>CM057462.1:91781233-101781233 GCA_030035585.1 Dugong dugon
ATATTAAGTTGCCTACTTAACAATAAATGGCACCACCATCTACCAGGTTGCTCAAACCAAAAAAACAAAAACAAAAAAAAACAAAAACAAAAAAACCAGGAGTCAACCTTGATTTTTCTTTGTGATGGTTAGTTTTATGTGTTAACTTGGCTAGACTATGGTTCCCAGTGGTTCAGCCAAATACTAGACTAGTTGCTGTTCTACAACGTAATCTAACATAATGTAATTCAATTACCTTCCAGAATGTATGTAATCTAGTGTGATGTGATCAATCAGTTGAAAAGGGAGTTTCCTTAGGTTCTGGCTTTAGACTTCTTGTTAGGTGCTGTCGAATCAGTTCCAAACCAGAGTGACCCTACGTACAACAGAATGAAACACTGCCCAGTTCTGTGCCATTCTCACAATTGTTGCTATGTTTGAGCCCATTGTTGCAGCCACTGTGTCAATCCATCTCATTGAGGGTCTTCCTCTTTTTCACTGATGCTCTACCAAGTATGATGTCCTTCTCCAGGGACTGGTCCCTCCTGATAACATTCTAAGGAGCATTCTGGCTGTACATCTTCCAAGACAGATTTGTTCATTGTTCTGGCAGTTCATGGTATATTCAATATTCTTCTCCAACATCATAGCTCAAACGCATCAATTCTTCTTCGATCTTCCTTATTCATCGTCCAGCTTTTGCATGTGTATAAGGCAATTGAAAATATGGCTTGGGTCAGGTGAACCTTAGTCCTCAAAGTGACATCTTTGCTTTATAACACTTTAAAGAGGTCTTTTGCAGCAGTTTTCCCAGTGCAATACATCGTTTGATTTCTTGACTGCTGCTTCCATGGGCATTGATTGTGGATCCAAGTAAAATGAAATCCTTGACAACTTCAATCTTTTCTCCATTTATCACGATGTTTCTTATTGGTCCAGTTGTGAGGATTTTTGTTTTCTTTATGTTGAGGTGTAATCCATACTGAAGGCTGTAGTCTTTGATCGACATCAGTAAGTGCTTCAAGTCCTCTTCACTTTCAGCAAGCAAGGTTGTGTCATCTGCATATTGCAGGTTGTTAATGAGTCTTCCTCCAATCCTCATGCCGCGTTCTTCTCTATACAGTCCAGCTTCTAGGATTATTTGCTCAGTATACAGACTGAATAAGTACCATCTCTCATCTGGGTTGCTACAAAAGCCTCTAACTTCCATGTTTCCAGTTGTTCTGTACACAGCAACCAGATCTTTCCTTTTAATAAAATAATTCACACATACAAAAAAGTAAAAACAAGTAATTAATATTCATGTATTCATGAATACTCATGTATCCATGTAACTTTTAAAGATATTAATATATTTGCTTCAGATCTTTTTCTTTAAGAAATAACATATAATTAAAGCACCTACATACCTCTCCCCAGCTATATTTTCTTTACTTCCACTTCAGAGGTAATTACTGTCCTAAATTTAAGATTGTCATTTCCATGGATGGGATTTTACTTTTATTACAGATTTACATGTATCAGTTAGGATTGAGTTTAGTTGCATATAACATAAAACCTAAGTAACAGTGGTTTAAAGAAAAAGGGGATTTTATTTTTCTCACATAACAGAGAGACTTGGTGTAAACAACTGATAAGGTCAGTTTGGTGTCTCAAAGATCAGGGCTAAATTCTTTAGGGTTCTCTTGGTTTTCTTCTAATGAGTATGGTATGGCTGCTCCAGCTCCAACCATCATGACCCATTTCTAGGCAAGAGAAAGGAGGAAGGGCTGATGGTAAAAAAAACCACTTGTCAGCTGGGTCCATTCTCCTTTTAAGGATCTCTTCCAATAACCCTACCCAACAACTTCTACTTAACATCCTATTTTTCAGAACCACGTCACAACCCATATCTGCATCTGAAAAATGTAGTTTTTTACTTGGACACATTCTCATCCCCAATAAAAGTAGAGTTCTGCTACTATGGAAAAAGGAGAGAATAGATATTATATAGGAAACTAGCAATCTTTTCTATAATATGTATCCTTAAATAACATTGATTTGAATGCTTTTAAACTTTATATAAATGAAATCATACACAAATGAAATTATACTGTGTCACCTTCTACAATTTGTTTTTTTTTCCCTCAGTATCATATTTTTGAAATTCTGTATTGATATAACCCCCCAAAAAACCTGTTATCATCGAGTCAATTCTGACTCATAGCCACCCTATAAAACAGATTAGAAATGCCCCATAAGGGTGGGTTTCCAAGGAGTGGCTGGTGGATTTAAACTGCCGACCTTTTAGTTAGCACCTGAGCTTTTAACCACTGTTCCACTAGGTCCCCTGCATTGATATATGTAACTCTAATTCATTCATTTTCACTACTATAAAATATTCCACTTATAAATGTACCACAATTTATTAACCCATTATTTGTTGATGGACATTACCAAAAACCAAACCAAACTGCTGCCATAGAGTCAATTCTGACTCCCAGCAACCCTACAGGACAAAGTAGAACTGCCCCATAGGGTTTCCAAGGAGTGGCTGGTGGATTCGAACTGCTGACCTTTTTTTTGGTTAGCTGCCAAGCTCTTAACCACTGTGGGTTTGTTCCAAATATTTCACTGAACATTCTCTTATGCACCTCCTTCAGAGTAAACATAAATCAAATTATATTTCTTAAAATGTAATTTGCTTAAATTCCTCCAGTGGTTTCCCATTACATTAAAATAAAATCCAACCTTCTTTCCATACACCATATTATATGAGCTAATCCATATTTACTTCCCTAGTCTCATCTAGTCTACTCTCCCTCTTGCTATCTCTACTTCATACATATCCGTTGCCATTAAGTCTATTCCAACTCATAGGTGACTCTATAGGACAGAGTAGAACTGCCCCATAGGGTTTCCAAGGCTGTAAATCTTTATGGAAGCAGACTGCCACATCTTTCTCCCACAAAACAGCTGGTGGGTTCAAACCACCAACCTTTTGGTTAGCAAGCAGCCAAGCGCTTTAACCACTGTGCCATACATACTAGCCTCCTTTTAACTCCTAATATATCAACCACTTCTCTTCCTCAGAGCCAGGGCTGATCAAAGTTTTGTAGAGCCTGAAGCTTATTCTATTTAGGCACAATTATATGAAATTAAGTGCAGGATGTTGGAAGGGGTCCATGCAAGTGAGGTGCCTTGATGCTTAAACTTCAGTTATCTTCACAGAAAATTCACCTCTGCCCGGGGTTTTTGAAATTCTGTTCTTTCTGCTTGGAATGCTATTGCCCAAGATGCTCTTCCCCACGCTCCTTCTCATTACTCAGGCCTAGAGCAGAGACTGCTAGTCTTCCAATATCCACTCTTCCCTTCCGCCATGGTAATAGAATTTGTAGCCGAGTACAGGGTTGACCAAGTAAAAACTGTATTTCCTAGTCAATTTTGAAACTAGCTGTGGCCCTATGACTCTGGTCTGGCCAATGGAATATGAGGAAAATGATATGTTCAACTTTCAGGTTATTACTTAAAGGGTAAGGGCATGCCCTTCTTCCTCCTCTTTCCCTTTTCTATTGGCTGGAGTGTGGACCTGCCTGGTGTTTAGTCATCTTGGACCATGTGGATGACACTCTAGGGATGGCAGAGCAACAGGACAGAATCTAGGCCCTAGAAAACCTGATGAAGCAAAACTACCAAAAAACTTGGTGGAAAAAAAAAATTTAACGTCTATCATGTTTTATGTCTGTTATTTTTGAGTCTCTGTCATATGCATTCAAATTTATACCTAATATACGGTCTTGGTTCAAATATAATTTCCTCACTATGTCTTCCCTGACTACCCTATTGAAAGCAGCTCCACCCTCACATACATGTCACTGACTATCACATCAGCCTATTTTATTTCCTTCACTGAATTTATCATCATCTAAAAAATACAGTGTTTGTTTGCTTATGTGTTTCTGTTTAACCTGCCTAGAAAATAAACTTTATGGAGGCAAGGACATTGTCTGCCTTGGTATCCCCTGTGCCTGGAACACAGTCTGGTATATAGTAAGTTCTCAATAATTATTTGTTGAATAAATGAAAGATGAATCAACAGAAAAAAAAGTATTAATTAGTTTCCACTAAGACTGTAAGCTCTATGAAGGCAAAGACAACGTCTGTTTATTGTCACATCTCTAGTAACTAGCAAACTGCCTAATACATTTTTATAAAATGAATGAATAAGCTAACAATAAATGAAGAAGATGAATACATCCCCAAGAGCTCTTCTCAGATAAGGATCAATAATAAAAAGTCAATCACGAATATAATTTTATTTTTAAAAGATGTTGAAAGTCTAGCTCCCCTGGGAAATCATTTGTTCATTAGAGAATAAGAAAAACAGCAGTACTTCTACAGACACTAAATATAAAATGCTGAAAGAAAGAAACTTAACTTTCACAAAAAGCCTGATGTGATTAAGTTGAAGTGCAAGTACCAGTAACACTATCTTACACTTATTAAGGGCTTCTTATACGCTAGGCACTGAGTGTGCTAAATGATTCACATCTATTATCTCATTTAACCCTTGATGCCTTTGAGTTGTGGTGTTGGCAAAGAATATTGAACATACCATGGACTACCAAAAGAACCAACAAATCTGTCTTAGAAGAAGTACAGCCAGAATGCTCATTAGAAGCAAGGATGACGAGACTTCATCTCACATACTCTGGATGTGTTATCAGGATGGACCAGTCCCTGGAGAAGGACATCATGCTTGGTAAAGTGCAAGGTCAGCGAAAAAGAGGAAGACCCTCAATGAGATGGACTGACACAGTGGCTACAACAATGGGCTCAAGCATAACAATGATCATGAGGATGGTGCAGGACCATGCAGTGTTTTGTTCTGTTGTACATAAGGTCGCTGTGAGTCAGAACCAACTTGATGGCACCTAACAACAACAACAACATCAACAATAGTCCTTGGGAGCCAGATACATTTTGGTATTCAGAACTCGTCAGAAAATTAATAGATTACCTATACTATATGTAACACCCCTGGAAGGATCTGGGGCAGCACCCTATAGTCAAACACTAATATTTCTGCAGGGATATATATGAATGCTCACCATTAAGTGGATACAAGAAGATTATAAATAACCTCATATCGGTTCAAGTTAGATTCATGAGTTTAGATCAGGGCAGGTTTTACTGCCAAGTGAGTTACAAAAAAAACTTTGTTTTCAGGGATTTTTTGATTTTAGAATTGCAAATAATAAGTTATAGGCTTATATGATCAGCCTGATTTTACAGATAAAGAAACTAAGACAAAACTTAAGAACTTATCCAAGGCCACAGAGATAGAAAGGAACAGAGGCTTTGAACTCAGACAATCTGACTGAAGAAGTTCCATGCTTAACCATTTTATTATACCCCACCCCCCAATAAAACCCAAACCTGTTGCCATTGACTTGATTCTGACTCATAGTCACCATATAAGAGAGTAGAATTGCCCCATAGGGTTTCTAAGGAGCAGCTGGTGGATTCAAACTGGCCACCTTTTGGTTAGCAGCCATAGCTCTTAACCACTGTGCCACTGGGCTCTGCTCAGTGGGAAAACCAAAACCAAACCAAACCAAACCGGTTGCCTTCCAGTCAATTCTGACTCATAGTGACCCTACAGGACAGAGTAGAACTGCCCCATAGGGTTTCCAAGCAGCGGCTGGCTGGTGGATTTGAACTCCTGACCCTTTGGTTAGCAGCTGTAACCCTTAATCACTGCGCCATCTACCTCAAAACTCCATGTCACTTAAGGTGTTCCTTCTGAATGACAGGAGATATTCAGTATGAGGGGAACAACTGTGTCCTGCAGAGGAGATGTAAGTATTAGGGTGTTGGATAAACTAGGTGGCCCCTAAAGTGTCTTCTAATCCTGAAAACATGTATCTTATGCTAATACTAGTTCACAGACCACATGTGTAAATGGCCCTCTTGTGTGCGGTGGTATGCGAAACTGACGTTTTCTTCATATAGTTTGAGCATCCCCTCTTTGGTAAGCAGTGTAAGTAGATGTCAAGCATATGAGCACCATACTGTACATGGTCCATAATCTCAAAGAGTCTGCAATCCAGTTGAAAAGACATGACATATAAACAGAAAAACTTAAATAGACATGAAAACAGGACTGGCCTAAATGAGAAAAACCAAAGGGATGAGGCAGACAGTAAATGCTCCAAGAGACAGAGAAAGAAATCACTATAGACTAATGGGATCGGGGAATGCTTCATGGAGAAGATGAAGCCGAGCCTTAAAGGGATGGGTACAATTTATGTGGATATAGAAAAAAGAGGAAGGTATTTTAGACACAGGCTGCAATCCCACAACTGTGTATCCTCTAGTTGTTGTTGTTAGCTATCATCAAGTTGGCCCCCAACTCATGGTGACTCCATGCATAATGGAACAAAAGGCTGCCTAGTCCTGTGCCATGTCCATGATTGGTTGCAGATCAGATCATTGTGATCCATAGTGCTTTCATTTGCTGATTTTTAGAATCAGACTGCCAGGCTTTTCTTCCTAGTCTTAGTCTGGAAGCTCCGCTGAAACCTGTTTAGCATCATAGCAACACCCAAACTTCCACTGACAGACAGGTGGTGGCTATACTTGAGGTGCATTGGCCAGGAATCAAACTCAGGTCTCCCACATGGAGGGCAAGAAAATTCTATCAGTGAACCACCAATGCCCCCTGCACCATTTAGTAAAAGGTCGTATTTACAATCAGCATATACAAGTGATTTTTAGAGACATTCACCTTAAATGGATGTAAGTATAAGAATAAATTGTACAGGAGCAAGAGGGAGGGAAGGGAAAGGGGGACTCATCGCTTAGGGAACACTGAGCTTCCATTAAGGCTGGTAGAAATGGATAATGGTGATGGTTGCACAACGTGATGAACATAATTAATGTCACTGAATTGTACATGTGAAGAATGCTGAAATGGTAAATGTTTTATTACATATATATTTACCACAATAAAAAAAAATGAATAGTAGAAACTCAAATGTGTCTTTCAGTATACATACATTATAAAGGACTCTCAGATAAGCAATTTTATACACCCTGACAAAAGTTGCTTGACCATTTTCAACCACGTAGTATTCCAAGTGCTTCTGCGGTGAAAAAATCAGTCCTAAAATCAATCAGGTACCTAAGAAACAAAATCTGCTTCTAGGACAGAATATTCCAGTGAACTCTCCAGGAGAGACTACCCCTCCACTATTCAGCAACATATCTTGAAGCAGTGGGATTGATTTACAATTCCAGTGTCCTCCAAGATTCCATAACTTTAGGGCATCTCCATAAATATGTCTCATGACAAATACATACTACTGCATAAGTATAATATAACCAGTAACATCATATGCATTTATAAATATGCTGATAGAGCTAATATTTATGTATGAAGAGAAGTAATTTAACAGTGAATTGTCATTTTTCACTACACTCTATAAAGAGAGCTTCCAAATCTCTGACATTATTTCTTTTTAACAGAAT
The DNA here is from genome assembly GCA_030035585.1 of Dugong dugon. Classification (NCBI taxonomy): domain Eukaryota; kingdom Metazoa; phylum Chordata; class Mammalia; order Sirenia; family Dugongidae; genus Dugong; species Dugong dugon. The sequence goes on from CM057462.1 coordinate 91,788,725, forward strand.
ATTGCTAGATTGACTTTAAGCCAGGAGATATTTCTTTTTGCCTGCAAAAAAAAAAAATTGAATAAATAGTACAGTACTTATTTTGAAATTAATATGATGCTGAGACGCACCACTTGGGTACATATTAAAGGGGTCAGGCAGAACCAAATGGTAATTACCAAGCTTCCCTGGGAATATCAGAAGGGTGATGTGATGCTGCTTTCTCTGCTTCAGAAGGGCCAGAATAAGATGTGGTTCCAAAGGAACCCAGTCCGTTTCTTGACGAGCTCATGCCATTTCAAATTATTCCCTTTATATTTGCCACTCCACTGGCCAGTAATGATTGAATATCAGCGATGTGCACGAAGACAGAGCATCTATCTTCGCTTCCACCTTAAATCTCAATCTGCATTCTTTTTGGAGTCTCTCTTTTCCTACTTTGTCGTTCATTCCCTGGACACTCTGAAATGCTTCCTGTGGTCTTTTAAAAGCAGATAATCACTATTCTAATTAATACACCAACAACAGAGAATAATTGTGGGAAAATATATGTATTAATAATATAATAAATGTATAATGCAATAATATTTTAAATATTACTCAATGATTTTTTTGTTCTCAGGAATTCCTTTACCCTTCTACCATTAAATGAAACTTTGATGCTAAAGCTTATAAATGAAGGTATAAGTCAGAAAATAGAGTTAAGTTCATTTTGTTTGGAAAAAGGCCCTTAAATCCCTCACAGAAATAATTGAAAGGCCACATTTTTTTTTTTTTTTTTTGTATGGTTTGTCAGGTGTTTGTATTTTAAAAGACAGAAAAGGTTTTCTCTTAAAAGGTAAGGAGTATAAAGTTATCAGAAGATAAAGCCCATATCAAAACCACAGAATTGGGAAGAAGGCATGATGACAGAAGTTTGAAAGCTAGGCTGAAGAAAAATTTGAGAATAGAAAGGGGAGCCATGAATTTAGGCACTGATGTGAGTCGCTGAGAAAGACCCTGTGTTCTGACTCCCCCTAGCTCAGCTTGAATGGAGAGATGACAGAAATCTCAGATAGCCTTGGGAGATTCCAAGAACAGAGATCTGTACCTTGCTTCCTAAATAAAGCCCAGGAAGACAACAAGCTTCACAGAGAAAACCCCTGACTAGAAAGTGTGGCAGTTACCCAAGTCTTCTTTGACCTCAGAAGTGACAATAAAAGGCCAGTTGACCTGAAGGACAAAGAGGTACCATAAGACAGGGGACTGTACAAGCGACTGGTGATGATAAAACTCATGAAAACCTGTTGCCATACAGTTGATTCCGACTCACAGTGACCCTATAGAACAGAGTAAAACTGCCCCATAGCGTTTCCAAAGCTGTAATCTTTACAGAAGCAGACTGCCACATCTTTCTCCTGTGCAGCAGGTGGTGGGTTCAAACCGCCAACCTTCCAGTTAGCAGCTGAGTGCTTAACCAGAGATGGTAAGACAATAGATACTAAAGCAGGTGCGCGAGTGACCAATGACTAGCAGAGACAAAGATGTTCACAGACCAGATTCTTCCTTCTCCTTAGACCACAGCAAATTTAAGCTCCAAAGAATGTAGATGATACCATAGAGAGGAGGGGGAGGGCTAGAGTCCTAAATTTGGCTGTATATTGGAAATAATCATTAATTTAACTAAACTTTCCTTGAATTCTATTGGCACATAGAAGTAATTAGAAAAGAACTTCCAAATCTGCCACCACCACATACACCATCCTACCTGCATCCATACTGATATAATCTACTTCCCTCCAGTTACTATGGAGAACATCCATGCTTCGAAGGTCTAATTACCCAGGTATGCACTGGATCCTATTCTCTCACCTCTACTTACAAACAATACTTTAGCAATTATCTCTTCTCTCTTCTGCACTATCAAATTTTCCTTCTTTTCTAGATAATTCTCATCAGAGTACAAACATGCTCTAATTACTTCTATCTTTAAAAAAGAAGCCTTCTCTTGATAACTGAGATATTTGCATAGTGCTAAAATATTATCCCACAATTTTTTTTACTACTTATAAAAGGGAGATGGTACTTTATAGTGGAGAAAGCTAGCTGTCACCATTCTAACCAAGAAATTAAATTTAGCATCATTAACAGTGGACAACCTAACACCACATGCCTCTTGATAGTATATAATATGCAGTATACAATATAAATTAAACAGTATTCTCACCAAAAATGTTTAACCTGAATCTAAGCCTCTAGACTTATTTTCCAGTTTATAGGATATACAGGCAAAAAAGAAATTAAATAATACCATGAACATACAATTAGAAAAATTCAGAATAAAAGACATTCCATAGGACAACTGGAGCCCTGGTGGTGCAGTGATTAAGAGCTCAGCTGCTAACCAAAAGGTCAGCAGTTCGAATCCACCAGCCACTCCTTGGTAACACTATGGGGCAGATCTACTCTATTCTATAGGGTTGTTATGAGCCAGAATCGACTCAACAGCAACAGGTTTCATAGGACAACTGGACTGGACTTTTCAAAAAGTAAAAGTCACTTAAAAAAAAAGTAAACATGAGGACCATTCTATATTAATAGATACTAAAGAAACATAACAACAATATGCAATGTGTAAACCTTGACTGGCTTCTGGGTTTTTTTGAAAAGGCTATAAAAGATTTTTTGAGACAACTGAAAGAATGTGAATATAACTAGATAGTAGGTGATGTGGAATTATTATTAATTTTCATAGATATGATAATGGTATTGCAGTTCTATAGAAAAATGTCCTTATTATTGGGATAGGCAAGTGGAGTACTAATGGATAAAGCGTCATGATGTCTAACTTATTTTCAAATGTTTCAGCAAACAATTTGAAAAGAGAGAAGGAAAGCAAATGTGGCAAAATTAAAAACTGGTGAATATAAGTGGTGGATATATGTAAGTTCATTGTACTATTCTTTCAACTTTCCTAACTAACCTGTTGCTGTAGAGTTGATTCCGGCTCATAGCGACCATACAGAACAGAGAACTGCCCCATAGGGTTTCCAATGTTGTAATCTTTAGGGAAGCAGACTGCCATGCCCCATCTTTCTCCCGTGGAGTGGCCGGTGGGTTCAAACCATTGACCTTTTGGTTAGCAGCCAAACGCCTAATCACTGTGCCACCAGCACCCTTCAGCTCTTCTAGATTTGAAATTTTTTTTAATAAAAAATTTTCAAATCTCTTTTGACAGCATATCAAGGTAATTACCGTTCCATTTCTCTGCTCCCAATTTACAATAAATTTCTTTGTAAAGAGTTGTCTATATTTGAAGTTTCCACTTCCTCTCTCCCCATTCTTTCTGGAATACACTCTAAATAGGCTTTACTCCCCAAACTTTACCACCTTCCAAACAGCTCTTGGCAAGATCATCAATGATTTTCACACGGCCAAGCCCAATGATCAATTCTCAGTCTTCATTTTATTCAATCTATCAGCAGCATCTGACACACTTGATCAGTCCCTCCGTTTGAAACACCATGTTCTCTTTGAATTTCCTCCCATCTCACTGACTGCTTTTTCTAGTTTTCTTCACTGGATTCACCGCACCTACCCAATCTTTAACACTGCAGTCTCTTAAAGTTCAGATCTGAGACCTCTTCTCTCCCTAGACACATTCCCTAGCTAATACCATCTAGTCTCCGGCTTTAAGTATCACCTATATGCACTGTTTGGACCTCTTGCCTGAGTATCTATGTTCTTATATTAAACACCTATCCAACATCTGAGCCTGAATGTCTAATAGGCGTTTCCTACTTAAAACATCTAAAACTGAACTCCTGATAGTCCTCTTCCCCATCACCACAAACATATTCCTCTTAGTCTTCCTCATCTCAGTAAATGGTAACTCTACCTTTGTAGTTGCTCAGGCCAATATTTTGGAGTCACTCTTTGAGGAGTCTCTTTTTCTCCCATTTTCAACTCTTGAATAAATCTTGTCAGCTCTACCCTCAAAACAGACGCCAGATCATATCTCTCTATTTCGATTTCTATCTCTATCACTACTACCACAGTCCAAGTCACCATCATCTCTTATCTGGCCTTTGTAGTAGTCTTCTAAATGTTCTCCCTCTTTTACTTTTGCATCCTACATTTTATCCTACAAAAGACAGCCAAAGTGAGTCTTGTATGCGTGTGGTAAAATACATACAACAGAACATTTGCCATTTCAACCACTTTTTACCTATGTAATTCAATGTCATTAATTATGTTCACCATATTGTGCAAATATCAGCACTATTCCAAATTTTTTCATCACTCTTAACAGAAACTCAGTGCCCTTTAAGCAATAACTCCCCATTTCCTCCTCCTACCTGCCCCTGGTAACCACTAATAAACTTTGGCCTCTATACGTTTGGTTATTCTAGATATTTCATTTAAGTGGTATCATACACATTTTCCTTTTGTGTCTTACTTCACTCAGCAAAATGTTTTCAAGGTTCATCCATGTAGTAGCATGTATCAGAACTTCATTTGTCTTTATGGCTGAATAATATTCCACTGTATGTACATTTGACATTTTGTTTTCCATTCATCTGTTGATTGGCACTTGTCTTGTTTCCACCCTTTGGCTACTGTGAATAAAGCTGCAACGAACACTGGTGTACAAGCATCTGTTTGCATTCCTGCTTTCAAGTCTTTTGGGTATATACCTAAGAGCATAATTGCTGGGTCATATGGCAATCCATGTTTAACTTTTTGAGGAACCAGCGAACTATTTTCCACAAGGACTGCACCATTTTGCATTCCCACCAGCAACAGATGAGGGTTCCGATTTCTCCACATCCTTGACAACACGTGTAATTTTCCATTTTTCTGATAATAACTATTCTAGTGGGAGAAGGGGGAAGTGAAATGGTATCTCATCGTGATTTTGACTTGCATTTCCTTAATGACTAATGACAGTTGAGGATCATTTCAGATGCTTATTACATATTGGCATATCTTCTTAGGTGAAATGTCTATTCAAGTTTTTGCCCAATTTTTAATTGGGCTGTTTGTTTGTTATTGAGTTGTAGGTGTTCTTTATATGCTCTGGATATTAAACCCTTGTCAGATATATGGTTCCCAATTATTTTCTCTCATTCTGTAGACTGTTTCTTCACTTTGCTGATAAAGTTCTTTGATGCACAAAAGTTTAATTTTGATGAAGCCCAATTTATCTATTTTGTCTTTTGTTGCTCATGCTTTTGGTGTCATATCTAAGAATCCATTGTCAAAATCTAGGTCCCTAAGATTACCCCTATTTTTTCTTTCCTAAGAGTGTTATCATTTTAGTTCTTGCATTTAGATCATCGATCCATTTTGAGTTAATTTTTGTATATGGTATGACCTATGAGTTCAGGTTCATTCTTTGCATGTGGAGATTCAGTTGTCTCAGCACCATTTATTGAAGAGACTGTTTGCCTATTTTTAAATTGGGTTATTTGTCTTCTCATTGTTGAGGTGTAAGAATTCCTTATATATTTTAGATACAAGTCCTTTATCAGAGATACGATTTCCAATATTTTCTCTCATTCATGGGTTGTCTTTTCACTTTCTTGATGGTGTCCTCGAAGAACAAAAATTTTTAATTTTGGTGAAGTCCTAATTATCTATTTTTTTCCTTCCAAATCACAAGAGAAGAAGGAAGACTATCCCTGTTTACAAACTACATGGTCCTATATATAGGGTATCCTAAAGAAATCAGAAGAAGGATACTAGAGCTAACAAATGAATTCAGCAAAGTTGCAGGGTACAAAGTCAACATACAAAAATCAATTCGTTTCTATACACCCACAATGAACAATCAGAAGAGAGAATTAACAAAGCAATTGTTTATAATAGCACCTTAAAAAATGCCTAGGAATAAATTTAACCAGGTACCTTAAAAACTATAAAACGTTACTGAAAGAAATCAAAGAAGACCTAAGTAAATGGAAAGACATCCTGTGTTCATGAGTTGAAGATTTAATATTGTTAAGATGGCAATACTCCCCACATTGATCTACAGAGTCAGTGCAATCCTTACCAAAATTCCAGTTGACTTATTTTGTTTAAAAAATTGACAGGCTAATTCTAAAATTCATACAGAAATACAAGGAACTTAGAATAATCAAAACAATCTTAAAAAAGAATAACAAAGCTGGAGAATTCACACTTACTGATTTCAAAACTTATTACAAAGCTACAGTAATCAAGACAGTATGATACTAGAATAAAGATAGACATATAGGTCAATAGAATAGCATGGAGATCCCAGAAACAAACCTTTACATTATGATGAATTGATTTTCAACAAGAATGACAAGACAATTCCATAGACAAAGAACAGTCTTTTAAATAAGTGGTGCTGGGCAATTGGATATCCCTATGCCAAAGAAAGAAGTTGGACCCCTACCACCTACTATATACAAAAATTAACTCAAAATGGATCACAGAACTGAATGCAAGAGCTAAAACTATAAAACTCTTAGAAAGAAATCATACGTGTAAATCTTTGTGACCTTGGGTTAGGCAATGGTTTCTTATGGATGCCGAAAGAACAAGCGATGAAAGAAAAAAAATTGATAATTTAGACTGCATCAAAATTAAAAACTTTTGTTCTTTAAGGACACAGTCAAGAAAGTGAAAAGACAACCCATGAATGGGATAAAATATTTGCAAATCCCATCTCTAATAAGGAACTTGTATCCAAAATATATAAGGAATACTTACAACTCAACAATGGGAAGACAAATAACCCAATTTAAAAATGGGCACAAGATCTGAATAGACATTTTATTAAAAAAAGATATACAAATGACCAATAAACACATGAAAAGCTGCTCAACATCATTATCACTAGTCATGGCTATAACTAGTAAGACAGATAATAACAGATGTTGGTGAAGATGTGGAGAAATCAGAATCCTCATACACTATCGGAATGTAAAATGTTGCAGCTGCTTTGGAAAACAGTCTACCAGTTCATCAAAAGGTTAAACATAGAGTTACCGTATGACTTAGCAATTCCATTCCTAGGCATATATCCAAGAGAAATAAAAACATACACCCAAGCAAAAATCTGAACATGAGTATTCATAGAAGCATTATTCATAATAGCCAAAAACTGGAAACAACCAAAATGTTCATCAGCAGGTGAATGGATAAACAAATTGTGATATATCATACAATGGACTACTACTTAGCAATAAAAAGGAAAAAGCTTTTGATACACATAACAGAATGTATGAAACTCAAACAATGATGCTAAATGATAAAAGAATACATACTGTACGATTCCATTTATATAAAATTCTAGAAAATGTCAACAAATCTATAAGGACAGACAGCATATACGTGGCTGTCTGAAGACAGAGGTGGCAGGAGGTGAGGGGATCAGAAAGGAAGAACTACAAAGGGGCACGAAGAAACTTTAGGTAGGTGATAGACATATTTATAATCTTGATTGTGGTGATGGTTTCACAGATATACAAAATTAAAAAAAAAAAAAACCTCCTGTTGTAAAGTCAATTCTGACTCATAGTGACCCTACAGGACAGAGTAGAACTGCCCCCATAGGGTTTCCAAGGAGCAACTGGTGAATATGAAATGCTGACCTTTTGGTTGGCAGTCAAGCTCTTAACACTGTACCACCAGGGCTTCACCACAAGTATACACATATGTTAAAATTTATCAAATTTTACACCTTAAATATGTAGTTTATTTTATGTCAATTTTACCTCAAAGATATATACATAAAATAAAAAGATATATATATAAAGATATATACACAAGGCATATAGGTATATATATGCTCCTTAGAAGCAAGGATGATGAGACTATGTCTCATGTTCTTTGGACATGTTATCAGGAGGGACCAGTCCCTAGAGAAGGACATCATGCTTGGTAAAACAGAGGGTGAGTGAAAAAGAGGAAGACCCTCAACAAGACGGACTGACACAGTGGCTGCAACAATGGGCTCAAGCACAGCAATGATTGTGAGGATGGGGTAGGACAGGGTAGTGTTTCATTCTGTTGTACACAGGGTCAATGTGAGTTGGAAATGACTTGATGGTACCAAACAACAACAACATGTATGTGATAAAATATAGCTGTAAGTTTATATGTAATGTTTCCAACCTCCAAAGACATACATATGTGTGTGTATATATATATGTATATGTATACATATATATACAAAGCTTTATATGTATATAAAGCTCCTTTATAAACTTGTACATATGGTATATAAAGCTTTATATATATATATAAAGTTATATACATAAAGTTACATATATAACTTTATTTATATATATAAAGCTTTCTATATTGAATATACAAGTTTATATAGAGAGGACAAAGTTATAAGGGCATGTGCAAAGACACGGAGATAGAAAATCAAAAGTGAAGAACATACTCGACATTTCTCAATCTGAAAGAACTGAAGAAAAAATTCAGGCCTCGAGTTGCAATATTGAAAGATTCTACCAACAAAATACTGAACAATACAGGAGTTATAAAAAGAAGATGGAAGGAATACACAGAGTCACTGTACAAAAAAAACTGGTCAACGTTCAACCATTTCAGGAGGTAGTATATGATCAAGAACTGATGGTACTGAAAGAAGAGGCACGAGCTGCACTGAAGACACTGGCGAAAAATAAGGCTCCAGGAACTGACGGAATATCAACTGAGATGTTTCAACAAATGGATGCAATGCTGGAGGGGCTCAATCGTCTATGCCAAGAAATTTGAAAGACAGCTACCTGGCCAACTGACTGGAAGAGATCCATATTTGTGCCTATTCCAAAGAAAGGTGATGCAACAGAATGCCAAAATTATTGAACAATATTATTTTCATGCACAAGTAAAATTTTGCTGAAGGTCATTCAAAGGTGGTTGCAGCAGTACATTGACAAGGAAGTGCCAGAAATTCAAGCTGGATTCAGAAGAGGATGTGGGTGAGAGATATCATTGTTGATGTCAGATGGATCCTGGCTGAAAGCAGAGAATACCAGAAAGATGTTTACCTGTGTTTCACTGACTATGCAAAGACATTCAACTGTGTGGATCATAACAAATTAAGGATTAATATACTGAAGAATGAAAATTCCAAAACACTTAATTGTGATCATGAGGAGCCTGTACTTAGACCAAGAGGCAGTCCTTTAGACAGAACAAGGGGATACTGCATGGTTTAAAGTCAGGAAAGGTGTGCGTCATGGTTGTATCCTTTCACCATACTTACTCAATTTGTACGCTAAGCAAATAATCTGAGAAGTTGGACTATATGAAGAAGAACAGGGCATCAGGATTGGAAGAAGATCCACTAACAATCTATTTGCCTTATGCAGATGACATAACCTTGCTTGCTGACAGTGAAGAGGACTTGAAGCACTTAGTGATAAGACCAAAGACTACAGCCTTCAGTATGGATTACACCTCAACATAAAACAAAAATTCTCACAACTGCATGGCCCCCGGACATCCTTTTGGCTCAGTGGTGAAGGCACTCCCGAAGTTCACCATTCAGCTGAGGATTGGACAGCCTCATAAAACAAAATGGGACTAATGAGGCACAACAGTCCAGGGACAAGGACCAGTAGGCAGGAGGGGACAAGAAAGCTGGTGATAGGGAACCCAAGGTTGAAGGGCCAGTGTTGACATGTCATGGGGTTGTTAACCATTGTCATAGGGCAGTATGTGTACTAACTGTTTAATGAGAACCTATTTGTTCTGCAAACCTTCATATAAGGTAAAAAAAAAAAAAAAGAGAGAGAGAATTATCTTTGTGAGATCAAATTGACAACAGCAACTCAAAAGGTTTGATGGGAAGCCTAGGAGGCAGTGAGTTGAAGATAATGGTGATGGAATAATTTGGAAAAGGATAGTGAGAATAGCAGCACAACTGGAAGAATGTAATCGATGTCACTGAATTGTACATGTAGAAACTTTTGAAATGGTGTAACTTTGGCTATGTATATTTTTACAAAAAAAAAAAAAAAAGGTTCCTCCAAGGTCAAGAAGGGAGAGTACTGACATGTCGTGCGGTTGTTAACCAATGTCATAAAAGAATATGTGTACTGACTGTTTAATGAGAAACTATTTGTTCTGTAAACCTTCATCTAAAGTACAATAAAAATACATACATTAAAAAAAAACATTCTCACAACTGGACCAATATACAACATCATGATAAACAGACAAAAGATTGAAGTTGTCAAAGACTTCATTTTACTTAGAATCGCAAACAATTCCCATGGAAGCAGCAGTTAAGAAATCAAACAATGCATTGCATTGGGCAAATCTGCTGTAAAAAACCTCTTTAAAGTATTAAAAAGCAAAGATACCACTTTAAAGACTAAGGTATGCCTGGCCCAAGCTATGGTGTTTTCAATCACATCATACGCATGCAGAAGCTGGACAACGAATAAGGAAGACTCAGAAAGAATTGATGCCTTTGAATTATGGTGTTGGCGAAGAATATTGAATATACCATGGACTGTCAAAAGAACGAACAAATCTGTCTTGGAGGAACTGCAGCCAGAATGCTCCTTAGAGGCAAGGATGGCCAGCCTTTGTCTCACATACTTTGGACATGTTATCAGGAAGGACCAGTCCTTGGAAAAGTATATCATGCTTGGTAAACTAGCGGATGAGCGAAAAAGAGGAAGACCCTTAATGAGATGGATTGACACAGTGACTGCAACAATGGGATCAAGCATAAAAATGACTGTGAGGATGGTGCAGTACTGAGCAGTGTTTAGTTCTGTTGTGCATGGGGTCACTGTAAGATGAAACCAATTTGATAGCACCTAACAACACAATAACATATATACAAAGCTTTATATATATATATATATATATATATATATATATATATATACACACACACACACACACACCAAAAGAAACCTAACCTGTTGCCATGGAGTCAATTCTAATTCATAGTGACTCTGTAAGACAGAGTGTAACTACCTCATAGTGTTTCCAAGGATGCAATCTTTGCAGAAGCAGGCTACCACATCTTTCTCCTGCTGGGCAGCTGGTGGGTTTGAACCGCTGACCTTTTGGTTAGCAGCCAAGGGCTTTAACCAGTGTGCCACCAGGGCATCTTATATATATATATATATGCTCTGGGGGCTTGTGTGTTGCTGTGATGCTGCAAGCTATGCCACCGATATTCAAATACCAGCAGGTTCACCCATGGTGGACAAGTTTCAGCTGAGCTTCCAGATAAGACAGACTAGGAAGAAGGACCTGGTGGTCTACTTCTGAGAAAAAAATTAGCCAGTGAAAACTTTATGAATAGCAGCAGAACACTGTCTGATATAGGTCCAGAAGACAAGCCCCTCAGGTGGGAAGGCACTCAAAAGATGACTAGGGAAGAGCTACCTCCTCCTAGTAGAGGAGACCTTAATGACATGGATGGACTCAAGCTTTCGGGACTTTCATCTGCTGATGCGGCATGACTCAAAATGAGAAGAAAGGGCTGCAAACATCCATTAATAATAGGAACTTGGAGTATACGAAGTATGAACCTAGGGAAATTGGAAACTGTCGAAAATGAAATGGAATGCATAAACATTGATATTCTAGGCATTAGTGAGCTGAAATGCACTGGTACTGGCCATTTTAAACCAGACAATCATCTGGTCTACTATACAAGAATGACAAATTGAAGAGGAATGGCATCTAAAAAAAATTGGTCAACATTCAAGCATTTCAGGAGGTAGTATACGATCAAGAACTGATGGTACTGAAAGAAGAGGCAAGAGCTGCACTGAAGGCATTGGCAAAAAACAAGGCTCCAGGAACCGACGGAATATCAACTGAGATGTTTCAACAAATGGATGCAGTGCTGGAGGTGCTCAATCATCTATGCCAAGAAATTTGGAAGACACCTACCTGGTCAACCGACTGGAAGAGATCCATATTTGTGCCCATTCCAAAGAAGAATGATCTAACAGAATGCAGAAATTATTGAACAATATCATTAATATCACATGTAAATAAAATTATGCTGAAGATCATTCAAAAGCGCTTGCAGCAGCACATCGACAAGGAAGTGCCAGAAATTCAAGCCGGATTCAGAAGAGGATGTGGAACAAACGATGTCACTGCTGATGTCAAATGGATCCTGGGTGAAAGCAGAGAATACCAGAAAGATGTTTACTTGTGTTTCATTGACTATGCAAAGGCATTCAACTGTGTGCATCATAACAAATTATGAGAATGAGAATTCCAAAACACTTGACTGTGCTCATGAGGAACCTGTACTTAAACCAAGAGGCAGTTGTTCGAACAGACAAGGGGATATTGCATGGTTTAAAGTCAGGAAAGGTGTGCATCAGGGTTGTATCCTTTCACCATACTTATCCAATCTGTATGCTGAGCAAATAATCCAAGAAGCTGGACTATATGAAGATCACAGCATCCAGATTGGAGGAAGACCCATTAACAACCTGCGTTATGCAGACGACACAACCTTGCTTGCTGAAAGTAAAGAGGACTTGAAGCACTTACTGATGAAGACCAAAGACTACAGCCTTCAGTAGAGATTATACTTCAACATAAAGAAAACAAAAATCCTCACAACTGGACCAACCAGAAACATCATGATAAATGGAGAAAAGACTGAAGTTGTAAAGGATTTCATTTTTCTTGAATCCACAATTAATGCCCATGGAAGAAGCAGTCAAGAACTCAAACGACACATTGCACTGAGCAAATCTCCTGCAAAAGATCTCTCTAAAGCCTTAAAAAGCAAAGATATCACTTTAAGGACTAAGGTGCACCTGACCCAAGCCATGGTGTTTTCAATCACCTCATATGCAGTGAAAGCTCAACAATGAATAAAGATCAGAGAAGAATCGATGTCTTTAAATTATGGTGTTGGAGAAGAATATTGAATATACCATGGACTGCCAAAAGAATGAACAAATCTATCTTGGAAGAAGTACAGCCAAAATGCTCATTAGAAGTTTGGATGGCAAGACTTCACCTCACATACTTGGACATGTTATCAGGTGGGACCAGTCCCTGGAGAGGGACATCATGCTTGGTAGAGAAGATGGTCAGCAAAAAGCTTTATATATATATAAAGCTATATATATAAAGCTACATATATATATATAGAGAGAGAGAAAGCTATATATAGAAAGCTAAGCATCCCTGGTGGTATAGTTGTTAAATGTGTTCGGCTGCTAACTGAAAGAGAGGTCCACAGTTTGAACCTACCAGCCACTCTGTGGGAGAAAGATGTGACACTTAGCATCCCTAGAGAGTACAGCCCTGGAAAGCCTTTAGGGCAGTTCTACTCTGTGCTATAGGGTCGCTATGAGTCAGAATCAACTCCATGGCAACAGGTATATATAAAGCTATATAGATAGCTATCTATCTAGATATCTACATATCTAGATATCTACATATCTCTATGTAGACATATACATATATATGGAGCATATACATATACATGTATATATATGGTATTGGTGAAGAATATTGAATATACCATGGACTACCAGAAAAATGAACAAGTCTGTCTTGAAAGAAGTATAGCCAGAGTGCTCCATGGAAGTGAGGATGGTTAAATTTTGTCTCACGTTCTTTGGACATGTTATCAGGAAGGACCAATCCCTGGAGAAGGACATCATGCTTGGTAAAGTAGAGGGTCAGTGATAAAGAGAAAGACTCTCAACAAGATAGACTGACACAGTGGCTGCAACGATGGGCTCAAACACAGCAGCTATTGTGAGGACGGCACAGAATCCAGCAGTGTTTTGTTCTGTTGTACATAGGGTCGCTATGAGCCAGAACCAACTGGATGGCACCTAACAACAACAACAATATATATATATACAGTCATACTTTGTTTAACATCCACGATACATTCTGTGAAATAGGATTTGGACATTGTGCAAACACCATATTATATACAGGCAGTCCCCAGGTTACAAATGCCCAACTTACGTATAACCTGTAGTTATAAACTAACTGCTGTAAAGCCTATTATGTTAAAAATGCAAGGTAAGTACAATGATTCATAATAACAAATGGGTGCCTGACAGCACAACTGCTCTGTATAGAAGAGGCAGGAGATACACGCAGCACGTGAGGGAAGCTGTTGAGCTCACTAAATCTGGTTACATCTGGTACATCCTGTTTTTCGATTGTGATTTCTGATCTTATGGGCCATGGATGTATATGCAGTTGGAAGTTGCCCACACAGACATTATGTGGCTCATTACTGTATGTATATCTGTGTGTACATATATATATAAAGAATTCATAATTACTGGTAATTGAAATATGAAAATTGGAAACAAAGAAGGATCAGTACTTGGAAAATATGGTGTTCGTGATAGAAATGACGTCAAAGATCTTGATAGAATTTTGCAAGACCTATTCATTACAAATACCTTTCTTCAACAACACGAGCAGCGACTATACACGTGGACCTTGCCAGATGAAGTACACAGGAATTCAATCAACTACATCTGTGAAAAAAGAGGATGGAAAAGCTCAATATCATCAGTCAGAACAAGACTGGGGGCCAGCTGTGGAACAGACCATCAATTGCTCATATGCAAGTTCAAGCTGAAACTGAAGAAAATTAAAACAAGTCCACAAGAGCTAAAGTATGGCCTTGAGTATATCCCACCTGAATTTAGAGATCATCTCAAGCATAGATTTGATGCTTAACTCAGTACTGAAGTCACTCCTGAGGTTCACCCTTCAGCCAAAGAATAGACAGGCCCATAAAACAAAACGAGACTAAATGTGCACACCTGCTCAGGGGCAAGGATGAGAAGGCAGGAGGGGACAGGAAAGCTGGTAATGGGGAACCCAAGGACAAGAAGGGGAGAGTGTTGACATGTCATGGGATTGGCAACAAATGTCACAAAACAATACGTGTATTAATTGTTTAATGAGAAACTAATTTGCTCTGCAAAACTTCATCTAAAGTAAAAAAAGAATAGATCTGACACACTGAACACTAATGACCGAAGACCAGACAAGTTTTGAGATGACATCAAGGACATCATACATATATATATATATATATATATATATATATATATCTTTATGTTATTGTCAGTAGGTGCCGTCGAGTCAGTTCGGATTCACAGTGACCCTAGGTACAACAGAACAAAACACTGCCTGGTTCTGCACCATCCTCACAATCATTGCTATGTTTGAGCCCATTGTTGCAGCCACTGTGTCAATCTGTGTCACTGAGGGTCCTCCTCGTTTTCACTGGCCCTCTACTTTACCAAGCACAATGTCCTTCTCCAGGGACTAATCCCCCCAATAACATGTCCAAAGTATGTGAGATGAAAAGTACATCAGGAAAATTGTCCCATAAATACAATGGCGAAACTAGGACATTTTCAGACAAACAGAAATTAAGGGAATTTGTAAACTCTTGACCAACCTTATAAGAAGTATAAAAGGAGTTCTTTGGATAGAGAAACAACAACACCAGACAACAATCTAAGATTAAGACACATGACAGTAGCACTCAGATACCAACCAAGATAAAGAATTCTCAAAAATAAAATAAAGCTACAAAGCTGAAAAAAGGAACCAGAGACATCAATCTGTAAATGACAACAACTTCAAAATAAAAAAAAAAAGAAAAGAAATGGTGTAGTTACAGAACTTCCATATGGAATGGAAGTGAAGGCAATATTAAGATATAACAGACTGTTTTAAACTTAGGAAGATAAAGGTAAATTTCAGGGTAATCATGAAGAAAATCAATAAACCTATTCACCAAAATAAAAAAGAAGAAAATCATAAAGATTCAGTAAACAGAAAATGAAGGGAATGAAAAGAAACTCCATAAACAAAAAAGACTTCAGTACAGAAAACTAAGCAGAACAAAGAAACCATCAACATCACACAAAAAAAGTACAACAAAATGACAGCAGTTAATTCATACCTATCAGTAATCACACTGAACATAAATGGGTTAGATGCACAAGTCAAGAAACAGAAAGTAACAGAATGGATTAAAAAAAAAATGACATATCAATATGTTGTCTAGAAGAGACACACATTAGACACAAGATATAAATAAGCTAGAATGGAAAAAATATATCAAGTAAACAGTAACCAAAAAAGACCAGGAGTGGCAATATTAATCTCTGATAAAATAAACTTTAAGGCAAAATCTACTACAAAAAACAAGGAAGAGCATTATATAAATGATAAAAGGTTCAATTCACCAAGGGGACATAACCATAATAAATATTTATGCACCCAATGACAGAGCTCCAAAATACATAAAACAAACTCTAACAGTGTTGGAAAGAGAAATAGACTGTTCCAAAATAATAGTAGGAGACTTTAACAAACCACTTTAGATGAAGGACAGAACAATTAGAAAGAAGTTCAACAGAGATACAGAACATCTAAACAGTATAATCAACCAACTTGACCTCACAGACATGTACAGAACACTCCACCGAACAGCAGCACATTCTTCTCCAACACACATGGATCATTCTCCAGAATAGACTATATTTTAGGCCACAAAGTTAGGCTTAATAAATTCAAAAATATTGAAACAGTACAAAGCATCTTCTCAGATCACAATGCTATAAAATTAGAAGTCAATAACAGGAAGGATAAGGGAAAAAAATCAGATACATGAAAACTGAGTAACACCTTGCTAAAAACCACTGGGTAATAGGTGAAATTAAAAAGGTCCTACAATCAAATGAAAATGAAAGCAGAATATACCAAAACCTTTGGGATACTGCAAAATCAGCACTCAGAGGACAATTCACAGCAATAAATGCATACACCTTAACTCTACAACTTGAACAACAAAAAAAAAAGCAGCAGAAGAATCCCACAGCTGGCAAAAGAAAGTAAATAATAAAGATTAGAGTAGAAATAAATTTTAATCAGAAAACAAAAAAAAACAATCGAAAGAATCAACAAGACTAGAAGTTGGTTCTTTGAAAAGATCAGTAAAATCGACACTCCACTTATCAAACTGACAAAAGAAAAGGAGGTGAAAATAACCCAAATAAGTAATAAGATGGGTGACATTACAACTGAAACAACTGAAATAAAAAGGATCATAACAGAATATTATGAAAAATTATACCCCAACAAATTTGAAAACCTAGAAGAAATGGAAGAATGTCTAGAAATACGCCACTTACCCAACTGAGGTAGAAAATCTGAACAGACCCATAACAAAAGAAGAAACTGAAGAGGTCATTAAAAAAAAAAAACTCCCAACAAAAACAAGCTCTGGCCCAGACTGCTTCACTGGAGAATTCTAACAAACATTCAGAGAAGAGTTGACACCAATACTACTCAAACTATTCCAGAACACAGAAAAGAAAGGAATACTCCCGAATTCATTCTATGAAGCCAGCATAATGCTGATACCAAAACCAGGCAAAGACATCACCAAAAAAGAAAATTACAGACCAATATCCCTCATGAATATAGGTGCAAAAGTTCTCAATAAAAGTCTGGCCAATAGAATTCAATAGCATATCAAAAAATAATACATTACAACCAAGTGGGCTTCATACCAAGGATGCAAGGCTGGTTCAACGTTAGAAAATCAATCCAAACATAAACAAAACAAAGGACAAGAATCAATGCACAAAAGGTGTCTGATAAAGTCCAATGCCCATTCCTGATAAAAACTCTCAAAATAGGAATAGAAGGAAATTCCTCAACATAATTAAGGGTGTATATATAAAACCAACAGGCAACTTTATTCTCAATGGAGAGAGACTAAAAGCATTCCCTCTGAGAACAGGAAACAGGCAAGGATTCCCTTTATCACCACTCTATCTCAATACTGGGCTGGAAGTCCTGGCTAGAGCAATATGGCAAGAAAGGGAAATAAAGGGCATACAAATTGGTAAAAGAAGAAGTAAAACCATCCCTATTCACAGATGACATGATCATATACATAGAAAATTCCAGAGACTCCATAAGAAAGCTACTGAAGCTAATAGAAAGATTCAGCAAAGTGGCAGGGTACAAGATCAACATACAAAAATCAGTTGGATTCCTCTACACTAACAAAGAGAGCTCTGAAAAGGAAATCAAGAATAGCCCTCAACAATATGTGTACTAACTGTTTAATGAGAAACTGTTTTGTCCTGTAAACCTTCATGTAAAGTGAGAACAGCAGCACAACTGGAAGAATGTAATCAACGTCACTGAATTGTACATGTAGAAATTTTTGAAATGGTGTATCTTTGGCTATATATATTTTCACCAAAAAAAAAAACAGGTCCTCCAAGACTGAGAAGGGAGCACGCTGACAGGTCGTGGGGTTGTTAATCAATGTCATAAAACAATATGTGTACTGACTGTTTAATGAGAAAATATTTGTTCTGTAAACCTTCACCTAAAGTACAATAAAAAGAAATTAAAAAAAAAAAAGAACAGCCCTCAAAAAGATAAAACACTTAGGAAACAACCTAACTAGGGAAGTAAAAGATCTATACAAAGAAAACTACAAAACACAACTGCAAAAAACCAAAAGAGACCTACATAAATGGAAAAACATACCACGCTCATGGATAGGAAGACTTAACATTGTGAAAATGTCAATACTACCCAGAGTGATCTACAAATATAATACAATCCTGATCCAAACTCCAACAACATTCTTTAATGAGATGGAAAAACTAATTACCAAATTTATATGCAAAGGAAAGAGGCCTCAGATAAGCAGAACATTACTGAAGAAGAAGAACAAAATAGGAGGCCTTACACTCCTCAATCTCAGAACCTACTATACAGCCATGGTAGTCAAAACAGCCTGGTACAGGCACAATGACAGATACATAAACCAATGGAACAGAACTGGGAACCCAGATGTAAATCCATCCACCTATGGTCAGCTGATATTTGGCAAAGGCCCAAAGTCCATTAAACAGGGAAAAGACAGTCTCTTTAACAAATGGTGCTGGCATAACTGGATATCCACCTGTAAAAAAATGAAATAGGACCCATACCTCACACCATACACAAAAACTAACTCATAATATAAAACCTAAAACAATAAAGATCATGGAGGAAAAAATAGGGAAAACACTAGGGGCCCTAATATATGGCATAAGTAGAATAACAAACATAGCCAAAAATGCACTAACACCAGAAGACAAACTAGATAACTGACCTCTCTTAAAAATTAAACACTTATGCTCATCAAAAGACTTCACCAAAAGAGTAAAAAGACAATCTACAGGCTGGGGAAAAAAATTTGGCTACGACACACCCAACAGGGGCCTAATCTCTAAAATTTATAGAAAACTTCAACACTTCAACAACAAAAAGACAAACAATCCAATTAAAAAATGGGCAAAGGACATGAACAGACATTTCACCAAAGAAGACATTCAGGCAGCTAACCAACACATGAAGAGATGCTTGCAACCATTAGCGTTGTTGTTGTTGTTGTTGTTGTTAGGTGCCACTGAGTTGGTTCCGACTCATAGCGGCCCTATGTACAACAGAATGAAACACTGCCTCGTCCTGCGCCATCCTCACAATCGTTGTTAGGCTTGAGCCCACTGCTGCAGCCACTGTGTCAATCCATCTTGTACAGGGTCTTCCTCTTTTTCAATGAGCCATTAGAGAGATGCAAATCAAAACTACAATGACATACCATCTCATCCCTGCAATAACGGCACTCATCAAAAACACAGAAAACAACAAATGCTATCAATGTTGTGGGGAGACTGGAGCTGTTAAACACTGCTGGCGGGAATGCAAAATGCTAAAACCACTATAGAAAACGGTATGGTTCTTCCTCAAAAAGCTAGAAAAAGAATTACCATAGGATCCAACAATCCCACTCTTAGCAATATATTCCAGAAAAATAAGAGCTGTAACATGAATAGACATATGCACATCCATATTCATTGTGGCATTATTCACAATAGCAAAAATACGGAAACAATCTAAATGCCATCAGTGGATGAATGGATAAACAAACTGGTACATACACACAATGGAATACTACACAACAATAAAGAATAATGATGAATCTGCAAAACAGCTCATAACATGGATGAATCTGGAGGACATTATGCTGAGTGAAATCAGTCAATCACAAAAGGACAAATATTGTATGAGACCACTATTATAAAAAGTCAAGAATAGGTTTACACACAGAAAGAAACATTCTTTGATGGTTACCAGGGATGGGAGGGGGAGGAGAGAGAATTACTAACTAGATAGTAGATAAGTGTTAATTCTGGTGAAGGTGAAGGCAATACACAACATGGGGGAAGTCAGCACAACGTGACTGAGGCAAAGGAAGGCACTGAGAGGTACACAAGAATAGATTACAACTACGGTAAATGCAACAATTGTGAGGACGGCACAGGACTGAGCAGTGTTTTGTTCTATTATGCCTAGGGTCACTATGAGTTGGAACCAACTCAATAGCACCTAACAACAATAACATGGTAAATGCTATAACATATACAATCCTGCAACAACAGTAGTAACAAACAATAATTTGTGAGTTGATACATAGGCTAATATGTATGCTAAATAGGTGAGGGAGGTAGTACGAGAGTATACCCGAGTACATACATAGGTATGGTTGTGGATATTTCTGCATACTTGTTTGTAAATGCTGCATGTATCCTCACATATATAATAGAGCACATAGGGGGCACAGTTATAGAAACTACTTAGACATCGGAACTACCGGACTTAAAGGCTAAAGGCTATAGTCTCGGGGGACATCTAGGTCAACTGGCAAAACACAGTTCATAAAGATAATGTTCTACACCCTAGTCTGGTGAGTAAGCATCTGGTGTCTTAAAAGCTTTTGAGCGGCCATCTAAGAAGCAACTATTGGTCTCTTCCCACCTGGAGCAAAGGAGAATGGAGAAAAACCAGAGACTCAAGGAAGCAATTAGCCCAAAGGACGAATGGCCCACATGAACCACAGCCTCCTTTAACCAGAAGAACCAGATGGTGCCTGGCTACCACCACCAACCACTCTGACCAGGATCCCAATAGAAGGTTCCGGGCAAAATGTGTAAAAAATGTAAAACAAAATTCAAATTAAAAAAAAGAAGAAAAAGACCTGACTTACTGGTCTGAAAGAGACTGGAGGAGCCCCCTAAACTATTAACCTAAGACAACTTTCTAACTTGAAGCTGAAGACACTCCCAGGGCCACTTTTCAGCCGAATAATAGACAGGGCTATAAAACCACCAATAACACCAGTGAAGAATGTGCTCCTTCGAACAATCAACTATAAGAGACCAAAAGGGCAATATTTGCCCAAAACCAAAGATGAGAAGGCCGGGAGGGACAGGGAAATCAGACTAACGGAAACGGAACCCAGAGAGGAAATGCGGATTGCAACCAATGTCACAGAACAAACTGTGTAAGAATCATTGACTGGAAAACTAATTTGCTACGTAAACTTTCACCTAAAGCACAATAAAATGTTCCAAAAAGAAAAAAAATTCTATGCATATACTGCACATATCATTTTTTATATAACTGGTAAAATAAAATGATTTTGTGCTATATTTAGGTCTTACCCAAAATCCAACTATCAGGTGGTCAAAAATTTGCCAAAGAAATTCTGAAGATCACCAAGTAAGGAGACCTGGAAAGAGAGATGTGACTAATTGATCCTTGAGACTAAAGGGTATATTCTCATTTTGACGTTCAGCAATTTATATATGCAACTCCCATTAATGCTAATGGGTATTGTGCACGTAAACTCTCACAAACTAAAATGAGAACACATTCCTAAACGTGTAAAGCAGGGATACACGCAGATCCTATAATTCCAAAGCCTAAGAAACTAAACTCATAATTAAAACGTGTGGATCTCCCGGTGGCAGCAGATTGAGTTGCTAACACACTTACATGTTCAATTCATCACAATATATCTACAGCCTTCCAACCTCTACCAGTCCTGGAAGGCTGCAGATGCTGGTGAACAGCAGACTGCCTTGTCCAGGAGAAAGGTCAGTAGGCTATAGAAAGCTCTTGAGGAGAAAACGGGGGTTGTGGGGGTGGGGGGGGCACAGCAATAGCAAGGTAGAGCTCTGTCTGGGGAAGCAGAAAGCTTGCCAAAGGTCCTTTGTCTCCTGATCCTACCACCTTGGTCCTTTCACCTAAGAGTTATGTCTGCTTAGAATAGAATTTCTGAAGCCAAAAACTTTGAATGACAGCCAAATAATCTGCTCTGCAAGAGTCTATTTGGAAAGCTGGTATACTCACACACAATACAAATGAGCTGCTTGGAAGAATCAACTAGTCTTTCTGAAAATCTAAATCTCCTCTAAGGGGAACACGAATACATAATTTCACATAATTTGGGATCACAATCCCTAGGCCTTTACAGGCTCATTCAAATTTTAACAAATTATCCTTAATATTCCTGTAACAAATTTACTTCCAAGTTTAAACACCAAACGCAGTAAGATTCTATACTGGGTATAGCCTAGTAGAAAAAGCACACGGAACTTGGAATTCAAAGAAATGAATTCAAGTTCCACTTACTAGTGCTGTGATTTGAGCAGGACACTAAACCTCTCTGAGCCACAATTTCCTCTACTGGATAATTCTTGCCTACCCATCTCTTAGGGTTATTATGAAGCTCAAATTAGATATTTAGAAGGAAGCATTTGAAAATAAAACACCAGTTCCTTCTGCTTAACAGTAAGTGGTTTAAGAATTAAATATACATGTTATGCCCTGAAAATCTATAGAAAGGGTCTCTTTTACTGAAAAGCAATCTTTCATGATTCCACTTCCCCTCCCACTCACCCACCCTCTCCCCTAACTTGCATTCTCACCCAGGCCATCCACCAGCCCCAATAATGCAGAGATTTGAAGACATTGTTTCACTTAAGTCTGTTCTAAAACCACAAAAGCATGAAACACCAACAGTTGGGGAAAAGCAATAGACAGATCACCTTGGGAGTTATGTGACTTCATTCTAGTCTCAGTTCTGCCAGCAGTGCTTACTATGTGCCAAACACTGTGCTAGCAGCTGGAGCTACTTCAGTGAACAAGATCTAGCTTCAGTCTCAAGGAAGTTATCATTGGCACATCCTCTCCATCACTGCCCACATCCAAACTAACACTAAATCCTGTAGAATCCATCCACTTGTCTCCATCTCCACTGTCACCACCCTGATCCACGATGGCATCATCTCTTGCATAGACTACTGTCATAACCTGCTGACTGCACTGACTCCACTCTTGAAATAACTGTGATCTTTCCAAAACCCAAATATGGTCTTGTTGCCCCTCATGCTTAAAATACTTCAGTGACTTCCAGTTGTTGTAAAGATAAAGAACAAACTCTTTAATATGGCCTAGAAAGGCCTGCATGGTCCGGCCCTACCTACTTCTCCAGACTCATTAATCCCCTTCCTCTTTGTGCTTCAGCCACATTAATCTTCTTTTAGATCCTCTGTAAGTGCCATGGTCCCTCCTACTACCACAGGGCCTTTCAACGAGCTATTCCCTCTACCTGGAGCTCCTCACCTAATTAGCTCCTACTCATCCTAGCTCATTTGTCACTTTCTAAGAGAAGCCTTCCTTGTCCTCCCTTGGTCAAATCTCCCTTTATATGTTCCCACAGAACCATGAACATCTCCTTAGCACTCAGCACTCATTATTTGATTATTGTCTATCTCCACCCAATGAACCACAAGCTCCATGAGAGTAAGATTTGTGCTTGTTTTTGCTCATCACCGTTGATCCTCAGCACTCATCACAGTGCCTGGCAATATTAGCTACTCAATTAATATTTATTGACTAAATCAGTATATTAATCAACTTATTCTAGTAGTGGATAAAGCAAGTCAGCAGGCAATTATATCTCATTAAATTATAATGTAAACTCTAAAAAAGCAGGAATTTTTGTCTCTTGTTCACTGATGTATTCTCAGTGCCCACAATAGTGCTTGGCACGTAATAGGCTTTCATTAAGTATTTCCTGAATAAATGAATGAATGGAGAGATAAAATATTAATTGGTCTACAATTCAAACCAATGTATTGATAGGATACAATTTATGTGTTAGTATTCATTGCTCATTTCACATTTTTCTAATTTACTTCTGGAGAATATTCTTCCATTTTTCTAATTTTGGCTTCAACACAAAGTGATTTTATTTTTCCTCTCACAATCTAAATAAAGAATGAGAAAATAGCTTCAAGAACAGGAAATTTACATGGAAGGTAAATTACTTCAGAAAACTTATTTGCTGAGCACTTATGTGTCAAGTGCTTTGTGTGTGTGTTATCTCTATTAATTTTCACAACAATCTTGTGAGGTATCATCATTCGTAGTGCACAGAGAAATTAAGCCTCAGACTTTAACAAAGCTAGTAAATAATAAAGACATGATTTCAAATCCAGGCGTCCATGATTGCAACTTTGGTATTCTTTCCTCTATCAGGTATCAAGGAACCAGAACTAGAATAAGCTTTCTACCAGATCTCTGAACCTAGTGACTTTGAGAAAGATTTCTGAGAAGAATCTTCCACGGTTTTCACAAGTTATAAGGCTCTTCTCCTTCTCTATTAGATGTGCATTTTTGTGAAGTACAGCTCCTGTTCTGTAATTATGCAAGACTTCGCACTTCTTTGTAAATTGTAAAAACAGTGTTTCAATGGGAAAAAAGGGGTTTATCAGCTGCAGAGTTTCTGGTTCCTGGCAGCAAGGAGCAGTGATAGAATTTATAATACATAAGAATATTTTAGTTTTGAAAGTTAAAAATATGTTAGTTGATCAAAACTGACAGCAATCATCACTAAGCAATTCCTGGACAGCACGTAAGACTGGATCAGAATCAATGAGATTTTAAACCCATTATCAAATGAGAAATAAAGTAGAAATTTTTAATAAGTTGGTATTTTGCAAAGCACAGAATCAAAATAAACAGTAGCACAGTTCATAATTGAAAAAAGAAAAGTTTGCCAAATGAATAGCCAGCCACTCAAAACAAGCAGGCATGTGTTCCCAAAGAATAACCACCTTTCTCCTGCAACTGATGTATAAGCAATAGCAGTGTGTGATACAAATCATGTTCCCTAATTACTGTACCTCCATATATCCAATTTGTATTGTGAAAATTCTCACCTACTAGTCTTTATACAGAATTCAATGGGATTGCTCATCACACTAAAAGTATAGTATCTTTTTGCCCTTAGAGAAAACTTAAGTGTAAGGATTAAGTGTAATGGGTATATAAGAATTCTATCACTTAGTAGCTGTGTGACTTGGGTAATCCACAGAATTTCCCCGACTCTTGGTTTCCTTGTCTACTCAATGGAAATACTGGTATCTACTCTTAGAGTACTTGTGAGAATTAATTGAGATGCCTATAAAGTTCTTTGTACAAATGCTAAGAGCACAATGAATGTTAACTATTAGGCAAGTGATTTTATATGGGTCAGCTACAGTCAGGGCTGTCATACAGCATTATTTAATCAGATTGCTTTCTCTTTAATATTTACCTGAGCTCACACGGGCTAAAGCAGAATTTTGAAAGGGCCATGGGCAACAGTGGAAGAGAAATTAACTTTATAGTGTGAAGCCAGAAAGCCTATCTGGAGTAGCTCCAGAAAATCTACACTGAGAGAGCTGAGGGTTGGCAATCTGGCTGAAGGAGGAGGTAGCACCAGAAAATTTATTTTAAAGTTGCATTTGCAGAGCCAGCACAGTGTTTTTAACTAGATTGCATTTATTCAGGAGTGGGTTTGGAGGTTGTCTGGAGCCCTGGTGGTGCAGTGGTTAAGTGCTTGGCTGCTAATCAAAAGGTCAGCAGTTCGAATCCACCAGCTGCTTTTTGGAAACCCTATGTGGCAGTTCTACTCTCTCCTATGGGGTCACTATGAGTCAGAATCGACTCGACAGCAACAGGTTTGGTTTTTTGGTTTTGAGGGTTGTCTAATAGACATTATGAAGGAAAGGCTTTACTGCCACCCCAGGCAACTCTTTTGCTGCCACTAATGTTACTGTTCAAAATGTTATTATCTGATGGCTTTTTTTACAGGCCTTCCATTCTCACAGGAATCCTGGCATTTTCACTACTAGTGCCCCATAAAATGACATGCTTTATATTGAAAACCTCCGTTCGCTTCAGTATTTATTATGTACCTACTGTGTGCCAGTATTAGGTGAGATTCTTTGAATACAGAAATAAAGTTCGGTAACTCACTGAGATGTCAATGTTGCATCAGTGACTATCATCTAGATTCGGGATTCTGTCAGAAAGGGCTGTAATAGAAAGTGATTTTCTAAGTCAAAATAACAAACCATCTTTTTATTCCCCAAAAGCAAAGTTAGACAGGAACGTTACTAACTTAAGTAGTTATGCATAATAATAAACATATTTGTTTCTTTCAAGAAAGTTTGGCATTGTCTGGTTCAGCACCAGCTTTATAGCTTGGGGTTTATGATGTGAGCAGCATATTAGTTACCTATTGCTGCATAATAAATTACCCCAAAACTTGGTGGCTTAAAGCAGCAATAATCGTATATCCTCTCTCACAGTTTCTGTGGGTCAAGATTTAGACAGAGCACAGTGGGGATAGCATCTGTTCCATGATTTCTACAGCCTCAGCTAGAAAACTTGAAATTTGGAATCATCTGAAGGCTCATTTACCCATAGTTGATGGTGGCTGTTGGCTGAAGGTCAAGCTGAGGATGTCAGCCAAAACACCCATACATGGCCTCTCCGTGTGGCCTGGGCTTCCTCACAAAATGGTGGCAGGGTTCTAAGAGCAAGCATCTCAAAGGAGAGAGCCAGGTGAAATCTGTACAACTTTTATGACCAGCCTCAGAACCATGCAACATCACCACTGCTTCATTTTATTGGTCAAGTAGTTGCAAAGGCCTGCTCAGGTTCAAGTGGAGGACACATAGATCACATCTTTCAATGTCAACATCACGTGGTAAGAACGAAATGATAACATGTGGGATGAGATACATATTGCTGTGACCATCTTTGGAAAATATAAAATGCCATAAGCCACGTGTTTCCTGCTGCCAAAACTAAAAAAAAAAATTACTAAACCCGTTGCTGTCGAGTAGATTCCAACTCATAGCTGCCCCGCTGCCAAAAGCTTCATCTTATTCCATCCCCTTCTTCTAAACCTGCTACTAACTGTGGCTGACATTTACTTGCAGCCTTGTGTAAAGTACCTTCTTCAAAGAATTTTATTCAACTACTTTTAAATAAAAGGGAAAGCCTTGTTTAGTAAGAAAGCAGATGACATGTTGGTGAAAGTTATCACTGAGACTGACAAGTGGATTGATTAGCTGGTTGGTTGAGCTGGTTGGTTGACTAACATCTCACTGTCCTTCTACTATGGACCTGAGGTGGCTGAGAATATGAGCCTGAAGGGAACATAATTGCTCTAATATTCATGGTTGAGAGATTTTTCTCCTAGTGTTCAGCAACTTGTGTGGAAGAAGGAAAGAAATTGTTTAGGATTTCTACCCAGCTGATAGTCTCTGTTTAGGTGCCAATTTTAAATTTCATTGCTGGTAGGTGCCACTCCCATTATGCTTTCCCCTTGGTTCAACTGCATTTTAATTAACACCACTACAGTCTTATTCATGCTATTCTCACTGCCTAAGATAATACCATACTTGTCAAGCTGTTTTTGTTGCTAGGGATAGATATTTACTAAATCTCGTTCAATTACTGAAGGCTTTATTTTAAGGCTTTAAAAGGGCAATTTTGCTGACCCAGAAATTGACAGAGCCAGACTTCATGGAAACAAGAGCAAGAAAGAAAGCTTTAAAAAAAAACTTAAAAAATTTTCTCTCTTAGAGGCCCCATGATCTTCCTCACCTCTTCTTTTGATTTTTTATTTCCTTCCCTTCCCTCTCCTGCTGCCTCTCTCTCTCTCAGTGAGCTTCTCTAGACAAGCTTCCTCTGAGTGCACAAACTGCATGGCTGTCAACCCTAAGTCCCTATGAACTTAAAATTTCAGAACCTACCACCAATAGGCTACAATCTCTTGTCTCCTAGCACAAATTCTTGAGAGAGAATCTGAATGATCACCCACCCCCCACTAACAAGCTATGACCAAGGAAGGGTAGGGTCTCATGATAAAAATATGGCTGCTAAATCTTACACCTAAGCAGAGACTATCAGCTGAGCAGAAATCCTAAACAATTTCTTTCCTTCTTTCACACAAGTTGCTGAACACTAGGAGAAAAATCTCTCAACCATGAATATTAGAGCAATTATGTTCCCTTCAGGCTCATATTCTCTCACTCCTCTTGTTCTCTCACACCCTTTCCTTTCCTTTCCAATTTCCTTGAAGGAATTATCTACACTCAATATTTCTAATTCTTCCTAATTTATTCATTTCAAAAACCAGTGAATGAAGCTTCTGACCTTACCACTCTGCTGAGACTGCCCTTGCCATTCCATACTTGTTGCTGATTCAGAAAGACACCTCATCTTACCAGACATCTCTGAGGCAGTTGACTTAATAAACCACTCCCTTCTTGTCATTCCTGTTATATTTTTCCTCTTAAAAAATCTATCCAGAGGTATGCGGGAAGTCCCTGGGTGGTGCAAACAGCTACTGTGCTTGGCTGCTAGGACAAAAAGCTGAAGGTTCATGTCCACCCAGAGGCACCTTGGAAGAAAGGCCTGGCGAACTACTTCCAAAAAAAACAGCCATTGAAAAAACCTATGGAACATAATTCTACTCTGACACACATGGGTGAGTCTGAAAGATTTAATGGCAACTGGTGGTAAGAAGCATTCTATGCTGTTCATCCTTTCAAAGAATCATCTTTTAGTTTTTGTAGATTTTTCTCTATTTTTATTTTCTCTTTAATTAACTATTGTTCTTATTGTTATCATTTCTTCCTCTCCTTTTTTAAGGTTTATCCTGATTCTAACTTCTTGAGTTAACTCTTTAGTTCATTAATTTTTTAATATTTGGCACATTTTTATTATGTATATGTAAAAAAAATTGACATTTCAATCATTTTTACCCATACAAGTCAGTGACAATTATGTTCACAATGTTGTACAACCATCCCTAGGGTATATATACCTAGGAGTGGAATTGCTGGGTCATATGGTAATTGATGTTTAGCTATTTGAAGAACCAAAAAACTGTTTTCCACGGCAGCTATACCATTTTACAATCCCACCAGCAATATATGAGGGTTTCAGTTGCTTCACATCCTTGCCAACACGTGCTGTTTTCCGTTTTTCTGATAATAGCCATTCTAGTGCTGGTAAAGTTTTGACTTGCATTTCCCTAATGATTAATGACATTGGGCACGTTTTCATGTGCTTATTGGCCATTGGTATATACTCTTTGGTGAAATGTCTATTCAAGCCATTTGCTGAATTTTGATTGGGTTGTCTTTTTGTTCCTGAGATGTAGGAGTCCTTCATATATTCTGGATAATAAACTCTTATCAGATATATGATTTGCCAATATTTTCTCCCATTCTGTAGGTTTTCTCTTCACTTTGTTGATAAAGTCCTTTGGTGCACAAAAGTTTTTAATTTTGATGAAGCCCTATTTATTTTGTCTTCATTGCTCATGATTTTAGTTTCATATCTAGGAATCTATTGTTGAAAACTAGGTCCTGAAGCATTATCCCTGTGCTTTGTTCTAAGAGTTTTATGGTTTTAGTTTTTACATTTAGATCACTGAACTCTTTTGAGTTAAATTCTTTATACTGTATGAGATATCAGTCTAGCTTCTTTGCATATGAAGATTCAACTGTCACAGCATCATTTTTTTTAAGTTTTTTGAATATATGTAAATATTTTATTGTGTTTAGGTGAAAGTTTACACAGCAAATTAAGTTCCCATTTCAAAATTTTTACAAAATTTTCCATGACATTAGTTACAATTTTCACAATGTGTCAGCATTCTCATTTCCATTCTGTTTGTTCTGTCTCCATTGATCTGGCTTTCCTGCCCCTCCTTGTCTTCTCATCTTTGCTTTCGGGTAAATGTTGACCGTTTGGTTTCATACAGTTGATTATTTAAGGCAGCACATTACTCACGGGTGATACTGCTTATTTTATAAGCTAATCTATTATTTGGCTGAAAAGTGACGTGCAGAAATAGCTGAAAATTCAAGTTCAAAGGTTATCTTAGGGCGGTAAGTCTTGGGGTTCCTCTAGTTTCTATCGGTCCAATAGATCTGGCCTTTTTTAGGAATCTGAGTTTTGTCCTACATTTTTCTCCCATCTATCTGGGAACTTCTATTGTGTCCCTGGTCAGAAAGGTGGGTAGTGGTAGCCAGAAGCCATCTAGTTCTTCTAGTCTCAGGCTAGAAGAGGCTGTGGTTTGTGTGGGCTGTTAGTCCAGTGGACTAGTTTCTTCTTTGAGTCTTTGGTTTCCTTCATTCTCTTTTGCTCCAGATGAGTAGAGACCAATAGTTGTATCTTAGATGGCCGCTCACAAGCTTTTAAGACCCCAGACACTACTCACCAGACTAGGATGTAGAATATTATCTTTATGAACTATGCTATGCCAGTTGGCCGAGTTGTCTCACGAGACTATGGTCTTAAGCCTTCAAATTCAGTAAAGCACTCCTGCAAGGTGTCTGATTATGCCTAAGAAGTATCCATGACTATGCCCCCTATATGCTTTATTATATATATATGTAGAATATATATGCAGCACACACATGCATATACATATGCCTACAGATAGACCTATACATGCATGCATATGTATTCATATGCCTTCCTATACACATATATGCAAACACACACAGATTTTTTGGTTGTTATTACTGTTATTGCAAAATTGTATATGTTAAAGCCTTTACCAAAACTGTTCCTTACTGTTGCATGCTTCTAGTGTTTTCATTTACCCTGGTTAGGATGTGTAGACTTTGCCCATATTGGGTATTGCCTTTCCCATAACCAAAAATAACAAGTGTCTACTATTCTAGAAAGTGATCACCCCTCCCTCCTCCTCCTATCCCTTGTCCCAGCATCATTTATTGAAGAGACTATTCTTTCTCCCATTGAATGGATTTAGCACTCTTAAGGAAAATTAATTGACCACAGATGTATGAGTTTATTTCTGGACTCTCAACTCTATTCCATTGGTCTACGTATCTATCCTTATACCGCTGTTTTGATTATTGTAGCTTTAAAGTACATTCTGAAGTTGGTAAATGTGAGTCCTTCTACTTTGTCCTTTTTCAAGATTGCTTTGACTATTTGAGGCCCATTGAAATTTCATATAAATCTGAGGATTGACTTTTCCATTTCTGCAAAGGCTGCTGGAATTTTTATAAGGATTGTGTTGAGTCTATAGATCATCCTCAGCAGCACTGATATCTTAACAATATTAAGTCTTCCAATCCATTAACATGGAATGTCTTTCCATTTATTTAGGTTTTTAATTTCTTTGAGTAATGTTTTATAGTTTTCAGTGTACTCATTAAATTTATTCCTATTTTATTCTTTGTGTCTTAATTTCCTTTTCAGATTGCTCAGTTCTCAAGTATAGAAACCCAACTGACTTTCATGTGTTGATTTTGTACCCTGAAACTTTGCTGACTTCATTTATTAACTCTAGGACCTTTCTTGTGAATTTGCTGGGATATGTATGTATATACTCATGTCATCTGTGACTAGGGATAGTTTTACTTCTTCCATCCTAATTTGAATACTTTTTATTTCTTTTTCTTGCCTAACTGCTCTGGTTGAGACTTCCAATAAAATATGGGATAGCAGTTATTAGAGCGGACATACTTAACTTGCTCCTGATGTTAAGGGGTAAGCTCTCAATCTTTCTCCATTGAGTATGATGGTAGCTGTTAGTTTTTCATAAACGCCTGTTATCATATTGAGGAATTTCCCTTCTATTCCTAGTTTGTTGAGTGGTTTTATCATGAAAGGGTGTTGGATTTTGTCAAATGCCATTTATGCATTGATTGAGATGATCATGTGGTTCTTTTCCATTCTATTAATGTGGTAAATTACATTGACTGATTTTCTAGTGTTAAACCACCCTTGCACTCCTGAAATAAATTCCACTTAGTCATGGTGTCTAATCCTTTTAAAATGCTGGCCAGATGGGGTGCCCCTTTCCACTAGCTTCATTATTGGCCCAGAGGTGGGACTTTTATGCTGGAGCTAACAAGGAAGATGGTCTCTTCCACTGAGGTTGCTAAGTTAGGAGGGGTGATGGTTCCCAGTGGTTTGGCCAAATACTAGACTAGTTGCTGTTCCACAATGTAATCTAATTGCCTTCCATAATGTAAGCTAATTAATGTAATGCAATCAATCAGTTGAAAAGGGAGTTTCCTGAGGGTGTGTTCTGGCTTCAGACTATAAATAGATATTTTGACAGAACTCACTCTCTCTCTCCACTCTGCACTCTTTCCATTGCCTGACCTCAGCCTGCTGCTTGACCTACAGATTTTGGGCTTGCAAGCCTCATATGGTCCTGTGAGCCAGCAGGAGTCTCCAGTTTGCCAGCTAACCCACAAATTTTGAACTTGCCAGCTCCCACAATCTTGTGAGATAATCCCATGAAGTAAATCTCTCTCTCTCTCTCTCTCTTTCTGTCTCTGTCATATATACATACATACATACATATATATACCACTGGTTCTATTTCTCTAGAGAACCCTAAGGCAGGAGGATTGAATTTGTAGTTACCTGCAGTTATTTTTGCTTCCACATGGAAAGAACTTGGTGAGTAATGACACAGGAGAAACGATATCAAAAAAACCAAGCTGGTGCCATCAAGTTGATTCTGACTTACAGCAACACTATATGACAGAGTAGACCTGCCCCACAGGGTTTCCAAGGAGTGGCTGGTGGATTCAAACTGCCGACCTTTTGGTTAGCAGACGGGCTCTTAACCACTGAGAAACAATACAGCCAAAAAAAAAAAAGGAAGAAAAGGTGTGACAGAGACTTCCATGTGCTCACTAAACCTGTCTTGTCCCTCTGAATACGCAGCGAGATTGCATTTCTCAAGCTCCTTTGCAGATAATCGTAGCCATGTGACTGAGCTCTAGCCAGTGGAAGTGATCCCCTGTGCTCCTCTCCCCCAACCCCAATCTGTTGGCTAGATGTAGCAGACCCAGCAGAGGATTCCAGGGTCCTAAGAGTAGCAAGTTACAAGATAGAATGTGTTTGAAGCTTTAAATCACCACATGGAAGCCACTCACCAAACATCCTCATTAAACTATTATGTGTACAAGAAATAAACTTCTATTGTGTTGAGTGATTGAGATTTGGGGGTTGTTTTGTAACATAATTTAGTCTACTTTGATTAACAGAGAAATACAAAGCCCCAATGACACTGGGTCCATAGAGCAATCTAGGCTTGAAGCTAGCTACTCCCCTAAGAAATCTCTTTGCTTACTCTGGTTTGAACTGGGTTTCAGTCCCTTACAACAAGAAGAAATCTGACTAACAAGAGAAAATTTGTTAAATAAATAACACCTCAGTGTAAACTAAGTTACAAAATTATTTTGTTTTCTAAAAAGAACCAAAACAATATTAAAGCACTGAGCACCTGTCAAGGTGCTATCAATTCAAGTATTTTAATTGCCAGAGCTCTATAGGCAGACGATAATTAAATAACAGTTACATTGTTAATTGTTGAAATAATGTCTTTTTTTCTCCTCAATCATTGAAATCTTATACAATATTCCAATCATAATTTATCACTAAGACAAGCAGTTCAATATATGAGGATGCAAAGGTAAACTTCAGTTTCATGAGTTTATAGCTTCAAATCGGAAAGTTATAGGTGTAAAGGATTTTAGGGATCACCTAGTCCAACCCTTTTATTTTACACATGAGAAAATTTTCGCCCAGGGAGGTGGAAGCATTTGCCCAATGTCACACAATAAGTGAGTGGCAAAACCAAAGTCAGAACTCAGATATTCTAAGAGAGGAAGAGAATGAAAGGAGAGAAAGGAGATCATTGGTAAAGCAAGGAACCTAAAGCAGGAAGAGGAAATGAGAGCCAGAGCACAATTAGAGGGATCAGCCTTAGAGTTAATATTCAGAGCCTTGGTGGAGTAGTGGTTAACAGCTATGGCAAGCTACGGCTGCTAACCAGAAGTCTGGCAGCTCAAATCTACCAGCTGCTCCTTGGAAACCCAATGGGGTAGTTCTACTCCGTCCTATACAGTTGCTATGAGTTGGACTCAACTAAACGGCAATGAGTTTGTTTTTTGTTTTTTTTTTGTGGGTCCTTTACATCAAAACTAGAAGAAAACGGTGGGTGTGAATGCAGATTAGTTTGTTAGGGATCTAAGAAAGCTGCCTTTACCATAAATATTGTAATTTATTGATTTATCAGACTGTCTCCCCAGTCTCTCTGAAGGCAGTGACTGTAAGTATGGCGTATGGTCTCTTGAAAGGAAAAGGGTACCAGGGAGCTAGGGAGAGAAGGCCACAGAAAGAATCCCAGAGTAGTGGACAGTGAACTTTGCCAACTTCACAACTTAGCAGGAGGCCCAATCCCAATAAAGACAATCCCAAGAAATGAAATCAGGCCAAGAAAACTTTAGAACTATTCAAGTCCACAGACTGACCCAGCACATGAGAATGGGGCTTGTGTAATAAATGTGTCCCTTGGGATGAGATGAGGAGGATACCATAAACAGACAAGTCCTACCAACAGTCAGACAGCTGGTAACAAAGGCCCAGCTGCACAAAGGTCTTTCTGGCTGCCCTTTTACACATGGGTAAGAAAACCATACATCTCTGTTGGATGTGAGAGTGAGCTGGCTGCAACATCTGTCACCCCATTGATTGCCAGGCTGGCTTCATTAGTTCTGGCTGGCTAGGCTAGGTTCTCCTTCCTGCCTTACCTTTCCACGTGCATCTCTTCTCTGGGTGCCTGGTCTGTCAAAGAAGGTATCCTTCTCTAATAGAATGGACGATTCTTCAGAGAAGAGCATACTTATCAGGGAATAGTCCTATTCAAGAACCTGTATAATCTCTCAGTTCTGACATCGTATTTTTCCACCCAGAGTGGCCAAGCCTTACAGGAAAAGAGGCTCAACCCCTGGAATTAAAGATTCAACAAGAGGAGTTCAAAGGCTTCCAGATGTTCATCTAAGATTCAAAAAATGAATAGGGACAGGGTAAGAACCACTGCTATGAGACTGTTGTGAGACGTCCTGAACCCCTATGCTTTCTTTGCATGTGTATCGAGAAAGCAACATGGCTTCAGGGGCTTTACGATCATGACGGTCTGCCCCAGTTCCTTTTGTCTTTATACTTTCCTGATTTCAATACTATCTATGCACTAATGAGATTATCTGTTCAGAACTCATTCTTGAACTCCTGACCTGTATACCTGTATGCCTACAAGATGCCTCTACTTTAGTATCCCACAGACTAAAAAAACATTTATTTGGCACCTATTATGCACCATGTCCCAATCTGAAGTTATTAACTTCACTTTCCACAAAAGAAAACTAGATGAAACCCTGGAACCTATACCTGGTACCAGGGACTGTCCTAGGCACTTCCGCCTGTGTACCTCACTTAATATTCACAATAATCCAGTGAAATAAGGATCATTACCTCCATTTAACAAGTGAGAAAACAGACATACACAGCAAAACCCGTGAGAGCCGGAACTGCCTTGTTTTTCCAGTTCTCAGAAGCCTTCTGCCTTTGACAGGGTGCAGTCTTACCACTTTTCTATCGTTCTCTATGAGTGGGAAATATTTGAATTTTCCTTCTGAGTAAGAGCACCCCAAATTAACTTGCGGCTCCTACCACGAGATGGTGGCAATGCTAAGGCCTGAGGCCAAAACTCCATTTTGAATCAAAAGTAACTTCTGCATCAATAATGCAGCCTGTCATTTCTGTAACTCTCCACTGTACCCTGAGAAAATTACTTGGCAAACAATTTTTTTAGAGAAGAATGTGATTTTGCTTGCTTAAGGGTTTTGCTTACTTAAGAATATATCCTGCTCAGTAAACTGGGTCCAAAACAATTTTCAGAATGGATGCTTACTCAATATAAACCTTAGAATTGCGCATGTCCTCCCTGCGGTCACGCAAGGAGGGTCTCATGATTGTTTTGAGGCCAGATGTACCCAATTTAATGACTATTTTGTAACTTTAAAAAAAAAAATTTAGAAATGCATTTAATCTCCTACCAATCAGATGTACTCTCATTCAGCTTTGTAACCATTACCTAAATATCAACCAATCACTGAATTTTTACTGAAGTTCCTTGTATTTTCTTATAAAAACTCCCTAAACTGTCTCCTCCTTGAATCACTTAGTTCTGAATCCTCTGGACCTTGTAATTCCCGATTTGCAAATTGCTTTGCCTCTCAATAAAAACTCTTTACTTTCAATTTCAACCAGACTCTGCCATTTTGCTCTACAACACTCCTCTGATATACTTCCGCCTTACACAGGTTCCAGCTTTCATGGGTTTTGCTGTAAAAGTAATAGGTGGTTTCAAGATTTTTAGATTTCAAGAACCAATGACATTTCAAAAAATATTTTGAGGAGTCACGGGATTGCCAACTGTGTATTTTGGCATATCCCCCACCCCACCCCCATTGCAGTCAATTCTGACTTGTAGCGACCCTATAGGGCAGAGCAGAACTGCCCCATAAGGTTTCCAAGGAGTGGCTGATGGATTCGAACTGCTGACCTTTTGGTTAGCAGCCAAGCTCTTACCCACTGCGCCACCCGGGCTCCATTTTGGCATATAGGAATGCCGAAAAAAATCATCTACTATAATTTCATAAAAGATAGACTACATTAACAACAAAAAAATAAAAGGGCAGTGCTTTCAATTCAGTAAATTTTGCTTTATGGAAAATTTACGTTGTCCTTATTTTTCTCATTTTACTGCCAACCAGTGAAAGCCTTGTCACAGCCCACAAATTTGGGGACCACTGGCTTGAGTTACTTACTCAGGGTTCCTGGATTAACTGACAAGTATGTATAAGGGCTTTCCAGTATCTGCATAAAGAACCAGGTTACATTTCTCTTCTCCAGCCCTCCTTCCCAGAAGCTCTATGTTAGGCAAATTAAATTATATTGGCTTTTCTCAAAAGATATGAAACAAAGAGCAGCTCAGGCTTTAACTTCGGAGAACTTAAGCCTCAACTCATTTAGTAGGGTTGCTTCTTATTTAAAAGAAAAAAAAATGACCATCTGTGACCTTTCCAGAAAAAAATAACTTTAGTTATATTTTCATTTTCTTCAGAATCATAAATTTCTGGAGAAAATTTCATTTTGTGATAATTATGTCTTGAGAAAGGAGCCCTGGTCGTGCAGTGGGTAAAGCGATCGACTGGTAACTGAAAGGTCAGAGGTTTGAAACCACCAGCACCTCGGGAGAAAGGTGTGACAGTCTGTTTCTGAAAAGATTTACACCCTTGGAAACCCTCTGGGGTGGCGATGAGTCGCAATTAACTCAACTGCAGTGGGTTTGGTCTTTTTGGGTTATATTTTGAGAAGTTTATAAGATTATACTATCGTATTATTAGATTAAATCAGTACCAGGGCTTAAAATTTTAGTTTATAGAATAAACACAGTAATAATTTTTAAATTATAAACTAATGAAATCTTCTAATTTATCAGAAATCATGAAAATTAGTTTTATATGTACTTTCTAATATTGAAAGAAAAATTAGTATTTTTAAAACTGTTAACTAAACTTGGAAATTAAACATTGCCCACTAGCCCCTGATGTCTAAAGTCCTTAAAGAAGTCACATAATACTGCTCGCTAGATCTAGTGTATTGGACTCTAGACTCATTAACGTTAAAAATATGTAATTTAGTATTTGGAGTGACAGGTATATTGTGCAATTAATTTTTTGGAAGTAAAATATGATTCAGTGGTGAAAGAAAGGCCAAAATCAGCAATCAAGGTGAAATAGATAGAAAGGAAGAAGAAAATGATAAACAGTGATATAATTAACGTATTTGGAGTCATGGTTATTTTGATAATTATATTACATTTTTAGTCAGGCTAAAAGACCTAGAAAAAGATATAAGGCTGAATCATGAAATGTCTGTTTTTGTAGGTTAAAAAAAAATGATCAAATATCAGCAATTTCATATAGCTCAGCCAATACCTGAGAAACCTCTGTACATTTTTATAGCTCTTTTAGAAAACATAATACACATTTCTATACAGGAAAATTAAAGGATCCTGTGATCTGTCTCTATGCCAGATTATCACAGAGGAATCAACAAGAGAGTCAGGAATACAAACCAATAGAATAACAGAATTATTAATTACAATTAATTCAATAACTAATTGAGCACCTACCATCTGCCCAGCATTGCTCTTAGTATTAATATTTGAAGAAAAATAAGACCCAATCCCTTTTCTCAAGAAGTTCACATTATTTGGTGTGAGACACATGTAAACCGAAAAAGTATGGTAACAATAAAACTCATTGCCGTCAAGTCAATTCTGACTCATAGCAACCCTATAGGATGGAGCAGAACTGCCCCATAGAGTTTCCAAGGAGCAGCTGGTGGATTCGAACTGCTGATCTTTTGGTTAGTAGCCAAGCTCTTAACCACTATGCCACCACAATACAATAGGGATATACCAAGCTGTAGAAGAGGAGGAGGGGAGCAATGTCACATGCTTCACAGAGATTTGGACATTAAGCTGAACCCTGAAGTTTGACAAGCAGAGTGTTACTCTCAGAAAAGAACAGGGAAAGAAGTAGGGCTACCTCTTTTTTGCTTTAATTTTATTTGTCAAAGTGAAGCATTTGTTTTCTGTTGCCAACAGAAATTAGTTTAATAAAGATGTGCTAATTTGATTAAGTTATAGATATGAACTCCACAGCAAGACCAGGCTTAGCCAGTGGTTTCATATGCTAATATCGGCAGTCAAAGCACTTTCTAGGCTGAGTGAACAGTTTCATGAAGTGACATCGTGGCAAAATATTAGCTTTTGTAATGAATCTGCTAATTCTTCTTCCCTGCCTGTCTTGTTCAACGCTACATTCCCATTTGGGCAAATAATAAGCCATTAATAGATATCTGTTGAATAAGCAAATTAGCTGGTGTTTAGTCCTTGATTATAGCATAAATAATTCCAGCTAGATAAAATAAGTTCACAATGCTTATTTATCATATTTTTAACAAATAGTGAAAGTCACCATAAATTCATTAATTTTAATATCTTCTCCTACCAAATAGCAGCATTATTCCTCGAACTGACAGATTTTTTTTCAAGAGGAAAATCAAACTCATGTAAAGTGTTAAACTAAAAACATTAACAAATTATTTTAAACATTTAAATACCATTTTTGAAACAATAATTTATATGTTATCACACATTATCTAATCCTCTCTTTATACTAGAAATGTAATCTGGGCTACATGTATACAAAATTCTGTCTCCTTTTTCTGCATCAAAAAGTTACTGAAAGAATTAATGAATTATACAAGAAAGGAATTTTAAATACAAAGAGCCTATTTTAAGTGAAAACATTGTTATAATAATTCTACTTCCTTGTCCAATTACAATGCACAAAATCACTTTATAAGACAACTTGTATGTCAACTTCAAAACAGTCTAATTAAAAAGTGT
Source organism: Dugong dugon (assembly GCA_030035585.1). Taxonomy (NCBI): domain Eukaryota; kingdom Metazoa; phylum Chordata; class Mammalia; order Sirenia; family Dugongidae; genus Dugong; species Dugong dugon. Next base: position 91,828,275 of record CM057462.1, read on the forward strand.
TTTAATCACATACATCATGCAAAAGAGAAAACCTAATTTTAACACACTATTAAATGACTGAAAATAAAAAGCACTGTCAACTCAAGCATTTCAGCTGCCGGAGTTCTACAGGCCAGATAATGATTTTAAATAATAGTTACATTGTTAATTGTTGAAATAATATGTAATAGCCCTTTTCTCTCCTCAATCATTAAAATCTTATATAATATTCCAATCATAATTTATCACTAAGACAGGTATTTTTCTAAGTAATGTATCACCAAACCACATTTTGTTTCTGGTGTCATTTGCTGAAATCAATCCATGTTATAAAATGACACATTGGCTAAAAACTTGATAAACTTTGGAATGAACTTCACCGACATGCTACTAAAAATAGACCCATTTTAATTTTTTTCAACAAATTTAATATGAAAATGGTGATAGAAGTACATTAGGATAATAGAAATTCACCCTACATTAGCTTTTAACGAATCTTAGATATCACAATTCTTCCATATTCCAAAATTTAATTAGTCTTCAAAAATAATAACTACCATCTTTTGAGCTCTTACAACATGCAGGATTCTGTGCTAAGCACTTTATATGCTTTACTTCACTCAATCCTCACAACAATCTTATGCATAATGTATTAATTGTATGTATCAAGTAGTATCCCCATTGTATAGAAATGGAAACTGAGATTTAGAAGATTAAGAAATTAGTTATAAATAGAAGAGCCAGTATTTGAATACCTCAGATCTATCTGACTCCAAAAGCCATGTTCTTAACCCATGCTCCATCCAACTTTTAGAAAACAGTCCTATCTAGAGAGAAGTAGAAAATGAATGAAGTTGAAAGGATTAGGTCGGACCTTTTTTTAAAAGTCACTAATTGTTAAAGAGAGAAAAAATGTAAACTAAACTAAGATTCTCAAAAATATATTTACAAAATACGTGAGACAAATTAATTTTCATCTTTAATAAATCCAATTCTTTTGGCAGTATTTTTAAGATAATTGCAGGGAATGATCTTTTTCAGAGTTTCTTGATTAACATGTTTTTCACGCTTGATTAAAAATTCAAGGCTCTTTTAATCGTCAAGTTTTTCACACCTGGGTAACACTTTCACTAAATAATGTACACACATTTTTTTTTAAGCATTTGATAACGAGAGTCAAATACTTATGAGGAAATGAAGTATACTTATTTAAGCTTTACACCATCATTTCTCCCCCATAGGAAATTAAGTTATTTTCACATGACTAAAAAAATTCATGACACACAATTAAAAACCAAAAAACAAGAGTCACATTTTATAAGGCGGCAATTATGTTCATGTGGTCCTAGTATAATTGAAAGACATAAGACATTTCATTCGTTAGTAACACAGAATTTCTTCTAGTGGGTTTCCTAGAGCTCATTAGATATTCCCTGGCTGATTCTCCTAAGTAATTAGATTTTAACAGGATTTTCGACAGATCAGAACAATCTCTGTGGGTGCCAATGGAAGAGTCCTCCTCTGGCCTTACCAGCAGGGCAGAGCAGATAACATCCAGACTGGGAGTTAATAGGACAATTACTGGCCTCTTTTAAATGAGTTACATTAATGCACTTAAGCTAAATGACTCTGCATATGATTAAATGTTAACATCTGCAAAATATGAAATCATGCAATCAAGTTTTGTTGTTTTAATTTCCGCAAAGAAAGATTTCAATTGTTTATATAAATGCCTTTAAATATTGTGTATTAAACATTAGGTTGTACTAATAGAAGTTGGAAACCATTCTTCTCACAGAAGAGCCCTAAAATATACCGACTTATAAGATTCTACCTCTGGCTAGAATGGAATAACTAAAAAATGAGACAAGCATATGAGACAATAATTTTCAGACACTGGACAACAAGCAGTACAGGACAATGATCCCTGAGAGAAGGGAAATAAAACCAGGTGGTCTCCTGAAGTTGAAGAGACAGTTCAGAATTCAGGTAAGCCAAGATAGCTAGAATTCCAAGGGCAGAGTACCAGAGAAGAGAGAGATACAGAGAAGGAGATCTCTGAGAGGGTACTCCTCGATTCTCCAGCTGAGTGTTGATCAAGTATATGCACATGAGGAAATTACACAAGGCTGGAAAAGAACCACTGGAAAGAACAGATGAACAATCCCCAGAGCTCACAGAGGGCTGAGAATAGTTCACATTCCCAACAGCCAGAGTTAAGAAACCTCAAAATACGTAAGGCAATGAATAGAGAGCTCAGAAGGGTACTGCCTCAGTAGTGGGGCAAAGTAACTCCAGACTAGAGGTTGCTCTAGTCCCACCTAATAAACTTTAAAAGCAAACCTTGAGAGATTCAACCAATTTTCAAGTAATTTGAAAGCACCAGAACAAATTTCAAAAATATGCATAGAAATAACCCGAATTCCCAGTCATAAAAGACGTAGGAAAACTTCATCCATAATGAGGAAGAAAATCAATTGATAGAAACAGACCCAGAAATTACACAGATGATGAGTTAGGAGATGAAAACATTAAAATAGCTAGTATAAATATACTCCATATGTTTAAGAAGATAGAGAAAAGTTTTGAGCATGTTAAGGAGAGACATGGAACATACAAAAATGGCCCAAATCAAACTTCTAGAGATGAAAGCTACAATATATAAGATGAAAAATACACCAGATAGAATTAATTAGTAGTTCAACACTGCAAATTGGGGGAGAAATGGCCAAAGAATGGATGAGCTGTGGGACAACTTCAAGCAGCCTAATATATGAGTAACTGGAGCCCCAGAAGGAGAGACAGGAAGGAAAGAAAAAAATTCTGAAGAAATAATAGCCAAAAAATTTTTGTCAAAAACTATAAACTCAAGAAATATGAAGAAAGCTATACAAAGGCATATGATAAATGAAATAGCCTAAAATATGTTGTTGTTGTTAGCTGCTGTTGAGTTAGCCATTGATTCATAGCAACCCTTGCACAATGGAACAAAATGCTGTGGACAGTTGTGATCCATAGGGTTTTCATTGGCTGATTTTCAGAAGTAGATCACGAGGCCTTTCTTCCTAGTCTGTGTTAGTCTGGGAGTTCCACAAAAACCTAACCAGCATCACAGCAACACACAAGCCTCCACTGACAAACAGGTGGTGGCTGCTCAGGAGGTGAGTTGGCTAGGAATTGAACCTTGGTCTCCTGCATGGAAAGGGAGAATTCTACCACTAAATCACCACTGACTTGTGTGTGTGTGTTTATGTGTGGTAAGAACATACATAACAAAGTATTTGCCAATTCAACAATTTTTACATTTATAATTCAACGACATCATTGATTACAATCTTCGTGTTGTGCAACAATTGTCAGTATCCTTTTTTCTACTTATTCCACCACCATTAACATAAACTCAGTGCCCCTGAACAGTAACTCCCCCTTTTCACTTCCTTCTCACCCCTGAGAACCACTGATAAGCTTTGGTTTCTAGACATTTGCCTGTTTCATATAAGTGAAACCATACTGTATTTGTCCTTTTGTCACTGACTTATTTCACTCAGCATATTTTCAGGTAAACCACCACTGACTTTTAAATGCATTTTAACTGTCTCCAGCAAAAACCAAAATATATTGGTCCAAATTTGATCCAGAGTCAGTCTCATGCTTGGTTCCTATGAATTGGCTTATAACATTTTCCATGAGAAATTTTCAACTTAATGAAAATGATTAATTTTGCTACTGAGTATGAAACATATTTCAGAAGTTTTTATAATGAATCCTATTCTTTACTTATTGGCTTTATAAATAGACATTTCCTATTCTTACTGTTACTATAAGGTTACCTAGCCTTCAAGCTCTTAAAAAAAAAAAAAAAAAAAAAAGCCATTTGTCCTTGAGTCAGTTCTGATTCACAGTGAATTCTATAGGACAGAGCAGAACTGCCCTATAGCGTTTCCAAGGCTATAATCTTTATAGAAGCAGACTGCCACATATTTCTTCCATGGCACGGCTGGTGGGTTTGAACTACTGACCTTTCAGTTAGCAGCCAAATGCTTAAACCACTGTGCCACCAGGGCTCTGAAACATTCCTATAAAATGCTATCATATTAGGCGCTAGCCATAGCCAGAGGCAAAAGCTTGAAGCAGATTAAGTGCTGGAGAGCACTGCCTCTATCCCTTAATTGGTTCTCATTCACTTGGTCAAAATAGTGCATATGACCGGTAAGAGAGTCCTCCCACTTATCAGCTCCTCACAAGATCACCATGACTAGTTCAGGTCTTCCTAATCCAAAAAGAAGTCGAAGCTATGTATATGGAGGGTTCTTACAAAGTAGGTGCTGACCAGCTGTATCTTTTTCCATAACAATCAAACTAGATGCTTAAGTTAGATTGTAAGGAAATATTTTCTGACATTGGAATGGATTAAAAACAAAAATAGTGGAATTTTTTCAGTTGAGGTCTTTTAATTCAGGCTCTGTTGTGACTAGATGGTTTGGATATAATCCTAGTAAAATATGGCATACACCTGACAACTTGTCTTTTTTACAAATCTGTGAACATTTGATTGACTGAAACAATGCTTAAACTTCTTAAACTTCAAGCTCCACCAGCCCTCAAACAGTAAAGCTTAAAGTATGTCTACATGCCTAAAAATGTGGGAATATTCTGGTAACTTTTCTGTGTTAAGTCTCACCTCCCCATTTCTATTTGTTCACGTATAAGTTTATTACTGTAATTCTACTCCTCCTTATGGAGTTTTCAAATGTCTGTATGTTGCTTTATGTAACTGAACTATTCCAGAAATTTTGGGTCAAAACAGAACTTTTTCAATCTAATGACACTTTTATTCTTTTTTTATTGTACTTTAGATGAAAGTTTACAGAATAGTTTCTCATTAAACACTTAGTACACATATTGTTTTTTAACAATGGTTAACAACCCCACGACATGTCAACACTGTCCCTTCTCGATCTTGGGTTCCCTATTATCAGCTTTCCTGTCCCCTCAATCTAATAACACTTTAAAAGGGCATTGGAGGAAAGGAATTCTATGGGGGAATAATCACGTTGCGACCTTGTTTTTGTCTAAATCTGATTTTATATATCAAATTTTCTTAAAACAAGGTACACAAAACTAAATTGTTAATAAAGTACATTATCATGTAAAAGGATATCTTACATAATTTGTTGAGTACTATCCACGGATACCAGAAAATGTTAGCATCACAACGATACACAGAGATAGCAAATCAGACAATGATCCTTAGAAAATTAGTTGAGTCAACCTGGCTCAATATATTGTATTAATCATAGCGAGACCCATGTGAAAATCAGCATTTGTAAAGAACCTAAAGGAAATCAAACAGCTGGCCTAAATGAGTTACAATAAACTCTAGCTCCGTTGCCATTACCCTTATTTGAGCATGTCCTACTAAAAAACAGGGCTTTGAAAGTAGGGAAAGGGAAAGGCAATACATACGAAAGAGGGTAAAGGATAGTACACTCCCACGGTTAACTGCAAGGTGCCCTGGTAGCACAGTGGTTAAGCACTTGGCTGCGAACTGAAAGGTCAGTAGTTCGAACCCACCAGTCGTTCCGCAGGAGAAAAGACCTGGCAATCTGCTCCTGTAAAGATTCCCGTTGCTGGTGAGTCGATTCCGACTCATAGTGACCCTGTAGGATAGAGTAGAGTTGCCCCATAGGGTTTCCAAGGAGCAGCTGGTGGATTCAAACTGCTGATCTCTTAGTTAGCAGCCAAATGCTTAACCACTGTGCCTAGAAAAGCCTGTGAGGCAGTTCTACTCTGTCCTATACGGTTGCTATGAGTCAGAATTGACTCAACAGCATACAATAACAACATGGCTAACTGCGTGATTTCTGAATCACCAGATGGTAGAACTGAGACCTCTGAGTTGAATTTGTAGGAAGACAGATTAGGCCAATATAAGACTAAACTTTCTAACATTCTGAACTAACCAAAGATGAAAGGGGAAGCTTCAAAAAGTGGCAAATATCCCATCACTGTAAGTACAAAAACATTAACAGACTGACCATTTGGAAGGAATTTTGTAGATTGGATGTAAGCATTGGATAGGAGATTGGATTAGATAACATTTAAAGGCAAATCTAACATTCTGATGATCTGAGTCTATGATCTTAAGTGCTTTGGTAGTCATACATGAAGCTTCCATTGCCTTAAATTTTCCATATGATGGTTGTAATACCTGTCCCTTTCTTGCATATAGAAAATATTGGACTGGAAGGAGAAGATCTAGGGTGGTCCTGGCTCAATCACTAATTTCTTGGATGGCTTTAAACAAATCACTTAATCTTTCTTGGTCCTGCTTTTGTTGCTTGCAAGAGGGGAAATTTGAAGAAGATGATTTCATGACCATTTCCATCTCTCAGATTCTCAAAGTTCTATTTTTTGAGATCACCTCCAAAATTCCTAAAATTTCATTCAAAGTAAACAAGATGTTTTCCATCATTACGGGAAGATGAATAAATAATTTTTATTAAAAAAAAAAAGGAGGGAGGCCTCTATTCAATTCTCATCCTAAAGTAAACAGGAAAGGAGAACTTCTGTACTAAGCAGTGATTTAAATAGGCTGTCAGTGGAAGTTAAGAAAGTAGTTTTATCTATGATGTTAAACATGAAAAGCCGTTAGCAAATACTCATCATTCATTCATTCAATAAGCATTTATTGAACACCTACTATAGGCAAAGAGGCCCTTGGATCATGCAAATGGTTTGCTCTTGGCTACTAACCTAAAAGTTGGCAATTTGAACCCACCCAGAGGTGCATCAGAAGAAAAGCCTAGTGATCTGTTTCCATAAAGATTACAGCCAAGAAAACCCTACGGAGCAGTTCTACTCTATAATAGACAGGGTCGAAAATAGTTGGAATCAAATTGATGGCAGTGGGTTTGGTTTGGGGACTATGGGCAAAGCATACACATGAAAAAAAGTACAATGCTGTCTTCAGGATGTCACACTCTAGTAAAGACCCAAAGAAACCAAAAATTACAACACAATATGTTAGGCAGTATGCTAAAGATAGGAGTCCCTAGCTGGTGCAAACGGTTAACACGCTTCACTGCTAACTGAAAAGCTGGCAGTTTGAATCCACCTACAGGTGTCTCAGAAGAACAGCCTGGTGATCTATGTCAGAAAAATCAGCCACTGAAAATCTTATGGAGAAACAGTTTTACTCTGACACACATGGGATAGCAATGAGTTGGAATCAACTTGACAGCAACTGGTTTAACTGATTCTTGGAGGAAGTAGCAATCGGCATAATTCTTGAAAGATGGTATGAGTTGAACCAAGGAGAAAAGAGAAGGAAGGGTATTTAAGGTAAAGGCAACAGTAGGTTCTCCACTGAGATGAGGGAGAATACGAAACATTTGGGAACCACAAGTAATTGCCATCGCTAAGGTCAAAAGCTGGACCTGTGCCTTCCTCTTTCTACAAGTAAGCCTCAAACAAACATTACTTTCCTGTGATGCCTCCCTTTTAAGGTTTATCGTTATACCTGAGTTAGCCTAATTTCACCTGGAAAGAAATGGCAAAACTTACCATGTTTGGCCCATATTCCAAAATCTGATTCCTTTCAAGGTGACTATAGTAGACATCTAGCTGTTGTACCATAAGGCAGCCTTCTACCCTTCCTGTTGGTTACAATATCCTGATTTCTGTTGCAATCATTCCTCCTGTGGGGGATTCTGATTTACAGGCATTCAGTCATAATCCCACAGATGGTAACTTTGTCCCACTTGCTCCTCAACCAAGCACATACACCAAATGTCTGAAGCTGCCACCACGCATCTGTCAGTTTGTCATACTGTGGTGGCTTGCATATTACTATGATGCTGAAGCTATGCCACTAGTATTTCAAATATCAGCAGGGTCACCCAAGGTGGACAGGTTTCAGCAGAGCTTCTAGATTAAGACAGATTAGGAAGAAAGACCTGGTGATCTACTTCTGGAAAAACTTCCCAGTGAAAATATTTTGGACTGCAACAGAACATTGTCTAATACAGTGCTGGAAGATGGGCCCCTCAGGTTGGAAGGGGCTCAAAATATCACTGGGTAAAAGCTGCCTATTCAAGTAGACCAAACCCATTGCTATCAAGTCAATTCTGACTCACAGCAACCATACAGTCTACTCAAGTAGAGTCAACCTTAATGACATGGATGGAGTAAAGATTTTGGGACCTTTATTTGCTGATGTGGCATGACTCAAAATGAGAAGAAACAGCTGCAAACATCCACTAATAATAGGAATGTGCAATGTACGAAGTATGAATCTAGGAAAATTGGAAGTTGTCAAAAAATGAAATGGAACACATAAAGATCAATACCCTAGACATTAGTGAGCTAAAATGGACTGGTATTGGCCATTTTGAATCAGACAATCATATGGTCTACTGTGACAGTTAAGATTGTATGTCAACTTGGCCAGGCCATGATTCTCAGTGTTTTGGCAGTTGTATAATGTTGTGATCACTTCCCTGCTGAAATTGGATATGTGATCACCCCCATGATGAAATCTGCTGAGCGGTACCAGAAGGGGAAGGGCCTGTGGCGGCTCACCACCCCCTCAGCCTTCATCTCTCTGCCCTCTGCTGGCTACTTCCCTCCTGCTTGCCTTGCCAAGGTTTTTGGCTTGTTCTGGATCCAGCAGCAGCTTCTTGTCGTCTCACTTCTGGTTCTTGGAACTTGAGCTAGCAGCTTACCTGTCTATCTTGGGATTCATCGATCTTCACAGCCTGTAAGCAAGAGTCCTGCTCCCCGACCTGCTGATCTTAGGTTCGCCAGCCCCTGCAGGTACATGCATCAGGAGAAACCTTGTGGTCTTGCCTGCTGATCTTGGAATTCGTTGACCTTCACAGCCTGTGAGTGGGTGCCCTGCTCTCCGATCTGCCAATCTTGAGTTTGCCAGCTTCTGTGGCTAGGTGAATTGGGAGAGGCCTCTACCCTGATCCATGGACTTGGGATGTTCTAGCCTCTATAACTGCATGAGCTGTTTCCTTGATATAAATCTCTATATATATACGCTTAACTGCTTTTGCTTCTCTAGAGAACCCAGCCTAAGACATCTATCATGCTGGGAACGACAAACTGAAGAGGAATGGTGTTGCAATCATTGTCAAAAAGAACATTTCAAGATCTATCCTAAAGTACAACACTGTCAAGTGATAGAACAACATCCATATGCCTACAAGGAAGACAAGTTAATATGACTATTATTCAAATTTACTCACCAACCACTAATGCCAAAGATGAGGAAATTGAAGATTTTCACCAACTTCTGCAGTCTGAAATTGATAAAACATGCAATCGAGGTGTATTGATAATTACTGGTGATTGAAATGCAAAAGTTGGAAAAAAAGAATGATCAGTAGTTGGAAAATATGGCCTTGGTGATAAAAACAAAGTCAGAGATCACATAATAGAATTTTGAAAGACCAATGAAGGCACTGGCAAAAAAAAAAAAGGCTCCAGGAATTGACAGAATACCAACTGAGATGTTTCAACAAATGATGCGACGCTGGAAGTGCTCACTCGTCTATGCCAAGAAATTTGGAAGACAGCTACCTGGCCAACTGACTGGAAGAGATGCATATTTGTGCCCATTCTAAAGACAGGTGATCCACAATCAACGTCCATGGAAGCAGCAGTCAAGAAATTAAACAATGTATTGCATTAGGCAAATCTGCTGCAAAAGACTTCTTTGAAGTGTTGAAAAGCAAAGACGTCACTTTGAGGACTAAGGTGCACCTGACTCAAGCCATGATATTTTCAATCACCTCATAAACATGAGAAAGCTGGACGATGAATAAAGCAGACCAAAGAAGAATTGATGTCTTGGAATTATGGTTTTGTTGAAGAATATTGAATATACCATCGAATGCCAGAAGAAGTCTGTCTTGGAAGAAGTACAGCAAGAGTGTTCCTTGGAAGGAAGAAAGGCGAGACTTTGTCTCACATACTTTGGATATGTTATCAGGAGGGACCAGTTCCTGCAGAAGGATATCATGCTTAGTACAGGGCCAGTGAAAAAGAGGAAGACCCTCAGTGAGATTGACTGATGCAGTGCCTGCAAGAGTGAGCTCAAACATAGCAACGAATGTGAGGATGGCACAGGACCGGCCAGGTTTTGTTCTGATGTGCACAGAGTCTCTATGAGTCGTAACCAGCTCAATGGTACCTAACAACAACTACTGCAACATCGACCCATCCTCCACTCTCAGCCAATCAGTGTGAACTAAGTCTATCATCATATTCTATCCCATGGCCACAGTTATTTGCTCGGGAATGGGCATTTGACCTAAGCAGATCCAACAGAGTGAACTTCAGGACTTCTGCTGGAATGCCAGTATATACTAATAAATATGAACAAGTTATCAAAGAGCTCCAAGATGAGATCCATGGACACTAAGAAGCAGGCCACTGAAAGCCATGAGAAAGGAAGCAGAGCCAAGACATGGGGAGAGAAAAAATGGGATACGGTCATATTGTTTGAGTTGTTGGATCAAATCCCATCTGAAGTCATTATACCTCAGGACTTTTTAGTTATGTGTGCCAAGAAATACATTAAATTGTTTAAGCCATTTTGAGTCAGGTTTTCCATTTCTTGCCATTGAAAACATTCTAACTAACACAGTGACCAAAGATTGAATTAGTGTGGCCTGGGCACTCTCAACACATCTCAAGAGTTAGTGGTACTTTACAGACTTCGCTTCTCTAAGTTTCCAACTCTTCCTTTGTATCAGCCTAGCACCTTGCTAAAATAACCAGCTAAAATCCTATGTTTCTGGTATTCAGAGAAATGCAAAATCTCCAGCATTATAATTCCATGCTGCTGGTAAGGGAAATGCTATGTTCATAACTGACTTCAATCTGTTTGTTCCACTCATTTGTTATGGCCAATCACAAAGAAAGGACCTGGGTGCTTCTCTAGTTATCAGTGACCTTCACATGCTAGCTCAAATTTCAGCTTGCATATTGCACTGCCAAACACTTTCACATTCCTGATAAGAATCATACTGCCCCAGCTCCTAAGCCACTCTTTGTGCCATATCTTCAGAAAGAAGAAAATAGATGAGTTCCAATTTAAAATTTTAAAAATTTATTTGCCATTACAATATTTTAAAATATCAGTTGTGTCATTTACAGCTACTTCCAAAATAAATGCAGAGAGAATACTACCAAGAGACATGTTAAAGGAATTACTCTTAGTAAAACGCAAAATACAACACAGAAAAATGACTAAACTCTTTTCTTATAGCAAATCATCAAAACTGACTATCTAGTTATTTGCATATACCTAACTCTAGGTTGCTAAATTCAGAAGCAAGCTTATGAAAATGAGAAAACTCTTCCACTGGCTATATTTTCTCTGTCCAGTGTCCAGATCATGATATTCTTTTGCAGTTCAATTAGAGATGAACCTTTGTAGATTTCCTCTCTGAACCTTTAACATGCTAAATGTGGGGGGGAAAAAAAAAAAAACTCCACTTCAGAAACATCTTCAAAATAAAACTGAATTCTGATTCCTTGCCACGGGACTGGCTGGGTGTGAAATTTAGTTGATTAGTGTTTTAAGTGATTATTGAAAAAAAAAATCAATAATTTTTGTCATGCAATGCCCACTTTATGCTGTTCTCTGCCTCCAAAAGATGTTTTCTTAAAGGGATGACACTACAATCAGACATTACACAACTTTTCTACCTGCTACCAAGAAATGCCCAGGTAAGAGAAAAAGTAGTAAGGATGGCTAAATAACAAGAAAAGTCTACTACTATTAGATTCAGAAATTAATAAAAATGATGACATATGTATGGCATTTTAAACACTTCACTGTGTTAACGTCCATGATTTCACTTGATATACTGGTAACCTATGAGGTAGCATAAGTTATGAACTCCCATTTACAGGAAGGGAAAATACAACAGAAATCACTTGCCAGGTCAAACAATGAGCCAATAATCATGAAACCTCCTAAAACCAAAGTCTCTTGCCTCTTCCTCTTGTGCTAGATCATTATAAGTGGCCAGCACTGAACCACTGAGAATGATCGCTTAAATTTCAAGCAATTTTTCCTGAACCTGTAATTGTGGCTGCCCCTCCTCCAAAAGCTGCTGTCTCTTCATCCTCCATCAAATAATAAAAATACTGCTATCATGAAGATACGACTCAGAGAGGAAAATCGGAAGCATCATCATAAACGTGTAACAAATCCTGTGGATTTCTCTCTAGCAACGAAGTTTTCATGTGAAACTAACTACTTTTTAAAAAAAAATTTCCACTTGTTACTGAGGAATGATTTTTTTCTTATGCCTGCTGTTTCTTTCCTATGAAGAGAGCTCAGGCTTCTTGCTATCTCTTTATTCATTCTACGTTGCTGTTGTTAGTTGCCGTGGACTTGATTTGGACTCATGGTGACCCACGTGTGCAGAGTAGAACTGTGCTCCGTAGGGTTTTCAAGGCTGTGACCTTTTGGAGAAGGAGCCCTGGTGACATAGTGGTTAAGTGCTCGGCTGCTAACCAAAAAGTCAGCAGTTTAAACCCACCAGCCACTCCATGGGAGAAAAATGTAGCAGTCTGCTTCCATAAAGATTTACAGCCTTGAAGACCCTATGGGGCCATTCTACTCTGTCCTGTAAGTTTGCTTATGAGTAGGAATCGACTTGATGGCAACGGGTTTGGGATTTGGACCTTTCAGAAGCAGATTACCAGGCCTTACTTCCAAGGCGCCTCCACATGGGTTTCAAATGCCAATCCTTCAGTTAGTAGTCCAGTGCTTAATTGTTCATGCCATCCAGGGACTCCATTCTAATCTTCTGGTAAATTTTGTAAAGAATAACTGGGCATGTTCTACTTTATTCTTTCTCTTGAGATGAGCGTGTCCACCGAAAATACAAATTCTTTGCTTTTCCATGTTATAAATTGTACCTGGGCAGTCCTTCCATGTAAGAAAGCCTGGACCTAGTGGGGAACTGTACCTAATTCCAGGATTTAGTTAGAAAGCCCATTTGGATCTCACATTAAACCAGCTTAGCCTGTATTAGCAATAAAGGTAGCATCTCTCTCTCTCTCTTTTTATTTTTCAAATTGTTCAGAAAGGAAGAAAAGGGGAGACCGCTGAATGTGGGTCCCTTTAGAGACCACCAGCCTAACTGCAGGACAAGCTCCTGTATTCTATCATCTCTACCACAGAGAAGCCAGGAGAAAACATGAACCTTAATGGAGATGGAATTATCCTTGCAATGACTGCAGTAAATGTGTGTTGAAGGGGGAAAAAATGGAAAGAGAAGATACACCATATATAGCCAGTTTTAATGGAAAGCCTATTTCTGCCATATACATTAGAGAAACTGTTCAAGAACAGTTCATCCATGTGAAAATATTAGCACTGTAATTCTGCCAAGGTCAGTAAGACCTAGTGATTTGCTGAGATATCACCTTCATTTTACCAGGTAAATAAAGACTCCTTCCTCAGTGTGTCCGATCCAAGAAGGCACTCCACAACAACAGTTAAATTATGAATACAGCACATATGTTCCATACCATATCATTTACAGCACAATTTAGCATAGACATAATGCTTTGTAACAAACTACAATACCATTCACAAAATGCATTTAAATAGCATAATTTAGTTCATTAAATTCAGTCATTTACAGTAAATCAAAATCATCATAGGAATTGAAGAGAGTACACAGTTGTTTGTTTGAATAGTTAAGCTAGGTAAGTCAATTTCTTTCTGAAGGTCAAGGACAGAGTTGTTTCCATTTTCTCTTATAAAAAAGATACAGCTGGTGTCAAAAGATAATTTAATGTCATCTCAAAATGATCAACCCTCTTTTTTTTTTTTTGTCTACTCTCTCTCCTGGTTGCATATCATATTACCGCCACTCCTGAAATACATGCAAGTTCCTGAAAACATCTTACATGCTAGTTAACTTGAACGTGTGTGCAGATTTTACAAAATATGAAGTGAACAATTTCATCAAACTTTGAACTAAGATGTGTACATCTGGCCCAGTGAAAGATCCAAACACTAGTATCACAACATATGTAATCATCTGTTTGTCTGTTTTCCATACCATATTATAAGACCCTTGTGGGTAAGAGCCTAGTCAACCATATTTGAGTTCCTACAAGTTAGCACAGCATTTGTTGATTGTAAATTCTTTCAAAGCAAGGATCTGTTCCTTTCTTTCTTTATTTTTATTCCTCACAGTCCCTATCACAATGCTTCACACATAACTGGAACTCAGTAAATATGCCCTGATTAAAAAATCTTGTTGGAGGGGCTTAATGTGGGATGTATTATAAAAGCACATGAATTCCATGTATTTTTTTATCGTCTTAGTAAACCAGTGCCTAGAAAAACACAGATAAAGTAAGGAAAAAGAAGACAGTCTTTTAGGATTTAACACGTTATTTGACATAATCTCACTGTTTCACTGTCTTGTGTACTCTAAACAGAACAATACTCCAGGTGAACACAACTACTGTACTTCTTTACCTTACACAAGTCTTTCTCGTAGGCTTTGCCTGCAATGCTTTTACCACAAGCTCAGCAATAATCAACAGCACGAGGATTTAAGCTCTAGTGCCACGGTTTAAAAGCCAACACAATCTCAGGCAGCATTCCTACATTCAGCACACATCCAGACATTCAATAAACCTATATACCCTTGCATCAGGCACTGTGGTAACTGTAGAGAATATACACTGATATAAGACCTGCACTCTGCTGTCAAGCTGCTTACTATCAGTCAGTAATGGAGTGCATGTAGTAAGCACAGTGTCTGAGGTAAGCACAAAATGCTCAGGGACAGAGAGCACAGTATCCTAATCAAAATAAAAGTACCAATTCCCTCTACTCCAAATTCCCACTACCTACCCCATATGAAGTCCTTGGGTGGTGCAAATTGTTAAGCACTCAACTGCTAACCAAAAGGTTGGCAGTTCAAACCCACCCAGAGGAGCCTCAGAAGAAAGGCCTGGTGATCTGCTTCCAAAAGGTCACAGCCATGAAAATCCTATGGAGCGCAGTTCTACTCTGACATATGTGGGGCCACCATGAGTTGGAACTGACTAGACAGCAGCTGGTGGTGGTGGTATCCCATATGAAGAACTGATTTCCAGTCTCAGCACATTTTTAGAGAGCCATTGATACACTGGAGGAAGTCCAGAGGAAAGCTGCCAGGATGAAGCGTAGTCTTCTCACATTTCCTCCCCTCAAGCCACCTTTTCCCTTAAAGAGCAGGGACCATGGGTTAAGAATATTGGATTACTAGGAAAAAAAAATATTTTAATTGAAAGTAACTGTTTCTTGAAAGTATCTGAGTATTGCTGAGGTTGAGTATTGCTGAGTTGAACAACCGTGTCAGAGTCCATTTCCATGAACAGATTCTAATTGTTTTAACCCCCTACATTAAGTATTTCAACAGCTCTGCAGAGCCCAAGCAATAAAGTACAAATTCCTTAGGTTGTATTAAAGACCTGTTTAATCTGGCTCCAGTCTTGTCTCTCATTGTAACAGACTGCTAGTTTCCTCCAATAGCCTTTTCATCCTTCTTCCATTAGTAGTAAGAATTTTAGCTGGAAACACGCCACACAGAATAAAGACTATGTTTCCCAGTTTCCCCCTCAGCTAGATGTGGCCATGTGATGAAGTTCAGGCCAATGCGATGAAGTAGAAATATCAGGTGGCAACTTCTGCAACCTTAAGAGACAACAGGTGCATACCTCATCCTGTTGACTGGGACGTGAATGTCACGATTGAAGTTCCATCCTGGACCATGAGGAAAAAGGCCACATCCTAGAGCTGGTGAAGCAAAACTAGAAGGAACTTGGTCCCTGAGGACTTCACAAAACAAAGCCACCCTACAATTCTGGATTGCCTACCTCCAGATTTTTAACTGAAAGATAAATTATTTTCTATTTTATTTCAGCCACCAAAATTGGTGACTCTGTTATTTGCAACTAAAACCATTTTCCCACATACACACTTAGTATAACAACCTCCCATTCCCCCAGCTCCTCCCCTAGGTGGAGGATAATGAGCCAGACACTGCAGTAAGTCTCTAAACACATCATCTCATTTAATCCTCACAAACACCCTGTTAGGTGGACCCTATTTTTAGCACCATTTTACACATGAAGAAACAAAAGCCTAGAAAGATTAGTTTACTTGCTAACAAAAGGCAAAGCCAGGTTTTTGAAGCTAGGCAGTTTGTTTCTAGAGGCTATGCTCTTCATCTCTACGCTATATTACCTTCCTTGGACTGAGCTACTCTCTCTGTTCTGTCTTTACTCATGCTATTCCTTCAGCACCTACAATGACTTTCTGCCATCCAGACAACCTTTCCTTCCTAGAAGGTCCAATCCCAATGCCACCTCTGCGTGAAGGTCCTGATGCAGAGTAGAAATAAATCCCTACTTGAATGAGTCCACTGTACCTTGGTTATACCTGTCCTACATCACTTTTTCATACCCTACCTTGCAATCTCATTAGTTGTGCTATGTGTCATTTTCCTCAATACATTTTAAGTTCCTTGAGGACAAGCAATATATTTTATTTGTCTTTATATTTACTATAGTGCATAACAGTAAAATTTAATGTTATTTGAATTGCTTTTAAAAAGTTCTCATTGAGAGATAGGAGTCATTGACTATCTTACAAATGAAAAACAATGGATGAGTTATAGTTCCAAATAACTGAAACTCTACAGCAGCACTAACCAACAGAACTTTTCACAGTGATGGCAATGTTCTATATCTGTGCTCATATAGTAGCCACTAGCCATATGTGGTTATCGAGCACTTGAAATATGGCTAGTGCAACTGAAGAACTGGAATTTTTTAATTTAATTTTAATGAATTTAAATTTGAATATACATGTGGCAAATGGCCAGTTTACTGGATGTTACAGCTGTAAAGTTTATGCTGAAGCTTTGGAAAATAGTACCAGTATGCTTTGTTATAGAAGAGGTGCTCAGCAAATGTTTGCTGAAGCACTTTGAACTGAACTGAGGTGAATCAACCTCAGCAAACATAATCTACGCAGATTAAAAAAAAAAAACAGACTGAAAAAAAGAGAAGCATTAAGAAATTCAGGAACAACATGGAAAAAGATGAAACTGAAGCAACAAAAACAACCAAAAAAACAAACACCAAAATCAGCATTTACAACAGAAGAGAATCCTCAATTCACTGTGGCGTTGTTCAAGCAAAGAGTCTAGAAGAACTATGCCAAGACAGGCTATTATATGGCATATAAACCCGGTTTAATAAAGGTTAGGCTGGCATCCATTTACAAAAACCTCCAGAGGACACTGAGGCTTCTCAAGCTGTATTTAAAGAAACTATCCATAAAAGGTTGGGATGGGTCTCATAGGCTGCAAAAAATAAGTCCAGATCACTCTTTTTAACAGCTACTTATCATAAATAAAAATATCGTTTTTATTCAGGAAGAAGGGAGACATAAACTCACTCATTCCTGGTTACAGCAATTCAGAGCAAAAAACCCTTCTAGTTATACAATCAGACCAAAATTTTTAAATTTTAGGCTCCTTTGGAATTTTTCTCTCTTGCTTTTTCCCTGCCAAGATGGAGCACTTGGGAATGCCAGTTAAGCACCCGCACTGTTAGGTGAGCTCCTCCCAGTTTGACCGCTCTGGGTGTGACCTTTCACCAGGTCCCTGGCATAAGGCAGTCTGTCGTCTCCTGGAGCAAAGCCAGAGTGTAAGATGAAAAGCCACATGAGGAGGATGACGCAAGGGAAACAATCATGACTCTCATACTGAGAGCCAGAAAGAAATTTGAGGTCTTATGCGCACTAGTTCCTGGGTCTGGGTGTTACACTCAGCATAATAACTCCTTTAACATTTTATTCTTCAGGATTTCCAGCCTCAGAAGAGTAAGCAGCATATGAGCAATCAAACTTTGTGAATAAAATGTTTGCACTTTTCAACTCAACAGCCCACTCAGTTCAACAAATTTTTTTTTTTTAGCTCTTACTTTGTGATGGCAGCACTAGGTGCTAGAAGCACAAAGATGAATATGACAACACATACATGTTGGGACATTCTGCTATGCTTCATACATGCTGTCTCAATTAATTCTCAACAAATTCTATACAAATGTTATTATTATTCCTGTTTTTCAAATGAGGAGACTGAAGTTCAAAAAGGTTAAACAATCTGCCTGTTTGCACCACTGGTAACAGCCACAGCTCAAATCCAAATTAAGGCCTATCTAAATTCTAACCCTGTGTCCTTCTCACCAGGCTACTCTCCTACCCCCAGAACAAAATGGAAAGAAGGTGTACT
This sequence comes from Dugong dugon, assembly GCA_030035585.1. NCBI lineage: Eukaryota > Metazoa > Chordata > Mammalia > Sirenia > Dugongidae > Dugong > Dugong dugon. Next base: position 91,846,595 of record CM057462.1, read on the forward strand.
CAAATATCGGCCCCCAAAATAATATCAAATCTATTCAGGCCTCTAACACCTGAGTTTCTCAAAAGTTGGAAGTAAATACTACTACTAATATAACTTAATAGTGTCTACTGTACCCAAGCACTTACCTTATTTTATCTACACTTGTCACATTTACACTCTAAAGCACACATCATTAACATTACCATCGTCGCTGGATAAATAAAGAAACTGAGGCTCAACGAAAGTAATTGAGTTGGCCAAGGCCACATGGCTACTAAGAGAAAGAACCAACACTCAAAATTAGACCATCTAACTCCAAAGTCAATACCTTTCCACTAGCCATTGTACCTTGAAAAACAAAGGCTCTGAAATCAACGTAAACTCCAGTTTTAAAACTAGGCCTAGTCCTCTAGGGGTAAAAGGGGCAGGGACCTTTTTACTTGGTTACATAGCAGAAGGGGTTGGTATTAGCAGAGGAAACTCATTAAGACATGCCTAAGAAAGAACGAACCAACCAGATTCCAAGTTCAAGGATGGAATGCTATAAAGGCTTCAGGACGGTATCAAAGACTCCCAATAAATAAGATATTGGGCAACACTGCCAAGAGTAATGGGAAGCACAGAGATTTGGAGCCAAAAAATAAGTCTGGTTTTGAATCCTGGCTCTGTCATTTGCTGTCTGCATGATTTTAAGCAAGTCATTTCAACCTCTTTGGGCCTCCTTGTTGTTTCTGTAACTACCAACGTGGACTATTCAATTTGCTAATGTGAAGTGCTTTCCAAAAAGAACTGACAGTTTTAAGAACCTACTATTTGCCAGCATCTGAACTAGGGTGGGAAGTTGTGATAAGACTACGAAAGCGTTACCTGGGAAACTGCTTTAACACTAACAAGGACTATGGGATGATTTCTAATATTATCCCCTTTTTCAAGAGTAGGACACTGAGGTATGGAGAAGTTAAGTAATTTGTTCAAGGCCACACAACCAGTAAGTGATGGAGCTATCACTAGATCCCAAGAGCCTGACTAGAAACCACACTCTTACTGCCTGTACTGGGCTGCTCTGGAAAGCCAGGGAACAGCTGTAAGAGCAGATCAAAACCAGATAAGTTCTGGAAGCTGATACTCGAGTTAAAGCGAAGACTCCTGGAGAAAAATGACAAGTACAAAGTGATGAGAGTCAAGTAAAACACCAGGCTAAAACCAAGTACGGAGGCAGGAACTTAGAGATTACAAATACCACTGGGTAGATGAGAGGTCGAAGTACAGAGCAAACAGATAGATACAAAAAATTCAATGGATCTAAATAAAAAATAGAACAGCCCAAGGGAAAAACAGGAGAGAAACAGAAGAGAAATAGTAATTGTTATGAATTGAATTGTGTCCCCCCCACCAAAAAAAAAAGTCCTAACCCCTGTACCTGTGAATGTGATCTTATTTGGGGAAATAGGCTTCTTCTTTGCAGATGTTCTCAGTTAATGACATCATATCAGAACACGGTGGATCCTAATCCCGTATGACTGGTGTCTTATAAAAAGAGAAGGAAAGACACAGAAACAGGGTCACACAGGGGGAAGACAGATGCCATGTGATCATGAAGGGAGATGTATCGATAAGCAGCAGAGGAATGCCAATGATTGCTGGCAGCCAAGGAGTTCGTGGGTGGTGCAAACGGTTAAGCGCTCAGCTACTGGCAGAAACGTTAGTGGTTCAAACTCACCCAGAGGCACCTTGGAAGTAAGGCCTGGCAATTTGCTTCCAAAAGGTCACAGCTTTGAAAACCTTTTCCAGCAGTTCTTCTCTGCACAGGTGGGGTCACCGTGAGTTGGAATCAACTCAACAGCAACTAACTCTAGAAACTAGGAAAGAAGCAGATAACAGTTTCTCTCTCAAAGCTCCCAGAAGGAATCAACATGGCCAATGCCCTGAGTTGAGCTTCTAGCCTCCAAAACTCCGAGAAAATAAATTTCTGCTCTTTAAAGTCACTCACTTTGTGGTATTTGGTTATGGCAGCCCTAGAGAACTAAGACACTAATAGACAATAAATATATGATGAGCTCTATACCAAATTGTTAATGAAGAGGGAACTGTGATTTGGGGTAGATAAAGTGGTATATGAAAGAAACTTTCTGCTTTTATCATGTTTCAGTATTATTTAACTTTGAACATGGAACAGTGCTGCTTTTGTAATTCAAGGTTAATAAAAATAAGAAGATTAAAATATATTACAAAAAAAAAAAAATTCAGTGGATCTAGATGGAAGGGCAAGTTAGAGAAGATGAAAACCCAAATAAATAGGTTTGGCACACCAGGGGATCCAAACCCAGGGCACCTGAGGGATCAGCATCCAGGAATACTAGAATGTCAGTGCTGGATGGGACCTTAGAAAACATGGAGACTCCTCTCTCCTTTCATTTTTCAAATGAGGGAAACTGAAGCCTAGAGAAAGAAGAGTGATGAATTCAAAGTCATATCATTCATTTGTGACACAACAGAGATGCATACTTGGCTCCAGGGTATAAACAGTTCAGACTCTACAGGTTAAAATAAGAAACGAGCTGGGACAGGGGAATAAAGAGGTCACAAAGAACATATATCCTGACAATAATCATAGGAAGAAACAAAATCTAGATTTAAAGGCAAAAGTCCCATGCACTTGTGATTGTGCAGAATCCCTTTGGTATTCTTGGAGATTTTTCCGTTTTGTAGAACAAGGGTATTTTCAGGAAAAGCAGAAGAAAGCCCAAGTAGAGAAATCAAGATTTCATGGACAGGCAATCAGAGCCCACAGTGGAAAGTGAGACTGTCTTTCCTCTAATAAAGTAAACATATATGAACTCTCAGGCAAGTCATTTATCTCTCTAAGCCTCAGTTTCTCCATGAAAAATAAGGTAGTTAGAGTAGAATTAGCATTTTCCAAAAGTGTATTTGGCAAAATTCTCTGGGTGGGGAAGAGGAGAGTTCCATAGTATCTATGTTTGGGAAACCTTACATTGTCTATCCACCATCTTGGAGAGTCTAGGTGCATAATGAAATGGGTTTTCACTGTTTTTGACTGCCCAGCATCTATTCACCCTATTTCCAGCAACAACTTCTGATATTCATTTGAGAATCCACCCTTCTCCTATTCTCAGTCCATGTAGATCCTGTGGAATTGACTTCTGCCCCCTGGCTCTGAGCATGACACATGACCTGTTGCTGTTGTTAGCTGCTGTCAATTTGGCTCTGACTTATGGCGACCTTATGTACAACAGAATGAAACACTGTCCACTCCTGCATCATCCTCTCAATTGCCAGCATGTTCAAGTACATCATTACAGCTATTGTGCCAAACCATCTTACCAAGAGTCTGCCATGCCCTCGTTGGCCCTCTACCTCACCAAACACAATGTCCTCCTCTAGCAATTGATCCTTCTTGATGATGTGCCAAAGCAAGTGAGTCGGACAATGTTCTGGACACATGACTGAGGTGAGGCTTAAGTATGGCACCCACTAGATGATGGTGATTGATTCAGGGGTGGGCATATGACCTAAGAAAATAATGTGAGAGTGAATCACATGACTTTTTCTGGGAATGCTGGGATAAAACTGCTCATTCTTTTTCACTGGATTCACACTTGGAAGAATGTAGCCCTGCAAGCTGCTGGAAGCATTTTGGTCCAAGAGGAGAGCCTGTCTAAGAATAAAACCACACAATGGAAGGCAGAGTCAAAGAACAGAGCTATGCCAAGTTCTAATTATATCATTCTAGGCCTTGGAAATTAAAAAAAAGATTAAATACTGATATTAATATCCTATAGGAGTGTAACAGAAAACACTTTGAGAAATACTAAACTAAGGGATTGCTAGCATTTCTTCCAGATCTAGAGTTCCATAACCGTGAGTCAGAAGGATTTTCAACACCAACTAATGCCCTGAAAGATGGAACATAGCAGGCTAATTTAGAGAGCTTCAAAAGCACATTAAGCAGCTCTGTAGACCTATGCAGTGTCCTATACGCTTCTTGCCATAGGAAGGAATTCAGAGTGAACTGAAGACGTTTACTACCAGTTGATGAAGAAATGTTAGCTAAGTAGGACTTACAAGTTGTTGTTGTTGTTAGGTGCAGTTGAGTCGGTTCTGATTCATAATGACCCTATGTACAACAGAACGAAACACTGCCTAGTCCTGCACCATCCTCACAATCGTTGTTACGCTTGAGCCCATTGTTGCAGTCACTGTGTCAATCCATCTCGTTGAGGGCCTTCCTCTTCTTAGGACTTATATAGGGATGAAAACCGAAGTAAAAGAGGCAAAGTACCTTCTTTCAAAAATACACCTAGAGTTTGTCTTTTTAAAATCATGCTTCTAATATTTTCTCTATTGATACTAAGTGTAAGCAATCAGTACCTAATGCAGTCATAATTCTACTTTACTAAGCAAGTTTTTCCTAAAAAAAAATTGTTCTTGGTCACATCACATGGATTGCTTTCCTAACATTCATTTATCTGGACACAGTATGACATTTGGTCCTATCAGACCTAACAAACGTCATGATTTACTAGACAGCTACTAAACTGCAGGCACCTCATCACAGTGTTCAGAGAAAACAGAGATTTGAATACATTTAAATGTATAAAAATTTTTTTTTGAAAAATATAAAGCATTATACAAATGGAATATTACATAAAACATGAGATAATCCATAGCACTGATACTGCATGTCTTCAAGCTTCTAATTTCTAATACTTGGTAACAGAGTGGCAGAGAGGGAGAAAAAAAAAGATGGGTTTTGGAACCATGAAGATTTAAATTTGAATTCTGTCTCCACTACTTACCAGCTGTCTAGTTTTGACAATTTATTTAAGTTCTCTGGAATTCTTTTACCTGCTCTGTAAAGTAAGGATAATGTCCTTCTAGGGTTATGACGATTGAGATAATGGATGTAAGGCACCTAGCTCAGTACCCAGCACATAAATGGTGCTCAATAAAAGGGAATTATTAATATTACTTAAAATGTTTAGTATATAGGGGCATGGTGAAAGAGGTATATATCCAATAGGATTCTTAAGGTTGCAAGTGACCAAAACTCAACTTAAACCAGATTCAGCAAAAAGTGAAATTTATGAGCTCATATAAATGAAAAATGCAAAGCTAAATTTTTCTAATTTTCATCTTAACTTAATCTAGGGGCACTGTCTCCCTCCATCCCTCAGCTTTACTCCCCTTCATACCGGTAGCATTCTTAGATGCCACAAAAAGACAATGTGAAATTCAGCAACTCCAGGCCAATATCCTTCAGGTTTCAGTCCCCCCAAAAAGAGAGTGAACCTTCTTCCTGGCTCCCATACACATCTTGGGCATTGGAACAACTTAGGTCATGGGTCCACCCCTGAGTCAATTATGTTATTACGATGATTTGGTGCTCTGATTGGGCAGGATTGAGTCATATGGTTTACTCTTGGTGGAGTCTCACCAACTACATGGAAAAGAGATGGCTCTCCAAAGGACATTTGGGTTGCTCCCAGAAATAATAATGAGCACAAAAAACAACAAATGGCTATTAGAAGGTAAAATAAAATTCTACTGAAACGATCAAATGGCAAAACAACAAATAAGGAAACAGACATTCACATATCTTATTCTGTACGGGCAATTTCTATCAAAACTTCAAATGCACATTTCTTTTTTTGCCCAATTCCACTTTAAGAAATTTATCCTACAGATAAATCATATCAATGTGCAAAGATGTTACTTAAAGGATAATCACTGCAGCATTGATTGTAACAGCAAAACACTGTCCATCAATAACGAAGATGTTAAACTACTATACATTCACAGAGATAAATACTGCATATTAATTTTTTTCAATGAGGTAGACCAGTATGTTCTGATATGGAAAGAGATCTAGGATATGTTGTTAAGGGAACAATATAAATTGGAGCAAAATAAATAAATATAGTCCTGCTTGTGTGAATATATTAAAAATATCTGGAACAATATCCAAGAAATGTTTAACACTGTTTACTGTTGGGAAAGGAGAACTAGAGAGTTAGGAGTGACAATAAGTGGACATTTGCTTTTCATTTTATATACTTCAGGGTTTTAATTTGTTTACCTAAGTACTTACTTGTTTTATTATTTTTAAAAGTTAGTCTAAAAAACACCTGTTCATTTGACTATGTATTAACATGACTCACATTTCACATGACTGGCTCTAAAGGAATAAAAATATTTTGTTGATGTGTGCTGAAGAAATTTATTAAATTACTGAAAACACATGCAAATGGGATTTCACCATGAAACTAAACATACTTCCTAAAGGTGTGTAAACCTTTTTGTTAAGATGCAATACAATATTTTCACGCCAATCTAGCAAATTTTCTCAGCTACTGAAACAACTTGGTTCATTTATTTACTTTGTATATCAGTGAGACCAGCCCATCACAGAATTTGCCACTATAAATTGGCCCCTGGACTGACTCATGCAGGGAGGCAGCAACTCCATCAAACTCAATAATTCATCTGGCAGTCCTCCTCCATATGTCACAATGACTATTCATTAAAGAAATGCATATGGCTCTTACCTACATGTACTAGTTTTTTTGCTTTTATTCACAGTTCAACAAATTTATGAACCTTAGATCCACTGAAACAAAGAAAATTTAGTGCAGAAGATATTATAATTAGGCTGACAGTTTAAAATTAGAAAAAAAATGAAATTGAAAAGAGATGTTGCCATTAACAGTAGAATTCATGACAAACACATAGCAAACATCCATTGATTGCCTTCTGTGTACAAGGTGCAGGGCTAGACTCTAGAAACATAAAGAGATATATACGACATTGTCCATGCCCAAAGTCTGCCTTTTTGTTTGAGGAGATAGGGTATGTATTGAAAAGAATAAGTAATGACACAAGGCTGGTGAATGCCATATATTTCTGAGTCTTGAGATTCCCATTCCCATTCAGGTGTGCAGGCATCATAGGAGTCACAGGTGAATGAAATATATCATATTGTATATATCATAAATACTGTAAGAGCTATCATTAAGAATATACAGAAGTTAAACATACCATTTGCTAATGTAAGAAATGAAGATTACCAAATTGAGTCAGCAGTGCTCTGATAACTTAAAACTGTAAAATATAATTTCCATATTATTTGTTTAACAATATATGTAAGAAGTAGAAAGCCAAAACACTAATTTAGAGGAGACCCTTGAATTGTCACCATGAGTGGCATAAGATATAATAATAATAATAATGGCAGCCAAGATTTACATAGCACATACTATGTGCCAGGCACTATTCTAAGTACTATACGGGTGATACAAATGGTTTGTACTCAACTACTAACCTAAAAATTGGCGGTTCGAACCCACCCAGTGGTGCTGCAGAAGAGAGGCCTGGTGATCTGCTTCTGTGAAGATTACAACCAAAAAAACCTTATGGAGTAGTTCTACTTTGTTACACATGGGGTCACCATAAGTAAGAGGTGACTCAACACATTGGGTTTGGGGACACACACACACACACACACACACACACACACACACACACACAGTATTTTTACACAAATAACATGCACCTCCTACGTTTGTTTGCCAATTGTGCCTTCCTCTCATGAGGTATTTTCTTAAGTACTGCTATGCCAAATTTTTTTTTTTACATGTTGCTGTAAAAAATATTAGCATAGAGGACTTACAAAAATACCTTGTCGGGGGAGGGCTCAGTTAGCAAATAAACGTAGAAGGCATGCTTTATTTGCATAAAAATATGGTATATGTAAATGATTATTGTTATGAGTATTAAGTGAATAAATACATATTCACTTAATCCTCACAACAATTCTATGAAATAAGTAATATTACTACTCACAACTGGACCACTAAGCAACATCAGGATAAATGGAGAAAAGACTGACATTGTCAAAGATAATTTTACTTGGATCCACAATCAATGTCCATGGAAGCAGCAGTCAAGAAATCAAAAGACCCGTTGCACTGGGCAAATCTGCTTCAAAAGACCTCTTTAAAGTGTTAAAAAGCAAAGATGTCACTTTGAGGACTCAGGTGCCAATGACCCAACCCATGGTGTTTTCAATTGTCTCGTATTCATGAGAAAGCTGGACAATAAATAAGGACGACCGAAGAATTGACGCCTTTCAGTTAGGGTGTTGGCGAAGAATACTAAATATACCATGGACTTCCAGAAGAACGAAAAATTATGTCTTGGAAGAAATACAGCCAGAGTGCTCGCTGGAAGCAAAGATGGTGAAACTTCATCTCACATACTTTGGACATGTTATCAGGAGGGACCAGTCCCTGGAGAAGGACACCGAAAGGGTCAGAGAAAAAGAGGAAAGGAAAAGAGGAAGACCCTTAATGAGATGGATTGAAACAGTGGTTGCAACAATGGGCTCAAGCATAACAATGGTTGTGAGGATGGCACAGGGCTGGGCAGTGTTTCATTTTGTTGTACGTAGGATTGCTATGAGTTGGAACCAACTTGGCAGCACCTAACAACAATAACAACAAAGTAATATTATTATTCTTACTTTATGGATGAGGCACTGAGAAGTCAAGTAATTTGCCCAAGTTAAGTGGCAGGGCTGGACTTCAAAACCAGGCAGTCTGACTCCAAAGTCCATACCAGTGACCACTATGGCCAACATGTAATTTGTATTCTCTAGATTATCACTTTGCTTATATTTTTAATGTGAGACTACAAGGACGAAGAATAGTAAAGATATGAGTTCTTTCTTCATTCTGGAATTCTGCACTTTCTCCAAAGCCTCAAACTATGCCTTGCCCATAATAGAAGATTAATAAATACTTACCCTATGAAGGGCTGAGCTCTGGAACTGAAGAGAAGAATAGTATTTGTGACCCATTTTTCTCGCTTATCTTCACAACCCCTGAACACCTTACTTTTTCCTAGAATTCTAGCAGAGAGGGTTCCTCTTTCCAGAATTCCAAGCAAGAAGCAGAAAGTGGTCTGAAGTAGAAAGTATGTAATAGAGCAGAGCACAGGTCTGGGAATCAGCCCTGACACTTTTTAGTTATACAGCCTTAGACAAGTCAGTTCACTCCTCTTGGAAATGAATGTTCTTATATGTCCAATGAAAGAGTTGGGTCAAATAAGTGATTTTCAAGCTATGCAAGAAGGGAGGAAGAAGGGCAAGCATATGAACTGGTGTGAACTCTTTGGCTTTGAGGAGAATGTTGTTGTCAGTTGCCTTCAAGTCATGTCCGACTCATGGGGACCCCATGTGTGCAGAGTAGAACTGCTCCATAGGGTTTTCAAGGCTGTGACCTTTCGGAAGCAGATCATCAGGCTTGTCTTCCAAGGCACCTCTGGGTAGGTATGGATCACCAACTTTTCAGCTAGTAGTCAAGAGCTTAACCATTTGCACCTTTTAAGGAGAGTAACTCCCCTTAAATGTTTTACATATTAAGTATATAAGATTTTGTTTGCACAAAGGAGTTTGAGACTTCACAAAGTTTGAGGATTCTTAAGCATGATTGAGTTCTTAAGTACTATCTCATATCAAATACTCTGTCTCCCTTGACCACATAAGCACATTCCAATACATAAGACTATTTGTCTGCTCTGATCTGTTCAAGAAACATTTTAACTGAATCTTAAAATTCTTTCCATCATTTACAATTCTGGACCTCTCCTTTCAAAAAAAAAAAAATTGATTTTTTTCTTCCACTCACATTTATCAGTCCATTATTTGGAGGCTCTCCTTGCCACATCCTTAAATAAGTAAATAGGATAACTGTGGTAATTGCCTGACCTGCAAAGTGTATAGAACTTCAAGGTTAATGCTCTTGGCACAAGATTTTCGCTACAAACAGCAGAATTCCTCTAACCCTTTGCTGAGGCATCGGTTCAATAGTAAGAGAAAATCATGCCATCTATTGAACTCAAAAGAGAATTATCAGAAAGTTCCCTGATGGTCTAACTATAGTTAAACTGTGGCCCAAAAAGAACTGTCTTAAAGAACTTCAGGAAAAGCCCCTGCCAGAAATACAGCAGAAGAGTCAAATATTGAACAAATAAACAAAGAACCAAAAACAACAATAACAACAAAACTATACATCCAAGAAGAACTGGTACAATCCTACTCCAAATGTTATGCTAATTCCTTATGTTTCATGTTATAATCCTGAACTTCCTTCCACATGAATGAAAAGAATTCTTACTACTAAGCCTATCCATTCTCTGAAATTCCTTTCATCATTTTCCATTAAGGACTGTCAAACACATATATCACTTTTAAATCTAAATTTTATTGAAGAAATATTACATATGGTTTAATATTTCAGTTCAGCAATGGCCATCAGCAATAAGCATTACTCCAAGGGTAGGATTAATTAAATATTCTAGCAAATACAGTGATCCAAATAGCAAAGAAAATTCATGGGCACTGAGCCCAGATTCCCCACCCTCTCTTATGGTATGACTCATTTCTCTCTCTGAGCTAAAATAGACAACTAAGAAATCTTTCATTATTATTAGTCAATGTGTAGATGTGCAACAAATGATCAAACTCCTAAGTCAGGTCTCCTATAAAATTTCTTAAGTAGAAAAATTGCACAAAATCAAACTGACCCATAAGAGGGTATTTTTAAAACCAAGGAGAAATACGGTTTTCAGAAATAAAAAGTAACTCCCATAGTAATCAGTTCTCCTCTAACTTGACTTCATCACTCCTCCAATGACCAACTGGGAGACTGTACTATTCTGTAACTATAAACCTGTCTTCGTTATGTTACAAAGTTTTAAAATATCTTAACTTTATTATCGTGAATCTGAATTTCAGCTCCACAGAAATCAAGAGAGTCTGAAAAAACTCATGGTCTTAGCCACTCAGAGATGACTAGTTTTGCACTCTTGAGTTAAGGCTGATCCTCCAGCTTTGAATCTTAGCCTTAGATATGAATTTTTTGGTTTTTGTGATCTTAATCTAGGCGCTAACCTATTTTAATTGTGAAGGGGTCAGAGGATCTCCAGGAAGAATATTTACAAAGGGTATTACTCACCAAACATTCCTATTTCCTCTTCACTCCCTCTCTCAATTCCCAGCAGTAGCTAGTTGTTGACACAATAGAGATGTCCAACCCAATTAAAAAGACCCTGCAGCAACCATTTCCTGTCATCACCAAATCTGCATTTCTGCGACCTTCTAGCAAAGCACCATCATGGTTCTACCGGGAGGATGTCAATAAAGTAAAATCGTTGAAACTAGAGCAGCTGACAAAACGAACAAATAATGAAAAAGCAGCAGCAGCATCATTACATCCATGTAGCCTAAATAGTTTTCAAAGCATTAACAGGTACATTACATAATTTTATCTTCCCAACAAATTTGTAAGGTGGATATGGCCTTAAGTAAGCCATTTTTCTTCTGTGAACTTCAGAATTCTCACCTTTAAAATGGGGGATAATACAAAGTCTATTACTTGGCGAAAAGACAGTCTGTTTAACAAATGGTGCCAGCATAACTCGATATCCACCTCAAAAAAAACTGAAACAAGACCCATACCTCACACCATGCACAAAAACTAACTTAAAATGGATCAAAGACCTAAATATAAAATCGAAAACGATAAAGATCATGGAAGAAAAAATAGGGACAACGCTAGAAGCCCTAATACATGGCATAAACAGAATACGAACCTAAGGAACAATGTACAAACACCAGAATAGAAACAAGATAACTGGGAGCTCCTAAAAATAAAACACTTAAACTCATCAAAAGACTTCACCAAAAGTGTAAAAAGACAACCTACAGACAGGGAAAAAACTTTTGCTACGACAAATTCGATCAGCATCTCATCTCTAAAATCTACAAGATACTGCAAAACCTCAACAACAAAAAGACAAATAACCCAATTAATAAATGGGCAAGGTATATGAACAGGCACTTCACCAAAGAAGACATTCAGGAGGCCAACAGACACATGAAGAAATGCTTACAATCATTAGCCATTAGAGAAATGCAAATCAAAACTACAAGGAGATATCATCTCACCCCAACCAGGCTGGCATTAATCCAAAAAACACAAAATAATAAATGTTGGAGAGGTTGTGGAGAGACTGGAACACTCATACACAGTTGGTGGAAATGTAAAATGATACAACCACTTTGGAAATCAATTTGGTGCTTCCTTAAAAAGCTAGAAATAGAAGTACCATATGATCCAGCAATCCCACTCCTTGGAATATATCCTAGAGAAATAAGAGCCATCGCATGAATAGATACAGATACATCCATGTTCACTACAGCACTGTTCACGAGAGCAAAAAAGATGGAAACAACCTAGGTGCCCATCAATGGACAAATGGATAAACAAATTATGGTATGTTCACACAATGGAATACTACACAATGATAAAGAACAACGAGTCGTGAAAAGCCTTATAACATGGAGGAATCTGGAAGGCATTATGCTGAGTGAATTTAGTCAGTCACAAAAGGACAAATATTGTATAAAAACACTATTATAAGAACTCAAGAAAAGGTTTAAACACAGAAGAAAACATTCTTTGATGGTCACAAAGGTGGGGAGGGAAAGAGAGTGTTATTCACTAACTAGACAGTAGACAAGAATTATCTTAGGTAAAGGGAAGGGCATCACACACTACAGGGGAAGTTGGCACAACTAGACTAAACCAAAGCTAAGAAGTATCCTGAATATAACCAAAGACTTAGAGGGACAGAGTAGCAGGGGTGGAGGGCTGGGAACCATGGTTTCAGGGGACATCTAGGTCAACTGGCATAACAGCTTATTAAGAAAATGTTCTGCATCCTACTTTGGTGAGTGGCATCTGGGGTCTTAAAAGCTAGCTAGTGGCCATCTAAGATGCATCAATTGGTCCCAACCTGCCTGGAGTAAAGGAGAATAAAGAACACCAAAGTCACAAGGAAAGCATTAGCCTGAGAGACAGAAAGGGCCACATAAACCAGAGACTGCAACAGCCTGAGACCAAAAGAACTAGATGGTGCCCAGCTACCACCAATGACTGCCCTGACAGGGTACACAACAGAGAGTCCCTGCTGGAGCAGCAGAAAAGGGGGGTGCAGAACTCAAATTCTAATAAAAAGACCAGACTTAATGGTCTGAGACTGGAGGAACCTCAGAAAGCATGGCCTCCAGCACTAAAACCATTTCCAAGGCCAACTCTTCAGTCAAAGATTAGACTGGACTATAAGACATAAAATGATACTTGTGAAGAGTGTGCTTCTTAGCTCAAGTAGATACATGAGACTAAATGGGCAGCTCCTGTCTGGAGGTGAGCTGAGAAGGCAGAGAGGGTCAGGAGCTGGTTGAATGGACATGAGATATCAGGGGTGGAAAGGAGGAATCTGCTGTCACAGTATAGGGAGAGCAATTAGGGTCACATAACAATGTATGTCTACATTTTTTCACAAGAGACTAACTTGAATTGTAAACTTTCACTCAAAGTACAACAATAAAATAAACATTAAAAATTAGTCTGGCTCATAACGCTGATACCAAAACCAGGCAAAGACGTCACAAAAAAAGAAAATTACAGAACAATATATCTCATGAATATAGATGCAAAAATTCTTAACAAAATTCTAGCCAATAGAATTCAGCATCATATCAAAAAAATAACACACCATGACCAAGTAGGATTCATACCAGGTATGCAAGGATGGCTCAACATTAGAAAATCAATCAACATAATCCACCACATAAATAAAAGGAAAGAAAACAATCACATGATCATCTCAACTGATGCAGAAAAGGCATTTGACAAAGTCCAACTCCCGTTCCTGATAAAAACTCTCAATAAAATAGGTATAGAAAGGAAATTGCTCAACATAATAAAGGGCATCTATGCCAAACCAATGGCCAACACCATTCTTAATGGAGAGAGGCTGAAAACATTCCCCTTGAAAACAGGAACAAGACAAGGATGCCCTTTATCACCACTCCTATTTAACATTGTGCTGGAAGTTCTAGCTAAAGCAATAAGGCAAGAAAAAGAAATAAAGGGCATCCAAATTGATAATGAAGAAGTTAAACTGTCCCTGTTTGCAGATGATATGATACTATACATAGAAAACCCTAAAGACTCCACAAGAAATCTATTGGAACTAATAGAAAGATTCAGCAGAGTAGCAGGATACAAGATAAACATTCAAAAATCAGTTGGATTCCTATACACCAGTAAGGAGAATGATGAAAACGAAATCAGGAAAACAATACCATTTTCAATAGCCCCTAAAAAGATGAAATACTTAGGAATAAATCTGACCAGGGATGTAAAAGACCTATACAAAGAAAACTACAAAACACTTCTGCATGAAACCCAAAGGGATCTACAGAAATGGAAAAACATACCATGCTCATGGACAGCAGACTCAACATTGTGAAAATGACAATTCTACCCAAAGCAATTTACAAATACAACACAATCCCGATCCAAATACCAACAGCATTCTTCAAAGAGATGGAAAAACTAATCATTCACTTTATATGGAAAGGGAAGAAGCCCCGAATAAGTAAAGCACTACTGAAGAAGAAGAATAAAGTTGGAGGACTCACACTACCTGACTTCAGAACCTACTATACAGCTACAGTAGTCAAAACAGCCTGGTACTGGTACAACGACAGATACATTGACCAATGGAACAGAATTGAGAACCCAGATGTAAATCCATCCACCTACAGTCACCTGATCTTTGACAAGGGCTCAAAGTCCATCAGATGGGGAAAAGACAGTCTTTTTAACAAATGGTGCTGGCAAAACTGGATATCCATCTGCAAAAAAATGAAACAGGACCCAGACCCATACCCCACACCATACACAAAAACCACTTCAAAATGGATCAAAGACCTGAATATAAAGCCTAAAACTATAAAGTTCATAGAAGAACAAATAAGACCAACACTTCAGGCCTTACTTAATACATGGCATTAACAAGATACAAACCATAACCATCAATGCACAAACCCCAACAGATAAGCTAGATAACTGGGATCTTCTAAAAATCAAATACCTATGCTCTTCAAAAGACTTCACCAACAGAGTAAAAAGAGAACCTACCGACTGGGAAAAAATTTTTGGACACTACAAGTCAGACAAAGGTCTAATCTCCATAATCTACAAGAAAATCCAACACCTCTACAACAAAAAGACAAATAATCCTATTAAAAAATGGACAAAGGAAATGAACAGACACTTCACCAAAGACGACATTCAAATGGCCAACAGACACATGAGGAAATGCTCGCCATCACTAGCCATTAGAGAAATGCAAATTAAAACCACAATGAGATACCATCTCACCCTGGCATTACTGGCACAAATCAAAAACACTGGAAATAACAAATGTTGGAGGGGCTGCGGGGAGATGGGAACTCTTATGCACTGCTGGTGGGAATGCAAAATGATACAACCATTTTGGAAAATGATATGGCGCTTCCTCAGAAAGCTAGAAATAGACATACCATTCGATCCAGCAGTTCCACTCCTAGGAATATATCCTAGAGAAATAAGAGTCGTCACTCGAATAAACATACGCACACCTATGTTCATGGCAGCATTGTTCACAATAGCAAAACGATGGAAACAACCCAGATGCCCATCAACAGATGATTGGATAAACAAACTATGGTACATACACACAATGGAGTACTATGCAATGAGAAAGAACAACAATGAATCTGTGAAGCATCTCATAACATGGATGAAACTGGAGGACATTATGCTGAGTGAAGTAAGTCAATCACAAAAGGACAAATATTGTATGAGACCTCTATTGTAAAAACCCATGAAAAAGTTCACACACAAAATGTAACAATCTTTGTTGGTTACCAGGGATGGGAGGGGTGGGGGTGGGAGAATATTAAATAGATAACAGACAAGTGGTATCTTGGGTGAAGGGTGAGACAGTACACAATACAGGAGAAACTAGCACAACTTGTACTAGGAAAGGTCATGGAAGCCCCACAGACACATCCAAACTCCCTGAGGGACTGAATTGCTGCGTGGAGGGCTGTGGGGACCATGGTATCGGGGAACACCTAGCTCAATTGGCATGACACAGCTTATAAAGACAATGCTTTACATTCTACCTTGGTGAGTAGTGTCTGGGGTCTTAAAAGCCTGTGAGTGGCCATCTAAGACACTCCACTGGTCTCATCCCTTCGGGAGCAAGGGAGAATGAAGAGAACAGGATACAAGGAAAAGATCAGTCCGAAAGACTAATGGACCACAGGTACCAAGGCCTCCACCGGACTGAGTCCAGTACAGCTAGATGGTGCCCGGTTACCACCACTGACTGCTCTGACCGGGATCACAACAGAAGGTTCTAGACAGAGCTGGAGAAGGATGTAGAACATAATTCTAACTCACAAAAAAAAGACCAGATTTACTGGCCTAAAGGAGACTGGAGAAACCCCGAGAGTATGGCCCCCAGACACCCTTTTAGCTCAGTGGTGAAGTTATCTCCGAGGTTCACTGTCAGCCTGGGAGTGGACATCCCCGTAAAACCAAATGAGACTAACAAGGTACAGTAGTCCTGTGACAAGGGCCAAAGGCAGGAGGGGACAAGGAAGCTGGTGATAAGGAACCCAAGGTTGGGTAAGGATATTGTTGATGTGTTGTGAGATTGTTAACCATTGTCATAGGGCAACATGTGTAGTAACTGTTAAATGAGAAACTATTTGGTTCTGTAAGCCTTCATCTTAAAAAAAAAAAAAAATTATGTCTGGCTCATAGAAGGTACTCAATAAATATTTGCTGAATTAATAAATGAAGCAACAAATAAATACCATTGAGTTTTCAAGCAGTTTATTTCTACTTTCAAAAAAACATATTTGAGCTAAGAACATACTCAAACACTGTATCTTTCACTTAAGGTCTAAGTTAGACCAGCAGCATACTCAAAACTAAACTGCACGTAAGAACACATATGTGTTTTTAAATGTTCACTCAGAATTGATCAAAAACAGTCTGTTTTTAGCTCGGATGGACGTTACTACAATTCATACATTCTCCCCACAGAAATAAATACATGTAAAATATTTATGAGGAACAAAATCTCTGGTTGTCAGGTACCGTCAAGTCGGTTCTGACTCATAGCATCCCTATGTACAACACAACGAAATACCGCCTGGTCCTGGGCCATCCTCACAATGGTTGCTATGTTTGAGTCCATTGTTTCAGCCACTGTATCAATCCATCTCGTTTAGAGTCTTCCTCTTTTTCGCTGACAGTTTACCATGCATGATGTCCTTCTCCAGGGACTGGTCTCTCCTGATAATATGTCCAAAATACAGTGTGATGAAGTCTCACCATCCTGGCTTGTAAGAAGCATTGTGGCTGTACTTCTTCCAAGACAGATTTGGGGAAGAAAATATCTTAGATATGTATAAAATATTTAGATATGATATGCCAAGGATACTATAACATTTATGATGAATGTTACATTTTTGCAAGAAAATGGTTATTATTAACATTTAATTTAGCTTCACTTAATAACAAGCTATCTGGCCACACTCCAGATTTCCTTATTTGAGGAGCAGTCTTTATTTGTAAGCCAAAAGCTTACAGAATATATTCTAAGGTGCTGAGTATTTTGATATTTAGGAAGAATCAAAGATGTGGTTTAGCTTTGCTTATGTTTGCCGGCTTAAACAGACTTCAAGTCTGAATTCTAATGTCTCATTATCACAGTTTTTCTGTGCATAGATAAAGAATTTTCTACAAAACAAATGTTTAATAAGGCAATAAACCTATTGCAGGAATAAATTAGTAGGCAGGTTATGCTTTTAGGATATCAACACTACAGAAAATGTATTGTACCCACTCTACTTCATTGATTAGGTTTATACTGCAAAGTGACTCGTAAGACTCACTGTACTGAATAAAAATTTAGGCAATTATGATCTTATTTCTTAGGAAGAACTGCTTGCTATCATATATTAACACAGATTTCACTCAATTAAAATTGCTCACAGTCAGCAAAAATAATTTCTGCACTGTAATGAAATAATAATTATATGCAAGGGAGGACTTGTGATCTTTTTAATTATTCTATTCTTCATTTTTAAAAGGGCTATTTGAAAACGTACTCTTATAATTGATTGCTATAAATCAGTCAAACGCATTCTAAGGATCATAAATATTCTAACTTTTAAAAGACAAAGAAATGCTAAATATTCAATATTCAGAAAATTTAATCTGAGGGGAAAGGATAGAGTGCTCTTTGGAAAATAAAAAAGTAAATTTGTTGTCCCATGAAAAATGAAATATCTTGAATGTCAGTAACAGAAATGGAATTAACAAGAGATCTTTTTATTGTTTTTTAAGGTCATTAGGCTGTGAATTCTGTAATTATGGAAATTGTCAGTCCAGTTCTGTAAGAATGTTTGCTCCCATCCATAAGGTAGTGGAATGTTCAATCAGTCTCTCTCGTGGGAAAGTTAGGTCATAACTGTAAGTGTACCAGCAAAATTGAATTAAGCAAAGAGATTTCATTAGTATTTATAGCCAGAAGGCATCTGTAAAAGTACAGGGCAAAGAAGTTATGTGGAAGTCAAAGGAGGAAAAAAAAATGGGTTTCTAGTGACAAAGGCGAATCTGAAAGAGATATAAGTGTATAATGAATAAGAGCTATTGAACGCTACTGCAAAGAGGGAGTTGCAAAGATGTCAAATATTGATTTTCTTGTGTATGCCTTTGGACTACATATGTAATTGTTTGGATTTGCTGTCTTCATGGTACAACAATATTTGTTGTCAAAGGTTAAAAAGCACGATGTGAAATAAACTACAATCTGAGAAACATGTTGGAGAATCATAATAAACCTTCACTCAGTATATCATTAAGAGCTTTCTGTATTTTCTTGAAAAAGAAAAAATTTTAATAAATAAAAATGTTATGTATTTTTCAAATAGAATAAAAGATCTTTATTATTGATAATTAAGTAACTGAAAATTATTTGATTGACTTTCAACATCATTTTAAATTAAACTAGGTTCCCACTTCCTTATTTTATTGAGGAGATATTTTTAAACAATGTATCTAAATTTGAAAATACAGTTAAATCATACTTATTTTTTCACTATAATTAAAATGAATCCAATTAAAGCTAAGCTGATAATAAAAATCTGATGTTAGCCCTCTAAAAGAAATATTTCTTATAGTGTTTTCGTTTTCACTACTAATACTCCAGAAAGAAAACTTCTGTGTTTTAAAGTCTGTATAAGCATATATATATTTAATAACAAATTGCAAACTCAAGTAACCAAATTAATAATCAAGCTAGTAAGGTCACCAGACAGACAAAATACTTTTTTCTAATGTTTTTAAGGGTTATTTTCCCTTTGGATATTCAAGTCTTAAGGAAGAATACTAGCTATGATAATGGTCTTTTTTAATAGCAGACTCACTGGGGTTTATCTGATATTTTATCTTTTATTAGGATCTTGAATCATATTTATCAATACTACCTTGTTCTCCTTCCTACCTAAGGACGTTTAAAAACAACAGCAAAACTCTCCGGAAAGATTTTATTGCACTTAAAACCACAATGACCACAAACTATAAAAAAAGAAAAAGAAGTATAACCACAAACCATTAAAAAAAAAAAAAAAAAAGTACAAAATGTTTTAAGCATTAGCAGGTGACGGGTACAAACAGAGGAACAGTATAAGATGTGGCAGAAGCTTATCATTTTACCAGTGCAGAAAATACTAGATAAGAAAACTGCAAAGACAATTTCTGCACCACGAGTAAATTTCAGATTTATTTTCAATGTTTCACTTTTAACGTTAGTAAATATTTAACGGCAAAGTAAAACAGGGTGACAAAGCTGAGTCTATGTGAAATCCAAGACATCCTTTCTCCGGTATTTTCGAAGCATGTAGGACGTGGAGCAGATAATCCAGCAGTAATGGCAGCTCCTCTCTGAAGTAAAAACTTGTCAGGAACAAAACATAATTCAACTGCACTCTTCTTTTCTGAAAAGGTTGCTTGTGGAATATCCATCTTAAAGTCATTTCTATTTCTTAAGAGCTATTAGTGTCTGGCTCTTGGCTTCATTAAGACTCTCTTTTGCAATATATTCTTGTATTTTAGACTGCATTCCACTTCTCAGCTCTACAGCGCACATTACAATTCCTCGGCTCTTGAGGGAGACGTCAGCCACGCCCCCCAATGCCTGCCTTGCAAGGGCAAGGTAGCAATCGTGGAGAGTAAAGCGCATTTATTGGCACAAAGTCGGAAACATTTTTAAAACCCTAGAGGTTAAAAGGAGTTTGGTCAAGCCTCTGAGACAGAGCGCTACATCATTTAGCTGACACTAATATTACCATGCTCCCGTTAGGAGGGCATCCGTCTCCCAGCCCGTTAATCTCACCCAATGTTCTGGTGGAACTAAAGAAGCTAGAAGTTTTGAGAATCCCCACTGTCAGACCTCAATGTTGCCTAAGCAAGCATTAAGAGATTATGGTAATAACAGGTGTGCTTACACCAAATAAAAGTTTCATTAATCAAGCCATATTGAGATAAGCCTGTCACTGGACAAAGGAGACCAGAAATCAAATGCTGTGAAAGTTCTGACAGATTGTTAAATAGAAACCCGTTAAAATAGAATTTAATTTACTGTGATATTATAGATATTTATGCATGAATAGGCAAGTGCAGATTGAGTTCAGAGGTCAGCTCTGGTATTTGAAAAATAAAAGCACAGGATGAAACAAAAGGTGACAGTTACCTTTGTCTGAAATTAGGGTTCATTAGACTAAATGGGAAGGTTCTAACTGATTCATATAGGGAACTGAAGTGCAGCATGTGATGTGGTATGCAATACTGGATAACAGGCAAATCCAATTAAGCGATCTTCATTCTGTTAAAGACTTGTCTACGAACTTTAAAAAAAAAAAAAAAAAAATTCAAGGACTAGCCACAGAATAGCTCAGGTGGCTCGTTGTCCATGGTGGTCTTTCATATACCAGCATGAAGCAGCATTATGGTTATGAGTGCTAGATTCTGGACTCAGACAGACCTCGGTTCAAATCACAGCTCTGCTACTTAGTTGTAAGACTTCTGGCAAATTACCTTTTTTAGCCTCAGTATCCTAATGAGTAAAACAGGGATACTACCAGTAGCTACGTCTTAGGGCTGCTGTGAGGACTGAGATCAAGTTTGTAAAGCGTTTACCACAGTGGCTGGCAGTACTCAACAAACAGCAATTATTATTAATTCTTCCTTTTCCTTCTTTCTCTCTCCTCTCTTCTTCCAGTCCCTTTCTTTTTGTCTTTTGTCCTCTCTTCCTTTTTTTCCCCTGCCTATCCCACAGGACCAGCCACTGACAACCAGTAGCACCTTCAGGCATTCCGTAGCCCCTTTGGATTGAAGGGCCTGCTGACCCGTGGTTTGTGAGCAGAGTTCAAAATGAAGTTATGAAAGGCCTGTTCATTCATACTGCCTCATTCATGAAAGACTGTTGGAAGTTCCCTGGACTCCATAATGTCTGAAACTTGCTTGTTTGAACTAACAGAATTAAGTTCCAGATTCTACTAAATTGATCCACAGGTACAATCTTTCCTTAAAGTTAAATCAGCACTTTTTTCTTACTAAGTGGGAGCTAGAAATACGTGCGACAAATCACTAAGAAGAATTGTTTAATAAATTCTTTTTTAAGAATCCCATACCCCAAATGTTTTATTTTTACAGTTTGACATTACGAATTGCAGTCTCCTAACACGTGTTTCTAACACTTCTGCACTTCTTGGGTTTTGTTCTATATTTTAATGTTTCTGTTTCTTAGTTTCTCTTTCCCATTTCATGTATGCTGGCTGAAAGAAAAATGAAGTTCTCAAGAAAAATAAAAAGTTAGAATAATATCTCAGTGGCTAATGGCTGTTGAATGGGGTCTTTATAGAAAAACAAACACTGTGTTACTAATATGTATAAAGGTAATAAGTAGGCAGACAACATACTATCCTGTTACTACCATTCTCAGATCTCTAGGAAACAGCCAAGACAGATTCAAAAAGATACAAAGTGGCTGTGTGTCCTTGAGAAAGTCATTTGTTTTGACTGAACACTCATGCTGGATTAGGTGCTTCTCCTCTCCACTCCACCTATACCCTGCAAATATCTGTATCAGAACTCTTCCTACATTACTGAAATTATCTGTCCTCACCATTAACCTATAAACTATTCACAGGCAGAGAGGGTATCTTATTTACCATTGTATCCCCTCGCCAGTAATGGTGTTCTTACAAATGTTCACTGAATTGATAAAAAATATTCATATCTTGGCCTGAGTTAAATCATTACCTGAAATTCCCTGTCGGTTTATGAATTGAAAGTGGCATAATTGACCTGTGTATAAAGGTCAAATGACTCAGACCACCTGCAATGAATTAAATGCCGTAACAGTAGCTTTCAGAAAACTTCTCCCTAAATAAAATTTTTTCAAATCATAATTCTCTTTTTTGAATTTGTGGGTGTCATTTTAGACTTAGTCTTGTATTTTAATAAAGGCATATTTCAAAGAGAAATGGGAAAAGAAGCATGTTTCAATTCTTAGCTACCGACCCCTCTCCAATAAACAAATCATTTTAATTTTTCTGTGCCTCATTTTCCTGTTTAGTAAAATGAAAATACTGAATACAGGCGAAGTATAAATAGAGTATTTGCTTTTAAGAGTCAACTCTCATAATAAAACAGTTGCATTTATTATTATCATAACTACTTGTAAATTAACAATGTTCAACTTTTGTCTTCTCAATTATATTAGTATCTATTGTTGTGTAACAAATTACACTAAATTTAGCAGCTTAAAACCACAAGCATTTGTTGTCTCATACAGTTTCTGCGGTCAGGAATCCTAAAGCGGCTTAACTGGGTGGTGGTGGCTCAGGGTCTCTCATGAAGTTGCAGACAAGTGATCAGCTGGTACTGCAGTCACTTGAAAGTTTGATCAGAGCTACAGGATCTGCTTCCAAGACAGCTCACTTACATGGTTATTGGCAGAAGGCCAGAGTTGCTTGCTGGTTTTTGACAGAAGGCCTCAGTTCTTGCCACACGGGCCTCTCACATCTGAATTTATATCAGGCCTTTACCACCTCCAAAAACCACACTGGTGGAAAATACTCTGTAATATTCACTGTGGGAAGCTCAACAAAAATGAAAATATTCAGCCAATAAGGTGTTTTGCTTTTTTTTTTTTTAAATTATTCTGTGACCAATGGAAGGAAACTGGAGATAAACTTAGGTACATAGATACAAAAATCAATTTTTTAAAAAAATGGTTTTAACAAAAAACAATTGCTTACAGAGATAGACAGGAAGATGTCTTTCCCCCAGAGGATTCACTCTTCACAAAATTGGCAGCATGATGAAAGGCAAAGGAGTATAAGTCCATGGCAGTAGAAGAAATGATACTCTCATCAGTTGGTGACCAATTTTCCTCAGAAGAGGCACAGACACAGCTAAGTCAGGCCAAAAGTTATGAATGTCTCTGAATTCCCACGGGAAAAGAATGCAGTGTGAAGAAAGGCGTCTCATCTATTGGCATAGACCAACTTGAAGAAGAAAGGGAAGCCCTTTAGCAGTTTCCCAATAAAGAGAGAAAGAAGGAAAGTAAGAAAAGGAAGGGAAAAGATAAAGGTAAGGAGGAAAAAGGTTAGAGAAAGAAAATACCAAATACAAAATTGAAAGAAAACAGAGGGACAAAAAGGAGAAAGGTTGCCCAGGATTAAGAAATTCATCAAAGGATCCCAGATTATCTTGTTCAGTAAGGTACCCCCACCTACCACTTAGGTACCTACCACAGTGCCTGGTACATAGCAGGCACTCAAGATATGTTAAATGAATGAAAGATTAAGGATAAAGCAACCAACAAAAAGGGATACACCTCAGAGAGTTACTGTGAGGATTAAAAGAGATAATTCATAAGAAGCACTTAGTACAGTGCCCGACACCTAGAAAACACTCAATAAATTGTAGTTCTTTCTTGTTACTACCATTGTTAGTATTTTTTTTATTATTATTGACTGCAACAATGATAAAAAATCCTTAGCTGAATTAAGACAAAAAAGAAACCACACAAAAAAAATTTTGAAAAAGGTAAGCTATTCATTTGCCTATAGCTGTGCACTAACTCCAGCCAACAATCTCACAACTGGACAATGGATCTGAGCAAGGTAAAGAACCATAGGTGGATTAGTACAAATCTATTGCGTCTCTGGAAATAAAGAATGAAAATACAGATGCTGCTGCTACGTATCTTATCATTTTTTCTTACTTTCTCCTGTGTATTAATAATCTGTCCCAGTTAAACACCTCATAAGTATTTTGGGATCTCATGTTAAGAAAAGAAAAATAGTAATGTTTTTATTTATACAACATTTCAAAAAAAATTTGATGGTTCAAAAAAGTTACCGAACACTTATGTATTGGGCACTATGATAAAAGGCACTTTATTTAGCCATTAAAAAAAAAAAAAAAACCAAAGCCCATTGCCTTCAAGTTGATTCTGACTCACAGCAACCCTACAAGACAAGGGTAGAACTGCCTCAGGGGTCTCTAAGGCTGTAATCTTTACAGAAGCAGACTGCCACATCTTTCTCCCATGGGTTCAAACCATCAACCTTTCTGATAGCAGCCGAGCACCGAACCATTGTGCCACCAGGGCTCCTTTATTTAGCCATAGAAACCACATATTCATCTCTGTTATTTCTTAGAATTCTACTGATATCTCAGAATTAACACAAAATTGTCAAGAAAAGGCAACTGAGGAAAAAAAAAAACATTTAAACATTTTCAAGTACTTTTATCCTTCTGCAGAATTTGAAATTTGAAATTCTGGTTCTTTTGGTTAAATAGTGACACAAGATCAAACTGCATTACAGTTTGAAAACTCGGTTCGTTCCCTTTCCACAGATTATTTTAGATCTTGGTCTAACACAACTATCCCTTTAGGACCAGTCAAACTGCCAGTAACTGTTCAGTGACCACAGTTGTTTCAGCTCTGACACAGGAATGACCACGGTTCTAGGTTAGCTTTCATTTCATCCAGAAATGAAGACACAATAACAAAAGTGGGGCTACACACACACACACACACACAGAATCACAAATGCCCTATCAGTTTTAGAGAGGAAATAGAATAACATCCATTTCAATATCACATAAAAACTCAGATTAAAAGTATCATCTATTACTTTTTCCTCACCATTCTTCTCTCGTAAGAACACGAAAAAGATCACTTCCACAGAGCATTTTAATCAGATATGCCTTTGTTTAAATTAATTATATCCTTAAGCAAAAATAATCAAAACAGATAGCCTTGTTAATAAATCATGGGATATTTTTCAAAATTTTTATCTTGAGGTAAATAAATACTTTAGAAATAAGACTGATTAATTTTTCTTAATGAAATGAATTTGAAATTATCCATTTTTACGCCCACTTAAAAGTTCATTGTTTTAACAGAGAAACTGTAAACACGTTTTAAAAATAAGCTACAATTATAAAGAATTAAATTGAAATTTATCTGTAGAATGTAAAAATAAAATACATGTCAACTGAGTCAGGCATCAAATATTTATACATACTGTTCTGTGCTAATCTGCATGCTAACTGGAGAAAGATAAAAGTGAGGTGAAACATTAAAGGTTATAAAATACAAGACAGTATACAGTCAAGCAATAAGTTTTGAGTTGTTCACATTTTATCAAAATTAGAGCTAATTTTTCAATTAGCCGATATTACAGTCTAAGAAAGGGCCAAAAAATTACTTTTTAAATTTATTTTAGTAATTTTTCTTATGTGGTTTTGGGTTCTAATCTACAGCTTCTCAATCAGCATAAATTAATAATTATAATAGCTAACATTTATTGAACACTTATGTATCAAGCACTATGCTAAGCCTTTATATATATTATCTCATTTAATCATAAAAAGTCAATGAGGTAAATAAGTTATTCATCCCACACTATACATGAGGACACCACAACCTCTGACAATACAATGATCAAAGATATCTAAAAGCAAATGACCACTGCAAGGATCTAGACAAGCTGGAAGAAATAAGACAACAATTATTTTTAAAGTATGGCTGAATGGAAAAAAAAAAAAAAACTAGAAAAGAAATCTTAAATCTAAACCTAAAAATGAAGAAGTTGCTGAACCATAAGCAGAGTGGAGCTCCAATTGCCTTGGGGGAGTATTGCTTTTTGTAACCTAAACACTTAGGTTTTAATATTCATGTAGCAAAAAAAGGTGAGGCTTGGATGTGCCTGAAAAACTGAGCATCCTTGATAAAGCCAAGATCCTCAAATGGTTGCTCTCTCTGTGAAAGGATGAACTAGAAATGTGCTTACCAGGACAAAATAAAAAGAAGTTTCTCTGCCCCTGTTGGGCTCTAAGCTGAAGAAAAAAAAAATCCCCCCAAATTCAAAAACTTTATTGTGCCTCCTGCAAATTTGGGGTTAATGTTAACATAATATGCATGGTTCAGAAGCTCTCAACCTGAGAAGTTACCATAAAGATTCATCTATAGTTGGTGATCTCCCTGAAGCTACTGGTAGAAGCAAATGCTAAACTACTCTGGGGAGACTCTCTCATAACTAGGCCACAATGAATTCTCAGCAAAAAAAGTAAGCCCCAAAGATAAGCTCACAATAAAATACATGAGGAAACAATTCATAATGAGTAAGAATCTACATCCAAAACTTCAAAATGATAAAACAACATTCTGAAAGAGAATACTGAAACAGAAATAAAACCCTAAAAAAAAGGAAGTACTATAAAAAGAGTAAGTTGATCAGGGAGGGAAAAAAATGAGCACTTCCAAAAGTGAAAAATTAAATACTTGAAAGTTAAAACTTTATTTAAAGGATCCATTCCAGTGAATGGTTTGAATAGAAGATTAAACCAGCTGAAAAAACAATTAGAGAACTGGAAAATAAATCTGAAGAATGAAACACAAAGAGCTAAAAATGGGAAAATACAAACGACACAGTAAGAGATATGGAGTTCAGAATTAAAAGCTCCAAAATATTACTGATAGGAGTTTCACAGGAAAGGAATAGACAGATGAGGAGAAAGACAATACCTAAAGGATAATGGTTACAAAAAGGGTGAAATCACTTTGGAAAACAATTTGGCAGTTCCTCAAAAAGTGAAATGTGGAGTTTCCATATGACTCAACAATTCCATTCCTAGGTATACATCTAAAAGAACTGAAAATACATGTCCCCACAAAAACTTGTACACAAATATTCATAGTAGCATTATGCATACAGCCCAAAACTGGAAACAACCTAAATGCCCATCAACTGATGAATGGATAATCAAAATACGGTCTATCCATACAAAGGAATATTTTGTTGTTGTTAGGTGCAGGCGAGTTGGCTCCAACTCATAGCAACCCTATATATAACAGAATGAAACACTGCCCAATCCTGTGCCATCCTCACAATCATCGCTATGTTTGAGCCCATTGTTGCAGCCATGGGGTCAAACCATTTTGCTGAGGGTCTTCCTCTTTTTTGCTGACCTTCTACTTTACCAAGCATGATGTCCGTCTCCAGGGACTGGTCCCTCCTGATAACATGTCCTGAGTAAATGAGACAAAGTCTTATCATCCTTGCTTCTAAGAAGCATTCTGGCTGTACTTCTTCCAAGACAGATGTTTGTTATCTTGGCAGTCCATGCTATATTCAATATTCTTCACTACCACTATAATTCATAATTGGGGAAGAGTTGTCTCCTCAAAATAGTCAATCTTAACGACACAGATGGAGTAAAGCTTTCAGGACCTACATTTGCTGATGTAGCATGACTCAAAATGAGAAGAAACAGCTACAAACACCCATTAATAATCAGAACACAGAATGTACCAAGTATGGATCTAGGAAAATTGGAAATAGTAAAAAATGAAACGGAACGCATAAAGATTGATATCCTAGGCATTAGTGAGCTGAAATGCACTGTTATTGGCCATTTTGATTCTGACAATCATATGGCCTACTATGCTGGGAATGACAAAGTGAAGAAGAACAACATCTCATTCATCGTCAAAAAGAACATTTCAAGATCTATCCTGAAATACAACGATGTCAGTGATGGGATAATATTCAAACATCTACAAGGAAGACCAGCTAATATGACTTCTACTGAAATTTACACACCAATCACTAATACCAAAGATGAAGAAACTAAAGATTTTTACCAACTTCTGCAGTCTGAAATAGATCGAACATGCAATCAAGATGCATTGATAATTACTGGTGTTTGGAATACAAAAGTTGCAAACAAAGAAGGACTGGTAGTTGGAAAATATGGTCTTGGTAATAGAAACGATGCCCAAGATCACGTGATAGAATTTTGCAAGACCAATGACTTATTCACTGGAAATACCTTTTTTCAACAACATAAACGGCGAACATACGAGATAGAATACACAAGAATCAAACTGACTACGTCTGTGGAAAGAGACAATGCAGAAGCTAAATGCCATCAGTCAGAGCAAGGCCAGGGGCAAACTGCGGAACAGACCATCAAGAGTTCATATGCAAGTTCAAGTTGAGGCTGAAGAAGATTAAAACAAGTCCAAGAGAGCCAAAGTACATCCTTGAGTACAGCCCACCTGAATTTAGAGACATCTTAAGAACAGATTTCACGCACTGAACACTAATGACCGAAGACCAGACGAGTTATGGGATAACATCAAGGCATCAAGGGCATAATACATGAAGAAAGCAAAAGGTCATTAAAAAGACAGAAAGAAAAGACCAAAATGGATGTCAGAAAAGACTCTGAAACTTGCTCTTTAATGTAGAATAGCTAAAGCAAATGGAAGAAATGATGAAGTAAAAGAGCTAAACAGATTTCAAAGGGCAACTCGAGAAAACAAAGTAAAGTATTATAATGAAATGTGCAAAGACCTGGCGTTAGAAAACCATAAGGGAAGAACACGTTTGCATTTCTCAAGCTGAAATGACTGAAGAAAAAAACTCAGGCCTCAAGTTGCAATACAGAAGCATTCTACGGGCAAAATATTGAACAACGCAGGAAGCATCAAAAGAAGATAGAAGGAATCCACAGAGTCACTGTACCAAAAAGAACTGGTCGACGTTCAACCATTTCAGGAAGTATCATATGATCTACAACGGAAGGAAGAAATCCAAGCTGCACTTGAGGCACCGGTGAAAAACAAATTTTCAGGAATTGACAGAATACCGATTGAGATGTTTCAACAAACAGATCCAACACTGGAAACATTCACTTATCTATGCCAAGAAATAGGGAAGACAGGTACCTGGCCAACCAACTGAAAAAGATCTATATATGTGCCTATTCCAAAGAAAGGTAATCTAACTGAATGTAGAAATTATTGAACAATATCATTAATGTTACACACAAGTAAAATTATGCTGAAGATTATTCAAAAATGGTTGCAGCAGTATATCAACAGGGAACTGCCAGAATTTCAAGCTGGATTCAGAAGAGGATGTGGAATGAGGGCTATCACTGCTAATATCAGATGGATCTTGGCTGAAAGCAGAGAATACAAGAAAGATGTTTACCTCTGTGTTAATGCCACAAAGCCATTTGACTGTGTGGATCATAACAAAAAGTATGGATAACATTGTGAAGAATGGGAATTCCAGAACACTTAATTGTGCTCACGTGGGGCCTGTACATAGACCAAGAGGCAGTTGTTCAAACAGAACAAGAGGATACTGCATGGTTTAAAATCAGAAAAGGTGTGCCTCAGGGTTGTATCCTTTCACCATACTTATTCAGTCTGTATGCTGAGCAAAGAATCTGAGAAGCTGGACTGTCTGAAAAAGAACATGGCATCAGGATTGAAGAAGACTCACTAACAACCTGTGATATGCAGATGACACAACCTTGCTTGCTGAAAGTGAAGAGGATTTGAAGCACTTACTGATGAAGATCAAAGACTACAGTCTTCAGTATGGATTACACCTCAACATAAAGAAAACAAAAATCCTCACAACTGGACCAATAAGCAACATCATGATAAATGAAGAAAATGTTGAAGTTTTCAAGGATTTCATTTTACTTGGATTCATAATCAACATCCATGGAAGCAGAGTCTAGAAATCAAAAGGTGTATTTCACTGGGCAAATCTGCTGCAAGAGACCTCTTCAAAGTGTTAAAAAGCCAAGATGTCACCTTGAGGACTAAGCTGCGCCTGACCCAAGCCATGGTATTTTCAATCACCTCATATAGACGCAAAAGCTAGACAATGAATAAGGAAGACCTAAGAAGAATTAACGCATTTGAATTATGGTATAATGGAACATTATTCAGCCATAAAAAAGAATGAAGTTCTGATACATGGATAAGCCTTAAAAACATTACACTAAGTGAAAGAAGCCAGATACACAAGGCCACATACTGTATGATTCCATTTCTATGGAATGTCTAGAATAGGCAAATCCACAGGGACAGAAAGTAGATTAGCGTTTGCTAGAAGCTGGGGAAGGGAGGTATGGGGAGTGACTGCTAATGAGTTTGGAGTTACTAAAACGTTCTAGAATTAGACAGTGGTGATGACTGCACAACTCTGTGAACACACTAAAAACCACTGAATTGTACACTTTGAATGGTGAATTTTATGGTACATGAATTATATCTCAAAAGAAAATTTTTAATATAATGCTGAAAATTTTCCATAATTAATTCAAGACATAACAAGTTCCAAATAGGACCAATGAAATTAAAGACACGCTTGACACAATGTAAGAAACCACAGAATATCAAAGATAAAGACAAATACCTTAAGAACAGTCAGAGAAAAAATACAGATTACACATAAAGGAACAATAATTACACTGTAAACAAACTTTACAATAGCAGTTATAAAAGCCAGAAAACAATAGAAAAGTATCTTCAAAAGGTCAAGAAAAAATATCTATGTACACAGAATTCTATACTCAGTTAAATTATGATTTAAGAATGAGAGCAAAGTGAGACATTTTCATTAGACAAAGACTGAGGGTATTTATTTCAAATAAATCCTCACTTAAATAATTGTTTAATATATATTACAGAAAGAAGAAAATTGAATCTAAAACTTTTGAGTGGAATGCAAAGAAACAATGATGGGCAAGAAACTGGTAAATATGTGGGTAAAACAAAATAGGAACTGACTGTATAAAGCAAAAAATAACAATGTCTAATTTACAGTCAAAGTGGATTTTAAATACATGGCAATAATAACATGTATAATGGAAGGAATGACTGAAGTTAAAGTGTTTATGGTCCCTGTATTACTCAAAAGGGAGTTAGAGATATTGATTAACTTTAACATTATTAAGTCAAATGTGCATGTTTATAATTTAAAGGTGTATCATAATGAGAAGAATTAGCAATGGCATTAAAAGAGTTATTATGATCACACTTTATACGTTCAAAAAGCTGGATTAAAGATTAAACATGTTAAAAAGGTTTTTTTTAAATCAAACTTCTAGAGATGAAAACTGCAATATCTGAAATGAAAAACACATTGTACGGGATTAACAGTGGGTCAGACACTGCTGAAGATAAGAGATTGAAGACATAGCAATAGAAAATATCCAAAAATAAACACAGAGAGAAAAAATACTCAAAAGTAAGAAGGAGGGGAGGGGAAGAAGGCAGGAAGAAAGAAGCATTAATGATCTGTGAACCAACTTTAAGTGGTCTAATATACCTATAAGGAGTCCTGGTCATGTAGTGGTTAAGCGCTTGGCTGCTAACTAAAGATTGGCAGTTTGAACCCACCAGCCACTCTGTGGGAGAAAGATGTGGTAGTCTGCCTCCATGAAGATTTATAGACTTGGAAATCGTATAGGACAGTTCTACTCTGTCTTATAGGGCTGCTATGAGTTGGCATTGACTCAATGGCAGTGGGTTTTAATATATCTACAATTGGAGCCCCCCCCCACCAAAAAAAAAAAGGAATGGGGGGGAGGATACCAAAAAAAGTGACGGAAAAAATAGCTAAAATTTTTCCAAATTTGATCAAAACTATAAGTCTACAAATCCAATAATTTCAATGAACTCCAAGCACATAAAAACAAACTAACCAAGGCACATCATAATTAAATTGGTCAAAACCAGGGATAAGAGAAAATCTTAAAAACAGCCAGAGGGGGGAAAAACATATTACTTACAAAGAATGACAGCAGATTTCTCACTAGAAAATATGCATGTAAGAAGAAAGTACAGCAATATCTATAAAGAAAGAAAGAAAGAAACTCAATCTACAGTTTTATACCCAGTGAAAATGTCTCTCAGAAATGAAAGTGAAATAAAGACATCTTCAGAAATATAAAAGTTGAAAGAATTCATCACCAGAAGAACTACACTACAAGAAATGTTAAAGAATGTCTTCCAGGCAGAAGGAAAATGATACCAGACAGAAATATGGATCTATTTAAAAAAATGAAGAGCACCCAAAATGGTAACTATGAGGTTTTTTTCTTATTACTTAAATCTTGTTAAAATATAAACAAAAATAATAAGAACGTGGTTTGGAGTATATAACATAAAAGTAAAATGTATGACAATAGCACAAAGGCTGGAAGGGGGAAATGGAAATTATACTATTATAAGACCTTATAACCAGCCATCGAGTCAATTCTGACTCATGGCGATTTCATGGCGTGTCAGAGTAGAATAGTCTTCCATAGGTTTTTTTGTTGTTTTTTTTTAAATGGTTGTCATTAAGAACATACACAGCAAAACATACACCAATTCAACAGTTTCTACATGTACAATTCAGTGACATTGATTACATTCTTCAAGTTGTGCAACCATTCTCACCCTCCTTTTCTAAGTTGTTCCTCCCTCATTAACATAAACTGCCCCCTGAGGTTCCTACCTAATCTTTCAAGTTGCTATTGTCAGTTTGATCCCATATAGATAGTTTTTAAAAGAGCACAATGCTCAAGGCAAGATATTTTTTACTAGGTAAGCTAAACTATTGGCTGGATTTAAGAAGATTTCAAGGGATATTCTTGATTTAAGGTTTAAAGATTATCTCAGGGCACTAGGTTCAGGGCTTCATTCAGCCTCTATGGCTCCAGAAAGTCTGGAGTCCATAAGAACTTGAAATGCTGTTCTGCATTTTCTTCTTTTGATCAGGATTCTTCTATAGAATCTTTGATCAAAATGTTCAGTAATAGTAGCCAAGCACCATCCAATTCTTCTGGTCTCATGGCAAAGGAGGCAGTTGTTCATGGAGGCATTCAGCCACATATTCCACTTTCTCCTCCTATTCCTGACTCCCCTTCTTCCTGTGTCACTCCAGGTGAATAGAGACCAATTTTTGTGCCTTGGATGGCTGCTTGCAAGCTTTTAAGAACCCAGGCACTACACAACAGACTAGGAGGTAGAACTGAAGCACCAAACATGTTATTAGACCAATTAACTGGGATGTCTCATGAAACAATGACCCTAAATCTCCAAACCAAGGACCCAAATCCCATAAGGTATTTGTTTGTATATAAGCAGCCTCAGCAGCTACCCTTTTTTTCTTTGTCATTGTTGTAAATATGTCTATTCCACAACTTTTGCCAACCCCATAGGGTTTTCAATGGCTGATATTTCAGAAGTAGATCACTAGGCCTTTCTTCTGAGGTGCCTATGGGTGGACTCAAATCTTCAACCTTTCAGTTAGCTTATACCATCCTTGAAATAGTATAATATCATTTGAAGGCAGACAATGACAAATTAAAGATATATACTATGAGCTCTAAAGCAACCACTAAAGTAACAAAACAAAAAGTTATAGCTAATAAGCCAACAAAGGAGATAAAATGGAATAATAAAAAGTACTCAATCCAAAAGAAGGCAGAAAAAGAGGAAAAGAGGAACAAAGAGAAATTTAGCAAATAGCAACATGACAGAGTTAAACCTAACCATTAATAATCACGCTAAATGTAAATGGTGTAAATACCCCAATTAAAAGACAGAGTTTAACAAATTATGTTGAAAAGCAAGACTCAATTACATGCTGCCTGTAAGAAATCCACTTTGTATCTTTAAAGATAGAAATTAGTTAAAAGCAGAAGGATAGAAAAAGTTATACCATGCTAACACTAATCAAAAGAAAGCTGAAGGGGCTAAATTAACGTCAAAGTAAATTTCACGGTGAAGGGATAAAGAAAGGCATTTCATAAAGATAAACAGGATCAGCTTATAAAGAGCACATAACAATCCTAAACATTTATGAACTGAGTAACAAAGCTTCAAAACACATGAAGAAAAATCAGATAGAACTGCAAGGAGAAATTGATAAATCCACAATTATAGTCAGAGATTTCAATATTCTTCTCTCAATAGCTGATAGAATAAGTAGACAGAAAATCAGCACAGATACAGAAGACTTGACGAACACTATCAACCAACCTGACCTAATTGGCATTTATAGAAAACTTCACCCAACGATAACCGAACACACATTGTTTTCAAGTGTACACATATTATTTACTAAGATAGACCATATATCTGGGCAATAAAACAAGCCTCAACACATTTAAAAGGGTACAAGTCATGCAAAGTGTATTCTATGACCACAATGGAATTAAATTAGAAATCAATAACAAAATGACATGTGGAAAATTCCCAAGTATTTGGAAACTAAACTTCTAAACAACCCATAGGTCAAAAACAGAACTGAAAAAGAAATTAAAAAGTACTTTGAACTGAATAAAAATGAAAACCCACATTAAAATTTGTGGGATACTGATAAAGCTGTACTCAGAGGAAAATTTATAGCACTAAAACATCTATATTAGAACAGAAAAAAGATTTCAAACCAATAGCCTTAGTTTTCAAGTTAAGAAGCTATAAAAAAAAGAGCAAATTAAGCCCAAAATAAGCAGAAAATGAAAATGAATAAAGATCTGAGCAGAAATCAATGAAATACAAGAGAGAAAATTCAATGAAACAAAATGATGACTTTTTGAAATCAATAAAATTGATAAATCTTAGCCAGATCAATAAGAAAATTTAAGAACATAAAATGAATGAATTATAACTGCACACATCAACCCAGATAAATCTTATAAATATTAACTTAGAGAGAATAAAGCAAGCTGCAAAAGAGCACCTACAATATGATTCCACTTAAAGTTCAAAAACATGTAAATTTAGTATGTCTCGGTGTATGTAACATAATTAAAATATAAAGAAAAGCAAGGGAAATATGAACAAAAATTCAGGATTGTAATTTTCTCTAGCAAGGATAGTGGGAAATGACTCATTGGAGGCTACAATTGAAATGTTAAAGTTCTGTATTTTTAAACTATGGGTTGGCTATACAGGTTTTCATTTTTTATTCTTTATAGTTTATATGTACATTATAGATATTCTTTTGTATGTATGAAATATTTCATAATAAAAATTTCAAGGAAATATATAGATAACCACTAAAAAAAAAAAGACAATAGAATATATAACTTCAAAAGCAACAGACAGTGCAAGAAAAAAGAATACAGAAAACTTAAGTAATGCAATAAATTGCAGGAAAAGATGGGGCAAGGAGAAGAAACAAGGAGGAAATCTAGGTAACCAGAAAGCACAAAATGAGAAGACAGAAATAAACATCAACATCTCAAATTAATATAAATCAACTAAATTTGCCAGTTAAAAACAAACAGCTGTTCATACTGAATTAATAAAGCAAAACCTTGCATATACTGTTTATAAGAGAAATGCCTAAAACATATATATCATAAAAAGACCGAAACTAAAGGAATGGAAAAAGTTATTCCAGTCAAATACTTACCAAAGGAAAGATGATGCAGAATATTATTATCAGTTAACACAGACTTTAAGGCAAATATGGATAAGCACATAGAGAATTCACAGTATAATGACTAAAAGAAAAATTTCAACAGGAAGATCCAACAATTCTAAATTTATATGAACCTAAAAACATGACCTCAAAATACACAAAGCAAAAATGCACATAGTAAGAAACTGTCGAATCTACCGTAATGATGTGAGATTCTAACTCACCCCATCAGCAATAATAGATCAGTGTACGGATACAGATGTGTATAGATACAGATGTTTTGAACAACACAATTTATATGCTTGAACTAATGATCATATATAACTCTGAATTCAATAGAGAATACATATATACTTTTCAAGTACACATGGAACACTTTACCCCCCCAAAAAAAGATTACAAAGCAGATTTTAATAAATATAAAAAAAAATCTGATGCTTTTCAGATGAAGAAATTGAAACTCAAAAAAGTTGAAGCAATTTTCCCCAGAATATACAATGAATAAGTGCATGGTTGACTCCAAAACCTCCAATAATAACCATTACATTATACCACCTCTATTAAAAGTCCTTAAGATGTTTTATGCCCTATAATACAGTGTAGTTATTCCTTCTACATTATCACTGACAACCACCAGATTCTCTGCATCGATATTCCTAGTAATAGAAGCATTCTACTTTACTGCCTGTTGCCGTCAAGTCAATTACGACTCATAGCAAGCCTACAGGACAGAGCAGAACCACCCTGTGGGGTTTCCAAGGATGTAATCTTTACAGAAGCAGATTGTTATATCTTTCACCCGAGGAGTGGCTAGTGGGTTCGAACTGCCAACCTTTCAGTTAGCAGATGAGCACTTAACCATTGCATCACCAGAGCTCCTTTGTACTCTACTACCCATTGCCATCGAGTCAATTCCGACTCATAGTGACCCTATAGGACAGAGTAGAACTGCCTCATTGGGTTTCCAAGGAGCAGCTGGTGGATTTGAACTGCCGACCTTTTGGGTAGCAGCCATAGCACTTAACCACTATGCCACCAGGGCTCCTCTACTTTACTAGGAAGGTATAATTTGACATATGGGTTATTTTGATGGGCTGTGTAAGCATGCTAAACATGGAAAAGCACATGGACAAAAAAAAGACAGAGAAGCAGCATGATGGGAAGCTAGGCTGGGGACACAATCAGTGACAGTTTATTCATTAGACAGAAGTGAGGTACTGAAGATTATTAAGGGATCTGACAATCCAAGGTATGTTTTTCAAAAAGTGAGTAATATGGTTGCTATAAGAAATACACAACCTTTCAAAATACTGCTCATAACTACATCTCTGTTTCTAAATTGCCTTTCATATGTTTTTGAGATGTTCCTCTTAAGAACCAGCATAGCAGTGTAAAGATAATACATATATATATTATTCATATATATATATATATATATATATATATATACATATATATATATACAGCTACTCTGTACTCGTGTGCTCTGACATATATCACACGGAACAAAGTATTTCTTTTTGCTGGATTCTGTATTCGGCCTCAGAATCCTTCTCAACACAATTCCCTAGGAGTCATAATCAATTGCTGAAACTTCTTTGTAGGGTCTGGCATTGTAACAGAGAATAGGATTTAGATGTACAGCGTGTGACTTTAAACAAGGTACCTGCTACCCCGTATCCTTGATTATAAAATGGGACTGATAATATTTACCTACAGGATTTTACAAAACAATGTATATAAAGAGCCTAATTAATATTTGGCCGATAAATTTAATAAATGTTAATCTTCCTTTCCTCTATATTGCTGTTAATTGCCATCGAGTCAATTTCAACTCATGGCGACCCCATGTGTGCAGAGTAGAACTGCTCTGTAGAGTTTTCAAAGCCATGACCTCTCAGAAGCAGATCACCAGGCCTGCCTTCTGAGGCACCTCTGGGTGGACTGGAACCACCAACCTTTCAGCTAGTAGTTGAGAGCTTAACCGTCTGCATCACCCAGGGACTCCTTTCTTCTATACAGCTATTTAAACTAGTATACACTATAGCCCAGTGCTTTCATAATATTATTTTCAGTAACTAGAAACCCCAATTTAAAGAATACACAACATGCAGATATCTTGGGAAGATAGTATACCAAGTATACACCTCCTTCATGTCTTTGCTCAAATGTCACCTTTATGGTCCACCCTGACAACCCTATTTAAAATTGTAATTGTTCTACTCCTAGCACTCCTAATATCCCTTACCCTACAGCTTTTTCTTTAGCACCTATTGCCTTCTAAAATAATATATAAATGTTATTATATCTAATTGTCTTCATAGAAAGTAAGTTCCACCAGAAGCAAGATCTTTATACCTGTTTTGCTCACTGATGTACTCCAAGCACCTAGAACAGTCTCTGACTCTTGACAAGTGCTCAATAAAGATTCGGTGAATTAATTATCTCAAAGCATAATACACACTTAGGGTAACATTTGTCCTGGGGTGGTGCAAATGGTTAAGCACTCAACTACTAGACAATAGGTTGGCAGTTTGAACCCACACAGAGATGCCTCAGAAGATAAGCCTGGCGACCTGCTTCCAAAAGGTCATAGCCTTGACAATCCTATGGAGCAGTTCTACTCTGCACACAGAGTCACCATGAGTAAGAATTGACTAGACGGCAACTAACAATAGAATGAGATTTATCATTAACAATTTTGAATATAAATCCCTATTTCAAAAACTTTTTTTGATATGAGTCCAGCACAACTAGATGGTGCCCAGCTACCACCACTGACTGCTCTGACAGGAATCACAATAGAGGGTCCCAGACAGAGCTGGAGAAAAATATAGAATAAAATTCTAACACAAAAAAAGTCCAGACTTACTGATCTGACAGAGACTGGAGAAATCCTGACAGTTTGGCCCACAGGCACCCTTTTAACTCAGTACTGAAGTCACTCCTGAGGTTCACCCTTCAGCCAAAGGTTAGACAGGCCCATAAAATAAACAATACTGCTCATATACATAGCTCAACCACGTATATGAGACTAAATGGGCACACCAGCCCAGGGGCAAAGACAGGAGGGGACAGGAAAGCTGGTAATGGGGAACCTAAGGTCAAGAAGGGGAGAGTGTCGACGCTTTGCAGGGTTGGCAACTAATATCATGAATCAATATGTGTATTAATTGTTTAATGAGAAACTAATTTGCTCTGTAAACCTTCATCTAAAGCACAATTAAAAAAAACTTTTCTTGATATAATGTAATTGTTGTCAATATGTTGTACACCTGTAAAAAGCTGAACTGGCAAAAGTTGTATGATAGGTATATTCACAACAACTGCCAAAAAAAAAGAAAGAGTAGCTGCTAAGGCTGCTTATGTACAATCAAACACTTCATGGGATTTGGTTCCTTGGTTTGGAGGTTTAGGGTCATGGTTTCATGGGACATTCCAGTTAACTGGCTTAATAACATATTTAGTGCTTCTGTTCTACCTCCTAGTTTGTTGTGTAGTACCTGGAGTCTTAAAAGCTTTTTTCCATGGTAATGCTGATAAGATTTGGTATAAGAGTGTTTCCAGGTTTTCTCATCTTTGGAACACTTTTGACTCTCTAGTCGAAATGTTACCCTGATTTGGAAATTGTGTATTAAATAAACTTCAATAAATCCTTATTGTTGGCTTACAATGATTTTTTGTTTTAACAGAGTTCACCCAGAGGCATCTTGTAAGAAAGGCTTGGCGATCTACTTCTGAAAAGTGAGCCAATGAAAACCCTAACGGAGCAGAGTTCTACTCTGACACACATAGGGTCACCATGAATCAGAACTGACTTGAAGGCAACTGCTTTTCGGGTTGTTTCTTTTTTTTAAATGTAATATAATCTACAAATTCACTTAACCCAGCACATGCTAATTGCAATAACCTCACAGTAAGCTAGAAGCAAACAAAAGAATGAAAGATCCCTGGAAGCTGGAAGCCCCTCAGCATTGTTGAATTCCTGCACTTCACCTACCTTAGTTACTCCTACCTCCACTTAGGGAACTACTGTTTTAAGTAACCAAAGCAAAAGAAAGAACAAACTATGTATTTTTGTCAGTCATGTTAAGGAAAAAGGCAAATCTGGGCATCCTTCCCACCCCATAGCACAGACTGTTATTAGGTTTTTCTGGTAGGGGGGTGGGTTGCATTCCTGAAATAGGCATGCCAACTAATCAGTCTATATGGAGTTGTTTTAGCATTGCCCCTGTGGAGATGTTTTTTAAATTGGCAATTGTTCTTTTCAAATCCCTGAAGTCGCTGTATCCCTTAGGTAACAGTCATCTTCAGCTACCTTTCCTACAATTATGGTCTCCCCTACAGAACTTCATGATTTTATAATGCTCTTCACAAAGTCAAAGGCTTCCACCAATCCCTAAAGCCCTCCTGACTCTTTTTCTTCCATCCTTTACTTGAAGACACCAAGTTGCCTTAAAAATATATTTTCACATCCAATATGATACCCTTCCTTTGTATATCTCCTGTCATCATTATGCTTTTGCCAGAATACACAGTAAATGGGAAAGAGAGGCCATAGTGAAGTACACACATTGCCGAACACACTCAACTCATGACCGCAGGATAAAGAGCTAATAAGCGGAGAGTGGATGCTATTTCCTGTGTTTAATGGCCAGGAGTGTATAACAGCTCACAGAACATGGTGGGAGATTATATATATTTTTCCATATAAATATATTTAGTAATATGCATTATATTTATATGGGAAATATTTCAGAGACAGAGTTATAGAGAAGCAGTGTTGCTTAAGTCTGTTCTCTGTCTGGATGGGAGCTGTCTTCCTGAGAAATCACCTTGGGATGTTATACAATTATTTTCAAATGCTCAAAACACTTTTAGAATTCTGTTTGGAAAGATCCTGGCAAACTAAAGCACATTCTTTTGATTATCCTTAAAAATGAGAACTTGTCATTATTTCAGCAGGGCTCTTATTACAGCCAACAGTTTCCAAAAGTGAGTTGTAGAAAAGGGATCAAGCCAGTACTAATTAGAGGTCAAAAGTTAGATGTGATTGTTAAGTAATGGGACTGATCTCCTTCTTATGGTTATCTATAAAACATCTTATTAATTTTGTAACACTTCATAATTATTTTGGAGTATTTTACAGATGATAACTCAGAATGCATGGTACCACAAAGAAAAGGTAGAGGAAAAAGAAAAAAAGCAAAGCAACTACAATATTCATTATTTACAATGATCAAAAACCAGTATCAACAGCTCTTTATTATCGGCTATTTTACCAGTTTTAAGGATGTATTTGTTTTCTCCAAAATAATAAGATTTAAAATACGTATATATACTCATATATATACACATATATAATGAGTTTTCTCATACCTTAGAGAAATATATTTAAAGTTGTAAAACATTTACACAATTGATTTCATTAATGTTCTATTTTATAGATGGCCTTATGCACTCTGTATCATATCTACCATTTTGTTATGTGCAAGATTAACCCTCTTCTTGGTACACCATCTCTAAAAATTCTTATTTTACAATTCCTGTAAGACCAATATGCACTCAATTTGGTTATGATATTTGTAAATGTTAACACTTTGGTCTAAAAAACAAAAGTGTTTCAATATACATTTTTTAATAACCTTTCTAAAATATTTTACATATTAGAACATTACCTCTAAAAACTCTGGTTTGGGATTTTAGGGTTTACTTTAAAATTAATATGTAAAAGCCAAGGTTTCATCCAAAATATTTTCTTTGAAAAAAGATATTTAAAAGCACTAAATTATACATGGACCCCTGGTGGTGCAGAGGTTAAGAGTTTGGTTGCTAACCAAAAGGTTGGCAGTTCAAATCCACCAGCCGCTCCTTGGAAACCCTTACGGAGCTGTTCTACTCCTTCCTACAGAGTCGCGATGAGTCAGAAACGACTTGATGGCAATGGGTTCGTTTTTTGTTTGTTTGGTTTTGTTTTTTTAAATTATATATAGAAAACAATATATGACTGATGGTATTACTCTGATTTGAAGGAGGCTAAAATGTATTGAGACTTTTTAAAATTCTGTAGGAAACAGCTTTATTAATTATTGGTTTTCTTTTGTCTTTGTAGTATTTAAAGTCAGAACTGCTTCAAATTAACATCAGAAAGAATAATCTCCTTCAGGCAGTAATCACAATTATTTAAATATACTAAGCTAAACATAACTGAGATGTTGATGGATATAGTAAATGCTTCACAGCAATACCCTTTACCATTCTTCAGTGTAAGAGTTTTTTCAGGATATAACATACAGTGATGGCATTCAGAGAAGATAACAATATTGCACTTTATCTTTCTTTTAAAGTCCCTTTTCTAAGAAACTCCTCTTTACTGCATCCTCAGTTTTACTGCAAATATTTTTGTTTGACTCTAACTGACTATACATGCATCCTGAAATTATTGTGAATGCCGCTTTTTAAGCTGGTGTTAATTTGAGCTTTTCACTTTCAGATTTTACCAGAGGACATCTCCACTCCCTTACCCACCCTGTCTGTAAAGACAGATAGCCTTACAAACTGTCTGCACATACTGCCTTCTGAACTGACCACACATAGCCTCAAATTTAAATACTTTCAATCGTCCTTTAACTTCAAAGCTGAGATAACTTGTTTAAAAACATAAAAGAGAGGGAATTTCAAATTACCCCATGGTTCTATACAAAGACTCTGCCTAAAGATGAAGAGTTTAAACAATATCATTTCACATAATAAATAGTGCCTTTCTAACTGCTGTTTATATTTTATGATTTATGCAGCACCTTTCTTCAGAGGCTTTTTTCATTACCGTACACAGTCATCTATGCTATAATGGGGAGGGAGTGCAGAGGGACAGAATTATCATTTTCCCTTATATAGACAGAGAAACACAAATAGTTTTAGAGATAAGATCACACATCAAGATAGCAGTAGAACAAGACTAGCTTCTTTGTCTCCCCACCCATTGCTCTTTTAAAACTACTTCTTCAGCTCTTTAGGTCTTCCTATGTTATTGCTGCTAGGTGCCATTGAGTTGGCTCCAACTCATATCGACCCTCCGTGTAACAGAAAAATTGTTGCCCGGTTCTGTGCCATCCTCACAATAGTAGGTATGTTTGAACCCACGGCTGCAGCCACTGTATCAATCCCTTTTACTGAGGGTCTTCCTCTCTTTTTCTGACCTACTTTAACAACATGATGTCGTCCAGGAATTGGTCCCTCCTGATAACACATCCAAAGTAAGTGAGACAAAGGATTGCCATCCTTGCTTCTAAGGAGCATTCTGGCTGTAGTTGCTCCAAGACAGGTTTATTCATTCTTCTGGCAGTCCATGATATACTCAATATTCTTCACCAACACCACAAAATTCAAATGCATCAATTTTCTTTGGTCTTCCTTATTCATTGTCCAGCTTTCGCATGCGAGGCGACTGAAATGATGATGGCTTGAGGCAGGTGCACCTTAGTCATCAAAGTGAAATCTTTGCTTTTTAGAACTGTAAAAAGGTCTTTTGCAGCAGATTTGCCCAGTGCAATATGTTATTTGATTTCCTGACTGCTGCTTCCACGAGTGTTGATTGTGGATCCAAGTAAAATGAAACCCTTGACAACTTGAATCTTCCCTATGTATATCATGATGTTGCTTATTGGTCCAGTTGTGACAACTGTTTTTTGCTTTACGGTGAGGTGTAATCCATACTGAAGGCCGTAGTCTTTGATCTTCATCAGCAAGTGCTTCAAGTCCTCTTCACTTTCAGTGAGGAAGGTTGTGTCATCTGCATAATGTAGGTTGTTAATAATAAGTCTTCCTCCAATCCTGATGCCAAGCTCTTCTGGCAGCAGGACTCTACATAATCTGTTAATATTAAGCAGCTGAGAAAGTCAGAAACAAATAGCCCTGGGTGGAACTACAGATAATCTCCTGCAGAGCTCTATGAACTTTAATCTTACTGCGTAACACATTCAAATTATTTTAGTCCTGGATG
Organism: Dugong dugon; assembly: GCA_030035585.1. Classification (NCBI taxonomy): domain Eukaryota; kingdom Metazoa; phylum Chordata; class Mammalia; order Sirenia; family Dugongidae; genus Dugong; species Dugong dugon. The sequence goes on from CM057462.1 coordinate 91,890,388, forward strand.
TCTTCCAAGGGTCTGCTGACAATCATATCAAATCGAGGATTTAATATGCAGTAAGGACCACACTAAAACACACACACTCATTTATGCTTGGAACTTTCATAGAATTTTTGTCCTTTTCCCAATTTCCAATATCCAAAATCATATTTATCCTTTCAAAGCCATGAAAAAATGCTACCTTCTTCAGTACTTCTCTCCATTCTTTCCCTCCCCTTCCCCTCAACACCCTAGGGCTTAAAGGAATCTCTTCTGAACTCCCTGGAGTATTTTATTGGTATCTCTTATGTCACTTCACACATTTTATCTTATAATATTTATATATCCTAACTCTGCTACAAGTCTGCAAGTTCATGAAATTAGGATCCATATTTCAGTTACGTAGAAAACCTTCAATAAATGTTTACTAAATGCCAATCAGTAGTAAAGTATAATGCATAACAGGAATAGATAGTACAGGAATAAAAATAAAACCCTGGGCATTTTCAAATGGTGGAATTACCAAAGAAAATACATGCACTCTTGAAAGGGTGTTAGGACACTGGATAATAGTAAAGGGATACACAGTGGTTACTTAATACATGCTAATTAATTAGATATTGAAGTTTCATTTGATGAAATGGGTCTACCTAGGAAACCCTGGTGGCATAGTGGTGAAGAGCTACAGCAGCTAACCAAAAGGTCAGCAGTTCGAAGCCAACAAGCGCTCCTTGGAAACTGTATAGGGCAGTTCCACTCTGTCCTATAGGGTCGCTGTGAGTCGGAAACAACTCAATGGCAACAGGTTTGGTTTTTTTAGTATTTCAATTAAGAACCTCTCATTGTTACCGAAAGACCAATGTGTTATTAGAAAGGACCAGTCTGAGATTGGCTATTCCTTTGTATGTGTAACAAAATCCAAGTTCTTTCATGGTCTGAAAGACCTGCATGATGTGGTCCCTACCAGCCTCTCCAACCTCATTTCCTGTTCCTCTGCCCTTTAATCACAAAGCTCCTGTCTGATCAGCCAAGCTTTTTTTTACCTCAGGGCTTTTATACAGCTCATTCCCACTACCAGGAATACAGCACACTTAAGTTAACGAGGTTATTTTTTAAACACGATGTTGACTTAAAAGTCTTCTAGAAAATGTGATAAGAAACACCGCCCAGCAACGCTGTGTAGAACCCTCCATGTTATATGAACACAAGTGTGTGCGTTAGGGGAATCTTTAGGAAACACTATGTCTAGATTCACTGAAGAAATATTTTATGGGCACCAGCTAAAGCTCAGGGATACACTGGTGAGAAAATGGACAAAAATTCCTGTCTTCCTGAAGTTGACATTCTAGTATTATTAGCTATAATACAAAAGGATTTGTGAATTTAAAAAACAGGGATTCCTTGAACTAACCCTCCACTGTGCTTAAAAAGAAGGCAATTTACAAACATTAAATGTACACTAATATTCTGAAGACTCATCTATCACATAAAGTGAATACATCTATAATAAAAGACCACCTCTACAATGAGTTTAAAGTGCACCCAGCAGGAACTTGATATTCATACCCAAGTTACAGCTGTTTCATTCCTTAACAGCTTCTTCTATGAGATACTTCCTGGCTGCAACTTCCTCTACTCCTGAAGCTAGTAGTAATAAAAATTTCCTTTCCATCTTTCAACCCATAAAATTCCAGGTCCGAATATAAAATAGGGAGGAAACGAATACTTCAACATGGAGGACGGTATAGAAGAAAGTTTAACTTGGCTTCAGAATTCCTAAAAGTCACCCAGAATGCGGCTGTTCAATTCTGTTATTTCTCTAAAGTCTAGGTAGTGTTTTATCAAACCATGGGTTGCAATTCATTAGTGGGCCATGAAATCAAGTTCACGGGTTGTAAACTAGCTTTTTTTTTTTTTTTTTACTAGGACACATAAAAAAAGTCACAGTACCACACATATAGTGTATTTTTCTGTGAAACTTGTGTTTCTTACCTATATGGATGGGCAGATGGATATACATGTATTTATATACTGAATCATGATGTAAAATGTATTTCTCATCATGAGTCGTGGTCAAAGGTAAAAACACTACAGAACCTTCATATGTGGGGGAGAAGAAATAGGAAGGGATCACCTGCAGGTGCAAAAGAGAGAGAATAGCTGAGTTTTATGATTCAAATAAAGTTCAATATTAAAACTTCTTCAAAATGGAAATCAACTTGTAGATTTTTTTTTTTAACCAGAAAAAAAACATTTTGACCACATACATTCACTTTTAATTCAGAAAATGGATGTTCATTTAGCTGAATTGGCATAACATAGTTTATAAAGAAAATGTTCTACATTCTAGTTTGGTGAGTAGCGTCTGGGGTCTTAAAAGCCTGTGAGCGGCCATCTACGATACTCCACTGGTCTCATCCTGTCAGGAGCAAGGGAGAATGAAGAAAACCATACACACAAGGGAAAGATTAGCCCAAAGGACTAATGGTCCACAACTACCATAGCCTCCACCAGACTGAGTCCAGCACAACTAAATGGTACCCGGCTACTGACTGTTCTGACAGGGATCACAATCGAGGGTCCTGGACAGAGCAGGAGGAAAGTGTAGAACAAAATTCTAACTCACAAAAAAAGACCAGACTTAACTGGTCTGACAGAGACTGGAGAAACCCGGAGAGTATGGCCCCTGGACACCCTTTTAACTCAGTCATGAAGTCACTCTTGAGGACACCCTTTTAACTCAGTAATGAAGTCACTCCTGAGGTTTACTCTTCAGCCCAAGATCAGACAGGGCCATAAAACAAAACGAGACTAACAGGGCACACCAGCCCATAGGCAAGGACTAGAAGGCAGGAGGGGACAGGAAAGCTGGCAATAAGCAACCCAAGGTCAAGAAGGGAGAGTGTTGACATGTCATGGGGTTGGTAACCAATGTCACAAAACAGTAAGTGTACTAATTGTTTAATGAGAAGCTAGTTTGTTCTGTAAACCTTCATCTAAAGTACAATGATAATAAAGAAAGAAAGAAAATGGATGTTCACTTAAAAGTACCTTTTTGTTTTTCTTTAACTTCTCTCTGTAAGACATAAAATGTTCTATTCAGAAATAAATCTCAGGACATGCTGAGTTTAATCTTCAGGTTCAATTCTTAACTTTAAAATACTGTAATCGCTATTAACTCAGCAATCCAGAATCCACACTGGCTTAATTGACCCAAGATCTGTCTCCTCCCTGGGAGAGTAGATCCTTCCTTCCTTTGTGAAACAAAACATGAACACCTAGGGCAAGAATTGGCCTTGTGGTAAAACAAAACAAAGCAAGTATCTGTCTTAGTTGGTAAATCCAATTTCCCAACCGCAGGTTTCTCAACCCTAGGCTGCAAATTATTTGCCATGCCTTATAAATATTATCTGAAATAGGAGCCCTTATATCAGGAAAGTCATTTTCTTAGGATATTAATTCACATCCTCTGAATGTTATTTATTTACATGGCTTTAAAAGCAATTAAGACATTTAGGGAACACATTAAGCCACAGATTAATGTGCATTTTTCTCTTGAACTATCTATCATTCAAAGGCTTACCCCTACCCTTTTCCACCCAGGGAGATAAATGTTTCATAACCAAAGAGGCATATTTCCTTTCTGTCTGGTTTCTTAGAATTCATTTAAACATGCTTATTGAAATCTCCTGTCATGCAATATTTTAGCAAGATTTCCTAAATATATACTGCTTGCAGACTGTAAATATTGCATAAGATCACTACAAAGCTTTCTTCCTTAGGCAAACAATGCTACAGTCAAAAATCTCCTACATAAACAATTCCAGCCAGCATGTAAATGAGAGTAACATAATAAAAGAATCAGTATAGCTGTTTTCCTCTAAGTCTTTTAAATAAGTAGGAGTGACTATTTGAAAATTGTAAATGCCTTTGGGCATCAGAACTCTTTGTGAGCTATCTCCACTGATCAATAAGAGGACAAGAGGATTGCCCCCCTCCAAACTAAATAACCACTTTCTCTAAACACCACCCAAATCAGAGTACAAAGAAAACAGTTGCATTATTAAGGCTCTGTGTTCCAAAAAATTTGAATTCCTAAGGAGTCCCTTGAGTTACAGACTAATAAGTCTACTAGAAATAAGATTCCATGGGCAAATTTTAGACCAATTTCCTATTCCTAAAAAAGAAAGAAAAATGTCAAAATTAAATACAACTCCCTTTAAACAACACCATAATCAAGACCCTAAGGGTAAAGGTATTGTCATCAATACACAGATTCATTTCTTTAGACCTCATACAAAGCTCTCTTGGACATGGTTTGGTATAAAATATTCTAGGAAAAGAGACAAATACCAGACATGGTTACCATACTTTAAGTAGCTCATTATAGGCTCAATGTATGGGGGTGGGGGGAGGTAGGCGAGAGGGTCTGAGACTGACACTTTACTCTTGTCTAGATACCAAAGGGGTAGCAAAGTTATCAGGGCTTTGGGGAATTAGCTCATTTAATAGGCTAAGAACTTGTTAAGAGATTATAATCTTGATCTTGTTTTAAACTTTTTTTATCTCCTTGGTTTTAAAGGGGAAAAAACACATTTTGATTATTTTAAAGCTACAATACTGTCTCCCATAAGAATTAGAGGCACTGACCCTAGTTTTTTGATAATCTATATCCACCAGGTAGGTATATGAACTCAGCTACTTTATTACTGAGAGCTAGCAAATTGTCTTTCTTTTAGAAGAGTTCCCTTGACCCCTGCATAGTGGTTAAAGCAGAGACGTTGGAATCATACCAGCTTGGGCTAGATGTCCATCTGGTCACTTTTTAACTGTATGGCCATGACCATCTTGCTTAATCTAAGTCTCTCAACTAAAAGATGGGAACATTATCAGTACCTACCACACAGGGTTGTTATGAGAATTGAATAAGACAATGCATGCAAATTAATGATAGTTCTAAGAAGACTGAGAATCAGGAAGTTGCACAGGGAGAAGAGGAGGAGGAAGGAAGAAGGAATACAGGATGAAGAAAAGTGAATGGGAAGAGGGTAGGAGAACAGAACGAGGGGAGACTAAAGAGGAAAGAGGGAAGTCCATTATTATAATCACTTCCTTGTAAAGTCTGCCCACTGCACTTGGCAAACACATAATCCCGCTTGCACCCCATTATCCACCACTTTCTCCAGCCTTTAATCATGCAATTGACCAAAAATAATCACAAAGCCATGCTGACTGAGATTCACTTTAATTCATGACCACAACTAGCAACTGGTTTAAAAATAAAGATAATTTCTTTTTCCCCGCATTAATTAATTCAGCGGCTCAATTACATAATGAAGACCCTAAGTGCTTTCCATCTTTTCCCCCTTTTTTCTCAGCCAGCCTCAGGACCACAAGATGACAACTGCATGTGTGTTATGCAGAGATGACAATGTCAAGTAGAAGAGAAACTCTTCCTTTCTTAAAGATCTTTTTGTCAGCAAAGAAACTCTTTCCCAGAAAACCCTGAACAATCTTTCCCTTCTGTCTCACTGGCCAGAATGGTATCACCTGACCATGTATTAATCAGTCTCTGGCAAGGTGAATGAAACCATCATATCTGGCTTAAATCAATCAATTTTAACCCCTTGGAGCTGGAATGGGGCCCACTTCCATCAATATACACGGCCATGAGGAAGACACGAGATACCTGGAGAATAATATTAGCAGAAAATAATTATATTGGCAGAAACACTGCCAGCTTGAACTGAAAGGGACATATGCAGTACAAAATGAACAGAGGCTGTGGACCTCTCAAACTTCTACAAGCAGGAAGCAGGCTAAGAAAACTACTCAGCTGCAAACAGTGCTTTCTTGAGAAAAGACGGATGACTCAAAAGGTGGAACCAGGAGCCCAGAGAGTGGAGCCAAGGGCCATACAGTATTAGTCTCAGGTACTGAACCCTAATCAAGGAAACGCCAACCTGTGCCTAACTGGATTTTGGAATTGCTATAGACCAGTAACTCTTGTGTGAATCCTCTATTACCCACTTTTGAATAACAGTGTCTATATAATGGTTATCCTATGCCTGTCCCAACATTGTATGTTGGTTGCATGAAGGCAGATAAATTCAGGTCAAGAGGGACTGTACTCAAAAAGCTGTACTTAAAGAACTACACCGAAAAATCTCATTTACACTTGAATCTTATTTAAATGATGAGATTCCAAACTTTGAGCTAATGCTGTAATGGAATGAGACTTCTGGGAGCCTTGGGAGGGGGTGAGCACATTTTGCATATGGGAAGGACATGAATTACAGAGGGCCAGAGAATGAACTGTGATAGCCAGATTCCAAGATGGCCCCCTATGAGCCTCATCTTCTTGTATTCACATGCTTATGTAGTGCACTCCCACACGGCATCAGATTTGGTCTTCGAGATCAATGAAATACAGCAGATGCGACAGCATGTGGTGAGGATAGGCCATAAGAGACACTGTAGCTTCTGTCTTGCCTTTTCTCTTGAATCACTTGCTCTGGGGGAAGCCAGATGCCATGTCATTAGGACATTTAAGGCAGAGCCCTGGTGTCACAGTGGTTAAGAACTCAGGCTGCTGACCAATAGGATGGCAGTTTGGAAACCCTATGGGGCAGTTCTACTCTGTCCTGTAAGGTCGTTATGAGTCGAAATTAACTGAACTGCAACGGCTATGGAAAGGTCCACAGGGCAAGGAACTGAGGCCTCCTGCATACAGCCATGTGAATGAGCCCAAGACAAGTCTTTAGATGACTACAGCCCCAGTCAACTGCTTGCCTGCAACCTCATGAGAGATCCTGAGCCAGAACTGCCAAGCTATGCCCCTCTTGATTACCTGACCCAGAGAAACCATTAGAAAATAAGTATTTGTTATTTTAAATTTTGGGATGATTTGTCATACAGCAATGGATAACAATTAGAGGTAGTTATTAAAAATTCTATATTAATTCATTTTTTTCCCTGAAGACTGCCTGATCTAAACAGCTTTCTTAGTCAGTTATCAAAAAAGTGCAATGGCCCCTCTAAAAAAGCAAAGCACAGAATGGTTGACACATATCTTCATCCCATAAAAGAGCAAATATCAAATTCTGCAGTAATGACTACACACAATAGAGATCTCTTTTTGTTCTTTGTACATTATCTTCCATAATTCAAATAACATTGAAATTATAGAAGCATTTGACTAATATGCCCCCAATGAAAGGTTTACTTCAGTTATGGGAGCCAGTGAGAAAACTATTGGGGAAGAGGAAGGGAAGGAAGGGGCACATGATGATATTTACAGGGCAGTGTAATATAGTGGTTAAGTGGCTCAGAAGTCCAACTGCATGAAGTCAAATCCTAATTGAGTGACTTTCCTCATGTGTAAAATGGGAATAATTATAGATTGTTGTAAGCATTAAATAAATATGTATAAATTGAGTAAGAGAGCACTTGGCACTTGGCAAGTATGTAATAAATCACTTTCATCGTCTAAGGTGGGGGTGAATGAGGGCATATAGATGTATTCTGGGTCACAAAGAAGATTCAGTCACAGTCTTACTTGGCAGGTTACGTTGCTTCAACTTCCCTTCAGCAAACCTCAAGCCCTATTTAACTGGGAGGCAATTAAAACTATAGTAAGTGGCGCCTAGATTTGTTTCAAGTCTTTCCCTAGTCATCAGTAGGAAACATGATGGACAGCTTCTGAGTATGCTCTAAGTGTTTAAAGTTATGTCTACCATGTATAGCATGACCAAATAATTTATTGTCCAAACTGGAACACACCTGAGAATAAAATAAGCCCTACAAATAATTATACTTGGACAACAGGCTTAAACTGGAATTGGGAAAATTTCATCGAAAGAAGCAACACACGAAAGTTTTACTGAAATCAAACAATAACATTTTGTAACTATGCACAGAATGAAGAAATAGTATCTACTCTCAATAATTACCTCACCAAAGAGTAAGCAAGCAATGTGCTTATATTTAAGTAATTCCTATCAAAGGTGTCCAAACCATTATAATATCTACATAGCAATTACACATAATAAAAATACATCGCAGTAGCATTATATTCTCAAAACTCCCTCTTCCAAGGAGAGTCAGGAATAGGAGGAGGAAATGGAATGAGCAACTGCCTCCTTTGCCATGAGACCAGAAGAACTGGATGGTACTGAACATTTGATTAAAGATTCTATAGAAGAATCCTGATCAAAAGGGGGAAAATACAGAACTGAATTTAAAATTCTAATGGAATCCAGAATTTCTGGACCCACGGTGGCTGGATGAACCCTTGAAACTATTCACCTGAGAAAATCTTTAAACCTTAAGCCAAAAATATCCCCTAAAGTCGTCTGAAAACCAAGCAATAGTTCAGCTTAACTAGTAAAGAATGTGTGCCTTCAGCACTGTGCTCTTTTAAGAGTTATCTGTAAGGGATCAAATAGACAACAGCAACTCAAAAGATCTGACAGGAAACTTAGGGGGCAGTGAGTTTATGTTAATGAGGGAAGAACAACTCAGGAAAGGAGGGTGAGAACGGTTGCGTAACTTGAAAAATGTAATCTATGTCATTGAATTCTACCTGTAGAAACTGTTGAACTGGTGTATGTTATACTGGTGTATATTCAGAGCAACTACAATAACAAATAAACTATTTTAAAAAAAAAAACAACAAAACTAACACCTCTACAAAAAAAGGCAAATAATTCAGTTAAAAAATGGGCAAAAGAAATGAACAGACACTTCACCAAAGAAGACATTCATGTGCAGACACTTGAGGAAATGCTCATAATCACTAGCCATTGGAAAAATGTAAATCAAAACTACAATGCGATATCATCACACCCCGACATTACTAGCACAAATCAAAAAAACAGAAAATCACAAATGTTGGAGAGGCTGCAGGGAGATTGGAACTCTTATGCACTGCTGGTGGGAATGCAAAATGGTACAACCATTTTGGAAAATGATATGGCACTTCCTTAAAAAGCTAGAAATACAAAATACCATATGATCCAGCAATCCCACTGCTAGGAATATATCCTAAAGAAATAAGAGTTGTCACACGAATAGACATATGCACACCCATGTTCACTGCAGCATTATTCACAATAGCAAAAAGATGAAAACACCTTAAGTACCCATCAACAGACAAACAGATGAACAAACTGTGGTACAATACACACAATGGAATACTACGCAACAATAAAGAACAATGATGAATATGCAAAACATCTCACAACATGGATGAACCTGGAGGGCATTACGCTGAGTGAAATAAGTCAATCACAAAAGGACAAATATTGTATGAGACTACTATTATAAAAACTCATGACAACGTTTACACACAGAAAGAAACAATCTTTGATGGTTACAAGGGAGGAGGAGGGTGGGGAGAGAAACACTAAATAGACAATAGACAAGTGATAACTTTGGTGAAGGGTAAGACAGTACACACTATTGGGGAACCTAGAACAACCTAAGCAAGCCAAGGCCATGGAAGCTTATAGACACATCCAGACTCCCTGAGGGACTGAATTACTGGGCTGAGGGCTGGGGACCACGGTCTCGAAGGACATCTAGCTCAACTGGCATAACACAGTTTATACAGAAAATGTTCTACATCCTACTTTGGCGAGTAGCGTCTTGGGTCTTAAAAGCTTGTGAGTGGCCATCTAAGATATTCCATTAGTCCCACCCCATCTGGAGCAAGGGAGAGTGAAGAAAACCAAAGACACAGGGAAAGATTAGTCCAAGGACTAACGGACCACAACTACCACAGCCTCCACCAGACTGAGTCTAGTACAACTAGATGATGCCCAGCTACCACCACCAACTGCTCTGACAGGGATCACAATAGAGGGTCCTGGACAGAGCTGGAGAAATATGTAGAACAAAATTCTAACTCAAAAAAAAAAAAAAAAAAAAATCAGATTTACTGGTCTGACAGAGACTGGAGAAACCCCAAGAGTATGGCCCCCAGGCACGCTTTTAACTCAGTACTGAAGGTACACTCTTCAGCCAAAGATCAGGTAGGCCCATAAAATGAGACTAAATGAGCACACCAGCCCAGTGGCAAAGATGATAAAGCAGGAGGGGACAGGAAAGCTGGTGATGGGGAACCCAAGGTCGAGAAGGGGAGAGTGCTGACACATCATAGGGTTGGCAATCAATGTAACAAAACAATATGTGTATTAACTGTTTAATGAGAAACTAATTTGCTCCGTAAATCTTCATCTAAAGCACAATTAAAAAAAAAAAAAAACTCCCCCTACCTTAGTTTCTATGATAGTAAAAAACTCGTTGCCATTGAGTCGATTCCGACTCATAGCAACCCTATAGTACTCTTTCCAATTTATGCTATATTTATCTTCTCACTTTCTTTTAGGGGCCCCTCTTCCTTCTCCTATTTCTTACATTCCTTTGGCCTTTTTCTCATCCCATACACTCTCATTTGATGAGCATACATGCTCTAATCATTGCTTAAATTGTTGTTGTTCGGTGTTGTCAAGTGGTCTCTGACTCACAGTGACTTGGTGTATAACAGAATGAAATGTTCCCTGGTCCTTGCTATGTCTGAGCCTACCACACTTGAATGCTGATGACTCTCAAATCTTTATTTGTGACCCAAACTTCTGGTCTAAGCTCTAGACCTGAGCTGTGCAATATGACAGCCACTAGCCACATGTAGCTATGGAGTACTTAGATGTGGCTAGTTCAAATTGAGATGTGCTGTAAGTATAAAAAGAGGAGCCCTGGTAGCACAGTAGTTAAGGTCTGCAGTTCGAACCCACCAGCCGTTCTGCAGGAAGAAGATGTGACAGTCTGCTTCCATAAAGATAACAGCCTTGAAACTCTATGGGGCAGTTCTCCTCTGTCCTAAAGGGTCACTATGAGTCAGAATCAATTCGATGGCAATGGGTTTTATACATATAAAATAAGGAGCCCTGGTGGTGCAATCGTTAAAGTGCTTGTGTGCTAACCAAAAGGTGGGCAGTTCAAATTCACCAGTGGCTCCACAGAAGAAAGACCTGGTAATCAATCTGCTCCTGTAAAGATTATAGCCTAGAAAACCCTATGGGGCAGTTTTACTCTGCCCTATAGGGTCTCTGAGAGTTGGAATCAGCTCAAAGGCACAGAACAACAACGTAAAGTATAAAATACACACTCGATTTCAAAGACTTATTAAGAAAAAATGACCGTAAAATCTCATTAATAATTTTATATTGATTACATGCTGAAGTCACAGTATTTTGAAATATACTGGTTTAAATAAGATGTATTACCGAAATAAATTTTATCTGTTTCTGTGTATTCAATGTGTGGCTATTAGACACTTAAAGTACATAACTTTGCTCACATTTGTGGCTCACAAACATATTTCTATTGAACAGCACTACTCTAGGCTTTTATCTCCCACTAATTATAACTTTCAACTCAGGAATCCTGCTGGCATTTCAAATTCAGTATGTGCAAAACTGAACTCATCATCTTCCCCTTTCAATCCGTTCTCCATACTGATGATAGAGTGATATTGCTAAAACCCATATCCAATCACACCACTTCCTGCTCAAAATTCTACAATAGTCATTTTCAGGGTAACAAAAATAATCTATGGCTCTCAACCTCTACCTTCAAGGGCTTACGATGTCTGTCTCTCATTCTTCACAACTAAACTAAAACTTCTAGAAGGCTGGGACCATGTGTCTCAATCAGAAAACAGGAAAACGCATTGCAAAGACACAATCCATTAAAAAACAAGCAAACAAAAAGAAAACTTAGCGATACTTAACTATATAACAAAGCCTGTTCTAAATGTTTTGGGTATATTTAATCCTTACAACAACCCTACAAAGATGGTACTGTTATCCTCATTTTACAGATGAGGAAATAAGGCACAGAAGTCTAAAGAACTTACTCAAAGTCACACAACTAGTAAATGATGGAGTTCGTAATGTGTCCTGGGAATGGAATATAGTCCCATGGGGCTGGAGCATGGAGGGCAAATCAGACTAGAATTAGCCAGATCATGTTGTTGTTTGTTGTTAGGTGCCACAGAGTAGGTTCCAACTCATAGCAACCCTATGTACTACCCAAAGTTTCAAGAAAAGCCAGAAATCCAAATTTTTTTTTTTTTTTTTTTGGATGGTAAAAATCTCATGCTTTGCAAATGTTGGCAACAAATCCAGATGGGATCAATAGGCCAATATCTTCTTTTTTTTAACTCTGTTGTTGTTAGATGCCGTTGAGTCGGTTCCGACCCATGGTGACTCCATGCACAACAGAACGAAACATTGCCCGGTCCTGCACCACCCTCACAACCATTGTTATGCTTGAGCCCACTGTTGCAGCCACTGTGTCAATCTATCTCATTGAGGATCTTCCTCTTTTTTGCTGGAGCTCTACTTTGCCAAGAATGATGTCCTTTTCCAGGGACTGATCCCTCCTGACAACATGTCCAAAGTGTGTAAGATGTAGTCTCGCCATCCTTGCTTCTAAGGAGCATTCTGGTTGTACTTCTTCCAAGATAGATTTGTTCCTTCTTTTGTCAGTCCGTGGTATATTCAATATTCTTCACCAACACCACAATTCAAAGATGTCAATTCTTCTTCGGTCTTCTTTATTCATTGTCCAGCTTTTGTATGCATATGATACAACTGAAAATATCATGGTTTGGGTCAGGCACACCTTTGTCTTCAAGGTGACATCTTTGCTTTTCAACACTTTAAAGAGGTCTTTTGCAGCAGATTCACCCAATGCAATGCATCTTTTGATTTCTTGACTGCTGCTTCCATGGATGTTGATTGTGGATCCAAGTAAAATGAAATCCTTGACAACTTCAAACTTTTCTATCTTTATCATGATGTTGCTTATTAGTCCAGTTATGAGGATTTTTGTTTTCTTTATTTTCAGGTGGAATCCACACTGAAGGCTGTGGTCTTTGATCTTCATCAGTAAGTGCTTCAAGTCCTCTTCACTTTCAGGAAAGAAGGCTGTGTCATCTGCATAATGCAGGTTGTTCAGTCTTCCTCCAATCCTGATGCCCTGTTCTTCTTCATTTAGTCCAGCTTCTCGGATTAGTTGCTCAGCATATAGATTAAATAAGTATGAAGAAAGGACACAACCCTGACGCACACCTTTCCTGACTTTAAGCCCCGCAGCATCCCCTTGTTCTGTTCGAATGACTGCCTCTTGATCTATGTACAGGTTCCTCATGAGCAAAATTAAGTGCTCCGGAATTCCCATTCTTCACAAAGTTATCCATAATTTGTTATGAGCCACACAGTTGAATGCCTCTGCATAGTCAATAAAACACAGGTAAACATCTTTCTGGTATTCTCTGCTTTCAGCCAGGATCCATCTAACATCAGCAATGATATCCCTGGTTCCATGTCCTCTAGCCAGATCACGGTACACCTGAAATATCTTGCTAGTAAGTTTTCATTTCATTCTATAAACCATGAGGAGGACTCAAAAGTTTTTGAGCAGACAAGTGACTGGCATGCTCTGACTGATATTTAAGGAGATAACTCGAGTAGTCATGGGGTTGGCTGAGCAGCAGGGGACTACAGAGTGTTCATCTGCATTCTCTCTCTCAGTGATACCGCCATTTCCCCTTGACACTCAAATCTGATATTTTGGAATTACTTTGAACTCCTTCTCCCTTACTAATCACACACTTAATCCTATCAATTTTGCCTCCTGAATTTTTCTCTAGTCCATTTCTTCTCCAGTCCCAGTGCCAATAATTTAATTCACCCCCTTACCAGCTCCTACTGAGATAACTGAAAAGCATCCTAACTGCCTCCAGTATCCTTCACCCTCCAAAGGATCATTCCAAAATTTGATTCTGATCATGCTAATCATAAAGTTAAAGCCCTTCAGTGGCTCCTTGTCAATTATAGGCTCTTTAGCCCAATATTCAGGAATCTTCATGACTTCACCCTTGTCTACCTCTCCAGTGTCAACTCCAACCACTCCCTCATCTCCTGTTTCAGTCACACTAAACTACACACTACTCCTCCTGTCTTGGATTCCTGTCTTTGCTCATGTTGTTTTCTATGCCTAGAACTCTGTCCCTCCCTCCATCTCACCGCTACTCATCCTTCAAAACAGCTCAAGCATTACGTCCTTTTGGAAACCTTCCTATACATGCCTTTCCCAGACAGTTAGGTGTCCCTACTCCGTACGCCTGTAACATTCTATGATAATGTACTTCTAACCTATAACGGTTTTAATTATGGACTTTTAAAAAATAAGCTACCCACCAGAGTGGGGCTGTGTCTTACTGAATCAGTCAGTCAACAAATGTTTATTTAGCCCTTACTAGTCCATGCTGGTAGAAATGGTTAACATACTCAGCTGTTAACTGAAAGGCTAGAAGTTCAAATCCACTCAGAGGCATCTCCGAAGAAAAGCCAGGCAATCTACATCCAAAATATCAGCCACTAAAAACCCCATGGAGCACAGTTATACTCTGACACACATGGAGTTGCCATGAGTCAGGGTCACCAAGAGTTAGGGTTGACTTGATGGCAATCTGGTAACATGTAGCACTGTCCTGGAGGCTAGGGATACAACAGTGAACAAAATGGATCAACATTCCAACCCTTGTGGAGTTAACATTCTAAAGGTGAAACCACCTTACTCACTCTTGTATTTAAGTGCCTGGTCCCTGATGAATTAATATGATAAGGTTAGAAAAGTAACCAGGTCTACAGATCAGACTTTTCAATATTCAGTGCTCTCTCCCTTGGGATCTTTTCCTTTTACCTACGTTCTCTTTTAAATTTACCCCATTCCATCTAATCTGAAAGCGGTCAGACAGGACCTAGACAAAATTCCAAAGCTCATTTTCTACACCCTCCCTTCTTCCAACCTTCTTCTGTTTCCTCATTACACTATTTCTCATGAGATCAAGTATCCGCTGGCTGTCCAGAAGAACCCTTAAGCACCATACACAGTACTTCTGTTTCCCAAAGTATCCCAGGTTCTAATCTACTTCTCCCTAATCTTCCCTAAACACCCTCCACCCACAGAATGAGTGCTAGCTGGTCAGTATTATCTTTTGTATTGGAAGCCTTAACACTTTCCCATTCCAAACCAAGTGAGAAGGCGCTCAGTGCTGTTTGCCTCTGCCACAGTACTTATTACCCTGCACTGGGAACAATGATTCTTGCCTAGCACTTCCTTGAGGGACCCTGGGTTTAATTCTTTTCCTCCCCAGCACTTTTCAGAGTTCAGAACTGTTCAGTAATGTATTAATAAAGGAATGAATGAGTAAATGATGATTTGGTTATACATATACATATATTAAAAGTACATATATATGTATATACATAAACCAAACCCATTACTGGGGAGTCGTTTCGGACTCATAGCGACCCTATAGGACAGAATAGAACTGCTCCACAGGGTTTCCAAGGAGCAGCCAGTAGATTCAAATTGCCGGCCTTCGGGTTAACAGCCAAGCTCTTAACAACTCTGCCACCAGAGCTCCATATACATATATGTATGTATTTACCGTATCTATCCATTTTAGTGTGACTTCGATCCAAGAAGTTTCTGCATTGTAGGAAGAGCTACAAAAAGAGGTAGCCAGAAATGCCTGCTTTGGACCAAAGGATAAGAAAGCCATTTCCTAAAAAATGTTAGAAGGGGAAGAATTTAAACTTCAAATTTGTCTTTCGGTATTGTTTATCACAAATCAAGTCACATTTGTGTGTATATCTTTGTTTGTGGAATCATTTGACCTTCTGGGTGAATAAAGTGTGTGTCACAATTGTAGTTCTGTATGTTATTCAAATGGGTCCTTTCCTCAGCTATCTGGGATGTGACTGAGTCAGTAGCATGGTCTTCATGAGATTTTGCCAAGGGAAGACTGGGCTGGAATTGAGGAGCCAACTACTATTCAAATTTAAATATCCTGTTGTTCGTGTTGAAGAGGAGGGCGGGAATCCTACAGGATTCCTACAGGAATACTGACAGGTCTTCCAGGTCACCTAAATGCTCTGGGTCATGCATAAGAAGGAAATGAACCGAATACTCCCGGCAGAGAAACCTTCTCAACGTCCTCCCATCTCCCCTCCCACACACATGACGGAATCCCCACGCAGTGTGTCTTCAGGCGCGGTAGCAGTTGCTTCTAGATCCAGACCTCCCTCTCCTCTTCTCGCCAAGCTCCAGAGATGTCAAAGATTCTTAAGCAGGGGTTTTCCAACATGCCCCTGGAAGCAAGGCGGACCCAAGCTGCGATGTGAAGAATTCGATGTCCGAGCGACCTCCTCCTCCGAGTGGATCGAGTTAAATATAACCCCATGAACGGAATGCCGCTAAAAATAAGGCAACAGCTGGCCGGTCCACAGCACTATCCCAGGAAGGGCGGGGGCCTGAGTGGTCCGAGCCGAAAGGCTGCGCCAGGCCCAGGGCAAGGAGACCACAGCGTCCGCGGCCTGGGCCTGGAAAGCGCGCGAGGTAGGCCCGA
Organism: Dugong dugon; assembly: GCA_030035585.1. Classification (NCBI taxonomy): domain Eukaryota; kingdom Metazoa; phylum Chordata; class Mammalia; order Sirenia; family Dugongidae; genus Dugong; species Dugong dugon. The sequence goes on from CM057462.1 coordinate 91,906,847, forward strand.
GCTGTCCAGGGCCTGGGAGGCCTCGGCCCGCATGGGTTCCGGGGGCTGGACTCGGGGTCGCTCAGGCTTGAGAGGAGCCTCTACAAAGGAAGCAGAAACCCGGGGCGAACTTGCCTGGACGTGCCAGCGCCGGCAGAAAGATTCCTCACGGCCCCTCCGCCAGAGGGAGCTGAGAGCGAGAGGAGAAGCGGGACCCGAAGAGACGCGGACGTCGCCCGAGAACGAAGTGCCGCGGGGACCATTGGCCGGCCGCCTCGCGTGCGCTCACATGAGGCTCGCGAGGCGGGCGGCGCCGGGCCTTTGCCCTCCCCGACTTCCCAGAAGCCCCTTCCCGCGCGCGCCCCGAGCGGCCCAGGCACGGCCGCCTGCGTGCCCCAGGGCTCTGGCGCGCCTTTTGGTGTCAGCGACCCAACCATCAAACCAACAATTGAAACGTTTCCAAAACGGGATATTTATTGTTCCCAGTAAATCAATCGGTGGTGATTAGGAAATCGATTTGACCTGGGTGGGCGAATAGCTCGCGGGGAGGGGAAGGCGCTTCCGCCCTACGGCCGCAGGAACGGCGAGGATGGGCCCTGGCCTGGGAGAGGCGTGTCCCACCCCGGCCGCACCCGAGGGCCGGCAACCTGGGCGCGAGCCCCGGCAGGCTGCGTTCCTCCTGGGAGCGAAGGGCGCGCGTCCGCCGCCTTTTTGCTTCGGCCCCTTTAGCCTTTCTCTCTTGAGTGCTGAAGAGGCCGAGGCCGAGGCCGCTGGCGGCTGCCGCGCCGTTTCGAGGCTTTTGTTGCTTCTCGACTGGCAGAATGGGGGTTTTGTAAAGCGGGACAGATAAAAATGAGCAGCATCATATTGTTTGACAGAATGATCCCGCATGATGAAGTGTCGGCTCCGAAGGGGGTGAAAATGGTGAATTCCTAAAAACCCAGCCCTTGGCTCCTCGGTGAGCTGCCGGTAGCCTGGAGGAACTGAGCAGACAGCCGGGCCTGGCCACATCGCACCAAACCGTGTCGGAAAGACTGGCTTTTAATGCCAAGTCATTTTTAAGCCCCGATCCTGCCCAGAACCTTTCTCCTCTCGGATGAAAAGAACAATTTTCGAGAGAAAGGGTCGTTTTGATTAAATCTGACATGCTGCTGATAACTCCATGCTAATGTGAAATAATTAGCATAATAGCCATAATTAAAAGCACGCTAACAATGCCATAAATTTATCACACAATTTTACTAGCTTTCTGCCCCTAACTGCTCTCTCATCGTTAATTAAACGTGTTGCCTTTTACAGAATGGATGTTTATACATTTCCAATATAAATAAATTCGAAACCATCCTCTCTCTCTCCCTCTCTCCTCCTTTTCTTTTGGTTTCTAGCCATTATGGGCACTCCTTGGCGTACGCCTGGAGTGGCGGACACCTTGAAAATAAATGAAGTTGTGAGATGCAAATCCACAAACAAGAACAGTAAATTAACCCCTTTTTTTTTCTTCTTCTTCACCCCGAAGAGATCTGGAGAGGTATATAAGCAGGTAGAGGGGGGAGGTGACTTGGAAATCCCACCCACTGGGAAATGGAAATCATGTGGGTGGATTGGAGGCCCGGGTATCACCTTCCCATCTCCCTCGGTTGCGACCATCCCAGCAAAGTGGCTGATAATAGTTTAACAGATCTATGAAGATTGTCAAGGAAGAGCCGCCTTTGACTCATTGAGAAAAAAAAGGGGGTGGGGTGGGTATATACCAAATGGCTCCACCCATGTTTTGTTTCTTTTGCAGTAGAGGACAGGTGGCTGCTCTCGGTGGGGGAAGCGACCTTTACTCTGCAGAACCTGGTCTCATCTCCCCGGATTGTAAGAAAAGTGGACCCGCGCGCAGTGGCATGATGATCCCATCTCAGATGGGGCCAACGACTCATCCAAGCCATTGGCAAAGTCCCTAAATTAAAGGAGTGAGGAAGAGGGCACCAGGGTTCGCTGGGGCCTGGCGAAGAATAGGTGGGCTATTTCCATCTCTCTCGGATCGTGCCCCTCCGCCCGCGTTGACCACTTAAGAAGCTAAATTGAGCTGTAATTAATTTCCCCTTCTCCGTCATAAATTGTTCCATCAATTTCTTCCCCTTAACCCACCCCCGGGACACACACACTAAATCTCCCCTCCCTCGGAAATGTCTCAATTTCCCTCCTATTGATCAGGATTCCACTTTTCTTGTCTCCTGTTGCTAGAACCTCACGCACCCTCTCCCCTCGACGGCCCCAGTCCTGGTGGCTTCCCCAGCCGTGTCCCACGAACTCTGCCCGTCCCAAGGGTGGCGGAGGGAGCTTCAATCTACTTTCCTTTGGTTGAAACGTTTCAAACATCTGAGCTGGTGAGACAGCTGGCTGCCATCTTCCTCTTTAACTCTCTCCTGAGAAGTTTGCTTGCGACCCAAGTCTTCACCTACAGTTTTAATTGTGTGTGTATGTGTGTGTATGTATTCGTTCTGCCTCTCTCCCCCGGTAATCTTCTGCGACTCAGTATCTTTATCGATACCTCTTCCTCCCCACCCCCATATCCCGTTCTATCACATTTTTCATTCGCCGACTACTGTGTCACTTAGTGGAGACTGTATCTGTCTCACTTCTTCCATCTCTCTCTGCCCTAAAGTTCGGCGGTAACTGACAATTTGTGGGCTTTTAGCTGCAAACTGCAATTACGCGGCAAACAGGATTTACTTAGCCCGGAAACTAGCCGGCCCTAGGCAGGTCCCTGCCCGGCGCCGGGATCAGGCCCTTCTGCCTGGGCGGCCTCCCACAATGAGGGCAGCGGGAACCTTCCTGCCTCCCTCCTTAGTCGTGGCTTTGCCTTCTTCCCACCCGTGCAGGTTGCGCGGGCGCTACCCAACACCAGGAAGGAGGAAAACGGCTGCGGATCCCCGAGCCGAGAGTAGCGGGAAAATCCCCGGCCTCCGCTGGAAATCGATATTAATCGGTTGGGCCCGGGCGTCCAGGCCACAGCCAGTAGGTCCTGCACGACTCATCATCTAGCTAATCGAGTCGAAAAGTTTCTGTGAGGGCCGGCCCCGGCATCAGATGGTAACACTGATTGAACAAGAGATTAGCACAATAGATCTCTAACCGAGGGGAAGCGTTGCTTTTCATGCTACGCGCCGTAATTAATGGTATGAATCAATTAATTTGACTTTTATTGTGTCGAAGGAAAAAAGCGCAACAAATGGAACCAGCAGCTGGGAGTTGTTCATTCCCCCCAACCCTTTCCCCAGGGAGGGTCCATGGAGAATCTGGGGAACTGACGGATCAGGCCGGGCCTTGGCGAAGGGAGGGAGAGAGGCAGCGGCCGGCGCGCCGAAGGAGTCTTGGGAGCCAGACCCAGCGGGCTGCAGAATCGAAATTAGGCTCATTTGGAGGCTACTTCAAGAAGACCGGCGAGGACAGCTCGAGAAGGCGCCACCTCCGGCACGAACACATGGGGCTGCCATGGGGCCCGCGGTGCGGCGGGTACCTGTCTCAGGGACTGGACCACCGAAGCTGAGCAAAAGGGGTTTCCGAATTCGTACATTTCGGTTTTTTGTTTGTTTGTCCTTCTGACTTCCTTTTGTAATTGTTGGTTGGTTCGGGCGGTTGCTGCCGCGACCTCCTCTGCAGCCGGGGGCGGCGGGCAGCTAGCTAGCTGCTCGGGTTGGGTTCGCCTTGGGCTATCCAGACGGCATTGTAAACGGTTCGGAGCCTGGCGGCCACAAAGCGGTGCAGCTGCGGCAGTCAACGCAGAGATGCGTTTTAGGGTCAGGCGCAACCAGGGGATCATTTAAAGATACAGAAAAATCGTGGAGGATGGCGGGCATTTCAGAATGGAGTCACTGCCCTCACCCTACCTCCAGCCCCAACCAGGAACATCCTGCGAAGTAGGAATCAAATGGGCTAGTGTTATATCCGGGAACTGTCTAACTGCTATGAAAGTCAATCTGTGTTTCTCACCGCCTGTAATGAAGTTAACGGGTTTTGGGAGCGGGGTGTATACCTAGGCCAGGGGAAAAGGGAAAGTGGGGAGACAGAGACAGAGCGAGTCAGAAGCATCACCTTCCACCCAGAATCAAATCCGTTTCCCCAGAGTCTTCTGTAAATACTTCACTAATCTTTTTTTTCTCCGACCTCCTCCTCTCGTTCCTTACTCCGGTGAGGCCAGCATTCCCTTCCCAGGCCGCGCGAACTGGGCTGAAGTTGGGGGAACCTGCCACGCCGGGCAGGCGTTCACCGTTTGCAGCAAGGCGGTCTAAAAGCGGGGAAGAAGAGGCAGCACAGCGCGGATTCACCGGGTCAGCGGCACTATCCCCCCTTGGAGATGGGAAGTCCACGCGTCCCACCAACGCCATGCGCTCGGGGTCAGTTTTCGGTTCCCCTTGAGTCCCCAAGTAAATCTCCACAGTCTTTCCTACCCTCACTGACTTTCCTTTCCAAGAAAATTCTGTGTGCGTTGGTCGCATCCTCACCTCCTCCGCTCGCTCTGCCGCTGGTTTCTGTGGAAGTTAGATGTTGGAGGGTTTAGTCTCCGCCTTAAGAGGAGAGAGCTCACGTTAGCAGCAATTGACAGTCCAGCCTGCAGGCAGGCCCGATGCTGTCCCAGCTCCCCGGAGGCCGGGCCCCGCCGCCCGGGAAGTCACGCCGGATCCCAGCGTTGTTCTGCCGTCCCGATCAGGTCACCGCGTCTAACCGGGAGGCCCAAAGCTTTTTCCTCGCCCCACCCAACTTACCCGGGCCGCTGCCAATCCCGGCTCCTTCCCCAGCGCCTCATTTCCAACTTTTCATATGTTAAGTCGTTTAACAACTTCGAGATGCTAATCGTAGCTCCTTTATTTATAGTTTCCCTGTTATTTTACGTCGTTTTTATTTCTCTTGGCAATGATTCTAATAGATTAATCAATAGCCATCTTCTGACCTTCGGAAACCCCAGCTGATGCCATCGTGCCCGCGAGAAAAAAAAAATATACATATATATACACATATATGTATATATATATAAACTTGCCCCCACAGAGCCCGAAAAGCGAAGGTAGACTCAAATGGTTTGGTTTGGGGAAGGTGGAGCGCGTCCCCTTAGCAAGTGTCTCCGCCGAGTGAGCACTGAGGCAGCAGGGTGTATGAAGTCTAACCAGCAAGACCCAGCCGGGTGCACCGCCCTTACACTTTAGAACTAAAAACAAACAACAAAACAGACTACCAAGTTTTTCTTTTGAAAGAAAATGAGACGGGAATCTTGTTTTACCCATTCCCTGTCTAAAGTGTGTTGGGAAAGGAGATCAGGAGGAAGGGAGAAAGGGAGAGGGGGCGGGGAGAACAGAGAAAGAGAGCTTCTCCGTCCGACGGACGCTCCCAGGTCCACACCCTCACTCGCTGACACCCACCCACCCACGCTCCCTCGACCCCTGCGCCAGGCTCGGGCCTGGCTGGAGTCCCTGGGCTGGCTGGGGAGCCCTCGGGGCCCACGGGTTGCTAGCGCGCGGTGCGGCGCGCAGTTGCGCGTCTCTCGTCCCTTTGTTGACAATTCCCAGAACCAACTTGAGTTTGGCCGGCTCCGCGGCGGCCCTGACGTCACGCGTGGTCACGTGGCCCCGCCTCCCTCTGGATCTTTAAGTAGAAAGTAATCTATCAGGCCAGTCCTTAAAACAGGACTTTCCACTACCGGGGCTTCGGCGTCCCTGACACTGCCCCCCGAACCCCCCCGTCGGTTGCCCCTGCCCGCGTCCTCTGAGCTGCTCCGCGCTGGGCGTCGTGCGCCCGCCTGGACCGCTCCAGCGCCCCACGCCCTGGCCAGCGACCGAGGAAGCCTGGCGAAGTAAGGGGGCGCGGGGCGGAGAAGCCTCGTGGTCCGGGAGCTGAAGCGATCACCTAGCACCGAGCGCCGAGGGCCGCAGGAGTTTACCGAGCGCGGCCGCGGGGGGCGGACGGCAGCGCCCGCGCCGCGCGATGCCGGGCTGCCGAATGTGAGCCTAGCCGGGAGGGCCCCAAGCCACCTGCGCCCCCTCCCTTCCTCCAGCCCCCATTTTTCGGGGGCGCTCGAACCCCCTTTCGCGTGTCCCCATCGTCTACCGCTCCCTCCTCGCCGCCGCCACCAACCCCGAGGAGGGATGACCCTCTCCGGCGGCGGCAGCGCCAGCGACATGTCCGGCCAGACAGTGCTGACGGCCGAGGACGTGGACATCGATGTGGTGGGCGAGGGTGACGACGGGCTGGAGGAGAAGGACAGCGACACAGGCTGCGATAGCCCCGTGGGACCGCCCGAGTTGCGCCTGGACGAGACGGATGAAGTGCCTCCGGTGGCACCCCTTCACGGGCAGCCTCAGCCGCCGCACCAGCAGCCACTGGCACTGCCCAAAGAGGCGGCCGGAGCCGGGGCCGGGCCAGGGGGCGAGGCGGGCGCGCCCGAGCCGGACGGCTGCAGGAGCGGTACTGGCGGCGAGGAGGGCAGCGGCGGGCCCGGCTCGGGCAGCGGGGCGACGGGTGGCCTGGCCCCGAGCAAGCCCAAGAACAGCCTGGTGAAGCCGCCTTACTCGTACATCGCGCTCATCACCATGGCCATCCTGCAGAGCCCGCAGAAGAAGCTCACCCTGAGCGGCATCTGCGAGTTCATCAGCAACCGCTTCCCCTACTACCGGGAGAAGTTCCCTGCCTGGCAGAATAGCATCCGCCACAACCTCTCCCTCAACGACTGCTTCGTCAAGATCCCCCGCGAACCGGGCAACCCAGGCAAGGGCAACTACTGGACCCTGGACCCGCAGTCCGAGGACATGTTCGACAACGGCAGCTTCCTGCGGCGCCGGAAACGCTTCAAGCGCCACCAGCAGGAACACCTGCGCGAGCAGACGGCGCTCATGATGCAGAGCTTCGGCGCCTACAGCCTGGCGGCGGCGGCCGGCGCCGCGGGGCCCTACGGCCGCCCCTACGGCCTGCACCCCGCGGCCGCAGCGGGCGCCTACTCGCACCCGGCGGCCGCGGCCGCGGCGGCGGCGGCCGCGGCGCTCCAGTACCCGTACGCTCTGCCGCCCGTGGCGCCCGTGCTGCCGCCCGCCGTGCCGCTGCTGCCCTCGGGCGAGCTGGGCCGCAAGGCGGCCGCCTTCGGTTCTCAGCTCGGCCCGGGCCTGCAGCTGCAGCTCAACAGCCTGGGCGCGGCCGCGGCCGCGGCGGGCACGGCGGGCACGGCGGGCGCCACGGCGTCACTCATCAAGTCCGAGCCGAGCGCGCGGCCGTCGTTCAGCATCGAGAACATCATCGGCGGGGGCTCCGCTGCGCCCGGGGGCTCGGCTGCGGGCGCGGGGAGCGCCGGGGGCACTGGGGGGGCCGGCGGTGCTGGGGGCGGCGGCGCGGCGCAGTCCTTCCTGAGGCCGCCGGGGACCGTGCAGTCGGCGGCGCTCATGGCCACGCACCAGCCGCTGTCGCTGAGCCGGACCACGGCCACAATCGCGCCCATCCTGAGCGTGCCGCTCTCTGGACAGTTCTTGCAGCCAGCTGCCTCCGCCGCCGCTGCTGCCGCCGCCGCCGCGCAAGCCAAATGGCCTGCGCAATAGGGACGCGCAGGTGGCCGGGACACAGGGCCCGGCGGCGGCCCCGGGCGACGGCTGCATTAACAGGCTGCGAGCTCTGCCCCGGTCCCGGCGCCCCTGCCCAATCCTGGACTCTTGCTCCCCTGTTTCCTCCCCAGCCCCCCCCCCCCCCACGATCTCCAACCCCAACCTTTGGCGGCTTCCACCCCCTCGCTCGCACCTATACTGGCGGAGTAAATTGTCACCGCGCGTCCGCCGGGAATAGCTTTTCGTACAGGTAAAACTGAAAAGTGAATTTTCCAAAAATATACCCCAACGGAGCCTCCTCTCAGTACCTTGGGGGTGGGAGGGAAATCCTTTGTACATATTTGTATAAAAATTATTGACTTTCCTTTTGGGGTTTTTATTTTTTTAAGAAAAAAACAAATTCAGTAGATTTAGAGCTCTGAACTTTCATTTTTTTTGAAGGTTCACTCTCCGCAGTTTTATCTGAGAAAAAAAAAATGTATGGAGACGTTGGGAGATTTTAAATACAAAAACAAATTTTCAAAAAGACGAAAAAAGTGTCATTCTATTATAGAAGTTTGTTTATATATGAATGAATATATATGGTATTCTAAATGTTGTTCCATCGTGTTGTACACAACTTTGTAAATAAATTTTTAAAATGCTCAGCCTAGTGTTTTATTTAGGTGACTGAGGTAAAGAACAAGATTTTAAAATAGTATTTTCCCTTTCCCAGAAAATCGAGGAATTCCAGTAACGACCTTTTCAAACTTTGCTAATTCATAATTTGAGTATAAAAAAAATTTAATTGGAGAAAGGGAAGAGTCTACCTAATTTAAATCTTATTAAAAATTTCCTTGTAGCTTTCACATAAAATCAGCATGTGGACGATGATCTTCATATTAACCTACTACATTTAAATGAGCAGACGTTCTGTAGATAAAATGAGTAAGGTGTCATTAAAAATACAACCTAATTCAAAACAAGAGTACAGTCTTTTAATTTTTTTAAAAAACCAGACTTGAATCTTTCACAATGAAAACTTCCAAAAGGAGTTACTGATCCTTTCAATGATCCTTTCAAAAGAATGTAAATTCCTAACATCCTTCAGTTTAGCATTTAAATCTTAGATTCTTAAAATTGTTTCTTCTCATCCTTCCAAGAGGTAAATTAACCCAGTTGATTTTTAAATTTTACATTATTGCATGCTAACTTTTGCGGTGGGGTTGTATTATCTATAGTAACCTGACAGATACTACATAGTGATTTTATTCTTTCATAATATTTTAAATAACGTACCACTTTTCTGTGACAATAATCCGTACATAATTGGATTACTGAAGGATTCCAGTAGATGCCTCCCCTACCTCCAACACGCTGTCTTTCTGATGGGTACAAGGAATGGTGTGGCTTTAATACCCTTTTAAAAACATGTGCATCCCTCTCCCCTATTTTTTAACGTTAAGCTAGGTTAGTGTGAAATGTGAGATCATAGGGCAAGAGTGGTAAATGTCCTCGTAGAATGTTCTTAACATGCCTTTCGGTTGTCTCAACACTAAAAAAAAAATATTCTGGTAGAAATGAAATGTCTAGGCTCCGAAGGCCGGTTCCCACCGTCACCAACATCGCCTCAAATGGCATCAATTCTAATTATTTTGTAATTAATTTAGCTGTTACAATTACTTACGCGAAGTCGCTTTTTTAAATTGAAGCGAGTTAGCAGTACTGTTAGCTCGGCCCCGTGTGCTTCCTGTTTGCAAAACACCAGGAGACCCTGGCGCGGGTGTCCACCTCGCCTCCTTGGTTGCGAGATGCCTTTCGGCCGCGATCCCAGCCTTATTTCTCTGCTGTGGGCGTGGGCTAGGAGGCTGCTTTGAAAGACATTTCCTCGCAAATACAGAATCTGTTTTCCTGGTAAACGGTAAACATTATCGTGTCCTAAGTAAACATTCCTTTGGGATCAGAGTCCTAAAATAAAACAAGCTGCTGGGAGTGAGATAGTTTAACTTGATAAACAAGGATCTGATAATCATCCTACACCGAGAGGAGCAACAGTAATCTTTACTGAGAAGAGAGTATGGACCACACGGTCTCCGGGCGGGTCCCTTCTAATCTCCTTTTACAAGGAAAACTTAAACGGATCTAAATTTGTTTGTGTGTTGCAGCTATAAAAGTAACAAGTTGTTTCACAGTTGTGTCTGGCTAATCGGTTTTTACACAAACAGCAAATGGTACATGATTTGTGCAAACACATAGAGGTTATTTCTAAATTTAGCTGACACCCCTGGGAAAAGGGAAAGGCAGGGCTTCTTGAATTCACTTTTAGCCTCAAGAAGCTGCTGATCCAAGGCTTCTAAATGACACTGGATAACAGGGGCCTCATTCCATCCCTGATCCTTTGTTACTTATAAAATTACTCGCTCATATTTCCGCGCATAGCAGCAATACCGACCGAGCCTGCGCCCGCAGCGTGACACGGCCATAAGCTGCAGCTTGCAATCGGCGGGGCTTTTTCCAACGATATAGGCGGCAGTGTGTAGAGCAGGAGAGATCCGTCGGCAACTTTCCTTGTAGCCAGTTCTTACCCTTGAACTAAAGCCTAGAGGAAGTCCCCTCCCTTTTATTTTTTGGAGGATAGGAGACCCTCCGACCCAGAACTCCAACCGGTCAACAATTGTTTAAAGTTCCGGCAAATGTCAGGGCGATAGGCCTGGCCATAACCCCCTGAAAAGCTCTTTTTGGTTCAAGCTTGTTTATCCACCAAGGTTTAGAACAGAAGAGGAAATGCAAATATTGTAGATAATGAACGCAAGCACTGGGGGGTAAGCTTGAAACCCAATTTTGATGTCATCGATCGCGGGCATCAGCGACGAAAGGCATTGGAATCTGCTCTTGGATTGAGAGTTAAATGCCAAGCCAACACGACTGATATCCCGTTTTTGTTTTTCCATTTAAGAAAAGAAACTAGAAGAAAGGGAGCAGATTTATTTGCAATAAAAAAGAGGAAGCGGGTTGATTTGTATGAGGAGGATTGTAGCTTTCGGCTATACACGAATTTAAACCGCTTTCCATTTCCTCCGGCAACCATTTCTAGAAAGTCATTCCAGTCCTGAGGCCTGTGGCCCCTAGAGTGTACTCAGGATAGAGTCCCTGAGTGGGGCCCCAGCGCCCAGCTCCTCCGGGAATGGAGAGTGAATCAGGAAGTCCAGGGAAATGAGTACCAAAACTAGAGCACTGTATACGTAGGGGCTGTGCCGGGCTCTTGCTGCGATGGCGGATTGTGGCCTGTAGGGGGCGACAAACAGGTGGAAAACTTTCCCGTTTGTCTCAGAGGGTCCAGCCCCAGCTCTCGGAGGTTTTTCATTCCATCTCAAGCTCTGAGTCCCCTGACACTCTTGCTCATCCTCCCGGGTCAGTACGCCCAGGTTGAATCTCTGAGAAGCCACTTTCCCTGACCTGCCTCCTGGAAGGGACAGAGTCCCGGGGGGAGTTTGTCTTAAAGACTGGGAAGCAATAAAGTTTAGTGATGAGAAAACATCGACTTGGAAGCAATTGAGAGTTATATTTGAGGTTATTTATTTTTACATGGGCTTCGGTAGTGACGACAACATGAAAAGCTGGTGTGTGTGTGCACTTGTGTGTTTTAACATGGGTCCCTTGCACTGTCCTGAAGTGAATGTGATCTGAAAGAAAGCTGCTGGTTCCAGAGCCACGTGTCCATTCGCCTATCGGACTACACCTGTGTCAGCGATGACAAACTGCAGTATAGTGAATGGACTCATCCTGCGGGCAGGAGGAGGAAGGGCTTTCTGAGAGTGCCTAGGCTGGACCTTGAGGGAATTGTCTATCCCCTGGGAGGGGATGGCAAGAAGCAGTGAAATGAGAGAGGCCTTACAGAGGGGTTCTCAATCAGAGATTAGGTTTTCCTGATTGTGACCTTGAACAAACTGCTTAATTTCTTTGAGTCTCTCCATTTCCTTGACTCTATAACGAAAAGGAGGAATCTGCTTGTCTCTTGAGCTTGCAGGTGAACTGGTGTCAGTGAAAGATGTCTTATGAACTGTAAAGAGCTGTGGGTATGTAAGGAGTTTATTTTATTGACCTCTGGACAAAGACACAACTCTGTTTCAAGCACCTTCAGTGCATGACTGTTTCCAACGACTCTATTTTTGGTGTGAAGAATGGGTTTTTCTAAGGATGGAGCAAAAGAAGACTGGCCAGAAGGGGTTTCTTAACGGTGGAGCTTCCTCCTGGTCCTTGGTCTTCAGTCCTTTGGCCACGCCGTGAACCTGAGAAGGTTGGAGGTGCTCACTCAGCTCCCGAGGCCGGGCATATCTGTCTCCGGCCGAGCTGTCTTCTTGCTGTTTGCCCCTCTGCTTCCACTATCCGAGGCAAGTGGGGAAACCTGAGCTCTCCGCTGACAGACACCCATTAGCGCAAGATGCGGCCTCAGAGGCGATTTAAAGGTAACCAGATCCCAAACCTCCATCCGCCACCTTCCAACAGTTGGCAGAGTTAAACCCAGAGCCAACTTCTCTCTTAAACCTCGTCCCCCTCTTCCCTTTGCCCTCTTAGGAATGAGAAAGCCATTTTTTGCTCGCTGGGGCAAAACCAGCCAAGGGGTAAGGGGCGGGTGAGCAGAAAAAAATTTGCAAAGAAATGTTGCGAAATCTTCTAGGGCTACTTAAGGAAGCATAATGACCTCATTTTAGTTTCCCAGGGTGGTGTCTTACATCAGAATGTTTCAAAATAAAAAACTAAATTAGTCCCCTCCTCATTTTAATATAAAACTCGTACCAAAAGCCCTTCCTCTCCAAATGATTCAGGCTTGTGCACACAGCACCATCTCGTCACTGGCGAGGTGGGAGCGGAGGAGGACACCTTCAGCCTGTTGTCTGAATCCCCAAGGGGAGAATTCTGGATGCATCTTCAGAAAACAATCCTGGAATGTCGGCGGGAGAAGTCGCCTCGGGCTCATCCTCCCCCTCTTTTCACATAGACTCAGAAGATTCCGTGATTTAGCCAAGGTCACCCAGCAGCTCAAGTGTAAGGTATGGAAGTACTCAGTAGGAAAAACTGTTTTCTGCCCAGGAAGGATGTCCCACTTGAAGAAAGGAAAAAAGCGAACACTAAGGCAAGGAAAGCAGCCCTGGTGGCGCAATGATTAAGCACTAGGCTGCTAACCGAAAGGTCAGCTGTGGAATCCACCAGAACCTACCAGCCGCTGCGTGAGGGAGAAGACCTGGCGATCTGCTCCTGTAAAGATTTCAGCCTAGGAAACCCTATGGGCCAGTATTACGCCGTCCTGTAGGGTCGCCTGAGTCGGAATCGACTGGACAGCACACAACAACAACAGGGCACGGAAGGTTGGGAAGAGGAGAAAGAAGAAAAAGGACGAACACAGAGAAGCCCTGGATCCAAGGGGACTCGGCTCTGAGAGGGGCGGAGACCCAGTCCCTGGGGCCTTCTCGCGGCCCAGAGCGCCATTTCCGCCCCCCGCCACCGCGCGGCTGGGCAGTTCTGTTCTCCCAGCGCTGGGTAGCTCTGCCGGGACCGACCGCCAGATTTCTCTTTGCCGCGTGGTTTGGGATGGGAAGAAAGAAGGCGGGAGCTCCAGGCCCAAAACTTCCCTTACCTCGCGGGTCAGCGGCTGGGTCACAGCCCTCGGAGATCTGGAGTCTGTCCCCGCTAGCGCCTCCTTCCCAAGCCGGGATCACCCCCGCGCCAGCCTCGAGGGCTCGGCCTGCGGGACTCCGGCTTCCCCTGCCTGAAGGGAGGGAAGGGAGAAAAGAATGTGAATTGATCACAAAGAAAATCCAGCCATTAAAAGGCGGGGTGGGGGTTAACGTGAGGGCGCGGTTGAGACTTGTCCCCAACTCGCGCAGGAGAAGTTTGCGATGGAGAAGAAATCCCTGCCCAGTGAACCTGGGCAGCCAAGATGCCCCAGCCTGGGATCTCTGGGGACCTAAGGCCAAGTTTATTACGCTTAAATCAGGCCACAGCCTAGGCGGGTCTTAAGGAGGGAAGTGAGAACTGCAGGAGACCCGGCTGGGCTAGGGGACGCTAGGGATGCCCAACCTCTTGGTCTTCTAGGCCCCCGCCGCTTCCACGTCAGTGGCTTCGGCTTTTGGAATGCTCCTTCTCGGGTCCGGCGACCGGAGCTGAAGTGCACGTCATATTACAGGGGGAGCTTTGGTTCTTTGCCTCGCTCTATCTCTTCCACTCTCTCCTCTCAACAGCTGGAAACCGAGGCGCACTATTCTTTAAAAGATCAACGCACTTCGCCCCTGTAACCTTTTATCTGCAAGGGAAGCGCCCCTGTTTTCGCAAGGAGCTCTTAGCGCCAGAGCAACCTCAAACCCCGTGTTATCTTTCTCTTTGCTCTCCTGCGTCACCTGGAAGGCAGCGCCACCTCCGGGAAGCCTTCTTGAGCCTCCCAGCCCGGGTGAGTTGTGCCTTCTTGCAGCTCACAGTGCCAAGCAATGAGCCGCTATCATTATCGACACCTTGTGAGAATTCCTGGTGAGTTCTTAGTGCCTAACGTTGCTGAGCCCAAAGGTGGCAATCAAAATTATTTGTCTAATAAATGACAACCTCAGACAATGGGGATGGGGGTGGGGAATCTTGAAGGATTTTATTGGATCAAAACAGGCCTGTCTCAAGAGTCTGAGGCCTGTTTTTTCTTTCTTCTTTTCTTCAACTCCCTTCTTTATAATAAATACTTTTATAAATGATACGTGTCTTTTTTAATGAATGGATTTCAAAAGCATTTATTAGAGATCGAAAAACTCAGGATATGGTAACTGTTCATTATATAACTGGATTGTCTAGAATTTTTTCCACTGCCACTGTGAAACCAGTTACCAATTCCCATCAAGTCCATTTCAACTCATTGCAACCCCATGTGTGTCAGAGTAGAACTGTGTTCCATAGGGTTTTCAGTGGCTGATTTTTCAGAAGTAGATCTCCAGGCCTTTCTTCCAAGGTGCCTCTGGGTTAACAGCCAAGCACCTTAACCCTTGGCACTACTCAGGCATGTTGAAAACTTCTCCTCCCAACCTGAAATACTGGAAGTCAATTCCACCTCCCACCTAATGGAGAAACCCTTCTAGAACATGTCAGTTTTCAGGCAGCCTCTGTTTGAAGCAGTAGAAGAGACACCTCAAAACCAATCCATTCCACTTAGGGGCATCTTTACTTCTTGAAGTTTCTTTCTTTTATAGAACTCTTTTTTTTTTTTTTCCTTAGTAAAAAATAGTGAAGTTGGGAGTCATTTGCTCAGATTTTAATATTAGAGATGATCATATGGATTGAGTTTCTTTACCTAGAAACACAAATAATTCATGGTGGTTTAGCTTCTACATTAAGACTACTGTTTGTGGGGGAAATTGAGCGAAAGCTAAAGCTTTGAAAAAGCATCAGGATTCTGTATTCAGTCCACATGTTCCAGGGCCATCTGGGTCTTGGCTCTCCATTTGGAGAACCCCATTTATTTACCACCTCACCTAGGACTGAGGGAACCCAATGAGATGGATTGACACAGCGGCTACAACAGTGGGCTCAAACATAGCAACGACTGTGAGGATGGCGCAGGACCAGGCAGTGTTTCATTCTGTTGTACATAGGGTCGCTCTGAGTCAGAACCAACTTGACAGCACCTAACAACAATAATACCCTAGGGTTGGGTTCAGACTACCCTAATGGTAAAAGTGTGGGATAGTTGCTGAAATCTTCTCTTCTTCTGTTTTAACCAGAAAAAAAAAAATTTTTTTTTTAAACTTAAATCATTTAATTTCTTTTTTATTGCTCTACCCATTGGCACTGGTGCCATAGTGGTTAAAGCACTGGGCTGCTAACCTAAAGGTCAGCGCTTCAAAACCACCAGCAGCTCCTCAGGAGAAAGATGTGGTACTCTGCTTCCATACAGATTTACAGTCTTGTAAACCCGATGGGGTCTCTATGAGTCCTAATCGACTGGACGGCAGTGGGTTTTTTGGCATAATAGATCTCTTAGCTATCAGTTGTCTAAACCATTAAGCATATGAAAGTAGGAACTTAGATGTCTTCACTGAAAGATATTCGTGTGGATTCTACTATTTTATACAGAGAAGCAAAAAGAAGAAAATGGAAAAACTCCAGATTATTTGACAATTGCTTTCCAGTTGGGATCAAGATAATGTGCTCTTCTATGTTATCTATTTAATGTAATTTTGTGTGTAAGTGTGTGTGTGAAATTATATTTCAACTTGTGTGGTCCCCATTGATTTTGTTTTTATATAGTCCAGTTAGCTTTTTTCATTGCCATTGTTACAAATTATACCAGTAAACTATCTCTCAAATTTTACCATCTTGCAAATGTAAATGTTGGTTACAAGAGTAAGGTGATATCAAGATCAGCACAAATTAATCACAACCACTGTGAAACATCTGCTTTGTTGATGGTACTTCAACAGCATCACCTTTCCACATACATCAGGAATTATGACTTTATGATAAAGTTGCTCTGGTTGTTGCAGGGAATTGAGTGCAAGAGTTAATAGACTAGATTAAACGACAAAACTAATTCCTAGTCCTAGTCCTGACATTGAATATGAACTATCTGATGGACTCTGTATTTGCCCACATAAAAACACTGTTGAAAATTCAGCTGTGAGAAAGAGAAGAGTTAGAGTATTTTAACTATCATTTCAATATTTTAGCCACCATATCTTTTTGAAAACTGTTAGAACATTTTGGAGATTTTGTTTAACCTGGCTTCCACTTTTGTCTTGATTCAAGATATCTGCCATTCCAAAATATCTGTCATTCAAGCCTCCAGCAGTTTGATGACTCCTTTACTCTGATATTGATACTGTAGACTGTAGTTGAGGGTGGGGGCTGAATCACCCCCCTCAATAACTACCCATGGATAGGGCTCCATGAGTAAGTTGAAGAAGCCCCACAGGGGACTGTGATAGAAGTTACCCTCCACGTTGAGAACCATCATTCTAGTACAATATGTTCAATATACACACTTAATGAGTTACATGTATTTATCTGTTGCTTTAAGATATTCTAACATTAATGAGATGAAGTTTGAGAAAACATTTTATTAATTATAAGTGCTAAACACTTAATCATGTGAGAGATAGCTGAACTGTATTTCCCAAACTGATTCCCTTGCTAGGGAGGGTTCATTATTTAAGACGCAGAATAATATTCTGGAAAGAACATGGACGTTAGATTTAATAGCCCTAAGGTCAAATCCTGGCTCTGCAATTTCCTAACTGTGTGATCTTGATCCAAGTTACTTAGCCTCTTTGCATTTCAGTTGTCTCATCTATAAAATGGGGATAATAATATGAAGATTTACTGCAATAATGTACATGAAGTGCTAAAAAATAGTGGCTATTAGTACTATACAGGTTTGATGATTTTATAGTGGTCATATTTTCATGAAGATACCTTCATTTTTTTCTCTGAAATCCTATACCAATAGTTGACACCTTTCATATTTAAAAAGGGAGTTGCTGAGACCACTGTCCCTTCCATCTGTTTGAGCTAAGTATCATTTTTGTGCTCTCACAATTTAATAAATGTGAAACAGTTTACTCTATAATGCTACCTGGTAAATCATTTTTTCACTTTCAGGGTATTTTTCAGTCTTGTGGATAAAAGGTCTTGACAATAGTCATAAAGATATGATAGCACTTTCACAAGAACAAGGACATGTGCCTTATGTCTCTTTGCTGAGCTCTGGTCTGGGTGGACTAATTTTAACATTTTTCTAGCTCGACACTAAGATTTCACTAGGAGACGTCACTGTCTTCCTAGAGAGAATCTTGTTAGGCTCTGCTCTTAAAGACCACCTCACTTCTACTAGCTGGTTAATGGGAGGATGGTATTGTGTAGTTAAAGGAGGATGGACTAGAAGTCAGTTGATTTGGTTTTGCTGGCTGGTGATTCTGATTAAATCACTTAAAACACTAAACCACAGATTATGATAATCCAGTGGAGACACATTATATTTTTGTTTAGTTTACTCAAATTAAATCAAACATCATTTAAAAGAGAGAAAGGCAGAGAGAGAGAGCAAGAGAGAGGGAGCTTGAGACAAACTATTTAAATGTGAAGCTGCCCTAAATTATACTCAAAGGACATAAGACCCAAGGAAGTAAAGCCTTGGATGGCGTTTGAAAGTGCTGTTTTCTCAGTTAGTCTCGGTTTCTTTATGCATTTTACAGCGTGAGCATCTTACTGCAGAAAATGGGATCTTGGTGTTTAAATATAGTACCCTTACGTTTTATACAACATGCCACACAAGCCAGCTATAACTAAGCTCAACCAAACGGGGATCAACCTGTTCCAACACCGGAGGAAAAATTGCCTGTTAGATTAGTGGAAAGATGGTATGCTTATATACTGTAAGGGAACATTTAAAGGGTTTCATGACTAATTTTTATTGTATTTGATTTTTACCCTACGTGTTACTTTAGAATCTAACTCTTGTACAAGATCCAATTTCCATTGTAATATCTGCCTTGCTAGGTAGGGGTTTTCTGGAATCGAATGAGATAATACATGTTAAAGTGCTTTGCAAAATTCACAGTGCTGTAAAATGTAAAGTGATTCTGTTCTCTGGACAAGACTTGGCAAGGAATCCGTATAAATGGTTTTACTCTATTTGTTCTGCGTTTTCACACAGTAAGTTAATTCTAGCTGAATCTAGAACAACCACCACCACAATAATGATAATAATAGGGCTAAGAAGACTAATAGCCCACTTACCGCATGCCAAGCAACGTGCTAGTGCTTTAAGTAGATGATCTCAATTAGATACTACTTTGGGAGGAGTGCTTCCTCTTAGATATTCTATCCTTCAGGCCCTTCTAGGGGTACCTAAGTATCAAATATTTTACATATGCTTTCTGGGATGCCTCCAAATTACTCCTGTGTTTGTGGGGGGTTGCGGGGGAGGGGAGTACCAGTACTTCTTTTTTCTTCTTATACAGCTGAATTTAATAAGTAGTAGGTAAGGAAATACTTATCTCCTACTCAATATGTTTCCCTGGGGAGAAATTTTCACTAGAGGAAGATATGAGCTTCACCCCTTACTCCCTTCTCCATTAGAGAACCCAATTCGACCCTGACTCACAGCAACCCTATAGGATAGAATAGAACTGCCTCATAGGGTTTCCAAAGAGTGGCTGGCGGATTCGAACTGCCGACCTTTTGGTTAGCAGCTGAACTCTTAACCACTGCACCACCAGGGCTCCCCACCTTAGAGAAGGTGAGTTATGTGATGGGTGAGTTTAGGAGAAAGAACTAGGCATTCCTGAACCAGCCATCTCTGTGTATTTTGGATCTGCTTGCTTGCACGGAGGATGCATTCTGGTTTTCCATTTCCTCTGTGCCATGACCTTAGCAGAATATACTCTGTACTTGTAGTTAAGGGCTACACCTGTTTAGTGCTGCCTGTGACAGTGTAGGTAAGTCTGATTGTTGCTGTTGTTAGGTGCCGTGGAGTTGGCTCCAACTCATAGCGCCTCCACGCACTGCAGAACGAAACACTGCCCAGTCCTGCACAATCCTCACAATCACTGTCACGCTTAAGCTGATTGTTGCAGTCACTGTGTCAAACCATCTCATTGAGGGTCTTCAACCTTTTCATTGACCCTCTACTTTACCAAGCATGATGTCCTTCCCTGGGGACTAATCCCACCTGATAACATGTCCAAAGTATGTGAGACATAGTCTCACCATCCTTGCTTCTAAGGAGCATTCTGGTTGTACTTCTTCCAAGACAGATTTGTTTGCTCTTCTGGCAGTTCATGGTATATTCAGTATTCTTCTCCAACACCACAATTCAAAGGCATCAATTCTTCTTCAACCTTCCTTATTCATCGTCCAGCTTTCACAAGCATATGAGGCCACTGAAAACACCATGGCTTGGGTCAGGCGCACCTTGGTCTTCAAGGTGACACCTTTCCTTTTCAACACTTTAAAGAAGTCTTTTGCAGCAGAGTTGCCCAATGCCATGCGTCTTTTGATTTCCTGACTGCTGCTTCCTTGAGTGTTGATTGTGGATCCAACTAAAATGAAATCTTTGACAACTTCAATCTTTTCTCCATTTATCATGATGTTGCTTATTCATCCAGTTGTGAGGATTTTTGTTTCCGTTAGTTGAGGTGTAATCCATACTGAAGGCTGTGGTCTTTGATCTTCATCAGTAAGGGCTTCAAGTCCTCTTCGCTTTCAGCAAGCAAGTTTAGTCATTTGCATAATGCAGGTTGTTAATGAGTCTTCCTCCAATCCTGATGCCCTGTTCTTCTTCATATAGTCCAGCTTCTCAGATTATTTACTCGGCATACAGATGGAATAGGTATGGTGAAAGTATACAACCGTGATGCACACCTTTCGTGCCTTTAAACCACGCAGTATCCTCTTCTTCTGTTCGAAGGACTGCCTCTTGATCTACGTGCAGGTTCCTCATGGGCACAATTAAGTGTTCTGGAATTCCCATTCTTCGCAATGTTATCCATTATTTGTTATGAGCCACACAATCGAATGCCTTTGCAAAATCAATAAAACACAGGTAAACATCTTTCTGGTATTCTCTGCTTTCAGCCAGGATCCATCTGACATCAGCAATGATATCCCTGGCTCCACGTCCTCTTCTGACTCCTCTGGCTTGCATTTCTGGCAGTTCCCTGTCAATATACTGCTGCAGCTGCTTTTGAATGATCTTCAGCATAATTTTACTTGTGTGTGGTATTAATGACATTGTTTGATAATTTCCGCATTCAATTGGATCACTTTTCTTTGGAATAGGCATAAATATGGATGCCTTCCAGTCAGTTGGCCAGGTAGCTATCTTCCAAATTTCTTGGCATAGACAAGTGAGCACTTCCAGCGCTGCATCTTTTGCTGAAGCATCTTAGTAGGTATTCCATCAATTCCTGGAGCCTTGTTTTTTGCCAATGCCTTCAGTGCAGCTTGGACTTCTTCCTTCAGTATCATCGGTTCCTGATCATATGCCACCTCCTGAAATGGTGAACGTCTACCAATTCTTTTTGGCATAGTGACTCTGTGTATTCCTTCCATCTTCTTTTGATGCTTCCTGCGTTGTTTAATATTTTTCCCATAGAATCCTTCAGTACTGTAACTTGAGGCTTGAATTTTTCTTCAGTTCTTTCAGTTTGAGAAATGCTGAGAGTGTTCTTCTCTTTTGGTTTTCTACCTCCAATGCCATCTTCGCACATGTCATTATAATACTTTAGTATGTCTTCTCGAGCCGTCCTTTGAAATCTTCTGTTCAGCTCTCTGACTTCATTGTTTCTTTCTTTTGTTTTAGCTACTTGATGTTCAAGACCAAGTTTTAGAGTCTCTTCTGAAATCCATTTTGGTCTTTTCTTTCTTGCTTGCTTTTTTAATGACCTCTTGCTTTCTTCATGTATGATGTCCTTGATGTCATTCCACAACTGGTCTGGTCTTCAGTCATTAGTGTTCAACGCATCAAATCTATACTTGAGATGGTCTTTAAATTCAGGTGGTATATACTGAAGATCATACTTTGGCTCTCGTCAACTTGTTGTAATTTTATTCAGCTTCAACTTGAACTTGGATATGAGCAATTGATGGTCCGTTCCACACTCAGTCCCTGGCCTTGTTCTGACTGATCAAATTGAGCTATTCCATCGTCTCTTTCCACAGATGTAGCCGATTTGATTCCTGTGTATTCCATCTGGTGAGGTCCACCTGTATAGTTGCTGTTTATGTTGTTGAAAAAAGGTACTTGCAATGAAGAAGTCATTGGTCTTGCAAAATTCTATCATGTGAACTCTGGCATGATTTCTATCACCAAAGCCATATTTTCCAACTATCAATCCTTCTTCTTTGTTTACAACTTTTGCATTCCAATCACCAGTAATTATTAATGCATACTGATTGCATGTTTGATCAATTTCAGACTGCAGAAGTTGGTAAATATCTTCAATATCTTCATCTTTGGCCTTAGTGATTGGTGCATAAATTTGAATAATAGTCATATTAACTGGTCTTCCTTGTAGGTGTATGGATATTATCCTATTACTAACAGTGTTGTACTTCAGGATAGATCTTGAAATGTGCTTTTTGAGGATGAACACAACACCATTCCTCTTCAAGTTGTCGTTCCCAGCATAGTAGAACATACAATTGTCTCATTCAAAATGGCCAATACCAGTCCCTTTCAGGTCACTAATGCCTAGGATATCAATGTTTATGTGTTTCATTTCATTTTTGACAATTTCTAATTTTCCTAAATTCATACTTCATACATGCTACATTCTAATTATTAATAAATATTTGCAGCTGTTTCTTCTCATTTTGAGTCATACCACATCAGCAAATGAAGGTCCCAAAAGCTTGACTCCATCCACGTCATTGAGGTCGACTCTACTTTGAGGAGGCAGCTCTTCTAGTTGTCTTTTGAGTGCCTTCCAACCTGAGGGGTCATCTTCCAGCACTATATCAGACAATGTTCCATTGTTATTCATAAGGTTGTCACTGGCTAATTCTTTTCAGAGGTAGACCACTGGGTCCTTCTTCCTAGTATGACTTAGTCTGGAAGCGCAGCTGAAACCTGTCCACCATGGTTGACCCTGCTGGTATTTAAATACCAGTGGCATAGCTTCCAGCATCACAGCAACACGCAAGTCCCTACAGTACAACAAACTGACAGATGGGTGGGGGAAGTCTGATTAGTTCAGTGAATATTAGTAAACTCATTTGGTTGCAAGTCTTTCAATTTAGCTGTTTTTAGTAATAAAGCTAATAAGTATATATTTTTTTATCTTTGTCTGATTCCTGTGCCTACTTCTCAGTTTGTTCCAAATCTTGATGGGCAAGAGAACTGTTATGAATAAACTATTCTAACAAGAGGTAGTATAAGGGAGTTAAGAGCACAGGTATGGGAATGAGATTGCCTGATCTCAAATTCTGGCTCCATCACTTATTGGCGATGTCACCTTGTGAAAGTTACTTAACCTCTTTGTGCCTTAGTTACCTTATCTATAAAAAGGGGACAATAATAGTACCTGCCTCATAGAGTTGTGAGAGATGTAAATGAGTTGATACATGTAGTGTTTAGCACAGTCCTGAGCATATAGTAAGCATTCAACAAATGTTAGCTATTATTATGTCAATACTAACTTAAGGCCAGGGATACAATCTAAATCTTTGCAAGTAGTTTGTATTTAGTTTCTGACTTCCTTCCTTAAAAAATGCTGATTCACGAAAACACTGGAAATAACAAATGTTGGAAGGGCTGCGGGGAGATCGGAACTCTTATGCATTGCTGGTGGGAATGCAAAATGATATAACCATTTTGGAAAATGATATAATGCTTCCTCAGAAAGCTAGAAATAGACATACCATTAGATCCAGCAATCCCACTCCTAGGAATATATCCTAGAGAAATTAGAGTCATCACTCGAATAGACATATGAGCACCTATGTTCATGGCAGCATTGTTCACAATAGCAAAACAATGGAAACAACCTAGATGCCCATCAACAGATGATTGGATAAACAAACTATGGTACATACACACAATGGAGTACTATGCAACGAGAAAGAACAACAATGAATCTGTGAAGCATCTCATACCATGGATGAAACTGGAGGACATTATGCTGAGTGAAATAAGTCAATCAAAGAAGGACAAATATTGTATGAGACCTCTATTGTAAAAACCCATGAAAAAGTTCACACACAAAATGTAACAATCTTTGTTGGTTACCAGGGATAGGAGGGGTGGGGATGGGGAAATACTAAACAGGCAACAGATAAGTGGTATCTTGGGTGAAGGGTGAGATAGTACACAATACAGGGGAAACTAGCACAACTTGTACAAGGGAAGGTCGTGGAAGCCCCATAGACACATCCAAACTCCCTGAGGGACTGAATTGCTGGGTGGAGGGCTGTGGGGACCAAGGTCTCGGGGAACATCTAGCTCAATTGGCATAACACAGTTTATAAAGACAATGTTCTACATTCTACCTTGGTGAGTAGAGTCTGGGGTCTTAAAAGCCTGTGAGCGGCCATCTAAGATACTCCACTGGTCGCATCCCTTCGGGAGCAAGGGAGAATGAACAGAATGGGATACAAGGAAAACATTAGTCCGAAGGACTGATGGTCCACAGCTACCAAGGCCTCCACCGGACTGAGTCCAGTACAGCTAGATGGTGCCCGGCTACCACCACTGACTGCTTTGACCAGGATCACAACGGAGGGTTCTGGACTGAGCTGGAGGAGGATATAGAACATAATTCTAACTCACAAAAAAAGACCAGATTTACTGGCCTAAAGGAAACTGGAGAAACCCTGAGAGTATAGCCCCCAGACACCCTTTTAGCTCAGTGGTGAAGTTATCTCCGAGGTTCACCATTCAGCCTGCGAGTGGACAGCCCAATAAAACCAAATGGAACTAATGAGGTACAGTAGTCCAGTGACAAGGGCCAGAAGGCAGAAGGGGACAAGGAAGCTGGTGATAGGGAACCCAAGGTTGAGTAAGGATATAGTTGATGTGTTGTGAGACTGTTAACCATTGTCATAGGGCAACATGTGTAGTAACTGTTAAATGAGCAACTACTTTGTTCTGTAAGCCTTCATCTTAAGTGAGAATAGCAGCACAATTGGAAGAGCATAGTCAATGTCACTGAACTGTGCATGTAGAAATTTTTGAAATGGTGTATCTTTGGCCGTGTGTATTTTCATCAAGAAAAAGTTGAGAAGTTAGAGGGTTGACATGCTGTGGGCTTGTTAACCAATGTCATAAAACAATATGTGTACTACTGTTTCATGAGAAACTATTTGTTCTGCAAGCCTTCACCTGAAGTACAACAACAACAAAAAATATGCTGATTCAATGATTATCAGCACAGGGGCCTTCTACCGATTCATTCTCCAGGCTAAAAATAATAATTTAGATTTTTTTTTTCTCCTCTCTTCTCTACCTGACACAATCTGCAGAAGTAGGATTCACAATGACATTCCTTGGGGGCACTTTTAGACTTCTTCCATGAGGTCTTCAGGCTAGTCAGTTGTGGTCACTCATTTCAAGTCCCATAGCACTTTTTCGATCCTGTAAAATTTAGCAGTTAAATGTGTGCTGTCATGTGTAATGGGGGGTTGGATAGGGTAGAATCTTTAAAAAGGAAAGACAGAATCACCTGAATGATTCTTACTAGAGTTCATATAATATATGAGTGAAATCGTTTAACATTATGGAAATTTTAAAATATATAGAAAAGTTGAAAGTATTTCGCAGTCAACAACCATTGTGCCATTAACATTTACTATAGTTGAGATGTCACTTTAATGACTAAGGTGCACCTGACCCAAGACATGGTATTTGCAATTGTCTCCTATGCATGCAAAAGCTCGACAACGAATAAGGAAGACTGAGGAAGAATTGATGCATTTGAATTACGGTGCTGGTGAAGAGTATTGAATATGCCATGGACTGCCAGAAGAATGAACAAATCTGTCTTGGAAGAAGTACAGCCAGAATGTTCATTAGACGCAGGATGGTGAAACTTCGTCTCATGTACTTTGGACGTGTTATCAGGAGGGACCAATCCCTGGAGAAGGATATCATGCTTGGTAAAGTAGAAGTTGAGCGAAAAAGAGGAAGACCCTCAAAGAGATGAACTGACACAGCGACTACAACAATGGGCTAAACATACCTACTATGCAGGACCAAGCAACATTTCTTTCTGACTCAATATGAGTAAGAGCCCACTCAATAGCACCTAACAACAACTTAGCTATTTTATCATAGAATTGATCCATTTATCCATCTCTTGATTCATCCATCAATCCATCTTACTTTTCTAATACGTTTCAAAGTGGAGTGTTGCAGTAGTATTTTGAAACGATAAACTTTGACTCAAGGAGCCCTGGTGGTGCAATTATCAACAATTATTGTAAAGATCGGCGGTTTGAACCCACCAGTCACTCCACAGGAGAAAGATGTGGCGGTCTACTTCCACAAAGATTACAGCCTTGGAAACCCTATGGGGCACTTGTACTCTGTCCTGTAGTCTCGCTCTGAGCTAGACTTGCTGGCAGTGGGTTTTTGTTTGTTTGTTTAACCTTTGATTTTTTTCCCTTGGAGTTAACCTGTGACTCCTATACTTCCTCCCAGAGGTGCAGAAGTAGGATGGTTTGAAATCTAGCCCTGCTGCCACTTATTGGCTGTACCGACCTGTGTAGGTAGCTTTTCTGTGACTCAGTTTCTTCATCTGTGACAAAGAGGTAATAATGAAACCTGTTTCATAAGGTTGCTGTGAGTCTTAAATGAGGAGGTTCAAGTAAAGTACTTACAACAGTGCTTGACCAGCAAATACTTGTAGAGCACTAACTTGTGCTAGGCACTTTATACAGATTAACTTGTTTAATTCTCACCTAAACCCCACAAACACTGTTATTATAATACAAAATATAATACATATTAGCTATTATTATTTATTATAGCAGAAATTCATGGAGAAAAAAAACCATGCTTAGTTTTTGAGTTTTAAAACAGACATTTTGAAGGGCATGGCAGAAATAATAGCTTGGGAAGAAACGGTTTTTGAGTTTCAAGAAACTGGGATCTTTGCCTGTCAAAAGCCTGAATACTCAGGGAAGAAGTTTATATCATTAACAATTAATTTTAGAACAACAGATAGAGTCTATCCTGACCAAATTATACAAAGATTCCTCACCTTGGAGAGGAGACAGAAGCAGTCAGGAAGAAATTGATGAAGGTTTCTGGCTCATTTTCAGAGCTGGGATGAAAGTATCCCTTAGATGGATTTGGGGATTTGAAAGCAGAGGAGAATTGTATTTCCCAGTGATTATTTTTTGAGGGGAGGGCTTTTGTAATGTAATTCATTTTTTACTTTTTCTTTAAATCCCATCCCTCCTCCAGTTCACACTAGGACTTGTCATCCACTGCATCAGGAGAGGGAGACCATAGGAAACAAGATAAGTTGAAGGTAAGTTGGCAAAAACAAACCAACCAAACAAAATCATGTTTAGAAAAGTACTTGCTGAGCCAGTTGTTTCTCGTTCCAGAGGAGATAAAAATTCTCTGGGCTGGAGGATTTGAACTGCCAACATCTTGGTTAGCAGCTGAACTCTTAACCACGACACCACCAGGGGTCTGAGGAGAACAGTGGTCCTGAGCAAACCAGGACAATTGATCGCCCTATTTGGGGAGGGGCGAGGGTCCCTTTTATCCAATTATATTTGATATTCATAAATAAATTTAGTTTTGATAGGATATACTGAGGATTTTTTTTTGAAATTTTTTATTGTACTTCAGGTGAAGGTTTACAGAACAAATAGTTTTTCATTAAACAGTAGTACACATATTGTTTTACGACATTGGTTAACAAGCCCACAACATTTCAACCCTCTCCCTTCTCGACCTTTTTTTTTTTGGGGGGGTGAAAATATACATAGCCAAAGATACACCATTTCAAAAATTTCTACATGCACATATACTGAGGATTTTAATCCAGTATTCTACTAATAAAGGCAAGACTTGGCAATTCTTCAGTGTTCCCACTATGTAAGACGTAAGTACATCAACGGCGCTCCCACAATTTTTAGGAAGGGTGCTTTATTTCTGTATTGCTGATTTAAGTTCACTGTAATTTTCTATCGCTTCTTCTTTTTTTATTTATGCTTTTTTATCATTGTAGTTTAAGTGAAAGTTTACATTTCAAGTTAGTCTCTTATACAAAAATTTATACATACATTGTTATGTGACCCTAATTGCTCTCCCTATACTGTGACAACACACTCCTCCTTTCCACCCTGATTTTCCATGTCCATTCAACCAGCTCCTAACCCTCTCTGCCTTCTCATGTCACCTCCAGACAGAAGCCGGCCATTTAGTTTCATGTATCTACTTGAGCTAAGAAGCACACTCTTTACGAGTATCATTTTATGTCCCACAGTCCAGTCCAATCTTTGTCTGAAGAGTTGGCCTCGGAAATTATTTTAGTTCTGGGCTGATAGAGAATCCCGCGGCCATGCTTTCTGGGGTTCGTACAGTCTCAGTCAGACCATTAAGTCTGGTCTTCTCACTAGAATTTGAGTTCTGCACCCCACCTTTCTCCTGCTCCATCAGGGACTCTCTGTTGTGTTCCCTGTCAGAGTGGTCATTGGTGGTAGCTGGGCACCATCTAGTTCTTCTGGTCTCAGGCTGATGAAGTCTCTGGTTTATGTGGCTATTTCTTTCTCTTGGGCTAATACTTTCCTTGTGTCTTTGGTGTTCTTCATTCTCCTTTACTCCAGGTGGTTGGAACCAATTAATGCATCTTAGATGCTTTTAAGACCCCAGACGCCACTCACCAAAGTAGGATGCAGAACATTTTCTTAATAAGCTTTGTTATGCCAATTGACATAGATGTCCCCTGAAAGCATGGCCCCCAGACCCCGAATCCCTGCTACTCTGCCTCTCAAAGTATTTGATCGTATTCAGGAAACTTCTTAGGTTTGGTTTAGTCCAGTTGTGCTGATTTCCCCTGCAGTGTGTGCTGTCTTTCCCTTCACCTAAGAAAATTCTTGTCTACTATCTAGCTAGTGAATAACCCTCACCCTGCCTCCCCACCCTGGTAACCATCAAAGAATGTTTTCTTCTATGTTTAAACCTTTTCTTGAGTTCTTATAATAGTGGTCTTATACAATATTTGTCCTTCTATGACTGACTAAATTCACCCAGCATAATGCCCTCCAGATTCCTCCGTGTTATAAAATGTTTCACAGCTTCATCGTTGTTCTTTATCGTTGTGTAGTATTCCATTGTGTGGATATACCATAATTTGTTTATCCATTCGTCTGTTGATGGGCGCCTAGGTTGTTTCCATCTTTTTGCTATTGTGATCAGTGCTGCAAGGAACATGGGTGGGCATATACCTATTCGTGTGACGGCTCTCATTTCTCTAGGATATATTCCAAGGATTGGGATTGCTGGATCATATGGTACTTCTATCTGTAGCTTTTTAAGGAAGCACCAAATTGATTTCCAAAGTGGTTGTACCATTTTACGCTCCCACCAGCAGTGTATAAGTGTTCCAGTCTCTCCACGACCTCATCAGCATTTATTATTTTGTGTTTTTTGGATTAATGTTAGCCTTGTTGGGGTGAGATGATATTGTAGTTTTGATCTGCATTTCCCTAATGGCTAATGATCATGAGCATTTCTTCATGTGTCTGTTAGCCGCCTGAATATCTTCTTTGGTGAAGTGCCTGTTCATATCCTTTGCCCATTTTTGGGGGGGTTATTTGTCTTTTTGTTGTTGAGGTTTTGCAGTATCTTGTAGATTTTAGAGATTACACGCTGGTCAAATTTGTCATAGCCAAAATTTTTTCCCAGTCTGTAGGTTGTCTTTTGACTCTTTTGGTGAAGTCTTTTGATGAGCATAAGTGTTTGATTTTTAGGAGCTCCCATTTATCTAGTCTCTCTTCTGGTGTTTGTGCATTGTTACTTATGGTTCGTATTCTGTTTATGCCAGGTATTAGGGCTCCTAGCATTGTCCCTATTTTTCCTTCCACGATCTTTATTGTTTTTGATTTTATATTTAGATCTTTGATCCATTTTGAGTTAGTTTTTATGCATGGTGTGAGATATGGGTCTTGTTTCAGTTTTTTGCAGATGGATATCCAGTTATGCCAACACCATTTGCTAAACAGACTGTTTTTTCCCCAATTAACAGATTTGGGGCCTTTGTCAAATATCAGCTGCTCATAGGTGGATGAATTTATGTCTAGATTCTCAATTCTGTTTCATTGGTCTATGTATCTGTTATTGTACCAGTACCAGGCTGTTTTGAGTACTGTGGCAGTATAACTGGTTCTAAAATCAGGTAGTGTGAGGCCTCCTACTTTGTTGTTCTTCTTGAGTAATGTTTTACTTAGCCAGGGCCTCTCCCCTTTCCATATGAACTTGGTGATTTGTTTCTCCATCTCATTAAAAAATGCCAGTGGAATTTGGATCAGAATTGCATTGTATCTATAGATTGCTTTGGGTAGAATTGTCATTTTCTCAATGTTCACTCTTCATATCCATAAGCAAGGTATGTTTTTCCACTTAGGCAGGTCTCTTTTGGTTTCTTGCAGCAGTATCCTGTAGTTTTCATTGTATAGGTCTTTTATGTCTCTGGTTAGATTTATTCCTAAGTACTTTATCTTCTTGGAGGCTATTGTAAATGGTATTGATTTGGTGATTTCCTCTTCGAAGTTCTCTTTGTTGGTGTAAAGGAATCCAGCTGATTTTTGTATGTTTATCTTGTATCCTGAAACTTTGCTGAAATCTTCTATTAGTTCCAGTAGTTTTCTTGTGGATTCTTTGCAGTTTTCTGTGCATAAGATCATATCATCTGCAAATAGAGATACTTTTACTTCTTCCCTCCAATTTGGATGCCCTTTATTTCTTTTTCTAGCCTAATCGCTCTGGCTAGGACCTCCAGCACAATGTTGAATAAAAGTGGTGATAAAGGGCACCCTTGTCTGGTTCCCATTCTCAAGGGAAATGCTTTCAAAGTCTCTCCATTTAGGATGATGTTGGCTGTTGGCTTTGTATAAATGCCCTTAATTATATTGAGGAATTTCCCTTCTGTTCCTGTTTTGTTGAGAGTTTTTATCATGAATGGGTGCTGGACTTTGTCAAATGCCTTTTCTGCATCGATTGTTAAGATCATGTAGTTCTTGTCTTTTGTTTTATGTATGTAATGAACTACTTTGATTGTTTTTCTAATGTTGAACCATCCCTGCATACCTGTATAAATCCCACTTGCTCACGGTGAATTATTTTTTTTGACATGCTGCTGAATTCTATTGGCTAGAGTTTTGTTGAGGATTTTTGTGTCAATGTTCCTGAGGGATACTGGTCTGTAATTTTCTTTTTTTGTGGTGTCTTTGACTGGCTTTGGTATCAGGGTTATGCTGGCTTCATAAAATGCTTTTGGGAGTATTCCATCCTTTTCTATGCTCTGAAATACCTTTAGTAGTAGTGGTGTTAACTCTTCTCTGAAAGTTTGGTAGAATTCTCCAGTGAAGCTCTCCGGGCCAGGGCTTTTTTTTGTTGGTAACTTTTAAATTACCTTTTCAATCTCTTCTTTTGTTATAGGTTTATTTAGGAGTTCTACCTCTGTTCGTGTTAGTTTAGGTAGGTAGTGAGTTTCTAGAAATTTGTCCATTTCTTCTAGGTTCTCAAATTTGTTACAGTACAATTTTTCATAGTATTCTGTTATGATTCTTTCAATTTTAGTTGGGTCTGTAGTGATATCACCCGTCTCATTCCTTATACGGGTTATTTGCTTCCTCTCCTGTTTTTCTTTTGTCAGCTTGGAAAATGGTTTATCAATTATGTTGATCTTTTCAAAGAACCAGATTTTGGTCTTGTTAACTCTTTCAATTGTTTTCTATTCTCTATTTCACTTAATTCTGCTCTAATTCTTATTATTTCCTTTTCTGTGGTGCCCGAGGGCTTCCTTTGCTGCTCTCTTTCTACTTGTTCCAGTTGTAAGGTTAATGTTTTGATTTTGGCCCTTTCTTCTTTTGGGATGTGTGTATTTATTGCTATAAACTGACCTCTGAGCACTTCTTTTGCTGTGTCCCAAAGCTTCTGGTAGGATGTGTTTTCATTCTAGTTTAATTCTATGAATTTCTTTATTCCATCCTTAATTTCTTCTATAACCCAGTAGTTTTTGAGCAAGGTGTTGTTCAGTTTCCATGTGTTTGATTTTTTTTTCTTGCTTTTTCTGTTATTGATTTCTACTTTTATCGCTTTATGGTCATAAAAGATGCTTTGTAATATTTCGATGCTTTGAATTTTGTTAAGCTTGATTTATGGCCTAATACGTCGTCTATTCTGGAGAATGTTCCACGTGTGTTGGAAAAGAAAGTAAACTTAGCTGCTGTTGGGTGGAGTGTTCAGTATATGTCTAAGAGATCAAGTTGATTGATTGCAGCATTTAGATCTTCTTTGTCTTTATTGAGCTTCTTTTCCGGATGTTCTGTCCTTCATCGAAAGTGGTGTGTTGAAGTCTCTTACTACTATTGTGGAGCTCTCGCTCTCTCTTTTCAATGCCGTTAGAGTTTGTTTTATGTATTTTGGAGCCCTGTCACTGGGTGTGTAAATATTTATTATAGTTATGTCCTCCTGGTGTGTTGACCCTTTAATCATTATATAGTGTCCTTCCTTATCCTTTGTGGTGGATTTTACTTGAAAGTCTATTTTGTCAAAGATTAATATTGCCACTCCTGCTGTTTTTTGAGTGTTGTTTGCTTGATATATTTTTTCCATCCTTTGCATTTTAGTTTGTTTGTGTCTTTAAGTCTAGGGGGTGTCTCTTGAAGGCAGCATATAGATGGATCGTATTTTTTTATCCAGTCTGCCACTGTCTGTCTCTTTATTGATTCATTTAGTCCATTTACATTCAGCATAATTATTGATAGGTATGAGTTTAGTGCTGTCATTTTAATGTCTTTTTGTGTGTGTTGTTGACAATTTCTTTGTTCCACTTAATTTTCTGTGCTGAGTCATTTTTCCTTGTGTATTTTCTTTTCATCTTTTTCATTGTTGTTGATTTTTTATTTGCTGAGTCTTTATATTTTTCTTGTTTTTTATTTTGACTTGTAGGATTATTAGTTTCTTCTGTGGTTACCTTAATATTTACCCCTATTTTTCTAAGTTTATACCAGTCTTTTATTTCTTTATACTGCCTTGACTTCCTCGCCATATGAAAAATCTATGTCAACATTTTTTAAGTTCCTCTTTTGTGTTTTAATGTTGTCATCTTTTACATATTGACATCTGTATACCTATTTTCAGTGTTTTAGCTTTGATTTATTTTTGTGACTACCCTATTTGGGTTGATAGCTGGGATCTGTCCTGTGTTCTAGTCTTGGGTTATCTGATGTTACTGATTTTCTAACAAGAGGACTCTCTTTAGTATTTCTTGTGATTTTGGTTTGGTTTTTGCAAATTCCCTAAACTTCTGTTTATCTGGAAATGCCCTAATTTCACCATCATATTTGAGAGACAGTTTTGCTGGATATATAATTCTTGGCTGGCAGTTTTTTTCCTTCAAGACGTTATATATGTCATCCCATTGCCTTCTTGCCTGCATGGTTTCTGATGAGTAGTCCAAGCTTATTCTTATTGACTCTCCTTTGTAGATGACTTTTCATTTATCCCTAAGTGCTCTTAAAATTCTCTCTTTATCTTTGGCTTTGGCAAGTTTGATTATAATATGTCTTGGTAACTTTCTTTCGGGATCTACCTTATGTGGGGTGCAATAAGCATCTTGGATAGATATTTTCTCATCTTTCACCGTATCAGGGAAGTTTTCTGCCAACAAATCTTCAACAATTCTCTCTGTATTTTTTGTTATCCCTCCCTGTTCTGGTACTCCAATCACTCATAGGTTGTTCCTCTTGATAAAATCCCACATAATTCTTAGGATTTCTTCATTTTTTTAAAATCCTTTTATCTGATTTTTCCTCAAATAAGTTGGTGTCAAGTACTTTACCTTCAATCTCACTAATTCTGACCTCCATTGCCTCAATCCTGCTCCTATGACTTTATATTGAGTTGTCTAATTCTGACATTTTATTGTTAATCTTCTGGATTTCTGATTGCTATCTCTCTATGGATACTTGCAGCCTGTTAAATTTGTCATTATGCTCTTCTCCAATCTTTTTAATTTCCTCTATTGCTTGTTCTGTGTTTTGCTTAATTTCCTTCCTAATCTCTTCAAGAGTTTTGTATATTAATCCTGTGGATTCCGCCTCTGGTAATTGTAAGAAATTTTCTTCCTCTGGAAAATTTCTAAATTCTTTATTTTGGGAGCTTACTGAAGCCATCATTAACTGCCTCTTTTGTGATTTGATATTGACTGTTGTCTCCAAGCCATCAATAAGTTATTATATTTATTTATTTTATGTTTGCCTGCTGTGTCCTGGCTTCTTGGTTTGTTTTGTTTTGATATGCCCAAATAGGCAGCTTGTGTCAGCTAGCCCAGTCACCAGCACCCTTGAAGCTCCAGTGTCCTGTCCCCAGGTGGCCAGACCTGCCACTAAGTATGTGAGTCCAGGAGTCTGCCCACTCCTCCTGTATGGATTCAGCTCAGGTGTCCAGGTATTTGGCCACCAACTGTGTGGTGCAGGCTCTCACCTACAGTTCTAGACTGGCATGGGTGATTGGTGTAGGCACAGGCATCTGGCTTCAGCAGGGGGACACAGGCTGAGCAAGGCATGGGGCTGACGGCCACCCCCGAGTGTCCAGGAGGAAAGTGTGTCTCTGTTCCCTACAGCACATAGATGGGTGGGTTTTGCAGCTGGACTATAAGCACACAATGCTGTTGGCAATAAGGACTGGGGGGCACCTCTTACTCTTGGCCCCCTGTAGCACATGGCTAGGTGGCATGGGTGGACCCACCAGTCCTCAGGCCCCTGACGTGGGTAGGTGAAGACCCTGTTTAATGGACAAAGCAGTGTCAAATGTCACCAACCTGCCACTTCGCAGTTGAAACAGTTGAAGGTAGACTTCAGGTATATACCCTGTTGTACTGCGGTTATGAGGGCCTACGCTGTTGAAATGGGCCCACACAAGTCTATGCAGGGGGA
The DNA here is from genome assembly GCA_030035585.1 of Dugong dugon. Classification (NCBI taxonomy): domain Eukaryota; kingdom Metazoa; phylum Chordata; class Mammalia; order Sirenia; family Dugongidae; genus Dugong; species Dugong dugon. Next base: position 91,941,022 of record CM057462.1, read on the forward strand.
AAGGCACTCAAAGTCCATGGATCCCTTATGCCTGTGCCTAGGCAAAGGAACTGTGCCTACCCTGCGTTCCTGGCTTAGGGGAGTCTGCAAATTATTTTTTCCCATTTGTTAATTTGTTCACTTTCTAAGGCCAGGAGAATGGCTCAGGACACATGACGGGTCCTACTTCTGGCCCAGGAGACTGGCAATTGCCGAAGCCTGTCCAGGACCCAGTGCAGAGCAGGGGGTGGGTATCTAAACGGGAGAGAGGTTTTTTCCTAAGGGGAGTGTTTTTGATCCACTCGGTAGGCCGGATGCAAATGCTTATCTTTTGCCGATGGAGGGCTGCTTCACACTGGTTCTAGATGGCCGAGTAGACTCCATGCCACTGGGTCTCTCTGGGTGTGGAAAAAGCCTCCCGAGCACCACTGCTTACCAGCCTCACCACCCACCCGCAAGCTGATCCAGGCTGAAGGGCTCAGGCTCTCGCCGGCTGAGGTCTGGCAACTCCTTGCTGCTTCTGAGCCACCTATCCCTCCCCCTGCTACTCAGTTTGGTTTCTCAACTTTGCCTTTGATGTCCAGGGCTCCTAGATTGTCATAAAGAATTGATTCACTTGTTTTTTCAGTTCTTTGTCGTAAGCGGGAACTCCAGAAGCCTCTGACTACTCTGCCATCTTAGCCCCACCTCCCTATTGCTTCTATTTTTGTTTGTAAATTTAAAATTGTTGTTCTAAGCACTTTACATGAATATATTTTAAAAAATTATTCATACTTATTTATTTCCAATTTGTGTGTGTTTGTATAACCATGTGTATTTACCACTAGAAATTGCAGGTAACTATAACAGGTATAAGCAGTATAGAGTTGTGATTAAAAGCACAGAGTCAGGAGCCAGACTATTTGGGTTTGAGTTCTAGCCCTACCCCTTAACTCCTGTGCAATATTTTGGACAAGTTCTCTTCATCTGCAAAACAGGAATTAAAATAGTTCCTACATATTAAGATTGTTGTGAGGATGAAACTAGTTAGTACATGTAAGGTACTTAGAATGGTAGGCACTCAAGAATTGTTAGGTGATTTGCACGTTCTTTTGTCCCATTGAAGGAGCCCTGGTGGCACAGTGGTTAAGGGTTCGGCAGCTAAGCAAAATGTTGGCAGTTCAAACCCATCAGCTGTTCTGAGAGAGAAAGATGTGGCAATCTGCTTCCATAAAGATTACAGCCTTGCAAACCCTATGGGGCAGTTCTACTCTGTCCTGTAGGGTGGCTATGAAACAGAATCTACTCCATGGCAATGGGTTTGCTGTATTAAAGTGAAAACTACTGGATTAGAGGGTTGAGTGTGGTCAATATCCAAGACAGTTTTCAATTTTTAGCATCTATATTTTTAAACTTCAACTTATAATACACCCAGACCTAAAATAAATCATAATGGAGGTCAGTACTGAAAACTTAAGATATCCATAGCTCATTGTTTTCATAATTAAGACTTCACAAAAAGTCGGGAAAGCAGGTGAAAATGTTTTCTGAGATGACACATTGTTTTCTTTTTTAAACTTTTAATAGGGTTGTTAATTAATAAGTAGGAAGGATCTGAGGAAAACTCTTAGAGTTGTATTCATTTGCTGAAGAGTGGACACAGTCACCCAAGTTTTCCCCACCCTACCTGTGCAAAGGTACCTGATGACTGGGCAGAACGATGAAGTAGAAAGAAGACCTGATTTCTTGGTGCAGCCTTGCCCCTTATCAACTGAGTGAGTGATCATGGTGTCTTTTAATCTGTTTATGCCTCTATTTTCTCCTCAGTATAAAATAAGGTGTAGAAGATTAATTTATTTATCTTTGTGTAATTGGGCTGAGTTGCATGTTTGGATCAGTAGCGGGGCAGAGATGAAGAGAAGGGACAATACAGAGTTGTTGTTAGTTATCACTGAGTTGATTCTGACTCATGGAGACAGTGTGCAGAGTAGAACTGTGACCTCTCGGAAGCAGACTACCGGGCTCGTTTTCTGAGGTGCTTCTGGATGGGTTCGAACTGCCAACCTTTTAGCTAGTAGTTGACTGCTTAACCATTTGCACCACCCAGGGAGTCTCAGTACAGAGTAGAGATCAAGAATTTAGCAGATAAAATATTGGAGCCAGAAGCTACCATGAGAGTGCAAACCGCTAAGTCTTTTCAGAGATGTTAGGAAGGGAGTTGAATTTTCCACAGGAGGTGGAACAAGAGTTTGAGTCAATCTTACCTCGGTCTTAAGGGACAGGGATACCTTGGCTGATATCTGAGTTGCGAAGAGATTTTACCTAGATGCTCCCTAAATCTCCAAATCATCTTCCAGCTTTCAGGTTCTATAACTTAATGAATAAAGGGGGGTGAGAAAAGGAGCAAAGAGGGAGAACGAGAACGCAAATGTGCTAAAAATATGTAGTTGATCCCCAGCTTTCCTTTCACTCCTAACAAAATACAGGGGTCTGTCTTCTTTCACATACGTGTGTCTCTGCCTGCCCTTGATTTTCACTTGAACTTGATTGGGCTGAGAACAGTGAACACTGTGACCTGTCTGGGTCCTCAACATTCTGTGGAATAGTCCTGGCCCTGCAGGCCACTAGGGGCAATGCTGTCTCCTCTCATCTCTCTCCTCTCACCACATCGCTCACCCACACCTGCAGGATATGTTTTAGATTAGGGCTAGATTTCTCAGACAAACCTTGAATTACAGCTCTGCCACTCATTATCATGTGTCTGGACAGGTTACTTAAGCACTGTATGCTACATGCTTTTGGTTTCTTTTTTTTAATCTATTAAAAAAAAACAACAAACCAAATCCATTGCCATTGAGTCGATTCCGACTCCTAGCGACCCTATAGGACAGAGCAGAACTGCCCCGCAGAGCTTTCAAGGCTGGAATCTTTACAGAAGCAGACTGCCACATCTTTCTCCCACAGAGTGGCTGGTGGGTTCAAACTGCCAACCTTTTGGTTAGCAGCCAAACACTTTAACCACTGAGCTACCAGCATTCAGCATATAGTGGGTGTTCAGTAATTGTTTTCTTAATGAATAAAAATGGCTTAGCCTGGTGTATGGAAAATAGTAAGTGCTCCATAAAAGAAAGCTAGACTTTTCACCTTCTGTAGTGGTCATCAGTTGTTTTTGCCTGCTCAGCATCTATTTGCCCATTTTCTTGTAGCAAAACCTCAATTTTCCTTTGTGAAAGTTTCCTTTGTGAAACTTCTCTGCTTTCATTTCAGCCTTGTGGTTCTGGGGAGACTGCTCCCCTATCTCTGCTCCAGAAGTTGGTACGTGGCCCAGGCCTAGTCCGTCCACTTTATGCCAATGAGAGTCGTGCCAGGGATTTTTTGTAGACCAAATGTGAGACAGACTGTCTCTTTCCACTGAGGTTGTCAAGTGGGTATAAAATAAGCCTGAAGCACCTGGTAGACATCTTGCTTCAGGTGGGAAGAATCTGCCCAAGTATAAAGTCAAGAGAATGAAAAGCAGACCTGAGGGATGGAGGTAAACTGATTCCTGATGGTATCTTTTAACATCTGGATCCAGCCAAAAAAAAAGACAATCTCTTTCCTTAGGTCGCTTATAGGTAAGTAAAGGACAATATGATTGAGGAAGGCCAAACTGCTATGGAAACACCAAGGCAGGATACTTAACCGGAATTTGGTGAGCAGAGGTTGGTCAGGGAAAACTTTTGGGCAAGGAGGGAGAGATACCTAAGAAGAAATCTAAATGTTAAATAAGAGTTAGCCAAGTGAATGGGGGTGGGCGGGAGGGGTGGTATATGTGAGAGAGGGTAGAAAGAAAAAAGAGTGTACAAAGGAAAAACAATGGCTCAGAGGCAAAACAATATGTGGCTTCAGGGAACTGAAAATAATTCGTTATGACCAAACCATACAAAGTCCTTTCCCAAATATGATCTTGTTTAATTCAACATGCTAAAATCTTGCACAATAAAAGCAATATATCTAGTAGGATGTGTTCAGTTTCAAGTATATGAAAACCTGAATTACAATGACGTAAGCAGTGAAGACATTTAATTATCAAGAGGTAGGCAGCCAAGGGCTGGTACAGTGATTCTGCAGTGTCATCAAGAATCTGGGCTCTTTCCATCTTTCTATTGCTACATCTTCAACTTTTGGTTTTTATGCCTATTACCTGTGGTAGGCAGAATAATAGCCTCCCAAAGATGTCCACATCCTGGTCCCCAGGACTTATGAATATATTACCTTACATGGCAAAAGGGACATTGCAGATATTAAGTTAAGGATCCTGAGATGGGGAAATTATCTTGTCTATCCAGTTGGGTCTAATATAATCGTAAGAGTCCTTATAAGAGGGAGCCAGGAAAGTTAGTCAGAGGAGGAAATGTGATGGTGGAAGAAGAGGTCAGAGAGAGACATATGAAGATTTGAAGATGCTACATGGCTGGCTTTGAAGATAGAGAAAGGAACCATGAGCCAAGGGATGTAGGAAGCCTCTAGAATCTGCAAAAGACAAGAAACAGCTTCTTCCCTAAAGCCTCCAGAAGGACATAGCCCTGCTGACCCATCTTAGACTTCTGACCTCCAGAACTGTAAGATAATAAATCTGTGTTGTTTCAAGTGAGCAATAGAAGTTAATACATCAAACCATGGTTGCAAGAAGACTGTCAGAGCTCCAGCCATCACTTTCACATTTAACACAAGAAATAAGGGGTAGGAGTTAAAAGGGCAGGGCATGCTGTATATATCCCCTTTGTCAGGAAAGAAAAAAACTTTTATGAAAGTCCCACCAGACAACTTCCTTGTACATATCACTGACCAGACTTAGACACATGGCCGCCTCTACTGGCAAAGGAAAAATATCTCACTGCTCTCCTCTATAGGGAGAACAGGGCTGTTCATTTGTTTTGTAAATAGGTTCAATTCAGTATTCATGAAGGCATAAGAGGGTTGTGCTGAGGTGTAGAACCTCAGGGTATGTGACTGAATGTGCCTTTCATCTGGGAGGAAGGACCATGGGAAAGTCACAGTCCTATGTGCTAGGTGTCATTCATTTACCCTCAGTAGCTTGAGGCAGAGTGATTGAGTGTGTCAGAACCTCGGTGTCTTAGGCTGGGTTCTCTAGAGAAGCAAAAGCAGTGAAGCGTTGGAGTGGTTAAGCACTTGGCTGCTAACCAAAAGGTCAACAGTTCAAATCCACCAGCCACTCCTTGGCAACCCTATGGGGGCAGTTCTACTCTGTCCTATAGGGTGCTATGAGTCAGAATCAGCTCAAAGGCAATGAGTATATATTTATGCATATATATATATATAGAGAGAGGAAGATTTATATCAAGGAAATGGCTCACGCAGTTGTAGAGGCTGGGAAGTCCCAAGTTAATGGGTCAGGCTGGAGGCTTCTCCTGCATCAAGTAGCTGCAGGGCTAACGAAGCCAAGATTGGCAGGTAAGATAGCAGGCTGTTGGCTTACATGCTGCAAAGGCTGATGAATCCCAAGATTGGCAGGTAAGCTGCTAGCTCAAGTCCTAAGCACAAGAGGTCAGATGGCGAGAGAGCCAGATGCAGAGTCCAGAGCAAGCAAATGCCCACCAGCTTTGCCAGAAAATCCATATATATTGATGCAGGCCACATCCCCAAAGAAACTCTCTTTCAGCTGATTGGCTGCTTGTAGCAGATGTCATTATGGAGGTGATTACATCATTACATAACTGCCAAACTACACTATAATTGCCAAACAATTGAGAATCACGGCCCAGCCAAGTTGACACACAACCTTAACCACCACACTGGATTTCCCACAATTGAGGGTTCAGATTTTTTTTTTTTTTAATATATTTTATTGTACTTCAGGTGAAGGCTTACAGAACAAATAGTTTCTCCTGAAACAGTAGTACACATGTTGTTTTATGACATTGGTTAACAACCCCACGACATATTAGCCCTCTAACTTCCCAACCTTTTTTTTTTTTGGTGAAAATACACATGGCCAAAGATACACCATTTCAAAAATTTCTACATACACAGTTCAGTGACATTGACTATGCTCTTCCAATTGTGCTGTTATTCTCACTTAAGATGAAGGCTCACAGAACAAAATAGTTTCTCATTTAACAGTTACTACAAATGTTGCCCTATGACAATGGTTAACAATCTCACAACACATCAACAATATCCTTACTCAACCTTGGGTTCCCTATCACCAGCTTCCTTGTTCCCTTCTGCCTTCTGGCCCTTGTCACTGGACTCCTGTACCTCGTTAGTCTCATTTGGTTTTACGGGGCAAGGGTTTAGATATTTTTGCAAAGTGGGAATGGATATCTATCTTTAAGAAGAGCATTTGAGAGGCTTTGGTTGGGGTGTGCTGGTGTGTGTCTTGAACCAGAGTCATGGGAAACTTATGCTTTTTATGAGTTGATTCTTCCCATCAGGCATTGTGGAGAGGGTCCAGACTGCTTCAAAACTATAAGAAATAAAAGCTGAAAAAATTATAGTCAGAAAAAGAGCACAAAAGAGGGTGAGAGCTGAAGTGGAGAGGGGAGACAGAGGTGACCAAAGTAAGAATAGTATTAGGAATATCATGCAAAGGAAGCTAGGAATTATTTTATCAGTGTTCCCCTATTTAGTAGCTCTCTTGTCAGTAGGCAGGCTCCCCTGATGGGAGGCAGTGGTGAGATTAGCGATCATTGTCAGAGAACTTGGGTAGACTCCCTGACATAAGATAAATGGCTGGGCAAAGGATCTGGCAATGGTAGCTTTTGAGAAAGATCAGAAGTCTGCTACTGTGGCAGTAGTACCAGAAGGAACAGACAGCACTAGGGACAGCAAAGAATGGCTTTGGCAGTGTAATCTAGTGTCACAACTCATCTAGATTCCTGAGGGATAAAGAATCAGGATCGGCACAAAGCTGGTTCCTATGCAGTGGAGGTCAGACATACCTCCACTCTCCAGTCTCTTCACCATTTCTAATACCAGCTGTTCCCCCCATGACACTTTCTACTTCTCTGTTGGGTTCAATAATTTGTTGTAATGGTCACACAGAACTCACAGACAATATTTACAGTTAAGTGGTTTATTAAGGTAGTAATAGGCTACAACTAGGGATCAAGATCAAGAAGCATGTAGGCAAGTCCCAAAAGGCTCCTCTGAAGTGGAGAGTACTTGGCTCCCTTCTTCAGTGCAGGACAGCTCTCTTAGCTCCCCTTGGTGTACAAGCAGACACACCCTTCTCTTGGCTGTGCAAGCAGGCAGGCCCTCCTCTCAGCCGTGCAGGCCTCTTTTTGGCTGTGCACACCCCATCTTGACCATGCACACTCCCTCAGGACAAGCTTCCTCTTGGCCCCCTCTTGGCCCTTAGGCATGGCTCCCTCTTGGCCTTAGGGTTATAACTCTCAGCACAGCTAAGGCCATCTGCTACTGCCAAAAGTAGGCCAGCTCAGCAGCGCCTCCCCCAACGCCACCACTGCCTTTGGCCTCTTGGCTGCTAAGTGGCCCAGCTCATAGCCAGTGTGGCAGCTTGCTCAGCTCTCTAAGCTGCTTTCACAGCAGCAGCTTTCTGCTCTCGCCATTGGCTCTGCTGCAGGGCCCCTTCCTGGCTTTTCGTCATCTTCAGTATTACCGCTCTGACTTGTGTTGCAGCTCTTTTAGGAGATTCCTTGCCTCCTTTCTCTCTCTGCTTCTTCTCTCTTCTTTCTTCTTGCTGCTAAGAAACCTCTGTGGAGTTGGCTGCTTATATAAGCAAATTCCTTGTCAATTCCAAGGCACGGCCCTCCCAGCAGGACCACGAACTGACCAATCCCCTCGGTAGACTGCAAGTCACTCAATTTGCATAGTAAACCAACCAATCCCTGCAAAGTGCATAAACTAGACTAATCACAGGGCAGACTGCAGCCCAGAGCTACACAAAAAGTATCGACCATCAAGTTGTTTATAGCTTATCCAGGAAATGTCAATGAAACCAGACAAAAGTATCATACCTTCTGGGGTAGAAAACGACCTGGAAGCTCCTCTCCCCGCTAAGTTGCTTCTCCAAAGAACTAGGGCAAAGGTAACTCTTCAGGATTTAGGGGAGAAATCTCCCAAGCTGTTTTTCCAAAGAACCAAGGCAAAAGACCACATAAAGAAACTCATTTCACTAGAGGCAGGAAGATAAAAGCTAAAGAAATCTAAATTGCCTTCAGTAAGGATTACCCTCAGTTGTATTGGCCAGGCCATAAGACTGCCTCGCTAGTTCTGGTTGTTGGATAGAGATTTGTTTATTGCAGTGGAATCTCCAAAGATCTGAGTGGGGAAACACTATTCTTGATCCTCATCTCCACCTCCTATAGATATATTCATGTGTATGTATAGATGTATATGTGCAAAGATGATCATTGCATCAATGTTTCATAAATAACAAAAAAGCAAAAACAGCCTAATTGTCCATCTGAAGAGGCCTGGTTAAATAAATTGTGTTAAGTATCCATACAATGGAGTATTCAGAGGCCATTTACATGACTGATATAAAGTAAGCTCCATCTTAGGGTATCAAGCACGATGCAGAATAATGTGTAGAATGTGCTCCCATTTGTGGGGTTTTGTCTCCAGGGATGGGGACTGAGGTTCTTGGGAGCAAGAAAGACATATCTTGTTCTGATTTTTTTTTTTTTTAAACCTGATGTATTGTGTCAGCTGTCTATTGCTGCATAACAAATCACCTCAACACTTAGTGGCATAAAATCAACTACATTATTTTATTTGGTTATAATCATAAGGGTCAGCAGTTAGGGCTGGAGTCAGCTAGGCTGGAGTCTGCTGGTCTGCCTGGGGTCACTCATGATGCTGTAGTCATCTGGTAGTTGGACAAGGGCTGGACAGTTTAAGATGGCCTCATTTAAATGTTTAGTCATTGGTGTTAGCTGTCAGCTGAGCCATTGTCTCCAGTAGGTTAGCGTGGGCATCTCCATATGATACCAATGTTCAAAGAAAACAAAAACAAAAGCTGCAAGTTCTCTTGCGGTCTATACTCTAGAGAAACTTATACAACAAGATTTCTGCCATGGTCTATCGTTCAAGGAAAGTCACAAGGTCAGCCCAGATTCAAGAAGCTGGAATATAGAGGCCACCTTTTTTCTTTTTAAATTTTATTTATTTTGTTGTTGTTGCTGAGAAAATACACAACATGACATACACCAATCCAACACTTACTCCAAGTACCATTTAGTGACACTGACTACATTCTTCAAGTTGTGTACCATTCTCACCCTCACTTTCTGAGTTGTTCCTCCCTTGTTAACATAAATTCACTGCCCCCTAAGGTTCCTATCTAATACTTCAAGTTGCTGTCATCAATTCGATCCCATATAGATAGTTCTTAAAAGAACTTAATGCTCAAGGCAAACATTTTTCACTAGTTAAGCTAAATTATTGTTTCGTTTTAAGAAGACTTCAGGAGATATTTTTGGTTTAAGGTTTAAAGATTATCTCAGGGGTTCATCCAATCTTCATGGCTGCAGGAAGTCTGGAGTCCATGAAAATTTGAAATTCTGTTCTGCATTTTCCCCCTTTTAATCAGGATTTTTCTACAGAATCTTTGATCAAAATGTTCAATAATGGTAGCTGGGCACCATCCAGTTCTGGTCTCATGGCAAAGGAGGCAGCTGTTCATGGAGGCAATTAACCACTCATTCCATATCCTCCTCTTATGCTCGACACTCTTTTTTCTAGAGGCCTCTTTTGGATGAGAGGAACTGCAAATAATTTGTGGCCATTTTTTATCTGCCACATAAACTTATTACCTTTTTTCTAATAAAGTTTACTTAATTAAAAAAAAAAAGAATTAATGCTAGTTGTAATAAATTCATAGGATTTTGAGAATTGACTGTGATCTTAGAGATTATCTAGTACAAAACTTCCTAATTTTATAGATAAGGAAACTAAGGCCCAGAGAGGTAAAATATTTTGGATAAAGTAACATAGCCAGTTAATAGGATCATCAGGATTAGAAAGAGGTCTTCTGACTTTCAGTTTTGTGCTCTTAATTCCATAGTATAATTTCCTTTTTTTTGAACAATGCTTATTAGTGACCTTTGATTGAGAGAGTTTTACAACTTTGTAGCCCTGCTGCTCCTCTAGTTAAGAACTTTAAAGATTACATCTCAGCCAAAGCAGAGGAAAAACTAAAGAAACAATTCAGGTAATCCTAAAAAAATCAAAACGGGAATTTCAGTTATCTAGTCTTAGAGCCTCCATTCTTTTTTTTTTTTTTTTTCCTTTTCTTTTTAGAAACATAACATTAACAAATAATTTACCAAATCATAAATGGTGAATACCAAATACCCTGGTTAAACTGCTTTACACAATGTTCAGACTGGTTCTAGTTTATTTTTCCTTTTGGGATATTTCTAAAACCATAATGTACTGTTAAGTATATTTAACTTACCTTTGTTGGTCCCACTGGGAATTTAGGAGTCCTCTAACAGCTTTGCACGGTCTCAGATTAGTATAATCTCCATTATTACTTGGTTGGTTAATAAATTCAACAAATGCTTATTGTGAATCCACTCATTCAAAATATTGTGCTGAAAATTGTAAAGAATGTAAAAAAGAATAAGGCTTGCACCTTCTTCTTAAGAAGCTGAAAATCTAGTTGTAGGCAAACATGTATGTAACTACAACACAAGGAGAAATGAATTAGATGCTATAAGGGAGGTATTATGAAAGTGGAATGAGAGTATAGAAGAAAGAAAGATTATAGTAATGTCAACTGGGCAGAGTGAGAAAGGCTGTACCATCATTTGTGGCAGAAAGGAAGAACCAAAAAAGACCTTTTCTATGTTTAGAGCGGTCGGTAGGATTTTCTTGTCAAAAATTAGTTGGGGATCTTAAAAGGCTTAAATGCTTTAGGATGTATATTTGAGTTATTGGGAGGCCTCAGAACAAATAGCCTTTCTCCCAACCCAAAGAGATCATTTCGATTCATGAAGTTCTAAATTTCAGAACCTCTTTAATTGTTATAATCTGGTTACTGCGACTAAACGGAGTCTACTGCAAGTGCTGCCAAGTGAAAGGTTGAAGGTTCAAGTCCACCCAGAGGCACCCCAGAAGAGTGGCCTCATGACCTACTTTTGAAAACTACACATTGAAAACCCTATAGAGCACAGTTTTACTCTGACACACATTGGGTCGCCATGAGTTGGAATCTACTCAAAGGCAACTGTTTTTATTTGTTTACCAAACAATTAAAATAAAAATTCTAGCAAGCCGAGTGAGCAAAATCAGGTAAGTATAGCTCTTCTAACAGCATTCTCCTTTAAAAAGATATTCTTTCTGGGTTTGCTAACACAGTGCGACAGATTTTATATATCCTGATAAAAGAGAGGGAATTATTGGAAAATAACGTCTTAATTTATGTAAGTATCTTTAATTTTGAACTTTATCTTGAAACTATGTATCTTTTATCTCATGTTCATTCATTGATTTTCCTTTGTGTTGGAAAATCATCTAAATGAAAAGGTAAATAGCTAGGCAGAAGTTCCTTAAAAAAACAAAAACAAAGCTGAAGTTGGCCCAAATTGTCATGAGAACGAGTGATAAAATAAGTCCATAAACCACCCCTCTCTGAGCCTTGAAACTCTGAGAACAAGTTGAGTTGATATGAGGATGCAGTTTTAAACAGCTGTTGTTGTTTTCTTGGTTTAAATAAGACTTGTAGCTCCATTTTATCAGTGCTTGTGTTATTTTTCAATATTAGGTCATCTTATGATATGCAGGTGGTAATGGAGCAAAGAATGTATATCACTGGATAAATATGAATGCTATATTTTTCGTGAGGGATGACATAGTTTCTTGGGATTTTTATTCAGTTACATTTTACTAGTCCTAAAATATTTAGAGTTATGTACTTAAAAGATAAAGAGCATAGGTATTACATCCACAGAAGGTATTTTAGTCAGTGAATGTTCAATGTAGCAGGTAGAGATGAACTTAGCACGTCTTCTAGACTGAACTGGGAACAGACTCTTCGGCGATAAAATGCACTTAACAGTCTATTTAATAGTGGTGAGGTCCTTGAAAATGCAATATCCATGCTAATCTCGCCTTTTTCTAAATTACAGATGAAAAATAGGTCAGTTAGGTAGAGCCTTTGCTTTCTATTTAAAGTGTGACATTTAATCTATTTAAACAACTACCAAAACTTTATTAATTCAATGTAAGTTATGCGTGCTGAGAAAGTAGAGAACTTATTAAGAACACAAGGTTTTCCAAAATTTGATCTGGATGTCTTAGCTCTCAGGACTCAATAAAATCTCTACTTTGGAGTTTAGAACAAATCAGGAAGTCCAAGGAAGGACCAGAGAAAAGCAACCCAGAATGTAATTAAATCCCACACCAAAATAACTAAAGGAACTGAGTATTTTACAAAAGGTGTGCAAAAACTACAAGAGGAGCCTCCAGAGAAAGGGTTTCACATCCCTGATGCCTCAAGTAAAATTCATCTGGGAAGAGATGTATACACAGCCGAAAAGCTTCCAGCAGAGAACAAACCAAGGAGTCAAATTAGGGTTTAATGTAACTAGATACCAGCTTCTGTGCATTTTATTTAAACCACAATGTTCTGTAGAATTCTTTGGAGAGGAAAATGCAGGGTACCTGATGAATTGTAATTCCATTTCACTGGAGTCTATTTTGGAGAATGACTGTTCACACTTTTCTTCTCCAGACCCTCTCATTCACTTGAAAATGATTTAATACTCTTGAGCTTCACCCTCCCAATCAGTCCAAACGGATACCTAGGGCAATGCAGTAGCTCTCTTTCCAAACAATTATAAAGAACAAGTGGTTCAGTATTTGAAAAGTAAATACAATACTCCACTTCAGCTTTGTCTAGGGGTTTTGAATTTATTATCCCCTCACCCCCCCAAAGGGCTGTAGGAGTATCCATTCTTTGGGTATCTCCATCTGTTCTTATCATATACTTTCTTGGTTTGCAGATTTTGGTGCCATTATTGAAGGGAGAAGATGCTGCCTTCCTGCCCGCTCTCTTCTCTGGATCCTGGAGGATAAAGGACACCTCGAGGTTATTTCTGCCACTTAACTGACAACCCTGGATTCAATAACAGTTTAGTTCTGATCAGTTCAGCTCTTATTCCAGAAAACTAACTCCATCAGTTATAGAAAATAACTTTTTATAGAAAGAATTTTTCCAAACCTATCTTCACTACATATCCAGGAAGAATTATTTTCTTTCATACTATCAAAGTACCTAGGTTCTAGATAGTAGATAAGAATTATCTTAGGTGAAGGGAAGGACAACACACAATACAGGAGAAGACAACACAACTGGACTAAACCAAAAGCTACTAAGTTTCCTGAATACAACCAAACACTCTGAGGGACAGATTAGCAGGGGTGGGGGTCTTGGGGCCATGGTTTCAGGGGACATCTAGGTCAATTGGCATAACAAAGTTTATTAAGAAAATGTTCTGCATCCCATTTTGGTGGGTGGCATCTGGGGTCTTAAAAGCTAGTGAGTGGCCATCTAAGATACATCAATTGGTCCCAACCTACCTGGAGTGAAGGAGAATGAGGAACACCAAAGACACAAAGAAAATACTAGCCCAAGAGACAGAAAGGGCTACATAAACCAGAGACTCCATCAGCCTGAGACCAGAAGAACTAGATGGTGCCTGGCTACCACCAATGACTGCCCTGACAGGGAACACAACAGAGAGTCCCTGACGGAGCAGGGGCAATTCTAGTAAAAAGACAAGACTTAATGGTCTGACTAAGACTGGAGTGACCCTGGAAGACGTGGCCCCCGGACTGTCTGTTAGCCCAGGACTGAAACCATTCTTCAAGCCAGCTCTTCAGACAAAGACTAGACTGGACTGTGGGACAGAAAATGATACCCCTGAAGAGAGTGTTTCTTAGCCCAAGCAGATATATGAGACTAAATGGGCGGTTCCTGTCTGGAGGCGAGATGAGAAGGCAAAAAGGGACAGGAGATGGTTGAATGGACACGGGAAATCCGAGTGTGCTGTCACATTGTAGGGAGAGTAGCTAGGGTCACATAGCAATGTGTGTGTAAATTTTTGTATAAGAAACTGACTTGAACTGTAAACTTTCACTTAAAGCACAATTTAAAAAAAAAAGTACCTAGATTCTTTTCCTCATTTTATGAGAATCATTTGGATGATGTGTAGTAATCACTATTATTGGACATATACGGTATCACACCTAGATTTAAAAATCCATGTTCCTAGAAGTAGTGTTGCAACTGACATTATCTGCCTTCTTCTTTCTAGTTAAAATGAAAATTCAAATCTGCTACAAAACAAGATGGTGGTATTTTGTGTCCTCCCTCTCTCCTCAGAGCTCCTTTTTAGTTTGGCAACCTTTTTAAAAAATTGGTGAGCGAAAGCAAAAAATCAAGGAGGAAGCAAAGGCATTATTTTCTGACTTACCCTGTTTCTCTGGTACGGACTTTTACTCCTTATGCTAAATAAAAATTTATTTAAAAATCTGACTTTAAATCTTGATGTATTTATTGTAAATCTTACAAGTTGGAACCTCCTACCATCTTGATTTATATAATTTTAAAATGGAGCTCTTATTATTTCCCTTGGGAAGACATTTTGGTTTGAATAGTTCTTACTGGCAGGTTGCCTCCTTTATATTTAGCCCAGATTTTCATTTTCAAAGACCGTTTTAGACAAGTACAATGATAGCTCTGAGCCATTGGATCTGTGTGCCACATAATAGAGTGTGACAATCCACTCAGTTGTGAAACACACAGGAGATAAAGTAATAAAGCAGCGTTTGTGTTATCACATTGGCTTTACAAATCGACTTAAACCCTGACTCAACGCTGTTACTCATTATTGGAAATTAGAGGTGTTTATAATTCTCCAAAATATGTTGGGCTGTGTTGTGACACTCCTTGGAGGTTTGGGGTCCTTGAACCGATGAATACATTATACCGCCACATTAAAGAACTCCTTCCATCTGAAAAGATATAAGCACCATCCTATATTTTAAATAACTTTTAAAAACAGAGTATTAAAATCTTGTGATTTTATTAGAACTTAGGTTCTACATCAAATTATATCTGTGGGCCTTTATCAGTTTATATTTCTTCTGTCTTATTTATATCTCTTTACAAATAAAGATAAAAAAAATAAATGTATGCTTCAACAACACTGTTGGAACAACAACACTGTTGGAATTGTTTGGCAGGAACATGTATTATGTCTTTTATGGTCCATAGCAACAAAATTATTTTTGTATGTATGATCATATACATATATACAACTTGTATGAGGATAATTCCAACTCGCATCTTAAATTGATAGGAACAGGAACAATGATCATATTCTTCTGGGTCGCATATAATACTGGTCTGTAAGCTTCTTAAGTGCAGGATATTTATTCAATAAATATTTGTTGAATAAATCAGTAAATTGACGTTGTTGTTCTTGTCAGGTGCCATCCATTTGGTTCTGACTCATAGCGACCCTACATACAATAGAACGAAACACTGCCTGGCCCTGCGCCATTCTGCTTGCTATGTTTGAGCCCACTGTTGCACCTACTGTGTCAATCCATCTCATTGAAGGTCTTCCTCTTTTTTTCTGACCGTCTACCAAGCACGATGTCCTTCTCCAGGGACTGATCCCTCCTGATGATATGTCCAAAGTATGTGAGACAAAGTCTTGCCATCCTTGCTCCTAAGGAGCATTTTGGCTGTACTTCTTCCAAGACAGATTTGTTTCTTGCTTTGGCAGTCCATGGTGTACTCAACATTCTTCACCAACACCATAATTCAAAGGCGTCAGTTCTCCTTCCATCTTCCTTATTCATTGTCCAGCTTTCACATGCATATGAGACAATTGAAAATATCATGGTTTGGGTCTGGGGCACTTTAGTCTTCGAGGTGACATCTTTGTTTTTAACACTGTAAAGAGATCTTTTGCAGCAGATTTGCCCAATGCAATGGGTCGTTTGATTTCTTGACTGCTGCTTCCATGGGCATTGACTGCGGATCCAAGTAAAATGAAATCCTTGACAACTTCAATCTTTTCTCCGTTTATCATGATGTTGCTTATTGGTCCAGTTGTGTAGTCTTTGATCATCAGTAAGTGCTTCAAGTCCTCTTTACTTTCAGCAAGCAAGGTTGTGTCATCTGCATATCACAGGTTGTTAATGAGTCTTCCTCCAATCCTGATGCCCTATTCTCCTTCATATAGTCCAGCTTCTCGGATTATTTGCTCAGCATACATATTAAGTAAGTATGGTGAAGGATACAACCGTGATGCACACCTTTCCTGACTTTAAACCCCACAGTATCCCCTTGTTCTATTCGAACAACTGCCTCTTGATCTATGTACAGGTTCCTCATGAGCACAATTAAGTGTTCCGGAATTCCCATTCTTCGAAACGTTATCCATAAATTGTTATGAACCACACAATCGAATGCCTTTGTGTAGTCAATAAAACACAAGTAAACATCTTTCTGGTATTTGCTTTCAGCCAGGATCCATATGACATCAGCAACGATATCCCTCATTCCACGTCCTCTTCTGAATCTGGCTTGAATTTCTGGCAGTTCCCTGTTGATGCACTGCTGAAGCCTCTTTTGAATGATCTTCAGCAAAATTTTACTTGTGTGTGATATTAATAATATTGTTCTATAATTTCTGCATTCAGTTGAATAAGCTTTCTTTGGAATAGGCATAATTACAGTTCTCTTCCAGTCAGTTGGCCAGGTAGCTGTCTTCCAGATTTCTTGGCATAGACGAGTGAGCACTTCCAGTGTTGCATCTGTTTGTTGAAACATCTTAATTGGTATTCTGTCAGTTCCTGGAGCCTTGCTTTTCACCCATGCCTTTAGTGCAACTTGGACTTCTTCCCTCAGTATCCTCGGTTCCTGATCATATGCTATCTCCTGAAATGGATGAACATCAACCAATTCTTTTTTTTGGTACAGTGACTCTGTGTATTCCTTCCATCTTCTTTTGATGCTTCTTGCGTCATTTAACATTTTCTCCGTAGAATCCTTCAGTATTACAACTCGAGGCTTGAGTTTTTCTTCAGTTCTTTCAGCTTAAGAAATGCTGAGTGTGTTCTTCCCTTTTGGTTTTCTACCTCCAGGTCTTTGCACATGTCATTATAATACTTTACTTTGTCTTCTGGAACCACCCTTTGAAATCTTTTGTTGAGCACTTTTACTTCATCGATTATTCCATTTGCTTTAGCTACTTGACATTCAAGAGCAAGTTTCAGAGTCTCTTCTGACATCCATTTTGGTCTTTCCTTTCTTTCTTGTCTTTTAATGACCTCTTACTTTCTTCATGTATGATGTCCTTGATGTCATTCCACAACTTGTCTGGTCTTCGGCCATTAGTGTTTAATGCATCAAACCTATACTTGAGATGGTCTCTAAATTCAGGTGGGATATACTCAAGGTTGTACTTTGACTCTGGTGGACTTGTTCTAATTTTCTTCAGTTTCAACTTGAACTTGCATATGAGCAATTGATGATCTGTTCCGCAGTTGGCTCCTAGCATTATTCTGACTAATGATTTTGAGCTTTTCCAACGTCTCTTTCCACAGATGTAGTCGATTTGATTCCTGTGTATTCCATCCCACGAGGTTCACGTGTATAGTCGCTGTTTATGCTGTTGAAAAAAGGTATTTGCAATGAAGAAGTCATTGGTCTTGCAAAATTCTATCATGTGATCTCTCGCATGATTTCTATCACCAAAGCCATATTTTCCAGCTACCTATCCTTCTTTTTTGTTTCCAACTTTCGCATTCCAATCACCAGTAATTATCAATGCATTCTGTTTGCATGTTTGATCAATTTCAGACTGCAAAAGTTGGTTAAAATCTTCAATTTCTTCATTTTTGGCATTAGTGATTGGTGTGTAAATTTGAATAATAGTCATATTAACTGGTCTTCCTTGCAGGCGTATGGATATCATCCTATTACTGACAGTATTGTACTTTGGGATAGATCTCGAAATGTTCTTTTTGAGGATGAATGCAATACCATTCCTCTTCAAGTTTTCATTCCTGGCATAGTAGACCATATAATTGTCTCATTCAAAACGGCCAATACCAGTCCATTCCAGGTCACTAATGCAGAAGATATTGATGTTTATGCATTCCATTTCATTTTTGACGATTTCCAGTTTTCCTAGACTCATACTTCATACATTCCATGTTCCGACTATTAATGGATATTCGCGTTTGTTTCTTCTTATTTTGAGTCACAGTAGCAAATGAAAGTCCCAAAAGTTTGACTCCATCCATATCATTAAGGTTGACTGTGCTTTGAGGAAGCTGCTCTTCCCCAGTTGTCTTTTGAGTGACTTCCAACCTGAGGGGCTCATCTTCTGGCACTGTATCAGACAGTGTTCTGCTGCTATTCATAAGGTTTTCACTTGCTAATTCCTTTCAGAAGTAGACTGCCAGATCCTTCTTCCTGGTCTGTCTTAGTCTGGAAGCTCAGCTGAAACTGGTCCACCATGGGTGACCCTGCTGGTATTTGAAGACTGGTGGCGTAGCTTCCAGCATCACAGCAACACGCAAGCCCCCACAGTATGACAAGCTGACAGATTCATGGGGGAAGTACATTCATAAGTAATTATAAATTAACTTGATTAAACTAATTTAATAGATAAAGAAATTGAGATCACTCTGCTCGCCAAAAAAAAAACAAAAAAAACCCCCCCAAAAAACCAAACCCATTGCCGTTGAGTTGATTCCAACTCATAGGAATCCTATAGGACAGAGTAGAACTGCCCCATACAGTTTCCAAGGAGCTGGTACATTTGAACCACCAACCTTTTGTTTAGCGTCTGAGCTCTTAACCACTGGATCATCAGGGCTGCCACTCGACTCGCAGTAGACATCAATTCAGTTTAGGTTGATTCCACTTTGGTTCCATATAAATATGAAGTTAGTTTCTGAAGTCTCAAAAGGAATTCCTCTACCCATAAGGCTGTTCAATGGTTTGAAAGAAGAATGACAATTTTAGTGTGTGTGTGTGTGTGTGCATGGGGGGAGAATGAGACTGAATGAATATGAGTAAGAGTGAGAGAATAAACCTTCAGTTTAGAATTTCCAACTTTAACTTCCCTGATTGTCCAGGCACCTACTTATGTCATTACTTAACTGAATCAAGAATAAACAAAGATAGAGTGAAAATTATTTAGTGAAATACCAAAAGTGATTAAGGAGTTGGAAAAGAAGTTGAAGAACATGAAATTTTCAATTAATGTAATGAAAGAGGTTCTGGAATTTGAGGTAATTATAGCTGCCCTTGGAGCTCTCAGTATAGATGGTAAAGGTCTTAATTTTTGGACCTCCTGCTCTAGAGAAGATGCATAAGTTATTTATTTTGCCAGTGGGAAGAAGTCAACATGATTTAAGGGATATTTTTACGGAACTCTCCTACATAGGGACCTAGGCTACTTTTCCTTTTTGTAGGGAGCAGATAGAACTAATAGATTGTGTCAGTGTACAATAAGACCTATGTGTCTCTTCTAAGAAATCAGTTTTTCTTCCCCAATGAATTTGTATTATACCGTTATTAAGGTATGTAAATCCTTTCTTCTAAAAATTGTATTATGCTAAGAACAGGCAACTTTTTCTGTTGCCTCTCTAATACCTAACAAAATGTTTACTATTTATTGATTTGTTGAAACAAGAGAAAACCAAGTAGACACTCACTCATATATCTTTTTGAAAGACCTTAATTTTTTTTTAGTTCTTAAAAACTTTGTATTACAGAAAATTTCATTTATAAAAGGTAGAAAAATAAAATAAATTTCTTATCACCTAGCATAAAAAATTATCAAATTGTGGCCAACTTTATTTATTTATACCCAACTCACTTTCCTCTTCCATAATTTTTTGAAACAAATCCCAGATATCATATAATTTCATCTTTAAATATTCCAGCATGTATCTTAAAAATATTCTTTACAAATATAACCAAAATAGCATTATCACAGCTAAAAAAAATTATTATTTTTTAATATTATCATAGGTCTAATCAATGTTCAAATGTACAATTGTTTAATCAGTGTCATATGTATATTTTTATTTTTATAATTTGTAAAATAAAGTCTACTTCTTGTGATTGGCTGATATGTCTTTTAATTCTTTTAAAATCTTTAGATTTTTCCTGTCTGTCTCTCTCTGTTTTTCCATTGGAATTTATTTGTGGGAGAAAATAAACTGTCATTTATTATTGTCATACTCTATATTTTGTTGATTATATCCTCATGGTGTGGGTAAACTTGTTCCTTTGTTTTCTGTATTTCCTGCAACTTGTTAGTTGGATCTCTTAGAGGTTTAATTAGATTAAGATTTAAATTTTGGAGGGAGAGAATACTACTTCATTGGTGGCACATAATTCTGGCTATCTCTTTTTTGTGGTTTTAGCTATTGATGCTTAGATCCATTACTTTATTAGAGTTGCTGCTATTTTATTTCTATATTTCCTTCTTATTTTAGTAACTGTAATACGACCTTGAGCATATCCCACCTGAATACAGAGACTATCTCAAGAATAGATTTGATGCGTTGAACGCTAATGACCAAAGATCAGATGAGTTGTGGAACAACATCAAGGACATTATACATGAAGGAAGCAGGAGGTCGTTAAAAAGACATGAAAGAAATAGACCAAAATGGATGTCAGAAGAGACTGTGAAACTTGAACTTTAAGTACCTAAAGCAAAAGGAAGGACTGATGAAGTAAAAGAGCTGAACAGAAGATTTCTAAGAGTGGTTCGAGAAGACAAAGTAAAGTATTAAAATGACACGTGCAAAGACCTGGAAGTAGAAAACTAAAAGGAAAGAACGTGCTCAGCATTTCTCAAGCTGAAAGAATTGAAGAAAAAATTCAAGCCTTGAGTTGCAATATTGAAGGATTCTAGGGGAAAATCTTAAAGGATGCAGGAAGCATTAAAAGAAGACAGAAGAAATACACAGAGTCACTATACCAAAAAGAGTACTTCGAGGTTCAACCTTTTCAGGAGGTAGCAAATGCTTAGGCAATGATGGTACTGAAGGAAGAAGTCCAAGTTGTGCTAAAGGTATGGGTGAAAAACAAGTCTCCAGGAATCGATGGAATACCAATTGAGATGTTTCAACAAATGGATGCAGTGCTGAAAGTGCTCACTCATCTATGCCAAGAAAGTTGGAAGACAGCTACCTGGCCAACTGACTGGAAGAGAACTGTAATTATGCCTATTCCAAAGAAAGCTTATTCAACTGAATGCAGAAATTATAGAACAATATTATTAATATCACACACAAGTAAAATTTTGCTGAAGATTATTCAAAAGTGGCTGCGGCAGTATATCGACAGGGAACTGCCAGAAATTCAAGCCAGATTCTGAAGAAGAATGGAACCAGGGATATCATGGCTTACGTCAGATGTATCCTGGCTGAAAGCAGAGAATACCAGAGAGATGTTTACCTGTGTTTTATTGACTATGCAAAGGCATTCGACTGTGTGGATCATAACCTTTACATAGATCAAGAGGCAGTTGTTCGAAAAGAACAAGGGGATACTGGGTGGTTTAAAGTCAGGAAAGGTGTGTGTCAGAGTTGTATCCTTTCACCATACTTATTCAATCTGTATACTGAACAAATAATCTGAGAAACTGGACTATATGAAGAAGAATAAGGCATCAGGATTGCAGGAAGACTCATTAACAACCTGTGATATGCAGATGACACAACCTTGCTTGCTGAAAGTGAAGAGGACTTGAAGCACTTACTGATGAAGATCAAAGACCACACCCTTCAGTATGCATTACACCTCAACATAAAGAAAACAAAAATCCTCACAACTGGATTAATACGCAACATCATGATAAACAGAGAAAAGACTGAAGTTGTCAAGGATTTCATTTTACTTGGATCCACAATCAGTGCCCAGGGAAGCAGCAGTCAAGAAATCAAATGACCCATGGCATTGGGCAAATCTGCCGCAAAAGACCTCTTTAAAGTGTTGAAAAGCAAAGATGTCACCTTGAAGACTAAGGTGAGCCTGACCAAGCCATGGTGTTTTAAATTGCCTCATATGCATGTGAAAGCTGGACAATGAATAAGGAAGACTGAAGAAAAATTGATGCCTTGGAGTTGTGGTGTTGGCAAAGAAAATAGAATATACCATGGACTGTCAAAGGAAGAAAAAAATCTGTCTCGTAAAAAGTACAACCAGAATGTTCCTTAGAAGCAAGGATGGCGAGAGTATGTCTCACATACTTTGGACATGTTATCAGGAGGGATTAATCCCTGGAGAAGGACATCATGCTTGGTGTCTTAGTCATCTAGTGCTGCGATAACAGAAATATCACAAGTGCATGGTTTTAACAAAGAGAAGTTTATTATCTCATAGTCCAGTAGGGTACAAGTCCAAATTCAGGGCATCAGCTCCAGGAGAAGGCTTTCTCTCTCTGTCGGCTCTGGAGGAAGGTCTATGTGATGCATCAGTCTTCCCTTGGTCTGGGAGCATCTCAGTGCAGGAACCTCAGGTCCAAAGGAGGCGCTCTGCTCCTGGCACTGCCTTCTTGGTGGTGTGAAGTTCCCGTGTGTCTCTGCTTGTTTCTCTCTTTTATATCTCAAAAGAGATTGGCTTAAGACACTATCTAATCTTGTAGACATCATCAGTATAACTGCCGCTAATTCATCTTATTACATCATAGTGATAGAATTTACAACACATAGGGAAATCACATCAGATTACAAAACGGTACACCATCATACAACCCTGGGAATCATGACCCAGCCAAGTTGACAGGTATTTTTGGGGAACACAACTCAATCCATGACACTCGGTAAAGTAGAACATCAGTGACAAAGAGGAAGACCCTCAACAAGATGGATTTACACAGTGGCTGCAACAATGGGCTCAAGCATGACAACTATTGTGTGGATGGTGCAGGATCAGGCAGTGTTTCGTTCTGTTCTACACAGGGTCACTATGAGTTGGAATTGACTTGACTGCATCTAACAGCACAGCAACAATGATGTTAATGAGGTGAGATAGGTAACGGTTACGTTAATGAGGCAGGGCTCAATCTACAAGATTGGATTGTGTCTTCAGCCAATGTCTTTTGAGACGTAAAAGAAAGAAGCCAGCAGAGACAGGGGAACCTCATACCACCAAGAAAGCAGTGCTGAGAGCAGAGCGTGTCATTTGGACCTGGGGTTCCTGTGCAGACAAACTCCTAGTCCAGAGGAAGGCTGATGACAAGGACCTTCCTCCAGAGCCAACAGAGAAAGCCTCTCTGGAGCTGCTGCCCTGAATTTGGATTTCTAGCCTACTAGACTGTGAGAGAATAAACTTCTGTTTGTTAAAGCCGTCCACTTGTGGTATTTCTGTTATAGCAGCACTAGCTGACTAAGACGGCCGGATTATCCAATAAGCAAGTTATGCAGGGGCTTACTTGTGCTTATTTTCTAATCTGTAGTGCACAGTTTCACCTGTTTTTTACCATGTGGTGAAACCCATGTGAAACTGTGCACTACAGATTAGTAAGTGAACAGAATCAAGCCTGTGCATTCCTTGCTTACTGTAAGCCGGTGCATACCGTGCTTACTTGGTTAATTTGCCCCTGGTTGTACACAGGGTTGCTGTAAGTCGGAACCACCTTGATGGCACCTAACAACAACAGCAATATATTGAAATTTTGAAATGTGGAGGTTGACTCTAGCTTTATGCTATTTAGGTGCACTAATAAACAAGGAGCACAGTGGGCAAATCCCACTTTTATTGTTAACTGCATGGTAAGGATGAGCATGAATCCAATTCCCAGTTGGAAATGGATCCAGTCCTTACCTTCCCACTTCTCTATCCTCTTTGCCAGCCACTCCGAGCTGCATTCTCATCCCCAGTCACTCAGAGCTGGGTCAAAAGTTTTATGGATGCCAACCAGGTGCTCATGTAGCATTTCTTTGACCCCCAGCTACCCAGACCTGGGTCAGAATTTACACATTAGAAGGACTTTGTCTTTCAGATTGACTGCCCACACAGCTCTCCCCTGACCCCCAGCCACCCAGAACTGGGTCAGAGTTCACAAGTTAGGACTCTCTGTCCTTCAGACTGCCAAACAGACAGATACTAGGCCTTGATGGCTCTCATTGCCCCTGTGGGTTGGCTGATTCCTTGGAATTGCTCACAGAATTCATGGAGTGGTTAAAGCACTTGGCTGCTAATGAAAGGTTGGCGGTTCGAACCCACCAGCCACTCTGCAGGAGAAAGACGTGACATTCTGCTTCCATAAAGATTTACAGCCTTGGAAACCCTATGGGGCAGTTATTCCCTGTCCTTTGGGGTCACTATGAATTGGAATCGACTTGACAGCAATGGATTTGTTTGTTTGTTTGTTTTTGGTTTTATCTATACTTACAATACTTACAATAAATGGTTGTAACCAAAAAGGATACAAATGAACAGACACACAGGGCAGGGTCTGGGAGGGATCCCTGGGAGGTACTTCCATTGTCCCCAGGGATGCTCCACCCTACCGGTTGCAGATGCTCTTGCCAATCCAGGAAGCCCCTCCACCCCTAACTTCCGTGTTCAAAGTCTTTTAGTGGTTTCATGGCATAGTCATGATTGAGGCCTCATTGCATGGTCATGACTGATTGAATTATTGACTATGCATGATTAACTAAATCATGCCCCCTCCTTTCCTGAGGTGGTCTTTGTGACTCCCACTCATTTGAACACATTTTCAAAGTGTTTGTTGCCTGGTTGTTTCTGAAGACAAAGACATTTTGATTACTTGGGAAATTCTGAGGGCTATCTTTCAGAAACCAAAAACAAAGGCCAAATCAAGTTCTTTGTCTCACAAGGGAGAAAGGTTATGATGAAACTTGGAGATTTCAGAAGAGTCAGGGATTTCAGAACCATATAAGGGTGTCTTAGTCATCTAGTGCTGCTATAAGAGAAATACCACAAGTGGAGGCTTTAACAAAGAGAAATTTATTTACTCACAGTCTAGTAGGCCAGAAGTCCAAATTCAGGGTGTCGGCTCCAGGGGAAGGCTTTCTCTCACTGTCAGCTCTAGAGGAAGGTCCTTCTCATCAATCTTCCCCTGGACTAGGAGCTTCTCTGCACAGGAACCCCGAGTCCAAAGGACATGCTCTGCTCCCAGTGCTTCTTTCTTGGTGGTATGAGATCCCCCAATTCTCTGCTTGCTTCCCTTTCCTTTTATCTTTTGTAAGATAAAAGGTGGTGCAAGCCACACCCTAGGGAAACTCGCTTTACATTGGATCAGGGATGTGACCTGAGAAAGGGTGTTATACAATCCCACTCTAATCCTCTTTAACATAAAATTATAATCACAAGATGAAGGACAACCACAAAATACTGGGAATCATGGCCCAGCCAAACTGATACGCACTTTTTTTGGGGGGACATAATTCAATCCACCATAAAGGGTCAATTGAGGGACGATGTACAAACAGGAAAAGGGATTCTATTTCAAAGAAAATTTGTAATCAGGTGAATGGTTTTTACCTGGAATCAGTCCACATAGAAAAGGACTTCTTTTCTTAGTGAGTGAAAGTGCTCTAGAAACTATCATAAAGTATGATTTATATGAGGAAAAGTAGGATTTGCCTAGGTCATTGAGCACTGGGAGAGTCTAGACCTGTATCTTTGATAAAGTATATGCAGTTTGTACCATGAATTTATCATCTTCACTTTATACACGTGAAATGGCAACCTGAGGCTCCTGTTTTTGTGGAAAATATGGTAAAAATAGAAGAAATTAAGAGGATTTGAACTCTGATTCCCTGGCTGGTGGTAAGTAAAATAGTCAAGATAGTTGTTATTTGGAATCTTTTCCCTTTCTAGTTTCATTTAAACTTTTCTGTGGTGGATTAAAGATGGCCACAAAGTGCCACTCTTTCCATTGAGAGGTATAATCTATTTCTTTTCCCTTGTTATGGATTGAACTGTGTCCCCCCAAAATATGTGTCAACTTGGCTAGGCCATGATTCCCAGTATTGAGATTGTCCACCATTTTGTCATCCGATGTGATTTTCCTATGTGTTGTAAATCCTACCTCCATGATGTTAATGATGCAGGATTAGAGGCAGTTATTTTAATGAGGTAGGACTCAATCTACAAGATTAGATTGTGTCTTAAATCAACCTCGTTTTAGATATAAAAGAGAGACACAGACAAAGAGACAGGGGAACCTCATACCACCAAGAAAGTAGTGCCAGGAGTAGAGTACATCCTTTGGACCCAGGGCCCTGCATTAAGAAGCTCTTAGACCCAGGGAAGATTGATGATAAGGACATTCCCCCAGAGCCAACAGAGAGAGAAAGCCTTTCTCTGCAGCTGGTGACCTGAATTCAGACTTCTAGCCTCCTAGACTGTGAGAGAATAATTTCTCTTTGTTAAAGTCATCTACTTATGGTATTTCTGTTATAGCAGCACTAGATAACTAAGGCACCTTGAGTCTGGGCTGGCTCTCTGACTTGATCAACAGAATATGAAGGGAGTGATGGTGTGTAACTTCCGAGGCTGAGGTGTAAGATGTGTACCTTTTGCTTTTGCCGCTTGGAACACTCCCTCTGGGAAGCAAGCTGCAATATAAAATGCTCACATACTCTGCTGGAGAGACAGGCCTTATGGAGAGAAGACTGAAGCCATTCAGAATGTTCTAGCCTCAGCTGACCTCCTAGCTGACTGCAACCCTATGAGTGACCTCAGCCAATGCCAGTGTAACAGAAGAACCACCCAGCTAAGCCCTGCCTGGATTCTTGATCCATAGAATCATGAGCAAACAAAATGGTTGATGTTTTAAGTCATGACGTTTTAGAGTAATTTGTTATATAGTAGTAGATAATTGAAGCCATTACCTATTAGCCTACCTGGCTTTAGAGATCAATATTGTTCCTTTCAGGTCACTTTCCTTTAAAAGGCAACAACTCTTGAGAAGGATTACATATTAGAGAAAATTGGTTTCAGAGAAAATTTTCACATGGTAAGAATGATATTAGCATTGTTGGGGGTGTGAATGTGTGTGGGGGTGTGGTCTGTTATATGGTAGGGAGAAGGAGACAATTTAATGGGAGAAACAGCTATCAGAAGTGAGGAGAATATGTTTTTAAAACAAAAATCATATTAAGCTAATATTATAAATTGATATGAAGTTTGTTTAATATACAATTTTTAAATCAGGCAATGCTTTTGACTTGAGTCAAAGTGTTCCAAAGAGAAAAAGAACTTCCAAAGATTCTTATACTGCCATCTTATCAACATTGGCATGGAAAAGGGCTGGGGAACAGTGTTTACCTAATAGCAATTTACCCTAAAACACAACTTTCAGTCTGACCCTGGAGTTTCTGTTTCTGTTTCTCAAAACTGACTCTTCCAAAGAGCACAATGCCCAAGGCAAAATGGTCTTTACTAATTAGCAAGACTACTGTTTGGCTTAGGGGTGAGTTTTAGGAGACTGGTCTGCTCGAGTTTCAAGGTTAAAAACAGGATCTCAGGGCAATGGCCTGGGTGGGTCACCTCAACTCCATGGACCCCTGAAATCTGGATTCCAGGAGAATTAAAAACTGTTTCTCTACATTAAAGAGAAATTATAATTGCTATTATTTATTACTTTCTATATGCCAGGGAGTATGTTCAAACTTTACATACATGATTTCATTTTACTGTCTTTACAACTGAAAGATGATAGTATCATTATCTCTCTCTTGCTTTCTTTTTTTGTAGTTGAAGTAATTATGTCATAGAGATGTTAGGGGACTATCCCAGATCAAACAGCTAGAAAGTAGCTGAACCAAATCAAGTCAAACCAGTTGCCGTTGAGTCACTTCTGACTCATGGTGACCCATGTGTTTCAGAGTAGAAATGCACTCCATAGGGTTTCCATAGCTGTGACCTTTTGGAATCTGATTGCCAGGACTTTTTTCCTAGTAGCTGAGCATCTAACCATTTGTGTCACCCAGGGACTGTGAAAGTAGCAGAACGGGGATTTAAATTTAGATCTGTTTGTCTCTAGAGCCATAAATAGCTCTTAACTACCATTCTATACTGACTATAAACTTAATGTGCTCTATGGTTTTGCTATCGCTTATCCTTTTTGCTTGTAGTAAGTGCATTCACTGAGCATCTGTTATGTACAGGTGGTGAACATTTGTCTTAGCCTGGGTTCTTTAGAGAAACAAAACCAATAAAGTGTATAAATATATATATAAAGAGATTTATATCAAGGAAACGGCTCATGTGATTGTAGAGGCTGGAATGTCCCAAGTCTGTGGATCAAGATAGAGGCTTCTCCTGATTCACATAGCAGCAGGGGATGGTAAACTCAAGACTGGCAGGTTGGAGAGCAGGACTCTTGCTCACAGACTGTGAAGATCGACAAATCCCAAGATTGGCAGGAAAGACCGCAGGGCTTCTCCTGATTCATGTAGCTGCAGGGGCTGGTGAACCCAAGATCGGCCTGTTGGAGAGCTCCCACTCATAGGCTGTAAAGATTGATGAATCCCAAGACTGGCAGATAAGCTGATAGCTTGATTCCAAAGAACCGGAGGTCAGACGAACAGGAGGCAGCCACAGGATCCAGCACGAGCGAAAAGCCAGAACATCTGCTCATATTCAGATGCAGGCCACATGCCCAAGGAAACTCCCTTTCAGCTGACTGGCTACTCACAGTAGATCCCATCATGGAAGTGATCACATATAAACACTGAGAATCATGGTCCAGCCAAGCTGACACACAATCTTAACCATCACAATATTCAAAGGTGAAAGATTGTGGAGGGAAAGAGTAAAAGTAGGTATGTAGATGTAATGGGGTAGTTTCACAATGAATTAGAGGCTTGGAAGTCCCTTCCAGTATTTATTTATTCAATGAACACTTCTGAGCACCTGTTTTGTGCTGAATACTGTGCCTGAAGCTATTGCGTTGGGAAGTAGGGAGAAGAGATTGAGACCAACTTTTACCATTTTAAGATGTACATTTTTTCACATACTAATTTCTCTGAAATTACATATATTTTACAATCATAACCTCTTTAAATGGTAGCATTTTTTTAAAATTTCTTGGTGGTACATATAATAATGGTGCTTCTTACAACTGATGGAACCTGAGATTCATTAACATGTAATAAATACAAAATATGATTCTTGTTTGCAATACGCTTATTCTTCATGATCCTGCATTATACTAGATTTCCCTCCAACTGCTGTAACCATGTAATACCCTTCATCATCTTGCCACCTTCTTCTTGGCCTTAAATACGTTTTTACTACAATTATGGTCTCTTTTCCCTCATTCTTTAATCAAATGAAAGACTTTCATATCGCTATCTTCAGCCTCAACTTCTTTCCTGGGCTCTGATTCGTAACTGGTACCTGAATATTTCTACTTTCCTGTCCTAATGTCACCTCAAACACAACACAACTCACCATCTCCCCCTTCAAGTCAGTTTCTCCTCCAGGCTTCCCAAGATCTTTCAGTTCTAGTAATTTAGACTTAAAACCTTGGGCGTCATCCTTGATTCTTCCTTTTTCTTTCTTTTACTTCTTCCCCATATCTCATCTGTTACCAAGATTGGTACATTCTTCATGAATTCCTTTCCAGTTCCACTACTGCCATCTCAATCCAGGCCCTTGTCTAATCACACATGGACTACTATAATGATTTCTACTGCTCCCTCCAATTCCTTTCATCCGTGGTCACCATGTTGAGTTTCCCCTAACAACTGTACTGCACACCTGACTCCCTGCTAAAAGTAATTTAATAGCCCCTCACTGATCACTGAGTAAATTCCAAACACCACAGCCTGGTATTCAAGGCTTTCCACAATTATTCCTTTCCAGCATCATCACCCACCTTCTAAACTGGAGGAAAATGTTCTACACTTTTCAGCTACCTCAAGTTTGGCTTAAATCACTTCCTTAGTCTAGATCTCTACTCTCATCCTATTGGCTTCTCTAAGCCCACACTTCCCTTCAAAGCTCAGCTTACTCCTCAAGGGAAAGCATTTCCTGATAGATTTTAGTTTACAGTGAACCCCCTTCTCTAACTCCGATAGTGCCTAGTGTATGTATCAATAATCCTGACATTTAGCATGTGCTCCCATCTATTGCTTTCTATCCTTTTATGCATGAAAATGTCTTCAATGAGGATTAAGAGCTTTGAGAGCAGAGACTTGGCCATACCTCTCCATATTTCCAGGGCTGACAGTCTTTTAAACAGAATAAAATTTTAGATCTGGAAGTTCACCTCGCCCTGCAGATTCATTTTACAGATGAAGAAACAGAAGCTTAGAGAGAAATTCTTAAGACCTTCTTAGTATAAAGCCATTGCCAAGTATCTGATATTTACAGATTATATATTAAGGGGTTGGCTTATACAGAATAACTGAATTCAAAACGGGGAAATGACGGCATTCTCTGCACAAAGGTGGGAATCGGTGATCCAAGCTTCCTGGCAGGGAACTTGTAGATAGGAGGAGCCCTGACAAGGACAGGGCTGTTATTTTGAATATCTCGAAAATAGTTGGACGCTCAGTGATGCTTTTTGCACTAAGTAATGTCCCAATAAACTCTTCTCCGCAAGCATGTAGCTCAAAGAAAGTGAAGTAGGTTCGCTTTCTGTCTCCCTGAGGGCAAAGGCCCAGAGGAAGAGCTACTGCCCAGTGGTGACGACTAGCCAGGGGCTCTGCACTGTAAAAAGCGAGCCAGGGCCCGCCCCTGAGAGGAATCTGTGAACTAAGCAGCCGCTCTGGCCTTGGCTAGGCTCCCAGGAAAGAAGAGTAAGGGGCTTTCCGTCTGCCCCTAACCTAACCCGGCACTGGAAGCCTCTCAGATTGCAGCCCCTCGCGCCCCGCCTCCTAAGCCGGCAGCCTCTTCTACGCGCCCAGTTCCCTGCCCCGCCCCCTACGCGGTGCGGGCTCGCTCCCGCGCCTGGGCGCCAGCACCGGAGCACGCGGAGGCGGAAGGCCGCAGGGGCGCTCTTCCGCGGTGACGAGCGCGCAGGCGCCTTCTTGGAACTTGCTGCAGGCGGGAGTCCCAACGATCGGTGGGCGGCGGGGTAAGACGGCGGGATTCCAGGGGCTCTGTCGCTCCGGGCCTGTGCAGGGGAGAGGCTGGGGTCTCGCGGTGCCTAGAGGCTGCTCGTCACCGCGCCTCGAGTCGGCTTGGAGCTGGCGACTGGGCTCCCGGCGCCGCTGCGCTCACGGAGACGAGTAGCGAGGCCTCGTCAGCCCAGTCTGCAAGGGGCGCTTGACGGTCGGGTGAGAGGATTTGGTGATGGTGGTGGGACTGGAGCGTCCTTGGCAGGATCTGGCCCTCTAGAACAAGGGAGGGGAAAGGTCAGGAGGAGTCTGCCAGATGTGCAGCCTAGGATAGCTGCACTTCCTAGTTTTGTGTCCACTGTGGACAGGGACGGATTACCCAGTAAGCAAGGTAAGCCGTGTGCTTAGGGCATCAACAAAACAGCGCACCAGTTGTCCAAAGCAAAGACCCATAGATGCCAAGCAGATAGGACACAAGGAAAAGTGAGCGCCACGGTGGAAGGGAACTGGCAGGGTACTAAATGAAATAGATACCAGTTTTAGTGCATGAGAATGTGGTGGGAAATAAAGTTAATGCAGGATCACGAGGGTTCCCACATGCAAGAGTGTTTAAACTATGAGGCACCTACCACTTCAGCGCTTTCGTTGACATTTGTCTCCTGCAGTCCCCTCCCGCATAATGGAAACTCCTTATCTTGGCGAGTATCTTGAGAGTATACTATTTCTTTTTAATAAACAAGAGGTGGGGTGGGCTGTTCAGTCTTAGTCTTACTGCATTCACCCACAAAAATTTTATAATCCAGTTCATCTCACTCTGCTAAAATGGCATACTCCACTTTTGTGTTCAATCACTAATATTATAGTCACATTTAAAAAGAAGTTATATCATGGATTGCTGAGACACACACACACGTATATATATAACTCACATATCCTGTTCAGAATGCATGAGTGTGCAGAGGAGGAGGTGCCACAGATTATCAGTGTTTAGGGCCCTCACATGGCTTAATCCAGCCCTGACTGTGGGGAAGGAACTTCCAGACTGAAAGGAGCAAATTAGGTTACAAAAAGTGGACGGTAGACTTTTCCTTTGTTGAGATGCACCTTTAGGGCAAAGTAGGAGGGATGCAGGAGTCCTGGTGGCGCAATGGTTAAGCGCTTGGCTGCTAACCGAAAGGTCAGCAGTTGGAATCCCCCAGCTGCTCCACAGGTGAAAGACGTGGCAGTCTGCTTCCATAAAGATTTATGGTCTTGGAAACACTATGGGGGCAGTTCTGCTCTGTCCTGTAGGGTCACTGTGAGTTGGAATCCACTCGATGGCAACCGGTTTGGTTTCGGTCAGGATTAGGAGGGACGCTCCTCTCCTGCCTCTGTGGCAACTTCGTGGCATGTGGACAGGCTAGGAAATAACTGTACTGTGCTCTACAGGTGGAAAAAATAATCAACCCTTTTAACTGTTTAAGAAGAGATCAGTTTAAAGATTCTCACATAATATTTTTAACTACACAGGACTTAAAGTTGGGTACCTCCCCTTTTCACACACACACATGAAGCTCTCCATTCAGCAAATACTTTATGGCTACCATTTTTCTGCCAAATATTCTTCTGAATGCAGGGAACATAAACCAAGAAACCAAACCATTTGCCACTGAGTCGATTTCAACTCATAGTGACCCTACAGGACAGAGTAGAACTGCCCCTATAGAGTTTCCAAGGCAGTAACCTTTACGGGAGCAGATTGCCACATCTTTCTCCTAGGAAGCAGACGGTGGGTTCAAACCACCTACCTTTCGGTTAGCAGCCAAGTGCTTTACCCCACTGTGCCACCACGGCTCCCGGTGGGGAACATAGCACTGAATAAAAAAAGAGAATCCCTGTTTGCATGGAACTTATATTCTAATAGACAAATGTAATTTGCTTTTATACTTTTTTGTTGAAATGTAAAATATATAGATAAATATAATTTCCTTTTATACTTTTAAATTGCAACATATATAGAAAAATACTGTACACGAATCCTGAGTTGTGACAGGAAGCTTCAAATGGTTAAGCATTGGACTACTAACTGAAAGAACTGGTCCAAACCCACCAAGAGGTACCTTGGAAGACAAGCCTGGTGATCTGCTTCTGAAAGGTCACGGCCTTGAAAACCCTATGGAGCAGTTCTACTCTGCACATTTGAGGTCACCATGAGTCATAATTGATAGCAACTAACAACAACAACAACTTGTCACAAATCAAACACATCTTTTAACCACCACTCAAATCAAGAAGAGAACATTCACAGCATCTCAGAAAGACCTTCCTCGAGAACCTTTCCAATCACAATCTCCTCCTTTCTCCCCAAAGGTAACCTCTTTCCTGATTTCTAACAACATAGATTAGTTTTGCCTATTTCCAAGACTTTCATAAATGGAACAGTATGGTTTGTATTCTTTGGTGTCTAGCTTTTTGCTCAAAATTATGTTTGTAAGATTGTTCCATGTGTGAAAATATAATTTCTGATAGGAAGAAAATGAAATTGGGCAATGGTGCAGACAGTAAAGAGGAAAACTAGGTAAGGATGGTCAGGAATGAGCTCTCTGAGGGAATGACTTAAGATGTGACATGAATGACAAAATATTAGTGAAGGGTAGAACTGGGTTAAGAGCATCCCAAGTAGAGGGAACCCAAGTGGAAAGACACTGAGGTGTGAATGAACTTGACAGGTTCTGGGAAGCGAGAGAAGTCCTTGTGGGAGAGTGGGAGGAGATGAAGTTGGAAAGGCAGAAGTCAGATCACAGAAGGTCTTATGCCTGGGATATTTGGATTTTATTCTTAGTGTAATAGCTATAAAGAAGAGACATGACCTGGTGTGTTCTTTCCTTTCAAGTATGAACCACTGGTGGAGGAAGGGAAGGTCTATTCATTTACTCATCAAAGAAGCTCCACAAAAGTGGCAGTACTCTTGAGAGAAACATACTAACATGATGGGAAGCCAAATCCTCTTTTGCATTGTGAGGATTTATGTTAATTCAGATACAATTTGTTCCCAAAATAAGGTGTAGAAGACAATTCAGAAATTAGTCATCCATTCTGTTGTTGTTAGGTGCCGTCAAGTCCAGTCTGACTCATAGTGACCCCATGTGACAGAGTAGAACTTGCCATAGGTTTCTCTAAGCTGTACTCTTTATGGGAACAGATCACTAAGTCTGTCTCCTGTGGAGCCACTGGGTGGGTTCGAACGACCAACCTTTCAGTCAGTAGCCGAGCGCATAAATGTTGTGTCACCAGGGCACCTTAGCCAGCCATTCTAATGAGCTAAAAATATTCCTGTCAAGTAGTAGTTCACTTTCTGTTTGAACCTCTTAAAGAGGATCTCACTGCTTTCAAAGGAGGCTTCATTCATTTTTGGACAGCTCTAATTGTTAAAAATGTTTTCCTAATATTTAATTGAAATACCTGTAACATTGGTTATCATCAGTTATTTATTGCCTCCAATTCAGTACTCATAAAATTGATTTTTGTTGTTTTTTTTTTTATATTTTAAGTACAGGACTTTAAATTTATCTGTGATTATTTCTGAAGTTGGATTTGGTCCATCCATAGATGCTGTCCAAATCTTTTTGCATTCTATCATCTGTCATTTAGCTATACTTCTCACCATTGTGCTGTTAGCAAGCTTGATCAGCATGATATCGGTTATAAGCAGTGTGTTCATTATAAGTTCATTTTGAGTATTAAGTGTTATTGGGAATCTACTTTTTCTTATTTAAGGTTATTTAAGAAATATTTAAATCTGATTATCTGAAATTGTGGGTAATTAACTTGGTCATATTAGTGATTTATTATTCCTAGATAAAATATTAGTTAAGGGGCGGTAGAGGGAAATAGTAAATAGGCAATAGATAAGTGGTATCTTTGGTGATGGGTGAGAGTACACATTACTGGAGAAACCAGCACAACTTGTACAAGGAAAGGTCATGGAAGCCCCATAGACACATCCAAACTCCCTGAGGGTCTGAATTGCTGGGTGGAGGGCTGTGGGGACCATGGTCTCGAGGAACATCTAGCTCAATTGGCATAACACAGTTTATAAAGACAATGTTCTACATTCTACCTCGGTGAGTAGCGGCTGGGGTCTTAAAAGCCTGTGAGCAGCCATCTAAGATACTCCACTGGTCTCATCCCTTTGGGAGCAAGGGAGAATGAAGAGAACAGGATACAAGGAAAAGATTAGTCCAAAGGACTAATGGACCACTGCTACCAAGGCCTCCACCAGACTTAGTCCAGTACAGCTAGATGGTGCCCGGCTACCACCACTGACTGCTCTGACTGGGATCACAACAGAGGGTTCTGGACAGAGCTGGAGAACAATGTAGAACAAAATTCTAACACACACACAAAAAGATCAGATTTACTGGCCTAAAGGTGACTGGAGAAACCCCGAGAACGTGGCCCCCAGACACCCTTTTAGCTCAGTGGTGAAGTCGCTTCCGAGGTTCACCGTTCAGCCAGGGATTGTACAGCCCCATAAAAAAAAAAAAAAAAAAAATGGGACTAGTGAGGCACGGCAGTCCAGGGACAAGGGCTAGAAGGCAGAAGGGGACTAGGAAAGCTGGTGATAGGGAACCCAAGGTTGAGTAAGGACAGTGTTGACGTGTAGTAAGGTTGTTAACCATTGCCATAGGGCAACATGTGTACTGTTTACTGAGAAACTGTTTTGTTCTGTAAACCTTCATCTAAAGTGAGAATAGCAGCACAGTTGGAAGAGCATAGTCGATGTCACTGAACAGTGCATGTAGAAATTTTTGAAATGGTGTATCTTTGGCTATGTATATTTTCACCAAAAAAAAAAAAAAAAAAAAAAAAAAGGTTGAGAAGGCAGAGGGTTGACATGTCATGGGGTTGTTAACCAGTGTCATAAAACAATATGTGTACTACTGTTTAATGAGAAACTATTTGTTCTGTAAACCTTCACCTGAAGTACAATAAAAATAAAAAGAATTAGTTAAGATACATATTTTTTAAAATAATAGTAATTATTAGTTTTGTTGTTGTTGTTGAGAATATACACAGCAAAACACACCAATTCAACAGTTCCTATGTGTAGAATTCAGTGAGTTGTACAAACATTCTTACCCTCCTTTTCTGAGTTGTTCTGAGTTGTTCTCCCCATCCTCCATTAACATATCTCACCCTAAGGTTCCTATCTAACCATTGGAGTTGCTGCTGATTTGTTATTTAAATTTTTCTGAATGTAGTTCAAGTATATCCTGTGGTTAAAACGGCCCACTATTTTTCAAAGAGACAAAAATGTCACTTTGATTTTTACTTTCAAACCCTCAATCTAAGGGGAAAAAATGAAGAAAAAAAGAAAAAGAAACATATAAGCGGTTAATATGTTTTACTGCTTTTCTGTTTTCTCAATGTTTGGGCCTATTCTTGTTGATTTTTTACAAAGATTCATTCTCTAAGGTGCAAGACTGGTGTGCTTAGTGCAAGCATATTTTGGAAGAAAAGAAGTTAAAACCAAAACTACTGAATGACTTTAGTGGAAGACTTTTCCCAAACTAAACACAGAGATACAAATGTTCTCTTTATGTTAGTACAAAGGTAAATCACCCTTTTGTCTACCTTTATTGTGTGATTTTTACCTGTTGGTGAACTTGCTGTAGATAGAATTGACTGTTCTATCTACATATTTCTATTGTTTTTCTTCTCTTAAAAATATATCCTTGTGAGAGCAAATTCTTACTACTTCTCTAAACATACTGAGTACCATTTATCAGGGAGAGCTACCTTTTGAGGTATGTTTCCCAAGTAGATTACTAGGGAGGAAGGAGCTTAAAACTATCCCTTCCCCTTTCCATTCTCCCCTCTTTTTCCTGCAAATCCTCCATTATTCTATTTGGTTTAACGGGTTCATTGTTATAGAGATTCTGCTCAATTAAATCTTGGTATCTTTTTTTTTTTTCCCAGGCTACTTCTTCATAGACATAAACATCAGTTTTTGACTGTTTAAAAACGAGGAATCACTTAAAATCCTCTCCAACCCCAAATTCCAAAGAAGTGATAACATTTCTCTCAAGGAAAGAAGTGACTGACTACTGGCACTGATCTATTTTTTCTTCTCTAAATTTGAAGAACAGCGATGGAGAAATGGTACCTGATGCCTGTGGTGGTCTTAATAGGACTGACAGTACGGTGGACAGTTTCTCTTAATTCTTATTCAGGTAATATATTTTTACTGCTTAAAAGATAAGTAAATATTTCTTTGAATAAAGGTTTTTTTTTTAGGGGAGGGTTTAATAGTTTACAGTATTTTGACTGGGACAGAAAAGAATTTCAGGCGTTATTTGTGTCAGCAAGAAAATACATTTAAACTTCTAATCCCAGTAAGAATACGTATATAAGAGGTAAATAGAAGCATGGGCTTTGTGTTGTGAGAAAACAAAAATGTATTCTAGCTGAGAAAATGATGGATTGAGAAGCAATTATGTATCAGGCAGTAAAGAGAGAGAAATGAGGTAGTACTTCAAGGGAGAAGCAGAGTCAAAGGAGGCTTTTTTGCTTAGGGTAGAGAAGGCATAATACTAGATTAGACTGAAAGGAAAAGAGCATTAGAGAAGAAGAGATTGGGAATGTTATGAGAGAGAGGGGAAAATTGATGATGTGTGGTCCAGAGACTGTGGAGATGGGATTAAATTTAACACTGCAAATGTTTGTTTAGCATTTCTTATATTCTAGGCTATGAGTTGGAATTGACTTGACAGCAGTGGTTTTCGTTTTTGGGGTTATATTCCAGGCAGGAGCCCTGGTGGCACAGTGGTTAAAGCACTCATCTATAACCAGAAGGTCGGCGGTTCAAACCCACCAGCTGTTCTATGGAAGAAAGATGTGGCAGTCTGCCCTTGTAAAGATTTACAGCTTTGGAAACCCAGTAGGGCAGTTCTACACCAAAAACCTGTTGCCGTTGAGTCGATTGCAACTCAGAGACCCTATAGGACAGAGTAGAACTGCCCCATAGGATTTCCAGGGAGCATCTGGTGGATTTGAACCGCCAACCTTTTGGTTAGCAGCCAAGTTCTTAACCACTGCACCACCAGGGCTCCGCTGGATGACAACGAGTTTGTTTTTGTTTGTATATTCTAGGCACTGTGCTAGATGGTAGGTGAATACCCAATACTTAAGAAACCCACATTTTAGAGGGAAAGTGGTCACGCTACAATGTAGAAGTATGTGTGAGGTACAGACATAACATACAGAAGTGAATGATCTGGACATATTAGAGGAGGTTTTCCAGGGAGGTGATGTTTGAGTTCATGTTTAAAGGATGAGTTGGAATTAGCTATGCAAATGAAATGGAGGAAGGTATTTTAGACAGCAGGAACATGTGGCATGAGAGGGCATGGTTATTATATATATTGAGTGTTGGATTAGTGTAGAAAGAAGAACAAAAAGGAGGGAGGGAGTGGCTAGAGATTTGGCGTTACAAATTAGCTAGGCCAATAATTTTTGAGTTTTAGGAAAATGTGTTTTATTGTAGTGAAAAATAAATTGTAGGAAAAAGAGGTTGGAGGTAAAGAGACCAATTAGGAGACCATAATAATAATAGAAGTAAGAGCTATTATTAGTATTTACCATATGCTGGATACTAAGTATTTTCTTTAATACTCACCACAGCCGTTAAAGATAGGTAATATCTCTCATTTATAAATGGGAAATGAGACAGCTTATAAATGGCAACTGGAATTAAAATTTGACTTAAAAGTCAGTGCTTTTATGACTCTGCTCTGCTCTGTGGCTGCTCAGAAAGAAGAAAGCCTGAACTAAGGCAATTATGAGATGAGGAAATGAATTCGAAGAATGTTAAGGAAATAAAGTCACTTGGAAGCAGCAGTAGACTTGGGTTCAAACCTTAGTTTTTTCACCTGATCTTAGGGGAAGTTACTTAATCTCTCTGAGCCTCAGGTACCTCTTCTACAAAATGAGGATATTAACACATATTTTAATAGGGTAATTGTGCGGATTAATTGCGATAATGTATATGAACTGTTTTCTTTTTAATGGTGTATGAATATAACCAGCACATTTATGGTTCATAGCTATTATGTCATTTGATCCTCACATCAGATTGTTTAACCTCAAAATGTTTATTGTCTGCTGTGCCACAGGCACTGTTCTGGTCTTTAGGGTGACCAAGAATAATAAATGATATCTTCTCTAGAAGAGTTCACGGTCTAGTGGGTAGAGTGGACATATAAATATAACTATATAGTACATTAAAATACAGTGCAGTATGAACAAAGTAGGAACTCTGGTGGTTTGTGGTTAAGTACTTGGGTGCTAACCGAAAAGTTGGCAGTTTGAACCCGTCAGCCGCCCTGTGGAAGGAAGATGTAGCAGTCTTCTTCCATAAAGATTTACAGCCTTAGAAACCCTATGGGGCAGTTCTAATCTGTCCTATAGTGTCACTAGGAGTTGGAAGCAACCTGACGGCAATGGGTATGAACAAAGTAAACTGGGAACACAAGGGGGAGACTACTAATTCAGATGAAGAAGCCTTAGAGTATTACATTTAAGTTTGTTCTGAAAGGGAGAGAAGGATTTTACTAGGCAGAATAAGGGAGTGAGGATACTGTTCCAGTAAGAGGGAATAGCATGAACAAAGACCAAAAGTTTTAAGAAATAGTGAAGATTTAAGTGTGAAAGAAATACAGAGTGCATGATAAGATGCATTGGTGGGAGATGACTCTCCCCTCCCCACCAAAAAACCCCTTTGCCATCGAGTTGATTCCGACTCATAGCGACCCTATAGGACAGAGTTAGAATTGCCCCATAGGGTTTCCAAGGAACAGCTAGTAGATTCAAAACTGCTGACCTTTTGGTTAGCTGTCAGCTTACAGTAGCTCTTAACTACTGTACCACCAGGGCTCTGGTAGGAGATGAGATGGTAGAAGTCTATTGGGGCCACACTGTGAGTCAAACTAACATGTGAGGGTTTTATCCTTTGGGCAGAGGAGTTTTTTAAGGGGAGAGGTCACAGAGAGGCTTTATTCGTGTGATCAAGAAAATACATTTAAACTTCTAATCCCAATAAAGGGACATATATAAGAGCTAAATAGATGTATTTCTTAAGAGGACAGCTCTAGAGGCACGAAGGCATTTAGAGGAGATGAGGAAAAATTAATGGCTGGAAGGCCACGCTTGTGCATCTATGTGCAGTGACTACTGTATGTTTATGCAAATAATACACACCTTCTGCATTTGTGCTAATTTTTCTTACAGCAACGTGGAAGAAGATTGTCATGGTGACGCTTGTGAGGATGCCTTGCGGGGGTTGGGGGGAGGAGGGTGCAGCCGGCAAATAAATGCAGAAGGCATGTGTTATTTGTATAAA
The DNA here is from genome assembly GCA_030035585.1 of Dugong dugon. Lineage (NCBI taxonomy): Eukaryota > Metazoa > Chordata > Mammalia > Sirenia > Dugongidae > Dugong > Dugong dugon. Next base: position 91,981,433 of record CM057462.1, read on the forward strand.
AATAAGGTATAGATAAATTTATGAATAAGGTTTATGTGAGGTGTTGTTAGCACATAGCTGATTGCAATGGTCTAGGCAAGCGATATTGTAGGCCTGCACTAAGTGGCTAAATTTGAGAGCCATAATTGAGTTAAAATCAATCAACTTTAAGGACAGATTGTATGTGAGGATAAATAAAAGGGAGGAGTTTGAGAATGATTCTCATTTCTAGTTCTGAGACTAGATACTAGTCTGAATTCTAGATAGTGAGACTGAAAACCTAGAAGTAAAACAGATTTCACTGGGGAAGGTAGTAAATTCCATTTTGGATGTGTTAAGATTTAGGAGCATTTTAGTCATATAAAAAGGGGTAAGTTTGGAGAGATGGAGTTTGGTCAGGGGGCACGGGAACACATAAATCCATCTTCAGCTAGTCACAGAGAACACTTTACTTCTAGAGGTGGGCTCTGGCTTCATACTCCAGTGCAGCTCTCTGGTGAGCTAGATTGGACCAACTGCAGAACTCCTTTTTTTCCTTGTGAAATCAGCTCGACGACACCTAACAACAACAACAGAACCAAAGCAGGCAGGCTCCACTTTGCCCAGTTCTCTTAAGCTCACGCCTAACCTCAGATAGAGCAAAGCAAGGGCAGGTGATGATCCAAAAAGTGTTTACCGCAATTCCGAGAGCAAACTTTATTTAGGTTTCCCATTTCAGGCTTTTCTAGTGTTGGTGCATTTCCCAAGTGGGAGGGTTCCTGTTGCTCCACATCCTTTGGGACATTTGGTAGCGTTAAACATTTCAGTGTTTACCAGTCTGGAATGCGTGAAATGATATTTCATTGTGGTTTTAATTTGAATTTCCTTCATTTTCAATAGGATTGAGTGTATTTTCATGTTTATTGGTCACTTGAATTTCCTTTTCTGTGAAATACTTCTATCATCTGTATATTTTCTGTTGTTTTTTTCTTACATATTCTGTATTTTGGATTTTTTTTTTACATGTTCTGTATTCTGGAAACTAACCTATATTCAAGTTACATATGTCTTCTGCCAGTTTGTGGCTTGTTTTTTACACTCTAAGCTGTCTTGATGAACCAAAGTTGTTATTTTAAAATATTCAAATTTGTCAATCTTTTTCCTTTATGATTTGTGCTTTTTGTATCTTTAAGAAATCCTCCCCTACTCCCAGGCCGCAAAGATATTTTTCTAAACTGTTCTTCTCTAAGTTTTAAAATTTGTTTTTTCTATGTAAGTTCTTATCTCGTTAGCATTGATTTTTGTGTGTAGTGTGTGAGAGAGGGATCTATTTTAATTTTTTTGCACATTGATAATCAGTTGCTTCAGCCCATTAATCTTCAATACAAGCTGTCTATATCAGTTTTTCATATTTGTGTGAGTCTGTTTTTGGATTCTCTATTTTGATCCATTTGTCCAATACTGCTATGTCTTATTACTGTAAGTTTATATTAAGCCTTGATATGTGGTAGGGCAGGTTCTCCCACCTGTTAGTTCTGCTTCAGGAATGTCTTTGCTGTCTTGGCTTTTGCTCTTCCATATTATAGTAGGCAGAATTTCTAAAGTGGCCCCCCAAAGATGTCCCACCTTTGTCCCCAGATCCTGTAATTATGATGAGACTTCATACCCATGATTATGTTATCTTATATGACACCAAGAAAACCAAACCCATTGCCATTGAGTTGATTCCAACTCATAGCAACCCTGTAGAACAGGATAGAACTGCCCCATAGGGTTTCCGAAGAGCGCCTGGTGGATTCGAACTGCCGACCTTTTGGTTAGCAGCCGAATGCTTAACTGCTACACCACCAGGGTTTCCTTACATGACACGGATGACTTTAAAAGATAGATTGTGTTGGATTATCCAGGTGGGCCCAGAGTAATCACATGAGCCCTTAAAAGCAGAGAACTTTCTCCAGCTGGTGGCAGAAGGGAACCCAGAGGCCTTTAAAGTGTAAAGACTTGATGCTGTTATGGTCTGAAGATGGAGAGAGCCACATGAGAATAAATGCATACGCCTTCTAGTTGTAGAGAAGCCCTCAATAAGATGACACAATAGCCACAACAATGGACTCAAACATACTAGTGATCATGAAGATGGTGCAAGACTGGGCAATGTTTCATTCTGTTATACATAAGATTGCCTTGAGCCCTCAGCTGACAGCCAGCAAGGAAGTAGAGACCTCAGACTGATAGCTACAAGGAATTAAATTCTGCCAGTAGCATAAATGAACTTGGAAGTAGATTCTTCCCCTGAGTCTCCAGATAAGAGTCCACACTGGCTGACACCTTGATTTCAGCCTTGTGAGACACTGAGCAGAGAACTCAGTCAAGCCTGCCTAGATTTCTGATTGACAGAACTGTGAGATGATAAAAGGATGTCCTAACCTGCTAAGTTTGTGGTAATTGTTATACAGCAATAAAAAAAGAAAGGTGATCAAACAGAATGTGAAAATTATCAAATAATATCATTAATATCACATGCTAGCAAAATTCTGCTGTGGATAATTCAAAAATGACTGCATCCGTAAATCGACAGGAAACTGCCAGAAGTTCAAGCTGGATTCATAAGAGAACTTGGAACAAGGGATGTCATTACTGTTGTCAGATGGATCTTGGCTAACAGCAGAGAATACCAGAAGGATGTGTACCTGTGTTTTATCGACTATGTGAAGGCATTTGACTGTGTGGATCATAACAAATGTATAACATTGTGAAGAACGGGAATTTCAGAACACTTAATTGTGCTTATGTGGAACCTGTACATGGATCAGGGGCAGTCATTCACACAGAACAAGGGGATACTATGTGGTTCAGAATTGGAACAGGTGTGTGGCAAGGTTGTGTACTTTCACTGTACTTATTCAATCTGTATGCTGAACAAATCTGAGAAGCTGCACTATATGAAGAAGGAGGTGGCATCAGGATTGGAGGAGGACTCATTAACAACCTGTTATGTGCAGATGACATGACCGTGCCTGCTGAAAACAAAGACAACTTGAAGCACTTACTGACGAAGTTCAAAGACTACCATGTTTTCCGCAAATAACGTGTTATAAATTTTTTGCAAACCACACAACACCCCATGAGTTATTTTTGTAAGTGTGCTATGCCAGTTTTTTTTTTTACATGTTAATGACTTCAGTTGACACTAAGAAGACATAATTAAACTATGAAATAAGCAGACCTAACATAACCTAATTGTTTCACTTAAGATGATCCGATAAGATTTTCACATTCAACTGTTGAGCTAATGTGCTATAATTATGAAATTAATAGAAACAAACACACAGTTTTGATTATTTATTTTACATTTACCGGGGGACTACCAAACTTGAACCATGACTTCTTTAACATAGCTTATACCTTTATTATACAATTATGATCAGAAGTAACATTTTTGGTTAAGAAAATGAACAGGACGATATGATTTACCTGTAATATGGGAGGATGGGTGAATGAGGCTGAAATTCACTTCTGAAAATGTCACAAGACATGCACAGTATAGCCATGGGTGCACTATGCCAGAACTGTTTTACTTAATTTCATCATTTCCATGCACTGTATGTGAGGGTGCGTTATTTACATGGGCACGTTACTTGCGAAAAAATATGGTATAGCCTTCAGCATGGATTACACTGGAATGTGAAGAAAATGAAAATCCTCCCAACTGGACCGATAAACAACCTCATGATAAATGGAGAAAAATTGAAGTTGTCAGCAATTTCCTTCTACTTGGGTCAACAGTCAACACCCATGGAAGCAGCAGTCAAGAAATCAAATGATGTATTGCATTGGGCAAATTTGCGGCTATAGACTTCTTTAAAGTTTCAAAAAGCAAAGATGTCACTTTGATGACTAAGATGTGTCTGATCCAAGCCATGGCCTTTTCAGTTGTCGCATATGCATGTGAAGTTTGGATAATGATAAAGGAAGACAGAAGAATTGATACATTTGAGCTGTGGTGTTTGGCGAAGAATATTGAATATACCATGGTCTGCAAAAAATTAATGAATCAGTCTTAGGAAAATATACAACTAGAATATTCCTTAGAAGTGATGATGGCGAGACTTCTACTTGCTAATTTTGGACTCTTCATCAGGAAAGACCAATTGATAGAAAAGGATATCATGTTTGGTAAAGTAGAGGACCAATGAAAATGAGAGAAACCCTCAATGAGATGGATTGACAGTAACACAGCAAGGGACTCAAACATACCAATGATTATGAAGTCAGCACAAGACTGGGCAATGTTTTGTTCTGTTATACATAAAGTTGCCATGAGTTGGAGCTGAATTGACAGCAGTTAACAACAGCAAATAGAAAAGTAATACACAAATATATATCTTTTTTTGAATCAGATTCTCAAAGTCCATTGAAAAACCCTATTGGGGTTTTATACTATTGATCAGTTTTGGGGAGAATTGGCAATCATTACCATACTGGGGCTAATTTATTATGATGGTATGTTTCTCCATTTATTTAAGTCTTCTTCCTTGGTGTCTTTCAACAAAAGTTTATAATACTCTACATAAGAGTCTTGCACATCCTTTCCAAGATATATTCCTAGATATCATATATTTTTTCTCATCAGTGTAAATGATACGTTTTTAAAAATTGCTTTTCTAGATGTTTGTTGCTGGGATATACAAATGTGGTTGACTTTATATATTGTTTATTATATTTGGAATCTTATTTTTTTAATATAAATTTTATTTTATTTTTTTCATGAAAATATACACTGGAAAACACACCAATTCAACAGTTTCTACATGTACGGTTCAGTTACATTGATGACATTCTTCAACCGTTCTCACTATCTTTTTCCAAATTATTCCACCACCATTAATATAAACTCATATAAACTCACTGTCCCCTAAGTTTCTCATCTAACCTTTTGAGTTGCTGTTGTCGATTCGTTCCTATATAGATGTTTAAAAGAACTCTATGCTCAAGGCAGACATTCTTTACTTATTAAGCTAATAAATTTAATAATTTAACAATTAAGCTAATTGCTTGGCTTAAAGATGACTTCAGGTGATAGTTTTGGTTTAAGGTTTAAAGATCATCTCAGGGGCAAAAGTTTTAGGGAGTCATCCAGCCTCAATGTCTCCAGAAGTCTGGATTCCATGAGAATTTAAAATTATGATCCTCATTCCCCCCCCCATGCCTTTTTGATCAGGATTCCTCTATAGAATCTTTGATTAAAACATTCTGTAATGGTAGCTGGGCACCATCTATTTCTTCTAGTCTCATGGCAAAGGACTTTCAAATCTTATTAATTCTAATAATGTTAGCTATAGAATCTTTTTGATTTTTGTGTAAAAAACCAAATGATTTATGAATAATGACAGTTTTATATCTTTCTTTCTACTGTTTATACCTTTTCTTTCTTTTTATTGCTAGGACCTTCATTACAGTGCTGAATAGAAATACTAAGAGCAAGTATTCTTTTCTTGTTCCTAATTTTAATGGGTGCTTTTAATCCACCATTGAGTATGCTATTTTTTCTTTAATCTGCAATGTTGTAAATTATATTAGAAGATTTTCTAGCATTCGACCAAACTTCCACCGCCAGATTTGATATCTAGCTTATGCTAGCCTCATACAGTAAGTTAGGGAGTGAGTGTTCCCTCTTTTCCTATAATCTGGCATAATATGTAAGATTGGAATTCTTTGTACTCAAATGCTTTGTAGAACTTGCTGATAAAACTTTTTAGGCCTACAGTATTTTTTGGTGAAAATATTTAACCTAGTGATTTAATTTCTTTAATGGTTATACAACCATTTGGGCTTTCTACTTCTTGAATTATTTTTGTGGTTTATCTTTTTCTAGGAATTTGTCTATTTTACCTAAATTTTAAAATTATTGGCATATACTGATTCATAATGTTTTCTTACCTTTTATATTTCTCCTTTATACTATGACTTATATTATGATTCCCTTCTAATTTCTTATATAGTTTATAATTTTATTAGTATTTTCAAATAACTAATTTGAGCTTTGTTGATCTTTTCAGCAGTATGTTTGGGTTTGTTCCTTTTTTTAACTGCTTAAGTTGGATTCTTTAGCTCATTAATTTTCAATTTCTCTTTTCTAATACAGTCACTTAAGCTATAAATTACCTTTCAGGTAGCACTGTACAAGTAATATTTTCTAAATTCCATTATGATTTCTACTTTGACTCATGACTTATTTAGAACTATGTTTTAAAATTTCTAAACATTCAGACTTTGAAAGTTATATTTTTGATATTTTTAATTTAATTATGTGGTAGAAAGAGAATCTGTCTGTATGATACTAATTCTTTAAAATTTTTTGAGACTTGCCCTAGTCTGTGATCAATTTTTGTAAATACTCTGTGTGCTTGAAGGCATGTGTATTCTCCAATTTAATATTCTGTATACATCCATTAAATCGATATCGCTTTCGTGAAAATTCTTTATATTCTTACTGATTTTTGTTCAGTTGATTTACTGAGAGAGTTGCAATTTCTCCTTGTAGTTTCATCAGTTTTTGCTTTGTGTATTACAAAACTATGTTATTAGGTGTTTTCGAATTATATTTTTGATTTCCAGAGGTTCTGTTTGGGTTCCTTTTCAGATCTTCTTGACTATTTTTGACAGCCTCTTGTTCCCTCAATGTACTTTCAATGTCTTCTTTCATGTCTTTAAATAAATTAACCATACTTATTTTATTTATATTCCCTATCTGAAAATTTTAATATCTGCAGTCTGATTTTGTAGTTCATTGTTTCTGCTGATTCTAGCTCATGATATTTTGTTTTCTCATGAGTTTTACTGATTTTTTAAAAACTGTGAACTTATGTTACTTGGAATTTTACCTGTGGGAATTCTTTGAGCCTTGAGTTTACTGCACATCTCTCTATAAAGAGTTCGTATTGCCTTCTGCCAGGTACCTGGGCACTATCCAAAAGTCAAACTAAATTCCTGTCTTAACTTTTTTGGGGCCATATACTTGGTGTGAATTCAGGCCCCAAACTGAGTAAATGTAGGTTATGGTTAGGAATTTTTAGGGGAGGTTTTTCTTTTTTCCTGTACTACCAAGAACCAAGGGAGAGGTGTAAGTACTATATTCACCATCTCCCAAAAGACATTGTTTTTTTAATCTTAATAGGAGGTTCTCTGACCTTGAACTTCTGTTCAAGCCCCAGGCTTTTCCTCCTTACCATTGCATAGGGCTTGTTATACCTAGACTATAGGGGAAGTTGAAAAGAACTAAAATCAGGGTATAGGGTAAAATAATATCATTTTAAAAATTATGTTATGTCAGTATTACCAGTATCTATAATCAAATGTTTAATGGGAATTGAGTAGGGGACAAGCATATATTATACTTTTCTGTACCCGTTGCTTATGTACATTACTTATTCTAACATCTCTCTCATAACGTGTGAGTTTACTCAGTTACTTCTCTCTTCTGGTAAACAGGACTTTTACTGCCTGTTTTAAAGTTTGCTCTAAAATTGCCCTATTAAGAGAGTCGACAAACTGAGACTATATTTGGAATACTGTGTAAGTATTGTTATTGCACATTGTTGTTGTTAGGTGCCCGTCGAGTTGATTCTGACTCATAGTGACCTTATAGGACAGAGTAGAACTGCCCCTTAGGGTTTCCAAGGAGTGGCTGGTGGATTTGAACTGCCGATCCTTTGATTAGCAGCCGAGCTGGTAACCACTACTGCTCCAGGGTAGAGTATTTACAGGCATTTTTTATGGATAAATATTATATTTTTGCCATTTTTCGGATGAGAAAAATAAAAATTCTAAACACTAGCAAAAACGGTGATTCTATCAGAGTTCTTAACCCCATTATAAAGAATATAACATTTTTAGCATTTACATGTGAAGAATTTCTAGATCATGAAAATACTAGAAGAATTAATGAATAAACATAAGATCTGTGATTCCTCTGAGATTTTGTTTCCCTTTATTAATTAAAATACTTTTATTATTTGTTTTTATCATGCTTATTTTAGTTTGTTTTTTGTTTATCTTTTTTAAGATTGTAATTAGGAAGCACTCAAGTGAGGAAACTCAGGTTAACTTGTTTAGTAGTAATGCATTGATTGTTTCTCCTTTAGAAATGCATATGCGATACAGGCAAACTATATTACTGTAATTTAAATTTTTCTAAAGTTTATACCCCTTTAATTTTTAGTGCTGCTTAGTAATTAACTTCTATAGACCTAAAAAGTATTGGTAAGTATTGCTTGTCGCTTTTAAACAAAGCCAGGGGGAGGAGACAAACCCTGATTTTAGCTATTGATTATTTATTATTTCTTGTAGAGATTCACAGTTCCTCTATACTGAATATAAAGTGTTACCAATGATTTTAGAGCAGATAGCAACATTTGAACTGAGGAAGGTTATTTTATTTTAATTATCTCTTTTTTTCCTCCTCAAAGTTGTATTGGTTATGTAGGAGGAGAAAGTCATAGAGATTTAGTATTTGTACTATATTAAGCATTCTTAAAGTATGACTGTTCTATTAATTACATATTAATTAGGTTAGTTTTTCTCGTCTAAACAATTGCTATTTGTAATGTTTCTTCTTACTTTCCAGGAATGTATAAAAGGGGGATATTATTATGGAAAATTTAGCCAAATTGTCTTCTCTTAGAAAGTTTAAAATTTCAATGTAAAGGCGCAATTTATATGTATTGTTAAGAAAGAAACTACTTGTCCTTTAAACTGTACCATAATTCTGAATAGTTCAGCAATTAAAATAATAAAGTAAAATTTTAAGTGGTACTTAAGACCATCTTCCTGAAAATGAGACAGAATTGTGGCTCTCTCTCTGTATATATACATAATACATTGGTGTGTTTTCTTTATGTAATTCTGAGTTTCATGTAAATGAATTTGTAGAATAATCACTGTGGAAGGAATCCTTTTTGCCCTTCCCAAGTGAAGCTCCCATAGGTACAGTTGGGTTGTCCTTCTGGGTTGCTTTAACGGCACTTTAGCAGTTTTAAAAAACTTAAGTACTAATTTCATAGCCAGTGTCAGCTAAATTTATTGAAGTAGGTCAGACTCTGGATAGAAACTTGTTTCTCAACCCTAAAGAGAGTCATTATCCATTCTTCTATTTGTTAGAGAATGGTAATAAATTCTTCCACATTGACCACAAATCTAGAGCAATTTCAGAAAACCAAGATTAGTTGGTTTTTCAGGTATAGGAAATTCCTTAATATCCTCTCTTTATCTTAGTAGAACAAAACAAACAACTAAAACCAAACCAAAACAACAACAAAAATAATAAAAAGCAATTCTTTTTCCCTAAAAAAGAAAACATACACAATAGTGGTATTCCTTAAAGTAGAAATACACACACACACCCAGAGAAATCTATAAAATACACTTGCAAAAATACAATTAATTCATTGGGGCATTATTTTCGGTTTCTTTTTACAGGTTAGTCACCCCGTTCAGTTTAATTGAGCATGTTTTTAATGCAAGTACGTAGTATATTCCTGGCAATGTGTTTCCTTTTGTCGTAGTAGAAGCACCAGACTTACACTCTTAAAAGTGAAAGTTAGGAATTTTACTGAGGAATAAGATGTTCGTGAGTTGGAGACACTATTACACACAGGCAGAGTACAGTAATGCTCTGAAGTGCAGGAGGGGAGTGAGGCTTTTTATAGAGTGGAGTAAACAAAAGCTCTGTGCTGGCAGGCCCAAGGTGGGTGTAAGGCAAAAACCACAAAGGGGTCATCAAACTACAATCTTTCTTAACAGGCTTTTTTCACATTAGCAATTGTATTTGTTAACACCCTGGAACATCCTGAACGAATCATTCTTCTGAGAACATTTTTGTCAAACTTTCTATAACAGCTGTATATCTGGTCCCTTCCTCTTATCTTAAAATAAGGCTACACTTCAGCCCTAAGTTACAGATATACAAAGAATCATGCGAAAAGCAGGAGTGGAGCCAAGGTCTTAGTGAGTGAATCAAAATGGAGTCCAATTTAGGTCTGGGTCAGCTATTCTAGTTAATGCCAGGTGCTCAGGTTTTAGGGTCCCCTAACACACTTTGAGGTATTGAAAATCAAATTCTCTGTCCATAGGAACTAAAATTCTTGTTTGAGTAACAATTAGAAAATAGTAATTGTCTTAGTCATCTAGTGCAGCTATAACAGAAATACCACAAATGGATAGCTTTAACAAAGAGAAATTTATTTCCTCACAGTAAAGTAGGCTAAAAGTCCACGTTTAACGCTTCAGCTCCAGTGGAAGGCTTTCTCTGTCTGTCAGCCTTCTCCTCAATCTTCCCCCTGACTGGGAGCTTCTCCGCACAGGGACCCTGGGTCCAAAGGATGAGCTTTGCTCCTGGCACTGTTTTCTTGGTGGTATGAGGTCACCGCTTTCTGCTCACTTCCCTTTCCTTTTTACCTCTTGTAAGATAAAAGGTGATGCAGGCCATACCCCAGGGAAACTCACTTTACATTGGAAGGGACGTGACCTTAGTAAGAGTGTTACAATCCCACTGTAATCCTCTTTAACACAAAATTACAATAACAAAACGGAGGACAACCACACAATACTGGGAATTGTGGCCCAGCCAGATTGATACACACATTTTTGGCGGGCTATAATTCAATCCATGACAGTAGTCATGTGACAAAATATATGATACTGAAAGTATAAGTATTATGAGAAGTCAATAATTAATGATAAAATATGTTTTTTATTTATAAGGAGAATTTCATGGACGATTTGGGATGATTCTTGAAAGGTTGGATATGAGCTGATAGAAGAGATATATAAATAGGGATCAAGCAATGTTAGCAAAGGTTTAGAATTTTAGAGTTAGATAGTGACTTCAGGATGTTTTGGGGCAGGAACCTATTTATGAGCATCGTGTTAAAGCAGCCCTGGCATAAGTAATTGATCTGCCATCACAACTTGCTTAATGTTGCACATCCAGTACGTGGAAAATCAGGGCTCACTCTCAAGTCTTTTGAACTTAAGGTTTGTGCTATATCACACTAATTATATCAACATCCTTGCTATAGCAACATTCATTGAGAATCTACTAGGTACCACTACATCCTGAGAATACAAAAATGAACAAGACATGACACTTTCTGAGAATGACAGAGGGGTGTGTGTCTGTCTGTATGCATATATGTGTGTAAGTACCGTGGGTAATTCCTTGTGCCGGTCACTCAGTGAGTATCTGGAGATTGAATCTGATTTTCCCATGATTATCTCATGGGATATTGGTATAATAGAGTCACTAAATGCAACAAATCTACTTAATGTAGTGTTCATTTGAAGAAATGATGGTCTGTTCTGAAACTGGGAAAATCTAGGTTGGATTTAAGTGAGAGATAATACATCACTTGCCAATGTGGCACACCTTTCCAAGGGACTCATGAGTATATTTGACTGTATCTGATTTTCACCTTACTTCCTGATTTTAAAACCTGTGACTTCGTTATACTTTAGGCCTTCTCACAGTTTTGTAATTGATTGCTAGCTAAATAGTAGGTGTTTACTGTTTAGTAAATGGACTTACATTTATATAACTTTAAGTGAGTAAGATAATAACCTCCTTAACCAAGCTGTGAGGCAGTACAAAATAGGAGTTAAGAGCATGGATTATGGAGCCAATCTGCCTGGGTTAAAATCCAGACTCTGGTACTTATTACCTAGGTGACCTTAGTGCCTCTATTTTTTAATCTGTAAAACAAGGATAATAACAACCTACTGCATAGGATTGTAATATATATAGCACCTAGTTGACGCTATGAAATGTTAGCTATTGTAAGTCTGTTATTTCTTACTTGCAATTTTGAAATTAAAAAGAAACTTTATAAACCAAACCTCCAGCCTTTAGTTTAGTTGAGCCTATTAACTATTTGCACCAACCAGGGACTCCTATAAATTGAAAGATTTTTTATAACTAATTCGACAGCAAAGCCTGATCTAACTAATGTCTTTGTAACATATGCTAGTCTGTTTTTGGTTCTATACTTGACCTTACATTATTTATATTTAGTTTGTAAAAGTCCTCTGTAAATTATAGATATTAATTATTGTTTTTATGATACTTATTGGACCTTATAGTTGAGAGTTTCTCTCACAAACTAAAAATACTCAGATACCTTAGTAGTATTAATATTCAGACCTCAGACTCAGACCTGACTTGAAAGTTTTTGGTTCTTTTCTCTAACTTACACTGCCTCTATAAGTTAGTAAAGTTTCATAAGGAAAAAAAAAAATCATTGACATGCTAAAGTATAGTGTTGTCTTGCTCTTTTTACCTTTTATCTTAGGTGCTGGAAAACCCCCTATGTTTGGTGATTATGAAGCTCAGAGACACTGGCAAGAAATTACTTTTAATTTACCAGTCAAACAATGGTATGGATATTTCAACTTAATTCTGTTGTTTATCATAATCAGTTAATATAGATTATTTGAAGGTATTTTTAAATTTAAAAGGAGAATATGCTGTTTTCTTCATCTTGAGCATCCTCATCTCCTGCATACTGATGCCACTTTTATATTGCCTTACATTTTGTAGGTCTGTCTTTGAAAGTTCATGATCCTGAAAGTTACCCATATACTCAGTTACCTGCTATAATGTGATACTAAACTAGAACTTGTTTTTTTTAATTGTACTTTAGATGAAGGTTTACAGAACAAATAGTTTCTCATTAAACTGTACACATATTGTTTCATGACAATGGTTAACAACCCCCTGACATGTCAACACTGTCCCTTCTCAACCTTGGGTTCCCTATCAGCAGCTTTCCTGTCCCCTCCTGCCTTCTAGTCCTTGTCCTTGGAATGTTGTGCCGCATTAGTCTCGTTTTGTTTTATGGGGCTGTCTAATCTTTGGCTTAACGGTGAACCTCGGGAGGGACTTCAGTACTGAGTTAAAAGGGTATCCGGGGGCCATACTGTCGGGGTTTCTCCAGTCTCTGTCAGGCCAGTAAGTCTGGTCTTTTTTTGTGAGTTAGAATTTTGTTCTATGTTTTTCTCCAGCTCTGTCTGAGACCCTCTATTATGATCCCTGTCAGAGCAGTCTGTGGTGGTAGCCAGGCACCATTTTAAACTAGAACTTTTGATGATAGAACACTGTCACATGCCTCAGAAGTTTCTCTGTGGAAGCCTCCTCATGGGCTAAAAATAGTTCTTCTTTCTACCTTCATCCACCACTTTTCCCACTAAAAATCACTGTTATTATAGCCAGTGGTAAAAACAGAAGAGAGCCTTAGCGATAGCAGATGGCTAAATTTGTGGAGCTGAAAACAGGATCAAGGGGAGAAGCCTACAACAGTAGGATTTGTTTTCAACTCCAAAAAATTCAAATGTGTCCCTTTGGTTCAAACATCTTTGAATATCCTGCATCTAGTATAAGGCATGGCACATTGTAGCTCCTCAATAAATATTTGTTGAATGAATGTTTAAATGTTCTTTTTCACACCATCTCATTTCCATAGCTTTCTCTGTGTATTATAAAGGAGGAGGCCAGCTCTGCCCTTCACTGGTTTCATGGTACGGTATATATGGAACCTTCTGTTTTTCAGAATTTAGAGAACTTCATGGATATCTTTATTCATTGTTATTGCTCTAAATCTCATGAACAGTGGTGATTAACTTTAATTTTATATACAAGTCTACCTGGAGGTTTCCACTGTTTCGCTGTTAGGAATGTTTGAGATGTAAAAAGCAATAGATTAGTGGTGAAGAGTGTAGATACTGGACTTAGACTGCCTGAGTTCAAATCCTAGCTCTACCATTTACTAGCCGTGTGACCTTTGGCAAGTTATCTAACTTTCTGTGCCTAAGCTTTATCACTTGTTAAGTGGAGATAATAAGAAAACATATTTCACTGAGTTATTGTGAGGTTTGAATAAAATGATATGTGTAACACACTTAGAACAATGCTGGTATATAGTGAGCTCTTGGTAAATTTTAGCTGTAGCTATAGCTTCTTGATAAATGCCTGTATTATTTTTATTGAAAATGTTCTAATAACAATTATATTACTTATTGTCTATTCTCTTAGAGACTGGCTAACTCTTCATATTGTTCTGTTGATAACTTGGGTCATTGCCTTTATATAATTCCTTCATCAGTGCCATGCAAGAATTTCATACTGAACTACATATTAATAGGTTGGCAGCACCTAGAGTTAAGAGCATTTCAAATAGAGGTCAGCTAAATATTCAGCACTGTTCTTTATTGTTCTTTTTTGAGCATCTTTCAGATCCTCAGACATTGATTTAATCCAAGAGTATCACTGCTTAAATTATTGACACATTCTTAATGTTTTTTCTTTTGCTTGAAAGGTAGATTAAGGTGATATTTGCTGAGGCTTTTTTTTTTTTTTTTTTTAAATTGTGGTTTAAATGAAAGTTTACAGTTCAAGTTAGTTTCTCATACAAAACGTTATACACACATAGCTATGCGACCGTAGTTGCACTCTGCATACTGTGACAGCACACTCCTCCTCTCCACCCCAGATTTCCCGTGTCCGTTCAACCAGCTCCTGTCCCTGTCTGCCTTCTCATCTTGCCTCTGGACAGGAGCTGCCCATTTAGACTCATGTGTCTACTTGAGCTAAGAAGCACACTCGTCACGAGTATCGTTTTATGTCTTATAGTCCAGTCTAATCTTTGTCTGAAGAGTTGGGTCCAAGAATGGTTTTAGTTTTGGGCTAACAGAGTCTGGGGCCATGTCTTCTGGGGTCCCTCCAGTCTCAGTCAGACCATTAAGTCTGGTCTTTTTACTAGAATTTGAGTTCTGCACCCCACTTTTCTCCTGCTCTGTCAGGGACTCTCTGTTGTGTTCCCTGTCAGGGCGGTCATTGGTGGTAGCGAGGCACCGTCTAGTTCTTCTGGTCTCAGGCTGATGAAGTCTGTTGGGCCAATATTTTCTTGGTGTCTTTGGTGTTCTTCATTCTCCCTTGGTCCAGGTGGGTTACGACCAATTGATGCATCTTAGATGGCTGCTCCCTAGCTTTTAAGACCCCCGACGCCACTCACCAAAGTGGGATGCAGAACATATTCTTAATAAACTTTGTTATGCCAGTTGACCTAGATGTCCCCTGAAACCATGGTACCCAGACCCCTGCCCCTGCTACTCTGTCCATCAAAGTGTTTGGTTGTGTTCAGGAAACTTATTAGTTGTGCTGACTTCCCCTATAGTGTTTGTTGTCCTTCCCTTCACCTAAGATAATTCTTGTCTACTGTCTAGTTAGTGACTACCCCTCTCCTTCCCTCCCCACCCTCGTAACCATCAAAGAATGTTTTCTTCTGTGTTTAAACCTTTTCTTGAGTTCTTATAATAGTGGTCTTAGACAATATTTGTCCTTTTGCCACTGACGAATTTCACTCAGCATAATGCCTTCCAGATTCATCTATATTATGAGATGTTTCATGGATTCTTTGTTAAGCTTTATCATTGTGTGATATTCCATTGTGTGAATATACCATAATTTGCTTATCCATTCGTCTGTTGATGGGCACCTAGGTTGTTTCCATGTTTTTGGTATTGTGAACAGTGCTGCAGTGAACATGGGTGTTGCTGAGGCTTTTTTTATGTGCCCCCCCCCCTTTAATATGATTTTTTTAAATTGGAAAGTATATATAACATAAAATTTGTCATTTTAACCATTTTTAAGTGTATAATTCAGTGGCATTGGTTTCATTTATAATGTTGTGTAGCCATCAGTAGGTCTTTGCTGGGCTAGTAAAGTGGCTCAAGGTAGCTGCCAAGGTTCCAGGCTTTTCCCATCTTTCCTTTCTGCCATTCTTTCCTCTTAGTATGTTGGCTTTTCATTGTAGATTTTTTACCACATGGATATAAGATGACTTCCGGGGTTACAGGCATTGTAACTTTATATAACCATGTTGAAGGCAAAAAGACCTTCTTTCTACCTCTCTTTTTGTCCTGGAGCAAAATGCTTCCACCTTTAAAACAATTATTAGCAAAAAAGAAATGCCTGGCTCAGTGCAGACATGGTTTCATACCTGGAGTTGAGCATATTGCTGTCTAAATAAAATCGAAGTTTTGTAAGTCAAGAGGGTTGGTGGGAATGACTGTTTATTTCAGCATTGCTTATAATAATGAGAAATCTGAAACACTCTAAATGCCTTTTAGTAATTGTTATGAGTTGAATATTGACCTCTTAAAATTCATGTCTTTCTCAGAACTTCAGAATGTGACCTTATTTGGAAAAAGGATCGTTGTAAATGTCTTTAGTTAAGATGAGGTCATAGTGGAGTAGGGTGGGCCCTTAACCCAGTATGACTGGTATCCTTATAAGACGAGAAAAAGACACGGAGACACAGACACGGAGATTGGAATTATTCTGCCACAAGCCAAGGAATGCCTTGGGCTGTCAGAAGCTGGAAGAGTCAAGGAAGGATTCTCCATTAGAGGCTTTGGAGGGACCATGGCCCTGCTGACACCTTGATTTTGGATTTCTAGCCACCAGAACTGTGAGAGGATAAATTTGTGATGTTTTAAGTCACCCAGTTTGTGGTAATTTGTTATGGCAGTCCTAGGAAACTAATACAGTAGGGAAATGATTAAATATATTTCTCTTTGTGCACATATACACGTTTTTTCTAGACTGAGTGCTAGAAATGGAATCTCTAAAGTAGATAGTTTTAATGGATACCAATAGCAGAGTATCTCTTTTCTCATATCCTTACCAACACTTAATAATATCAGACTTTTAAAATTTGCATGTCCTTGAGTACTTGTAAGGCTAAGCATCTTTTCCTGTGCTTATTGATCATTAATATTTCTTCTCAGAATTAACTGTTCATATCTTTTCTTTATGTTTGTAATAGATTGCTTGCCTTTTTGTAATGATTTTTTTAATAACTGGTTGTATTAGTTTTCTTTGCTGTAACAAATGATCAGAAATAGTAATTACTCACACACATTTATTAGCACATGGTTTCTTTAGGTCAGAAGTCTAGGCACAGCTTATCTTGGTCCTTCACTCAGGGTCTCAGAAGGCTGCAATTCAGTTGTTGGCTGCAGTCTTATCAGAGACTCAGCTGGGGAAGGATCCACTTCCAGTTCCTTCAGGTTGTGAGCAGAATTAATGTCCTTGCAACTGCAAGACTCTGGGCTTCTTTGCTTGTTGGAGACCATCCCCAGATTCTAGAGTCTGCTCTCAATTTCTTACGATGTGGGCTTCATGATAGCCTGCTTCTTCAAAGTCAGTGAGGGGAAGTTTCTCTAATATACCTTCAAGCAAGACAAGAGTCTTATATATACAATAACATAATCATTGGAGTGAAATCCCATCACCTTTGCCATATTCTGTTGGTTAGAAGCAAGTCGCAGGTCTTGCCCATACTACAGGGGAGGGTGGGAACACCAGTAGATGTGGATAGTGGGGGCCACCTTAAAGTCTGTGTACCACAACAGTTTTCTCCATATTAGTTCTTTTCCTCATATATGTGTGTATATCTTCCTTCTCTCTGTTCTTTGAATTTTTCTTATGGTGTCTTTTGTCATATAAAAATTTTACATTTTGATGTCTGTGTCATCAAATGTATACTTTTTTTTCCTTCATGGGTATGATCCATTTTGAGTTAATTTTTGTGAAAGGCTTATGATCTATGTCTATATTCATTTTTTTGCATGTCGATATCCATTTGTCCCAGCACCACTTGCTGAAAAGACTGTCCTTTCTCTATTGAATTGCCTATCCTCCTTTGTCAAAGATTGGTTGACTGTGTCTTTGTGCATCTATTTCTGGGCTCTCTACTGTATTCCTTTGATGGATTTTTCTATTTTTGCCAATACTACAGTGTCTTAATTACTGTAAGTCTTAAAGTTGGGTAATGTCAGTCTTTTGACTTTGTTCTTCTTCAGTATTGAGTTGGATATTCTGGATCTCTTGCCTTTCCATATAAACTTTGGAATCAGGTTGTCATATCCACAAAAAAACTTCCTGGGAGTTTGATTGCGATTGCACTGAATCTACAGATTAAGTTGGTAAGAACCGTTATCTTAACAACATTGAGTCTGCCTATCATGGACTCTCTCTCCATTTATTTAGATCTGCTTTGATTTATTTAATCAGTTTTGTAGCTTCTCTCATGTAGATCTTGTATATGTTTTATTAAATTTATACTTAAGTATTCTTTTTGTTGCTAATGTTAATGACTGTTATAGAGGAAAGCAATTGACTTTTGTATATTAAGTTGGTATCCTGCAACCTTGCTATAATTGCTTATTCCAGGAGGTTTTTTTGTTAATTCTTTTGGAGTTTCTACATAGACAAGCATGTTATCTGTGAACAAAGACACTTTTATTTTTTCCTTTCTAATATGTATACCTTCTGTCTTGGTCATCTAGTGCTGCTTTAGCAGAAATACCACAAGTGGATGGCTTTAACAAAGAGAAGTTTATTCTCTCACAGTCCAGTAGGCTAGAAGTCTGAATTCAGGGTGCTGGCTCCAGGGGAAGGCTTTTCTCTGTCAGCTCTGGAGAAAGGTCCTCATGATGCATCAGTCTTTCCTTGGTCTGGAAGCATCTCAGTACAGCAACCTCAGGTCCAAAGGATGTGCTTTGCTTCTGGTGCTGCTTTCTTGGTGGTATAAGGTCCCCATAGCTTTCTGCTTGCTTTTCTCTTTTATATCTCAAAAGAGATTGGCTTAAGACTCTATCTAATCTTGTAGATCTCATCAGTATAACTGCTGCTAATCCATCTTATTACATCACAGTGATAGGATTTACAACACAGGAAAATCACATCAGATGACAAAATGGTAGACAATCATACAATGCTGGGAATCATGACCTAGCCAAATTGATACATATATTTTTGGAGGACACAATTCAATCTATGACACCTTATATTTCCTTTTATTGTCTTATTGCATTAGCTAGGACTTTCAGTACGATGTTGAATAGGAGTGGTGAGAGGGAACTTCCTTGCCTTGTTCTTGATCTTAGGGAAAAAGCATCTAGTTTCTCACCATTAAGTATGTTAGCTGTGGGTTTTTTGTAGGCATTCTTTATCAAGTTGAGGAAGTTCCCCCCATTCTAGTTTGCTGACAGTTTTTGTCATGAGTGGATATTGGATTTTGTCAGATGCTTTGATCATATCTATTGATATGATCATATGATTTTTTTTCAGCCTGTTGATGTGATGGATTACATTAATTGATTTTCTAATGTTGAATCAGCCTTGCCTACCTGGAATAAATCCCACTTGGTTGTGGTGTATAATTCTTTTTATACATTTTTGGACTGGAATTGCTAATATTTTGTTGAGGATTTTTACATCTGTGTTCATGAGAAATTTTGGTTTGTAAATTTCCTTTCTAGTAATATCTTTGTTTGGTTTTGGTATTAAGGTCATGCTGACCTGCTAGACTGAGTTAGGAAATGTTCTTCTGCTTCTGTTTTCTGGAAGACATTGTAGAGAAATGGTTTCATTTTTTTCTTAAATATTTGGTGTAATTCATCAGTGAAACCGTCTGGGCCTGGTGCTTTCTGTTTTGGAAGGTTATTAATTGTTGCTTCAATTTCTTTAATAGATATAGGCCTATTCAGATTATTCCTCCTTGTGTGAGTTTTGGTAGATTGTATCTTTCAAGAAATTGGTCCATTTCATCTAACTTACAAAATTTGTGGGCATAGAGTTATTCATAATATTACTTTATTATCCTTTTAATGTCCATGTGATCAGTAGTGATGACCCCTTTATCATTTCTGATGAAAGTGTCTTTCTTTCCTTGGTTAGTCTGGCTAGAGGTTTATCAATTTTATTGATCTTTTCGAAGAACCAGCTTTTGTTTTTTTATTTTCTCTATGGATTTCTTATATTCAATTTCATTTATTTCTGCTCTAACTTTTATTATTTCTTTTCTTCTGCTTATTTTGGATTTAATTTGCTCTTCTTTTTCTAATTTCCTAAGGTGGAAGCTTAGATTATTGATTTTAGATCTTGTTTTCTAAAATATAGATTCAATGCTGTAAATTTTCCTCAAAGTACTGCTTTCGTCGCATCCTTTTGATAAGTTGTATTTTCATTAGTTCAAAATACTTCTAAATTTCTCTTGAGACTTGTTTTTCGACCCATATGTTATTTGAAACTGTATTGTTTAATCTCCAAATAATTTGGGATTTTCTATCTATCTTTCTGTCACTGATTTCCAGTTTAATTCCACTGTGGTCCCAGAGCATACTCTGTATGATTTCTTTTCTTTTAAATTTGTTTCAAGGCCCAGGAAGTGGTCTGAATTGACGAACGCTCGGTGAGACTTTGACAAGAATGTGTTTTCCGCTGTTTATGGATGAAGTATTCTGTAAATGTCAATTAGATCCAGTTGATTGATGGTGCTGTTCAGTTCAACTATATCCTTACTGATTTTGTGCCTGCTGAATCTGTCAATTACTAATAGAGGGGTTGAAAGCTCCAACTATAATAGTGGATTAGTCTATTTTTCCTTGTGGTGCTGTCAATTTTTTGGTCACGTATTTTGATGCTCCATTGTTAAGTGCATACACATTAAGGATTGTTATGCATTCTCGGAGACTTGACCCCTTTATCATTATGTATTGCTCCTCTTTATCCCTGATCATATTCCTTGCTCTCAAGTACTTTATCTGAAATTATTATAACTATTCAGCTTTCTTTTGATTGGTGTTAGCATGCTATATCTTTCTCCAACCCTTTGCTTTTAATCTATCTGTGCCTTTATATTTAAAGTGGGTTTCTTATAGACAACATATACTTGGGCTTGTATTTTAATTGCTGTATTTAGACTATTCACATTTAAAGTGATTATTGATATAGTTGGATTAATATCGGCCATATTTGTAACTGTTTTCTATTTATTACACTGTTCTTTGTTTCTTTTTTCTTTTTTTTTAATATTCCACTCTTTTCCTGACTTCTCTGATTTTAACTGAGTATATGTGTTATGAATTGAACTGTGTCTCCCAAAAATATATTTTGAAATCTGTTAGATCAATTAAGGATAAGAAAAATAAAAGATTTTATTTTATCTTCATTCCTTCTCTAATGCTCTTCATTCTTTATGTAGACCTGAATTTCTTTTTCTTTTTTTAAAATTAACTTTACTGAGGCATAATTTGCATGCAGTAAACATCATCACTGTTAACTGTGCAATTCATTTGTGTCAAAACTCAAAAAAACCAAATTCGTAGCTGTCGAGTCGATTCCAACTCATACCGAACCTATAGGACAGAGTAGAACTGCTCCATAGGGTTTCCAAGGAGCAGCTGGTGGATATAAACTGCTGACATTTTGGTTAGCAGCCATAGCTCTTAACCACTGTCCCACCAGGGCTCCAAGCATTCATGTAATGACCACCAAATAATGATATGGAACCCAAGAAGTTTCCTTATGGCCCTTTGCAGTCAGTCCTCTTCCCCATCCCCTCAACCTTTAAAAAAAAATCATAATCATAAACAGAAGTTAAGGGACTATATAAATATCAAACCAGAATTACAAGAATTATTAAAGGGAGTCCTTCAACCTGAGAACAAACAACATCAGACCACAGGCTAAATCTAGGTTGCAGGATTGTACCAGCCAGATACCAACCTAGGAAATGAACTCTCAAGGACTATCCAAAACCAAAATAATTACAATAGGGAACCAGAGAGGTTAATCTGTAAACGACAACAACATCAGAAGAATAAGAGAGAGAATAAATGATGTAGGTATAGAACCTTCTAATGGACAGGAAGGCAAGGTGATACCCAGTAATAATAGACTGGTTCAAACCTAGGAAGATAAGGGTAAATTTCAAGGTAACCACAAAGAAAGTTAACAAACCTACTCATCAAAATAAAGAAGAAAAACATAAAGTCTCAGTAAAAATAAAACTTAGAAAAACAAAAGAAATGAAAAAAAAAATCCATAAACAAAAGGAATTCAGCACAGGAGAGTAAGAGGAACAAAGAAAATGTCGGCATCTCAAAAAAAAGCACTACAAAATGACAGCAATAAACTTACATCTGTCGTTACACTGAATGTAAATGGCCTAAGTGCACCCATAAAGAGATGGAGAGTGACAGAATGGATAAGAAAACAGGATCCATCAATACGCTGTCTACAAGAGAAACACCTTAGAAACAAAGATGTAAATTTGTTAAAAATCAAAGGATGGAAAAAAATATATCAAGCAAACAGCTACCGAAACAGAGCAGGAGTGGCAATACTAATCTCAGATAAAATAAACTTTAAAACAAAATCCACCATAAAAGACAAAGAAGAACAGTGTATAATGAATACATAACCATAATAAACATCTACGCACTCAATGTCAGGGCTCCAAAATACATAAAACAAACTCTTAACAGTGCCGAAAAGAGAAATTGATGGTTCTACAATAATAGCTGGAGACTTCAACACACCACTCTTGGTAAAGGACAGAACCTTCTAGAAAGAAACTCAATAAAGACACGGAAGACCTAAAAGGCACAGTCAGCTAACTTGACCTCATAGACATATATCGAACACGCGACCCAAGAGCTGCAAAGTACACATTCTTTTCCAGTGCACATGGAACTCTCCAGAGTAGACCACATCTTAGGCCATAGAGCAGCCCTCAACAAGATCCAAAACATTGAGATAATACAACGTGTCTTCTCTGACCACAATGCCATCAAGGTAGAAATTAACAACAGGAAGAGCAAGGAAAAAAATCAATTACATGGAAACTGAATAACACCCTGCTTACAAACCACTGGATAATAGAAGAAATTAGAGATGGAATCAAAAAATTCCTAGAATCAAACGAGAATGAAAACACATCATACCAAAACCTTTGGGACACAGCAAAGGCAGTCATCAGAGGAAAATTTATAGCAACAGATGCACACATCAAAAAAGAAGAGACAAAATCAAAACATTAACTACAGAACGCAAACCAATAGAGAACAGCAAAAAAAAAAAAAGAAAGTAAAAAAGCCCACAGCCACCAGAAGAAAGGAAATAATAAAGATCAGAGCAGAAATAAATGAAATAGGGACTAGAAAAACAGTAGAAAGAATTAACAAAACCAAAAGTTGGTTCTTTGAAAGGATCAACAAAACTGACAAACCACTGGCCAGATTGACAAAAGAAAAACAGGAGAGGATGCAAATAACCCAAATAAGAAATGAAATGGGGACATTACAACAGACCCAATGAAAAAAAAAGGATCATAACAGTATTATGAAAAACTATACTCCAACAAATTTGAAAACCTAGAGGAAATGGATAAATTTCTAGAAACACACTACCTACCCAAACTAACACAAAGTGATGTTGAAAATCTGAACAGACCCATAACAGGAGAAGAGATTGAAAAGGTAATTTAAAAAAAACCTCCCAACCAAAAAAAGCCCTGGCCCATATGGCTTCACTGGAGAATTCTATGAAACATTCACAGAAGAGTTTATACCAGTACTACTCAAACTGTTTCAGAACCTAGAAAAGGAAATGGCACTTCCAAATTCATTCTATGAAGCTAGCATAACCCTGATACCAAAACCTGGCAAAGACACCACAAAAGAAGAAAATTACAGACCAATCTCTGTCATGAATATAGATGCAAAAATTCTCAATGAAATTCTTGCCAGTAGAATTCAGCATCATATCAAAAAAAAAAAAAAAAAAAAAAACTACACCGTGACCAAGTAGGATTCATACCAGGTATGCAAGGATGGTTCAACATTAGAAAATCAATCAGCGTAATCCACCACATAAATAAAAGGAAAGAAAAGAATCACATGATCATCTCAGTTGACACAGAAAAGGCATTTTACAAAGTCTAACACCCATTCCTGATAAAAATTCTCAATAAAATAGGTATAGAAGGGAAATTTCTTAACATAATAAAAGGCATCTATGCAAAACCAATAGCCAGCATCATTCTTAGTGGAGAAAGGCTGAAAACATTCCCCTTGAGAACAGGAACAAGACAAGGATGCCCTTTATCACCACTGCTATTTAACATTGTGCTGGAAGTCCTAGCTAGAGCAATAAGGCAAGAAAAAGAAATAAAGGGCATCCAAATTAATAATGAAGTAGTTAAACTCTCCGTGTTTGTGGATGATACGATAATATACATAGAATACCCAAAAGACTACACCAGAAAACAACCTGAACAAATAGAAAGATTCAGCAGAGCAGCAGGATACAAGATAAACATACAAAAATCAGTTGGATTCCTATATACCAATAAAGAGAACCATGAAGAGGAAATCAGGAAAACAATACCATTTATAATAGCCCCTAAAAAAATAAAATACTTAGGAATAAATCTAACCAGGGATGTAAAAGACCTATACAAAGAAAACTACAAAACATTACTGCAAGAAACCCAAAGGGATCTACATAAATGGAAAAACGTACCATGCTCATGGATAGGTAGACTCAACATTGTGAAAATGAGAATTTTACCCAAAGCAATTTACAAAGACAATTCAATCCCAATCCAAATACCAGGAACATTCTTTAAAGAGATGGAAAAGCTAATCATTAACTTTATATGGAAAGGGAAGAAGCCCTGGATAAGTAAAGCACTATTGAAGAAGAAGAATAAAGAAGGACTCACACTACCTGACCTCAGAACCTATTATACAGCTATGGTAGTCAAAACAGCCTGGTACTGGTCTAACAACAGATACATTGATCAGTGGAACAGAATTGAGAACCCAGATGTAAATTCATCCACCTGTGGTCACCTGATGTTCGACAAGGGTTCAAAGTCCATCAAATGGGGAAAAGACAGTCTTTTTAACAAATGGTGCTGGCAAAACTGGATGTCCATCTGCAAAAAAATGAAACAGAACCCATACCTCACACCATATTCAAAAACTAATTAAAAATGGATCAAAGACCTAAATATAAGCCCCAAAACTGTAAAGTTCATAGAAGAAAAAGTAGGATCAACACTAGAGGCCCTAATGCATGGCATTAACAGGATACAAACCATAACCAACAACACACAAACTCCAGAAGATAAGCTAGATAACTAGGATCTTCTAAAATTTAAACTCTTATGCTCATCAAAAGACTTTGCCAAAAGAGTAAAAAGAGAACCTACAGACTGGGAAAAAATTTTTGGACATTGCAAGTCAGACAAAGGTCTAATCTCTAAAATCTGCAAGAAAATCCAACACCTCTACAACAAAAAGACAAATAATCCTATTAAAAAATGGGCAAAGGAAATGAACAGACACTTTATCATAGAAGACATTCAAGCGGCCAACAGACGTATGAGGAAATGCTTGCAATCACTAGCCATTAGAGAAATGCAAATCATAACCACAATGAGATACCATCTCACCTCGGCATTACTGGCATGAATCAAAAAAACTGGAAATAACAAATGTTGGAGAGGCTGTGGGGAGATTGGAACTCTTCTGCACTGTTGGTGGGAATGCAAAATGATACAACTATTTTGGAAAATGATATGGTGCTTCCTTAGAAAGCTAGAAATAGAAATACCATATGATCCGCAGTTCTACTCCTATGAATATATCCTAGATAAGAGCTGTCACATGAATAGACATATGCATACCCATGATCATTGCAGCACTGTTCACAGTAGCAAGAAGATGGAAACAACCTAGAAGTCCATCAACAGATGAATGGATAAACAAACTATGGTACATACACAAAATGGAGTACTATGCAACAATAAAGAACAATGATGAATCTGTGAAACATCTCATAACATGGATGAAACTGAAGGACATTATGGTGAGTGAAATAAGTCAATCACAAAAGGACAAATATTGTATGAGACCATTACTGTAAAACTCATTAAAAAGTTTACACACAAAAAGAAGCAATCTTTGTTGGTTATGAGGAATGGGAGGTATGGGGGTGGGAATACTAAAGAGACAATAGATAAGTGGTAGCTTTGGTGAAGGGTAAGACAGTACACAATACTGGGGAAACCAGCACAGCTTGTACAAGGAAAGGTCATGGAAGCTCCATAGACCCATCCAAACTTGCTGAGGGACTGAATTGCTGGGTGGAGGCCTGTGGGGTCCATGGTCTCGGGGAACATCTAGCTCAGTTGGCATAACATAGTTTATAAAGACAATGTTCTACATTCTACCTTCGTGAGTAGCGTCTGGGGTCTTAAAAGCCTGTGAGCAGCCATCTGAAATACTCTACTGGTGTCATCCCTTTGGGAGCAAGGGAGAATGAAGAAAACAAGATACAAGGGAAAGATTAGTCCAAAGTACTAATGGACCACAACTACCATGGCCTCTACCAGACTGAATCCAGTACAGCTAGATGGTGCCTGGCTACCACCACTGACTGCTCTGACAGGGATCACAACAGAGGGTCCCAGACAGAGCTGGAGAAGAATGTAGAACAAAATTCTAACTCACAAAAACAAAAAACCCAGACTCACTGGCCTGACAAGAGACTGGAGAAACCCCAACAGTATGGCCCCCGGACACCCTTTTAGCTCAGTAATGAAGTTACTCCCGAGGTTTGCCTTCAGCCAAAGATTAGACAGCCCCATAAAACAAAACGAGACTAATGGGGCACAACAGTCCAGTGAGAAGGACTAGAAGGCAGGAGGGGACAGGAAAGCTGCTGATAGGGAAGCCAAGGTCGAGAAGGGACAGTGTTGACGTGTCATAGGGTTGTTAACCATTGTCATAAAATAATATGCATACTATCTGTTTAATGAGAAACTGTTCTGTAAACCTTCATCTAAAGTATTAAAAAAAAAATTAACCCACAGATATTCAAAGAATGAGTGATTTTTTGCCATTCTTGTGTTAGACTCTGTGAGTTGAGGAAGGATTTTAAGACAAATTTCCTGCCCTAAATGAACTAAAATTCTAGCTGAGGAAGAGGAGCTAAGAGAGAAGGAGAATAAGAGGTGGGGAGGGGAGGAGAAGAAAAGAGATAGGGAAGAAGAAGGATAAAGGAGTAAGGAAGGGGGACGAGGGCCAGATGAAAGTTCCACAGATGAGTTGGAATTCTGTTCTCTTCATCTGCCCCCCTTCTGGTCTAAGATGGAAGATGCCCCTACCTCTACCCCCACATACGATGTTCACCACTGTAGGAAAGCCCACCATT
Organism: Dugong dugon; assembly: GCA_030035585.1. Taxonomy (NCBI): domain Eukaryota; kingdom Metazoa; phylum Chordata; class Mammalia; order Sirenia; family Dugongidae; genus Dugong; species Dugong dugon. Next base: position 92,008,515 of record CM057462.1, read on the forward strand.
TCCATCCCCCTTCCTCTTTCGAGGCTTCTGCTCTCCTCCTACTCCTCTCTCTGTGAGTGCCAGACCCTCCCTTTGCTCCCAGTTCTACCTGTGTGAGGCTTCCAACCACTGCTCAGACCAGCACCCTGGCCCTTCATGCCCTCTTCTGGATTAATTGGACAACCAGTGAACAACTTGGCTTCATGTTTAAGGCTCAGGGGTGTCAGATGCTTTTGTTTTGATGATCCGTAGGCAGTTAGCATGAGGAGTCCTGGTGACGCAGTGATTAAGTGCTCGGCTGCTACCCAGAATATTGGCAGTTTGAACCCACCAGCCGCTCCGTGGGAGAAAGATGTGGCAGTCTCTGTCTGTAAAGATTTACAGCCTTGGAAACCCTATGGGACAGTTTTACTGTTAGCTGGAATAGACTCGATGGCAGTGGGTTTGGTTTTGTTGGTTAGTCAGTTAGCATAGTGAAAAAGATTCTGGCTTGGGATTTGGGAACTCCACTCTTCTCAGGCTCCTCTGGTCTGTGAATTTGAATAAAGACACTAACAGAATTACTCAAATGTAACTGTTTTGCTGCTCTCCTCCCTCTACCTTCTCCCCAGGTATAATAAGCATAGAGGTTATTATCTGGGATTGCTGTCCTCTGGGCGTGGTGGGTATCCAAAGCTAACTCTTGTGGGGCACCTATTGTGGGCCCTTTAGAGGTTTTTGTATTAAAAGGGCTTTCTCATCTATAGTTCCCTTGATATGGGCTGTGTTTCCTCTGTCTGGTCTCTTACCACTTAAACCCCTCAGCCCACTGGTTCTCTGTGTAGATCTGAGTTTCTGACCTATATACATTTCTTCTCTCTGAAGAACTTCTTTTAGCATTTATTGCAAGGCAGGTCTACTGATGACAGATTCCCTCAGTTTTTGTGTGTCTGAGAAAGTCTTTATTTCTCTTGCACTTTTGAAGGATAATTTCACTGGATAGAGAATTCTAGGTTGGTGGTTTTTTTCTTTCAACACTTTGAATATTTCCCTCTACTTTTTCTTGGTTGCGTGGTTTCTGAAGAATAGATCTGGTTTTCTTCCTTAAGTCACAGAATCTTGCGTAGAGTAAGCTCACATTACATGTTGGTCAAATTGTTTTCCAACAACGTCTTATTAGAAGCCTGCCTGTTCCATAAAGCATTTCTCTTTCCATAAACTAAATTTTATGTGGTTTTTGATACTGATTTTTTACTTTTTTAGTTGTGATTTTTGTGCTTATGAATTTGTTAGACTACCTGAAGTAAATTGTATTTTTTGTTGTATAGGTGTTAGTCATTGGTTAGGTCTCTAATGATAAGTTGACAGTATGTCCTGGTTTGCCTGGGGTGGTATTGCTTTGTGCCTGTTGTCCTGGCTTTATTATTAATAGTTTCCTCTTTCACTCTGAAGAGTGTCCTGGTTTGAACGATAAATTATTCAGTCACTAATTAATAAAAACTTTTAACTGTGAGCTCACAAAAACTTTTAAGTATATTTCTTGAATATTGGTTCATGGAATAGTGCTTTCTTTTGTCTTTTTCAGGTATTTTAACACCAGTGATAACAATTTACAGTATTGGGGACTGGATTACCCACCTCTTACAGCTTATCATAGTCTTTTATGTGCATACATGTAAGTTTTTCTTCCTTAATTGAACTTTAAATATTTGTGCCTTTAGTAAATATACTAAGAAACAGTGAGATCTTGTTGAATAGAGATCAGTTGTAGCTATTATTGTATTATGGTTTGTAAGAAAGATAACTATCAAAGTTTAAACATTCTATTCTTTGTAGGATAAGCTAGAAAGAAATGCAAAAATCCAGCTTCGTTTTGAAGTATTGTATTTTTACGCAGATAACATGCACCTTCTATGTTTGTTTGCCAACTGTGCCCTCCCTCCATGAGGCGCTTATGAAAATACCTCATGGGGGGAGGGCGTGATTGGCAAACAAATACAGAAGGTGTGCATTATTTGCGTAAAAATATGGTAGAGATGATACCAATTATATATGGACTATTGTGAAATATATTTAATATGGATTAGTTGTGCATTGGAACACTTTTTTTCTGGAATGACCCAAAGTAAAGGAAAAATATAGGTCCAAATGTCATTCTGACTAAACTAGAATTACTGTAGTGTTTCACTCTGTAATTTAAGATGGAGACCGAAATTCCTACTTTTAAAGAAATAGAATGGTTTATAAAAGATAAGCAACTTTATTTTGGTGGAGACCCAGTTCTACTGTGTAGTGGTTTTCCATCTCAGACTTGAAGTGTGTCAGGAGAAATTTGAGGAACTTCTTCACAGTATATTTCCTGAACTCATCTAACATATTTTATTATTTCAACTTTAACTATTTCATATTTTGTAAAAATTAGCTTCATGGATTCAAAATAAGACCCCAGACTTCATGACAGTTATACTTTCCAGTGTTCAGGATAATGTAATATGATTAAAAATTTTATTTACATTTAATGATTATGTTTAGTTTTATACAGTGATTTATGATTAATAGCTGTTTATTGTAGCAGACTCTTATGATAACTGAAGATTATAAATTATAAAATATGATCCTCTGGTCAATACTAGGATATTGTTCTTTACAAAGAATTAATTTATTTTGTAAATGAAATGTGACACAGCAGGTTGTTTTTACACTGGAAGAACTGTGAAGGCAGGGCTTGTAGTTCCGTGTTCTATGGTTTTGTTGAAAGATGAGCAAGGTAGACCTGTTTGATAGCTTAAGTTAGTTTCACATGATTAAATAAGAAGAGCTAAGTTTAAGTGTCGACTTTATTGCTTTATAAGAGTAATAGCTAATTCTCAAATTTCTATGTTCTCAGATGTCCTTATTTCTGAAAGTAATAGACGAGTAAAGTATGTGTACATATGCTTTGGTTTCAGGGCAAAGTTTATAAATCCAGACTGGATTGCTCTCCATACATCACGTGGATATGAGAGTCAGGCACATAAGCTCTTCATGCGTACAACAGGTAAAAGAGCAATAGGTCTTGAGTGTAAAATTTGAATTTTTAGAAATTTTGGACAAACTAATAAAAGGTACTGTTGTTATCCTTATTGACTTTTTAAATCGTGTAACAACTATTAAAACAAAAAGTAGAGAGGAATAATTCTGGGTGTTTTACTTAATTCTTTGAATCCCCAAATGTGGCAAATACAATTATTATCCTTATTTGAAGCTGAGGAAGCTGAGGAGCAGTGAAGTGAGGTAAGTAACTTACGTGAGATCAGATAACTATAAATTGAGGCTTTAGTTGTTTAGGCTACTGCTGTAATATCCTACTTACAAGTACCTTTCACCTTTTCCTTAAAGTAAACCTTACAGTTGTATCTCGTACATTGTTGCTAAATTAGGTAATCCACTCAACAAATGTTTATTGAGCATCTTCTGTGTGCTGTTCTAGGAGCTTGAAAGTAATAAGCTTTGATTTCTTTAAAAGCTTTACATAACTTAGACTTTAATGCTAGCCCAGGCCTTTGCCTTATTTAATCTAAATTTAGTCAGAATTTGTTCTCTTTACTAGACTTTAAGTCTCAGGCCCAAGAAAGAATCCCCCTCTGCCACCAATCCTTAAATCCTCTCTGAACTAACTGCATACTCACCACGTGAACAGTCAGCTTCTGAACCAATACCTATGTTTGCAGGGAACTCACAACCTTTAGAGACAGCCTATTCTGTTTTCAGAGAGCCCTGTTCATTAAAAATTTCTTTCTTATATTGAACTTCTACCAGTAATTCCCTTGGGCCACACAGAATAAATTTTATACCTAACACTGTACAGACATTTGACGTCATCTCTTCTCCAAGTTAAGCATTCCTAGATGTTTTAGTATTCCTTAGATGATAAGTTTGTTGAATGTGATTGTGGTTTTGAAGCCTCTGGTTGTGCTCTGCTCTTTTGGATATATTCCAGTTTGTCAGTGTCATCTTAAATGTGGCTTCTGGAACGGAGCATAGTATTGCATGCATCTAACACAGAAAGTTTATCACTTCCCTTATTCTGGACATGATATTTAATGTAGTACACTAAGAAAAAAACAGGCTGTTTGGACAGCTATGTTATACTGTTGAAGAACTTAATGTATCTGCTTTTCTGTGTTCTAAAAGGATTGAACATTCAGAATTATGAATTGCCTTTTTTAGAAACTTATTTTAGTTTTCTCCTCAATCATTAATTAATATGCATTAATTAATAAAGGTTTATAAATACTAATTTAACATTTTAAAAAGATTATCCTATGCATCATCACATTTGAGTTTTCTTTACATCAGAAAATTTGGAGTATGCAAATATTGAGAGAAAAAATGTCTGCCCTTGCTTTGAGCATTCTTAATTTTTAAGTGCAAGTCAGAGCAAAGAGAATATTCACTTTGGATTGTATCTAATTAATTTAATGTGTGAATTTGTTTGAGAAATTAAGAAAAGAGACTCCTTAGTACTGTATCAATTGAAAGTAGGCAGAGATGAAGAGAACGAAAGCACTGGTAATGAAACAGGCTTGTCCAGGGTGGGTAGGAACTTTGTGTTAATAGAATTCTCAGTCATAGCTGGAGGGAAGAAGGCAGTTATAGGAGGCTATTGTAGATCCTGATGGAGTCACACTTAAAACTATTTGGCTGTTTTTTCAGTTTTTATTGCTGATTTGCTGATTTACATACCTGCAGTGATTTTGTACTGTTGTTGCTTAAAAGAAACTTCAACTAAGAGAAAGGTAAGTTTTAAAGCAACCTAACATTTCATCTCTGAAACGGCTTCTCTGTTAGCTTGACTATTAAGTATAGATCTTAAGGAAGCCATGCTTTTAGGAATAGATAAAATAATGGGGACAGTGTATCTTCGATTAATTAATTTTTATTTGGAAAACATCAACTTATCTTACAGTAATTATCTTAATGCCCTACCATAGTAATAATAAGATGTACTGAATTTTAGAAGTTACATACTGCTGAGTTACACAGCATGCTGAGTTTATTGCTTAACTGGTAAATTTGAATTTTGAGTTGATTTATGGGAATGACTAAAGTGAAAGCATTTTTTGTAAAGTCACTACATACATATCCTCATATTCACAATTACCAAATACTGTTTTTGATCATTGCTGATAGTTAGATTAACTTCTCTGATATGTATATCTAAAAGTGCTTCCTCTGATAAATACCTTTTAGTGATTTTTCCTTTTTAGTGAAATGTCCTATGTCACCTCTATGAAAAGTTCAATGCCTGAAAGAGTTGTTTTATAAAAGATGGAAAATTTGGGTAAATAGAAGATACAGCAGCTCAGCAAAGGGGGAACATTTGCTACTCTGTTAAATGAAACCACACTTTACCTTGTTTAATTTGAGTAATGGATTACTAATTTAACAATATTTTTCTTTACAGATTACTAATGCATTGTGCATATTGCTATATCCAGGCCTTATTCTTATCGACTATGGACATTTTCAGTATCCTTTACTAGTTGAGAAATGAAGTTATTAGTTGCATATTATGAAATCTAGGCTCAAACGTGTATAATGTTGTCATCCAATAGTGTTTGATTTACCAGGGTAATTGCTTATATAAATTATTTTCACAATTATATAAAATAATCTGTTTACCAAGCTTTTACTTGAAGGGTAAAGTACAGATTTATTGAAAGTAGAATTGCTTTTTCACACTTGTTTGGCTTGTGAATAAAATGTTAGTAACTGATTAGCTCTTTCTGGGAAGTTGGAAAACCAGTGCCAAGTATAGTTATGCCCTTCTTCTTCTGAAAAGGTATAACATATGTCCTAAATGTTATCTGTTACTAAAAACCTATAAGAAACAATCTTATAGTTTACTGAGTTCTAAAACAAGATGATTCTCTAACAGATAGTGATAGCCAGGAAGCTTTGAGAAGCTAAAACTAATTGAATAATTAAAATCTATTATGTGGATTTATGGTTACATTTTTTTCATACCTAAAATAAGGAACAATCAAAAACAAACAAACAGATCTTGGAGGATAAATTTGTAAAATCTGTACCTGGTTGTCCAATTTGTGTTCTTTATTTACTGAACGTTACTGTTTGTCCCAAAGGAAAAAAAGAGCCATAATACCCAGCAACGTGATGGCTTAATAAATCCTTTTGATGCTAATATGTTTTAGTTGTAATTAAATTAATTTACATATCTATCAAAGGGCTTGCAAAAGATGTTCAAATCTATAGTTTTCCCAATTTACCTTGATTTTTTGAAGAGAAGGGATACAAATAGCCTCTACTTTGTAGGCTTGTGGGATCATTGATTATGCTTATCAAATACACAGATAGTATCAAGAACACTGATGTAAAAGAAGGAAAAAATAAAAGCTGCTCATCAGATTTTTAAAACTATTTTTATTTTGAAATGAAACATTCATACAGAAAAGTGCTCAGAATGTGCATCTCAGTGAATTGGTATATAGTGTATGTATTTTAAAATCACATAAGAAATATGCTCTATAAAACGCAAGATCTGTCTCTTTTAATTATCGAACTAATTTCCTTGACACAAGAACATATATAATTCTGTGAGTCTTGGCTTTGCTTTGTGGGGTATTCTCGGCGTATCTTGTGACTGGGACCTGCTAGGGTCACTGGCATTTTGCTTAGCTATAAATTATAAACAGATGGAACTTTACCACTCCTTGCCATTCTTTTGCTTTTTACTTGGCAAGTGTTTTAAAAAAGGCCTGAAAGGAAAGGGGTGAGTGGTTTTTAAACATTAAAAAACAAATTACTTAAGAGAACTTATTTGGCAGTAGACTTTCACTTTGCCTTTTGGTGATTTCTTACTAATGTATTGGCTGTAGGGTAAGAGGGAAGAGAGAGATTAAGTCATGTTCTATGTTCTTTTTTCTAAATCTTCCTAACGAGAGAGAGATTTTGATCAATGTACATTTATTGGAGATCATGTGGGTTAGCTTGTTAGAGCACTGCTGTAGGATTTCATCCCTTCAGAGAATAAATGTTATACCGTTATTAGAAATAAATTCCAATTTGACATTTTTCTTTATGGCTGTATTCCCTAATTGCCATAGGAATGGCACCTAAGTAAATGTTCATTGGGATATCAGTAGCAGTCTTTGAGTTGAAAAAGTGACATCTTAGCAGTTGTGAATTTCTTAACTCTGATTTGAGTAGACTCCCATCTTAAACCTATATTGGTAACATAGATTTATCATTACTATACATTTGCATTTATTATATCTAGTGAAACTCAGATTGATTTCTCAGAATTGTTAGCCTCTCCCAATCTTACTGCGTGCCTTTGTTTTTGTTCTAGGTTTGTGTTGTTAATTAAACTAGCTTGTACTGTTGTGGCTTCCTTCATTGTCTGCTGGCTGCCATTCTTTGCGGAAAGAGAACAAACCCTGCAAGTTCTGAGAAGACTTTTCCCCGTTGATCGTGGATTATTTGAGGCATGTTTAAAAACTTTGCCCTTACTCCTTTCTGTTGTGATATCTTCCCTGTGACCTTTGGGGATGTCATGGGGAAGACACACAAGGAATAGTAACTTCAGCTGCTCTCCTCCTGCAGTCCTTCCTTGCCAGTTATTTAATCCAGTGTATAACCCCTAGCTCAGCTGGCATTTTCTAGTACATTACTTGAATAGATAATATTTATGCCATTATCATATCCACAATTCAGTTATACATTTTTCTAATGAAATAGGGTCTATAATGAAAGATAGCATGAGAAGTTGCAGCTACCAAGTTAACAACTCTGTCATGTTTTGGTTTATATTCTCTTTTTAGTCTTAGGAAATTATTTGTGAAACTAATAATCATGTTTGCTTTAGAAAGATCTCATAATTCCTAATGAGATATTATAACTCTCATCACAGTAATTTTTAATGAGAATCTTCCACTTTATTTCATTTAATGCTAGTTTAATCACTCTTGTTTAACTTCTATTACATGAATAAGTTAATGATTTAGATTTAGTAATTAAACAAACCATTTTTTCTGGAAAAAAAAGTCCTTTAATAAAGTTAGAGACAGCATATTTATAGATAATTTGCTTTTGAATGAACACTTCATTTAAAAAGAATTAGAAAAACATATATATCTTTCTAATTTTTGAATACATAAATTGCTATAGAATATCTTTTACTAGACCAGTAAGAGGATGGAACCAGTATTTTGAAAGAGATAAGGAAGAGTTTGGTGTTATGAAGGGACAGTAATGTGTGTTGGTGAGGCTGATGATGGTGATAATACTGATAATAATAAGTAAAAACCAAATCAAACCCATTGTGGTCCAATTGATTCCGACTCATAGCAACCGTACAGGACAGAGTAGAACTGCCCCATAGGGTTTCCAAGGAGAAACTGGTAGATTCGAACTACTGACCTTTCAGTTAGCAGCCAAGCTTTTAACCACTCTGCCACCAGGGCTCCAATAATACGTAGTCACCATTATTATCACAACTTATACTTACTAGGTGCCAGACGTTTTACATGTAATTTCATTTGATCCTTACAACAGCTTTGTGAAGTAGACATTATTATCCCCACTTTACAGATAGGAAATCTGAGGTCAGAGATCTACATAACAAGTATGTGAGACAGCTGTGATTTGAACTTCCCAACCTGTGTTCCTAACCTCTTCTTTATATAACCCAAAAAAAAAACGAACTCATTGCCATCGAGTTGATTCTGACTCATAGTGACCCTTTAGGACAGAGTAGAATTGCCCCATAGGGTTTCCAAGGCTGTAATCTTTATGGAAGCAGACTGCCACATCTTTCTCTCACGAAGCGGCTGGTGGATTCAAACTGCCAACCTTTTTTTGGTTAGCAGGCGAGTGTTTAACCACTGTACTGCCAGGGCTTCTTCTATTTATGTAACATTTAACACCTATATGAAGAAGAGTTTAATTCTCCATGTAAGCTGCCTGGTTATTTGCCTTACCTTCCATTTCAGAAATGGTAATTATCATGATAATTATAAAAATGAGTATCGTACATGGTTGATGGTGTTGCCAGTCTCCTCTATTCACTTGTTCACAAAATCTGAAGACCATTTTCTTTGATCCGACATAGGAAAGTAGGATGGTACAGTTGTCAGTGATAGTTGCTTTCTTGATGTTATGCCTACACAGCTGTGAGTCAGACAGCTGTATAGAGGATGGGTTTCATGAGCACGAGAGCTGTAGTTACAAATTTAATTTTGAAAGTGATCCTAGCACAACTGCTGATTGTCTTTAAATTTCTTCATTTGGTAGCAGTTAACTCTTGTGATTTCTAGGTGCTAGTATACTAAATAAATTCAGGTATATGATAAAATGGGTTAAATATAATATATGTACTACAAATTAGGGGAGAAAAAAAGATTTCTTAGAAAATTTTCCGAAGATAAAATAACTGCCGTTTTTAGGGATAGTATAGTGCTCTTTGAAAAATATGAAGTATTTCTTGCAAATGTCTAGGTTATGGTTGGCTAGTGATTTAGATCAACTCCCATTGCAAAAAAATGAAAAATGCTTGTAAGGTGTGTCTGTGTATGCATGTTTATTCCTTGGAGAGTTTAATTAACTTAGTTATGAAATTGTAAATAAAAACTTCACATGTCTTAAAAGCCTGTTTTGTTAGAGATTATGGGGTATACTTGGTGGGGTTTAATATTGCTTTTAATTATACAAGAATGTAAAATTAGCAAATCTCTTTTAAGGATAAAGTAGCCAATATTTGGTGCACCTTCAATGTCTTTCTGAAGATTAAGGATACTTTGCCACGTCACATCCAGGTAATAATCAGGTAAGAGACGCAAAGTTTGTGTATAGTGTTTTATAATTTACTCTCTAAAGCTATTATGGTAATATTTATCTAGAATCATTCAGGAATGAGGGTTCTCTATTAGTGAATTTTCCACATAACTTAAACCTATCCCTCTATACAACAAAACTTTTTTATTTGAATTGTTTTATGTGAAAGTCTTTCTGACGTTACCTAATTTTATTCTCCTTAAACAGAGAGTACATTAAATGTGATTTAACATTGCCGTCAGAGTGATGATCTCCAGTGGTATATCAGTTAGGGTACAACCAGAGAATGAGTAGGAGATTATGTGTACGTGTACGTGTGTGTGTGTGTGTGTGTGTGTATTTATTACAAGGAATTGGTTTATGCATTTGTGGTGGCTGGCTAAGTAAGCCGGAAGTCCACAAGGCAGGCTGTCAGAAAGGGATATCTTGGGGGGAAAGAGAACAGTCCAGACTAGCTCCTGTTTGGAGCATCTGAGTTTAGGGAAGGCCTAAGCCCTCTTTTAAAGGACTCCCAACTGATTAAGTCAGGCCCACCCAAGCTAATCTCCCTTTTAATTAATTTAAAATCAAGTGAATAGGGACTTTAATTATATCTGCAAAATTCCAAAAGTAGCACCTAGATTACTGTTTGAATAACTGAAAGAAGGTATGTGTCTGCTACAAAATGGATACTGCCTCCTTCTGCCCTCCAACTCTTTTTAGAGAATATCCCTTGTAGCCCACCTTAATGGAAAGCATACTGGAGAGAGTTCTGGGGACTTTAGTTCAGCCTAGCCAAGTTGACATGTCACAAAGCCAACACAAGTGGGAAAATCGGTTATTGTATTGGGTTATAATACTTTCAGGTTTTTCAAGGGCTGTGTGCCATGATACTAAATGGCTGCAGACTGCTCTGCTTGCTGAGTCTGTGCTTTCTCTACTTTTTCCTCCCTGCCCATCAGTCGTCACTAGGCCAAGCACGAGCTTCCCACTCCCTTTCTAACTTGTTTTGTCTGACTTAGAAAAGTTGAAAATCTGATAATCAACTTTTGTGAGTAAAGTTTATGAATGTTTGTGTAACAAATATAGCATTGTTTCTTTAAACTTGGCTGTGCTCTTGTATTTTGAGAGTGTTTAAGAATTGATCTTCAGTTGTATTTTGTACCTTTTCTATAAATGATATGAAATACTAAAATAACATAACCAATATTTAGTACTACAATGTTATGCTCTGTAGTATATCAACTACATATATGTATATTAAAGTATGTACATATTTCAGTGTATAGACTTTATTTAAATGTTATTTGGTCTTAAACTAAAATTTAATTCAAAATCAGTGTTTTGGTACATAATATTATCTTTATACCTCTAAAAATATTTCTTTGATTTAGCTAGATTTAAACTCCCACAAAGAAAACAATTATTTTATTTTTATTACTTTTTTTAGCTTTTGTTTTACGTTTTTGAGCCTGCTTCCTGCATGTATAAAATTAACACTTCAGCCCTCTCCCAAAGGATTCAGATTTACTCTGGTAAGTTTCTCATTTTTTATTGGGAGTTTTTAAATTACCTTTCCAATCTCTTACTTCGTTATAGGTTTATTTAGTTGTTCTACCACTGTTTGTGTTAGTTTAGGTAGGTAGGTAGGTAGTGTGTTTCTGGAAATTTGTCCATTTCCTCTAGGTTTTCAAATTTGTACCATTTTTTTTTTTTTTTTTAGTATAATTTTCATAGTATTCTGTTATGATTCATTTAATTTCAGTTGGGTCTGTTGTGATATCGCCCAACTTATTTCTTATTTGGGTTATTTGCTTCCTCTCCTGTTTTTCTTCTGTCAGTTTGGCCAGTGGTTTTTTGATTTTGTTGATCTTTTCAAAGAACCAGCTTTTGGTCTTATTAACTCTTTCAGTTGTTTTTCTGTTTTCTGTTTCACTTAATTCTGCTCTAATTTCTACTGTTTGCTTTCTTCTGGTGCCTGAGGGCTTCTTTTGCTGCTCTCTTTCTGTTTGTTCGAGTTGTAGGGTTAATGTTTTGATTTTGGCCCTTTCTTCTCTTTGGATGTGTACATTTCTTGCTATAAGTTGACCTCTGAGCACTGCTTTTGCTGTGTCTCAAAGGTTCTGGTAGGATGTCTTTTAAAAGATCAAGAAAATTTAGTTTATGGAAACAGTAAGTATTAGAAACAACACTTTAGAAACTTGGGTTCTAATTCTGGGACTGCCGCGTATTGACATTGTGCTCTAAAAACAAACCAGAACCTAATAGTGAAACATTGAAAAAGTGCATCTCAGTTCTGCATGCAGAAAGGGTAGTTTCATGTTCCTTTTTCATTTATTGTTATTTACTTTTTCTGTATTACCTTTGTTGATGATTTCTGTTGTTCCATTCTGTGAATGAACTCTGAGCATGGTAAGTCATCCACTGTTAGTATTCTGTAGGATGTTTAGAACAGGATGAACGTGGTTAGTAATGCCTTGATGTTTTTTATTGGCCTAACTGGTAAAAGTTTTGAAATATGTACGATTATGTTATTTTTGTAGGAAATAACATGCTAAATAAAGGTCTATTTCAAAGATAATGGAATAGAATTTCAGAATTCGAATAACTGTCGCAGTGTTAGAGATGATTACTTTTAGGGCTGTAGCCAGAAAAAATATTTTCTTTTCTTAGTTTCCTAATTTTATTTTGTTTACTATGTTTAATTCAAATTACTCTGTTTAACATAGGATAAATTATTTTTGTTATTTTCATTGATCATGTTTTGAATTCTTATTGTATACTTCTGACTTTAAAAACATTTCACATTATAATTTTAGAAGTATTGTCCTTTAAATCAAGTTTGGTTGAATTATTTCTCAATATCAATCTATAATTGAGGTAATTGGTTATATTGAAATTAATACTAAAGCAAAACGGTCTGTATTTATTCCAGTAGTATTGATAGAATACCCTCTGATGTGGCAGGTACATTCTTCCAGGTACAGGGCATGTAAGTGAATGACAGATACTGGCTTTGCTCTCTTAACTGGGGGCTTTAACTGTTAGTGGCGTAATGGACAATAGATCAGTTAGGAAATATCTGGGAGTAATGAATGCTATGAAGAAAATAAGGTCATGTGAAAAGAGGGCTGATGGGATGGGGTCGGTGGGCACCACTTTAGTTTGAGTCAGGGAAGGCCTTTCTAGGGAAGTGACATTGGAACTGAGAACTTAATGACCAACCAGAAGGAGTCAGCCACAAGATGTGAGTTCTGACTTGATAAAAGCAAATGCAAAGCCCTTAAGGCGGGAACACATCTGATACATTGGCGGCATAAAGGAACAGGTATGAAGTGGCTGGCATGAAGTGAGTACAGGAGAGAGTAAGAGGTGAACTGGAGGAGGAAGACAGGAGCCAGATCATGTAGCTCTTTGCAGATTTTATTCTAAGGTGATGGGAAACTGCTGGAGGACTTTAAAGAGGGAAATTATGTGATCTGATATGGTGTCTGTGTGGAGAATAGACTGACTGTAGGGGAGCAAGAGTGTTATTACTTAGGAGGTTATTGTAGTAGTCCAGGAAAAAGATGGGGGTGGGTGGCTCAAGACTGTTCCTTTGCTCCACCCACCATCAGCAGAGGAAGTGGAGAGAAGTGGATGGATATTTTATTTAGGAGGTGGTATAGACAGGGTTGGCTGAAGGATTGGATGTGTAGCATTATACAAGGTGGTTTAGCTTGAGCAACTAGATGGATGTATATAGGCATATGTCTAATATGCAGAAAATAAACTTCTGAAAATAGATCTAAGTAATTTTCATTTAAAACACCAAATGATGAATTTTATAAAATATTTTATTGAAGTATACAGTTTAAGAACATGAAAATATATTTTTTTGGACAGTTTTAGATTTTGACCTTCTTGACCTTCATACTTATTTACTTATTAAAGTGTCAGGGATTCCAAGGGAAGATGAAGGTATGATTGTTGTGTCTGAGATACTTAGTAATTTTGCTTATTAATAACTGAGTCTCAGTGAACTTGTTTTAGGTAGTTAAGCATAGCTTTATAATCATTGTTTTTAAAAGATTATTTTCATTACTATATTTTTATGCAAATAACACTTGCCTTCTATGTTTGTTTGCCAACTGTGCCTTCCTCCCATGAGGTATGTTCATAAGCGTGCTCTGCTAATTTTTTTACAACAACATTAAAAAAAAAAAGATTGGCATAGTGGCACTTAAAAATGAAAATACCTCACGGGGGGAGGCTGCAGTTGGCAAACAAATGTAGAAGATGTGCGTTATTTGTGTAAAAATACGGTATTAAATCTGATATAAAATAATTGTACATGCTAGTGTTGCATATATATTTTACTTTTAGATAGAAGCCACATTAAACTTTAAAATTTCATTTGAAATGATTTTTAGATTCACAGTTAAATTGCTATTCTATTTTGTAAGTTATTATATCTCATTTTTTCTTTTTTCCTTCAAGGTCAGCTGTGCTCTGTCATTCTTTTTATTTTCTTTCCAAGTACATGAAAAGTCCATTCTCTTGGTATCATTGTAAGTAAAAATCTTTGATGTATTTATTACTATGTATATATAATATATAAATAAATTTTACTTCTTTATTAAATATAATATTTTAAACTTTAAAAAATTTGTAGGGATTAATTGATTTACTTTTTATTTCTTCCTGTTTCATCCTATATATACATATAATTTGATTTTAAAGCATGTGTCCTCTAAAGAGGCTCTTCTCAGAATGGAACCTGTTTCTTATCTTTACCTTTTTCATTTCATTCATTTTCCACATCTATTTATTAGCCTTGTTCTCTCCATTAACCTTTGCAGAGTCTTTCATATATTGCCTTCTTTCTCTTTCTTTTGCTGTAACCTTTGATTAGACTCTACTGGAAATCCCTAACCAGACTACTTTGTTTTAGGAGCCTTAAGATTTTTTGTGGTTTTCAGTTATATGCTCTTCTTAGAAATTTGATGACAGCTGAGAGTGTATTATCCTGATAGTAAAATAATATTTTCCAAAAACACCTTGGAATACTTGAATCCTTCCTTAAATAAATCCCAAACCACTACCATCTTATCCTTCCCATCCTTCACCCTGTTTGCTAGGTTCTTGTAGAAGACACATGTACAGAATGACCAATGACAAATTAAAGGCAATATCACTTTTATTAAGTGGAGTTTTAGACTAAAACCTCAATGGATTAGGACAAGGTGGGAGGTTCAGGAGTTCAGTGCTGGATATGTCTTTAGCCATCCAAGTGGAGATGTTGAGTCAACATTAAGATATATGAGTCTGGAGTGGATATATGAGTAGAGTTCCAGAAAGAAGTTGAGTTGGAGACTTCAGTATAGATGTTATTTAAAGTTACGACACTTGATGAGATAACCAAGGAAGTGAATAGATAAAAGGACCAAGGACTGAGTCATGGCAACCTGTGTATAACAGAATGAAATGTTGCCCAGTTCTGTGCCATCTTCATGATCATTGGTACGTTCGAGTCTGTTGTTGCGGCCATTCTGTCCATCCACTTCGTGAATGGTTTCCTTTGCTTTTGTTGGGCCTCCACTTTACCAAACAGGATGTCCTTCTCTAGCGATGTGTCCCTCCTGATGATGTATCCAAAGTAAGTGAATCACAATCTCAGACATTATTCTGTGATCCATAGGGTTTTAATTGGCTGATTTTCAGAAACAGATCACCAGGCCTTTCTTCCTAGTCTTAGTCTTATAGCTCTGCTGAAACCTGTCCACCATGGGCAACCCTGCTGAT
The DNA here is from genome assembly GCA_030035585.1 of Dugong dugon. Lineage (NCBI taxonomy): Eukaryota > Metazoa > Chordata > Mammalia > Sirenia > Dugongidae > Dugong > Dugong dugon. Next base: position 92,024,073 of record CM057462.1, read on the forward strand.
ATTTGAAATACCAGTGCCATAGCTTCCAGCATCACTGCAAGAGGCAAAAGCATCATGGTCCAACTAACTGACAGGTGGTGGCCTTTTAGTATAATAGTTTACAATTGGTTTGTAATCCCAGGCCTTAGCTCTCATATGCTTGTTGACATGGGTAAAAGTCATCCTTCTAAGAAAGGGGGACAATGCGCAAACCTTTTTAGAGTGCTTATTAAAATGAGATAAAAAATTAATAATAATTCAATAACCAGTACCATTAGAAAAAAGCTTTTATTGCCCATTTGTTTGTGGCACCATGGCTAGGCAGTCTGATATCTATCACTGTAGTTTTGTGGTCTTTATATTTCACAAAGTGCTTTCACACTGAAATTATTTTTACTAGACTGTGAGGGCAGAGGCATTGTTCTTATGCACACTTGTATCCGCAGCACCTGACCTGATAGTATCTGACTCATTGGAGGTGCTCAATAAATTTGATAAATGAATGAGAAAATGAAGAATGTATAGTGAGCAGAGGAGCCCTGATGGCACAACAATCAAGTGCTCATCTGCAAACCGAAGGGACGGCTGTTTGAACCCATCCAGCGGCTCTGGGGGAGAAAGACCTGGTGATCTGCTTCAGCAAAGATTACAGCCTAGAAAACCCTATGGGGAAGTTCTGCTCCATCACATGGGGTCCCTGTGAGTCAGAATTGACTCCATGGCACCTAACAACAACAACATAAGTGAGTGACTGAAGCCTTCTAACTGAAGAAGGAAAGACAGGCTTAACAAACAGTATATGATACTTGTAAAAGAGTTCTTTCAGCCACTTAACAATTTAAGGTATTATTTCCTTTTATACATAAGAAAACAGGTTAAATCAATCATCTGCTCAAGGTCACACAGTGAGTAAGTGGCAGAGCTTGGACTAGGACGCAGGTCTTCTGACTCCCCCATCTTTCCCCTTGAGCATTGTCACAGTTGAATCCAGAAGGTAGTGGACCAGGGGAGGTGGCAAGAGGGCCACAGAGTTTGGAGCCCTGACGCTGACAGCTCCCTGATGGAGCAGTGGTTCCATCTGTTGCTATACCATTGCCCTTTTCATGTAGCCTCTTACTCATTTTTCCCCCTTCTTTTCTTTTATTCTACCATTATCAACTTGTTTTCCTTTATAACTCTTTGTTGCCTCTGTGGTGCTGTCTCCAGTGGCATGATGATCCTGCCTGTCACAACTTTAGTTTGTAACTTAGCAGAGTAATATGTGACCTGGAGGATGATAAAAAAGAAAAGTTTGAAAACAAACATCTCTGGAGCTCACTTCATATTCATGTCAAGTAGGATAAAATATATACAAAACCTTTCTTTCTCTGAATGTTCAGATCTGTTTATCTCATCCTTTCCTTAAGCTATTGTTTGCATGATAAAGAAATGCTCCACTAATGGCATACTGGAAACAGTTTTCCAGTTATTTTGAGGAATTTCCACCTTCTCTGTGTCTAGACTCATTTAGTTTGGACTGATAGTTATAACAAAATGAATCAGTAGTCCATGTAGAGACCTTGCTGGCTTTCTTTTTTAAAATGTGTTTATATATATTTTTTCAAGTAGGAATTCAGATTATATTCTTTAATATTAAAATATTTTTTTCTTTACCGTTTTAGACCAGTCTGCTTAGTTTTAAATGAAATTCCTTTTATATCGACTTGGTTTTTACTTGTGTCAACATTTAGGTGAGTCAAACCAATTTCCATATAATATTTTCAGCATAACTCTTATGAACTAATTTAAAACTTTTTTACAAAGTGATTGTGTTTTAAATTCTCTTTTGATGTTTTCTTCTGTTTTCCTTTATAGTATGCTACCTCTTTTATTGAAAGATGAACTCCTAATGCCCTCGGTTGTGACAACGATGGCATTTTTTATAGCTTGTGCTACCTCTTTTTCAATCTTTGAAAAGACTTCTGAAGAAGAACTGCAGTTGAAATCCTTTTCCATTTCTGTTAGAAAATGTCTTCCATATTTTACATTTCTTCCCAGAATTATACAACATTTGGTAAGTTGTTCAGTTTTTAAGGAATAGTACATTTTTCAGCATGCCAGTAATTTGTTAGATTATTGAAATGTTTTCTTTACAGGTTTTTTTTTGAGGTATAAGTCGTATTTTAAGTGCCTTCCAACCTGAGGGCTCATCTTCTGGCACTGTATCAGGCAGTGTTCTGCTGCTATTCATAAGGTTTCAGCTGGCCAGTTTTCTAAGAAGTAGATCACCAGGTCCTTCTTCCTAGTCTGTCTTAGTCTGAATCTGGAAGCTCCACTGAATCCTGTCCACCATGGGTGATCCTCCTGGTATTTCAAATACCGGTGACATAACTTCCAGCAGCACAGCAGCATGCAAGCAACATGCAGTATGATAAACTGACAGACTAGTGGTGGCAGAGAATGTGTTGTCATGGAAATCAAGTGAAGAAGTGTTTCAAAGAGATGGGACTGATGTGGTATTTCAAGTACTGCTGAGAGATACATAAGACAAGAATTGACCTTTTGATTTAGTACAGTGGAGCGATCATTATAGATCTTTGACCAAAGCAGTTTCATAGGGTGGTTGGGGTAGAATCCTGACTGGTGCTGGCTCACTAGTGAATGGGAGAATTGGACACAGCAAGTTACAGGCACCTCTTTTGGAACACTCTGCCGCAAACAGGAGCAGACAAATGGGGTTTTTGTTTAAAATGGGAGAAATTTCCACATGTCTGTTAGCAGTGATTCAGGATCATGGTATCATCACATTTCAACCAGCCCCATATTTCTTGTTTGAAACATTTACTTGGATGATTTCACTTAAGAAATTTTCGCTGTTGTTTGAAACTTTTATTTTGATGATTTTCACTCCCTACTGAGGTTGCCTCAGGGATTTTTCCTTGGAGGATACTTGCAGTCTTTACTTGTTTGTAAACCTTTTTGGCTCCCATCCTTCCCACTCTTCCATCTGGAATGCTGACTACATTACTCTCTATTCAAGTCTTACAGATTCTTTCATAATATATATAGCCATTAAAGCATGCTTTTGTTGTTGTTGTTGTTAGTTGCCATTGAGTCAGCACCAACTCATGGTGACATTATGTATAACAGAATGAAATGTTGCCTGGTCCTCCACCATCTTCATGATCATTGGTATGTTTGAATCCATTGTTGCAGCTCTTGTGTCAGTCCATGTCATTGAGTGTTTCCCTTGTTTTTACTGACCCTCTACGTTACCAAATATGATGTCCTTCTCTAGTGATTAGTCTTTCCTGTTGACATGTACAAAGTGAGTGAGTCCAAGTCACCATCCTCGCTTCTAAGGAACATTCTGGTTGTATTTCTTCTAAGATTGTTTTTTTGGCAGTCCATGGCACATTCAGTAGTCTTCATCAACACCACAGTTGGAACGCATCAGTTCTTCTGTTTTCCATTTTTACTGTCCAACTTTCACATGCATATGAGGCAGTTGAAAAGATCATGGTTTATGTCAGATGTGCCATAGTTATCAAAGTGATATTTTGCTGTTTAAAACTTCAAGAGGTGTTTTGCAGCTGATTTGAGGGGTTGCATTTATGTCCCACATCATTATGACAGTTAATGACTACTGTCTCTGCTTGCTTTCTATTATTTACTCAAGCAGCTTCGGTGTATGTGCTGTGTTAGAATAGTGAAAATGAGTAAGATCTGGCTGGTCCTTGTCTTAAAGAAGCTCAGAATCTAGAGCTAAACTGTCCAATATGGTGGCCACTAAGCACATGTGAAAACTTAAGTTTAAACTCATTAAAATTCAATAAAAAATTCAGGTCTTTGGTTACAGTAGGCACATTTCAAATGCACAATAGCTACACGTGGCTGGTGGGTACTGTATTGGAGTACACAGATATAGAACATTTCCTTTACTGCAGAAAGTTCTATTGGACAGCATACTGGGTGGGAGAAGAAAACTGACTGCTACACAATTATGATAAATGTGTTTATTTAACTAATTTGCCCATCCTCCCAACTAATAGAAACTTCTGGAGGCCAGAGAACCATGTGTTCTGTCATATGCCCCACTGTGCTTTACTGTATAGCATTAGCTCATCAAAAGCATTCAGTGAATAATTATATATGAAATTCAGTTTTCCACTTGCCATGGAAAAAATTTTCATAGATGGATCCTCAGGATTAGCTCAGAATTTTATTTCCTGTAGGGACCAGGGCCCTGGGGAATGCCATGGATTTAGTCCTAACAGTAACATCTATTCCAGATACTTTCCTTCACTGCCTGGGTAGCATAAAGACAGAGGTTCACAGGCTTTAACAGCACATGGGAATCACTTGGAGAGTTTTTAAAAAATACTGATGCTATTCCCAGAAATCGTGATTTAACTGGTCTAGAGTGTGGCCTAGGCATTGAGATTTTTAAAACGCCCCAGGTGATTCTAATGTGCTACCAAGGTTCAGATCCACTGGTAGAAAAGATTGGGCACCCAATCCTCACCTTCAGTTCTGTTCGTGTACAGCTGCAAATCAATGTTACCTGCACATTTAAATTTTATCCTTTATACTACTCAATGGTACTTTTTCCCCCTTCTTGTAGTTTCTTATATCAGTAATTGCCATGGTCCTTCTGACGCTGATGACTGTCACACTGGATCCTCCTCAGAAATTACCGGACTTATTTTCTGTAGTGGTATGTTTTGTATCCTGCTTGCACTTCGTGTTCTTTTTGGTATACTTTAACATTATAATCATGTGGGATTTCAGAAGTAGAAGAAATCAGAAGAAAATCTACTAGCTGTAGCCCCCAAAAATGTGAAAATGTGAACAGTGCTAAAAGGTTTTGTAAACTTTTTGTTATGTATACACGAAATTACCATTTCGAGAATCATGGAATGGTGAAATCATTGTTGTCTACACAGAATAAATGTATACGAAGACCAAGGTCCAATGGAAGATTTTGTTTTCTAACTATTGCTCGTCCATGACAGATCATAGTTTTATTAATAGTCACAGCTATTCAGATGGCAAAATAATAAAGTCCTTAATCCCAGTGTTTAGTTAGGAAGTATACTCTATGAATTGTTATGTCTTAAAAAATCTACAGATACAGTGAGCTTAATGGGAGAATTTAGCCCTTCTTTTTAAAAGAAATCACTGATTTTGATAGCCAAATTTAGTTTTCCTTATATTTTAGAATGCAAGTAATATGTGCTTTAGGACAGGTTCAATTAGTTTCATTGTTTAAGTTATCTCAGGGAATTAAATTTGGAATAATCTTTTAAATTACTGTGAAAAGGCAATTTAAACTGCTTGAAGTTTGTCCGTGCCTTATTAGATGTACAAATTTGAATTTTTTTTACAAGGTAGGTAGATTAAACTGTGTTCTTATTTATATCTAAGGATGCTGATTTGCTTGAATGCAATTGAAAAATGAATTTTCCTGAATTTAAATCTAAATTTTAAATATAAACAGTTTGAATTTAGTATTTTTAATTACTCATGATCACCAGTTCTAAACTTTAAGGATCATTGTTTTAATTAAATTGCCTTGTACAGGATCCCAATCCCATCCTGTTCTTTTTTGCTATGACATAGGTCATCGGGATCACCACCGCCGTAACCATTGATTCATATCATGCTTCACGTCAACCTGACCCTGCTAATACCGTGTCACTCTATATTAGCAAAAGTCCATTTTTGCTATCTGTTCCGTTGGTACGGATAATGTATTATATCCATGTAGTAGCTTCTCATATAAAGATGTGTTTTCCTCTGTCTTGTGATAAAAATAAAACCTGTATTTTCAATGAATACGTACACTTCTTTCAGCATACAGCCATTAAAACATATTAAGTGGCAGTATAGTTTAAAACAATGCAAGTCAAACAAAAACACACACATAATTTGGTTCTAGACATGGACAGCCACAGGCTAGTGCAAGAAGGTATGTGTTTTTAAGTAGATAAGCCTGATAAAAGAAGTAGCTTTAGACAAAGCAAAAATCAAGAAGTATTTCTTTCTTAAAGCAGATGTGCATAAAGACTTAAAGGGCAGGCCAGTACAGAAAAGCAGCCTTGACTCGCTGCTGAATCAGCAGGAACACTGCTGTCCATGGTCACCATCTGTAATCACTGAGCCAAATGTCAGCATTTTGGCTGGCTGGTGTAGCCTTAGTTTTTGTAATAACATACTTGCATTTAACAAAGGATGTTGATTTAAATCAGGTTAATGATAAGGAAGTTTCAAGTTATATTTATAACTTCTAAATAATTGGGATAGAGAAACTTATTATTTGAAAATAAAAGTATTATATAAACTTTAGTAAAATGGAATGCACCTGTATTCAAGGCATCTTATAGGTATATCCTATAAATAAAATTTCCCGATGATTTAATTAATTGAGTTACATTGTAGCCTCTCTGGAGAATTGTTGCAGTTATCTAAGTCAGCTCTCTCTCATATTTATTAGAAACTTTGAATTTTGAGGGATTAATTTCCAAGATACCAGAAATGTCCAGTGGTGAATTAGGAGCACAGAAATAGGCAAAGCATATTTCTCCCAGCTAAACTTGGGATTATACAACCAAAAAAACCAAACCCACTGCTGTCAAGTCAATTCCGACTCTGGATTATAGGGATGCTTTAATATATTTAGGCTATGCAGAAATATTAAAGAAGAAAGATTTCTTACTTTCTTCACCAATATACCTGTTAAAAAAGTTTATTTTAGCGGGAGGAACCGTTTTGGAGAAGTGGTTTTCTTAATTCCCTAAGAACTTAAGTCTCCTTCTTAAAATGAAGAGAGTATATGTTCATGTATCAAATACGAGGCATATAGAAGTCATTTTCCCTTAAGGCCTCAGGGAGGGGAAAAAAATCCTCATTGTAGCATTCTGTCCAAATGATAAACCACAACTGAGTGAGTGAAACATTTACAAAAGGCAAGACAGTCAAAGGAACCTCTTTGTTCAATGGAAAGAGAGTAAGAGATGGATAGGATATAACTAAATAGTTGGAGGGACAAAATGGTTTCAAGTCTCAATCGGTCTCTTTTCTGTTATGTTCACTGGAACATCAGGGCCAAGTGTACCCCCCCGCCACCCCCCACATATAAACATTAGTTTTGTGTGTGGATCTTTCTGCTTTGTCCTTCATGTGGCCTCCAAGGGTGATAAAGCGAGAGTCATCTGATCCACAAAGAAATGATTCTTAGCAGACCCAGCTGTTCTGAAAGGCAGAAGCTTAGTATATCAAGAGGTCAAACATACAGTAACTTATCTGACAGCATTAAGTACATACCTACATAACTTGGATTACATATGAAACCAATCTACTTCTTAACCCTTTGTTTCCTGACTAATGTAGGTTGCTTTATATGTGTGTTGGCTGACATCCTAAGGTTAGCTTTTAATGCTAGAACAATCCATTTTGGTATATTTTAGGTAACATTCTAATATAAGGACTGTATCATAAAGTATTCTTAATATTTGGTAGACATATTTTCTTTAAAAAATCTTATTTAAATGGTACAAAGAAAATCATTAATGAAGGCAACTTGGTTTAATAGTTAATTGGGTTACTGTTCAATACCTATGTCATTTATATTAATAGTTTATTAAAAAAACCAAGTTGTCATTTTAAGGGGTAAATCTGAAATTTCTCTAAATGCAAAATTATTTTCAAAGTTTTGTTTCAGATTTTCATTTCCATGTTATACTGAATTAAATGACATGGTAATATCATATACTAGTTTTGTCAAAAATTAGGGCAAGTACCAAGGGAATAGCATACTCCCCCCTCCCAAAGAAATGGTCAAAGAAAAGTATAGAATTTTTTACAAACTACGTAATCAAGTATGGTACATTCTGTGAACTACACAGAGTGTCTCCCCACCTTTTTTGTGAGTGACAGCATACACAAGGACCACCATGGAAAAACAGAAATTTAAGTTAACGCTTCAAAATAATTTGGAGGGGATCACATACTGCCCTATAAGAAAGTTCTTTCTTTAAATTCAGTAGTGTCTGTGTAGTTAAGTTTAAAAATAACTTCATATTTAAATGTTGTTTCTACTGAAAAATGCATTCTAATACTTTATAAAAGGTGAAATTTTAAAGCTTTGTAAACATTTTTTCTTTACAGGTCTAGAGAAATTAGAATATGATAAAAACTCATTCCTTAGATAGTGGTACACAATAAACTGGGTAAGCTAAATATTTTAAAAAAGAATTATAAGTTAATTAGCAGCTGGGGCTTTAAATGGAAAACCTAGTATCTAATTCCACTCACCATTAGAGTTAATCTGAGTTTCAGGAAAACACATAGCTCTACCAAAGACACCATTTTCATAAATGCTTTATTAAGTTGATTCACAAGCACTAAAAGTATAAACAAACATACGTGATACAGAATATAAGATTCTCCGTACACATTGATTTACATTAAAGGGTCAAGAAGAAATGTATTATTTACATTGTGATTATCTATTGGTGTGTGTAGAAAGTTTAAATTAGCTGCAAGAAATTTTATCTAGACATGCACCTGCCTAGTGCTATGATCTGGTATTTACTGGGCAGATTAGTTACAAATATTTCTTCTGTTCTTTTAAATATGATCAGGCAGATGCAGAAGTTGGTGTTCATAGTGAATGCGTTTCTTCTAAATGCCTGTGGGATATAAAAAATGATTATTAAATCATGAAGAGTTAGGTTCCAGTTAACATGCATCTAATTAAGAAATGATTTAAACACCCATTTGCTATGTTAACTGGTACCTAGTTTAGTTACATACTGGTAACCTCTCATTTGCTTATTTTTGAGTCTTGTATGTAAGATTCACCTTCACAAATAACTGTCGTAAGATGACTGACACAACACTTTACAGCGTATGTGAAGATGGATTTTGAAAGAGCTACTTCTGAGAGTTTTAAAACTCCAACATGATCTCCTGAAAACATCGAATCTACATGCCTTTTGTGTGTAAGCCTAAAGGGGCTTTCAGCAGGTGTTTCCTCCAACAGCTGCCAAAAAAAAAAGATAAGACAGCATTTACTGACAGATTTCCTATTCAGAATGTGTTCCTCTGAGGACTCCTAGTGGTGGTAAAGGATCTTGGCTGTTTGGCCTTAGGACCCTACCTGTTAGCGACGAGTTGGTTCTGACTCATAGTGACCCTGGAGGACAGAGTAGAACTGTCTCATAGGGTTTCCAACACATCTTTCTCCTGCAGAGCGGCTGGTGGGTTCCAACTGCTACCTTTTGGTTAGCAGCCGAGCACTTTAACCACTGTGCCATCAGGGCTCCTTTTAGGACCTTAGGGTACTAATAAGCAGCCATTGGCAACTCATGGCATACATTCCACTAGGGCACGTGGACCATTCACTGCTGAGACACCTCTTCCTTGTTTACAGCAGCAACTTCGAAGAATACTGCCTGGTGGGCCCCTATCTTTCCATATTCGTAAGAGTCCACATATATTCCTCCTCCTGTCCTAGAAGGAGAAATGTTGTCAACTTGACAACCAACTTTTGCCAACTCTTGTTTTAGTCTGGACTGCATTCTTATAGAAGATTTTAAGCACTGTAGGGTTCGCTATAGAGTCGGAACCAACTTGACGGCATCTAACAACAACAAAGGTTATCACTAAAGTGAACCTTAAGGAGTCCTGGTGGTGCAATGGTTAAGTGCTTGACTACTAACAGAAAAGTTGGCAGTTCGAACCTAAAAGTCACTCTGTTGGTGAAAAGACCTGGCAATCTGCTCCCGTAAAGGTTACAGCATAGGAAACCTTATGGGGCTGTTCTACTCTGAGTTGCAATCAATGAGACGGGACACAGCAACAACAACAGGGTTCACTTAATATCCTTCTAAGTTACCGATACACAGTTTTCAGAACTCATAATACATAGGAAGGAAAGACTATGGGTTAATAAAAACTATGGGGCAGCTAAAGGAGCCCTGGTGGCACAGTGGTTAAAGTACTCTCGGCTGCTAACCGGAAGGTTGGTGGTTCAAACCCACCAGTGGCAGGCAGTGAGAAGATGTCTGCTTCCATAAAGATACAGCCTTGGAAGCTCTATGGGGGCAGTTCTGCTCTGTCCTATAGGGTTATGATTTGGCATTGACTCTTGATGGCAGCGGGTTTTTATGGGGCAGCTATTTTGTATAATCTCACAAGGTAAATATCAGTCCCATTTTATAATCAAGGCTTAGGGGAACCAAGTACCTTGTTTAAGGTCACATAGCTAAATGGGTACTAAAGCTGGTGCTGGACATCTAATTCCAAATTCCATTCTCTTTTACAATGCCAGGCCCTGCAAAGATTATGGCTGCTAAGAGAATTGTGTTAAAAAAGCATTCAACAAAAGAGAAATACTTTGAGCAATATGCTGTATGTCATAGCATAAAAGTAGGGAGTAGCAACATGCTGGCTGCCATGCTGCTTCTTGAGAAGAATATCCTAAAAAACAAATTAAATGCAATTTAGATACAGTTACATAGTTCCTAAGCAGTTTGACAGGTTTCATCCTTTGTAGATCAACAATATTATTCTTTCTAAAACATATTTTGGAGTGTTACTTCCCAAATCTTCACTAGCCTACCTCTGCCTAATGAATGTGGTCCTAATCCACCTTTCCATCATTCTGCTTTTCTGCCTTTTTGATCCCTGTTTGTTCTCTGCCTAGTATGTTTTACACACTCCATCAAAATTACCCATATTTCAAATTCCAGCTTTCCAGAAAAAGTACAAAGCTTCCATTTACTGGATGACTCTTTCAGAGCTCATGTAGAGTTGAATAATTAGAACTGATTGTAAAATCATGAACCCATGAACCCTTAAATAATTACCTAATCACCTCAACCTGGGGTTATCTGTGTCTGCTGTGAATTCCTATAACATTGCTTATTTTTCATGTGGTACTTAGAGTAAATTTTATACTCCTCAGACCAGAGGAGGGCACTTCTGTCAGTTCTTCCTCTTTCCGCACACCATGGAAGAGTGACAGATTTGACTGGTTGAAGTCCAGGACATTCACAGGTATATATCTTACTAGTAGTAATACCGGCCACAACTCTTATGCAACATTCTTTGCCTACTGTTTAGTTTCCCTTTCATTGCCTACTCTCAAATCCAGTGTGCCGCTGCACTTGCTAGGTCCATGTGGTAAGGAGACCAGCCCATTCTACCTCTTTGCCCTGCAACCAGGCATGTAAGGTAGGTTTGTGGTCTTCACAGCTTTATAGGCACATGGACTTGGGGTCTGTTTCAAAGATCCAGCTTTCTCCTCAGGTTCTGGAGAGCACACAAGATTAAAGATTTAGGTTCATGGTGGGAGAGAGGAGGTCCCATTTCTGCCTTGGGAACACTCTACATTAGTTACCCAGACTTCCGCCAGAGGTCCTGTTGTATTGAAGGTTATCAGTTCCTCCAATAATCACTAATAAAGTTGATACTTTAATCCTCATTGGATTCATAATCTTTGTATTCACTACTGGCCAGAATCCAGGAAAGAATAAGGGTCTGAACTTGCATCACTTATCATAGCTTGCCTTACATTGTTATTATTTCATGTGTTTACTATAAATCTTGCGTCCTTAGCGAGATTATTAGATGTTAAAAGGTTGGCATTATGTATAGTGCTTTGTTCACAGTAAACCTCAAACTTTTGTTAACCAAGTGATTTATCCGTATTGTTCCTAGATAAAGCACCCAGACTTTTGCTACCTTGTTAACATTAGCCAAACTCATGTATTTTCTTTTCCTCCCTTTTGATCATGTCAGTCCTCTGGTTGCTGCCTACTTTACTCTGTCTTATTCTAACATTGTTTCATGAAGGCTTCACTTTTTAAAGGTTCTGGGAGTGAATCTGTGGGCTGGTTCCCTCCACTGAACAATATAGGTCAGGAGGAATAAACACTGATGTATGAAGGAGGGCAGGAGCTGGTGTGCAGATAAGGAGGTTGGTCACAGTGGTATCAGCAGTTCTGTGTCACAGGTTTCTCATGCAGAGGACAAAACCAGGGACTTCAATACCCCTCCCTTATTCATACCAGGTGAGCAGCTACAACAAACCTACAAAAGCAGAACAATGAGAGAACATGGAGGAGAGGGATGTGGGAAGCTAGTATAAGGTGGTGGACTATAAGCAGGTTTTGAAGGATGGGTAAAATTGTCACAACTGACAACGGGGAAAAAGGCATGCCATTGCAGAGGAGACGAGCAAAGGCAAGGAAGTGGGAAAGGCAAGCTGTAGCTAGGGAATGGCAAGTAATCTGGAGTGACTAAGGTACAACAGGGAGACAATGGAAAGGTAAGCTGTGGTCAGATTGGGTAGATACTGAATTTCACTCTAAATTTGGATTTTATTGTGAATACGAAGGAGTCAAGGATTTCATTTGACTTGGATCCATAATCAATGCTCATGGAAGCAGCAGTCAGGAAATCAAATGCTGTATTGCATTGGGCAAATCTGCTGCAAAAGACCTCTTTAAAGCATTAAAAAGCAAAAATGTCACTTTGAGGACTAAGGGGTACCTGACCCAAGCCACGATGTTTTCAATCACCTCATATGCATATGAAAGCTGGACAATGAATAAGGAAGAAAGAATAATAATTAATGCCTTTGAATTATGGTGTTGGCGAAGAATATTGAATATACTGTGGACTGCCAGAAGAACGAACAAATCTGTCTTGGAAGAAGTACAGCCAGAACGCTCCTTAGAAGCGAGGATGGCGAGATTACATCTCACATACTTTGGGCACGTTATCAGGAGGGACTAGTCCCTGAAGAAGGACATCATGCTTGGTAAAGCAGAGGGTCAGCAAAAGAGAGGAAGACCCTCAACGAGATGGACTGACACAGTGGATGCAACAGTGGGCTCAAACATAACAGTGATTGTGAGGATGGCGCAGGACCAGACAGTGTTTCGTTCTGTTGTACACAGGGTCACTATGAGTCGGAACCAACTGGATGGCACCTAACAACCTTCGAAAGCACAGATATGTCCAGAACTCTATAGTGGGACAGGCTGTAGGGGAAAGGGAGCAAAGGGCATACAGGCAGGTCATAATAGGGATGATGATAATCTAGGTGAGAGGTAATGAAGGAATAAATAGTAGAAACTAAATTATTACTGTGTAGTGGTTAAGAGCATGGTCTCTGGCACTAGACTACTCAGGTTAGTATCCTGGCTCTCTGGGGCAAGGTGCTTAACCTCTTTGTGCCTCAGTTTTTTCACTTATAAAATATAGTACCTGTCTCTATGTCACACAAGTTGGTGGGAAGATTAAATGGGATATGTATAAAGTGTTTATAACAGTTCCTGGCACATAGAAAGTGCTCAAAAAATGTTAGCTATTATTATAAGGTTATTATTTATATATACAACACAATGAAGATTTTAATGCATGAAAGTGACACAATTTTCTATATATTAAGATGCTTTACAAATATTTTAAGTACAGCTAATTTGCTAATATTATCGAGATATTATTTCCAAAGAATTGTATTTTCAGGATAGAATATAATTCTTTCATTTTGCTATAATTTTTTTCTAAGAGTAGGCAGTATCTGGTTAGCTTCTAAGAATCTTAATTAATATTGATGTCACTGAGTATGGACTAATACTCTTTGATAATGCGAACCTTCAGTTACAGGTATAAAACCCACAGCCACTGGGTCGATTCTGACTCACAGTGACCTTACAGGACAGAGTAGAACTGTCCCATAGGGTTTCCAAGGCTGTAATCTTTACAGAAGCAGACTGCCACAGCTTTCTCCTATGGAACAACTGATGGGTTTGAACCGTCAACCTTATGCTTAGCAGCTGAGTGCTTAAGCACTGCGCTACCAGGTCTGCAGTTACAGGTATAGGAAACACTAATATCACATGACTAATGCTTCTGGCTAATGTTATAATAAGCTAGCTATAAACATTGTTTTTACTTGTAGAGTCTATAGGAATTGTTTTGAAGGAAAGGTACAATAATTTATTAAATAAATAATGAAACAATTGGTTAAATATTTTATTTATCAATTTAGCATATTTCCAAATTTAACAGACTTCTTATATCTTGTTCAGTCAGATGTGTCCTAAAATTATTTGGCTGATTTGTCTGTCTGCCAGGATCTAGTTAGTTATTTATACTAAAGGTGCTCAATTAATGGCTTTCTTTAGACTCAGTTGAAAATATGCCCTCTCAGACTCATAAAGCTAGCCTGGTCAGCTCAATGGTGTTTTTTTGTTTTTTCTCTTTTTTTGGCCATTTTATTGTGTTTTAGGTGAAAGTTTACACAGCAAATTAGATTCCAGTTCAACAGTCCATACACAGATTTTTCTGTGACATTGGTTACAGTTCCCGCAATGTGTCAGCACTCTCACCACTTCCATCTCACCGTCCCCATTTTCAACCATCCGGTTTCCCTGCCCCTCCTTGCCTTCTCATCTTTGCTTTTGGGCAGATGTTGCCCATTTGGTCTCACAGAGTCGATTGTTCTAAGAAGCGCATTCCTCATGGGTGTTGTTATTTTATAGGCCAATCTATCATTTGGCTGAAATGTGGACCTCCAAGTGTGGCTTTAGTTCCAGATTAAAGGGGCCATAGTCTCGGGGGTTCCTTCGGTCTCTATCAGTCCAGTAAGTCTGGTCTTTTTTAGGAATTTGAGCTTTGTTCTTCATTTTTATCCATTCTAACCAGGACCTTCCATTGTGTCCCTGGTCAGAGCAGTCAGCAGTGGTACCAGGCACTACCTAGTTCTTCTGGTCTCAGGCTACAGGAGGTTGTGGTTTGTATGGGCCATTAGTCCTGTGAACTAATTGTTTCTTTGAACCTTTGGTTTCCTTCACTCTCGTTTGCTCCAGACTGGAGGAGACCAATAGTTGTATCTTAGATGGCTGCTTGCAAGCTTTTAAGACCCCAGAGACTACTCACCAAAGTAAGATGTAGAACATTATGAACTATGTCATGCCCGTTGACCTAGATGTGCCCCGAGACTAGGTCCTGAGCCTTCAAACCTGGTAACTCAGTCCCATGAGGTGTTTGGATATGTCTAGGAAGTTTCCTTAACTGTGCCCCCATGTGGTTCTAATATACATATGAATATATATGCAGTAACATATATATGTATATACAAATATCCACAACTATATCTATATACGCGCACACGTACTCCCATACGCCCTCCTACACCTATATAGCGTAAATATCTACCTATGTAACCACTCAGATTTTTGGTTGTTATAACTGTTGTTGCAGAACTGTATATGTTACAGCATTTACTGTGGTTCTTGCATACCTCTCAGTGTCTCATTTACCTTGGTCACATTGTGCTGACTTCCCCCATATTGTGCATTGCCTTCTCCTTCACCAGAATTAACATGGGTCTACTATCTAGTAAGTGATTCTCCCTCCCTCCCCTTCCTATCCCTGGTAACCATCAATGAATGTTGCTTTCTGTGTGTAAACCTATTCTTGTCTTTTTATAAAAGTGGTATCATATATTTTTCCTTTTGTGACTGACTTATTTCACTCAGCATAATGTTCTCCAAATTTATCCATGTTATACGATGTCTCATGGACTCATCATTATTCTTCATTGTTTGGTGTTCTTTTTCAATCATTGATTAGACAGATCCTGTCAGAGCCCTGTTATTTATAAGAATAGATTAATTTCAACTAAAGCTCCAAAGCTCACGTCCCCATTTTCTTTATGGAAAGACAATACCAAATCTGATAATGTGAATAAAACGTTCCCACCTGAACAAAACGGTGAAATTTAACAAAGCTAAACATAATTAGAAAGGCAAAACAGTACCTCAGTTTAAGCTGGCTTTAAGGAATTCATAGCTGTCAAGGTGACATAATTCTGTACAGAAGAAGAAAGATTTTTTTTTTTTCAGAAAACAGTTCAGAGTAACTTGTCACAGTATATAATACAGAATAACCACTGAATCACAATGAAAAGAAGATAAACAACTTAAAGGTAAAGATATGTTTTACATTACAAATAGCAGCTGTGGGACTATAAATTTTCGTTTCAAGATCCTACCATTTTGCCTGATGCCTGTTTCAGAACATACACTTTTAAATTTAGTATGGAAACTGCCAAAAAATATATTATGATGTATTCCTACTACCACTATTAATATACTCTTTATGCTTTATTATAATTGTCTTTTGTTCTAGATTCTATACTCTTGAGGGCAAGACTATATCTCTCTTACTCATCAGTGTGTCCCCAATGCAAGAATACTGCCTAGATCATAGTAGGCATTCAGTAAATATTAATGAACAAATAAATGGATAAACACACTTGAGATGTATAAGGAGAGAAATCTGTAAGTATTTGAAAATATTTAGATAATTCCTTTAAAATATTCTTGTAGTGACCATTTGTTTTCATTTATGCAGTCATGCCATGAACATGCCTTGTGGACCTTCCATCCTAGGCTCTGGGTTACAATATAGAAATGAGTAAGACTTTTTTTTTTTCTTTCCACAAAGAAGCTCAGAAAGAGCTTTGTAAACAGACAGTTACAACACACTACAGCATTTATAAACATTCAGACAAGTGTTGTGGGTGCCTAGAAGATGAAGCAGTTTAGCTTTGCCTAGGAGAGCTGGCCACCACCCTTTTGTTAGTTTGTCGTACTGTGATGGTTTATATGTTGCTGTGATGCTGGAAGCTATGCCACCAGTATTTCAAATACCAGCAGGGTCACTCACGGGGGACAGGTTGCAGTGGAGCTTCCACACGAAGTCAGACTAGGAAGAAAGGCCTTGTGATCTACTTCCAAAAATTAGCCAATGAAAACGTTATGGATTACAACAGAACCCTGCCCAACTCTCTTGCTTTGGACATGACATCAGGGGGGATCAATTGCTGGAGGATGACATCATGTCTGGTGAAGCAGAGGGCCAGTGAGGGTGAGGGAGCTCCTCAGTGAGACGGATTGGCACAGAAGTTGCAATCACAGGCTCAAACATGCCAGTGATTACAAGGATGCCGTAGGACCGGGCAAAGTTTCGTTCTATTGTACATAAGGTTGCCGTGAGTCAGAGTCAACTCGATGAGCTATGTAGGAGAGCTGGGGGTAGCTTCACAAAGGATGTGACATTTGAGGCTGACCTTAAAGGACCAGGCAAGAGTTTGTTCGACAGAAAAAACAGCAATCTAGATAGAGGAAAAAGCACTAGAGAGACCTGGAGTTGCAAAGGAGAGCGATTCTTGGGGGCTGAAGCATATGGTCTGAATAGTGTGAATAAAAATGACCATCCTCCTCCTACCAGAGGTCTGAGCTGGAGGAAAAATCACCTAATATTCACTCATTATAAAAGTCTTGCTTTTAAGTATACAATTACTTACACAATTATAAATATCTATGATTATATACATGCTTAAAATATATAAACCACTTAGAGAATTTATTTAACCCCTTTTTGGGAGGCTTTTTTGACTACTCTGAGAGTTAAAATGGGAAAAAAAATGTTCACTCGTCATGTGATATAAAACCAATTGCTACTAAATGTGCCAGAATAATTTTTCTCTACCTCCAGAACAGTTAGTCTTCAGTCTATCCATTACTGTCTTTTTATAGTATTTTTATTTAATAAAACCTATTAAGACTACCATACAAATCTCTTTACTTATGCTTTTATCTTTTAACTGATCAATTTTTATATTGCTGACATCCCTTCTTCACCATTTGCTCAGTTTAAAAATTCATAGTATGTGAGATATGTCTCTGGAGAAAATGTCTATAAAATTTGTTACAGCTGGCAAATGTGTATGAGTCAGTGATAGCACATGACTAAATGCCTCACAGAAAATAAAATTTGTTTCTGTAGTAAGCAGAACTGTTTAAATGTTATTTATTTTTATGTTTCAAAGAAAATATATTGTGAAGTGCTGCATTGATTTAATACACAACAATCTCTGTGTACACGCTGTAGGAGGAAAATTTATGAAACCTTTGCACAACTCCTTTAATTGAATTTTCCAAATCTCTCACCACACACAAATAATCAATATCTTCTGCAGAGAAAACCAGTCAGAATTATTACAGTCTTTTCAATTTTGTTGTCATCAGCACATACAGAGCACCTGGATATTTGTAATGTCTGATAGTAAGTTATTTACACCTCCTTAACACAGAATTGCTATTAAGTGAGTTCAAATCTATGGCTCTAAAATTTTTACTGATTATTTAAAAGATAAAAATTATACTTATAGTCAAGTATAAAAAAATTTAAATCATGGATGAAATTATTTAAAAGGCTTTGAAAAGTAATAAGCCAGTTTATTTTTCCTTCAGTCCTAGACAAATCTCAAGTAAGCATTTTCAGCAGAAATGTATACCCCAAACAGTGATGAATAGTGTAAAACAAGAACATTACCATTATTAATAGGAAAGGCATCACCCACATACAGCATACATGACAGCTGAATCCTTATACAGAGCTGAGGACTACAGTTGTACATTAATGTATGTTTGTGTCACCAAAATTAATAGCTCCATTTTTTAACCTTCAGGTAAACCCAGAATGTTAAAACATAAGGGGGAATTTTTGTTGTTTCTGCTAAAACTCATCATGTCTAAACTTCAAACCTCAGTGCTTTTAAAATTGAAGTATCTGTTTGAAAAAAAGATACTGTTTTAATGTTAAGATATAATAGAAAAAATACAAGGGTAGTAGTCTTCTGGGAGTAAAATCATTTAGCTGATATGATGAATACTTTTTCAAGACTGAGTGGGGGAAAAATAATTTATTTTTAAGTTTAAAAAATACTTCAGTAGGTAGTTAGAATGAAAAGGCAACATCAAACTATTTTATAGTTTTAGAACATGAGAAGTTTAAAATTTGTCCTGTAGTCTAAGAATTTGCTATCTTTAAAATCCTATAACCAAGATGAATTTTACAATGTAAGAACACAGTAAGTTAAAGGAAACAGGAACATTATCGTTTGTACTTTCTGTTTAAGGCCAGAGCTAGAAATTCTGAAATATTTTCTATTATAAACAGCTGAAACAGTCAACTTTTTTGAACAATGTGAAGTTCAGATGGTTACATTTTCATTTAAAATATGCATACTATAGCCTACACAGTTATTCTCAAAGCAGATAAAATATGTTTTGGACTGAAGCTAAGTGTCTAGATTTCATATCTTGGCAACTGTTCTACAATTTGCTTACATTCTTTTCAAAAATATTTTGTTTACTAGTCATAGACAAACAATGATGGTATTTTTTAGTATCTCTGGAAAAAATGAAGAACTGAGCACTGTATAATGCCATCTATTGACTAAGGGTATTTGTATGAAGTTGTTTTAAGTAGAGGTTGATTATGTAAAGTAAATAAATTTCATGCCTTACCATGTGATGATAATGTGACATTCCATCTGTATCAACCCAACGAACAGTCATATGTTTTAAATCTTCAGCATAACAAATTAAAAATAATTATGAAAATTCACATCCAAATCTAATAATAAAAGAACCTTTCATTTTATTATTTTCCTAATAGTCATAAAGCCAATATTATTAAGGAGAGTGAAGTTAGGCTTACTTCCTAAGTAACTGAGGAAAGAAAGAAGCTTTCTTTAAGAAATGTGTATTTATTGAGATCATCTCTTTTTCATCAAGGCATCCCTTGATTTACAAGGTCCAGTTTTTCTGAAAACTGTGAATGTCTCAGTTGTACCTTTTCACAGTATTGTGTATGTTTTAAATTTCCTTTCAGTAAGTTATATAAAGCTTTCAGAGTGTGTGTCAGATGTTTACTTACGTAAAACACTAGAGTGTTATTTTTATAATTACACTCCTCTTCATGTAATAAAGACTACAGCTGATGTTAAACAAAAGGAACTAGCACTGAAATGAAAAACAAGCAATAGATCTAAAAGGCCAATTTGAAGGGGTGATGACAGAATAAATATTGGAATTCTGGTATTGCCTGTTTTATAAGAATCTGAAGGACATTCTTTTGATAGTTAAACAAGTAATTTGTTTATTCTCATTTTCTTAATTACCTAATGAGACAAATTCAATACATATTACAGGACTAATGTTTATTTTATATACTTTCTAATTATATAATTTCTAAAATTTTGAAGATTCCACAAACATTCTTAATTTAAATAATTCTGAATAATAGCATAGTAAAAGAAAAGCACATCAACAAAAAAGCTGAAGGCTAGATACCAAAATAAGGAACATACAAAGCAAATTAGTTTGAGATGTCAAAAAATTAGCAAAAGACCTCTTAAAATAAATGTATGAACAGAAGGGAGTGAAAGTTGTTAGCTTAGTTAAAAAAAAAATTATGTGTCATATTTTTATGCAAATAATGTGCATGTTACACGTTTTTTGCCAACCACGCCCTTACACATTGCTGTAAAAAAAATTAGCATAGCACACTTATGAAAATACCTCGCAGGAGGAGGGCACGGTTGGGGAAAAAAAGTATAAGCCATGTGTTATTTGCATAAAAATACGGTATATAGCTCAAACTCAAATTACAAAGAAAGTAAGCAATCTGTTTTTCAGGTAACATTAATTTTCAAAAATTAGTTTAAAAAGCTAATGACGATTTTAATACCTCAAGGAATATAAAGAGCTAAGGTAGCTCTAGCTGAGAAACAGAAATTGAAGATTACATATATATAATATTATTATATAATATGCATTATATAAACGCTAGATATTATACATATTTTAATTCAGTTTTCATTTAAATACAACAAATAATCAATGTTTATTAGAAGTTTTAAAACATGATTCAGTGATACAGTCTCCTCTATGCATGAAACAATTTAAATCCTCTGAACCTAGTAATGGGCAAGTTAGTTTTAATGCCTAAAACACTACAAAATAGTTGTAAGGTTGATCATGCATAAGCAAAGAAAGAATTGGTATATAGTGGATAACTTAAAAAAGATGAAAAAATTGTCCTCTGGAAGAAAAAATTTTTTAATGTTTTAACAGGTTATAGTTTTAATGTCTTAATAAATGTTTGGGGAGTAATACTTTTAGAATTTTTTTACATTAATTATTAGCAGTGATAATTCACTTATTTCTTTTACAATTTTTCCCTTTCTCATTTCCCAAAACTACTGGCAAAAGCCAACTATGTGAAGCCTAATTTTAATTAGTTCTTGGAAATTAGAGATTTTAAAAACCACACTATTGGCACAGAATATATAGAAGAAATATTTCTTCTAGTCAGAAAATAATAAACATTCCAATTTCCCATTATGATCCTCTAAGACTTGTCAAGTTAGGAGAAGTTTAAATCACTGAAACCTAGTTACACATTCTAATCAAGTTATATAGATAAAATATGAAAGAAGAGCTTCCAAGCCTTTTCCAGGAAGTAGCTCCTGTCATGTTCTTAAATTCTTGGGATCACTGGGGACGTTAGCTGCTCAACTGAAAGTCTCATGAAGACTTTTCCACATGAGCTGTGAAGGAGGAGTCTTGCCATGGCAGCTGCCCTACCATGACCTGGTTGGCCTTTCTAACTGACCAGCTGGGAATCCCAGCACTTTCCACTGCAAACTCATCACTGGCTTCTTAAAGGTTCTAAACCCAGACTAACAGACTAGATGGGTTGAAAATACAGTTTTTGAGGTCAGACAGGTCTTTAGTTGGAATCCCTGTTTTGTCAAGTAAGTAGCAGTGTCTTTGGGAAAGTTAATTAACATCTTTTGTGTCTTTGTTTCCCTGTCTGATAATAGCTATTTTGCAGGGTTGCTATACAGATCTACTGATCCTAGTATTGGGAACATAATTATTGGTACTCAATAAACAAGAGTCACTGATACTCAATAAATGGTAGACTAAAATATGGCTACCTATTTCAAGACCTAACTCCATTTGCAGAGATTGTTAAATGGCATCCATGCCAATACTATTAAAATGATCACTTTTTAAGTTAGTCCAAAGGTTTTAGTATTTTTCAGTCCATAATTATTTTGTTTACTGAGGTGTGAAGAGATTTAGATATATGTCCTATGGGAACTTAAAAATGAAAATGAGAATATAGATTTCTGTCATTTGGATGTGAAAAGGAAATCTGTTGAATGGATGCTAGACTCCTTTTCTGACTGAAAATTGAAAGAATAAAAAACAAAATTACTAAGACAATCTTATATATATAATTAAGAGATTATTTGTTAACAATATAGAGAACAAACAAACAAAATTTTAATTTAGTTTCCCATATTATGAAATGCTCTGAAGCGTAAGAGTTCTCAGAAAGTCAAACGCTAGTAATGCCCCTCCTCCAGCACACTGGTTACAGAATAACTTTTTATTCTTTGTGTAGTCTTCTAATGTACCCGTTAAAAACTGTGGTATATTAAGGCATTGTTGCCCCAATCTGTCTGTATTCTCAAAAAAGCATTTTTAATAAAAAGATGAAATTTAAATTGTAAATTGAACGTTATATATTAAGGGACATTAAAAAAGCCCACTCATCAGGGAAGTTGGTCTCATCAGACTTGCTCTTCTGCTAAATGCAATATCTTAAAAAAAAACCCAAACCCATTGCCATGAAGTCGATTCCAACTCACAGTGACCCTATATAAGGTTTTTCGAATGAGATTCATGGTCTTTTAAGAGAACACACTAAAAAGGAGTCATGATGATTAGTTTAAAATGTTAATATGAGAAGAAAGGATATCTTTATGTAATAAATTAAAACAACTCTTTACCTTTGTTAGGAAGTCCTGTACTTCTCTTTTCAAACAGTCTTTGTTTTGTTACTTTTGTCACTAAAAGAAAAAACAAACCCATGTTAAGAATTAATATGGAATATGAATAATTTCTCATTGCTTAGAAAAAACATGAGAAAAAATAATTCAAAGTAACATAGCAATCAAGTATAATATACAGTATTTTATATTTTATTTTAAAAATGAGCACTAAATAAAAAGTCTACTACCAGTTGTCAAGGTACAGTCTTTCCCTTCATATTCAAGACGCGTCCCCCAAATAACATATCCTGGTAAAAGATAGCTACATGACTTCTTATTTCAATGAAGCATTAGGGTTTCTATCCCATGTCCACAATGGCATACATAAAGAAGTCTATCAGATTTAAATTTGGGAAAAGTTAATAGGTTTATTTCAAAGCCACCACTGAAAACTTATGAATTCTTCTTACTTAGCTCTCTGGTTTTCTGCATTTCTCTTTGTAAGGAACTGGACGCACAGGAGATACCAATGAGGTTTTCAAGCTCTTTCCTGCCCTTCAAAGCCTAAAAGAAAGTCATGTTAAATGAGCTAAGTTCTCTACAAATATAAAATTACTGACAATCCAGAGAATATATTAAACACAGTAAATTGTTTTCTGCATTTGAAAAACTTAAATTCTATGTTTGGAAATTTAACTTTTCTGGTAGGTCAACTATTACAAGCCCCAAAATGCCTGAGTAAAAATAATGTACAATTAACTAAAGAGGCTAAACATAATCTACACATTTGTAAATGTGAAAAAGCCAGATAGTACTAAAATATTATGGTTAAGTAATATTCAGATAAGAAAAGAAATTCTCATCAAAAGTAATTTGAACTTTTCCCCTGCAACAACTTTCCTGGACTGGATTCTCATTTTGGGGCTTCTTTTCTTTTCCAAAGAACACATGAAAAATTAGACGTTTAAAAAGTTATATGAAAAAGAAAAAAAAAGCAGACCTGTATACTACTTAAATTTTGCATTATTTCCATGATTTCTTCTGATGATTTCTCAACTTTAGACCATAACATCATGAATCTGTAAATGAATAAAAAATAATATTTAGTAAGAGTAAGCATTTAAACATGGTGAGTCATTTTCAGAGCTGTAATTCTTTTTAAAGGATCTTAGATTGTTTTCTAATCTTTTTCTACATTTTTCAAAGAAGTAAAAGATGTAAATGCTCCTCCTTCATTCTTTTACAGACACAATATATATTTATCAACTACCCTCTCTTCTGGAATTTCACTTTCTCTCATTTCCAGTGAGTAGCGGGAGAGAAGGCATGGTTGGCTTGCTCCTTTCTCCACAAAGCCACTTTGAGAACACTAACTACCACCTTCTCCTTCATTTATCTTGATCAGTGTTACTCACTGATAGTTTTTAATTAAAAAAGAAAAATTTTATGGCTTTAGTATATATCAGTGTGAAAAAAGATACGAAAGCATACTTTTACCTTTGAAAATAAAGAAAAGGAAAAACAAAACAAACACTTCACTTGTAATCCTATCTCAAAAACTATCTCCAGTTAGCATTTTGGAAAAACTTCTAGGTTTTTTTTTTTTTTTTTTTAAAAGATTTCTATAACTTTACATCATGCTTTCTTTACTTAATAGTATCAGCATACTTTTTTTGTTGCACATAGTCTGTATACCTATAATTTTAGAGGCTGCACAATATTCTATTCAGTAAATATATGAAAGATGATTTGATCCTTCCCTTATTGTTGAAATTTTATTTTTCCCCCAAATTTAAGGTCCTATATCTGTATATGATAATCTATACCAGTCTAATAGAAATATTACCAGTCTAATAGAAATATTACACAAGCCACATATATAATTTAAAATCTTCTAGTAGTCACATTAAAAAAGTAAAAAGAAACAGGTGAACCTAACACTATATTTTCTTTAACCCAGTATATCTAAAATATTATCACTTCAACATGTAATTAATATAAACATTATTGTCATTTACTTCAAGTACTTATTAGTCACATGTAGCTTGTGGCTACTGTTTGGACAGCACATATCTATATTATCGGTTTTATGAAAGAAACAGAAATTCTATTTAAATGCTTTTCAAGATTGTATCAGTGTTAGCCATTAAAATTTTGTGCTAATAAAAATAAGACAAATATTCATGATATAATGTTAAATTTTCATATATAATGGATATGTACAGTATGTTTCAACTAGGTATGTAATTATATAAACAAGGAATGGAGAGAAAACATTATGCAAAATCTCAAAATTATGTGAGGATACTGGAGATACAGGTGGTTTTTTTCCTTCAAAAAAGTCCTTTATTATTATGTCTTTTCAATTAAAAGTCACGTGTCTGGTGCCCCAACTGCTTAACATCAAAATTTCAGTTTGAGAGATGATATCATAAAGAGATTCCAGCCTCTCCCATTGGGCTCCAAAAGTCTGAAATAGTGTTGTTATTATTAGATGCCGTCAAGTCGGTTCTGACTCATAATGACCCTGTGTACAACGGAATGAAACACTGCTCGGTCCTGTGCCTTTATCACAGTTGTTCTTACGCTTGAGTCCATTGTTGCAGCCACTGTGTCAATCCATCTCATTGAAGGTCTTCCTCTTTTTTTGCTGACCCTCTACTCTACCAAGCATAATGTCCTTCTCCAGGGACTGATCCCTCCTGATAACATGTCCAAAGTACATGAGACAAAGTCTTGCCATCCTGGCTTCCAAGAAGCATCCTGGCTATACTTCTTCCAAGACAGATTTGTTCGTTCTGAAGTAGTAAGAGGGCTTAAGTGACTCCTACCCAGGCTGGGAACGTCCAACTTCCTCTACATGATGCCCAATCCTACTAAGTGCCCCCCAGGAATGCAAAACTGAGTCAAGTAAGCTACTTTGCTCTTACGAGAAGGAATCCTAGGACTTTTGACCTTGTGTCTCTTTGAGGACTGGAGTGGCAGGGCTTTACTTACTGTCTTAACCCACACCTTAAAGAAAATGGTGGTGGTCCCTGTTGACCTTCCAGGAATTTGTGTGGGTTGGGTTCTGCAAGGCTACCATTTTTAATAACTCCAAGGGGTTCAGGCCACATAGATACAATGTGAGTGGTACTCGTAGGAGCTGTGCAATGCAGCAGTCCCAAAGGACATATAAGTATCTCCTGCTTTATGCACTTCACTTTTATGAAAGACCTACATCCTACGTTAGTGTTTTTGCTAACCAAAGGAAATTTGAAGAGGATTTTCGCTTTAAGTAAAAACATTAAAAGCAGAAATAGTGTTCAGCATTTGTTTTGCAGCGAGCAGTTAAAGCAGCGGGCACCCGGAGTGGTGTTGCCAAGCTCCTTCCCCAGAAAGTACTCGGTATCTCAGCATCAGTATCTCAGCATCAAGCCGCCATAGCTTTGAACTGTGTCTGTGAGCATCTGTGCTTTATCTTGATTTATTTTGTGCATCCATTAACAAGATGTGTCCTATGGTATCAGAAAAGTCTAAGAGAGTACCTAAGGTTTTTACGTGTTATTTGGTATGAGTTGGTAGGTTATTTTTTGGGTCTGGAAATGCTCAAAAATTTTTCCCATAAAAATTAATGGTAATTGCTTCTTCACTTTATGCCATTTTGGCTTACAAAAAGGTTTCACATGAATGTTCTACTTTCAGATAGTGGGAGATACCTGTACTAGCAACCCTCTCTCCCAAATTAAGATAGTCATTAAGGAGCTCAGCTAAGCAAACAACTGTTTTGACAATCCTGGAGAGCTGTATGGACTGAGTGGCAATTGTCTGGGGAAGATGTTTTCAAGACATCTTCACATACCTATGCTGCTTTTGCAGGGAAACTTGTGGTGTCCACTGCGGGATCAAGTACAGCACACTCTGTGACTCTTCTCGTTTTTGCTTATTTTAATTTCCTTTTCTCTCCTCTTCCTCCTTTTTCTTCTTCATACCCTTTCTCTCATTTCTATGGCAACCAAATTCATAAAATGGTTTTTATAACTGTCATCCAATTGTTAAATCCTGAGTAATTTCAGTAAATGCTTTTCCACATCTTCTGACTCAGTGAAGACGCCTCATAATCTTTGGAGATGAACTACTTGCTGATCAGCTTTTGGGGAAAATGTGGCTGCCACTGTCTTCATCCTAGACAAAACAGCAACCTTCATGAACATTTAATCCCACTTGTGCTGGAGGCTGGATTTTCATTGCTGCTGCTATCTTTCCTATATTTTCAATGCACAGTTCAAATTCTACTTTGCTACTCTAGCTAAGACAGCCCTACTGTTTGCTTAGAGTCTCTTGGTCTTTAATAACATCTTGATGTTCCTTCACTAATTTACTTGTTTCTGAAAACCAACAATCTTTTATTTCCTTGAAGCTGCCTGCAGAATGCATTTCTCAAATTCATTATGGTACAAAATCTCAAAATGATTGTTGCTCCCACTTTCAAGTTAGTGAACGAATAATCAACTTCATAGAATTTTTAAAGCAATAATAAAAGTAATAAGGAGACAGGCCCTGATCAGTGGGTGTCATTACTGTCTTACAGAACATTATTCCTTTCTGGCTGGACTAAACTGGATCAAGTCCTTCATCTTATAATGAATGACCCTTGTGAATCATCCAGATATTGAAGGGCTACTGTATCCACATATCCAGTCACTGCTGCCAGTTTCATGGCATTCTTACAAGATTTGATCAAATCCTGTATTATGGCCAAAGACTACTGTACTACTACCAAGACTGAATTTTCTTGTATGAACCTTCTTGTTCATCAGTAGATTAAAATTGTCTAAGTTGATCCTCTAAGATACTTTTAAAAGTAGTTGGCCTGGTACACAAAAAAGTTGTCTCAGTCTTGATTCTTATGGTACGTTAAATATACATATATATTCTCTTGGGGAAGCCCTGTGCTAGAAATTCAGGATTTTTAGTGCATTTTTCCAATTTTTTTTAGAAAAGTCTCATTGTGAAATTCAGAGTTCTTTAATTTCCTATAAAGAGAAGGTTCATGTTATTTCAAAGAGCAACTGGAATCAGATGCATCAGCCAAATAAAATCCATGGGAGAGGTGTATCTATTAGTTATGCTCTTAATTTCTTCTGTATTAACTTCTTCAGTATCAAGCAATGATGTGTAATGTGACTTTCAAAACTATCATTCTGCTCCAGTTCTGGTCTTCCCTATCTTGACCACTTTTAATTATTTTCCATTCTTAGCTTCAAATTTATCTTCATCATTTTAATTTTCTCTATAAAGTGTCTCACATGTATTCTGAGGGGAGAGTTAAAAGAACAAAAGAAACTGTCATTAAATTGTTGGTTCTAACTGAAACTTACTGATACAGGTAGTTAACAAATATTAACTCAGCTGCTACTCTGCCATTCTGGATCTGGAAGAAGCGGAGGTAGAGAGAAGCAGATAAGAAATAAGTCCAGTGATTTCTTTCTTTCTTTTTTGTGAAAATATACATAGAAAAATGTAAACCAATTCAACAATTTCTACATGTACAGTTCACTGATATTAATTACATTCGTCAAGTTGTACAATCATTTTCACTATCCTTTTCCAAATTATTCCACCACCATTAAAATAAACTCACTGCCCTCTAAACTTCTCATCTAACCTTTCGAGTTCTTGTTGTCAGTTTGATCACATATAGATAATTCTTTAAAACAGCATGATGCTCAAGGCAAACACTCTTTACTAATTAAGATAAACTGCTATTTGGATTAAAGATGATTTCAGGGGATTAGTTTTGGTTTAAAGTTTAAAGATTACCTCAGGGAATAGTTTTGGAGGGCCATCCAGCCTCAATGGTTCCAGAAAGTGTGGATTCCATGAGAATTTTAAATTATGTTCAACATTTTCCCTCCTTTTGATCAGCATTCTTCTACAGAGTTTTTGATCAAAATATTCAGTAATGGGAGTTTGGGAGGCGGGGCCAAGATGACAGAGTAGTCAGATGCTTCCTGTGGTCCCTCTTACAACAAAGACCCGAAACAACAAATGAATCAACTGTATATGACAATCTAGGAGCCCTGAACATCAAAGGAAAGGTGAGGAATCAGACTGAGTGGTGGGGGGAGGGAGAGATGGTTCGGATGCAGTGAGGTGTTACCAGACCTGACCTGGCAGGAGCCGGAGCCCTTCAGGCCAGATTAGCTTGTGTGTGCGCTGAGGCAAGCAGTGGCACTTCGGAGGCGTTTTATACATCAGGAGAGACCCAGGGGCAGAGAGTCTACTCGGCCATCCAGAACCAGTGAAAAGCAGCAGTCAAACAGCTAAAGATAAGTACTTGTGTATGGCCTACTGTGCAGATCAAAAAACACCCTATTTGAGAAAAACCTCTCTCCCGTTTACCACCCCCCTCCCCGCTCTGCACTGGGTCCCGTGCCGGCTTCAGCAATTGCCAAGTCTCCTGGGCCAGAAGTAGGACACGTCACATGCCCTGAGCCACTCTCCTGGCCTTAGAGAGGGAACAAATTAACACAGAGAAAAAATAAGCTGCTGGCTCCCCTAAGACAAGAACTCAGGGTTGCCACAGCTCCTTTGCCCAGGCACAGGCATAAGGGGTCTACGGACTTTGAATGCTTTTTACCCTGCATAGACTTGTGTGGGCCCATTTCAAAAGCATAGGCCCTCATTACCACTGTACAACAGGGTATATACCTGAAGTCTAACTTCAACTGTTTCAGCTGTGAAGTGGCAGGTTTGTGAGATCTGACACTGCTCTGTCCATTAAGCAGATTTCTCACCTACCCACATCAGGGGTCTGAGGACTCGTGGCTCCACCCATGCCACCTAGCTACCTGCAACAGGAGTCCAAGAATAAGTGGTGCCCCCAAGTCCTTACAGCCAATAACATTGGGTGCTCATAGTCCAGCTGCAAAACCCACCAACCTATGTGCTATCTAGGGAACAGGAACACATTTTCCTCCCAGACACTCGGGGCAACCGTTAGCCCCCTGCCTTGCTCAGAGCATGACTCTCCCTACTGTACCCAATACCTGTGCTTACCCCAATCACCCATGGCTGTCTAGGACTGTAGGTGAGAGCCTGTACCACACACTTG
This sequence comes from Dugong dugon, assembly GCA_030035585.1. Classification (NCBI taxonomy): domain Eukaryota; kingdom Metazoa; phylum Chordata; class Mammalia; order Sirenia; family Dugongidae; genus Dugong; species Dugong dugon. The sequence goes on from CM057462.1 coordinate 92,053,850, forward strand.
GTGGCTGACTACCTGGATACCTGAGCTGAATCCATACAAGAAAAGTTAACAGATTCCTGGGCTCACGTACCTAGTAACAGATCTAACCACCTGGTGATGGGATGCTAGAGCTTCAAAGGTGCCAATGATCAAACTAGCTCACATGAGCAGCCTATTTGGGCATATCAAAACAAAACAAGAAGCTAGGACACAGTAAGCAAACGTAAATAAATTATAATAACTTATTGATGGCTCAGAGACAACAGTCAATATCAAATCACATAAAGAGGCAGACCATGATGGCTTCAGCAAGCTCCTAAAATAAAGAATAAATTTTCCAGAGGAAGAGAATTTCCTGGAATTACCAGAGGCAGAATACAAAAGATTAATACAGAACTCTTCAAGAGATCAGGAAGGAGATCTTGCAAAATGCAGACATGGCAAGAGAGGAAATTAAGAAGATTAGAGAAGAGCATAATGACAAATTTAACAGGCTGCAAGAATCCATAGAGAGCAATCAGAAATCCAGAAGATTAACAATAAAATTTCAGATTTAGACAACTCAGTGGAAAGTCACAAAAGCAGAATTGAGACAATGGAAGTCGGAATTAGTGAGACTGCAGATAAAGCACTTGACACCAACTTATTTGAGGAAAAATCAGATAAAAGGATTTTAAAAAATGGAAAAACCTTAAGAATTATGTGGGACTCTATCAAGAGGAATAACCTACAACTGATTGGACTACCAGAATAGGGAGGATAACAGAAAATACAGACAGAATTATTGAAGATTTGTTGGCAGAAAACATCCCTTATATCGTGAAAGATATCTATTCAAAATGTTCATCGAACCCCACATAAAGTAGATCCCCCCAAAAATAAACCAAGACATATTATAAGCAAACTTGCCAAAATCAAAGACAAAGAGAATTTTAAGAGCAGTTAGGGATAAACGAAAAGTCATCTACAAAGGAAAGTCAATAAGAATAAGCTCGGACTACTCAGCAGAAACCATGCAGGCAAGAAGGCAATGGGATGACATGTATAGAACCTTGAAGGAAAAAAAATTGCCAGTCAAGACTTATATATTCAGCAAAGCTGTCTCTCAAATATGATGGCAAAGTTAGGGTTTTTCTAGACAAACAGAAGTTTAGAGAATTTGCAAAAACCAAACCAAAATTACAGGGAATTCTAAAGGGAGTCCTCTGGTTAGAAAATTAATAACATCAGATAACAACCCAAGACTAGAACACAGGACAGAGCAACCAGATATCAACCCAGATAGGAAAGTCACAAAAATAAATCAAAGCTAAAACACTGAAAATAGGGGAACAGAGACATCAATATGTAAAAGATGACATTAAAACAAAAAAGAGGAACTAAAAAAATGTAAACATAGATTTTTCATATGGAGAGGAAGTCAAGGCAATATAAAGAAATAAAAGACTGTTTTAAGCAAAGAAAAATGGGTAAATATTAAGGTAACCACAAAGGAAACTAACAATCCTACACATTAAAATAAAAAACAAGAAAAATATAAGGACACAGCAAATACAAAATAAACAACAATGAAACAGATGAAAAGAAAATACATAAAAAAAAATGACTCAGCACAGAAAATTAAATGCAACAAAGAAACTGTCAACAACACACAAAAAAAGACAACAAAATGACAGCACTAAACTCATACCTATCAATAATTATGCTGAATGTAAATGGACTAAATGCACCACTAAAGAGACAGACAGTGGCAGATTGGATAAAAAAAACATGACCCGTCTATATGCTGCCTACAAGAGACACACCGTAGACTTAAAGACACAAACAAACTAAAACTTGAAGGATGGAAACAAATATATCAAGCAAACAACACTCAAAACACAGCAGGAGTGGCAATATTAATCTCTGAAAAAATAGACTTTCAAGTAAAATCCACTATAAAGGATAAGAAAGGACACTATATAATGATTAAAGGGTCAACACGCTAGGAGGACATAACTATAATAAATATTTACGCATCCAACAACACGGCTCCAAAATACATAAAACAAACTCTAACAGCATTGGAAAGAGAGAGAGACAGCTCCATAATACTAGTAGGATACTTCAACACTCCACTTTTGGAGAAGGACAGAACATCTAGAAACAAGCTCAGTAAAGACATGGAAGATGTAAATGCTACAATCAATCAACTTGATCTCATGGACATATACCAAACACTGTACCCAACAGCAGCCAAGTATACTTTCTTTTCCAATGCACATGGAACACTATCCAGAATACACCACATATTAGGCCATAAAGCAAACCTTAACAGAATCGAAAACATCTTTTCTGACCATGAAGCCATAAAAGTAGAAATCCATAACAGAAAAAGCAAGGAAAAAAAAAATCAAACACATGGAAACTGAGCAACACCCCTTGCTCAAAAACTACTGGGTTATAGAAGAAATTAACAATGCAATAAAGAAATCCATAGAATCAAATGAGAATGCAAACACATCCTACCAGAACCTTTGGGACACAGCAAAAACAGTGCTCAGAGGTCAGTTTATAACAATAAATGCACACATCCAAAAAGAAGAAAAGGCCAAAATTAAAACATTAACTCTACAACAAGTAGAAAGAGAGCAGCAAAAGAAGCCCTCAGGTGCCAGAAGAAAGGAAATAATAAGAATTAGAGCAGAATTAAATAGGGAATAGAAAAACAATTGAAAGCGTTAACAAGACCAAAAGCTGGTTCTTTGAAAGGATCAACAAAATCAATACACCTTGGCCAAGCTGACAAGAGAAAAACAGGAGAGGATGCAAATTACTTGTATAAGAAATGAGATGGATGATATCACAACGGACCCAACTCAAAAGAATCATAACAGAATACTATGAAAAACTGTACTCTAACAAATTTGAAAACCTAGAGGAAATGGACAAATTTCTAGAAACTCACTACCTACCTAAAATAACACAATCAGAAGTAGAACAACTAAATAAACCCATAACAAGAGATTGAAAAGATCATTTAAAAACTCCCAACAAAAAAAAAGCCCTGGCCCGGATAGTTTTGCTGGAGAGTTCTGCCAAACTTTCAGAGAAGAGTTAACACTACTACTACTAAAGGTAGTTCAGAGCACAGAAAAGGATGGAATACTCCCAAACTCATTCTATGAAGACAGCATAACCCTGATACCAAAACCAGGTCAAGACACCACAAAAAAAGAAAATTACAGACCAATATCCCTCATGAACATTGACACAAAAATCCTCAACAAATTCTAGCCAATAAAGTTCAACAACATATCAAAAAAAAAAATTCACCACGATCAAGTGGATTTATACCAGGTATGCAGGGATGGTTCAACATTAGAAAAACAATCAATGTAATCTATCACATAAATAAAACAAAAGACAAGAACCACATGATCTTATCAATCAATGCAGAAAAGGCATTTGACAAAGTCCAACACCCATTCATGATAAAAAACTCTCAGCAAAATAGGAAAAGAAGGGAAATTCCTGAACATAATTAAGGGCATTTATACAAAGCTAACCGCCAACATCATTCTAAATGGCTAGAGTTTGAAAGTATTCTCCTTGAGAACAGGAACCAGACAAGGATGCCTTTTATCACCACTCTTATTCAACATTGTGCTGGAGGTCCTAGCCAGAGCAATTAGGATGGAAAAAGAAAGAAAGGGAATCCAACTTGGTAATGAAGAAGTCGAAGTATCTCTATTTGCAGATGATATGATCTTATACACAGAAAACCCCAAAGAATCCCCAAGAAAACTACTGGAACTAATAGAAGATTTCAGCTAAGTTTCAAGATACAACATATAAAAATCAGTTGGATTTCTTTACATGAACAAAGAGAACTCTGAAGAGGAAATCACCAAATCAATGCCACTTACAATAGCCCACAAGAAGATACTTAGGAATAAATCTAACCAGAGATGTAAAAGACCTGTACAATGAAAACTATAAGACACTACTGCAAGAAACCAAAACAGACCTGCATAAGTGGAAAAACATACTGTCCTGGATTGAATTGTGTCCCCCAAAAATATCTGTTGACTTGGCTGGGTCGTGATTTCCCGTATTGTATGATTGTGTACCACTTTGTATGAGATTTCCTTATGTGTTGTAAACTCTATCACTATGATGTAATAAGATGGATTAGCAGCAGTTATACTGATGAGGTCTACAAGATTAGATAGTGTCTTAAGCCAATCTCTTTTGAGATATAAAAGAGAGAAGCGAGCAGAGACACACGGGAACCTCATACCACCACGAAAGCAGTGCCGGGAGCAGAGCACGTCCTTTGGACCTGAGGTTTCTGCGCAGGGCTGCTGCCAGAGCAAGGGAAGATTGATGATATGTACCTTCCTCCAGAGCCAACAGAGAAAGTGTTCCCCTGGAGTAGCACCCTGAATTTGGACTTGTAGCCTACTGCACTGTGAGAGAATAAAGTTCTCTTTGTTAAAGCCATCCACTTGTATTTCTGTTATAGCAGCACTAGATGACTAAGACACATACCTTGCTCATGGATAAGACTCAACATTGAGAAACTGTCAATTCTACCCAAAGCAATCTACAGATACAATGCGATCTCAATCCAAATTCCAACGGCATTTTTTAATGAGATAGAGAAACAAATCACCAACTTCATATGGAAACGGAAGAGGCCCCGGATAAGTAAAGCATTACTCAAGAAGAACAAAGTGGGAGGCCTCACATTATCTGATTTTAGAACCTATTATACCACCACAATACTCAAAATAGCCCGGGACTGGTACAACAACATATACATAGACCAATGGAACAGAATTGAGAATCCAGACGTAAATTCATCCACTTATGAGCAGCTGATATTTGACAAAGGCCCAAAGTCCATTAATTGGGGAGAAGACAGTCTCTTTAACAAATGGTGCTGGCATAACTGGATATCCATCTGCCAAAAACTGAAACAAGACCCATACTCACACCATGCACAAAAACTAACTCAAAATGGATCAAAGACCTAAATATAAAATCAAAAACAATAAAGATCATGGCAGTAAAAATAGCAACAATGCTAGGACCCCTAATACATGGCATAAACAGAATACAAACCACAAGTAACAATGCACAAACACCAGAAAAGAAACTAGATAACTGGGAGCTCCTAAAAATCAAACACTTATGCTCATCAAAAGACTTCACCAAAAGAGTAAAAAGACAACCTACAGACTGGGAAAAATTTTTGGGATACGACAAATCTGATCAGTGTCTAATCTCTAAAATCTACAAGATACTGTAAAAGTTCAACAACAAAAAGACAAATAAGCTAATTAAAAAATGGGCAAAGGATATGAACAGGCACTTCACCAAAGAAGACATTCAGGCGGCTAATAGACACATGAGGAAATGTTCATGATCATTCGCCATTAGAGAAATGTAAATCAAAACTACAATGAGATACCATCTCACCCCAGCAAAACTAGCATTAATCCAAAAAACACAAAATAATAAATGTTGGAGAGGTTGTGGAGAGATTGGAACACTTATACGCTACTGGTGGGAATGTAAAATGGTACAACTGCTTTGGAAATCGATTTGGTGCTTCCTTAAAAAGCTAGAAATAGAAGTACTATATGATCCAGCAATTCCTCTCCTTGGAATATATCCTAGAGAAGAGCAAGCCATCACATGAATAGATATATGCACACCCATGTTCCTTGCAGCACTGTCCACAATAGCAAAAAGATGGAAACAGCCTAGGTGCTCATCCGTGGATGAACTGATAAACAAATTATGGTATACTCACACAATGGAATACTATGCAATGATAAAGAACAACGATGAATTCATGAAACATCTTATATATAAGCTGGAGGAATCTGGAAGGTATTATGCTGAGTGAATTTAGTCAGTTGCAAAAGGACAAATATTGTATAAGACCATTATTATAGGAACTCAAGAAAAGGATTAAACACAGAAGAAAACATTCTTTGATGGTTACGAGGGTGGGGAAGGAGGGAGGGGGGTATTCACTAACTAGATAGTAAACAAGAATTATCTTAGGTGAAGGGAAGGACAGCACACACTACCGGGGAAGTCAGCACAACTGGACTAAACCAAAGTTAAGAAGTTTCTTGAATACAACCAAACACTTCAAGGGACAGAGTAGCAGGGTCGGGGGTCTGGGGACCATGGTTTCAGGGGACATCTAGGTCAGTTGGCATAACAAAGTTTATTAAACTGTTCTGCATCTCACTTTGGTGAGTGGCATCTGGGGTCTTAAAAGCTAGTGAGTGGCTATCTAAGATGTATCCATTGGTCCCCAACCCACCTGAAGTAAAGGAGAATGAAGAACACCATGGACACAAGGAAAGTATTAGCCTAAGAGACAGAAATGGACACATAAACCAGGGACTTCATCAGCTTGAGACCGGAGGAACTAGATGGTGCCCGGCTACCACCAATAACTGCCCTGACAGGGAACACAACAGAGCCCCTGACAGAGCAGGAGAAAAGTTGGGTGCAAAACTCAAATTCTAGTAAAAATACGAGACTTAATGATCTGACTGAGACTGGAGGGACCCCAGAAGACATGGCCCTTGGACTCTCTGCTAGCCCAAAACTAAAACCATACTTGAAGCCAACTCTTTATATAAAGATTAGACTGGACTATGGGACATAAAATGATACTCGTGAAGACTGTGCTTCTTAGCTCAAGTAGATACATGAGACTAAATGGGCAGCTCCTGTCCAGAGGTGAGATGAGAAGGCTGAGAGGGTCAAGAGCTGGTTGAATGGACAAAGGAAATCTGGGGTGGAAAGGAAGAGTGTGCTGTGATAGGGAGAGCAACTACGGTCACAAAACATCGTATGTATAAATTTTTGTGTAAGAGACTTAACTTGAATTGTAAACTTTCACTTAAAGCACAATATTAAAAAAATTTTTTTTTAAATTCAGTAATGGTAGCCAGAGCCCAGTGATTTCTTACAGATTGCTTATTATGCAACCAGCGGTACCTACTGTACTGACTGTGTGGGCATTATGGATATAAGTGGAAGAAGAGATGAAACCCTCTAAAAGCCATGATAATGGCCTCTAAAGATCCTGATTTCCCCCTTTTTGTAACTTCCAATTGTTTGACATTTGTCTACTTCAGGAGATTGTAAATTCCATGAAGACAAGGATGATGTCTATTATTTACTGTTATAACCCAAGTTGTCTAGCATGGTGCCTGTAAGTATGGTAGGTGCCCCCAGAATATTTGATGGAACAGTGAATAAACCAAAAAGACTTTGTCCAGGGACCATACATCCCTGGATGTATGTGAAATATACCCATCTTTCAGTTTTCCCTTCCTTTTACTTCCTTCCTATCACAGATTCCATGGTTCAAGTCAGTTACATTCATAAGAAAGTTAATTACTCCAGTCCCTGAACCTTCTGCCACATGTTCCCTATATACCTGTTTTCTTCACTCCTGGCCTAAGCTGCCAATGCTACAGAAAATAAATCTTACAGCAATATTGATGGTCAATACTGCAAATATATTTATTTTCTGGGTCCCTAATGTTTAACCTTTTACGTGTTTCACAAATCCATTGCTCAAAAATAATGATCTAATCCAATCTCTACTTCCTTTATACTAAAATTAAATTCTTAAACTCAGATTTCTGTCTCACTCTTCTAACAGTATGCACTCAAAAGCCACAGATGAACTCTTAATTAATTCCTTTACTAAAAACAGTTACCCGAAAGTTACCTCTAAGAGATTGTGTTTTTATAAAAATCTCAAAAGACCTGAGCGTTACATGTATATAACAAGGATAAAATCCTCACGTTTTTCTTTATTTTCACTATAGTTCAACTCATACAGAAAAAGGTAAGTAGGTCACTGAACCTCTGTTTATCTAAACTGATCGTTTTGGGTGATGTTAACAATAAAATATACTAGCTTTTTTTTGAGTGCTTTCTAAGTTCAAGGCACTGCATTTATTACAAGCTATATCTTTAGTCTCCAAAACAAGTCTCTGTGGTAAATATTAGCTTCATTTTACAGATTGGGAAACTGCAGCACAAAGAATAATATAAAATTCCAGGGCTATATCACAAGGGGCACAGTTAGGACTTGAACCCAGGTGTGTTTGATGTATGCTCTTAACCATTACACAATATTTCTCAAAGTGTAACTCACTTACCACTGGCATCAGAATTCCTTGGTAAAACTGTTAAAAATGCAAATGTTGGACTGCATCCAACATCTAATCAGAATGTCTCTGTATGGGGCCTAGAAATATGCATTTCCAGGCAATTTTTATGCACATCAAAGGCAATTAAAGAAATTTTTATGCACATCAAAGGCAATTAAAGAAATTTTCTCTGAAGAAAAACTGACCAAGTTAAAAAAAAAAAAATACTGAACAAAATGAAAAAATTGACACTCATTGTCAAAAATTTTAAACAGTTGAAAATCAGTCTCTTTTAAATATTGATTCTCTTTGGTTTCCCTCTTAGCTCTTGCTCACCTACAGAATATATGTATAACTATATCTTCATCCTAAGTATCTGATAAAAATTTTCAACTAACTCAACTTTAGAGACCCTCATTTTAGGCAGCAAGTGATCTGTAAGTCAATATTCTTATTGCATGATTGAATACTTAAAATACAGTAAACAGAAATTCAGACTCATGAAAGTATGCAACCTGAGAATTCTGACCAGTGGTTATTTGTCACAATTAAACTGTATACTGTCTTAGTTATCTTGTGCTGCTGTAACAGAAATACCACAAGTGGATGGCTTTAACAAAGAGAAATTTATTCTTTCACAATCTAGGAGGATAGAAGTCTGAACTCAGGGTGCCTGCTCTAGGGGAAGGCTTTCTCTGTGAACTCTGGGGAAGGTCCTTGTCATCAATCTTCCCCTGGTCTAGGAGTTTCTCAGGCGCAGGGACACTGAGTCCAAAGGACGTGCTCTGCTCCTGGTGCTGCCTTCTTGATGGGACGAGTTCCCCTGTCTCTCTGCTTGCTTCTCTCTTTTATATCTCAAAAGAGATTGACTTAAAATACAACCTAATCTTGTAGATTGAATCCTGCCTCATTAACATAACTGCTGCTAATCCCACTTATTAACATCACAGAGGTAGGATTTACAACATATAGGAAGATCACATCAGATGACAAAATGGTGGACAATCACACAATACTCAGAATCATGGACTAGCAAAGTTGACACACATTTTTTAGGGGGACACAATTCAATCCATAATACATACATTAAAAAAAAAAAAACGGAAGAAAAGAAAAACAAACAAACCCAGTTCTGGCATAACTCATTATTATTTTTACTTGAATCAGTACAGAAATCAAAGTTTCACATCTAAAGAAGTTACTCTTCTGACTGCAAAAGAACAAAACCAGTGATTAAAAATAAGCCTTATACAACAGTAGAAACAGTTGTAGAGATGGAACTGTTTTGTATTTGCACCACGCTAGTGGATACCTGAACTTACACATGTGGTAAAATTGCACAGAATTAAACACAGACACACAAATGAGTACATAGAAAACTGAGGAAGCCTGAGTAAGATAAGCAGATTGTGTCAATGTCAGTTTCCTGGCTATGATATTAGACTATAGTTTTGCAAGATGTTACCATGAGAAGAAACTGGGAAAAAAGTGATACACGTGATCTCTCTGCATTGCTTCTTATAACAGCATGTGAATCTACAGTTATCTCAAAATGAAAAGTTTAATGAAAGCAAACCCTATAGAAGACAGTCACCATTACTACATTTTCATAGCAGTGCCAGCAGCAGCAGCAAATTACCAAGAGGAAGAAAGGCCAACAGCAGTGACTTATATATTTTCCTTTCAGAACATAAAGAATATGGAAGTTCACATAAAATATTAATGTGTAGGTGTCTGTTTATAAATGAGCTTTAATGACATGTCACTAACTGCTTGTTTTCTGGGGGAAAAAAAATTTAAACCTAGAACATGGAACTGTATTTTCCTGTTGGGAGAATTCTTATATTAAATATTCTCCAAGCTGATTAATTTGGAGTGATTTCAGGACATATTCATAAGCAAAAAAAGCAAAGTGCGAAAGTGTACATATTGTATCACACACACACTAAAAAAGTACATACTGTAGGAAATACACACTATAGTAGTTAGTGGTAAAGGGGGATGTCATCTGCAACTTCTCAATGTTTCTGTATAAATAAGAGAAATAAGAAAATATAAATGAAACTGCTTAATCTTAGAAAAATAAACATAGGAAAGGTAAACCAGAAACTAATAAATTTGGTTACTTACAGAGAATAAGTAGAAGGAAGATGGAGGGAGCAACACTTCTCAGTGTATACTTTCAGGGTAAAGATTTTAGAACTATGTTAATGTTTTACATAGTGAAAAAAGAAAAACCAATAACAATAAAGTAAAAAATCAGACTACAAATGGAAACAAGAGAATGAATTTCAAAATAATAACATAACCACACCGAAGGGGGGAAAAGAAACCCAGTATTTTTTGAACTCAGTAATTTGTCTATATACCTTCAATCAAAAGACAAAAAGATTGCAAACAAATCTTGAACTCTTAGGTTTGTTTTTTGCAGTGCATAGAGTGCAATAATTCTGAAACTACTTTATGTACGTTGCTCATTCCTTAAGCAAATGTATAAATATACTGGTGTTGTTAGGAGCCAGGGATCTACTGCTTGAGAAGAGATAAAAATATGCAAAGGGGGAAGGCAAGGAAAAACCCTGTATCAGCACGAACTCACAAATCAAAAAAAAGCCAACAAGCAGAAGGCTAACTAATAAATGCAGAAGGAAAGGTAGGGTTAGAAAATCACCACTGTGTAACTATCATAGTCATAACTGACCCAGGCAAGAATCATTAATGTATGCTAAAGTTACTGGGTAAAATAGTCTCAAAGTACTTCCCCAAAAAGTATTAACTACAAAGGGAAAACATTTAACTTTATAGTAGATAAACCTGGTGGACACCACCTTAGTCAAATGATTAAAGTTAAATATCATCAAAAATAGGACAAAATGCCCCCAATGTAATATACTGAAAAAATGCATAATCTGAATCAAATCATGAAGAAAAATCAGACAAACCTAAGTTGAGGAGCATTCTACAAAAAAAAGCCTGTATTCTTTAAATATATCATTGCCATGGAAGACAATGAAAGATTAAAGAACTGTTCCAGATAAAAGGAAACTTAAAACCTATTATGTAATGTGTGATCTGAGACTGAATCTTGGATCAAGGGTAAAAAACTGCCATAAAGGACACTGTTAGGAAAATCTGAATATGGACTGTGTATTAGATAATAGTAATTATCTAATAGTAATTTATCAATGTTAAATTTCCTGGTTTTGATACTTGAACTGTGGTTATATTAAAGAATATTCTTCTTAGGAAATACACACTAAAGTAGTTAGTGGTAAAGGGGGACGTCATCTGCAACTTCTCAAGTATTCAGAAAGAAATGTATGAATACATGTGTATGTGTGTGGGTACAAACGTGTGACACAGAGAATGAAAGTACATGTGACAAAATGTTAACAATTCATGAATCTGGGGGAAGGGCCCAGGAGTTGTTTGTAATATTCTAGCAAATTTTCTGTAAATTCAGAATAGTTTTAAAAAAATTTTAATAAATAATCCAAGTTGTTATCTGTTTAGGGAAGACATCTTGTTTGCAGTCTTAAAATACATTTTCTCTGTGAACTCTTCTACTTCATAGATTTGTATGTTTTTAAGGGTCTCAAGATTTTTGTTTAATAAAAATAAGCTTTTGTAAAAATAATTTGAGCATGTTTCTATTTAATTTATATTTTTGCCTCATTTGAAATTTTTATCAAAATAACAAAAGGGTATGAGATTCAACTTTTAAATGAACTTTACAATAGAAATAAAAAAAACTAGAAAGCAAAAAACATAAATAAAAATGATACTCCAATTAACCACTGATTATTTCAAGAGAAAACATTTTGCTGGGATTCTTAAAGTAATTTTATTTTTGTTGCTAGACAATATACTTCCATAGAAGTATTGTGATTAATTATTCACTAGTCTTTACAAATATAGAAATTTATTTAGAAACTTGTTTTATAGTCATTTTTACTTTACTTTGATCATTAACATTCACTCTGTTTTTCTACACAAAACAGTAGACTCCATTTGTTCTTCTGGTCTACTAAGAATGTACTTTAAAGGCATTCTACTTTCTAAACCATAGTAACTTTGCAATTTTGTAGTAGAATCTAGCTATTAGACACATGTATAGGTCATGCTGTCAATCATAACACCACACTCTATTCAAATCATTTAGTTATGTGTCTGTCTCCCTTCTAGACCATAATCTCCTTGTTATGGATTGAATTGTGTCCCCCCAAAATGTGTGTCAACTTGGCTAGGCCATGATTCCCAGGATTGTGTGACTGTCCACCATTTTGTCATCTGATGTGACTTTCCTATGTGCTGTAAATCCTACCTCTATGATGCTGAGGAGGCAGGATTAGAGGCAGTAATGTTAATGAGGCAGGGCTCAATCTACAAGATTAGGTTGTATCTTGAGTCAATCTCTTTTGAGATATAAAAGAGAGAAGTGAGCGAAGAGACGGAGGAACCTCCTACCACCAAGAATGAAGAACCAGGAGGGGAGCGTGTCCTTTGGACCCATGGTCCCTGTGCTAAGAAGCTCCTAGACCAGGGGAAGATTGATGACAAGGACCTTTCCCCAGAGCCAACAGAGACAGAAAGCCTTCCCCTGGAGCTGGCACCCCAAATTCGGACTTCTATCCTCCTAGACTGTGGGAGAATACATTTCTCTTTGTTAAAGCCATCCACTTGCAGTATTTCTGTTATAGCAGCACTAGATAACTGAGACAGGGTACAATGATTGATGTAGGAGATATTAAATGAGACTTCTTTGAGAAACTCTTCCCTACATTCTGATTATACTCTAAATGGCACTCAGTTTCTGTATCTTTTAACCTAGACTACTTACTACTGATTTAATACTACTACACAGCAATTGATTTACTACTACTTCATGGCAACTAGCAACATTAATACTACGGCTACATTATGAAATCAACAGACCTGTGGCCTGACCTGGGGTTAAAATCACAAAGTATTAACACTATGTTGAGAAAAATGCATTGGGAGTTCCACATAAATGATGTAAAAAGACATTTTGAAACATAAACCATTTCTAAGTTGGGGAAGGTATATGACAACATAAGACCATAAGCTCCTAATGGGTAGAAACGTCATGATGGCATAGTGAATGCACACAGAAAATACAGCTCAAATGGTAAATCAGTTGAACGTATGAACTACTTGGAAAATTCAACCTCTTTTCTGCTTAATTCAATCCTTCTGGACAAGCACACAATACTTAATTCAATTTCTATCTACCTCCTGGTAGATACAAACATTCTTTCCAGAATACATATGCAGTAGCTTTCTGCAGATAATGCTTCACTCAAAGGCACCATTGGCAGGCCAGTATGAAAATGCTTGGTTGCTGGACAGGTGGGCCTTTCAAGTTCCTCTAGAGTCCTTACTCTGCTAGCTTCTCTGTGCTCCCTGCTCTGCCTTGAACCAGCTATTTGTGTTAGGCATCATGTTCCAATAAAACATACTTCTCCATCCATGTAAATCTAAAAAGGGTGTTTTCCTCAGCTTTACCTTAAGATGATCACAGACTATTGTCGGAGACTTCAACTTTACTTACTCTGGTTGTGTTGTCAAGAGGGACTGATTGCTAGAGAAGGATATCATGTTTGGTAAAATGGAGGGTCAGCAAAGGGAAGAGAAACCCTCAATGAAATGCGTTGACACAGTGGCCACAACAATGGACTCAAACATACCAACAATTATGAAGATGGTACAGGACCAGAGCAACATTTTGTTCTGTTATACACAGGATCCCCACATGTCACAGCTGACTTCATATAATTAGCAAAAACATACTACCATTATATAAGCACTACAAAACACATTACAAAATAAGGTATTTTACTACTTTAAGAAAGACTACAAATCAGGTGTATATTATTATTTTCTATAAAGAAATGATTTCTCTAAGTTGTCATGTTCACAACTATGAACCTTTTCTTGCAAGACACATATGTATTATTTCAAAATGAATAAACTTACTCATCATTGTCATTTGTTCTAGGTTCCTTTCTTTCAGTCAATCTGGAATTGAGGTTATTCAGTTTTTCCTTCTTTCCTGTACATTGTATAATAAGAAGAACACAAGGTTAAGGAGAAATTCCCAAATTTTAAATAGAATTTAGATTGCCAAATTTTAAACAGAAAATAAGTGAACAAATGAAAGGAAGGTAGGAAAAGAAAAAGTGTCCTGAAATTTCAAATGGGAAAATTTTTTTCACTATTCTGACAAACTTTTCAATAGATACTTTTTTCCCATTTCCCATTCTCCTAATTTTTACTCACCATGACATTATACAGAAAACATGACATTATACAGAAAAAACAATCTTTTAAAATAGAATTACCACTGGAATTTGGCATATTAAGGAGAAAATTAGAGAAACCAATTTTACAATATAATTAGTTTAAAATGCATTAACTAGATAAAAATATTTTAAGGAAGGATTATTGTATTAAATCTTCTACTTTTCATCATTTTATCCTATTTTTTTCCTTACAGCAGCAACAAGGGATTGGTGATACTAATACCTAGAAAATGGTGAATTTCTAGTGATACCACATAATAAGAGCTGATTTTAGGGGGAAAAGAATCTGACTCTTTAAATGCATATTTATTTAGTAGATCCTTCAGAAATATTTAGTGTCTACCAAAATATATAACTCATTAAAGTATTTATTTTAGGTAATAATATAAGAAATAAATGGTTAGATTCCATTTAAAATGCTATACAGTTATTTCAGGCCATGGCTTATCTAAATTTTCACAAGTTTCACAAGTCCACAGAGGCACAAGTGAAGACACGGTGTTTTAACTAAATCATAATCCCTCAAATGTCTGCCAAGTTGAAACGTAAGTTAGATTTTATAGCTCTATAGCATATTATGCTTTCATTTAGTGCTCAAATAGATAATTGTTTTATGAGCTTTTATGACTAGTTTGTTTTTCAACACTACTATATAATTATATACTTTAAACACATTCGACATTTAATAAGCATGTTGTTACAGAATGAATTCTGTCCCCCTCAAAATATGTGCTGTAAATCCTAACCCCTATACCTGTGGTTGGAAACCCTGGTGCCGTAGTGATTAAGACCTATGGCTGCTAACCAAAGGGTCAGCAGTTTGAATCCACCAGGTGCTCCCTGGAAACTGTACAGGGCAGCTCTACTCTGTCCTGTAGGGTTGCTATGAGTCAGAATCAACTTGACAGCAACGGGTTGGTTTTTTGGTTTTATACCTGTGGTTATAATCCCATTTGGGAATGGGTTTCTTTGTTATGTTAATGACACAGTGTTAGTGTAGGGTGTGTCTTGAGTTAATCTTTTTTGAGATATAAGAAGAGCAGATTAAGCAAGAAAGCACACTGGGGGAAGACAGATGCCAAGCCACATGCAGATCTCCAAGAAACCAAGAAACAGAAGCTGAAAGAACAAGGACCTTCTTCCAGAGCCGACAGAGAGAAAAAGCCTTCCCCTAGAGCCGGGGCCCTGAATTCAGACTTCTAGTCTCCTAAACTGTGACAAACTAAATTTCTGTTTGTTAAAGCCTCCCACTTTTGGTATTTCTGTTATAGCAGCAGTAGATAACTAAGACACAAGTATTTGAAGACACATATTGGTACGGATAAAGATTCTCTGTGGCTTACATATACTGGCTCTTGAAGAATAAACAAGAAAATGAATGAATAATCTAAACTCTTTACTACTAATGAAAACCAGCCAGGAGAAACTATCTTTTAAAAGGTACATATGGTGACATCCTCCCACTGTAAATATTTTTATATAGTTCCATCTGTTTAACAACTGACACAGGAACTATTATTTATTCAATGTTTTCTATTTTACTAAATTTTTTTTGATACAAATGGATTTATGTATTTTAGATAGCTTTGGGGCAAAATCATGCATGAAACACCAGCTCAGCACTCTCTAATAGAAATAGAATGTGAGCCACTTATGTAATTTTAAATTTTCTAGTAGCAACATTAAAAAAAGGAAAAAACAAAAAACAGGTGAACTAAATTTTAATAATATATTATTTAGCCCAATATATATAAAAAATCATTTAAACATGTAATCAATATGTTCTGGATTGAACTGTGTCCCCCAAAAATATGTAATCTTAACCTTCATGTCTGTAGTTATAATCCCATTTGGGAATGGGTTGTCTTTGTTACGTGAATGAGGTAGGATTAGTGTAGGGTATATCTTGAGTCAATCTCTTTTGAGATATAAAAAGAGATTAAACAATTGAGCAGAGAGAGAGAGATGGGGTAAGACAGATGCCAAGACACATGGAGATCTCCAAGGAACCAGGAAGAAGAAACTGAAGAGACAAGGACCTTGCTCCAGAGCTGAGAGAGAGAAAGCCTTCCGCTAGAGTCGGTGCTCTGCATTCAGACTTCCAGCCTCGTAAACTGTGAGAACATAAATTTCTGTTTGTCAAAGCCATCCACTTGTGGTACTTCTGTTACAGCAACACTAGATAACTAAGACACAATACAGTGAGATAACTTTCATTCTTTTTTTTCACACTAAGTCTTTGAAATATGGTATATTTTATACTTACAGTATATCTCCATTTGGACTAGCCACATTTCAAATGCTTAATAGCTGCATGTATTGGAGAGTATAGCTCTAGATAACGATGCAGGAAGATCCAATACTTTCAGATGAAACCAAATACACAGACAACATGGAGGCAATTTTTTTAAAATGTAACTTATTAACATATTAAGAAATATTGTCTGGAACAGATTTTCCAATGCCAGTTTACACTCTTCCATTCATTTAATTTTTATTCCTCTACTTTTACTTGCTCCTATTACTAGAGGATGGAGCCCTGGTGGTGCAGTGGTTAAGCGTTCATCTGCTAACCAGAAGGTCGGCAGTTTTAATCCACCAGCTGCTCCCTGGAAACCCTATGCAGCAGTTCTACTCTGTCCTATAGAGCCACTGTAAGTTGGAATCGACTCAGTGGCAACAGGTTTGTTTATTACTAGAGGAAAATCTTATTTAAAAGTACATTTTCTATTCTCTGGTAGTTAAAATTTCACTAAGTAAATTGGTTCAAAAATTAATAATGATTTCCCTCATTGCTACACTGGACATTATGTCTTTCTCCCTTAAAAAAAAATTATATCACAATTAAAACTGTTACCTCAAAATACACTTTAATGCCAAAAAGAGAAAAACTTAAGATCTAAAAATTTTGTTAATGCACTCATTATTGCTCTTGTTTATTAACTTTTCATTATTTGTATCCTTAAATTCCAAACAGAATAAATTAATATGGCTAAATATTTATTTAATAAAAGATAGAGGAGAAAAAGAGCAATAATATTTTATTGATTGATTTTAGAGAACTTTGGGAAAAAAAATTCTGTCAAAAGCTGTCCCTAAAAAAAAAATCAAGTTGAAATGTGTCTGTTTTGTAGAAAACCACAAACGAAAACCCAAGTTACACGTTAAGCCTGTATATCAGAGAATCTCTGCCTAAAGGTTAATAACAATTTCCTGAATCTTGACAATGCTATTTTCAATAAAGTTCCAAAATTAAATATTAAAATCATTTTATTCCTTTAATTTGTAATTCATTTTGCATTTCAGCACTAGCAGTCAGTAATATCAGGCTGGAAATTGTCAAGATGCTTTACGTGAATTTTCGCCAGTTATTCAATGTTTTTCTAAACATTTTATTATTCTAAGAGAATTCGTCAAATACCTTATCCTGCAAAATGTGAACATTAATCTCATCACAGAGAAACTTACACTTTTAATATACTTTTTAATTGTTAGATAAGAGGAGTTTTGATGTCTCTAAGAATAACACTTAGATCAGTTATCAAAGACTGTTGAATAATCTATCATTGAAAGAATCTTCTAGCTACTTAACAATTACTTTCTTTCATTTCATTCCATTCCACTATAAAAAAGTAAACACAGTTAATATATATTAGAGGACTGCGGGGTCTATATGCAGTTTGTCTTGCTAAGGTGTATATAAGTTAACAAACAGTTGTATACTTGACTTCCTTTAAGTATAGTTTCACAAAACATTCAGAATTATATTTGAACTTTCTGGTAAGGCTCCAGGGACACTGTCCTCTAACTAATGAAGATAACTTTCAACAGATCATAATGTTTGGAAGCACAACCAATGGAGATGATAACGGTTAACACACAGTACTTATTAGGGCCAGGCACTGTCTTAAACATATTATATATATTAACTAATTAATATGCACAATACCTCTGTGAGGTAGTCATCCATTTTCCCATTTTGCAGATGAGAAAACAGAGGCACAGAATGGTTCAATAACTTGTCCAAGGCCCTAAAGCTAGCAGTGCCAGAATCAGGATTGAAACCCAGCTGGAGTACAGCCTGGCTACAAAGACTGTGCTCTTAATTATGATGTTATGCAGCTATTTATTAATAGATTAATAAATTAGTATGTATTGAACACTTACTATATGTTGGGCATTGATCCAGGTACTTTTTGTGTATTAATTCATTTAATTATCATAACCCTGAGGTAGATATTATTATTTTCCTCATCTTACAGGCATGGAGACAAAAACACAATCAAAAATTGATTTATAGATATCCCATCTTCTGCCTGAAAAAATACAAGGACTATAAAACACTTTAACACCTGTCTGTCCCCCTTATCTATATTCCATGCTAGTGTAGTCCATTTTTTGTTTTTAACTCTGTCAAACTGTTTGTCTTTTGCTTTAGAATTAGTTTGCAATTAGATTTACTAACCTGTTTTCTAATTTACTTTTTCACTGTTGCTCTTTGCATTCCACTTCTTTATTTGAGGTTCAATTACCTTCTTACAGAAGTACCTTCTTTAGCAGTCCTTTCAGTGAGGGTCTGCTAATGGTAAACTCTCTCAGACTTTATCAGAAAACATCTTTATTTCATCTTCACTTCCCGAAGGAAAAGTTAGCTGTCATTCTTAGTTGGGATTATTACTTCATTCCTTCTTTAGTCTACTGATACTGATCAGAAGTCTACTATCAGTCTGTCATTTCTTGCAGGTAATATGTCTTTTCTCTGACTGCTTAAAAATTTTTCTTTTAGTTTTTGATGCGCTACAGTTTTACTATGACAAAATTAGGTGTAGATCTGTTTTAATTCATTCTGCTCAGAATAACTACTTTAATCAGGAAATTCACATTTCTATTTAAATTATGGAACGCTTATAGTCCTTGTATCTTTGATTATTGGCTTTGCCTAATTCTATTTCCTTCTTGTGGAATTTCTATCTGACATAGTTGGACCTTCTTATTCAATCCATTATTTCTCTTTACTGTTTTATACATTCTCTATCTCTTTATCTCTCTGTGCTATATTGCCACAGTCTGGGTGGTTTCCTCACATGTATTGTCCAGTGTACAAGTACTACGTTTAACTATGCCAAATTTGTTGTTTAACCTTCTACTCTCATTGTTAAATGATAAGTCTGGTGTGCTCTTGGAAGTGAGGGAGTGGGAGAGATTTACTATCTCTTCTCTTCTCTCAAAAGCATAATTGTTTGGAGAAATTTATTAAGGGATAGGGAAGGGCATCAGTATAATATATAAATCTCAGTTCTCTTAAAAGTATAAAGAGTTGGAGCCAATCATTCGGTGTTAAGTTAGATATTTTTGGCCCATTTAGAGTCTAAGTAGAGGGAAGAAACAGAACCAGATTTTCCTTCCTTTTTATAACCACGAATGAATTTAAATTTAATAGTAAGCCTCTGTTCATAAAGTTCAAATGTATATAGAAAGTATACATACAAATCTGAGGGAAGAGCATTCCAGATGGAGAGAACTGCAAGTGCACCTATGGCAGGAGGGGCTCAGAATAATTGAGGAATAGCAAGATCAACATGGCTAAAGAACATAAACATAGGGAAGAGTAGCAGAAAACAAGGTGGATGAGGTGATCAAGTATTAAATCATGCATAGCCTTAAAAGTCATGATAAGGATTTGGGATTTTACTCTAAGTATGAGAGAAAGTGAGTAGCAAATAAAATGTCCTTGAAAATGTTATTTAAATAAAAATGTTTATTTAAATTATATATTTTGTACAATATTTAAAAAGTGGAAATTGTTAATACAGGTTATGACCTCATTTGAAACTTACTACATAAGTCATATTTTCTTACTTATTTGGAACTTAAGTTACTTTAGAAGAATCAGGCTTTCTTAGTTTTAATATATGTACAAGGTGAAATATTAGGATGAGCAATGTAATGATCACAAATGATATCATCTGATACAGAATTCTAGACACTATAATCCTATTCTGAGACTCTGTATGTGAGGTATACATATTGAAGAATATGCAAAGCATGTATGTACAGTTTAATAAATAATCAGAGTAAACCAGTGTAACTATTACATAGGACAAGAAATAGAATATTGTCAGCACCTCAGAAACTATATGACTTTTTAAAAAAGCTTACTTAGTACTATAATCTGTAATAATTATCCACCTAAATGGCAACTGTGATCATGTGACCAGTCTTTTTATGGGTAAAAGGAATATTCCCTTTAGTTCATATTTAATTTAAACATGGAAATTGAGGACATATCCACTTAAAATCTATTCCCATTTCAGTATAGAGCTGTGCAATCTCTAAGACATTAATTTTTAATTGTAAAAAAAGATGTATCAGGTGCATATAAAACAGGACTAGGGAACTTGAAGAAAATGTATACACTTTCATACATTTTTGTGAAAGCAAACATAATAGTAACAGTTTTAAGATAAAAAGTATTAATTAGATAGTCATTCAGAAGTTTAAGATCTCATTATGTGTTTCATTTAAACAAAATTAGGTAAAGTGAAGAGGCTTCTCTGCTTCTCTGTAGCTTACTGTATATGTTTAGCACTCAGTAAGTGTTAAACAAGAAAATATGAATTAGGCTAATCACAGCCTATCTAAGTTACATTTTATTAAATTTGAGCATACCCAAAAATTCTGTATGATAAAAACTGATGTCACTGATTCATAACCTTTTCAAATATTAATCAAATCTATGAAATCTCAGGGCATTTTTAAAGATAGGTATTTTGGCAATAAACTACCACAAAACAACAAATACGTATGGTCAAAATTTAACAATAGTTTAAAATAAAGAATTTTGTATTTAAATTAATCTTTCCTCTAATGGAAAATTCCACAAACCTTTTGCCAACACATTTAAAACAGTATAGAAAAAAGAAAGGAATGAAATACAATAAATAAAGGCAAGCTATATAAAAGATACACTAAATGTGGATAAAACTAAAATGGACAACATAACTAAAAATAACATTTAGAACTATCACTCTTAAACTGTAGTGCAGCAGTACCTGAATTACGTGTCCTTTAATTTATGCACACGATGGATACCTTGTTAAGTGGTGTATCTATAACTATTATAACTGATAGTAGCTGAAGACAGTCAGGCCATGATTTCTATTTAATGGATAGGACTGTAAGGGAACAAAGTCTGCAGTAGCATTTTTAAAATAAGTGCCTAAAAAGTTTACATTTACCCCTAAAGAACTACCTGCATTCTAGCTTTTCCTATGTTGAATTCTTTGAGAAGAAAAAAATCAGCTGCAGCAACATCTATATATTATTAAATCAAAATCTTGATTTAATCAATAACTAGAAAATCTTAAAATAAGTGGAAATGAATGTTCAACTAACCATTTGATGGTCCATTTCTGTGCTCTTGTTCTTTAGAGCTTGTGGGAGAAGCAAATGGGCTTATTTGACAAGTTCCAGTTGTTGGAGAGTAAGTTGCAATACTTTTCTTCCGCTGGATTTTTGAAGGACCTAATGACTGGAAATAGATAACAATTTGGAACAGAAATACCTGTTAAGTTATAGATCTTTAAAAACACCTTTGAAAACTCAGCAAAATCCAAACCAATTTTATTTTCCTGTTCTTTCTTTTCAGATTTCAAATATATTCAAATATAACCTTTAAAGCCAACAATATCTTTTCAAGTTATGTAGATATTTCAGGTCTCCACAATAATTAAAGCATCTCAATTTGATATTTACAAAATTTCAACATTAAAGGTTATTGCCCAACCACATCCTGACTATTGCTTTCAACTGAATTTGAAGTATAATTATGGGGCTGGGCCAGGGAACTCTCAGAGGTGTCTATTAACTAAGACCCACAAGGAAATCCTAGGATCAGTGCTGCCATAAGCCTTTCAAAGTCACTCTGACACAATGTTGTTGTTGTTGTTAGGGCCGTTGAGTCGGTTCCAACTCACAGCAACCCTACGTATAACAGAATGAAACAATAGCCCATCCTGCACCATCCTCACAATCGCTGTTATGCCTGAGCCCATTGTTGCAGCCACTGTGTCAATCCGTCTCATCGAGGGTCTTCCTCTTTTTCACTGACCCTCTACTTTACCAAGCATGATGTCCTTCTTCAGGGACTGGTCCCTCCTGATAACATGTCCAAAGTATGTGAGACCAAGTCTTGCCACACTCGCTTCTAATGAGCATTCTGGCTGTACTTCTTCCAAGACAGATCTGTTTGTTCTTTTGGAAGCCCATGCTTTATTTAATAATCTTTGCCAACACCATAATTCAAAAGCATCAATTCCTCTTCGGTCCTCCTTATTCATTGTCCAGCTATCCCATGTATATGAGGCAACTGAAAACACCAAGGCTTGGGTCAGGCGCACCTTAGTCTTCAAGGTGACATTTTGCTTTTTAACACTTTAAAGACGCCTTTGCAGCAGATTTGCCGAATGCAATGCGTCTTTTGATTTCTTGACTGTTGCTTCCATGGCTATTGATTGTAGATCCAAGTAAAATGAAATCCTTGACAACTTCAATATTTTCTCCATTTATCATGATGTTGCCTATTGGACAGTTGTGAGGTTTTTGTTTTCTTCATGTTGAGGTGTAATCCATACTGAAGGCTGTGGTCTTTGATATTCATCAGTAAGTACTTCAAGTCCTCTTCACTTTCAGCAAGCAAGGTTGTGTCATCTGCATATTGCAGGTTGCTAATGAGTCTTCCTCCAAACCTGATGCCTCGTTCTTGTTCATATAGTTCAGCTTCCCGGATTATTTGCTCAGCATACAGATTGAATAAATATGGTGAAAGGATACAACCCTAATGCACATTTTTCCTGACTTTAAACCACACAGTATCCCCTTGTTCTGTCTGAACAACTTCCTCTTGATCTACATATAGGCTCCTCATGAGCACAATTAAGTGTTCTGGAATTCCCATTCTTCACAATGTTATCCATAATTTGTTATGATCCACATAGTCAAATGCCTTTGCATAGTCAATAAAACACAGATAGATATCTTTCTGGTATTCTCTGCTTTTAGCCAAGATCCATCTGACATCAGCAATGATACCTCTTGTTCCACGTCCTCTTCGGAATCCAGCTTGAATATCTGGCAGTTCCCTGTACATGTACTGCTACAACCCCTTTTGAATGATCTTCAGCAAAATTTTACTTGCACTGGCCCAACAGAGACTTGAGAAACCCCAAGAGTTTGGCCCCCAGACATCTTTGTAGCTCAGTGGTGAAGTCACTCCCGAGGTTCACTGTTCAGCTGGGGACTGGACAGCCTCATAAAACAAAATGGGACTAATGAGGCACAGCAGTACAGGGACAAGGGCTAGAAGACAGGAGGGGACAGGAAAGCTGGTGATAGGGAACCCAAGGTTGAGAAGGGACAGTGTTGACATGTCGTGGGGTTGTTAACCATTGTCATAGGGCAATATGTTTACTAACTGTTTAATGAGAAACTATTTGTTCTATAAACCTTTATCTAAAGCACACACAAAAAAAGAATTATCTACGTGAGATCAAATTGACAACAGCAACTCAAGAGGTTTAATGGGAAGCCTCAGGGACAGTGAGTTGAAAATAATGGTGATGGAATAATTTGGAAAAGGATAGTGAGAATAGCAGCACAACTGGAAGAATGTAATTGATGTCACTGAATTGTACATGTAGAAATTTTTGAAATGGTGTATCTTTGGCTATGAATATTTTCACCAAAAAAAAAAAAAAGGTCCTCCAAGGTCGAGAAGGGAGAGTGTTGACCTGTCTTTGGGTTGTTAACCAATGTCATAAAACAATATGTGTACTGACTGTTTAATGAGAAACTATTTGTTCTGTAAACTTTCATCTAAAGTACAATAAAAAAAAATTTTACTTGTGTGTGATATTAATGATATTGTTCAATAATTTCAGCATTCTGTTGGATTGCCTTTCTTTGGAATGTGTACAAATATTGATTTTTTCCCGTTGGCCAGGTAGCTGTCTTGCAAATTTCCTAGCATAGACAAGTGAGCACTTTCAGCACTGCATCCATTTGTTCAAACAACTCAATTAGTATTCTGTCAATTCCTGGAGCCTTGTTTTTCGCCAATGTTTTTTAGCACAGCTTTGACCTCTTCCTTCAGTACCATAGGTTCTTAATCACATGCTACCTCTTGAAATGGCTGAATGTTGTAATACCTTACCTTAATAATAACCAAAATAATGTGCAAATAATTGAGCCTATAAGGCCTTTGAGAACGTGGACTATCCTATAAAAATCTTCTCTGCAGCTTTCTCCTCCGTGCTCCCATAGACCTTGTGCATAACTTTTATTGCAGTTAACATATTTCAATAATTTTATACATTTCTGTCTGCCTCATCAGCCTTTGAACACCTTAAGTATAATTTCTTTATCTTTGTAACCTAGAACTAAAACATATTTGATGAATGAATGACTTAAAAAGAACAATCCAGTAAACTTCGCTAAGTCACTCTATTAAGAATATATTCATTTGTTCATTAGTTTATTCATTCAATATTAACTGGCACCTTGTGTCTAAGTCACTAGTCTATGCATATTTGTGCCTCAGCTCATGTTGTGATCTAGTGGGATGCCCTCCTTATCTTCCCCAAGACCTGGTCTTTTTTTAGTTTAGGTCTCCCTCATGATGTGCTGACTCCAAGTAACTGGTATCACACTACTCACTGCTCCCTCTTCTGAATTTCCCTAAAACTTGTTTTCCATGCTTATTGGTCTCCCAGCATTTGTTAATTATCGTGCATGAAGAAATATAACAAAATGTCCTGGCCTCAGGGAGCTTAAAAGTTAAACAGCAGAGAAGAGCTCTTAAGGTTCTGTAGGTGTAACAGAAATTCAGAAGAGAGAGAAAATCAAAGTAGGCTGCAGTTATGATATAGAGGATTCTTGTAAGGGAGAATGTGTCATGACACTTAGGTAACCGAAGATAAAAGGCATAAAAAGTCTGAAATCTAGAGGTGGAACAGAGAGTATAGGTTGAATTTGGGGGATAAAGGAAAGGTCTGGAGGCTCATGATATGTTGCTTTAGCTCGGTTGCCATTGAGTCGATTTTGACTCATAGTGACCATATGTGGACAGAGTAGAACTGCCCCCTAGGGTTTTCTAGGCTGTAATCTTTATGGGAGCAGATAGCCAGGTCTTTCTCCCATGGAGCTGCTGGGTAGGTTCTAACTGCCAACCCTTCAGTTAGCAGCTGAGTGCTTAATCGTCGTGCCACCAGGGCTCCTTTTCAGCCTAGTAGTCAACCTGAAATAGCTACACAATTTTGCAGAGTCAACCATCCTTTATTTTTAAGACACCCATGAAAGAAATAGTGACTGTGTCACTTTTTTCAATAATTTTGGTATTTTGGTATTAGTTTCAGAATCTGTAGCATCAAAAACATATAAATAAAACTTTTTACAGTTAAGATTTTAAATGACAAATACTTCTTTGTATTGGGGAGCAAAGGACATTCCACTCTTTATTTTATGTATCCATAGTAGCCACCAAGTATAACCAATACGTTTTTAAAAAATCAAACCATAATACCAAGTTACAGCTCTAAAGCAATGTCTTTTTTGTAGGGTGAAAGGGTTTTAAGTCTCTTTATCAGGTGGTTACTATTACCGCTCCACCTTGAGTTTTCACCTGTTTATATGTATTCAGTCATAAACTACGACATTTATCCAATCCCTATCCTACTTTTCCAAGAATTTATTGCTTAGAACTTTCACTGTGTATGTACAAGAAATGAAAGTCACTACCCTAATGTACATTTATGTCAATCTGTTTTGCTATTTTCACCAAAAAATTATTTTATCCAATTGCCAAATGTCTAAACATTGCAAATGTAGGTCATACATTTCTCCTTGAAAACAATTTCCTAGCTTTCATGGAAAAAAAAAAAACTGTGTGTGTGCATGTGTGTATTTTATTTTCCTCACCTTAAATACAGTGCAGCTTCTCTTTTTCTTTCTTTTTTTGGTTTTTGGTATTACTTCAAAGGAAAAATGTCTGTCTATAGCTACTATACATAGATGGGAAAATTAAAATATACCTTTGCCTATGTAAATGACTTCAGAAACCCGCTAACTGGGGGGAAAAAAAAAAAACCCAAAAACCAAACCAGGTGCCATGGAGTCAACCCTGATTTATGGTGACACCTATATTTCAGAGCAGAACTGCCCTCCATAGGGTTTTCATGGCTGTGATCTTTTGGAAGCAGATCGCCAGGACTTTCTTTCGAGGTGCCTCTGGGTGAGTTTGAACTGCCTGGAGTTAGGCTAAACTTCACAGGTTAAGGGCACAGTCCTCTATAACACTGCCATCACTTCAGACACCAACAGCAAGTTCAGAGGTCTCTAGGCCACCTTCACTTCTGACCAGCTAGCTACAAATTCAGGGCTTCTTACTACTTCCTCAGGACATAAGCTGCAAGCTTGGGGGTCCCTAGGCCATCCTCACTTCTGACCAGCTGCCTCCAAATTCAGGGATTCCCACCACTCCCTCAGGTTCAGTAATTTGCCAGAACAATTCACAGGACTCAAGAAAGCCCTATACTTACTATTACAGTTTTATTTTAGCAAAAGGATACAAATCAGAACCAGGCAAAGGGAGAGGCGTATAGGATAAGGTCTGGGAAGGTCCAATGTGAAGCTTCTGTGTCCCTCCAAGTACACTGATGAATGCAGAACATTATCAATCACGTAAACTCCCCAAAAACTCGCTGAGGCTTCATTACACAGACATGATTGATTAAACCATTGGTCATGATTCACTGGTCAAATCTTCAGCACTCCTCCACTGCCCGGAAATCAGGCTGATATCATATGGCTCAAAGCTCCAAACCTCTAATCACATGGTCTTTCTGGCATGGGCAGTCTCGTCCTGAGTCATCTCGTTAGTATAGACACATTTTTATATACTTGCCTAGTGGTACACACAAAGGCATAATCTTACTTTCCTAAATTTTCTTTCCTCTCAAGGTTCTACCAAGGTCCTCTAACTTTTAATCCCTGAAGATGCTTAGAAGGACTTCTAAATTGAGTTTAGAAGCCATCTAGGAATTTCCATCCAGCCATCCCCCAAACTTTGAAGGAGCTGGCCCACTTATTAGACTCCCACAACAGAAAGAGTTAAGAAGACTGGGATTTGAGAAAAGACTGGGCTAATAATTGAGAAGTTGAGCGCTCAAGAAAGATGAATGCTACTTACCAGACCCTTTAGAAAAATAGAGGGAAAAAAAAAGTGAGATGAAGAGATTTGGCTAGAAGTTAGAGTTAGAAGTTTACAAAATGTGTAAAGATTGTAAGGAAACAGAAATCAGAAAATAAGTCACTACTACTTGGTGATCTACTTCCAAATAATCAGTCATGCAAAACCCCATGGAGCACACTTCTACCCTGACACACATGGGGTTGCCATGAATTGGAATTGACTGGCTGGCTGGTTACTTCTATAACAAGGTGCAATTACTTGTAATATTTACTGACTCCTTAGAGATAATTAACAACACTACTAAACATAAAAATGCCATGCTCTAAGATTCTGTCCATGATCACTGAAATGCCACTGTACTTTTTGTAAGGAGGTCAAACCTTGTACGTTAGCAAAACTGAAATTTGGGCATTGATTTTTCCGCCTTAAAAAAAAAAAAAATCAATGTTCTGTCCATAATTTCAAATAGATATGACATTCTCCTTCAGTATCGCTCACAGATTGTAGCTTGCTCCCTCACCTCGTTTAAAGCACAGTCTACCAAAAAGATGCCTGCATTTTTATTGATTTTTACCTATTATAAACAGTCTAGAAAGTACTAACTAAGGGTTCTTTCAGGATGAAATACAGGCTATAAATGATCTGTTATTATTATCATGAATTCTAGCCTATGCTGACACCAAAATATTTAAAACACAGGTACTATAGGTATTTGGATAAGCAGAAAGAAAAGAAAAAAGAATTATGGCAGCTAAAGGCATTGCCGGGAACTCTGGGTTCTGCTTGGTGCAACTCCATCCAGGGCCAAAAAGACAGAGACCGAGTTGGGGAGAACAAAAGGAAACTTTATTGGTTGGCCAAGCAAGGAGACAGATGGGGCTGTGTGCTACCCAAAACTGCCTTGCAGGCAGCTTGCTGAAGCTGGTTTATACAGAAAGGATCAGTTTCAAAATACAGAATGGTGTGCATGCAGGTGCAAAGCGTTTTAGAATGAGTAAGTATCTTCTAAGGCCTGGGTTTGAGTCCCGCTGCAGGAGGAACTTAGTCATTTTTGTTCATTAGCATGTCAGCTCTCCACCCCGGGGCACAGAATTTATCATGCAAGAAGAAGTTAATGAGCTAAAGGTCATCTCGAAGGTCAGGATGGAGAGCAAGACCTGTTTCAGCTGATTTTGGCTTGCTGTTGCCTGTTTCTAAGTTCTAAGGAGAAAAAGAACTTCAGGAAATGGGCTGGGTGAAGGGCTGTCCTGAGGAGACAGTGATTTTAAGACAATGGCTCTAGCCCTGTCTTAAAGGGAGATAATTCTTTATAACTGTATAATGGTTAATAAAGTTATTAGTATTAATTATGGAATTTACATTAGAAAATGAAACACTATAGCTGCCTTAGGGGCTTTTCACAAATTTGGGCCTAGGGTTCCTAGAAGAGTCCTAAGCATCAGCTGCCACAATGACCATCCTTAATGATTGCAGGAGGGATTGGAGGGGGTGGGATGGGGCTGGGACAGGGCTTCATTGTTATCCGAAAAGGAATCTGATCAGACAAGTGAGAAGCAAGGTTACTATCAGAACAGTATCAATCACCATTTCGAATGGGTAAATACCAGTTGTTAGTTCCCTCCTTTTTGCATTGTCTCCTGACTTGACAGGAACTGAATCTACCTGGAACAGGATAGCATTCAAAACATAAATTGTGACTAATCAAGACTACTGAGTCTTAACTGGACCAGTCGAGACCAGAGGACTCCATGAGACTATCGCCATGACACACTCTTTAAAGCTTGAACCAAAACTATACTCTGAGATCACCTTTTAGTGAAATAGCAGAGTCACAGACAAAATAAAGGATATCACCCATAAGAACAGTGCTGTCCCAAAAAACTATCCATATGAGACCAAAAGGTCAACATTTACTCTAAAACAAAGGTCCAGGAATTGATGAAATATCAACCAAGCTGTTTCAACAAATCAATGCAACACTGGAAGTGCTCACTCATCTATGCCAAGAAATTTGGAAGACAGCTACCTGGCCTGGCCAACCGACTGGAAGAGATCCATATTTGTGCCCATTCCAAAGAAAGGTGATGCAACGGAATGCGGAAATTATCGAACAGTATCATTAACACCACATGGAGGTAAAATTTTGCTAAAGATAACTGAAAACAGTTACAGCAGTACACTGACAGGGAACTGCCAGAAATTCAAATAAGATTCAGAAGAGAGCGTGAAGCAAGGGATATCACTGCTGATATTGGATGGATCTTGGCTGAAAGCTGAGAATACCAGAGAGATGTTTAACTGTGTTTTATTGACTACGCAAAGGCATTTGACTGTATGGATAATAACAAATTACGGATAATGTTGCAAAGAATAGGAATTCCAATACTTAATTGTGCTCATGAGGAACCAGTACATAGACCAAGAGGAAGTCGTCTGAACAGAACAAGGGGATACTGTGTGGTTTTAAATCAGGGTTGTATTCCTTCATCATGCTTATTCAATCCATATGCTGAGCAAAATAATCCGAGAAACTGGACTAGATGAAGAAGAAAGCAGCATCAGGATTAGAGGAAGACTCATTAACAACCTGTGATATGCAGATGACACAATCTTGCTTGCTGAAAGCAAAGAGAACTTGAAGCACTTACTGATGAACATCAAAGGCTACACACTTCAGTATGGATTACACCTCAACATAAAGAAAACAAAAATCCTCACAACTGGGCCAATAAGCAACATCATGATAAACAGAGAAAAGACTGAAGCTGTCAAGATTTCATTTTACTTGGATCTACAATCAACGCCCATGGAAGCAGCAGTCAAGAGATCAAACGACGTATTGCATTGGGCAAATCTGCTGCAAAAGACCTCTTTAAAGTGTTAAAAAGCAAAGGTGTCAGTTTGAGGACAAAGCTTTGCTTGACCCAAGCCGTGGTATTTCCAATCCCCTCATACGCATGCGAAAGCTGGACAATGAATAAGAGAGACCAAAGAAAAACTGATGCACTTGAATATGATATTGGTGAAGAATATTGAGCATACTGTGGATTGCCAGGAAGAATGAACAAATCTGTTGTGGAAGAAGTACAGCCAGAATGCTCACTGGAAGCAAGGATGGAGAGACTTCATCTCACATAGTTTGGACATGTTATCAGAAGGGATCAGCCCCTGGAGAAGGACATCATGCTTGGTAAAGTAGAGGGTCAGCGAAAAAGGGGAGGACCCTCAACAAGATGGACTGAATGCAGTGGCTGCAACAGTGGACTCAAACATTGTGAGGATGGTGCAGGACTGGGCAGTGCTTCATTCTGTTGTACATAGGGTCACTATGAGTCGGAACTGACTCGATGGCACCTAACAACAACAACAAAGACGAGAAGTGGGCAGAGAAGCCAGGTACTGGAAATGGAACAACCAGAAAACAATTAAAGAGGATGTTGACACATTGTAAAAAATATACAAATGTCACTGAACAATTTGTGTAAAAAATGTCAAATGGGAACCTAACTTGCTGTGTAAACTTAAAAAATACAATAAAAAAAAAAAAAGAGTCTTGTTCTTACTTGCTCATGATTAATGCCATGTAGCACTGGCATTGGTCAACTGGTTAAAAAGCACAGGGCTGGTCTGAGGCTGGGCCAGTATTCTTCTTGTTTTAACCAATGAAGTCTGTGATGTACATACTCCAGGGCATTTCTGAGGTAAGACATATTCTTCCATGACCACTATTGGAATTTGTACCTCCTGCCATTAGGCTAAGATTGGTATTTGTAGGAGGCAGGGAGATGGATTAGAACTTGGCGACCCTGAAAAGTATCCTCTAGAACCAGGACACAACCAGGATTCCATTCAATTCAACTGCTAACCAAAATGATGTGGTTCAAAACCCAATCAGCGGATTCTCTGGAGAAAGACCTGGTGATCTGTTTCCATAAAGATTACAGCCAAGAAAACCCTATGGGCTGGTTCTACCCTGTCGCATGGCATTACTATGAGTTAAAAACAACTTGACAACACCTAACAACAACAACGAGGATCTGTTGTGATGAAATAACTCAGATAAATAGAGTAACAGAAAAAAGGAATAAAAGTGGCTGGACCCGGAGGATAAAGACTATCAAATCTTCTTGAGAACAATGACTACATATAGTCTCTGGGGAACAAGTCCCCTTCAAAAGGTTACGCTCCTAGGAGCAATTGAGGATTAGCTACAACCCCTATGCAGAACCCTGTACTAGATATGGATCAGGTTGCAAGTTCCATCCTACCAGGTTGATTCTCTAAATAAGTTTTGGGAACTTGATGCAGTGTTTTTTTGTTTTGTTAGCATTGGCATAGAACCTGAATAAAAGCTTTGTCTGATGAATGTATACAAGTTATGATGGCATAGTACCTCTCTTCTATGTTTCATTTCTTCAGCAAAATTGTCATAGTTTGGATTTCCACCTGGCAGTGTTGGTCACAGGTGTCCACCCACTATTGCTGCTGGATGGAGTCTATCAGTTCTAGCTATGACAACAGACCACAAAAGAAAGATGGTATTGGCCATTTCCTGGCACACAGATTTATATGACAATGCATTGTTACAGTTTCTATAGCTGTAAATTATGTTAAAGGAGGGGTCTCGCAGGAAAAGTATGAGTATATACCCAAACATCTCTTATGATCTAAAGGATTTACTCCTTAAATATTAAAAATATGTGTCTAGTATCATTAGATCATACAATGTAGAGATAGGACATGACCTAAGGAGTAAATTATTAGGCTCTCAAGTACGTAATTTCTGGATTAGATAAGAGGTTAAAAATAAAATAAATAAAAACCTGTTGCCACTGAATCGATTCCAATTCACAGCAACCCTATAGGACAGAACAGAACTGCCCCATAGGGTTTCCAAAGAGCAGCTGGTGGATTCAAACTACTGACCTTTTGGTTAGTGGCCATAGTTCTTAATCACTACACCACCAGGGCTCCAGATAAGAGGTAGTTGTTGTTGTTGTGTGCCATCGAGTTGATTCTAACTCATAGCGATCCTATAGAACAGAGTAGAACTGCCCCATAGGGTTTCTAAGGAGTGGCTGGTGGATTAGAACTGCTGACCTTTTGGTTAGCTACTAAGCTTTTAACCACTGTGCCACCAGGGCTCCAGACAAGAAGTTGTGATGCTAAAATTGCTGGGGGGCTGCCTAGACAAAGCTTCACAGGAAGCTATCTTCAAAGTATATAATACGCAGTTAAAATGAACAATTATTCCTGGTCAAGGAGGTTAAGAAAGAACTCTTTATTAGGTACAAGAGTACCTTTCTCTTTCTAATTTTGTTGAAGAATTGAATTTTCCAGTTTGGATTTTGTTGATTGCATACCTGATGTGTTCCTTTATCACTTGTAAAGCCTGTAAATTTGGAGTTAGACTACAGGTTTCAACAAATTCAGGTTCAAAATTTTAGCAGAATGTTTTATACACAGTCTGATATCCTTCCTGTGGCATTACATTAGGCAGCACATTGGAAAGAAAAAAAAAAAAAGGAATGGAGAACTTACAAGATTAAGTCTTAAGAGATGTATCAATCAAACACAATGCATGCATCTTTATTGAATCCTGATCAAACAAAACAACTGATAGCCCTATATTAATTAAAGAAGCTGAGTTCTTAACTAAAATCCTTCCCACAAAGAAATTCCAGGTCTGGGGGCTTTCTCTAATGAATACTATTAACACTTAAAGAAAAAAAAAATTCACTCTTAATATATATTCTTTCAAAAAATAGAAGACATAAGGGACACTTCCCAAATCACTTTATGAAGCCAGCATTACTCTGATAACCAAAACCAAAGACATAACAAGAAAACTACCAAACAAAATCCCACATGAAGATTAAATGCAACATTTCTTAACAAAATGTCATCAAATCTAATCCAGGAATATATAAAAATAATAAAATATAACCAAGTAGGATTTGGAGGCTGTGGTGGTTCAGTGGTAGAATTCTTGCCTTCCATGTGGGAGATCCAGGTTAGATTCCTGGCTGATGCACATCACACACAGCCAACACCTGTCTGTTAGTGAAGGCTTGTGTGTTATCACGATGCTTCACAGGTTTCAGTGGAGCTTCCAGACTAAGACTGACTAGGAAGACAGGCCTAGTGATCTACTTCTGAAAATCAACCAGTGAAAACCCTATGGACCACAAAAGTTTGATCTGCAACTAATCAAGGTGATGATATAGGACCAGAGCAGTGTCTTGTTTCATTGTGCATGGGGCCATCATGAGTTGTGGGCTGATTCCACAGAAGCTAACAACAACAACAAGGGGGGTTTATCCAAGGAGTGCAGAGTTGGTTTAACACTTGAAAAAAATCAACCGATGTAATTCATCTTACTAAGGAAAGAAAATTTAAAAAAAGATACGAGCTTCTTAACAGATTAAGAAAGGTAGCTGTTGTTGTTGTGTGCCATCGAGTTGATTCTGACTCATAGCGATCCTATAGAACAGAGTAGAACTGCCCCATAGGGTTTCTAAGGAGTGGCTGGTGGATTAGAACTGCTGACCTTTTGGTTAGCTACTAAGCTTTTAACCTAACCACTGTGCCACCAGGGCTCCAGATAAGAAGTTGTGATGCTAAAACTTCTGGGGGGCTGCCTAGACAAAGCTTCACTTCAAAGTATATAATACACAGTTAAAATGAACAACTATTCCTGGTCAAGGAGGTTAAGAAAGACAAATTTCAACACTTTCATGGTAAAACTCTCAGTAAACTAGAAACTTAAGGGAACTTCCTCAACCTGATAAAGGGCATCTATGAAAAGACCTTTGCTAATATCATACTTAATGGTTAAAGATTAAATGCTTCCCTTCCCAGAAACAGGAAAAAACATTCTCAACGCTTCTAGCCAACACCGTACTGGAGGCTCCACTCAGGGCAGTAAGGTGGGGGGAGGGGGAAAGACAAACAGACTGGAACGAGAAGACATAAAAGCTGTCAATTTCTGTAAACATGATTTGCAAACATGGAAGTCACAAAGAATCTGCAAAAAACCTCCAAGAATTAATCAGTGAGTTTAGCAAGGTTGCAGGATACAAGGTCAATATATAAAAATCAAATATATTTCTACTGGTAAGGAACAACTAACGTCCCTAGGTGGCGCAAACGGTAGCTAAATGTTGGTGGTTTGAACCCACCCAGCAGTGCCACAGAGAAAGGCCTGGTGATCTGCTTCCATAAAGATTACAGCCAAGAAAACTCCATTGGGCAGTTCTACTCTGTAATACATGCGGTTGTCATGAATTGGAATCAACTCAACAGCAGTGGAGTTTTAAGGAAAAATTAGAAATTAAAAATTGAAAAAAATCATTTACAACGGCTTCTAAAGCCGTGAAATAATTAGGGATAAACTTAACAAATACGTGCTAAACCTGACACTGAAAATCACAAAATGCTGCTCAAAGGAAATTAAAGAAAACGTAAAGAAATGGAGACATACCTATGTTACAGTACATGTGACGTAGTGTTAAGCTCTCTGTACACAGCTTCCAGAGATCAAAAGATTTACTATTTTTGGGATGCCAATTCTCCCTACATTGATTTATAGATTAAATGTGATTCCAATCAAAATCCTAGGTATTTATTTGTTTCTTAATAGAAAATGTGATTCTAAATTTGCATGAAAATACAAAGGATAATCTTGAAAATGAACACACATGAGTAATGTCAATGAAATAAGCAACTCTATATTCTACCTTTACATAAAAACAATAAACAGGGAAAAAACTGTCAGAATCAACATTTTTGGAACTTTGGAAATTAACCAAACTTGCAGCTACCCAGGTAATGCTTATTCAAGGAAAATGGTTGATTATCAGGAAGAGCAAATTTTGTGGCATTTTAACTTACTCCAGTCCCATCCCTCACTCCTCAATTCAGTTGTAGCCATGAAAATAAAACCCAACATTCCCGGTACCCGAGGAAGCAAAGCAGATTTCAGAGTAGAACTGCTCCATAGGGTTTCCAAGGAGCACCTGGTAGATTCAAACTGCCAATCTTTTGGTTAGCAGCCAAGCTCTTAACCACTGTACCACCAGGGCTCCCCATTTAAAACAGCCCCCCAAAATTAAAATACTTAGGAATAAATCTAACCAGGGATGTAAAAGACCTATACAAAGAAAACTACAAAACACTATTGCAAGAAAGCAAAACAGACCCTACATAAATGGGAAAACATACCATGCTCATAGATAGGTAGATTCAACCTTGTGAAAATGTTAATTCTACCCAAAGCAATCTACAAATACAATGCAATCCCTATCCAAATACTAACAACATTTTTCAATGAGATGGAAAAACTAATTAACTTTATATGGAAAGGAAAGAGGCCCCAGGTAAGTAACACAATATTGAAGAAGAACAAAGTAGGAGGCCTCGCACTACCTGACCTCACAGCCTACTATATAGCTACAGTAGTCAAAACAGCCTGGTACTGGTACAACGACAGACACATTGACCAACAGAACAGAATTGAGAACCCAGATGTAAATCTACTTACCGACGGACTGCTGATTTTGACAAAGGCCCGAAGTACATTAAATGGGGAAAAGACAGTCTCGTTAACAAATGCTACCAGCAAAACTGGATGTCCATCTGTAAAAAGATGAAACAGGACCCATACCTCACACTATACACAAAAACTAATTCAAAATGGTTCAAAGACCTAAATATAAAACAAAAAACTATAAAGATTATAGAAGAAAAATAGAGTTAACACTGGGGGCCTTAATAGGTGGCATAAATAGGGTACAAACCATAACTAACAATATACAAACACCAGAAGATAAGCTAGATAACTGGGATCTTCTAAAAATTAAACACTTACGCTCATGAAAAGACTTCACCAAAAGAGTAAAAAGAGAACCTACAGACATGGATTCGGTTGGTGATCCAACGGAATGCGGAAATTATCAAACAATATCATTAATATCACACGCAAATAAAATTTTGCTAAAGATCATTCAAAAGCAGCTGCAGCAGTACATTGACAGAGAACTATCAGAAATTCAAGCCGGCTTCAGAAGAGGACATGGAACAAGGGATATCACTGCTGATGTCAGATGGATCCTGGCTGAAAGCAGAGAATACCAGAAAGATGTTTACATGTGTTTTATTGACTATGCAAAGGCATTTGACTGTGTAGATCATAGCAAACTGTGGATAACATTGAGAAGGATGTGAATTCCAGAACACTTAATTGTGTTCATGAGGAACCTGTACATGGATCAAGAGGCAGTCGTTCGAACAGAACAAGGGGACACTGCATAGATTAAAGTCAGGAAAGGTGTGCATCAGGATTGTATCCTTTCACCGTACCGATTCAATCTGTATGTTGAGCAAATAATCCAAGAAGCTGGACTATATGAAGAAGAACGGGACATTAGGACTGGAGGAAGATTCATCAGCAACCTGCATTATGCAGATGACACAACCTTGCTTTCTAAAAGTGAAGAGGACTTGAAGCACTTACTGATGAAAATCAAAGACCACAGCCTTCAGTATGGATTACACCTCAATGTAAAGAAAATAAAAATCCTCACAACTGGACCAATAAGCAACATCATGATAAACAAAGAAAAGACTGAAGTTGTCAAGGATTTCATTTTACTTGGATCCACAATCAACACCCATGGAAGCAGCAGCCAGGAAATCAAAAGACACATTGCAATGGGCAAATCTGCTGCAAAAGGCCTCTTTAAAGCGTTGAAAAGCAAAATGTTACCTTGAAGACTAAGGTGCACCTGACCCAAGCCATGGTATTTTCAGTTGCATCATATGCATGTGAAAGCTGGACAATGAAAAAGGAAGACCAAAGAATGAATGCCTTTGAATTGTTGACAAAGAATACTAAATATACCATGGACTGCCAAAAGAACAACAAACCTGTCTTGGAAGAAGTACAACCAGAATGCTCCTTAGTAGCAAGGATGTAGTCTCACATACTTTGGACATGTTATCAGGACAGATCAGTCCTCGGAGAAGGACATCATGCTTGGTAAAGTAGAGGGTCAGCAAAGAAAAGGAAGACCCTCAATGGATGGATTGACATAGTGGTTGCAACAATGGGCTCAAGCATAAAAAGGATTGTGAGGATGGCGCAGGACCGGGCAGTGTTTCATTTTGCTGTACATGGGGTCACTATTAGGCGGAAATGACTTGACGTCACCTAACAACAGACACAGAAACAATTTTGGGCTATGACATATCTGACAAAGGTCTAATCTTTAAAATCTATAGGAAAATTCAACACCTCTACAACAAAAAAGACAAATAATCCAATTAATAAATGGGCAAAGAACATGAACAGACACTTCACCAAAGAAGACATTCAGGTGGCTAACAGACACATGAGGAAATGCTTGCAGTCACTAGCCATTAGAGAAATGCAAATCAAAACTACAGTGAGATACCATCTCACCCCAACATTAGTGGCATGAATCAAAAAAACAGACAATAACAAATGTTGGAAAGGCTGCAGGAAGAAGACTGGAACTCTTACGCACTGCTGGTGGGAATGCAAAATGGAACAAATGGGAGTTCAGCTTCCTATTTACAATTGCCAGCATTGGGGTTGTACTCATTCCTCTAGTGGATGTCTTTGTACACCAGAATAAGCTGCACATAAGAGAGCTTCCACAGCCTGAAGGAGGATGAGGCAGTGGAGTTCACCTTTAAGAAGGCCTGGGCCTGGGATCTATCTGTATCTCCAGACCTGGTAAGGTACTTTGTACTAGGAGGGAGAAGTGGCCAAAGGGGAAGAATATGCAGAAGTACAGATCAAAAGTAGACAGGTGCTATAATTGTGGAGGTCTGTGATGAAATAACAGATCTAGAAAATGATCACCAGTGGATACTAAAATCCATTAGGTGAAAAATTGACGAAAAGTTTTATAATGTAAGGATCGGGCTGACAACACCTGAACCTAAGGATCAGTAACCAGACCATTTTGTGTTTCCTGAGGTGATGCAATAGGAAGTATACCTATGAAGTATTCTTGCCAAAAATTTTAAACCAGAATGTAATTAAGCCTGTAGCTCTAACTACCAGTTTATAGAAAATATGAAAAATAGTGGAATCATTTAAACATCACAAAAAAACAATCAACCAAATTCAGAACATAGAATATACTTATAGAATGAATGACCCAGTTTTTTCAACAAATAAATTACAAGAAAAAGAGTGAGACAGGGAGGCAGAGAGTACCTAAAGATTTAAAAAGACCTAAGAGATATAAGAACCAATGCAAGGTGAAAATCTTGTTTGGATCTTGATTTTAATTAAGCCAACCATAAAGACATTTTGAAATTACCATGAAAATGTGAATATTAACTGGGTAAAAGATAATCTTAAGGAATTACTGTCATTTTGTAAGGTGTAATTATAGCAAAGTGATTATGAAAATAGAAGGCATTATCTGTTTAGAGATGCACATTGAAGTTTATACTGATAAAGTGATATGATGTCTGGGACTTGCTATAAAATATTCCAGGAAAAAAATAATTCACACGCACACACATGCATACATACACACACACACGTATATGTGCAGACAGACAGATAAAGCAGAATTAGCAAAATGTTGAAAACAGTTGAAGATGGGTGATAGATACATAGGAGTTCATTATACTATTCTATCTTCTTTTGTGTATGTTTGAAAATTTCATTACTACAAAAGGAAGGAAGGAAGGAAGGGAGGGAGAGGCTAGCAAATGAGGGAAGGGAAGGAATAACAGAAGGGTAGGAAAGAGGGAAGGAGCCCTGGTGGAGCAATGGTTAAGTGCTTGGCTGCTAACTGGAAGGTTTGTGGTTCAAACCCACCTGGTGCCTCTGTGGGAGAAAGACCCGGCAATCTGCTACTCTGTCACATGGTGTTGCTAGGAACTGATACTGATTCAATGGCACCTAACAACAACAACAGGAAGGAGGGAGGGGAGGACGGGAAGAAGTAAATTTGAGCCAGGTCAGTAAGTAAGCCTGTAGGGTGCGTGCTATAAAATTTCCTAATGCTCTAGCATCCAAAGTCCCAGAAGCCCTCTGTCTCTGAGATCGACAATATTGGACCATGGGAATAACCAGATTTAGAAGTGTCCCATCAATAGTAATGGACAAATCTGGACTGGGAATCTAGGTACAGAGTAGAAAAACTGCCACAGAACTTGCACCATTATTCCTTCTGGCAGCATGCCTATTGAGCTGGTCTTAATAGGAAGTATGCTCCTTCTCATCTGTAGTAGCTGCTTCTATTCCCTCTCTCAGGTGGTCTGAAAGAAATAGGGTTAAATTGGCTAGGTAAATAGCCAGGTAACCATTTGTCCCTATAAATTCATTTGGGTTACCATCAGTAGCAGTCTGGAATAAATAATTCATCTCAGTTCTTGAAAATCCATATAGAAACAATGCTGAGAGGGCAACAACTTGTGGAGCTCTAATTTTGTAGGAAATGATGAATGAAAACCCCTTCATTTTTACTATCTCCCTAACAATTTGAGAGGTTCAAGAAACAGTGGTACTGGCAGTAAATACTCTATAAGTGGGGCATAGGACATGTCCCATTACTGGGGCGGGGGGGGAACCACTTTTGCAGCCTTGCCCTGATATCATGGAGCATTAATCTCTGTAAGTGCAGCTGCATTTGGAATACTGGGAGTTGGGAGTTCCAAACATCTCTGGGAGAGAAAATAACAATGGTTTAGGATGAACAGGTTCCGGTTCAACCAGTTTGCGTATAAAGGCCATTTCCCTTCTTGGACACCAGAGTCTTCTTCCTTTAGTACCTATTGGTAAGGCAAAATGACCAATTACTACTGCCCTGACAGGGAACAAAACAGAGAGTCATTGATGGAGCAGGAGAAACGTGGGGGGCAGAATTCAAATTCTAGTAAAAAAACCAGACTTAATGGTGCGACTGAGACTGAAGGAACCCCAGAAAGCATGGTCCCCGGACTCTCTGTAACCCAGAAATAAAACCATTCCCGAGGCCAACTCTTCAGACAAAGATTAGATTGGACTATGGGACATAAAATGATACTCGTGAAGAGTGTGCTGCTTAGCTCAAGTAGATACATGAGACTAAATGGGCAGCTTCTGTCTGGAGAGATGAGAAGGCAGAGAGGGTCAGAAGCTGGTGGAATGGACATGGCAAATTGGGGTGGAAAGAAGGAGTGTGCTGTCACAGTATAGGGACAACAAGCAGGGTCACAAAACAATGTATGTATAAATTTTTGTATGAGAGACTAACTTGAATTGTAAACTTTCACTTAAACTAAAACAATAAAATAAATAAAAATATGGAAACAAAAATGACCAGTTACTACTAGTCCCTCTCTAGCTTTGCAGCAATTAAGTATTCTTATAATAAACAATGAAAATCTGATTTCCTTTTGTATGGGCTAAAGCAGCTTGAATGGGATTAATGGCCATGTGGTAGATTCTCGGAAGCCAGGCCGCTTTAGGGCTAAGATGTTACTGGAGTGGCTGAAAGTATAAATGTAGTCAAGGAGAGAAATACAGATTTAGCACCAGAATAGAACAAAAGCTGTCTGAATATAGAGTTGTAGACAAATGATGAGGTAAGAGTACAAAAGCTGAGAATATCAGGAATAGGTCAGGAAACAGAAATGTTGAAGAAAGGCCCAGGCTAGGATGCTAGAAACTTGCTTTTAGCAGTTGGTGGCCATGTGGTATGAAGCTAAGTCAGCTGGTTTAAAGGTACAGAACTAGGCCAAATGTAACAATGTGTTTTTCTAATACAGGATGTTAGCTGTGGCATTGGATACCTTGACACATCCTCATCTCAATAAAAAATGGATAGAAAGCCTGCCCTGACAACAACTGTACTTTATGAAGAGGATAAATTGTGAAATAGCCATTCTTTCTGTTCAAATAATGTTACCATCTCCAAAGAACAGCTTTAGGGCAGGAAAGAACAGTATTTCATTTCAAGCTGGACTACTCACCTACCAAAATACCATTCTGACCAAAGAAACAGATGCAGAATTACAGTCACAGCTGCGTTCTATACAGAACAAGCTGTATAATGGTACTCTAAACTGCTAATTACACTGCTAATGATTTTTTTTAGTGTCACTGCAGTTATTTTGCCACCTTTGTTTAAATTTTTTAAAAAAGCAACTAGGAAATTTTTTAAATGGTAAATTTCTGTTTTGTTAAATACCAATGTGTCTTCCAAAGGGAAATTCTATCTAAAACCCATTTCTTGAAAAGGCATTATCATATAGGATTTCATAGGAGCTCATGTGTTTTAATTTATTTTCTCACCGATTTATAGCCATTTAAGATCACTGAGGCCATAAGTATTTCAGTATTACAGTTTGCACCTAGATTCACAGTTCATATGAAAAGATAATAAACTAACATATGTCATGATAGCTGGTATTGGTATGTGCTGTGACCAGATTTACAAAAAAGTAATAGCAACAGTACAATTTTATTTCTACTGTGATAACCGTGGTGAAATTTATTACAGTATTAGTACCTTATTGTTTAATCATGCCAGCATAGCTGAATTACATTTTTTATATAAAAATGCTGTTAATGTTTTTATTTCAATTTAGCAGATTATACTATGCAGATTAAAGCATTATCATTATTCTGTGTTGTTTGTTGTACATTTAAGTAGCAGAATATTTTTTTCTACCAAGAGTAAACTAATTTTTACTAAATTACTTCATTAAAGTTTCTAAATAACTAGCCTCTTATGAACACCTAAAGCTGGAAAAAACTTACACACATTCAATTTACAAAAAAAATTTATACCCAGAAAAGTGGTGCCCCAATCACAATTATGCCACAATGTTTTTTTAAAATAATTTTTTGATGTTTATATTTAGTAAGGTAAATCAGTAGTTAAAAATTAAAAACACAGAATCTTATGTAATTACAAACTCATAAGTACTTACATTTTCTTCTAACAGACCTTCTAATCTTAGTGATCTTTTAGCACTGCAAAAAATATTTAAAGAAGTCTCAGATTTGACATGCTTTAAGTAGCCAAATATTTAACAGTAAGATATACAAACAAAAATTGTTACTTTTACGAACTAATTTTTATATAACTTATTAAAGCAGAATACCATATAAAGAAAGCAATTATTCATGATAATGAAACTGAGTTTTTTAATAGTATATTTTAATAGTAAATTCGTTTTTAATAGTATCTTTCAAAATGGAATCATAATTAAATATTTAAATGGATCACTTTTTTATATATGTGGTTTATATACATGAACTACCATACAATTCAAAGATTAAAGTCATATTATAAGAAATCTTAGCAAAAAATTACTTAATGTTTTTAAATACCACTAATAAAAAATCATACATAAGAGCAAAATAATTTACATACCTTCAACGGAGATGTTAAAATGTATTATTTGCAGAAATAAATGTTAGGTGTTAAAATAAAGGTATAAGCAAGGTGAAAAAAGTTTTGCACATTATTCTACCTTTAAACATGATTCAGTGCTACCAGACTATGACTTAACTGAGGAACAGATGCTCTATGACTTTATAAGTCCCCAATCCATAAGAAACTATTTTTTGTCACCTTCACTAAACTGATTCAGGAACATGCCAGGCTCTCTCTGTGCAAAATCTGTTCTGCTAAACTGGATACCCAGCTGTTGGTGACAATGCTTAGAAAGGAAAGTCAAGTATTTATAATACTTTATTTCATACAGCTGTCTTCTAAAGAGCAGTCATCAACATTTTACTGAATTTAGACTAAATGCTCAAAGGAGAGAAAGGTCAGTATGAATTAAAACTAGTTTTCTCAGTGACAGCTACAGCATAAAATTACTTTCTTGATCACTGAGACATAGAAATTAAGTTACTTAAATTACCAGAGAACTATAAGGCAAAAAAAGATTGTATTATAA
This sequence comes from Dugong dugon, assembly GCA_030035585.1. Lineage (NCBI taxonomy): Eukaryota > Metazoa > Chordata > Mammalia > Sirenia > Dugongidae > Dugong > Dugong dugon. The sequence goes on from CM057462.1 coordinate 92,097,523, forward strand.
AGTTGTACTATAGAAAAAATTGTATAGATCATAGGAAATGACTACAAATAACTGACTTGATTTACAAACAACTGATAAAAGAGACGGACAACCTATGAAAATTACTGAGCAGTAAATATTAAATACAAAAATTTATCTAAAAAGGGTTCATTAATTTTGCTATCATATGTATGTTAGCCTATCATAAAACATTATTTTTGTGACTGACTAAATTGGTTTAAAGAATTAATCTCTTAGAAATCAACTTGAAATCAATTTAATGTGAATTCTCAATGAAGCAAGAAGAGAATAAAGGTATGAACAAATAACAGTGGCAGATGATCTGCAAAAGTACTTATATTTAGCTTTGGAATATGTATTACCCTATTCCAGTTTTGGGAAACCCTGGTGGCGTAGTGGTTAAGAGATCGGCTGCTAACCTAAAGGTCAGCAGTTTGAATTCACCACGTGCTCCTTGGAAACCCTATAGGGCAGTTCTACTCTGTCCCATAGGGTCACTATAAGTCAAAATCGACTTGATGGCAACAGGTTTGGTTTTGGTTTTTGGATTCCAGTTATGAGATGTTCTGGTATTTCACACCAATTCAAAAGTAGAGATCAAAAACTAAAGCTACACAGTGCAGCATCTTGTATCATTTGTTTCTAAATTCTAAGATGCAACACTATATTTTAGAAGGACACAAACCCCAGCCTGATATTAAGTTTTCAAAATATTACTACTTTATCATCAATGATTAATTTTTAGAGAAAGTAACTAAATGTTTGTATTTAAAAGGTTTCAAGATTAGGCCCTAGATTGATCTAAGAAGTCTAAGGAAGTATGTAAAAGTAAACAAGAAAGTAAGCTAGGTTAAAAGAAGCTGTTACCTCCCACTTTAGCTATGCTGTAAGCATATAAAACATGATCTGCTGTGTGTAATGTGATGTTCAGATAATCCAGGCACCTAATAATCAAAAGCTGGTAATATTTACAGGAATCCTAAAAAGATCTAATAGACCAGATTAGAAGAAATCATTAGTTCAGCCAACAGGGAAGAGTTCGTGAGACTTTGCCAGTATCACACAGCTTAAGGGAAAGAAACTCAGAGCTCAGGTCCTGTGCATAATACATCTTTGTTGAACTGAGGGGGAAGAAGGTAAAGAAGAGTAAACCTACTAAAGGAATTTATGATCATCTATTCTAACCATTCTATTAGAATTGGGCTCACTATTAATCAGTTTATCAGTCATTAAATTAAGCACCTACAAAAAGGTCAGCAGTTCAAACCCATCAGCTGCTCCACGGGAGAAAGATGTGGCAGTCTGCTTCTGTAAAGATTACAGCCTTGGAAACTCTATTGGGCAGTTCTACTCTGTCCTACAGGGTTGCTATGAGTCGGAATCATCTCAATGGCAGTAGGTTTGTTTTGTATATATGCAAGGCATTCTTTTACCCCTGAACTGTATAACGTAAAGAGGGTAAAGAGGATTAGGACGATGTTAGTCGGACTAAAGAGGAAGAGAGGTATGAAACATATAGTATAAAGAAGAGACAAAACTTGATTAGATACATGGAATAAATATTTTCCTAAAATATTTAATCAATTACTAACAGTATTGGTTAGCAATTAAAAGTGATATATTTCTGGTAGTTCTGTAAAGTTAGAAGCAGCTCATGTGGCTGTTTTAGTTTGTGACAAAATGAGCACCTACCTATTATGTCCTAATTACCTCCCTCTCGTGGGTAACCATATAACCCCTGCAGGTGACTTCTCACTTTCAACTTACCCAAATTTTTACCTATTCCTGTAATTTAAATACTACATTCCATCTTGCAGTGAGTGTACTAGGTTTAGGTTCACTGGGATCAAAATTCCACCAGCATTTTTTAATAAGATGGAGAAACAAATCACCAACTTCATGTGGAAAGGGAAGCAGCCCCGAATAAGTAAAGCATTACTCAGGAAGAAGAACAAAGTGGGAGGCCTCACACTACCTGACTTTAGAACCTGTTATACCACCACGGTAGTCAAAACAGCCTGGTACTGGTATAACAACAGATACATAGACCAATGGAACAGAATTGAGAATCCAGATATAAGCTCATCCACCTATGAGCAGCTAATATTTGACAAAGGCCCAAAGTCCATTAACTGGGGAAAGACAGTCTCTTTAACAAACGGTGCTGGCATAACTGGATATCCATCTGCAAAAAACTGAAACAAGACCCATACTCACACCATATACAAAAACTAACTCAAAATGGATCAGAGACTTAAATATAAAATTGAAAATGATAAAGATCATGAAAGAAATAATAGGGACAATGGTAGGAGCCCTAATACATGGCATAAACACAATAGGAACTGTAACAATGCACAAGCACCAGAAGAGAGACTAGATAAACGGGAGCTCCTAAAAATCAAACACTTATGCTCATCAAAAGTCTTCACCAAAAGAGTAAAAAGACAACCTACTGGGAAAATGTTCTGGGTCCTACTTTGATGAGTGGTGTCTGGGGTCTTAAAAGCTTGCAAGCAGCCATCTAAGATGCATCAGTTGGTCCCAACCACCGGGAGTAAGGGAGAATGAAGAACACCAAAGACACAAGGAAAATATTAGCCCAAGAGACAGAATGGGCCACATAAACCAGAGACTTCATCAGCCTGAGACCAGAAGAACTAGATGGTGCCTGGTTACCACCAATGAACATCCTGACAGGGAACACAACAGAGAGTCCCTGATGGAACAGCAGAAAGATGGGGTGCAGAACTCAAATTGTAGTAAGAAGACCAGACTTAATGGTCTGACTGAGACTGGAGGTACTCCGGAAAGCATGGCCCCTGGACTCTCTGTCAGCTCCGAACTAAAACAATTTCCGAGGCACTATAGGAGGTTATGAGTTCTAAAAATGCTTATTGGACCATCTCTCCCACAAAATGAAAACTCCTAAATAGTATCTGTTGAATATTGAATCCCCAAAACCAACACAGTGACTGGCACATAGGTGTTACACAAATAAACGATTTGTTTAATTGATTATAGTTATTTTTAATTGAGGTTGCATATAACATAAAAATTTACCTTTGTACCCATCTTTGACTGTACAATTCAGTGGCATCAAGTATGTACACAACGTTGTATAACGATCACTACTATCTATTTCCAGTTTTTTTTTTTATTATCCCAACAGAAACGCTATACTCATTAAACAATAACTCCCTATTATCCCTACCCCCAGCCCCTAGTAACCTCTATTCAACTTTCTGTTTCTATGAACTGGCCTTTTCTAAGTACTCACATACATAGAATCATACAATATTTGTCCTTTTGTCTCTTAGCTTACTTAGCATGTCTTCAAGGTTCATCCATGTTGTAGCATGTATCAGAACTTCACTCTTGTTTATGTCTCTTTTGGCTATTGTGAATAATGCTGCTATGAACACTGGTGTACAAGTATCTGTTTAAGTACCTGCTTTTAATTCTTTTGCGTATATACTCACGAGTGGAATTGTTGGGCTATTAGGTAATTTTATTTTCAACTTTTTAAGAATTATACTTATTTTTAACTTAAACTTTCAGTTTCAAATCCAAGAATATATTTAATACCTTCAATCTCTATGATTTCCACTTTTTGTGTATTTAAGATAAAGATATAATTTTTTAAAAGATACTTTCATCAGCCCTACTTAAGATACTTTAAATACCTTTTGGAAGGTTCCTGAAGACTGTCATATTACCATAGTCTTATCTTGAAGGTAGTCCCTTATATAGATTTGTATCTTAACAGTTCTGGAAAAATCTAAGCCATAATCTCTTCAAATATTGCCTCTCCTCCATTCCATCTTACAGAGACTTTATTCAGAAATAATTTCAAACTAGGCTTTCTCATTCTATCTTCCATATTTCTAAACAACTCTCTCATATCATTGCTCTCTATTCTGTGTTCTGGGCAATTTCTTCAGATCTATTTTCCCTTCTTCAGTTCTGTCTAACCTATGACTTAATCCATCCATTAATTTTTTAAAACAATTTGATGAGGTTTTAGGTAACTTTAATTGTTAAACAAATTTAAACTCAAAGAATTTCTAAGAATAGTCTACTAATTTATCTTATCCTTTATCCAGATCTACCACTTATTTACTTTTGTTCAATTTTTCATTCTCTCTCTCTACACACTAGCACACACAATTATATACGCACAATATTTTTTCTGAACCATTTGAGAATAAGTTGGAGACATTATACACCTTTAATCCTAAATATTTCCACGTTTTCTAAGAACAAGGGCATTTTCTTACATAAGTAAAATACAATCATCAAAATCGTAAAATTTTTCATCGATACAGTATTGTTATCAATAGTCCATATTTATATTTCATCACTTGTCCCAGTAATGTCCTTTATAGTTAATCCTCCCCACCTCCAGACCAGGATCCAATCCAGGATCAGACACCGCATTTAGTTGACCCATCTCTTCAGTCTCAATCTGAAACAATTCCTCAAACTTTCTTTATCTTTTGATCTTGATATTTTCAAGTAGCTTTGGTGGCACAGTGGTTAAAGTGCTCGGCTGCTAACCGAAAGGTGGGTGGTTCAAAACCACTAGCTGCTCTGCAGGATAAAGATGTGGCAGTTTGCTTCCGTAAAGATTTACAGCCTTGGAAACCCTATGGGGCAGTTCTACTCTGATATATAAGGGTTGCTATGAGTCAGGACTGACTTGAAAGCAGTGAGTTTGTTTTTTTTTAAATAGTTATTTTGTAGATTATTCCTCAGTTTGGGTTTTCTGATATTTCCCCATCATCAGGTGATTTTTTTTTTATTTAATTGTTGCAGTTAAATGAAGATTACATTTCAAGTTAGTCTCCCATACAAAATTTTATACATACATTGTTATGTGACCCTAATTGCTCACCCCATTCTGTGACAGCACAGTCTTCCTTTCCACCCATGATTCTTCATGACCATTCAACCAGCTCCTAATCCTCTCTGCCTCCCCATCTCACCTCTGGACAGAAGCTGCCCCTTTGGTCTCTTGTACCTACTTGACTAAGAGGCGCACTCTTCACGAGTATCACTTTATGTCCCACAGTCCAATCCAATCCCTGTCTGAAAAGTTAGCCTCGGAAATTGTTTTAGTTCGGAGCTGACAGAGAGTCCAGGGGCCATGCTTTCCGGAGTACCTCCAGTCTCAGTCAGACCATTAAGTCTGGTCTTCTTACTACAATTTGAGTTCTGCACCCCATCTTTCTGCTGTTCCATCAGGGACTCTCTGTTGTGTTCCCTGTCAGGACGTTCATTGGTGGTAACCAGGCACCATCTAGTTCTTCTGGTCTCAGGCTGATGAAGTCTCTGGTTTATGTGGCCCATTCTATCTCTTGGGCTAATATTTTCCTTGTGTCTTTGGTGTTCTTCATTCTCCTTTACTCCCGGTGGTTGGGACCAACTGATGCATCTTAGATGGCTGCTTGCAAGCTTTTAAGACCCCAGACACCACTCATCAAAGTAGGACCCAGAACATTTTCTTAATAAGCTTTGTTATGCCAGTTGACCTACACGTCCCCTAAAAGCATGGTCCCCAGACCCCTACCCCTGCTACTCTGTCTCTCAAAGTATTTGATTGTATTCAGGAAACTTCTTAGCTTTGGTTTAGCCCAGTTCTGCTGAATTACCCTGTAGTGTGTGCTGTCCTTCCCTTCGCCTAAGATGATTCTTACCTACCATCTACTTAGTGAATAACACTCACCCTCCCTCCCCACCCCCGTAACCATCAAACAATGTTTTCTGTGTTTAAACCTTTTCTTGAGTTCTTATAACAGTGGTCTTATACAATATTTGTCCTTCTGTGACTGACTAAATTCACTCAGCACAATAAATTCCAGCTTCCACCAAGTTATACGATGTTTCACAGCTTCATCGTTGTTCTTTATCATTGCATAATATTCCATTGTGCGGATATACCATAATTTGTTTATCCATTCGTCCATTGATGGGCACCTAGGTTGTCACCATCTTTTTGCTGCTGTGAACAGTGCTGCAATGAACATGGGTGTGCATATATCTATTCCTGTGACGGCTCTTATTCCAAAGTGGTTGTACCATTTTACATTCCAACCAACAGTGTATAAGTGTTCCAGTCTCTCCACAACATCTCCAGCATTTATTAGTGTTTTTTGGATTAAGGCTACACTTGTTGGGGTGAGATGATATCTCACTGTAGTTTTGATTTACATTTCTCTAATGGCTAATGATCGTGAGCATTTCTTCATATGTCTGTTAGCTGCCTGAATATCTTCTTTGATGAAGTGCCTGTTCATATCCTTTGCCCATTTTTTAATTGGGTTATTTGTCTTTTTGATGTTGAGGTTTTGCAGTATCTTGTAGATTTTAGAGATTAGAAGCTTATCGGATTTCTCATAGCCAAAAATTTTTTCCCAGTAGGTTGTCTTTTTACTCTTTTGGTGAAGACTTTTGATGAGCATAAGTGTTTGATTTTTAGGAGCTCCCATTTATCTAGTCTCTCTTCTGGTGCTTGTGCATTGTTACAGTTCCTATTGTGTTTATGCCATGTATTAGGGCTCCTACCATTGTCCCTATTATTTCTTTCATGATCTTTATCGTTTTCAATTTTATATTTAAGTCTCTGATCCATTTTGAGTTAGTTTTTGTACATGGTGTGAGTATGGGTCTTGTTTCAGTTTTTTGCAGATGGATATCCAGTTATGCCAGCACCGTTTGTTAAAGAGACTGTCTTTTCCCCAATTAATGGACTTTGGGCCTTTGTCAAATATTAGCTGCTCATAGGTGGATGAGCTTATATCTGGATTCTCAATTCTGTTCCATTGGTCTATGTATCTGTTGTTATACCAGTACCAGGCTGTTTTGACTACCGTGGTGGTATAACAGGTTCTAAAGTCAGGTAGTGTGAGGCCTCCCACTTTGTTCTTCTTCCTGAGTAATGCTTTACTTATTCGGGGCTGCTTCCCTTTCCACATGAAGTTGGTGATTTGTTTCTCCATCTTATTAAAAAATGCTGGTGGAATTTGGATCGGGATTGCATTGTATTTGTAGATCCCTTTGGGTAGAACTGACATTTTCACAATGTTAAGTCTACCTATCCATAAGCAAGGTATGTTTTTCCACTTATGCAGGAATCTTTTGGTTTCTTGCAGTAGTGTCTTGTAGTTTTCACTGTATAGGTCTTTCACTCTCCAGTTTGATTTATCCCTAAGTATTTTATCTTCTTGGGGGCTATTGTAAATGATATTGATTTGGTGATTTCCTCTTCAAGGTTCTCTTTGTTGGCATAAAGGAATCAAACTGATTTTTGTATGTTTACGTTGCATCCTTAAACTTTGCTGAAATCTTCTATTAGTTCCAGTAGTTTTCTTGGGGATTCTTTGGGGTTTTCTGTGTATAAGATCATATCATATGCAAATAGAGATACTTTGACTTCTTCCCAACCGATTTGGATGCGCTTTATTTCTTTTTCTAGCCTAACTGCTCTGGCTAGGACCTCCACCACAATGCTGAATAAGAGTGGTGATAGAGGGCATCCTTGTCTGGTTCTGTTCTCAAGGGGAATGCTTTCAAAATCTCTCCATTTAGGATGATGTTGGCTGTTGGCTTTGTATAAATGCCCTTAATTATATTGAGGAATTTCCCTTCTATTCCTATTTTATTGAGAGTTTTTATCATGAATGGGTGCTGGACTTTGTCGAATGCCTTTTCTGCATCAATTGATAAGATCATTTCCTTCTTTTGTTTTGTTTTACTTATGTGATGGATTACATTGATTGTTTTTCTAATGTTAAACCATCCCTGCATACCTGGTATAAATCGCACTTGGTCATGGTGAATTATTTTTTTGATATGTTGCTGAATTCTATTGGCTAGAATTTTGTTCAGGATTTTTGCATCGATGTTCATGAGGGATATCAGTCTGTAATTTTCTTTTCTTTGTGGTGTCTTTACCTGGTTTTGGTATCAGGGTTATGCTGGCTTCATAGAATAAGTTTGGGAGCATTCCATCCTTTTCTATGCTCTGAAATACTTCTAGTAGAAGTGGTGTTATCCCTTCTCTGAAGGTGTGGTAGAATTCTCCAGTGAAGCCATCCAGGCCAGGATGGCTTTTTTAATTGGCAGTTTTTTAATAACCTTTTCAATCTCTTCTTTTGTTATGGGTTTATTTAGTTGTTCTACCTTTGTGTTAATTTAGGTAGGTATGAGTTTCTAGAAATTCGTCCATTTCCTCTAGGTTTTCAAATCTATTAGAGTACAATTTTTCATAGTAATCTGTTATGATTCTTATAATTTCAGTTGGATCTGTTGTGACAGCACTCATCTCATTTCTTTTACAGGTTATTTGCTTCCTGTCCTGTTTTCCTTTTGTCAGTCTGGCCAATGGTTTATCAATTTTGTTGATCTTTTCAAAGAACCAGCTTTCGGACTTGCTAACTCTTTCCATTGTTCTTCTATTCTCTATTTCATTTAATTCTGCTCTAATTCTTACTATTTCCTTCCTTCTGGTGCCCGTGGGCTTCTGTTGCTGCTCTCTTTCTGCTTGTTAATGTTTTGATCATGGCCCTTTCTTCTTTTTGGATGTGTGCATTTATTGCTATAAACTGACCTCTGAGCACTGCTTTTGCTGTGTCCCAAAGGTTCTGGTAGGATGTGTTTTCATTCTCGTTTGATTCTATGAATTTCTTTATTCCATCCTTAATTTCTTCTATAACCCAGTAGTTTTTGAGCAAAGAGTTGCTCAGTTTCCATGTGTTTGATTTTTTTTCCTTGCTTTTTGTGTTGTTGATTTCCACTTTTATGGCTTTATGGTCAGAAAAGATGCTTCGTAATATTTTGATGTTTTGGATTTTGTTAAGGCTTGCTTTTTGGCCTAACATGTGGTCTATACTGGAGAATGTTCCATGTGTGTTGGAAAACACTTGGCTGCTGCTGGGTGCAGTGTTCGGTATATGCCTATGAGATCAAGTTGGTTGATTGTAGCACTTAGCTCTTCCGTGTCTTTGTTGAGCTTCTTTCTGGATGTTCTGTCCTTCACCGAAAGTGGTGTGTTGAAGGCTCCTACTACTATTGTGGAGCTGTTTATCTCACTTGTCAGTGCTGTTGGAGTTTGTTTAATGTATTTTGCAGCCCTCTTGTTGGGTGCACAAATATCTATTATAGTTATGTCCTCCTGGTGTATTGACCTTTAATCATTATATAGTGCCCTTCCTTATCCTTTGTGGTGGATTTTAGTTGAAAGTCTATTTTGTCAGAGATTAATATTGCCACTCCTCTTTTTTGAGTGTTGTTTGCTTGATATATTTTTTCCACCCTTTGAGTTTTAGCCTGTTTGTGTCTTTAAGTCTAAGGTGCATCTCTTTTAGGTAGCATATAGATGGATTATGCTTTTTTTTATCCAATCTGCCACTCTCTCTTTATTGGTGCTTTAAGTCTGTTTACATTCAATGTAATTATGATAGGTATGAGTTTAGGGCTGTCATCCTGATGTCTCTTTTTGTGTTTCATTGTTTACATTGTTTACATTTTGTGTTTGCTGGGTCTTTCTGTTTTTCTACTTTTTTATTTTGATTTGTAGGATTGTTAGATTCCTTTGTGGTTACATTAATATTTTCCCAATTTTATACCAGTCTTTTATTACTTTATATTGCCTTAACTTCCCCTCCATATGAAAAAATCAATGTCTGCATTTTTTAAGTCCCTCTTTTTCATTTTAATGTTGTCCTTTTTTACATATTGATATCTCTGTTTCCCTATTTTCAATGTTTTAGCTTTGATGTATTTTCAACTTCTTTATCTGAGTCAATATCTGGTTGCTCTGTCCTGTGTTCTAGTCTTGCGTTGTTATCTGATGTTATTGATTATCTAACCGTAGGACTCCCTTTAGTATTTCTTGTAATATTGGTTTGGTTTTTGCAAATTCCCTAAACTTCTGTTTATCTGGAAATGCCCTAACTTTGCCATCATATTTGAGGGACAGTTTTGCTGGATATATAATTCTTGGCTGGCAGTTGTTTTCCTTCAAGACTTTATATATGTTATCCCATTTTCTTCTTGCCTGCATGGTTTCTGCTGAGTAGTCCAAGCTTATTCTAATTGATTCTCCTTTGTAAATGACTTTTCTTTTATCCCTAGCCGCTCTTAAAATTCTCTCTTTATCTTTGTTTTTGACAAGTTTGATTATAATATGTCTTGGTGACTTTCTTTTGGGATCTATGTGGGGTTCAATGAGCATCTTGGATAGATGTCTTCTCATCTTTCATGATATCAGGGGAGTTTTCTGTCAACAAATCTTCAACAATTTTCTCTGTATTTTCTGTTATTTCCCCCCCCACCCCATTCTGGTACTCCAATTACTCGTAGGTTATTTCTCTTGACAGACTCCCACATGACTCTTAAGAGTTTCTTCATTCTTTTTAATTCTTTTATCTGATTTTTCCTCAAATAAGTTGGTATCAAGTGCTTTATCTTCAGTGTCACTAATTCTAACTTCTACTGCCTCAATTCTGCTCCTATGACTTCCTTTGAGGTGTCTAATTCTGAAATTTTATTGTTAACCTTCTGGATTTCTGATTGCTGTCTCTCTATGGATTCTTGCAGCCTATTAAATTTGTCATTATGTTCTTGAATAACTTTTTTAAGTTCCGCTACTACTTTGTGTGTTCCTTGGCCATTTCTGCATTTTGTAAAACTTCCTTTCTAATTTCTAGAAGAGTTCTGTATATTAATCTTTTGTATTCTGCTTCTGGTAATTCTAAGAAATTCTCTTCCTCCAGAGAATTTATTCTTTATTTTGGGAGATTGCTGAAGCCATCATGGACTGCCTTTTTATATGATTTGATATTGACTGTTGTCTCCAAGCCATCAGTAAGTTATTATAATTTTATTTTATATTTGTTTAGTGAGTCCTAGTTTCTTGTCTTGTTTTGTTTTGATATGCCCCAATAGGCTGCTCGTGTGCACTAATTTGATTATTGGTGCCTTTGAAACTCTAACGTCCTGTCACCAGGTAGTTAGTTCTGTAACTAAGTATGTGCACACAGGAGTCCATTAAATTTTCCTATATGGGTTCAGCTCAGGTGTCCAGGTAGTCGGTCACCAAGTGTGTGGTGCAGGCTCTCAGCTACTGTCTTAGAGAGGCATGGGTGATTGCTGTAGGCACTGGTATCTGGCTGTGGTCGGGGGTCACACACTGAGCCAGGCAGGGGGCTGACGGCTTCCCATGAGAGTCTGAAAAGAAAGAGGTTCCCTATTCCCTAGGGCAAGTAGGTAGGTAAGTAGTGCAGCCGGACTACGAGCACCCCACTCTGTTGGCTGTAAAGACTCAAGGGCACCCCTTTTTCTCGGACTCCTGTAGCAGGTGACTAGGTGGTGTAGGTGACGCCACCAGTCCTCAGGCCCCTGGTGCTGATCGGTAAAGGTGCCTGCTTAAGGGGCAGGGCTGTGTCAAGGGTCACAAATCTGCCACTTCACAGCTGAAACAGTTTAAGTTAAACTTCAGATGTTTACCCTGTTGTCCTGTGGTAGTGAGGGCTAACGCTGTTGAGATGGGTCCCCACAAGTCTATACAGGGGTGTAAGGCACTCCAAGTCTGCGGACCCTTTGTGCCTGTGCCTAGCAAAGGAGCTGTGCCAACCCCGAGTTCCTGGCTTAGGGGAGCCAGTAGCTTATTTGTTCCCTCTCCAAGGCCAGGAGAATGGGTCAGGGCGCCTTTTGGGATCTACTTCCAGCCCAGCGGACTCCGGACGCACAGCAGGGAGGAAGGAGGTAAAACGGAGAGAGGTTTTTCCCAAATGGGCTTTTTTTTTTTTAAATCCCAGCAAAAGGCCGCATGCATGTAGTTATCTTTATCCACTGGGGAGCTGCTTTGCACTGGTTCTGAGTGTCCAAGCAGAATCTCTGCTGCTGGACCTCTCTCAATATGGAAACTGCCTCCCAACAACGTGTGCAGCTGTTTGCCTGCTTCACTGCATACCTCGGAGCCAGTCGGGGCTGAAGAGCTGTGGCTTCAGCTGCGGTCTGGGACATCTCGGTTCTTCAGAACCATTTCCCTCTCCCCCTGCCACTCAGTCCGATTCCTCAACTTTTCCTTGTTCAGGGCACCTAGATATTCATATACAATCAAATCACTTGTTTTTCTAGGTCTTGTTGTAAGAGGGATATAGGAAGACCTCTGACTACTCCGCCATCTTGGCCACCTCTGGGTGATTTTTTTTTTTTTTTTTTGCATAAATACTACAGAAAAGATGCCATCATGCTTTTGAGAGCATAATAACTTGAGGCACATGATACTGGTTTGTCACGATATCAGTGATCTCAATTTTCTTCATTCATAGGTTTCTCTAATAAATAAAAAATCTTGCATCTAAGTATCTTGTTTCATATTAAATATTCAACCAACAGTTTAAAGTAGTCATTGATGATTTTCTAATTGCAACATTCCTTTTGTTTATTAATTAGCATTCTATTCCAAAGAAGAGCTTTCCCTTCTCCTTCCTCTATTCTTGGCACAGTGGTTAAGAGCTATGGCTGCTAACTAAAAGGTCAGCAGTTTGAATCCATCAGCCGCTCCCTGGAAACCCTATGGGGCAGTTCTACTGTATCCTATAGGGTCACTATGAATCAGAACCAACTCGACAGCAATTGGTTATGAAATCATGGATTTAATTTAATCCAATGGATATATATTTTTGGTGCTTGAACTGTCCCAGATTTGACACCAATGGGATCTTCTCCCCACCTTCAAACTGACTCCTATGTTATTTTCATAGCCATCCGTAATTCTTTGAGAACTTCCTTACTTTTTAGTACAAAAAAAAGGTTCTCTGCCCTTGTCCCAGAATCATTCTTTTCTCTAATGAGACCTAATTCTTTTTAATGGACAATGATATTTAGAAACAAAGATCTGGGCACTAGATATGCTTATTGATACTTATGTTATTGCTTATAAGCCCTCTCAGTGGGTAGAACTAGAACACACTGACACTCACTCCACCTACACACACATACACACAAAATTCTATATATCTCTATCTTTATATGTATATAAGAATATCCATGATTTCATATCAATACTGCTAATGCCAAGTCAACATATTTGAAATTCCTCTATCCAACAGTAAGAAATCTGGCTTCAATTATCCTCAATATACTTACTCATATGTGTAAGCCCAGAATACATAAAAACTAGTTTCAGAAGTGCTAACCATTATGGAAAGTAAACCTGTTTTTATTTATTTACTTCATTGTACTTTAGATGAAGGTTTACAGAGCAAATCAGTTTCTCATTAACCAACTAATACACATATTGTTCTGTGACATTGGTTGCTAACTCCATGAAATGTCAACACTCTCCCCTTCTCAACCTTGGGTTCCCCATTATCAGCTTTTTTGTCCCCTCCTGTCTTCTCATCCTTGCCCCTGGGCTAGTGTGCCCATTTAGTCCTGTTTTGTTTTATGGGCCTGTCCAATCTTTGGTTGAAGAGTGAACCTCAGGAGTGACTTCAGTACTGAGTTAAAAGGGTGTCCAGGGACCTATTTATTAAGGTTCAATATGTCCCTAATTTTTAACATCCAATTTACATACAGTGAAAAGCACAAACCTTAACTGTACCAGTTTGAACTGGTTCAGTCATGGCAAACGAAGTGAAACCAGAAAAGACTTGAATTTTTACAATTTGGGTGAACTGGAATGATAACCGGAACAAGATATATTGTGGGTCAAAGTCTGGAATGGAGACCTGGAAGAGGCACAGTGTGCCTTCTCAGGAGCTTGATGTGTGAAATTGGATTAGCAATACTGTGGAGAGCGATACATGTTCAAAGCAGTGTGGTCAGCTGCCATCTTTGAGTGGGGCACTGCTGTTTCCGACTCTGCTCAAAATTGGAAGGCCAAGAGATTTGGTTGCTATACAATGCAATGTTGCCCCTGATTTCTAAGAGGGAGATTAGGTTTCCAGCAGGACTTCAACCTGTAATTTTTCCATTCTGGTTCACCCAAAATTTTAAAATTTGGGTCTGTTCTGGTTTCACTTCCTCAGCCATAAGTGAACTGGGAAAAACTGGTTTAAAGCCGTGGTTTTGACAAATGGGAGCCCCGTTGGCAGAGGGGTAAACAGCTCAGCTGCTAACCAAAAGGTTGGCAGTTCAAATCCACCAGCCATCCCTTGGAAGCCCAATGAAGCAGTTCTACTGCATCCTAAAGAGTCCCTATGAATTGGAATCAACTTGACGGCAATGGGTTTGGTTTCGGTGGGGCTTGACAAGTGTATACTATATCCTTATAACCCACATCCTTATCAAGATAAAGAACGCATCCTTATCAAGATAAAGAACATTTGAACCACCTGAAAAGGTTACTTCAAGTCCTTTCTTAGTCCATCACCTCTCCCAGGTGCAATGACTTTTCTGATTTTTCTTCCACCATAGTTTTGTCTATTCTAGAATTTCATAGAAATGGAATAATCTAGTGTCCAGGCACGGACCAGTAATGTGAAATTTGTCTCCCAAAACGAAGGGTGCGGGGAGACAAAAGAAAGAGGTGGGCGACTCCAGTGTGGCAGCACTGGAGTATATACCAGGGAGACTTACATACGAAGACAAGTCCTGGGCGGAGGCAGGACCAAAGCAGATCTCCACACCCTGCAGTGGGAGGACAGAGGTTTTATATTGGTGGTGGACAGTAGTGGCTCCATGCCAGGGGCTTACATAAGAATGTAAACTGTAGTGAACTAGCAGATCACATGTGAGTGCCCATGTTCGGCCTCACAAAGCCTGTTTCCCCTTCAGTCCACCGCCTGAGGCTGGCTCTTACAATCTGGCACGTCTTCTCTCTTGTGCCATAGTATGACACTTTGTTTCCTCCCTGCTGGGAACAGATATAGAAGTGGGGTTGGCGAGGTGCTATATAGTGTTCACCCATGTGCAAGAGACAGAGAAAGTTATTGTGTGCCGAGAACAGGGGGAAGGCTTCTCTGATAAGGAGAAGGAACTGAGAAAGAGAAGGCAACCCAATTCCCAGCCTCCTTATAAGAGAATGCTCTCGGCCCAAGGCCTTTACTTAGGCAGCCTGGATAGTAGGCATAGAAACAGACCATTCCTCCAACATCTAGTATACAGTCTTTTGTATCTGGTTATTTCTGTTTAGGATAATTACTGCAAATTCATCCATGTTGTTGCTCTTTATTCATTCTCCTGTTGATGGACATTTGGTTTTAGTTTTTAGCTATTCTGAGCAAATCTTCTATGAACATTCTTTTACAAGTTTTATTTTCTTTAGCTATACTGCCTGTGATTGGAAACACTAGATCATATGTTAGGTGTATATTTAATTTATAAGAAACTGCCAAACATTTTTTTACAAAGTGATTTACCATTTAATACGATCACCAGCAATGTAAAAAAAGTTCCAATTACTTTCACATCCTAGTCAGAATTTGGTGTTATTAGTCTTTTAAAAAATTTTTATTTTAGTCATTCTGTTGATTGTTGTTATTAGGTGCAGTTGAATAAGTTCCAACTAACAGTGACCCTATGTACAATAGAACAAAACACTGCCTGGTCTTGTGCCTCCCTCACAATCATTGCTATGCTTGAGCCCATTGTTGTAGCCACTGTATAAATCTATCTCACTGAGGGTGTTCCTCTCTTTCACTGACCCTCTACTTTACCAAGCATGATGTCCTTTTCTAGGGACTGGCCCCTCCTGATAACATTCTTCTCCATTTTGTATTCCCAGCATAGTAGGCCATATGATTATCCAATTCAAAATGGCCAATACCAGTCCATTTCAGCTCACTAATGCCTAGGATATTGATCTTTATGCATTCCATTTCATTTCTGATGACTTCCAATTTTCCTAGATTCATACTTTGTATATCCCACTTTTGGATTACTAATGGATGTTTGCAGCTCTTTCTTCTCATTTTAACATAGTCAAAGTTACACCATTTCAAAAGTCTCTGCGTGTACAATTCAGCAACATCGACCACGCTCTTCCAGGTGTGCTGCCATCTTCACTATCCTTCTCCAAACTATTCCATCACCATTATCTTCAACTCACTGCCCCCCAGGCTTCCCATCAAACCCTGTGAGTTGCTGTTGTCAATCTGATTCCACATAATTTTTTTCTTTTGTATCTTAGATGAAGGTTTGCAAAGCAAACAGTCTCTTGTTAAACAGTTAGTACACATATCGCCCCACGACAATGGTTAACAACCCCATGACATGTCAACACTGTCTCCTCTCAACCCTGGGCTCCTCATTACCAGCTTTCCTGTCCCCTCCTGCCTTCTAGTCCTTGTCCCTGGACTGCTGTGCCTCATTAGTCATGTTTTGTTTTATGAGGCTGTTCAATCCCCGGCTGAATGGTGAATTTCAGGAGTGACTTCACCACTGAGCTAAAAGGGTGTCTGGGGGCCATACTCTCAGGGCTTCTCCAGTCTGTCAGGCCAGTAAATCTGGTCTTTTTTTTTTGTGAGTTAGAATTTTGTTCTACATCCTTTTCCAGCTCTTTCCAGGACCCTCTATTGTGATCTGGGTCAGAGCAGTCAGTGGTGGTAGCCAGGCACCATCCAGCTGTACTGGATTCAGTCTGGCAGAGGCGGTGGTAGCCATGGTCCATTAGTTCCTTGAACTAATCTTTTCCCTGTATCTTGTTCTCTTCATTCTCCCTTACTCCCGAAGGGTTGAGACCAGCGGAGTATCCCAGATGGCCGCTCACAGGCTTCTAAGACCCCAGACGCCACCCATCAAGGTAGAGTGCAGAACACTGTCCCCAGAAACTGTCTTATGCCAACTGAGCTAGATGTTCCCTGAGATCTATGACTAAATAAGTTTATTTTTGTTTTTAAGCTTTGTAAAAATTATATACTGTGTGTAGTCTTCTACAAATTGGTTCTTTCACTCATTATGTTTTTAAGAATCATCAATCCATTCTCTTGTCATTGGATATTTGCTTTTTCTTATTTATTTTAAATTCGTTTAGGCCACATATAGTTCCACAATTCTCCATCACCATACTGATTTTTTTTTCTGACAAGTTTAAAAGAAATTAGAAATGAAATAGATCACATCTTTCATAATAAATTACATTACACGTTTAGCCTTGGAAGGGCATGCCAAAAAGTCAACATCTTGACACCACTTAAAAACTATTTCAGATGTTTACTCAGGGGTGGAGCCAACATGTCAGCTATAGACAGAAGTATCATATTGTCCCTCCACAGCAAAAATACGAAAAACTAAGTAAAACAGAGATGAATATCAGTCCTGGAACCATAAGCATCAAATGAAGAGATAAAGAACTCAACCAAGCACCAAAAGGAATAAAAAACTGACAATGAACAGAGACAGAGGAGCGCTACGGAGTGGAGATCTGTCATCTAATGCAGTACGGATTCGCCATCTTGGACCCCTCAGCCACCAAGAACAATGGACAAGAAGTACAGGAAGTCAGCTTCACAGAGCTCCCAGCAGGAAACAGAGGACCCAGTAACTAGCGATACACGCTTTCCCACCCCCCACCCTTCTTCCCCCTGCTTGGCCTTCACAGCTTTCCTGTGGGCTGCAGTTGTTCAGCCAGGGAGACACTGGCTCCTTGCCACTTAGGTTTGCCCCACCTACACTGTCCGGCTCTTTCAGTGCCATTTTCTTGTTACTGTTTTTTAGCTTTTTTGGTTTCTTCTCTCTCTCTCTTATCTCCTTCCTCTCCTTTCTCTCGGGCACTCAGCTCCATGTGCCATCTCCGCTCCTTCCTGACAGGCTGTGCAGCGCCACTCACCTGGGGAGCCACTTTCCCAGTCCATGCCACCATGCCAGTGGGCTTCCTGAGGGCATTTTTTTTCTTTTTTGTTTTTCTTCATTTCTTGGTTTCATCTCTCTAGCTTCCTTGTTTTCCTTTCTCCCGAATACCTGGTGCCATGTGCCATTTCCACTCCTTCCTGATGGGCTGTGCAGTGCTGCTTGGCTAGGGAGCCCCTTTCCTGGTTCACGCCACCATGCCAGTGGGCTCCCTTGAGACTTTATTTTTCTTTCTTTTCTTGGTTTGCTATCTCTTGCTACCATCCTTCCTTTCTTTTTTCCTGAAAACCTGGAGCTGTGCCATCTCTGCTCCTTCTACATGGGTTGTGTAGCGTCACTTGGCTAGGGAACGCCTTCCACAGTCTGCACCACCACGCCAGTGTGCTCCCTCAGGGTGTTTTTTTCTCTTCTTTTATTATATCAGATTCTTGTCTCTTTCCACCTTCCTTCCTTACCCTTCTCATGAACACCTGGAGCCATGTTCCATCTCCACTCCTTCTTGATGGGCTGTGCAGTGCAGCTCGGCTGAGGAACTGCTTCTAGGAGGCTCCCTTGGAGCCTTTTTTCTTCTCAATTTCTTCTCTCTCTCTACCTTCCTTCCTTGACTTCCTCCCAATGACCTAGCATCTTTTTCTTTTCTCGGTTTCTTGTCCTTATTCCTTTCCCGTCTCCCAACCAAGTGGCCTCATGTGCCCTTCTTTCTCTTTTTAAAAAATCTAGTTTCTTATCTCTCTCTACCTTCCTTCCTTTCCTTACTCCCATCCACCTAATATGAGTGCCATATCTGTCCCTTCTTGACAGGCTATGCCACACTGCCTGGCTAGAAAGCCACTGGCTCATGGCTTCTCTGGGTCTGTGCCACTCCAATAACAGGCTCCTCAGCACTTTTTTTTGGATTTTGTTTCTCTCTCCTTTTTCTCTTCTTTCCCACACCCACTTAGCTCCACACATCACATCCTGCCACCTTCCTCTTGCCTATCTACATCATGCACTGAACACTGCACCCCTAAGCGGCACAAGCACAGTCTATTGGAACCTACACTGCACTGCTCCCAGCCCCACCCTGTCGGCCCCAGTATGTGCCGCAAACGAACCATCCCAGCCCCTCCCTCTCCACTGGACCTGCGCTATGGCACCATAGCTGAGCAACTGGCCTGGCCCATTGGACAAAGTGGTGACAAGTATCATGCCCACAGACAAGCACAACAAAGAACATTCAGCTTGTCTGCTCAGATATTAACAAATAAAACAAAAAAGCATGACAAAACAAACAAATCTACAATCAATAATGAAGAAAATAATTACTGAATGTCCTGAAGATAGCAAACAATATCAAACCATATTTTGAAAAAACACAAAAACAGGACAGGATGGTTGCAGTAGGCATCCAAAATAAAAAACCAGATGATCTTCCAGTAGAAGACAAGACAAGTGGAACCACCTGGAATCAAACTGAAACCAAACCCATTACCATCGAGTCAATTCTGACTCATAGTGACCCTACAGGACAGAGAAGAACTGCAAATCTCTAATATTCAGGATTATCCAAGAGATGAAGGAAAAAGCACACAAAATGAGGGAAAAAATAGACAAAATGTTGGAAAAGACAGACAAACAAATGGGAGAGTTCAGGAAAATAATACAGGAACAACATGTCAAAATAAACTCACAACTAGAAATCATACAAAAACAGCAAGTAGAAATCCAAAAGATAAACAACAAGATTTCAGAAATGCACAGTGTCACAAAAGGGTTGAGGAGCAGGTCTGAAACAATGGAAGACAGGATCAGTGAAATTGAAGACAAACCCTTGGATACAATTTGTTGAAGGAAAAATCAGAGAAAAGAATGAAGAAACGCTGAGAACGATGTTGCATGCAATCAAAAGCAAAAATCTGCAAGTGATTAGAGTTCCAGGAGAAGAAAATGGAAAACACAGAGATCACTGAAGAATTGCTGACAGAAAACTTCCCTAATATTATGGAAGATGGAAAGGTGACCATCCAAGAAGCTCAATGAACCCCATATAGGATAGACCCCCCAAAAGAAAAATCACCAAGACATATCATAATCACACTCGCTAAAAACAAGACAAAGAAAAAATCCAGAAAGCAGTTAGGGAAAAACAAAAAGTAACATGCAGCAGGGAAACAATTAAGACTAAACTCTGATTACTTGTCAGAAACCATGCAGGCAAGAAGGCAATGGGATGACGTATACAAAACCTTGAAAGAAAAAATTTACCAACCAAATACAACATATCTGCAAAACTCTTGTTCAAACATGATGGTGAAATTAGGACATTTCCAGATAAACAGAATATAAGGGAATATGTAAAAATCAAACCAAATTTACAAGAATTATTAAAGGGTGTCTTTCAGTTAGAGAACCAAAAACATCAGAATACAGCATGAACCTAGGAAGCAAGACCACATCAGCTAGACACCAACCTAGGTAATAAACTATCAAAAATAAAACACAAACTAAAAGATCTATAATAGGGAACCAAAGAGGTCAATCTGTAAATGACAACAACATCAGAACAATAAAAAAAGGGAATAAATGGTGTGCGTAAAAAAACTTTCCAATGGAGAGGAAGTCAAAGCAATATCAAGTAATAAAAGACTGGTTCAAATTTAGGAAAATAAGGGTAAATTTCAAGGTAACCACAAAGAAAGTTAACAATTCTACTCATCTAAATAGAGAAGAAAAACATAAAGTCTCAGTAAACACAAAATCTACAAGAGCGAAAGAAACGGAATGAAAAAATCCACAAACAAAAGGAATTCAGCACAGGAGAGTAAAAGGAACAAAGAAAACATCAAGCACTGCAAAAAAAAAAAAAAAAAAAAAAAACCACACACACACAAAATGACAGCAATAAACTCACACCTATCAATAACTACCATGAACGTAAATGGCCTAAATGCTCCCATCAAGAGACAGAGAGAAACAAGATAGATCAAAAAAAACAGGACCCATCAATATGCTATCTACAAGAGACACACCTTAGAAACAAAGGCATAAGTTTATTAAAAAGCAAAATGGAAAAAAATATCAAACAAACAGCTACCAAAAAAAGAGCAGGAGTGGCAATACTAATCTCAGACAAAACAGATATTAAAACAAAATCACCATAAAAGACAAATAAAGGCATTATATAATGATTAAAGGGACAATCCACCATGAACACATAACCATAATAAATATCTACACACCCAATCACAGGGCTCCGACATACATAAAACAAACAGCACTGAAAAGAGGAACTGAAAGTTCCACAATAATAGTAAAAGACTTCAACACACCACTCTTGGTAATGGACAGAATGTCTGGAAATAAACTGAACAGAGATACATAAGATCTAAAGGTTAAAATCAACCAACTTGACCTCATAGACATATAGAGAAACACTCCACTCAGAAGTTCAAAGTACACATTCTTTTCCAATGCACATGAAACATTCTCCAGAATAGACCACATCTTAGGCCACAAAGCAACTCTCAGCAAAATTCAAAATACTGACATAATACAAAGTATCTTCTCTGATCACAACACCATCAAAGTGGAAATTAACAACAGAAAGAGCAAGGAAAAAAAATCAAATACATGGAAACTGACTAACACCCTGCTTAAAAACCACTGAGTAATAGAAGATATTGAAGATGAATCAAAAAACTAGAATCAAATAAGAATGAAAACACATCATACTAAAACCTTTGGGACACAGGAAAGGCAGTACTCAGAGGTCAATTTATAGCAATAGATGCACGCATCAAAAAAGAAGAAAGGGACAAAATCAAAACATTAGCTACACAACTCAAAAAAACAGAAACAGAACAGCAAAAGATGCCCACAGCAACCAGAAAAAATGAAATATAAAGATTAGAAAAAAAAATAAATGAAATAGAGAATAGATAAATAATAGAAAGAATCAACAAAACCAAAAGTTGGTTCTTTGAAAGCATCAACAAAATCGACAAACCACTGGACAAACTGACAAAAGGAAAACAGGAGAGGATGCAAATAACCCAAATAAGAAACGAAATGGAGTACATTTCAACAGACTCAAATGAAATAAAACAGATCATGACCGAGTACTGTGAAAAACTATATTCCAACAAATTTGAAAACCTAGAAGAAATGGACAAATTTCTAGAAACATACTATCTACCCAAACTAACACAAACTGAAGTTAAAAATCTGAACAGACCCATAAGAAGAGATTTAAAGGGTAATTAAAAAAAAAAAAACTCTTAACAAAGCCCTGGCCCAGAGGGCTTCACTGGAGAATTCTACCAAACATTCAGAGAAGAGTGTACACCAGTACTACTCAAACTATTTCAGAACATAGAAAAAGAAGGGATACTTCCAAAATCATTCTATGAAGCCAGCATAACCCTGATACCATAACCAGGCAAAGACTCCACAAAAAAATAAAATTATAGACCAATACCTCTCATGAATATAGAAGCAAAAGTTCTCACCAAAATCATAGCCAATAGCATTCAGCATCATATCAAAAAAACAATATACCATGACCAAGTGGGATTCATACCAGGTATGCAAGGATGGTTCAACATTAGAAAATTAGTCAACATAATCCAGCACATAAATAAAAGAATCACATGATCATCTCAATCAACACAGAAAAGGCATTTCACAAAGTCCAACAACCATTACTGATAAAAACTCTCAATAAAATAGCAATAGAAGGGAAATTCCTGAACATAATAAAGGGCATCTATACAAAACCAAGAAACCCTGGTGGCGTAGTGGTTAAGAAGTACAGCTGCTAACTAAAAGGTCAGCAGTTTGAATCCACCAGGTGCTCCTTGGAAACCCTATGTGGCAGTTCTACTGTCCTACAGGGTAGCTATGAGTCGGAATCAACTCGACGGCAATGGGAATACAAAACCAACAACCAACATCATTCTTAATGGAGAGAGGCTGAAAACACTCCACTTGAGAACGGGAACAAGACAAGGATGCCCTTTATCACCACTCCTATTTACCATTTTTCTGGAAGTCCTAGCTACAGCAATAAAGCAAGAAATAGAAAAAAAAGGGCATCCAAATTTGTAACAAAGAAGTAAAACTGTCCCTATTTGCAGATGATATGATACTACACACACACACACACACACACACACAAAACCAAAAGACTCCACGAGAAAACTACTGGAACTAGTAGATTCAGCAGGGTAAGAAAATACAAGATAAACATAAAAATCAGTTGGATTCCTATAAGAGAATGATGAAAAGTAAATCAAGAAAACAACACCATTTATAATAACCCCTAAAAAAATAAAATTCTTAGGAATAAATCTAACCAGGGATGTAAAAGACCTATACAAAAAAAACTACAAAACACTACCACAAGAAACCAAAAGAGAACTACATAAATGGAAAAACATACCATGCTCATGGATAGGCAGACTCAACATTGTAAAAATGTCAATTCTACCTAAAGCAATCCAGACACAATGCAATCCTGATCCAAATACCAACAGCATTCTTTACAGAGATGGAAAAACTAATCATTAACTTTATATGAAAAGCAAAGAGGCCCCAGATAAACAAAGCACTACTGATGAAGAAGAATAAAGTAGGAGGACTCACACTACCTGACCTCAGAACCTACTATACAGCTACAGTAGTCAAAACAGCCTGGTACTGGTACAATGACAGATACATTGACCAATGGAACAGAACTGAGAACCCAGATGTAAATCCATCCACCTACAGGCATCTGATCTTCAACAATGGCCTAAAGTCTATCAAATGGGGAAAATACAGTCTTTTTAACAAATGGTGCTGGCAAAACTGGATGTCCATCTGTAAAAAAATGAAACAGGACCCATACCTCACACTATATACAAAAACTAATTCAAAATGTATCAAAGACCTAAATATAAAACCAAAAACTATAATGATCATAGAAGAAAAAATAGGGTCAAAGCTAGAAGCCCTAATACACGGCATTAACAGGATACAAACCATAACTAACAACACACAAACTCCAGAAGATAAGCTAGATAACTGGGATCTTCTAAAAATTAAATAGTTACACTCATGAAAAGACTTCACCAAAAGAGTAAAAACAGAACCTATGGATTGGGAAAAAAATCTCTGGCTATGACAAATCTGACAAAGGGCTAATCTCTAAAATCTATAGGAAAATCCAACACCTCTACAACAAAAAGACAAATAATCCAATTAAAAAATGGGAAAGAATATGAACAGACACTTCATCAAAGACATTCAGGCAGCTAACAGACACATGAGGAAATGCTTTCGATCACTAGCCATTGAAAATGCAAATCAAATCCACAACGAGATACCATCTCACTCTGACATTACTGGCACAAATCAAAAAAACAGAAAATAACAAATGTTGGAGAGGCTGCGGAGAGACTGGAACTCCTTTGCACTGCTGGTGGGAATGCAAAACTGTACAACCATTCTGGAAAACGATACAGCGCTTCCTTAAAAAGCTAGAAATAGAAATACCATATGATCCAGCAATCCCACGCCAAGGAATATATTCTGGAGAAGTAACAGCCGTCACACGAATAGACATATGCATACCCATGTTCACTGCAGCATTGTTCACAATAGCAAAAAGATGGAAACAACCTAAGTGCCCATCAACAGATGAATGGATAAACAAACTATTGTACGTACACACAATGGAATACTATGCAACGATAAACAACAATGATGAATCTGCGAAGCATCTCACAACATGGATGAACCTGGAGGGCATTATTCTGAGTGAAATAACTCAATCACAAAAGGACAAATATTGTATGAGACCACATCTAAGCAGGGATTTTGTTAAGTTAACCTTACAATTTTGTATAGCTAATTGTTTTTGTTAGTTGCCTTTCAGTGGATTCCAACTTCTGGCAACCCTATGTGTGACAGAGTAGAACTGCTCCATAGGGTTTTGTTGGCTGTGGTACCACTGAGTAGTTTCAAATCACCAACCTTTAGGTTAGCAGTAGAGCACAAACCATTTGCGCCATCTAACTAGATTATTTTTCTAGAGCAACTGTAGGGAGACAAGTCTTTTTGCTTAATTCTGAGAAAAGTAAAAATTCTTCAATAACTCATAACTCTTAAGGGTATAAGTAAAACAAATACTTATTAATATCTATGTTTAAGAACGATCACTTGACTGTCAGTTTGTTGCACGGTGGTAGCTTGCATGTTGCTGTGATGCTGGAAGCTATGCCATCGATATATCAAATATCAGCAGGGTCAACATGGTGTACAGGTTTCAGTGGAGCTTCCAGACTAAGAGACTAGGAGAAAGGCCTGTTGGTATACTTCCAAAAATTAGTCAATTAAAACACGGATTACGACAAAACTAATTTGCTTGCTTTGGACACATTATCAGGAGAGATCAATCGCTAGAGGATGACACCAAGTTTGGTGAAATAGAGGGCCAATTAGGGTAAGGTGGACCCTTGGTAAGATGGATTTGCATAGTAACCACAAACACGGACTCAAAAATGCCGGTGATCTTGAGGATGACACAGGACCGGGCAACATTTTGTTCTGTTGTACACGAAGTCACCATGAGTTGCAGTTAACACTATGGGAAGTTCCATCTATGTTTAAAAAACCATATTTGAGGCAGAGCCAACATGATGTTATAGACAGAAGTACCATGCCATCCCTCTGCGGCAAAGACCTGAAAAACTAAGTAAAACAGATACAAACATCAATCCTGGAACCCTAAGCATCAAATGAAGGGATAAAGAACTAAAGCAAGCACTGAATGGAAGCAGAAACTGATAGAGAACAGAGAACGAGGAGCTACAGAGTGGAGGTCCCCCGTCAGCTAACACAGCACAGATTCGCCATCTTGGAGCACAGCCAACAATGATCCCAGACAGGGAGTATGGGAAGGCAACTTCATGGAGCTCCCAACAGGGGACAGAGCACCTGGTAACCAGAGATACACGCTTTCCACCCTCCACCCTTCTGCCCTGTATGTTGCCTCCACCACTTTCCAACAGGCCACACAGTTGCTCAGCTGGAGAGACACTGGCACACTGCCACCCCAGGTCCACCCTGCCCCCAAAGGCTGGTTCCTTCAGTGCCATAACTTTTTTTGTTGTTTGTTATTTTTTTGGTTGTTTCTTCTTTCTCTTTCCCTTCCTTCCTTTCCTTTCTCCCACCCACCTAGCCCCGTGTGCCACCCCCAGCCCTCTTAAAGGGCCGTGCCACACTACTCAGCTAAAGAGCCACCGGAACATGGCCTCCCTGGGTTTGCGCCGCCTCCACCAGCTGGCTCCCTCAGTGCCATATTTTTTATTTTTCTTTATCTTTCCGTTTCTCCCTTTCCCTTCTCTCTCCCACCTAGGCCCTGCACTGCCTTCACCCCTTCCTGATGGGCTGTGCCACGCCACCCAGAGAGAGACACCAGCTCGCTGCAACCTCGGTTCTACCCTGCCCCCAACAACTGGTTCCCTCAATGCCATATTTTGCTTTTGTTATATTTTGCTTTGTGTGTGTGTTTCTTCTCTGTCTCCCCTTTCCTTCCTTTCCTTTCTCCCGCCCACCTAGCCCTGTGTGTCACTCCTGCCCCTTCTCAATGAGCTGTGCCACATCACTTGGCTAGAGAGCCACCAGCACATGGCCTCCCAGGGTCTTCACTGCCCTCACCCGCCAGCTCTCTCGGAGTCATATTTTTTATTTCTCTTTATCTTTCCCTTTCTCCTTATTCATTCTCCCTCCCACCTAGTCCCTGCTCTGCCTTTGCCCCTTCCTGATGAGCCAGCTGCACTGCAGGGCAAAAGAGACACCAGCTTGATGTCACCCAGTTCTGTCCTGCGCTCAATGGCCAGTTCCCTCAGTGCCATATTT
The DNA here is from genome assembly GCA_030035585.1 of Dugong dugon. Lineage (NCBI taxonomy): Eukaryota > Metazoa > Chordata > Mammalia > Sirenia > Dugongidae > Dugong > Dugong dugon. The sequence goes on from CM057462.1 coordinate 92,124,205, forward strand.
TTTTTGTTTTGTTTTTGTTTCTTCTCTCTTACCCTTCCTTCATTTCCATTCTCCCATCCACCTAGCCCCATGCGCCACCCCGACCCCTTCTTGATGAGCCATGCCACACCGCTCGGCTAGAGAGCCACCAGCGCACAGCCTCCCCAAGTCTGCCCTGACTACCACTGAGTTGCCATTTTATTTATCCAATTATTTTGGATGGATCCATAGAAGAAAATGCACTGGAACTACCAGATAGGGAATTCAAAAGTCTAATAATCAGGGCTCTCCAAGAGATTACAAAAGAGATGATACAAAACTAAGGAAAAAATAGACAAAATCAGGGAAAACACGGACAAAGCAATGGAAGAATTCACGAAAATAATGCAAGAAAAAAATGTCAAAATAAAGAATTAGAAATTATACAAAAACAGCATTAGAAATTAAAAGATAAACAAGATTTCTGAAATGGACAGCCCAACAGTAGGTTTTAGGAGCAAATTTGAAACAACGGAAGACCGGATCAGCAAAATTGAAGATAAATTCTAGGATACAACTTTGAAGAAAACTCAGAGAAAAGAAAGAAAAAAAAAACCTTAAGAACTATGTGGGATACAATCAAGAACAAAATGTGCATGTGACTGGAATTCCAGAACAGGGGGAGAATTGGAAAACAGAGAGATAATCATTGAAGATTTGCTTACAGACAACTTCCCTAATATCATGAAAAGTTAAAAGCTGACCATCCAAAGAAGCTCAATGAATCCCATATAGGCTAGATCCCAGAAGAAAGTCACCAAGACATATTATAATCACACTTGCCAAAACCAAAGACAGAAAGAATCCTCAGAGCACTCAAGAAAAATGAGAAGTCACGTACAAAGGGAAACAATAAAACTAAGCTCTGATTACTCAGCAGAAACCATGCAGGCAAGAAGGCAACAGGATGACATATGTAAAACCTTGAAAGAAAAAAACTGCCAGCCAAGAATAAAATATTCTGCAAAATTCTCACTCAAACGTGATGACAAAATTAGAACATTTCCAGATAAACAGAAATTAAGGGGATATGTAAAAACCAAGCCAAATTTACAAGAATTATTAAAGTGAGTCCTTCAGTTAGAGAGCCAATAACATCAGACAACATCCTGAATCTAGGACATAGGACCGCATCAGACAGATACCAACCTAGCTAATGAACCCTTAAGGAGAAAATGAACTGAAAGTTTTACAACAGTGAACCAGAGATGTCAACGTGTAAATGACAACAATCTCAGAACAATAGAAGTGGAATAAATGGTGTAGGTATAGAACTTTCAAATGGAGAGGCAGTCAAGGCATTACTAATAAAAGACTGATTCAAACCTAGGAAGGTGGGGGTAAATTTCAAGGTAACCACAAAGAAAGTTAACAAACCTACTCATCAAAAAAAGGAAGAAAAACAAAGTCTCAGTAAACAAAAAAATCTACAAAAACTAAAGAAATGAAAAGAAAATCCACAAACAAAAGGAACTCAGCACAGGAGAGTAAGAGGAGCAAAGAAAATGCCAGCATCACAAACAAATAAAAATAAAGCGCTACAAAATGACAGCAATAAACTCATACCTATTGACAATCACACTGAACATAAATGCTTTAAATGCACCGGTAAAGAGACAGAGAGTGACAGAATGGATAAAAAAATAGGACCCATCAATATGCTATCTACAAGAGACACATCTTAGAAACAAAGACATAAATTTATTGAAAAGCAAAATGGAAAAAAATACATCAAGCAAACAGAAACCAAAAAAAGGGCAAGAATGGCAATACTAATCTCAAAAAAAATAGACTTTAAGAAAAAATCCACCATAGAAGACAAGGAAGGACATCATATAATGATGAAAGGGACAATCTACCACGAGGACACAATCTTAATAAATATCTACGCACCCAATGACAGGGCTCCAAAACACATAAAACAAACAGCGCTGAAAAGAGAAGCTGACAGTTCCACAATGATAGTAGGAGACTTCAACACACCACTCTCAGTAAAGGACAGAACATACAGAAAGAAACTGAGCAAAGATACAGAAGACCTAAAGTCCACAATCAACCAACTTAATCTCATAGACATATATAGAACACTCCACCCAAAAGCAGCAAAGTACACATTCTTTTCCAATGCACATGGACAGTCTCCAGAATAGACCACATCTTAGGCCACAAAGCAACCATCAACAAAATCCAAAATACTAAGATAATACAAAGCATCCTCTCTGATCACAAAGCCATAAAAGTAGAAATTAAGAACAGGAAGAGCAAGGAAAAAAGTAAACCAAAAACATGGATAATACCTTACTTAAAAACCACTGGGTAATAGAAAAAATCAAAGATAAAATCAAAAAACTCCTAGAATCAAATAAGAATGAAAACACATCATACAAAAACCTCTGGGACACAGCAAAGACAGTGCTCAGAGATCAATTTATAGCAATAGATGCACTCATTAAAAAAGAAGACGATAAAATCAAAACATTAGCTTTACAATTCGAACAAACAGAAAGAGAACATGAGAAGCAGCACACAGCCACCAGAAAAAAATGATATAATAAAGATCAGAGCAGAAATAAATGAAATAGAGAATAGAAAAACAATAGAAAGAATCAACAAAACTAAACATTAGTTCTTCAAAAGGAACAACAAAATCGACAAACCACTGGCCAAACTGACAAAAGAAAAACAGGAGAGGAAGCAAATAATCCAAATGAGAAATGAAATGGAGTACATTACAAAAGACCCAACTGAAATAAAAAGGGTCAAAACAGAGTACTATGAAAAACTGTACTCCAATAAATTTCAGAACCTAGAGGAAATGGACAACTTTGTAGAAAGATACTAACAACCTAAAGTAACACAAACTGAGGTTGAAAATCTGAACAGATGCATAACAAGAGATTGAAAAGGTAATAAAAAAAACTCCCCTTCTCCCCCAAAAAAGGCCTGCCTCAGATGGCTTCACTGGAGAATTCTACCACACATTCAGAGAAGAGCTCACACCAGCACTACTCAAACTATTTCAGGACACAAAAAAGAAAGAGATACTTCGGAATTCATTCTCTGAAACCCAGATAACCCTGATAACAAAACCAGGTAAAGGCACCACAAAAGAAGAAACTTACAGACTAATATCTCTCATGAATATAGCTGCAGAAATTCTCAAAAAAAATTCTAGTCAACAGAATTCAGCATCACATTAAAAAAAAAAAAAAAAAAAACCCATGACCAAGTGGAATTCATATCAAGTATGCAAGGATGGTTCAACATTAGAAATTCAATCAATGTAATCCACCACATAAATAAGAGAAAAGAATCACATGATCATATCAATCGACACAAAAAAGGCATTCAATAAAGTCCAATACCAACTCCTGATAAAAACTCTCAATAAAATAGAAATAGAAGAGAAATTCCTCAACATAATGAAGGGCATCTATACAAAACCAACAGCCAACATCATTCTCAATAGAGAGAGGCTGAAAACATCCCCCCTGAGAACGGCAACAAGACAATCATGCCCTTTATCATCACTCCTATTTAACATTGTGCTGGAAGTCCTAGCTGGAGCAATAAGGCAAGAAAAAAGAAATAAAGGGCATCCTAATTGGTAAGGAAGAAATAAAACTATCCCTATTTGCAGATGATATGATACTATACATAGAGAACCCTAAAGACTCCACAAGAAAACTACTGGAACTAATAAACTCGGCAAAGTAGCAGCATACCAGATAAACAAAAATCAGCTGGATTCCTATACACCGACAAAGAGAACTTCAAAAAGGAAATCAAGAAAACAATATCATTTATAATAGCCCTCAAAAAATAAAATACTTAAATAAACCTAACTGGGGACATAAAAGACTAATACAAAGAAAACTACAAAACACTACCTCAGGATACCAACAGAGACCTACAAAAATGGAAAAACATAAAATGCGCGTTGATAGGTAGATTCAACATTGTGGAAATGTCAATTCTACCCAAAGCAATCTACAAATATAATGCACTCCCAATCCAAATACTAACAACGTTCCTCAACGAGATGGAAAAACTAATCATTAACTTTATATGGAAAGGAAAGAGTCCCCAGATAAGTAAAGCATTACTGAAGAGAACAAAGCAGGAGGCCTCCTACTACCTGACCTCAGAACCTACTATACAGCTAGAGTAGTCAAAACAGCCTGGTATTGGTACAACGAAAGACACACTGACCTATGTAACAGAATCGAGAACCCAAATATAAATCAATCTATCTACAGACACCTGATCTTCAAGAAAGGCCCAAACTCCATCAAATGGGGAACAGACAATCTTTTTAACAAATGGTGCTGGCAAAACTGGATGTCCATCTGCAAAAAAATGAAACAGGACCCATACCTCACACCACATACAAAAACTAATTCAAAATCGATCAAAGACCTAAATATAAAGCCAAAAACTATAAAGTTCATAGAAGAAAAAATAGGATCAACACTAGAGGTCCTAATGCACGCCATTAACAGGATACAAACCATAACCAACAACACACAAACCCCAGAAGATAAGCTAGATTACTGGGATCTTCTTAAAATGAAACACTTATGCTCATCCAAAGACTTCACCAAAAGAGTAAAAAGAGAACCTACAGACTGGGAAAAAATTTTTGGACAGTACAAGTCAGACAAAGGTGTAATCTCTAAAATCTACAAGAAAATCCAACACCTCTACAACAAAAAGGCAAATAATCCTATTAAAAAATGGGCAAAGGAAATGACCAGACACTTCACCAAAGAAGACATTCAAATGGCCAACAGACACATGAGGAAATGCTCGCCATCACTAGCCATTAGAGAAATGCAAATTAAAATCGCAATGAGATACCATCTCACCCCGGCATTACTGGCACGAATCAAAAACACTAGAAATAACAAATGTTGGAGGGGCTGCAGGGAGGTCGGAACTCTTATGCACTGCTGGTGGGAATGCAAAATGATTTAACCATTTTGGAAAAGGATATGGCACTTCCTCAGAAAGCAGACATACCATTCGATCCATCAATCCCACTCTTAGGAATATATCCTAGAGAAATAAGAGTCGTCACTCGAATAGACATATGCACACCTAAGTTCATGATAGCGTTGTTCACAATAGCAAAACGATGGAAACAACCTAGATGCCCATGAGCAGATGAATGGATACACAAACTATGGTACATGCACACAATGGAGTACTATGCAATGAGAAAGAACAACGATGAATCTGTCAAGCATCTCATAACATGGATGAAACTGGAGGACATTATGCTGAGTGAAATAAGTCAATCACAAAAGGACAAATACTGTGTGAGACCTCTATTGTAAAAACCCATGAAAAAGTTCACACACAAAAAGTAACAATCTTTGTTGGTTACCAGGGATGGGAGGGGTGGGGGTGGGAATACTAAATAGGTAATAGATAAGTGCTATCTTGGGTGAAGGGTGAGACAGTACACAATACAGGGGAAACTAGCACAACTTGTACAAGGAAAGGTCATGGAAGCTCCACAGACACATCCAAACTCCCTGAGGGACTGAATTGCTGGACGGAGGGCTGTGGGAATCATGGTCTCAGGGATCACCCAGCTCAACTGGCATAACACAGTTTATAAAGAAAATGTTCTACAGTCCACCTTGGTGAGTAGCATCTGGGGTCTTAAATGCCTGTGAGCAGCCATCTAAGATACTCCACTGGTCTCACCCCTTCGGGAGCAAGGGACAATGAAGAGAACAGGATACAAGGAAAAGATTAGTCCAAAGGACTAATGGACCACAGCTACCAAGGCCTCCACCAGACTGAGTCCAGTACAGCTAGATGGTGCCCAGCTACCACCACTGACTGCTCTGACCAGGATCACAACAGAGGGTTCTGGACAGAGCTGGAGAAGGACGTAGAACAAAATTCTAACTCACAAAAAAAAGACCAGATTTACTGGCCTAAAGGAGACTGAAGAAACCCCAAGAGTATGGCCCCCAGACACCCTTTTAGCTCAGTGGTGAAGTTGTCTCCGAGGTTTACCGTTCTGCCTGGGAGTGGACAGCCCCGTAAAACCAAATGGAACTAATGAGATACAGTAGTCCAGTGACAAGGGCCAGAAGGCAGAAGGGGACAAGGAAGCTGGTGATAGGGAACCCAAGGTTGAGTAAGGATATTGTTGATGTAAGATTGTTAACCATTGTCATAGGGCAACATGTGTAGTAACCATTAAATGAGAAACTATTTTGTTCTGTAAGCCTTCATCTTAAGTGAGAATAGCAGCACAATTGGAAGGAAGAGCGTAGTCGATGTCACTGAACTGTGCATGTAGAAATTTTTGAAATGGTGTGTCTTTGGCTATGTGTATTTTCACCAAAAAAAAAAAAAGTTGAGAAGTTAGTGGGTCGACATGTTGTGGTGTTGTTAACCAATGTCATAAAACAATATGTGTACTACTGTTTCACGAGAAACTATTTGTTCTGTAAGCCTTCACCTGAAGTACAATTAAAAAAAAAAAAAAATAGACCAGATTTACTGGCCTGACAGAGACTGGAAAAACCCTGAGAGTACAGCCCCTGGACACCCTTCTAACTCAGTGGTGAAGTCACTCCCAAGGTTCACCATTCAGGTGGGGACAGGACAGCCCCATAAAAGAAAATGGGACTAATGAGGCACAGCAGTCCAGGGACAAGGACTGGAAGGCAGGAGTGGACAGGAAAGCTGGTGATAGTGAACCCAAGGTTGAGAAGGGACAGTGTTGACATGTCGTGGGGTTGTTAACCATTGTCACAGGGCAATATGTGTATAAACTCTTTAATGAGAAACTATTTGTTCTGTGAACCTTCATCTAAAGAACAACAACAAAAAAAGAATTATCTATGTGAGATCAAACTGACATAAGCAACTCAAAAGGTTTGATAGGAAGCCTAGGGACAGTAAGTTGAAGATAATGGTGATGGAATAATTCGGAAAAGGACAGTGAGAATAGCAGCACAACAGGAAGAATGTAATCGATGTCACTGAATTGTACCTGTAGAAATTTTTGAAATGGTGTATCTTCGGCTATGTATATTTTCACCAAAGGAAAAAAAAAGGTCCTCCAAGGTCAAGCAGGGACAGTGTTGACATGTCACGGGGTTGTTAACCAATGTCATAAAACAACACGTGTACTGAATGTTTAATGAGAAACTATTTGTTCTATAAACCTTCATCTAAAGTACAATTAAAAAAAAACACAAAGAATTTATAACAGAAAAAAAAAAAAACAGAACAGGGTCCACATTTATAACTAACTGAAAATGGATCAAAGACCTAAATATAAAATCGAAAACGATAAAGATCATGGAAGAAAAAACAGGGTCAACGCTAGAAGCCCTAATATATGGCATAAATAGGAAACAAACAGCAACTAACAATACTCAAACACCAGAAGATAAGCTAGGTAACTGAGATTTTCTAAAAATTAAATACTTATGCTCATCAAAAGACTTCATCAAAAGAGTAAAAAGAGAATCTACAGACTGGGAAAAAATTTTGGGCTATGACATATCCAACAAAGGTCCAACCTCTAAAATCTATAGGAAAATCCAACACCTCCATAAGAAAAAGACAAATAATCCAATTAAAAATTGGACAAAGGATATGAACAGACACTTCATAAAAGAAGACATTCAGGTGGCTAACAGACACATAAGGAAATGCTCACAGATCACTAGCCATTAAAGAAATGCAAATCAAAACTACAATTAGATACCATCTCACCCTTACATTACTGGCACGAATCAAAAAAACAGGCAATACCAAATGTTTGAAAGGCTATGGGAAGAAGACTGGAACTCTTCTGCACTGCTGGTGAGAATGTAAATTGGTACAACCATTTTGGAAAAGGATATGGCTCTTCCTTAAAAAGCTAGAAATAGAACTGCAATATGATCCAGCAATCCCAATCCTAGGAATATATCCTAGAGAAATAAGAGCTCTCACACAAATAGATATAAGCACACCCATGTTCACTGCAGCATTATTCACAAAAGCAAAAAGTTGGAAACAACCAAAGTGCCCATCAACAGATAAATGGATAAACTACAGTACATACACACAATGGAATACTACACAAGGATAAAGAGCAATGATGAATCTTGGAAATATCTCACAACATGGATGGATCTGGAGGGGATTATGCTGAGTGAAATAAGTCAATCACAAAAGGAAAAATACTGCATGAGACCACTATTATGAAAATTACACACTAAGAAACAATTTTTGATGGTTATGAGGGAGAGGAGGGGTGGGGAGGAAAATACACTAACTAGACAATAGATAAGTGGTAACTTTGGTGAAGGGTAAGAAAGTAAACAATACAGGGGAAGACAGCACAACTTGACCAAGGCAAAGTCACAGAAGCTTCACAGACACATCCAAACTCCCTGAGGGGCCAAGTTACGAGGCCGAGGGCTGGGGACCATGGTCTTGGGTGACATCTAGCTCAATGGCATAATAAAACTTGTAAAGAAAAAGTTCCATATCCTACTTTGGTGAGCAGTATCTGGGGTCTTAAAAGCTTGTGAGTGGCCATCTAAGATACATCTACTGATCCCACCCCCTCTAGAGCAAGGGAGAAAGAAGAAAATCAAAGATACAAGGGACTAATGGTCCACAACCATCACAGCCTCCACCAGACGGAGTCCAGCACAACTAGATGGTGCTTGGCTATCACCAATGACTGCTCTGACAGGGATCACAATAGAGGATCCTGGACAGAGCTAGAGAAAAATGTAGAACAAAATTCAAACTCACAAAAAAAGACCAGACTTAACCGTTCTGACAGAAACTGGAGAAACGCCAAGAGTGTGGCCCCTAGACACCCTTTTAACTCAGTACTGAGGTCACTCCTGAGGTTCACCCTTCAGCCAAAGATTAGACAGGCCTATAAAACAAACAGTAACACATGTAGTTCAACCATGTATAGAAGACTAAACCGGCACACCAGCCCAGAGGCAAGGACAAGAAGGCAGGAGGGGACAGACGAATGGAAATGCAGAACCCAAGGTCCAGAAGTGAGACTGTTGACACATTGCAGGGTTGGCAACCAATGTCACGAGACAATGTGTGTATTAATTGTTTAATGAGAAAGTCATTTGCTCTGTAAACTTTCACTTAAAGCACAATTTAAAAAAAAAAGAAGAGACCATTTTAGGTGCTAGGGTACTATCACTTAAAAACTGTGAGTCCAAGGTCAAATAACTCATCCTTTCTAAACATCAATTTCCTTATTTGTAAAGTAGGGATAATAGCAGCCTCTACATCTCCAAAAGATCCTTTTTAGGATTCAATGAGCAAATGAAGGTGAAATGCTAAACGCAGTACCTAGCACGTAATTAAATATTCAGTAAATGTGGATTTATTATTTCTACATATTTTTTCTCTTTCATGTCAATTTCCATTTGATACAAATATTTTCCCCATGTGTTGCTTTCTTTGCATTTTGATCAAACATGAAAATAAAGGATGAATAAACAAACAAAAAACCAAACCCACTACCATGGAGTGGATTCTGATTTATAGCGACCCTACAGGACAGAGGAGAACTGCCCCCAAAGGGTTTCCAAAGAGCGGCTGGTGGATTTGAACTGCAGACTTTTCCGTTAGCAGCCCAGCTCTTAACCACTGCGCCACCAGGGCTCCAAAGTAGGAATAGGTTACTCTAGAAGTGCAAAGGAGGAGGTACCTAAGCCTTTCTGGGGAGAAAGGATAATCAGAAAAGAATTTCATGTGTTAGATACCTCACTTTCCCGCCCCATTCCCAAAATCTCCGCTCTTTACTGAACTTTTTAAAAAGTTTCCATGGGCAGTACCAAAAAAACCAAACCAAACACGTTGCAGTCACGTCCATTCCGACTCATAGCGACCCGATACGACAGAGTAGAACTGCCGCCATAGGGTTTCCAAGAAGTAGCTAGGGGATTCGAACTGTCGACCTTTTAGTTAGCAGCTGAGATCCTAACTGCTGGGCCACCAGGGCTCCCCATAGGGAAGGAACTGTCTTACTCAACTTAATACAAGATAGAGTGGGAGGAACAAATGAATGATATTGTCTAGCACAATTCCAATTTCCACTATGATCATTCTCAATAATCAGATCACTGGACCTGAATGGAACTTTAGACCTCATCCAGTACAACTTTTACAAATTTATAAGAAACTGAAGCCCAGAGTTGGTAAGTGACTTGCCCAACGTTGGACAGTGAAGGAGCTCAACTGGATGCTTGAAACAAAGTCCGTGAGTTCGCCAGTGAGTTTATATAAACTCACCGTATTAATAAGACACCGGAAGACGTTAGGACTCTTACCCATTCTCAGTGTTAACCATATTTCAATTATTTCCACGTTTCCAAATACGTAAATATAGCTACATCACCTAAATACAGTTCACAACCTATGGAATCTGTCAAATGACTTGGCGAATCAGAATTAAAGTGCACAATGGCTAACCGATGAATACGACTGGAAGAGGAGTACAGGTGGATACAGGGTACCAAGTAACGGAAACTACTCATGGAAGAGACAAGTTTATACCCAGAAAAAAAAGGAAAACATAAAGGTCATTGGGTCACATAACATCGACTCTTCTTGCTCACAGAGGGTCCCAGTAAACAGCAATACCTGGGGAGGAGATACCTACCGCATTTCGTGATTCAGGGGATACTGCCGCCACTGCATAAAACGAACCGAGCAACCTCTTCTGAAGGCAGAGAACCTGCAGAGAGAAACGGTGAAGCATGAAAAGCGCGGGTAAACGAGCGCTCGTCTTTGTGTCACAGCAAAGGATGCCCGCTGGAAACATCCTCTCAGCAATGAAGGATCCGTGGAGGGTGGCGAAAGGGGTCTTCGCCGCAAATCGCATCCAGTCGCTGCCGTGTGCAACATAGGAACCTGTCTATGATTCTGGCCATAACAGCCCTCCTTCTCCCCGATAAAGGCTAGACCGAGCGGTCTCTGATCTCGAGTGAAGTTCCCTAGGTTTCTAGACGGACCGTTTGAGGATGTGCTCTGCATCTTATTTCCGGTAGTTGAGAGAAGCAGTTGCCATGGTAATTAGAGAAAGGCCAAAATCGGTCCCGCGGCGAAGAGAGGATCGCGGAATCGCTAAAGAGAATTGGCTGCGCTTCCTTGTTTGAGAGGTGTAATTAGGTAGCAAACGGCTCGCTGTCTCACTGCCTTCGTCCCCCACCCCCCTCCGCCCGTCACTGTTTTGCTTCCTCTTCTACTTGCTGCCTTTACTTCTTTCTCATACTAACAATTAGTGTCTGTATGTACCAACAATGTACATAGAAATGTAGTTCTATGCCCAGAGGAAGACCAAAGTAGATACTGTCCGAAATTAGCTGTGAGCGTATTTGACTGTGTAGAGATGGTGACTGGATGGCTCTCTGTTTTCACTTGGCCTTTTGGAAGCCTCAGGCGCTTGTTAACAGTTTATTTTTCTTGCTATTATGTGGCTGGTTATTTATGGAGCCTTTTGTTGCAGTGTGCTCTCTAGGCCCCTGTCTTGGTCTTGGGCTGGAGTTGTAAATGAAAGAGGTTTCCAAGCCTGAGGGGTGCAATTATGTATTTATTTTAAACTTCAGTTTAGTCTCTCGTTAGAGAAAAGGGAAGAATAGAATTCTGGAACATTTCTGTCGTGGAATTTCCACGTGAGGGAGCCACCTTATTTTGAAAGAGTACTCCAGAACTATCCTAAAAAATACTTACATTTTAAAATTACTTGCTGTAAAGTGAGCATTCTTTTCCTTTCCTTATTGGAACAGTTTTCTTGCACGGTTTTGAGGAGACGTGTGCACACATATGTGTTTAAAACACTGATGCTTAATTATAGTGGTGATAACCAATTTGCAGTAACCAGTCTGTGACACCACATCCCTATGGGGTCCTTCTAAATCTGGTGTAATATGAAAGTGTCAGGCAGGCGGTCTGTGTATTATAAATAGGGTACTTCATCCATGATAAGCGATTATTATCTTTCTTTCCCAAGTGTAAAAGACCTATATAATTCAAGCAGGTGCAAGTGATTTAGGCCTGCTGAGTAAGAATCCAATGAGTCCTGAAGGAGACCCTAACTGTGTCGTCTTATTGTTGAACTTGAAATATTCAATTTATTAGGTTGGAATGTATTTTTAGAAGTCAAAGCTGGGTAGAGTAATGTTGGAAGCTGTTAGACCACCAGCACAATTTAGTGCGCCATAGTAAGCATTGTCCACGAAGCCTTCATCCAGTTCAATAAAAAAGAAACTGTGAACAGACTTTATTGCCTTTGCCACTTACTACAGGCTGGGTGGCATCTCTGTCCCTCAATTTCCTCATCTGTAAAAGGGACAAAAAATATATGACCGCTGTAGTAGGGATAAAACAAGATGTATGACATTTCTGTAAGCTCTAATAAGCAGAGCTGCTATATAAATCCAGCATTATTATTATTAATAATGGAACACAGTAAAATTTTATTATGATAATGTTAGAAATAGAATTTTTTAAATTTCAGTCATTTAAAATGTGGGGCTGCATTACTGAGATGCTAAGGAAACCCTGGTGGCGTAGAGGTTAAGAGCTACAGTTGCTAACCAAAAGGTGGGCAGTTCGAATCCCCTAGGCCCTCCTTGGAAACCCTATGGGGCAGTTCTTCTCTGTCCTGTAGGATTGCTATGGTTCGGAATTGACTCGACTGCAGTGGGTTTTGGGTTAGTGAAATGATCTGGTTGATCCTGCTGTGGAGGATAGGTGCCAACTGCCAATCAGATTATATCAACTTCTCATTATTGTGGAGTTTCACTCTACCTATGGTTTATTTATCAGTTATATGCCAGGCACTGTTCTATATGATTAACTTATTTAATCTTCATAACAACCCTATGAAGAGTCTCATCTGACTGTTCTCTTATTTTGAGAGAAAAGATTTGTGCTTTTCCTTTGTTCTACGATTCTTTTTTGGTATTATGTTATACCTTTGTTCTTTTGGCTATTAATCACATGCTTGATATAGATAGATAGATACATAGATATTAAAAAACCCACTAGAAATCAACTGACAAAGGCTTATTCTAATTGAACATATTATAATACTTTTTTCATTCTTTTTTTAATAATGTTCTTTTTTTTTACATACAAAAAATTTAATGTCTTTATTTTTCCTCTATTTGAAAGGCAAGGTGACATTTGCACTTCAGGAGATTAACATTGACTAAAAACAGAGCGCTGGTGGCGCAGTGGTTAAGAGTTGGCTACTAACCAGAAGGTCGGCAGTTCAAATCCACCAGCCACTCCTTGGAAATCCTATGGGGCATTTCTGCTCTGTCCTATAGGGTTGCTATGAGTTGGAATCAACTTGACGGCAATCGGTTTGGTTTTTTTGTTTTTGAAACAAATTTTTAAATTATTTTCTAACAGAATGGCCAGCAGTCCGGGAAGTGATGCAGCTTTCTCCAGTCAGAAATCTACGCTTTCAGAGAGTCCTCGAACAAGGAAATTTCCATTAACTGAAGAAGAGAGATTTTATATGAATTGTAGAGCTGCCTACCTAACTGTTTTCAAAAGCAGCTTAGAAAACATTATTTCAAAGGATCAACTTTATTTAGGTAATTTTTTTAATTTACATATTTTACCTTACTTATTGAAAGTTAATAGATCAGAAGACTTGAATTAGGATTACATTGCTGAATCATTCCAATTTCTTAGTGACGCCTGAGCAATGCAACTGCATTAAGCTGTTGTGCCATTTTAGATAATTACATTTTCTAGGAGACTCAGAATAAAACTTTCAATGTTTATACAGGCTAGATTAGTATTTTTAATGCTTCTATCAATTATTTGCTTTTAAAAAGTATCTTTTCGCTTCTATTTTGGTACTTTAAGTTTACAATAATAGAATTAAAACACTTTCCGATTCTGAATCACTAGTCTGAATTTGACCTATACTGGGGAAAATGTAAATGATACATAAAAATGGGTTGCATGATTATAAAAGAGAAGTATTAGGAGATAAGTGAAATTTTGAAAGAGTTAGGAGTTGTAGGGTTTGTTGTTGTTGTTTTATCCCTTATTGCTTTCCTCCATTATCACGTCTTAAAATTCCTTTGCTTGCAAAGTCCCCCAACCCACTGAATTTGGTACTTGCCAGGTGTATCAAATAACTCAGAGGTCTTTCTGGTTTTCAGATGGTGGTAAATAACATTACCAGGTAACGCTCACTACCCATGTCAGTTTCATCAAGGCTAATAACTTTATGAGTAGAGAAGCTTATTTTTCCAACTTTAGAATCAGTTATCTCTGACATGTTCTTGCAACAGGGTCTTGGGTTTGTACTCAGAAGATCTTTATTTGAAGAAATCCATTTTGGGGACTATGAGAAGTGAAAAGACTAATTAAAATGTATTTGATGCCTAAATAAAAGGTATTATTTGTAAAATAGCTTTAATGCAAATACATATGACTAGTTAAAGTGATTATTTGAGTTATGTTTATTTTTGGTTTGATTTATATGATTTTAAAATTAATAAAACAGTCTTAATTTTTAACTATTACTGTTTAATATATATTAAATGGTGTAGACAGAAATTCAGTTAATTAAATTTACTTCTGAGTAATTTGCCATTATTTCTGAAATTTCTGAATTTCTTCTCTATTCTTTTGAAGATAGGCTGAGATGACTAATAAGTTTTAAAATTTCACATGCCCTCTCCTGCTATGGCATTTAGTTTATAAATCAATAAGTATGTATTACTAAGGTTCTGTCAGTCTTATGGAATTTTCTGAGAGGATAATACAGTGTTTCTCTCTTTAGTGTTATATATACTTTTGGTTTTATGATGGAATACTCTTTGTAACATTGTAGTAATTGATCTCAGATCACCTAGATTTAAAAAAAAGATACCGTAGTATGAACCAGTGACATCACTTTCTTACTATTATATCTTTCATCTGTATCCTTCTGCCACTTATGCACATAACATGGGCTCATGGGCTCTGGCGTTTCCATTTCAATGTCGGATAGAGCAGCATTGCTACCAGAGTTTGAGAGTTATTTTTTTTTCCAACTTATAAATAATATAGGTATTATAGGCTTATGTCAAAGCCTACAGTAAGCCCTGGCAGATGATCAATATTTTGGTGTCAGTCTTTAAACATCTACAGTTACATGATATTTTTACTGTCATGAAAGTCGTAGTAATTGGCTCCAGCTAATTCTAAACCTAGAGATTAAAGTTAAGTTAGTAGTTACTAGAATGTACCAATTTCTTAGAAATAGGAATGTCTACTTAGAATATGTGTTTTTGGCATAATTAATTTTATTCTGAGAAAGTTATTTTTCTGTAATAGTGCATTTTAAAAAGCATTATTTCCTTTGTTACTGAAGATGGAAACAAGTATGTGCTGAACTGCCACTTGTGGGAAAGAGTTACATGGCTATTTTCCCAAAGCTGGGTGGAAAATACCATTTCTTTCACAGGGACTTTTGACCTTCAAATTACAACTTCATTTAGGTCCTGTTTGTATTCCCAGGTTTCAATGGCTGAAGATTGCCTAGGGATAAAGTCCTAAACCACATATGCCTTTTCCCTGATTCTCTTAATAGATGAATTAGGAGTAGTCTATTTACACTCTAAGGAAAATACTTGCTTACCTTTTCTATCTAGGGCAGCATGGTAATCGGGGCTTTTGTCTACACCCAAAATAAACCTGTGCAAATAAAAAACATATACTAGTGCCACTGTTACAAATTTCCACAAAGCTTTCTAGGTGAATAGAAGATGGCAGTTACTACAGCTACTACTTCTGTTAGGTCTGAAAGCCACCTCTAGATTATCTTCTTGTTCCTGTTTCTGTGCCAGAATGTAAGTTATCTAGGTACGCTAAACTAGCATAATCTGGAGGATAACAAAATATCTCTTAGTCTATGGGCTTCTAATATGTTATTAACCATAAGCCATGACCACGGGGATCGATTTTACCCTTCATGTGTGGACTTCTTATTTAGATTATAAACTTTTTTAGGAACCAGGAAGTTTGTATCTCTGAAAAAAGTCACACTACATTATGCTTGTGCACAATGAAAGTTCAAAATATTTGACTCATAAAGGCCTGTATTTATTACCCTGATCTGGTTTTTATTTCCTTGAGAACATTTCTTTAGTTAAATTGTTTTATATTTATTAATCCTTATTACATTAAATTGTAGAATATCTAGATTATCATTTTTAGTGTTTATTTGACAATGTACAGATCTTTGAAATCCTACCTAAGATAGCTGGCAATATGCAGTAACCTACTCCTTACTTGTTGACTATCTCGTTATCCGACATTTCGTGTTTACAACAATAGTAAACAATCTACTATATAACTATTTTGCACATTAACGACGTACATCTGGAAGTAACGAACACCAATGTGCAATGCAAGAGTAATGCTGGCTGTGATGGTTAAGGTTTTATGTCAGTTTGACTGGGCTATGATTCTCAGTGGTTTGGCAGTTATGTAATTTGGCAGTTATGTAATGATGTAATTTGGCAGTTACATAATGATGTAGTCATCTTCCATTTTGTGATCTGATGTGATCATCCTCCATTTTCACCTAATGCCAATTTTCTCATGATGAACTGATCTTTGGAACCTAACCATGTCGATAAGTGAGAAGTGAGTGTATAAGATTTTACGGTAGAAGTTAGTAGCACAATGCAGTACAGCTATACCTTTTAAAATTCTGCTAATTCGTTCTGTGGTACTTAGGAAACTTATCATTGGGGCAGGGAAACTAGAGTACTGGAGATAGTACAACCAGAACAGAAGGAATGAGAATGATGACACATTGTGGAAAATTTAACCAGTATCACTGAATAATTTATGTAGAAATTGTTACATGGAAACCTAATTTGCTGTGTAAATTTTCACCTGAAACACGGTAAAAATATTATTTAAAATAATAAAAATATGGTGAATGGTTGTTTTTAACCTTTTTTTTTCTCTCCAAGAGCTCTTAAGAAATAAAACATTATCAGTTAATTAAACCATGTAGGCTGAGAACAAAACTGTCAGAATAAAAAAGTCTGTTTAATTCTTTTATTATTGATGGCATTAATAAATCAAGAATCTTTAGCTGGTGACAGATACATACATTTTTTTTTTTGAAAGTTAGGAATACATTGCTATCACCACAGGTAATGTATTGGTATGTGTGTGCATTTGTTTAATATCATCATATATAATGATTTAAAGAAAAAAAATAGACTTAAATAACAATTCCAAATGTTACTATAACAAATAATACTTGTTTATTGGGCAGCTCTTCAGCATGCTGGAAGAAATCCATCCCAAAAGACCATTAATAAGTATTGGACTCCTCAAACTGCCAAACTGAATTTTGATGATTTTTGTATAATTTTAAGGAAGGAAAAACCTACTTCAAAAGCAGAACTACTAAAATCATTTAAGAAGTTAGATGTAAATGATGTTGGCTCTATTTTACACACTGATCTTTATAAAATTCTAACAAAGGTAAGATCTGGGAAACAGTTTTGTAATGTACATATTCTGCAAAACAACTTGGAATCTAGCTATGGCTAATTCCAGAGTCCACATTAAAAATAACTGTTTCATTGGCAGGTGACATGAGTCACATATATGTTGTTTATGAAGTACTTAGGGATCCTCCTGAATGAAAGGTGCTTTATAAAAAAAAGATAAAGTATAAAACTGGGCCCATGTTGCAATTCCCTTGTGCTCCTATGCAGTTCTTTCCTGCCCACAGTTCTTTGGTCATCAGTGATAGGTCCATATGTGTTTCGTAAAAGAGAAACAGTATAAATGGGATTAGAAACCCATTCTGTTTCTTGGTTCAATGTTAGTAAATATCGTAGCAGTTATTACTGGATCTGTGATATACAATTCTTGAAATTTAGTAAATTGAATTTCAGCACACTTTCAGAAAATTTAATAAAATTGGAATTTTCATTTTATATAACAGCCTTATTCTTCTTGACATAATACTTATTCTGAGATTTATAATGAAACCATGTATTCAAACTTGACGAAAAGATTAAAATTCATTTATGCTATCCCGATGAATAGCAAAGTGGTAGTCACATTGCTTTAAAATGAATCTTGTTTTTTCAGAGAGGTGAGAAGATGACTCAAGAAGAAGTAAATGCCATTATAAATTTGGCTGATGTAAATACTGATGGCAAGTTTGATTACCTCAAGGTACATAATTTCATACTCAGCTACATTTGTGTACTGTGCAGGGAAAATATTTTTAAAGAGATACATCTTTTTGGTACTGACAACGATGTACTTATGTATTGGGCACTAATTGTACTTGAAATTTAATCTCTCCAGTCCCAGAACTGTAATCTGACATAGCTACATTAAAAACCGCATAACAGAGTTAAAATACACACACAGACACAGAGTCTCCTCAAAAATGTGCTTTTTCCCGGGTGGGCGAATCATAAAAATTATTTAGAACAACTGCGAGTCTACACATTTTGTAAAAAAAATAAATAAATCACTTCTCCTTGTATAATATTTTATTTTTACTCAGAGTGCGACCTCCTCATTGAATCATGGCTGCATTTCACTAGGCCACTTGAGGGTGGTCAGTCTGATTCAAGAAAATAAAATGAGTAACCCAGTTCAATAGGAAATATATTCCATCTATCAGTCTTTCCCTTGCCTACTAATGTGCATTTGTCTTTTCCTCCTCCCAAATGTATGACTGAATGTTTTACCCACTGGACTACTTGTTTATTTCCTATAGTTTTGTAAATTATATATGACCACCAATGAGCAATGTCTCAAGACTACACTAGAAAAACTGGAAATTGACAGTAAACTGAGGCGTCAACAGTTTGGAAGCCACACTGAAGGGTCGCCTGAAAGGGACCCATCACCAGTACCAAAACCATCGCCTAGAATCATAAGAAAAACTGATCAGGAAACATTCTCAAATAAAGGTATTTGCTTTTAACACTAAGGATTTCTTGATCAGAAGTGGAGGATCATATTCAGATAAATTTTCCCTTCCATCTTAGCTTATTAATAAAACAGATGAGAATCCACGTTTTGTTAGCTGCTGCTTCTAGACTTTTAGCTGTAAAAGTCTATGAAGTAAAATTTTATCATGGAATTTGACTTGGCTATGCTCATTATATTTTATTTAAAAGTAAAATTTCAGACTAAAAGGTGACATATTGAAGTAAGGAGTCTCATTAGTACCCATAAATTAGGAACTATTAAAGACGGATAAATATAAAACTTCTTTATTTCAGTAGGAAGAACAAGAAGAACAAAATCAGTACTTAGACCTTTCATACTATACTGTGTTTAGAAACAAACTTCCTATTGACAGCCTTTCGTAATGTGAGCCCAAATAACTATTGCTCGTTACAGGTGACGTCAGGAGTTCTCTGCTGTCAACAACTAAAAAGTTCAAAACATCTGTTTCCTTCACAATTACCATGGGTGTTAATAGTAGCCGAAACTCAAAGTTAACTGAGCCAAACTCACTAAAGGTATAGTATTTTAAATTAAGGTAATAGATGTGACCTTTTCTGAAAAAAAAATTGACATTGATTATTAATAGCTATTCAGTGTCTACCAAGAACCAGTAAAGTTTGTGAAGTAATTCTTTGAGATTTTTCTGTGGATTGCAGCATTTATACATGTAAGCCAGTTGTAATACTTTTAAAGTAAAAACAATAACAATATTATTATAAGATTTTCAGTTTGAAAATGATGACTCTTAAATTTTTGAGCTTGATGACTAAATTATATAATTATACATTTTGACCAGCATATTTATTTTGTTTAACAAATACTTTCTATAGATGCTTCTTATAAATAAATCATTCGTTTAGTATCAATTCTTATGAGAGAAAGACAACAAAGTCACTTTGCTAAGTCAATATTTGTAGAGTTAATATTGATCTTCTTTTGTTTTCCCTTTCTAGACTCAACCTTTTTTTCTTTCAACAGAAAATAATAGCTACAGAAATATAAAACATTAACTGGAAACTGCTAGGATACATTAAAAATGTGCACCTAGAGACCTCTATAAAAGGGGAAAAAATGGTTATGACCACATACTATAACTGCTGTTAGAAAACTGAACTGATTGTCCTCAAGAGCTATATTTTTGTTTCAAATAACAACTCTGCATTTATTATTGAACTCTGAAGTCCCTTATATCTTTAAATTGCTAGACAGTGACATTTGTTCTATGTTAAAATTTTAAAACACTATCTCCAAGGAATTTTGTTCAGACTGTTTAGGAATCTATATACCCTAAGCAATTTGGTGTGCATGCCCAACATGCTCATATACAATATTTAGTGTCCCAACAATATTATTCTCCACCAATGGAACCTTTTGGATTTTGCAGTTTATTAGGCACCTTAAAATTCTTCCAGCCTCTACTGATTACCCAATTCCAAAACCACTTTCACATTTTAGGTAACTGTTAGAGCAGCACCCCATTTTTCTGGTACCAAAACTCTGTCGTAGTTGTCTAGTGCTGCTAAAACAGAAATACCACAAGTGGATGGCTTTAACAAACAAATTTATTTTCTCACAGTTTGTTGTTGTTGTTAGGTGCCATCAAGTCAATTCTGACTCATAGCGACCTTACGTACCACAGAACAAAACACTGCCCAGTCCTATGCCATCCTCACAATCATTTCTATGTTTGAGCCTGTTGTTGCAGCCACTGTGTCATTCCATCTCATCGAGGGTTTTCCTCTTTTTTGCTTACCCTGTACTTTACCAAGCATGATGTCATCCTGCAGGGACTGGTCCCTCCTGATAACACGTCCAAAGTATGTAAGACCAAGTCTTGTCATCCTTACTTCTAATGAGCATTCTGCCTGTACTTCTTCCAAGATAGATTTGTTCCTTCTGGAAGTTCATAGTATATTCAATATTCCTCACCAAAACCGTAATTCAAAGGCATCAGTTCTTCTTCGGTCTTCCTTGTTCATTGTCCAGATTTCACATGCATATGAGGCGACTGAAAACATCATAGTTTGGGTCAGGTGAGCCTTTGTCCTTAAAAGTGACATCTTTGCTTTTCAACACTTTAAGAGATCTTTTGTAGCAGATTTGCCCAATGCAATGCGTCATTTGACTTCTTGACTGCTGCTTCCGTGGGGTTGATTGTGGATGCAAGTAAAATGAAATACTTTACAACTTCAATCTTTTCTCCGTTTATCATGATGTTGTTTATTGGTCTAGTTGTGAGGATTTTTATTTTCTTTATGTTGAGGTGTAATTCATACTGAAGGCTGTGGTCTTTGATCTTATATCAGTAAGTGCTTCAAGTCCTCTTCACTTTCAGCAAGCAAGGTTGTGTCACCTGCATATTACAGATTGTTAATGAGTCTCCCTCCAATCCTGATGCCCTGTTCTTCATACAGTCCAGTTTCTCGGATTATTTGCTCAGTTTACAGATTGAATAAGTATGGTGAAAGGATTCAATCCTGATGTACATCTTTCCTTACTTGAAATCACACAGTATCCCCTTGTTCTGTTTGAACGACTGTCTCTTGGCCTATGTATAGTTTCCTCATGAGCACAATTAAGTGTTCTGGAATTCCCATTCTTCACAATGTTATTCATAATTTGTTATGATCCACACAGTCTAATTCCTTTGCATCGTCAATAAAACACAGTTTAGAAGGCTAGAAGTCCAAATTCAGAGCATGAGCTCTAGGGGAGGGCTTTCTCTCTGTCTGCTCTGGAGGAAGGCCCTTGTCTCTTCAGCTTCTGCTACCTGGTTTCTTGGAGATCTCCATGTGTCTTGGCATTTCTTACCCCATTTCTCCTCTGCTTGCTTGTTTAATCTTTTACATCTCAAAAGAGATAGACTCAAGACACACCTTATGCTAATCCTGCTTTATTCACATAACAAAGACAACCCATTCTCAAATGGGATTATAACTACAGGCATATCAAAAACCAATCCCATTGCCATGCAGTCCATTCCAACTCATAGCAACCCTGTAGGACAGAGTAGAACTGCCCCATAGGGTTTCCAGGGATTGGCTGGTGGACTTGAATTGCCGACCTTTTTGTTAGCAGCCATAGCTCTTAACCACTGTGCCACCACTGCTCCACCACAGATAAAGAGTTTAGGATTTAACACATATTTCGGGGGGACGTAATTCAATCTATAACACCAATCATGACTAGAATTAGAGGAAGCCCCAAACCATGTGTTGTAAACTCTAGAGATGCAATACTTCCGTTATCCAGATACCTATTTAGAATATGCCGACTTACATGTTTTTCATATGTGTGTGTATATGTGTATGTTGTATAACATGTTTGTTACATAACCCAAACCGACTCATATAGACACATATATAAATATAAATGCATACATTTTAAACTCAAAATAGTTAACAGTATTAAGTTACCATTAATTTTTGTGACAGCTGCAAAGAAGAATTTTGTTACAAAAGTTTTCTCACATTTTCAAACTATTGATCAATCTGTCAATTAAATTAAATTTTACTTTCATGAATCTATCTAACTTTTTGTTTTTAAGATGTACAGTTTATAATTCTATAGCAAAAGGTTCAATAATGGTCTATTTACCTCCTTGTCTTAGCAACACACAGAAAAGCAAGTAGCTATCTAATAAGTATGTGACATAGGGTATCCTTATTAAAAAATGTTAATAGTGGTGATGTTGAAGATGATAATGTGTAAGCTCCTCCTCTGACTCAATCTATGGAATATATGCTGCTTACTAATTCTGCCTCACCTTAAATTTTAGTAGTAGTACAGAATTCATATGCCAGAACAAATCACATTCACTACCGTGTTCTAAGAAAGATGTAACTTTACTGATACACTTAAGTGTTTTGATAGAATTTTATACTTTATTATCTAGTTGTAATTGTGCTTTTCAGCATTTCCTTATATATTATGAATGAAAATAAATAAAATTTTTATATAACAAATAAGTGAGTTAACACATCTGGTTGGGTTTATATGAATTTACCTGAATTGGTAGAGTATAGCACCACCTCATGCCCTATATAAATATTACAAGCTACTACTTAATATCTGCTTTATATTGTCAAGAAATTATGCATGGAATTTCTTACTCTGTCATTCTAAAAATTAAAAAAAAATCTTAACCTTATTTCATTTTGCTGATAATAAACTATCAACTTAATCTATAATCCTTTCAAACTGATTTATTTGAATGAGGCAGCCAAGTTGTCAGCAGTTTTTTCTTTTAATTCATAACATTTTAGTCTAGGTCCTAGAGAAAAAGCTGTGTGTGACTGAAAGTCTGTTTGCTTTAAAAAAAATTTTATGTTGAATAAGCATTGTGTGTTTGATAACTCTGGCAGATCTTAAGAAATTGAATGGTTTTTTAAAAGGTAGAGCTACAAATTCTCCTAGTATTTAGTATTCAAAATAATGTGATTGTTACATTGAAGTTTGGTTAATTATAAATAATGTGGCCTTTGTCTTCTGTTTTATAATAACTGTTGTTCTATCATTTTCCAGCCTTACTAACCCATACATAATATTGTAATATAATATGCAGGTTGGCTGTCTTTCAAAAGAAACTTAGAAATTCCCTTCTACCTGTAGCATTATTTTCTAGAATGGAAACTTAGGAAACACTTAGAATAAAAATGTTTATTTAACTTGCTCCCCAGCTGAACTTTATGAAGATACCCGTCAGGCCATGGCACTGCCCCTAGAAGTACGATCAGCACATGGAAAAAATCTTCCATTCTTAAATCTTTAAATACCATAAATTATGTTCACTACCAGTGTATCAGGCAAAGTACATTAGTTTTTAGAGTTTGATTTATACCTTTTTTTAAACTAGGGTGCTGCTGTGCCCATGACTACAATACAAATTTAAGAAATTTTCCAGCTACTAAAATCTGTATTTTTTTAGTAAGAAAACCAAATAGTTATGTTTATCATAACGCTTTCAATATATGGATAATTCATAATGATAATGATTTATAATACTTTATTATAATAATAAAAATACAGTTTCTCTTAAAAACTGACTTTTTAAAAGACCTTGGCAGATGTTTAAATGGGAAATAGAATAGAACTTAGAACACCATAACTGGTAGACTGGAAAATAACGGAGGCCTAGGTTCTAGCTCTAGTTCTGTAATCAGCAAGAATTATGATATTAAGCATATCACTTTTTTTTTTAGTTTCCTCATGAATCGAAAGAGAAGTATTTTTAGATTCTTTATACCTTTAATATTCTGTAATTCTAAACTAGGTTCCCTTACCCTTACAGATGGGCAAATAGAAAAAATATATTCATAAAATAGATGAAATTCCATCTGATAATGTTATAGTCAGAATTAATTAAAAGGAAAACATCTTAAGTATTGTATCAGAATCATAGTTCAAGCTGTGTCAAAGGGTAGCTTGTCCAAATACTGTGTGAGTATATCTTTCTTTTGGCAGTCATCATGGTCCAAAGTCATGTTGATTATGTTAGGACCAATTGGCTCTGAGGTAATGTCAGCATCTATTGTTAGTCTATCTATGTTCCCAACCAAGAGACTTACAGGGAAGCTAAATGAAGTTCAGTGGATACTTTTACTCAGCATTAATAGTTAAACTTTTGACTCAAGCCCAAGTTTGAACCTCATTGTGTTATAGAGACTTAATAAAAATTTTGGATTTGATTACCTGAGTTTTCTTTTGGAAATACAATCTAATGGTGAACGCATTAATCGAAAAGTCTTTGACTTTTGACCTAATGATTTCTACATATTCCTTGTAAAACCTGTGAACCCATATAACCTTTGGGTACTTCAATTTCTCTGTTTATTAAAGTGACTAATTTATATTTGTCCTATATTGCCTCATAGAAATATTATTGAAATATTACATATAATGACTTGTTTCTGTCATGGGCAATATACTTATGAAGATAAATTCCAATAATTTATGGTCACATCTTAATTTCTTGGAATTAAAGATACACATTTTTTTATACCCCAGAGGTGCAGCAGTGTAGCAGTGTATATAATTAATGACTGACTGAATGCTAGTACAATTGCCTTGCAGTAATGGTAAAATCTTAAAATTCAGTTAAAGAAGTCTCCAAAAAAAGATGAATGTAAAAATGGAAAACAAGTTGATAAATAACCAAAACTAAAGTAAAAGCAAATACAGAAAATACATGCATCAAAGCTTACAAAAGTGGTTAATGTCTAAAATAGTCAAGGAATTTATTAAAATATGTAAGAAAATTCCAAGTTTTCAATAGAGTTAATGAGGATAGGAGATGAATAGGCTGTTCACACAAGAGGAAATAAAAATAGTAAACACATGGTAAGTGTTCAGCCTTGCTAGTAATCAGAGAAGCTCAAATCAGTGTAAAAATTGTTGTTGTTAGATGCTGTCGAGTCGATTCCAACTCACAGTGACCCTATGTACAATAGAACAAAACACTGCCCAGTCCTGTGCCATCCTCACAATCTTTGCTATGCTTGAGCTCACTGTTGCAGCCACTGTGTCAGTTCTTCCAATTGAGGGTCTTTCTCTTTTTCGATGACCCCTCTACTTTACCAACCAAGATGTCCTTCTTCGGGGACTAGTCCCTCCCAATAGCATATCCAGAGTACATGAGATGAAGTCTCATCGTCATCGCTTCTAAGGACCATTCTGGCTGTACTTCTTCCAAGACAGATTTGTTCATTCGTCTGGCAGTCCATGGTATATTCAGTATTCTTTGCCAACACCATAACTCACAGGCATCAATTCTTCTTAGGTCTTCCTTATTCATTGTCCAGCTTTCTCATGCATATGAGGCGATTGAAAATACCATGGCTTGGGTCAGGCTTACCTTAGTCCTTAAAGTGACATCCTTGCTTTTCAACACTTTAAAGAGGTCTTTTGCAGCAGATTTGCCCAACACAATATGTTGTCTGATTTCTTGACTGCTGCTTCCGTGAGCATTGATTGTGGATCCAAGTAAAATGAAATCCTTGACAACTTCAATATTTTCTCCATTTATCATGAGGTTAAAAATTATTACAATACCGTTTTTTATTATGAAATACTTCAGGCATACCAAAATATATTGAATACAATAATGAATGTTTCATGTGCCCACCCCTTGCTTAAGTAATTTCCCTACCCCCACCACCTAATTTAGTTCATGATAACAATGCTGACCAATTAATGGCAAGGGTAAAATTGTTAATTGGTGGTATTGTAAAATTGGCACAACTGTTTTATAAAGCAATTTGGGAATATATGTCAGTAGCCTGGAGCCCTGGTGGCACAGTGGTTAAGAGCTGGGCTGCTAACCAAAAGGTTGGTAGTTTGACTCCACCAGCTGCTCCTTGGAAACCCTATAAGGTCTCTGTGAGTCAGAATTGACTCAATGGCAATGGTTAGTAGTCTTAAAAATATATGTGCTCTTTGCCTGGAAGTTGTTCTCAAGGAAATAATTCATCAGAAGAAAAACATGTAGACAAAATGGTATTCATTTTAGCATTATCTATAATAATGAAAAATTGGAAATGACCTAAATGTCTAAAATTTTGGAAGTAGTTAATATAAATTATGGTGTGTCAACTTAACAGATAATCATAGAATCAATTCTATAAAAATTTGAATATTGCATAGCAAAATGTGTTTGGTATAACATTAAATGAAAAAGTAGAGTATAAAATGGGGTTAATTAAAATGTAAAAATAGGTTTATATATAAGGCCACCGTTAAAAAGTATTACATAAAAACAACCTAGGATGGTAGAATTATAGCAACTGTTTTCTGTTTCTAAATTTCTAATTTTAAATGTATTTTGTTCTCAGGAAACTAATATAAAATATTAAAATAATTCAGACTTATAAAATAGAAAAATGATGTGTCAGCACATTTAGGAGAATTTAGCCTTAAAAAAAGTGTAAATATCTCAGTATAAATTATGTTTGGTCTTGTCTTTTCAGTGCCATAATAATTCCTTCTGTAATGGATTAATAATATTTTTGATGTTATTGTGATACAGCTAATGTGCACCTTTTCTCAGTAGTTATCTTAATATTACTAAAGCCTTGAATTTATTATCTAAATATCCTTACACATAATTTTTCAAAATCATCGTTTATAAAGTCACATCAAAGCTTTATTAATATGCTGTTTTTGGAAGTTATTAGATCTTGTTACAAGTGGGCAGGCCTATTAGTGTTAAAGTGAAAAGCGTTTTTGCATACATCTATGCTAATTTCCCCTAACTTCAGTAAAGAATCCTTTACCATCTACCCAAGGTACCATCTTCAAGTGTTACTTACTTCTGGACCTGAGCCTCCATGTAAACATATTAATTTGTGCTAAGAGAAGGGATTTGGCTAGACTGAGAGATGGAAGAACCAATCTTATAGAATGGTCTTTCTCAAAACTAGTATTTTATATTTATCAAAATATTGCTGTAGTGTGAAACTTCTATTCATCCAGTGTTTTTCTAGTTACCTAGATTTGAAACAATTATTTTGGTTGCCATATACTTTTTCTTTTAAACACAAAGCCCTCTCTCTTTTTTTTTCCATTTATCAGTTTTAGTGATGCTTACCTCTCCATTCTTACTATGCACTGAGCACTAATCTCACCCTGATTATTGCAGCACAATATTTATTTATTGCTTTGCTTGCAGATTTCCCATCATCATGAACTTTATTTTTTTTATTTTTTTTTCTCTCCATTGTGTCTTTTCCTACCTTTTATAACAGAAATGCTATCCATCCTTCAAGGGACAGTTCATGGATTGCTCACTCAGTTTATATCAGTGCCTCCTTTCCCCATTAGTCAGACAACAAATATTTCTTGATCACCTGCAATGTGCAATGCACTATTTTGGGATCTGGGATTATTTTTGAATATATAACTGTATAGTACCACTAATTATAATTGAATTGTGTCATGCCTATTTTTTAGCTCTTAGGTTGTAAATACCTGGATAACAATGACTATATTATACTTGTCATTTCTTTTATATTATCCTCAGATTTCTTCTTACTGCTAAACATGCTGGAAACATTTAATAAACACTTTGAAAAAAATGTTTTCCTTCATTTCAGGAGTGGCAATGCGCACAATCAAAAGGTTGCTTCTTTTTAGAAGAAGACAGTGAAATCATTAGCCATCAATACAGGATGCAAATAGCTCAGAGATCCATGGTTTATCTAACAATTAAGCCATTAAACCTGAGTCAAGTCGAAGGCAAGTTTAAATTTTCTGTGTATTTTTTAAAATGTCATATTGTGCCGTCTATGAAAACACCTATGTAATTATTTGATAGTCCTACTTAGTGAAGAAAATAATCTGCCTAAGTAAGAAACATATGGTTACATTTTAAAGAAATATGATGTTAGCTTATACTTAACTGCGTATCATATTATGCAAAACAAGTAAATTGCTTTGTGTATATGTTTAAAGCATGTTTTAATTCATTTAAAAGCAAAAACATACTGTCTCCTGGTTTCCTCGTGATATAGAATTAACATCTTATTTGCTCATTAATCCTTAACTTTTTCCATTTATCAATTTTAAAAAGATAATGTATTTAAGAGAAGTTCTTTAGGAGCATAATTTGGGATAGTATGAAACTGCCAGTGTTTTTTAATACCTACGAAGTCCTGTGTCATACAGCTTAGACATTCCTTCATGATCTTTGCATTAATGATAATATTCTTTCTTTTGTACACAGCTGCTAGAGAAAAGTGAGTAATTTCTTAGTGTCTAAAATGATTTTTAATCAGTGAAAGATGTCTATAAAGGGGTTTTCCCTATTTTTTTAATATTGATTGTTACAAATTGATCTTTATTTTTCTTGTGTTTATGTATAAACGTTCTCTTATTAGAGTGTTTTTCTCCCACCCCTGTTCTTTTTCCCCCTTAGATATTCTGAAAGTTTTCATTAATATCTTGTAGGATGCTTACAACATTTGGTAGTTGACACTTTTAAGTGACGATTACAGTAGTCATTTTTTCAGAGACGGGAATCAAGAAAGCCTTGAAAATTCAATGTAATTGTTAATTCTTTGTATTTTTAGGAATATGATTCCTTTATTCATTTATTTAACAAATATTTACTGAGACCCTATTATCTGACAAGCATCATTGTGGCACAGTGGTTAAGAGCTCAGCTGCTAACCAAAAGGTGAGCAGTTTGAGTCCACCATCTGCTCCTTGGAAACCCTGTAGGGCAGTTCTACCCTGTCCTATAAGGTTGCTATGAGTCGGAATTGACTCGACAGCAACAGGTAGGATACATTAGAGTACAAAAAATACAAAAACCCCTGCTCTCATGGGGCTTACATTCTAGTGGGAGTAACAGACAATAAATAATAGACATAATAAACAGTAAATGGCATGGTATGTTGGAAGGTGATAAGTGCCATGGGAAAAACAAAGAGGGTAGAGGGAATATGGGTTGCCATTTCAATTGAGGGGTTAGTGCATGCTTCATTAAGAAGGTGACATTTGAAAGAGTCTTTGAGCAATCTTCAAGAGAGATGTATCAATTATCAGTTGCTGTATAACAAACTGTCGTAAAACTCAGTAGCATAAAACAGTTAAATATTTATTCACTCACAAGTCTGTAGGTGAGCTGGTGAGTTCTGGTCTCAGCCAGTCTTGGCTTTTTTCTGAGGAGCTCACTCAAGCATCTAAGGTCAGCTGCAGGTTATGCGGCTTTGCTGATCTTAGCTGTACTCTCATATGCATGGCATCTCAGCTAAGACAACTTGATTTTGCCTCATGTGATCTCTCATCCTCCAGTAAACTAGCCTGGACTTGTTCTCATGGCATGTTAGGGATCTGAGAGAGAAAACAGATGCACAATAGAACCTCCTGAGGTCTGGGCTCAAAACTGGCACAGTGTCATTTCTGTTGTTCGTAGCAAGTCACAAGGCAAGTCCAGACTGATAGGGTGGGGAGATAGACTTGACCTCTTGATGGAAGGAACTGCAAAGTCATATGGCAGAGGGCTGTGGATACAGGGAGGGAAATGTGGCCATTTTTTTAGTCTTCCATTGAAGGCAAGGGAGTAAGCTTTGTGGATGTAGTAGTGACAGAAGAGATGGACAAAGAATGGAGAAAGTGGCGGAGCATTCCAGGTAGCGGGAATACTCTGTGCAGAGGCTCTGAGTTGCGAGTATGCCTGGTGTTAGAAGAACACCGAAGAGACTGGAGTAGCTAGAGTGAAGTCAGTAAGGGAAGGGTAGTAAAGATGAAGACAGGGAGCAACAGGGGTCAAAATCAGGTGGAGATTTTTTTTGCCGTAATGAGGACTTGAGCTTTTACTCAGAGAAATGAGGAAGCCTTAGGAGTTTTTTTCTTATGGCAACTGTCAAGATTTTTTCTTTATCTTTGAATTTGCAGCAGTTTGAATATGTGTCTAGGTGTTTTTTTGTTTATGTTTTGTTGTTGTTGGTATTTGTTGGTTTTTTTATTCTGCTTGGGTTCTCTGAACTTCTTGACTTTGTGGCTTGATATCTTTCATTATTTTTAGAAAACTCTCTGCCATTATTTCTTCAAATATTTCTTCTGCCCTCTCTCTTCTTCCACTTGTACCTGATGTCTCTTCCTCCCATGCTTCATCACAGTTAAGCCATGCTCACATCTCTTCTCTCCTTGGAAGGATCTGTCCCCTTGGATTTCAGACTACTTACTTTCCCTGTGACCCAAACTATCTGATGGATGCAAGGAAAGTTATGATTTTTTAGTTTATCCACTTTTTCTTGTTGATAGGTTAGGAGCAACCCTCCTCTAACTCTCTACTTCCTTAGAGGATTTTGAGTACATGCAGGACATAATCTGACTTACATTTTAACAAGAGCAGTCAGGTGGCTGTGTTAGAAATAGACTGAAGGGTACAGGGGTAAAAGCAGGGAGTCCAGCTTGGATGCTATTTCAGAATTCCAGGAAAGGACTGATGATGCTTTGACCAGGGTGTAGGTAATAGACAAAAAGTGGAGATTCTCAATGAGGATTGGTTATATATATATGAGAGAAGAAAAGCGCTAAAGATGATTGTTAAGATTTTTGACCTGTGCAACTGGAAGGATTCAGTTACCATTAACAGAGATGGAGAAGAGTATAGGTGGGCATTTGGTTGTTTTTGTTTGTTCGTTTATTTTCAGGGGCTGGTGAGGAATCCAGTTTTGGACATAGAAATCCAAGTGGAAATGTCAAATAGGCATTTGGAGATTCAGGTCTAATGTTCAGAGGAGAGGTCCTAGCTGAAGATACAAGTTTTGCAGTTGTCAGCACATAGATAGTGCCTGACATCTCTTCCTCCTGTGTTCCACCGCAGCTAAGCCTGCGCTCCCATCCCATCTCTCCTTGGAAGGGTCTGTCTTTCCTTGGATTTCAGACTACTTGGTTGCCTTGTGGCCTCAGCTATCGGATAGGTTCAAGAAAAGTTATGATTTTTAGAAAGTGAGTATGTGGACAATGTCTCTCAGAAGGTCATTGTATATAGGTATATACCTTATTGCAGATGCTGTGATGGCTACATATAAAAATTGAATGTGTATTTCTAAAAAATATCCAAGGGGGAAAGAAACCATTAGCATCTTTCTTAGATAGGAAAGAGTAAGTTATGATTGCTTATTTTAAGGTGTTTGGGTTTTTTTGTTTTATAGGAAAACCATCGCCTTGGTTATCCGTTGATACTGCCTTGTATATTCTTAAGGAGAATGAGAGTCAAGCAAATCTACAGCTCATGTGTTTTACTGAACTGCGAAATAGAGAAGTATACACGTTTATCTTCTAATATTTCATTTTAAAATATAATATGAACTCAAGTTTGGAGAAAGTAATATTTTTTCTGTATTTATTTTCTTTTGTTTTTGAAACTTTTGTGTCCTCCATTCCAATTAAGGTATATACAGTACCTAAACACTATACATATTATGTTTTATTAATTGTGAGGGACCTTTTCTTGCTTAAGGAGCCCTGGTGGCATAGTGGTTAAGCGCTCAGCTGCCAACCGAAGGGTCAGCAATTCAAACCCACCAGCTGCCCCACAGAAGAAAGATGTGGCATTCTGCTTCCATAGAGATTATAGCCTTGGAAACCCTTTGGGGCAGTTCTGCTTTGTACTACAGGGAATCGACTTGATGGTACCGGGTTTTTTTCTTGCTTGCTGAGATTGGTTGAGCATTGAGGACTGATGAACAGTCTTGCCTTCATAACTTATAAGTGACATTGGGCAAATCACTTATAACTTCTTAGTACTTCGCTTTCCTTTTCTCTAAATGCCCTGATGCTTCACACGTGAACATTTTTTTGTTGTTATATTTAATAAAAATGACTCATGCCAGTGGATTTTTTCCTCTAAATATAAGCAATTCAAGACTTTGGAAAAGTTGTTTCAGATGTTTGTCTTAGTTATACAACTACTGCAAAAAGAAAAACTTCAAGATTACTGTCCTCAGGCTTGACTGATATTATGGTTTAAAATAGTTTGATATGAAGAAATGCTTTTAAATGATTTTATATGTTGCCTATGGGTTTGTTCTGATCTTTTCTAATTATATATTTACTCAGAGGCCAGATATGTGAGGCAGATACATAAACGTGGCTATTTATTTTATGAGGACTACAAAATACATCTGCTATACAACAACAGGAATAATACTATTCAAGGACTTATTGCAATATCATATTTAATCTTTATATAGGCCCAATGACAGACAAACATTTCCCTGATGGAATGTATATAAAAGTCTTTATTGTAGGCTTCCTAACAGACAAGAATAGTTATAGGCAAGAAACAAATAAAATGACAGAAGTTAATGTTTTGACTAAACTCTTCTTCAGAACTGACTACAAAGTTAAGTTCAAGATAAAGCATTGTCGAAAACAGTTGCTTTTCCCATTTTGTTTTGGGTAAAATGACTTACAAGATTGCATGTGTAAAAATGTTTGTAGTAAGCCTGTATATAGGCTTCTGTTTATCTGTAATATGTCATATTTACAAAGGATTTTTTATTTTTAGTTTTACAATTACTTTCTTTAAGAGTTTTGTGCTCATGAAAGACTTTCCATTTGCCATCCACAGTGGCAAATTCAAGGGTAGATGTGGAGGTAAGAGAGGTTGATGGAGTAACATATATTAGGAAGCATGAGATCTGATTTTTCATTCTTGGATATCAGTCTTCATCTGGCCAATCTAAAAGATAGGGTTTCCAGAAAGCAGATTTGGTCAACCTTTAGTCTTTGAAATGACCCTCAGTTATATTGGATTGCTTCTTGTATCAAAATAAACATGGTCACTTTAGGATGACTTTGATTTCTCTGACCTGTCAGGATAGAAATAGGGCTAAACCTAGAATTCAGAGGAGCAACTTTATTTTGTGCATGAGCCCCTAGGATGACCTAAATGTACCTGGATTTTGAAAGAAATTTTTGGACACAAGATTCCCTAGGACTTTTCTGTGCTGAAAAGCAAAGTGCTGTTTGCATGCCTATTATACACTGCTAGAAAATGCTTTGATTTAGTATATTTGGCAGAGACAACCCCTAGCTTTTACAGGAAACCTTTGGGCTCCAGAAAGCTCTTAGGAGTTCCAGAGAGAAATACCACTTTGCTTTCTTTTTTAAGAACAAAAGGATAAGATGTTTTCCTGTACAAATGTCCTGGTACTCATTATAAATATCCAACATTTGATAGAAAAGTGTTTTGTGTAAGGTAGGTTTATCTGGGATTCTGCCATCTTGTTTTATAGTCTGTATTGTCATACATAACAGTCAAATTCCAGTGCTTTTGTCCATATAATTGGGTTCTTAAAAATACAGTTATTACATGCAAATAGTGAACTCTTTAAAAATATTTTGTATCATTGAAATCTGATTTAAAAATTATATATTACTATTTGAATGAAATTAGAGAATTGTAGTCTAGAAAATTAGTACTCTTTTAAAAAGGAGCTCAGTGTTTTCATTAAAAAAAAAAATCACCCTTGGGGTGCTCCGCTGGTCTCATCCCTTAGGGAGCGGGGGAGGGTGAAGAGAGCAGGATGCACGGAAAGGGTTGGTCCTAGGGACTGGTTGTCCGCGGCTGCCAGGGCCTCCACCGGACTGAGTCCCATGCGGCTGGATGGTGCCCAGCTGCCACCGCTGCCTGCTCTGACCGGGATCGCGGCAGGGGGTTCTGGGCGGAGCTGGAGGGGGATGTGGAGCATGATTCTGGCTCACAGGAAGCGGACCAGGTTTGCTGGCCTGGGGGAGGCTGGGGAGACCCCGAGAGTGTGGCCCCCGGGCGCCCTTTTGGCTCGGTGGTGGGGTTGCCTCCGGGGTTCACTGTTCGGCCTGGGGGTGGACAGCCCGGTGGAACCGGGTGGGACTGGCGGGGTGCAGGGGTCTGGTGATGGGGGGCGGGGGCGGGGCTGGGGGGGGATGTTGTTGATGTGCTGTGGGATTGTTGACCGTTGTCATGGGGCAGCATTTGTGGTAGCTGTTGGATGGGAGGCTGTTTTGTTCTGTGGGCCTTCGTCTTGGGTGGGAGTGGCAGCGCAGTTCGAGGAGCGTGGTCGGTGTCACTGAGCTGTGCATGTGGAGGTTTTTGAGGTGGTGTGTCTTTGGCTGTGTATATTTTCACCAAGAAGGAAGGGGGGTTGAGGGGTTGGAGGGTTGATACGTTGTGGGGTTGTTAACCAGTGTCGTGGAATAGCGTGTGTGCTTCTGTTTCGTGGGGGACTGTTTGTTCTGTGGGTCTTCGCCTGAAGTGCGGTGAAGAAGAAAAAAAAATATTCTGGGAAACAAAACAAAATCACCCTAAGATTTTTCTTTTTTTTTTTCCTGGTAAAGATATTTGCATTACAACGATTTTTGAAAATTTTGGGGAAAGATTTAGAATATATATAGTTTCTTACCCATTATTATTTTAGGTATTTGTTTTTAAAATATATAAAGAACTACATCTAATGGTCTTGTTCTGGGGTTGTTATTAACAAGAAGAATTTGAGACCTGTAAAAGATCAATAAAACTATAATGTTGTTGTTAGTAGTTGCCATCAAGTCAGCTCCAACTCATGGTGACCTAATGTATAACAATGAAATATTGCCTAGTCTTGGGCTACCTTCATGATCATTGGTACATTTGGGTCCATTGAGACTATTGTGTCAATATTCGTCTCATTAAGGATTTCCCTCATTTTCTTTGGGCCTCTACTTTATCAAACATGATGTCCTTTTCTAGCAATTGGTCTTTCCTGACAACATGTACAAAGTTAGCGAGTTGAAGTCTTACCATCCTTGCTTCAAATTTCTGCTATGAGTAATTTGTTCATTCTTTTGGCAGTCCTTGGTATATTTAATATTCTTCACCAACACCACAGTTCAAACACATCAGATCTTCTCCTGTCTTGTTTTTCCTTATCCAACTTTCCCATGTATATAAGGCAATTGCAAAGACCACCTTCGTCATTACAGTGGCATCTTTGCTTTTGAAAACTTTAAAGAGGTCTGCAGCAGATTTGGCCAGTGCAATATGTCATTCAGTTTCTTGACTGCTGCTTCCACGGACATTGTTGATTCAAGTAGAATGAAATTCTTAACAACTTCAATTTTATCTCCATTTATCATGATGATGTTTATCAGTTTAGTTGTGAGGATTTGTGTTTTCTTCACATTCAGTCATAATCCATACTGAAGGCCGTAGTCTTTTTTTTTAAATTTGTTGTTGTTGTCATTGAGAATATACACAGCAGAACATACACCAGTTCAACAGTTTCTACATGTACACTTCAGTGATATTGATTACATTCTTCAGGTTGTACAACCATTCTCACCCTCCTTTGCTAAATTGTTCTTTCCCCCTTAACATAAACTCATTGCCCCTAAGTTTCCTATCTAATCTTTTGAGTTGCTATTGTCAATTTATTCCCATATACAAGGTAGATAGTCTTTAAAAGAGCCTAGTGCTCAAGGCAGAAATTATTTACAAGTTAAGCTAAACTATTGTTTGGTTTAAAGATGACCTCAGAGGGATAGTTTTGTTGAAGGTTAACAGATTATCTCAGGTCAGTAGTTTCAGGGGGTCATCCAGCTTCAATGGCTCCAGGAAGTCTGGACTTCATGAGCATTTGAAATTCTCTTCCACATTTTGCCTCCTTTTGATCAAGATTCTTCTATAGACTCTTTGATCAAAACATTCAGTAATAGTAGCCAGGCACCATTTAGTTCATCTGGTTTCATGGTAAAGGAGGCAGTTGTTCATGGAAGTAATTAGCCGCATTGAAAGCTATAGTCTTTGACCATCAGTAAGTGCTTCAAGTCGTCTTTGTTTTCGGCAAGCAACGTTGCATCATTTGCTTATTGCAGGTTGTTAATGAATCTTCCTCCAATCCTGATGTCACAATCATCTTCATATAGTCCAGCTTCTCAGATTATTTATTCAACCTACAGATTAAATAAATAATGTGAATGGATACAACCCTGCCACACACCTTTCCCAGTTTTGAACCATGCAGTATCCCCTTATTCTGTTCGAACAACTGCCTCTTGATCCATGTATAGGTCCCCCATGAGTACAGTGAAGTGTTCTGGAATTCCCATTCTTTGTAATGTTATTCATAACTTGTTATGATGCACAGTCAGATGCCTTTGGATAGTTGATAAAACACAAGTAAACATCTTTCTAGTATTCTCTGCTTTCAGCCAATATCCATCTGACAGCAGCAATGATATCCTTTGTTCCTGGACTTCTTCTGAATCCAGCTTGAACTTCTGGCCTCTCCCTGTTGCTGTATGGCTGCAGTTGTTTTTGAATTATCTTCAGCAGATTTTTGCTAGCATGTGATATTAATTATATTGTTTAATAATGTCTGTATTTCATTTGAACTATAATAGAATTGGTCAATTTTGATTAAAAAATTTGTTTCTAATGTGTCCCTTTCAAAAGAAACATTAAGAGTCACTAACACTCATGGTTTTTTTTTTGTTTTTATTTGTTTGATTTGTTTTGTTTTGAATTCTTTTGAGAAAAGGTGTTTGGGTGGACTGGTGAACTAGAACCTGGAATGTACTGGTTAATTCCTTCCACTACTGGCTGTAAGCTGAAGAAAGAAATAAAGCCAGTAATAGAAGAAGCCCAACTTGTATATAGAGATGAAATGGGGGAATTATTTCTTACAAAGGAATTTAGGTAAGTTTTTAGAACCATAACATCTAGACTGGATATATATCAGGAGCCTGTCTCCCCTCTCTTTCCTTTGGCCAACCTCCACACCTACCCCCTGATTCTAACTCAACAACTCAACTCATTCATTAGGCATCTGAAAGTGGCGTTCCATTCACAGGCCTGGGGTTGTCCTTCATTTCTAGGTTCCACACATCTGGCAAGTCAACTTTAGTTACATATCTACCAACTTCTCCCTCACTAGACACTGCCCTAGAAATAGACCCTGTTAGTTGCACTGTTGACTTAGATAACTGTCAAATATGAAATCCAAAAACTTAGGCAGTTCTTCCAGATATAGACAATAAGATTTGTCTACAGGTAGAGAGGAAGAAGAAAGTAGATTAGAGAAAGTAAAAAAGAAGGGAACCTAGTATTCATTAGTTTCCTACTATGTGTTGATATAACTATGGATGTTTTAGAAGAGGCTTTATCTCATATAATAGTAGACTGAGTGAACATGTATTTGGATTCATTAATTTTATAGTTCACAAAGTTGTCTAATGTCTTTGATATAACTTCCTTTTCAATATTATCCTCATAGAAACTTTATTCAGTCTAGTTCCCTTAGAGATAAGAAATAATTTGCATTTTAAAATTTTAGGTCAACTTTATCAGATATATTTGAAGTTATTGATTTAGATGGAAATGGTCTTCTTAGCATTGAAGAATATAATTTTTTTGAATTGAGAACAAGTGGTGAGAAATGTGATGAAGATGCTTGGGCTGTCTGCAGAGGTAAGCACTTTTCTTCGTCTTAATGGATATGTAATAAAGTCAGTATATAGCACTTTTTTCTCCCTAAGAAATAAGATGTCAAACTTTTCCTCCATGGAATATTGTATCATTTAGGACAGCTTAAAACATAGTATCATTGTTTGGAAACCCTGGTGGCCTACCAGTTAAGTGCTACAGCTGCTAACCAAAAGGTCGGCAGTTTGAATTCACCAGGCACTCCTTGGAAACTCCATGGGGCAGTTCTACTTTGTCCTATAGGGCTGCTATGAGTCAGAATCGACTTGACAGCAACAGGTATCATTGTTTGTAGACCATGAAGACTTAACTTTTAATTATCCTTTAGCTGACAATTGATGTATGTAGCACTCAAGTTAAAAGAAAATATGAATTACTTAAATGTAATTTCAACTTTTGGCCTATGTTTTTTGCGGCTTAGTAGGTAAAAAAAAAAATCACCCTAGCTCTTGATACCATTGGGACAGTAGTGGTCAAGAGCCACAAACTGGCCAGGGGAGGGCAGCAAAGAGCTAAGTAGCTAAAGTTGTAGTCAAGAGTAGGTTTCCAGGAAGTTGTTTATGCATGTTTAGAATTCTTTAATGCTTGTTGTATTTGAGTTGAATTAAGAAAGTTTGTCCATTGAGGTATGGAAGTCAAAAATACCAAGATGGGCAGAGTAACACTGAGAATGAGACAAACACAGTTGTCACTGGGGAGGAGTCTGGGAAGAGGGTGAGGCTTGTATTTATTTAATCCAAAGACTGGAAAGTCAAAGGGAGAATCCAGAAAGCCATAGCCAATCATAGGTCACAGAATAAGAAGTATGAGGAGGCCAGATTACAGTCAGGAGAGAGATGAACTCATCTTCAGTATGCCATCACCTGGATAGTAATGTATCCTACTCCTCTGGTTCTTAAAACAGTTTAAACATGACAACATCATTAAGCCAGGTGGGGCTCTGGTGAATCTGTTTATCTAAACAGCAAGTAGGGGAGAAAAATAATATTATCATGTAAAGTTTTTTTTCTAAATATATCTATTTTTAACTGAAAGTTTAAATAGTATAATCAATGACAAGAAATGTTGATTAATAATATTAAAATTTGATTAATAAGATTGGTAATACACATAAAAGTATTATTTATAGGAAGATGTAATAATCTTATAACTTTGATGATATAATCTTTTAATTCTCTATTTGTTGGCACTAGAGCACAGTCCATAAGAGTGAATCATAATTAGGATTTTCTTACAGTAAAGTTGTTGATAAGTAAAATTATAGTTTAATAAATTAATTAGATTATCAGAATCAATAGTTAACATTTTTTGAGAGCTTACCATATACCAGATGCTATGAGGTAAGTACTGTTATTCTTGTAGAATCAGACAGTTAAGTAACTTGACCAATGTTACACAACAAGAAAGTTACACAACTGGATTTCACACCAGAACTTTAACCTCCATGCTGTCAAAAAACTCCAAGAATGATTGACTTAAAAAATGATTTAGGGGAAATGTCTCTGTCACCAATGTTAATAATACTGCTAAAAAAACAGGGGCTTTTTAGGTTCTGAAATGTTTATCTTTGTTGTCATATGTAATATTAATTTTACTCTTCCTTTCCCAGTATTATTTATCTGTAAGATAATTTTAATAAACTTTTAAAAAATTAATGAAGATTATTAATTTAAAAGTAGATTAGTTATTGTGAGTCCCTATACTCCAGTACCTAAATATGTTTTTCTTTAAAATAGTATTTTGTTTGTATTTTATCAAATATTTTTAAATCTTCTTTTACTACATACCCACTACTATGGAGTCAATTCTGACTCATAGCAACCCTGTAAAACCAAAAAACCAAACCTGTTGCTGTGTAGTCGATTCCAACTCATAGCAACCCTATAGGACAAAGTAAAACTGCCCTATAGGGTTTCTAAGGCTGTAGTCTTTATGGAAGTAGGCTGCCACATCTTTCTGCTGGTGGAGCAGCCGGTGAGTTTGAACCACCAACCTTTTTGTTAGCAGTCAAGAGCTTTAACCACTGTGGTACCAGGGCTCCTTGTTTTACTGCAGAGTAGCTCCAATTTCCATTTTAGTAGCTACCATTTCTCTCTATGATTGAATTTAATCTACAAATAATTTTTTCCCTGTAAAAGTTATGAGTCACTTTCCAAATATTTTAAACTATTAATCACTCAGCCAGTTTTAAACAGTTATACGTCTTTGCTGCTTTTCTCACAATAAAGCTTACGAAAGAGATGTTATTTCAAGTAAGAGTATCCATTTCCCTTGGATATATTACAGATGGGATCTGGAAAATAAAATTTTTCTTGTTGTAGGACAGTTAAAAGAATACAGTCCATAATAAATAGCTGTTTATTATCTATGGATAGACAAATTTAGGAATTAGACATAGCTAGGTATTTCTAGGCAGATTTAGTTTTCTTCACAAATATTGTTAAAATGGGCATACTTAGATTTGCCTAGGAAAATGTAAGTTAATTCATGGACTCCAGAGTGTTCACAATTATCTAACAGTCTTTCAGGGACCAGGGGACAATTTGATTACAATTGGTAGAATAAGGCACCATCCTCATCTCCCTTTCTGAAACACCAGTAGCTTGAGGCTTACATCAAATTCAGTCAGGTTCTGCTGGGTTTAAGTGGCATATATATATGAAACATTTTAATGTTTTGAAATATATATTAGTATCTACTCTAAATGAGCAGGTAGGCTGGAATTTGCCCAGAAAAACTGCAATTTCCTCTAATTTTGGAATATATTTGCACTATTTATAACTTCAGAATTTGTTGAAAAACTAAATCATGTACTGTGACAGTGCCTGTGCTGAGTTTAGGGAAATTAGAAGAATATCCCTTAAGCATGGTTTAAGCTGTTCTTATTCTGCTTTTAGACAATTCAGATTAATATTTGTAAATAATAATATATAATAAGAATTTTATTAAGTGTTTTAATTGTTTAAGAAAGAAAATTTTGGTTGTTTTAACAGAGAATTTTGATACAAAGAAGAATGAACTAACAAGACAGGGATTTATGGATCTAAATCTAATGGAAGCCAATGATCGAGAAGGAGATCCTAGTGATCTGTGGGTAACTCTACACTCGATGGGCTACAATAAAGCTTTAGAGTTGACAGAGGTAAAACAATCTTAAAATTTTGCCATTGAGTTTAATTTACATAATATTTTACCCCATAAATATTTTCCTGATGCATAGTTTTGAATTGGGAAATCAAATCCTTGAACTTCAGTAAATGAATGAATCCTCAATACAGCAGCATATTTCTGCTACTTTATGTAAGTTCTTTTTCTTACCAGAAATTTAGTTACTGCCAACATTTAAATAATTCACGGACAAAGGAGTTTGAGCATATGACATGTAGGGAATAAAAGGTAATTTAAAATATTATACTGTTTTATTGGAGATGGCTATTTGAGTTGCTAAAATTTCATTTCTATAGGGAAACTCTTTGTCCTAACAGAATAGGGCTCTCTTAGAATAAGGGCAGTAAGTCTGTATGAGAACTTGGAATTCTAATTTTTTTTAAAGGGTACTTCTTGGGTTAGTATTTATAAAACACTTGGAACTGGGTGATAGAAAGCATTACATATGTGTTAGCTATCATTAATATTATTAACAAGATAGGCATAGAAGTTGAATAAGACTTGCAATAAACTAGAAGGGTAACAAAAATTAGGCCTTGTCTGTTAAATTCTATTATTCTGTGTCAGGGTTAAAATATAGAATTTAAGAGTTTCAGTTTCAGGCCACACTTAGATAACAATAAGTGTATTTATAGTCTTAAAAATAGTATCTGGCCTTTTCCATAAACGAATCAGTTTATGAAGGTAGCATTAGCATTGACAAATTTTGGATGTCCTGAGACTTTGGTTTAATTCCTCGTTTTGGTGTCATTCAAAATCCCTCATAAACCTATTTTCTGGGAAGTTTTCTGTAATTTTTTTTGTCATTTTTAGTAAAAGGTGAATAGTTACAGTAACTTTTTACATCTGACTTTAACCTAACATTCAGTGAATTCCCACATTTTAACCATTGTGATCTGATCTATGAACGATATTTATTCTGTTATGCATGCTTTCAGTTAATAGAGAAATTAGTTAAGAGCAATTAAGACTTTTTGTAGCATTTATTGATGTCATTGACCTTTGAAAACATAGGCTGGAAGGGTTTCTGAGATCAAACTCTTTTATTTAATTTAAATTTTATTTGTTTGCTTATTGAATAGGTAATATATTCACATCAGTTAAAATTCAAAGGTAAAAATATATATACAGTGAAAGTATCAGGATGATGAGACTACCACTAATAACTGAAATAAAATGACAAAGGTTACTATGTTGCTTACTATAGTAAGGGGGAGTTATGCTGGTCAGGCACAGTCTCTTCACAGAGAGCATAATGCTTATCTTATATGGGGTTTGGGGGAACCGTGGAGTTTAGGGATTAGCTGATTTTTAGAGGCATAAATGGGTTGACAGCACATGGGGAAGCGTAGTTACTTGGGTAAAACTGTTGATTGTTTGGTACTCAGAGGTATATTTATTGAATTGAGCCCGTCCCTGATTGCATGATTTTCAGAGGTGAGGCACTGACACTGCATGGCTTTCAAAAGTGTGTTTATTGAGGTGAGTTGTTGCTGATTGATTGAACAGGTTTAGAACCAGTTCTGGCAGCTACTTATTACCGTGACAACAGAATAATCAGTCTTTTCCTAAATTTGTGAGAACTTTTTTATCCTTAATCTCCCCTTTTGGTTTTCATTCAGCTAAAGCTATAGGAGAAACTATCAAAGATTTACTCTACCATTGTTGTTGATCTCTTTGAAGAAGTGGTTTCTTCCGAGATCTGATTTTCAGTTTTGGCATTGATCAGCATGATTTTATCCTGTTTTTGTCTTTGAATTATGTTGAATCATCTATTGGGACAGTGACCATTCAGAAGCATTTTAAGACTCTGAACAACAGATGTCAAAAAGCTCTAAGACAGAGAAGTATAACTAGAAGTATCATAAAAAAGGAGCTGGAGGGCACTCTAGAATCATGACCCAAGCTTTTACAGGCCTGACCAAGAAAACCAGCTTTTTGTAGTTAGGTCTTTTAGATAGCTGTAGATTGTTTTACTTGTAGTGTTAATCCAAATACAAATTAACAAGTATTAGCATTGGTGCAGAGTCCCTTCTCATTGGCTAAAAGAAAATCAAAGGCTTTTTTGTTATCCATAACTGCTTGCATTAAAGAATTTAAACTGGTTTGTTGTGCCACCAGGGCTTAGGCTATATTATTTACTATGTTAGCCAACATGAGGGAACATTTTTGTGATGACCACCTGGAGTAGAACACCAATGGATGGCTTCACTATCTTCAGGAGCGTTTTTCCAGAAAGGTTGTTAGTGTTTTGGACTGTATGTAAGGGCATATAACCCATTGAAGGTGTTGAGGAGTCATACTCTTGGAATGGTCTAACTAATAGCTTTGCAGAATAATTAATCTTCTTTCTGAGTTGGCATTAAAGAGTCTTACTTTCACATAGGAGCTGCACAAGAGATGTAATCATGCTTAGAGGAACTGTAGGTGTATTGTCTCTGGGTGTTGTGACAAATAGTAAGTGTTGCCATTTTGCATTCTTGTAGTGCAAGGACATTTTCCTTAAAGCCTAAACTTAGGGAAGTCATAATTACTAATAAGGGGAACATGATAGGCCAAGTCAGTAAAGAATAAAACTGTGAATAAAAAGATCATGCAAAGAAGAAGGTAACATATAGAAGAATTCTGTCCAGTGGTCTTGAGCAGAAGCTTTCTACTTCTTATGGTCATGCACTTGTTTCAGGGTTTTTGGATTAGCAGTCAGCCTCTGAGGACTGTCTGCTTCTGGAGGTTCTCTGGATTTCTGAAGGGTATAACTTTCCAACTCTGTCAAGGCCCTTTTCATTTTTCTAGAGGTTTGGGAGTGATAAGACAAAAATGTTTTTTAGTAAGGAACAAAGCCTTACATAATCCAAATTCATGAATTGTAATTTTTCCAGTTAAATGTGCCCCATCACTGTATCAGTAAGTTGTAATATCGAGACCATCATGTTGGTTGTGGCTTTTCAATAGGAAAATGTTTTAACCCATCCTGAAAATAAGTGTATTATTTATAATTACTACATTCATAAACTGTAAGAAAGGCAGCTATATAAAATAAATTTGGAAATGCTCATAGGATCTTTTAGAGCGTGGTCTCAGTCCATGTTCCACCTTTACAATTTTTCAGGTTA
Source organism: Dugong dugon (assembly GCA_030035585.1). Lineage (NCBI taxonomy): Eukaryota > Metazoa > Chordata > Mammalia > Sirenia > Dugongidae > Dugong > Dugong dugon. Next base: position 92,168,488 of record CM057462.1, read on the forward strand.
ATTTAGTGATAGATAAAGCATGAACTGGCTATATCCTTTGTTATCCTAGAAAAGCTTTTCCTCAGTTTTTAATAATGTAGCCAATTTGTCCCTATTGGAATGAGTTGTTTCATGGAGGATTTTTATCTAGTGTCCAGGTGGCTGTACCAGTTTTGCCTGATCTTATCCTCATGGTTCTTACAACTCAACCATTCCCAGTGTTTTGGGTTTCTTTTTTTTTTTTCAATCAGAATTTGGCAGGCTACATTTTGTGCAGCTACGATAGAATCCTTGCAACCCTCCGTGGATTTTATTTCTTGTTATTTTATATAAGATCCTTATATAAGAAGTTTAGTCAGAGTGGAGCCTTGGTAGCACAGTGGTTAAGAGCTTGGCTGCTAACCAAAAGGTCAGCAGTTGGAATCTACCAGCCACTCCTTGGAAACACTATGGGGCAGTTCTACTCTGTCCCGTAGGGTCCCTATGAGTCGGAATTGACTCGATGGCAATGGGTTTGGGTTTTTTTTGGCTTTTAGTCAGAGTAGTCTGTTTAGCATAACGATTTGTTGAAGTATTCCTGTAGTATTTCTAAAATGTTTCTATAATACTTCTAAAGTATTTCTACAATATCTATAGGTTAGTACATTAGCTTCTTTTAGTATCCCTTTTACTTTGAGTCTCTACCTTTATAATAGCAGTTATTTTAGGAATCAAATAATTAATGCATCTGTTGTTCATTTCTAAAAGGTACCTTTTTAAAAAAAAAACAACTTTGTTTTCTATAGCTTTTAAAAAAGGTCAATTATTCTAAAAGCACACTAGCTATTAGTTTATATATTTTACTTTTAGTTTAGAAACGAGAGAGGGCTACAGTTGAGTCGTTTGATCTATTTGGCTTCTGATAAGGAATTAAATTTTACAAAAGAGATTGGGCTACTTATTGTATATCAAGCTTGATATTGTCGTTTTAATTTTTTTTAATGTAAGACTCATCAACAAACAATATTAAATCAAGATTTGGTATTGGAACATCCAAAAATTCTGTTTTGGGCATGGACATTTCTTGATTTACAGAATCACCTGCGGAAATTCTCCTCATTCAGTAAGAGTTATAGAGTTTTGGGATTCAGAACGTTATACCATCAGATGGTAATACAAACATGAAGGAGAAAGTAACAATTCATAATTAGTTAATCAACTAGTATAAAAATGTTCAGTGGTTTTCATTAGAGATAAGAAGTTATACACATAGTAACATTTGATTTAAAGGATTCATATAAGATCTGAAGATGTTTTGAACTGATTTACTTGATGCTTGTTATTGCTCTGAGGTAAGGAGTAACTTTTGGCTAATAAATTAAAGGATAGGATTTAATAGGCAATGGTTCTTTGATGTCAGCCATGTTGTTGAGTTAATATACCTAGAGCATGGCCAAACATTTTCATGTTTGTAAAAAAAAGAAAGTTTTGTGATAATCTAGAAAGGATCAATTTGGAAACTTATGAGCTCTGTTCTAATTGATTTGAATACGTATGTAGAGTCTTTTGGAGCCCTGGTGGTGCAGTGGTTAAGTGATACGGCCGCTAACCAAAAGGTCTGCAGTTCAAATCCACCAGCCATTCCTTGGAAACCCTATGGGGCAGTTCTACTCCATCCTCTAGTGTCACTATGGGTCGAAATCGACTCGACGGTAATGGGTTTGGTTTGTTACCTATAGAGTCTTGCTCATAGAAATTCTGGAAGCATAGCTATTTCTTTGGTAATTTCTTGAATCATATATAAGGTAAGTAATCTACTGTGTGGAGTCCCTGGGTGGCACAAACAGTTAAGCACTCGACTACTAGACAAAAGTTTGGTGGTTTGAACCCACCCAGAGGCACCTAAGAAGACAGGCCTGGCGATCTCCTTCTGAAAGGTCACACAGCCTTGAAAACCCTATGGAGCAGTTCTACTCTGCAGACATGGGGTCGCCCGATGAGTTGGAATCAAGTCGATGGCAACTAACAACAAGAAGAATCTAATGTCTAGATGAGCTGTAATTTGATCACGTGTAATAACTGTAGTAAATCTTGTGTAGAAGTAGATCCTACCTATTAAATTGGTGGGAATTATATCACAAAGAATAACCAAAGTATTAGTTGCAGGTTAGGACTTAGGAAAGGATTTAGAATTGTTGGAAATCTCATTATTTGAGTGGTTTTAGTAAACCAAGGCCAAATAAAGTTCATTTTATTTTATTCTTCCTACAATTTACTTTACACTCTCTATTATACACTCTCTATTTGTCTTTTATTATTTTTTCCCTCCACAGTCTGGCACAACAATTTTTATTTTATTTTTTCTAATTAAATTCTCTGATTTAGATTTTAGAGTTGTACATTATACATTCTGTCTATCAATATATAAAGGCAGATCCTCTGTCAAAGAGCAACATAACTTGTTCATTGCTCTTGTTATCAAGGGCATTGTCCTTATACCACCTTGGAGTAATATTTTTGGTTTTTTATTGAATGTTGATAAGCGAAACATGTTTAAATTTTCTTTTTTTTTAATCCTTTCTTTTTTTTCTTTATCCTTTCTTTTTTAAAGAGAGTTTCATGGTATAAATTCCTTTAGAATTCAGAAGTGGGGAAAATTTATTTTTTAAGATTTTTTAGAGAGCTATATAACATACTTTTGTCTTGACTAACAAATAACAGCTGAATTTTGTCTAAATTTAAGTAGTATCCCATAATCCAGGTTTTATTATGATTTTCTCCCCCATTCTTACTTATTACTTATGTATTATTAATACTTTTATAATTAATAATTTACGGTTAATAGTTTTCTTGGTTTTTGTATGCTTCCTATATTAATTTAGTAGGCTAAAGAGAATAAGTAAATAAAACTCAAGTCCATGAACAGAAAAAATAATAAAACTTAAAGTGTAACTTTCTTAGAGTAGATAAGGTTTTATTTTTTAATTTTTAGAGAACATGTCTTTAACAAGGACCTATTAAGATGTTTTCCTTTCAGTGAATCCTTAAATATTGATACTCTTTGGTTGAATAAAACTGATAACCTGAAAACTGGCAAAATATTAACATATCTATTCAGTACTAAAAAGATAAACCTTTAAAATTGCCACAACCATTATAATTATTACAAATAATCATTTTTTTTTAGAGTTCTACATTGTAAAATATTTTCACACACATCACTTTATTAGATATTTCCAACAGCCCTTGACAGGATATATACTATTTATATCCACCTTCTCAATGAAGAAACTAAGCTTCATAGAGGTTAAGTGGCTTCCCCTGGGTCACATAGCCAGTAAATGGCAAAATGCAATTAACAAACCCAGATCTTCTGCTTTCTAGTCCAGTGGTTTTTCATTTTACTCTCTCTCTTAAAAAGATGACTTTATTATTGCGGAAGGTTGGAGTCATTAAAATATTTTAACTTTTAAAAAAAAAATCTGTCGATGTTCTGCTAAATTAACTGAAAATTTTTACCTTTTGTCCCTCAAATAAAAAGATGACCATCAGTGTGTGTGAATTCATTCATTTATTTAACAAATACTTGTTGAATGCCTATTATGTGATAGGCCTATAAGAGGCACTGAGGATATGAAGATGAAGAAAATTTTTAAAATTCCTGCCTTCATGGAATTTACATTTCATGAAGGAGAATGAATAAAAAATAATAAAAAATAAAAGCAAATAAAAATCATCTCAGAAGTGTTTGGAAGGAAACAAATCAGTGACTGAAGTAGAGAACAGTGGATGGCGAGGGAGATTGGGAGGCTAGAGCAGATCTCTCTGCAGAGGTGACACTTAAGCTTTAACCTGAAGGAGGAGGAGGTAGCCATGTGAAAAGAGTCTTCCAAGAAGAGCGAACACTACATATGAAGGCCCTGACATAGGAAAGAACTTCATTTGTTCTAGGATCCAAAAGATCAGTTTAGCTGGAGCATAGTGAGATAGGACATTGGGTTGGATAGAAAAGCAAAGGCTGCAGCATGCAGCATCTTGTAGGCTGTAGTAAAGACTAAAAGGTAGGCATTAGAAAGGTCTATTCCAGATGCTGAAAATCTTTTTAGATCATAGATTTTAAAGGTTATTTTTATACTAACTTTGAATTGTGAATTTATCTTCCTACGTTTAGTTCTTTTTGGTGCTCTATATATACTCATTAAATTTCAGTTATAAACATAATTATGCTCTTCAGAGCACTTTAATGCTTTCTGTAGCATTAAAATTAGAAAAAGAAATTAAATAAATAACATGGCATTAGTTAGCTTTGACCGAAATGGAGGGATGGTACAGTATTATTGAAGGAGATACTAGTGTTCTTCCATTTTCTATGAATACAATCAGTTAATCTCTAACCAAAAGTTAGAATTTCATTGTTTTTTAAAATAATTTATTTTATTTTGTTGTTGTTGAGAATATACATAGCAAATCATATACCAATTCAACTGTTTCTACAAGTACAATTCAGTGACATTGATTATATTCTTCGAGTTGTGCAACCATTCTCACCCTCCTTTTCTGAGTTGTTCTTCCTCCATTAACATCAACTCACTCTGCCCTACGGTTCCTATCTAATTTTTCGAGTTGCTGTTGTCAATTTGATCCCATATACTTAGTTCTTAAAAGAACATGATACTGAAGGCAAACATTCATTACTAGTTAAGTTAAACTATTATTTGGTTTTAGGAAGACTTCAGAGGATATTTTTGGTGTAAGGTTTAAAGATTATCTTAGGGCAGTAGTTTTGGGGAGTTCATCCAGGCTTCATGACTCCAGAAAATCTGGATTCCACGAGAATTTGAAATAGAATTTCTTGTTTCTTATTACTTAATTCATAGTAGTAAAATTTTCCTCTAAAAGTTAATCAGAAGGACAAGCTAGAAGGTGCAGTGCATCTTCTTAAATCATATGATAAACATATTAATAATAAATTAAATTATTTTAAATTCTACTAAAAGCTTTAAATAAGGTTTGCTTTTTCTTCCATATCAGGCATGCCCATTTGTCATCAGTACCTACGCAGAAAAATGCAAGCCAAGAATTAAAGCTGTCCATATGGAGGCATGCAGTGGGCAACTTGAAAAGGCCATTTGTAAATCTGTCCTTAATAAAGGTGATGCCAAAGTAATGGATGGCTATGAAAATATAATTGTACATACTTACAAATGTGACACCTGGATAACATCAGTTATTGAAAACAAGGTATCAATTATGAAGTGGTTCTCCATATTTCTCTATGATGTTTGCCAACATGTTCCATCTTCTTACTCTGGTCTTGCCTAGTAATTAAATATCCCATTTCACTAATGATGTTTATAATAGGCAATTATTCTTTCTCCTCCTCAGGTTTCTAATTCAAACTACACATGATACTTTTTACATATGATTTTTAGAGACTTGCGATAATTGTTTTTCTTTTAAAATTTTTGCGGAAATTAAATATTTGGAGATCTATGAAGTTAGAGTATAATCTGGATACTAAGTATTTTAGTTAGTTCACATTTGTATAACTATTTCAAGTAATAGACATTGTGTTTTAAAGAAATATTATAAACAAAATAAAAAAATGTAGCACAACTTTTTACACCAACTTTGCAATATCAGAAATCCTATGGACTACCATCATTTTATGTGGTTAGGTATGTTCCACTGTCCAGGACCTACTTTTATCAAGTCAATTATTTCTAGCTTTGGCCATCTTCTCTGCTACTATTAATATTACAAGTCAAGAGAACATATGCATAAACACTTAAAAAGTAGGAGATACCAAGTTCTCTAGAAATTACAAATTTTTATAAAACCTTACACAGGATGACTGTTGGCTTATTTATTTTAGCTTCTGGGTGAGACTTTTATATTCATGTATGCCTTAAATTTAAGGTTCAGCTGACTGTTGTGTCAATTTGAGTTATATATTATGTAACTAACTCTCCTAGTCATAATCGGGTCCACCAGAAAGTGTAATACCTGATTTCTGATTTCAGGGAGCTTATGGGCTAGTTGGAAAGACAAATTTAATATTCCTGAAAGAGATCAGAGAATGATTAAATGTTAAATTACATGTTACTATTTGTGTGTATAACCAAAGTTTTATTGTGTTTCTACCTCTTATAGTTGATGTTAGTCTGGACTATAGAAGTTAGGGAAGGATTTCTAACGAGAAGGAAGAGGACTGTAGTGTGGAAGGATGACATGGATTTAAGTATGCAGAAAAACAGCCTATAGAAGTAGGAGAAACAGTATAAGAAACGACATGGGAAAGAGTTGATATGAAATACAGAAGAAAGAGTGAGAGTATCTGCTTTGCAGAAGCAGAGAGCTTTATTTGTAGGAGTATTAGGAAAGTACAGTAACATAGATCCAGATTATATATGTTATCCTGAAAATGAGATAGAGGAGTTTGGACTTGATGAAATGGGCTCGGGTCCACAAGTAGTGGATTGTGATCTTCAAATGGATCATAAAGCCTAGGCTGTGCAAGTTCCCTAAGGTCCACCATGTTCCCCTTTCTGCTCTCTGTATTTATTAGGATTTAAAGGGTGAAAGAGAGTCACTACCTTTACCCCAACCCTTCTGCTCTGTTATTACCTATCATTTCTCAACCCTCTGCTTTTCTCCTCCCCATCAAGGTTACAGGAAAATTAAAACTTTCCTTCACCAAAAGGTGGTAATAATACTAACAGTTTATAGCTTACCATGTGCCAGGCACTTTATATATATTAACCCATTTATTTCTCACAACAACCCTATGAGGTACGTTTGCTGTTGTTGTTGTGTGCCATCAAGTCAATTTTGACTCATAGTGATCCTATAGGACAGAATAGAATTGCCCTATAGGGTTTCTAAGGAGCAACTGGTGGAATTGAACTGCCAACCTTTTGGTTAGCAGCCGTAGCTCCTAACCACTGTGCCACCAGGGCTCCTATCCTGTTTTACAGACAAGGAAACTGAAGCGCAGGGAGATTAAATGGCATACAAAAGGTCACACAGGTAAGTAGTAGCTGAGAAATGAATCCATGTAGTCTAACATTCCTGGTGGTGTAGTGGTTAAGAGCTACAGCTGCTCACCGAGAGGTCGGCAGCTCAAATCCACTAGGCACTCCTTGGAAACTCTACGGGGGGCATTTCTACTTTGTCCTATAGTGTAGCTATGATGGCAACAGGGTTTTTATTGTTAGTTTTTTTTTTGTTTTTTTTTTTGGTAGTCATTAGAGTGTAATTACAGGTTCATTAGCAGGGGAGTATTTTGATTCCTGCATTTCACCCATTTATCAGATTCATTCTGATTTCTCTTGCTTCCTATCCGTCCTGTCATCTTAAGTGTCACCTCTTCCATAAAGTCTTCTTTGATACCCCCATTCTGAGTTAATGACCTTCTTCTGTGCTTCTGTAGAATCCTGAGAATACCTCTGTCACAGGACTTCACAAAGTATTTTGTAATTGTCATTTTATTTGTCTGTCTCCCCTAGACTGTGAGCTACCTCCTTGTGGTCAGGAATTGTATTTTTTATCTCAGTGTCCCTAGAGCTTAGATCAGTGCCTGACATACAGTTGGTACTAAATAAATTTATGTTTAAAGAATGAATGAATAAACAAATAACACAATTAAAGGGATTTTTGGCATGTTAGTTGAAGAGTAGTATGCAGGATGATTAGAGGTTGGAAAAACTAGAGATAGATTAAAAGAAATAAAGACTGTTGCTGTAGTGAGCCAGGGATGAGATAGTATGGTCCTAGTAACAATAATGGCCTGGGAATAAATATTAAAAGGTGAATCCAAGTGACATATAAATGGAAAAATTTATATAATTGGTAACAGATTGGAAGTAGAATTAATGAGAAAAATTACGAAGTTGAGAGAAGGAGCCAGTTTGTTTGTGTTACAAATTTGTAGAGAACCCCATGATATTAAAATAGAATTTCAGGACTTACTCTGAAGTTTATATCTGTCTGTATTAAAGTAAGGACTAGCAACTTATGGAAATTTTTTTTATAGTCAGAAAATAAAGTGATTATTCACATCAACAATGAGCGAAGTAAAAACTGCATAAACAACAGAGGACTCAACATATTTGCAGTAGAAGTGGCACCAAAATCTACAATGGTAATGCATTATTTTCTAATTAAAGCCTTCTGTTTTTGTCTTTCAAAAAATATTTTTGCTATTTTGCTATGAATAAACATGTAGATATGAAATGAAGTGGAAAACTATTTTAAGGGTAATTATCTGCACTTCTAATGATATTCATATTAGTATCATCCTATACTAGCAGACAGGAGACTTTGGTTCTAATCCAGTTTTGTCACGATTTGGTTGAGTGACTATGGAAAATTCACTTAACCTCTCTGGTCCAGTTTCTTTAAATGTAAAATTAAGATACTATCACTAGTTTTATGTACTTTACAAGGTTAATGTAAAGATAAAAATAAGATGATGTACATGAAAGCATTTTGAACATCATATAGAAATACAAAGTGTTAATAGTAGTAGGAATTTTGATAATTCAAATTATTTTTATCTGCATTAGTAAGAGGAGCCCTGGTGGCACAATCGTTAAGCACTCAGTTGCTTACCTAAAGGTTGGAGATTTGAACCCATCAACCACTCCACAGGAGAAAAGACTTGGCAATCTGCTCCCGTAAAGATTACAGCCTAGGAAACCCTATGGGGCAGTTCTACTCTGTCATGTAAGGTTGTTATGAATCAGAATCAACTTGACAGCATGCAGTAACAACATTATTAAGATTTTCTAAGGTAACCCAAGAGAGAAAAATGCTTCTGAGTTTTAGATAACCAACTAAGTCAAGAGCCAGGAATTTAGCTAGGAATTCAAAGGCAGGGACCCTAAATCTGGTCTACAGAGGGGAAAAAGGAAAAAAGCTTTCTCTTCTTGCTCTTTTTTTTCCCCCATACTGCTCATGAAATTCAAAATATTCTAGAACAGGATAAAGAAAGATTATCTTTTATGTTTTCCCAATTAGGATGTTAGAAAATGCTCTAGCCTTAACAAAGAGGAAAGGTATTTACTCCCTTTTTCACCGCTCATCTTTACACACATTCACACACACCAATTATCAACCACTATATCAGGGTAGAATCTGATTTAAAGTGGATTATCCTCTTAGACACCAGGTTGTAGATTGCCAGTTCCTGCTAAGAACAAATACTACAGAATTTTATCTGCATAGGGTTATTTTTATACAGGGTCTAGAAATGTCCTATTGAAAAATTAGCCAAAATTAACAATACATGAAAGAAAAGTAAAAGCTTTCTATTTTTATATGCAGGTTTGTCAACATGTAATGCCTCTGAATGAACGACAAGAATGGATATATAATTGTGTGTATTCTCTTATATCCTAAATCCTATAATTAGGAAGTAATTCTACTTGGGATTATCAAACTAAAAAGTTATTTCAGGTTTATTCTGTTATTTATTTATCAATTAAATACTAATCAACTTAATTGATTTACTTAAATAATAATCTAATTTATATGCATTTGTGTATTATTTCCATATTATATACTTTATTGTTAAAATATAAATACTGTTTTTAATGTGTGGCCTTATTAACTGAACTGGGAAAATTCAAATACATTTTGTTTGTGAATAGTAATTCCAAATAAAATTACAGATAAGCTTTCAAAAACTAGTACTCAATGAACTCTACAAAATCCTACACATTCTTGGCTTATCTTACTCATTTTAAAAAAAACTAAAAGAAAATGTAAATTCAAAAATAGCCATTTGATCTAGTAAAAAGACCAGACTTAATGGTCAGACTGAGACTGGAGGGACCCTGGAAGACATGGCTCCTGGACTCTGTGTTAGCCCAAAACTAAAACCATTCCCAAAGCCAACTCTTCAGACAAAGATTAGATGGGACTATAAGACATAAAATGATACCTGTGAAGAGTTTGCTTCTCAGCTCAGGTAGATACATGAGTCTAAATGGGCAGCTCCTGTCTGGAGGTAAGATGAGAAGGCAGAAAGGGACAGGAGCTGGTTGAATGGTTGTGGGAAATCCAGGGTGGAAAAAAGTAGTGTGCTGTCACAGTATGGGGAGTGCAAATAGGGTCACATAGCAGTGTATGTATAGTTTTGTATGAGAAACTAACTTGTACTGTAGACTTTCATTTAAAGCACAATTTAAAACAAAAAAGCCATTTGACTGTATAATTTTCCAACCAGAAAAATAATTAAAACAAGATTTGTAGAAATTACACCCACTCCTCACTTATCAATGTGGTTAAGTTCCAAAGACCAGATTGTTATATGAAAATCAGCATTATGTGAAAATGGAGGATGACCACATCAGATCACAAAATGGAGAATAACTACATCATTATATAACTGCCAGATTACATCATTACATAATTGCCAAACCACTGAGAATCATAGCTTAGCCAAGTTGACACATAACCATCACAGCCAGCATTAGTCTCACCTTGCACCTTGGCATTCATTTCTGCAAGACATACATCATTAATGTGCAAAATAGTCTAATAGTAGATTTTTTTCTATAGTCATAAATGCAAAATGTCAGATAATGAGATAGTCGATAAGTGAGGAGGAGGTGTAATTTTCTTATTAAAGTAGCCAAAATCTAATGACAACAGTAGGAGTATTTTGTTCTAACAGTAAATTTTTTATAAATTTACTTGTGGCTTGTTTTTAAGTAGATGTATTTTTAAACTAATAGGAATTAAATCAATATAATCTTTAATAGAGCAATACAAGGGGATGAAAAACTATGTAAGTAATTAGGAATTGTATGACAGTATCAGTAACAGAATACTTGGCCAGTAAATATCAGCTTTTGAAATGTGGATACCATTATAGCAGTATATTTTCTTATACCCAGTACATGCTAGCACATAGTTTAAATGTCATTTGAATTTTTGGCTCTTGATTTAGATCTGTAAAATGGATTGTCATTATCTAGCAATTTAAATTCTTCCAATGATGTATCTTAAAAAGTAATGAAATGTTAAGACATTTTATTAATTGCCAAAAGCTTTATAAATCTACTAAATATGACCATGTATTCTATTGCACAAGATATTGATTTGCAGGAATAAATTATCTATCATACAAAAAGCATATAATAAAGTTGTTACTTCTGCCTCAAGTTGCAAAGGGATTTTTATAATAGAATGGTAGGTGACATAAAATGGCATGAACAGGTCTAGATTCTGACACTTCCCACACATACGCCAAGAAATACAGCTAGAAATCTGTGCTTGACACTGGGACTTTGAATCCGTGGGCAGAGGACAGCACCAGGGACGTGCAGAAGCACATGAGTCAGTGAGCCAATGATGACTCTAATATGGTAGGAATACCATTTCTTACACTGTCCGTGCCCCTACCACTCCCAGAGCCATGAACTGTCAGCTGCTGCAGACTACAGGGGTGGTACCTGCAGCAGAGCCCACTCCACCAAGCAGTACACTGACTGCCTGTGCACAGGGAAAGACCCCTAGCTCCATCTCTGAAATTAACAAGACAGACCTCCCTAGGAGTTTGTTCAAGCTGTGCCTGCAGCCCCCTCCCCATCATGATGGAAAGCATACTGACCCATGGCTAGCCTGTGCTTGTCCCAATCTCTGGCTCGGAGATAAGTGGGCCCTCACTGAGTGGGGAATGGAGGCTCCAGCAAGAACAGAGGGCAGCATCCAGCCATCCCAGATGTTCATTTTGTGTGGGCTTTCTGACTGAAAATATGGTCACAGAAATGCAGCCCAGCAGGGGAGGGAACAATAACCAAAGAAAGAAGACTGCATCCCTGGTAAACAGATTGATTCGTCCGTGTTCTCTGTTCTGTTTAGCTACGCCCCCTAGTGGACAAATTGATTAGTGTGTTTGGGAGACACTGAAAGACAAAATACACAGTCTGTACTTTTTGAATCCTACTTAAAACAGAGAGGGAGAGGGGTAAGGAGCAGTAAGAAAGGTCTGAAGGCTCTACCCACCTAATAATTTCTTCCAGAAAGTAGTGTTGTCAAAAGTACCAAACATAGGGAAAACTGAGAAAGGTAACACCCTATAAAATATGAATGTCCCAACTTCAGCAAGAATCACAAGACACAATAAAAATGGAAACAATAGTTCATTCAAATGAACAAGATAGAGAAGAATCATATTTGCAGCAGCCCAAATAATGAAAAGAATAGAAGAATATAACACAACAATATTAAATGAGCTCAAAGAACTAAAGGAAATCAAGAAAACAATGCATGAACAAAATGAGAATTTAAAAAAGATATTATAAAAAGAGACCAAACAAATATTGGAACTGAAATGAGAAACACAATGGAAGTATTTAACAACAGTTTTGATCAGTCAGAAGAAAGAATCAGTGAACTAGAAGATAAGGTAGTGGAAATTATGGAGGCTGAAGGAGCCTCAGCACTGCTGAGCTCAGCTTAATGGAATTGTGAGACAACATCAAGCAAACTAACATACACATCATAGGAATCCTAAAAGGGATGAAAGAGAAAGGGACAGAATAAAGAAATAATGGCAGAAAATGTCCAAATCTGATGAAGGACATGGCCCTACAAATTCAAGAAACTCAATGAACTCCAAGTAGGATAAACCCCCAAAAGACCCACAACAAGACACACTGTAATCAGGTTCAAAAACTAAAGATAAAGAGAGAATCCTGAAAGTAATGTGAGAGAAACGAATAGGCACTGTCTTAGGCTGCGTTCTTTAGAGGAGCAAGTGAAACCAGTGAAATGTATATATATAAATATAGAGAGATTTAATTCAAGGAAATGGCTCATGCAGTTGTGAAGGCTGGCAAGTTCCAAAACCACGGGTCTCAGGCATCAGGCTGGAAGCTTCTCCTGACTCAGGAGGTTGCAGGGGCTGATGAACCCAAAATTGTCAGGTCAGACGGCAGGCTGCTGGCTTCTGTCCCAAGAACCAAAGGTCAAATGATGACAAGTCAGATGCAGAATCCACAGCAAGAGTGAGCCTTGCTGGAACATCCATTTATATACTAGAGGTAGGTCACACCCCCAAGGAAACTCCCTTTTCAACATATTGTCTGCTCACAGCAAATCTCGTCATGGAGGTGATTACATTATATCAGATCTCATCATGGAGGTGATTACATTACATTATAGAAGAGCAATCAGTCCAGTGTTTGCCAAACCACTGAGAATCATAGTCTAACCAAGTTGACATATAACATTAACCATCACTGGCAGATATAAAGGATCCCCAATAAGATTAAGTGCCAATTTCTCCTCAGAAATCTTGGAGGTCAGAAGTCAATGGAATACTTAAAATGTTGAAAGAAAAAAAACTATCAGTCAGGAATACTAAACCCAGCAAAACTGTTCTTCAAGAATTAGAGCAAAATTAAGACATTCTTAGATGAACAAAAGCTGGAAAAGATTATATCCACCAGACAGGCACTACAAGAAATGCTAAAGGGAGTCCTTCAGATGGAAAAGAAAGGACACTAGAAAGTACTTAAAACTGCACATAGAAAGAAAGATCTCCATTAAAGGTAACTGCATGGCCAAGTATAAAGGCAAGCTTTAAGGTATTTTTACTTAGTAATTATAATTGTTATGTCCTTAATGATTTATGACAATAAATACATAAAAAATATAAATTTCTGTTACAGGGAATAGGATGTATAAAGATGTAATTCGTAATAAGAGCAACATAAATGGGGGAGGGGAAGATCAATATAGGTATAGAGTTTTTGTGTATTACTGACGTTAAGTCTTTATCAAGTTAATCCAGGGAGTTATAAATGTTAAGATGTTAATATTATTCATGTTAAACACAAATAAAATATCTAAAAATTACAAAGGCAATGGAGAAGAAAGTCAAAGTGGCTCACTCCAAAAAAATTTAAAAAAGCAAGAAAACAATAAAGTTGACAGTATTAGAGGAAATAAGGGACAAAGAAGGGAAATTTATAGCTGTAGGTGCCTACTTTAAAAAAGAACAATCACAAATCAATAGCCTAACTTTAAAACTTAAGAGTTATAAAAAGAAGAGCAAACCAAAAAAAAAAAAAGCAGCAGAAGGAAGGCAATAACAAAGATCAGAGCAGAGATAAATGAAATAGAGAATAGAAAACAATAGAGAGAATCAGTGAAACCAGATGTTGGTTTTTTTAAAGATCAACAAGCCTTTAGCTAGAATGACAAAAGAAGAAGATGCAACTATCTAAAATCAGAAATGAAAGTGAAGACATTAAAACTGACTCTACAGAAATAAAAAGGATCATAAGAGAATACTATGAACAATTGTATGCAAACAAATTAAAAAATCTAGATGAACTGTACAAATTCCTAGAAACACATAAACTTCCTACATTGACTTAAGAGGAAATACCAGATCTTAATAGACCCATAACAAGTGAAGAAATTGAATCAGTCATCAAAAACCTCCCAACAAAGAAAAGCCTTGGACCAGATTGCTTCACAGGGGGATTCTACCAAACATGTCTAGAAAAAGTGACCCCAATCCTTCTTAAACTTTTCTAAAAAACAGAAGAGGCGGGAACACTTTATAACTCATTCTTAGACGCTAGCATTTCTCTAATACCAAAACCAGACAAAGATGCTACAAGAAAATAAAACTACCAACCAATAATCCTTATAAATGCAAAAATTCTTAACAAAATACTAGAAAATCAAATCCAAAGAGCTTATTAAAAGGATTATATGCCATAATCGGGGGATTTATTCCAGAAATGCAAGGGTGGTTCAACAGTACAAAATATATCAATGTAATATGGTGAGACTATGTCTTACATACTTTGGACATGTTGTCAGGAGGGATCAGTCCCTGGAGAAGGACACCATGTTTGATAAAGTACAGAGTCAGCGAAAAAGAGGAAGACCCTCAACAAGATGGGCTAACACAGTGGCTGCAACAGTGGGCTCAAGCGTAACAATGATTGTGAGCATGGTACAGGACCAGGCAGTGTTTCGTTCTGTGGTGTATAGGGTTGCTATGAGTCAGAACCTACTTGGCTGCACCTAACAACAAATAAGTGGAAGGATATGTTCAGGATTAGGTGACTAAATATTGTTAAGATGTTGTTATAGATTGAATTGTGTCCCCCAAAAATGTGTGTACTAATTTGCCTGGGCCATGATTCCCAGTATTGTGTGATGTCCACCATTTTGTCATCTGATGCGATTTTCCTATGTGTTGTAAATCCTGCCTCTATGTTGCTAATGAGATGGATGGGTAGCAGTTGTGTGGATGAGGCAGGACTCAAACTACAGGATTGGATTGTGTCTTGAGATGATTACTTTTGGGATATAAAAGAGAGAAGTGAGAAGAGAGACAGGGGGACCTCATACCACCTAGAAGCAGTGCCAGGAGAGCACATCCTTTGGACCTGGGCTTCCTGCGTGGAGAAGCTCCTAGTCCAGAGGAAGATTGATGACAAGAACCTTCATCCAGAGCTGACAGAGAAAGCCTCCCTCTGGAGCTAATGCCCTGAATTTGGACTTCGAGCCTACTAGACTGTGAGAGAATAAACTTCTGTTTGTTAAAGCCATCCACTCGTAGTATTTCTGTTACAGCAGCACTAGATGACTAAGACAGAATTTGGTACTGGGAGTGGGGTACTGCTCTAACAGATACCTAAAATGTGGAAGTGGTTTTGAAACTGTGAATGGATAGAGGACCAGCAGCAGCAGAGGACTGGCAGCAGCAGAACCAGGAGACCAGTGCCAGACAGTGCTGGAGGCAACCCACGAGCGAGAGCTGAGTGCCTGTGTGCAGGAGGTTTCCCGGAAGAGTTGGGTGCCTCCACTTATCGGTGGAGCTAGGCTTGCTGACCCACAGAGTGAGAGAGCTGAGTGACTTCCAGCTGAAGTTTACTGGTGGAGTGGGGTGCCTCCAGGCAATTATTGGTGGAGCTGCAGAGCTTTGGAACACTTTCCCCAGCAGGGCAGATGCGGGCATGAGGCCCGAGGGCCGAGAGGCCAAGGAACCAGGAAGCAGAAGCTGAAGAGACAAGGAACACAGGAAGCTGAGCTACCTCAGTCTCAAAAGATATGGCCATGACCTCTGGGGTTTCAAAGGGTGGAGCCATGGCCTCTGGTGTTTCTAAGGGTGGAGTCACCACTCAGATGGACTAGAAGAATGGTGATCCTAAAGCCAAGGGAGCAGAGTTGCTGTCCCAGTGGGCCTGGAAGGTAGAGCTGAAGCCCAGGGCTGAGGGGCCTCCACTCAGAATCCAGAGAGTGTGTCCAATACCTAGAGTCTGGAGGGCAGAGGGGCCATTGTGTAAATTGTCTCAGAGAACAGATTATTTTCAAAGCCTTGAGGGCTAATGTAATGTGTTTTGCTGACTTGCTTGTTGCTTGTTATCCCCTCTTTTCCTCCAGTTTCTCCCATTTGTGATGGAAATGTCTAGCTTGTGCCTGTTCTGCCATTGTACCTATGGAAGCAGATAATTTGTATTCTTGATTTCACGGATGAAGAGGAATTTTTGGATTTTGGACTTGGAGTTAAGACTTTTGCTATGATATTATGGGGTGAATAAGTTTTACGTGTGGCAAGGACATGAATTTTTGGGAGCCGAAGGGTAGAATGTCATGGATTGAATTGTGTCCCCAAAAAATGTGTGTATCAGTTTGGCTGGGCCATGATTCCCAGTATTGTATGATATCCACCATTTTGTCATCTGATGT
Organism: Dugong dugon; assembly: GCA_030035585.1. Taxonomy (NCBI): domain Eukaryota; kingdom Metazoa; phylum Chordata; class Mammalia; order Sirenia; family Dugongidae; genus Dugong; species Dugong dugon. The sequence continues at coordinate 92,185,174 of CM057462.1, forward strand.
GATTTTCCTATGTTGTAAATTCTGCCTCTATGATATTAGTTGAGAGGGATGGGTAGCAGTTGTATTGATGAGGCAGGACTCAATCCACGGGATTGGATTGTGTCTTGAGGCATTTACTTTTGGGATATAAAAGAGAAGCTAGTGGAGAGTCAGGGGGACCTCATACCTCCAAGAAAGCAGTGCCAGTAGCAGAGCGTGTTCTTTGGGCCTGAGGTTCCTGTGCAGAGAAGCTTCTAGTCCAGAGGAAGATTGATGACAAGAACTTTCCTCCAGAGCTGACAGAGAAAGCCTTCCCCTGGAGTTGTCACCCTGAATTTGGACTTCTAGCCTACTAGACTGTGAGAGAATAAACTTCTGTTTGTTAAAACCATCCACTTGTTGTATTTCTGTTACAGCAGCACTACATGACTAAGACAGATGTCAGTACTACCTAAAGTCATCTGTAGATTCAATGTAACACTCATCAAATTTCCAACAGTCTTCTTTGCAGAAATAGAAAAGCCAATCCTCAAAGTTATATGGTAGGGCAAGGGACCCCAAATAGCCAAGGCAATCTTGAAAAAGAAGAACAAAGTAGAAAGACTCACACTTCCTGATCTCAAAACATATTATAAAGCTACAGTAATCAAAAGAGTCTGGAGCTGGTATAATGATAGACACATAGACCAATGGAATAGAATTGAGAGTCCAGAAATAAACCTGTACCTCTTCGGCCAATTGGTTTTCAACAAAGGCGCTAAGTCAATCCAATGGGGAAAGAATAGTCTCTTTAATAAATGGTACTGGGACACCTGGATTTTCACAAAACAAAGGAATGAGCCTATACCCATACCTCGCATCATATATGAAAACTAACTCAAAATGGATCAGAGACCTAAATGTAAGAACTGCAACAATAAAAGTCGTAGCAGAAAACATAGGGGGAATTCTTCAGGACCTAGTTTTTTACAGTGGATTCTTAGATTTGACACCAAGAATGTGAACAACAAAAGATATAATAGATGAATGAGACCTCATAAAAATGAACATTTTGTTCATCAAAGCACTTCATCAAGAAAGTGAAGAGACAACGTACAGATTAGGAGGGAAATTTTAAAAACAATATATTGGATAAGGATTTAATATCCAGAATATATAAAGAACTCTTGCAATTAGCAAAAAGACAGCCCAATAAAAAATGGGCAAAGAACTTGAATAGACATTTCACCAAAGAATTGCAAATGACCAACAAGCACATGAAAGCACATACTCAACAGCATTAATCATTAGAGAAATGCAAATCAAAACCACATTGAGATATTGCTTCACACCCACTAGGATGACTATGATTAAAAAAAACAGAAAACAACAGGTATTGGTGAGGATGTGGAGAAATTGAAACCGGCATCTGTTGCTAATGGAAATGCAAAATCGCACAGCCATTATGGAAACAGTTTGGTGGTTCCTCAAAAAAGTTAGACATAGAATTACCATATGATCCAGTATTCCACTCCTAGGTATATACCCAAAAGAATAGAAAGCAGGGACACAAACAGATACTTAGGTATCAGTGTTCATTGCAGCACTAGTCACAATAACCAAAAGTTGCAAACAGCCAAAATGTCCTCAATGGATGATTGTATAAACAAAAAATGTGGTGAATATGTGCAATGGAATATTAGTCATAAAGCAAAATGAAGTTGATACATGCTACAATGTGTGAAGCTTGCAAATATGCTGAGTGAAATAAGCCAGTCACAAAAGGACAAACATTGTATGATCCCACTTATATGAAATATATAGAATAGGCAAGTGTATAGAGACCAAAAATATTGTGGTTACTACTGGTGGGCAGAAGGGAAGGGGAAAGAAGAACTCAATGCTTAGGGGGGACACTGAAAGCTTCTGTTAAAGGTGATGGAAAAATTAGAGTCCAACCGCTCCTTGGAAACCGTATAGGGCAGTTCTGCTGTGTCCTATAGGGTTGCTATGAGTCAGAATCGACTTGACAGCAATGGGTTTGGCTTTTTTGGGTTTTACCAAATAAGAGAATTTTGAGCACTTGTGCCTTAGCTTTCACCACTGTCACCACTTAAACATACCAACCTTTTTTTTTCTTTTTTCATTGCTCACTTGTTAGAGGGGAGAAAAAAAGTCTATGTTAACAGTCCTATTTTCTAATTGTTGTTGTTAGGTGCCATGAAGTTGGTTCAGACTTTTAGCGACCCTATGTACAACAGAATGACACAGTGCCTAGTCCTGTGCCATCCTCACAGTTGGTGCTCTGTTTGAGCCATTGTTGCAACCACTGTGTCAGTTCATCTCTTTGAGGGTCTTCCTTTTATTCACTGACCCTCTGCTTTACCAAGCATGATGTTCTTTGCCAGAGACTAGTCCCTCCTGATAACGTGTCCAAAGTACATGAAACGCAGTATTGCCATCCTCCCTTCTAAGAAGCATTCTGGCTGTTTTTCTTCCAAGACAGATTTATTCATTCTTCCGGCAGTCTGTGGTATATTCAATACGCTTTGACAACACCATAATTCAAGGGCATCAGTCCTTCTTCAGTCTTCCTTATTCATTGTCCATTGTCCTTCTTTCATGTGAGTAAGAGGGGATTGAAAATAGAATGGCTTGGATCAGGTGCACCTTAGTCCTCAGAGTGACATCTTTGCTTTTTAACACTTTAAAGCAGATCTGCAGCAGATTTGCCCAATACAATGTGTCATTTGATTTCTTGACTGCTGCTTCCATGGGCATTGATTGTGGATCCACTAAAATGAAATCCATGACAACGTATGTCAGTAATAATGGGAAAAAGCTAATTAGTCAGTAGAAAAAACAAAGATGTTTTCTTTCAAGTTAAACTTTCTTTCAAGTGAATGAAAACCCAGGAGAATCAACTATATAATGAATATAAACTGAATTACATTTTTGAACCTTTAAGTAAATGACTTTTTAAGGATTACTTCAAACTGTGGTACTAGAATATCCAGAACAACTCAGTTTATATACTGAAATGCCTGACTCATAGGTTGATAGTAGTTCTTTATCCAACCAAATATAGCTGATTAACAAATAGAATATTTTCTTTACATTTGAGAGGTGCTTCCCTTTTTCAGGGCACTTTTGGAGTTTGTACTATTTTCAAAGTTAACTTTGCATGTGGTTTAATTTAAAAAGCACAAGGATCCAGGTTACTAGAAAAATATCCAGATGTCCTAAATCTCTCCTGTGTCCTGGATTCCATCCCTGCCTGTATCCTGAGGGTTTCCATTAAAACTCCCTTGAAGGAGTTTTATCTGCAAACATTCTGTCAATGTTGGCTTTTTCCCTATTATTATTTACACGTTCTAGACTCTTTCATTTTTAAGAAACATCTCATTCCCCATCTCTATCATATGTCCGTCCTCCCCTTCTCAGAGAAAGGACTTGAAAAAATTGACCACAGCTGCTATGCCCACTTCTTGACTCCCATTCATTCTTTCCAGTTAATTCAACTATTGTTTGTTCCCCTAAGAACTTGAATGACCTCCTTGTTACCAAATCTAGTGTTGAGACACCATATTCTTTAGATTTTCCTCCCACCTCTGACCACTCCTTTTCAGGTTGCTTTTCAACTATACTCCTGTAGCTTCTCCCAATTTCCACATTCTCTCTCATCTCAGGCCCTTTGCATATGACGTTTCCTCTTGCCTATAGAATAATCCCCCACACTTTTCCTTTACTTCCTCCAGGTCTCAGCAAATTTATAATTTTTTCCAAGAATCCTTTTCTAATTACTCCCCCTACCAAGACTGTTATGATGGCCCTACCACTTTGTTGTAGCACTCATTGTACTGTATTGGAGTTGCTGATTATTTGTAACCTTCACTAGGGTGAAAGCAGAGACAGTTGTAACCCCAGCATATGTCATAGACACTATAATAGATGTGCAATAAATATTTGTTGAATGGTTGAACAAAGTAGGCAGAATATTTAAATAAGCTCATATGCATTATGACTTTTTCCTAATCTTAAGGATATTTATAAATTAAAAATAGAACATAAGAATAAAAAGTCTCATTACTATTCAATTCCATTTACCCAGACTTTGTTTTTCATTTCCTTAACTACCAGATTAAAAAACAACTAAAAATGAAACAAAAATTTAAATTTTTTCACTGATTAACTAACATACAGTTTTAAATAGGAGGGGAATAGACTATCTTATCATGGTAATTCCTTCCAACTCTAAAATTCTACAGTTGTGAGATTTTAAAATCAGTTTAAATGTTAAGTATCAAATGCTGTCAGAAGGAATTTTTAAATCACTATATTTAATAATTTTATTAGTCCCATTAGCTGTTGGAACTTACCTGTAAAAAAATCCAGTGGCCTTCTTTTAGATCTATTTTTGGTATAGGTTAAATATGAAACAGAAATTTAATATACCACACTAATCATAGTTTGGATATAATCCAGGAAAATAGAAATGTATTTCTGATTTTGGCCACCAGAGGGTGAGTATATTATTTTATTATTCATTATGAGAGAGAGAGACTGGGACTCTAGATAGCAAATATTCTGTTCTTAAAAAGGTACTTTCTGAGAGTTCTGGCAAAATGGTGCTCTAGGCAGAAGCACCACGCCATCCCTCCACAGCAAAGATCTGAAAAACTAAGCCGAACAGAGAATACAACAATCCTGAAACCCTAAAACATCAAATGAAGAGAAAAGAACTCAGCCAAGCAACAAATGGAGTGAGAAAACTGACAGAGAACAGAGAGCAAGGAGAGATTCATGCAGAGGTCCCCTACCAGCTAACGCAGCACAGATCCACCATCTTGGACTCCTATCAGAGACCAGCAAACGGGGTATGAGAAAGTAGCCTCATGGAGCTTCCAGCGGGAGACAAAACAACCGGTAATTGATGATATACGCTTTCCCACCCCCCACCCTTCTTCACCCCGACTCAGCTTCCTCTGCTTCCCGTGGCCACAGTCTCTTGACTGGGAAACAGCGGCTGCTTGGATTCCACACACCCCAACGGGTGGCTCTCTGAGTGCCATTTGTTGGCTGCTGGTGTTGCTTTTTTTCTGCTTCTTTTTATTTCTTCCTTGCCTCTCCCCACCTCCCCCTCCTTTCGCTCAAGTACCTCGCTCTGTGCACCATCTTTACTTCTTCCTGAGGGGCTGCAGAGCTCCAGTAATTTGTGATATACGCTTTCCCACTCTCTACCCTTCTTCACCCATACTCAGCCCCCTCTGCTTCCCACAGACACAGTCTCTTGTCCAGAAACACCAGCCCGCACTAGCTGGCTCTCTGAGTGCCATTTGTTGGCTGCTAGTGTTGCTTTTTTTTTCTGCTTCTTTTGACTTCTTACTTCCCTCTCACCACCTCCCCCTCCCTTCGCTCAAGTGCCTGGCTCTGTGCGCCATCTTTGCTTCTTCCTGAGGGGCTGCAGAGCTCTGTTTGAGTGTGGAGCTGCTTCCCTGTTTGGGCTGCCACACTGGTGGGATCCCGGGGCTTTTATTCGTTTGTTTGTTTTGAATTGTTTGTTGGTTTTCTTTTCCTTTTCTTGAGTTGGGAGCCCTTTCTGGCCAGGCTGAGCTGCGTGGCAGGGAGATGCCCCTTTGGCTTCCACAGATATGTAGAGGGATCCCTGAGGACATTTCTTTTTATGTTGGTTTTTTTTTGTTGTTGTTGATGTTTGTTTCTTTGGGGACCTTTCTTGCTTTTTTTTTTTTTTAATTTGTTTTGTTTTCTTTTTCCTCTTTTCCCCTTTTTGTCTTTCTTCATTGCTCAGTTTCTCGTCTCTCTGTATCTTCCTTCTCTTTCTGTTCACTGAATACCTGGCATTGCGTACCTCTATGCCTTCTAGCCAGGTTGTACTGCAACACCTGACAGCGACTTCCCCAGACCTCATAGCTGCACCGGTGGGATCCCTGAGATATTTGCAGTTCTTTAACCTTTCTGATTCATATTTATTCATTCTTTTCTTTTCTTCCACCTCCCCTTTCTGTTTTTTTCCATTTCATAGTCTCTCATCTCTCCACTCCAACGGCAAGCTCCCCTAGCATTCTTTTTTGTTTGTTTTTATGTTTTTCGCTCCTGTTCCTCTCTCCTCTCTCCCATATCCATCTTAGCTCCACACATAACAATCTCCCCGATGCATCCTGCCTACCTGCACCGTGCGCTTGACATCACACCACCAAGCAGCACAGGCACGGCCTACTGGAACCTGCCCTGCTCTGATTACCAACCCGCTCTGGTGGCTGTAGTAAGTGCCACAAACAACCCGTCCCAGTAACTCCTCTTCAGATAGACCTGCCCTGCTGTACCATATCTGAATGACTGACCCTGCCAGTTGAAGAAGGAGGCGAAAAGTATTGTGCCAAAGATGAGCAAACAACAAAGAACACACAGTCTGCCTGCTCAGACACAGTCAAATTTTTTTTTAAAAAAGGGACAAAACAAACAAATCTACGATCAGTAAATGAGAAAAACAACTACTGAATGCCCCAAAGACAGCAGACAATAACAAAACATTTACAAAAACAGAACAGGATGGTTCCAGTAGTCCAAAATAAAACACCAGATGACTCTATTCTGGAAGAAAATGCACAACAACTACCTGATAGGGAATTCAAATCTCTAATACTCAGAATTCTCCAAGAACTGAGGCAAAAAGCTGACAAACATGAGGAAAAAATAGACAAATTCATGGAAAATACGGACAAAAAATTGGAAGAATTCAGGAAAATAATGCAGGAACAAAATGCCAAAATAAATTCACAACTAGAAATTATACAAAGACAACAATTAGAATTCCAAAAGATAAACAACAAGATTTCAGAAATGGACGATGTCATAGAAAGGCTGAGAAGCAGATTTGAAACAGTGAAAGACAGGATCAGTGGAATTGAAGACAAACACTTGGATACAATTCTGTTTCAGGAAAACTCAGAAAAAAGAACAAAGAAAAATGAAGAGACCCTGAGAGTTATGTGGGACACAATCAAAAGCAAAAATCTTCGAGTGATTGGAATTCCAGAACAGGGGGAGAAAACAGGAAACACAGAGAGGATCACTGAGGAACTGCTGACAGAAAACTTCCCCAATATCATGAAAGATGAAAAGCTAGCCATCCAAGAAGCTCAACGAACCCCATATAGAAGAGACTCCAAAAGAAAATCACCAAGGCATATCATATTCACACTCACCAAAACCAAAGACAAACAAAGAATCCTGAGAGCAGCTCAAAAAAAACAAGAAGTCACATACAGAGGAGAAACTAAGCACAGATTATTTGGCAGAAACCGTGCAGGCAAGAAGGCAATGGGATGACATATATAAAACCTTGAAAGAAAAAAATTGCCAGCCAAGAATAATATATCCTGCAAAACTCTCGTTCAAATTTGATGTTGAAATTAGGTCATTTCCAGATAAACAGAAACTAAGGGAATATGTAAAAGTCAAACCAAACTTCCAAGAATTATTAAAGTGAGTTCTTCAATCTGAGGACAAACAGCTTCAGCTCACAGGCAGAACCTAGGACGCAGGATCATACCAGCCAGATACCAATCTAGGAAATGAACTCTCGAGGACTATCCAAAACCAAAAGAAATACAACAGGGCATCAGAGCAGTTAATCAGTAAATGACAACAACATCAAAACAATAAAAGAGGGAATAAACGGCATAGGTATAGAATCTTCTAATGGAGAGGAAGGCAAGGTGATACCAAGTAATGGTAGACTGCTTCAAACTTATAAAGATAAGGGTAAAATTTATGGTAACCACAATGAAAGTTAACAAACATACTCATAAAAATAAAGAGGAAAAACATAAAGTCTCAGCAAAAACAAAACCTACAAAAACAAAAGAAATGAAAAAAAAAAAATCCACAAACAAAAGTAACTCAGCACAAGAGAGTGAGAAGAACAAAGAAAACGTCAGCACCACCAAAAAAGCACTACAAAATGACAACAACAAACCCACATGTATCAATAATCACACTGAATGTAAATGGACTCAATGCACCCATAAAGAGATGGAGAGTGATAGAATGGATAAGAAAACAGGATCCATCAATATGCTGTCTACAGGAGACACACCTTAGAAACAAAGATGTGAATTTATTAAAAGTCAAGGGTTGGAAAAAATATATCAAACTAACAACTACCAAAAAAGAGCAGGAGTGGCAATTCTAATCTCAGATAAAATAGACTTTAAAACAAAATCTACCATAAAAGACAAAGAAGGACACTATATAATGATTAAGGGGACCATCCATCATGAAGACATAACCATAATAAACATCTACGCACCCAATGACAGGGCTCCAAAATACATAAAACAAACTCTAACAACACTGAAAAGAGAAATTGACAATTCCACAATAATAGTAGGAGACTTCAACACACCACTCTCAGTAAAGGAAAAAACAACTAAGAAGAAACTCAGCAAAGATACAGAAGATCTAAAGGGCACAATCATCCAACTTGACCTCATAGACATATATAGAACACTCCATCCAACCACTGCAAAGTACACATTCTTTTCCAATGCACATGGAACGTTCTCCAGAATAGACCACATCTTAGGCCACAGAGCAATCCTCAACAAGATCCAAAACGTTGAGATAATTCAAAGTATCTTCTCTGACCACAATGCCATCAAGGTAGAAATTAACACTAGAAAGAGCAAGGGAAAAAATCAACTACATTGAAACTGAATAATACCCTGCTTACACATCAGTGGGTAATAGAAGAAATCAGAGATGGAATCAAAAAATTCCTAGAATCAAATGAGAATGAAAACACATCATACCAAAACCTTTGGGACACAGCAAAGGCAGTCCTCAGAGGACAATTTATAGCAATAGATGCACATATCAAAAAAGAAGAAAGGGACAAAATCAAAAGATTAACTACACAACTCAAACAAATAGAAAGAGAACAGCAAAAAAAGCCCACAACCACCGGAAGAAAGGAAATAGTAAAGATCAGAGCAGAAATAAATGAAATAGAGAACAGAAAAACAATAGAAAGAATCAACAAAACCAAAAGTTGGTTCTTTGAAAGAATCAACAAAACCGACAAACCACTGGCCACACTGACAAAAGAAAAACAGGAGAGGACACAAATAACCCAAATAAGAAATGAAATGGGGGACATTACAACAGACCCGACTGAAATAAAAAGGATCATAACAGAATATTATGAAAAACTATACTCCAACGAACTTGAAAACCTAGAGGAAATGGATAAATTTCTAGAAACACACGGCCTACCCAAAGTACAACAAAGTGATGTTGAAAATCTAAACAGACCCATAACAAGAGAAGAGATTGAGAAGGTAATAAATAAAGCTCCCAACCAAAAAAAGCCCTGGCCAAGGTGGCTTCACTGGAGAATTCTACAAAACATTTACAGAAGAGTTTGTACCAGTACTACTCAAGCTATTTCAGAGCATAGAAGAGGAAGCAACACTTCCAAATTCATTCTATGAAGCCAGCATAACGCTGATACCAAAACCAGGAAAAGATGTCACAAAAAAAGAAAATTACAGACCAATATCTCTTACGAATATAGATGCAAAAATTCTCAACAAAATTCTAGCCAATAGAATTCAGCATCCTATCAAAAAAACAATTCACCATGACCAAGTAGGATTCATACCAGGTATGCAAGGATGGTTCAACATTAGAAAATCAATCAACATAATCCACCACATAAATAAAAGGAAAGGAAAGAATCACATGATCATCTCAGTTGATGCAGAAAAGGCATTTGACAAAGTCCAACACCCGTTCCTGATAAAAACTCTTCAATAAAATAGGTATAGAAGGGAAATTTCTCAACATAATAAAGGGCATCTATGCAAAACCAACGGCCAACATCATTCTTAATGGAGTGAGGCTGAAAACATTCCCCTTGAAAACAGGAACAAGACAAGGATGCCCTTTATCACCACTCCTATTTAACATTGTGCTGGAAGTTCTAGCTAAAGCAATAAGGCAAGAAAAAGAAATAAAGGGCATCCAAATTGGTAATGAAGAAGTTAAACTGTCCCTGTTTGCAGATGATATGATACTATACACAGAAAACCCTAAAGACTCCACGAGAAATCTACTGGAACTAATAGATTCAGCAGAGTAGCAGGATACAAGATAAACATTCAAAAATCAGTTGGATTCCTATACACCAATAAGGAAAATGATGAAAAGGAAATCAGGAAAACAATACCATTTTCAATAGCCCCTAAAAAGATAAAATACTTAGGAATAAATCTGACCAGGGATGTAAAAGACCTATACAAAGAAAACTACAAAACACTACTGCGAGAAACCCAAAGGGATCTACATAAATGGAAAAACATACCATGCTCATGGATAGGCAGACTCAACATTGTGAAAATGGCAATTCTCCCCAAAGCAATTTACAAATACAAGGCAATCCCTATCCAAATACCAGCAACATTCTTCAAAGAGATGGAAAAACTAATCATTAACTTTATATGGAAAGGGAAGAAGCCCCAAATAAGTAAAGCACTACTGAAGAAGAAGAATAAAGTTGGAGGACTCACACTACCTGACTTCAGAACCTACTATACAGCTACAGTAGTCAAAACAGCCTGGTACTGGTACAACAACAGATACATTGACCAATGGAACAGAATTGAGAACCCAGATGTAAATCCATCCACCTACAGTCACCTGATCTTCGACAAGGGCCCAAAGTCCATCAAATGGGTAAAGACAGTCTTTTTAACAAATGGTGCTGGCAAAACTGGATATCCATCTTCAAAAAAATGAAACAGGACCTATACCTCACACTGTATACACAAACTACTTCAAAATGGATCAAAGACCTGAATATAAAGCCTAAAACTATAAAGTTCATAGAAGAAAAAACAAGACCAACACTTCAGGCCTTAATACATGGCATTAACAGGATACAAACCATAACCATCAATGCACAAAACCCAACAGATAAGCTAGATAACTGGGATCTTCTAAAAATCAAACACCTATGCTCTTCAAAAGACTTCACCAAAAGAGTCAAAAGAGAACCTACCGACTGGGAAAAAATTTTTGGACAGTACAAGTCAGACAGAGGTCTAATCTCCATAATCTACAAGAAAATCCAACACCTCTACAACAAAAAGACAAATAATCCTATTAAAAAATGGGCAAAGGAAATGAACAGACACTTCACCAAAGAAGACATTCAAATGGCCAACAGACACATGAGGAAATGCTCGCCATCACTAGCCATTAGAGAAATGCAAATTAAAACCACAATGAGATGCCATCTCACCCCGGCATTACTGGCACCAATCAAAAATACTGGAAATAACAAATGGTGGAGGGGCTGTGGGGAGATCGGAACTCTTATGCACTGCTGGTGGGAATGCAAAATGATACAACCATTTTGGAAAATGATATGGCGCTTCCTCAGAAAGCTAGAAATAGACATACCATTCAATCCAGCAATCCCACTCCTAGGAATATATCCTAGAGAAAATAAGAGTCGTCACTCGAATAGACATATGCACACCTATGTTCATGGCAGCATTGTTCACAATAGCAAAAAGATGGAAACAACCTAGATGCCCATCAACAGATGAATGGATAAACAAACTATGGTACATACACACAGTGGAGTAGTATGCAACGAGAAACAACAAAAATGAATCTGTGAAGCATCTCATAACATGGATGAAACTGGAGGACATTATGCTTAGTAAAATAAGTCAATCACAAAAGGACAAATATTGTATGAGACCTCTATTGTAAAAACCCATTAAAAAGTTCACACACAAAAAGTAACAATCTTTGTTGGTTACCAGGGATGGGAGGGGTGGGGGTGGAGGAATACTAAATAGATAATAGATAAGTGGTATTTTGGATGACGGGTGAGACAGTACACAGTACAGGAGAAACTAGCACAACTTGTACAAGGAAAGTTAATGGAAGCCCCACAGACACATTCAAACTCCCTGAGGGACTGAATTGCTGGACGGAAGGCTCTGGGGACCATGGTCTCCGGGAACATCTAGCTCAACTGGCATGACACAGCTTATAAAGACAATGCTATACATTCTACCTTGGTGAGTAGTGTCTGGGGTCTTAAAAGCCTGTGAGCGGCCATCTAAGATACTCCACTGGTCTCATCCCTTTGGGAGCAAGGGAGAATGAAGAGAACAGGATACAAGGAAAAGATTAGTCTGAAAGACTAATGGACCACAGGTACCAAGGCCTCCACCAGACTGAGTCCAATACAGCTAGATGGTGCCCGGCTACCAGCACTGACTGCTCTGGCCAGGATCACAACAGAGGGTTCTGGACAGAGCTGGAGAAGGATGTAGAGCATAATTCTAACTCACAAAAAAAAGACCAGATTTACTGGCCCAAAGGAGACTGGAGAAACCTCGAGATTATGGCCCCCAGACACCCTTTTAGCTCAGTGAAGTTACCTCTGAGGTTCACTGCTCAGCCTGGGAGTGGACAGCCCCGTAAAACCAAATAAGACTAACGAGGTACAGGAGTCCAGTGACAAGGGCCAGAAAGCAGAAGGGGACAAGCAAGCTGGTAATAGGGAACCCAAGGTTGAGTAAGGATATTGTTGATGTGTTGTGAGATTGTTAACCATTGTCATAGGGCAACATGTGTAGTAGCTGTTAAATGAGAAACTATTTTGTTCTGTAAGCCTTCACCTTAAGTGAGAATAACAGCACAATTCGCAGAGCATAGTCAATGTCACTGAACTGTGCATGTAGAAATTTTTGAAATGGTGTATCTTTGGCTATGTGTATTTTCACCAAACCAAAAAAGAGGTTGAGAAGTTAGAGGGTTAATATGTTGCGGGGTTGTTAACCAATGTTATAAAACAACATGTGTACTTCTGTTTCATGAGAAACTATTTGTTCTGTAAGCCTTCACCTGAAGTACAATAAAAAAAAATTAAAAAAAAAAAAGGTACTTTCACTTTTTTATGAAGTTACAAATAGAAGGGCATATAGGGATAGCCCTGCTAGCTTTATATGGTATTATAAAGCCTATCTTTGCTACATTTTCTCAGCCTCTCTTGATTTCTGAAAAAACAGAACAAAAACAAACTACATAATGATTTGGGGAAATACAGCAAATAGTGAAACTGATTTAGGGGAAGTAGATGAGATTTATGTGGAGAGATCATTTGGGGGCCAGGAGCAAGGAATAGTTGCTGAAAGTCTAAGGGGTAAAGCATTGGTTGCTTTCAAGTGCCTCTACTTGTTAACTGTAGCTGTTATTGCCTATTGCCTAGTCCTTGAGTGGTGCAAACAGTTAACATGTTTGGCTGCTAACTGAAAGGTTGAAGATTCAAATCCACCCAGAGGTGCCTCTGAAGAAAGGCCTGGTGATCTAATTCCAAATAATCTGCCATTGAAAACCCTGTGGAGCACATTTCTACTGTAACACTCATAAACATAGGGCTGCCATACGTCTGAATCAACTTGATGCAACTAGTTAGTATTGCCTAAGGAAGATGAAGAATAGATGTCTTATGAACTATTTGCAAGTTGCCTATAGTTGTGATAGTTGACTAAAGTAAGTTTGTATTTTAAAAAAAAGGTACTCTCCTTTTTTTCTTTTTACATAATACACTCCTGAAAGTATATATATTAAAAAGAAGATCTTTATGTTAGGTCTTTGTTCAATTTCTTTTAGAAACATTTGATAACTATCCAACCAAAAAAAAAACAAACAAAAACCTGTTGCTGTCGAGGTGATTCCAACTCATAGCAACCCTACAGGAGAGAGTAGAACTGCCCCATAGGGTTTCCAAGAAGCAGCTGATGGATTAGAACTGCCAACCTTTTTTGGTTAGCAGCTGTGGCACTTAACCACTATCCAAAATTTTATACATATTCTTTTTTTTTTTTTATTGTGCTATAGGTGAAACTTTACAGAGCAAACTAGTTTCTCATTCAACAATTCATACACAAATTGTTTTGTGACATTGGTTGCAATTCCTGTGATGTATCAACACTCTCCCCTCCCACACCCCAATTCCCCATTTCCATCTGTCCATTTTTCCTGTCCCTTCCTGCCTTCTCGTCATTGTTTTTGGGAAGGTGTTGCCCTTTTGGTTTCGTATACATGATTGAACTAAGAAGCATGTTCCTCACGTGCGTTGCTTTATAGACCTGTCTAATCTTTGGGTTAAGGGTCAACTTCAGGTGTGGCTTCAGTTCTGTGTTAAAAGGGTGTCAGGGGCCATCGTCTCAGGCATTCTTCCAGTCTCTGTGAGACCAGTTTAAGTCTGGTCTTTTTGTGTGTGTGTGAATTTGAATTTTTTTCCACATTTTTTTCCCACACTTTCCGAAACCCTCTATTGTGATCCCTGTCAGAGTGGTTGGTGGTGGTAGCCAGGCACTATCTAGTTCTTCTGGGCTCAGGCTGGTGGAGGCTGTGGTACTTCTGGTCCATTAGTTCTTTGGCCTATTATTTCCCTTGTCTTTGGTTGTCTTCACTCTCCTTTGCTCTGGATAGGATGGGACCAGTAGATGTATCTTAGATGGCAGCTCCAAGCTTTTAAGACCCCAGAGACTACTCACAAAAGTTGGATGTAGAACATTTAATTTATGAACTTCGTTATGCCAGCTGACCTAGATGACCCCCACAACCATGGTCCCCAGCCCTCAGCCCCAGGAACTCAGTCCCTCAGGGTGTTTGGATGTGTCTATGAAGCTTCTAAGACTTTGCTTTGGTCAAGTTGTGCTGACTTCCCCTATACTGTGCACTGTCTTTCCCTTCACCAAAGTTAACACTTATCTACTATCTAGTTAATGATTCCCTCTACCCAACACTCCTCTCCCTCGTAACCATCAAAGATTCTTTCTGTGTGTAAACCTTTTCATGAGTTTTTATAATAATGGTCTCATACTGTATTTGTTCTTTTGTGAGTGACTTATTTAACTAAGCATAATGCCCTCCAGATTCATCCATGTTATGCAGATTCATCATTGTTCTTTATCGTTGTGTAGTATTCCATTGTGCATATGTATCATAATTTGTTTATCCATTCATCTGTTGATGGGCACTTAAGTTGTTTCCATCGTTTTGCTATTGTGAATAATGCTGCAATGAACGTTGGGTGTGCATATGTCTATTGGTGTGACGGCTCTTATTTCTCTAGGGTATATTCCTAGGACTGGGATTGCTGGATCACATGGTATTTCTACTTCTAGCTTTTTAAGGGAACACCATATTGTTTTCCATAGTGACTGTACCATTTTACATTCCTACCGGCAGTGCAGAAGAGTTCCAGTCTCCCTGCAACCTCGCCAACACTTGTTATTTTATCTTTTTTTGATTAGTGCCAGTAATGTGGTGAGATGGTATCTCAATGTAGTTTTGATTTGCATTTCTCTCATGGCTAATGATTGTGAGCATTTCCTCATGTGTCTGTTAGCCGCCTGAATGTCTTCTTCGGTGAAGTGTCTGTTCATATCCTTTGCCCATTTTTTTAGTAGGATTATTGTCCTTTTATTGTTGAGGTGTTGCAGTATCTTTTAGATTTTAGAGATTAAACCCTTGTCAGATATGTTGTAGCCAAATTTTTTTCCCCAGTCTGTAGGTTCTCATTTTACTGTTTTGGTGAAGTCTTTTGATGAGCATAACCGTTTAATTTTTAGGAGCTCCCAGTTATCTAGTTTATTTTCTGGCACTTGTGCATTGTTAGTTATAGCTTGTATCCTATGTATCCATATATTAGGGCTCTTAGCATTGTCCTTCTTTTTTCCTTCATGATCTTTATTGTTTTAGGTTTTATATTTAGGTCTTTAATCCATTTTGAATTAGTTTTTGGGTGTGGTGTGAGGTATAGGTCCTATTTCAATTTTTTACAGATGGACATCCAGTTTTGCCTGCACCATTTGTTAAAGAGACTGTCTTTTCCCCTTTTAATGGACTTTAGACATTTGTAAAAGATCAGCTGACCATAGGTGGATGGTTTTATGCCTGGGTTCTCAATTCTGTTCCATTGGTCTGTGTTCTGTCATTGTACCAGTACCAGGCTGTTTTGACTACCGTGGTTGTATAGCAGGTTCTGAGATCAGGTAGTGTGAGGCCTCCTACTTTGTTCTTCTTTTCAGTAATGCTTTACTTATCTGGGGCCTCTTTTCTTTTCCATATAAAGTTAGCGATTAGTTTTTCCATCTTGTTAAAGATGTTCATCAGGGTTGTATCCTTTCACCATACTTGTTCAATCTGTATGCTGAGGAAATAATCCAAGAAGCTGGACTATATGAAGAAGAATGCAGTATCAGGACTGGAGAAAGATACATTTGTTAATTTGTTACCTGTGATACGCAGATAACACAACCTTGCTTGCCAAAAATGAAGACGACTTGAAGCACTTACTTATGACAAAGGTCAAAGACTACACCCTTCAGTATGGATTACAACTAAATATGAAGATAACAAAAATCCTGGCAACTAGACCAATAAACAACATCATGATAAATGGAGAAAAAGTTGTTGTCAATGATTTTATTCTATGTGGATCAGCAATCAATGTCCATGGAAGCAGAATGCAAGAAATCAAACAACATATTGCATTGGAAAAATTGCTACAAAAGACCTCTTTAAAGTTTTAAAAAGCAAAGATGTCACTTTGATGACTAAGGTAGTTCTGATCCAAGCCATGGTCTTTTCAGTCACCCCATATGCATTCGAAAACTGGACAAAGAAAAAGGAAGACAGAAGAAGAATTGATGCATTCAAATTGTGGTGTTGGCAAAGAATACTGAATATACTGTGGACTGCCAGGTAATCGAACAAGTCAGTCTTAGAACAAATACGACCAGAATGCTACTTAGAAGCAAGGCTGATGAGACTTTGGCTCATTTACTTTGATACGTCATGAGGAAAGATCAGTCTCTAGAAAAGGACATCATGGTTGGTTAAGTAGAGGGTCAGCAAAAATGAAGAAACCCTCAATGAGATGAATTGACACAATAGCCGCAACAATGGACTCAAACATACCAACAATCATGCAGATGGCACAGGAGAGGGCAATGATTTGTTTTGTTATACATAAGGTCACACCATGAGTCGGTGCTGACTCAACGGCAACTAACAAGAATAACAAAAAGGCTGGGGAATGGTACACTGGGACATCCAATTAACAAGTATTTAATGAGCACCATTAGACATTAGTTAAATAGATAAGTAGTAGACATGACCTCTAAGGAGCCTTGGTGGCGCAGTGGTTAAAGCGATCAACTGCTACTGAAAGGTCAGCGGTTCAAAACCACCAGTGACTCTGTGGGAGGAATATGTGGCAGACTGCTTCATAGAGATTTACAGGCTTGGAAAGCCTATGGGGTTGCTATGAGTTGGAATTGACTCGACAGCAGTGGGTAGACATGATCTCTATCCTCAAGGAAAGAAAGCACTGAGGAAATGAGTTGTATGTTAGCCTATGATATTAAATAATATTGTCTTAAATTAATAAACACTGAGCGTTAAACCTGTGATGAGGATATAGGTATAGAAGAGGAGAAGAAGGCTTGTACAATTTAGGGAGGTGGGAACAGACAAGAATCTCTTGGAAGATTAAGAAGAAGTGCAATCTGAAGCTAAACAGTGCTTTGATTTGTTTTAGCCACTAAATATATTTAAAATTTTAAATAATACAAAAGGGGGCACTTTAAAAAAAATTTTTTTTTATTGTGCTTTAGATGAAGGTTTACAGAACAAGTAGTTTTTCATTAAACAGTTAGTACACATATTGTTTTATGACACTGGTTAACCCCATGAGATGTCAACGCTCTCTCTTCTCAACCTTGGGTTCCCTATTACCAGCTTTCCTGTCCCCTCCTGCCTTCTAGTCCTTGTCCCTGGGCTGCTGTGCCCCATTAGTCTTGTTTTGTTTTATGGGGCTGTCTAATCTTTGGCTGAAGGGTGAACCTCAGGAGTGACTTCATTACTAAGCTAAAAGGGTGTCCGGGGGCCCTACTCTCAGGGTTTTTTCAGTCTCTGTCAGGCCAGTAAGTCTGGTCTTTTCTTGTGAGTTAGAATTTTGTTCTACATTTTTCTCCAGCTCTGTTGTGATCCCTGTCAGAGCAGTCAGTGGTGGTAGCTAAGCACCATCTAGATGTACTGGACTCAGTCTGGTGGAGGCTGTGGTAGTTGTAGTCCATTAGTCCTTTGGACTAATCTTTTCCTTGTATCCTGTTCTCTTCATTCTCCCTTGCTCCCGAAGGGGTGAGACCAGTGGAGTATCTTAGATGGCTGCTCACTGGCTTTTAAGACCCCAGGTGCTACTCACCAAGGTAGAATGTAGAACATTTTCTTTATAAACTATGTTATGCCAGTTGAGCTAGATGTTCCCCAAGACTCTCTTGATTTCTTGACTGCTGCTTCCATGGGTATTGACTGTAGATTCAAGTAAAATGAAATCCTTGACAACTTCAATCTTTTCTCCATTTATCATGATGTTACTTATTGGTCCAGTTGTGAGGATTTTTGTTTTATGTTGAGGTGTAAGCCATATTGAAGGCTGTCGTCTTTGATCTTCATCAGTAAGTGCTTCAAGTTCTCTTCACTTTCAGCAAGCAAGGTTGTGTCATCTGCATATCACAGGTTGTTAATGAGTCTTCCTCCAATCCTGATGCCTCGTTCTTCGTCATATAGTCTAGCTTCTCGGATTACTTGCTCAGCATACAGATTGAATAGGTATGGTGAAAGGATACAACCCTTACACACACCTTTCCTGGCTTTAAGCCACACAATATCCCCTTGTTCTTTTCAAACGACTGCCTCTCGATCTATGTACAGGTCTCTCATGAGCACAATTAAGTGTTCTGGAATTCCCATTCTTTGCAACATTATCGATAATTTGTTATGATCCACACAGTCGAATGCCTTTGCATAGTCAATAAAATACATGTAAACATCTTTTTGGTATTCTCTGCTTTAAGCCAGGATCCATCTGACATCAGCAATGACATCCCTGGTTCTGCATCCTCTTCTGAATCCGGCTTGAATTTCTGGCAGTTACCC
Source organism: Dugong dugon (assembly GCA_030035585.1). Taxonomy (NCBI): domain Eukaryota; kingdom Metazoa; phylum Chordata; class Mammalia; order Sirenia; family Dugongidae; genus Dugong; species Dugong dugon. Next base: position 92,204,194 of record CM057462.1, read on the forward strand.
ATTGATATACCACTAGCTGCTTTTGAATGATCTTCAGTAAAATTTTACTTGCATGTGATATTAATGATATCGTTCAATAATTCCACATTCGGTTGCATCGCCTTTCTTGGGAATAGGCATAAATATGAATCTCTTTCAAAGTCAGTTGGCCAGGTAGCTGTCTTCCAAATTTCTTGGCATAGATGAGTGAGCACTTCCAGTGCTGCATCCATTTGCTGAAACATCTCAACTGGTATTCCATCGATTCCTGGAGGCTTTTCTTTCACCAATGCTTTCAGTGCAGCTTGGACTTCTTCCTTCAGTACCATCGGTTCCTGATCATATGCTACTTCTTGAAATGGTTAAACATCAACCAATTCTTTTTGGTAAAGTGATTCTGTGTATCCCTTCCATCTTCTTTTGATGCTTCCTGCGTCGTTTATTTATTTTCCCCCACAGAATCCTTCAGTATTGCAACTTGAGGCTTGAATTTTTTCTTCAGTTCTTTCAGCTTGAGAAATGCCAAGTGTGTTCTCTCCTTTTGGTTTTCTATCTTCAGGGCTTTACACATTTCATTATAATACTTTACTTTGTCTTCTCAAGCCACCCTTTGAAACTTTCTGTTCAGCTCTTTTACTTCATCATTTCTTCCATTTGCTTTAGCTACTCAATATTCAAGAGCAAGTTTCAGAGTCTCTTCTGACATCCATTTTGGTCTTTTCTTTCTTTCCTGTCTTTTTAATGACCTCTTCATGTATGATGTCTCTGATGTTATTCCACAACTTGTCTGGTCTTTGATCATGCGTGTTCAATGCATCAAATCTATTTTTGAAATGGTCCCTAAATTCAGGTGGGATACACTCAAGGTGGTACTCTGGCTCTCGTGGACTTGTTCTAATTTTTTTCAGCTTCAACTTGAACTTGCATATGAGCAATTGATGGTCTGTTCGGCAATCGGACCCTGGCCTTGTTCTGACTGATGATATTGAGCTTTTCCATCGTCTATTTCCACAGATGTAGTTGATTTGATTCCTGTGTATACTATCTGGTGAGGTCCATGTGTGTAGTCGCCATTTATGTTGTTGAAAAAAGGTATTTGCAATGAAGAAGTTGTTGGTGTTGCAAAATTCTATCATGCAATCTCTGGCATCGTTTCTGTCACCAAGATATATTTTCCACCTACCAATCGATCCTTCTTCTTTTTTTCCAACTTTCGTATTTCAATCACCAGTAATTATCAATGCATCCTGATTGCACGTTCAAGCAATTTCAGACTGCAGAAGTTGGTAAAAATCTTCAATTTCTTCATTTTTGGCCTTAGTGGTTGTTGCATAAATTTGAATAATGGTCGTAATAACTGGTCTTCCTTGTAGGCATATAGATATTATCCTATCACTGACAGCATTGTACTTCAGGATAGATCTTGAAATGTTCTTTTTGACCATGAATGCAATGCCATTCCTCTTTAAGTTGTCGTTCCCAGCATAGTAGACCACATGATTGTCTGATTCAAAATGGCCAATACCAGTCCATTTCAGCTCACTAATGCTTAGGATATTGATGTTTATGAGCTCCATTTCATTTTTTACTATTTCCAATTTTCCTAGATTCATACTCTGTATATTCCATGTTCTGATTATTAATGGATATTTGCAGCTGTTTCTTCTCACTTTGGGTCATGCCACATCAACAAATGAAGGTCTAGAAAGCTGTTTTTTCATTGGCAGACTCTTAGGATAGCCTTCTTTTTCTTATTCTGTCTCTTGCTGACCACCTGAAGTCATGCTTTAGGCATCCAGAGAATCAGGCCATGAGTTTCCTAGCTCATACTTCATAAAATTAAAGCATCTGTATTAGTTTCCTGTGGCTGCTATAACAAATTCCCACAAACTTGGTGGCTTAAAACAACAGAAATTTATTTTCTCACAATTTTAGTGGCCAGAAGTCCAAAATTAGTATCACTGGCCTGAAATCAAGGTATGAGTAGGTCCACACTCTGAAGGTTCTAAAGGAGAATCTGTTTCTTGTCTCTTCCAGCCCCTGGTGGCTGCTGAGAATTTCTTGGCTTGTGACCACATTGCTGCAGTCTCTGCCTCTATGGTCACATTGCCTTCTCTTCTTCTGTGGTCAAATTTCCTTCTGCCTCCCTCTTATAATGACACTTGTGATTGCAGTTAGGGCCCAACCTGGATAATCCAGCATAATCTCTTCATCTTAAAATACTAACTTTAATCATATCTGCAAAGTCCTTTTTTTGTCATATAGTCACAATTTTCCAGGATTCAGACATGGATATTTTTTGGGGGCCATTATTCAGCCTACTACAGCATCTAATAAAGAATCAAGAACATTGATGAAATGGGATAACAGAGACATTCATCATCTCTTGAAAAATGTCCTTCACAATCTGTATTTTAAAAAATCTTATCTTTTTGCCATTTAAATATTAATATTTTGCATATCAAATATTAATATAAATTAATTCAGACTGATATCCTTTATAGAAGATTCCAAAAATGAATTCTAAAGAAAAAGTCCAATTTATCATATATCGATCCTTTTTACATATAGCCTCATGAATAACCAGTTGACACTGAAACATGAGTTCAGAGACTATTATTATTTTGGCACAGGAACAAACTTAATTTCAAAATCATAGCCTACGATGTGCATTAATTTTTATTCAAATAAAAGTTTTAAACATCTGAGTAACTTACAGATACAAACAGAATAGACACTGAATGGTTTCCTATTGCTTTCATATGTAGGAACTAGTCATTTCAGCAAATTACAAATAAATCGAAATTTAACATAATGAACTAAATCTGCAGCCAGGAAGAATCTATGATTTAGGCTTAACACATGGACTAAAATGACATTTGCAGTATTGGTCAGCATTAATTTGTATGGATTCATGTGGAATCATCAATTAGTTATTTGCCAGTCACAAATAATTGAAAATTGTTGTAGGAGATTATCTACAACTGACCTCTTCTGTCTGAACAACTGCCTTTCCGGAGTAGTAGAATTCTTGGGGTAGGTGAGGGATTTGATGGAGCATTCTAGTCCTAAATTGAAGACTATTCAAATATTTCTCAATATGAATAATTCTGCTATCACTCAACACCACTAGACAGAAAGTTGAGTGTACCCAAATACAGTGTTGTGTTTCTTTAACAATAATGTGATTCATGGTTTTATTGTATGCTATATAAGTCCTTTTTAAGGCTTTGTCTACATGTTAATGAATTACTTTTCAATTTTTTTAAATTCTGACAATCAGTTTTTATATGAGCCATGTAACTCATTTATTGTGACTATTAAGAGGCTAATGTCACTAGAGCACCCATTTCACCATCCAGTGTTTTCATTATAAATTCCATATATACCAGTCTACACCATTTATTATTTATTGCAGTCGCAGTCATCAAAGATTAATATCCTATGGTAAACACATTTCTTTAAATCATTACAACTGGCATGCAGATGATGATTTTGAAGGGTGAAGGTAAAGCCAGCCTTAATGAACACTGTATTTGGAAATGGAATTTGACAAAGAATCCTACATTCATATTGCCAGGATTCAACTCACGTCACATTTATACACACTTGTAAATGTAGGAACGGAAATCATTCAAGCCTTTCACAGAACTGCCAACTGCTTGTTCCTTGACCTAGATCAAACCTAACCAAATTCTAGGTAATTTTGCTTGTAGGAAGGCTCCTAAATGGCATATTAATAACTTGCTCAAAAAGTGGATCTGCCTTGCCTTTGGATGTAACCTAACAGATTTGACCTCAGGTGTTATGGAACGCTGGATGGCATACAGAAGAAACCTGAAGCCTGTTGCTGTCGAGTAGATTCCGACTCATAACGACCTTATAGGACAGAGTAGAACTGCCCCATAGGGTTTCCAAGGAGCAGCTGATGGATTCGAACTGTTGACCTTTTGGTTAGCAGCTGAGCTCTTAACCACTGTGCCACCAGAGCTCCAGCATATAGAGGAGACACATCTAAAACTTCTTCCTGCTGGGTTAGTGTTCCTAGAGAAATTCTCTTTCAAAGACAGAAAAACCTAAACTTTTCACACTGCAGATCCTGTTCTGCGTCAGACTCCTTTTTTTTCTTTTTCTCCGTATTCTATATTATCTCGCTAGGTGACCTCATCCACTCCCTTGTCTTCAAATGCTATCTATATGCTAATAGATTATACATTTATATCACTTGGTCAGGCCTCTTTTCTAAGCTCTATACCTGTCTACTCAACCACTTATTCTATATCTCCTCTCAGATGCATGGCAGGAACTTCCAACTTGCCACATCCAAAACAGAATTCCTGATCATACTTTACCACCCCTGACCCATACTTCTTATAATATTCCCAATCTCCAGTTGCTGGAATTTTAACTCCTTTTAACTCACTCTATACATATAATTTGGAAACCTTGGTGGCATAGTGGTTAAGAGCTATGGCTGTTAACCAAAAGGTCGGCAGTTCAAATCCATCAGGCGCTCCTTGGAAACTATGGGGCAGTTCTACCCTGCTCTATAGGGTAACTATGAGTCGGAATTGACTCAACTGCAACGGGTTTCTTTCTTTGTTTTTTGGTTTATACATAGAATCTGTCACCACTTGTCTGCTCACTTCTATTCATCTCCATTGTCTTCAACCTGGTACAATGCACCACAGTTTTCCACCTGCCTGATTTCACTTCATCTATTTTTTCCTTTTATTCATTCATACAGCATCAAAAGTGATCTCTTAAAGATGCTAGTATGATCACAATATTCCTTTGCTTAAAATCCTTTTGGTTGTTCATTGGTCTTATGATAAATACCCCAATACTTGACACCATCTAGATGGCCCAGTATAATCAGGCCCACTACTCTATTCCCTTAGTCTCTATACTCCAATTACACTGGTTGCCTTCCAAGTCCTTGATGACACTAAATTCCTTCTTACTTCAGACCTTCCCCCTTGATATTTCCTTTCCCTGGAATACTCTTAACTACCTTTTCATCTGGCCAACTACTATTCATCCTTCCAGGCTGCAACTTACTTTCCCTGACTCCCTTCAATGATTGTTGTTCTGTGCCATCAAATTGATTCCAACCCAGAGTGCCCCTATAGGACAGGGTAGAACTGCCCCATAGGGTTGCCAAGGCTGTAATCTTTATGGAAGCAAACTGCCACACCTTTCTCCCGTGGAGCGGCTGGTGGTACATTTGGTTAGCAGCAGAGTGCTTAACCATTGCACCACCAGGACTCCTCTTCTAATAATAGATCCTCCTGTTTATGCTCTTACAGCACCTACATTTCTTTGTAGCATTTATCATAATTATAATTATTACTCAGTATCTGCCTCTTCCAACATATTGCAAGCTCTTTGAGAACAGGGACCATTCTGACTTGTTTGCCTAACATTTTTCAAAGAACTAGCACTTAGTAGGAATTCAAAATATATTTGTAGAGTGAGTGAATCAATATGTGAATGATGAATACCATCTAAAGGGTAAAAGATTCCTCATTAATGAAATAACATGGGAATTGCCACTTAAAAATACTTCAAAGAAAAAATTATATATATTATTGTGCTGTAGGTGAAATTTACAGCTCAAGTTAATTTCTCATTCAAAAATTTATACATGTATTGTTTCGTGACATTGGTTGCAATCCTCACAGTGTGACAGTATGCTCTCTCCACCCCGGGTTCCCTGTGTCCATTCATCCAGTTCTGTCCCTTCCTGCATTCTTGTCTTGCTTTTGGGCAGGAGTTGCCCATTTGGTCTTGTCTATTTCATTGACCTAAGCAGCACGTTCCTCACGTGTGTCACTTTCTGTTTTATAGGCCTGTCTAATCTTTGTCTGAAGAGTGGGCTTCAGGAGTGGTTCCAGTTCTGAGTTAGCAGAGTGTCTGGGGCCCATAGTCTCAGGGGTTCCTCCAGTTTCTGTTAGATCAGTATGTCTGGTCTTTTTTCAAGAATTTCAGTTCTGTACATTTTTCTCCCATTCTGTCAGGGACTCTCTGTTGTGATCCCTGTCAGAGTGATTGGTGGTGGTAGCTGGGAAAAATTAATATATTTTTATGATTATAAAAATAATACAAATTCCTTATAGAAAACCTGGGAAATCCAGAGAAAGCATAAAGAAAAAAATTAAAAATTACCCTGTCACAACCCAGAGGTAATCACTGTTACATATCCTGGTATATTTCCTTCCTGTCCTTTGTGTGTGCATATATTTCTTAAAGTAAATTAAAAAACACAAGTGGGATAGTATTGTATATATAATTTTTTATGTTATGCTATTTACATATGCCCATATTATAAGTAATTTTGAGTTAGAGTATCTTTTCATAAATCTTTGATTGCATCTTGGATTTTTATTAGATTAAATAAAAGTAGATATTCTGTATAACTATGAAAAAATATGAATTAGAAAACAGTTGGAAAAGGTACAAATCTCACTATAATCTAGTTGTGCAAGAAAGATAACTTATTTTTCTATATCTACTTAATGTCTTCAAATATCCATTCTGCTGGGGTTGCAGAGACTCTGATTTCTATTAGCAAATGCAAATCTCAGTCCTCAGAGTTAGGTGTTGAGGAAATAAAATTTCTTTTTCTAGAATTCATCTTGATTTCTATTTCATTCCATTGAGATGACCCATCTGGGGCCATGTTTAAACACTAGCTGGCTTATAAAATGCCAAAGTATTGGGGAAGAAGTACATCTTGCCTTTGATACCAAATGTTTATTCAGGCACACAATTATCCTGTGTTGTCCTTGGTCATTGATCCACACTGCCAAGAGTTCCCTCATTTCTGTCTGCACGGCCTCTTAAGATCCAATGACTTCTTTCCCTACTTTGATGCCAATTTTAGGGGAACAGGAATCATTCTGCTTCTCTCAACATTTCAACTTGGAAATCTCTGCAAGTCAGTTTTTGCTTGTGGATAGAACCAGTGAATATGATATCATATCGTGATTATGTTACATTATATGGCAAAAAGATTACCCAGGTAGGCCTAACTAACCACATGAGCCTTTTAACAGCAGAGTTTTTTTTCCAGTGGATGGCCAAAAAAGTTAGAGAGATTAAAGCATGAGAAGGACTCAATGTAGGTAGAGTTGTCTCTAGCAGCAGAGTGGACCCTGGCTGATAGCCAGCAAGGAAATGGGGATGTTGGACCTACAACTACAGGAAACTGGATCCTGCCAACAACCTGAATGAGCTTGAAGCTTCCCAGAGCCTTCAGATAAGGGCCCAGCCTGGCCAACACCTTGATTTTAGCCTTCTTATATGACCTGAGCACAGAACCCACTCAAACCAGCCCAGACTTTTGCCCTACAGAGCTGTGAGACAAAGGTAATAAATGGATATTGTTTTAAGCCACTAAATTTGTGGTCATTTGATGCACAGCAATGAAAAACTAATACAAGGGATTATTTACCTGATACCACCAAGACACAAAAGCCAGGAGAATAGCGTGTCCTTTGGACCTGGGGTCTCTGCGCTGAGAAGTTCTTCAACCAGGGGAAGATTGATGACAAGGACCTTTCTCTAGAGCCGACAGAGAAAGAAAGCCTTCCCCAGAGCTAAAGCCCTGAATTCAGACTTGTAGCCTATTTGACTGTGAGAGAATAAATTTATCTTTGTTAAAGCCATCCACTTGTGGTATTTCTGTTATAGCAGCATTAGATGACTAAGACAGAATTATGTAAAGGCATGATTTCCAGGGAGAGGGAATCATGGGAGCTACCCTAGAGTCTGTCTGCCACAGAAGCCTAGCCAAGATCAACAGTCTTGCCCACATCAGTAGAGCCACCCAGCTAACTTGTAGAATCACAACCAATAATAAAGAGTGGTTGTCTAAGCCACTAAGTTTTACAGTGGTTATGCATTAAAGCTAACTGTTACAACTTCTGAGATAAGAGAAATATGGAGCAATTCCTATTAAATGAAAAGCCCCACCCTAGATCCAAAGAAAATGAAGAAAAATAGAAAGAATATGGGATCAGAGTTTGAGTCCACCACTTAAAATAATGAGTTACCATTTATTGAGTACTTGTTAGCACTCTGTAGGAACTCCATATCCAATATCTAATTTAATCCGTGTAACTCTATGAGATAGGTATTTCTAAGATTCAGTGATTCTATGCTGTATTTTCATTTTCTGGAGATAGATAACCTTGATACATTAACCATTCTATCCTCAATTCTTTCATCTATAAAGTGGAGTTAATTATACTACTTAGATCACAAGATTCACTACTCTGTAAACTGTGAACTCCTGTGTAAATATTAGAAATCATTACTAGCAGCCCAGGATTCAGTTTTCACATATTATTTGCCAACGAAACTCATCCATAGTGAACTTTTACTATATCAACACTTGGTTTCTGAGATTCGGCAGTTGTATGGGCCTGTCAGCCTTCCTGCTTGATCAGGACATACCAATTAGCCAAAAAAAGAAGCATGGGTATAATCTAATTTACAAGTTAATGGCTCTGGCTTTGGAATTGGCGAGGGGAGCTAATATATTTGAGGGCCTCTATGTTTTCTGTCCTATAGGGTTCACTATAAGTTGGAATTGACTTGATGGCAATGGTTTGGTTTTTTTTGGTTGTTTTAGGCAAGGAGCCCTGGTTGCACAATGATTAAGCACTTGGCTGCTAATCGAAAGGTCTGCGGTTCTAACCTACCAACCTCTGCAGGAGAAAGATGTGGCAGTGGGCTTCCATAAACATTAAAAAAAAGAAAACCAAACCCATTGCCGTCAAGTCGATTCCGACTCACAGTGACCCTATTACAGCCTTGGAAACCCTATGGGGCAGTTCTACTCTGTTCTATAGGGTCACTATGAGTCGAAATCCACTTGATGGCAGTGGGTTTGGGTTTTGAGGTGTTTCCGGCACCATGCTAGTTGATTTACTTACATCAGCTAATTATGATTGAATTGGTTTGGACCGGGGCTGTAGCATGGGTGGTTTTAAAATTGCCCTGGGTGACTGTACTGTGTATTCATGATTGAGAACTACTGACATAACAAATCTCATTATATCTAATAGAAATCATCTAAGATAGGTTTTATGTCCATTTTATAGTAAACAAATGGAGGCCCACAAGTATTAACTAACTTCCCCAAGGTCACACACCTAGTAAGGGAAAAAAAGGTCATTTTTTTCTCACTTCACCAAAATGACACATTTCTTGAGGAGACAATTACTCTCACCAAGCAAAGGAGATGCTCAGCCTTACCATATACTTGTATCTGTAAGTTATCAAGGCCTCCCTGTACATTCTCTAGTTGCCCAGCCTGGTGACACTGCAGCCAAATCATGGTAAGAGCCCTGGTTTTGGATTCATATCCCCCTGAGTTGGACTCCTGCATGTACTTAGTTTTGTGGCCTGACAAGGCATTTTATTCTTTGAATCTCTGTTTCATAAGCATAAATTAGAGGCTTAAAAACATATCCAATAAATCATTAGTATATGCACCCTCACCAATGGAAATAAAGTGTGTGGTCCATCAGTAAACAGATGGAAAGCAGTAAATCAAATTAGAACTTTAGAATTTACTCCTTTTCCTAACACAAATGCCTTATATTTGTAGAAAGAATAGAAAGAATAAGGAGTCATGAAACCTAGCTGATGCTGGCACTTCTGTCCCTCACAACAAATTTCCAGAAAGTTATGTACACATGATACACTAAGCCCAACCACAGGAAATCATTATGCTCTATTTTTTCCCACCCTGCCTCATGCCCTTGCCCCATGCCCGGGTCAGTACTCCAAGCTTTGCCCCTCCATTTAGGGGAAGAGTTGCAGATTTCATTTTATAGCGTATTGGTTTACGAAGGGGAGGGTAAATCAGAGCGGCTCCACCCATTTCACAAAAGGCCTGGACATGGGAGCTCCTCCTTCCTCCCCCTCCCGGACCTGCTGGCTGGGCTGACGGCCGGAGGGAGGGCCCTGTCCCCTGTCCCTTTAAGGAGGAGGGACGAGCACTGCCGAGAGTGCCGCCGTTGCCCCCACCCGCTCGCGCCCTCTTCCCAGAGCAGCTGCAGCCACAGCCCCGGCCGCCCCTCGGTTAGCAGAGTCCGCTCCGCCCCAAGCAGCGAGTCGCCACCATGGTGAAGATCGTAACCGTCAAGACCCACGCGTACCCGGATCAGAAGCCGGGCACAAGCGGGCTGCGGAAGCGAGTGAAGGTGTTCCAGAGCAGTGCCAACTACGCGGAGAATTTCATCCAGAGTATCATCTCCACCGTGGAGCCGGCCCTGCGGCAGGAGGCCACCCTGGTGGTAGGCGGGGACGGCAGGTTCTACATGAAGGAGGCCATCCAGCTTATCGGCCGCATCGCCGCAGCCAATGGGGTAAGGGACGCGCTGGGTCCTCGGCGGCGTGCACCCGGGGCGCAGGGCCGTGCGCGACGTGCCGGAGTGCAGCCCGCCCCCTGCCTAGCGGCTGGTACGGTACCCTGCTTCTCTGCGCTGGCTCTTCTCGGTCCAGGGGCCCCGCGGAGGTCGCGGTGTGGGGGAAAGCGGCCACGCGACCCCGCAGAGCTGCTCTCCTGGCTCCCGGAGAGCGAGGAAGCGTGGTCGTGGGGAGCTGGGTTTGACCTTGGGAGGACCGCCCCCGCCCCCCGCCTCCTTGTCCTCCCTATTCCCGCCTCCTTTCCCTCCCGAGGCCTCTGACATTTACAGTAACCTTTCCAGTTTCTGAAGATACAGTTACAGCGCCGAGCACCATCGCCTTTACCAGGAAAGGTTAGACGGTCACCACCTTGCTCAAAACTACTTGCATCCCCTGTCGCTGCCTGCTATTCTCGTCTCGGACCGGCGGGCGCTTCTCGCTGACTCCGAACCCAACGCTTTGGGGCAGGAGTGGCGGGGGTACCCACCCACAGGTGCGTCCGGCCGGCAGCTATAAGGAGGCGGGAGCCTAGCCTTTTTCCCCACCTCGTAGTTCGCGTGGGGACAGAGCTCCTATCTTGGCGCAGCCCGGTTGCGGGCCTGCAGGCTTTTGAAAAAAACTGGTGTTTGCAGCTTGGTGCATCTGGATTTGTTCCACCGAGGGGGCTGGAGCTGAATATTCATTAGAACAGAAACAACATACCCCAGGGCACTCTTATGCAAGCATTCGTGGCTGGCCAGGAAATTAATGCAACACCTCGGTTCCGCCCCCGCTAAGGTTCGTTAGCTGAGACTTAATTGGGCAGGTCCACTCAAATACGTGAAAACTTCAAAATAGATTATTCAGTAAACCCGAAATACGAAAATTGGCAAATTGGGGCTGATTATTTACTCACTTTCATAAAACATTTCAGCGAGTTCTTCTAAATAGCACTTTTTTTTCTATATTTATAAAAAGATTTGACTTACACCCAACTTCTGGAATTTATTCTCTTTACTAATATTTTTATTCATTAAGTAGTATTTTATTAACTTACTACCTAGTGAGTGCTCTTTGGCCAAGCAGTTCACTTATGGTTGTCTCATTTATCCTCCTGCAGCCCTGTAAGATAAGTGATATTATGGGCATCTTCAAGTCGCCAATGAGAAAACCGAAGTTTAGGTAGGTTAAATAGTTTACAGGAAGTATACTGGCAGAGCTGAGAATCCAGTACAGATCTACCAATTCTAATTGAGCAGCTTCTGGGAATGAAGGTACTCTTGGATCTAAAGATCTATTTTCCAGTATCTCCAAATCTATACTGGACCCTAACTACTGCTGCCTCATTGAGTTGAACATTTATAAGCATCAAGGAGGGAAGATTATCTGGATTTATTTTCTCTATACTCCCAAGTTGTCAGACAACCACAGATTCCCATGAAAGAAGAGCAGAACGAGCAAACAGTATCCGTATCCTAGTTTTTGTTGTGTGCCACTGAGTCTGGTTTGACTTGTAGGGACCCAATGATAGATCCCTTCATTTCCCTGCTACTACTGTTGCTGAGTTTACTTTTCATTCATTCATTCAACAAATATTGACCTCATACCATGTACAGAGAAATGTATGAAATAAAAAGATGATTCAGACACGAGCCCTGTCCTTAAGGATTTACAGCATAGGGGGAGTTATAGGTATCCAACTGGAAAATTGTCCACTTGGGAGTAGTGTGAGTTGAGGAGGAAAGAATTAGTTAAGACTAAACAAAAATATGTTCTTGAACCCTTATCACCCTTTAACTACTACCCTGTTGCTCTCCCCCCTTTCAGCCAAACTTTGTAAAAATTGTCTGCATTCACCATCTCTGACTTGTCACCTCCCATTCACTCACCACCTCACTGTAACCTGGCTTCTGCCTTTCCACCACGCCACTAAAATTCTTCTTGTCAAAATTACTAAGGACTTCCTGGTCGCTGAATCCACTGGATACTTTTTAGGCCTTATCTTACTTGACTTTCCTTCTGCATTTGGCACTGCTGATTTTGCACTCAAAGCTCTCAACTCCCTTGCCTTGACCACTCTTCTCCTTCTCCTGATTCTACTCACGCTTTTTTGAGAGTTCCTACAGGGTCTGCTTGCCCTACGCCGAACCCAGCTGTTCCCTAGGTTTCTGTCCTCAGCTTTCCGCTCCCTGATTTTATTCTTTCTCTCTCTACTCACCAGGAATTTAAATATGCTACTCCTTATCTGGTGTGATTCAGTTCAGATAGCATCTTCCAAAGGCTTTCCCTGCCTTCCCTTCTCCTGTTAAGTGCTCCTTTCCCATGGATACCTCTAGAATAGATTAATCAAATTCAAATGAAATTGTTCACATGTCACAATCTCCCACTAGAGAGTAAGCTTGAGTCAGGGTATGTGTCGTATCTGTATCCACAATACCTAGGACAGTGTAACATTCAGTGAGTCCATGTTCAGTTGCCTTGAATTGTATTTCCAAAATCTGTATTTCTAGCACATAACTTAAAGCCTGCATATAGTTGGTGACCATTAAATTTATTCTCATCAAACATTTATTATGTACTTACTTTGTATCAGGATTGTGCTTAGCAATTGGGATACAAAATAGCCTTTTTGTTAGCAAACACATAGTCTAGAAGAGGAGGTAGACTAGAACAGACAGACAATACAATGTATTGGGTGTTGAAATGGAGGTTTGTGCCAGGTAATGAAGGGGCAAGAGCATGGAGAGCTGTACTTCGGAGGAAAATCGAGGAAGGCCTCACAGAGGAGGTGGTAGCTGATCTAAGTATTAAAGGATGAGTTGGGATTCCCAGGGTGGGTTTCTCAGGCGAGAGGAGTTCTAGGCAGTACGAATAGAAATCTTGGGAATTGGGGATTGTTTTCTTGGGCAAACTATTTAATTTCTAATCCTTTTTTTTTCTCATCTGTAAACATCAGGAATGACTACGTACTCAGAGAGGTTGTTGTGAGGATTAAATAAAACAACTTACTTGTAAGTACAGGGCACTACTGCCTTCCTACAGGGAAGATGCTTGAATGACACTTGTGGGAAAACCTCAGGCAGTCTGGGGCAGGACTTTATGTTAATAATGTTCTACTGATATCCAGACACTAAATTTATCTAAATCTCCAACCTGATGCAGCTGCCATTAGTCCCCAGAATAGATCCATTATCTCCGGCCTTTCTCCAGTCCTCAGTGACCCTGACCAATATAGAGCAATTCCATGATAGGACCCAACTGAGTGCAGATGATTAAAACCTGGCTCAGAGTAGCCCACCAAAGAAACCAAACGCATTTCTGTTGATTCCGACTCATCATGACCCTATAGGACAGAGTAGAACTGCCCCCATAGGGTTTCCAAGGAGCAGCTGGTGGATTTGAACTGCCAGCCTTTTGGTTAGCAAACATAGCTCTTAACCACTGCGCCACCAGGCCCCCAGATTAGCCCATGTTACTGAAAAGTACAGGAGATTCCCAGTGCAGACTTCTTGGTTCGAAACATTTCTGGTCTCTAAAAATCACTCTTGGTTCCAGTATTAGGAATTGAGGGGGAGAGGTGACGTTAAAAACAAGTGAGGATTTTGATACTTCAAAGGATAGTTTATCATCATCCTAAACAAAATAAGATAGATGCCTTTATGGGAACTTGTGAAGAAGCAAGGTTTTTAAAAATCAATTCACAGAGAATCTTAACCTTCTTAGTGTCAAAGACCCCCTTTGCAATGCTAGGGAATAATTTTTTAAATGAGTAAAACAAAACACAAAGGATTACAAATGAAACAAAAAGTATATTGAAATACAATGACAACAATATTAAACTAAATTTGTGATATAGCAATACATGTGCCTGTTTATTAATGCATTAAATAATAAGATGTAGTGAAGTATCGAATACTACCTTAATGAGCATAAACAATATGCTCAATATGGACCCCCCTGAATTCTACCCATGGATCTCATGGAGGTCCAAGGACCCTGAGTTAAGAACCCCTGCAGTTAACAAATGATCCCCATCTAGTTCCAGGTACTGCCTGCACCAGAATACGCCTTAAATACAGGACCCAGAGATTAAGGGTCTCATGTTCTTAGACCAAGCCCGCTGGGCTTTGAGAACTTCACTTTACAATGATTAAACTTTACTTATCTCCCATTTGGAATAAATCACACTTTGAACTTTCTTGATAGGCCCAGCTATAAATACTGTTGAAGGAATGTGTTTCTGGGTATTGTTCACAACATTTACTGAGAAGGCAATGAAAGAACAGGAAAAGGAAGATTTGGGGACTATGAGGTAAATGGTGTTAGGATTGAGGGACCTTGCTTCCCTTACTTAATACGGGATATCCTTGGAGCAGGGATGACTTGTCAGAGAAAAATCTTTGGGTCACTTTTTAATATGCCATAACTTTAATGTTACAAAAAAGTCCTTTAATTATGATGGGCTTAAATGATGGTTCTTCCCTTGTTTGTACTGTCCAGTTCTGAATGATCATGAAACAGCAGTATGAATAAATTGTCCTTTTCCAACCAGCAGTGTACGATCTTTTGGGGAAGGAGATAAGACACAAGAAATACATACACATAAAAAGAACTGAGTTAGAAAAAGTGCTGAGTTCAGAGAAGGGAGATAACATTCTGTACCAGGGAAGGAAAAGGTAGAACTTGAATTGTGTCTTGAAGAGTGGATAGCATGTGAAAAGAGAAGAGGGAGCCTACTTTCAGGTGAGGGGAACAAAGGGGAGCGGTAAGGAAGAGGAATGGACAGGACTATTTTTTTAGAGCTGGGTACTTAGCCACTTAACAGTCTTTGTTACACAAAATATTTAAATCAAATTGTTCAGGAGCTTCTCTTTCTCTCAAGAGAGAATGTTCTTGCTAAAGGTAAAGTCTTTTTTCCTTTCTTAACCAAATCAAATGACCACAGAGCACTGAAGGCTAAAAAGGAAAACATTCTCCCTTTTCACAATAATGTTTCCTTTGGTAAACAAGGTTATATAGGGAAGAGTGATATGTTGTCTTGGGAAGAGTGATTCTTTAAATATTTATCCAGCACCTTCTAGGTTCTGGGCCCTATTCAAAGCTTTCTCAGCAGTGAACAAAACAAAGTTTCTGTTCTCACAGAGCTTATCTTTTAGTGGAGGGAGATAAATGATAAATAAATACATGTCAGGTGAAGGTAAGTACTCTGAAGAAAAATAAAACATAGTAAAGGAAGACAGCGCTAGAAGGTAGACTGCTTTTTTTGGTGAGGTGGTTAGGACGGCCTCTCTGATAAACTTCATTTGGAGACCAAGTGAAGTGAAGGAGTGAACCACACAGACATCTGTGGAAAGACTTCCAGGCAGAGGAAGAGTTAAATGTAAAGAATAAACATAGCTAATCATTTAACACTGGAAAATTATGTTCCAAATAAACATAGTATAAACTTTGTACAACAACAACAAAAAAAAAAAACAAACCCATTGCTGCTGAGTCAATTCCAACTCATACAAAGGACCCCAAAATGCTATGAAATTTTACATATACCAAACTTGTTGCCATCGAGTCGATTTCAACTCTTAGAGACCCAATAGGACAGAGGAGAACTGCCCCATAGAGTTTCCAAAGAGCGCCTGGTGGATTCGAACTGCCAACTTTTTGGTTAGCAGCTGTAGCTGTTAACCACTGTGCCACCAGGTCTCCAATTATAAATTTATCTTGGATAGTGAGAATGGTACAATAAGCATTGCTCAAATACTTAAACCAATAAATTTTTTGTACTCTTGGACTTCAGAAGAGCTTTCAGGAGAATGCTTTGAGTGGGCTACATCTCTAAGAACAGTTACGCTGAAAAGTTTGGGCTGATCATTCTTTCTCGCCCCCTAAATTCCCCTGAAGTCCACACAGACAGTCATTCTGTTGACTTTGAGCTGTCTTGAGAGTTGGGATTCACCTTTTAAAAATGGCTACGGAGCATCTTTAGTAAATATCTGAGGTTTCTTCAAAGTCTTCAGAGTCCCTAGATGGTGCAAATGGTTAACATGTTTGGCTACAAATGGAAAGGTGGCCATTTGAGTCCATCCAGAGGTGCCTTGGAAGAAAGGCCTGGTGATCTACAAAAAGATCAGTCATTGAAAATCCTGTGGAGCAGTTTTACTCTGACATATGTGGGTCACCATGAGTTGGAATTGACTAGAGGGAAACTTTTTTTTTTTTTAAACCAAGGGCTTCAGTTGGGAGTATTTGGAGAAGACTTTTTGTCTCCCTTCCCATTGCTTCTCCGAACCACCATCCAGAGCTCAGAGCTGAGTCTCCTGAGGCATAAAGATAGAAAATGTGAGTCAAGCCCTGAATAAGCACAATGATGATGGTCAATCAAATCATGCCAATAAGGATTTAATCATGAATCAGAACAGCTTGAACATTGTGTTTTTGCATCGGAAACATTTTCTTTCTTTTTTCCGCTTTATGAGTACCCCAAAGTGTTTCTGAAAGGATCAAATGCAATAGACTGTTGGTGGGACAGAAAGATTTGGTTGACTCATCCAACTTGTAGTAAATTGTGGAGCTGGAACTGGGACTATGGCCTTCTGATATTTCATCTAGATTTTCTTTTCTATAAATATACCCCAGAACAAATAGTTCTGAAGATTGATATAGTCTCCTGGTTAAAAGTTTAGGAAAAATGGATTGAACAATGTTAAGTAGAACTCTTCAGAGCTTTTAATATACAAATGAGTCCCGTGAGTTTGCAAGAGGACTCCAAAACAGTTTTGGGAAATACCAGTCTACACCACTCTAGCTTGATATGCCTATCTATAACTTACAAGAGACTTCCCAGATCTAAGTTTAATTTCTGTTGCTAATGACACGCAGGGTTTATTTTGGCTACAGACACATTAATTTGATTTTGGCTATTGTTGAGCATGTTTGATTCAGTCCAAAGAGTACTTTCCTCTCAGGTGACTGTGTAGTAAGGCTTTGGGGTAAGTGACAAAAGTTCTTCTGGCTAAATATTGTCCCCATATACTATGCTACCTATATGCTCACAAGCACCTCTGTTGCCAAAGGTAAGTTGAAAAGATTACTACTTTGGATGAGTCCAGTGGCCTTAATCAGTGTGGCGTAGTGACCACTCAGGGGCCAAATCAATCAGTGTGAGGTCCCAGGCACTGGCAATAAGCTCAGGTGAGCTGTTTAGTTACTGTACTGTGTCCTAGGATACAGCAGAGAACAAGACAGGCCCAGTCCTCGCCATTGAGATTTGGTTGGAGTCCAGGTGAACTACAGACAAGCAAACCAACAACTGCTACAAGGTACAGTGAGCACTGTTATGGGGGTGAGTGAGGCAGGCTATGAGAGCAAAAGAGGTGTGCCTGACTCAGGCATAGGGAACAGGGAAGTGACATCTAAACTGACCTGCAGGTGAAGAGGAGTGTTCCATGCAGAACCAGAGGTGAGAGAACATGTTGAAGAGGTAGGTTAGAGACCCACTCGACTCTATATTCTTGGTTCATACTCTAGAAGAAGCAACTACACTAAAGCAACACCTCATGTTTGCATTTTACAAGGTACTTCCACCTACATTGCTTCATTTCCTCTCTACAACAGACCTTTCAGGTGTCCCAGGCCCATGGTCACAGAGTCGAGAAGAGAGACTGGGAACAGTCCCTGCAGCTTCTAGAAAGTCAGAGATGTTAAAGTAGAAAACACAGACCCTTAGGACCATATTCCAAATACCAGGTTCCCACTGGAAGTGGTTGAGGATGCTGTGAGTCTCAGGGAAGTTTTAAGCAGTAAGTGAGCATTTGGAGCAGGGAGGTGTGCAGACCTTGTTGCTTGGATTGAGACCACTTTTCTCACTATTGGATTGAACTGAGACCAGTTTATTGAATCACAATATAAAAGAGGAGAAATCCATAGCAAGGCTTGACTGTTTTTCTTCCTTTGTTGAGCCACATAAAAAATGGAAACTGAGCCAGTAGGATATAGTTCTAGATCCAGTTGGCCTTCCTAGGATCAAAGGGGCAAATCATTAACTACCATCCAATTAATACAAGAAAATCACATTTCACATGGGATGGGTTCTAGAGTTAGAATGGAAGACGAAGCTCTAGTGTAGTCAGAATCATCCTTAAAATCCCCTAGGAAGATACCACATTGGAGATCAACATGTGCAACACAAATATGTGTGTCTTTAAATACCAGAATCACACTCAGCAGAGCAAGATGCTCATACTTTGAGAGGCATATGGAGACTAAGACTGACTGAGGGTTTGTGGCTATTGAATGAAATGGTGGCAGAATTGCCCATATTACTTAAATCTCAGTCTTCCTCCTTCCTCTCCCTGTCAGTTATATAGAGTGAATTTGTGCCATATAAATCCTTGTTTGATGTAACTCCACTGCCAATTCTTGCTGCTACTCTAGTAGCACATGTGAGAAGCACCTCAGTTACAATTCAGCACGTGCAATTCGGAGAATCATGCCTTTGTAGATTTTAACTTGGCTTATATTTTAACTGTTAGTTTTCATTAACAAGACTTGGTCTTCCTGTTGTAGCTCAGTTTTAACTGCTCTGGAAGATGGTGCTCAGAAGTGCCTCCCTAGGGCCCTCAAAGTGAATTTGACGTACATCTTGTATCATATATTTAAAGTCAAAAATTTGTGCAATTACACAGGTTTCACTGTTATAACAGAAGCCTAAAACAACAGTAGGTTAAACAAGATAAAAGTTTCTCTTTCTCTCTTGTGGAATAGGCTGGGTATAAGCAAGCCAGCACTAGTATGATGGATCCACGTTATTGGGACTTCGCCTACTTCAGTCTTGTTGCTCCACCATCTTGAGAGTTTTGCCCTCGCCCATCTAGTTCAAGATGGTTCCCCACCAGTGTATTCATATTCCAACCAATTGCCTTGGGAAAAAGATGGAGCAGAGTACTTTTTCCCTTTAAACAATCTGGAAATTCCACACTTCACTTCCATTGGCTATAACCCATTGGCTAGATCTTAATCACATGGCCATACTACTTGCAAGAAGGGTTGAAAAAATATTGGGAGGTCATGTGGCCAGCTAAAACTAGATGGTTCTATTACCTTAAGAAAGGAAGGGACAACTGGACATCTGTCATGGTCTGCCTCTTTGCCCATGCATATAACCGTGTCCATTCTTCCTCGCACACATAAACACATTCACCCTTCTCCAGGGGAGGCACCCCAAGTTCCTTCCAGTTACCCAGTCAGTTTGGAATCCAAACTGAGCTCTGGGTGATATTTGGTTCTCTCCTCTGGGTCCATGTGTAGCTCCTTGTGGTTTAGCATCTAATAAATTTAAAGACGAATTATCAGGCTTCCTACTCTGCTACCCCACCCAGACACATGATTATATGCATATTAGCTGAATAGAGCAAGATATATACAGTAAAAATTCCCATTAAGAAAAGGAAAGGACTGGAACACACAGCAGTCACCAGCCATTGAGTTCACATTCTGCTGTCAGGGAATGTGGACTCCCTGCCCTGGCA
This sequence comes from Dugong dugon, assembly GCA_030035585.1. NCBI lineage: Eukaryota > Metazoa > Chordata > Mammalia > Sirenia > Dugongidae > Dugong > Dugong dugon. The sequence goes on from CM057462.1 coordinate 92,224,098, forward strand.
GTGGAGCAGGTGCCAGGGAGCTGCCCTCTGGGAGGAGGTGTTTATTCTCTATACTCCATGTTCACTAAGAAGTGGGCTTTGGAGAGGAGACCCTGAAAGCTCTTCTGGGAGCTGCCTACCTTTTACAACCTGCTTCCTGCTGATGGAAGTTTAGGGGTAGGAGGGCAGGGGTTGCTTGTGCAGGCCAGGCTTATGGTTTCTTTGGCTAGACAGTTTCCTCAAAAACAGTAGATTTCTGGTGTGTTCTGATCAGTTCCAAGTGCTGGTAACCACAGTGAAAGTTCTCATCTAGATAGTTTTGAAGTCTGAATACTCTGACTTTTATTTATGACCTCTATGCTCTGTCTCTCCTCTGATTTCTCCATCACTGATGGCCACCTTGAGACAATAGGAAGTTATAGGCTTGGGTAAGAAGGTAGCCTCCTTAATCTGATCTTTGCTGGGGGGCTAGGAAAAGAATACTGGGAAAGCTTTGAGATCACAGTCTTTTCTTCTGCTAAGCCTGCTGCTTCATATATAGCTGCTTCAGTTTGGGTATACAAATGTCCTTTTCAACTCTGCAGGGCCATAAATTGTTGGACTTTGGCAATGCGGTTTGTAGACCACAGTCAAAGAAAACTTCCCTTCGCAAAGCCATAGCCTCCATCATTTCTGCTGCAGACTGTCTGGCTCTAGTTTCAGCTCCTCTGTATATTGTGGCAAGAAGTAGCCAACAAACACTCACGTTCTAAATTCTTCCAACCATTTGCCTAGAGCTACAGGTTTGGTTGGCCAGTGGTCTGCCTTCCAAGGTATCTTAGGTAATAATTTTACTAAATGGTTTGCCATGACATAAAAACCATGCCAATGCCACATATTTTATATTCTGTTTTGGTACAGAATACCATATTTTCTTATTAAAATATAGGTTTGGCTGCTGTAACAGAGTTCCAAAATAAGTTACTTAAACAAAATAAAAGTTTATAATAATAGAACGCAGGTAGTCCACGGCTGGTGTGGTGGCTTCATTGTATAAAGAGACACATGTTTCTTTTCTGTTATGGCTCAGCCTTCCTTAGGGTGTTGCCCTTATCTGTATGGTTCATGTTGTCATTCCAGCCAATAGGAAGGGGAGATAGAGAAGGAGGTATGGCCCTTCTCAGAGGTTACACACATCAGTTGTACTCATGTCCCATTGGCCAAAACTTAACCTATGACTATCTGTAGCAGCAAGGGCAGCTGGGAAAAATCAATTTTATTCTGGGCACCATGTGTCGAGTTACCATTATGGGGGGATGGGGAGTTTCTATAAAGCTAAATGAAGAGGAGAATTGATACTGTGAAATAACCAATAGTCTCTACCACACTATCCTAAGCATATCTTCAAAATTTGGTGAAAAAATCACTAAGCTATTTTCAAGTGATGGGGTTACAGAGAGAAGACATAAACTTAACTTTATATAGATAACTAGATTTTTAGAAGGGACTTTGGCTGTCATTTATGCCAACCACTTCTTAGAAAAGGACCAAGGCACAGACATTTCCCTTGTGGGGAACTTTTAAAAATAAATTACTTTATTGAGATACAATTCACATAACTATACAACCCACCTATTTAAACTGTACAATTCAGTGTTTTTTAGTATATTCTCAGAGTTGTGCAATCACCACCAAAAACTAATTTTAGAATATTTTATCCTCCTAAAAGAAACCCCATACCCATTAGCAGAACATATATCTTCTTCCCCTATCCCTCCAGCTCTAAGCAACTAATCTTTCAGTCTCTATATTTGTGTGGGTGGATTTTACATAGACTGAATGTCCAGTTTTGGTTGCCAGACAGGAGAAGTTACATTTAGCAAATGAAGCCCCAGAAGCATGAGAAGGCAAAGGTTAATGGTTTGTGTCAAGAACAGTGGAATTAGTGCCCCATGCTTCTGTGTGTACTGTCCTGGGTATTGAAGATAGAAAGCCAAAGGTGTCTTTGTTCTCAAGGAGCCTCCGGTTGAGTAGGGAAGACTGACACATAAATAGACAATTATCACTGAGTATTACTGAAGTTGTCAAGGATTTCATTTTACCTGGATCCACAATCAATGCCCATGGAAGCAGCAGTCAAGAAATCAAATGATGTATTGCGTTGGGCAAATCTGCTGCAAAAGACCTCTTTAAAGTGTTAAAAAGCAAAGATAGCACTTTGAGGACCGGACCCACGCCAAGGTATTTTCAATCGCCTCATATGCATGTGAAAGCTGGACAATGACTAAGGAAAACCAAAGAATTGATACCTTTTAATTATGGTGTTGGCAGAGAGTATTGAATATTCCATGGACTGCCAGAAGAATGAACAAATCTGTCTTGGAAGAAGTACAGCCAGAATGTAACTCAGAGGGGCAGGGCCAAGATGGCGGAGTAGTCAGATGCTTCCGGTGGACCCTCTTACAACAAAGACCCAGAAAAACAAGTGAATTGATTATTTATGGCCATCTGGGAGCCCTGAACATCAAAGGCAGAGTTGAGGAACTGAACTGAGTGGCAGGGGGAGGGAGAGACGGTTTGGAAGCAGCGAGAAGTTACCAGACCTGATACTGTGAGAGCCTGAGCCCTTCAGGCCTGATCAGCTTGGGGATAAGCAGTGGGGTAGGCAAGTGGCGGTGCTCAGGAGGCGTGTTTTCTGCACCGGGAGAGACCCAGAACCAGAAAGTCTACATGGCCACCCAGAACTAGTGAGAAGCAGCCCTGGATCGGTGAAAGATAAGTAATTGCGTACGGCCTACTGCGCAGATCAAAAACACCCCCCTTAGGAAAAACTTTTCTCCCATTTACCTCCCCGCTTTCTCCTCTGCACTAGGTCCTGGACTGACTTCAGCAATTGCCGAGTCCCCTGGGCCAGAAGTAGGATCCGTCACATGCCCGGAGCCATTCTGCCTGCCTTGGAGAGTGAACAAATTAACAAACAGAGGAAAAGATAAACTGCTGGCTCCCATAAGCCAGGAATCCAGGGTAGGCGCAGCTCCTTTGCCTAGGCACAGGCATAAAAGATCCATGGACTTTGAGTGCATTTCCCCCTACATAGACTTGTGTGGGCCCATCTCAACAGCGTAGGCCCTCATTACCGCAGTACAACAGGGTATATACCGGCACTCTAACTTCAACTGTTTCAGCTGTGAAGTGGCAGGTTCTTGACATTTGACACTGCTCTGCCTATTAAGCAGGGTCTTCACCTACCCACATCGAGGGCCTGAGGACTTCTGGCTCCACCCATGCCACCTAGCCACCTGCGATAGGGGCCCATGAATAAGAGGTGCCCCCCGGTCCTTACAGCCAACAGCATTAGGTGCTCGTAGTCCGGCTGCAAAACCCACCCACCTATGTGCTTTAGAGAACAGGGACATGCCTTCCTCCTGGACACTTGGGGGCAGCCGTCAGCCCCCTGCCTTGCTCAGAGTGTGTTGCAGCCAGATGCCTGTGCCTACACCAATCACCCATGCCTGTATAGGACTGTGAGAGCTTACATCAACCTCTTGGTGGCTATCTACTTGGGCACCTGAGCAGAATCTGTACAGGAGGAGTGGGCATACTCCTGAGCTCACATACCTAGATCTAACCACCTGGTGACAGGACATTAGAGCTTCAAAGGTGCCAATAATCAAACTAGCTCATATGAGCAGCCTATTTAGGCATATCAAAACAAAACAAGAAGCTAGGACACAATAAGCAAATGTAAAATAAATAAATATAATAACTTATTGATGGCATGGAGACAACAGTCAATATCAAATCACATAAAAAGGCAATCCATGATGGCTTCAGCAAGCTCCCAATATAAAGAATCCAGAAATTTTCCAGAGAAGGAAAATTTCTTGGAATTACCGGAGGCAGAATACAAAAGATTAATATACAGAACTCTTCAAGAAATTAGGAAGGAAATTAATCAAAATGCAGAACATGCAATAGAGGTAATTAAAAAGATTAGAGAAGAGCATAATGACAAATTTAACAGGCTTCAAGAGTTTGTAGAGACAGCAATCAGAAATTCAGAAGATTAACCATAAATTTCAGAATTAGACAACTCAATAGAAAGTCATAGGAGCAGAATTGAGGCAATGGAAGTCAGAATTAATGAGATTGAAGATAAAGCACTTGACACCAACTTATTTGGGGAAAAATCACATAAAAGGCCTGTAAAAAATGAAGAAATTCTAAGAATTACGTGAGAGTCTATCAAGAGAAATAACCTACAAGTAACTGTAGTTCCAGAACAGGGAAGGATAACAGAAAATACAGAAAGAATTGTTGAAGATTTGTTGGCAGAAAACTTCCCTGATATCGTGAAAGATGACAACATATCTATCCAAGATGCTCATCAAACCCCACATAAGGTAGATCCCAAAAGAAAGTCACCAAGGCATATTATAATCAAACTTACCAAAACCAAAGATAAAGAGAATTTTAAGAGCGGCTAAGGATAAACGAAAAGTCATCTACAAAGGAGAGACAATAAGAATAAGCTTGGACTACTCAGCAGAAACCATGCAGGCAAAAAGGCAATGGGATGACATATATAAAGCCTTGAAGGAAAAAAACTGCCAGTCAAGAATTATATGTCCAGCAAAACTGTCTCTCAAATATGATGGCGAAATTAGGGCATTTCCAGATAAACAGAAGTTCAGGGAATTTGCAAAAACCAAACCAAAATTACAAGAAATACTAAAGGGAATCCTCTGGTTAGAAAATCAATAACATCAGATGACAACCCAAGACTAGAACACAGGACAGAGCAACCAGATATCAACCCAGATAGGAAAGTCACAAAAGTAAATCAAAGCTAAAACACTGAAAATAGGGAAACATATGCCAATATGTAAAAGATGACAATATTAAAACAAAAAAGGGACTTAAAAAATGTTGACATAGATTTTTCATGTGGAGAGGAAGTCAAGGCAATATAAAGAAATAAAAGACTGGTATAAACTTAGAAAAACAGGGGTAAATATTAAGGTAACCACAAAGGAAACTAACAATCCTACAAATCAAAATAAAAAACTAGAAAAATATAAAGACTCAGCAAACACAAAATTGACAACAATTAAAAGGTGAAAAGAAAATACATGAAGAAAAACTACTTAGCATAGAAAATTAAGTGGAACAAAGAAACTGTCAACAACACACAAAAAAGACATCAAAATGACAGCACTAAACTCATACCTATCAATAATTATGCTGAATGTAAATGGACTAAATGCACCAATAAAGAGACAGAGAGTGGCAGATTGGGTAAAAAAACGTGATCTGTCTATATGCTGCCTACAAGAGACACACCTTAGACTTAAAGATACAAACAAACTAAAACTCAAAGGATGGAAAAAAATAAGCAAACAACACTCAAAAAAGAGCAGGAGTGGCAATATTAATCTCTGACAAAATAGACTTTCAATTAAAATCCACCACAAAGGATAAGGAAGGACACTATATAATGATTAAAGGGTCTATACACCAGGAGGACATAACTATAATAAATATTTACGCACCCAATGACAGGGCTCCAAAATACATAAACTCTAACAGCACTGAAAAGAGAGAGAGACAGCTCCACAATAGTAGTAGGAGACTTCAACACACCACTTTCAGTGAGGGACAGAACATCCGAAAGAAGCTCAACAAAGACACAGAAGAGCTAAATGCTACAATCAGCCAACTTAATCTCACAGACATATACCGAACACTCCACCCAACAGCAGCCAAGTATACTTTCTTTTCCAACGCACATAGAACATTCTCCAGAATAGACCACATATTAGGCCATAAAGCAAGCCTTAACAAAATCCAAAGCATCGAAATATTACAAAGCCATAAAAGTAGAAATCAACAACAGAAAAAGCAAGGAAAAAGAATCAAACTCATGGAAACTGAACAATACCTTGCTCAAAAACTATTGGGTTATAGAAGAAATTAAGGACAGAATAAACAAATTCATAGAATCAAATGAGAATGAAAACACATCCTACCAGAACCTTTGGGACACAGCAAAAGCAGTGCTCAGAGGTCAGTTTATAGCAATAAACGCATGCATCCAAAAAGAAGAAAGGGCCATAATCAAAACATTAACCCTACAACTGGAACAAGCAGAATGCTCCTTAGAAGCTAGGATAGCAAGACTTTGTCTTGCTTACTTTGGACACGTAATCAGGAGGGACCACTCCCTGGAGAAGGTCATCATGCTTGGTAAGTTAGAGGGTCATTGAAAAAGAGGAAGACCCTCAGTGAGATGGATTGACACAGTGGCTGTAACAATGGGCTCAAACATAGCAACGATTGTGAGAATGGCGCAGGACTGGGTAATATTTCGTTCTGTTGTACAAAGGATCCACTCGACGGCACCTAACAACAGTGACATAAAAAAATAAAACAAAACAAATTGCTGTTGAGTCAACTTTCAACTCGAAGCAACCCGATGTGTGTCAGACTAGAACTGTGCTCTATAGGTGTTTCAATGATTGTTTTTCAGAAGCAAAAATCACTAGACTAGACCTTTCTTCCAAGCTGCCTCTGGGTGGACTCAAACCTCCAACCTTTCATTTAGCAGCTGAGCGTGTTAAGCATTTGCACACCCAGGGACTCCTCACTGAGTACAATAAGAGCTAATAGCTAAGAAAACGATGACCATGGGAGTTCAGAACAGGAGTCCCTGCCCCAGGCTGGAGCGGCTGGATGGGGTAAGTGTGGCCAGTGAAGGCTTTCTGCAGGAGATAGGCCTTTTTTTCTCAGCAGCTTCCCTGCTCAGAGCAGACCCAGCTGTCAAAAAAAAAGGAGGAGAAATTTCTCTAGGAGAATAGCTTCTTCATTTTCATGAGTGTAAGCAATCAGATTTCAGATTTCATTTTTTATAGACATATTTGAACTTATATATCCAAATTAGTATCATAGTCTGCCAGATCATCACTCTGGGAACTGTACACTTATTCCAGTGATACGTCTAGTGCTCTAAGTAGTTTGAAACTCCTCTATGGGAATTACTTTTCAGCCAGTCAGTTTATGGGTCACCTAGGAAAACCAGTCACATTATTTTATAGTCATGCCTCATTTTTCACCTAAAACTATGTAACAAGGTTTGATCACCCACTTCATTCATTAGACATGGCTCCAACCAATTCTTGTCTCTTTCCAAAGTTCAAATCCATTCTCAGAGGATGATATTTGTATGACGGAGGACTTTCAAAGAATATGCCACCAACAGCAAAGACAGTTCCCGAAAGAGTTCCAGAAATGTTAGCATGATGTCAGCATTGTTTGAATCAATATGTTCCAAAAGTCCCAACGTGGTTGTTTGGAAGGTGATAGCACTAATTGAGATGAATTTATTCTGGCATAACTGCTTAAAATTATTTGCAATATTTTATACTGTTAAAGCACACCGCCCTGTAGAAAGAATCTTGGAAGACAGTTTATAGTGAGGGAGATTCTGGCATTCTGTTTTCTTTCTGTAGTCTACCCTGGTGGCCTGGGGATATAGTTCTCTCCCATTCTGGTGAATATCTCAACAACATGCTTTTTGGTTAAGGCATTTAGGAGTTTTGTACAACAAGAAGGATTGTTAAAATACAAGCAGACAAAATTGCCAAATATCTGGCCCTGACCTAAGAAGACAGCCCTGCTGACTCTAAGCAACAGAAATTTAGTAACTTAAATGTTAAGCCAACGCTCACCCTGGCTCTGAGAAATCGTCCCATCATTGCAAAGAGGCCAGAAAATGGAGCTGGGTTGGCATAACTGGGTATGGAGAGGGGAAGGCCTTTTGCTTTAGTTATAAAACTAAACTGCCATGGGGACTTTGAAAAATGCCTTCTATAGAGTCAGATGAAATTCATTTTAAAGGCAGATTTATAAATGAAGCAGTAGGGAAATAAGTGTAGGAAATGCTGGTGGAATCAGGAGTAAGATTGGCACCTGTCTTGAAAGCCAAGCTGCCTCTCTGGGTGAGGCCACACAGCCGGTTTTAAGTCCTTTGTAGTCAAATCAATGAGAAAAAAACCCACTTTAGTCACACAATTCACCATAGCCAGCTTCCTCATATTTGATGCCTTGAAAGATTCATGTAGGATGAAATAAGACTTGTGAAGCACGTGTCATAGTGCCTGAATTGTAAGGGTTTAGTAAATGGAAGCTTATAGTTCTGATAATTCTAACAATTATGATTATTCCAAATACTGAGGCCATTGGAGGGCAGAGGAAGGGAACATGGAGATGGGCCAAGAGAATGCCCTTCTGCGTCTGCCATCATCAGTACTCCTAGCCCCTGGATGTCCTATCCTGACTCTGTCCACAACACAATCCCTTGGGTTTCATCACTGTCAGGCAAAGGCTCGTAGTTGTAAATTGCAGTTACCGGCTTATTAATTTGGAGTGTTGACCTGGTTTGAGTCAGGAGCTAGCATTGGAAATGGATCTTTCAGGATGGAGCTATGGAATGGTTACCTGGCCCTGGCCAGCACCATGCCACAGATGGGGAGGGTTAGGAAATTTATGCTGGCATTGCAGACAACCCAGGATACATGGACTTGTTCATTCAACAAGTGTTATTGAGCACTTCTTGTGTGCCAGGCACTGTACCAGATGGCTGGGGGTACACAGATGAAGAAGACAAAGTCTTTATTGTCAGGATACCCTTGCTAGCACAGGAGATAGGTATTCCATGGATAATTACAAAAATAGGATGTGAATATGAGCCCGTTTGTTTCCTGAGGCTGCTGTAGCAAATTACCATATACTGCGTGGCTTAAAACACCAAAAATTTATTTTCTCACAGTTCTGGAGGCCAGAAGTCTGAAATTAAGGCATTGGCAGGGCCACATTCCCTCTGGGGAGACAAGGGGAGAATCTTTTCTTGCCTCCAAGGGTTTCTTGGCTTGTGGCTGCCTAACTGCAATCTTTGCCTCTGTCTTTGCATGCCCTTCTCTCTGTGTCTGTGACTTCTCCTCTTTTGTTTCTTGTAAAGATACTTGTTACTGGATTTGGGGGCCATCTGGGTAATCCAGGATGATCTCATCTCAAGATCCTTAATTTAATTACATCTCCCAAGACCCTTTTACCAAACAAGTTCTGGGTAGACATATCTTTTGGGGGCCACCATTCAACCCACTATAACTAGTATGAGAGGAGACGTTTGGGGAGTTATAGAAACACAGAGGAGGGTCTCCCAATCACACTTGAGCAGAAGGGGGAGAACAAGGATGTCTTCCCGGATGAGCTAATATTTGAGACATGTGCAGAGAGATAAAGAGCATTAGTGAAGGGTGAAGTGAGGGTGGAGGCCGAGGGTGGCCAGTAGTGTACTGCGCGGAGCTAATACCTCTGCTACCCTATTTAAAAGTATGCTAATGGTAATAACTGACAATAAGGCTTCAGAGCACCATAATCCACAGTGCTTATGTAGACTCCCTCTGACATAATACCAAATGGAAGACAGGCCACTTGGTGGCTCCCTGAATCCTACCAAATTACTTTAGTTCATAGTGGCCCTCAACTCTTGGCAACCCCATGCACAATGGAAGGAAGTGCTGCCTGGTCCTGTGCTATCCCTATGATCGTTCGTGTATTGGATCATTGTGATCCATAGGCTTTTCATTGGCTGGTTTTCGAAAGTAGATCACCAGACCTTTCTTCTTAGTCTGTCTTAGTCCAGAACTTCTGCTGAAAACTGTTCAGCATCATAGCTACACACAAACCACCACTGACAGATGGGTGGTGTCTGCACATGAGGTGCATTGGCCAGGAATTGAACCCAGGTCTCCTGCACGGAAGGTGAGAATTCTGCTACTGAAACAAACCACCATTGCCCCCTGGAATTGAATACTTTTGTTCGGATTTCAGTTTTACAATTTACTGTGCAATATCATGTATTCTGCTTAATTTATCTGAAGCTCAGTTTTCTCATCTGTAAAATTGAATTAATTCTAATATCTGCCATATCAGAGAGTTATTATGAGAGTTAAATGAAATAATGCATATGCAAAAGTTTTGGGAACTCTAACCCCAAACCAAACCCATTGCTGTTGAGTTGATTCTGACCCATAGTGACCCTATGGGACAGAGTAGAACTGCTGCCCCATATGGTTTGCAAGGCTGTGAATCTTTATGGAAGCAGACTGCCACATTTTTCTCCCGCAGGGTGGCTGATGGGTTCAAACTACCAACGTTTTGGTTAGCAGCCGAGAGCTTAACCACTGTGCCACCAAGACTCCTTGGGAACTCTAAGGTATAATACAAATGTGACTTATTACAGTTGTTTTTGAAATTCCATTATTGCTATGGGGAAAATCACCCCACTAATATAAGCCCCCTGCCAAAACAAATCTCCACATGTGATTTTATCTAGCATCTGTCGAAGTCCAAAAGTCAAATGTGTTAAAGGATAATCCAAAAAGTCCAGGCATGATGTCATTTTGAGAATCTTAGTGGGATATCAGAATTAATTCTTTTGCATTAAAATTTTGTCATAGTATATAACATTTGGTGTCAAACAGTCTGGAGTTTGATTCCTGGGTATGTTATTGATAAACTGTTTAACCTTGGGCAAATGGCTTGAGCTCTTTCTCTACTCAGTTGTGAAATTAAAATAATATGTCACAGAGGTGCGTTTAGGAAATAATAAGATAATGCATAGGAAATTACCTAGCATAATGTCTTACATATCATTATGTTTATTCAGGTTGCTACACTGGGCAGATAGGAAAATGCAGGCACTTCAAACCTCATGCTAGTAGACCCCCAGCCAGCTCCCACCTTCTCAGCTTTCCTTCTCTTCTTCTCAGCTTTGCCAATGACCTGGCAAGATGCTCCACCCCTGTTAGCCTATGAATTTCAGAACAGAAATGTCTTTCTTATAGAGTGTTTTGTGCACAAGGCCTGATGAAGAAAACCTGTTCTACAAAATTTTAGTGTTCAGTAATATGTCGTCAGCCTGGTAATCAGCTTTCTCATATCAAAAGAACACAGCGGCCAGCTCAAAAGTAAGCACAACTGCCCCTGAGTAGCTAAAGTGCAGGTCACCCAGTGTTTGGTGTTTGCATAGCAGGTCTACCCCTCTGGGATTTAGGATGGTGATTCTAGTGAACAGTTGATTGGGTCCGTTTGCTCCAGGAACCACTCCTTAACACTATTTGAGGGGGTGCTTTCTGTTCTGCAAACATTTACTGAGTTTTTCCTCATTGCTTGGTACCGTGCTATGCGTTGGAGCATGCAGAGGTGCACACGACAGCTCCGTCTTGTGGAAGCATTGTCAAATGGGCCTTACTCTAGGGTGTGAGGAGTACAGCATCAGGGGTACTGCGAGCACTAGGGAGGGGAGGAGCGAGGGGTGGTCAGAGGAGGAGAGGTGGTATTTGAGCCAAGTCCTGGGGGATGCTTAAAAGGAAATGAGGAAAAAGTGGAGACGTGGAGGTATGAGGAAGACATTCAATGCAGAGGGAGCAGCACATGCAAAACAAGTAGGCCATTGTGGGAAATAAGACCATGGACTTGGACTTCAAGACAGGACTTCATGTTGACTCTGCATCGTGGACAGGAGGAAGGAGGGCAAGACACTGGGTGACTACCATGTAGGACCTTACTTCTGGGGCTTTCTTTTACACACAGGCCAACCTAAGACCCAGGCCTAGAATTATCTCATGACCCTGACAGGAAGCAAGAATTCTGGAGACTTATGTGGTGATTGTTGTTAGTTGCTGTTGAGTTGGCTCTGACTCCTGGTGACCGTATGTATGACAGAGCAAAATATGGCCCAGTCCTGTGCCATCTTCATGATCACTGGTAAATCTGAGTTCATTGAGTCTACCACCCATCTGTCAGTTTGTCACACTGTGGTGGCTTGTGTGTTGCTATAATACTGGCAGCTATGCCACAGGTGTTTCATATATCCAGCAGGTTCATCCATGGTGGACAAGTTTCAGCAGAGCTTCCAGACTAAGACAGTCTAGGAAGAAAGGCCTGGTGACCTACTTCCAAAAAAAGTATTTATAAGGGGTACGGATAACATATGTTTGAAAAGGGGTCACAGTGTTTGTTCAGTGATACAGTAAGTATCAGTTGGCTGAGATTATAACATTCCTTACCTAGCAGGTTACATGATGCGTAACACAGTTACGCAACCTGATTTCTCTAATAGGGCAAGTTTCAACTTGGATTTATTGAGATCTAAAAAACATATTGTGGAGTGAATGATGTACAATTCACTCAGTTAAAGTACACGTTTGCAGACCCGGAAAATTACAAGGTAGACATACGGTGTGGCTCTTGTTTCCTATGGATCTCACTCCAGTGGTGGTGAAGGGGATGGGATACTGGCTCTGCCATGACCCTCTTTTTCTCACGTTTTCTTTGGTCTCCATTTCTCTAGCTCTCATTTACCACTTTTCCCTCTCTGCCTTGTTTCTGTCAGCCATAATGGAACTGTTTCAAACCAGTTTGAAGCCCTGAATTATCTCCTATTAAACAACCTTTGGAAACCCTGGTGGCACAGTGATTAAGAGCTACGGCTGCTAACCAAAAAGGTTGGCAGTTCGAATCTACCAGGCACTTCTTGGAAACCCTATGGGGCAGTTCTACTCTGTCCCGTAGGGTCACCACAAGTCAGAATCAAGTCGACGGCAATGAGTTTGTTTGTTTTTTTTTTAAACAACCTTTAAAGCAGATATCATTGTCCTGATTTTATAGATAAGTAAACAGAGGCTAGAAAGGCCATACACAGCTAGTAAGTGGCAAAGCCAGCATTCAGACTCAGGCCTGTTTGGTTCCGAAGCCCTGTGCTTGGAGCAGGGACATGCTTGATTCATCTTTAGCACCTGCTTCCCCCACCTCTTCCCTCCTCCTTGAGCCTGGCTTGGGGAGGATGTTCAATCAGTGCTAATATCACACAGACCAACCCCTAGAATGGGTTCTCTCCTTCCTGGGCTCACCTGCTTAGAGATCAGGGGATGTGTTAGAAGGATATGGTCAGTCCTTATCAATATCTCCTTCTTTGTTCAGAGAACATGTATCAAGTGGCTACTACATGACGAGGCATTATGATAGGCACCTTACAGGCATTTCATCGTTTACTTACAGAACCTTTCAGGGGAGGTTTTACGGAAACTCAGACTCACAAAGAGCTGTTAGAAAAGGGCGTCCTCTGTTTGTGGCCACCCTCATTAATTCCTTACAGGCGGACATCCTACTTGGCCAGACCATGTAATTGGAAAATTCCTGAATAATGAGAATGAGACGGACAGAGAGTAACCTCACTGTTCCTCTCTTTTAAAAGCCCAGAAGTCTTGCCACATTTTAATTATGCGATGGAGGGGCAGATAATGCTCACCACAGAACTCCAGAAGGCAACATCCCATTGTATTCCAGGCCCTCAGGTTCCCCTAGAGCTGTGCAGTCTAATAGCTGGGAGAGGCGGTGTCACTGAGGAACAAGTCAGAGCCCCACCTTGCGAACCTGCCTACAAATCTTGCTTGTTTTCCCATTTTCTACCACAAGAGGGAGACATACAACCATGAATGATTTGAAAATGAAATTTTTTTTTTTTTAAAATATAGGCCTCTTTTTACCAACCAAGGAACCCTATGGAGCACTCCTGTTCTGTAACACATAGGGTTTGCCATGAGTAAGAAACGACTCGAGAACAATCGGTTTGATTTCTGTTTGGTCTGAACCATGTAGCCCTTGTAATTCTTCTGGCCTTATACCCCATTCATAGTTTAGTGTAATTTCTCCTTTTCTAATTCAATTAAAAAAGGAGAAATTACATTAATATGTATATAACTAATGGCTCTCCCAATGCAAAGGTCTGAAACATGCCTGCATTTTGGATTCAGGGCCGTAATAAGAGCCAACACTTACGTAGGATTCACTGGGCACTCTTCCAAACCTTCTTTACATTCACTAACTCACTGTGTCCTTACACAACAAACCTATGTAGTAGGTACTTTTTTAAATCCGCATTTTGAAGAGAAGGAAATGGAGGCATGAAGAAATTAAGTACCTTGCCCAAGGTCACCCAACTAGTAAATGGTACTCTGCCTGAGTGCTTGCTGTTGATTACAGCTCAAGGGAGGAAGTGAGGTGGTTTCCTCTCTTCCTCTTCTTGCCTCTATGGAACAGCAGGTGGAGCTGGCATACAGGACCCAGGCACCACAGAGCCCTGGTCAACACAGAGAAGAGCTGGCATACAGGACCCAGGCACCACAGAGCCCTGGTCAACACAGAGAAGAGCTAGGTGTAGGTGGTTGCAAATAACAGTCACTGAGTCAAACTAGAGTGAGCCACCAAGAGGACTGTATCGTAAGGCTAGAGTGATGTTTCCTGGAAGCCAAGGGCAGGACTGGCAGGTGGGTTTCTCAGAATCCTGAGACAGTAGGGACCCAGGCAGCTGCTCTCTCTCATCTATCTTCTCTGTCTGCTGATCCACCTGTCGGTGTAAGTCTGGTTTTGTTTGTTTGCTTTTTGATCTTATTTATAAACTCATGAATATTTCAAATTTATAAATTAAATTTACTTTCTTTTTAAGTTCTTTAATTGTCTAACAAGCAAAACTTTGAAAGTAGTTAAGTCCTGTGCAGATACTTGCACAGGACACACTGTACCAGCCCTGGTTTTTGAGCTTTCCATATATTACCCTATTCAGTAATTATAAGAACAAATGAGGTAGGGGGACTGTCATTCTCATTTTCACAGATGAGGAAATGGAAGCACAATAAAGTTAAATAACTTGTCCAAGGTCACACAACTTGTGACTGGCAGAGATGGGCTTCAGACCTTATCATCTGGCTTTAGTGGCCATTTAGTCCTTATGGTATACTGTCTGGATGTAATGTGAAACCTATAAATAGGGTACATTCTAAGTTTTCTTATATGTTCCAGTGATATTACTTCCTCAAACTTAAAATCACAAGTTTAAATAAGTTACTCAACTGCACATTTTAAGTTGGAATCACCAAGCTAACCTATTATATAAGCTGATATCCCAAATTCTCTTAAAGTATTTAAAATACTTGGTTGGTTGGAGAAATAAAAATACTTGGTTGTTTGGAGAAATGGATAACTGTTTATTTTAAATACCAAATATACATAGATTTTTCCCAAACTTAATACAAACATATTAACACTATAAGTTAGATTCAGCTTATTATCTCTATACTATGAATTTGATTTACTTCATCATCTCTATACTTAATTCTAAATCTTCCTAGGTTTAAAAATACCCACAGCCCATGAATTCTCATCTCTGATAAATCTGCAACCCCCACCCTCTTGAGAAGATTCGTGTAACCTATTTATTGCTTGATTCTATTCTGAATTTTTTTCTGGTTCTTCACGTACATCCAGGCCCCAACTCAGAGATGTATAAATGACACAGGATTGGATCCTGCATAGCTGTCATGTGTTCTCACATATCTGTCTGTCAGTCACAATTCAACAGATGTTCTCATGACACGACTGTCCCTACCCCACAGCTCCCGTGTTTACCTGTCTTCCCAGTTCAAGGGCTACCTGAATCTGTCTAGTATACTTTTGAGCCCTACTTCCAGATTATGGCCTGGAACCAGGGTCTGTCATGAAAACATGGACCCAGGAATCCACTCTTACGGGATGGGGCAGGGGAAGTTCTCAGAGAAGAGAGGGAATGAGTGGGAAGACACTCTGTAGAGAAGGGGTCAGAGGAAAGAGAGTTGTTCAGGGATATCTTCCATATTGGAGGGGAAACAAAACAGGGCTCAAACTGGCCCAAGGAATCAAGATTGAGGTTGTGTGTTGGGGGCTGGCAGCACAGCACTGGACAAGATAACATTGACCAGATCCTCAAAGCTGCCCTAGTTGAGGAAGGACTCTTTTTTGCCAGTCTTGGTTTATCTTTCTTCCGGTCTCTCCTTGTGTAAGCTATTCCATATACCACCACCAGCCAGTCAAGTTTCCAAAATCTCATTGGTTTATGTCCCTTCTGCCTTAAAATGTCCGTAGCTCCCCATTGCCTACAAAATAATTAGTATGGTTCATGAGATTCTATAATCTTGCCCCATCTATTTCTCCAGTCTCCTCCCTGGCACTCCAACCTCTTCAAAGCAACAGCTCTGTCAACATACCTGTGGGACAGCACCAGTGCCATTGCACCGTGATGACTCCTTTCTGATGGCAAGCTTCTTGAGTACAGAGACCCAGTCACCTTTGTTTCTATCTCTGCCCACAACCAAAATAATAATAATTTATGCCTATGTATCATTTTCTAGATTACAAAGACTTTGAGTTAATTTTTACAAGGACATCATATTTGGTAAAGTAGAGGGACAACAAAAATGAGGGAAACCTTCAGTGAGGTGGATTGACACAGTGGCCACAATAACGAACTCAAACATACCAGTTATTTTGAAGATGGCACAGGACCAGACAATGTTTCGTTCGGTTATATAGTATGGCCACCGTGAGTTGTAGACAACTCGTTGGCAACCACCAACAACAACGTGTGAGGTGGATATTATTATTCTCACTTTAGCGATGAGGAAATTGAGGATTAGAGGGAAAAGGGGAATAAAATTTATTGATAATTGAATGCGTGCCAGACACAGTTCTAGATGTTTTCACATATATTATCTGTTTTAATTCTCACAACAACCTCAGAAGCTACAGCCATTTTATAGGCTCAGCTCAGTTAAGTAGCTTGCTCAAGATTGTGCATTTTAGAGTCAAAGATTTGAGCCCTAGTTGTATCCGGTTCCTAAACCTATGATCTTTCCATTATGTTGTAATGCCTAGCCTGGGGCTGACATTTATTTCATGTTGTTGGTGAAATAAATAACTGTTTCCTAGCTTGTGCTTCCCACCATTGGGACAAGTACCCTAAGCTCTCAAGTTCAGGGGCAGGCACCTGCAGCCATCATCACAAGGGTAAGACCTTGGCCTAGAGGTCTGATGATCCCTGCTGCTCTTAGCAGAATTAGAAGCTTTTTTCTAGTGCTTGTACCTGGGGACAGGGTTGGCAGTTCCATCCCCTGGGTCCACTCCTGTGGCATATGCCAAAGAAGTACTCTTGGTGTGAAGAGGTGAACCTGCTCAGGTTCTGGCTCCAGGCTTGGCTTGGTGCCTGGGACATAGGAGTTAGCTGCCGTATTACAAATGTGTTGATTGAAAGAAAGAATATATGAAGGATTGGCAAGTCTACAGTTTCTGCTGCATTCAACTAGTACAGTATCATTTCTGATCAGAATGGGAGCTGGAGACTGTGAGGCCGGGACCGAAGGGGTTCCTAACTCTGCTGTGGTGAAATTGATTGGACCCAAGACCAGTATGAAAGTTCTTTGTCTGAAGGGAGTAATCCTTAAATCCCCCTTACGGTTTAAATGTAATTTGTGTCATTGTGAAGGAGTACTGGCAATGCAGGCGAATTCATTAGGCCAAATTGGGTTCGCTATGCTCGACAGTAACGTTTCTGAAGATGAAGTTCAACCTTTGCTGGAGAGCTAAAACAAATGAATTTCTTAATAGCTGCCCCACTTAGTCTGTGCGTCTTAGGAAGCTTAATGTTTTTAATGCCTCTTCTTTTTTACCACACTTCACGGTCCATCTAACATTGCTGCTTCTGGTAATGTTTTTATATGGAGTTGAGTTCTATCATGTCTGTAGAATTATGACTGAGGCCCATTTTTAGAAGAGAAGCTTTTCTAGGGCAAGGGTTGTAGGGTTTTTCTGGTTTAGCTTTGTGTACTGAAAAACACCATGCCAGGCTTATATAGTTGCTCAAAATGCTGTTCTCATAGTCCCAGCGTCGGAAAGAGTGGCATCAAGAGAGTGGCAGGCCACCATCAGAGAACATGTTGGAATGTGATGCACTGGGTGAGCAAAGAAGCTTGGGCTGGGGATGTGGGAGAACCCTTGTGCCCAAATGCCCCTGACTCTGCCCTGGGATTTCAAGATCTCATTAAGAAAACTACCAATTATGTGGTTGGTTGCTCTGTTATTTCCAATGAAGAGATTATTGTGTTGAAGTTACATAAATCTGGATCTATTATTGAATATGTCAAGACACATATCCTGGCCCAGTTTTTGCAAGCTTGTCTCAAAAACAAAGAAAACCTGGCACAGACCTTAAAAAATATGATTAAAAAAATGCATTTGTAGTGACTTAAAACATAAAAAAAGTGGTTATGTAAACTACTGTTAATAAAGCAAGCTCTCTTTTTAATATATTTTTTTAAATTTTAGTTTTAAAATTAAATAAGAGCCAAAACAAGCTATATAAAGTAACTGCCTTTTGGCTTACTAGTGTTCAACTTAATAGTCCTATATTGGGAACTGTTTTAATGTTACATCTGGAGGATTCCATGCACACGGGCCAGCCCTGTTTGTCATTTGAAGGAGGCCAGGCTCCTTTGCCAATGGCCTGCTGTCTGTTTAGCTCTATAGTCCTGTGCAGACAACCTGTATTGGTTTCCTCAGGCTGCCATAACAAAACACCCCAAATTAGGTGGCTTATAAGAAGAGAAATTTATTGTCTCACAGCTATGGAGGCTAGAAGTCCAAATTCAGGGTGTTAGCAGCACCATGTTCTCTGGAGCCTCTAAGGGGAAGATCCTTTCTTGTCTCCCAGCTTCTGGTATCGCCATGCGTTCCTTGGCTTGCAGCTGCAGTATAACTCCACGGTCACACAGCCGTTTTACCTCCGTCTGTCTCTCTTTGTCTCTTCTCTTCTTTTATAAGGACACCACTCAGACTGGAGTAGGACCCACCTACTCCAGTATCATCTTGTGTTAATTTCATGGAAACCTTTTCAAAGACCCTATTTCCACACAAGGTCATGTTCGCAGGTACCAGGAGTTAGGGTGTATCTTTTTTGGGGACACAATTCAACCTATAACACAGCCCCTGGGACACAGGGACTTTCTTACCTCAGAGAAGGCAGTTGGCTGCTCAAAATGCCTGCTTACTTTTGACCTTGCTTGACAAGTTAGTAGAAAAATACTTAGGTTTTGTATCTCAAATGGTTATTTACCTTTCCCTTGAAAACCTTGACTCCTCAGTGCACATCAGACTCCTGAAACATGCGGTATAAATAGTACTGGCGTACTTTTTAAGCATGCTTAACAAGTTTACTGAAACCTTGACAATGGAGCTTCTTAATTGGCAACTTCTGCTGAACCAGATAAAGAACACACATGTATGTATTTAAATAGATTATTAATAAAGTTTGAGGGATTAAATGGGCTTGGATATTAAATTATTCAGGTAAAATATTTTTAAATGTCATAGGTTCTTCAATTGCAAAACACTTTGTTTCGCTAAAAATTGTTTCATAAAAGCCAAGTCTATTTGAGACTGAGAAAAGTAAAAAAAAGCAAAATTTAATCTTACATTCATATTATTTTTTTTAAATCATAAAATGAGCAAACCTCCTACACTCAGAAAAAAACTTTTTTTTTTCCTATTCTTTTTACTTTTTCAAGATTTGGTGCATTCTCACCCTCACTTCCCCGTAAGTTCAAGAAACAAATCACTATCGGTCATTTGGAGTCCCAGTGGTGCAAATGGTTAAGCACTCAACTACTAGCTGAAAGGTTGGTGGTTCAAACCCACCCAGAGTCTCCTCAGGAGATAGCCTGGTGATCTGCTTCCGAAAGATCACAGCCTCAAAAACCCTGTGGAGCAGTTCTACTGCACACATGGGGTCACCACAAGTTGGAATCGACTTGACGGCAACTCACAACAACAGCATTAGTCATTCAGAGTGTATTTCTAAGTATCCATTCTTCTAGATCTGAGTGCTATTTTTATTACATCTTTGGTGGCCAATGAATAAATCTGTCTTGTTAGATAAATTATTTTTCCCCTTCTACCTGGGATTGCATGTGGGAAGTGAAAAATCCATTGGATCTCAAAATGAAGGCAATGTGAAGAAACCAGAAGTAAGTCAGATCCCTCACTTCCATTTAAAGATTGACCTTTTAACTTGCTAGATGGCATGGAACAACTTTAGCTGCAGATGGCCTTCTCCATGATGAATGCCCAGAGAGTCTCTGGTTTAAGAAGTGGCAGGAGCAATGAGAGCCACGCCAGGGTGTCCTGTTCACAAATCTGCTTCTCAGGACAGGAATCGCTCTGCCTTTGCCTGGGCTCCCAGGCTGAAGTCTGGCAGCCATCTGGTGTTTGTAACTGAAGTCTGCTGCCTGCAACACCCTCTGGAGCTCTCTCCACCCTAATGGGGAAATGAGGCAAAAATAATTGAAGGGTATTTGGCTCGGTTATGTGGGTAGAAGTGTCCTCATCAAAACAACTTTGAAGATCTGCCTTGTGTGGGTGGGTGTGTGTGTGTGTATGGCCCATCATTTTTTACAAGGGGCGACAACAACAAGGAATCAACTGTGCTTCCCTGTTGAGAGTGATCGTCCAGGCAAAACCTCTGTTTTAGTTTCTCAAATGACACCGTTGCAGCTTCAGGCTTGACAGACTATTTGGGGGACCCTTGACTGCTTTCTGGATACCTTCACTAAGCCAAGTGGTGGAAATGAAAGATGAGTGATTTTGATCAATGGATTTCTGGGAAGTATGGAAAAATGGAAGAAGGTCCTCTCCCTCTGTTGACTTTTGCTACGGCTCCCTACAATGACCAGAAACCAGGAACTAGTGGATTACGGAAGAAAACTTATTACTTTGAGGCAAAGCCATGCTATCTGGAGAATTTCATCCAGAGTATATTCTTTTCCATAGACCTAAAAGAGCGCCAGGGATCATCACTGGTGGTTGGTGGAGATGGGCGGTATTTTAATAAATCGGCAGTACAAACAATAGTGCAGATGGCTGCTGCCAATGGGGTTGGTATATTTATTGTTACATTTCTGACTCTCCAAATTACGTCTTAATTTTTCAGAAATATACAGAAGTATAGGATTTGTATGTGGCGTACTTATGTACATCTCAGTTTTACTAACATCCAGTTAAGTTTCGTTGTGACTTCAGAGATTGTATATTGTGAAAATACTCCTGGAATTACGTTAGTTATATTAGCGGATTTAGGAATGCAAGCTCAACTTCTTATGTGTTGTGTTCTGTCCCCGTTGCTTGAAATAGTACCTGTTGCTTTTTTAGACACTTAAAACACTCTTAGCCTTAAGCTGTCTTATCTATGTTCCAACTAGCTTCAAGGGGCACCATATCCTATGTACAGGGCTCTAATGAGTGGGTAGAGAGGAGGATTTTGTTTTTTGTCAATGGCTTCCTTATTGAAGTTCAGTCACTTGTCAAACAAGAAAACAAAAACCAGGACATGCTGTTGTTTATGGATCCTGGTAGTCACGCAGAAACGCTAGGAGGGGATTGGAAAATGTTAGGTATGAGCCTACCAGGAGGACCTGTTACAGGGAGATCTGCTTATAATGACCTTGGGCACAAAGAAGCCCTGTGTGTGGTGATTTGTGCAACAGGGTAGAGATAATAGGTGAGCCTATAATATAAGGACGGTCTGCTAAAGCTCTGCATCATGAAAAACCATGTTGGCTGGATTAGCCAAATCAGAAGGACTATTACACCAGAAAGCATCACGCTTGATAATCTAACTGTTTGCAGAGCCCTGCTGATTTACAGTAAAGCAGGCATCAGGACATTGCTGTTTTTGCTCTGCAGATTCCACCATAGGACCTAAAATATATTTTTAGTGTTTTAGATAATGCTTAACAACAGTTTGGAGCACCTAGCCCTTAAGGACCCATAAACTGAAAAAAATCTGTTGTATTTCCTTTCAGGGAGAGATTCTGGCTCTGGGAACATAAAATTTAGCATTGCAACCAAATGTGTCCGGCATTCATTTTCAATCTATTTTAATAATATGCCAAGCCGGTGTGATCGCAAATGCCAAATTAAAAGGGAAAAAAATAAAACAAAACCCATACCACCAAACCAAGTTTAAAGGTGTTTGTAGATCCAATTGTATATTGAGAGCTTTCTTTTGATTTTGAGTTTTAGAATTTGAATGCCTCTCATGTAAAAACTGCTGATAAAGCACTCAAATATGAAATTATTATGAAGCATATGCATTTTTAAGATAAAATGTGACATGCCATAAATTTCATGTTTGAGGAGAGCTGCAAAGGGAATGGTATTAAGATGCTTTTAATCTTTGGAGGGGGAACGAATGGAACATTATTTCTCCGCATATATCTAGACTGTTGAGTGGATCTGGTACACTGTCCCCTTTTCTGTGATATATTTGGCTTCATTTCATTTTTGTGTGGAGCTGAAGGATGTGGAAGAGGTGGTGGGAATGTGTAATTCAGGCAGATCCTATTCACTTCCTCAGATTTACAATGTGAGGTTTGCTAAATAATACATTTAAGTGATAATAATTGACTAAATATGGTAGCTGCCTATTTGTTAGAGCTGTGGCAGTCCAAGCAATATTTTCAATTCTTTTCAAGGACATGACTTATTAAAAATAGCTTTGCATTTAAAGCAGTCATGCCACCCAACTGAATTACTTAAAACATTTTAGTGGACCGATAAGTACTTTAATCTGATAAAACCTAACAAATCCTATATGGTTTGATTTCTGTTTTTTCTAATGTATCGTAAATTCTGCCTGTTTTAACATCCCTTTGGTTGTGGGTTGTATGCTTAATCAAAATCCAAAGACAGGACTACAGGTAGGAGATCTAAAGAAGGATAATCATTGCCATAGATTTTGATAGAAGGTAATGTTCCTTCCTCATCTTTGTCATTACAACTCCAGCCATGAGCAGATTCTTGAAGGACTTATCAGCCTAGTGAGCTAAATGGAGATCATTTTATTTTCCCTTTAGTACATCTTTGTCTGGTGCATTTGTGAATTGTAGACTATACTCTGCTTTTATTAAAAATTTCCCTTTGTTTTTATTTGCCTAAAGCTGTCTGCATTTACGGAGCCCTGGTGGCACAGTAGTTAAGAGCTTAGCCGCTAACCAAAAGGTCAGCAGTTCCAATCCACCAGCCGCTCCTTGGAAACCCTATGGGGCAGTTCTACTCTGTCCTGTAGGGTCGCTGTGAGTTAGAATTGACTAGATGGCAATGGGTTTGGTACAGGTTTGGTCTGCATTTACAGCAAGTTTTAACGCACAGAATCAGACATTGGTGGGGCCCCATCTGGAATATTGATATCTCATTCAGTCCCCAGAGCTGTTAGACATAACTTAGAAATAAGAGTAGAATCAGTGTGTACGACCAGCAGGACAAAGAAAATGAAACTTGTTTTTTTTTTTTTTTTTTTTTTTATGAAATATAAGAAAACACTAGGCCCTAGTTTTAATTAAAGGAAAATTTAAAAGTTTGCTCCATGCCATGTTTGACTATAAAACGTTGGGGAACAAAGAGGATCCAGCTTGGTGGCGCGATGTGAGTCATTTGGGGGCAGTGGGAAAGGAGCGAAGGCAGGAGAGGCTGTTTGATGAAGGACTCTCGGTGCCAGGCTGAGGGTGTTCTCTCTAATTTGGGAGGCACTTGGAAACTAGGAAAGGTTTTTTGGGTAGAGGAGGGACATAGCTAGAACTTTGGCTTAGAAAGATGAGCTGAGTGGGCCTGAGCAGGTAGGATGGATTCAGCCTGAGTAGAGCAAGGGGGATACAGATGGGAGCAGAGTAGGGGAGAATTAAGTCAGGAGTTCCTCCAATGTTTTAGGCATCTTTAAGGGAAGGATGCCTTATCTCCCAATATCAGGTTAAGGTTAATATTCCAGAGGGTGATTTACAGGGGAGAGTCTGGTCTGGAAGGGGAGTACTTTGGCCAAGCGTACCTCTTCTTGGGCCCAAGAGACAGAAGCTACCCTGGACTTTCCTTGCTTTTATTTCTTGACTTTCCTTTCTATTCTTACCCCCTGGTACAATCCTCTCAGTCTGGGACCAGATCTCATCATAAGGGATGGCAGCATTAAGGGATGACTTAGGGGACATAACTTAATATTCATCAACCTCCCCTTTCACACCAACATATAAAATCTAAGGAAGAGCGAATATACTAGATGTGCAAATACAATTTCCAGCTAATTCCACCTGTCACTCTGGCTAATAAAATTGTAACCACCCCCTCCAAGCCCTTCCTATAAAAATTCTGGAAATGCCCAACCATAGGCTTTTATTTTGCTCGGAACTACACCTGGAAACTGCTGGAAGGGTAAGATGTCACCATTCCCACTGTGTTGAGTCAGGAGGTTTCAGTGCTTTTCTCCCAGCTATGGCCACTAACTTGTGGTATGACCTCACTGATCACATCATCTATCCCAGTGTCTGGCATAGCACCTTTCCATAAATACTTGTTATTATTGCTGTTGGATGGGTGCAAGAATGAATGACTGGGCAGGATTTTGACAACTCTGAACCTCAGCCTCCTCATCTACGCAGTGGTACTTCGGAGGAGCAAATGTGAGAATGGATTGAAAGTGCTGTGGGATGTAGGAAGCACTCTGCAGCTCAGTAGTGATCATTAGTATTGATTTCACATCATCTGCAGCTTCCTTTAGTCTATTTAGGAGCCTGGTTGCAGCAGCTACCCTGGTTTTTACCATTTTACAGGGGAGGCAGAACATAAATATATTACTGCAGTGACCCCCAAAATTGTTCGGAGTCAAGACATATGAGAACCAAGAAGTAACAGAAATAAACCAACTGCTTCCTGGGAGGTGGTTGGTAGTTGTTGTCATATGTTGTCGTGTTGATTCCAACTCATAACGACCCTATAGGACAGAGTAGAACTGGCCCATAGGGTTTCCTTGGCTTTAATCTACTGGAGCACATTGCCAGGTGTTTTCTCACACGGAGCAGCTGGTGGTTTTGAGCCACTGACCTTTCAGTTAGCAGCCGAGCAATTTAACCATTGTGCCACCAGGGCTCCTTGGTTGGTAGCGGAGGGATTGAATTATAAGGCAGTCAAGTTTTCAGTGACCTATAGGAGGGTGGCAAAGGTAACAGTCCCAGAAAAATTTTCCCAGGGAATCCAGGTATTTCACTGGCATTTTCAACACTTGGAAACGTATCTTCCACCATCAACTCATTTCTTCAACCATATTTATCCTGGATAGGACAAAAAGGAATAATAAATGGAAACTTTGAGAACATTCCTATCCCTTTCTTCTCTGAGAAGAGAGAATGGAGGGAGGACACAACCTCCCTATTTCATAAATCCCTTTATGTAATACTCAGGTCTTCTTCAAGTATGTCAGAGGAACTGACAGAATCTCTTCCTTCTTTTCCAACATGGATCATGTTGAAACAGATATAAATTACTGTCATTTTAGCAAAGGAAAATTTAGGAGCCGTGCTGATACCATCTGTGAGAGATACGGGAAAGTGAGTTAAGAACACAACAAAAGTACCATCTGTATGGGTTTCATGTAGGCGGTTCCAGCTGGTTTACTCAGTAATAACTCCCAGCATTCCCTGCTTTAGGCCCACGAGGTAACCCAGGGTACAAGCTAACATGGGCCAGGGTTATCTTGCTCTGCAAAAATCCACGATAGGAAAATCCAACCTTAACTGAAAAGACAAACTTAAGAGATAGATACATTTTATACAGTTCTTCATATAAAGTTTACGTTTGTTGCTTTTTTAAAATTTTATTTTACAAAGTCCTTCCCTTTGGGTAGAATCCTTTTAACTAGCTAACCTATATCCTCTTTGCCAAGGTGGATTGAAAGTATGATTGAGTTGGATAAAAATGTGGGTTTTCACACAATTTTTCAATAAATTCAAATTATAAATCTGGTCTGAAAAGGCCTGCTTTAAATACTGTATGTTTTCTTGCAAGAACCTTAAAACACTGCCAGAGCACACTATTCTAAAACTGCAAAGTCTCAAAATATCATCTGAAGGAATGGCTTTATTTAACAATGTTGATTCTACTTCCATAATACGGTAGATACTGTGCAAGCTGTAGATCTTCATGAAAGAAAATCTCTTCTGGTCCAGTAGAATATTTCTTTGCCCATCTGCCTGTCGTCTTGGCGTTTCTGTGCAGTGGCCCCGTGGATTTATTGACGTTAAAGTGCGTGCTCTGAATTTCTTTTCCTAGATTGGTCGCTTGGTCATTGGACAGAATGGAATCCTCTCTACCCCTGCTGTATCCTGCATCATTAGAAAAATCAAAGCCATTGGTGGAATCATCCTGACAGCCAGCCACAATCCAGGAGGGCCCAATGGAGATTTTGGAATCAAATTCAATATTTCTAATGGAGGCGAGTCTGCTGTTATTTATTTTTTTGTGGGAAGTAAATGCTTTTATAAGGAGCCCTGGTGGCACAATGGTTAAGCACTTGGCTGCTAACCAAAAGGTAGGTGGTTTGAAATCACCATCAGCTCCATAGGAGATAAGACCTGGTGATATTCTCCCATAAAGATTACAACCTAGGAAACCCTATGGGGCAGTTCTACTCTGTCATATAGGGTTGCTATGAGTCAGAATCGACTTAATAGCACCTAACAATGATGACAACAACAAATACTTTTATAAAGGTCAACACAGAATTGATAAGCTTTACTGCATGTTTTCTGTCCTTTTCTCAGCTATATAAAAGGAACAAATAGGAACACAATATGTCTTCTGCACAACATGACTGAGTAGAGTATTGTTATTTTAAGGACAATTTCATATTTGTGAGGATAAACCAGTAACTGAGACTTTGGGAGGCCAGGGTTCTGGTTCTGACCCTTAGTGAGGGAGTTCTTATTTCCTTTCCTTGAGACTGAAATGCTTTTTATTCCACTGTACCTGGATCTGAGGAGCCATGCAGGAATGATCATCAAACATGGTGTTTTCTTTTAGAAAATTCTGATACTTTGCTGCCTAATGATGGGATGGTGGATGTGTTAGTGAAGACGAATAGGTGAGCTTAACATTCTTTGTATTTTCATGTCAGCAACACAAAATGACCTACTGTTTGCTGTTTGATTCCTAGGTCCTGCCCCAGAAGCAATAACTGATAAAATTTTCCAAATCAGCAAGACAATTGAAGAATATGTGATTTGCCCTGACCTGAAAATAGACCTTGGAGTTCTGGGAAAGCAGCAGTTTGATCTGGAGAACAAATTCAAACCCTTCACAGGCATGTTTACTTTCTTTCCCCCTCCTACCCAGTTCTGTTTCCAATGTGAGAAGTTTGCCTTTCAAGATAGTAACGAGGCTCTTGAACTTTGGAAAGATTGTGGTCACTATGCTTTGCATACATTAATTAGCAGGTCTGGAATTGGGGCTGGGAGTCTAGAGACTGAACTCTCTGGGCCCTACCAGTGATCAGCTGT
Source organism: Dugong dugon (assembly GCA_030035585.1). Classification (NCBI taxonomy): domain Eukaryota; kingdom Metazoa; phylum Chordata; class Mammalia; order Sirenia; family Dugongidae; genus Dugong; species Dugong dugon. The sequence continues at coordinate 92,251,355 of CM057462.1, forward strand.
CTGACCTTGGGTAAGTCATTTCCAACTCACTAGGCCTCAGTTTCTATACCTGTAAAGCAAATGGCCTTGACTAGAAGACCTATAAGATTATATTCATAGCTAACATTTCTTGAACTCTTATTATGTGGCAAGTTCTTCACATGCGTTGTCTCATTTTATTCTCACAGTAGTCCTGTGAGGACAGCACTGTCAGTATCCATGATTTTGCAGATGAAGAAACAAAGGCTCAGAGAGATTAAGTAACAGGCTCAAGTTCACATGGCCAGTAAGTGGTAAAAATGAGGATTCAAATTCAAGTGTTTATATAATATAAAACCCAACCAACCTACTGCCATCAAGTCCATTCCAACTCACAGTGACCCTATAGGACAGAATAGAACCGCCTCATAGGGTTTCCAAGGTTGTAGATCTTTAGGGAAACAGACTGCCACGTCTTTGTCCCACCGAGCGGCTGTTGTGTTTGAACCACTGACCTTTTGGTTAGCAGCTGAGTGCTTCAACCACTGTGCCATCAGGGCCCCTATATATTCAGTAAAACAAATTACTGACCTTTTTGGGGGGGCTAAAATGAAACTCCTGGCGTAGCTGTGGTTAACATTTTGTTGTTGAATGACAAGGTATTATGATAATTGAAGGAATAAATGTTTATGTTAATATGAATAAAATGAGAACGAGATGTTCGGCAATGTGATTTGCATTCTGACTTTGCCCTAACATGTATTCTTCTCTCTGGACTGCAGCTCTATGGAATGCATTTTTCATTTGAACTTATCATCAAGAGCTGACAACTGCATCCTCACAAAGATGTAGCGACACTTTGGTACATCTGATGGGCATTCTTAATGTTTGAAACACTAGAGAGTTTCCTAAACATTTCATGTTTTGCAAATATTCAAAGTCCTGAAAATCCAACAACAGTAATTTTTTTAAATATTTGTTTTAGTCCTTTAGCAGTGTATGTGAAAAATGATTTATTAGATTTTTTCCCCTGCTTTTTAGCATTAAGTCTTGATGGCAGTACACTTAGAAAAAGGCAAGGGAAGAAAAGTAGTCACTACTTTTTCTGTTATCTCTGACACAAAGCACAGCTCTTCTGGAGATGGGTATGGAAGCAGTGTGGCAGCAAAGCAGAGTTTACAGTCAGACAAACCTCAGTCAAAATTCCCTTCTGTGCCCCATCCCAGCTGTGTGGGCAAGTTACTTAAGCTCTGGACCTTGAGTTTCCTCATCTATAAAATAGGACTAATAACATTTATCCTTCAGGACAATTGTTAGTATTGAATATCATACAACAGCCCTGGCATATTGAAGCTGCTCAATAACTGTCCTTATAAAATAGCCACTGCAAGTTTACAGTAATATGATCATTTCCAAGTATAATAGTTCTAAATGTGTTTAGTTGTTCCATCTTTTGATGTTGCTTGTTCTCACAGTGGAAATTGTGGATTCAGTGGAAGCTTATGCCACGATGCTGAGAAACATCTTTGATTTCAATGCACTGAAAGAACTGCTTTCTGGGCCAAACCGACTAAAGATCCGTATCGACGCCATGCACGGAGGTATGGGGCCGTTTCTGTTTACTTCCTTTCTCTGAAAGATACAAAGCTGCTCTCTACTACATGTATCGTGATGCTTTAACAAGAACTTTTCTCCAATCTCTCTGTTTGATAGCTTTTAAAGAGTTGTTTTTTGCAACCACTTTAGCACATTAGTCATACAGGTAAACATCTAATAGTTTGTGGCAAAAATATTAGAGGCGTTCCTCGTGGCAAACTAGTCTGAAGGTCAGTGTTTCCACATTAAGCATCAGGAACTAGGTTTTGAGTAACATACAACTGTTGTGGACTTTTCCTCCCCTTCAGAAGATACTTTTCATTCTTCCTGAACACCCCCTTCTCGCCATTTGCTAGATGGAGTAAACACGCTCCTGAATCCCACACACACTCCTGCCCCCACACACTCCTTTTCTTAGAAGAGGGGAAGAGCAAGCTGAGGATTAAAGTCAGGAACAACAGGATGTATGTCTCCCCCTCTTCTTCCTCTGCTGGTTGTGTGACCAGGTCAATATAAATGGTAGTGGTCATCGTGAACCTGAACCCTTGGGTTTTCACACACGTAACAATATGGGATTTCCTGGGCCCTTAGGTTTGTTGTTTGTTTTTTAATACTTTAGAACTTTGGAATCTTTGAGTGGCAAGGATTCTTCCTGGTGTTGGAATTCAACCTTCTGCCTGATTGAGGAATACTTTCTGCCCTTGCTTGAACCCTTTTGAGGATGTTATTCAGGGTATTCTGTTACACTGCAAAACCATTGTTAAGAAACCTTCTAGAGGGCTGACATCTTCTATCCCTGGAACCTCTCCCCTTAGGTCCTAGCTTGACTTCTGGAGTCACACAGAATGGGTCTACGTCCTTATTTATAAAAAGCTATCCTGTCATTTCAAACCATTCAACAGACATGTATTGAATACTTGCCACACATATTCCTGAGGGTAGGCAGGGACTCGCCAGGCAACTTCCTTCAAAGAGCTTGTGATCCTGTGGAGAGATGACGTGGCTGACCACTAACCACTGCAAGGCCAACAAAATGCGAGTTGTATAGAATTTCGAGTATTCTCTCTGGGGGTGTGGAAGAAGGCGTGGTTTGACTACGGGTATCAAGAAAGGTTTCCTGGAAGAAGTGGCAGCAAACTCAGCTTTTATGAAAGAAAGATCGAGAGTGGTGGAAAATCAAGTGAAGGTCATTCCCAGCTGAGACAATGGCCGTAGTAAAGGCATAAAGGCTTAAAAATAGACGTCACATTAGTGGAATGAGGAGAAGCCTGGGCTGACTTGAGAATAGAGCTTGTGATGGGCCATTGGGTAGGAGGAGCTAGTCATGAAGTAGCCTTCTTTTTCCCAGGCTTGTCAGTTGTTTTTCTAATGCCTCAGTTTCTATATCCCCCACAGCCCTGGCTGCCTTGGCCTCATTCTGTGGTGTCTCAACACTCTTCTTACATGTGCTAATAAACCAAAGTAAAAACCAAACCCATTGCCATCGAGTCAATGCTGACTCATAGCACCCTATAGGACAGAGTAGAACTGTCCCCATAGGGTTTCCAAGGAGCAGCTGGTGGATTCGAACTGCCAAACTCTTGGTTAGTAGCTGAGTTCTTAACCACTGTGCCACCAGGGCTCCAATAGGAGACACATATTCTATACTGCTTTGACCTCTGTGGCATATGTTGCAGTCAGTACCTTTCTTGATGCAAATACATTCTCAACATTTTAGAGATGAATGTTAGTAGTTATATAAAATGTCATCATAAAAGTATGTGACTGGTTTTTCTTTTCATTTAATTTCTATTCTTTCCCTTCCCCTTTTATTTTTTTCTAACTGATCTTTGTTTGTTTGTGTTTTAACCAGTTTGTCAGATCAGACATATTGGTATAGTAGAAAGATAAGAGCTTTGAATTCCAGCGCCCACTCTCAGTAGCTGTATAAATTTGGGCAAATATCTTCACCTAAGAACCTCAGTTTTCTTATCTAAATCTATTAGTTGGAGATGATAATCATCATGCAAACATTTATAACATATGTTCTGGGTACTGTTCTCAGTGCTTCATGTCTATTAATTCATTTAACCTTGTGAGGTAGCTACTATTCTTAACCTTGTTTTAAAAATGGGGAAACTGAGGCACAGGCACAGAGATTAAATAACTTACCTACAGTCAGTCATACAGTCAATGACAGGCAGATTCAGCATTTGAACACAGGCACTCTGATTACGGAGTCAAAGCTCGTAAGCACTAAGCTTAGATGCTTATAGGGTTGTTTGAGGGACTGAATGATAAAATGTTTGAGAAGCACCTGGCACAGGTGTATAGTAGAGCCTCAGTAAGGGTTAGTCCCCTTCCTTTTCCCTCTATTCCCCTCACGAACTGGCCCCAACCTTTCCAAACTAATCTCTCATGATTCCTTTCTGTGAAACCTTCTATCCAGTCAGACTCATCTCTCCACTGGCCCCTGAATGCAGTCTTCAAGTTCTCATTTTGCTCAGGCCATTCCCTTCTCTGAATGCCTCGGCCTTGACCCCAATCCTCTTGTACTTTAATAATATTTATTTTCCCATTCTTTGTACTTTTATTTCATGCTTTACATAGTTGTGGGACCGTACGTAAAGAAGATTCTCTGTGAAGAACTTGGTGCCCCTGCAAATTCTGCAGTCAACTGCGTTCCTCTGGAGGACTTTGGAGGCCACCACCCTGACCCCAACCTCACCTATGCAGCAGACCTGGTGGAGACCATGAAGACAGGAGAGCATGATTTTGGGGCTGCCTTTGATGGCGATGGGGTGGGTACAAGTGAATTTATGTGAACTCTGATGCAGGCCAGGCATGATCCTGCAGGTAGAGGTAAAGATGGGTTGCTTCTGCCAGGCCCTGGGAGCCTGGTGAGTGACATTCAAGGATTCCTCTTTGCTCTAGGGGTCAGGACTAAGTTATCAGAACACAGAAATAAACCCATGTGCTTAATTTCAGACATTCATGTTTGCTAAGAGTGGCAAGGTGATTAGGTCCCATTTATGGTGTGATGACTGGTGCTTCATGAACTGGTTGGGTTCTAGATACCTATCCTAAGGTAGGTTTCTGTTCTCAACCAGCAACTGGCTACTTACTCAATTTCATGGAAAGGGTTTGGTCTTATATTATACCCATTCCTTCATTCACTTTAGCTGAATGATTAAACTGTAATAGCCTACTTGAAAACTCCAGTGACAGAATTAACCTTTTATCCCTTCCCTACAATGATTTTTTTTTTAAAAATAAACAAGCCGTTTTATTTAAAGTGATAAATATGCCATAAACAAGGGAAAGACAGTGTCTTATTCAGGTTTGTATTCTTGGTGTCTGGCAGATAGTAGGCACAGTACATACACGCTTGGTTGAAAACACACATTTGTTGTTGCTATTGTTCTCTAACATCAGATAGAATCCACTATTTCCTGAAAAATAATTTTTCCAATTTCAGAATTTGGGGAAATTAAAAGGGTTCCTAGCAGACACTATTTTACAATGCATCCTTCTGATGCAGTGCATGATGGGAGTTTTCCCACCATACGCTCAGTTAATTGAGTACCTCCCCTGTGCCAGGGATCAAGGAAGCAGTGAAGGTGGCAGCACGTCTTGTTAGGAATAGCACCAAATGGAGGGGTCATGATTTAGAAGCACTTCCTTTAAGAAGTCTGCCTTTGTTCCTCAGAGGATGCCTGGAGATCTTCCAATCTGTGTAAACAGCCAGCATCTCCTCTCTCAGTGCATTGTCTCTGCTCCTTTGAGAGAGAGGTGATTGGTTGCAGAATTTGGAAAAGGTCTAGGAGGTTAAAGTTAGTTGGCCTTTGGAGAGGGAATAGAATATTCAGCTCAAAAGGAGTTTGTTTTAACTCCCAAGGACCCGATGGTACTGTACAAATTCATTAAAAATAAAATCTAGTGTTTATAACCCCGAATGAATACATGTTTTAAATTACATAGTTTTAAATGTTATAAAACCCTATTTAAAAGAGTTTGGTTTCTTCAGCAGTTTGATTGAAAGTTCTTCATTTTAATCCCCCTTCTCCCAAAGGATCGAAACATGATTCTGGGCAAACACGGGTTTTTTGTGAACCCCTCAGACTCTGTGGCTGTCATTGCTGCCAACATCTTCAGCATTCCATATTTCCAGCAAACCGGGGTCCGTGGCTTTGCACGCAGCATGCCCACGAGTGGTGCCCTCGACCGGTAGGTCTCTCCCTTCCCTTGGCCCTCCTTGTCACTGATCATCCTGGTCTTCACTGTGCTATTCCCTGTGCCTGAAACACTCCTCCCTGTCCTTTCAGTTTAGGCATCTGATGCATAGTATGTGCTGAATAAATATTTATCCTATGAGGGAATGGATGATGTTGTTTTGGATTGGATGTCTGTGCTCTGTGTTCCCATAGCACCCTGCACTTCCTTCATCTCAGCCCTTATCACACTGTGTTCTGATAGCCTATTTATTTGCCTGTCCCCTCTGCTAGATTATAAACTAGACTGTAAACTTCTACAGAGGAAAGACTATCTTATCTACCATCCCAAACTCTGCTCGACCGTAGTGACTGGTGCATAGTGGGATACACATACGCACACGGACACATAAACCAAACCCATTGCTGTTGAGTTGATTCTGACTCCTAGCAACCCTATAGGGCAGAGTAGAACTGCCCCATACAGTTTCCAAGGAGCAGCTGATGGATTCAAATTGCTGAATTTTGGTTAGCAGCCTGAGCTCTTAACCACTGTGCCACTTAGGGCTCCAGGCATACATAGGCGTATATATACAGTTATTTGAAAAATGAATGAATGTTAATGAATGGCTGGCACTTCCATCCATTCAAGAGATCATTCTAGAGGATTATTTTCCTTTAGCAGTGTGCATAGGGTTAGGGTGAAAGAGCAGTTTTAAGTAATTTCAGTGTTTCAACAAAACTTTCACAGAAACTTTCCCCACCCACCCTCATTAGATGTCCATGTACACACAAACTTAGTAAATGTTTATTTGTCCAAAATATAAATTAACAGAAGAGTCAAACAGGTATTAAACACACACACAAAACACCCCTCACTCTGCAGAAACACTCAACTTTTATAAGAAAGAAAGGAACCAGTGACAATAAGTGGTTGATGTCTCAGATGTGTTTGTCTGTTATTATCACTTCATTATACAAAGGCTTTAAGGTAGCTTATGAGACCATATCTAAAACAACTGAAAAATCTAAGTGATAAATAGCAAATGAGCACCAGGGAAAATATTAACTAGAACATATCATGTGCCTAGTAAATGTTTGCTGAATGAATGAACAGAGAGAGAGAGAAATGAAAAAAGGAAGGAAGGAAGAAAGAAAAAAGGGTTAAAGCTAGGGAGGAACACAGAATGTATATATCTAGACTCTTAAATAGTAGCTAATATTTATTGAGCATTACCTTGTGCTAAGTACTTTACATGTTTTAAGTAACTTAATTCTCAAACCAACCCCAAAAAGTAAATGTTATTAATAACCTGATTTTACAGGTGGGAAAACAAGAGGACAAAGAAGTTAAGTAATTTCCCCAAAGTCACCCAGCTAGTAAATGGCTGAGTCAGGATTTGAGCCTCTGCCCCCAACTACTGGGTCATGCAAAAGTTTCCTATGGGGTGTTACAGAATTAGTGCTGACTTCACTTTAGCTAATAAGAAAATAATGACTAATATTCATGCTTTTACCTTTACCATCTCAACTGATCCTCATGTGGTTGTGGTGTGCTGTTGAGCCGATCCTCATAGCAAACCTTATTTTACAGAAGAGGCAATCAGAGGCCAGAGAGGTTAACAATTTTCCCAAGATCCCACAGCCAAATCAGAGCTGGAATTAGAACCCAGGCTTCTGTCTTCAGATCCTACACCTAAAGTCATGAGCTAGTTTGTGGTCATGCTACTGCAAGTAGACATATCAGGTTTTGTAATAAATTGTCTGTCATTCAGGAACAGTGTAATTCCAATTTTTGGAAAAATTGATAAGCTACGTATGGAATCTCAACTGAAATACCTCATTATCCTGATTAAAGTTTAATGTATTTTCACAGTTTTCAAAACATATCTTGATTGAACTGTCATGAATTTAATTTTCCTGATATGTTAGAATCTAAACATGGCATTACTTTGCTAGGAATAAGGCAAGCCTTCTGGAAAGCAAATTTCAGTAAAATAGTGAATGAAACTTAGCAGGTAACTTTTCCTGTTCAAAGGAAAAGAAATCTTCAAAAAAAAAAAAAAGTTGTTCAAAGGAGGTATTTCAGTAGTCAAACGATATATAAACCAAACCTGTTGCCATTGACTAGGTTCTGACTCATGGTGACTCCATGCATTACAGAGTAAAACTGAGCTCCATAGAATTTCCTTGGCTGTAATCTTTATAGAAGCAGATCACCAGGCCTCTCTTTCATGGTGCTGCTGGGTGGGTTCGAACCATTAGCTTTGTGATGAGCACAAAGCATTTGTGCCACCCAGGGACCTAAATGATATATAGGGAGAAGTAAGAGATGTGTTGGAGGGAAAAGGGGACCATTGATCAGTGTGGGTGAAGCCAGTACAAATGGGTGACCCCATTGAGTATTTTCTCTCTGGGCCCTGGCTGGGTGACTTTGGGCTGACCACAGAGCATTCTCGGCTCTGTTTCCCTCTCTGTAAAATGATGGCTTCCCAGACTCAGTATTCTATGATTCTGTAATGCTAGGAGTGCATTCAAACATCATTCTTTTGTTCTTTATGGAATGGGTGTAGAGGCGGTTCTTATCAAACACACACAGGTTTAAATTGGCTAAAAGACAGACATGCACATTTTGCTACTGTTGCTTCTTCTAAAATATTAAACTCAGTGATCTGAATTAATCCTTTCATTTTATTCTTTTACTCTCCTCTCCTGAATCCCTGTATAATAGCCCATTGTGCACAAGTTTTCTCTTACGATTTTCTACCAATCTTAGAATTATGTATACCTCTGAGCAATGCTAAATGGGACCCTTGATTACAATAACGGTTGCTATTTTCCATCCCTCACATGGCCATGCTAACGGTCCTGCTGTGATGTAACTTTGATTTCATGCCTTTGAAGGGTGGCTAATGCTACAAAGATCTCTTTGTATGAGACTCCAACTGGCTGGAAGTTTTTTGGGAATTTGATGGATGCAAGCAAACTGTCCCTTTGTGGGGAGGAAAGCTTCGGCACTGGTAAGTACACGCTCCTGCACTCACATTTTCTTGCCCGTAAACACTGCTTGCAGTGAAAGCTTAGACTGCTAAGGCAGCACTGAAATAGCAACGGTAGCTGATGTGTCCTAAATCAAGATACCATTTATTTATAACAACCCTGATGAAGTGTACACATTTGAAAAGCTGCGAGCACGTTCAGCCAGGAAGGCTAATTTTACTTTCAGAGGATCACATCTACCAAGGCAGGAAGTTTGGGGGCCTCCTCAGTGGCCTGGCCATTGAGTCCATAGGGATTAAACTGAGTAATAAACATATTTTTCTTCCCTCAGTGGTCAAGGAAACCTTTATAAATGTTTTCATTTCTGGGAAGAAATATGGTGGAACAAGTTGGTTTTTTGTTTTTATTTAAGGGGAGGTTTCAGTGCAGCGTTAAATCTTTCTCTTTAATAGGCCCGAGGTTTCTATAGCAACAAGTTTTGATTTATCAAGGCTAAATGAAGCGAGACTAGTAGAGTGGAATTAAGTTGCTAGGTGATTGAGAAATTAAAAATATGTCCTAGTCTGTGACGGCATATGTATAATTGTAGTATTGTGACAGAATGGACCCCGCGGTGTGTTTTAGGGTTGGCCCAAGACCCTCAGACCCCACTTTATGTCTTCTCCCTCCTCCTCCCTGCTGTCCCAAATAGTGACCTGAAGTCCCACCTCCTTCATGACCTTCTCTAGTATCATTCTACCTAGTTCAATCTCTCTCTTTTCTATATATCCATTCATGGGTGTGACTCTTTCCAATGTGTTGGTCTCCAGCTAGGTTGTAAGGTACTTCAGTGGCCACATCTCTTCTCCTCCTATTCTATCCTTCCCCCATATTTTGAGACAAAGGGACCAATCTTCTTGCTCCTTCACTACTCCACTGCCACCCTTTAGCAAAGCAAAGAAATCAAAGCCAAACATTCTATCAGCCGTGCAATTGGATTAGAATTCACGTTACATTAAATAGAAAAGAAAGCTGATTTTATTTCTTTTCCTACAAGTCTGAGGGTGGGGTAGTAGAATGAGCTGATAAATTTGAGGCACATATTTACAAAGTTCTAAGCAATTTAATATCCTTCAGGAAGTGGCATTACCCCTTGGCAATGGATTGACTTGATAGAATTGGAGGGTGTTAAGAAAGATGGATGAATGTTGGGGCTGGACAATTTCCACGAAGAAAGCTAGTCAGTTTCCCAAGATTCTGCGTCTTTGGTCATGGATTACAAGGCCATTGCTTAGTCCTTTCCTACTTCATAAAATACGTATAAAACTAGTAATAAAACCGGTTGCTGTTGCTCTGACTCACAGCTGCCATGTTACTCCACAGGGTACTAGATAAATGACCAATGAACTTATGAGGCATTTTTTTCCCTTAAGATTTTTCTAGGGTTATCCAGTTCAGGCTTGATATCAGTCCTTTATAGATGGAGATGTCTTTGAAGGCAAGCACCATGTGTAAACCTTGGTGCATGAGCCCAGTGAAAACTAGTGGAACACAGAAGACCAGAACAGGCTGTGTGTGGAAGAATAGTCATTCCATGAGAGGGTTCTGGGGTCAGTGAAAACTGGAAAACTTGGAATACACCTTTCTATCTTGTATATTCACAATGATATTAGCGTTTGAAGATTCCAAAGCATTTTATGCAGGGAATCCTGTTAGTACAGTTTTGCCCAAACATAGTTAACCACAGTATCTTTTTTTTTTTTTTTTGGTGATACATCCACCAACATCTTGGCCCACAGACCCATGTGGGAAGCACTGGGCCAGATGGGTGAGAGCCCCAGAGCCAAGTAGGAGCCCCCAGTATTGACTGGCTGGGAACAGGGCTGAAGACAGAATAACACAAGCTACTACCTTCTCATATGAAAGTCTTTCAAATACTAGAAGGCAGCTCTCAGGTCCTCTCCTCTCCAGGCTCTCCATCCTTAGTTCCTCCAGTCATTCCTTATTTTGCACCAGCTTCTAGATGTTCCCAAATACATCAGTGCCCCTCTTAGATGGTCATGCCCATAACTGAGGCTAAATCCTCCAGCATTGATCTGACAAGTGAAGAGTAGGGTGGAATGATTATTTCTAGTGATTTGGACACTTTGCTTTTCTTGGTATAATTTTCATTTATGTTAGCTTTTAGAAAGTTCCATAATATCGTTTAGCCCATATAAGGTTGTGGATAATTAAGTCCCTGAAAGATTTTACCATTGATCATTTGTTAAGAAAAATGCCCCATGTTATATTTGTGGAACTGATTTCTTTGAACCAAAATATTAGACTTTGGACTACTCCTTGTTAAAGTTTGTTCTTGTTGGTTTGTTTATTAACTTATTCAACAAATACTAAGTGCTAACCATAGTTTTATCTTCCAGAGAGAGAATACTTCATGAGAATAGTTCATAAGCTTTCTCTCTTTCTCTGAAAAAGATAATTGTCCTGTAATATTCTGAGATAAATATTTTAAAAATTAGGATAGATTATCTGTGGTCTTAACGTCTACGGATGAGTACAGCTGAGCCTATTTAACTGGACTTACCATTTCTTTATTTATAGAGGAGTTAATTTGCCCCTACAAATTCCCCCTTGTTGGTGCATTGCTTCCAATAGTCCCTTTACAGAGTGTTCTCAGGATGGACATTAGTGACTCTATGAGCTTTGGAAGCTTTGAAATTTTATAGCTTAGTTGAGTATAGTTTATTTCTGTGTTTTCCCAGGCCCAAGCAGAGGCAATTTCTCAGAAAAGCCTCCCTGACCTTCCAGAGTGGGTCAGATCCCCTTAGTATGGGCTCTCATGGCACCACATACCTCTCTTTTGTTGCAGGTATTGCAGCTGTAATTTTACAATTATTTATGATTATTTAATTAATGTCTGTTGGCTTCACTAGACTGTAAGTACCACGACGACAGGAATTACGTCTGTCTTGTTCTCCGTTGTATCCCCAGAGTATCCAGTAGGTGCTCAGTAAACCTTTGTTGAATGATTGAGTGAGCACACTATTCATTTAGATAAACAGAATCTTGGTGTTGAAAAGGAAAGGAGATTCAAAGTCATCCAGCCTAATTTCATGCTGGAATTGCCACAAGTGACCAGCCAGTGGTTTTCTTCCAAACCCCCACTTGAATGGAGAATCCACTCCTCACCTCCTGCAGCAGCCTGGGACTCTTGAGAGGACTCAACTCCATTCCATAGTCTAGAGTTGGGCACCACAAGACCTTTGTGATAAGAGACAAGCTTTAGATAAGAAAGGGAGAAGCTTACTTGCAGAGAGGTCCAAAGGAATCAGACTTTAGAAGAACTGGCTCATCAAATAAAACAAACCACTGACATTTAAAAGAAAACAAACACAAACCCATATGTAATATTACTGAGGTTACAAATATACATTAGTCTGTTCATGGTGGAGAAACAGCAACTTTCTCACATGATTGTCATAACCACAGAGTCTACTTCCTTAGACATCAGCATCTTGAAAGCCAAGGATAAAGATGTGTTTGTTAGGGAGTCAGAAATGGTCACGATTTTATAATATTTTAGGGATCAACACTAGACAAGGCGAACCTGTTATTTTTGGTTGATCTCATGGTGCAAAGTTGTTTTTTTCCTCCTCATTGAAGAACATAATGTACACATTTATGCATTATGGTGGCAGGGCAAAGTGTCAGTTCTGTCTCACCTTGAACCTGGTGGGAAATTGGGAGGACAGTTCAAAATGAAGTCACTGAATGGAATAGAATATGCCAGTGAATTATGATTGGGTCAGGTTTGGTGGTTAGCAATGTCTTTTTCCCTGTTCCATCTTCAGAATGTTCTACTGATTATACAGGAGGCCCTGGGTGGTGCAGATGGTTAAGCACTAGGCTTAAGCAAAAGGTTAAGCAGTTGCAAGGTTGGTGGTTCGAACCCACCCAGAGATGTCTTGGAAGAAAGGCCTGATGATCTGCTTTGAAAAGGTCACAGCCTTGAAAACCCTAGGGAGTACTGTTCTCCTCTGAAACACATGGGGTCACCATAAGTTGGAATCGACCCAATGGCAATTGGCTTGGTTTTTGGATTAGTGGTAATACATCACATAGGAATGAAAACTTGAAGTACAGCGTTAATGCTTTGCCAATTATTTTTTATTTTCATTTCTTATTAAAGGTCCTTCATGTCTGCACATCTTTTCATTGATCTACTCCACAAATGTTTCTTGAATTTCTACCATGTCCCAGACACTATATTAGGCTCTGAGATAACGGTGAGCAAGACCTCCTTGTGGAGGGCCCCATGGAGTTTACATATGAGAGGAAGTCAGACCTAGCCAGGTAATTACAAGTGCACAAAGTTATAGAAGGTGAAGAACAGGGTCCTCTGAGAGATTTATACTCAGGGCACCTAACCTGGTTTTGCAGGTACAAGGTTCAGACTCTCTGTCTGGTTCTGTGCCGATTCTAATTTGCATAGCTCTTGAGTACTTTTCCATGTAGGTAAAACCCCAGGGAAGGTTGGTTGCTCTAGACAGGAGATTTCCCAGACCCGATACTTCAACAGAACTAGGCTTGTACTCTTACTGTAACCAACTCAGTTAAACTGCTACTTGCTTGTCTGCCTCCCTCACCTGTATGCCTGTGTTCGACTGTGAGGGCAGAAGACATGGCTTCTTTATCTCCATATTTGCCTGTGTGCTTGGAACATGGCAGCCACTGATTCATTTTGTTGAATGTGAAATGAAGTTTGTGTTAAGACACAGTTCCTGCTCATCAGGCAGAGATGGATTACCCAATAAGCAAGGTACCCACGGATTTACTTGTGCTTACTTACTGATCTGTAGTGCACAATTTCACCTGTTTTTCACCACATCGAAGATGTGGTGAAATTGTGTACAATAGATAAGTAAGTAAACACAAGTAAGCCTGTGTGTACCTTGCTTACTGGTTAATCTGCCCCTGCCATCAGGCACTTACTACCTTCCTCCAAAGGCACCTCATGGGACGGAAACAGAGTTCTAGGGGCAGTCACGAGGCAATGCAGGATTAATTGCTAAATGGAAAGTCTGGGGACCCCTGGAGGAAAGCATCCTGGGAGCTGAAGTGGTCTGGAAAAGGTTTCCTGAGGAGCTTACTCTTCCTTTCAGAGTGAAGTCATCTGTGCAGACGAAGACAAAGAGAACAGGACTGCAGACAGACAGAGCAGGTCTGCTGAGCTTCCCAGCCAGTCAAGCTGGGTTCTGACCATGCTTTTGGGAAACCCTTATTGAGAACTGTCTGTGTGCCAGGCACCAGCTCAGAATACAGTTCATAGTCTAGGGTGGGGTCAGACATGTAATGATAGAATAGGGGTAAGTACAGGGTACTGTACTAGAACCTAGAAAAGAGAGACAAAGAAGCCATAATGGATAAGCCTGATGTTGAAAGTAATTGCAAGAGATATTAGCCAGGCTCATTTGTGGGGTGGAAGTTTCCAGACAAGAGAGAACAGCATGTTCAAGAGTCTGGAGAAGAGAGAGAGACAGAGGGAGAGACCGACAGAGTCAGAGACAGGCAGGCAGACGCTAGTGCTTTTGGAGAACTGCATGTAGCTGTTTTTGAGCTGCTATATCCCTGTTCTCAGGCCCGCCCGGTAGGGACAAGAGCTGGGGCAGCTCCTGAGGTGCCCATACTGGTAACTGTAACTTAATCCCTAAACTGTTAGCTCTTGGCTCCCTCAGCAAGGGCTGACATTTTTCTTGGCTGAGACCCAGAATATTCCCTGACTGAGCTGAGTTTGTATGTATCACAAGGTGCTGATTAGGCTGAAGTAAAGTGACAGGTGTTTGAAGATGCTGAAAGGGCGGAATTCCTACACGCTCAGTTGGCCCCTTGGCTGGACCAAGTATGAAGAGACGCAGTGGGAAACCCGCCACTGCCTGTGTCGGCTGGGCCTAGTGGTCCTTGCTGACAGTGTTTTCCCTTTACTCACAGTTACGTGATCTTACCTTCTTTTCCTTTTCTTAAATAAAAAAGAAAAAAATGATACAAGTAGTCCACATTAATTATGGGGAAATTACATAAGGAAGAAGGAAAACAAAACAAAACACTGTAATTCTGATGTTCAGAGAAAAGAGCAAAATGCGTTCTATTCTTCCATTTTCCTCCCCAATAGGTACAATTAGGGAGCATTATTTTAAACAATTTTTACTAAAAGTTTTTTTGTGTTTTCCATTATTCACAATGATATTTTGCATTTATACATTACTTAGGAATTTATAAAATACTTCCACTTTATCACAGTAAATTCTCACAACTGTGTGAAAGAGGTAGTAGTTTTATCCCCATTTTGTAGCTGAAGAAACTGAGGCTCAGAAAAATTAAGTGAATTGTCCAAATTCAAACAGCTTATAAGCATCAGAGGCTCAAATTCAAGTTTTCTAACTCTTAAGGATGAAAGCATTTTCCACTGAGACACAACCACTGAAACAGTAACAGCTTTAGAAACACAGACACAGACACACATCCCGTTGCTTTTTTTCCCACTGGAAACACGTTGTTCAGCAAAACACTAAAAGAACTGAAATTTACCCAGCTTTCCTCCCCAGAGTTTTGATACATCCAAGGTGATTAGTGGTATCAATCAGAATTTCCAAAGAGACTGGTGATCTTGCAAGTGGACTAGAATATTTGTTTATGTTACCCAGGGCATATATTTTATTTTTAATATTTGGGCATGTAATTTAGTTATCTCCAAATAACTCGGTCAGAGTTGGGTATGATTTTTAGATTTTATTTTCATTTCCACAGAAAAGAAAAAGCCATCTTCCTTACTTAGAGTAGGAAAAGCACAAAGGAATACTGCCCCCTATGCTTTGCTTCAGCCTAGCCTAAAAGAAAAAGAGAAAAAGGAAGGGAGAAAAAACCCAGAAGAGCACAGGCAAATAATTCCAAGCTGTGTATTGCTGTCATGAATTCCCAATATATGAAGGAAGCTGCCAGAATCTTGCTTCTCAGGAAGAAAGTTGCCAAAACATATCATCATTTGCAAAAGCAGAGAGCTAACTTTCTGTTCCTTAAACTAGCAGTAGAGGCAAACAGATACTAAAAATAGGTAAACATTTCCAAAATTTGTTATAAAATGCTAAAAATACTGCCTAATATCTCTAGTTTTGCCAGCATCCAGTTTTAAAGGACTATTGCTTCTAAAAGTGATAGCCTATTGAAGAGAAAGTCTTGTGAAAGAAAAAGTCGTATGTCGTTTATAAAACAAAAAGAGAGAAAACGTTGGAGTAGATTCATTTGTTCATTAATTTATGCCCTCCTTCACAAGTAGTTACTTACCATATTCCATGTGCTATGCAAGTCAGCAGGCTTAGCCGCAAGTATAATTAAGAAATTGTCTCTGCCTTCAAGAAGCTCCTAGACTCATAAATAGATGGTTGAGGCTCCAGGAGGATGGCGCCACACCCGATGTTTTGAGCATGTTGCTATAGAAAAGAGAAGGAAGCTCATAACTGTTTAGGGAAGCAGGGAGCTAGACTCACAGAGAGGAGAGGACATTTGAGGTGGGTCTAAAAGGGTGAAGAAGGGGGAGGAAACAAACTTACCACATGCCTGCTATATAACCAGCATTGTGCTAGGCACTCTGACAGTGCCAAGAAGACCCAGGCACTTAAAAGATTCATGGGATGTCAATATGCCAAGCACTATTACAGACGAGTTGTATAGCATCCTATTCAGAAATCAGAAGATAGAGCCTAATAGACTCTGCTTTTTTTAGAATAATGAATTTAAAGGCAAAAAAAAAAAAAAAAGAGAGAGAGAGGGAAAGAGACAATGCTGTTCCACAGCCCTTGGAAAAGTGTCTCTATCTTCTTTTTGCCAAAGACATGCATATAAGCACATCCAGAGGAACCAGTTTGTTAATTTTGGTAAAGACTTTAACAAGTCTTTAGCAAGAGATAGATGTGTCATATTTTATCCAGTCCCTGTTGGTTAAAGAACTGGAGTTACTGGATCCAAATTTAGATTCATTTTTAAGGCTTTGATAATTTTTGCCAAATTGCTTTCCAAAAAGACTGAATGAGTGTCCACCCCCACCAGTAGCACATTGGAATCCCATTTCCCTTACACCTTCTGATGCGGGGTGTTCTCATTTTTAAATCTTTGGCCGTTTGTCAAGGACATAGCAGTTTCTCGTTATGGTTTTAACTTTATTTTCTCTTATTCTAAAAATAATGCCAGCTTTTATTGTGTTAATTGGTTATCCATATGTGTTGCCTATTTATATCCTTTGCTTGTTTTTCTGTTGAGGTTTGGCTTTTTTCTTATTAACATGTAAGACTTTCTTTTTCTATTTTAAGTGTATTAAACATCTACCTTACATTGGAAAGTTTTTTATTTTTGTCAATGGCCTTTTAATTTTATCTATAGTGGTTTTGCTGTATCGAAATGCTAATTATTACGGTAGACAGATACATCCATTTTTTCCCTTATGAATTCTGCATTTACATGCATTTACCACCTACAAGTCTTAAAAAATACTTACCTGTATCTTCTAGTACTTAAAGGTTTTCAGTTTTTATGTTTGAATTTTTAATCTATCTGGAATTCCTTTAGGTATGGTGTTTTGTAAGGATAAAATGGAAATTTCTTTACAACTGTTTAGCCAGTTATCCAAACACCTTTCAAAAAGTAAGCCATCCTTTTCTGGAAGGCTTGAGACACACCTTTATCATATTCTCAAGTCTCGTATGTGCTTGGGTCTTTTCTAGGCTCTTTCTTTTGTTGCATTGAGCTATCAGACTATTTTAATTATTGAAAATTTATAATGGTGGCTCATGTTCCTTTGCTGTTTTGCTTATTTAAAATTTTTTCTTTTTCTCTCACATTCATACTTTATAATTGATATATAAAATTCCACGAAATTATTCTACTGATATTTTTATTGGCATTTATAGATCTAAGTTACTTTGGGAAGCATCAACTTCTTTTCAGTATTGTGTATCTTTATTCAATATGTGATTTACTCTATGGACTCAAGTCCTCAGTGAAGTTTGTGACTTTTTTAGTTGGGTCTGCATGCTTATTGAGAAGCCCTCGTGGTGCAGTGGTTAAGCACTTGGCTGCTAAACAAAAGGTTGCTGGTTTGAACCCACTAGCCACAGAAAGATGTGGCAGTCTGCTTCCGTAAAGATTATAGTCTTGGAAACCCTATGGGGCAGCTCTACTCTCTCGTAGGGTTGCTATGAGTCGGAATCAACTTGACTTTTTTTTTGGCATGCTTACTGTTGGGTTTATTATCAAGCATTTTGGAGAAATCGTGTGATAAACAGCTGCTTGCTTTCCCCTGCCAGGTTCTGACCACATCCGTGAGAAGGACGGACTCTGGGCTGTCCTTGCCTGGCTCTCTATCCTAGCCACCCGCAAGCAGAGCGTGGAGGACATTCTGAAAGATCACTGGCAAAAGTATGGCCGGAATTTCTTTACCAGGTAAGCCACAGCCTGGCTGGGATGTGAGGTAGGGTGGGAAGGCAGGCAGGGAGAATTCTCAGGCATACATTTTTTTCCTGTCATAAGTGGTAATGAAACCCTAATTCATCCAGCCTCTACCAATTAAGGATTTTTAAAATAATTCTGTCAGGGTTGAGATGAAGTCAACTTTCATGTCAGCCATAAAAAATGAGGCTTAAAAAATTAGTTAACATATTCAAAAGAATAAATGCTTTGTAAGCATTTTAAACATGGACATGGTAATAGCATTGGAATTTGATTCAGAAGAATGAGTTAGAATTTTATTTCTGTTCCTTAGTAGATTGGGAAGTCATTTAACCCCTTGCTGTACTTGAGTGTTCTCATCTGTAGAAATGGGAAGTAAGAGTCTAGCTGTTATGAGGATTAAAGAAAATATGCAAGTGTTTTTTAAACTCTGTGGTCATTAAATGTCTGAAAAAGATTTTTTCTTAAATTATGGAAAAAATAAGCTTAGTACAAATAAACTTTTCCTTTCATTAAAATAGGTCCCCAAAGGATATGTACTTGACATTCATTGATTCAACAAATATTTACTGTATACCTACTTTCCTCCAGGTACTGAGAGTCCATCAGTTAACAAAATACTTAGAATACTTAGTAATTCTTCTTTACCCTGCATACTCCTATTTCCAAAAACATAAAAAAAAAAATTTTTTTGCCAGTAGTGCTTTTCCAGCTTGCCTTTTCTCTAATATGTGTAAAAACCTACCAACATTTTTTCTGATCCTTATAATTCTAATTCTGGGAAGGAAATATGAGAAGACAGATATTCAATAAATTTTCTATAAGAAATGTATAAATGTAACTTTTCTGGACCTTAATTGCCTTTTCTGCAAGATGGATAGATTGGAGTAGAAATTTTAAATACTGCTGCTCAGATTCCAGAGCCTATGATCTCCTGATAGTCAAGAAAGAATTCAACCTTAAGCACCTTGGGTTCCTCCATTAGAAGCCTTTTAACAACTTTGTACAAGTTCATTGAGCTTTTCCTCCCTCAGGTTATTCTTTTGTGGAAGGTGTAGGTAATAATATCACCTGGTACCATACAGTAGTTGGGTAGTGGTGGCTCAGTGGTAGAATTCTCACCTTCCGTGTGGGAGAGCAGGGTTGAATTCTTGGCCAACACACCTCAAGCGCAGCCACCACCCATCTGTTAGTGGAGGCTCGCATATTGCTGAACAGGTTTCCAGACTAAGACAAACTAGGAAGAAATGCCTGGTGAGCTACTTCTGAAAAATCAGCTTGTGAAAACCCTATGGATCACAATGGTCTGATCCCATTGTGCATGGGATCACTGAGTTGGGGGCCAACTCAACAGAAGTTAACAACAACAACAGCAATAACGACCATACAGTAGACCTGGGAACCAAGGCAAGAACGTCTGCTCTTTAAGAGCTGGAAAAACCTGATAATTCAGAACAGCAGTCATGAACTCTTTACAGTCTAGGACATCACGAAATCAGGAACATGTCTGTTTTCGTGCTCCATGGTATCACCAAATGCCTAACTCACAGTAGACATTGTGTAAATATTTTTTGAATAGATGAATGAATGAGTTACTGAATGAACAGTAGGCCAGAGTGGAGTAAGGTTAGGAGGGTTTGTTCAGAGAAAGGGTCATTCTTGAATTAAAGCCCCTATATGAAAACTATTTTAATATGCATCTATTAATTTCAAATATAACTACTAAACAAGTATTGCAAATGAAGTCCTTAGAACCTATATTTATGAATAGTTAAGGCACCATTATATCCTCCATTTGTTTAACAGAAGCTATTTTTGTTAAATGCTCTTTTGCATGCATTATTTCATATTAGTCTTAAAACAGTTATTTATGAAGCAACTGAGATTCTGAGAGATGAAACAGCTTGCCCATAGTCGCACAGTGAGTAACTGACAGAGGCTGGTTTCATAGCTAGTTCTGTCTGATTCCAAAGCCCAGATTCTTTCCATTACACCCCTCTGTGCCTAGGATTTATAGAACATTTCCCTTGAACACCCAAAGGTCACAGATGTAAAGCACAAACACCTGGTTGTAATTTCATGCTGTTTATCATTTTAACTGGGGAAAAGAGCTGACTTCAAGATTAAGGGGACTGTTTTGTCCTTGATTCATAGAATCCTGGAGCCAGAATAGGTTGGCCTTAATTCCTGGTATTTCTCATGTCTCAGAGGTGTCATCTTGCACATATCATATTTGTTTCACTATTGCAAATAAATATAGACTTTGCTATCTTGAGCCTCTAGAAAATAACTCTCTCAAGAAGGTATGTGCCACTAGGTCAAGAAAATCGACCTGTAAGAGTCTTTAACCTCATAAGGAAGAAGTCAAGAACAATTCTTGAAGGAAAAAAAAGATAGTCGCAGAATTAATTTGTGATGCACTTTTTTTTTCCTGGCCCTTACGCATTCATATGAAGTCTCCCCTTGGACCAGGATCCGCTCTTGCTGAAACAATGGAGGGGTTTCAGATGTAAAGAGTTAGAGTTTGGCCCCTTCATCTGGTCAGTGAAAACTTGGCCTCATTTTCGGAAGCTCATGTGGAGACTGGAACTCTCCTTAGCCAAAATCTCAGCAGCCTCAGTCAGGTCCCAGATGGGGAGCAGTCCCATCATTCAACTCAAAGAGCTCAAGGCATTAGGAAGAGAAATGCCTGAGTCATTTGCTTGTTTATGCAGAGTTCTCTAGAGATAACATTGCTTTTAATTCTACCTCCTCAGGATGTGGTGATTAAATATTAGATAGTATCTCTCAAAGTCTTTGAAACTCTTTAAAGATTTATTCTGTAGAAGAGCCAAGATAGGGGCTGTGGGTGGTTTCTGCTTATTCAGAAGCTCTGAACTCTTCCCTGAAATCCTCCAGGCTGGTGATTTTTCAGCTCTTCCACCATTCCTGGCCTGATGTATCTGCAGTGACTGACAAGCTCATTTACTTGCCAGCTTCTTCTGAAGTTAGGTCGTTTTGGGGGAGGGCCAAACAAATGATGAAGAAAGTGCTGAAATACCTTTGTAGGATGTGAACTCAGCCCATAGGCCGCATCTTCATAACTTCTTCCAGGTATGACTATGAGGAGGTGGAAGCTGAGGGAGCAAACAAAATGATGAAGGACATGGAGGCCCTGATGTTCGATCGCTCCTTTGTGGGGAAACAGTTTTCAGCAGGTGACAAAGTTTACACTGTGGAGAAAGCAGATAACTTTGAATACAGTGATCCAGTGGATGGAAGCATTTCAAGAAATCAGGTAGGAACAGATTTATGTGTATGTGGGAAAGAGACCCCAGAAGGAGTTTCATCTCTGAAGCCTCGAGGCAGAAAAGAAAGGCCCCTTGCTCATATTTCCTTTGCTGCCTTGTTTTTCTAGGGTAGTTGTTCTCAACTGCTTTTCTGCTGAGTCACAAATGACACTCACATGTACTAGTAGGGAAATGATTTTTGCCCTCGTTCTATGCCCTCATTCTGGAATTATTATTCTAGACTCCAGAGGGATTTTAACACCCTCAGGAATTATATGCAAGATGTAGTGTTGAGTGCATATATAGAAAGGAGCCCCAGAATCTAAAACACAGGAGAGAACTGTTGCTTTAGAAGCCAACCCCGTCTTTTTTCCTCAAGAGATCATATCAGAATGACAGTGTGAAAGTGACATTATTATCAAGATTTCTTTGATATCCTCTAATTTCTGGAAAAAAAAATAAGCCACTCGCAGACTTTGAAACCTTGATTGTTATTATCCACAGCAAGTTACTTGCAGTACACACTAACACAGCAGTGCAAAACAAGACACTGCATTTCCAGACCAGTACTGCTCATCTTCGACAACCTTTGGTGCTGTAACTTAGGGAGCTAATGCAGGCTGATGGAAATTGGGATTTGAGAAGTTAGGGTAGAGGAAAAGAGTCCTAGAAGAAATGTCAGACAATCCGGATTCTGTCTGCTATGTGACCTCGGGCAAGTCTCTTATCACTAAGCTTTAGTTTCTGCATTAGCAAAATGTAAATAATACCTGCCCTTTCTACCTTACACATTGTGAAACTCAAATGAGGCAAAACTGACTGTGCAAATGCTCTGGAATTTGTAAAGCACTAAGTGAATGTAAGAGATTATTCCTATGGCTCTTGAGTCTTCCAGAGCTAGAATTCAACATGTAAAAAAAAAAAATTAGTATAGAATTCTGTCTTAGTTTAGTGCTCCTATAACAGAAATACCACAAGTGGACGGCTTTAACAAACAGAAGTTTCTTTTTCACAGTCTAGGAGGCTAGAAGTCCAAATTCAGGGCACCAACTCCGGGGAAAGGCTTTCGCTCTCTTTCGACTCTGGGGGAAGGTCCTTGTCATCAATCTTCCCCTGGTCTAGGAGCTTTTCAGGCGCAGGGACTTCGGGTCCAAAGAATGTGCTGTGCTCCTGGCACTGCTTTCTTGATGGTAGGAGATCCCCTTGTCTCTGCTTGCTTCTCTCTTTTATATCTCAAAAGAGATTGACTCAAGATACAACCTAACCTTGTAGATGAGTCCTGCCTCATTAAAATAACTGCCTCTAATCCTGCTTCATTAACATCATAGAGATAGGATTTACAACACATAGGAAAATCACATCAGATGACAAAATGGTGGATAGTCACACAATACTGGGAATCATGGCCTAGCCAAGTTGACACATTTTTAGGGGATACAATTCAATCCATAACACACACTTATGAAAATACCTAGTAAGGAGAGGGCATGATTGGCAAAAAGACGTGTAATGCCTGTGTTATTTACATAAAAATACGGTATCTATTGTTTGAACACCCACTGCACTTGGTTCTGTACTAGAACCTAGATGTATAGAGCTGAATAAATCCTGCCCTCAAATATGGTACATGTGGTGATTACCATTTTGATCTGGCTTGACCTACCTGTCCAGCCTCCTTTCTCCTAATGCTCCGCTCCTGCTGTTCACTTTACCCATTGTGAACCACTAGGAGGTCCTTGACTAGTCATACTCTCTCACTTCTGACATCGAATATGCTCTTCCGTCTACTTGGAACATTCTCCCTCACTCTGTGTTTGCTAGGTTCTCCATGATATCTTTGACATCTTAGCTTAGACATATTTCCCTATAGGAAATCATCCCTTACCCCCAAGCCTGGAATAGTTGCCCCTCTTATGTATTTGTATGGTGCTGTGTGCTTACTGCTATTGAAGCACTTACTACTTGAGCAAATTATTGCCTGTTTATTTTTCAGTGTTTCTTGCTGGACTGTGGACAGCTCAAGGACAAGATATTTTGTTCAGAGCCCCAGCATGGTGCCTAATATGTCAAAGACACCCAGTAAATATTTGTAGAAGGAAGGGAGTGAGGAAGGGAGGGAGGGAGGAAGGAAGGAAGGAAGATGGGCATATCATCTGTTTGACCCTTGTGTTAAGAGATCTAAAAGCAGAGAATTTTCTTAATACAAAGGTCTTGACAATAAGGCACATTATTTCTTTATTTTTAATCATCAAGAGGCACAGAATTATAGACTGTGAGATAGACTAGATCTAAGATCTAGTCCACGCTTCTCAGTTTACAGATTTACAGATGAGAAATCCAAGGCCCAGTGAGATTAATCAGCTTTCTCAGCTAATTAATGACCTAACTAAACTCTGGGTGGGGTTTGGTGATGAGCAGCAGATGAGGAGTACTGTCTCTCTTACTGGCCAGTCTTTGGAATTATATAAACTTCTTCTTTTTATGGAAGAATTGTTAGACTCATAAAGCCAGAAGAATCCTCAGGCAACTGTCTTGCCTAGCCTCTTACCTCAGGCCATGGAATATCTACCCATGAGTCCTCAACCCTTTGCTGTGAAGCAAGAAGATCACCGAGGAAGAGAGATGCTACCAGGGAGGGAAGGAGAGGGCAAAAGAGAAGGGCTGGACTAGGTACCACACCATGTGGGCCCTTCTTTGAGTCATCAGGCATCGGTGGGAGATTGACCACTGGGTCACGGTTGATAGGTTGGGAATAGTTAGTGGCTACCTGTTCTCTTTTTGAGGCTATCAGTGTTTTCAGGAAGAGTGCTTCTTCTTGTCTGCCTGAAACCTCTTCTGCTATGGTTTCAGCCCATTCTGTCTCTTGGGCCTCCCTAGCCAGAAGGTACAGATTGGCATCCTCTGCCTGCACCATATTACTCTCCTGATCTGGAGATGGAATTTCTGTATCTTGCAGCGTTATTTATTTATTAAGCTTCAAACTGAAATGGCTAGTCCATAAATCATAGAGAAGTGGGGAGGGGAGGGAAAGCCTCATGTCATACAACATCACAGGGATCAGATCTCCCACCTGACCCTGGGAATGCTTCTCCCGCATTAGCTAAGCCCCCATTATCTGGATGCAGTGAGAGGCTGACAGAAGGCAGATTCATGAGGCTCAATTGCTGCCATTTATCAAGGATCTAATCCTCTGATTGATCCAGTATGGATGAAATTAGGTCTCCAAATGGACCCCTCGTCATTTGCCAACCTTCAATATCCCTTCCAGCATGTGGGGAAAAATCTCTGCTTGTCTTTTCCAGGGCTTGCGGCTCATTTTTACAGATGGTTCTCGCATCATCTTCCGACTGAGCGGGACTGGGAGTGCAGGGGCAACCATTCGACTGTACGTCGACAGCTATGAGAAGGACATCGCCAAGATTCACCAGGATCCCCAGGTAATGCCCAAGCCCTGTGCCGTATGAGTTCTTTCTGTTGAGGGAATGATTGTCATTTTATCGAACCTGTATTACAACAGCCCTTTTCTCCAGTGATCAAACAAGGTTCCAGCTGTGTTCACTTTCCTCCATATCTCTCTCAATACCTCATAACAACAGTAATAGCTAACAAATATCTGAGGTTTTCTGTTTGCCAAGTCTGTTGTAAGCCCATTACCTGTATATACTCACTGAATCCTCAAATGGGGTAGATTCCACTATTATCCCTACATACAGATAAGGAAACTGAGGCACAGAAAGGTTAAATAGTTAGTAGGTTCACTGTCAGTGGTAGAGTCAGGATAACTATCTCTAAATCAGCCCCTCATCTGGTGGTGTGGTCTCCCGCCGATCACGTGCTGCTTTGTTTGGTCTGATCACTGGCCCTGGAAGAACACACACTGGTTCTAGGTTTGATGAAAGGGGAGAAACAGTTTCATGGCCCAGCAAGAAATTTCTTCATTGAAAAATCTAAGGACTTGCTGCCTGGTGGTTTGGGTTCCCCGCCCCCACCCAAAGAGTCTTCAGAAGGACCGTGAGGGTGAGAACTTAGAGGACAGTCACCAGAATGGAGGAGCCAAAGGGGAGGCAGTGACGCACAGGGAGAGTTTCCCAGAGTGTGTTCCTCACAACATGCACCTTGACAGATGCTCCCCAACCAGAGTTCTCGGCCAAAAAAAAAACGTTTAGGAAATCTTGTTACACTAACCCCTTCTTGGCAATTCACAACAAACAAACAAGCAAAAAGCCAACCAGCTGCCATCAAGTCAATTCCGACTCATGCTGACCCCATGTGTGTCAGACAGGAACTGTGCCCCATAGGGTTTTCGGTGGCTGATTTTTTGGAAGTAGATCACCAGGCTTTTCTTCCTAGATGTTTCTGAGTGGACTCAAACCTCCAACTTTTAAGTTAGCAGCTGAGTGCGTTAACCATTTGCACCACCCCATGATTCCTAGAAACACGTACCCTTGCTGTCGAGTCGATTCTGACTCATAGTGACCCTATAGAACGGAGTAGAACTGCCCCATAGGGTTTCCGAGGCTGTAAATCTTTATGGAAGCAGACTGCCACATCTTTGTCCCACAGAGTGGCTAGTGAGTTTGAACTGCCAGCCTTCCTGTTAGCAGCCAAGCACTTTAACCACTGCTCCACAGGGTTCCTTCTCACAACACATAGCACATGTTAAAGACTCTGAGAAAACTTGCGGTAAAGACACCTGTTATTTTTCCACAAAGCCTCTTTTCATCTAACATCTAATTAAAATCCCATGGAACTTGCTTGGAAACCCCTGGCATAGTGGTTTTGAACATACGTTTTGGAGTAAGAGAGTTCTTAGTTCAAATTCTATTCCTGTCGCTTAATAGCGACGTGTCCCTGGGTAAGTTATTTCAAGCCTTGGTTTCCTTGCCTGTAAAATGGGCAGAATAACGCCTACCTCAAAGAGTGTTGTAGGGATTTAAGGAAACAATACATCTAAAATGCTAAACTCTGCGCCTGCCACATAGGATTAGCTTTTGAGATAGGGTAGTTCTTATAGTTGTTATTACAAAAAGGGAGAGGTGAGAAAATGCTTCACCTTTACGGTTTTTCCAGTGGCCAGGCTCCAGTTTCAATCCTTGAAGGTCTCTGTTGGGTTGTAGGCATCCCTTAAACTTAAACCAAGGCAGTGGGGTCTGCATTGTAGACCCACAGAATACCAGAGCAAGAGGAAAAGAGGAAAGGAACTGCACTTGTCTCTTTATCCTCAAGCTAAATGCCTGGCACGTGGTAGATACAAATAATGAATGAAAAATAAGTTTTTTTCTCAACCATAGTCTTAAGGGAATGATGAGGGAGAGGTGGGATGGCACCGAAGGGTGTGGGTTGCCTACAATGTCCAGGTATGTCACCATTTCAGTTGGAGAGACACCTTCCCTGACTCCATAGCTTCTGGGTCACAGCCTCAGCACTTTGTTGGGACTGTTCAAGCCCCCAAGGGGAATAGAAAATGGTGTGGTCAGCACATGGAGTTGGTTCTCCCTTTCGTCTAAGTATAAGATGGTAGAAATTTAGATGAGGGAAAGCACCAACGGGCAGTAAAAATGCCTCACTCCTGACTCTGCCATAGAATCACTTGGTCAAATCCTTTACCTCTTTGGGTCTCAGTTTTCTCAACTGTAAAATGGGCAATTAAACTAGAGCAGTGGTTTTCTTTCTTTTTTTTTTTAATATTAAAATATTTATTTAAGCAGCAAAAAAAATTTTTTAATGAGAGGTAAATGGAGGGTTTTGCATTTTGAAACAGTCTCTGAGTACAGTGTGGGAAACAAATTGGAGGATGCAGAAGTGGGTATTGGGGCACCATTGCTCCAGGCGAGAGAAAGAATGCTCGTTTAGCAAGAGCTATGGCAGTGGGATGGAGAGAAGTGGGCGATGTTGAGAGATATTTAGAAGATAAAAGTCACTTAACTTTGCTGATGAGTTAGAAATGGGGGACAGGAAGTGTCAAGAATGACTCCTAAACTTTGAAAACATTATGCTAAGCGAAAGAAGCCAGACACAAAAGGCCACATGTTGTATGATCCCATTTATATGAAATATCCAGAACAGGTAAATCCATAGTAACTGAAAGCAGATTGGTGATTACCAGAAGTTGAAGGGACTATGTTAAATACCACTGAATTGTTCACTTTAAAATAGTTAATTTTTTATTCTCTGAATTTCACCTCAATTAATAAAAGAAAAAAGAGTGACTCCTAGTTGTTCACTTGCTTTACAGGATAGACTGGTATCAATTCACTGACATAGGGAATGCTGGTGCTAGGCTTTGGGGGAAAGAACATGTTTTTCTTTTTGGACTTAGAGTTTGAGGAGCCCTTGAGACTTCAGAAGGAGCCCCGGTAGTGTAGTGGTTAAGTGCCGACGAGGTAAGTGCTCTGCGGGAGGAAGATGTGGCAGTCTGCATCTGTAAAGATTTACAGGCTTGGAAACCCTATGGGGCAGTTCTAGTCTGTCCAACAGGGTCACTACAAGCCGGAATCGGCTCGACAGCAAAGGGTTTGGTTTAGTTTTGGGCTTGAGATATCAGAGTAGGTGGTTAGTATGGGCTGGGAGCTCAGAAGTGAGGTTGGGCTGGCGCTATGGATCTGTGTTTAGAGAAAGTGATGGAAAAGGTTCTTCTCTTTGTGTCTCCCTCAGGTCATGTTGGCCCCCCTTATTTCCATTGCTCTGAAGGTGTCCCAACTCCAGGAAAGGACGGGACGCGCCGCACCTACCGTTATCACCTAAGAAGACAGGCTGGATGTGGTACGTCCCTCCTCCCCAGGACCTATCCAAGTCATCTGATTGAAGAGCACGGACAGAAACAAAGTGTATCTACCCAGTCTTTTAGGATTCGGTCTTTCCACTAACCAGATAGTGGTGACTGGTACATTTGCGAGACATTGCCACCCAAGATGCTTGTGGAAGCCACGTGGGAAAGAGGACCCAGGGGCTTATACTAATGTCAATTCCTTTTCATGCCCTTATGCACTGCTGCTGTGTGGGTATTTGTCTCCTTAGTACCAGGTACTGTTTGCACTGCAATGTAAGGTGGAGGCTGAACATCAGTTACAAAGGCCATTTTTCATCCTTAAGATGTGCTGACGAGATGCCAGTGCAAGTTCCTTTCTCCTTGGTGAATCTTTACCCTCATTGACTGTTTACATTTAACTCAGCAATTCAATTTCTGGTGCCTTCTCTCCAATCATTTCTTTCCTCGGAGGGAGACGTGCAAATCTCTGTCTTGTTTTGCAACATACTCCCATTCACACAGGAATTTTAGGATATTAAAGCAAAATAAGCTGCTATTTCTTGATGTCTTTTTTTTTTTTTTCTTCCTTAACTACAAAATGCTCTTTTGGTTTCAGAAAGAAAACATATTTTTTTGAGGAGGAGAGCGTGGTATTTTGTTTTGACGGGATAACCAGAAAACAAAGCAACCTTAGTGCTAGGTTTAACTCCTCAGACTCAGTAAGTGTAATGTCAAGTCGTAGCAGGGCCAGCTGAGCCCTGTGTCCCTCTGAGGTAGATAAACTAAGTTTGACGTGGTTAACTTGGAATGGGAGGAAGGAAGATGATTTCTAGGAGATTAAATAGCAAAGCACTGCCATGTGCCTTGTGATGCTGAGATTCTGTGATGCCTATTGATGAGAATCCAAGAGCAGGGTGACTAGCCATTTGACTGGAAATCTTGAGCCCACTGGCATTTTATTCATCTTAGAAAATTTGTATTTAGCACACAAGTATGATGTAGTAAAGAGCATAGATTTGGAACCAACAGACACAAGTTTGAATCCCACTTGAGACCTTGAGTGACCTTTGACAATAATTTCCCTCCTCTTTTTAAAATGGATATGAAAATAATTCCATCTGTGTAGGGTCGTTGAGAACACTGAGTGAGTTTACCACTGAGAAGCAGTGGACGCAGTACCTAGTTTACGGTAGATTGTCAAAGTGGGAACTAGGATTATCTCGACAATGTTGTTTCTAGATTTTAAAGTATTACCCCTAAAATCACTTTTTAGGAAAAACAAAAACTATGACACTAATATTTGTAATGCAGTTTATAATTTGCAAGGCACTTCCACAAATTTACCTTGTTATATGGGCTATTCTAGAGAGGCAGCTCAGCTCTGCTCTCCTCCCACCCAGTTTGGGATACCCATTATAGGTGGCAGGATCCTTATCCAGAGTGAGATTTCCAGTGTTGCCATATATCAAGGGAGTCCAGTTCAGCAAACAGAACTGAGCTTTGGTAATAATGAGGATGATGAGTACTGATTCAACAGTAGCCCTGTGCCATGCACTGATACTTGCCATGTACTCTTTAAATGTTCCCAAAAATTCCCTGAGGGAGGTGTTCTGATTATTCCCATTTTACAGATGAGGTTCAGTTACTTGCCCAGGGTTGCATCATGGCAGCATGGTGGCCCCCAGGCAGCCTGGCTCCAGCCCTGCTTGTTTCACCACTAGTTCAAATTGCCTCATCTGTTTACTGGCTTCTTCTAAGCTACTTCTAACAAGTGAAAGAAAGGTGTGAAAATATCCCTGTATTTTACATATTCAAAGGTAACACTGGGTACCTTTAAGGTCCCTGGGTGGCACAAATGTTTTGCACTTGACTACTAACCTACAGGTTGGTGGTTCAAACCCACCCAGCAGCACCATGGAAGAAAGGCCTGGAGATATGCTTCTGTAAAGATTGTTGTTGTTGTTAGGTGCCATCAAGTCAATTTAGACTGATAAGCAACTCACTGTGACAGAAAAGAACTGTCCCATAGGGTTTTCTTGACTGTGATATTTATAGAAGTAGAACGCCAGGTCTTCTTCTCACAGAGCTGCTGAGCAGGTTCGAACCACCAACCTTTCAGTTAGCAACCAAGCCCTTAACTGTTTGCGTCACCAGGGCTCCTTTCCGTAAAGATCACAGCCAAGAAAACCCTATGGGGCAGTTCTGCTCTATAACACATGGAGTTGCCATGAGTTGGAATCAAATTGATGGCAATAAGTTTGGTTTGTGTGTGTGTACCTTTAGGTGCCAGAGACTGTATTCGTTTTGGGATTGTTGTCCCCCCGCCCAGGGGGTCTTGATATCTGGATGTATCAGTTATCCAGGAAATATGTATTGACCCACATTAAGCGTGAGATGCCGTGGAAAGGAAAGGATGTGGACACGTACTTAATGCCCTCAAAACGCCCCTAAGACTAGTTGGAGAAGTCAAGTCTAGCACAATTAATGATAGAAAACTGTATAGGATAATGTCTTGTAACTTGCATAAGCAATATCTGCTGTCAGAATTCATATCTTCCATGACCTATTCTGGTTCAGACATTGAGCTACTTGCTTTCCAGTAACCCTCCAAGTGAGACATTGTTTTTCCCACTTCAGAGTTGACGCCACAGAAGCTCTCAACTGAAGCTTAAGTAACTTGCTGCAGGTCCCACAGCTACCATGAGGGGGAATTGGAATTCTGACCCTGAATCTCATTCACTTTCCATGACCCTTTGCTGCCTCCCCATCTGTTGAATCAGCTGCAGACACTCCCAGGTCTGTGGCCCCTGGAATGGCTCCAAAAAGCTCCTCCTCATCTCTGATCATAATTCAGCTGCTTTCCTTGACCCCACTTGGCTATAGCTTTGGGAGCCAAAAGCTCAGAGGAGGAAGACGGAGGTGGAGGCAGCTGGGGCCATGGTCCAGTGGGGGTGAGGGTAAGGCCGACCTTCCTCCTTCTGCAGCTTCCAGAGAGGCAGCCCCAACACACGTGCCCTGGGGGAGGCAGGGAGACAGAACCCCGAGAGGCTGGCCAGCAGCACAGAGCCACGCTCCCGCACCTCAGGATTTATGTGACCTCTGAGTCAGGTCGTTTTCTTTGGGGTGTGGTGAGGATTACAGTGAGAAAACTAAGTTGGAACTGTTTGGAGCCCTACTCTGAAACGTCACTTTCCCCCTCCCTCTTGACATTCAGCTGTCATCTCAAGAAACAGCTTCCTGTTCAGGGATGTGCCCCAGGCCCAGAAAATGGCCAGCCTTCTGGAGGGCTAGAGGGAGAGACTCTGCATCATGCAGAAAGCAAGCAAAGGCCGAGCTCACTACTGTGCTGAGGAGGGCAGACTTCGGGGGTTTGGTCCCTCAGCTTCTTTTGCCCCAGAGTTCACCCACATTTCTTGTTGACTCGTTAGACGACTGTTGGCCTTGTTTTGTGAGAATCCTCCAGAAAACATATTATCACATGTAAGAGACACGCACCTTCTGTTTTTAAGTTCTGAACTCTGGCAGAAGGGATGTTGAATATAAGAGTAATAACAGTCACACTCACAGTCACTGCATGTCCTCTGGGCTATGGCAGAGCCTCCTTGTGGTCTTCTGACCTTCGTTCTGGGCCCCTCTGCTCCATTCTACACTTCACAGTCTAAGTGCTCCTTTTGAAATGCTAGCTAAAGTCCAAATGCCTGTGCGAAGTCTGCAGGGCCCACATGACCTGCCTACTGCTTGCCCCAACAGCTCGTCTTCCTCTGCTTTCTGCCTGACACTTGATGCTTCAACCGCATGGAACCAGCTGAAGCATTGAATGTTTCAGGAAATACCATGCTGTCTTGCCTCCAGGCCTTGGTACATGCTATTCCCTCTGCCTGGCTCACCTTTTCTCTCTACTCCACCCTCCATATTCACCTAGCCCCTACTTGTTCTTCAGGTCTCAACTTAAACATCAGTCCTCCAAGAAGCTCTTTCTGAGTCTTCAATGTCTGGTTTGAGAGCTTTTTCTAGTGTTCCCATAGCACCCTGTTTCCCCTATCATGGCACTTACCATCCTCAGTGTTCACAACCTGTTAACTTTCTATTTCTCCTATGACCTAGAAACTCCTAGAGGGCAGGAACTGCCCTTTCACCCATGTGTACCCAGGATCTAGCCCTGTGCCAGGCACATAATAAAAGCTCAGTAAATATTTTTGGAATGAGTGAATGAAATCCACTAGTTACCTGGCAGAGTGTTTAATTTTGCTGTCATCTCCTCAACCTGAGGTACAATTATCTTAATTTTACAGATGACAAATGTCTTGACCAACTTTCACAGCTAGTAACTAGCTAACCAAGAATTCGTTTATAAAGCTTCAGAGCCTGAAAGTGAGAAGCACCCAGGAGACAGGATCAAGGTGGGTACCGGCAGCAGATGAGAGATGTATCATGGTCACATTGAATAAAACTATTTTAATTTAAATGTTGAAAAGTAATTTATCACCCATTGCCACAAAAATTAATTGGAGATGGAATTGGAGAAAAGCTCTACCAAATTAGCCTGAATATCCCTGAGTGGTTCAGTTAACACACTCAGCTGCTAATCGAAAGGTTGGAGATTCAAGTCTACCCAGAGGTGCCTTGGAAGAAAGGCCTGGTGATCTACTTCTGAAAATCACTGAAAACCCTATGGAGCACAGTTCTGCTCTGACACACATGGTGTCACCATGAGTTGGAGTTGGAGTCAACTCTGCAGCAACTGGTTTGGTTTAGAAAGGGGTTGTTTTTCTTCAAGGAGTAGAATCTGCGAAGCCAGGTCCCAAACCCTGAAGCCGCTGTCTGAGCAGTTCACGGTAAAGGGTGCCATGATGGGGTAAGGTGGGTTTGCCAGCCTTGGGCAATGTGTACTCCTGGAAGGCCGAAGGGCTTTTCTCAGTTCCTATTACCAGAACAAGAAGCATTCTTACAACTTGGCATGCCATTATATGAAAGAAGTGAGGTCACTGTCGGCAGGAACGTGTCTCATGTCTGTCTGGTTGTCCTATGGGAATTTTTGAGGGCACTGGTTTGGTTTTCACCAAATGTGAACGCTCTACCTAGATCCATTAAATTGAATTTGTGGGTGGGGTGTGGGCTAATAACTATTTTCCAGAAAGCATATCTTGTGTGATTTACTGAGTGCTGCTCTCCAGTACACAGAACGGCTAGTTAAGAGTAGCAATCTTCATGACAGTGTTGTTCCTTAAAAGCTGTCTCCATTGGTTTCTGACTTCATTTTTACACTGTGATAGGAGGGCTATTATTATCCCAGATAAGAAAACAGAGATTTTGAGAGTTTATGTGACCTGTGAAGAATCCCTCAATCATGAAGCAAAAAGCAGAGCTACCAACTCCACCCACCTGTGGGGGTTTGGGAATTGTTTTTTCTGGTTAACTACTGCTGTATAACAAAGCACCCCAAAATCTAGTGGCGTTAAACAATAACCATTTTATTATGCTCACAGATTCTGTGGGTCAGGAAATCAAATGGGGCACAGTGGAGATAGCTTGTCTCTGCTCCATAATGCCTGGGACCTCACCTGGGAAGACTGGAACAGCCGGGAATAACTCAAATGACTGGGGGCTGGAATCATTTGGAGATTCTATCACAGGCTGGGCTCAGCTGGGACTGTCAACTTCTGTGCCTACACATGACCTCTCTGTGTGGCTTGAGTTTCTCACAACATGGTGGTGTTCCAAGAGGGCGCTTCCAAAGAGCAGGTGTTCCAAGAGACCTAGGTGGAAGCTATGTTGTCTTTCTGGTCCGATCCTTGGAGTTGTGCGGTCACTTCTCCCACATCCAACTGGTTATAAGCAAGCCAATCAGGCCAGCCCAGATTCAAGGGGAGGGGAACTAGACTCTATCCCTTGATGGGGGAGAGGCAAGATCGGATTACAGAAGAGCATGTAAGATGAGAACTAATGTTGTAGCCATCTTTGGAATGTACAATCTGCCACAATTGCCAAATTAGTATTTTTCTCTCCAGCAAAGAAACCATTCTGGGTCATACGAGCATGGGGACGAATTTAATTCAGAAATTATTTTCACAAACAGCATCTGTTTGCTAACTACCTAGGTATGGATACATGCTTTATCTCACATTTCCATGCCCATGACATACATAACTCATCAATTGCAGCACAGTTTCTATTAAGCCCAGATAGGGCTCCAGAAATCTCAGTACTGCTCTGAACAAGAAATATTAATCAACTGTAGTGGGGATATGAATGAAAACCTCTTAGCCCATTCTGAGGAATATTTCTATTATTTTCACAAATGCTTAACTAACATTTGTGGATGTTAAAGCTTATTTGAAAATAGGCCAGTCAGTAAATTGATGAAAAATATATGTGCATATGGAAAAAATTATTGGTTACTGTTAAATAAAATAAATCACAACTTATATAGGAAATATCATAAAAATATTAATGAAATAATTTTACTGATTTTTAAAAAGCTTAGAAGTGAATTAAAAGTTTATTTCATTATTTTCAGGTCATGGCCCCAGCCTTTTCCTACACCCAAGCTCTTTCCACTGCTACTTTGCAGGCAGGGAGAGTTCCCAGCCTGGGCTGTAACAGTCCTGCGTATCTGACACCAGGATAATTCCTGAAGCTTCGATGGTACTTTTCAAAGCATCGCAGCATGCATTCTTTCATTTGATCTTCACAACTGTTCTGTAAGATCAGTAGATTTGCAGTGAAGATGACATTTAGCAATCAGATTATTTGCACCAAATCGTACAATCAAATTATATTGATCAATATTATATATTGATCACCTCTTAGAAACCATTTAATCACATTATATACACAATATCATTTAATCCTTACCACAACCTTAAAGTGCAGTATTATTAGCTGTATTTTGCAGATGAGAAAATGGAGGGTGTAAGAGATTAAATAATTTGGCTAACCTCATAATTAACAAGTGACGAACCAGGATTTGAACCCAGGTCGGTCAGACTTCAAAGTCCAAGTAAAATATAGAACTAGAATCAAGGACCCCATTACTTTCTTTGGGAAATACAATTTTATTCAAATCTAATTGAAAAAAACAATAGTTTTAGCAAGATGAACTGATAATATAATTTGGTGCTCATGTTCTTGACTGACGGATAGTGGTTGTGGGGAGATGTGTACATGAATGATATCTGAGGAGCATTCAATGTCAGTTTAAAATAGAAGCCCAAGTACAGTGGTCCTACAGTGTCATCAGTAGATAGACCCTTGCAAAGTAGCTGATTTATGGAAGGGAGGAAAGACTTGGGTTTCTGCCCCACCTGTGCAATCTTCTTGAGTTAGCCAGCTGTGCTGGCATCATAAAAACCAGTTCATCTCAGGATTCCTAAATTCAAGTTTGTATTCCCATCTCCATGCTTAAGGAAGATTTTCTTTTCTGTCATATAGTAACTTCCAAAGAATAAAGGATTACATTCAAAATGTCTTTTTTTTTTTTTGTGGGGGTGGTACTTAACAGCAGCAAGCAGGGGCGCCCACTCCAGTGCCCAGTATGGTCCTTGACCCAGAGTGAGCCTGCCGTGAGCATTTGTGGGATAACAGCTCCTGTCACCCTCACCCCTGCCCTGCAGTGAAAGAATGTCCACACTTCCCGAACAAGGGAACAAAGGCCACCCTGCCCAGCCTCTTTTCTAGCTTTATCTTCAACCACAATCCAACTTGTCCACCCTTTGCCTGCCTGTGCCGTCACTGGGAACTTCTTATAGTTCCCCAAATATCTCATACTTTTCTGCATTGACCTGATTTTGCCCATGCTGTTCCATTTGTTGGAAATTTTTTCACTGCTGTACTAAAGTAGGAATGTCTACTCCACCCAGTTCTCCTTCCATGGAAAACTAGCTTCTGCTCAGGGAGCCGTGGCCATGCTCTGCATCATAAGCCGCCATCACATTTTCAGGCCACAGCTGACTGGGCCAGGGGCGAGCACCTGACTCAAGGGCAGCCAATTGACTGGCTAGTCAGCAACCTGTGCCCTGTGACCTATGGCTTGGTTCAGAAAGATGAACTGCAATAATCGGGCCCTTTCTCTAGGGAATCTGAACTAAGACAAGAATATATTTGCTTGGTCTTCCTAGCCAGGAACACTGTCTCCTCTGGATGTTCTTCACAGAACTTCGTATTTCCTTACAGACAGTCCCTGGAGGAAAAAAAAAACCAGCAAATTACATTGTATCCCCAGGATCTAGCCCAATGGTTGGCCCAGCGTACAGCCTCAACAGATGTCTAGTGAGTCCACAAACTCAGATGGACAAGAACATTGCACTTTTCTTTATTCAGGAAATTTACATCTTGCTCTGACCCACATTCCACTAAGCTGCCAGGTTTGTTGTTGTTTTTTTTTTTCAATTGAACACATAATATTACTCATTTAATGCTCAGAACAACAATAGAGAAAGTATGATTTTTATTCCCATTTTCCAGATTATAAAACAGAGATGAGTAGAGGTTAGATAACTTGCTCAAGGTCACATTAATAGTAAATGAGAGGGTTGAGATAAAACACAGGAAGTCGAGTCTTCACTCTCAACCACTGCCTCACAGATTTAACCTCAATCATTATTGTGACCTACCCTTACAGCCATGTTAAGGTCTGTGGTGGTCTCAGTACTGCAGCACCAAGGAGGCCCCTCTAGTCATTGGTCCATACTGATCCCCACTGAGTTTCCCACCAGCCGAGCCCCAGGGTCATTGGAGACTCTGCCTCTGCTCTGTTACTGTGTCATGTTTTTTGCATGGTGGCCCTTGTGGCATTGGGAGTGCCTGGGCTTACCATGCCATGTAGCCAGGCTTTCCAAAAGGCTGCCTCACGCAAGGGTGCTGCTGGTCCCTGGGGTGCAGCAGGCCCTGCCTACTGATTTGGAATTGTCTTGTGACACTGCAGATTAAAGTCATACTTAAAGATTGGTAAAGTCCACATGAACTCGGTTAATTTTCTCAGTGTTCCATGGCATGATTATGATTATTCTCATTTTACTGATGAGGAAACTGAGGCACAGAGAGGTCGTAAAACTTGTCCAAAGCCAGGTGGCTGTAAGTGACAGGCGGTCAGACTCTAGGGCTATTATGGATGGAATTGTGTCCCTTCAAAACGTGTGGAAATCCTCACTCACCTCTTTTAAAGAATTATCTATATCAAATAGACAACAGTCACTCTGAAGCACGGTTGAATAGTTTATGGGGCACTGAGTCTAAGTGAAAGGTTGTGAAACAGTACGGGGAGAGAAAGCGAGAATAGAGAATAGTGACAAAATGTGAAGAATGTAACCAACATCGTTGAACTGTACACATAGAAATTGTCGAATGCATGTATGATCTGAGGTATATATTTTCACCAAAAATAAAATACATATTTAAAAAAACAACTTGCCTACTAGCCGAAAGGTTGGTGGTTCAAACCTATCAGAGGCACCTCAGAAGATGGGCCTGGCAGTCTGCTTCTGAAAGGCCACAGCCTTGAAAATCCTGTGGAGAGTTCTACTCTGTACACACAGGATTGCCGTGAGTCAGAATTGACTCGGCAGCAACTAATAACAACAACGTACCTGGATGGTGCAAATGGTTTAGCGCTCAACTACTAACCAGAAGGTTGGCAGTTCAAACCACCCAGAGGTGCCTCAGAAGAAAGGCCTGTCAATCTGCTTCCAAAAGGTAACAGCCTTGAAAACCCTGTGGAGTTACCATGAGTTGGAATCCACTCAGTGGCAAGTGGTTGGTACCTGTAAATATGTTCCTGTTTGGAAATAGGGGTTTTCTTTGTTATGTTAATGAGGTTATGCCAGTGTAGGGTGGATCCTAAGCCTAATCACTTCTGAGTTATAAAAAGAGCAGAATAGACACAGAGACACAGAGGAGGGAAGACAGATGCCAAGGAACACCAAGGAACGTCAAGGAATGCCAAAGATTGCCAGCAGGTACCAGAAACCAGGAGAGAGGCTCACAGAAGAAACCTACACAGCCGAGACCCTGATTTGGACTTCTAACTTCCAGAAATGTAAGAAAATAAATTTCTGTTCTTTAAAGCCACTCACTTATGGTATTTCTGTTATGGCAGCACTAGGTAACTAAGATAAGAACTGCCCCCCCCTTTTTAAATTAAGATATAGTTCACATACCATAATATTCACCCTTGTAAAATGTACAATTCAGTAGTTTCCAGCATATCTACAAGACTGTGCAGCCAACACCACTATCCAATTAAAGAACATCTTTATCACCCCCTAAAAAACCCTGTTCCCATTAGTAGTCACTCTTCATTTCCCCCTTCCATTCATCCCCTGGAAACTACTAATCTACTTTCTGTCTCATAGAATTTGCCCATTTTGGACATTTCATATAAATGGAATTGTAAATATGTGGACTTTCGTGTCTGTTAAACTCTTACTTTAACACAAGGCAAATGCCCCCCGGACTGTGAGCTCCTGCAGAGTGAAGCCTGTTTTGTTCACCTTGTCTCCACAGTGCTCTGAATCCCTGTGCTTGTTAAATAAGTGACTGAGTGACAAACGAATTATGAAGCAAATGAATGTAGACACTCAGTAGAATCAGAGTCTGATCTTTCCTGAGTGCTTACTATGGACCAGGCATGATGCTCAGTGCTTTGCCAAGACTACCTCGCTTCACCTCATAATGTCCTGATGAGATGAGCACTGATATCCCCAATTTACAGATGGGAACTCAGGGAGGTTAAATAACTGCAAGTCCCAGCTAGTGGGTGGTGGAACAAGACTTTGAACTCTTGCAGCCTGGCCTCAGAGCCTGCGCTTCTAAGCTGTATGGAAAGGAAGATCCTTTAGCGATATAGTCCAACCTCCTCAGTCTGCAGTGAGAAAATGTAGGTCTATAATGCATTCACATTGTTAGTTCAATGGTAGAATTCTCCATGAGGGAGGCCTGGCTTCCATTCCTGGCCAATGCACCTCATGCACAGCCACTACTCATCTGTCAGTGGTGGCTTGTGTGTTGCTATGATGCCAAACGGGTTTCAGCAGAGCTTCCAGACTAAAATGGACTAGGCAGAAAGACCTGATGATCTGCTTTCAAAAATCAGCCAGTGAAAACCTATGGATCACAACAGTCCAATTCAGAAATGATCATGGGGATAGAGCAGGACTGGGCAGTGTTTCCTTCCATTGTGCAGGGGTTGCCATGAGTTAGGGGCAGACTCAACAGCAGCTAACCAAAGCAACAACATAACGCATTCACAGCTCTCTACTGAGTTTAATTTACAACTATCTGTTGAGCTCCTAGATGTGCAAATAGCCGTTCTATCTCCAAGGTCATGAATTAGTCAAGAATAAAGGTAATTAAAGCAATAATTGCAATCCCCTGTGACACGCACCACAGTGGAGTTGTGCATCGAAGCTGTGGGAATGGAGGGGCAAAGTACCTGTGCAGGCTGCACAGGCCAGGACCTGAGCCAACCTTTCTGTCTTCTGCTGTTAGCAAAGTCCACCCCTATGCGTGAGCTCATGGGGTTCATTGCCACCCTCCCTCACACCCTCAGGGGCTACCTGGGAAGGTTGCCTTGACTTGGTTATTTTCCTTGGCAGGTCAGGGCCCAGGAAGAGAATCCAGCCCTGGCAAAGGCTGTCAAGGCCTTGCTTTTGCTTCTCTCAGGAAAGCGAGCAGGCACTTCCTTCCTGCTGCAGGGCAGGGCGAGGTTGCCAACTGGACTCCCTTGGTGTTTCTGGCCCGCTCATGGCTTTTCTTTTCTCACAAAGACTGCTGTGTTGGATCTGTTTTTCTAAGTCAGACAGTTATTTGATTTCCACCTCAGAACTCAGTGCCAGCATTCTGTGTTGCCAGCCTCTTCGCCACAGGCTGTGGTGTGAGAAGGAATTCGGGTTCCTGGAGCACAGCTCAGACAGCACTCCTAGATTCAGGTGGGTGGAGGTCAGGGGAGACTGCCCACACCACCATCTAACACTCCAGCAGACCTCGGGCCTGGTCAGCAAGAGGGCGAAAAGGACCCCAGGCTCCATAGGCCGTGCCAGTGTTCACGCCACCTCCACGAGATGCCATGGACTCTGGAATGAAAACCAACCAGAACCTACTCCTCCCCTTTTCAATTTCCCCTTTGTTCCCTCTGTCTGGGTTCAGCATGCAGGGACAGGTCAAAAGACGAGGGGCATTGTCTACGTGTGGTCAGCCAGGATGTAGTATCCTAAGGCCAGGCTGGTTGTAAGTGGTGGAACGGTTGTTATTCACGCAACTAGAGGCCTCATAACTAAAGGAAACCCCAAACTATGTTGAGAGGGGGCAGTGGTGGTTCGGTTGCAGAATGCTCACCTTCCACGCAGTAGACCCAGGTTGGAGTCCTCATCCACAACCCCCACCGTCCGTCAGTGGAGGCTTGTATGTTACCACGGGTGCTGAACAGGTTTCAG
Source organism: Dugong dugon (assembly GCA_030035585.1). NCBI lineage: Eukaryota > Metazoa > Chordata > Mammalia > Sirenia > Dugongidae > Dugong > Dugong dugon. The sequence goes on from CM057462.1 coordinate 92,292,018, forward strand.
CTGAGCTTCCAGACTAAGACAGACTAGGAAGAAGGGCCTGGTGATCTACTTCCAAGATCACAATGGTCCGATCCACAACCAATCACAGGGATGGTACAGGACCAATAGATTTTCATTCTATTGTACATGGGGTTGCCATGAGTCGGGGGTTGCCATGAGTCGGGGGCTGACTCAGGGCTGCCTCAATGGCAGCTAACAACAACAATCACATAGTTGGCTCAGGACAGGCCACAGCTGGAAGAGGAATCATGAAAACTGAGACCAGGAGGGTCAAAAACAGGTTGGGACGTGGTTAGGAATGTCCAGCTGCCTGGTGGACAGTTAAAGGTTCATGTGGTTGTCACAGGGGAGAAGAGATGGCTGAAAATGCCAGCCTGGGATAGAGTGGTCCTTTGGGAACGAGGCTGTATATAATGCCAAAGAGGGTGGGGGTGGGGGTGCCAACAGACATTTTTATGCTGTGGCTCAAGGTAGACTGACAACTTAAAGGAGTCAGGAAGTTCTAGACCCCTTCCTCATTTAACGCCCCTCCCGTTCTCTGTCCTTTGTGTGTCCAGTTCTGTCACCTGTCCCAGGAGGCATCCCCCAGCCACACCAGTGAGAGGTGAGCATTCCTGCCCCATTCCCTTGATTTCCTGACTTTTGTCTGCCTCTAAGAGCTCCTATGCTACCTTGTTAGTATTGTGAACCATCCCTTCCCCCATGGACTATAAACTCTTTTAAGGCAGAGACCTTCCTCTATGGCACCTTGGAATGCTCTGTATCCTCGAAGGAATTATAACCTAGTTGGAGAAATAGAACATTTAAAAGATAAGTGTTTTGGTCAGGACACTTTGGGTTGCAAGTAACAAAACATGACTTAAAATGGCACACACACAAAGCACAGGGGTAGGGGTTTGTTAATTCACATAACTGTATATTCCAGGTGCTGACCCAGCAGAGGTGAATCCAGGGGGTGGAGGGTGGGGGGTGGGGTGGCTCTCTGCTCTTTTCTCTTGTCTGTTGGCTTTCTTTTCAGGCAGGCTGGCCCCTTCTAGTGGCAGCTCCAGGCTTCCATGCCAACAGACAGGGGCTTCTCATTCTGAGTGGTTCTTTAAAATTCGTGGATAGAGACTCATTGGTCTGGCTTGAGTCACATGCCATCCCAGAATCAACCACAGGCCAGAGGGTAGGAAGTGCTGATTGTCCAGGCCAGGTTATGTGCCCACCCCTGAAGCCAGGAAATGAGTCAGCTCCAACTGAACCACAGGGCCTGAGAATAGGGAGTGGTGTTTTTTTAAAAAAAAGGCAAGGCAAAAAACTAGACCTTGCTCCCAGGAGATGGCAGTGTTGTACAGTCTCTGGCTCCCCAGGATTCCCAAACCCACTTCTCTGAGGCCCTGGGAGTTATCAGGCTGAACCTTGACCCCTTAAGCCATGGAGACCAAAGTCTATAGCTTTTTGAAAAAGCTGCACGTTCAAAACAGATTGGACGCAGAGCCTTTGTTTTGGAGACTCACAGCCCCCCAGTTCAAGATAAATTCTCAATGAATCTAGTTTGGCTTTTGGTTATAGAACCCCATCTTTCCCAAGGTGGTTCAAAGGCTCCCATTCAGCCTTTATGCTCTACAATCTTGTAGGAGAGAGAACTTGGACAAGTGCTTCCTGAGGTTGTGGAAGGCTCTCCCTGCTCAGAATTTCTCTCTCAAATTCTGTCAGGCTCTGAAACTGGAAGGACCCCGGAAGATACGGCCTCCGGACTCTCTGTTAGCCCAAAAGTAAAACCATTCCTAAGGCTAACTCTTCAGACAAAGATTAGACTGGACTATGGGACATAAAATGATTCTCGTAAAGTGTGTGCTTCTTAGCTCAAGTAGATACATGAGACTAAATGGGCAGCTCCTGTCCGGAGGCAAGATGAGAAGGCAGAGAGGGTCAGGAGCTGGTTGAATGGACACGGGAAATCCGGGGTGGAAGGGAGGAGTGTGCTGTCACAGTATAGGGAGAGCAACTAGGGTCACATAACAATGTATGTATAAATTTTTGTATGAGAGACTAACTTGAATTGTAAACTTTGACTTAAAGCACAACAATGAAAAAATAAATAAATAAAAGGAAAAAGAATTCTGTCAGGCTGAGGCTGCTACTGCTGTGTGTAAAATTTCACAGCTACCAACATGGATCCACAGTAGGCAGTCTTCTACTCAAATCCTGACTCTCCCACTTACTTTGTGCCCCTGGATGGCCCCTTACCTTCTCTCAATAAAAGGAGAATTATAATATCTACTTCTCAGGCTTGTGCTGAGTGATTAAGCCAGCAGTGTGGAAACCACCTGGCACCAAGCCTGGCGCATAGTAGGTGCTTAGTAAACATCAGTTTTCGTCCCTGTCTCCCTCTTCCTCCCACTCACACCATCCTGGAGCCACACACACTGTGGAAGAAATTGTGAGAAAACTTCTCAGCAGGTTTTTTTTACTGGGAAATGTCTTAAAAAAAAAACCCTCTTCCCTTCTCCTCAAGCACCTTCCTATCCCTAGTGTGACTGCAAAGCCAGATTAGAAAGTGCCCGTGGTCATTAGAACACACCCCAGTCAGTTCATCCAAGTCACCGGTCCATCCACGTGAGCCCCCTCCTGCCGCTTCCCACCATGGGGAACCAGGTGCTCCTGGGAACCCGGGACTTACCCTGGCCCAGAGGCCTTGGCTCTCTTTCAGTTCATTTCTTTCTTTTGTGGTGGAGTATGCTGGCCACAGCGCTGGAAGCATTTTGGCCCTGGTGCTGGGGCCCTTATCTGTGCTGTGTGAGCCCTGTTCCTGCCACGTTAGAACCCATTAGCGAACACTCTGCAAAGGCTTTTGAAGGAGTAATCGGTTTGTAGAGGAAAGGGGCCGTGCCAAGCCAGGCCAGATGGAGTAAGTAATGAAGTCCCCAGATTAATCTCACTTGTCTTTTTTTTTTCCAATATGAAGGCTCAACCCAAAAGCTTGGCAGTCTCAAGACAAATTATACTTGTCAGCTTCAAAGTATAAGTTCCCTTCCAGGCCGGAATGTTTGCTCATTCTTTTTCCTTCTTTCCCTCTCCTTCTCCTTCTCTCTTGAAGTAAAAAAACTGGAGTACAAAATGGGGTGCTTATAAAATGTTGTGGCATTTTTGCATCAGTGTAATGACCAAGAGCTTCCGTGGGGCATTTACTATGTACTAAGCAATGTGCTGAGTCCTCTACATGCAACTCATTTTTTTTTCTCACAGTAACCCTGCAGGGGTTAGCAGTATCCCCATTTTACAGATTAGGAAACAAATAGAAATTCAGAGAGGATGACTGACTCAAAGTCATAGAGTCAGTAAGTTATGGAGCTAGGATTCAACCTAGGTATGTGTTACACTGCGGTTGCACTACACTACACACACCCTTTAATCTTCGGAGCTGTTAATCTCTGATTTAAGTCACTGCTTGAGGCCAAGAACAGTTTTCAGATCCTTCCCATTGTTAAAGGCGCCCTGGTGGTGTGGTGGTTAAGAACTACAGCTGCTAACCAAAAGATAGGAAAAGCTCAATGGGGTTTCCAAGGCTGTAATCTTTACGGAAGCAGATTGCCACATCTTTCTCCAGAGTAGTGGCTGGTGGGTTTGAACCACCGACCTTTTGGTTAGCAGTGGACTGCTTAACCACTATACCTCCAGGGCTCCTAATCCTTTCTCAGAGGTCACTAAGAAATTAGCTTCCTACCTCCCTTCTCTTCCCTTCCCCTTCCTTTCATTTCTTTTCCTTCCTTCCCTTCCTCCCTTCCTTCCATTCTTCGTCAAATATTTATGTGCCAGCTGGTGATGCAATGGTGAGCAAGGCAGGACATAGTCTCTGCCCTTCAGGAACATCAGTTTGGTGAAGGAGAAAGAAGTACGATTATAGTTCAGTGAAAGAGAGGTGCATGGAGGGCTATGGAAGCACACAAAAGGGCACCCAATCAGCCTGTGGGAGGGGGAAGTGGCTGTCAAGGAAGGCATGGAGGAAGTGATACCTGGGAGGTCTAGGGCAAGAGCAAGAGTTAGCAAGGTTAAGACGGGGTTGCCATTATTTAGCAAATAAAAATACAGGATACCCAGTTAAATTTGAATTTCAAATAAACAACAAATACGTTTCTTGTGTAAGTATGTCCCACGCTATACTTGGGACATATTTATACTAAAAAAAATTATTTGTTGTTTATCTGAAATTCAAATTTAACTGGGCATCCTGTATTTTATTTCGCAACCCTAGAACCATTAAGAGAAGTAGAAAAGGCATTTAGAGCAGTGTGCCAGGGCAGCTAGAAGATGTTCAGTGCTGTTTTCCTAGCCCAGCACAACGGACCTAATAGCCCATCAAGGACAGAGCAACCAATGTCACAAAACAATATGCGTATAAATGTTTGAATGATAAATGAACCTGAGCTGTAAACTTTCATCTAAAGCCCAATTGAAAAAAAAAAAAGAAAAGAACAGAGCTCAACGATGAGTCCATGAAACATCTCACAACATGGGTGAACCTGGAGGGCATTATGCTGGGTGAAATAAGTCAATCACAAAAGGACAAATATTGTATGAGACCACTACTACAAAAAGTCAAGAAAAGGTTAACACACAGAAAGAGACATTCTTTGATGGTTACCAGGGATGGGATGGGGGAGGGTGGGAAAATCACTTGCTTGATAGTAGATACACGTTAATTTTGGTCAACGGAAAAGCAATACACAATATGGGGGAAGTCAGCACAACATGACCAAGGCCAAGGAAGACACTGAGAGGTACACAAGTAAGATACAACAATGGTAAATAATATTACATATATAATCCTGCAACAACAGTAAAAACAAACAATAATTTATGAGCAGATATATAGGTAGATAAGCTGAACAAATGAGGCATGGCATATGGGAGTACACCCATGTGCATATATAGGTTTGATAGTGGATATTTCTACATACGTACTTGTATGTGTTGCAAATATATCATGTATATAATAGAGCACACAGGGGGCATAGTCATGAAAACTTCTTAGCCATAACCAAACACTTCACGGGACTGAGTTACCGGGCTTGAGGGCTAGGGACCATAGTCTCGGGGGACATCTAGGTCAACTGGCACAACGTAATCCATAAAGACAAGTTCAATATCCTATTCTGGTGAATAGTGACTGGTGTCTTAAAAGCTTGCAAGTGGCCATCTAAGATACAATTATTGGTCTCTCCCCATATGGAACAAAGAAGAGTGAAGAAAATAAAATACTCAAGGAAACAATTCGTCCAAAGGACTAATGGACCACACGAACCACAGCTTCCTCTAGCTTGAGAGCTGAAGAACTAGATGGTGCCCAGCTACCACTACTGATTGCTCTGATCAGGATCACAATAGAGGGTCTGGGACAGAGTGGGAGAAATGTGTAGAACAAAATTCAAATTCATTAAAAAAATAAAAAAGACCAGACTTATTGGTCTGATAGAGACTGATGGAACCCCCAAGACTAGGGCCCTTAGATACCCTTCAGACTTGCACATGAACCCACTCCTGCTGATCACCTTTCAGCCAAACAGTAGGCAGGCCTATAAAGTGAGCAATAACACCAGTGAGGAATGAGCACCTCAGAACATTCAAATATACAAGACTAAAAGGGTAGCATTTACTCCAAAACAAATTTCAGAAGGCAGGAAGCGGCAGGAAAGCTGGGCAAATGGAAATGGGGAAACCAGGGTGTAAGTGTGGAGACCGCTGTCACATTGAACAGATTGCAACCAATGTTACTAACACATCTGTGTATAAATTGTTGAATGGGAAACTAACTTGCTCTGTAAACTTTCACCTAAACCGCAATAAAATGCTTTAAAAAAAAGCCCCCAAACCATCCTAAAATAGTCCTCACTATGCCTTCTTCAAGGAGCCCTGGTGGTACAGTGGTTAAAGCACTCGGCTGCTAAATGAAAGTTCGAGAATTTGAACCCACCAGCTGCTCCTCGGGAGAAACACGTGGCAGTCTGCTTCTGTAAAGATTTACGACTTTGGAAACCCTATGAGGGAAGTTCTACCCTGTCCAACAGCATCACTTTGAGTCAGAATCAACTCTACAGCAGTGGGTTTGGTTTTGGGATGCTTCCTTTGTCTGAGAATGTTTTGCCAACTTTGCAAGTGAGAACTAATCGTTTCCCTCAGGAGACAAACCACACTGTTACTACGACAACCAGAATACAGATTTAGCACAGCCTTGGGTAGGATGGGGTGAAGCTGAATACTTGTACTGAAGAGTTATAAATCTGGAGAGTTGTAAAAATTAGCTAGTTTATATTCTCAAAAAATCTGGAGAATATTTGTGGGAATAGGTTTTGAGGAAGCTGAATCAAGGAGCATGGTCTATATTTTGGATCAGGCCAAATATAGAGATAGGAGCACTTCGGGGAAGACTGTTCAGTGCAAATGTATTTTGACCCACGACAAATTACATACCAAAAGTCAAAAATTCCTTAACAAGTGAACCACTTTTTCTGTAGAAACTTTTATTTTAGTTATGAAAAGTATAGATTGGTGAGGTGTATCAGTGGGGGTTTAGTGTGGGAAATAGGAAAAAAGAAAAAGAACAGAGCTCAAATTCTGCTTTTTGTGTGTTTTTCTACAGCCTCTCAGTGGATACCCAAGTGGATACCCAAGTGGATAAGGATTCCTTCCCATTTCCACTGCCCTCACTCTCCTTCAGACCCTCCTCATCCCACAACTTCCAAAAGAGGTTCTGCTTTCAACTTCCCTCCCTGCATCCATTTCCTGTCACATGGCTGAAACTTTCAGGGTCCTCTTAGAATCACAGAAAGTTTAGGAGTGGATGGGCTTTGAATTCATCTTTGTATTTTAAAGACAAGGAAAGTGCAGAAGAAGAGGAAATGGATTACATCTAAGGACACCCCATGAGTTAGTGGCAGAGGAACATAAGAATCCAGGGTTCCTACTCCTGTATCCCTCACTATTCACCACTTCTCATAACGTCCTGCTTTGCACACTTTATCCAAATCTTTGTTATGTCTTCATTGTCTCAGGAGATAATTAGATCATCCATCCAAACCTTCCTTTATTAACTATTGATGATTGTGTTTTCTCACCCTGCGTAGACTGTTAACTCTTTGAGGTAAAATTTCGTACATCTGGTGCTTGGGAGTCATGCCCTTCTGTAACCAACAGGGTTAAACTGTTCCCCCTCCTGGGATGTAACTGACAGGATTAAACTGTTCCCCTTCCTGGAATGTAACCGACAGGGTTGAACTGTTCCCTCATCTCCCATCATACCCAGGTCTGTGTGTTCCTAATAAGGCATTCTGTGTAGCAGCCCAAGGCCATCCTACTGCTCCTCTGCTTAAGGCTGCTTCACTGCCCACTGCCCCTCTTCCATTTGGACTTGAGCAATTAGCCACAAAGCTGTCCTTAGATAAACTCCATGCATCATATCCCCCCCAAAAAACACACATCCCATAGCCACCATATTGCATTCCCCACTGCACCCCCATAGACATTAATTAGTTCCTGACATTGCTGGCCTATTCCCAGAAACTCCATGAATTATGCATAAGTTCCCTATCCTGAACCCTAGAATCCCCAACCTCGGGGAACTTGATTTGAGACTAAGTCTCCGAGCTCCTTGCTTGACTAGCTTATAATAAAAGTCTACTTTCTATTTCTCAGAGGCCCAGTGTCTCTCATTGACTTGAGTCATTCACTTTTTTTGAGACTGAGAAACGGATTCTGGGTAAGGATCCTGATCTGGTGAGTATTGTGTGAACGGTGTCACAAGTACCTGAGGGCTTTTGAGGGAGTGAGTGACTTAGGAGCTAGGGGCTAGCCCAAGAGAACTACCGTTTCTGTCAGAATCTGAGTGGTTGAGGGTTATACTTCTCCTGTCATAAGAAACCCCCGTTGCACCTTGCTCGTTGTGGTTCTAGTACTCTTGGTTTTTCTGGTTTCTAGTTTTGGCCTAGGCTCAGGTATGGGGAATGCACAAGATATACCAAAGTGCAGCCCCCTAGGATGCACCTAGCTAATTGGTTTTTTTCTTTTCTTTTTTTTTAGTTATGATCCTATTTGGGAGGGGGGAAGATAAGATGTACTTCTTCTGCAACGTTTCTTGGTCACAATATCAATTGGCTGATGAGGAATGTTAGCCTCAAAATGGTTCCCTAAATTGTAATACTATTTTCCAGTTAGATTTGTTTTGTACTCAGGAAAGTAAATAGAATGAGAAAATATATGCTGATGCCTTTATGTCCTTGTATAACAACAAAAACACTCAAAATCAATGTAAATTTATGGTTCAAACTGAGGTAAAGAGACAAAAGGTCTTTGATTCCCCAGGGGAAAATGATTTTTCCCCTCTTCCTCCACTGTCAGCCTCACCCTTGTATCTGCCAAAAACATCTGGGCTGGCTGAGCCAACCTCAGAAATGGTTTCCCCGCCACACACTAGAAGTGGTGCAACTTTCAGATGGGGGACTTCCCTCCCGAAACAGGGCAACAGGCAACAGGGCGTTATCCACTAAGACAAGTTCCTACCGGGCAGGAGGAAAGTGGAACTCTGGGATTAGTGTGGGTACCTACTCCATTCTCTACATCTGATTTGTTTAATTGGAAGAACAATCTCCCTCCTTATTGAGAGGACCCAAAATGTATTTACTTCCATCTTTGCCACACATTGCCTTACCTGGGCTGATTGTCAGGCACTCTTGGATATCCTTTTGAGCCTGGAGGAGTGGAGATTAGTCTTAGGAAAAGCCAGAGAAGAAGCAGAGCATCTCCATCAGCCCAACAACCGTATTTAACAAGCTCCTGAATTAGAAATACCTTTTTCTGAGCCTAGCTGGGACCATAACGATCCTCTGGAAAATGGCAGGCTCAACCATTTTTGGACTGTCTTATTGTGGGGTTGAAAGGAGGCCCTCCAAAAAAAAAAATTTAAGATCTATGAGGTCCGTCAAGGACCTACTGAGGATCCATCTACCTTCCTTGAAAGAATTTTTGCAGCATTCCGATATGCAGATGTAGACCCAGAAGACTCAGAGAACAGAAAAATGATAAACATGGTATTTATTGGGCAAAGTGCACCAGACATTAGAAAGAAGTTACAAAAGGCAGAGGGGCATCTAGGTATGAGCCTAGCAAAATTAGTTGAAATAGCCTTTACAAGTGTATACTAACAGAGACCAGGTCCAGAAAAAGAAAGAAACCCAGAAATTCAAACAGCAAGCAGCTTTCCTTGAGGCCGCTCTGGCTCAGGGGCCTTTCGAACCAGGCCAGCATAACCATCCGAAAGGACAAACAAGAGCCTTCCCCCGATAGGTTAAAATCAGTGTACTTATTGTAAACAGGAGGGGCACTGGAAGAAGTATTGCCAGAATTGGAAACCCAGTTGAAGCCTAGCTGCCCCTGAGATGCTTCAATCTGCCCAGCCTGAAGATTCAGACTGATGAGGACTGGGACATCCACCCACCTCCAAGCTTCATTCATGGAGCCCCTGTTTACATTCAAGGTGGGAAATAATCTCGTAGATTTTCTTGTTGATACAGGAGCAACCTATTCTGTCTCAAATCACCTGAAAGGATCACTTTCTCCTCGAACTAAGCAAGTAATTGGGGTAATAGGAAAGACTTCTACAAGCAGGGCTCATCAACTGGTGTAAATCCACTTTCCACACTCCTGTGTTCCCCAGTAAAGAAGCCAAAAAACAGGAGAATATTGGTTTGTGCAGGACTTAGGTGAAGTCAGTCAGATAACTGAAAACCAGCACCCTATGGTTCCAAACCTTTATACTCTCCTAACCTCCCTGTCTCCAGACTACACCTGGTTTACTGTCCTAGACCTGAAGCATGCCTTCTTCTACCTTCCTTTAGCCCCTGAATCTCAGGAAATATTTGCCTTTGAATGGGAGACACTCTATTTGGGGGAAAAAAAAAAAACAACAATATTGCTGGACCGTTCTCCTTCAGGGGTTCAAAAATAGCCCCACCCTGTTTGGAACAGCCCTACCAAAAGATCTCCGGGATCTACAGATGGTTCGGGGTCTCCTTCAATATGTAGATGAACTCCTTGTTGCTAGTTCTACCAAAGAGGACTCAGATAATAACACAATTCTAACTTTGAACTTTCTAGCCCAGGCTGGTTATTGCTGCCAAGGCTGAGACCTCACAACAAAAGGTAACTTACCTAAGTTTCCAGATTTCTGAAAGTCAGAAAGCCCTGCTACTGGAACGCAAACAAGCAATCCTCCAGATCTCCACCCTGACCACCCTGAGGCAGCTTCTAGGCTTTCTAGGTGTGGCTAGTTTTTGCAGGATTTGGATCCTGAACTTTGGGTTAATAACAAAGCCTCTCTACACAGCCACCCAAGGAAAGGTCTCTGACCCCTTCAAATGGACAGACGAACATCAACATACCTTCCTGAAAATCAAGGAAAACCTATCTCTGCCCCGGCACACGTACTCCCGAACCTGAGAAAGCCCTTCGAACTGTACATACGTGAAACAGGGAGAGTCGCAGCAGGGGTCTTAACTCAAAAACAGGGTCCTTGGAGACCAGTAGCATATTTTTCTAAACTTCTAGATCCAGTCCCTCAGGGATGGCCAGCCTGTCTTAGGGCAGTAGCAGCGACTTGCCTTCTTTTAGCTGAAGCTGAAAAGTTTACCTTAGGTCAGCCTGTGACTGTGTTTGTGCCTCAGGCAGTTCTCACCATACTGGAGCAGCAAGGCGGGCTCTGGTTCACAGCAGGCCGAATGGCCCGCTACCAAGCCCAGCCCCTGGACAATCCAGTGATCACATTAAGGTAATTTCTACCCTGAACCCAGCCAGCCTGTTACCAACAAACCCTGCAGGTTTGCTCCCATGAAAGCCCCCCAAATAGCTGCCGGTAAAACAACCAACGTTTACCTGGATTCCAGGTATGCCTTCTCAGTCCTGCATGCTCACGGGGCAATTTGGAAAGAACGGGACCTTTTAACGTCAGTTTGGAAAGAAATTAAGTATGCTACAGAAATTTTAGCCCTACTTGAAGCTGTGAAAATGCCCACACAAGTTTCGGTCATGTATTGCCCGGGACATCAAAAGGGAACTTCCAATACTGTTTCAGGCAATGCTAAAGCCGACAAAGCTGCCAGGGCTGCTGCCAAACAAAGTGTGAGTTCAAAGGCAGGTAAACAGATAACTTTAATCCCTTCTTTACAACTTCCAGAAACAGCTCCAAATTACTCTATTAGCGATCTCATACAAGAAGCTGAATGGGGAGCAACAATAGATTTTCATGGATGGAAAAGTTACGATTCCAGGACACTTGGTGGACTCCCTTCTCTGCAAAGCACGTTTTTCTACCTGTTACGAGAAGAAGCCCTTTACAACCCGGTCTCTAAACACATTATCGGAGAAAACCTTCATCAAGCCATCCAGCAGGCAAACTATTCCTGCCAAATATGCACCCAAAACAACCCCAAAACAAGCCAGTCCCCTACCACTGGAATGCAGTATCAAGGAAAGAGTTCAGGAGAAGACTGGCAAGTTGACTTCACTGACATGCCAAAGCCCCTAGCAATTATAAATTTATGATGGTGTTCATTGATGCTTTTTCCGGTTGGGTAGACACTTTCCCTTGTAAAACAGAGAAAGCATCAGAAGCTACAAAACAACTTCTTAATGAAACCATTCCCGGGTTTGGCCTTCCTGTAAAGATTGGAAGTGGCAATGGATCTCACTTTACCTCACAAATTACACAAGAAGTCTCTAGACTTTTAGGAATCAACTGGAACTTACACTCAGCCTGGAGACCACAGTCAAGTGGAAAAGTTGAAAAGATGAACCACATGCTGAAAAGCCAAATTGCTAAAGTCTGTCAAGAAACAAAGATACCCTGGCCCCGAGCTTTGCTCTTAGCCTTCTTGTGGGTATGGGTTGCCCCCAGAAGTGGGCTCAAATGGAGCCCTTTCGAAATTATGTATGGAAAACCATTTCTTAAAAATAACTTGCCTTTAACCAATACTCAGGTTTCTGTCACCAGGGAGCTCACTCTCTGAAAATATTTGTTGTCTTTGTCTAGTGTCCTATCTTCTATTCACAGGTATGCTCTCAGCTGTCTGAAATATCCTGGTGATGCCCTGCTTCACCCATCCCAGCCTGGTGACCAAGTTCAGCTGAAAACCTGGAAAGTGGAGCCCCTTGAACTCCAGTGGATAGGACTGTGCATTGTTCTTTTAACCACCCACTTGGCAGCTAAACTCAAAACCATCAAAGCCTGGGTGCATCACACTCGTCTCAAACCAGCACCTCCCCTGGAAGATCCTCTGCAACAAGAACAACCTCAACCAGCAAGCCTGTGCAGGACTTAAAATATCTGTTTAAAAAGAAAAACAAAGCTAATGCCTAGCCTGTGCCCCTTCAAGCCAGAGACCCTACATCATGATTGCACTCTTTATGTTTACATTGCCTTTACTGTCTTGGCAATCATTGTGTTCTTCCTTCTCTTTTTACAGCAGCTCCATGGACAGACAATTTTATCTGAAACCAATCCAGTCAGTAGCCACTGGAGGCAATCTCAACAACTGTTGAGTTCATTCAAAATCACCTAGTAGCTGTGAACATCATGACGCTTCAGATGTCTGACCATTTTCCTTTTAACACAGTGAACCTCAGATTCTACAACGCACATGTTTATGCCAGACAACAAACTCAAAAGTTCCAGAGGTCCGGGCCACCATCTACATAAAGGTCTATCTTCAAGACTGAAGATCCCGGAAACCAGAGGAGGGAATGTAACCAACTGGGTTAAATTGTTCTCCTTCCTGGAATGTAACCGACAGGGTTAAACTGTTCCCCCTCCTCCCATCATACCCAGAGTCTGTGAGTTCCTGATAAGGCATTCTGTGTAACAGCCCAAGGCCATTCTACTGCTCCTTTGCTCAAGGCTGCTTATTACTCCCTGCCCCCCTTCCATTCGAACATGAGCAATAAGCCACAAAGTTGCCCTTAGATAAACTCCGTGTTTAATACCCCCCAGGAAAACACTTCCCTAACCACCATATTGCATCCCCCACTGCACCCCTATACAAGTTAATTAGTTCCTGAAATTGCCGGCCTATTCCCAGAAACTTCATGAATTGTGCATTAGTTCCCTACCCCAATCCCTATAACTGCCGTAGAATTCCCAACCTTGGGGAGCTAGATTTGAGACTAAGTCTCTGAGCTTGTTGCATGACCAGCTTACAATAAAGTCTACTTTCTCTTTCTCAGAGGCCTGGTGTCTCTCAATTGACTCGAAGGGTTGCGATGGGCAGGACTCACCCTCATTGGGTTACACTTCTCACAGGAACTTGAGAAGCCCAGGTGAACTGATACCAAGTTTTGGGTCCCAGAGGTCAGAGTTAGGCACAGGATTCTCACCACAATGACCAGGAACATAAATCACCAGAAGAAAGGCTGAGCCAAAGTCCTTGGCATAAATCACATCAGTGAATGCCCTGAACAGAAGCAGGTGGGGTCAGGGTCTGGGAAGGTTTGGAAGGGAATGGGACCAAGCTCAGAGCAGAGGGGAGAAGGCTGTAAAAGCACGGATCCTGGCTCTTCTCTAACCAGGTGGCATCATCCAGTTCCATCTGTAAATCAATAACTTCCAAATTTATATCTTTACCCTTGACCTCTTCCCAGAACTCCAAGGTTTTATATCTCACTGTTCATTTGTCATTTACTTGGATGTCATTTAACTTAATTATCATGATCATCTTATTCTTTCCCTGGCTTTTCCCATCTCAGTAAAAAACCCTTAGGCAACCAGATGTTCAAGCCAAAAATTTAGGAGTTATCCTTCAATTCTTTCTGTCACTCTCCCTCCTGCCACCACCCAATCCATCCAAGAGTGCTATCAACTCTACCTTAGAAATATATCCTGAAACTCTCTGCTTTTCTCTCTCCACTGATACCACCACAGTCCAAGGCACCATCATCTCCGACCCAGACTACAGCAATGACCTCCATTTAAAGGTTCCATGGTTTCCATTTCTGCCTTGCTCCAGTTCTCCACACAGCAGCCAAAGCAAACTTTTAAAAACAAAATCATAACACATTACTTCCTCTTTAAAATCTTTTAATAGCTTCCCAACCCACATAGAATAAAACCCAAACTTCTAGCAGTAGCTCATACACTGCACATGATCTAGCCCCTGACTATCTTTCCAAACTTATCTAAACTCACCACCCTCCCTCTTGCCCACCACACTTCAACCACCCCAAGCTCCTTTCTGACTGAAAGTCTAGCTGTTTCCTCTTTCCAGAATTCCCCATTCCTTATGCCACCCCTCCGTCCCCAGCAATTTTCTCATGACTGTCTCCTTCTTGACATTCTTGTTCTTCTACTTGACATTCAGACCTAATTAACGCCACCTACCCCACAGAACCCTTTCTTGACCAGTTCTTCTGAAGTAGCTACCTAGTCACTACCACACGGTTGTTATTAGGTGTCATTGAGTTGACTCTGATTCATAGCAATTCCATGTGAAAGAGTAGAATGGCCCCATAGAGTTTTCTTGGCTATAATCTTTACAAAAACTGACCACCAGGTCTTTCTCCCACAGAGCGACCAGGTAGTTTTGAACTGCCAACCTTTCAGGTTAGCAGCGGGGCGCTTAATAGTTTGTGTCACCAGGGCTCCTTACTATCACATTACCATGTTACCATATTTCATTTGTCAGCCTTAATAGCATTTATCCCTAGCAAACCATTTTACTGTGTTTTTGTTTGTTTCTGTCCTTATTGATTTATTGCCTTCCCATCACAAGAGTATAAACTTCATGAGAGAGAGGCAAAGTCAGTCTTGCTCACCACTCTATGTCTAGTTCCTAAAACAACACTAGAGCCATGGTGGGCATGCAAAGAGTATTTGTTGAATGACTGTTACATGGCTTTAAGATGCATGTTCATGGCTCTTTGGACCATGCGAATGGATTAGCCTAGTTTAAAAATATGAGATTAGGTAGACATTGGCTCCTGGTACACAACTGATGTTTGCAGTGGACACTTTTGGTGCCTGGCCTCCCATTAGCCCACCTCTGATTTCAGCTGCAGGTGTGGCGGGCAGTTCTGTGCATGCTGCTCCCTGAGCTATTCTGATTTAAGGATTTTCAGAATGAGAGAAGGAAGGAGGAGTGGGGGAAGGAGAAAAGGGAAGGGGAGAGGAAAGAAGAGGAGAGATGAGGCGAAAGAGGACGTAGGAGAGGAAAGGAGAGAAGACATGAGGCGAGAGAGAGACAAGAAAAGGCAAGACAAGACAAGGCAAGAGGAAGGCACAGAGGAGTCCAGGAGAGCTGGGGAGTTCTTCCCTCCCGGGCAATCTTCAACAAATGAGTGCTGGAAGTTGATGGATAGATGATCTGGCCTTCAGTCTTCCAGCTGGACTATCCTGAGATGTATTCTACACAATTCCTCAGGGAGACCCAGCAGAATTGAACTACAGCTGCCCTGGTGGTGTAGTGGTTAAGAGCTATGGCTGCTAACCAAAAGGTTAGCAGTTCAAATCCACCAGGTGCTCCTTGGAAACTCTATGGGGCAGTTCTACTCTGTCCAATCGGCTCACTATGAGTTGGAAATAACCCAACAGCAATGGTTTTTTCTTTAACCTGTGCCCATAGTAGTAACTAGCTCACAGTCTCTACTGGCTATTCCTCTTCTTCCTCTCCCTGCCCCCTCACTCTTGCTTGCTGGCTCACCTCCCAAGTAAACCATCTGCATCCAAACCCTAACCCAGGCTCTGCCTTCTGAGGTACCCTAACTAAGACAGTGCTTAATAGTTTTTGCACGCATGAATGATTCAATTGTGGTAGAAGGTTTCAGAGCTAAAGGCTAGTCTCAACTGTTTGCATAGGCTATAGATTTATATATCTTTGTTATGCTGTCCCCTTTGGGAAAAAAAGTTCTCATTTGCATGGATAATATCCATTTATTAAAACGTGGATTTGCATACTTAAATTTCCAAAGTGCTTTCTCTCTCATGGAACTCATTTCACTATTAGATTCTAATTATTCCAGTCTGTGTGACCTTGACCAACATTTCACTTCTCAATCAACCCATATGTAAAATGAGTGGGCGAAATAGATAATTTCTGCGGTCTATTTTAGCACAGAGGTTCTGTAGCTCTATAATGCTAGAGCAGATAGTATTTACTGAGGGCAAACACAGGCCTACCTAGAGTCAGGAGCACACCTCCTATGGCCAGAGGCAGATATTTGTTGTTGTTAGTTGCCGTCCAGTGGGCTCTGACTCATGGCAACCCCATGCACAAGAAACAAAATGCTTCCCAGTCCTGCACCATCTTCACAATCACTGGTATGCTCGAATCCATGGTTGTGGCCACTGTGCATTTCAGGTGCCATTCAACCTAGGGAGTTCATCTTACAGCAGTAGATCAGACAATATTCTGTTGTAATCCACAGGATTTCCACTGGCTACTTTTTGGAAGTAGATCACCAGGCCTTTCTTCCTAGTCTGTCTTAATCTCAAAGTGCTGTTGAAACCTGTCCACCATAGGTTGCCCTGCTGGCATTTGAAATACTAGTGGCATAGCTTCAGCATCATAGCAACATACAAAGCACCATAGGATGACAAATTGACAGACAGGTGGTGGGAGACAGATATACTACGAGGTTAATAATGAAGATTAAGCTTTGGGGCTCCTTACTTGCAATAGCCCCCTCCAAGACCCTGGGAAGGGCCTTAGCAATGTGCTCACATGGTCATATGTTTTTGTAAAATGTGCGGTAGTAATAGAGTTTTGTGTTGTTTTTCTTAAAGAAGGTCCCCAAATTTTTATGAGCTTCAGACTATTCAAGCCTAGATCTGCCTTTCATCCTGTGCCCTTGTCCTGCACCCTGAATGAATCCTGCTGTGGCTTCACCCTGACGCCACACTGGAGCCTCAGTGATAATAGTCCACCGGGTCCTGGGGAGAGATGTGATTCTTTCCCACTCATAGTCTACCGATTTGCAATGTAAGTAAACAGTGGGTGCACTCAGATTTCAAAATGTCTCTATCTTTGAAATCTCTGAGTTGGAAGTCTTTGTGCTGCTGAACTATCTTTTGGATTTTAGAAGGTAGGTGGCTCTAAACTCTCTTTCTACCCGCAATGTTTTTGTTTAGAAGCCTTAATTAGTACACTTTAATTTAGACTATTTCTGTCTCCCTGAAAACGGTTTTAACAAATGATAGGTCATGGTTGTTTGGAAAGTTTCTCACTACAAAAAGGCCCCAGATTAATCAACCCTGCAGTATTTATTTATGTTTAAAATTCACTTACCATTTATTGAATGCCTGCACTGTGCTAAGAGGTTTACATGCATTAGTTCATTTCTCCCTCTGAAAAACACTATAAGGTATTATCCTCATTATATAAATGAAGAAACCAAGGTGCAGAGAGGTTAAGAAATTTGCTCAAAGCCACACAGCTAGGAAATGGTGAAGCAGAAATTCAACCCGGAAAGCCTTTTATCCTGCACTATGTTACCCCTAAAAGCCTTTTATCCTGCACTATGTTACCCCTAAAATCAGGTGAGACCCTCCTGGCAAAATATCTACAAACTCTTGGAGCTAACACATTTGAGGGACAACATTGATTTCCAAGTAAAAATCGCAATATGTTTACTAAAAATCACTCTCATTTTTTGTATTTAGGTTTGTAAGTGACTATCATGCCATATATGCAGTGGTATCCATCCATCCATCTGTCCGTCCATCCATCCATCCATCTGTCCATCCGTCCATCCATCCATTCATCCACCCACTCATCTATCCGATATCCTCCACGCATCTGTTCTAGGTGAACATCACATGTCCAGTCTTACACACATCTCCTCTCATGTCATTTTCCACCCTCAGAAAGACTTCCCTTTTCTTCTTTGCTCATCTAAATCCTACCCAGTTTCTCATGTTCCGGATTCAAATCCTTCCTCTTCCTTGAAGTCTTCTCCGACTACCTGGGTTCTGATGAGATCAGTCTAACTCTGGATTGGATATAATTTTAAGAACACAAATCTCAGCTCTGTCTCTCATTAGCTGTGTAATCAAATTTCTGTTTCTGAGTCTCTAGTTTCCTCATCCTCATCTTGTAAGATGGAAATAATAATAATGATGAAAATAATATTGATAATATCTACTTCATAAGGTAGTTGAACGATGAAATGAGAAACTGAGTGTAGAAGTACATGGCAGATGGTAGATACTTAATAGAAGTTATTTCCTCTCTTTCCTCCATTGCTCCTACCTTCTCCACAAATTGGACCAATGATTTGTACTACAGTTGACTCAGACTCTGGTTATTAATTAGTGACTTAATGTTTATAAATCTTATTTCCCTGGTAAGGAGCCTATAAATTCCTCAAATGCATAGACCTCATATTCTGCATCTTTAGCATCCTTCTCCCTGCATGAGGTTCAGATGTTGCTAGGTGCATAGTAGATGTTCTTTAAATGCCTGTCAGGTCAAATTTGATTAAATGTTTTATCCAATTCTTTCAGTTGTCAAGAAAAAAGGAGTCAGGAAACTGCTTAAGAGGTCCTCAGGCCCTTGCTGCAGGCCGGGGCTCCCCTATGCCTGCTTGCTCTGAGGCTCCAGCAAGACTGTTCATATCCTGTGGTTCTTTCCTCTATTTTGACTTTTGTTAGATATTTCTGGCAGCAGCACAGCTCCCACACAGGGTCTGGGAGAGGGACCAGCATGGGGCTGCAGATGAAGGCAGCCGCAGAAGACATGTCCTAAGCCTGACTGATGTGCAGGGCTCACCTTGGCATCTGGCAACCCAGAACTGAAGGTCTCTTCATGCCAGAACTATGGATGCTGAAGGGAAGGCAGTCCAGACTGAGTGCCATGAGGGCAGATGGAAGTGATGACAGGCAGACGGCGGGCCAGGGTGCCCATCTATAAACCAGCTCGGCCTCTCATTAACTGCAACCAAATTGCTCTTTCGGAGTCTCTGGTTTCCTCATCCATAAGATGAAAATAATGAAAAGAGTTGCCTGTCACACTGACTCTGACTCATGGCAACTCCATGTGTGTCAGAGTAGAACTGGGCTCCATAGGGTTTTCAATGGCTGATTTTTCGGATGTAGATTGCCAGGCCTTTCTTCTGAGGTGCCCCTGGGTGTACTTGAATCTCCAGCCTTTCGGTTAGCAGCTGAGCCTGTTAACTGCACCAGACAGGGACTCATGCTCATCTATATAGGGAAATGGAGTCCTTGGGTGGTACAAATAGTTAAGTGCTCAACTATTAGCCAAAAAGTTGGCATTTTAAACCTACCCAGAAGCGCTGAGAAAGATAGGCCTGACAATCTGCTTCCTAAAGGTTGCAGCCTTGGAAAGCCTATGAAGCAGTTCTACTCTGCACACATGGGGTTGTGATGAGTCACAATCAATTTGACAGCATCTAACAACATACTGGGAAGTAACATACCACTGGTTTAATTCTATGACACCATGGTTAAACTACTTAAACCCTCCGAAGCCCAGGGTTTCGAACCGGTTAGAACAGTTTCCATCATGGCAGAAAGTGAAACCAGGACAGACCCTAAGTCTCCTGTTGCCACCGAGGGAGATGGCTTCTGTCAGTAGGAATGAAAACATCTCTTGCTAGCCCAGACCAATCTCCGTTGAGTTTTTGTCACGCTCACGGTTGGTCATAATCTGCTGAAGTTCTGAAAATCATGTAATGCATGGCTAACACTGTTTACCGGGAACACTTGACTTATTTTAAAATATCTTCGAAACTTAAAAAACCTTTGAAGTGCCTCCAGACAGGAAAGTCCACTTCAGAAGTCTTCAAAGAAAACTGAAGAGAAAACCAGAGCTTCAGAAAGGCAGAAATATTGTTGAATTATCCTAAACATTGATTCTGCTTCAGCCAATAGACAAGAGCTGGTAATCCAGTTGTTTCTGTAAATAGTTATTTATTCATGTTGTCGTTATTGTTGTTAGGTGCCATCAAGTTGGTTCCGACTCATAGCGACCCTAAGTGCAAAAGAATGAAACACTGCCCAGTCCTGTGCCATTGTCACAGTTGTTATGCCTGAGCCCATTGTTGCAGCCACTGTGTCAGTCCGTCTTGTCAAGGGTCTTCTTTTTTTGCTGACCCTTTTCTTTACCAAGCATGATGTCCTTCTCCAGGGACAGTTCCCTCCTGATAAATGTGTCCATAGTACATGAGATGAAGTCTCTCCATCCTTGCTTCTAAGGAGCGTTCTGGCTGTACTTCTTCCAAGACAGATTTGTTCGTTCTTCTGGCAGCCCATGATATATTCAATATTCTTTGCTAACACCATAATTCCAAGGCATCAATTCTTCTTCAGTCTTTCTTATTCGTTGTCCAGTTTTTATGTACATATGAGGCGATTAAAAATACCATGGCTTTGTTCAGGTGCACCTTAGTCCTCAGAGTGACATCTTTGCTTTTCAACACTTTAAAGAGGTCTTTTGCAACAGATTTGCCCAATGCAATGCGTCATTTGATTTCCTGACCACTGCTCCCATGGGCATTGATTGTAGGTCCAAGTAAAATAAAATCTTTGACAACTTCAATCTTTTCTTTGTTTATCGTAATGTTGCTTATTGGTCCACTTATGAGGATTTTTGTTTTCTTCATATTGAGGTGCAATCTATACTGAAGGCTGTAGTTTTTGATCTTCATCAGTAAGTGCTTCAAGTCCTCTTCACTTTCGACAAGCATGGTTGTGTCATCTACATATCAAATGTTGTTAATGAGTCTTCCTCCAACCCTGATGCCACATTCTTCTCATATAGTCCAGCTTCTGGGATTATTTGCTCAGCATACAGATTCAATAAGTATGGTGAAAGGATACAACCCTGATGCACACCTTTCTTGACTTTAAACCATGCAGTATCCCCTTGTTCTGTTTGAACGACTACCTCTTGGTCTAAGCACAGGTTCTTCATGAACACAGTTAAGTGTTCTGGAATTCCCATTCTTCCTAATGCTATCCATAATATGTTATGATCCACATAGTGAAATGCCTTTGCATAGTCAATAAAACACAGGCAAACATCTTTCTGGTATTCTCTGCTTTCAGCCAGGATCCATCTGACATTAGCAATGATAACTCTCCTTCCATGTCTCTTCTGAATCTGGCTTGAACTTCTGGCAGTTCCCTGTTGATGTACTGCTGCAACTGCTTCTGAATGATCTTCAGCAAAATTTTACTCATGTGCGATATTAATGATATTGTTCGATAACTTCTTCATTCTGTTGGATCATCTTTCTTTGGAATGGGTACAAATATGGATCTCTTCCAGTCAGTTGCCCAGGAAGCTGTCTTTTAAATTTCTTGACATGGACAAGTGAGCACCTCCAGTGCTGCATCCATTTGTTGAAACATCTTAGCTGGTATTCCGTCAATTCCTGGAGCCTTGTTTTTTGCCATTCTGTTCATTGCAGTTTGGACTTCTTCCTTCAGTACCATTGTACTTGATCATATGCTACCTCCTGAAATGGTTGAATGTTGGCCAGTTCTTTTAGGTACAGTGACTCTGTGTACCTTCCATCTTCTTTGGTGCTTCCTGTGTTATTCAGTATTTGCCCCAGACAATCCTTCAAAATTGCAACTCCAGGCTTAAATTTTTTTTTCAGTTCTTTCAACTTGAGGAATGCCGAGTGTGTTCTTCCCCTTTGGTTTTCTAACTCCAGGTCTCTGTACATTTCATTATAATATTTTACATTGTCTTCTCGAACCACTGTTTGACATATTCTGTTCAGCTCTTTTCATCATTTCTTCCATTTGCTTTAGCTGCTCTACGTTCAAGAGCAAGTTTCAGAGTTTCTTCTGACATTCCTTTTGGTCTTTTCTTTCTTTCTGGTCTTTTTAATGACCTCTTGCTTTCTTCATGTACGATGTCCTTAACGACATTCCACAACTCATCTGGTCTTTGCCCGTTAGTGTTCAACACGTCAAATTTATTCTTGAGATGGTCTGTAGATTTAGGTGGACTATACTTAAGGTCATATTTTGGGTCTTGTGGACTTGTTCTAATTTCCTTCAACTTCGGTTTGAACTTGCATATGAGCAATTGAAGGTCTGTTCAGCAGTTGGTCCCTGGCCTTGTTCTGACTGATGATGATATTGAGCTTTTCCATAGTCTCTTTCCACAAATGTAGTCAATTTGATTCCTGTGTATTCCATCTGGTGAGGTCCACATGTATAGTCACCGTTTATGTTGGTGAAAAAAGGTATTTACCAGGCAGAAGTCATTTGTCTTGCAAAATTCTGTCGTGTGATCTCTGGCATCATTTCTTTCACCAAGACCCTATTTTCCAGCTACTGATCCTTCTTTGTTTCCTACTTTCGCATTCCAATCCCCAGTATTATCAACGCATCTTGATTGCATGTTTGATCAATTTCAGACTGCAGAAGTTGGTGAAAATCTTTTCATCTTTGGCATTAGAGGTTGGTGGGTAAACTTGAATAATAGTCATATTAATTGGTCTTTGTAGGTGTATGGATATTATACTATCACTGACAGCATTGTACTTCAGGATAGATCTTGAAATGTCCTTTTTGATGATGAATGTGATGCCATTTCTCTTCAATTTGTCATTCCCAGCATAGTAGACCACATGATTGTCTGATTCAAAATGGCCGATAGCAGTCCATTTCAGTCCGCTAATGCCTAGGATATCCATCTTTATGTGGTCCATTTCATTTTTGATGACTTCCAGTTTTCCTAGATTCATACTTTGTACATTCCATGTTCTGATTATTAATGGATGTTTGCAGCTGTTTCTTCTCATCTTGAGTCGTGACACATCTGCAAATGAAGGTCCCGAAAGCTTTACTCCATCCACGTCATTAAGGTCGACTCTACTTTGAGGAGGCAGCTCTTCCACAGTCCTCTTTTGAGTGCCTTCCAACCTGAGTAGCTCATCTTCTAGCACTCTACCAGACAATGTTCCACTGCTATTTATAAGGTTTTCACTGGGCAATTTTTTCAGAAGTAGACTGGCAGGTCTGTCTTCCTAGTCTGCTTTAGTCTGGAAGCTCCACTGAAACCTGTCCATCATAGGTGACCCACGTGTCTGCCAGTTTGTGGTAGTGTGGTGGCTTGCATGTTGCTGTGATGCTGGAAGATATGCAACTAGTATTTCAAATTTATTAATAGGGAATCAGTATTTATTCATAATATTTATTCACAGAAATCCCAACCACCACTTAATAACTGTTGAATGAATATTTAAAGAAGAATGATTTGAAGTGATTGCTGTGGGTCTGCCCCTGAGGGTAGGCAAGGATATGAGCTTTGTACACTGCTTTCCTTGATGGGTGTTTCCCCAGAAGCAGACTCCAATCCTAGAATTCAAATGCAAATAGTTTGTTTTGGAGGTGATCTCAGGCAGCACCAGTAGGGGAGTGGGAAGGTAAGATAGGGAAGGGAAGACACGCGATGAAGAATGCATTTTTTAAATCACATTACCATTATGGGAAACTGGAGGCTGAACCCACTGGGGAACGCTGGGAGCTAAAGCTTGGCTGCTAACCAAAAGGTTGGAGGTTCGAGTCCACCCAGAGGCACCTCAGAAGAAAGGCCGGCAATCTACTTCAGAAAAATCAGCCACTTGAAAACCCTGTGGAGCACAGTTCTACCCTAACACACGTGGGGTCACCATGGGTCGGAATCAACTCAGCGGGTTTGGTTTTTGGTTCTCATTTAGGAACTGAACCATTTGGTGTGGGAGACAGTGTTTTAACAAGCTGAAATAGGATGTCAGGAGAGGTGGAGTTGGGGCCAGAAGGGGCAAGATGTTTGAGAAAGAGAAGACTTCAAAGTTCTTGTGGCCTTAAGGTAAGCTTCTGATCCACCATGCTGACACATTATAGTAGATGAGCACACTGGTTAGCTAAACTTGTCTGGATTCTAAACCTAGTTTCATCATCTATTAGCTCTTGGCCTTGGATATATGCCAAACTCTCAGCCTTATTTCTCTCATTTACTCATGTAGCTAATTCCTACCTCATGGCTTTGTAAGAATAAAATGAGAGAATGTGTGCAAATGACTTTCCACTGTGCCTGCTGACACACAGCTGATGTTGTTCTCTCCCAGGGACCCCCCAGCACCTAACACAGTGACTGACACAGAAGGTGCACGAGATACAAGGTTGAATTGAATTGAACCCTTTGAATTCTCTGTAAGTTAATTAACTCATCACTCTCCCCTCCCCTCCCCATCCAAAAATTGTTGGCGTCTACTTCCAATGTCCTAGGCATGTGAAATTTGTATTGAGAAAAGTCTGCTAGAATCTAGGCTGGGGACAGATTTGCGGAATACTTAACTTTGTGCCAGGCACTGTAGTAAGCACTTGCTTCCGTCCTTCCTTCCTTCCATCCTTTCTTTCTCATCCTTTCATTAATTTATGCATACATCTATTCAATAAACATTTATTGAATACCTACTTTGTCTCAAAACATGCTCTAGCTGTAAAAAAAGCAAAGATTAGCAAAATAGAATTCCTTGGGAAGAGCTCAGATAGTATAAAATTTTATTTAATCCTAAGAACAAGTATTAGGTGGAACCATATAGAATTATTATTTCTGTAGGTCAAAATGGTTAAATATTGTCAATTTCGTATGGTTCCATTCTATACATGGATTGCTGTTATGTGTTCACAGGTTGATTCCGACTCATAGTGGACATGTGACAGAGTGGAACTGCCCCATAGAGTTTCCTAGGCTGTAATCTTTACAGGAGCAGATTGCCAGTTCTTTCTCCAGCAGAGTCACTGGGTGGGTTCAAACTGCCAACCTTTTGGTTAGCAGCTGAGCACTTAACCGTTGCACCATCAGGGCTCCTCAGGTCCTATTATTATTCTCATTGTACAGAAAAATCTGAGGCTTCGGAGGGTTAGTAATTTAACCAAGGTCTCATAGAATGGTGCTGCTCAAACTGTAATGTGCATACAAATCACCTGAGGACCTTGTTAAAGTGCAGATTGTGATTCAATGGGTCTTGGTGGGACCGAGATTCTGCATTTCTACAGGTTCACAGGTGGCTCCTGTTTGTGTTTTGTGTTTACCTGACTCCTAGAGAAAGGAGAGCTGGTGGCACAGTGGTTAAGCGCACGGCTGCTAATTGAAAGGTCAGTGGTTTGAACCCACCATTTGCTCCTTGGGAGAAAGATGTGGTAGTCTGCTTCCATAAAGATTACAGCCTTGGAAACCCTATCGGGCAGTTCTACTCTGTCCTATAGAGTCACTATGAGTTGGAATGACTTGACAGCATTGGGTTTGTTTTGTTGTTGGACTCCTAGAGGGCCCCCTACAGCTAAGATGGGATCATCTCAAGACTACCAAACAAGCATCCTGTGCGATATTTAATAAATTAAATGTATTAGTAAATAAAATGTATTAATTTTTAATTTCGTCATCCAACTGCATTGAGCACTGTGCTAGGCACCCATGTGCCAACCAGAAGAGAACTCCAGGATCTTTTATCTTTTCCTTCCCTTTTCTTGCCTTTCTTTCTGACTTTTTTTTTTTTTTTTTGGTGATTGCACAAAATAGATCGCTATTGTAGTAGTTAAAATATTTTCAGATGCAAGTAATAGAAACTTATTCCACTTTCATTAGCCCAAAGGAGAATTGATTGGAAGACTATGGGGACTCAGAGAATTTCCAGGACGTCTGGAGGATCATGCTTGGAACAGGGGCCAGCAGTGAGAACCTAGACAGTCCCAGACGGCCAAGAAACTGGAACCCCAAAGTCTAAGGTAGGAGCATTTAGTTGGCTGATGTTGGGTGATATGCCAGGACAATGGCTGCCAGGGGACCAGGAGCAGGGCACTCACCCTCCTGGGCTACCCATATGGAACATTCCCCCAAATGGAAAGGGGGGTTGATGCTGGACAGCCTAACCACAAATTCCTACTATAGCTATGCAGGATAGTCTCTTCTACTCTATCTTCTAGAAAAGAGAAAATACCTCAGCTGTCCTGCAATTACTGATAACCTCAAGGAAAATAGTGAAAAGTACAGCCTGCGAGTCTGAGAGACTAATGACCTTAATTTAAACCACACCAGGCTTTTTATTCTGCTCAGCTACAGGAGAAAGGGAGAAAGGAAAAAAAAATTTTTTTTACCCTGATTTTAGACTCTCCGAATGAAAGTTCTGAAGCACTTGTGGATGACTAAACAATTTTGTAAATCAGTTGCGGCTCTCTGTAGTTCACCATGGGTTGAGAGGTATACAGAAAAGTATTTTTTTCGTTCCTTCTTTGCTTCCGTCCTTCCTTCCTTCCATCCTTCCTTTCTCATCCTTTCATTAATTTATGCATGCATCTATTCAATAAACATTTATTGAACACCTACTTTGTCTCAAAACGTGTGCTAGCTGTAAAAAAAGCAAAGATTAGCAAAATAGAATTCCTTGGGAAGAGCTCAGATAGTATAAAATTGTAGGATATGATTATGATATAATGAAACTAAGAGTCAGAGTATAGTTAATCCTGGAGGGTTATTGGGGGGAACACTTTTCTTCTTTAGGTGAGTAAAAGTTTCTGACTCTGGTTGGCACATTCACCACTTAAAACAAAATACACTTAGCTGAGAAGGCATCTGGATGTTTTCAAAGCAGAAATCCCCCAGCCCTAACCTTATGGAACAAGTCATCCTCCGTTTCTCACCAGTTGGTGTTAGATGCTGTCTAGATGGTTCTGACTCAGCAACCCCATGTACAACGGAAAGAAACTGTCCAGTGCTGTGCCATCCTCACAATGGTTGCTATGTTTGAGTCCATTGTTGCAGCCACTGTGTCAATCCTTCTCGTTGAGGGTCTTCCACTTTTTCAATGACCCTCTAAATTACCAAGCATGATGTCCTTCTCCAGGGACTGGTCCCTCCTGATAACATGTCCAAAGTAAGTGTGATGAAGTCTCACCATCCTCACGTCTAATGAGCATTCTAACTGTAGTTCTTCCAAGACAGAGTTGTTCGTTATTCTGGCAGTCCATGTTATATTCAATAATCTTTGCCAACATCATAATTCAAATACATCAGTTCTTCTTTGGTCTTTCTTATTCATTGTCCAGTTTTCACATGCATATGAGGCAATTGAAAATACAATGGCCTGGGTCAGGCACACTTCAGTCCTCAAGGTGACATCTTTGCTTTTTTAACACTTTAAACAGGTCTTTTGCTGCAGATTTGCCCAGTGCAATACGTTGTTTGATTTCTTGACTGCTGTTTCCACTGGCGTTGATTGTGGATCCAAATGAAATGAAATTCTTGACATCTTCAATATTTTCTCCATTTATCGTGATGTTGCTTATTGTTCCAGTTGTGAGGTTTTGTTTTCTTTATGTTGAGGGTAATCCATACTGAAAGCTGTGGTATTTGATCTTCATTAGCAAGAGCTCAAATCCTCTTCACTTTCTCACCAGTAGGGGGCGACAATATGACGGCGTAAAGCTTGTCCTTGGAGAAGGAAGCCTACAGGAAACTTCACATCCCTATGTAGAAGCTAGAAAAATAAAGTCTGACAGTAAAATCTTTTTTTTTTTTTTCTCCTCCCTGTAGAAAGATGAGTTTCAAAACTTTACAGTCTGCTCTAAGGGAACGAGTCCTGCTTGTTAATGAGAGAGGAAAATCACATAAAGAAATCAGGTACAAAACCAGTGGAATTTAGGATATAATAAATATCAAGAGCCTAAACTGTTGCTGTGGAGTCAGTTCTAACTCATAGTGACCCTAAAAGGACAAAGTAGAACTGCCACATAGGGTTTCCAAGGCTGTAATCTTTACGGAAGCAGACTGCCACACCTTTCTCCTGCGGAGCAGCTGGTGGTTTCAAACCACCGATGTTTCAGTTAACAGCCCAGCACTTAACCACTACCCCACCCCCATGTTAAGATATAATGTGTCTTTAAGGACCAATTGATCAGCTATATTTATACAGTAAGTACTTAGGGGTGTTCTAGAGACTGTGGGGACATTCAAAGAAGGCAAACCCACCTTCAAGAAAAATATAAATTTAGAGTTTTTTTTTTTAATTGAGCACATGACAAAATAAACTTAACATTTTTATTCTGGGGTCTACCGTACCAGGTATGAAAAGAAAATGGAATCTGAAATCACTGCTTCTGCAATGTAACTGGGTTGCTGATTTACACAAATTTTTCCATATTCAAGACAATGAAATATTATTTCCATAGGTAAGGTGTCTCATTAATCAATCTTGATTAAGGCCTCTTGTGTTGGTGGCAGTTTGTTGGGGTCCTGGGTGATACTGAGATCAGGAAGACACATTCTCTGTCCTGCAGGAAATTGTAGTCCAGCCAGAGAGGTAAAACATGGGAACAGAACACAGTATTTAATAACAATACAAAGAGCCTAGTGGGTGATTTGGCCAAGTGGAGCAATGGAAGACTGCCTAGCAGCATGGATTTGCTGGTCAGCTGGCACCCTGGTTCTGCCTGTGCTGGCTGCGTGACACCAGGCAAGTCACCACTCTCACTGGGAAGGCAGTGGGTTAAGGACGGGGCCTCTAGAGACAGAATGTGGGCTTTGACCCCCGTGTTATCACCAAATCTCTGTGGGAACTTGGGCAAGTTCACCTCTCTGATCCTCAATTTTGTTATCAGTAAAGTAGAAATTATACTACCTACCAATTTAATGGGATTGTTGTGAGGATAATCTAAGTAATGCATGACAAGTGCTTAGACTAATATCTGGCACACTATTAGCTTTATTGGAAACCCTGGTAGTGGAGTGGTTAAGGGCTATGGCTGCTAACCAAAAGGTCAGCAGTTTGAATCCACCAGGTGCTCCTTGGAAACTCTATGGGGCAGTTCAACTCTGTCCTGTAGGGTCACTACGAGTCGGAATTGACTTGACAGCAATGAGTATTAGCTTTATTATATTGAAGATGCCTCAGTTTTCCTTTCTGTTAACTGAGGATAACAGTGCTCCATATTTCATAGGGCTGTTGCAAGGATTAAGTGTAATAAGGGAGGTAAGCTGCTCTGCACAGTTATTGGCACATAGTGTGTATTCAAGAATCATTATAACTTCCACTATGGCTAGTGGTAGAGGAGATAATTTTGTGCCAGGGTAGTCAGGAAAGGCTTCCTGGAGAAATAGAGCCTTGAAGGATGGATAGTCTTTGGGAAGAATACAGAAGGAGGTGTTTCGGGCAGGGGCAAAAATATATAGGCAAAGCATGGAAAAGGAAATATGAAAGGTATGTTCAAGGAAAGATAAGATTGGATCATTGATCAAATGAGAAACTTAGAAAGGCCTTTAGATTCAGGATGGCCATACTACAGCACCCAAAACTGTGGCTGGTTCATGGGACATGTCACTTTAAGAAGCCACTTCCCTCTCTGGGCCTCAGCTTCCCGGTTTGTGAAGCTGGACAGGAATGATTCTTCTTCAGGGCCTCTTCCAGTGCTAACGTTCTCTAAGTCCAAGTTTGTTCCACAGTGGATTAAAATAAATATGTGAGCACACATGTTTACACAACCCTAGAGGACTTTGAAATTCATACGCGAATGTCTCAGTGCTCACACCAGAAGCAAGGGTTTCTTCTAAGTCATTGATTCATCATGCATTCTTCCATTCTTCCATCCATCTATTTATCCATTAAACATTTGCTAAGTACCTACTGTCTTAGTTATTTAGTGTTGCTATAACAGAAATACCACAAGTGGGTGGCTTTAACAAACAGAAATTTATTTTCTCAAAGTTTAGGAGGCTAGGAGTCTGAGTTCACGGCACTGGCTCTTACAGGAAGGCTCTCTTCTCTGTTGGCTCTGGTGGAAGGTCTTTGTCTCTTTTCAGCTTCTGCTCCTTGGTTCTTTGCTATCTTCACGTAGCATGACATCTATTTTCCCTCATCTGTGCTTCCTTGTGGAACCCTGATGGCACAGTGGTTAAGACTGTGCCATCAGTGGTTAAGACTATGACTGCTAACTAAAAGGTGGACGGTTCGAATCCACCAGCTGCTCCTTGGAAACCCTGTGGGGCAGTTCTACTCTGTCCTATAGGGTTGCTGTGAGTCAGAATCAACTCAGTGGCAATGGAGTAACAGAGTGCTTCCTTGCTTCTGTGTCTAATCTGTTCTTTTATACCTCAAAAGTGATTGGCTTAAGACACATCCTACACTGAAAGGACCTTCTTAACGTAACAAAGAAAACTCTATTTCTGAATGGGATTATATCCACAAGTATAAGAGTTAGAATTTACAACACATATTTTTGGGGGACAGAATTCAATCTGTAACACCTATTAAGTATAAAACACTACTCTAGATGCCAGGGCTTTCTTTCAAAAACCAAGATCTGACCACATCACAGCCCTGCTTATATACCTTCAATGATTTCCCATCGCCAAGTCTAAACTCCAGGCCACATACACCACATACTTCCCAACCTCCATGCTTTTGTTCAATGTGGTCTCCATCTCTGGATTGTCCCTTCTAGTGAGTCATACTGGCCCATATCTAGTGTTCCAGACTCTTCAAAATGTCCTTCCTCTCTGAAGCTGTGATCCACCTGCATTGGTTCTCGTCCTTACACCCCACAGGCACAACACTCTCCTCTGTGCTCACACAGCACAGTGCACACACCTGGTTCTGCACTTGTCCCTTTTTACTTCAGTCCGTTATTTGTGTGGTTTTCCCTCCCACTAGATTCTTAATTCCTTGAGACAGGAACAGTGTTTTGTTCAGCTTCTTAACCTCAGCACCTAGCATATTGCTTGGCACATGAGAGATAACTAAATGCTTGATGAGTTAATTTGTCGAAACTTTGGAAGTAGGTAAGACCAGTGACATGAATAACAATGATAATAATAGTAACTATCTTGTACTGTGTACTTCTTACATGCCAGACTCAAAGTGTTTTACATCGAGATCTGTTTAATTTTAATCCTCACATACTCTCTGAGGTTGGGGTACAGCAGATTGGTGAGGTATGATGTCTCTGGAGTCAGAGTGGCTGAGGTTTAGATTCTGGTTGCATGAGTGTCTTGTTCATTTCTGCAGTTCGTGTCCTGCCTGCATGAGGGTACGTGGTTAAGGGGGCAGTTGGGGCTAGATGTTCCCTCTGCTTGCTAAGGTGAGCATTTTGAAATGGGGCTGCATCTGCCCAGAGGAAGGGATGCCTTTCCTAAGCATGCACAAAGGCACCCTATGTGAAAGCGCTGATTTTGTCTGGCTCCACCCCTTGCCAACTGTGTCGGGTTGCACCAGTTATGTAACTCCACTTTTTGCTTTGGCTTCCTCATCTGCAGAATGAGGTTATAACTTCACCAACTGTCTTAGGCTGGGTTCTCTAGAGAAGCAAAACCAGTAAAGCATATAAATATATATATAGAGAGATTTATATCAAGCAAATGGGTCATGTGGTTGTAGAGGCTGGAACACCCCAAGTCTGTGGTCAGGATAGAGGCTTTTCTGATTCACATAGCCGCAGGAGCTGATGAACCCAGGATGGGCAGGTCAGAGAGCAGGGCTCTTGCTCACAGGCTGCAAAGATCAATGAATCCCAAGATCAGCAGGCAAGACCACAGGTAAGCTGCTAGCTCAAGTCCTAAGAACCAGAGGTCAGACAAACAGGAGCCAGCTGCAGGATCCAGAGCAAGCAAAAGCCCACGAGCCTTGCCAGAATGTCCACTTATATTTGATGCAGTTCACACGCCCAAGGAAATTCCCCTTCAACTGATTTGGCTACTCACAGCAGATCCCATCATGGAGGTGATCACATTATATCAAATCTCATCATGGAAGTGATCACAACATCGTATGACTGCCAAACCACTGAGAATCATGGCTCAGCCAAGCTGACACACAACCTTAACCATCACACCAACCTCATAGAATTCTTTTTAGGATTAAGATTAGGATTAGGTGGGATTATGCATATGCTATGCTTGGTACCTGTCTGACATATGTGCTCAATAAATATTAGTTAGTTATTAGCGGTAGTAGTAATAGTAGTAGCAATAGCCCTATTTTCCAAAGAAGATAATTTGGGGAGAAAAGAGTGGCCTGAAAGCAGAGCATGGGGGCATTCCTCAATTAAGGGGCAACAGAAACAACCAGGCATGAGAAGGACTGAGAAAGTTGAACAAGAGGGAGTTAGACGAGAAACTGGTCAAGTGTGAAGTGCTTCCAAGAGATTAAGCAGAAAGAAGGCTGAGAAAAATCCCCTGGACTTGACAATTAGGAGATTATTAGTGACCTTTGAATATAAAGTGTCAGGATAGCAGTTGGAGAGGAATCCAGATTGCTGTGGGTTAAAGAATCAATGAATGATAAAGCAGAAATAGTTAACTACAGCCTATTCATAAGAAATCAGGCAGTGAAGCATCAGAGACAAATAGGTCAATTGCTTTAGGGGGGGATGCAGGATTGGTAAACAACCCTTCCCCATCTGTGTGTAATATCAGATTAATGGAGCGCTTGGGGAATACGACCGCCAAACGTGTCTGGAAAATCTGGCTATCTCTCCAGCCTCCTGGGATGACAAGGAGGATGACTTGCCTCAACTACCCAACCCCTCAGTGGGATTATCTTTTATTTAAAGAGAGGAGAGTTGAACGTATTTTTTAAAGCAGATGACAGTCAACAGAATGCAAGTGTAAAACAGATAGGGAGATGGGATCAAGGACCCAGATGGATGGATTCATCCTGGTGGATGGTGGGGATGGAGAATGGAAGGGTGAAGACATAAGACAAGTCAAAGATGCAGCACAAGAAAGTTGAAGGGCTCTCTGGATGGACTGTCTTTCTTGGAGCAGAAAGAGGCAAGGCCTGTTGAGAGTACCATGAGCAAAAGGCAAAGGGAAGTGTATTAGTTGTTGTTGTTAGGTGCTATCAAGCCAGTTCCAGTTCATAGCGACCCTATGTACGACAGGACAAAACACTGCCCTGTCCTGTGCCATCCTCACAATCTTTGCTATGCTTGAGCCCGTTGTTGCAGCCACTGTGTCAATCCATCTTATTGAGGGTCTTCCTCTTTTTCAATGACCCTCTACTTTACCAAGCATGATATCCTTCTCCAAGGTCTGGTCCCTTCTGATAACATGCTCAAGGTACATGAGATGAAGTCTCACCATCCTCTCTTCTAAGGAACATTCTGGCTGTACTTCTTCCAAGACAGATTTATTTGTTCTTCTGGTAGTCCATGGAGCATGTTCAATATTCTCTGCAAACACCATAATTTAAAGGTGTCAATTCTTCTTCCATCATCTTCATTCATTGTCCAGCTTTTGAATGCATACGAGGTCAGTTGAAAATAGCATGGCTTGGGTCAGGCACACCTTAATCCTGAAAATGACATCCTTGCTTTTCAACACTTTAAAGAGGTCTTTTGCAGTAGATTTGCCCAATGCAATACATTGTCTGATTTCTTGACTGCTGCTTCCATGGGTGTTGATTGTGGATCCAAGTAAAATAAAATCCTTTATAACTTCAGATCTTTTCTCCATTTATCATGATGCTGTCTATTGGTCCAGTTGTATTAGTTAGGATAGGTCAAATGTTGCAACAAAAAAATCCCTGAATTTTAGTGGCTTAACATAATGAAAGTTTTTTTCTCCCCATAAAAAGTCCAGTCAGCATGGGGTTTGGAAAGTCCTCTGCTCCATGCAGTCATTTAGGGACCCAGGTTCCATCTATTTTATGACTCTGCCATCCCATAAGACTCCCATCAGAGCCCTTTTCTGGACTTTTGCAACCACAAGAAGAAAAGAAAGAGTACAGAGGATTGTGTAAGAGTTTTTGAAGACTGTTAGAAGTATTGCACATCACTTTTGTCCACATTACATTGGCCAAACCTTCAACAATATGGCCACAAATATTGCAAGGAAGGCTGGGAAACATTGTCAAATTGTGCACAAGGGAAAAAACAGGCAAATACCATCATTTCTAAATCCTCAGGTCCCAGCACAATGTCTGGAGTAGATTGAATGCCCAGTAAACATCACTGAATAAATACATAAATGAAGATTTTCTCATTTGCTCCACACCATTATCCTCCCTAGCCATATCCTGCTGGAAATTCAAAGAAAATATATGCCTAATGTTCTTGACATGAGCTAAAGGTTAAGTTTGTACTTCAAGCTGGTCTTTCGCTGATGCTGCTGTGCTGCAGGGATCCATTCATATTCTCTGGACCTGAATGTTTGCTGCTTGCTGTTAGGCCTGAAATCTGTGGTTAGTGATGCTGACTTGCTCTCAGGGAGATAACGATCAGGGTCTTTATTCTGAAGCCCAGTGCTACAGCTAGTTGAGCTAATCATCCAGCAAATATGTTGACCTACTTCCAAGCTACACTTTCCAATCCAAATATGAGCTAACCAGTTTATGATTTTACCAACAAGATCCAACTTGAGCTATCCAGCCCCTTGCTAAACTAGCCAGTCCAGTCCCCACATGAGCCAATGAGTCCCTAATTAAGCTAACCAACCCCCCAGTTGAGCTAACTAGTTCCTTATCAAACCAATTGGCCACAAGGTGCCACTGATTCAACTATGTCCTACAGCAAATGTAAAAAAACTCAGGACTGGGAATAAGCTCGTCCATTACCTTTATAATGGCCCTTTTTATGGCTAACATGAAATTTGGAAAAAGAAGGAAAGCTGGTGATATGAGTCATAACTTCCCTAAAGGGCAAATAAAGGGCTTCTTATCAGGCTGGCAAAACTTGCCTGAAAGTAGAGTCTGATGTGGAACCATGTAGAGCAGGGAATGCCAGGGTTATTTTTATAAACAACTCAAGAGATATCAACATTGTGGGGCTGGTGCAGAGATTCCTGTATCTGCAAATGATATTTCATGAACAAGTGTGCCTGAGAATGGGAGCGAGTGCCAATGAGCCCAAGAAGGAAGAAGGAAGCCAAGGCCAATAGTTGTTAAAAAAAAGTTAGTGTTTCAGACTTGGGGAGACACGGAGGCTAGGGCTGATGTCTCTGACTCACTCAGCCTAGACTGCGGCAGCAGAGGCCAGCTGGGAAGGAGGATGCTTTGTGGATATGAAGGGGGTGAGGGTGTCTTGGTGCTAAGAGCTTTTCCCAGATGGCAGAAGGCAGGCAGCTGGGCCCCTAAAGATGAAGCTTCTGATCGTGAGGAGATGCGCATCCTGTTCAAAGGGCCAGATGAATGGGGCCCTCAGGGATCATGGACACCTCAAGTCAGTCTGCAGAATCTGGCTATCTCTTCAGATTCCTGGGATGACAAGGAGGATGACTGACCTGAACTACCCAACTGCTAGATAGGACTCTGTTGAGCTGCCCATAATAAAGCAACTTATCTCAAAGCAGTAGTCATAGTATCATGGAAAGAAAGAGCACAGGCTTTGGAGTCAGCAGTTTCCAATCCCCCAAAACCAAACCCACTGCCGTCGAGTCGATTCCGACTCATAGCGACCCTACAGGACAGAGTAGAACTGCCCCATAGGGTTTCCAGGGAGCAGCTGGTGGATTCCAACTGTCAACATTTAGCTAGCAGCCAAACTCTTAACCACTGCCCCACCAGGACTACTCCAATCCCCCAATCACAACTTAATAGCTATGTAATGTTGGGCAAATAATTCAGCCTCTCTGGGCCTCAATTTTCTCATCTATAAAATGGGAATTCTATTTTTGAAGTCGTTGTTTGCTGCCATCGAGTCAGCTTCTGACTCATGGTGACCCCATGCATAGCAAGATTGGACTGCTGTGATCCATAGGGTTTTCATTGGCTGATTTTTCAGAAGTAAATCTCTAGGCCTTTCTTCCAAGTCTAGAAGTTCGTAAAGATTTAATGAGATTGTGTGTGAAAAGAGCCTAACCCATTGCCTAGAAAGTAATAGGTGCTTAATATAAAAGTTCCCTTCCCTCTCTTCCAAGGTCTCCTCATTGCTCTTGGGGTCAAGCTTAAACCTTCCCTCCTCACAGTAAAATCCCGGACTTGCCTATCCTATCACTCCTACTCCTACTCCTGGCCAGCCTGCCCACCAGACACGGGTTCCTGCTCTGCTGCCCTGATGCCTGTGGACTTGCTGATGACGCTAGCCTACCTGGGAACACTCCCAGGATAGGAACTACACCGAAGCCCAATATATTTATTTTTTCCTGATTTTTGGAAAGTACTGGCAGGCAAGATACTGGTACAGAAGGGATCAAGGTTGGGAACATCTGTCAGACTTCACGTAATGAACAGGGACACCACTCATGAAAAAAGACAGCAGTGGTTACACTGCCCAGCCCCACATGTCTATAGCTAACAATGTCCAGTTTCACCAGTTTTACAGGTGGAATGTTCTGAAACACAGTGGTTTGACCTGAAGAAAAGTTGAAAGGCACATTTATACCTTGTAATATACATGAGCTGAGCCAGTGTAAACAGGAACATGTTCATGGCCAACTGGGGAGCGTTCTTCATTTTTGAGTCAGATCGGGATGGTGTTTATTGTGGTCTAGGAAGCCCTTTGCACATGCAAGACTTCACAACAGTGTTTATTACAAGGGGGGATCTTTAGATCACCTTTCCCAGCACCTCCAAAGATACTTTGTTGTTAGCTGCTGGTGAATCAGCCCCTGACTCTTGGCAACCCATGCACAACACAACGAAACACTGTTTGGTCCTGCGCCATTCCCATAATTGGTTGAGGATCAGACTGTTGTGATCCATTGGCTGATTTTCAAAAGTAGACCACCAGTCCTTTCTTCTTAGTCTGTCTTGATTTGGAAGCTCTGCTGAATGGTGGCTACACATGAGATGCACTGGCGGGGAATTGAACCCGGGTTCCCTGCATGGAAGGTAAGAATTCTACCACTGAACCACCACTGCCCCCAAAACAGTTGTTGTCAAGTCGACTCCGACTCACGGCGACCCCATGTGTGTCAGAGTAGAAGTGTGTCCGTAGAGTTTTTTAGGCACATTAAATTTTGAGAACTCCCACCCTTCCTCCTTGACCTCATCTCCTATCCCTCTCCTCTCACTCACTCTGCTCTAGCCACACTCGTCTTCCTTCTTGAACACTCTAGGCGTTACCTTTGTTCCCACTCTTCTTCCTGCCTTGGACCCTGTCTTAGTCATCTAGTGCTGCTACGACAGAAATACCACAAGTGGATGGCTTCCACAAAAAGAAATGTATCCTTTCACAGTCCCGTAGGCTAGAAGTCCAGATTCAGGGTGTCAGCTCCAGGGAAAGGCCTTCTTTCTCTGTCGGCTCTGGAGGAAGGTCCTTGTGATGCATCAGTCTTCCTTTGGTCTGGGAGCATCTCAGCACAGGAACCTCAGGTCCAAAGGATGCGATCTGCTCCCAGCACTGCCTTCCCGGTGGTACGAGGTCCCCATATCTCTCTGCTCGCCCCTCTCCCCCATATCCCAAAGGAGATTGGCTCAAGACATCACCCAATCCTGTAGACCTCATCAACATAACTGCCCCCAGTCCATCCCACTACATCATAGTGATAGCATCTACAACACACAGGGAAATCACACCAGATGACAAAACAGTAGACAATCATACAACACAGGGAATCATAACATAGCCAAGCTGACAGACATTCCTGGGGGACACAATTCAGTCCATGACAGACCCTTTTCCCCAATATATCCATATGATTTGTGCCCTCATTTCCTCCAGGACTCACCTTATCAGAGAGTTGCTCACTGACCACGCTTTATAAAATGGCAGCCCACCTCCATCACACTCTATTCCCTTATCATGAGTTTTCTTCTCAGAACTTAGCCTCAGTCAGACCTATTATTTATTTTTTGTTTATTATCTGTCTACCCCCTACTGGAATATAAGCTCCATGAGAACAGGATTTCATTTTGTTAATTGCTCTTTTCTCAGTTCCTAGAACAGCCAAACCCATAGCAAAGCAAAAAAAACCAAACCCGTTGACTTCAAGTGGATTCCAACTCATGGTGACCCTATAGGACAGAGTAGAACTGCCCCATAGGGTTTCCAAGGAGTGACTGATGGATTTGAACTGCCAACATTTTCTTTAGCAGCTGAGCTCTTAACCACTGTGCCAACAGGGCTCCAAACCCATAGTAGACCTTTAATAAATACTTGGTGCATAGATCATGAACTTGATCTTTAATTTGGTCTTTTGTTCGTAGACTGAATTAGGTAGAAAGTTATCACTAGTCCCATTATACGGATGAGGAAACTGGGATTCAGAGAGATTAAGTAAGTTGCCCAGGGTCACAAACAAACAAACAAGGTCAGAACCAGAAGCCAGCTGTCCTGAGTCCCAGTCTGATGCATGTCCTGTGAGCCACCCGTGTCTCCTTAATTACCCAACGGAGAGCATGTCGCCTTGCCTTCAATTTAAGCTTGATTGATTTTGCTCACGGACTTGTCAGAAATTGGTATTTAGAAGTAATAGGCAGAGACTAAGTGTTTTAGTAGAAACCACTTTTTAGTTCACTCAGCCTCTACTCTGAACTCTGTTTATTCCAGGTCTAACGCAGAAAATATATGCACTAAAAACAAATTAAAATAAATGATAAGTGAGTTAGAAACTGCCCAGGGCTGTCAGGAACTTATGCTCCATGCTATGTGGGTTTTGAGTAAACATTTGCTTTGCAAGCTAAGAAGCAATACATCTTTACTGAGGCGGTCACCAGCAGAAGGGCACATAAGCTACATAAGCTACTTCTGGGATTTGGAGCACTTTCTCCCGGGAAATGTGCACTCAGGCCTAACCACCATGGCATTCTGAAAAGAGGAAGAAACTTGGCATCAAGAGATCTGGGTTCTAGTCTGAGCTCTGCTACTCTCTTGTTGGGCAAATTTGGGCAACTTACTGCTCTCTCAGGACACATTTTCCCTTAGCATCCTATGACTTCAAGACAGGCCTGAGAGAGGATATCAACAGTTTCTCATCAGCAAATGGCTCAGATGAGGGAGGCGGGGCTTGTGGGTACTTTACCTGTTTCTTTCCTCTTCTGTCTTTTCTACTGAGTCGTTCCTTTTTTTCTTCATTCCTCCATCCACCCCAACTCAAGCATCTCTTTTCCCAAGGTCTTGTAACCAATGCCAGAACCTTCTGAGGGCTTTAGCTCTATTCTTAAACAAGAGCTAATACCTTTGCCCAAGATGATGTAGGCTTGTGGAAAAAGTGTTTCCACTCTGCACGTATGGGGTTACCATGAGTTGGAATTGACTCAATGGCAACTGGTTTGTTTTTTTGGTTTATGTGGGAGATGTGATGGGGGCTAACTGGCTCCTCTGTCTAAAAACATCACTCATCAAATCACACATCAGGCAGAGACTTTCATTGAACATGTTCATCTAGTAATTATTTATTGATCTCCTTCTACAAGAACACACCAGTGAACAAAGCTCAGTCCCTGCTCTCATGAAGCTCAAGGTCTGGTGATGGAGAGACGGTAAAGCAACCAGACACATTCCACGCTCTCATGACACAAGGGGCGGGGGGGTGCTATACTCAACAGGAGGGGTAGTAACTCTGACCTCAGTCTTGAGGGGGAAGGCTCTGGCAAATCTTCCTGAGGTTGGTAACATCTAAACCAAGATCTGAAATTGGAGGAGCAGAAGATATTCAGGCAAATGTGGGGAGGGAGAAAGTGTTCCAGGCTGAGGGAACAACTTGTGTGGGGTGGAGGGTGTATTCAAAGATGGTCAAGAACCCTGTGGCTGGCATGTAGAGAAGGAAGGAGGGGCAGGAGGTGAGGACCAAGAGAAAAGTGGATGGGGATGGGTCTTGCCTAGAGCCTTGTGAGCCACTTGAAAGAGTTTGCATTTTATGCAGAGGGCTGTGGGGAGTTATTGGAGCTGGTGAGTGCCCCATTTAGACTTGCGTTTCAGAAAGATCACTCTGACTACTGTGTAGAGCGTGCTCTAAAGGGAGGCTAGGCTGGAAGTCAGGCAACTGGATAAGAGAAATAATGCTGTTGTTGGTGTTAATTGCCGTTGAGTTAGGTCTGACTCATGGCAACCTTATGTATTATGCATGACAGAACGTAATGTTGCCTGTACAGGGCCAGATTACCAAGTAAGCGAGGTACATACATGGGTCCAACTGTGCCTTCCCACCACTTGGCAGTGCAGTTTCACCTATACCCCACCACATCAAAGATATGGTTAAACCTGTGTTTCACCACAGATTAGCAAGTAAATACAATTAAGCCCTTTCGTAACACATACCTTGCTCAATGCAAACCGGTGCACACTGTGCTTACTGGGTAATCCGACTCTGCATCCGTGCAGCGCCATGGATCACTTTTGCATGGCTTTCTAGCCATGATCTTGTAACTCCCACCCAAGTGATGGGGCGGGACTGTGCAGATACGGTGATTGTGGCCCACCAAAGGGACTGGTTAGTTTTGCCATCCTGCTGGCTTGAAATGAGCCACCCCAGGGGCAAGAAAGAGAAGAGTCCACCACCACCAAAGAAGGAGAGACCGGCAGGAAAGACCCACAGGAGATAGAGCAGTGGGCTTCCCAGCCCATGTATCGAGAAAGCTGAGTACCTTTGGTCAAAGACTGAGGGCCAGGAAGAGGCGTGCCTGCAAGCACCCTGGGAAGAGGCTGTCCTGATGAAAAAACTGTATCCTGAATGTTCCTGAGCCTGAACTGTAACCGGTTACTTCCCTAATAAACCCCATAATTGTGAGTAGGTTCTGTGAGCTCTGTATGGCCTTAGCAAGGAATTATCAAATCCAGCAGAGAAGCAGAGAGTGCTGTGGGAGGGACGGTCAGAATTGGTAAAGATGCTGGAGAAAGGAGGCATGTCTGACCTTCACCTCAGAGGAATCAGCGTTGGGCCGGTGACCTTGATTCTCCTTCGCTCTTGTGAAGTTAGAGGAGGTCAGACAACACAGTTTTTTACAGCCTGTTACTTTGTGATCTTTGATAACGTTTAAGCCCATTGTTGAAGCTATTGTGTCAATCCATCTTAATGAGAGGTTTCCTCATTTTTTGCTGACCTTCCACTTTACCAGACATGATCTCCTTCCCTATCGAAGAGTCTTCTGACTCCAAGAGCAGGTACAGTTGTTGGAACTTCTCATACAGGTTTTGACTCCTGCCCTTTCTCAGGCCCAGGTCGCATTCTCAAACCTGACTTCAATAAATGCTGAGGCTGTAGTCACATTAGAACAATGAGATCCAACCCTTTTGAGTATGAGAATCCTTTGTTAACGTAAGAGACTTCCCCTCAGCGTCATGGTAGCTGTGCTTTTACAAAGCATTCAGTAGATGTAAGCACACTTGAAAATTATTCCTG
The DNA here is from genome assembly GCA_030035585.1 of Dugong dugon. Classification (NCBI taxonomy): domain Eukaryota; kingdom Metazoa; phylum Chordata; class Mammalia; order Sirenia; family Dugongidae; genus Dugong; species Dugong dugon. The sequence goes on from CM057462.1 coordinate 92,333,267, forward strand.
TGAATATGTGGGAGCCAGTATTTAGCCAGTCTATTGACATGGCTATTGTAATTTATGGATCCCTGGAGCCATCTGAAAGAGTTCTGCATTCCCCCCTGCCCTAAGGGGTTGGGAACCGCTGCATTGGAACATGTGCGCTAAGAAGCCACATAGACGTCTGTCCCCAGAGTGCAGTGCATGGCTGCCTCCTCTGTAAACCGTGGGGTGCATAAACTCAGATGGTTCTAATTGCACAGGGCATGCCATATTGTTACCCGATGTAATGTCAATTTTTATTTATTTGTGTTTGTGAGAAGCCGGGCTGATTAGACCACTTAAAACTACACAGGCTAGTTAGAGCCAGGCTGGCGTTAGTGATTTCAGCTGCCTCCCTAAAGTCATCAGAGCTCCCAGCTCTCGGCCTCCCTCTGAGAATGTAAACTTGGGGCCTGTGCTATCATGATTTCTATTTCATCCCGACTTATAAACTACCATATAAAAAGCAGCCGCTGAAGGTTTTTTTTTTTTTTTTTTTTTTCCAATTTCATTTTGAGGCTTGGAAAATCACAAAATAAAAATAGCCCTGAGTGGAAAGTTTGGGGGAGTTTGTTTAGCTTTCTTTGAAATGTACTTTGTGAAGGAGTAAGTCATAAGATCTTTCTTTGTGGAGTGCTTTACAGTTTGCATAGCTTTTTTCACATCCCTTCTCTCCTGTTTAATCGTCATGGAGACCCTGTGAAGTGTGGATTATGATTATCTTCATTTTGCAAATGGGACAGATGCTCAGAGAGATTTAAAGATTGGCCTGGGCCAAGATTAAAAAACAAAACCAGACCGGTTAATGTCGAGTCAACACTAACTGTGACAACCTTCTGTGTGTCAGAGTAGAACTCTGCTTCACAGGGTTTTCAATGACTGATTTTTTGGAAATCAACTGCCAGGCCTTTCTTCTGAGGCACCTCTGGTTGAACTCAAACCTCCAACCTTCAGCCAAGCACGCTAATCATTTGCACTATTCAGGGACTCATGATCAGGAAATCGCAGAATCGATCTGTGTACATCCTTACCCCAAATCCTGGCATCTCCCTGCACTCATTGGTCTTTCCCAGAGTCTCGTCACCCAGGCCTAGTTCCTGCCTTTCTCCTTACTCAGGTCCATTCTCAGGAATATGCACAGGCTGGTCACCAAGGGTCTTCCTCCCTAGCAAGGAACCTACTACTCAGCATAATATTTTCTTACAGACCTGTCTGAGTGCCTTCATGGGCTGCCAACTCCTTGAGGGCAGGGCCTTTGTCTTTGTCACTTCTGTGTCCTTAAGGCCCAGAACAGGGTCCGTACGCAGTAGACACTCTGTAAATGATTTTCAAATTGGAATTTGTTGAAATTAGAATTTTTTTTTAAATCATCTCCTTTTTTCTGCTCTGATTATAAATTAGCCATTAGAATACTGATTAAAATCTTGAGGTTATCTGACTCATCATTTCCCACACTGGGTTTTGAGGAGTGTTCTGAGACATAGCAACAGATATTCCAGAAAAAAAAGGAAAAAAAAAAAAGTTCCATGGTCATATAAGTTTGGGAAATACTGATTATATACGTCCAACAGATTTTTTTAATTGCAAAATTTCTCAAAGCACAGATTCTTCAGATCTGGTTCTCTTCAAGATCTCCCTATCTGTGTGAGTTTCTGGCATACTTCTCAATTCTCACACTTGTTTAATGAGTAACTTTAAAAAACACATATTTGCGCTCATGCACAGAACTATTTTCCTGAATGGCCCATAGTTTTCAGGGCTGCTTCTCTCATTGGTTCTCAGCTAAGGCAGAGGAGCACCCGATCATTTCCTTCATCACCTTCCCGGCACCCATTGCCAGGCCACATTCTTCCTAATCACTGAAAACTCCTTTTCCCCCAGTTCCTTCCCTTTAGTCTCAAAACTGCTAAAGTTTCCTTTATTTAAAGAAGCTTTTCCTTGGCCATAGAAGTTCCTGGGTAATGCAAATGGTTTATGCTCTGCTACTAAACTAAAGGTTGACGATTCCAACCCTCCTAGTGATGCCACAGAAGAAAGGCCTGGTGATCTTCTTCTGTAAAGAGTACAGCCAAGCAGAAGCAGAGACAACATGGTGCTATAGACAGAAGCACCACCCTATCCCTCCACAGCAAAGACCCGAAAAACTAAGTGAAACAGAGACAAACTTCAATCCTGGAACCCTAAGCATCAAATAAAGAGATAAAGAACTCAACCAAGCACCGAATGGAATAAGAAACTGACAGAGAACAGAGAGCGAGGAGAGTTACGAGGCGAGGTCCCCTATCAGCTAATGCAGCATGGATCCACCATCTTGGACTCCTGTCAGAGATCAGTGGCCCGGGAGTATGGGAAAGCAGATTCACAGAGCTCCCAGCAGGAGACAGAGCCCCTGTAACCAATGAGACATGATTTTCCACCCCCTACCCTGCCTCCCCCTACTCGGCCTTCGCCACTTCCCAGCTGGCCAATCCACGACTTCCTGGCAGGTCGATTCCTGGCTTCCCAGAGGGCGGATTCACTGCTTCCCGGTGGGTCTCCACCATGACATGGGAGGTGCAGTTTCTGTGCTGTGCGGATTCACCCTGCCCACACTGGCTGGCTTCTTCACTGCCATTTCTTTGTTGCTGGTATTGCTTTTTTTGGCTTCTTTTTGTTTCTTCCCTGCCTCTCACCTCCTCCCCTTCTTTTCTCTTGAACACCTGACTCTGTGTGCCATCTTTGCTTCTTCTTGACAGGCTATGAAATGCCGCTTAGCTAGGGAACTGCTTCCCTGGTCTGCACAGCCATATTGGCAGGATCCCTAGGGGCTTTTTTTTTTTTCTTTTGTTTTGTTTGTTTGTTTTCTCTTTCTTCATTTCTCGATTTCTCGTCTCTTTCTACTTAACTTCTTTTCTTGTCTCCTGAATACCTGGCACTGTGTATCATCTCCATCCCTTTTAGCCGGGCTATACTGTGTGGCTTTGGAGCCACTTCCTCAGTCTGTGCAGCTATGCCGGTGGGATCCCTGGGGGGATTTTTTTTATATATATAATTTTTATTTATCTATTATTTTTTCTTTTTGTTTTTCTTCATTTCTTGGTTTCTTGTCTCTCCACTCCAATGGAAAGCTCTGTCAGCGCTTTTTTTTTTTTTTTGTTCCTGTTTCTCTCTCTTCTCTTCTTTGCCACACCCAGCCTAACTCCACACATAATAACCTCTCCCTCCCCCTTCCTCCCACCTATCTGCACCATGGGCTGAACATTGCACTCCCGAGCAGCACAGGCACAACCTACTGGAACCTGCCCTGCACTGACCACCAGCTCACATTGTCAGCCCCAGTATTGCCACAAACAACCCATTCCAGTCTCTCCCCTTAGGCTGGACCTGCCATGCTGCACCATAGCTGAGCGACTGGCCCTGCCCATTAGACAAGGAGGTGAAAAATATCGTGTCCACAGATGAGCAAACAACAAAGAATGCACAGCTTGCCTGTTCAGACATAACCAAATCAAACGAAAAAGCAAGACTAAACAAATAAATCACAATCAATAAACAAAGAAAATAACTACTGAATGTCCCTGAAGATAGCAGACAATATCAAAACATATAAAAACACAAGACAGGATGGTTCCAGGACGCATCCAAAATAAAACACCAGATGACTTTCCAGTAGAAGAAAAGGTGCTAGAACTACCTGATAGGGAATTCAAATCTCTAACATTCAGAGTTATCCAAGAGTTGAAGCAAAAAGCAGACAAAAATGAGGAAAAAAATAGACAAATTCATGGAAAAGGCAGACAAATTCATGGAAAATACAGACAAAAAAATGGAAGAATTCAGGAAAATAGTACAGGAACAGAATGTCAAAATAAATTCACAACTAGAAGTCATACAAAACTAACAATTAGAAATCCAAAAGATAACAAGATTTCAGAAATGGACAGTGTATAGAAGGGCTGAGGAACAGGTTTGAAACAATGGAAGACAGGATAAGCAAAATTGAAGACAAACACTTGGATACAATTTTGTTTGAGGAAAAATCAGACAAAAAGAACAAAAAAAATGAAGACACCCTGAGAATTATGTGGGATAAAATCAAAAGCAAAAATTTCCAAGTGATCAGAGTTCCAGAACAGGGGGAGAAAATGGAAAACACAGAGAAGATCATTGAAGAGTTGCTGACAGAAAACTTCCCTAATATCATGAAGGATGAAAAGCTGACCATCCAAGAAGCTCAATGAACCCCACATAGGATAGAAAAACCACTATAAAATGACAACAAAAAACTCACACCTATCAATAATTACATTGAAAGTAAATGGCCAAAATGCACCCATAAAGAGACAGAGAGTGATAGAATGGATTAAAAAAAAAAAAAAAAACAGGATCCATCAATATGCTGTCTACAAGAGACACACCTTAGAAACAAAGACATAAATTTATTAAAAACCAAAGCATGGAAAAAATATATCAAGCAAACAGCCACCAAAAAAAGAGCAGAAATGGCAATACTATCTCAGATAAAATAGACTGTAAAACAAAATCCACCATAAAAGACAAAGAAGGGCACTATATCATGATTAAAGGGACAATCCAGCATGAAGACATAACCATAATAAATATCTACACACCCAACAGCAGGGCTCCAAAATACATAAAACAAACTTCAATGGCACTGAAAAGAGAAATTGACAGTTCCACTATAATAGTAGGAGACTTCAACACACCACTGTTGGTAAAGGACAGAATTTCTAGAAAGAAACTCAACAAAGATACAGAAGATCTAAAAGCCACAATCAGCCAACTTGAACTCATAGACACATATGGAACACTCCACCCAACAGCTGCAAAGTACACATTCTTTTCCAACACACGTGGGGTGTTCTTGAGAACAGACCACATATTAGGCCACAAAGCAACCCTCAACAAAATCCTAAACATTGAGATAATACAAAGTATCTTCTCTGATCGCAATGCTATCAAGGTAGAAATTACATGGGAACTAAATAACACCTTGCTTAAAAACAACTGGGTAATAGAAGAAATCAAAGATGGAATTAAAAAATTCTTAGACTCAAATGAGAATGAAAACACATCATACCAAAACCTTTGGGACACAGCAAAGGCAGCACTCAGAGGTTGATTTATAGCAATAGATGCAAACATCAAAAAAGAAGAAAGGGACAAAATTAAAACATTAGCTACACAACTTGAACAAATAGAAAAAGAACAGCAAAAGAAGCCTACAGCCACCAGAAGAAAGGAAATAATAAAGATCAGAGCAGAAATAAATGAAATAGAGAATAGAAAAACAATAGAAAGAATCAACAAAACCAAAAGTTGGTCCTTTGAAAGGATCAACAAAATCAACAAACCACTAGTCAAATTGACAAAAGAAAAACAGGAGAAGACACAAATAACCCAAACAAGAAATAAAATGGAGGACATTACAACAGACCCAACTGAAATAAAAAGGTTCATAAGAGTACTGTGAAAAACTATACTCCAAGAAATTTGAAAATCTAGAGGAAATGGACAGATTTCTAGAAACACACTACCTACCCAAACTATCACAAATTGATGTTGAAAATCCAAACAGACCCATAAGAGAAGAGATTGAAAAGGTAATAAAAAAAACTCCCAACAACAACAGAAAAAGCCCTGGCCCAGATGGCTTCACTGGAGAATTCTACCATTCAGAGAAGAGCTTATACCATTACTACTCAAATTATTTCAGAACATAGAAAAGGAAGGGCTACTTCCAAATTCATTCTATGAAACCACCATAACCCTGATACCTAGACCAGGCAAAGACACCATAAAAAAAGAAAATTACAGATCAATATCTCTCATGAATATAGATGCAAAAATTCTCAACAAAATTCTAGCCAATAGAATTCAACATCATATCAAAAAAATGATACACCATGGCCAAGTAGGATTCATATGAGGTATGCAAAGATGGTTCAACATTAGAAAATCAATCAACATAATCCACCACATAAATAAAATAAAAGAATCACATGATCATCTCAAGCAACGCAGAAAAGGCATTTGACAAAGTCCAACACCCATTCTTGATAAAAACTCTCAGTAAAATATGTATGGAAGGCAAATTCCTCAACATAATAAAGGGCATCTATACAAAACCAACAGCCAATCATTCTTTTTTTTTTTAAGTGTACAATTCAATGGTTTTAATACTTTCAGAGAGATTTGCAACCATCACCATAGTCAATCTTAGAATATTTTCATCACCTCAAAAAGAAAGCTGGTACCCTTTAGCTAAGGAGCCCTGGTGGTGCAGAAGGTTGAGTGCTGGACTGCTAACCAGAAGGTCAGCAGTTAAACCCACCTACCTCATCCTTGGGAGAAAAAACCTGGCTATCTGCTTCCATAAAGATTGCAGCCTTGGAAACTCTATGGTGCAGTTCTACTCCATCCTATAGTGTCACTATGACTTGGAATTGACTTGATGGCTATTTTTTTTTTTGTTGTTGTTGTTAATTTTGTTTATTGTACTTTAGGTGGAGGTTTACAGAACAAATAGTTTCTCATTAAACAGTCAGTATACATATTGTTTTATGACATTGGTTAACAACCCCAGGACATGTCAACCCTCTCCCTTCTCGACCTTTTTTTTGGTGAAAATATGCATGCACAATTCAGTGACATCGATTATGTTCTTCCAGTTGTGCTGCTATTCTCACTTTAGATGATGGTTACAGAACAAGATAGTTTCTCATTAAACAGTTGCCCTTTGACAATGGTTAACAACCCCACTACATGTCAACACTGTGCTTACTCAACCTTGGATTCCCTATCATCAGCTTTCCTGTCCCCTTCTGCCTTCTAGTCCTTGTCCCTGGACTGCTGTGCCTCATTAGTCCTGTTTTGTGCTAACATCATTCTTAACTGAGAGAAGCTGAAAACATTCCCCTTGAGAATAGGAACAAGACAAGGATGCCCTTTATCACCACTCCTATTTAACATTGTGCTGGAAGTCCTAGCTACAACAATAAACCAAGAAAAAAAAAGGGCATCCAAATTGATAATGAGGAAGTAAAACTGTCCCTATTTGCAGATGATATGATACTATATATATAAAACCCAAAAAACTCCATGAGAAAACTACTAGAACTAATAGAAATTTTCAGCGGAGTAGCAGGATACAAGATAAACATACAAAAATCAGTTGGATTACTTTACACCAACAAAGAGAACGATGAAAAGGAAATTAGGAAAACAATACCATTTATAATAACCCCCCCAAAAACAAAATACTTAGGAATAAATCTAACCAGGGAAATAAAAGACCTATACAAAGAAAACTACAAAACATTACTGCAATAAACCAAAAGACATCTACATAAATGGAAAAATATACCATGCTCATGGATAGGTAGACTCAGCATTGTGAAAATGACAATTCTACCCAAAGCAATCTACAAATACAATGCAATCCCGATCCAAATACCAACAACATTCTTTAAAGAGATGAAAAAAACAATCATTAACTTTATATGGAAAGGGAAGAGGCCCTGGATAAGTAAAGCATTACTTAAGAAGAAAAATAAAGTAGGAGGACTCACACTACCTGACCTCAGAACCTACTATACAGCTACGGTAGTCAAAATGGCCTGGTACTGGTACAAAGACAGATACATTGACCAATGGAACAGAATTGAGAACCCAGATGTAAATCCATCAACCTATGTTCACCTGATCTTTGACAAGTGCCTGAAGTCCATCAAATGGGGAACAGTCTTTTTTAACAAATGGTGCTGGCAAAATTGGATGTCCATCTGCAAAAAAATGAAACAGGACCCATACTTCACATCTTACACCAAAACAAATTCAAAATGGATCAAAGACCTAAATATAAAACCAAAAACTATAAAGATCATAGAAGAAAAAATAGGATGAACGCTAGAGACCCTAATACACAGTATTAACAGGATACAAACCATAACCAACAACATACAAACTCCAGAAGATAAGCTAGATAACTGGGATCTTCTAAAAATTAAACACTTACACTCATCAAAAGACTTCACCAAAAGAGTAAAAATAGAACCTATAGACTGGGAAAAAAATTTTAGCTATTACAAATCCAACAAGGGTCTAATATCTAAAATCTACAGGAAAATCCAACACCTGTACAACAAAAAGACAAATAATCCAATTAAAAAATGGACAAAGGAAATGAACAGACACTTCACCAAAGAAGACATTCAAGAAGCTAACAGACACATGAGGAAACGCTCGCGATTACTAGCTGTTAGAGAAATACAAATCAAAACCACAGTGAGATACCATCTCAGCCCAGCATTACTGGCACGAATCAAAAAGCCAGAAAATAACAAATGTTGGAGAGGCTGCGGGGAGATCGGAACTCTTATGCAAAGTGGGAATGCAAAGTGATACAACCATTTTGGAAAACGATATGGTGCTTCCTTAGAAGGCTAGAAATAGAAATACCATATGATCCAACAATCCCACTCCTAGGAATATATCCTAGAGAAATAAGAGCTGTCACACGAATAGACATATGCATAACCATTTTCATTGCAGCATTGTTCACAACAGCAAAAAAATGGAGACATCTTAGATGCCCATCAGCAGAGGAATGGATAAACCATAGTACATACACACAGTGGAATACTACCCAAAGATAATAGTGATGAATCTGTGAAGCATCTCACAACATGGATGAATCTGGAGGGCATTATGCTGAGTGAAATAAATCAATCACAAAAGGACAGATATTATATGAGACCACTACTATAAAAACTCAGGAAAAGGTTTACACACAAAAAGAAAGAATCTTTGATGGTTACGAGGGAGGGGAGGGGTGGGGGTGGAAAGACAATAAATAGACAATAGATAAGTGGTAGCTTTGGTGAATGGTAAGACTGTACACAATACTGGGGAAGCCAGCACAATTGGTTCAGGGTATGGAAGCTCCAACGACAAATCCAAACTCCCTAAGAAAAACGAAACCAAACTCATTGCCACTGAGTCAATTCCAACTCACAGCGACCGTATAGGACAGAACAGAACTGTCCCATAGAGTTAGGACAGAATGGAACTGCCCCATAGAGTTTCCAAGGAGAGCCTGGTGGATTTGAACTGCTAACCTTTTGGTTAGCAGCCACTACATCACCAGGGTTTCTTAACCATTACACCATCAGGGTTTCCCAAACTCCCTTAGGTACTGAATTACTGGGCTGAAGGCTGTGGGGAATATGATCTCAGGAAACTTCTAGCTCAATTGACATAACATAGTTTATAAAGAAAATATTCCACATTCTACTTTGGTAAGTAGTATCTGGGGTCTTAAAAGCCTGTGAGTGAGTGGCCATCTAAGATACTCCAGTGGTCTCACCCCTTCAGGAGCAAGGGAGAATGAAGAAAACCAAAGACACAAGGGAAAGAGACACAAAGGACTAATGGACCACAACTACCACGGCCTCCACCAGACTCAGTCCAGTACAACTAGATGGTGCCCATCTACCACCACTGACTGCTCTGACAGGGATCACAACAGAGGGTCCCAGACAGAGCTGGAGAAAAAAGTAGAACAAAATTCTAACTCAAAAGAAGACCAGACTTACTGGCCTGACAGAGACTGGAGAAATCCTGAGAGTATGGCCCCTGGACACTATTTTAGCTCAGTAATGAACTCACTCCAGGGGTTCACCTTTTAGACAAAGATTAGACAGACCCATAGGAGAAAACCAGACTAAAGGGGCACACCAGCCCAGGGGCAAGGAGGGGACAGGAAAGCTGGTAATAAGGCACCCAAGGTCGAGAAGTGAGAGTGTTGACATTTCTTGGGGTTGTGAACTAATGTCATAAAACAATATATGTACTAACTGTTTAATGAGAAGCTCGTTTGTTCTGTAAACCTTCATCTAAAGTACAATAAAAAAATACTACAGCCAAAAAAAACCTTGTGGAGCAGTTCTACTCTGTAACACAGGGGGTTGCCATGAGTCAATGGCAATGGATTTGATTTGTTATTTTTGGTTCCTTGGCCATATCACTTCCTCAAATTGCAGCTCCATTTGTCTCTGTCTCTTTGATATCAAACTTCTGTGAAGAGTTGTGCACGAATAGTGATTCTATTTCCTAAACTCATGGAAACACAAAATGGTAACCGTTAACCGTTGCCATCAAGTCGATTCTGACTCATAGCAACCATATAGAACAGAGTAGAATGGCCCCACAGGGGGTTTCTAAGGCTGTAATCTTTATGGGAACAGACTGCCATATCTTTCTCCTGCTGAGTGGCTGGTGGGTTCGAAATGCTGACCTTTCAGTTAGCAGTTGAATGCTTAACCAATAGTGGTTATAGCAGTCTAATGCTTAACCACTGCACCCCCAGGGCTCCTTACAAAATAGTAAGGCCCATCAAATTCCTTAATTGAACTACAATTTAGATTGTAGTAGAAACATTGGGCCATAAAACAAGTTTTCAAAAAGAAACTGAGAGGAAGAGAAAACCATTAGTACAAATGCTTTTGAACATACTAAGCCCTTGGCTAGTCATTCAACTTTGTTGTAAAGATAAAGGAAAAAGAGGAAGAATATTTACAAGTCGACTTCTAGAGGGCACAATGCATAAAGCAAATTAGTCTTGTGAGGCAAAGATTCTGTGCTGGTAGATTGATGCTGATGCTGCGGTAAACAATACGTTTATTGTTTATCTTTCTGGAAGGTGTTACGGATTAAATCGTGTCCCCTACCCCCCAAAAGAGATGTTGAATTCTAACCCCCATACCTGTGACTGTGACTTTGTTTGGAAATAAGGTCTTTGAAGATGTTATCATTAGGTTAACAGGAGGTCATACCGAAGTAGGGTGAGTCCTGATCCATTGAGTGGTGAGAAGATGACACAGAGGGAGACAGTCACATGAAGGCAGAGGCAGAGGTTGAAGTGATGCATCTACAAGTCAAGGAATGCTAAGGATCACTGGCCATCACCAGAAACTAGGAGATAAGCATGGAACAGTTTCTCCCTCAGAAGGAATCAACACTGACGACACCCTGATCTTAGACTTCTAGCCTCCAGAACTGTGAGATAGTTAGTTCTCATAAGCCTCCCAGTTGGTGGTACTTTGTTATGACAGCCTTAGGAAACAAATATGGAAGGTAACAATGTGGATTTTTGCAATATGGGGTTTTATATGTTTGAGGTGGAAATTTTAGTTATTCAATGAAAGTTTATTATAGAAAATGATAATTGTTAGAATATGTTTGCTCTAGAAAATTGAGTTTGCTCATCTAAGTGATTAGATGATTAACTGTTTATTTATGATCTCATTACATTTATATTATAATTTTATCTGCCTATAAAAAACTTGACTTTGGAGTTAGAAAGCATGAAGACACTGTCTTAATTTTCTTCTTATAGATCTTCATAATAAAATAAAATTTGTGGTTCTAGCAGCTTCATTTGTAAAACACAATGTTAAGCATGTTTCTTCAATCTTTTAATTCTTATCCTTCTGTAATTAGCATCTAGCCCACAGCCACTCCAGAAATGGCTCTCACTTATTCCTATTTCTTCCTTCCCACTTCTCTTGCTGAACACTATCCACAGTTCCCTAAGCTACAAATTTAGGACTCCTTTTCTTGTCTTTTTTCTCCCTCATCCCACAGTCCAATCAGTTACTAAATTCTATCATTTCTAAGGTAACAATAACTTTACATTTGCCCCTGCCTCTCTATTTCCTCTGCCAGTATATTAATCTATATACTTTTATCATATGTACTGGGATTATATTTTTAAACATTTGCTGTATATTATGCAGGTAAATCAAATAAATTTTTATTGTTTGTTATACAAATTTATTGCAGAAAATGAGAAAATTTAGCTTAGTTTGTAAAAAATCCCCCTTAATCCCACCAACCAGAGATAATCAGTATTGCTCTCCCTCCCACAAGTACTATTTACCTCCAGCTACCTGGTCCCTGAGCCCTGGTAGTGTAGTGGTTAAGAGCTCAGCTGCTAACCAGGAGGTCGGCAGTTCAAACCCACCAGCCACTCCTTGGAAACCCTGCTTTTGTCCTATAGGGTCATTATGAGTTGGCAATCAGTTTTCCTGATCCCTAAGGAGCCCTGGTGGTGCAGTGGTTAAGTGCTCTGCTGCTAACTGAAAGGCCGGTGGTTTGAACCCACCAGCCACTTTGCAGGAGAAAGAAGTGGCAGTCTGGTTCCATAAAGATTATAGCCTAAGAAACCCTATGGGGCAGTTCTACCCAGTCACATGGGGTTGCTATGAGTCTGAATCGACTCGAGGGCACCTGACAACAACAACAACCTGGTCCCTACCGCATTCCAGTCTCCTCATCCCAGGCCATCCTCTACCTGCCAACAGAATCAGCATCCTTAAAAAATTCCTATCATCTCACTTTCCTGCTCAGAAGCCTCTGTTCACCTCTTTCTGACAAAAAAGGAACTTTCAAGCTCACATGGCATCCAAAGTCTCTAATAATCTGGCATCAGTTTCCCTATCTGGCCCACTTGCCTACCACTTTCCTCCACATGCCCTCTGTTCAAGTCAAATAAAACTTCTCTCTGGTCCGCAAATCTTTCACGGTCTTTCACAAATCTCTGCCCTTGCAAGAGGAGTCGGAGGTGTCCTGAATGAAAGATCAGCCTCTCGCCCAAATCTCTTCACCTTTGTGAGCCTCAGAAACCAGGAGATGATGATGATTATCTTTTAACTCACAGGAGAATTGCGAGTTCAGTTGAGTTAATTCCTCCATTCAATAAGCAATTAATGAGTTTCTACTATGATCCAGCCATGGTTCTAGGAAGTGGAGACAAAGCATAAAAATCCCTCCCCACAAAAAGCTTATATTCTAGTGAGGGAGACAGTCAATAAATAATAAATAAGTCATTTAAGTAGCATGCTGTTGTGTGCCACTGAGTCAATTCTGACTCATAGTCATAGGACAAAGTAGAACTGCCTCATAGGGTTTACTAGGCTGTAAATCTTTTACAGGAACAGATCGCCAAGTCTTTTCTCCCATGGAGCAGCTGGTGGGTTTGAACTGCTGACCTTTCAGTTAGAAGCCAAGTGCTTAACCTTCGCGCCACCAGTTCTACTTTAGAGCAGTTCTACTTTGTTCTGTAGGGTTGCTATGAATCAGAATCAACTTGTGGGCACATAACAACAGCAATAAAGAGGGTATCAAGAGTGCCAAAAGAGGGTGGTTTGCCACTGTAAACAAGGTGGCTAGCTTCATTAAGAAAGCGATGATGATCCAAGACTTGAAGAACGTGGAGGAGCTAGCTGTGTGAATACCTGGGGGAAGAGGATTCCAGATAGAGACAACAGCCAGTGCAAAACCCCTAGGCAGATATGTGCCTGATTAATCAGAGGAACAGCAAGGAAGCTGTAGCAGGAGAGTGAGTGAGAGTAGTTACAGGGATAGATTGTGGAGACTCTTGTTGGCCACTGTAAAGTCCTCTGCTTTGACTCCGAGTGAGATGGGAGCCTTTGCAGGGTTTTTAACAGAGGAGTGACATGATCTGACATATTTTTGAATTGGATCATTCTAGCAGCTGTGTTGAGAATAGATTATAGGGGGCCAAGACAGAAGAAGGAAAACTTGCTAGGAAGTTATTGCAGTAATTCTGGTAAAATGATGGTGGCTAATACCAGGGGGACAGCAAAGGAGGTGGTGAGTAGTAGTTGGAGTCTAGATACATTTTGAAGTTTGGAGCCAGCAGGATTCCTAATGTAGAGTATGAAAAAAAGAGAAGGGTCAAGGATTGCTTCAAGATGTTTTAAAGCAATTACAAAAATGGTGTTGCCATCTCTTGAGATGGGGACAAAAGAGAAAGAGCAGGACTTTTTTTGGGGGGGGGGGGCGGTGCAAAGATCAAGAGTTCAATTTTAGATATGATAACACTTAACATACTTATTGGACATGTAAATTAGATGTTAAGTAGGCCATAGTAGTACATATTTTTAGATATTAAGTTGAGATTCTGGGGCCATTATGATGATACTACAGCCAGGAATCCAGGAACGGTCTGAAACATTTTCCAAGGAAACAGACATTCAAGGAACAATAGTAGAATGGAAATCTAAATGGGTAGCTGCCCAAGTGTATAATACACTAATGAAAAACCTTTGGGTAAAGGGTAAGTCTGGGGAACATAGCTGAGGCTATTTAGTCCTGAAGTTCTAGCATTATGAGGCATGTCTATAAAGAAAGGGAGAGGATTAGGCCACAAAAAAAAATGCCCTTGGAAGGCCCCTTACCCACCAATCCAGGAGGAATGAAGAAAAAGAAAAGTCTTGATTTGTGCTTTCTAGGGCATAATGACTATGTTGAGTAGTAATCATAAACCAAGAACTTTTTCAGATGCTAACTAATCATTTTAGAGACCCTACCTCCTTGAAACAGAACAAGAAAGGGAGTAGGTTAAACCATTGAGCTAAGCAGTGAATCCTAAGGAAAAATACTAAATACTTAGACCTGGAAAACAAATGCAAACATCAAATGCCAAACTGTGGAATGCCAAAATTTGTTCTAAATCAGTTGCTTGGAGGGAAACTTACCACTTAAAATATGTTTATCAGAAAACAAATGGTTTACGGAAATTTCTGTTTTCAACATTATAATAGATTAGATAACCTGAATAACTCTCCTAATTCAAAATTCTGGATAAGACTAAAGTATTTCCTTTTTCAATGCGTAAGTGAGCTGGCACAAAAGTAAGGAATCCACAGATTTTCCACTATGAAATAAAAAGTAAGTGCGTGCTAAACCTGAGGGTTTTTGCTGAACATTGGAAACCTTGAACTTCCACTTTAACAGTTGTATGAGTGTCAAGAGGCCAAAGCCTATGACCTACCCAAAGAACAGAGTCTAATTGGAAATCTCTGCTTAAATTTGGGATCCCAAATAACTACAACCTTAGTAAACAAAAAACAAACTCTACCATACAGAAGGAAATTTGCTTATCTTGACATTTGCACTGAATGTAGGGGAAAAAAATCTCCCCTCAGAATTCATAGCCACAAACTAAAGCTTGTTGGAACTTTTATCTGTGAGTTTCAACAAAATTTCAGGGAGCTTTTTAAATAACTTTTTATTTCAGAATAGTTTTAGATTTACCGAAAAGTTATACTAATATTACCTATTCCCCTATACCCTGTACCCTATCATTCCTCCATCATTAAGATTACTACGGTACACTTGTCCCAGCTAATGAACCAATACTGATATATTATCATTAACTAAAGTACATAGTTGATTTGGATTTCCTTAATTCTTACCTAATGTCCTTTTTCTGCTCTAGGATCTTATTATGGGTTGAATTATGTCCCCCAAAATATGTGTTGTAAATCCTAATCTCTATGCCTGTGGTTATAATCCCATTTGGGAATGGGTTGTCTTTGGTATGTTAATGAGGTGGGATTAGTGTAGGATATATCTTTAGTCAATCTCTTTTGAGATATAAAAGAGATTGTGAGCAGAGAAGCAGAGATGGGAGAAGAGAGATGCCAAGCCACGTGAAGATCACCTGGGAGCAGAAGCTCAAAAAGACAAGGACCTTCCTCTAGAGCCGACAGCGAGAAAAAGCCTTCCCCTAGAGCCAAGCACCCTGAACCTGGACTTAAAGCCTCCTAAACTGTGAGAAAATAAATTTTCTGTTTGTTAAAGCCACCCATTTGTGGTATTCGTGTTATAGCAGCACTAGATAACTAAGACAGACTCCATATTAAATACCATGTTAAATTTTGTCATCATGTCTCCTTAGGCTCCTCTAGACTCTGACAACTTCTCAGGCTTTCCTTGTTTTCGATGACCTTGACAGTTTTGAGGAGTACTAGTCAGGTATTTTCTAGAATGTCTTTCAATTTTGCTTTTTCTGATGTTTTCAGTTTGGCTTTGTCTGATTTTTTTTCAGGGTCAAACAGGGATTATGGCTTTCTGGGGAGGAAGACCACAGAGGTAAAGTGCTATTCTCATCACGTCATATCAAGGGTACATACTCATACTATCAGCCTGACTTACCACTGTTGATGTAGCTCTTGATGACCTGAGGTAGTGTTTGTCAGATTTTTCCACTATAGGTACTCTTCTTCCTCCCTCTCCTCACCCTTTCCATACTATACTCTTTAGAAAGAAGTCACTATGCAGCCCACACTGAAGGCACCTGGAGTAAGCTCTACCACCTTGAGGGCAGAGTACCTACGTAAATTTATTGGGATTCTTTTGTATAGGAGATTTATCTATTCTCCTCCATTAATTTATTTATTCAATCATTTTTAATATCAGTATGGGCTGGTGGATATTTGTTTTTTATTTATTTATACTGTTATTTATTTCGTCACTCAAATTGTTCTAGCTCTGGCCATTGGGAGCTCTTTCAGTTGGTTCCTGTGTCTCTTTTATATACCGCCATCATTTTGTTTTTGCTCCAGGCTTATGTTATATATTCCCTGCCCTTGTCCTAGAATCAATCATTTCTCTAAAGAGCCCTGGTTTCTTTATTGGAGAATCATATGAGAAACCAAGATCTGGATGTTGGATATGCTCATTGCTACTTTTAGTTTAAAGTAATGCCAGAGTAAGAATGCTCCAGGTGACTCTGGTAACAGAAAGTACAAAGCTTCTCTAGAGGAACACAACTTCAATACAGGTCTGCAGGTATTCCCACTGACAAAATACCAAGGAAACAGAACCATTTTCAGTTAAAACATAGAATCTCAGAACACCAAGGACAAAAGCCACCAGGAGTAGGAACTAACAGAAACAAGCACACACTGTATCAGATAATTAATATCTGATAATTCAGATATTGGAATTATCAGAAACAGATTATGAACAACAGCTCAGAGAAGTGTGCACACTAGAACAGCTAAACTATGTAAAGTCAGGAAATACAACAGAAGACTATGTTCCACAGGTGAGCCCAGAAGATACTCCATTTGCCAAAGTAATAAGAAATGCACTAATGAGAAGAAGACCACCATCACTGAAAAGTTCATTGATGGCTATTCTCAGTAGGTTAGAGCTAATGGCAGGAGAATTGTGTTCCTAATAACAATGGGGATGAAAAAATCCAAAAATTGAGGCTAGACTGTAGCATTTAACTGTCCAAAATTTAACTGTCCAAAGCAAGGTAGGTACAATTATCATAACGAGTGGCAAGGCAGAAGAGCCTGACCTGCAGAGAGCTATGGCGATGGTATGGTGTCCCCAGTACAATGAGTACACTGGTCTAGGAACCAAGCAGGTTGTGTAGGAGTAGCCTCTTTACCATCATTGCCAGCTACCACTTGAGGAATTTGTGCCTTACCTCCACAACTCTGGGCTCCACAGGTTTAGAGATCTTAGCTCATAGAGGGGGACATGCTTCCAACAGTGGACACAGCAAGAATCTCGTTAAATTTTAAACTATATCTGCCTCCTGCTCACTTCAGGCTCTTGGCAGGGGTGATTGATTCTGATAATCAGGAAGAGGTAGAATTTATTTTTCACAATGGGGGCATGGAAGGAGATGTTTAACAGCAGGTGTTGGCAATTGATAGTATGACTCCAACACCAGAGACTGCCATCAGCTAAAGAGGGCTGCCTTGCCCCCTTCTGGAGGGCAGCCTCAGCCCAATGAGTCATTGATGTGTAGTTATTAAGGCTCAGCCCCATTTCCCCAAATTGTGTCAATTCTGTAGGGCCATCCAAGCACCAGAGCTTCCTGTGGGATGGACTGAGGCCTTTATTGTGACTGCATCATAATCCAACTTCTCCCACTGCTCAATCCCATTCTTTCATTTTTTCCGCAGACCCTGATCCTGAGAGCCCTTCTCAATAAGCTTTCTGTATGCTAATCTTTTTCTCAGAGTCTATTTTCCAGAGACTAGGCTTGCAATATCAACCAATCCTCTGTTCCAACATAACAATAAATTCTGAGCTGGATTTAAAGAAAATACATATCTATACAAATAAGGGCAAAACTTCAAGAAAATCACAAAAGATATTTGGGGATTGGGAAAAAGAGAAGATCTAAAAATCAGTTAGAAAGAAAAAAATAGGATATTTCTCAAAGGATGGGCAATTTGACAAATGGCTGCCTTTTCTAAAGAAAGAGAAAAGAAAAGAAAGCCATAAGATGGTGAAATGATATCTTCAATCTGCTAAAAATAAAATAATCTAGAAGTCATACTCAGGAAGACTAACAGTTAAGAAAGGCAAAATTGTAGACATTTTTACAAAAACAAAATCTGAGAAAGTTTACTAGCAACTTTAAATTAAACAACTTTAAACTCATTAAATGACATATTAAAGAATGTACATCCGGTGGAATAGATGGAAGGTCCAATGTGCAAGAAGAAATTATAAGTAAGGATTTCAGTAAATCTGTGGATAAAACTAAGAAAACATTTCAATGATAAAATAATGATAATACCTAATGTGTGTTGGAAGCAAAGAGCCTAGAATTAAAATATGGACAAAAACATCATTTTTAGGTAGTTGAATCACATTCAAGGCAGTCTAAGATTATGGTATTGTTTGATAATAAAGTAAATATGTTGTCTAGATTTTGTTAAGCAGACTAGGCATAGTGCAATTAACTTTCAAAAAGTAGGGAGAGAATGAGATGAGGGAAAGAAAAAAAAATGCAGTCAATCCAAAAGAAGGTAAGAATTATGGGTGTAAAACAGCAAAGACAGTACAAATAGAAAGAACAAGTAGAAATGAGAAAGTTATCAGTAATCAAAATAAATGTAAATGGCTTAAACTCTCCAGTTAAAACACAAAGACTCTGCATAAAAACAAAATCCAGTTAAATATTTTTTTACAAGAGACTCAACTAAAACACAAGGACACAGAAAGTTTGAAAGTCAAAGGCTAGAAAAAATACACCAGGAAAATATTTAACAAAAGAAAGCAAGTATAGTTAAACAATACAAAACAAAATAGACTTCAAGGGAAAAAATTACAAGAAATAAATGGACTTACTTCATAATGCTGAGAGCTTCAATTTATCAGGAACAATTTAAAACTTATATTCACCTAATAGCATAATTTCAACAATATCTCCAAAGAGTTAACAAAACTTTCACTAGTTTAACACACCATTCTCAGTTATGGACAGATCAAGCAGACAAAACAATGGCAAAGATATTTAATATTTGAACAGCACAATTAAAAGGCTTTTAGGAAATTCTCTGGTTTACCGTGTCCCTTCCCACACAAACAGTTCTTTACTTCATCCAACATATATTCTTATGACTCTTCATCTCGACTCTTTTTATTTCCTAATCTGAAAGCAGCCCTTGATTCATGATTCTGTGCCACAGTTTTAGTATTCACCTCTGGTTTGGGGCTCTATTCATACCCTCATCTTTTGCTTTCCCAGCTTCCTAAACAAGAGTTCTCTCTTTCAGCCTTTAGCCCAAGAGAAGCCCCTTAGCAGAACCAGCCTTTTAACTCCCTTGCCTTCTTTCCCCTATAGACAGAGGCGTAACTAAGGCATGGCCGGTAGGTGCCCTGGGTGCCACTTGAGGAGGGGCGCTAATGAGCTGTTTCTGTTGCCCATCACCGTTTCCATCACCAGCTGTGAGAGATCATGCAGCAATTTAATGCTAATTGCCATAGTTGCTATTTTCCCCCTGCCTACAAAAGGAGGTTTGGAGACAGCTCGGACACCGTATAAATGTCAGTGTTTAGCATGTGTTAGGTAGATGCTCATGAATGTATGTAGAATGAAAACAATAAATATTGAACTATTTAAAGAGTTTTCTCTCCCAGCGTCCTTTTACTTCTAGACCAACTAGCTTAGTCATATCAGACCCTAATCCCTAAATACAGAGTTTTATCCATCTTTACTATCCCAGCCCTCCAGACCCAAACATTCCAGGTCTTTATCTATCTTCTCTATGTAGTCTGTATTTTCTACCACTCAGTGACAGTTGCAGGGTGGTAGAGGCTGGGCATGATTTCTCCAGCAGGGCTTGTGGCAGGAACAGCAGCGGCAGAAGGAAATTGCCTGTGATATCTTACACATACACAGGGCTGTCCCAGCTGACAGCCTTCTTAGAATATGAGAATTCATCTAGCAATAAATAACAAAGGCTACAATGCTGTTCCTACTCTTTGACCCAGTAATTCCACTTCTGGGGATTTGCTCCAAGGAAATAACTCAAGCGGGGGGTAGAAAGAATCATCTGTCTAAAATTGTTCATAGCAGTTCAAGTCATAAGAAAGGAAAATTGGAAACAATCCAAATTCCCAATGTTGGAGAAATGTAAGAGCAAATTATGACACATTATCACAATGGAATATTCTATAGCTATTATAAATGACAAATATATGCTCTAGGCCAATTCTTAGAAAGGAACTTGTGAAATAGCCTTCAGTGAGAGATACAGCATACCAGAAAACATTACCACTTACTGGGTGTCTATTGCACGTTGTTGTTATTGTTGTTAGTTGCTATGGAGTTGATTCTGACTCATAGCGACCCCATGTGTGCAGAGTAAAACTACTCCATAGGCTGTGAGCTTTCAGAAGCAGATCTCCAGGCCTGTCTTCCAAGGCACCTCTGGGTGGGTTCCAACTGCCAACTTTTTGGCTGATAAAAACCAAACCAAACCAAACCCATTGCCCTTGAGTTGATTTCAACCCATAGAGATCCTATAGGATAGAGTAGAACTGCCCCATAGGGTTTCCAAGTCTGTAATCTTTACAAAAGCAGACTGCCACATCTTTCTCCCGTGCAACAACTGGTGGGTTTGAACTGCCGACCTTTTGGTTAGCAGCTGAGTGCTTAACCACTGTGCCACCAGGGCTCCCTTTCAGCTAGTAACTGAATGCTTAATGGTTTGTGCCACTCAGGGACTCTACTGCATGTAAGACACCCCAAATTCTCATAGGATGATAGGATCATCCTTGTGCTAAGGATGTGAGAAAATTGAGAGTTAAGGGTTTAGTGTCGTACTCGAGAGGAACTGAAATTCAAGTCTGGATCTGTCTGATTGCAAAGTCCATGTCATCCTGTACATACTGCTCCCAGATGTGTCCAATTTTCTTTTCTTTTGTGTGTGTGTCTAATTTTGTAACAGACAAAAAGAGCACATAGAGTGATCCAAAGAGATTAGAGCTTATTTTTATTTGCCTTATCAATGAAAAGTTGTTTAAATGTAAGTCAGAAGATAAGAGAGAGAAAAACACAGTAAGAGAGCTGTCTCATGAAAACCAGGCCTGACTGTACCTTGACTAGGCAGTCAACTACTATGATTTGTTTAGAAGCCCACACTTAGTCTCCCTGCTATGTATCCAAATCACTGGAGGGGCCTGTTCAATCCACATGCCCTCTTCCCTCTCCCCTGCGTTGAGATGTTATGTCTATGCTGTAGTAAGTTATTGCTCCTGGAGGAAGAACGGATATTTATTTTCGGTATGTTTGGAGCCTCCCCCAACCCCCGCAAAGAAAGACTGAAAATCACTATTTAAGGCATTGTCCTCAAAACATCCATGTGAAAACCCAAGAGTCTGCATCTCAAATGGGAAGAACAAACATTTTCTTGCCCTTTACCCCAGTAAAGCTGAATTTGATAACCAAAGAAATGTCCTAGTTCTTGGGCTAAAGATGTCTCAGCAAAAGATAAGGACTGGACATACTTTGTCTTCTGTTCTTTGGCTGATGTTTGCCTCTGTATTCCTTGTTTTCCCCTAGTACACCCACTAACCAAGGCTGACATGGCAGAAGCCCTCAGACTTTCCTTGGGTGCCTGGTTAACTTAACTGTCTACTCCTTAGTTGTTCCTGATTGGAGAAGCAATTGGATCATATGCTTGGGCTGACCAATGAATAAGGGGCAAGAGGCCATTTGAAGTAGCAGTCTTCTAGTCTTAAAACAACTATAAAACCAACCCAGGCAGAAAAATGGAAGGGGTCTCGGGGCTCAAGGGTAATAGACCAAGAGCATGGGTTTCTGAATTATCTTTCTTGGTTGCAGAGCCAGAGGCTATCTCTCAATGGTTTTGCAGAAGCAGCAAGATGTGGTTGGTGGGGGAAGAGAAGGGATATGGGTTTATGAGACTCTTGGAATCACTTGACCCACACACCCTGCTTGGTTCCCGCTACCATGACTATATCCTTTTAGTTAAGAGTAATACTTCTCTTATTAAGTGGCAGGTTGTTTACTGTTGGCAAACACATGGGAAGGAAATAATAATACTAGTGGTCAGCAGGGAGCAGAATACACCAGATACTAATGCCAGGAACTTGGCCACAGGGCAGGATATAGAAGAGGAAGTTTACGCTGCACAGACCTCAGTGAGCCACCAGCAGAAGCAATGACACTTGCAGTGTGATTTTGGACTAGGTGCTTAACTTCTGTGATCTTGATGTTCCTTGTCTGTAGAATGGGGATAACTCTTCCCATGTTGCAGAGTTGTTGTCAAGGCTAGAGAGAATGTGTATAACATGCCTGGCTCTTACCAGTTGCTGTCAAATTGACTCTGACTCATGGTGACCCCATGTGTGTCAGAGTAAAACTGTGTCCCATAGGGTTTTCAATGGATGATTTTTCAGAAGTAGATCACCAGGTCTTTCTTCTGAGGCATCTCTGGGTGGACTTGAACCTCCAGGTTAGCAGCTGAGCATGTTAACCATTTGCATCACCCAGGAACCACTGCCTGGCTCTTAGTAGCTACTAAATAAAGGAAAGTAACTTCTGTTGTCATTGTGCATTGGTCTAGTGGATTCTTTTCCTCTCCCTTCTGCTTCTAAAGGTGAGCTGGTTGTGAATAAGCAGGGAAGCAGGCAGGACAATGGTCACCAGTGCAGGGCTCTGATTTTAGAGGACAGGGCTAGTGAAGGGACTACATATCAGGGGGCCTCTTACACTGGGAAAAAGGAGCCAGAATGTAGGAGCCAACATCAGCCTCATGAAGGCACCATTCCTGCTTTAACCTCTGTCTTAGTCATCTAGTGCTGCTATAACAGAAATACCACAAGTGGTTGGTTTTAACAAAGAGAAATTTATTCTCTCACAGTCTAGTAGGCTACAAGTCCAAATTCAGGGTGTCAGCTCCAGAAGGCTTTCTGTCTCTGTTGGCTGTGGAGGAAGTTCCTTCTCATCAGTCTTTCCCTGTACTAGGAGCTTCTCTGTGCAGGAGCCCCAGGTCCAAAGGATGTGCTCTGCTCCCAGTGCTTCTTTCTTGGTGGTATGAGGAAACCATCTAATTGTTTCCCTTTCCTTTTATCTCTTGTAAGATAAAAGGTGGCGCAGGACACACCCTAGGGAAACTACCTTTACATTGGATCAGGGATGTGACCTACACAAGGGTGTTACATCCCACCCTAATCCTCTTTAACCACAGGCAGAGATTATGATTTATAACACTTAGGAAAACCACAAAATGGAGGACAACCACACAATACTGGTAATCATGGCCTAACCAAGTTGACACATATTTTTTGGGGACACAATTCAATCCATGACAACTGCCATTGGTCCAGTCTGACCAAGTCCCACTTCTGACAATATTCTAGAAGTGCCCCTGTTATGGATTGAATAGTGTCCCCCAAAAATATGTGTCAACTTGGTTAGGCCATGATTCCCGGTATTGTATGATTGTTCACCATTTTGTCACCTGATGTGATTTTCCTGTGTGTTGTAAATCCTACCTCCATGATGTTAATGAGGCAGGATTAGAAGAAGTTATGTTAATGAGGCAGGACTCAATCTACAAGATTAGGTTGTGTCTTAGGTCAATTTATTTTGAGATATAAAAGAGAGAAGAGAGCAGGGAGAGGTGGGTACCTCATACCACAAAGAAACAAGAGCCAGGAGAATAACATATCCTTTGGACCCGGGGTCCCTGTGCTGAGAAGCTCCTTGACTGGGGAAGATTGATGATAAGGACCTTCCCCCAGAGCCAACAGACAGAGAAAGCATTCTCCTGGAGCTGGTACCCTGAATTCGGACTTCTAGCCTCCTAGATTGTGAGAGAATAAGCTTCTGGTTGTTAAAGCCGTCCACTTGTGGTATTTCTGTTATAGCAGCACTAGATAACTAAGACAGACTTTGGTACCAAGAGAATGAGGTGCTGCTCTGACAGATACCTAAAATGTGGAAGTGGCTTTGAAACTGAATAGACAGAGGCTGGAAGAGTTTTAAAGTACCTCGTAGTAAAAGCCTAGATTGCCTTGAAGAGACTGTTGGTGGAATTATGGACATCTAAGACAATTCTGGTGAGGACTCAGAAGGAAGTGAGGAGGAAGAGCCGTTACACTGGAGACTGTGCAGACAGCGAGAAGTAGCAGCAGCAGAGAAGCGGCAGCAGCAGAACCAGGAGACCAGTGCGTGACAAAGTTGGAGCTGACTCATGGAGCAAGACAGCCAAGTGCTTTTGTGTAGGAGGCTTCCTGGTGGAGTGAGATGCCTTCTGGCACTTATCCATGGAGCTAGGCTTGCTGACCCACGGAACGAGAGAGCTGAGTGCCTTCCAGCTGAAGTTTACTGGTGGAGTGGGGTGCCTCCAGGCAGTTATCAGTGGAGCTACAGAGCTTTGGAACACTTGCCCCAGCAGGGCAGATGAGGGAGGTGAGTCCTGAGGGAGCTGAGAGGCCAAGGAACCAGGAAGCAGAAGCTGAAGAGACAAGAAACACAGGAAGCAGAGCTGCCTCAGTCTCAATGAGTAGGGCCATGACCTCTGGGGTCTCAAAGGGTGGAGCCATGGCCTCTGGGGCTTCAAGCATGAAGTTTCCAAGAGTCAGATCTTTGCCAGCTCGGTTCTGGAGTGTGGGACTGCCATTCACAAGTGCCAGTGGGATGGGGCTAGATCTGCTGCACAAAGCTGAGGGAGTGGGGCTGCTATGCCCAAGGGGCAGAAGAATGGAGCTGCCACTCAGATAGACTAGAAAAATGGGGCCACCCAAATGTGAAGGAACTGAGTTGTTGTTCCAGTGGGCCTGAAAGATGGATCTGAAGCCCAGGGCCAAGGGGCCTCCACCCAGAATCCAGAGAATGTGGTCATCCAGAGTCTGTAGTGCAGAGTCTAAATGGTCTCAGAGAACACGGGATTATTTTCGAGCCTTGTGAACTAATGTAATGTGTTCTGTTAACTTGCTTGGTGCCTGTTACCCCTTCTTTCCCTCCAACTTCTCCCATGGAAATGTCTAGCTTGTGGCTGTTCCACCATTGTACTTTAGAAGCAGATGACCTGTATTTTATATTTCACAGATGAAGAGAAAGTTTCGGATTTTGGACTTAGAGTTGATTTAAGACTTTTGTTATGATATGACGAGGTGAATGTGTTTTACATGCGACAAGGGCATGAATTTTTGGAGGCCAAAGGGTAGAATGTTATGGATTGAATTGTATCCCCCAAAAACATGTGTCAACTTGGATAGGCCATGATTCTCAGTATTGTGTGATTGTCTACCATTTTGTCATCTGATGTGATTACCCTATGTGTTGTAAATCCTACCTCTATGATGTCAATGAGGCAGAATTAGAAGCAATAATGTTAATGAAGCAGGACTCCATCTACAAGATTAGGTTGTGTTTTAAGTCAATCTCTTCTGAGATAAAAAAGAGAGAAGCAAGCAGAGAGATGTGGGGACCTCTACCACCAAGAAACAAGAGCCAGGAGAATAGCACGTCCTTTGGGCCCAGGATCCCTGTGCTAAGAAACTCCTTGACTGGGGAAGATGGATGACAAGGACCTTTCCCCAGAGCCGACAGAGAAAGAAAGCCTTCCCCTGGAGCTGACACCCTGAATTCGGACTTCTAGCCTCCTAGACTGTAAGAGAATAAATTCCTCTTTGTTAAAGCCATCTACTTGTAGTATTTCTGTTATAGCAGCACTAGATAACTAAGACAGCCCCTGTTTGGCTGAGCCCAGAGTGGCCTTAATATGGAAACAGTGTCCAATTCAACAGAATGAAGTGTCCCATCCTCTGTGTACCCTAAGCACTTTACACACAGTATAACTATGATCGTACAACATCCCACCGTATTTTAATAACAGGCCTGTGTCTCTGATTGCTCTGTGAATTCCATGAGGTCAGTGACAGTCCCTCAAGGCCTAGCTCAGTACCTGGCACCATGCCTGGCTCAGAGTGAACACTTTTGTACTTTGAAATAGTAATTAATATTTGGGTGATGGAAACAGCTCATTCTTTCCCTCCCTTCTCCACATTTTCCCTTCCTGTTTCTC
Organism: Dugong dugon; assembly: GCA_030035585.1. NCBI lineage: Eukaryota > Metazoa > Chordata > Mammalia > Sirenia > Dugongidae > Dugong > Dugong dugon. Next base: position 92,359,471 of record CM057462.1, read on the forward strand.
AGATATGAAGAAAGGAGTTTGAACCTAAAAGGTTTTTTTCTGTCAAGTTAGGCTAGGCTGGGTTGCATTAACAACCCACTCTAAAATCTCAGTGGTTAAACTTAACAAAAGTTTCTTTCTGGCTCATGCAAAGCCCCTGTGGTTATGGGCGACCTCCAGTGCAGCTGTTCTCCATACAGGGACTCAGCCGTCCCAGACTCCTCTGATTTGGTGACTCTGCCGTCTCAACACAGGCACAGCAAGAGCTCATGGAAAGAACACAGCCTCTCCTGTGCTTCAGCCCAGAAGGGACACTCCTCATCTCCCCTCAGAGTCCATTGGTCTGCCCAGTCCTAGGGTCACACCTAACCACAAGATTGCTGGGAAGAGCAGTTTTCTGTGTGTCCAGAAAGGAAGAGAGAACTGGAAGTTGGTGTGTACAATCTTGTCTACTATAAGGGCCCAAGATGAAATGCAAGACGGCCTAAATTAAAAGTGAAAAAATTACCAAAACCTGGTAATTTATTTATTACCAATTTTTTATTCATCCAGGGAATATTTACTGAGCACCTACTAGGTACCAAGCATTTTTCTAGGTACTGGGGCACAGCAGTGAATAAACCAAAGTCCCTGACACCACGGGCTTACATTCTACTGGGGAAAGATGATAAATAGGCATATAAATACTCAAATAGTTATTTGTGCTATGAAGGGAAATAAAAGAGAGTGTTATGGATTGAGTTGTGTCCCCCAAAAAGATATGTCGAAGTCCTAACCCCTGGTACTTGTCAATGTGAGTATGTTTGGAAATAGGGTCTTTGAAGATATTATCAGTTAAGTTAACATCAGATCATACTGTAGTAGGGTAGATCCTAAGCCAATCTAAGTGACATTCTTATAAAAGGGAGGAAGATACACAGACAGAAAGAGGGAAAAACAGCTCTGACCAGCGTTGTGCATCAGTTGCAAGCCAAGGAATGCCTGGGGCTGCCAGAAGCTAGGAGAGACAAGAAAGGACCTTCCCCTAAGATTCTTTGAAGAGTAGTGATATCCATAGTGACACACATAGTTATTGTGAATGCAAATGAACAAGGGCTGGATGGGGACAAGAGTGAGATGATAGATGATACTTTTTGTCATGAATTTGGACTATAGCCTCCTACACTGTGAGATAATAAATTTCAGTTGTTTAAAGCCACCCACTTGATGCTACTTTGTTACAGCAGCTCTAGGAAACTAATACAGAGGGTGAGTGTGATAGAGGAAGGATAGAGAGTGATAGAGGAAGCTGCAGTCTTGGATATGGTGGTGGAAGAAGTCATTCCTGATAAGAGACTTGAATGAAATAAGACAGCTATGCCAATATCTAGGGTGGGGAGGAGTCAGTACCGCAAGCAGAGAGAAGGCTCAGTGCAATGGTCAGTACATGAGGGCAGTGATGGTTCAGGGGTAGAATTCTTGCCTTCCATGAGGGAGACCCAGGCTCCATTCCTGGCCAATGCGCCTCATGTGCAGCCATCACCCGTCTGTCAGTGGAGGCTTGTGTGTTGCTATGATGCTGAACAGGTTTCAGCAGAGATTCCAGATTAAGATGGACTAGGAAGAAAAGCCTGGGGATCCACTTCTGAAAATCAGCCTATGAAAATCCTATGGATCACCACGGTCTCATTGGTAACCAATCATGGATGGCTCAGGACTGGGCAACATTTTGTCCTATTGGCATGGGGGTCACCATGAGTTGGATCTGACTTGATGGCAGCTAACAACAACAACAAGCACTATGCCAGACTCTGTCTTACAGAACTGGTTATGAAAATATGAATAAAATTCAGACAGAGGCCTCTAGCAGTTCATAGTCCAGTAGGGGAGACAGACATGCAAACAAATATGTACAATGAAATATAATAGGATCAGAGGGAACACAAAAGAGAGAATTGGAGTTTCCATTTGGAAAGTAAAAGATCAGAGAAGATGGTCTAAAATAGAAATTAGGGAAATCAGCTATTAAAATAAAAGTGCTGTATGCATTATCTATTGTTGTGCTACAAAATACTCCACAATTGTGGCTTAAAACCATGATATTTTACTACTTCTCATGATTCTGTGCATTGGCTGTGCTGTGCCATGCAGTTCATCTGGCCCATGTGGTGCTGACTACATGGAGGGTCACTCATGTGGGCGCATTCATCTGGGAGCTTGGAATGAGCTGGAATGTCCGAGATGGCTTCATTTCCACATATGGTGCCTCACTGGGTGGCTGCAACATCTGGACTGACTGGGCCTCTCTCTCCACCTGATCTCTCATCTAGTCTCACCTGAACTGCTTTATATAGTAGCTGAACCCCAAGAGGGTGAACAGAGGCTGCAGGACCTTTTAAGGACTGGAAGTCACAGAGGGCCATTTCCACTTCATTTTGTTAGTCAAAGTCAGTCAAAATCCAGCCCAGATTCAAGAAACAGGGACATAGATTTCTCCCAAATGCACCCACAGGGCTGGGAGGAATTGCTAGAGGCCACGTTTTCAGACAATCTAGGGAAAGTTTAACATACAGTGAAGCAGACAACTTGTGCTGCCAACTGCCTGTCTCCTCAGACTTGAACCCACAGCAGGAATCACTCATTACCCCAGCACACTAACCTGCTGAGCCTAGGATCTTTCAGTCATCATTCCAAACAGATTTACCAGAGTTGACGCATCCCAGCCATAAGGGAATACAAACCAAAACCAAACGTTGCTGTCGAGTCGATTCCTTCAAGTGACAGAATAGAACTGCTCCATGTGATTTCCAAGGAACAGCTGGTGGATTAGAATAGCCAACCTTTTGGTTAGCAGCCGAGCTCTTAATGACTGTGTCACCAGGGCTCCAACGGAATACAAAACCAAACCAAACCTGTTGCCGTTGGATTGATTCCAACTCATAGCGATCCTATGAAGGGAATACAGTAGCCTCCAAAATCATATCTCTGATACGATTATACCAGCTCTATCGCTGTTGTGCCTGCAAAGGAACAAGGACTGGGTGGGGACAAGTGATGAGATGATAGACGATTCTTTCTGTCATGTTTTTGTGATAAATGTATTCTATTAAATGCCCAAGGGATATAAACATTTTAAACTAAGTTGCTATAGGCAGAAGATAGAAAGAAGAAGAAAAAAAACCCTCTTGAGAAGAGAGTTGGGTAAGGGGCAAGCCTGTCTGCCTTAAGTCAGCCATGAGCTTAGAAAGAGAGGAATTTGGGAAGAGCCTAAGAAGGGAAGGAGGTGACACAGGCATGTCACGAGGTTCTGGAGGGTACAAATTTGGTCTGAACTCAAGAGACTGTACTCGGATTCCAGCCAGAAAGAGCTTGGCACTCCCAAGCACAGGGCTTGGGGACATAGTCTACTAGTGGGGCTTAGAGGTATAATGAGTTGGAATGCAAAGGCAGCTTTAGGTGTCAAACTGCTAGCTGAGTTCTATGGCAAAGCTCATACCTGCATTTGAGCTGCTTCCAAGGTGTCTGAATCCCCAAATGTAGAATAATGTATTAAAATCAGTTTTGTGCTCTAAACTGATGACTGTGTTATATTTCAGGTACCTTGTTATAAAAACAGAACAGCAATTACGGCTGTGTGAATAATGATAGAGGAAAAGGAGAAGAAATTTCTGTTATTGCCTTTGGTGGTTATGGCAGCTGAATTAACTAGGTACCAAAGCAAGGGACCAAAATGTTTCTTGAGAGTTATCTCAGACTGTGTATTTATGACTTCTCTCTCTTTCTTTTTTTCTTTAAATTATAGACATTTTAGCCCTATTCCTTCAGCAAAGCAAATTCCTAATGTAGGAATACTGTGTGTAATTTAAGGCAAGAATGTCTCTTTAGCCCAGGCAGTGGCGATTTGATGGAAGCATGTTGGACCTGGAGTCAGAAAGTACACTAAGTGCAAAGTGGGCTTTTATTTTTGTTTGTTTATTTGTTTCTACAATTCTTTTTTTTTCTATATAAATTTTATATTTTTTGTGAAAATATACACAGCAAAACATAATCAACGTGAGTCCAGTACAACTAGCTGGTACCCCGCTACCACCACTGACTGCTCTGACAGGGATCACAACAGAGGGTCCCGGACAAAGTTGAAGAAAAATGTGGAACAAAATTCTAACTCACAAAAAAAGACCAGACTTACTGGCCTGACAGAGACTGGAGAAACCCTGAGAGTATGGCTCCCCAACACCCTTAGCTCAGTAATGAAGTCACTCTCGAGGTTCACCCTTCAGCCAAAGATTAGACAGCCCCATAAAACAAAACAAGACTAATGGGGCACTACAACCCAGGGACAAGGACTAGAAGGCAGGAGGGGACAGGAAAGCTGGTAACAGGGAACCCAAGGTTGAGAAGCGAGAGTGTTGACATGTCATGGGGATGTTAACCAATGTCATAAAACAATATACGTACTAACTGTTTAATGAGAAACTATCTGTTCTGTAAACCTTCATCTTAAGTACAATAAAAAAAAACATAACCAACAATTTCTACATGTACAGTCCAGTGGCATTGATTACGTTCTTCAAGTTGAATAACCATTCTCACTATCCTTTTCCAAGTTATTCCATCACCTATAAGATAAACTCACTGCCCCCTAAGCTTCTCATCTAACCTTTCGAGTTGTTATTGTCATTTTGATCTCATATGTTGTTGTTAGGTGTTTTGAGTTGGTTCCGGCTCACAGCAACCCTATCTATGTACAACAGAAAGCAACACTGCCAGGTCCTGTGCCATCCTCACAATCGTTGTTATGCTTGAGCCCATTGTTGCAGCCACTGTGTCAATCCATCTTGTTGAGGGACTTCCTCTTCTTCCCTGACCCTCTACTTTACCAAGCATGGTATTCTTCTCCACGGACTAGTCCCTCCTGATAGCATGTCCAAAGTAAGTGAGATGAAGTCTCACCATCCTCACTTCTAAGGACCATTCTGGCTGTACTTCTTCCAAGACAAATTGTTTAGTTCTTCTGGAAGTCCATGGTATATTCTATATTCTTCACCAACAATATAATTCAAAGGCATAATTTGGTCTTCCTTATTCATTGTCCAGCTTTCAGATTCATATGAAGCAATTAAAAACACCATCGCTCGGGTCAGGCGTACCTTAGTCCTTAAAGTGACATCTTTGCTTTTGAACACTTTAAAGTGGTCTTTTGCAGATTTGCCCAGTGCAATGCACCATTTAATTTCTTGACTGCTGCTTCTATGGGTGTTGATTGTGGATCCGAGTAAAAATGAAATCCTTGACAACTTCAATCTTTTCTCCATTTATCATGATGTTGCTTATTGGTCCAGTTGTGAGGATTTTTGCTTTCTTTATGTTGAGGTGCAATCACCAGTAAGTGCTTCAAGTCCTCTTCACTTTCAGCAAGCCAGGTTGTATCATCTGCATATCACAGGTTGTTGATGAGTCTTCCTTCAATCCTGATGCCACATTATTCTTCATATAGTCCAGTTTCTCAGATTATTTGCTGAGTATACAGATTGAATACGTATGGTGAAAGGATACAACCCTGATGCACACCTTTCTTGACTTTAAACCACGCAGTATCCCCTTGATCTGTTTGAATGACTGCCTCTTCGTCTACGTACAGGATCCTCGTGAGCACGATTAAGTATTCTGGAACTCCCATTATTCACAGTGTTATCCGTAATTTGCTGTCATCCACACAGTAGAATGCCTTTGCATAGTCAATAAAACACAGGTAAACATCATTCTGGTATTCTCTGCTTTCAGCCAGAATCCACCTGACATCAGCAGTGATATCTCTTGTTCCACATCCTCTTCTAACTCCAGCTTGAATTTCTGGCAGTTTCCTGTCCATGTACTGCTGCAAGCACTTTTGAATGATCTTCAACAAAATTTTACTTGTATGTGATGTTAATGATACCGTTAGACAATTTCCGCATTCTGTTGGATCAACTTTCTTTGGAAAGGGCACAAATACAGATCTCTTCCATTCGGTTTGTCCAGGTGGCTGTCTTCCAAATTTCTTGGCATAGATGAGCAAGCAGGATCCGTTTGCTGAAGCACATCCCAAAGAGATAGTTCTTCAAAAGCACACAATGCTCAAGGCAGACATTCATTACTAATTAAGCTAACTATTGTTCAGTTTAAGGTTGACTTCAGGGGATAGTTTTGTTTAAGGTTTAAAGGTTATCTCAGGGCAAAAGTTTCAGCGGCAGAGTAGGTGTTGGCTTCATATAGATCTGGATTTGAAACTAGACTGCCATTTTCTGGTTGGTTGAGTTTGGCATGCCTCAGCGGATGAAGTTGTAGAGTGGTAATAATAATGTTTGCTTCTCAGAGATGTTGTGAAGATAAATACTGTATATTCAAAGTACCTGTGCTAAAGGAATAATATCTGTAGAGTTCTTGTCATCCTGTCATCTAGTGCAGTCTCCCATCATTTTATTAGCCTTTATCAGACCACTGGCCTGATGAATGAGTGGATTTCTTTCTAAGCCAAAGAATTCAAATTCTGCTGCAACTTAGTTAGAAGGAGCTAGTCCAGTTGCTGAGTAGTCTCAGATGTGGTGGTCCAGTTCCCCCTCCCTAACAACTGGAAAGGGATCCTTTGTTGAAGCTTCAAATCAGACCACCTGTGAAGCCAGATCGCCGAAGATTCTGGAATTCAGGAAAAACCTTTCTGCAGATATAACAGAAAATTGGCGTTTCCTGACCTCTCTGCCACCATCTGGGTTTCCTTCTATGCCAAGTATCATATTTTGGCTACTGTACCCTGTTAAAACATTTACCATAAGCTCTCCCCCAGGGTATTTCAAGACTCTCCCCATAAAACTTCCTAACCAGAAAAAAACTCTTGGGAATGCTAAGGATGTTCAGGGATCAGGAGAAAGATTGAAACACTTCAATTCATCATGTAGGAAACCTTTCCTGTTGGGGCCTTCACAAGGGTATTTTATTGAAGAATTTCTTCTTCTGTTTTATTATAAGTGTAATATTTCCATTTTGCCATCTGCTGTAGTGTTTGTCTTGTCTGTCTGGCTAGGAGAGGCTCAAGGCTCAGTTTGGATTCTCTCCTAGATATTTTAGAAATAATCTCTTTGTTTCTGGTTTCAGAGTATTTGTCCCTAAGTTTCAGTCTTGAGGACATCCACTGTAGTCTTATGGTGGGAAGGGTCTGGAGGTTATCCCACTGGTCAAGAATATATTGGGTGTCTCCTGTGAGCCAGGCACTGTGCTAGGCACTGGGGATGCAGTGAGGAATGAGTCAGGTCTCTGCCCTTCAGGTACGACAGTCTGGTAAAGACCTCACCCTGGAGGAGTAGAATTTGATACCAGAAGAGTGAGGTGATGCTCTAGGATGCCTACAATGTGGAAATAATTTTGGAATTGAGTAATAGGTAGAGGCTGGAAGAGTTTTAAAGTGTCTAATAGTAAAAGCCTAGATTGACTTGAGGAGACTGTTAGTAGAATTATGGACACCAAAGACAATTCTGGTGAGGACTCAGAAGGAAGTGAGGAGAGCTGCAACACTGGAGATGGCGTAGATGGCTAGAAGCAGCAGCAGAGAAATGGTGGCAGCAGAACCAGGAGACCAGCACGAGATGGCACGGGAGCCAACCCATGGAGCAAGAAGCTGACTGTCTTCTGGTCCAAGTTTACTGGTGGAGTGGGGTGCCAGAGCTAAAGAGCTTTGAAACACTTGACTCAGCAGGGTAGATGTGGGCAGCGAGGCCCGAAAGGCCAAGGAACCAGGAAGCAGAAGGTGAAGAGACAGGAAAAAGGAAGCCAAGCTGCCTCAGTCTCAAAGAGTAGGGTCACAACATTTTGGATCTCAAATGATGGAGCCATGGCCTCTGAGGCTTCAAAGGGTGGGGCCACAGCCTCTTAGTTTTCAAAGAGTCAGATCTTCACCAACTGGATTCCAGAGTGTGGGGCTGCCTTTCACGAGTGCCAGTGGGATGGGGCCAGATCAGTCGCCCAAAGCTGAGGGAGCAAGGCTGCCATGCCCCAAGGGGCAGAAGAATGGGGACTGTCAGGGACAAGGGGGTAGGTTTGCCACTCAGGTGGACTAGGACAATGAGATTGCCCAAACATGAGGGAGCAGAGTTGCCATTCCAGTGGGCCTGGACTGAAGTCCAGGGCCTACGGGCCTCCACTCAGAATATGGAAAATGTGGGCAACACCCAGAATCTGGAGGGCAGGGCCATTGCCTAAATGGTCTCAGAGGACAGATGATTATTTTCAAGCCTTGAGAGCTAATGTAAATTGTTCTGCTAGATTTTTTACTTTCTTAAAAAAAACCAGAACCAAACCAGTTGCCATTGAGCCAATTCCAACTCATAGCAACCCTATAGGACAGAGTAGAACTACCCCATAGAGTTTCCAAGAAGTGCCCGGTGGATTTGAACTGCCAACCTTTTGGTTAACAGCCATAGCTCTTAACCACTATGCCACCAGGGTTTCCTTTACTTTCTTGGTGCCTCTTAATCTCTCTTTCCCTCCAATTTCTCCCATTTCTAACAGAAATGTCTAGCTTGTTCCACAATTGTGCTTTGGAAGCAGGTAACTCGTATTCTAGATTTCACAGATGAAGAGGAGCTTTGTAGAAGATGAGATTTTGGACTTGGAGTTGATTTAAGACTTGTGGCAAGATACGATCGGGTGAATGTATTTTACATGTGGCAAGGACATGAATTTTGGAGGGTCAAAGGATGGAATGTCATGGATTGAATTGTGTCCCCCAAAAATGTGTGTCAACTTGGCTGGGCCATGATTTCCAGAATTTTGTGGTTGTCCACCATTTTGTGATCTGATGTGATTATCCTGTGTGTTGTAAATCCTAACCTCTATGATGTTAATGAGGCAGGACTCAATCTACAGGATTAGGTTGTATCTTGAGTCAATCTCTTTGAGATACAAAAGAGAGAATAGAGAGGAGGGGGACCTGCTACTACCAAGAAAGCAGAGCCAGGAGCGGAATGTGTCTTTGGACCCAGGGTGCCTGCTCTTAGAAGCTCCTAGACCAGGGGAAGATTGATGAGAAGGACCTTCCCCCCAGAGCTGAAAGAAAGAAAAAGACTTCCCTGGCAGCTGGCACCCTGAATTTGGACTTTTAGCGTCCTAAACTGTGAGAGAATAAACTTCTGTTTGTTAAAGCCATCCACTTGTGGTATTTCTGTTATAGCAGCACTGGATAACTGAGACACTCACTTCTGATCAAGGGCCTTTCCTGGTCTCAGAAAGACAGATAATACATATGTACCTTATTGATAGAGTCCCTGGGAGGTACAAACAGTTAACGTGCTTGGCTGCTAACAAAAAGGTTGGAGGTTCCAGTCCACCCATGGGTGACTTGGAGAAAAGGCCTAGTGATCTACTTCCAAAAAATCAGCCATTGAAAATCCTATGGTGCACAGCTCTACTCTGACACACATGGAGATACAATGAATCGGAATTGATTCCATGGCAACTGTTTTTACCTTATGGATTTATTGACTACCTGTGAAGTAAAATGAATTATGTTCCACAACCACTCAGAGCCTGGCACTTTGGCCTCACCTGCCATATTAGTTAAGGTAATGCTAGACACTGTAACAAATAAACCCCCAGCAATGTATAATGACTCAACAGATTAGAAGTTGATTTCTTGCTTTCATCAAGTCCAAACGTGTGTTTCTGATTACCAAGCTTCACTTCTCCAAGCGGGGATGTAGGAATCTAGTTTTCTGCAGTATCTTCTGTGTTCTACCCAATACGTGGGGAAAGTAGGAGTACAGAAGGCATATCTACTTCTTAGTCACTTTGCCCCAGGAGTGACACACATCACTTCTGTTTATATTCCAATGATGAGAACTAGTCACATGATCATACCGAGACGCAAGGAGAAAAGGAGACCCTGGCTGGGCAGTCACTTTCCAGCAACATCTCACCATTATAGAAAGGAAAATGTGAAACTTTGTTGGACAATTAGCTGTCTTTGTCACATCTGCCTTCCACTTGTAGGTAAAAAATTTTATTTTTTTATTATCTTTTTATTTATCTTTGCTTTGCTCATGCATTTTACTCAGGAATCTTGTAATTCCCCATCTAGTGTGACGTGGTTAAAAGAACAATAGAACTGGAAGATGATCTTCGGCAAATCATTTTCTTTCCATGTGCTTCAACTTCCTTATCTGTAAAATAGAGATAATAATACCAACCATAAAGGAGTGGACCAATAAGCACAACTGGACCAATAAGCAACAACATGATAAACAGAGAAAAGATTGAGACTGTCAAGGATTCCATTTTACTTGGATTCACAATCAATGCCCATGGAAGCAACAGTCAGGAAATCAAATGATGTATTGCATTGGGTAAATCTGCTGCAAAAGACCTCTTTAAAGTGTTAAAAAGCAAAGATATCACTTTGAAGACTAAGGTGCATCTGACCCAAGCCATTGTATTTTCAGTTGCCCCATATGCATGTGAAAGCTGGACAATGAATAAGGAAGACAGAAGAAGAATTGACGCCTTCGAATTATGGGGCTGACGAAGAATATAGAACATACCAGGGACTACCAGGTTGGAAGAAGTACAGCCAGAATGCTCCTTAGAAACAAGGGTGATGAGACTTTGTCTCACCTACTTTGGACATGTTATCAGGAGGAACAAGTCCCTGGAGAAGGACATCATGCTTGGTAAAGTAGAGGGTCAGGGAAGAAAAGGAAGACCCTCAATGAGATGGACTGACACAGTGGCTACAACCATGGGCTCAAGCATAGCAATGATTGTGAGGATGGCGCAGGACTGGGCAGTGTTTTGTTCTGTTGTACATATGGTCATTATGAGTCAGAACCCACTCTACGGCACCTAACAACAACATTATAGGAGTGTCGTAAAGATCAAATGCGATTCACATTCAAAGTGCCTAGTTCAGTGCCCAAAAATAAGATAAACTCAATGTGTATTTAGTTATTTATTAACTGAGTGGATGACTGAAACTTTCAGCAATCATTTTCCTGTTAACTTCCACTGGCTCCTGTGGCAATGTTTATTGATATTATTTAGCTATGTGGTTGTAGGGGGAGGTTATGAAGAGAGGACTGGAATCTTCCCAGCTACTCAGTAAAGTCACTGAAGGCAGGGACTGTGTGTAAGCTCCCTTCTGTATGTCCTCCTCTAGTGTGTGCATATGGAGGGATACTTAGCAAACCAGTACTGGTGAATGAGTTTGCTGAATCACAGATGAGGGCTTACACCATTGTCTCCAAGGGGCCGTATAACACAGAGGCCACACCAGTTATGGCTGTAGACTGTGATGCGAGACCAGAGCTGGGATTTGTTAATCTCCAAGAATCAGACTGTGTTTGTTCTGGTTCCAGGGTGTGAGGCAATGTACCCAAGGTGGAGAGGTCAACACTGGTCCTGACTGAAAATGTGAGGGGATCCTTCAGGTCACTAAGCAGATAATCTTTGGCTTCTGGGAATCCACTAGCCACTCCTTGGAAACCATATGGGGCAGTTCTACGCTGTCCTATAGGGTCTCTATGAGTCTGAATCAACATGGCAGCAATGGGTTTGGTTGTTTTTTGGGGGGGTGCTGACCACAGTAGACAAATTTCCCACTTGGGTATTCAAGACCATAGAGTTTTTCTTTTTCTTTTTCTTCTGCAAACCATAAGCAACTGTGGCTGGGCTTGAGTTAGATATTAGAAGACTTGATTTCAAATCCTAGATATGCTACTAACTTAATAGGGCCAAGTGGCAGAATGGAAACAGCATGGAATTTTCAGTCCAACAGCTCTGGCTTCAAATCTGGGTTTGGCAGGGAGGCTTTGGGCAACATACTCAACCATCCTGAGCTTCAGTTTCCTCATCTGTAAAATGGGAACAATAATCCTGCCACCCTTGCTTCCTCTCTTTACTCCTCCCCCCCACCCCAACAGTGTTGCTGAAAAGCAGATTGGTATAAAGGCGACAAGATTAGGCTCTGTGTCTCAGCTTCCCCATCTGTAAAATGGAGACAGTGATACTTCCTACTGCATATGCTTGTTGTGAGGATTAACTGAGTTAATTTATGTGAAATACTTAGAACAGTGCCTGGCACAACAGAAGCAAATAACTAATAATAATAACCATTATTATTACTGTTATTATTACTACTACTATTGCTATAGGGTCGCTATGAGTCAGAATCAACTCGACGGCAACAGGTTTTTTTTTGTTTTTTGTTTTATTACTATTGTGGAGTGCTGGTTACACAGTGGTTAAGAGCTTGACTGCTAACCAAGAGGTTGGCAGTTCAAATCCACTAGCCACTCCTTGCAAACCCTGTGGGACAATTTTCCTCTGCAGACTCAATGGCAATGGGTTTATTACTGTTATTAAAAATATTAAATGGATGTAGAAGTGGTTTGTTAAGTCTAAAGCCACAAATCATAGGTTTAATTACTAAAGCAATAAGTCTTTTGCTGTCCCCACCCAGTCACGTTCTTTCAGCTCTATTTTCTGGCCTCTTTGCAATCATAGGAAATGTTTCAGTGTTGAGGGGGCGCTTGCTTGACTTTTTATATTTCTGGTTTCTGTGGCTAAGAGCTGGTAGACTCTCTTCCAGGTCAGGCCTTGTGCTCTGTGCTTATGCCCTGCCATGTTTGGAATGCAAATTCCCTTCAGTACAACTCCTAATTGTACTAAATTGAAGTGTTCCCCACCACATGTTTACCTGTCCCTAGAGTGGGAGGGAATGGGCTGTAGGCCAGCACCATAGACTACAGAGAGCAAAGTGGAGTGCCAGGGCCTCTATTACCGTGAACCATCTCCTAATACTCTGCCCTGGGAAACAGTGTGGGATGTGGGGTTAATGGAGAGAAAGACCACACACCAGGAGGTCTAACCATCCTGGGTTTGGAGCTCAGCTTTACCTTTCCATAGCTGTGTTAAGTTGGTTTATTGACTTCATCTCGTTGAGCCTCAGTTTCTTCCTCTATAAAATAGGGATAATAATAGCTACTTTATCAAGTTGTTGTGAGCATTTAGTTGCGATGCTTCAGTATCTGGCATATAGCCAGCATTCAAAAAATGTTAACTAAAGCTAGTGGGCTAAGGATCAGCAAAACTGGGTCCTAATGACAATTCTGCTACAAATGTCCTGCAAAACATTGGATAAGTCAGTTAACTTCTCTGGCTCTTTATTTTCTTTTTTTGTAAATTGGATGTGTTGGTTTTATTCTGTGTCAGCTTGGCTAATCTGAACCATATCTCCCAGAATTCCCTTCCCTGTATGGATCCAGTTTACAGTTGGCCACAAGAGAAATCTGTGTTAGATTTGGAAGGTGGATATGAAGCAGCAGCCATTTTTATGTTGCGGCAGGCACTGTGACAGCTTACACACAGTGTTGCTGATCTGCAGCTCAGCTTGTTGGCATGGTGCCACATAGGGGTCCATAGCTACTTCAGCTCCTGCTAGATCCTCCTTTAGCTTTTTGCAGTCCTGGGCCAGGGTGTGTGCAGTTACATGCACAGGGAACCAGCTTCTCCTGCAAGTCACCCATGTCACTGAGGTTAGAGGTAGTGAGAGACAGATGAAGATTTCAGTTTACCTCCATATCCTTGCCTCCATCACTTCACGTCCCACTTTCCTTCCCGACTTCCAGCCCAGCTGATGTATATCAACTGTAGGCACAACAACAGACACAGGGACTTCTCCACCAGTTCACACAATTGCAGAAGGTATAATTTCTGTAATTAATTCCCTATTCTATATCAGTCATAGTGATTCTACTTCTCTGTTCAAACCCTGGCTGGTACAGTAGAAATAGTAGCAGCAACCTATCAAGGTTGCTTTAAGAATCAAATGAGATTACAGATGATGAGAATCATCTATGGATGAGAAATTGCTTTCAAAAGGATAATATAAATTATGTGTGTGTGCGCCATTTCTTAAACCCCCTTCCCTGTTTTTCAGAGAGGAAAAGAATCAGACATTGAAATTATGGCTCTCTGGTGTTACTCTTGGCTTAGATATATCTAGGGACGTGCCACCCATAAACAAGTATTTGCTAGTAAACTATATGACCACAGATCAAAGTTGGATGTCATAATTTACCAGGAATTTAAACACAAATTGAGGTTATTGTTAGTATTATGGTTAGCAGTGACAACTTATATTTTAATTATTATAATTTATAATTATAGCTTGCATCTTATTTAGTCCTCACAACAGCACTAGCGGTTGGATTTCATTCTCCCCCCCCCCCCCCATTTTACAGATAGGAAAAATGAGTCTCAGAGGAATAAATGGGCTTGTACAGAGTGAAAGAGCTGGCAGCTGACAAGGCCAAGTCAAAGGCAGGTTCGCTGATGCTAGGTTCAATAGTCTTTCCTTTGTGCTACAATTAGGGGCTATGTGTAGGGCCAATCTTCTTTATAAGCAGGGTCAGATGGAATGGGAAAAATGTTGATTTTTCCACTGCCATCGTCCACGATTCAAAAACGCTCCCACCCTGCCCAAATTTTCCACTTTCTTGTTGATGCAAGGAGCCCTAGTGGCACAGTGGTTAAGCACTTGGCTGCTAACCAAAAGGTTGGTGGTTCGAACCCACCAGCCACTCCACAGGAGAAAGATGAGGCAGTTTCCTTCTGCAAAGATTTACAGCCTTGGAAATCCTACGGGGGCAGTTCTACTCTGTCCTATAGGGTCACTATGGTCCAAATCAACTGGACAGCAATGGGTTTGGTTTTCTGGTTTTGTGATGCAAATATCTCCAGGATTTGTATGATCAGTCAACCAGTTTGCTTTCTTTCTAAGAATACCTCCAGAGAGGGAACGGCCTTTTTTGTTTTCTGGAAATTGTTGAAGACAGAGAAAGGAAGAGTGTTGGAGTTAGCATATTGGTCAGGAAGGCAGAATAGATATATTATTCTTATCTTCATTTTATGAACAGGCAATACAACTCAAAGTGTTCCAAGTAACAAGTTGCCAAGGAACAAAACCCTAATACTATGTTGTTTCCCTTGTCAAATGAGGAATTTTTGGATTAGATAGAACTAAATTTTCTTCAAGCACCCCACTAGCACAACTTACGAACTTTTGCAGCAAAGGTGAAGACTGTAAAGAAGTTTATTCTTTATGAAAAGTAAGAAAAGGTCCACATTTCTCAGCATTGCAATATACTCTAGAACAGCAAACATATCATGGATTGAATTGTGTCCCCCCAAAATATCTGTCAACTTGGCTGGGTCATGAGTCCCAGTATTGTATAATAGTGTACCATTTTGTAATCTGACGTGATTTCCTTATGTGTCGTAAACTCAGTCACTATGATGTACTAAAATGGATTAGCAACAGTTATACTGATGAGGTATACAAGATTGGATAGTGTCTTAAGCCAATCTCTTTTGAGATGTAAAAGAGAGAAGCAAGCAGAGACACAGGGGAACCTCCTACCACCAAGAAAGCAGTGCTGGGAGCAGAGGGCATTCTTTGGACCTGAGGTTCCTGTGCAGAGGAGCTCCCAGACCAAGGGAAGATGGATGACACGGACCTTCCTCCAGAGCCGACAGAGAAAGCCTTCTCCCTGAATTTGGCCTTGTAGCCTACTGGACTGTGAGAGAATGAATTTCTCTTTGTTGATGCCATCCACTTGTGGTATTTCTGTGGTAGCAGCACTAGATGACTAAGACATATGTGTTTCAAAAAACTCTTGCATGAGCTGCTGTCACTCAAGCAGGAATTCTTGATTACATCATGATGATGTTTGTCATTGCCCTGGCAGTGCAGGGTTCCTGGCACAGTGGAAAAACCTCTGACATTGAGTCAAGAAGCCTTGAGTGTGTATGGTGGTTCTCATACTTATCATTTATTACTGGTAATCATTGTCATTTATTGAACACTTATGCCAGATATTGTGCATTATCTTGCTTAACTAACCTCAGATTCAGAAAAACCAAACCCACTACCACTGAGTCAATTCCGACTCATGGCAACTTCAGTGTTACCGTAGAACTGCTCCATAGGGTTTTCTTGGTCACCATGAGTTGGAATCAACTTGATGACAGCTAACAACAACAACCTTTATGGAAGCAGTTTGCCAGATCTTTCTTTCAGGACGCTGCTGGGTGGGTTTGAACCACCAACCTTTAGGTTAGTAGTGAATATGAACCATTTGCACCACCCAAGGACCTCTTTAACTAACCCCACCCTCCAACAAACCTATCGTTATTATCCGACTCAGTGACCCTATAGGACAGGGTAGAACTGCCCCATGGGATTTCTAAGGAGTGGCTGGTGGATTTGAACTGCCAGCCTTTTGGTTAGCAGCTGAGCTCTTAACCACTATGCCAGCAGGCTCCAGCAAACCTGTTAGAAAGGTTTTTTACCTCTATTTTACCTAAGAAGAAACAGGTGCAAGATCATAAAACTGCTGTGTGGGAGAGATGGTATGCAAACACAGGTCCATCCCACTCTAAAGTCTATGTTCTTTCCAATATGGCACGTTAAAGCAAAGGAGAAAAAAAAAAATCACAAAACCAGAGATGATTACCTTAATTGAATTTAAAAGACTCCAGGTGAAGTTCACGTGACTCCAGAGCCTTACTTACTACTCTGAATTACTGCCTCCCTTGAAGGATGCTTTGCAATTTTTGCATAAAGGGCCCAGTGTAATGCCTGGCACATAGTAGGTATTGAGTAAATGGCACAGGAGCTGGTAGGACAGTGGTCAGAAACCCCTGCTCTGGAGTGAGACTGCCTCGTCCAAATCCTACCTCATCTACTTAGTAGCTGTGTTTACCTTGGGAAAATACATCACCTCTCTAAGCCTGAAGTTCCTCATGCATAAAATGGGGACAATAACAAGAACCTACCTGACAAATTTGTTGCAAGGATTAAACGAAATGATCCATATAAAGTACCCAGTACAGCTTCTGGCTCATTGTTGCCACCAAGAAATTTTAACTATTATTGTTATTAATATGATTATTATTTCAGTCCTCATGTGTGCTGCTTCCAGTACGAGAAAAATGTCCACAGTGGGAGTTGCGGTGAGTAATGAACGGGAAGGAAGAGAGTACCCCAAGTTCCCTCAGGGCTCCTCACATTCAGTAAGCCCCATAAATCTGTTGGACCTGCCATTTCTTCATTTTTGTATCAGCTCAAGCGCCCTGAAGTGAGGTTTGGGTGAACACAGGAGAGCAGCTGAGGGCCCTGAAGTCGGGAAGGGCAAAGGATGAGGGGCGGAGGGAGATGAGTCCGGACGTTCCCGTGAGGTCGGGGTGGAGACCCAGGCACCCCAGGCTGGCGACCCAGGCACGCCAGGCTGGCTGTTAGGTCCCAAGAAGGCCGGTGGCTTCTGCATTCAGTTCCAGTGTGGGAGGAGTTTGGGGGAGGATGTGGAGGAATGCAGGTGTCAAGCTGCAGGCTAGGCTGACTGTCCCAGAGAGCAAGATCGGTCAGCTGGGTGCTGCTCTCTTATTTCTTCCCAAGGTCGGGTGGTCAGAAAGACTCTGTCTAGATGTTTGTGCACTTCCCTCCGTTGCAAAGTGTCTAGGGCCTCCAGGTTACCCAAGCCTCAGGTCAGTGAGGTAAGGGAATCCTTTGAGGTGTGAAGCTGAATGGTCTGGTCCTGTCAGGCGGGGATGTTTTCCCTGCCCAGATGTAAGTGCCCGGAAGTGCAATCCAAGCAGCAAAGAAGGCTGCTCTCCAGAGCACAGATGAATAAGCAGCAGCCAGGAGTCAGATACGCTGAAGACATCCCAAGAGTCTCCTGGGATATCATCTCAGGCCTCAAGGATGGAGTTTAATTTCGAGTGGTTTTTTTTCTGTTGCCTTTTTCTTTTCAAATGTTAGAAACATCAACTGTTTAGACCACCAGTTGTCGTCCAGTAGATTGGCACTCATGACGACCCACGTGTTTCAGAGTAGAACTGCATTTCACAGAGTTTTCAATGGCTGTGACCTTTCAGCAGCAGATCTCCAGCCATTTCTTCTGAGGCACCTCTGAGTGAATTCGAACCATCCACCTTTCAGTTAGTAGCTGAGCATTCAACCATTTGTACCATCCAGGGACTCCTCAAGATGTTTATATTACTCAGTGAAAAGGAGGAGGAAAGATTGACCACAACATTTGAAAAAAACACAGTGCCTGAAACTAGTAGTTGCTCAATAAATATTTGTTGAATGGATGAATGAATGATGCTCACACAGAGGGGGAAAAAAAAACTTGAAGGGGGGAAAAACCTCTAACATGTTATTACTAGTTGGTGATAGGATTAGTGGTGATTTTTATATTTTCTCTATCCCCCAGATTTTTGTATTGTGGTAATAAAATTATTATAATAACAGGTAATTATGACCAAAAGGAAATTAGAGCTAAAATTAAGGGATCATTTTCCTATGAAGCAGAGACCTGCTTGTACAATCAGTGGTGGGAACCAAGGCCTGTTGAGGGAGGCCACATTTTTACATCTATTTCAGGTCATCTGGTTTCACCTTTGCTCTTCCTTTTCCAAAAAAACTAAATCTCTCTCTACTCCAAGTGAATACATGTTGACTCATTTGTTCCCCAAATTAATCAGTGGCCAAGATTCTGGAAAGGCAAGATTTTGTACTAGTTGATTAAGACAAGAGACTTAGAATAGACAAATCATCTGCGTGAAATGCTTAAAATATAGTGTTAATTCTGGGGGAAAATAATCTCCTCTTGGTATATGTTTTTGCAAAAAAT
Source organism: Dugong dugon (assembly GCA_030035585.1). Taxonomy (NCBI): domain Eukaryota; kingdom Metazoa; phylum Chordata; class Mammalia; order Sirenia; family Dugongidae; genus Dugong; species Dugong dugon. The sequence goes on from CM057462.1 coordinate 92,378,151, forward strand.
AATTTCTCCTGATTGTAACATTAGATTGAGAACTAGATAAAGTTTACAGTGAAAAATTAGTCCTTTTACTGTGAACTGGCATAGTTCTAATGATTGACTTTTGTCCAGCCAAGGACAGATAAGACTGGGGAAATCTTCTGCCAGGCCTCCCTGTTCTTTTATGAGGAGTTGGTACTGAAATATTTACCCATTATCTTTTAACTTCGTAATCATCCAGGCTCAAATAAAGCCCTCGAAGGGAACCATGGCCATTTTAGGATTAGGCCAGAAGAGCCTGGCTCCTGTGCTATCAGGTCCCAAATGCTGATTCAGAGACCAGTGGGAATCACCCCCTTGTCTCCTGAAATCTGGTCACAAATTCCAAGGGGAAGGCACTGTTGCTATGGTGATAGGGTGACAGAAGGCTACTTGGTGAGGAAAAGTGGCACTTAAAAGAGACTCTACCTTTTCTCAAAGAACTGCCCAGAAACCCTCTTAGTCACAGGGTCATGTTAGGATACTTGCACTTTTGGGTGAAAAAAAACAGGTCTAAGATGTCCTAATATGGGAGATTCCCTGGAATGCATCCTCCACACCAGGAAACTCCCATTTCATCCTTTTTTTGGGCAATTGCCATGGAAATCTGGGTTTTATTCCTGGCTCCCACATTAACTTACTGGGTGACTCTCATCAAGTCACTTTGCTTCTTTGGGCCTCAGTTTCTTCGTCTGTAAAATGGGAACTGTATTCCTCACCTCATAGGGTTGTTGAGATAAAGTAAGTGAGAGGGTCTGAACCATGGTGGGCTTTCAATCATTTTTAACTCCCTTCCCGCCTTCATTCACTACAATGTATCAGGACAGCACCTACCATGCAGTAATGTTCTCCTCAGTCAGGGCTGTTAATTGCTACACCTACCTGTGCTAAATCCCTCCACCCATACCACCCAGTCAGAGCTTTTTAATTAATGCCATGTTTCACCAAGGATTTATTAACAGGAGCATTTTGGGAAGGACTTGTGCTGCTCTGGGTGACTGGGGCCACACCCTGGTGTTTGGGACTTGGTGGTGGTGGTTGCATTTTGTTGTTGGTTTGTTTGTTTTAAAATATCCACATCCTGTCCCACAGCTGGGGTATAAAATCAAGCTTTAGTTGTGGGATTTTTGTTTACTTTATTCACTAGCTGGGCTGGTCAGGAGTTGAACTGAGGTCAGTGCCTTTACGTTGCTTGCATTCTGCAAAAAGACTCCAGCAGTTTCTGGCTACTAAGTCTGCTGGTGTAAAAAAGGGACATTGGAAAAAAAAAAAAAAAAGAGAGTTGTTTTTTTTGCTTGTAAGATAAATTCATTTTTGTTTTGCTTAAAAAATAATAGCAACAAACTTCTAAATGTTTATATGTTTTCATTTTGCACAGGCAGCTTCGGCAGTGGGAGTATTTGGTAGAAAAAATAATTAAAGAAATAAATGTGGCAGCTCTCACAGCTGCAACTCATTGATTCAGTCCCACTTGCCAAAAAAAAAAAAAAGAGAGAGAGAGAGAGAGAGAGACGAAGGAGAAAAAGAAAAAAAAAAAAAAAGTGATTACCCTTATTGCCAGAGGATGGCTCCTGTCAGTTTTCATAAAATCTTTCTCACGTCCCTTCTCTCAGAACATTTCAGAGCTCTGGAAAGTATATGATTCGTAAAGGCTGAGAGTAGACAAAGTAGAACTTTTCAAAAATATCTTCTAAAATTTAATAACACTGTACTTTGTGTTCATGATGAACACAATACCTGTTCATTAAAGACAATGAGAAAATATTGACAAGAAGAAGGGGAAAGAATGACTGGCTGTCCAAATGCAACTATTACTGACATTTTGATATATTTTCTAGTGGTCTTTTTACTTTGCATGTGTTTCCTCACTCGTTCTTCATAGACGTAATGACAGGGTATGCGCAGTTTTGCACTCTGTGTCTTTCCCATAACAGATAATAGCATTTACTGAAGCCTTACTATGTGCCAGGTACTGTCTGCCACTACTCAGTATCATTCAGCCAGCCAGACATACTCACATACCACAGGCTCATTACCCATCATCATCCGCTACATAAACATGATTAAGTTCCTGTCTGTTTCTTTAACACCACATTGTGTGAAAACAGCTGGATGAATTTTCACCAAGTTTGAAGGATATTTGAGGATGGTATCACTTCAAATATTAAAAAAAAAACAAAAAACAAAACCCATTGCCGTTGAGTTGATTCCAACTAATAGGACCCTATAGGACAAAGCAGAACTGCCCCATAGGGTTTCTAAGGCTATAATTTTTATGGAGGCAAACTGCCTCATCTTTCACCTGTGGAGCAGACTGGTGAGTTCGAACTGCTGACCTTTCAGTTAGCAGCTGTGCGCTTAACCACTGCGCCACCAAAAACTTCACTATGGGACGCCTAGGATGGAGGGGAATTGTTTGTGTGTGTGTGTGTGTGTGTATTTTCCACACAGAAATCAGAAATCTGAAAATTTTCTTGAGGGACATCTAGCTCAATTGGCATAACATCATTTATCAAGAAAATGTTCTACATCCTACTTTAGTGAGTATCGTCTGGGGTCTTAAATGCTTGTAAGCGGCCATTTAAGATAAGCCTGGCCCCACCCCATCCGGAGCACGGAAGAATGACAAAACCAAAGACACAAGGGAAAGATTAGTCCAAAGGACTAATGGGCCACAACTACTATGGCCTCCACCAGACTGAGTCCAGCACAACTAGACGGTGCCCCGCTACCGCCACTGACTTCTCTGACAGAGATCACAATAGAGGGTCCTGGACAGAGCCGGAGATTAATGTAGAACAAAATTCTAACTCAGACAAAGAACAGACTTACTGGTCTGACAGAGACTGGAGAAACCCCGAGAGTATGGCCCCTGGACACCCTTTTAACTCAGTACTGAAGCCACTTCTGAGGTTTACCCTTCAGCCAAAGATTAGACAGGCCTACAAAACAAACAAGAACACATGTAATTCAACCATGTATATGAGACTAAATGGGCACACCAGCCCAGGGGCAAGGATGAGAAGGCAGGAGGGGACAGGAAAGCTGGAAGAATGGAAATGGGTAACCCAAAGTCGAGAAGTGGAGAGTGCTGACATGTCACAGGGTTGACAACCAATGTCACAAAATAATATGTGCATTAATTGTTTAATGAGAAATTAATTTACTTTCACCTGAAGTATAATAATAATAAAAAAAAGAAATCTGAAGATTTCACTGAGTTGAATTCATACATTTATATATTTAAAAGTTTGCCATAATTTTATGGATAGGAAAGCTCTTTGGGTTTATTATATTTCAAAATAATCATCTATCATTTTTTCTAATGGGTACACATAAGAAGTTGTTGTTGTTAGCTGCTGTTGAGTTGCCCCTGACTCATGGCAACCCCGTGCACAATGGAACAAAATGTTACCAGGTCCTGCACCATCCCTATGATCAGTTGCAGATTGGACAATGTTTCATTGTGATCCATAGGGTTTTGATTGGCTGATTTTCAGAAATAGATTGCCAGACATTTCTTCCTAGTCTATCTTTAGTCTGGAAGCTCCACTGAAACCTGTCCAACATTATAGCAACATGCAAGCCTCCACTAACGGATGGGTGGTGACTCTACATGAGGTACTGGAATGGAACCTAGGTCTCTCGCATGGGAGGCAAGAATTCTACCATTGAACCACCAATGCTGCATTGTAAGAAACTATACCTTATTAAATGCCCTCAAAAGGCATTGATTCAATGTCAGGAAGAATTTTTTAAAAATAAAACTTTTAAAGAGTTTAAATTGTCAGCCAGAATGGGATAGATATTTGAAGTCCAAATAGGAAACATGCAATTAGACTCCTCATAGCAGCTGATCAAGAGGTAGACTCTTCCAAGGGTACCTGGGGCAGAGGTCCAACCCAGGGACTGTTGAAACCCCCACTAGATAGTTGTTCACCTTTCAGAGCAATGACACTGAGGTAGTGATGCCAATTGGGACAGACAGGTGATTGGATTAAGCTGCCATGTACATATAAAACCAACAGTGGTTTTAAATATGAAGCTTAACCCAAATTCCTGTGGACAGACGCTCCAAGATATAGCAATAAAGCTGCTTCTCAGGTGGCAACAGGGTGAGACATGAAGATGTATTTATATGTATCACAAACAGTAGAACAATAAATGTGTATATTAAAGCCATTTCATTATCAAGTTGGTAATAAGTAGAGGTCTGTTTAAATTATTATAACTCTGAATATTAATTTTCAAATGCTTCTATTAAACTTTAAGGGCTACATTTATTGAGTGAAATCACTCACTAATACTCAGTATAAGGACTATGCTGGATGCCATGCTTAGTACTTTGTGTGCTTCATTTCATATAATCCCTACTAAGAGATATGAGATAGATACTATTATCGTTCCTAGTTTACAGATCTGGGTCAGGACTAGGGTGAGGCAAGCAAGGTGCTTAGAGTGCAAACTTTTAGGAGGCACTCACTCTCAGGCCTCTTAAATTTTGCTGTGCCTAAGATGAGCGCCTTCTTAAATTTTGTATCCTGGGTGCCTCACTTGCCTCACCCTAGTCCCAGTGCTTCTACAGATAAAGAAACTGAGGCTCTGAGAGGTTAAAGAGCCTATCTAAGGTCATTCAACCAGTAAGTGGAGCAATGAGAACTTGAGTCTGATCTTGATTAGCCCCAGGTGATAACAATTCTTTATTTACTAAATATTGACAGAAGATCTTCTATGATGGGGACTATGGACACATTACCTATTCCTTTAAGGAACTGATGGACCAGAGGGAAGAAGATACGTGTGTAATAAGATGAAATATGTCTTATTTTAAAAGTTGGCATCAACTGGTATCCTCTTAGGGAAGGAACATTCTTTGTTTGCAAAAATGACTTGATAAGCTAGTGGGAAAAGGTGAAACTATGTGTGTTGGCAGGAAACTAAAGAACAAATAATGATAAAGCTGCTAATGAGAAAGAGAGAGAGATGGAGAAGAGCAGAGATGGGGGAATGAGAGGAGCCAGTGAGCTGGTATGAAGTTGAATATTATGTGGGATTAAATGACACTAAAATTTAAATTTTCCATGGCAGAAGGGAGACTAAAAGATATTTTAAGAGCAGAAATGCCATTGCCTCTACCTCCCCCACCTCCCGGATTTCAGTGAAGTCCTCTGTATTATGTAAGTGTGGCATAAGAAGGGTTTTCTATTAGAAATTTAGGCCACTACAAGCCCATGTTATACATTTGTGCAAATTAGCAAAAGGATCCCCTCCCTTCTTTTGGGTAAATCCAGAAGGTGAGAAGGGTACAGTCTTTTTTTTTTTTTTTTTTTTTTCTGACTTCTTTCTTATCTTGGCACCCTTGATCAGGGCACAGTCTACACAAGCTAACATAATAGCCCTGGTCACCTCTGGGTCAACATTGTGTAGAATAGGACAGTAGGCATGGAAGCCAGGACTGCAGATGGGGTATCGGGAAAATGCAAAACCCTGGGAATTCACAGAAGCCGTGGGGAAGACTTTGGAGTTCCACAGGGCATAGAATAGAGATCCAATGGACCTTATCTAACACTGTGAGACTAAGACCTGGATTGCCTATATAAACACACAATCATACCATAATATGGTAAGCATAATGATAGTGGTAGTTACAAAGTGCTGTGGAATCCAACAATTAACCCTGTGTGGGAGAGCTGGAGAGGCTTCTTGGAAGAAGTGATATTTAAAGGCTGAGCTTGCTAAGAAGAGAGGTAGAGAGGAGACATTTTATGGGAAAGTTCATGATGTGTTAGGAGTACAGGGAAGGGCTCAATTTGGCTTCAGCAAGGCTTGTATATGGAGAAGTGGCATGGCCTGGGACTGGAGGAGGGCAATAGCTGAATTTTTAAGGCTCATAAGTGCAAGGCTAAGGGGTTTTGACTATCCTAAAAGGGATGGGGATCTACTGACAAATAACTAAGTAATGAGCAAGTTTTCTCTGGCATCAAGGAAGAGGATGAAGCAGGGAGAAAATGTTTCCCATGTTCTAGGTGAATCAGAATGAGGCCAGAACCGAGGTAACAGACATCAGAATGGAGAAGAACATGTGCTTTGAGCAAATATTAACTAATTAGGGTTGCCAGGACTTGGTGAAGGCACCAAAGAGGGGCGAGTTGTAGATGAATCTAGCTTTCTGGTTTGGCAAGTGGGCATATTATTGCTTTTCAGTTCTCAAATAAGAGTGCACATGGCTGTGTTTCAATGAGCTCCATGCCTCTTCATGTCTTGCCCTGAGTACCAGCAGAAAAGTTTCTCAGCCCTTGGGGAAGGTTGTTCCTCTTTGGTCTCACTGGGCTCAGGGTCAAAGAAAGGGAGTGTCATGGGTTGAATTGTGTCCCCTCAAAATATCTGTCAACTTGGCTAGGTCATGATTCCAGTATTGTATGATTGTCTACCATTTTATCACCTGGTGTGATTTTTCTATGTGTTGTAAACTCTATCGCTATGATGTAATTAAATGGATTAGCGGCAGTTATATTGATGAGGTCTACAAGATTAGGTAGTGTCTTAAGTCTATGTCTTTTGAGATGCAAGAGAGAAAAGCGAGCAGAGAGACATGGAAACCTCATACCACCAAGAAAGCAGTGCTGGGAGCAGACCGTGACCTTTAGACCTGAGGTTCCTGCGCTGAGATGCTCCCAGACCAAGGGAAGACTGATATATCACAAAGACCTTCCTCCAGAGCTGATAGAGAAAGCCTTCTCCTGGAGCTGATGCACTGAATTTGGACTTGTGGCCTACTAGACTGTGAGAGAATAAATTTATCTTCGTTAAAAGCCATCCACTTGTGGTATTTCTGTTATAGCAGGACTAGATGACAAAGACAGAGGCCATGAGGAGGGAATGACTCCAAGGGCAGAGAAGCCATCCACAACTTGGCTTTTCCTCTCACACTCAAGGTACAGTGGCCATAGGTCAATTGAGGGTGGACATCCTGTCTTTCCAGATGCTGCCTGATGGAGCAGGGGAGTGGGCAGGGAACAAGAAGGAGTCCCTGCACGAACCACCACTGGCTTCCCTAAAGCAGAGCAGATGAGCTGAGCATAGCACCTAGCATGAACATGGGAGAGCGCCACTAGCACTGAGTCAATGAAACAGATAGGAAGTAAATCAACACTAGTAGAAGGCAACCGTCATGAAGATGACGCAGGACCAGACAATGTTACACTCTGTTGTACGTAAGGTCACCATGAGTTGGAGCCAATTGGACAATGTTATGGATTGAATTGTGTACCCCAAAAATATGTGTTGTAAATCCTAATCCCTATACCTGTGGTTATAATCCCCTTTGAAAATAGGTTTTCTTTGTTATGTTAAGAGGCCATATGGTTGTGTTTTAAGACAATCACTGTTGAGATATAAAAAGAGCAGATTAGGACAGAGAAGCAAGCAGAGATGGGGGAAGATAGATGCCAAGCCACATGAAGGTCAACAAGGAGTCAAGAATCAGAAGATGAAAAGAGACAAGGACTTTCCCCCAGAACCAATGGAGAGACAAAGCCTTTCCCTAGAGCCGGCACCCTGAATTTGGACTTCCAGCCTCCTAAACTGTGAGAAAATAAATCTCTGTTTGTTAAAGCCATCCCTTTGTGGTATTTTTGTTATAGCAGCACTAGATAACTAAGACAGACAGCTACCAACTACTACAACAACAGTAGAAGGATACTGAATCCTTCACTCCCATTCCAACTGCCCTATCTTTGTGAGTCAGCCTGAGCCGAGGCTTGGCTTCATATGCTCTGGGGAGGCAGGAAAGCCCATCTGAGGTCTGAAGTTGAAACATCCTGTAGATGAGTGCTGTGAATTTGGCAGGGAATATGTTCCCATTATATAGATAATGATATGCAGGCCCAGAGAAGTTAAGTAACTTGTTCAAGGTCCCCCAGGCAATAAAGTTTAGAGCCAATAATGACAGGCTAGGCTCTGGGTGTGTATACTCTGTGCAGGCATTGCTCTCAGCATTTTATTTGAGTTATATCATTTAATTCTCACCACATCCCTGTGAGGTAGGTTCTAGTATTATCCCCATTTTATAGATGTGGAAACAATAGATGGGGATACAGAAAGGTTAAGTCACCTGCCCAAGATTCCATAGCACATATGTTATGGACGCAAGATTCAAATCCACGATGCTATGTTGCCTTTATCACCACCTCAGGTCTTCCAATTCCAAGCCCATTGCTTTTTCCAATACTTCATAACTGTCAGTTCTTGGCATAAAAATGTCAAATATCATGCCAATAATTTCATATGTAAGGGATTTTAAAGGTATACCTCTGGGGAGCCTGTGATCTCAGCCACACTGTAGGAAATAAATTGCAGGAGTTTAGTGTCTTAAGTTCAGATCACAAACACAGTATTAGAAGTTGGGTGGAAACATTAGTAAGAATTCATCTTATTAAATGAACATCTGTTTCCTGGCATTTGACAGCATTCCCACAGAGTATGATTAGGCTGGGATGGCTCACTGAGAAAGCTTAAGTTTACTTTCTAATGAAACTCCTTTAGTTATAACAACTGTAGAGATGAGGTCAGTGGGTAAGCAGTTTGAATTTTGTTGCTGTTAGGTGCCGTTGAGTTGGTTCTGACTCACAGTGACCCTATGTACAACAGAATGAACACTGCTCAGCCTTGCGCCATCCTCACAATCATTGATATGTTTGAGCCCATTGCTGCAGCCACTGTGCCAATCTATCTCGTCAAGGGTCTTCCTCTTTTTCGCTGACCCTTTACCAAGCATGATGTCCTTCTCCAGAGACAGGTGCCTTCTGATAACATGTCCAAAGTGAGACAAAGTCTTGTCATGTCACCCTTCTTTCTAAGGAGCATTCTGGCTGTACTTCTTCCAAGACAGATTTGTTCATTCTTCTCGCAGTCCATGGTATATTCAGTATTCTTCACCAACACCATAATTCAAACGCATCGATTCTCTTCAGTCTTCCTTATTCATTGTTCAACTTTCGTATGCATACGAGGCTATTGAAAATACCATGGCTTGGGTCAGGCGCACCTTAGTCTTCAAAGTGACATCTTTTGCTTTTTAACACTTTAAAGTGGTCTTTTGCAGCAAATTTTCCCAATGCAATGCATTGACTGCTGCTTTCATGGGCGTTGGTTTTGGATCCATGTAAAATGAAATCCTGGGCAACTTCAATATTTTCTCCGTTTATCATGATGTTGCTTATTGGTCCAGTTGTGAAGATTTTTGTTTTCTATATGTTGAGGTGTAATGTTTATGTTGAGGTGTAATCCATACTGAAGGCTGTAATCTTTGATCTTCATCAGTAAGTGCTTCAAGTCCTCTTCACTTTCAGCAAGCAAGGTTGTGTCATCTCCATGTTGCAGGTTGTTAATGAGTCTTCCACCAATCCTGATGTTGTGTTCTTCTTCATATAGTCCAGTTTCTCAGATTATTTGCTCAGCATACAAATTGAATAAGTATGGTGAAAGGATACAACCCTCACACACACCTTTACTAATTTTAAACGATGCAATATCCCTTTGTTCTGTTGGAACGACTGCCTCTTTGTCTAAGTACAAGTTCCTCATGAACACAATTAAGTGTTCCGGAATTCTCATTCTTTGCAATGTTATCCATAATTTGTTACGATCCACACAGTTAAATGCCTTTGCATAGTCAAGAAAATACAGGTAAACATCTTTCAGGTATTCTCAGCTTTCAGCCAAGATCCAACTGATATCAGCAGTGATATCCCTGGTTCCGTGTCCTCTTCTGAATCCCTGTTGATGTAATGCTGCAACCATTTTTGAATTATCTTTAGCATAATTTTACTTGTATGTAATAGTAATGATATTGTTTGATGATTTTTGCATTCCATTCGAGCACCTTTCTTTGGAATGGGCACAGGTATGGATCTCTTCCAATCAGTTGGCCAGGTAGCTGTCTTCCAAATTTCTTGGCATAGACCAGTGAGCACTTCCCGTGTTGCATCCATTTGTTGAAACCTCTCAATTGATATTCCATTAATTCCTGGAGCCTTGTTTTTTGCCAATGCCTTCAGTGCAGCTTGGACTTCTTCCTTCGGTACCATTGGTTCCTGATCCTATGCTACCTCCTGAAATGATTGAACGTCAACCAATTCTTTTTGTGTATTCCTTCCATCTTCTTTTGATGCATTCTGCGTCGTTCAAATTTTTGCCAACAGAATCCTTCAATATTGCAACTCAGGGCTTGAATTTTTTCTTCAGTTCTTTCAGCTTGAGAAATGCCAAGCGTGTTCTTCGCTTTTGGTTTTCTAACTCCAGGTCATTGTAATACTTTATAATGAAATGCACAAAGACTTGGTGTCTGAACTTTAATGCCCTTAAAAAGAGAAGACGGACATATTCATTCATTTGCCCAATTTGACTTTGTATCTCTCTGTCATGGATTGAATTTTGTCCCCCCAAACTGTGTGTCAACTTGACTAGGTCATGATTTTCAGTATTGTGTGATTGTCCACCATTTTGTCATCTGATGTGATTTTCCTCGTGTTGTGTTGTAAATCCTATTTCTATGATATTGGTCAGGTAGGATTAGGGGAAGTTATGTTAATGAGTCAGGACTTAATCTACAAAATTAGATTGTGTCTTGAGTCAATCTCTTTTGAGATATAAAAGACAGAAGTGAGAAGAGCGACATGGGGATGTCATACCACCAAGAAACAAGAGCCAGGAGAATAAACATGTCCTTTGGGCCCAGGGTACCTGCGCTGAGAAGCTCCTCCACCGAGGAGAATTGATGACAAGGATCTTCCCCCAAAGACAACGGAGAAAGACTTCCCCTGGAGCTAGCACCTTGAATTCGGACTTCTAGCCTCCTAAACTGTGAGAGAATAAATTTCTCTTTATTAAAGCCATCCACTTGTGGTATTTCTGTTATAGCAGCACTAGATGTCTAAGACATTCTCCCTCCCCCAGTTAAGAGCTAGCAAGACACAGAGAAATTGGGCAAGGAAGTAGCATTTCATAGACGAAGGCAAGGAAATGGGCACAGTCCAGAATATTGGGAAATGCCACTGCCTTTCATCTACTTCTGAAGTTGGGGTTGAGTCCTGTGGTAAACTGATCGCAAAAAATGACATTAATTCTTCAAGCACTTTGCAATGTAACTTTGGCAGCTCCTCCCATCGGATGACAGATTCTATTTCCCTACCCTTTGAATCTGGGCTGCCTTGTGATTTACTTTGGCCAATAGAATGTTGCAGAAGAGATTGTATGTCAGTTCCAAGCATAAACCTCAAGAGGCCTTGAATACGTCCTCTCTCTCTGTTGACTTTTTCCTACTCCTTTGCCTTCATCATGAGAACGATTCTGAACAAGCCTGCTGGAGCATGAGAGACCATGTGGAGCAGAGCCATGGAGCAGAGCTGAGTTAACCCAGCTTAAGTTATCTAGGATCAGCCATCCCCAGGAGATAGTCCAACTTGTGGCAGATACATGAGCAAGCCTGGCCAACATCATTTAAGCCCATCCCAGATCAGTATAGTTGCTTAGCCAACTCCTAGATGGGTAAGAAATAATAAACAGTTGTTGTTTGAAGCCACTAAATATCAGGTAGTTTGTTATGCAGCAATAATGTGGTAATTGTTGTTGTTGTATTAGGTAACTTCGAGTTACCTCCCGCTCATTAAAAAAAAAAACCTGTTGCCGTTGAGTTGATTCTGACTCATAGTGACCCTATAGGACAGAGTAGAACTGTCCCATAGGATTTCCAAGGAGCAGCTGGTGGATTCGAACTGCTGACCTTTTGGTTAGCAGCCAAATACTTAACCACTGCTCCACCAGGGCTCCTCCATCTCATAGTGACCTTATATATAACACCCCAGTCCTGCACCATCTTTGTAATAGTTAGTATATATGAGTCCATCATTTTGGCAACAGATATAAGTACCAAAAGCAAATTTAGCCAGTGGCAAGAATTCTGCTCTTCTCCTTTGTGTCTTCTTTCCTATGTCCCTTCTCGTTCCTTTCACATTTTCTTCCAATAGCAGTTGCAGCCCCACCCTCCACCCAGCATCACAGAAAATCTGAAGACAGAGCCACAGGTTACCTACTTGGGAAAGGTGGCCAACTCTTACCTTATAAATGTACAGACAAAACTGCACTCATCATGCTCCCCCAGCCCAGAAAAGTAAGTCACCAACATAGCAAAAATCCAGACCTTCCCCCCTGTTCCCATCCTACCTGTACTTTGAGCTACTTTCCAACCAGTTCCCAACAATGGCTCCACTTCCCATGTAGAGAGGGCCGTAGCAGAGAGCTTAGAAACAAGAAACCTGGAGTCATATCTGGATTCGTATTCTGGCTGTGCCACTCAGTGAGCCTCAGTTTCTTTGTAGATAAAGTGGGAACGATAACCCCTACCTATAGGGTTACTGTGAGGATGAAGTGAAGTATGCATTTAGGACATAGTAAGTACTCAATAAATAATAACCAGTAACCTAACCAGTTACTGTTGAGTCCAATCTCAATTCATGGTGAGCCCATGTGTGTCAGAGTAGAACTGTGTTCCACAGGGTTTCCAACGGCTGATTTTTCAGAAATAGATCTCCAGGCCTTTCTTCTGAGGCACTTCTGGGTGGATTCAAACTCCCAACCTTTTGTTCAGCAGCCAAGCACATTAACCATTTGCACCACCCAGGAACTCTTAATAAATAGTAGTTTTGACTAACTGATTGATTATCCAACCCCTATTCTTCTCAGTTCCAAACTACGGGGTTCCCTTTCATAACTCCAGTTGGGATTCATACCACCTGCTCCACGGGATCTCACCTCTTAGGACCTGGGTCCAATCTCTGCCCCTGTGGGCACGCAGACTGATGCAACATACATGCCCAACATGTCTTAGCTGTTTTGCAAGTGGGTCCAGTGGGCAAGCATGCCTCCCCAAGCCCCCGAGCTCTGCTGACCGCCTGTGATTGTTTTCACATGTTGCAATGCTCCCTCTCCCCTTTGGCGCAGTATTAAGTTTCCTCCCATTCCCATCCACTTCAGAGACTGCTGCCCCTCTCACATTTCAGATGCTGACCCGCTGCTTTGCACTTTTCCCCTCTGCTTGTCTGGAGACCAGCGTAATGAAGTTCAGACAGTGATGACTGCTGTGCTCCGTGGAACCTCCCCTCGGAGCGGGTGGCGATGGCTGGGCCGCCCAGCCTTGCTGGGAGCGTGCTTCCCGGATGGCCTGGAAATACGACTGGGCAAGAACAAGCCTGGTGACTTCATTTCTGTTTGTCAGATCAGAGATTCTTCACTGTGAAGAGAAAGGCAAACACTTTTGATCTGACTATGGGCTGGGGGAGGTGGAGAATACATGTGATATATGAAATGAAACAAGCTTTCCAAAAACAACAAGGCTGAGTCATAATAATTTACATTTGTGGAACATTCTGCAGTTTAGAAAGCCTTTTCACACACACTGTCCCATTTAATTCTCACAGCAGCCCTGGCGGCGGACCGGACAGATGAGTATTGACATCCCTGCTTGACCATGAGGCAAGGACTGAGGTCACACAGCTAGTAGATGACAGAATCGGGGCCCACACTCAGGACTCTGGGTCCCACACCCAGAGCTCTGTCCTCTGTACTATGCTCTCTTCTCTCTCAAATTTCAGACCATGGCTCAGGTCCAACATGTCTTAAACTTTATGACACAAACATCCTGGACAGCAGAGGAGGGTGAACATCCTCAAAATGTAAAACTACTACCTGATCCTGTGTTTTATCAAAAAATTCATTCGAACTATGCATTCTGTTTCATTCATTATGCCATAATTATAAAAAATATTTTATTAATATAAAAATAAGGGTTTATCTTGTTGTTGTCATTGTTGTTAGTTGCTGTCAAACTGGTTCTGGCTCATGGCCATCCGTATGTGCAGAGTAGAACGGCTCCACAGGAGTTTTCAAGGCTGTGAACTTTCAGAAGAAGACCGCCAGGTCTGTCTTCTGAGGCGCCTCTCTAATAAAATGCATACTTCAGGAGGATGGCCTTGCTTAACCCCTGGTAGATTCAGGTGTTTGGCATGAGGTTCTAGATGCTTTCAATAGTGTGGAAAGTGATTGTGCCATACACATGCATGTTAACTACAGCGACCACCTAAAGAAATGCTCATTATAGCCCCTACTTCAATAAGGATGTAATTTTTTAATTGGCATTGTTGATTGGGGCTTCCTTTAAACCATCAGCCTCAAACATTCCATCCTCATGTTCTTTGAAAGTGGGAAGACATATGTTTAAAAGGTATGTTTAGTGTCTGAGGGGCTGAAGGAATGAGCTTTGGGCATTCCCAGGTGCATCTGCCGAGCAGAAGACACGTGCTCTGAGCAGGAACCAAAAACCGGAGCAAGTGGAGCCAAAGGACTTGCTGTGTGTGGAGCTCAGCTGAAGGGTCTGAACACAAGATTTAGGGCCTCAAAATTGATGTAACCCCATGTGGTGCCATACGTCATCCTCCTGGCAGCTCTCTCTTGGAGGAGCCTTGAAGAGGAGTCCCAGCATCAGCAGGGAGCACGAGTCTCTTCACTCCCTGCAGGAGGTCAAGGATCTCTAAGTCATAACTCTAACTCCACAGGGCAAGCCTCAGCTGACTTGAGCTACCTTGCTGATACTCGGTGTCCATGCAGAGCTGGCTCAGCCCTTCCCCGTGGGCCATTTGCTCCAGAGAGGCCTCCTGGAGCTGGCAATCTACACAGATGTGGGAACAATTGCAGTATACTCATCAGAACAGATGAAATCTAAACCTGGCGTTAGAGGTGGGGAGACCATCCCGAGAGCCAGCTCCTTTGGTGACGATTTGAAATAAACAGTAACGTACTCCAAAGTGGTCTTGCAATTGTTTCTAACTATGGTCTTGAGATTTGCTGAAGGTAAGACAGGGTGGAATTGAGGGGGATGATCCTAATAGCTAGCATGTACAAGAGCTTCTAGGTGCCAGACACTAGTCTAAGCATTTTACATACATTAGCTTGTTTACTTCACATAACAGTCCTACAAGGTAGATGCTATTGTTACCATCCTCATTTCACAGATGAGGATAAAAGGCACAGAGAAGGTAAATAACTTGCTCAGGGAAAATAGCTAGTACGTGGCAGAGCTGGAATTTGAAACCAGGGACTCCACATTTTTAACCACCATGCTATACTGTCTCTCACTGCCTCCACAATGCATACAAGAGTAATAGTAACTGAACCTTCTTTAGTCCTCTTGAGGCCAGGCATTGTGCTAAATGCTTGACACGCAACCTTTATAACCCTTCTGGAAAGAAAGTACTATCATTACTTCTATTTTCTAAGTGGGGAAACTGAGGCTCGGAGGTGTTAAGTAGTTTACCTGAGGTTACATAGTTGGCAAATGGCTTTAAAGTCTATGCTCCCAATCATACATACCATTTGCTGCCTTCAGTGTCAACTATAAACAGCACAAAACAAATGAAACAGTTTTTCAGAGAACTTCCTGCGTATTTTAGACACTGAGTCTGAATTCATTTCCAAGAAAATTTTACAGGATTTGAGACTTGGGATGTAGGCAGGATAGTGGAAAACAAAGGAACTTGAGCTTGTGGTCAGAAGATTTAAGGCCAGGTCCCATCGTTAGTGTTCACCTCTGTCTTAGTCATCTAGTGCTTCTATAACAGAGATACCACAAGTGGGTGGCTGTAACAAAGAGAAATTTATTCTCCCTCACAGTCTAGAAGGCTACAAGACCAAATATAGGATGCCAGCTCCAGGGGAAGGCTTTCTCTCTCTGGCTCTGGGGGAAGATCTTTGTCACCAACTTTTCCCCTAATCTAGGAGCTTCTCAGTGCAGGGACCCTGGGTCCAAAGGACACGCTTGCTCCTGGCTCTTGTTTCTTGGTGGTATGAGGTCCCCTGTCTCTCTGTTATCTTCTCTCTTTTATGTCTCAGAAGAGATTGATTTAAAACACACCTCATCTTGTAGATACAGTCCTGCCTCATTAACATAACTGCCTCTAATCCTGCCTCATTAACATCATAGAGATAGGATTTACAACACACAGGAAAATCACATCAGATAACAAAATGGTGAATGATCACACAATGCTGGGAATCATGGCCTAGCCAAGTCAACACACATTTTTGGGGGACACAGTTCAATCCATAACAACCTCCCTGCTTCAGTGTCCTCATTGGTAAAACGGAGATAACAACAAAGCCGGCCTGCGGGAATCAAAGGATAAACCATATGTGGTGTTATTATTTAATATGTGTAAGAGGTCATTTTTTAGCCCAACTGTCTTCATTTTATAGATGAGAAAACTGAAGCCCAGAGAGGTTGAAAATTTGCTCAACTCCCACAGCTAGTTTGTGACAGAGTTAGGACTCGAAACAACCTTTCAACCTTCGAGACCAGCACTTTTGCTATTTTACTAGGGTGATTTTCTGACATTCTATAAAGCTTGTGTCTTAAGAGTCTCCTGTCATTACTTGGATCCATTTGCCACACCACTACTTCTCTTGTATGTGCGCGAACAGAAGCCAAAAAGTGTTTGGATGAGAAAATGCACGTTCTCTTTCCACTTTCCACCTCATTGAAGAGTTTTAAAAAAGAAGCTAAAATGTAACAAAATTTGCAGACCAATTTCCATCTCCCCGGTTTCTTGTTCATCTTTGGAGGATGTATCACCAAATGATAACATGAACAGACAGACAAGGAAGGAATGGTAGACTTCTTTGGGGGTAGTCTTTACTGCTGTAAGGATGGGTGTGGTGTTGTGGGAAGAAGGAATTACTAAAGAAGAAATGCAGGAGGAATCAATGGAAAGTTCCACACTCAGGTTCAAAAAATCAACTGTACCCAATGCGGGGTATGGCAGGATAATTCACACAAAAATGGCCTTGGAGTTTTAGTTGTATAAGCCCAATAAGAAATAATATTGCTGTAACCGGTAAACTGGTTGTCATTGAGTTGATTCTGACTCATGGTGACCCCATGTGTGTCAGAGTAGAATTCTGCTCCAAAGAGTTTTCAGTGGCTGATTTTTCGGTAGTGGATCGCCAGGCCTTTCTTCCAAGGCCTGTCTGGGTGGACTTGAACCTCCAACATTTTTGTTAGCAGCCGAGTGTGTTAACTGCTTTTACCACCCAGGGACAATATTGCTGTAGAGTTGCCTAAAAAGCAATTGCATTGTTGAAGTGCAATAATAGATTTGCTTTCTAGTCCTGACCTGCCACAAATGAGCAAGTTTTTTGACCTCTTAGAGTGAGGAATGTTATAGTCCCTCTGTATTTGATATTTAAATACAGCTACCCAAGAGGGTGCATTTTTGGATGACACATTTAAAACCTTGTATTGACAAGCTGGAAGGAGCCCTGGTGGCACAGTGGTTAAGTGCTCAGCTGCTAAGCAAAAGGTTGGCCGTTTGGATCCACCAGCCTCTCGGTAGAAGAATGACGTGGCAGTCCGCTTCCATAAAGATTACAGCCTTGGAAACCCTGTGGGGCCGTTCCACTCGGTCCTATAGGGTCGCTAGGAGTCAGAATTGACTTGATGGCAATGGGTTTTTGTTTATTGACACGCTGAAGCATAGTCAGAGGCTCCTGACTGGGGTGTTGAAAAAGCAGTCACATTTGTGGGAGCCTTCCATGTACCAGACACTGGGCTAATGTGCTGCTACATGACCCTGTTACTTTTCACACCAACGCTGAAATGTGGTTTTCTATTAATCTCATATTTTTTTAAGGAAGAAACTTGCCCAGGTAACTCCCCTTGATAGTGGCAGAGCTGGCTCCTCTGTCCTTCCCACTAGTCGAGTTGCTATGAGTTGGAATCGACTCCATGGCAACTAACAACAAGAGGATGGCTGTGGCAATTAGGCACACAATGGCTATCCAAAAATATCTGAAGGACTGTCAGGTAGAAGAGGGAGTTAGATTTATTCCTCTTTGGCCCCAGGATAAACGAGTGCCAGAGGATGAGCATTACAAGGAAGCAGACAGGAACCTGATGTCAGAAAGAACCTTTTATTAAAGGGTGGTTTAACAAAGGACTCAGCTGCCTTACCTTATTCTGATTGGTTGAACAAATGAATAACACCTCTAACTGCTGGCTGATGGTCAGGGGTGTTATTCGTCCATTTAATGAGTATTTAATGGGTAGCTGTGATGTGTCAGGCACTGTTTTTGGCCTTGAGGTTTCAGCAATGAACAAGACAAACAAAAATTCCTTGTCTAAATAAAATTTACATTGCAATGGAATGGCAGAGGGAATTCCAGCACTCTCTGGCACGTGTCAAGGAATTTGAGTTTTTGTCTTGCCTTTTGGCTGTGTGCTCTTGGGAAAGTCACTAAATCTCTCTGGCTCCTCATTTTCTCACCTGTAAAATAAGAGTTGAGCTAGATAAAATACATTTGTGTCATCTATACTCATGTTCATAAGCATATCTAGCTTTAAAATTTGTACAGTCCTTTACTTGCTTTTGAAAGAAGCTTCACATTCATGTCTTATTTGATCCTCAAAATACCTCTATGTATTAGACAGGGTGTGGACAACTTTGCCCATTTAAGAGATTAGACAATTAGCACTACAAACAATTAATTTCCTTTTTCTCCTCTACACATTTTAACTAATTTGCTCCAAGTTTCACATTCTCCTAATCTTCACTTTATCCTTGATGTGTAGAGCAATTTTGTTTCTTGATTCTCTGAATAAGGATAATATGGCCAGGAAGGCTGGAATTGTGACTAAAATAAGAAGGGATCCAGAGCCTTTGGAATATAAAATCCCACCTTCTAGGTGCAGCATGGGACAAGAATGTGGAGGCAGACACAGTCCCTGGGGTAGATGCAGGTGGGTTTATGAATCATGTACGCACACTCTGGTAAGAGGCAGCAGAGGATACATTTTATGAGTCACATAAACAAAGTTTGGGCACTCTGAGGGCTGGGACCATGTGTGAGTGTCAAAGTGTAGTGTGCAAATGTGTGTGTGTGTGTGTGTTTACTCTCTGTATCATCAGTTTCTAGAACGGCACCACGTAGGTATTTATTAAGTATCAACGCATGCATGAGAAGTGAATAATAGCACATGGAAGTTCTGGAAAAATGCCTTATTCTTGTTGAGTTGTCAGGGACAGTCTTCTTGAGGTTATGGATGACACATGAGGTGGGCCTTGAAAGACTGTCAGTATTTCAGTTGTCAGAGAAGGCATTCCAGGCAGAGGGTATGGTATGGGTATATGAGCAGAGGCAAGCATATTCCAAGCATGTTCAAGAGGTGGCCAATGGACTCGTGTGGCTGATGCATAACATTCACATGGGACACAGTGGGGACAGATCAGTGGAGACTTTTGATTTCAGGAGAAGGAGTTTAGGAAGCAGTGAGAACTACTGAGGGTTCTCAGTGGGAGAGAGGCATGTTGATGGCTGGGCAGAGTGCAGCTGTCTTGCAGGGTGTAGATGGAAGAAGGGAGAGAAAGGAGACAAAATTGAGGGGAGGGGTTTGCAGGGACCTCAGCAGGAGTGCTAGGGGTCTGAACTAAGGAACTAAGAAGGAAGTAGGAATGAAAAGGAAGAACTGGTGCAGAATTCAGTTGAATATAGAGTTTTAAGACCATGGGCTTTGGGATAAGGCAAACTGGGACCAAATTCTTTCTTTGCTGTGTGATATTAGGTAAATTACTTATCCTCTCTGAAACTCTGTTGTCTCATTTACAAAAAAAGCTAATAATACTTAGCTTATAGGGTGTCGGTGAGAATGAAGTGAGATAATGTATGTAAAGAACTAAGCAAAGTTTCTATACATAACATTCTACATAATACAAATTTTTCTTTAAATGATTATTTTTACTATTAGAACAAGGAAAAAGGGACTCAGGTGTTGATAAATAACCCAGTGTTTAGAGATAACTGCAGTATATAGGCTGTCCACCAAAGCTATTTGTTGGTGACCACGCCTTTTTCCTCGATGAGTTACATATGAAGTATGTAACTAGCACAGGCCATAAATAGTAGAGAAAGCCAGTCACATGGGGCTCACGGGTAGTTTGGTAGTTAAAATAATAGTCCCCCAAAGATGTCCACATCCTAATCCCTGAAACCTGTAAGTATCCTACTTTACATGCAAATGTGATTAAGAATCTTGAGATGGGAAGATTATACAGATAGTCCCCTACTTACAATGATGTTCCATTCTGACAACTCCGTTGTGAGTCAGTTCTAATATAAGTCGAATACCTCATTTTTTAATTTAGTTTTCATTATTATTGTATTTTGTTGTCAGTATCTTTATAAATCTGATCTCTGTTTGTCTTTGGGGGTTGAAAACATTACATATAAACTTACAGATATATTTTAATACATACATGCATACATAAAAAAATACACAAGTCATAAAAAAAGTACGGTCATAAGCGTGGTTCACTGTAACTTGAATATGTTGTAAGTCAGGGACTGGATTATTTGAGTGAGCCCAATGTAAACTCAAGAATCCTTATAAGAAGGAGGCAGAAGTGTCCAAATCAGAGAAGAAGATGTGAGAGTGGGAACAGAGGTTGGAGTGATGCGGGGCCATGAGGCATGGAATGTGGGCAGCCTCTAAAAGCTGGAAAAGGCAGGAAAAGATATTCTCTTCTAGAGCCTCCAGGGGAACACAGTCCTGCTGACTCATTTTAGACTTCTGACCTCCAGAACTGTAAGATAAATTGTTGCTATTTTAATTGACCAAGTTTGTGGCAGTAAGTTACAGCAGCCATAGGAAACTAATACAGACAGTGTAAATTATAGCTGCATGCTGGACAGCAAAAGTTTTACTACTTGTAACTTTTGGTTAGCTGCGTGAGATATGTTCTCTCTTTGCAACAGTACGATTTGTATTTGTTAGGGTAACAGTAGCTGTTATCACAAAGAGACCCCAGTATAAAATGAGGTAAAGAATATTGATGCTGTTTCTCATGTAACACTTCTGCAGCGAGTATTTCAGACTGGCAGATGGTTCAACTCTGCAGTTATTCAAAGAACTAGATGATGGATCTCAACCATCTCCAGCGTGTTTGACTTCCAAGACTGCTGATTATATTTACGTGGTAACCCTGGTTGTTGCCATTCCAGTCAGCAGGAAGTGGGAGAAACATGGAAGAACATGAATGAAAGATTTTAGGGGTCAGTAGAAGAGGTACACATCACTTCTCCTGATAGTCCATCAGTGAGAACTTAGTCACACAGCTACACCTAAACGTAAAGAGGCCTGGAAAATGTAGTCCCTGGCTGTGCAGTCACATCTCAGGCATAATTCTATTACAAGCAAGAAGAGGAGAACAAATTTTGGAGGACACTGACCAGTCTCCGTCACATATGGTCCCTTTCTGGCTTCTAGACTGCAAGTTCCCCAAAAGTAAGGACTGTGTGTTTGCTAACCCACTGCACCCCCAACACTTTGCGCAAGTGTCTGGCGTGGAGTAGGTGCTCAATAACTACTTGAATGAATTAAGGAATAAATGAGTAAATGAATAAATATGAGGATGAGTGTCCTTTCCCTTTTAATGACTGTATGACTTTAGGATCATCTCTTAGGTTTTCCAAACCTCCATCTTCTCATCTATAAAATGGGCTGCTTACCTCCCAGAATTTGTTTGTTTTTATTTGGTTGCTTGTTTTTATGGAGACTTTCTCAATTTAATACAAGAACAACAGCCTATCATGAACATACACATGAAAATAAGGGATACAGGGACCTCATCACACAGCTGGTCATCATGGAAATCACCCAAAAACCTTCTCTATGACCAGTTATCACCAAAAAACCCCAAACAAAAACAAACAAGCAAAACAAAACTAAACTAAAAAAAACACCAGCAGGAACCCCAGTACAGTTAAGCTGTAAGGAGATACAAAATTTGGAGAGTCACTCACAATCTAGTGACTAGACTTGTCTCTAGGATGCAAGAATCCCTCCTCTAGTTCTTCACTATTACGGACACTTTCTGTTTCTCTCTGCATGTCTTTTGGCTTAAGCATCAGCTAATAAGTAACTGATGATTGCCCCAAAGTTTGAGCTCAAATTCCTAGCAAATTTTATTGATCCAGTTGATCATTATCCTCCCAGGGTCCTTTTGAAGACAAAATATGACCATAAGAAATAATACTGTTGTATTTCTCTACAGTTTACAGAAGCGCTTTCATAGTTTTGATCTCACTTAATTTCCCCTAACCCAGTGAGATGCTACTTTTATTATCCCCATTTTACTGATGGAGAAACAGAGGCTGAGAGAGGTTGCGTGGATGTGATGAGTGTGAAGTACCCTGTAAAATGTTAGTTGTTGTTAGACGCTACTGAGTTGGTCCCAGACTCGTGGTGACCCCACGTGCAATGAAATGAAACACTCCCCAGACCTGCACCATCCCCAAGATTGGTTGCAGATTGGACGCTTGTGGTCCACAGGGTTTTCACTGCCTGATTTTCGGGAGTAGATTACCAGACCTTTTCTTCCTAGTCCATCTTAGTCTGGAAGCTCCATTGAAACCTGCTGAACATCATAGCAACACACAAACCTCCACTGACAGACAGGTGGTGACTGCACACGAGGTGCATTAGCCAGGAATCAAACCCAGGTCTCCCACATGGAAGAGGAGAATTCTACCACTGAATCACCAATGCTAATTTAAAATGTTAAGCCAGATGTGAATGTAGGTTTTCATGCTCAGGCCTCTTCAGTGGAAAGCCCTTGTTTTAAGAGCTCTGTTGTAGCCGTGTGGATTTAGTTAGAGGGTGTTTTCCAGAATAAGCCAGAAGAACTCAGTTACAACTCCTCTGTCATAAAGAAGGGAAGAGTAAAGACATTGGCATAATAGATTCCTCGAGGAATAATTAGAGGTGAACACATTATCTTTATCCGGAGTGGGAAATCAGACTTCAGCACTCCACTGGACCTTAGAGATCATTCGAAATCAATCTGGTCCAAATTCCGCTGTGGTCCACAGAGGTCACACACCCCAAAGGGTGATCAAGTCTTCTGATTTACACTGACATTCCAGTGTCCCAGGAAACCACTCAGTCTTGAGCAAACAAGGATGGTTGGTCTTCCTACAACTGGTAAATGTTCTTTGGATTCCCAAATCTTTTCTGATTCCAAATGACCACATGTTTAACCAAACTGGTACTGAATATGATCATGAGTGAGTTCCTTTGCCTCTCCAAAATTCAGTTTTTTCATCTGTGAGACGGAAACAATAATACCAAACTCAAAGAGCTGATCTGTGGACTAAATAATAAAATGTATATAAAGTACTCACTAAATGGTAGATACTATTATCATTACTTACTAGGACTAGAAACAAGTTATCCTGGCTTTCTAACTACTTCTCTTTCTATTATCCTTGGTTGTCATTCATAAGTCAGCAATATAAGGTTTTTCTACATGTGAAATAAATTACGTTTCATATATAATATAACTGGAATTGTATTACAACTGAAATATTTTTATAAATTTAGAAGCCCTGGAAGCATAGCTCTTTTAGATGAGGAAAAAGTTTTGGCTTACTATACTAAAAGTCATGTCTTCCAAGAGGAGTTTCAGTATACTGTTCAATTGTACCCAAATGATTTCTTTTCAGATTGCGAGAATAGGATGCTATCAAATATACTATACAATAGAGTAATATAGATGTAGCTGGCATCAAGGGTTTAAATAATGTTTGTGGCACTAAAGAATGACTACGTTACTCAAATCATATCCAGTTATGTATAATAAAGACTTTTGTGAATACAGCAACCATTTAATCAGATTTTTCTGTTGTTGTTGCCGTCCCTGCCCATGCAAATATGCTCTACTACATTATGTATGGTGAATAACAAAACACAGCATTTCATGACTAGAGTTAGAAGGCCATCCTGTTCTGTTGTAGTGTTCTGAGTGGGCGTTTGAACTCTGAAACCCTGGCGACCGAGCCCCTTAAACAGACTCTTTCTGTGTCTCAGTGGGAAGCTCTATGCTTCTCTTCTTCAGTTTCTTCAGCTGTAAAACAGGAATCCAAATAATTCCCTATAGCCCAGGGATTCTCTGAGCTAGTCTGTGAAGTTACACAGAAGATGAAAACCTTTATAGTGACAATGCATGCCTAATAGTGTCATGCATCTAGAGCACAGAGTTCAGTGAGATAAAAAATAAAATACTACTAATAAAAAAAGATCCAGCATCTAGGAGGAAAGCCCAAAGTGCTCTCTGCTCAAACTAGGGTATTTTGTACATAAACTTCGGGGATTGATTTCTACGCAACTTCCTGGGATGGCCCTGCAAATATTTTTCTATGTTTTCCCCAAAGGAAGCCCTCTCCATTGTAGTCTTATAGGATCCCCCTCCCCCCATTTTTTTTTTTTTTAACTTCGGTAAAGAAAAAAATGAGCACAGCTTCCTTGCTGATTGTGGAGAGCAAATCTGTATCTCTTTGGAAGCTTGTTGATCAAAAGATTCATGTCATCTGTGTGTAGGACATTTCTCTGAGGGGAAAAGGCAGAGTAATCAAGAATGCTTCTTTTCTGAGAGGAAAATAGATGCACCGTGTGTGTAATGGGACAGTGTTTAAAAAAAACAAAGTCAAGAGCCTGAGAGAATTATAATAATGATCTCGCTGCAAATGTGTGGAGGTAATGGTGACTCAAAAAGACAACCCACATTCCAGACTTTTTGGTGTCTATGGAAAGAAGCAGATGAGATGTGTCAATAAAATCTGGCATTTATTAGAGAGATAAGGAAGTCTGGAGTAAATGGTATACTCCAAGTAAGATGAGAAAAAGAAAACAAGAGCATTTTTGTACCCTGATACCAACTTTTGCCTTGGGTCTGGTGCTACCCCGGTAAGCTCCTCTTAAACATTTGTTTATTATTTAAATATTTTCATACATTCCCTTAAAATGATTGTTGGCTTTCGGAGTGCTCCCTTCGTAGATTGACAGTGTTTACAAATCCTACCAGACACTAGCTCTTTAACTCTATTATTAAAAAATAATAATAATAGAAAATGAGTTATGTATAGTGCACTTTTCTCTAGGGGGATGAAACCCACAAAGATATTAACCACAAGCATTTCACTGTTTGCAAAAAGCAAACCATAGACATACAGAGAGTCAGCTGATTCTCCTCCGGTGAGTGGCTCTTCCATAGTTGTATGTAACTGTGTAGGACAGTTATCCTCATAACGAGCTGTGTTTTCTGCAAAATCCAGTATAATCAGAATACTTAAACCTTCACATTACCTTTTGTATTTTGTAGTTAGAAGGAAAGACAGATGGAAGATGTATCTGTTTCTAGATTTTGGTTTTCAAAAATGTTTTTTGTTTGGATAGTACTATGTGGCTCATTGCAGACTTCCTGATTTAGTGTTTAGGTTGAAAGAGGAAAAATATTTTTTACTGACTGAAGATCAAGAGCAGATGTACGCCGAGGTTGCAATCATACGTTTTAATTTTTATTTGTGTGCTGTGAGGAACTCTCTCAGAGCCAAAAAGTGATTTGTATTCACTAATTGTAGGCTGTTTGGTAGTTCTTGCATGTAAAAAAATAATGGTTTTATGTATTACCACTTTTGGTTTCCCTCTCTCTCATCCTGAATATGCTTTGTGGATTTACTTCATGGGCTCATTTAAGGTTTAATGAGGAGCTATTTCAATGTCCTGGGCAGCACTGGCTTTTCCTCAGGAAAAACCTTCCTTAGGAAATTTAACATGGTTATGAAATTATTTAATGTTGTGGCTATGGAGCACAGGTCTATGGGAACAGGGCTATTGCCTTGTAAATTTGATCAAGGTAGATGCCAAGGGGTATACTTGAGAGTTGAGGCCCACAAAATATATCCACTTTGGTATCTGAAAATCCACATTGTATCAATACTCTGGAAAGTTACCAGATCTCCACCTCAATTGGTGCGTGGAGAAAATGCTCACACATGCAGCCCAGAAGGAGTCAACACTGTTGAATGGCTGTCTGAATGTCAGCACAGCTAATTGTCATTTCTAGATGATAAATCACAAACATGGTTGGTCACTGTGTGAGGGAGAATGATGTAAAACATGGGTTGCAAATACAAATACCTACAGGGGCCAGATTCATATTATGAAAGAGCGAGGCCGGCCTAGCATTGGGGTGTATGTGTGGGGGAATGGTGGGGTCTTCCTCATCTGAAGAGGCACCTGCTCTTCTCCAGCTCTTCACTGCCCTTTCTCATTGTGGGCCCAGTGTTGCCAGATCTGCTAGTTTTTTTTTCCAAAAAGCAGGAAATTCAGATTTTTATGTGAAATCCCTCAAACTTTAAAGGTTGGTTTCAATTTCTTAAAATGCTATGCACTCGAAATCTAAACTAAATGTATCAGAAGGCCAGATATGGCCTGTGGGCTGCCACTTTGAGGCCTCTGAATTAAGTGACTCTCTTGGGAGAGAAGAACCTCCTCACTTAGAGAATGTTTTTCCAGTAACCTCAGTGGGTGTCTTTTTTTTTTTAAAAAAAACAAACAAACTAACAAAAGAACACTGAACTGGGAGATTAGAGACTGGGTTCAAATCCTGACTCTACTTTTCCTAACTGAATGATATTGGGCAAGCCCCTAACTTTTCTTAACATTAGCTTTATAATATATCAGTTTATAGTTTGTGTCCCACCTCACAGATTCAATTAACTAACATTTATTGAAAACTTACTAGAGCATATCTTATTTCATTTATTTATTTATCTTATTGGTTACTTGATCCTCAAGTAGGCTTTACGAGATAGACATTCTTATCATGTTTTCAAAGATGATGAAACTGAGATTTGGTAAATTTTAAAGAAACAGCTCAAGGTCATCGAACTAATTTGTGATGGAGTGGAGATTCAGGCCAGATCTTTGGATTTCGAACCCTGAGTACTTTTCAATTATAAAAGCAATTCTTAAAATAGATAAGGAGCTATAATCCACTTAAATCATCATCATCACCACCATTTTGGCCTTCTTTTACCTGTCCCCTAGATACAGAGTTTGCAAGTAGAATTTGACCTGGGCAAGTTACTTTATCTCTCTAGGTCTCAGTTTTCTTAACACTTAAATGGGCAGAGTTAGACAAGAACAGAAGCGGCAAATTGGCACCTTGAAGGCTGTACTCAGCTCACAGATGTGTTTGGTTGGGCCTAAATAAATTTTTCTGTTTTTTTTTTTTAAACAGGTTGATTGAGGTATAATTGACATAAAATAAAGCACACATATTTAAAGTATACAATTTCATAAATTTTGACATATGGATACACTCATGAAATCATCGCCATAATCAAGATAGTGAGCATATCCACCACTTCCAAAAGTTTCCTCATGCCCCTTGGTAATCCATGCCTGTCTCTCCATCCCTTCCTTGCTCCAGGTACTCACCGATCTGCTTTCTTTCACTGTACATTTGTATTCATTCCCTAGAATTTTATATAAGTGGAATCATACAGCATGTACTTTTTGGGACTGGCTTCTTTTTCTCAGCTTAATTATTTTGATATCCATCCATGTTGTGACATGTAGTTCATTCCTTTTGATTGCTCAGAGTATCCCATTGAACGAATGTACTACAGATAGTTTATTCATTCACCCAATGATGGACATTTGGGGTGTTCCAGTTTGGGGCTATTACAAATATAGCTGCTGTGTGAGTCTTTGCATGCACATATGTTTTCTTTTTTCTTGGGTGAAAGCCTAAGAGTGGTGTGACTAGATCATATGGTAGGTATATGTTTAATTTTTTAAGAAACTGCCATATTGTTTCCCAAATTTGTTTTTGTTTTCATGTATGAGAGTCCCAGCATCTCCACTTCCTTGCCAACACTTGGATGAGCAGTTTAAAAAATTTTAAGCATTCTGTAGTCCAATTTATTTATTTTGTCTTTTGTAGCTTGTGCTCATGGTGTCATAATTTTTAGCCATTCTAATATGTGGGTAGTGATATCTCATTGTGGTTTTAGTTGGCAGTTCCTTTATGACTAATGATGTTGAGCAGTTCTTCTTGAAGTTATTTGCCATCTGTAATCTTCTTTGGTGATGTGTCTGTTCAAGTTTTTTGTTCATTTTTAAAATTTTTAGTATTGTTATTGAGTTTTGAACATTCTTTATATATTCTAGATGTAAGTTCTTTATTTGATATATGACTTGCGAATATTCTCTCCCAGTCTGTGGTTTGTCTTTTTATTTTCTTAACAGTGTCCTTTGGAGAGCAGAAGTTCTTAATTTTGATAAAGTAAAATTTATCAATTTATTATTTTATGGATTGTGCTTTTGGTGTCATTGACTAAGAACTATTTGCCTACCCTAAGATCACAGAGATCGTTTCCTGTTTTCGACATGATTTTTTTTAGATGATTTTACATAATTTTTGAATTAGCTGCCAACATTTGAAAATATATTTCATTGAAGAAATCTGAACTTACACCTTCTGTTAAAAATGGAAGAGCTGGGAATACTGACCTGCATTCCCGCAGGATAATGCTCAACTGGACCTAAGTAACTTTCCAGTCCCCCAAGGTCCTCACTGGGCTGGCCTCCCTGAGTTACACTCCCTGCCTTGCTACTGTGGGCACACGGATCTATCACCCCACAGCTAGATCCCCTCTATGACCCTTTGCAGTTGTATGTTTTGGCGGTTTACAAACCCTCCATTTATTATTATCTATGAGCCTTCTAAGGAGTTTAAGTGTGTGAATGCTCTACAGTGGAGTGGGAATCAACTTGGAGATTACAGAAGGATAATCCACACTTTTGCCATGAAGATGGGGTTTAAAGATCTGGGGGATTTTTTTGAAGAAATAGTTTGAAGCTGGAAAGCAATAATTTGACTTAACTTGGCCACTTGCCTACTCCCCAGATTTTTTTTATTTGCTTTCTGCTGTAGACTGAAAAAACATTTTTTGAAGTGTAAATATATACTGCAAAAGACACACATCGTAAGACGCACAGTTTGATGAGTTTTGAAAAATCTAACTATTACCTCAGTTATGATGTATAGCATTCCCACCACCCTAGAAATTTCCCTCCTGTCCTTCTCCAGTCTATCCATCTTCCCTTCAGAGTCAATCATTAATATAATTTCTAACCAGATTTATCTGAAATTCATAAAAATGGAATCATAGAGTAAGTACTCTTGTATATAACTTCTTTCTTTGAGCATAATTTGTGCCTTTAAAATAGAATGTTTATCTTATTTACATGAAATGTAATTATTGATAAATTTGGATTTATGGCTACCATCTTGTTTTCAAATTGTTCTGCCTATGATCCTTTGATCCTACTTTCTGCTTTACTTTGGGTTAATTGAGTATTTTTAGGAATTCTATTTTACTTCCTCGGTTGACTCTTTATTCATACCTCTTTTGGTTATATTTAGTGGTTAGTGTAGAGATTACAAAATGCATCTTTAACGTCTCACATTTTACTATGGATTAATATTATACCAGTTCACATGTGATGTACCTTATAATGGTATATATACTTGTATTTCTATCCCTACTATTTATGCTTTTGTTGTCCTATATTTTACTATTACATATGTTATACATGTCAGCATCCATTGCTGTTGTTTTCACACTTAAAAGTCAAATGCCTTTCAAAGAACCTAGGAAATGGCAAAACAAATTTTGTATACTTGCACAAATATTTATAATATATGGTGCTGTTCATTGCTTTATATAGATCTGAAAATATTTATTTCCTCATATTTTTGTTGAAAAAGAATCCTACATTGACAGTTTTTGTTTTTTTTTTAAATACTGGCTTGCATTGTTTCTGGTGAGCAGTCAGTTGTCATTCTTTCATTATACCTCTGTATATGACATCATTGTCTTCTTCTTCTCCTTCTTCCTCCTGGCCTCTAGGAGAATAAGCTCTTTGTCTTGATTTCCAGTGGTTGTTTTGTTATATAGCTAGATGTGGATTTATATATATTTATTTTGTCTGGGTTCATTCAGCTTCTTGACTTTGTGGGTCTGGGGTTTTTGTTTTTGTTTTTTTTAAATCAAACTTGGGAAAATTTCAGTCAATATTTTGTTAAATAAATTTCCTGTCCTAGTCTATCTCTTGTCCTTCTAGGACTACAATTATGCTAGAAAGTTTAATATTGTCCCACAGGACACAAATACTCTGTTCATTCTTTTTTTTTTTTTTTTAGGTCTTTTTATTTCTGTGTACTTTATTTTTTTAAAATTTTTTTTTATTGTACTTTAGATGGAGGTTTACAGAACAAATACTTTCTCATTAAACAGTCAGTAACATATTGTTTTATGATCTTGGTTAACAACCCCACAACATGTCAACACTTTCCCTTCTCGACCTTGAAGTAAATTTTTTTTTTTTTTGGTGAAAATATACATGGCCAAAGTTTCTGTGTACTTAATTTGATGATTTCTATTAACCTGTCTTCAATTTCACTGATCTCTTCTTCTACAGTATTTACTTTGCTCCTAAATTTCCAAGGAGCTGCTGGTGGGTTCGAACTGCCAACCTTTTGGTTTATAGCCAAGCTCTTAACCACTGTGCCACCAGGGCTCCATATATATATATACATATATACATATATTATTTTAGATATTGAATTTTTTAGATGTAAGATTTATATATTTTTTTAAATTTTTATTATTTGTATTTCTGTGTTGAGATTCCTCCTTGACCTCCTCCTTGTGACACTTACTTGTATCCTTCAGCTCAACTCATGACTGATTTTGAATGACCACTTTCATCTTACGGTAGATTGATATTGATTCTGCTCAACTTTATAACTTGGTGTATCTGGCGTAACTCCAGTTCCAGATACACGGTTACTTGGTACCTTATGTCAGGTGATTCATCTATATCAGACCCTGTAGTATGCCAGAAGCTGTTTTTTGAACAGTGTATAATTCTCTACTACACATAATATGGCCACACAGAACCTATTCTGTGACTCTCCTATTGAAGTTTGCCATTAACTTCGTACAGCATCTTTCTCACTACAGATACCTTCCAATAATATAGGATCTACTGTGTTATATAGGCTGGGCCCAAGCATCAGGGCCTCAGGCACCACAGCTTGATTCTGATAAAGAGCTCTTTCTTTTATATACTTGCTGCAGTGTTGTAGGGCCCTTCATTCTGAGGATCTGGCCTCTTCTTTAGTCAATGAGTTTGGGGTCAGAAAACTGGCCCAGTTTGGAGCCTGGGCAAGGTGCCAGGACTTTTTACTGGGGAAGGTGCCCTCCTCCTCCTAATTGTCCATCCTTGTTCTTTTGGCTGAATGGTTTGAGCAATAACCTTGTTGACTGCCCATCCATCTTGTCCCTAGGGATGTTGTGTTCTATTAACCATCTGCATAACTCTGTGAACCAGCTTCCCTGGTTGCCCCTGCAACTTCACTGCTCATAACAATAATTCTGTTCATGTTGCTTCTTCATTTAAGTGCTTCCACCTGGCTTTTATTTTGAAATTCTATCATCTCCATTACTATCAGTGATTCCAGTTTTATAACAGCATTTCCTACCATCAGTTCTGGCTTACAGGGACACTACTGAGCTTCTCAATGATGCTACTACTCTCCCATAATTACCCCTTTCCCACACTTACTTGTTAATCTCAATTCTTTCTGCTGTTACTTTCAGTAGTTATCTTCATGGATTTAAATAACATACAGCTACGTCTTGATATTTCTGTTTTAGACATTATCTATTGACTTTCCACTGTGGAATATGAGTTTCTTTTCGTCATCACCACCATCATACATTTCCCAGCCCCCTATTCTCCCATGTTAACTAGATCATAATTTTGGTTAGATTCAGTGTTTGCAATGCTATGTCTACGTAATCTCTTTCTACAACTAAGCCATGTAATATACTAGGTTTACTTTTTCCTTGTTTGCACAAATTTTTGTATTCCATGAATTACTAATTGTCTTGTATTTGTGGTTTGTTTAGTTTTCTATATGCTCATCACCAATTCATCCCAAAACTCTTCCTCAAAAGTGAAAGTCTCTCTCAGGCTTAAACCCATGTAAGAGTCTATTATTTGGTGACTTCTCTCCCAAAGCCTTCAGACCTATTCCAATCTTGACTGATTCTCTCTAATCAGTTATTCAGTTTCCTTCCTTAAACCTGCTTTCATTATCATCCTGGGAATTTCCTTTACCTCTGTTTTTCCTAGATTCTATGTGTTCCTTTTCCTTGGTTTACTTCTTGAATTACTGGAATGTATTCTCCAGTAGCTTCCTTAGAAAGGGCATGTGGTAGGCTGATTAATGCCTGCACCCCACTCAAAGATTTCCACACTTTCCCAGAAACTGTGATACATTACCTTATGTGCAACAAAAGGGATTTTGCAAATGTAAATTAAGGATCTTGTGATGGGGAGTTCATCCTGAATTATCTGAGTGGGTCAGTCCTATGTAACCACAGGGTCCTTATAAGAGATAAGGTGATATGAAAATGGGAGCAGAGAGAGATGTGACAGTGCTACACTGCTGGCTTTGAAGGTAGGAAAATGGGCCGTGAACCAAGGAATGAAGTTGTAGAAGCTAGAAAAGGCAAGGCAATGGATTCTCCTCTAGAGCCTTCAGAAGAAACCAGCTCTGCCAACTTCTGACAGGCATTTGAACAATAAATTTGTCTTGTTTCAAACACCACCAAGTTTGTGGTAGCTTGTTAAAGCAGTCATGGGAAACACACAGGGTGCATGGGAGATATATTTTTGAAGTTTTATGTGTAAGCAGATGTTCTACTCTCACTCAGAATGATAGTTCAGGTGGGTATAGAATTTTAAGTAGAAAATACTTTTCATTTAGAATTTTGAAAGCATTTTTGCATGGCTTTTCTGTTTTCAGTACGGTTCTTAAGAAAACAAAATGCCATTCTAATTCTTGATTCTTTGTATGTAATCTGATTTTGGTTTTTTTTGTTTGTTTGTTTACATCTCTGGAAGCTTTTAAGGGAACCCTGGTGGTGCAGTGGTTAATTAAGTGCTTGACTGCTAACTGAAAGGTCAGCGGTTCGAGCACACCAGCCTCTCCATGGGAGAAAGATGTGGCAACCTGCTTCCACAAAGAGTACAGTCTTGGAAACCCACTAGGGTCAGTTCTACTCTGTCCTGTTGGGTTTCTATGAGTCAGAATTGACTTGATGGTATTGGGTTTTGTTTGGTACAGGGAAGGTTTTAGGAACTTCTTTTTGTCTCCAGTATTAAGATGAGTCTATTTTCATCCATTGTGCTGGGTCTTCAGTGGGACCTTTGAATATGGAAACTCATGTCCTTCAGTTCAGGCAAATTTCTTTAATTATTTTGTTGTTATTTTCCTCCTACATGTTTTCTCTCTTCTCTCTCTTTTGAGCTCTAGTTATTTAGATGTTTTGCTCCTGTAGTAATCCTGCAATTTCCTTTTTTTCCCTCATGATTTCCATCTCTTTGTCTCATTGCCCTTTTTTTTTTCCCTAATCCCTATATTAAGCTTATCATTTCTGCCATAATATTTTAAATTTCCAGGACTGTTTTCCTTCTCTAAATGTTACTTTTCCCCCCAAATGCATCCTGTTATTATTTCATAGAGGCAATATTTTCAGTGATTTCTTGGAATGTATTAGTGATGGTGTGTGTGTAAGTTTTCTTCTATTTAAATAGTTTCTATTCTTTCTAAGTTGTTTTTATCTTGTTTATTTTTATTTCTGTCTTTTATGTTTAAAGCCTTTCTTCAAATGGTGTTCTTTGATTGTAAGCATATATTACTTTTAAAGCTTTATTGAGGCACAACTGGGATACAGGAAGCTGAATATACTTAAAGTGTATAATTTGATAAGTGTGTCAATTATCAATTTATTGCTCTCATCTCTGAGTGCACGCTTCAGTATGTTTTATGATAAAAAATGGAATTTCTTTAAGCATTTCTACTTTAAAGTAAATATTATGTTTTCTCAGTAGAAGGCTCTGGAGGGACATTGCAGGAGGAGATGCTTCTTGAAATTTCCAGCATGGGCTTGGGGTATGGATGTGAGAACATCTGCTGAAGGTTGTCCCAGTCGCAGTCCCTGAATATGATCTCTGTGCAACCTGATCTCTCTGCAACCTCTTGGCCTGTCCACAACCTTTTGCAGCTCTCTTAACATGGAAACCAAAGCCTCTGTGCAGCCTACGTGCAGTCTTCTGTGGCCCAGAGTCTCACATACCAAGTAGCTCCTTCTTTTGCAGCGCCCTGTAGTCTGCATGGAGCCCACTGGTTGCTTGGGATAGAGGGGGTGGTCCCACCCTGAGCTTTGGCACTGCCCACATGTTCTGAAGGTCTCCTGTCCAGGCCAACACCTGGACTCTACTGCATGCTCATGCCACTGGTTATTGATCACTTGGACTCCAGAGGTGACCTATTGCTTGCCCAGCAACTCCAGACCAGCTTCAGCCTGGCCAGACAGTGAATTTCTCTGTTATCTGGGAGACTGAATCACACCTTCACTTAGGCCTGAATCCCTTCCAAATCTGTCTTTCCTTGAGTACTCTCTTAGCCCTAGAGTACCATATTGAGTTTCCTTATATCTTATAGTTACCTTTTTAAATCATAGTTAATAATTCCTTATATTAAATTTATCCTGTTTAACTTGCTGTGTGGTCTCTATCTCCTGACTGGATGCAGACTGCTACGTTGAGTTTTAACATAATCAAGATAATGAACATATTCATCACTCCCATAAGTTTCTTCATGCCTGTTTGTAATCCATCCTTCCATTTCCCTGTCTCCAGGTAAACAAAACTCTGCTTTTTTGTCACTATATATTAGTTTGGATTTTCTAGAATTTTATATAAATATAATCATGTAGTATATACATTAAAAAACTAGCTTCTTTCATTCAGTATAATTATTTTGATATTCATCCGTGATACTATTTGTATTAATAATTTATTCCTTTTTATTGTTGAGTATTATTTAATTATATGGATATACCAGAGTTTTCCATTCACCTCTTGATGGACATTTGCATTATTTCCAGTTTTGGGTCACCACAAATAAAGTTATGAATTTTCATGTACAAGTTTTTGGATGTATATATGCTTTTACTTCTCTTGAGTAACACCTAGGAGTGGAATGACTGCATCATATAGTAGATGTAAGTTTAGCTTTGAAAACTGCAAAACTATTTTCTAACGTAGTTGTATCATTTTCACATTCTCACTAGCAATGCATGAAATTTCCAGTTGTTCGACATCCTTGCCAAAACTTGATGTGGTCAGTCTTTTTAACTTCAGACATTCTAGTAGGTATGCAGTGATATCTCACTGAGGTTTTAGTTTGCATTTCCCTCATAACTAATGATGTCGAACCTATTTTCATGTGCTTATTTTGCCATCTGTACATTTTCTTCACTGAGTGTTCAAATATTTGTCCATTTAAAAAATAGAGTTGCTTGTCTTTTTATTATTGGGTTATAAGAATTCTTTATGTATTATAGATACAATTGTCTTATCAGATATGTTTTGTAAATATTTTCTCCTGAGTCTGGGGCTTACTTTTTTATTTTTGTAACAACACCCTTTGAAAAGCAAAAGCTTTTAATTTTGAAGAAGTCCAATTTATCCATTTTTTGTTTCATAGTTCATGGCTTTTGCATCTTATTTAAGAAATTTTTTTCAAACCCAAGGTTACTAAGATATTCTCCTATGTTTTCTTTCAGAAGTTTTATAGTCTGTAATACCTCGGTATTAGCTTTACTAATAATCCTTTACTGTACTTAAATTTGTTCATGAAATTCTAATGAAGAGACCACATGGAGGAGGTGTTGCAGACACATGTGAGGGCAGCTCAGAAACAAAGCATGGACAAGAAGAGCATATCATTGGGTAGAACAGAGAAGCCAAGTTGTCTTTTAACACCTTTTCTACCCACTGTACAAATGGATATGTGAGGCTAATGGAACAAAATATATGAAATCAGTATTGTGCTAGAAGTCCAGGCTGTATGATTGCCAGATTTATGCCCCTCTCTCACATAATGCTGGGTTTTGGAGGAACTAAAGTAACAGTTTATTGAATAGGTACCATGTATCAGGTTGAGACCTTTACATTCAAGGTATAAAGTATACTATTTTATACGCAAAATGACTTTATGTAGTTGGTTCTATCATTATATCTTTCTCTCTTTTTCAGATGAGAATATCATGTCATAAAGAAGTAACTTGTTCGGGTCATCTAGCCAGGTCTATCTAATGTTAGAGCCCATGTTCTTAATCACTAATAATAATAGCTAATAGATAATGGCTACTTACTTTGCAACAGGCACTATGCTAAACCCTTTATAGATATTAACTAATTTAATCTTCAGAAGGAAGCTAGATGGTAGGCATTATTATAAAGCATCTTTACAGATGAGGAAACTGAAATACAGAGACCCAAAGTTTCACAGTTATTAGAGGAGAGTCAGGATTTCAGTCCATGCACTCTGGCTTCTGAGCACTCATTCATGACCATCATACCACCCAGTTCCTCCAAGAAGAATAACTAATGACTGTATTTGTTTGGTACAATCAAGTAAATGCACCAAATGAGTCTCTCCATCTAACAGTTTTTTGAAATGAGAGGTAGTAGTCCCCCTTGCCTTGGTGTTCTCCTTGGCACCTGACCCTGTTGATGTCTCATTATCCCGCTCCTTCTCCATTTTCCCCCTATGACTTGCCCATTGGCTATGCTTTCTAAGTGTCCACGATTATAATAAACAGAGCTAGTGGGAGAGATTAGAGGAGATGGCTGACTCCCTAAGAAGCAAGTAGACTCAGCAGGTAGCCTTAGAGCTTAAGCCAGGACCCTTTGAAGGGAATGGCCCCACCTGAATTCTCTAACCCATTTGTGTCAACTACTGGCCTGACAAAGGAGAGAGCAGGGCCACAGAAGGCCTGCAAGAGCAACATTTTAGTTGCCTGTAGCTTTTTCTTGCATCCCACCACTTGGGTGTGGGATGGTTTAGCGTCACAGGGATTTGATTTGGGCTTGAGTCCTACCTTTTTGCCTTAGTTTTGTGACTTTGGGCACGATTTTTAGTCTTGCTTCACTTTAGTTTCTTCATACGTATAAAATGTATAAAATGGGGACAAGACCAACCTCATAGGATTTTTAATGGTCTAAGTAAGCCCATGTATGTAAATAATAATAATAACATCTAACATTTATTAAAGGAGCCCTGGTGGTGTGATGGTTAAGTGCTTGGCTGCTAACCAAAATGTTGGTGGTCTGAATAGCCTCCATAAAGATTACAGCCAAGAAAACCCTATGAGGCAGCTCTACTCTGTCACATGGGGTTACTATGAGTTGGAATCGACTTGACGGCACCCAACAACACCACAACATTTATTAAGTGCCTACTCTGGGCAGATACTCATAAAAGCACTTTGTATGAGTTAACTCATTTAACACTTACAACAGCAAGCGGTAGATAATATAATTATCATCACCACTTTATAGAGACTGAAGCACAGAGGGACTAAGATATTCATCTAAGGTCACTCAGCAGAAACCAGAGAAATTGGATTCTGAGCCTAGGCAGCCTGTCTTTCCAGCCTGTGCTTAAACACTGATATTTACTGAACTTGCATAATTATTTCCTTTGATTTTTTTTTTTGTTTACAAGAAGAAACTTTACTAACTTGTTCTTTGGAACTAGGGTGGTACATCTAAACTTGAAGGGATCTGGGATGACTGAAAGGATGTGGACCTGGTGAACCCAGGCTGCAGTTTTGGCTTGGGCAAGCTGTGTGACCTTGGGCAAGAACATTTCACCTCCCCAAGTCCCTCATTTCTTCTCTATAAAATATGTTGGAGGGAGAACTAATTAATTTCCAAGGCTTCTTCCAGCTTTCACATTTCTCGCACCTATGATTTTGTGATTAAGTTCCTGAAAGGTTTAAGTACTGATAAAAAGTGCCATTAAGTTCTGTATACTTAGCACCAGCAGCCATCTGTTACCTAAGATACCTGGGCCTAACAGTTATGGGGTGGGGGTTGGGTGGGTGGCTGGCTAAGGCCTCTTGTCTGGCAGCTGTGTATTCCACTGTGGATGACAGAGGATTGCCCAGCCTTGTGCAGGGTAACTGAGTTTCCTTTGATTTCTGGATCATGGTATCACTGAGGCTGACCATCAAAGACAGTTTCCCAACAAGAGAACCTTGTGCAGTAGCTCCTCAGGCAAGCGGCTGGAGATAATTGAGACAGGATTGAATGGGTCTTAGGCAGAGTAACTTGGAAGACAAACCTATTTGGGAGATGAACTGGTTGACCCAAGGCCCCTCTGTCTATCATTCCTTGACCTCAGGTCAGGGTGATAAAAGGGGGAAAGCCACCAAAGCAGTTGGGGAGGCTCCTCCCCTGACGTCTTGGAGAAGAATAAGTGGCTGTTTGTCCCACATGGGTTAGTCATTCACCTGCCTGAAGGCAGAGGGCTGGGAGTCTAGAATCTATAACGTGCAGTGATATACTTTGGGCTAAATTTTTTCCCCCATTATTTCCCCCTCTTCTAATGTCTCAGCTCTCAGAAATCTGTTTTGTTTGGTTCTTCTAAGAAGTATAGGTGGAATTTTATGTCTCCTTCAACCCCTTCCTGCCCACCCTCCATGAACAAGTATAAGATGAGAAAGATTGAGCTCTAATTGGAGAAAAATATTCTGTAAATGATGGTTTAACTTTTGTTCATTTATTGAGCTCCTACTCCGTGCCAGACACTGTTTGAAGCACCCAGGATACCCAGACAATTGAGACAGAGTCCTTGATGTCAAAGAGGTGACTGCTCATTATAAAATCCTACAGCCAGATTCTTAGAGGCTATCTAAAAACAATAGCAGCGGCAATAACAACCACCACCGCTTACTGGGTATTTATTATATGCCAGGCTCTGGCTGAGAACTTTTAACCCCATCATGGCAAAGAGACTGAGTCTTAGCTTTGCCAGCCATTGTCTGTGTGAGTATGGGCAAATTACTTACATTTCAATTTCTAAACCTGCAAAGTGGGAATACTATACGTAAAAGTGCAAAGTGGTAAAAAATGCTTAATAACTTAGTGTTTTTAGTGTTAATGTGAGGATTTATGAGAGAATACATAAAAAGCACAAGGCATACAAGAAGTATTCAATAAGTGGTGGTTATCCATAGGTTGTGGGCTTCTCCCATTTCCTCTAGGACAAGACTAACCCGTACTTCCTCAGAGCCTAGAGCTGAGCCTGGAACACAGCAGGCACTCAATAAATATCTCCTGTAAGGCGACCTTATCTGACCAAGGGCACCCTCCTAAGGGAAAGTCAGGAAGTCATGAGTATTTATTCATTATGAAATTCATAAATCCAAACCAGGAGAAATGGACAAAAACACACTCTTAGTGGAAGACTTTAATGCCCCACTTGGTCCAGGGTGGAGCTATGGTGGCACAGTAGTTAAGCATTTGCTGCCAACCAAAAGGTCAGCAGTTCGAATCCACCAGCCCTCTTTGGAAACCCCATGGGGCAGTTCTATTCTGTCCTATAGGGTCGCTATGGGTTGGAATCGACTTGACCGCAACCGGTAGTGCAGAGCATAACAGCTGGACAAAAAAAATATGCAAAGATCTAGAAGGTCTAAATAACATAATTAGTATAAAAAAGATAAAATTTACATTCTCGTCGATCTTCTGAATCCTGATGAGAAACACCTTCTTTCAAGTGTCCATGGAACATTGACAAAAACCACAGAGAAATCCTCAGTCTCCTGATAGAAGCGGCACAGATGACGTTGATTTCAATGCAATGAAACCAGAAATTCAAGACAAATTAAATCACCTGTTTAAGAACTCTCTCTTAGACAACTCTTGGGTCAAAGGGGAAATCAAAACGGATATTGTAAGATATCAATAAACGTTCTATTAC
Source organism: Dugong dugon (assembly GCA_030035585.1). NCBI lineage: Eukaryota > Metazoa > Chordata > Mammalia > Sirenia > Dugongidae > Dugong > Dugong dugon. The sequence continues at coordinate 92,418,032 of CM057462.1, forward strand.
CCAGGCATACACAGCTAACAGTGGCAGAACACCGAATCTCCTAAATAAGCCATTCAGCTACGAACCAGTTCGGTGAGCCCAGGCAAGTCTCCCCTGAGCCTCGGTTTCCCCTTCTGTCAAATGGCCTGGAGGGCCCGCAGAGCTCGGTCCCGGCTGTGGGCCTGAAGCGTGGTGGGGGAAGGGAGGTGGGTGCGCACAAGGCGCGCGAGCGAAGATTACTGTTTGGGAAGTCGGGGAGGGTGCAGGTGTCGAGAGGCAGCAGCAGAGGGCGCTGGGTCGCCAGCCTGGACCCACGTCTGCCATTGGTTGGGGCTCCGGCGCTGGGCTGGAGAGTTGGTGGAAAGTGACAAGTTGAGAGAGGCTGAGAGCGAACGCGAAGAGCGGGAGGAGCCGCAGCAGCCGCCACGGAGGGAGTCCCGGGACTGCAGCCCCTGGGCGCAGGGCGCGCTCTTCTCTGAGTTGGGGCCGAGGAAACTTGTCTTCCGCGAGCTCAAGCCGGACAGCCTGGGACTCACTGGCCAGCCGGTCGAGACGAGGCTGCAGTCGGAGGACTCGGGAGGGACCGCGCTTACGGGGTCCAGACGCGGCCGGGAGGAGCCGACAGAGCAGGTTAGAGGGACAAAGAACTTTGCAACGACCCAGGCATCCTGTGAGGGAGAGCAGCCGCGACGAGGTGGCCGGGACCTCGGGGAGAGCCCGTGGATGTTCTGCGCGCGGGTCGGGAGCTGCCGCCGCCGCCGCCAGAGGAGGAATGCACCGGCCGCGCCGCCGCGGGGCGCACCCGCCGCTCCTGGCGCTGCTGGCCGCGCTGCTGCTGGCCGCGCGCGGAGCTGCCCAAGGTAAGAGGTGTCCGGTACATCCCGTGCGCCCGCGGGGCTCGGACGCCGGCCTCAGCTCCCCTGGCCCTCGCCGACCCTCCTCTCGGCCAGCGGGGGCCTGTGCGGACAGGAAGCCGCCGCGCCCGCCTCGGAGGCGGCCGCCGACCCGCCGGGGGTCTTGCAAATGAGACTCTGGCCGGCCGGGCAGGCAGTCGAGGGTATGCCCTGGTTCCCCGCTGCGGGCCAGGGGTGCGCCCGGAGACTTCTTCCTCTGCACAAAGCAGCAGTTGTCAGCGCTGACAGGAAACTTGGAGAGGGTTAGGGATTGTGGGGTGATAGGGGCACTTCCCTGCTGTTTGTTACCCCATCTCTCCCTGGAACTCCATCGCGCCCCAATCAGTGCTCTGGAAGTCTGTATGCCCCCAAATAGGGAGCCCTCTCGGAAAGCGCGGTCCAGGAGGAAGTTTGTATTTTCACTTGTGCCTCCGAGAACCCAGGTTGTCCCCGGACCGAGGCAAACAAAAGCCCTGTCCTCCAGGGGCTCCGCCAGTCTCGCCTCTCCACCCACCCCTCGGCTCTCTGGCCCTCCAGAGGGTCACGATGGAGGCCGAAACGCGTGCGCTGTTGCCGCCGCTACCAGTTTGTGCAAAATATGCTGTCAGAGGCGGCCTGCTGCTCCAAAGTGCACTGGGTGTGCACGTGTGTGTGTGTGTGTGTGTTACAAACAAGGTGGGGGGGGTGAGGGGGAAAGCCATCTAATGCATACTTGATTTTGGTAATCTCCAAAGACAATTGCAACAGTTAGAGAAAGACTCCACTGAAAGCCCGAGCGTCTTAATTCGCTGCGGGAAGCTTCGATCCTTGCTGCGTCTGAGCCGGTACACAATGAGAGAGAAGAGCCCGGCTGCGCCTGTGGATACAACCGATTCATTCTTTGGAGGTGGAGGGGGAAAGTTGATTAAAGTCTCCAGGGTCTGGGGCCTCACTTTTAACATGCATCCCTTGAGGGGGTGTTGGAGCCCCTGAATTGTTCCCTCCTCCAGTCCCAGCCCCTAACCTGCTCGGATAAATAGATCTTTGCTTCTTTATCATGCATCTTTCATTTTTTGAGTTAGCGCTTTGCCTAGGAAAAGAAAAGGCTCTGGGCTATTTAGTAGTTGAGGGTAAAGATGTATTCACTGCATAGAACATGAATACAGACTTAGTATTTTAACTAAAAGTTAGCTAATAACTTTCTTGGTAGAAAACACACTCTGGGAAGAAGTTGTGTGTGAATTTGAATTTCTTAGAAATGATTTTGGGGAAGTGGGAACAAAATAATCGGAGGTTGATTCTGAAACTGATCCTGCAGTGTGATTGTGGTGCTAATCTGGAGGCTCCTCTGGGTAAATACAGCTCCTAATTGTAATTAAGATGAACATCAGCAGGGAGTGCACCTTCCTGATGAAAAATCGTAATGAAATGTAAATAGTTTGGTCACGTGGATGTTTTGCTTCGGTGATGCTAAACATCTGGCCCCTTGCCACAACACCTGGATGAAAAGTAAAAAATGGACCATGCTGCCTACATAATGTAAACATCCTTCTGATGCCAAGTTGCCCAGCAAACCACGGTGGAGATAACCAGGATGATTCTAGCTAAAATAGAACTCCAGGTTTGGGGGCTGGGTTAATGTGGTTATTTCCTCTCTTGACTTCTTTACTTTGTACATAACTTTTCAACAGTGGTTGCTTTTAGATCATAGCGCCTGGAGGTGGGAGATAGGAGTACACCTTTCTTTGGCCATCTGCCTTTAAATAAACGTCCAGTTTGTGGAGCAAAAGGCAATCTTAGCAACAGCCGCCCAAATTCTGTTTTAACTCTTTACACCTTTACTGGCTCCTTCTTCTTCTTCTTTTTTTTTTTTTTAAGAACATTGTATATTTCTTATCTCTCAGTAACTTGAGCTCAAATCTATTATTATTGTTTTATTTGTTACTTTATAAATCCCTTTCCATTTTTGTCAATGTTTCACGTTTTCTCTGGGGAAAGGATTGCATAGGACTCAGATTTACTTTGCCTGTCTAATCCAGGGTTCCTAACGTAACCCAGCCAGTGCCTCAGGAAAGCAGTTTAAGGAGAGAGTTGTTTCATTTATTTATTTAAAATAAATGCTCAGCATTTCTCCCATCGCTTTTCTATTTTGTTAGCCAGAAGAAGTGATACTTTAAATTGATTTTCTCTGGTCTGTTCATTTTTGATCTCCCCTTCTACCTCCTGCATACCCAAACCTAAGCCTCTCTAGGAAGCTGAAGCTGTTGTAACTGTATCCAGACCTCAGGGCCTTCAGAATTTATCCGGGCCTTTCTCAGAAGTCTCATTTATGATTTTGTGGTTTGCCTGGTTGGAGCCAGAGAGAGGTGGCCGGCTACCGTTTGCTGTGTCATTTTGTAAACCTTCCTATGCCATTTTAATAGGTCTCTGTCCTGTCTACTGTTAGAATAAGAGTCTTTCTTGAGGACAATAAGATTGTCAGCTTTAGGTGAAAACACGAAGGACCCAAGTCAGCTAGCCCAGACTTTACTGAACATGCCTGAAAATCCTCCCTGACCGGCTAGGGGGCACCACACACAGGTTGGGTAGACAAAGGATATAGTCAGACTGCCTTCTTACAGAGTTTTGGAAATAGTTAATTTCCAATGTTGGTTCCACATACCTGGTAGGCTGTTGTGCCATTCTGATGCCTGGGTTTATCTGCCTGATATTTAATTAGGAATCCTTTTAAAAACTCAATTTTGGTCTTTAATATCCTTTCTCTCTCTCCTGCATGGTGTGCATAGGTCCTAAATTAGACTTATAAAAAGTTTCTAAATGATGTGTCACTTGGATCTGTTAGTGTCAAATCTGGCTACGATTTGAGAGTGACCACCTACTCCCATTGAAATATTTTTGAAGATTTTGCATAGCATCCTATGGAGAATGAAATGCTTTGTAGACTATGTATGTATTGATGTAAATTATAAATTATATAAAATAATATAAATATAAATTTTATGTATATAAATTATATATAAACCATATGTATATACACGCCATATGTGCATATATATTTATACACACACATATGCATTTACTTACTATGCACTCGACTACTAGTGAAAAAGCTGGTGGTTAGAAACCACCCAGAGATGCCTTGGAAGATGGGCCTGGTGATCTGCTTCTTGAAAACCCTGTGGAGCAGTTCTTCTTTGCTCACGTGGGGTCACTATGAGTTGGAATCGACTTGACAGCAGCTAACAACTACAGTGTATATAGTTAGTTGTCCATAGGTTTTTGCTGAATGAGTAGAGAATAGCTTTTTTGGTCATATGTAAAATAATGCTGTTATTTACTCTCCTCAGTAAAAATGCAACATGGCATATCTTCAAGGAGTTTTCCTTTTCTTGTCGAATCTTCTAGTATGAAGGGAGTGTAGTAGAACTTGGCAGTATAATTAAATGGTTAACAGCACAGACTTTAGAGTCTAATAGACCTGAGTCTGAGTCTCTTCTCTGCCACATACTAGGAATGTTGATTTGTTTTTCTGCCCCTCTCAGGAGTGTTATAAGATTTAAATGAAACTATACGTATCAGGAGCACCCAGCCTAGAGAATCTTAACTTAAGATATATGGAATTTAGGATATGTGAACCCCCAGAAATAATACACAAACTTTTATATGCATTTTTTGTAGGATTGTGTTTATAGCTATAATCAGATTTTCCAAGAAAACTGCCAATCCAAAAGGAACTACTGTCTTTGATACCTAGGACAATGACTTGCTTCCTGGGTAGGTTGAAAAGGGTCAAATATTGGTGGGGGATACTGGACCTTGGTCCAGGTCAGCACACTCCGTGGAACCTCAAACCCAAACCCAACTCAATGCTGTCAAGTCAGTTCTGACTCCTGGCAATCCTATATGACAAGAGTAGAACTGCCCAATAGGGTTTCTAGGGCTGTAAATCTTTACGGAAGCAGACTGCCACATCTTTGTCTTGCAGAGTGGCTGGTGGGTTTGAATTGCCGACCTTTCAGTTAGCAGCCGAGTGCTTAACCACTGTGCCACCAGGGCTCCTTCCATGCAGCCTCACCTCTCCTCATTTTTTAGTTTCCCTCCCACTAGGCTGGCTGTTAATTAGGAACGATGAAAGCTAAAGCATGGTATCAAGTCCCTGTGACCTCATCTAAGAATTTATTTCCCCTGTCTAAGCATTCTGAGATGCTTCTGTTTGTGGAATTTATTTAACAAACGCATAATCCTTACAATGGGCCAGTCACTGCTCTAAGCATTTTGCAAATATTAATTCACTGAATTCTCACAACAACACTATAAGGGAGATGGTATAGTTATCTCATTTTACAGATGGGTAAACTTAGGCACAGAGAGGTTAAGTTACTTTCTTAAGGTCAGAGGGCTAAAAAGTGGCATTGTTGGATTTACAGACTCCGGCAGTCTGGTTCCTGAATTCACTCTGGTTCCTGAATTCATGCTCTTATCTTAACCACTATACGATTTACACTCTCTTTATGTATGTCCAAAGGCTGCATTTGCCCAGGTTATCCAAGGGCAGCTAAGGGAAGTTTTCTGAGCCATCACGTAGGGGCTATAAGAGATGATCAGAGATGGCAAAATTCAATTTTCACTCCCTTGCTGGAGTTCCCTGAGCCAGTCTTCTTGTAAGGCAGAGATACACCAGAAGCTGAAGTGCCTCTGACAGCCAGTGCCCCTAACCTGGAGGAATTACACTGTTGTAATGAACTGCAACTTTGATGCAGTTTGGGGAGTTTCCTGGCACTTCCTTCCAATCAGAAATGAGGTATATTTTGATGAAGTGCCTATCTATTTGTATCTTGGTGTATAACCCCGGTTGTAGGCTGAAGGGGGGTGATTTATTAGAGTGCTCTCTAGTGGGAGAGCTGGCTTACCAGCTCCGAGGTCCTGGTGCAGTGATGGATCAGCCAATAAGCAAGGTAAGCACGAGCTTGTTTGTGCTTACTTACTAATCCATAGTGAACAATTTCACAAAGCCATGTTCACTATGGATTAGTAAGTAAGCACAAGTAAGCCCATGCTTACCTTGCTTATTGAATAATCCACCACATCACTGTAAACTTAAATTTAAAAAGAGGCTTTGATTCTGTAGGAAGGTGCTGTGGGGTTGGGAGAGAGACAGATGCCAGCCATACCTAGAAGCAGAATCTTTGATGTGGTCAAAAAATGTGAAAGTGTTTACTACAGATAATCTGGTAAGCGAAGTAAGCACTGTGCTTACCTTGCCTATTGGATAACTCACCCCTGGACAAAACCCCAAAACCCCAAAACCAAACTTGTTGCCGTTGAGAAAATTCCAACTCATAGCGACCCTGTAGGACAGAGAAGAACTGCCCTCATAGGGTTTCCAAGGAGCAGCTGGTGGATTCGGACTGCCGACCCTTTGGTGAGCAGCCCAGCTCTTAACCACTGCTTAACCAGAGCTCCAGGGAGTGGACAAGACCCTGGCAAACCCAGCCCCAGCTGGGAAGCACAAGACTTTGAGTCCTCTTTCTTAAGCAGAAGGGCCTCAGCCTGGCCTCAATCTTTCCCCGAGGTGTGACAGAAGAGACTGTACCATAGACGTATGAAAAGAAAGGAATAGTTTTCGGCAAGTCTGCGAAAGTTCTCCAGAGTTGAGGGAAGGGGGAACGGGGGTGGGGGTGGGGAACGACTCTTCGAAAAGCCTTAACTAAATGCAGCTGCTTGTTACACGGAGCCTGACTTGCATGCCAGGAATATCTAAAAAGCTAACGAATACAAAATAAAAATAAACAGCAGTAAAAAGGCTCTCTCTTTGTTGCAGTAGGCTCAGTTGGGGTTTTCAGTTTGTTTAGGAAGGGGAAAACTGTGGAATCCACTTTATTTTGGTAAGGCAGTGAAACATGGATTGATGCTGTGTCATTGGGATGCTACCACTACCTGAGCTTTCTCCTTCACACTCTCCCCCCAGAAGGTCCAGGCGCGGACATACACAGAGCTTGAGTCTCAAACTGTCGGCCCTGAGTGAATGACACTGAAAGGGGGCAGATAATTTAATGGGATAATCTTGGCAGGGCCAGCAAATTTCACACCCCATCTCTCACTAATAGAAAGGCAGTAGAAGGCTACAATATCCTCAGATGAAAACGTTGTATAAAAAGGCTCTGCTTAACAGTAACTGTCTGTCCATAAATAAGGTTCTGCAAAGTTTTGATCCAAAAGCTGTTGTTAAATACTGATAAGCCAAGTCTCATAATATTTGGTCTCCTTACGCTTCCTTTTTTTTAATTCCCACAGAACCATATATATATGTATTTTTTTTTTTTTAAGAGGGGGAAGGGACCTAAAAGGTCAATCCAAACTGTTTACTTTCTCAAGTATTTCTCTGCAGAATGGACCTTCTTTTATAGCTATTTAAAGAGGTGGCGCGTGGAGTAATAGAAATAGAATGGGGCTTGAACCTGACGGACGGGGGTTTAAATTGGGACTTCTTTGCTGCTTACTGGCCATGTGACCTTGGGCAAAGTTACTTGCCCTTCTGAGCCTTGGTTTTCTTATCTGCAAAATGGGGATAACAATATTATCAGACTTACAGGGTTTTGGTGAGGATTCAGTGAGATAATGGACCTAACACAGTGCCATGGACCTAGTAAACACGTATTGTGTTAGCTACCATTATTATGAGGGGCTTACTGGTGACATCAGAAAATCTGGCTCCAAAATAATGATCATCATGCTGATCAAGGCTCAGAAAGAAGCATTTTTTTTTTTTTTTTTTTTAAGCAGTGTTAGAAGACTCTTGTGTGTTTTGTTTTATACTCTGGATTTGAGCAGCACCCATGCCAGTGCTGGGGATCTGGAGAGGAGGAGACACCAAAGGGCAGTTTTGTGAAGCCTTAAAACAAAGGCTTTTTTCAGAACAACCAGCTTTTTGGGGAAGAGCAACCCGTCTCTGGTGCTTGGTGTAATTCCAGAATCCTGCAACGGGGAATGTTACATTTCAGGGACCTCCGCTTGTAACCTGACCGTTTTTAGCTCCAATATCCAAATAATCTTGCTGAGCACAACTTGAAAGAGAAGGATAATGGCCGGAGGAAAGACTCCTGAGGTGCTCTGTTAGCCATTTAAAATTTCTGAGGACAAAAAAAAAAAGTTCATGTTACCCAAAGAGAGAAGAGTAATGAAGTGTGTGGGAAGGGGGAGGGGAGATAAAAAGAACTTCTAAAGACCAAGGCAAGGTTTAAATTTTTTATTTTTATTTTTTAACAGTAAAGCTTGTCATTCAATGCATTTCATGTAAGATTTATTATATACTATTATGTGTGAGATCTGATGTTAGTGACCAGGAACAAAACATTCTCCTGCCCCCAAGGAAGAGACAGAGGAGAGGAACTCTCGCTTTTTGAGCACCTACTGTGTACCAGGCATTGTACTTTATAGATATTAGGTTTTATATCCCAGCAGCACTTTGAGATTGGATTTATTGACCTCATTTTACAGATAAGAGAATTGAGGCTCAGTGAGGTAAGTATCTTGGTCAGCCTCACACAGTTATTTCATGGGAATTTGGGATTTAAACCTAGATTTAAAAAAAAAAAAAAAATTCTACTTTGTTTTTGATGAAAGTCTACACAGCAAATTAGGTTCCCATTTAACAATTTCTGTACATATTCTTCAGTGACATTGGTTATGTTTTTTACAATGTGTCAACATACTTATTTCCATTCTGGTTCTTTTCTTTCTATTAATCTAGCTTTCTGTGCCCTTCCTCCTTCCCCCTTACCTTCTCATCTTAAGGGTAAATGTTGACCTTTTGGTCTCATATAGTTGATTTTTTTTTTTGAAGAAAAAATTGATACTGTTTATTTTATGAGCTAATCTGTTATTTGGCTGAAAGGTGACCTATGGGAGTAGTTTTAGTTCCAGGTGTAAAGGGTGTCTCAGGGTGACAGTCTTGAGGGTTCCTCTGGTCTCTACTGGTTCAGTAAATCTGGCCTTTTTAAAGAAGTTGAGTTTTGTTCTACGTTCTTCTCCTATTCTATCTGGGACCATCTATTGTGTCCCTAGTCAGAACAGTTGGTAGTGGTAGCTGGGCACCATCTAGTTCTTCTGGTCTCAGTCTAGATGAGGCTGTGGTTTGTGTGGTCTGTTGGTCCTGTAGTTTCTTCTTCTCTGAGTCTTTGATTTCCTTCTTTCTCTTTTGCTCCAGACAAGTTGAGACCAATAGTTAGGTGTATCTTAGGTGGCTGCTTGCAAGCTTTTAAGACCCCAGATACGACTTACCAGACTAGAATGTAGACAATAAACATTATGGACTATGTTATGTCAATTGACCAAGTTGTCCCATGAGACTATGGTGCTAAGCCTTCAAACCCAATAAACTAATCCCTTGAGGTGTTTGGTTATGTCTAGGAAGTATCTGTAACTGTGCCCCGTATGTGCTTTATTATATATATAAATATATATGCAGCACAAACATGTACATAGCTATGCCTACAGACACACCTATACATACACACATATGTATACACATATACCTTCTTATACACATATATGCATATTTATCTACCTATGTAACCACACATATATTTTTTAGTAGATATTGCTGTTATTGCAGAATTGTATACATTACAGCATTTACCAAAAACATCCCTTATTCTTACGTACTTCTTAGTGTCATCATTTGCTTTAGTTAAGTTATGCAGACTTTGCCCACATTCGGTATTGCCTTTCCCATCACCAAAAATAACAAATCTCTACTACCTAGAAAGTGATTGCCCCTCCCTCCCCTTCTCATCCCTGGCAACCACCAAAGAATGTTGTTTTCTATGTGTATACCTATTCTTTTCTTTTTATAAAAGTGAGATCATACAATATTTGTCCTTATGTGATTGACTTATTTCACTCAGCATAATATCCTTCAGATTCGTCAATCTTATATTTCGAGAACTTACCATTATTCTTTATAGCTATGTAGTATTCCATTGTATGTATGTACCACAATTTGTTTATCCATTTATCCGTTGATGGACACTTAGGTTGTTTCCATCTTTATGCTATTGCGAATAATGCTGCAATGAACATAGGTGAGCATATGTCCATTTGTGTCATTGTCATTAGATCTCTAGAGTATATACCTAGGAGTGAGATTGCTGGATCATAAGGTATTTCTATTTCTAGCTTTTTGAGGAAGCACCCTACCATTTTCCATAACGGTTGTACCATTTTACAATCCCACCAGCAGTGGATCAGGGTTCCAATCTCCCCACATCCTCGCCAACATTTGTTTTTTGGATCAGTGCCATTTTTGCAGAGGTGAGATGGTTATCTCATTGTAGTTTTGATTTGCATCTCTCTAATGGCTAGTGCAGCCCTGGTGGCACAGTGGTTAAGAGCTCGGCTGCTAACTAAAAGCTCAGCAGTTTGAATCTACAAGCAGTTCCTTGGAAACCCTATGGGGCAGTTCCACTCTGTCCTATAGGGTTGCTATGAGTTGGAATCAACTCGATGGCAATGGGTTTGGTTTTTTTGGTTTTAATGGCTAATAGTTGAGAGCATCTTTTCATGTGTTTGTTGACTACTTGAATGTCCTCTTTGATGAAGTGTCTGTTCATGTTCTTTGCCCATTTTTTAATTGGATTGTTTGTCTTTTTGTTGTTGACTTGTTGAAGTTTTCTATATGTTATAGAGATTAGACCCTTACAGATATATTGTTGCCAAAGATTTCTTTCCCACTCTGTGGGACCTTTTTTTACTCTTTTGCTAAAGTCTTTTGATGAGCATATTTAATTTTTACAAGGTCCCAGTTTACCTAATTTGTCTTCTGTTGTTTGTGCATTTGTAGTTGTGATTAATAATCTATTTCTAAAGAAACTTAGGTCTCATAGTTTTGTCCCTGTATTATCTTCCAGGATCTTTATAGTTTTAGCTTTAACATTTATGTCTTTGATCCATTTTGAGTTAGTTTTTGTGTATGATGTGAGGTATGAGTCCTGTTTAATTTTACTGCAAATAGATAGCCAGTTTTGCCAGCACCATATGTTACACTGTTTCTTCCCCATTGAATGGACTTTGACCCCTTGTTGAAAATCAGCTCCCACCGATGGATGGATTCACTTCTGGGTTTTCAATTCTATTCCATTGGTCTGTGTGTCTGTCATTGAATCAGTATCAGGCTGTTTTGATTACTGTGGCTGTATAGTATATTTTGAGATCGGGAAGCATGAAGCCTCCTACTTTGTTCTGCAGTGTTGCTTTGGCTATTCTCAACATTTTTCTTTTCCATATAAAGTCGATGATTAGTTTTTCCATTTCAGTAAAGACTGCTGTTGGAATTTGGGTCAGGATTGCATTATATCTGTAGATCACTTTGGGTAATATTGACATTTTAACAATGTTCAGTCTTCCAACCCATGAGCATGGAGTGTTCTTCCATTTATGTAGATTTCTTTGAGTTTCTTGCAGTAGTGCTTTATAGTTGTCATTATATAAATTTTTTACCTCCCTGGTTAGGTTTATTCTCAGATATTTTATCCTTTTGGGAGCTATTGTAAATTCTGTTGTTTTCTTGATTTCCTTTTTTGGAGTTCTCCTTGTTAGTGTAAAGGAACCCAACTGATTTTTGTGTGTTAATCTTATATCCTGCCACTTTGCTAAATCTTTCTATTAGATCCAGTAGCTTTCTTGTGGAATCTTCGGGATTTTCTTTGTGTAGGATCATGTCATCTATGAATAGACATAGATTTACTTCTTCCTTTCCAAATTGGATACCTTTTATTTCCCTTTCTTGCCTTGTTGCTCTGGTTACGACTTCCAGTACAATATTGAATAAGAATGGTGATAGTGAGCATCCTTGTCTCATTCCTGATCTCAAGCGCAAGGCACTCAGCCTTTCACTATTGAGAATAATGTTGGATGTTGGTTTAGCATATATGCCCTTAATTATGTTGAGGAATTTCCCCTCTATTCTTATTTTGCTGAGAGTTTTTATCAGGAAAGGGTGTTTGATTTTATCATATATCTTTTCTGCATCAGTTGAGATGATCATGTAATTCTCTTCCTTTGTTTCATTTATGTGGTGAATTATACTGATTGATTTTCTAATGTTGAGTCATCTTTACATATCTGGTATGAATCCCACCTGATCATGGTGTACTATTTATTTGATATGGTGTTGAATTCTCTTGGCTAGAATTTTTGTGCCTGTGTTCATGAGGGATATTGGTTTGTAATTTTCCTTTTTTGTGATGTCTTTACCTTGAATCTAGGTATTTTGACTCTAAAGTGTATGCTATTTCCACTAGCCTTAAAGTATAGTTGGGGAGACATTGATGAACAGACATATACCTCCACAAGCCAACTAACTCTCCTGCAGGTGACTTTTAGGAAAGAGTTGTGAAAAAAGTGCTATGGGAACGCAGGGGTGAGAGAGGTTGATTCTCACTCGGAATCACAGGGTCAGATGGAGAACATTAGTGCCTCCATCATAGGCTTATTGTGAAGATTAAATGAGATAATGTGGGAAAAATGCTTAGCACACATAGTGAGTGCTTAGCCAGTGGTCTCCTGTAGTTATATAGCCAGTGAGAGGTCAGTCAGGTCAGGATTTATCTGCCTCTAAAGCCTGAGTGCTGATTGCTCTGCTGTGTCCCTTTTCAACAGATATGGGGTTGTTGGGAGTCCCTGGGTGACAGAAAGGGTTAAATGCTTGGCTAATAACCAAAAAGTTGGATGTTTGAACTCATCCAGAGGTGTCTTGGAAGACAGGCCTGGTGATCTGCTTCTGAAAGGTCCTAGCCATGAAAACCCTGTGGAGTAGAGTTCAACTCTGAAACATATGGGGTCACCATGAGTCAGAATTGACTCAACAACAACTGGTATGTGGTTCTTGAAAGAGTTTAAGTGAATGTGCAGTCCCCAGAGGGAAGGGAAGGGAAGACCCAAGATAGTTCCTCCTGTTACCTTTCATACCTGTCCTAATCCAGGCTTTTTGGACTAAGTTAGGTTTTGAGGGTTGGGCGGTAGAGTTGTCCAGGTATGGAGTTAGTGACAATCATGATGCCTAATCCTAAGCTCATTTATTCATATATTATACAATTCTCTATGCACTTACTATGAGGCAAGTATTCTGTGAGTTGCTGGAAATGTAAAGATGAATAAACCTATGTCCTTGCCTTGGAGTATATTTCAAATGGCAGATCTATGACAGAGATTGCTAGCTGATCTCCAAATCTGTTTCCATCTCTTTCTGGGCACACGGCTAGACTATGGAGTACTATAATTTCCAGCTCCTTCTCAGTAAAGTGAGACCATATGACTAAATACTAGTTAAAATGGAATGAGAGTGCAAGTAATGAGTGTCACTTCTAAAAAACTTTCCAGACAGGATCCTCTGTGATCCTTTTGTGGTTTGATAGAGTCAAACATGGCAGCCTTAGGTCATATGTTGAAGACTCTACAAGGCATAAGGAGCCTGGGACCCTCCCTTAAGCCCTGCATGGCAGAGAGCTACCTGTTGGTCCACATTTGTTAAGATTTTATGTGAGCAAGAAATAAACTTCTGTTGTCTTAAGGCACTCAAATTTTGTGGCTTCTCAGTTACAGCTGCTAATGTTACCTTAACTAATATAAGGTTGTAAACCATAGTGGGCTGTGAAATCAATTTAGTGGGTCAAATAAAATATAGACTATAATACGAAATTTCAGCATGTATTATACTAATAGAGTAAGTATTATTTTAGAAAACTTTAGCTTCAGTTATATATGTATATACTATTGGTTTATTATTGGGCCATTATGATCAAAAGTTTGAAAGCCATTGGTCTAATGAAGGCAGAGAAGTCAACAGCTCTGTACAATGGAGTGGTAGTTGTGAAAATAGTGGTTAGATCCTAGTTTTTTGGAAACTCAGTCAAGGAAATACCCTGGAAGCTGAGATAGCACCAGGGTTTGTTTTCTAGTCAGTTGGTGTTGGCTGCCTGGGTGCAGTGCTGAGATAGAATCTCAGGTTTTCTTCTAGGATCACTGGGAAGGAGTGCTGTGATCAGACAGCAGCATCTGCCATGAGCATGGGAAGGAGAAGACTCTTGGAGTAGAGTCTCAGACCTAGTTTGTGGCTGATCACTTCACATGGAGTCTGGAGCTCACTCCAGTGAATTAGACCCTCTTCCCGAATTATTCATGGAGTGCCTAAGATGTTTCTAGCACTAAGCACTGTGGGGAATCTAGAAAAACTATGACTGGCCTTTGCCCTTGGAGAGTTTCTCTGTTAGGGGCAATAAAATAGGCACTTGTGAAATAGCAATACAACCAGTGAGTACAGAGTTGGCAATTATAGATGCAGAATCCCAAGAAAGGAGAAGTCTTTAGGGAGGAAGTGGGACATGATGGAAGCCTTGGAGGATTGATATGGGGAGTGAAGGAGAGGAGCTGGACTTTTCAGTGAATAAAAGCTATGGAAAAGTGTCAAAATTCTGCAGAAGAGTGCAGCTAATCTGGTCTCAAAGACTTGCAGAGACTGTCCTGGGTTCTTACACTGGGCCTTTACTCTGGAATGAAGTGATGAGGGAGGGCTGGGGAGTGGGAATGATTACGATAGTACCTGGTGGAAATGTGAAAATTGAAGAAGAAAAAGTACTTAGAATAGTGTTTAGCATTCATAAGTTAACTCAGAAAAATTCATTGCCAGGGAGTCGATTCCAACTCATGGAAATCTCATGTGTGTCAGAGTAGAACTGCGCTCCACAGGGTTTTCAATAGCTGTCATCTTATGGAGGTAGATCACCAGGCGTTTATTCCACAACCCACTGGGTGGATTCGAACCGCCAATCTTTTAGTTGAGCCCTAGTGGCGCAGTGGTTAAGAGCTTGTCTGCTAACCAAAAGGTCAGCAGTTCAAATCCATCAGCTGCTGCTTAGAAACCCTATGGGGCAGTTCTACTGCATCCTATAGGGTCACTATGGGTCCGAATCTAAGGTTAATAAGTGGTGCCTGCTGGATTTTTTGCATATGAAGAGTATGAGGGGAAGCAGGAGTAGGGTTTTACTGGGAGCATGACGACTTATCTTTCTCTCCAAAGAGTGCCCCAGAGAGTTAAAAATGCTGTACCTTTCAGGGCTCCTTGTCAAAGGTATATCGTATCTTTCCTCTTCTGCTGCAGGAGTTTTGTAGTAAAAACAAAATAAAACAAAAGCAAAAATTTGCCATCAAGTTGACTCTGACTCACGGTGACCCCGTATATGTCAGAGTAGAACTGTCCTCCATAGGGTTTTCAATGGCTGATTTTTTTGGATGTAGAGGTCGGTGCCATTCTTTCCAAGCATTTTGGGTAGACTCGAGCCCCTAAACTTTTGGTTAACAAGTGGAGTGCATTAGCTGCACCACCCTGGGACTCCTTGTTTTGTAGTGCAGGCTATTAAATGCCTGTCTACCTATCTTAGGCAGGGTTCTCTAGAGAAGCAAAACTAGTTTAGCACCTATGTATATATATACATATCCAAACTACATCGTAACTGCGAAACCACTGAGAATCATGGCCGAGCCAAGCTGACACACAACCTTAATGATCATATTACCTTCTGCCTGCTTGATTAAATGATAATAGTATAGTAATAATGAGCACTTATATCAAACATACTATATGCTAAATACCATTCCAAGTACCTTAGGTATTGGTTAAGTGCTCGGCTATAACTAAGAGATTGGAGTGTTGAACCCACCAGCTGCTCTGTGGCAGAAAAGACCTGGCAATCTGCTCTCATACAGATTACAGTCTTGGAAAACCTATGGGGCAGCTCTACTCTGTCTTATAGGGTTGCTGTGAGTTGGAATTGACTCAGCAGCACACAACAGCAGTTTTCAGGGCAACCCTATGAGGTAGGAAATATTAAATTCATTCTCCAGATATGAAGAACACTGAGGCACAGAGAAGGTAAGTTACTTGTTCAAGGTTACACAGATAGTTAAGTGAGAGAGCCAGGATTTGAACCTAGGTATACTGAGGCTCAAGGAGCCCTGGTGGCACAGTGGTTAAGCTGCTCACTGAAAGGCTGACAGTTCGAACCCACCACCGCTCCTTAGGAGAAAGATATGGCAGTCCACCACTCCATAGGAGAAAGATGTGGCAGTCTGCTTCCATAAAGGTTTATAGCCTTGGAAACCCTATGGGGCAGTTCTGCTTGGTACTATAGGGTTGCTATGAGTTGGAATCAACTCCACAGCAATGACTTTGGTTTTTTGGTTAATCAGCATAAATAGAAAGATAGAATTTTTATGAATATGAGTAGTTGTATCCTAAGGCTCTGGGTAGTGCAAATGGTTAAAGTGCTCAGCTGCTAATCAAACGACTGGTGGCTTGAGTTCAACCAGAGGTGCCTGTGAAGAAAGGCCTGGTGATCTATTTCTGAAAAATCAGCCATTGAAAACCCTATGGAGCATAGTTCTACTCTGACACACATGGGGTCACAATAAGTGGGAGTCTACTCAATGGCAAGCAACTGGTTGGTTGGTTATCCTGAGGCCAGGGCCTTGGTCCTTAGTCATTATGCCATATTGTATCTCAGCTTTTTTTTTTTTTTTTTAAAAAACTCTGATGATTAAAATCCTCTATAACATCCCAGCCAAATAGCTGAGTCAAAATAATTACAATTAAATCTTCCATTTGTGTAGGACATTGCAGCTTACAAAATTATTTAATGTACAATATTACTTTATTCTCTGAATAATCCGAATAATCCAATTAAGTGGGATCTCTCTCTCTCTCTCTCTCTCTCTCTCTAAGTGGGATCTCTGTCTCTTTTTTTTAATTTTTATTGTACTTCAGATGAAGGCTTACAGAACAAATAGTATCAGATGAAACAGTGGTACGCATATTGTTTTATGACATTGGTTAACAACCCCACAACATGTCAACCCTCTAACTTCTCAACATTTTTTGTTTTTTGGTGACAATACACATAGCCAAAGATACACCAATTCAAAAATTTCTACACGCACAGTTCAGTGACATTGACTATGCTCTTCCAATCGTGCTGTTATTCTCACTTTAGATGAAGGCTTACAGAACAACATAGTTTCTCATTTAACAGTTACTACAAATGTTGCCTTATGACAGTGGTTAACAATCTCACAACACATCAACAATATCCTTACTCAACCTTGGGTTCCCTATCACCAGCTTCCTTTTCCCCTTCTGCCTTCTGGCCCTTGTCACTGGACTCCTGTACCTTGTTAGTCTCATTTGGTTTTACGTGGCTGTCCACTCCCCGGCTGAACAGCGAACCTCGGAGGTAACTTCATCACTGAGCTAAAAGGGTGTCTGGGGGCCATACTCTCGAGGTTTCTCCAGTCTCCTTTAGGCCAGTAAATCTGGTCTTTTTTTTTTTTTGTGAGTTAGAATTATGCTCTACATCCTTCTCCAGCTCTGTCCAGAACCCTCCGTTGTGATCCTGGTCAGAGCAGTCAGTGGTGGTAGCTGGCACCATCTAGCTGTACTAGACTCAGTGTGGTGGGGGCCTTGGTAGCTGTGGACAATTAGTCCTTTGGACTAATCTTTTCCTTGTATCATGTTCTCTTCATTCTCCCTTGCTCCCGAAGGGATGAGACCAGTGGAGTATCTTAGATGCCTGCTCACAGGCTAAGACCCCAGACACTACTTACCAAGGTAGAATGTAGAACATTGTCTTTATAAGCTGTGTCATGCCAATTGAGCTAGATGTTCCCCAAGACCATGGTCCCCAGAGCCCTCCACCCAGCAACTCAGTCCCTCAGGGAGTTTGGATGTGTCTATGGGGCTTCCACGACCTTTCCTTGTACAAGTTGTGCTAGTTTCCCCTGTATTGTGTACTGTCTCACCCTTCACCCAAGATACCACTTATCTATTGCCTATTTAGTATTTCCCCCCCACCCCTCCCATCCCTGGTAACCAACAAAGATTGTTACATTTTGTGTGTGAACTTTTTCATGGGTTTTTACAATAGAGGTCTCATACAATATTTGTCCTTTTGTGATTGACTTATTTCACTCAGCATAATGTCCTCCAGTTTCATCCACGTTATGAGATGCTTCACAGATTCATTGTTGTTCTTTCTCATTGCATAGTACTCCATTGTGTGTACGTACCATAGTTTGTTTATCCATTCATCTGTTGATGGGCATCTAGGTTGTTTCCATCGTTTTGCTATTGTGAACAATGCCGCCATGAACATAGGTGTGCATATGTCTATTCGAGTGATGACTCTTATTTCTCTAGGATATATTCCTAGGAGTGGGATTGCTGGATCGAATGGTATACCTATTTCTAGCTTTCTGAGGAAGCGCCATATCATTTTCCAACATGGTTGTATCATTTTGAATTCCCACCAGCAGTGCATAAGAGTTCCCATCTCCCCGCAGCCCCTCCAACATTTGTTATTTCCAGTGTTTTTGATTCGTGCCAGTAATGCCAGGTTGAGATGGTATCTCATTGTGGTTTTAATTTGCATTTCTCTTAATGGTTAGTGATCACGAGCATTTCCTCATGTGTCTGTTGGCCATTTGAATGTCTTCTTTGGTGAAGTGCCTGTTCGTTTCCTTTGCCCATTTTTTAATAGGATTATTTGTCTTTTTGTTGTAGAGGTGTTGGATTTTCTTGTAGATTATGGAGATTAGACCTTTGTGGGACTTGTACTGTTCAAAAAATTTTTCCCAGTCTGTAGGTTCTCTTTTTACTCTTTTGGTGAAGTTTTTTAAAGAGCATAGGTGTTTGAGTTTTAGAAGATCCCAGTTATCTAGCTTATCTATTGGGGTTTGTGCGTTGATGGTTATGGTTTGTATCCTGTTAATGCCATGTATTAAGGCCTGAAGTGTCGGTCCTATTTTTTCTTCTATGAACTTTATAGTTTTAGGCTTTGTATTCAGGTCTTTGATCCATTTTGAAGTAGTTTTTGTATACGGTGTGAGGTATGGGTCCTGTTTCATTTTTTTGCAAATGGATATCCAGTTTTGCCAGCACCATTTGTTAAAAAGACTGTCTTTTCCCCATTTGATGGACTTTGGGACCTTGTCGAAGATCAGGTGACCGTAGGTGGATGGATTTACATCTGGGTTCTCAATTCTGTTCCATTGGTCAATGTATCTGTCGTTGTACCAGTACCAGGCTGTTTTGACTACTGCAGCTATATAGTAGGTTCTGAAGTCAGGTAGGGTGAGTCCTCCAACTTTATTCTTCTTCTTCAGTAGTGCTTTACTTATTCGGGGCTTCTTCCCTTTCCATGTAAAGTTAATGATTAGTTTTTCCATCTCTTTGAAGAATGTTGCTGGTATTTGGATCGGGATTGCGTTGTATTTGTAAATTGCTTTGGGTAGAATTGCCATTTTCACAATGTTGAGTCTGCCTATCCATGAGCATGGTATGTTTTTCCATTTATGTAGATCCCTTTGGGTTTCATGCAGTAGTGTTTTGTACTTTTCTTTGTATAGGTGTTTTATATCCCTGGTCAGATTTATTCCTAAGTATTTTATCTTTTTAGGGGCTATTGAAAATGGTATTGATTTCCTGATTTCCTTTTCATCGTTCTCCTTACTGGTGTATAGGAATCCAACTGATTTTTGAATGCTGTATCCTGCTACTCTGCTGAATCTTTCTATTAGTTCCAGTAGATTTCTTGTGGAGTCTTTAGGGTTTTCTATGTATAGTATCATATCATCTGCAAACAGGGACAGTTTAACTTCTTCATTACCAATTTGGATGCCCTTTATTTCTTTTTCTTGCCTTACTGCTCTAGCTAGAACTTCCAACACAATGTTAAATAGGAGTGGTGATAAAGGGCATCCTTGTCTTGTTCCTGTTTTCAAGGGGAACGTTTTCAGCCTCTCTCCATTAAGAATGATGTTGGCCGTTGGTTTTGCATAGATGCCCTGTATGATGTTGAGAAATTTCCCTTCTATACCTATTTGATTGAGAGTTTTTATCAGGAATGGGTGTTGGACTTTGTCAAATGCCTTTTCTGCATCAATTGAGATGATCATGTGATTCTTTTCTTTCCTTTTATTTATGTTGTGGATTCCGTTGATTGATTTTCTAATGTCGAACCATCCTTGCATACCTGGTATGAATCCTACTTGGTCGTGGTGTGTTATTTTTTTGATATGATGCTGAATTCTATTGGCTAGAATTTTGTTCAGAATTTTTGCATCTATTTTCATGAGAGATATTGGTCTGTAATTAATTTTCTTTTTTTGTGATGTCTTTGCCTGGTTTTGGTATCAGCATTATGCTGGCTTCATAGAATGAATTTGGAAGTGTTGCTTCCTCTTCTATGCTCTGAAATAGTTTGAGTAGTACTGGTACAAGCTCTTCTGTAAATGTTTGGTAGAATTCTCCAGTGAAGCCATCTGGGCCAGGGCTTTTTTTGGTTGGGAGTTTTTTTATTACCTTTTCAATCTCTTCTCTTGTTATGGGTCTGTTCAGATTTTCAACATCACTTTGTTGTAGTTTGGGTAGGCTGTGTGTTTCTAGAAGTTTATCCATTTCCTCTAGGTGTTCAAATTTGTTGGAGTATAGTTTTTCATAATATACTGTTATAATCCTTTTTATTTCAGTTGGGTCTGTTGTAATGTCCCCCATTTTATTTCTTATTTGGGTTATTTTTGTCCTCTCCTGTTTTTCTTTTCTCAGTCTGGCCAGTGGTTTGTTGATTTTGTTGATTCTTTCTTTTGTTTTTCTGTTCTCTATTTCATGTATTTCTGCTCTGATCTTTACTATTTCCTTTCTTCCTGTGGTTGTGGGCTTTTTTTGCTGTTCTCTTTCTATTTGTTTGAGTTCTGTAGTTAATGTTTTGATTTTGTCCCTTTCTTCTTTTTTGATATGTGCATCTATTGCTATAAATTGTCCTCTGAGGACTGCCTTTGCTGTGTCCCAAAGGTTTTGGTATGATGTGTTTTCATTCTCATTTGATTCTAGGAATTTTTTGATTCCATCTCTGATTTCTTCAATTACCCACTGATGTGTAAGTAGGGTATTATTCAGTTTCCATGTAGTTGATTTTTTTTCCTTGCTCTTTCTAGTGTTAATTTCTACCTTGATGGCATTGTGGTCAGAAAAGATACTGTGAATTATCTCAACGTTTTGGATCTTGTTGAGGATTGCTCTGTGGCCTAAGATGTGGTCTATTCCGAAGAACGTTCCATGTGCATTGGAAAAGAATGTGTACTTTGCAGTGGTTGGATGGAGTGTTCTATATATGTCTATGAGGTCAAGTTGGCTGATTGTGCCCTTTAGGTCTTCTGTATCTTTGCTGAGTTTCTTCTTAGTTGTTCTGTCCTTTACTGAGAGTGGTGTGTTGAAGTCTCCTACTATTATTGTGGAACTGTCAATTTCTCTTTTCAGTGTTGTTAGAGTTTGTTTTATGTATTTTGGAGCCCTGTCATTGGGTGCGTAGATGTTTATTATGGTTATGTCTTCATGATGGATGGTCCCCTTAATCATTATATAGTGTCCTTCTTTGTCTTTTATGGTAGATTTTGTTTTAAAGTCTGTTTTATCTGAGATTAGAATTGCCACTCCTGCTCTTTTTTGGTAGTTGTTAGCTTGATATATTTATTTCCAACCTTTGACTTTTAATAAATTCACATCTTTGTTTCTAAGGTGTGTCTCTTGTAGACAGCATATTGATGGATCCTGTTTTCTTATCCATTCTGTGACTCTCCGTCTCTTTATGGGTGCATTGAATCTATTTACATTCAGTGTAATTATTGATAGATGTGAGTTTGTTGCTGTCATTTTGTAGTGCTTTTTTTTGTGGTGCTGACGTTTTCTTTGTTCTTCTTACTCTCTTGTGCTGAATTACTTTTGTTTGTGGATTTTGTGTTCATTTCTTTTGTTTTTGTAGGTTTTGTTTTTGCTGAGACTTTATGTTTTTCGTCTTTATGAGTTGGTTTGTTAACTTTCTTTGTGGTTACCATGAATTTTACCCTTATCTTTATAAGTTTGAAGCAGTCTACCCTTACTTGGTATTGCCTTGCCTTCCTCTCCATTAGAAGGTTCTCTACCTATGCCGTTTATTCCCTCTTTCATTGTTTTGATGTGGTTGTCATCCATCGATTGACTGCTCTGATTCCCTGGTGTATTTCTTTTGGTTTTGGATAGTCCTCGAGAGTTCATTTCCTAGATTGGTATCTGACTCGTAAGATCCTGCGTCCTAGGTCCTGCCTGAGGGCTGAAGCTGTTTGTCCTCAGATACAAGAACTCCCTTTAATAATTCGTGTAAGTTTGGTTTGACTTTTACATATTCCCTTAGTTTCTGTTTCTTTGGAAATGACTTAATTTCACCATCAAATTTGAACGAGAGTTTTGCAGGATATATTATTCTTGGCTGACAATTTTTTTCTTTCAAGATTTTGTATATGTCATCCCACTGCCTTCTTGCCTGCATGGTTTCTGCCGAATAATCTGAGCTTAGTCTTATTGTTTCTCCTCTGTATGTGACTTCTTGTTTTCCACGAGCTGCTCTCAGGATTCTTTGTTTGTCTTTGGTTTTGGTAGGTGTGAATATGATATGCCTTGGTGATTTTCTTTTGGGGTCTCTTCTATATGGGGTTCGTTGAGCTTTTTGGATGGCTAGCTTTTCATCTTTCATGATATTGGGGAAGTTTTCTGTCAGCAGTTCCTCAATGATCCTCTCTGTGTTTTCTGTTTTCTCCCCCTGTTCTGGAATGCCAATCAGTTGTGAATTTTTGCTTTTGATTGTGTCCCACATAACTCTCAGGGTCTCTTCATTTTCCTTTGTTGTTTTTTCTGAGTTTTCCTGAAACAGAGTTGTATCCAAGTGTTTGTCTTCAATTCCACTGATCCTGTCTTCCACCGTTTCAAATCTGCTTCTCAGCCCTTCTATGACACCGTCCATTTCTGAAATCTTGTTGTTTATCTTTTGGATTTCTAATTGTTGTCTTTGTATAATTCTAGTTGTGGATTTATTTTGGCATTTTGTTCCTGCATTATTTTCCTGAATTCTTCCAATTTTTTGTCTGTGTTTTCCATGAATTTGTCTATTTTTTCCTCATGTTTGTCAGCTTTTTGACTCAGTTCTTGGAGAATTCTGAGTATTAGAAATTTGAATTCCTTATCAGGTAGTTCTAGTGCATTTTCTTCCAGAGGAGAGTCATCTGGTGTTTTATTTTGGACGCCTACTGCAACCATCCTGTCCTGTTTTTGTAAATGTTTTGGTATTGTCTGCTGTTTTCGGGGCATTCAGTAGTTATTTTTCTCGTTTATTGATTGTAGATTTATTTGTTGCATCCCCTTTTTTTTAATATATTTGACTATGTCTGAGCAGGCGGATTGTGTGTTCTTTGTTGTTTGCTCGTCTGTGGGCACAATACTTTTCGCCTCCTTCTCCAATTTGCAGGGTCCGTCACTCAGATATGGTATGGCAGGGCAGGTCTAGCTGAAGAGGAGTTACTGGGATGGGTTGTTTGTGGCACTTAATACAGCCATCACAGCGGGTTGGTAATCAGTGCAGGGCAGGTTCCAGTAGGCTGTGCCTGTGCTGCTTGGTGGTGTGATGTCAAGTACATGGTGCAGGTAGGCGGGATGCAGCAGGGAGATTGTTATGTGTGGAGCTAAGATGGATATGGGAGAGATGAGAGAGGTACAGGAGCCAAAAACATAGAAACAAACAAAAAGAATGCTAGGGGAGCTTGCTGTTAGAGTGGAGAGATAAGAGACTATGAAATGGAGAAAAACAGAAAGGGGAAGAGGGAGAAAAGAAAAGAATGAATAAATAAATATCAGAAAGGTTAAAGAACCACAAAGTTCCCAGGGATCCCACTGGTGCAGCTGTGAAGTCTGGGGTAGTCGCTCTCAGTTGTTGCAGTACAGCCTGGCTAGGAGGTGTAGAGGTATACAATGCCAGGTATTCAGGGAGCAGAAAGAGAAGGAAGATATAGAGAGACAAGAAACTGAGAAGTGAAGAAATACAAAAAGGGAAAAAGAGGGAAAAGAAAACAAAACAAATTAAAAAACAAAAAACAAAAAAGGTCCCCCAAAAAACAGAAAAAAAAAAAAAAAAAACCAACGAAGAAAGAAACGTCCTCAGGGATCCCTCTGCACGTCTGTGCAAGCCGGGGGGGATGTCTCCTTGCCACACAGCACCGCCTGGCCAGAAAAGGCTCCCAAATTAAGAAAAGGAAAAGAAAAGAAACAAACAATTCAAAACAAACAAATGAACAGAAGCCCCGGGATCCCACTAGCACGGCAGCCCAGACCGGGAAGCAGCTCCACACTCGAACAGAGTTCCATAGCCCCTCAGGAAGAAGCAAAGATGGCGCACGGGAGCCAGGTATTTGAGCAAAAGGAGGGGGAGGTGGTGAGAGGTAAGGAAGAAATCAAAAGAAGGAGAAAAAAAAGCAACACTAGCAGCGAACAAATGGCCCTCAGAGAGCCAGCTAGTGCGGGCTTGTGTTTCTTGGACGAGAGACTGTGTCCGCGGGAAGCAGAGGTGGCCGAGTGTGGGTGAAGAAGGGTAGGAAGTGGGAAAGCATATATCACAAATTACCGGAGCTCTACAGCCCCTCAGGAAGAAGCAAAGATGGCGCACGGAGCCAGTTATTTGAGTGAAAGGAGGCAGAGGTGGTGAGAGGTAAGGAAGAAATCAAAAGAAGCGGAAAAAATCAACACCAGCAGCCAACAAATGGCACTCAGAGAGCCGGCCCGTTTGGGTGTGTGCAATCCAAGCAGCCGGTGTTTCCCGGTCAAGAGACTGTGGCCGCAGGAAGCAGAGGAGGCCGAGTGGGGGTGAAGAAGAATGGGGGGTGGGAAAGTGTATATTGCAAATTACTGGTTGTTTTATCTCCCGCTGGACGCTCCTTGAGGCTGCTTTCTCGTACCCCCTGTTCGCTGGTCTCCGATAGGAGTCCAAGATGGTGGATCTGCGCTACGTTAGCTGGTAGGGGACCTCTCCATGAATCTCTCCTCTCTCTCCGTTCCCTGTCAGTTTTCTCACTCCATTTCGTACTTGGCTGAGTTCTTTATCTCTTCATTTGATGTTTTAGGGTTTCAGGATTGTTGTATTCTCTGTTCGGCGTAGTTTTTCAGATCCTTGCTGTGGAGGGACGGCATGGTGCTTCTGCCTAGAGCGCCATTTTGCTGGAACTCTCTCTGTGTCTCTGTTAAGTGGGATCTCTCTCTTTCTAAATTTGGCAAGTGAGGTTGGTGAATCACCCAAGGTCCCTCTGTAGCTGGTGGAGCCTGTCTGAAACCTAGCTTCTTTCACTTCAGGGCCCTTGTGCTTTCTGCTGTAATGACAACCGTGTTTGGAATTTGTGACTAAGATACTGATCTATGTCTGTTTAACTGCACTTTTACCAGCAAATGACTGCCTGATTCTCACTTGTTTTATCCACAAAATCTTGAAATCAGCTATAGCTTTTAGAAATAGTTACGAGGCATTTGTGGGTGGGGACCTGGAGCTGGGATTCCTGTAACCTTAAGAAAATTCACTTGCAATAGACAAGGAGAAGGGCTTTGGCATCAGATGATCTTGGTGTGTGTCTGAGCCGAGCATTTACCTGCCAGCTTACTTCAGCAAATTAACTTCCCTGGAACTCACTTTCCTCACCTGTACAACATGAAGTATCCTGGTGCCTAACTGGACAGGAAGGAGCCTTGGTGGTGCAATGGTTAAGCACTCAGCTACTAACCGAAAGGTTGGAAGTTCAAACCCGCCCAGCAGCTCTGCAGGAGAAAAGACCTGGCTATTTGCTCTAGTAATTACAGCCTAGAAAACTCTATGGTGCAGCCCTACTCTGTCCTGTAGGGTTGCTATGAGTTGGAATCGACTTGACAGCACATGGCAACAACAACCACCTTGACGGGGTGGGTAGAGCTGTGGAAGGTGCCTGGCACAGTCAGTTTGGCCTAGGCCAGTCAGTGTTCTGTGTGTACTAGCAGCTACCTCGGTGAATTGAATGGAGAACAGCAGCAATCTCTTGTGATTTTCACAGGATGCGATGGGACAAAATTTCTAAAGCTCCTTGTATTGTCGTTGTTGTTAGTGCTGTCAAGTTGATTTTGACTTGTAGTAACCCCATGTGTTACAGAGTAGAACTGCCCTATAGGGCTTTTTAGGCTGTAATCTTTTATTATTTTTTAAAAATTTTTTCCCATACAAAAATTTATACATACATTTTTATGTGACTCTAATTGCTCTCCCCATACTGTGACAGCATACTCCTCCATTCCACCCCTGATTCCTCATGTCCATTCAGCCAGCTCCTAATTCTCTCTGCCTTCCCATCTCACCTCCGGGCAGAAGCTGCCTGTTTAGTCCCTTGTATCTACTTGAGCTTAGAGGCACACTCCTCACGAGTATCAATTTATGTCCCACATAGTCCAGTCCAATCCCTGTCTAAAGAGTTGGCCTCGGAAATTGTTTTAGTTCTGGGCTGATAGAGAATCTGGGGGCCGTGCTTTCCAGGGTTCCTCCAGTCTCAGTCAGACCATTAAGTCTGGTCTTTTTAATAGAATTTGAGTTCTGCACCCCACCTTTCTCCTGCTCCATCTGGGACTGTCTGTTGTATTTCCTGTCAGGGCGGTCATTGGTGGTAGCTGGGCACCATCTAGTTCCTGTGGTCTCAGGCTGATGAAGTCTCTGGTTTATGTGGCCTTTTCTGTCTGTTAGGCTAATACTTGCCTTGTGTCTTTGGTGTTCTTCATTCTCTTTTACTCCAGATGGTTGGGACCAATTGATGCATCTTAGGTGGCCACTTGCAAGCTTTTAAGACCCCAGACACCACTCACCAAAGTAGGATGCAGAACATTTTCTTAATAAGCTTTGTTATTAGGCTGTAATCTTAATGGGAGCAGATAGCCAGATCTTTCTCCCTCAGAGCTGCTGGGTGGGTTCTAACCACCAAAATTCTGTTAGCAGCCGAGCACTTAACCATTGCACCACCAGGGCTCCTTCATTGTGTTGTAAGGCTTTATTTTATAATATAATAATTTCTGTGGCATGCCTTCTTAGCACCTGAGACTTTTAGGTTATAGTCACATCAATATTTCTCAAGATTGGGGACTTTCTTATGCTCTGTGAAGCTTAAACATCAAGGTAAAAATAGGCTGACACCAGAAATCCTAGACATCTCTGAACAGCTCTTATCTGTTCTTGCTGGGAAACTGACACTTCTTCCTGATGGGTTTAGACATACATCAAGGCAGCTTACTCTACTTTATCTTCATAAACGTGGATACTTCATAGTTTTCACTTGATTTTCACACGCCATGAAGAGTATTTGCTGTTTTTCTTTGTCCCACCTGAACCTTCAGTGTAATGACAGAATGTGTTAGCCCTCCGTATGGACTCTTTGAGAGGTGTGCCTTAAGTACATAGCACTCAGTCCAGCAGTGACTGTTTACCTGCATCTCTCTTCAGAGAATTGTTGCGTGCTGTATGGAAACTTCCAGTCCCAATATATTGCCTGTTTGAGATTAGCCACGTAGACTGCTGATAACAAGTAGCAACAATTTTTGATAGTGTCTTAAATCTACTAGTGAGTTACCCTCTTTCTCTGTGCCACTCAAAGCACTGTGCTCATTCACATTTTGTGCTGCTAAGCCTAGGAATCAAGTGCTTTGCCTGCAGCCAGGTAGTCTTCAGAGGGTCAGAGCCTGCTGTTGGGGTGTCCTAGGTAATGCCTGATAAGTAGCCTCCCTCTGTTAATGTACTTGGCTGATAACTGAAAGGTTGGCGACTTGAATCTATCCAGAGGTGCCTTGGAAGATAGGCCTGGTGCTCTACTTCCAAAAAAATGAGCCATGAATAGAACACAGTTGTACTTTGACACACATGGGGACACCATGAGTCAGAATCGACTTGATGGCAATTGATTTGGTTTTTCTACCCCACTGAGGATGCCCAGTTTGTTCTATACCGATTCATCGATATTATCACTTGCCCCAAGCTCCTGCCAAGGAGCACTGAGTAAAGGGGCAGAGAGAGTCCAGAACTTAACACTAACTGACCTGTCTTTCCAGGAAGAAAACACAGGGTGTAGGGGTGTAGGGAATAGAGTATTCCACCCTGACACTGGCTGCACTGCTCAAACTCTCCTCCCCCCAAATCTGCAGCTGATTTTTTTTTTCTTTTTAGGCACAATTGCCAGATTTCATGATTGTGTGAAGATTAAAACTATATAGATGAAATGATCAAAATGTTTTATAATAGCCCTCCCACATCTTTTGACTCTGGACTCAGGTTTAGAAAGTGTCTTAACCAATTCAGGATGTTGGTGAAAGTAGCTTCCCCCAGACTCATGGAATCAAATCAACAAAGTGGTTGGTCTGTCTGCCTGCACCGCAAGTGTTGATCTAGAGGAGGGGAGAAAAGAAAGGACCTGAGACACACAGCTCCTTCACCAGCTGAGTGATATGTGCTGTGTAAACTGCCAAGAAGCCACTGGGGATTCCATTTGGTGAAATATTTATTTAGCAACTAATGTGGATGCAGGAGAAATACATGGCAATATCCTGTCCCACAGGAAGCTTACTGTTTTGTTAGGGAAGCAAGATAACACCCAAAATGGCATGAGAATAACACGAGGACTCATTGAATCAAACCTCAATGTCCTGACATTTGTTCAGAGCCCCTTCCCTATCTTGCTGCCTCGTCTCTCTGTGTCCAGTGCCCTGTCTCCCTTCCCAGCTCATCTAGCTCATGCTGTTCCCTCTCTTCCTCTCCCTTAGTTGAAATCTTACTTGTTCTTCGGCTGCAGTGCTCCCACATTCAGGAATCCATCCTGCCCTGCTTTGGCCTTCTGCCCTTTGTTCCCCTCTACCTTCCTGCCATTCAGCCAGTATTCTCATGCAGACCACTTATGCCATACTCACTTATTTCTAACAACTAGATTTAAAAAAAAAAAAATGTAGACTTTATTTTCTAGAGCAGTTTTAGGTTATAGAAAAATTGTGCAGAAAAGTACAGAGTTCCTATATAGTCCCTCTCCCCGCCATGCACACAGTTCCTTGTATTATTAACATCTTGCATTAATGTGGTACATTTGTTACAATGGATGAACCAATAATGATACATTATTATTATTATTTTATAGTCCATAGTTTACATTAGGGGGTAGAGGTGATTCAGTGGTAGAATTCTTGCCTTCCATGCAGGAGACCTGGGTTGAATTCCTGGCCAATGTACCTCATGCTCAGCCACCACCTGTTAGTGGAATCTTGCGTGTTGCTATGATGCTGAAGTTTAAGTGGAGCTTCCAGACTATGACAGACTAGGAAGAAAGGCCTGGTGATTTACTTCTGAAAATCAGCCGATGAAAATCATAGGGATGGTACAGGACCAGGTAGCATCTCGTTCTCTAATGCATGGGGTTACCATGAGTCAGGGGCTGACTGAGAGGCAGCTAACATACATGTATATTTATAAGAGGAGGTCACACTTCTATTCTCATGAGAAAATTGGGCCTCAGGGACATTAAATAACTTCCCCAAGGCCGTATAACCAGTTGGTTTCCATTATACGCACTTCTTTATGGGCAGAGACCAGACAGTAGGCCAGTTAACTACAGTTGTGGTTTAGCGCATTTTACTCAGTAGGAAATCACAAAATAGGTGTTGAGTGAATCCTAAATTCAGTTTATGTAAGTAAGTGCCACAAGAAAGGTCCAGTTTTGTGGATCTGGAAGGAGAGATGCCAGTGTTGGTTGGAATTACTGGGAGATCTTTCTGAAGGAGGGGGAGCTGGGGCTGGAGATCTAATAATACTGACTTGTTTCCTTCTGGGATACAGCCTCTGGAGTGGACAGAGCCAGTGATCTGGGACACCTTAAGGCTTCCTGCTGCCAGGGCTGTGTACTGCCCAAGGCTTCATTACTACTTTTGAGCTTTTCTGGAAATGTAAAAATCAGAATGAAAATGTGTCTATGTGGACACAGCAAAGAGGAGCAGAGGAAGAAATATAGAGTGTTCCGAAGGAAAATCACAATCATGGAGGCAACAGGAAATTAACAGCTAAAGTGTTCAACCTAAAAAAAAAGAGAGGGAGGGTACAACTGAGAATATTATCAAGGTTCCATTCACACGACTTTCGGCCGGACTTCTCAGTCTGTCTACAGGCCCCCTCTAGGGTCTTTTCCGGCACCTTTGTACATGGGGGCTTTTGCCTGGGCTGTTCCCTCCCACAGGAACATCCTTCCCCTGCCCCTCAGCTAGCCATCCTTCCTGCTGGCTTAAATGTCACTTCTCTGACTCACAAGACTAAGTTGGAGTCCCACCTACTTGCCTTTGCAGCACCCTAGATTTTTACAGCATTATAATTTATAAATAAATATTTACTTATGTAATTATTATTTCTGTGGTATCTTCTCTATCCTGGGTTGGAAACTCTTTAAGGTAGGATCTGTGGCTGGTTCACCTCAGCCAGTACAGTGCCTGGTGGCCAATTGAATGGACTCGACTCACTTTTAAGAGCCCTGGTGGTGCGACAGTTAAGCGCTCAGCTGCTAACAGAAAGGTTGGTGGTTTGAACCTACTCAGCGGCTCTGTGGGAGAAAGACCTGGTGATCTGCTCCGTAAAGAGTGTTGTTGTGTGCTGTGGAGTCAATTCCAACTCATAGTGACCCCCATGTGATGGAGTAGAACTGCCTTGTAGGTTTCCTAGGCTGTAATCTTTTTGGGAGCAGATCACTAGGTGTCTTAGTTATCTAGTGCTGCTGTAACAGAAGTACCACAAGTGGGTGGCTTTAACAAACGGAGATTTATTCTCTCGCAATCTAGTAGGCTAGAAGTCCGAATTCAGGGCACCAGCTCCAGGGGAAGTCTTTCTTTCTCTGTTAGCTCTGGGGAAAGGTCCTTGTCATCAATCTTCCCCTGGTCTAGGAGCTTCTCAGCACAGGAACCTCGAGTCCAAAGGATGTGCTTTGCTCCCTGTGTTGCTTTCTTGGTGGTATGAGGTCTCCATGTCTCTCTGCTCCAGTCTCTCTTTTATATCTCAAAAGAGATTGATTTAAGATACAATGTAATCTTGTAGACTGAGTCCTGCCTCATTAACATAACTACCTCTAATCCTGTTAATTAACATCATAGAGGCAGGATTTACAAGACATAGGAAAATCACGTCAGATGACAAAATGGTGGACAATCACACAATACTGGGAATCATGGCCTAGCCAAGTTGACACACATTTTTGGGGGACATAGTTCAATTCATGACACCAGGTCTTCTTCTCCTGTGGAGTGGCTGGTGGATTCGAACCAGCAACCTTTTGGTTAGCAGGCTAGCATGTAACCACTGCCACCAGGGCTCCTCCTGTAAAGATTACAGTTTGGAAAACCCTATGGGGCAGTTCTCGTCTGTCACATGGGGTTGCTATGAATCGAAATCGACTTGAAGTCACCCAACAACAGCAACTACTTATTTTTACTACACCTTGTTCTTACTTCCAAGAGTCTGGGAGAACCTCAGTTTACCCAGTTATCACTAGTGAGTAATTTAAAAATGCATCTTTGAACATTTCGAGCCTGAAAATCTCAAGGCTGTCTCTTCCAAACGGTGAGGAATCCAACCCTATAATAAGATAGCCTGGACTAAATTAAACCTTCTGTGAGCTTTATTTGCAGGGGAACAGTGGGCAGCTCGAGAGCTGGGCTGTTTTCCCAAGGTGGAAAGTCTGTGATAACTCCGGGTTCTGCTGCCTGTAAATTAGGATCACTCTGCCCTTAATTGGCAACAAATTAAAATCTACCCCCTCCCCTTTACAGTCCTCTTCTTTCTCTTTTTTCACGTGCACTATGTTTGAGAGAAGTTGTGGAAAATACTAGTACCTTGCCACAGGAGAGGCACCCCGGGCTTGAGGCAGCAGGCAGGTTTGAGTTGTGAGGGGCCGGGCTGAGAACAGTGATGGTGAGGAGTGCTTCCTTCCTGCTCTGAGCATCCTTCTGCTCCCTCCCTTCTGCTCCTCCCTCCCCCTCCCCCTTTCTTTCTGCTGGAATTTTGGAGAAGGTCTTATCAGCAGGGAAATACCCACCAGGGAGCTCTTAGTCTCTCTTTCTCTTAACTACTGGAGGGGGAAATTCTCTGGGTTTTGAACTTGCAACCATTCTGAAAGCAAATGTGGCCAAAAAGCCCTGTGTCTTGGATTTCCTACAGCACCTCTTCATTAGGCCACCCCTACCTTCTCTCCCCGCCCCCCAGAGCCACCTGCTTCGGGTTGGATCGCCTTTTATTCAGGCAGGAAAAAGGAAAGGGAGCCTAACAAAGCTTTGGTAGGGTTTCTTGGGGTAGAGGCAGTGGGGGCTGAGGCAGTCCTGGGCTGCACTATTTCTTGCAGGAGTGGTATTTGGTCAGCATGCTCTTGAGGCCCACTGGGTGGCAGGCACTGGGCTGGAGGCCTGTGTTATGGACATCTTCTGAGAGCTCAAAGGCTGGCCTCTTAGGGAGCCTAAACGAAAGGTTGGTTGTTCGAACCACCAGCTGCTTCTCAGGGGAGAAGGGTATGGCAGTCGGCTTTGGTGAAGAATTACAGCCTTGGAAAGCCCTATTGGGCAGCTCTCCTCTGTCCTATAGGGTTGCTGTGAGTCACAATGGGTTAAAAAGTTACTGCAGTGCAGTAAGGGCAGTGGACACAGGTCTTGCGAAATGTGGAGGAGGCTCAGGGTTGGAGTGGAGAAGAGGGGGTCAAAAACGATGTGTCAGGGAAGGCTTCACTGGAGGAAGTATGTCTGGAAGGCACCAAACTATAACTCATAATTCAATTTTTAATAATATTGAGAGTAACGTATAGATTTATTTAGACAAATCAGTTCACAAAACTCTGCTCTCTGTAATGTTTGGTTTTCTACTGAGTGATAAAAAGAATTTCCCAGGCCCCTCTCTTGTCAGGCCTCTCTCTTTAAGCCAGCCCTTCTCTGGGGACTTCAGCTGTTCCACTGGGGCCAAAGCAGCCCAGAGTAGGGGGGCTGAGATCCCCAAGTCTTAAGTGTTGGGTGGGGTGGAGGCTGGGGGGTTTCAGGATCCAGCTGAAGTCTTTGCCTCCCCAGATAGCCGTATTTATTCTGCTAAGGTGGAAAGACAACTCTGGCATCTGGGGTCTCAGTTTATTCTTCTCTACAGTGGGGGGATGTTCCTCAAGATGGTGGGAAGATTAAAGGAGTTGAGAGATTTAAAAGCACCTTGTAAATTTTAAAGTCTTATCTGAGATTGAAGGGTCAGATAGTAAGCAAGAGTTTCTCTCTGTTTCTTGGTGAATGGGTCCTTGAAGATTCCTTTATTCATGTGGCAGGCATTGTTCTAGGTGCTGTGGATAAAGCAGAGAACAAAACAAAGACTCCCTGTGGAGGAGTCAGAAAATAAAACAAAGAAATATGTGCTGTATCAGGTGATAGTAAGTGCCAAGAACAATAAGCAGGGTAAAAGAACAGTGAGTGATGGTGGGGCAGGAGGTGTGCTATTGTATAGGGTGGGCTGGAAGGCCTCTAGGATAAAGTAACTCTTGAGCAGAGAATGAACATGAAGTAAGGGTGTGAGCCCTGTGGTTCTCTGGGGGGAAGGAGCCTTCCGGGAGAGGTAGCAGTGAGTGCAAAGGCCTAGAAGTGGGAGTGTGTTCTCAGCTAACAATACAACAGCAATTGCTTGTCCTACCACTGGTGACGTTTATAGGGGCTTACTGTGTGCCAAAGAGTATTCAAGCATCACTGTAGGTAATCCTTACGACAACCATATTAGATAGTTCCTTTTATTGTATCCATTTCACAGATGAGGAAACTGAGGTGTGTCCTCCCTACCCCAACCCCAGCAACAAATCATATATCCAGAAGACTGGGAAAGTGGGAGCTGCTCTCATTTACATGCGGATGTACGTGAAACAACCTTGCCCGGTGGAAAGAGAGTGCACGTTCTGGAGAGACAACAAGTTTGGGTTTGGACCTGGCTGGCCATCATTTGCTGTGTAGTCTTGGGCAAGATGCTTACCTGCTCTGAGCCTCAGTTTCCTCATTTGTAAAATGGGTAACAAAACCCCAGAGGATTGTTATGTATGTTAAATGAGAAATACAGGTGAAAGGATGTTGCGAACTGTACAGCCCCGTGAGAATGTTTCTTCTTCTCTTTCGTCCTTTCTCTTCCCTCCTCCTCTTGCTTCATTTCTTCTTGCTTTTCCCACTTATTCTCATTCCTAGCCTCTTGCAAAGAGAGAATGAGAGAAAACTGGAAGTTTGCAACTTATATAAATTCCTCTCTTCTTCTTTCCCCCAAAATTAATTTTCTGCTAATATCACTGACGGTGACTTAACAACAGTATCTAGTTGATTTTGCAGACTTTTTTTCTGAAAGATTAAAGAACTATGAGGTAAAGTTGGTAGTGAAGATTCTCACAGTTCCAAAGGAACGGCTTAAAGTCTTAGAAGCCCCAGGCTGGACTCTCCCATACTACCAGGCTACCTGTAGTGTGGAAACGCAGCATTTTATTTCAGCTTTCTCTAATTTCACTTTATGTAGATACTAGGTGCTCAGTAAATGTTGAGTAAGTGACCTCAGATGATTTTACCTATCAAATTATTTTTGCATCTGTCCCAGAGTCTGTGGGGAGAATGGCTAAGTCCCAGGGGGTTGAGAGAGATGGATATTATCATTTAGGGTAGAAAATGAGAAAAGCCAGATGAAGGGACTTAACCCAAACTGTATAATCGGTGGATTGGAACATGAGCAATTTGGATAGCCACTCTTAAACCTGGTGAGACCTACTTTGCTTCTGTCACCATGGTGGTGGGTCATTAGGTGCACGATTTTGTCACCCAGTATTTATCGAGCACCTACTATGTGACAGGCGCAGTGCTAGATGCTGGGAATTCAGTGGTGAACAAGACAGGTCTGGGTGCTTTCTCTTGAGAACACCTTTAGTAGATGCTCAGGATGTAATTTTTAATTGGAGTGTTTTCTGATACTCTCCCTGGCACCTCTGAAAGATACACAGAGGTGGTGGTTGCATCGGTGGCCACTTGCTGATGTTGGCTGGCAGGCATACACCCATCTAGCTGGCACCACATCTGGTGCCTGTGATCAGACCCAAGCCACTGAGTCTGTGTTTTGTTTTCCCCAACGCATCATCAGCTTCCTGTGGTAAGCTCCATCTTGGCTCTGCTGCCTCCTCCCCTGGGGTTGGGATAACAGTTTGCTGGGGGACTGTAGCTAATCTCAGGAGGAGCAGAGCCCCAGGGAAAGAATTCTGTCTCTGTTGTGTGCACCTAGGATTAGGTAGAGCTGTTGCTGATACAATTAGCTAAGGGCAAGGGCCCTGGGTTCCTGGGAAACAGGAAGTGCCAGAGTGAGCCTCCAGTTTGCTGTCAGTGAAGGGCTTCCTCACCGTCACTACTTCTTCGGGAACAGAATTTCAGATTGTTATGGAATCCAGACTTACTGGACCCATCGAGACTGGAAGAATCCCTGAATCTATTGCCCTGAGATAATCTTTAAACCTTGAACTGAAAGCATCCCCTGAATTTATCTTTAAACCAAACAACAGTTAAGTTCAAATAGTATAGAATGTTTGCCTTGAGCATTGTGCTCTCTTTTAAAGAATTACATACATGAGATCAAGACAACAGGAACTCTAAAGCATAGCTGAGAAGTTTAGGGGCTGTGAGTCTAAGTTTGTGGTGGTGAAATAATTTGGGAAGAAATAGCGAGAACGGTGACATAACGTGAAGAATGTAACCAATGTCACTGAACTGTACTTGTGGAAATTGTTGAATGGGTGTATGTTCCGCTACATGTATTTTTACAAAAATAAAACAACCAAACCAAACCATAAAATAACTTAAAAAAAAAAAAATACTGGCCCCAGAGTCAGTAGACCCATTTAACAGTGGCCTTGGCAAACCCCTCAGCCTCAGTGCCCCCATCTGTAAAAATTGGGATACTAACCATATCTGGAAGGAACCTTGGTGGCATAACAATTAAGCACTTGGCTGCTAACTGAAAGGTTGGCAGTTCGAACCCACCCAGTGGTTCTGCGGGAGAAAAGACCTGGGGATCTGCTCCCATAAAGATTACAGCGTGGAAAACCCTGTGGATCAGTTCTACTCCATCACATTGGGTCGCTCTGAGTCAGAATTGACTCGACGGCACGTAACAACAACAACCATATCCCTGGTGATGCAAATGGTTAACATAACGTAACTGCTAACTGAAAAGTTGGAAGGTTGCGTCCTCCCAGATGCACCTTGGAAGAAAGGCCTGGCCATCTACTTCCAAAAAATTAGCTATTGAAAACCTTACGGGGCACAGTTCTAATCTGACATACATGGTGTCCCCATGAGTTGGGATCAACTTGATGGCAACTGGTTAACTACCTCAGTACCTTTTGGTGAGGATGAAATGAGACCATGCTCATGAAGCAGTGCCATGTACTGAGTGCACATAATAGGCCATCAATAAAAATGTGCTAAGATTATTATTTTACAGGTGAGGAACCTGAGCCCACATTGGTTGTGACCAGAATTAACCACCCAGAGTCCCTCAGTGCTGGAGTCTGGAGTAGAATGCGGGTTTCCCAGCCTCCAGCACTGGGTCACAAATAAACTGACTTCTCTCTCTCCCTGGTGGTGGGCCGCGGTGCCCTGTTAGCCTGGCAGCCCCCAGGGATAGAGACTGAGGAGGCACTGGGATACCTGAGGAGCAGTAGTCAGAGGCAGGAGGGTCTCATTCCAGCTAGACCGCAAACTGGACCACCCCAGGCAACATCACTTGAGGGTCCTACTTAATTTCCTCATCTAGAAAACATGGTGGTTTGACTGCCTCTTCCAGCCCTAAAATATTTTTAGGAAGCCCCTTAGAGGGAGCAGAGAGCCAGAAGGGAGAAGCAGAAGCAACATATCAATATCACATAATAATATCAGCTAGGTTTTGTGAATCCTGATGACATGCCAGGACTGTGCTGGGTGCTAGGGATACTCGGGGACCAGACATTATCCCTGTTTTCTGGGGGCTCTGAGACTGGGGGTGGGCAGTAGGGATGGGGAGAAACAAGTCACTGGAAGAATTAACAGTTCATTTTGATATGTGCGTTAGGAGAGATGTGCACAGTCACTTGTGCCTTAGATGAGACTGTCCTTTGATGTGGCGAGACTGCCTGTGTGTGCAGAGCCATCAGTATACAGAGCGACCGTGATTGGTGTTGGTGTACAGAGAAGGGGAGCCGACGCCCGTGCTTGCTGGAAAGTAGAGTTTGAGGTTGGGAAGGCAGGGCCTTCACACTGGGGTGGTGTTCAGGAAGGTTCTGGCAGGAAAGCAGGAGGGTTGGTCCAGGCCAATAGCTCCGGGGGGCTGATGGATTACATTCCTCCAGTTAGAAACCATTAGAAGCCTCGCTGAGAGAGGCTCTTGTGGCTTTGGAGCTTCTTGCAAGGGGAAAAGTTAGTTCTGCGTGTAAGTGTTACCTTTCTGTCCTCTTGCTTTGCTAGTGTGGTGAGATCCAAACCCCAAGTATTTTCCCTAAACTTGTTAATTTGAGTAAAATGCTGGAAGAGTAGAATAAGAATGCTAAACAGCCAAAATGCTCGAATTTTTCTTCCCTTTGAGGGTATGTTTTCTGCCCTTTTCAAAAAAGTCCTGTTGAAAACCCGGCAAACTTATGACTCCAGGTGGTGGATGTGACACGCAGGGGTGTATAGTAGACCTACTATGTCCTCAGGCTTGAGCCAAGCAATCTCATGAAGCAAAGTTTCTTGACTTCCCAAGATTGTTAAAATACAGTTCCAAACCACAGATTTCACTTATTTGGAGTGATTCTGGACTGTGGGAGGGTGAGGGAGGCTTTGACACCATCCTGTTTGAACACAGACTGTTAACTGCAACTCTTCAAACACTTTGCCTGCCTTAAATGGTCTAGTGTAAAGGATACTCAGCAGCATAAAATAACCTGCTGATACTGGGATAAACCCCCTTATGTTTTCACTAAATATTGACTTAGAACAATAGCTTGGTTTGAACTTTCTCTCAATAAACTAATTTTTAATTTAAAAAATGCCTGTAGTGAAAACTTAAAAGCCATATAGGTACAGAAAGTTTTGGAGACATGGCGTGGCTGATCTGCAGGGAGTCTTCAAAGAAATGAAAAAGAGTAAAAAATGTATTCCTAGAATCAGAATATGCCTCCCTTTTTTCTCCATCAGATTAATCCATGGGCATACATTGTTTTGAGTATCTTTTGTCTGCAAGATTGTGCTGGAAACTGAGGGACAGACCGGGATTTATCCTCTGTCCTCCAGTGGGGAGATATGTGTGTATATATGTGTGTGTGTGTGTACATATAATCAGTTACCATTGAGTCAATTCCGACTCATAGTGACCCCAAATATTGCAGAGTAGAACTGTACTCTATAGGCTTTTAATGGCTGTGCCCTTTTGGAAGGAGATCCCGAGGCGATTTTTCTGAGGTGCCTCTGGGTGGGTTCAAACTGCCAGCCTATTGGTTAGTAGCTGAGTGTTTTAACTGTTTGTGACACCCAGGGACTCATATCTGTGTCTGTATACATATACATATATATGTAAAAACCAAACCCATTGCCATTGAGTTGATTCTGACTCATAGTGACCCTACAGGACAGAGTAGAACTGCCCCATAGGGTTTCCAAGGAGCGGCTGGTGGATTTGAACCACCGACCTTTTGATTAGCAGCCGTATCTCTTAGCCATTGCGCCACCAGGGCACCATATATATGTATATGTATATGCGTATTTGTGTGTGTGTTGTATTTGTTGGGAAAGGAAAATGAATAAGATTTTTTTCCCCAAAACCTTTTTTTTTTTCACTGGGGAGAGTGAGTGGCATCAGAGCACAGCAAAAAGAGCTCTGGACTGAGTTAACAAATTTGAATTCATCTCCTAGCCCTGCCTCTTAACTGTGTGACCCTAGAGAAGACACTTGGCTTCTCTGATCCTCAGGTTCTCATCTGCAAAACAATGGAGTTGGCCCAAGCTCTGTGGAAAAAGCATATCAACACCACCTAGGAGCTTGTTAGAAATGCAGAGTCTCAGGCACTTCTCCAAACCTACTGGATCAAAACCTGCATTTTTTACAAGATCCCAGGTGATTCGTATGCACATTAAAAGTTGAAGAAGCCTTGCTCTAAAGAACCATTCCTACTCTAACATTTTAGTATTTTTAAAAAATATTTTACATATTAAAATATGGTTATGAAGAATTTATCCAAGACTGGGCCAAGCATTCTACATGAAATGGACTTATGATCTTCTATCCTCCAAAAGTTTGTGCTCTGTGAGAGAAAAACCATAAAGGCAGAAACATGCACAAATAGACATTTAGTTCCAAATGGTATATATCCATGTTTCTTTCTTTCTTTTTTTTTTTTTTACTGTATTCTTTCATTACTGATATTGGTGATTTAAATCCAGGTGGAAACAAGTCCTTTGGAAACCCTGGTGGTGTAGTACTTAAGTGCTACAGCTGCTAATCGAAAGGTGGCAGTTTGAATCCACCAGCTGCTCCTTAGAAACTCTATGGGGCAGTTCTACTCTGTCCTACAGGGTCAAATATATCCACGTTTCTTCTTTTTGCTTTGTGATTTAGTTTCCGACTATATATTAAGGACAGCTGTGGAGAGAGGGGAGGAATAGTTGAGCAGAGAAGGTGATTGAGGTGGAGAGGGCAGTGGTGTGGGATTCCTTAGCTGGCAGGTGGTACAGAGCAGTGGGTCCCAGCCCAGGGCCCTCAGACTCATTGCAAAGGTTCTGAGAATCAAGCATTGTCAATGATTACAAAAATAATGTTTCCTATTTTTCAAGTATATGTGAATGTTGCTTTAATTAATGAATAAAAATTCATAGTGATTTTTTAATATTCCGTATTTTCTTAATTAATCCTAAATGTTAAACCTATTAGATGGGAGGGAGAGTCTTTCATTTTTTGCATTAAAAGGGGTCCTCATGGTTGAAACCATTGGGAACTGTTGAGATAGAGGATAATAATAATGATAGTGATGATGATAACTAATAAATGTTGGGAACTCTCTCTTGGTTCCAGGCACTGTCCCTTATAAATAAGGGCCTTAAACCCAAACCAAACTAAACCCGTTGCCGTCAAGTCGATTCCAACTCATAGCGACCCTACAGGACAGAGTAGAACTGCCCCACAGAGTTTCCAAGGAGCTGCTGGTGGATTTGAACTGCTGAACTTTTGATTAGTAGCTGAACTCTTTTTTATTTTATTTTTATTTTATTGTTGTACTTTAAGTGAAAGTTTACAATTCAAGTTAGTCTCTCATATAAAAATTTATACATACATTGTTATTGTGACCCTAATTGATCTCCCTATACTGTGACAGCACACGCCTCCTTTCCACCCCTGATTTCCTGTGTTCATTCAGCCAGCTCCTGACCCTTTCTGCCTTCTCCTCTTACCTCAAGACAGGAGCTGCCCATTTAGTCTCATGTATCTACTTGAGCTAAGACACACACTCTTCACAAGTATCATTTTATGTCCCATAGTCCAGTCTAATCTTTGTCTGAAGAGTTGGCCTCAGGAATGGTTTTAGTTCTGGGTGGACAGAGAGTCCAGGGGCCATGCTTTCTGGGGCTCCTCCAGTCTCAGTCAGACCATTAAGTCTGGTCTTTTTACTAGAATTTGAGTTCAACATGCCACTTTTCTCCTGCTCCATCAGGGACTCTCTGTTGTGTTCCATGTGAGGGCAAGAAGCCAAACTCTTAACCACTACAACACCAGGGCTTCAAAAAGGTATCGATTTATAGATGAGGAAACAGAGGCTCAGAGAGGTGAAGGGACTTGCTGCAAGTCACACTGTGAAGGAGTGATTGGTGGATCCAGGACTAGAACCTAGGTGTCCTGACAGGCCAGTTTTCTTTCTGCTGTGGCAGACTTTGCGGTTGGTCCATTTGGTACTCTGGAGCCAGCATGTGCGGGATCGCTGAGTGGAGAGGAAGGAGTTTTCCTGGGTCACATCCTGTCAGAGTCAGGAGGGCCTCAAGAGCATCTAGGCTAACCTCTATAATTACAGATGAACACGTGGGCCCTGCAGGGGCAAGAGAATTGGCCAAGGTCAAACAGTTACATTGTTGAGTTTATTTGTTTTAGTCTTCCCCTACCTGAATTTGAATTCTTTATAGATATATTTTTTCACAACTAGGTAAGTGAAACTAGCCCTTCTATAAAAGCAGATGAACATGGTTTTTAATATTGCATCTCGGGTTGTTGTGAGGTTTATATAGCTCTAAAAAAATATTTAGGATAGTCAGTAGTAATTATAAGCACTCAAAATATGTTTGTTGTTGTTATTATTTTTACCATTGCTTATTAAGTTTAGGAATAGGTCCCCCCCCAACCCCCCGTAGAGTGTAGCCTTGTTGTATTTCCCATGTTCTCTATCTTAAGGATAACCTTTGAGAGGGCAGACCACCCAAGGACTCCATATATGTATGTATATTTACATACATATTATATATGAATAGCTTTCATCATGTCATTTACCCTCCTCAAAAAAAACAAAACAAAACAAAACAAAAACAACTTCAATGGCTCCCCATTGCCCATGGCTGTGGAGGGGCAAGGTCATCTATGGTTTGGCCGTGGTCTACATCGTCTGACTTCTCCCATTAGTGTTTTAAAATTTATTAGAATGCTAGTTATGGTTGTTATTTTTAATCTCTCTCTATATCATTTCTCAAGAGCACTGACAGCTCCTTGGCAGTGGAGTTCCATATCATCCCTTGAGTAGAGTGCTTGGCATACAGTGTCTGTTTGGTTGTTGATTGCCAGCCACAATATATTTCATGAGTATGAAATAGTTTTACATCTGTTTAAACCTCTTAGCTCCTTCAAATTGGAAATGGATGTATGATTTTATATTTGAATAAGTTGTGGGAGTTGGGAGTGAAAGTTGGGGATGAGGTGGATACCCATCCTTCCTCTCCTCTACTTTTTTTTTTTTTTAACAGCCTCTGTCACTGTCTATTATGTTATTTGGTTATGTGTTTGCTCTCTCTCTGGGCTGTGAGCTCTGGGTGGGGAGGAATGGAGTTTAATTCTCCTTCATATCTTCAGTGCCCAGCACTTGGAGCCTGGCATGAATAAAAGAGGCATACATTAAATATTTGTCAAATCAGTGAATACTGGAATACTCAAAGCTTTATGGCAGATAAGGGAGACAGTGGGTGCCGCCTTTTTTACTGGAAGAACATTATTTATTACATCTGTATGGATCACTGAGAAAATATGCAGTTGGATATCTTTTATGGCCAAAGAAGAAAATCAGTATAAAATTCTCAATTAAAAGTAGAAGCTAACATTTCCCCTCGTAATGAAGGCAGGGTCATGAATATTTTCCTTTCCTCAGCCCAGAAGATGGGCAGGCGGCCAGGCAGAGGCTGAAGGTGAGGGATGCTGTGCAGACAGATAAGAAGGCTTGATATTAGGAGGGCTGGGTCCTGGGTTTATGCAGGGTCCATCTGTGCTTCAATGTTTCTCCTCATGGATGTTTGATATTGTAAAAAGTGTTAACTCCTTCAAGATGCTCTGATGACAGTGTCAACTCCTTTAAGATGTTTTACTCTGTTACCTATGAAATTACTACTTGTTTGTGAACTTATTATAATGGTATATTTTTGCAAGTAGGTTTTATATTCGATGTTACAAACTCTAAGAAGTGTGGATCTTGTTCTTATTCTTCTTAGTGCTCCTGTGCCTGGTGCAGGCTCTCCACAGTGTGAAGCGTGGAGCTCTGACCCATGGAGCACCAGCAGGGTTGGCCCTATCTTGTAAGAATCTGGTTAGGACCAGGGGCTGGGGAGGCAGAGAGGGCAGCAATATTCTGAATGACCCCTGCCACCTGGGGGGAAATCAGGCCCTCCAAGAAGGACGATGAGTAGACATGTTCTAGGAGAAGACTTTGCTACTCAAAGTGTGGTCTGAGAACCAGCAGCGTCAGCATCACCAGGGTGGATACTTGTTAGAAATGTGAAATTTTAGATCCCTCTGTAGGCTTTGTAAATCAGACACTGCGTTTTTAACAAGATCCCTAGGTGTTTCATATACACATGAACATTTGAGAAGCACTGCGCTGATGAGAAAGTCTAAGGACTTTCTCAATCTCGAGTCTTGACACATCTGAATTTTTGTAATTCTAGAGCAATGGTGGAGGATGTAGCATGGTGTAGTTGACTGATCCTGAATCCCAGAACTGCCACTGTAGAAGTGTTACCTGACCCTTTTTAATCTCAGATACTTTCATCTGCAAAATATAAATGTTTTCTCTCTTTTTTTTTTTTGAGGATTAAATGAAATAATGTTATGTCCTTAGCATGTAGTAGGAACTTAATAAATATTGTTGCTGATGTTGTTATTATCATAGTTGAGCTCTAGTTCCAACAACTTAAAATGATGAGAGAATTGCTGTACTATCTTTATTACAGTGTTGTAATTTTACATTAATTTCTGCCTTTTGTATGATTTAATCAGCTGTCTTAAGGAATGACTAGCTTTTGAACCCTCACCCTTTTAACGGTTTCTGA
Source organism: Dugong dugon (assembly GCA_030035585.1). Classification (NCBI taxonomy): domain Eukaryota; kingdom Metazoa; phylum Chordata; class Mammalia; order Sirenia; family Dugongidae; genus Dugong; species Dugong dugon. Next base: position 92,461,403 of record CM057462.1, read on the forward strand.
AGTTTTCTGCTCGTAACATGGTCATAAGTGTTATTTGGCTCTATTTGTGCCCATTGTGTATTTTTTAAACATCACTGAATCACTTATATATTTCTTTCTGAGGTTCCTTTCCCCTCTTCATTCTGATGATAATGATTCAGTAGAAGTCTTTTTATAGTACTAGTTAGAAAGTTAATCAAAAAGGTCAGTTAAAGCAGAGAGTGAAGAAATAGATATGTACCTTAAACATTTTATTTAACTTAAAATACCTAGATGTAGATTCCTTTCGTCTCGTGGTTTAGCCAAGGCTTTTCCTTTGAGCTTGAGTCTGCTGCCTGGAGGTCCTCCTCGTCTTCATTCATATTCAGTTTCTTCTCGACTGTGGTGGTGGTTACACGAATTTACACATGTGATAAAATTGCACAGAACTACACACACACATACACAAATGAGTGTGTATATAATTGGCAACATCTGAGAAAGGCCTATGGGTGTATTAATGTCAATTTCCTGATTTTATATTGCACTATAGTTGTGTAGGAGTCCTTGGGTGGTGCAAATGGTTAACACACTTGGTTGCTATCTGAAAGGTTGGAGGTTCGAGTCCACCCAGAGAAGCCTTGGGTGAAAGGCCTGGTAATCTACTTTAAACAAATTAGCCATTGAAAACCCTATGGAGCACATTTCTACTCTGATGTACATGCGTTTGTCATGAGTTGGAATTAACTCAAAGGCTTGACAGTTACATAAGAAGGGATTGGTGGTTCAGTGGTGGTAGAATTATCGCCTTCCATGCAGGAGACTTGGGTTCGATTACTGACCAATGCTCCTCACGTGCAGCTACCACCCATTTGTCAGCGGGGGCTTGTGTGTTCCCTTGATGCTGAACAGGTTTCAGTGGAGCTTCCAGACTAAGAAGGACTAGGGGGTTCATCCACCCTCTGTGGTTCTTGAACTATTGAACTAATGAACCCCTGAAACTATTGTCCTGAGATAATTTTTAAAAACCCTTTCTAGACAGAATTATTTTATGTTTGGAATTTTTTGGTGATGTAATGTTTTTTCACTAATGGAATACATGCCGCCGAATCATTGAGTGTTGGTAATTTTTTGTTATGTGTGATGGATTTTTATAAATATTATATGGGAAACATATGTCGCAGTGGACTCTGGAGGTAGGATAGGTGGAATGAAGCAGTACATCAAGGATACTACAATGTGTGCATACATTGTAAGTGGCTCTTATCTGTATCAATGGGCATGAAGTACATCAAGGATGCAGGCTTATACTGTTTTGCGCCTGAAAATAACTTATGCACTTGAATATTACCTAATTCTGAAAATCACACCTTCTCCAGAACACACAGGTTATCATAAATATATTTGCAAGGCTTTTGTCACTGTTCAGAAGCCCAAGAGGTGAAAAACCTAAGTGGTTCTTATAGGTACCATGGGCTTAAAGTACATCAAGGATGTGTGCTTACAATGTTTTGTGCCTGAAAATAACTTATGCACTTGAATATTACCTAATCCTGGAAACCCCACCTTCTCAAGAACACACAGGAAACAGTAAAATATACTTATGAGCCTTATCTTGCTGTACAGAAGCCCAAAGACAGAAAAGTTAAATACAATCACTCCTCCAGGATACATCACCTCACGCTAATACATCTTGACACTCAAATGTGCCTCTGACCAACTTCCTTCTGTTTTATGCAGTTATGCAGGTTTTCCTCCCTGCCCCCCACCCAATGCTAGCACGTACTATGGGTGGTATGAACTCCTGCCAATAAACCTCCAGAGGTAAAAAATATAAGCGGTACTTGAATGTTCCACCAACTAAGAAAGGGTTAAACCTTAAACCAAAAATATCCCCTGAAGTCATCTTAAACTCAAACAATAGATTAGCTTAACTAGTAAAAAAAGATCTGTCTTGAACATTATGCTCTGTTAAGAACTATCTATATGAGATGAAATGGACAACAGCAACTTGAAAGTTTAGAAAGGAACCTTAGGGGGCAGTGAGTTTATGTTAATGAAGGAGGAACAACTCAGAAAAGGAAGGTGAGAATGGCTGCACAACTATAAGAATGTAATCAATGTCACTAAATTGTACCTGTAGAAACTATTAAATTAGCGTATAGAAGTTTTGCTGTGTATATTCTCAACAACAACAAAATAAATAAAATTTAGAAGAAAAAAACAAGAAATCTTTACGGAAGCAGATCAACAGGCTTTTCTTCCGCAGCACCACTGTGTGGGTTTGAACCACCAACCTCTTGGTTACTAGCTGATCGCAAACTATTTGTGCCACCAAGGGACCTTGTAAAAACCAGACATATTGCCATCCAGCCGATTCCAACTCACAGTGACCTTATGGGACAGAGTAGAACTACCCTATAGTATTTCCAAGGCTGTAATCTTTCCAGTAACAGACTGCCACATCATTCTCCTGCAGAGTGGCTGGTGGATTCTAACAGCTGATTTTTGGTTAGCAGCTGAGCGCTTAACTACTGTGCCACCAGGGCTCCTAGGGACCTAGTAGGAGCCCCCAAAGATTTGTAGCATGTCATCCGAGTTTCTTTTGGCTTTCATTTCAGTGGAGGATTCCCTGGCTTTGACAACCCAGGGATGCCTGAAAACGGGTGCCAAATCCTGTACAAGTGACTCTACCTGCTTGAAGAGTCCCTCACCTTCATGTGTTATGAAGGCTTTGAGCTCATGGGTGAAGTGACCATCCAGTGTATCTTGGGATAGCCGTCCCACTGGAATGGACCCCTGCCCATTTGCAAAGGTAAAGAAACCTACTCATGGTGAAACCTACTCGTGACACCGGCACTGAGGTACCAGGAGATACTGGGACTGGCTTGCAGAGATCCTGAACTCCATCTGAAGAGCTGTTGTTGTAGGTTGCTGTCAAGTTGATTCCAACTCATGGCGACCCCATGTGTTACAAAGTAAACTGCTCCATAGCGCTTTCTTGGCTGTACTCTTAACGGAAGCAGATCACCAGGCCTTTTCTTCAGTGGAGCTGCTGGGTGGGTTTGAACTGATGACTTAAGGTTGGCAGTCAAGTGTAAACTGTGCCTCCTATGAGCTGCTGTTGTTGTTGTTGTGTGCTGTTGAGTTGATTCTAACTCATAGCGACCCTATAAGACAAAGTAGAACTGCCCCATAGGGTTTCCTAGGCTGTAGTCTTTATGGGAGCAGATCGCCAGGTCTTCTCTCCCACAGAGCGGCTGGTGGGTTCGAATCAATGACCATTTCAAACTGCCCACCTTTTGGTTAGCAGCTGAGTGCTTAACTATTATGCCACCAGGGCTCCTTTTACCAAAGAGCTAGGCTACTGTATTTCATTAAATCTAAGATGCCACCATTATTTTATGTAGCACTGAGAAAGAAAAAATGCAGCCAATTATATAATGACACAATAATAATAATAATAAGATGGAGTAGGAAGAAAGGCCTGGTGAGCTACTTTGGAAAATCAACATTTTGTTCCGTTGTGCATGGGTCACCATGAGTCAGGGGCTGACATGAGATGGCAGCTAACAACAACATAGTTATATAAAATGTTATAACTGGGAGAAACCAGATGAAGGGTGGGTGAGACCTGTCTGTACTATTTATGAAACTTCTGTGAATCTATGATTATGTCAGAGTTTGGTGCTTGAGGGATGCTCTACACTGCCCTGAGTTCCACAGTGAAGAACCCCAGTGAAGCTGAATAAATGAGGCTGTTGCCGTTAGGTGCTGTCAAATTGATTTTGACTCATGGTGACTCCATGTGACAGTAGTCTCCAACTGCTCCATACGGTTTTCTTGGCTGTAATCTTTTTGGAAGCAGATCACCAGGTCTTCCCTGGAACCGCTGAGTGGGTTCAAACTGCCCACCTTTCGGTGAGCAGCCGAGTGCTGAACCCTGTGCCACCAGGACTGTAGTACATAGGCATTTGTTCAGGACTGCCATTTCTACTTTTTGGGGGCTGGGCACCCATGAGTGCAAGCGGGGATGGTTGTGGCATAGCTGCAAACTCCCCGCAAAGTCAAGAGGTACTCCTATATTAAACACATGAAAAAAAACAAAAACCTGTTGCCATTGAGCCGATTCCGACTTGTAGTGATTGTATAGGGCAGAGTAGAACTGCCCCATCGGGTTTCCAAGGAGCAGCTGGTGGATTCAAACTGCTGACCTTTTGGTTAGCAGCTGAGCTCTTAACCACTGTGCCGTGAGGGCTCTGCAAACACCTCAAAGGGCACCCTCATTCTGGCTGTCTCCTAAGTCCACCACAATGGCCAGTACTACCATTGAGCGCTCATTCTGAGGCACCCTGACCCGCTTCTCAACCTGAATGTCCCCTGAGGTGCCATTTGGCTGTTTGACCCTACCTTGGGAATACTGGAGACATCGCCCTTCTGGCAGCCTGAGATCTTGTTGGTCTCAGCTGAGCTTGCTCTTCACATTTTGATATTAGTGTGTCATCGGCTTTCAGCAGTTGCCTCTCTGTAATGCGTTTAAGTCCCCGGTGAGCATTCCATAGCCAGATGAACTTTAATCCCTGAATGCTCTGAAAGGGAGGGTTCCTTTTCCTCTTTTGAAGATTTTGCTCCCTTATCAGAAAAGGGCATGATTTAATTAGTGGATGAAAGAACAGGGCCCAAACTGAGCCAGAAGGGAGTCGGCTGCATTGGCACCCACCTGCAGACACACAACAGGATAAAAGCAGCACCTGACCAGGGAGGGGAAGGACGCAGGAGTGAGAAGGACAAGCTTTGCCCATGTCCTGGGACCAGCTTGGCCATTGACTGTGACCTTGAAGCTCAGTTTCTATGGGCTTCCCTTTTTCATACTTTTAAAGTGAAGATGGTAGTATACTCCTACCTCGCTCTAGACATGTGTGGATAACAAAAAGAGTAAGAGGAGGTCCATTGAGAAGTATCAAATGAAATGGAGTGCCATTTTTTATTATTGCTAATAATGCATTACCAAGCGAAACTACCAAGCCAAATTAAGAGAGGAAAGATGGGAAGATGCTAAGTCCTGGTGTTTTGTTGTTAGTTTGTGCCTTTCAGGCAATACAAATTTAGTAAATAATTTTGGTTTTATTTTTTTGCTTTGGCTTCAAGGGAGCTCAGAGAAATTTGTAACCCAGGGTTAGTTTCCATTTTAGCACATTGTGACTTTTCTATCTCTGAGGTATGTTTTCCCAATTTTCTTTCCTTGTCTTATTTATAGATCCACAGGCCCTGACTTAAAAATTTTTATATTGTATTGTTGTTTGTATTATAGTCTGTTACAAATTTTCTCTCAGCTGTGGAAGGCTATGAATATAGATAAAGAGATGAAAAACAAACTGATCATGATAATATAAATAATAATAGCAACTCCTTATTGGAGGCCTGTTATTGGTGTCAGGTACTGTACTAGGTCCTTTGGATAAATGTTTTCTTCCTTCATTTGATCAAGGTATTTCTGACATTTATCCTAGGAAGTTTCAGATCTCAGAGTTCCAATTTAAATTCTCAGAATCTTGTAACTTTGGAAGGGACCCTTGAGATAATCTGACCTTAAGAAACAACCTTGAGGAGGTGAAAGTCTAAACCAGCTAGGACAGATGGTCTTCTGGTGCTCTCCATGGCAACATGCAGCTAATCTCTGACCTTCTGCCACTTCTGGGAAAATTGCTCTAGAGAAATGCTGTTTTGACTGGGACCATGAAATCACTAATGATAGGCAAAATGGGGGCTGGCTGGTTTGTATTTGGAATATAGAGATTCAATGCCTACCTCTCTGGGGTAGCAACAGCTGCTTGCTGGGATTATCTAGGACACTTTCAGCCAGATAAAAGAAGGGGGGCAGTGTTTTTCTCCACCCAACTGGTCTAAGTGTGTCTCTTCCACGTGTTCAGCTTGTGCCAACATTGGTCTTCTAGTAGCCTTGCATCCCAATAGCTCATCTAAGGTCTGTTCTGTTGATGTGAGTCAACTGATGGCTTTCTTTGTCATCCAGAGCTATTTCTGATGGTCCCCAGCTTCAGAGAGCTTTCTCTTATTTGGCACTGGACTTCGCACCTCCTCATAGCGTCATCCATCTTTCCGTGCATATGTCCCATCTTGTCTCCCTTGTCTAGACTGGGTACTCCAGAGGGCAGGGATGATGCCATATCCACAGTTGTTTCACAGGAACTGGTTTAGAACCAGGCACATATTGTTTCTGGGGGAGTATTTACTGTTTCTACTGACTGGCATCAACAAATATTTCCGAAACATCAATAGAGTGCAGGGCTGTGGTCTGGTATCTGGTAATACAAAGGTGCATGGTACTTTTCAGTTTTTAGTAATAACTCTGAGCTCCTTGACAGAAGGGGCTGGGATTTATTCATCTCTGTATCTTCAGTACCCAACACAGTGCCTGGCATATAAAAGTGTGGTAGAGGCTGCTACTTGTACTTCCCCATATTTGTTATTGTTGCTGTTGTTGTTTTTCTCCTTTTCCCTCTTCCCCTCCTGCTGCCTCCTCTGCATCCTCTTTTTTCTTCTGTAGCAATAGGAACTATAGGAGGACACATTTCCCATCCCTTCTTGCAGGTGAGTATGGTCATGTGACTAGGTTCTGGTTAAAGGGATGTGAACAGGGATGATGTGTGTAACTTTGGTGTTGTGCTCTTGAAAAGAAAGGCATAGGCCATGTCCTTTTTTTTTTTTTTTCTCCTTCTCTTGGGCTCGAATGCAGGTGAGTCATCGTCAACCATATGCAAAAGGGTAAGACTTCCAGGATGGCAGAGCAACAAGATGGAAGGAGCCTGGGTCCTTATCATCACTGAGCTGTTATCCTGGTTCTGGATGAACACTTAGACTTTTTATAATGAAAGTAAGTTTTACATGAGAGAGAAATTTCTATCTTATTTAAGTTTTTGTAACTTTGGGTTTCTTGTTACAGTAGCCTAGTTTGTGTTCTAATAAATTCAAGGAGTGTTTAGTAAGTATCTGTTGAATGAATGAATGAATGAATGAATTTCTGCCCTACTTTATCATTTTATAGCTTTGATGGCAGTCAGTACACACTTTATATTGGGAAGGTAAGTCTCCTAAGTGACTTCCACCTCCACTTCATTGGCCAGAACAGGGTCATATGGGTCACTTTAGCTGCAGAGGAAGCTGTGCATTTGTTTCATTTTCCGGTCTCTGTAGAGTCGCTATGAGTTGGAAAATTGACTCAATGGCGATGAGTGGATTTACAGTTGATGAATTGTCCCTGGGGGATGCTAACGGTTAAGCACTCAACTACTAGCCAAAAGGTTGCAAGTTCGAACATACTCAGAGGCGCCTTGGAAGACAGGCCTGGAAATCTGCTTCTGAAACATCACAGCCTTGAAAACCCTAAGGAGCAGTTCTACTCTGCACACATGGGGTCACCATGAGTCAGAATTGACTCGATGACAACTATCATCAACAACAACAACAGCAACATAGTTGAAGAAGGCGGAAGAATTGAGTAGGAAAGGGAAGGAATGAGTGAGTCAGTCTATAGAGTCTGTCAGTCATACATGGGAAAACTTGCTTTGTCTTATATTTAGAATTACAGAGCTTAAAAAATATATATATGCCATGTAATTTGAGTATTGCCAAGAGGAGATGTAGTTCTTATCCCAGGTGAACCAGATTCTGGGAAGACAAGATGTCTTCAGAAGAATGTAGGTAATTATCAGTAGGGACTCTAGGGGTAGATGTAGTCATCTTGTCCGTGCAACTTGATCCATGACCACCTGGAACTGGCTACAAAGGGATGATAGCCAGCCACCTGCTAGGCCACCTGCTGCTTCAGTGTCTTCACTGCTTTTTTTTCAGGCCATAGCTAGTCCCAGGCAAGGCACAGCCATCCCAGAGTCTGCAGGTGAGCTGGAAAAGATAGTGCCATGGCAGTCAGAAACATTGAGCAGATGGGTATTAAGCACGTACTGTGTACCAGCCAAGCAGGGATCTAGAAATGAACTCTCTGCCTTTAAGGAGGGAGATGAGAGGTAAACTGATGAGTACTCAACAGTGTGATGAATGCCATATAAGATGTCTATGGTAAGTAATGGCAGCAAAGGGGAAAACAATGTAGAAGTCTTCCAAGAAAGGCAACAGTGATGCCTTGAGCTGAAGTCTCTGTATTTCAGTGCTGAAGAGTCTCCAGAACAGTGAGCTCGAAAGATCTGGACTCATTCCAAATGTGTTAAATTAGCATCTTGTGTATCACATATGCACTACACTAGTTTCTCTATGGGAAATGGAGTTTCAAAGAAGTCTAGAGTTGAGGCACTGATCTCATCTGTGTCTAGGGTGGGCACTTCAGCAAATGTGAGTCCACTTTAGTACCCCCCCTAGGAGAAGCACCATGAAAGGGTTATGCATTGGACTGAGCCACCACCTGTTGCCGTCAAGTCGATTCCTACTCATAGAGACCCTACAGGACACAGTAGAACTGCCCTGTCAGGTTTCCAAGGCTGTAAATTGTTATGGAAGCAGACTGCCACATTTTTTTTCTGCGGAGCTTGGACTGAATAATGCCCCCCAAAATTTATGCCTACCTGGAACCCTTATGTGATTTTGTTTGGAAACATGATCTTTGCAGATGTAATTAGTTGAGTTCATACTGGGTCAGAGTGGCCCCTAAATCCAATGATTATTGTCCTTAGAGAAGAGGAGAGGGTACACAGTCACCCACACAAGAAGAAGATGGCCATGTTATGAAGGAGGTAGAGATTGGAGTGATAGAGCTACAAGCCAAGGAACGCCAGGTGCCATCAGACACTAGGAAGAGGTAAGGGAGGATTCTTCCCCTAGAGATGTCAGAGGGAGCATGGTCCTGCTGCCACTTTGATTGCAGACTTCTAACCTCCAGACTGTGAGAGAATATATTTCTGTTTGTTTCAAGCCACCCATCTGTGGTACTTTGTTATGGCAGTCCTAGGAAACTAATGATGTTAGGTGCCGTTGAGTCGATTCTGACTCATAGCGATCCCATGTGACAGAGTAGAACTGCGCCATAGGGTTTCCTTGGCTGTAATCTTTACGGAAGCAGATTGCTAGGTCTTTCTCCTGTAGAGCTGCTAAGTGGGTCCGAACCACCAACCTTTTGGTTAGCAGCTGAGCACTTAACTGTTGCACTACCAGGCCTCCGAGGAAACTAATATAGGCCAAGTTTCACCAACTGAGCTTTTGTCCTCTTGACTAAAGAGAGAGTTGCTTGTAAGTATACCTCACTCCAGGTGGGATCCTAAAATATCGGTGTTAAAATCTTGGTAAACTGCAATCATCTTCTGAACATTTCTGATGCCAAGAATACTTTGGATATTTAACGTTTTAGATTTTGGATTTTTTTAAAGAAGGAACACAGGATCAAAGAAGGTTCTCTGAGATGCTGAGGAAGAAGGTGCACAGAGTTCAATTCTGGCTAATTTATCTCACAACGGGAAATTTCATAAAAGAAAGAAAACTCATGATTGGTGTTTAAGTCACCAACCCTTGCATTCCAACACTACGAGCAGGCTGAATGCAGGCAACTTGCCCAGGCTCAGTGGAGTTGAAAGGCCAGGTGTTTGTGTAAGAGAAGTAAAAACACTGTTCTGCTCAGGAAAAATGTATTCAATTAAGAAAAGAGAAACCCATTTTGAGAATTTAGTGCATATAGGTGTGTTGGGAAATTGTCAGCTGGTGAATGGATTTGGTCACAGAGCCTTAGGGTTGGTTTTGGGGAAGAATGTTATTTCCTGGGAAGTGGCTAAAGGGGTCAAGAGACATTTGGGGAACATTCCAAACCACTTTCTTCTCTCCTTTTTGTTGAAGCCTTCCAAATTGTCTAGCCTTGAATCTCTTGTGTGCATTAGGGAATCACAAAGAAAAAGGTGGCGTACTTCATTTCTTTACTTAACTGTGTGTCCAGACCTGGTGCTGAATTCTGGAGGTGAAAAGACACAGCTCCAGCCTTTAAAGAACTCATAGATGGGAGGGAACACACACATATGATCCAAATATTGTAATGTAGCACAATAAGTGGTATGAAGTGTTGCAATTTTGTAATGGAAGGACTGATTAACTGCCCTGAGGACATCAGAGAAGGCTCCACAGAAAAGTTGGATATTGAAGGGTCTTGAAGGTGACTGCCAGGAAGAAAAGGAGGAAAGGGCAGACCAGGTGGAGGGATCAGCATATGCAAAGGCATGGAGGAGTGAAACAGATGGTGCCTCTCGGGGAATGGCTAATAGTTCATTTAGCTGGAGCAAGGGTTTTGAGCGGGCAAATGGGGAGGTATTTTGGGAGATGAGGCTGACCCTGACCACAAAGGGCTTGGTATGCTAGCCTAAGGAATCTGAACTTTATCTTTTAGGAAGAAAATAGCTTGTCTGTAGGAAAATAACTACATGATAACTGAAGAAAGACATTATGTTTGCCAAAAAATGCCTAAACTCCTAAATGTGGACTACAGGGACTCACGTGCAGGGGCGAATTAACCAGTAAACACTGTATGCATGGCTTGCATTGAGCAAGGTACCTACAGGCTTAATTGTATTTACTTGCTAATCTGTGGTGAGCAATTTCACATGGGTTTCACCACATCGGCAACGTGGTGGGAGCCAGGTGAAATTGTGCACTGCAGACTGGTGGCAAGGCACAATTAGGCCCATGCTTACATTGCTTTTTGGGTAATCTGGCCCTGCTCACATGTATTGTCTGGTATTTCCTTAGTTTCACTGGGGTGTCAGAGACCTGGATTGTGTCTAAAAACTGACCTAAAAAAAAGAGGAAATGCTGAGAGGCTATAGAACTAACTGACTGTACAAAACTGTGGGACTGGGGTTAATACATAATTTGTTTTAACTGGGTGTGTGTGGGGTGGGGAGAGTGGCATAGAAAGAAGTTTGTGCTTATCTGATTATAATTGTGTGCCCTGAGCACCTTTGCCTTTAAAGTGGGCTGGGCATGGAAAGACATGAACATCCCTTCATGTAATTTGGGCAGTGCTCGCAAAGTCCAAATTAGGAGTGGCCCGTGGTTAAAGACACCCTGAATGGAGAGAAGTTAATGATCGATGCCCTTAAAATTCTCAGGTGGAAAATAAATAGTGAGAGGTGGTCCAGCTGTTTACGTTATTTTTCAAATTAAGATTTTGTGTCTCTTCAGGAGAGTCAGTGGTCACAAACCCCACTTGGCCAAGGAGAACGTGGTGGCCTGACCTTTTCGTCACAACCCTGCAGGCTCCATTGGGCAGTTGCTCTTGATGGACCCTAGGTTCCTCCCTCCATTTTTTTTCCCTTCTAGAAAGGGAGATTGAGATGTGTGGGAAGGACCCTGGTATCTGGGACTGAGGATGGTTCTGACCCAGTTCTGGTCACCTGATGACTGTGCATGTGTAATGGCACTTGCCTCAGTCACTTCATCTGTCAGGTGAGGGCATTGGAGACCCAGGTTTCTTACGGTTCTGACAATCCAACTTTTACTTACCTTCCTGGCCTGTTTTGAGTTCTCCCTCTGTGCTCATTGAGTGGTATATGGTCTAGAAGGTTCTGCATAGCTCAGATAGTTGTGGCAGGGGAAGAACTGCCTTACCTTTGGCTCTGTCCCCTTAGGTCCAGGTTGGGATCAATTCCAATAGCTAAAGAAGGCTTTTGGGAGATCAGATCAAACTCTTCTAGATGAGGAGTTTGCAAACTAAAATTTGCAGGTCAGATCTGGCCTTTACCCTGTTTTTGTAAATGAAGTTTTATTGAAACAGAGCCTCACACATTTGTTTGCGTATTAGCTATGGCTGCTTTTGTGCTACAGTCCAGGTTTGAGTAGCTGCAACAGAGGCCATATGGCCAGCAAAGCCTAAAATATTTACTACCTGGCCCTTTACAGAAGCAGTTTGACAACCCCTTTTCTAGATCATAAGCTCCAAGATGCCTGGGGGCATAGAGGGTGTTTGATAAATTTTGGTTGAATGAATGAATAAATCGACAGTAAATATGGGTTTACCGAATAAATACATAACATCACTTTTTTGTGACGCACTTCAAATCCCAGTTTCTCTTTCAACAAAGTAAGAATAGTGGTATTTATGAGATAGGCTGTTCTTATGAGGATCATTTCCCATAATACAACCTTGAGTGTTTTAAATGCTATCAAAATATAACTACTGTCGACCACATGAGTCAGAGACTCCACCAGCCTGAGACCAGAAGAAACTAGGTTGTACCCGGCTAACACCAATGACCGGCCTGACAGGGAATAGAACAAAGAGTCCCGGACAGAGCAAGAGAAAAATGTAGGACAGAATTCAAATTCACATAAAAAGACCAGACTTAATGGTATGACAGGGTCTGGAGGAACCCCCGAAACTATGGCCCCTGGACACTCTACTAACCCAGAACTGAAACCATTCCCAAAGCCCACTTTGCCAACAAAGAGGAGACGGGCCTATAAAACAAAAAATTAATACACATGAGGAACATGCTTCTTGGTTCAATCAGATATACAAGATCAAATGGGATGAGAAGGCAGGGAGGGACAGGCACTGGATGAATGGATACAGGAAACTCATGGTGAAAGGGGGAGCATGCTGTCATACTGTGGGGATTGCAACTAATGTCACAAAACAATGTGTGTATAAACTTTTGAATGATAAATTACCTTCATCTGTAAACTTTCACCTAAAGCACAATTAAAAAAAATATACACACACACACACGTATATAAAACTATTATCTATTAAGCTTTATATGTTGAGTAATCTATTATTTTGATTACCTTATTTAATACTTATGACCACCCACTGTGATGGAGGAATTATTGTTCCTAATTTATAGATGAGAGAACTCAGCGCAGAGAGGTTAAGTCACTTACCTGAGGTCACATAGGGACTGAGCTGGGGGTCAAACCCCAGTGTGTCTTGTTCCAAAGCCTTTCCACCATGTCCCACTGCCTCTGAGTGCTATTATACTTTCCCTGCCCCCCTCCCTTTTTTTTTCTTTTTTTTTAAAAATAAAAGTGACAGATAATTGGTCTTGGGAGGTCTCAAGGTATAGAATAATAAAATGAAAAAAAAAGTTTAGTTCTCAAATCTGTTTAATAATTTAGAAAAACCATGAGGTTGCTCATCATTAAAAGTACACTTTAAAAAATTCTCAGGGAAAATGGAAAACAGAATTTGAAATTCTCATGGACTTTCTGGAGCCATGGAGGGTGGATGAATCCCTGAAACTATTACCCTGAGATAATCTTTAAGCCTTAAACCAAAAATATCCCCTGAAGTCATCTTAAAACCAAACAATAGTTTAGTTTAACTAGTAAAAAAGGTCTGTCTTGAGCATTATGCTCTTCTAAGAACCACCTATATGGGATCAAATTGACAATATCAATTCAGGAGGCAGTGAGTTTATGTTAATGAGGGAGGAACAACTCCGAAAAGGAGAGTAAGAATGGTTACACAACTGGAAGAATGTAATCAATGTCACTAAATTGTACTTGTAGAAGCTGTTGAATTGGTGTCTGTTTTGCCATGTATATTCTCAACAACAACAACAACAAAACAAGTAAAACTTAGAAAAAACAAAACAAAACAAAAACCTCTCCTCCTTAAAATTCAGCTCAGTTATGCTTTATAGAGAAAGCTAAATCAGGGACCGTGTTTTTCCCTTGGAAAGACAGATTTGGGTGAATTTTAGGGATTTGGAAAACTTTGTTTAGCAATGTTGAATGTAATGGTGGTATGCATTTAAATCTGCATTGTTCCGGAAACCTTCTGCCCTGGTTCAAAAGGGCTCTCACTCAGAACCTCGTGTCCAGCACATAGCAGACGTTCAATAAATGTTGGTTGAATGAATGAATGAATGCTTTCCAGGTTGTTACACATATTGTGTTCCAGTGTAGCTGGGTGTGTGTGCAAGTGTGTGCCCTTACCTGTTACAGAGTAAGCCCTAGAAGGACTGGTATCTTGTTCACATCTTGGTACACCCTGTGGTGCCTATCTAGGTCCCTGGGTGGCACAAATGGTTCGTTCTTGGCTGCTAAGCGAAAGATTGGTGGTTTGGTTTCACCCAGTGGTGCTGTGGAAGGAAGTCCTGGCAATCTAGTTCCATAAGATTACAGCCATTGAAAACCCCAAACAGTTCTGCCTGTGGGGTTGCCATGAGTTGGAATTGACTCAACAGCAGTGGGTGTTTTGGCTTATGGTGCCTACCTCGCACAGTGCCTGGCAATGAGTCAAGGAAATCTGTGGAACTAAAGTGGTGGACAGTCTGTGGTCCTCAAAGCTTTGTGAACTGAGTGAAGAACACATGGGTAAATAGGCGAATATCAGAGGGACTTCTCTCTGAACCATGGAAGTGATTTGAACTTGCAATTGTATTGAGGGCGAAAAGTCCAATAAAAATGAAGAAAAGACATATTTGTTGCATTAAATAGAAAGCACATTTGCTTCTTCTGTGCTGAAAAATATATTCATGAAAGGTCATTGTGCTTCTTTTTTTTTTTTTTCCTACTGGGTTACCAGTACATGGGTTGGTTTAACTCACATAACTTAGCTTTTAGTGATGAAGAATCTGAGCCGATTCATAATATGTGGACCCAAGTCAGCATTTTGCACCAGTTGTTCATCTCTTTTGTGTTTTATATCTGACCTATTTTTAAAAAAACCCATTGCTGTCGAGTCGAGTCTGACTCATAGCAACCCTGTAGTAGTAACACCTAAATAGTTTCTGTGACCATTTTAGCTCTTGGGAGTCAGGCAGCAACTCAGGGGTCTGCTTGAGTCAGGCTGGGGCCAGAAATGCTCATCTGCTAGTACTTACATGGAAGAAATTGGCCTGGAGCTCTAGACAGATGCAGGCACCTTCTGTGTTCTTGGCAAACAGGACAAGCAGGCAAAGTCGTCATCTCAGTGAGACTGTAAACCAAGAAAACCAAACTCATTGCGATCGAGTTGATTCCAACTCATAGTGACCCTATAGGACAGAGTAGAACTGCCCTATAGGGTTTCCAAGGAGTGGCTGGTGGATTCCAACTGCCGACCTTTTGGTTAGCAGCCCAGCAGCGGAGTTCTTAGCCACTACGCCACCAGGGCTCCCTTAAACACAGGTTCCCCAGCTTTTTCAAACACTTTTGATTTGCTGTGCTTGTATTTGATTTCAGGCAACTCCTTTAAAATGCTAATGCAGCTATTCAGGCTGTTTAAACGATCAGGGGGCAGTGGCCAGTGCCTTCTCTCAGCCTCTTAATACTTCTGTATTTTGCTGGGATGTCTCTATTCCCCTCAGATAGGATTTTGTACCTAATTTGCCCAATTTCCCTTTCTACTAGCCTTTTTCCTCTCACTGAATTTGTTTCCACCTACAGCTTTGATCTCTTTGCAAAGAAGCACCGGGGCACTGTAATATTATTACTGGCCTCTGTTTGGTTTTTTGCAAATGCCCTGTAATTGGTGGTTGGTCTTTTCGCAGCCTGAGACCACCTGACCCTCAGCAGCCCTAGTTCCTCCAGGTCACTGTATCATAGAAAAAGAGTTTTGCCCGTTTCTTTTATTGACATTGGAAAGAGTCTTTGAGCGAGGAAGACTTTTTGGATATGGAGAAAACCAGAGCCAGGGTGATACCAGTAATTATGCTAATCTGAGAGCATTAAATCTTCAAATATTATACATTTTTGGATAAGCAGTTCTGTCGTTTTTGAAGTTTGGTTGTCTTTTTGTTTCCTGGGTGGTGGCCTGTAATTTTGTGTTAAGGAAAAATGCCTAACCCTCGTATGTTGACTGTTGCTGTGGAAGACAGGGCTGGATTATTACTATTTTTGAGTGTTCATAAAAGGAAACCAGGAGGATGTGTGGGTCTAATAATATGCTATCTTGTGTATAAAGATGAAACTAATAATAATAACAACAATAATACCACCTTTACTGGTGAAATGCTTTTAATTTTCAAAGCATAGTTCCTTGTATTAACTTATTTTATCAGTTGGAAATGTGATGGATCTGTGGGAGCTTGTCTGATGTGCTGGGGAATTTGAGAGACTCCACCCCAGTGGTTCTTCATCAGGATGAATGCAGAATCATCTGAGGAGCAGTTACAGATTACACGTGCCCAGGTTCTGCCCAGGACCTACTGAGGCAGATAGTCCTGGGGCCAGGGGACATCTGTCCATTTGGAAAAGCTTCCTGGGTAATTCTGTTGTGCCCTCCTGGTTAAGAGCCATGCTTAAGTCCACTCCCTCTACTGGACCTCCAAGGGTCTGGGAAATGCACTGTGGATCATCCGACTGGGTGGAGGGTGCCATACAATCTGTGACTGGAACCCAAGGAGAGTGGTTCTCCATGTGGGCATTGTGTTGAACCCATGACTGCAGTCACTCCCAGAAGCTGACCACAGGCTGAACTTCATTCACCATTATAACGACAAGTGAACATTGTCATGTGCTCACTGACTGTCTGTCCAGGGTCTTCACTCATATTAGCTCAAGTCATCATTCAAGCCAGTTCCAGCACCAGAGAATTGTGTTTCCAAACACTTGAAAGAAAATGGCCTTCAGGTGGATTCAGGAGGTGTGATTTGAGGAGAGTGATTTAATGGATGTCCACTGACATGGATGTATTTAACCTGTTTCTTGTCTGTGGTATGGAGCTAATGATATGCATCTCACAGGAGTGGGCGGAGGAGTGAGAGAGATGGTAAGGGCTCATGTGCTGCCTCTGTTCTACTGCATAGACACCTTACTTAACCCCCCTAGATATTCACATCTTCATCTGCAAAATGAGGATGAGAATTGTCTACCTTACTAGGTGGTTGTGAGGTAAGATCAGAAAAACACAGTGCACCATGCCTGGTACATTACAGATGCTCAGTCCATGGCAAGTATTTTCCTCAATACCTGGTATTATTGGTCTGTGTGGATGGCAGGGTTATGTTTTGTACAGACACCATCCTGGAAGGGTCTGCCTAATGCCCGGCACTCCTGGTGGTGGTGCAGCCAGCGATGGCTCTGATGACAGAAGAAGGAACTCCCTTTTAGTGAGTGCTTACTACATGCCAGGCACTGTGCTAGGCACTGGGACTGTAACTGGCGAAGAGATAAACGTGCTTCCTGATCTTATTGGGCTTAGCAATGAGAAGGCCCTCACGAGAAAATTTTCAGAGCATTACCACTTTTCTCTGTAAATAAGAGGAAGGTTTTAATGTAATAGAATGGCTTCTAAATGTGTGTTTCATAATGTAGTGGGTAGAGTGTGGAATGTGTTTTCTGGGAGGAAAGTAGAGTTTTGCATTTCCTGCCTGCTTGTGCTTTTGAATTTGTGGCTGTAATACTGCCCTGCCTGAGGTTTCTTTAGTTAATATTTCCCAGGAAGCATGATGTAAATGCCCTGTGGTCTCTGTCTACTAGAAGGATATACTCAGGGCACGGGGGAGAAAGGACCATTTATGAAGTCTTCCTTGAAGGCTTTGTTGCATTTTAACTTGAATTTCTCCCCATCTCTTCCTCCTAGTGCTTGATGCACATAAACTATGCCTGTGTTTTGGAAGATTCAGGTTTGACCACCGTAAATTGGTTCGTATTTCCAGCAGGGCAGTTATTTAATTTGCCGTTGGAAGTCTACAAATGTTGGCACTGTTCACTCTTTGGCAAAGAACCAAAATCCAGTACAGTATCATTAGCATGCTCTGGTATACAGATTAAAGCATGGTTGTCTTTAATAAGAGGCCATCCCTGTTTAGGATGGGGCTTGGGGGCTGCAAGGGCGCTGAGAAGCACAACAGAGCCTTCTAATCAAAACCGAAGTGCAGTTACTGCAGCTCACTCAAGAGAAGGGTTAGAAGGAGGGCAAAACTCCTTTTTCTTGTCTCAATTTCATTTGTTTGGGTTATTTTTCTCTAGACCCTAGGAGAGTTTTGGAGGCTGAATCTGGCCTGGTTTCTGGAATGTCGTCTTGAGAGGCCTCTTGCACCTTCCCGACTCCTGCCCTCTGTGTTGCACTGCTGTGGGGCCACCTACCTCCAGAGGGCTTGAGGAGAAATACAGGTGCTCCACAGAGCCCACTGTAATAATTAAAACGGTATAATTGCTGGCATTTATTGAGGCTCTGTTATGTGTTAGGCACTTTACGTACGCTCTTTCCGGTCTTCATAATGACCCTGTGAGATATGAGGCTGAGATTGCCGAAGTACAGAGAGATTAAGTAATCTGCAGCTAGGGAGTAGCTGAGCTGGGGTTAGAACCTAGTTCTTTTTCTGTGAAGGGCTTCCATTCTTTCAGTGTGCTATGTCTGTATTCCAATAGGATTTGGGGGAAAGAGAAGTTTGATTTTTTTTTTGGAGGACAGGGGTGACAAGTTTGAAACTTTGCCAAAAACGAGATTTGGAGAATTATTTCTAGAAGCTTCTTACCACATTAAAACCAAAACCAAACCAGTTGCCACGGAGTTAATTCCGACTCATGGTGACCCCACGTGTTGCAGAGTAGAGTTGTGCTCCATAGGGTTTCAAGGCTGTGACCTTTCTGGAAGTGGATCACCAGGCCTGTCTTCTAAGGTGCCTCTGGGTAGGTTTGAGCTGCCAACCTTTTGGTTAGTAGTTAAGTGCTTAACCATTTATGTTATCCAGGTAGCTCTCTTACCACATTAGCCCTGTCTTTCATTAGCAGATATCTTGCAGTGTTGGCTGCTTGGTAGAATTAGTACAGAGATCTATTTTTTCCCTCCAAACATTTTATCATGAAAAATGTCAAACGTATTGAAAAGCTGAAATAAATGTACAGTGAACATCCATTTACAACTTAGATTCTATGATTACTATTTTACTCGGTTTGCTTTATCACATATCTCTCCATCTATTTCTCTCTGTCCCTTTGCCTGATGACAGCGGGCCAACTGGAGATAAGTTATAAAACTAGAGGAAAAGTACAGTGTTAATATATTAGCCTTATTCTGGGAAGAATGGGAAAATTGCTCTTTTGTTTATGCAGAGCCCAAAAGGAGTACTTCTTTTTCTTCTTAGTGCTGTTGTTGAGAGGATCTAATAGAAATGCTGCTGCTAATGAGTATATAAGCACTAACCTATTATTAGATCCCTGAGAGCGTTAAATGGTTCATGTGTTTGGCTCTTAACCCAAAGGTTGATGGTTCGAGTTCACCCAGAATTGCTTTGGAAGAAAGGCCTGACAATCTACTTCTGACAGATCAGTCGTTGAAAACCCTGTGGAGCACAGTTCTGCTCTGGCACACATGGGGTTGCCATGAGTCGGAAACAACTTGATGGCATCTGTTTTTTTTTTAATCCTATTAGTATTATCTTACTGTGTGCCAGGCACTACGTTAACTGCTTCATTAACCTTGTCACATGTATCCTTTTAACATTTCCAGTTTACAGATGTGCAAACTGAGCCTTTCAGAGGTTAACTTGCTGAGGTTCTCTAGCTAGTGAGTTGCAGAGGTGGGATTTGAAACTGGGTGTGTAGAGACCGTGGTGTGATTTCTCTGCATTTCAAATTATGCATCCCTGTATTTCTGTTCTTCCTCAATGTCATATTATTTAGAAAATCAGGGTCTGGATGGGAGGTCCTAGAAGGTTACTAATAAGCAAAATTGCTAAAATCCCAGAAATTGAAGGCTACCAGCAGCTTCCAAAGATTTTCTGGGACTAGACTTAGTTCTCCCAGGGATCCTCATCAGACAGTCTCTGGACAAGGCAGAGAGAAGTTCTCACCCCAGAGCATCACAGAAGGTTTCTGTAGCTTTTGGAGTTCCTTGTGACTGGCTCATGCTTCCTTTTTTTTTAAATCCAAATGCTTACCTTTGGGTCATCATCAGCTAATTTTTTTTTTTTAATGGTTGGATAATCTATGGCCTCCTCAGACCTACAAACATGACATCTTTCTTCCTGGGGAAGAGGATGGTATTTGTAGGCACTGACTCATGGGAGCAGGGATACATCTATATGTGCCTTTTGTAAGGTACCAAGCTTGATAAACATTTGGTGCTTTTTGGTGTATTTATGCTTGAACCTGCTTCACTGCTGATTTGGCAGGACCTTGAGCAATTCATATACGCTTAAACTCTGGGCCTCCCTGCAACAGTAATTGTTGTGAGAGCATAGAGAAAAGGTACAGGTAGAATTTCTGCCATCAAAAATTTAGCCTTCTTAAGGAGCCAAAGCATACACCCCCCATGAATAAGATGCTGATAAAGATTGAGGATGTGGCATACATAGGAATTGCTATAGAAATGCAACAGAGAGAAGGAAGAACTGTTAGCTGGACTAGTTGAGTGGAAGAATAGCAAGTGCCTGGGACTTAATGTTAGGTTCAAATCCCAGTGCAGCCACTCAGTAACTGTACAACTTAGCCTCTTTGGTCCTCAAAGTTTCATCATAAAATGGGGTTAATAATAACTGCATTGTAAAATGGGGTTAATAATAACTGCATTGTAATATCAGTGTTTTGTTTTGTTATACGTAGGGTCACTATGAATCAGAACCAACTCCACGGCACCTGACAACAGCAATATCATTGTGAGGATTAAGTTACATATGTAAAGCTTCTAACATAGTAGTTGACAATAGTTAGCAATAAAAGGAGGAGTCCCTGAGTGACATAAATGATTATGTGCTCAACTCCTCCACCCTAGTGCTGTCGAATCGATTCAGACTCACAGCGACCCTATATAGGATACAGCAGAACTGCTCCATAGAGTTTCCAAGGAGCGGCTAGTGGATTTGAACTGCCGACCTTTTGGTTAGCTGTAGCTCACTGTAGCTCTTAACCACTGCACCGCCAGGGCTCCCTCTTTAGCTGAAAAATTGGCTGTTTGAACCCACGCAGAGGTGCCTCAGAAGAGAGGTTCGGTGATTTACCTCCGAAAGGTCACAGCCTTTAAAACCCTATGGAGCAGTCCTACTCTGCACACATGGGATTGCCATGAGTTGGAATCGACTTGACAGCAACTAACAGGAACAGCAACAGCAATGAAAGATAGCTCTTATTAGTAGGAAATGGGGAAGCTAAGGCAGGCCTTGAAGTCTTGAGTAGGATCTGAATATGTGAAATGACCCAGTTCTGAAAGTAACTGTAAATATGACCACAGAATATTATGTGTGCAGAATATTAAGAAGCATGGTTGAAATCCAAAAATCTTCTTTCTCTTAAAAAGGCAAAAAACCTGTTGCTGTTGAGTCAATTCCAACTGATAGCAACCCTATAGGATGGAGTAGAACTGCCCCAGAAGGTATCCAAGGAGCGGCTGGTGGATTCAAACTGCCTACCGTCTTTGGTTAGCAGCTGTAGCTCTTAACCACTGTGCCACTAGGCAAAGGTAGTTAATATATTAAGCCGAAAGTTCCAGCTAGTTTGGTAAAATGTCACTGGTAAAATGTCAGATGTCATTTTGGTTGAAGCTCAAGTTGGTGAGGACCTGAGGGTGGAATTGCTAAGCTGGGTGACATGTGTGAAGCCGTCGTAATATTATGATGTTGATGGTTCTCCCTGCTGCCCATCCCTCACAGTCTGGCTATATTTTTCTACACACCTGTTTAGTGATTTGATGAAATCGATCCCGCTGCACTGCCGCAGGCTACAATGAGCCAGTATTCAGTAAGAAGGACTTTGGAAACCAAGGCTGTAATTGCACTGTTGAAGGATTTTTGTTGTGGGTTTGGTTTTTGTTTTTACTTTACAAAGGACTGTTGGGAGGGCAGAAGGAGGAAAACTGTCCCAGAAGAAGAAAAACTGTCCCAGAAGAAACTGAAATCCTAACCTAGCACCTAGAGAGTGAATTTTGCCTTCTCTTCTCTGCTACCTTGCAGTCGGTTTCTGCTGTGTGCATTTTATGGTTTGATGGAAAGTTGAGTTTAGCTGAAATTGGTTCTTTTATGGTCTTGGGGAGCACATGATACAAGAATCTAAAACATACCAGGGATTGACAGTAAAATGCAAAGGTCACATGAGGTCTGGACGTGCAGCCTACTTGGAGTGGTTGTATAGTGACAGTATTAATGACTTTATAAGCATTTTCTCACATAATCCTTCTAACCAGACCTTGTTATATGATAGGTATTGTTATTGTTATTGTACGTATGAGGAAACAGGAAGTTCAATAACTTGTATGAGATGGGCAGCTAGGATGTAGCAGAGATGGTACTTGAACCCAGATCTCTGATACCCAAGCCTTTCCTCCAAATGGCCGTGGAATATGCTGTTTCTATCACAAGGCTTCTTCCTATAGCAACCTGTGTTTGCTGGTGCTCACTGAGAAGTCCCCAGGAGTGGGGGAAGACGAAAGACTTTGTGTTCACTTTGTGTTCACTATCCAAATAGGCCTCTTTTCGATCATGGGGATGGTGCAGGATTGGGCAGTGTTTCATTCATTGTGCATGGGATCGCAGTGAGTCAGGGGCCAACTCTATGGCAGCTAACAACAGCTACATGCTGAAGATTACGTCAGTGGGGGAGGAAGGTCTGGAACCACCATGTATTAAGTGCTGATGTTGCGCCTGTATCAGAGCAAGCTGAGCTGCATAATTCTCACATTTAACTATGCTATCATTTCCTCATTTTACTGAGGCACTCCATGGAGTTATATACTTTGCTCTCAAGTTCACCCAGGAGGAAAATGCTGGTCTAAGATTTGAACGTGAGCGTTGAGTCCACCCCACCATCTTGCCTCCGGATTTAGTTTTAATAACCTCTTCTTGACAGTCATAGGATGGCGTTTGTGGCTTTACTTTCAAAGACCTCAACATTGTTGCATGGTTGATATATTTGGTATCTGTTGGAAGCTGCTGAAACTTTTCACTGTTATGTTTGGAAAAAAATAATAGTGAGTTGATGTGTTGGTGATTCAGGACTTCTGGGAAACTGAAAGCACCCGTGTGTACTTATTTTGAGTCAGTACATTACAAATGACTCTGGCCCCCCAAAAAGAAAAATCTGTCTTGGGAAATTGAGTGCAGGTTTCTTAGTGGCTTGCCTCAGCAGGGAGCCAGTTATTACATAAGCTGACTACCAGGTCCCTGGGTTTCCCTAGCCTCAAAAAGTAGCAATGTCTGCATTATGAGGAAAACAGAAAGACCCATTTCTCTGTGGAGTGATACTGAATAGGCAGCTTCAGCTATGAGGATATTTGGGCCAGAGGAAAGTGTAGCTTAAGAAAAGCCCCAGCTGGTTCAAGTAGCTTAAGCCCAGCTATTCATGAAATATTATCTGACAGCTTACCCCTTCTCCTCAAATGACTGGGGACGGAGTCAGAATTGCCCCAGGAACCTGTGTTTTCATGCTGGATTTGGGCATTTCAGGTTTACTCCACTTTGCACACTAGGTTCCTGCAAAGCTGTATGTAGATTAAAAAAATTTCTTTTGTGAATATAAAAACATTGCTGTGATGACTCCTATTGTTAAGAAATGATCAATAATTTCTAAATAAGGATTTTTACATGTACCCAGAACTGTACTTGCTGCTGTGAGGATAAACAAAACCAAACCCATTGCCGTCGAGTTGATTCTGACTCATAGCGGCCCAATAGGACAGAGTAGAACTGCCCTATAGGGTTTCAAAGGCTGTAATCTTTACGGAGCGGAGTGCCACATCTTTCTCCCAAGGAGCAGCTGGTGGATTTGAATGGCCGAACTTTTGGTTAGTAGCCGAGTCCTTAATCATTGTGCAACCAGGGCTTCTCCTATGGAGGATACAAGAAATATATGAGATGTGGCAAACACTAGAATGGAGGCTCCATGCAGGCAGGTATTTGTCTATTCTGTTTACTGATAAAACCATGGTATTTGGAACAGTGTCTAACACATGGTAGATGTGAAATAGGTATTTGTTGAATGAATGAGTAGAGGTCCTTGACCATAAGAGTTTACAACCTAGTTTGCTTGCGTTAATTAATACTTTCATTCATTTATTCTACTTGTATGAGTGTTCGAGAGGTCTCGCTTTTATTAGGATATATTTAATTAGGATATATTTAATTCCCTTTAAAAAAAAAAAACTAACCAGTAATGTTTTTGTTGTAGAAAATGAGAAAAAAGCAGATAAGTAAAAAGGAAAATAATTGAAATGTAATTATTTTCAATTTAGCTCATACTCTTAAAAACTTTTTCTATGTACACATACAATTTAAAAAAAAAAGGACTCATCCTCTTTCACATTGATTTTTATAACTTGCTTTCCTCCCAATTATCAGTGTTATTGTGAATCGCTTTCTATATCAAAATTCATAATCCTTGAATCATCTGTTTTTAATCACTGCATAGTTTAACTTTGTGTTACTGTGTCATGCTTTCTTATTGTTGGATATTAGGTATTAGTGTTTGTTTTTGATTTTGATTTTCTTCTTTCTCTCTCTCTCTTTTTTTTTTTGGCTAGTATAGACAATGCTGTGATTATCTGCAAGTTTTTGCACCTATCCATGACTATTTTCTTGGCGACTATTCTTAGAAGTAGAATTATTGGGTTAAAGGTCAAAGGCTTTTGATACAAATAACCACATTGCCTACGGCAAAGGCTGGGAAAATGTATACCTGTTCTATTGAAAGAAAGTGTCTTTTTCTTACACTGATACTATGTATTATTATTTTCCTAAAAATCTTTAGCTATCTCCTAGGTTAAAAAAGGGAATATTATTGTGGTTTAAGTTTGCATACTTTTGATTTACTGGGGACGTTAAATATCTTTTTCATATGTTTGTGATCATTTGTTTTTCTTCTTTTGTGAATTGCCTGTTTATATCCATTACCTCACTTAGATTCCTAAAGACAGATTTTTTCTTAATCTCTCCCAACTCACAATGAGCCTTGCTATGGCACTTAGCCCACAGTTGTTGTTTATCGTTGTTGTTAGCTGCTGTTGAGTTGGCCTCTGACTGACTCATGGTGACTGCATGCAAAACGGTTCAAAATGCTACCTGATCCTGCACCATCCCCACAAGCAGTTGCATATCAAATCATTGTAATCCATAGAGTTTTCACTGGCTATTTTTCAGAAGTAGATCCCCAGGTCTTTCTTCCTTGTCTGTCATAGTTTAGATGTTACATATAAGTGAGATCATACAGTATTTGTTCTTTTGCTACTGATTTATTTCCCTTAACATAATGTTTTCAAGGTTCAGCCATGTTACAGCATACTTGAAAGTCTTTGGTATTGCTGCTGTCAACTACAAATCTTACATATTTAGCAAAGACATTACTATATATTAATACGAAGAGTAGATAATCCTCAAATGTTTCTTCCTCTTCAGATTTCCCCTGTAGCTTTCCTTGGCACAATAGAACTGAGTTTGCCTTTTCTGAGCATGCATCAGAGATGGTGTTGTGGATTAAATTGTGTCCCCCCAACATATGTGTTATAAATCCTAACCTCTATGCGTGTAGTTAACGAGATGGATTGACACAGTGGCTGCAACAATGGACTCAAGCATAACAAAGATTGTGAGCACGGCGCAGGACAGGGCAGGGTTTCGTTCTGTGGTGCATAGGGTTGCTGTGAGTTGGAACCACTCGAGGGCACCTAACAACAACAACAAAAACATGCCTGTAGTTATAATCCCATTTGGGAATGGGTTATCTTTGTTATGTTAATGAGACAAGATTAGTATAGGGTGTGATATATAAAAGATATAAAAGAGATTAAACAAGCAAGAGACAAAAGCAGAGATGGGGAAGAGAAATGCCAAGTCACATGACGACTGCCAGGAGCAGAAGCTCAAAGAGACAAGGACCTTCCCCCAGAGCTGGCAGAGGAAGAAAACCTTCCCTTAGAGCCAGGACCCTGAATTTGAACTTCTAGCCTCCTAAACTATGAGAAAGTAAAATTCTGTTTGTTAAAGCCACTCACTTGTGGTATTTCTGTTACAGCAGCACTAGATAACTAAGACAGATAGGGAGGCAGGGATCAGCCTTTTTTTTCTGTAAAGGCCAGATAGTAAATATCTTAGATTTTGCAGGCCATTCAGGGTCTCTGTCGCAACTACTCAACTCTGCTGTTTTATGCGAAAGCAGCCATAAAACCCGTTGTGGTCAAGTGGATTCTGACTCATAGCAACCCTCTACCACAGGGTGGAACTGCCCCATGGGGTTTCCTAGGCCCTAATCTTTATAGAAGTAGACTGCCACATCTTTCTTCTGCAAAACCAGCCATAGACAGTACATAAATGAGTAAGCACGGCTATGTTCCAATAAAATTTATTTATAGACACTGAAATTTGAATTTCATATAACTTTCAAATGTTACAAAATATTATTCTTCTTTTGATTTTTTTTCAATAGTTTAAAAATGTAAAAAGCATTCTTAGCTTGTGGACTATATAAAAACAGACAGTAAGTAGAATTTGGCTCGGGTTTTGTAGTTTGCTGACCCCTGGGGTAGGGGATCAGAAACATGCTCTGAGGCAGAGAGAAGCCAACCTGGTTTTACAAATTTGCTACTAACCATTCCCAGAATGGATAATAGAATTGAGTTTAGCTGAGACTTGGATATATTCTGACTCTTAATGTACTTAGTTCTTAAAGTCTTAGCAGTATTTTAAATATGTGATGTCATGGTTTGAATTATGTCCCCCCAAAAACGTGTGTATCAATTTGGCTGGGCCACGATTCTGGTACTGTGTGATTTTCCTGTACGTTGTAAACCTGCCTCTATGATGTTGATGAGGAAGGATGGGTGGCAGTTGTGTTAGTAAGGCAGGACCTGATCTACAAGACTGGATTGTGTCCTGAGGCAATCTCTTGAGATATAAAAGACAGAAGTGAGCAGTGAGACAGGGGGACCTCAAACCGTCAAGAAAGCAGTGCTGGGAGCAGAGTGCGTCCTTTGGACCAGGGTCCCTGCCCAGAGAAGCTCCTAGTCTGGGGGAACACTGATGACAAGGCTGAGAGAGAGAAAGCCTTCCCCTGGAGCTGACACCTGAATTTGGACTTTAGCCTACTTTACCGTAAGGAAATAAAATTCTCTTTGTTAAAACCGTCCACTTGTGGTACTTCTGGTAGAGCAGCACTAGATGACTAAGACATCTGACGTGTGTTTTTTCATATATTTACTCATAGAAAAATTTTACATTTAAGTGTAAAGAAGAAAAAAAATGTTATCCATATCCACTGTCAATATTTTAATGCATTTCTTTTCAATCTTCATATATATATGTAGGAGCCTGTGCTATATAAACAGTTTTGAACTCTCCTTTGCTTCTCTTACTATTACATGGTAAGCATTTCTCAATGTTAATTATGTTAATGCAAGCTAAAACCACAATTATGAGTCGAAATTGACTCGACAGCAACGGGTTTGGTTTTCTCTCTTTTTTTCCTCTACAAACCCTTGCAAATGGCTATTAAAAAAAAAAAACACAAAAGCACACACAAACAAACTGATAATACCAAGTGTTGGCAAGGATGTGAAGAAACTGGAACCCTCATGCATTGCTGATGGGAATGCACAATCATATAGCCACTTTGGACAACAGCTTGGCAATTTCTTTTTTATTTTTTTAAAATTTTTGTGCCTTAAGTGAAAGTTTACAATTCAAGTTAGTCTCTCATACAAAAATTTATACATACATTGTTATGTGACCCTAGTTGCTCTCTCTGTACTGTGACAGCACGCTTCTCCTTTTCAGGATTTCCTGTGTCCATTCAACCAGTTCCTGACCCTCTCTGCCTTCTCATCTCACCTCTGGATAGGAGCTGCCCGTTTAGTCTCATGTATCTTCTTGAGCCAAGAGACACACTCTTTTTATTTATTTATTTATTTTATTGTACTTCAGGTGAAGGCTTACAGAAAAAATAGTTTCTCATGAAACAGTAGTACACATATTGTTTTATAACATTGGTTAACAACCCCACAACATGCCAACCCTCTAACTTCTCAACCTATTTTTTTGGTGAAAATATGCATAGCCAAAGATACACCGTTGCAAAAATTTCTACATGCACAGTTCAGTGACATTGACTACACTCTTCTAATTGTGCTGTTATTCTCACTTAAGATGAAGGCTTACAGAACAAAATAGTTTCTCATTTAACAGTTACTACAAATGTTGCCCTATAACAATGGTTAACAATCTCACAACACATCAACAATATCCTTACTCAACCTTGGGTTCCCTATCACCAGCTTCCTTGTCCCCTAAGAAGCATACTCTTCACAAGTATCATTTTATGTCCCACAGCCCAGTCTAATCTTTGTCTAAAGAGTTGGCCTCAGCAATGTTTTTAGGTTTGGGCTAACAGAGAGTCCAGGGGCCATGTCTTCCAGGGTCCCTCCAGTCTCAATCAAGTTTGGTCTTTATACTAGAATTTGAGTTCTACTCCCCACTTTTCTCCTGACTCTGTCAAGGACTCTCTGTTGTGTTCCCTGTCAGGGCAGTCATTGCTAGTAGCCGGGTACCATCTAGTTCTTCTGGTCTCAGGCTGATGAAGTCTCTGGTTTATGTGGTCCTTTCTGTCTCTTGGGCTAATACTTCCCTTGTATCTTTGGTGTTCTTCATTCTCCTTTGCTCCAGGTGGGTTAGGACCAAATGATGCATGTTAGATGGCCACTCGATAGCTTTTAAGACCCCAAGCACAGTTTGGCAATTTCTTAAGAAGTTAAACATAAACTTACCATATGCCCTAGTAACTCCACTACTAGGCATTTGCCCAAGAGAAATGTAAACATGTGTCCACACAAAGGCATGTGAATATTCAAAGCAGCATTAATTATTATAGCCTCAAACTGGACACAATACTAACGTTCATCAACTGGTGAAGAGATAAAATGTGGTATACCCATACAATAGAATGTGTTGTTGTGTGCCTTCCAGTCTATTCTGACTCATAGCGAACCCACAGGACAGAGTAGAACCGCTCCAGAGGGTTTCTTACTATTCAGCAATAAAAAGGAGCAAATACTAATACATGCTACGATGTGGATAAAGCTTAAAGACTTTATGTTAAGTGGAAGAAGCCAGATACAAAAACATATTGTATGATTTCACTCGTATGATATTTCTAGAAAAGGCGTAAAACTAGAGCCAGAAAGCAGATCAGTGTTTGCTTGGGCCTGGAGGTGGAAGTGGGAAGTAACTGGTAGCAACAGACACCACAGAACTTTTTGGGGTGATGGAAATGTTTTAAAAGTTGAATGTGGTGATAATTGCGCAATTGTATATGTTTACTAAAAATCATTGACCCGTACACTTACAATGGGTGATCTTTATAGTATGTAAATTATACCTCAATAAAACTGTCAAAAATATTATTGACAATTCCATTGTGTGACTATTCCGTTTATTTATCCTGTGTGACCTGGGAGAAATATTCCATGTTTATTCCCTCTTTAGCCAAAATCCACGTCCAGTAGGTTAGATTTGAGCCCTTGCTTTTGAATAAGAAAGACTCAGTGGAATGAATCCTAATCCAACAGCCAAGAAACCTAGTTATGGATTCAACTTTGCCTCCAGCTGGGTGGATCTCAGTTTCCTCATCTACAAAATCTAGAAAGGAAGTGAACATAAGGAAATACTGGACCCCAGGGGATAAAGGAATGGAAATACAAAACATTGCAGTGGAGGCAATAAAAAAGACTGGTTTCCCCAGAAGTATGAGGCCAGTGACTGATTATTTACTGCCCCCCTCCCCATTCTCACCTCACCCCCATTTCTTGTGCTGATGAAAAGTCAATAAGAACTGTGTGTGGGGTTCAGAGGTGATCATTGCCAAGGAAAAGAGAAGAAATTGGAGAGGATTCAGGGGAGAGAAACGCAATGATGACAAGAGGTTGGATGGGATCCGCTCTTTAAACTGGATGTCTCGCCTTGGCACTTGTCAGGTGATGGAACTCTATTTGGGTGATTTCACCACCAGGAAGGACAGGAGCTGTCTAGGTTTTGTGCTCTGAAATAAGAGGGTAGAGCTCAGTATAGGGAAGACTGAGGCTGGAAATAGTTTTAGAGTCAAGCCAAGGGCTGAGAAATGTGGCTATGAAAATAACAGTTAATCGAGTTTGCATTCTGATGGGGAGCTGGTGAAGTGCTCACTGCAGGGACGAGTTTAGCCTGGGTGAAATTGGACTGGTACCCAATTCCTTGTGCTCTCTGTTTCCAGCCCAGGTCCAGGTTCTTCTAGAGTACAGCCAGCAGCATCTGCACCCAGAGAACACAAAAGAAAAGCCGTGGAAACCAAACTTGTAAACGTTTTTTTCATTAGCTCCAGGCTCCCAGCCACCAATAAACTGTATGCTTTTAAAAACCCTGTATTATTTTGTGAGTTGGAAAAAAAAAAAAAAAAAAAAGTGTGCATTCTCCCCTTATTTAAGTATGTTTGGGATTTTCTTAAAATGTTATTTATCAAGCGTTAATCTGTTTAGTTGCTCTAAAAGGTGACAGCATTCTAATTTTTGCTTAACAGAGAAAAAAAAAATTTTTTTTCCCCCATTTAATAAGCTTGCTGTAACTTGAGCCTGTTGGTGGTCTTGGAGGAAACCCAAATCCAGGTTTGGTTGATACTGCATAATATGAATGCAATTAGTAGTGGTTTTCCTAAAGTAGAAAGAGATGTAAAAAAATAATGCACAGCAAATTTGGGTCATAGCTGGGAAGCGAAGCTTATAAATCCTTATTTTTGTCTTTATTACATTAAGTAATAGGGAAGCTTTTGTCTTTACTGTGTAATTTCTCAAGCAATAATATGTTTACTTTTTTTTTCCTCCTGTTAATTTCATGTTTGATCAGAAAACCACAGTTCACAAACCTCTGTGATGTGGCTACTGGCCCTGCTTATGTACAGAAGATGACTTTTTGTCCGTCTCTAATGAACTAACACAGAATTACTATGGGGACATCTTTCACCACCTGTTCCTTCATTCATTAAAAAGCCTGACAAAGCAGTTGTCAAGGGATTGATATCCTTCTGATAGTCTAAGGGTAAATTGACCTTTGTATCGATGTAGTTGCTGTGTTTCAGAAAACGTGAAATATAGCATGACCAGAGTAAGAGGTGTGTGAGGACAGGGAATGTGTCTTTCTGGTTTATCACCGTATCCTCCTGGCACATAGTAGGTGCTCAGGAAATGACAGCTCTCATTATTCTCGTGCTGCTGATTTGAGATACAGTTCATTCCACTCAAGCTGTACTGCTGTCCTCTCCTCTTCCTTGAGCTTGCCAGGCCTGCTCGTGCTTCAGCATCTCTGGCTGGAGGCTGGATACCAGCATGAATCAGACTGTTACCTCTTACATGTCTTTGTTCAAATGATACTGTCTCAAGAGGCCTTAAAAAACAAACAAACTAGTTGCCATCAAGTTGACTTCCACTCATGGCGACCCCATGTGTGTCAGAGTAGAACTGTGCTTCATAGAGTTTTCAATGGCTGATTTTTTGGAAATAGATCACCAGGCCTTTCTTCCGAGGTGCCTCTGGGTGGACTTTGAACCTCCAACCTTTTGGTTAGCAGCTGAGCATGTTAACTGCTTGAACCACTCAGGGTCTCCTAGGCTGGCCTTACTCATCTCCTTTCCATGCTTTATTTTTCTGCACAGTGTCCTCACCATCTGATAAACTGATATACTGACATTCTTTATATCTATTTTTTTGGTCTGTCTTTCAACCACTGGAATAGAAGTTCCATGAAGGCAGTAATTTCTATCTGGTTTGGTCATTGCTGTATGCCCAATGCCTAGAATATAATAGGTGCCATAACTTGATTGAATGAATGAATTAATGAATGTACCATCATCTACTAGCTCAGATCCTTTGCCTGTTTCCCCATCTATTTAGTAAAATGACATGTGAGGGTCAGATGAGATGTTGCACATGAAAGCTCTTATGCTGTACGTTATGTGAATGCATTCATTCAGTCATTTAACCAACCAGACACAGTTCCTGCCTTCACAGAGCTTAATCCTGTAGGGGAATCGGACGTGTATCAGAGTAATTCTAGTAAAGTGAGGTAGCAACTGTGAGAGGAGAGGTGCAGTGAGCAATAGGAGCACCGAAGAGGGACCCCTAATGTAGACTTGGGGACAGGTCCAGAGAAGACTGCCAGGAGGAAGGAACATAGAAGCTGAAATCTGGGTGGCACAGGCATTGAACAGTAGGGCAGGACGATACGATGGGTGGTATATGAGGAATATTCCAGGCAGGAGGAATGACATGTACAGAGCCTGGAAGTGAGAGACCATGGGGGACTGGGGGAACTGAAAATAACTCAGTTTGTTTGGAGCATTGAGTGTGGGGCCAGGGAAGTGGAGAGAAATATGACTAGAGGCAGAGTCTGGGGACACACGAGGAAGGGCTTTGCAGGCCATGCCACTGAACTTGAATTTGATCTTAAAGGCAGAGGAGAGCCATGGATGTTTCCAAGGAAAGGAGTGACTTGATCATACTTCATTTTACAGTGGTTATTTTATGGAGTAAGACATCCTTTTCTTCCTTGCCAAGGAACTTATACACAAGTTCCATGCTCTGTCACCATTTTTCAGAGCCAAGGGAGGTTGTAAAAACAGTAGAAGGGTTTTCCAGAAAGTGAATCCTTAGGCTCCGTGCAATTTGCTGAAATCCTGTTGAATCTGGCTGGTGAGTGTTACAGCAATGAGTTTAAGAGGAGAAAAAAATCTGCTTAAGAGGATTAATTATCTTTGGGGCATACCACATAACTTGGAGTAGGAGACATGGTAGTGCTGCAGACATACTGGTAGGTATTTCCACTGAACTCACCACTGTGGGACAGATAAATAAAGCAGGAGAGGAAGAGTCAGAGGAGATTTAATCTGTTTTTAGACCCAGAAGGTGTGAGGGTACCTCCTACCCACCATTGACTGACAAACCAAAAAAACAAAATGGCAGCAATAGGTCATAAGGTGGTGGGTGGAGGGGAGACCCAACGGACTTTGGTCCTGTACTTGCTCTGCAGCTCACTTCCACTAATGACGTGGCTTTCGGAGCCACTTAACCTCTCTGAGCCTCAGTTTCCTCTTCTGGAAAATTAATTGATCCTTACCTTTCAGGGCTGTTAGGATTCAATGAGATAAAGTATATAGTCAGTTATACTGTTCTTATTTTGAAAATGCAAGTTTTTTCTGACTGACTGATGTTTAGGGAACAATTTGAGCATAACACAAATTTTGTGTTTGTTTATGATCAGTTACATCTGTGAGAAACACAAGGTGAACTCAGAAAGCTACATCTAGCTGAACTGAGCTGTGTAGGAAGGAATACATGGAACGCACACTCCTGAAACAACTCCCAGCTGCCACATCCATGCACATCTGGTGATACAACTTTCTGTCCGATTTCCGATAAATCTCCTTTCACCACCTCATGATAACCACGAGCCATAACCCTTCTGATGCCCACTTCGCCAAGCAAACTTTAGCTCTTTTTCAAGGTGACGTGCCATAGTCATTACAGTATTTATGTATTTCTTAACCATTTAACATGGGTAAAACTGTGCTACTGTTTTTATTAGGTTCTTGTCTTACATTTCTGGAGTCCCTGGGGGGTGCAAATGGTTAACATGCTTGGCTGCTAACTGAAAGGTTGGCGGTTTGAGTCCACCCAGAGGCACCTTGGAAGAAAGGTCTGGCCATCTACTTCTGGAAAATGAACCATTAAAAACCCTATGTAGCAGAGTTCTACTCTGACACATGTGGGGTTGCCATGAGTCAGAATCAGCTCAATGGCAACTGTGTTTTCTTCTTTCATGTGTCACTGATGAAGTTTTTGAGTGATGTGTCTCATCCTATTTTCCCAGAAGCCCTGTGGCTTTTATTTCATGATTTTGCGTAGTATGGTGATTTTTAGGAACTCATGTGCAGTGTTATATGTAGCATAACTGACTGTATCTAAAGCAGTTAGCACAATTTCTAGCAGACAACAGGCACTCAGTAAAAGATATAATCAATATTAATCTATTTAGGTACGATTTTGGATTGGGGTGGGGACAGCTAGTTAAAGCAATTAATCACTTTGATTATGAGCGTAATAGCACATTTATTTGAATGGAAGGGTTTTGGTGCTTTTATCTTTGCTAAGTATGTGCTGGTCAGATTACTCATGGGGTGTTATCAGTGACAAACCATGTATGTCCAGAAAAGAGCAAACTAGGAAAAGAAAAGGCATGAAAATGACCTTCAAACAGTTAGAGGGCTGCCTTAGGGAAAAGGATTACTTTGTTTTGTGGAGTTCAAGGGCCAGTGGGCAGGTGTTTTCAGGGCTCTGCTCTGCACAGGGAAGAACCTCAGAATAGTCTCTAGGAGTTAGAGTAGTCTCCAAGCTCCAACTGGCTACCCTGGGAGGGGACTCAGACATAGATCTGGAGGTTCTAACTTTAAAGTAGGAGTCCCTGGGTAGTGCAAATGGTTAAATGAGCTTGGCTGCTAACCAAAATGTTGGAGGTTCGAGTCCACCAGAGACACTTTGGAAGAAAGGCTTGGCGATCTATTTCCAAAAAATCAGCCATTGAAAACCCTATGGAACACAATTCCACTCCGATATACATGGTGTTGCCATGAGTTGGAATCGACTCGAGGGCAACTGGTTCTGGTTACTGGTACCTTTAAAGTTATTTATTTTTTTTTAAGGTAGCATGCAAGAACAGATAACTGCAGGGCTGAGCAGAGTACATTTCAGTTAGAAACAACCCTAAGTTTCCCAACAATACTTCGACTTTTGCTTGTCTTTTTAGTAGGCTAAAGGAATAGCTATCACATGTGCATATTTATACACTGATTTCTTTAGTTATGCCCTTGAAATATAAAGACTGTGCTTTACAAATATTTATGGCTTCTGGCATGCTTAGGAATAGTGAAATTATACCAGTGCTTTTCTTCCAGAGATTTCTTCCCCCCCTTATTATCCCCCCCGCCTCTTTTTTTTTTCAACTCAGGAAGAAAACTCCATTAGTTGCTAATCTGGCTTTAATTTCCCTCTAGCATCCTGTATAGCTTTTGTCTTCTCCACGGTAGCCAGGCTGTCAAGCTTCTTTAATAAGGAAGATATCACCCTAGACTTAGACCCTCTTTGTAAAGCTATGGTGGAGCTAAGGAAGCCAGGGGCACTTGAGTTGAGGGTTAACAGGGTCTACCTTAAATATTTAAAATGGGGTACCCTGAGGTTGCAAACTTGAAAGCTTGTTATTGTTAGGCACTGTCAAGTCGATTTTGACTCCTAGCGACCCCATGTGACAGAGTAGAACTGCCCCACAGGGTTTTCTTGGCTGTAGTCTTTATGGAAGCAGATCACCGGGTCTTTCTCCTGTGGAGCTGCTGGTCGCGTTTGAACCGCCAGCCTTTCAGGTAGCAGCCGAGCGCTTAACTGTTTGCACCAGCAGGGCTCCCTGCAGTATCTCAAGGAGAATTATTTTTGGACTCCTAGATGATCTAGAATTTAATTATACGGAGAATTCTGCCTTTCTACCAGTGCATACAATTCTAGGTTTCTATTTGATGTTCCTATTAAGAATAGAAGATGTTCCAAACATTTGATTCCATTCAATTTGTTTTCCCGCTGTTCGCAGAAGGGATACTACTGTTCATATGCTAGGTCTTAACAAAACTACAAAAATGTCTTAACAAGATGACATTTTTGAAATGGTAACCATCTTGCTCTGATGCTTTAAAAATGAATGTTATCTACGTTTTTGCTTCTATGAAGAGCACATGGGATTTAGGCTTGCTCTTTAATTAATTTTTCCAAAACTAAGGGTCATTAAATTTCTTCCTCTGAGAACTGGTCTGGTCTCCCCTGCCTCTAGCTCTCTGTCTGGAAAATGCAGATAGGCTTTTTACGTGGGGACTGTTGTGCTGTGTGTGTTGGCTGTAAGAACATGTGGTAAACAGATGGCTGAGCCTGACACCTGAGGCTGAGGCATTCTGATGGGCTGGCCTGGACTTGTGGATAATGACCTGAAGGAATTGGACTGGCAGTGCCATATCTCCCAGCTACTAGCCACTAGCCAGGATGATCCTGCTTGGAGAATGACTCTTACCAACATTCTTCCAGTCTATCCCTGATGGACATGGTTGCACATAACATTCATGTGAGTCAATAATTGACTGGAGCAGGCAGCCCCAACTGGTCAACCTCCCTGCTTAGACTGACTCACCACTTGTTTTCACCTCCTTCCTCATCTAAAGCCCTGTAACTACAAATAAGGCAATCACATCTATTTTGATGCTTTTCTCTCTTTTTTTAGCCTGTTGTTGTTCTGTGCCGTCAAGTCGTTTCTGACTCATAGCCAGTCTATGGGACGGAGTAGAACTAACCTATAGGATCTCCTAGGCCTTAGTCTTTGGGGGAACAGATTACCAGGTCTTCTCTCCTGAGGAGCAGCTGGTGGATTTGAACCACTGACCTTTCAGTTAGCAGCCGAGTGCTTAACCATTACACCACCAGGGTTCTTTTTCTTTAGCCTAGCATAATGGCAAGAACACGGACTCCGGAGGCCTAGGTTTAAATCCCAGCTCTATTATTTATCAGTTTTGTGATTTTGGGCAGGTGACTTAATCTCTCTGAGCCTTTGCTTACTTATTTTAAAAATGTTTGCAATCATCCCTAACTACCAGGGCTGTTGAGAAAACATCATATAAATTGTCTAGTATAGTGCCAGGCACATAGAAGGCCTTCAGGAAATGGGATCCACACAAACTTTACCAATTACCTTTTTTGACTAGGTCATGAGTCCCAGTTGCAGTATCTCCAGAGAAAAAGATTAGATAATTGTGCTTTCTTTTTGTGCCAGCCTCAGTCCTAGGCCCAGGGTCTACGAGATGAGTCAGAGAAGTCCCTAACCTATGAAGACGCTCCCAGCTTTACTTAAACCCATTCATTCAACAAATGTTTTGATACCTACTGTGTGCAAAGCCCTGTGCCCTTGGGGAAGATACTAAGATGACTCAGTCACTAATTCATTCCGCATATATTAGTCATCTGGTGTGAACCAGCTATTGTTCTAAGTACTGTGGGTAGAAAAGCATGTAAGACAGTCCCTCCCTTTGAGAAGCTCATAGTGTGGTGAAATACACCTAAGTGTGGGAATAGTAAATGGAAAGAGAATATGATCTGGTTGTTGTTAAAATGTACTTGCTTTGCTGGATAATATAGGCTGCATACAACAATGTGGGTTGCATTTTTCTAAGTATTTACATCTTGAAACAGAGCTTTATTGAGACAGCCCTCTCATTTTACAGCTGAGGAAACGGAGCCTCAGAGTGGTTAATGCATCACACATTTTAGGAAAAAGTAAAGCTGCGACTAGCCTCACAGCAACTTCTATTTGTGTAGAGACTAAAGTTGAAAACACCCTTTGTTTCATCTGGATTCTATTGTTATCAGTAGCAGCAGAGATATTTTAATTTGAAAAAGATGCTCTTTAGGTAGCCGAAAGAGGTAGAATTTCAGATCTGTTCCTTGCTTTTTGTGGACTATCTCATTCCATCCTCCCAACAGCCTCACTGGGGTAGGGACCATTATGAGCTTAAAAAACTTGTCCAGGGTCCCACAACGTCACAGATAGAGCCAGACAGTCAGAATTTGAACTCATGTCTGCGACTCCAGAGTCCAAGCCCTTAACCTCTGCACTGTACCCCATCCACGATTCATCCTTATTGTTGTACTATCTGAAAGCTATTGTAGGCTTTTTAAGACAGTTTGTAGAAAAGACATAACGTCATGAATCATTTTTAGGACCTGCTTATCTGAACCAGTGGGAAAAGCTAAATTTATGCACAACAAGTAGCGACTACAGGTACTGGAATGCCAAATGAGTCAGGCTATAAGAAGGAAAAAAAGTTATGATCCTCTATACCCAGTTTCTTATGATTTTATAATCAGAGGGGAAATTCTGAGAAGATGAGCATACAGCCCAAGAGATGATACCCAAGTCCAGAGGCCATAAAAGGAAAGATTTTCTACTAGTCTAGGATGCCTTATTGCCGAATTTCTGTGTCTGACACACATCAAATCTGAAGTTAATTTCTTAAAATCACAGATGCCTTCATTAAAGAGCTTAAAATTCTGAAGGTGGCTGCTCCACAGCCAAACAAAAACACCCCTTGGTTCCTTTGTGACCATTAACGCAATTGACTTTCCCCCTTTTAAGAGCGGTCCCCTCCTATTTCTCCACCTCCTCTTTCAATTAATTCATGTTTATTTTGTGAAAAGCTTATGGGCTGTTTGAGATGATACTGCTGAAGGCTGACAACCACAAATAACACGCTCTTATGGTGGTGAATGTGTGAGCGTGTTTGAACTTTCTGTTAACCAACATCAAGACACTGGAGCCCTGTCCTGGGTGAGTGGCAGGGAACGCTGGGCTTAACTTGGCCAAAACAGCAGGGAGCTAATAGAATGTTTCTGCTTCTCTCCTAGAAAGGTAGTTGGGCATCTGTACTTCCCACTGAACTCTAATTTCTACCCTGCTTTGAAATTCTGTGTGTTCCGTCTGTGAGAGCCATATGACAAATGTTCACTATGTCAGATTTGTTTTCATTTTAAGCTACATATGAACTTGACCTCCACAGTAGGGCTGTGTTAATTTCCCAGAGCTCTTCCAATAATTGTATTTTTTAAAAAATGTGCATACTATTATTCTTTTTTGGATTGTGTTATGACTGGTGTTTTGAAAATGGGTTAGAGGATTACTGGTTGCATATGGGCTAATGTGTATGTGATGCACATTCCCAGATGTAAACAGCTGCTGAAGTCCATTATATAGTTTGTATAGCTCTTCCACTTCACCAGACTCAACTGAATAATTTCTGGTTGGCAGAGTAGGTTTTTTTTTTTTTTTTCCCCCTCAACAAAGTTTGGATAAACTTTTCTTAAAAGCAGCTTTAATTTTGTAATATTGATATATTTATATTGATAATTCATTGTTTATGG
The DNA here is from genome assembly GCA_030035585.1 of Dugong dugon. Lineage (NCBI taxonomy): Eukaryota > Metazoa > Chordata > Mammalia > Sirenia > Dugongidae > Dugong > Dugong dugon. The sequence continues at coordinate 92,500,230 of CM057462.1, forward strand.
CTGCCAGAAAAAAGTGTGTATTCAATTGTGTACGAGCTAAATTACTCTTCATTTTAATGTTTGTGTGGGATCTGCACCATCCATTCAAGGTTTCAAAGATCAGGTCTATACTGCCAGAGTGCTTGTAAGTAATCTTTACTTGGAAAAACAGACAGTTGGTTGGTTTAAAGGAGAGAGGGACAACTAAGTTGGACAGGGAAGCCAGGTCTTCACTATATTTTTAAATGGAATTATTCTGGAATGTTTTTGGTAAAAAAAATGACTTCCTTCCTTCTTTCCTCTCTCCCTCTCTTCTCCTTCCCTCTCCCCTTCTCTCTTTCTTTCTACTAATTACCTATGTATCTGTAAAACAAATACTCCAAACATTTAAGAAGTGTGAAAAGTATAGATCTTGGAAGAGATTTGTTTTCAGTGAACATCCCTGAAAGGGTTACGTAAAGGCGGTTGTTCAGTTGTCTCGATTGGTTGTTCTTCTGGAGTCCCCCGTCTTTCTACTACCCCATCTTCTTCTTTTTAAAGTTAGTTTTTTGTAGTTAAAGATGTATAAATAATATATGTTTATCAAAGAAAATTCAGAAAATAGAGAAATATTAAGAAATTGAAAAACAATCAAATCTCCCTTAGGCCCCTATTACAAACATAAACATAATCACTTTTAATATTTTTGTATACTTCCTTCCAGGCTTTTTTGCCATATGCATACTTTTTTTTTTTTTTAATTCCATGGATGTGATCATCTTGTAGACACTTTTTTGTATCTAGCTTTTTTTTTTTTTTTACTTAATATGACAATATTATTTTCCCTTGTCTTTATAAATATTGTCTTTAATGTGTGTGTGATATGACCCTGAGCGTGCACAGCCTGCATAGTTTATTTAACTGTTATTCTGTGGTGGATGTTGAGGGTAGTTTACCTCCACTGTCTTTGAAAATCAAAAACAAAGAAAAAAGTTCAAGATGACCCAACACTGTGGCTGTAGATTTTAGTTGTCTGTTACAGTATTTGTTACAGTATTCATATGGGAATGAAAAATAAAAAAATAAAAACAAATTTCTACATCTGAGAGGAGGGTATATAAAACTATAATTAAGGAAGTGTATATGATCATTAAGAAATGAGGGTCAGTAATAGACTCATTTTATTTCATAAACGTGCCTCAGAGCTTTAAACCCCGAACTCCTTGACTTCAAATCAGTTTGGGTTTCATGGGTCAGTTCACAATGCACCATGATTTTGCCTTATACAATATCCAGTATGAGGCATTACATCTTCCTTCCTTGAATCGCAGGATCTGTGAACTAGGACCTCAGCCAGCCTAGAAAAGTATGTCTCCTTGTCTGTTTAGATATTTGCGAAGAACCTTTCAATACTGAGTAGAAGAGTATTCGTTGTTGTGGGTTAAAGGTAAATGCTTCCAAATATGCCTGTTCTTTTCTTTTAAAAATAAGTCATAAAAATATATTCTTCCTGAAAGGACATTTTGGCATAGGACTCTGGGTTTACTTCCTGTTTCACCACTTTCTGTTGCGTAATCTTGGACAAATTACTTGACCTGTCTAGGTGCCATTTTCTCATCTGGAAAATAGGACTAATACTACTACTCATTCATAGGTTTGTTGGGGTGGTTTCAATAAGTTAAAACACAATGGGTACTCAATAGTTTTAACTATTCAACAGGCTCCTGAAGTTCTGAATTCTTAGCCCTTTAGACCACTTTAACAGCATTCACAGCGTTCTGCACTATTCCTCAGTGGCTTTTCTATGAATATGTCTTCCCCAGCTGGCTAATGACGATGGTGATAATACTAAACCAAACCTGTTTCAGCTGAGTTGATTCTGATTCATAGTGACCCTGTACGATGGAGTAGAACGGCCTAATAGGGTTTCCCAGGCTGTAATCTTTTTGGAAGCAGACTGCGACATTTTTCTCCTGTGGAGCAGCTGGTGGGTTTGAACCGCCAACCTTTCAGTCAGCAGCCAAGTGCTTAATCATTGCACCACCATGACTACCACTTACTGAGGCAATATTATATGCTAGGTGATCTACATGTATTATAAAATTTAATTGTCATCATAATTTATGGGGTATATATTATTTATTACCTCCTTTTCACAGGTGGGAAACCTTGGTGGCATAGTGGTTAAGAGCTACGCCTGCTAACAAAAAGGTCAGCAGTTCGAACCCATTGGGCGCTCCTTGGAAACTCTATGGGACAAGTTTGCTCTGTCCTACAGGGTAGCTATGAGTTGGAATCGACTCGATGGCAGTGGGTTTGTTTTTTATTGGGTTTTTCACAGGTGAGGAAAGTAAAGGTAAGAGAGGTTAAGTAACTTGCTCGAGGTCATAAAATTGCCAAACGTGGATATAGGAATTAAATTCTGGTCTGTCTTATGTGCTATTGCTTTGCTTTTGTAAACTTCTTTAAGGAAAGGACTTTTATACTTTTTAGATATCTTACAACTTTTAGCACAGTGTCTTAGGCTGAGCTCTCGAGAGAAACAAAGTCAATGAAGCATGTACGTATATATAAAGAGAGAGAGATTTATCTCAAGGAAATAGCTCACACGGTTGTAGAGGCTGGCAGGTCCCAGGTTTGTGGGTCAAGCGTTAGGCTGGAGGCTTCTCCTGACTTATATAGATACAGGAGCTGACAAACCCAAGATTGGCAGGTCACATGGCAGGCCGCTGGCTCACGGGCTGTGGAGGCTGATGAATTCCAAGACTGGCAGGCAATACGGTAGGCTGCTGGCTCAAGATCCAAGAACCAGAGGTCAGATGATGATGAGCTGGATGCAGGATCCAGAGCAAAAGCCAACGAGCTTTCCCAGAACTTCTGTATTTATTGGATGCAAGCCACACCCCCAAGGAAGCTCCCCTTACAACAGATTGGCTGATCACATCAGATCACGTCATGGAGGTGATTACGTTATATCACAAAATGGAAGATAACTACATCATTACATAATGGCCAAATTACATTATTACGTTGCTGCCAAACTATATCATTACCTAACTGCCAAACCACTGAGAATCATGGCCCAGCCCAGTTGACACACATCTTAACCATCACAGTTCCTTGCTCATAGTAGGTGTCATGGACTGAATTGCATCCCCCAAAAATATCTGTCAACTTGGCTGGGTCATGATTCCCAGTGTTGTATAATTGTGTAGCATTCTGTAATCTAATGTGATTTCCTTATGTGTTGTAAACTCAATCACTATCTGTGATTTAATAAGATGGATTAGCGGCAATTATACTGATGAGGCGTGCAAGATTGGATAGTGCCTTAAGCCGATCTCTTTTGAGATATAAAAGAGAGAAGTGAGCAGAGATACACGGGAACCTCATACCACCAAGAAAGCAGTGCCAGGAACAGGACGTGTCCTTTGGACCTGAGGTTCCTGCGCAGAGAATCTCCCAGACCAAGGGAAGATTGATGACACGGACCTTCCTCGAGAGCTGACAGAAAGTGATCCCCTGCAGCTGATGCCCTGAATTTGGACTTGTAGCCTACTGGACTGTGAGAGAATAAACTTCTCTTTGTTAAAACCATCCACTTGTGGTATTTCTGTTATAGCAGCACTAGATGACTAAGACAGTAGACCTTCAATTAAAAAAAAAATATATATGTGAAATATATGAGAACTTGAAATTTTTTTCCAGTAAGAAAACCAGAACACACTACAGGTGAAGTCAGCACAACTGGACTAAACCAAAGCTAAGAAGTTTCCTGAATACAGTCAAATACTTTGAGGGACAGAGTAGCAGGGGTAAGGGTCTGGGGACCATGCTTTCAGGGGACATCTAGGTCAATTGGCATAACAAAGCTTATTAAGAAAATGTTCTGTATCCTACTTTGGTGAGTGGCATCTGGGGTCTTAAAAGCTTGCAAGCGGCCATCTAAGATGCATCAATTGGTCCCAACCACCTGGAGTAAAGGAGAATGAAGAACACCAAAGACACAAGGAAAGTATTAGCCCAAGAGACAGAAAGGGCCACATAAGTGAGAGACTTCATCAGCCTGAGACCAGAAGAACTACATGGTACCTGGCTACCACCAAGACCGCCCTGACAGGGAACACAACAGAGAGTCCTGGATGGAGCAGCAGAAAGATGGGGTGCAGAACTCAAATTCTAGTGAGAAGACCAGACTTAATGGTCTGACTGAGACTGGAGGTACCCCGAAAAGCATGGCCCCTGGATTCTCTATCAGCCCAGAACTAAAACAATTTCCAAGGCCAACTCTTCAGACAGGGATTGGACTAGACTGTGGGACATAAATTGATACTTGTGAGGAGTGTGCCTCTTAGCTCAAGTAGATACAAGAAACCGAAGGGGCAGCTTCCGTCCAGAGGTGAGATGGGAAGGCAGAGAGCATTAGGTGCTGGTTGAATGGACGTGGGGAATCAGGGACAGAAAGAAGGAGTGTGCTATCACAGAATGGGGTGGGCAATTAGGGTCACATAACAATGTATGTATAAAATTTTGTATGGGAGACTAACTTGAAATGTAAACTTCATTTAGACTACAACAATTAAAAAAAAAAAAAACAACCAACAGTACTACTTTTTAAAAACCATGGAATTATGATTCTTAGAATTGTGTTCTGCTTCTGTAGTGCACATGGGAGAATGATAAATTTGTAATTATTTGCGTATGAAACTGGTTATATTTCATGTGAAACCAATTTAGAGACCCTGTATTTGAGACCCTGATCTGAGAACATCTGGATTAGCCTGACAGAGGTCATTGTAGGAGCAACTTTAATTTAAACAAAGGCTACAACTGATTCTAAATCTGTTTTTGGCCATTTGTTTAACAAACATTTATTTAGCATATGCTTTCTGCCAAGGCCTCTGCTGGGTGCTGAGGATTTAAAGATGAATATGATGGAATGCTCTGCCCTTGGCTCACTGCAGATCCCAGCAAACTTTTTATACTTTGGATAGAGGATTTTATCCATTTTCATGGTTTCAGCTACCCTTGATGCTGATGACTCCTGTATTTAACTCAGCCCCTTCCCTTTTGACTTATTTATTTAGCTCTTTGTAAGGTATTTTCACATGGATGTCTCATAGGCATCCAAACTCATCACGCCCCTAAATGAATTTATTATCTAATCCCCAGCATCCCCTGTGCCCCAACTTTGCACCTGTTATATATTCCATCTCAGTTGGTGGTACCACTGTCCTTGTTCACCCAAATGGGAAAACCAGAAGAAATCTTCGATTCTCTTTTTTCCCTTATCTTCTACATTTAGTCAGTCACCAATCCTATTTCTTTTTCCTCTTAAATATTGTCAAGAACTGTGAAGGATTTGAGAATTTACCCTATTTGCACAGTTTCATGGATGCTGCCTGCCACAGTGTCATGGAAGCTGGCAGAAAACACGAGACTCCTGGGTTAGAAGCAGAGGACTTTATTACTCACAGCAGTAGCTGCAGCTAGAGTGTCATCATGTTCTCGCACTAGTTGCCCAAGACCCAGTTCCCTTAGGGTGACACAAAGAAGGCCAGGTGACACCTATACACGCAAAGCATTGCATTATAGGAGAGGAACCCTGATGTCATGGTTTGAATCATGTCCCCCGAAAAATGTGTGTATCAGTTTGGCTGGGCCATGATTCCTGGTACTGTGTGATTCTCCTGTATGTTGTAAACCTGCCTCTATGATGTTAATGAGGGAGGATGGGTGGCAGCTGTGTTAGTTATGCAGGACCTGATCTACAAGACTGGATTGTGTCCTGAGGCAATCTCTTGAGATATAAAAACAGAAGTGGGCAGAGAGACAGGGGGACCTCATACCATCAAGAAAGCAGTGCCGGGAGCAGAGCGCATCCTTTGGACCGGGGTCCCTGTGTAGAGAAGCTCCTAGTCCTGGGGAACACTGAAGAGAAGAAGGCCGACAGAGAGAAAAAGCCTTCTGCTGGAGCTGACGCCCTGAATTTGGACTTTTAGCCTACTTTGACTGTGAGGAAATAAATTTCTCTTTGTTAAAACCATCCACTTGTGGTATTTCTGTTATGGCAGCACTAGATGACTAAGACACCTGAGCATAGGGGACCTAAGTTTTCTTTTTTTTTTTTTTAATTGCACTTCAGGTGAAGGCTTACAGAACAAATAGTTTCTCATGAAACAGTAGTACACAGATTGCTTTATGACATTGGTTAACAACCCCACAACATGTCAACTCTCTAACTTCTCAACCTTTTTCTTTTGGTGAAAATACACGTAGACAAAGATACACCATTTCAAAAATTTCTACATGCACAGTTCAGTGACATTGACTACGTTCTTCCAATTGTGCTGTTATTTTCACTTAAGATGAAGGCTTACGGAACAAAATAGTTTCTCATTTAACAGTTACTACAAATGTTGCCCTTTGACAGTGGTTAACATCTCACAACACATCAACAATATCCTTACTCAAACTTGGGTTCCCTATCACCAGCTTCCTTGTCCCCTTCTGCCTTCTGGCCCTTGTCACTGGACTATTGTACCTCGTTAGTCCCATTTGGTTTTACGGGGCTGTCCACTCCTAGGCTGAACGGTGAACCTTGGAGATAAGTTCACCACTGAGCTAAAAGGGTGTCTGGGGGCCATACTCTCGGGGTTTTTCCAGTCTCCTTTAGGCCAGTAAATCTGGTCTTTTTTTTTGTGAGTTGGAATTATGTTCTACATCCTTCTCCAGCTCTGTCCAGAACTGTCTGTTGTGATCCTGGTCAGAGCAGTCTGGTGGTAGCCGGGCACCATCTAGCTGTACTGGACTCAGTCTGGTGGAGGCCTTGGTAGCTGTGGACAATTAGTCCTTTGGACTAATCTTTTCCTTGTATCCTGTTCTCTTCATTCTCCCTTGCACCTGAAGGGATGAGATCATTGAAGTATCTTAGATGGCCGCTCATAGGCTTTTAAGACGCCAGGCACTACTCAGCAAGGTAGAATGTAGAGCATTGTCTTTATCAGCAGTGTTATGCCAGCTGAGCTAGATGTTCCCCGAGACCATGGGAGGACCTAAGTTTTTTATACTGGGTGATGAGCATGTCTACCTTTTACTCTGGAGGGAGACCCTATGTCTATCTTCTAAGACTGTTCTCTGTATAAAGTCTTTAAAGTGTCTGGAACCAAGGGCAACCAGCTCCTTGCTCATAAGATGTGAAGAAACTCAAGAGACCCATGGAGAACTGTCTCCCAACAAATATGTCTTGCATCTTTTACCTCTGTTCCTTCCTTATACCATTAGATCAGGCCTTCCCATTGCTCACTGGAATATTGCAACAGCCTCTTAACCGGTCTCCCTAATGCCCGTCATGTCCCTCTTTAATTCAGTCTCATCACTCTGCTAGAGTAGCCTCCTGAGACATCAGTCCAACTCCTGCTTAAAACCATTCACTTCCTCCTCAGTATCTATGGGAAAAGCCCAGGCTCCTTAGCATAACCAGTGTGGGTCTCAGACCAGTCACTCTGGTCTCAGGAGGAGGCAGATAGCAGTGTGGCTACCTCCCTTACTGTCCAAGTTACACTTAACCTCTGTAGCCTCAGTTTCTTCATCTGCAACATTAGGATGATAGAATCCACCTCGTAGGGTTGCTGTGAAGATTAAAGCTATGTAAAAGGGCTCAAATATCAGCCTCACATACTAAGTTCTCAGTAAATGTTGGCTGTTGAGATTGTGTCTTTCCACTCCCTGCCTCATACTTTATGATCTAGATACATGAAGCTGCTTATGGTTTTCTTTTCATTCACTGTCAGTTTTTACCACAGGAAGTGCCTTTGCCCATGTCGCCCCCTCTGCTTGGAATGCCCTGTAATCCCTATTTTCTGGATTCAGGCTGGTTAGGCACATCCTTTCTCCCTGCTCTTTTGATACTATGTGCATGTCTCAGCCATTGATTTACTGTTGTTAGTTGCTGTTGAGTTGACTCCAACTCCTGGTGACCCCACGTACAACAGAATGAAACATGCCTGGTCCTGTGCCATCTTCATGATTGTTGGTATGCTCGAGTCCATTGTTCTGGCCACTCTATATTTTGAGTGCCTTCCAACCTAGGTGGCTCATCTTCCAACACTACATTGGACAGTATTCTGTTGTGATTCATAGGGTTTTCACTGAATAATTTTCAGAAGTAGATCACCAGGCCTTTCTTCCTAGTCTGTCTTAGTCTGGAAGCTCCCCTGAAACCTGTTCACCATGGGTGACCCTGCCGATATTTAAAATACTGATGGCATAGCTTCCAGCATCATAGCAACACCCAAGCCACCACAGTATGATAAACTGACAGAAGGGTGGGTATAGGTGAATGTGTCAGTTATTGCCATTCGACTGTAAGCTTCGTTGAGAATGGGGTCTGTCTTGTTATCTTCATGTTTCTGGCATTTAGCATGTATTGAGAAAAACAAGTTGAATGAGTGAATGAAAGAATAAAAGGAGCTAACAATCCGCTGGGGTGTTAGGAGGCTGGAGGTGAGAGGTGAAAAGTAGGTAGCAGCCTGGATAACAGTCAAGGGAATCTGGTTGAGTGTCGGGGCTGAAGTAAAAATTAGGCCCTATACAAGGCCAGCAGGGAGTTTACTTGTTGAATGTGATTCATGTGGCTTGGATGCCTGTTTAGAGTTATATATTCAATGAAATAAAACAGCGTGTTCTACGTGATTCTAATTATTTTCTTTCCTGAAAGAAGCTATTATAAATGGAAGGTCATGCAATCTGATTCTTCTAAGATTTTCAGTTCTTCACAATACAGTGAACTCTTTGTTACCTGGTTGAGTCGACAGAATGGAGACTCTTTTTAATTAAATTGTGTCTGCAACAGAAAGTGACTTTATCCCTCCTTCCGAAGTCTCCCAGTTCTCCAAGGCCTGGCTCAAATCACCTTCCTTGAATGCCCCATCCAGAATTTACTGGCCCAATGGGTGTGCCCCAAATTGTGAGTTATTATTTTATATGAGGATGTCTAATTCCCTGTTGAGCCCTAGGCTCTTTGGGAATTTATATAAATGTTTAATTCTGTGCTTTTAAATTAAGAAGACTCTCCACACACGTTTATTGACTGACTGCGATACTCCACGTGTGTGAATAACAGCTTTCAAATAATTAGAATATCATTCTCATCTCAGAATGCCGGTGTGTCTTCCCTAGGGCTTTGGTTTCTCCCTTATAGCAATTACTCAGTATGTATCATAAAACATGTTTAGTGTGCAGTTTTAAAAATAAGAAATACCAGTTAATACATGTATTTTAACGACCATTTGGGAAATACATACAAAAAAAAAAGGAAAAAAACTAAAAATCACTCAGTATTTAAACCTAGTGATAACCATTTCCTGGAGAAGGACATCATGCTTGGTAAAGTGGGGTCAGTGAAAAAGAGGAAGACACTTGACGAGATGGGTTGACACAGTGGCCGCAACAATGGTGCAGGACCAGGCAGTGTTTCGTTCTGTTGTACATGGGGTCGCCATGAGTCGGAATCGACTTGATGGCACCTAACAACAACAACAACAACAGTGACAACTGCTATTAATATTTGGAGTATATCTCTACAGTTTCTCTTTGCTTTAGATTATTGCTTCTCTCTCTCTCTCTCTCTCTCTCTCTCTCTCCACATGAATGGGGTTATCTTTTACTGCTCATCTGGTGATCTGCTTTTTACCCCTTAGCATCAACAGATATTTATTAACAGTGAAGATGCTGAAGAATTTCACGAAACTTGTTGTTTCAGCCTGTGACTCACCATTTTGCCTTGTTCGTTCTATCTGTCCTTTCTTCATGTCTGTTTGTCTCTGCGGATTGACCCATTGTTATGTTCTAATCTTAAATACCTGCATGCATCTTAATAAGTTCCATTTTTTGGAGTGTCTCCTGTGTCCCAAATACTTGTGTGTGTTTCACACACTTAAAAATCCGTTTTAGTCCTCTGATAGGCTGGATACTGGTAATCTCCATTTTACAGATGAGGAATTTGGTTTAGAGGTTTAGCAACTTATAAAGGTCACAAAGCTCTAGGTGGGATCTGTGGTCTATATGCCCAACACACTCTCCAGCATGCAAAATTGCCACTCTACCTTTACACATTCGCTTGGCTTCAAACCCCGTCTGGAATACGCTGCTTAGCTTTCAACTCCATAGTGTCTCTCCAAGGGTACTACAACCCACACTTCTAGACCAGCACAGTGGATTTCATATGCTTTAGTTCAGTTTATATGTATGTGTATGTGTGTTTGAGAAAAGCTGTGGCTCTTGCTTTCCCTCCTCATGGTGATGAGGTGGTCTGCCCGTCACATCTGTTTTCAACCCCCACTCCACAATATCAGAGTTATTTCTATTAACTCAATGCACCTTTTCTTTGTAATTCATGTCAGTTTTCCTTCCAGCCACCTGCACGTTCTCTGGCTTGCTCTCTGGCTTGCTCTCAAGGCCATGAGCAAGTTCTTTGTGTGCTTGCAGTTTTTGATAACCTCAGCCCAAGATTTAATGTCAAGGTGGGTGCCCCATTAAAGATGCTATTAATCATCCCGTCTTTGTTTGAAGATTTCCGTGTTGGCAAGTGGGCAGATAGAAGTAGCTATGTGTTTCCCAACCAGATGTCCTGGTAGCTGGGATGGGGGCATTCAGCTGAAGCACATTCCTATCATTATTTGGCAAAGAAAGGGCCACTGAGATTAATAAAATGATCCTTGCTTGTGATCCTGATTCATCAGCTGAATCATAGAATCTCAGTGCTAGAAAGGATCTTAAAATCGTCTATGCTAACCTCTCAATTTTGTACTTAAGGAAACTGGGGCAACAGATAAGGTTAGTGATTTAACATTATAAAATGCCAAGGCAGCATGGAACTTCTGACGCGACCCAGGCCTGCCCTCTTACTTTACGGAGAAAAATAGTGAGGCCTTGAGAAGTTAAGTAACACTCCTAATGTCACACAGCTTGTTATTGCAGAGTAAGGACCTTTTATTGAATTCCTGACAGCAGGGCAGGGAGGGACGGTGTCCTGGAGCAAAGTCTGCTGCCCGTCAGTTGCTAAGGTGGGTCTGCAGGATTTGCCTGGGTATGGAAGTTTCCTTTCTCACAGCTCCTGGTGCTGTGGTTGTATTTAATTCTGGCTGGAGAGAAGGAAGTTTCTTCAGGCGAGAGTGTGAGTTGACTGAAATCCTTGCTGTCCCCTCCAAGCCATCTTACAAGGGTCTATGGTTGAACTGTTAGTCTAGTGTTCTTGCCTCTGGCCCCGCAGCCCTGAGGAGGCCTTTATGTATTTCAGAGATGGTGACTGCTTTCTTCAGTGTGACAGGGGTGAAGGAACCAGTGAGGGGAAACCAAGGAGAGAAGAAACAAGGGAGTAGAGTGGGGCAAAAGGTGCTGGTGGGTAACAGGTGCTGTTTCCTTGTCCCTCAGGCTGATAGGTTTCTAGAGTGGTTTCAACTTTGCATTGTCAACTTTGGCTGGTACAAACGGTTAACACCTTTGGCTGCTAACCAGAAGGTTGGGTATTTGAGTTTATCCAGAGACCCTTCGGAAGAAATTCTCCTTCCAAAAAATCAGCCATTGAAAACCCTATGGAGCACAGTTCTACCCTGACACACATGGGGTTGCCATGAGTTGGAATCAACCTGATGGCAACTGGTACTTGTACTAGCTCAGCTTTGCAGAGAAGACAAGAACTGACAGATTCCCTCTGTGGGTAGGTGAGTGTTTACCACATCCTTCACAAAGCATTACACCCAAAAACTCTTACCTAGCCTTCATGACTTAGCTCAGTTCTACTAGTTCACTCTTCTGCTGTTTCTCAGGGTTCAAGCCTATGGATTAGGTTAGAGGAAAGATGGTGTTTGTAAAGAGATCTTTCTGGTCCTTCCAATAATAAAGCCCCTTGGACAAGGGCCAGGAAGATTCATCTTGCAGAGATTCCTGTGCTGTAGGTGGTGGTAGAGGCTTCCTGCTGGAAGGATCTGAGGCAGGGGACATGGATGCTGCCCTCCATGCTTCTGGCAGCACAATCAAGGCATTCTGTCTGCCCTAGAAGGCTGGGTTGGTAAAATCCACTTCAGCTAAAAAGCTGCCATTTTTCAGTGACTTGATCATTAAAATTCTAATATATGAATTAAAGAAAACATGAGGCTGTGTTCCTGAAATATTAAAATACAGCTGCAGTGGTTCTCCTACTGTGTCCTCTCACAGATCTGTGGCTTTCCCACATACATTCATTGTTTCAGGCCTTGATACAGACATAATCACTGCAGTAAATAAGTCCCACGTGTCTATTCTCTGGTTAGACAAATGCATGCATGATTCTTTGGTGATAAGGAGAAATAAAACATAGTGTCTTCAAATTATGTGAGGTGGTAGGTGGCACCTCATCCATGACAGAGGTTAACTAAACTCATGGTAAAACTTACCTTGGAACTCCTGTTTTGTTTACCTAGTGATTGCAAACATAAAGACCAAATAGAACGGAAATCTTAAAGGTGATATTGCTGAGGTGGACCATCAACAGAAACGTACGGATTGACGGATTGATTTATTTCCTTGAAAGCTCTGAGAAAATGGCCACTTGTTGCTATCTGTTGTTAATAAAAAGGTCACTTTATCATTAGGCCTTTGAATCTGTGTTTAATGGCTAAAGCAGATGGTTATAATTTTAGTGTGACCACCTTATTAATAAAAAAGAACTGATGGAAAGGAAAAGGCTTCTTCGTTTCTAACTCCAGAAGCATAACACAAATGTTTTCCCGCCTTTCTTTATGTGGAGGGCAGACCGACTGGCTGCAATAAGATCCTGTTGCACATTTGTAGAAAGACTTTTGCAGAGTGGAGGTAACTCCGCTTGAATCCTTCTTTTGTTAAACTTTAAAGGGACACTATAAATATATACCCCCTCTGTGAGGAAGGTATTTTGAAGGAAGCTCCAGGATTATATTTAAAAGTAGATTAATATTTTAATAACATTAAGAAGAAAGTAAAAACCACCCAGCTCATTTAAGATTGTGGGGGCCTGTGGTACTTTCTAAAATGATTTTTTTTTGTTTAAATTATGTGAAACTGTGTTTTGGATTTCATTACTAGTTTTGGGTAAATATATCATGTATCTTATTTGATTCTTTAATTCACTTGACTTTTTGTGAAAAATCATTAATGACACAAATGTGTGTTAGCGGATTTCTGAGCAACAAACCTGTATACTCCCCTGTAATGGTCAGGAATTTGAAATCATGGTAATCACCCTCGCAATTTTTTGTTACAACATGTTGCTTTCTAGCATTTTGAGGACAGTTGGGGAGCAACCTATATTCATGAAGACAGAATGATTTAGAATCCTGTGCACCTGGAAAACAGGGCAGAGAAATGCTGGGAATTCTTCTGTAAAGCTCAGAAGAGCGCTTTAATTGACAGAGTAGAACTGCCCCATAGGGTTTCCAAGGAGCGCCCGGTGGATTTGAACTGCCAAACTTTTGGTTAGCAGCCATGGCTCTTAACCACTATGCCACCAGGGTTTCCTGAATTGACTTAGTTATCATAAAACTTATTTATATTTTGGGCTGTTGGCAATGTTCTGGGATTTTCTATGGCAATGAACTTGTGCCTCTTTAGGAGAATAGAATGGGATGAGTGTGCTGTGCCTACTCTAAAATAAATAGCAAGCACTGAATTTTAGGGATGGTCAAGTCTTTAGAGGTTATTTTATCCACTTGTTTTCAATCTTTTTATGTTAATGATGCCTTTAAGAAGCACTCTCCATAGACCCATGTTTAGAAATAATTTGAATTTCAAATTATTAACAATTTATCTGTTTTCCCCATTTTTATTAATCAGGGACATGTATAACAACCTCATCAGTTCAGTTTGTTCATTGTTCGTTCGTTTGTTCATTCACTCATTCAGCATTTAGCCTGTATTTACTTTTGACCAGGCACTGTGCTGGGCATGGAGGTACAAAGGATTTGTGATGGCCATTAGGCTTGTTAAAATGCCGAAACTAGTGGGCGAACCTTTGGTATTCCTACCTTCTCAGATTCCTATAGATAATTCAGACCAATCCAGGGCTAAGCTATCATGGTTTGTTTTCTAGTTTTTGAAATTTTGAAATATTTTAAGCATCTAGAAAAGTAAGAATATGAAAAACCCTTTTTAACATGTGAACATTTTGCCATATTTGTTTCAGATTTTTTTTTTTTAAAGAAATAAAACATTACAGGTACAACTGGAACCTTCTAGTCAACACCAAATCTTTTCTTCTCCAGAGGTAATCTCTCAACCAAATTAGATGTTTTTTCATTCCCATGAATATTTTTATACTTTTGCTGTGTAAGTATAAATCCACAAACGATATGTGGTATTGCTTTGTCTAATTTTAAACTTTATATAAATGGCATCTTATTTTACCTGTCATTTCAAAATTTGCTTTTTATCCTTCAAAACTATGTTTTTGAGAATTTTGTTAATTTAGGACCTGCATGTTAATCTAGAAAATTATTTTAGCTGCATTATACTGTATGACCATTTCACAATTAATATATCTGTATTGGTCAGGGATCTCCAGAGATACAGAATCAGCAAGGAATTTTATAGACAAATAGATTTATTTTAAGTAATTGGTTCATGCAGTTGTGGGGGCTTGCAAGCCTAAAGTTTGTAGGGCAGGCTGGAACCTTAGGAAAGAGTTGATATTGCAGTTTTGATTCTGAAATTTGTAGGGCAGGCTGGCAGGCTGGAAACTCAGGCAGGATTTCTGTAGTTAAGTCTTGATTATGATTAAATGGGGGCAGTAGTGGTTCAGTGGTAGAATTCTTGCCTTCTGTGCAGGAAATCTGGGTTCAATTCTCCATCAATGCACCTCAAGAGCAGCTACCACTCGTCTGTCAGTAGAGGCTTGACAGACAGAATTCCTTCTTCTTGTGGAAACCTGTTTTTGCTCTTAAGGCCTTCAACAGATTGGATGAGGTTAACCCACGTGGTCAAGGGTAATCTCCTTTGCTTAAAGACAATTGATTATAAATGTTTATCACATCTACAAAATACCTTCACAGCAACATCTAGACTAGTGTTTGACCAGACAACTGGGCACCATGTCCGAACCAAGTTGACACATAAAATTAACCATCACAATATCCATTCTCCTGTTTCCATTTTTTCTGTATTATGAACAGTGCTGCAGTGAAAGGGCCTGTCTTTCTGCACAAGTATGACAATTTCTCTAGGCTATATACCTAGGAATAGACCAAAGTCTATGTGTCTTCAGCTTGGCTAGATGTTGCTGAGTAGCTCTCAAGGGCCTCTACCGGTGCCAACTCCTGCCTGAAGTGCATGAGTTCCTGTTGCTCTTTAACTTCTCCAATTCTTGCTTATTTAATGGGTATGAGAGAAACTGTCATAATTCAGATGTATGAAAATATGTCAAAAGTTGAGTAAGGATGTTAGAGTGAAGACTGGAGGCTATTCCTTTTCCTTCGTTCTGGCTATATTATAGGAGAGGCTTGAGTGTGGTTGGGTAGGATCATCTTCATCAAAGCCTGCTTTGGCCTTAATTGCCTTGCTATGCATCCATTGTACACGGAACACGTTCTTATGTTCCTTTCTAAGGAAAGTGAAGATACAAAATCCAAACTAATAGAATCTATGTTGGGGTGGGTAGCAGTGGTTTGCTATGGCTTGATGTACAATGGATTCATTGCACTGGCTGGGGGTACAGGGACTGGGTCTTTGCTCTAGCAGAGACTGCTGCCAGCTTGTGTCTTTGGGCTTAGTTTCTTCATCTGTAAAATGAGGAGGTTCATTAGTCACTCTTTCTTCAAGTGTTGACCCCACCCACCCTGCTTTCAAAATTCCAAATTTCTGAATAGTAAGGTCCCTTGATACTTAGAAGTGTTTCCAAATCACTAGTACTCGATTCATCTTGATTGCATTATTGCTCTTGATGCAGGAGTCACCACTAATTGAAGAGCAATGAAAAATGCTAAACAGTCACCTTTGAAATTACAATCTAAGTTAAAATAATGTAGAAAAATCACTGTCACTCATGCATAAAGAAAATAGGGAAGAAATAATAATAATAATAACTGGGTGATTATCCCTCTCACTGCCCCGGTTTTCTCTTTTCCAACTTTTCTTTAATGGCCATGTGCTAATATTCTTGGAATAAAATAACAAACATATGCAAACAATTATAAGCTAATTTGGTAGGAAAAAAGAATGTGATTTAAAAACAAATGTGTTGGGCAAGGAGGGGAACACCTGTATATGAAAAATGATTTATAATAATTTCTTAGATAATCCCCTTAATTCCTTCCTGGGTTAAGGTTGGTGGTGTCTTTCTTTATGTGTTGCTATTGGAAAGACATCAGGGAAGTGGAAAACAACTAGACTGGCGTTTTATATAAAGGCAGTGGCAAAGCCGAGTGCAGAGCAACGTGAGGTTTTAAGGTTTATGACTTTAGGTTTTGAGACCAGAAGAGAAGGTGGAAATCAGAACTAGAGAGATTTTTAACCCTTCGATCGTACAGATTATTCTATTTCAAACATGTGGGACAACGTAGGTATTTCTAATTTGTACTGTAAGAGTGGTTATAATCATAATGTTGTTGTTGTTAGCTGCCGTTGAGTCAGCCTCTGACTCATGGCTACCCCATGCATAACAAAATGAAAGTCTGCCCAGTGCTGTGCCATCCCCACGACTGGCTTTGGATCAGACTGGTGTGATCCATAGGGTTTTCACTGGCTGATTTTTCAAAGTGGATCATCAGGCCTTTCTTCCTGGTTCATCTTAGTCTGGAAGCTCCTCTGAAACATGTTCTCTATCATAGCAACACTCAAACCTCCACTGCGCTTGAGGTGCACTGGCTGGGAATCAAATCCTGGTCTCCTGCATATGGAAGACAACAGTTCTACCACTGAACCACTACTGCCCCCATGTAATCATAGTACCTACCACATTTTGAGCACCAAATATGTATATTTCTTCTCAATTTCTGGGACAACCATGAAATGTAGGAATGACTATTCTGGTTGATAGTTGAGAGCTCAGATAGGTTAAGAAATTTGCCATAAGTGAGGAATCTAGTCAGTGGTGCTACTTGGACTTACCCCCAGTCTAATTCCCTCTGTTGTAGCCTGCACACTTGTGCACACTTGTCCTGGGAAGCTTTTCCTTGTTTAGAGCTGACTGCTACCTCCCTGAAGCTTTTCCACACATTTGTTCTCATTTTGCCTGCCTGAGCTCCCAGCATCAGAAGTCTGTTCCCTCTTTCACATGACAGCCCTTCAAATAACTGAAGAGGGTTATCATGTTTGTCTCCCTGCTTCCCCCCTCCGTACGCTGTCATTTCTGAAACGCTTGGAGAGGTGTTTTTATTCACAGATGCCTTGGGAAATTTCATGGTTTTTAGACTCATGCTGAGTCTGTCCAGATGTGCCAATATTTGTCTTATATGATATAAATTAATTGTCCAAAAGAGAAAGAAACGTTTGTAGGCACTTACTAACGCAAACCAGTTCCTTTGGGTATTGATGGAAGGAAAAAAAAGTTCAAAAAACGAACCAGATCATTTTCACTGGGGGAGTGTAGTTGTTAAATTCACGTTCTGCTTTTAGGACAAATCTGTAGCATGACAGTTCAGAATTACCACATACTGTAACCATGGGAAACGCAAGATGACACTTGTAATAGAGCCCAGCTTTCACGTAAGGACTTTACAGAGTGGGAGAAAGTGCAGTACTATTGTATTTTTTTACCAAGCTCTATGTATGGCCCCGTGTTTACAGCATAAGGTGACAAAAAATGAGCTCTTCTCAGGCTTAGAAGGGCAACTATTATTAGTGTAGGATAAATAATTGAGACAGTGTTGAGTAAGGTTTAAATTTATGGAAAGGTACAAATTCTTAAGGAGAGGAATTCTGCGAGTGAAATGTTGTAACATCGTCAGTGCCTGGCATATATGTACCCAAGTCCTCTTGGAGAGCCAGAATGGAAAAGATGTCCAGTGTGGATGAGCCTCAAGATATTTAACGATAACTATGCCTCCCGCCCCAACCATCACTGTCACTGATTACAGTAACAACTGCTTCTAACATCTTTTGGACTCCTGTGACATACCTGGCAATATGCTTTGCATTAGTTATCTCTTGGAATTCTCAAAATTTCCAAAGTAGTTGTATTGTTAGTCTTATTTTGTAGATGAGAAAACTGAGGTATAGAGAGGTTAAGTATCCTGCTCAAGATCATATATCTTGTTTGTAGCAGAGCAAGAGTCCTAGCTCATGCTTTGCTTCTATACCTTGTTTCTTTTTTAGAAAAATAAATTATAACTTGAACATTAAACAACGCCCTGGGGACACATTTAGGAATCCTCCATTGGAAATGGAACACTAATGAAAATTTTCCCAGGATGAGGTTTTCTGAGTAAGACACCCATTGTTAGTAAAACTATTAGACCAAGGCTTATTATAAAGCATCCATGTCCACATTTAAACTAATAAGCTCACCTGCTAACCAAACGGTTGGTGGTTTGAGTCCACCGAGTGGTGCCTCCCAAGAAAGGCTAGTTGATCTATTCTGAAAAATCAGCCATTAAAAGCCCTATGGAGCACAGTTCTACTCTGACACACTTGGGGTTGTCATAAGTCAGAATTAACTCAATGGCAACTGGTGATTGATTTTCCTATATTAGTATAATTCTCTATTAAAATCACAGCACAAGTTAGTTAACTCTAAGTGATGAATAAAGGCATCATGATTTAATGTAAAGTTTGCCAGTGCCTCGGAGGTGGGACGACATGAATTTTAACTAACTCTGCCGCTGAACCTCTCTGTGGCCTTGGTCCAGCCTCTTAATCTCTTTGGGTCTCACGGTTTCCCATCTGCAAAATGTGAGCATCGGAATCTGTGATCATGAAGGTTCCTTTTAGCTTTGCATAATGCATAGTGATAATGGCTGCTACCTTCTGGAAAAATAAAATGTTCTTTAATGAAAATATCAGATAACCGACCTGATGCCAGTCTCTTGCTTTGAATTTTTTACTCACTGAGGCTTTATTCTAAGAATATGTAGCATTTTACTGTCCTGCTGCCCATCCATTTAAGTCATTCTTCAACAAACTTGTCAGAGTTTATCCAGATCTGAACAATGAATAAGGAAGACCAAAGAAGAATTGATGGATTAAATTATGGTGTTGGCGAAGAATATTGAATATACCACGGACTGCCAGAAGAACAAATAAATCTGTCTTGGAAGAAGTATAGCCAGAATGCTCCTTAGAAGCGAGGATGGCGAGACTTTGTCTCATGTACTTTGGACGTGTTATCAGGAGGGACCACTCCCTTGAGAAGAACATTATGCTTGACAAAGCAGAGGGTCAGTAAGATGGATTGACACAGTGGCTGCAGCAATGGGCTCAAACATAGCAAAGATTGTGAGGATGGAGCAGGACCAGGCAGTGTTTCTTTCTGTTGTGTACAAGGCCTCATGAGTTAGAACCGACTCAACAGCACCTAACAACAACAACAAGATCTTAATACCATTCAGGTGTGGCTGATTGCCTGGAAAGATGTAGCTCCTGACTTCTTCTTTACACATATTGGTGAATTGAAATCAAGAGAAAAGCAGCTTGGCTTCTTGCTTCCTTCCATAGTAGAGTTAGCCACTTATTTTCTAGCAACTCTTTTTGTCCGCTAAATATGGACGGAGGATAGGATGGAGATTTTAGAAGTAGGTGACAGTTGCTCACCTTGTTAATTTCTTCTCTGTTTGTTTCCTTCCCTTCCCTTGGCAGAGTTAAATGCCCCCCTTTCATAGTACTCTGAAAATCCTTCCTTGAGAGCTTATCTTGAAGGGGGCCCACTAGCCATTTCTCTCTTTTGCTCCTTCTGTATTATAAACCCATCAAGGGCAGGGATAGAGCATGTCCATCTTTAACTAGTATCTGGCACATAGGTACTGCTCAATAAATGGTGAATGGAGGAATATAGAAGAAAACATATGTTTATAAATATGTACACCTGAACAATGCATATATAGGAAAATATCCATTTATGAAACAAATGATTCAAATGTTTTCTCTTTGACCATTCTTAACCTGACCTCCTCAGCTTAAGGTAGTAATTTCCTCTTCTCTTAAAGCTATGTGTGCTATATGTTTGGTTATTAATTATGTACTGCCTGGTGACATTTTTTTTCTGTTCTCATAATATTTTCTGTTTTCCAGTATTTTATGACCTTTTTTTTTTTTTTTTTTTTTACAAATTTGTTTCCTCACCAAAGTTGTAAATCCTTTGAGGGCAGGGATAAATTTTAAATATCAATACTTAATTCTCTCCTCTCCTTCAGAGACTCCAATTATACATATTTGCTCTGTTTATTTTTTTTAATTCTCTTTATCTTTATGTTTCGTTTTGAATAGTTTCTATTTTTGTATCTTCAAATTCACTAATTTTGTCTTCTGCAATATCTGATCTGATGTTAATCCCATTCAGTGTATTTTTTTAAATCTAATATATTGTAGATTTATCTCTAGAAGTTCAATTTGAATCTTTTTATACCCTCAGTGTCTAGTTTTTGAATACGTGGAATACAGTTACAATAATTGGCTTAATGTCCTTGTCTGCTAATTCTAACTCTGTGTCAGTTCTGAGTCAGTTTCAATTGGTTGATTTTTCTCCTCAGTAGGGGCCATATTTTCCTGCTTTTTTGTATGTCTGGTAATTTTTGATTGGATATCAGACATTGTGAATTTTACCTTGTTAGGTGCTGGATAGTTTTGTGTTCCTGTAAGTATTCTTGAGCTTTGTTCTGGTATGCAGTTAAATTGCTTGGAAACAGTTTTCTCCTTTTGGGTCTTGGTTTCAAGATTTGTTAGGCAGGGCTGAAACAGTACTCAGTCTAGGGCTAATTTTTACCCACTACAGAGAACAAAACCCTTTTATGTACTTTACTCAATGCCCAGGAAATCATGAGATTTTTCCAGTCTTACTGGTGGGAGCAAATACTTGCCCTGGCCCTGTGTGAGCACTGGGCCCTGTTACCTCTAAAATGTTCAGATGTTTCTTTCCCTAGCCTTGGGTAATTGCCTCACATACATGCGCTGATCAGTACTCTGCTAAAAAATTGAGGAGAACTCTCTATGGGTCACTTTCTTCTGATACTCTGTCCTGTAAACTCTAATTGTCTTGATCTCCCTAAAGTCTCAGATCCATTTACTCACTCAGAGAATCCACTGGGTTTCACCTGTGCCTCACCTCCGTCTGCACCCCCCCACCCCTGGCCCTGGCCCGCCAGTGCCTCAGCCTGGAGACTCAGGTGGTAAACTGGAGGACTTCTAGGATTCACAGTCTTTGTTTCTCATCTCTCAGAATCACTGTCATTCAATGCTTTTTATGCAGATCTTGACAACTGTTGTTTTATGTCTGTATTTTTGGTTGTTTCAGGTTGGGAGGATAAATCTTGTTCTTGTTATTCCATCTTGGCCAGAAGTGGATGTGACCCATGTTATTCTTTCTATCTGGAATTCTCTTCATCCTCAATCCCCAATCAGCTTCCAAACCCTACTATCCCTGACTCTACCCAACTGGGTTAGGAGCCCTTTCTCTGTGTTCCCATCATACCTGTGCTTGCAATAACTCAGCACAGCACTCATCTGCCTGCATTATTATTCAGGGGTTTTTTTTCCCATCTCTTTCCCCATTAGATTTTATTTCCTTGTGGGCAGGGAATGTCTTTTATCTCTGGATTTCCAACATCTAACATGGTCCCAGGCATTTAACAGTTGCTCAATAAACATTTATTGAATGAATGAATGAATGAAGAAATAGGACTTAATTTTCAGAGTATCAGTTCATGAACAACTCTCAGAGCATTTTTTTTTTCTTTGCAGAAATGTAGTTAACTGTGCATCCTTACCTATTCAGTTGAAGTCTGGTAAAAATTTTTGAAATTTTTAGATAATCAAAATTTTTGTGATGGCTTAGACATGGTTGGTTTTTAATTATTTATTTTATGTAGCTTCCACTAGCACTGAAGACAAGGTACTTAATAAAAGTCACCTGATTGATTCTTGAAATAAAGTGTGGATGTAAAGGAACTAAAAATACAATGACAATATTTTACAGAGAAACAAAATGAAGAATAACTTTTAGATAACCCACTTCATGGTTGGAGCCTCAGGTGTGGTGTATCCCAAGTCTGAAATCTACTGAGGTGATGGTTCTTCTCTCAAGTGCCTTTTCCACACTGGATGTACTTGGATATCTGTTATCCGAGTAGACCACAGCTGGTTTGCAGATAGATGTGAGTCTGTGCATTTTTATCAACTGGAGACACTTGACAGTGGATATGTGCCATTGGGGCCATGGTCAAGTGCAAGTCGATGCTATATTTGGGTTTCTAAGTGTTGGTAGAGTGAACCATATTTGGTGAGCCTCTTAAGACTATCTTGCTCTGTTTCCTCAGCGGCTCTTGGCTACTAAAGGTACCTCTGGAGTGCCCCCATCTCCATCCTGCATAGTTGGCACGATGAAAATGGCTTGGGCTTGTGTTCTTCTGACCCCATGTTTTCATCTGTGCAGTAGGATAGTGAGATCTAACTTGCCAGGTTGCTGTGAGGATTAAATGAAATCAGAAATGTAAATTGCCTATCACAGTTCCAGGTATACAGGAACCCTCTCCACCTAGCCCCTCATACTACCCCTCCTTCCTAGTTTAAAAGGTAGCTGTCTGCCTTTGAAGTTGAATTGTACTGACCTGCCACTGTGTCTGTATCTCTCACTTATCATCCTTCAGGATCATTAAAGGTTTAAAGTGAGCTCCTTTGCTGTTAGGCCAAATGCTTATTTTCCTGAAATGGCATTTTCTTGACTTAAAGTATATGCTTCTCTTTTTTTGCTTGTTTTTACTGCTCTTGCCTGGTGATCAAGCTGTTTAAAGCCATTTCTGTCCTTTCCTCTTCTAATCCGTGGCCCAGGCAAGGGGGTAGCTTTAGTTAACTAGAACACGCTATGTTAGCAAAGCGATTTCTTATTCTACTCAGATATTGATGTGCAAATGAAGACTGGCTATATTTTGCATATTTTCCTAGAATGACACAGTGATTCTGTGGCTAAACCAAAATTAGACCCTGTTACTTTTCAAAATCTGACTTTTTGCTTAAATGGTAAACTGTGTTGCCTCCAAAACTACTAGTTGAGTTTAGCTTTTAAGTGTACTTTGTATTTAAATCTGATGATAGTATTGTTTTTCCTTTTGTCTTGCTTAAATGAAGACCTTGGTCTCTTTTCATTTCTGGTCTAGTACAGCTACCCTGACCCCTCTTAGTGACCTAGGCAGCAAAGATTCTTGATACTGTCAAGAATGCTAATTAAGATTTTTATTCTTGTTTGCCCTATTGTTCATGATACTTGTAATTATGTCTGGTACATAATCCCTGGTATCTCCTGCTATACTGGGTGCAACATCCTGTACATAAACAAATGTATGAATGAGTGAGTGTATAACTGAATAAATCAGTAATTTATATAGTCACTGGTTTAAATGTCTCCAGGTTACTGATTTAAATGTGTACAGTCTCGGGATAATTGAATACAAAATTAGGCTATACTTGTTAAGACAGGAGTCCCTGGGTGGTGCAGACGTGCTCGGCTGCTAACTGAAAGCTTGGATGTTTGAGTCACCCAAAAGGCCTGGCAATCTAATTCTGAAAAATCAGCGAATGAAAACCCCGTGGAGCACAGTTCTACTCTGACGGAGCTGACTCAGTGGCAACTGCTGTTGTGTTGTTGTTTTCTTCAGGGAGGATGGCCAAAGGCCTTATGGTACCTTTGTGCAAAGCAGGAAGGTGCTTCTTCCTTTACATGTGCACCGCCCTGTGCCAGGGTGCTCCGTGTGGCTGGAGGAGTCCTGGCTGGATTTCTGTCCTCACTTGCTCCCTGGTTGGACACCCTTCTGCAGGACACGACCAGCACAATCTGGGAGTTTCTCTGCACAGGAACCTCAGGTCCAAAGGATGTGCTCTGCTCCCTGCACTGCTTTCTTGGTGGTATAAGTCTCCCATTTGTTTCTGCTCACTTCTGTCTTTTATATCTCAAAAGGGATTGGCTTAAGACACTATCCAATCTTGTAGACCTCATCAGTATAACTGCCACTAATCCATCTTATTACATCATAGTGATTGAGTTTACAACACATAAGGAAATCACATTAGATTACAAAATGGTACACAATTATACAATACTGGGAATCATGACCCAACCAAGCTGATAAATATTTTTGGGGGACACAATTCAATCCATGATGCTATTATTATTACTTTGGTTGAATTGTTTTAGCCATTCATTCATTCAGCAAGCAAATACCTCCTCTGCAGGTGTTGCTCCAGGCCTGGAATACTGACCCATGTAAGACTCGGAACTTGTGCATAGGCAGCAGGTGCTGCAGCAGGGATGGCCACCTGTCAGTACCCTGGAGAAACATGCCAAGGTGGGAGGCTGGATTGACTCTTCCCGGCTCCTCCCACTCGCAAGTCTCTAGGCTTCTAGTGTGCCCTCCTTTGAAGTCCCTGGTCAGTATGAAGCGGTAGAAACAGGAAGAGCTTCACCATTGGGTGGATGTGGATTTGAGTCCCAGCCATATCATGTGCTGTCTCTGAACTTTAGCTTCCTCCTCTTAAAATGAGGAGATGGCAGGGTAGTTGCCACATGTCATTATCAACTTGGACTTGCTAAGTACTTTCCACCTGTGATACCGCAGAATCCTCAAAACAGCCCTGTGAGGTGTGTCCTGTTAATATCCTTATTTTATAGATGAGGAAACCGGGACACAGGAGGGTTAAGAGACTTGCCCAAGTGGTAGAGTTTTGAGCTAAGCCCAGGCCTATCAGAGAGCAGAGGCTTCCTTCCTCGTCGTCGTGCTGTATCATGTTATGTCATGTGTTTAAACATGTAAAGGCTTCTGGTGTGCAGGCTCAGAGGAAACAGTAGCTATTATTATTACTGTTATTGTTCTGAAACTCTGTCCTTTTTCCACCACAGTGCCCAGCACTGAGTAGTATACATCATAGCTGTTCAGTAAAACCTCACTGGATTTAATTGGTTATGGATTTTGTGTGTCAGTAGGTAGGTAACTCTGTTGTCTCTAAAGGGAGATTCCCTAGTAGAATAATATTCTAACATGGAAGCAGTTATGAAAACACAAAATAGCAGCCAGAGAGGCAATCTAGTTAATGCAATTGTGTATTGGAAAGTTGGAAAGAAGTTAAAAAAATTGAAGGGTGCAATCTGATGGTTGACAACATTTGACAGTATTCTGGCAAGCAGATAATATGTTTCTGAGCAAAAGAAATAGAGATGACAAATTACTCAGTTACATGACCATCTCTTACAATGATGATGAACAGAGAAAAAAAAATTTTTGTCCTTCTGCCATCTCTTCCCTTGCCCTGACACAAGATTGGTTATGGCCATAGATTCTGTTTTGCATGATGAAATTCTGAGTGAATTAGGTTAGGTTGTCTTGAAAACAGTTGGACCAGAAAGCAAAAGGCGTTCTCTCTTTGGAAAGAGGCTTTACTCTGGGGAAGAAGAGCACAGCCGTTTAGGAGGAATCTGGAACTGTGGATGGTCACCTTTTCGGTGAATGAGACCACTATCTCCTTTCTTTTCTTTGTAGGACTAAAAAGGTACCTTTGTAGACCCCAAGCACACTGCCTCACTTTGGTTCTTTTCAGCCCTCATTTATTGTGTTGTCTCCTGTGTCTACATGTGCTGGGCTGCTATGAAGGTATGAAGACAAATATGACTCGGTTTTGGCCTTCAGGGCTTGACAGTCTAGTAGAAGGAGGCAGACGTACAAACAGACATCCAAGAATCTGAGTTCCTGGCTGTACTGCTACAGGATCTCATTGAGCAAGTCATGCACGTCTCAGGGCCTAGGTTTCCCAGCTGCACAGGGAGAGGATGGGACTAGATGGGCAGGATGATCTGTGAGTTGGAATTGGAATTAACCGGACAGCAATTGGTTTGGTTTGGGTTTGTGGGTCTATGAAAATCCGAAGCTGTGTGCTGGCCAAGCCTTTACAAACTGAAATGAAGGAAAGCCATTCACCTGATGGCATATTATTTTGTGATGAATTTCACAGGCTAACTACATATTTGAAACTCAACACTAGCACTATGTTGAAATATAGATGGTGG
Organism: Dugong dugon; assembly: GCA_030035585.1. Classification (NCBI taxonomy): domain Eukaryota; kingdom Metazoa; phylum Chordata; class Mammalia; order Sirenia; family Dugongidae; genus Dugong; species Dugong dugon. The sequence goes on from CM057462.1 coordinate 92,526,394, forward strand.
TACTTGTTCAGTTAACCAAACGGTAAACTTTGCAAAGATAGCAGAAATGGATATCTGATAATGATTTAATATGGGTACAAAAATTAACGCTGGTGTTAACTACTGTTCTCTCCAGCTCTGCAGTGCCTTTCTGATATGAACCTTCATATTAAGTTATTTTCCTTTTTTCCGGAGGAGGACCATAGAATGCTAATAAAAAAAACCAAACCTGTTGCCGTTAAGTCAGTCCAACTCATAGTGACCTATAGGATGGAGCAGAACTGCTCCATAGGGTTTCCAAGGCTGTCACCTTTACAGAAAGGAGCCCTGGTGACTCAGTGGTTAAGCATTCGGCTGCTAACTGAAAGGTTGGCAGTTGGAACCTACCAGCTGCTCCACGGGAGAAAGATGTGACAGTCCACTTCCATAAAGATTTATAGCCTGTTATGAGACCACAGACTAAGAAAGCAGTTGAATCATCTTACTTCTGGCTTTAGAGCCTCATCTTACTATATGTAAGGGCTCTCAACATGTTTCAGGTGACTCAGGAATCTCTGAAATTGTGTGTGAAGTTGTATTTTTGTGTCCATGTGGGTTGTTTGGTGTGATTAGGGTAGGGCAAGCACTTGGTGGTTTCTGCACATTATCACTGGTAGAATTCTATCTGTGGAGACCTTCATTGGCCCTAAATCTGGATTAATATTCTGGGACTGGAAGTTGGTTCATAATTAACCACAGAACAACTGAGTGGCTGTGGAAACCTAGAAGAAGTGGACTTTCCAAATATCCCCCTGCCCCTCAAAGCTTTGTTGCTGAGGTGCAGTTGGCCAATGCCTTTGTCTCTTTTTGAAGCTTTCCACAGTTTTAATCATTTTTTACCCCTTGAAATTTTGGTAACCTCAAAGCTTTTTTTTTTTTTTTTTTTTTTTTTAAGTTCTTCCTTACTGGTTTTGTTCAGAAATCAGAAGTTCATAAAGCTTTTTATTACTCTCATCCAATCCAAGAGTTTAGTTTCCCATTTACCTTTTATGAATGTCTTCTTTGTTAAGATGGATCCTTGTAAAACCTTGTAAAGAATGTTTTATCATATACTAACATAAGAACGAAGTGTTAAAACTAGAAAATCCAGCAGGAAATACACACACACACACATCCGTATAGGCAGATTAGCATCAGTTCACAGAAATGGAGTGTATCTGCTAGGGAAAATTCTTTAAAGATGGTATCATTTTGATAGTTCTGCTATTTTGTAGCCCTTATTCTTTGCTGTTCTTTCTTCACAGTTGATTACTCTAGGTAGGTCGTTTTAGGACTGAAAACGGGTCACACGTATTAGGCTGGCCGGAATATTGAAGGGCTGACAAAATTCTGCTACAGAATAGTTTTATTAATGCTTTTGGTCCAAATGAGTAATTTAAGTAGCTTGTCTCTTTTGCTGTAATCTGGAAGACTTTACCATCCCTCTCATCCTTATATATTACAGCACACTTTTGATATAATTTCAGTGTTATCTCCTTTCATGAGGTTGAGGCATTGTCTCTGGAAGCAGATCCCAGCTCTGTCACTTACGAGCTGTGTGACTATGGGCAAATTTATTTAATATCTCTGAATCTCCCTTTCCTCAAATATCAAAGGAGAGAGTAATAATTACGAGCTTACTCAAAAGGTTGTAAGGAGTAAGATCAGGCATGTTTTTACGTTTAACACGGACTTTTCACATAGTCAGAACTTTCTAAATCGTGCTGTTGTTATTGTTTCTTATGATCATCATCACCATCGTCATCATTAATGTATGGCACATAGTAGGCACCAAACAAATGTTTTATTGGGGTTGACAGTACATAGTTGGAGTCCCTGGTGGGGGGTGGGTACAAATGGTTCGATGTGCTTGATTGCTAACAGAAAGGTTGGAAGTTCGACTTCACCCAGAGATGCGTTGGAAGAAATGCCTGGCGATCTACTTCCTAAAAATTATCCATTGAAAAGCCTGTGGAGCACAGTTCTACTCCAACACACATGAGGTCTCCATGAGTCAGAATCTACTCAGCACCAACTGGTGTGGTGTACATAATTAGCTTTTGTGACTGAATCGGAGGTTACCAGTGTTTCCTTTTCATTTATTAGATTAACAAGGAGGAAACTGTTGAAAGGAACAAATGATGGTTCTACCTTTAAGTCCACGGACTTCATAGTGAGATGGTCTTGAAAGCAAACAATGAAATGTGGCATGTCTGGTGGGGGTGGGGGGTGGGGAAGCAAAACCTTGAGGCTGTTTGAAAGGGCAGTAGTTGCGTAGTCGCCCCAATTGCTGAGGTTTTGCTTCCCTTGAATGAGGAGAGTAGAGAGGGGCAGAAAGGTTACTGGTTGTGTTCATTAATTTTCTTTCAAGAACTGCCGCATGTCACCAGATTACCCCCCGGCTCCAGGGCTGTTTGGCTGCCTCTTTGCCCACGAGAAGCCAAAATGTTAAATTGGTAGAGCTTACTAGATCTGACAGAGAAATTCTTCATGTCTGGCCTGGATGTCTAAGTAAATTTGGTGTACTCCTTGTGGTCTGGGGCAAATGCTGGAAGCTATTAGAATTCTGAACAAAACCCTCCATTCAAAGACTGCTCGTTTCCTGCAGGGGTAATCCAAGTATCAAACATTAAGAAGTATGGGTGAGGAGAATGTGGCTGCTCATTGCAGACCCCACCAAGGTGTCTAGGACATCTCCCCAAATGACTTAGAATGCTACTTCCACTTGATCATCTTGAATAAGTGGTTTCTTTTGACAACAAGAGCTCTGCTTTCCTACATGAAGTACAGATGAGAAATTGTTTGAATTTCCTCGTCAGTCAAATTTAGAACACGGAACTTTTCTCCTTCTCTTGAAGTTCTGGGACTTTAGTTGTTTGTTTTCCTTCTGCTTTCCGTGCTCTTTTCCTTCAGAAATCAGAAAGTATCTTTTATTAGTTAGGGTTGTAAAGTCTGTTTTAGAGTAGGCTTGTTCAGTGGCTGGAAACTATTTTCTGAAGGCTTTGTGGAGAAGCTATGGTTTATCTCATGAAATATCTGGGTTTGTCATAAACTGTTTCCTTTCTGTGCAGAAATTTATTTTCTGTGAAATTCCAGGTGCTCTTTTACATAGACTTGAAAGGAATAGATTTGATAGTCAGTTCAGGGTTTTTTTCCTAAGAATAAAATTTTAGGCATAATGGATTAATTGAGGATGAGATCAGATAAGGTAGATGAAATTACAGGGTAGGCAGAGTGAAAACCATTATTTTAATCGATTTTAGTTCCACTGTGTTGTGCAGCCGGTTACTGAGTTGAGTGCTGTGATGCTCTAGCTGGCATCCTGTTCTGCTGCGCACTTATCACACTGTATGGTAACTATTTCCTTAGACAGTGTCACCCCGACTAGACTGTACACTTCTGGAGACAGGGACAAAGGTTCATTCATCATAGTATCCTTAGTCCATAGCATTACATTAGGCACACAATCGATGCTTTTTAAAAATGAACAAATGAATAAGGCATTTTTACAAAACTTAAATGTTAGACGAGGTGGTTGCACAAAATAAAACCCTAGAGTAGGTTTATTGGACTTCCTCTTAGGTTCTCAACCCTTCTTTAGCCTCCATCTTTGTTTGTTTCCCTTTCTATGAGATGGTTTATATAGTAAGACAGGTTTTCTTTTATCCTTAAGGAGTCCAGCCCCATTGCTTAATAGTCAGGGTCATGTGCCTTTCCCCATAGCCTTATAAGATGTGAAATACATGAAATGATAACATCGAATGGGAAAAATTAACTTAGTTGATTTTTTTTTTAAGGAGTTCTAACTACACACAATAGCAAGCGACTCCCTTGTCAGTAGAAAGCAGGTCTGTGTTATGTCAAAGGTAACCTGGTGCTTCACTTTTGGAGAGTTTTTGTCTTTTCCTCCAAGTTATGCCGACCTCTCAGACAAAAATATTCCCCATCTAATAAAAGTCAGACCTAATTTATGGACCTGCTCCTGACCACTTGTCCTTTATGCTTTAAAAGAAAAAAAATAAATCTAGAGTAAGATTCACAGGTGACTGTTGGACCATGTAAATGGTGGGCAGGGGCCAAATATTCCACTTTTCTCGGTTTGCTTATCTTTTCCTGACTCAGTCTGTTTGGGGAATATTGAAGCTTGTGGAGTGAAGGCTGCTGCAGAGAATAGTACTGTCGTTAGTTCTCTTTAGAAATAAAAACTGTTACCCTCAGTGCCTGGAGGGCCTCATGCTTTGACACCATACAGAAGAGGCCCCAGGCATGGCTGAGGTGAAGCTGCTAATGAAAAAGTCGTTGGTCAGGAAGAATCCTGTTGGGCAAAGCGAAAAGGAGGACATTCTGTAATTAGAGGCCTAGGAAAATATTTGTATAGCCTTTTGTTGCCAACACTATGACAACTGTGCTTTCTGTCTGTTCCCCTGGGCTTTCTGTCATTTTATATCGTTCATTCAACAAGTGTTTATTCAATTATCTGCTGTGTGTTTCGTTCACCATAGATTCCAGGGCTTACTTAAGCCAGCTCATAAATGAATGTGTGGTGACTCAGGTGTGGGTCTGCCTCAAGGATCTTGTCACCTAGTAGGAGAGAGAACTATGAGGCCGAATGAGGCAGAAGGGGCCAGTCCATAGGATACAGTAGGATCTAGAGCAAAAGTGTTTGGAATCGGATAGACTCCAGATTCCAAGTTCAAGCTCTACCCTTAGCAGCTGTTTTGGCTTTGGACAAGTTACTCAATCTCATTGAACTTTGCTTTGTACATTTAAATTGTGGATCATCATTCCTTCCTGGAAGGGTTTCTTCAGGATTTGAAATCAGCTGTGAAACGGTAGGCATTCGGTAAATGCCAGCTTATTGCTGCCAGTTATTACTGGAGATGATATCATCATTGGAGAAGTTCAGAAAAGCTCCTGCACTGCCTGTTCAGAGTTGGCGATAACCACCCACAGGGAGTGAGACTATCAGGCCATCAGAGAAGTTTCATGGGGGACTGCATCTGAGCTGGGATTGGGAGGGTGAACAGGATTTGGGAATATGGTGAGGGGCGGATAGGGAACAGAAAGGAAACGATATTCCCAATTTTTTATATATTTTTACACCTTTTTGTTTGTTTTTAGCAACTAGGAAGTCATTTTGCATCATATTTATTTGCAGGATGAGAATCAAGTCATTGGGTTACTTAAGCCTTAGCATGAATCCCAGTGCCAAGGATTTTCTGTTTCTTTTGTGGTCGTCCTCCACAACTCTCTTTGAATAGCAGCTATTGAATGATGGCAGAGGCTCTTGACCTGGCTATGTTAAAATCTCTGTGCGTTAGTGGGGTTGTCCCTCCAAATCCCCAGTATGATCAGAGGTATTTTAAAAAATGGCCCCAGATCCTAAGTTCTCATTTGTTTCTGGGAAGGGTGAAAGCCTAGAGGTGTTAGAGCAGGATCATAACCTTTGGGCTCACGATTATAGGTGCTTGACAATGATGGCTGTGATCATTATTGATTATTGGTAACTTTTAATAATCCAGAATTTTCATTTGTCAAAGATAAGTCAGTCCTTGGTGAGTCTGAATACACTGGCATGAGCCCAGTGTTCTTCCATGCTGCCTGCTAACTCATTTTGATTGGGCTACTTTTGGCCTTTGTGACCAGCCTATGTGTCTGTGTCTGCCAGTCTCTGTACCAGCCTGCCAAGTCCTTAATGTGCACCTTGACTATCTCTTGTCAGGTCCGCTAAGAAGGGGGCTTGTATCCTACAGAACAAGTATAAATAGGAGGCTCAGACCACACAAATTTGGTTCACGGTGTTCTCTCTTCTTTGCACCCAGTCTGAATCTTGCTTTTCCACACACATTTTGTTTCAGTACAGAATTTAGCCTTGGGGTGTTGTGTTGTTAGGAATCCAGCTTATATCACTGTAGTTGTAATCTTGCTGGTCTTTCTCTGAGTAGGAAAGCAACACTGTGGAAGTCCCCATCCCATTATTCTAGAACAGATTTTGGGCTCTCAGTAGAAGGAGAGTGCTGTACACAGATTTGGGCCTAGAGGGATGGACAATGAAGGAAGGGAAGGTTGTAACTGAATGCATGTAGTTCCTTTTAGAGGAGTGTGTAGGTAAACCCAGATAGGCATCCTCTCGCAGAATTTTCTCAATGGTTAATGCTTGGCTGACGTGTTATAAAGCTAAATTGTTTATACTTGTGTCACGTAATTATATACTGTGTATGTAACATGCTTTTGAAATTATTATTTATTGCACAAACATTATAACAGCGACTGAACTCAAACACAAGGAAAAATGTGTGTGGGCTCACCATTTATATAAATCAAACATTTATAATAATCCTTGCCCATGTATCTGTAACTTTTACACATAGTTGAAATCATACTATAGATACCATTTGGTATTCTGCTCCCCCAACTCCTCCAGTACACACACACACACACACACACACACACACACACGCACGCACACACGCATGCACACACATGCACCACACGGATGCACGCATACACGCATACTCACTCACCTTAGTATTATTTACGTATACTTTAAAACTTGTAGTATCTTCCTTTAGACATTTAGCTATACTTAAAAGGGCCTGTGATTCGAACTCTGAGCATCTAGTGGAAGTTTCCACTCTCACTCCACTCAGGTACTTGCTTTTTCCTTTGTGATGAGAGGAGGAATTAGGGATGGTAGCCAAGAGGGAACTGCCCAGAATCCATTGTCCAAGGCTGTGCTTATCAGAGTGAAACCTCTTTGCCTTGCATATTCAAGGAAGAGAATTTAGAAGGAAATATTTGAAAGGCTCTGAAATATGGAGGAGAAAGTTCCCTACATAGTTAGCGTGGAGGAAGATAGAGGCAGGTAAACAGTGACTCAAAGAAGTAGCGTCTTGGTTTAGTCTGGAATGTTTTTGCGCTTAGGTTTCAACGCTTCTGATCCACACCTTCCCCACCCCCCCGCCCCACCCCGCGCACTGTTTCTGTCTCTCTCTGTTCTGTGAGGATGAGTATCACTCCTCCGACTGAGGATTAGAGTGGGGCGTGGGGGAGTAAGATGATAACTTGAAGCTTTCCTAAACTTGCCCAAATGGGCACGATGCAAAGGAGGTTTTCCAAAGAGATGGGGAGGAACTGGAAATGCAGCCAGGAGTGAGAGGCAGAGGAACCAGTAGAGAAAAGCCCTGGCTGGCTTTGAAGTCAGACAGCCAAGGTTCAAATCTTTGCTCTGGCACTAGTTTTGTGGCCTTGGGCAAATTGCTTAACATTTCTAAATTTTTCTGTGAGGAAGATAATTACAGTGCCCACATCACATGGTTGTGGTGAGGATTAAATTGGATAATGTAAATAACACGCTTCACATAATGTTGTTGTTGTTAGGTGCCATTGAGTCGGTTCTGCGACTTTATGTACAACAGAATGAAACACTGCCTGATCCGGCACCACCCCACAATCTTTGCTATTGCTGAGCTCATTGTTGCAGCCACTGTGTCATACTATCTCGTTGAGAGTCTGCCTCTTTTCTGCTGACCCTCTGCTTAACAAGCATGATGTCTTAGTTATCTAGTGCCGCTGTAACAGAAATATCATAACTGGATGGCTTTAACAGACAAATTTATTCTCTCACAGTCTAGGAGGCTAGGAGTCCGAATTCAGGGTGCCAGCTCCAGGGGAAGGTTTTCTCTCTCTGTTGGCTCTGGGGAGAAGTCCTTGTCATCAGTCTTCCCCTGGTCTAAGGGCTTCTCAGTGCAGGGACCCTGGGTTCAAAGGATATGCTCCCCTCCCGGTTCTTCATTTTTGGTGGCATGAGGTCCCCCTCCTATGCTCAATTCTCTTTTTATATTTCAAAAGAGATTGGCTCAAGATACAACCTAATCTTGTAGATTGAGTCCTGCCTCATTAACATAACTGCCTCTAATCCTGCCTCATTAACATCATAGAGGTTCAGATTTACAACATAAAGGAAAATCACATCAGATCACAAAATGATGGACAACCACACAGTACTAACCAAGTTGATACACATTTTTGGGAGACGCAATTCAATCCATAACAATGTCCTTCTCCAGGAACTGGTCCCTCCAGATAACATGTTCAAAGTATGTAAGATGAAGTCTCACCATCCTTGCTTCTGAGGAGCAGTCTGGCTGTGCTTTTTCCAAGACAGATTTATTTGTTCTTCTGACAGTACATAGTATATTCAGTATTCTTCATCAGCACCGTGATTCAAAAGCATCAGTTGTTCTTTGGTCTTCCTTATTCATTGTCCAGCTTTCACATGCATATGAGGTGATTAAAAATACTGGGTCAGGTGCACCTTAGTCTCCCATGAGCGTTGAATGTGGATCCAAGTAAAATGAAATCCTTTACAACTCTAATATTTTCTCTGTTTATCATAATGTTTCTTATTGGTTCAGTTGTGAGGATTTTTGTTTTTTTATCTTCATCAGTAAGTGCTTCAAGTCCTCTTCCTTTCAGCAAGCAAGGTTGTGCATCTGCATATTTCAGGTTGTTATTGAGTCTTCCTCCAATCCTGATGCTGCATTCTTCTTCATATAGTCCAGCTTCTCAGATTATTTGCTCAGCATACAGATTGAATAAGTATGGTGAAAAAGGATACAACCCTGATGCACACCTTTCTTGATTTTAAACCATAAAGTATTTGCTCGTTCTGTTTGAACAACTGCCTCTTGGTCATAATGCCTGGTGTAGATAGTAAGTACTCAATAAACATGAAGTGTTGTTGTTATTATTTCCTGTTTCACATTATAATCTTTTTGCTTTTCAAACTGATGTTCCTGGACTAAAGTGGTAATAACCCATTGCCGTTTAGTCGATTCTGACTCATAGCGACCCTACAGGCCAGAGTAGAACTGCCCCATAGTTTCCAAGGCAGTAATCTTTATGAAAGCATGTGCTCCAACCTTCTCCTGCAGAGTGACTGGTGAGTTGGAACCACTGAACTTTCAGTTAGCAGCTGAGCACTTAACCATTGCACCAGTAGTGCTCCTTAACGTGATAATAGGGTCTATGAATTATTTTCAGTATCTCCAAATCTAAGAGAAATAGATAGTTCTGGTCATTGTAATAAGCACATGGTAGAAAGAGTCTTTCAGAATCGCTCCTGGGGGGAAGAATAACAAGGGGGATCCTTGGTGTTGAAAAAGTTGGGGCTGCCAGCTCAGGAAGCTAGCAAGCTTTTCAATGAAAGCCTGGGAGTTTCCAGTAATGCTGGGAGTAAATAGAGGATATTATGAGCAAAGGGGCCCTGGTGATGCAGTGGTTAAGCACTTGGCTGAGAACTGAAAAGTTGGCATTTTGAACCTACCCCATCCCCACCCCCACCCCCAACCCCAGCTCCACAGGAGAAAGACCTGGTGATCTGCTTCCGTAAAGATTGCATCCAAGAAAACCCTATGGGGCAGTTCTACTCTGTAATATGGGGTCGCTGTGAGTTGGGATCGACTCCAGGGCACCCAACAACAGCAGCATGAGTAAAGGATTTGAGTGTGTGATACATGTGTTCATTCTCCTGCAGAGCACTAGGAGTTGATACACTCTGGAGTCCCTGGTTGCTTAGTTGTGCTCACTGGCTTGTTGAGTGTGCTATCACTGCCAAGTGCCTTCTTAGAAATCGGAAGCAGTGAGAAAACGTCTAGCCAAATGGAAACCGGTTTCTCTACCCAACTTGGTAGAGCATTCCCTCTAGGCAACGAGATAGGCTCCGGGAGACATTTGTCTTTACACTGCCTTTTTTTTTTTTTTTTTAAGCCGTAATTTAAACTGACATCACTTGATTTTGACATTACAACAAGGCTTCTGTAGACTTAACATTATGTTCAATTTCCCATGCAAATCCTTATTGGAGATTGATGGATTTACACCAACATGGAAACTGGTTGGAATGGAAACCATCTAGAAAATGATTAGGGAGCTTGAAGCTTTCTGAAACCGGGTATAGTGTGTATTAAGGCATTATTGTTTCCATAAACTTGTCTTAGCTGAGGTCTTTTAACCACTTGTTTTCTAGTTTTAAGATTGAGTCACTAATTTGTGCTAATTAGACGCTGTCAAGATTAAACACCCATCTCAAATTGTGCTTGCCGAAGTGTCAGATCTAACCTGAAATGTGGCTTTGCAAAATCCTCTGTATAAAACCTGATGGAGAAATAGCAACAAACAAACTGCCTGGTTTCAGCAGAAACTGTCAACGTACACATCTGGGAGGAAATTCATGGTAAATACGTTTTATATTATACCAGGGTGGTCTACAGTAGGTCCCAGCAGTAAACACTTAAATTTTATTACCCTTTCCTGGTAATTTGCATACTTATGTGCCTGGTGTGAAATGCTGTATACATCAGCTTTTGATGATCTGCTTGTGGATTATCCACTATGAGAATTGTCCCTTAAAAATGGGAAGCAGCAAGGCATAGAGGAAAGAATAGGAGTATTGGAGTCATACAGATCTAGGCAGAAGTTCCAACTCCCCCCTTTCCTGGCTCAGAGGCCAAGTATGTTCCTTAACCTCCTATTGCCTTGGCTTTCTCACCTGCAACATATGGGTAGTAATATCTATAGAGCAGTGCTATTAAAAAACTTAGTAGAGATAGTGCAAGTAGACAATGCTGCCTGATACATAGCTGGTGCTCACTAAAGGGTAGACTTAAAGATGCACACATAACTCAATTGAATTCCTCCCATATTTATTCAAGGCTGCCCAGCCTGTCTTTGTCTTTTCTCCCATTATCAGTTGATGTGTGTTCTTGATTACGTTGATTTTGTCATTGGTTCAGAGAGTGGAAAATAATTACAAAGACAAGCCTACTGCAAGAGAACCCATCTGTTTTGCTGCAGGATCAAACACAAATGGTTTTTGGACTGTCCGTTATTTATCTTTCACTTCTTCCCTTCATTAATGGTGCTAATGAAGACATAATTATCTTCTTAGACTTTATTAGTCATAATCTTTTTTTTTTTTTTTTTAAATCTCAAAATAACAAGAATATGTTGTGTTGTTATTATCTCTTGGTTTCCAAAACCCAAAGAAAGACAATGAGAGGGTGAGAGAAGGTGATTTGAGAGGTCATTTACATCCCGGAGATTCTCAGGGTATGTTTATGATTTTATTTTTATAGAGACTGTTCCTATAGACAAATATTCCCTCTCTCTCTAATTGAATTGGAGAGATGGTAAGTGATGGTAGAGACTTAGTCTGAATTGTTTCCACAAAATCCTGCTGCGAATTCTCTTTGTGCTTACTTCTGAAGCCACTGATGCTGGATGGAGATTTTACCCTAGTTTAATAAGCTTGCACTTTGATTCACTAACTACCTCTGTTTGAGTGATTCCAGTTACTGCTAAATAGTGTTTCTGCTTCATGTAGTATTATAAACTATGAGTAAGATACTTTTTGTTGTGAGATTTTCCTTCTCTTTATAGTGTATTTCCCATTTACACTCCTCCAACCCATTCTTTAAAAAACAAACAAACAAATAAACAAGCAAAAACCTGTACTGAGGTAACATCCAGAATGAGTAAGCAGCCCAAGGCCAAAGCCTTACCCTGACATAGAGTAGAATCCTGTTACCATCTTTTTACTTGGCTAATTTCGATGGTTTTAGACAGATTCATGCTAATCTCCCAGTCCCATTTATGGCCACGAAAAGGAAAGAAAAAGATCACTAAAAACTTCCAGGACTGGTTCAGGAAAAATACTCTTTCTCTGTGGAACATTCGTTATCCTATCTAGAAAGATACCTTGAAATAGCACAAGATTTTTATTATGTCTTTTATCAAATAAGACATTGTTCAAGAAATTTGAAAATACTAAAACCAAAAAACATACTAATATTAATATGAAAATACATACGAATCTTTTTTTTTAACATTTTATTATTGTTTAGATGAAAGTTTACAGAGTAAATTCGTTACCCATTCAACAATTTATACACAATTTGTTTCGTGACATTGGTTGCAAACCCCTGTATGTGTCAGCATTCTTCCTGCTTCCTCCCTGGGTTCCCTGTGTCCATTCCCCCAGCTTCCTGTTCCTACTGTCCTTCTGAACTTTGCTTTCAGAAAAATGCTGCCCTTTAGGTTTCATATAGTTAATTGCTCTGAGTGTCCATTCCTCACTGGTATAATTGTTCATTTTATACACCTGTCTATCGCATGGCTATAATGTGATCTCCAGGACTGAGTTCACTTCCAGGTTTGAAGCGTGTCTAAGGGCCATAGTCTTGGGAGTTCCACCAGTCTCTATCAGACCAGTGAGTCTGGTTTTATTTATGAGCCTGAATTTTGTTCTCCGTTTCTTTCCCACTCTGTCCGTAACCTACTATTGTGGTCCTGGTCAGAGCCGTCAGTAGTGGTAGCTGGGCACCATCTAGTTCTTCTGGTCTCAGGCAAGTGGATGAATCCTAATATTAAAAAAGGAAATGGAGTAGTTCCTGGGAAATATTGTCTGACTTAAATTTAAAACCATTGCACTGATTTTGATTGGTCTTTTCACCTGGAAGTGCTCATATTCTGGAATGTGTTTATAGATCTTGACCTCAGATGCTTCCAGACTCAGAAATTGGAAATGTTTTGCTAGAGGGGCCAACAGTGAATGCCTGCTACTTCTATAAACTGGAACCAGGGCTGATGTGTTATGAGCTGATCTGTGGTCCAGGGGGACCCACAATGCTGATACTACAATTTCTTGTTCAGTGTGAAAACACAAATATTGGACAAGACTCATTCTAGGAACAAGATAATTATTAACAGGATATGTTAATTAATTCATTGATGAAAGAGGAATTTGCAGAAAAGGAAGTGGAAGACAGAAATTGCATTTTTCCTTAATAATTACTCTCTTCTTGTTTTAGAAAGCAAGTAGTCCTTTGGCTTATTTTCAAAGTGTGGTATGTTTCACCTTTGTTCAAACTCGTCAAATTCTCAACATAAAGCCCACTTGGAACAATTTCTTTTTTTTCTTCTTTTTTTGGTTGCTCCATTTGACCTCTTAAAGATGATTAAGAGCTGTAACTTGTGAGGATTTTTTATGGCATTTTTTTTTTTTTGACAATGGTAGTACAGGACAGACAGAATACATGGATCATGGAATCTACCTATGTATTAGTAGGACTTTTGAGGTCACCTGTCTAACTTTCTGGAGCCCTGGTGGTGCAGCGGTTAAGAGCTCAGCTGTTTACCAAAAGGTTAGCATTTCAAATCCACCAGCCGCTCCTTGGAAGCCCTATGGGGCAGTTCTACTCTGTCCTGTAGGGTTACTTATGAGTTGGAATTGACTCAATGGCAACAGGTTACGGTTCAACTTTCTACCCAGTGCAAGAATCATCTCTGCTATCTGTTCTTCCTACCTTTGTTGGATAAATTCTGGTAAAGGGCTCTCACTGCTGAGTGAGCAGTTCTTCCACTTTTGAAATGCAAGACTTATTGTTAAGCTAGGGAGTGTCTTCTCCGCTCGACACATAATTGGCAATTTGGTAAAAATTGATGAGCAAATGAATGCTGAATCAGGGCTGTTTCCTCATCTTCTTTGGGTGCTTAAGGCCCTCTTGACATTTTTGGAAGGTGGTTAATGTGTGTCTTCAAAGTTTCCTTGTCCAGGCTAAACAGCCATAATTGCTCCATACTCTTAGGACTTCGTTTCCTCGTTCTCTTTTCTTCTTGCTCTCTACTGGACAAATTTCAGTTTGTCAACGTTTTTCTTAAAATGCTGTGAAAATACCCGAACGACATGCCCCAGGTAGTGTCCGATGATTACAGAGTACTGGGAGCATTTCCCCTATGATTCTGGACATTGTTATTATCCTATCAATGGAACCACAATTTACTGGCCTCCTTGGGGCCACCGTGCTTAAAAAGGCAGCACAGTGGAGTGGCCAAGAGAACGCTATGGAGCCAACAGCCTGAGTTTGAATTCAAACTCCACCACTTATGAAACATATGACTCTAGGCATACCTCTCTCGGTGCCTCAGTTTCCTTATTTCTAAAATTGGGGATAATCATAGTACTTATTTGTAGGGTTATTATGAGAATTAAATTAATTCATTCATGCCAAGTACTTACAACCATGTCGGGGACAAAATAAGCACTCTGTGTTAGCTTTTATTAAACTTTACTGTGAAAAACCTGAGGTCTTAGGAGCAGTTAACCTTCTAAGTGAGTCTTTAGGATTAGGCAGGGCTGTGGGAGTCTGCTTCCATATAGATTGCCAGCCTTGGAAACCCTATGGGGCAGCTCTACTCTGTCCTACAGGGTTACTATGAGTCGGAATCCCCTTGATGGCAATGGGTTAGGGTTTTTTTGTTTGTATACAAACCTGGCTCTGCCAGTATCTGTGTGTTCTTGGGCAAGTTACTTCACGTCTCTAAGCTTCTGCTTGCTCATCTGCAAAAAGTACATAAAAGAATAAAAATTGTGCCTTCTCTATAGAATTGTTGGGAAGATAAAATGAGGTAATATGCATAGTGCTCAGCACATTGTACCCTAGGATTTTTCGCTAATATCATCATTTGAATTTTTGAGCCCTAATTAAGATCCTTGAGGGCAGTGGCTGTGTTTTTTTTTTTTTTTTCCCCCATTTTTTAAAATACTTTTGTTGTTGTTTTATTTCTTTGATTTTTAACTCTACCTGGTGTGCCATATAAATAAATAAATATAAAATAAATAAACAAGAATAACAAAATAAGTAATAAATAAAATGAAAAATTTATAAAAAGGTAAATATTTAAATTGAGTTTTCCCTTTTTGCCTTAACTTTGTAGCAGAAAAATAAAATTCTTCTACCCTTGTGAGCAAACTGTGTTCTCACAAGTTTATCACAGTGTTTGGCCTGGTTGTTCTGAAGAATTCGTTCCGTTTGCCACCATGCACTAATTTACTTGGGCTTCAGGATAAATAAACTTTGCTTGATCAGGTCTCTCGTCATTAGTTGCTGCCTAGAATTTTAGGGAATATTTAGGCAGGCAACTGCATTGCCCAGCTGGAGGCCTCCCTCCCCTTTCTAATGGCCTGTGAAGTGGGTAAGTAATCAGGTTGAGCGACAAAGGTTACAGCCCGTTTTCTAGGGACTCTGGGATTCATTTTTCTTGTGTCCTTGAAGCTTTAAGTAAGTGAGTTTTAAGGTTGCTGAGAAAGTGGGAGACCGTTTTAAAAAATGGTTTATAGTTATTAATGTGTTCGAATCTTGGTTGGATTTTAAAGGTGGGTGAAACTGCTAAAGTGAGTATAAATTAAAACCAGTTAAACAGAGGAGTCCCTCGTCCATTCTGTCTTTGGTGTGCTTAGAATTCCATAAGTTTTATGGGTTTCAAAATACTTGCCTTGTTTTGAATGTTTCCAATAAGATGGAGTGAAGTGGCTTACACCTCGTGAGATATGGAATTCTTAGCCAGGAATGCTGTTTGGCGCACATATAAAGCGCTGGCCTCTTGATTCATAAAAAATGTGCGGCTGGTTTCCCTGGGACATGTGCATTATTTTCACAGAGGAATTTCATTTTTCACTCCCTCCCACCCCGCGCATCACTTGCACATGTTTACAATTCATCAACTGTGATTTCCACAATTTCAGCCCTCTCCTTTCTTAATTCACCTCCCTCCAACTACCCAAAGAGAAAGCGATTATATGGGGTGGAGGGAAATTTTCTTAACTGCCTCATTTTGCTGCATGTAAAGGGCATGGTGAATTTGAGAAATGGTCTGAGTGTTAGCCCAGATGACTCAACACAATTATGAAACAAATTGGAAACTATTTTCATGAAAGAGGGTGTGTGTGAATGTGTTCTTTCTTCCTTCTTTTCTTTGTTTCGTTCATTTGTTCTTTCGTTCTCTTTCCCTCTCTCTTTTTCTTTCGTCTTTTCGTAGTCATAAGGTTATATCTGAGGATGACTATATGGAAATGAAGGAGCCCTGGTGGCACAGTGGTTCAGCCCTAGGCTGCTAGCCGAAAGGTTGGTGGTTCCAACCCACCAGCAGGAGAAAGATGTGACATTCTGCTTCCATAAAGATTACAGCCTTGGAAACCCTGTGGGTTTGCTATGAGCCGGAATCAACTTGATGGCAACAGGTTTTGTTTTTTTTTTTTGGTTTTATTCAGAAATGAGGTTGTGCTGCACAGCCTCACCCTCTAAACCCAAAATACACCAAGTGGAAGACTGCATAGCTCATCCAAGGAGAATCTGTTGTACTGCACTCTTACTTGTCAATGAGGTTGCCAAAAAAAAAAAGTAAATAGCTAGCTTTGGCTTAGAAAGCGATGACTCTTTTCTGCAATAAAAATAGCACTTTTTTCCTTCTGAAAAATTTTTCTTAGAAAATAAGAACATGCTGACTTCTCCATTTTAGACATCCAGCTTTCTGTTTTCTAATCAAGTAAGGTCATTTCCCTTTGAAGTTTGGTGTGATGGAAGGAGCAATGGCCTCCAATTTTGTTCTCATTCAGACACAAATACCCAAAGAGTTAACAGCTTTGCCTAAAGTTGAAAGAAAAATTCCTCGGAGAGGAAAGTTAAATTCCTCTGGGTAGAAAGCCATAGAGGTTAAGAACTTGGGTTTTGGAACCAAATAGACATGGCTCAAATTCTGGCTCTACCACTCCGTATGTGTCTAGGATAGATTGCTTAATCTAAGCTTCAGTTTCTTCATCAGCATGGTGGGGATATTAACACACACCACCTAAAGTTATTGCAGCGGTTAATGACAGTGTGTATAAGGCACTAGTATAGAACCCGGCCTGTGATAAGGATAAAATATGTGGTAACATTTACTTATTATTATTCCTTTGTTTGTAAAATTGTGCTGAGAGCAGTGGCATTGGCGGGAGAGGGGTGAAGAGGGGTGTGTGAGACTGTGGGGAGGACAACAGAAATGTTCTGTATAGTGTGGATGAACACTCAGTAAATAGCATTTCTTCTTACTGCAGACTGGAGAAGACCTCTGTATTTGTCTTTAACATTTCTAGAAAAAAATTGGAGATACTGATATTTAGGGAAGATTTAGACTTGCAATTTAAAGAGGAAAATTTATGAGTTTCTATATTTAGAAGGCGGTCCGTGGGTGTGGAAATGGTTTGCACTCAGCTACTAAGCTAAAAGTTGGTGGTTCTAACCCCACCTAGCAGCACCTCAGAAGAAAGGCCTGGCAATCTGCTTGGTAAAGATTATAGCCAAGAAAACCCTCTGGAGAAGTTCTATTCTGTAACACATGGGGTTGCTATGAGTTGGAACCAACTGGACAGGATTTTTTTTTTTTTTTTTAATTTAGAAGAGAAAGTCCCTGGGTGGTGCAAATGGTTAATGTTCTTGGCTGCTAGCCATAATAAGGTTGGAGGTTCAAGTCCACCCAGAGGGGCCTTGGAAGAAAGATCTGGTGATCTACTCCCAAAAAATCAGCCATTGCGAGTCCCATGGAACACAGTTCTACTCTGACACACATAGGGTCACCATGAGTCGAATCAACTTGACTGCAACTGGTTTTATATTCAGAAGAAACAATTTATCAGCAATTTTAAGGGAAAGACGCTAAAAGAATGAGACCAGTTGCCTTTGATGTCTGCTGTCAAAGTTTATAAACTTTCTGATGAATTTAGTAAGAACATGTCAAACAAGACAAAGACCCTCCTTGTTGAAATACTGAGGGATGGTGCCCAGGTGAGGCTTTCCAGGCTGCGTTTGGGTGAGTGTAAAGCCTTCTTTACCTTCAAGCTTGGTTTATAAAGACAGAAACATCCCTCCTGAGATGAATAATGCTTCCAGAGTGCTTTCCTCCAAGGACCTCTCTGGCGTCTGGCTAAATTTCATGCCGTCTTTTTCTTCTTTACATCTGCTTCCTTACTCTGCTTTGGCACACAGCCAGAGAGAGTGTGGGCAGATGGTGTGGCTTCGCGGACTCCAGAATGCCCTAGCTACCCTTCCCGGCCAATAAGGAATACATAGGAGGGTCTGCCTGCGGAGAACGAGAGAAACGAAGAGATGTTGCAGGACTCATGTGGAATACTTGTGACGGTTTTATTTCCAAACACACCTTAGCATTCTTAAGCCTTTTATATTCCTTTATTTCCCCTATGCTTTGAAAACACCATTACCATTACTTGGCAATGAGGAACCTATTGGGAAAAAAACCTAATTGCTGTCTGCTTAACAATTCCAGGCCATGTAGTGTGTAGCAGAGCTATGACTGGTCTCTGTATATTTGCTCTGTCCCCTTCTAATCTATTCACCACACTGTAGCTGGAATAAATTTTCAAAAACAGAAATCTGATCATGAGCCTTCCATATTTAAAACGCTAATGGCTGCCATTTGCTTATAGGCTAAGGATTGAAATCCTTACTATGGCTTAGTTTACAGGACTCTGTGGGTCTGGTCCCTGTCTACCTTGCTGGATTAGCTCTAACCTTTTTCAGCTTTCCCCCTTTCCAGAACACCTAATCTAAAGATGGAGCGAGCCACCCACACACTCCCTCCTTCATTATTGTTGCTCAACCTTCTGTCTCTTTTTAAGCGCTACTAAGCACTCATCAAAATTTGTTACTATTATATATTTGCATGTTTATTTCTTGTCAGCCTCCCCCACAAGTTTGTCAGTTCCATAAGTGTGGAGGCCACCGTCTGATTAGTTGACACTGGATATAAAGCCTAGCACATCACAGGTCCTCAACATCTATTTGTTGAACAACTTCATTTATCAATTCATTCATTCCTTCTCTAACGGGTTTGATGACCTAATATTTAAAATGTATGTTGAAAGAACAATTTAATTTTAAAGGAAATAAACCATTAGAGGAGAAATAGGAGCCACAGGAACTTGGAATGAATTAGGTCTTACAGTTGAGCAAGAACACAAGCTTTGTGTCCCCCGGTAGTAAGGAAGGCAAAAAGGAAAACCCAACAGATTGCTTAATTCCTATTTCTCATGAATGAAAGCTCATCTAGAGTGATAGATGTTTCCTGGTACTAAAGTTGACCTGAAAATTATACAGTAAATTCATAAAGAAAAAAATATCTAGCTCACATCATGGATGATGTCTTCTATTGTGGTTTTGCTAAAGGGACAAGGTTTGTGAGAGAGGGAGTGAGGTGGGATGAAGTGGGAATTAAAGCCTGTGTATGATTTAGAGAGAACTTCAGACAATTAAAGAGACAATCTGTGGTTTGAGATGAAGGCTAAGACCACAGACATGGGGACCACTTCCATTTCTGGCAGCATTCTGTGGAACTTCAAGGTATTCTGTGAAAGAAGGGTTCTCTAGTCAGGAACCCATGAGTCGGAGTCAGAATCCACTTGATGGCAACAAACAAGAACAACAAGTCAGGCATAGTTACAAAATACTATGTATTTCATCCTTGCCTACTCTTAAAGATGTATACCATGTTTTTATGCAAATAACGCACACTTTCTGCGTTTGTTTGCCAGCTGTATTTTCATAAGTGCACTGTGCTAATTTTTTTTACAGCAAACACATTTTTTTTAGAACTTCCCTCAGCACCGACCTGGGGGAAATGTTAATTTAGGAGTTGGAGAGAGAAAGAAGAACCAACATACAGGATAAAGGTAGAGAAACTCGGTTATCTATTTTGTTGAGAAGAAATTGAAATAGAATTTCTTAAAAAATAATATTTTATTGTGTTTTTGGTGAAAGTTTACCCAGCGAATTAGGTTCTCATTTGACAATTACTATACAAATTGTTCAGTGACTGTGGTTACATTTTTCACAATGTATCAGCTTTCTCATTAATTCCATTCTGGATGTTTCATTTCCAGTCATCTGGTTTCCCAGTCCTCTTACCCTTTCATCTTTGCTCTAGAGTAATTGTTGACCATTTGGTCTCACATAGAGAATTTTTTAAAGGTGTGCAGTACTCATTGGTGATATTCTTTATTTTATGAGCCAATCTGTTATTTAGCTAAAATATGATCTCAGGGAGTAGGTTCAGTTCAGGGTTTATGGTGTATCTCTGGGTAATAGTCTTGAGGAGTCCTTTAGTCTCAACAGGTCCGGTAAGTCTGGAGTTTTTAATTTGAGTTCTGTTCCACATTTTTCTCCCCTTCTGTTAAGGTCCATCTGTTGTGGCCCTGATCAGAACAGTCATTAGCAGTAGCCAGGCACCATCTAGTTCTTCTGGTCTCAGGAAAGATGACGCTAGAATTTTGTTTTGTTTTATATTGTAGTGGTCAGGTTGTGTTGGGATGGAGGTGTCTAACAAATAAGAGTTAAGGGAGTGAGGGTCTTCCCTTTATGAAGATGGTGTAGACCACACTCACTTCATGGTGGGCCCTAGTGGTTAGGCAGATGGGCTCTGGAGACAGGTTGCAGGGTGTGAATTCAGGGTCCACCATGTTTCAGCTGGGTGACACAGGGCCTACTTCCTCAGCTGTGAAATGTGGATGGTAATAGTCTCGACAGCAAGCATTTTTCTTCTAAGAGCTAAATGTGATGATACTGGTATAGTGCTGAGAACAGGACCTGGTTCAAAGTAAGAGTTTAATAAATATTGGCTATTATTATTGTTATTATTGCTGATTGAATTTTGCCAAGGAATTAATAAACATGGAAAGATTAGAGCCCTTAACTCAGAACAAATTTTAGAAACTACTAGTAGCCAAAACATTCTTCTCATGGAGACTTTTCCAGTTTGAGACAAGTGATAACATGTTCAGAAGCTGACTGGGTAATAGTTTTCTAGCTGGAGAAAATCCTCGAATCCACAATAAGCAGAAAGGACCACACTCTGTGTTCCTACAGTATTGCTTGTGGAAGTCATGCTATATGCAAGTATATCCAAATCAATAATTATAATTAACTCCAGTGGCTGAACTCAAATTCATCCTTTATAATCTTTTGAATTATTTCTTTAAAAGATCCTTTGCCTGTAAAAGAGTCTTTTAAGTTAATGTATGACTTTATTGGAGCTCTGCTTGAGGTGTTGATTCTCTTGCTGATTATGCCAGGTTCTTTTTGGTTTCTAGGCAGTTGAATAAAGAGATGAGGTATCTGGTTGTCTAGCCACTCCAAAGAAAAATTTGCATATCCGCATCCATTCAACCATCCATCCATCCATCCTTCCATCCATCCTTCATCCTTCCATCATCCCTCCTTCCCTCTCTCCCTCCATCCCTCCATCCAGTTCATCCAATAAACATTTATTGACCACTTACCACTAGCCAAGTACTACTAAACACTTTTCCAATTTATTAAGCACTTTCACAAATTTCCAGAATGTGGTTTAAATATACTACTATGAATTCTGTGTACCTCTGAAAGTTACTTATGGAATTGAAGGGGATTTTGTTGTATTTTAACATTCTTAACCACCTCATTTCCAAGTTCTGTTTTGTTTACGTTATGACTGTGAAAGAGTAATATCGGAGGTTAGATTACGTTTAAGTCCTAAAATATCCATTCCGTAGGTAGAGATACACAGAGAAGGGCTAATTGCTAAACAATTAGTAATAGTTGGTGATATTGCTGGCCCTTTTTTTCGACCTTTACGTAAGCACAGCTGCCCCTGAACTCTTCCCAGGGGTTATCTTTCACAACAATGAAGTGTGATAATAAATGAATCTCTTTAGGAATTTTTCTTTATGGTTCAGGCAGCTGCCTCTAAAGAGTGTTCCATGGGGAAGCAATCTTCGTAATACAAATTTCTTGTAGATAAAACTTTGGCAGACCCATTTTCAACCCTGGGATTCAGACCTCCTAAAATTACTATCGGCTAATGGATATTTTGGATACACAAAGCTGAGAAGGCAGTCAAATTGTTTCCAGGCCTCTGAAGGCCCTGTGTGTGTGTGTGTGTATATGTGTGTGTGTGCACACGCGCACGCATGCACATACATGCACATGCCGATACCACAAAGGGTTATGGACTCAAAGGCCAGTCAGGCCAACCTTCTCAGGGAGCTCCACTCAAGAGTCAGGTGGAGAAAGTTCTTAAGTAGTGGTCAGCTATTATTCTCTAACATTAAATCACAATTACTGCAAATGGTCAGCCCTTGCCACTACCAGAATTATTTTGCTGGAATATTCAAAAAAGGACATAGAACCTTATATGTACATAGAAAAATCCATTTTTAAAAAGCTAGCTCTCTAGTAAGGAGTCCCTGGGCGGTGCAAATGGTTAATGTGCTTGGCAGCTAACCAAAAGGTTAGAAGCATACAGTGAAACATCGCAAGAAAAACCTGGTCATTTACTTCCAAAAAATCAACCATTGAAAACCCTATGGAGCACAGTTATACTCTGACAAACAGGAGGTTGCCATGAGTCAGAATTAATTTGATGGCAACTAGTAAAACTCAAGCTCTCTGGTAAACAAAATTATTTACTCAACAGACATTTATTGAGTTAATTTTATGCCAGATACTTTGCTAGGCCTAGCCTACAAAGGTGAGTGAGGCATGGCTTCTGTCCTTAGAAGATTATTAAATAGTACCAGTAAAGTAAGTGGAATCTACCAGGTTTCAACTTGAATGTCAGGTCCTATCTGTTGGTGGTGGCTGCCTGGAGGGTTATCTTGGGAAGGATTCTGAGACTTCATCTGGACTGGGTGATTAATTAGCACAATCTTCCATAAGTGTAGGAAAGGGGATTAATGGCAGATGTACCACCCATTTGCTGTTCCTGGTCTTCTGGATGACAGACAGGCAGTTGCAGCTCAGCATGTTAAGTACTAGAGTAGAGAATTGTATGGGATGCTCTGGGAACACCTATGGAACAGAGGATGACTTCATAGGCAGGTGAAAGTTTGAGCAGTGAAACACTAGGTGAACAAGCAGGTAAAGGGCACTGTAGGCAAAGGAGGCACAGTGAGAACATGGAGACAAGGGAGAGTAGGATATGTTTGGGGAAAGACAATTGTTCCTGCATAATAGGGAAGATGAACAGCCTTAACTTTGCAATGACTAGTTTACATTGAGGAGTTTGGATGTTAACGCCTAGGGGGACTATGAGATAGCCCCGAAGACTGCTGATTTCCTTATAAATATTAATCTGGAAAGAAGGGTCTAGTGGCACCTTTTACAGCTCTGGCCTCTAGCCTGTGTGTACAACCTTGATAGGAATGACTTGATTGGACAAAGATGGCATATATGCTGGTCAAATTAGCGGAAAATGCAGTGTTTGGAAGGATAGTGAATCTGTGGATGGCTTAATCTGAAACCAGATGTCTCAAATAGTTTGAATCTAACCAGAGAATATGTAATGTGAAAAAATGTAAGATTCTCTGCTTTAGTCCAAACAACCAGTTGTATAAGAACAGATGGAAGAAGTCTTGGCCTGACAATTGTTGTTGCTTTTAGGTACTGTTGAGCCAGTTCCGACTCATAGTGACCCTACATACAACAGGACGAAACATTGCCTAGTCCTGCGCCATCCTCACAATCTTTGCCGTGTGTAAGCCCATCATCTCTTGAAGATTGGTATCCTAGGCATTAGTGAGCTGAAATGGACTATTATGGGCCATTTTGAATCAGATAATCATATGGTTTACCATGCCGAAGGTGACAAATTGAAGAGGAATGGCCTGACGATTGCATATGTGAAAAGTTAGATTTTATTATAAGCTCCACCAGTCCACAGTGTGATATGGCCACCAGTCCACCGAGGAAACAGTAACAATAGGCGTAGAGAGTTAAGAAAGAGAGCTTGGCCTCTTCTGTCATGGTCAGACCACAGAAGGAATGTTCATTTTTGTGTACAGTTTAAAGATAAAAGTCAGTTGGAGCGGGTCCAGAGGAAAACAGTCAGGATGGAGAAGGTATTTTGGTTGATGATTTGGGGCTAAACCTAGAAAGGGAAGACATGAGGATTGTCTCAGACATTTTAAAGGTTATTGGGCATAAGAATTAGGTTTATGTTGTGTGGAATGATGAAAAATATTTCCGGAAAGCAAATTTTAGCTCATCTCTAGGTGACACCTCCAATAATGAGAGTTTCTTTCAAAATGGAATGGGCTGCGGGCTTCAAGAAATAGTAAATTTCATCTCCCAGAGGGATTATGCAGAGAGTGGGTTCACCCTTACTGGAGATATTGTAGAAAGGATTTACATATTGGATAGGGTTTTGGGCTCAAAGCCCCTTCCAACTCTGGGATTTTATATTCTAGAGGAAGTATATATATGTATATATATCCCAACATTGTACTGTCTTTGCTGAAGCCAGTAAACGCAGATCTATAAATTTGAGCCCAACTTTGAAGCTGCGTCTCTTGGTTGAGCTGATTTCTTGTCGGGGCAGGTTTCTTGACCTGCTGTGATGACACTGGAGCCTTCCTGCCCCTCATCAGGCCCTTCCCTGTTCCATTCTTGGAGCCCCCACCCGCTTTAAAAAAAAGTTACTTCTTCCCTTGCTTTCTGGGCCACTGACTTCAAAGGCATCCTGTAAAATATATGCTGTGAAAAGAAGGCTCCTTCCTATAAAAATACCTGTGGCCTGGAGGACAAGACACAAAAAGCTCCATTTCCTGGTGTTAAAAAAAAAAACCAAATGAGACTAATGAGGTACAGTAGTCCAGTGACAAGGGCCAGAAGACAGAAGGGGACAAGGAAGTCCCCTGGTGATAGGGAACACAAGGTGGAGTAAGGATATTCTTGATGTGTTGTGAGATTGTTAACCATTGTCATAGGGCAACATGTGTAGTAACTGTTAAATGAGAAACTATTTTGTTCTGTAAGCCTTCATCTTAAGTGAGAATAACAGCACAGTTGGAAGAGCGTAGTCAATGTCACTGAACTGTGTATGTAGAAATTTTTGAAACGGTGTATCTTTGGCTATCTGTATTTTCATCAAAAAAAAAAAAAAAGGTTGAGAATTTAGAGGCTTAATATGTTGTGGGGTTGTTAACCAATGTCATAAAACAACACGTGTACTACTGTTTCATGAGAAACTATTTGTTCTGTAAGCCTTCACCTGAAGTACAATAAAATAAAAAAAATAAAAAAATAAAAAAAAAGCCCCATTTCCCAGCAATGAGCTTTTGTAAAAACCTGTGTTATGAGTGGGTGAAGTGAGCCGGGCTCAGAGAAAAGGCCAGAAGACACAAGGGAATCCTTTTGCCGATTGGTGTTCTCTGCCATTCGCAACTTTACATAACCCGTGTTGTCTCTGGCCGCCAACACTCTGTCAGATGCTTTGCCAGCTTCAGCTCTGAGTCAGATTTCTCATGCCGGGTTCATCTTGTTGTTGAATAAATGAAGTTCCCACCATTGTGAAGCTCCTTCCTCCTCCCCTAAGAGAAATCTTCATCCAAAGGAATCTGGCAGCCATTGTGGATGAGATGGTTAGTGCCGTTTCCCCTCAACAGCTCCAAGAGGAGGGAAGGTGAGGAAGGCTGAAATGCACATGCTGTCCAGGGATCCAGCTCCTGCTCCCAGTTTCTTCCAAAACCTGCCTGTTAATCACCTGTTTACATTGCCAAGAATGCTTGACTGGGTAATGATAGTAGGGGAAAAAAAGCAGTGAAAGGAACATCATAGGCTTTGCTCAAGTGGAGTAATCCCTTCCTGATTTGCAGGCATTTCGGTGGCTTTGGTGCAGACAGAGTGGCTGGCCTCATTCTTTTTGCGCTAATGGCTAGCGGCCCCCAGAAGGCAGTTGGACTCTTTGTGCGCCTTTGATGTCCCCTCTTCGGTGGTTCCCACTGAGCTTTGTTGGAATCTTCCATCTCACCTCTTCCCAGTTAGCATTCCTGCCTGCTAGTTCCTGGTGTGACTGTTTGTAGAGTCCGGCTGGTGGTGTCTGCACCTCTGGATATAACAGGAGGGACGAATAAAGACTAGCTTGTTTCGTCTCTTCTCTCAGTGGCCTGCCCTGCTGCCACAATCCCGGAATGCCACAGCAGGAAGGGAACTCAGAGGTCATTGAGCCCAACCGTTCAGTTTGGCAATGGGGGAGTAGAGACCAGAAAGATGATGCAAGTTGATCAAGGTCACGCAGCTAGTTGATGGCAAGACCTGAATCCTTGGCCTCTTGATTCACAATCCAGGGATCTTTATTCTCTCTCAGGTTAAAGCATTGCCCTTTTGAAATGAACATATTCACTCATTTATTTGTTTATTTAAAGATTCATCAAATATTTATTGCACTGTGACAGAGATGAATAAAGTTTGTTTCCGTAAGCAACTCACAGTCCGGTGCATTTACAGAGATCATTTTGATTCACTGTGGAAATAGCTGGCAAATAGAGGCAAGAAGAAAATGTTATGAGAACTTAGAGTCAGATTTTTTTTTTTGAGGCGGGGTAGCGGGAGGGAGGATTATATTGGAAAGGAAAAGAAAAGGCATCAGTGTACTCTGGAGAGATGATATAACATAGTGGTGACCAAGAGGGTGGGTTCTGGAGCCAGACTGTCTGCACTGGAATCTGTACTCTGCCACTTACCAGCTGAGTAACTTCAGAAAGTTGCTTAATCTCTTTGTGCCTCAGTTTTCCACTGTGAAAAGTAGGAATGCTAACAGTACTTATCTCCTAGGGTTATTGAAGGTGTTCAATGAGTTAATACATGTAAGGCATTTCAAAAGTATACCAGCGTATAGTTAAAATCTATATGTTAGCTTTATTATGACTACTATCATCATTAGAGACAAACACCATGTTTCAGTGGTGGCCAAAGATCCAGAAATGTTAACAGAGTTGTTATGGAAGATGGGGGGTTCAGCTGGGACTCCTCAGAGGGTAACCAGGCATGTGGATGGCGAATGCCAGGTACCACCTAGAGGCAGTAAACAATAAGGAGTTTAGGGAGAAAGAGGTCTAAAGGCTGGCATTTTTCCTTCATGGTTTTGTCTAAGGTGGGGCCACAGAAGAGTATCATTCAGTTGAAGAAAGAAGGTGGGTACTGGTTGTGTCTGGGGCCTTAGGGGACCAGTGATATTTTCTGGGCCTGGCCCATCCTCGGGAGAGCTTCCTTCCAGAGGTGGAGACAAATGTACCCACAGGTATCTGTGCTCTGGAGAGGTACAGCCACAGGCAGTGGGAAAAGAGGGGGAAGAGCAACATCTTCTGGTGTTATCATCTGTTTCCAGTTCCCTGTCCTTATTTCTTTAGCATCACTAGCCTGTTTGTTTACTACCTGACAGCGGTTCCTTCCCGTGAATGGATACGCAGACATGATCTTGGATATTGAATCAATGCAACAGAGAAGATTTGATTCCTCTGGGTGTGAACCTTCATGTTTTTTGGAGACAAGTTTCATGATAGGATGCATTCTCTTTTGGAAAACAGGCAGCTGCAGTGGACGGCTTATAAGGTTCCTTCTGTCTCTAACATTCTAATTCTTGGGCCTTGGCGTTATGGATGTAACACACATTGTTTTCACTACTTGCCAGGGATCGGAAGGCCTGTAGCGTGTAGTAGTTTGTAATTCTGCTGAGGCAAGAGTTTGACAAGAATGAGTCATATAGCTGGTGAGTGAACCTAGCTGACCACCCAGTCTCTATACTTCAGTTCGTGGCGTTCATGAATCCCGAGTTGCAAAGTCCCTGGGTCTCCTCCTTCAGAATGTGGATGGTCAGCTGCTGTTCCATTTTCCCTTAGACTTAGAGAAGGAAAATGTTTTCATTCTAAGGTTTACATTTCTCTCTTCTCCAAAAGAGATTTTTATTTAAAAAACTTAGACTCAACCACCGAGCTCCCAACTGGCAGAGATCCAGCTTAAATGTGGAACATTGAGCATACCCTGAGCCCTGCTGCACGTGTTCATCACCAGGGAGGTGGGATGGGAAGGGGAGTTGAACTTTGAACAACTATGAATTATTATACTTACCTGGATATATGATGTTTTTCTACTTTGTATAAAGAAGATGGAAGGATCCTGAACTTTACATACCCCCTCCTCCTCCCAAATGAATTTCTTGCTTGTTTCAGGTGCTAGGTTGACAGCCCTGGAGACTGAGGCCTTCTGTCTTCTCCTGGGTAGGTCGGGCACTGGCCCCTGTGGATGGCTTGAAGCCTGTCTCTGGAGAGCGGGCACAGACCTCCTCTGAGGGAGGAAGCTGTGTGAGGGCCCATTTATGAGCTCACCGTTTTTTGCTCTCTTGTTTCCTGGTTTGTTTTTAATTTTGTTTCGTTTTTCAGGGGGGGAAGGTTAGCAGACTATGCCTTGTCCACCCTCAGTTGCTGCCCTTCCTTCCCTGAAGAATATGTGGAAAGAGGAAGAGGAGAGTGAGCTTGAGGTCGAAACAGGGGGCCCGGACTTTATTTGGGTACATGAAGTGTTTTATTTGGTTTGTTTTCATTATTTTTATTGAGATATAATTAATATGCATGAATTTTAAGTGTTCAGTTCAGTCAGTTTTAAATTGTGTGTGCTCATGAAACCACTACCTAAAGCAAGTTATAGATGATTTCCATCATTCCAGAAAATTCCCTCGTGCCGCTTTTCAGTAAATCTTTTCCCCCTTCTCCCAGACAATCATTTTCTGACTTATATCACCATAGATTATACAAGGACAATTAACAACAAAATAATGCATAAATCCAAGAAGGCTTAACATTTTATCCAGGAGTGTGCTTTCAAAAATCAGAAGGCTGGAGTTAGAAGCAGGTTTTGCCTTTACCTTCAGCAAATCCTTTTTTTTTTTTAATGATTCTGTTAGTATCCTTTTTTAAAAAAATTTTTTTTATTGTACTTTAGATGAATGTTTACAGAACAAATAGTTTCTCATTAAACAGTACACATATTGTTTTATGACATTGGTTAACAACCCCACGACCTGTCAACATTCTCCCTTCTCGACCTTGGGTTCCCTATTACCAGCTTTCCTGTCCTCTCCTGCCTTCTAGTCCTTGTCCCTGGGCTGGTGTACCCCATTAGTCTCGTTTTGTTTTATGGGACTGTCTAATCTTTGGCTGAATGGTGAACCTCTGGAGTGACTTCATTATTGAGCTAAAAGGGTGTCCTCGGGCCATACTCTCGGGGTTTCTCCAGTCTCTGTCAGGCCAGTAAGTCTGGTCTTTTTTTGTGAGTTAGAATTTCGTTCTACATTTTTCTTCAGCTCTGTCCGGGACCCTCTGTTGTGAGCAGTCAGAGCAGTCAGTGGTGGAAGCCGGGCACCATCTAGTTGTACTGGACTCAGTCTGGTGGAGGCCTTGGTAGCTGTGGTCTGTTAGTCCTTCGGTGGTTTATAGGAGTTCAGTATTTAAAGAACCTGTGCTTAAGTCTTCCTGTATTACCTGTTAATAATTTGTAATCCATTTTTGAAAAAAATGTTCATATATTGGAGTACCCCAATAGTACTCTAACTGTGTGAATGAAATGTCCTGAAGAGAATATTTTATTTTTCTCTTCTAGGTTAAATGTGGAATTAGATCCCACTTAAAATATTTTGAGATCCACAGGCGACACTAATAAACCATGTGAAAGTCTAGTCATGTTTAGGAGGTTGGTGTGTATATGGTGTTTTCCGAGACCATCCCAAGCCACCCTGGCTTACCACATCCAGAAAAGGACATTTTTATATACTTGCCTCCACTGCAAGGGGACCTGACCATGGAGATAAATCTTCCCGTCGTGATCTACTTAAGGGAATTTCATTTTAGGGAAAGAATTCGGGGAGATTATATGGTCTCTGGCTGGCCCATTAAAAATATAAACATTTATCCACTTTTTAATGTCTATACTAAGCAAATAGTAAAAGTAACACATACTTCTCAAGCTCCTTTTCTTTGGAGATCTTGGAATATTTCACAGAAACAGGGACTAGTCCTGTTCAGCAATTCCATCTTTTCATTATTAGGTTGTTACTTTGTCTTACCTGGTTTAAAGGGACTCTTCATTCATTTATCATTTATTTTATACTGACAACGTGCTAGAAGTAATAGGTATAAAATTCTACTATAGATACTAGGGATGAAAAGATGAAAAAGACAGTTCAATGGGAGAATCAGACAAAAAGAAAGATGATTACATTCCAAGGTAATATTTGATTTATTAGAAGATGTACAGGTAGGGTACTTTACCCTGGGTAGGAGGTGCTGGAAGATTCCCAGAAGTGGTGATGCCAGAACTGAGTCTAGGAAGATGAGGAGGAGTTTGTTGAAAGAAGAATCTAAGAAGGGGAAAGGGAAGGTTGAGTTGGTGGTGGAGGAATTCTAGGCAGAGGGAATCATTCACAAAGACACAAATGTGAGAGGCAACGTGGTCCATATGGGATTGACCAATTGCCTGGACCCTAACTGACGACCGTCCCTATGCTTCCACAGTTTCAACAACTAAAAAGCTGTATTTTTCTAGGATTGTTCTAATCCCAAATGTCATGTCATTTAGCCCAAAAGATTCAGTACATAGCAAGGAGCTCAAAAGATGACAGTTTTTATTATTCTCATCACCATGGCTAATAATATTTTCAAACTACATTTTCTGCTTGTGAGGAGTTAACATTTGTTATTCATCGTGACCCTTGAGGACACATCTCTGACAAGTCCCATGGGTTCACCATGAGTCAGGTGTGGGATCATCTCAAATTAAACCACTTTCTGTTAATCAAACCCACCAAATGCTGATCTTGGAGTTCTTCGGAGCTTCAGCAGTCACAAGTACCAGTTTGGTAAGAAATTTCCCTTTTTTTGGAAAAATAGCAAAATAAAGAACTTTTCTTTTTTTTTGTGGTGAATCAGAAATACTCTAGAGACTGTCAAATAGTGACATATGTGAAAATACTTGGGAAAATTATGAAAAGCCTGGTGAGTGCAGGATGGTGGTGAGGAATCCTTTGTCTGAGGCACTCAGGAGTGGCTGGTGGTGGGGTCACTTGGATATACACCACATAGGAAGAGTGGCAGGTGTGAATGGTTGTGGAGGAATTTCATTTCAGGCTTTGCAAGCAGTCAAAGGAAGAAAAAACTTGGTTACTTATAGTTTGTCTTTAGTCACCGGTTCCGTTAGTGATTTTGTTCACTTAACATTTTCATTTAATTGGCATTCGTGAATTCACTTATTATGTACCAAGGATTGTTGTAGGTGCTGGGAACACAAAGATGATTAAGACATAGTCCATTTTCTTGAGAGTGTCACAATCTAATAGAGGGAAAGGCACAAAGAATCTTTTATAACATAGCGCAAAGATAGATCTGAGTGCGGCAGGTATCTTGGGAGTACAGAGCTGAGTATCTGAGTATCTTGGGAGTACAGAGCTCACTGTATCTGGGAGGGCAGGGGTGGCTCTGGAGGAATGATAGCAGGTTGGGTTTGAAAAGAATCCATCTGACCCCAATGAGTCCTTAATAAAGCAAAGAGAAAGAAACTGGGTGTGACTTACAATGTATGATTTGTACCAAAAACAGTAACATTTTATATTCCTATGTTGTTATGTGCCTTGAGTTGATTTTGGCCTCACAGCGACACAATGTGACAGAGTAAAACTGCCCTAGGGTTTTCTAGGCTGTGTAATCTTTACAGGAGCAGATTGCCAGGTCTTTTCTCCCATGGAGCCGCTGGGTGGGTTCGAACTGCCAACTTTTCTGTTGGCAGCCTAGCGCTTAACCATTGTGCCACCAGAGCTCCTCATACCAAAAACCCAAACTGGTTGCCGTCTAGTCGATTCTGACTCATAGCAACCCTATAGGACAGGGTAGAACTGCCCCATAGGGTTTCCAAGGAGTGGCTGGTAGATTTGAACAGCTGACCTGTTGGTTAGTAGCCTGAGCTCTTAACCTCTGCGCCACCAGGGCTCACAGCTCCTTGTAGACACTTTGAAATATATTGTCAGGGTTGAATATCTACATATTGGAAAAAAACAAACCAAACTTGTTGCTATCAAGTCGATTCCAACTCATGACGACCCCAGTGTTATAGAGTAGAACTGCTCCATAGGGTTTTCTTGGGTATAATCTTTATGGAAGCAGATCACCAGGCCTTTCTTCCATGGCACCTCTGAGTAGGTTAGAACCATCAACTCTGGGGTTAGCAGCTGAGTCATAAACTATTTGCACCATCCAGGGACCTTGGTTATGTTTATTATCTATTTTACAGATGAAGAAACAGCCTGAGAAACACAGATAGATAAATATTATTTCCCTGAGGTCACCAACCAATGAGTAGTAACTCTGGGGCTGAAACCCAGCATTTTTTTTCCCCTTACTGTAAAACCCATGCTTCTGCAAGTCTATATCGGACTAGAACCAGGAGTCCTGGGTTTGGCTCAACTCTGGCACCACTAATGAGCCCCGTGAACTTGGACAAGTTGTCAGACTTCTCTAAACTTCCATTTTCTCATCTGCAGGATGGAGAGGGCAGGATTTGAGGTCCTCCCAGCTATGCAGTCTCTGATTCCTAGAAACTGAACAGGGGAAGGGGATGGGGGTGGGTGGATGGGGTGACAGGAGAGACCAGCAGCTGCAGACACAAAGACTAGCTTTGTGGCAAGCCTTATTTTCAAAGGCACAATCCCTCCCCCACACCCCGACCCAGCCCTTCAGAGGCCCAGTGAAACTGGATGTTTGGGTTCAACAGGTACCTTTGCTGAGGACCAACCAGCAGAAGAAAGCACAAAGCAGCACAGCATATTTAAAGATGGATTCGTTTATATGGCATCAGCCACAGAGGGTATGATTTCCCTGTTTCGGTTTCCCTGCTGCAACAGCGGTGGACATAGTCTATAGCGGGAAGAGTGTTTCTTTGAGGGGCGATGGACTGTGCTTTTAGGCAGTAAACATCTTCTGGGTGCAGTGTCACTGGGAGGATTTTGTATTGAAAGGGCAGTGAGGCATGAAACCTCAGACTTCTGTGGTACTTCCTGCTACCAAAGTGATGTCAGAGGCTTGCTGTGTGCTCAGCTCTGGTCCCTATTTCTCAAGCTCTGCTTACATAGCCTGGGAGAGAAGCAGTAGGCATGGTAACACCTAACTCCTGCAAGAACACACGTAGAGGTGGCGCTCACAGAGTGGGGGAAAAGCCTCCATTAAATCTCACCTTCAACATGGTTATTCACTTTGTTTGCCTGTGATTGCTTATATGTTGGATGAGTAGAAAAGAGGCTGATTTTTGTCAATTTTATTTCAAGTTTATCCTCCATATGTATAGATCAAAGCGTTTTTTGTTTGTTTTTGTGGGTTTCTTTGTTTTTTTATTTCTATTAACTGAGTATGGATTCCCCTTTTTTTCTGGTCTTAGCTAGATTTACATGCTTCTGTGATTTTAGGGGAGTCTCTGGGTGGTACAAATGATTAATGCACTCGGCTGCTAACTCAAAAGTTGGAAGTTCGAGTCCCCCCCCCCCCCCCAGAAGTGCCTCAGAAGAAAGGCCTGGGATCAACTTCTGAAAAATCAGCCATTGAAAACTCTATGGTTTTCAGTGTTCTACTCTGACACATACGGGATTGCCATGAGTTGGAATCGACCGTACGGCAACTGGTTAACTAGCTGTTTCTAGGAAATAAGGGAAGTGGCAGTCTTTCCATTTCAGTTAAAGGTGTCAAAGGTATTGATAGTCTCCTAATATCACTGAACAACTTGCGTAGAAATTGTCAATTGGGGACATGGAAACTTTCACCAAAAACAATAAAATATTACCTTAAAAAAAAAAAAAGTATTGAGGGTCTCTCGGTGGTACTATCCAAAGTGGATCAAACAGATATGTTTTAAGGATTTATAATATAAGAGAAAGAAATGTGATGATTATGATCAATGCCATTGTCTTGCTCTCTACAGTAGCCCTCCTATTCATTATTCATTCATTCGTTCATACACACATTGCCTCCTCCCTTTCACACATCACATACATCCCACACTGGTGCAATTGATTTTTGTGAACCTGATGTTTAGTCCTATCATGTTCAGAATTGGGCTTCTAGAGCACAGAGTTGATTTCTGGGCTAACTAAGTAAGATAAATAAGGAAGGATGAACAAAGAGGATCTGAGTCTTCATTGTTTGTACATAGAAACCACTGGCCTGTGTATAATCCCTCCTCCAGGGCACTGGATTCTGAATTTGCAAAGTGGGAAAGATAGAAATACTAGTTACACATATTCTACACATTGTAGAATAAAAACTGGTGTTTATTTGAGTTGAGTTGCCCATTAGGTTGGAATTTACTTGGCCAGAAGGTCAAAACCCTTACTCTGACAAGAGTGACACATCTTAAATACACTTTCTTACATCTGTGCTTTGCCAAGTAGGCTAACATCCTTCAAATCATTGACGGGGTGTGGGAAAACCTACACTACTTGTTTTCCCTTGGTCCAGAAAACTTCACAGGAGCTTTCAGTTCAGATTATTGATGCTAGCTTAGCGTTTGCTTTATAATACATATTTGGACGACACATAACACTGACGAAGTTTTTTGGTATAACTGTGTTTTATGTGTGATTTGATCGACACAGGAGTTGAGAAAAGTGATCAAGCTTTTTAGATAATTTTTCATAATCTCTCAAAATAGAGATGGCACCAAATGGTGTAAGAGTTGGCCAGTGACGATCCTTGGACGTAATTAATAGAGTGTTACATTCTTGAATGTTTTTATTTTCTTCTTTGAACACAGGACTCAGATTTATAGAGATAACAGTCATCCATTTTTGTACATCATTGCCATTCGTTATGGATTTAATTCTGTCCCCCTAAAATGTGTGTCAACTTGCCTAGGCCATTGTTCCCAGTATTGTGTGATTGTCCACCATCTTGTCATCCAATGTGATTTTCCTGTGTGTTGTAAATCCTGTCTCTCTGATGTTAATAAGACAGGATTAGAGGCAGTTGTATTAATGAGGCAGAACTCAATCTACAAGATTAGGTTGTATCTTGAGTCAATCTCATGTGAGATATAAAAGAGAAAAGCAAGCAGAGAGACAGGGGGACTTCACAACCCCCAAGCAAGAAGAGCCAGGAGTGTGCATCCTTTGGACCTGGGGTCCTTACACTGAAAAGCTCCTAGACCAGGGAAGATTGATGACAAAGACCTTCCCCAAGAGCCGACAGAGAGAGAAAGCCTTCCCCTGGAGCTGGCACCCTGAGTTTAGACTTCTAGCGTCCTCAACTGTCAGAGAATAAATTCTCGTTTGTAAAGCCATCCACTTGTGGTATTTCTGTTATAGCAGCACTAGATAACTAAGACACTTTTATTATGTAAAGCCAAAACCAGTGGCCATTGGATGGATTCCCACTCATGGTGTCAGAGTAGGACTATGCTCCATAGGATTTTCAATGGCTGATTTTCAGAAGTAGATTGCCAGGCCTTTCTTCCGAGGTGACTCTGAGTGGATTTGAACTTCCAGTAGTTTTACAGGTAGCAGCCGAGCACGTTAACCGTTTGTACCACGCTGGAACTCCATTTGTGAGGAAGTGTCATATAATTTTGTCTTTGTTGTTGTTGTTGTTGTTAGGTGCCGTCAAGTCAGTTCTGACTCATAGTGACCCTACGTCCAACAGAACGAACACTGCCCAG
Organism: Dugong dugon; assembly: GCA_030035585.1. Lineage (NCBI taxonomy): Eukaryota > Metazoa > Chordata > Mammalia > Sirenia > Dugongidae > Dugong > Dugong dugon. The sequence continues at coordinate 92,561,778 of CM057462.1, forward strand.
TCCTGCGCCGTCCTCACAGTCGTTGTTATGCTTGATGTCATTGTTGTAGCCACTGTGTCAATCCATCTTGTCGAGAGTCTTTCTCGCTTTTGCTGACCCTCTATTTACAAAGCATGTTCTTCTCCAGGGACTGGTCCCTCCTGATAACATGTCCAAAGTAGGTGGGATGAAATCTCACCATCCTTGCTTCTAAGGAGCATTCTGGTTGTACTTTTTCCAAGACAGATTTGTTCATTCTTCTGGCAGCCAATGGTATATTCAGTATTCTTTGCTCACACCGTAATTCAGAGGCATCAATTCTTCTTTAGTTTTCCTTATTCGTTGTCCAGATTTTGAATGCATATGAGGAGACTGAAAATACCATGGTTTGGGTCAGGTGCAAGTTGGTCCTTAAAGTGACATTCTTGCTTTTTAATACTTTAAAGAGGTCTTTTGCAGCTGATTTGCTGGTGCAATGAATCCTTTGATTTCTTGACTGCTATTTCAATGGGTGTTGATTGTGGATCCAAGTAAAATGAAATCTTTGACAACTTCAGTCTTTTCTTCATTTATCATGATGTTACTTATTGGTCAAGTTGTGAGATTTTTGTGTTCTTTATGTTGAGTTGTAAACCATACTGAAGGCTGTGGTTTTTGATCTTCATCAGTAAGTGCTTCAAGTCTTCTTCACTTTCGGCAAGCAAGGTTGTGTCATCTGCATAAGGCAGGTTGTTAATAAGTTTTCCTCCAATCCTGATGCTGTGTTCTTCTTCATATAGTCCAGCTTCTTGGAGTATTTGTTCAGCGTGCAGATTGAATAAGTATGGTAAAAGGATACAACCCTGACACACAACTTCCCTGGCTTTAAACCATGCAGTATCCCCTTGTTCTGTTCGAATGACTGCCTCTTGACCTATGTACAGGTTCCTTATGAGCAGAAGTAAGTGTTCTGGAATTCCCAGTCTTTGCGATGTTATCTGTAATTTGTTATAATCCACACAGTGGAATGCCTTTGCATAGTCAATAAAACACAGATAAACATCTTTCTAGTATTCTCTGCTTTCAGCCAGGATCCATCTGACATCAGCAATAATATCCCTTGTTCCACATCTTCTTCTGAATCTGGCATGAACTTCTGGCAGTTTCCTGTTGATACACCGCTACAACCACTTTTGAATGATCCTTAGCACAATTTTACGTGCATGTGATATTAATAATATTGCTTGATAATTTCTGCATTCTATTGGGTCACCTTTCTTTGGAATGGGTACAAATATGGATCTCTTCCAGTTGACTGATCAGGTAGCTGTCTTCCACATTTCTTGACATAGACCAGTAGACACCTCCGGTGCTGTATCTGTTTGTTGAAACATCTCAGTTGGTATTCCGTCAATTCCTGTAGCCTTGTTTTTCACCCATGCCTTCAGCGCAGGTTGAACCTCTTCCTTCAGTACTATCAGTTCTTGATCATATGCTGCCTCCTGAAATGGTTGAACATTGACCAATTCTTTTTTGGTACAGTGACTCTGTGTGTTCCTTCCATCTTCTTTTGATGCTTCCTGTGTCGTTTAACATTTTCCCCACAGAATCCTTCAATATTACAGCTCGAGGCTTGCATTTTTTCTTCAGTTCTTTCAGCTTGAGAAATGCCGAGCACGTTCTTCCCTTTTGGTTTTCTAACTCCCGGTCTTTGCACATTTCATTATAATACTTTACTTTGTCTTCTCGAGCCACCCTTTGAACTCTTCTTTTACTTCATCATTTCTTCCATTCGCTTTCGCTACTCAATGTTCAAGAGTTTGCTTTAGCTACTTGACATTCAAGATCAAGTTTCAGAGTCTCTTCTGACATCCATTTTGGTCTTTACTTTCTTTCCTGTCATTTTATTGACATCTTGCTTTCTTCATATATGATGTCCTTGATGTCATTCCACAACTCATCTGGTCTTCTTTGGTCGTTAGTGTTCAGTGTGTCAAATCTGTTCTTCAGATGGTCTCTAAATTCAAATGGGATATACTCAAGGCCGTGCTTTGGCTCTTATGGCCTTGTTCTAATTTTCTTCGACTTGAACTTGCATATGAGCAATTGATGGTCTGTTCCACAGTCTGCCCCGGCCTTGTTCTGACTGATGATATCAAGCTTTTCCATGGTTTTTGTCCACAAATATAGTTGATTTGATTCCTGCGTATTCCATCTGGCAAGGTCCACATGTATAGTCGCTGTTTATATTGTTGAAAAAAAGTATTTACAATCAAGAACTTACCGGTCTTGCAAAATTCTATCATAGATCTCTGGCGTCATTTCTATCACCAAGGCCACATTTTCCAGCTACTAATCTTCCTCTTTGTTTCTTACTTTCACATTCTAATTGCCAGTAATTATCAGTGCATCTTGATTGCACGTTTGATCAATTTCAGACTGCAGAAGTTTGTAAAAATCTTCAGTTTCTTCATCTTTGGTCTTAGTGGTTGGTGCGTAAATTTGAATAATAGTCATATTAACTGGTATTCTTTGTAGGCATATGGATATTATCTGACACCGACAGCATTGTACTTCAGCATAGATCTTGAAATATTCTTTTTGGCTATGAATGTGACTCCATTACTCTTCAATTTGTGATTCCTGGCATAGTAGCCCATAAAATTGTCTGATTCAGAATGGCCAATACCAGTCCATTTTAGCTCACTAATGCCTAGGATATTGATGTTTATGTGTTCCACTTCATTTCTGATGATTTCTAATTTTCCTAGATTCGTACTTTGTACATTTCATGTTCTGATTAGTAATGGATGCTTGCAGTTGTTTCTTCTCAGTTTGAGTCAGGCCATATCAGCAAATGAAGGTCCTGAAAGCTTGATGCCTTCCATGTCATTAGGATCGACTCTACTCTGAGGAGGCAGCTCGGCCCCAGTTGTATTTTGAGTACCTTCCAACCCTCAGGGCTCATCTTCCGGCACTATATCAGACAATGTTCTGCTGCTATTCACAAGGTTTTCCCTGGCCGATTTTTTCAGAAGTAGACTGCCAGGTCCTTCTTCCTAGTCTGTCTTAGCCTGGAAGCTCAGCTGAAACCTGTCCACCAAGGGTGACCATGTTGGTATTTGAAATACCGGTGGTGAAGCTTCCAGTATCACGGCAACATGCATGCCACCACAGTACAACAAACTGACAGACACATGGTGGATTTTGTCTTTAAGTTGGTTGTATTTATGGACTTGGAACTTTTGGTAAAGAGCACCACCGCTTAAGAAAATGAACCCTGTATCTTGTTCTCATTGTTAGAGACTCTTAGGAGTTATTGGGAGGATAATATCGATTTACCTAGTTGAAATTTGAAGTTGAGGCAGGACGGAGCTAGGCTGAGACTGTGGCAGGTTGAGTCTCCCAGAGAGAAAAGGAGAGACCAAGAATTGATACCCATACATCTGGATTAGATACTCAGTGTGTCGTTAGCTTTTTGAAGTCATTCAATCACAGACTGTTTGAGGTGATAGAGAATTGAGGTGCTCTGTTGATCTCTTCTCCCTCCCATTTTACTCTAAGGGAACCAAGGTTCAGAGAGTTAAATCATTGGTCCTGAACGTATAGCCAGATATTAAATGAACTTGTTGTTTTGTATATTGTTGGAAAACTTTAGAATTTTTTTCTTTTTGTCTTTATTCTAGGTACACTGTCGGGGTTATTTTCTACTTTGTGTTTCTATTTTTAATTTGTTTGATACTGGGTATGTTTTCTGCTCAGGAAGTAATACTCAGAGACATCTTGGTGATGGCATCTGTGAGATTAGAGCTAGGACCCTTCCAGGTCCCAGATGCCATCTGTGCAGTAAAAGTGCTCATAGGGTCACTAGATGGGCTTGTTGTTAAATGCCATCAGATTGGTTTCAACTCATAGCGATCCTGTAAGACAGAGTAGAACTGCCCCATAAGCTTTCCATGGAGTGGCTGATGGGTTCGAACTGCCAACTTTTAGGTTAGTAGCAAGGAGCAAACTGTTTGCACCACCCAGGGACCTATTCACTTGATAATTCCTACTATGTTGTTAAAACAAATATACAAATAAATAACACATGTGCTTTTTCTGAAGTTGTTTTGATAGCTCTTTTGATAGCAGGTAGGATTTTTAAATGACCCTTTTTTGCCTTGGTAGTACTGGTGGCACAGTGGTTAAGCCCTGAGCTGCTAACAGAAAGGTCGGTGATTTGAACCCACCAGTTGCTCCACGGGAGAAAGATATAGCAGGCAGTCTGCTTCTGTAAAGATTACAGCCTTGGAACCCTATGGTGCAGTTCTACTCTGTTCTATAGGGCTGTTATGAGTTGGATTCCATGGACTCCATGGCAGTGGGTTTTAATGGAGTGCCTTTGGAGAAACATGAATTACCAGAGCTTTGCACTGATTGTGGTGGTGTTTCTGAGAATGCGACCAATGAACCCTGCATTGCTGTATAATTTTATGTCCAATAACTTGAACACCATGTTGTCTGAAACCTTCTCCAAAGTATACACTGGGCCCCTCCTTTGCCCTGGAAGATTTACTTAGCACTTGGTAGGCACTAAAGAATGCCTCCTCCCCCTTCCTCTTCGTTTTAAATTGACTTGTTGGACTTAGTGTTCCTTCTTTATCTAATCAAGGAGCTGGAGTCTGTTTCCTAATAATGTAACCAAGGTAAGATGGTGATATTGGCGAAGCACCAGAACTGACTGGCAGGCTGCTGGGGAAAAACTGACTAGTCCAATGGTTCCCAATGAGACAGCCTGAAATTTCTCACAAGCAGAGACGAGCTGGTCACTGGAAATGCTGAACGGTGTTGTGAATGCATTTAACCCTCTGCTTCAGGAAGAGTGCTGTATGCAAAACCCTGAGTATTTCTTGTACATTCCCGCCTCACCTTGGAGCCTTATTTCAGATCCAAAATAAGAGCACCAGAGTTCAAATTTTGACTCTATTGATTAATTATTACCTGTTGAGCTTGGGTAAATCCCTTAATCTCTGTAAGGTTAATAATAACTACCCCAGAGAGCTATTAAATGTGTCAAACGAAGTAATAGGTATGGGAATGCTTGGTGAACTCTGGAAGGTCATAACAATGCGAGCTGTTATTATTAACAGTATTTTTTGTAAAATTTTCCTGGCTGCTTCAGCTCTCAGGATTTCTTCCATTCTCAACACTCGCTGTTGGGTACTGCCCTTTGACCCTTTTATATACCCCTCTGTGATACTGGTTAACCCTTCCTCTGAGTAGACCTACTCTCTCTAGCTAGTTTATGGTTTTAATATTTTTAGTTAATTTTGTGTTATCTTTTAAAATATAACCTTTGATAAAATAAAAACATGCACAACAATGGGAATTTTAAATCATAAGACTGTTTTATTCAATAGTTATTGAGCACCTACAAAGCCAGATACTGTGTTAGGTCCTGGGGTACCCAGGCAAATAAGACAGCCCCTACCATGAAGAGACTCCCTATTTGGGGTTGGGGGGGCAGAGAAGCAGGGTTCACAATAAACAGGTAGAGGAGGAGAGAGGCTTTTCTACTGTGTAAAATTGGAGGTGCATTGTGAATGTGTTTTTATTCTAGACTGTTAAGTTATTCACTATTTTTAGTCTTTTTGTTTGTTTGTTTGTTTACTTGTTTCCCCGTTCCCCTACTCTCTTTCCTTCAGTACATTTTATGAGCACCTACTATGGTGCCAGCTACCCAACAGAATATTACCTCCAGGAGGACAGAGATCTTAGTCTCTTTTGTTCATTGCTATATCCGTAGCACCTAGAACAGTATCTGGCACGTAGAGGCACTTAATGAATATTTATCAAATGAACTGTCATACTGTATTAGTTAAGGTACACTAGCTGTCATATCTGATAGTCCTCAAAAACTCAGTGGTGTAGACTAATACAATGAAAGCGTATTTCTACACATGTAAAGACCATTGGCAGTGGGTTGGTAAACTCTACTCCATGCAGTCATTCATGGTCCCAGAAGGTTCTGTCATCCATCTTCAACGTGTGGCTTTCATGGTCAATCTCCAGCCAGGAGGCAGGGGAGAGATAGAACACAGAGGATTACATGAATGGGCATTTTTGGCCAGCACTCTGTCGCATGACCATATTTAGACAACTGGAGTGGGGCTGGGGCCAAGGAAATATATATCATGCCGGCCACTTCCCTACAGTAACTATGTATCTTGAAAAGGGAACAGGACTCTCTGGATATCTGCCCATCACTGCCTCACAAATGAAATGTCATTTGTTGTCTGTTCACACATGGGTCTCCTATACCCTGTCAGCTCCTTAGGGACAAGGGCTCTATCCTCTTCAATTCTGAATCCCTGGTTCCTAGCATACTATAGCAGCTCAATAAATGTTTACTGAATTGAATTAATGAAATTATCTTTCCTTTGGGTACTTGGCACCATAATAGATGCTTAAAAATATTGGTCGAAGGAATCAAAAAATAAAAGAAAAAGGAATTAAAAAATGTTGCTACAATAAAGGTGTGCCAAATATGGTACCTGGTGCCAATATGGCAGGTGTTTAATAAACATTTATTTTAAAAAGGAAGTGAGAAAAAAAGAAAGAACAAGGGAGAGAAGACAGAAAGGGGAAGAGAAAGAAAGAAGGGAAGGAAGAGAGGAAAGTAAGAAATAATAGTGGGATGAAGAGACAGGAAAGGAGGGGGTGAGGAAAGGGGGAGGAGAGAAAGGTAGATGAAGGGGTGGGGAGAGAAGAGAAACAGAAAGAGAGAGGGAGGAAGAAAAGGAGGGAGAAGTAGGGAGGGAGAGAGAGAGAGAAAGCGAACACAGGAGGTTCTTGAGAGGTAAGTTGAACTGCATCATGTGACACAGAGGAGAAGGGTTCCCTGCCTAGGAAGTCAGGCAGGCTTCCCGGAGAGATCATACTCTTTCGCTTCAGCCCTTCCTGGTCCTTCTGCCTAGCTTCAGTGACTTCGTGATTTGCCCGCCCCTAGGAGCCCTGCTGGAAACCCTGGTGGCGTAGTGGTTAAGAGCTGGCTGCTAACCAAAAGGTCGGCAGTTCGAATCCACCAGGCGCTCCTTGGAAACTGTGCGGCAATTGTATTCTGTCCTATAGAGTCACTGTAAGTCGTAATTGACTCAACAGCGATGGGTAGGAGCCCTGCTGGTGTAGTGGTTAAGAACTCAGCTGCTAACCGGAAGGTCTGTAGTTCAAATCCACCAGCTGCTCGTTGGAAACCCTATGGGGCAGTTGAGTGAGAATTGACTCGATGGGAATGGGTTTTTTGGAAACCCTGGTGGTGTAGCGGTTAAGACCTATGGCTGCTAACCAAAAGGTCGGCGGTTCGAATCCACCAGGCGCTCGTTGGAAACCCTATGGGGCAGTTCTACTCTGTCCTGTAGGTTGTCTATGAGTCAGAATGGACTCAACCCCAACAGTTTTGGTTTTTGGTTTAACACAGCCGCTATGAGTCGAAATTGCTTCAACGGCAACAGGTTTGGTTTTGGTTTTTTGAATACTGAACAGGAGTCCCTGGGAGGTGCAAAAGGTTAATGTACTAGGCTGCTAACTAAAAGGTTGGAGGTTCAAGGCCACCCAGAGGTGCCTCAGAAGAAAGCCTCGGAGATCTAATTCTGAAAAGAAACAGCCATTGAAAACCCTGTGGAGCACAATTCTACTCTGAAGTACCTGAGATCACCATGAGTCGGGGTCGACTCAACGGCAACTGGTTTAATACCGAACAAAGATATCTCCCTGTCCTCTGATGGGGAAACAAAGTTATAAATCTCTTGGAAAGTTTGTTCCTCCATAGAGACCTGTGGAAACAGTACATAAAGTACCCTGTCACCCACAGAGTAGCACTAGGAGGGGCTTTAGGCTTAGCAACACACGTTAGTCACACGCAACCCACCTTCTCCTTCCATGCACAGGGTTCCTCAGTCAGGTTGTTTCTGCGCAGGCGGGATAGTTATTCAGATCTGATGGGTGGACCAGGTGGCCTCAGTGGGCCTGAGATTACGGTGTTTATTTTGCCTTCCTAATCAGCCTCTCTCACTGCTGGCTCATTGAGCTTCTCTACAAGATCCACATTCAGAAATTTTTTCAGTGAATTTGATTGACTGCGGCTGCACACACAGACATTGGTATACTACCTTGAGATGCCTACCAGCGTCTCCTCACCACAAACCCAGCACATTGATAATTGTAGGCTTGCAACATACACACTTGAATCTTTTGCCCTTTTGTTTTGTTTTATACTTCCTAGTATTATTTTTCCATTGTGCACCTAAATTTGCGTATTTTTAGGTTAATGTACTAGGCTGCTAACTAAAAGGTTGGAGGTTCAAGGCCACCCAGAGGTGCCTCAGAAGAAAGGCTCGGAGACCTAATTCTGAAAAGAAACAGCCACTGAAAACCCTGTGGAGCACAATTCTACTCTGAAGTACCTGAGGTCACCATGAGTCGGGGTCGACTCAACAGCAACTGGTTTACCGAGTGCTTTCACACGAGTTTTATAAGTGAGGGAACCGAGGCTCGGAAAGGTTTGGTGTCTTGTTCGTGGTGCCTGTGTCAGTCTGAATGGTTCTGAGCCTTAACCAGCACTCTTGTCAGAGATGCTACAGCCCCTCTGTCAAAGATGTAGCTGTGAATTCAAACAGCACTCATGGATATGGACCTTGCTGGCACCAGGAAGCATAAGCAACGTTTAGGTGACGAAAATCTAACTGTGAGTGTTCAGCCAAGAGAGAGAGTTCAGCCGCAAGGAAGAAAGGAATTGTTCTTTGCTATCTGCACAGATACCTGCTTCTGCTTGCTGGGTTTTTAAACCTGTTGCGGTTGAGTCAACTCCGACTCATGGCGACCCCGTGTGTGTCAAGCAGATCTGTGCTCCACTGGGTTTTCAATGGCTGTTTTGTTTTGGACAAGATTACCAGGCCTTTCTTCTGAGGTGCCTCTGGGTGACTCGAACCTCCAGCCTTTCAGTTAGCAGCTCTGCGTGTTAACTGTTTACACCACTGGGGACTCCTGCTTGGTTTTTACAAAGTTCTAATTTCTACATGGGATTAAACAATGCAGTTCGGTAAAGCGGCAATTTTAGCTGTAAAATTGCTAAAACCATAAACTGTTACTCTTGGTTTTAGATATCAAACCGGGTGAAGGGGTGGGGGGCACTTCTTAATGTAAGAGAAGGGAAAATCACTTAAATATCAGAATGGACACCATATGGCAGTTTTTGTTTTCTTTAAAAGAGAGGGTGTTATTTCTTCCCTCTAGATTCCAGTAACTGTCTGTCACCACATAATCCTGGACTGGGAGAAGTATCGGGGGATTTAGGATTTACTGAGACTGCTGTTGCTGAAATTCACTTTATAAGATACCACTGTTTACTCTTTCTACTAATTTCCATTCTTACCTGTGACTCTGATTTGATTTGAGAAAAGATATTTCTAAGAGGCCCATTCTTACCGTTATGGAAAGCAAAAGTTTAACTGTGTTTGCCCTTTAATTTTCTTTGGCTGGGCATCTGGTAACTATGTATCATAGAGTGAAATAATCATAGGACTGAGAGCCACAGGGCATCTAAGAGATCAGGTAGTGCTGCCCCCATCCCATGGACTGGAAAACTGAGGCCTGATGTCGTTGATACTAATAATAATTGCTGTTTTTCTTATGATAAAGGTTATATAGCAAACTATAGAGAAAAAAACTGTAATCCCGTGTCTAAAGGGAAGCCACTGTTAATATTTTCCACCAGCCTACTTTCTATTCTTATACATATATATTAATTTGACATCTTACTGTACATATCTGGTATTTTGTTTTTTGCTTTCAAAACTTATTTTATTCATCGAAAACACCACACATTCTATTAACCAATCTGCATATCTAAATATTTTTTTATACACTATTTCAAAGATGTTGCTACTCACACTGTAACTTCTAATTCAGCATATTTTAATATCTTAATAGCGCTGTAGTCTCTGGATTTAGCTTCTGAATTTTATTTATTAAAAATTTTTATTCTAGTAATATATATATAAAATTTGGCATTTTAGCCACTTTAAGTAAACCATTCAGTCGCATTAATTACATTCACAATATTGTACAACTTTCATGTTATCTACTTCTAAAAATTTTCCTCACCCCAAACAGAAACTCTGTCCCCATTTAGCGGTAACTTCCTATCCTCTCTCCCCCCAGCCCTTCTTAACCTCTAATCTACTCCCTGTCCCTATTAATTTGCCTAATGCTAGATATTTCATATAAGTAGAGTAATATAATATTTGTCCTTTTGTGTTTGGCTTATTTCACTTAGCATAGTTTCAAGGTTTATCCACGTGGTAGCATATGTGAGAACTTCATTCCTTTTCAGGGTGGGATAATATACCATTTATGTACATACCACGTTTCATTTATCCATTCATCTGTTGATGGATGTTTGCATATACTTATTTTAAAATGTGATTTCTAAAAGTGGAAATATAGCATGAACATTTTCCCATGTTATCATTTCTTTCTGCGTTCATTCAGTGATGCTAGCTAACACTTAACGTGGCTCTTTCTGTGTGCCAGGCGCTCTTTCATGCACACTATGAATAGTAACTCATTTAATCCTTAAGGTACAGAGGTATTATACAGCCCGCGGGTCATACAGTTAGGAAATGGTGCCTGAATAGGCAAGCACGCTGCGCAACTTCTCTGTCCCCAAGGACCTAGCATAGCTCCTGGCCTGCAGTAAGCTAGCAACCCTAAGAGCTGAGTGAGCGTTGGTGTTTAGAAGACCGACTCTATGAATGAGAAGAGGATCCTCCTGGTTTTGGAAATGACTGTGATCATACTTGACATGTGAGTTACTCACTAAAGTTTCTGTGCACAGCAGAGCTTATGCCAACAAGGACTGTGAACTGGCCGCTGAACTCCTGCAGGTTTGCAGAGGTTGTAATACAGCAGCTTTATATTTGGCCTTGTATGTTGTTGGCTGGCTCGCCTTTACCCCCAATTTGCACTCCTTTACTAAGTCAGCATTCTGTGTTGGTAGCTGGGTGTATGCTTAAGGGCCTGGAGCATTCCTTAAAGTGTTTTGGGATTTCTAGCCAAACGGACTCAGTAAAAATTAATCCCGCTTTTCAGGTTCCAATAATGTTTTTAAATAGTTCTATGAGAAGATTTTGTCTTAAATCAATGAACAGTCGAGTCCAAATGAATTTTTAATTAAAAAAAAGGTACACACATTCCTGATTATAGAGTAAAATCTCTTTTTATTGATTTTTTCCTGAAGAGCATATAACGGAGCTTTTTAATTATGTGCTTTGCTTCTCTGCTGCCGAGAGTAATTCATTCTCTAAGGAATAGATGACTTCTTTCCATTCATTTATTATTGAATACAACTACCATGAGATAGGCGTTGTGCTAGGTAGTGGCTGTACTTAGTCTAATCAGACAGATCCCCTGCCCGCAAGAAGCTAACAATCTAGTGAGGAAGAAAGATAAATAAAAGAATCACAAATACAGTGTCCTAAATTTTACAATAAAGGACAGTGAGTGTGTGAAGGTAGACGTAAGAAAACACCTCTTTATGGTGATGTTATTGAAACATCCAAACCATGATGTATTTAAGTTATACTTTTGAGCGTTGGACTTCAAGGCTTTCCTAAATATATCCACTCTGAGTCTGTAGGTGTAGGCAAATAGTGTACCCCTGGCTTTAAAGAAATTCTTTGCCAATCACCTATTTAAAAGGAAAAGGAGGAAAATTGTCATATGCAAAGTTTTAAATATAATTCAAAGAGTTTCACATGAATTTATTAAATCAACAGTACCATCCCAACTCCAGGTTAATTAGATTTGAGCAGCCAATAAGAGACTTTTTTTTTTTTTCCTGATAAATAGGAGGGCTGTATCTATGTAGTGCTGGGTATATGTAATGGGAGCTTAGGGATTGCTTGTGTCTCATGAGTGGCACTTGTGGTTGGAAGTGCCCTAAACAGGGAGTTAAGAGGTGTGGATTCCAAATCTCGCTCTGTCACTAACCTCAGTTGTATCAGAATCTGCATTCAGCTATGAGTTACAGACCTGAAAAATATCGGCTTAAGAAGTTATGGAGAAACATGTTACTTACTGTTCTCATGTAACGAAAAGACTGGCTGGAGACAGGCAGTAGAGAACTGCCGTTTCCACTCCACAAGGTCATCAAGGACTCTTTCTAGGGCAAACGGTAATGCAACAAAGTAGATCTCAAAATAATAAAATGTGCAAACACTCATTGAAGCTGGAGATTTAAAAAGCTGTCACAGATTTCTTTTTCTGATTTGATGTATGAGTCACTGGCAAAACCTATGTATAATACCTGCTCTCCCACCATCATGGAAAAACTCATCCTCCTGAGATTCTGGCTTTTGGCCTCGATTGTTCTTGGGAAAAGAGAGTGAAGATGAGAGTATAATTTAAAATTAGGGAAGAAAGGAACTGGTTCTGCAATTACAGACATAGCCAAACTTGAAGAAAAATGAGGAAATTTCACCATAACTTCTAGTCTAATCCCTCAAATTACAAAGCTGTTGTTTTTTAACTTGCTAATAATCCAAATAAAACAATGCACTTGAGAGTAGTAGGACTATGGAGAAAAGAGAGTATGATCATTACTACTGATACCTAACCAGCTATGTAATCAAACCTTCCCATTTAGAATGCCCTTCCGTAACCTGCATTCCTGTTGTCATTTCCGCTAGACCTCTTACAAGCACAGGTGAAACACAACACCCTTGCAAAATGGGTAAGAACAGGTCTTGGTGAATGGAATTGCTTGGAGGCCTTTGTCTAGGTCACTAACCAAAAGAAACAGGTGTAGAAAACACATCCACCTTTATGAACATTGCAAAGTAAACTGCCTGTTCATACACGTGCTCAGCCTCACAGGTACAGGTTCTGATAACCTGAGACCTACTCCTAGGCATTGCTTACAGGACTGATCACTCCTCGTATATTCTTTTTTGTAGAAAGCAGTGATCATTTTAGAGGCATATGCTTTCACCTCAGGAGCACACGTGCTGTCAAGGTGTGTGTGTGTGTGTGTGTGTGTGTGTTTGTAAAAGACATTTTATGTTTGCCTTGGAGTGACCTTTCCAAGAATCTCACACAGATTGTGGATATTCAGGCCTGTTCTGTGGATTTCTGTTAAGTGCAAATCCAGCTGTGTCAGTTCCCTTAACCCCTCCTGTGCCTGCTCAAGGTTACGCATTGCAGTCAGTGGGGCTTTTAGCTCTTTAGAAAGTTGCCTGAGGGTAATTATCCAGATGCACCTGGGTGGGGTTTAACCCCTTATACCCCCACCCTCTCCACCAGAGTCACAGGGGAGATTCCAGTGTGCAAGAGAGGCACAGTTAATGAAATCACTTCCTTCTCTTGAGGTTATTTGATCTTGTCAAACAATACTTTTTACAGGACACGTGTGCTTTAGTTTTATTTTAAGGTTCTGAAATAACAGTCTCCATTTTGCTCACCGCAGAGGCATACGCGGAGCCCTGGTGGTACAGTGGTTAAGAGCTAGGGCTGCTAACCAAAAGGTCGACAGTTTGAATCTACCAGGTGCTCCTTGGAAACCCTATAGGGCAGTTCTACTCTGTCTTGTAGGGTTGCTATGAGTTGGAATTGCCTTGGTGGCAACAGGCTTTTTTTTTTTTTTTTAAGGCATACTCAAGGAGCTCTGGTGGTGGTGCAGTGGTTAAAGCACTTGGCTGCTAACCGAAAGGTTGGCGGTTTGAACCAACCAGCCACTCTGCAGGAGAAAGATGTGGCAGTCTGCTTCTGTAAAGATTTCAGCCTTGGGAACCCTATGGGGGCAGTTCTACTCTGTTCTATAGGGTCGCTATGAGTTGGAATCGACTTGACAGCAGTGGGTTTGGGTTTGGTTTGGAGGCACAAAGAAGAAAACCCTCTTTGGGTTACAGCTGAAATTTTATTGGTGTTTTGTCGAAAGAAAAGCCACAGATTTTCCCAAATCAAAGTAAAAGTGAATACTATAACACCACTTTATTTTGACTCAAAGGCAGAAGAGAGAAGTCGTGAAAATTTAATTCAAGGAAGACCGGGAGAAAACCAGAATGACTGCCCCAGAAATGAAGATCCAGCTGTTGTTCATTAGCTGGATTCTGGGAGACGGGAAAGTAAGTTGTTTGAAAAAAACCAAAATATTAAAATGCTCAGCTAGAAACACCTCTCTCCATAACTCTCACCCCCCAGATACAGCAGGTCTCATGCTGGAAACAAGGGAAATGTCTCATAGGTTTCAGATATTCTAGGTGCAAAGTGTGTTATCATTACTCTCTCGGAGCATGGTGCCTGTGGTACACTCACAGGTTGTTTAAAAAACACAAATTTAATTTGGTGCACACACAGGCTATTCACTAATAGTGATTCTTCCATAAATACTGTGTTCGTCGAATCAGAGCCGGAACACACAAGAAGCTCCCAGGGTGTTAGCACGTGGAAAGTAGATAGCAAATAATAAATAGAGAAGTTCGTGTATCAGTGTTCACTCTTAAAGAACAGCTTCATGATGGAAAGTCAGTGTTTACTTTGATATCACTGGGTGGGCACATCTTAGTGTTAGCAGGTGCTCTGTGGTTAAGGTGCTGGGTTCACATCGCCACTTCAGGTCTGGTGCCGTGTGGCTGTTCTCTTCCCCCCTCTCCCTTCCTCCCTTAATATACTTTGAGATTTTGAATCCCCCTTTTAAATCTTGGTAAACTTTAACAGTGTTTTCTGTACCTAGCAGTGGGCAGAGTTCCTAAAGTTCAGGTGGAGTTCTTGCCAGGAACTTGAAGCACTCCTCACCTGTGGATTCAGTGTAATCAATCTGGAGGGTCTTTAGAAAACAAACGTTAGCCAGCACCGGGCTCAGGTGGTTAGTAGTAAGTCTTACATCTCGGGGGCAGTTCTCTTCGTCCTGGTACCAAGGGAAGAGAGAGAAATCTGTTTTTGTTGCTCCTCAGTCTTATCTAGGAATTTAAAAGTCCTCCCACGTCCAAAATCTGTATTCTCCTGTATCTCAAACTCTTCAGTCTTCTGATCTTCCTTACTTCTTTAAGACCGTAGTATCTATGCATACGTGGTGCCTCGTTGCTTCGATAGTGTTTTCGTTTATATTATCATGCTTGTTCCTCAAAACAGTTCCATCAGGCAGCTCTATTATCACTCCCTATTTAAAGATGAGGAAACCGAGGTCCAGATTTGCTGAAATGATACAGGTGTGAGGCTCATATTCTTTCACTGCAAAAATGAATGCTTCTCTCACTTTGTTTATATACAAGGAGAAGAGGCAAAGAAAAGAATGAGGTCAAATTAGAAACAGAATACAGATATGCTGCTTCCTGCATGGTGCAGGAGCTCAGGCCTGTGATTCCCAGCATGTTTTTATATGAGGACCTAGTTTTCTTTTGCAAACAAGAAGTTTGTTATTTTATTACATAACGGCAATACAAATGAGCAAAAAGATAATAAAATGTACTGATATTCCAGTGATAATCGCTATTAACATTTGGGTGTAATAACTTTTCAGACTTTTATTTCCTTTTCATACATTTAGGTGAAACTCTGGTGGCGTATAGTTAAGTGCTACACTTGCTAACCAAGGGGTCGGCAGTTCAAATCCACCAGGCGCTCCTTGGAAACTCTATGGGGCCATTCTACTCTGTCCTATAGGGTCACTATGAGTCAGAATCGACTCAGCAGCGACGGGTTTGGTTTTTTGGTTTATGTGTGTACAAATGTGTATTCAACAAGATATACTTTGTTTGTGTACACTGTTTAAGGACTCATCTTTAATGATAAAAATGTGATGGACTTCTCACTGACAGTTGTATGAGATACAGATTATGCAGCTCCCCAGATTGGCTGCACCCTGCCTTCCTCTCTTGCCCTTGGCCACTTGCTGGGTGGAGAACTGGCTGCCACCTCATTCCCCAGGCAAGCCTGCAGCACAGCCTGCATTGCACCCCTTGCAGCAGAGTTTGGCAGTGTCGGCACCTAGGACTGACCTAATTTGTGCCACGGAAGCCCTGGACTCAGATGAAGAGTCAGGACACAGATGAAGCACTGTGCCTGAGGCTGGCTCCTCCAGCAACTCTCCAGAGGAGCTGGCTACTACAGCCTTGAAGTGCAGGGGATTTAAGGCCTATAGGTGAACCTTTGCCAAGGAGAGACAGAAAATGCAGAGACTATTCTGAGCCATGATGGGGTTCCATACAGCCTTGTCCTGGTGACTGGACAACCAGTGAAGGTTCTTGGGAAGCTGTGGCAGCTTGGTAGTACCTTGCATTTATTTGTTCTATCTGCTTTCTTACCTCACCTCCCTTTTTCCTTCTTTCACACCCTGGGATTGCAACCCCTCCCCTCCATAAAGCTTTTATTGTTGTTGGTTGCTGTTTAGTTGGCACTGACTCATGGCAACCTCATGCACAATAGAACAAAATTATTGCCTGGTCCTGCTCCATCTTCATGATCATTGGTATGTTCAAGTCCATTGTTGTGGCCACTGGGTATTCTGAGGGCCTTGTAAGCTAGGGGCTCGTCTTTCAGCACTATATCAGACAGTATTCTGTTGTGATTCGTAGAATATTCGTTGGTTAATATTTACAAGTCGCTGGTCAGGGCTTTCTTTCTAGTCTATCTTAATCTGGAAGCTCCGCTGAAACCCGTCTCCCATGTGTGACCCTGCTGGTATTTGAAATACCGGTGGCATACCTTCCAGCATCATAGCAACATGCAAGCCACCACAGCATGACAAACTGAGAGACTAGTAGCGGCCATAAAGCTTTAGTAGGTATGTTTTTCCTCAGTTTTGCGCCCCTCCCCTTGCCAGGGAACTGAGCTAAATGATGGTCATTATAGTATCTTTCTGTTGAATAAATAAATATGAAAAAAGAAAATACCAAAAATTCAGTCACTTTACATGAGCGTGGATTTTATTAATTACAACGGCATCTGTATACACTTGAAGAGAAGTAGTATATGGATATTATCATCAAATACCACTTGATGATAGGTGAATTAAAGGACTCCTTCAAGCAACTCCATCCTCCCGGCACCCCCTTGCCCTGGAGAAGGTCTGAAAGCTAAGGTTGGGTTGTTTAGGTGAGATATAGGCCATGACAGCTATTTTACTTAACTTGACCTTCTTGCTGCAGTTAAAGATTTTCAGACATAAACCTCAGTCCATCCAGCCTCTTCCTCCTGCTGTTTTTCAAGTGTGTGAGGTTTTGAAGTCCACACACGTTTTCCCAGGGTGAGGCGCTGTACATATCTGGGTCAGCTTTATTCCAGTTTTTTTTTTTTCTTTCCAGTTAATCAGTGTAACTGCTACTTAAAACCATGAAGAAAATGGAATCAATATCTTGGAAATGCTAGAATGTGATTTATAGTTGTTTATTCTCCTCAGCCTCACTTCCTGGGCTTATTTTTAAGGATTTAAAGGGTTTTGACAATCTGTAAGAGTGTCTGGCATGTTGCAAAAGAAAAATACTGTCTGTTCTCTAATATGAAAGAGCTTTTACAATGTGCTACCTGTTCTGAAAATATGTGGGAGAATGGGGAGGGAGAGGGGAAATGAATTTTAGAGAATCAGGCCACTCATGTGCTGATTAAAGTTCTCTTAATAAGACACTTTAGTGCCCTTAATCTATTAAGTGGCATTCATTGTGCTCTTTTGCTTTTTGAGGGCAGGGACACTGTCTTATACATCTTTGTGTTTTCCAACAGTTATTGTTGCTGTGGTTGTTAGGTGCCAGCAAATCGACGCTACAGAATAAGACCTAGTTTCTACATTCAGGGTTTGTAAATTTGCAGGGTAACTAGGATAAGATTAGTACACAGAAACATAAACTGTTGTGTTGTTGTTGTGTGCCATTGAGTGAATTCCGACTCATAGCATCTCTACAGGACAGAGTAGAACTGCCCCATAGGGTTTCCTAGGAGCGGCTGGTGGATTTGAACTGCCAACCTTTTGGTCAGCAGCTTGAACTCTTAAACACTGTGCCACCAGGGCTCCTGAAACATATACTAGAAAGCGGACTATGAGAGAAGCCATGATGTAAGGCCACCAAATCGCTCCGGCAGTTCGTAGGAGGGTGGGCAACTCCTGATGGAGGGAACCAGGGGAGGCTTCATGAGGGAGGTGACATTTGACCTGGCCTTGAAGGATCAGGGTTTGAATGAAATATAGGCTGAAAAAAATGGACAGTCCTGGTTTTTGGCTTTTTCTCCCCCTAAATTGCAAAATGGTGGTTCTATTGACTTCTGGTTTAGGGGAGAGGTTGGCATAGTGAAAATTTTTCTAGTAGAGCAGCATGGCTCCCTTGAGCCTTTAAGTTTCACTTACCTTTTCCATGAGACATCTCAGCCTTTGTAATTAAAAGTAAAATTTTAATTGAGAAAGTAATGATCGGTGGTTTGGAAAGCAATAAAAATTATGGTGTGTGTGTGCGGGCACGCCTTCGGATGTCTAAGGTGACAGAAACCAACTGAGAGATGGTTTGAGCCTCTTTACTGACATGATGCTTCAAAACCTTTGTCCTCAGTTTTTTTAACTGAGAGCGCCTGTGGCATAGCCCCTGGAATTAGACAGACCTGGGTTTGAGCCCTTAAACTTACTCACTCCTGTGGAGTGGCCTAACGTCCCAGAGCCTCAGTTTCCTCATCTGTGGAGATAAAAATAAACACCTCTAAGGGTTGTTGTTTTGGGCATTAGAACAACACCATGATTATTAGTAGATACAGTTCGTTGTAGTATTGTATCATTATTTTGTTTTAACTAGTAAAACCGTTAGAACCAGGAAAAGGAAGAAACAAAAAAAACTGAATGAATAAAGTTCAAGCCATAAAGCATTAAAAGGAACACTTTGATCTATACAAGGGATATGCTGAGGGGAATGGGAAAGGAATTCCCGCTCAAGCTGTATCAGGTTTTAGTGTGAGGAAGAGACTGGATTTTTCTATTAAACGTTTCTTGAACTTCTATCATATGCCAAGCTCTTGGGGGTGGGGGTGGGGGTGTTGCTGTGGGGACATGCAGAGGTGAATTAAGGCATGGTCCTAATCCCTGCCCTGAAGAGATTACAGTCTCCTGGGGAAGAGAAAGATTATTATAATGGAAGGAGAAACCCTGTTATAAT
This sequence comes from Dugong dugon, assembly GCA_030035585.1. Lineage (NCBI taxonomy): Eukaryota > Metazoa > Chordata > Mammalia > Sirenia > Dugongidae > Dugong > Dugong dugon. Next base: position 92,580,902 of record CM057462.1, read on the forward strand.
GCAAGGAAAAAAATCCCCATTCTAAACACGGTATTAGTGAAGTGCTATGAGAGCTGGAGAAAGTTACACAGGTTCCAATTTAGGTTTGCTCTTGAAGGATGAGCAGGAGTTCACCAGGCGGGGCGGAACAGTCCAGGAAGGATAGACAAGATGTATAATGGCAAAGAGACACAAAAGTGCAATGACACTCTGCTGGGTGCTCTTGGTTGTGGCTGGAATATTACATTTCAGGGAGTGGGGAGAGGTGGGTTAAGTAGTACAAGGCTGAGGTGTATCCTTGATGCTGCTGGGCTAAGACATTGGATTGCCTCTTTATAGTTTGGTGTGGTCATAGGTCTTTTTAAGGAAGGGAATGATATGGGCGGTTCTCATCTGGTGCTCGTGCATCTCTTCTCCCTGTGTTTTTGAGTTGGAATGCTGCCACTGAAGGGCCCCCACCCAAAACTCAGTGCCATGGAGTCAATTCCGACTCACAGGGCAGAGGAGGAGAAATCTGAAGGCATTCCTGGGGAGATGCAGATATCCTTTATTTTGGCTGGGATTAACAAAACAAATTAACCTGGGGTGTGAGGAGAAGCTCTTCAGATAAGAAATGGGCCTGGGGTTGCAGACAGTGATGCCAAATCTTCCCTGTCTTTACTTGACTGGGTCGTTTATTTTTATTTTTTTCACCTCTCTTTTAAAACTGTTTTATTTCTAGTAAAAAAGGGCCCCACCTTTTGGAATGCAGTATGATTTTACTTCTGGTAAGAAGTGAAGAAAATTTAGCTTTTGGATTTTTCTGTGCTTGATAAAGGGCATAGTATGTCAATGCAGGTTACAAAACTCTATCTCCAGCACGATTTTCAAAATATATACGCACATAAAAAGATGGAGAAAATATACCCCAAATTGCCCTTTGGGTATGGGATTTTCTTCTATGTTTTCCACTTTTCTTTTTTCAGGGAGCAAATAAAAACTTAAATATTTTAAACGAAAGTTCCCAGTGTAATGTCTGTTCAACCTCAGGGAAAAACAAAAACAAAAACAATTTCTTGTGGGGAGAAGGAGTTATAGAATTAGGGGCAGATCGTGTGTTTTGGGAAGAGTCTGGCTTCTCTCTTGTCGATATCTCTCGCTGGGATATTGGTAAAGATTCTGATTGTTCTTTCATTCTTCATTCAACATGTATTTATTGAGCAACTACTCAGCAACCAGGCGCACCTTTTTGGGCAGGCTTATTTCGGACTGGTGGCCAATCCCTGGCCTGTCCCACCTCCTCCCTTGGAGATCTTAGCTGGGCTCAGTGTGGCCACAACACCCTGTGGTTCTGTCATCACCTCTCTTGCTGAGAGGCTGCTCCAGAGCCCTGCATAAACAAACTGTCCAGGCTGTTTGGAAAAGAGCTGGGGAAAGACAATAATAAACCCAGGAGGATGGCATGACCAAGGTGGTTCACGCTGACAGTTTTTAATGGCTTTTCACACACCATGAGCACTTTATTGTTTATGCTTCAAGAAGCTGCCCTTACACGGCTGCCTGTAAGTGCCAGCCTCTCCAGGGGAGCCTTCCCTAACGCTGCAGGCTCAAGTTCAAGGGAAGGCTCTGGTGGTTTCTTCTGAGAACAGACATAAATATCAGAGGCCTCTGTGCCTATGTCAGGGGCTGTGGTTTAGGTGTACAGAAGAGAGGGCTAAGTTCTAACTAAAAGCTGTACTAGGTATTTTGAAAAACCTATTTAAGATTAAAGAATAATTAGCCTTCACAAGCTCTCACTTTCTCCTTTTCTGCGTGAGACGAGTAACTAGAACCCTGAAATGAACCTGAGTGTTTAGGAGGGTGAAGCACAGAGGGAAATGTGTTATTAGAAACAGCCTTTTTAGTTGTGACAGATTATGTGTGAAATTTTGTGGACAGACCCAGAAGGCTGTGATGACTTCAAGAATGTTCAAGTGTGGCCGAGCTAGGAAGGCAGAGGGAAGGAGAAGCCTGCCATGCCTAGTTGATTGTGTAGCTTAGCCTCCTAGGGGGAGGGTAGGTGGGAGGACAGACCGAGGAGCACGCTCCAGGCTGCTGCTGAGTGCGGGCTTCTCCACTCCAGCATCCTGGCTCATGGCAGAGGTCAGAATCCCTTTAAGGTGAGAGAATGAGAGAGAGAGAGAGAAAGCAAGCTAGCAAGCAGTTAGGCAAACCTGAGAATCTGTAACTATGGTGGAAGTTGAGGTAGTAAGACAGTCCAAATCCCTAAAGCCTTTTCATAGTTGAATCCTGGCCTTATCTTTCTTGATTATTGTATTAGCTTGTCCAGCCACCAAACGTTTCATGCATACTTGACCCTCAGATCCCTCCTTCTCTGCCTGGCAAGCTCCAAATCCTCCTTGAAGGATGAGTGCAGAAGTGATCCGTGAAACCTGAGCCATTTTTAAATGGGTTTTAATCTGCCCCCTTTTCTCTTCATCCCTGCCCCAGCCCTCCCCTAGGCAGAATCAATCATTCTTCCATGCCAGTTGGCTCATGAGCATTGCCAGAATTGACAGTCACAACATGGGAGAGCAGATGGGGTCTGAGAGCCTCTTGAGGAAATTGGCACAGGATCACATGAGATAATATGTGCAGAAGGTATTTGCAAAGAGCAAAGCACTGTACCAGTGTGGCCATAACTACACTTTACTGAATACATCGTGCTCAGCATTAACTCACTAAAATCTCACGACGATTGCTTGAAGCTAGGTAATGGTCATCTTCCTTTTAAAGATGAGGAAGCTGAGTCTCAGGCAGGTAAGGAAGCAGTCTGCCCAAGGTCACGTAAATAGTAAGTGGCTAAGTTTAGCCACTTAATTTCCAAGCTGGGTTTGGAATTTAAACGCAGTTCTGACTCTGCAGTCTTAGCTCACTGCACCATATTGCCAGGCCTGTGGGGAACACAGACATGAAGGAGACATGGGCCTTGCCTTCAAAGCTTCCAGTCTCAGGAGGTGAAGTAAGGCTGTCACAGCCAGCTGTGTAAAGTGTAGGGTGGGATAAGGTTTATAGGAAGGGTGCACATAACAAGTGTTTGGAGAGCTGAGCTATTCCCCAGGGAGTTAAAGAGGCTTTGTGGGGAGGAGTCACTTCACCTGCACCTTCGGGGTAGGGTTTTCATAGCAGTGTTAGAAAATAGGGAATAGGAAACACTTTTGATTGTCACAGTGATTGGCAGGGGATGAATTGTAAAGGGATGTGGTATTACTAGTATTTGGCATCCCTGGATAAATATGCTAAACATCTTGCAATGTGTGGGTCGTAAGGGCTTTGGAACCTGCCTTCAAACCCTGCTGAGAAGTTGCATTTCTAAAAGTGCCCAGGAAGTTATACATAAAAATCACCTGAGGCTCTTCTTAAACGTAGATTCTGATTCAGTATGTCTGGGGTGGAAATGCAAATTCTCAGCAGGGGTTTGAACTGGAACAAACTGATTCCAAGTCCTGGGGTCAGTCCAGCCCAAGAAAGAATTGTCCTACCCTAAAAGCCAATATCTGCTATTAAGAAACTGTGGACTCTCACTCTTAAGAATACATGTGCAGACTTCCCTACAGGCCACCCCTAGTGTCCTTCTGGGGGGCCTGGTTTTGTTCTTGGCACCTACCTCCCCTGACCAGACAATCTAGAATGTTCTAGTTGCTCTATCCTCAATCCACATTTAGCCTCCAGAAACTGTTTATGCTGCTTCCAAAGTATATCACTGAAAATAAAGATTCCTGCCCTATTTTTCATCCTCTAATCCTTAACATCCAGTATCCTCTGCAGCTGAGGCCACTTAAAGGAAAAGCCTGCCCTTGTGGGTTTTCATAACCTTCCTCGTAGCAGGAACAATAACTGCAAAATGATCTGTGTGATCTGGCTACCATTGTGATAGGGAAGAGGCAAAAAAGAGCATTAATCAGACCAGGGGCTTCTCAAGACAGGCTCACCAAGGTGGAAAACCAACTGGCATATAACTGTGGAGAAAGTTTGAAAGGAGTAGGAGATTGGGGGTGGGCAGTAGGGGTTGAGGAAAAGCCTAATAACATGGTAATAGGAGATAACAGAGTACAAAACCCCATTGAAGCCCGGAATAAAAGAGCCCAGTGCTTCGCAAATACAGGATTGAATGAGTTTCGTGTTTAATGTAAATACACCTGCCATTTGTTCTCTGAAGCATTGGTTACAGGTTTTGAGATAAAATAGAGTTTTGAACACTGTGCCAGTGTAATTTGCCATTGCCCGTGCACAGACTGTACACTTTGTTCCCAAGCAGTCCCAAGAGGTAAAATATTGGCCAGCTCGAAGTTCTCACCTCCTGACTCTTCCTTCTGCCAACTCTGTTTCCATCTGCCCCTCATCTCAGACCTCTTGGCTAGAAGCACAGAGCAGAGGGAAGGAAGACACTAAGCTAGGAGTAATATGTGCCCATATTGCTAAACTAGGTCATTTTTCTCTCCTGTTTCAAAGCTTCCCACTGCATTAAGGATAAAGACCAAAACCTTCTCCCTGTCCTGCAGAGACCCTGCCTGCTCTCTGCCTCAAGTCCACCATTCTCTCCTCAGTTGCTCAACTGCAGCCACCCAGGCCTGCTTTCAGTTCCTAGACTCTTACTCTGCTCTGTCCAACCTCAGGGCCTTTGCTGCTCCTCTTCCCAAAAGTGTCCTTCTCTTCCTGCCTCCTTCACCCTTCAATTCCTCTTTCTCTAACCAGGTGCTGTTGCGTCAATTCTGACTTGTGGCAACCCCATGTGTGTCAGAGTAGAACTGTGCTCCATGAGGTTTTCAGTGGCTGATTTTTCAGAAGTAGATCACCAGGCCTTTCTTCTGGGGTGCCTCTGGGTAGAATCGAACATTCAATCTTTGGATTAGCAGCCAAGTGCATTAACTGTTTGCACCGCCCAGGGACTTCCCACTTTCTATATATCTGCATTGTATATAACTTCTTTAGGGGAGCTTTTCTGGAATGCACGCCCACACCAGAAAAGATTGGGTCCCCTCTCATACTTGGTCACGGTGCCCTGTACTTTTCCTTCCTGGGTCTTGTCCCAGTCTATAATTATATATCTGTGTATATGTCTTGATTAATGTCTCCCTCTTCCACTAGAATGTGAGTTCCGTAAGGGTATGTCTGCTTGGCTCTCCATGGTACTTCTGGCACCCAGCACAAGCCTGACATGGTAGGTAGTCAGTATTTGTTTAATAAATGAAAGATTGAATGTATTATGGATACATTAGAAAATACAAATAAGCAAAAAGGAGGAAAAAAATATAAAAAGAAGTTGTAATCTTATTACACTTTCAATTTTTTGGTATGTAACTTTTCTAATTTTTTTCCCTCTTCTAAAAAACAATGTTATAATTTTTTCACTTAATAATATTGTAAACAAGAAGCCCTAGTGGCACAGTGGTTAAATACTTGGTTGCTAACCAAAAGGTCAGCGGTTCAAACCTACCAGCTGCTCTATGGGAGAAAGATGTGACAGTCTGCTTCTGTCTGTAAAGATTACAGCCTTGGAAGCCCAATGGGACAGTTCTACTCTGTTCTATTGGGTTACTATGAGTCAGAATCAACTGGATGGCAATGAGTATTTTTAATATTGTGAACAGGAATAAATAGCTATTAAATTTTTAAATTTATCATCATTTTATTTAACTAATCCCTTATTGTCTACGGCCATACCACCCTGAACGTGCGCAGTCTCATCTGATCTTGAAAGCTAAGCCGGGTTGGGCCTGGTTAGTACTTGGATGGAAGACTGCCTGGGAATACCAAGTGCTATAGGCTTTTAGAGCCCTGGTGGTACAGTGGTTAAGAACTTGGGTGCTAACCAGAAGGTCAGCAGTTCTCTACGAGTCGGAATCGACTTGACAGCGACTGGTTTGGTTTTTAAACCCTTATTGGATATTTTGATTGTTTTTGATCTGTGTTGTGCTAAGCATCCTTATATAAACATCTGTCTTAGTTACCTAGTGCTGCTATAACAGAAATACCGCAAGTGGGTGACTTTAACAAACAGAAATTTATTTTCTGACAATTTAAGAGGCTAGAAGTCCCAATTCAGGGCACTGGCTCTATGGGAAGGCTTTCTGTCTGTTGACTCTGTGGGAAGGTCCTTGTCTCTTTTCAGCTTCTGTTCCTTGGTTCCTTGGCAGTCTTTATGTGGCCTGGCATGGATCTTCCCCCATCTCTGCTTGCTTGCTGGCTCAGTCTGCTCTTTTATATTTCAAAGGAGATTGATTTAAAACACATCCTACGCTGATATGGCCTCATTAATAACAAAGAAAACTCATTCCCAAATGGGATTATAACCATAGGTATAGGGGTTACGATTTACCTGTGGTTAGGGGGACACAATTCAATCCATGACAACATCCTTGAGCAATTACCAGATGGTTTCCTCAGGATAAATCCCTAGGCAAAGAATATCTGGGTCAAAGGGTATGTCCATTTTAAGCTATCAGTGATGCCAAATTACTCCCCAGGAAGGTTGTAATAGATGACACTGTCACCCAGCAGTATATGGAGCTTACATCTTTTGTTGAGTCTTTGATTTGAAGATTATATTTTCTGAACTTAAATCTGGGTGTATGGTCTATTGCATCATGAAAAAATGATGCAAAATTATAAAAAATGGTATCATGTTTACATATACAATTAAAGTGTTATCAAAAAGGAGTATATGATGTGAAATCAGGACTGACTGCTCAGGAAAATGGAGACAGATGGCACTCTAGGCCATGTCTGGAGAGCCCTGGCCACAGGAAATGGCTGTGGCTGGTGGAGGGGCAGGCAGTGAGACTGTTGAAGAGTTGCCACCTGCGCCTGGTGGAAGCAAACTTTGTTGTGGGGAAAGCTGTAGTGGTGGCATTGTGGCAGGACCTTTGCTGGCTCAGTGATGTGGGCAAGCAAGATGGCTGCTATGGGGATTACCTGCAAGCTTCAAGGGCTGATGGGGTGATGACTAAGAGTGGGGAAAACCAAACCAAACCAGTTGCTATCGACTCAATTCCGACTCATGGCAACCCCTTGTGTGGGTGGGCAGAGAATCCCTTAGTGCTGCTTTACTAGCCTAGTGCTGGGGCAGGGAGAAGGAGAAAGCAGGACCCAAGAGAGGGCTATTGTTCTAAAATCAGAAATCACCAACACCATCCATCTCTTGAACTCTTGTTTGGTCCTCCCCCTTGTGGCTGACCTTAAAGGTCCCTGGGTGGTGCAACTGGTTTGTGCTCGGTTGCTAATCAAAAGGTTGGCAGTTCTAACCCCTCAGAAGTCCCACAAAATAAAGGCCTGGCAATCTGCTTTCATGTAAAGATTACAGCCAAGAAAACCCTATGGAGGTCAGTTCTATTCTGTAACACATGGGGTCACCATGAGTCGGAATTGACTTGACAGCAATAGGGTTTTTTTTTTGTTTTTTTGGTGGCTTTCCTTGTTGTTAACCCTGATGTGGGTGCCTTTGTCTTGTGGTAACTAAAGCTAGACCCAGGTTGGATCTGGGTGGCTGGAACAGGAAGAAGTTTTAGGAATTTATGTTAGAGATTCACCATTTTGTACTTTCTGCTGAAGGGTCCCTCCGTGAGTCAGGATAGCTGAAGGCTAACCGTATTTCAACAATCCCCACCACACACTGAATGCTCAGTAAGAGCAGACACAGTAGGCTACATGCACCTCACACCTATCCAATGAAGTAGTCAGCACTATTACTGCCAATTTACGGACTAAGTAGTTGAGACTTGGAGAACGTCAAAACCAGAAGTTGAACGCAGGTTTGTCTGACTTCAGAGCCTGTACTTTTTTACCACTCATTTTGAAGAATCTCAGTAGGTTCTTAAGAACAAGGCACGCTACTCTCTAGAGCATTTGTGACCCAACAGTATGAATTGAAACAAGGCAAGCTCTGTGCTCCCGTTTGGGGAAAGTTAATATTCACATGCTCTCGAGAATTTAGGAGCTTGGTAAAAACTTACTATTAAACATGGATTTTCTTCAATTCCTTTTGTTTAGAGATTTTCTTGTGAAACACTCTATGTACTGTGCCTCTCTCTGAGACTTCAGTGGTGCCAGAGACCGTTAGAGAGTTTGTGTAAATACAGAGAGGGCCAAATGCTGCCCACACAAGATGTGCAGCGTGAGGCTGAGTGTGTGTGATTGTGCAACAGTTCCATGGCCAGCCCAGGGCTCCCCATGCAGTGTCCCACGACCTCATTCTGGTCCGCAGGTTTGCGGACCGAAGATCCTGTCAGAGTTCAAGTTGGTTTTGTTCTATAGGTAACTTGGACTCTATCCAGGCATGAAACAAAGACAGGCACGAGGGTATACCTTTAACAGTTCATCCTAAAGATGCTACATTTGCGAGGGAAAAAAAGCTAGTCTTGAAAGGTCTGTATTAAATAATTAATATTAATGTATCTGGATGATTTTTTAAAAACACTGATCCTTTCAACAAAAGACAGAAATATCCAGAAAGTAAATTAAAGGACAGAAATGCTTTGAAATATCTTTGAAATGATAGCTCAATGCACAGTGTCAAAGAGCAGAACTGGTTCTCTTCAAATACTTTAAAAAAAAAAAATAGCCTCATTTTTATTTAACATTTGCTTTGGGAAGGACTGGATTCTATTGACACACTGTGAAAAAAAGTTACTTTTTGTTTTTCTAGAACTAATAGGAGCTTAGGCATTATGATTAAGGAGCAAAAAGAACCAATGCCGATGAATGCCCCCTTTCTTCGGCTGCAAAATTTAATAGCTGCTACTAAGAGTTTTTTCTTTTAATCAGCAAAAAATTTATTTTGTCCTTGACATTTTATGCCAAATTTCAGCCTAGAGAGTGTGTTTTATAGCTTGTGCTGAATTCCCCTAAAAGTAGAGTGTTCATATGAACAGTGTTCATTGAATTCACCTTTTTGCATTAGATAAAACATCAATATTAATCAATTAGATAACCTTTTCAGGGTCTCTGAAGGATAAAGGAAACTTGAGGTGAGAGCAGAGCATAATGGGAGGTGCCTCGGTTATTAGGGAAGACAAGATATTGGTTCTGTTGGCCCCACTGCTTTCTAGCTCAGTGACTTTGCACAAATTACCCTCCCAGAGCCTGGTTCTTCTTTTGCTTGGGGATCATAATGGTGCCAATGCCCCTATGTTGTTGTGATGATTGTTGTTGTGTGCCTTCAAGTCGATTTCAACTCGTAGCGACCCTGTAGGACAGAGTAGAACTGCCTCATAGGGTTTCCTAGGCTGAAATCTTTACGGGAGCAGATCACCAGGTCTTTTCTCCGCGGAGCAGCTGGTGAGTTCGAACCACTGACCTTTCAGTTAGCAGGCAAGTGCCTAACCATTGCATTACCAGGGCTTGTGTTGCGATGATTAACTCACCTAAAACAGATAGCACAGCCCCTGGCACTTACTGAGTGCTCATTAAATGTTAGCAATGTTTATGTATAACTTAAAACTTTTTCTCAGAGAAATCCTTCTTATGATCTGACATAGTAGGAATGAGGAGAAAATAAGATGGTTCAACTATCTGGGAAATCTACCAAATATAAGTTTAGCAGAGGCAGAAGTAAGTGTAGCTGAAAATACTAGGAGCTGGTTTTGTTTCTTAAAATGTTTTGTTTTTTCAAAATGCAGTTATTTTATTAAAAGTAGTAGGAAATCCATTTGAAATCTCTAAAAAAGGAACTCCATTTGAAATCACTACTTTTTCTTTATCTACTTGTAAAAACAGCTTTGTCGATCCATAAACACTGAGCACCTGTTCAGTGCAAGGGATAGTTTTGGGCATTTGGGGACAGCTCAAAGAAATTTAAGATGCAATCCCTGCCCTGATGGAGCTTTAAGTGTAATTTGGGAAGTTAAATAGAAAAATTAAATAACAAAACAACACCTAGCTGCCCAAGGAGTGAGGAAGTAAAGACCCCAGGCTGAAGCATTGGTGTTTGGGGGTAGGGTGGGGCTCTTCTAAGAAGGAGTAGGCTTGTTTTGAGGATGAGTATAGGGTCACTGGGAGCTCTGGTGGCACAGTAGTTAAAAGCAACGGCTGTTAACTAAAAGGGCAGAAGTTCATTGTAGTGGTTAAGTGCTTGGCTGCTAACCAAAAGGTTGGCAGTTCGAATCCACCAGCCGCTCCTGGGAAACTCTATGGGGCAGTTCTACTTTGTCCTGTAGGGTCGCTATGAGTCAGAATTCACTTGATGGCCAAAGGGTTTTGTATGGTTTTTTGGTATAAGGTCGCTGGAGGAGCTCTGGTGGCACAGTAGTTAAGCTCTTGGCTGCTAACCAAAAGGCCAGCTCTTTGAACCTACCAGCCATTCCATGGGAGAAAGATGTGGTAGTCTGCTTCCATCAGTCTTGGAAACCCTATGGGGCAGTTCTACTCTGTCCTATAGGGTTGCCGTGAGTCAGATTCAACTCGATGGCAACGCATTTGGTTTTTGGTTTATAGGGTCGCTAAAAGTTGGAATCAACTCAGTGGCAATGGGTTTGTTTTTTGTTTTTTGTTTGGTTTAAGTAGAAAGGTACCCTGTTCTATAGGTCTGCTATGAGTTGGAATCTACTCCACAACAACGGGTTAAGTAGAGGAAGGAAACCTTGTGGTACAATGGTTAAGCACTTGGCTGCTAACTGAAAGGTCAGTGATTCAAACCCACCAGTGGCTCCATGGGAGAAAAGATCTGGCTATTTGCTCCCAAAAAGATTACAGCCTACGAACCCCTATGGGGTGGTTCTACTCTATCCTGTAGCGTTGCTATGAGTCAGATTCGACTGGACGGCACACAGCAAGAACAACAATTAGAAAGGGAGGAGGGGCAGTGGTGGTTCAGTGGTAGAATTCTCGCCTTCCATGTGGGACACCTAGGTTCAATTCCCGACCATTGCACCTCAAGCTCAGCCACCACATGTTTGTCAGTGAAGGCTTGCTGCTATGATGCTGAAGAGGTTTCAGCAAAGCTTACAGACTAGGAAGAAAGGCCTGGCAACCTACTTCTGAAAATCAGCCAGTGAAAATCCTATGGATCACAATATCCAATCCAAAAATGATCATGATCATCCCTTGTGTATGGGGTCACCATGAGGAGCTGACTGTATGGCAGCTAGCAAGATCGAGTGGAGAGGAGAGGGAAAACTTCTAGGTATGGATTAAGGGCAAGAGCAAAGTCAGTATAGTGGGAAAGAATAGGGCATGAGGTGGAAGTGGTTAGCAAGTGAAGGCTCATTAACATTTAAGGCTGCCTTTGAACCACAAATGTCTGTCTGACTAGATTGAGTAGGCCCGTCCATCAAGCCATTCTTCACCACCATGATTCATTACCCCAGGGTCTCTTATCTTCCTATCAAAAGTAAGAAGAGAAGCAGATATAGATATGAGGAAGTACTTTGCTTTTTGCTACTATGCCAAGCATAGTTTACATACCAGCACTGATAATCTGTCAGCCCACCTCTCCTGGACACTTAATCATTTCCCTGGAATCCACTGGAATAATTTTTCTATGCATTACAAAGTATGCTTCAGAGTGTCTGTTTCTTAAGATAAATTTGTCTTCTTCCATCCAAGTGACATTCCCACACGACTCCAAGGTGGCCCATGTTACACATTCCTTCTCAACCCCAGAGTGATCAGTTATGAATGCAGTTACCTTCATGGCTTATTAATAATAATGTTTACCACTCGTCGAGTACTTACAATGTGCCAGGCACTGTTCTAAGTCCTTTTAAACCAAAACCAAACCTGTTGGCTTTCGAGTCAATTCCGACTCAGAGCGACCCTACAGAACAGAGTAGAACTGCCCCCGTAGGGTTTTCCTGGAGTGGCTGGTGGATGTGAACTGCCGACCTTTTGGTTAGCAGCCAAGCTCTTAACCACTGCGTACCAACTCCTTTACATGTACTAATTTATTTAATTCTCCAGAGAGAGGAGCAGCAGAAGAGAAGGACAGATATTACAAATGGACTAATTTATTAAGTAATTGATCATCAATTAATTCTACAAATATTTATTTAGTGCCTATTATGTGCCAGGCGCCATGATCAGGTGCTGGAGAAACTAATGAATAGAGAACTGAAGGTTAAAGGAACTTAATTATCACATCCTAAGTACCAATATGGGTATGTTTTTCAGCATCCTACATTCTGCTTTGACTATTTATGAGCACATTTTGAGTTTTGAGAGCAGTGCTTATTAAACTTCCTCGTGCATACAAATTTCCGGGGAATCCTGCTCAAGTGCAGATTCTGATTTGGATGGTCTAGGGTGGGGCCTGAGATTCTGTACTTCTAATAAGCTCCCAGGTGATGGTGATGCCACCTGCCCAAGTGCCCTCTGAAAGTAACAAAGTTTCAGAGAACCAAGTAAATGGCAAAAGTAACACAAGAAAAGACAGGAACAGGGTGTCAGCTTCACATCAGAAGAGGCGGCACACCTGGGTTTGGCCACAACCCCAAGCACAGCACTTAGCATTGTTGTTACTGTTACTAGCACGTGTACCTACAGGAATCCAAGAGATTGAACCCTCCAGGCCCAATAGTTTGGTTTATAACTCCTAACACATCTTAAAGTTAAAGACGTAATGCAAGCTTTCCTCCTAGGAATAGGATTTATAAGGTGTAATGGAGAAAGTAATGGACTAGAGCTCAGGAGACTTGCGTTCTCATCAGAACTCGTTTACGGACTCATTTTGTGACCAGATTAAATCACTTCACCTTTCTGTGTCTTCGTTTTCTCATCTCTAAAACAGACCAGTAACATCTGCCCACCCAGGGCTGCGGAGGTTAGTAGATGAGGCTGGGTGTGCAAAAGCTTGTGGAAAACAACCAAAAAAAGCATGACAAATGTGCATTTTTACAATTACCGATGACAGGGTCTTCAGCAGTAAGCAGGAATGAGCGAGAAGGTGTCTCATGAGCTTCTACTCTGATTTATATCTCTTTGGGGCCTTTTTATGACTCTCAGCGTGTTCTGTATTCATGAGATGCGTAGACCTTCTGGGGAAGCCAGCTTTGTGCTATTCTAGCACAGGTTGCCTCGGCCTGCACTGGGCTGATAGAAATCCCCAGACTCTCCCTGCTTTTCCTTCCCTATGCTGAATCCGTTAACAATAAAGGAGGTCTCTAAACTGGGCTGGGGGTGGCGGGAGCGGAGGGGAGGTAACATTTATTGGGCGTTTTCTGTGCGTTGTTTTACTTAATCGTTACAACACTCCTGGAGGAAAGCATTATCCCAGTTTCACAGATGAGGTATCATATGCTCACCTGGTTCCCTTGCCTGGGGTTTCGTGTCATTCTTCACAGTAAACGGGAAGCCTTTTCAACTTTGTAGCTCTTAAGAAGTGATTATTTTACTTCCACAAGGCTATAAAGTTAGCCATCTCTGGTATCTGGTTAACAGTTCACTTCGGTCAGGTTATTCCAAAGGTAAATATCATGGGTTTAGGATGAAGGCAAGGATTTGGGGCTAAGCACCCATCTCTTTGCAACAGAACTGGACAGTTGTTTCAGAATTCTCTCCATTCTACATTCACAGGCTTTCATAAAGAGTTCAACAGCTCACATCTCACAGAAATTGAAGAAGGTCGCAGGTGAAGACAGTCGGCTATTCTTTTTAGTACTGACGATGATGATAACAATGACAATAATGGGCTTTTCCCCCATGTGCTCTGGATTTGGCTGAGCCCTTTACGCAGATCATCCACTTAATCCTCACAGAGCACTGTGAAGCTGATGGGCTTTTATGCCCATTTCAGAGAAGAGGAAACTTCAGACTTAGAGAATTAAGAAGCTTGTGTAAGGCCTAGCACCTCCCAGGTGGGTGAGCCTGGACTTTAGTCCTGGCCTTTCTGGCTCCAGCGCTCATGCTCTTTCCCGTATATTGCCATAACCACTGTTGTCCACCATTCAGGCTTCGAAACTGGCAGAGTTCTCAGTAGAAAAGAACTACTTGAAGCAATAATAATAATAATGAAGACAACTGCAGGCTTCCTCTGCTGCTGGTAGGGCCTCCTTAGTTGGCCCTACCACGTCCCATCATGTCACAGGGGAGGTGAGATCACGGGGCAGAAATAACCCTGGGTGACTGATGTAAAACAGATTGCACGTGACGCCCGCCCTTGGACTTCCCAGTGGGGTGCTCCAGCCCCGCTTGGCTCACGGGGCACTTAATTTGCCAGCAGAGTGCTTGAATGCTGAAAGGGCCTCCTGCAGACAGTTAAAGCTCTGCTGCTTCCTCTGAAACAGGGTCCCAGGCCCTGTGGAATCTACAAACGTTGAATGGTGTTGGAGTCACACAGTCCCGGGAGCTTGGACTAGTTACTTAATTTAATCTCTCCGAGCCTCGGTCTCTTCATCTGGGTGGTGGTAGTAAGAGTACCTCCCTCTCAGAGTTGTGAGAGTTAACTGAGCCAATAGTGCCGGATCCATAGTAAGTACATGATCAGAGAGGATCATTGTAGCTTACTTTCTTTTGGATTACATCATCTCTGATTTTTCTTTCCCTCTCCCTTCACTTACAACCCATCAATAAATTCTATCATATTAACCTCTAAATTATACATCTATCTGTTTCTTGCCCAGCTACCACCTTAGTCCAAACCAGCCTCATCTTTAGCCTAGATTACGGCAATAGCTTCTTATCTGGTCTCCCGCTTGTACCCACATCCCTCTTCATGGGGCATCCGGAGTGATTTTATTAAAATGTTAACTAAATTATTCAATTCCCTTTCTTAAAATGCTCCAGTGGTTTCCCATTGCACTCAGAATCAATCGAAGCCCCTTACCCAACTGCAAGTCCCTGCTGATCTGCTCCCTGTCCTCTTCCCCATCTTCATCTCATGCCTCTCGCCCGCTGACTCACTGGGTTCCTTCCATGGACCAAGCCCAGTGGCCTGAGGGCCTTTGCACTTGCTGTTTGTCCCTCTGCCTGGAATGCTGCTTCCTAAGATCTTTGCCGGGATGAAAACACCTTGTCACTTAGAGAAGAACCCCAACTACTCAGTAGAAAGTCACCGCATCTCCCCTCGTCCATTTATCCTTTTAACTTTATCCTTTTTAACTTTCTTTATATACTTATCACTACCTGAAATTTTCTTGTTCATTTGCTTATTTATTTATACTTTAGGTCCGTCCACTAGAAGGTAAATTCCATGAGTCTGCTCACAATTATATCTCTAGTTCCTAGGAAGGTACCTGGCGTAGACAAGGCACTCGGCGAACATTGACTGGTTGAATGAATAAATGCTGTCTTTATTATACATTAAAAATAAATATAACAAAGTTTAAGAAACAAGAGGAAGGTTTTCAATATTTATCTTCAATCTGTGGCTTGGGGTCCAGCGGTCATGGCTAGGCCTAATGGGAAGGGGTTGGTGGGGGACTCAGCCTGTCTTCAAAGCTTTAGGGGTATAGTAAGAGGCCATCTCATTCAGCCTACTGCCTCCAAACATATTTGTTTTTTTACTCATTCCACAAAAGCTTGCTGTGCTGGGCTATGTGTTGAACTCTGGGCTTATGGTGGTGAACCATGACACTCTTAGGTTCTCTCCTCATTGAGTTTGTAGTTTGACAGAGAGGACTGACACTGAGCAAGAATTTTCAGATGAAACAAGTATTTAACAAAAAGAACCGTACAGGATGCCCTGGGAGCTTTTTGTAGGAGGCTTGTTCTGAAGGATCAGGAGAACTCCGCAAGAGAGTGATGTGTAAATCTGAAGGGTGCCTAACTTTGTTCACGTTTTCTCATCAATTTCTTATAGTCAACCCTTCAGGAAGGTGCAAGTTTGTACAGGTTGGGCCAGTGAAGAGGGTGCTTTGTTGGAATTCATCCACCCAGAGGACACGTTTTTCTTTTTCATAAAGTAGCCTGTATGTGCTAGTGGTGGCCCTGGAGGGGATGTTGGTAGATGAGGAAGCTGAAGCTCAAGGAGTTAGGTAGTTTGTCTACGTTCATACCACTGTGAGTGGTGGATTAAGCCCAGTGTTCATAAATGTAAATAAAGCCCCACACTCTTCCAGAAAACTTTAGGTGTACCTGCTCATGCGCAGCCACCACCCTTCTGTTAGCGGTGGTTTGTATATTGCTGAACAGGTTTCCGTGGAGCTTCTAGACTAAGTTAGATTAGGAAGAAAGTCCTGGTGATCTACTTCCGAAAATCAGCCGGTGAAAACCCTATGAATCACAACGATCTGAGTCACAGCTGATCATGGGGGTGCAGGACTGGGCAGCATCTCGTTGCATCATGTATGGATGGACTTGCCATGAGTCGGGGGCCAACTTGACGATAGCTAACAACAGCAACACTCCTTTGTGATCGTTAGGAATTTAAAGCTCAGGACATTCAGTCTTCTTGACTTTGTTTCTCCAACCATTGAGCCTGTTTTGAATTTTTAGGAATTAAAAGTTGGCTGTTGCCCTTTTCAGTCCTAACATCGTCATTTGAAATCTCCTGGCAAGTAAGAAACCAAAATACAAGTAGGTGCTCTTTTGCCAGCCGGCTTAATGATTTAGCACACTGGAGCTGAGTGGTGTTGAACCGTGAGGCCACCTCTGATTACTTGCTTCCCCACCCTCGGACAGTCACCAGGCCTCTGTGTCCACCTTTTCTTTCTTTGTAAAATGGCTAATACAATCTTATAGAGCCAGGCGGGAGAAATGCTCGTAAAATTGATCTTAAAGTACTTGGCAATTGCAAGCTTCATAAGAGTCCTGAGTAAGAATAATCAACTTATTTTGGAAGATGGATTTACTTAAGAAAGCTCCAACTGCAGTGAGGGTGGGCCTTCTTTCTTGTTGCTCCTGGCACGTGCTCTTCTCCAAGTAACATTTGTAGCAGTCTGGGTGGTTTGTCTGCTTAGAGCCATCCAGAAAAATTGGTGGGAAAAGCCAACAGGCCATTGGCACTTAGAGACTTGGGTTGGCACCAGTCACAGTCAGAGGCATTGCTTTTATTAGCAAGTTAGTCATTTTACAGCAGGCAAGACAGCAGTGCCTTATATGCAGACTCGAGATGCTAATGTGGCTCATAGGGTAAGAGGAGTAGATACACCCATCATACCACGGAAGTCCCGATTACAGACACAGCACACCTTCCACTAATGCAGTGATAAGACTCAGTTTATGTGCTGGCTTCCAGAAACACCTGCTACCGGTCTCTTCTAGGCCACATTGTGTGGTGTTTGGATGCCAGTTTTGCCATTTTGTAGTTGTGGCTAAGTTCCCTGTTCTCATCTGTAAAATAGGGATGATAATGGCACCTACCTTATAGAATTGTGTTAAGAAATAAATGGGTTAATACAGGTGAAGCACTTAGTACAGTGCCTGGCACTTAGTCACTAACAGCTGAACTGTGATTGGCTCTGATTGTCATTATTAATCTGCCATTGGTTCTCGCCTCCCATATTACACCTTGCATTCGCTCCTCAGAGAATAACCTTCCAGAGAGTCCAGAATCTGCTCTTTACCTCATCCTAACAATGAAAGGACACAGTGTGCTCTCAGATCAGCCCCTGTTAGAGACTGAAACTCATAAAAGTCAAGGAAAGGCTTGGAAATTTAACACAGCTGGGGTGTCCCAGACGAAAAGGATTAATTTTTAAAGACCCATTACAGTTTATACCAGCAAACACAAATAGGCAGATTGACACTTCCTGCCTCAGGGATGTGGTGCGTCCACCCTTTCCAGCTCCCCCGTGTGTTTTCTCTTTCTTCCCCTTTCTTGTTTAATATACTTTTGCTTCCTGTGTCTGTCAGTAAGCACTAAATATTGGGTCCCACCCTGTGGATAACTCAGATTCCTGGTGTGATAAGAGAGGGCTATGGTTCTTGACCTTGGGAAGCTTTGCAATGTCAAAAGCAAGCTAGGAAATATATGATTATGTGTGAGTACGTTTGTCCTGGTCAAATCCTGTTCGTTCTTTAAAGCCTATCTCAAATATCACCTCCTGTAGGAAGCCTTCCCAGAATTCTCCTTGCACGATTAGGAGTTTTCTTTTTGATTCCTTCCATGAAACTTTGTCTTTAACCTCATCAGGGTTGTGATTGATTGTTTGCTTGTCTGGATGGCAGGTCAGACTGGCAGTCCCTTGATGGCAGAGGTTATGGGAAGCAGTCTAGGGTGATGTCGTATAGTTCTTACTTATCTTAGCATCCCAGTACATGGGCACTCGGTATATGTTTGTTGAGTAAAATGGTAAATAATAAAATGATAACTAATACATATTGAGTGCTGCTGCAGTCCAGACCTTTTGTAAAGTAGTTCTTATTCTCTCTCTACCATTGTTGTTGTTGTTAGTCGTTGTGGAATTGGCTCTGACTCATGGCGACCCCATGTACAACAAAACAAAATGTTGCCCGGTCCTGCGCCATTCCCATGATTAGTGATATACTTGAGTCCATTGTTGCAGCCACTGTGTGTTTTGAGTGTCTTCCAACCCAGGAAGCTTATCTTCCAGCACTATATCTGACAGTATTCTGTTGTGATCCATAAGCTTTTCATTGACTAATTTTCAGATGTAGATTGCCAGGCCTTTCTTCCTGGTCTTAGTCTGGAAACTCTGCTGAAACCTGTCCACCATGGGTGACTCTGGTGATATTTGAAACACCGGTGGCATAGCTTCCACCATTATAACAACATACAAACCACCACAGTACTTTAAACTGACAGTGGGTTTACTGAGGACTTTCTATTGGACAGACTTTGTTCTATGCGCTTTTTTAAAGTAGCTCATTTGATTATCCTAGCTACCCATGAAGGAGGATAATTAGTATCCTCATTTTATAGATGAAGAAACCGAGGCACGTAGAAGTTTGGTAACCGGTGCTGGAATTCTAGCGCAGCAAACTGACCCAGAGCCATGCTCTTAACAACATACTAAACTGCCTCTCACTGTGAGACTTCAGACAGAGTTTTAGAATATTTAACGGGTCCTCCTCGCTCTCACTTTGAAGGCAGGAATTCTGGCTTATTGGACTATGCTGTGAAATGACCTAAGTCACTTTATCCGTTCACTAGTGGTCAGGTTCTTTTTGGTTGGTTTGGGAGCTATTCTCCTCCCAACAACCTATGTCACAATGAAATCAAGTCACAGGCCTAATTCTTCACAAATACAAGCATTTATTAGCCAGCAAACACAAAAATCACCATAAACCTCTTTTCTTTAGGCTCAGTAAAATCTCTTCTCTCTGTCCTTGAGGCCCACCGATGAACACCTTGCATTGATAGTTCAGGCTGAGGCAAGCATAATAATATTCTGATGTCAAGGTTGGCAAGTCTTCTGGCTGTACCAGGTGATGGAATCTTCTGGGAGTGGGGGACACAGGGCCTTACAGAATTCTGGACCTGGGTGCTACTCCCAAGTCCTGTTCACGCAAGAGGGGAAATGCCCATACAACGTTGCAAGTCAATCGTATTTCTTTAGCATTGCTCATTTGCCAGTAAAATTCTTTCTAATGTCTCTTATGCTAATTAACGACTCCTCTCTGCAGAGAAGCAATAGAAGTAGTCAGCAACTTACGATGTATTCGGGTTATGACGAACCATACTGAAAATCGTCAGTGTATCTGGAACGTTGCATCTTCCTGGGAGGAAGTTACGGGAAAATGCATGCAGGAGATGTGGAAAAAATTGCTGAGTTATGTAAACATGCTCCAAGCATTTGATCAGGATAATATGATGGAAAAAGATGGGTGGAAAAATCGTCCATATGGCAAGAACACTGAATTTAAAACTTGATATCGCTGATGTGGAACAACTCATAGATTATGAAGAAGGGGAATTGACAGATCAGGACTTAATGGATTTTGAAGGGGAAAGAAATGCCGAAGAAGAAAGAAGTACTGAGGAAGAGGAAGGAGAGAAGTTATCAAAAAAATTTACGGTGCAAGGATTAGCTGGAGTTTTTTCTAAACTAAATCAGGGGCTTCAGTTGCTTGAAAACATGGGCCCAAATGCTGATCACTTTGCTAAAATTGATAGGTAGATTCAGAAGCAGTGAGAAGTTACCGCAAAATATAGACGAAAAAAAGAAAAGGACCATACAGACAATTCTCACTAATTTTCTGCCTAGAAATGCCATTTCCATTCCCAGAGTTAATCCAGAAGCTGCCACAAGTAGAGTTATTACTGCAGCTGATAAAATGCCAATGTTGTCTAATATTTCTTTATCATCGGAGTAAATTTTTATGATTTGTGTATTTTTTTATGTATATACGTATTAAAGTGTATCTGTAAGTTTATATGTTATGTTTCCAAACTCAAAGACAAATAAAGATCGGATTTATAAAGACACTGATAATAAAAGGCATTAAAAATGAAAACTAAAAAAAAAAAAAAAGAAATGAGGTATTCAGCTTATGTTAGAACCTACTTATGACAGAGTTGTCAGAACGGAACCCGTCATAAGTCAGGGGCTACCTGTATTAGCAATATTTAAAGTACTTACAGTTGTATCCTTTAAATACTCTCTAACCATCCCTCGGAGCCCTAGTGGGCTGGTTAAGAGCTGTGGCTGCTAACCAGTAGGTCAGCAGTTCAAATCTACCAGCTACTTCTTGGAAACCTTATGGGGCAGTTCTGCTCTGTCCTATAGGGTCGCTATGAGTCAGAATCAACTCAGTGGCAATGGATTTTTTTTTTTTTTTTAAACTACCCCTCACATGTGAATTCTTAATTAGGATACTTTACATGTTAATAACCACCCCTTGTATGTGGATTCCTATTTAAGCTATGTAAATGTTAACCATTCGTCCTTCAGAAGTAGATCAAATTTAACTGAGAAACATACATCTTCATCACACTACTAGTACTGAGGGGCTTTAAAGTAAATCATGGACACTATAGTGGACTTGATCAGAGGTCGTGTGGAAGGGTGGAACAAGGTGGGCTTTGGGGTCAGACAGAATGGATTTGAGTCTCACCCCCTACTTAGCTCTTTGAAACTGGGCCACTCATAATAACACCTAACTCATGGGGTTGCCGTAGAATTAAATTAGATAGTATTTATAAAGCACTTAGCTCAGGGCTTGGCACTGAGCTGCACCACATATGAAGCTAATGTCATTAACCTCAGTTCCTAGCACCCAGTGAGATACTCAACAGACACTAGAGGAATGAGTAAAGAGGAAGCTATGTGGCTTGGGTGGAAGAGGTAAGCTGGGTGGAGGGGTGGTAAGTAGGATTCTTAGCTGGCCTTAGGGGGTCCCAGCCAGGTTAATGGGGAGGGAGTGCGTTGGTGGAATCCCTTTCAGTCCAGGAGCAGGAATTCAGAGGGGAGCTCTCCCTGGGCAGTGGGTGCAGAGATAAGGCCACAGCCTGCTTGCTTTCTGTCAGTTTGTTTTTCAGGCTGAAAGCGGACTGGTAAGTGCTATGTGAGGGGTGAGGTCTGGTGGTAAGACAGGCGTTTCACCGGAGATTCCCTATTGCAGTGGGCTGGTTGGTAGCATTTCACTGCTCCTAAAGTCACAAAGAGGAATCCCTTCGTGGTGCAAACAGTTAATGTGCTTGACCGCTAACTGAAAGGTTGGAGGTTCAAGTCTACCTAGAGATGCCTTAGAAGAAAGGCCTAGTGATCTACTTCTGAGAAATCAGCCATTAAAAATCCTATGGAGGACAGTTCTTTATCATACACATGGGATTTCCATGAGTCAGAGTCAACTTGATGGCAACTGGTTTGATTTTTGGTTTTGGTAGTTTATATACGTTATCATGTTTATTTCTCAGCAGAGGTTCTAAGGTGGGTGACATTATCATCATCACCATCATCATCTTCCTTGCTTTACAGAGGGAAAAACAATCACAGAGAAGTTAGGTAGCTCTTTTAGCCGGTAAAAGACAGAGGCAGGATTTGAACCTGGGTCCAGCTTACTCTACAACCTTTGTTCCTCATCTCTTGCTGTGTAGGAGGGACTGTGCTTATATGTTTTCCCAGGTTCCTTGTGAAAGCTTGGCCATTTGTTCTAGAAATTTTAGCTGCAGGCTAGAGCTGGGCGATAGAAGGACAGGTGTAGGGACCAGAAAGGGAGCTAGGGGTGGGGTGTGTGTGACAGATCTGAGCCTTCTTTGACCACCTGTCCTGCAGCCCCTTATCTGTCCTGTAGTAATTGCTAGAGTCCTGGAAGACGGTTTTCCGTTTCCTAGTTGTAAAGCCAGAGGTTGAGACCAGGGACCAAGCCGGGGCCTTAATTGATTTGTGTTGATAGTTGCAAGAACTTGTCTTCCCTTTAATTTTCCCTAAATGGAACACCATGGAAGGATAAGATGATGAGAAGTGACCAAAAGAGTCCTGAGGAAGGATTACTCACCTGGCATCTAACCAAACTTGAGAGGCAGGGCATCATAGTGGTGACGAGTGTACCGCCGCCTCTCACAGCTGTGCAAACTCGGCTTAACTCCCTGGCCTTTCAGAGTGAATCTCCTCTCCTTATATGTGAAAATAGGGCTAATCACATAGGCCTCAAATCATTGTGAGGGTCAATGAGATTCTCCCTGTGAAGTATCTGGTGCTAGGCAAAACTTAACATTCCTTTATATCCCAGAAAACAAACCAGTTGCTGTTGACTCTGACTCATGGTGACCCCATGTGTCTTAGAGTAGAACTGTGCTCAATAGAGTTTTTGAGTAGATCACCAGGCTCTTCTTTGGAGGTATCTCAGACTGGACTCAAACCTCCAACCTTTTGGGTAGCAGCCAAGCGTGTTAATCATTTGCACAACCCAGGGACTCCTTTAACCAAAAAACTAAACCAAACCTGCTGCCGTTGAGTTGATTCCGACTCGTAGTAACGGTGTAAGACAGTGTAGAACTGCCTCATAGAGTTTCCAAGACTGTAATCTTTACGCAAGCAGACTGCCACATCTTTCTCCTACGGAGTGACTGATGGGTTTGAACTACCAACCTTTCAGTTAGCAGCTGAAGGCTTTAACCATTGTGTCACCAGGGCTCCTCAGGGACTCCTTACATCCCAGAAACTAGCCTTAAATAGCCTGGTGTGGGTTTGAAACCTTTCTCATTCTGGCACATAATAGGTGCTCAGTAAGTATTTATTGAATGAATGAATGCGATTGCTTTCCTCTCTTTCATAGGTTTTCTAGCTACATCATAGGAGAGTTGAGAGGCCATTACAAGATCCTGTACATGTGCTTTACAGTGGACATAGATATTAACATTTATCGAACACCAGCTGCTACCAAGTGCTGTACACGTGTTATTAATTACAATCCCGAAAAGCTTTATTATGCCTATTTTTCAAATGTAGAAATTAGGGTTCTGATTTGGGTTCAGTGAGAAAGCCAAAGTCACCTGACTCAGTGATGGAGTTAGGATTTGTATCCAGGGCTGATTCCAAAGCCCGTGTTGCCACCAACACCATGAGTTGGTGGCACGGTGGTTAAATGCTCGGCTGCTAACTGAAAGATCAGTGGTTCGAAGCCACAGCTAGTCTGTGGGAGAAACATGTGGCAGTCTCCTTCTGTAAATATTACAGCCTTGGAAACCCTATGGGGCGGTTCTACTCTGTCCTACAGACTTGCTATGAGTCAGAATTGACTCGGTGGCAATGGGTTTTTTTGAGTATGTACATATCCCAGGTGAGACATGCCTGAACTGGAATTTATAAAACCTAGAACAGGTTCCACAACTTAGTATCTGGATGTGGGATAAGTATGGCTCCCATGAAAATACTGTCCTATATAGTTCTACATGATGGCAAAGGGCTGGGCAACATTTCTTTCTCTTATATGTAAGGCCTTCGTGAATGGTAGCCAACTTGAGAGCAGCTAACAACAGCAGCAATGTGGCTTCCATGCGGCTATAGCGATTGGGGAAGAAGAGAAAAAGTGGATGAGGGCTGATGGGAGACAGTGGTAGGGAGCAGGATTTTGTCTTAGCCTTGGCCTCAGTTCAGGTGCTACTTTGCAGGTTTGGGCTCAGGGCGGTGGTGAGGAGTTGGAGCAATGTTGGGGAGAACAAGAGACAGCAGGAAAATGGTAGGGATTCAATGACAAGAAGAAGCTCGAGAGCCCATGGGTGAACCCCAATGGTATGGAACCAGGTGGCTGCTGAGGAGCAAGAGGTTTGGGGCGTAATGGTTGAGCACACTACCTATGGAGCCGGACCCTCCCGGGTTTTTGAACCCAGCCCTACTACTCATCTACTGTGTGACCTTGGACAAGAGATTTAAACACTTTAAGGTCCATTTTTCTCATCCATAAAATGGGCATGATGATGGTGATACCAGTCTCATAAGCTTATTGTGTGTAATTTAAATGACATCAGAATTTATAATGTTCAACACAGTATCTGGCTCCAGTAAGCACGCAAACAAATGTTAGGTGTTATCATTGACCAAAAAGCCAAATTTTGAAATTCTCTCATTTCCTGAGTGTACTTTGGGGATGATTTTGACAAAGCTGTTTACCAAATTCTTATCCCTGACTTAAATTTATATGAACTGCCAGGCAGAATCCAATTTAACACAGAAAGAAAACATTTGGGTTGGTTTTGGCAGGGTTTCCTTCTTTAAAAAGTTTATTTTTAAAATTTTTGCTTTAAAGATGTCAGGGTCTTGAGTGACAGACAGCCTGTGTCTAATGTCAGGGGCAGTGAAAAAGCCGATCTTGTAATATCAGGTCCACAGGGTCAAATTGGCCTTTCAGACAGAGCCTGCCATAAATTCTCTCAGGATTTAAAAGACGTAAAGAGGAGTTAACCCATCCCACATTGTAAATTATTTTTTCAAAGGAGAGACGAGGGAGCCAAGGAGCAATTTGTCATGATTTTTTTTACATTTCAAATCATCAAGAATTTAGCAATCTGCCATCCATCTCCAGCTTGATAGGATTTGGGGCAAATTTTATAAACTAAACATTTAAGAGTAACCCGTTTGTTTTTTTGTTGAAATGTAGAAGTATGTTTCAATACCCACCTACCCCCACCCCCAAAAGGATCAAAAGTGAATGTCCATGTCCTTGACAGCAAGTATTAAATTTCAGCCTCTGGTTAGGGAGATAGAATGTAGGGGACTTCATGTTTATAACTTAGCTCTTCAAGCCCAGGAGAACATTGGCCAGCCTGAGATGGGCTACATAGGTAATTTTGCAACTTCTCATGTCCCATCCCTGTTGACTGCTAGTAAAATCGTATTTGTCTTTAAATACAGCACAACTGGTTGAATACTGATACTCTCAGGATTCTAGGGGCTGAAAGTACAACAATGAATAGAAGGCTTAGAGCTTAGTAATACTGATTAATTAAGCTTAGGTTATAGGGTTACCTGATAAAGAAGAAAGAAGATCAGTAACTGCCATTTCTTTAGCATCTGTGTCAGGCACTTTCCACATCTTTTCTCATTTAATCATCATAACAAATACCTGCTTGAAGTATAGGTATTTTTAGCCTCATTTAATCAGTATGGGAAGGGACGCAAACCCAAACCCACTCCGGTCAAGTCAGTTCTGACTCATAGTGACCCCGTAGGGTTTCCGAGGCTGTAAATCTCTACGTAAGCAGACTACCACATCTTTCTCCCGAGGAGCCGCTGGTGGTTTCAAACATTCACATTTCAGTTAGCAGTCGATCATTTTAACCACTGCATCACCAGGGCTCCTGTGGTGAGGGAACGCCATGAATAGTAAGCATCTTGCCCATGTCTACAAAGAGAACAAGTGAATCAGCTTGGATTCAGACCCATATCTGCCTTTTCAAACACAGTGCTAGAAACGATGAGGCTACAATGTTAGATGGTTAAAGCAGATGTGTAAGGAAATCACTAGAATATAGTGTGGTGTGTGTTAAAACAGAGTGTCCAGGGTGCTTTGGGAACGTGGACAAAAGAGGTTCATCAAGGACTGGTGTGTGGGGCAAGGTCTCCTAGAGGAGATTCCATTTAAACTGGTTCTGGGAGATAAAAGAGCAGGAGTCCCATTGGTGAGGAAGGGGGTGAAGTCTTTGCCAGCAGAGGGCACAGCACGCGCCCAGGAACAGCTAAGGGGAATTCATGGCACACTGGGGCCACAGTGAAGCTGTCAGGTTAATTGCAGAGGATAGCACAGCTCAGGCCTAAGCATACTAAACAAGAGAAAATCGAGTTTCTCTAATTGAAACCCATAAAGTGGTTAAAACACGATTTCCCTCTAATCATGTACCGTGTGTATGTTTGTCTGTGTGTGTGTGTGTGTGTATCTTCCATTCTGTGGTTAGGTTACTAAGAAGGCCTCTTCTCAAGATTATATATAATGTCCACATACTTGATTACCAAAAAAGGAAGCCGAGACTGTATTTAATCACACACTGTACAGTGTCAGAAAAGGTCCTGATACCCTGTCTTGTCACTGCACTGAGTGGGCAGTAATTTATAGCTTGAAACAGCAGCTGGAGCAGGAGGGAGCCTTTACAGCAGTCAGATTTCTTCGTTGACTTTGGTTAACCCAGAGGTCAGAAGCAGTTTCTGTCTGGTGCATTAGATAACTTTTGAAACATTTGACGTGTTGCAGGTAGCATTACAGGAACATCCGCGCTTGTGATAAAAGAAGTTATTTATGAGGTAGCTGTGCTTTTAAATGTAAAAGAAAAAATAAGTCCTGTAAATTATGAAGGCTTTGGTAACAAGTCCCCGTTGGGTGTTGCCGGCATTTCTGAGAGGCTAACAGGGAGATTAGCCAGGAAGAAAATGGGAAAGTTCATTTAAGTAGTGACTGGAATTCCCAGTGACATTACCTGCTGATTGAAAGTGACAGTCCAAAGAAATGTAAGTGACCATCATGGAGAAAGGATTAATGTCTTCAGCCTTCTGACTGGTTGTCTTTTGTGTCATGAGTTGCTATGGAAAACTCTACTGGTGTTTTCTAGCTGATCTGGTATTGTCCAGAAATAAGTGAAAAAAATCAATTGGTTCCAAAGACATTATCACAAAGCATTTTTAGTCTATTAGTTTCCTGCCTTGGGTTTACCAAAGCTAAGAAAGAAACGGATACTCTAAAGTGAAAATTAGACACTTTGGATTTAGCTGCTTCTGAAATTTTTTTTCCCTCTCTTTACAGAGAAATCGTTGTTGTATTCAACAACGAAGTACACACTTTAAGGGGGAACAGTGATTATTTTTGAAACATCCTTACCTTAAATGCTGGACTGTTAGAATTCCCTAGGATATATGATGAATTTAAGACCTGTTTTTCAACGAGTTGTGTCTGGCAGTTGGAAAAGTATAAAATTACGGAGAAATAAATTGTACTTGGCCCCAGACAGACTCTTCTTCCTTCTTTCCTTCTTTGTCTGCTAGCGTGCTGTTTAACCAACACAATGGGATGTAGCGATATGAGAACTGGCCTTTGAGTAACACATCCTGCCCATGCTGCTTCTGCTGGAGATCTGGGGCAAGTGATGTGACCCTTCAGAACGTGCTTATCTGCCTGATGAGCACCTACTTTAGCTCCTTATAAGGTTGCCATCAGGATCAAATAAAGTGCTGCGTGTACTCAGAATTCTCTGAACATTTATAAAGTAGCAAGCAAAAGTTGTAAATATAAACCCCAAGAAGGCAGGGATCCTATCTGTCCTATGCCCTTTTATCTCCCCAGGGCCAAGCACAGGGCCATTTGCTGAATAAATGAGGCAGTCAGCAATTGGGCAACTTTATTCATTAAAGACATCGTTTTTATTATGCCCTCACTCAGTGTATTTCCTGTTCAGCACTTTTGGTTGATAGTTTTAAGAGCTATGAACAAATACTGTGGTCCCTCAGTTAGGAAAAAAACAAAAACCAAACCTGTTGCCATCAAGTCAATTCTGACTCATGGTGACCCTATGTGTTACAAAGTAGAAGTGCTTCATAGGATTTTCTTGGCAGTAATCTTTATGGAAGCAGACTGCCAGGACTTTCTTCCATGATGCCACTGGGTAGGTTCAAACCTCCAACCCTTAGGTTAGTAGCCAACTACAGACTGTTGGTGCCACCCGGGGACCTTCTTAGTCATGAAACGCCTGATAACTGGCCAAGGAAATGGGCCAAGATGTTACTAATTTTCTGCTTCAATTGAATATATACTGTTTGTAAGCAAGGGTTGTATCTCATTCATGTTTCTATCTCTTAGCCACTAAGGCTTAGAACAATGTTTTGTATTTGTCAATGAGCAAGAAATATTTACTTGCTGAAACTTTGAGTGGCCCTGGGCCATCCCTCTGCTGCTATTCCAGACCTGTTCCCACTTGCTGTGCTGGATTGAGATTTGAAGATAGCATGGAGCTTTGGCAGGTTTGCCCTTCGCCCACCTCTAGAAATACCCTACAGTGTGCCAACCCTCTGTTAGGTGGACCCTTTCATGTTCAACCACGTTTATTACATAATCTCTAATTGTTCACTCAAAAGCCCAGTCGCCCTTCTAAATTTGAAGATTAAAGAAAACCATTATACAGCTGAATCCTTTACACACATGTGGTCACTACTTCTCGTGTTCTAGTGCAAGCTGCTCCAGATAGCCATCTTGGATGTGGCAGGCTCAGAAAAGACAGTCATCCTAACTCTGAATAGAGAAAAGGCAAAGCCCACATTGTCAATACAGTGTAAACTGGAGTCTCAAGGTGCCCTTAGAAAATGGAGTTATCTACGCTTAGAGGAGGAGGTTTGTGTTCTGTTGGCATGTTTTTACAGTTCATATGACACAGATTTACAAAGTACGGACCTGCTAAATTGGTGAATTTTAACAAATTGCTTATTCTTGTGTTTCTGTAGTTCCTGTTGACTGTGTGTCCATTTAGATAAGCATACTGGTCACTGTTGAGTTGACTCTGACTCTTGACGATCCCATGTGTGTCAAAGTAGAACTATGCTTTATAAGGTTTTCAATGGCTGATTTGCAGAAGTAGATCACCAGACTTCTCTTCCGAGGTGCCTCTGGGTGGACTCGAACCTCTAACCTTTTGGTTTGCACCACCTAGGGATTCCGTTAGACAGATACACTGTGGATGAAACATTCAGAAAGCTCACAGTTGTCTACTAAACTGCTCTTCTGCCTAAATACCAACCACCAGAGCTTCTCCCCATTCCTCCCACCCCCTACTCCCCGGCTTGCTGAGATTTTACCTCCTTGGTACCTTCTTTGCTACCTCCAGGGCAGGGTTTCACACCCTGCTTGGTGCTCTCAGAGCCCCCTGCACCTCCCCTTAGCAGCTTTTCCTAGCACTGGCCACAGTTTGTGGTCATTGCCTTTTTTCTCAAGGCTCCTTGAGGCCCCAGGTGTGTCGACATGCTGTCCACTGTATTCCCAGTGCCTCACACAATGCCTGGTCAGACTTGCTTCATAAATGCTGATTGTATTGTTTTTACAGGAAATCTCATTTAGCCTATAATTTTAATCTTATTTTTCATTAAGCTAGGTGTTAGATTTTCAGTTTTGTTCTGTTTTTAAAATTTAGAATTTTACTAGGGAGCAGATTTCTGACTGAATTTCATTTCCTAGAATGCACCAGGTAGTTGTCTGAAGGAGAAAGGGTCAGGTTGATTTCCAGACTGTCTGATCACTCCTTAAAGAATTGAGAAGTGATTGCTTTTCTCATCTTATTTTTCACTGTGTCTGGCAGTGGTTCCCTAACTTTGCTGCATATTAGAATCATCTCTAGCTTTTTGCACAGGTCAATGCCAAACTAATTAAATTTGGGGGCAGGATCTGGGCATCAGCATTTTTGAAAGATCCCAGGTGATCCAAATGTGTAGCAAAGTTAGGGAGCTACTGATAATGTATCGATTCCACTCCCCCACCCCCCACCCCCCACCAAGGTGGTGTATCAGGTATATAGTAGCTAAAGGAGTACAAACTTCTTTCTTTTTCTGGAATCCAGAGAAACAAAGTTCAAATAAACTGAATTTGGGGAAACGCATTCTGAATTCTATTTTAATGAAAGAGAAACTGTCCTGACCTAAAATTGTCTTGCAGAATGTAAAAAGAAAACAAAAACGAAAACTGTTATTCAGAAAAACAACATAGGTTAAAAGTGTTGTTAAGCTGCCCTTGAGTTGGTCCCCAACTCATGGCAACCCCATACACAACAGCATTAAACACTGCATGTTTCTGTGCCATCCCCAATATCAGTTGCAGATCAGACTTGTGATTCGTAGGCTTTTCATTGACTGATTTTCAGAAGTAGATCACTAGGCATTTCTTCCTAGTCCATCTTAGTCTGGAAGCTCCCCTGAAATCTGTTCAGCATCATAGCGACATCCAAGCCTCCACTGACAGATAGATGGTTGGTGGCTGTGCATCAAGTGCATTAGCTAGGAATTGAATCCAGGTCTCCCACGGGAAGGTGAGAATTCTACCACTGAACCACCACTGGCCCAGGTTAAAAGTAAAAGATACAAAGGGAAGAAAAATCTACCTAATGGGCATATGCTTTGGAGCCAGGTGGTCCTAGATTTGGATTCTGATTCTACAACTCACCGGCTGTGTGGCCTTGAACAGGGAACATTTTACCTCTGTGAGCCTCATATGCAAAAATAGGGGGTGAGAATACCTGCCATGGAGGGGTGTTATATAGATTAGAAATAATGTCCTTGGAGAATCTAGAACTACATGTTGGCTCCATTTCCCTTTCCTGTATGTTCTGAATTAGTGCCGGCTTCCTTTCCTAAACCTTTCACCAGATACAGGCCTGCTGCTGGGATTGCTGAGGTTTACATAGTTTGACTTCCCCGAGTGCTTTCTGAATTACCAAGGACGTTTCAGTGGAATTTTACATTGTTTTACTGTGAAGGGTGAAAGCATGAGTGGGAAGGAAATGAGTTAGGGTTTGGACTTGGGTGCCCCGCAGACAAGAGAGGGTTAAAGGCACTGTTCTGACATATCCCTCATTCCAGAAGAGTAAGATGACAATTACTGGCTCAACAGTAATTCATGAACCCCCACAGAGAAGGGAGGTTTTCATTCATTCAGTCATTCATTCAGCAACTACATGCCAGACTAGGAATAAAGTATCAGGTTATATAATTCCCCACTTAAAAAGCAAACAAACAAAAAAACCCGGGGATTCCTGGGGAAAAGGTTGATTTCATGGTACAGGCAGGGAAGGCACAAGATAAATCTGGAATATTTTGTTGTGCCAGAAAGTAAGCAAACATGATGGGTGATGTCAAGAGGATACAGTAACCAACTTGAAGGGGCTCCTGCTGGCCAAGTCTGGGACAATTTCAGTGATAAATAAGAACGGTCATGGATTATAACCCATTGTATAGAATAGGAATTCATGCGTCCATTCTGTAATAGACATATAGAAAGATAAATAGATAGGTAGATATATAAGTGGGGGATGGGGAGGCTCTTCCATACAGTGTAACATCAACCGATAAATGTCATGCATTAGCTGGGAATTGAACCCAGGTCTCCCACATAGAAGGTGAGAATTCTCCCACTGAACCACCACTGACCTAGGTTAAAAGTAACAGATGCAAAGGGAAGAAAAATCTCTACCTAATGCGCATATGCTTTGGAGTCAGGTGGTCCTGGATAGCTTCCTACCTAACCTTTGAAATTGCTGTTTTTAAATATTCTTTTTTTAAAAAAGTACTTCTTTCATAAGTGATAGATTTCTGAAGTCACCTTTGTGCCACTCTAGATTAGTTTGGGCAAGAATCATCAATGCATCTTAAATTTAGGGATATATGGGGTGTACTAGGGTAAGTTTTGATAAGGAACCCAGATTTTTTTTTTTTAAATTTTGGTGAAAATATACATGGCAGAACATACACCCATTCATTAATCTCTGCGTGTACAATTCAGTAACATTGGTTACATTCTTCACATTCTGTCACCATTCTCCCTGTCTCTGCCCATATTGTTTCACCACCATTGACTTAGATTCACTACCCTCTAAACTTCTCATCTCT
The DNA here is from genome assembly GCA_030035585.1 of Dugong dugon. NCBI lineage: Eukaryota > Metazoa > Chordata > Mammalia > Sirenia > Dugongidae > Dugong > Dugong dugon. Next base: position 92,612,740 of record CM057462.1, read on the forward strand.
GCTTTAGGGTTACTATCGACATTTACTTTCATATAGATAATTTTTTAAAAAGGCGCAATTCTCATGGCAAACGTTTTTCTGCTAGTTTAGCTAAATGGTTGTTTAGTTTAAAGATGACTTCGGGGATACTTTCAGTTCATGGTTTAAAATTTTCTCAGAATGTTAGATCTGGGGGTTCCTCCAGTCCCAATAGAATCAGCAAGTCTGAATTCTGTAAGAATTTGGAATTCTGAAGAACCAGACATTTGAATGAATCTTAAAGCATCTCCACACATATTGCTTATTGGTTGCAAGTGGGAAAATGGTAAATATACAGTGGGGAAACTATATAATACCTTGGCCAGGTGACAAGATTAATAGCACCGATGAGGAACAAACAGACACCGAGAGACATACAGGTGTCCAGATCCAGGTGTGTGTTCCATCGAGAAAGGCACAATACCACAAATGTAGTATTGTGACCAGGAATGCGTAACCAGATTCTGATCATAAGGCTATCCGACAAACCGAAGGAAGGACACTCAGTAAAATATTTAGCCTGTGTTCTTCATGGGCCAATATCATCAAAGACAAAGGCCAAGAAACTCTTTCAGATTAAAGGTGTCTAAAAAGACATGGCAACTCAAGGTAATAAGTGATCCTGGACTGCATTCTGTATTGGAGGGAAAAAATTCTATAAAGGACATTATTGGGAAAATGGACAAAATTAGAATGTGACCAGTAGATTGAAGTAGATATCAATATTAAATTTTCTGAATTTGATAATTTATTGTGGAATATTCTTATTCTTAAAACATATATACTGAAATATCAAGGGGTGAAGGGACATGATGTATGCAACTTATTTTTCAATAGTTCAGAAAAAATAAATACACGGAAGGATACAGTACTTGTGAATGTTGAAAATTGACAAATTTGGGTAAATAAAGGGCATAGAGAGTTCCTGGATTATTCTTGCAACTATTCTCTAAATTGGAAATAATTTCAAAATACAAAGCTTTTAGAAAATATTGTGATATAATATGTAAGTAGAGTGCAATAATCTGCCATTGCCTAGCTGTCTTACTTTGGACAAGTCATTTTTTAAAAATGATTACTTTTGTTGTTGTTGAAAATAAACACAACAGAACATACATCAATTCAACAATTGCTACATGTACAATTCAGTGACATTGATTGCATTCTTCAAGGTGTGCAACCATTCTTATTCTTTTCTGAATTGTTCCTCCCCCATTAACATAAACTCAGCTGCCCTCTAAGCTTCCCATCTAACCTCTAGAGTTGCTGTTGTCAATTTGATCCCATAAAGATAGTTCTTTAAAAGAGCACAATGCTCAAGGCAGGCATTCTTTACTGATTAAGGTAAACTTATTGTACAAAGGGTTGCTGTAAGTCGGAATTGACTTGATGGCCTACAACAGAAATACCAGTATTGTTTGGTTTAAAGAAGACATCAGGGGATATTTTTGGTTTCAGATTTAAGATTTAAAGATTATCTCCGGGCAATAGTTTCAGGGGTTTGTTCAGCCTCAGTGGCTTCAGAAAGTAACTTAACATAGTTGATCCTGTTTCCTCACCTTTCAAATGGGTATGACATAATACCAGTCCTTTATGCTTTATAAGGTCATGGTGAGAATCAGTGTGTGACGGGCTTTCTAACTGTATAGAGCAGTAGACATATTTAGTGACCACTGTATCTAGTTACTTTCTCACCTCCAGGATTTTGTACTGATGTTGAGGCATTGGTCACTTCTATCTTATACACCAGTTACTTGTATTTATAACCTACTCTCTCCATCCTGCCACAAGACAATGAGATAATGATACTACTATATTACTGCCATTAATAATCATATCTTAACACTTACGTAGTACTCTATACCTGGTATAGTGCTTTCTGTGTGCCAGGCACTTTTCCAAATACTTTACATGTATTAACTCATTTAATCCTTATAAAAATCCTGCTGTTGTTGTTAGGTGCTGTCAGGTCAGTTCCAACTCATAGCAACCCTGTGTACAACAGAACGAAACACTGCCTGGTCCTGTGCCATCCTCACAATCATAGCTATATTTGAGCCCATTGTTGGAGCCACTGTGTCAATCCATCTCATTGAGGGTCTTCCTCTTTTTTGATGACCCTCTACTTTACCAAGCATGATGTCCTTCTCCAGGGACTGATTCCTCCTGATAACAAGTCCAAAGTATGTGAGATGTAATCTCGCCATCCTTGCTTCTAAGGAGCATTCTGGTTGTACTTCTTCCAGGATAGATTTGTTTGTTCTTTTGGTAGTCCATGTTATATTCAATATTCTTCACCAACACTACAATTCAAAGCCATCAGTTCTTCTTCAGTCTTCCTTATTCATTGTCCAGCTTCTTTATGCACATGAGGCGATTGAAAACACTATGGCTTGGGTCAGGTGCACCTTAGTCTTCAAGGTGCCATCTTTGCTTTTTAACAAGGAACTCTGGTAGCACAACAGTTAATTGCTCTGCTGCTAACCAAGAGGTTGGCAGTTCGAACCTACCCAGCAGCTCCATGAGAGAAAGACCTGGTGATCTGCCTCTATAAGGATTACAGCCAAGAAAACCCTATAGGGTGAAATGTTGAACAAAACTCAGATTCAAAAAAAAGACCAGACTTACTGGACTGATAGAGATTAGAGGAGCCCCCAGGACTATCACCCTAAGATACACTTTTAACCTGGAACTGAAGCTGCTCTTGGAGGTCACCTTTCAGCCAAATAATAGATTGGCCTTAAAAATAAACAATAACACCCCTGAGGAATGTGCTCCTTTGAACAATCAGCTATACGAAATCAAACGGTCAACATTTACCCGAAAGCAAAGATGAGAAGGCAAAGCGGGGCAGGGAAACTGAACATATGGAAATGGGGGAGGCGGGGTGGAAATGGTGAGAGTGTTGATACATTGCGAGGATTGTAACCAATGTCACGGAACAATCTGTGTATGAATTGTTGAACAGGAAACTAATTTCCTGTGTAAACTTTCACCTAAAACGCAGTCAAATATTAAACAAAAAAACAACCCGATGGGACAGTTCTACCCTGTCACGTGGGGTTGCTATGAGTCAGAGTTGACTCGACGGCACCCAACAACAACAACAGTTAGGTACTATAACCAATTGTCTTCAGGCCAATTCCATCTCATGACGACCTCGTGTGTCAGAGTAGAAATGTGTTCCATAGGGTTTTCAACAGCTGGTGTTTTGGAAGTAGATGACCATGCCTTTCTTCCAAGGTACCTCCAACCTTTCCCTTTCAGTTAGTAGCTAACGTGTTAACAGTTTGTACCACCCAGGGACTCCAGGTAGGTACTGTAATTATCTCTATCTGGGTGAGGAGGAAGAGCTATGATGCAAACCCAGGCAGTCTACTCCCAGTTTGTGCTCTCAACCAGAACCCTCTACTGCTTCTGAAATCTGTATCCCCTGTGTCCAGCATCTTGGCTGGCTCAGCCTGGCACAGACCTGATAAATGTCTATGGAGTGAATAGTGGGGACCAGAGTATTTTAGAAAATGCAAGTGCTTTGGAATACACTTAGAATCTTCATTTCGCCTTTTACTAGCTACGTACAACTTCTCTGAATCTCAGTGCCCACATTTGATAAGAAAAATCTTAGCACAGAAGAGGCATTCAAAAAATGGTTGCAATTCATATTCTCCTTCTCTTCCTTCTTCTCGTTTGTCTTTTTCTTCTTATCCTTCCTAAACATTTCACCTCTGTACAGTGTTACTATTGCTTTTAACCAGGCATTCCTTCTCTTTTGCTTCTATTATGATTCTTGCATCCTATTCTTATAGTGATTGTGAAGCCATATTGCAGTTATCTGCTTTGTGTCTACTTGTGATTTTCTTGAGCACAAGAGGCATATTATATTCCTCTTTGTATCCTTATTGCCCAGCACAATGTATGGCTCTAGGAGCAGGGGCATTGCTAACCCATATGGCGCTTTTGCGAAATTTAGAAAAAGATGCTCTCTCTGACCAATTGCAATTCTACATCCACAAAGTTTGGCTGGCAGACAGAACCTTTGTGTGAAGAAAATGATACCCTTGCCTTGAAGGTACACAGTCCTCTGCCAGGATTCACAGCTTGGCAAGTAGAGCTGGGTTTTACAAGCAAAACAACTGTATGCAGTAGCCATGCCTGTGAACTGCTCAGGGAATGTTTGTTGAATGAATGACTGAAAGGATAGGATTCCTGGATAATTTCCCCCTCTCAACTCCCTTTTGTGCCGCAACTCAGCCAGATAAATGATCTCACAGCTACTTTATTTGTAACCCCAGAGCCCAGGCATTAGCTTCCTTGTCAGATTATTCACGTTTAATGATGTTGTCACATGATTTTTTTCCCCTTCCTGAAATTCTTCCAAGTTGAACTGTGGAGTTGGCTGTTTTCTTTATAACAGTCCTTGAGCAGAAGCCCAGTGGAGGTCCGAACCCAGGCCAGGGCACCAGCACCCAGTCCCAAAGTGTCCCTCCTGAGTCAGAGCAGATGGTCTCAGGAGAGCTGTGGCTCATGGCAGTCCCCTGGGCTTCCGCCCTCCCCTGCTGGCATGAGCTCCAAGTCCTCCCTGGGAAGCCGCTCTCCCCACACTCAGGAAGGAGAATAAGTTCATTTGATAATTGCTAGCCTTATCAGGTGAGAGCTTCTGCCGCTTCAGGCTAGAGTCTGAGCCATGTGATTAAACAGGCCCAGCCTGGCTGGTCTCATTTGCCAGGAGAGCCTTGACCTTGTCATTTGATTACAGGGAGAGTCATTTCTACTTTCCCTTGTGATTTATGATCATTCTTTTTCAGGTAAAATAATTTTCTTTTAAAATTGCAAACTGATTAGTATGTTCTATAGAATAGCTGTGACAATACAGACACACAGGAAGAAAAAATACCTATAATCCCTTTCAGACATAACCACTGTAAATATCTGAGTACACTCTTTCAAACTGTTATACACACACACACACACACACACACACACACACACACACTTTTACCAGTTGCCATCGAGGTGATTCCTACTCATGGCCACCCCATGGGTGGCAGAATAGAACTGTGCTCCGTAGGGTTTTCAATAGCTGATTTTTGGGAAGTAGATCACCAGGCCTCTTTTTCTGCATGGGCTCAAACCTCCAACCTTTTGGTTAGAGGTTCTGTTTGCATTGCCCACAGTCTCTCTCTCTCTCTCTCTACATACACACAGACACAGACACACACACACACACACACAGACACACACACACACATACACACACACACACACGGCTTAACCTCCTTTATTCATTGCATTTTGGAAAAGCTTGGGAATTTAGAGATTATATCGATTTGTAAAAGCAATCAAGTGATTACAAACGCAAAGTATTATTAATATGCTGGGAATGGAGGTGAGGTTATACCTTAAGTTCCACAGATATATGCTTTTAGTTTATCATGACTGAAATAAACTTGCTGGAATGTGTCTTTCTTTTATGCCAAGCATATAATACACAGAGAACCTACTTCCCAGGAGATTGGCTAACCCATGCACGTTGTGTTCCATCTTTATGATGAAATACAGATTTCCCGTTGAAAGGAAAATCTCTTTCTTTCAGAAGGTTGAAAAAGATGATACTTACAAAAAGGGTGGAGGAAAAAGTATCCCAGCTGGTTAAATTTAGGGCGCTGAAAGAGATCCAATTGGCAGATAATCCCTGGCCATAGGCCCACAACATTTTCATTTGATTGTGCATTGGATACATTTTCATTCATTTTAAGCCCTTGCCTTTCAGTATTTTGTTCCTTGGAGATAGACAAACTAGTATCAATAGCTCTCTTGGCCCCCATAAAATGGCTTGATTTACTTACTTAGCCTGTTTTGTTATTTCAGTATGGAAGGATTTGTATTTGTCGATGCATTTCCGAGAATTACCAGACAAAGAAATGCTGAGATTCTAACCATTTTGTCTGTCCTTTCATTGGTAGTCCTATTTTAAACTGAACGAAGGTGTTGGATAAAGGGGTGAGTGTGGTAAGCTGGGAAGACGGCATTCTGGATCAAGAGTCAGGAGACCTGGCTTCTCACCCAGCTCTGTCATTGACTTAATGGATAAATGCCTTGGCTAAATCTCCTAATCGCCTTGGACATCAATTTCCTCATCTGAAAAGTAGGGATAATCATCTCTTCTCTACTTTTCCCACAGGGATGTTGTAAGAGGAAAATGACCTCATCCAGTGGCTCTCAACCTTGGCTGCATTTTAGAATTAGCTGAGGAGCTTACAAAAACTACCTTTTGCGGCAAGGTCATGGAAGCTCCATAAACACATCCAAACTCCCTGGGGGACTGAATCACTGGGCTGAAGGCTGTGGGGACCGTGGTCTCAGGGAACATCTAGCTCCACTGGCACTGGTGTGACTTCTGAGGCTATTAAGTTATCAGAGGTGGGATTTGAGCTCAGGCCTTTAGATTCTAAGTCATGGCCCCTTTCTGCCCTATCAGGGCTTTGTATGTCCTTTGCTTCCCAAGGTTTGTTTGATTTGAGACAGAAAGAAGGAAAGCAACCCTGGTAGAAAGGATGCCCTGATGCCAGGCATGAGCTTGGCAAGGGTCAAGGTGGTGACTACCACCACATGCCTGGCTCCTAAAGCAGGGTTGTTAGTGGTTACCAGACCTCTGACCTTTCTAAAACCTTTGGGGGTTAGACTTTCCTAGGCTACCAGGATTGACCGAGAAACCAAATCTTTCCTGGCAGTAGGGGCTGAGTCAGGCTGGGAAAGAAATCTTGTGAAAAACTAGATCCACCTCTCCCCACACGTGCCCTCCAGGGGATATAGGGAACGCTCTCCCAGATGGCTGTCTCGGTTCCACGGTGATAGGCATCCTGAGTAAATACTCTGATAGACTAAACACACATTGTTGCCCATGTTGGCCTGGGGAGCCGCAGTCCAGGGAGCCCTCCCAATACTACCCCCTGTGTGGCAGCCCAACTTGTTAATCATCGCACTGGCAGGCTGGCCAGGATGGAGTATTTAACTTGGGGCTTGTGAGTTACCGTCTACGCTAATGTGAGCATTCTGAGAACTGTAATTCCTGTTCTGACCTCCATGGACAGTCCTTATAGAGAACACAGACATAAAGTAATTCTTGAAATGTCAGGAAGAAATTGCATCTAATAGGGGGTACCTCTGCCAAGGAAAACATACTTGAGTTTTGAAGCATTCCCATCCAAACAGGGAAATTTAAAAACTACCCTTGGATCTGCATTGGGGTCTGAGCACTTTTCCATGCCCTCTAATAATCTGTAATGCACGAAACATCCAACTCCACTGCAGGCTCCCCACCTCAAGGAGACCTCGGGGCTGCTTGTGAAGCAGGCGGGGCAGCAGGCGAGAAGTGACAGCTGAGATCTGTGTGAACTGGGATCAGCCAGAAAACCTTCCTAGGGGTTAAAATAAGAAGATTTACAATGGGGACAGAAAGCATACACTATAATGTCCTACCTGCATCTGTTACAATGGAGAATGTGATCCCCAGATGGGTCTTGAACCCTTGACCCTCCTGATACTTGACACCAATGGCTAAGAAGCACGTCCACACTTTAGAGTTTTGTATTAGGAGACACACAGTCTGTCTTCTAAGATTGTGTTTGTGTACAGAAATGAATTAGAAATAAGAATAATATAGTGGGAATAACTGCTATTATTAGAGTCTTTATAATATGCAGGTATAAGTACTTTACCTAAATTATCTTGTTTTAACTCTCTCAATAACTCTGCAAGACAAGTACCGACGTTATCCACATTTTACAGAAAGACTGAAGCACAGAATGTTCAGATAACTTGCCCAAGGTCACAAAGGTAGTAAGTGGAAGACCTGGAATTTGAAAATCATGCTCTATATCAGAACAACATGATCCACTGGGGTTTAACAAAAAGGGGGATATATTAGAACTTATATTTATACTTTTTAAAATCTCAACCTTTACACATTTCTAAATCATGTATATTTTTTAAATAAATGCTATATTAGTGCAGAACTACATGTATTTAAGTTAAAAACCTGTTAAACCAAACCCATTGCTGTTGAGTTGATACCGACTCATACCGACCTTGTAGGACAGAGCAGGACTGCTTCATAGGGTTTCAGGCTGTAGATCTTTATGGAAGCAGACTGCCACATCTTCCTTGCATAGAGCGGCTGATGAGTTAGAACCACCAACTTTTGGTTAGCATCCAAGCACTTAACCACTGTTAAATACAAGAACTCTTGCTCAAATATTTTTTACTCATGGATCAAATAAATTTCAATATCGCTGTATTTGACCACTAAGTCCAACTGAAAAAAGAGTTTCTTTTCCTGATAAGTAGCTGATATTAATAATATTATGGTAAATCTGATACTTCAAGAGAGTGTAAGCTCCTTGAAGGCAGAGATTTTTGTCTACTTTGTTCACCTCTGTATTCCCAGTACCTAATCCAATGGTGGACATATATAATGAATAGGTTATGATATTTCATTATATATGTTATCAGTGACATTATACAATACATTTAATGAGTTATCCTTTATTAACAATGCACAGCTCAACGTGCTATGCAGAACTTTCTTAAATCCCTGAGCAAGCATCTGAACTTTTTCAGTATAATACAGGCTGGAGTGAGGGCTGTATTAGGGAAAGGGGTTGTTATGAGTTAGGAGCACGGAGAAGGGAAAGGAAAAAGTCAAAACAAATGAAGGCAGGTCCAAATTCAGTTCAGAAAGTGATTTTTACTGATAGCCTGTTGCTCTTTACCTTTTCACTGGTGAACTACTCTCCTTTTACCCTCTCCATCCCCACAGAGAAGGGAAGAGTTGTGTCTGAGCTGAGGTAATGGGAGAAGGTTCCAACTAGGAGGCAAGATTTGAGCCTGGCTTTGGATAAGTGGGGAAGAGAATAGTCACATTTGAATAGTGTTTGGTGTATAAGCCTGAACTTGTTTTATTCTGTGAGGGAGCCTTGTTTTATGCCCATTTTATAAATTAGGAAACTGAGGCTTGGAGTGGTTAAGCAGCTGCCCTAGATCATGCAGCAGGTTTTCTGATTAGGGTTGCTGTCTTCTTCCACCACACTCCACCATGGGCTGGACAACATTCTCAGGATGTGTCTGGAAGAATCTTAGCTAGTGTTAGAATTCTTTCAGATGCTAAGGGCTTTGTGATTCTCTCCTTCGGTGGCCTCTCTGGTTCTCTCAGAACTGGAAAGATTTCATGCCATTTCCAGAAGGGCTTAAGTTTCTCAAAGGGGGTAACCCGGGCCCTTAAGGATCTTTATAATTTTCTCCTTTTTGTAGTAGTGTAGCCTGGTTGCCAGTACCCTAGCTTGTACACATCCAGGAAAGTAGGTCATGCATATGAGACAGAGAGAGAGAGGAAGGAAATATTTTGATTTTTCATTAGTCAACATTGGTAAAATTATTTGTTTTTCCTGTGTTGGTCCAGTTGTTTTGACCTTTCCTTGTCAGTATCTTACAGATTCTTTCCTTATCATCTGAAGCCCTTGGAATCCTCACAGTGGTTTCCAGACTTGGCTGCACAACAGAAACACCTGAGGCTTTTGTTAAACATACAGAATGCCCTGCGAGCCCCTGTAGGTTCTGATCAAGTAGAACTAGGGCAAGACCTCAAAATGTGTGTTTTCAGCAAGCACCGTGGGTCAATCGGAGGGCAGCCAGATTTGGGAGCCAATGGGCTACCCCACACTTTCAAAGGAAGTAGTGAGTGATGCCCTGCAAGGGTTAAAAGTATTCTGAAACCAGACTGAAAGGCGCATAAAATGGCACTGAAATTTCAGCAAAGCTATGAACCTAGGAGGAGGAGATCCACTCATCATGGGAAAGGATGATGAAAATGTAGCCAAAGCCTTCATCAAACAAACAATAAACTCACTAAATTTACTAGAAATTCCTAGCATCTCCAAAGATAGTATGTGGAATAAAGCCTCAAGCTTTGCATCCTTTATGAGTAAGAAGTTCTCTCTGGGGACTCTGTTGAACTTTTAGACTTGGAATGTGAAGGAATCCAGTGATAGCCAGTAAGTGTTTCATCGTATTTGGTCATTAACAATAGAATATCATGGTCCACCTTCTCCAAGTCACAGAGAAACAATATAAAATAGGACATTTAATTTACCAGGTTTTTTTGCTCTAAGCATATTTATCATTCGGGGTTTCAGAGAATGTGGGAGGTCAACTGTTTGGCTCATTTTATTATACAGCAAAAATTTTTAAAGTATGGCTATATGGTGAACATTGTTCTAGGGACCATACACTGTTGTTGCACTAGACAAAATCTTTCATGAACTGACATTCTTCGGATAAAGATGGACAATAAAGCGGTAAACAAAATATTACTAAGGGTGATGTCAGTTAATGATAAGTGATGTGAAGAAAGTATAACAGGGCAATGGAGGTGAACTGGGGAGAACTCATGTCTGAAGAGAAGACAAGTTTGAACTTATGCCCGGATAGCAAGGAAATACCATCTAAAGATGTGAGAGAGAGTGGTCCAGGCAGAAGGAATGTGTGGAGGAGGATTTCCCAAGAGGCTACTGAAGGTAGCTTTTTGCTCCAAGTTATGTGGCCTCTACAAGACCCTGGGAGGGGCCCTAGCTGTTTTGTATTTGTAATTTTTCTTCAAGAATCCTTTCCTCCCACTATCCTCTAGTTATATAAGTGTTAGACAACCCCCCTGCCCCGCCCAAACCTGTATCTGTCCCTGGGAACATAAAGCACAAAGGCTCTGAGGTAGGGATGAGCTTGGCGTATCCTAAGAACTTAAAGAAATAAAGAAAATTGGTGTGGGTAAAGCTTATGCTCAAGGTGGTGTATGGTACTAAATTCATTCATTCAACATGAATTTATTGAGTACCAGGCACTGACAGTGAATAAAACAAAGTCCTTGCCCTCGTGGAGCTTCCATTCTAGTGGAGAGAAACAATGTGCCAGGTGGTGGTAGTGACAAAGGATCAGGGGGATAGAGAATGTGTTTGAGTATGTGTGGCGGGTGAAGATTCTCGATGTTTTGTAAGGGGTGTGTAAGGAAGGCCTCTGTCATAATATCATGTTTTAACAGAGACCCAGAGGACGTGAGGGAGTGAACCATATGGGGGGAGAGTATTTCAGGCAGTGGAACAGCAAAGTTAGGCCTTTTTGAGGAAGATCCTAAGCACAGAAGTGGGGGCTAGTCATGGAGGACCATGTAGCCCATTGTAAGGAATTTGAATTTCATTCTAAGAGCAATGGGAAGCCTTTGGACAACCAGTGCTCTGGAAATCTAGGAAAAGAGAGAGCACTGGGTGCCAGGGGCTCAGAAATGACTTCAAGTTGGGTCTTGAAGGATCCAGTAGGGTAGACAGAGCTCAGTATAGAAAGAAGGCCAAGCTGGAGACACAGCAGGACCCTAGGTATGGAGTTGGGAATGAAGGAGAAGTGTCTGTGGGCCAGTCAGATCAGCAGTCAGATCTGCAGTCTGATCAACTCTGACTGTAGCTGAAGTTCTATGTGGGAAAGTACTGGCGATGAGGTTGGAAAGGCAAATTTTGCCCAAATAATGGAGGTCCTTGAAGATAGGACAGGGGATTTGATATTTATAATGTGAATTCCTAGATGCCACAAGTGGAATAGATGTGACTCCAAAATTTTTGCCTGGGAGCATTTTGAGGGTAGCTCTCTGGTTGAAGGGAGGGTGATATAGAGAGGCAGAAGATTTGTCTTAGAGATAGCAAGCGTAAATTTTTTTTACCTAGATTGTATGTATACTTGAGGGTGGCTTGGTGGGAGTGGAAGGTGATGGTCAAGACTGGAGATCTTGCCCTGAAGGTATCTTGCTAGCAAGCATGCCATTTTACTTGGATAGCATCCTATTTGGGATTACTAAGGAGGAGGCAATGAAAATCATTTTTGGAGATACAGTGGATTCCAGAGGAGAGGCTTGGGCTAAGCAGATGGGTTTTATATAATCATCACTGTGACCCTAAATAACAGTGGCTTATACAAGAGAGAAGTAAAAATACAAGACATCCAGGGGTGATGTGGCAACTTTACAGTGTTAGGGATCCAGACTCTTCTGTTGTTGCTCCACCTTTACTAATTTGTAGTCCTAATCCACATGGGCCAAGATAGGGTACCAGTATACCCGCATTCCATCCAGAGGGAAAGGGAAATGGGGTAAAGTGTGCACATGAACACCCTGTTTAAGGGAACAATTTAGATATTGCAATCACCACTTCTCTCACATTCCATTGGCTAGACGTGGTCACATGATCACACCTAGCTGCAAGGGAGGCCAGAAAATGTACTCTTTATTCAGGGAGGCCACATTCCTAACTACAATTCTATTATTTTGGAAGAGGGAGAGAATAGATGTTGGGACGATTATCAATTTTTGCCACCAAAAACCAAACCTTTTGCAGTTGAGTCAGAAGACCTGAGGATGGGTGAGCTGACTGAGAAAACGTGTGAGACAGGAGTAATGAACTGGACTTAAGGAAGACTGTTATAGAACGGAGGAAGCTAAGAAATTAATAAAAGCATGGAGGATAGACAAGTAAGTGAATGAAGCAGGCTGGTGTAGGTTGTGGGATGAAGCACAGGCCAGCTGTGTCAGAGACTGCAGAGTCCAAGACGAGTTGGATTATTTGGTGAGTAGTAATTCACTGGAAAGTATTCTCAGTGGCAGGGGGTGGGCAAAGGCTGGACTGCAGAAGGTAAGGTGTGGACAAGTGGAATTATTGGGCGTGGGTCACACTAGGAATCTTTGGCAGTCAGAAGGACCTAGGAAGAGGATGGAACCCAAGGGGCAGCCAGGCCAAGTGAAATTAAGTTCACATGTCTGAGTCTACAGATATTAATTTTTACCTCTTTTTTAATTGGGAAAGAAGCTTTTAAAGAAGAAAAAATCCTCTCAACTGAAAGGAAATAATCCTTTTGAAGGGTTAGCTAATGTGGGCGTAAATTTTTCCTTTGGCAGGTTTTTTCCCCCACTTCCCCTTCTCCCTCAGAAACTCTTATCTCAATTTTAAATCGGAAATCTTATTTATAGCTTTTCTGAAGAGAATTATTTCAATGTGGGCAGATTCTTTGCCCTTTGGACTTGTTTTCTTTTTAAAAACAGATACGTTTTCCCTCCTTTTTCTTGGGAGAGACAGTTAAAATATTAATTGAAAAACATCGATTGTGACCTGAAAAGGGGTGTAAATCAAAGTAGGAGAAATAAATTGAGCTGGCTTCCCGTTTTTGTGTTTCTTGCTTTTTTTCCTTTCGGAGGGAAACTGAAAATGCCAAAATCTCATCTTTCCCCTAGGACTCAAAGAGAACTTAGCACAGCTCACATCCTTCACAGACCTGGGGTGAAGTGGGGAAGGGTGTGGTCTTCTCACCCTTCTTCCTTTACCCCTCCCCCCCATCATTTCTAATTGAGATGAATAGTTTGACATTTACAGCTCTGAGATAAGCTGGACATATGTACTTTTAATAATAATAATAATAATTATAGTTACTACTGCCTGAGTCATAATTTAGCTCTGGTAGACTTGTTTGAATTTTCTACAGCTTGAACTTGAACTTGCATATGAGCAATTGATGGTCTGTTTTGCTGTAATTGGCCCCTGGCCTTGTTCTGATTGATGATATTGAGCTTCTCCATCGTCTCTTCCCACAGATGTAGTCGATTTGATTCCTATGTATTGCATCTGGCAAGGTCTACATATATAGTTGCTGTTTATGTTGTTGGAAGAAGATATTTCCAATAAATAGGTCATTGGTCTTGCAAAATTCCATCATGCGCTCTCCAGCATCATTTCTATCACCAAAGCTATATTTTCCAACTACCCATCCTTCTTCTTTGTTTGCAACTTTCTCATTCCAACCATCAGTAATTCTGAATGCACATTGATTTGCATGTTTGATCAATTTCAGACCGCAGGAGTTGGCAAAAATCTTCAATTTCTTCATGTTTGGCCTTAGTGGTTGGTGTGTAAACTTGAATTATAGTCGTATTACCTGGTCTTCCTTGTAGGCATATAGATATTATCTAATCACTGACAGCCTTGTATTCAGGATAGATATTGAAATGTTCTTTTTGAGAATGAGTGCAATGTCATTCCTCTTCAATTTGTTATTTCTGGCGTAGTAGACCATATGATTGTCAGATTCAAAATGGCCAATTCAGTCCATTTCAGCTCACTAATGCCTGTGAGGACATCATACATGAAGCACATCATACATGAAGAAAGCAAAAGGACATTAAAAAGACAGAAAAGAAAGAAAAGACCAAAATGTATGTCAGAAGATACTCTGGAAGTTGCTCTTGAAAGTAAAGTAGCTAAAGCAAATGGAAGAAATGATAAGGTAAAAGAGCTGAACAGAAGATTTCAAAGGGCGGCTTGAGAAGACAAAGTATTACAATGAAATGTACAAAGACCTGGAGTTAGAAAGCTAAAAGAGAAGAACGCTCTCAGCATTTCTTAGGCTGAGAGAACTGAAGAAAAAATTCAATCCTCAAGTTGCAATATTGAAGGATTCTATGGGCAAAATAGTGAAGGATGCAGGAAGCATCAAAAGAAGATGGAAGGAATACACAGAGTCACTGCACTAAAAAGAATTGGTCAGTGTTCAACCATTTCAGGAAGTAGCATAAGATCAAGAACTGATTGTACTGAAGAAGAAGTCCAAGCTGCGCTGAAGGCATGGTGAAAAGTAAGACTCCAGGAATTGACAGAATACCAATTGAGATGTTTTAACAAATGGATGCAGTGCTGGAAGCACTCACTCATGTGTACCAAGAAATTTGGAAGACAGCTACCTAGCCAAATGAGTGGAAGAGATCCATATTTGTGCCCATTCCAAAGAAAGGTGATCCAACAGAATGTGGAAATTACCGAACAATGTCATTAATATCACATGCAAGTAAAGTTTTGCTGAAGATAATTCAAAAATGCTTATAGCAGTTCATCAACAGGGAACTGCCAGAAATTCAAGCCAGATTCAGAAGAGGACATGGAAAAGGGATATCATTGATGATATCAGATGGATCTTGGCTGAAAGCAGAGAATACCAGAAGGATGTTTACCTGTGTTTTATTGACTATGCAAAGGCATTCGACTGTGTGTATCGTAACAAATGATGCATAACATCTCTGTGAAGAATGGGAATTCCAGAACACTTAATTGTGCTCATGAGGAACCTGTACGTAGACCAAGAGGTGTATCGTAACAAATGATGCATAACATCTCTGTGAAGAATGGGAATTCCAGAACACTTAATTGTGCTCATGAGGAACCTGTACGTAGACCAAGAGGCAGTTGTTCAAACAGAACAAGGGGATACTGCGTGGTTTAAAATGAGGAAAGGTGTGCGTCAGGGTTGTATCTTTTCACCATACTTATTTAATCTGTGTGCTGAGCAAATAATCGGAGAACCTGGACTGTATGAAGAAGAATGTGGCATCAGGATTGGAAGAAGACTCGTTAACAACCTGCGATACGGAGATGGCACAATCTTGCTGGCTGAAAGTACAGAGGACTTGAAGCACCTACTGATGAGGATCAATGACTACAGCCTTCAGTATGGCTTACACCTCAACATAAAGAAAACAAAATTCCTCAGAAACTGGACCTGTAAGTAGCATCATGATAAACAGAGAAAAGATTGAAGTTGTCAAGGATTTCATTTTACTTGGATGCACAACCAATGCCCATGGAAGCAGCAGTCAAGAAATCAAATGATGCACTGCATTGGGCAAATCTGCTGCAAAAGACCTCTTTAAAGTGTTAAAAAGCAAAGATGTCACTTTGAGGACTAAGGTGTGCCTCACCCGTTATAATATTTTCAGTCACCTCTTGTGCATCCGGAAAGCTGGACAATGAATAAGGAAGACCACAGAAGGATTGATGCCTTTGAATGATGGTGTTAGTGAAGAATATTGAATATACCATGGACTGCCAAAAGAAAGAACAAATCTGTCTTGAAAGGAGTACTACCAGAATGCTCCTTAGAAGTGAGGATGACAAAATTTCGTCTCATGTACTTTGAACAAGTTATCAGGAGGGACGAGTCCCTGGAGAAGGACATCATACTTGGTAAAGTAGAGGGGTCAGCGAAAAAGAGGGAGACCCTCAACAAGACAGATTGACAGTGTAGCTGCAACAGTGGGCTCAAACATAGCAACGATTGTGAGGATGGCACAGGAGCAGACAGCGTTTCATTGTGTTATACATAGGGTCACTATGAGTTGAATCTGACCCGACAGTACCTAACGACACTGCCTGGGTGCCTACCATGTGCATGACATTGTGTTCCTCACATTCTGCCTTATAGTAGCCTTACTTTGGTACTATTATCACAAGTTCATCAGTAAGGAAATGGGCTCAGGGCCTCTCTCAGCCACGAAAGCAGCTTAGCCTGGTTTTGAAGGCTTCTGATTCCCAGGCCTGTAAGTGTCTCTACAAAGATTTGTTCGTTGGGTGCTTGTTTTGAAAGAGGAGGCAGAGAAACAGCTTGAACACTTCTAGTACCCATGCAACTAATTCCACTGGCCTGGCTCCATAGACGACATGGCTCCTGGTGGTGGTGGTGGTGGTGCTGCTGCTGGTGATGCAGGCCACGCTAGAGCATGTGTGGTCTGGAGCTTGGGTAAGATGATGTTTGAGACCTCTTCAAGCTTCAGCACACACTGAACCTTAGGAAAAGAAACTGTCACAGATGTTCTGAAGGAATGGAGAGGGCGTCTAGTGTGAATCCCAGAATGAGTCTCTGTCTCTGGATAAATTCCTTTGACATTTCTCTGGCAGGGTGGCTGGCTCTTCTCAGTCCACTCCCAGTATCAGAAAAGCAAAGCTCATTCCTAAGGAGGCTGGAGAGCCACTGATCAATAGAGCTCAGCCCTCCGGGGGCTGAAGAAGGAAAGTGGATGCAACCAGGGGCCCCAAGAGCAATAGTCCCAGATTTTTACCCAGACTTCCAGAATCTAATTCATAGTATTGTATTAGAGTAAATGAGTTAATACAGATGACGTGCTTAACATAATGCTTAACACATAGTAGGAACTGAATAAACATTTGTTATTATTTATTATCAGATGGGCCCAAATTCCACCCTAATTACCTAACTCGCTCTAATTCTGTGTATCTGAGGGGTACTGTGTCGCTGTCATTTATTTGCTCTGTGAATCACTCATAAACACCCTGCTGCCGTGTGAAACCAACTGTTTTGAGAAATACATTCTTAAAACTCATTTGAGAACATTTTAAAAGTAATAGATGCTGTGTTGAAAGAATTCCAACCTGACAGAGAATAAAATAAGAAGTAAAAATCTTCCTCCCATTCTTCCCCTAATTCCCAGTCCCATTTCTTAAAGGCCAAAATGGTTACCTTTTTCTTGGATAGCCTTCCAGAACTTTAAAAAATACATATGCAAATATACCAGCGTTGAAAACACTACCACTCAGCTATGCTAAGAAAATGCAACATCTTTAATTTTTTTGAATTAAATAAATTCCCTCAAGTGCGACCTCCTTCCTGGTTTGGGTGGGACCATGGAGGTGGAAAATAGACTTGGATTCAAGCCATGGCCTCTGGACTCCCAGTGTCCTCTGCTTTGAGCTTAGTCGGGCCAGACTTGGGCTTTAGTACACATTTGAACTCCGATGGTCTATTGAAGAAGTCTGTGGCTGGTGAACTTGTGGGCAGTTCTCTTGGTGGAAACCTTACCCAGGTTATATGCAGTGACACATGTGGCAAATTGTCTACTCTCACCAGTGGCTCTTTCTGTATCATCCTGAGAGCCAAGGACAGCCTTGGAATGTCCTCCTACAGCCTGAATGTGCTCAACTATCAGTGTTTCTCTGTTGCGATTTCATGTCACTACAGTTCCTGCTGAGAAGTGGAGTGCATGCTTCATGCTGCTTTTGGCTTTCTCCTTAACCGATATAACTCTGTCCCCCTCACCTTGCTGAAATTTCAGCCCAGTGTAGGGGTTGAGGATCCATGACAGCAACAAACATATCTCTTCTTTCTCCTCATACTTCCCCAAAGGCAGAAGGGCGGGAGCTCCGCTTACATCCTACTCTCCTCCTGCCCTATCCTCTCACCTTCCCTGAGGTGGAATGGTTGATAGGAAGGAAGTGGAAAATACATTTTAGTTGCGTATTTTCAAAACGTTATACCCATTACGTAAGTCTGCCTGTCGGTCTAGCCATTCATTCATTTAGCCTTCATCTACACAGTGTTTTGTAGCTTGCTTTTTCCTGTTTTTGTACCTCTTAATGATATTTCCGTTGTAGCACTTACCAGTGCAGCTCATTCCTCTTAACAGCTGTACAGATACCTGTTGCATGGATATATCAAAATTTCTTTGCTCATTTCCTTATTGATTGACAGATGGTTTATGTTTATGCAAGTATGCTTGAAAAACACTTTATGCTCTCTGCTCATATTTTCTTTCTACCTCCTTTGCAAATTCCTTTACTTGTCACCTAATGCACAAGCAAGCATGTGACAGGTGAGAACTTCTCCTTCCTTGTGAGTCCCCCAACTGCTGCCCATTCCTCCCTGATACTTATATTCCTTTGCTTGACAGTTTGACAACACAAACATGGGATTGTGGATGCAGGGGAAGGAGCAGCAGCAATGGCAGATGAGTGTTCAAATCACCAGGCCCCTTTTTCCTTAGGTGCACATTCCCAGTCCCAACTGAGAGAAGAATATTTTCAGAAAGGATCAGCATTTTCTCCTCTTTGCCCAGAGGAAAGGAAAGAGAATAATTATGTAGCTGATCAGTTAGGATAGACCTAAATATAGTGGTTTCCACAAACTGAGGTTTTATTTTCTCACATAAAAGACATCTGGAAGTGTCAGTCCAAGGCTCATATGATGGCTCCATGAAATCATCAGGCTGCTCCTATATTTCTGCTGCATCATCCATAGCATGTAGTTTCCAGCCTCAGATCACAAGATGGCTGCTGGAGCGTCCTCCATCACATCAGCATGCATTCTAGGCAGGGAAAAGTAGAAGGGCAAAGGGCAAAAGAGACATATGTCAGCTATCAGTTTGCCTTTTAAGGTACTTTCCTGTCATCCCACATAACAATTCTTTTTAGATCTCCTTGGCCAGAACTTGGGCACAGTGTTACCCTAAATAAATACCTATCTGTTAATAAGGAAAAAGGGGAGAGTAGATATTGGGTAGGCAGCTAGCAGTCATGGTTTAATCCATGGTTTGAATTTCTTATTTTACGAAGTTTTGATATATATGGGGTAGTAGTTGCTACTCAGAGCAGAGATGTGACTTAATTTATCTCTTCTGCCTCTCCTGTGATTTGGGTTTCTGTCTCTTTGCTTCTTGAGTGATCGGGGAACCCTAGTAGAGCACTTGGCCATAATGTAGAAGCATATCGCGCCCTCAGAATTTCTTTTCCCCAACCTCCCCTTCAAAGCTTACCAGTTCTGTATGCCATGTTTGTAGGTAGAGTTGGGCAGAGTTTGCTACATGAATCAATATGAGCTAAGGAGCTAGGAATCAGAGTTCACTGTTCCAACTCCATCTGCCATCGCCCTCCCTACCCTTACCAGTTCTTACCCTCCAGCCATGCTGAATCCTCTTCCTTGGGTTCAAGGGTCCTTCAGTAATTCTGGGCCCTTGCACAAGCAGCCCCTTCTGTCTGGAGTGTCCTGCCCACCCTTTCACCCCTTCTCCATTCTCCTCTCCAGCATATTTCTGCCTGTTTTAAATGACCCAGTTCAAGCATCACCTCTCACAAGAAGCCTTTCCTATTTCCGTAGCATTAATATCCTATCCTTCAAGGTCACAAAGTCCCTTTAATGTACTTCTGTCCCAGTAGTTATCACACTGAGCTCCAGAGGGCAGGACAGTGAATTTACCACAGGGCCCCATAAATCTTGAAGGAACCATGTTAAACTATTTGTTTGATGGATGAATGAGTGAGTCAGTGAATGAATGAATGAATGACAACTTTCAGTACTTTGATCCAGAGAGAGAGAGTGAGAATTTCCCTGACGGGAGATATTTTTGGGGATAGGAGACCTTTCACACAGTTATATCATGATGAAGGTATCTCCCTACTTCATGAAAGCATAGAGCATGCCTGAAATTGGTGCTATATTAAACTTCCTAATGGCAGCTCCATGGTCAGGAAGGTCAAGGGAGAAAGTCCTAGTTTGTGTAGCTAAAGGAGCTCACGAGACCTCCTTGGCCACTTGAATAAAATAGTGGGCCTTCTATGATGGTTTATTTTTTAATAGAGACAGGTCTGTGGCGCTAATCCTGTTCAAATCCCGGAGCTCTGTTTAGCAGAAAGATGAGCCGGAGACATCAAGTTACATTTGTTGTTAAAGTTTGACCAGACACTGGGTGTAAGTGTGTGTCATGCATGACTTTGCTTAAGTAGTTTAACATTCCTGTCAAGGCTTCTTAAAAGGATCCTGTGTTACAGAGCCCCCTCAAAAGGTTGGTTTAAACCTTTGAACTCCCAGCCATTGCATTTATTGCCAATTACTGATAGACTTAAGTTTCATTTTTCTAAAAAAATTCAAAGAAGGATTAGATCTTTTAGGAGAGAGATTTATTATTAGGGGCACCAAGCTGGGAAATGGAGGTAATTTCAAAATTAACAGAGTAAGTGTATAAGTGGCACTTGAGAATATGTTGTGCAGGGCAGGGAAGGAGTCTAAAAATACTTTTTAAATTAGGAAAAGAGAAGAATTAGCATGACCGTGACAGCATATTAAAATAGTTTAGGGATTGTCATGAGGATAAGCAATTTGATGATCCAGAGGACTGAACTAGTATTTAATTATCCCTCTCTTTTCTTTCTTCCTTCCTTTACCCTTCCTTCCTTGCTTCCCTCCTTCCTCCCTCTATCCTTCCTTCTTTTCTTTTAGCTCTTATTAGGTGCCTGTAGGATCATCAGTTCTGTGAGAGTAGGAGATGAATCTCTCTTGTTAATAGAGATTCTCTTGAATAAATGAATGAAGGAAGGAATGCTAGCAATGTGCCAGCACTCCTTCTCAACAATAGATGTCATGTATTATTTTTATATCCTTAATACCTATAAAGAAAATGGAGTCCCTGGGTGGCGCAAATGGTTAAGCACTTGGCTACTAACCAAAAGGTTGGTGATTCAAGCCTACCAGAGGAACCTCGGAAGAAAGCCCTGGTGATCTGCTTCCAAAGGGTCACAGCCATGAAAACCCTGTGGAGCACAGTTCTATTCTGACACACATGGGGTCACTATGAGTCAGAATCAACTCAACAGCAACTGGTTACTGGTTTATTTATACTTCTAATGCCTAACTCAGTATCTGGTTCCTGGGAAGGTTTTGATTTTAACGTTTGTTTAATGAGTGATTTAATTAATGAATCATTTAATTATAGTAAATTAGTTGCCATATGTATCAAAGATTTCTAGTTGCTTCCCAATATCTATCTCTCTTTTAGAAAAAAACTCTAAATTTTAGCTGAGTACCATTGCCTCCCAGCTACTGAAACTACATTTCCCGGTCTCCCTTAGAGCTAGGTGTGGCCATGTGACTGAGTTCTAGCCAATGGGATACAAGTGGAAGTATTTGGAATTTCGAAAACGTCTTCTTTAATGAGGAAGAAGCACCCTTGTTCCCCCCCCTTCTGTTTTCCCTTTTCTCCTTCCTGCTGTCCTGAATACAAATATAGTGCTTTGATCACCAGCATCCATTTTCCTAAAGATGGTAGAGCAGTAAGATAGAAGGAATTAGGGTCCTTTCTGATGGTAGAGCCATCATATCAGTCCTACATTTCTTCAAATGAGCAAGAAACACATTTGTACTCTTATCTAAGCCACTGTCATTTCGATTTTGACTTTTTGGCTATATGCAACTGAGCCCAGTATTAATGGGGGCACTTAGAAAGTGTTTTCAGATACATGATCTTTTTGACCCTAACACCAACCTTATTATCATCCTTATTGGACAGGTAAAGAAACTGAGGCTCAGCAGTATTATTTGATTTCCTTAATGTTAGGTAACCACCTAAGTCTTCTGACAAAGTTCAGAGCTCTTTTCTACCATGCCAAATGTCCTTTAACAGGTGTACGTTAAATGCTTGCTAACTTGAGTTGACCTGAACTGACTGTCTTTGTACACCCAAACTGGGGCGGGGTTCATAGTCAGAGTTCAGGGTCTGTTGGCCTTCCTGGAATAAATAAAATCTATCTGTTGTCTATCTACACACACGTGCATTCATATGCATATACGTATGTATGTAAAAACAGACATAGTAGTCTGAATTTAATGTCTTCATTCCACCAGCTCTTCAGCAAATATTTATGAAAGTTTTCTTGTGTGTCTAATGCTGTGCCAGGGGCAGGGGAAGCAAAAATAATTAAACCACATTCCCAGCACCATTAAGAGCTCACAGTTGATCTTTGAGGGTTCTAAAGGAAAACTGATCTTTCTTTTCTGAGATGATAGTACATCAATTTGTTCATTGCATGTTCGTAAGAAATTAGTTGGGCTATTCAAAGAAAGCCCCACCCTCAGCAGGGAGCAGTTTTGATTGTACACCCACCACGTGTTGTTAACACTGGTGTTCTGATTTAGATTGTGATTCTTGGTTTCTGAATGTCTGCTGTGTGGGCTGGAGACACAGCCTGACACTTGGGCAACTCTTTGAAAACTGAGGATGAGTTTCTAAGCTAAGCATTAAGAGGCTTAGCAGTTAAAAACCTAGACAAGAGGCCGTTAAGGATTCCCTTAGGTGTTAACTTTGTGTTCAACTTTCCCTATGGCCTTATGCCCCAACAGGTATCGGGAAATAGAATGTTATTTGGTATTCATTGCAACTATTTGCTGAGTACTTGCTAACAGTCCACCAATTTTATATATTAGTTATTAAATACTAACAACTCTGAAAGGAAGTATCATTATCTGTATTTCGTAGATGAAAAACTAAGGTTTGGAGAAATTAAATTTGCCCACAGTTAACACACCTAGTCAATGGCAGAGCCTGGGCTCAAACCCAGGTCTAATGACTCGAAAGCCACGTTCTTCCCCTGAACTCTCGTGCCTCCTTTGTAACTTTAGACGATGTGTACTTATGCTCCAACCCCAGTGAGGCTGGACGGGAAGGATATGACCACTTGGCTTCCCAGTGCTCACTCGTCACCAGTACTGGCTGGTTATTATCTTAAATAGTGTTGTCATTGGAAACTTCAGTAACAGTGTTCTGCATTTAACATTTTCCCAGACATTACATTTGTTTAGGAAAGCACCCAACTTGTTAAACCTATCTGAGCAAACTGACCGCAATTTGTAGTATTTTCTTTAAAAGAAGGAAAACCAAACCCTGAGTTTCCAAAAGCACATAAAGGCACCATCAGAACTCTTTCCACCAGGGATTTGCATAGTTTCACATCACAGCCTCTGAGACTCAAAAGTACTTAGAGAGACCATTTTATGCTATTGTGTTGTTATCGCCTTGGTATAATCCCAGAGTTCTACTTGTTTCTATGACTCAGTTATGATAGATCGGTTACATGCTAAAGAGGATAGTTCCTCTCGGAGACTATTGGGTTTCAGATTAGTTGACAAATTAAACTTGAGGTGATCTTAATGGGAAGCAGTGGTTTTAGCAGTGAAAGCAATAAGGGCTTTGGAGTCAGATGGACCTGGATTCTAATTCCAGCTCTCTACTCATGGGCTGTGTGACCTTGGGCAAGTTACTAAACCTCTCTAAGCCTCGATTTGTTCTTCTTTAAGTGGAGATCTGACTGTTACCAGTAGTAACCCTTCATAGTGTTGTTGTGAGGATTAAAGTCTATAAAGTAGATAAAGCTTGAGGGGAATGCCTGACACAAGATAAATGCTGAATAAATGTCACTCATAATCAGTTATCATTATGATCTTCGTGCTCTATCATGTAATGTCTCAAATGTGGTTAAAACCAGTTAGCTCCTTTGAAAGCTATCAAAAAAGTAGACAAGCATAAAACACTGAGCAACTGGAGACACCAGTCTGTTGGTTCAGTTACCTAGAACTGTCAAAGTGGCAGCCGGAATCCCTCTCACTGAACGTCAGCCGTGCATGTCCAAGACTGTGCCTCCTGGGTCTCATACATGTAGCTTCTTCATGTGCTTCAAGGCACACCCGAGCTCAGTGTGTTGACACAGTCACTACCGTGGCTTTTAATGAGAACAATTTGTCTACCCTGAAGTCTTTTGAGTTTTGCAGAGGGATAAACAGACGCCAAGGCTTGTGTAATTTCCTGCTCGGTAATCAGGTATGTAAGTATGATTATCTGAAGACTTCAAAATGTTACATAGTCGGAGGTGAGTTTTTAGATTGAAAGCAACTAAGGAAAGACTAACTGAGGCCCAAATCCCATATCCTCAACTTTCGCTCTTGCCACCAAATGACAGTTCTGTCCCATCTCAACTAAGCAGACCTAAGTCAGAGTCTCTACTGTTTTGGTAATTATTTACTTTTTCTGTTTGTTTGTAGTCTGACTGCTGCTGAAATCCTCCCAATTGGGAAATAAAATAGTATTGTTTCAGATTAGTCAAATTTTAGTTTTCATTTCAACTGAGAGAATCTTTGCATAGTGTGAGGTTAATCTTAACTGGAGAATGTGACCAGGCATGGAATGAAGCATTGAATGGTTCTTACTTCAGATCAGTTTACTGTGCCAGATGAAGTCACCTTTCCAGGAGGTCTGCACATCTTGTTTCTCACATCTTTATTTTCCTCACTCATGTGTCTAAGTTCTACTTTGATTAGGTGATGACTGTCAGATTGGATCCTCTAAATTCTATGAGATTTAGTTATTTGGCCCCATCAAGTTTGGAATTTTCTAAAATATTATTCCACTCCTCAAAAAAATAAATAAGGAGACTTTCCGTGATAAAGGAGAAACTCAACCTAAATGATTACTGCAAGTAAAGGGCTTAGAATAGTGCTTGACACATAGTAAGCACTCTATAAAAGTTAACAGTTGTGGTGATTGTTTTTACTACTCCACCATTCTATGAAACCTGATGGACATAATTATTTATGTCTTGTATCCAGTTGTGAGAATAAGTATAAGAAATTTACATTCCCTTTTAAAAAATATTATATGGTGTTTTTGGTGAAAGTATACACAGCAAAACAGGTTCCCATTCAACAATTTCTGCATGTAATATCCAGTGACATTGGTTACATTCTTCACATTGTGTCAACGTTCTCGTTATTTCCGTTCTAGTTGTTCCATTCCCATTAACTTAGTTTCTCTGCTCCCTCACTTTCTTATCTATGCTTTAGAGTAACTGTTGTACATTCGGTCTCATATAGATAATTTTTAAAAAGAGTGCAGCCCTCAACGGTGACATTCTTTACTTTTTGGGCTAACCTGCTATTTAGTTAAAAGATGACTTCAGGGGATAGTTTCAGTTCAGTTTGTAAAGACTGTCTCAGAGCAATAGCCTCAGGGTCCATTCCTTCTTAAGCAATAATATCATTAGAACGCAGGTTGAGAAAAAAAATTCTTTTCCTGTGTAAGATGAAAAGTGAAATATTAAAGATGCTTTCCTACAGGAAAATAAATACACTAGTACAGTTCCCTTTAACAACTCCCCCTACTAGTTCTCCTCTTCCCACCCCCTACCCCCATCATCAACCCAACCCTTGTATATGGGAAGTGTTTCTTTTTTATACCTAGCACCAATTATTTAAACTCATCAGCCAAGACGGTTAAATCTGAGAGAGAAACAACAACATTGAATATTTTGGGTAAAAATGGGCCAAATGCTTCTGATACAGTTCACGCTGATAACGTTTATCCAAGTTGAGATCCTCTGTTTACTAACAGGTCGTTGCTTATCCCCTTCCCAATTCCTTGAGGGCAGAGACTATTACAGTCACCTTTTATATTTCTGACACTTAATACAGTACCTGGCATGTTAATGATCAGTAGGTATTTAACTGACTTAAAGGGCCCTAAACCTAGTTCTGCCATTTACTGCTTGTGTGACTTTAGTGGAATCAGTTTTTCTCTCTGGGCCTCAGCTTCCTCATTCACAGAATGGGAGAGGGAGTTTGGACTATAGGCTCTCCAGAGTGCCCCCTAGCACTGATACTTCAGGATCCCATGGGGCGTTTGGGTTCCTGTTGGCTGGTGCTGTGCTATAACATTTTACGAGTTTCATGTGAAAATGAAGTAAAGTATCACACAAGTTTTTTATTCTGCAAAATGAATTAGGCAGGGATTTGTTTAGGAGGTTCCTTTTAAAACAGATAAATACATTTCTCATTACATTTTGCACCTTTTAGGGCTTTAGGAGTTGTTTTGGGGAATATGTGGGTATGTGTGTACTTTTGCTTCTGCTTATAATTTACATGTAGATGGTAAAAATTTCTTCTGTCGGATGAAAGAAGGTTAAATAACAACTACGTTGTATCTGACCTAGTAATTCACTTTTAGGAATCTGTTGTAGAGAAATCACCTAGAATATAGATAATAATTTATGGACAAAATTATTAGTAAAATCTTATTTACAGTACTGAAAAACTGGTTATAAAATATATGATCAGGAATAGGGAAATATTTAAATTTGTCATATACATAAAATATTACATACAGAAGCAACGTACAAAGATATTTTGTTCAATTTCAGCTATTTTAAAACAGTATACATCTAAAGGAGAAGAAATAACCCCACAAGATGATAATGGTTATTTCTGGATGGAGTGATTATGAAATATTTTTTTCTCTTATTAACACTTCTCTTTCTAAATTCTTTTTACGATGTTAGTTTTCTTATGAGAAAAAATGATATTTAAAATTTTATACCCACCTAAAATATAGATGATCCTCTAATGAACACTAAAAATGTCAAAGCCAATTTCTTTGCTGCGTGAGAAATACCATGCCATAAAAGAGTGAGATGAATCGGACTATTCTGCCCCCAAGTTTATTGTACACACCTACTAGCTCCATGCTTGGCAGCAGGACCTTCTCTGAAAGGTTCTAACTGTAGCATTGGTTGTACTGCCTGGCTAGGATCTATGTCCATCACCTTGTGGTTTTAGGAGGAAAGAGAAGGTGACTCTGTAAACTGCTCTGCTGATGACGAGCGCAGCACAGCCGGTATGTATCTAAGTCTGCGAGAGTTTGGTCAACACAGAGTTCCGTGTTTACTGAAGGTGGTGAAGACCCGGGAAATAATAAAATGAATGAATTTAATTTCCCATTAAGTGTTTTATAATAGGGAGTGTTAACCAGGGGCTTCCTTGGCACCCGAGAATAGTAGAACCAGCAGGGAGGGCCCCTCCATATCACTTTACTCCAAATCCCAGATCCTTCCAGCTGACAGGGGGGAGAATCCTGTTTTGGAGGCAGCCAGACCAATGTGGCTGTGCCACTTTCTGGTTGTGTGACCTTGGACAATTTACTCATTCACTCTAGACATGTTTACTGAGTTCCTGCTTCATGCCAGACTCTGGGCCAAGTGCTGGGAATAGAATAATGAACAAGATGGAGTACCTGCTCCCCACAGAGTTTAATGCCCTTGGAGAGTTGAGAGGAGCAGAGGGATTTACAGGCAAGCTACTGCACTTCCCTGCAACGCCTGTTTTCTGTGCTTTTCTCTTATATGAAGTCCCTGGGTGATACAAACGATTAGCATGCTCAGCTGCTAACCAAAAGGTTCAAGGTTTGAGTCCACACAGGCACCTCAGAAGAAAGGCCTGGTGATCTACTTCTGAAAAATCAGCCATTGAAAACCCCATGGAGCACAGTTCTACTCTGGGGTCGCCGTAAGTTCGAGTAGACTCAATGGCAACTCGTTTTTCTTTTTTTCCCCCTGATGATCTCTCTTCCTCGTGGTTTGGTCCCAGGCCCTCTTTTCTCACATTCTGCAATCTCACTTGAGAGTTTCATCCTCTCCCTTCGCTCCAGGTACTACTTACAGAGATGACATCTGATCTGTGTGTCCAGCCTGAGTTGCTTTCTGAGCTACAGACTCATAGAGCCAATTGTCAGCTAGATAGTTCCCCTTGGGAGCCTAACATCCACCTGAAACATGATTTGTCCAAGCTGAGTTGGTGTCATGCCAAGTACCCCTTCCCCCCAAGCTTCTTCTCCTCCTATGTTTCCTATCTCTGTGAATAGCCCATTGTCCATCCAGCGCTGAGCCAGAAATCTCCACTCCTTCATTTTCTTACTGCCCTCCATGTTTAGTGAACCATCCAGCTCTGCTGAGTCTCTCTCTCATGTGGATGTCATTCATTTCAGTCTGCTTCTCTCTATCCTAACTCCTGCTTCTCTTCTTCAGGTTTCCCTGCCACCGGTCTTGCCCCCTCCAGTCATTTCTTCACATTCCAGCTGGATTAATCTTTCTCAAATGTAACTAACTGATTACATCATTCCTCTGCATAGCACCCCCTGCCTGGGTCCCACTGCCCTCAGAATAAAATATAATCACTTTAACATGGCCTGCTGACCTCTCCAGTCTCATTGCCTGCCCCCTTTTCCCTTAAATTTTGAAGCTTCAGCCGTACGAAATTACCTTTGTTTTTCTATATCATACTTTTTTTTCCCTCTAACAACATTTATATCTTCATGCATGCCGTTCCCTCTGTCTAGAATGTTCCCCTTAGCATCCTCCTTTCTCCACCCCTCCTTTATATATCTGGACCTACTCATTTCATTCTGAGATCTTACTTCAGATGTTACTTCCTCCAGGAAATCTTCCTCAAATTCCCAAGTCTGGGCTGTGCACCCTTGTTCTCTATCCCTGTAGTCCCCTGTACTTCCCTCATCATCACTGCTCGGACACTGCTCCCACAGTTTGTATCGCGAGCATCTAGCCCAATACTAGGCACATTGTAGGTACTTAGTAGATATTGATTATGAAATAATTTTTTATTTCTCCAGATCACATTCATCTGGCATAAAGTTAAGGTTACAGTAATAACAAAACAATTGTTTTTGTTTTCTTGGTCCTTCCTTAGACCAAACTGGGACTTAAGTCTTTCTCCCCTGAAACGTCTCTGGCAAACTGGCCTTAGATGATCCACTGATGATTTTGTAGGTCCTGCCTAGATGTGACTGAACCCTAAGGTCAGCTACACTTAAAATTAGAATAAAAATAACTGATCAGAAAGGGGGGGGGGGGGGATGCCAAAATAAGGATAATAGCTAGCATTTATTGATAGCTTCTTATCATTCTACTACTTTACATGAATTATTTTCACCCTCCCAACAACTCTGTGAGGTAAGTACAATTATCCCCACTGTACAGATGAGAAAATTGAGAGCCAGAGAAGTTAAGTAACCTGCCTCAGGTCACAGAGCAGAGAGTGGTGGAACTAACTCAGGCTGCCTGATTCCAGGGCCCACTCTCTTAGCCAACACACCACTGCCTCCTTAGATGAGCTCAAAAGGACCTTTAGCTCTGACCTTCTATGTTTCTCTGGTTCTCAAAAGCAGAAAAACTGAGTCTGGCCAATAACGCATTAACTACGATGGGTCTGCTTCACCCTCAAACACTATTCTAGTTATTGTAGGACCCAGACAATCCAGATGGGGTCATCCCTTCTGTTGAAGCTCTCTGTGACCTCTTCCTCACTTCCTGCATAGATGTTTGTATTCTCCATGAGAGGCAGTATAGTATAGTGGTTAAAACATGCACTCTGAAGTCAGGCCACCTGGGCTCAAACCACAGCTCTGGCATTTTTTAGGTATGTGACCCGGGGAAAATTGTTTAACCTCCTATGCTTCACTTTCATCATCTATAAAATGGGGATAATATTAATAGTACATAACCCACAGGGCTGTTGTGAGGATTAAAGAACTAAATACATGTAACACACTTAGGATAGGGTTTGGCACATAGTAAGCACTAATTAGATTTGTGCTAAAGGAGCCCTGGTGGCACAACAATTAAGTGTTCAGCTGCTAACAGCAAGGTTGGCAGTTTGAACCCACCCAGAGCTCCATGGGAGAAAAGACTTGATGATCCGCTCTCATAAAGATTACAGCCTAGAAAACCCTATGGGGCTATTCTACTTTGTCACATGGGGTTGCTATGAGTCTGAATTGACTTGATAACACCTAACAACAACAAATCTGTGTTCATATTTTCATTATTTAAAATAACCTTGTTAATATTTACTGAAGCTGGGATAACTGAATTAACGTGCTTTGATTATTAATACGCGGCAGCTCTACTGCCATTTGACTTGGAGAAATCTACCCGTTCTTTCATGTCATTATGGGCTTTTAAAAAAATGTATTACCCAGGAAGATAAAAATAAATCATCTGCAAAATCTTACATGAAGGGTTTTCATAAATCTTATAAAAGTTGGTCCAAGTTGAAAGATAGCTGCCTAGATTGGTTTAAAGCCCTTCACTGTGAACATTCTAATGGGGGTGTTTATAGAGGGAGGATCTGGAATGGTCTGCCTAGTAGAGTGTGTGTGGTCACTGGAATCATGACTTTTTATCTACCTGATGGTTATGAGGAGGAGGAGTTGGCTCAGGCTCAAGGGAAGTCAGCAGATGATGAAGCCCTTGTCCTCAGTCTTGCTCGTGGCCACCAGTTGGAGAGCAGTATACTATCTGTTGTCTGGTCCATGGTCTTTAGCCTGGCATTCTCACCTTTCTACTGTATGCCCCTTCACCCTTACTCTTCCTCCTGCCTGGAAGTTTGTCACCCACATCTCAGTAAGACCTGGCCCCGCGTGTGTCTCAAGGCCCATATTATAAGTCATTTCCCTCCTGTAGCATTTTCTTTGCACTACGCAGACTTCTTTTATACCAGTTTTCACTTTCTGTCTTTGGTGTACTTGTAGGTAGTTTCTACTCTAGACTGGGCACTCAAGTACTTACATTTTTCATATCCATTCTTTTGTTTAACCCTTAAACTTTTGAGGTACATATTCTTATTATCCTTATTTTCCTGATAAGGAGCCCAAGGCTCAGAGAGATTATTTACTAAGTAAGGTGGCTTGTGTAGGGTTCACAATCTCAAATGCTAATCAAGGAAGACAGATGGTAAAAATGAGTGAAGAAGGTTAGATGTAATCCATTGACGAGTCATGTTAACGGGACACCAACACCGTCTAACAGAAGGGAGCACTATTTAACTCTAGCCAGTTGTTGCCACATTGGAATCTGGGCCTAGTCTTATGCGATTTTTCCATTTTTTCAAGAAAAGTGGCAAATCCAGACTTACTTGTACAATTTTCATATATTCAATGTTGGCAACTAATTTTATTTTTAAAAAAATACTGAACTGCTAAATACCACATGGCTGGTGGTTACCACTTACCACTGCTGGTTAGAACCTTGAAATGCTGAGTATGGAGCTGACTGTGCAGCCTACAAAGGCCATGCTCCTGAGGCAGGGAGTCATTCTGAGGAAAGACCTTTGCTCCTTCTTCCTCTTAAATCCTCCCAACCCTGCATGCCAGCTCTCATGCCAGCTCTCCCTCACCTGCAGGCCTGTCCTGGCATTGCAGCTCTCGCTCCATCTCATCGACCCCCGCGCTCTTTGCCTGTCTTTCTTTCTCTCCATGCTGTCCAAGGGTGATGACTGCTCTGTCTCCTCCACAGGGATCTCCGACACTGGATCTTGCTCTCTAATTTAGCTCCATGTCTTTATTGTGATGAATGAGCCTGAGCAGATGACAAGCAGAAATCACTGGGCAGAAGATCAAATGCTCCCCCTGGGCTGCTCAGAGCATATTTATGACTTCTCCAGTTTGGGAAGTTCCACCCATGATAATGTGGTGCCTGCCAAGAGTGAACTTCTACCCCCTGGATACCTTTACCCAGTCTAAGTGGAGAAATAGAGATTTGTAAAGGCTGCCAAACGGAAACCTCTGAAAGCAGAATCATTGACAACCTGTTTGGAATTTTCTGTGACCAGAACACTGCTTATTAACAGGGTCTGAGCTAAGAGGTCTCTGGAATCTCTTCAGCTTTGTGGCTTGGTGACCACAAAATAATGGTGTTACTTTAATATTTTACCTCATTGTGCCTCAGTTTTATAATCTGTAAAGTGGATTTGCACTCGAAGACTTCTAAGGTTTTCCCCAACCCCAACATTCTGTTTGCATCAGAGCTATTTCTTTATTATCTGTAACAAATGGAGATCAGTTGGAGCATAGATTAAATATCATTTTAGCCCAGTAGGCGGTTGCTAGAACGCTGCAGTGGCCCAACTTACTGTTTCATTTTCCCACATTCTTTGGAGGTGCTAATGAACAGTAAAACCAAAAGGCTGGCCAAAGGAAGGTTAAAAAAAAGGCACTGGTACAAAAAATCTGGATTTCCCTCAAACTAGAAATAACTCCCAAATAAATAAAAGTTGATTGTGTTTTGACAGTACTGTGTATCTTATACAGTAATGGAATCATCCTAGTGTTGGACTAGAGAGAGATCCATAAATTAAATTGTGTCTGTCTCATCCTGCCTTAGAAATAGCCATGGAATCTTAATTTTTAGAGTGGAAGACCTTCAGTCTTTTCTAAAAAAAAAAAAAAAAAAGAAAAGAAAGAAATAATAATGAAGATGCCACAATTAGTTGCCTGGGTGAGCTCTCTGAAATCAGCTTTCCTTTTGGGTCAGCTGTCCTCCAGTTAAGCAGTTATGTAGAAATCTTTCATTTTCATGCCCGGATGTATAAAACAGAAAAATCATGGGATGCTAAGTTGCTGAACACACACGAAGTGGTGCCACAGTGTCCCTGCTCAGTGCCAAAGCAAATTTCTGAGCGTTATGTAATTTCTCCCTGACTTTGAGATCCCACGATCCTGTCTGAGGTTGATGCTATGTAATCCGCCAAGGCTGTATTCCATCAGACCTTTCCTTGGTGGGTAATATCTTGTATTAGGGACCTGTGATCGGGGTCAGGCTTCCTATCATTTCAGCCCATGTCCAATGTCCTGCTGTCTTCCAAGATTCATGCTGGGTGATTGCAAAACTAGGCAGTGTTTAATTGGCTAAAATATAAATCACAACTTGCAAGCGTGTATTCCTTCATCTGGAAAGTATTTCATATCCTCTGCTGTGGAGAAGTAGAAAGAAAGATTTTTTTATATGGTTTCAAAAACAAAGCATATGCTAAAACTTTTGCCTCAAGGAATTTACAGTCTATTTGGAGAGCCATGACGTGCATTTATAAGTTAAATAACAACATATACAAAAAGTAAGTAACCTGTAGTGTACCGCTGGAAGAGCTAACAAACGGTAGTGTCGTAGACTGAGTTCTGATTGGATAACCTGTCTAAAGACAACAGAGATCCTCACAACTGGACCAATAAGCACCATCATTATAAACAGAGATCATACTGAAGTTGTCAAGTTGTCAAGGATTTCATTTTACTTGGATCAATAATCAATGCCCATGGAAGCAGCAGTCAAGAAACCAAACAATGCATTGTGTTGGGCAAATCTCCTGCAAAAGACCTCTTTAAAGTGCTTAAAAAGCAAAGATGTCCCTTTGAGGACTAAGGTGCACTTGACCCAAGTCATGGTATTTTCAATCACCTCATATGCATGTGAAAGCTGGACAATGAAAAACTGACACATTTGAATTACGTTGTTTGTGAAGAATGTTAATATACCTTGGACTGCCAGAAGAACAAACAAGTCTGTCTTGGAGGAAGTACAGCCAGAACACTCCTTAGAAACAAGGATGGCAAGACTTCATCCCACTTACTTTGGATATCTTCCCAGGAGGGACCAATCCCTGGAGATGGACATCATGCTTGGTAAAGTAGAGGGTTGGCAAAAAAGAGGAAGACCCTCAGTGAGGTGGATTGACACAGTGGCTGCAACAATGGGCTCAAACATAGCAGTGATTGTGAGGATGGCTCAGGACCAGGCTACGTTTCATCGTGTTATACATGAGGTCACTATGAGTTGGAATCGACTTGACGGCACCTAACAACAAGCAGTATAATCTTCTTATGTTCCTGGTGAAAAAACTGAAGCACAGAGAGATAAATAAAACCGACCTGAGGGAAGATAGCCAGGAAAGGGTAGAATTGATTGAGGCTTGATTGCAGATCTCCTTATGTCCTTTGCATTCTTCTTTCTACTATGCCATGCCTGTCTCTCTGTATATTTAACAGTGATTTCAGAAAACTGTAGGCGCTCAGATGGGGAAAGGTGGCCCACTTTAAAAATCAAAATTTCAATATTACTTCAGGAAACACATAATACCAGAGACACATAATTTGACTTAATAAATGTGATAGACACATCTCTCTCATCCAATACTAACATCAGGTAATTAACTGCATATACACTGTTGTCAAACTAAGGTACTGTAAAACCAAATCCCTTGCCATTGAGTTGATTCCAACTCCTAGCGACCCTATAGGACAGAGTAGAACTGCCCCATAGGGTTTCCAAGGAGCGGCTGGTGAAGCCAAGCTCTTAATCACTGCACCACCAGGGCTCCACGGTACTGTAAAGCCACCATCAACTTTTCACCATTTGGGCAAAATTTCTAGCTTGGGGAGAGTCCAGATCCCTGGTCTCTCAGTGCCTTCTTGTTTCCTTGTAAGCCTTTTGGTTTTATTGTTCATTAACACCTTCAATGGTGTAAGAAAATGAAATCAGTAAGTTGGATGCTATTCAGGAGCTCTAGAAAATTGCCTGTGTTCACTGATTTTCTTCATCAGTGAAATGGAAATGATAATAGTACTGACCTCATAGAGTTGTTGTACTAATCAAATGAGTTCATGGAGCTTAGAACAGTGCCTAGCATTCTTAGTTATCTTCTGCTGTTGCTTCGTCATCTCTATCATCATTTCCATGTGGTTCTGCTTTACCTGTCCCTGCTTCTGGCACATAACTCTCCTCAGATTACACAGATGTGATATGCACATCTGTACCAAAATTTTCACCTCTTCTGTAGAAGGAAAATGTATTTTATTTTCCATAGCTTAGATCTTAAGAAGAGTGCTTAAGTTCAACTTCCTGAGAAATTGTCCGTTTGTTTATTGATGACTGCCCTGCACAAACATTCATATCACTTAGCATTAGGAGTGGACTTAGGGATCATTTTACAGATGAGGTCACTGAGGCCTGGAGAGGTTATTTATCCATCCATGATGGATTTACTCCAGGGGCTATATTGTTAAGTAGCACAGGTTAGAACCTGGGAAGCTTGACTTTAATTCTAAACCACTTCTTTCTTTTGACATAAAAGGAGAGGAAGAGGAAGGTACATGGCCTGTTTCATAGAGGTTGTTGAATGCTGGCTTCCTGAAAATACCAGCGAAATGGCCTATTGATAAGGCAAAGATGTGTTTATTCTTATTGCCATAAGTGAAAACACTACCTTCAAGAAGAGCAAAGTCAAGATATTTATGAGGTTTGGGAGTTTGGGTTATAATGCATCTTTCCATGCAGAGGCTTGATTAGAGTTATGTAGTGATCATGATATAATAATTTAGGATTTGTGAACACGACAAGGTAAAGATTTTGAGTGAGGCCAGAGTTTTGATGAATGTTGGAGTCGTTGTTATGTGCTGTAAAGTCAGTTCCAACTGATAATGACCCTATAGGACAGAGTAGAACTGCCCTGTGGGGTTTCCAAGGAGTGGCTGGTGGATTTGAACTGCCAAACTTTTGGTTAGCAGCAGTAGTTCTTAACCACTGCACCACCAGGGCTCCAGGAATGTTGGAGAGTAAACAGTAATTTCATCTTATCTATTGAAAAGCTCATGAGTTTGATGTTCATTAAGTGGGTTTTTCAGGAAGTTTTTTGTAGCCTTTTTCTTCCTGGGCAAGAATTTTCTGGAATAGTAAAGTTACCTTGATGAAAACAGTGGAATAGTAAAGTCATATTAATGTTGATATTAAGGTATGTGTAGTAGATGGTTTCAGTATTAAGCTATGTGTAGTAGATGGTTTCAGTCTTAATGATAATCATACCATTAATTGGTCACCAACTATGTGCCAGACTATTTACAGACTTTTTCTGCTGAAAGTTCATCATGGGCAAAATAAATCTACAATTATTTTGTAGATTATTCTGACTCTAGCTCTCAAAAATAGTGGCTGGCACATGACAAATATTCTGTAAATACTTATAAAATACTATGCATTTGTTATAGCCTTATGCTTTCTAATACATAAAGTTGGTATCAACAGTTACCCAGCAATTCCACGTCTGAGTATTTAAACCAAATAAATTTTCATACAGGTCCGTAAGGGAACATGCACAAGAATGTTCATCACAACATTGGTGGTGGTTATGGAGAATTAGAGACAATCTGGATGTCTATCCCCGTGAGATTAGACAGATAAAATTTAATGAATGCAGACCCTGGGGTATTGTCTTAATCAGTGTTCCAACAGGAAAGAGATGGTGTGCTCAAAATAATTCAATTGAAGATAATTTCATGAAGGTACTACTTATGACAATGGACAGAGTTAAGGAATCAACAAGGGATAGTAAGGCACCCAGGGACTAGTAACCTGGGAAGTCCCTATCACCCCTAGACCTGAAGGATAAAGGGAGAGAATGACATAATTGGAGCTCAGTAAGAGTGGAGCTGGGGAAGAGGGGCATAGCCAAGTTGCTGTGGGTATAGAAGAATCTTGTTGTTCTTGTTGTGTGCCATCGAGTCTAGGTGCTGGTAAAATTTTTGTATGGTAGTGAGGGAGTAGAAGCCAGGAGGAGGCAAGGACATGACCTTTAAGGCCAACCTCTTTTCTTTCTATCCTCAATCTTCTCTTGGTCCTTCCCATTGGCACAAACAGAGGCAAATACCACCAGAAGCCAGTGGATGTGGGGCTCTGGGTGATGTGTCTGTAAAGATCAGTCTCTAGGGCACAGGGAAGGGCAGAGAATGACTGAACAGCTCAGGAAGGGCAAAGGACAAATGACCTGCATAAATAGTATGCAGCAGTTAGAAGTAATGAGTAGATATACTCATAACAACATGGATGTACCTTAAAAATAGACTACTGGGTTAAAAAAAAGTTAAGAAACAAAGAGATCTAAAACACAATTATGTTTATATGAATTAAAAATACACACACAGAAAACAACAATGCACATTTGCAGGAGTATGCAGGAACAAAGGCCTACATGTCAAACACAGTGGAATGCCTGAGTATGTAGGGAAAAAAGAATGTGGATTAAAGGGAATAAATAGGAAAATAAATGAGAAGCACCCTTCATGGACCGGTGATGATAATGTTCAATGAATTGAGGAGAGTGATTAACCCAACCTCCTAAGTAAAAATACATACATATATGTAAACCCATTGCCGTGGAATCAATTCGACTCATAATGACCCTGTAGGACAAAGTAGAACTGCCTCAAAGGATTTCCAAAGCTGTAATCTTTATGAGTTTTCATAAGGTTTCCACTGGCTAATTCTTTTCAAAAGTAGACTGCCGGTGAAAACCTTAAGAATAGCAGCAGAACATTGTCTGATACAGTGTTGGAAGATGAACTCCCCCGGGATTGAAAGGCAGTCAAAAGATAACTGAAGAAGAGCTGCCTCCTCAAAATTGAGTCCATGTTAATGACATGGAAGGAGTCAAGCTTTCAGGACCTTTATTTGCTGATGTGGCATGACTCAAAATGAGAAGAACAGCTGTAAACATCCATTAATAATCGGAACCTGGAATGTACAAAGTATGAATCTAGGAAAATTGGAAATCATCAGAAATGAAATGGAATGCATAAACGTTGATATCCTAGGCATTAATGAGCTGAAATGGACTGGTATTGGCCATTTTGAATCAGACAGTCTTATGGTCTACTATACCGGGAGTGACAACTTGAAGAGGAATGACGTTGTATTCATTGTGAAAAAGAACGTTTCGAGATCTATCCTAAAGTACAATGCTGTCAGTGATAATATCCATACGCCTACAAGGAAGACCAGTTAATATGACTATTATTCAAATTTACACACCAACCACTAAGGCCAAAGATGAAGAAATTGAAGATTTTTACCAGCTTCTGCAGTCTGAAATTGATTGAACATGCAATCAGGATGCATTGATAATTACTGGTGAATGGAATGCAAAAGTTGGAAACAAAGAAGAAGGATCAGTGGTTGAAAAATATGGCCTTGGTGATAGAAATGATGCTGGAGATCGCGTGACAGACTTTTGCAAGACCAATGACTTCTTCATTGCAAATACCTTTTTTCACCAACTTAAATAGTGACTATACACATGGACTTTGCCAGATGGAATACAGAGGAATCAAATCGACTACATCTGTGGAAAGAGACGATGGAGAAGCTCAATATCATCAGTCAGAATAAGGCCTGGGGCCAACTGCCAAACAGACCATCAATTACTCATATGCAAGTTGAAACTGAAGAAAATTAGAAAGTCCACGGGAGCCAAAGTATAACCTCGACTATATCTCACCTGTATTTAGAGACCATCTCAAAAATAGATTTGACGTGTTGAACACTAATGACCGAAGACCAGACGAGTTGTGGAATGATATCAAGGACATCATCTATGAAGAAAGCAAGAGGTCATTAAAAAGACAGGAAAGAAAGAAAAGACAAGACCAAAACGGATGTCAGAAGAGACTCTGAAAACTTGCTGTTGAACGTCGAGTAGCTAAAGCAAAAGGAAGAAATGGTGAAGTAAACGAACTGAACAGAAGGTTTCAAAGGGTGGCTCGAGAAGACAAAGTAAAGTATTATAATGACATGTGCAAAGAGCTGGAAATAGAAAACCAAAGGGGAAGAACACGCTCAGCATTTCTCAAGCTGAAAGAACTGAAGAAAAATTCAAGCCTTCCGTTGAAATAGTGAAGGATTCTGTGGGGAAAATATTAAAGGACGCAGGAAGAATCAAAAGGAGATGGAACGAATACACAGAATCATTATACCAAAAACAATCGGTCGATGTTCAGCCATTTCAAGAAGTAGCATATGATCAGGAACTGATGGTATTAAAGGAAGAAGTCCAAGCTGTACTGAAGGCATTGGCGAAAAACAAGGCTTCAGGAATTGACGGAATATCAATTGAGATGTTTCAGCAAACAGATGCAGCACTGGAAGTGCTCATTTGTCTATGCCAAGAAATTTGGAAGACAGCTACCTGGCCAACCGACTGGAAGAGATCCACATTTATGCCAGTTCCCAAGAAAGGTGATCCAACTGAACGCAGAAATTATCGAATAATATCATTAATATCATATGCAAGTAAAATTTTGCTGAAGATCATTCAAAAACAGCTGCAGCAGTGTATCTACAGGTTACTTACTGCCAGAAATTCAGGCAGGATTCAGAAGAGGATGTGGAACCAGGGATATCATTGCTGATGTCAGATGGATCCTGGCTGAAAGGAGAGAATACCAGAAAGATGTTTCCCTGGTGTTTTATTGACTATGCTAAGGCATTCGACTTTGTGGATCGTAACAAATTATGGATAACATTGCGAAGAATGGGAATTCCAGAACACTTAATTGTACTCATGAGGAACCTGTACATAGATCAAGAGGCAGTCATTTGAACAGAACAAGGGGATACTGCGTGTTTTAAAGTCAGGAAAGGTGTGCGTCAGGGTTGCATCCTTTCACCATACCTATTCAATCTGTATGCTGAGCAAATAATCCGAGAAGCTGGAGTATATGTAGAAGAAAAGGGCATCAGGATTGAAGGAAGACTCATTAACAACCTGCATTAGGCAGATGACACAATCTTGGTGGCTGAAAATGAAGAAGACTT
The DNA here is from genome assembly GCA_030035585.1 of Dugong dugon. Lineage (NCBI taxonomy): Eukaryota > Metazoa > Chordata > Mammalia > Sirenia > Dugongidae > Dugong > Dugong dugon. Next base: position 92,652,477 of record CM057462.1, read on the forward strand.
GAAGCACTTACGAAGAAGATCAAAGATCATAGCCTTCAGTATGGATTACACCTCAACATAAAGAAAACAAAAATCCTCACAACTGAACCAGTAAGCAACATCATGACAAATGGAGAAAAGATTGAAGTTGCCAAGGATTTCATTTTACTTGGATCCACAATCAACATCCATGGAAGCAGCAGTCAAGAAATCAAAAGACACATTGCGTTGGGCAAATCTGCTGCAAAAGGCCTCTTTAAAGTTTGAAAAGCAAAGATGTCACCTTGAAGACTAAGGTGCGCTTAACCCAAGCTATGGTACTTTCAATGGCATCATATGCAGGCAAAAGCTGGACAATGAATAAGGAAGACTGAAGAAAAACTGACACCTCTGAATTGTGGTGTTGGCGAAGAATATTGAATATGTCACGGACTGCCAAAAGAATGAACAAATCTGTATTGGAAGAAGTACAATCAGAATGCTCCTTAGAAGCAAAGGACAGTGAGACTACATCTTACATACTTAGGACATGTCAGGAGGGATCCAGTCCCTGGAGAAGGACATCATGCTTGATAAAGTACAGGGTCAGTGAAAAAGAGGAGGACCCTCCACAAGATGGATTGACACAGTGGCTGCAACAATGGGCTCAGGCATAACAACGTTTGTGAGCATGGTGCAGGACTGGGCAGTGTTTTGTTCTTTGGTGCATGGGGTCGCTATGAGTCGAAACCAACTTGACGGCACCTAACAGAAACAACAACAGTTACCTTTACGGGAGCAGACTGCCACACCTTTCTCCTATGGAGCAGCTGGTGGGTTCGAACTGCCCACGTTTTGGTTAACAGACAAGCGCTTGACAACTGTGCCACCAGGGCTCCATATATATATATTAAATTAATTTCTATGTTATATGGATGAGACAGCTAAGGCCCATAGGTGTTTGAGAAACAAGCTCAAGCTTATGCAGGTAGTGGGAGATCCTTTGAGGAAATGAAGGGCTAGGGACATTCTTGAGGCAGATCCTTCTCTTCATTAGACTACCTTGCCTCAACCTAGTCAAGACATTTGAGCCACACAATCCAGTCATCGAAGACCATTGTGAACTCAGATCACTGCTGTTCCTTTTTGTGCCCCTGCCTGGTGACCAAGGAGAAGCTTCTCTAAATACTAAGGTCCCACTGCCTGCGTTTGAGGACTTGCTTGGAAAAGTATCATCATTGTCTTATACCTATCATTATCTAAAGCTTTTATAAATGGCATCATTTTGGGGACAAGGTAATTGTCAGGTTGGGCCTGTGCAGACACAGAGCTCAGCTGTTATCTCGAAGGTCACTTTCAATCTCTTTCCCTTTTCTGTCTGTCAACAGGCATCTCACTTGGTTTATGTTAAGCTTAGAAAATGGGGTTTGGGTTTAGCCAGAGGGAATAGATGGCCTCAGCTTCCTGTCTCTGGAAGGGAAGGAAGTGGAGATGGCCTAAGCCACTCTGGGGCCTCTGTGTAAGTAAGGAGCATTTACCCATTAAAGGGCACTTGTGTGCAGGGTTATGTTGCTGTCTGCCCACGAACATAACCCTCTCCATTGGAGAGCTCCTCAGGGTAGGTTTTCAGGAGACAGCAGTTGGGAGAATGGCCCCAGAAAAGCTATAGTGATCGTTAGCAGATTGTGTGAGAAACACAGACAAGGCTTTCGATTCTGGGAATTATTAGAAGAAAAAATACACATTTGTCTGAATCAATCATGCTGCAAGATCAGAGAAACCTGAATCCATTAGATGCGCTTAATACCAGCAGTAATAGTAATAATAAAACCCACTACCACCATTTGCTTGCCTGCTCTATAGGAGGCATGGTACCTGAAGGTTGACATCTGTGATCTCATTCCATCCTCATGACAACCATGCCTTTTACTGATGGGGAGACCAAGCTCAAAGAGCTTAAGCAACTTGCTCAGCCCAGGATGGAGCCAGAAGATGACTCAGGGCTGACAGCCTCCTTGGCCTCTGCTCCTTCTGCTCAGAAGTTCTGTCCCCTTGTAACTTTGCCTTGTTGGTACCCCAGCTCCAATAGTAAAGCCTGTTCTAGGATGGGTGGGATAGGGGTGGTGGCCCAGAAAAAGCGGAAACTTCCTACAAACAGACACACACACACACGCATCAGTTGCCGTGAAGTAGATTCTGATTCCTGACAACCTCATGTGGGACAGAGTAGAACTGTGTTCTGTAAGGTTTTCAATGGCAAATTTTTCAGAAGTAGATCAGCAGGACGTTCTTCTTCAAAACGCCTCTGGGTGGACTCAAACCTCTAATCTTTTGGTTAGCAGCTGAGCACATTAACCATTTGCACCACCACCCAGGGACTCTAGAAGCTTCCTAGATAGGGCTAAGTGAAACCTCTCTAAGGCCCCAGTAAGTGTTTATTTTTAAAGCAGAGTTTCTTGTTAGGGTTGTTTTTCCCTCTCCTTTACCTGAAAAGTGATCCTGTGTTGTCTTCTGACAGGATCACTCAGGTAAGAAGGGAGCTCATCCAGTTATACCGTCAGGATGTAGATCCTGCCATACTGGGCTGTTGCAGGGCTCCTTCATGATACCTGGAGAGCCTGATATCCTGGAATCCTGTAGCTGGATTGGGAGGCTCAGCCTGGTCTACCCTGGTAGGAAGAAGTATGGAAGGCAGGATGTGGACCGCAGGGTGGATCTGGTCCTGGCTTAGGGTTTCAGGTTTACTCCTAGAGAGCAGAGGTCCCTGGAACAGAAAAGTACCATCACGGACAGGGCTCCTGAACTGTCAGAGTGAGTCTGTATTCATTTCCCTTACTTCGGTGCTCAGATATTGTCTCTTCACGATCTACCCAGATCCACCCAACTGGAATCACATACTCCTTTCTTTTGCAATCTTTGTCTGAAAGTGAATAAAGCCCACTTGCATGCTTCATTTTCAGTACTTTGCTCTTGCATCTCCCTTTTGATTTTCTCTTTTTAATTATGTTTTGTCCTACTAGCAAATAATACTAAAAATGGGAATAGTAATAAATGGTACCATTTATTAAGCAGCTATCTGTGACAGGCACTGTTCTAGTTGCTTTACATAGATAATCTCATTTGATCCTCTGCATAACCCTGTAAGTAATTATCTCCAATTGGCAAATGAAGAAATTGAAGCTTGAGAAGGTTAAGAAACCAGTTCAAGGTCACACAGCTAGAACATCATGGGGCAGGGAACAGCACCCTATTCTGTTTTCCTTCAAAACCCTTGGTACTTTCTACTTGACCACATTGCCTATAAAATGGGGATGGTAATAACAGTTGCCCTGCTTGCTTTGCAAGCCTGCGGTGAGGATCAAATAAGACAGTAATTGGGAAAGCACTTTGAAAATTGCAAAGCACTGTATAAATGTATGGTATTATTCTAATGTATCACTCGCCTGCAAAAACACTGCTCAAACATTTCATTTAGGAGAGGACACGTCAGACCATTATTCAATAAGATAACACTGCATGTGATCCTTTTATCGTTCTAAGAATGTTTACGAAGTCCACAAAACCAAAGCCATTAGGAAAGCTTTGTTTTCTGGGTAGGCTCAGTAAACTTGGAGCAATCTCAAGAAGTCTTTAAACAGCCAGGAAGTTAAACTGAAGAGACAGCATTAAGTGTCAGAGAATTAAGTGTCCTTTCACAGACTCTGGAAGATTAAAATATATGCTACTTTCAATAAACTAGAATATTCCTAGGAACTGTTTTCAAGGAGTTGATTGAGAATTCCTGTGGTCTAAAGGCAACTGTAACAATACTAATAAATAATAACTACAGTGATTACAATCAGTGGAGCATAGTGTCAGGAGTATTGGCTTTCCAACCAGACTCCCTGGGTTTGAATCTTGGTTCCCCCACTAAACTAGATATATAACCTGGGCAAGTTATTTAATATCTTTTGGTGCCTTAATTTTCTTATTGGTAAAATGGGAATAATAATTGTACTTACCCCCCAAGGCTTTTGTAACAGTTACTTGAGTAATTGGAATAGTGCTCGGCACATACTTAGCACTCAATAAAAGTTAACCAGTTTCTGAGTTGATTCTGACTCATGGTGACCCCATGTGTGTCAGAATAGAATTTTGCTCCATAGGGTTTGCTTCCCTCCAACCCCCCACAGGGTTTTCAATAGCTGATTTTTCAGAAGTAGATCACCAACCTTTTTTTCAGAGGTGCCTCTGGGTAGACTCCAACCTCCAACCATTTGGTTAGCAGCTGAGTGTGCTAACCATCTGCACTACCCAGGGACTCCCAATAAAAGTTACCTCATGCTGTTATTATAATTTATTAAGCACACAAAATATTCCTGAACAACACAAGAATAGAACGTCAAAGATACTAAATTCGGCTGTAATCATTCAAGGCCTCTAGTGAGCCAGGTACTATGCTCCGTAACAACCCTCAGAAGGAAATTTTATTAACCCCCATTTTACAAATATGGAAACTGAGGTCCAGAGGACTCTGTGATAATCAGATTTCTTTCACCTTTACTACTTCCCCAAACTGCCAAAGCCTGGCAGCCAGTGGGAAATCCTCTGCCCACCGATCTGATTGATATTTATAGTGGGGAAGAGGACCAGCTAGTGTCCTAAGCTTTGCCCACACTGCTGAGACATGCACAACCAGGGGAAGGGAGGCCCCTCTAGGAGCTGTGACTAAGAAGGTGAGGCTGGCCTTTCGACACCTTTTCATGGTTCTGGAGCCAGTCTGTGGTTACTCTCCGCACCTAGGGCTGTTTTTAAAGTTGCTTTGAACCAGATTTTAAGATTTTAGAATATTCATTTGGGCAAGAGTGTGGGGATGATATCCTGCAATCCTTCAGGAAAGGTCCAGTTTCCAACTGGCTTGATTTAAGGTGATATCACATCAGTCCACACCTTAAATCCTCATTTAGCTCTCCATCGTCCAAAAGGAAATGTCCTTCTTCTTTGATATGATGATAGAGTAGAGAAAGTTTGGCTTCCAAAGTCCAACAGACTCAGGTCTGAATTCTGGTTCTGTCAATAACTAACTGCATGATTTTATGCTAAGATTAATTTCTCAGAGCCACTGTTTCCTCTTTTATTAAATGGGAGTAATAATGCTTCCTTGCCAGCTTATTATGAAGATCAAATCAGATGCAAAGTATCCCGCACAGTGTGTGGATCACAGTAAGTGATTACTAAACATTAATTCCCTTTCCTCTCTTAGCAAGGCACACATCAAACCAGCAACCAAACGTGGTTCTGACTCATGGTGACCCCATGTGCTTCAGAGTAGAACTGTGCTCCATAGGGGTTTCCTGGCTATAATGTTCACAGAAGAAGCCCTGGTGGGACAATGATTAAGCGCTTGGCTGCTAACCAAAATACTGGTAGTTTGAACCCACCTAGCAGCTCTGCAGGAGAAAGACCTGGCAACCTGCCTCTGTAAAGGTTACTACTAAGAAAACCATATGGGGCAGTTCTACTCTGTCGCATGGGGTTGCTGTGAGTTGGAATCGACTTGATGGTAACCAACAACAACAACAATCTTTACAGAACCAGATCGCCAGGCTTTTTTTCCATGGCACTGTTGGGTGTGTTCAAACCACCAACTTTTCAGTTAGTAGCCCTGTGCAAACTGTTGGTATCACTCAGGGTCTTTTAAAGCCCACATAATCCTTTCTAGTCAGGCCTCGGTCTATTAATATACTTTCTCCCTATATGTCCTATAGTTCTTGAACACCAAATTGAAACATGCTATTTCTGGTTTTACCACAGAAATGAGATCATCTGTGTGGAATTGTCTAGCTCAATTCCCGGGACAAAACGGGCTTTAAAGAAGATGGAATGAATGTGGAAGAAGCCACCTAGGGCTTCTTGAGAGGAGAAAGGGGTATTGTAAATGCTTTCTTCTGAAGGATCCTAGACTTCCCTGGGAACCTCAAACCCAGAAGCCTGTAAGGGGGCTGGGAGATGGTAGGAAGGGGTCTGGCCATTGAGAGACAGATGTCTAGGGCTTGGATACTGCCCCCCGCACCTCACTAACTATTCACTACCACCACCCCCAGAAAGCCAGACCCCCATCTCAGCCAGTCTCATTTAAAGCTGGCTATTTTGTCTATCCTTGAAAAGGTACCACATGGAATAGGATTGTATTAAGTGCATAGTGATTACTTTGTAGCTCAGACAGATAATTGTCCCTGGCTAAATGTACGTTGGACACTAGTCCTGTAAATGTCATTAAGGGTACAGGAGGTAGCTTCTCCTGATAACTTCATGTTGACTTTCTTTGTATCAGACTAAGAGTTTCTGTGCAGTGGGCCATTTAAGGACTCACGTAGCCTCAAAAATTAGTCTGGCTACAGTTCATAGAGTTTGTGTTCTGCATCCTAGTGAAGTGAGTAGTGCCTGGCTCTTAACAGTTTGTGAGTAGCCATCTAAGATACGGCTATTGGTCTCTACTTCTTAGGAGCAAAAGAGTAAGAAGGAAACCAAAATCTCAGAGAACAAGTCTCAATGCTATTAGCCTATACAAGACAGGGCCTCATCTACCCTGAGACCAGAACTAGATGGTACCCAGCTACCACTACCGACCATTCTGACTGGGATCACAATAGATGGTCCTGGATAGAATGGGAGAGAAATGTAGAAGAAAACTCAAATTCTTAAAAAAGTCCAGACTAACTGGACCAGTTGAAACCAGAGAATTCCCTGAGACTACTGCCCTGAGACACTCTTTAAAACTTGTACCAAAATTCTGAGATCACCTTTTAGCAAGACAACAAAATGGCACACAAAATATATTACCTGTAAGTACAGTGCTCTACTAAAGAAGTGTCTATATGAGACCAAAAGGTTAACATGTACTCTCAAGCAAAGTTGCGAAGGGGGCAGGGAAACTAGAGTACTGGAAATGGAACAACCAGAACACAAAGAGAATGTTGACACAATGTGAAAAAGTTAGTATGGGGATCCACGGGAGCACAGCCTCTACCAGAATTGCCCTTAGGACCCTGACTTAATGTATATTTTCATGCTGATGTTTCTTTTAGTCTTTTTCCATGTGTTGGATAGCTAAAAATGGACAGATACACAATATGAAGTCTCTTTGGTTTCTGTAGTAGCACATTACTTATCTGGTATTGTCAGCTCATTAGCTGTTCCACCAAAGTGAATTTTTCAGCTAAATGAAGCATTTCCCATTAAGCGCCACACGGCTTGCTGTTTAATGAAAATCCTTCTTAATGGATTGATTGCCCGCACACCCCTGTCTTCCTAAACAAGGCTACTTTTTCACGATAATACACGGTCATCGTTTTGAATTATTATATGGTGCTGCCGTATAGTATATACCCAGGATCTGTTGAATCCCGTCAATAAATTGTCCCAAGCTGGAGTCCTTGAGTCTCTTTCCCTTCCCCAAAGCAGTTTCTAGCTTTATATGCCTCCACCTCCTCCTTTCCTGCTCTCAATTTGTTCTGTCTAGTCAACTCTAGACTGGGAAATCTGATAACTGAGCTTGTGAAAACTGTGTGTAAATAGCTTCTGAGTGAAGAACTTTTGAGTCTAAGGAGTAACAATTTCAGTGCATTAATCTAAGTCGGCTCACGATATATAGTCCTTACTTGGAAACTATTTTATCAGTTATTTGTTTACCTCATCTGCCAAATTTGAGTTACAGGAACTAAACCCAAATGTTGATTGGGACCTCCAAGTTACTACTACTTAATATGGGTTCCTTTAACTACAGTTTTATAAGGCCTTCAAAAAGATTAATTGAACCATTTCTTATTTACTGCCAGGCACTGAGCTAAGCATCAGCTATACAGATATACATACTCCTTGACCTTGAGATGCTGACAGTCTGGGTGGGGAGATAAATATGGAAATAGATAAACTTGGGAAACGTTATAAAGGGGTACGTGACTAGGTTCTGTATATCTCAGAAGAGGAGAACGATGTCTGCTTGGAAGGAGGAAAGATTTCAAGAGGAGACAATTTGCTCTCTCCCTCTCCCCTTTCCCTCCCTTCAATATTTCATCTTCATTATTCTGTATTTCTCTCATTCCTACATTCAATAAACATTTATTCAGTTGCAAATATATTTCTTTGCAGTTAGATGACAGCAGTGAAGAATAAAGACTTGCTCTCTGTCCTAATAGGGATATCAAGCAATAAACTGGGAGGAGGGACAGAGGGATGAGTATGGACATCCCAGTAAGGAGAACCCAGGATGAGAGTGTGGAGTGTGTTTGGGAGGGTGAGCTATAATTTAGTGTGGCTGGAGTGATGGAAGAGAAGATTGTAAAGGGCTTCCTGTACTCTTCACAAGATGCCCAGTGAAGGTTCTAACCAAGTGGTTCTTAGAAAAGTGTGGCCATATGGTGGTGGATTGTGGCATGGAAGATTGATAGCAGCAGAGGAGAACCAAACCCACACAATCTAATAAATTATATATAATTTTCAACTTCCCCTTTAACCCTTATATTCTGGGTTTTCTGTTTTAATTACCTAGAATCCATCAGTGGCTTTTCTCTTGTTTCTGCTTTTGCTCTTCTTTTTCCTTGAATGCTGTTATACAGATCCAAGCATTCAGAACCTGTTGGAGGTACAAGAAGCTGCCCAACTCTGGGAATGGACTAATAGACTTGTTAGCCATGACTTTGCTGTTGAAATTTCAGTGGAATATATTAATGGTGAAAATTACACTCCATATTGTGCTGCTTCTTAACTTACATCATGAGGATTAAATGAGATAATGAGTGTAAAATTCTTATGCCTGACCCATAGACACTAAATATATAGCAGTTGTTTTTAACCTTAACCATGTTCTTTTTCTACTTTAGCATACTGCCTGCCAACTGTATTCAAGGTATGTATCTTAGGCTGGGTTCTCTAGAGAAGCAAAACCAGTAAAGCGTATAACTATATATATATATATATATATATATAGGGAGAGAGGTTTATATCAAGGAAATGGCTCACATGGTTGTATAGGCTGGAACATCCCAAGTGTGTGGATCAGGATAGAGGCTTCTCCTGATTCATGTAGCCACAGGGGCTGGCAAACCTAATATTGGTAGGCTGGAGAGCAGGGCTGTTGCTCACAAGCTGTGAAGATCGACAAATGCCAAGATCAACAAGCAAGACTGCAGGTAAGCTGCTAGCTCAAGTCCCAAGAACCAGAGGTCTGATGAACAGGAGCCAGCTGCAGGATCCAGAATGAACAAAAGACCCTGAGCCTTGCCAGAATGTCTGCTTAAATTCAGATGCAGGCCACACGCCCAAGGAAACTCCCTTTGAAACTAATGGGCTATTCACAGCAGATCCCATCATGGGGGTGATCACATATCAAATCTCAACAGGGAAGGGATCACAACATTATATGACTGCCAAAACACTGAGAATCATGGCCCAGCCAAGCTGACACACAATCTTAACCATCACAGTATGTGTTCTCTCACTTTATCCCCACTATTCTGTCTCAGACTCCTCAACCATGGGGACTGGGAATATTAATGTTTGTATCATATTAACTTTTTTTTTTTTAATTGTACTTCAGGTGAAGGCTTACAGAACAAATAGTTTCTCATGAAACAGTAGTACACATATTGTTTTATGACACTGGTTAACAACCACACAACATGTCAACCCTCTCCCTTCTTGACCTTTTTTTTTTTTTTTTTTTTTTGGTGAAAATACACGTAGCCAAAGATACACCATTTCAAAAATTTCGACATGCGCAGTTCAGTGACATTGACTACGCTCTTCTAATTGTGCAGCTATTCTCACTTAAGATGAAGGTTTACAGAACAAAATAGTTTCTCATTTAACAGTTACTACACGTGTTGCCCTATGACAATGGTTAACAACCTCACAACACATCAACACTATCCTTACTCAACCTTGGGTTCCCTATCACCAGCTCTCCTGTCCTCTTCTGCCTTCTGGCCCTTGTCCCTGGACTGCTGTGCCTCATTAGTCGCATTTGGTTTCATGGGGCTGTCCACTCCCCGGCTGAACGGTGAATCTCAGAAATGACTTCACCATTGAGCTAAAAGGGTGTCCGGGGGCCATGCTCTCAGGGTTTCTCCAGTCTCCTTTAGGCCAGTAAATCTGGTCTTTTTTTGTGAGTTAGAATTTTGTTCTACATCCTTCGCCAGTTCTGTCCAGAACCTGTATCATATTAACTTTTAATTTAGATGGCTTAAACATATCACATTATAATCAGTAATGCAGACACACACACACTTTCAGAAAGCAGCAGAAATTCAGTTTTATCTTTGTATTTAAGCTGGAGGAAAACCTGAGGGTAATATTCCTGTGAAGATGAACATGGCACCAGGACTGGAGGAAGACTCATCAACAACCTACAATATGCAGATGACACAACCTTGCTTGCTGAAAGCAAAGAGGACTTGAAGCACCTACTGATGAAAATCAAAGACTACGGCCTTCAGTATGGTTTACACCTTAACATAAAGAAAACAAAAATCCTCGAAACTGGACCAATAAGCAACATCATTATAAATGGAGAAAAGATTGAAATTGTCAAGGATTTACTTTTACTCAGATCCACAATCAACGCCCATGGGAGCAGCAGTCAAGAAATCAAATGATGTATTGCATTGGGCAAATCTGCTGCAAGAAAACCTTTAAATTGTTAAAAAGCAAAGATGTCACCTTTGGCGCACCTCACCCAAACCATGGTATTTTCAGTCGCCTTGTGTGAAAGCTGGACAAAGAATAAGGAAGAATGAAGAATCGATGCCTTTGAATTATGGTGTTGGTGAAGGATACTGAATATACTGTGGACTGCCAGAAGAACAAACAAATCTATCTTGGAAGGAGTACAGCCAGAATACTCCTTAGAAGCAAGGATGGCAAGATTGTCTCACTTACTTTGGATGTGTTATGAGGTGGGACCAGTCCCTGGAGAAGGACATCATGCTTGGTAAAGTAGAAGGTCAGTGAAAAAGAGGAAGACCCTCCACAAGATGGGTTGACACAGTGGCTGCAACAACGGGCTCAAACATAACAATGATTCTGAGGATGGTGCAGGACCAGGCAGTGTTTCGTTCTGTTGTACATAGGGTGCTATGATTTGGAACCTACTTGATGGCACCTAACAACAGCAACAACAGGGTTCCCAGAGGTTTTAACGAGAACAACATTCTCTTTGCATTATCAGTGTCCCTCAGTCTCCACTTGGCTGGACCAACAACCTCTGGCTTCAGTTAGGTATTTACATTCATTCCTCTATTTTTACATAAATTATGCTATATTAGCATATATTTCATACTGTGACCTAGTGTTTCCCAGATCCTGTAAACCAGGCTATTTGTACATTAGTCAACGTCAGCGGAAGTAAAATCGCAAATTGAGTACAGACTATAGCCTTGTTACATTGCCCACTCTGTCATGCTGAAATGGATCCCTGGTTCTAAGAGGATTTGCTGTGAAATACAGTCTATTTACATTAACGAGACCTCTGTATATTTAAGGCATAATTGTTTCAGGGCCTTCATTAATTCTTGAACTGCAAGACCCAGGTTTTCTTTTCTCGTATCTTTTCTATAACAATGGAAGTAAGGGGTTTCCAAAAAAATAACAAATTGGTTCTCATTAAAATGGAGCTGGAAATGGTTTACTGGTAGTGTGCTTTACAAACAATGAGTGAATCTGATTGTAAATCAATTCCAGGGCCCAGCTGTCTCAGGGTCCCTGCTGGGAAGCTCCAGGGTAAAGGTAGTCTGTATTTTTCATGGAAAAATGAAACAGTCTTTTACTTTTGTAATTGGTGAAGTGCTTATCTTGTCATTGAGTTTTAAGGGACCTCAGAGTTAATTTAATCCAGCCCCTTCCCAGAATAATAATCTCTTCCTCAGCATCTCTTACAGATGGACACTAAGTCTCTGCTTAAAAACTGCCAGATATGAGCAGCTACTCCTACTGTAATTAATTGCTAATAAATAATTGTACTAATTAATATAATTCTATACTTGTGGACTCCAGAGTTAGACAGATATGGCTTTAAAAGCTGGGTCAGCCACATGCTAGCTATGTGAATTTGGACAAATTATTTAATCTCTCTGATCTTCTTTTGTAAAATGTGCTTAATAAAGGAGATGATAATAATAACCTTATAAAACTGTGGGGATGAAATAAGAAAATGCATGTGAAAAATCATTCAGTGTCTGAAAATAAATAGCGGGCCGTCAGTGACTATTTGCTCTTGGTTTTTTGGTGGTCATTGATTAGACCATTCTGTTTAGGGGCTACTATGACTACTAGATCATCTTCTTCATTTTGAACTTAACCCCGCTTTTAAATTTCTGTAATTCTGTACAGTAACTTCTGTAACTTGCTTAACTGATGCTTTCAATACATCAGTCCTAATTCTGTTCTTCGCATCCTCACAGGATACATTCAATCCCCCTTCTACGTGTCACCCCTCTGATGTTTGAAGGCAGCCATCAGCCACTCACCAGCCTTCTCTTGTTTTGGCCAAACATTCTCGTTTCCTTCAAATGTTACACAAGTGTTGTGGTTTCTAGATCTCTTATTGTGTGGATCAATTGATTCTGGACCTCAGCTTCTCCAGTAGACATGGGCAACTGGAAATTACACCTTGTCTCCTGTTCTTTTGGCTTTACTCCCTGACAGTGATGTCTGGATGGAAGGATGGATGTGTGGGATGTTGGTGAATCAGTTTAACAGACTGAGCTTTCTGTTGTGCTCCTACTCCTCATTCCTTCCCAACCTCTCTCCCTCCTTATCACTCAGGAAGCCTGATGTCTGTAGCACTTGCTTTTATTCAGTTCAGGATCAATCTTGCAGCATTTCAAATGTTTTCCACTTTTGTCTTTTCTCTTCTAGCTCTCATCTCCCACTCTTACATACCTTCCTCCTGCTCCCATTAGCTTGCAAAAGATACCAGGGCTGTGCTTTTTTTTTTTTTTTTTTTTTTTTAAATATTTTATTGTACTTCAGGTGAAGGCTTACAGAACAAATAGTTTCTCACGTAACAGTAGTACACATGTTCTTTTTTATGACATTGGTTAACAACCCCACAACATATTAACCCTCTAACTTCTCAACCTTTTTTTTTTTTTGGTGAAAATACATATAGACAAAGATACACCATTTCAAAAATTTCTACATGCACAGTTCAGTGACACTGACTACGCTCTTCCGATTGTGCTGTTATTCTCACTTAAGATGAAGGCTTACAGAACAAAATAGTTTCTCATTTGACAGTTACTACAAATGTTGCCGTATGACAATGGTTAACAATCTCACAACACATCAACAGTATCCTTTCTCAACCTTGGGTTCGCTATCGCCAGCTTCCTTGTCCCCTTCTGCCTTCTGGCCCTTGTCACTGGACTCCTGTACCTCGTTAGTCTCATTTGGTTTTACAGGGCTGTCCACTCCCAGGCTGAACAGTGAACCTCGGAGGTAGCTTCACCACTGAGCTAAAAGGGTGTCTGGGGGCCATACTCTCGAGGTTTCTCCAGTCTCCTTTAGGCCAGTAAATCTGGTCTTTTTTTGTGAGTTAGAATTATGCTCTACATCCTTCTCCAGCTCTGTCCAGAACCCTGTGTTGTGATCCTGGTCAGAGCAGTCAGTGGTGGTAGCTGGGCACCATCTAGCTGTACTGGACTCAGTCCGGTGGAGGCCTTGGTAGCTGTGGACAATTAGTCCTTCAGACTGATCTTTTCCTTGTATCCTGTTCTCTTCATTCTCCCTTGCTCCTGAAGGGATGAGACCAGTGGAGTATCTTAGATGGCCGCTCACAGGCTTTTAAGACCCCAGACACTACTCACCAAGGTAGAATGTAGAGCATTATCTTTATAAGCTGTGTCATGCCAGTTGAGCTAGATGTTCCCCGAGACCATGGTCCCCACAGGGCTGTGCTTTTGAAATAAAATTTAGTTGCGCCCTTAGACATGAAGCTGTGTCTTTTGACAGAGTCACAGGATCTGCTGAGGGCATTGCCTGGATGGAGTAGCAGCCTTTTCCATTGTTAATGTGAACACATAAAGACTTGCCCAGGAAGAGAATGCTGGGGTGGGTGGGTATTTTGGCTAGAACTCCAAGCAGCACTTTGAACTTGGGTCTTCAGACATGGAAGTCTAGGGAGGGCTTGCTTCACCCCACCCTACCCTGTCCTGTAATTCATTGACTGTTCAACGCCAACCTAAATTGCAAGTTTCCAACTTTGCCCTTAGGAGGGGGAATGGAGTACCTCGGAAGTACTGATGTTGTTTCTGAAAGTTTCCAAGTAGCCGAAAGAATCTCTCATTTTTCTCATTTTCTGAAAATATCTTTTCTTTATGAGCTCTTTGACATCCAAGAAGGCTTTTCAGTTTTATTATGAACCTTTTTACTCTTAAAAACAAAAATCCCAGACCTTTTTTCCTGAGAAGGGAAGTTGTATTTTTGTCAAGGATAAAATATTTGAATGGTAACCCTCCCAGCTTCTCAACTGTGTGTTTGAAAACTTAGTTCCTCATGTATCATCTTCCCAAGCAGAAGTCTTATGTTTACATAAAGAAAGGTAAAAGCTAAATTCTCTTCTTTTCTTTAAAAAAAAAGTGAGGAGGGGATAAGTCACTTTCTTGGCATTTTAATAGAGTATCCAGAATCTTTCTAACATAATGTACTATTCTAGTTGAAAGACATGTTAAAACTATGTGTAAACCAGGGCTTCAACCAGGTCTTCCCGGTTCAGTCATGGCTGAGGAAGTGAAACTGGAACAGACCTGGATTTTTAAAATTTGGTTGAACTGGAACAATAACCAGAACAGGAAAAATTATGAGGTCAAAGCCCTGCTAGAAACCTAGTCTCCCTCTTAGAAAACAAGGGCAGTGTACGCAGGGGTGGATGACCCAATGAGCGAGGTAAGCATAGGCTTACTTGTGCTTACTTACTTATCTGTATAAGCCTGTGCTTACCTCGCTTACTGGGTCATCCACCCCTGTCGGGGACTGTAAATTTGAAAAGAGGCTTTGATTCTATAGGAGGGTGCTGTGAGGTTGAGAGAGAGACAGATGCCAGCCATACCTAGAAGCAGAATCTTTGATGTGGTGAAAAAATGTAATATTGTTCATTACAGATGATCTGGTAAGCAAGGTAAGCACCGTGCTTACCTTGCCTATTGGATAATCTGCCCCTGAGCCAGTACGTTGCATAACAACCAAATCTCTTGCCCATAGGATTTAGAGCAGAGTTGGAAACGGTGCCCCGCTCAAAGATGGCAGTCGACTGTGCCCCTTTGAATGTGTGTCACTCTCCACAGTCCTGCCAAAAATCCAGTCTCATGCATCAGGTTCCTGAAAGGGCTCACTACACCTATTCTTAGTCACCATTCCAGAGCTTTAACCTATAATTTTTCCTGTTCCAGGTATTGTTCCAGATCACCCAAATTATAAAAATTAGGGTATATTCCAGTTTCGCCTCAAACCAGTTTGAAGCCCTGGTGTAAACTAAAAGCCTTGTCTTTAGAAAAGCACTGGTTTAAAAAACAACAACAACAGCAAAAAAACAGTTTCTGTCAACTTGATTCCAACTCATGGCAACCCCACATGTGTAAAGTAAAACTGTGCCCCATAGGGCTTTCCATGGCTGATTTTTCAGAAGTAGATCGCCAGGCCTTTCTTTTGAGGCACCCTGGGTGGACTTGAACCTCCAACCTTTTGGTTAGCAGCTGAGAATGTTAATCATTTATACCACTCAGGGACTCCGAACGACTGTTAGATTCACTTCGAATTGGCATGCATGAGTTTTACGGCATGGGTTTTGTGACATCTACTTTAACCACTCAGAATAATTTTTAAAATATATTCTGTATAGTTCGCAGCCCTTTTTCAGATATTTGGTGTTGCCACATTACTGCCATGCAGTGTACAAAATCAAGGCAATGTAGTCACTTCTTAGTTTGCCTGTTTGCCATATATGCATCTGAAATAATGAGCTGGTGATAAGCATCCCACATAGGCATTACCTGGTGGTGTAGAAAACCAGCTATTACCAGTGAATGGCAGAGAGAGGCAATCCTTCTTCACCCATGTGGGTCCCATTGTCTCCCATGTCTCATTTGGACTGTGGTTGGATTATCTATGCAGCAGATTTCACTTTCGTTATATTAATTGTGATTTAATTGCTCTACCTATTGAGATCTGCTATGTGGGGAAGTTCGCAGACATCAGGAGTTAATGCTTTGAGTTTCTTTAGGGTAAAGAAGGTAAGGCCTTGGTGTGTTTTCATAACGAAAAAGTAACAACCTCGGGGATTATCGGTAGCTGTTAACCTTTAACAGTGTTGGAGAAGCTAGTCTACCATTGCCAACCTGGTTGTCACAAAATGTGATGACCCTTCTCACCTCTGATTGCTTTTCTTGCTTGACCAACTCTACCACTCACATTTCACATTTTACATTTCACTGTTGGGAACATGATATGACATTAGGAAAGAAGAATGAAAATAGTAATGTCTGTCCATTGTGATTAAAATTCCTTAACGTCATATTTTACCATTATAATTTTTGGGAGCATTTCTTTTGATGCTTTTTTTGTTTTGTTTTGGGAACATTTTAAAAAACACAATCCTTGTATATGTCAGAGAGTCTCTGTAATGTAAGTACCATGTGATACATCAAATGCCAGAGGATGGAATGAAGATCCATGTTATAGTTTATGTCATGCAGACTTCTGCTCAGAGTATTTGTGTTTAGTGAGAGAGAATATATGCACACATCCTAGTCAAAGGCTTTAACTAGTGATGGTTTAAATAGAAGCACTGTACTGCCGGGGAAAGAACTATAGGTTCAAGTGTTAGTTGGCCCCGTTTTTAGCAATGACTTTTGGCACATCACTCTCTAATCCTTGGTTTGTCATTAGTATAGAGTGGGGATAATAACGCTTCACCAAATTTCTGTGATAACATGTATGAATGTGCTTTGCAAACTGTAACTGACATATGAAAAGTTACCATCCAATTGTTCTGCTAGTTAATATGGTATTTGCTAACGTCCTCCTACTCTGCTTGTCATTGTCATCACAACTGCAGCTTATTAATATGTGAACCATTAGGGCAAGTCCTGCATCTCCTGAACCACGTCCTTTCTGCTTACCAATCAGTTAGATTCAGGAAATATTAGGTACTTTAATAAGTGCCTGGCTCTGGAGGGTATAAAGATGAGTCCTTGAAATGAGCAAACACGGACATGCAGCCTTATATAACGAAATGTTTCAGTTCCCCAGATTCTTCTGACTTTCTGGGACAGAGAAGCCTTTGGTCTACCTAGCTAATGCCTACTTATCCTTCAGGATTCAGCTCAAGGGTCAAGATCCCTCAGCAACCTTTGAGTATCACTTCTATTACCTTGTTGCCAGCCCTGATGAGGTACTCTTCCTCTGGGGGCACATAACACTCTGGGCATACCTCTAAAGGAGTACTCATCATATGAAAGACGAGTAATTGATTAGTCTTTTTTTTTAACCTCCCTCATTTTGTAGATGGTACGAAATTATAAAAATAGTAAAAGGTATACAATAAAAACTATGTCTTCCTCCTGACCCAGAGCCAACTAGCCATTTCCGCTCCTCAAATGTAGAAACTGCTACAAATTTTTGTGTATTTTCTTTTGTAGATTTTATACATATATAAGTGTGTGTGTGTGTGTGTGTGTGTGTGTGTGTACACATATCCTAGCAAAAGACTTTAATTAAGAGTGGTTTAAGTAGCCGACACTATACCCCCTTTTATTTTAACAAAAATGATATTTTCCTATACATATTATCACTACTTTGCTTTTTCCTTTTCTTTTTTTTTTAACTTACCAATGTTTTGGTTATTGTTCCAAATCAGTATACACAGAGGTTCATTATTCTTTGTAACAGCTAGATTGTATTCCATTGTAAATTTTGGACAAAACACCATAATTTATTTAACCAGTCTCCTGCTTGTTTCCAATCCTTTTTTATTATAAATAATACTGCAATGAAAATCTTATAAAAATGTCATTTCATACATATTTGAGGACATTTGTAGGATGAATTGGGAGAAGTAGAATTTCTATTCACAGGGGATTTGCATTTTAAATTTTCATAGATATTGCCAAGATGTAACAATTTATACTCCTACCAGCATGAGGGTCCCTGTTTCCTTATATTCCTGCAAATATAGTAACTTATCAAATGTTCTTTATAGTTCCAATCTGATTGAGGGGAATATGGAATCTCATTGAAATCTTAATTTACATTTCTTTTAGTGATCTTAGCATGTATTCTGTAAATTGTCTGTTCATATCCTTTGCCCACTTACCAGCTGCATTCTTAATGTTTTTTCTTTTTAATTTGCCGGAGCTTTCATTTCTTATATTAAGACAGCTAGCCCTTTCTATTTTGAGTTGCAATTGTTTTTTGTTCTCAAGTTATTTGCCTTTTAATTTTATTTTTGCTTTTCTATTGTAGAATTTTTTTAATGTAGTCAAATTTATCATACTTCTTTCTTTATAGCTTTTAGATTTTGTGCCAAGCTTCCAAAAGCCTTTCCCACTGCAAAATTATTAAATAAATTTTTTCCTTTGAGCTGGAGGTTTACTTGCTTGATGGGGACCTTGAGGTAGCAGGTCAGCAAAAATGAGGGACAAAGAGAAGACTCGTGGAAAAGGGCCCTGCCAAAGTGAGGGATCCTCCTAGTAGATGATCTCATAGCATGGGACCAGCACTCGGAACAGAAGGGAAAAGCAGCAGAACAAAACCCATCATGTTGCTTCTCTCTCCCAACCGGTTCCACCAGCTGCAACAAATTCCAAATACCTTGGTCATCCCTGACTGAAAATCGATGGCCGCATTCCATATGAAGAAGTTACATACCTTTTCTCTGAGCAAAGGAACTCTTAAGAACATTCTCTTATCAGCCGGACACACACGACAACATGAGCAAACAGGCCACCCCATCCATCATGTACACAGTAGCACTGGTCGTTCCTGTTCATTGCAGTTGACTGGAAAGACCTCCTGAAATGCTGTTGTTTGACAGCTCTGGGAGGAGGAAGAGCCCTCCCTTTTCATATATGAGCAGCGCTCTGGCACATCCAAAGCAGGGTCTTGCATTGCTGTGAAAAGTTCCCAGGCCTGCAGCCACAAATGCTAAGGTCCCTGAAAGGCTGCAGATGGGACTACCTCTCAGATGCAGAAATTGACACCTGGGAACAAATTCAAACTGTTTCCATCATACTGGAAAACTGAAACAGTCTTGACAGATTGATGACCAAAGGAAGGGAATAGACACAAAATTAATTACATGGAAGATTATTTTTCTTTTGGATTAAAAAAAAGTATTTTGGATGAGGGAATGACCAAATTCACTAAGCTTGAATAGCAATTGCCATTAGTTGAGCTCTGTATTTGTGGATGCAGGAATATCATTCCTTCCAGACCCTGTCTGAAAGAAGTTCTGTACTTTGGTGTCTCTTACATCTGATCAAATAACCCACCTAAATGCAGCCCTGTCAGTCTGGAGTGACCACTCTACTAGATAGTTCCCCATAGTGCCTCACAACAATGGAAGGAGCCTCCTCCCCCTTTGCCTTTTGCCTTTACTGCCTTCAAACTTACTTTTGGATTCACAAGAATATTTGAAATCTGGTCAGTTTATTTAGTGGAAAGACTATGGGCTTTGGAATCAGAAAGACTGGATTTAGATCCTGACTTTGTCACTTGGAAGCTCTGTGACTTTATAGGCTTTTTTCTAACCTCATCAAGCCTTAGTGTTCTCATCTGTAAATGTGTATCTCTTACTCACAAACAAAGCTGTATAACAAACTACCCTACAGCTTAAAACAACAAGCAAGTATTTAGCTCATGAGTCAGTGGGTTGGCTGCATGGTCCTTCTGGTCTGGGCTGCACCAGGCTGATCTAGGCACTTTCTGTTAGCTAAAGCAAGTCACAGGACAAGCCCAGATTCAAGACTCCATGTCTTCATGGGAGGAGTTGCAAAGTTACATTGCAAAAAGGTGTGGACACAGGGAGGAGTGAAGAATCGTGGCCAATTTTGCAATCTATCATACTATCTTATAGAAATGAATGTGATAATATATGGAGAACGCAGCTATTATATCTCCTATGCATTCAGAACACATTTAGTGCCTACCATGTATATGATGCAGCAGTATTGATACTGTGGGGAGATGTTGAGATAATTAAGACCTCATACCTAACCTCAAGAAGCATACAATTTTAGTAAAGATGATGTGTACTGATGTAACTGTAGGTCACCTTACAATATGTGAAGCGCTTTAAGAGAGGAATAAGTAAAATACTGTGGAATTTCAGAAAAGGGAGCGATTAGACTCACAGGCTCTGGAAAAGGATTCTGGTCCCAGTTTATGATCTGCTTAGTGTTTCCCTCTATTTAATGCTAATTATTGATCTCCCTAGGCTATCAATAATGACATGGTACAGGAAACCCAGTCCAGACAGGCTAAGCATTTTAAACTAGAGCAATTTGAGGCGAATTAAGCTTTTGAAAATTGCCAGCCATCTAGATTCTACATGCCCAAGCTAATATGGCGAGAGCAAAACCATCTTACCATCTTGCTGGATAATAGTAATCCTCCTAAATTTACCTCTCTGATTAAAATAATTTCCACTAATCCGCAAGTCCCTCAATCCCATTAACTGAAACACTTGGTTTCCAGGGACAGCCAGAAGGTACAAATTACACTTTTCAATAGAATTTCTGAAAATGGCTTCTTTTTTTTCCTTTTACTCCTCACTCTTTGGAATTTTGAAATGATTGAATTAACAAAGTGCTAGAAGGGATTAGAAGGAAAAAAACTTAAATTGGAAAAAGGGGCTTCATAAGCAGTGTTACAGAAAGCCTGAGCAGAGCCAGAGCTGGGTAAGGGGAGATAGTGGTTACTTTCTCCTCACAGTTGATGACATGCCAGGGGACCTTAGGCAAATTCTGTGCCCAAATCTGGGCTCCTTCATCTCCAACCAGGATATGATTATCTCAGGCGTTGATCCTTCACATGTGGAGTCATGAGCTAATGTCTGTCTGTCTGTGCATGGGCTTTCTTTTTTTTTTTTTCAGGCTTCAACCATATTTTTATTTGTCAACACTGGGTCGTTGTTTTTTTTTTTTTAAATATTTTATTGTACTTCAGGTGAAAGCTTACAGAGCAAATAGTTTCTCATGAAATAGTAGTACACATGTTGTTCTATGACATTGGTTAACAACCCCACAACGTATTAAGCCTCTAAATTCTCAACCTTTTTTTTTTGGATGAAAATTACAGATGGCCAAAGATACACCGTTTCAAAAATTTCTACATTCACAGTTCAGTGACATTGACTGCGCTCTTGCAACTGTGCTGTTATTCTCACTTAAGATGAAGGCTTACAGAACAAAATAGTTTCTCATTTGACAGTTACTACACATGTTGCCCTATGACAATGGTTAACAATCTCACAGCACATCAAGAATATCCTTACTCCACCTTGTGTTCCCTATCACCAGGGGGCTTCCTTGTCCCCTTCTGTCTTCTGGACCTTGTCAGTGGACTATTGTACCTCTTTAGTCTCATTTGTTTATTTTATTTTATTTTATTTTATTTTATTTTATTTAAACACCATTTCAAAACTTTTTACTTACACATTTAAGTGATATTGACTATGCTCTTCCAATTGTGCTGCCATTCTCGCCCAAGATGAAGGCTTACAGGACAAAACAGCCTCCCATTTAATAGTTACTACAAATGTTGCCCTATAGCAGTGGTCAACAATCTCACAATACATCGACAGTGTCCTTATTCAATTTGTGTTCCTTATCATCAGTTTCCTACTCTCCCTCTGCCTTCTGGCCCTTGTCACCGGACTCCTGTACCTCGTTAGTCCCATTTAGTTTTACTGGGCTGTCCATTCCCAGGCTTAACATCGAACCTCGAAGGTAACTTCACCTCTGAGCTGAAAGGGTGTCTGGGGGCCACACTCTTGAGGTTTCTCTAGTATTCTTTAGGCCAGTAAATCTGGTCTTCTTTTTTTTTTGGGAGTTAAAATTACGCTCTACATCCTTCTCCAGCTCTGCCCAGAACCCTCTGTTGTGATCCTGGTCAGAGGAGTCATTGGTGGTAGCCAGGCACCATCCAGCTGTACTGGACTCAGTCCCGTGGAGGCCTTGGTAGCTGTGGACCATTAGTCCTTCGGACTAATCTTTTCCTTATATCCTGTTCTCTTCGTTCTCCCTTGTTCCTGAAGGGATGAGATCAGTGGAGTATCTTAGATGGCCGCTCATAGGCTTTTAAGACCCCAGACACTACTCACCAAGGTAGAATGTAGAGCATTATCTTTATAAGTAGTGTCATGCCAATTGAGCTAGATGTTCCCCGAGATCATGGTCCCCAGAGCCCTCCGTCCAACAACTCAGTCCCTCAGGGGGTTTGGATGTGTCTATAGGGCCTCCATGACCTTTCCTTGTGCAGGTTGTGTTAGTTTCCCCTGTACTATGTACTATCTCACCTCTCACCCAAGTTACCACTTACCTATTACCTATTTAGTATTTCCCGCCCCCCTCCCATCCCTGGTAACCAACAAGGATTGTTACATTTTGCATGTGAATTTTTTCATGGGTTTTTACAATAGAGGTCTCATACAATATTTGTCCTTTTGTGATTGACTTATTTCACTCAGCATGATGTCCTCCAGTTTCATCTATGTTATGAGATGCTTCACAGATTCATTGTTGTTCTTTCTCGTTGCATAGTACTCCATTGTGTGTATGTACCATAGTTTGTGTATCCATTCATCTGTTGATGGACATCGCATGGGCTTTCTTGAAAGGAAAACTGCTACCTAAGTACAAGGTACATGTGTAACTGTAAGGTGCTTGGAATCTTAATAGCTTTTTCAACTGCATCCAAAGTGGCCTTCTCTTTGTAAATGCTTTAAGTTACTGAGAATCAGAGCTGAAAGGGGGTTTGTTTCTCTCTCCTTTTATGCCTAGAGAAGGATGACTGTACACTTTTAGAGTGGACCCAATTTGCCCATTTGGTGATGGCTCCACAAATATAAAATTCCCAGCCATTGAGATCCAATATAACTTTAGTAATGGTTAAGACAATACTGTCGTGTTCTTCATAGGATAATAATTGTACTTCTAAAAGTCTGTTTAGCTAAATTGTTGGTCAAACAATGAACAGAATCTTCAAATTAAGCATAAATAGTTGGCTTTGAAAGACATTCAAGAGATAGCAGTCTTGTTCTTGGTTAATATCCATTGAGGTTGCTGCCTTTGTTGGATTTTTAGGAAAAAATACAAGAGTAAACTTTTAATCTGCTCTTTTTCCATGAGATTTTTAAATTATATTAACCTGTCAGTTTATGTAACCCTTTTTATTTTATTTTATTTTTAATTTTTTGCAGGCATAGCATTATTTGAGTTTCCCTAAACTGCGGGCTTATAGGGAACCATTGCTGAGTTGGTTACATAAGACTCACTTAGGGTGATTCAGTAGTTTGAGGACAAAGGTTTAAGAAGTGATATATTTTCATATGCTCCCTAGCTGGGTTTGGGAATCATTGCATTAAATACCCTCGGGCTTTATCTATGATTACCAAAAACGTCTTTACCAAATAGTGGTAGCTGTTACTTTGTTGGAGATTTACCATTTGCTCAACATGAACTCAGCTCTGAATATTATCTCAGTTAATCTCCGTTAACAATCCCTCAAGGTCATTATTACATCCATTTTATGAATGAGGAACTGAGGCTCAGAGGTGTAAAATTATTTGCCCTAAGTCACAAGCTAGTATGTGACAGAATTTCAATTTGAACATGTCTTACTCCAAAGCCAGTGCCTTTCATTCCCCCTCCGCTCTACTACCTGCTATCTAGCCTGTTCCAGGATTGCATAGAAACCAGATAGAACACAAAGGAGTCTTAAGACATTATTCTTGCCCTCAAGAAGTTTACAGTCTAATGAGAATGAAAGGAAGAACACTTCTTTGCTCACTGATGACCAAAGGACACATGGAACATAGAATTAAGTGAAAAATAGGAAAGTAGAAAATTACGGTAATTCTATCATTTTGTGTTTTCAATCATAAACTGGATATCACTAAATTAGCAAATTTATTTTCCTGTTGAATTGCAGGATCATTTTGCTCTGATTTAAACATAGTTTGAACTGCAGTATCCTTCAGTTTAAGGTTTAAGGTTGATTTCAGGGTTACACTATTTCAAGGAGATGGAATTTGTGATCAAATATTCTATTTTATATCTTTTATGTCTGATTGATCTCTGAACAAGCAGACTGGAGCAGAAGTCATTTAACCTGTACATAGTACCATGTTGAATATGCAACTATTTTCTCTTTTTCAGAGGCTAAGTATAAATTACAAGGATAAAAAGGGACTATAAAATTAGAACTGAACATTAGACCAACCTTGCACTCGCAGGAGATATTCACGTTGCTAGAAAGATAAAAGCACAAAAGACCTAGTCCTGGTTGAAGAATCAATTTAGAAACTGTATCAGGCTAGAACTAGGTCAAATCACTAAAACTGGGAGAGGCATTACCTGTTTCTAATAGAAGACACTTTTGAGTAGCCAAGTCTTGCAGACAAGGGCGGTTCTGTGATTATGGCAAGTGAAGAAATTCCTGCTGTAGACTCTCTTCTCTAGGATGATAGGAGCCTTTCTAAGAGGATGACGACCTCACCAAGTTTCAGCTCTTTGTTCATTTGTTGCAGAAAATCCTGTTTTATTCAAAGGAAGAAATTAGATTATCCAAAGTCTGCTTGTGTCTGTCTAAACATCTGGCCCTCCATAAATCATATACGGCCCATCACCAAAAGCTTTGGTCAGGACAGGATCCTCCAAGATTGTATTACGTCCTTTTTCTTCCCCCATCTTAGCACTTACCGTACTATGTTTTAATTCTTTGTTCACTTCTGTGTGTCCACATCAGGCAATGAGCTCCACGAAGTAGGGAACAACCTTGACTTTTTTTTTTTTTTTTTTTTTTTCATTACTGTATCCCAACATATATCTTAGGGTCTGGAACAGAGTAGGTACTCTCTCTCTTTCCCTCTCTCTCTCTCTCTCTATATATATGTTTGTTTGTTTTTGCGACAATATATACAACCAAACATGCATTCTTTCACAATTTCTACATGTGCAGTTTAATGGCATTGATTGCATATTTCACAACGTGTCGCCATTCTCACTGTCTCTACCCATATTGTTACATCACCGTTAATTTAGACTCTCTGCCCCTTTCAGTTGGAGCCCTGGTGGTACAGTGGTTAAATGATATGGCTGCCCCTTTCAGTAAATATTTATTGGATGGATGGATGGATGGATGAACAAACAAATGAACTTAATAGTATCAAACTCAGGTGAAAACAAGGTGTTTTTAAACAAAAGCTTTGTGGCCAAACTGTCTGCTAATATACTATGGCTATACTTTTTTAACTATACTTTTTTAACTCAGCACAACTGGACTTCATTTCCAGTGCATGTAGTACTTAACCAAGACTTCATTTGTTTTGCAAAAGTCAAGAATTAACTCTCAGGCTGTCATGGAATTGCATCTAGGAAAGTACTTTTCTTGGGTCTCTTGATTTTTTTTCAATGGCAGGTGACTGAGTTAGCCAGAGACAATTACTCGGTAATAGATTGTATTATAAAATGGATTACAGACTATTAAATGAAAGTGTACGTGAGCCATACAAAGGGGAAATGAAATGGCAAACACCAGAAGACAAAGACAGATGACACAGCAGGATGAGTGATGAGGAAGAATAGCCAGGAGGCATTTGTGAGGGGAAGAGTGTATTAGGGAGAGCAGTCAAGTGGAAACCCGGGAAACGAGTGAAGTTTGTTGATGTCATCAGAAACCTGAGGTGTCTGCCACAGCTGAAAGGAAATGAAATGGAGCCTCTGTAGGGACATGAGACCCATGTCTGAGCTAAGCATTTTTCAGCATGCTTCCCTCTTCTTTTCTTTGTGCTGTCTCTGCCAGCTTGCTCTGAAACCAGAAGTAAGGTAGGCGCTGTTGCCGTCGAGTGGATTCTGACTCATAGCGACCCTATAGGACAAAGTAGAACCACCTCATAGGTTTTCCAAGGCTTTCATCTTTTTGGAAGCAGACTGCCACATCTTCCTCCCACGGAGCAGCTGGTGGGTTTGAACCGCTGACCTTTTGGTCAGCAGCCAAGCGCTTTACCACTGCGCCACAAGGGCTCCTCAGGGACACGTAGGTAAACAAGGCAAATTCTGCTCTAATTAGCTAGTGGCACCATGGGTAAGTGACAGAGTGCTAACTTCGGGTTCCCTCATTTCAGCTTCTCCTTGGGGAAGATCAAGACTTGATCCATTTTGAAATTTTTCTTAGGACTTTGCACTGTTTCTAACAAGATCCTGCCTCTTCTGTTATTAGCTGGGATCTTTTCTTCTTAAAAAACAAAAACCAGAAGCTCCTGGGCTTTGGAATTATTGTTTGTTTACCTCTTGGGAAAAATTGCTACTGCTGTAGTTGAATATGAACATTATTGAGTTATTTGCACTTTTCCTAATGTGTCATGTTGTTGTGGTTGCCATAGAGTAGACAGCCTTTCTAATACAATGGCCTCCTCTCAGCCTGGAGCAATTTTCCCCACCCGCTAGGGCCTCCCTCTCCCCAAATTGGAGTATGTACTCAGCTACAGTGCTGTCTCAGCACCCTGGGCTTACCTCTGTTGTACCTCCTATCACGTATTTATTTTTAGAG
This sequence comes from Dugong dugon, assembly GCA_030035585.1. Taxonomy (NCBI): domain Eukaryota; kingdom Metazoa; phylum Chordata; class Mammalia; order Sirenia; family Dugongidae; genus Dugong; species Dugong dugon. Next base: position 92,679,237 of record CM057462.1, read on the forward strand.
TGAAGCCTTATTTAAAAAGTTCAGCATATTTCCCAGTTTATTTGTTTATATTATTGCTTCTTGTGTACAACTCCTTCCTTTTGGATTCAACTTTATTCTTACTGTTGTTGTTACTTATTGTTGATAAGAAGTCTGCTGTCCAATACATTTTCACTTATTCCTTTAGAAGCAGTCTGTCTTTTTTTCTCCTGTTGTTTTTCAAATTGTATCTTTGCTTTAATATTTGGCAGATTTATCAGAGTTGTCTAAGTGTGGTTTCATTCATTTATTCATCCCATTCATTCTGTTCAGGGACTTGCTATGCTATTTCAGTTTACAGTGACACTATTTAATTTTTTTTTTTAATTCTAATAAGCATTCAGTCATTATCTCTTCAAATATTCACTCCCTCATTCTCTGGATTCTTTCCCTCTGGAAGTCCTATTTGATGTATGTTGGCCCTTCTTGTTCTATTCTAAATGCACTTTAACTGCTCTTTGATATTTTCAATGACTTCATGGCTCTGTCTGCGTTCTATGTGATTTTTCACCTATCTTTTAGTTAACAAATTATATTTTAAGCTGTGTATAATCTGTGATATAACCAATAATTTGAGTTTTTCCATCTGGTAACAATATTTATCATATGAAATCTATTTGTTTTCTTTTAATATATTTGATCTTTTTTCCATTCAGCCCCGTTCTTTCAATATTTTAAAAAAAAAAAAACATTTCTAACCAGTTTAAGCATTTCTATTTTTAATCTCGTTCAGATATTCTGTTATTTCAGTCTTGGATGACTTGTTCTTCGATTTGTTGGGCTTGCTGACTCTCCTTAATTTTTTTTTTTTTCTTTTTATGTATAATCTCATATTCTGCAGAGGTTCTTTTTCTGTGGGAGATCCATTTGCCCTGGATTATGAAAGTGTCTTTACAAAATAGTTTTTCATTTGCTTCTGTTGTAGGCCGAGAACTTAAAAAAAAAATCAGACCCATTTTTATGTTAAAATATCGGCTTTGTTTGCATGTACCATGCAGATAATTCAGTATTTGCACGTTCTTTTGCTTTCTTGTGGAGACGTTTCCCCCCACCGAAAGCCCTGGGCAGACTACAAGTGCCCTAGAAGTTTCTCTGGGCCACAGAGGAAAAGTGCCTCTAGCCTTTTCCCAAAGATGGGCAAACCTCCACCCCATCTCTTCACCCTCTCACCCCAGGAGTGCCGTGGAGGCTTTAGTGAGGAAGCTCAGCTATCCCCATTTTTGATTTTCAAATGGGCATTAAAACTGCAGCCCCCTGTCCAGAGGGCCTATATTCATGGCGCCTTCAGCATCAACTTCCACTTACTGTTCTCTTCCTTTTTGGCACCTGAAAATTTCCTCTTCTTTCAGCCTCAGTGATGCATTATATATTTTCTTGTGCTGTTTTATTCAGTGCATTTAATGTTTTAGCCTGGATGGAACATGGCTAATGGGAAGGGAGGCCATTTCAGTCCGTTCTTTTTGTTGACCATCACACTGTTTATAATTGCCTGTCTGTGTTGCCGTACTCCTCTTCCACTGGACTATAAGTTTTTTGAAAGTGTTAAGGACCAGGTCAAGCTTCTTCATCCCAGTTCTCACACATGTTGTTGTTAGCTGCCACGGAATCAACCAATCCCCAACTCGTGGTGACCCCGTGCGCAACGGAGTCAAACTGCCCAGTCCTGTGCCATCCCCAGTTTTTACACATAGAATGTACTAATGCACGTGTGTATAGAATGAGTGAATGAAGGAACGAGTGAGTGAGTGCATTTCTATAGTTCCATGGAAAAGAGAGCCCAAGTATGATCATTTTTTAAGAAAAATAATTTTCAAGAATATACAGACTATTTTTATTCACTTTAAAGATTTGTGTCCTCATGGTGCTTTGTATAGCATAATTCCTTTAAACACAGGAACTGCATGTGATCCATATGATTAAATTTAGGAGATTTAAAGAAGGAGGTAATATTTCCCAAAACAGTTATTTCCAGAGGAGAAAATGCATTTAATTGTGATTTAGGAGATATTCCCTCTCTCCCCACTTTATGTCCTCTGCCGTCAGTTTTGAGTTTTAGAATTAGTGAACCTAGCATCGATCTGGTGAGGGAGTTTGTTTTCTGGAATTGTTTCTCAAACTGTGTTCTGCAGAGTTTAGAGTTCCACAAGGGACCTCTGGGGCTGAAGGGGGCTTAAGCCTGAGAGCAAGTAGTTATGTTTGCAGCCCTGTGCTAGCTCCTCCCGCCTCCTCCCCACATACACACACACCTCTCAGAATAGAGCACAATTCAGAGACACTCTGGCTCTGCTGTCAGACTGCCTGAGATTGATCACCATGCTCTACCCCCAGCAAGCTGAGTGGGTAAGTGCCTTAATATCTCTGCCTCAGGTTCTTCGATCATAAAATGGAAATAATGATGGTACCTACTTCTTAAAATTGTTGAGAAGATTTCTGAGAAAAAGCGGTACCATTCAGACACTGAGAAAACCTAGGTAACTTTTTTTTTTCAGTTCCCTCTACATAAAAATATGAAGAATACCACAAATTTGGTTCTTCAACAAATTAATACCTTGGCCACATATACAATATCATGCAACATAATTATGCTGTTTACAAAGTAATTACAGGTTTTATAATAAAATATTATTTCATAGTACAATACAGGTAGTGTGGTTGGGTGACAGAGTAGAGGTTTAAGGTTACAGGATGTGTCGTCATCTTTCTCTGTGTAAAAATGGCGTGGCGACAGCATCAGACCTCCTTGTCTAATTTCACAAGGGGAAGGAGACAGAATTATTATCCTCATCAACAGCACAAGGCTGATTCCTATGAAGTGGAGGTCAGACATACCTCCTCTCTCCAACCTTTTTACCAATTCCTACACCAGCCGTCCCTCCCACGGCACTCTCTACTCCTCTGCTGGTTTTGATAATTCATTGCAATGGCCACACAGAACTCACAGACAATACTCACAATTTTGGAGTTTATTAAGGAAGTACCACGTTACAATTCAAGATCAGAAATGACTCAGGATACAGGTCTTTAGTCAGGACAGCGTCTCAGCTGCACCCACAGGCAGGTCTCTCCCTGGCCTTCAGCCCCTCAGGCCTATTGGGCTGGCCGTGCCTCTGCCGTGCTTAGGCAAGTGTTACAAAGCTCTTTAGCTCCACCAATAAGTGCCCCGGGGGCACCCTACTTCATCAGTAAGCCTCAGCCCGAAGGTGCTCACCTCTCTAGCTCTGTAGGTCAGTGAGTCTAGCTCCACCAAGTGCCTGGAGACACCCTACTCTGCAAGCCTCCTGTCCAAAGGTGCTCAGCTCGCTCGCTCGGTGTGCCGGGAGGCCCACCATGCCGTCTTGTGCCATCTTTGGTGTTATAGCTTTCTGTCTCCTGGGTCTAGGAGGTTCTCAGTGCAGGAACCCTGGGTCCAGAGGATGCACTCTGCTCCCACCTCTTCTTTCTTCGTGGTTGTGCAGTCCCCCCTTTCCACCTCTGGGATGGCTCATTTTAAGCTGGTGGGATGGCAAAACTGACCAATCCCCTCGTTAGGATTCCATACACCTTATTTGCATGGTCCCACCCCCCACAAGGGTGCCATGTACCTTATTTGCATTATTAGCAAGCTGTCGATTTCCTTGGTGAGCCACAAGCACCTCACTTGCATAGTCCCACTCAATCATTTGGTGGAGTTGCAAGACCATGGCGAGAAAGGCCATATAAAAGCGATCCATCGTACCACACTCTGTGACTGTATATTTATAACTTCACTTAGAGATTACACCAAAAATCCAAATCTGAGGTTACTGAGGATTATGTGGTCCTCATAGATGCAGAGTGTAGTAATTTTCCACTCCTGACTATCCTATATAGGGTGAGGGAGGCTCTTTCTTCTTCCCTGGTCAAGAAGTAAACCAAGTCCTCAGAGTGGAGGGATTTCTCATGCAGGAGCCTAGATGTGGGTGATTGTAAGCTCGAGGCCAGAAAGATGCCCAAGCTGACTCACCCCCTTGGGCTGTTGGGGCAGGTAGCCTGCTAAGTCCAGCAAACTGATACTTTCTCAAATAGGCATCTTTGATTAAGGTGACTTACCTGACTGTGGGCTTCTCCTCCCCTGAGGCACCAGGGACAGGAAGGAACCAAGGCTGAGGGCCTTCGCCAAATAATGTCTAAAATAACACTGTATAATAGAGATCTCAGAGCCTTCAGGTAAGCCTCCTTCTCCCATGAATGATCACAAGCAGAGACCTTTTTTTTCAAAATGCACCCCTTTTGTGTGACTGACCCTGACTGTTTGGAAACCCCCTGTGTGGCTCTCTGAACTCAGCCTCTGAGGATATATAGCACATCTCAGGGGCATAGACAGAAGAAGATTGAGCTCAGTGAGGAAGCAGCATGGCTTCAAAGGCCTGGCTGTAAGAATTTCTGTGATCTTGGCCAAGTCACCTGACTGTGATGGACCTCTCTTTCTTTATCTGTATAGCAGGGAGACTGAACTACACAAGAACTTAAAACTTTTTTTTAAAGCATGAAAGCCTTTTTCATAACACCTGACTATGATAAAAGCAGAGTTGTTCCTGTTGGAGACGGGTCTTTAGCTTTGCATTCTTGTTCTCCTTACCCCTAAATCCTGCACTGCCACCCTAAAATGGCACCTCCACGGAATCCCATGGCTCCAAAGAAAACAATTTGATAAACAAGTCCTGGGCCTCTAACACCCACCCAGGTAGAACATTCTGGGATTTAGTCACCCTCTGGTCAAGAAAGGCAGTGGGGTAGCCCTCCCTCCCAGCAAGCCACTGGCTCTGCATACACTTGGCTCTCGTGGCCACTGGGTCTGCCACTTGTGTCGTGAGTCTGCTGGACTGTGCTTGTGTAACCGCCTGCATCCCTGGATAGGCACACAGGATGTGGCATGGCTGGGTGCTTCTTGGAAGAGCTTCTGCATCCTGTGAACGTTGAGTCACTACCTGCCAAGTGCTGAGATGAACCAGTAATCCTCTCAGAGAGCACAGGCATTTATCCATGAAGAGGATTCAGGGCCACTCCCCCCCTCCCCCTTTCCCTCCAAATAACACTCCCACTGTTCAGGCTTAAATGCCAAAACCTTATGGCTTTGCAGAATCAGTGCCAAAAAGTCAATCATCAGAGAAACTGCAAAGATAATAGCTCCTATTGATCAAATCGGTGGAGGAATAGCTTTTGAGGTTTGCCCTCTTACAGAGGACAGGAAAGATAAGGGCTGGAGTTTTCTAAAACATGCTTGATTTGCTTAAATTGTCTAAAACCACATAAAAACACTTATGTTCTTAGAGAACTGGTGGCCGATTCAGGAAAGCCTCACAGAATGAAAAGATTGGCTTGGATTAGGGAGGCATGTGAAATGCAAAGTCTTTCTAAATGCATGGCAAATGCGTTATGTCAAACATAGAGACATAGCAGTTAACCAAGGATGTCCATGTAGAGGGTGACTACCTTCTGCCTTACTAGACAGAGGGGAAGGCAGGAATGGTCTTGAGTATCCATTCTATCCTGGACACCATGCAGAACCCTCTTTATCTGCTATCTAATTTAACCCCCACTACAGTTCTCTGAAGGAGCGCTGGTGGAACAGTGTTTACATGCTCCACTACTAACTGAAAGGTCGGTGGTTCAAACCCATCAGCTGCTCCACAGGAAAAAGATGTGGTGGTCTGCTTCTGTAAAGAGTGCAGCCTTAGGGACCCCGTGGGCAGTTCTACTCTGTCCTATAGGGTTGTTATGAGTCGAAATCCACTGCATGGCAATGGGTTTGGTTTTGGACAGTCGTCTGAAGGAGCCCTGGTGGCATAACGGTTAAGCACTTGGCTGCTAACCGAAAGGTTGGTGATTCAGCACCCCCTCCCCCGGCAACTTCATGGAAGAAAGACCTGGTAAAGATTACATCCTAGAAAATCCTATGGGGCAGTTCTACTCTGTCACATGGGATTGCTATGAGTCAAAAATCGACTTGACAGCACCTAACAACAACTGTTCTCTGAGATGGTTTTGGTTGTCCTCATTTTACAGGTGAGAAAATAGAGCTTGTGATCACAAAGTTAAGTGGCAGAAATTAGTATTTCACAGATAAGAAAATAGAGGTCAGGATCACAAAATTAATAAGTGGCAGAAATTGAAATTTTAATATGGGTGTGTATTTCCGTTAAAGATTCTACTGTCTCCTAGTTGGTACATATTAATTTGTTATTACCGCAATGATTTTACACAACGAAAGGCTGCTAGCCTGGTTTTAAATATGCCTGGAAAGGTCCCATCCTCTTGCCAGGGTAGAGAGGACAGGCGAGAAGCTTACCCTATCTGTAGAGATCCCTCAGGGCTGAGGCTCAAGGGACGGTGTCTCTCTCCAAAGCCACAGGTGACTCTGGAATCAATGGAGCTCAAGAGCTCAAGTTGAGATGTGCTCAATTCTTCTCACTTAAGGTTGTGCCTTTCTTTCAGAAAGAGAGAAAAAAAAAAAAAGATTATTAAACATCATTTTTGTGAGGGGAATTACTAATATTAAATTTTTCACATCTAATAATCAGTCTTTCTTCTGAAAATATGGCCTTGGAAAGTAATATTTTTCAAGGTTATTCATATTTTAAAATATCGTATCTGTTATTATTTTATCAGAGAAGCTGAACATGTGGTTATCACAAGGAATGGCTCTTAAGACAGAGGACAAAATTTCTCAGAATCAGCCCAGTTGCTTAATGAACTTGTGAATGGAAATTATCTTTGCCATAGCCCAAGAACTGAGTGGTAATTAGTGTCCAGGGACATGCAGGGGAACAGTTTCACTGTTAGCAGTGCCAAGAATCTATTCATTTATCATCGGTCCCAATCAGCAATTCACACTCACATTGGAAAAATCAAATGACATAAAGCTAGCGTTCTGTAAAATGAATATTGTAAAATGAAACCTGTATTTCTGGCAATTTAACTGTGAGCAACAGTAAGATGAAGCTATGAAAATATTGACTGTAAATGTAGTCAAGGCCTGCCTTAATCCCACCACTTCCCCATCCTTTGCTTCCTCTCCTGAAATGCTGCCCTGCCTGCCATGCTTCTATTCCCAAGCTCCCTGAAGTCTGGATGTTGGAGTGCGTGCAGAGTCTTTTTATAAGGCAAAGAACCACAGCAGTCCGTAATTCTGCAAAGGAGGGGGTGTTATTCAAGGAGCCAAAGTGGGTGGCAGCAGGGTGGGCGTCAGGGTGGAATGCAGTTAGAGTCATTTATGGAGAGCCTTGAAATGTAGCTAATTAGTTTATCCCAGTGAGATCGCCCGCATGCATTACCCATCCCTAGGACAAGGGATTGATACCAGAAACACTGCCTTCTACTGTGGTTTTGTATTAGCATTTTTCCTACCTACTTGGGTAAATTTTTCTTTTTGGTTTCCTATTTTAGATCTGTCTGTGCTTTATGATCCCTGCCATATTGCCCAACAGACTTCAAAAACCCCAAAAACCAAACCTGTTGCCATCAAGTCGATTCCAACTCATAGTAGCCCCATAGGACAGAGTAGAACTGCCCCATAGGGTTTTCAAGGCTGTAATCTTTACGGAAGCAGACTGCCACATCTTTCTCCTGCAGAGCCTCTGATGGGTTCAAACTGCCAGCCTTTCGGTTAGCAGCTGAATACTTAACCCCTGCACCACCAAGGTTTCTTCCAACTGACTTCAGGTCCCCTTAAAACAATCTATGCTGTTTTTGGCTCAGGACCTATGAGGAGACTTGAGCCACTTGGTGTGGGGTAGGTATGTGTAGTTTGTCTACTCCTTTTCCCACCTGCTTCTAGAGCAGGGGAAGAGGTAAGCCAAGGAAGGCTGCTCGAACCAAGCTACGCTTTTGTCTGCGATGTGTGGCAGGTTGATTGGAGACCTAGTAGACAAATTGAAGGTGTACCTTTGCAAGGTCTCAGTGGGTAAACATCCTGTCCTTGGCAAAGCTTAGTCAGTGACAATGGTGTGTGGCTTCTATGGCCATTTGGCATTAGTAAATAAGGACATGTAGAAAGTGTTCTTATCTAGGTGAAAAGGTCAAGCCAGAGGTAAGATGAAAAAAAGTCAGGTCTCACAAAGACTTGAGTAGTAGGCAGTGTATATTGCTGGGAGGTGTGTGGGCGGTAGAGTCAGACAGACCTAAATTTGAATCTCAACTCTTCCACTTACTAAAGTTCATCTTGCAGGCCAACTCAGATCCATTTTTAGTGGCTCCGTAGAGCATTGCATTGAAAAGACACTAAGGCAGATCCCAGGCTTAGGAGGCATACAGGGCTCTAATCAGTTAATGATGTCTGCACTGGAGGGATGGAGGGGAATTGACATTATATGTGTCATATATCTAATGGCCCTGGGCTTTCTAACATCCTGTCCAGAATTAATATTCTGTAATACTGTGGAGGAGTCCCTGGGTGGTACAAACGGTTAACATGCTCAACAGCTGACCAAAAGTTTGGAGGATCAAGTCCATCCAGAAGCACCTCAGAAGAAAGGCCTGGCATAGGGGTGGATTAACCAGTAAGCAAGGTACACACAGACTTACAGTAAGCAAGGTACGCACAGGCTTACTTGTGTTGACTTACTAATTTGTAGCGCGCAATTTCACCCATGTGAAATTGTGCACTACAGATTAGTAAATAAGCACAAGTAGCCCATGTATACCTAATTTATTGGGTAATCTGTCTGGCCTGACAATCTACTTCCAAAAAATAAGCCATTGAAAACTGTTTGGAGCACAGTTATCCTCTGACACGCACAGGAATGTCATGAGTCAGAGTTGACTCGATGGCAGCTGGTTTTTTGGTTTGTTTTGTTTTTAATACTGTGAGTGTGTGTGTGTGTGTGTGTGTGTGTGTGTGTGTGTGTGTGAGTGAGAGAGAGAGAGAGAGAGAGAGAGAGAGTGAGAGAGAGAGAGAGAGAGAAGACATGGCCTGTCTGGGGTGGAATTAGTTCAAATATGCTAGCGGGATGGTGTGATTGCTTAAAATTTCAAAAACAACAACAAAAGCATCGTTTGTATATTACCATATATTATTGACGAATTTTTTAATCCTCATAGTGTATTATGTCCTTTAGATCGTTATTTGCACGTTTGCTTTAATTTATGGTAGTTTTGAAAAGTCATGTTTTAAGTTTAGTTAACAACTTAACATTAATTAATACAGATAAATTAATACACGTTTATAATTAATACAGACAGATGACTACATTTAAGTACTTTGAAGTTTTCATTTGTCTTAAAGTTCCAATGGAGAGAAGTGGATTTCTCTATGAGTAAAAATGCCACCAATGCATAAGCACAACAAATGAATTAAGCAGCAGGAACAATATTATTCTCATTTTTCATGGGAAGATTATTGAATATATTAGTCTAAGCCTGGGCTTTCTAACAAGGAAAGGAAGAGTTTTTGTTTGATAATGTTTGGTAATTTCTGCTGACATGTTTTTTTGGTTAATGAAAGATTTTTAATTTCCAAGCCAGTGTTTTAAAGTAAAGCTCTTCAAATCTGGCCTATAGATTGCTCATCTGAGCAGCCTTTATCATGCAGGCGCCTCTGCCTGGCAACCCACAACAGCCATTCCACTTTAATAAACTATAGGATTGCAATGGTCTGTCTCAGAAGGCAGAACCTTTGGAAATCTCCTATAATGCATCTAACAGCCTATAAGTTACTAGATTTAATATGGCCTTTGTCTTCTCCCCTCCCTTGTTTTTCTTTTCAGAAACCGAGTTGTCAGTCACTGCTGAGTTAATGCCTACCTCATCGTGGAACATTTCAAGTGAACTCGACAAAGGTACACAGTGGGGACATAGGGGATGTAGAGGCGGGGAGGTGTGAAACCCCATTTTTAATCCTGACATGGCCTTCTTTGAAATCACCTGCTTTTTACATCACTAGGAGGAGGTGGGGGTCAAAATAAATTCCCTTTGTGATCATTTAATATTTAATTACCTGACATTCTATTATTTCTGGAAAGGTTTTTTTCTTCTTCTTCCTTCTTTCCTTTCCCTTCTTCCTCTAAAACGTTCCACATGGTAAAAATGCTTCAAGATGTGAAATAGGGTCATTTCTGACCTTCCTGACACTGCATCTAGTGGATCTTATTTAGGGGATTTGATTCAGCCTGAGCCAGGATTGATCAGAGCTGTTTGCTGGGTGACCTTTTACAAGGAGCATTTGATGTGCTTGCAGGGTTCAGGACAGAGTATTTGGAATGTTTGTAATTGCCTGTGCCTACAGATGGCAGCTTCCTGTGCGCATGTGAGGAGCAGGTTTCTGCTACGAGGGTGGTTGTTCAGTATTAATTAAGGCCCACCATATGCCAAGAACCGGCTACTCTAGAGAGAGCCTATGTCACGGAGTGGTAAATCAGGACACATTCAAAGCCCCTGCAATCCTGCTTAATCCACCTTTCCAGCCTTAGTTCTCTTTAGTCCCTTTTAAGTACCTTACACTTCAGCCAAATTTCTATTTCTTCTTATTATATCCTGTGCTTTTCTGACTCTGTCTAAACCATTCCTTCCACTTGGATTGCCCTTCAAGTCCTCAGTCTACTTTTCCTTGAAGACCAAGCATAAATTCTATATTATCCACAGTCTTATCTAATTCCTCAACAGGAAGTGGCCTTTCCTTCTCTGGAACTCCCATACCCTTTTTCTCTGTTCTTCTCTTAACATTTTCTATGTTGTAACATGGTGATTTATATTTCTGTCTATCTCGCCTATGAGCCTGGAAGTTGCTTCTGAGTGAGATTTTTATCCTGTTCCTTGTCCCCTACTCCCTTTTTTTGGGTGGGGGGAGGTATCTATCACAAAATCTAGCGAAAACTCTTTTTCATAGGAAATTCTCAATAAATATGTGTGGAATGTCGAGTCACGCCTTATCTAGTGAGGGGCCCCATCCATACACGTGTGCAAATACATTCAACAAACTTAAATTCCCACTTTAGTTCAGACATTATTCTAGGTTCTGGGATTATAATGGTAAAAGCGCTCAAAAGTCATTGCCAAAAATTGCCTTTTATGATCTGTTCTCTTTTCTTTGGTAATATATTCACTGTGAGTTATTTTTGCTCTCTAGCGGAAGACAACTTTATTTTACGAAACAGCAAAAGACCAAAGTTATTTTGCTGGTTACACTATATTAGGCGTTTTAGCATGGCAGGATGAGGTAAGATATCCTTTCACCTTAAATCAGAGGTCATTTAGAATAATTTTTCTATTATCAAATTTGATTTGGACATTTCTTTTCTAATGAAGGGGATTAAAACAGGGACTGCATGTAATTCCTTTCATCCCAACACCTAGCACAATGCCTGAAGACAGTGACTTTTTCAATAAATATTTATGGAATTTTAAAAAATGGAAAGGAAGAAACATAGGACGCTATATGTTAACTTAAGGAGCCCTGGTGGTACAGTGGTTAAGCACACGGCTGCTAAAAAACAAGTTTGGCGATTCGAACTCACCAGCAGCTCTGTAGGGAAAAAAGACCTGGTGATCTGTTCCTTAAAGATTGCAGCCCAAGAAACCCTATAGGGCAGTTCTGTTCAGTCACATAGGGTTGCTATGAGTCACAATCAACTCAACTTCACACCATAACGGCAACAACAACAAATGTTAGTGCCTGCTCGGTGCCAGCCACTGTGCTAGGTACTTTTAAATATATGAACTTAATTGGTACAGCTCCTTATGGAGCCAACAGAAAAATTATATCATTACACAATGCATAACACTGACCAGATTCCATTTATGGCTGTAGAATGGCATCAGCATGTGCTAATAAAGGCAGCAGAGCCACTAGTCAGGAGCCAAACCTGTCAGACTTGGAATTTCCACCAGGCCAGTACTATAATTACCAGTGGTTGCCCCGTAAAGAAGAAAGTAGTGTCAGTAATGGCCAAAGGACTGGGTCTTTGTCCAGGAGTTTATCAGCCCTCAAAATCCTGTTTTGGTCAGCACGGCCTTCTGGAGAACATGGAAGGCCTTTCAAGGATTCTTGGTGTCATCTTTCTCTAGAAGATAGTTTGTGTATAGTCTTTAATTCTCAGAATGAGAGGGAAACATGATTAATTCATGTGTTTATTCATAGATCAAGTCCTTACTGATTACTTCTCTAGTCAGGGAACTATGTAAAGCATTAGGGTCTATTTCATGAATCAAACAAACGTCCCTGTTCTCCATGGACTCACAGCCTAGTGGAAGAGTTGGCTGTCTAAATGCATAATCACAGCCTTCTGGTCCATTTGATGGATTAAGCTGTCAAGGGACATTCCCCCCAAATACAGAGAGATGCTGGTAGAAATAAATATATAATGAAAAAAAATCCACTGCCAGGCTGGGACAAAAAAAGGGGTAATCTCCAGATGCCAGAAATTAAGAAGACGCTCAGTGGTAGAGCAATTAGCAGTGATGAGGAGTTAAACAAAAGGTCATGTGAAAATATGGGAAGTACATACAGTCATGAGGAGCTGTTGTTGCAGTATCGTATGGGAATGGGATTTGAGAGCATAGGAAATAAACTCCCTGCATGAGGCTGTGAGTGGGGAATGGCTGGCCTAAGTATGAAATAAGGAAAAGTCTGCTGAGGATGTGGTATGGAAGTCTATCAACCACCCTAGGCCATTGGTGGAAAGAGTCACCTATAAAAAATCAGAACCTCAGCCTACATTATATGTGGGTATAGGGTTGGTACTTCTCATGCAATACACTAGCCACAAACCAAGAAGATAACAACTTGGTCTGGAATTGATTACGCGATGAAAACCTGACAAGGCAAACCCAAAACCAACTCATAAAAATATCTTAACACCCCAGGGCATGTGGGTTTTTCACCAAAAACAAATCAAAACCACAAAACAACAATAACAACAAATTCCTGCTGATGCTGAGTTTACTTTTAAAAATTGCAGTGCGTGTAAGAGAGGAAAAAAGCCACCACGAGAGAGAGAGAGTCAGCACAGAGAGGTCATCCCTTGAAACTAAAGACGATAGACCAATTTGAGAGAACACGTATGTTTAAAATGTTTCATGGTGAAAGAGGGAATAGAAACCATGGGGAAAATATAGGATACTAGGACCAAAAAATAGATCTTAAAAAAATTAAATAGAAATTCTTTTAGAAATGACAAATTCATTAAATGGGTTAAATAGTGGATGCATACTGCTAAAGAGAGAAATAGTCTGAAAGATAGATTTGAAGTAATATGGTAGTTAGGAGAATGGACTCTGGAGCCAAAATAACTAGGTTTGAATCTTGGCTTTAGTACCTGTATCCTGGGTGACTTTGGGTAAGCCACTCAATCTTTCTTTGCTTTAGTTTTGTCATTTGTCAAATGGGATAATAATAGTATCTACTTCATAGGGTTGTTGTGAGAATTCATCTGGCCAGCAAAGCTGTAAACTAGTTGGAGAATACAAAGTAACAACTGCATTTGGTTAATGTGGTCATTTCTTTGGGCTTGATAGTAAAAAATCATAGGTACTTTGGCAGGATAAAGGCCTGATGGCTCAGTGGTTAAGAACTTAACTGCTAACCAAAACGCTGGCAATTCGAATCCACCAGCTGCTCCTTGGGAACCCTATGGGGCAGTTCTGCTCTGTCTTATAGGATCACTATGAGTCGGAATCTACTCAATGGCAATGAGTTTTGATTTTTGTTTTTTAGGAGGATAGTAAAGGAGGCATATTTTAGGAGTGAGGTAGAGCCTTCAGAGCCTGTTAAATCAGATCAGCAGCTTCTCACTCAGGCCTTAAGAGTGTTCACCCACACAAGTGTCACACTCCTTAGCTTGGAAAACAAAGTTCTCCATGGTCTTAACCTTTACCGACTTTTCTCACCTTACCCACCCCCCACCTTCCTTTATACTCCGTTTGTTTCAACAACCTGCCTCTAATTTCGTAAACATACATTCTATTTCCAGCCTCCATGCCTTCGTTCATGCAGTTCCCTCTGACTGGATTGCCTTTACTTCTGTTCTTCACTTGGCCAACTCCTTCATTTAAGCATCACTTGAAACTTTCCCTCCTCCCCTTCCCCCTACAGTGCCCCCTAGTGGACGCAGTGCTGTGTTTCTGCCTTGATGGACCTTGCATTCTAGAGGGAGAGAGAGACACCTGACAAATCCTTCTATGAACATAATTGACGATGCCATCAACACTGCCCCAAAATATTTCATATGTGAGATACTTTATCGTCCCATGTATATCTTGATCAGAGTCCCTGCCACACTGTGCTGAAATTATCTATTTTGTTCTTGTCTCTTTGAAGGCAGAGGCTCTCTTATCTATTGCTTACTCTTTCTTATTGCCTAACACAATATCTGGTACGTAGTAGAGAACATGGTGTTAAATTGCTTGGGTTCAAATCCCAATTATGCCAATTAATAGCTATCTGAATACCTACTGCATGAGAGGCACTTGCTAAACATGTCGATACATCATTTGAATTCACATTACCCTGTGAGGTGGAACATATGAGGCAACTGAGGCTCATGGGATTAAAGGACTTGGCTGAGAGGCATCGCTGGTAAGTGGCAGTGCCAGGATTCCCGTCAAGGCCTACAGGCACCAAGTCCAGGGAACTATGTCCAACATGGTGGCTGAGTGCACTGTCTCCCTTGCATTCATATACCCTCCTCCTGTGGGTTGAGTTTCCTCATATGGCAAAGCAGTAAAATAAAAGCTGTCACTTGGTTTTCTTTAATGCCTTTCTCTCCACCCAGCTGCTCTATTCCACCCATCAATCCTACCCTGGCTCCCCAGCCTCACTCAGGTCCAGCGAGTGGCATTAAACAGTTACCTGTTTATCCTTTCCAATAGGAAATGAAATGTAAAAGAGACAAGGCCACCTGGGAAGAGCCATTGAAAGCTACTATTGATGGGGCATAGGGGATAATTTCTGAAACAAATGCTTCAGAACCAAGTACCTCCTAAAACAAATTGATCTACTGGGGCCCAACTTCAGCTTCCCCTTGGGCATGTTGCGGTGGTGTGTGATGAGGGCCTCTTTCCCCTTCTTCCATATTCAGTCACACAAGGTCTCAGAGGTTCTCTATAGAAAGCCAAATGTTTCTTTTGGAGAAAGGAGTGGAAATTGCACCCGGATGTAGAGAAAGGGAGGGAGCCTACTACTTAAAAAAATATTGAGGCCTGCTTCCAACTGCAGTAGTTCTCTGTGCTGACAGACTAGATTTGGGGGTATTTTTCATCCTGGTTTGCTTTTTAAAATGGAGAGCTGGCTTTCTCTACCAGCTTAGAGCTTTATACATAGTAGGGAAGGGTATAACATGGTTCTTAAGCACGTGGGCTCTGGAGTTACTACAGTCCTGAGCTTCCTGTAAAGTGGGATTATTTGTATCTATCACTTAAGATTGTTTTCCTGGCCAATAAGCACATCCATCGGCCACACTTCTTTGTGATGCCATAGGAGAGCTACTCACAGGCTCACAATAGACGGATACATCCTAGACTCAGCCCCTTAGCTCACGTGTGTCCTCAAAGTCTCACCATCAAGGGTTATGACCAGATTCTCTGGTTTGAGGGTGATTGCTTCCTCTTGCCCCCTCTTTCTGTAACTTGATCTGTCCTTGGCACATATATAGTATCTTTAAATGGTATTGACTGACCTGAAGCTTGGAGCTTGGTTCTTGGCTAGTCTCGATGAGGTAGCTAAGTCATTTTCTTGTGCTCCTAATTATACATATTTGGACCTAGCAGTGGGTGAAGGCGGGGGTGGGGGGGCGGTGCGGTGGTGGAATATAACGATGGACTATATTGGGAGCCTTGGCACTTGGAAAACTGAAGAACGGCCCTTTTAGACATGGATCTCAGAACATAGGTATCCATCCTTGGGTTCCATCTTCAAAACTGGTCGCTGCCTGGAGATATTCCTAGTGGAATTGCTGGAGTATCCATGTATACGTTTAAGACAGCCCAAGTTCAGCAGATTTTTGCTGAGAGCATTATTTTATTTAAAGGATGGATATCTTTTTGCCACTATCAGCTATTAAAAGCACCTAGAGCTTGTGTAGCCTCATATGTAAAAGGGGAGAAATGATGACTCCATAGGGTTTTTATAAGGGTTAGATAAAGTGCTGACAATGAAGTCCCATCACAGTCCCAGCACAGATATCACTTGCCGTCGAGCTGATTCCAACTCATGGCAACCCCGTGTGTGTCAGGTAGAACTATGCTCCACAGGGATTTCAGTGACTTTATTTATTTATTTGGAAGTAGATCACCAGGTCTTTCTTCCATGGTGCCTCTGGTGGACTTTAAACCTCCAACCTTTTGGTTAACAGTCAAGCGTATTAATTGTTTGCACCACCCAGGGACTCCTCAGCACAGATAGGTGCTTTTTAATGTTAGTTCTGTTGCTCACCCTTTGTGTTCCCTAGGGGAGGGCAGTGTGATCTGGGAAAAGAGTACTTAACAAGGAACCTCGATTCTAGTTCCAGCTCCACACCAACTCAGTGACCTGTAAGCTCTGGGCCTCAGTGTCTTCACCTTTTAAAAAGGAGGTGTCAATACTTGTTCTGGCTGCCTTCCCCATTATGAGGCTCCAGTGCTGTACAGTCCAGTATGGTAGCCACTAGCAGCCTGTGGGAGCCCTGATGTTACAAATGGTTAAGAGCTCGGCTGCTAATCCAAAAGGCTGGCAGTTCAAATCCACCAGCCGCTCCTTGGAAACCCTATGGGGCAGTTATACTCTGTCCTATAAGGTCACTATGAGCCAGAATCGACTCGATGGCAACAGGTAGCAGCTTCTGAGCACTTAATATGTAACCAGTCCAAAATGAGATGTAGTGTAAGTGTGAAACACGTACTGTATTTCAGAGGCTTAATACAAAAAAAGAAAGTAAAATATCTTAATAATTTTTATATAGATCACATGTTGAAATGATAATATTTGTATATATTGAATTAAGTGAGACATATTATTAAAATAAATTTTACCTGATCCTTTTTAATGTGGCTACTAGACAGTTTTAAATGACACCTGCTGTTCATATTTGTGGCTCACGTTATATTTCTATTGAATAATGCCGCTCTAATAGCTGGGACCTTAGGTAAAGCTCCTAACCTGTGTTTCCTCCTTGTAAAAAAAGATGTTTTCATATCCATTTTGGCTTTAAAATTCTAGAAGCTACTTTTTATATATAAAAAGAAAATGATCTAAACCCAATTATGTATACATATATATATATATGTATAATGCTTTGGTATACATAAAGTGCTTTATGGGTACGGGATTATCATTATTGATTATAGTCTGATCAATAATTCTCTGAGAAAGGCAGTATCTCGAGTAATCCTCATTCTGTGGAGAAAAATTTTGTGCATTGGAGGGATTATAATTTGATAATGGTTACATAAAGGACAGCAGTAGAACCACAGAACATGTCAAGAAATCCCAGTTTGGGGTCAACAGTTGAGTGCATTAAAACAGGACCGCTCATGCTTCGGCTGTTGCCACTATCCATCCCTCAAACTTCATTTTGTACAATTCTTCCACTCTAGCCATGCTTCAGCCACACTAGCTTCCTTTAGGTTCCTCCAGCAAGCCAAGCTCTTTCCTGCCCAAGGGCTGTTTACAGTGCGGTTCCTTCTACCCAGAATCCTCTTTCCCTTGCTCTTTGCCGCCTTCAGTTCTTAGCTTAATTGCCATCTCCTCAGAGAAGCTTTTCCTGACACTCTAAAGTTATTCTCCACATTTAGTTTCCTTTTCTATTACTGCTATTTTTTTTTTTAACTTGGGCTAGGCCTGGAAGCAGTGAGAGGAACACCTTCTTGATAGGAAATCAGGGACCTGGATCAATCCAGAGAATTCCTTGCCAGATCTGTTGTATCTGCTTTTATCCCTCACTAACTATGAGCTCTTGGTGCCTTTGCCTGGAACCCAGCATAGAAACATGTGACATGGAAATTAGTTCCCCTTCATTCCTGCAACTCTCCCCTGATCCTTGTTAATCCTCTTTGTTTGACAGGTCTGCTTACTTGAGGGAAAAGAACCTCCAAGGTGAGGGCCATGGAATTCTGTCATAAAATAGATGGGAAATGACCAGAGGCCTATCTTCGGGGGTGGGGGGTGGGGCAGGCAGGGCACCGCTTGAGTGGGGGTGCCAATGAGCAGCTTCTATTAGTCATCACACTTTCCATCGACAGCTGTGAGAGATCATTCAGCAGTTTAACACTAATTGCTCTAGGTGCTATTTTCTGTAGATAGGCCCCTGCAAATAATGCTTCATGGTCAATTTTGATTCTTAAAAGCCTGCTCGAAGGGGAGGTGTTTGTCATTCAGCACCACCACTGGAGCGAGAGGATCAGCCTCACCCCTCAGTGGTCTTTCCAGCCAGTCATTCCAGCTCCAGCTCATGGCACCCAGTGCCTCATGCCCTTCGTCTACTGGTGTGTTGGCTGTAGGCAACTTGGCTATATGAGGAACAGAGAGCCACAGCTCCCTCCTCCCAGCAGTCACCATGCTGTAGAGACAGAGGAGCAAATGAACAAGCTTGGAAATGTTTATACTCCTGTTTTTCCCATTTAGAATTGAGGTAGAGATTTATCTACCTCCTAACGTGGGTCTCAGATTCCTTGCTCCCTAGGTACCATTTTCAGTAATTCCTGGCTAAGACAAGGCACATTTTTGGACACATAAATAATCAGGAAGCAGCAGAGAAAGTTTCTTGACTTTCCCAGACCATCTTCTTCCTAGCTTGCTTGTCTTTTAGTTTATGTTAAAACCTGTCTGCTGAGAGAGCCTCCCTGTGCACCACTTTAGAAATGACTCAGGAGTTTAGCCTCAAGATGCTTCCAGGGGCTTGTGGATTGGAGTCCTGCCACAGGGATCAGAGGAGGGACTTTCTTGTCCTGGGCCTATGACTTTGGTCCACACTTGCTTGCAGACTGAGTAGGATCCCTGGTGGCATAGTGGTTAAGCATTCGCCTGCTAACAAAACGGTCGACAGTTCAAACCCACCAGCCTCGAACCCACAACCACTCTGTGAGAGAAAGATGTGGCAGTCTGCTTCTGTAAAGATTACAGCCTTGGAAACCTTATGGGGCAGTTCTGCTCTGCCCTGTAGGGTTTCTATGAGTCAGAATCAACTCGATGGCAATGAGTTTTTGCTTGCAGACAGGCAGGGTCTTTTGAACTTAGAAGCCTCTTGGCTAAGCGGAGAGGAAGAGAGATCATACAAAACCCTTTACTATCTGGCTCCTGCCTCTGGCTTCCATGGTTCCTCTTCCTCCACCTTTGCTTGTTGTACTCTAGAACCAAACTATTCATTGTTTCCTGTCCTATTTTAGGCATATATGCAAATTTTTCACTTTTCTATGATGAGAATATTCTCCGTAACCTTTTGTCATCCTTAAAGACAGGTTCAGACTTAGTCACTTCCAAGAAGCCTTTCCCGACTCCACCTTTCCCTGTGTGGGAAATGGCTGTACCTAGCCACACTGCTAGGTGGTGATTGTTTACATGGATATCCCCCTTCCCCCTCCTCCTCTTCTTCCCTCATGCAAGGGATCTTTTATTTATTGAGCATCTTCTTCATTTCAAGCAAAGCTCTCAAGGATTCTAGCAGGAGGGTCCACCAGATAGAGTCCTGTGGAGAGTACTTTGAGAGAGGTAAGAATAGCTTCCCAGGCTATGAAATCTTGAGATCAGTAATTATGTCTCATTTATGCATCCCTGTATTTCCAAAACCTAGTACAGGTGTTTGAATGAGCAAATAAATGAATGAGTGGTGAAAATAAGTACACTGCAGCTGTAAAGGGCTTTAGAGAAGTTGTCCTCAAACTTTGATGGGTATCAGAATCACTTAAAGAGACTCAGATTCATTGTTGCAGGCTAGGCTCTAGGTCCCTATGTTTACCAACTTCCCCAGGTGATTGTGATGGACACCAAAGGCTGAGAACCACTGATAGAGTAGTAGTCCTTCACCTTGGTTGTTAACTTTGGCTGTACTTTGGAATCAACTAGGGAGTTTTAAAACACAGTGATGCCTGGGTCCTTTTCCAGCCTCCATTTCAGATTCTAATTTTTTTGGTTCTGTGTACAGTCTGTGATTTGTGAGGGTTAAAAGCTCCCCATGTGATTTTAATGTGTAACCAATTTTGAGAACCACTGCTTCAGAGTTCTTCTGGGCTAATTGGCCCTGTAGCTCAACTCTTTTCATAATGTTCTGACAAGTGATTTATCTAGGTGTAGGTGCTTGGAAATTTCTTTATTTCTGTCCTCAATTTTCTGAGATAAAGTAGAAAACCACCACTCACCTATATCAGTTTGTTGTACTGTGGTGATGTATGTTGCTGTGATGCTGGAAGCTACAGCACTGTTATTTCAAACACCAGCAGAGGCACCCATGGTGGACAAGTTTCAGCAGACACTTTAGACTAAGACAGACAAGGAAGAAAGACCTGGCGATCTACTTCTGAAAAAAATTGGCCAATGAAAAGCTTACGATTAGCAGCAGAATATTGTCTGATATAGTCGTGGAAGATGAGCCCCTCAGGTTGGAAGGCACTCAAAATATGTCTAGTGAAGTGCTGCCTCCTCAAAGTAGAGTTGACCTTAATGACATAGATGGAGTAAAGATTTCAAGACCTACATTAGCTAATGTCACATGACTCAAAATGAGAAAAAAATAGCTGCAAACATCCATTGGTAATTGGAACGTGGAATGTACGTAGTATGAATCTAGGAAAATTGGAAATTGTCAGAAATGAAATGGAGTGCATAAGCATTGATATCCTAGGCATTGGTGAGCTGAAATGGACTGGTATTGGCCATTTTGAATTGGACAGTCGTATGGTCTACTATGCTGGGAATGACAAATTGAAAAGGAATGACGTTGCATTCACCATCAAAAAGAACATTTCAAGATCTATCCTGAAGTACAATGCTGTCAGTGACAGGATAATATCCATACACCTACAAGGAAGGCCAGTTAATATGACTATAATTCAAATTTTTGCACCACCCACTAAGGCCAAAGATGAAGAAATTGGAGATTTTTACCAACTTCTGCAGTCTGAAACTGATCAAACATGCAATCAAGATGTATTGATAATTACTGGTGATTGGAATGGGAAAATTGGAAACAAAGAAGAAGAAACAGTATTTGGAAAATATGTCTGTGGTGATAGAAATGATGCTGAAAATCACATGATAGAATTTTGCAAGACCAACGTCTTCTTCATCGGAAATACCTTTTTTTTCCAACAACATAAACAGTAACTATACATATGGACCTCACCAAATGGAATATATAGGAATCAAATCGACTGTATCTGTGAAAGAGATGATGGAGAAGCTCACTATCATCAGTCAGAATAAGGCTATGGACCACCTGTAAAACAGGCCGTCAACTGCTCATATGCAAGTTCAAGTTGAAGCTGAAGAAAATTTTAAAAAGTCCACAAGAGCCAAAGTATGACCTTGATATATCCCACCTGAGTCCCACCTTGAGTATATCCCACCTCAAGAATAGATTCAACACATTGAACACTAATGACAGAAGACCAGATGAGTTGTTTGATGACATCAAAGACATCATACATGAAAAAAGCAAAATGTCATTAAAAAGACAAGAAAGAAAGAAAGAAAAGACCAAAATGGATGTCAGAAGAAATTGTGAGACTTGCTTTTGAACACAGAGTAGCTAAAACAAATTAAAGAACTGAGGAAGTAAAAGAGCCGAACAGAAGATTTCAAAGGGCGGCTCGAGAAGACAAAGTAAATTATTATAGTGAAATGTGCAAAGATCTGGAGTTAGAAAACCAGAAGCGAAGAACACGTTTGGCATGTCTCAAGTTGAAAGAACTGAAGAAAAAAATCAAACCCTAAGTTGCAATATTGAAGGGTTCTACGGGGAAAATGTTGAATGATGCAGGAATCATCAAAGATAGAAGGAATACAGAGTCATTGTACCAAAAAGAATTGGTTGCTGTTCAGCCATTTCAGGAGGTAGCATATGAACAAGAATCGATGGTACTGAAAGAAGAAGTCCAAGCTGCACTGAAGGTGCTGACAAAAAACAAGCCTCCAGGAATTGATAGAATACCAAGTGGATGTTTCAACAAACAGATGCAACACTGGAAGCACCCACTCTTCCATGCCAAAAAATTTGAGGAGAGTCCAGCAAGATGGCGCTCTAGGCAGAAGCACCATGCCGCCCCTCCACAGCAAAGAACTGAAAAACTAAGCCAAACAGAGAATCAACAATCCTGAAACCCTAGAACATCAAATGAAGAGATAAAGAACTCAGCCGAACACCAAACGGAGTGAGAATACTGAAAGAGAACAGAGAACGAGGAGAGATTCATGCAGAGGTCCCCTACCAGCTAACGCAGCGCGGACCCACCATCTTGGACTCCTATCGGAGACCAGCAAATGGGAGTACGAGAGAGCAGCCTCACGGAGCATCCAGTGGGAGACAAAACAGCCGGGACGAAACAAAAAAATCTACAACCAATAAACGAGAGAAATATCTACTGAATGCCCCGAAAACAGCAAAGAATATCAAACATTTACAAAAACAAGACAGGATGGCTCCAATAGGCGTCCAAATTAAAACACCAGATACCTCTCCTGTGGAAGAAAATGCACTAGAAGTACCTGATATGGAACTCAAATCACTAATACTCGGAATTTTCCAAGAACTGAGGCAAAAAGCTGACAAACATGAGGAAAAAATAGACAAATTTATGGAAAATACAGACAAAAAATTGGAAGAATTCAGGAAGATGATGCAGGAACAAAATGCCAAAATAAATTCACAACTAGAAATCATACAAAAACAACAATTATAAATCCAAAAGATAAACAACAAGATTTCAGAAATGGATGACGTCATACAAGGGCTGAGAAGTAGATTTGAAACCGTGGAAGACAGGATCAGTGGAACTGAAGACAAACACTTGGATGCAACTCTGTTTCAGGAAAACTCAGAAAAATGAACAAAGAAAAATGAAGAGACCCTGAGAGTTATGTGGGACACAATTAAAAGCAAAAATTTATGAGTGATTGGCATCCCAGAAGAGGGGGAGAAAACAGAAAACACAGGATCATTGAGGAACTGCTGACAGAAAACTTCCCCAATATCATGAAAGATGAAAAGCTGGCCGTCCAAGAAGCTTAACGAACCCCATATAGAAGATACCCCCAAAGAAAATCACCAAGACATACCATATTCACACTCGCCAAAACTAAAGACAAACAAAGAATCCTGAGAGCAGCTCGTGAAAAACAAGTCACATACAGAGGAGAAACAATAAGACTAAGCTCAGATTATTCGGCAGAAACCATGCAGGCAAGAAGGCAGTGGGATGACATATATAAAATCTTGAAAGAAAAAAATTGTCAGCCAAGAATAATATATCCTGCAAAACTCTCATTCAAATTTGATGGTGAAATCAGGTCATTTCCAGATAAACAGAAACTAAGGGAATATGCAAAAGTCAAACCAAACTTACAAGAATTATTAAAGGGAGTTCTTGGATCTGAGGACAAACAGCTTCAGCCCTCAGGCAGGACCTAGGACGCAGGATCATACGAACCAGATACCATTCTAGGAAATGGACTCTCGAGGACTATCCAAAACCAAAAGAAATACACCAGGGAATCAGAGCAGTCAATCGATGGATGACAACCACATCAAAACAATGAAAGAGGGAATAAATGGCATAGGTATAGAACCTTCTAACGGAGAGGAAGGCAAGGCGATACCAAGTAAGGGTAGACTGCTTCAAACTTATAAAGATAAGGGTAAAATTCATGGTAACCACAAAGAAAGTTAACAAACCAACTCATAAAAATAAAGACGAAAAACATAAAGTCTCAGCAAAAACAAAACCTACAAAAACAAAAGAAATGAACACAAAATGCACAAACAAAAGTAACTCAGCACAAGAGAGTAAGAAGAACAAAGAAGACTTCAGCACCATAAAAAAAAGCACTACAAAATGACAGCAACAAACTCACATCTATCAATAATTACACTGAATGTAAATGGACTCAGTGCACTCATAAAGAGACAGAGGGTGGCAGAATGGATAAGAAAACAGGATCCATCAATATGCTGTCTACAAGAGACACACCTTAGAAACAAAGATGTGAATTTATTAAAAATCAAAGGTTGGAAAAAAATATATCAAGCTAACAACTACCAAAAAGGAGCAGGAGTGGCGATTCTAATCTCAGATAAAATAGACTTTAAAACAAAATCTACCATAAAAGACAAAGAAGGACACTATATAATGATTAAGGGGACGATCCATCATGAAGACATAACCATAATAAACATCTACGCACCCAATGACAGGGCTCCAAAATACATAAAAAAAACTCTAACAGCACTAAAAAGAGAAATTGACAGTTCCACAATAATAGTAGGAGACTTCAACACACCACTCTCAGTAAAGGACAGAACAACTAAGAAGAAACTCAGCAAGGATACAGAAGACCTAAAGGGCACAATCAGCCAACTTGACCTCATAGACATATATAGAACACTCCATCCAACCGCTGCAAAGTACACATTCTTTTCCAATGCACATGGAACGTTCTTCGGAATAGACCACATCTTAGGCCACAGAGCAATCCTCAACAAGATCCAAAACGTTGAGATAATTCACAGTATCTTCTCTGACCACAGTGCCATCAAGGTAGAAATTAACACTAGAAAGAGCAAGGGAAAAAAATCAACTACATGGAAACTGAATAATACTCTGCTTACACATCAATGGGTAATAGAAGAAATCAGAGATGGAATCAAAAAATTCCTAGAATCAAATGAGAATGAAAACGCATCATACCAAAACCTTTGGGACACAGCAAAGGCAGTCCTCAGAGGACAATTTATAGCAATAGATGCACATATCAAAAAAGAAGAAAGGGACAAAATCAAAACAGTAACTGCAGAGCTCAAACAAATAGACAGAGAACAGCAAAAAAAAACCCACAGCCACCAGAAGAGAGGAAGTAGTAAAGATCAGAGCAGAAATAAATGAAATAGAGAACAGAAAAACAATAGAAAGAATCAACAAAACCAAAAGTTGGTTCTTTGAAAGAATCAACAAAATCGACAAACCACTGGCCAGACTGACAAAAGAAAAACAGGAGAGGACACAAATAACCCAAATAAGAAATGAAATGGGGGACATTACAACAGACCCAACTGAAATAAAAATGATTATAACAGAATATTATGAAAAACTATACTCCAACAAATTTGAAAACCTAGAGCAAATGGATAAATTTCTAGAAACACACGGCCTACCCAAACTACAACAAAGTGATATTGAAAATCTGAACAGACCCCTAACAGGAGAAGAGATTGTGAAAAGGTATTAAAAAAAAACCTCCCAACCAAAAAGAGCCCTGGCCCAGATGGCTTCACTGGAGAATTCTACAAAACATTTACAGAAGAGCTTGTACCAGTTCTACTCAAGCTATTTCAGAGCATAGAAGAGGAAGCAACACTTCCAAATTCATTCTATGAAGCCAGCATAATGCTGATACCAAAACCAGGGAAAGACGTCACAAAAAAAGAAAATTACAGACCAATATCTCTCATGAATATAGATGCAAAAATTCTGAACAAAATTCTAGCCAATCGAATTCAGTATCATATCAAAAAAATAATACACCATGACCAAGTAGGATTCATACCAGCTATGCAAGGATGGTTTAACATTAGAAAATCTATCAACGTAATACACCACATAAATAAAAGGAAAGAAAAAAATCACATGATCATCTCAATTGACGCAGAAAAGGCATTTGACAAAGTCCAACACCCATTCCTGATAAAAACTCTCAATAAAATAGGTATAGAAGGGAAAGTTCTCAACATAATAAAGGGCATCTATGCAAAACAAATGGCCAACATCATTCTTAATGGAGAGAGGCTGAAAACATTCCCCCTGAAAACAGGAACAAGACAAGGATGCCCTTTATCACCACTCCTATTTAACATTGTGCTGGAAGTTCTAGCTAGAGCAGGAAGGCAAGAAAAAGAAATAAAGGGCATCCAAATTGGTAATGAAGAAGTTAAACTGTCCCTGTTTGCAGATGATATGATACTATACATAGAAAACCCTAAAGACTCCACAAGAAATCTACTGGAACTAATAGAAAGATTCAGCAGAGTAGCAGGATACAAGATAAACATTCAAGAATCAGTTGGATTCCTATACACCAGTAAGGAGAACGATGCAAAGGAAATCAATACCATTTTCAATAGCCCCTAAAAAGATAAAATACTTAGGAATAAATCTGACCAGGGATGTAAAAGACCTATACAAAGAAACCTATAAAACACTACTGCATGAAACCCAAAGAGATCTATCATAAATGGAAAAACATACCATGCTCATGGATGGGCAGACTCAACATTGTGAAAATGGCAATTCTACCCAAAGCAATTTACAAATACAATGCTATCCTGATCCAAATACCAGCAACATTCTTCAAAGAGATGGAAAAACTAATCATTAACTTTACATGGAAAGGGAAGAAGTCCCGAATAAGTAAAGCACTACTGAAGAAGAAGAATAAAGTTGGAGGACTCACACTACCTGACTTCAGAACCTACTATACAGCTACAGTAGTCAAAACAGCCTGGTACTGGTACAACAACAGATACATTGACCAATGAAACAGAATTGAGAACCCAGATGTAAATCCATCCACCTACGGTCACCTGATCTTCGACAAGGGCCCAAAGTCCATCAAATGGGTAAAGACAGTCTTTTTAACAAATGGTGCTGGCAAAACTGGATAGCCATTTGCAGAAAAATGAAACAGGACCCATACCTCACACCGTATGCAAAAACTACTTCAAAATTGATCGAAGACATGAATATAAAGCCTAAAACTATAAAGTTCATAGAAGAAAAAATAGGACCAACACTTCAGGCCTTAATGCTTGGCATTAACAGGATACAAACCATAACCATCAACACACAAGACCCAACAGATAAGCTAGATAGCTGGGATCTTCTAAAAATCAAACACCTATGCTCTTCAAAAGACTTCACCAGAAGAGTCAAAAGAGAACCTACCGACTGGGAAAAAATTTTTGGACAGTACAAGTCAGACAGAGGTCTAATCTCCATAATCTACAAGAAAATCCAACACCTCTACAACAAAAAGACAAATAATCCTATCAAAAAATGGGCAAAGGAAATGAACAGACACTTCACCAAAGAAGACACTCAAATGGCCAACAGACACATGAGGAAATGCTCGCGATCACTAGCCATTAGAGAAATGCAAATTAAAACCACAATGAGATACCATCTCACCCCAGCATTACTGGCACGAATCAAAGATACTGGAAATAACAAATGTTGGAGGGGCTGCGGGGAGATGGGAACTCTTATGCACTGCTGGTGGGAATGCAAAATGATACAACCATTTTGGAAAATGATATGGCGTTTCCTCAGAAAGCTAGAAATAGACATACCATTCGATCCAGCAATCCCACTCCTAGGAATATATCCTAGAGAAATAAGAGTCGCCACTCGAATAGACATATGCACACCTATGTTCATGGCAGCATTGTTCACAATAGCAAAACGATGGAAACAACGTAGGTGCCCATCAACAGATGAATGGATAAACAAACTATGGTACATACACACAATGGAAGCTATGCAACGAGAAAGAAGAACAATGAATCTGTGAACCACCTCATCACATGGATGAAACTGTAGGACATCATGCTGAGTGAAATAAGTCAATCACAAAAGGACAAATATTGTATGAGACCTCTATTGTAAAAACCCATGAAAAAGTTCACACGCAAAATCTAACAATCCTTGTTGGTTACCAGGGATGGGAGGGGTGGGGGGGGGGAAACTAAATAGGCAATAGATAAGTGGTATCTTGGGTAAAAGGTGAGACAGTACACAATACAGGGGAAACTAACACTACCTGTACAAGGAAAGGTCACGGAGGCCCCATGGACACATCCAAACTCCCTGAGGGACTGAGTTGCTGGATGGAGGGCTCTGGGGACCATGGTCTTGGGGAACATCTAGCTCAATTGGCATGACACTACTTATAAAGATAATGCTCTACATTCTACCTTGGTGCGTAGTGTCTGGGGTCTTAAAAGCCTGTGAGCGGCCATCTAAGATATTCCACTGGTCTCATCCCTTCGGGAGCAAGGGAGAATGAAGAGAAGAGGATACAATGAAAAGATCAGTCTGAAGGAGTAATTGTCCACAGCTACCAAGGCCTCCACCGGACTGAGTCCAGTACAGCTAGATGGTGCCCGGCTACCACCACTGACTGCTCTGACCAGGATCACAACACAGGGTTCTGGACAGAGCTGGAGAAGGATGTAGAGCATAATTCTAACTCACAAAAAAAGACCAGATTTACTGGCCTAAAGGAGACTGGAGAAACCTCAAGAGTATGGCCCCCAGACACTGTTTTAGCTCAGTGGTGAAGTTACCTCCGAGGTTCACTGTTCAGCCTGGGAGTGGACAGCCCAGGAAAACCAAATGAGACTAACGAGGTACCGGAGTCCAGTGACAAGGGCCAGAAGGCAGAAGGGGAGTAGGAAGCTGATGATAGGGAACACAAGGTTGAGTAAGGATATTGTTGATGTGTTGTGAGATTGTTAACCATTGTCATAGGGCAACATTTGTAGTAACTGTTAAATGGGAGGCTATTTTGTCCTGTTAGCCTTCATCTTAAGTGAGAATAACAGCACAATTAGAAGAGCGTTGTCAATGTCACTTAAATGTGTATGTAAAAATTCTTGAAATGGTATATCTTTGGCTATGTGTATCTTCACCAAAAAAAAAAAACAGTTGAGAATTTAGAGGGTTAAAATGTTGTGGGGTTGTTAACCAATGTCATAAAACAGCATGTGTGCTACTGTTACATGAGAAACTATTTGTTCTGTAAGCCTTCACCTGAAGTACAATAAAATAAAATTAAAAAAAAAAAAATTGAAAGGTAGCTACCTGGCTAACTAACTGGAAGAGATCCATATAGTTACCCATTCCAAAGAAAAGTGATCCAGGGGAATGCAGAAATTATCTAACAGTATCATTAATATCACAGGCAAGTAAAATTTTGCTAAAGATAATTCAAAAATGGTTATAGCAGTACATCAACAGGAAACTGCCAGAAATTCAAGCCGAATTCAGAAGAGGACGTGGAACAAGGGTTATCACTGCTGATATCAATCAGATGGATCTTGGCTGAAAGCAGAGAATACCAGAAAGATGTTGTACCTGTGTTTTATTGACTATGCAAAGGCATTTGATCATGTAGATCAAAACAAATTGTGGATAACATTGTGAAGAATGGGAATTCCAGAACGCTTAATTGTGCTCATGAGGAACCTGTACATAGATCAAGAGGCTGTCATAGAAAAAGAACAAGGGAATACTGCGTGGTTTCAAATCAAGAAAGGTGTGCACCAGGGTTGTATCCTTTCACCATACTTATTCAATCTGTATGCTGAGCAGATAACTTGAGAAGCTGGACTGTATGAAGAACATGACGTCAGGATTGGAGGAAGACTCATTAACAACCTGCGTTATGCAGATGACACAACCTTGCTTGTTGAAGGTGAAGAGGACTTGAAGCACTTATTAATGAGGATCAAAGACTACAGCCTTCAGTAGGATTACACTTCAACATAAAGAAAACAAAAATGCTCACAACTGGACCAATAAGCAACATCATGATAAATGGAGAAAAGATTGAAATTGTCAAAGATTTCATTTTACTTGGATCCACAATCAAAGCCCATGGAAGCAGTAGTCAAGAAATCAAATGATGTATAGCATTAGGCAAATCTGCTGCAAAAGATCTCTTTAAAGTGTTAAAAAGCAAAGATGCCACCTTGAGGAGTAAGGTGTGCCTGACTCAAGCCATAGTATTTTCAATTGCCTCATATGCATGTGAAAGCTAGACAAGGAATAAGAAGACCATAGAAGAAATGGTGCCTTTGAATTATGGTGTTGGCAAAGAATGTTGAATATACTATGGACTGCCGGAAGAATGAACAAATCTGTCTTGGAAGAATTACAGCCAGAATGCTCCTTAGAAGTAAGGATGAAGAAACCTCATCTCACATACTGTGGACATGTTATCAGGAGGGACCAATCCTTGGAAAAGGACATCATGCTTAGTAAAGCAGAGGGTCATCAAAAAAGAGGAAGACCTTCAACAAGATGGACTGACACAGTGGCTGCAACAATGGGCTCAAACGTAGCAACAATTGTGAGAATGGCGCAGGACCAGGCAGTGTTTCGTTCTGTTGTACGTAGTGTCCCTGTGTGTTGGAAACGACTCAATGACACCTGTAGACAACAACAACAAAGGAGAAGAAGAACAGGGCTCAGAGCGAGATGTTCTTGGTTTATATTCAAGCTCTTTGGCTTACTCCAGGTTCTCAGGATTTAGGTTTTTTCCTTCGTTTGTTACGTGGGGAGAATGCCAGTTTTCTAGGGTTTGTGTGAATACTGAATGCAATGGCATATGTGAGAAGGGCGAGGTCAGGTCCCAGCCCTGATGAAATATGTATCACTAGGTGGTAAAAATATGGTTGATGCTCTGGGTTGCTAACCAGAAAGTTGGAGTTCACCAAGAGATGCCTTGGAAGAAAGGTCTAGTGATCTATTTCAAAAAGATCAGCTGTTTAAAACCCTGTGGAGGACAACTCTACTGTAACACACGTGATATCACCATGAGTAAGAATGAACTGGACGGTAACTGGTGGTGGTAACTGATAGAGATAAATTAATATTGATAAGGACTTTTAAAAAAATTTCTGAGTGTGTTGGCATACCTCTATTACTTTTCCGGATGGATGTTGGGAGCAATACTTCCTTGCCTCATGAAATAATACTAGCTATTAATAGCTGCCATCTATTGAGGGCTGTTTATGCTCCATGAATCATGTTAAGTGACTTACATGCATTGTCACATTTAATCTTCACAACAATTCTAAGAGATAGTATCTTCATTTTATAGATGAAAGAAGGAAAAAGGAAAGCAAAAGTGGGCCTTAGAGAAATGTAGTAGGCTGAATGGTGGCTCCCAAAAAGATATGTCCACATCCTAATCCCCAGAACCAGTAAATGTTACCTTATTTGGAAATAGTCTTGGCAGGTGTAATCAAATTAAGGAGACTGAGGTGAGGAGATCATCCTAGATTATCCAGGTGGACCCTAAATGCCATCACAAGTCTTCGTATAAGATAGAGGCAGACACAGAGGAGAAGGCAATGTGAAGGTGGAGGCAGAGACTGCAGATGAAAACTAATGCAGCCCCAAGCCCAGGAATGCCAGGACAGCCCCCAGAAGCTGGAAGAGGCAAGTTCTCCCCTAGAGCCTCCAGAGAGAGCGTGGCCCTGCTGGGTTTTGGGCTTCTGGTCTCTAGAGCTGTGAGATAATAAATTTCTGTCGTTTTAAGCTACCCAGTCTGGTAATTTGTTACAGCGGCCTCAGGAAACTAGTAGAAGAGATTTAAGCAACTTGCCCAAACTCACAAAGTCTTGAATCCAGGGTGCAAACCCATGTCTTTGACCAATATATTGTGTTGCTTCTAAATGCAATTAAAGTTTGTAATAATATCCGTTATAAGGAGCCCTAGTTGTGCAATGGTTGAGCGCTGGGCTGATAACCGAAAGGTTGGCACTTTGAACCCACCAGCTGCTCTGCAGGAGAAAGATGTGGCAGTCTGCTTCCGTAAAGGCTTACCGCCTTAGACTCCCTACGGGGCAGTCCTACTCTGTCATATAGGGTCGCTGTGAGTTGGAATCAACTCGATGGTGCACAATTACAACAGCAAATAGAATACTTTAGATTTATTAATTCAACAAATGTTTATTGGATGCTTGCCCTGGATTGGGCCTATAGCTGAGGCTGAAGATGCAATAATGAACAAGATAGAAACGGTTTGCTTTCTGATACTCTATAATTTAGTGCAAGAGATAGACTTCAACGGTTACTTTTATGTATATGCATTCAAAGTCACTTAATTATAGCAGTGATGGGTGCCACAAAGGGGAAGTATAAAAACATAAGACTGTTACCCAGGAACAAAAGATTCTCAGTCCTCTTTGGCTAGGCCCAGCTAATATCTGCCTCAGGTAGATGTCGGTCCTTAATGCTCTCTGGCCTGTTTCCTGGGAAATCGTGTCTCTGCAGCTCCATTTTAGCCTTCCTGAGCTTGCAGGAGAGGTTGGTCTACAACAGGGCAAGTCCCTTATCTGGAGATAAGGACCCACAAAAGGAGGAAGGCAATAAGGCCTTCTGCTGGCAGTAAGCTCTGCAACCCATTATGGACATCATTATGAGGCAGTGGAGTGTGAGGGAGCTGTTTTTAGACAAGGTTGGAAAATTCTGCATTCCTCTGCCAGGCAACATTTCCTGTAGGGCCATGAGAAACTCGCTAATCATCTCTTTAGTTCCAAACGATATTACTTCAGGGCAGTTCCTGTCAAGGCTCCATGCTTAAATATCTCTTTGCTTGGGTTTATTCCATCAAATGCTTCATTTGCTTTGAAAAAAAATGCCCCAAGCTTAGCTGGTTGAGCATCTTAGAAGTTCAACTCACCACATGCCTCAGAAGGCTCCTAGCTTTGCTCCCAGTTGCTGCAGCTAAGACTGACATTTTCTGCAGATGACTGCATTTTCCATGAGCCTTAAGCATCTCCCACACTGTACTTGCAGTATGGTTGTGTAGAATTCAAATTAACCTGCAGGAATGTCCTATCTAAGGCCTTTACTTGTCTTCCTAACTCAGAAAGCCATGTTCTTCCCAGAGACACTTCCAGAACTCTCATTTCAACCCCTTCCCCAACACTTATATTCACTTATTCATTCAACAGATATTTATTGAGTGCCAACTGTGTGCCAAGCATTGTGCTAGGTACTGAGGACACAGTGGTGAAAACATAAAATTTCTCCCTTACAACCTTACATTTGGATAAAAACCAGTTGCCATGGAGTCTACTCTGACTCATGGCAACCCCATGTGTTTCAGAGTAGAACTGTGTTCCACAGGGTTTTCAGTGGCTGATATTTCAGAAGTAGATCATCAGACCTTTTTTCTGAGGCACCTGTGTGGACTTGAACTGCCAACTTTTTGGTTAGCAGCCAAGCACCTTAACCATTTGTACCACCCAGGGACTCCCACATTTTGATAGTGTGAGCAAATCCCCGTGTACAAAGTACGTTGTAGCTAACATTTCCCGAGTACGTACTCTGTCCTGAGTGCGGCGCTAGAGATTTAATGTGCCATAAAAACCCTGCGAGGTAGACACTACTATGTCCGTTTTAACATGCTGAGAAAGCTCAGCTAGTAACTGACAGAGCTAGGATTCAAATCTAAGTTTTTCTGACTAAGAAGTCCAAAGTCTCAATCACTACCTAATTCTAAAGTAATATTCCATGTTTATGGGGGAAAAGGGAAGGTTATAAGCCTTTTAGCTTATAGAGTATCATCTTTGAAAGAGGATTTTTTAATTACCCTTAGATAATTTTTGTTATTTGTATTTTTCTATAATTTCTACTTTTTAATCAGTTAATACACTGGTTAAGAGCTCAGCTGCTAATCAAAAGGTCAGCAGTTGGAATCCATCAGCCACTCCTTGAAAACCCTATGGGGCAGTTCTACTCTGTCCTATAGGGTTGCTATGAGTTGGAATTGACTAGACGCAATAGGTTTGCTTTTGTTTTTTTTTTATTCTTACAGTCAGATAAAAAATAAGTCAAATTCACAAAAAGTAAGGAAACAACACAATACATAGCCCCACTAGTAAGCTTTTAGCCTGCTATTCTTCTGTGCTGCTAGTGCTGTAAGGGGTACGAAACCTGGCCTGACGTTTCCTCCACGCTGGAGCTGTTTTTACTTAGTGCTACAGCTCTAGTCCCGCAAGGGCCTTGACATGGCCACTCACTAGGAATGTAACCTTGGGTGAGTCCCTTAGCCTCCCTGAATTTCACTGTTCTCAGCCATCATGCAGGACTAACAATGTCCACCGTTGTTATCAGATCCTAATAGATAATGTGCTTTGTAAACTGTAAAGTGACTTGCGTATGTCTTTCTAGTCTTTATTTTTACATCAACAAACACTTGTTGCTGTTATTAGCTGCCCTCAAGTTGGCCCTTGACTTATGGTGACCCCATGCACAGCAGAAAGAAATGCTGCCTGGTCCTGTGCCATCCCCATGATCAGTTACGAATTGGACTATTGTGATCCGTAGGGTTTTCATTGGCTAATTTTCAAAAGTAGATCAGCAGGCTTTTTTTCCTAGTTCATCTTAGTCTGGAAGCTCTGCTGAAAGGTTTTCAACATTATAGCAACAGGTAGGCTTCCACTGATGGACAGGTGGTAGCAGCGCATGAAGTTCATTGCCTAGAAATCAAACCCGGTCTCCTGCGTGTAAGGCAAGAATTCTACCCCTGAATTACCACTACCCCCAGTCAAGGAATACTAAGTGATCAGAGATATCTCTTAACTGCTTAGCAGTCATGTGTGTTAAAAGAACTATGAAAGTAGGCAGTGAAGTCTTGGTGATGTGTGTTTTTAGAGACCATGGTCTTTTGTTGGTGGTGGTGGTAGCATTGTGTTTATTTTTTTACTTATAATAAAGTTTCCTGAGGTAAATATGAATGGTTGAGTTGAAGGCAAGAGAAAGTTTGAGGTTATGGAAAACTTTAATAATGCAATCACATTGAAGAGAAGAGCTCAGAGAAAGCCTGTCTTTTGGTGGTGGGAATCTCTCTGCTAACAGAGTCCTGATGGAAATCAGATGCTGATGATGACAATCTGATCAGACCTTGGGGTCAGAGCACAGGCTAGTTATGGACAGCCCTTGAGGTGCAAGGCTTGAAGTGACTACCACTTTGGTGCTGAGGAGGCCATAGCAGCCTGGCCCTCCACTGCCCCACAAGCCCACTAGACAGTGACCTCTTAGTTCCTAGTAGGCTTTATCCTGCTGAGGGAGAGATTTAGGGAAGGCCTGGGACAATCTTGAAAAACTTCAGAGTCCAGCTAACCAGTTTGGATCCTCTTTGCCAGGATCAGTTGAAGCAGCCTCATTTACTCTTGTTTCCAGAAACTGAGGTTCCTAGGGTACTTTTGTTAGGAAGATGGGTCTCAGCAGCTCTGCTCTTTTGAGGGGGTGTGGGCACAGTACATCTCCTGTACCTTTTTTGCCCTTTTCATTAAATCTTTTTCTTCCTTTTTAAAAACCTAGATTTAAAAAGGTTCACAGAAGCCAAACATGTTTGTTGTAGAAAATCTAGAAAATGAAACAGTCAAAATGATAATCACTGCTAACATATATTCTTTTAGTCTTTTTTATGCACATATTTTTTATTTAAAATTTTATTTTTTCAATTCTGTAGACTTTCTTTTGTTAAGAACGGTTTCAGGCTTACAGAAAAATTGTGCAGAATGTACAGCGAGTTCCCATATACCCTCTCCCCTCTGTACCCTGTTTCTCCTATTATAACATCTTCCTTTCATGTGATACATTTCTTACAATTGATGAACCAATATTGATAGATTATTATTAACTAAGGTCATAGTTTACATTAGCGTTCACTGTGCATATAGTCCTATGGGTTTTGACAAACGCATAGCATCAGGTATCTATCATTACAGTATCATATAGAATAGTTTCACTAGATAAGTCAATCATAAAAGGACAAATACTGTATGAGACCACTACTGTAAAAACTCATGAAAAATGTACACACAAAAAGAACCAATCTTTGTTGGTTACGAGGGATGGGAGGGGTTGGGGGGAAATACTAAATAGATAAGTAGTAACTTTGGTGAAGGGTAAGACAGTACACAATATTGGGGAAGCCAGCACAACTTGTACAAGGAAAGATCATGGGAGCTCCATAGAAACATCCAAACTCCCTGAGGGACCGAATTGCTGGGTGGAGGGCTGTGGTCTCTGGGAACATCTAGCTCAATTGGCATAACACAGTTTATAAAGAAAATGTTCTACATTCTACCTTGGTGAATAGCCTTTGGGGGCTTAAAAGCCTGTGAGCAGCCATTTAAGATACTCCACTGGTCTCACCCCTTTGGGAGCAAGGGAGAATGAAGAAAACAAGATACAAGGGAAAGATTAATCCAAAGGACTAATGGATCACAACTACCATGGCCTCCACCAGACTGAGTCCAGTACAACTAGATGGTGCCTGGCTACCACCACTGACTGCCCTGACAGGCATCACAACACAGGGTCCCGCGCAGAGCTGAAGGAAAATGTAGAACAAAATTCTAACTCACAAAAAAAAACCAGACTTACTGGCGTGACAGAGACTGGAGAAACCCTGAGAGTATGGCCCCTGGACACCCTTTTAGCTCAGTAATGAAGTTACTCTTGAGGTTCACCCTTCAGTCGAAGATTAGACAGCCCCATAAAACAAAACAAGACTAATGGGACATAACAGTCCAGGGACAAGGACTAGAAGACAGGAGGGGACAGGAAATCTGATAATAGGGAACCCAAGGTCAAGAAGGGACAGTATTGACATGTCGTGGGGTTGTTAAGCATTGTCATAAAACAATATATGTACTAACTGTTTAATGAGAAACAGTTCTGTAAACCTTCATCTAAATAAAGTACAATTTAAAAAAAACAAACAAAACATAGTTTCACTGCCTTCCGTTGCTGTCGAGTTGATCTCGACTCATAGTGATGCTATCTATACCAAAACCAAATCAAACCCATTGCCATCAAGTCAATTCCGACTCATGGCTACCCTGGTGGTACAGTGGTTAAAGTGCTTGGCTGCTAAGTGAAAGGTTGGCGGTTAGAACCACCAGCCATTCCATGAGAGAAACGTGGCAGTCTGCTTCCATAAAGATTTACAGCCTTGGAAACCTTATGGGGCAGTTCTACTCTGTCCTATAGGGTCGCTATGAGTTGCTATGAGTATTGAGTATTGGCAATGGGTTTATTTTTTCTGAGAAGCCCTAAGGTTTGAGTCTTTCTTACGTTGAGCCAATTGGCCTTCATTCTCACTGTGCTACATGTACTCTCCTTCTCAAAAAGTGGGATCAAGGCTGCTCTTTGGAGTTTGTAGTTAGGTTGACCCAAGTTTTGGCTGTGGCATTCAGTAACCAAATGGCCTTGGGTTCCAGCCTCAGTTTTATCATCTATAAAATGGGGATTCAGGGGACCTCATACCATCAAGAAAGCAGTGCCAGGAGCGGAAGTGCGTCCTTTGGACTGGGAGCTGAGAAGCTCCTAGTCTGGGGGAACACTGATGAGAAGGCCGAGAGAGAGAAAGCCTTCCCCTGGAGCTGACACCCTGAATTTGGACTTTTAGCCTACTTTACTGTAAGGAAATAAACTTCTCTTTGTTAAAAAAATAAGGGGGGGGGAGGTTCAAAAATTCCTACTATTACACATTCTAACTTTGAGACAGACCAACCAAGCTGGAGCGGAAGGGCATTAACTGTGCCTTTAAGTATTAGCAGTTGTGTGTTCTCATTTCAGACTTTATTGTGACTCAAGCTATTCATTAGTTCTGAGCTTCTAAGGTGTGTCTGCTGTGTTGGAAGCAGTGTCTTATAGCCCTGTTTATGATTAATAAATAGTATTAATAAACTATAATAAAGCCAAAATGCATCTCTAAATAAATTTGTAAGTATATTGAAAAGAATTAAGAAGAGTCAAAATCCAATGTCATAACATTTTTCATTGCTACAAAGATATATATAACACATCTACCAATTCAGGATTTTTTTATATGTAATACTATTATTACAATTTATTACTAGTATCACAATTTAGTGATACTAATTACATTACTTATGCTGTGCAACCACCATTAATATCTCTTGCCAAATTTTCCATCACCATAAACAGAAACTTAATGCTTCCTAAAAAATCTTTCCATCTTTCTCCTTCCCTCTCACGCCTGATAACCATTATTGAGCTTTGGACTCTATATGTTTGCCTATTCTAGCTATTTTGTAGGAGTCCCTGTGTGGCACAAACAGTTAAACTCTCGACTGCTAGCCAAAGGATTGTTGGTTCTCACTCACCCAGAGGCACCTTGGAAGACAGGCCTGGGGATCTGCTTCCAAAAGGTTACAGCCTTGAAAATCCTACGGAGCAGTTCTCTGCACACATGGGGTCGCCATGAGTTGGAATCCACTCAACGGCAACTAACAACAACAAGCTATTTCATATAAGTGAGATAGTATTTGTTCTTTTGTGGTTAACTTTATTCAGCATGATGTTTTCAAGGTTCACCCATGTTGTAGCACGTATCAGGACTTCGTTTCTCTTCATGGCTGAGTAATATTCCATTGCAGGTATGTTTGCTGTTTATTGTGATATGCCGTCGAGTTGGTTCCCACTCATAGCAGCCGTGCATACAACAGAACAGTGTATATGTATACCTATGAAGGTATACATCACATTTGTTTTAACCATTCATCTGTTGATGGACATTTAGATTTCTCCCCCTTTAGACTATTGAGAAAGTGTCTGTTTGTATTGGTGCTTTCAAGTCTCTTGGGCGTATGCCTGGGAGTGGAATTTCTGGGTCATATGGTAGGTCTATGTTTGACTTTTTGAGGAACCGCTAAACTGTTTTCCACAGCAGCTGTCCCATTTTACTTTCCCACCAGTAATGGATGAGGATTCCAGTGTGTCCACATCCTCACCACCATTTGTTGTTGTCTGTTCGTTTGTTTTATCTTAACCATTCTAGTAGGGGTGAAGTGGTATCTCATTGTG
Source organism: Dugong dugon (assembly GCA_030035585.1). Taxonomy (NCBI): domain Eukaryota; kingdom Metazoa; phylum Chordata; class Mammalia; order Sirenia; family Dugongidae; genus Dugong; species Dugong dugon. The sequence continues at coordinate 92,718,018 of CM057462.1, forward strand.
ATTTTAATTTGCATCTTCCTAATGGTTAATGACATTGAGCATCTTTTCATGTGCTTTTTGGCCATTCGTGTATCTTCTTTAGTGAAATGTCTATTCAAATCCTTTATCCATTTTTGATCGAGTTATTTGCCTTTCTGTTGTAAAGCTGTAGATGCTCTTTGTACATTCTGGATATTAAACCCTTATTCAGTGTATAGCACATCTTTGGTCATTTGGGAGTTCCTGGGTGATACAAGTGGTTAATGTGTTCAGCTGCTAACCAAAAGGTTGGCGATTCGAGTTTACCCAGAGGTGCCGTGGGAGAAAGGCCCAGGAGAAATCTACTTGCAAAAATTCAGCCATTGAAAACGCTAGGAGCACGGTTCCACTCTGACACACCTTGGGTCGTCATGAATGGGAATTGACTCGATGGTGGTACTGGTATGGTTAGTTTGTCTTTGACAAGGGTACTAAATCCATCCAATGGGAAAAGAGTAGTCTCTTGAATAAACGGTGCTAGGACAACTGGATTTCTACATGCAAAAGAATGAAATTGGATCCATACCTCACACCGTATATGAAAACTAACTCAAAATGAATAAAAGACCTACATGTAAGATCTAAAACTCTTAGATGAAAACACAGGGGCACTACCTTGGGACCTAGTCTTCAACAATGGATTCTTAGATAGGACACCGAAAGCACAAGCAACAAAGTAGATAAATGGAACCTCATCAAAATTAAAAACTTTTGTACATCAAAGGACTTTACCAGCAAAATGAAGAGACAACCTATAGACTGGGATAAATTTTTAGGAACTATATATCAGATAAGGGTTCAATGTCATAATATATTAATCCCAGCAATCTGTAATGAAATTTTTCATTGCGTAGATGTATACTTATTAGTTCAGAGTTGCTTTGAACTTTAGAACTAAATGACAAATAGCCTCTGGGAGCCATGTCTGTTTTAGGCAGAAGACTTGGTGTATGGACTCCTAGATCTCATGAAGTTGTTTGGAGGATTAGGAGAGATCATGTATGACCCTTGTAGTACATTATCGTTATAGTATTACTAACCACAGAATCTTCTCTTTTTCTGGCTAAACAGTTCCCATTCTTTTTATTATTTCTTCTAGCTAGGTTCCCAGATCCTTCCCCCTTAAAAGGTCACATCCTTTAGAGAGCACACATACTCCAGGTGGTCCTGGATCATATAGGAAGCAGGAAGACTATCTCTTAATTCATTTTGACTTTTATTTCTGCAGCCTCTGGGTAGCCTCATCTTACTGTCAACTCCTGATGAACTTGCAGTTAACTAAAACTCCTGTGAGTTTTTCAGTTATTGACATTTACTTGCACCTCTCTTTTCTCATACTTGTGTAACCAGTATTTTGTGTACCAGTATTCATTATAAGCTATTCCTATTATATTTCAGCTTGTTAGACCTGTCATGTTATTTGATGCTATCAATTAGCATACTCATAACCTTCCAACTTCCTGTCTTATATTAATTTGATCCTCACCTAAGACATTGATGGGACCATTGGCTTATTATATGTGTGGAGAACTGTATTTGGAATGCATCTTACAGATATACATAATTCAAATCTTGTTTTTGAGAGACGCCAGGCCAATTTCAGCATTTTCCTGGTTCTCTGAACTTGTTGAAGTCAGCATTCCTAGTTTTTTCCATTAATTTGTTCAACAGGTATTTGTAGATCTATGTGCCAGACACTGTGCTAGGTGCTGGGTACAGAAATAAATGATAAGTGTCTGTCTTCAAGACGCTTACAGTCCAGTGGGAGAGACAGGCTAAAAGCAGCGGGTACGTACTAAAAGGAGTAGAGGAGTTTTGAAGAAGGCTTTATGGAGGTGTTGATATTTGAGCTGAGTATTACAGGATACATAGGGGTTTGCCAAACAGGAAACAGGTCAGAAACACATCTGTCATATCCAGAGTCCTCTCTCTTTAGTCTACATTAGAACCAAGAATGCATGTCCATTTTCTCTCACAGTTCCTACTGTTCTCCAAACAATTTTTTTCTTCTTCAGAATTATATCTCTATCCTTGACATTCTAAGAAATGTAATTACAATTGCTTATAACATTCCAGGAACGTTAAAAATTGAGAATATGCACCATCTTTTAGCTAGAGGACACTTTTAAGATGTATTCAGATTGTTGAACATCTCATGTCACTCTTATGCCTTCTCTCAATACCAGTTTTGTGATCAGCATTATTTAAAATAATATAATAATAACCGCTAACATTTGTTGAATCCATTCTATGTACCAGGGACTATGAACGGTGTTGTATATATATCATCTCTTTCTCTCATTAACAAGCCAAGGGTTTGATCTCAGAGAGGTTGAGTAACTAGCCCAAGGTCACACAGCTGATAAAGCAGCAAATGTAGATCTCTTTGACTCCAATGCCAGGCTATTCGTATTTCCTCATTCTGGCCAGTTGGTCGATATACCACAATGCTGATGCTTGGGTTCCTCTCCTTCTTGATTTTCATTCATTGCTTCTCTTGAATTGCCTTTCTTAAACCATTTCATAAATTTTTACTTCTCCATGATTTTACTCATGCTAGTCATCCAGCGTAAGTTTTCTGCCTTTCCAAATCCTTCCTGTTCTTGCATACCCGACTCAAATATCACTTCCCATGAAGGCTTCTTGTTTCGTTAGTCAAATATATTTTCTCCTTCTCCTACACAATAATAATACTTTGCTTGTATTTTGATTTGGCTCTTATTTTACCCTGACTGAATTATACATTTTTACTTCCTGGAAGTTGGGACCCTGCTATAATATGTCCCCAATTTATCTGCCTCCAATAGTAGAGGTACAATATAAAGGTTATTACTTGAGTCATTAGTTCTGAGGAACAGTAGAGGCAATTGGGTGAGTTTAAGCTGGGAAAGAAACCTGGTAACTGCCCCCAATGCTAGAAGTGATGCCTTTCAGAAGAGAGAACAAAATGGTTCCATGTTCCCTAAGAATTTAGGCTGACATTATCAGGTAAAAGATCTTTTTAATAAAAATAACAAAAAGGGGAAGGAAACTAACACTCATTGATCTCATTGATAGCACGAGCTATACTGCTGCTCTGTAGACATTATTTCCACTCCCCACATCCCTGTTGCTGTCGAGTCAATTCCAACCCTTAGCGACCCTATAGGACAGAGTAGAATTGCGCTGTAGTGTTTTCAAGGAGTGGCTGGTGGATTCGAACTACTGACCTTTCGTTTCTCAGCCGAGCTCTTAACCACTGAGCCAACAGGGCTCCACTCTCCACATAGTCTTGTACAATATTTCCCCTCTTTTATAGATGAGAAAACCAAAGTTCCAAGAGGCTAAAGACATTGTGTAAGCTTATGCAGCTAGTCGTTATCCTTGGCCCGTTCCTCTCTGAGGGAGCAATCTTCCTTTCCCTAGGGGTATTGAAGCCAACTCAACAATCATTTTTCAGGAATCTTTTATCAGGAATGTTCTGGGGATGTTGGTAAAACTAATATTTAAGTTTTCTTCCATCTCTAAAATTCTGTGACTCAAGAATTCTCAGTTAGTTTCTAGCATCAGTTTAACGGGAATAGATTTCTAAAACCTACCTTTTCTTATCCTTTTGTGGAAAAGATGTATTAGAAAACTCTTACTAAGATTATCACAAATTATCATTACATTGTCTCATGTAGTATTGGTCCCATCAGTTAGTATTTATGAAGCTGTTTGAAGTACACAACTTTGGAAACATCCATACTAAGTAAAGTTGACTTGGTCCTGGCCAATAGGGGCTACATTTTTCAACCAAGGGCTACTCTGTCTGGGGAAAAAAATTGATAATGTGCGTGAACTGTCACCTGATTCTAGAAGGCAGATGGATGAGGTACTTAGCCTTGCTATCCTGATTACATTCAGTGCTGAAGGTGAGTCCCTGCTGACTAAGCCCCCTAGGGTCAGCTTCTGGGGCAGGCAGCCAATGTGCTGAAGCAGCTGCTGTTTTTCTTGGGTGATTCATCTGTGAAATTGTCTCCCCTGTAAGAGTTTGGGTCATCTTGTTCTTCGTCTTGGAGCCAGGCTCTTATCAGACCAGAAGTGTCTCCTTATACAAATACATCCCAGTTGGAAAGTTAGTGAATGTTTGGATAATTGGTTACTCTAAATAAATAACTCTTTTTGGTCGATGGCATCTTGTATTTGGCTGCATTGCTTTGTGTACTAAACAAAATTGGGCTTTAGGATCCTGGAGCTGGAGTGCATTTTCGTGTAACTTCAGGGATAACTTAAAAATGATCATGTATCTCCATCTTCTCAATTCAGATGTCTTGTCTAACTCAGCATTTCCTTTTCCTGTTATGAAGCCATAGCCTTGATTCTGTACAAAGTTTTTGCTTCTGTGTGTGTATGTTTTAAATAACATTCTGACATGTGCTATGAAACTCTCCCTGCTTTGCCCCCGCCCCATCCTACTCCCTTCATCCTTATCCTCACCCTGGTCAGGAAAAATGACAACATCTAATCAACTGCCAGGAACATCTAAAACCAGTTTGGTTTGGTTTTGGTTTTGCCGTTGATTTCTTTTTCCCCCAGGAAAAAATGATCACAGGTGTCCTCTTTCATTTTTTTCATATTTAAAATAAGTTGTTCCTGGATGGGGGCTTGGGAAAAGAGAGAATATCATTTTTAAGTATCTTACAAGGTAAAAATGCTATCAAATCCCTTGAACATAAAGTTGACACTATTTTGGGATCATTTAGTCTAGTCTGCCAGCAGTTTAACAGACATGACCCAAAGTGGTGAATTGAGTCAGTATCAAACAGTACATTTGTGCAGAGGTGGGACCAGACCCCATTCCCCCATCCTCATTGCACAGTCCAGTAATCTCATAAGTTCCAGGAAGTCTTCCAAAATTGCAATAGAGACAGGACTTTGTAATCAGCCACATCAATGCTCAGAGGATGCTTTTAGGGTAGTGTGTCTTTCTTCTTTAATCACAGCCCTGTAGCAAATCTCAAGAATTTGGAACCCACGAAATGAAATCCTCAATTAACTGCCACTGTTTTCTGCACTCAACTTTTTAAGACAAAAATGGAAAAGGTAAGAAAATAAATAAGGGATTTATTTTAAATCAACATTCTTGGTGTAATCTGGAGCCCTCATACTCCAGAAAATAGGCTATGATGTTCAAAAGAACAATAATAACAATCTTTTATTGGCCTTGTATTTTGTTTTCTTCAACGTAATTTTCACATGAACGCTTGTATTTGATAATCAACGAAACTGGGAGAAAGGCATAGCAGAAATCTTTACTCTTATTTCACAGCAGAGTAAACCGAGGCCCAAAGTTACACAGCTGACAGGTAGCAGACTTGGTGCTATTAGAACCCAAGGCTTCTGATTCGTGTTGCTAGAGCCATGCAAGATCCAGTGTAAACGTTTTAAACTAATGTTTAATGTTTTATACTTTCTGAAGCTCTAAAGTAGATTAATACATTTTACAAGTATTTTCAATAACTTTGAACACCAAATTGGTTTGAAGATGGTAAATTAACTTTAAAAACAAAAACAAAAAGACCCTTGCTGCTGTCAAGGCGATTCCTACTTATGGTGACCCCATGTGTGTCAGAGTAGAACTGTCCTCCATAGGGTTTTCAATGCTGTAATCTTATGGAAGTAGATTGCCAGGCCTTTTTTCCACAGTGCTGCTGGGTGGATTCAAACTACCAACCTTGCAGTGAGTAGTTTAACGCAAACTGTTTGCACCAGCCATGGACCTATATTCTGATTAACTGATTGTCCATCATTCTGATTAACTGAGGTTTTACTGTATAATAATATTAATAATGAAAAACACTTTTATAGGATTTTACTACACACCAGGTACTATTCTAAGTGCCTTAACTATATTAACTCATTTAATAAAATCTATTATTTGTTTTTTTATTGAAAATTTTTAACTAAATTTATTGAGACTAGTATGTGCTAAGGACCCTGGGGGCACAGTGGTTAAGAGCTACGGCTGCAAACCAAAAGATTGCAATTCAAATCCACCAGCCACTCCTTGGAAACCCTATGGGGCAGTTCTACTCTGTCGGGCACGGTCGCTACGAATCGGAATCTACTTGACGGCAATGAGTTTGGTATGTTTTTTTTTTTTTTTTAAGTATGTGCTAAGCACCCTCCTTAGTGCGTTATAGAGCAGCCCTGGTGGCAAAATGGTTAAGCACTCTGCTGCTGACTGAAAGGTCAGTGGTTGGAACCCACCCAGCAGCTCTATGGGAGAAAGACATGGCGATCTGCTCCCATAAAGATTACAGCCTACAAAACACTATGGGGCAGTTCTGCTCTGTCACATGGAGTCTCTATGAGTCGAAATCGATTCAACTGCATCTAACAAGTGCTTTACATTCTTTGTGCCATTTAATCAGCATAACAACCCAAGACAGAAGGCATTACTAAAACTTGGAGATGTTAAGTAATTTGTCCAAGGATACTTGCTATCAACAGACAGAGCCAGGACTCAAATCCAGGTCCACCTGCCTCTTTACTACTACTCAAACAGATGGAGCAGTGTGTGTCTTTCTAATCACTGTTGTCTCTAAATCTTAGTTATGCCATTTGGACAGCTGAGGCAATGTCCAAGTGTGGGCACCAGCTGGCTCATAGTTTGCTTCTTGAGGGACTTCCAAGTTTCACCCTGAAATTCTGGTTGGAAATTTGATTCAGTTGCTGAAAGTGGAAGAAATATAGCTTTCATGTTCATGCGTAATTTGCTTTTTTGTTTTCTTTTATTATCATGAGACTTACTGTAAATCACACTTCACCATCAGTCCTGGAGGTTCTGATTGCGTTCATGGGGTCCCACTAAGAGTAAGGGCAGTAAATTACTGCCACTTAGTTTGAAAATTTTTTTAGCCACAGTACATTAGCTGCTTTTGTTTGCTTTTCCACTGGTGGTGTGCACATTTTTATTTGAGAATTTGTGTTTTTTGAGTGTCTCATTTATGAATAATGGAGCTTGCAAAATGGAATGATTGGAGAAAAAGATATGAAAGAGGGTATCCCGTTCAGCATCTGTAAGTAACTGTCCAAAGATTCAAAAGGATTTATATGTAAAATAAGCTTTCTCCTTCCCTCTCACATGCACTGTCTCTCTCATTCTCTGCCTTCTCATGTTTTCTCCATTCTACTCCATTTCCCAGTAGGCAATTTCTGGGTAATGACCAATATAGCGGCTAATATGAGGTAATGACCAAGAAACACCTTCTTCCAGGCTTCTCTAAGCATTTTTGTTTATATGAAAGATAGACAGATCAGAGGGTCAGAGGATGTGTTTTACTTAAGTTTCTGTTCCAAATTTCCTGACATTTTCAGTTAAAAAAAAAAAAAAAAGCCTTTTAAAAGGCAAAAATGGGACTAATAAGAACCAGATCCTAAACTGATTGTGAAAATGTGAAAAATAACTGCTTTTCCTTTATTCAGTAGCATTAATCTTGAGACACCTACCTTTCTATAAAATTTCCCTAATGCCTTGAATTGATTCTTTCTCTGGGCCATACACAAATAGATTGTCTTCTAAACTGGCACCCAAATCCCCAGTAGCTTTCAGGAATTGAGGTAGAAGCTCAGTGGAGACATTCATTTACATTTTGCAAATCATGTCTTTTGATAAAATGGTGAGAAAGGAGGCTCTGGCATACACTAGCAACCCAGAGCCTGAGGTCTCCTCATGAGCCAGCCTGTCAGAATGTTCACAGGACCATCCTAAAGGTGCTAGAAAATGATGATGCTCATCTTGGACCTAAATGAGTGCAAAAACTGCTTTTTCTGAAAGTTGTCAGATTTTCTAAAGTGGCTTTGGAAAGGATTTCAGTGCACATGAAGAGGAAGCTTAAATTAGAGAATTTTCCTCCCTATCAATAATCCATACAGAAATTGTTACTTTATGTTTTTGGACTTTGTAATAGCACCTTTCAAGGAGGTCACCCACTGACAGTAACCCACTGTTGTTTAATAACTGTTCTCATGACTCATCGTGATGCACCATGGTAGCCATGTTTGTTTTAAATGACCCTGTCCCTCTGGCGATAGTTGATTGGCCCTTCACCTGATCCAAGATGGGCCACTCAGAATCTCTTTTCTGGGAATTTGGAATCGGGACTCAGAAATAGCCCATTAGTGTTTGTGAGTTGCTAGCAGTGCCATGTGATCAACCTGGGGACCATAGAATGGTCATCTTGTGTGCAGAAAAGCCAAGAAAACTGGTTTGCCAAGAGAGGAGATTTAAGCAGACTCATAGAGAATCAGAGATTGGGGGTGAAGGGAGAGTCCTGCCCTAATTCATAGCAGCTTTCCAATTCTTGGTTCCTATTCCTCCTGAAGCCTGGCTAGACTCGTTGCCTGAATTTCATGAGAAACCCTTACATCTTGTGTTAAGTTCTCTTCCCACCTTTTCCGTACCCCTCCCTTAAGCCAGCTTGAGTTAGTTTCTATTACATTACATGTATTCAAGAGTTTTAACAAAAACAGGTTGAGTCTCTCTCCCCTGTGCATTTGTTTGATTACAGAAATGGCCGAGTAAATAAATAGATGTATATGCATTCTCACTCTTTGGTCTCCTAAAAAGATTGAGCTGGGACAGGACCTCAGCGACTGCTAGTCCTGTTCTCTCATTCTACCGTTGGGGAAACTGAGGACTATAGATGGAAAGTAAGTGACTTACCAGGGTCACACAGCCAAGACTCTTTGATTCTCAGGTGACCCAGTGCTCTTTCTGGGCTGGCTCCTGGTGTCTTCTATCCATCTATTCATCCATTCAACAAATATATATTGAGCAAACTCCTACTTGATAAACAGGTACTGGGGATTCATGCTGTCTGTCCTCAAAAATCAGCTATGTGGTAGAGTAAAAGTTCTTCATGCATATTGTGACTTCATTTCAAGGGACTCCCCATCTAGAGGGCATTTTGCTACCTTTGCTGGGCCTATCATCTGAGCAAGCTCATCCAAGAATCTTCTGGAGTATAGGTCCATCATATATTCTCTGTGCCTAACTTGTGGCACTATTTTCTAATATCTCTGATAATCCATGTTCACATCCTGTCTCTGCTGGGAGCCTCTTGAAAGCAGTAACTACGTGTGAACTATTACCTTCACTTCCTAATGCAGAATCTGTCACAAGGAAAGTCTTTAATAAACATCAACTATACCTCAGATTCATTCATTTCAAGATCTGTCGTGAAGTACAATGCTGTCAGTGATAGGATAATATCCATATGCCTACAAGGAAGACCAGTTAATATGACTATTATTCAAATCTATGCACCATCCATTAATGCCAAAGATGAAGAAACTGAAGATTTTTACCAACTTCCACAGTCTAAAATTGATCAAACATGCAGTCAAGATGCACTGACAATTACTGATGATTGGAATGTGAAAGTGGGAAACAAAGAAGAAGGATGGGTAGTTGCCAAATATGGCCTTGATGATAGAAACAAAGCGAGAGATCCCGTGATAGAATTTTGCAAGACAAACGAGTTGTTCATTGGAAATACCTTTTTTCAACAACATAAAAGGCTTCATGTGGACCTCATCGGATAGAATACACAGGAATCAAATCGACTACATCGGTGAAAAAAGAAGATGGAGAAACTCAATATTATCAGTCAGAACAAGGCCAGGGGCCAACTGCAGAACTGACCATCAATTGCTCTTATGCAAGTTCAAGTTGAAGCTGAAGAAAATTAAAACAAGTCCACAAAAGCCAAAGTACAGCCTTGAGTATATCACACCTGAATTCAGAGACCATCTCATGAAAAGATTTGACATATTGAACACTAATGACCAAAAACCAGACACGTTTAGAGAAGGCATCAAGAACATCATACGTGAAGAAAGCAAAAGGTCATTAAAAAGACAGGAAAGAAAGAAAAGACCAAAATGGATGTCAGAAGAGACTCTGAAACTTGCTCTTGAACGTAGAGCAGCGAAAGTGAGTGGAAGAACTGATGAAGAGCTGAACAGAAGATTTCAAAGGGTGGCTCGAGAAGACAGTGAAATATTATGATGATATGTGCAAAGACCTGGAGTTAGAAAACCAAAAGGGAGGAACATGCTTGACATTTCTCATGCTGAAAGAACTGAAGAAAAATTCAAGCCTCAAGGTGCAATATTGAAGGATTCTACAGGGAAAATATTGAACAACACAGGAAACATCAACAGAAGATGGAAGTAATACAGAGTCACTGTACCAAAAACAATTGGTCAATGTTATGATCAAGAACCGATGGTACTGAAGGAAGAAGTCCAAGCTGCACTGAAGACACTGGTGAAAAACAAAGTTCCAGGAATTGACAGAATACCAATTGAGATGTTTCAGCTAATGGATGCAGCCTTGGAAACACTCACTTGTCTATGCAAAGAATTTGGAAGACAGCTATCTGGTCAACCGACTGGAAGTGATCCACGTTTGTGCCCATTGCAAAGAAAGGTGATCCAATGGAATGTGGAAATTATTGAACAACATCATTGTATCACACGCAAGTAAAATTTTGCTGAAGATAATTCAAAAACAGCTGCAGCCGTACATAGACAGGGAACTGCCAGAAATTCAAGCCAGATTCAGAGGAGGACTTGGAATAAGGGATATATCACTGCTGATATCAGATAGATCTTGACTGAAAGCAGAGAATACCAGAAAGATGTTTACTTGTGTTTTATTGACTACGCAAAGACATTCGACTGTGTGGATCATAACAGATTAGGGATAACATTGCAAAGAATGGGAATTCCAGAACACTTACTTGTACTCATGTGGAATCTGTACATATACCAAGAGGCAGTCGTTCAAACAGAACAAAGAAATACTGAGTGGTTTAAAATCAGGAAAGGTGTGCATCTGGGTTGTATCCTTTTACCTACTTATTCAGTCTGTACGCTGAGCAGATAACCCGAGAAGCTGGACTATGTGAAGAAGAACATAGCGTCAGAATTGGAGGAAGACTCATTAACAACCTGCGATGTGGAAATGACACAACCTTCCTTGCTGAAAGCAAAGAGGACTTGAAGTACTTACTGATGAAGATCAAAAACTGTAGACTTCAGTATGAATTGCACATCAACATAAAGAAAAACAAAAATTCTCACAACTGGACTAGTAAGCAACATCATGATAAAGGGAGAAAATATTGAAGTTGTCACAAATTTCATTTTACTTGTATCCACAGTCACCACCCTTGAAAGTAGCAGTCAAGAAACCAAATAATGTATTGCATTGGGTAAATCTGCTGCAAAAGACCTCTTTAAACTGTTCAAAAGCAAAGATGTCACCTTGAGAACTCAGGTGCGCCTGACCCAAGACATGGTATTTTCAGTCACCTCATACGCATGCGAAAGCTGGACAATGAATAAGGAAGAACGAGGAAAAACTGATGCCTTTAAATTGTGGCGCTGATGAAGAATATTGAATATACCATGGACTGCCAGAAGAATGAACAAATCTGTCTTGGAAGAAGTATAGCCACAATGCTCCTTAGAAACAAGGATGGCAAGACTTCATCTCATGTTCTTTGGACATGTTATCAGGAAGGACCAGTCCCTGGAGAAGGACATCATGCTTGGTAAAGTAGAGGGTCATTGAAAAAGAGGAGGACCCTCAGTGAAATGGATTGACACAGTGGCTGCCAACAATGGGCTCAACATAGCAATGGTTGTGAGGATGGTGCAGGACCATGCAGTGTTTTGTTCTGCTGTGCATACAGTCACTGTGAGTTGGAACCCAATCAATGGGACCTAACAACATACCTCAGAAGAAAGGCCTGGTGATCTTCTTCCTAAAAATCAGCCATTGAAAACTCTACAGAACACAGTTCTATTCTGACACGCTTGGGTCACCATGATTCGGAATTGACTCTACAGGCAACTGGTGGGTACTGGTGAATTTATTTCATTCCTTAGAATCTCAAATTGGGACTATATTTCAGTTATGTACTGCTAGTTAAGAAACCACCCCAAACTTTGTAGATTAAAACAACAGTCATTTATTATTATTATTTTTCTTGTTCTAGGTGTTTGTTGACTGAGATCAGCTAGATCTTGCTCAGAGTCTCTTATATAGTTACAGTCAGATGGTAGCTGGGGTCATGTTGAAGACCTCACCATTCATATGCTTGGTGTCTGGGCTTGAAGGGACTGGAACAGCTGGGGCTCCAAGATCGTCTCTTTCTGTCTCAATGTACTCTCCCTGTATTGTCTACATTGGTGGCCTTAGGTTAACTGGACTTCTTACACTGCAGCTGAAGGCTCCCAGAGGGGCTGTCCCAAGAGAAACTGGTAGAAACTGCATGGTCTTTCCTTTTTCTTTTTAATTTCATTGTGTTTCAGGTGAAAGTTTACAGCACAAATTAGTTTTTAATTCAAAAATTTTATACACAGATTGTTTTGTGACATTAGTTGCAATCTCTGCAGTGTATCAGCACTCTCCCCCTTTCCCTTTCCACCCTGGGTTCTCTGTGTCCATTTGTCCAGTTTTCCTGTTCCTTCTTACCTTCTAGTCTTTGCTTTTGGACAAGTGTTGCCCATTCGGTCCTGTATACTTGATTGAACTAAGAAGCACATTCCTCACATTCGTTATTGTTTGTTTTATAGGCCTGTCTAATCTTTAGCTGAAAGGTAGACTTCAGGAATGGCTTCAGTTCTGAGTTAGCAAGGTGTCCGGAGGCTACCAGTCTCTGTGAGGCCAGTAACTCTGGTCTTTTTTTCTGAATTTGAATTTTGTTCTACATTTTTCTCCGGCTCTACCCAGGACCTTCTATTGTGATCCCTGTCAGAGCAGTCAGTGGTGGTAGCCAGGCACCATCTAGTTCTTTTGGGCTTAGGCTGTGGAGGCTGTGGTTCCTGTGGTCCATTAGTCCTTTGGAGTAATATTTTCCTTGTGTCTTTGGTTTTCTTCTTTCTCCTTTGCTCCAAATGTGCTGGGACCAAAAGATGTATCCTCAGTGGCCGCTTACAAGCATTTAAGACCCCAAACGCTACTCATCAAAGTAGGTTGTGGAACATTTTCTTTATGAACCATGTTATGCCAATTGACCTAGTTGTCCCCCAAGACCATGGTCGCCAGCCCTCAGCCCCATGCATGGCCTTTTCTAACCTAGCCTCAGAAGTTAGTCACAGTGTCACTTTTGCAACATTCTATTCATCAAGGCATCACAAAGGCCCAGCCAGGATCAAGGAGAGGGAGACCCCACCTTTTGATGGAAGGAGTATCAAAGAATTTGCAGACATATTCCTACATCTCTGCTTTATACTTCTTCACATATGGGAGATACAAAAGGAATTGAATACTTCATTTCTGGCCTCAGGAGCTTTGATTAGGGTTGGAGGCCGTGGTTTTCAGACGCCTGCTGGTTTCTGGCCCCACTGACAGCCACATTTATTTTGACTAGTTTGCCATTCCTAGACAGGATACCACAGGGTACCGTATTCTATGGACTTCAGTGGCATAAGAGGTAGTATGGATAAGCAGGTAGGATTAGGGTTTCATATTTATTATGCGACTCTTGTGTGGTGGGAACCGTAGTAGACACTCTGGAGATACAGACGGAAGACTCAAACTTGGGGACCAACCTAAGAAAATAATACAAAAAGGGCAAAAAGATTTATTTTTTATGAGCTCATTATTTTTTATTGTGAAGAAATAGGAAGGGAAGTTAAATATTCAGCAGCTGGGGAAGTCCATTCATTCTGATCTTTTGGTGGAAATTCTGTCATCAGAGATCTGTATCTATTTTTCCCTGGATGTCTGAGTTCATACCTACTTAAACCACAAAAACCAAACCCATTACTGTTGAGTTGATTCCAACTTGGGGAAGAAAAAATAGGGGCACACAATCAGAACCCCAGGAAACCTTCCTCTCCACCCACAGCTCATCACCAGCTCTATGCCCTCTGCCCTGATGGATCAGATCACCCTTCCTGAAGCTCAGCTTGAGCACATTGTTCACATGCTCAGCACTGTGGAATAACTGCCTATTGCTCACCAGGTGAGGTGCAGAATCCCTTATTACCATGTAAGGTCACTTCTCAGCCTTGGCCCAACCTGCCCTTCCAGTCTTTTCACCACAGTTCCTTTGTCTCTTTCCAAAAAGAAAACTTGGATTTGTGTGTGTGTGTGGTAAAATATATGTAAGATTAAATTTGCCATTTTAACCATTTTTAAGTGTACACTTCAATAGTATTAATTATATTGATGACGTTGTGCAACCATAGCTACTATTTATTTCCAAACCTTTTTGATCACACCAATCAGAATCTCTGTACACATTAAGCATTAATTCCTCATCTTCCCCTTTCCCTCAGTCCCTGGTAACTGCTAATCTACTTTCTGTCTCTATGCATTTGCCTATTCTAGATATTTCATACAAGTGGGATCATATAATATTTGTCCTTTTGTGTCTGGCTTATTTCACTCGGCATGTTTCAAAGGTTCATCCATGTTGTAGCACGTATCACACAGACTGCGATTATCTATTCCATGTCACAAGCCTTTGCCCAAGCCAATCCTTTCTCCATGGAATGCCATCTCTTCCACCTCCACCTCCTGAAAGCTCGCTCTCCTTGAGAAGCAGAGCTGGAGGGGTGCAAGAGGGTGGGGTTGGGGGCTCCCCATGAGCACATTCTCTTAAGAGATCTCTTTTTAACCAATTTTAAAGGTTGTATGTTAATAGGATGGTTATTATAAGACCAGCATGAAAAGATGCCTCAGGGCTCTTCAGTGCGGTTGGATATTGTGTAATGCTGTTTTTAGTTGTCACGATGATTAGGGGGTGTGACTGACATTTATTGGGCAGGGATCTGGAATGCTAAACACCCTGCAATGTGCAGGACAATTTTCCTACCTAAAATGTCGGTAATGCTCCCTTTGAGAAACAAGGTGAGGCAATTGTGGGAACTCTACTGTGGAGTCTTCAGCAGATACACGTGAGACAAGTGTGGAAGATCATCAAGGGTGGCACCTTGCTGGTGTGCCCCACTCTCCCCAACAACTGCCTAGCTCCTGCCCTCTGCCCTCCCCACGCCCTCCTCTGGCTTGCTCTCTCTGATGTTCTAACATGGTTTCTCTGCCTTTGTCTCCATCAAGGCCTAGCTCCATCTCCCCTTGCTCTCTAAAACCTTTCCTGATTTCCACAGCTGGACATGCTCACCACCTCCTGAGCATAAAACAGCATTTTTCTTGCTTCTTCCCTTTTTCTAATTATTTTTATAGCTTTTTTCATCAATATTCTGTGAGGTCCAGGAGAGATGGGACAGGTTCCCCCCTCAGTACCTGCACAGGTGTTGAGTAAATATTTGCTTATTTTTCTTCGGTTTTCCTCCTTCTCTCCACTCCTCGCCTTCCCAAATGCTTGCACATTCCAGCAAGAGGACAGGAAGTCTGGGGTTTCTCTCCCCTTCCCATCTGCTCTGGGTCTTGCCCACCCTGCCTGATAAAAAGCAGGAAAGCAGCCTGACCCCTCGGCCACCACCACACAGTTACCCAGTCGGTCCTGTTTTGATCTCACACTCCCGCTCTCTCCTAAACAACGTCAGCACTCAACATATTGACTATGCACTTAGCTTTTTCTCTTACTCTCACTTGTACTCTCAAATTAGATCCCTGGCATATCTCTTCCTTCCTTCAACATCTTAAGGGTCTCCTGAAGGACGAAGATCATATCTTCTCCTTTTTAAAAATCACATGGATTGCTAAGTGGCACCTCCTTTGGAAACCCTTCTCTGACACCCTGAACATACTCAGTTCACACTCTGTCATAGTTGTCTGTTTACCTGTTGGTTCCAAAACCAGGATGTGAGATCTTTGAGTCCAGGCACTCAAATCTATTTATTCATTTAGTCATTGAAAACTTTCCGTGTCTATCCGTAGCGAGCCCGTGCTAGGTTTAAGAAGCTACAACAATGAAAAAGCCATGGTCAGATCCCCAGAGTTCACAATCTTGTGTATTTAATTGATTTTTATCTCTTGCTGCTAAGAAAATAAGAGCACCTGATGGCGCAAATGGTTAAGTGCTCAGCTACTAGCCAAAAGGTTGGCAGTTCAAACCCACCCAGAGGCACCTTGGAAGACAGCCCTGGCGATCTGCTTCTGAAAGGTCACAGCCTTGAAAAGCCCATGGAGAGGTTCTACTTCGCACACATGGGGTCACCATGAGTCAGAATACACAAGACAGCAGCTATAACAACAACTAAGAAAATGGAGTTCCTCGGTGGTGCAAATGATTAACGTGCTCAGCTGCTAACCGAAAAGTTAGAGGTTCTAGTCCACTGAGAGATGCCTTGGAAGAAAGGCCTGGGGGTCTACTTTCAAAAACCCAGCCATTGAAAACTCTATAGAGCACAGTTCTGCTCAGACACACATGGGATTGCTGTGAGTTGGAGCTGACTCAAGGGCAGTTGGTACAGGTACTCAGAAAATAGCACCCACTTCAGTTTTCATCTACAGAAAAATCAGTACTTTTCTGTTTCCTAGAAACAGCAGTAGAACAGGATAATTTCTGATTGTTGAAGGATTTGGTTCAAAATTCGAGTACAAAACCACCTTATTCATAACAGAACATTTAGGTGGCAGGGACTTCTTCACAGCACTGCCCTACTAACAAGCCACCCGAGATGTGGCCCAGTCAGCAGATTCTTTCACAATTTGAAATACAAACCTTGCACACTGAATGGAGAAGGAAGGAAAGAATGGTTTGCGCGCCCTTTCATGTTCCCCGAAGTTTACATTCTGGGAAAACCTGAAACTGGAATGTCAGCCTCAGTGGGATCGGGCTGGAATGTTGACTGCACACAAAGGGATTCAGGTCCTGTTCAGTCAAGATGTGACTTCAGAAAACTGAGATGATATAGCTGTGTGGTCCCCCCAGGAATAGAAATTCGTTGGCCAGAATGACAAGCTTTTATTGTGAAAGCCACCAGGCTCTGCTAAGAGTCATCAGATGCTTCCTAATTTATTATGACTGGACAAGCCACTGCCTCACAGAGGCAGAGCAGGCAAGTGAAAATACACACTGACTGGTCTTTGAAGGCCCTGACTGTGGCTTGGTTCTTCCATGCTCAGGGCTCAGTAGCAGGGTAGAAAGCACAATTGTTGCCTTTCCTCAGAACAGCAGCAGCCACAGGCTTCCATAGCGAGGCTCACGTGGGATGCTGATGCTGTGGCGTCTCCCGTTCATGGTATTGGAATCACAGAGATGACTTATGGTGTGTTCTGTTTGCACTGGCCCAAAGCCCACACCAGAACCGTATTTCAGGCCTGGCCTTCTAGATATTATCTCCAGTCACTTAAAAGTTCATTATGAGGACCCACTTATCCTGTCCTGCTGTAAGACCACAAGTCTTCACTGAGAGCAAGCACTCTGCCAGCATTTTTCAAAGGTTTAGAACTCAACCATAAAAGGGGGAAATGCAGTTTTTAGGATGCAATGTGGCATGCAGGGCCTAAGCCCAGGAGTCAAAGGCTTTGCTTTTTTGTTGTTTTTAAGTTAGAGCCTTATGAAGTTATAGTGAAGCAAGTTAAAAGCTGGTGGCTTTGTTGTTATTGTTTGGTTTGGTTTTGCAGGACTGGGAAAAGCTGTAAGTGACTCCTTGGAATGTAGATGTGCATTATACCTGAAGAGTTTTTATACCCATGAATTTATTTATCATGCTAGCATTCAGCTGAGGATAGAAGTTTAGTTGAAAAAAAAAAAAATCCCATTTTAAAGTTAGGATGAGTGCAGGCTGAGGAAGTCAGAGACCACCAGATTGGGAACATTTCTTCAAGACTCGAAGACCAATTCTCAATCCAGAAACCTCAGGCCCAAAGATTTGGTTAGAGAAATTTGACTGTATCAAAATCAAGTCACTGTTCTGAAGGTTAAGTGTATTTTTGCTTGTAAATTCTGTATATTCTTATTGATATTTATAAATTTAAATGAAACGTGCACGTGATATACATGAAGTAACAAAAAGACACCCCCAAATAACAAAAATGATTGAAAAATTGCAATAAAGTAAATTGGATACTGAAGCCACGGAAGTCCAGAAAAGCTTATAACAAGAAAAAAAGTTGCTGGAGTAACCTTATTGGAGGTTGCTAATGATCCCATTAGATAACCCTGGAGTAAAAACAAGGGCAGCTAAAGATCAAAGCACCTTTTTCTTTGTTGTGAGGAGGTGTCATTCAGATGAATTCAGGTGAGTTAATAGTGGCAGAAGTTCTCAATGACAGTAGAGTGTATAAAATTGTTGTTGGGAGGAGACAAGTTGGGAATGAGAAAGGGTGTGAGATACAACTGGGTTCCGGTGCTAGCCATCAGAACACCAGCTGTGCTAAAACCTCTGTAAGCCTTTGTTTCTTCATCCTTAAAATGGGGCTGAAACACCTATGTGCATCACAGGGTTCTAAAGATAAATTGCAGCGATGTATGTAAAGTACCTGATAGAATCAGTGCTCAATACATTATGCCTTCCTTTTGCTTCCCACCCTTATTACTTATAGCTGGGACACAAAGAAGCCTAACTGCTGGAGGCCAGCCATTCTCCTTCTGCAAAGATGTTAACTACTTAAGAGGGAAAAATCTTTCCCTGAGCATTTGAGAGTCCGTTTACGTACAGTTGGCCTGCTTCGAAAAAATGACTTATTCATGAAAACAAACCTCTAGGTAGCAAAGTTTTCTTAAACTTCTTTGAGTGGCCTTGAGTACTTACTGCACTTCCGAAGACCTATAAAGGCGCTGACTTTCCCTTGTTAGCCTAGATTTATAGGGGGTTTCGCTCTAAGTGTACATTTGCAGAACCATTTCTGATGTATGTGCAATCCCTCCCCAAAAAGGAGCTGCATCATTGACCGTTTGCTGTCTTTGGTCCTGTGGACCCTCTTAAAACCCACTCTTGTTTCTCAGAGGTCATTAGCCCCAGCTCAGCTTGATGCGTTAGTACTTGAGCTCTCAAGAAAATGTTAGTGTCACCCAAGACCCAGCCAGGCACTTCTTTCCTTTGATTTTTAACCCCAATGTCCCCTGGTCTAGAGCAGCTTCGCTCAGCCATAAAACGTTTATCTTCATAGTGCCGTCTCTGTACCTGATTGGGGAATTCAAGGAAGAGGTCTCTGTTGGAGATGTGACAAAATGCTTAATGTCTCAGAGTTGGTTTCTTCGTCTGAACAATGGGGATTGTAGTAGAGAATCGTCATGGGAATTTTTGAGGAGTAATGAATTACAGGCCTCCGCAGGAAGCCAGGCAAGAATCTATGGTCAGGAAATGGTAGCTATAATTACTGTAGCCAAGTGTGCTCCTGTTGGCTGCACAGGAGTGTTACTTTGGGGAGCACTGATCAATTAAATTAGATTCTCTAGGAGTGGGACTCAGATATCAGTTTTTTTGTTTTTTTTTTTTTAATTCCTCAGTAAGAGTTGAGAACGTCTGCGGCTCTAACTAATTATAGCTCCCTGTGGTGAATACTTTTGATGTTTTAGACGATTGTCGTCTCATTTAACCCCCACAACAATCCTATCAGGTAAGTACAACTGTTAGCCCCATTTTACAGTTGAAGAGACTGAGGCTTAGAGAGGTTTGTTGTTGTTGTTAGATGGCATCAGGTTGGCCTTGAGTCATGGCAACCCTGTGCACAATGCAATAAACGATGCCCCGTCCTACATCAACCCTGTGATCAGTTGGGGATTGGACCATTGTGATCCATAAGGTTTTACTGGTTGATTTTTGGAAGTAGATCACCAGGCCTTTCTTTCTTGTCCATCTTAGTCTTAGTCTAGAAGCTCCACTGAAACTTGTTCAGTATCCTAACAACAAGCAAGCCTCCACTGACAGATGGGTGGTGGCTGCACATGAGGTGCATTGACTGGGACTCGAACCCAGGTCTCCATCATGGAAGGTGAGAATTCTACTGGAAATAAGAGGTGGTGCCCAGATTTGAGCCCAGGCAGTCTGACTCCAGAGCGTATGTCCTTAATTACTGTGCTCTAATCCATTATTGGAGCCCTGGTGGCACAGAGGTTAAGAGCTCTGCTGCTGATCAAAAAGTTGGCAGTTTGAGTCCACCAGCTGCTTTTTGGAAACTCTATGAGGCAGTTCTACTCTGTCCTATAGGGTCGCTATGAGTCAAAATCAACTCGATGACAACGGGTTTGGTTTATTTATTTATTTTTTAGTCCATTATTATAAATAGCACCTCCAATGAGGCCCTGTAATGGGAACTAAGCTCCAGCAGGTGGGGTCATCGATGGTCTAGGGCTCTCTCCATACCTTTCGCTAACTGACCTCCTGCTCCTGCCCGCTGCCCCCAACTCGCAGTGCTTGGGACTTCCCAGCAGCCTCACATCCGATAACAAACTGTGGTTATTCAGAAGTCCCTTGCTATTTCGGCTGATTTTTATTAAACGCAGCTTGTGGCTCCAAGTCAAGAATGCAAAAGCCGATTTAGATTATGCTTTGCATTGAGTTTATTAAGATAAAAAAATATTTCCCGAGATAGTGAGTCAGAAGTATTTATGGTGAAGTGTGCTGAAAGTGAATGCAGGTTGATAGCACGAACAGAATGTTCTCTCAAAGTCAAATGCGATGACCTAACTCTGTTTGGCAGCCTTCTTTTATGTTTAGCTAAGCATTTTATTTCATGTCAGGAACCTCCTCCCTCTTCTGAAAAGGATCGGTCATGTAGGAGGCTAGGATTTTGGCATGTGCCTCTTTTGATACTGAGGCCTAGGTCTTGAGCCTAATTGTGACTGGCTCCTCGGACTGACTGGCTGGGTTGCCATAACAAAGGGCTGTTAAACTTTTTGTATCTCAGTTTCTCTCACCTGTCAAAATGAGAACTCTTGGCCCCGCCTCCCACCCCGTGGAGAGGTGGGAGGGCACTTTGAAAATTCAGTAATAAACGTTGGGAGGGATTTGTGTATATGACGTCTTGTCAAGTAAGTAAGTAATAAATTGGGTGTCTCCAAGGCGAATTTGCCCGAAATACACTTGAGTCTTCCATTTACTTAATCAGCCAGCATTTATTAAATGCCTACGAAGTTCACAATAACAACATGGAGTGCTGGGGGGAATACAAAAAAAGAAAAAGGAGGAAATAGAGTCTCAATTCACAGCGAGCTCATAAACTAACTTCTTTTTTCTCGCAGTTCACTTTTTAGGTTGATTAAGTGTCGGTATGAAGGATGCCTGTACTGTATTAAAAAGCTCATTCCCAATGATGACTTCCAGTTACATCATAAGTAACTAGTAGTGATTTAGTTGTGCTCTCTACCCTGTGGGTGTTGTCACGTGCTAGACAGACTTACAGTAAGAGCAAGAGCATTCTTTAGTCCTCATTAGGGGTGGTGCAAAGGACAATGACAGACTACAGTCTGGGTTTATTGGGAAATGGTATATTGAATACTAGTTGAGAGTATGGTCTTTGAGGAAAC
The DNA here is from genome assembly GCA_030035585.1 of Dugong dugon. NCBI lineage: Eukaryota > Metazoa > Chordata > Mammalia > Sirenia > Dugongidae > Dugong > Dugong dugon. The sequence continues at coordinate 92,739,464 of CM057462.1, forward strand.
TCTGGTGGCGTAGTGGTTAAGAGCTATGGCTGTTAACAAAAAAGTCAGCAATTCAAATCCACCAGGCGCTCCTTGGAAACGGTATGGGGCAGTTCTACTCTGTCCTGTAGGGTCGCTATGAGTCAGAATTGACTTGACGGCACTGGGTTTGTTTTTTATTTTTATTTTTTGGTATGGTCTTTGGTGTCCGAGGCCTGGGTTTAACTCCTGGCTCTGCTGCTTTGTAGCTCGGTGACTTGGCAATTACTTAGTCTATTTGTGTCTCAGTTTCTTTATCATTCAAATGAGGGCAATAATAGTGTCTACCTCAAGGATTATTTTCCGTATTAAATAAGTTAATGTGTATTAAGTCACTTAGGACAGTGCCTGGCACCTAGTAAATGCTCAAAAAAATGTTAGCTATGATCACCACTTTCTATGGGCAATGGGGAAAAGTGGTAGCACTGAAAGGATACTGGCGTTTTGTTTTCCTACATTACAAAAAATTCTTTTTTATCCAGAATCTCATACTTTTGCCCAAATCGGCCATAATCACTTGGGATTGCCCCAGAGGCCCAAGCTGGTAGATCAGAAATAGAAAACAGGCCATGAATGCAGCTCTCTGATTTACAGTGCTCAGAGCCTGAGCTAAACCATTTTGTTAGAGAGGCTCACACCAGTTCAGGGCCCAGAGAGGCGGGGGAGGGGCAAAGGAGGGACTGCAACTGTGGAGTGTGATGGAAAGAGCACTGGGCTTGGAGTTCCAGCCCTGGCTTTGCCATTTAAGAGCCATGGGACAGGTTTTTAAGTCCTCTACCTGCAGTTTATCCATAGTGCGAAAGCATTGGTAGGTGAAGCTGCTAGTGGCTTTAGCACAGATCAAGGCAGTGCATCCAGCTGTGCCAGTCATCACTATATTCTTCACTGCCATGCACTTGTAGTTTTTTAAAAAATCCCAGTTGCACTTAAGAATGTCTTTGATAAAACTGTAAAGATTTTTAATTTTGTTAAATCTTAACCCCTTGAGCATGTATCTTAATATTTTCTGTGGTGAAATGAGAAGTATATATAAAACACTTCTCTGCATAGTGAAATGATATGGTTATATCGAAGAAAAGCATTTGAGATGTAAGCTGACCTAGCCACTTTTTACTGAAAAAATGATGTATAAACAAACTATGGCTAGTTAGACTTGAGTATTCTTGAAAATGAACAATATAAGCCGGTCACTTAAAGGAAGTGAGGGACAGTATTGGTGGCCAATGATAAAATTTGAGTTTTCAAACAAAAATTGGAATTTTGGAAAACTTTTGTTCGCTACCATGAACTTAACAGTGTCCTAGTACATAAAGACTTTTCTGATGAGATCCGTAATGATATTAATGAATGTGATTTTTTTTTAATATTGTACAATTAGATGTGCTCACATTTGGAAGATCTGCAGAACTCAAAACTAAAAAAAAAAAAAACAAACCCATTGCCCTCGAGTCAATTCCTACTCATAACGACCCTATAGGACAGAGTAGAACTGCCCGATAGGGTTTCCAAGGAGCAGCTGGTGGATTCAAACTGCTGACCTTTTTGGGTAGCAGCCATAGCTAGTGAACCAATATTGTCTAACTGATGCATGCACGGTGGTTTAAAATCATATGTGGGCAAAAGATCCATTCAAAGTGTACAATAAATCAATCAACTTTAATGTAACAGATTATGAAAAGTTCATTGATATAGTTTCAGATTTCACACTGCAGCTAACTTGTAAGAAACTACCACCTGTCAGATTTTGGTGTAGTAGTAAAGAAGAATATCATCAATTATCTGAAAAAGCATTTTCTTTGTATAATTCATATGCCAAAACAACATATCTCAATAGACTGAATGCAGAAACAGAAGAACCCAGCAACAATATAAAACAGTGCCAAACTTACCATTTATTTTTTGATTTGGAAAACATATTTTTCAGAAAAATACAGTATTTATGTTAGCAAGAAATGGGATTAGTTTTATTTCTAAGAAAATTGTAAGCAAATATTTTTGAATTTTCTTTTTGGGGTCCTTGATATTTTCAGAGGAATCCTTGGGTGCTACGAATGGTTAAGTGGTCAACTACTAGCCAAAAGGTTGACAGTTCACACTCACTCAGAGGCACCTGGAAAGATAGGCCTGGAGATCTCCTTCTGAAAGGTCATAGCCTTGCAAACCCTATGGAGTAATTCTACTCTGCACACATGGCGTTCCTATGAGTCAGAATTGACTCGATGGCAACCAACAATAATGTTTTAAGAGTGTAAAGGCATACTGAGTCCAAAAAGTTCCAAGAACCTCAGGACTAGTTCTTTAAATCATGGACTCTGGAACCAAAATAATTTGGTTTAAATCTCAGTTCTTCTGCTTACCGTCTGTGTAATCTTGGACAGCTTCCTTGCCCTCTTTGTGCCTTAGGTTTTTGATGCGTAAAATGGATGGGGATAATAACAGTTTGTTGCAACACCTTGCCATTTAATAAGTACCATTTGTTGTTGTTAGTTTCCATCAAGGGGATTCCAACTCATGGCAACTCATGTCTATAGAGTAGAGTAGAACTGCTCCATAGGTTTTTCAAGGCTGTGACCTTTCGGAAGCAGATCGACAGGCCTGGCTTCTGAGGTGCCTCTGAGTGGGTTCGAACCACCAATCTTTTGGCTAGTAGTCAAATGCTTAACTCTTTGTGCTACCCAGAGACTCCTAAGTACCATTAGTTACTATCATCATTGTTATTATATCGTCATCATTATTGTCATCATCATCATTATTGCTACTTCTACCACTGGGAGACATGGTTGGAGATGGAGTCAGCAGAACTGGAATTTTTTTTCTCTCTTAGAAACTACAAAAACCAAACCCGCTGCCACTGAGTCAATTCCAACCCATAGCCACCCTATAGGACAGAGTAGAATTGCACCATAGCGTTTCGAAGGCTGTAAATCTTTACAGAAGCAGACTGCCACAGCTGGTGAGTTCGAACTGCTGACTTTCCCATTAGCAGCCAAACGCTTAACCACTGTACCACCAGGGCTCCCTCGCAAGTGAGATTATATCCCACATCCCACTCATCAGACTGCCATCCCAACATCTGTGGTCATGTAAGAAGGGAAAGAGAGGAGCATTGGTGGCACAGTGGTTAAGCGCTCAGCTGCTAACCAAAAGGTTGATGGCTCAAAGCCACTAACCACTCGGCTGGAGAAAGATGTAGCAATCTGGTCCGGTAAAGATTACAGCCTTGGAATCCCTATAGGGCAGTTATACTCAGTCTGGTAGGGTCACTACGAGTTGGAATTGACTTGACTGCAACGAGTTTCAAGAAAGGAAAGAAGGACAGGAAAGCTGACCTCTTCACAGGTCAAGCACACATTGTCAGGAGGATTAAATCTCATCACAGACACTGAAAAAAGTGCAAACAGCCAGGTTTAAATGTAGAGGCACAATTCCTTTGTCTGTCATTCAAGTTCAGTCGGTTCCAGTGCTTCTGTGACTGACAGTTTATGGACTGTTCCAGGAGGAGCAGAACCACAGACTCATGTTGTAGGTCATGAAACTGAAGCCCAGGGAGGCAAAGTGACTGCCTGGCACACACAGCTAGCCAGTGGCAGAACGAGTCCTGGGGTTCAGTTCATGGATTTCCTCCATATGGCCCTGGTGGCAAAGTGGCTAAGAGCTACGGCTACTAACCAAAAGGTCGGCAGTTCAAATCCACCAATCACTACTTGGAAACTTTATGTGGTAGTTCTACTCTGTCCTTTAGGGTCACTAGGAGTTGAAATTGACTCAGTGGCAATGGTTTGGTTGTTCTGGTTTGTTTTGTTTTTTTGGCCCCTTCGCTGGGACACCCATGTGTTCTCTAACAGGAATGACTAGTCCAGAACCTGCAATGGTCACGCCAAGCTTTGGGTGTAGAGACAATGGGTCCTGTATTGAGGCCCATGACGCCCTTACAGAAGAGCCATACTGGGAAGAGAATGGATCCTGTCCGGGGGATTGTTAACAACAATACTGAGATACAGACACACGTTTTCCTTTTGCCTTTCAGTCACAGAATGCTTTTGCGTTGTTTAGGCCAAAGATTGTTCTGATGTTTAAAGCCTTGCCAAACTAAAAACCAGATCATTTGCTTGTTTTGCTTACTAAGTGAGCAGCTACAGACGGCAAACAAATTTGAACATTCTTCCTTATCCATGGAAAGTTAAAATCGAATTCCCTGTGTTTGTGTCAAGGCTCTTTTGTTCAGTAAACACAGATCTGTTTACGTTTCCTTTGTTGTCTATGGAAACACACTACTTTGGGCCAGCTACTACACTGATTTCAAGATGCCCTGCAACCCTCTTTTTTTTTTTTTTTTTTTTTGATTGATATTAGATTTTAGATATAAAGCTTCAGGAGCAAATTATCTATTCTCAGTCCTTCAGTGTATTAGCCATGTGATTTTGGGCAAGTGGCTTAACTTTCTGAGTCTCATATTCCTGTCTTATGAAGTCAGGACTAGAATGGTGATCTCTAAAATCTTTTTCAGTCCCTGAGTGGTGCAAACAGTTAATGTGCTTGGCTGTCAAACAAAAGGTTAGTGGTTCAGGTCCATCCAGAGATGCCTCAGAAGAAATGCCTGGTGATCTACTTCCGGAAAGTCAGTCACTGAAAATCCTATGGAGCATGGTTCTACTCTGATACACATGAGGTCGCCATGAGTCAGAATTGGCACAACGGCAACTGGTCAAAGTTTCTTCCAGCTCTGAAACTGCCTAATTTTGTGGATGTGCAACAGCACTGTAAAATGGAACATACAAAGAAAAATAAATATCAGACAGCTGTTTGTTGGCCAGGAAACTAATCATTTGGATGGATAATTATTCCCCATTTTTAGGAGTCATATATTTGTGAGAAAAATAAAGTAGGTAATACAATAATAGTTACATTCACATGCTGGTTGCTCTGTGCCAGATACTGTTCTAAGCCCTTTCCATGTGTTAATTTATGAGGATTAACGTTAATTCCTCACAACAGTCCTATGAAGAAGGTACGATTATTAGACCAATTTCACAGATAACAAAACTGAGACACAGTTTTACCCAAGGTCACACAGCGGATAAGTAATAGAACCAGGATGAGAACTCAGACAGTCTGGCTCCAGAGTCTTGGAAGGTTGATTTCATACAATGGAGCAGCTCATACTGATTTATTTTCAGTAAATTTTAAGATGAGTACGCCTTCAGAGTATAATTGAAATACTCCCCATCTTAGTTACCTAGTGCTGCTGTTACAGAAATAACACAAGTGGTTGGCTTAAAAAGAGGAGAAATTTATTTTCTCACAGTTCAGGAGGCTAAAGTTTAAATCAGGGTCTTGGCTGTGTTGATTCCTTCTTGCTGGTAGCCCTGGACATTCCTTGGTTCTTTTACATGTAGATAATTCCCATATATCGCCTGTCTTCCCCTGTGTGTGTTTGTGTCTGTATCTATTCTGGTCTTTTAATAACTCAGAGGTGATCAGGTTCAGGATCCAACCTACACTGGTAGGACCTCAACTGATTGATTGATTGCCTTATGTTAGATTGCATTGTGGAAGATAATCTGCTCTACCTAAGGCCAACTGATTTTATCTCATGATTAAATCATAACCGCATATGGCCAGGATTTCAATACATATTTTGGGGGACACAGTTCAATTCATTACATTCCCCAGTTAAAAAACCCCAATCAAACCTGGTGCTGACTCATAGCGACCCTATAGAACAGAGTAGAACTGCCCCACAGGGTTTCCAAGGCTGTAACCTTTACAGGAGCAGACTGCCACATCTGTCTCCGACAGAGTGGCTGATGGGTTTGAATTGCTGACCTATTGGTTAGCAGCCAAGCACTTTAACCACTGTGCCACTAGGGCTTTCTTTCCCCCAGTTACAGATCTCAAAAAAGAGTTATTTCTGTCCAGCTCTTGGCTCTTGGATAATGTGTGTTCCTGGAAGAAAAAACTCAAAGCATTGTGTGTTCGTGAGTATGGTGTCATGAGAAGCAGCTGGGGTTTGGAGGGAAAAGAAACAGGTTAAAATTCCAGCACACCCTCTTATAAGCTATGTGGGCTTAGCCACAAAGCTTGCTAGGACTTCAGCAACAACCACCTGTGGGAGAAGGCCAGCGAGAAAAAATGGAAATGACTAGACCAGAGATACGAGTCACTACACAGGTGGTAATGTGAACACTGAGGCATTTATTTGCCCAACAGCTGGCATTATGGTCTCTGGGGAGTGTGGCCTGATCCTGGTTGGCTTTGATATTTAAAGAAGGTAGGAATCTGGGGGATGGAGCCAGGCTATGGGTGTCCTTAAGTGATGACACCTCTTGCCATCCAGTTGGCACTCACATGGTTCCAAGGAGACCCCTCCACCTCAAAGCTGGAACCATAAGCTGGAGGGACAGGAAACAGGATGTGACCTCAGGATGAAGGGTCTGCCAGGTGATAGGCAGGGGACCTAGAGTCTCAGCATAAGAGGTCCGGAGAGATACTTAGATCCTGAAGGGAAACTGGAACACTAGCCAGAACTCCTGGCCAAAGCTTAGAGCCAATAACCAGACAGTCCTGGCCAGAGTTAGTAGAAAATCACAGTCCCACGGTGTGTGGGTGTCCAGGGCTCACCTTGGATTTAGGGAGTAAGTTCTAGTTCTGTCCCCATCCCTCAGTGGGACTCAACCTCCCAGAGCAGTCTGGTGGAGTGGAAAAAGCATAGGTTTTTGACCTGAATAGATCTGAATTGGATCTCAGTACAGCCACGTGGCCTGGGGCAAGTCACTTAACCTGCCTGATCCTAGGTTTCCTTATTGTAAAACAGTGGCACTAACTCCTTCTTCCTTCCTTGCAGGTGTGGGTAAACAGTAGACTAAAACGAAAGCAAAAAATGAAACCTATTGCTGTCTAGCAGATTCCAACTCATGATGACCAAAGGCCCTGGCATATGATAAAAAACAAACCAGTTGCCATCAAGTCAGTTCTGACTCATGGCAACCCCACGTGGGTCAGAGTACTACTGTGCTTCACAAGGTTTTCAATGGCTGATTTTTCATAAGTAGATCACCAGGCCTTTCTTCCAAGGTGCCTCTGGGTAGACTTGAACCTTCAACCTTTGGTTTAGCAGCTGAGGACATTAACCATTTGCACAACCCAGGAATTCCTGGCAGATGGTAGGACTTCAAAATAGTCTTTCTGTTATTACTGCTGTATCAGCCAGTAGCCTCAGCTGAATTTTGTTTAGGGGTTTAACTAAGCCATTAGTGCTGGAAGCTTTGGGCATGATAAACAGCTTACTAACTGTGTGACTGTGGGGCAAGTCAACCAATCTCTGAGACATGATTTCTCCATCTGCAACTGGAGATCATAATAATTAATGTGCCTCTCCTACTTCACCAGATTGTTAGAGAATAACATGAGATAGAGGTCGTAAAAACAGTTTTTAGCCTAAAAAGCCTAATACAAATGTTGTTGTTGCTATAAAAATAATAGCAACATTCATTAACCTTTTTGAGTGCTTGCTTTTTTTTTGCCAAACACTGCTTTAAGTGCTTTCCATGTTCAACCCAATTTGATTTTAATCCTCCTGTAACATTTTTGCCACTTAGATTCCTATTTATTATTCTTTTTTTTCACTTGGTTAAACTGAAGTATAGAGAGGCTAAGTAACATACTCTAGTTCACACAGATAGAGGGAGGCAGAACTGGAATTCAAACCCAGTCACTCAAACTCCAGAACCTTTCTAATGGATTATTAATCATAATGGCTATATTGGCGTTGTTATGTGTTCGCTATTTCTAAGTTCCGTCTCTACAGAGGATACATAGGTATCCGTTTACAAGGCATGAGATGGGGTTGTAAGGCAATGATAATGTCTTCATAAAGCCGCCTGTTAATTAGTCTCACTGCTTTGTGAGCATACCTCAAACGTCTTAGGAACACATGTGCTTATATCCATGAACAAACGCATTTGTGGGTTGAGTATATATGCATACAGATTATAGAAACATGCTCAAAGATAGAGATCAGTATATAAATGTAAGGGAGCAAGGCATTAGCAAGATCATTTATGGGTTTATGATTCTGTTGTGAAGGATAATTATTCATTGGCCTAAATGAGATGAATAGTATTATTATGGTAACACAGTGAGTGATGGTTATGCATAATCTTTTTTTCCCACCACGTACACATGATGAAGGCCATTCACACACATGACACACTCTTGTGGGGCTGCCTAGGCTTTGCGAGTACCCTTCCCTATTTTTGGGGGGAAACTCTGGTGGCGTAGTGGTCCAGTCCTATGGCTGATAACCAAAAGGTTGGCAGTTTGAATCCACCAGGTGTGCTTTGGAAACCCTATGGGGCAGTTCTACTCTGTCCTATAGGGCTGCTATGAGTTGGAATCAACTCAACGGCAACGGGTTTTTTAAAATTTTTTTGTGGAAATTCAAAGCAAATAATGTGAGCATCATTTGTTGTTTGGCATGTATGAAAACACTTTACAAGCATTTGGGTAATTAAATTAGCCAGTTAAAAATCTCAAAAAAGGGTCATTTTTCAATAACCTTGCATCGAATTCAACAAATTTACTATGATGTACTTGGCTTTGTCCAGTACAGTAGCCACTAGTCACATGTGGCAACTGAAATTAAAAAATTCAGTTCCTCAGTTTCTCTAGCCTCGTTTCAAGTGCTCAGTAGACACATGTGGCTAGTGGCTACCAAGTAGACAATGCAGATTGTAGACATTTGCATCATTGCAGAAAGTTCTATTGGGCAACACTGCTAGATATAGTAGGATGCATGGGGGATGCAGTAATGACCACAACAGTCATGTTGCCTGCTCTTATGAGGCTTATAATCCTGCAGTGAAGACAGCTGCTAAACCAGTCATCACGGGTTGGAGGATAGGGGAAGGAAAGAGGCAAGGGGATCTTCCCAAGGATGGGTGGGCAGAGAAAATGAAATTTTAAAAAATTCCTTATATGCGAGTGACAGATAAATTTTTGAAATAAGTTAAATATTTTCTCTGCAACTGGATTTCACAGATATTAGTGATGTTTAAATATTATATTATTGAAGAATAAGCTGAAATAAAACTTACACATTATCAAAATGTTTAACACAATGAATCTGAAAAGAAGCCAAATACAAAATGTACATACAGTCTGATTCTATTTCTATTAAAATCTAGAACAGGCAAAGTATATCTATAGTGATAGAAATCCAAACAGCAGCCTGAAGGAGAGTGGGTGGGAGCAAAGATTGACTGCAAAGACTCTCTGGGGTGTTGATGCTCTCTTGATTGGGATGTTGGTTACATGCATTTGTCAATACAATGCATAAGAACTGTATGCTTAAGATACAGCATACAATGCATAGAACTGTATGCTTAAGATCTGTGCATTTCAGAGTGTAAATTATATCTCAGTTAAAAATTTAATGCATAGAATTATATATTGTAACCTGTTATGGTTGACATGAATAATACTATGGAAATAGACATTGACTCATCACTTTGCCAGTGGCCTGATCTTTATAACCTTTGTGTCATCACTGGGAAATAGGTTTCCAGCATCCTTCCTGATCTCATGCCATGTGGATATAAATGTGTTGCTCCCACTCTTCCCAGTTCTTGATGCTTTCTTTCGTATCCAAAGTGGACAAGCTGAAAGAATGCTTGCCAGAATATTAAGAATGGTGTTATTTTGAGATGAGGAGATTTGAGGTGAATTTTACTTCTTTCTCGTCTTCGCTGTGTTGTTGGCATTTTTAAACAAAAACTCTGTATTATTAGTAACAAATTTCCTTCCAGACAGCAGGCTCTATGGGTAATTATTTAGTAGTCATGGGACCTTGGTAAATGTATAATTTTATTCCTTGTCTGTTTCTAGCACGTCCTCCTATTGAGTGTCTTTACAATCCTGGGGCACACTGGGGTCGATTTGGATTCCGTCCATCAGGCTGCTGGGAAGTGCTCTCCAGCTGTTTGACCTCTCACCTGCCTCCTTCCCCGCTGTGTTCACAGATTCTTACCTGACCTTGGATGAACCAATGAATAACATCACCACGTCCCTGGGGCAGACAGCAGAACTGCACTGCAAAGTCTCTGGGAATCCATCTCCCACCATCCGCTGGTTCAAAAATGATGCACCAGTGGTCCAGGAGCCCCGGAGGATCTCCTTTCGGGCAACCAACTATGGATCTCGGCTGCGGATCAGAAACCTGGACACCACAGACACGGGCTACTTCCAGTGCGTGGCGACGAATGGCAAGAAGGTGGTTTCTACCACTGGAGTCTTGTTTGTCAAGTTTGGTAAGCAGCCTCCTACTGCGTCTGGCCTTTGGTTCTAAGACCAGCGTGGTATAATGGCTAGAGTCCGTGGGGGAGAGGAAGGAGGGAACGAACACTTAATGAGAATATACTATGTGCACAGGAGTCCATTGGTGGTGCAAAAGATGAAGCACTTGGCTACCTAAAGGTTGGCAGTTCAAATCTAACTAGAGGCACCTTAGAAGAAGGGCTTGGTGACCTACTTCTGAAAGGTCACAGTCACTGAAAACACTATGGAGCACAGTCCTACTCTGAAACACATAGGGTCACCATGAGTTGGAATTGACTCGACAGCAACTGGTTATTACTGGTTACTATGTGCCCAGCAACCCTAAAGCAGGTACAATTATACCCATTTTACAAATAAGTAAACCAAGGCCCAGAGGTTAAGTACTATGCCCAGGGTTGCCCAACTAGAGAAGAGGTGGGATGGAGTCCAAATCTGTCTGACCCCACAGCCCCTTTCTAACCCATCATGCCATTGAGCATTTCTTCCCAGCAAGGATGTTCCTTGTCTAGAGAAGTTAGGAAGATTTGTAGTATTTTTGCCCCTTTTTCTGTCCAGTTGCCATCAGAGACTATTTGCTCACTGTTGTAATCTAGGCCCTCCTGCAATCACTCAGCCTCCCACTGGAAACTCCCACAATAGTCTGAGGACGCCTGCTCTCTTGACTCATTTTTCAGCACTTGACTTAGCATTTTTTAGGCCCTGAGTTCTCACTGGTACATTTTTTTCATAGAGGTGGTTGGTGGGAACTGGAGCAAAATAATAAATCCCAGGAAGATACATATCACCTTGGGGTGGTTGAGAACTCTAATTTGTAATCGTTTGACTGTATGCACACTTGCCCTTCAGTAACCTAGACTGACTGTTTTCTTTTTGTTTTTCTTTCATTTCTTCAGGGCCCCCTCCCACTGCAAGTCCAGGATCCTCGTAAGTACTTTGCATCTCCCTTCTTGTCATTTGTAAGCATTTCTCCTCAGGTTTCTAGGGCAAAGGCAATGTTGTCCTCTGCCTGGGCCAGCACTGCATTTCCAGATGTCATTCCATTTTGTCCTGCCCTCATTCCATTTTGCTCTTGCTCTGATGGGAAAATGCACAGGAGACCAGCATTGGTGGTAATCACAAGCGTGGTGATGTTCATTCCACATGATCAAAGCAAAAATCTACTTACATTTACTATTTTAAAAGTAACCTGATAACATTCATTGAGAATGATGGAGTTGGTAAAAATCAAACAAAAGATGATAGGGTGCTGGCTTAGGAACATTTATTCTATGCTAAAAGGGTCTTCATTTCTGTAAGCTTTCTGGTGCTTTACTTATTGAACAGGGCAACAGTTAGGTGATTTTTTTCATTCCCTTTCAAGAACTCAGAGGCAGAAGTTCTGACTCACATAGGGGACGAAAGCTCCATGCCTGCAATGAGTGTGATGTGGAAGTTTGATTCCTTTTGAGTCTCTTGTTAATAAAGTCTGAAGATCCAATTTTTAATTTTTTAATTTTTTTTTATTGTGCATATGGTGAGAGTTTACAGACCAAATTAGATTCCCATTCAGTAGTTTGTACACAAAGTGTTTCGTGGCCTTGGCTTCATTTCCCACAATGTGTCAGCACTGTCCCCATATCCACCCTGGGTTCCCTGTTTCCTTTTGTCCTGATTTTCTACCGCTTTCTGCCTTTTCATCTTTGCTTTTGGGCAAATATTGCCCTTTCGATCCCTTATGGTTGATAGTTCTAATGAGCATGTTCCTCTTGGGTGTTATTGTTTGTTTTATTGGCTTGTCTATTGTTTGGCTGGAAGGTGGTCTCTGGGAATGGCTTCAGTTCCAAGTTTTCTGATCTAGAGGGTCAGAAGGCTGTCTTAGGTCCATCGTCTCGGGGGTTCCTCCATTCTCTGTCAGACCAGTAAGTCTGGTCTTTTTTGTGACTTTGATTTTTTGTTCTACATTTTTCTCTGTCTGGGATCCTCTGTTTTAATCCCAGTCAGAGCAGTTGAAAGATGTAATTTCTTTAACTGATACTGTTGTTGATTCATTTGTCCTTTATTCTGGCAAAGGGATTCTCATCTTTCACTCTAGGAGTATCCATTTGGGACATTTTTCTTTATGTATATTTTTTATTATTGGGAAAAGACCGGTTCAAACATCCTCCATATTTTGTAGACTTCCTAAGTAAAATTCACCGGTCTCTACCATGACAGCATCAAAGTGTCTGACCTAGACTACACTATGGTAAATAGAACAGCCACTTAATTTGCTCTAATCCCCTCTGTGCCACTTAATTACAGTGTAGGGTATTTTAGCATATTTGTGTGTGCCTGGAGGCCCTGTGGCCCACAATCCCATTAATAGAACAGGTAATGGGTAAAATAAACATTGGCCTTCAACCACACTGTTTGGCTATTTCATCGTCCAGTTAAAGGCAACTGTAAGAGCCTTTACAATCATCCAAGTGCTTATTGTATTCTACTTGCCCAGGTAGAAAATGTTGATTGGTCTTAAAACAAGGCAGAAATTTGGTCACTCTGTTTTGCATTTCTTCAAGCTGATCTTTTTTTTTTTTTTAATGATCACACTACAGGTTGATATATGAATCCTTTTGAAGTCTTATTTAAACAAAGATTAAAGCTTTTATTATTTACTGTAAAAATGCTTCCCACCCTGATACTTTATTTGTTCCTGTTAATCTGTGTTTCAAAAGTAGCTGACAATCTGTATCCCAGGCTGACTAATGTTCACTAACCTGTATTTACTGTTAGGCGCTGGGCTGTTGTCTTGCTGCCTGTTATATTTGCATCAGAGACCTCCTCTTTTATTATCAAAATTCTTTTCAAACAGTCATATGTCCTTATTTCTTGAAGTTTTCATTCTTTCTCCACTGCCATCATTCTGGAGAGCAAAATCTAAGTCTCTCATGGTTTTTAGCTTAATACAAGAATTGTCTACCGCTTTCATGACCTGATGTCTAACGAGAGAGTATTGAAGTTCCTCAAAGATGTTCAACTGCAGCTGAAGGTGTGCTTTGATGTCAGATACCCCTGTTTCATGTTAGCTGTCAGATTATCTGTCACATTAATCTGCAATAGCATGAAATGTATAGTTGCCATGTTTGCTTGGAGAGAACGACAGTAAAATACAATCAAAAGTTGGAAATCCCATGGGGCCTTTTGCACTTCAGTCTCCATGTTCTTTTTGGCACCCCTAGTTGGCATTTTAGAAACCCTGGTGGTGTGGTGGTTAAGAGCTACATCTGCTAACCAAAAGGCCAGTAGTTTGAATCCACCAGGCGCTCCTTGGAAACTCTATGGGGCAGTTCCACTCTGTCCTATAGGGTCGCTATGAGTCGGAATTGACTTGACAGCAGTGGTTTTTTTAGCTGGCATTTTGACACCCATTTTTCTCTTTCCCTTAGAAACTAGTGATGCATCTCTTTTCTTTTCTCCTCTCTGACCTGCCACCACTATGCTCTTAGAACTTCTCTCTCCCTAAGATTAACTCCCAAATAGAATGCCAGTTCCCTTCCTATCCTCATAGCCCCACCAAGCAGCCAAACCTCACTACAAGAAGACAAAAACCAAAACCCAGTTACTGTCAATTTGATTCCAACTCATGGTGACCCCACGCATTTCAGAGTAGAACTGCTCCATAGGGTTTTCAAGGCTGTGACCCTTCAGAAGCAGATCATCAGGCCTTTCTTCCAAGATGCCTCTGAGTGGGTTCAAACCACTAACCTTTCATTTAGTAGTTGAGTGCTTAACCATTTGCACCACCCAAGAACTCCTACAAGGAGACAGGTAAAACATAAAATGATAACATGGGGAATTTCACAACTTTTAAGCTAGCTCTGAAAGCCTTTTGTCAAATTGGACAATGCTTTTTCCAAGGCAAGAGTGAAACGTAGTTATAAAACTGCTGTCTTTACCTTCAAGATGACAGAGTCAAAGTTATGCAGAAGAAAACAAATGAAAATCAATGACAAATCCCCACTATTTAACACAGTGAGATGTATTAAGTGTGTGAAGCCAGGTGAGGGCTCATTGCCATCTGCAGCAACAACTCCCAGCTGGGAAAGCCTATAAGGTCGTTTGGACTATGACCCAGAAGGCAAAGCTGGTGTGACTGCAGTGGGTTTTTACAAGAAGCTTTCGGGATGGTATTTTAATTTGCAGAAGGAATAAGTTTGAGGTTTTAGTTTGGCTGTGTTCAAAGCTTCAGGCTTTATTTCTTCTGTCATTGCTGAGTCCCTGGCCCACCTCTAACAATTATAGGGCCTGGGGCATAAGTACAAATGCAGGCCCCCATACCATACATTTCAATATTTAAAAGTTATAAATCAAGCTAACAAATGGTTAGGTGAAATATGTTCTGTCCTCCCACCTTGACAAATATAACTTTGTAATGACAAAATTTAAAAAATATATGTAAAACTATGGTTTTTATGTGATAAAACCCGGGAACTATCAAAGATGACTACCTTAATCATTATTGTGTATATCTGGGTATTCTTTTTACAGGCCAGAGAGAGTATACATAATTCATAGGTTGTTATATATTAGTTCCACAAAATTTATTTTTCAGCTTGCCTTCATTTCACCAGAAATCAGTACCTATATTGTTTTATACAAGATTTTTACAGAATTTGTATTCTATTAGCAACAATGACAAATTTGACAATCTTTCTTGAGTCACTGTAATTCTTAGTTTTTTATTAATTTTAACTTGGAGAAAATTCACCCTTTTAAAGTATACAATTCAGTGTTTTTAGTATATTCACAGAGTTGTACAACCCTGCCAAAAACCTGTTGCCGTCAAGTCAATTCCTACTCATAGTGACCCCACAGGATAGATTAGAGCTACCCGTTAGGGTTTCCAAGGCTGTAATCTTTACAGAAGCAAACTGCCACATCTTTCTCCCGCAGAGCAGCTGGTGGGTTCCAACTGCCAACCTTTCAGTTAGCAGCTGAGCTCTTACCCATTGAGCCACCAGGGCTCCCTGCAACTCTTACCACTATCTTATTTTAGAGTGTTTTCATCACCCCAAAAAGAAACCCTGTATCCATTAGCGGTCACTCTCCATTCCCCTCTCCTCCAGCCCCTAGTAGCCACTAATCTGCTTTCTGACTCTGTGCATTAGCCTATTCTGGAGATTTCATGTAAGTGGAATTATTAGAATATGTAGCCTTTGGTGTCTCCCTTCTTCCACTTAGCATTACATTCCCATGTTGTAACATGCATCAGTAGTTCATTACTTTTCATGCCCAAATAATATCCCATTGTATGGACATACCACATTTGTTTATCCATTCATCTGACGGTACACGTTTGGGTTGTTTCTGCTTTTTGGCTATTATGAATAATGCTATTATGAACATTTATATACAGATATTTGTGTGAACATATGTTTTTCAATCCTGGGTATATTGAGAGTAGAATTCTTGGGTCATGTGCTAGTTCTGTGTTGACTTTTTGAGGAACTGCCAATCTGTTTTCCATAGTGACTGCATCATTTTACTTTCCCACAAGGAATGTATGAGGGTTCCAATTTCTCCACGTTCTCACTAACACTTGTCCATCTTTTTGGTTATAGACATCCTAGTGGGTGTGAAGTAGCATTTTATTGTGGTTTTGGTTTACATTTTTCTAATGATCATGTTGAGCATCTTTTCATGTGCTTATTGGCCATTTGCATATCTTCCTTGAAGAAATGTCTATCCAAATTTGTTGCCCATTTTTAAATTGTTTATTTGTCTTTCTATTTTTTGTATTGTAATAGTGCTTTATGTATTTTGGATACTAGACCCTTATCAGAGCCCTGGTGGCATAGAGGTTAAGAGCCTGGCTGCTAACCATAAGGTTGGTAGTTCAAATCCACCAGCTGCTCCTTGGAAACCCTATGGAGCAGTTCTACACTCTGTCCTATAGGGTTGCTATGAGTCAGAACCGACTTGACGGCACCTAACAACAATAAGACCCTTATCAGGTACGTGATTTGAAAATATTTTCTCCCATTCTGTGGGTTGTCTTTTCATTTTCTTCATAGTATTCTTTGAAGCACAAATTTTTTAATCTTGATGAAGTCAACTGTATCCCTTTTTTTCCTCTGGTTGCTTATGCTTTTGTTTCATCTAAGAACCCATTGCTTAACTCAAGTTCATGAAGATTTACTTCTATTTTTCTTCTATGAGTTTTATAGGTTTAGCTCTTATGTTTAGTTCTTTGATCCAGTTTGAGCTAATTTCTGCATTTGGTATGAGGTAAGGGTCCAAATTCATTCTTTTGCATGTGAATATCCATTGTCCCAGCACCATTTGTTGAAAAGATTATTCTTTATCATTGAATTATCTTGGCATCTTCTTGAAAGCCAATTGACCATAAATATATGAGTTTACTGCTGGACTCTCAATTCTACTCCATCAATCTGTATGTCTTCCCTTATTCCAATTCCATGCAGTTTTGATTACTGTATATTTGTAATAACCTTTGAAATCAGGAAATGTGAGTTCTTTGTATCAGTCAGGTATTCACCAGAGAAACAAAACTAGTGGGAGTTATATATGGAAACCCTGGTGCATAGTGGTTAAGAGCTATGGCTGCTAACCAAAAGGTCGGCATTGGAATCCGCCAGGTGCTACTTGGAAACCCTATGGGGCAGTTCTACTCTGTCCTATAGGGTCGCTATGAATTGGAATCGATTCAATGGCAGTGGTTTTGGGTTTTTTGGTTTATATATATATATATATATATATATACAAGCAGTTGTCTTACAGGATTATGTTATCGTTAGGTGCTGTCGAGTCAGTTCCCACTCATAGTGACTCTATGTACAACAGAACGAAACACTGCCCTGTCCTGTGCCATCCTCACAATCATTGTTGTACTTGAGCCCATTGTCGCAGCCACTGTGTCAATCCATCTTATTGAAGATCTTCCTCTGTTTCACTGACCTTCTACTTTACCAGGCATAGTGTCCTTCTCCAGGGACTGATCCCTCCTGATAACAAGTCCAAAGTATGTGAGATGTAGTCTCATCATCCTTGCTTCGAAGGAGCGTTCTGGCTGTACTTCTTCCAAGACAGATTATTCATTCTTTTAGCAGTCTATGGTATAGTCAATATTGTTCGCTGACGCCATAATTCAAATGCCTCGATTCTTCTTCAGTCTTCCTTATTCGTTGTCCAGCTTTCCCATGCATACGAGGTGATTAAAAACACCATGGATTGGGTCAGATGCACCTTAGTCTTCAGGGTGACATCTTTGCCTTTTAACATTTTAAAGAGGACTTTTGCAGCAGATTCGCTCAATGCAATACATTGTTTGATTTCTTGACTGCTGCTTCAATGGATGTTGATTGTGGATTCAATCTTTTCTCCATTTGTCATGATCTTGCTTATTGGTCCAGTTGTGAGGATTTTTATTTTCTTTATGTTGAGGTGTAATCCATGCCAAAGGCTATGGTCTTTGATCTTTGTCAGTATGTGCTTCAAGTCCTCTTCACTTTCAGCAAGCAAGGTTGCATCATCTGCATATCGCAGGTTGTTAGTGAGTCTTCCTCCAATCCTGATGCCATGTTCTTCTTCTTACAGTCCATCTTCTCGGATTTTTTGCTCAGCATACAGATTGAGTAAGTATGGTGAAAGGATACAACCCTGACACATACCTTTCCTGACTTTAAACCACACAGTATCCCTTCGTTCTGTTTAAACGACTGCCTCTTGACCTATGTGCAGGTTCCTCATGAGCACAATTAAGTGTTCTGGAATTCCCATTCTTAGCAATGTCATCCATAATTTGTTATGATCCACAAAGTCGAATGCCTTAGCATAGTCAGTAAAACACAGGTAAACATCTTTCTGGTATTCTCTGCTTTCAGCTAGGATCTGCCTGACATCAGTAACGATATGCCTTGTTCTACATCCTCTTCTGAACCCGGCTTGAATTTCTGGCAGTTCCCTGTCTACGTACGGCTGCAGCTGCTTTTGAATGATCTTCAGCAAAATTTTACTTGCATGTGATATTAATGATATTGTTCAATAATTTCTGCATTCGGTTGGCTCACCTTTCTTTGAAATAGGCATAAATATGGGTCTCTTCCAGTTGGTTGGCCAGGTAACTGATTATGGGATCTGGCTGATCAAGTGCAAAATCTGTAGAATAGGCTGTCAGGAAAGGCTGGCTGGAAACTCTCAGGCAGGAGATAACACTGTAGTCCACAGGTGGAATTTCTTCTTCCTCAGGGATACCTCAGTTTTGTTCTTAAGACTTTTCAACTTATTGGATCAAGCCCACCCACTTATCAAGGATAATATCCTTTACTTAAAGTCATATGATTGTAGATATTAATCACATCCACAAAATACCTTCATAGCAATACCTAGATTAGTGTTTGAATAATTGGGGACTATACCTTGCCAAGTGACATATAAAAGCGATTATTATGACCTCCAATTTTGTTTTTCTTTTTCAAGATTGTTTTGGCTATTCTGAGTCCCTTGTATTTCCATATAAATCTTAGGGTTAACTTAATTTCATTTTCAGATTATTTGTTTCTACTGTATAGAGATTCAGTTGATTTTCATATATTGATCTTATATCCTGCTGCTTTGGTGGACTCATTTATTAGTGCTAATGGATTTTTTGTTTTTGTTTTTTCTTTTTGTGAATTCCTTTGGATTTTATATATGCAAGATCATGGCATCTGCAAATAGAGATAGTTTTACTTCTTTCTTTCTAATCTGGATATGTTTTATTTCTTTTTCTTGCTTTAATTGCCCTGGTTAGAACTTCCGGTACAATGCTGAATAGAAGTGGAAAGAGTGGATATCCTTATTTCTTTCAGTCTTTCACCATTGACTATGAAGTTAGCTGTGGGTTTTTCATAGATGCCCTTATAAGTTTGAGAAAGTTCCCTTCTATTCTTCCTTTTTAAGTTTTTTTTTTTAAATGAAATTGTATCACACTTTGGCAGATGCTTTTTCTGTATCTGTTGAGACAGTCATATTCTTTTTGTCCTTCATATGTCCTTTAATATGGTATGTTATTACATTGATTGATTTTTGTACGTTAATCCAAGCTTGCATTCCTGGAATAATTCCCCCTTGGTCACAGTGTTCTAACCTTTTAGTATGTTGCTGGATTCAACTTCCTACTATTTTGTTAAAGATGTTTGCTTCTGTAATCATAAAAGAGATTGATCTGTAGTTTTCTTTTCTTGTGATGTCTTTGTCTAGTGTTGGTATCAGAATAATATTGGCCTCATAGAATGAATTGGGATGTATTTTCTCGTCTTCTATGTTTTGAAGAGTTTGTGAGGGATTTGTGTTAATTTTTCTTTAAATGTTTAGTATATTTCACCACTAACGCCACCTGGGCCTGGACTTTTCTTTTTGGAAAATTTTAAATTACTATTTCGACCTCTTTATTTATTATAGGTCTATTCAGATTTTCTATTTCTTCTTGAGTCAGTATTGGTAGTTTGTGTTTTTCTAGGCATTTGTCTACTTTGTATGGGTTATATAAGGTGTTGGCATATAGTTTTTATTGGATTTCTTTATAATCCTTTTTATTTCTGTAAGGTCAGTAGTGACGTTCCCTCTCATTCCTGATTTTAGTAACTTGAGTCTTTTTCTTTCTTGGTCAGTCTAGCTAATCTAGCTAAAAAAAACAAAAACCAAACCCATTGCTGTCCAGTTGATTCTGACACATAGCGACCCTATAGCTAAAGGTTTGTTAATTTTGTTGATCTTTTCAAAGACCTAACTTCTGTTGAAAACTGGACATTTTAAATAATACAATGTGGCAGCTTTGGAAATCAGATCCCCTCCCTTCTGGTGATGCTGTGCATTCTTGTTGTTGCTGTTTATTTAGTGACATTCCTGGACTAATTCTGCATAGTCTGTATTCCCTGTTACATGTGGCCGCTGAAGTATCTGTTTTGCCAGTATCCCGTTGCCTTCGAGTCAATTCCAACTCATGGTGACCCTAAAGGACAGAATAGAACTGCCGCATAGGATTTCCAAGGCTGTAAATGTTTCAGGAAGCAGACTGCCACATCTTTCTCCCGTGGAGTGACTGACGGTTTTGAACCGTTGACCTTTCAGTTAGCAGCCAAGTGCTTTAACCACTGCACAACCAGGGCTCTTTGAAGTATCTGCTTAGTTAGCTTTAAAAAAGAAAAAACTGCCACAGAGTCTGTTCCAACTCATGAAGACCCTATGTGTGTCAGAGTAGAACTGTGCTTCATAGGGTTTTCAATGGCTTATTTTTTTTGGAAGTAGATCACCAGGCCTTTCTTCCAGTGTTCCTCTGGGTGAACTTGAACTTCTAACCTTTTGGCTAGCATATGAGAACATTAACCGTTTGTACCACCCAGGGGCTCCATAGATAACTTAGTGATCAGCTAATGATAGGACAGAGATGTCCTTAAACCAGTAAATGTCTCAGCCTTTGCCAAAGGGCTCCACGTATGTATCGGGGTATACTTCAATTCTCCAACAGTTTACAGCTCAGTCTTTGCTTTCGCTTCTTGTTTGTGCAGGGCCTAAAGATTTGCTAGAAGTGAGAGAGGGCTTTATCAGCTCTTTTCCTAGGCGTGCATAAGCGTGGCCTTCTAGATTCTCAGGAATATGTCAGAGCTTTTCAAAGTCCCTATGGACATCTCATTCCCTAGATCTTCCTTTTAAGCTTTTTGGCCAAACTCTTGTTTGCCCCAACTAGTATAGCCACCTCAGCAACTGTGACTTTTTTCAGAACATGCCCTGGGTATAGGGCTTTTCTCACTGAAGATCTTTGAGTCCAGTCAAATAAAGGCAAGTCCTGTGAATGGGGCTTTTCCAGAGAGCCGTTAGACAGGTCAAATTCTGCCAATTCTCCAGAGATGGAGCCTTTGAGGAGCTCCAAACTCACTCTGCTTCC
Source organism: Dugong dugon (assembly GCA_030035585.1). Classification (NCBI taxonomy): domain Eukaryota; kingdom Metazoa; phylum Chordata; class Mammalia; order Sirenia; family Dugongidae; genus Dugong; species Dugong dugon. The sequence goes on from CM057462.1 coordinate 92,760,720, forward strand.
TCCAGTGGCTACTAGGCTACTGGTTTTCAAGGCTACTGCAGAGCCTTGGAGCAATGGAGAAGGAGATGGGAATAGGGTAAGTTTAAACACCACAGAACTCTCACTTCTTACCAAATTTCAGCTGTTTGTTCATGAATAAATGCTCTTAGAAGGCCTATGGGGCCCCAAGGGTGTTGTTCTTCATGAGAGCTTCTTTTTGCCAAACCTCTTCCCAAGGACAAGGCAATGTGCTGTGATTTTTACATGCATTATCTCTCTGTTCCAGAACAGCTTTCCAGGGAAGATATTCTGATCCTTCCGTTACAAAAGAGTAAACTGAGGCTCAGAGGGGTTAAATGCCTTTAATTGGACCTAGTTCAGATCTGACTTCTTCAGTTTTAATCTTTTAGGATCATTAAATTGATCTATTTGATTCTAGTGAAGCCTGAGAAGCAACAATATTATAACTCATATTTACTTTTGCTTGAGCCCCTTTACCCAGCCAGTATGTAGCTTCAACTTTCCGATTGTCCAGTAGGCAAACAGATCCACTCTAGCAATTGATCCGTTTAAGCATTGATTCAGTTTAACAAACATTTATCAATCACCTATAAAGTGCCAGGACTTAGCCAAGCTCTGTGGAAACTACAGAGACTAAATTTAGCCCTCAAGCCACTTATCCAGTGTGCTGGGGATTGGAAAAACAGGCCTCCCATACCATGAGCAAGCGCTGTCAATTAGCCACCCACTCTCCTCTATCTCCACTTACTATCTAGTCTAAACCACCATCATGTCTTGTTTAAAATTCTATAGCAGCCTTGGGGATGATTTCCTTCTCCCACCTTGCTTTCTACAGGCTATTTCTCATCACAGGAACGAGTGACCTTTTTAAAATATCCTGTGCCTTGTTAAAACCCCCTAAGGACTTCCCATCCCATTTACAATAGATTCCCAGCTCCTTGCCCTGGCCTGTAAGGCTCCCTGTTTACCTCATGGCCTCCTCTTATTCTACTCTCACCTCAGTCATTCAGCTCTAGCCACACTGGACATGGTTCTATTGCTTGAACAATCTAGATGCATTCCTTGGGCTATAGGACCTCTGCACTCTGCCTGGAGTGCCTTGTCCCCACATCTTTGCATGGCTTCCTCCTTCTTGTCATTAATTTCTCACCTAAAACGTCACCTCTTCAGAAAGTTCTGACCCCTGAATCTAAAGTAGCCCTCACTCACTCTTTATCATATGTTGTTGTTGTTGGGTGCCGTAGAGTCATTTCCAACTCATTGTGACCCTATATAACCGAGTAGAACTGCTCCATAGGGTTGCCTAGGCTGTAATCTTTGTGGGAGCAGATCACCAGGTGTTTTCTCCCATGTAGTGGCTGATGGGTTCGAACTGCCGACCTTTCAGTTAGGAGCAGAGCGCTTAATCATTGTACCACCAGGGTTCCTTCTTTATCATGTAACTCTGCCTTATTTCTGTCAGAGTATTTATCACTGTCAGACATTTTCCTTTTTATTCATTTTATTTATTTGTCTTTCCTTGCTATAAGATAAGCCCCAGGAAATCAGGGACTTTCTCTGCCTTATACACCCCTCTATCTCCTACAACATAGCCAGCATTCAGTAAATATTCCTTGAAGAAAAGAAAAGAAAATTAGCACTTAAGTGCCCTCTTCTATTATATGGTGGTAACAGTACTTACAGGATTGTCATTGGCAGAAATAGTGAATGTGAAGTACAAAACCAAACCCATTGCTGTTGAGTCGATTCTGACTCATAGTGACCCTGTAGGACAGAGTAGAACTGCCCCATAAGGTTTCCAAGGAGCAGCTGTTGGATTTGAACCACTGACATTTTGGTTAGCAGCTGAGCTTTTAACCACTGCACCAGCAGGGCTCCACTTAACACTTAAAAAAAAAAAAAGAAAACCAAGCCAAACTCATTACCATAGCGGCCCTATAGGACAGAGTAGAACTGTCCCATAGGGTTTCCAAGGAGCAGCTGGTGGATTCGAACTGCCAACCTTTTGGTTAGCAGCCGAACTCTTAACCACTACACCACCAGGTCTCCACTTAACACTTAGTATGCAATAAATATTTCTCAAATGAATAAGATAATATTTATTGACTAACTAACTTTCATCTGTCTTATGACATATGAAAAAACCTAGCATGGGGCCTGATATATAATTAGAGTTCAATGAATTTAAATTGTATTTTTTTCTTTTATTTCATCCTCTGAGGTCTCCTGCAGAATCAGTCAGTAAAAAGATCATGGTTAAAAAATAAAAAGCAAGCAAAAAACATGTATCTATCTCACAGGATTGTTGTAAAGATAAAAGGAAACAATAAGATGATACATATAAAATCGCTAGCACTGTCTCTGGCCCCTAATAAGAGCTTAATGTTGACTAACATCATCATCATAATTATCGTTGTTGTTATCATTGCTATTTGCGCAAAGAGGTGATACCTTCTTACCAGCCGGAGTCCTTCTGCTGGACAACATTCTCTGGCATGAACCCCAGCGGAGACCTTGAAGTCTTTATTTTCTTTCCTCTCATCGGCCTTTGGCTACAGTCCCTTTCTGCAGAAAGACAAAAGTGGCCAGCTTTTGACAAATTCTTTCCCTGTCTGATCTGTTTCCAAGTCTCAGCCAAAGTGAAGAAGTGTAGCTAGGTGCTGCCTGAACCCAGGAAGTGATAATGTAATTTTCAGCTCAAGATAAACTCAAGGATAACTTTCAACACAGCTATTCAGGCAGTTTAGGGGTGGAGACGCCTTGTAGAGAGGAAACCAGGAAATCACTCAGCAGCTAGGCTAGGACAGAGAGGGCCATAGCTCCAGTGAAGCAGCCAACCTCTGTCTCTTCATCAAACTGCCTTAGACTCAGTGCTCTGCAGAGACGGGGCAGATGGAGGGAATGTGGAGAGATTAGATAAGAAGGATTTTTCAATCCCAGTGGGGAGTAGATCCAAAACTAGAGAGGCTGAGAAGCCAAGCTCTTCCGTCCCAATCCACACCCATCACTCAACCATCCCCACTGTATGAATAGGGTGTGGAAAGCTTCCAATTAAAACAATACTTGTGAATATTGGCATGGCATAAGTTTGCATGCAAGGCACATTTAAGGAGAGAAGGGGGATGATAAATCCTTGCCTTACAGGAGCACATATTCTGAAAGCTTGTCCACCAGACCTTCAGCTTCTCAATCTGAATGTATCTCCTCCACTTAGCACGTAGTAGATGTTCTACAAATGTGTGTTATATTGAACATCAAAAGTCTCTGTCCTGGAATCTTTTCTCTACATATTACAAAGCTGTATTCATTTCTTTAACACACTTCTATCAAGATTTTTCTATGTTCCACGTGTTTGATTCTTAGAAGTTCTTTTTTAAGTCGTACAAGTGGGTAACCGGTTGCCATCGTCAGGTTGATTCCAACTCACTGCAACCTTATGTGTATCAGAGTAGAACTTTTCAATGGCTGATTTTTCAGCAGTAGATCACCAGGCCTTTCTTCCGGGGTGCGTCTGAATGGACTTAAACCTCCAACCTTTCAGTTAGTAACCAAACACATTGACCGTTTGCACCATCCAGGGACTCCTTACAGCGGGGTACTAGTCAGTGATTTTCTGTCATTTACACTTTCCCTTCCTGCATTTATAAAGGTTAATATCAGTTTCTGCCTTGGATTCGGGAGCAAGTATCTTTCAAGAAATGGATAAAATCTTCACCCTAACCAGGTCTGTGGATGAGCTAAAATCCCTAGAGGCATCAAAGTGTGGTTTAGAGCAATGCTTCTCAAATTGTAATGTACGTACAAATCACCTAGGGATGTTGTTAAACTGCAGATTCTGAAAGAGAAAGTCTGAGGTGAGGCGGAGACTGCATTTCTGGCATCATCACAGGAGGGATTGTCCACAGACTTTGAGCAGCAAGAGTTTAGAGGAAAGGCACCTGCTTAGGTTCTAGTCCTTACTGTGTCAGTCAGTGGCAGGTAACCCTGGGCAAATTGCTTACCCTCTCTGGGCCTCAGTTTCCTTATTTGCAAACTGAGGAACTCAGGCTCAATATCTTCTAAGATTTCTTCTAACTATAATTCCCTGAATCGTTGAAACTCAGTTTGCTATTTCTATTATTCAAGTTCTGAATTGCATGCAGTTTGCTCTTGGGTTCACCTTCTCTGCCCTCTTGTGTTAATATTCCTCTTGTATCTGTCATACGTTTCCATTCCTGCCAAACAAGATCTTTTCTAGTCAGATTCAATCTCTGAGAGAGAGTTTACAGGATCTCCCACATGGGAGCTCCCCCTTAAATTCTGAAGTAACCTCATAGTATCTGTGCTTGCCTGGGCGAAAGGGAAATTACTTGTGAGTAAATTCGTTTTGCTGGTCAGTAGCAGGCTCTGCTTTCCCCATGTTAAATATAATAGAATTTCCTCCCTGATTTTTTAGCTAGGCTCTGCCTTGTGGGCCAAGTGCCTCTGTTTGAAGTTGAGCAAGGATCGCAGCAAGAGGCAGTGTGATGTGGTGGTGGAGACAGACCCCTGATGTTTTCACACTGATGTTTTTAAAGCGCTGATCAGGTGACCTTGTTGTCTGAGTGGCAGACCTCGAAGACAGATGGGAAAATAAGGATCCTTGTTTGCATCTGTGACTTGGGAATGCAGGTTCATTGTTGATTCATCACATTTTGTGCTTCATAGAGTTTTCTAAGGGAAACAGCTAAATCTCACAACAAACACAGTTAATGAAATGTTAAGAAAAATCTTGATTACGTTAAAGTGTAGCTAAGCATAATGACTCTACAGGACAGTGTAGAACTGCCCCATAGGGTTTCCAAGGAGTGCCTGGTGTATTTGAACTGCCGAGCTTTTGATTAGCAGCTGAACTCTTGACCGTCACACCGCCAGGGTTTCAAAGCATGATGATCAATTCTTTGCATAAACGATAAGTAATTAGCATTTGGCTTTTTCAGACTAATGTTCAGCCTTCTTTCTTTGTTAATTCTCTGGTCTTTATCATCAATGTCTGTATGGACAGTTTCATATCCTTGTTTCTCTTCACACACACACACACACACACGCACACATCCCAACTGCTCCAACTGCAACAACCCAAACCAAAGAACCCATGGCCATCGAGTCAATTCCGACTCATAGTGACCCTACAGAACAGAGTAGAACTGCCCCATAGAGTTTCCAAGGAGCGCCTGGTAGATTCAAACTGCAGACCTTTTGGTTAGCAGCTGTAGCTCTTAAGCACTATGCCACCAGGGTTTCCACTGCAACACCAGGGTCCCATTATCTAGGGAAGTGCTTCACAACTCAAGCTATAGATTACAACCACTCTGGGGGCTTCAAAAAATACCTATGCTTAGGCTCTACTCCAGACAAATTAAATCAGCAACATTTAGGATGGTGCCAAAACGTGCTTTTTTATCAAAGCTCCCCAACTAATTTCAACACATTTTTATCAAGCTTCTTCTATGTTCTACGTGCATGCAGCCAGATTTGAGAAACACCAGCCTCGGGCCTATGCTGTATATTCCACAGGTCTTCTCGCCTCCCTCTTCCAGCCCTAGAAGACCTACATTAGCCTCCCCAGTTCTACCTGTCTGCCTCAGTACCTTATTGTAGATACGAAAGGGCTTGAAGCAGCATAAACTCTGCCTGGATAATCTCATACCTACACATCAGGTTCCAGTCAGGAAAGCAGAACCAGCTTTGAGGATTGAACACAGGGAATTTAATGTAGGGAATTGGCTACGCAGGTGATAGAGTTGCTGAAAAGCTAAACAAGAGATGGTGATGCAGCTCAAAGACCAGCAACAGACAGAAGCCACAGCTAGGCTGGAGGGACAATGAGAAGAGGTGGTTTTACTGGGGCCCAGATCTGGGGTCATCTGTGGAATCTGGAATGGTGACGACAAGCCTGTTCTGTGGGAGCTGGAGCTATGAGAAGATGCTCCCACTACTGGGGTCATTGCCCAAGGCAGAAAGAAGGGGCAGAAACAACTTGGCTTCCTCTTTCTTTCCCACTTCCAAAGGCTAGTCACCGACTCCCATGACTGGGACCCTCCCTGCAGGGAGCTACCTGACGTGGGAGCCTGGGAATCTCAGCCTGCAGAGATTGTCTCCCCTGGGGATGCAGCGCAGGGGAAGAGTAAGGAATGAATCTGAGGGCAAACAGACTCAGCACCGGCACAGACACCCCCGGTTGATCTCCTTGCCACAGAAAGCTGGAGGTGGAGGTGGGCTGGGAGGAACAGGGTTGGGGAAAAGATAATGCATTCAGAGTTGCCATCCCTGCACAGCCTTCATGGGGATCATCCAGCGGGTAGTTTGGGTTGTGGGACTGGGACTAGGAGCAGAGGTCAAAGCTAAAGGGGCAGTCGTGGTGGTCATTTTGAGTAAGTCCATGGGCAAAAGCTCTGAAAGGGGTGAAATTCCCAGGAGAGAGACTGTAAAAATAGACAAGGATAAGAAGACCTCTTATATTCGTACTGCTGTTTATAATTTTCAGAACATTTTTCTTATTTCTTTTGATCTCGCAACCATCCAATAGCTTTGACAAGATAGCCTGGTGGTTTAGTTTCCCATCTACCCAAATGGAAAAATGTTTAAATGATCATGTCTTTCTCCTTTATTATCATAACAAGTACTTTGTAATTGTGTAGAGGGTTGCTTTTAGTCTGGACCTTAACATTTATGAACTTGTGAAGGCTAAAAGCAAGGACAGAAAACTTCTGGAAATTTGCTTCCTGGGACTGTAAGAACAGAATTGTTAACAGTAATAAACATAAGTGCTGTTCTGCATCAGATGTCTTTATAAAACCTTTTAGAAGGATGACCTCACTGAATCCTCACAATACTCCTTTAAGGTGGGTGCTATTAGTTCCCCATTTTACAAGTTAAATAACTTCCTCAAGGAGACTCATGTAGCAAGAATGAAGCCTGGATTTGAGTCCAGGCAGGTGGACCCCAGGGCTCAGGCCTCAGCCATTCTGCTATATTGTATCCTCTTGCTGTGGGGAGTCAATTGCATGATGAAGTCTTACATTAATTATACTTTAGTTGCCTTACGTGTTTAATTGCTAAACGGACTCACGGGACTCAAACAGCCTATACTCCTGAAACTTATTTTAGGCGTAGAATACACCACAGCAGTAGCAGAAGGGTCTGAATGAAAGGGGTCTGGAGATCTCAGGTACACGGGGACCTATCTACGGAAAATAGTGCCTATGGCAATTAGTTTTAAATTGCTGAATGATCTCTCACAGCTGGCGATGGAAATTGCAATGGCCAATAGAAACTGCTCCTTAGCACCCCTCCTCAAGTGGCAACCAGGGCATGCACTCTGCCTGCCATACCTTACTTACGCCTCTGCACATGCAAGCTTCTTTATCTTCCTATAACTGGAGTGCACAGGACACACTTTGTCTGCAGGTCTCAAACCTCTGTTGGCATGCATGTGAAGCAGCTGGGTACCACAGAGTCCAAAGTTGGCTTGGCGCGGAGGTCTTCAGAGTGAGTTGGCCACATAGGCACATTCCAGCCATGTGAGAAACCTTAACTGTAGAATAAATCTTTGTAAAACTCTTCCACAGCTCAACCAACGAGCATGGTCAAAAAAAAAATGAAATCATTGTAATTCATTGCCTTCAGTTCCTTTCAACATTTCTGTAAAGTGGCAATGATTCCATTCACAGGTGTATACTAAATGATTTTAATAACTGTATCCATGATACTTTTCATAGAGTCAGCTTCAGAAAACTAAGCACAGATATTTTGGGTGTGTATCATACAGTGGAACAAAACAATAAGGGAACCATTCATCTTTTGTTTTAAAATTCCAGTAAGTCTGAATTTCTGAACTAACATAGCTGGAGTATCATCTATCTTGATAGAAACTTTCTCATGCCTAGATGAAATTCTTCTCTGACAGAGAAATATTCAAAAATATCTATTCCATAAAATTGGACTTTCTACGCTGCAAATTGACATTTTGTAAATTTGGAAGTCCTTTCTGGTAATATGCATTCAAAGTATTAACTGGCCATTTTCTCTTCTATCTTATGACTCATGTCAAGCTAAAGAAAAGGACCTGCAATTTTTTTCAAATTTTGAATCAATTGATCTTTGATTTCGTTAGAAAGGGTTTAGATTCTATAGGCGATTGTTTGGTGGCTTAATTGACCATCTTTCATTTTTTGTAAGATATCTTTTTTGGTCTTTTCCTGATAATTTTCTAACAAAATATTCATAACCAAAATAATAATTTCTATTACCATCTCTTCATCTAAAATTGGTCAAAGTTAGAAGTTCAGATCCTGTTAAAGTTGTGTAAAACGTTCGTAGGACACGTAATTCCTTTTCCAGATGACTAATTTCATCCATTCTTTTTTGACTGTTGAAAGGGAACTTTTAATTAAAATCACTGTGTGTTTGCAGAAAACATCTCTTTAATACTGCCCACTTTATTAAAAAAATATTTTCATAACAAGTGACGTTTTGCTCCGCCCAGTTGACATTCATCGTGAAATTTGTGATGTACTTACTCCTTTTCTCTTCACTTTTCTGGTCATAGTACCAGCTTCTGTGTCTCTACTCCGTTCTGAATTAGCAGTATGCCTTAATTTAAAATTTGAAAATTTATATTTATTTTTCTAATTAAAATTGATTTAATTAGATTAAAATAATTTGTAATGAAAATAATAGTGTTGCACTTCATTACCAATTATGATTTACATAGATTTCACCGTAAGTCATGTGGTCTGCATAAAATACTCAGATAAACACATTATAATGTTACACTGATATACAGATAAAAGCCATTTGAACTAAATCTATCTGTTTACGCTGACTAGATTGGTGGTATGTTAATATGTAATGCTAGAAACAGGTGCCCGACACATGTACCACAATACAACAGTAAAATCGTAGGTGATAGTGGTTAAAAATGAAATGTAGTCTGACCAAAACAATAAAGTTGTGTTTAACAGACAAATATTTTACACTGCTCCAGTTTTTAATTTAAATTAATTAAAATTAAAAATGCATTTTCTGAATTCCACTAGCCACATTTGAATTGTCCAATAGCCACGTGTGGTAGCGGTACCCCTATTGGACACTTCAGCTCTAGAGTCTAGGTAGACCATAAGCACAGTGGCAGGAGCAAGCTTGTCCATCTTGTCCACTGCCTATTCCCAGCACCTAGCAGTGTGCCTGGAACATTGTATGAGTTGAGTAACAGTTTGTTCTGTTAAAATGAGATAATGGGTTTAGCACAGTGACTGGCACTTCATGGGCATCTGTTGAAGCACTGGTTGAGTGAATGATTTGCTACTTGCACATTCCTTTGCCAGTGATCTGGGCCTCAGGCAACCATTGCTCCACAGTGAGCCCACTCTGCATTGGTGATCCAGAAAGACAGTCAACGTCTACATGTGACTTCATTCCAAACAGTCCTGAAAGCACCTTCCTGCTTGTGGTGCCAAGAGTTTAGTCTGTTTCTTTAATTTCAGGCAAAAATGAAGAAGTCAGGACTTGTAACCCTGAAAAAGCACTCTGATGGTTAGAGCCCAGGAAAATCTGGTGGTTAGGGGCAGAATGAGAAGGATTCTGTTAAACTTGGGACATGGATAAAATCCTGGCTTTGGTATTGGGAAGGTATGTGGGGCATATTGCAACACAGAGCTCCACCCGACTCCCACCAAATCCCCCTCAGTTCTGTGCCAGAGAGACCTAACCTTGGCTGAAACAACACAGAACTTTCAGCTTCTCCAGAATAATTCTTGTTTGAATCAGTTTTCTCTTCAGGGCTAAAAATAGAAATTCAAAAAACAGGAGGGGCAATCTGACAGGATTTCAAAGCAGCATTCAACAATCTGCATTTCCTCTTGGATTAAAAATATATATATGTGATTGTTTGGGTGATTGTCCTGATTAAAGAAAGGGTAAATTGAAAAAAGAAACATCACAAAGTTGCAAAGTGAAATGTTATTCTTTTAGATTAGGGTTAATTTTGAAACAGTCCACCACTCTGGCAGGCAGACCCTGCAGAGGTTCATGGCAATGGGAGGAGGCAGCACGGCTCAAATATCTGCAGCCAGCACAGCAGTGGGGCCCAGGGGACCAAGGCTTTGAATGTGTTCCTGGCTCAGCCTCCAAATGGCTGTGGGTACCTGACTTTCCTGGGAAACTGTCCTTGCTTCTTCTTCTTCTTCTTTTTTTTTTAAATTATGATAACTTACTCATGACATAAATTTTACCATTTTAAAGTGTACCATTCAATGGCAGTTAGTACATTCATGATGTTGGGGAACCATCACTGCTGTCTCATTCTAGAGCATTTCCATCAAGTCTTGAGTTACAATATTGAAGGATTCTATGAGCCAAAAAGAAACCCCACATCTATTAAGTAATCACTCGCCATTCCTCTTAGCCCAAAGCACTGTTGGTGTTGTTAGGTGCCACCAAGTTGATTCCAACTCATAGCAACCCTATGTACAACAGAAGGAAACACTGCCTGGTCCCGTACCATCATCACAATTGTTGTTTTGTCTGAGGCCATTGTTGCAGCCACTGTGTCAACCCATCTTGTTGAGAGTCTTCCTCTTTTTCACTCACCTTCTACTTTACCAAGCGTGATGTCCTTCTCCGGGGACTAGTCCCTCCTGATAACATGTCTAAAGTAAGTACAAAGACCTAGAGTTAGAAAACAAAAGGGAAGAACATGTTCGGCATTTCTCAAGCTGAAAGAACTGCAGAAAAAATCCAAGCCTCAAGCTGAAATAGTGAAGGATTCTATGAGGAAAATATTAAACAATGAAGGAAGCATCAAAAGAAAACAGAAGGAATACACAGTCACTATACCAAAAAGAATTGATTGATGTTCAGCCATTTCAAGAGGTAGCATATGATCAGGAACCAATGATACTGAAAGAAGTCCAAGCTACACTGAAGGCACCGGTGAAAAACGAATCTCCAGGAACTGGTGGAATACCAGTTGAGGTGTTTTCAAAAAATGGATGTAACACTGAAGCACTCACTCATCTATACCAAGAAATTTGGAAGACAGCTACCTGGCCAGACGACTGGAAGAGATCCATATACATGCCCAAAGCCCTTAGGCAACCATTAATCTGCTTTCTGTCTCTTATAGATTTGCCTATTCTGGACATTTCATATAAATGGAATCATATAATAGGTGGCCTTTTGTGTCTGGCTTCTTTCACTTAGCATAATGTTTTCAAAGTTTCATCCTAATTGTAGCCTGGATCTTCCTTGCTTTTTGAGGACCTTGAGAGACTTTCTGGCATAGTAACAATAAGCCTGGCATCAGAGTCATACAGACCTAGGTGTGAATCCTGGCCCTGTCTTTGAGCTTCAGTTTGTTGAGCTTCAAAATGGGAATAATGATGTTCACCTCAGGAGTCTTTGGGAGGATTTATTTGCTAACAAATATTCATTGAGCAACCCCTGTGTGTCAAGGCAAGGCTTCAAGGATACAGCAGCAAGCAACACCAGACAAATTCTCTACCCTCATGGAACTTGGTATTAGTGGGAGAGATGGACATAAACACAGAAACAAATAAATAAAATAGGAAGAAGATAAGAATAATTGTCCAGCCTAGTTGCTGTTGAGTTGATTCCAGCTGATGGTAACCCCATGTGTTTCAGAGTAAAACTGTGCTCCACGGGGTTTTCAGTGACTGTAATCTTCTGGAAGTAAATCGCCAGGCCTTTGTTCTGAGATGCCTCGGGGTGGATTTGAACCACCAACTTTTTGGTCAGTAGCCCAGTGCTTAACCATTTGTGCCACACAGGGACTCTAGGTGAGCTTTGCTTAGCTTGGTGAGCAAAGGAGCTGAAATTTGAGCAGATATCTGAGGAATGGAATGAGCCAGCCTTGTGAAGAGCTAGAGAGAAGAAAGACCATTTTAGGCAAAAGAATAGTAAGAGCAAAGGCCCTGAAGTGGGAAAAGGTTTGTCGTGTTCAAGGAGAAGAAAGGAGACCAGTGTGGCTGAAATTGAGTGAGTGAAGGGTGGAAGGTATGACGTGAGATTGGAAAGGTAAACAGGAACCAACTCCTGCAGTGCCGTGTGAGCCACAGTTTGGACTTAATTCTAAGAACGACAGAAGCCAGGACAGGGTTTTAGTTAAAAGAGCAACATGTTCTAATTTACAATTTCAGAAGAGCACTCCGGCAGCTGTGTGGTGGATGGTATGAACAAAAGCTGGAAGACTAGTAAGGAGGTTGTTGCACTTGTCCAGATGTGAAAAATAGGAGATTTTGGAGACTTGGACTAGGGTATGAGTTGTTGTTGTTTTTGTTAGGTGCCATCAATTGAGTTCTGACTCATAGCTACCCTATGTACAACAGAACAAAACGCTGCCCGGTCCTGCACCATCTTTAACAGTCGTGCTATGTTTGAGGCCATTGGTGCAGCCACCATGTCAATCCATCTTATTGAGGATCTTCCTCTCTTTTGCTGACCCTCTACTTTGCCAAGCATGATGTACTTCTCCAGGGACTGGCACCTCCTGATAACATGTCCAGAGTATGTAAGACAAAGTTTCACTATCCTCGCTTCTAAGGAGCATTCTGTCTGTACTTCTTCCGAGACAGATTTGTTCGTTCTTCTGGGTGGGATAGATGAGTTGTAAAGAAGTAAGAAGATCTGAGATGGTTTGGACCAAACACAGGTATGGAGGATTAAGTTAAATAAAAGTAAACAGGATAAATAAAATCAAATGAGGCAATGCATGTCAAATGCCTAACAGTGCCTAAGACACAGCTGGTATTTAACTCTTGTCCCATTCCCTGGCCCATGTTCTCATTCCCCATGCACATAACCCATAAACTTTTGTGGCTCTTTGGAAGAATTGTAATACAGGTTTCATCCTTGTTTGGATTTTTCTGGCCCATATATCATTAGGGATAAGTGGGAACTGCAGGGTGAGGGGTGTGGATGTGTCTCTGATTTTCATGAGATCAAGGGAGAATGAATCTACTATTTTCTATTCAACTAGAGCGTGTGATGTCTTATGAAAGCCGTGGCCTTCAGCAGGTGATGGAGAAGTACAGCTCAGAGGGATGAAGGGATTGGGCGCGTTCTAGGGAGAAGGGGGAGCCAATGAGAGGTGTGTTCCCTCCTCTTCTAGCTGCAAGATCCCAGTCCGAAGATGATTCCCTTCCTCTGCTGTCCTGCCACGTTGAGCTTCCTTGTTTCACACTATGTTGTGATCCATGGTTTAATTCTATGTGTCTTCATTAGACTTGTGAGTTCCTCTAAGGCAGGAGGAGGACCACTCATCTCTGTACCCTCTACCCCTGGCACAAGAGGACACTTGATAAATATCTAAACAATGAGTGAATGAGTAACTAAACACACCTCATCTTAATACAGAGAGCCTTCTGGGCTGCAGAAAAACCCGTGAGGTTTTCTCTTCTGTAGAATGGGGATGATAATAGACTCTACCTCAAAGGATCATGAAGATTAAGTAGATGATGTGTGTAATTCACTTAGCACTGTGCCTGCCACATGACAAGCCCTTGCCAGAAGTTGGCTATTATTCCAATTATTAAGGGATCCGCTCTCTGTGGCTTCTCCTTTTGGAGTTGCTGTGTGTCAGTGGCCCATGGAGACTCCTTTTGGGGCCCTGGATTAAGAGGCAAATATGGCCGATCTCCAGGAAAGGAGGCCTCTGGTGCAGGAACCTGAATAAGCCCTACCAGTTCTCACCGTCACTAGGGACTTGAAAGTGGAATTAATAAAGTGCCTTAGGTTTACAGCCAGATCCTTTACAGCTTTATTTCCCACATATTGTATACCAGATGAGACATAAGGGATTGCAAATGCAAATGGAAGTGGGATATTGTTAGCTGTGGCCAATATAAATATGTTGCGGTGAAGGGGGCAGAACAAAGGCCTGAAGGCCGGAAGTTGACAGAAATCATGTTGGTGTTTAATACATGACTTCATCCCAGGAAAAATAATAGTTCTCGTAGGCCTGCCAGGGAATAGGGGAGCCAGGGTTATCTGTACTTACACATGCCAGGAACCTCAAGGGGACAGCCTGTACGTGACCCTTACCCAGCACCTCAAATACTGTCATGGCATGTTTGAGGAAGGGGCTTAGCACCCGAATGGTGTCCTTTGGAGTCAGAAGCATGCATGGTTTGGATCCCAGCTCTGCTAGGTACCAGCAATAGCAGAGGACTCAGCTGGGAACTTTGATTTTCCCGAATGTAAAGTCTGGTAACAATTGTACCTCCATGGAGTAGTTGTGATGCGTAAGCAAGGTAATGCTACTTATCGTAAAGTGAAAGGAAGTGGCAAATTAAGCACAGTCTTTGGTATCTGCTCTAACCCTGCCTTCTTGTGTGTGCGCTTCTCTCACCTCCACCCACAATGCAATTCCCGCCTCTACCTCCAGCCTCAGAGAACCCTTTTCTCCCCCACCTCCCACTTCACGAGCTTACCTTCTCTACTGGTGTTAGTTGCCATGAAGTCTACTCAAGTTGACCACATGTGTGCAGCGTAGAACTGTGCTCCATAGGGGTTTCAAGGCTGTGACCTTTCGGAAGCAGATTACCGGGGCTTTCTTCCGAAGCATCTCAGGGTGAGTTCAAGCAGCCAAACTTTCAGCTAGTAATCAAGCTCTTAACCATTTGCACCACCCAGGGACTCCTCGTAGATCTGTTTATTTTAATTAGGCCCTCTGCAAGACGTATAAAGGTTGCTGGGCTAACAGAGCAGAAACCCAGGGAAATCCCTAAGAAAATACTTGGAGAAAGTATTCACTGGCCACTTGGGGTCCTTTTTCTTGCTCGGCCAGTTAAATGATCCCAACTCTTCCTCTGCCTGCCCCTCTCCCTCCATCTGCCCTTTTGTTTGACCCATTTCCTCCACCATAAATAGAAGTGTAAGGTTTTGAAGGCACAGGGAAACCTCCACAAGTCATGAGTGGAAATTCTCAGCCTGTAAGTTAAAGCTGTTCTTGAGTTTTATGATCACTGGGACCAAAGGATTAGACTCATTGATGAAGCTTACCCGTTTGTCACTCTCTACCTTCTGTTTTCTTCCCCTGAAAGTTTCCACTGGAAATTCCCCTGCTTGGGTTGAGTGTTTGTCTCTGTCATCTTGGAGACATTCAGCATACACAATTAAGATTTTGCAACTCCACACAGTGTTCCTTAAGAGAAAGTTAGATGCAATTAGATCATTTGAAGATGGATTAGCCTGCCTTCTGCACAATATTAAGAAAAATCACATTGGCAAATGACAGGGCCTCTTTGAAGAGCTCTGAAGGAAAGCCACTAATGAGCTCTATGCTGGGTTTCCCCCGCTGCTCCCGAAGGGTTAACACAATTTGTGGGAAAGGGAAGAAATCCCCTGTGGTATTAAAATGCTGTGTCAGAGATTTGTAAGCTCTCCTTTGTAGCTCTGCCCCCAGGCTTGGCTCACTTCAGTTGTGATCAGGTTAATAAGAGCTCTGTTGTTGCTTGGCAGTTCCTAATGAGGTTACAGTCTGGTGCCTGACCAGTGAAGAACAGTTATTATTATTATTAAAGTGCTGAAGAATTTGATTCAATAAGGTAAGGGACATCTGTTGTTTTTGCCTGCCCAATATCCATTCATCCTTGTTTTGACAAGAGCAGCTTGATTTTTCCTTTGGAAAAAACCATCTCACTTCCGCTCTCAGTCTAGGTGGGGCTGACCCTACATCCAAATTGGGATGGCCATATGACCAAGCCTGCCCAGATGGTGTATTTGAGGATCCAACAGTGCAGGAAGCCACTGGACTTGTCAGTTATATGAGCCTATAAGTAGCCCTCACCCCCATTTCTTTTTTGCTTCTGCCAGGGTTTCTATCACTGGCAGCTATGAGTCCTGAGTAATTTGAACAGGAAAGGAACTTTTACTATACCAGGTATTTTGAAGTGATAGAAAAGAACCATACATACAATTATCTTACCCTTAGGAACAAATAATCATAGAGAGCCAAGTTTTAGACTTTTTAACTATTTGAAGGATAAAACAACATGGAGTATAATTAAATGAGATAGATAGAAAGTAAGTACTGTGGGAAGTCAAGAGAGGAAGAAACGGATGTGGGCAGGTGGGCTTCCTGGCAGAGGCTGAACTTAAACTGGGTCCTAATGGATGGGGAGGATTAGATGAGACAGAAGAATACTGGACTCTGCTCTAAGCACTGAGAGAACCACAGGCAAAAGGACAGAAAGAAACAGAAGTAAACCCAATCAGTTGCAAGGGCAGTGAAAAAATTGATCCCAGTTAAAATGAAGATCTTCCGTGGACAAGAAATGGGAGGTAGATTTTGACAGATATAGTCAGGGCAGGTGCCAGAGAACTTGGAATCCCAGGATGAGAAGTATGAATTTCCCTGGATAGTTCTCCAGCGTGGGTTTATGTACAGGTGGGGAAAATTTACACCAGATTGTGTTATCAGTCTAGGCAGTTGTTGGCCACCATGTTTCACTGTGTTGGAAAGAGGCTAGGACGTGGAAAGGGAAGGGGGCCATTGGACTTGGCTCTACCACCTAATAACTGACTTACTTAACTTCTCTGAATCTCAATTTTCTCATTGGCAAAATGCAGATAATAGTTGCTAAATGCTTGTTTGTCAGGATACAATGAGATAACCTATGTGGTAGCACTTAGAACAGTATTGGAAACAAGATAATAGTAGTAGATAGTATCTGTTAAATGCTACTAGTGTCACACTAAGCACCCAGCATGCCTTATCTCATTTAATCCTCCCAATAGCCAGGTTTAAGAAATATTTACTAAATCTGATTTGGGGTAACATTTTCCTTCCTGTACCTAATCTGATAGTAGGCCTTATCAGAGCTCAAATTCACCGTCTAATGAGATCTAAGTATATTATCTAAGCATTCTCAGAGGTTATAAGTTCTAATTTCTTAAGGCACATTTTAATCTATTTTAAATTCAATTTAGTCACACCACAGACTACTTGGAGAATAGATTAAAAAAAAAATATGCACATAATCCCACTATCTGCAACCCAACCATTGCTTTCATAATATATAAAGAGGTTAAATGTGTCTGCTTCCAGCTTCACCGATTAACTACAGTGTGGTCTTAGGTAAGTTACTTTAAACTTTCTCAGGCTCAGTTTCCTCATCTGTCCAGGATGTTAATGGAGGCTTCTTACAGAGTTTGGCTTTCTCTTGTTTTTTCCAGTTTAGAGTTTTTTGATAAGGATTCAGTGAGATAATTCATGCTTTATAGAGTTTCTGGCACATAATAAGCACTCAGTAAATGTTAGCTCTTATTACTGCCTTCTAGTCATTTTCCCCCCTACCTCTTCCACATGATTGTGTTCACTGTGTATGTACAATTGTTTCCATCTTTTTCTTAATATTGTTATCTTAGATATTTTCCATATAACAACATCATCTTCCTATGTCTCATTAGTAATACATGTGTTCTTCTGACTAAACTCACCGTGATTTATTAACTTGTCCCCATTTTTTTAACATTTATAAATAATGTTACACTTTACACCCTTATACATATGGCTCTTCCTAAGAATTGAGTCTAAGTACAGTTTCTTTAAGCTCCGTTGTAGTTCTGAGCCATTCCTTTTCAATAAGTGGCAACCCAACTTAGCAAAGACCTTTGACAAATTGTGGATTATGCTGGCTTCGTGTACTGCCATAAGGAAAATATGATTATCTTTTCTTTTTTTTCCATCAGTGCATTCCGGCCAGTGTGACATCCTGTGCCCATGTTTCAGGTGGTCTTGTTGTGGGTCTCCATGTCAGCTCAGAGTCTCCCTCCCCTTCCTCCTAACAGAGCAAGGAGAATCCCAGTGCCTTTTAGCTAGACAACATTTTTCTGGTCTCACTGAGCCTTGTTCTTGGAGTAGGAAGGACTCTGCCTAACAATTAGGGGGTATCTTTCTGGTGAAAACCAAAGCCCCAACCTCTTGTTTGGGTCTTCGAGTAAGAGTTATCCAAGTACTTTGAAATTGGACCCTCCTGCATAAATCTTGAGTCACCAGTAAGCATGGCCTGCAGATCCCCTGGCTGACAGACACACAAAGCTAAGGGCAAAGGTGAGCTTTTCATTTCTTCTCCCAGTCCTACAAGTGCTTTGAAACCCTTAGGATCTGCACCTTCAGTGATCATACAAACAGCTTGAGGAAATCCAAAAACTGTGTTTTCTCCAGATAGACGTTCAGGTCAGAGGAAAGACACTCTACTCTGCATGCCTTTTGGATGGACTTTTGGATGCCTAAGTTTAGAGCTGGCCACCAGAACAAAAATGGAATTCAGCCCTTTTGTGCAGTATATAGAGGAATGGTTTTTAAGGGATAAACTGCAAAGAATAATACCCTTAGAGCTGTGGCACCATTCTGGGAGTCTCAGACCCCTTGGGTACTTGGAGGGAGTGGTGGAAGTTCATGAACTGTTTATAATGTTTCAAAAGTCCTACTGGTATCTCTATATTTATTTTGACAAAAGCAGCAAACTAGAACACAACATTTATTTGGTTTTGCCCGGAATTAGATTAAATGAAAAACGTTAGAATTCTCATGCTAAGTAGAGGCTTTAATTGGCAGTTATACTTTGATATATTTATGTGCTATATTGTAATAAATTTTGGCTAATGATTTTTATATTTTACAAAATACTTATTATTTTCATAACAACAAGGGAAAACTTACTTTTTTACTTAATTAGCTGTTAGTTAATGGAGAATCATATAAAAAGCTGTGTGACCTTGGACAAGCTACTTAACTACTAATATGGTCACTTATGGAGCCCTGGTGGCACAGTGGTTAAGAGTTACGGCTGCTAACCAAAAGGTTGGCAGTTCGAATCCACCAGCCACTCCTTGGAAACCCTATGGGGCAATTCAACTCTCTCCTATAGGGCTGCTATGAGTCGGAATCAACTTGACAGCAACAGGTTTTAGTTTTAACCGGTTTATGGTCATTTGTGGAGTTCCTGGGTGTCACAAATAGTTAAGCACTTGGCTGCTAGTTGAAAGGTTAACAGTTCAAACCTACCCAGAGGTGCTTCAGAAGGTAGGCCTGGTGTTCTGCTTCCTAAAGGTCACAACCTAGAAAGCCCTATGGAGTGCAGTTCTCCACTCTGCCCGCTTGGGGTCGCCATGAGTCAGAATCAACTCAATGGCAGCTAACAACAACAACATGGTCATTTATAAGGTGTGTGGCCCTGAACAAGTTATTTGAACTCACTGAGCCTCAGTTTCTTCATTTATAAAATAGAAATAATATACCTACCTCATAGGATTGATATAAGGAATAAAAGATAATACGTAAAGCACATAGTATAGAGGCAAAGTATCTGGCACATATTAAGTGCTCAATAAATGAGTATTTTCCAAAAAAAAAGAAAAAAAACCCTGCAATTTATACATTAAACAAAAAAAAATATTTAAAGCAGGGACATTGTGGGTCGGGAGATATGAAATTTTAAAAGGATTCTTGTGGTGAAAAAATTGGAGCACATCTCTTTGGCTGTGACTAATGTTGGTTACTTAAGCAAAACAATTACCAACTCTATTACCAGAATGAAATGCCCACTAAAATTCATTTCTGTTTGGTGACTACCGAGCAACATTCTTCTCAGTGCTTTCCCACCTGGCGTAACATACCCTTCCTCCTTTACCTCAGTGGCTGATGTAACCCCAGGCCCTGAAGGCAGAGGTGGCCTTGAGTTCTATGTCTGGGAAGAGAGAAACTGACAGGCAACTCCTCTAATCCTTAACCAAGGGCCTGCTTTGTGAGTGGTGGCATCCATGCTGCTTTTGTTCAGCCCTCAGCATCTGGTCCACAGCTGAACGCAGAGAGGCTGGCTGCTCAAAGGCAACCCTGGCCTGCGAAGGGCAGACAGTGCCGAATCAAGCCAAGAGTTCACTCATCCCCAAGATCCAGCAGGGTGGTTATCCCCCTTGGGAAACCAATTTCAGGGAACTTGGAATCTCCCTTTGGCATTCTAAGCCATTCTGAGTTTCATGGGAGTAAATTGAAGGTTTGAAATGTGATATCACTGCTGAAAAGACCAGAGCTATCAGCATAGAACCAATATACCCTTGATAATTACAAGAAATAATAATTGCCTTGTATTCAGTCATTCACTCATTCATCAGTTATTAATTGAGTCCCTACTAGGTGGCTGCAACAATGGACTCAAACACAGCAGTGATTGTGAGGATGGTGCAGGACCAGGCAATATTTGGTTCTGTTGTACACAGGGTCCTTATGAGTCAGAATCAACTTGATGGTACCTAGTTACTCAATGTTAGGGATATACAGACAAACAGATGACGTCCCTGCCCATAAGAATCTGGGGGACTGGTGGAGAAATTGTCACGTGAGTCAATAAATAGAATGTAATGTCCTGGAGACTATAACGGACACTTAGGGAGAAGGAAACAGACTCTGCCTGAGGGAATAATAATAATAATAGCCACAATTTACTCCGTGCCACTCACTGTGTTATCTCATTTAATTCTTAAAACATGCCTATCACACTGGTCTGATGATCTCCATACCTCTCTAGAGAAGGCACTGCAAAAAAGATCTGAAGGCATCTGAGGGTCTTTTAAAAAAAGAACAGGAATCTGCCAGCTGTCTGGGAGAGGAGGGTGGAGCTCTTGCAGGTACAGGAAGCAAAATGGCAATTTGGAGTCTTGCAGATCCGATCCCTTAACTAGGTGTGGAGCAAAGGGAGCATTAAAGGGGCCTGGCGTGAGAATTCTGCTTGCAGTGAAGTGAGATGTAAATGGGAGGTGAGGAAAGTAAGCCTTCAAATATGGAGGACTTTTACCAGAAGCTAAGATGTGGAGAAGGGGAATCAGTACTATAGTGCTCTAGTTAGAAGGAGGGATGGCGTGTTTGTTGGCTGGTTGGTTTTGAGATGGGAGAGCCAACACACATGGGGAGATTATGAGAAGGGAGAAACTAAAACCACACGGAAGAGGGAATAACTGGTAGAGATGGGTCCTTACCCTCCTGAGATTGGAGAAGAGATAAGAAGAGACCTGAAGACATAGGCAAGTTTGTACGAATAGGTGTTGGGAGGAGGGTAGAAGGCAAGGGAAGGGAAGGATATGGCCTTAAAGGTTGTACCTGCCTGATTCCTCTATTCTCTTTGTATGGTCAAAGACAAGTCTTCTGATGAGAGTGAGCGTGAAGGAGTTGTATAGGTGCTTTGATGAAAGGAAAAAGGTTTAAAATTCTTTTTGAGGGCAATTGTGAGGTGCTGATGAGACCGCTTCTGACCCTGAGGAAGGAGAGAGTGTTCCAAGGAGGAGGAAAAGTGATGGTGGAGAGAAGGGATGACATGTGAAAAACAGTGGAATGGAGTGGCTGATTGAAACAGAGGAGAGATGATGAAGAAAAGACTTAATAGCTGACTTCAGAGTCTACTGTCAGACTCTGAAAGAGAGAGTGGACTTATTCCATATTGCTTCAGAGGCTAGAACCAGGCCTGACAAGCAGTCATTACTAGGAGGCAGATTCTGTCCCCAACATAAAAACTTTCCATAGAACAGTGCAATGATGGAATAAGCTGCCTTGTGAAGTGTTTCAATTTCAAGCATGTTGTACAGAAAAGTTGACAAGTTTAATTAGATGGTTTCTTAGATTCCTTTTAACACTTAAATTTTATGAATGTGTAGCATGTAGGGCATTCTTGCAGGCTGTTGTGCTTTCCGAGCATCAGCCTCTTGATTGTAATGTTCGATAGAGTTTATTCAGTTCAGTAACCACAGAAATAATCTTGAAATTTTTTTAAGTTCTAGAAGGATTTTTGTTAAGATTGGCAGAAGCTATGTTGTAGTTTGAACCCACCCAGTGGTTCTGTGGGAGAAAGACCTGGTGATCTGCTCCCATAAATATTACAACCTAGAAAACCCTACAGGGGCAGGTCTACCGTGTCACGTGGGGTCGCTATGTGTCAGGATTGACTCACCAGCATCCAACAACAACATGCTGTATGTAGCTTGTGAACTATACGCGTGATGTTATTTAGTTAGCCGCATGATGTGTATGTGTAATACGTATGTCCACTGTGAGGAGAGCTTCTGTAATCACGAACCATTCCTTCTCACTGCGGATATGGAGAGGACCCTTAGCTGGGGTGTCTCAAGGAGGAGCCTCTGCTCTTCCCTGGTTTGGAGTCCTCTTCTCCCAAGACGTTCTGTTCATCTTTCATGTCCCATACTTTTCTTTCCATTTGCCCCCCTGCGTCGGGCTTGGCTGCTTTCTTTTTTGGAACCTATTCACCTACTTCAGTGGTTCCCAGCCAGGGTTGATTTTGACCCTCAATGGACATTTGATGATGTCTGGAGACATTTTTGATTGTCATGACTGGAGGGGGATGCCACTGGCGTCTGGTGGGTAGAGGGCAGGAATGTTCTGTAGTTTAAGTGAATAGAACCATGCAACGATGGAATAGGCTGCCTTGTGAAGTGTTTCAATTATCTGTCATGGATGTTGTGCAGGAAATCTGGCAAGTTTCTGGCAAATTTGGCAGAATTATCAGAAGCAAATGACAATAGTGCTGAGGTTGAGAAACCCTGGTGTATTTTTAAGTCTTCTTTCTAAATCAGCTGCCAGTAACACATTCTGTAAACCCTGGGATGCCTACTTTTATTTTCTAATTTAAGACTGTTGCATGCCTGAATGCTCTGCTTCTGTGAACTACGTACGTACCTCGCCCATCACTTTCTTCATGCTGTAGCAATAAGAAGGACGTTTTTAACTCCCTTTGGCTAGAAAAGTCACTTCTTGATTGGGGTCCAAACAAGAAACAGGTCCCTCCCTGGGTAGAGGCAGTGATGCCATGACTTCCAGAGGAACAGCATCAGACACCTCCTTAATGCAGCAGCTCTGGGCTGAGTGTGCAGGTGGAGCACAGGCTACAGATATAGCTGCATGGTGCTGTTCTTTTGCTTTCAAGTTAGAGCTTACACTATGTTTAAAAGATTAGGTATTAAAGGTAACCTGTGAAATGTCCCTACAGACTTTCTAAGCCAGAAGACTAAGACAGTTGCGCTAATGCAAATGTGATTGAAGCACAAATGTTATTGTTGTATGCCGTCGAGTCGATTCAGACTCGTAGTGACCCTATAGGACGCAGTAGTACTGCTCCATAAGATGTACTCTTAACGGGAGCGGATGGTCAGGTCTCTTCTCCCACGGAGCACAAAGGTTGAGAAAATAGCACTTAACTCAGTGACTCCCAATCTTCTGACCTTCTGAGGGGCCTCAAACAGTTCATGCTACATGTACCTGCACCTGGAGTCACAAATCAGGCTGAAGTTTTCAAATCAGATCATAAATTAGCCCTTGGCAGCTCCTAGATCTTCTGCTCCCTGAAGAATCCTACAGCATTCCCTAAGGTACTTTGTGACCGAGTATGCGTAGCCTGACCCAATAGAAATAACCAGAGGCTGAGGTTTCCCTTCCCTCTCCTTACCTTTTACTGGCTGGCTGGCCTCAGGAAAGTCATTCAAACTCCTAGAACCTAGACTTTCTCATCTCTGAATCAAAGACATCTACCTTCCTAATTCGGGCTTTTATTCTGAGAAAATACTCTCAAATGTGGACAAAGCTTTAGATATAAAAATATATATTGCTTTATTACTTAATATTAGATAACATTATAAAATAGATGAGTTATGATGCATTGACATAATGGAATATTATGTTCCCATGAAAAAATAATGTTCATGAAGAGTTTTATTGGCTCAGAAAAATATTTGTACTTTAATATTAAGAATAAGAAGCAGGGTACTAAATCATGTATACACACACACACACACACACACACACATACACATACACATATATACATACATGTATGCATGATCTCAGCTATATAAAATATGTGCAGACAAAGTCGGGAAGGAAACCAAACTATTACCAGACGTTAATACTTAGTTTTATATTCGTACACATATAGAATTTTTAATAAAAATAATTTAACATTGGGATTCACAATAATTGTTTTCCCTTTAAAAGCAGGGCATATAATACTTGAGTTTGAAAAAAGCTGATTTAGAGATCTGGCCAGAACTTGGGCTAGGGATAAAAATTGTGGCGTCGTGGATGTTTCAGTATAGGCTGATGAATGAATCGTATCATCGGAGGATGAGCCTGCAGTGTAAAATGAGACAAGGGCCAAGGACTAAACCCTGGGGAACGCCAGCATTTAGAGAACGGGTGAGGGAGAGGAGCCAGGGAAGGGAATACGTTTGTGGCGGTAATCCACATGACATAATAATCTATATAAATTAGAACAGTGACATTGGGAGGAGAAAGGGAATGATAAAGCTGAACAACATATTAAAAGAAAGTAAGAGTTACAAACTGGACACAATAGATAAAAGAAATGGAAAAGTCGAAGATAAAGATCACTTAAAGTTCCCTCTAGCCTGGAAAATGGAAGAATGCCGATACCAAAGACAGAGTCGGGATAATCTGATACAGAAGCATGCATGGTGGGGGAAGGGGGAGGGGAACGAGAAGTTACGCTTAGTTCTGCACGTGTTATGTCTGAGATCTCCCTTGAAAAGAGAACCTGCTGCAAGAAGTATGGTTAGCTGACAACCTCCAGCTGCAGTGCCTTGGGGATCTGCCATAGCATGCAAGATGAGGTCACGCTCTCTTTAGGTGGCTCCCAGCCAGTAAGTATGCTTGGAGAGAAAGGGGGTATTAGAGCTGAGCCATTCCATCCCATGTGGGATTCCTCTAATGGGCAGTAATTGTTCTGGGGCTTCGCATTGGGCTGGCCAAGACTCCTGAGGTTCACCGTGATCCAAGGCTTCTCCTACTCAATCCTCCTTCCTTCTTATTCTCCTTTCACAGCTATCATACCTGCCTTGTAGTCTGAAAGGCTCACCCTAGCTACCCTGCTCCCTTTCTTCCTTTTTCTTCCACAAACATTACCTCCAATAAATCTTTTGCACTTAATTAACTCCATCTTGGCATCTGCTTCCTGGAAGATCAGAACTAAATAGGTAATGGTTGGACATTCAAATGGAATTATTTTGGAAGGAAAATAACACAGATCTTGAAAGCAATGAGGACTGAGGAATAAATGAATCCCAAGGGCCTCTCTAACAGCACAATGAGAGGCAGGAATGGAGGACAAAGATTTACATTTAGGTGGCACTCATAATTGAGAGAGCATACAGGAAGAAGAGAATTCAGGATAGAAAGAAAAAGTTATCCGAAAAATAGAAGGAAAACCAGGTGCAAGATCATAGAAGCCATGGGAGGAGAAAGCAAAGTTTTCGGGAGCGGGTGATAAATGGGTCAGATGTCTCAAAGGAAAATCTGAGAGATCTTGCATTTAGAGACTGAAGTTGTGTTTGGCCATCAAGAGATTATTTCAGGGAAAGGGTGAAGGTGGGTGCCAAATTTGTAAGAATTGAGAAGAAACTTAATGGGAAATAACTGGATTTAATGACAGTAGACCCCATATTTATGAATGAGAGGAAGAAAATTGGGCTCACTAGATGTGGTAATATCAAAGGTGTGTGTGTATTTGTGTGTGTGTTGGTTAAGAATAGGGAGATCTGACTGTGTCTGGAAGAGGTCTTTGAAAGGGCTAGAGAGAAAAAAGGTCGTGGAATTAAAATCATAGAGGCAATGGGAAGAGAAAAGCAACTGAAGCCAGGTAGAGGGATTAGATTTCAAGAGAAAGAAAGAAAGCTCTTCTCTAGAACTTGGAGAGAAAGAGAAGCGTGGAATGACAGAGATACAATGGATGAGAATGAGGAACTTCACACTCAGTATGTCTCCCAAGGATGTTAAGTGACAAGGCCAACCTCTGAGAATAAGGGAATGAGATGGGGAAAATGTTTAAAGAGAGGGGAGTAAATCAGGAATCACTGGTCTGCATACTAAGCTATTACTTAAGAGATGTGATTGGGTGAAGAAAAATGCTTCTTCAAATGGCATGAAGTTAGGCCTCTGTAAAAGTACCGGTCCAAAGACTGTCACTCTAATTGGAAGGAAAGGACTAATAAGTACTGACATTTCTCTTACAGCTTGAGTTTTCCTAGCTCAAACGTAACCTGAGTGTTCAGAGAAACAGACTGGCATTATAAGGTCCTAATTATCCACATTCACCGGAAAAGAGCTAGTGCCATAGCCACCCACTTGCCTTGTTTGAGTTAGGTTGTACTTTATTTATCTTAGTAGTAGATATTAAAGACGATAAGAATGTCTGAGAACCACCATGCTCCGTGCCAGAGCTGGTATGATCAGAGAAGAAACACTGCTACTCTTGAGCAAAAGCTCTATGTATTAAAAGTTTGGATTTGCGCAGTGCTGTAGAGGTCTTAAGGAGCCCTGGGGGCACAGTGGTTAAGTGCTCAGCTGCTAACCAAAAGGTTGGCTATTTAAGCCCACCAGCCACTCCACGGGAGAAAGATGTGGCTTTCTGCTTCTGTAAAGGTTAGAGCCTATGGGGCAGTTGTAATCTGTCCTTGTTGGGTCGCTATGAGTCAGAATTGACTCAGTGGTGACAGGCTTGGTTTTGAGTTTGATGGAGGTTTTATAGCTATATCCTGGTTCCTCGTCGCTTACAGCTATAAAAGAAACCTTTATTATTGACATTCTTACGGAGGAAAATGACTTTATTACTGCAAGTCTGAAAACACCTAACCCCCAGTATTTTTCTCATTGAAATCATTGTTTCGATAACATCATATCTGCAAACTTGTGATATCTTAGGAATGTGACTGTACAGTTAGAGCAGATCAGATGTGGGGGCAGTCGCTTGAAATCTCCCCAATGACAGAAGTCCATGGCACCTCTGGTTAGTATTAGCCAGCTGTGGCTCTAAGAAAGCCAGTTCACAGAGAAGCCCTCACCTTGGTCTTGTAAAGAGAAAAGCCATGAGCCTTAGAAGGAATGAGTCAGGTGTGTCAGGTTCTCCAAAGCTGCCAATTGATACATATATAAGTGGGACTTACGCTTGCTAATTACATCCCAAAGTAATTCAAGAAGACAAAGCTTTTCATTCTGCTGACTTCGAAGTGTAACTTGGAGACACCTTGAGAAGGTCAGCAGGACAGACTGGTGTTTGCCTTGCAGTGGGCTGCTCAGGAGCTAGCTGTTGGCTTCCAAGCCTGTTTTAGTCCAAAGCCGGCAACATTTGCAGGACTGTCATGAGATTTATAATTCTCTCTGATTCTGCTCAGTCCCAAATCACTATATGAAAATTCTTTCTCATAGCATACTAATAATCCTATAAGCAGGCTTTGCCAAAATCAACGGAGTGAGCAAAGCTTAAGGAAATCATTTTTTCTTTCCTTTTTAAGAAATCGTTTTGCTGAAGTTTTACAAACCTCATAAAAAATTAAGGATTGGTTTGAATTGGGGAGAAAGACTTGCTTTATCTGAACTCACTGGCCAAAAATATTTAAATGAGCACATGCTGGATGTAAAAGTGCCCAAAAAACAGCATCAGTTCTGCACTCTCAACCTTCCAGACTCTCTAGAGCCCATAAAATCCAGCACTTTCCTACAGGTGTTAATGGGATCTCGCAAAGAGGAAGGTGATTTCAGGTAGGGTTGCAATAGAACGGCTAGTGGGGTGCGTGCTCTGTAACCCACCTGAGGGACCACCATCCCATTCGGAGCCAACAATGGCGCTCGTTGTTATAAGCAAGTGTCATTCATGAGAGAGCTGCCATTAAGGAGTGGAGCCCAGGTTTCCATATTTCCAACATGGCCAGAGGTTTCATTCCTGGAGAATAATGTGTTTATTCAGCCTAGTAAAAACATTAAAAAGGGGAATAAATCTCTACCGACCCCAAAATGCTTTTCACCACAGCTGTAAACCATAAAACATTTAGAAAGGTGAGCAGGACTAAAGATAATATAGTTTCCCCAAGAACTGAAGGTGGCCCTTGCAAAGACAGCAGCTGCAGTGCACAGAGCGTCCCCACAAAATCATTAAGAGAGGGGCAGGTTCTATAAGGTGTTAAATTATTAGTAGTAGGGAGATTTTGGGGGCAGGGGGCGGGTAATAATAAAAACCATGTGCTCAGCAGCCTGCTAGGCCATATAAAATAGAGAGGGCTGTGACTTTAAGTGTTGTAAAAGGGGTTAATTGTCGATTTCTGAATGTGGCAAGTTTACTGATCTTGTTAACAGCAACAGAGCATGTGCCATTGGTTACTATGGCGGGAGAGAAAAACAGCCTTCCCTCCTGCTGTTTTGGAGACATTGTTACTGGTTTTAGAGCCCAATGTAAGGGACGTATGGGTAAAAGCAGCATTAAAATTGCTTCTTTCCACCTGTCCGAATTTGTAGGCATCCTTAAGGTTCCAGTTCTGCTTTACAGCTACATTTTTACTGCCTTTTTTTGGATCCACAGTCCCTTTCACATAAACTATATTATTTAATTGTATCATAGTCCTAAGAAGTGGACAGGGACTGTACAGCCACCTTACAGATAAGGGTCAGAAAGGTTAAGAAAGTTGTTCATTGTTATAGAGCTATGAAGCAGGGATGAACCAGCTATGAACTGGTTCTTTCTTGTTCAAAGGCCTGATTCAAACCCAGGTCTTCATATTCCAAGTCCAGTGCTTTTTCTACTACTTACTGAATAAGCAGTATTCATCTGTTCGTTCAATAAGTATTTATTGACACTTACTGTGACCAGGCACTGGTCCAGGTGCTGAGATAGGGCAATGGACAAAATTGACAAAATACCTGCCATTGCAGAGCCTGTATTTTAGAAGGGGTTACCCTAGCTTTCAACACCTTCCTCTCCTCTCAACTACTTTCACACGCACAGTCAGCATCTGTAATTTGATATTTTATTTTGCTGTTAAGTATTGTTATTTCATGTATGTGTGTTACCTTTGACCTCTTCAGCTAGACAATAAGATCCTTGAGGCTGGGGCTGTGATCTAATGCTTCTGTCCCTTTTTTAATTGTTTTATTATGGTAAAAAATATATAACAAAACATTTGCCAACTCAATATTTTTTCATATATAATTCAGTGACGTTGATTACATTCATCACGTTGTGTAACCATCACTACTGTCTGTTTGCAAATTATTCCACCACCATTAACAGAAACTCAGTGCCCCCTAAGCTAAGACTCCCCCTTTCCCCTCCCTCCCACCCCTAGTAACCATGAATAAACTTTGGTCTCTATACATTTGCCTGTTTCATATCTGTGGAATCATACCATATTTATCTTTTTGTGGCTTACTTATTTCCTTCAGCATAATGTTTTCAAGATTCATCCATGTTGTAGCGTGTATCAGGACTTCGTCTCTCTCTATGGCACAGTAATATTCCAGTGTATGTATGTATGTATGTATGTAAGTATGTACCACATTTTATCTATTCATTTGTTGATGAACATTCAGGTTGTTTCTATCCTTTGGCTATAGTGAACAGTGCTGCAATGAAAACTGGTGTACAAGTTTCTGTTTGCATTCCTGCTTTCAATTCTATGGGGTATATACCGAGGATTGGGATTGCTCGGTCATATGGTAGTTCTGTGTTGAAGGAACTGCACCAAACTGTTTTCCACAGCAGCTATACCAGTTTGCATTCCCACCAGCAATGGATGATAATACAGGTAGTCCCCGACTTACGATGTATTCCAGTTATGACTGATGACCACTTGTTGTTGTTTTTTGTGCATCTTATCATTAGTAATATGTATACATACAGTGTTGCAGCATGTAACTTGCTGATGTTATCACTCTCAGATGTTCCATGTTATGATTTACTCTTCAAAACACTGCTGTATAGCAGGCTATGAAAACTAAAAAAAAAAAAAAAGAGGTGTTTGACTTAACATCAGAACCAACACGGCAGAGTTGTTGGAATCGAACCACGTCATCAGTCGGGGACTACCTGTACCCCTTTTCACACTCCATTCAGCACAACCCATTAGCTAAAGTGCATGTGGCTTTTTCTCAGCTATAGAATATCCTATTACTCTGATTTTAAGATTAAGTCAACCAGGATTTATTTAGGGCTTAACTATTGTAGCTGTAGTTACTGAACGCTTTGCTAAATGTTATACTTACGTTGTCTCATTAATTTTGAAAGAACCCAACTATGAGCCCCATTTTATAGATGAGGAAGTTGTGGTTTTTGGAGGCTGAGAAACATGTTCAAGCTCTCACAGTTAGTTAAGAAGCAGAGCTGGGATTCTGACACTGGTCTGACTCCAAAGCCCAATTTCTTTCCATCATGTACTCAGGCCTGAAGTAGGGAGAGAAACTTTGTACACCTGAAACACATAGAGAACATCAAAAGATATTATATATTTTACAATATTTAGGATAAATAATGTGGAGATTCAACAACCTGGGTCACTTTAAACTTACCAGTCATTGATTCATCCCATCACTCAGATCTTCATAGTAAAGATCATGTTTTGTATCTTGACTCCTTACTTCACCCTCCATTTTGTGATTTTCTTAAAATGGCATCTTTTTTTCAATACAGCAATTTTCAGAGGAATCCCTGTGTTCCTAGATGGGTGGCAAATCAGAGACTGGCTAAAACTGAGAGGGATGTGGTAGGTTCACACCTGCTTGGGATAACTGACTTATTGAAAACATTAGTATTAGCACAGTAATAGCACATGGATTAGCGGTCTGGATCACCATAGCACATCACCCGCCATTGCCCATTCTGAGACAAGATGGAGGCCAAAATCAAAGCACGGGCCAACTGCCAACTAACAGAACCCAGCTGGAGTCACCAGGGGTCCTGGAAACTAGTTAGAGGCTGACCCTTTCTTTCAGTTTTGATGGCATACTTTCCACTTTAAGTAATGTGGGTTTAATCTTCATTTACATTCTTCAATCTACACAGAAATGTATTTATTATTGTCTTGTGATAAGCAGTAATGTTGATGTAAAGCAGCACTCCCTGAAATAACCGGCAGTTTCCAGGGTCTGGATGTAAAGACACAAAAATGTAATGAGGAGAGCTTTGCAGCAGGACAGAGTTTATTAAAATGAATTTTTGAAGAAAACGAATCCTAATCCTTTTGGAACTTTTATCAATCTGTCTGTCAACAAGGAACTGATAATTTCTGAATGTGAAGATTTGGGTAACAAATGCGTTACATGTGTAACTAGGTTTTGTCTGGTTTCTGCATGTGGATAATGGCTCAGCTGGTGAGTACCATCAGGGAGCGGCAGCCTCGGAGTGGGTCTCCTGTGGATGCTCTGTTTACTTAATGGAAGGCTACTGCTTTCATTGGGGATTGGTAGAAGAGTGATACCTCGCCAAGCTGCGTTTTTGCCAGTTGTGGTTTTGAGATAACACAGTTTAAAATTTGTATGCCACACTTTTAAAATCCACAGTCTTGTTTATATAGGCACAACTCAGTTCATTCTCTTAATCAAAAGAATCTGACAACAATTAAAAGCAAAAACCAAACCCGTTGCCAGTCAAATCTATTTCAACTCATGGCGACCCCATGTGTTACAGAGCAGAACTGAGCTCCACAGGGTTTTCTTGACTGTAATCTTCATGGAAGCAGAGTTCCAGGACTTTCTTCCATGGTATTGCTGGGTGGGTACAAGCTGCCAACCTTTAGGTTAGTAGCTGAGGGCAAACCTCTTGTGCCACCCAGGGACCTTTATTGCTGCCTAATCATATTGAGCATGAGGGCAAGTCTAAGGAATGATCCAGAAGGGAATGATCCATTAGTTCTGCCTTCTCATAAAGTGATTGTGGTCATGACTTGTTTAGTCTGCCTAGAACATCACCTCTTGTCTTTGAGGAGATGCTTCTTTTCTCTTCAACTATATGGATCTAACCAGGGTCGCCAATCATAGTATTTTATAGTACTCTACACGCTGGCCACAGCAACTGGTTAGATGGGCAGATGACCCAAACTGGGACGATTAGAATCCTTCCACAAAATATTTCTCATTTGGAGCTGGCCAAAGAGCTCACTTGTGTTTCTAGTTGTGTAATTGTGATATAAATCTGGAACTGCCTGTGACCATAAAAACCAAGAAACTGAAATGAGAAAAAGATAAAGAGTATCTGATTCCTTGGATCCAGGCTTCCCTGTGTTCGCTCCACCGCTTTTCCCAAGCATTGGCTAGGGAGCCAATAAATTTTCCTTTATTGCTTCATAAGGTAGATCAAGTTGGGATTCTTTGACTTGCAACCAAAGGCTCCTGAGTGATACCAATGGTTAGATCAGGCCCAAAGGAATGAGACCTTTTATTATTATTATTAGAAAGAGAAAAAAGGCTATGGTTTTACTTGTGGGCCTCAGTGTATTAGTTTGCTATGTCTGAGTAAACAATTGACACAAACTTAGTGGTTTAAAACAGCAGATATTGTTTCAGTGGATCAGGAATCTGGGCAAGGCTTAGCTGGGTCCTCGCTCCAGGGTCTTTCATAAAGCTGCAGTCAAGGCATTGGCCAGGACTAAGGTTTTCATCTGAAGACATGACTGAGGGGGCAGTAGTGGTTCAGCGGTGGAATTCTTGCCTTCCATGTGGGAGACCCAGGTTCGATTCCTGGCCAATGGACCTCAAGTGCAGCCACTACTCATCTGTCAGTGGAGTCTTGCATGTTGCTGTGATGCTGAACAGGTTTC
The DNA here is from genome assembly GCA_030035585.1 of Dugong dugon. NCBI lineage: Eukaryota > Metazoa > Chordata > Mammalia > Sirenia > Dugongidae > Dugong > Dugong dugon. The sequence goes on from CM057462.1 coordinate 92,793,357, forward strand.
AGTGGAGCTTCAAGACTAAGACAGTCTAGGAGGAAATGTCTGGTGATCTAATTCCGAAAAATCAGCCAATGAAAACCTATAGATCACAATGATCTGATCTTACTGTACATGGGGTTGCCATGAGTCAGGGGCTGGCTTGATGGCAGCCAGCAACAACCTGGCGTATCCGGTTCCTATAAATATGTGATTGGGGAAGGATCGACTTCCAAGCTCGCGTGGTTGTTGTCAGGCTTCGATTCCTTGCAAGTTGTTGGACCGAGGGCCTCAGCTCCTTGCTGGCTATTGCTGAGGCCACCTTCAACTTCTTACCAGGGGGGGCTCTCTGCCATGATGGCTTGCTTCATCAAAGTCTGCAAGAGATAGTATCTGCTAGCAAGATGGAAGTTGCAATCTTATGTAATCATGGAAGGGACATCTCATCACTTTGCTATATTCTACTGGTCAGAAGCAAATCCCAGCTCCCCACACTCACACCAAACCAAACCCATTGCCGTCAAGTCAATTCTGACTCACGGCGACCCCAAGTGTTATAGAGTAGAACTGCTCCCTAGGGTTTTCTTGGCTGTAATGTTTATGGAAGCTGATTGCCGGGCCTTTCTTCTGAGGTGCCTCTGGTTAAAGAAGAGAACACAAACTATTTGCACCACCCGAGGACCTGCCCACACTCAAGGGAAGGGGATTCAAGGCCATGAATTCCAGGAGTTGGGGACCATTGAGGCTATCTACAGTGTGACCACCACAGGCTGAGAAGCCCTGTGTGGCCTCACCACACTGCAGCGTTCCTGTCAACTTGCTTGAGGCATAGTTTGGACACTCCATGAAAGGAGAGGTCTGGTGAACATCTCTTATTTTGGTCTGCCTGGCATCCCCTTCCCTTTCCGACTCATGGTGACCCAATGTGCGTCAGAGTAGAACTGCTCCACAGGATTTTCGATGACTGCTTTTTTGGAAGTAGATACGCCTTTCTTCTGAGACACCTCTGGATGGACTTGAACCACCAACCTTTCATTTAGCAGCCAGCTGAGCATATTAACTTTAACTCTTTCTGCCACCCAGGGGCTCCTGTTAAATGTTGTTGGTTGTCGTTGAGTCAGGTCTAACTCATAGTGACTCCATACGACAAAGTAGAACTGCTCCATAGGGTGTTTTTTTGTTTTTTGTTTTTTTAAATTGTGCTTTAGGTGGAAGTTTACAGCTCAAGCTAATTTCTCATTTGCAAATTTATACACATACTGTTTTGTGACATTGACTGAAATCCTCACAATGTGAAAGCACACTCCTCCTTTCCACCCCAGGTTCCCTGTGGAAATGGGACCCTTTGTAACCTAATAATTAGGAAGAACATTCAGATAAGCCTTAAATTAAATAAAATAAAGAGAATACGTATATGAAAGATACTAAGAGCTAGTCTGAAATCTTTGGGAAAAAATACCAACTGCAGAATATAAATCTTGTGGGAGAACCAATTTCTACAGTGTTTTCTGCAGAACTGAAAAAATATCACCTACCAGAGTAGGAGTCATTCTGGGTGGTGCATGGTTACTTGCATGCAGTTGGCTACTAAATGAAAGGTTGGTGGTTTGAATCTACTCAGAGGTGACTTGGAAGAAAGTCCTGGCAATCTACTTCCAAAAGATCATCATAGCCATTGAAAACCCTATAGAGCATAGTTTTACCCTGAAACACATGGGGTTCCCATGAGTTGGAATTGACTCAGCAGCAACTACTTACCAGAACAGGGCTTTAAAATGACAAATCTATTTTGTCTCGACACAAATGTTTTCTGGGACATTTTTTACTGTGTTTTAAAATAATGTTTTCACTGTGATTAAATACCATTACAATACTTTTATTGGTATTTTTCAGGAGCATTACTCCCAAGGTGATAAGAAATTATTATACTCAAAATTGTGATACATTTCACTTTTGGTATAGTATTTCCCAGGTTAGTGGTTGTCATTTTAATTGGCCTTAATAATAGTAATTAAATCATCAAATCAGTAGGTTAAGAAGCATCAGTATGCACAGGCTTTGTTGAGGGACATTAACCAGAGAATAAACTGGCTGGAATGTACCCATCAAACTTATTTTTCATCTTCCTTGAAAGTGTTTATAATAGCTGGGGTACATCTACGTGTCTATGTGTACATTTTTCATACCTGAGGAAAGGATTTGTGAAAATCTGGCTGATACTTACAGTTTTTGAAGGCAGGAAAATATTTGATATTCACAGTGGATCAGGGGAAATGTAACAACTCTTCTGTGCATTGAAGAGAAAGTGTCTGTGTGTTTTCAATATCCAGATCAACTGCATTTATTCCAAGTCCAGGGGTATCTCATGGCTCATTTAAGGAACACCCATTGTGGGTCATGAGACAAGCCTTTTGGGGAGAACCATAATCATGTTCAGAGATATCTACTAAAAAAAGCAGAGGATTAAAAAACCAGATCTGGATGAACCTTAGTTGAGTTCATTGAAACATTAATCATGTCAAACGTCTCCTGCAGCCTAAGCTGATAGTTAGTGGAAACTTGTTTATGCTCTGCTTAGTCGGTACATGTTATTGCTGTTAGCTGCTGTGGAGTCAGCCCCCAACTCATGGCAGCCCCATGCACAGCAGAACGAAACTCTGTCCTGTGCCATCCCCATGATCGGATGCGGATCAGACCATTGCAGGATTTTCATCACCTGATTTTTGGAAGTAGATCACCAGGCCTTTCTTCCTAGTCTGTCTTAGTCTGGAAGCACCGCTGAAATCTGTTCAGCATCATGCAAGCCTCCACTGCCAGACAGATGGGGGCTCTGCATGAGGTGCATAAGCACCTTCAACTGTTGTTCAGTGTACAGCAACAATTAAAGAGGAGCAAACAAAAAGTGGGCACGTGCTATCATCAGAGTGCAAGGAAATGCCAAAAAGCTCAGTGTTCGAGAATTAAGTGTTTTCCAAGAGGAAGTCAGTTCCTACCCCTTGTGGCCATTGTTACAGGCTAGAATCTGGATTTTGTTTGCACTTGATTATGCAGAGGAAGAAAGAAAAAAAAAACATGTCCTGGTGAGAAGCAAATGGCTGGGATAGTTTTTCTCTGTGAACATCAATGTGAAATCTGACTCTCAGGTCTAGGAAATGGTGTGGGGGGGATGCTCTTCAGCTCATCAATATCATTAAAATTTCCCTCTCCTCCTGGCGGACATCCTTTTCCTGACTTTACAGTTTAGAGAGCTCAGTTCTATGCAGGGACCCTATCATCAGCTTCCCACACTTATATGAGTCTATTGTAATAATGACCATTTAAGGTGTTAATTCAAGTAATTCTCAAAGCAGCCATAATAGGTTTGTACCTTTGTTAAACCATCCCCATCTGAGACTCAGAAAAGTTATACTTTTCCAAAGGTCCTGTAGATGGTTAGAAAGAGCTAGGATTCAAATACCAGTCTGAGCCTGAAGCCAACATCTTAACCACTAAACCCCATTGCAACATGCAGTCCCCTCCCACACAGGCAAAGTTGCTGCTTCTGCCCCATGAGTGCTTTTTTTTTAAAGACATTATTAGGGATGATCTTGTGGCATTTCCTCCAGACCCCAGCCAGTCACTCTTAACATAGTGGTACAAGTTTTGTGAAAGATCTGACTAGAATATAAATACAGATCGTGTCCAGCCGTAAAAAAAGCCAGAAACATGTACCTTTCATACTTTGCATTAACAAACTGAGACAACTGACTTAGAGACCATAATTCTAGGATTATATACTGTGAGAGGCTCAATAAATTCTTTTTGATTTACCAAAGATTCAATATGTTTGTAATCATATTTTTAAAAAATTGTTTTATGGTGTTTTTGTGGAAGTTTACACAGCAAATTGGTTCCCATTTAACAATTTCTATACATATTGTTCAGTGACATTGGTCACATTTTCCACATTGTGTCAACATTCTCGTTATTTCCAACCTGGTTGTTCCCTTTCCATTAATTTAGCTTCCCTACCTTCCCACCCCACCCCATCCCTGATGTTCCAATCTTTGCTTTAGGGTAGATGTTGATCATTTGTCTCATATAGATGATTTTATTTATTTATTATAAAAGGAACACAGTACTCACTGGTGGTATTGTTTATTGTTTATAATTTGTTGTTTAGCTGAAAAGTGACCTCCCGGAGTGGCTTCAGTTTAAAGTTTAAAGGGTATCTCAGGCTGATAGTCTTGGGGGTTCTTTAGTCTCTTCCAGTCCAGTATGTCTAGCCTTTTTTAAAAAGAATTTGAATTTTGTTCTACAATTTTCTCACATTCTATCCGGGACCATCGATTGGGTCCCTGGTCAGAATAGTTGGTAGTGGTAGCTGAATACCGTCTAGTTCTTCTGACCTCAGGAGAGATGAGGCTGTGATTCATGTAGGCAATTAGTCCTGTAGACTAGTTTCTTCTCTGAGTCTTTGATTTCCCTTCTTTCTCTTTTGCTCCAGATCAGTAGAGACCAATAGTTATATCTTAGATGGCCACTCACAAGCTTTTAAGACCTCAGACACTACTTACCAAACAAGGATGTAGAACATAAATTCTATGCATTGTGTTGTGCCCGTTGACTAAATTATTCCGTGAGATTATGATTCTAAGGCTTCCAACCCAGTAAACTAGGGCTTCGAATTGGTTTGTTCTGGCCTAAACCTCTGCTGAGAATTTGCATTTTCAGCAAGTTACCAAGTGATGCTAATGCTGCTGGTTAGGGACCAATTCTGAGACCACTGTGGAGCAGTGGGTATCAAAATTTATTATACATAAGAATCACCTGGGGATCTTGTTAAACTGTAGGCACTGATTTAGTATATCTGGGGTGGAAACACAAATTCTCAGGAGGGGTTCGAACCAGAAAGAACCGGTAAACCGGTCCTGCAAGGTGTTTGGTTATGTCTGGGAAGTATCCGTAACTGTGCCCCCTGTGTGCTTTATTATATATATGAATATATGTGCAGCACACACAAACATGTATATGCATATGCCTACAGATAAACCTATACGTGCACATGTGCGTACACACACATACTTTCCTATACACATGTATGCATGCATATGTACCTATGTAACCACTCACATATTTTTTGGTTGTTACTGCTGTTGTTGCCAAATTGTATATGTTATAGCCTTTGCCAATAACGTCCTTTATTCGTGTGTACTTCTTAGTGTCATCATTAACCTTGGTCAAGTTGTGCACACTTCACCCACGTTCAGATTAACTTTTCCCATCACCAAATATAACAAATGTCTACTGTCTAGAGAAAAAGCCCTGGGGACGTAGTGGTTAAAGCACTTGGCTGCTAACTGAAAGGTGGAAGTTGAAACTCACCAGCTGTTCCATGGGAGAAAGATGTGGCAGTCTGCTTCTGTAAAAGATTTATAGCCTTAGATGCCCTATGGGGCAGTTCTACTCTGTCCTATAGGGCCATTATGAATCGGAATTGACTCAACAGCAGTGGGTTTTGTTTTTTTGTTTTTTTTTTTGACTGCCTAGAAACTGATCCGCTCTCCTTCCCACTCCCATAGCTGGTAACCATCAAAGAATGTTAATTTCTGTATGTATACCTATTTTTGTGTTTTGTAAAAGTGGGATCATACAATATTTGTCTTTTTCTTGTTGACTTCTTTTACTCAGCATGATGTCCTCCAGATTCATCCATGTTATGTTTCATGAACTCATCATTATTCTTTATAGCTACATGATATTCCATTGTATGTATATACCACATTTTCTTTATCCATCCATCCGTTGATGGACACTTAAGTTGTTTCTATCTTTTTGCTATTGTGTATAATGCTGCAACAAACATAGGAGTGCGTGTGTCACTGTATTAGATCTCTAAGGTACGTACCTTGGGGTGGAATTGCTGGATTATAAGGTATATCTGTTTCCAGCTTTTTGAGGAAATGCCATACCATTTTCCATAGTGCTTGTACCATTGATTTTACAATCCCTCCAGCAGTGGATAAGGGTTCCAATCTCCCCACAACTTCACCAGCTTTTGTTGTTTTCTGATCAGTGCCATTTTTGCAGTGGTGAGATGGTACCTCATTGTAGTTTTGATTCACATCTCTCTAATGGCTAATGATCATGAGCATCTTCTCATGGGTTCATTGGCCACGTGAATGTCCTCTTTGGTGAAGTGTCTGTTCATGGCCTTTTGCCCATTTTTTAATTGTATTGTTTGTCTTTTTGCTGTTGAGTTGTTGAAGTTTTCTATGTATTTTAGCGACTAGACCCTTATCAGATATGTTGTTCCCAAACATTTTTTCCCAGTCTGTAGGCTCTCTTTTTTACTCTTTTGATAAAGTCTTTTGATGAGCATAAGTATTTAATTTTTAGGAGGCCCCAGTTATCTAGTTTGTCTTCTGTTGCTCATGCATTTGTAGTGTGTTTGATAATCTATTTGTGAAAAAATAATAGGTTCCAGAGTTTTCTCCCTCTATTATTTTCCAGAACTTCATAGTTTTAGCTTTAACATTTAGGTCTTTGATCCATTTTGAGTTCGTTTTTGTGTATGGTGTGAGGTATGGATCTTGTTTCATTTTTCTGCAAATAGATACCCTGTTTTGCCAGCAGCATTTGTTAAAGAGACTATTTCTTTCCCACTGAATGGACTTTGACCCCTTGTCGAAAATCAGCTACCCATAGATGGATTTGTAATCACATTGTATAAGTGAGATTACTAATATGGAGGGAAATGAAACGACCAACTCTAATCCCTTTGTGACTTGGGATCCCAAAGATCATCCTTTCAGCCTGCTGGTCACCTGTCTGATCTTTAATATGCCAGGGGATGTATCCCATTCCAGGTCAGTGGGGCAGGCCATGGAAATACTCACTTCTGTGCACAGCCCTCAGCACACATAATGACCACTTGATGTTCTTCCTTCTCACCCCTATGCCTCCACCAGCCGCTGACCACCATTATACCATTATCCTCTCTCTCTCTTTTCTTTCTGTCTCCCTCTTTCATTCCCTGGATTTCCTCTAAGTCTGAGGTCATCCACCTCCTTATCCCAGCAGCAAGTGATTTCTATGAGCAGTTTCTACTAGTTGGATAGATAAAGAGAAGGACGGACGGACGGACGGACGGACGGACGGACGGATGGATGGAGCCTTTAACCATTTGGATGCTTCAAGACTCACTGAAGTTGTTGAATTTAGTGAACAAATAATCATCTTGATATCATCTTTTCTCCCTTTTCAAATTGTTTATTTTTACAGTTTTTGGTGTGACTTTATGGAGAGCGGGGCAGTTACCTTTGCTTTTGAAGTTGAGATTTAATTCTTCTTCCTTCCTCCCAGGTTTTCTTTAGACAGGCAAAGAATGAAACTTGGTTGAAACTCTAACTTTTGCATCTGATTGTGTGAATCCGAAGAGGTGAACTGCAGGTGGTTTTAAATGACATCTGAGAATGCTTCTGTGTTGTATAATAGCAAGAACACTGGGCTGGATTAGCCCTGGCCTTACCTTTCATTATACTCTGAATTCTGGGCAAATCACATAGTCTCTCTGTGTCTAGATTTTTCATCTGTAAACAAGGATGTTTGGACTAGTCAGTGATTTTCAGACTGTTCCTGAGAGCCCTCAAGGATTGATGGAGGAGTCTCAGAGCATTCCAAGAGGGATATAGTGGTACAGAAGGGGGAGGTTGTACTGAACAGGCAGGGCTTAATCCCCCATATCTGTTTCAACGAGAATTGAAGTTGCTCTGGTTAAACGGTGTAACTATATCACAGTTTTGAGCTTCTGCTAGAAATTCTACTCCAAATAACTTTGACAAGTACTGGACTAACTTATCTTTATGGTGCTTTTGACATATCTGATTTCAGTATATAAATTATCTGTTTATGATCTTCATTTACAGAAAGAAAGGAGACTTTCTTTTCCTTGTGTGGTTGTTGCTCTAAGAACAAATTTCTTATCAAGAGAATTATCTGCTTTTCATCCCACTTCCTACCTGACTCAACATAGCACAAAATGCACTCAATCTAGATCCGTTATTCCCCTGTGAATGTCTCCTGTTTAGACCAGTCTGTCAGTGGTTGGGCTTATGAAAGACATACATGTTTTCACAGTTGCCACACAGGGCCAGCTGTTTTGGTAAGGGTGACCACTTAGGACAGCTTTGTGCTCTTGAGCCATCCTCTGTTATAAAGCGGGGAAATCATAAGCCACAATCAAAGCAAAGCACAGGTTGTTCATCTGCTTTAAAAGAGACATCTTTATGATCCTGATGACATTTCCTATATTGTATTAACAATGTATTTTGAGAGGGTGTGTTTGGTTTGTTTTCTGGACAAGTTGGATGAGTCCCTTTATGTTTTAGCCATGGCCCTTCGTAGGGTTAGTTTTTCCTGCTGTCCCAAGACAGACGACTTAATGGGTTGCTGAAAATATCCAGGCTGCTTCTGGCTGTGGAGGTAGCTCCGGCCTCAACAATGGAAGGCATTTAGCAGAGCCTCAAGTTTTAGAGCAGGAAAAGACTTGAGAGGCAATCTCATCTGGTGTTTTTCAAGATGCTTTTTAATTTTTAAGCAGCAAACATTTTTTTTTCTAAAAAAAGAAATCTGATACAAAACCTCAATTTATAAAACAGATAAAAGAAGAGAGTGTGTATGTGTGTCTCTGTGTGTATGTGTGTGTGTGTTGGGGGAATGGCTAAGAAAATTCTACCAAATTGTACTGTACTTGCTTTTTAACCTTTCCCTACACTCAGTAACACCTAAGGCACTTAGGGGAAAACCTTAGACTCCCAGAAGCAGGTATAACCCCCACATACACAGTCCAGTTTTAGCCCCCTCTTTTTTTTATGTCAGGAGACTGAGACCCAGTGAGTTTCAGTAACTTGTCCAAGATCCCACAGCTAGAGAGTTCAGTACCAGATTGCAAGGCTTCCAATTCTAGTTCAGTCTCCGCTCCCACCCCCACCCACCACCAATTCACTATGCCACTTTTACCAGAAAAAAGCAGGGTGAAGAATTATGTACCAGGTAGTGTGCTTGATGCTTGTACATTTGTTCTTAAATTCTCAGAGCAACTTTATGAGGGGGGCCTTGTTATTATTACCATTTTACAGTAAGGAAAGTGGACAAAGAGAGGTTAAGTAACTTGTCCAATGAAACTCAGCTAGGAGTGGCAAGACTTAGACTGAAATCTTGGTCTATCTGATTTCAAAAGCTGCTCTTTCTATAATATCACAGGATAAAAAAATGCAAACTAAGGTCCTCTCTCAACATGGCTGGCTTGGGTCAGAAAGCTAGATTCCTATTTCATGAGCTACTGTGTTGCTCTCCTTAAATAACTACCAGAGACTGCCCCTCTCCGATGTTCTCAGTGTCTGTATTTTCCCCAGATCTTACCAATAGCACCCCTTTCTCTAGGAACTATTCCCTGACACCACCCCACAACTACCCTTTCCAGAAATTAGGTGGTGCAGTGGTTAAGCACTTGGCTGCTAACTGAAAGGTCGGCAGTTCAATTCCAACAGCTGCTCCTAGGAGAAAGATGTGGCAATCTGCTTTCGTAACAATTACAGCCTTGGAAACCCTGTGGGGCGGTTCTTCTCTGTCCTGTGGAGTGGCTATGAGTTGTAATTGACTTGACGGCAGCACATAATGGGTAAGAAGCCATGATTTTGATTTGATTCCGCTGTCCTGAGCAGATCTAATCAAGTCTTGAGTGGGCAAAGCTTGGAATGAGGACCAAGCGAGAGACGAGACGTGAAGTCAAGAGGCCTACTCACCATATGGCTTGAGAAGAGGAAAGAGAACCAGTGATAAGGAATGGAGAGCATATATTGTGATGGCTTAGTTCTTGGTTCTATTCCTGCCCTACAGTCCAATGAGACACCTTTTTTAACTTACAATATGGTCCGCTTTTTCTTTTGTAGCCTTTGGTTTCTGTTACTTGCAACGAAGGGTACTGCTGATAACATCATCAAATCCCATGCTTCTCTAAGTGTGGTCTGGGGCTTCTTCAGGTGGGTCAAAGGCTGCCTTCCTGTTGCAGTCATGCTTGCTGTTCATCCAAACCATACAGCACTGGCAGTATAAGAAGTCTCAGCAATCCACTATTTCAATCCTCTCTGTTCACACAGAAACACACAACTCCATAAAATCCCTTTTCCACACAAGTAAGGTGAAGTATCCAGAGAAAGCCAGTCTGCTGTAGCCCTGTTTACTTTGTCTCTTAAACTTCTGCCTGCTGGACAGAAAATGTAAAATGTGCGTTGTTAAAAATAAATAAGCTAGGAATATCAAGTTCAATTAAATAGAATAAAACTCTTTATATTTTACAAACAGATTAATTTGAGAAGCAAAATCTTACCATGGCCTTCAAATAGAAACAGCCCAAATTTCCATCAACAGAAGAATGGATAAATAAATTACGGTATTATATAGTCATACAGTGAAACACTGCATAGCAACAAAAAGTATGAACTATAGCTATAGGTAACAGCAGGGTTGCATCCCACAAATATAATGTTAAAAGAAGGAAGCCAGACACAAAGGAGTAAAAATTGTATGATTAAATTGCTATAAAGTTTACAAACATGAGAAACTAATATAAGGTGATGTAAGTCAGAGTAAGGGTTATCTTTGGTGGGGGGGAACAACCTAAAGGGCCACGGGAGAGGTTTCTGGGTACTGTAATGTTCTATGTCTTTATCTAGATGGTTGTTACATGGGTATGTTCACCTTGTAAAAATTCATTGAGATCCATACTTGGGATTTGTGCATTTTGCTTTACATATAGTATATGTTTTCAAAGTATATTAAAGTGTTTGAAGTTTATCTGAAAAAAGTCTGAACCACTAGTGAACTATAGAAATTAGGCAAAAAAAAAAAAAAAACTTTCCTTCCCTCGGTCTTGGTCTCACAGTATATAAAATGAGATAATTTAACTCAACATTCTTAAAACTAGAAGGGACCTAAGAAAAAGTATCAAGTTCAATCAGCTAATGTTTTACAGAAGAGAGACCAGAGCCAAAGAAATGAAGTGATATGCCATAAATTATACAGCTTATAATTGGTAGGGCCAAGATTAGTGCTTAGATCTTCTAGCTATGTTAACAAAGATATTCTAAATAAACTTCTAAAAGAATAATATGGTAAAATCGATTCACTCTGAAGTGTACTTTTGTACTAGGAACAAAGGATTTGCAGCATAAATAAGTAATATGAACAATACTATCATGTTTGCACAGGAACAATATGATAACATTCTTTAAAGATATTTTTCCCTCTGTGACCTACTTCCACGGTATAACTATCTGGTTTGATGTCTGATAAGTACATTTGTTAGAAATCTCCTTCCCATGCTATATTTAAAATAAAGTCATGACGATGTTAATTATGATGATGACAATGCCAACAATGTCAACAGTGATATGTTACACCTGGGTAGTGTGTCAGTTTCCTATTTCTGCTGTAACAAATCACCACAAATTTAGTGGCTTAAAACAACACAAATTTATTGTCTTTCAGTTCTGGAAGTCAAAAGTCTAAAATTGGTCTCACTGGGCTAAAATCAAGGTTCTTTCTGGAGGCTGCAGAGAAGAATCCATTTATTTGCTTTCCCAGCTTCTAGAGGCTGCCCTCATTCTTTAGCTGTTGGTCCCCTTCCATTTTCAAAGCCAGTAATAGCTGGTAGAAACTTTCTTCTACTGCTCTGACACTGACTTTTCTGCCTCCTTCTTCCATATTTAAAAGATGCTTGTGATTACAGATAATCAGATAATCCAGGGTAATGTCCCTATTTTAAGGTCAGATGATAGCAACCTTAATTCCATCTGCAACCTTTAATTCCCCCTTGCCAAACCAAACCAAACCTGTTGCCGTTGAGTAGATTCCAAATCATAGCAACCCGATAGGACAGAGTAGAACTGCCCCATAGGGTTTCCAAGGCTGTAATCTTTACCAAGGACCCTGGTGGCACAGTGGTTAAGAGCTCAGGCTGCTAACCAAAAGGTCAGCAGTTCAAATCCACCAGTCATTCCTTGGAAACCTTATGGGGCAGTTCCACTCTGTCCTACAGGGTCGCTATGTGTCAGAATCCACTTGATGGCAACGGATTTGGTTTTGGGTTTAAACTTTACCAAAGCAGACTGCCACGTCTTTCGCCCTCGGAGCAGCTGGTGGGTTTGAACCACCAACCTTTCAGTTAGGAGCTGAGCGCCTAACCACGGCACCACCAAGGCTCCTCTTCCCCTTGCCATGTAATCTAAAATATTCAGTTCCGGAGGTTAACACATGGACATCTTTGGGGACTGTTATTCTGCCAGTCATAGGTTAGGTTGGATTGTATTCATGCATTTTTTTCAAAATACTTTTCTCTTTTAAGCCTCAAAACAGTATTTTACTGAGAACAATGTTATTCTCGTTTTACCAAGGAAAAAGAAAAAACAAAGAAGTCAAGTAGAATGTCCGTGTTGCTGGTTAAAGCAGAGCTAGGACTGGGAGAAGCCAGATTTTCACACCAACTGCCCAAGTCCTCATTCAGGGAGAAACAGTCCTCTGAGCCCAGCAGTGATCTGAACCCAGCTTTTGGCTCTTTCAACCTCCAGGCCTCCTGAGGCTGAGCTGTGTGGACAGTTTGAGAGTTTAGGTGATTTTTGTTTCAAAGGTTGAAACATTTGAGATGTGAAGGACTGGCAACTGCTGAATAGAAATTGCTACTGGATGGACAATTTTTTTTTTGCAAGGAGTTGTACTCTCAGTCAGTCTACACCCAATTGCTACTCACCTGTAAGGCCTAGCATCTGCCTTACTTCTCCTATATTTAATCTTCAGCCTGGGGCAAAGATGGGGTCATGTGCCTGTCACAAAGCAATAATTCTCTGGCTCTAGGAGAACTTCAGCCCTTAAAAATTTGTTCCAGGTAATTTGGGGGAGGCCCCAGGGCAGTGATGAAATAAAGCAAAAGACGCCCACTTACTGGATCTGGGGCTGTGTGCTGTGGGTGAGAAAGCCACACACCTGTGGCCAGGGTTAAAGACCCTTGCCACAAGCATTTGTGCTTTTAGATGCGCTTTGCCCCTGCCCAGATGTAGGCCCCGCTAGCCAGCTCATTTCCGTCAATCATGACGTCTTCCCAAGCCCCCTCCAAAATGGTAGAAGAGGGGCATCAGGTTGTGCCACTCAAGCGGCACATGTCAGGGTGTCCTGAGCCTTCCCTTAGCCTGAGTCTGGTCGGGGAGGCCCCTCGGCCTCTCTTATCAAGAGACTCTTATCTGGCCTATCCTTACTCCCTTAGTCATCTAGTGCTGCTGTAACAGAAATAACACAAGTGAATAGCTTTAACAAGAGAAATTCATTTCTTCACAGTAAAGTAGGCTAGAAGTCCAGATTCAGGGTGTCAGCTCCAAGGGAAGGTTTTTTCTCTCTGTCAGCCTTCTCATCAATGTTCCCCCAGACTAGGAGCTTCTCCACACAGGGATCCCGGGTCCAAAGGACGCGCTCTGCTCCTGGCACTGCTTTCTTGGTCGTATGAGGTCCCCCTGTCTCTCTGCTCACTTCTCTTTTATATCTCAAGAGATTGCCTCAGGACACAGTCCAATCTTGTAGACTGAGTCCTGCCTTAGTAACACAACTGCTGCCCATCCTCCCTCATTAACATCATAGAGGCAGGATTTACAACATATAGGAAAATCACACAGCACCGTCAATCATGGACCAGACAAATTGATACATACATTTTGGGGAGGGACATAATTCAATCCATGACACTTACCTTCCAGACATGCTCAGACAGGACAGAATTCTCAGGTGAACTGAGCCCAAGTACAGACTGGGACTCTAGGTGCAATAGAAACAGCACAGCCCAGAAGTCAAAGCACTTTTCTAGGTGAAGGCCTGGCTTTGTCTTTAACTTCCTGTGTAAAGTGTCTAGGTTTCTTCATAGAGATCACTCTTCATGTTCATGAGGTTCTAGAGCTTTGAAATTCTTCAGAAACAGCCTTGCATAGACTAGCTAGAGGGGATTGCTATCCACGAACGTACTATGTGCCTTATGCCTGCATTCCAGCCATATGTGGGGCAGAACAAGCTTTGTAGTATTGTTGGGACAGAGCTGAAGCAGACATTTGTTACTTTAGGCCTGATCAGCCTTAAATAATTTGCTTTTAGTAATAGATAGCTTCCTGTATAATGATGAAAAATAAGTATTAAGGATATGGGTGAGTGAAATGAGTTGCTGAAGAGAATTTAATGTTATAAATAATTAGTAAATAATAATAACAATGTTTTACAGTTCATAAAACACTGCTTATATTATCCACTTAGTAAGAACCATTCACTGCGAGGTCCTAGCACTGCAGATACTTCAGGAAATGAGGTGTTGTCTCTGCCCCTGCAGAGCTTACAGACTTCTGAAGTTATAAGGCGAGGTTGCTGGCAAATGAACCTGTAATCTTGCACATCAGGGTTACCTCCACACTGAGCTATATTCTATTCACAGTACCTGTAAGCTCTAACAACTCCAGGAGGCAGCAGAGACTATTACTTCCATATTAAGGATGAGGAAAATGAGCCTCGGAGTGTTAAGAGGTTTGCTAATGCCCCACAGATTGGTACATTAGGTCTGCATTAAATTCCAGTGATCCTTCTAATATGATGGTTTATCATAAAGCACAATGTCTGGCCCATAAGAAGCCCTCTATTAATGTTATTCTTGCTGTTGTTAGTTGCTGTTGAGTCAATTCCAACTCAGTGAGACCCCATGTGTTCCAGAGTAGAACTGCTCCATGGGGTTTTCTTGGCTGACATCTTAATGAAGCAGATCGCTGGGTCTCATCTTCCGCACTACCCCTGGTGGATTCAAACCGCCAATTTTTCCGTTAGCAGTTGAACGCAAACCATTCACGTCACCTAGGGACTTCAACAACTACTAAGTGCTTGGTCAATGGCAGCTGTTGTTATAATTGTTGCAGCAGAAGAAAGATTACAAAAGTCATTTAATCATCTGAACTCATCAGAGGCCACTCAGGGAACATTCTGCTGAGGAGTACTTGCACTCTAACCTAAAATTGTAAAAGAAAAGTTTATTTTTTAATTGATTGTAAATAGGAACATAATGTTGAAAACAAATTAGTTGCCTGACCTAATGGTTTAAGGTTTGCATATTGATTCACGTTTCTGTAATAAATTTAGTTAACATTTGTTAGTAAAATAATTTCTATCAACCTAAGATTATTTTGTGTAAATAAATTTGTGGGTTTATTGTTGGGAAGAAAGATCAAATAAATTTGGTGTTTAGTTAAATGAATAAATTTTTTTATTTAAGTAAATATTACCCCATTAGATTTTTAATAATTATATATAGGAATATACTGAATTCAATTCAGCTGAATCTTTTGATACCGTGATTTTTATAAATAAGTCTGCCAATAATATGCCAAATATTAGTAATTGATCCCTTGATTTAGAGGTAGTTGATCTCCCAGTAACCTCATATCAGTATCACTTAATTTTGATAAACAAATACACTGAACTTTCCTTCTGTATTTAAATAATACTATAAAACTAATCTGTAAAAATGTCAAAACCCCACTAGTACATGCCCTTAATGATAACTATACAGACTTGAGTCATAACAAATCTATTTTAAGAATTTTGCAAACACTGGAATCCACCCTCCACAGGCAAATATCTAATTCTACAGAGTTGAGAGTTAGTCCTGATACTAAATCCAGACACTCTAGGGTCTGTAATTCAACCTCTGCAGGTGCCCTCTCTGTGACTGGACCATAGAATAGATTGCCGCATCTCAGGAGACGAGGCTTTGTGGGGCATGCAACGCTTAGGCCAAGTTATTTGGGAAAACCAGTCACTGTATTTATTTTTACAAGCCAGATGCTAGCGCGGAGTGCATTCTTTTACAAAAGTAAAAGGAGTCTGGAAAAAAAGAAAGGTTCAGGGTCACAGACGAAACTATGAGAGTATTTTACACAGTTTTAAGGGTAAAAATATTTCTTTATTTTTACCTTCCATAATGGTTCTGAAAAAAGTTTAGCTGCTTTGAGTCCAAAAAGTAAACTGGGGAAGAGGTTAAGTTATGCCCACAATACAGTAAACCAGTTGCCATCGAATTGATTCTGATTCATGGTGACCCGGTGTGTTACAGAGTAGAACTGTACTCTGTAGGGTTTTCAAGGCTGATCTCTAGGCCTTTCTGCTGAAGTGCCCCTGAGTCGATTCAAGCCGCCAACCTTACAGTTAGTAGGCGAGCACTTAACCAATTGTACCATCCAAGGACTCCTGGAGTGTGTTAAGAACCTTAAAACCAGGACTTGAAGAGACTTAGTACCTGAGAGTGTGTTGAGGTTGACAGCACCATGGGATGGGGAGCAGAGAGTCTCTGCTCACCGTAATCATGTCTCCTTCCTAAGGAGTCTTCAGAAGCCCTTAGTTAGGCTGTTTGGATAAGCACTAAGTAATAACCAGATGTGAACATGTGGAATTGATTAAGAGGGATTCATTAATTCGCTAAATAACCCACCACACACTGGAGGGGTCGGGAGGAGGTAGAGGTGGTAATGGTGCAAGGCGCTGACCAAGAAAGGTCTTGAGACTTCCATTTGGACCACAAATATTTACTGAGTACCTACTATGAGCCAACTACTGTTCTAGCAACAAAGGAATAACAGTGAAAGAAATAGGCAAAGATCTTGCTCTATCTCTCGTGGTGTTTACGTGTTTGAGAGAGAATCCAGCAGTGCCAGGAAAGGATGATTACTTAAGAAGAAACAGAAAGCAAAGTAAGAGGAAATAGAGTGATGTGGTAGAAGACTGATATTTTAGATTGGTTGGTTAGGGAAGGCCTCTGATAAGCTGACATTTGGGCAAAGGCTTGAATGAAGTGAAGAAATGAGCCATGAGTCTGTCTGAGAGAAGTATATTCCAGGCAAAGAAGACGCCAAGTATGAAAGCCTTATTTATGTAGAAGTATACATGGCAAATCAAGGAATCGCAAGGAATCTTAGAAATTGATCAAGTAAAGCTTTAAGATGAACTGTCCTCTCCTTATCAACATGTTAGAAATCCTTGCTTTTTGGGCGTGTGCTCTTGGTCAGGCATTAAGAACTGGTGCCCGTAGGGTGTGTAGCACTTCCTGTATTCAGACAATGAGGAAAAGAAGGTCTCTGCTCTCAAGAAGTGCAGAGAGGGCTCGAAAGAGGATTGGAGAAATGAGGAGACAGAGGCATAAATGGCCAACTAGACTACAAGTAGCAGAACCCTGACCTCCACATTTCTCCTCTGTTTGTTTTAACAGCTCTACTTAGCAGCACCATAAGAAGGAGTGTGGAAAGTGTGGAATCAGATCTGTTTGTTCAGTTTTTACATTTCAGGCGATTAAGTGAAATGTTAAATGAAACCAAATCTATATTCCTGTCAGTGTGAGGCAGAGAAGGAAAATAAACTCCAACTCCTGGTGCAGACAAGAGAAGAGTGGGACGAATAAACCCAGCTCCTTCACACCCCACTCCTCTTTTTCACCAAGAGAAGTCCCTCTGAGTCCCTCAGAACTTACACTGAGTATGTCCAGAGAGGGCGGTCAAGGCAATGCCAGAGAGCCCGTGGAGTTCAGGGACCCATTGTTGGATCCCATAGCTGTGCATTTATTCTGTTGTATTTTATTATATAGCCGCTGTGGGCCAGCATTGGGCTGATAAGTGCTTGATGCAGTCATGCACAAAGGTCTGTGGGTTTCCAGAGAGAGTCATACAACTGTGGGATTAGAAAAGCCTTCCTGAATAATGCAGCATGTATCTCAAAGTCAAAGGAGCCTTGATGGCACAATGGTTAAACGCTCAGCTGCTAACTAAAAGGTTGGCAGTTCAAACCCACCCAGCAGTTCCTTGGGAGAAGGACCTGGCAATCTGCTCCCATAAAGATCACAGCCTAGGAAACCCTATAGGGCAGTTCTACTCTGTCACAGGGGCTTGCTATGAGTCAGAATCAGCTCAACAGCACCAAACAACAACAATAATCTCTCAAAACCAGGTAAGTCGGATTTAATCGACATTTTGGGGTTTAGTTTTGGTTTTTAAAGGTTGTTAATCATTCATCTGTTAACCTCCTCTCAGAGCCATGGTCTAGAACAAGGTTTCTCAATGACACTACTGGCATTTGTGGCTGGATGATTCTTTGTTGTCTGAGGCTGCTCTGTGCGTTACAGGATGCTTAGCAGCATTCCTAGCATCTGCCCACTAGGTGCAAGTAGCAAGCCCCTCCTCCCGCCCCACCATTTTTGACAACGAAAAATGTCTCCAGATATTGCCAGAGGTCCCCTGAGGGGCAAAATCACCCCTAGTTGAGAACCACTGGTCCAGAAGAGGAAGTCCCCCGTCAGGCCTGGTGTTACTTACGATCTCCAGGTATACAAAGATGAAGCTGTTCTGATGAACAGCTGGTCTTGTTTTCCACTGCAGCGTGAACAATGGAAAACAGCCTGCAAAGCCCGCAGGAAGATGTTAGGTTAGCTGTGCAAAAGAATTTCCTGCTTGAAAAGTTACTAAGAACCTAGAAAACCTCAACGCAACAGTTATAAAATATCCTCCACCTTAAATGCACAAATGAAATAAAGCCTCATTAACCTGCTTGTCAAAAAAAAAGCCAACTGCTTTAGAGGGTGAAGTCAGAAATGTCTCTTTTAAAAATATAAAATGTTATTTCAATGCTTTCAAGTACAGTTATCAATTCAAATTTGCTTGAAAACGTTAGTGGTAGATATGCTTTTTGAGGCTTTGATAAATGTAGAATTATTCGTACTTAGTATATTTATTTTGGAGCCCTGGTGGTGCGGTAGTTAAGAGTTTGGCTGCTGACCAAAAGGTTGGCAGTTCAAATCCACCAGCCACTCCTTGAAAACTCTGTGGGGCAGTTCTACTGTGTCCTATAGGGTCCCTATGAGTCGGAATCAACACAATAGCAATGCGGTTTAGTATATTAATTGAATGTAAATGAATTTCACAGGAATACTTATGGATAGTATGTTTTCATAAGTGGATCCACAATGTCCTCTGGATTATAATGGACACTGTTAATTTTTTCATATTACTGAAAATATAGGCTTTAGTTCTGCCGTTATTTGACTTAACACTGATTCTAAATTAGTTGGGTCTCACCAGATGAGGCTTTATCTAAAAGGAGGGAAAGAATTAGCATTTATTGAGAACCTATTATGTGCCAGACTTTGAACTGGGTCAGTGGTTCTCAACTGAGGGTGATTTTGCCCTTCAGGTTACATTTGGCAACATCTAGAGACATTTTTGGTTGTCCCAACTAGAGGAGTGCTGTGGACCCTCTAAACATTCTACAATGTACAGGGTGGCTCCCCACAACAAAAAATTATCCAGCCCAAAATGTCAATAATGCTGAGGTTGGGAACCTTGGACTAGGCTGTTTATATTATCTCATATAATTCCAATAATATTCCTTACAAAATCATTACTATTATTAATCTTATATTTCCAGTGAAGCAACTGCAGCTCATAGGACTGAAGTATACTCAAAATCCCAAAGCTAGTAAATGGAGGAGCCAGGGTTCATATCCACACCCGGGTCAGGCGTGTCTACCATACCCAGTTGCCTTCCTGTTGTTGTTCTGTGCCAACTCAACTGTTATGAGTCCAACTCATAGTGACCTATATGACAGAGGAGAACTGCCCCATGGGGTTTCCTAGGCTATAATCTTTACTGGAGCAGATCACCAGGTCTTTTCTCCCTCAGCATGGCTGGTGGGTTTCAACTGCCGACCTTTCCGTTAGCAGCTGAGCGCTTAACCATTTCACCACCAGGGCTCGTTTGCCCTCCTATAGGTGGTTTTTAATTTGTTATTATTTTTACTTAAAAGCATGTGTTGTGGGACTTTGCAAGCAGGATGCTGACAAGTTAAAAAAAAAATCACAATTTTTGTGCCCAGTCTTGCACAAAGCACTATAGCAATAAATCTTATCCCCACATGGATAATAAATTCTTAGCATTTTTTATTCCACTTTGTTTTCTTTGTTGTTTTCTAAATGTGCCCCATTTTTCTGCCCTGTACCTTTATTTATGCCAAAGGTCTGGAAGGCCTTTGCCCTCTGTCAGTCCATCCTTGCAGAATCCCTCCCCTGCCATGGTAGCGTGTAGTTTGACAAGTCATGTTACTCAATGAGCGTCAGTTTCCTCATTTGTAAAATGGGGACAATAACTTCTCACATGATTGTTAGAACAACCGTATAAGAATAATAATAGTCCAAACTATCATTTATTGTACACTTGTTATGTATTAGGCATTGTATGAAGCATTTTACATTCATTGTCTTATTTAATTTTTAGAATAACCTGTTGTCTTAGTCTGGATTCTCTAGAGGAACAAAACCAGTGAAGTGTATATAGATATATACAGAGAAAAATTTACTTCGAGGAAATGGCTCGTGCAATTGTGGGGGCTGACAAGTCCTAAATCTGTGGGTCTGACGATAGGCTGAAGACCTGTGCTGTCTCACTTGGTTCAGGGGCTGATGAACCCAAAATTTCCAGGTCAGGTGGCAGGCTGGAGGCCTTTGCTGGCTCACGGGGTTGGGGAGGTTGGTGAATCCAAAATCTGCAGGTCAGGTGGCAGGGCAGAGACTTCTGCAGGCTTATATCCCAAGAACCAGATGTTAGGCAGCAAGGTCAGGTTGGAGAAAGAGAGTGAGCTTTGCCAGAACATACATTTATATACTGGAGGCAGGCCACACCCTCCAAGGAAACTCCCCTTTCAACTGATTGGCTGCTAACATCAGATCACAAATGGAAGATGATTACATAGTGTCTGCCAAACCACTGAGAATCATAGCCTAGCCAAGTTGACACATAGCATTAACCATCACACCTTTAAAATATCCCCATTTTACAGATGAGGAAAGTAAGGCACAGAGAGGCTACATAATTTGCTTGTGTGCACCTGGTCAGTATGGACCAGAGCCAACATTGGAACTTAGGATCTCTAGCTCTGAAGTTCAGATTCCCTTAACCACCAAAGCCCTCTGTCAATTGCTTCACAAATGTGAGAATTATTACGAGTAATAATTTTTTAAGTGATTAGAAAGCCCTTGTGTGTACCAGGGGGTTTTTACAGGGTAATCATAATCAATTTCTTTTTCAGTTTTTTCACTGAGATGATCTTTGCGAGATGCCTATTATGTTTCCCTTTTGTGTTTTCTCTTCCTCCCCAAGCTTTAAAGAAGGAACTAGGGGCTCTTTCTTTCTTTCTTTTTTTTTTAAGTCTGGTTTTACTAATAAATTTTCAGAACACATTTTGTAGTGCCAGCAAATTGAGTGCTTTTCTTGATTAGTGCAGATTGTTTTTGTTTCTTTTGTTTCATCAGTTCACTTTTTAAATTTTTATTTTAAGCCCTTCACTTAGAGTTGATTACAATGACCCATACTTTTAGTTATAATTGTACCAGGCCTCACCTCTAAGGTATTTTCAACTTTAGTCTCACTCACTATATTAGTAAGTAAAATAATCATACATCAAGTAGAGGTAGGGCAGAGTAAGAACATATTTCTGTAGCTCCCTCTGTGTTTTGAGGGAGCCGACTATACAAGTATTCGGAATTGGCGGTCAAAGTTTGGCCCTGTGCTAAATCATAATCATTTTAATGGCAAATAAATGACATGTTTAATTATATTATACAATTGTATAAATTTTGGGTTTGATTTGGAATCACATTTTTGCCATTTTTTTTTAAGTCACTTTTAGCTTTAAGTACTAGATCACGAAACGTGAGGTAACTGTGGTCTAGCAAAATCTCAAATAACCAGAACTTTCAAATAACCAGATGTTTCAGCACTCCACTTCTAGGCTAAAGAGTTAAATGAAATGGGCAGAAGCTGGCAATGGGAATTACCATGGGGCTTCCAAATCCTACGCAAGTCATGTTGAGGAGTCCTCTACTCTCTACCCACCCCCAGCAATATACACGTGCACACACGCATACACCAAGACAGCATTTCTGAAACAAAAAATGTAACATATTGATTACCAAAGGGAAAAATCAGGGGGAGTAAGTCTTAAAGAAACATCCCATATCTTGGGGTTTATGTATAGGAGAGGAAAAGAGGAAGTTGTTTGGTAACTAGTTTCATTAAAGCTTCTGTTATATGGGTTGCCCTCACAGGGTCATTATCATCCCTCGGGAAGATTGTTTAAAATACTATTTCAGACACTATGCTAGTCCTACTGAATCCAAGTCTCCAGAAGAACCCAGGAAAATAAATTTTTAAAAGGGTCACAGGGACCTGAGGCCCACCCCAGACCTGCTGAATCAGAAACTCTTGGGCTGGGGCCCGGGTGTAGAAATGTGGACAGAACTCCACAGATGATTCTGATATAAGCCCCTGGTTTAGGAGTATCTCAAGGTCCCTCTACTCTCCTACTGTGTTTGGGAGTTTGGTACCCTCTGGCCCTAGCCCAAATTTCTTAAAGCCTAGCAGGTAGTCTACATGCCTCGAAGTCACGTGAGTTGCTCGTTAAAAATGCTGATTCCTGGATCCTTCCCTAACCTATTGAATCTGAATCTCAGGGTGTGGTTCCTCACAATCTGAGTTTTTAGCTCACCCTCTAGACACAATTTATGGAAACCCCAGTTTAAGAAGCACTGCACCAAGATTTGTGCTGAGTTTTACCAGAACAGGAGAGCCCAATCTCCTACACTTTGCAGATCAGCTCCAGTGTATAGCTAGTGTTGACGTAAAATCAGCTTATATTACAGTTTTCATAGCGCTTGCTTGTAAGGCTTATTTCATATGACCTATTTCATTTGGTCCTCACAAGAGCCCTATGAGGCTACAATAGCTGGAATTATAAATGAGGAGAATGAGGTTCAGAGAGGTTAAGTAATTTCTTGTCTTAGGCTGGGTTCTCTAGAGAAGCAAAACCAGTAAAGCATATAAATATCTGTACAGAGAGGTTTATATCAATGAAATGGCTCACACAGTTGTAGAGACTGGAACATCCCAAATCCGTGGGTCAGGCTGGAGGCTTCTCCTGATTCACATAGCCACAGGGGCTGGGGAACCCAAGATTAGCAGGTCAGACATCAGGGCTCTTGCTCACAGGCTGTGAAGACCATCAAATCCCAAGATTGGCAGGCAAGATGACAGGTAAGCTGCTAGCTCAAGTCCCAACAACTGGAGGTCAGATGAACAAGAGCCAGCTGCAGGATCCAGAGTGTGCAAAAGCCCGAAAGCCTCCCCAGAAAGTCCACCTATATTGGCTATAGGCCACACCCACCAAGGAAACTCCCTGTCAACTGATTGGCTGCTCACAGCAGATCCCATTATAGGAGTTGATCACATTATATCAAATCTCCTTGTGGAAGTGATCGCATCATCATACAACTGCCAAAATACATTATAACTGCCAAACCACTGAGAATCACGGCCCAGCCAAGTTGATACACAACCTTAACAATCACATTTCTTAAGGGTCATCTTGCACTCTGGAGTTCGACTCATTTACAACTTTTTGTCAAGTCCCAAGTAGCATTCCCTATATTAATGACTTTATACCCAGTGCTTATACAGCATTTTGGTACACAGGACCTCTGTTGAGCAATAGAAGATCCGTGTAAGGTAGGCAAAGCAGAAATTATCCTTACTTTGCAATAGTAAAACAGTGTTCCTAGGAGATTAGGTTCTGAACGTGGCGCTATAGACAGAAGCACCATGCTGTCCCTCCACAGCAAAAACCCAAAAAACGAAGTAAAACGGAGACAAACGTCAGTCCTGGAACCCTAAGCATCAAATGAAGAGATAAAGAACTCAGCCAAGCATGAAATGGAATAAGAAACTGACAGAGAACAGAGAACTAGGAGAGATACATGAGGAGGTCCCCTATGAGCTAACGCAGCACGGATTTGCCATCTTGGACTCCTGTCAGAGATTGGCAGGCAGGAAGTACAGAAAAGCAGCTTCACGGAGCTCTCAGCAGGAAATAGAACAACCAGTAACCAGCAATATACGCTTTCCCACCCTCCATCCTTCTCTCTCCCACTCAGCCTCCACCACTTCCTAGCTGGCTGCAGTCTCTCATCTGGCCAGGAAGTGCAGGGTCTGGGCCGACTGGATTTGCCCAACCCACATCGAAGAGCAGTGGACAGGGAGTACAGGAAAGCAGCTTTAAAGAGCTCTGAGCAGGAGACAGAACAAACAGTAACTAGCAATATATGCTTCCCATCCCTTATCCTTCTTCTACTCGGCCTCTCCTGCTTCCTGCTGGCTGCAGTTTCTTGACGGGAGGTACCAGCTTCAGCCCCATACCGCTTGGATTCACTCCGTCCACACTGTCTGGCTCCATCAGTACCAATTGCTTTTTTCCAATTCTTTTGGTTTCTTCCCTGCCTCTCACCCCCTCCCCCTCCTTCCCTCGAACGCCTGGCACTGTGTGCCAGCGTTGCCTCTTCTTGAAAGATTGTGAAACACGGCTCGGCTGGGGAATGGCTTCCCTGTCTGTGCCGCCACGCTGATGGGATCCCCAGGGACTTTTTCTTCTGTTTTGTTCTGTCTTTGCTTGTTTCTTTGCTTTCTTTTTCTTTACGTGGCTTGGGAACCCATTCTAGCCAGACTGTACTGCCTGGCTTGGGAGTCACTTCCCCTACCTGTGCAGCAGCACCATTGGGATCCCTGGGGACATTTTTTTTTTCTTTTTTCCCTTTTGTCTTTCTCCATTTCTCAGTTTCTCATGTCTCTATACTTACCTTCTTTTGCAATTTCCTAAATACCTAGCATTGTGTGACACATCTGTCCCTTCTAGCCAGGCTGTACTTCTCGGATCAGGAGCCACTTCCCTGGTCTTTGTAGCTGCACCGGTGGGAACCCTGGGGGCTTTGCTTTTCTTTCTTTTTTTCTAATTTTTATTTTTTTTCTTTTTCTTTTTGTTTTTCCCCATTTCTCAGTCTCTCATCACTGCACTCCAATGGCAACCTCTTTTAGCATTCTTTTTGGGGTTTTTTGTTTGTGTGTATTTTGTTTGTTTTTGTTGTTTTCTTTTGTTTGTCTTTGGCTCCTGTTTCTCTCTGCTCTTTCTCTCTCCTTTCCCATACCCATCTTAGCTCCACACATCACAAACTCCCCCCTCCTCCCTGCCTTCCTGCAGCATGCACTGAACATCACACCCCTGAGCGGCAAAGGAACAGCCTACCGGAACCTGCCCTGCACTGATTCCCGGCCTGCCCTGTCGGGCCTAGTACATGCCACAAACAACTCATCCCAACCCCACCCCTTCAGCTGGACCTGCCCCACTGCAGCATAGCTGAGGGACTGGCCCTGCCCATTTGAGAAGGAGGTAAAAAGTATCAAGCCTACAGATGAGCAAACAACAAAGAATGTACAGCCCACCTGCTCAAACATAAACAAATAGAACAAAAAAGCAGGATGAAATAAACAAATCTATAGTCAATAAATGAAAAAAGTAACTAGGGAATGTCCTGAAGACAGCAGACAATATCAAAACATATAAGAAAACAGGACAGGATGGTTCCAGTAGGCATCCAAAATAAAACACCAGATGACTTTACAGTAGAAGAAAAGCACTAGAACTACCTGATAGGGAATTCAAATCTCTAATATTCAGAGCTATCCAAGAGTTGAAGCAAAAAGCAGACAAAAATGAGAAAAAAAAAATAGACAAGTTCATGGAAAAGGCAGGCAAATTCATGGAAAATACAGCCCAAAAAAATGGAAGAATTCAGGAAAATAGTACATGAACAAAATGCTAAAATAAATTTACAACTAGAAATCATACAAAGACAACAATTAGAAATCCAAAAGATAAACAAGATTTCATAAATAGTGTCATAGAAAGGTAGGGGGCAGGCTTGAAACAATGGAAGACAGGATCAGCGAAATTGAAGACAAACACTTAGCTACAACTCTGTTTGAGGAAAAATCAGAAAAAAGAATGAAGAAAAATGAAGACTCCCTGAGAATTATGTGGAATATAGTCAAAAGCAAAAATCTGCAAATGATCGGAGTTCCAGAACAGTGGGAGAAAACAGAAGACACAGTGAGGATCATTGAAGAATTGCTGACAAGAAATTTCCCTAATATCATGAAAGATGAAAAACAGACCATCCAAGAAGCTCAACGAACCCCATATAGGACAGACCCCAAAAGAAAATCACCAAGGCATATCATAATCACACTCGCTAAAACGAAAGGCAAACTAAGAATACTGAGAGCAGCTCAAGAAAAACGAAGTCACATACAGAGGAGAAACAATAAGACTAAGCCCTGATTATTCCGCAGAAACCCTGCAAGCAAGAAGGAAATGGGATGACATATATAAAACCTTGAAAAAAAAATTACCAACTGAGAATAATATATCCTGTAAAACTCTTGTTCAAATATGATGGTGAAATTAGGACATTTCCAGATAAACAGAAATTAAGGCAATATGTAAAAACCAAACCAAACTTACAGGAATTATTAAAGGGAGTCCTTCAGTCTGAGAACAAACAACAGCAGACCACATCCTGAATCTAGGACGCAAGATTGTACCAGCCAGATACCAACCTAGGAAATGAACTCTCAAGGACTATCCAAAACCAAAAGAATTACAAATGGGCACTAGAGAGGTTAATCTGTAGATGACAACAACGTCAGAACAATAAAAGAGAATAAACGGTGTAGGTATAGAACTTTCTAATGGAGAGGAGGGCAAGTCGATACCAAGTAATAATAGACTGGTTCAAACCTAGGAAGATAAGGGTAAATTTCAAGGTAACTACCGAGAAAGTTAACAAACCTCTTCATCAAAATAAAGAAGAAAAACATAAAGTCTCAGTAAAAACACAATCTACAAAAAGAAATGAAAAAAAAATCTACATACAAAAGGAATTCAGCACAGGAGAGTAAAAGAAACAAAGAAAACGTCAGGACTACCCCAAAAAACTACTACAAAATGACAGCAATAAACTCGTACCTATCAATAATCACACTGAACATAAGTGGCTTAAATGCACCCATAAAGAGACATAGAGTGAGAGAATGGATTAAAAACAAAAAACAAAAAAAAACAGGATCCTTCCGTATGCTGTCTACAAGAGACACACCTTAGAAACAAAGATGTAAATTTATTAAAACTCAAAGGATGGAAAACTATATATAAAGCAAACAGATACCAAAAAGGAGCAGGAGTAGCAATACTAATCTCAGACAAAATAGACTTTAAAACAAAACCACCATGAAAGACAAAGAAGGGTACTATATAATGATTAAAGGGACAATCCATCATGAAGACATAATCATAATAAATATCTACGCACCCAATGACAGGGCTCCAAAATACATAAAACAAACTCCAACAACACTGAAAAGAGAAATTGACAGTTCCACAATAATAGTAGGAGACTTCAACACACCACCCTCAGTAAACGAGACAACATCTAGAAAGAAACTCAGCAAAGATACAGAAGACCTAAAGGGCACAATCAGCGAACTTGACCTCATAGACATATAGAACACTCCACCCAACAGCTGCAAAGTACACATTCTTTTCCAACGCACATGGAACGTTCTCCAGAATAGACCACATCTTAGGTCACAGAGCAACCCTCAACAAAATCCAAAACATTGAGATAATACAGAGTATCTTCTCTGACCACAACACCAGCAAGGCAGAAATTAACAACAGGAAGAGAAGGGGAAAAAAAAATCAAGTACATGTAACCTGAATAACACCCTGCTTAAAAATCACTGGATAATAGAAGAAATCAGAAATGGAATTAAAAAGAATTCCTAGAATCAAATGAGAATGAAAATACATCATACCAAAACCTCTGGGACACAGGAAAGGCGGAGGTCACTTTATAGCAATAGATGCACACATCAAAAAAGAAGAAAGGGACAAAATCAAAACATTAGCTACACAACTCAAACAAATAGAAAAAGAACAGCAAAAAAAAAGCTCACAGCCACCAGAAGGAAGGAAATAATAAAAGACCAGAGCAGAAATAAATGAAATAGAGAATAGAAAAACAATAGAAAGAATCAACAAAACCAAATGTTGGTTCTTTGAAAGTATCAACAAAATCGACAAACCACTGGTCAAATTAACAAAAGAAAAACAGGAGAGGACGCAAACAACCAAAATAAGAAGTGAAATGGGGGCCATTATGACATAGCCAACTGAAATAGAAAGGATCGTTTTATATATTTCAGAGTATTATGAAAAACTATACTCCAAAAAATTTGAAAACCCAGAGGAAATGGACAATTTCTAGAAACACACTACGTACCCAAACTAACACAAAATGATGTTGAAAATCTCAACAGACCTATAACAAGAGAAGAGATTGAACAGGTAATAAAAAAAATACTCCCAACCAAAAAAAAAGCCCTGGCCCAGATGGCTTCACTAGAGAATTCTACCAAACATTCAGAGAAGAGCGTACACCAGTACTACTCAAACTATTTCAGGACATAGAAAAGGAAGTGATACTTCTGAATTCATTCTATGAAGCTAGCATAACCCTCATACTAAAACCAGGCAAAGATACAACAACAACAACAAAAAAAGAAAATTACAGACCACTATCTCTCATGAATATAGATGTAAAAATTCTCTACTGAATTCTAGCCAATAGAATTCAGCATCATATCAAAAAAATAATCCACCACGACTAAGTAGGATTCATACCAGGTATGCATGGATGGGTCAACATTAGAAAATCAATCAAAGTAATCCACCACATCAATAAAACAAAAGAAAAGAATCACTTGATCATCTCAATCATCACAGAAAAGGCATTCGACAAAGTCCAACGCACATTCCTGATAGAAACTCTCAATAAAATAGGTATAGAAGGGAACTTTCTCAACATAATAAAGGGCTTCTATGTAAAACCAATGGCCAACATCATTCTTGATGAAGAGAGGCTGAAAACATTCCCCTTGAGAACAGGAAACAAGACAAGGATGCCATTTATCACAACTCCTATTTAACATTGTGTTCGAAGTCCTAGCAAAAGCAATAAGGCAAGAAAAAGAAATAAAGGGCATCCAAATTGGTAATGAAGAAGTTAAACTGTTCCTATTTGCAGGTGATATGATAGTATACCTAGGAAACCTGAAAGACTCCACGAGAAAACTATTGGAACTAATAGATTCAGCAGAGTATTAGGATACAAGATAAACATACAAAAATCAGTTGGATTCCTATACACCAATAAAGAGAATGATGAAAAGGAAATTAGGAAAACAATCTCATTTATAATAGCCCCTAAAAAAATAAAATATGTAGGAATAAATCTAAACAGGGCTGTAAAAGACCCGTACAAAGAAAACTAAAAAACACTACTGCAAGAAACCAAAAAAGATCTACATAAATGGAAAAACATATCATGCTTATGGATAGGTAGACTCAACATTGTGAAAATGACAGTTCTACCCAAAGCAATTTACAAATACAATGCAATCCCAATCCAAATACCAACAACATTTTTTAAAGAGATGGAAAAACTAGTCATTAACTTTATATGGAAAGGGAAGAAGCCTTGGATAAGTAAAGCACTATTGAAGAAGAATAAAGTAAGAGGACTCGCCCTTTCTGACCTGAGAACCTACTATACAGCTACAGTAGTCAAAACAGCCTAGTACTGGTACAATGACAGATACATTGACCAATGGAACAGAATTGAGAATCCAGATGTAAATCCATCCACCTGCCATCACCTGATCTTCGACAAGGGCCCAAAGACCATCAAATGGGGAAAAGACAGTCTTTTTAACAGATGGTGCTGGCAAAACTAGATGTCCATCTGCAAAAAAAATGAAACAGGACACATACCTCACACCAGACACAAAAACTAATTCAAAATGGATCAAAGACCTAAATATAAAGCCCAAAACTATAAAGTTCATAGAAGAAATAGGATCAACACTAGAGGCCCTAACACAGCATTAAGAGGATACAAACCATAACTAACAACACACAAACTCTAGAAAATAACCTAGATAACTGGGATCTTCAAAAAGTTAAACACTTCTTTTTCTTTCTTTCTTTTTTTTTTTTGTACTTTAAGTGAAAGTTTACAATTCAAGTTAGTCTCTCGTACAAAAATTTATACATACGTTGTTATGTGACCCTAGTTGCTTTCCCTATACTGTGACAGCACACTTCTCTTTTCCACCCCTGGTTTCCCAGATCCATTCAACTAGCTTCTGATCCTCTCTGCCTTCCCATCTCACCTCCAGACAGGAGCTGCCCATTTTGTCTTATGTATCTATTTGAGCTAAGAAGCACACTCTTCACGAATATCATTTTATGTCCCATAGTCCAGTCTAATCTTTTTCTGAAGAGTTGGCCTCAGGAATGGTTTTAGTTCTGGGTTAACAGAGAGTTCGGGGGCCATGCTTTCTGGGGTTCCTCCAGTCTCGTTCAGACCATTAAATCTGGTCTTTTTACTAGAATTTGAGTTCTGCACCCCACTTTTCTCTTGTGCCATCAGGGACTCTCTGTTTAAAAATTAAACTTTTTTAAGTTAAACACTTGTTCATCAAAAGACTTCACCAAAAGAGTAGAAAGAGAACCTACAAACTGGGGAAAAAAATTTTGCCTATTACAAGTCAGACAAAGGTCTAATCTCTAAAATGTACAGGAAAATCCAACACCTCTACAACAAAAAGACAAATAATCCAATTAAAAAATGGGCAAAGGAAATGAACAGACACTTCACCAAAGAAGACATTCAAGAGGCCAACAGACACATAAGGAAATGCTCTCGATCACTAGCCATTAGAGAAATGCAAATCAAAACCACAGTGAGATATCATCTCACCCCAGCATTACTGTCACGAATCAAAAAAACAGGAAATAACAAAAGTTGGAGAGTCTGCAGAAAGATTGGAACTTCTGTGCACTGCTGGTGGGAATGCAAAATGATACAACTATTTTGGAAAATGATACGGTGCTTCCTTAGAAAGCTAGAAATAGAAATACTATATGATCCAGCAATCCCACTCCTAGGAATAGATCCTAGAGAAATAAGAGTCAT
Organism: Dugong dugon; assembly: GCA_030035585.1. Classification (NCBI taxonomy): domain Eukaryota; kingdom Metazoa; phylum Chordata; class Mammalia; order Sirenia; family Dugongidae; genus Dugong; species Dugong dugon. Next base: position 92,824,400 of record CM057462.1, read on the forward strand.
CCCACAAATAGATACAATGCATACCCATGTTCATTGCAGCATTTTTCACAACAGTAAAAAGATGGAAACAACCTAGATGCCCATCAATGGATGAATGAATAAACAAACTGTGGTACATACATACAATGGAGTACTACACAATGATAAAGAACAGCGATGAATCTGTGAAACATCTCATAACATGGATGAATCTGGAGGGCATTATGCTGAGTGAAATCACAAAAGAACAAATATTGTATGAGACCAATACTGTAAAAACTCACGAAAAGGTTTATGCACAAAAAGAAACAATCTTTGATGGTTACTAGGGAGGGGAGGCGTGGGGATGGAAAAACACTAAAAAGACAATAGATACATGGTAACTTTGGTAAAGGGTAAGACAGTACACAATACTGAGTAAGCCAGCACAACTTGTAAGAGGCAAGGTCATGGAAGTTCCATAGACACATCCAAACTCCCTGAGGGACTGAATTGCCGGGCTGAGGACTGTGGGGACCATGGTTTTGGGGACCATCTAGTTCAACTGGCATAACATAGTTTATAAAGAAAATGTTCTACTTTCTACTTAAGTTAGTCACGTCTGGGGTCTTAAAAGCCTATGAGTGGCCATCGAAGATACTCCACTGGTCTTACCCCTTCAGGAGCAAGGGAGAACGAAGAAAACTAAAGATACAGGGGAAAGATTAGTCCAAAGAACTAATGAACAACGTCTGCCACGGCCTCAACCAGACTGAGTCCAGTACAACTGGATGGTGCCTGGCTACCACCACTGACTGCTCTGACAGGGATCATAATAGAGGGCCCTGGATGGAGCTGGAGAAAAAAGTAGAACAAAATTCTAACTCACAAAAAAAGACCAGACTTACTGGCCTGACAAAGACTGGAGAAAACCCGAGAGTATGGCCCGTGGACACCCTTTTAGCTCAGTGGTGAGGTGACTCCTGAGGTTCACCCTTGCAGTCAAGGATTGGACAGGCCCATAAAACAAAATGGGACTAGAGGGGCACGATATCCCAGGGGCAAGGACTAGAAGGCAGGAGGAGACAGGAAAGCTGATAATGGGGAACCCGAGGTTGAGAAGGGAGAGTGTCAACATGACGTGACACGGTTAACCAATGTCATAAAACAACATGTGTACTAACTGTTTAATGAGAAACTAGTTTTTTCTGTAAACCTTCATCTAAAGTACAATAATAAAAAAAAAAGAGATTAGGTTCCTTATTCAGGGTGGCATTGATGAATTTGGTATTGGCACTTATATCTTCTGGTTCTTATTGCCAGTGCAGAAAAATAGCCGTAGATTCCATAAGATCTATAGTTAGCAAAAGACAATTCTATTAATATTCATTGACCCTACTACCAAGGCAAAAAGAAAACTCTACTGATAGAAAAACAAATGTTATTCTTTACTTTATGCCATGCATTATGCTAAGCACAATGAGAAGAAGGGATTCAGGGAGAGTCCCAATTTGATGAAGGCATCATTTTCTGCCCTTAAGGAGGTCACAGTCAAGTAGGAAATGGAATTACACATTTTAGAAAAATTTTCAGCCTGAAGGGTTTTCTAGATGACCTTTACTTTCCACCAGAAAATGTCATGAACTAGAATATTTCATTCAGTTGATATTTCACAATACTCCCTATGTGCCAAACATTGTATTAGACACCAGGCGTAGAAATATTAGTAGGATCCAGTTCCTACACCCAAGGACCAGAAAACTGAGTTTTTGAGATGTGTGGTATTGAATGAAAGTAACTTTTAAAAAGGGAGACTTCTCATCTAAAATCTCTGCACGTAGTCCCAGATTTCCCAGTAGGCAAAGTAGCACTTCCCTGGGGAAACAGCAGTGCAGGGGCATTAAAGACAATCGTTGAGAAAGATGTGATATTTTAAAAATATTGCAGTAGTCATCAAGGGAGAAAGCAGTGCTTTATTGAACTCGTTTGCATCCCTTCCTTCCTTCTTTTCTTCTTTCTTTTCTCCTTCCTTCCATTCTGCCCTTCCTGCCTTCCTTCCTTTCTTATTAGTTGGTTAGGATGGGCAGGGAATACATCTTTTCTCCAGCCCTGCTGGCAGATACAACTCAGACAAGAGATAACCCTACATGTCGTTCATGTATGTTCTTACAGCCTGTTTCCATCTGCTACCACCAAATATTACCTCTAAATGGCACTTAGAATATAGGCTGCAATTAGCAAACTATTAGTGTCTTTGATCTGGGCAGGCCCAAAAGCTCAGAGGGATTTGTTAAGTTTTAAGCACTGAAAGTAATAATTGTAAACATTTACTTATCACTCGTAGATTTGAGGCATACTATATTTAGGAACCTATCACCCTCATTTTATTGGATTATAAAATTGGTTCATAAGCATTATAAGCCTGCTTTCTATAGGTTGCCCTTGGGTAAAGGAAATCAAGCCAGTTGCCATGGACTGTATGCCTTAAAGTGACTGTCTGAACTGCAAAATGATTGTGTCGGTTAAAATCTTCCTGTATTTCTCTGTTGCCCTTAGTATAAAGTACACTTTCCTTTCCTTGAGTTAGAAAACCATTCTTAATGTGTCTTGCCCCATCTTTGCCCCATCTAGCCTCTTCTCCCCCTAATCCTCATCCCTAATCCCTCCCTACACTCCGGAATTCTGAACTACTCTTGAGTTCTTTCTTACTGAGCAGTCGTGACACATGCTGTTCCTTCCACCTGGAATATTCTCACTCTTGCTCTTCCCCTTCAGGTCTTAGTTTAGGCATCACTTCTTCGGGGAAGCCTTCACTGCATTCCCCTGATAGTCACATCCCCTCCTCTGTACTCTCCCAGCTCCCTGTCATTGGCCACACCACATGGGACTGTCCAATTGTTCCATGGAGCCAAGGATTCTCCATACGTATAATTAAAAAAAAAAAGAAAAGAAAGAAAGCATTGCTGTCAAGTCGATTCCAACTCATAACAACCCTATAAGGACAGAGCAGAACTGCCCCGTAGGGTTTCCAAGGAGCAGCTGGTGGATTTGAACTGCTGACCTTTTCATTAGCAGCTGAGCTCTTAACCACTGCACCACCAGAGCTCCATCTGTATAATAAAAACAAACAACAAACAAAGCCAGTGCCATCAAGTCGATTCCAGCTCATAGCGACCCTAAGTACATTAAAAAAAAAAAAAAAAAAAAAAAAAAACTGAGTGGATTCTGACTCATGGAAACTCCATGTGTGTCAGAATAGAACTATGCTCCATAGGGTTTTCAGTGGCTGATTTTTTAGAAGTAGATCGCCAGGCCTTTCTTCCAAGTCCCCTCTGGGTGGACCTGAACCTCCAACCTTTCAGTTAGCAGCTGAGCGCATTAACCGTTTGCACCACCTAGGGACTCCAGTAGGTACATATAACATACAGGCTCTTAATTATTTGCAGAATGAATGCTTGACTGAGTCATTACAATTACAATCAGTGTATAAACTCTTCTAATTTCCAAAGCAGTGAAGATAGTGCACGTTTTTCTCATGCCTGTTCTAAAATCCAATCCATTCTCCTGTTATCCATAATGTCTATTTTAATAAGTTTTTTTTTTAATGTTCATAAATGTAATGTGGGAAGAGAGACCACTAGAGAGGAGCACTTCTTTTTCCATTTGACCGGTGAAGAATCTGAAGGTCAAAAACAATAAGTAACTTTCCCAAGGTCACACAACCCATCAGCTATAGAGCTGGGGCTTGAATCCAGGTCTGTCAGACTTCAAAGCCCAAAGACAGGCAGCTAATGATTATCATAGCTGGGGTTAGAACTCAGGTCTTCTAATTCCCAGTCATATTTCTTCTGCTTGCTCCTGCTTGAAAAGTAAGATAATTAATGAGGGTTGTTCTGTTTTTAATTTTAATGCTAGTACTCAATATATTTCAAGGGTATCTTAATGGAAAATCACATGGTATTCATTGGCTGGATATTCTTTCATTCCCCTTGTGATCGTCAAGCAGGGGAAAAAAAAGAAAAGAGAGGACAATGATGCCATTCAGAATCTTATTCCAAATCCGTCTCTTTCTTCTATCAGAAATCCTCTGTTGTCAGTCCCTGGCATTCCCTAGAGATTTCCTTACCAGCGTTCTTGTGTTTTCACTAAAACTTCTCCTAGAAGAGAATACTTTGCTTTTAGGAGCTAGACTTAAGAAGGCGAATTAGTGTAAAAATACATTTGGTTGTAATTTTTGTCAGTGCTGCCATCTGACGGGATTTGAGGATGCCTCCATTTCTGCCGGGATAATAGCTTTGTTATCTGCTGAAATCTGCAAGAGCTCGACAACACAGGAGATCTGTGTCTCAGCTCTTTGCTCCAAATTTAGCTCATGCATTACCTAAAGTTCAGTTTACGCAAGGAAAATTACTTAGCACTAATCCCGTTGACTTGTAGGTAAATTTATCTTACCCCGGTTCTTAGTCCCATAATATAAACTGATTTCAAAGGCAGCTTTAGTAGTATTCCCACACTTCTCAAGAACACTCAGGAGCTCGGGTCCCCAGCAAACTGACCTCAGTCTACTACTCTATCTCAAAGCCTTAGGTAGTTGTTCTTCAAGCTGGTGATGCTCGCTGCCTTGGTCTATTGTCCATAATCCTACAATTACACCGCAGTGTAAGTCTGGGAGTAGGCTGTGAGAAGATAGTCTTGGGGGTAGTTGTTTCACATTTCTGTGTCTCAATTTGTAAACCACTGGTGACAAATGAGGTGCCACACGAAGGGAAAAAGCAGGATTAAATTCTTTGAACCCATTAACAGAAAGAGTAAAAACCTGTGATTAAAAGTAACGGAATCTTCCCCATGTTATTTTTTCCTTGTTACCGTGTGTTATATCATTAATATCACGTGCAAGTAAAATTTTGCTGAAGATCATTTAAAAGCAGTTGCAGCAGTACGTAGACAGGGAACTGCCAGAAATTCAAGCCAAATTCAGAAGAGGACATGGAAGGAGGGATATCATCGCTGATGTTAGATAGATTTTGGCTGAAAGCAGAGAATACTAGAAAGATGTTTACCTGTGTTTTATTGACTATGCTAAGACACTTGACTGTGTGGATCATGATAAATTATGGACAACATTGCAAAGAATGGGAATTCCAGAACACTTAATTGTGCTCATGAGGAACTTATACATAGACCAGGAGGTAGCTGTTTAAACAGAACAAGGGGATACTGCATGGTTTAAAGTCAGGAAAGGTGTGCATCAGGGTTGTATCCTTTCCCCATACTTATTCAATCTGTATGCTGAGCAAATAATCCGAGAAGCTGGACTATATGAAGAAGAACGTCTCATCAGGATTGGGAGAAGACGCATTAACCTGCGATATGCAGATGACACAAACTTTCTTGCTGAAAGTGAAGAGGGTTTGAAGCACTGACTGGTGAACATCAAAGACTACAGCCTTCGGTACAGATTACACCTCAACATTAAGAGAATAAAGATGCTCACAACTAGACCAGTAAGCAATACCATGATAAATGGAGAAAATATTGACGTTGTCAAGGATTTCATTTTATTTGGATCCACAGTCAATATCCATGGAAGCAGTAGTCAGGAAATCAAATGACGCACTGCATTGGGCAAATCTGCTGCCAAGAGATCTCTTGCAAGTGTTAAAAAGCAAGGATGTCGCCTTGAGAACTAAGGTGTGCCTGACCTAAGCGGTAGTGTTTTCAATCACCTCATATGCATTCGAAAGCTGGACAATGAATAAGGAAAACCAAAGAATTGATGCCTTTGAGTTATGGTGCTGGCAAAGAACATTGAATATATCATGAACTGCCAGAAGAATGAGCAAATCTGTCTTGGAAGAAGTGCAGCTAGACTGCTTCTTAGAAGCAAGGATGGTGAGACTTCATCTCACATACTTCGGACATGTTATCAGGAGGGACCAGCCCCTGGAGAAGGACATCATGCTTGGTAAAGTCGAGGGTGGGTGAAAACGAGGAAGACCCTCTGAGATGGATTGACACAGTGGCCGCAACAATGGGCTCAAACACAGCAACGATTTTGAGGATGGCGCAGGGCCAGGCAGTGTTTCGTTCTGTTGTACGTAGGGTCACTATAAATTGGAACTGACTCAATGGCACCTAACAAAGATGACAACCATGTGTTTGATCTGGGTTCACTTTCCACAACTTACAAACCAGTCAAATGTGATAGTTTTAAAGACTTGTTTACAATGGTTTATCCAAAGTTCATCAATGAAAAGTCCTTATGTTTCAAAAAACTGGCCAGCTTTGCAGCAACATGATGTGCCTTCCCAAGAATGCCAGCCTAGAGCCTTGGGTTTCTTCATAAAGCAGTGGATGTCCTACATGAGTAGGAGCTTGGCAGGGAGATTGAAATGCTGATCTGATCTGTGGTCCCTAAATTCAAAAGCCCTGAGCTTTTGAAAAACTTGCCTTACTAGGTGGGTTGGCCAGTGTGTAATAGTCAACACTTCAAGTGCTTATCGTCTGTTAAGAATTGTTCTAAGTACTATTGTGCTGAGTGTTGTGCTAAGTTGATTGAATCCTTCGCAGGTGTGGAACCACCTTGCAGAAAGCCATTTGGGCTTTGTTCTCAGTTCTTTCGAGCAGTCCCAACAAGTAAGGCTAACAAATGAGGGCTGTCTAGACCAAGAGGGATCACCTGGGGGCCTGATGCTGACTAAGCCTGAGGAGGAATGATGTAATCTGTTATGGCCAGGTGACGAAGTCGATAAGCATCCTGAACTCAGGAGGATCAGATGGAGCTTCCTGATTGGTGACCATGCACAAGTGAGGGTAATGTGTCCTTCTTTGGGACATGGAAGCTCCGCGCTGTGACCCCTCCCAAACCTCACCCTATGCATCTCTTCATTTGTATCGTTTTTGGTTGTAATTGATCTGTAGTATCTGTAGTATCCTCTCTGTGAATTCTTAAGTTGTCCTAGTGAATTAACAAACTCACAGGGGCAGTGAGAGCCAGCAGGGACTGGTGTCTGCCAGCTTGGCAGTCTGAAAGAAAGTGTCCTTCTGATGTATAAGCTCTGACCTCACTCTGGGTGGCTGAGGGTGAAAGATGATGTCTGTCTAATTTGTGAGCTATGACCCAGCTCTGAGTGGCTGGGGCTGAGGGAGAGAGTGCCACGTGAGCGGCTAGTGATGAGAATGGAGAAGTGGGAAGGTAAGGACTGGATCCATTTCCATACTTTGAGAATTGGATTCATGCTGATCCTTACAGTGCAGTTAGCAATGAAGGTAGGATTTGCCCACCGTGCCCATTGATTAGCACAAATATTCATAATAATCTTGTGAAGTAGGTAAAAGTATTCTCAACCAAGGCACAGAAAGGTTAAATTGTCCAAAGTCATGTAGTTCATAAGTGGCAGAGTCAGGATTAAAACTCAGGCATTCTATCATGGTTACTAGTGGCCAGGAATCAGACAATTACAGTAACTTGTCCTAAACTTGGGAAAGCTATGTGCTGACTCAAGGAGCACCAAATATCCCTTAATTGGTAAATACATTGATTTCTTCTCAATTGCCAATATGCTTTATCTTTGTAGAATCAGATGCTGTTGACTGCCCTTTCTTCATTAGCATTTTTCTCCTTTCCTCTCTACCTCTCTGAGCCTATCTGTTTAGTCTGTTTGTTGACTCTTCTTCCTCTTTCAACCTCATTATTGTGGATTCCCATTCAAGCTTCTGTTCTTGCTCTTTCTACCTTTCCCCACCATCTAATCTCACTTACATACCTGAGTGAGCACATCAGTTCTTGTAGTGTTGTTGTCAGCCAAACCTTGACTCCATTCCTGAACTCTAAACCTACATTTCCAACTGCCCATTGGATGTTTCTCCATAGACAGCCTGCTAACCTTTCTCGTGCAACTTGGCCACATTGGCCCAGTAACTTGAACAGTAACTAGCACATAAGAGGCACTTGATAAATGTTTAATGGCTGAATAAATGCATAATTTAATGAAACAGCACCAAGTTCTGTAGATTTTTATCTTCCAGATTGTTCTTAGCTATGCTACCTCCTTCCATTTTCCTGAACTCCCCTTGCTTACCCTCTCTAAAGTCCCATAGCATCTTATGTTTCTCTTTGTTCTGGTGCCTTTTTTTTTTTTTTTTTTTTTCCCTATGTTCCGTTATAGTTGTGCATGTAAATATCTTTTCTCTTCAAGAATGTACCTACTTTAAGGGCAGAGATTGCCTTTTCTTTCTTTGTATCCACCAAAATAACCTAATACTGTGCTTTTTACAAAGAGTTACTTAATATCGATTGAAACAATGAAAAAATAGACCTAACACTTTATAGTTTACAAAGGGTTTTCAAATATACTGTCTCTTTTATTTCACTGTGGGCTAAGGAGGTAGTTCTTAGTCCCATTTTACAGATGAGGAAGCTAAAGATTAATGTAGTTGTTACTGGTCCAGGATCGCCCTGCTTGTAAATCACCAAGCCAATCTTACAGTTCTAAACTGGAAGACAGAGTAACCCCTGATCATGACTTTCAACTCAAAGTAATCAGGAAATGTGAGAGAAAGAAAGAGAAATTTGGTGGGAGAACTTGTATTGGGAACAGTTACAAATGTGTCTGGTTTGTTATCTTGGATGTCACAAACACCCGATTTCCGTGTGGCTTTCAAGGACATGGGAGCTCTTAAAAGTAGCTCACTTCAGAGGAGAACCAGGCCCAAGTTATTCTGGGAAGTTCCAGATTTTAGTCTCTAATAAGAAAAGCCTGAAGTTAAAAAGGATCTAAGGATTTTTCTTTGGAATCAGCCAGAACTGGGTTAAAGTCCCAGCTTCAACATTTAAAGCTCCTTCCTCGTCTATAAAATGAAGATAATAATAATCTTACCTCATGGAGACATGAGCAGATTACAAAGGGAAAGAAGTGCTTCGCATGGCTCTTTGTACAGGGAACTCAATCCGTTCTCTTCTTCTTCCGATAATTGAGCCTCTGCCTTTAACTCATGCGATGTGTGGGTGCATGACTAGTGAACTTGGGCCCTAGATGAGATTCACCTACTGGGGTTGTGGAGGAGAGAAAAGAAAAGACCAGGCTACTGACAGAAGTGTAATATTTTTACCACCTCGTTACCCATTGCCGTCGAGTCAGCTCCGACTCACAGGACAAAGTAAAACTGCCCCATAGGGTTTCCAAGACTGTAGCCTTTACAGAACAGACTGCCACATCTTTCTCCTGCAAGTGTAACATAGCGCTGGGACATGTCAGCCTCTTTTTGCACAATTGCCACCAGTTTTTTAGCAGCTCGAGACCATCTCTAACATACAGAATTCCTCAACCTGATATGCCCGTTAAGACAGTTACCACCCAGTGGATGCTATCAGTATGAAATGTTGAGAAGCAAAAGCTTAAAGGCTTAAAGTTAGGGGAGAGAGAGCAGTTTCCAAAGGCATAACCGATGCCAGAAGACCTCAGCTGTTGAGAGTACAAAGGTGCTCACAGCAGGTTTGAACAACAAAGCTGGCTTCATTAGAAGGTTGGTACTGAAAGAATGTCTGAATGCACAGCCCTGCACCTTTAAGGAAGGAGTGAGGGAGACATTCTTGGGTTATACCACAACGGCACAAGGTATCAACAGTGCTGACGGATTGCCTGAGACACTGTTTATGATGGCATTAATAAAGCTGGCACATTGCCTTTTCTGATTGACACAATTCAAATGGGCATCAACTGCTTTTCAGTACTCTTGAGAAAAGTGTTGAACAATCGGATCATAGAGCCATCCAAGTGAATTCCTGGTAGAGACCCTGAATCTTCTTGTCCAACCTCTCTACACAGATAAGAAAGCTGAGGCTCAGGACATCATTTGATATGTGATAACTTCTCCATTAACTGGAATATTCAGTGAACCAGAATTATTTGCCTTTTATGTTGTTTTGTCTAATTCTTGTTAAGTAGGGGGTATATTAGGCAAAAATAAGATGGTTGGGATTTTTTTTTAAATAAAAATAACTAAGTTATATGTACGGTTTCATATCTGGTACCTGGTTCCACCACTTACTAACTAGGTGGCCTTGCACAAATTTCCTAAATTCTTTTATATGTCCTTATCTGTGTAAGTGGATAAATTGAACCAGAACCTACCTCTTAGGGTGGTTATGATAATTAAATTAGATTGAATATGTAAATCACTGCAAACAATATAAGCACTCTATAAACATTAGCTATTTTTATTAGTATTGCTATTATGATCTGCTTTGGCTGTATCTCTATCCTGCCATGCCAAACACATAAGGTTGAGTGGCTTTGTTAACAGTAGTTGGCAACATGGGTTTGGCATCATATAGACCTGACTATGAACTTTATTTCTCTAAGCCTCAGTTTCCTCCTCTATTAAATGGTGGTAGTCATACCAGCTTCTGTGACTGATATATGGGACAAATAAGATCATATTTCTAAAGTGCTTAGCACACACATGCTAGTGAATGGTAGCCATTATTATGTTTATAATCTCGGGACTCTCAAAGTACTACAAAGGACAGCATCATCAAAGAAAGTTTGGGCTACAGTCTTCTTCTTAGAACAGAAAACAGCTCTTTATTCATTTAACAGTTATTTCTTGAGCGCTTACTCTATGCCAGACACAGAGCTTGGCACTGAGAACACAGATTTACAATGTGTTGAGATGAATAGGGAGTTTCTCTTGAACTCTCGGTCACCAGGGAAATGAGGCCATCCCATTCCCCTGCACTTTCACGTTAATCCATGGTCTTCTGTAGAATTCTTAAGTTCCAGCTGTGCGATAGCCATGTTTCCTCAGATCAAAAAATTTTTCTGTGAACAGTGATTTGAACATTAAAGCAACTGCATCCAACTTGAAAGGATAGTGCAATGGTTTTGTATCAGTTTTTTACATGTTATGCCTGGTGAATCTGCACATGGTAGATATAAAGAGGCCTTCAAAAGGGGCAGCTTTACTACTTGGGCTTTTAAATTGCCAGGCTACATTTTTGGGAAAGCCACATGAAAGAATGTTTTTTATGAGTACTGCCTCGGGAAGTATAGCTCTTTTACAAAAGCAGTGTGTCATTCTGAAGCACCATCCTCAGTGATTTTACTGATATTGTGATAGTCATTTCAACTAACATATGAACCAGCCTTTTAGATACCAAACATTCACAGATGCAACTGTGCATACCAAGAGTTATATCCAGCAGCTAAGGGGCACATTAGTGTGTGTGTGTGTGTGTGTGTGTGTGTGTGTGTGTGTAAACCAAAAGAGAATTTTAAATGTATAATCTACTCTTCCCTTTGGTACTAATCTGTGTATTGAGAACACTTGACTGGGACTCAGAATCTGGCCTGTACTGCTATGACTTAGAGAGGAAGCTTAAGTTCTGCCTCCTCCAGGAAGTTCTCCCTGACCACCCCAGCATGGGTGGTGTAGACGGTTAAGCACTTGACTACTAGCCAAAAGATTGGCAGTTTGAACCCACCTGGAGGTACCTTAGAAGACAAACCTGGCTGTCTGCTTCTGAAAGGTCACAGCCTTGACAACCCTATGGAACAGTTCTACCCTGCATACATAGGGTTGCCATGAGTTGGAATCAGCTTGCTAGCAAATAGTTTGGTTTTTTAAATTTCCATTACACTTAGATTCCATGCTATGTAATTTAACACACTGCCTCTCTCATTGTCTCAACATTTTACGTCTTGTCGCTGCAGGAAGATTGCATGCTCCTTGAGGGCAGAGACCACATCTAATCTGTCTTTCAAACCTTCACAGATATAGGAAAGTAAATATGTCCACATGATTGACTGAGAAGACCAGCAATTCATCAATGATGTTTAATTATATTATGCTAAACTTTTTTTTTTTTTTTTTTTTGGTCAGAGAATAGAAGGAGATGGGAAAATAGAGGCGGGACTCAGAGAAAACTGTATAAAGAAGAAAGGATACTAGGTTTAACATCAGAAGGGCTGGAATTGTGTCCCCACCTTGCCGATTAATAGCCAGGTTATCCGAGTAAAAGTGACTTGGCTTCTTCACCTTCATTTTCATCATATTTAAAATATCTGCCTCACAGAGTTATCTTGAGGATCAAATGAGATAATATATGGAAAATGCTTTGTAAGCAGGAACCTACTTTGCAATGTTATTTGTTATTTCAACTTCCATTGGTTTGGGTGGAAAAAGGATGATTTTCATTACTCAAACTAGTGAGGGAGGGAGGAAATGATAAAAATCACATTTTCCAAAATTACTTGGGCTTATATGAAAGGCCAAATTTCCCCCAGTGTTTCTCCTTTTCTCAAACCAAGCCACCCTCTCCGTGCCACACACCTGATTAGTTTGTTCCATTTGTAGGTAGGGTTTTGTAGCTCACAAAAGCATCTTCACATGGATTGTCATCCAAAAATCCTGTGATACACGCAATGCAGAGATAAGTATTCCCATTTCATTGATGAGTAAAATGAGACTCAGAGAGGTGTGGAAAATGTCACCCTACCAGGCTTACAGTGCCTTCTTCCCAGTCTTGTCCTCTTCTCACAGCATGACATTGGCTCTCCTTACACATATGACAGTCCTTCCCAAGGATTTCTCAATCACAAATATGTTCAGGGTCCCCTTCCTAGCCAGGGAGCTCCATTCACTAGCATTTTGCCTCCACAAAAGTAGCAAAAACATTGAAGCTAAAATGCCATCAAATTGGTAAGGCTTCAGTATTACATAATAAAAGTAAACATTGTAAGCCAGACCTTCCTACATTTTTAGCAGCATAGCAAGCAGAATGATTAAGAATTAGATGGAACTTATTCTAACCCTCCTTCTGACACTCATGTATCACAGGAAAATTGAGAAGCCTTTCTAAGCCTCGGTAAATTAGGGCTAATAAGACCCCCCGCCCCGCCCCGCCCCCGGTAGTATGAGTGAAATGAGATAATGTAAATGAAGCACTTACTCCCCTATGTGACTCATGGATAAAAGCTGTTGGTATTTCAGTTGTTGCCAGCTATGTGAATTAAGGTTAAGATTTATGTCTGGGCAATATGGAAGGGTCCAGCATTTGGACCCTTAAATGTTGTCATGGTTTGATGGTGTTAATGAAACACTTCATCTGGCAACAGCCAGCATCACCTTGACAGACCATCTCTGGCAGGTGTGACCCGAGGTTCAGCATAAGAAGGACATTTCACTGAGGACACAACAGAGGTGCCTTGTGTTTCTTCCTTCTGAAAGAGCCATTTCAATTAATTTTTTTTTCAAGCATACTCCTGACCCGTTAGCCTCCAGGTAGAATGCTGTATGTGCTTGATAGGAATTTTGACATTTATTGTTTGCAATGAAAGAGAATGTGGGCCCCTTTTTTTACTGCCTTTCCAAGCCCACTCCCCGTTGGCAGAATTTCTCTGTGAGGCAGTTGAAGCAAAAGTGATTCATACCCCCTTAGTCATATTTCTTTATCCTTCCTTCCTGGTTCTGAACAGCTTCCTAACAGGGATGGCTGGGGGCCTGGGGTCTATATTCTGAGAGTTAGCCTGTATCCACAGCACTTGTGTTAAACATGGAACTGTTAGCCTGGTACTCACACAGAAGGTCAGAACAGCTCTGTGACATGTAGGTAACAGTATCCTGGTTTTGGAGATGAACAAATGGACACCCAAAATTGTTAATTAATTGCAGTGTTCAAGGCCACACAACCAGGAAAGCGCAGAGCCTAGGAGTTGAACCCTAGTTTATCTGACTCCAAAGCCCTTACTTTTGGATGCTAGCTAAGAGCTTCTCAAATATCACTTTGTTTAACAAAGTTCCTCTGGAAACAAAAGCCGTTAAGGTAAAGGCAAACTTTTAATAGTGGAAAGTGCGTGCATTGTGGAGGTCTAGTTGGGAAATGGTGTGTTCTTTTTAGAGGTAAAGTCTTTAGTGCTTCTCATTGCTCTCCAAAGAGGCAGCTACGGACTTGGCCTACACTTAGGGGCCTACCTTTTATGGTCTTTCATGAGTCTACTGAATTATTAAATTATTGATAAGCCCTAAAATCCAGAGCTACCACCCATCTGTCAGTTTGTCATACCGTGGCAGCTTGAGTGTTACTACGATACTGGAAGCTGTTGTTGTTATTGTGTCTGTCAAATTGGTTCCAACTCATAGTGACCTTATATGACAGAGTAGAACTGCCCCATAGGGCTTCCTAGGCTGTAATCTTCACGGAAGCATACTGACATGACTTTTCTCCTGCAGAGCCACTGGTGGGTTTGAACTGCCAACCTTTCAGTTAGCAGCCAAGCGCCACTGGTATTTCAACTACCAGCAGGGTCACACATGGTCACACATGCTGGACAGGTTTTAGTGGAGCCTCTAAACTAAGACCGACTAGGAAAAAAGGCCTGGCAATCTACTTCCGAAAATCAGTCAATGAAAACATTATGGATCATGATAGAACATTGTCTGATATAATGCTGGTCGATGAGCCTCCCGGTTGGAGGGCACTCATACTATACAGTGGCTGCAACAATGGGCTCAAGCATACCAGTGATCATGAAGATGGTGCAGGATCGGGCAACGTTTTGTTCTGTTATACAGGGGTCACCATGAGTTGGAGCTGACTCGATGGCAACTAACAACAACAGCAAATGTCCGGAGAGCAGGAGATGATGGGGGAGGATTCTCCTCCTGCGTAGGACTATGGATAGATTGAGACTGAGAAGGTCTGGGTAGTCTACAGCACAGTGGAGAGGCACCAGGCTCAAGGGAGAAGACAAATAGAACTAGGTGGGAGGACTGTGGGGAATTGCTATTGTTGTTGTTGTTAGATGCTGTCAGGTCAGTTCTGACTCCTAGTGACCCTATATGACAGAGTAGAACTGCCCCATAGGGTTTGTTGTTGTTGTTGTTGTTGTTAGGGGCCATCAAATTGGTTCCGACTCATAGCAACCCCACGTACAACAGAACGAAACACTGCCTGGTCCTGTGCCATCCTCACAATCATTGCTATGTTTGAATCCATTGTTGGCAGCCACTGTGTCAGTCCATCTCATTGAGGATCTTCCTCTTTTTCGCTGATGCTCTAACTTACCAAGCACGATGTTCTTCTTTAGGGACTAGTCCCTCCTGATATCATGTCCAAAGTATGTGAGATGAAGTTTCACCATCGTTGTTTCCAAGGAGCACTCTGGCTGTACTTCTTCCAAGACAGACCCGTTCATTCTTCTAGCAGTCCGTGGTATGTTCAATATCCTTTGCCAACACCATAATTCAAAGGCATCAAATCTTCTTTGGCCTTTCTTATTCATTGTTCAGCTTTCACATGCATATGAGGCGACTGAAAATACCGTAGCTTGGGTCAGGCGCACCTTAGTCCTCAAAGTGACGTCTTTGCTTTTCAACAGTTAAAGGCGGTCTTTTGCAACAGATTTGCCCAATGCAATACGTCATTTGACTTCTTGACTGCTGCTTCTGTGGGCATTGATTGTGGATCCAAGTAAAATGAAACCAGGGAGTTGCTAGTGGGAGTTTAAGCAGTGAGTGTCATCCAGCAGAAATACTAAGCAAGCAACAAATGTAAGCCACATGTAATTTTAAATTTTCTAAGGGCCACATGTAAGGAAGTAAAAGCAGGTGAATTAATTTTAATGACATATTTTATTTAACCCATGGTTCCCAAATACTACAATTTCAGCATGTCATCAATATAAAAATATTAATAAGATATTTATATACTTTCTGTGGGATGAAGTCTTTGAAATCCACGTTGTATTTTGCACATACCACACATCTCAGTTTAGACTAGCCACATTCAAGTACTCAACAGCCACATGTAGCTAATCACTAGCAAATTAGTCTTCGTGAATCTAAGGGCGACGGTGATATTGCAGCCTTCCCCCTCACTACCAGCGCTCACTCTCCCCTACACCTGCTTAATTTTTCTGCGTACAATTAACTGACAAAACTATGTATTTCCTTTATTTGTTAATTGTCTATGTCCAGTGTTAATTAGGGTACAATGTAAGGTGGTGTAATAAATGAACAAATGAGTGGGTAAGATAGATAGGTAAAGACAGATAAGATACAGTGGCTTGAATAATAACAATAATAATAAAAAGATACAGTGGCTTGAACAAGATAGAAATTGATTTCCCTCCAGTCCAGAGGAGCCTAGAGCTGAGAGGGTAGCTCTGCTCCCTGGGCTCCCCCTGAGACCCAAGCTCATTCTGTCGTATTCCTCTGCCGGCCTCAACCTAGTATGGGATTTATCTCGTCCTAGATGGCTTCTTCAGCACCCTTCTTCATGCCCATATTCCAGTCAGGAGCACGGCTCTTCTTCTTTTTATTTTCCTGTTTCTCCAGTGAGAGCCTGACCCAGAGATGGTGCGCTTCACTTCCACTCGCGTCTCTTTGCCCAGAACATAATCACATGGTCACGTGAAGCTCTGATCTCTGGATGGACGAGCCCGGGCCCAACTAAGATAGGGAGTTCTACTATTAAAGTTGGAAGAGAAGTGCAGACACTGGCGGACAGCTAGTGGTCTCCGCCACCCTCCCCCACTGAAATGTAAGCTCCATGAGGGCAGAGATTTAGGGAGGTTTTATTCGTTGTTGTAGCCCCCCAGAGGAGTACCAAGGGCTGGGCAGTGGGAACACCTACCCTGGAGGGGAGGAATATTTTATTCTGACATTGTTTGAATTATAGGGGCATGATGGTAATAAAAGCAGACTAGTTTTTGGTTGATTTAATTATTGTTTCTAAATTCTCCATAACCCCTACAGCCTGTATTGTGTGCACCAGCGCAGGCTGCTCCCCTGCCCCACCCTTGGTACACCACCGAGCCCCATCACCTAGTATAATGGCTGGCACACAGAAAGTACTTAATGTCTGTAGATGAACAAATAGATCTGCCACTGCATCTTTTCCTGCCATTTCCTCCTGACTCCTTCCCCTGGGGAGTCAGCCCTCTCCAAGTAGTAAGTAGCCCTCAGGACAGTTCATCATGGTTAGCTGCTTCTCCCTTTGTAAACTCTGAGCTCCTTGAGCACCGTAGCCTGCACTAGCTGCCACAACCTGGTACTCAATAAATGCTGATGGAATGAAGAAGCCAACAAAATCCATTGAAGGTTGCCTCACCTAGCCTGTACTTACCTGATTGCAAGCAGGAGTTTTCTGTTTGATTCTCCTCTTCTTGTCAAAACAGCAGAGGATGAGGCTGGAAATATAAACAGGGTCTAATTTGGGAGCTATCTTATGAGTCAGGTTAAGGAATTTGCACTTTATCCTGGAAGCAATGGGGAACTACCAATGTAGATTAACCATGTGGAGCTGTAATTAACCATTTGTCCTTGACTCACCCCCAACTTATGTTGACCCCAAGTGTGTCAGAGTAGAACTGTGCTCCATGGGGGTTTTCAATGATTGATATTTTGGAAGAAGATTGCGAGGCCTTTATTCTGAGGTGCTTCTGTGTAAACTCGAATTTCCAGCCTTTTGGTTAGCAGCTGAGCATGTTAACCATTTGTACCACCCAGGGACTCCTAGAGCTATCATTAAAGATGTAATTTAGTGATGTAAGAATGGGGAAGAAGGGATTAATTGGCCTTTAGCCCTCAGATATTCTGACCTTGGCTTCTAGGTACTGGCATTTTCTTCAGCCACTTCCAAAGATACCTTTGATTTATTTCTTCAACACAAATACCCCTACAGTGTTCCACATTTTGATAAGTACAATCCTTTTTCCATCCCTCCTTCAACATCCATGTACTGGGTACCTTTAGGAAGTACACATCTTCAAGGCAAGGGCTCTGCCTTGTCCACTGCTGTATCTGCAAGGGTGAGAACCAAGCCTGGCACCAAGTAGCCTATTAATATATAGTGTATCCGTTAAATGACTAACCACTATTTGCCAGGATACTAGAGCTAAGGTGAATAAGGAACTCAACGAGCACACCTGTCTAGCGTGAGAACACAGAGTTGTTCTTCAAGCATTTGAGGAATGTTCTTGTGTTCCCTAGAGTCTCCTTTTCAGGATCCTGTCTCTACCTCCCTCAACCATTCCTCTTGTGACATGATTTTGATTCTCCTCAACAACTTGGTCTCTTTGCTTTCGATCAATGATAGTTTGTGTATATCCCTATCAAAGTCAAGGGCCCATAGTGAAGCCTGATGCTCTAGGTGAAGTTTAACCAGTAGCGGGGAAATAGGATGGCTCCTCCCTTATTTCAGAGAGTATACTCCTGGTCCTGAGTGCCCCTAGTGTCAGTCAGCTCTTCCGGTAGCTATGCTTCCCCACTGATCCATGTAGTATAAGTCATCAATCTAGCTTCCGTCTATCATAGGAAGTCTCTCTCCACACATTGTCTCTCCCTATAGATTTACTTTAAGTCTGCCAGTCTGGAAGGGAAACTAGAAATCATTCAAATAAAATACATTATAAAAGTGGTTATTAGGCCACTCTAAATATTCTAAGCACAGAGTTGTACCTATAATCAAAGATCAAAGGATGTTTGATACTCCTCATTGAGGGCACTGCACGTTGTTTATTGCAAATTCTCTTGATTTTTTTTTTTTTTTTTAATTCTATGGATTTATTTTTGAAGTGCTATCCTTGGATTTAGGGACATTTTTATTTTTGGAATTTAAAAAAGATCTCTGTGCCTGGCATGACATCAAGCAGACTATAAAACCCAAATTTGAATCCTATTTCTGCCACTTAACTAGCTATGTGATCTTGGGCAAGTTGGTTATCTTTAAAAAAACTCAGTCACTTCATCTAATAAAGAATAATCATATCAACAATAGAATAGATACAGAAAGTGTACAAGCTATACAGTTTATGTAATAACTAATGCAAATATCTTATGAACATATGCAAAACATGTATCTTTAGTAAGCATAAAAAATGAGATACAATCTTTAAAAGTGACATGACTTAGTGTTAGTATGAGTGCAGGGAAGTAGACACTCTGCTACACTCATGGTCGTCGTTGTTGTTGTTGTTAGGGGCCATCGAACTGGTTCTGACTCACAGCGATCCTGTGTACAACAGAAGGAAACGCTGCCTGGTCCTGTGCCATCCTTACAGTCATTGCTGTATTTGAGTCCATTGTTGCAGCCACTATGTCAATCCATCTCGTGGAGGGTCTTCCTCTTTTTAGCTGACCCTCTATTTTACCAAACATGATGTTCTTCTCCAGGCACTAGTCCCTCCCGGTAACTTGTCCAAAGTAAGTGAGACGAAGTGTCACCATCCCTGCTTCCAAGGAGGACTCTGGCTGTACCTCCAAGACAGACTTGTTCGTTCTTCTCGCAGTCCAGAATATTCACTATTCTTCACCAACGCCATAATTCAAAGGCATCAATTCTTCTTCAGTCTTCTTTATTCATTGTCCAGCTTTCACATGCATATGAGGCGATTGAAAATACCATGGCTTGGGTCAGGCGCACCTTTCTCCTCAAAGTGGCATCTTTGCTTTTCAACACTTGAAACAGATCTTTTGCAGCAGATTTGCCCGATGCAATACATTGTTTGATTTCTTGAGCGCTGCTTCCTTGGGCACTGATTGTTGATCCAAGTAAAATGAAATCCTTGACAACTGCAATCTTTTCTCTGTTTATCATGATGTTGCTTAATTGGTCCAGTTGTGACGATTTTTGTTTTCTTTATGTTGAGGTGTAATCCATACTGAAGGCTGTGGTCTTTGATCTTCATCAGTAAGTGCTTCAAGTCCTCTTCACTTTCAGCAGGCAAGGCTGTGTCACCTGCATGTCGCAGGTTGTTAATGAGTCTTCCCCCAATCCTGATGCCGCATTCTTCTTCATATAGTCCAGCTTCTCAGATTATTTGCTCAGCATACAGTGGTGAAAGAATACAACCCTGACACATAACTTTGCTCATGGTAGAAATATAAACGGTAACAATAATTGTAGCAATATATACAAAAAGCCTTTAAAATGTGCATTCTTTTGACCTAGAAAATAGTTTCACTCATAGGTTTTAGCATAGAGAAACAATCATAGATGTAGGTGAAGATTCATATGCAAGGAAGTTCATCATAACACTGTTTATAAATAATGAAAAATTAGATAGAAACTAAATATTTATTTGTAGCCACTACAAATCATGTTTTGGAAGAATATTTAATGATGTCAAAAATATATACTACATTAAAAAGAAAAATTTTGTCTAGTATAACTCCAATTTTTAAAAAGTATTCATTTGTGTGTTTATATGTCTACGTAAAAAATACATGTCACATGTTAACAGGGATTATCTGTGGGTTCTGGATGTAGGTGATTTTAATTCTCTCGGTACTTCTATTTTTCAAAATTTCCAACAACAATTTTTTTTTTAAGGATGGAAGAATAAAAATGCCTTTGCCTATCTCACAAAAATGTGGTGAAAATTTAAATTATAAATGCCTAGGTGGAAACATCCTACAAATTTATAATTTTATTGTTAGATGTTATACTAATCTCATATTTGCCTTTCTTTGACACTTCCTTCCTTTTCTCTCTCTCCTTCCCTTTTTCCTTCCCTAAATGTCTCTCCACCAGCCCTCTCTACTTTCTGCTCTCCCCTCTCTCTCTAGGCTCTGCCTTATTCTTGCTCCTGTCCCTGAGGGGCATTGCTCAGCTGCTGCTAGGATTAAGAGTCAAACAGTTTGCTGACCCTGATCTGAAGCTCGGTTGATCCAAACTGAGCGAGAAGTGAACAAGTTTCTTGCATTTCCTTCCAGACCTCTAGTAGCCCTGACACACATCCTGGACTAATCAAGACTGTGTGAAATGTACGTCCATCAGTTGAAAGTTGAGCTCTTGTCATATAGGACCGAATTACCAACTTCTCAAACACTGCTGGGGGTGGGAGGGTGTTCTTTTCTTCTACATCCCAAATGCTGGCCGCCTGTGCCTTCCAACACTACTCTAAAATAGCTTTGTCAAACAAAGCATGAACACTAGGAGTTTCCTGACATTTTCATAACTACGAGCATATGATTTACAGTTCATATTGAATAACGATGTAAGAAATCTGCCAAGAAAGCTCCAAATACTATTTCCAGCCCTGGTTCCTAACCGGTTACAGCTGCCCCACCACAGAATGTGAGCACAATAGACTACCATGTTCCATGCGTCTCCCACTTGGAAAGTTTTGTATTGAGTTACTGGGAGTCGCCCTAATGGGGGAAGTCACTCTCCTGGAAAGCATTTAAGATGAATAAAGCTAAGGGTTTAATGTTCTAATGAAAAAATTTGTCAATATTTAAATCAAACGTGTGAACACAAGCGTTTCTGCATGTGTTTGCTGTAGAGGCTCTGAGGCAGTCCTTGGCTTTCCAGACGTGAATATAGCAGATAGATGCACTGTTAAAGTTTCCAACAATGACAAAGAAAAACACGGGGTAATTGCTTCACTCAAAGCCTGCCAGGAGATTAATTGCCTAAAAGATGTATTTTATGCAGTGTCCAAAAACTGCACAATCCACGGGAGTGCCTTGCTTTCACTAGAAGAAAACATATGTCACCTCTCACTAAAGATGTTTATGCCTTTTCACAATCTGTCTTTTTTTCAGCCTAAAAACATTCCAACTGGAAATGACTACAAAGCCAGGAGTTGATAGAGCAGGGATGTTTAGTAATGCTTAAAAAATACCCTCTTGGAGTCAGATGCAATTCTGTCCCGCAAGCCCTATATAACAGCAACCTAGAGCCCAGGGAATGTGAAGCCTTTTCAGTTCTGGTCAGAGAAATCAGCGGGAGGGAGTGGGGAGTGGAGAGCCTGGCTTTGACCTGCCAACTCTGAAATGAAAAGACTTGGAGGCTGCAGCACTCTTGGGGAGCTAGCAAAGTGCACTTAAGAAGTAGGGATCGAACCTGCCTTAGTCCACCTTTGGGATTGTATTAGAAGGAGGGCTTACTGAAGGTTGATGTATTGGAGCCCGGAGGATGTCTGGAGCTATAGCTGAGAAGCATACAGTGCAATTTAATAGGCATTTATTAGGTGCCTTCGATGAACCAGGTTGTATGTACTAACTAGGCTGTGCTGGGAGGGAGATTGGAGGTGGGTTAAGACTACAGAGAAAAATAAGAACAGCTCCTGCACTTCAGGAACTTTCTGCCTCGTAGAGAAACAGACATCTCGACAATCGGAGAGCAATATAGATTATGAGATAAGTGCAGGTTGCTGGGGAAAGCAAATCTCATGGACTAGACTAGGGGTTCCAGGAAAGCATCTTAGAGGAGATGAGACTGAACTGAAACTGGGAGGAGAGTGAACCGGGTAAAGAAAGATGTGAACAGGATTCCCAGAAGGGAAATGGCCAGGACACGAAAGTAATAGTGTAGTGTGTTCAGAAACTGCTAGGTGTTCTTTATTACTAGGGCCTGAGGTCCAAAGTGGGCAATGGCAGGAGAGGAGACGGTGCTGAAGAGGTGGATAGGGCCGGTCATTGAGGACTTTGTGATCCCTCTTAATGTGTCTGGACTGTAGTCAGTGGACTCGGTGCAGTGCAGAGGCACCGAAGGGTTGTGAGCAAGACCTGATCTCATTTACCTTTTAGGTAGCTCATTCTGCAGCAGTATGAAAGATCAGCTTACAGGACCAAGAATGGAGGTAAAGAGACCAGTCAGGACGCTACTGCAACCATCTTGATGATTAATGAGAGCTTAAACTAGGATAACTGCAAAAGGTTAGAACTGGAAAGAACATTAGTATATCATATAGTTCAACTTCCATATTATACAAATGGGGTAACTGAGGCCAAAAGACAGTGAGTGACCTGTCCAAGGTTATATGGAAATAAAGCTCGTAGGCAGCCAAAATGCGGCCAAGGACCCTGGCCTTCTCTGGTTTCTAGCCCAGTGACTTTTCCACTCAGCAATGCCAAATTCTGTCCCAGCATCCTGCCTCAGTTAGGGATCACCCTAGAGAAACTGGAAACGTAGTTGGCCAGCAGTTTTCCTGTCAATATCTGGGAAGTGCTAACAGTGCTTGCTGGATGGAGGGACCCTATAGCAAGCCAGACTGCCGAGGAGGGATCTTTTCTCTTCATTTCCTTTCTCTCTGGCTCCAGATATCTCCCTCACCTTTTCCACCCTCTCCTCCTCCTGCAAAACACCTCCAACCACTGCTTGCAAAATTCTCTTCCTCCTGCCAAGTCTGCCAGGTCTAAGCCAAGTTTAAGCAATGTGCAGTCTAGCACCTCTTCTCGAACTTCTTTTCAACAATATGTTAATCGGACTACTGTATCATTATTAAGCACTTCAACGGTTTCGAGGACAAGTAACCAAATAAGCGCAAAACCAACTATTTCCATCTAAACTCACTTTGCTTCTTTGTGTACATTAACCATTTTATATAGCAGCAGTATTGGTGCAAAAACTGTTGTTTTGTCTTTTTTCACTAAATAGTATGTGTGCACATTTTCTTATATATTGTTATTAGATCTATAGTATCCCTTGTACAGTAGTGGAAACAGCAGGAAATTTGGAGGGAGACCTAAGGCTTTGGGCAAGGAACTTAATCTCTGAAATTCAGTTTCCTCATCTATAAAATGAGGATAATACTACCTACCTTGAAGAGTTCCTGGCACATAGCAAGTATATAGTAGCATCCATACTCCCCCAACCCCCATTTGTTCGTGTGTTTGTTTCTTGTTTGGGCCAATATTGTATTTTCATAAGCATCTAGGTATGATTACAGATGGTATCCATAGCCAAAAGTCAAAGGTCATTTCTTTTGTATCTCCCTCAAGGCCTAAGATATTGTAGATCACAGAGTCAAATCTTGATAACTCGTGAAGATAGGTGAAAGAAATGAAAAATAAAAGGAAAACATTTTAGCTTTACAACTAAATTAGATAAGAAGGTTGTAGTTTTCCAGTTGTTTACACACATCTAAATAGCAAGTATTGATTGTGTGCCTAAGAGTGGCCATGTAGTTTGTGAAAAGCTTCAGCCTGGGGGATGTACACAAATTTCTATTTTAGGTGGCTCTTTAGCAGCCTTATGGAGGGTCGATTGGAAAAACAGAAGATTGGAGGCAGGGATGACAGTTAGGGGAGTACTGTGGTAAGTCAGCTGTAGGGTAATGGGGACCTGTGCCAGGAAGGAGGAGAGAGGCCAAATTCAAGAATTGCATTGGAAGCTAATTTACATTTCAAGTTAAAATGTTGCTACTCTTAAAGGCTGCCATTTGCCTCATCTCTTCTTCATTTTTCTTCCATTTAGCACAACTAAATGCATGGAGGCTGGGTGGCTGGGGTGGGGAAGTGGAGAAATTGACTATAGATTTCAGGTTGCTATATGATCTCAGAGATTTCTTCTTTACTGCCACAGAAGTTAAAATGAAAAGTGAGAGAAGCTTATTTATTCATTAAACTTTTCAATGCTAACATTCATTAATTATGTATTACGTGCCAGCTCTATGCCAGCACTGTTCTAGGTAATAGGTAATAGGGACATAGCAGTGACCAAAACAAACCTCTTGTACTCATGAAGCTTGTTTATAAACAAATACATCAATGCAGGATCATGTTTGATTTGTTCTAGAAACAGCAAGGAGCCACTGTGGCTGGAACAGAATGGGCAAGGGAGAAAGTGTAGGGCATGAGGTCAGAGAAGTGGCAGAGGTGGGAAAAGACCAAGTAAAAAACATTGTAAGGACTTGTATCTTCACTTAGCGTGAGAAGGAAAACCACTGGGGGAGTCTTGTTTAGGTTCCTCCAGCTTCTATGTGGAGACTGGAGTGTGAGTGGGAAGACCAGTTGAGGCTACTGGGAAAATCCATGCAGAGATAATGGTGGCCTGAAGCAGAGAGTGGCAGTAAAGGTGGATTTGGGATAGATTTTGAAGGAAGAGCCAACAGCATCGGTGATACTTTGGATATAGGATATGCACACAAGCACTGGAGTCAAGGAGAACTAAAAAATAAAAATAAAAAAATAAGATTTCCTTGTAAGCAGTTGGAAGGGAGTTGTTATTTACCGGCAAGGGGAAGAAAGCAATGATTTTGGAGGGAAATAAGTTCAATTTTAGGCATGTTAAGTTTAAGATCCTTTCAGATATTCAAGTGGAGATAAATGGAAGCTGAAGTTCAGAGAATGATTTGGGCTTGAGATGTGAATTTGGGAGTCATCAGCATGTTGTTGTTGTCATTGGGTTCCGTGGAGTCAATTCTGACTCATAGCAACTCTATGCACAACAGAACGAAACACTACCCTGTCCTGCACCATCCTCACAATTGTTGTTATGTTTGAGCCCATTTTTGCAGCCACTGTGTCAATCCATCTCGTCAAGGGTCTTCCTCTTTTTCACTGATACTCTACTTTACCATGCATGATGTCCTTCTCCAGGGACTGGTCCCTCCTGATAACATGTTAAAAGTACATAAGATGACGTCTCGCCATCCTCGCTTCCAGGGAGCACTCTGGCTGTACTTCTTCCAAGACAGATTTGTTCGTTCTTCTGGAGCTCCATGGTATATTCAATATTCTTCGCCAAAACCATAACTCAAAGGCATCAATTCTTATTTGGTCTTCCTTATTCATTGTCCAGCTTTCACATGCATATGAGGTGATTGAAAGTACCATGGCTTGGGTCAGGCCCACCTTAGTCCTCAAAGTGACATCTTTGCTTTTTAACACTTCAAAGAGATCTTTTGCAGCAGAAGAGCCCTTGTGGTGCAGTGGTTAAGAACCTGGCTGCTCACCAAAGGGTCAGCAGTTCGAATCCACTAATATTTTTTCTGTTTATCATGATGTTGCTTATTGGTCCAGTTGTGAGGATTTTTTATTTTCTTTATGTTGAGGTGCAATGCACAGTGAACGCTGTTGTCGTTGATTTTATCAGTAAGTGCTTCAAGTCCTCTTCACTTTCAGCAAGCAAGGTTGTGTCATCTGCATAACACAGGTTGTTAGTGAGCCTTCCTCCAACCTGATGCTGCGTTCTTCTTCATATAGTCCAGCATGTCAGATTATTTGTGCAGCATACAGATTGAACAAGCATGGTGAAAAGATACAACCCTGACACACACCTTTCCAGACTTTGAACCATGCAGTATCTTCTTCACCAGATGGAATACACAGGAATCAAATTGACTACATCTGTGGAAAGAGACAATGGAGAAGCTCAGTGTTATCTGTCAGAACGAGGCCAGGGGCTGACTATGGAACAGACCGTCAATTGCTCATATGCAAGTTCGAGTAGAAGCTGAAGAAAATTAGAACAAGTCCATGAGAACCAAAGCACGACCTTGAGTATATTCCACCTGCATTTAGAGACCATCTCAAGAATAAATTTGACCCATTAAATACGAGTGACCGAAGACCAGAGGAGTTATGGAATGACATCAAGGACATCATACATGAAGAAAGCAAGAGGTCATTAAAAAGACAGGAAAGAAAGAAAAGACCAAAACAGATGTCAGAAGAGACTCTGAAACTTGCTCTTGAATGTAGAGCAGCTAAAGCAAAAGGAAAAATGATGAAGTAAAAGAGCTGAACAGAAGATTTCAAAGGGCAGCTCGAGAAGACAAAGTAAAGTATTATAATGACATGTGCAAAGACCTGCAGTTAGGAAACCAGAAAGAAAGAACATGCTGGGCATTTCTCAAGCTGGAAGAACTGAAGAAAAACTTCAAGACTCGAGTTGCAATATTGAAGGATTCTATGGGGAAAATATTAAACAACACAGGAAACATCAAAAGAAAATGGGAGGAATACACAGAGTCACTGTACCAAAAAGAATTGGTTGATGTTCAGCAATTTCAGGAGGTAGCATATGATCAAGATCAAGAACCAATGGTACTAAAGGAAGGAGTCCAAGCTGCACTGAAGGCATTGGCAAAAAACAAGGCTCCTGGAATTGACAGAACACCAACTGAGCTGTTTCAACAAACAGTTGCAGCAGTGGAAGCGCTCACTCGTCTATGCCAAGAAATTGGAAGACACTACCTGGTCAACCGACTGGAAGCGATCCATATTTATGCCCATTCCAAAGAAAAGTGATCCAACAGAATGCAGAAATTATCAAACAATATCATTAATATCACACACAAGTAAAATTCTGCTGAAGATCATTGAAAAGTGGTTGTAGCAGTACCTCGACAGGGAACTGCCAGAAATTCAAGCCAGTTCAGAAGGGGACATGAAATGAGAGATATCATTGCTGATGTCAGATGGATCTTGGCTGAAAGCAGAGAATTGTATTGCGTTGACTATACAAAGGCATTCAATTGTGTGTATCATAACAAATTATAGATAACATTATGAAGAATGGGAATTCCAGGACACTTAATTGTGCTCACGAGAACCTGTATGTAGACCAAGAGGCAGTGGTTTAAACATAACAAGGGGACACTGCTTGATTTAAAGTCAGGAAAGTTGTGCATCAAGGTTGTATCCTTTCAGCATACTTATTCAGTCTGTATGCTGAGCAAATAATCCGAGAAGCTGGACTATTTGAAGAAGAACGGGGCATCAGGATTGGAGGAAGACTCATTAATAACCTGTGATATGCAGATGACACAATCTGCTCGCTGAAAGTGAAGAGGACTTGAAGCACTTACTGAGGAACATCAAAGACCACAGCCTTCAGTATGGATTACACCTCAACATAAAGAAAACAAAAATCCTCACAACTGGACCAGTAAGCAACATCATGATGAATGGAGAAAAGGTTAAAGTTGTCAAGGATTTCATTTTACCTGGATCCACGATCAATACCCGCTGAAGCAGCAGTCAAGAAATCAAAAGACGCATTGCGTTGGGCAAATCTGCTGCAAAAGACCTCTTTCAAGTGTTAAAAAGCAAAGATGTCACTTTAAGGACTAAGGTGCGCCCGACTGAAGCCACGGTGTTTTCAATCACCTCATATGCCTGCGAAAGCTGGACAGTGAATAAAGAAGATCAAAGAAGAACTGATGCCTTTGAATTATGGTGTTGGGAAAGAATATTGAATATACCATGGACTGCCAGAAGAACAAATAAATCTGTCTTGGAAGAAGTACATCCAGAATGCCCTGTAGAAGCAAGGATGGCAAGACTTTGTCTCACATACTTTGGACATGTTATCAGGAGGGACCAGTCCCTGGAGAAGGTGTCCATCATGCTTGGTGGAGGGTCAGCAAAAAAAGAGAATGACCCTCAATGAGATGGTTTGATACAGTGGCTGCAAAAAAGGGCTCAAGCATAACAATTGTGAGGATGGCGCAGGACCAAGCAGTATTTTCTTCTGTTGTACATGGGGTTGCTATGACTCCGAAGTGACTCAATGGTACCTAACAACAACAATCTTTAGTACAATGAGAGGGAACTGCAGGATACAAATTATAAGGAAAGAATGGTGGAAAGAACTTCCAGGTAGAAACCTAAGTGAAATGTAAGCATAAGGGCAAGTTTGTTTGTCTATTTTGTTCTCTCCAGTGCGTAGAATAGTGCCCAGGACATAGTAGGTGTGACACACTTACAGGTTGCTTCAATCAGTATTACTTTAATCAGTAATAAGACTGCTAGTTTGAAGATTTCATCCAGTGGCATCAGTCACTCTGTGGGTGCTACATTCATCTGATCCAAGCCTGAACACACAAAATGCTCCCAGAGCATTCACATGAATAGCAGCTTTTATTACTTACAAAAAGAAGCAGGCAGCAAACCAGAACAAATTCAGATCCATTATTGAGCAGGTCCTCCCTGTGAGTTGAAAATGCTGGCTGATGGAGATGACCACTCTTGTACGTGTACCCCACTTTGTATCATAGGTGAAAGACTCAAAAGGTGGGGTCTACCTGCATATGACCCCCCAACCCTGGCTAGATAGATTTGTTAGGTGAGCTGAAAAAACTCTGCTACGTATGCTCTCCCCTGGTACTGTAGGTGAGGGACTCCGAAAATCCCTCCCCCAGCCACTTTTATACCCCAAAGCCTACACGATTCACTACAAGGAGCACAATGTAGATTTTCCTGCCTGACCACCAGGGGTAATGGGTGGTTAGACATATCAGCTCCAACACAGAATGGTATCTCTTTAACCCTGCTGACAAACATCAGGCCTCAGAGGGTGGGGGATGGAGGTTTGTTCCGAGGCCTCATCGTGCCCCCCACCCCCAATCCTGAGACCTGTTGCCAGGTGATGAGTTGGGGACTCCCAGTTCATTTGTTTAAGTGTTGCATGACTGTTTTAGAAAAACAAAGAACACCTTGATTGCTTGAGAATTCCAAGGGCTATTTTCAGAAACCGTAGACAAAAGGCCACCAAACTTCTTTCTCTCACGTTAGGAAAATCAGTACATATTTACAGAATAAATAAGACAGAACGGGAACTTACACTTCATAAGCACTTACCATGAGCTGGGTACATGGTATACATCACCTCATTTAATTATTATTCCAGTTTTACAGTAAGAGGAAAACTGAGGCTCGGAGAGATTAACTTCCTAACCCAAGGACACATAAAGCGAGAAAGCAGCAGTCAGGATTAAACCCAGTTTTGTGGGTCTCGAAAACCCTGGTCTTTCCTAGACACTGAATTCTACCTATCTAAATACATAGTGAACTTGATCATGTCACATATCCACTTACTCTTGTTCTTTATCTATAGAGAGGGTTGGACCAGTGGCCTGCAAAGTCCTGTTCCAACTGACCGACTCCATGAGTAGTAAATGGGCCCAGGGGAAGGGTACAAGATATTGTACCTGCTGTGACTTCACATCCCCTTCCATGCCACTTCTACCAGTGGGTACCTGATTTCTGGTGCTTATTTCTTCCCTTACTGTTTTCTGCCACCTCTGGCATAGGCTCAGCTCTCTCCAGCTGGATGTTCTGAAGTCTGGTGTGTTGTGCTTATCTTAGGCCCTTGTGGGAGCTTATGGCCTCTGGCCCTTCAAGCTGAACCTAGCATGTTGAGTCCTAATCTCCAGCCTTAGATCTCCAGTCTCACCACACTGTCACTAATCACGTCACTTTCTAGTGCCCTCTTGTCTTCAGGAAAAAATCCACTTCCCCCTTGTTTATTATAATAATTAGGAGGTAGCAAAATTATAATAAGACTATGTTAAAAATACTCTCCCATTCCCACTGTCGTCATCAAGTTGATTCCGACTCATAGTGACCCTAGAGGACAGAGTAGAACTGCCCCCCTAGGGTTTCCAAAGCTGTAAATCTTTATGGAAGCTGACTGCCACATTTCTCCCATGGAGCCACTGGTAGGTCCAAACTGCCGACCTTTAGGTTAGCGGCCCAGTGCACCACCAGGGCTCTGCTCGAAGAGACCCTAGGAGACTATAAAAGCAAGATTTGAGTTCACAGAGAAGGTAATTGACTGCTGAGCCTCTTTAAGTACTCCCTTACCCCGCTGCCCCCAGGCACCTCAGGTGTCTTAAGCCCCACCCTTGGTTCTGTTCTGTGCTCCTCCCACCCCATTAGAGCCTGCTCTGCCTCTAGCCTCACCTGCTGAAGGTAGTCCATCAACTATTGAGTTGTTCATCTTTTAAACTATCACCTCCTCCAGAAGCCTTCCCAGCCTCAGTTAGCTATCCCTTCTTTTATTCTCAGCAGTGAATAAAAAAAAAACTTGGTGGTTGGAAGAAAAGAGGAGGGAGGAAGGGAAGGCGGGCAGGGATTGTATTTATCATACATATATTTCTTCTTCATTAGACTGTGAAGTCCTGGTGAGCAGAGATTCCATCTTTTCTGTCTGAATGCCAAGGATATAAGGCCTCCCCTTCCTCTGCTCTGCACTTTCCAACTGAAGTTAAACACCCCTTATTCCCATCCTATTCCTCATTTCTCCTACAAGAACCTGCTGGATTTCACAACTCTACTCCAGAAACCCTTTGTCTAACAGATCTAGCTTGTCCACTTATAATATTCCCATTCGATGCATCACAAATTAATCTTTATTTCAATGTTAATTTCCGTTTCTACTAGAATTTTTTTGATGTGTAAGATTCTATATTTGACCTGGGTAACTCTGTATTGCCTTATTTTGGGTTGGGCATTGGGGAAGGGCTTCAATTTATCATCACTTTTTATGGACGTTGGTAGTCTTTCATAACCACCATCAGCAAAACAAATGAGCAGCAAAGCTGAGATGGAACAGAAAAGCAAGAATTGAAGATTGGGTTTCACCCCCTTCTGAGCAGTAAGATGAAATTAAAGCCCTCTTAAGAAGTCCCTAAATTCCATTTACCGCTCTTTCCACAAACCTACTCTTTTTTTCAAGCCATGACCAGAGGCATAAAAGGAAAGAGAAAAATCGAAGTCATCTTAGCAACATTTCTGGTAGAAAATCTGACCAGATTGGTATGTGTGAGTTTCATATTATTCTAAAGCCCATTATTCTCAATAGGCAAATTTAAGAGGTAGTTTGAATACCTGATTTTTGAAGAACTGCCATAGTACATCCAAAGGGTTTGTAATAAGAACTCGGGGGCCTTGAACCTGGGGGCTCCAAGCCTCACCTATGAATTCCCAGCTTCAGCCTAACCGGAGAAGCAAAGCAGACCCTTCATAAAATGAAAAGTGAAAACACGGAAGGCCTTCCTGGAAGGTGCAATGCCACCCCACCACAAAAACCTCAGTTAAGCGAAGAGGGCTAAAGTCATTCATTCTTTTTATTAGTGATCTTCTGTATTCCTGCAAATACTGTACTATTGCAGTCCTATCGTTTCAAATGTGTGTTTAAACAGGAATATATTACATGCATAATCTTCCCTCAAATTACATTTGTGAGATACAAGCTTGGGTAATTCTGCTCCTTTTCCAAAGTGAAATGCAACCCTTGTGTTTCCAAACATCACTATGAAGCAAAGCCAATATGTTCTCATTTCTAAGCTGGACACAAGTAACTATTATGTGCCATTCTGGAAACTGTGACAGAACGTTATTCATCTGTTTGTTTTAATGGTTCATGGCCAAGAAAAAAAAAAAAGCCTTAGAAATTTAAATTTTTAAAGCAAAAAAAGTGGCGAGGGAAAGAGTGAGGGACTCTTTTTCTAATGAACTAAATGTTAGCAGTTGCCAGTGTCCAGGTGTGGGAAACAGCATGTGATATGTGACACAGTCACCTGAAAATCGTTCGTGGTTACAAAGGCATTCCAATAAGAGAAGAAGGGAAATTAGGCTTAGCTGAATTCTCAGCCTTATAGATTTAAGTCTTCTCTGAGTCATTGCCCTCTGGGTTGACATGACTTGATTGGCTCACTTTGAACGCTGACCTTAAAGGTCAAGTATTTTAACACATTACCCTCTTTGATGCTCACTTTCAGACTGGTCTTTAGAAAACAGACTTTGCTAGCTAACTTTGGCATCACATATTTAACCTGGAATCTCTTGACCGCACCTAGCCTGAGGCAAAGTTAGCTTTCGGTACTCCTGACAGGTCCTCTTCCAGGACACTCTGCTTCATTCTTCACTCCTGCCAGCTCTTTCCATGTCTCCGCCTAGACCTGTCCTGATACGCCTTTTCTGAGGACCTTCTACTCCAAGGTGTGTGCAGTTAAAGCTGATAAGACTTAAATTAGTACCCCTCCTCCTAGCTGGCTTTTTAACCAAGGATGACTCAAAGCTAGAGGTCTTCGTAGGAAGGAGGAGAAATTTGGGGGTAAATTGTAATTTTTTAGGCCATATAAGATTATAACCTATTTTTAAGGTGTCTCTGATCTTTTACCCACATTGGAGTAATTCTGCATCCTTTTCTTGGACCCTTAGTCTTATCACATATCCCCACTTTTAATGAAAAGACAAAACTGATTCTCACCTTTAAGAGGCTCAATTACACAGCCCCCAAGGGCAAGCAAGGACCTGATTCACAAATTTTAAAAAGCTATACTTTCAGTTAGGTCCCTGGATGGCTCAAACAATTTGTTTGTCTACTAAATTAAACTAAAGGTTGACAGTTTGATGTGATGCCACCCAGCAGCACCATGGAAGAAAGGCCTGGCGATCTTCTGGTAAGGTTATAGCCAGGAAAATCCTGTGGAGTAGTTGTATTCTGTAACATATGGGGTTGCTATGAGTTGGAATCAACTCAAAGGCAACAGCTTGGTTTTGGTTTCCATCCAATGATCTTTTAGTTATTTTTTCTTGGGTAAAGAGAAATTGCTTCCCATATGGCATTCTGGTGGCGTAGTGGTTAAGAGCTCGGCTACTAACCAAGAGATGGTCAGTTCGAATCCACCTACTACTCCTTGGAAGCCCTACAGGGCAGTTCTACTCTGTCTTATAGGTCACTATTAGTTGGAGTCGACTTGATGGCAACGGGTTTGTTTTGTTTTGTTTTGTTTTGGGTTGTATGAAAAAAAATAAGCCACACTTGGCTAAATGCTCACTGGAGCAGACCTCAGGACATTACTTCTCTTTGGGCTCTGTGGTGCCCAGATTCAGGGTTTTGGGGGAGGCATCCTGGTGTAATTTTGATCTCTGTGGCTCCGAATGGTGCTGTGTAAGATGACTGACTGAGTGGGATAAATTCAGAAGTGTGGAATTAGTTCATTCACTACAGTCTACCAGCATGAGGTTGCCACACTGTGGGCTATCAGATCTCTCTCCCTGGCATTCCAGCTGGAGAGCTATGAGAACAAAGAGACCTGCTGATATGGTGTAAACTGCCAACGCTTACTTCTGATTAGACTGCTTGGAAGCCACCCACACTCCAATCCCCAAAATAACTCTTTAACTCTGAGGCTTGAAATTCCACCCACCGGCCGATTCTCAAGGTCCCTTGATCTTGTTCTTGTGTTTCTATGAAATTTTAGAGTTTGCAGAGTACCTCTACACCCACTCTTCTCACAAAGGAGAGGCATGCATTTTAACTGGGTATTACCCCAAAGGAGACCCTGGGTGATGCAAAGGGTTAACGTGCTTGGCTGCTAACCAATAGGTTGGAGGTTCTACTCCATTCAGAGACACCTCAGAAGAAAGGCCTGGTGATCTACTTCCAAAAATTCAGCCATTGAAAACCCTATGGAGCACAGTTCTACTCTGACACAAATGGGCTCGCCATGAGTCAGAATCAACTCAAGGGCAACTGGCTGATTACTCCAAGGGGGAACTTTTTAGGGCCTAACTGATCAGCCAGAATCAGTTCAGCTGATTACATCTGTTAGGCCTGTCCATAACCAAAAAACCCATTGCTGTAGAGTCGATTGCAACTCATAGCGACCCTATAGGACAGAGTAGAACTGCCCCATAGGATTGCCAATGAGTGGCTGGTAGTTTCTAACTGCCAACCTTTTGGTTAGCAGCCTGAGCTCTTAACCACTGTGCCACCAGAGCTCCGGGCCTACCCATGTCCCCCAGGTAAATTCTGATGAGGAAAGCAGGCTTCAAACTGGTTCCTTCTGGTTCAAACCCCTGCTGAGAATTTGCATTTCCACCCCAGATATACTGAATCACAATCTATATTTTAACATGATCCCAGGTGATTCTTATGTATAATAAATTTTCAGAACCACTGCTCTACTAGTGGTTCTCAGAATTGGTCCCTAACCAGTAGTATTAGCATCACGTGGGAACTTGTTAGAAATGCAAATTCTCAGCAGGCGTTCGTACCTGAACAAACTGGTTCAAAGCTCTGGAGGAAAGTGGTTTCCACTTTGGAGAGTGTTTCTAGAATGAAGAAGGGTCCGTGTCCTTGGGCTAATGACCAGTCTCCGCATCTGTGACAGTTCAGTTGATCAGTCAGGCAACGGGCCTTATTTTCTACCTCTGGAGATCTGGAGGCGACAGCTCTCGGCAGCATCCCCTCCTGAATTCATTCCACCGATGTTCATTGAGCTGTGCACTGGGCCAAGACCAAAGAGTCAGGAACCTGCACAAGTCATGGTCCTCGCCTTGGCAGAATGGCGAGATGGTACTAAACAGATAAATGTGATCTGAAGTCATAAACGGGTGAGAGCGGTGTGACGCCAGGGGTTCAGTGGCGCATTTTCCTTGAGAGTTAGAAGCATCTGGATCTTAAAGATGAGAAGACATTCACAAGGTGAAAAAGAGGTGGAGGACGTTCCAGGCTTTGAGGAGAGCCTCAGTCAAGCCATAAAAGCATCAAAGTACGTTTTCAGGTCCATGAGACTAGTAAGATAAATCCAAACCCCAAAACTAACCCTGTTGCTGTCAAGTGGATTCTGATTTATACAGCGAAGTTCCTAGGCTTGATAGCAGAGAACAAGGCTGGAAAAATTGGCAGGTACTAGCTGACGAAGGATCTTGTATACACTGAAGTCAGGAGCTTGAAGTGAGGGGGAAACTACAATGGCTTTGGGGCAGGAAATGACCTGATCAAGTCTGTGTTTTGGAAACATCACTCTGGGGAGAGAGTGAAGGATGAATCAGATGAGGGAGAGCCCTCTATTAATACCCACCCCCACTACCTCCCAGGGGTGAAGCTACGAGTGAGGGTGTCAGGATTGTCCTCAGATTACCTCTCACATCTGGGTCTGCGTTGCTGTCATCTCACTGGGCACTAGGCTGGTCAGGGACATAGATGTGAAGTCAGGGACAATTGTCTTTAGTACCCCACATTCCTCTTCCTAACGCAAACCTTTCCTCCGTTGCCCAAACCTTCCTTGCTGTGCAACTTACAATAAAAATTAAAGTGCCCACCACAGTGATACAAACCAATCCGCGCCAAGATCTTCCTGACGAAATATGTCATCTCTTCCGGGAAGCATTTGGATCTAGAACGCAGGTCAAGCCTCAGACAAAAAAGTGAATTGTTAATGGTGAAAATTCAGTCACCCAAGGGACAGGCCAGGAGGGAGTTTTATAAAGTCATAATGATTAAATGAGGTAATCTAACATCTAACACCCTCGCTCTTAGCTTCTCCTGTTCTACCTGTACAGAGTAAGGCCCCACCCACCAGTAAGGCTTGCTTTCTTTTTTTTTTTTTTTTTTGACTTTTCATTTTGAAATATTTTTATATTTTTAAAATGCTGCAAAAGTAGTGCTGAGAATCTCCATACACCCTTCACCCTGCTTCCCCTGATGTTATCATCTTGCTTAAACATAGTATTAATGATCCAAAGTAAGAAATTAACTGTGGGACTATATTATTAACGAATCTACAGCCTTTATTTAGATTTCACCAATCTTCCCACTAATGTTAAGGGTTTCTTTTTTAAGCATGTGTCTATGACAACAGTTGAGTTTGTGCTCTGTCGTCTACCTTAAATTGGAGGTGGGCTTCAGAAACCCTGGCCTTCTCTAAAGAGAAGTGTTGTGAGCCTCACATGGTCCACACTTGGCATAACTCCAGTTTGGCATCTATTCGGGGCACTTCTGCATCTTTTCACCCCCATCCCCCAATCCTGTCTCCTACTTTCTCCTCCACCTCACAAGCTACATCTCGGGCTTCCCTTGTCCCACACTATGTGATTGTGCTTTTTTAATTTTCAGAGAGTTGTCCCCTTTGCTCACTGAGCTGAGAGGTTTGCCCAGGAATTTGTAGCTATTCTGATTTCCACTGTCATTGTAAGACTCCCTTGGGCTGCAAGTTGCAGTGGCAGAGTCTTTGCAGAACAGGGGTTCCCTTTCCTTGGCTTATGGTGGCTCCTGGCTGGATACATCTAGCTGCCCAGTTGTTCTGCTGTCTGCTTAGTCCTGTTTTCTCATCCCTCACAGTCTCCTTGCCCTGGGAAAGGAGGAGAATCTGGGGGTGGGGGACAACTTGCATTTGCTGTTCCAAGTCACGTAACAGGGAATGTGGAGAGTTGTAGAGGCTGGCAACGTTCTAACTGAGTTCCCTTTATGAGAAACATGAGTTCCCATCCCAAAGCACCCCTGCATCTCAGCGTCACGTTGAGGTAGCTGGTGCATGCTTCAGCCCACTGCAGTGTTGAATGGCCAAGTTCCACTTGCCCTTTCTTGATACGCTTTTCTCCTCCATAGAACGTAGCCCTTGCGTTCCGGCTGTCTCATGGCTTCATGTTTTCAGTTTGCTGAACGCGGCGTGAGGCAGGAGGACATCAATGATGAGACAGGTGTGAGCTAGAGAAAAACATAAAGCTGATTAATGCTGGAGGAGCACTTGTTCCCCTCCAGCCAAAGCCAGGGGGAAAAATGAAAAGAAGTGTGACTTTATGTTTTAAAAGAAAACCTTTTGCCACCCAGCTTACACCACAGCGTCTTCAGAGTAGAAAGCCCCTGCAAGCAGTACAAAAACTTCTATGACCTAACCGTTTGGAAGGAAGCTGTATAGTGTGGTTTGGGGCAAATCTAGCTCCTTTATTTGCTGTGTAACTCTGGACAAGTGCTTTACTCTTCCTGACCCTCAGTTTTGTGATCTGTCTAATGGAAGTAATTCTGCCTGCACCTTCTTTACCCAATTGTTGTGAGGATTAAATGACTTAATGCCTGTTTTAGAGGTATATGAAATTTAACATGCCTGGCATAGAATAAGGGCTTATTATATAGTTTCTTTCTATGATTAGGCTGATTTAATAAAAAGCAGCATTGAGAAGCCTAACTTAGTTACAAGTCTAACAACATGGTGTAGTAGCCTGAGCTTGAATTTTAACTTTAAACCCTCCACTGTGTACTGGCTTTGTGAATTTGAGCAAGTTACTTCTCTGAACTTGAGTTCCTCCCTCTGTAAATAAGGAAGAGAAAACCTCCTAAGGGGTGGCTTTGAGGAAAGCACTTAGCACAGTACCCAGCACAGAGCCGCAGACACTTAATAAATGTTTGTTTTTCTAGTGCCGTGGGTCTCAACCGCATTCAGAGCACCTGGGAGCTTTTTAAAAATCAAAAATGCCTAAGCTGCGTCCCTAGAGAATATGATTTAATAGGTCTGGGCGGAGCCTGGGCATCAGTAGTTTTGAAAGCTTCCTGCAGAGATTCTAATAAGCAGCCAGGGCCGATTACTACTCCCCAGCAGATGACGTTACATGGTGTGCATGTGTGCGCGTACGTGTGTGCGCATATTTTTTCTTTTTTATATCTGCCCCTAAGGCGCTGGCCAGAATAGCAGAAATTCTGGGCACCGTCAAAAATTCAATACACCTGCAGGTCTAAGCCCTAGATAAGAAATGTACAGCACAGGAATTCATTCCATTTTATTCTGAAAAATAAAAAGTATTCAAAGAGTCCTTTTAGAGTCTTGAACTGGAAAGGTGGTAAGAAGTTTAGCGTAAGCCTCGCACGTAAAATATGGGAACTCCCAGTAGGTTGGGGATTTATATCTGGGGATAATTCCAGGGTTTTGGCCTCCCAAGGGATATAAATTGAGGCCTTGAGAGTTTAATGTGAGGGAGGAAGAGGTGTTCTCATAATGATACCTCAAAAATCCAGAGCTCTGCTAATGCCTGGGGATAGAAAAGCATCATCTGTAACAGCAGGGGTTGGAGTGGGCGTATGTCCTGGTCTCTGTGCTTGTTTCCAAGATCCAAGACTTGGTCATCCGAGAACCTTCTTTCTCCCCATAGGTTTATGGTATTAGTTACCCAATAAAAGTTGGGTTAATCTTACAACCTAAGTAAAATTTAAGCCAAAAAGTCTTCAGCATTACTCTAGGATTTATGAAAGTAAACATATGGAGTGCTTGCAGGGTTTTGCAACATTAAAATTTCAGTGTTTTTATGTCGGGTATATGATATAGTCATTTGTATGTGTACTTAAAAGTTACGTTTTGCAAAAGAGCTTTGCAGTATGAACTATTTTCAGGACTAAATGGAAGATACTTCCCCCATCTCCACTTGAAATATCTATTTTAGTGGATGGGGAGGAGAAAGCAGCTGAAAACTACTGTCTCTTCATGATCAGCCCTATCAGGTACTTTTACCTGGTTTTTGTTCTATGGTGATTTCTAGACTCCCACACCGAACCCCAGTGGGGAAGTTCAGGGCCATAGCACTAAATAACCACAGTCCCTTTTACAAACGAGGAGCTTAGTAAATAACTATTCTTCAAACAAACATCCTCTTTGGTAATTGTAAATACTTTAACAATAATCATATGTTACCTCTGATAGAACTTAAAAACTTTTACATTATATGATGGGATCCTCATGACTTCTACTTATGGGATGTTGTTGTTGTTAGTTGCTGTCAACTCATGGCAACCCCATGTGTGCAGAGTAGAACTGCTCCATAGGGTTTTCAAGGCTATGA
Organism: Dugong dugon; assembly: GCA_030035585.1. Lineage (NCBI taxonomy): Eukaryota > Metazoa > Chordata > Mammalia > Sirenia > Dugongidae > Dugong > Dugong dugon. The sequence goes on from CM057462.1 coordinate 92,863,439, forward strand.
CCTTTCAAAAGCAGGTCACCCAGGCCTGTCTTCCAAGGTGCCTCTGGGTGGGTTTGAACCACCAACCTTGTGGCTAGTAGTCCAGTGCTTAACCATTTGCTCCACACAGAGACTTTCACTTATGAGGTAGAGAGGTATTTATCATCTCCATCTTATCCATAAGAAAACGATGGCTCTAAGGGGTCAGACAGCTTGCCTTTGTTATTGTTGTTAGGGGTTGTCAAGTCAACTCTGACTCATAGCGACCTTATGAATAAACACAACAAATGTTGCTTGGTCCTGCACTGTCCTCACAGTCCTTGATATGTTTGAGCCCATTGTTGCAGCCACTGTGTCAATCCATCTCATTGACAGTCTCCCTCTTTTTCGCTGACCCTGTACTTTTACCAAGCATGATATCTTTCTCCAGCGATTCGTGCCTCTTGATGGCATGTCCAAAGTAAGTGAGACAAAGTCTCTCCATCCTCGCTTCTAAGGAGCATTCTGGCTGTACTTCCTCTAAGCCTATTTGTTCATTCTTCTGGCAGTCATGGTATATTTAATATTCTTCGCCAACATCACAATTCAAATGTGTCAATTCTTCAGTCTTCCTTTTTCCTTGTCCAGCTTTCTCATGCATATTGAGGTCATTGAAAAGACTGTGGCTTGGGTCAGGTGCACCTTAGTCATCAAAGTGACATCTGCTTTTTAAAGATTTTAAAAAGATCTTTTGCTGCAGTTTTGCCCAGTGCAGTACGTCATTTGATTTTTCGACTGCAGGAAGAGAATTTTGTTCTCCTGACTTTTGCCCTAGGGTACTTTAACTTGGGGAAGAATGATATTTAATTCAAATGATTTATTGACTCCAGCCAGGTTAGCAGAGGAACAGTATCCAGGGTGGCGGTCAGCCCATAAACATGGCCCGCCACCTTGTGTTTGGCTGTGGCCTGCTTTTGAGAAACAATAGTTTGACTTATTCTCTAGATTTCCTTGGAGTTAGTGACTCATTTCAGATTCACCAATCCACACTTTGTCCTCACCCTCTTTCTGCATGGTAGAAATAATGGGTCCTAAAGCAGGGGGAGCCACATAGTTGAGATGCCCTTTGGTTTCTTTCCAGATGCACCCAGCTTCTTCCCTTATGGCTCCCCCTAATTGACACGTCAGTTGGAGTGGATCTTGCGGATAATGCGCCCACGCCTTTTAGCAAATGAAGCAGAAATAATCTCTGCTTAAAAAACAAAAAAACTGTAGAACATGTGCCCAGATTTCCAACTCATTTCCTTTTTACTCTTATAACTACATCATCTTCCAGCCCACCACCAGCTGCGAAAATAAAATTGTTTTTTCCCATATTTAAGGATGATTTTTGTGCTTTGGGATGATTTTCTGGGGGTGTAGGAAATTTGACCAACATGACCAACAGATGTTTTAGGTGATGGATGGAACTGAGCAAGAGCCAGATTCCTTAGCCCAGTCTTTGGGATACTGTGCCCAACTTCGCCCCCTAGTGACTGTTTAGGGCATTGTACAGCCAAAGCCAACTGTCAATGTGTGTGCTGCAGCCATTAATGTTCTTGCTTTATTTTTTAGAGATGAGTACGAAGAAGATGGATTCTGTCAACCATACAGAGGGATTGCATGTGCGAGGTTTATTGGCAACCGCACTGTCTATATGGAATCTTTGCACATGCAAGGGGAAATAGAAAATCAGATCACAGGTAAGTAACACCAACGTCATTATACTTATCCCTTGAGTAACTATTTTTCTCACAACTAGTTTTTTTGAGGCTTTCTCTTGATAAAGTATTAGGCTAAGCATGAGGGCTGGGAGCAGTAACATAAAGAAGCATGAGATATGATCTCTGTGCTCTGGAATTTACATTAGAATAATTTATTGAAGGTTGCATTTAGAGGAAAAGGAAGCTTTGAGAAGTCTCACATCCATTCAAACACTCAATAAATATTACTGAGTGCTTTTGGTGTACCAGGAACTGGGCTGAGCACTGAGGATATGATGGAGTGGTGAATAAGCCAGGTATATCTCTGCCCTCACAGAGCTTACTGTTTGGAAGCAACATGATGTAGCGTGAAAGGGAATGAATTTAGGGTCTAGCTGAATGCTAATCCCAGAGCTACCATTATCGTGACTTTGGGGAAATCGCTCACCCTCTGTGAATATCTCTTTATTCATCTGCGAAACGAATGATGAGGCAAGAGGATCCTAGGTCTTTTCCTGCTCTAGCTTTCTATATTTTACCCTTCATATTTTTTTTAATTGAAAGTGTTTTTCAATTGAAACCTAATAGTGAAGCACTTTCTGGTACTCATGAGTTAGGTACCGTAGCTCACATTGTATAATTTTGCTGGTGGTGATAGCAGCCTTGGACCTCTTCCATTATTGTAGTTATTATGTCTCTGTGCCATGTACCCTTTGAAATCTATTGAAATTGGCTTCATAAGGTTTTGATAGGGTTGCCAGATTTAGCAAATAAAAATACAGGATATCCAGTAATTTCAGGTAAATAACAAATAATTTTTTAGTATAAGTATGTCCCAAACGCTTATCTGAAATTTAAATTTAATGAGGCATCTTCTAGTCTGTCTGGCAATCCTAGGGTTTAAGAGAGCCAAGAACGAACCCAACTTGGGCGCAGCAAACAGTAAAAAGTCCAGAAACTATGGCCTATGGGAAATTTGAAGGCACTTGGGGTGGGGGAGGGGTTATTTAACTTGGAGAAGCAACTCCAGGAAGATGTAGTTGCCACTTACTGAAGCTCTCAGGCTTTCAAGAGGAAAAATGATTCTGTGAAATTCCAGAAAACAGACGTAGGACTAATGGGAAGGAGATGTTGAAGGCACAATTCAACCTAATCTAAGACTATTTTAACATGCTTTTAACTAAAATTCACAAAAATAATGAGAAGTTCTGATGTAAATATTTGGTGATCCAATTATAATAATCCTGTCATGGTGATTTTCAATGAACATCATTTTACTGGAAAATATTACACTAAAAAAAAAAAAATCCATTTAACTTTGTTTAACCCAGGATTTCCCAAACTTGTTTGTCCAGGAACCTTAATTTTTCATAACACTATTTATGTCCCACAGAATTAATATTCTTAGGAACATACTTTGGGAAACAGTGTTTCAACAGCCTCATAGGCTGCCTTGTGAGGCATAAGCTCCTTGTCATTGGAGGTACTCAAAGGGAGAGTGGGCGCTCCTTTTGTATGTGGATACTCGGGTAAGAAATTAGGTCATGGGATCACTAGTATTCTGTGATTGTTACTGGGACAATTGGACTGTGCTCTTCAGGAACTACCAAGTGAGTTGCCTCACTTTTCAGAAGATCAAGTAGAAAGCATTCAAGCCACAAAGACATTATTGCATTTTTGCACAAGTAATGCATACCTTCTACATTTATTTGCCAACAGTGCGCCCCTCCAGGTATTTTTTGTAAGCGCTGCTATGCCAATTTTTTTCTACATGTTGCTATAAAAAATTAGCATAATGTTCTTACAAAAATACCTTGAGGGGGGTGATAGGGGAGGGCATGGTTGGCAAGCAGACATAGATAGTGCGTGTTATTTGTGTAAAAATACTGTAAGCAAGTTACTCAAAGTCATCCAGCAAGTCTGAGGCAAGCCACAGAACTAAATTCTGTGATCAGGCGCAGCCACCGCATAAAGCGAGCCCTGCCCTGCAGCTGTCAAATGTTTTAGAAGCTTCACAAAACTAATAAAAAGTACTGGATGAAACACAAAGTTCTGTTGCTTTGTAGTAAAAATGAAAAATATATTGTACTTTAACCTAATTAATTCTTTTTATTAGGAAACGGTACACATGTAATATAAGCTTGTTTTCTTAACTTTGTAGTCAAAATGATTTTTTCAAGCCAGTAAAATAAGCTGCTTAGACATCTGAAATGAATCTCCTTTTCTTGGCCTTGTCTGTTTGAGCACAGCAGATTCTGTCCAATGTGTGTTTATATCTGGTATCTGTTGACTAGATAACAAGAGGAGATAAACCCTGGCCCCTGGGAGTTAGTAATTGTGTTTGTTTTTCAGCTGCCTTCACCATGATCGGCACCTCCAGTCACTTATCTGATAAGTGTTCTCAGTTTGCCATACCTTCTCTGTGCCACTATGCCTTCCCATACTGTGACGAAACCTCATCCGTCCCAAAGCCCCGCGACTTGTGTCGCGATGAATGTGAAATCCTGGAAAACGTCCTGTGTCAAACAGAGTACATTTTTGCAAGATCGAATCCCATGATTCTGATGAGGCTAAAACTGCCAAACTGTGAAGATCTCCCTCAGCCAGAGAGCCCAGAAGCTGCAAACTGTATCCGGATTGGAATTCCCATGGCAGATCCTATAAATAAAAGTAAGTGGTAGCCCCTAACCACCTTCTGTTCTTCCCTGGGTCCAGCAATCCCATGACAGAGTCGATTCTGGTACTTGACCCATAGTAATTATTCAGATTGTTAGTCAGATTACCTCCCAATGGGCTGAACACTGTGCCCAGGGCTGAGCGTGCAGTGGTGGATTAGACGCAGTGCCTATTTTCAAGAAGTTTCACGAAGACCAACCAGTGAACCAGTTGCTAGAGAGTCAATTCCAACTCATGGCGACCGCATGTGTATCAGAGTAGAACTGTGCTCCATCAGGTTTTCAATGACTTACTTTTCAAGAGTAGATCACCAGGCCTCTCTTCCAGGTCATCTGTGGGTGGACTGGAACCTCCAACCTTTTGGTCAGGAGCTGAGCACATTAACAATTTCCACCACTGAGACACTCTTTCTTGAAGACAATAATGTGAAAACATGGGGGCTTGCCTACACCGTCTATCCCTACACCAACATAAAAAAAAAAACAAAAAAACTATTTCTCTGTACATTTCCCATTCATCTATAATTAAACTTAACAGCAATCTTTATAGTCTCCTTTTGGTACTTAATAACACTTTATTAGTTAAATGAGTTAATATATCTAAAATGCTTAGAACTGTGCTTCCAAAACCCAAACCAAATCCATTGCATCAAGTTGATTCCAACTCATAGCAAACCTGTAGAACAGAGTAGAGCCGCCCCAAGGCTGTAAATCTTTACAGAAGCAGACTGCCACATCTTTCTCCCATGGAGCAGCTGGTGAGTTCAAACTGCTAACCTTTCAGTTAGCAGCTAAGCTTTTAACCACTGCACATTAGCACATGGTAAATTTTCAGTAAATATTATTCAATATCATCATTATTATTATCACTACCATAATCTTATTACTCTGCCAAAAATCCAATCTCTTTCAACTCGAGATTCTGCAGCACTTTCAGGTAACAGGCCCTGTGGTCACCTGGAAGGACTACTTAATAGCCCCAGTTCTCAAGGATGTCCAGTCCATCAGCACAGAGATGGCCTTAACTCCTGTTAACCCATTGCTGTTGAGTCGATTCCGACTCATAGCTACCCTATAGGACAGAGTAGAGCTGTCTTATAGGTTTCCAAGGAGCTGCTGGGGGATTCGAACTGCTGACCTTTTGATGAGCATCTGAGCTCTTAACCACTGCATCACCAGGGTTTCCAGGCTCCAGTTAGAAGCCCATAATACAGTGCCCCTAATGAACATGCTCTGGGAATCACCTACTAGATTCTTTAGGACTAAGATCAACCATCATAAATGGAAGGAAAAATTTGGCTTGAACCTTCCCTGAACCATTCACTAAAAGATTACCCCTGTGCCCCCAGGTCCCACCCCAGTTCTGATTACTTCTGTATACAGTATTAGAAATACTAGTGGAAGAATGGTTTTGCTCCTGAAGCATAAGCTTTAAATCCTGCCAGGAATGCAACTGCTGGGCAGGCCCTGGGTTGGAGCCCAGCAGGCAGGGAGGCTCTGCCCTGCTTGGCCCCTGACCGCAGAGAGGTTTTGGCCAAGAGGTTAATTGCACGTCTTCCCCTCCAGAAACTGCTGGCTGGGAGCTCCAGAGTCTCCTCTGCTTCTCTCTCCCAGCTTGGGCTTTCATTTTGTGTTTTTCAGATCACAAGTGTTATAACAGCACAGGTGTGGACTACCGGGGCACTGTCAGTGTGACCAAATCCGGGCGGCAGTGTCAGCCGTGGAATTCCCAGTACCCCCACACGCACACCTTCACCGCCCTCCGCTTCCCAGAGCTGAATGGGGGACATTCCTACTGCCGCAATCCAGGGAATCAGAAGGAGGCCCCCTGGTGCTTTACCTTGGATGAAAATTTTAAGTCAGACCTCTGTGACATCCCAGCATGTGGTAAATAGCAAGTCATTGTCTTTCTTATGTTTTATCACCTTTCAAAGATCTCCCATCCCGCCCCCACTTTCCTTAGGAGAGTTGTGTAAAAGGGGCAAAGGAGATTGATGGTGTTTGTTTGATCTCAAACCATGTCTTTAGGCTAGATGTTGTTACCTACCTTCTAGTTGGCCCCTGATTCACAGTGGACCAAGCGCTGCCTCATCATGCACCATCCCTGTGATTGGTTGCTGATCAGGTCACTGTGATCCCTAGGGTTTTCACTGACTGATTTTCGAAAGTAGATCACTAGGCCTTTCTTCCTAGTCTGTCTTAGTCTGGAAGCTCCATTAAAACCTGTTCAGCATCATAGCAGCAAGCAAGCTTACACTGACAGATGGGTGGTGGCTGTGCATAAGGTACATTGGCCTGCACATGAGGTACAGTGACCAGAAATCAAACCTAGGTCTCCTACGTGGAAGGTGAGAATTCTACACTGAACCACCACTGCCTCCCTAGGCTAGATAAACCTTGCTATTTCTACATAAGGAAACCCTGGTGGCGTAGAGGTTGAGTGTGACTACTAACCAAAAGGTTGGCAGTTTGACTCCGCCAGGCGCTCTTTGGAAACCCTATGGAGCAGTTCTACTCTGTCCTATAGGGTGCTATGAGTCGGAATTGACTCAACAGCAACGAGTTTTTTGGTTTATTTCTACATGAAACCCTTTTTAGGGTACCAACGCACACTCTCAAGGGGTAAATTGCTTTTATACCTACAGCCATTGCACTAGTGCATATAACAGGAAACGTTTTCTTCAGAGGCACAGGTGAAACAACTCACAATTAGCCATGTAGAAAGGGCAGAAAAAGATGTTACCCATAATTGTCCATATCCAAGTATACATTTTAGCACAACGAGTGTATTAGAAACAAAAAGATAACTATTTTCTGTGTGTCCTTGAGAGCACCCACAAAGCAGGGTCATTAAAGTCATTATTCAGTCATCTCGAGCAATAGTCTCATCCTTTAATGCTGCAGAAGGGCACAGGAATCTAGAAAGACAAGGGGGTTCTTGAGTTAGTCTGTTCCTTTTTCTAGGAAATGTTTTCAGGATGGGGGGACAAGAATGAAGGTGTCAGGGAGACCCAGAGTTTGAGACTATTTTGGAACTTATATTAGTCTTCCTGGTCCTGGTTCTCCTAGATGATGTCAAGGGAGTTTCCCAGGTATAGTGGGAGAGGCAGGCTGTCATTGCTTGGAAAGCCAAGGCAAAACTACAGGGTAGATTTCAAGCAAGAAGAAAGTCACAGGACACACAAATAACAGAAGTCACGGTGAGCTGGTTCTTTAACAAGTTCATTATCCAAGGCCATTTGTTCAACAGTATTTATTGAGTACCTAAACAAACAACAAAAGCAAACTCGTTGCCATTGAGTCAATTCCGACTTACAGCAAGCCTGTAGTACAGAGTAGAACTGCCCCCACTGAGTACTTACTACGTGCTAAATTCTCATCTAGGCAGGGGAATGCAGCGGGGACCCTGAGGTAGGAGTAGGCCTAGCATATCCAAGAAAGTGCAAGGAGGCCATTGAGGCTGAAACAGAATGAACAAGGGGGAGAGTAATACAAGATGAGGTCTGAAAAGTAACAGGACCAAATCATGTAGTGTCCTGTCGGTCATTGTAGGACTTAAGCTTTTGACCTTCTTGAGTTAGGGAGGCATTAGAGTGTTTTGAGCAGACGCGTGATATGATATGACTTATATTTTAAAAGGATAACTTTGGCTCCTGGGTTGGGAATAGACTGTGATGACCGGATTACTGATGGATCAGATGTGAGATACAAAGAAAGGGAGGATCAAAAGCAGCTCCAAGGCTTCTGAATGGGGTTGCCTTTTACTGAGATGGAAAAAACTGCAGGAGAAGCCAGTTTGATGAGACCTGGAATTAGGAGTTTCTTTTCATTCGTGCTGAAATTGAGGACGCCTTTTACGAATCCAAAAGGAGATGCTGAGGAGGCAGTTGGATATTAAAGTCTGGAGTTCAGGGGTGAGGTCTGGGCTAGAGATAAACATTTGGCAAATGTCAGCATGTAGATGGCAATCAGAATGAGTGGGAAGCCAGGCTTAGAAAATGGGCATCCCGGCCCTGAAGGGAAGAGGAACATGTCTGGTTGATGAGATATGGATGAGAAAGGAGGAAGTGTTAGTTGAAGACAGTTGACTTAGACTGAGTAGTCAGTGTCGGTAGACTATTCCTAATGTAACAGCTATTTTATTGAGTGACTGCTATGGGCTAGATCTTGTATGAGACACCTTGCCTCTGTTACCCCATTTAATCCCCATATCCAGTCTCTATTATCCCCATTTTATGGATGAGGAAACGGAGATTCAGTAAGAATCATGCAACTTGCCCAAGGACGTTTCAGCTTTCAGTGGCTGAATCATGTATAGAACTCAGTTCTGCCTGATTCCCAAACCTGTTTGTTCTTTCCACGTAGCAATACTCTCTCCTCTAAGAGAAAGCAAAATGAATCTACTTAAAAGCGATAACAGGTAAACTATAAATGCATAGTTCATAGTAAGAGCAGTTTATCACAGTAGATAAGGGCATAGGTTCTGCATCAGAGTACTTGTGTCTGAATTCCACTTCTTCAGGGAACTAGCTGTGTGCTCTTAGGCAAGTTTCTTAACCCCTTCTAACCTTATTTTTCTTATCAGTAAAGCAGAATAATATACGCCTGGTGTTTATTGTGAGAATAAATGAGTTAATATCTGAAAAGCCCCGTGGTGCCTAGAATATAGTAAATGCTAAATTAATATTATTATAATTATTATATAAGTCAGCCTATAAAGAGGAATGTTTGCCGTCAGTTCAGCAAATATTGACTGAGCGCCAACTATGGGGCAGGGGACCTGAAAGAGGGATAAAATGTGACTCTCGCCTTTATTGACCTACAGTAAAGTAGCTGAGTCAATTATAATGCAGCATATAGGATACAATAGAGATTAGCACAAATGTCATGAGACAAAGAAAGGAGGAGCTAACACATATTGGGGAGAGTAATAAACATATTAAACTCTTCTGTTGCCATGGAGTCGATTCTGACTCATAGAAACCCTATAGGATGGAGTAGAGCTGCCCCATAGGGTTTCCAAGGAGCAGCTGGTGGATTTGAACTGCTGACCTTTTGATTAGCAGCCAAATGCTTAACCATTGTACCAAGAGGGCCCCAAAGAAACCCTTAGTGATGAAAATTTGGGAAACTATTATTCTACAGTTTCATTCTTCTATGTTCCCTGTTATCCTATTGTCTTCTCCTACAAAATGGTTTTATGGATGGTTTGAACACACCAAGTTGGAGAAGGGGTGACCACACCCTCTTGTGTGTTGCTGGGTTTTAAAATACCTTCATACGGAAAATAAAGAACACGTTATAAAGTAAACTCTTACAACCACCATTGGTAACTTCAAAGCAAATTGTCCTATATGTTTTAATGTCTTGTACTTCATAGTTTGTGAGTTTTTCCACCTTATATTCAACATTAAGAAGAGAGGAATGAAAGCAAAATGTAGATTTACAATTATTTAGTTAGTTACCCCATCCCTTCTCTGGGTAAGATTGAAGAACTGCAGAAGAGCCAAGGATAAAAGCAACACTTACCTTGTTCCATGTGCCAGTCTCAGTTTTGGTGTTTTCACATGCTTTTTTTATACTCATCCTCATACTGTGACAGGTATTATTAACCCTATTTTGCTGATGATGAGACTGAGGCTCAGAGAGCCTAAGGTCACCCAACTAATACATGGCAGGTCTGTCTGACTCCAAAGTTCATCTTGCTCCTCTACTGTGCTGTCTCATGATACTGATGTGTGTCCATAAGGAGACCAAACGGATTACTTTGAATTGCTTCTTCCAGAAGAAACACATTGTTCACTCCTCACTAGGTAAATGCCATTGTCCTTTAAGTGACTTCTGATCCTTAATTTCCAACTAATGCCCATTGAGAATAGGGAGATAATTTGCCCCTAAGCTGGAAGTTTTGTTGATATCTGACTTAAGGACTCAAACTCTATTAGTTTTAGTAAAGATTATAAGTTATACCTAGAAAGGACTGGTTTTCATTTCAGTAGTCTTCCTGAAGCAATCACACATTCTGAGGAATGAAAGAAAACCATTAAAGGGCTTTCAGGCTGTAGAGAGAGAGCGAGATCACTCACATTTATAAAATACCTACTAGGCGCCTGCACAATCTCAGTGCTTTACCTATTCATTTCTAACTCATAACCACACCATGAGGAGGTGTTATTAACACCCAGTGAGGTTCAGAAGGACTAAATGACTTTTCTAAATCACACATCTAACCACTGATAGGGTTGGACTTTGAACCCTTATCTATCTAAACACAGCTCTGCCTAAACCCCAAAGCTCATGCTCTTTTCTGAGACATTCTAGTAGCTCCCATTTAAAAAGTTTTTCAGAAATAAATCACAAGAAAGACAATAGGCTCAGCCTCTGGATTCCACCATGCTGATTCCCATATGTTATGACATCAAAGAATGTTTCCTTACTGACGAAGAAATCCATCATAGTATTACTCAGTATACCATTATAGTATTAATCAGTACAGTGATGTCAGAAACCTTCAGAATATTTCTTTCTGAATATCAATCTGCAGAGGACACATTTAGAGTTCTGAGGACCGGTTAATTCTGGTCACGTAAGAGATGTGTTTAGATGAAAGTTAAATCTAGAGGTGACAAGGCAGTTTTCACCACTTAGAATAAAAAGAAAAGAACATTTTTATTTCATTTTGAAAGAAAACAATTCCTCTTTAATTCTTCAAGACAGGCCACAAATACATCCATTCAAGGAAACTGGGGATCCTTGACATGTGATAAGTTAGAAGCTACAGAGAGGCTGCTGGCTCTCTAGCATGAGAATCGGGAAAGAGAGCAGGTCGGCATCAGCTGTTGTTCTGAGGCAAGGCTTCTCATCAACAGCCCACCTTCTAACAAAATCTTCATAGCATTGTACTTTATAGCACCTTTTAGAGCATTTGATTCTTTTCCCCCATAAAATCCATGAAAGATAAACAAGGTGGAATTCTGCCATAATTTATCATATGAGAAAACTAAGGCCCAGACAAGTAAAGGCTTGTCCAAGATCACAGATGTGTTAATAAGAACCAGTCTCCTATCTCTAGGACCACTGCTCTTTGTTCTACATCAATAGTTTTCAACCCAGGGCAATTTTGCCCCTCAAGGAACATTTGACAGTGTCTGGAGATATTTTGGTTGTCACAGCTGATGGCGGTGGGAGTAGATGCTCTAGGCATCTGGTGGGTAGGGGCCCGGGATGCTGCCAAACACCCTACAATGCACAAAACAGCCCATGCAAATAATTATCCAGTCCAAAATGTCAATTGTGTCGGATTTGAGAAACCCTTCTCTACACTATACAATCGTATAGAATAACAGTAATATTAAACAGCAATTACCATTTATTGAGTGCTTACAGTGAGCCAAAAACCATGTTAGGAGTTTTTTATGCATTATTTCACGTAAAATAGTTTTATAACCTTTTGAATAGGGTTTTATTATACCCATTTTACAGACAAGAAAGAAAACTAAGACTTAGAGAGGTTAAATAACTAGTCCAAGTCACATTGTGAATGAGAAGTGGACCAAGGACTCAAACCTTTGATTTCTGTATGTATGTGAGTGCGTGTGTGTTTGTGTGTTGGTAGATAGGTAAGCCCCGGGTCATGAACGAGACCCATTCCTTTAAGTCAAATTTGTAAGTTGGAAACAGGTACACACGGTTCCTATTTCTTTAGTGCAAGAAACAACCTGAAGCGTTTTCAATGATTTAAAAGCTGCACATGCAGAACGTGAAGGTGATTGTGAAGAATTTGTTGTGAGTAGGGAGTTGGTTTAATTGTTTCAAAGTGAAGGCAAATCTATGTAACTTAAAGGGTAAGTATGAGTTGTCTGTAAGTTGGACTTTGGTAACCTGGGGAATGTCAGTAGACAGATGGATAGGTAGGTAGGTAGGTAAGTAGTAGGTAGGTGGGTGGTAGGTAGGTAGACAGACAGACAGATGCACAAAACAGATAGACAGATAGATGCTGAGATTAACTTTTCATCTTACAGTGAAATGTTGCAAGCTAGTAGGGCAGATTTGAACCGAGTCTTTTCCTCTCTCCTTTCCAAATAGGATGGAATCTCATGAGAATGTTTCTGCATTCTTTAGTTAAGTCTAAGTTAAGGAGATTCCAAAATCTCCATGGGGTTTCTCATTTTCCCACTGATAACTTTTGTTTTAGTTTCAACTAAGTAAGGCTAAAAAAAAGGTATAGGCCTAATTAAATACAGAATGTAAGCATTTGCTGTACTTTCTAGAATAAAGGCATTTGAGAACAGTCTGCCACAGATTGTTTTATCTGTGAACTTTCACTCTAGGACAGAAGATAAAACGAAACACAACCAAATATATGTGCTGTAAATTCTGGGAGTTAGCTTTGCTAGGGCTGTGTGGATATGCCCAGACAGTGCTTGGAGAAAGTGAAAGAAAAGGAAAAAAGATCTGACCTCTCATTCTCTCTGTCTTTTCTTTCGTGTCCCAGGCATCTAATGATTAGAATGGTTAATTTATTCAGTTACTCACTGAAATCAAGTGTTGAGGTCTACTGTTTTGAACTCTGTGAACAACCTAGATCAGTTCATGCCCTCGTGTAGTTTACAATCTAGTGGAAGAATCAGACCACCACCACAGGTACTGTCATATGGTTTCCAAACTTTGTGTGCGCTACCATGTGCTTTGTATTTCACTGATGGCTGCTGTTTGTTGTGTTAACTTCTTTACACCGGAATCTGACCTAGGACTTAGTTGATGCTCAATAGAAATGTGAGTTAATTAATTTAATACTCACAGTAACCACAAGATAAAGGTATCATTTCCATTTTACTGATGGAAAAGCTGAGGCAGTATTGTTTTTACTACTAAAGCCAAGATTCAAACTAAGTCTGCAGGAGTCCAGAGCAAGTCCTCTGTCTATCCTTTCACAACTGCTTAAAGAAAAAATGCTAGAGAATTTCAGGGGAAGAAACATTATTTTTCTCTTTCCTTTGATCTTTATGAGCTCTTTGGGTTTCGGGGGTGCTGTCCACTGGTTTTCTTATTTGCAGCTCCAGGAATGGAGGCCCCAGGCACAAAGATATGTAGCCGAGCAACTCCAGCGTCCTCCACGTAGACTCAGCCCAGATATGAACTGTTTCCCCCAGTAGCTCCATCCAGGCGGGAATGAGTAGTGGTTTCCTTCATGGTGTGTGCCCTTTTCCCGTTGAGTTTCGTCTCTCCTCCCTTCCCAGCAGCCCCAGGGCCCCAGTCCTCAGAGTTGGTGGTCTTCTCCGAGATCCTGCCTGCAAACCTTTATTCACTACATTTTCACCTCTAGTCACTGTGGCCACCTTCCAAACCAAATACCATGCGTTGGGTGAGAAACTAAGTAAAAAAAGGATCATTTTGCCTATATTCTTTCCAACTGGCATCTAGGCACACCTTCCAGGTTCGCTGTTTCACTGTAGCCCTTATCATTGCTTTTGTGGGCAGCTCTGGGGCCTGAGCTGTGGGAAATGTCAGTTTGGCCATTTTACTTTGGCTGTATTCCATCATACAATTTACATTCTTTTCTCCCTCTCCCATTAATTCAGATCCCCTATTTGTTTCTCTGTTGAGTTTTTTGGGGGAAGTAGAATCTCGATTGTGTTGGTTTTTTTTCATTGGCCCTTTGTTATCACTCTAGATCAAGTCCTAAGGACATATTTCTTCGTCTAGCCCTGCTAGCATGACTTACTCTTCTTTAAGTAAGAGTTTCTCTCTTTCTCAAACAACCAGAACCTCTAAGCAGCGATATTGTTTTTGCTCCTAAACCGGTTCCACAGAAGAGTACTCATTGATAAGAAAAGCAGAGAACCATTTGGCTCCATTTCGAGGTTTCATACCTGACCTGTTGCTTTTGTATTTTCTTTTAAGTCCTTGGCTTGCAACAGTTTGCCAAAGGGCATGTTGCCCAGTTCTGTGCCTGAATAGCCTTGACTTGTCCTGTAACCTTACAAACACCAGCCTTGGGTTCTGCTTTGTCACAAGCCGTTTTCTACAAGGTGGTGGTTTACAGTTCGGGGCAAGGCAGATGTTTTCCAGATTGTGAACACTGCAGTTTTTAACTCACTCTGTCAGCAGCCTTCTCCCATATTTCATAGAAGACCTGTTGTAAGGCAATTTGTCTTTCAGCCATTTCTTCAAACCAAAGTTGAACATTACAGTGAATTGGAAGGGAGGGAGGGGGAGAAGAGGAGGGAATAGAGAGCTGCTTTGTGTAGTGTGAAGCTTTCCGGAAGAGTTATTTTTATGCTACAGAGATTTTCAAGATGTACTTTAGTCTTTATAAATTTTCAACCAAGTGAAGAACAATGGTGACCCAAAACTTCTAGCTAAGTCATGTTCCATAAACATTAAAAACACAAAGTAATTTTCTCTCAAAAGTTTTTTTATTGTCCCCAGAGTTAGGGAAAACCAACCAGGAATAGTGCAGGACTGGTCTAGCAGCAGTGGGAGGCATTGCCATCCCTAGACCTGGAGAGCAGTCAGTTACTTAACCCACAGAGTATAACCGAGGCTGAAGAGAGAGCTTCCAGTGCATGCTGTAGCCTTTGGTAGAGGGATGCAGCCAACCCTCCACAGCCTGGGAGGGATGGAACCAGGGGAACAGACACATTAACCATACTCTTCCGGCCCTCTGTCTCCTGCCAGTGCCTCCCATTGGCTAAACTTAATTGGGAGCCACAGATCAAGGGAGCCCATTGACATTGTCTGTAGAGTTCAGCCTCAGTGTAGCGCTGGGTAGAAAAGGACTAAGACTGGATCTGGTGGGCTGAGGACACTGAGGGAAAACATCCATCTCTGGTTTTAAATTAATTCCTTCATAAGTTAAAACTTCAGTAGGGGCCTAAATAAGTTCCGTGATCTCAGTTTATAAAATCATAGAACCTTGGAAGGAAACATAGAAATCATCCAGCGTAACATGCCCAGCCTCTGCTTGACATTGCCAAGACCTTCAGAGACAGGGAAGTCTCTCTCCCCCAAATGGTTATGTGAAGACTCCCACTGTTCAAAAATTCTGCCTTTTGAACTAATAACACTGTTAGGGTACAGGTATTTGGTGAATTACAAACCCATCTAACAACGTTGTTATCTGGCCTTCCATCTTGTCCATAAGCCAAAACTTGTATGTGAAACCTGATTTATTTTAAAATGTTGGCCACTAATTCAAATTTAAAAAACAGACAAATAATTTAAAAAAAAAAAAAAAAACACAAAGACTAATAACGAACAAGTTCATGTACTAGACAGCCTCCGGTGTGATTTCTCATCCAAATTTGAACATCTGTCACATACTTCATTGGATGTTCTCTTTAGTCAAAAGAACATCTGGCTCCTTGTACCCACCCTTCTTTTCCTAGGGCTGTTTCTTGCTCTTTCAAAACCCTTCTTTAACACGTGGCTCTTAGAATAGAAGATGCCTAACTAGAGCAGGTAGAAGAGAACCATGATGTTCTTGGTCATTACCCAGCATTCTCAGTGGAGGGTATTATGTTGCTAAAAGTACAATATATGAAATTTTTTTGAGCAATTTCATCATTCTGTTGCTGGGTTTAACTAGGCCTTCAAGTCGCCACTAAAACTTATTAACCTTTTTTGTTTGGTCATATCAACACTTCCAAGCAAGATCTTTAACCTAGCTGCAAGCTACGTTTTAAAAATTTCAGTTGTTAACTTTGGGATCATTATTTTAGCCCGTTGTGTGTGATCCTTTAAATTTTATTTCTATATTCAAACAATGAGGCACCTTTCCTAGATTCAGGCCATTTTCAAGTTTGATATACATATCATCAAGTAATTGATGAAAATGTTGAATAGGCAGGTTCTTTGAAGCATAACCCTCTACAATTTGATGTTGATTTGCTGATTACCATTTTTAGAATACGAGTATTTGATGAATCACATATCCATCTAACAATATTATCTAGCCCTCCAATTTGTCCATAAGGATATCCTGAGCCACTCAGTCAAATGTTTTGCTGATGTTTAAATGTGTGTGATCTACCATTCCAAAATAATTGTATCAAACAAAAGAAATTTAATTTTATACAACCTATTGCATTTTGGGGCCTTGGTGGCACAGTGGTTAAGAACTCAGGCTGCTAACCAAAAGGTTGGCAGTTCAAATCCACCAGCCACTCCTTGGAAGCCCTATGGGGCAGTTGTACTCTGTCCTATAGGGTTGCTGTGAGTCGGAATCAACTTGATGGCAACGGTTTTGGTTTATGAGTTTATTGCATTTTAAGATGGAAGGAATACACGGTCACTGTAACAAAAGAAATTGGTTGATGTTCAGCCATTTCAGGAGGTAGCATATGATCAAGAACCAATGATGCTGAAGGAAGAAGTCCAAGCTGCAATGAAGCCATTGGCGAAAAACAAGGCTCCAGGAATTGACAAAATACCAATTGAGATGTTTCAGCAAACAGATGCAGCGCTGGAAGTGCTCACTCATCTATGGTAAGAAATTTGGAAGACAGATACTTGACCAACCAAATGCAAAAGATCCATATTTATGCCTATTCCAAAGAAAGGTGATCCAACTGAATGCGTAAATTATCGAACAATACTATCAATATCACACGCAAGTAAAACTTTGCTGAAGATCAGTCAAAAGCAATTGCAGCAGTACATTGACAGGGAACTGCCAGAAATTCAAGCCAGATACAGAAGAGGATGCGGAACCAGGGATATCATTACTGATGTCAGATGGCTCCTGGCCGAAAGCAGAGAATACCAGAAAGATGTTTACCTGTGTTTTATTTACTATGCAAAGGCATTCTACTGTGTGGATCATAACAAACTATGGATAACATTGTGAAGAATGGGATTTCCAAAACACTTAATTGTACTCATGAGGAACCTGTGCATAGACCAAGAGGCAGTTGTTCAAACAGAACAAGGGGATACTGAGTGGTCTAAAGTTAAGAAAGGTGTGCATCAGGGTTGTATCCTTTCACCATGCTTATTCAGTCTGTATGCTGAGCAAATAATCCGAAAAAGCCGGACTATATGAAGAAGAACATGGCATCAGGATTGGAGAAAGACTCATTAACAACCTGCGTTATGCAGATGACACAACCTTACTTGCTGAAAGTGAAGAGGACTTGAGGCATTTACTGATGGAGATCAAAGACCACAGCCTTCAATATGGATTACACCTCAACATAAAGAAAACAAAAATCCTCACAACTGGACCAATAAGCAACATCATGATAAACAGAGAAAATATTGAGGTTGTCAAGCACTTCATTTTACTTGAATCCACAATCAACACCCATGGAAGCAGCAGTCAAGAAATCAAAGGATGCATTGCATTGGGCAGATCTGCTGCAAGAGACCTCTTTAAAGTGTTAAAAAGCGAGGTGGAGCCAACACTGCACTATAGACAGAAGTGCCACGCTGTCCCTCCACAGCAAAGACCTGAAAAACTAAGTAAAACAGAGACAAACATCAGTCCTGGAACCCTAATCATCAAATGAAGAGATAAAGAACTCAGCCAAGCACCGAATGGAATAAGAAACTAACAGAGAACAGAGAGTGAGGAGACATACATGCGGAGGTCCCCCATCAGCTAATGCAGCACGGATTTGCCATCTTGCACTCCTGTCAGAGATCAGCAGACAGGGAGTATGGGAAAGCAGCTTCACGGAGCTCCTAGCAGGAGACAGAGCACCTAGTAACCAGCCATATATGCTTTTCCACCCCCCACCCTTCTTCTCCTCCACTTGGCCTCCTCTGCTTCCCACCAGCTGCAGTCTCTTGGCCGGGAGGCACCAGTTTCGGCCCCATGTCACTTGGATTCACCCCACCCATACTGGCTGGCTCCCTGAGTGCCATTTGTTTGTTGCTGGTGTTGTTTTTCTCTGCTTCTTTTGGTTTCTTCCGTGCCTGTCACCACCTCCCCCTCCTTTCTCTTGAACACCTGGCTCCATGTGCCATCTTTGCTTCTTCTTGAAAGGCTGTGAAGTGCCACTCACCTGGGGAACTGCTGCCCCAGGCCACACCACCACACTAGTGGGATCCCCGGGGCTTTTTTTGGTTTTGTTTTATTTGTTGGTTTGTTTTCTTTTTATTTTTGAGGCTTGGGAGCCTCTTCTAGCCGGCCTGTACTGCACCTCTTGGGCGCCGCTTCTCTTGTCTGCGCAGTCTCGCCGGTGGGAACCTGGGAGAATTTCTTTTTTCCTTTTTGTCTTTCTTCATTTCTCAATTTCTAGTCTCTCTATATTTACCTTCTTTTCCTGTCTCCTGAATACCTGGCGCTGTGTGACATTTCTACCCCTTCTAGCCAGGCTGTACTGCGTGGCCTGGGAGCCACATTCCCAGTTTTCACATCCATACTGGTGGGATCCCTGGGGGCTTTTCTTTTTTTTTTTTTTTTTTTTTTTTCCCTTTTCCTTCTTTTTATTTTTCTCCATTTCTCGGTTTCTCCTCTCTCCACTCCAATGGCAAGCTACCTTAGCATTTATTTTGTATGTTTGTTTGTTTGTTTGTTTTTTGCTCCTGTTTCTCTCTCCTCTCTCTCCTCTTTCCCATACCCATCTTAGCTCCACACATCACAATATCCCCTTCTTGTCTACCTGCACTGTGTGCTGAACATCACACCCCTGAGCAGCATAGGCACAGCCTACTGGAACCTGTCCTACACTGATTCCTGGCCGGCCCTTTTGGCCCTAGTATGTGCCACAAACAACCCATCCCAGCCCCTCCCCTTCAGCTAGACCTGCCCTGCTGCACCATAGCTGAGCGACTGGCCCTGCCCATTGGACGAGGAGGTGAAAAGTATGTGCCCACAGACAAGCAAACAACAGAGAAAGCACAGAACGCACAGCCCACCTGCTCAGACATAACCAAATAAAACAAAAAGACGAAATAAACAAATCTACAATCAATAAATGAAGAAAATAATTACTCAGTGTTCTGAAGACAGTAGACAATATCAAAACATATTAAAAAAAACAGGACAGGATGGTTCCAGTAGCATCCAAAATAAAACACCAGATGACTTTCCAGTAGAAGAAAAGGCACTAGAACTACTTGATAGGGAATTCAAATCTCTAATATTCAGAGGTATCCAAGAGTTGAAGCAAAAAACAGAGAAAAATGAGGAAAAAATAGACATATTCATGGAAAAGGCAGACAAAAAGATGCAAGAATTCAGGGAAATAATACAGGAACAAAATGCCAAAATAAATTCACAACTAGAAATCATACAAAATCAACAATTAGAAATCCAAAAGATAAACAACAAGATTTCAGGGCTGAGGAGCAGGTTTGAAACAATGGAAGACAGGATCAGCGAAACTGAAGACAACCACTTGGATACAACTCTGTTTGAGGAAAAATCAGAAAAAAGAATGAAGAAACCCTGAGAATTATGTGGGATACAGTCAACACCAAAAATTTGTGAGTGATCGGAATTCCAGAACAGTGGGAGAAAACAGAAGACACAGAGAGGATCATTGAAGAACTGCTGACAGAAAACTTCCCCAACATCATGAAAGACGAAAAGCTGACCATCCAAGAAGCTCAGCAAACCCCATATTAGATAGACCCCAAAAGAAAATCAGCAAGGCATATCATAGTCACACTCGCTAAAAACAAAGACAAAGAAAGACTCCTGAGAGCAGCTTGAGAAAAACAAAAAGTCACGTATAGAGGGGAAACAATAAGACAAAGCTCTTATTACTCAGCAGAAACCATACAGGTAAGAAGACAATGGGATGACATATATAAAACTTTGAAAGAAAAAAAATTGCCAACCAAGAATAATATATCCTGCAAAACTCTCACTCAAATATGATGGTGAGATTAGGACATTTCCAGATAAACAGAAATTAAGGGAATACGTAAAAACCAAACCAAACTTACAAAAATTATTAAAGGGAGTCCCTTGGTCTGAGAACAAACAACATCAGACCACAGCCTGAATCTAGGACGCAAGATTGTACCAGCCAGATATCAACCTAGGAAGTGAACTCTCAAGGACTATGCAAAACCAAAAGAATTACAACAGGGAACCAGAGAGGTTAATCTGTAAATGACAACGTCAGAACAATAAAAGAGGAATAAATGGTGTAGGCATAGAACTTTCTAATAGAAAAGAAGGCAAGGCAATACCAAGTAATAATAGACTGGTTCAAACCTAGAAAGATAAGGATAAATTTCAAGGTAACCACAAAGAAAGTTAACAAACCTACTCATCAAAATAAAGAAGAAAAACATGAAGTCTCAGTAAAAACAAAATCTACAAAAGCAAAAGAAATGAAAAAAAAAAAATCACAAACAAAAGGAACTCAGCACAGGAGAGTAAGACAAACAAAGAAAACATCAGCACCACAAAAAAAAGCACTACAAAAGGACAGCAATAAACTCACACCTATCAATAATTACACTGAATGTAAATGGCCTAAATGCAACCATGAAGAGACAGAGAGTGACAGAATGGATAAGAAAACAGGATTCATCAATATGCTGTCTACAAGAGACACACCTTAGAAACAAAGACATAAATTTATTAATAATCAAAGGATGGAATAAAATATACCAAGCACACAGCTACCAAAAAAGAGCAGGACTGGCAATACTAATCTCAGATAAAGCAGACTTTAAAACGAAGTAAAGTGTTAAAAAGCAAAGATATTACCTTGAAGCCTAAGGTACACCTGATCCAAACCATGGTATTTTCAATTGCCTCATATGCATGCGAAAGCTGAGCAACGAATAAGGAAGACCGAAGAAGAACTGACGCCTTTGAATTATGGTGTTGGCGGAGAATATTGAATATACTATGGACCGCCAAAAGAATGAAAAATCTGTCTTGGAAGAAATACAGCCAAAATGCTCCTCAGAAACAAGGATGGAAAGACTTCATCTCACATACTTTGGATATGTAATCAGGAGGTACCTGTCCCTGGAGAAGGACATCATGCTTGGTAAAGCAGAGGGTCAGTGAAAAAGAGGGAGACCCTCAACGAGATGGATTGACACAGTGGCAGAAACAATGGGCTCAAGCATAACAGTGATTGTGAGGATGGCGCAGGACTAGGCAGTGTTTTGTACTGTTGTACACAGGGTCACTATGAACCAGAACCAACTTGACGGCACCTAACAACAATTGCCTTTTAGCACTGGAAGATTAGCCTAACTCTTTCCTTTTATAGTGGAGCAAAATGAGTCCCTGAGAGTTTATGGAACCTTTTAGGGAACTCATGTGGACTCTAGTTAAAACAATTTTTCTTAAATGCTCACAAGTGAGTTACTGCACCTAACTTATTATCCAAAACCTAAACCCAAACCCATTGCCATCAAGTCAATTCTGACTCATAGTGGCTCTATAGGACAGAGTAGAACTGCCCCAGAGGGTTTCCAAGGAGTGGTTGGTGGATTCGAACTGCTGACCTTTTGGTTAGCAGCCGAGCTCTTTAACCACAGGGCCCCTAACTTATTATAGTTAAGACATTTTCTTAACCACTTAATCACTATATGTGTCTTTTTAAGAATCCATCTGAGAATACACAATGCAGTAGATCGTGTACTTTGTATTTTTACCATCAAATCAAGAGAGTGAATGCCTAGACTCAGCATGCCAGTTGAAGGTCTAATTACTACCCTTTCTCCTTGACTTCCAGGCATAAGCTCACTTAAATATCACTGGCGCAGGGCCCTATCTGCTACAGATCACTTATTTTGTAATTTTCAAATAATAAACGGTAGTGATTTCTATTTGTTTTCCTTTTCTTTTTTTAATTTTCTGACAAGATCATAATTTACACTTAGTTTCCTTCCGATTCTAAGGTTCTGTACGATGTCTTCCCATCCTTGCCATATTTAAGTTCTAAGGGTCTTCTTATTTTAACTCAAAAGTAATATCGTAAATGATGTTTCACTTTCCGAGAGTACCTCTTGAATAAGGAATCATGTTTACCTCGCTTTAAGCCTCAGGATGAGAAAGGAGCATTTTTTCCGTTATATTTAATTACTAATCAAAGTATTGAATATCACTGTAAAAATAAAATAGGAATGTCAGATGTGGACTGTGATACTGAATTGTTGATTTTTAAAAGGAACTGAATCATGTGATCCAGACTAAATTGTTGGTTTAAAAAATCTCAAGTATTTAACTTCACGTAACTAATACGTGCATTTAACTTTTAAACAGTTACTCCAAAGTATTAAAAATCTTCACTATTCCAATTTTTGGTCAGTTTTCTTTGCAATGCACTGGAGGTGCCCATTACCCTTAAAGTGAATACTAAGAATAATGTCCATTGTTCTAAAGTGATTTTATATATATATATATATATATATATATATATATATATATTTTTTTTTTTTATTGTACTTTAGATGAAGGTTTACAGAACAAATAGTTTCTCATTAAACAGTCAGTACATATATTGTTTTATGACATTGGCTAAGAACCCCACAACATGTCAACACTCTCCCTTCTCCATCTTGGAGGACCTTTTTTTATGTGTGTGTGAAAATATACATAGCCAAAGTTACACCATTACAAAAGTTTCTGCATGTACAATTCAGTGACATCAATTACATTCTTCCACTTGTGCTGCTATTCTCACTATCCTTTTCCAAATTATTCCATCACCATTATCTTCAACTCATTGCCCCCTAGGCTTCCCATGAAACCTTTTGAGTTGTTGTTGTCAATTTGATCTCACATAGATAATTCTTTTTTTTTTTTTTTTTCTTTTTTGTACCTTACATGAAGGTTGGCAGAACAAAGAGTTTCTCATTAAATAGTTAGTACACCTATTGCCCTATGACAATGGTTAACAACCCCACGACATGTCCACACTGTCCCTTCTCAGCCTTGGGCTCCCTATCACCAGCTTTCTTGTCCCCTCCTGCTTACTAGTCCTAGTCCATGGACTGCTGTGCCTCATTAGTCCTGTTTTGTTTTATGAGGCTGTCCAATCCCTGGCTGAATGGTGAACTTTGGGAGTGACTTCACCACTGAGCTAAAAGGGTATCCGGGGGCCATACTCTAGGGATTTCTCCAGTCTGTCAGGCCAGTAAATCTGGTCTTTTTTTTGTGAGTTAGAATTTTGTTCTACATCCTTTTCCAGCTCTGTCCAGGACCCTCTATTGTGATCCCGGTCAGAGCAGTCTTTGGTGGTAGCCAGGCACCATCGAGCTGTACTGGACTCAGTCTGGTGGAGGCCGTGGTAGCTGTGGTCCATTAGTCCTCTGGATGACTCTTTTCCTTGTATCCTGTTCTTTTCATTCTCCCTTGCTCCCGAAGGGGTGAGACCAGTGGAGTATCTTAGATGGCTGCTTACAGGCTTTTAAGACCCCAGATGCTACTCACCAAGGTAGAATGTAGAACATTGTCTTTATAAACTGTGTTATGCCAATTGAGCTAGATGTTCCCCAAGACCATGGTCCCCACAGCCCTCTGCCCAGCAGTTCCGTCCCTCAGGGAGTTTGGATGTGTCTATGGAGCTTCCATGACCTTTCCTTGTACAAGTTGTGCTGGCTTCCCCTGTATTGTGTACTTTCTTACCCTTCACCAAAGTTACCACTTACCTATTGTCTATTTAGTTCCCTCCCCAGCCCTAAAGTGATTTTTTTTAATGGTATGTGCTTTTAACAATGATGAAGAAAATTCCACATACTATTTTAGAGACATTTTTATTAATAGTATTGTTTAAAAGTCATGGAAACACTCCAACCTTTCTAGCTTTGGCAAATCATTTATCCTTTCTCAGCTTCAATTTCTCTATGTGTAAAATCAAGATAATAACATCAAAGTACAGAGTTAGAATAAGGAATAAAAATGCTAGAACATAAAAAGGGGGTCCGCAAATGTTAGTTTTCTGATTTTCTTTAGTAAAGCTAGTTGTTTTATGGAATATTTTTATATAAGGTCTTTTGAGCCAGGGACAGAATTCCCTTCAGGCCAAATCCAGAGAGCTGTGTGGGCTAGGAAGCTTGGTGTGTCATAGACTTAAAATAGGCTTGAATTTGGTTTCTGTCACTTACAACATAATCACGTTTTGTTTGGCTTGATCATTTCACTTGGCGAGAAGACATTGGGCCCGTTGTGCTCATTTGCATATCCTCAGTGTACTCAGAAGGAGCCAAGTTTGACTTTGTTTAAAGGATTTAGCTTCTTGCAGTTTGTTCTTCTGCAGACCTACAAGGGGATTTGTCCCAGACCTCTCGTTTACAGTAAAAAGCGTTCTGTGAATAATCTGGTAGGGAATGAATACAGAATAGACTCCTTTGTTTGTCAGACAGGTGAGAGCCCTACTTTCTCTTGTTGCTAAAAATCTAGGTTGGAAAAATAACTAATATTACATTAGTACTAAATTAGCCTCATTCCTTTGTAATCATTACCCTCATAATGATTCCACTGAAAATCCAAGAATAACAACAGAGATTTCTCCCCCCCCAGGGTACTAAGAAATTTGAAAAGTTTTATACTATTAATAATGATAGTATCTAATAACTGTGTGCTGGTTTTCAATCTTTCAAGGTTCTTTCGTGAACATTATCTCATTTGATTCTTATGCGAACCAAATAAGATAGGTAACGCAGGTATTGCTCCTGCTGAATAAATGAGGAAACCGAGGTCAGAGAGGTTAAGTTTCTTGCTTAAAGCTATTTTGAAGTTTCAGCCCAATACATCTATCCCTGAATTCCCTCCAACTCTTAAGGGAAAAGGGACTCTAACACTAATGAGTTATTGCATTGTACCAGGTACTTCACTCATTCTTTACAATTCTAGGAAGTAGGCATTATCATTCCCATTTTTACAGAGGAATTTGCTCAGAGAAACTAAGTACCTACTGAAGATTACACAGATAATGACAAAGGTAGTATTCAGAGGTTTCTGACTCAAAAATGCACTTCCCTCATTTTACTATGTTGTCTCTATGTTGTAGGTATATATGTGCTAGGTCCTGTGGTAGACAATCTTCCACACATGTGACTTCTTTCTGTCTATCCACACACCCGCAGACATTTGGACACACTCATTACTAGGGCACGTGAGACCCAGTTCCTGGCAGCAGTAAGAATGGCATCCAGTTATAGGCTTACATTTTATGTATTGGGTTATACATTTTCTTGTCACAGTGTGTGAAGTGGGAAGTTCAAAGGCAGAATACCTGCTGAAGCTTCAGTGTTATTCTCCACTTTTCAAACTCACTTCATTTTTCCTACCTCCATGAAATAGGAGGAAACTTACCATGAGGAAATAGGTGCAGAGCAACACCCGTTCTCAAGTTAAATCAAACCAGTTGCCATCCTGAAGTCGATTCCAACTCATGGCAACCCCTTTTTATGTTCTAGTGTTATGCCTTCTTATTTCAGCTCTTATACTATAAGCAAGTGTCCTTTTTGCAGACTATTTAATAACAATTTTTCACACTTTTGTGCTTTTTGTTGGTAATTTCATTGTTTAAAATGGCCCCCAAGCATAATGCTGAAGTTCTGTCTAGTGTTCGTAAGCTCAAGAAGACTGTGATGTGCCTTACAGAGAAAATACGCATGCTAGATAAGCTTCATCAGGCATGAGTTATAGTGTTGTTGGCCGTGAGTTCTACGTTAATTCATCAACAATATATATTAAATAAGTACCCGTGGTGGTGTAGTGATTAAGCTCTACGGCTGCTAACCCAGAGGTTGGCAGTTTGAATTCACCAGCCACTCCTTGGAAACCCTTTGGGGCAATTCTCCTCTGTCCTATAGGGTCACAATGGGTTTGGTTTGGTTTTTTAAACAGACCTACACATAAAACCATGTTATATATTGATTGGTTGACAAAAATATTGTGACCAGAAGCTCACGAGAACTTTATCCCTTATTTGTCCCAGGAGCAGTGACTCAGTGTTCACTGTGCAGTGACCTTACAGACTATAACTACCACAAATAACAAGAATCAACTATATCTTATATTCTAATTTACTGGTGCTAGAGAAGCTCACTATTTAAACGAAATTTTTGGACCCTTTACCACTCTAGTCCTATTTATATTGTAGCATTTACAACAACGTATTGTAATTATCTTTTCTCTGTTTTCCTTACCAGACAGTGAACTCCTTAAAGGCAAAATAATCGTCTGTGAATTTTGTGTCAACCTAAATTTTCATAATATGGATTTTCTTAAAGCAAACTACCTGATGAGGTTATTGGTTGCCGGGGCATATCATTATGTGACCCCTCTCTTTAGTACTCCATAATTCTTGTGTTTGTTACCAGTTAATTCATTAATGATACTGTGCCCAACATGTTGGATTTTAATAGACTCAAACTGATAAAAGAAAAATATGCCTCATGTCCTATACATATTACATTTTTTTCAAGCAGATGTATAAGATTGCAAAATGTAGTTCAAAGTGTTAGTACTCATAATTATTGGCTTCATATGAAACCATTTAAGAATAATTCGGGGGTTTCAAAAAAGTATCAAGTTATACAGTGGTTCTGTGCTGGAGGGAAATGCAGACACCATTCAAAACAGACATTTCACTTTTGTAGGTGAGAAAAAAATGAGGTCCAGAAAGGTAAATGATTCGTTCAAGGTCACACAGCTCATCAGAGACTGAACTAGCTCTGACCCCAGGCCCTGTGTTCTCAGGCCAGTGACTTTGCAGACACTGAGGCCAGAATTCTTTAATGATGTCAATTCCGGAAGACACAGGACTGGCCCTGTAAGTCCAGACAGGCCATGACAAGGGCATGATTTCTGGAACACCACATTATCATAGTTGATCAGGGCTGATGGCCATTGGAAGAATGCTCTTGGATATATACAGTCCGTTTACGTGGCGTTTAACTTTTAAGGTGTTAGAGAAATGCAAGTCTGCAGCACTAGGAGAGGAAACACCAGAGGGGGACCCACACATATACAAAGTCTTCATAATGTCCCTTTGTAATTTTTAAACATTTAAACTTTTTAACTTCAATAAATTATGTTGGAGGTTTGATGGAAACAAATTTTAATAAGCAGTGGATTCTTTTTTTTCTCACAGTGGATTTGTGTGTATAGAAGAATTGGAGGTCATTTTAAAGTACGCAATGTAATATTATACATGTTATTTTAACGAGTATAACGTTCACTCTCTTTTGTTTTTGCACCCAGATTCAAAGGATTCCAAGGAGAAGAATAAAATGGAAATCCTGTACATACTGGTACCGAGTGTTGCTGTTCCCCTGGCCATTGCTCTGCTCTTCTTTTTCATTTGTATCTGCCGCAATAACCAGAAGTCGTCATCACCACCAGTCCAGAGACAACCCAAACACGTCAGAGGTCAAAATGTAGAGATGTCAATGCTGAATGCATACAAGCCCAAGGTAAAATTAGCAATACAGAACTGCATTTATTCCATGGACTTCAAGTCAAAACAAAACATTATAATACCGTCCCAAGCTTAAAAATCAAATGATACAGAATCAGGGTTTTATAACACTGGAGTTGGTTTTTTTTGTCAAATGCACAGACTAACCATAGATCTCTAACTTTGTCTAAGGCTGCTTGACCTTATTTTCATCCGTATGTCTACTTCCTGTTGTGGCAGCCACGTTACATCTTACCATAGGGTTGTTGGCCTAGAAGGGATCTTGAGGAGACCGTCTGTATCAGCCCCATAAACCAAAAATCCAAACCCACTGCTGTCAAGTTGACTCTGACTCATAGCAATTCCTCAGAGTTTCCAAGGCTGCAAATCTCTATGGAAGCAGACTGCTACATCTTTCTCTTGCGGATAGGACTCAGAAATGCCAAAGAAGGATGTTCCATACTCTTCCAACCAAACTGAGAGGAAAAGATAGCAAGAGAAGAGACAGGCAGAGATAGAAAGAAGAAATTCAGCATTGCTTACTAACTTCGCAGTAAAAGAAATTCTTTTTATGCCTAATCTAAATCCCTTTATTTTGGGATTAAGTATATTCTAAGAGAAATGTTATGCTTTCTCTCCTGTCCTTCCTATACTCTTTGCGTGCTTTTTTATAACCCACCTAGCCTTCTCCTCTCTGTGCTAAATCAGCTCACTTCCTTTGAGCTTTTCCTTATCGTATTTCATCAGTTGGGGTCTCTTGAGGTCCTAGCAAGGAACCCAGGGTCACCAGCCTTTACCTTCAATGGAGCACACACGCTACGTCTTTGAGCTGAAATACAACACAAGCTTTCTCTCAGGAAAACCAGCACCTCAATCACAGTCCTCTCAGCAAAGATTTCATTTAAATAATTTAGGATTCTTGCATCCCGAAGCCTGTTTTTTCCTTCTTGTTTGAATCTATCAGCCACTCCTTGGAAACCCTATGGGGCAGTTCTACTCTGTCCTGTAGGGTCACTATAAGTCATAATTGACTCGGCAGCAATGGGTTTTAATCTTTACAGAAGCAAACTGCCACATCTTTCTCCTGTGGAGCAGCTGGTGTGTTCGAACCACCAACGTTTTGGTTAGCAGCTGAACACTTAATCACTGCACCACCAGGGCTCCTTAATGTAATTTTAGGGGAAAAAAATGCCTTCCCACTCAAATTAACTAATCATTTCACCTGATAAGTAGAGTAGCGTAATTGGGATCCACACATAGCCCTCGTTTTATTTTATTTTGCTTAGTGATTTAGATTTTTTTAAATTTATTTAAAAGCTCTTGAAAATATAAAAATTTTGCTATTGTAAAATCATCTGTTGGTGAGGTTTGAGGTTTCTTAAATGCTAAAAATTCTTTTTCAAATATTCTCTCTCAGCAAAACCACTCTCTTACTAAGTGTGAATTAATTACCATTAAAAGAGCCACAGACCCAGAATGCCATAGAGTTCACACAGAAGCTTGGGTGACAGGGGTGGATGCGAGAATTCATCACTTGGTATCCTAGCTTCTAGCTAGGCGATCCATGTACATTATTGCGTTGTACATGCATATTCTATTCTTACAAAGCTATCAAGGAGTAGATTTCAGAAAGTTTAGGTTTTGAGAAGTTAGGTGAATTACCCATGGTTAAACACCAGTAATCGGTAGAGTCAGGTTAGAAGTTTGTTCTCCTTTAATGCCTGAGCCTTGTGCTTCTCACTGCTACAGGACCCGGGCCTAGAGGGTTCTTCAGGGTCTGGCTAGTATCTGAAGGCTGGTCCAGGCTTTACCCAGGAGTCCTGGTAGTCCTGTAAGTCACTTTTGACCATGAGTCCTTTCTCCAGGTAAAGCTGGGCCTGGGGAGAGAGATCATTGTATGGATTTGTAGGGGAGAAGTGAGGCAAGAAGTGAGAGGGTAGAAACTGGGAGCAAGGTTTTCCACTTCCCCAGCATGAGCCCTGAAAGTTCCAGGAAGGCCAGTTGATTGCTGATGAGTATATCTATGCCAGGGTGGGGGCACCTAGGACAAGGACCGGTTCCCAGAAAGGACAAAGAAGGAAAAGATCCTGCCTTACCTACTTGTCATAGGAATTATGTTTCCTTGAGACTGAGTGGCTGGGACTTCAGGGAGGTGTTAAGAGTGGGCAGGGAGAAGAAAGAGAGCAGTGAGTGGTGCATCCCTCTCTCCACCTAGGGACCTTGAAGACCATTCCCCTTCTTCTTGCTGTCTTTTCTTAAGGTCAGATTTGGAGATCTCTGTTGTTTTTTGTTTGTTTGTTTTAATTGTGCTTTAAGTGAAGGTTTACAGCTCAAGTTAATTTCTCATACAAAAATTTATACACATATTGTTTTGTGACGTTAGTTGCATTCCCACAGTGTGACAACACACTCTCCCTTTCCACCCTGGGTTCCCTGTGTCCACTCAACCAGTTCCTGTCCCTTCCTGCCTTCTCATCCTGCCTCTAGGCAGGAGCCACCCATTTGGTCTTGTGTATCTGATTGAACTAAGAGGCACACTCCTCACGTGTATTAATTTTTGTTTTATAGTCCTGTCTAATCATTATCTGAAAAGTGGGCTTCGGGAATGGTTTCAGTTCTGGGTTAGTAGAGCATCCGGGGACCGTAGGTCTGGGGGTTCCACCAGTCTCTGTCAGATCATTAAGTGTGATCTTTTTAGAATTTGAGTTCTGCTTCACATTTTTCTCCCGCCCTGTCTGGGACTCTGTTGTGTTCCCTGTCATCGGTGGTAGCCAGGCACCATCTAGTTCTGGTCTTTGGCTGCTGGAGTCTGGTTTATGTGGTGCTTTAGTCTCTTGAGCTAACATTTTCCTTGTGTCTTTGGTTTTCTTCATTCTCCTTTGCTCCAAGTGGGATGGGACCGGTTGATGCATCTTAGATGGCTGCTTGCAAGCTTTTAAGACCCCGGGTGCTACTGGTGATCTTTGTTTTTGAAGGATCTCAGAAGCCCAAAGCACGTATACCAAACCACCCCCTGAAGTTCTAATTATAAAATTTACTTTTATTCATAGAAATACATATTCAATCATTTAAAATGTATTCATTAATATATATTTATAGTCATTTAAAATGCACACATCCCTGAAGGAATTAATGAAAGGCTCTTAGTCATCCATTCCTAGGTGTGAATTGGCTTCTGTGACTCTGGGGAGATTAGAACTAGAGGAGCCTTTCAGGTAATTCCTCAAGTTGCAAAGGGAAAGTTGAAGTGCTGGAACTGGAATCCTGCCACCTTGTTCAGTGTTCTTTGTCATGCAGTTGTGTCCCTCCATTACTTCATTATTTAGGAAAATACAAATGTACAGGAAACAGATACAACTTAGGATGGAAATCAGGCATTAGACTCTGACCTCCCGCCATGTCACTTTTCCAAGTCATGGGTGGCAACCTCCAGAAAGGAGGCGACACAAAGAAGGAAAGGGCTGACTCACGGGAGGAAAATGCAATGCTGTCTTTCCTACCACCTCCCAGGCACAGATTATGATAAAATTCGTAGAGGGAGATGAAGAGCATCATCAAATAAAGCCCTCCAAAAATCAGCCCCCCAAAATAACTTGATCTGCTGATTACAAATTATTTTTAGATGTTCCTTACATAGATCTTAGGACAGTTCAACTAAAGAACACAGTATTCACCTAATTTGAGTTGTTATACACCTTTCAGAATGACAAGAATACATATTTTTTTAAAGTGCACACCTCTGGAGAGACAATATGATGAACTTAAGGAGTGTGGGCTCATGGGCTTGACTGTCTGGGATTGCCCTAAGACCTTGGACAATGTCCTTGACCTCTCTTTGTCTCAGTTTCCTTCTATGTAAAATGAGGATAATAAGAACACCGGCCCACTGAGTTGTTTATGGATGAATTAGCATGTGTAAAGCACTTAGAGGAGTAGTAAGTATTAGCCATATCAGCACCAGTCTTGGACAGACAACACTTGGAGAAACACTGATGTAGACCAGCTGGTTGACGAGGAGACTAGGCTACTAGAGAAGTCTTAGCAGCAGCAATGGTAGTAGAAGAAAATAGAAGGGTTAATATTCTTGTACATTCATGAAGGAACACCTAGTTGACCTTACAGCTACCTTTACATAGCCCATGACTTCAGGCTTCTAGTGCAATAGTCATTATTCCATGAGATTCTTCCTCCAGTCATTTCTATTATTAAATGTTGAGAAGCCTTAGAAATGCCAGAGATCTGGGCATGAGAGAGACCCAAATCAGTTTGGTTGCAGGAGTCATGCTCTGTAGCAGCCACCTCCCTGGAGAACTGGGCTTCTCATTGTTGTGGTAGAAACCATGGGGAGGGTCATCTCCATTCAGGAAAATGATCTATTAGTTTTGTAGGTCAGCCTCAATGTGCAACTCGATTCCATTTCTAGTGGAGATTTGTTTTGCAGCACATACTGTCCAACAGGCATGATGCCTTGGATTTATGTAGTCTTTGAAATAAAGATCTCAGAGAGCTTTGCGGCATAATTAGAGAAAACTAGTACATATTGACTAATAAATACATATTGTCAAGAACTATCTCAGGAGCTGTTACATCCATTACTTCATTTAATCATTGCAGCTGTTATTATCACTGCTGTACAACCAAGGTAACTGAGACTCCAACAGATTAAATAAAAAACCAGTTGCTATAGAGTTGATTCTGACTCACGGTGACCCCCCATGTGTATCAGAGTAGAACTGTGCTCCACAGAGTTTTCAATGGCTGATTTTTTGGAAGTAGATCACCAGGCCTTTCTTCCGAGGTACCTCTGGGTAGACTCGAACCTCCAGCCTCTCAGTTAGCAGCTGAGCATGTTAACCATTTGTACCACCCAGGGACTCCTAACACATTAAATAACTTGCCCGAAGTCAAAGAGCTAGTAATTGAAAGAGATAAAATTTGCATATGGGATTTTCCAACTCTAAATAAAGCTCTTGGTGACCCTATAATAACTTTTTCAAAGAATAAACCAGACAACCAAACATGATTCAGTTTGGTCAGTGTGTGCTGATGAGTGACCACAGGTAGCATCCTGGTTTTTGACAAATCTCGGAGAGGCAAGTGCCTACGGAACAGCTGAAGCCTGAATGATGTAGCCCCAGTCAGGGAAAGGTGAAATTTGGCCAGAGCATTAATAATACTCTCTCCTCCATGGTCAAAGAGACAAATGTAAAAAAAGTCTGGGAGAAATTTTCCCAGCGATTTCATGAAGTAAACATTGTTTTCATTGTTTCTGGATCATCTCTGAAGCATGTTTTGTGAAGTCTCACAGTGTCAAGATTTCTATAACACAGAGCTTAGAATTTATCCTTAAACAGCTCACAGGCACTTCCTGAAGCATCATAGAAGTAAGAATAACTCAAGTATATTGGACTGGGAAGGGAAAGGAAGCAACAAAAACAAATGTTAACTCTTTTTTTCTTACTGTCATATGAGATTTGGCTCCAATCAAATTTGAGTTATTCAGTTGTTTGTTTTGGTTCTTACTGAGTGCCTTTCCTGGAAAAAGCACAAAGGACTTTGTAGACCTTAAAGAAAATTCCTAAATGTAAACAGTCGATCTCTAAAACTGCTTCGAAAGGTCACTGACACATAAATATTACATGTACCTATAAAATCTGAAAGGAAGGGACACACATAAGGGGGGAGCAAAAGAACATCCTGAAAACAAACACCCTACCAGAGTAAAATCAAAAGGATATTGGGAGGCCCAGATCAGAAAGGAATGAAGGATGGAAGTTGGTCTTCCCTAGCCTTGTTCTTATTTCTTCTTGGCCAATTCACAAGTTAAATACCCTGAGGTTCTTGTTTAACCAAGTGGATTCGCCCTTCAGGGTTTAAACTATCTGTTTCCATCTCTCTTCACTTGCTGAGTTGCTAAAATTCCCCTGAGTTATTTGCATTAGGAAGTAGAGGCTTCTCTGAGAGATTAGAAACAGATACCCTTCAGAGAGGACAACAGCAGGCAGACTGGCTGACAGGACCTGGCCTGAGTCCCCAGAGAGGTGAATGGCGCAGTAGGAAGTAAAATCTTTTGATGAAGCCTGTTTCCTTCTAATCTGTGGAGAAAGGAAGCTGCTTACCCTTTTGCATGTGGAGACCCCCACAAGAAGAACAAGTTTTAAAAGATTAGACTACCACCCCTCCTGGCATCCGGTGAACCAGACAGGCATACTGAGGCAGAGCCATGAACAGTCAGGAGGTGGGGGTGTTCTCCTTGGCTCCACCTCTAATGGACCTGTGACCCTGAGAAGCCATTTACCCTTTCTACATCTCGATTTCCTCATCTGTGCAGAGAAAGAAGTCGACTGTACTTATGTACTGTTTATTTTCCTTTTATTGCGCTCAGCAAAAGATTCCAAGCCATTCGGTTGGGTTAGATAATCCCCTCTTTTCCATCTCTAAAATCTCTGATGAGTACTCTAGCGATGCCTGAAATAAGATTCTTCTGATGCATTACAAATTTACAGTCTGAGTGGTTTTTTATTTTGTTTTTGTCCAATAGAAAAATGGCCCTTCTCAGAGAAGCCTGGAAACTCTAATTTCCCTTCTCCCTGTTTCTTTTCCCTGTCCTCTTCTTTGCCCCCCTCCCCCTCCCTACTCCCAGCTATCCTGGATCTGAAAAACAGAGCAATCTTTAATCGTGCTTTGGCCAAGGAACAAAACTATGGAGTGTTTACCTCAGGGAATAGAAAGGGGGCAGAGCCTCCTGGCTCCCCACCTCCTGTTCTTCCCAGCATGGCTCACCTACCTGGGCATCAAGCATGCAGAGATGTTAGCAGGTGGAGGCTTTTGAGAATGAGGAGCAAGCAAGGGCCCTGGGAGAAGGGAGCCGCAGCAAAAGCACCTAGTACAGCCCAAGGCTGAATAGCCCCTATGGGCAGCTCCTAACTGATATGAGAAAAATGCTTTGGAGGAAAGCAGGATTTGCCTAGCTTTCTGAAGCTGCTGGCGATATCGTATTTCTCAGTTTACCCTCATCCCTTGCCAGCTTCTCTGTTTCTTTACTTCCAGGCAATTCATCCCTCCTTTTCCCTTCCAGCCTTAGTACTTGCTGAATGTACTGACACGTCATCATATTTATAGAATATGATCTGGGTCTCTCCCCTTTGTCAGCAATGTGCTTTCATCTAAAAAACCCTGCTGGATGGAGTCCGATTACCCTTCTTAAACCACTGTCCTTACCAACTGTCACCACATTTGGTGCTAAACCGTCTTCAGTAACTTTTCCGCTCACTCGTTAAAGCTGTTTTCTCCCAAGTCGTCCGAGCTCACCGTTCTATTGACATGACCCTCTTCGGAGTCATCATGATGTAACTTAATCTCGTGGTCTTTTGCAAATCTTCATCCTCTTTAATTTCTCTGGAGCATTTGATATTCTTAACCACAGTCTTGAAATACTTTTCCCCTTGGCTTTCCTCCTGTCTTCTTCCCCCTGTTTCCTTCACTACTTCTTCTTTTTTAATTCCCTAAATGGGAGTATCCTCTGATGGTTGATGGTCTTCTTTTCCTCTCTCGCTCCTGCTTTCATCCTCTAACGTGGCTTTAGCTGTCACTTGAGTACAGTGATTCCCCAGCCTAGAACGACCAATCTCAAGTTGTAAAATTCTTTGTCCTGGCACCCAAGGCTCCATACTGTCTTGGCCTACATTATTTCTTAGTATTTTTCTGGTAGGTAGTTTGATATACTTGAAAGAGCAAGGATTTAGAGCCAGAAAGATACAATTATAAATCGTGGCTCCATTTTTTACTGGCCATGAGACTTAGGCAGGTTGCTTAATTAACTTCTCTGAGCCTTTATGTCCTCACCTATAATCTGTTGCTGTTCAGTTGATTCTGTCTCATAGCAGCTCTATAGGACAGAGTATAACTGCCCCGTAGGGCTTCCAAGGAGTAGCTGGTGGGTTCGAACTGCTGACCTTTTGGTTAGCAGTCAAGCTCTTAACCACTGCACCAACCACCAGGGCTTCAAAGGGATATTTTGACATTTAGAGATAATGTCCTAGCATTCCACAGGTACTCAATAGTTTGATTACCTATTGATTAAAATATTATTTTGATTACAGTGATGCTGTGAAAAGCAAAATCTTTTCATCAGCCAGCAAATGCCGTGTACTGGATAATGTGGAAGGAGGAGGAAATTATCATAGGATCCAGCAGCCCACAACATTAACTAGGGTGAGGATAGAGGCAAGGGAATCATCCCGAAGATTATAGAGGTAGCTCTTCAGATGACTCTGGGATTCCTTGTGCCCATTCCTCTTAGCATAAATTCCCCTGCCCCACACCTTGCTCACAACCTAGGTAAAATCCATCAGGGTGGAAAGGGTCTGATAGTATGTAGCCTCACTTACCTCAAACCTGTGTCTATAGAAACTTAACTTCCGGGAAGGATGGAGTATTATAAATTGATATCTTTTTTTTTTTTTTTAATAAATTGGTATCTTATAAATGGGTATTATGAATAGGTGAAAATATTTCACATGTACTACCCCAATTTAATCTTTACGACAACCCTATAAACTGGTTACTTATTTGAGCCAGATTTTTGGGGTGAGAAGACTGGAGCTTGGAGGTTAAGAGTTTTCCCAGTCACATAGCAAGTAAGTAGCATAGCAGAGCCAGACCTCAAACCCAGGTCTGCCCAGGTCCAGAGCCCAAGTGCTTCACCATTTCACTTTATTGCCTTAATTTTCAGGATGACTGAAACAAATAAGCCGAATTTATAAGCCTGTGGTGGCTCAAACTGACATTAAAATTACTGGCATCTGTTACATCTATTTCCAGGCAGAACAGGACCTCTCCCATTGACATTATAAAGTAACTCCACCACAGAATCAACCCTGGACACCACCGAACATTCAAACTAACTATCGGAAAGCTATGTTATGGAGAAAAGAATTGCTTCTGAAGTTAAATCACTTCCAGAGAAGTGCAGCTGAACTCTGAGCAAATGTGGCAAAATATTGGTTGAAACTCCCTCTAGAATTCGATTGCATAAGCTAGAAGGCACTTCGTTCTGCTACAGTCTTTGAAACTGTCCATAACCCCAAAATAAAATAACTGTGGCCTTTAAGCTTTTAACATGTAATCATTTCCATTTATGAGCGGAGTCAATTGTTTCACAATTCTAATACTGTTTTCCTAAGAACCAGTGAAACACACAAGAAAGCGAAATAGCTTTGGAGTCAAGCAGATTGATGTCAACAGCCAAATCCAGATACTAAGAAATCTCACACTCATACACTGTCCAGGGCACTGCATTAAAAGGTTAAAAGGTTTTGTTCACTTATCCCAGTCTACAAAAGGCGACAGCAGAGTATCAGCCAGAGTAAGGTCTAGCTCGGAGACCAGGCAGCTCTTACTCCCTGAGCGTTCCACTGCTACGCCAGGAGTCCTCGTGCTTTTAAAGTTATGGAGCCCTTTGAGGATCTAATGAAAACTATGCCTCCTCTTTCCAGAAAAATGCACCAACTTCAGAGACATACTTGGATTTGAATCTTGGCACCATCTAAGCCCACTTAATAGTTGTGCTTCATTAGGCGAGCAACTAAATGCCTTATTTTATTTTATCCATAAAATGGGAGAATGACAACATGAACCTTACAGGACTGTGATGCCAATTAAGGGAGTTGATACATTAAGCACTTATCTCAGAGAGCAGACAAGGGGATGTAGCTTCATCATTTAGAGAGCCAGCTCTGGAGTCTGAATTTAGCACCTACCTGCTGTGGGACCACTTAAACAACCCGTTACCCAGTTTTTCCATCTGTAAAATGGGCATAATAGTCATAGCTACCCATCTCGTGTAATTGTGAGGATAAAAGGAGTTAATATGTTTAAAGTCCTTACAGCCTAACACATAAGCACTCAAAAAATAATTGTAGCTGTTATTATGATCTCAGGGTCTGGCACATGGCAAGTATTCAACACATGGTAGTTATTATTAAACGCAGATTACAAACTCATCTAGATTAGGAGCTGTGTTCGTCTCTCCTCAGGATTCTCTCATGGTTTCTCATAGGCTATTTTGTATGTATACTGTTTGGTGTACGGTATACATAATATCAGTTGACTGACATATGCAACCAGCTATTAAATACATCTTAAACAATTGGCTGTACATGAAAATAGAGCACAGTTGATGACATGGCCCAAGCTCTAGAGAGATTTATATTTTAAAACTTTGAATCTCAGACAGTAGCTGTGCAGAATATAAAACCAGTGACTGTCAGTCAGATGTTCTTGTATTTTTCTGTAACGGGTATTCCCAAAGCATCTTCTCAAGTAGAGTGCTATTTTCTCTGCCTATGTAAGTCAGAATTGCTCAATCGGGTTCTTCAGACACACTGTGGTCACTTATTATGCAGGGAGCAGGGACCCAGATCATTAAGTAATCGTCTGATCCAGAAAGCCATATTCATTTATTCCAGTGTTTCTCAAAGTGAGGCCTCCAGGTCAGAAGCATCTGCACCATCTAGGAGCTTGTCACAAATGCAAAACCTTGGCTCTCGCCACAGACCTACTGAATCAGAAAGTCTGGGGGAGGGACCCAGCAATCTGTGTTTTAACAAGCCCTCCCAAGGGATTCTGATGCTCACTCTAATGGTAGCCAATGCTGATCAGTGCTTGAGATTTGGAGAGCAAGTCCCCAAATAATGTAGATCTCAGAGAAAGCTGTAGCTTCCAGAGAGAAAAAGGACTTGTAATGTCATTCCATTACCAAAAATGCCCCAGTAATATCTACAGAGCCTGGATCTATGTCATCATTCCTGACAGGACTGAGAGCAGGTGACTCTGGGTAGAAACCGATCTTCTCCTGCAAATATCTGTGTCCTGCTAGAATCTGTTTTTTATGAATAGCCAAGGACATTTGTAACAGGAAAACAGCCGCCAAAAGGGCAGCAGTCAGTCTTGGAACATTGTTATTGTTGTTAGTTGCCATCGACTAGACTCTGACTCATGGCAACCCTGTGTAGAACAAAATGAAACATTGCCCAGTCCTTCATGATGGTTGACATGTTTGAGTTCATTGTTGCAGCCACTGTGTATTTTGAGCGTCTTCCAACCTACAGGGCTCATTTTCTAGCATTATTTCAGATAATAGTCTGTTGTGATCCATAGGGTTTTCATTGGCTAATTTTTGGAAGTAGATTGCCAGGCCTTTCTTCCTAGTGTGTCTTTGTCTAGAAGCTCCGCTGAAGCCTGTCCCCCATGGGTGACCCTGCTGGTATTTGAAATACTGGTGGCATAGCTTCCAGCATCATAGCAACACACAAACCACCACAGTACAACAAATGGACAGACAGGTAGTGGCTTGAAGTATTAGGGCATGGGAAAGGAACCACCCTTAAGTGTCAGGGGTTGCAAGGACTGCAGGGAGAGGTTTGGGGTTGATTTATGAATGTGAGCTTCAGTCCTTTTTCTGCACCTGCTGTTGAAGCCACTTTCCCATCTCAGACAATCTGGGTTCCGGTTCCCTCCACTCTAAGGTAGCTCTGCTTTTTATCCATGTGTCTACTTCAAGTTGGACTCAAAAGTAGAGCAATCATACCCTATTCAGGCTAGAGGCAAAAAGTCCACAGAGCAAGGCCCATGCCGCATACAAATGTAGGTGGCCATCACAAAGTCCCCACTTCATTTCCTGTGGTAGTCATTTATGTAAAGTGAGCAGGAAGTGGCAGGCTAGTAGTAAGGAGTTTCAGCAGGAGGAGTCATTTCAAATACATTATCACCTAAAGTGAAAAGAAATAAAGTCCCTGAGTCTGTCTTCTTTTTTCATCTGCCACCTACATAATTACAATTTTTAAAAACTCTACCCATGCTTCATTGCTTTCATATATAAAATTCATAGATCTAAAAGGGTCACACACCCAACTTAGATTTCATCACTCAGGTGAAAGAAGTTACCGGCATCAGCCTGGTCTCTCTATTAGCTGTTTCGACAGTGATATAACAACGACATCAACAACAACTATACCTTATCCACCTCCGCCCACAAAAAATGACTCATGTCTAAAATAATCTTCATTTTCCTTCAGTGAATGAAGAGTTCATTTAAACTCAAATACAGTTGCTCATCAGAACTTTCTAAGGAAACGAGCACCATCAGATTTTAGAACAATGTATCAATTGCATCAACTTTGATTTTTATCCTCCCCTCCCAAATTATATAATTTTTAAAACTGCACTGGGGCACATGTGTGTTTACTTTGAGAGGTAAAAATGTTAACATTTAAGCTGAAAGCCTGTTTCAGTTTTAAGGTACTTAATTGCCTTACAGCGTATAATAAACCGAGCCCATCTTGTCATTCAACTAATGGAGGGAGTGATAAAGAGATAGGAGCTGGGGACCCTATCCATTCCAGTTTTCCTTTGTACTTGGTTTACTTTGGCACCATGCCCCATGTGTATTTTACACTTCTTTACATTTTGTACATCCCTGTATGACAAATATTTGTCAAACAAAAACTAAACAGATTTATAACCCCTTAACTTGAAATGAGCCAAAATTGAACTGCCAAAACTTTATGACTTCATTTTCTTTCATAGTTTTCCACTACATTGGTTCAAACAGACGAACCCCACTTGAGGTCAGGCAGAGGTCATTTCACTTTCATTACTAAAATATAATTTACAATATGCCAGACCTAAACAAGTTTAGCCTAAAGGGTTTGTATAATGTAAACCATCTGTTCCTCAACAATACAGCTAATTTCCTGCCGTCACCGTACAGTCTACTGACTGCTTCTTTAAGGGCTTTTACGATTTTTTAACTAGTTCAGGATTTATGTAAAATTTGAAAATGAGTCTATAGTTAAGACTCATTTGTACCAAGTAACTTGAGTATTTTTAAAAATGCAAATCACTCTGCAAATTATCCTCTTGGAACCAAGCTCCAAGTAGCTTTTTCTGGGCATTTCTGTACCTGCTGCTGTACAGGTGTTTGAAGGAAAGGTTTTGTGAAACCTGCCCTCTTAGATGCATTTTGTGCTTCTTTCCAAAGCAAACCCCATGTCACTTTGACCAGCCCTGGTGAACCCACTTTTTCCTTCTATAGGCTGGAGGAGAGTTTGGACTGAATACTATATCGCCAGCCAGGTATTAGTGAGATATGACAAGACACACTCTGGGTTGAAATGGACTTCCTTGCATGTGTCTGAACAGGGAGAAGGCGTGACTTTCGTTCCACAGAGTAGCCACACACTGCAGGCTGACCTCATAGCCCCTGCAAGGTGTCAGGCCTCAAGCTGAGCCTACAGACACATTCTGCATCAACCTGGGATTGCTGGCCAACGGACTTCTCTGGTTTCAAACAGAATTGTGTTGCCCAAAGCCGAAGGCTTTGCAGATCCAAGTGCAGCCCTTTATGGCTCTCCTGAAAATTCTTGATATTTTTGTCTAAGCCTTTTTCTCCATTTGTAAAACAGGAAGAGTAAGTTGTTCTTCCGAAAGTAAATACAGGCAGTCCCGGGGTTATGAAGTCCGGCTTGCAGACAACTTGTACTTGCCCTTTAATGTTATGTGAATTTGCCCTAACTTTAAAACGGTTGAACCAACCCCTACTCAGCAACAAATTCTTCATCACGGTCACCTTCTCTTGCACTAAAGTAAGGCTAAATGAGAATCGTACACACCTGTAGCAACTTACTTACAAATTCCTCGTTCGTAACTCGAGGACTGCCTGTACAACAAGAGAACAAATTTGCTTACCTCAGTGTAGGGGAATGCAGCAGGCCTTCTTACCTGTTAAGCCCCAGGGCCGTGTGTCATGCCTGAGCCAAGGTGCTGTCCACCCCCTCTTCTCTTCCAGTCCCCAGAAGTTTGGCCTGCTTGCTTCCTTTTCCCATCTGCTACCATCCACTCTTCCGCATGGATTCTTCCTCCCTCCACCTCCATCGGCACCTCCCAGAATTCTGAGGCCATAGGCCTCTCAAATTCTCACCTAGCCTCAGTCTCCAAAACAAATTGTCATTTTTTTAAGGATTTTTTTTAAAGCTAACAACTGGAGGAGAACAGAAAAGGATTAACTGGAGG
Organism: Dugong dugon; assembly: GCA_030035585.1. Classification (NCBI taxonomy): domain Eukaryota; kingdom Metazoa; phylum Chordata; class Mammalia; order Sirenia; family Dugongidae; genus Dugong; species Dugong dugon. The sequence goes on from CM057462.1 coordinate 92,905,223, forward strand.
AAACTTGATACATTTTTTTAAATTAGAGGGAATTATAGGAGACACTCAAGAACTACTTAAGCCTATAAATGAACCTAAATTGTTTGCATTTACTCTACTTCCTATATAATTTCTCTAATAAGGATAGTAAGAATGATTTAATGAGCACTTACTAGGTGAAACTTACACACATATATGGTCGCATTTAATCTCTACTGCAACTACGCAAGGTAGATATTATTTCGAGGATATGGAAACAGGCTTAGAAAAGTTTAGAAACTTAGCTAAGGTCAGCCAGCTAAATAGGACTCATCCCACAGGGTATGAAAGGAGTTAAGATTTGTTAAGTACTTAGAAGAGTGTCTTGCACATAGTAAGCACTTTGTATGAACTACTATTAATGGAAAGCAGTAGAGCCAAGTTGCAAACCCAGGATTTTATGAATCTAAAGATCACATAATTTGAATTACACCACACTGCTTATGGTTTGGAGCCCTGGTGGCACAGTGGTTAAGAGCTCAGCTGCTAACCAAAATATCAGCAGTTCAAATCCACCAGCCACTCCTTGGAAACCCTATGGGGCAGTTCTGCGCTGTCCTATAGGGTCCTTATGAGTCAGAATCAACTCAATGGCGGTGGGTTTGGTTTGGTTTTGGCCTATGGGTGGGAGTCCCTTGGTGGTGCAAACAGTTAAGGAGCTTGGCTGCTAACCAAAAGACTGGAGGTTTAAGTCTACCCAGAGGAACCTCAGAAGAAAGGCCTGGTGATCTACTTTTGAAAAATCAGCCTTTGAAAACCCTATGGAGCATAGTTCTACTCTGACACACATGGAGTCACCAGGAGTTGGGGTCAACTCACTGGCAACTGGTTTTTTGGTTAGTCAGCAGGTGGTGGGGGAGTTCCTAACTCCTCTTTATATCAGTCTAATATTCCTTGGGTTTAATTCCTAATTCCCACTTTCCCTCAAAAGTTGTTTTAGTACTCAGTCCCTTGCCCTTCTGTATCGTGAAAACCTGTTTAGGTCTAAAAGTAATACCTACTCTGCCACATGATTTGAGTATGGATTGGATAAAATGGACATAAATTAGATTCATTTACATCCTTAGGAAAAGTCCTAATGGAAATCCCCAATCTTCATGTCATACAGGAAAAATTCACCTTTGGTAACTCTTGCCAGCAAAAGTGAAATCATTGAAGTGCTGCCAGAGGAAAAGGTAGAGTTGATTCAACTGGTTACCTTTCTCATCACCCACATACTGTGCTCCCAACAGAACTACATTAGCTCCAGAGAGAATGTAGACCCTATAAGCAAAAGGCAAAGTGTAGATGGACCTGTGATTGCAGAAGAAATGTCCTGATTTAATCAGACAGAAAGATTGGTCTTATGTTTTTAAATTTAATTATTTGAATCCATATATATTTACAAGGTTCAAAAAATTTAAAGTGTGAAAAAGAATGAAATGAAAGATCTCCCACCTCTGCCCCCTCCTCCTCCCAGTTCCAACCTCTACACCCTCCCCATCCCTCAACCCTCCAGTAAAACCAGTTGCCTGGGAGCCAACTCTGACTCATGGCGATCCCATGTGTGTCAGAGGAGAACTGTGCTCCATAGGGTTTTCAATGGCTGACTTTTCACAAGTAGGTCACCAGGCCTTTCTTCCAAGCCTCCCCAGGGTAAACTCGAACTTCCAACCTTTCGGTTAGCAGCTGAGTGTGTTAACTATCATGCACCACTGGGGGACTCCTACTCACCACCCCACACCCCACCAGTAACCACTGCTATTTGTTTCCTGAGTTCCCTTTCAGAGTTCCTTTATGCATATGCAAGCAAATGAGAATATATTCATTCTTCTTCTGTTTTACACAAAAGAATTATACAACACTAACTGTTGTTTTACGTTTTATTTTTAACTCAGCAATAGTATTTTGGAGATCTTGCCGTATCAGTATGTAGAAAGTTGCCTCATTTTTTATGACTATGTAATACTCTGTTTACTAGATGCACTATAATTAATCTCCTGTAGGTGTATATTAGGTTGTTTCTAAACTTTTGCTATTATAAGTAATACTGTAATGAGTGGGGCTGAATTAATAAAATTTAATATATTGAATGCTTAAAACATTACCTTGCCATTACTTTAAGCACAAGTTAACTTTCCTGTAAGACATTTCTAAATATCAACTCCATAAGATCTGCTTTAATGACTAAGTAAGTCCATTTTGTAATGAAAAATACTCTCTGCATAGAAGAATTACGGTACCAGTATCCTTGGTTCCATTTTGTCCTTTCATGTGGAGACTGTGCTGCAAGCATATTTACACTTATATTTAGGTTAATGGGCATTTCCTCCTGGATTTAATATAGGAAAACTTCAGCCTAGAACAGAACTAATCATCATAAAACCAACTTAGTTGAGTTTAGATTAAAGAACTCTTACTTAAGTTTGCAAACTGTTGTTTTAAACTCTGCACAGAGAACTCTGAATTCCATATGTATTTGCAACATTGTCAGCTTCAATTGGAATTCTCGGAGAAGCATTCTTTTTCTTAGAAGTAAGCATTTTAAAATGCAGGGATTATTTTAAAAAATATTTTTATGTAAAAAATGTATCGCTCTCATGACTTTCAAAAACAAAAACCAATGAGACTTAACATTAGGCTAGATTTGAGGTGAATTTCAAAAATAGTAAAAACACATTTACCGCCAAGATCAAATGTCACAATTTTATACTTATTTTCGTTGTGAACTAGATGCTTTTTTCTGTCAGCTTTAAGGTCAATCAATAAACAACCCACTTTTAAAGCCCTACAGATATAAATTGGTACGAAGGGCAATCCCTCCCTTCAGGAAACTTACGATCTGATTGAGGGGATAAACTATATGAGTAACAAGAACGGCAACAGCAAGGTAATAATAGCTAAATGTTAAAGAGCACTTACCCTGTGCCAGACTAAGTTCTGAGTACTTTACAAACGTTAACTAGTTTAAGTATACAATAAGCCTGTGAGAGAAGTACAGTTATCATCCCCATTTTATAGATGAGGGAATTGAGGCACAAAGTGGTTAAATATTGTATCTATAGATACACACCTGGTAAGGGGTGAGCGCAGGATTCACACTCAGGTTGTTCAGGTTGTCTGGCTGTGGAGGCCATATGTATAACCAGCCATCACACTGCTTCTTGTATGTACCGTCCAAAAAGAAACCAAACCCATTGCCCTCGAGTTGATTCCAATTCATAGCAACCCTATAGGACTGAGTAGAACTGCCCCATATGGTTTCCAAGGAGCGGCTGGTGGGTTGAAACTGCCAACCTTTTGGTTAGCAGGTGAGCTCTTATCCACTGTGCCACCAGGGCTCCCTTATCCACAGTTTTCATGTTTCACAGTTTCAGTTACCCACGGTCAACCTCAGTCCAAAAATATTAAATGGAAAATTCCAGAAATAAACAACTCATAAGTTTTAAAGCACACACTGTTGGGTAGCGTGGTGAAATCTCATGCCATCCGTCCCTCTCTGTCCTGCCCAGGACGTGAGTCATCCCTTTGTCCAGGGTATCCACGCTGTATACTCTACCCACTAGTCACTTAGGAGCTGTCTTGCTTATCAGATCTACTGTCTCAGTATTGCAGTGCTTGTGTTCAAGCAACCCTTATTTTACTCAATAATGGCCCCAAAGCACAAGAGCAGTGATGCTGGCAACTGGGATATGCCAAAGTTATTGTTGGTAATGTCTGGCTGTGCCTAATATATAAATTAAACTTTATCGTAGGTATGTATGTATAGGAGAGAACAGTATATACAGGGTTCAGTAATATCAGAGGTTTCAGGCATCCACTGGGGATGTTGGAATGTATCTCCTGTGGGTAAGTGGGGACTAGTGTAGTGCTTTCAGACAGTAAAGGCCAAAAGGACTCCAAAGATGGCAAAGATCACTGAGGGATAGTGTTCAGGAACGTTTCAGATGAAGTGAGGCCTGAAACAGTCTTTTTTTGTGAGTGCCAGGCTAAGAATTCTGGCTGTGTCCTCTGCAGCAGTGCTTCTCAAACTTAATGTGCACCAGCGTCACCTGAGGGTCTTGTAAAATACACATTCTGATTTGGTAGGTCTGGGCCGGGCCTGGGAATCTGCATTTGTAATAAGCTTCGGGTGATGCCAGTGCTGCTGGCCTGAAGACCACACTTTGAGTATCAAGACTCTAGGCAACAGCAAGAAACATAGCGGGTGGGGACTGTTGAGTAGGGGAGTGGTATGAAGTTGCCTGTGATACCTCCACTAAGTTGCAACCAACAATTTTAAAGATTCACGGCCCACAATATCTTATTTAATCTGATTTATATGCTCACCCCCACTCTGCCTCTCAGAGTCCAAGATGTCTTGCCTTAAGAAATGTTTTAAACCACACCTTTCCTTTCTTTCATACAGAGCAAGGCTAAGGAGCTGCCTCTTTCTGCTGTACGTTTTATGGAAGAATTAGGAGAATGTGCCTTTGGAAAAATCTATAAGGGCCATCTCTATCTCCCAGGCATGGACCATGCTCAGCTGGTTGCTATCAAGACCTTGAAAGATTACAACAACCCCCAGCAGTGGACAGAATTTCAACAGGAAGCCTCTCTTATGGCCGAACTGCACCATCCCAATATTGTCTGCCTTCTAGGGGCTGTTACTCAGGAACAACCTGTGTGTATGCTTTTTGAGTATATGAACCAGGGGGATCTCCATGAGTTCCTCATCATGCGATCCCCACATTCCGATGTTGGCTGTAGCAGTGATGAGGATGGGACTGTAAAATCTAGCCTGGATCATGGAGATTTTCTGCACATTGCAATTCAGATTGCAGCTGGCATGGAATACCTGTCTAGTCACTTCTTTGTCCATAAGGACCTTGCAGCTCGTAATATTTTAATCGGAGAGCAACTTCATGTAAAGATTTCAGACCTTGGGCTTTCCAGAGAAATATACTCAGCTGATTACTACAGGGTGCAAAGCAAGTCTTTGCTGCCTATTCGCTGGATGCCCCCTGAAGCCATCATGTATGGCAAATTCTCTTCTGATTCAGATATCTGGTCCTTTGGGGTTGTTTTGTGGGAGATTTTCAGTTTTGGACTTCAGCCATATTATGGATTTAGTAACCAGGAAGTGATTGAAATGGTGAGAAAACGGCAGCTCTTACCGTGCTCGGAAGACTGCCCTCCCAGAATGTACAGCCTAATGGCAGAGTGCTGGAATGAGATTCCTTCCAGAAGACCAAGATTTAAAGATATTCACCTCCGGCTTCGGTCCTGGGAGGGACTCTCAAGTCACACCAGCTCTACAACTCCTTCAGGGGGAAATGCCACCACACAGACAACCTCCCTTAGTGCCAGTCCAGTGAGTAATCTCAGTAACCCCAGATACCCCAATTACATGTTCCCAAGCCAGGGTATTACACCACAGGGCCAGATCGCTGGTTTCATTGGCCCACCAATACCTCAGAACCAGCGATTTATCCCCATCAATGGATACCCAATACCTCCTGGATATGCAGCCTTTCCAGCTGCCCACTACCAGCCAGCAGGTCCCCCCAGAGTAATTCAGCACTGCCCTCCTCCCAAAAGTCGGTCCCCAAGCAGCGCCAGTGGGTCGACTAGCACTGGTCATGTGACCAGCTTGCCCTCATCAGGATCCAACCAGGAAGCAAATATTCCTTTACTACCACACATGTCTATTCCAAATCATCCTGGTGGAATGGGCATAACCGTTTTTGGCAACAAATCTCAAAAACCCTACAAAATAGACTCAAAGCAGTCGTCTTTGCTAGGAGACTCCAATATTCATGGACATGCCGAATCTATGATCTCTGCAGAACTGTAAAATGTACAACTTTTGTTAATTGTGATATACAGGACAAACTACAACGCCGTAGAAAAGATTTATATTCAAATGTTTTTATAAAAGTAAGGTTCTCGTTTAACAGACATTACAACAGGTATCTTCTGTGAAGTTTAACTGTGTCTTAGCAAGATGGCCAGACACCACCCCCCCAAAAAAAAACATTGTGGGATTTATGCTCCACTGGGGTACCTGACATGGCATTGGGATTGGTACATATGGTTTCAAGTACTGAAAACTGCAAACCAGTGAAGAGGAAAAGAACCTTGTGATTAAATAGCAAACCAAAAAAGAAAGCCAGTGGTGCGCTGTGCATTTGCCTTTGGGCGCCCTGACTAGTCTCTCCTGAAAATGTATATATCGTAGCATTTGTCTACCTGCTGTCTTTTCTTCAGGGCAAATGTTCAGGAATGATATTGATTCAATTTAGACTCTGTATGCATGTTTGTATGGAAGTGATATTCAGAATAAATAAGGAAACGTTAGCCCAAATTTGAGATCCCAGATGGAAGAAAACGAGCCATAAGACAAGTATACAGATTCCCTGAAGCCTCCTACACAATGGGGCTTCTTTGGGAAGGTGCAGAGTGTGCCTTTTTTTGTGAACCTCCTCTTCTGATCAAACAGGCGGTTCCACATTTTCCTTTTTCACAGTGTACTTACCCAAGCCCTTGAAATAACACAGGGCATCGGACCACAAGAAGGCCAGATGTGGATGCTGGAATTGATTGTTGATTGATTAGTTCTCTTTACTGCATTAGGAATGAGACCCCCAAAGGAAACACAGTCAGAAAAATGGCCCCTGAGGCTAGATCTGCATCCTTAGGAGAAGAACAAGGGTTCCTATGGAGACAGCCTCCACAGGTGCTTCCCTGGACCAATAACACTGAAAAATAGAGTTGGGGCTGCAGATGAGCACAACCACACCTTACAAGCCCTTGCTTAGTGGTTGTCCAAGATGGAGGGTTGCTTACCATCCGTGGACTTTGGGGACATAGGAAACCCTGTGATATCAATTTCTAGTTAATTTAAAGTTTCTTTCACTTTTTTTTTCTGTGCTAGAAATGTTCACAGATTTTATTCCAGCCTCAAGAATTATGACCATATATTTACATAGACTTAGTTGGAATCCACAGATTATGAATTCTATTATTTTGCAAAGCATTACAGTATTAAAAAAAAATAAAAAGACAAGTACTGAGTTCTTACATCAAAGATTACCAAAAACTGAATTGTTTAAACTGGTGAATAGAAGCAGCATAATTTTTTGCCTTAGTTAGAGGAAGGTACCGATTGTGCATCTCATGGCATATACCTGTCAGCCATCTTTTGCCAAGTTTAGAATTCTTATGGGTGTCAAGTTCTATATAGAAAGGAATTTTTTATTTGATTTTTCTTTTTTATTTTTCTAATAATAACTCCTTTATGTCTAAAAGCAATGTTTCGAAGTCTCATTTTTATTTTACTGATAAAAGAGACTTATAACGTGACTTGCAGGATGTGAAGTAATTCCTAGAAAATGGTATTTGATGAGGAGAATGTAAGATTTAGAAGCACACTGATGTTTCAGTTTCTTAAAAATTACAGTTAGGGCAAGAAATCAAGGAAATAATGTTTACCAAAATGTGTTGCAATTTTTCTAAACACTGAGTCTTCAATCAACAAATAAGGACATATAAGTACTGTGAACTCGAAGAATTGGCTATATCCAGATTTCTTGGGAAATAAATTAAGACTTTTTTTGTGACGTAAATAAGCTGATTCAGAAGTTACATTTCTTAACTTTAGGTAGAGGAGAATATTTGAATCCTTTTGTTGCTATGCAACTGTTTAATGATTAAGCTTCAAACCACAACTTTGTATAGCATACGACAATCAATTGTTTTCCAAGAATATTTATTATTTTAAGTAAACACAGTTTCAGTGAATCTGAGCTTTTCTAGGAGTCCCTTAAAGGGAAATTAGCATTCCATGAGCCATTAAAATACCTACTCTGGAAAAACATTATCACAATTAAAAAAAAAAATTCAAGGTAGTTTTTTATATAAAGAACTATAACATTTATTTTAAACCTTTTATAATTACAGAAATCATTAAGGGCTGAGCAAACTAAATTTCAAAACCACTTGTAACGATGTATTTTATAATAGCACTGTGATACTACACAACACAGTCCCTTTTGTATTAAAATAGTATTTTTTTCACAAACTGAAAAATATCTTTTGCTTTGTTGGTAATGTTTTATAAGATGACTTTATTTTCAAATCTTTTTTTTTTTTTTTTTTGCACAAAACAATGTTTCTGGTTTGTATCACAGAAGTGAAAATATATCTCTGCATTTTTATATCTGGTTTGTTTCCTTGTTTTCTTTGTTTTTTTTTTAACTTGATATAGATTTTCTTCAAATATATAATGGCAATATTCAGATATCTTGCCCTACCATATCTTTCCTTATTTTCACATGCATGCATTTAATCACTGTATTACTTAATGTCTGATTTGTTATTATGGGCATTTCAAGTAGACAAGCATGGAATTGTAATAACAAAAAAGGCTATTTTATATTGAGGATATGTGCATTTGTATTTCACACACCAGAGATGATATTAAACACTGATTATTTTATGCTGCTGTTTATTAAAAATGTTTACTATAAAATACTATTTCTTGAATATTGCTATCATGGAGGTATTTGGAAATTTTAATATTTCTTCTAATGATTGACATTTCATAGAAAGAGAAATCATAATTCCTATTTACTACTATTTCACTGAAATGATTTTTTTTTTTTTTTTTTTAAGGCTTTTAAAATAGATATGAGCATTCTTTGGCTGGAGACCATAGGTGGAGGGAAGAATTCCAGTGATTTCATGACCATACGCACCCACCTATATATGGGAGATTTTCATTTTTAAAGTCAAAATAATATATTGAATAATCACTTTACAACCAATGGAATGTAAAAACTGGTTTTAAAAGTAGAGCTCCATCCTTTTCTGCCTTGTCATTTCCATATGAATTTAGACATTAAAGATCACATCTTAGGACTCTGAAGAAGAAAAAGTTGTGTACATCTTATGTCCACCTTAGATTCTAACCAAATTGATAAAATAAAATAAATGTAGGCATTTAATTGTCATAGCTTATCTTTATGACCTTATTTGCCCAAAAGAAAGAATTCCCCATCTGGCAATTAACATACACTGTCAAGGAAAATGAGTATCATTATGAAAGTTCAAAGAACTTGTCTATTTCTGCTATTTAATACACAAGAGAATACAATAAAACTTTCCTGGCCTTATCCATCTGTTTTAGGTATATCTCTTGTCACCACCTTAGGGATCAAACTCAATAAAGCAATCACTTCACATGGCAGCAAGATCTGTGTCAAGTTGAGTTTCTCCCTCTCTCCTGAATTCCTCAATCTGTCCTCCACTCCCATTTTCTTCTTATCGACTCTCCAAACTCTCGCTCCTCCCCAATCCCTTCAACTCTGTGATTTGGGCTTTATCCTTAATTCCCTTATCACTAACATCTGCAAACTCACAGCATCAACCTCCCATAATGCCTACTATAGGGCAGTGCCAATACGGAATGGCAAAAAAAATACGAATGCAGAGGAACTCTACTATCTAAAAATCAGCACTGAAAACCCTATGGAGGGCATTTCTACTCAGACACACATGGGGTCACCATGAGTCGTAATCAACTCAGTGGCAACTGGCTGGCTTGGCTACTATCTATACATCTTCAAAGATAAGTATCTCTCCAGTACTTTTCAAAATGTGGTCCCCAGACCAGCAATACCAGCATCATCTGGGAACTTGTTAGGCATGTAAATTTTCAGGCCCCACTTAAAGGTATTGCATCAGAAACTTGAGGTGGGGCCCAGCAATCTGTGTTTTTAACAAGCCCTCCAGACGGTTCCGATACTCTAAAGAGAACCATGGAACCCACCTAATTAAAGGCATGGAGCTGGATAGCAATTACATCCCTTAGTTGTTGTTAGGTGCCATCGATTCAGTAACGACTCACAGAGACCCTACGTACAACAGAATGAAATACTGCCTGAACCTGCACCATCCTCACAATCGTTGCTATGTTTGAGCCCGTTGTTGCAAGCACTGTGTCAATCCATCCTCTTTTTCGCTGACCCTTTACCAAACATGATGTCCTTCTCCAGGGACTGGTCCCTCCTGATAACATGTCCAACATTCCTTGGTAATGTATATTTAATAACGTTTTAGCCACTTTAGCCCCCTTTTAGAAAGTCAAGTTTCAACTTAATAAAAAATACAGCACTAAAAGCTTTTTGTGTGTCATTTGGCAATTGGTTGTATTTTTTATGGTTATTCACTTGGGTGGAAAACTTGACAGCTCCTAGCCTTTGTCAAGAATATACTCTGCATCTAGTTCACCCAAGATCTGCATTTTTGGATAGCGACCAAAAGCTTCTTCCTTCATGTGGATAAGCTCAAAACAGTTGGTCTTTTAGTGCACCTTTTTTGACTCCCTGTACTGATGATTAACAAAAAGAACTCCCAGCAAAGTTAAGGTCAAGGATAGGCTATTCTTTATGGAAGGGCAGAAAAGGTCCAGCTCCTAGTAAGCTGCTGAGTGAGGCTCCTCTCCCTCCCCTTTGCTTCCTGCTGATGCCCTGGCCCAGTTGGCTGAATGCAGTCACCTGTGGCTCATTCTGCTGTTTTCCTTTGTCAGCTGCAGTCCATCAGCCATTGGCTGGCTACGAACACTCCTCTGTGCTCCCCACTGCCTTCAGAGGCCTGAAAGCTCAGAGGGAAGGTAACGAGAGGGTTGAAGAGGCTCTCCAAGTCTTTTCAACCCAGAAGGATCTAAGGGAGGTGCTAGAGGTGAAGCTCATACTCTTCATAATTTATAGAGTTTTTTTTTTCTTTCTTCCAACCAATAGCTCAAATGCTAAAAAAAAAGAAAGCTAGATTAGAGGAGCTGGAGGAAAAGGGAGCACACACATCAGAGAAGAGAATTTTTGCAGCCAAAATATGACCACACCTGAAGTTTGTTACCATAGATGCCAAGAGTATTAGGACACTGTTAACTGGGGAGCGAAAGCCTTACATAAGCATCAAAGCACTGAAGGTCAATGCAGTCCTCTGGAAAATTAGGCTGGGAAGGCTTAAAAATGTAGAGATATAGAGAGAGAGGGTCTGCTGACATATTTATGACTAGTTGAATCTTAAGCACCTATGAATGGCTTATTCGCAAATGAGTACCATACATTTGCTGACCAGGCCGGCATGATGCTATCCTTACTAAAGTGACCAGGTGAGTAAATCTTATCCAAGAATGCTGAAGTTAGGAGAAAGTCCCTCTTTAAAATTAGATAGGACATTACTTACGTTTTTAAAAAGGATAGTATCTTGATAAGCTGAACTAAGTCAGGGAATGCTTGATTTGAAGAAAAGTAGCCTAAGTGTCAATCTTTATGGACCTCTACTCTTGATTATAAATGCAAACACATACACAAAGGAACAGAACTAGCTACACAATGCCCCAGATTAATGCTAAAGGTCTCCCAGGCTTGTATCAGAAATAGGTCCAGAGATGTGGACAGACACAACAGTCACAACAATGGAATCAAACATGCCAACAATCATGAAGTTGGCACAAGATCGGGCAAGATTTTGTTGTGTTATACATAGGATTGCAATGAGTCGGAGCCAACTCAACGGCAACTAACAATAAGAACAGGCCCCAACCTAAGGCAGGTGCCCCTTACCTACTGCAATCCTTGGGCATGAAATAATGACTCCTGTTATCATTTGGGCCCACTTTAATACAATTCCCCGAAAAGTTTCCTTTCAGTCTGTCGTCAGTTGCTGTCAACTCATGGCGACCCCAAGTGTGCAGAGTAGAACTGCTCCATAGGGTTTTCAATGCTGTAACTTTTTGTAAGCAGTTTGCCAGGCCTGTCGTCTGAGGTGACTCTTGGTCGGCTCGAACCACCATCCTTTGAGTTAGTAGTCCAGCACTTAAACATCTGTGCCACCCTGGGTTTCCTATCTCCCTTTTGAGTCTACAAACATCAAATTTACTTAAGGACTGACACTCCCCAATAGCATGATCAAGGTAGTTCACTAAGAGCCATCCTAATAAAACTAAAACTAATATTCAGGAAAAAAAATAGTTTAGGACTTATTTTAACTTCCAGAGTTCCCTCTGGAAGTAGAACGTATGGGTTGTATCGGTGAGCTTGGCTGCAGTAATATACAGCTTGAGAATCTCCGATGCTTGCAAGAGCAAAAATTTATTTCTCCCTCATGTCAGTCAGCAGTGGTGGATGTGCTGCTGGGTGGGGCTCTGCTTCCAGGTCTCTAAATGACAAGCTGTTCTCACAGCAAAAGGAAAAGAGCAAGAGGCAGACTGAAACACAATTACTCTGTGTGTGTGTGTGTGTGTGTGTGCGCGCGCTTTAAGTGCAAGTTTACAATTCAAGTTAGTTTCTTATACAAAAATTTATACACACATTGTTATGTGATCCTAGTTGCTCTCCCTGTACTGTGACAGCACACTTCTCCTTTCCACCTTGGATTTCCCATGTCCCTTCAACCAGCTCCTGATCCTCTCTGCCTTCTCATCTCACCTCCAGACAGGAGCTGCCCATTTAGTCTCATGTATCTACTTAAGCTAAGAAGCACACTCTTCACGAGTATCATTTTATGTCCCATAGTCCAGTCTAATCTTTGTCTGAAGAGTTGGTTTGGTTTTAGTTCTGGGTTGACAGAGTCTGGGGCCATGTCTTCCAAGGTCCTACCAGTCTCACTCGGTCAAACCATTAAGTCTGGTCTTTTTACTAGAATTTGAGTTCTGTATCCCACTCTTCTCCTGCTCCATCAGGGACTCTCTGTTATGTTCCCTGTCAGAGTGGTCACTGGTGGTAGCCAGGCACCATCTAGTTCTTCTGGTCTCAGGCTGATGAAGTCTCTGGTTTATGTGGCCCTTTCTGTCTATTGGGCTAATATTTTCCATGTTTCTTTGATGAAACACAATTACTCTTAAAACATCTGCTTACACATGCCATCTGTCACGTCCTCTTTCACACTATCTTGATCAACACAAATTCTGATGCCAAACTGGACTGTGGGATATGGATGTATTTCCACCTGCAGAAGTCATGGGCAGGGAAGTGTCTCTTGTAGGAAAGAGGTGAGTAGCTGAGAACTATAACACAACTCTCTACACCCCAGCTGAAGCTCTGAAGTGAATAGAGCTGGTACAGCAAACACATGCCACAGGTGCCCTTCTCCCCTCTTCCATTCGAGGCTGACGCCACCAATAGATGTTCTTCCCAGCAGAGCTCAGATTCAGCCTAAAATTTTTCAACATACCGCCCTGGACAACTTACCAATCAGTGAGACGTGGCACTAGAGATGAAACTTCTTAGCTACAATCCATGAGCTAGAGTAATAGTTGTCACCCTGGTTAGCATCATGATTATTTTTGGAGATTCTAAAAATTATAACTTCTCAGGGCCACCCCTAGAACGTACAAGAAACCCACCAAAACCCTTTGCTCTCAAATCGATTCCAACTCATAGGAATCCTATAGGACAGAGTAGAACTGCCTCATTGGACTTCCAAGGCTATAATCTTTACAGAAGCAGACTACCACATCTTTCTCCTGCTATATCAGAAAAGCTACATTAAAATCTACTATCAATTCCTCAGACATGTCAAACGTAACTGTCTTCAGGCCCCCCACCTTCATGGGGCCTGGATGAAGAGAATGGGAGCACACGCATGGACTTTTCGACTGCATCTGGCACACTTGCTTGATGACCTTGAGTAGTAAGGCAACCTCTATTTCCTTATCTGGAAAAGGTGTACCTATAGCATAGAGGTTAATAGGAAGGGTTCTGATGTCAGATTGCCTGGGATTAAATCTCCCCTTCACCCCTTGGTAACCATGTGAACTTAGACAAGCTACTGAGGTGCTACTGCTTCTGCTTGTTTATCTAAAAAAAAATTGGATGATAATAACACCTGTACTTCATAGAATTGTTATGAGGTTTAGATGGGTTAATTCATGTAAGCTGCTGAGGAGAGCACCTGGCACAAAGTAATTGTTCAAAACAAGTGTAGTCTATACAATTTTATAATTTTTCTACAATACTTCTTTCAGAGTTGGAATGAGTAATTTAAAGAGAATAAATAGAAATACATGAAAAGCATCTGGCACATAAAACCATAAAAGCCAAACCCGTTGCCATCGAGTCAATTCCAACTCATAGCAACCCTATAGGACAGAGTAGAACTGCCCCATAGGGTTTCCAAGGAGCAGCTGGTGGATTCAAACTTCTGACCTTTTGGTTAGTAGCCAAGCTCTTAACCACTGTGCCATCAGGGTGCCATCTGGCATATAGGTGCTCAAAAAGTGCTAACATTGCTATTATTCAATGCGTTTTAAACCATTCTTTCAAAGGAATACATTATTTTCTAATGTAATAAAATACAGCACCTGTGCCACAATGTAGACCACCCAGTACTGGTATCAAGGAGGTTGGGGGGGGGGGTGTTTTTAGCCCCTCAATAATTTCTATCATCTCCCTTAAAGTCACCCCTAATAAACATTCACTAAGCAAAAAAAGCTTCAAGACCCATCCGCAAGCCATCCCTAAACCACATGTCGTCCTTTACACCCCCTCAAGCAGATTGCCACCTCAAAGCCTCTCCTATGCTGAAATTCTGGAACTTCCCCTGCGGGCATCTGAGAGCATGATAAAAAGGTATATTAAGCCAATATATGCTAAGGAAGCCCCAAATAATTACATCTTTTACCCTGCCCTCCCCTCGTACCCCGCTAACCATCACAGTTGTGCTTAGATATTATTAAGTGTGGTATCTATCTCTCAACATTGGTGTTCTCAGATGGGAAATGAAATAAAAGGAGGTCTGATTCTTCCAACACACTTCAGTCCATGTGAAGTAGCCAGGCTGGCACTGCATTCCTTCATCACAGACACCCTTGGAATCTTCTCCTAACATAATTCTGAGCATTACATTTTAGAACTTTAATTATGGGGGTTTGGGCACCAGTCTGTCACAGAAAATGAATTGAGTTCAATTGGTTTTCTTTAAGCCGGAGAGAGCTTCAAACTGGTTCATTCCGGTTCATCCCACTGAACTGGTTCGAAGCCCTGCTTTAAGCACTAAGCTCCAAGAACAAGTGTACAGTTTCTACACCAAGTTGTTTACCCCAACCCAGCCTGAAAATGTCCCTGATGCCCAAGTTAGGATAACCAATAGTCCTGGTTTGCGAGGAACTGTCTCGTTTCCAGCACTGAATGAAGTCCTGTGTCCCAGGAAACCCCTCAGCCCCAGACAAACTGGGGCTGTTGGTTAACATAGCCCAAGTAAAGATGGTGTAGTAAAAGCCAGCATGTATTGATTCTGAATTCCACTCTGTTAGGTAGACATAAATATGACCAGTGATTAAGTGGCCCTTGCAGCTAAGGTACTCTACAGGGAGGGGCCTATTTATTTTGTAACAAACATAATTCTCAAATTTGGGGAGATCCTAAACCTTCAATTTCTAAGGGGAACCAAGCATTTCTTTGTGCTAAGCCTTTTGTAAGCTAAAACAAAAATGTTTAAATGAGAAATTTCAGGAATTCAAGTCAGTGAACTCTGCTGCCCACCTCTTTCTTCCTGTTTGATCTTTGAAGATTAGCATTGAGTATTTTTCATGACATTTATATTGAGGAAGGAATATAAGATTATTAAAAGCAGAGAAACTCAATATTGGGAATGCACATCAAAAGGTCTTCAAGACAAAGAAGGGATCATATGATTCGAAACCAGAGTTAGTAGAAGCATGTGTGCTGCACTTCATTTTCTAGTTAACAGCATAACATACGTCAAAATATGATTTAAAACACTTCTCACAGCTGAGCTGACATTTGGTGATCCTCAGCCTTCTTTTGCTCTTGAGGATGGGGGTTCAAATCCAAAAGAGGTTAACACTTTGTACTGGTACATATTCCTGGTGGATGAGGAAAACAGTCTTTTAGCTTAAGTAAAATGAAAACATCTGTTCAAGTCCTGAGGGAAAGAATTATTTTTTAGAGGAGGGGGAAGGGATGCCTGATTGTTAAAGCTGCAGAAGCCTCAGTAACATTTCAAATGTTAAATAATTGCACCGTCAGTTGCCATGCTCACCTAGGATGATGAAAATTTGTCCATGAGCATTGGTTCAGTCTTCATTTTTCAGAATGCCATACCCACACATATCCCCTTGCTCTATCTAAAGCCATATATTATTGTCTATTAACTGGTTTCCAAGTTCTTTTCACCCTAAACCAAGGTAAACCCAGCTCAGCCCACGTGAGAGATCTTTGCCACATAACTTAACTCAGTCAGTAGCTGTGTACTCTGTATAAGAATTTGTATTAGTTACCTATTGTTGTGTAACAAAATACCACAAATGGAGCATCTTACAACAGCATCTGTTTATTAGCCCAGGGTTCTATAGGTCAGATCTGGCTGTGTTTTCTGCACAGCATCTTACAACATGTTGGCTGGGCTATGTTCTGATCTGGATGGAGCTCCAGGTCCTCTTCCAATCTCATGCGGTTGTGGCAGGATTCAGTTCCTCATAGTTGTAGAAGCAAGGCCCCCATTCTCTTGCTGGCTATTGGCCAGCAGCCACTCTCAGTTTATAGAGGCTTCCCATCTCCCTTGTCAAATGGCCCCTTCTCTGTGCCTCAGTTTCCCCTCATTTTTAAAGCTAACAAAAATGAATCTCCCTCTCATGCTTCAAATCACTGACTTCAGGAAAAGCCCAATCCCTTTTAGGGGCTGACCTGATTAGATCAGGTCCATCCAGGATAATCTCCCTTTATTAAAGTCAACTGTGCCTTACAACATACCCTAATCATGGAAGTAAAATCCATCATATTCAAAATCCTACGGCTTATGCAGGGGGTGGGGATCTTGAAGGCCGTCTTAGAAGTCTGCCTGCCATAAGAAGTACAGTGCAACATTTCTCTTTTCAAACCTCTATGCCTATTTTTAAAACCTATGCGTTGATTCCGACTCATAGCAACGCTATAGGACCCAATATAACTGCACCATAGGGCTTCCAAGGAGCAGCTGGTGGATTAGAACTGCCAGCATTTTGGTTAGCAGCTCATCTCTTAACCACTGAGCTCCTGGAAGACCATCAGAGCTCCTGGAAGACCCTCAGTGAGTTGGATTGACACAGTGGCTGCAACAATGGGCTCAAGCATAACAACGATTGTGAGGATGGCGCAGGACAGGGAAGTGTTTCCTTCTCTTGTATGAGTCGGAACCTACTCAACGGCACCTAACAACAGTAACAATGCCTATTCTTAGGGGAAAAACCATGAGAGAAGTCCCCAAAAAGTTTATAAAAACCAAAAATCAAACCTGTTGCCATGGAGTCAATTCCGACTCATAGCGATCCTATAGGACAGAGTAGAACTGCCCCATAGGGTTTCCAAGGAGCGGCTGATGGATTCAAACTGCCAACCTTTTGGTTTGCAGCTGGAGCACTTAACCACTGCATCACCAGAAGTCAAAAAAAATGGTAATAGTAGGACTAAATTAAATCTACTCTCCTCTTGAAGGTACAAAAGTACTAAAAAGTCAATATAAAAAGAATTATTTAGTAGTTGGTTAGTATTTAACAAGCCCTGGTGGTGCAGTGGTTAAGAGCTCGGCTGCGAACTAAAAAGTCGGCAGTTGGAATCCACCAGCCACTCCTTGGAAACCCTATGGGGCAGTTCTACTCTGCTATATGGTCACTGTGAGTCAGAATCAACTTGACGGCAAACTGGTTTGGTTTTGGATTAGTATTTATTTACCTACGTATATAGTACTACAAATATGTTAATAACTTATAGAAGTCAGATTCACTTGTTAATGAATTTATAGTCTAAAAGAGAAGACAGGATACACATTTAATTAACAGATACATATTGATCCTCTGTTACACTCCAGGCACTATTTTATACAGCAGTAGCTCAGCTTTCTTTCTTTTACATTTTAGTTGGGGAGACTCAGAAAGCTAACAGGTAGAAATGCAGCAAAAAACAGATGCGCAAAGATATCCCCATCAACTATTGAGAGTTGCAATAATTTGTTAAAGAAGGCAGACAGCTCACTTGGTAGAACATCAGACATCTGTGAGACAGAGTAGCAAAGTGACTAAAAGCAAGACTCTGGAGTCAGGTATCTTAGATTTGTGGCCTGGCTCTGCTTCACTCCAGCTGGGTGACCTTAGGCAAATTATTTAGCTTGTCTGTGCCTCAGTTTTCCTCACCTGTGAAAATGGGAACCACGGAGTTATTTTTTGAAGATAAAATTAATTCAAGTAAAGCACTTAGTACAGTGTACCAGCACATGGTAATCACAGGTGTTGGCTCTCACTTACTCAATGGCAGACAGGGGGCTGAGTGCTTGACAGGCATTATTTCTTTTAATCTTCACAATGATCCATTGTTACTGGCTCCATATTACAGTTGAGAAAACGTAGGCTGTTGGTGGTGCCAACCACAGGGGCGGATTAACCAGTAAGCAAGGTACACACAGGCTTACTTGTGTTTACTTACTAATCTGTAGTGCACATATTTCACATGGAAAAACAAGTGAAGTTCTGTACTACAAATGAGTAGGTAAGCACAAGTAAGCCTGTGCATAACTTGCTTACTAGGTAGTGGTCTTGGTAACTGCCGTCAAGTTAGCCCCTGACTATAGCGACCCCATACACATGAGACTGGAGTATCAATGTAGGTACAGGGAGACTGAATAGCTTGTTCAAGGTTATATAGGCTAATAAAATATAGGAACACTGGGATACAACCCAGGTCTATTTTGAGAGCACGTGCTATTTATCACCAGACTAACAAATTAACATACTTGAAAGAACTACGGATGGGGATTTATTTTCCCATTTGAGTTGGTTTATCTAAAAGACCAACAACCACAACAACAAATGTGATGAAGAAGGCTGAGAAGGACATGACTAAGGAGTGAGAAGTGGCAAGGACATGACACCAATGATATCATGCATGTGAAAGTTTTACTAAAACTAACATTTGCTATAGTAAACAGAAGGTGTTTCCTGCAGAGAAAAATACTTTAGGATAGGCCTCTCCTAATACATTTCTAATTTCAAGTGACTCAGGTATCTGAACAACTCATGCTGTTAGTCTCCAGTTGCTGCTCCTGTTAATCACAGAAAGCAAACCTAGCCAGTTGCTACACACGTGCTAGACAGACACACATACACAATGTCATCTAGTTCTCACTCCTCATTAAAGCCCTAGTCCCACTCCTCAGCCACGGTACCTCTATAACCAAAGTCCATCACGCATTCATGCAGGAGCTAATTGCAAAAGCACAGGACATTCTCCATCCACTAAGTACACCTGTGGTCCCATTTTCCTTAGTACGCCCCAAATACAATCGCTCCAAGTCCCTACAGGCTGACTGGCAGGAAGCTCTGTCTTTCCAGACAATCCCATTCCCAAAATATTTCTAGGAGTCCTAGCCCTTTTGTCTCCCCTGAGCCTCACAAGCTGCAGGACTTTTCTAAATACCTTTATCTTCCCTTTTGGTGTCCTGGGGGTTGTGTTTGTGACAGCATCTCTCAGCCCCTCTGATCTGGTGGCTCTTGCTCTCAACAGTCCTTTTGCTCTGTTGTCTACTCTGCCAATATCCTCCAGACTTTAAACTCCAATGTGGCAGTGGGGTTAGTCAACCTTCTCTAAATCTACCCACAACTCTGGAGACCCCTTTCTGTGCTTATGTTTAGTTCTTTCATGGAAGAGTCACTCTCTTGGTCCTAAAACTTTTTATTCTGTCAAACTTAAGTCAATCAGCATGTTTGATGCCTCTTTTGAGCCAGGTGCTAGGTACTGGAAATGCAATGATGAATAAACAAGGTGTCTGCCTTTCAGTACTGGCATTCCAGTGGGGAAGAAAACTGCATGAACAGATAATTTCAAAATATTGTAGTAATCATACACAAATATGTTCCCAGGATAAATTGAGAACACAACAAATTCTGGTGGTTCAGAAAGGCTCCAAGAAGGAATTTCTGTCTTTAAGGATGTGTAAGACTGTGTGGATCATAACAAATTATGGATAACATTGCGAAGAATGGGAATTCCAGAACACTTACTTGTGCTAATGAGGAAACTGTACATAGATCAATAGGCAGTTGTTTGAACAGAACAAGGGAATACTGCGTGGTTTAAGGTCAGGAAAGGTGTGCATCAGCATTGTATACTTTCCCCATACCTACTCAGTCTGTATTCTGAGCAAATAATCTGAGAAGCTGAACTATATGAAGAAGAATATGGCATCAAGATTGGAGGAAGACTCATTAACAACTTGTGAAACGCGGATGACACAACCTTGCCTGTTGAAAGTGAAGAGGACTTGAAGCACTTAGTGAGGAACATCAAAGACCATAGCCTTCAGTATGGATTACACCTCAACCTAAAGAAAACAAAAATCCTCACAACTGGACCAATAAGCAACATCATGATAAATGGAGAAAGATTGAAGTTGTCAAAGATTTCATTTTACTTGGATCACAATCAACACCCATGGAAGCAGCAGTCAAGAAAGCAAAAGACGCATTGTACTGGGCAAATCTGCTGCAAAAGACCTCTTTAAAGTGGTGAAAAGCACTTGAAGACTAAGGTGCTCCTGACCCAAGCCGTGGTATTTTCAGTCCTCTCATATGTATGTGAAAGCTGGACAATGAATAAGTAAGACTGAATAAGAATTGATGCCTTTGAATTATGGTGTTGGTGAAGAATATTGAATATACCAGACTGTCAAAAGAATGAACAAATCTGTCTTGGAATAAATACAGCCAGAATATTCCTTAGAAGCAAAGATGGCGAGACTACATCTCACATACTTTGGACGTGTTATCAGGAGGGATCAGTCCCTGGAGAAGGACATCATGCTTGGTAGAGTGTCAGCAAAAAAGAGGAAGACTCTTAACGAGATGGACTGACACAGTGGCTGCAACAATGGGTTCAAGCATAACGATGATTGTGAGGATGGCGCAGGACTAGACAGTGTTTCATTCTGTTGTCCATAGGGTTGCTATGAGTCGGAACTAACTTGATGGCACCTAACAACAACAACAAGAGTTGGTTAGCCAGGTAAAGAAGAGGAAGAAAATCCAGTAGAGAAGATGTCTTGGGTCTAGGCAAGACGGTGCATACAGGAAAAGAATAAGCAGTTCAATGCTGCTGATACCTCAAGTATGAAGCAGAGTGGGCATCAGTAAAGAAAGGGGTAGGTATGAACAACATTATGGAAGGTTTTACATCGCCATGTTAAGAAGCATGGATTCAACTCTGTTGTTGTTGTTGAGTGCTTTCTAGTCTATTCTGACTCATAGGGACCCTATAGGACAGAGTAGAATTCCCCATAGAGTTTCCTAGGCTGTAAATCTTTACCAGAGCAGATCACTAGGTCTTTTTCCCATGGAGCTGCTGGGTAGCTTTGAACCACCAACCTTTCAGTTAGCAGCTGAGTGCTTAAGTGTTGTGCCACCAGGGATCCTTATTCAACTCTGTAGTGGGTGGTTTTTTTTTTTTTTTTTAAGCTTCCTACATCACAATAAATGCTATGGCCTCGTTTCTCAAAAAAAAAAAAAAAATGTCCATATGCACTACGTAGACCCACAGATACACGTAGATATATAGACACATACAAAGTTGCACACAATTTCTGCCACCCGAACCACACCTCTAGAAGTCAATCCAAGTACTTACTACACATTTAAAACATTAATGATGGAGATGGGGTGGTGAAGGGGATCCCTAGAAGTATTTTAGGCAGAGAATTACATGACCACATATTGTTTTAAATATATTGTTGTTGTTAGTTGCGATCAAGTCAGCCCAGACTCATGGCGACCTCATGTGTTACAGCAGAGAACTGCTCCGTGAATTTTTTTGCCTGTAATCTTTACAGAAGCAGTTCACCAGGCCTTTCTTCTGCAGAGCTCCTGGGTGAGTTTGAACCACCAATCTATAGGCTAGCACCCTGTTGAAAACCAGTTGCACCACCCAGGCTTCTTCTAAATACATTACTGTGAAATTATATGACAGGCAAGTCTGGAGGCAGGGAGTGTATTTATATAGTTTGTATTTCAGGCAAGAGATAACAAAGTTGTGAACTTGGGCATTAGCGGTAAGGCTGGAGAAGAGACAATAAAAGTAGCACTCTTGGTGAGTGAATGATGGTGAGTCATGAGTAAGAAAAGGAGTCAGAGCTAACTTTGGGTTTCCAGCTTGAGAAACGGGGTGAAATTTTAGGACAGAAATCAGGTTGGGAGGAAAGGCCATCAGTCTACTTTTGGACGTATCGAGCTCCAAGAGTCTGAGGAAGAGCCAGGCAATTGCATATACTAAAGTCCTGAAGAGTGGTCAAGGCTGGTGATACAGATTTGTGGGATCATATAACCATCTACCAATTATATTTTCATTTCACTAACGTACTAAAGCCCTGGTGGCGCAACAGTTAAGTGCTCTGCTGCTAACCAGAAAGTTGACTCTTCCAACCCACCCAGCGTCTCTACGGGAGAAAAGATCTGGCAGTCTGATCCCCGAAAGATGACAGCGGTGGAAAACCCTATGGGGCAGTTCTACTCTGTCACATGGGGTCGCTATGAATCCACGGCACCTAACAACAACAACAATCCAGTTTTAGGGGATCCCATAAGGAGGGAAATATGAGTGAAAAGCTTCAGTGGGGGGCGGGAGAGAAGGAGGAAGGAATGCTGTAATTTCCCAGTAGAGGGAACCAGTCTGTGCAAAACCTCTGCGACAAGAGATGGGAATACGAAATATTAAGTCGTTCCCTGTTTTGCAGCACTATCCCAGGATAACTGTAGGATTCAAGGACATCAGGAAGTATGTGAACGCACTTTGCACAGGAATTCGCCATTTAAATTAAGATACTGTTATTAATGAGCGAAGTCCTGCACCTACTAGTCGCTTATTATCTGATAGTCCCTGATATTCAAACAAGGAGAGGGACTTCAGATGAAGCCGCAGCTTCTGTGACTTACACATTGGATCCTCGGACTTCAACCCCAAACCTCCACACAAGCAGTATTATAATCCAGAGTCAAAATTGTAGGACTGAGTGGGGGCGGTGTCTCCTTGACAACGGATCTTATTGGCCTTTCCAAGTGAAAGCATTGGAGGACTGGCTGAAGAGGTAGCCAGAAGCCTGCCCCCTGTCGCTGATTTGACGACAGGCGGCCAAACTCCCACCTCTTTCTCTCCGCTTTACCACAGGGGCCTGTTGCTTGGCAACCGGTTTGCTTCCTTCAGCTAAGCAAGCATCTTTTTATAACGGAAGCGAAGAGATTATTCTTCCACCGCCTCACCCTTAACACCGTTCACGCCCATTTACTTCTCAATTCACGCATCAACGATCCTCACACGAGGTTGTCCCAACTGTTCATCCAAGTTTGCAGTGACTGGCACTGCGGTGACAAGCTGCGGACTAAAAAGTGCCCAAGTTTTCCGTCTTGGAACTTACCAAGTTCTCCCCGTTTAGAGGAGTCCGAAGAGAAAAGAAACTCACTGTTATATCCCAAACTTAGAAGCACCTTATCTTGGCGGACACACCGTTCTGAGGCTCTGGAAAGCAAGTAACTTTAGTCAGTTAACTAAGTGTGGGAGGGTGACCCATAACTTCAGACAGCTGCCCCAAAGTAAACGTAAAGAGTCTGGGGACAAGTGCCAGACCTTCTACTGCCTTATCATGCACTGCAGAGCTTACCTCTTGCTAGAAAGAGACTTTCAGGAGTTAATGGAGAACAATTATAAGGTGAGTACTGAGGACGGGAGGGATGGGATAATAATTTTTAAAAACCAGTTTTACTGGTGTTCAGCCTGTAAGGCATAATTTAGTTAATTTGCCACTACAGTATTGTTATTTAACGAATATATGTCACTATAATAATCTATTTCACAGTAATAATTTCATAATACTATATTCATGTATAATTCTAGTATATTGATTATATTTAATTATTTAATAATGTTATTTCATCATCATAATAATGGTTACCAATATAGAGCACATAACCAAAAACCCATTGCCATCAAGTCCATTCAACTCATAGTGATTCTGTAGGACAGAGTACAGCTGACTTCTAGGGCTTCCCAAGGAGCCACTGGTAGATTTGAACTGCTGACCTTTTGGGTAGCAGATGTAGCTCTTAACCACTGTACCACCAGGGTTTCCACACAACTCATCGTGCTGGGTAATTCATGTGAACATACCCAAACCAAAACCCACTGCCATTGAATCATTCTGACTCATTGCGACCCTATAGGACAGAGTAGACTGACCAATAGGATATCCAAGGCCGTAAATCATTACAGAAGCAGACTGGCACATCTTTCTCCCTCAGAGCTGAGGGTGAGTTTGAACAGTAGACCTTTCAATTAGCAGTCATGAACTTTAACCCGTGCGCCACCAGGGCTCCTTTATGTGAAGGTAAGCATGTAATATCAGGGTTTACCAGGTATTAAGTGACTAGTAGAGCCCTGGTGGCACAGAGATTAAGAGCTCAGGCTGCTAACTAGAAGGTCAGTAGTTTGAATCCACCAGCTGCTCCTTGGAAACCCTATGGGCAGTTCTTCTCTGTCCTATAGGGTCGCTATGAGTTGGAATGGACTCCACTGACAACAGGTTGGTTGGTTTGTTTTTGATTTAGCAGGTACAGGGTTGCACTCACTAATTACAATACAATAAAATAAATAGTCTGTTTTATTTTAACTACCAGAAACCTAAGCCTCACAAAAGGTCAATAAAAACTTGGCCCCAGGATTCCATTTCAGGGTTTTCCGGCTTCAAAACCCTTCATCTAGATTAACAGTTAATGAAGGCAATACTCTATGCCCCGAATGGCACCAATGAGGTTACCCGTGTCCCTGGGTACTGCAGGCTGATTTAGCACATAAAGTATGAAGGAAAAAAAAAAAACATAAACCAAAGAGGGGTCAGGGGAGAGGATGTGTTTAAGAAAAAGACTAGAAGAAAGCAGTACATAGGAGGAAGGTATAGAGTGCTACCAACCATTGCTTCAGGTGTAGTTCAGTGGCATTGTTCTGTTTCCAATCTTCCTATAAAATAACGCCTTCACTGGAGACGTTGTTGTTGTTATGTGCTGTCGAGTCAATTCCGATCCATAGTGACCCAATAGGACACAGTAGAACTGCCCCATAGGGTTTCCAAGGAGCGGCTGGTGGGTTGGAACTGCTGACCTTTTGGTTAACAGCCAAGCTCTTAACCACTGCACCACCGCTGGAGACATTAGGGACAGTTATTGAGTCCAACAACAAGCATCCCAGAGGCATATGAACCTAACATTTGATATTGTTTCTGCTGAATCTGAACTTCCTGGTTCTCTGGTGAAAGAGAATTCCATGAAGGCTGAAGTGATATGTAAATATAGATAATGTAGATAATAGAGATATATTATAATGTCACCCGCACTAGCACTTAGCATACTTAATAATTATGTGGTTGCTCAGAAATATTTATTGATAGTCCTTAGCATAATCATAACCCTTTCTATGAAATATTCTCTTGTCCCTCTCACTGGGACAATATGTCAAATGTAGGAAAAATTTTATTTTTATGTATAAATGTAATTTCCATTTGTGTTTTTTCTTAATGGGAATTTTCTTGCTTCATGCCTTCCATATAGCATTCATATAGCTTTAAAAAATGTTCAAAGAAATGTAAGCTTTCCAACTATTTCCTTCTCTTCTAATTTGAATCTTAAACTGGTTGTAAACTTACATAAACACTATATAAGCCACATGGCCCAATCTTGACTTCTAGTCCACTTGTGATTTCCATGTTTATGATTTATTTTTCATTTACTAATACATGTGTTTCCTAGAAGCCACCTTAAGTTCTATGTAATAAGGAAATAAATAATACCTGCCCAGGTCAAAAATACATAAATCAATCAGGAAAAGAAAATTTAGAGCTTTTGGAATTCAGTGTAACCTAGTATCTGATTTTCCAAACTTCAATAAATACATAATCTTTTTCTGTCTGCTTTTATTTATTTCTTTTTAATTTAAGGGTATTATTGCGTTTCCTGTAAGTGAAGATATGATGCAATGGGAAGCTGAAATTGAAGGTCTACACTATTCAGTCTGGCATGGTTTGTGGTTTCAAAACAAACTTCCTTTTTAAAAAGCTTTATGCCATTATTAGCATATCTTCTTTATATGTATAATAAAGTTGCATTATATAAATTCTCTAGAATTTTTCTTTATATGTATAAGATTGCATTATATAAATTCTCTAGAATGCTAACAGTAGTCACATGTTATTTTTTCACTATACGCTTCTTTATTTTTTGTCATTTGTAAACATAGATGGAAATTTGGGGTTGGAATTTTCCTTTATGCTAAATCTTAATATGACTACATTTTTAAGAAGTAAGCATAATAAAACATAAAATGATACTAACTTTCAACAATCTTGCATGAAATCAGAAAATAGCGATTAAAATTCCTATCCTTTTCAAAATCTTATTGTTCCCCCCAAATTTCCGTAAATCAAATTTTCAGATATACTGGACCACTATGAACTTTTAATCTTTCAGTCATAGATTAACAAACTGACTCCCTGAGTGAGGTAGGGTAGACAGACCTATAAGCTGATAATGGCAGTAAAATACAATCCATGCTATTACAAAGCACAAACAGAGTGCCGAGAAGGGAGTGATTCGTTGATTTGCCTGTACAAGAGTATAGTGTCGGGAGTGGCTTCCCAAAGAGGTTACGTTTGACTTGAGTCCTGAAGAATGAGGAAAATTTTGCCAGGTTCCAAAGGAGAGGAAGGAAGTTCGGGCAGAGTAAACAGCATGGCAAAAGGCTTGCAGACAAGAAAGGTACAGCAGGTTTTGGAAATGGTGAGTTATACAATGGAAGGAGTATTGGGGGGATTGAGTATAGAGGGACTGAGGTAGTGGATAGAAGGGACTGGTGGGAAACAGGCAGAAAATGTAGTGGGATTAGGTTGTGAAGAGTTTATTACACTATGCAGAGTGGTCTGTGTGTCCTTTTTAAAAGTCAACCAAACTGACTCATAGCGGCCCTATAGGACAGAGGGGAATTGCCCCATAGGGTTTCCAAGGAGCGGCTGGTGGGTTGGAACTGCTGACATTTTTGTTAGCAGCTGTAGCTCTTAACCACTATGTCACCAGGACTCTTAAAAGTCAACAAAGTTCTTTAAATAGGAAAGAGTGTGATCCAATTTACTTAAAAATAAAACTCTAAGGACTGTGGGGAAGCTGTGGGGAGAAAGTATAGTGTTAATCAAGTGCAACATGACACTGTAGTAAAAATGTTTATTTCTATGTCATAGGATTATTTTTCCAACTGTCAATAAATTTTACATCGGAATACAATTTGCTTCCCCCAGATGTCAAATTTAGAACAATTCCTTTTCATCCAAATGGTAAGGATCAAATGAAAATTTTATCATCAGTGCCAGTGTCCCTATTATTCTTGTTATTTATTAGTGTTTAATAGCCATGTTCCTTTTTAACAGCTTTGTTATGATTATAAAAGTATGCATGATCATTGTGGAAAATATGAAAAGGCAGAAGACATTAACAATCACCAAGTCTTTTCCTGCATTATTAAACGTTCTTCCAAAGATCATTTTTAATGACTGAATGATAAATGTAACCATTTCCCTATTTTTCAAAATTTAGGTTGTGTCCAATTTTTTATTATTATAAAAATGATGCATTGGACAAATTAATCTTTTAGAAAAAAGTTAAATTGCTACTTTAAGTTAAAGACAAGGTGAATTCCTGATGGATCAAAAATTTAAAAATTTTAAATTCTTTAAAAAAAGAAGAAAATCTGATAGACTTCCTTGTGGGCTTGTGAGCAAGGCCTAAGTACCATCAAACCCAGAAACCATGGGAAGAGCATGACACGTATAACTACATAAACTTTTATTTTTTTTGTTATTGTTGTAAAAATATAGATAACACATTTGCCAATTCAACATTTTTCACTTCAACAATCCAGTGAGATCAATTACATCAATCATGTACTATCATCACCAGTATCCTTAGCCACATTTTCCATCACCATAAACAAAAACTCAGCGCTTTCTAAACAATAATTTCCCCTTACTCCCTCTCCCTCCCACTCCTGGTAACCACTGCTAAACTCTGATCTCCATATATTTGCCTATTTTGGGTACTTCATGTTAGTGAGATCATACAATGTGTGTCCTTTTGTGATTGACTTATTTTACTCAGCATACTGTTTTCAAGGTTCATCCATGTTGTGGCATGTATCGGGATTTCATTTCTGTTTATGGTAGAGTAATATTCCATTGTATGTATATACCACGTTTTCTTTATCCATTTTGTTTATCCGTTGATGGGTATTTGGGTTGTTTCCACTTTTGGGCTGTTGTGAATAGTGCTGCAATGAACACTAGTATACATCTGTCTGCTGGTATCGCTACTTTCAAGTCTCTTGGATATATACCTAAGAGTGGAATTGCTGGGTCATATGGTAGCTCTATGTTTAACTTCTTGAGGAACTGTCAAACTCTTTTCCACAATGGCTGTACCGTTTTGCATTCCCACCAGCAACAGAAGAGGGTTCCAATTTCTCTGCATCCTCACCAACATTTGTTATTTTCTTTCTTTAATCTTAGCCATCCTAGTGGAAATAAAGTGGTATCGTTGTGGTTTTGATTTGCATCTCCCTAATGGCTAATGACATTGAGCATCTTTTCATGTGCTTGTTGGGCATTTATATATCCTCCTTGGTGAAATACCTGTTCAGATCCTTTGCCCATTTTTTTTTTATTGGGTTGTTTGTCATTTCCTTGCTAAGTTGTATGAGTTCTTTATATGTTCTGGATATAAATGCTTATCAGATAAATATTTCCCAAAATGTTATCCCAGTCTGTAGGTTGTTTCTTCACTTTGCTGATAAAGTCCTTTGATGTACAGAAGTTTCGAATTTTGTTGTGATCCCATTTATCTGTTTCGTCTTTTGTTACTTGTGCTTTTGGTATCATATTTAAGAATCCATCGTTGAAGACTAAGTCCCGAAGCATTATCCCTACAGCCAAAGGCATGGTAAACAAAGATAAAGACAATGACTTTCACAAAAATATTTGCAATGCACAAAACAGAGTATCTGTAACATATAAATGGCACTTGTGAATGAGTAAGAAAAAGAACATAAGGCAATAAAAAAATGGATAAAGTCTATCAAACATTTGATAGAAGAAACATAATATAAAAATAAATATAAAAAGATGTTAAGCCTCACTAGTAAGACAATAAATGCAAATTAAAACCAATATAAATATTGTTATTCATTATATATGTTTACAAAATGTTAAAAGATAATAACATACCATTTTAGTAGAGGGGACAGACATGGGTCCTCTGACATAATAAAGACCTTAGTGTGACTTTTTGTGGAAGCAATTTGACAGTGTCCAGTCAGACTGAAAATTAATATAGCCCTAAGTCCCTGTAATACCATGCTTATAAAGCTATTCTGTAGACTAACACAAGTGTGCAACAATATGATATATTTAAAGATATTTATTCCCAAGAGCAATGTTGGAAATAGAGAAAAATGGAAAAAAAACCTCAATGTTCATTAATATAGTAATTTTTAAGTAAAATATCCTACAGCCATATGTAATACTTATAACCAGAATAAGGAAGATTTATGAGGGCTAGACTTTTGGTCGTTGCTACATCTCTAGAATCTTCATTGCCTGGCAGTGCTCCAATATTTTTTGAATGGGTATGTATATATGGAAATATGTTTACAAGTTACTGTTAAATGAAAAAAGCACTTGAATAGACCAAACCATTAATAACTTTGAAGAATGGCCATTAGTAGGCAGGGGAATATTCACATTTTCTTTCATGTAATTCTAATTTTTCCCAAGCACATTATTACTTCTGTAATTGAAATATATTTTTAAAGGATAAACTGAAATTTATAATAAAACTTTTGTTGTCTATATGTGCTGCTATTTGCTTAAAATAGATATTTAGGAGTGGAATTACTGGATTAAATATGGTAGGGGGCTTATGAATCCCCCAGTCCTCACCTTCCCATTTCCATAAGAGTAGAGGGAATTTTCCCTCTTTAATCAACTCTTGTTGCCTTGGACCTATAGAGACCCTATAGGACAGAGTAAAACTGCCTCGTAGGGTTTCCAAGGCTATAATCTTTAAGGACACAGACTGCTACATCTTTGTCCCGTGGAGTGGCTGATGGATTCGAACTGCCAGCCTTCCGTTTAGCAGCCTAGTGCTTAAGCACTGTGCCACCAGGGCTCCTTTCCCCTCTTTGTTGTTGTTAGGTGCTATCCAGTAGGTTCTGACTCATAACGATCTTATGTACAACAGAAAGAAACACTGCCCGGTCCTGCGCCATCCTCACAATCCTTGTTTTGCTTGAACCCATTGTTGCAGCTACTGTGTCAATCCATCTTGTTGAGGGTCTTCCTTTTTTTCGCTGACCCTCTACATTACCAGTCATGATGCCTGTCGCCAAAGACTGATCCCTCCTGATAACATGTCAAAAGTATGTGAGACGTCTCACCATCCTTGCTTCCAATGAGCATTTTGGCTATACTTCTTCCAAACAGATTTGTTCGTTCTTTTGGCAGTCTATGGTATATTCAATTTTCTTCACAAACACCACAATCCAAAGGCGTCGATTCTTCTTCCATCTTCCTTATTCCTTGTCCAGCTTTCACATACATATGAGGCAATTGAGAAAAACATGGCTTGGATCAGGTGCACCTTAGTCTTCAAGGTGACGTCTTTGCTTTTCAACACTTTAAAGAGGTCTTTTGCAGCAGATTTGCCCAATGCAACACGTCTTTTGATTTCTTGACTGCGGCTTCCATGGGTGTTGATTGTGGATCCAAGTGAATGAAATCCTTGACACCTTCAGTCTTTTCTTTGTTTATCATGATGTTGCTTATTGGTCCAGATGTGAGGATTTTTGCTTTCCTTATGTTGAGGTGTAATCCATACTGAAGGCTGTGATCTTTGATCTTCATCAGTAAGTACTTCAAGTCCTCTTCACTTTCAGCAAGCAAGGCTGCATCATCTGCATATCACAGGTTGTTAATGAGTCTTCCTCCAACCCTGATGCCACGTTCTTCTTCATATAGTCCAGCTTCTCAGATTATTTGATCAGGATAGAGATTGAATAGGTATGGTAAAAGGATACAACCCTGATGCACACCTTTCCTAACTTTAAACCACACAGTATCCCCTTGTTCTGTTCGAACGACTGCCTTTTGATCTGTGTACGGATTCCTCATGAGCACAAGTAAGTACTCTGGAATTCCTATTCTTCCCAATGTTATCCATAATTTGTTATGATCCACACAGTCGAATGCTTTGCGTAGTCAATAAAACACAGATAAACATCTTTCTGGATTTCTCTGCTTTCAGCCAGGATCTATCTGACATCAGCAGTGATATCCCTGGTTCCACATCCTCTTCTGAATCTGGCCTGAATTTCTGACAGTTCCCCATTGATATACTGCTGCAGCCGCTTTTGAATGATCTTTAGTAAAATTTTACTTGCGTGTGATATTAATGATATTGTTTGATAATTTCCACATTCTGTTGGGTTACCTTTCATGGGAATAGACATAAATATGGATCTCTTCCAGTTGGTTGGCCAGGCAGCTATCTTCCAAATTTCTTGGCAGAGACAAGTGAGTACTTCCAGTGCTGCATCCATTTGTTGAAACATCTCAACTGGTATTCCACTGATTCCTGGAGCCTTGTTTTTTGTCAGTGCCTTCAGTGCACCTTGGACTTCTTCCTTCAGTACCATCGGTTCTTGATCATATGCTACCTCCTGAAATGGTTGAACATTGACCAGTTCTTTTTGGTATAGTGACTGTGTATTCCTTCCATCTTCTTTTGATACTTCCTGCATCGTTTAATATTTTCCCCCATAGAATCCTTCACTATTGCAACTCGAGGCTTGAATTTTTTCTTCAGTTCTTCCAGCTTGAGAAATGTCGAACGTGTTCTTCCCTTTTGGTTTTCTGTCTCCAGGTCTTTACATATGTCATTATAGTACTTTACTTTGTCTTCTCAAGCTGCCCTTTGAAATCTTCAGTTCAGCTCTTTTACTTCATCATTTCTTCCTTTTGCTTTAGCTACTCGATGTTCAAGAACAAGTTTCAGAGTCTCTTCTGACATCCATTTTGGTCTTTTCTTTCTTTCCTGTCTTTTTAATGTAGGTTGCTTTGAGTTGGAATCGACTTGATGGCAACAGGTTTAGTCAAGAATAAGTCATAGTTCCCCTCTCTAGGAGGGAAAAATATGGGAAAACTTGTGATTGTTCTTTTCTCCCTCACACCCTCCTCCCAAGGAGAGGTGACTTATATGCTCAGGGAGATCGAAGAGGGAATTGAGCTTGGAATTCAGCACATTCTCAGAACACTTTCTTTCCAACCCACCTGACCTTGGAATAGGTGCAGTCTCTGTTTCTTGGCAGGAAATTTCAGGATCAGGCCTGCAGCTTGGGAGTTAAGTTTAAATCAGGGGAACTTTTGTGGAGCTTGATTGAAATAAATACGTTCTCCATATCAGTCTTACATACCGTATAGATGATGTTTTTACTTCCATCTTCGGACACTTTGGTCTATTAAATTATATATGAATTTGGGAGAGACAGAAAGGGGTATTATTTATTAGCCCTCAAACTCCAAAAGATAGTTATGTATAGTTCTAAGTCTTAGGATACATAAAGCCAAATTGCCTTTCAGTGATATTATTTACACTCCCACCAGAAAGTATAAATAAAGTACTCATTTTAACACTACAATTCTGGGCATTGAAATTTTGGATAAATTTTTACCAATTAAAAAAAAAAAAGCAGGCTATTATTTGTATAAGCATTTCTTTGAATACTTGCGAGTTAAATATTTTTTCCATATTTTATTGGTTGTATTTCTAATTTGGGGACTTGTCTGACATATTAACAATGTTATCACATTGTCTTAGATGCTGCAAATATTTCCCCTAGTTTGTCATCAGTTTTTAAATTTTGTTTACATTTTCTTTTTGTCTGGGATTTAAAATTTTTTATGTAGTCGGATCCATTCTTCTTTCTTATGATTGAATTGTGTTTCCCAAAAATATATGTTGTAAATCCTAACCCTTATACCTGTGTTATAATACTATTTGGGCATAGGTTTTCTCTGTTACATTAATGAGGCAGTATTAGTGTAGGGTGTGTTTTAGGTCAGTCTCTTTTGACATATTAAAGATCAGATTAAGCAAGCAAGCGGGACAAACAGAGGGGAAGATACATGCCATATGATCACAGCGGAACCAAGGAATAGAAGCTGAAAAGCTGGAAAAAGACAAGGATCTTCCCTCAGAGCTGACAGAGACAAACTTCCTTCCCCTACAGCCAGCACCCTGAATTCGGACTTCTAGCCTCCTAAACTGTGAGAAAATAAATTTCTATTTGTTAAAGCCACCAACTTGTGGTATTTCTATTATAGCAGCACTAGATAACTAAGACGGTCTTGTCATTTGAGATTTCTTCAATTGTCTTTAGCTTTAATGATCTTCACCAAAATAAAATAGTCATTTTAATTTTCTTCGAGTCATTCTAGTTTTATTTTTCATATTTAACTCCTTTTTTTCCCCAAATACTGAATTAGTTAATTAACTGTGTTAGGGGATAGGCCAAGTTCTTCATATCCTTCCAATCTAATATAATAAACCAGGGCTGGCAGAGAAGTTCTGCCATCCTCAACATGTGGCTTCCATTTCTGGGTCTAAGGCATTTACTGTTTGTCACCATTTTCAGCCCATGGGAAGGGGAAGAAAGAGAGTGAGGCAGGCAAAACAGCTTTCTTAAGAAACCATGATCCAAAGTTGCACGCTCCACTTCTGCTTGTATTCCATTATTAAAACTTGGTCGTACGGCCACATCTAGCTAGAGGAGAGACTGAGAAAAACAGCCAGGGCAACCACGTGTTCAGCGAATACTGGTGGCAAGAAGGAGGTAGTGTTTCTTATTACAGAGGGAAGCAAGAGAGTAGATACTGGAAGACAATGAGTAGTTTGCGTAACACTTTTTTGTACCATTTATTGATAATCGTTTTTTTCACTACTGCTTCATAATTTCACTTTTAACATATAATAATAATTTTAATACATACAAGGATTTGTTTCTAAGTTCTTTTATTATATTGTTCTGTCTGTCTAATCTTGTGGCACACCACACTGTTATAATTATTGTCATTTTACAGTGCATCAATGAGTGAGAATGTGTACTCTGTTAAAAATAAAAGCAAGGAGATTTATTGAAGGTTCAAGACAGTTTGAACCAAAGACATGTCTTATCTCACAAAGTGAAACTAAATGCTCCAAAATAGTGGAGTCACAGAGGCATAGTTAGACATACTTATACAACATTCTGATTGTAAGTTGCAAGATTAGGTAAGCAGGACGCAGGACAACTTGAAGCAGGGACTTTACTGTGGTTGGTTGGAAACACAAATGTGGGCTCACTACAGTGATTGGTTGGAAACATGAACGTGGGCTATTTGGATTGGTTAGTTTAAATACATGACTAAGGGGGCGTTTACAGGGTGGTCACAAGGTAATTATCTTAAAACATTTCCTGAGGGTTGCTGAGGGGATCCCTAATAAGGGTCTTGTGTCAATGCCCTTATTTAGGAACATTCTTTCCATAGTTTAACCACAGAGAAAAAACATTTCCTTTGTTACATACTTAAATTCATCTAAGGATTTGATGGTTGTAGGGGAAATCCTTTGGTATGTACTTAAGTCTAACTAAGGGTTTGATGGTTGCAAGGGAAATAAGCAAAAGCTAAGATGGAATCGAGGCTTAGTCCTCAGGGGATCAATTTGACAAATGTCAGGTGCCTCAATTTTGGAACTCTCACACAAATGCCATATGATATAGTAAACCAAAGACCACTCTTTTTGCTTCTCTTTTTCAAAAATTTCTTCTTGGTTCTTTTTATTGCAAGGGTTTTCTACTGGAGTTTAAGTGTTTTTATTATTCATTCATAAAATTATTTACACATTAATAATATTATTGCTAATAATAGCTATCTTTTTTTGAGGATTCACTATATGCTAGGCACATTCTTTTATTTTATTGATTCTTTACAGTGAACTATATGCTAGGTACTTTTATCATTATCTCCATTTCACATATTACGAAACTGAGACCTAAAGAGGTAAAGTTAATTGCTCACCATCAATTGGTGGGGGAGCCAGGGTTCAAATCTATGTGTATTTGACACTGTATTAACTTTCTGTCTTTCATATTTGTTGTAAATAATTTTTCTGGTTTGTCATTTGCTTTCTAATTTTGCCTATGATAATTTGATGTTTGTAAGTTTTAAATCACAATTATATGTATCAATGTTAATATTTTATTTTAATACAGTAGACAAAGATACTGGTCGGCCCTGTATAGATTTTTTGGATGACCCTGATCAGTGGAATACAAGCTATAAACTGAGCAGCATCTTACTTACCCTTCAGGTAAGAGCAGATTAGTATAATGTTCTCGTTAATACTTTTAATTACTCCAATTATTCAAACTATAACGAATAAAATGCACAAACATATGTTAATGTTTAAATGATTAGAGCAAGCTTATTTAAATCAGCAACTTTCTTTCCACATCAAGACTATGAGATAGAACTAGAATTATAAAGACAATTATTTAAAAGTGAAATTGATAGTTAAGGCTCTTCACAACTGAAGATACATATTTTATAAAAGAAGAAAATAATTGTCTGGATAGTTTTAATTCTAGAAATATAGTCCTAGGTTTTCTTTCAGCTCCTAACTCCACTGCTTAATATTGAAGAGGTCTTTTAGATCTTCCTTCATTCATGGACTTTTTCTTCCTTAAATAGGTGAAAAGTGACAACAACTTCAAATGTTCAGCTTCATCCTTTGTTTTTGACAGTACTAGCTTATAAATTTTCATATCAAACTCAGTGAGCATTTAAACCAAGGACATTTTCTCCCCTCAAGTAGATGCCTGTTTCCAGAATGCCTCCTTTACCCACTGGGACCACTGTCCTCTGAAGTATACCTCATTGTTGTGTTATTCCTGACCCTCAAAGAGCCTTCTTTCTCATCTGAACTAGAATAAATTATTTCAGTGGCACTCACTTTGACAACTAACATCCAGCTCAGCAATATTTTACCCATGGGCCTATTTATTAATAATGTCCAAAGATAAAATATTAAATTTTAATTACCTTGAATAGTTTGAGAATAAAGTATTCTGGCTTAATTGAATTTTATCAATCACCTAAAATTATACAAATTCCATTTCTCCCATTTCTTATTATTGAAAATAAACTAATACTAATTTTTCTGGTTAGTCATCTGAGCATACTGAGTAAAATTTAATCTTCTTTAAAGATTTGACATTCAATTTATTTATATACTGAACAAATATGTATTGAGCATCTACCTGTGACAGGTCTTGTTCAGGGAGGGAGATATTTGAACAAAGACTTAAAGGAAGTAGTGTGATATGCAGATGAGTCATATTCCTGTCTATTCCACATAAACTAGGGTCTTCCACAAGAATAGTGTCTTAGCCTGTGTTCTCTAAAGAAATGAAACCAGTAAAGCATATATATAGAGAGAGAGAAAGAGAGAGAGATTTATATCAAGGAAATGGCTCACATGGTTGTAGAGGCTGGAAAATCCTAAATCTATGGGTGAGGCTGGACCAAGAATTATGTATCCAGCAAAACTGTCACTCAAATATGATGGCGAAATTAGGGCATTTCCAGATAAACAGAAGTTTAGGGAATTTGCAAAAACCAAATGAAAATTACAAGAAATACTAAAGGGAATTCTCCAGTTAGAAAATCAATAACATCAGATAACAACTCAAGACTAGAACATAGGACAGAGCAACCAGATATCAACCCAGATAGGGAAGTCACAAAAATAAATCAAAGCTAAAACACTGAAAATAGAGAAACAGATGTTAATATGTGGAAGTTGACAACATTAAAACAAAAAAGAGGGACTAAAAAGATGTAGACATAGAGTTTTCATATGGAGAGGAAGTCAGGGCGAAATAAAGAAATAAAAGACTGGTATAAACTTAGAAAAATAGGGGTAAATATTAAGGTAACCACAAAGGAAACTAACAATTCTACAAGTCAAAGTAAGAAACAAGAAAAATATAAAGACTCAGCAAATACAAAATCAACAACAATGAAAAAGATGAAAAGAAAATACATAAGGAAAAATGACTCAGCACAGAAGATTGAGTGGAACAAAGAAACTGTCAACCACACACAAAAAAAGACATCAAAATGGCAGCACTAAACTCATACCTATCAATAATTACGCCGAATATAAACAGATTAAATGCACCAATAAAGAGAGTGGCAGATTAGATAAAAAAAACACAATCCGTGTATATGCTTGCTGCCTACAAGAGACACCTTAGACTTAAAGAAACAAACAAACTAAAACTCAAAGGATGGGGAAAAAATATATCAAGCAAACAATGCTCAAAAAAGAGCAGGAGTGGCAATATTAATCTCTGACAAAATAGACTTTCAAGTAAAATCCACCACAAAGGATAAAGAAGGGCACTATATAATAATTAAAGGGTCTATACACCAGGAGGCCATAACTATAATAAATATTTACACACCCAGTGACAGAGCTCCAAAATACATAAAACAAACTCCAACAGCACTGAAAAGAGAGAGAGACAGCTCCACAATAGTAGTAGAAGACTTCAACACACCACCTTCGGTGAAGGACAGAACATCCAGAAAGAAGCTCTACAAAGACATGCAAGAGCTAAATGCTACAGTCAACCAACTTGATCTCGTAGGCACACACCGAACACTCTACCCAACAGCAGCCAAGTATACTTTTTTTCCAACACACATGGAACATTCTCCAGAATAGACCACATATTAGGCCATAAAGCAAGCCTTAACAAAATCCAAAGCATTCAAATATTTCAAAGCATCTTTTCTGACCGTAAAGCCATAAAAGTAGAAATCAATAACAGAAAAAGCAAGGAAAAAAAATCAGACACATGGAAACTGAACAACACCTTGATATGGGTGAGGCTGGAGGCTTCTCCTGACTCAAGTAGCTGCAGTGGTTGACAAACCCAAGATTGTCAGGTCAGACAGCAGGGCTGCGGCTCACAGGGCTGTGGAGACCAACGAATCCCAAAATCGGCAGGCAAGATGGCAGGTTAGATGCTAGCTCAAGTCCCAAGAACCAGAGGTCAGATGAATAGGAGCCAGCTGCAGGATCAGGAGCAAGCAGAAGCCCAGGAGCCTTACCAGAAATCTACCTATATTGGATGCAGGCCACACCCCCAGGGAAACTCCCTTTCAACTGTTTGGCTACTCACAGCAGATCCCATCATAGAGGTAATCACATTATATCAGATCTCATCATGAAGGTGATTACATCATTACACAACTGCCAAACTACATCATAACTGCCAAACCACTGAGAATCATGGCCCAGCCAAGTTGACACACAAACTTAACGATCACAAATAGTAAAACTGAATTTTCCCAGAATGCAATGAGTGAGGGCAAGCTAGAATGAGCTAGTGAAAATTTTGAACTGGAGAATAATTTGATAAAAGGTTATCTTTGGGTCTTTAAGATTAGATTGCTTTGCTTCACATCTTGGTTCTGCTACTTAATATCTTTGGACCCTTGGATAAATTTCCTCACTTCGCATGCCTCAATTTCTTCATCAATAAAATGGGGCTGTTATTAGTAACAGCTCATATGACTGTTGTGAGGATTGAATGAATTAATGCTTGTAAAGTACATTGAACGGTACCTGCCCCAAGAAATGAACTCAATAAAAGCTAGTTAATATTGGATTATTATTACTATTAAATAGTAATGTAAAGTGACAACAATGTGTTGCCAGATTGTGTAGCATCAGCAGATGACATGGTTGTTTTATTTTTCAAGTAAATTTATAAAACAAATATGCCTACATTACAGAAGATTTTTTAGATAATAGGAAAAGAAAATCACCGGTAAGCATAAAAAAACCCTAACCCTGCTGTTATTAACATTTCCTTCTGATCTTTTCTTCTGTATTTCTGTTTAAAATCCTTCAGTGGTCTCCTCATTGTCTACAGGATTAAGTGCAAATTCCTTAACAAGACAAATGATAATCTACTTCTTCTCACACCTGGGCTTCAGACTCTCCCTAACACACCATGCAACCCACTCCTGTTTATATCCTTGTGCTTTTTTTTTTTTTTTTTTTTTTTGGCTCTCACTGCTTGATTTAGTCAAAGTCAAAAAGCACTTGAAAATTCTAGACTCTAAAGTTACAAAGTGCTCAATCTGGTGCCCCATCTGACTAGTAACCCATTTTCTCCTTCCCTGTCCTCAGTCTGTCTGGCAAACAGCTGCTCACGTTTGAGTCTGGTCAAATGAGTCCTCTGGGATCTTTTCTGTTGCTTTTCCTAAGTAGAATTGATAGCTTCTTTTGGGGGGCTTCTTTTGCCACCTATCCAATGGGACCCTAAGCAGACTTCTATCAGAGCACTCTAACACTGTAATAAGGAGTCCTGGTGGCACAACAGTTAAACGCTCAGCTGCTAACCATCAGGTTGGCAGTTCAAACCCACCCAGCATCTCCATGGGAGAAAGACCTGGCAATCTGCTACCATAAAGATTACAGCCAAAAAAAAAAAAAAAAAAAAAAAAACCCTATGGGGCTGTTCTACTCTGTCACATGGAGTTGCTATGAGTTGAAATCAACTTGACAACGCCTAACAACAATAATGCACATATTGTTTTCTCATGCGTCTTACCCCATTGGACTCCAGGCTTCCTGAGGTCAGGGAACAGATCTAATTCATCTTTGTTTGTTTCTTTGTTAACATTTTATTGTGCCTTAGGTGAAAGTTTACAGAACAAATTAGTTTTCCTTTCAATAATTTATACACAAATTATTTCGTGACATTGATTGCAAGCCCAGCAAAGTGTCAGCACTCTCTCCTTTTTCACTCTGAGTTCCCCGTGTCCATTTGTCTGCTTTTCCTGCCCCCTCCTGCCTTCTCTTCTTTGCTTTTGGGTAGTTGTTGTCCATTTGGTCTCGTATACTTGATTGTTCTAAGGAGCACGTTCCTCATGAGTATTATTGTTTGTTTTATGGACTTGTTTAATATTTGGCTGAAAGGTGAACTTCAGGAGTGGCTTCAGTTCTAAGTTAGAAGGGTATCTAGGGGCCATAGTCCCAGGAGTTCCTCCAGTTTCTGTCAGACCAGTAAGTCTGGTCTTTTTTGTGAATTTGAATTTTGTTCTACATTTTTCTCCTGCTCTGTCTGGGACCTTCTACTGTGATCCCAGTCAGAGCCTTCGGTGGTGGTAGCAGGGCACCATCTAGTTTTTCTGGTCTCAGGCTAGTGAAGGCTGTGGTTCATGTGGTCCATTAGTCCTTTGAACTAATTGCTTCCTTGTATCTGTGGTTTTCTTCATTCTCCTTTGCTTCGGACCAAGTGAGACCAATAGTTGTATTTTAAATGGTCTCCTGAAAGCTTTTAAAATCACAGAAGCTGCTCACCAAAGTTGGATGTAGAACATTTTCTTTATGAACTATGTTAGACCAATTGACATAGATGTCCCCAAGACCATGATCCCTAGCCCTCAACCTCAGCAACTCGGTCCGTTGAGGTGCTTGGTTGTGTCTAGGGTCTAGGAAGCTTCTATGACCATGCCCCTGTGTGGTCTATTATATACATGAATATACTTGCTACACATGTAAATATGTATGTAAAAATATCCACAGCTAAACCTATGTATGTATGTGAGTGTACTCCTATACTCCCTCCTACCCTTATTCAGTATACATATCTACTTATTTATCTGCTTGTAAATTATTGTTTGTTTTTACTGTTGTTGTAGGGTTGTATATGTTATAGTATTTACTGTGGTTGCCTTTTTTTTTTTTTGCTTTCCTCTCAGTGTCTTCCTTTGCCTTGGTTAAGTTGTGCTCACTTCCCCTATATTGTGTATTGCCTTTCCCTTCACCAAAATTAACACTGGTCTACTATCTACTTAGTGATTTTTCCCCACCCCTCTCTCCTCCCTGCTAACCATCAAAGATTGTTTCTTTCTGCATGTAAACCTTTTCTTGACTTTCTATAATAGTGGCCTCATACAATATTTGTCCTTTTGTGGTTGGTTTATTTTGCTCAGCATAATGTCCTCCAGATTCATCCATGTTGTGAGATGTTTTGAGAATTCATCATTGTTCTTTATCGTTGCGTAGTATTCCATCAAGTGTATGTGCCATAGTTTGTTTATCCATTCATCCACTGATGGGCACTTAGGTAGTTTCTGTCTTTTTACTGTTGTGAATAATGCTGCAGCATATATGGGTGTGCACATGTCTATTTGTGTGATGGCTCTTAATTTTTCTAGGATATATTCCTAGGAGTGGGATTGCTAGATCATATGGTATTTCTATTTCTAGCTTTTTAAGGAAGTGCCGTATCATTTTCCGTAGTGGTTGTACCATTTTACATTCCCACCAGCAGTGTATGAGAGTTCCAATTCCCCACAACCTCACCTCACCAGTATTGTTTTTTTTTTTTTTTATCAGTGCTGTTCTTGCAGAGGTGAGATGGTATCTCATCATAGTTTTTATTTGCATCTCTCCACCAGGCGCTCGTTGGAAACCCTATGGGGCAGTTCTAGTCTGTCCTATAGGGTCGCTATGAGTCAGAATCAACTTGCCAGCATTTTTTTTTTTTTAATTGCTAATGATTGTGAGCATCTTTTCATGTGTTTGTTGGCCACCTGAATGTCATCTTTGGTGAAGTGTCTGTTCACATCCTTTGCCCATTTTATGACTGGGTTGTTTGTCTTTTTGTTGTTGAGTCATTGAAGTTTTCTACACATTTTAGAGATTAAATTTTATCAGATATGTCATTGCCAAAGATTTTTTCCCAGTCTGTAGTTTCTCTTTTTACTCTCTTGGTCTTTTGATGAGCAAAAGTGTTTAATTTTTAGAAGGTCTCAGTTATCTAGTTTGTCTTCTGGAGTTTGTGCATTTTTAGTTATGCTTAATATTCTATTTATGACATAGATTAGGGCCCCTAATGTTGTCCCTGTGTTTTCTTTCATGATCTTTTTAGTTTTAGGTTTTGCCTTTAGGTCTTTGATCCGTTCTGAGCTTGTTTTTATGTATGGTGTGAGGTATGGTTCCTGTTTAATCTTTCTGCAAATGGATATTCTGTTTTGCCAGCACCATTTGTTGAAGAGACTATCTCTTCCCCCATATAATGGACTTCGACACTGTCAAAGGTCAGGTGTCCATGGGTGGATGAATTTACTTCTGGTTTCTCAGTTCTGTTCCATTGGTCTGTCTGTCATTATACCAGTACCAGGCTGTTTTGACTACCATCACTGTATAGTAGGTTCTGAGATCAGGGAGTGTGAGGCCTCCTGCTTTGTTCTTCTTTTTCAGTAGTTTTACTTATCTAAGGGTTCTTTCCTTTCCACATATAGTTGATGATTATTTTTTTTCCATCTCGTTAAAGAATGTTGTTGGAATTTGGATTGGGATTGCATTATATCTATAGATCCCTTTGGGTAGTATTGACATTTTCACAATGTTAAGTCTTCCTATCCATAAGCATGGTATGGTTTTCCATTTATAAAGGTGTCTTTTGGTTTCTTGCAGTAATGTTTTGTAGTTTTCTTTGTATAAGTCTTTTACACCCCTAGTTAGAGTTATTCCTAAGTATTTTATCTTTTGGGGGCTGTTATAGATGGTATTGCTTTCCTGATTTCTTTTTTGGAATTCTCTTTGTTAGTGTAGAGGAATCTGACGGATTTTTTGGTGTTGATCTTGTGCCCTGCCACTTTGCTGAATCCTTCTATTAGTTCTAGTTCCAATAGCTTTCTTGCAGAATCTCTGGGATTTTCTATGTATGAGATCATATCATCTGCAAATGGGGTAATTTTACTTCTTCCTTACTAATTTGGATGCCTCTTATTTCCCTTTCTTATTATCTTATTACTCTAGCTAGGACTTCCAGTACAATATCGAATAAGAGTGGTGATAAAGGTTGTCTTAGTCATCTAGTGCAGAAATACCACAAGTGGATGGCTTTAACAAAGAGAAGTTTATTCTCTCACAGTCTAGTAGGCTAGATGTCCAAATTCAGGGTGCCAGTCCAGGAGAAGGCTTTCTCTCTGTCGGCTCTGAAGGAAGGTCCTTGTCATCAGTCTTCCCCTGGACTAGGAGCTTCTCTGTGTAGGAACCTCAGGTCTAAAGGACGCGCTCTGCTCCCAGTGCTGCTTTCTTGGTGATATGAGGTCCTCCTGTCTCTCTGTTTGAGTCTCTCTTTTATATCTCAAAATAGATTGGCTTAAGACACTATCTAATCTTGTAGATCTCATCAATATAACTGCTGCTAATCCATCTAATTAGCACCATAGTGATAGGATTTACAACACATAGGGAAGTCACATCAGATGACAAAATGGTAGACAATCATACATTTCTGGGAATCATGACATAGCCAAGTTGATACACATATTTTTGGGGGACACAATTCAATCCATGACAAAGGATCCTTGTCTGGTTCCCATTCTCAAGGGCAATGCTTTCAGTCTCTCTCCACGGAGTTCACTGAGTTCAATAGCATCGGCTGATGATTTTGTATGTATGTCCTTAATTATGTTGAGGAATTTCCCTTCTGTTTCTATTCTGATGAGAGTTTTTATCAGGAATG
This sequence comes from Dugong dugon, assembly GCA_030035585.1. Classification (NCBI taxonomy): domain Eukaryota; kingdom Metazoa; phylum Chordata; class Mammalia; order Sirenia; family Dugongidae; genus Dugong; species Dugong dugon. The sequence goes on from CM057462.1 coordinate 92,948,983, forward strand.
ATTGTTTGACTTTATCAAATACCTTTTCTGCATCAATTGAGATGATCATGTAATCCTTTTCCTTTGTTTTACTTACTCAGTGAATTACATTGATTGATTTTCTAATGTTGAACTATCCTTGCATATCTGGGATGAATCCCACTTGGTCATGATGTATTATTTCTGTTACTTCTAATTCATCTTTGATTTCCTGGTATCTACCCAGGATAGTGCTGACATTTAGTAGGTACTGTGATACATAAGGTCACCAGGAGTCATAGCTGACTTGACAGCCACTAACAACAATAAATCAAATGAATAAATGAATGAACCTAAACTTTTACATTGTTGCAATTATGATATGTGTATATATACCCTGCTTCTTTTTCACTTTGTATTTTATCTCAAGTAATTTTCATATTGCTACAACTAATATGTTAATGGAATTTGATACCCTTTGAAGGTCAATACTGTCTAATAGAACTTTCTGTATTGATGGAAATGTTTGATATCTGTGTTGTCCAATACAGTAGGCATTAGGCACATGTGGCTACTGAGCATTTGAAATGTGGCTAGTGCAACTGATTACCTGAGTTTTTAATTTTACTTAATTTTAAGTAATTTAAATTGCCACATATGACTAGTGCCTACTGCAGTGGACAGTGCAGGTATAGACCATAAATACTGACTATTCATTCCCTTTTGAAGGACAGTTGAGACACATTTATAATTATTATATTATTATTCAACTAATTGGTACTTGAAATGATGTTTAAAATATTTAAAATCAAATATAGTAATCATCTCTACCTAAATTTTTTATGATTTTAATTTTTTTGATAACTTGTACTTCCACATATGCAAAGGCAAATAGCAACTCAACACTCACTCGTAGAATGAATTCCAAATTAATGGGGTTTTATTTAATTGGATATTATAAAATTTACCTACTGGTGTAGTTGTTTACAGATGTTTCAGATTATTATACTTATCCCTTGGAAAGCTTTTTATCACATGGATAATTTAACAGATTTAAAAGTTGGACTTATATTTACTGTTTAGCAGGGTGTCTGACACTTTAATACATACTTTATATTACCAGTTCTTAAAAATCATTAAGTACAATTAATACCTTGTGTGCACATTATATGAATAGGTCCTAGGCACAGTGGTTAATGAGAAGATTATTGAATAAACTTTACCAGATGTGCCTCTCTGAGTAAGATTATCTCTCTAGCCAACAACCAAAAGCTTGCCAAAAGATAAAAGATAAATTTTATCTACTTCCCACCCAATCCTTATTTACAGAATTATAATACTTTTGGAAATACAGCTCAGCGTGTTTTCCAGACAGGAAAACAAAAGTCTTGTTGCCTTTAAAATATTCACTGTCAGACATTTGCTTTTATTAATGAAAAATTACCATCATTTACACGAGTCTTAAGCCACAATTGTTCACTTTGGCCCATATCTATGTTTAGATCTTTGGGTAGTTATTATTTTAGCTATATTTTATTATGTCATTGACATGTTTTAACATGTAATATTCAAAATACTGAATTATTGATAGATAATTGCAATTTGGATAGGATTAATTTTGAAGTGTTAGAGAAACAAGGTCATGTGCTAGCATAACTATTAAATTTTAGTTACTACTGGTCATCCACTCGTAGAGCTGCAGATACCGTAGTAGGTAGAATTCTAAAGATATCCTCCCAAGATTCCTGTGTGCCCCGCTTCATGATTCTTCAAATCAAACACTAATCTAGGTATGTGCTGAAAAGACTTTGCAAGGAATTAAGGTTACTAATCAACTGACCTTAAAATAGGGAGATTATCTGGATTATCCACCTGGACCCAAAGTAATCAAATAATCACATCAGCCCTTAAAAGCAGAGGAGGAAGGCAAAAGAGTCAAGTCAAGAAATAAAGTGGAGGATCCCGAAAGGGTATGGTGATGGGAAGTCAGAGATTCCAAACATGAGAAGGATTCATCATGCCGTGACTGGCTCTGAGATGTAGGGAGCCACATGCAAGGACTGGAGAGAGATGTCTAGGAGCTAAGAGTGGCTCCCGGTTGACAGCCAGCACAGAAATGAAGACCTCCATTTTAGAGCTGCAAGGAAATGAATTCAGCCAACAACCAGAATGAGCTTGGAAGTAAGATTCTTCCCAGAGCCTTCTGATAGGATCCCAGACAATCAACACCTTTATTTCGGTCTTGAAAAACCTGGAGCACGTAAACCAGCCCAACTACCCCAAACTTCTCACCTACAGAACTGTGAGATAATAAATTTGTGTTGTTTTAAGCTGCTAAATTTGTGGTAATTTGTTACAGCATCAATGAAAAATTATTACTGATACCAAATTAATCATTGGACAATTTGGAGGGATATTGAAGTGTGCCCAAGCCTCAGTACATGTGTTTATTTACGATCTAGATATGGTCTCATGTTAAAATGTAAGGTTTTATTGTTTTAATCTATATACTAGAAATGTTTCAATATTTTCTAATGTTTGGTAGTTCCCTTTACACATAAACCCAATTTAAATTTATGTGATAGGAAGGAACTTGTAGCTTGCTTTGATCCTAATGTTTGGCTCATGAATATAGTATGAAACCAATATAGATCAAAAGTTTCTTGAGGGTAGGAACCATCTTTCATTTATCGTTGTTATCTATCCCCAGGTATACAGTAGGCATTTAATGAATACTTGTTGAATGTTGTATGTATTGGTTTGTCTTTTTGCTCTAAGAAAAAAGTTTACTTTAAAAACTATGTTATGTATGCTTTCCAATAGGTTATGCTTTCTAATCCGGTACTAGAAAATCCAGTGAATTTGGAAGCAGCCCAAATGCTGATTGCTGATGAATCTCTGTACCAACTAACAGTTCTGAAGCTTTTCAACCAGCCATTACAATGTAAGAAGCAACTACTTGTTGTTATTTGGCAATTATTAATTATACATTTATAGCAAATAAGTGATCTAACAAATAACTCTTTTATAAGGGAATGTTTGAATATTTTCTGTATCTTTTTTCAGTAATGAAATGGTACTAAGATTTCTCCTACTCTCTTTGTCAAGTCAATCAGTGTGACTTTTTTTTAAAGATCATCAGAAACTTAAGCATAGTTTCTTTAAATGGTGATCATATGGATGGATGGTGCCAATTGGAGCTAGTCTACTCATCACAGAGAAATAACATCTAATTTTAACTCTTTGATCTATAATGGATATTTCTTAGGCTTCGCTTGGAGTACCTCAGATCTTTCTGATCTGAGTCTCTTTTCCTCTTGATTAGCAAAATACTCAGCTTTTTTCCTGGAGAGCTCCTTCCCCAGGTGTTCCTTCTAAAGGTCCAATGGAAATGGAAGTTCCTGAAGCCTTTCCATTTTTCTGCTTTGTTGAGCCGTCTGTCTTGCTCATTGCTCATCCTGTCTCTTTACTGCTAACTCCATTGCCCTGTGCTCTCTCCAGTTAGCAGAGCAGTGCTGTTGGCTCATTGTATCCAGAGAGGTTTCCCACAACGCAGAGCTGGGCCCCTAGTGGCACAGTTCTTTCATTTATATGCTGCCTTCACCTTCCAGTAGTGCGCAGTCCCCTTGCTTAGTAACTGATACCATTACCTCCCCAGTCAGCAGGCCTTGCTGATCAGGCTCTGCCAAACTGATGTTTCATTGTGCTTTTTCTCTCACATGTCAATTGTCTTTCTTTTCCTAGTCCATTAGATAGGTCTGTACAATAGTGACTACGTTCAGGTGCTCTTCCACAGGGCTTCTGGGTCTGATGAAAATCAAGGGGCTGTTAACCAAGCATCTTTTTTGGTATCTCTGAACATGTTGTGATTGTTCCAGAGTTCATCTAACACTCCCTGACAATTTTGAAGCTGGTTTGTACATAGAATGAGTGGTACCACTTCACGCTGACCTACCAAAATTCTATAGCATACCTACAGTACTCACGATTCACTACTGTATCCCCTGCACCTATAAGATTACTGGCACTTGGTAAATATTGGTGGAATTACTGAATGACTGAACGAATGATACACATCATTTAACTTTTTAATGAGCTCTATATCACTATTGTTACAAAGTATTAGTCTATATAATAAAGCTGTGTCCATGAAAGTGAAGAAGACTTGAAGCACTTGCTGATGAAGATCAAAGACTACAGCCTTCAGCATGGATTGCACCTCAACATAAAGAAAACAAAAATCCTTACAACTGGACTGATAAGCAACATCACGATAAACGGAGAAAATATTGAAGTTGTCAAGGATTTCGTTTTACTTGGATCCATAATCAACGCCCATGGAAGTAGCAGTCAAGAAATCAAAAGACATATTGCATTGGGCCATTCTGCTGCAAAAAACCTCTTGAAAGTGTTAAAAGCAAAGATGTCACTTTGAGGACTAAGGTGGGCCTGACCCAAGCCATGGTGTTTTCAATCGCCTCATATGAATGCGAAAGCTAGACAATGAATAAGGAAGATCGAAGAAGAATTGATGCCTTTGAGTCATAGTGTTGGTGAAGAATACTGAATATACCACAGACTGCCAGAATGAACAAATGTTTCTTGGAAGAATTATAGCTAGAATGCTTCTTAGAAGCAAGATGATGAGACTTCTTTTCACATACTTTGGACATGTTATCAGAAGGGACCAGTCCCTGAAGGACATCATACTTGGTACAGTAGTGGATCAGTGAAAAAGAGGAGGACCCTCAACGATACGGACTGACTCAGTATCGGCAACAGTGGGCTCAAGCATAACAACAATTGTGAGAATGGTGCAGGACCAGGCAGTGTTTTGTTCTGTTGTACATAGGGTGGCCATGAGTCAGAACTGACTCTGGCACCTAACAACAACATGTCCATTTTCAGGTGAATGGCAATTTTAAAAGCTGGTTTTAAGGAATTTTTTTACAGTAACTGGTTCTGTGCAATAGACTTTGTTTTTGCCAGCCTTGGAAATCCACCCCTTCCATCCCTGAGTGCTGCCCCCGCAGGAGCAACAACAGCTTTCACCACATTTGGCTATTTCTTCTGGAATTTACCACTATGTTTCTAAGCTTATCTATACTAATATTTCTGGGGTGTTCAGTTTTAGAAATTATTTGAGACTTGTTATAAAATATAAGGATTTAGTTCTTATGCTGCTGTTCCCACCTATTCTTTCTCTCTCTCATCCTCCTGATATAGTTACATCACAATGTTTGGTTGCTTTATTATGACTATTTAAATATTCTTCACAGGTGAGCCATGTATGATTGTTTTTCTTGTACAAACGTCCTAATTTTTCATTTCCTTGTTTTTTATACCTCTACCACATAATCTTCTCCTAAACTTACTGACAAAGCTATAAAATGACTCCCAGGATGGTCAAACACATCCGTCCCTCCCCCCGCCCCCCCACCCCTTGGGGCTTTCCTGTGGTGCTCCATCCTTCTCCTTTAATTCTGAATTGGCAGTTGTCTAGACCTGCACCGTAGTTATCCTGGGACTACTCTTTCACCTTCCTCCTGGGCTGGCATTCCTGTTTGATCCTTCATTTTCCTGTTTGTTCATTTGCTCCTTCATTTTATTGTAGCACATCTTTTAGGAGCTTCTTAAGAAAGGGTGCATGGGAGCTAAATCTTTTATGACTTTGTGTGTCTAAAAATATATTTATTCTACTCTCATGTTCATAGTTTGTTTAAATATTGAATTTTGGTTTGGAAATAATTATCTTTCAGAATTTTAAAGATTCGTCACCTTCTAGGTTCTAGAGTTATTCTTGAGAAGTCTGATTTCATTCAGATGTCCAATTTTTCATGTGTTATTTATTCTTACTTTCTGGAAACCTTTAGAATCTTCTTTTGATTTTCAGTGATCTGAAATTTCTTGATAATGTTTGTGTTTTGTTTTTGGTCTCCTCATTCATCATGTAGGGCACTCTAATCCTTCAGTTCTAGGAAATTTTCTTATATGACTTCTTTTATTATTTCTTCCCCCTCCATTTTCCCTGTTCTCTCCTCTAGATCTCTTGTGATTTGGATGTTGGACCTGTCTAATTTAAAAAGATCTATTCTCTCCTATTATATATCTCATTGTCTTTTGTTCTATTTTCTGAGAGACTTCCAGAAAAATATGTTTCTAGTTCCCATTTTTCCCCCTGCTTATTTGTTTTGGCTGCTGTCTTTCATGATGTTGGCATTGCTCAAATGTCTGGTGATCTTTGGCTGTCCATTTATATAAGGGAACCTACGATGAATGATGCATTTAAAAAATTGGAAGTTCTGTTGACTGTTTTGCTTCATTATAGGGTTATTCAGTGGGGACCTGGCCATTTCATTAATTAAGCTTAACTATTTCTCTTGAAGGAACCCTGGTGACACAGTGGGTAATCATTCGTCTGCCAACTAAAAGGTTGGCAGTTTGAACCCACCAGCCACTTCCCAGGAGAAAGACTGTGGCAGTCTGCTTCTGTAAAGATTACAGCCTTGTTAACCCTATGGGGCTGTTCTGCTCTGTCTAAACAGTCGCTGTGAGTCAGAATTGACTCAATGGCAAGGGTTTTTTTTTTTATTTCTCTTGAGGTAAATCCTCCAATCTTGTGCCTGGCAAGAGATAGACACTAGCTGCTTATAATCTGGGACCTAAGTAGGGAGAAAGAACCAGGAATCCTGTGTGTTCAATATGATTTATTTGATTTATCCTCTGTTTCAGTCTCTTACCATACTCCTGTTCTGATTTGTGCCTAGTATTCTCTAGTCCTAAGCCTCTTTGGCTCAGTTTCTCTAGAGATTAAATATCCTCCCTTCTGCCTGGGTAGAGAAGGGGTGGTCACTGGGTTGCACAGGACGAGGATGTAAGTCTTTGGGGTGTGTGCCATACCCCTGCTTTCAGAGGTATTTGGTACCTCCAATTTTTGAATATTTTTGGAAGTTCTGAAGTGCAGATAAGCTCACTTCCTATTGACTTCTCATCATACAGTAAGGTTTCAAATTTCTATGACCTGCTAAGACAATTACCATTTGACATCTGTTTTCCATCTTGAAAAAAAATTTTCATCTTTATTTTTTGCTCTACTTGAGGTTTTATGCCTTATTTTTATTCTTTTACTACCATTTTATTAAAGCTTTGGAGAGACAGCATGTCAAACCGTATATTCAATTTTCCATGTTAACCAGAATCCCTTCATATTTTTCTTTACAGTGAAAAATGACAGTTCTGTGTCATCTAAAGAACCACAGGAACTTGTCAGGTAAGTTTTTCTTTGCACAATTCTATGTAGATTTATTTACTAAAAGGATTATTGATTTAAACTGTTTATATTTTCTATCATGATTGAATTTTTTTTTTAATCTAGAAAAGGAGGTAGGTATCTTTCTCTTACAATACCTTTTTAAAGAGTTGGCTTTAGGAAAAATGTGGAAAATTATTGGTTCTTTCTGAACCAGCAAATTAAAATTGAATGTAACTATATTAACCTGGCCATTTTTATTTTTATTTTTTAAATGGAAAAATATGTGATAAGCACAAACCATTATAGATTATAAAAATCCAAGTAATTAAGGAGAAGATAGATTATAGAGGAAAATAGAGTTAGGGCGAAAGCTATTGCATCATTTGAGAGACAACCTAACAATGTGGTAATTCAGCCATTAACACCTGAGCAGTGTATAGGCCTATACTCTTATATATGGTTCTGCAGCATTTTGTCCTTGAGCATTTCCTCAGTCAATGAGATATAGAAAACCACCAGCTAGCGTTGAAGTAACGCTTCAGCTCAGGTTTCCCTGACTGGCCTTATATGAAAGATGAATAAAATTAGGTAACATAAATGGCTTCTGTTTGTGAGTAGTACAGTAGTTTGGGATTCAGTAGTGGGACATTGTTGTTTTAAGGGTTATCAAGTCATTTAGACTCATAGTGACCCCATGTGACAGAGTAGAACAGCCCTACAGGATTTTCTAGGCTATAATCCTCACAGGAGCAGATTGCTAGGTCTTTCTCCTGCAGAGCTACTTCGTTGTTGTTGTGTGCCATCGTGTGGATTCCAACTCATAGTGACCCTATAGGACAGAGTAGAACTGCCCCGTAAGGTTTCCAGGGAGTGGCTGGTGGATTTGAACTGCTATCCTTTTGGTTAGCAGCCTGAGCTCTTAACCACTTCACCATCAGGGCTCCACAGAGCCACTAGGTGGATTCAAACCGCCAACCTTTCCTTTAACGGTCAAGCGCTTAATCATTGCACATCAGGACTCCTTATAAAGCATCATACACAATAAAATACAAGGAGTAGAGTGGTGAGTAAGAAGGGTACATCCTCTTGCTTTTACTGAGAAAGTATAAGATAGAACATAAGCACAAAAGTTAGTAAATAAGAAACATATTAAAAAGTATTATAAAGAGAATTGACTATGGTAATGTGAGTAGGGGGCTGGCTACCTAAGTGATTAATAAAGATTTCTCTGAAGAGGTGATGTTTAAGCTGGGATATAAATTATAAGGAATCTTCCATGCAAAGTTTAGGAGAGGAGCATTCTAAGCAGAGGGAATAAATAATGCAAAGACCCTAAATTGGATAAAAGCATGGTGTGTTAGAGGATCAGAAAAAGACCAGTGTAGCTGGAACATAGCAAAGGAGTAAGCCAATCAGGGTAGATGATGAAGTAAGAGAAGTAGGAAGGGGCCAGATCACTTAGGGCTTTATAAACCTGGGAAGGAATTTGGATTTTATTATACTTGTGGTGGGAATTTGAATATAATCAGATTTACATTTAAAAAGCACTACTTTAGCTGCCCTGTGGGAAATATGTTGTGAGGGATACAAAAGAAGTAGAATTAGTAAGATATTTCATTAGAGCAGGTGAGAGATGGTGGTTTGGACTAGGATTGGAGGCATAGATATGGAAAGGGATAAAAGTGAATAAAGTAAATAAATTAAAAATATAGTTTGAAGAAGCCTTAACTGATCAGATGTGGTATGTGAGAGAAAGTAGAATTAAGGATAATGACTAGATTTTGGTTTGAGCTGGGTGAGAAGTGCAATCATTTACTGAGATGGGGGAGATCAGAAAAGACACAGGTTTTAGGGTATAAATAAAGAATTTTGTGTAGGTCAATGTTGAGTTTGAAATGCCTGTTGTTTTTTTTTTTTGTTAGGTGCCATCGAGTCGGTTCCAACTCATAGCGACCCTATGTACAACAGTACAAAATACTGCCTGGTTCTACACCATTCTCACAATCGTTGTTATGCTTGAGTGCTTTGTTACAGCCACTGTGTCAATTCATCTCAGTGAGGGTCTTCCTCTTTTACGCTGACCCTCTACTTTACCAAGCATTATGTCCTTTTCAAGGGACTGATCCCTCCTGATAACATATGATAACTGTGTAGATCGTAACAAATTATGGATAACATTGCAAAGAATGGGAATTCCAGAACACTTACTTATGCTCATGAGGAACCTGTACATAGATCAAGAGGCAGTTGTTGGAACAGAACAAGGGGATACTGCATGGTTTAAAGTCAAGAAAGGTGTTCATCAGGGTTGTATCCTTTCACCATACTTATTCAATCTGTATGCGAGCAAATAATCAGAGAAGCTGGACTGTATGAAGGAGAACAGGGCATCAGGATTGAAGAGAGACTCATTAACAACCTGTGATATGCAGATGACACAACCTTGTTTGCTGAAAGAGAAGAGGACTTAAAGCACTTACTGATGAAGATCAAAGACCACAGCCTTCAGTATGGATTACACCTCAACAGAAAGAAAACAAAAATTCTCACAACTGGACCAATAAGCAACATCATGATAAATGGAGAAAAGATTGAAGTTGTCAAGGATTTCATTTTATTTGGATCCATGATCAACACCCATGGAAGCAGCAGTCGAGAAATCAAACATTGCACTGCCTTGAGTAAATCTGCTGCAAAAGACCTCTTTAAAGTGTTGAACATCAAAGATGTCACTTTAAAGACTAAGGTGTGCCTGATCCAAGCCATGGCACTTTCAGTTGCCTCATATGCATGCGAAAGCTGAACAGTGAATAAGGAAGACTGAAGAAGAATTGATGCCTTTATGGTGTTGGTGAAGAATGTTTAACATACCATTGTCATGCATTGAATTATGTCCCCCAAAAAAATGTGTGTATCAACTTGGCTAGGTCATGATTCTCAGTATTGTATGATTGTCTACCGTTTTAACATCTGATGTGATTTCCCTATGTGTTGTAAATGCTATCATTACGACGTAATAAAATGGATTAGCAGCAGTTATATTGTTGAGGTCTACAAGATTAAGTAGTGTCTTAAACCAGTCTCTTTTGAGATATAAGACAGAAAAGTGAGCAGAGAGACATGAGACCCTTATACCATCAAGAAGGCAGTGCCAGGAGCAGAACATGTCATTTGGACCTGAGGTTCCTGTGCAAAGAAGCTCCCAGACCAAGGGAAGATTGATGACACGGACCTTCCTCCAGAGCTAACAGAGAAAGTGTTCCCCTGGAGCTGACACCCTGAATTTGGACTTGTAGCCTACTGGACTGTGAGAGAATAAATTTCTCTTTGTTAAAGCCATCCACTTGTGGTATTTCTGTTATAGCAGCACTAGATGACTAAGACAACCGGGGACTGCCAGAAAAACAAATCTGTCTTGGAAGAAGTACAGCCAGAATGCTCCTTAGAAGCTAGGATGATGAGATTTTGTCTTACATGCTTTGGACATGTTATCAAGAGGGACCATTCCCTGGAGAAGGACATCATGCTTGGTAAAGTAGAGGGTCAGTGAAAGAGGAAGATGCTGTACACGCTGGATTGACACAGTGGCTGCAACAGTGGGCTCAAGCATAACAATGACTGAGAGGCTGATGCAGGACCAGGCAGCATTTCGTACTGTTGTACATAGGGTCGCTATGAGTTAGAACTGATTTGACAGCATCTAAAAACAACATTCGTTATGGAAACAGATTACCAGACCTTTTCTTCCAAGGTGCCACTGAGTGGGTTCAAATTGCTAACTTTTGATTACCAGTCAAGTTCAAATCATTTGGGCCACACAGGGACTTTAAGATTGGTTTAACTTTAATAAATTAATCACTGTCAATGACCACATTAACCAAATAAAGGGAAAAACCATAAAATTATCTCAGTGAATTCAGAAAAAGTATTTGTTGACATTTATAACCCATTTATGATAAAAATTCTCAGAATACTAGAAATAGAAGGGAAATCCTTTAGTACAAGAAAGGGAATGTATAAAAATCCAACACCAGCTTCATACTTAAATGTGAAGTGTAAAGTGCTTTTCCCTTGAGTTTAGGAACAAGATAAGCATGTCCACTATCACTTCTGTTCAACATTGTACTGGAGGTTCTAGTCAGTGCAATCAGGTTGAAAAGAAATAAAAGTTATAAAGATTAGAAAGGGTGAAATAAAACCATCTTTATTCACAGAGAACACAATTGTGTACATAGTGAAATTCAATTAAGTATAAAAGCATGAAAATTAATAAGTGAATTTAGCAAGGACCATGGATACTAGGTAAAGATTTAAAAATTGGTGATTTTATATACTAACAATCAACAAATAGAAAATGAAATTTTAAAATACCACTTACAAGAGCACCAAAATGTAACAAAAATGCATAAGACCTCTGGACTGAAAACCACAAAGTATTTCTGGGAGAAAGTTTAAAAGACCTAAATAAATAACAGACAGACACAGTATTTGTGGTTTGGGAAAGACTCAATATTAATACAATGTCAATTCTTCCCAAATTTATAGATTCCATTCAATCCCAACCAAAATCTCAGCACTTTTTCTTTTCCTGGAAATTGACAAACTAGTTCTAAAATGTATATAGAAATATAAAAGGCCTGGAATAACCATGTCAATATAGAAGAACAAAGTTAGAGAACTTACAGTCCCAGATATTAAGACACGCTAGAAAGCTACAGTAAGCTTCACTCTGATTAGATCATTTGAGGTCCCTAAACTAATCACCATGGTCAGACAGCCCTGAACCCATCAGGCCCCTGGCTTAGAAGTAGGTGTGGGATCAATCTCATTCAGACCACATGGCTTCTATGTAAAGGGGGGAAAGAATGGAATTTCTGTTGGGGAGGCAACTACAACGTCCATTTACAACAACCTTCATAGAGAAGATAATATTTTTACTGGAACTGAATCTTGATGAGTAGGAATTTCACAGACACAGAAAAGATTTTCTAGATAAAACTGCTTGTGCAGATACAGAAGTGTGATATTACCGTAAGTTTAGGAATGGCAGGAAGTTCTGTGTAATGGAGTCTGTAGATGTGGGGATGAATAATGAAGAAAAGGCTGGAAATGGCCAGATGGTGAAGAGTCTTGGATTCTGTTTGAAAGTGTTTAGACTTCATCCTATAGAATTAGATAGCCAAAAGTGGTTTTTAAGAAGAAGGGTGATAACCTGGAATAGGGAGAGACTGAGCATAGGCAAACAATTAGAGAACTGTTAGCATTTGCAGGAGAGAAATCATGAGGTACTAATCCAAGGCAATTGAGAAGCCCAGCTGACACTGACTAGGTGCTAAACTTCCTGCTTGACTCTTTTCATGCATTAGGGTCATCGAATGTTCACAACAACCACATGAGAAAGTTCTAACTCTTAATTTTGTAGATGAGAAAACAAGCATAGAAAGTCAGGTAACTTGCCCTGGCTCACACAGCTAATAAGTAGTGGTACTAGAGTGTGTTTTAACCCAGGCTGGATGATTCCAGAGCCTGTATTCTTAGCCATGACAGTACACAACTAGATCACGATGGACAGGAAGATTCCATCCAGAGATTTAGGTTTTGCTTATGGCTCGATGTTACTTCCATGAAATGACACTCCTCTGAATCTCTTTTACCCTTAATGATTCGGTTTCTTTCACTGGCTCCTCTTAACTGTGAATTGGATTCTGCTCTTTCTTTTCTAAACACTTAATCCATTGGAGTTTGTTTTCCTCATGGCTTCATCTGTCAGCCTTTAGGTTGATTTACCCCAATCTCTTCTTTCCAGTCTCAGTTTCTTAATCACACACCTAAAGGCCATTTCCACTTGCCTATCTTGTCATCACCTAAAACCCATGTCTGAAATCAAACTCATCTTTTACTTCACTTTCACTTGATACTTTCTGTTAATAGCAAAACTTCTTCCATGCTTTAGAATATTTGACCCTCAAATTTCTTAACCTTTCATACCCTATCAAGCAATCCATTCTGTCAATTCGTTCGCATTGTCTCTTAGATTCGCCTCCTCCCCTTTGTAACCTTTGCTCTGACCCTAGCATTAGCTCTCAGTATCTCCTGTGTTTGTTCCCTAAATGGTCCCCCACACGTAATCTCCCTTATATTATCCACCCCATGTACTAATGCCAGAGTAAACTCTTGTTCAGACACTGATTTCATAATTTATTTGCTTTATTCAAGAACTTCTATTGGCTCTCTATGACCTAATGAATCAAGTCTACTGAATCAACTCTAACCTGTCCTTTGCCTAAATTTGATGGCCCCGCATTGTCTGATTTCACTTGCTTTATCAAATTCCCACTCCTCTGAATTTGGAACTCTCCACTCTGGTCAATTGTCTCTTTACTATCATTCCTTCCTCCAATAGCCTCTATATGTACGTTCCCATGTAAGCTATTGCTAATACTGTTTCCCTGGCTGTCATGGATTGAATTACGTCCCTCAAAAAATGTGTGTGTCAGTTGGCTGGGCCATGATTCAAAGTATTTTGTGGTTGTTCTCCATTTTGTGATTGTAATTTTATGTTAAAGAAGATTAGGGTAAGATTGTCACACCCTTACTAAAATCACATCCCTGATCCAATATAAAGGGAGTTTCGCTGGGATGTGGCCTGCATCACCTTTTATCTTACAAGAGATAAAAGGAAAGAGAAGCAAGTGGAGAGTTGGGGTCCTCATACCACCAAGAAAGCAGTGCCGGGAGCAGAGCACGTCCTTTGGACCTGAGGGTCCTGCAGTCAGATTCTCCCAGAACAAGGGAAGACTGATGACAAGGACCTTCCTCCAGAGCCAAAAGAGAATGCCTTCCCCGGGAGCTGATGCCCTGAATTTGGACTTGTAACCTACTAGACTGTGAGAGAATAAATTTCTCTTTGTTGAAGCTATCCACTTGTGGTAATTTCTGTTATAGCAGCACTGGATGACTAAGACACTGGCCTAGAATGCTCTTTCCTTTTTTGAAGTCCCATATCCCAAGTGACTCTTTTTCTAATGGCTTCAAGACACAGTCTTATCTCCATCCTCCAACTTCTTTTGTACTTATTACTACTGCAAAAGAAATATCCGTAATTGTATTCTCCAAATGTCTGTGCTAAATGATGTGCACTTTATTACGTTAGTATCTAAAGCTGTTCTATTTAATAGTGTAGTTATATATCTTATTTTCCCAACAGGGTAATAAGCTCTGTTCGGTTTAAAATTATGTCTTCTACTTTTTTATATTCATAATGCCAATAATAATACTCAATAAATTTCTATTATTGGTTGAAAGTATAAACACATGCGTTTTTTTTTACACTGTAGGTATATATCCCTGTAGGCTTAGTAGTTTAGTTAAATAATAGTAAAATGTAGTTACTATTCTCTCATTTTAAGGAGCTGTTTCCTTTATAGAATTGAAAATGCAAATATTCACCAATGTTTAAGACATTCAGCTTTGTATATCCAAACTCAACCACAGTTATACCTTTTAGGGTAATATTTTTAATTGTTCTGGGGAAGAAAAAAAAAAAGAAAACCCCTGAAGGCTAACAGTTTGAAATTGAACAGGACACCCTTGGGAAGGGAGAGGGGTCATGGGTCGTCCTCAAACAGACAAAAAACAATGGAGACGATTGTGCCTGAAGATGGTGTATTTTTTTTCACTAGACAGTGTGTTGACAGTTTCCTTCCTCTTGGGTCATTGTTGTCTGCTAAATGATCTGTGACAGCAAATTGATCACAAGCTTTTTCATGCAGGAGATATAATGCAGCCTTTCATTTTGTTACCTCGGTCGCCAAATGCCGAAACATTTTGTTGGCAAATTAATGTTAGTTTAGTATATCATTTAGTAGTATAAAGCACTGCATGAAGCTCTGGAAGCAATAATGGTAATGATTAATTTATCTTTACCAAGTTTCAGATTTCTACTTAAGTGTGATTGCAAAAGTAATAAAACATTTGAAAAATACTAGTTTTAAAATTACGTCTCAGTAATTGTGGTTTAAATAAATGAATGTATTAACACATTTCCATATTGCCCCCATTAATTTGAAAATTGAGTCAAATACTTACTTTACGGTTCCTAGAATTTACCTAAAAAATTAAAGCTAATTTATTTGTTCTAAGTGAAAAGTTGCTTCTTTCTCCAAAGAGCTAGGAATTTAAATTGGAAAACAGGCATAAGGCCTTTAAGATTTGATATCTAGACATCTATTTAAGCCAGTTAATTGATGATTTCACATGTCTGAAAAATATCCCAAAGTGATGTTTTGTTTATAGAGTGTTGAGAATCTCTGTTTTAAAAAAATTTGTAGGTACAGAGTTTCTGTTTGGGGTGATGAAAAGTTTAGAACTAGGTAGTGATAGTTGCACAATATTGTGAACATAAAAACTACTTCTCAATTGTACACTAAGAATGGTTAAAATGGAAACTTTTATGTTTTATACATGTAACATATATATATAACATATATATATATATATAACCAGAATAATTTTTTTTTGTTTGTAGGAAAAAAAAGCTGGAAATACAGTTATTTGACTCCTTTTTAGTTCCTGTTTAACACTTTATAACAGTCTTTGCTATCCTATTAGGACATAGTAATATTTAGCACAGGGAAGGAAAAGTATAGGCAGGAATATTAGAAAAGTACTGTCTTCCCCCCTTTGAAAGTGGCCATGGTCTATGTAAAATTAAACCAATCTCAATTCTGATGCTTTTATTCTCTCCTTATGATAAAAAGAAAGTAAATGTGATTTTACTAAAATTTGGAATAGACATTTAAGAAAATTTTTTATTGTAGAATGAGAAAACTTGTAGATACAATAATGCTTTTCCTAAAGATCTTTTTTAATGTGAGTCATGACAGATAGATAATTTAAACTTATATTTTCCTTTTCATGATATACACATGGGTACACATTTACATTCATTATTGAAAAATGATTCAGACAGACGTTCTCATATGTGATTTGATTTTCTAGTGTTGAAATGAATATGTTAGATATACTATAAAATTTGCAAATTGGTCTAACGTCTTGTGACAAGATATTGCTCTCTGAACAGTACACTCTGATAAAATAATTTTAAAAAGAAAATTTGTAAACTACTTATTGTCTGATTTTAATTAATATTTCCAGATCAGTTAAAGCTATTTCATTTAATGATTACTACAAGACATGGTCTGTAATAGCCACATCAAAAGCCACAGAATATTACAGAACTCCAGGTAAGGTGATCTAGCTTTATCCTATGTCCTTCTGGTATATACTAATCTCAATTATTCTCAGCTTGTGTTGCTTTCAAAAACTAATTGACACATATTTGCAGTGTGAGGGTGATAA
The DNA here is from genome assembly GCA_030035585.1 of Dugong dugon. NCBI lineage: Eukaryota > Metazoa > Chordata > Mammalia > Sirenia > Dugongidae > Dugong > Dugong dugon. The sequence continues at coordinate 92,965,553 of CM057462.1, forward strand.
ACGTTTCTGTTGGCTCTGTACATTTATTCATTCAACAAATATTAATTTAGATCCTCTTTTGTATTGAACCCTGGACTGAAGTCTGATTAAAAGCCAAAAGGAAAGATAAGCAATTGGAGGACTAAAAGACGAAGTTCTCAATCTTATGAAGTTTACTTTACTCCCTTTACCCTAGAAAGAAGCCTTCACAGCAGGAGGAAACCTTTTTTATTCTCAGCCTAATTATCCTCTAAGCTAGAAAAAGTATTAAGTAGAAAGACAGCAAGAAAACCTATGAACCTAGCTAGGGCTGCTCAATTATATCAGTCTCAGAGGAGAAAAACATCTGTTGCCATCATACCAACACCCATTGCTGTCAAGTCGATTCTGATTCATGGTGACCCCATGTGTTAGAGAGTAGAACTGCTCCATGAGGTTTTCTTGGTTGTAATCTTTGTGGAAGCAGTTCTTCCACGGAGCTACTGGGTAGGTTCGATCACAAATCACTTGTGCCACTCGGGGGAATTTTTACCATCATACATTAGGAACTAAAAAGACGAGATGAGACAGCTGGATAACTTTCTGGTCCTATTTAATCAGATCTTCAGAGTACTATTTCATTATTTGCACCGAAGAAGGTTCCCCAGGCCACACATGCTTACTGAAATGTGATTTTGCCTCAGCCATCTGCTAAAATGGTGCATTCTAAAGTTACCAGTGACTTCCTAATTCCCAGATTCAGGGATTACTTTTTAGTCCTTACCTGACTTGAACTCTCATCAGTTATACCTTTCTTGACTTACTAGACATCTTATGCTCATGGTTCCCCTCCTCCTGTCTGAGCGCTCCTCTGCCTCTTTCCTTAGCAATTCCTCCTTCATTCAGTCCTCTCTCTGCACTATTTCTGGAGGACCTCATCCACTGCCATGGTTTTCATTACCCTACAGTCCAGTGATCCTAAAAGCTACATTTCTAGCCAGACCCCTCTTCTGAATTCTATACACATATTTACAACTGTGCATTGGACATCTCAGCTACACATGTTACAGACATCTCATACTTAAGATGCCCCAAAGTGAATTCATGATCTTCCCCCTAAAACCTGCCCTTCCTCCTTTATTACCTCTCTTGGTTAGTGGTAGATCACCATTCTTGCAGCGACTTGCCCAAGCCAGGATCACAGAAGTTACCCTACGCTTCTTTATCTCCCTCATTAAACCTTGTTGATTTTATCTGCTGCAACTCCATGAATGCTTCTTTTCCACTCCTATGACTATTCCCTTCATTTGGGGCCCCTTTGTATCTCATTGAATCTTTGTGACAGTCTCCTAATTGGTTGCAAGAGAACAAAATATCACACACAAAATAGTAGTTTTATTAAGGCATAAATCAAGGCAAATAGTGGTAAGAGCTTAACAAATATATATAGACATATACAGGAGCCCTGGTACCGCAATGGTTAGAACTCAGCTGCTAACTGAATGGTCAGCAGTTAGAATCCACCAGTTGCTCCATGGGAGAAAGCTGTGATAGTCTGCTTCCATAAAGATTACAGCCTTGGAGACCCTGTGGGGCAGTTCTACTCTGTCCTATATGGTCTCTATGAGTCCGAATCGACTGGTTGGCAACAGATTTATATATATATATATATATATACACAAAGATATAAAGCATATTTTTACTTGAGATCATTAACTTTTAAGAAATCAAATGTTCTTGCAGGGCGTTAATTATTGATTTGTTTGGCAATCACCCATTGCCTTCTCCCTTACTCATACATCAGTGGTTAAGAAAAGTTGTTTAAGGTCTTTAGCAACTCTATCAATATAAAAAAAAAAAAATTTCTGATACAAGGATATATGAATGTTTACTTCATCCAAAGATTTGTAACTGGGAGCTGCTTACTGAATTCAGTAAACATGTTTTGAGCACCTACTACATGTGAGGCACTGAGGAACTCAAATGAGTTCCAAGAGGTGATGGCCCTTAATGCACACACACGGTGCTGACAGACATTAGCACACTCTAGGGAGCAACTCGGTGTCAAAATACTCCAACTAAAAAACAAACAGATGGTTACAGGATGGTACTTAAATAATAAGAAGAAATAAGAGCACATGCCAAAGCATAAGACAAGGAGGGAAGGAGGAAATAAGAAGAAGAAATAAGAGCACATGCCAAAGCATAAGACAAGGAGGGAAGGAGTGTCTTACGGTAAAGAGCAATTAAGTTCTTTCTCAGTTTCTTCCTCAAAAGAGTTTGACCCCAAAATGTTTAATTTTGTGTTGCTTCTACATCTGTCACTAACCTAGTTTATAGTTCATCCCTCTCTTTGAAGGCAGTAGCTGGTAATGGTTATCTCTAGCCCAGAAGAATTTCTGAGGCTTTGATTATAGCACTTGGTGCCAGATTTCACAATCACCCTGCCTCTTCTTCCCTGAGGGGGTTGTTATGTGAATGTTTCAAGAGTTTTTTTTTGATAATAACCAGCACTTAATTTTAAAAACTTAGATGTAAACCTTAGATGTGCTGCTGGCCATTTTGTCTTTGGATAGTTCAGCTGGATGATCCATTACTATCTTTTTTAACAGCCTAATTTCCTGGCAATAATAAAGACGAAGCTTTTAGATTATAGAACGTTTCTTCAACAATACAGAAATAAGAGAAACCTCAGATAACTTCATTTTCTGCAGTTATATTCTTATCACTGAAAATATTATTAAACTCTTGTGCATATTTTTAAGAGCTCTATCTTTTATGAGTAGTGATGAGTAGTTATATTTTGATTTTTGGTATTAACTGTTATCTATATCTTCATGCCTGCAAATCTATAATAGTCATTGGTGCTATAATAACAGTAAGTGTATTCTTGTACAATGCAATTTACAGAGTGTGCTCACATATAATACATTTTTAAACCTTCCCAATTCATCATTCTTTTATTCATTTATTCAACCAACATTTATTAAGCACTTAGTATATGTCACGAATGGAGCCCTGGTGGCGCAGTGGTTACGAGTTCAGTTGCTAACCAAAAAAAGGTCAGCTGTTTGAATCCACCAGCAGCTCCTTGAGAAAACCGTATGGGGCGATTCTACTCTGTCCTGTAGAGTCACTATGAGTCGGAATCGACTCGACAGCAATGGGTTTGGTTTTAATTGGGTTTATATTCATAAATAGTGGTATATAAACTCTATGAGCTAGGTATTATTATTATTTTACCCTGTTTTACAGATAAGAAAACCAAGACCAAGAAAAGTCAAGTGATTTATCAAATTTCACACATGTGGGAGAGAGTATCATATATTGGTAAATTCTGGAGCCAGATTGACTGAGTTGAATCGTGGCTCTGCCATTTACTAGCTGTGTGACCTTGCATATTTTTCTTAATCTCTCTTTATCTAGTTTCCTTGTCTGTCAAATGAGGATAATCACAGTACATACCTCATAGGTTTGGCACATGTGAGTGTTCAACAAATGCGGCTACTATGAAGTAGTAGTTCAAGTAGGCAGTGGCTACAGAATTTGAACTCAGATCCTCTGACTCCACATTTATTGCTCTTAGCATCGCACTCTACTGCCTCCACAATATGGTATAAAAGTGTTATCTCTCTATAGCACGAGGTTCAAATTCAAACTCTGAAGTGTATGCAGTACGTTTTTTTATAATTATTAGTTCATAATGTATGTAATCATAGGCAATCATCTGGGAAAATATACTGATGATCCACTATTCTCTGTCCGTCACTATAGAATAAAAGGTTTGGCAGAGAACAAACCAATACATATGGTTGTGGGCAACAGCGCCTTAATGACAGAATATGATCCCCATACGGAAATGTTTATGTTTGAGGAAAATAATTCCTTCAGAGCAGTGTACTCTGTAATACTGAGCAGAGGCTTCCTGATGTTTGTTTGCTGTCATCAAGACAGACCAAACAGCCTGAAGCATCATGAAAATGCTTGCTTTCACCCTAGGAGACTTTCATTCTTTGAGTCTTTAAGCCAGCAATGAGGGCAGGTTTCTCCAAAATGCCTTTGGAGGCAAAAGGTTATATCATCTAATTCTAATGCAACGGTTCTCAGTCTTGGCTGCTCCTTAGAACCACCTGAGGAGCTTGTAAAAATTCCAGTGTAAAGGGCACACCCCAGACCAATTATATCAGAATCTCTGGGAGTGGGACCAGGCAGCAGTAGTTTTTAAAGCTCCCCAGGTGATTACAATATGCAGCCAAGGTTTAGAACCACTGCTCTAGTGGGAAGAGCATGATGTCAGAAATTACAAACTCCTTAATCCTATACTAGTTTTGCCATATACAGTTAAGTAAATTTAGGCTAGTCACTTAACTCTTTGCACCTCAGTTTACATTCTGCCCTGCCTTAAGTTGTCCTATGGTTAGTATGAGATAGTATGTGAGAAAATAAAACATGATAAGGCAAGTTGAGGCTATTACATTTCTTCGCGTGCTACAGTCCCAGCAGTGGGAAAAAAAAAAATTTCAGATAAACCTATGCAGCGTTGGATAAAAGATATGTCATGAAGAAAACAGAGTAGAAGCGGTGCCCAGTAATTCTCAGAAAGAATAGGGAAAGAAGAAGGGGCAATAGAGGACACTTTTCTACTACGGATTATAAAATTAACACAAGGTCAAGATAGGGTTTTTCTTGTTAGTTGCCTTAGTCAGCTGCAACTCATGGCAACCTTATGTGTACCAGAAAAAAAACATTGCCCAGTCCTGTGCCATTTTCACGATCTTTGATATGTTGGAGTCCATTAATATATCAACAAATGTCATCATGAGAAAATTTCCAAGTCACAGTCTACCTATTTTAAATAATATCCAATATTACAAAGTTCTAATATCAGGAAGAAGTTTGGAAAGTGTCTGAGCAGTGGTAATATGATTTGACCTATATAGTGTATGTTATTGCCACATACTAACTTAAGAAGTAAATTATTTTAAACTTTAAACTATTATTAACGAATGTATGCATAGTTCATTTTTTTTAATACTCTAATTTCAGTGCTTCAAGAGTCAGATTTCATAGGAAAGTATTATAAATGGAAGAAAATTGATCTAAAACATCCTAAAGAATGGAGATTAAAGTAAGTAACTTGAAGTGTCTAGAATCCTATTAACTTCAAGTGTCTATTATTCCATTTCTTCTAACCGAACTATAAGAGGAAAGAAAATCCTTTGGAAATAGTAATTTATACTCTTTTCTAAGCACAGGAACAAAAGAAACATTTTTCCCTTTCATATGAACCCAGGTGGGAAACATCTTTGCTACCTATTAGCGGCCAAGGATGGAGATAGGACATGAGCCACAGTGAAAGAATCCCACAATACTCTTCCCATTAATTCTCTCGCTCCTACTCCCATTATCCTTATCAACATGTACCTTAGAAATAGTAAAAAAAAAAAAAAAAAAAAAACCAAAAACAAAAGATAAACTACTTGTATATCACCAACTCGTTTTTTATCCTTCTTATAGCTCCAAATATTTTTTCCTCTTCTACACACTTCTCAGTAAGGAACCAGAAATTTTAAATCTAATGAGGAAGTATTTAGTAAAATACATAAGTCAATCATTACAATATCTTTAGAAATCATTGACTTAGACTAAAGGAGAAATCTTAATCTTCTCTTCCATCTCTTGACTACTGATGGTGTCTTTTCTGCTTTTTCATGCTAGAGTGAAGATTCTTTCTCATTTCTGTGGTACTGACTATGTTGGAGTAATCATTTATTCTGGTGTGCTTATTTTGAGGTACCATATTTTTACGCAAATAACACATGTCTTCTACGTTTGTTTGTTAACTATGCCTTCCTCCTGAGAGGTATTTTCGTAAGTGCCACCGTGCCAATTTTTTTTTAACATGTTGCTGTAAAAAAATTAGCGTAGCACTCTTCTGAAAATACTTTGCAGGGGGAGGGTGTGGTTAGCAAACAAAGTAGAAGGTGCACATTATTTGCATAAAGTACAGTAGTCAATGAATTGCTGTTGTCATTAGTTGCCATCTAGCCAATTCCAATTCATGGGAACCCCATGTGTGCAGAGTAGAACTGCTCTATAGGATTTTCAAGGCTGTGGTCTTTCGGAAGCAGGTCACCAGGCCTGTCTTCAGAGGCACCTCTGGGTGGGTTCAAACTGCCAACCTTTTGGCTAGTAGTGAAGCACTTACCCATTTGCAGCATGCAAGGACTCCTAATCCATGAATGCACTACCTTAAATCTAGGGGAATTAAAGATCCTATTTTTATTTTCTCTGTTTTTTAGCTCTTCAACATACTATTAGCAATGTGAACCCTTTTCTAGATGGAAATATAGATTAATAAAAAAACAATGCACTGGATTCTGAATTTGGAGTCCCAGAGTGGTACAAACAGTTAACGTGCTCCGCTGCTAACCAAAAGGTTGGAGGTTTGAGTCCACTCAGAGGCACCTCAGAAGAAAAGCCTGGTTATCTGCTTCCGAAAAATCAGCCACTGAAAATCCTATGGAGCACAGTCCTACTCTGACACACCTGGTGTTTATAAAATCAAGATTGTTAAAATATACTTCCTACCCTTTAACATAATAGTTCATATTGTTTTGTTCAACTGGATTTTCTTTTTTCAATTTATTTCTGCAACAACTTTCCTTTAAGCCAACGTGGGGAAATGCTTTAGCATCAGATACTTTTCTGCCTTCAAAATAAATTATAGGCAGTAGAAAAGTTTTTATTAAGCAGAATTTGAAGGAGTACAAGTATGGGTTTTTTTGAAGGCACGTTTCAGGTTTCTTTTAGAGTTGAAGAAACCTACTTTGAATCTAAGGTTAATTTTGCTTTGACATGACTTCCTTTTTTATTTCCTTTAACAGAACTGCTTTGTTTTATGTGTGTGATCATTGATTCATTATGTATTGCCAGCATCCCACAGAAACCGAAAATTTAGAAAAAGTAGAACCATGTCATTTTCAACTTATCCATTCACTTCTACATACGGCTGAAATAATTGTGAACTGTTTGAGTGCTAGGACATTTTTCCAAATACATTATTTTGAAATTGTAGGTCAAATTATCATGTGCGTGGTGACCCTGTCAGAATAAAATGCTCACACCTTATGCCATCTGGTGGTTGATGAGAATATATTTAGGTCATATGATATTTGCTTCTTTTAAATTTTGGAGTTATTAGTCAAAAAACACAGTTTGTAGTAACCTAGGTAAATAGAGTTTTAAAAAGATATATTTATCTGCATTTTATTGGAGCACAAATATTTGAGTATGCAGATGTGCAGAGGTACAGTAAAGGGCTCAAGAATCCTGAAATTCAACTTCTTTTCATATAATTATTAAGTCTTACGTTCATCAGAATGCATGAGGTACTATAAAGAGGGAAGGTCATAAAGACTCAAGTATAAAATGTTTAGGGATCTATGCAAGTGAGTAATCAGTTTGTATCTGCATGTAATATAATATCATTGCACACCTTTCTGTTTTTGATTTTGAAAATGCTTTCTGTATACTGAAATTGCCTATTTAAAAAAAAAAAAAAAACAGAAGAGGCAAATTGAGAACCTTTCATCTGCTGGAAAAAGAGACCTATCTCTCCAGCTTCCTATTCCTTTTCCTACCATCCTTCCCTCCGCTCATCAATCAATACCCAATTCTCAAGCACACTAATTTATTTTTTCTCACCATTCTTTGGGGACACAAGATCTCTTTCCCGCTTTGTGCCTTCTGCCTGGAATAACTTTCGCAGCAGCGTCCTTGCTGCTGGTCTAGAGTTAGGATTTGGTCTGAGGTAGAAGACAGAACGAGGAGTGTTTAAGCCCAGAGGCACTGGAGCCAGACTGCCTGGATTTGAATCCTGGCTCTGCCAGCTGCCAGCTCTGTGACCTTAGGCAAGTTGTCTGACTTCTTTTTGCTTCACTTTCTTTATCTGTTAAATGAGAGTAAAAAGTTTATCTACCTCCTAAGGAGATTGTGAGGACTAAGTAAATTAATATGTGTGAAGTGCTTCAAACAGTATCTGGCACAGAATAAGTACTCATAAAGGTTAGATATTTTTCATGCTCTCCCTACTGTGGCCCCAGTTTAATTCCCAGATGAAAAAGTCTTTCTTTGGAGGCAACGTGGGGAAAGAGCATGGGCTTTAGAGTCAGACAGATCTTGGAGAAATTCCTGCACGCTCTGAGTTTGTTTCCTTATCCTTTAAATGGAGATAATATTACTACATTGCACAGTTGTTGTGAGGCTTGAATGAGATCATATATAAAGTAATCATACAGAGCTGGCAAATGGACATTCAATAAATACTAATTCCTGAGGAGGGGGGAGACAAAAGTCCATGCCCCCCAGCTTTTCAGAGAAAGATAGTCTCTGTCAGAAAGATGTAAAAACTGTAAAATTTTCCCTGGTTAAGAAATAAACAACACCTATCATGCTCATGGAGCCCTGGTGGCACAGTGATAAGAGCTAGGCTGCTAACCAAAAGATCAGCAGTTCAAATCCACCAGCCACTCCTTGCAAACCCTGTGAGGCAGTTCTACTCTGTCCTATAGGGTTACTGTGAGTCGGAATTGACTTGACAGCAACAGGTTTGGTTTGGTTTTGATTATCATGCTCATAAGGTTGGCTCTTCAAAACCACCATTGGCTCTATGGGAGAAAGATGTGGCAGTCTGCTTCCGTGGAGATTTACAGCCTCGGAAACCCTATGGGGTCACTATGAGTCGGAATTGACTCGACGGCAGTCTTTGTTTTTAATCATGCTCGCATTTATTTTAGTCCTATTATGTCTGTGGTTCTGTTCCCTTCTCCACTTCCCCTTCATCATCACTGGCCAAGTGTTTTACCGGTTGATGTGATGATCCAGCTCAAATGTCCGCTCTGTGAAACTCTCCCTGACACAGTCAGACATTTTGAGTTACTTCATCCTCTTCTTCCATAGCACTATGTCAGATCTCTTTTCAGCATGCGTGGTGTGGAGGTTTATATTCATGGAGAGTTACCGAGCCGGGGACATGATTGTAGCTTCGTGTTCTCTAGCATGATGCCTGGCAAGTAGCAGGGACTCAATAAATGTGTGTTGAATGATGCATACTTATTTGTTTCCCCATTTAAGATGAAGATTAAATGTGAAGGCAGGTAATTTTAGAAAAAAATAAAATTTAGGTACTGATTTCTATTAATGTCCATTCTAATATAGGGATTATGATTCTATTGAGGGAGTTCTAAGGGTATAGTCATATATCAGTGATTGAAAACTGAACATATAAATGATTGTCCTAAATATATTATGCAAATTTTGAAGACTTTTACACGTGTTTTTAGTTAGTATTAATAGAAACCTATTGTCATAAGCAGCTCATAAATATTCATGAATTGATCGTTTTGTTTGGTGTTCATTTCTAAGGCTTTTTTTTCTTTCCTGTTGCTGTGCCTGTCTTTTGGCCATTCATGCAAATGCTTTATTTCTACCATGACATGGGAAAGAATATGAATCTAGAATCTAATCAGTAGTTGGTGTTTATTTTCTCTGAAGAAACAGTGAAAGATACATAATTAGAAAGTAGTGCAAGCTTTTTTTTGTTTAACGCTCTTGCTTGTGTACATATGAAACTATTTTTATGTCATACTCCATAGCTAACGATTATTTATATGGAAATGGAAAAAATCTATACCAGTAGTCTAAGCTTTGGCAGCCAGCAAGTTTTATTTAAATAAAAGTTATAAATTCTGGAGTTTTATATTCTATATAGCTTTAGCAAGGAATATTGCCCTTGCCTACATATAGGAGGTCTAGAGGGGAACAGGAATGAACATGGTCAAGCGCCTACTGTGTGCCAACATTCCTTCTTCATTTCCTAATGTAATTAATGCTCAATACCCCACACAGTTGACGGTTGTGCCTCTAAGGGGTGAAAACCAACCGTAACATCCATCAGCATCCCTCAGGCCACAACAAATCAGCCTACACTTGAAGCCAGCCCCCTTTGCTTGCTATGCAGACATAGCTTCAAGGAAAAGTTTGTAGCTTCTCTTTTCAACTGGATTGAAACCTTAAGGCCCTCCTCTAATAGAAATTCTGGAACAACGGGAGTAGATATTACACTCGCTTCACAAATGAGAGAAATCAAGAGAGATTAACCAACTTGCCCAGTGTTAGTCATAAATGCAAATTGTACTTGGAAGTTAAAACTAAATTATTTCCCCTTTGCCTACTAATATGTACTTATTAAAAGCTTAAATTTTCAAGTAAATGTCAACATTTTACCTATTAAATCACAAGCACAAATCAAGTCTACCTTTCCTGGAAAAGTTTTTTTTTTTTTTTTAAGGGGAGGGAGCCAACCTGAAATTCTAATATTAAACAATGTTAGTTCCTTTCTCCTTCTATATTAAAAAAATTAGCATATGTGCTATGCTAACATTATCAATTACAAATATAAAATTTTCTTATATTTATAAAAGACACATTGGATTCCATTGTCCTGCTTTAAATTTAAGGAGTTAGTATATATTATTTCCAAGTTCCTTTAGTGTCTGATTTTGCAATTACGTGTTTTAACTCAAAAATATATAAGTAACTTTTCTTATACCATGTATTAGGTCCCATCATGTTGGTTCTGACTCATAGCAACCCTATGTACAACAGAACGAAACACTGCCCCATCCTACGCCATCCTCACAATCATTTTTATGCTCGAGCCCATTGTTGCAGCCACTGTGTCAATCCATCTCATTGAGAGTCGTCTTCTTTTTTGCTGACCCTCTACTTTACCAAGCATGATGTCCTTCTGCAGGGCCTGGTCCCTCCTGATCACATGTCCAAAGTATGTAAGGAGAAGTCTTATACAATAACTACTTTTTTTCCTTTTTTCAAGTTACATGGAAAATATTCATGCTGAGTCCGTTAATTTAATGCATGTTTGTGTGATCTTTTCAGGGTTATTAAACATTGTTTTTATAATCTTACATAATTATATGTTTAATGCAGTTTTCCTGGAGAAACGCTAGTCTTTTTATTCCCCAAAGAGTAAGCCTTGAATGCCATCTTGTGGTTAAAGGGAGACTAAGCATTAGAATGGATGTTGGAATTATCCCTTTTAGAATACAAAACCAAACACTAAACCCATTGCCCTCTGAGTTGATTCCAACTCATGGCAACCCTATAGGACAGAGTAGAACTGCCCCATAGGGTTTCCAAGGAGTGACTGGTGGATTAGAACTGCCGACCTTTTGGTTAGCAGCCAAATTCTTAACCACTGTGCCACTGGGCTCCTTTAAAATACAGATATGTGAAAAATAAAGGGAAGCATCCATTTTAAAAAATAATCTCTGCCAAACAACTTAGTCTTAGATAGTTTTAGAGACAGGGAGCTCAGTACTTCAAGAAGTATTTAAATAGCTCTAATCCTTCTTATTTCAGGCTTATATCTAACACTGTGTAGCAATTTACGGTGCCACCAAAATTATAGGAGAATTTAAAAATAAAAAAGCATTAGGGTTTTTGTTTTATTTTTTAAGTTAATAATGATGGTATTTTATAGTTATTTATTTTGCATTTCTTTAAATAGCGATACTTAACGTTTTTGTTTTTAAATTTGTGTTGTCAGTTAGATAAAGGCAAATAATTGAATAAAAAAGGAAAAACAATGTTTATATACTTCTTTGAAGACATAAGTTTATCAGTGGGGCAGAAAAGGTATAAATCAAATCATGTTGTTTTCTAAAGTCATATTTGCCTTTATGAAAATAAGATTATAATGATTTTTTTTTTTTTTTAACTCGCACAAGGCTCATGTGGGGCTGGAAATAGTTCGTGTTCCTACTAGTTAGAGTGGTGAGACCTTATAATTTAAGGGACATTGGATAGAGACTTCAGAAAGGTCATGCCTTAACAGTGGGACTATTTATCCCTAAAATAAAGGCTGGTCTAGGCCTACCATAACAAAGATTAAAAAACAAGAGTTGAAAACATCAAACTGATTCATAAGATCTAAATGGCACACCAGAATTGAAGATAATCTCATTTAAGAAATACAACAAAACTTAGCATCCAACATCATAAAATTCAAGTGTCCAGCATCTCATAAAAAATCACCAAATAACCAGGAAAATAAGATCCATGACCAGAAAAAAAAAAAATTGATCAGTAGAAACAGGCCCATACATTATAGAGATGATGGAATTAGTAGTATGGACCTTAATGCAACTATTATAGTGTAGCTAATTGCCTCCGTGAACAACTGCCTCCTTTGCCATGAGACCAGAAGAACTGGATAGTGCCCGGCTACCATTACTGAACATTTTAATCAAAGATTCCATAGAAGAATTCTGATCAAAAGGGGGGAAATGCAGAATAGAATTTCAAAATCTTATGGACTGTAGACTTTCTGGAGCCATGGAGGGTGGATGAACCCCTGATAACTATTACCCTGAGATAATCTTTGAAATTTGAACCAAAAATATCCCCTGAAGTCTTCTTAAAACTGAACAATAGCTTATCTACTCAAAAAAGTCTGTCTTGAGATTAGATAGCTCTTTTAAGAACTATCTATATGGGATCAAATTGACAACAGCAACTTGAAAGATTGGATGGGAACCTTATGGGGCAGTGAGTATACGTTAATGAAGGAGGAACAACTCAGAAAATGAGGGTGAGAATGGTTGCACAATTCAAAGAACGTAATCAATGTCACTAAATTGTACATGTAGAAATTGTTGAATTGGTGTGTATTTTGCTGTGTGTATTATCAACAGCAACAAAATCAATAAAATTTAAAGAAAAAAATTGTTGTTAGTTGCCATAGAGTCGGTTCTGACCTATAGTGACCCTATGTACAACAGAAACGCTGCCCTGTCCTGTGCCATCCTCACAATCGTTGTTATGCTTGAGCGCGTTGTTGCAGCCACTGTGTCAATCCATCTCACTGAGGATCTTCCTCTTTTTCACTGACACTGTACTTTACCAAGCATGATGTCCTTCTGCAGGGACTGGTCCCTCCTGATAATATGTCCAAAGTATGTGAGACATAGTCTTGCTGTCCTTACTTCTAAGGAGCATTCTGGCTGTACCTCTTCCAAGACAAGATTTGTTTGTTCTTTTGGCAGTCCATGGTATATTCAGTATTCTTTGCCAACACCATTAATTCAGTTCTTCTTCAGTATTCCTTATTCATTGTCCACCTTTCGCATGCATGTGAGAGGACTGAAAACACCAGGGCTTGGGTCAGGCGCACCTTAGTCTTCAAGGTGACATCTTTGCTTTTTAACACTTGAAAGAGGACTTTTGTAGCAGATTTGCCCAATGCAATGCGTCGTTTGATTTCTTGACTGCTGCTTCCATGGGTGTTGAAAAATGAAATCCTTGACAACTTCAATCTTTTCTCCATTTACCATGATGTTGCTTATTGGTCCAGTTGTGAGGATTTTTGTTTTCTTTATGTTAAGGTGTAATCCTTAACATATACTAAAGGCTTTAGTCTTTGATCTTCATCAGTAAGTGCTTCAAGTCAAAGACTTTTTATTAATAAAAGCTATTTTTAATAAAGAAAAAAAGCTATTATAAAAAATATATATAGGATCCAAAGAAAAACATAAATATGTTGGAGAGAAAAATGAGACGTACAAAAGACCAGTGGAACTTCTAGAGATAAACATATATCCAAAAAAAATTAAATATACGCTGAATGGGAAAAACCGAAAATTAGACACTGGGGAAGAAATGACCCATGAACCTGGAAATGTGGCAATATAAACTGTTGAAAATTATGCATAGAAAAAAAAAAAGACTGAAAAGGGAAAAAAATGAAAACTGCCTCAGTGACCTGGGAAATAATATCAAGTGTTCTCAGATACAAGTCATTGGAATCTCAGAAAAAGGTGACAGAAAAAATATTTGAAGAAATAATGATAGCTTAAAATTCTCAAATTTGGTGAAAACTGTAAACTCACAGACCAAGAAGCTCAACGAATGACAAGAAAAAGAAATGTTATAAAAAACTATGCTAAGGCATACTGTTCAATTGAAGGAGCCCTGATTGTCCACTGGTTAAAGCGATTGACTGGTAATTGAAAGGGTGGTGGTTTGAAACCACCAGCAGCTCTGCAGCAGAAAGATGTGGCAGTCTGCTTCCGTGAAGGTTTACAGCCTTGGAAAACCTCTAGGGTTGTTATGAGTTGGAAATGACTCCATAGCAGTGGGATTGAAGGCATACCATAATCAAATTGCTGAAACTCAGTGATAAAGAGAAAAAAAAATCTTAAAAGCAGCAAAGGGAAAAAGCAAACAAACAAAAAAAGCATTGCATGTAAAGGATCAAAGATAAAGAACAATCAATAATTTCTTGTCAGAAAACATGCAAGCCAGAAGATAATGAAATGACATCTTAAAAGTGAGTGAAAGAAAAAAATTTGTCAACCTAGAATTCTATACCCAGTGAAATTATCTCTCCAAAATGAAGGTAAAATAAGGGCCAAATTCATTAAATGGGGAAAAGACAGTCTCTTTAACAAATAACGCTGATATAACTGGATGTCCATCTGTAAAAAAATGAAACAGGACCCATACCTCATGCCATACACAAAAAACTAACTCAAAATGGACCAAAGACCTAAATGCAAAACCTAAAACGATTATGATCATGGGGGAAATAAAGAGAGACAATGCTAGGGGCCCTCAGACATGGCATGAATACAATACAAACCATAACTAACAATGCACAAACACCAGGAGATAAACTTGATAACGGGGAACTCCTAAAAATGTAACACTTATGCTCATCAAAAGACTTTGGAAAAGAGTGAAAAAAGAACCTACAAACTGGGAAAAAAATTTTGGTTATGACATATCCGGCAAGGGCCTAATCTCTAAAATCTACAAAATACCTCAGCACCTCAACAACAAAAAGACAAATAACCCAATTAAAAAATGAGCGAAGGATATGACTAGACACTTCACCTAGAAGACATTCAGGCAGCTAACAGACACATGAGGAAATGCTCATGATCATTAGCCGTTAGAGAAAAGCAAATCCAAACTACAATGAGACACAATCTTACCCTGAAATACTGGCACTAATCTAAATAATAATAATAATAAATGTTGGAAGGTTGTGGGGAGATTGGAACTCTTGGTGGGAATGTAAAATGGTGCAGCCACTGTGGAAAATGATATGATGCCTACTTAAAAAGCTAGAAATAGAAATACCACACAATCCAGCAATCTCACTCCTAGGAACGTATCCTAGAGAAATAAGAGCCATCACAAGAATAGACATATGCGCACCCATGCTCATTGCAGTGTTAGTCTAAATAGCAAAAAGATGGAAACAACCTAAATGCGCATCAGCTGATAAATGGATAAACAAATGGATAAACAAATTATGGTACATACACATGATGAAATACTACGAAACAATAAAGAACAACCATGAATCTGTGAAACATCTCACAACATGGATGAATCTGGAGGACATTATGCTGAGTGAAATAAGTCCATCACAAAAAGACAAATATTGTATGAGACCACTATTATAAAAACTCAAGAAAAGGTTTACACACAGAAAAAAAAAACTTTGATGGTTACAAGGGAGGGGAGGCATTTTGGGAGGAGAAATTACTAATTAGATAGACAAGTGTCAACTTTGGTGAAGGGAAAGACAACACACAATATAGGGGAAGTCAGCACAACTTGACCAAGGCAAAGTCATAGAAGCTTCCTAGACACATTCAGACACCTTGAGGGTCCAAGTTACTGGAGCTGAGGGCTGGGGAAAATGGTCTCAGGAGACATCTAGGTGAATTGGCAAAGCATAGTTCGTAAAGAAAATGTTCTACATCCTACTTTGGTGAGTAGCATCCTGGGTCTTAAAAGCTTGTAAGCGGCCATCTAAGATACATCTATTGGTCCCATCCTGTCTGGAGCAAAGGAGAATGAAGAAAACTAAAGACACAAGGAAAATATTAGTCCAAAAGACTTAACGGGCCACATGAAACACAGCCTCCATCAGCCTGAGCCCAGAACTAGATGGTGCCTGGCTTCCACCACCAACCACTCTGACTGGAATCATAATAGAGGGTCCTGGACAGAGTGGGAGAAAAATGTAGAACAAAATTCAAATTCCCAAAAAAAAAAAAACCCAAACTTACTGGTCTGACAGAGACTGGAGAAACTGTTCTCTGAGACTGTGGCCCCTGGATACACTGTTAACTCAGAACTAAGCCACTCCCAAAGCCCACTTTTCAGCCAAAGATTAGACAGGCCTGTAAAATAAACAGTAACACACGTGAGGAATGTGCTTCTTAGTTCAATCCCGTACACAAGACCAAATGGGCCACTTCTGTCCAAAGGCAAGACAGGAAGGCAGGAAGGGACAGGAAAACTGGATGAATGGACATGAGGAACCCGAGGTGAAAAGGGGAGAGTGCTGACAAATTGTGGGGATTGTAAACAATGTCACAAAACAATTTGTGTATAAATTTTTGAATGAGAAACTAATTTGCTCTGTAAACTTTCACCTAAATCACAATAAAATTTTTTTAAAATGAAGGTAAGATAAAGATTTTTTTCAGACCAACAAAAGCTGAGAGAATTTATCACCAGCAAGTCTGCTCTACAATAAATGTTGGAGGAAGCTTTTCAGGGAGGAAGAACATTATATTAATGGAAATTTGTATCTACACAAAAGTTATGGTTTACATGTGGGTAAATTTAAAAGACTTATTTTGTTTTTAATCTATTTAAAAAATAAATGACAAAAAAGAAAGAAACAAAAGATAGTTTACTGTTTAAAATAAAAATAATAAAAATATATTGTGGGGTTTATAACATATGTAAAATTACATTGTATAACAAAAGTAGCCCAAAAATGGGAGAGTGTAATGGAAATATAGTGTTGTAAGGTTTTTACATTATACAGGAAGTTTTATAGTATTATTTGAAGGTAGATTATTATAAGTTAATGGTGTTTGTTGTGAACCCTAGAACAACCACTAAAAAAAAAGTAGTGATAATAAACCAATAGTAGTGATAAAATGAAATATTAAAAACAAATACGAAAGAAAGCAGGACAAGAAGTAAAAAGGAGCAAAGGACAGATGAGACAGAGAACACGAATAGAGATATGGTAGATTTAAACCTAACCATATTGATAATTATATTAAATGTAAACAATCTAAGCACTCTCTTTAAATGGCAGAGATTTTCAGATTATATTAAATTAAAAAGTAAGATCCGACTACACGCTGTCTACAAGAAACCTACTTTAAATATACTATCAGAGATAGGTTAAAAGGCAAAGGTGGAAAAACTATACCATGAAAACACTAATCAAAAGTAAGATGGAATGGTTATATTAATGTTAGGCAGCATAGACTACAGAAAAGGAATATTACCAGGGATAAAGAGGGACATTTATCTGTAGTAAAGAGGTAAATTAATCAACATGACATAAAAATTCTAAATATTTATGTAACTATTAACAGAACTTCAAAAATACATGAAGAAAAAACAACTGGAAGAAGCAATAGACAAATCAAAAAAATATATTTTTTCAAGCCTCTACCCCATCAGTAATAAATAGGACAGGTAGATCAAAAAAAATTAGTAAATATATATAGGATTTGAGCAACACTATGACAAACTTGACTTAATTGACATTTATAGAACACTTGCCCCCAAAACAGAAAAATACTCATTCTTTTCCAGTGCAAATGAAACATTCACCAAAATAGATAGTACTCTGGGTCATAAAACAAGTCCCAATACATTTTAAAAGATTGATGTCATACAAAATATGTTCTTTGAAAACTGATTTGAACTCTAAATCAATAACAAAAAGATATATAGGAGCCTCTCCCCCAGATAGCTGGAAATTAAACAACACATTTCTAAATAACCAGTAAGTCAAAGAAAAAATCACAAGGAAAAATAGAACATATTTTGAACTGAATGTAAAAAAGTAAATAAAAAAACACAACATTGTGGGATGTGGGATACAGCTAAAGCATTGCATACAGGGAAATGTTTAATATTAAACACCGATATTAGAAGAGAAGAAAGGTCTCAAATTAATGATCTAAGCTTCTATTTTAAGAAAAAGAACAAATTAATCCCAAAGTAAGCAGAAGAAAGGGGAAAAAGAAATCAATGAAATCAAAAACATAAAAATAAAGAAAAATCAATGCTACCTAAAGGTGTTTTTCAAAATAAGCAATAAAATTGATAAACTTTCAGCAAGACCGATCAAGAAAAAGAGAGAAGACCCAAATTACCAATATCAGGATTGAAAGAGGAGACATCACTACAGATCTCATAGATATTAAAAGATTTAAAAGGAGAATATTTTGAACAATTTTGTGCCAATAAATTCGACCACATAGATGAAATAAACAAATTTCTTGAAAGATACTATCTACCAAGGCTAATTTAAAAAGAAATGGATAACTTGAATAATTTTATATCTAATAAATAAGTGGAATTTATAGTTAAAAATCTCTACACAAAGACAACTCCAAGCCTAGATGGCTCCCGTGATGAACTTTTCCAAACATTTAAGGGAAAAATAATACCAAGTGTCCACAAACTCTTTCAGAAAATAGAGGAGATGGAAGCACTTCTCAATTCATGTTTTGAAGTCATCATTACCTCAATAACAAAACCAAAAATAGTATAAGAAAAGAAAACTACAGATCAATATCCCTCATAAACAGAGATGCAAAAATCCTTCACAAAATTTTACCAAATTGAATCCAATGATAGATAGTGGTGTGTGTGTATGTGTATGTATGTGTGTGCAATAGTTCATCATGACCAATTGGGCTTATACCAGGAATGTTACATTGGTTTAACATCCAAAAAATCAAACAATGTAATTCACTATATTAATAGAATAATAAAGTAAACCATATGATCACGTCAATAGGTAAAGAAAACGCATATGAAAAAATCAACATTGATTCCTGATAAAAACCCTTAATAGAAATAGGAAAAAATTTCTTCAACCTGATAAAACACATTTATGAAAAAACCACATCATACATAATGGTGAAAGACTGAATGTTTACCTCCTAATATCAGGAAAAGACAAGGATGTCTGCTCCCACAACTGCCATGCAACATTTTATTGGAGGTTCTAGCCAGTGCAATAAAATCAGATAACAAAATTAAAAGAACATGGATTTAAAAGGAAGAAGCAAAATTATTTTTAGTCACAAACGACATGATAGTCTATATAGACAATCTTAAAGAGTCCACAGAAAAGCTAATAAGATTGCAAGATACAAAGTCAATATGAAAAAAAAATCAATTGTATTTCTATATACTAACAACCAACCATTAGAAATTGAATTTATAAAAAAAATTTACAACAACATGAAAAATGGACTGCTGAGAGAGAAATACAACAAAATATATGCAAAATCTGTACACTGAAAACTATAAATCACTGAGATAAAGAGGACCCAAATAAATGGAAAGCTATACATGTTAATGATATGAATACTCAGTATTGATAAAATGACATTTTCCCCAGAATGAGCTATAGATCCAGCACAATCCTGATGAAAATTCCAAAAAGCTATTTTATAGAAATTGACAATTTAATTCTGGTATTTACATGGGAATGCAAATGACTTAGAATAACCAAAACAGTCAAAAAAAGAAGGTTGAAAGACTTATACTATCTGATTTCAAGGTTTCCTGTAAAGGTAAGTAATCATAACTGTATATTGGCATATAGATCGATGGAACAGAATAGAGAGTACAGAAATAAACCTACACATATGTGCTTAATTAGTGGGTAAAGGGTAGATATTTCATCAAATGGTGCTGGAAATACAGGATGACAGTATGGGAAAAAATGAACTTAAACCCTTACCTCCAACCATAGGTAAAATTTAGTTCAAAATGAATCATATATTTACACATAAGAGCTAGAATTACAAAACTTCCAGGAGAAAACATAGGAAGAAATCTTCACTATCCTGGAGTAGACAAAGATGTCCTAGGTAGGACCAGGAAAACAAAACAAAATTAAAAAAATCCCACACTATCAAAAAATTGATATATTGGACTTCATCAAAAAATAAAACTTGTGCTCTTCGAAAGACAACATGAAAGAGCGTAAAGGCAAGCCAGAAACTTGGAGAATGTGTCTGAAATACGTATGTCTGACAAAGGATTTGTATTAGAATATAGCAAGAACTCTTACAACTAAATAATAGGGGAAATAACCTGATTAAAAATTGACAAAATATTTGAAAGCACACTTCATAAAATAAACTAAAACACCCATTGCTATTGAGTTGATTTGGACTCATAGCGACCCTATAGAACAGAGTATAACTTCCCCATAGGGTTTCTGAGGAGCAACTGGTGGATTCGAACTGCCTACCTCTTGGTTAGCAGCTGAACTCTTAACCACTGCGCCACCAGGGCCCCAAATAAGAAAGCTGAATAGCCAGTTAGTACCGAAAAAGATACTTAACATCATTACTTATCAATGAAATGCAAATTAAAACCACAATAAGATACTACTAGATACCCACTGCAATAGATGAAGTAAAAAAGACTGACAATACCAAGTGCTTGTTAGGATGTGGAACAACTAGAATTCTCATAAATTGCTTGTAGTAATGTAAAATAAGTTCATCCACTTTGGGAAACAGTTTTGCATTTTGTTATAAAATTAATTAAACACTATATGACCCAGCAATTCCACTCCTATGTATTTATCCAAGAAAAATTATAACATGTCCATGCAAAATTGTTTACTAATGTTATTAGCAGCTTTATTCATAATGGCCCCAAAGTAGAAACAATCCATATAGCTATCAACAGGTGAATGAGTAAATTGGTTGCTGTATGTTCATGCAATGGACTACTACTCAGCAGTATAAAAGAGCAGAACACTGATACATATGAAAATATTATGATGCAAAATACAGCAAAAGTAAATCCTCCAGGATTCTGTTAATTTGGAATTCTAGAACAGGCAAAATTAATCCTTAGTGGCAGAAAACAGTCCCTTGACTGCAAAGGAGCATGAGGGAACTCTTTGGAGTAATGAAAATGTTCTGTATCTTGATTGTGAAGTGTTTACACAAGTGTGTAAGAAGACCTGGTGGTGCAGGGGTTAAAGTGCTTAACTGCAGACCAAAAGGTTTGAGGTTCAAACCCACCAGCCGCTCTGAGGAAGAAAGATGTGGCAGTCTGTTTCCGTAAAGATTTACAGCTTTGGGAACCCTATAGGGCAGTTTTACTCTGTCCTATAGGGTTGCTATAAGTTGGAATGGACTCGACGGCAAGAGGTTTGGTTTTTGTTTATAGTGGGTTGAATAGTGTGCCCACCCAAATTCATGTCCACCCAGAACCTCAGAATGTGACCTTATTTGGAAATGGAGTCTTTGCAGATGTAACCAGTTAAAATAAGATCATACTGGATTAGGCTGGGCCCTAAATCCAATGACTGGTGTCCTTATAAAAAGAGGGTAATGGATCAGAATTGAGAACCCCGATGTAAATCCATCCACCTACGGTAACCTGATTTTCGACAAGGGCCCAAAGTCCATCAAATGGGGAAAAGACAGTCTTTTAACAAATGGTGCTGGCAAAACTGGATATCCATTTGCAGAAAAATGAAACAGGACCCATACCTCACACCGTATACAAAAACTACTTCAAAATGGATCAAAGACCTGAATATAAAGCCTAAAACTATAAAGTTCATAGAAGAAAAAATAGGACCAACACTTCAGGCCTTAATACATGGCATTAACAGGATACAAACCATAACCATCAACGCACAAACCCCAATAGATAAGCTAGATAACTGGGATCTTCTAAAACTCAAACACCTATGCTCTTTAAAAAACTTCACCAAAAGAGTAAAAAGAGAACCTACAGACTGGGAAAAATTTTTTGGACAGTACAAGTCAGACAAAGGTCTAATCTCCATAATCTACAAGAAAATCCAACACCTCTACAACAAAAAGACAAATAATCCTATTAAAAAAATGGGCAAAGGAAACGAACAGGCACTTCACCAAAGAAGACATTCAAATGGCCAACAGACACATGAGGAAATGCTCGTGATCACTAACCATTAGAGAAATGCAAATTAAAACCACAATGAGATACCATCTCACCCCAGCATTACTGGCACGAATCAAAGATACTGGAAATAACAAATGTTGGAGGGGCTGCGGGGAGATGGGAACTCTTATGCACTGCTGGTGGGAATGCAAAATGATACAACCATTTTGGAAAATGATATGGCGTTTCCTCAGAAAGCTAGAAATAGGCATACCATTCGATCCAGCAATCCCACTCCTAGGAATATATCCTAGAGAAATAAGAGTCGTCACTCGAATAGACATATGCACACCTATGTTCATGGCAGCATTGTTCACAATAGCAAAACGATGGAAACAACGTAGGTGCCCATCAACAGATGAATGGATAAACAAACTATGGTACATACACACAATGGAGTACTATGCAAGGAGAAAGAAGAACAATGAATCTGTGAACCATCGCATAACATGGATGAAACTGGAGGACATTATGCTGAGTGAAATAAGTCAATCACAAAAGGACAAATATTGTATGAGACCTGTATTGTAAAAACCCATGAAAAATTTCACACACAAAATGTAACAATCCTTGTTGGTTACCAGGGATGGGAGGGGTCGGGGGGAAATACTAAGTAGGCAATAGATAAGTGGTATCTTGGGTGAAGGGTGAGACAGTACACAATACAGGGGAAACTAACACAACCTGCACAAGGAAAGGTCATGGAGGCCCCATGGACACATCCAAACTTCCCGAGGGACTGAGTTGCTGGACAGAGGGCTCTGGGGACCATGGTCTCGGGGAACATCTAGCTCAATTGGCATGACACTACTTATAAAGATAATGCTCTACATTCTACCTTGGTGCGCAGTGTCTGGGGTCTTAAAAGCCTGTGAGCGGCCATCTAAGATACTCCTCTGGTCTCATCCCTTCGGGAGCAAGGGAGAATGAAGAGAACAGGATACAATGAAAAGATTAGTCCAAAGGACTAATTGTCCACAGCTACCAAGACGTCCACCGGACTGAGTCCAGTACAGCTAGATGGTGCCCGGCTACCACCGCTGACTGCTCTGACCAGGATCACAACAGAGGGTTCTGGACAGAGCTGGAGAAGGATGTAGAGCATAATTCTAACTCACAAAAAAAAAGACCAGATTTACTGGCCTAAAGGAGACTGGAGAAACCTCAAGAGTATGGCCCCCAGACACCGTTTTAGCTCAGTGGTGAAGTTACCTTCGAAGTTCACTGTTCAGCCTGGGAGTGGACAGCCCAGTAAAACCAAATGAGACTAACGAGGTACAGGAGTCCAGTGACAAGGGCCAGAAGGCAGAAGGGGTGTAGGAAGCTGATGATAGGGAACACAAGGTTGAGTAAGGATACTGTTGATGTGTTGTGAGATTGTTAACCATTGTTATAGGGCAACATTTGTAGTAACTGTTAAATGGGAGGCTATTTTGTCCTGTAAGCCTTCATCTTAAGTGAGAGTAATAGCACAATTAGAAGAGCGTAGTCAATGTCACTTAAATGTGTACGTAAAAAGTTTTGAAATTGGGTATCTTTGGCTATGTGTATTTTCACAAAAAAAAAAAAAAAATACTGAGAATTTAGAGGGTTAAAATGTTGTGGGGTTGTTAACCAAAGTCATAAAACAGCATGTGTACTACTGTTACATGAGAAACTGTTTGTTCTCTAAGCCTTCACCTGAAGTACAATAAAATATTAAAAAAAAAAAAAAAGAGGGTAAGACACACAGGAAAGATCACATGATGACCAAAGCAGAGATTGGAGTGATGCAGCTAGGAGCCTGGGAACACCAAGGATTGCCAGGAGTCACCAGAAGCCATGAAGAGACAAAGAAGGATTCTTCCCTAAAGGTTTCAGAAAGAGCATGGCTCTGTCGACACCTTGATTTCAGAATTCTAGCCTCCAGAAATGTGAGAGAATAAATGGCTGTTGTCTTAACCCACCAAGTTTGTGATAATTTATTACAGCAGCCCTAAGAAACTAACATTTCAAATGGTGGCTCGAGATGACAAAGTAAAGTATTATAATGAAATGTGTAAAGACCTGGAGAGAGAAAACCAAAAGAGAAGAACACACTCCGCATTTCTCAAGCTGGAAGAACTGAAGAAAAAATTCAAGCCTGAAGTGGAAACATTGATGGATTCTACAGAGAAAATACTAAATGATGTAGGAAGCATCAAAAGAAGATGGAAGGAATACACAGAGTCACTGTACCAAAAAGAATTGGTCGACATTCAGTCATTTCAGGAGGTAGCATAGGAACAAGAACAGATGGTACTGAAGGAAGAGGTCAAGGATACACTGAAAGCATTGGCAAAAAACAAGCCTCCAGGAATTGACAGAATATCAACAAATGGATGCAGTGCTCGAAGTGCTGACTCATCTATGTCAAGAAATTTGGAAAACAGCTTTCTGGCCAACTGACTGGAAGAGATCTCTATACCTATTCCAAAAAAAGGTGATCCAACAGAATGCGGAAATTATCAAACAATCTCATTAATATCACACACGAGTAAAATTCTGCTGAAGATGGTTCAAAAGCGGTTGCAGCAGTACATTGACAGGGTACTGCCAGAAATTCAAGCCGGATTCAGAAGAGGACGTGGAACAAGGGATGTCATTGCTGATGTCAGATGGATCCTGGCTGAAAGTAGAGAATACCAGAAAGATGTTTACCTGTGTTTTATTGACTATGCCAAGGCATCTGCATGTGTGGATCATAACAAATTATAGATAACATTGCAAAGGATGGGAATTCCAGAACACTTAACTGTGCGCATGAGGAATCTGTACTTAGACCAAGAGGCAGTCACTGTTCGAACAGAACAAGGGGATACTGCGTAGTTTAAAGTCAGGAAAGGTGTGCTTCAGGGTTGTATCCTTTCACCATACCTATACAATCTGTATGCTGAACAAATAATTCGAGAAGCTGGACTATATGAAGAAGAACGAGGCACAGGATTGGTGGAAGACTAATTAACAACTTGCAATATGCAGATGACATAACCTTGCTTGCTGAAAATGAAGAAGACTTCAAGCACTTACTGAAGATCAAAGACCACAGCTTTCAGTATGCATTACACCTCAATATAAAGAAAATAAAAATCCTCATTACTGGACCAATAAGCAACATCATGATAAACGGAGAAAAGATAAGATTGAAGTTGTCAAGGACTTCATTTTACTTGGATCTACAATCAATGCCCATGAAAGCAGCAGTCAAGAAATCAAATGATGCCACTGACTGCTCTGACAGGGATCACAATACAGGGTCCTGGACAGCGCTGGAGAAAAATGTAGAACAAAATTCTAACTCAAAAAAAAAAAAAAAAAACAAAACCACAGAGCAGACTTACTTGTCTGACAGAGACTGGAGAAACACTAAGAGTATGGCTCCTGGACACCCTTTTAGCTCAATAAGGAAGTCACTCCTGAGGTTCACCCTTCAGCCAAAGGTTAGACAAGCCCATAGTTTAAGTAAATTAGAAATTAAAAAAGAAAGAAATCAAAGCATTGCACTGGGCAAATCTGCTGAAAAAGACCTCTTTAAAGTGTAAAAAATCAAAGATGTCACTTTGAAGACTAAGGTGCGCCTGACCCAAGCCATGGTGTTTTCAATCACCGCATATACATATGAAAGCTGGACAATGAATAAGGAAGACTGAAGAAGAATTGATGCCTTTGAATTATGGTATTGGTGAAGAATATTGAATATACCGTGGACTGCCAGAAGAACAAACAAATGTGTCTTGAAAGAAGTGTAGCCAGAGCGCTCACTAGAAGCAAGGATGGCGAGACTTTGTCTCACATACTTTGGAGATGTTAACAGGAGGGACCAGTCCCTAGAGAAGGACATCATGCTTGGTAGAGGGTCAGCGAAAACGAGGAGGACCCTCGACTGGTTGGATTGACACAGTGGCTGCAATAATGGGCTCAAGCATCGCACTGATTATGAGGACCAAGCAGTGTTTCGTTCTGTTGTACGTAGGCTCACTATGAGTCGGAAGCGACTCGATGGTACTAAACAACAACAACAGGAAACTAATACATTTTGCTGTACAAATGAAGTTTATTACCCTTAAAATATCAATCCTATCTCTTAGTTTTTTGCTTTTCTAAAAAGTATTTTGTTGGAAAACAGATATTGAAATAATTTCACTTTACCATTGAATTAGTCAACACTCAGAATGGTACCATGTTCAAAGCCTGTTGTCCTACTTTTCTGTTCCATTTGGTTTGTTTAGTTTATTTTTCTCAATAATAATGGGCACTCCACAAAATTTATTAGGGAAATTAGATGATTTTTTTTTTTTTTTTTTTACTCTTTCTAGATATGCTGCTACCCTAACTCGGCTTGCTAGAGAAAATAAAACTCATAAATCCAAATACCCAACCAAAAGAATTCATATCGGCCCAACTCCAGGTAATTGAGTTCAGTCTGTTTGTTTTATTTCGTTTTTAGAACTAACATATTAGCCCATAATAGTAAATTCAAATTTTATTCAAATAAGTTGCAGTATGTGATGCCTAGTTCTTGTGTCTCTTTTAAGGATACTCAACTCACTCTGGCTAACGAAATAAACTCAGTAAATTACATACATTGGAATTGGAGCTTTGAAAAAATTTAAGTACTTATACTTTCAAGCTTATTACAGTTTAATAGGTTAATATACAATATGAAATTTTAAGGTTATGTTTCAAAATGAATAAACACAGCCCCCAAAACAAACTAAATACTAATAACCCCCCTTCCCAAAAAACCATCGCTGTTGAGTCAATTCCAACTCATAGTGACCCTATAGGACAGAGTAGAAGTGCCCTGTAGGGTTTTCAAAGCTGTAAATCTTTATGGAAGCAGACTGCCACATCTTTCTCCTGTGGAGTAGCTGTAGGGTTCCAGCTGCTGACCTTTCAGTTAGTAGCCAAGCCCTTAACCACTGTGCCACCTAAAATTCATTGTAGATTCAGAGATGGCTAAAAAGAAAGGAATAAGGTTAGTTATTTTTTGTGCTCTTTTGAAATTAACGTTTTTCAAAGAAACAGTGTTAGCTGTTGGGATAGGTTGAGGGCAGGTCTTAAGGAGGAGAAGGAATTGGTAACATATGGAAATCAGCTAGTATACAGGGGAGAGCATGGCATTTGGGGTCAGAGATCTTGGGTTTAGATCCCTGCTCTATGTAATTGTGGGAAAGTCACTTAACCTCCGAGCTTTAATTTTTTCATCCTTAGCTAGTACTGGG
Organism: Dugong dugon; assembly: GCA_030035585.1. Lineage (NCBI taxonomy): Eukaryota > Metazoa > Chordata > Mammalia > Sirenia > Dugongidae > Dugong > Dugong dugon. Next base: position 92,992,864 of record CM057462.1, read on the forward strand.
TTCATAAAAGATGTTCAGTAAGTATTCCTTTCTACTATCCTACCCTATCTCATAGGATTCTGGTGACTGGATGACTCCATATATATGAAAATTCTTTGTAAACTGGAAAGCACTGTAAAGTATTACTGTTTTTCTTGTCACCTCTACTTTAGATACAACAGCATATGAATGCAAGGCACAGGCAATAAATAACCTTCATCTCAGTGGTTCTCCAAGGGCCCTGCTCCCATATATCCAGCCTATTTTCCCTAATTCTGTATATACTTCAGTTCCTCCTGCTTGTTTTGGTGTACTACTCAGATTTCCTCCTCTAAATGACCAACCTCCATCTTCTGCATTTAACTTTGCCTTCTCCCAGATTTCAGGGCACCTGCTAGGACTGGTAAAAAAATGTTACCAGCAGTCCAGGGACAAGGGCTAGGAGGCAGAAGGGGACAGGAAAGCTGGTGATAGGGAACCCAAGGTTGAGTAAGGACAGTGTTGAGGTGTAGTGAGATTGTTAACCATTGTCATAGGGCAACACGTGTAGTAACTGTTAAATGAGAAACTATCTTGTTCTGTAAGACTTCATCTTAAGTGAGAATAGCTGCACAATTAGAAGAGCGTAGTCGATGTCACTGAACTGTGCATGTAGAAATCTTTGAAATGGTGTATCTTTGGCTATGTATATTTTCACCAAAAAAAAAAAAGGTCTAGAAGGGGGAGGGTTGACATGTCGTGGGGTTGTTAACCAATGTCATAAAACAATATGTGTACTACTGTTTAATGAGAAACTATTTGTTCTGTAAACCTTCACCTGAAGTACAATTAAAAAAAAAAAAAAATGTTGCCTTCTTCAGCCTTCCTGTTTCCCCGATTTCCCTAGTCCTCTCTAAGTTCTCTATCTTCCAACATCACCACTATCTTCTTCTGTGGAAGGGATCGTTTGATTAAGTTAATGATTACAGCAATCACTGTCTATGCTTTTTCAAAATGCTTCTACAGCTCAAATCTATTCCTGTTTTTACTATGCCTAAAATCCTTTGTTTCCCATTTCTTTCAGGATAAAATCTAGACTTTGTAAATGGCAAAGTCCTTTACGCTGTAATACTTGTCTGTCTTTACAGTGACATCTCTTACTACTCTACATTCACATCCCCAACTCCACAGTGAGCTGATGGGTCACGATTGTTTATTCCCTGCCTCATTTCAAAAAGGTTTGCAAGGTACACTATGGTTTCTCATACCCTTACTCCAAACACCCTAGGAAACTTCTCTTCCTTTCCTGGAAAAGTTTCCCTGTAGGTTACCACAGCACTTCTGTCATGGCTATATCATACTTTATTATTTTTCTGTTGCTGTGGAAAAAATTACTTCAAACACAGTGGCTTAAAACAACACACATTTATTGTCTCACAGTTCCTGAAGTTCTGGAGTCTGGGCACAGCTTAGCTGGATCCTCTACTTAGGGTTTCATAGGCTGCAATCAGGGTATCAGCTGGTTGCATTCTTATCTGGAGGCTTGACTGGGGAAGAGACTGCTTCCAAGCTCACTCAGGTTGTTGACAGAATTCATTTCCTTGTGACTGTGGAACTGAGAGCCCTGGCTTCTTGCTGGCAGTTGACTGGAGGCTGTCTTCAGCTACTAGAGGCTGCTTGCAGTTCCTAGAGGCTGCCTGCTGTTCCTTGTCACATGGACTTTCCCAACATGGCCTCCTACTTTATCCAGGTGGCAAAGAGAGCCTCTAGAGCGAGTCTGATAGAAAGATGGAGTCTTATATAATATATAATCATGGAAGTAAGGTTCCATTGCCTTTGCCGTATTGGTTAGAAGCAAGCCTCAGATCCCACCCACACTCAAGAGAGGGAATTACACAAAGGCAGGGGTCATAAGGGGCCATCTTAGAGTCCACTGCACATGCTATATTATGGATGTCTCTTTACTGCTAGTCTTCACTAAAAAGTGAGCTCCTTGAAGGAATGGATTGCTTGCCTCTCAGTCTACCACAGTCAGCACAGTATTTGGCACACAGTAGCCATCCAGTACTGATGAACTAATGAGTGAATGAATGGTAAGAAGGAGTAGCGTTATCATGCTTTTAACAGTCCTGTGATTTTAAAGAAGGAGAATAAACCCACGGTGAGTGGGAAAAAGTGAGAATGTGAGCTGGACGAGAGAACATTTTAAGGACTTTCCAGAAACTGATTAGATTTCTAGTGCTGAGCGTTGTCCTATTTGAAAATGGGGCAGACTATTCTTTGTGTCTAATCTGGAAAAGACTGTTCCTAAGAAGTTGTGGTAAATTATTGTTCAGAGTATTCACTCCCTATCCTGTTGTCCCTTTATGGGTAAAATAAGATCAATCTGACATTAGTAATGATATTCTTTTTCCACCTTCTCTTCTGAATCAGGCTTGGACTTCTGGCAGTTCCTGTTGTTGTTGGCTGCAGCCATTTTTGAATTATCTTCAGCAAAATTTTGCTAGCATGTGATATTAATGATATTGTTTGATAATTTCCACATTCTATTTGATCAACTTTCTTTGGAATGGGTATAAATATGGATCTCTTCCAGTTGGTTGGCCAAGTAGCTGTCTTCCAAATTTCTTGGCATAGATGAGTGAACACTTCTAGCACTGCATCCGTTTGTTGAAATATCTGGATTGGTATGCTGTTAATTCCTGGAGCCTTGTTTTTCACGAATGCTTTCAGTGCAGCTTGGACCTCTTCCTTCAGTATCATCAGTTCTTGATCATATACTACCTCCTAAAATGGTTGAACATCGACCAATTCTTTTTGGTATAGTGACTCTGTGTATTCCTTCCATCTTCTTTTGATGCTTCCTGCGTTGTTCAATATTTTCCTCATACAATCCTTCAATATTGCAACTCGAGGCTTGAATTTTTTCTTCAGTTCTTTCAACTTGAGAAATACAAAGTGTGTTCTTTCTTTTCGGTTTTCTAACTCCAGGTCTTTGCACATTTCATTATAATACTTCACTTTGTCTACTTGAGCTGCCCTTTGAAATCTTCTGGTCAGCTCTCTTACTTCATCATTTCTTCCTTTTGCTTTAGCTACTTTATGTTCAAGAGCAAGTTTCAGAGTCTCTTCTGCAGTACATTTTGGTCTTTTCTTTCTTTCCTGTCTTTTTAATGACTTCTTGCTTTCTTCATGTATGATGCCCTTGGTGTCATTCCATGACTCCTCTGGTCTTCAATCATTAGTGTTCAGTGCATTAGATCTATTCTTGATATGGTCTTTAAATTTGGATGGAATATACTCAAGGTTGTATTTTGGCTCTTGTGGGTTTGTTCTAATTTTCTTCCATTTGAAGAAAATTAAAGAAAAGCTTAAGAACCACAAAATATAAGGCAATTAGACTGTGTGCTTTCATAATAATATTTTGTTAACATAGTAACAAAGTTCCTACCTTTATTATTGCTTCCAACCACCAAACCCATGGTTTCTCATAGAGATTTATAATACTTTATATTTTTGGTGGAAAGAAGTTAAAAATAATTTCTTTTTCTACATCGTAAGGAAATGTTTCTATATTTGTTTTTGCACTATGCCCTGTTAATCTAGCCCGGATTTCTTTTTATGCTTCCTGGGAGTTTTTTTTTTTTTTTAAATTGTATTTTAGATGAAGGTTTACAGAGCAAACTAGGTTCTTATTAAACAATTAGTACACATATTGTTTTGTGACATTGATTGCCAACCCAATGACATGTCAACAGTCTCCCCTTCTTGACCTTCCCTATTATCAGCTCTCCTATCCCCTCCTGCCTTCTAGTCCTTGCCCCTGGGCTGATTTGCTCCTTTTGTCTTGTTTTGTCTTATGGGCCTGTCTAATCTTTGGCTGAAGGGTAAACCTCAGGAGTGACTTCATTACTGAGCTAAAAGGGTGTCCAGGGGCCATACTTTCAGGGTTTCTCCAGTCTCTGTCAGACCAGTAAGTCTGGTCTTTTTTTTTTTTGTTAAAATTTTGTTCTACATTTTTCTCTAGCTCTGATCGGGACCCGCTATTGTGATCCCTGTCAGAGCAGTCAGTGGTGGTAGCCACGCACCATCTAGTTGTGCTGGACTCATTCTGGTGGAGGCCGTGGTAGTTGTGGTCCATTAGTCTTTTGGACTAATCTTTGCCTTGTGTCTTTAGTTTTCTTCATTGTCCCTTGCTCCAGATGGGGTGAGACCAGTGGAGTATCTTAGATGGCCACTCATAAGCTTTTAAGACCCCAGATGCTACTCACCAAAGTAGAATGTAGAACATTTTCTTTATAAACTATGATGTGCCAATTGAGCTAGAAGTTGCCCGAGACCATGGTCCCCATAGCCATCAGCCCAGTAATTCAGTCCCTCAGGGAGATTGGATCTGTCTGTGGAGCTTCCATTACCTTGCCTTGGATAAGTTGTACTGGCTTCCCCAGTATTGTGTACTGTCGTACCGTTCACCAATCTCGTTGTAGTTTTGATTTACATCTCCATAAGGAGTCCTGGGGAGCCCTGGTGGTGCAGTGGTTAAGAGCTATGGCTGCTAAACAAATGTTGGCAGTTCAAATCTGCCAGCCGCTCCTTGGAAACCCTGTGGGGCAGTTCTACTCTGTCTTATCGCACTGCTATGAATCTGAATCAACTCGACAGCAATGGGTTTTTTAAGGAGCCCTAGTGGTGCAATGGAGCCTTGGCTGCTAATCAGAAGGTCAGCAGTTCAAATCCACCAGCCACTCCTTGGAAACCCTATGGAGCAGTTCTTACTATGTCTTATACAGTCACTATGAGTCGGAATCAACTCAATGGCAATGGATTTGAGTTTTTTTGGTTTGGAAGTGTAGTAGTTAAGTGCTTGGCTGCTAACCAAAATGTTGACCATTTGAACCCACCCAGTGACTCTGCAGGAAAGCAGATCTGACAATCTGCTCCCACCAAGATTACAGCCTAGGAAACCCTGTAGGGCAGTTCTACTCTGTTATATAGGGTCACTATGAGTTGAAATTAACTCGATGACAAACAACAGTGGATAATGATGTTGAGCATCTTTTCATGTGCTTATTGGCCATTTGTATTTCTTCTTTATGAAATCTTTTGCCCATTTTTTAAATTGAGTTGTTTGTCTTTTTATTGTTAAGTTGTAGGAGTTCCTTATGTATTTTAGAAATTAAACCCTTATCTGATATGTAGTTTCCAAAAATTTTTTCCTAGTCTGTAGGTTGTCTCTTCCCTTTGTGGTTAAAAACTCGTGTTCAGAAAAAGTAGTTGATATTGATGAAGTTTAATTTACCTATTTTTTTCTTCTGTTATTAGTGCTTTGGTGTTGTATCTAAGAACCGATTTTTAAAAACTAGGTCCTAAAGCAATACCTCTATTTTTTATTCTAGGAGTTTTATGGTTTTGATGTTGTTGTTAGGTACTGTTGAGTTGTTCCAACTCATAGCGACCCTTTGGGTAACAGAACGAAACTGCTTAGTCCTGTGCCGTACTCACAATCATTGCTATGTTTGAGCCCATTGTTGCAGCCAATGAGTCAATCCATCTTATCGAGGGTCTTCCTCTTTACTGACCCTCTACGTTACCAAACATGATGTCCTTTTCCAGGGACTGGTCCCTCCTGATAACATGTCCAAACTATGAGACAAAGTCTTGCCATCCTCACTTCCAAGGAGCATTCTGGCTGTATTTCTTCCAAGACAGATTTGTTTGTTCTTCTGGCATTCCATGGTAATTCAATATTCTTTGCCAACACCATAATTCAAATGCATCAGTTCTTCATAGTCCAGCTTTCGCATGCATGTGAGATGATTGAAAATACCATGGCTTGGGTCAGGTGCATCTTAGTCCTCAAAGTGATATCTTTGCTTTTTAACCCTTGAAGGATATCTTTTGCAGCAGATTGTCTTTTGATTTCTTGACTGCTTCTTCCATGGGCACTGATTGTGGATCCAAGTAAAATGAAATCCTTGACAACATCAATATTTTGCCCATTTATCATGATGTTGCTTATTGCTCCAGTTATGAGAATTTTGGTTTTCTTTATGTTGAGGTGTAATCCATACTGAAGGCTGTAGTCTTTGACCTTCATCAGTAACTGCTTCAAGTCCTCTTCATTTTCAGCAAGCAAGTTGTGCCATTTTGCATATTGCAGGTTGTTAATGAGACTTCCACCAATCCTTAGATGTCACGTTCTTCTTCATATAGTCCAGCTTCTTGGATTATTTGCTCAGCATACAGATTGAATAAGTATGGTGAAAGGATACAACCCTGTCACACACCTTTCCTGATTTTAAACAGTATCACCTGGCTTTGTTCAAAGGCCTACCTTTTGGTCTATGTACAGGTTCCTCATGAGCACAATTGAATGTTTTGGAATTCCCGTTCTTTGCAAGGTTATCCATAATTTATCATGATCCACAGAGTTGAATGCCTTTGCATAGTCAATAAAACACAGGTAAACATCTTTCTGGTGTTCTCTGCTTTCAGCCTAGAACCATCTGACATCAGGAATGATATCCCTTGTTCTACATCCTCTTCGGAATCCAACTTCAATTTCTAGCAGTTCCCTGTTGATGTACTGCTGCAATGATTTTTGAATTATCTTCATCAAAATTTTACTAGCATGTGATATTATTGTTCAATAATTTCCATATTTTGCCACCTTTCTGTGTAATGGGCACAAATATGGATCTCTTCCAGTCAATTGGCCAGATCACTGTCTTCCAAATTTCTTGGTATAGAACAGTGAGCACTTCCAACGTTGCATCCATTTGTCAAAACATCTCAATTGGTATTCCACTGATTCCTGGAGCCTTGTTTTTCGCCAATGCCCCCAGTGCAACTTGGTCTTCTTCCTTCACTACCATTGGTTCTTGATTGTATGCTACCTCCTGAAATGGTTGAACATTGACTAATTCTTTTTGGTACAGTGATTCTGTGAATTCCTTCCATCTTCTTTTGATGCTTCCTGGGTTGTTTAATATTTTGCCCATAGAATCCTTCAGTATTGCAACTGGAGGCTTGAATTTTTTCTTCAGTTTTTTCAGCTTGAGAAATGCTGAGCGTGTTCTTCCCTTTTGGTTTTCTAGCTCCAGGTTTTTGCACACTTCATAATAACACTTAACTTAGTCTTCTTGAGCTGTCCTTTGAAATCTTCTGTTCAGCTCTTCTACTTCATTTCTTCCATTTGCTTTAGTTGCCCTTCGTTCAAGAGAACGTTCAGGGTTTCTTTTGACGTCCATTTTGGTGTTTTCTTTCTTTCTTGTCCTTTTAATGACCTTTTGCTTTCTTTGTGTATCATGTCCTTGATGTCATCCCACAACTCGTCTCGTCTTCGGTCATTAGTGTTCAATGCATCAAATCTATTCTTGAGATGGTCTATAAATTGCATGCCAAAGATGAAGAAATTGAAGATTTTTACTAACTTCTGCAGTCTGAAATTGATCAAACATGCAATCAAGATGCATTGATAATTACTGGTAATTGGAATGCTAAAGTTGGAAACAAAGACGTGTCAGTAGTTGGAAAATATGGTCTTGCTGATAGAAACAATGTCAGAGATAGCATGATAGAATTTTGCAAGACCAATGAATTATTCATTTTATGGTTTTAGTTCTTTTATATTTAAGTCCTTGATCCATTTTGGGTTAATTTTTGTGTTTAACATGAGGTGAGTCCAGCTTTGTTCCTTTGCATGTGGATATCCAGTTGTTGCAGCACCAGTTATTAAAGAGGCTATTCTTTCCCCATTGCATGAACTTAGCACCCTTGTCAAAAATCAATTAACCATAGCGGTATGGGTTTATTTCTGGATTCTCAGTTGTATTCCAGTTGTCTATGCAGTTATTATTATACCAGTACTAAACTGTTTTGATTACTGTAGCTTTATAGTATATTTGAAAATTGGGAAGTGTGAGTCCTGCTTTGTTCTTTTTCTTCAAGATTGCTTTGGCTATTCAGGGCTTCTTCCAATTCCATGGGATTAAATCTTATTATTAGCTAGATGTCTCTGGGCAAGTTACTTTAGGTCACTCAGTCTCAATTTCCTCATCTGTAAAATAAGGATAACAATACTTGCCCATCAGGAAGATTTTCTCTAAGTTAAATAATGTCATACACATAGACTGCTTAGCACAGCACCTGACACATCATAAATGCTGAAGTGACAACTCTGATTACCTTTAGTGCTGTTTCTTCCATCAAAAGTGCTTGTAACTCCCTTCTTTGCTCTTCTCTGTTTAGCAAATTGCTCCTCATGTTTCAAAGTCCAAGTCTGTTTTCACTTTTTCCAGGAAGTTCTCCTGTTATTTCCAGACATAGTCAGAGGTTCCCTCCTTGGGCTCCTGTAGCACTTTCTTCCCTATTAGCTCATGAACACCTTTCCCTTTCATATACACTGTGTTTCTGTTATACTTGGCAGGGACTCAGTATGTTGAATGAATGAACTAACAAAACATAAAAAGACTGAGCAAAATGGAAAAAATGAGTTATGATGAATAAAATTAATTGCAAAATATGAAATTTAGAAAATTTGAAAAGGTTTCTTGTTTTCATTCCAGGTGATCTTAGAGCATTATGCAACAAAGCACTATACAAATCTCAAAAACCATGAGCACTTCTCTTTTTCCCGTTTTTCCTCCATGTCTATTAAGTTTCTGTTTCTCATATTTCACACCATAGGGGAAGTTTCTCCTGAGTCACAAATGGAAACAGATATTGTTGCAAAGATTTTCGAAGAAGTAAAGGAGTGGGAGACTGAAATGTCACCACTAGAGTATCAACACTCAAATATGTCATGGGAAGAAGAAGTGGAAGATCTGGTCTCCTGGGCCAATGCTCTCAATACAGATACTTTAGAGGATTAAACCTAACACTCTCGATTTTAAAAAATAAACAGCATCAACCACAATCAGCTTCGTGGATTGACTTTGAGAAGCTCTCAGAACTCGGGTTCCGTTCTTTTCAAGTTGGTCTCATCTTCTCACTGCAAGTACAGATTAGAAATATAAGTACAAGCCATTGAATATTGTTGCTCTGAATTTTTTTTTAGCTCTACTTCTTTGTTTGGAAGAAAGCTAGCAAAGCTAGTGGTGTTCATTGTATTACAGTGAGTGGCATCATACTCCCACAGTTGTTAGGCAACTGGATAGGAGTTTTGGCAGGCAGAATGTGGGTCAGGAAGAGGCTGGAATAGAATGGGACCACTTAGGAGCTTCAGAAGCTTGACATTATGCAGGTAAAGGAATCTATCCATTTATCAACACCTGTCCAGTTTCTAGCCTTGTGCCCTGTATGCTCAGGGGATGAGATGTGACCCTTTCAATACTGTCCCTCTACAGTTTTCTCCCCACGTACATGCTCTGTTTTCTCTTAGACCTTAATCAACTATCCCTACAATTTCTAATATCTTTGCTTTCTCCCTCTCCATTTCCTGTGTTGCCTCAGCCTGTAAATATGCTCAGCTTTCGCCTATAATATGCCTCTGCCTTTGACCTGCATCTCCACTCCTTTAACACTAGCTCACTCATATTTTCTTAGACTTCTTCATAGTAGTCTACCATTTACTCTCTTTATTTCTTTAATTTACATTTGCACTCACTGCACAATAAAATCTATCTTTGGCTCGTTCTGTTGTTGTTAGCTACCATTGAGTCAGCCCTTGACTCATGGTGATCCTATGAACAATGGAACGAAACACTGTCTGGTCCTGCACCATCCCCATGATCGCTTGGCTGATTTTTAGAAATAGATTGCCAGGCTTTTCCTCCTAGTGTATTTAGTCTGTAAGCTCTGCTGAAACGTATTTAGCATCATAGCAACATGCAAACCTCCACTGAGGGATGGGTGGTAGCTGTGTATGAGTTGCATTGGCCGGGAATCTAACTGGGGTCTCCTGCACAGAAGGCAAGAATTCTACCACTGAACCTCCATTGTACTTCATCTTCTGCTCATATCACTCCACTAAAATTTGCTATTATCACCAGAAATTTCCATATTGGCAAAAAAAAAAAAAAATCTTACTGGACTTCTAGGTTATAGTTAATATTATTGATCACTCCTTTCTTTTTGAAATGTTTATTTTCTTGCCTTCAGAGAGACTTGTTTTGAGGCTTACCCACCTACACACATACCTCTCCCCACAAACACCATACATACACATATGCCTGTCCTTAGGTCTAGTTAAAGTATGTCTCTCCCTCATTTCTAGGGAAACTGATTTTTCCTATGAAAGAAGGAAAAAGCTCTGTTACATATACTCTACTCTCTTGGCACTACCCTGGTTAGCTGGGTAATTCCACGTCTGCCCATGACAGTGCAGACAACAGGGACCACAACTCATTAGAGTGCCTGATAATTTGTTATTCACCCCAACCAGAACTACAGAATTCTGAGATTTCACAGATTTCCCTCTCCTTTTGTCAGAGCTGCAGCACAGCCAAGAGCCAATTATATGAGGCCCACCTGACTTGATAATTAGGAGAGTTATTTTTACACCCAATGAAAATAGCCATTCTGAATGGCCCATCCCATACCTCAGTGAAACTATAGACTGCCTTATTTTCTTAGTGCTACTGTAACGGAAATACCACAAGTGGGTGACTTTACCAAGCAGAAATTTATTTTCTCATAATTTGGAAGCTAGAAGTCTGAATTCAGGGTGTTGGCTCTAGGTGAAGGCTAGAGACCAGGCTTCTAACTCCTCCTGGCTGCATTCTAGGAGGACAAACATGTGGTCTGTACAGATAAACAGCAGTTGCTGGAGAAAGTAAACCAAAGATATCATGAGAGTCAACTGAAAGTATTTCCTTGATATTAAAGAGAGGGGAAAAAAAAAAAAACCCATTGCAGTCAAGTAGATTCTGACTCGTAGTGACCCTACAGAACTGAGTAGAACTGCCCCACAGGGTTTCCAAGACTGTTATCTTTATGGAATCAGATTGCCACATCTTTCTCCTGCTGAGCAGCTGGTGGTTTTGAGCCACCAACGTTCTGGTTAGCAACTGAGCAGTTAATCACTGTGCCACTAGGGCTCCTTCTTTCGTTGATATTAGTTACCACATATTAGATTTTATCTTTTCTGTTTAGTTTATAAAATCTCTTTCTTTCAGGACAAAGAAATTGTACTTGTTGCTTTCTTTTCCTGCAGCCTTAAGACCTGAGGGTAGAGGGAGGTCTGTGGGAGAAGGGGAAGGTAAAGAACAAGTCTTTGGAAAAAGACAATCAGTACAACAGGGTAGTTTATTTAATTACCTTCCTTATATCTCTGGTCATTCATTCTGGGTCTCCAACAGGGATTTTCCTTCTACTCCCAGCCCTTGGTAAAAGGTTCTTTTGGGATCCAGCCCAATGCTCTTCTCTCTATATTTTTGTTGAGCAATTTTGCTACTATCAGAGTTTTAACCCCCACCCATATTCTCACTCTTTGACCTTTTTTCCACCCTCCTAAAAAGGCGTCTTTACTTCAGTGTCTTCCAACATATGAAATTCAACTTACCCAACTGAAACTCATGTCTTCTCTTCTTCCCAATCCCACCAGACCACCTTCCTCCTCTTATGTTACTTCTGTTCATTAATGGAAAAATCTCAAGATACTAACTTGGGAGTCACTGTAGACCTCTCACTTTCATTTATGACCAGTTAATCACCAGGACTTGCAATATTGTCTTGTAATATTTTATGTCCATTATGAAATCCTTTTATCCATAGATGGGATTATACTTATCTGACTCATCTATCTGCCTCCAGTATTATCTCCTCCACAGTATCTCCAGAGTGATCTCGAAGGCAAATTTGATGACATTACTCACCTTCCTAAAATCCTTCAGACTCTTTGCCTAATAGATAACACCGAATCATAATGCCCTTCATGAGCTTGCCCTCACCCATCCTCTTCAAACTCTTCCACCACCGCTTCCCACCCTGTGCCTAATATTACCAAACACCTTATAGTTTTCCACATATACCATGCTCTTTCCTGATTCCCTGCCTTAGCTTATGCATTTCCTCTGCCCAGAATGCCTTTTTGCTTCTTCACTTGGCTCACTCCTATTTATGCTCTAAAACTCAACTCAGGCATCATCTTTACAAAGCCCTCTCTGCACTCTACGTACCCCACCCCAGGCTTCATAGTATTAGATAGATAGATAAGATAGATAATTTTATGTGTCAACTTGGCTAGCCTAATGTTGCCCAGTTGTTTAACAATACACTGGTCTATGAAGGTATTTACATATGATTAACATTTAAATTGGTTAACCCTAAATAAAGCAGATTACCCTCCATAATGTTGGTGGGTCTCATCCAATCAATTGAAGGCCTTAAAAACAAAAACTGAGATTTCTCAAAGGAGTAGGATTTTATCTCAAGACTGTAACAGAGATGTCTTGCCAGAGTTTCCAGCCACCACCTAGCCTACAGATTTTGGACTTGCCAACCTCCCCCAGCCATGTGAGCCAATTCTTTAAAATAACTCTCTTTTGCTCTCTTTCTCTCTGTCTCTGTGTGTGTGGTGTTGTTCTTAGTTGCTGTTATGGATAGAATTGTGTCCCCTCAAAATGTGTTGTAAATCCTAACCCCTATTCCTGTGGTTATAATCCCATTTTGGAATGAGTTTTCTTTGTTATGCTAATGAGACAGTATTAGTGTAGGGTATGTCTCAAGTCAATCTCTTTTGAGGTAAAAAAAAAAAAAGAGAGATTAAACAAGCCAGAGAGAGAAGCAGAGATGGGGGAAGAGAGATGGCAAGCCACATGAAGATCCACCATGAGCAGAAGCTCAGAAGAGACAAGGACCTTCCTCCAGAGCTGGCAGAGAAAGAAAGCCTTCCTCTAGAGGTGGCACCCTGAATTCAGACTTCTAGCTTCCTAAACTGTGAGAAAATAGATTTCTGTTTGTTAAAGCCATCCACTGTGGTATTTCTGTTATAGCAGCACTAGATAACTAAGACAGTTGCCGTCAAGTTGGTTCTGACTTTCTGACTCATGATGACCCCATGTGTGCAGAGTAGAACTACTCCATAGGGTTTTCAAGGCTGTTACGTTTCAGAAGCAGATCGCTAGGTCTGTCTTCCGAGATGCCTCTGTGTGGGTTCGAACTGCCCATCTTTTGGCTAGTAGTCAAGTGCTTAACTATTTGTGCCACTCAGGGACTCCTTAAACACACACACACACACACACACACACACACACACACACACACCCCACACACACACACACCCCACACACACACACACATGCTTGCTGCAGTTAAATCTATATTGAAATTTTCTGTTTGCCATCTGATTCTTCTGTTCTCCCTCCAAAGTGTGAGCCTAGCCAGGTAGACTCCATCTTAGAGACATTTCACAGTATAGGATCCCACATACCAGCAGCTGCTACAATTTCTCTATCTCAAACAAAAGTGCCTGTTTCTTTTGTCTTAGAATCTGTTGTTAAAAAATAAACTTGGAAATTTCAGTAAATTGGTGAATTAAGAAGTAATATTTTAAAAAGGAAGCTTTTATTAATAAGCAGGAATACCTTGAGACAGTTGGTTCTGGAAGAAGATGCTAAGTTGTTTATTTGTTGTCTTTTTAACAGCTTTACTGAGGTGTGATTGACTGAACTACTTAAAGAATACAGTTTGTTAAGTTTTGATATATATAGATGGTATATATATATTTATCTGTCACTGCCAAAAGTGTCCTCATGTCCCCTTGTAATACTTCTCTCCTGCACCTCCCTGCTCCCACTTCTCATCCCCAGGCAACCACTGATCTGCTTCTTTCACTATAGATTACTGTATATTTTCTACCATTTTATATAAATGGAATAATACTGTACATATTAGTTTTGTCTGGTTTCTTTCACGCAACATAATTATCTTAAATTTAATTCTTGTTGTTGAATATATCATTCATTCATTTTATTGCTGAGTAATGCTCCAAAACCAAAAAAACCCACTGTCATCAAGTCGATTCTGACTCAATGCTCCACTGTATGGATATACCGCAATGTGTTTATCCATCCACCTGTTGAAGGACATTTGAGTTGTTTTCAGTTTGGGCCTATTACAAATATAAAAGCTGCTGTGGTAGTCACTACCTAAGGTGACCCACAATGAGGCATGCCCTTGTATAATCCCCTCCCCTTGAGTGTGGATGGAACCTATGACTTACTTCTAGCCACTAGACTATGGCAAGGGGATGGGATAGTCACTCCTGTGATTTTATTAGGTTATATAAGACTCTGTCCTAGTAGACTAGAGAGAGAGTCTCCTGCTGACTTTGAAGAAGTAAGCTGCCATGTTGTGAAAGGACCACGTTGTGAGGCAAGAAACTGCAGATAGCCTCTAGAAGAAGCTAAGAGCAGTCCTCAACTGACAACCAGCAAAAAAAACCAGGAACCTTGGTTTTATAACTGCAAGAAATTGAATTCTGCCAACCATGTGAGCTTGGAAAAGGCCTGAACTCCAGAAAGGAATGCAGCCCAACTGACATCTTGATTTAAGTCTTGTGAGACCCTGAGCACCCAGTTAATCCATGCCCAGACTCCTGACCCATGGAAACTGTGACATAATAAATGTGTGTTCTTTTAAGTCGCTAAATTTGTGGTAATTTGTTACATACCATTAAAAAATTAATGCACCTAACATGAACATAATAAAAAGAAAATAAATATTCTTTATTTTCTCTTGGGTAAATACCTAGGCTTTGAAGTAGCTGGATCATATAATAGGTATATGTTTAACTTTTTAAGAAAATGCCTGTTTTCCATGGGAGTTTTACCATTTTACATTCCCATTAGCAGGATATGAGAGTCCCAGTTCCTCTACATCCTGGTCAATAGTTAGGAAAGTCAGTCTTTTAAATATTGTTTTTGTTGTTGTGTGCTGTCAAGTTGATTCTGACCAATAGTGACCCCGTATGACAGTGTAGAACTGCCCGACTGGGTTTTCGTGGCTGTAGACTTCACGGAAGCAAATCACCACATCCTGCAGAGAGTAGAAGGGCCTCGTAGGGTTTTCTTGGCTGTAATCTTTATGGGAACAGATTGCCAGGTCTTTCTCTTATGCAGCCTCAGAGTAGGTTCAAAGTGCCAGCCTTTCGGGATAGCAGCCATGCAATTAACCATTGCACAACCAGGGTTCTTTTTAAATATTAACCCTTCTAAAAGATGTGTAGTGGTATCTCATTGTTGTTTTAATTTGCATTTCCCTAAACACTATGAGGATGAGCATCTTTTCATATGCTTGTTTGTTTATATTGTCTCTGGTGAAGTGTCTGTTCAAATCTTTTGCCCATTTTCTATTGGGGTGTTTGCTTTCCTATTAGTGACTTTCGAGAATTCTTTACATATTCTGGATACAAGCCCTTTATCAGATTAATGATTTGCAGATGTAAAAGTTGAAAACAAGTGACCGGTCTGTCACTATCTTTTCATTCTCTTAGCAGTGTCTTTCAAGGAGCAGAAGATTTTAATTCTGATAAACCTAATTTATCATTTTTTTTTAATATTATGGATTGTGCTTTTGATGTTATTGCTAAGAAATCCCTGCCCAATCCAAGGTCACAGAGATTTTTCTCTTATTATTTCTTCTAGAAGTTTTAGTGTTTTAGGTTTTACATTAGGTCTATGATCCATTTTGAGTTAATTTTGCAAGGAATGGACCAAAATTCTTTTTACCGCTTGCACTTGGATATTCAATTATCTGAGCACTATTTGTTGAAAAGACTATCATTTCTCCACTGAATTGTGTTAGAACCTTTGTTGAAAGTTAATTATCCATATAGGTGTGGCTCTATTTCTGGAGTCTCTATTTTGTTTTATTGATTTATATGTCTATCTTTACACCAATACCATATTATATTGAATCTGTAGCTTTATAATGAATCTTAAAATCAGGTAGTTTTAGCCATCCAACTTTGTTCTTTTTCAAAGTTGTTTTGGCTTTCTAGGTCCTTTGCATTCCCATATGAACTTTAAATTAACTTTTATGAGCTGACCTGGGGATCTATTGTAAAATTACTGTTTCTATAGGCTTCCAGGCCCAGTCCTGGGCTAAAGAATTTTGAGGACGCAACCCACTTCCCTATATCCTGAGGACAAGCGTGTAAATGAGGCTTAAGAAGCAGACTTACAAGGAGTCACAAAGAGTGGGATGTGCCCTTTATGGTATTTCTGTTTAATCTGTGATTACCAGCAATCTTTCTAAAATTTAGTCTTGTATCTAAGTACCTAGTATCTAAACTTATGTCACTGCTTCTGAAGTAGATAATCTGGCTTGGATTTAAATAACTCAGATTCTTTACTAGTATTTCTCAGACCCCCTTTTGTAGTACTTCTCAAAATTCCTCATATCTCTGCAGGAGGACAGTGAAAGCTTTTGGGAGGACTCCTATATAAATAATTATCTTACAATCATCCACTCCCCCTCAAAATAAGCCTCTTTAATCCTAAATAATTAGGGCTTTGTTTACTTTTTGGCTTGAATTGTCTATTAATATTATTTCACTTAATTGTGTCAATAAGTACGGTATCAATCTGGTCAATCCCTTGATGAGTCCATTCTGAATCATGGTTAGACTTTGGCATTTCTTTCTGTCCTCTATTTGGGAGAAAATTTTGACATCTTTACATTGCAGATGAAATATAACATGGACAAGGAAACAATGCAAGCACTCACTGCTTTGGCTCAGCAAACTAAACAACTGAAATAAATAAACTTAAAGACTTATACAGCATGCTTGAGAAATAGTATAGACACTTACAATATTAAGCAAACCCAGCACTTTAGACTCTGTGTAATATTTACTTTTGACATTAAGCTATTAAAATATTAAGGATTATAATACTCATTTTTTATTTTTTAATGTACTCAGCTATGGGAAGCAGTATATAGTATAGTGGTTGAATGTACAGATTCTAGGGTCAAAATGCTTGGGTCTGAATTCTGTGGTGAGCAAGTTACTTAATCTTCCTGTGCTTTAGTTTTCTTACCTGCAGAGTGGGAATTACAATCATACTTATCTCAAAAAACCAACCCATTGCTGTCAAGTTGATTCTGACTCATAGCGACCCTATAGGACAGAGTAGAACTGCCCCATAGGGTTTCCAAGGAGTAGCTGGTGGATTCGAACTGTTGACCTTTTGGTTAGCAGCCTGAACTCTTAACCACTGTGCTACCAGGGCTCCACTTATAGGGTTGTCAAAAAAATTAAGTAAGAGAGGCAGAGCCAGTATGGTGCCCTAGACAGATGAATCATGTGGTCGTTCTGCAGCAAAGACTGAAAAATTAAATAAAACATATACAGATGTCAATCATGGACCCCCCTAAGCATCAAATGAAGGGATAAAGAACTAGATTAAACACCAAATGGAAAAATAAACTGAAGGAAAACAGAGAATGAAGAGAGATACAGAGTGGAGTCCTCTGCCAATTAACATGACACAGCATCACCATCTTGGAAAACAGCCAGCAATGACCCTGGACAGGGAGTAAGGGAAGGCAACTTCAATGACTTCCTAACAGGAGATAGCGCACCTGGAAACCAGAGAAACATGCTCTTCTACCCTCAATCTTCTGTCCGTACTCCACCTCCACCCCTTCCAGATGGGATATGCCTTGCCACTCAGCTAGAGAGCTAGTGGCCCACCACCATCCTGGGTCCACTCTGCCCACACCCATCTGCTCCTGTGGTGCCATTTTTTCCTCTTTCTTCCTTTTCTTTCTCCTTCCCACCTAACCCTGTACCCCACCTCTACCCCTTCCCAATGAGCCACACCACGCCACTCAACTAGAGAGTCACTGGCCTGCCGCCATCCCGGGTCTGCCCTGCCTCCACCTACTGGCTCCCATGGTGCCATTTTTTCCCTTTCGTCCCTTTTTTTCTCTCTCCCACTTAGCCCTGTATGCCACCTCCCCCTCTTCCTGCCGGCTCCCAAGTCCACCCCACCCCACCCTTACCCACCAGATACCCTTTTATTCTTCTTTCTCCTTCCCATATATCCCCATATGCTATCCCCCCTTCCTGCCAGCCCCCACTGTGTCACCACAGTAGAGTATCCTTGGCACTGAGGCCTACCTTAGCACAGGGTCCATACTGCCCCTCCCCTCTTGCCACTCGCCCAGCTACTGAACAGTGGGAAGCAAGTTCATACCACTCCCTGTCTGACACCCCCCCCTATCTGGCGAGGGGCTGTGAGCATTCCTATACTGCTGGACCCAACATCAGGAGGCAGACAGCACCCACCTGGTCTGCCCTCAGCCACCTCACCAAACCAGTGTACAGAAAACTGGGCTCACCCTGCCTGTTGCTGCCTGACCAACCTGACAAAGGTGGTGAGAGACATCATGCCCACAGATGAACAAGCAGCAAAGCACACCTGGCCTGCCCACCCTGACACATCAAAAACAAAACAAAGAAGCAGGATGTAACAAATGAAAATACAATCAATAAATACAATAATACCATAATGTCTCAGAGACAGAAGACAATATCAAAACATATAAAAAAGTAGGACAAGATGGCTCCAGCAAGTGACCAAAATAAAGAATCAGATGATCTTCCAGTAGAAGAAAAGGCAGTGGAACTACCTGATATGGAATTCAAAAGAATAATATTTAGGGCTAAGAGATTAGAAAAGAGATCAAGGAAAACACAGATAAAACCAAGGAAAAAACGGACAAAATCATGGAAAACACAGACAAAAATCAATGAAAACGTAGCCAAAATCGAGAAAAGCACAGAAAAGGCAATAGAGGAATTCAGGAAAATACCAGAACATAATGTCAAAATAAATAAGCAATTATATATCTTAGCAAAAAAAAAAAAAAAAACAAAAAAACCATTGCCGTTGAGTTGATTCCAACTCATAGCAACCCTACAGAACAGAGTGGAACTGCCCCATGGGGTTTCCAAGGAGTGCCTGGTGAATTTGAACTGCCGACCTTTTGGTTAGCAGCTGTAGCTCTTAACCATTACACCACCAGGGTTTCCTTATACAGAAACAGCAACTATAAATTCAAAAGATAAACAAAATATCAGAAATGAACAACTTAATAGAAGGTTTTAGGAGTAAATTTGAAACAATGGAAGACATAATCAGTGAGATTGAAGACAAATCCATGGACACCATTTGATGAAAAATCAGAGAAAAAAAAATGAAGGAAAACCTAAGAATTATGTGAGACACAATCAAGAGCAAAAGTCTGTGTGTGATCAGAGTTCCAGAACAGGGGGAGAAAATGAAAAACACAGAGAAGATTATTGAAGATTTACTGGCAGAAAATTTCCCAAATATCATGAAAAATGAAAAGCTGACTAACCAAGAAGCTCAGTGAACCCCATATATGATAGATCCCAAAAGAAAGTAACCAAGACATATCATAATCACACTTGCCAAAACCAAAGACAAAGAAGAAATCCTGAGAGCAGCTTGAGAAAAACGAAAAGTGATTTACAAAGGAGAAACAATAAGACGAAGCTATAATTACTTGACAGAAACTATGCAGGCAAGAAGGCAATAGGATGACATATATAAAACCTTGAAAGAAAAAACTGCAATCAAGAATAATATAGCCTGCAAAATTCTCTCTCACCTATGATGGCAAAATTAAGACATTTCCAGATAAACAGAAATTAGGGGAATTTGTAAAAACAAAACCACACTTACAAGAAATATTAAAGGGAGTCCTTGGTTAGAGAGCCAACGTCAGACAACAACCGAATCTAGGATACTGACAACATCAGCCAGATACCAACCTAGGTGAAGAACTCTCAATAATAAAACAAAGCTAAAAGATGAAAAATAGGGAAACAGAGATGTCAATCTATAAATGACGACAATGTCAAAACAATAAAAGAGGGAATAAATGGTGTAGGTATAGAATTTTCAAATGGAGAGGAAGTCAAGTAATATGAAGTAATAAAAGCCTGGTTCAGCTTAGGAAGATAAGGATACATTTCAAGGTATCCACAAAGAAAGTTAACAAAGCTACTCATTAGAGTAAAAAATAAGAAAAACATAAAGTCTCAGTAAATACAAAATCTATAATAAGGAAAGAAAAGAAAATCCACAAACAAAAGGAACTCAGAACAGGAAATTAAGAGGAACAAAGTAAACGTCAGCACCACAAAAAAAAAAAAAAAAAAAAAAAAGCACAATATAACAGCAGTAAACTCATACCTATCAATAATCACACTGAATGTAAATGGCTTAAATGCTCCTGTAAAGAGATAGACAATGGCAGAATGGATAAAAAAGCGCAACCCATCAATGTGCTGTTGTCTGAGGCTGGGTTCTCTAAGAAGCAAAATCATGTATATATGTAAAGAGAGAGACAGAGACAGAGAGAGCTTTATAACAAGGAAATGGCTCACACATTTGTAGAGGCTGGCAAGCACCAACTCCATGGGCCAGGTGTCGGGCTGGAGACTTCTTCTGACTCACATAGCTGCAGGGACTGGTGATCTCAAGATCATTAGGTCAGACAGCTGGCCTCTGGATCACAGGCTGTGGAGGCTGATGAATTCCAAGACTGGCAGGTAAGCTGTTAGCTCAAGTCCTAAGAACCGGAGTCAGATGAGGATCCAGAGCGAGCAAAAGCCAGTGAGTTTTAACAAAAAGTCCACATATGTTGGAAGCAGGCCACATCCCCAAGGAAACTCACTTTCAACTGCTGCTCATAGCAGATCTCATCATGGGGGTGATTACATCATAACATAGCTGCCAACTACATGATAACTGCCAAACCACTGAGAATCATGACCCAGCCAAGTTGACGCACAACCTTAACCATCACATCTGTCTACAAGAGACATACCTTAGAAGACAAAGAGACATAAATATATTAAAATTCATAGGAGGGAAAAATATACCAAGAAAACAGTAACCAGACAAGGTAGGAGTGCAATACTAATCTGAGATAAAATAGACTTTAAGGCAAAATCAACCATAAAAGACAAGGAAGTACATTATATAATGATTAAAGGCACAATCCACCAGGAAGAAGTAACCTTAATGAATGTCTACGCACCCAATAACAGGGCTTCAAAAATACATAAAACAAACTCTAACAGCACTGAAAAGAGAAATGGACAGTACTGCAATAATAGTAGGAGACTTCAACACATCACACTCGATAAAGGACAGAACATCTAGAAAGAAACTTAACAAAGATACAGAAGATCTAAAGGCCAAAATCAACCAACTTGACCTCATAGACATATATAGAACACTTCACCAAACAGCAGCAAAGTATACATTCTTTTCCAATGCACATGAAACATTCTCCAGGGTAGACCACATTTTAGGCCACAAAGTAATCCTCAATAAAATCCAGAACATCGAAATAATACAAAACATTCTCTCTGACCACAATGCCATAAAAGTAGAAGTTGATAACAGGAAGAGCAAGGGGAAACAACCAAATACGTGGAAACTGAATAACATCTTGTTTAAAAACAACTGGGTAATAGAAGAACTCAAAGAGGGAATGGAAAATTCCTAGAATCAAATGAGAATGAAAATGCGTTATACCAAAACCTTTGGGACACAGAGAAGACAGTGTTCAGAGGTCAATTTAAAGCAACAAATGCATACACACACACAAAAGACTGGGCCAAAATCAAAACGTTAGCCCTACAACTTGAACAAATAGAGAACATCAAAAGAAGCCCACAGCCACCAGAAGAAAGGAAATAATAAAGATTAGGCAGAAATAAATGAAACAGAGAACAGAAAAACAATAGAATCAACAAGACCAAAAGTTGGTTCTTTGAAAAGATCAACAAAATTGACAAATCATTGGTCAAACTGACTAAAGAAAAACAGAAGAGAAGGCAAATAACCCAAATAATAAATAAGATGGGGACATTCTAACAGACCCAACTGAAATAAAAAGGATCATAACAGAATACTATGAAAAACTATACTCCAACAAATTTGAGAACCTAGAGGAAATGGACAAATTTCTAGAAACACACTACCTACCTAAACTAACACAAACTGCAATCGAAAATCTGAACAGACCCATAGCAAGAGAATAAATGGAAGAGGTAATTAAAAAAAAAAAAAAAAGCCCTGGCCCAGATGGCTTCACTGGAGAATTCTACTAAACATTCAGAGAAGAGTTCACACCAGTACTACTCAAACTATTTCAGAGCATAGAAAAGGAAGGAATACTCCCAAATCCATTCTATGAAGCCAGCACAACCCTGATACCAAAGCCAGACAAAGACACCACAAAAAAAGAACATTACAGACCAACATCTCTCGTAAATATAGATGCAAAAATTCTAGCCAACAGAATTCAGCATCATATTAAAAAAAAAATACACCACAACCAAGTGGGATTCATACCAGGTATGCAAGGATGGTCCAACATTAGAAAGTCAACCCACATAATTCACCACATAAATAGAACAAAAGAAAAGAATGACATGATCATCTCAATCAACACAGAAAATCATTGTTAAAATCCAACACTCATTCCTGATAAAAGCTCTCAATAAAATAGGAATAGAAGGAAAATTCCTCAACACAATAAAGGGTTTCTATACAAAAACCAACAGCCAATATCATTCTCAATGGATAGAGGCTGAAAACACTCCCCCTGAGAATGGGAACACGACAAGGATGCCCTTTATCACCATTCCTATTTAATATTGTGCTGGAAGTCCTAGCTAGAGCAATAAGGCAAGAAAAAGAAAAAAAGGGCATCCAAATTGGGAAGGAAGAAGTAAAATTATCCCTACTCGCAGATGATATGAACCTATACATAGAGAACCACGAAGATTCCACAAAAAACTACTGGAACTAATAGAAAGATTCAGCAGAGTAGCAGGATACAAGATCAACATACAAAAATCAGTTGGATTCCTCTACACCAACAAAGTGAACTTCAAAAAGGAAATCAGGAAAACAATACCATTCATAATAGCCCCTAAAAAGATAGAATACTTAGGAATAAATCTAACCAGGGATGTAAAAGACCTATAAAAAGAAAACTATAAAACATTATTGCAAGAAACCATAAGAGACCTACATAAATGGAAAAACATACCATGATCATGGACTGGAAAACTCAACATTGTGAAAATGTCAATTCTATCCAAAATGATTTACAGATATAATGTAACCCCAATCCAAATACCAACAGCATTCTTTAAAGAGATGGAAAAACTAATCACCAGCTTTGTATGGAAAGGAAAGAGACCTCAGAGAAGCAAAGCATTACTGAAGAAAAAGAACAAAGTAAGAAGCCTCACACTACCTGATCTCAAAACCTGCTATACAGCCACAGTAGTCAAAACTGGTACAACGACAGACACACAGACCAATGGAACAGAATTGAGAACCCAGGTGTAAATCCATCCACCGATGACCAGCTGATCTTTGACAAAGGGCCAAAGTCCATTAAATGTGGAAAAGACAATCTTTCTAACAAATGGTGCTGGCAAAAGTACAGGATGTCCACCTGTAAAAAAAATGAAATAGGACCCATACCTCACACCATACTCAAAAACTAACTCAAAATGGACCAAAGACCTAAATAAAAAAACCTAAAACAATAAAGATCATGGAAGAAGAAATAGGGATGCCACTAGGGGCCCTAATACTTGGCATAAATACAATACAAACACCAGAAGATAAACTAGATGACTGGAAGCTCCTAAAAATTAAACACGTATACTCATCAAAAGACTTTACCAAAAGAGGAAAAAGAGAACCTACAGACTGGGAAAAAATTTTGGCTATGACACGTCTGACAAGGGTCTTTTCTCTGAAATTTATAGAATATTTCAACACCTCAACAACAAAAAGACAATCCAATCAAAAAATGGGCAAAGGATATGAACAGGCAGTTCACCAAAGAAGACATTCAGGCAGTTAACAGACACATGAGGAAAGGCTTGTGATCACTAGCCATTAGAGAAATGCAAATTAAAACTACAATGAGATACCATCTCACCCCGACATTACTGGCACTAATCAAAAATGCAGGAAATAACAAATTTTGGAGAGGTTTAGGGGAGTTTGGAACCCTTGTGCACTGCTGGTGGGAATGTAAAATGGTACAACCACTATGGAAAACAATATGGTGCCTCCTTAAAAAGCTAGAAATAGAAATACCACATGATCCAGCAATCCCACTCCTAGGAATATATCCTAGATAAATAAGAGCCATCACACAAATAGACAAATGCACACCCATGTTCATTGCAGCATTATTCACAATAGCAAAAAGGTGGAAACAAGTGCCCATCAATAGGTGAATGGATAAACAAACTATGGTACATTACACACAATGGAATATTATGAAATGATGAACAATGATGAATCCACAAAACATCTCACAGCATGGATGAATTTGGAGGGCATTATGCTGACCGAAATAAGTCAATCATAAAAGGACAAATGTTGTATGAGACCACTATTATAAAAACCCAAGAAAAGCCAAAAAAAAAAAAAAAAACAAACAAAACAAAACCAAAAAACCTGTTGCCATCGAGTTGATTCCAACTCATAGCAACTGTCATGGATTGAATTATGTCCCCCCAAAATGTGTGTATCAGTTTATCTGGGCCATGATTCCCAGTAGTGTGTGGTTGTCCTCCATTCTGTGATTGTAATTTTATGTTAAAGAGGATTAGGGTGGGATTGTGACACCCTAAGGTCACATACCTGATCCAATGTAAAGGGAGTTTTCCTGGGGTGTGGCCTATACAATCTTTTATCTTACAAGAGATAAAAAGAAAAGGAAGTGAGCAGAGAGTTGGGGATCTCATACCACCAACAAGGCAGTGCTGAGAGAAGAGCATATCCTGTGCCGAGATGCTCCCAAACCAAGGGAAGGCTGATGACAAGGACCTTCCTCCAGAGCTGACAGAGAGAGAAAGCCTTCCCCTGGAGCTGACACCCTGAATTTGGACTTGTAGCCTACTGGACTGTTAGAGAATAAATTTCTCTTTGTTAAAGCCGTCCACTTGTGGTATTTCTGTTATAGCAGCACTAGATGACTAAGACAGCAACCCTATTAGACAGAGTAGAACCGCCCCATAGGGTTTCCAAAGAGCAGCTGGTGGAATCGAACTGCCGACTTTTTGGTTAGCACCGAGCTGTTAATCCCTGCCCGCCTCCAGGGCTCCAAGAAAAGGTTTACACACAGATAAAAACAATCTTTGATGGTTACAAGGGAGGGGAGGAGTGGGAAGGGGAAATCACTAACTAGATAGTAGATAAGTGTTAACTTTGGTGAAGGGAAAACAACAAACAATATAGGAGAAGTCAGCGCAACTTGACCAAGGCAAAGTCATAGAGGTTCCTTAGACACATCCAAACACCTCGATGGACTTAGTTACTGGGGCTGAGAGCTGGGGACCATGGTCTCAGGAGACATCTAGGTCAATTGGCAAAGCATAATTCATAAAGAAAATGTTCTACATCTGTCATGGTTTGAATTATGTCCCCCAAAAAATGTGTATATCAGTTTGGCTGGACCATGATTCCTGTTACTGTGTGATTTCCCTACGTGTTGCAAATCCTGCCTCTATGATGTTAGTGAGGGAGGATGGGTGGCAGTTGTGTTAGTAAGGCAGGACCTGATCTACAAGACTGGATTGTGTCCTGAGGCAATCTCTTGAGATATAAAAGACAGCAGTGAGCAGTGAGACAGGGGGACCTCATACCATCAAGAAAGCAGTGCTGGGAGCAGAGCACGTCCTTTGGACTGGGGTCCCTGCGAAGAGACGCTCCTAGTCCAGGGGAACACTGAAGAGAAGAAGGCCGACAGACAGAAAAAACCTTCCCCTGGAGCTGACACCCTGAATTTGGACTTTTAGCCTACTTTGACGGTGAAGAAATGAACTTCTCTTCATTAAAACCATCCACTTGTGGTATTTCTGTTATGGCAGCACTAGATGACTAAGACAACATCCTGCTTTGGTGAGTAGCATCGGGGGTCTTAAAAGCTTGTGAGTGGCCACCTAAGATACATCTATTGGTCCCATCCCATTTGGAGCAAAGGAGAATGAAAAAATCCAAAACACAAGGAAAATATTAGTCCAGATGACTAATGGACCACATGAACCGCAACTGCCACCAGCCTAAGCCCACAAGAACTAGATGGGGCCCAGCTACCAGCACTGACTGCTCTGACAGGAATCACAATAGTGTCCTAGATAGAGCAGGAGAAGAATGTAGAACAAAATTCAGATTCACAAAAATAGACCAGACTTACTAGTCTGACAGAGACTGGAAAAACCCTCGAGACTATGGCCCCCCGGACACCCTGCTAACTCAGAACTGAAGCCCCTCCCGAAGTTCACCTTTCAGCCAAAGATTAGACAGGCCTATAAAACAAACAATAACGCACGTGAGGAACGTGCTTCTTAGATCGATCAAGTATACCAGATCAAATGGGCAATACCTGCCCCGAAGCAAAGATGGGAAGACAGGAAGGGACAGGAAAACTGAACAAATGGGTACGGAGATCCCAGGGTGGAAAGGGAAAGCGGGAGAGTGCTGACACATTGCGGGAATTGCAACCGATGTCACAAAACAATTTGTCTATAAATTTTTGAATGAGAAAATAATCTGCACTGTAAACTTTCACCTGAAACACACAATAAAGTTAAAAAAAAAAGGTTAAGTAAGGTAATCTCTTATAACAGAATATAGGACATAATGAATATTCAGTGTATATTAATTACATTGCTAAATTTGCTATCCCCCCACCGCAATCCAAAGCAAAGAGGAGAAAATGTTGATCATTTAAACATTCCCCGTCGTCATATCATAGAACGTTTTCATCAACAGGCTGTAATTATATGCATATTGTCTATTTTTAGGTACAAATAGAAAAAGTGTATTGAAATAGATAAAGGCAGAAATAAAAGGTTTTTTTTTGATTTATTCCAGATGAGAATATTTTCTACTACTTAACCCAGGAGAGGCAGCAATGGCATGGTGGTTAGAAGCTCAGATTCTAGAGCCAAACTGCCAGGGTTAGCCATGTGCTAACTGTGTAACCTTAGGCAAGTTACTTAACCTTTCTGTGCCTTGATTTCCTTATCAGTGAAGGATGGATAATAGAACTTAGATTCCTACAGCTGTTGTGAAGACTAAATGAATCAATACATTAATATCTGTAAAGTGCCCAGGATGCTACCTGACCATAGTAAGCACTATAGATTATTGATAAAATAAAAACAAATTTCTCTTCCTTCCAGTAATTGATCCCATGCAGAATGAGAGAAGTTCAGATTGAGAAGGCTTGAACTGAAGCCCAGAAATCTCCAGGTTTATTAAACACCTTGGGTGATTCTGATGAAGATTATCAGTGCAGGACACTTCGAGACACAATATAATTCCAGGTTGTATTTAAAATATTAACTAACATGGCGTGACAAGTGGTATCATCTGGTAATGGCAAGGAGTCTCACTGTGCAGTGACGGTCCATGACTGAGTGCCTAGCCTCATTTGGAGACAATGTCAAGTCTAAAGTTGAGATCATATGTGAACATGAGACCTCAGGCCCCTGGTGAGTGATGGGTTTAGGGTCATCCAAAACAGAAAGGAGGAGAAAGGAAGCAGGAAGTTTCATTTCTTTAAATTTCCTATAATCTTTGAATTTATCTCATGATAACCTTAGGCTTGAAATTTAGGCTTGAAATGTTTTTTTGTTTTATTGTTTAGGCTCCTCTTTCCCTCCAGATGGCGCCAGTTAGCTGCTGTTTTAGGTACCCAAGGCTTAAATTAAGGTGCACTGACATTTTTTCCCTAGAAGCTGGGTACAAGTCTTGTTATGGCTTTAAGGGCTTGTATGGCACACAAACATTTTTAAGAACAGGAATACTTTGCTGCCCCTCCCCAGGAAGCTGTTTACTCAGTAATAGGAAAGGTTTACTAAGAGGAAAATAACCCAGCGCTTACAAGTTATGCACGTTGATAAATAAAATCATGGAACCGACCTGGAGAAATCAGTCAGTCCTCACCACTGCCTTTGGGCAGGACCACACAGAAACCATCCTGTTGCCAAAGAGAATGAGCCTGGCTTTTTTGTAATGACTTGCAGACATCAGGGCATCCAGTGTGAGCTGCTCCACCTCATACCTGAGGGGAGGAGGGGGTTCTCTAGGGGTTGGCAGAGGGATAGAAGGTGCCAGGTCTGGAGACCCATAATTTAAATTTAAATCAGTGCCTCCAGAGAGTGAGATGCCAACCTTACCTAAATATTAAATTCCAATATTTAACCACCTTCCAGGAGGGAGTTCTTTTTGATTAATCTGATTCCCAGATGCAAAAACATAAACCCATTTGATTTGGGGTTTTCAACATAAAAGATGGGGAACAGCTGGTTCTCATTTTCTGAACAATATCCCTTAATAGATCTGAAGGCTAATTTTATGTGTTCCATACGCTTCTATGATCTGACGAAGCGGCCCCAGCCCTTGTTAGCTTTTCATTGTGGCCTGAGTGTCTAGACCCTCTCCCTAGCTCTGCATGTTACTCTTAAGTTCTAGAAACTGGACTGGAATTCAAATGAAAAGTGATCACTTTAACTACCAAGGATAATTCTATTTACAAGTTGAAATCTGTTTTAACAAATACAATTACAACATTCAACCTGCTTGCCTGAGGCTTTTTGCGTGTCTCAACAACCAGTTTGTGTTAACAATGCTCTGCTGATAGCGAAAAATGTTTTCTGCAGAGGAGAAAACCATATATAATACATTACGAGTTCACAAGTTGCTACCCATTTTGAAGTCCAACCACATAACTAAGATCGTTCTGGTTAAGTATATGCTTAATAATTAAGTTATATATTTTTAAAATAAATCATAGTCTATTTCACTGGTGAGGGCTCTTAACAAGGAAATGATAATATTCCCATTATCATCACCCTGAATCCTCATATGACATGACCACTGGAAGTAAACTCTTCCCCACATTTAGCTGCAAATAACAGAAGACCTAACAGAGGATTAGAAAAACAGGGCTTCATTTTTTCTCATATAACAAGAACCCCTGAGATGGGTGGTTGCTGGCACTGGTCCAGCTAGCTGTGCACTGCTGCCATTAAAGACCAGGCTTTTCCCATCTTTTCCATTCTGTCACTTTTAGGGTGTTGGCTTTGGTTGTTGTGCCTTTCACTTCATGATTACAGGATGGTTGCTAAAGCTCCAGACTTCACCTCTGTGTTCAAGACAGGAAGACGGGGAGAAGAGGGCAGAAGACTGATGGGGGCTGTGAATTCTTCTTCAGAACAAAGGGCTACCCAAGATGGTTCAGTGTTTCCAGTGCTAGAAACCAAACCTGGTAGCAAACTCAAATTCAGTTTCATTAGTAATATAATTTATCCATGTGTTTATTTATTCATTTCGGTTTCACTAGGTGAGTTAGCCCATGATATCCTTGCCAGATTTTAAATGCATTAATAATTGATAATGGAGAGAATGGGTGATGATAAATAAATAAGTTAATTAATTAAGCAAGCAAGTAAATAAGTAAATATATATATTGATTGCACTTCCAAAATGTTTGACTTACTTTGAAAGGGGATGGGAGGCAGAGAATAGAGACCACAGGAATTTTAAGCGTTTATACCTTGATTAGGTGACTAAACACCCTGTGTGGCCCAGGACAGGAACTTTAACTTTTTCCATGAAACCACCAGATATAAAAGGAGTCCTAAGGCAGGGTTCCCCTTGAAGTAATATCTTCCCAGTGATAAAATAATTTAGAACCAAGAGATTGTGGGATGATTAGGCCAGTACTGTATTTTAGAATTTATTGGCTTCAATGGTGTAGATAGTCCACTGACACCTCATAAACTACTGTGTAACCTGTGATACAATGTGCTTCAATCATATAATCCCAGAACACAGGTAGCAGAAGTCAGGGAAGGGCAGGCCCAGGGTAGTCCTCCAGAAAGAGATGGGTTAACATCAGCATCCAGTATAAGCTGCAGGGCTAGAATCCAAGAGACCTAGTCAGGACCCACATAGAACAAGGTGCTCCATGATCAAGAGTAATATTTAGTTAATTATCTAAGAGCAGTAAACTACAGGGCCCTGGAGCTGGGGGGTTTGCGGGGAGCAGGATTTAGCATTCAAGACTTTGTCATGTGAGAAAAACTGAGTTGCCAAGCTAATTTCACTCTATAAATAGAACATTCTGAGACTTAGTTGTCCAGTCTGTTCAACCTTGGGCCCTTGGTTGATTGCCTTAGTGATAAAAATAAGTGTCCAGTGCCATTGTTTCATATTTTAAAAAATCTGATTTGTCCAAGAGAGAATCAGAAAAGTTCAGGAATTTGGCCAAAAATTAAAAAGAGAACTTGTATCAAAGGACATCTGAAGAATACCCTCAGGCTCTCAAGATAGTTAAATGGAAGTGAACTTTTACTTAACTTACAAAGAAACATGCTATCTTGTTTGGGTCAGAGCATCTAAAGGATATCCCATCTCAGCCTGGCAAAAAACAAAAACAAAAAATAACAAAAAAACCCAAAACCAATTACCATTAAGATGAAAGATTTGGAAATAAAAAAGTAATCTGAATTTCAACAACAACTTGAAAATCTTAGATGCGAGTAGATAACAGTCTTCCAAATTAAGTTTGTCTTCTAATTTAAAAAAAAAGATTATGTGAATTAAATATATATATATATATATATACACATGAATTTCTACCTTAAAAGCAACTCATGATTTTCCCCAAATCTGTTAGTTTAGTTTGTTCTGAAGTCATAAGTACAATCTTTCTGCGGACCTTGGTTATCTATTTTGGGGTACAAGTGGTACCCCCATAATATCCAGGCTAGCATTTTCAAGGGTGTGGTAGTTGATTTGTTGATCACAGAAGGAAAGGATCAAGTAGTGAATCACAGATGGCTTTTAATGTGTAGCAAACTACCCTAATACTCCTGGCTTAAAACAACAACCATTTATTTAGCTCACAATTCTCTGTTTCAGTTTGGGTTGAGTTCAACTTGTCAGTTATCCTGGTAGCAGTTGGGCTCACCCATGCGTCTGTAGTCAGCTTCAGGCTTAGCTGAAGTCTGGCTGATCTAGGGGGTCTCAGCTGGGACAGTTTGTCTTTGCTCTGATTAAACTTTCATCCTTCAGCAAGATTAGTGCAGGCTTGTTCACAGGGCAGCTGGGCAGATTTCCAGAATGACAGCAGAAGTGTTCAACGTCTCTTGAGATCTGGGTTCAGAACTGGCACATCATTACTTCTGCTAAATTTTATTAGCTAAAGCAGGCCACAAGTCCAGCCTAGATTTGAAGGGAGGGCAAATTGACTCCATGTCTTGATGGGAGGAGCTGCAAAGCTGCATTGCAAACAGCATGAAGAATTATGGCAATTTTTGCAAGCTACCAAAGAAAGCATAGATGACTAAATATAAATCTCTCCCTACAACTGGGGGAAAAAAAGGAAAAAGTCTTCATTCGTTCATTTATGTGCCAGGCATAGAACTAGGCACTAGGGGGTTGTTGTTGTTAGCTGCTGTCAAGTCGGCTCCCAATTCACAGTGACCCCATGCACAGTGGAACAAAATGCAGCCTGGTCCTGTGCCATCTCCATAATTGTTTGTAGATCAGATTGTTGTGATCCATAAGGTTTTCATTGGGTGACTTTTGGAAGTAGATCAGCAGGCCTTTCTTCCTAGTCTGTCTTAGTCTGAAAGCTCTGCTGAAATCTGTTCAGCTGCATAGCAACTCACAAGCCTCCACTGCCAGACAGGTGGGTGGTGACTGTGCATGAGGTCATTGGACAAGAATCGAACTCAGGTCTCCCACATATAAGGTGAGAATTCTACCACTGAACCACCATTGCCCCCATAGGCACTAGGGATAGTACAGGAATTACTCCAATAATAGATAATTACGCTATACCATGTGAAGTATGAAAGAATATGGTTGTTCTAGGTATGTGGAAGCACCTTGCCCTAGGTTTTTATGCAAGAGTAAATTCTTTGTTATTCATAGTTTATAAAGAAAATGTTCTACATTCTACCTTGGTAAGTAGCGTCTGGGGTCTTAAAAGCCTGTGAGCAGCCATCTAAGATACTCCACTGGTCTCATCCCTTCGGGAGCAAGGGACAATGAAGAAAACAAGAAACAAGGGAAAGATTAGTCCGAAGGACTAATGGACCACAACTTCCACAGCCTCCACCAGACTGAGTCCAGTACAACTAGATGGTGCCTGGCTACCACCACTGACTACTCTGACAGGGATCACAGCAGAGGGTCCCAAACAGAGCTGGAAAAAAATGTAGAACATAATTCTAACTCACAAAATAAGACCAGACTTACTGGCCTGACAGAGACTAGAGAAACCCCGAGAGTATGGCCCCCGGACACCCTTTTAGCTCAGTAATGAAGTTACTCCTGAGGTTCACCCTTCAGCCAAAGTTTAGACAGGCCCATAAAACAAAACGAGACTAATGGGGCACAACAGCCCAGGGACAAGGACTAGAAGGCAGGAGGGCAGAGGACAGCTGGTAATACAGAACCCAAGGTCAAGAAGGGAGAGTGTTGACATGTCGTGGGGTTGTTAACCAGTGTCATAAAACAATATGTGCACTAACTGTTTAATGAGAACCTATTTGTTCTGTAAACCTTCATCTAAAGTACAATAAAAAAAATTCTTCGTTATTTAGTAAAAAATAAGACTTTCCATGTTATAATATAAATAGATTTATTTTTCAAAAATCCATCAGAATAACCAGATCTGGAGATTTACACATTCATTTCTTCTACCTCTAGAATTTATGTCCCATAAAGACTGGGATTTTGTCTATTGTGCTTGCTGCTGTATCCCCTGTGCCTTAAATAGTGTCTTACATGTGGTAGGCACTAAATAAATATTTGCATGTTGGAAAAATTAAAATGCTTTGGCTATGCAACTAGGTGGACAGAAAGAAGAAGGCAGGTGACAATGGTGCTCTCGTGGTTGGAACAAAATCATTTTGGGTGTTCCCATTGGTGTGCACAGATACCACTGTTCTTTATATTGATTGTTTAAGCTTTTCTGTTGGTATTATTTAATAAGAGGAGGTGTAGCGGAGTAGATAGTGCCCATCTGGTGCAGTGATCACCATTCCCAGCTGTGGTTGGAACTAGGGTAGGATCAAGGTGGAGATAGAGGGTTGGCCTCATAATTTTTGAGTTTAAGTCAATGTGTTTGCAAATGAAAGGAATATGGTGGTCATAGCAGAGAACAGGCAGAAGAGAAGACACTCTGTTTTAGTTTTTCAGAGACTAAAAGTCAAGGTCTTACTTTGCGCACTGCTGACCAATGGCAGTGACTTTTGATGGGGAGGAGAAAGTTGCATACAATTAGCTGGTGACCAGTGGAGAACAGTGGAGCCATTGGCTTCTCATTCTTTTCACTCACTTGTTCAGTTGTTCATACATATATTCACTCATTCAACAAATATTTACTGAGTTAGGTGCTGGCAATAATGGTAAACTCTGCCCTCAGATGTGCAGATGAATAAGCAAAAATGGCGTGATGGGCAAAGTTCAAACTGGATTGGGTTTATAAAGACACCTAACCCAGGCTTGGAGGCTCAGGAAAAGCTTTTCAGAGGAAGTTACATCTAAGCTGAGCTCTGAAGAATAAGTGGATTTAGCCTGGCAATGAGAACTGGGGAAGAGTACGTGGCCAAAGGGAATAGCTTATTTTGTGACCTGTAGGTAGCAGGTGATAGGATACAACATCTAAGAAGATCAGAAAGTAGTTCAATGTAACAGGACTGTGGAGTTGATAGGGAGGAGGGAGGAAAAGAGGCGGAGGCCAGATTATGCATGATACAGGAGCCCAGGGGAGAAGTAATGGTGATGAGACAGAGAGAAGACAGACGTGAAAGGATTCAAGGAATATCTAGGAGGCTGACTGGCAAGACTTGGTGATAAATTGGATTCAAGGAGAGAGGGTAAAAGTTTCTGGCTGGCATCTGATGGATAGTGGGACCATTTACTGAAATGGGAAATTAAGAGGTTTGGAATGGAATGGGATGTTGCTAATAAGTTGAGATCCCCATGGACTCCCTGGTTTTTATTTTTTTATTATTATTTCCCTTCTAGGGCCAAAATTAATATCCATTTTAATTTGATCTCAAGAGACTAAAGCTGGGTTGAAGGCATCAGCAAAACTGAGGTTAAAATCTGTGCTCCACCCACCCACTTGCTGGGTATGTGACCTTGGGCAAATTACTTAACATCTCTGAGCCTCGCCTCTCTCATCATAAAATGGAGAAAATAATGGTACATATTTCATGGAATTGATGTTGGAGTTAAATAATGTATATAAAGTGTTTCACACAGTGTCTGAAAATGGTAGAAAGAGAAAGCAACAGAATTAGGCCCAAAGGCTATTCAGAAAACTCAAGAAGGGTCACAGTTAGGCAGCTTGGGGAAGAAGACAAAAGGTGGGATCTGAGGAAATGTAGTGGGTTCACATTCCTAGACTTTTGCCCAAATCTTCACCAAGACATTCCATTCCCATGAGAGGCTGACTGTAAGATGAGTTTGCTCCCCACCCTGGAAGAACATTATGAGCTACTTCTCCCTGTCCCTTATTGCTCCTGCAGTATCTTTCTTTCATCTGTTCTTTCCCAAATTCCCGTCACCATATTTGACATTAATGTTCTGAAAAGTATGCATTAAAAACTTCTTTCCTTCAAAAAGAAAAAGCTGGGCTTAAGAGCATGGCTTTGGAGCCAAACCTCCTGACTCACATCTGAACATCTCCAAACATTGGCACTGGCAAGTGACTTAACCTCTCTATGCCCTGGTTTCCTAATCTGTGAGGTGAAGATAAGACTGGTAACTAGCTTAGAGAGTTTTTGTGAGGATTAAATGAGTTACTAATTTTAAAGTACCTAGAATAATCACTGGTTCAAGTAAGTGTTAGCCATTATTACAGAGTGTCTTAAGCTGGGCTCTCTAGAGAAGCAAAGCCAGTGAAGCGTGTATATATAGAGACAGACTTATCTTAACGAAATAGCTCACATAGTTGTAGAGGCTGGCATGTCCCAAGTCTGTGGGTCAGGTATCGGGCTGGAGGCTTCTCCTGACTCACATAGCTGCGGGGGCTGACAAACCCAAGATCAGGAGGTCAGACAGCAGACCGCTGGCTCACAGGCTGCAGAGGCTGACGAATCCAAGACCGGCAGGTAAGATGGCAGGCTGCTGGCTCACAGGCTGCACAGGCTGATGAATCCCAAGATCAGTAGACAACATGGCAGGCTACTGGCTCAAGTCCCAAGAACAGAGGTCAGATGATGACGATCCGAATGCAGGATCCACAGCAAGCAAGTGAGCTTCACCAGAATGTCCATATACATATTGGATGCAGGCCACACCCCTGAGGAAACTTCCTTTACAACTGATTGACGGATCACATCATGGAGGATGACTACATCATTACATAACTGCCAGATTATATCATTACATAACTGCAAAACCACATCTTTACATAACTGCCAAACCACTGAGAATCATGGTCCAGCCAAGTTGACACACAACCTAACCATCACACAGAGTAATAGAGGAAATGCTAAAGACCCATCGCATTGCCTTCTTAGGCTCTTGTGCATTGAACAGAAGCAATATCCAAACCAATGGCTAATTAGAGAAGGTTGGTTGTCCTGGGTACGCCCTGCTGGGTGCAAGGGGATAACAATGGAAATACTTGTCAGTTATTGGGTGTTATTTCATTTAAGTTCACAAATTCATGGGATAGGTATCATTCTCATTGTAGAGATGGGGTAAGCGAGGCTCAGAGAAGTTAAGGAACTCTGCTGGAATTAGAACCCAGGACTCCAAAGAGTTCTTAACATTTTATTCTGCTGGGAAAAAGATGCAAATGAATCAGAGATAAATTGAAATATATATGGCCAGAATCCCAGAATCCACAAATGGCAACTCTCTGGAAAATCTGGCTATATCCTTGATTGGAAACCATAATCTGGTGCCCTGGTTGTAATCGCATGGAGATTCTCTTCCATGTATGACAGCTCCTCTCCAGGCCCCTGCAGTGCCCCCAGCCTGGCCTGAGTCGGAGCTGGAAGATCACATCTGCCTGTCTCCTTCTCTTCCAGAGCAGGTGACCTGGCAGGCCGCCAGCTTAGCAGTTGGGGCATTTGAAGAGGCCTGATTTTAATAAATTTTATTTCCTTTAGAAAACCGGTTTTTTCAGTGGCTTTGTAACTCGACCATTCTTGATCACATCAGGACTAAACCTGGCAGCCAGCTTGGCAGCTTGTGTGCAAATCGTATACAATGGCAGATTGTTTAGCCTTTATTGCAATTCAAAGCCACTTGAGAAAAAGGGAAGAAGGAAAAGAAAAGGAGAAAAGGAAAGAAAAAAAATAAATCTAAACCTCATATTATATTATTACATAATACGCTGAGGTCCCAATTCTCGTTAAGGAAAATACAGAATCAATCTCAATCTCTCTCTCTCACACATCAACTGCAGAACAAGCAAATAATAAATTCCAAGCTGAAGTCTTTTTTTTTTCCCCCTGTCTTTTTCTCCGTTACCAACACATCTCACATTCAAGGGTAGTTGAAGGGGTGAAAATCAAGGCCTGAGGGAAAATATCATGTTTAAAGGATCTTAGGGACAAGGAAGAGAAAGAAATAAGAGTTGGTTGGAGTGAGAAGATTATAAAATGATAAAAATCAAGTGAGTAGCAATAAGAATCAGCATCTTAAAATTACAGGGTTAAGGGAGGATGTGAACTTAGAAACTGCATGGATTGAATGATCAGAAAGTACTATTTCATCCCTATGTTCTCAGAAAATGAGTTACATAATAAGCTATGTTTTGGGCTCGCTTTCCCATCTTTAGAGTTCCTGGGTGGCGCAAATGGTTAATGTGTTCAGCTGCTAACAAAATGCTGGCAGTTCGAGTCCACCCAAAAGCGCCTTGGAAGAAAGGCCTTGTGTTCTCCTGAAAAACCAGACATGGAAAACTCTATAGAGCACAGTTTTATTCTGACACACAGGGGGTCTCCATGAGTCAGAATTGACTCTACTGCAACTGGTTCCACTTCATCAAACATCTCTGCCCTTTTCTAAACCTCTTCCTCAGTCAGAGTGCCTTGTTGGAGTCCCTGTCCCCGAATGCCAGACTATCCCCTCTCTTCTACCATTTATCAAAGCTAACTTCAGCCATGCTGTACTCTCATGACCTTCTTCAGAGCTAACTGTATAAACCAGTATGTGCTAGAGTAGGAAGGTTGCAGATCACAGTGCATACACATGAATCGTTTAGAAATGGGTTTTTAATTGAGGTAGGGGTGGGGAAGGGAAACATAAGATTCCGCTAAGAAATCTTTCAGAATATACCCCAGATTTATGAATCAGACTCTCTGAGAGGGGTGGAAATAAAAAGGGGCTTACCTGATTTGAAAAGCTTCCCAGGAGATTCAGATGTGCACCCCTGGCTAATAGCCATTGAATTAGTCCAGTATTTCGCAACCTTACCTGACCCAAAGAATCACCCAAGGAGCTTACAAACTGTAGAATCCCTGGCCCCACCACTGTCTCCAGAGTTGCTGATTCAGCAGATCTGGCAGAGGGCAAAGAAAGGTGTATTTTTAATAATTGCCTCAAGTGATTCTTATAAATGGGTAAGTTTGAAGAATACTAAATTAGGCAATAGTTTTTTATTTGGGCAACAGTCTTTGAGCACCTTCCATGTGCCAGGCATTGTGCCAAACATGGGAAAAACAGAGAATTTGACCCTCTGGTCTGAAGAGTTCTGGGTGGCACAAACAGTTAAGCGTTCAACTACTAACCAAAAGGTTGGCAGGTATTCCCACCCAGATGTGCTGCAGAAGAAAGGCCTGGTGATCTGCTTCCAAAAGGTCACAGCCTTGAAAACCCCATGGAGTACAGTTCTACTCTGACACACATGGGGTCACCATGAGTCAGAACTGATTTGATGGCAACTGGTAGTGGTGGTGACAGCCTGAAGAAGCCCAACATCTAGCAGAGAATAAAAACACATGGTGGGTGCAATTAAGTAAGGGCTGGGTGAAAGTTACTGACAGATGAATGGAGGTTTTCATGTGGATTGTGGTCAAGGGGTAGTCCCTAGGTGGTGCAAACCGTTAGCATGCTTGGCTGTTAACAAAATGGTTGGAAATTCAAGTCCACCCAGAGGTGCCTCAGAAGAAAGGCCTGGCTATCTACCACTGAAAAATCAGCCATTAAAAACCCTAGGGAGCACGATTCTACTCCGACACACATGGGGTTGCCATGAGTCAGACTTGACTCGATGGCAACTGGTTTTTTACTGGTGGTCCAGGGAGACTTTGGAAGTGGTGGTAGTCAAACGGGGCTTTGAAGGACTTGGCTCTGTGGAAAGGAAGGAAAGAGAGGTCATTATGGGCTGGAAGCAGGGCAGAGCGTGGCAGGTTCTGAAATAGGGAGAAGGGGAGAATTAGCACTGAAGCCGATAGAATGCCTCTTTGTCAGGATTGGGCAGTCATCATGTCCGTTGGCAGTGCTGCTGCAGAGCAGCAGAGAACATGGGCTCTGGGGCTAGACTGCCTGCGTTTGATTCCCAGAGTTCCCTCTGTCTGCTGTATAAATAGAAGGCATTATTTAACCCACATGTACCTTAGATATCTTATTTGTGTAATGGACATAATCATAGACCTCCTAGGTTGCTGTTAGGCTTGAATGAGTTAGTACACTGCCTGGCATTTTATAAGTACTCAATAAATGTTAGAACTAATATTCTATTTTACAGTGTCTACTGCTTACAGAGTGTTTTCACAAGCATTGATTTATTTATCCTCAGCAATCTTGAAAGGTAGATATCATTATTAATCTCATTTACAAAAGAGAAATCTGAAGCTAATAGAGATCAAGAAATCTAAACAAGATAATAGAGGCTTAAACCTGAACCCAGATCTCTTAACACCATATAATCTATTCTTTCTTTCATGCCAAAATAAGGTGATCACAATGCCAACAAAGTAGAAGTTAACAACAGGAAGAGCAAGGAAAAAAAATTAATTACATGGAAACTAAATAACACCCTTCTTAAGAACTACTGGGTAACAGAGGAAATCAAAGATGGAATCAAAAAATTCCTAGAATCAAACGAGAATGAAAATACATAATACCAAAACCTTTGGGACACAGCAGAGGCAGTGATTAGAGGTCAATGTATAGCAATAGATGCACACATCAAAAAAGAAGAAAGGGATGGAATCAAAACATTAGCTACACAACTCAAATAAATACAAAGAGAACAGCAAAAGAAGCCTACAGCCACCAGAAGAAAGGAAATGAAAAGGTCAGAGCAGAAATAAATAAAGACTAGGAAGAATCAATAAAACCAAAAGTTGGTTCTTTGAAAGGATCAACAAAATCGACAAACCACTGGCCAAACTGTCAAAAGAAAAACAGGAGAGGATGCAAATAACCCAAATAAGAAATGAAATGTGTGACATTACAACAGACCCAACTGAAATAAAAAGGATCATAACAGAGTATTATGAAAACCTATACTCCAACAAATTTGAAAATCTAGGGGAAATGGACAAATTTCTAGGAACACAAAATAAGGTGATCAGGTAACAGCAGAGGCCTTGAGTGCCAGTTTTTAAAAAGCTAGCCTTAATTCTGCATATATTAGGAAGTATTTAAGCAGAGGATGGACATGATGAAATTAGTGTTGTGGAAACTTGAATATGCTGGATTAGGTGGAACATGGGAGCGAGCACTACCAAAACTATTTTGGGGTAAGTAGAGTCTTAGCACAGTGAGGTTGGTGAGTGGAGGAGGAAGTAGGGGGACAGAGACAGAAAAGAAACGGCAGTGTTCCCTAACAAGCAGTGACAACCAATATGCAAAATGCTTGGAAGGGGACAGTCCAACCTTATAGCTGCTGTTTTCACTCCTAATTGCTAGGATCAAAAGCTGGGAGTATTACATTCTGTGTCTCTCGTTCATTCTGCATGCTTGAGCGTTCTTACTACAACTTTGCATAGAGCTTTATATTTCCCAAGCACCGCAGTCATTATTACTTTTTTTTCTCCCATCAAGGGTCCAGCACTTAACTCAAAAGACTATATTAGAATGCCTTCGGGACATGACTGTGGAGAAAGCTTTTCAGAATCCTAAACCTAAATATCTTCCAAGTAAAAGCATTGACTGGGAAGCCTGGATGGATAAAACTAACTGCTACAATCTTTAAAACGTCTGGTGCACATCCTGAGTAAAAAGGGAAAGAAGCTTTATGGAGTCTATTAATGTCAATATTAAATGACATGAAACAGCACTGTGCTAACCTCCTCTCCAAAATCTCATCTATTCGGTTATCTACTATGCTCTGGTGTGGCTCCGTGTCAAAGAAGGTTCCCCATTTTAGTCAGGTGGGAGTCATATGCTGCCTGCTTCGTTGTCAAGTAGCGGATTTGATTTCTAGAGAGATTAAATCCATTGCTAAAGGTCACATATCTAGTAAGTTGCAGAGCCAATATTCAAACCAAATCTTCATATCGCTCTCCATTGCTCTTTTAGACTTTCTCAGAAAAGTGACATTTAAGAATAATTTTTAAATAAAGTAGTTTATGATGGGAAAACTCAAATAGTACAGAAGTGCTTAAATGAGGGAGTAAAGTCACCTTCCCACTCCCTGAAGTGATAATCAGTATTCCAGTTGGATGACATCCTACCAGAGACATTCTATGTCTGTGTGTCCTATAAGCACATATGTTGTTGTTGTTAGGTGTGGTCAAGTCAGCTCCGACTCATAGCAACGCCATGTACAACAGAATGAAACACTGTCTGATCCTGCACCGTCCCCACAATCGCTGCTATGTTTGGGCCCATTGTTGCAGCCACTGTGTCAATCCATCTCGTTGAGGGTCTTCCGCCTTTTTGATGACCCTCTACTTTAACAAGCATGATGTTCTTCTCCAGGGACTGGTCCCTCCTGGTAACATGCCCAAGGTACATGAGACAAAGTCTTGCCATCCTTGCTTCTAAGCAACATTCTGGCTGTACTTCTTCCGAGACAGATTTGTCCGTTCTTCCGGCAGTCCATGGTATAGTCAATATTCTTCACCAACACCGTAATTCAAAGTTATCAATTCTTCTTTGGTCTTCCTTATTTCTTGTCCAGCTTTCACATGCATATGAGGTGATTGAAAACACCATGGCTTGGGTCAGGCTCACCTTAGTCCTCATGGTGACATCTTTGTTTTTTAACACTTTAAAGAGTTCTTGTGCAGCAGGTTGGCCTACTGCAACATGCTGTATGATTTGTTGACTGCTACTTCCATGGGTGTTGATTGTGGATCCAAGTAAAATGAAATCTTTAACAACTTCAATATTTTCTCCATTTATCATGATGTTGCTTATTGGTCCACTTGTGAGGATTTTTGTTTCCTTTATGTTGAGGTGCAATCCATACTGAAGGCTTTGATCTTCATCAGTAAGTGCTTCAAGTCCTCTTCTCTTTCAGCAAGCAAGACTGTCGTCTGTATGTCACAGGTTGTTAATGAGTCTTCCTCCAATCTTTATGCCACGTTCTTCTACATATAGTCCAGTTTCTCGGATTATTTGCTCAGCATACAGATTGAATAAGGATGGTGAAAGGATGCAACTACACTACTTAGTGAAGCAGGACTACAAGGCCATCAACTAAAAGTGAGAAGGAAAAAGGCAAAGATACACATTAACATTATTTAAAGAGAATTCACTAATGCCCTGTCCTTTCACATTTTATGTGAAAAGTAGAATAATGGCATGGATCAAGCAAAGGACTTGGAGCTCGACTTCTCTTCTTATTTGCAATATGAACTTGTGCTAGTCAATAATTCTGAACCACAATCTCCCCATCTTTAAGATAGGGATAATAATCTTCACCCATTCCATGGACTTTTTGTGGGATTCAAACAAACAATATCATACATAAAAGCCCTTTGAAAACCCAAAAAGCACAATTCAAATGAAAATTATTATTGTATTTCTTAGCATGTACTATCTCTATTATAGCAGTTCTCATAGGATCCCATATACCAATGTTACTTGTGTGTATATTTGTCTTCTCTACTGTACTGTGAGATTCTAGAAGCATTTCTTCATTTGATGCCTAATAATGTGTTGCATCTTGTTTTGCACTGACTGGCTAGAGGCTCAAATAATATTGATTGAATTAAGGTGATGTTGGTGGTCACATAGCTCCTTGTTGCTAAATTTTATAATCTGTATATTGGAGAAAATACCTAGCTCATAGAAGGATGTTGTAAGTCTAAGTATTAGTATATAGAAAAATGCTCAGATCTTCTCAGGAAAAACAACTCTTATACATTTGTTTACTTGATTTTCTGTGTAGAATTTATCTCTCCCTCCTTTCAAAAAATATATGAGGCATCTCGCACAATTAAACAAAACATTAAAGGACGATTACCATCAAAAGAAAATTAAATCCTTTAAAATGTAAGGAAGAATTCAAAGAACAGAGGAATATTACCAAGCACCTGGAATGGGTTAGTCACTGCATTTAAGGCAATTAGTGTTGAAAGCATCAAGATTTCTCCTTCCTTTGTGTTATTTCATCCTCAGTATATAGTAGAGTTCAGGGAGGGAAGGCCATTGTTTCATTTCACATGTCAGCATCTCAGATTTGTATTTGCTCTAAGTGTTCATCAATTTGATCTCCCTACTTCACAGTGACTGTGTAGAAAGTATTTTGG
Source organism: Dugong dugon (assembly GCA_030035585.1). Lineage (NCBI taxonomy): Eukaryota > Metazoa > Chordata > Mammalia > Sirenia > Dugongidae > Dugong > Dugong dugon. The sequence continues at coordinate 93,035,555 of CM057462.1, forward strand.
GGAACTTCCCTTCACTGGCCCTGAAAGTGTCATCTCCTTTGCTATCGAGCTGCACTCAATGTGATTGTGTTTTTAAATCATGGTGCATTGATTGTTACACCACTGCAGAAATTCCCCCTGGAAAAGAATATTACAGCCTCATTAAAACCACATTAGTTTATCATGATGTACAGTGAGAGGACTAGGAAATGAATTATTGAGTAACTTCTTACAAACACAAAAGAAGTCCATCACACTAAATTGTATACTATAGTTTAAGCCATCAATTACAGGCTTCAGAGACAGAGTATACAAAGAAGCTCTCCAGTCCAAATGTCTCCACTATTCAAGGATAGTCATAGGTTCTCTGAATGTACTGTCAGCAGAAAGAGGATGGGCTTCTTCGTTAGGCTTCTTCACAAATTATTTATACATAAACAGGACTACACAACTGCAGAAAGTCGTCACAAGAGATATATAATGTGGGTAGAACCTGGTCCATTTGTACGGAAGGAAACCAGTAAGGTTCCACCCAGCTTACAGTTATTAAGAATCAAGTTCCTATCGACACAAATGGAAAATCCTGGAAAAGGAAAAGAAGCCAACAGCTATGGAGCACCTACTATCTGCCAGCACAGTATATGCATCTTATTTAGTCTTAAAGCTACTTTCTCAGCTACTATTTTTAGAGATGAAGAAATGGAGGCTTAGAGGGGTTAAAGAATTTGCCCAAAGGGTTAAAGGGAGAGAGCTGAGATTCAATCCCATCTCTGTCTGCTCCAAAGAACGTCCTTTTTTAACTTACCATATAGTTTTTATACTGCAATACCTCAATTTGCCATCATTTTTGGAGGGGAAGTGAGTGTACTAGATAACTAGAGTTTTCCCTTTAGATGCAGAGATTTTAAAATGGAAATATTTCTAAAATATGTTGCTTTTCTACCTTAATAAATAGACTATCCTGAACATAGTTTAACCTTTTTTGGACATAGAAGACCATTATATAATAATTATGCTGTAGATTGACTGGAATTTAGATGCCCTCTTCCGAGCGGCTGGTGAGCCATTTTGACCATGAGGAGAAGAGCAACATCTTAAAGAACATCAAGTGACAAGATAGAAAAATCCCTGAAGACTTCACAGAGCAGAGCTACCATAACTACTCATAAGTTTACACAAAAAAGAAATGACTCTATCAGGGGTTAGCAAACATTTTTTGTAAAGGATCAGATGGTAAATAATTTAGGATTTGCTGGCTGTAAAATCTTGGTAGCAGCTACTAACTCTGCTGTTGTAGCATAAAAGTAGACCTAGAAAATACGTAATGAATAGGTATAGCTCTGTTCCAATAAAACTTTATTTACCAAAACAGATGCTGGGGCACATTTGGCCCTAGGGCTGTAGTTTGCTGACCACTGATTTATATAATTGAAAGTATGTTATTTTAGGTCTGCCAGAGCAGCTGAACTTGTATTCTAAGTTCTTAAGGGCTAATGCAAACTTGTTAAACCTGTTTTTCTTAACATCTGGTTGCTAGCTTGCCATTTTTCTTTTTTTCTCATGGAAGTAGAAAATAGAAATTTCAGTTGCATGAACTCCTGAACGGGGTAATATGACCATCTTTCCATAAAATTATTCATTAAATCAGAGATCAGACTAGCTGTCCTTTCACTCAAAAGAATCATCATCTTCACAGTCTTTCTCAATTTCTTTTTTTTCAGTTGGTAGAACTTAAGCATTGTGTTTTTTCAGTATCAGAATCCCCCTTACCACCTTGTCAGCTTCAATCCATTTTATTTTATTTATTCCATAATTATTTCCAAGCACACACATGTCAGGCGCTGGGTTAATTCTCTTTCCTTCCCTTATTCCTCTGTAAAGTGAAAAGTTTTCTTTTCATGGGTTGAAGTTTACTTTTTGTGGATTTGGGGGAATTTGTAAAGCCATGAGAGCCATTTTTTGGAACTATAGCATAAATAGGTTTTCCATCTTAGTTTTTATTTATTTTAGCCTCTTTGGTTATATCCAAGTTAATTCTGGTAACCTGAGAATCTGAGACTTTCATATATATAAGTGAAGTTTTATTGTAATACAGGCCTAATCCATGGCTTTTTGAGAAAATATGAGTCATATATGTGGGATCTTCCTACATTTAAAATTAAATTAGCTGTTGCTATGATGGAATAACTTGTAGCAGAATGGCTGGATAACTATAAAATCTGGATAAAATATTTTTTAAAATCTTTATGAAGGCATTTGAGATGCAGAGGCAGCCAATGTTAGGGATCAGGGTCCTAGAGAGAAGAAAATACCGTTGACTTGAGCCTGACAATGTGATCATGACTTTCTCCTCTGGAGCGTTCTCCAAATCCTAAACAGAACGAGATGAGAGGCTGAGAAGATGGCCAGAGGATAATAAAAACAGAAGACAACGGAGCTTTCAGAAATTTCATGAGACTGGGGAGACAAAAATTGGTTTCCTATGTGCTACAACCACCACCATGACTTGAGGGGCAAAACTCCAAAGAGAAGAGAAGGTTAGAGAACTAAGACCAGTGCTCTTCTCCAGTATTCCCTCAAAAACTTTTGTTGCTTCTTAAGTTGCATCAAGTTTGGGGCTAAGAAGATGAGAAGAAAGTGGCTAGAAATCTGAGATCAGCTTTATACCGTTTTTGGGTGCTGGGGAGACAAAAAATGGATTTCAAGACCTGCAAAGGAGGAAGTGCCCTGGTAAACACCCCAGACTCTCAGTTGAGACCCTGCTTTAAAGGTAGGGGCAAATGAGAGGTGGATCAAGCCATACAAATTCTGTGACTGAGCTTTATAAAAGACTGTATCCCAAAAGTCAGCTCATTCCCTCTTCCTCCCTCCTAGCTGCCTGCCAGAGGATAGGGTAAATCTTCCCTAGAGGAAAATAACATCATCCAGAGCCTCAACTGTTTTTTTTTTTAGGCAATTTCTATCACTTAATTTTTTTAAAAAATTAACAGGCATACTAAGAAATAGACCAAGGAGAAAAAGAAGATAATAGAAACAGACCTGTAGGCAATACAGACATTAGAGTTATTAGACACAGATTTTAAAATAACTACGTCATGGATTGAATTGTGTCCCCAAAAAATATCCGTCAACTTGGCTGGGTCATGATTCCCAGAATTGTATAATTGTGTACCATTTTGTGATCTGATGTGATTTTCTTATGTGTTGTAAATTCAATCACTATAAGCTAATAGGATAGATTAGTGGCAGTTATACTGATGAGGTATACAAGATTGGATAGTGTCTTAAACCAATCTCTTTTGAGATATAAAAGACAGAAGTGAGCAGAGACACATGGGAACCTCATACCACCAAGTGCAGTTCTTGTGCTAAGATGCTCCCAGACCAAGGGAAGACTGATGCATCACAAGGAACTTCCTCCAGAGCCAACAGAGAGAAAGACTTCCTCTGGAGCTGATACCTTGAATTTGGACTTGTAGCCTACCAGACTGTGAGAGAATAAATTTCTCTTTGTTAAAAGCCATCCACTTGTGGTATTTCTGTTACAGCAGCACTAGATGACTAAGACAATATCATAAATATCACATGCAAGTAAAATTCTGCTGAAGATAATTCAAAAGTGGCTGCAGCCATACATCAACAGAGAACTGCCAGAAATTCAAGCCAGATTCAGAAGAGGACATGGAACAAGGGACATCATTGCTGAAGTAAGATGAATCTTGGCTAAAAGCAGAGAATACCAGAAAGATGGTTACCTGTGTTTTATTGGCTATGCAAAGACATCCAACTGTGGAGATCATAACAAATTATGGATACCATTGCAAAGAATGGGAATTCCAGAACACTTAATGATGCTTATGAGGAACCTGTTCATAGACCAAGAGGCAGTCGTCCCAACAGTACAGGGGGATACTGCTTGGTTTAAAAACAAGGGGTTACTGCTTGGTTTAAAAACAAGGGGATACTGCATGGTTTAAAATCAGGAAAGGTGTGCATCAAGTTTGTGTCCTTTCACCGTACTTATTCAATCTGTATGCTGAGCAAATAATTGGAGAAGCTGGACTATATGAGGAAGAACTAGGCAACAGGATTGGTGGAAAACTCATTAACAACATGCAGTACGCAGATAACACAACCTTTCTTGCTGAAAGTGAAGAGGACTTGAAGTGCTTACTGATGTAGAGCAAAGACCATAGCCTTCAGTATGGATTACATCTCAACATAAAGAAAACAAAAATCCTCACAACTGGACCAATAAGCAACGTCATGATAAATGGAGAAAAGATTGAAGTTGTCAAGGATTTCATTTTACTTGGATCCACAATCCATGCCCCTGGAAGCATCAGTCAAAAAATCAAAAGATGCATTGCATTGGGCAAATCTGCTGCAAAAGTCTTTTTAAAGTGTTAAAAAGCAAAGATGTCACTTTAGAGACTAAGGTGCACCGGACTCAAGTCATGGTATTTTCAATTGCCTCATATGCATGTGAAAGCTGGACAAGGAATAAAGAAGACTGAAGAAGAATTGATACCTTTGAATTATGGTGTTGGCGAAGAATATTGAGTATACCATGCACTGTCAGAAGAACAAACAAATCTGTCTTGGAAGAAGTACAGCAAGAGTGCTCCTTAGGAGTGAACAAGAATGGAGAGACTTCATCTCATGTACTCTGGCCATGTTATCAAGAGGGACCAGTCCCTGGAGAAAGACATTATGCTTGCTAAAGCAGAGGGTCATCAAAAGAGAGGAAGACTCCCAAGAAGATGGATTTATGCAGTGGCTGCAACAATGGGCTCAAACATAGCAACAATTGTGAGCATGGTGCAATACTGGGCAGTGTTTTGTTCTGTTGTACATAGGGTCACTATGCTTTGGAACCAACTCAAGGGCACCTAACAACAACTAACATGCCACCTATATAATATGATAGATAAAAAATAATAAATTTAAATAAATATAGTTTTTGAATATTATTATGTTAATCAGAATTGTCAAGAAGCTTCTTTTGATATTCAAGGTTGATATTCAAAATTTTTTCAATTTTTCCTGGAATATTCAATTCAGAGTTCCTGTTTAATTTCACAAGGATGTAACCTCCAACTGTAAGGCATGGATGACCACAAATGCTTATAAACATCTCATTGTTCATTTAACAAATGTTGTTCATTGTTTGTTGTAGGAAAGAGAATTTGTTCTCTTAAATTGCAAATCAACAATCCAGTCTTGTGGTAAACCAAACCATTACTATAAAAATCAGGTAAACCCTTGTTATAAAAGACCTTAGACCCATTGGGTTACATTTTCTTCTTCTTTTTTTTTTCTTTCAACAGTTGAGACTGTAATATTTTTCTCTGTAAATCAACAAATTGACATTTGGGTTTATATTTCAGCCGTCTGTGAGTTTGCTTGCTATAAATAAATTCCTGGGAGAATGATAATGCCACTATGGTACTTGGCAGCCAGACAGCCAGTGCTTACCAGTGACACTCTAACCTTGTCTTTGTTCCCCAATGGGGCCGTAACAGAAACACCACAAGTGGGTAGCTTTTAAGAACAGAAATTTACTTTCTCACAGTTCAGGAGGCTGGGAGTCTAAATTCAGGGCGTGGCTCTAGAAGAAGGTCCTTCCTTGTCTATTTCAGCTTTAGTATCTGCCAATAATCCTTGCAGATGCATCTGTCTCTGTTGTCTGTCTCCCCCTTCTCCATGTTTGTGTATGCCTCTGTGTCTAATCTGCTCTTCTTATAACTCAGAAATGATTAGATTTAGAACCCATCCTACTGAGGTATGATCCAATTAGCATACCAAAGAAAACCTATTTCAAACAGGGTTACATCCATAGGTATAGGGGTTAGGATTCCAACATGTACTTTGGAGGTGCAGAATTTAATCCACAACAAAACTCAAGACAGGACTTTAGTCAAAAATGATGTATGTAAGTAAACTATTCAACTATATAAAAATTTGGGTGTCTGTAAGCAAGTTCTAAAAGACAATAGGGAATGTAATAATAATAATAGCTACTCAATTATAGTATTAAGAACATACTCTGTGCCAGATATCACACAAAGAGCCTTGCATATATTATTTTCTAATCTTCAAAACAACACTAATGAGAAATGGTTGCCTGATAAATGAGGAAAATGAGGCATAGAGAGTTGTGTAACGGCCCACTGTCACATAGCTACTAAGTGGCAGGGCTGGGATTCAAACCCGTGCCTGTCTGAAGACTGTACTCTCGACCAATGACTAGTTCATACAGAAAAATAGCATGTGAGGATGAAGGGGTTGTGGGAAATTTATTTCTCTTTATCAACACTTTAAAACTTTTTAAAATCATATTTTCGAGTTTAAAATTCAAAAGAAAGGAAATATGTTCTATTGGATCCCTTGTAAGACTGTCAATATGTTTGAGAAGGGAATAATAGATAAGCCCAGCACGAACTGTTCATAGACTGGCTTACCTAATAACTCACTGTCAGCATCAAAAGCCAGCATGAGGATTCTGAGGTCCTGGAGCTAAGTGAGGTCAGAGCTGAAACAAGAGGTAAAGAGAGAGGCCTAGAGCAGGGACCCAGGCCCCAGCGGCTTCGGTCCTCTGTCTGGGAAACAGATAGGGAAGGAAATATGAGACCATACAGAAATAAAATTACAGCCTTTGGGAGCAGGACCCAGTGAGTCTTGCCTCTGTCCTCCCCTCCATCCTTCCCTTGGCCCCCGCACACCCCAGGATCATGGACAAAGGCACTGAAATGTGGGCTGCAGCCAGGGTCTCTGGACTTCAAATATTTTCTCTTGTCTACTTTGTCTTTCATTATTCCAGAAATTAAATATTTTTTAATATGAAAAACTTCAAACATTGAGCAAAGCAGAATTTTACAGAGAACACCTATATACCCACCACCTAGATTACATTATTAATGTTTTACTATACTTGCTTATCACATATCTACTCACTCTTCTATTTACCCACAATTGGGTCTTGATTCCGGAAGTCCAGGCTGGAGCAGAAGGGAGGATACAGCCTTCATCTGGGCCGTTTGTAATGCAGTCTGTCCAGATCACTTGTTTGTCTTGGGGTCTTACACCTTCCCCAGCCCCCAGCTCTGGCTGCGCTCAGCCTTTCTTTTTCCTTCCCTCACCATCAACACTAGTTCTCAGCATCCTCAGTGCTCAGCATATTCATTCATAAGATGCTGGAACCATAAAATCTTAATCAGTGAAGAATACTTGAAAGGTCAATAAGGTCAAACTCCTACAATGTAAATGAACCGTTCCCATTGAACATTTTATCTTCACAAGGATACATTCTACATAATAATGGCAGCTTTCATTTGTATGATGGTTTTTTAAAAACGATATTTTCTTGCATTTTTGGTGAAAGTTTGCACATCAGATTAGGTCCCCATTTGACAATTTCTACACGAATTCAGTTACATTAGTTACATTTTTCACAATGTGTCAACATTCTCTTTGTTTTCTGGTTGTTCCGTTTACAGTACTCTAGTTTCCCTGCCCTCCTTATCTTCTCATCTTTGCTTTAGAGTAATTGTTCACCTTTTGGTCTCATATGGATGGTTTTTTAATGCAGCACTGTGCTCATGGGTAATATCCTTTATTTTTTGTGCCCATCTGTTATTTCACTAAAAGGTGACCTCAGGGGGACAGTTTTGGTTCAAGGTTTAAAGAGTATCTCAAGGCGATAGTCTCAGGGAGTCCTCTAGTCTCAACTGGTCTAGTAAATCTGGACGTTTTAAGAATTTGAGTTCTGTTTCACATTTTTCTCCCATTCTATCAGGGTCCGTTTACTGTGGGCTTGATCAGAATGGTTGGTAGTGGTAGCCGGGCACCAGCCAGTTCTGGTCTGAGGGTAGATGAAGTCATGGCTTGTGTAGTCTATTAGCCCTGTATGATAGCTTTTACAAAAGGACTTTCATGTGTAATCTGGCACACAAAGAAAATGATGACATCTACGCTGCACATTGGGGTAAACCGAGACAACTAGCGCACTGGTTCTGGCACCCCAGACCCTGTCCCCTGTATCTGGGTTTGAGAGGATTGATGTTTCAGCATACCAGTAACCCACTCCAGGCATGGTTGGAAAGTTTCTTTGCTCTAGGAATTAACAGCCCAGGCCACTTACTAACCATGGTACCTACAGAAAGTTGCCCAACACCCCAAAGTCTCAATTTTCTCTTCTGAAGAATGGAGATACTGGTATTAATTACCTCAAAGAATGACTGTAAAAATGAAATTGGATAGTTTATTGAGCTTTTGCTAACCAACTTACTTCCCTCGTATTATTTAATCTTCTCACCAACCCCTTAAAATAGGTACTGTCATGGATTGAATTGTGTCCCCCCAAAATATATGTCAACTTGGCTAGGTTATGATTCCTAGGATTTTTTCATCTGATATGATTTCCCTATGTGTTTTAGATCCTATCACTATGATGTAATGAGATGGATTAGTGGCAGTTATATTGATGAGATCTATAAGATTAGATATGTCTTAAGCCAATCTCTTTTGAGATATAAAAAAGAGGCAAGCAGAGAGACATGGGGACCTCATACCACCAAGAAAGCAGCGCCAGGAGCACAGCGTGTCCTTTGGACCTGCGGTTCCTGTGCAGAGAAGCTCCTAGACCAGGGGAAGACTGATGACAAGGACCTTCCTCCAGAGCTGACAGAAAGCAAGCCTTCCCCTGGAGCAGATGCCCTGAACTTAGACTTGTAGCCACTTATGGTATTTCTGTTATAGCAGTACTAGATGACTAACACAGGCATTATTTATTACCCCTATTTTAAAGATGAGAAAACTGAGGACCAAAAATGTTAAAATAACCTATCATTAATATCACAGGCAAGTAAAATCTTGTTAAAGATCATTCAAAAGCAGCTGTAACAGTATGTTGACAGGGAACTGCAGAAATTCAAGCCAGATTCAGAAGAGAACATGGAACAAGGGATATCATTGCTGATGTCAGATGGATCTTGGCTGAAAGCAGAGAACACTAGAAAGATGTCTACCTGTTGTTTATTGACTATGCAAAGGCATTCGACTGTGTGGATCATAACAAATCATGGATAACATTGCAAAGAATTGGAATTCCAGAACACTTACTTGTGCTTGTGAGGAACCTGTACATAGATCAAGGGGCAGTTGTTCAAACAGAACAAGGGGATACTGCTCGGTTTAAAGTCAGGAAGGTGTGCGTTGGGGTTGTATTCTTTCACCATACCTATTCAGTCTGTGTGCTGAGCAAATAATCTGAGAAGCTGGACTATATGAAGAAGAATGGGGCATCAGGATTGGTGGAAGACTTATTAACAACCTGCATTATGCAGATGACACAATCTTGCTTGTGAAAGTGAAGAGGACTTGAAGCACTTACTGATGAAGATCAAAGACTACAGCCTTCAGTATGGATTACACCTCAACATAAAGAAAACAAAAATCCTCACAACTGGACTAATAAGCAACACCATGATAAGTGGAGAAAAGATTGAAGTTGTCAAGGGTTTCATTTTACTTGTATGCATAATCAACACCCATGGAAGCAGTGGTCAAGAAATCAAAAGATTCATTGCATTGGGCAAATCTGCTGCAAAAGACCTCTTTACAGTGTTGAAAAGCAAAGATGTCACCTTGAAGACTAAGGTGTGTCTGACACAAGCTATGGTGTTTTCAATCACCTCATATGCATGTGAAAGCTGGACTAGGAATAAGGAAGACTGAAGAAGAATTGACGCCTTTGAATTATGATGTTGGCAAAGAATATTGAATATACCAAGGACTACCAAAAGAAGGAATAAATCTGTCTTGGAAGAAGTACAACCAGAATGCTCCTTGGAGGCAAGGATGGAGAGACTATATCTCACAGACTTTAGACATGTTATCAGGAGGGATCAGTCCCTGGAAGAAGACATCATGGTTGCTAGAGTAGAGGGTCAGTGAAAAAGAGATAGACCCTCAATGAGATGGATTGATACGGTGGCTGCAACAATGGGCTCAAGCATGGCAAGGATTGTGAGGATGGCGCAGGTCTGGACAGTGTTTCGTTCTATTGTACATAGGGTTGCTATGAATCAGAAGCGACTCAACCGCACCTAACAACAACAACAAGGTCACACAGTTAATTAATTCAAGTGCCAGGACTTGAATACAGGTTAATCTGGCTGCAGTGCTCACCCTTTTAACCTCTGTACAAGTGGTTCTCAGCTGGAGGCGATTTTGCACACCGGCAACATTTGACATTGTCTGGAGATATTTTTGGTTGTCACAACTGAGAAAGATGCTACTAGCATGTAGTAGATACCGACTAGGTATTCTTCTAGACATCCTACAATGCACACAACAACCCCGCACAACAGAAAATTATCCAGTCCAAATGTTAATACAGGTAGTCCCTGACTCACAACAGTCTTCTGTTCCCAGGACTCCGTCGTAAGTAGGTTCTGATGTAAGTCATATCTCATTTTTTTTTTTTTTAGTTTTCATTATTTTTGCCTTTTATTATCAGTATCTTTATAAATCAATACATTGAACATCTGTGAGTGAACATCTGAGAATTAGATTAGCAAATTCTGGCTGCAATATTTTATGTAGTACATATTACTGACGATAAAATACGCACACAAAAAAACAGATGATGTTAAGTGCGGTTCATCGTAACTCAAATAAGTCGTAAGTTGGGGACTACCTGTAGTGTCGAGGTTGAGGAACTATGTTCCACATTGATTCCCTGCTACTAGAGGAAAAACGAAAATCCGGAGATGAAGCATAGATTTGGAAGTAGTGACTGTTGTTTTAGGATAAATGATTGAATTGGGGGTCGAGCTCCCATCAGGATAACATTCCACTGGGGATACCGACAGCAGGCCCACCCATTGGGCACGTCCCTGTGAATCAGTTACTGTCCTTTTGCCTGAAAAGCCCCAACTCTCATTTGGCGAGAGGCTATGGGCCCAAAGCTGCATTCATTCCCTTTTTCTATAGCTTCTTTTGTGCCAAAGATCCTAAACTTCCTTCACAAATTGTTTGAAAAATGGTATCCCCTCAGCCGCAGCCTTGCTCTGAAGCTCTGGGTGCTAGATAATTAGACGCAAACCAAGAATTCTGTAAAGAAGGAACGAGACAAACCAGCCAAGGAGCCAAGAGAAATTTCTGTTGTCACTTTCTTTCAATGTGATCTCCCCAGCAGCTGCTCTTTCCAAAACCTCAGCAGGAAGGTTGTGGCTGAGAAGAGAGGAGCAGCCTCTGGGCGTTGCTGGCTGCCTTGGTGCCCAGCCCTGAGCCTGCGGAGGCTTTTGTTCAATTATTGATGTCTCAAGGAAGGATGGCTGCTGCAATCCAAATGAAGCCAGAAGACCATCAGAAAGAGAAACAGGCCACACGCAGACGAGAAGAGGGGGCCTAGAAAGGTCTGTCCGTGTTTATCAGCATGAAAATATATCCAGGAGATGTTATTAAGTGAAAAAGCAGGTAGGTCACAGGACAGCTCAAAGGATGAGATCATAAAATTATAGAGTGTGTGAGAGAGAGATTTGATAGATGCTCAATAAAATGTGAATAGTGATTATTTCTGACTGGCAGGATTTTGAGTAATTTTTATTTTCTTTAGGCTTTTCTGAATTTCTTTACTAATAAGTGATTATTGTTTTTAAAACGCCGAACACGAGTTATACCCATGGCAGGGTGTGGGGAGAGGAAGATATGGGGAAGGAGTGTGTGGAAAAAGTAATCACCAGGCTTTCAGACACTGCTGGAGTCTTAATTGCCTTTCAGGGGCCAAAGCTGCCATGCGTGCATGCGTGCGTGCGTGCGTGTTCTGGGGCCTTCACCAGAGAAACTCATTAACACGCCCAAGGAACTGACTAGCCCATCATGGCAGTTGGGAAGAAGAAACATTGTTTATCCTGAAAAGAAAGCCCCGGCTCCTCCTCAACACTAGCAGGGCCAGGATTTAGAAAACCAGCTGTCTCCTCACAGCTGCTCTGTGTTTAAGCAAGTGTTCCCTTTGGCTGCTGGCACAGATGCATGTTCTAAACCAGGAACACCTCTGTGTCAGTTATCTAGTGCTGCCATAACAGAAATATCACAAGTGGATGGCTTTGACAAACAGAGATTTATTCTCTCATAGTCTGGGAGGCTAGAAGTCCAAATTCAGGGAGCCAGCTCAGGGGAAGGCTTTCTCTCTCTGTCAACTCTGGGGAAAGGTCCTTGTCATGAATCTTTCCCTGGTCTAGGAGCTTCTCTGCGCAGGGACCCCGGGTCAAAAGGACACACTCTGCTCCCGGAGCTGCTTTCTTAGTGGCATGAGGTTCCTCGTCTCTCTGCTCGCTTCTCTCTTAAAATCTCAAAAGAGATTGACTCACGACACAACCTAATTTTGTAGCTTCAGTCCTTCCCCATTAACATCATAGATGTAAGATTTACAACACAGGAAAATCACATCAGATGACAAAATGGTGGACAACTGCACAATACTGGGAATCACGGCCTAGCCAAGTTGACGCACATTTTGTGGGGACACAATCCAATTCGTGACAGCCTCCCTCACCAGAAACATAGACCTGACTGAAAAATGTCCAGACCCCAGTGCAGAGAATATACAGAATCTCATGGTGGAAAGGACCCCATAAGCCATCACCTAGTCCTGCTCCTCCCAAAGTTTGAATTCCCTTGGTAATGTGGTTGATTATTACAGGCTTGTGCTTACTCAAGTGCCTGGGAATTCCTAATTTAGGCTTCAAGCTGTTCTGTTTTTAGACAATGTTAATATTAGGAACTCAGAAGAAAAGTCTGGCAATTTACTTCTGAAAAAATCAGCCATTGAAAACCTGTGGAGCACGGTTCTACTCTGACACACATGGGGTAGCCATGAGTCAAAATCAACTCAATGGCAACTGGTAATGTTGGGAAGTTCTTCATTTTCCTGAGCGCAAATCAACCCCCTGTAACCAACACACTATGGTCCACACAAAACAATTCTATCTCTTCTTTCTCTTTCCTGTTTTCACATTGTTCTGAGAGCCCGTTATCACCTTCAAATAAAGTTTACATTTTTTCCCTGGGTATACAAAATCCCTGGAACTTTGGAGTTATATGTACCAGAAATCAATGAGCTCTAACATAAGCAGGAAATGGGGACTGTATCATAAGGAAATGCGGGCACTCATAGACTCAAAGAGCAGGAACACAGGGAGCTCCTGGGACCAAGAACAAAGGAGCCTTGGAGTCTTCCTATCAATCTCTCTGCTTTCCCCGGCATCTATCCTTCCTTTTTCTGAGTCTCTCATGGCCACATGGTAAGCAGGATTTAGCCTCCACAGCTTCTGAGTTTACTTCTTCTGGTTGTAACAGTTCAGCCCAGACCAACCTGGAATCTCTCAGTCCAAACTTCTGAAGATTATTGGCCCAGTTTGGGTCCAGTTCAACCAACTGGGACCAAGGGAAAGGGGTCAACTGTATACATGCATAGCTCCTGAGAGCCTCTGGTTGAAAGAAGAACTTACATGGCTGTGTGAACCATGCAGACACCCCTGAAAGTGCCCACTTCAACACAGAAGGCCTGTTATGATCTGAGCCCTACAGATCCAGGGATGGGGGTAAGCATATTTTGCATGTGGGAGGGATAAAAAAATAATCGTGGCCAGAAGGTGTGTGGTAGTTGTTTTTTTTTTTTTTTAAATTAGGCACAGTATTTTACAGCACCCACCAAGAGACAGTTTAAGTCTCCACCCCTTGCTGAATCTTAGTTTGACCATGTGACTTTCTTTGGCCAATGGGTCATTAGCAAGCATAATGTAAGTAGATAATGGAAAAGTGCTTCCATATTGAAGGTTGGCTTCTCTTGTTGTGTTTTGGAATGTAGTTCCATAGGAAGAAGTCTGGAGTAGTCCACTAGATGTTAGAGACCAGTTGAAAGAGGAGTTTGTGGTTATCTGTGTTGGCAGTAACTAAAATATATATATATATATATATACATACATACATATATATGTATGTACACACACACACACACACACACACACACACACACATATGAGCCCTGGTGGCACAGTGGTTAAGAGCTGCAGCTGCAGACCAAAAGGTTAGCAACTCAAATTCACCAGCCACTCCTTGGAAACCCTATGGGGCAGTTCTACCCTGTCCTATAGTGTCGCTAACAGTCGGACTCAACTCCACGGCAACAGGTGGGGTAGCACAATAGTTAAGCGTTCAGCTGCTAACTGAAATGTCAGTGATTAGAACCCACCAGCGGCTCCACAGGAGAAAAGATCTGCGGTCTGCTGCCATAAAGATTACAGCCTAGAAAACCCTATGGGGCAGTTCTACTCTGTCCTATTAGGGCTCTATGAGCCGGAGTCGACTTGATGGCAAACAAGAACAACATATATATACAATCATGCATCACTTAACATCCACGATAAGTTCCGTGAAATAGACATTACACAATTTGGACTTTGTGTGAACACTATATTATATATAGGCAGTCCGCTTACAATCCATAGTTATGAACCAACCCCATAAAGCCTATTATATTAAAACCTTATGGGAGCCAACCAGACAAAGCCCAAGAGCTGCATCCACTGGATACAGGAGTCCAGTCTTGCCAGGTGTGCAGCTCTGGGCCCAGTGGGGGCTGTGCCGGCAGCTGGATCAGGACTTTGCACATGTCCAGGCTCAGGGAAGGGAGCACACATGGGTGGGGCTTGGAGAGGTGGCCTTGGGGACCTGGTGGGAGCGAGTGTATGGGTGCCAGGAGTGTGGCTGGCAGTGGTGGCCCTGGCTGCCCAGGCTCTGTTGGTGCAACCACTTCCTGATCATGTGCAGCCACCAACACCTGCAGCTGGGAGCCCGTGAGGAACCCACACCGGCTGCCAGCACCTGGGGCAGGAGCGGAGGAGCCATGGCAGGCACTGCCCTGCACCAGGACTGAATGGCTGCATGGCTGCTGGACAGGTGAATGAAGCCAGGAGGAGGGGAAGGAGGAGGAGTAGCCGCTTTGGGGATTGGGATATGCCCTGGAGCTCCCGCTGTTTGTTCACTCAGGGAGTTTGGGGTTTTTAAAACCATTAGGGGGAAATAATAAATAAAAGGAGAGCTGCTTTCTCTTAAAAAAAAAAAAAAAGCCTTATGGGACCACCGACATATATGCAGTTGTTCATTGTCTGAACAGACGTTATGCAGGACATGACTGGGTAGATAGTTAGATAGGTAGACAGATAGACAGGTAGCTACTCAATACGTATCTGTTGAATGAATAGGGTACAGCAGAAAGAACACTGAAATAGTAATGTAACAGGGATTTTAGCAGGGCTGAGACTACGGTGAGGCGAGTGAGGCATCCAAGGTGGAAAATTTAAGGAAGAGCTCACTCTCAGATGCTGACCCTGCACTTGCATAAGCCCTGGTTCAGTCAAGGCCTGGTTCAGGAGGAGATTTTATTTCTACCCACAATTCCAGCAGGAGAGGAAATACACCTGTGTGTCAACTAAGAAATTTCAGTGACTTAACAAAATAGTAGTTTCTTTCTAGCTCAAGCAAAGCCTAGTTGGTAGAGGGATGGGGGTGCTCTGCTTCACACAATTTTTCAGGGTCCCAGGCTGAAGAAGTCTCTGCCATCTTCAACATGTAGCTTCCAAGTTGGCCCTGGAGACTGATATCCAGCCAGCAGTCAGGGAAGAGAGCAGTGAGGACCAGGCCTAGGTGTGGTGTCCACCACTGCTGCCTACATCATGCTGGCATGTTGGGCAGAACTCAGTCACATGGCCACACATAACTGCAAGAAGGGCTGGGAAAGGGAGTGTAGCTGGGTGCCTAGGAAGAGAGGGAAGTGGTTGGGTGTGATGGTGAGAGAAGGAGCCCTGGTTGCACAGTGGTTAAGCACTCGGCTGCTAACTGAAAGATCAGTGGTTCCAATCCTCCAGCCACTCCACAGGAGAAAGATGGGGCAGTCTGATTCCATAAAGATTTACAGCCTTAGAAACCCTGTGGAGCAGCTCTGCTCTGTTCCTTAGGGTCACTATGAGTCAGAATCGACTCGATGGCAGTGAGTTTGATTTTTGTTTGTTTGATGGTGAGAGACAAGTAGAGGAAGTTCTGAATGATAATGGAGTGCTTTTCAAAGTTATTATGATTATTCTTATATTTTTAGCATTGAAGCTTTAATTTTTAGGTAATATGTACTTAGAACCCAAATATATAAAGCATATGAAAGCAGAGGGCTCTCTTTGAAGCACAGGTTTTAAAATAAGACAAGATTGGTTTCATATCTGGCTTTTGCCACTCAGTGTCCAGCCCAAGCATGTTGTTGTTAGGTGCCATTGAGTCCATTCTGACTCATAGCGATCCCATGTTCAACAGAACGAAACACTGCCTGGTCCTGTGCCATCTTCACAATCGTTGTTATGCTTGAGCCCATTGTTGCAGCCACTGTGTCAGTCCGTCTCGTCTCGTTGAGGGCCTTCCTCCTTTTCGCTGACCCTTTACTTTACCAGGCATGATGTCCTTCTCCAGGGACTGATCCCTCCTGATAACATGTCCAAAGTATGAGATGAAGTCTTGCCATGCTTGCTTCTAAGAAGCATCTGGTTGTACTTCTTCCAGGATAGATTTGTTAGTTCTTCTGGCAGTCCATGGTATATTCAATATCCTTTGCCAACACCACAATTCAAAGGCGTCAATTCTACTTCAGTCTTTCTTATTTAGTGTCCAGATTTCACATGCATATGAAGCAATGAAAACATTATGGCTTGGGTCAGGTGCACCTTAGTCTTCAAGGTGACATGTTTGCTTTTTAACACTTTAGAGAGATCTTTTACAGCAGATTTGCCCAATGCACTATGTCTTTTGATTTCTTGACTGCTGCTTCCATGGGCGTTGATTATGGATCCAAGTAAAATGAAATCCTTGACAACTTCAATCTTTTCTCCATTGATTATGATGTTGTTTACTGGTCCAGTTGTAAGGTTTTTTTTGTTTTGTTTTGTTTTTTAATTTTGAGGTGTAATCTATGCTGAAGGCTGTGGTCTTTGATCTTAATCAGTAAGTCTTCAAGTCCTCTTCACTTTCAGCACTTTCTTTCCTGAAGGAAGCCCAGGCATAGGTGGCCCTAAACCCAATGTTGAAGAGCATGCAGTTTGGGGCCAACCAGACCTGGGTTTAATACCAGCTCTGCCACTTATGGAGACTTGGTAGCACAGTGGTTAAGTGATACCACTGCCAACCAGAACGCTGGCAGTTTGAATCCACCAGCTGCTCTTTGGAAACCCTATGGGGCAGTTCTACTCTGTCCTACAAGGTCACTATGAGTTGGAATTGACTTAACAGCAACAGATTTTGGTGTGCTGCCACTTATCAGAAGTAGAATCTTGCTTTTTTTTTATTCTGAGCCTCAGTGGCTCCATCTATTAAATGGGGATTATGATACCTGTCTCATAGGGTTGTTGGGAAAATTAAATGAAAATGGCTATATAAATTGTTTAGTGCCTGCCTGACACATTGCAGGGTAATCAATAAACGATAGAATATTTGTTATGTTTATTATTAGTCTTAGAAGGGGGCACCTCTGAAAGAGGTTGGTTCTCCAGAGGGTAGTTCCCTGGGGATGAAAGCTAAAAGCCTAGATTGGGTCTTATGCAAACACCAGCACGGCCTATGCCAGTAAAAGGAGCCTTGGTGGTGCAGTGGTTAAGCGCTCAGCTGCTAACCGAAAAGTCAGCAGTTCGAACCCACCAGCTGCTCCACAGAAGAAAGATGTGGCAATCTGCTTCTGTAAAGATTACAGCCTAGAAAACCCTATGGGGCAGTTCTACTCTGTCCTATAGTGTCGCTATGAGTTAAAATGGACTTGTTGGCAACAGGTTTGGGTTTGTTGTTTTTTTTAAATGCCAGTAAAAGAAACAAAAGGCATTCCAGGCATTTCAACAACCGAGGGCCACTCATGCAGGTGCCTGAGGCAGCCTTCAACTAGCGCCATGCTGGAAACCTCAGCCGGATTCTCAGACCCCATCCCAGATGGTCTCAGGAGCTGAGCCTAATGCTTCTCATTAAAGACATAGCCAGACAGCTCTTTATGAGCCTTCCTCTTTTTATTGTGAAATTCCTAGTTCCTCTCCACTCTCCCTGCTTTCCAAATGAAATATATTTTTGACAAATAAAATGAGACCCTATGTGGTGTGCTTTTAAAAAATGCAACATCTTATTGATCATATCATGATACATAGTTAAAATCTGGAAGAAGATTGAAATCATTACCACGAAACACAGAGATGTGGGTGTTTTCGAAAACACAACGAGGTCGATATCTTTATAGTGGTTAATATTAGGACCAGAAGGATCCTTACCAATCATGTACTTGGGTCCTGGAATTTCAAGCCACAATTTTTAAATCTGACTCTTGATTCCGCCACTCAGTAGCAATGTGGTCTTGAGCTAACCTCACTTTCCTCAGTAATAAAATGGGAGTCTGCAGTTATGATGAGGGTCAAATGAAATCATATGTGTGAAAACTGCAGTATAAACTGGAAATCCAATATAAATGTCGTTGTAGTTAGTTGCCGTCGAGTCAGCTCTGACTCGTGGTGATCGCGTGTACTACAGAGCAAAATGTTGCCCAGTCCCATGCCACCCTCGAGATCGTTGGCATGTTTGAGCCCATTGTTACAGCCACTGTATATTGAGCCCCCATCCTAGGGGGATCATCTCCCAGCACTGTATCAGACAATAGTCTGTTGTGATCCATAGGGTTTTCATTGGCTAATTTTCAGAAGTAGATCTCCAGGCCTATCTTCCTAGTCTTTCTCTGTCTGGAAGCTCCACTGAAACCTGTCCACCAAGGGTGACTCCGCTGGTATTTGAAATACCAGTGGCATAGCGTCCAGCATCATAGCAATATGCACGCCACCACAGTACGACAAACTGGTAGACATGAACATTAGATGTTATAATTTTTATTATCCCTGAGTCCTGTTAGGCACAGGAGATGCAAAAACGAACAAGGACCTCAATGTCTGGGGTAGGAGAGACAAAACTAACTGTGACATAATGCCAGGAAAGGGTGCATACCCATTTTGTTCTATACACAAGGTCTCCATGAGTCAGACCCAACTTGAAGGCAACTAACAACAATTCCACCTTCATAGGACGAAGAACCTGAGCTTTAGCGAAGTGACATAGCCAACTCGATCACACAGCTAATAAGAGGCAGAGCTGTGACAAAGAGCGCCAACTCTGTAATTCCTATCTGGGACGAGGAGTCGCAGCCTGGTTGTAAAGGGGTGCTTGGAAGCTGGTCTTAAAGTAAAGTTTATATAACAACCATACTACTTTAAGTTAGAATGTGTTACAGATTAATAAAAATAGCAAAAGAAAAAAAATTCTAAAAATGCTTTGATTCACTTTTCTAGAAGACTGAGAAAAAATCGAGTGCCCGTATCAAAAAAGGAAGATGCAAGACTTTGGGGATATAGCTGAGGAGGCTGTGGCCCCTACAGAAGTGCAGCCCTGAGTTCCTGTTCTCCTGGGGGCGCCCCAGTGCTTCTCCAAAACTACCTGAATAGTGCGTGACAGAGCTGCTGTCCCTAAAGAAAAAGACAGAAATAGAGAAGTGTATGAAGTTCTGAGCATGCTCCCTGCAGGATCAGGAAAGGGAAACAGTCACAGAGGCAGTTGAAAATATTTCATCTGTGATTAATCTCTGGGAAAAAACCCAAATTCCCAAAATAATTAGACCAAGTTAATGGGAGCAGTGAAGCCCACAGCCTCTGTTCTTCATCTGTTAGTTATAACCAGAGCCACAGAACGCTCTGAGGCTGGAGCTGAGGGTGAAGAAAAGCCTTAATGTTTACATTTTCTGTTTTAATACCTGGCAAAAAAAAAAGTATCTCAATCCATGATCATCATTCAGATGTTAGCATTTAGAGCCTTTAAAGACTCTTAGCACTTGTTTGTATTCCCTGTCATCCAGTTTAAACACAGCCACCAGGAGGGAGCCTGTTGCCAAGGTGGTGGGTATGCCAACTCCAACCACAGCATTCTCCCTAGAGCCGGCCAGTCATCCCACCTCCCTGATCTAGCCTTGACCCTGCTCTCCTGCATTTGGGGGCTTTCCACCACTTTTCTAGACCTTCTTCTGAATTCACGTCTCCCACTCTTACTCCGTCCTCTTCCTCATCCTGTGTCCCTTCCTAATGGGCTAGTCATATGCAAACAAGTATAGTGAGGCATGTTGTAAATGGTAATGTGCTATAAGGTCCCTGGGTGGTACAAACAGTTAAGCATTTGGCTACTAACTGAAAGCTTGGCAGTTTGAATCCACCCAGAGGTGTCTTGGAAGAAAGTCCTGGCTATCTGCTTCTGAAAGACCACAGCCATTGAAAACCCTACAGTGCATAGTTCTACTCTGAAACGCATGGGGTCACCAAGAGTCAAAATCAACTTGATGGCAACTAGTTTGGGGTGGTTTTTTTTTTTTGTTTTTTGTTTTTTTTTGGTAATATTCTACTTTGGATAAAAATAGCTCCCACTTCTTAAGTATTGACTGTGTTCCCAGCCTTCTGCTGAGTATTTTATGTATTTAATATGTTTTGTTTCACTTAACCTTCACAACAAACCTATGAGGGAGATTCTATTATTCCCATCCTACAGATGAGAAATTGAGAAATAGGAAAGTTAAATAACTTACCCGAATTCATAGACCAAATATTTGCCCTTAGGTTTTTAGAATTCTGAAACCCACAGTCATAATGACTACGCTTTTGTTTTCATTATGAATAATAATTGCTGCTAATAGTTAATGTTACTGAAGATAATAGTAATAATTTTTTAATGACTTTAGCTATCTGTCACTTGAGCTGTTAGTGCTCCAAATATCATTTCCATTATAATAGCCGAATCAAACTCCTTTGAGGATTGCCCTTAATAATTCTAAAAGCCTCGGCCCTTGCTGCTGATACCAGATAATGTCTTTTGACGCCCAGTACACTCCCCACTCTCCATACCACAAAAGCAAAAACATAGAAATTACACTTCCCAGAGCCCCCGGCCAGCAGTACTTTGGTTAGACTTTTCCAATGAGAGATACTCACGTGAGGTTTGGAAGATGAACAAGAAGGGGAAGATATTGTTCTCCGGAGGCAACAATAGAGTTTCTCAGAACGCTCCTGAGCATCATCCACTGTGGTGCTGCTGGCAGTTTCTTCTAGTGGCAGCCTTGCCTGGATTCCTGCACTTACAGATTCCCTGACAGTGACCAGCAGCCTTCATGACCATCCCAATCTTTGTTCCCCATTACCTTCCAATGGTTGGGTATTTCCCTATATTAAATCCCTTCCAACATGAGATACTTAGAGTGGCTTCTGTTTTCCTGATAGAACCCTGACTGATATATTCCCCAAGGCAGTGAATCATTGATGGTGAAATTAAATCAAGTGCAGTGGTTAAGAGCTATGGCTGTTCACTAAAAGATCAGCAGTTTGAATCCACCAGCCGCTCCTTGGAAACCCTATGGGGCAGCCTACTCTGTCCTATAGGGTCGCTATGAGTTGGAACCAACTCGATGGCACCTAACAACAACAAATGTTCAAGACACAGTTTTTGGTATTGGAATACCAGCCTGCGTAAGAAATGACCCTTGCCATTGAGGAACTTACGATTTTATGCTCCATAAACATTTATTGAATAAATAAATACAAACAGTGAGGGAAAGAAATTTTAAAACAATAGTACAATAGCATAAGCTTGGACACTAGGACAAGGTACACGTGGGTTCACATCCTGTTTCTGCAGCTCACTCACTGTTTAATCATGGACTGTCACTGTAGAATCTCATAAATTTTATACCTTTAATTTTACCCTGAGGCAGCAACGTGGGTTTTGGAATTGGGTGGACAGAGATAAAAATCTTCGATGGCTATGTGACCTATGGTAATATTTTTCACCTGTAAAATGGGTTTTAAAAACACCGAGATATGAAGCATGTAAAGCCAGGACTCCCATTGTTCCTTTCCCGAGTAGCAATGTAAAGAATGTGGCCCAGAGTAGAATGTTTTATTTTTCTTCCTGTCTTCCTCAAACATTTAAGGATGTCTGTGTTAGCTGGTCTCCAAGAAGGCCCTCAAAGACTCTCTCTTCCTGGTATTCGTGCCCTTGTATAGGCCCCTCCCGTCCTGAGTAGAGCTGACCTATGTAACCAATCAAATATTGCCAAAATGACCGTGTGTGACTTCTGACAGCGCAGTTTCCATCTTGCTCTTTCTTGGATTACTTGCTCCAAGAGAAGCCACTTTCCATGTTCTAAGGACACTCACTGGAGAGGTACGTGTGGTGAGGAACTGAGGCCTCTTGCCCACAGCCAGCAAGGAACAGATTCCTCCTGCCCACAGCCACATGAATGGGCTATCCTGGAAGTGGATCCTCTAGGCCTAACCAAGCCTTCAGATGACTGCAGCCTGGCCGACACCTTGACTACAACCTCATGAGGTACCCTAAGCCAGAACCACCCAACTAAGCCACTACCAAATTGCTGACTCACAGGGATTGTGTGAGATAATAAATGTTTACTGTCATGTTAGGCTTATAAATTTTGGAGTAATTAGTTACATAACCAACCAACCAACCTGTTGCCAGTCAAGTTGATTCCGACGATACCTAATATAGTGTCCAAAAATTCAATTCACAGAAATGAATGAAATCTCTTGCCCTCTCTTCTCCTCTAGCATCAAGAACTCCTGGGAGTCTATTACCCTTTTATCCAAACAGAACCTTCTCAGCAGCTTTCCCTGTTTCTTCGTCTTAGACCTATATCCTCTTTCTGCTCACCACAGCCACCCTCATATGATACCTTTCTGACATGTTGTATCTTGTCCCAGTGTACAGCCCCCCGCCACCACCCCAGGGATTATCCTTCTCCTTCTGTTGTTATTGTTTTTTTTCCTGAAAATCTGTCTCTGCCGTTTTTATCTTTTTTCTCCTCAGAAAATGGGGGGTAGGGAGGAGTGGAGAAAGACACTAGTTGCGCAAAGGAAGATGAGAAGGCTATAAATAAGTTTATCCCATCACTGGGTTATTGTGAGAATTAAATACGGTGATGTCAATACCCAGTTCCATGGCTGACAAATAAGCCCCCAGTCTATCTTGGTTTCCTCCTTTCTCTTCCACATCCCACCTCACTTCTGTTCCAGTCATAGAGAATCACTGAAATTCACCTCCATCCTTCACATCTACTTGCATTAGCATTTTCTGTTCCCTCCAGTTGGAACCCCATGCCTGTTTTTGACTGTTCGGTGACCTCGTACTCCATCTGGGAAATCAGCTCATGTTCTAACAGTTCTGGAAAGCCTTCTTTGTTCTCCCCAGGCCAACAGTACTGTCTACTTTTTTCCTCTGTGTTTCCGTCTCTCTAATATTAGCATTCATGAGCTGCTATAATTATTGCTCTTCTATGTTTTTCCCTCACTAGCCTAGGAGGGCCTCCGGGTAGGAAGCATGTTCTGTTCGAGTTTGTAGCCTCTGCCCTTCACACAGAACTTCTCACAGAAGACAGGAAAAGAAGATGGGAAAGAAAGACAGGAAAAGAAAGAAGGGAAAGAGATAGTAGGCATTGCTTGATTACTTCCCAGCGTTCATTTCTCCCTTCTCTTGCCCTGACTTCCTATGAGGGTGTCACTACTCTTCCATGCTTAACCCTGGTATTTGGGTGGAGTCAGCCCCACCCCCAGATCTAGGAGTGGCCATGACTGGCTCAAAGAAATCACAGTATTCCAATCCCCTTACTACAGATTGATTCCAAGATAAGCATTTGACCCTATCAGAGACATTTTCTGACTTTTCTGAGAAAGACAAGACATAACTTCCTCTTTCTGATGCAAACGAATAAGGAAGCCTGGGAGCTTTTGGCACCATCTTGTGACTTCAAGCGGGGAGCCTGTCTGAGAAAGAAGAAAACACTGAAGAAACAGAGGCCAGACTGGAGAGAGAGAAAAACATCTTGATCACATTGAGTCCTGGATCATGCCATACCTGAAAGTGTGAACCCCTGGCTTTCACACAAGAAAATTCTCTTTATTATTAAGGCCAGTTTCAATAGGATTTCCTGCTACTGGCAGCATAGAGTCCTAACTGATACAGAAAAGAAAGAAAGAAAAACAGAGAGAGAAAAGGAAGAAAAAAGACAAAAAAATTTTTATCTAAAATGTTTAAGATAAATATAATTTGGTGTTTAAAGGAGTGTTTCATTTACCTGGAAAGTTCACCCATCTAGAATTTTTTTATTTTCCAGTGATTTCAGATGAGAAAGACATCGCTATACCTTTTTCTACATTTATTTATTCATTCATTCAACAGATATTGAGCGTCTTCTGTAAGTCAGGCACTGGGCTAACACAAGAAGAAGAGATGGGCCTTGTCAAATGAAGGAGACAGACATATCTGTCTGTCATCTGTTGTGCCTAGCACCGAGCCCTATGCATCAAGGGTGGGCAATAAAAATTGATTATTTCATGACTGCTTGAGAGCAGCCGTACAGTAACTGAGAGTTAGTTACCAACTGTAGGAAGAGGGAAGAAGAGACTAGGAAATTGGAGACTGGAAAGAATGCTAATTTGGTCCAGGTTGAAGGAACTGTAAAGGGATTTATGAAAGAGAACGCCAGTTGAGAGACCAGGTCAATTAGAAAAGAATTGAGTTCAGGGACCACCTGAAAGAAAAGCTGGCAGGCTGCAGTCTTGCTGGGAGACTGTAAGGAGCCTAGAAGAACAGGAGAGAGTGAAGGAAGTGTAAGGCGGCCAGGCTAGGGAGGAGACAGTCAGGCAACAGTAAACCCCTGGCCATCCTGGTAAACCAAGTCCAGAAGAGTCAAAGAAGGCTCTATACTCCCTCCTCCCAACTCTCCTTGAAGCCCCCTCCATCCATCCAGCACCCTGCTCTCAGGGTGCTCTTTCTGCAAAGCCTTGCCTAAAAACCTTCCGTAGCCCTCCCCTGGGAGCCCCTGCATCATGCAAACGGTTGATGCGCTTAGCTGCTAACCAAAAGGTTGGTGGTTCCAGTCCCCCCAGAGGCACCTGGAAGAAAGGCCGGGCCATCTACTTCTGAAAAATCAGCCACTGAAAACCCTATGGAGTAAAGTTCTACTCTGACACACATGGGGTCGCCATGAGTCAGAATCGACTGGATGGCAACTGAAAAATAAAGCCCCCCCCCCACAGCCTACAGCATAAACTCTTTCACCTAGCATTAGTGTTTGCCCCAAATCAGTTTCCAACCAATTTCTAGACTCTAGAAGTTCTAGAATCCAACCAAGATTTCTAGACTCTAAATGACTTTCATCCAGGTAGATCTCAGCAAATCATATTATTGTACTTTGTTTATATATTTATCTCTCCCACTGACTGTACTGCTTTCATCTGTGTGGTCCCAACACACAAACTGGTTCTTGGTGTCTAAGCTCTTGCTAAGTGGTTGGAGAGGCAGTGTGGTCACGTGATCAAGTGGTTAAGTAGGGGAGCCTGAGACTGGTTTGATGCCTGGTACCTGCACTTACTCACTGTGGAATCTAAGGCACATTATCCAACTTCTCCATGCTCAAAATTCCTCATCCCTACAATAGGTCATCTTAGTTGCATATACCTCTGGTTATTATGAGGGCCACGTGAAATAACACGTGGAAGGCAGAGAGTGGTGCCTGGTACAAAAAGGCTTAAGTAAAAGCTAGGTTTTATTACTGACTGAATTTGGGAATTTCGAGGTTAAATTCTGATGCCTTTTTAAATCCCTGCCCAACTTTAAGAGCCGTATTCCATAAAGTCAAGCCTCATAACACCTCATGATATACATTTGTATTTAAAGCACTTTATGGGTAACAAAGCACACTTTATCCTTTCCTTAGCACCCCTAACCCAGCAACCAGCAAGTGGTTGAGTAGACTTGTAATAAATGTTTGCACAACAGGATGCAGGAAGCTGCCAGCCTCTTTTTGGTGAGGGAAGACACCAGGCAGCATCTCAGAGCAGCCTTCTCTGCTCACGCAAGAGCCACTGAGTCCTCTAGGTTTGCAGAAGTAAGGGGAGCAGACGTAAGATGTGACCAGGCCACCCCTCCTTGCCAGACTTTGACTGCTAAGTTTCAGAGAAGGAAGCTACCGAGAATTAAAAGCCATATCCTTGAGGGTCAAAATTAGGGTTAGGGTGACAGAACTTAGGACCCTGACGAAGGGTGGCAGGCAGGAGAGAGCAGCAAGGGCTCTCACCAGCAGAGCAGAAGCATCTGGGTTCAACATGAGGGCTTTGGTGTTCTTGAGGTGGGCTGGCCCTTATACAGCCCGGGGCCCAGCCTCCCAGCACAGTGTTCTAGTTTAAGAAAGTTTGTGAGTGTGAAGTAAGAGAGTGTAGCTTTGGAGCCAAAGCCAGTGGCGCTCCTGGAGTGTTGGCAAGAGTCACCGGAGTGGATGAGCACCCGAGGGACAGTATAGACCAGCCTTCAAAGGCAGCACCAGGGGAGAGCAAGAAGCAAGAGCAACTTAGGACTGATCAGTTCTGTTGTTCACTCTCTCTACGGGCATTTTGAAGCAGATTGGACCTTTTTCGCCTTAGAAAATTCTGAGATCACTGGGCAATTTGGCTGGGAGTCAGGTCAGGAGCATGGGGTAGGGAGGACTGAAAACGAAGGTAACAAACATGTGGGAACGGAGGAATTTAGCCAGTAGGCGTAAAAGATAGAGGAGTCTCTGGGTGGTGCAAACAGTTGTGCACTCAGCTACTAACTGAAAGACTGGCCATTTGAATCCACCCAGAGATGACTTCTGAAAAATCATAGCCATTGAAAATCCTGTGGAGTGCCGTTCTACTCTGGGTTGGACAGCAACTGGTTTGTTTGTTTTTCATAAAAGATAACATTTGTTGAGCACTTACTATATGCTAGGCACTATTCTAAATGTAGCACATAAGTTAAGTCTTCTAATTTTCAGTAATAATCTTATGAGGCAGATACATTATCCCCATTTTACAGATGAGGAAAGTAAGGCAAGAGAGAGTAAGTAACTTGCCCAAGTCCACATAGCTAGTAGATAAGCATTAGATCTGGATTTGGACCCAGGCAGTCTGGCTTCAGAGTCTGGCCATCGATACGATGGCTGCCAATCACGCTGATTATGTTGGGGGAGGTGTCTTAGTCATCTAGTGCTGCTAGAACAGAAATACCATGCGTGGATGGCTTTAACAAAGACAAATTTATTCTATCACAGTTTAGGAGGCTACAAGTCCGAATTCAGGGTGTCAGCTCCAGGGAAGTCTTTCTTTCTCTGTCAGCTCTGGGGGAAGGTCCTTGTCATCAATCTTCCCAGTGGAGGAGCTTCTCAGCGCAGTGACCCCAGGCCCAAAGGACACACTATTCTCCTGGCTCTTGTTTCTTGGTGTTATGAAGTCCTCGTGTCTCTATGCTCACATCTCTCTTTTATATCTCAAAAGAGATTGGCTTGAGACAATCTGATCTTGTAGATTGAGTCCTGCCTCATTAACATAACTGCTGCTGATCCCACCTCATTAACATCATAGAGGTAGGATTTACAACACAAAGGAAAATCACATCAGATGACCAAAAGGTGGACAATCACACCATACTGGGAATCATGGACTAGCGGAGTTGACACATGTTGGGGAGACACAATTCAAACCATGACAGGAGAGAGTAAGGGAATCTCTTTTAATCCTGACAGCTTCCCCGTGAGATAGGCAAAGCAGGAATATCATCCACTTTGCAGATGAGAAAACTGATACTCAGAGTGACTGAGTGGCTTGGCTGAATTCAACCAGCTAGATTACAGCAGAGCCCTTATTTGGACCTAGATCCCCTAGGGCCCAGTGCAAAGCCATTTCTACTTCTCCGTGCTACCTTCACTTGATACCGCTGTTCTCACCCCATGCTGAAGCACCTTGGCATCCTAAGTGACTGCCTGAGCATATATTTAGCAGTTGACCTCCCTCAGAGGAGCATGCCCAAGAAAAAAGAAAGAGGGAAGGCTGGGTTCACGGCATTGCTGTTTTTAGTGCTGAAATCCTTCCATCTTCTTAGGGGTTGTCCAGAGTTGCTGGTTCAAATGAAGGAGAATTTACTGAGCCCTTGCTCTACACCAAGGATACTGAGGGCTAGGGAGCTCCATCTTTGGGGATGTTCTGGCTACCAGACCCCCCCCAACCACACATCTGGCACCCTCTCCAAGCCTGCAGGTGCTCAGTCCTGGCTAAGGCCCTACCACCCACTGAGACTGGCAGCCTGGCTGAGCAAGAAAGCCCTGGGGTCCCGGATTCCAGCTCGAGCTCTGACCTAATAAGCCTTACAGTATTTCTTGGCCTCAATTTCCTTCTCTATAAAATGAGAAAATAAGGCTGAACAATCTCTAAGATGCTATCATACACTAACTTTCTAGGAGTCTGTGATTTCCTAAATAAGCATCCATGCCTTAGTCTGTGAGGGAAGCTGATCTTTTGTGATAATAACACTTATGTGGTTACGATATAAGTATGATCTCATATATTACTCACAACCACCCTGTGAGTTAAATATGATTCTCCCCATTTTCCAGGGGAGGGAAATAAGGCTTAGAGGGTTGGGTCCTGGTTCCACCATTATACAATTGAACTCAGGTCTAATTGATGCCAAAGTCAGTGCCCTGGCTCAGCGCAATCCTGTTCTGCTTACTCACCCCTACATGGCCCCTGATAGACTGGGGTCCACACACAGCAGCCTGACCCCAAAGGGGCATTGCCCAGTCTTGTTGGACACAGTCTGCCTTCTTGCTGAGCTGGAAGACAGCGCTGTGTTACGGAGGTGAAAGCCTTTGTTCCTTGCTAGAGCCCCGTGGCAGACCCAGCCTAGCAGCCTCCTCGCTGCTAGCTCCTTGGCAGCTGCCAGTTCCAGGGGATTACCAACCACCAGGATTTTGAGGTTTGCTCAGCTTTGAAGCCTGGCCACATTCAAACCCTTGGTAGGCCTCTGGCCAACCCTGGAAATGCTCTGGCAACCGCAGCTGCATCCAAATAAAAACAGCTCCTTGAAGACCAGCAAGGGCCCCCTCCACATGGCTGGACTCCGGGGGCAGAAGGAGATCCGGACCCCTCAGAAACCCAGTAGCCCTGAGGTCTAGCTCACCAGTGAAAGATACCGGCAGCCAGGCCCATGCTGGGGCTGCCAAATTAGGAAAGCTTTGATGTGGCTGGAATCATACAGGCACTCAAACCTGTGCCACACACTGCCCTATGGCCCCCTTCTTACCTTTGGTAACCTGGGCCAAGAGTAGAATCCAGCCAGTTCCCTTGTCCCTCATGCCAGCCCTATAATCTGCTGAGCACGTGCATGTGGAAAAGAAGCCGCAGAGTGAATAGGTAGCTTCACTTATCACCACCCTGCTTGATTATGTGCAAGCTCCTATTCACTCTACTCATTTATCCCTGTCCTGCCGATTACTAGTTGTGTGGTCCTTGGGAACTTATTTGACTTTTCTGTGCCTCTGTTTTCGTATCTGTAAAATGGTTGTACCTCATGAGATTGTTGTAGGATTAAATGAGGAATGCATGCAAAATGCTTAGCACAATGCATGACACATAGCATACAGCACATGGTGTCACTACTACTAATCCATGGATAATGACTCAATCATACCATAACAAATACATTCTATATATGAATGCTTACCAAGTCTACTGTGTGCCAGACTCTGTGCTAGGTGGTAGGAGTGCAGCTATGAATGTCCATTCTATTGATTTTGCCTATTCCAGTGGTGCAACACTCCCACCATGGTTGATTTCAAGTTAATAAGGTCATGTCATTGAATACCGTGTTGGGAAGAGATGCACACAATTGGCACTCATGAGCTGGTGCAAGCTGGTGCCAGCACACCACTGCTGCTTTTGAACATCCAAGCTGGGCCTCATGGAGACTGGACCTGGGAGGTGAGAAATCAGGAACTGATGCTTCGCCATCCACCTCTGGGAAGCTACTTGTCCTCCCACTTTTACTCTTCTCTATATCCTTTCTCTAGAGAGATTTCCCCTGCTTACTCTTCCCATACTTGTCAATCTGGGGGCTTCATATCTTGAGGGTGCCTAAGATTTCACAGCTTACGGACTCAGCCTTCCAGTACTCAATTTCGGAAATCTCATCCTACATTTTATCTTTCAGAGTCAGGCTACACAAGTCACTGTCTGTTCTTTTACCCTGCTTCACTTTCCTCATAACACTTAATATCTATGTTTGTTTAATATCTGTCTCTCCCACTCTAATGTAAGGTCTAAGAATGCAGGGGCACAGTGTCTAGATGGTGCCTGTCACTCAATAAGTATTGCTAAATTAATGGGTGGATGAATAAATGAAGTCACAGGCCAACAGGTAGCCCAGCCCTGGGTCAGCTTTTCACCCCT
Source organism: Dugong dugon (assembly GCA_030035585.1). Classification (NCBI taxonomy): domain Eukaryota; kingdom Metazoa; phylum Chordata; class Mammalia; order Sirenia; family Dugongidae; genus Dugong; species Dugong dugon. The sequence continues at coordinate 93,065,950 of CM057462.1, forward strand.
GGTACATTCAGCTATGGTGAGAAGACCATGTGGCTCACAGGGCAGGCGGTCATAGATATATCTAGTTCAGTCATTAAACTAACATTTTTCATGGAAATTACATGCGTTCCTGGAAACTTTCACCTCAGGATTTTAGATATATCTATAGGAGAGCTCAAGAATATTCAGATAGGACATCTCATCTATAAAGTGTAGCCATTTCCTGGTTTGAAAATTAAATTCTAGCTTGAGTATGATCAAACCAACATACTGTTGGTTGAATTTATACTTTCTGTAGAAGACGTCTATTGTTTATCTTCCTCTCCTTTTTTTCTAGGAACATAATTCCCCTTATTCTGGGTAAGAGTCCTACCTCGATTGATCCATCTATTTTAAATGAATATGTACTTACCAACTACCTTTCAGGCCACAGCTGAATGGGCCAGGGGCAAGCAAATCACTAGAGTCCTCCTATATTTTTTTCTTGACACCAATGAGTCTTTCTCTGGGGTGTAAAGAAGCCACAAACTGTGAAATCTGGAAACTTGGTAGCTGGGATTTCCACTAAGTGAAGGAAGCTGATCAGTTGTGAAAGGTAAAGAACCCAACATGCAGAAAACTGTAGAAAGAACATGGAGGCAGAGTCCTGACAGCACTTAACTGAAGGAATGAATCTCTATCCTTACTGTCATTTGTTCATTTCTTCCTGTAATCGTTTGTGATAAGTCCCCCTCCACCCTCAACACCAACATTACCAATTCCCCCCCCCCACCCCAATTCCCCAACCCCTTTTTTTTGGTCAGAGGAAGTTCTAAGGCTGATTTTATGTTACTTTTGCTGGATTTTTGCTCACTCAAATTTCCATCACCCTCCTTTCCTGTGTAAAAAGTTGAATACTCCTGAGGGCAACCAGAAAGATCTCGTTCACTCTGCTTTCTAGAAACTCAAATCCTGAGATTATAGAGCGAGGAGTAGCCTTACAGTCAGTATTTGAGGTGGAGATAGTGGGGGATACTCTGAAGGAAGAGACTATTAAAGGAAAAAGAAAGAAAACTATAGAGTATCTATTGCATGCCATACAGGTTATATTATTATGTCATGCAATTCACAATAACCACAAGAGGAAATATTGTTATCCCCATTTTATAGATGATAAAATTGAGGTTTGGACAGATTAAGTAATTTCTTTTAAGGTCAAACCATGAGTGAGATGGATCAAGAATTTCTACCAAGGTCCAGCTGACTCCAAAGTCCTTGCTCTTTCCACTCCACTGCCTCCATAAGTTAACCCAAAAGGTGGAAACCTAGAGACTCTGAGGTCAGGCAACCTTCTCCCTGCCCTCCTCAAGGCCAGCATTTCCCTCTACTGGCTAGTTCTGCCTGACAAAGGAAGAAAGGCAGTGCTTCCACTTCTCTTTCCTTACCCTGCCGTTCCATGTGTTTCTCTGTTTGTGTTTTTTTGTGGGTGCAGACCCAGGTGTGCTGCCACAAAATTACCAATGGGTAGGTGTGGCCAGAGGTGAGCAATCCCCACTTCTACCTCCGGGCCTGCTTCACATTAAGCGCTTTAAGTATTTAAGTGTCTGGCCTGTTTAATGAAAGATTATTAGGGGAGGAGATTGTGTAATCTGCTTTTGCAATACATCTTAGTTATTAAAAATGAGTTTTCACTCTACATCCCTATTCTAAATCCCTCTTGCTGCAGTGAAAGCCAATATGAAAAGAACAAGCCTGTTATTGTCAAGCAGGCATGAGTTCAAGTCCTTGGTTTACCTCTCTAACTGTGGGATCTTGGGGAAGTTATTTTATGTTTCTGTGCCCCAATGGTCTCATTTAAAAGTGAAGATAATAACACCCACCCCTGAGAGTTCTAGTGAAGATTACACTACATAATGTGTGTAAACACCTGGCTCATAGTAGCCACTGAAATGTAGTCGTGGAGGTTGCTATTTTTATTCCTGTCCTTCATGGAAATAAAGAACATTACCATGGAGGAATCAGAAAGCCAACCAGTCACTCTAATAGCATGCTCTCTTCCATCTCTCTGCACATTCTGGAGAGCGGGAAGGGGGTGGTTAAAATGTGTGACCTCCTTTGATGTCTTGTTTCTTAATCAGGAAACAGCTTCCGAGCTCAAGTGGAGAGAAACCCAAACAAGTCTTAGCTCTAGCCCATCTTATATGGAATTGATGTCTTCTTCTAAGAATATTCTAACACAGTAAATTTCATTCTTACATTTTTAGCAATGGATTTCTTTAATCAAGGGAAAACGTATGAAGCACTGCAATATCTAAAGCATTAATTTATTTATTTATTGAGTGACTGTTTTGTGCCAAGCTCCCTTCTAGGCACTGATCAAAACAGCTAAGTAGAACTTCCCTGGTGAAGGTGACAAAACCCTGATGCTTGCCCATTTGGTTTCCAATTCCCATCTCCATCTGTTCTTGGTTCCTGAGACATCCCCACAGCTCCCTGGGGTTCGGTAACTCGCAGTTTAGAAGCTATTTCATCAGGGCACTCTTGGGAAGTAGCTTCTTAGAGCACTAAGAGTGGGGGAAACTCATGCAGTTCCCACTGACTGTGGAGGAGAATGTCAGCTTCTTTCCAACTAGAAGATGGAGTCTAGAATTGGCAAAGGATTTTCTACAACGTTCTGAATGAAGCTGTTGTTTTGCAGCCTTGCTCCCACCTTCCCTGCCACTCCCTATGAACTATACCTCTTCTTTCCAATTTATGGTGCGTACAACAGCTTCCTTCTGGAACTAGAGTCCTCTGCTGACCCTTAGACCAATGCTTAAACCATTTGCCCATCTCCTGTTGGATATTGAACACTATGGCTTCTCTCTCAAGCCATTGGCCACGGGCCTGCTCCAGCTAAGATACTGCCCACCAACAAAAAAACCAACAAATTAAACCCATTGCCACTGAGTTGATTCTGACTCATAGTGACCCTATAGGACAGAGTACATTTGCCCCATATGGTTTCCAGGGAGCGCCTGGTGGATTCAAACTGCCGACCTTGTGGTTAGCCGCCGTAGCTAGCCATAGCTCTTAACCACTGCACCACCAGGGTTTCCAGCAACAGGAACAAAACAAAAAAGGCCCCTCTTGGAGTGGACAGCCCCATAAAACCAAATGGGACTAATGAGGCACAGCAGTCCAGGGACAAGGACTAGAAGGCAGAAGGGGACAGGAAAGCTGGTGATAGGGAACCCAAGGTTGAGTAAAGATAGTGTTGATGTGTTGTGAGGTTGTTAACCATTGTCATAGGGCAACATGTGTACTAACTGTTCAATGAGAAACTATTTTGTTCTGTAAGCCTTTATCTAAAGTGAGAATAGCAGCACAATTGTAAGAGCGTAGTCGATGTCACTGAACTGTGCATGTAGAAATTTTTGAAATGACATATCTTTGGCTATGTATATTTTCACCAAAAAAAAAAAATGTCGAGAAGGGAGAGGGTTGACATGTCATGCGGTCTTTAACCAATGCCATAAAACAGTATGTGTACTACTGTTTCATGAGAATCTATTTGTTCTGTAAACCTTCACCTGAAGTACAATAAAGAAAAAAGGCGCCTCTTATTCCTTAATAAAATGGAGCCTCCAAGGTTGGTAATGGAGGCAGACTCTCTATACAGGAAGTACAGGCTAGCCTCTATAGCTGATTTTTGAGATTCTCGTACTAATACCACTGCCATCACCACATTGACCACAAGGAGTGTTGTTGCCTCTTTGATGCTGCAATCCAAACATAAGCCCAGACAGGAGTTGTCCCACAAGTCCCCCTAGCCCAGACAGACAGATTCAAACATATCTTTTCTGAAGACTGTTAAGAACAAAAGAGAAATCAAAACAAGGAATGGGATATAGCCACATGACCCAGCTTGCAACATGTATGCCTACTCATTCTCAGTTGAGGACCCCTAGAGCACACCTCTGCCTGGCTCCCAGCCTGCCTCCCTGGAGCAGAGATCATCTCTCCCTCGCCACTTCTAAACTCTTTGACATCCAGACCCTAGAGAATAAGGACCAAAGAGATTCAACTATTCTTTGTCTTGTCTTTTCGGCTATCTAAAACTCCACTCTGGCCCCTGGACACCCTGCTTACTCATAACCGAAGCCACTCCTGAAGTCCACCTTTCAGTCAAAGATTAGACAGTCCCATAAAACAAACAATGATACACGTGAGGAACGTGCTTCTTAGTGCAATCAAGTACACGAGACCAAATGGGCTACACTTGCCCAAAAGCAAAGACAAAAAGGCAGGAAGGGACAGGAAGACTGGATGAATGGACACTGAGAACCCAGGGTGAAAAGGGAAAGGGGGAGAGTGCTGACACATTGTGGGAACTGCAACAAATGTCACAAAACAATTTGTGCATAAAATTTTTGAATGAAAAACTAATTTGTGCTGTAAATTTTCACCTAAAACATAACAAAATTAAAAAAAAAAAAAAACACCTTCTAAGTTCTGGTTTTTTCCTCTCTCACACTCTGTCTCCTCCCAAAACTTACAAAAGATAAGACCCACAGGGGTTGGTCTTATCCTAGATCCTCAACTGAGAAAACCAAAAACCCTAACCCATTGCCATCAAATCAATTCCAACTAATGGTAACTCCATGTGTTACAGAGTAGAACTGCTCCATTTGTTTTCGTGGCTGTAATCTTTACAGAAGTAAATCATCAGGCCTTTCCAGGGCTTCAAACCAGTTCCTTCCAGTTCAAACCCCTGCAGAGAATTTGCATTTCTACCCCCAGATATACTGAATCAGAATCTACATTTCAAAAGATCCCCAGGTGATTCTTATTTATAACACATCTTGAGAACCACTGCTCTACTAGTGGCTCTCAGAATTGGTCCCTAACCAGTAGCATTAGCATCGCCTGGCAACTTGTTAGAAACGCAGATTCTCAGCAAGTATTCTAACTGGAATAAACCCATTCAAAGCCCTGGTTCGAACTGCCAACCTTTAGGTTACTAGTCAAGCACAAACCATTTGTGCCACCTAGGAACCTTTCAATAGAGAAGCCAGTTCTGAATAAAATGTAAAAAAAAAAAAAAAAAAAAAAAATCAGTAAGATATAAAAGCTATGCTATACATACACAGTATTGAGCTTGGAGGTAGGTAATGAGATGGTCTCTTTGAAATGAATGAGGAATAAAATTAATGTTCCTTGGGAGCCTATTAAGCATGAGGCATTGAACTATCTCCTTTCACATGTTTTAAAAAATTCTAAAAAATCGTTAAAACAGTCCAATGAGGCAGATACTATTATTGTCCCCTTTTTACAATGGAGAAAATCAAGGCTTAGAGAGGGTAAGAAACTTGCTCCAAATCCCTTGCTAGTAAATGACAAAATGGAATTTTAAACCCAGGTCACTCTAACTCTGGAGCCTGGGCTCCAAATATTAATACTGCCCTGAAGCTCCTATCACTGAGCTCCCAGTTCTTCCAACCAGATGCCTTGGTTATGTGAGTGGACCCCCTGGTTGACTTTTTAAAATCCCTTCCACCACAGCCCAAGTCTGTAATCCCCCTTGCCAGCGTCTCGTTCAGAGATGAGCAGGCTCAAGCCAGTTTGAGCCAATAAGACAGGAGGGGAAATTTACTGGGAATTTTTGGAAAGACACTTTCTTGGTCTTAAGAGAAATCACAGGACACCCGGCCCTTTCTTTCCCACTGAGTGAGAGAACAGGAAAGCACGAACCCTGGATTGCAAATGACAGCAACTCTACAAGGGTAGAGGAAACAGCCTTGGGGTGATGTCAACACAGTGGGCCTCAGAGCAGAGAGGTCCACACTGGATCCTTGCTGAGGTCACTGAACCTGTTGACCATCCACCCCTGAAGCCTCCCTGCCTCAGGGCTTCTCATATGTAGCTAATACTGCTTAAACTAGTTTGCGTTAGATTTTCTGTTGTCCAAAGATAAAAGCATCTTGACTGATACTGATATCAGCATTGCTGGGCTTTGTCATCCGCCTCACACCCCTTCTTACAGAAAGGCAGCTGTGTTTTCTGGTTGGTGCTCTCAGCATCTAATGTTGTTGTTAGGTGCCATCGAGTCAGTTCTGACTCATAGTGACTCTATGTACAATAAAACAAAACACTGTCCGGTCCTGTGCCATCTTCACAATCATTGTTACGCTTGAGCTCATTGCTTCAGCCACTGTGTCAGTCCATCTCATTGAGGGCCTTCCTCTTTTTTGCTGACCCTCTACTTTACCAAGCATGGTATCCTTCTCCAGGGACTGGTCTCTCCTGATAACGTGTCCTAAGTATGTGAGATGAAGTCTCGCCATCTTTGATTCTAAGGAGCATTCTGGCTGTACTTCTCTCAAGACAGATTTGTGTGTTCTTCTGGCAGCTCATGGTATATTTAATATTCTTCACCAACATCTTAATTCAAAGTTGTCAATTCTTCGTCAGTCTTCCTTATTCCTAGTACAGCTTCCACATGCCTATGAGGTGATTGAAAAGACCATGGCTTGGGTCAGGCACACCTTAGACCTTAGAGGGACATATTTGCTTTTTAACACTTTAAAGAATTCTTTTGCAGCACATTTGCCCAATGCAATGCATCGTTTGATTTCTTGGCTGCTGTTTCCATGGATGTTGGCTGTGAATCCAAGTAAAATGAAATCCTTGACAACTTCAATCTTTTCTCTGTTTATCATGATGTTGTCTATTGGTCCAGTTGTGAGGATTTTTGTTTTCCTTATGTTGAGATGTAATCCATACTGGAGGCTGTGGTCTTTGATATTCATCAGTAAGTGCTTCAAGTCCTCTTCACTTTCGACGAGCAAGATTGTGTCATCTCACATCCAAACTCCCTGAGGGACTGAATTGCTGGGCAGAGGGCTGTGGGGACCATGGTCTCGGGGAACATCTAGCTCAGTTGGCATAACACAGTTTATGAAGAAAATGTTCTACATTCTACCTTGGTGAGTAGTGTCTGGGGTCTTAAAAGCCTGTGAGCAGCCATCTAAGTAAGATACTCCACTGTTCTCACCCCTTCGGGAGCAAGGGAGAATGAAGAGAACAGGATACAAGGAAAAGATTCATCCAAAGGACTAATGGACCACAACTACCACGGCCTCCACCAGACTGAGTCCAGTACAACTAGATAGTGCCTGGCTACCACCACTGACGGCTCTGACCGGGATCACAGCAGAGGGTCCTGGACAGAGCTGGAGAAAAATGTAGAACAAAATTCTAACTCACACAGAAAAAGACCAGACTTACTGGCCTGACAGAGACTGGAGAAACCTCCAGAGTATGGCCCCTGACACCCTTTTAGTGCAGTAATGAAGTCACTCCCGAGGTTCACCCTTCAGCCAAAGTTTAGACAGGCCCATAAAAGAAAACGAGACTAATGGAGCACAACAGTCCAGGGACAAGGACTAGAAGGCAGGAGGGGACAGGAAAGCTGGTAATAGGGAACCCAAGGTTGAGAAGGGACAACACTGACATGTCATGAGATTATTAGTCATTGTCATAAAACAATATGTGTACTGTTTAATGAGAAACTATTTGTTCTGTAAACCTTCATCTAAAGCACAATAAAAAGAATTTTAAAAACAAATAAATAAAAAGATTGTGTCATCTGCATATCTCAGGTTGTTAATGAGTCTTCCTCCAATCCTGATGCCACATTCTTCAGCAGCAATATAATATAGTAATTAAAATCTCTAGTTTTGAAGTTTGAGTTTGAATTCCATCTTTCCCACTTAATAGCTGGGCAAACTTGCATGGGTAAATTTCCTTGGGCAATTTGCTTAAAGTTATTTCTGTTTTCATCTTAATCTGGAAGCTCTGCTGAAGGCTGCCCACCAAGGGTGACCCTGCTGGTATTAGAAATACTGGTGGAAAAGCTTCCAGTATCACAGTAACACGCAAGCCACCGCAGTACAACAAACTGACAGACGTGTCGATTTCTCATCTGTAAAATGGATATAATAGTACCGTTGCCCTTGAAGGACTGTTGTAAGGATTAAATGAGATAAAACTCACAAAGCAGTTAGTGCAAAGCCTGACACATGGTAAATGCTAGAAATTATAGTGATATACTAAGGTTGACTCCATCTGTTCTCCATCGCCCAGGATGCTTTTCAGCATAAGCCAGGTGGATAATGGCTAAGGCTACCAAACAGTTTATCATCCAAATGAGAACACTTTTGCCTGGAATAAATACTAAACTGTAATACATGGATAATCGGTCCTGGGCAAACCTGGACGTGTGGTTACTCTAGTAATACAGGAATGAATCCTGGAGAGCAACATTTTCCAAGGAGAATCATCAACCTACGATATGATTATTGAGTTCAGTAGTAACTTCCCTGAGAATTCTGAGGTAGAAAATTGTGGTTCATGATGAATGGGATTTCTTTAGACCATTCTTAGAAGAGCTAGACTGTGACATAAACCTAATGTCTAGCGTATTTCCTTTCTGCATTTAACAATGGAAACTTTTTACAAGCTCTTTGCAAATGGGCTTCAGCTTTGCTCTAATCCCGTATCTGCAGTACATTTCAAAGAGATGGTGGGAAGACACTATTTGAGGAACCATCTTAATGTGATTATATGAGACAGATTATTATTCCAAGTTGAAAAGATGACTCTTTTTCTTTGTTTTGTGCCAAAGGAAATTTTAGGAAAATAGTTCAAGCTGTATTCTTTTCTGCTGCTACCTCCACATCAGTGTGACAGTCCCAGGACTCAGGAGCATGTGGCCTGTGACCAGCAATACCAGGTCAAAGTTGGCCACATGTAATGACCATAAAAATCATCTAGACTTCAAATGAGACCCTTGATTTTTACCCCTGAAAACTTTCTTGGTGTAGTTTGAGGGAAAAGAGTCTTATGAACGTGTGAAATTATATGCCCTTAAGGGTACATCACAGGGAAATGTATTTCCTCTTTCTCAACAGGCATCTAAAACTTGACAAGTGATTTCAGAACTTGACCCTGAGGATTTTCTCTTGATGTTACTAAGCCAGAAGGGAAAGGGTTTGATTTAATCCCCTAATGTACCCAACAGACACAGCGCCGATGAAGATATTTTCGCACCCCGGGCAGTGGGTATTGACAGTGCCCTTTAATACAATAGCACCAGGAAAAAGAGGTCTACTTATACGTTTACTTTATCTCAGATGACAAACTGAGGAAAATAATACAATAAAATATACACAGACCCTTGTCAATTAATGCTTCCTGATATCTCCCCCCGGCTGACTGGTGCAATGGTCCAGTGACACACCCAGTTCTGTCAAGTTGCTTTCGGGGCCACTCACAGGCTTCCTACTTGTGATACACACCTCATAAGTTGTCTGGAGTCATCCTAGCATAGTGGTGAACTTTATATGCAAGATTAAAACAGTAATTAGTTTCTTAAATGCAAGAGTATTTTCTGCAGTGTGGTTTCCTACACCCTACTTACACCACTGCCACCGTGTATAGTTTGGGAACATCTACATAAACTTACGTTAATTACTTGACATCTAGTTTGATTTGATAATATTTTAGTCAAATTAATTTTTGACACATTGAATTTGGCACCCCATTAAGACTACCACCCCGTAGCCTGCCACTTAATTGGCTATGGACTATGGTTGATGTCATAACATCCATTCCATACACATACCCATTGTGTTGCAGCCATCTGTTGGGGTGGATTTGATCTTACCCAGCTTCAAGAGTCCAAGCCATCAGGGTAATCTCATGGTCCTCGCCACTGTGGTTCAGAAGTGGACATGTGACCTAACTTGACCAAAACAGAGAAAAGCTTGGGGATTATCTTTGTAAGAGTATCTCTTGCCTCCTGAAAGTGGAAAAGGTAGTAGGTTCCTCTAGGAGATTCTGGCATCCATCTTCATACCCTGAAGGAAGCCATCCTGAGGCTGGAGCTGCCTCATAGAGGAAACCAGAGTTAAGAAAATGACAGAGAAATAAAACCAGATCCTGAACAAGCCATATGTAAAGCCCTCCCCTATCTCAGAACGTTAAGTTTCATGCACCTATAAATACCATTTTATACTAAGTTGATTTGAATTAGATATTCTCTTCCTTGCAGCTAAAAGCCTCCTAACTAATATTCTTAGGCTGGGTATTTCTTCACAGGCATTCGTATAGGTAGGAAGCTCCTTCTGGCTCCCAATTCTGGTCATTAAGAAACAGTCCTAATGCCTCCATGTGGGCAGAATAACTGCCGTAGCACTTTAGAAAAAGTATTCACTAGAACCATATGAAATTGCCAATATTTGGCCATTTTTTACGTACAAAAATGGCAATTTCATATGGTTCAACCAATTAGCAAGAAGTAGCTGCTTTATAAAAGCTACAGCTAAGGAACTTTCCAAATTATATTTCCTATCCTTCCACTTCTCTATATCCCCATCACCATCTCCCTAGCCCAAATCAATGTCATCTCTTGCCTGAAGGACTGATATAAACTCCTAACTAGCCTCTGGCCTTCACTCGTGTCCCCTTCCAATCCACTCTCCATATTGCAAAGGGACCAAAGTGACCTCTTCCAAATGGAAATCTGATCAGGTCCTCTGCTGCTTGAAATCTTTTAATGTCTTCTTATTTCTCTTAGAAAAATATTACAGCATGCATAAGAATTTTCCAAAGCTCTCTGTAATGTGGGCTCCTACCGCATCCTGAGACTTTCTTAGCTGTCTTTCACTTCCTCCTTCATACCGAGCTCCCTCTGACCTCCATGTCTCTGCTTATGCTGGGCTTTTTTGCCTGGCAAATTCTCCCCATCACCTGTTGAACTAGATTATCTGTTGTTAACTTGACACAGCCATGTCTGTCTAGGACTAGGAATGACATTTCCCAAAACTCTCTTTCCTGAATGGCTCTGTGTTGGAGATTGCCAATGGGTGGGATCCACAAACGATTTGGAAAGTGGAAATTACACAGTCCTTTATTCTCCAAAGGTCATGGCAGTCAAACATGGTGGCAGTTTGAAGGTAGTCAGATGCAATGGCTTGATAAAGTAGCATCACTAGGGTTGGCGTCACCAGTGCAGTAATTCATGATGTCAAACACCCCCCCCCCCATGGACCGCCTCCTGTAGCAGACCACACAGAATCTTTAGAGATTTTTTTTGTACTGTTAGTCGTAAATCGTAATTCCCATATATCACTCCTTTTCCCTTAATTACTACTTCATTCTCAAAAAAGTTCTTGATATAGGTTCACAAATACTAATTACCACAATATTGTAGCTAAAACACTAGAAAATTTGACACAATCAGCGACTATATAAACACCAGCAGCAACAAAAACAACAGTGTGTGCTTGTAGCTCATGCAGATGAAACTATGTAACTCAAAGTGTCATTGTAATTGAGTAATAATGACAGCGCTGACAAAATCTCATTAGGAGGTTCAAAAAGTAAATTAGCATAGAGTTTTAGCCTTGTAGGTATATTGATACAAGTAAGCTGGGCTTACAAAAAAAATGTTGTTGTTTTTTTTTGTTATAACTAACTACAGGGATATTTTTATTATAAAGTAATAAATTTCTGCTGAAACACTGCACAAAAATTTTATAGACAGTCATTTTGGTGTCACCCCCTCTCACAGCATCACCCGGTTGGTCCACACCTTCTGCACCCGCTAGTAATGCCATTGGCTTGACAGGCTTGCAGACCTCACCACAGCTCCCACCTCACAGTCTAACATTTCTTTTTAAAGAAATTTATTAAGATGCAATTCACATACCATACATGTCACCCATTTAAAGTGTACAATTCAATGGTTTTTAGTATATTCACAGATATATGCCACCAGCACCACAGTTTTAGAACATTTCATCACCTCAAGAAGAAATCCCATGTCATGAGACAGAAACAACTTCACAGGCTTCCCTGTGAGCTTCAGCTTTTCCATCCACACCAGGGCTTCAGGCTGAGGTATTTAGTGACTGCTTCTCCAATCCTCAGACTCCTTTTTCAGATCTTCACTCCTCCAGCTCCTCCTGCATTCACAGAAGCTCTAATTCCTACATTAAACCCTTTATTCCAAAAATGCTTAAAATGGCTCTGTTTTCCTGAGCAAAGCCAGACTAATACACCTGGAGAACTTCCATATATCCTATTTATGCCAACTTAAGTGTCATTTCCTCAAGGAGGGCTTCTGTGATTCTTAGGCTAGATTCAGTTCTCCTTTTATATGCCCGGAGAGCTCCTGATATACCCCCTTTCATAACCCTCTTCACATTCAAGTTACTATTGAATGTCTCTATTGGTCTTCCCTGTCAGACTGTAAGCAATTGAGAAGAATGGGAATTATACGGGCTATCATTGAATTCCTAATGCTCAGTAGAGTACCAGAAATATAGTAGGTCCTCAATAAATACTTGTCAGATGAATAAGTGAATGAATGGAAGAGATACTATATTCTATCAAAACTTTCTGTTTACAAATGGTCTTAAACCTATGCAGAAACTTTACATATTGCTAGTTATTTGACTATAATAGCTTGGAGTTGTATGAGTATCCAGCAGATAGTTTTTATGCTTTTCAATTTGGGGTGGAGATAAATGGGATCATTTCAGTAGGAAATAGCTATTTAACATTTATGTTCCTAAATAAGAGTTTCTATCAGGCAGGCAGAACCAACTGTGAGTTTGATTGTTGGAACATCTGCCCCTGACCCCCACCATCCAAAAGATCACAAGCATTTTCTCTTGGGGAAGAAAAATGGCGAATAATTTTGGTCATGTGAAAAGCATTTCTCACCAATCCATAGACCGCTCAACACTCTATGACTGTACTCTTGAGAATAGACAGACAAAAGCTTAAGCTTTCCTATCTATACAAGACTATTGAAAACCACTCAGTAACTGAAACAAGCCCATCCACCAGGGCTCTATCAAGATAAAGTGATATCAGACACAGTAGCAAAGTACTTTGCTTTGGTGTTCAAAGACAATCCATTGAAGAGTTATTCCAAGCTTTTGGGTTATTTCACAGGACACTGTCATTTTTTAAATTCACCTGCCCTTTTTCATTTTTTAAGTATGTATTGAATGCCTACTATAAATATAGTACACTGTGCTAGATTCTTGAGAAATAGAGTTCAATAAGTAATAACTCCATGCCTCAGGGAATTTTCAGTCTATTGGGGAACACAGACAGATAAACAGAGAGTTACAGTGCAGTTTAGAATAGTAAGTTGAATTAGGGTAAAAGTCTAAATGTCTCAAACAAAGACAACCAGCAAAATGGTGGCTTAAAGAACACTTACAGGAACTTTCGTGCCTTCCTCAGTGTGAGGGTGTTAGGGAAGTCATCACGGAATAAATGTCTCTTGACCTGTGCCTTGAAGGATGAGTAAGACACGGTCATTCAGTTGAGATGGCAGTATGCTATAGGCTACAGGAACAGCATGTGCAAAGAAGGACAACTAGTTCAGTAGGTCTACGATTCGAGGAGATGAATGAAATTGCAGTCATATCTCATGACTTTTCTAATCTTTCGGAGATAACACGAAGTCCAGCCCAGTCTATTCTAGACTCATCCATTGTGAAAGTTCTCCCTTCTTCTAAACCTGGACACCTGCAATAGGAGAAAGGGACGTGGCTACTCCTTTCCTTGCTCTACCTCCTCTGCCTCTAGTTGGTTGCTGCTTTGGACCCCTCTAGCTATGAGTGGGAATCGATTTAACGGCGCCTAACAACACCAGGATCAGAGAGGAGTCCCTAGGGGTGCAAAAAGTTAACATGTTCGGCTGCTAATCAAAAACATTGGAGGTTCGAATCCACCCAGAGGCACCTCAGAAGAAAATCCTGGTGATGTACTTCTGAAAAATCAGCCACTGAAAACCCTATGCAGCATAGTTCTACACTGACACCATGATTCAGAATCAGCTTGCCAGCAACTGGCTTGGAGGATCATAGAGAAGGAAGAAAGGAGAAGTAAGGGATAGGAATGGTCTTACTTTACTGACACAGTTGTGACAGGTTTGGGTTTTCCTTATGTAGCAGAGGCAAAATTGATGGCCCTTTCTCCTTGGAGATTCCCTGCTGGAGAACTCTTTTCCAAAGTTTCTTTGAGACAGGCAATGACTCCCCCAATTGGCCACCCCTCTGTTGAGTCATATTACTACCCCAAGGAGTCCTCTCAGGATGAGTCCCTTTTAAAATGACCTCAGGATGGCCACTTCCATGAGATGCTTACCTGGTCCACGAAAAACACACCCCTTGGCCTGCCTTGCCACAGGTGGATGTGCAGCTATTGGTACAGCCCTTTCTACATTTTGCTCTTCCACATGCAGTAGCCTTTAGATTTCTCCCTGAGAGTACCTGGGTCCTCCAAATTCCAGGGAACACATGTCACTGTCTCCAAATGCTTCTCTGGAAAACTTTTCTTTAAAGCACTACGGCAGTGGATGGGAAAGATGAAGATTAACATACTTGCACTCTCCCCAAAACAGTTCTTCCAAATGGTTTATTCAACCTGCTCTTCTAAAGCTGAGAAGTGGATTATGAGCTAGTGCCGGAAGAACATCTGAGCAAGTCAGGCACAGGAGTCTTAGCACCTTCTTTAGGGAGTGAGAGTATTCTCAGTATTTTCATCCTCTAAAACAAAGCAAAAAAAAAGCAAGATAGCAGGGAGAGTTCCTATTTAACATCCTGTTAGCATATACAATGAAGATCTTTTTCAATAACTAGTATTTTTAAACTTTCAATATTGCATTCATGGTATATTTTTTAATTCATTGGCCTATTGAAATAAAGAATCATTGTTTAAAAGGAAGGGCACTGTTAAATAGATACTTTAAAAATGGCAATGAGAATGAGGATGATTCAAATGCTAACCCAGTCTTATAGAGGACACTTGATATTCCCAAGACAGCATCAATTTTCCCTCTTCTGTTGGTGAACTACTCCCCTTTCTGACTCTTGGTTCTTCCCCCACCTTCGGTCCCAGAGATGGTCATTCATTCATTCATCCATCCAACAAATATTTACTGAGCACCCACACTATGCTGACCTCTGTCCTAGGTGCTGAGGTTACATTCCCGTACAAAACAGATAAAATTCCTGCACTCAAGGAACTTACATTTTAGTTGGGGAAGAGAAAGACAATAAACAAAATTAGTGAAATGTGTGGTATGTTAAACCTGGTGCCACTGCAACCCTGTAAGGACAGAGTAGAACTGCCCCATCGGCCTTCCAAGGCTGTAATCTTTATGGAAGCAGACTGCCACATCTTTCTTCTGCAGAGAGGCTGGTGGGTTTGAGCCACTAACCTGTTGGTTAGCAGCCGAGCTCTTAACCAGTGCACCACCAGGGTTCCTTGTATGGTATGTTAGTGGCTGATAAGTGCTATAGTAAACCATGCCCCAGGTGTTGTTCCAGATGTGGGAGAGGTTTAGCCTATAAAACACAGTAGTAGTCCTGGGAGCCTGCATTGCAGGGAGGAAGAAAGGTATGTAAACACAATTATAATACAATGCTTTAAGTGAGTCAGATAGCAAGAATGCATACTGAATGCTAAGTGACTCACCCTGCTTGAGGGCAGCAGGGAAAGTTTCACAAACTTTCTATTTGGAAAACAGAGTATTGTATTATAGAAAAGTTGTTGTTAGGTGCCTTTGAGTGGGTTCCAACTCATAGCAACGTTATGTACAACAGAACGAAACACACTGCCCGGCCCTGTCCCATCCTCACAATCATCGCTATGTTTGAGCCCATTGCTGCAGCCACTGTGTCAGTCCATCTCATCTTTTCTACTGACCCTCTACTTTACCAAGCATGATGTCCTTCTCCAGGGACTGCTCCCTCCCGGTAACATGTCCAAAGTATGTGAGACGTAGTCTTGCCATCCTTGCTTCTAAGGAGCATTCTGGCTGTTCTTCTTCCAAGATATATTTGTTTGTTCTTCTGGCAGTCCATGATATATTCAATATTCTTCACCAACACCATAATTCAAAGGCATCAGTTCTTTGATCTTCTTTAATCATTGTCCAGCTTTCACGTGCATACGAGACAATTGAAAATACCGTAACTTGGGTCAGGCACTCCTTAGTCCTCAAGGTGACATCCTTGCTTTTTAACATCTAAAGAGGTCTTTTGCAGCACATTTGCCCAATGCAATGAGTTGTTTGATTTCCTTTTTTTTTTTTTTTTTGAGAAATAGATTTGATTTTTGTTTTGTTTTTTTAATTTTTTTATTGTACTTTAGATGAAGGTTTACAGAACAAATAATTTCTCATTAAACAGTCCATACACATATTGTTTTATGACCTTGGTTAACAACCCCACGACATGTCAACACTCTCCCTTCTCGACCTTGAGGACCCTTCTTTTGGTGAAAATATACACAGCCAAAGTTACACCATTTTGAAAGTTGCTACGTGTACAATTCAGTGACATCGATTACATTCTTCCAGTTGAGCTGCTATTCTCACTATCCTTTTCCAAATTATTCCATAACCATTATCTTCAACTCACTGTCCCCTAGGCTTCCCATCAAACCTTTTGAGTTGCTGTTGTCAATTTGATCTCACATAGATAATTCTTTTTTTTTTTTTGTACCTTAAATGAAGGTTTGCAGAACAAATAGTTTCTCATTAAACAGTTAGTACACATATTGCCCTATAACAATGGTTGACAACCCCATGACATGTCAACACTGGCCCTTCTCAACCTTGGGTTCCCTATTATCAGCTTTCCTGTCCCCTCCTGCCTTCTAGTCCTTGTCCCTGGACTGCTGTGCCTCATTAGTCTTGTTTTGTCTTATGAGGCTGTCTAATCCCCGGCTGAACAGTGAATTTCAGGAGAGGCTTCACCTCTGGGCTAAAAGTATGTCTGGGAGCCATACTCTCCCGGTTTCTCCAGTCTGTCAGGCCAGTAAATCTGGTCTTTATTTTTTGTGAGTTAGAATTCTGTTCTACATCCTTTTCCAGCTTTGTCCAGGACACTGTATTGTGATCCTGGTCAGAGCAGTCAGTGGTGGTAGCCGGGCACCATCTAGCTGTACTGGACTCAGTCTGGTGGAGGCCATGGTAGCTGTGGTCTATTAGTCCTTTGGACTAATCTTTTCCTTGTATCTTGTTCTCTTCATTCTCCCTTGCTCCCGAAGGGGTGAGACCAGTGAAGTATCTTAGATGGCTGCTCACAGGCTTTTAAGACCCCAGACACTACTCACCAAGGTAGAATGTAGAACATTGTCTTTATAAACTTTGTTATGCCAGTTGAGCTAGATGTTCCCCAAGACCATGGTCCCCACAGCCCTCCGCCCAGTAATTCAGTCCCTCAGGGAGTTTGGAAGTGTCTGTGGAGCTTCCGTGACCTTTGCTTGTACAAGTTGTGCTGGCTTCCCCAGTAATGTGTACTGTCTTAGCCTTCACCAAAGTTACCACTTACCTGTTTAGTTCCCCCCCCAACTCCTCCCATCCCTTGTAACCAACAAAAATTGTTTCCTTTTGTGTGTAAACATTTACATGAGTTATACAGTAGAGGTCTCATACAATATTTGTCCTTTTGTGATTGACTTATTTCACTAAGCATAATGTCCTCCCGTTTTGTTCCTCTTACTCTCCTGTGCTGAGTTCCTTTTGTTTGTGGATTTTTTTTCATTTCTTTTGTTTTTGTTTTGTTTTGTTTTTACTGAGACTTTATGTTTTTCTTCTTTATTTTGATGAGTAGGTTTGTTAACTTTCTTTGTGATTACCATGAAATTTACCCTTATCTTCCTAGATTTGAACCAGTCTGTTATTACTTGGTATCACTTGACTTCCTTTCCATTAGAAGGTTCCGTATCTGCACCGTTTATTCCCTCTTTTATTGTTTTGATGCTGTTGTCATTTACAGATTAACCTCTCTGGTTCCCGTTTGTAATTCTTTTGGTTTTGCATAGTCCTTAAGAGTTCATTTCCAAGGTTGGTATCTGGCTAGTACAATCCTTTGTCCTATATTCAGCCTGTGGTCTGATATTGTTTGTTCTCAGGTCAAAGGACTTCCTTTAATAAGTCTCGTAAGTTTGGTTTTGTTTTTACATAGTCCCTTAATTTCTGTTTATCTGGAAATGACCTAATTTCACCACCATAGTTGAATGAGAGTTTTGCAGGATATGTTATTCTTGGCTGGCAATTTTTTTCTTTCAAGGTTTTATATATATCATCCCATTGCCTTGTTGCCGCATGGTTTCTGCTGAATAATCCGAGCTTAGTCTTATTGTTTCTCCTCTGTATGTGACTTTTTGTTTTTCTCAAGCTGCTCTCAGGATTCTTTGTTTGTCTTTGGTTTTAGTGAGTGTGATTATGATATGCCTTGGTGATTTTCTTTTGGGGTCTCTCCTATATGGGGTTCGTTGAGCTTCTTGGGTGGTCAGCTTTTCATCTTTCATGATGTTGGGGAAGTTTTCTGTCAGCAATTCTTCAATGATCCTCTCTGTGTCTTCTGTTTTCTCTCCCTGTTCTGGAACTCCAATCACTCACAGATTTTTGCTTTTGATTGTATCCCACATAATTCTCAGGGTCTCTTCATTTTTCTTTGTTCTTTTTTCTGATTTTTCCTCAAACCAACTTGTAGCTAAGTGTTTGTCTTCAGTTCCGCTGATCCTGTCTTTCACTGTTTCACATCTGCTCCTCAGCCCTTCTATGACACTGTCCATTTCTGAAATCTTGCTTATCTTTTGGATTTCTAATTGTTGTTTTTGTATAATTTCTAGTTGTGAATTTATTTTGGCATTTTATTCATGCATTGTTTTACTGAATTCTTCCCTTTTTTTGTCTGTATTTTCCATGAATTTGTCTGCCTTTTCCATGAATTTGTCTATTTTTTCCTCATTTTTATCTGCTTTTTGCTTCAACTCTTGGATAATTCTGAGTATTAGAGATCTGAATTCCCTATCAGGTAGTTCTAGTGCATTTTCTTCTACTGGAAAGTCATCTGGTGTTTTATTTTGGATGCCTATTGGAAACTTCCTGTCCTGTTTTTGTAAATGTTTTGATATTGTCTGCTGTCTTCGGGGCATTCAGTAGTTATTTTTTCTCATTTATTGATTGTAGACTGGTTTGTTTCATCCTTTTTTTTTTTTTTTAATTTGGCTATGTCTGAGCAGGCTGGCTATGTGTTCTTTGTTGTTTGCTCGTTTGTGGGCATGATACTTTTCACTTCCTTCTCTAATCACTCAGTCACTAGTCACTAGTCACTCAGATATGGTACACCAGGGCAGGTCTAGCTGAAGAGGAGTTGCTGGGATGGGTTGTTGTGGCACTTACTACAGCCACCAGTGTGGATCGGTAATCCGTGCAGAGCAGGTTCCAGTAGGCCATGTCTGTGCTGCTTGATGGTGTGATGTTAAGCACATGGTGCAGGTAGGCAGGATGAAGGGGAGAGATTGTGATGTGTGGAGCTAAGTTGGGTATGGGAGAGAGGAGAGAGGAACAGGAGCCAAAAACATACACACAAACAAAAAAGAGTGCTAAGGGAGCTTGCTGTTGGAGTGGAGAGATGAGAGACTATGAAATGGAGAAAAGTAAAAGGGGAAGAAGAAGAAAGAAAAGAATGAATAAATAAAAATTAGAAAGAAATAATAACAGCAAAGCTCCCAGGGATCCACTGGTGTGCTACGAGATCTGGGGAAGTTGTTTCCAGGTGTTGCAGTACAGCCTGGCTAGAAGGCGTGGAGGAATTCAGCACCAGGTATTCAGGGGACAGGAAGAGAAGGAAGGTATAGAAAGACAAGAAACTAAGTAATGAAGAAAGACAAAAAGGGAAAAAGAAAACAAAACAAATAAAAAAAAGAACAAGTAAAGCCCCTCAAAAAACAGAAAAAAAAAAAAAAACCACAAAAAAAAAAGAAATGCTCTCAGGGATCCCTCTGCCCATCTGCGCAAGCTGAGAGGGCAGGTCCCAAGCCCCGTAGCACTGCCCGGCCAGAACGGGCTCCCAACTCGAGAAAAGGAAAAGAAAACAAGCAAACAATTCAAAACAAATAAAGGCTCCGGGATCCCACCAGCATGGCAGCCCAGACCAGGAAGAAGTTCCACACTCGAACGGAGCTCTGCAGCCCCCCAGGAAGAAGCAAAGATGGCACACGGAGCCAGGTATTTGAGTGAAAGGAGGGGGAGGTAGTGAGAGGTAAGGAAGAAATCAAAAGAAGCAGAAAAAAGCAACACCAGCAGCCAACAAATGGCACTCAGGGAGTCGTTAGTGCGGGTGGGTGGAATCCAAGCAGCCAGTGCTTCCCAACCAAGAGACTGTGGCCGCGTGATGCAGAGGAGGCCGAGTGGGGATGAAGAAGGGTGGGGGTGGGAAAGCGTATATTGCCAATTATCGGTTGTTCTGTCTCCTTCTGGAAGCTCCGTGAAGCTGCTTTCTCGTACCCCCTATTTGCTGGTCCCTGATAGGAGTCCAAGATGGCGGATCCACACTGCGTTAGCTGATAGGGGACCTCTGTGTGAACCTCTCTTCACTCTCTGTTCTTCGTCAGTTTTCTCACTCCATTTGGTGCTTGGCTGAGTTCTTTATCTCTTCATTTGATGTTTTAGGATTTCAGGATTGCTGTTTTCTCTGTTTGGCTTAGTTTTTCGGATCTTTTCTGTGGAGAGATGGCATGATGCTTCTGCCTAGAGCACCATGTTGCCAGAAGTCCAGTTGTTTAATTTCTTGACTGCTGCTTCCATGGGTGTTGATTCTGCATCCAAATAAAATGAAATCCTTGACAACTTCAATATTTTCTCCATTTATGATGATGTTGCTTACTGGTCCAGGTGTGTGGATTTTTGTTTTCTTTATGTTGAGGTGTAATCCATACTAAAGGCTGTAGTCTTTGATCATCATCAGTAAGTGCTTCAAGCCCTCTTCGCTTTCAGCAAGCAAGGTTGTGTCATCTAGCAATAAGTATCTTCAAATGTTAGCTCCTGACAGCTTTCCCCAAGAGCCTCAGGCAGAGCTACCACTGGCCCCTCCCAGTGCCTGCTTCAGCTTGTGCCTTCATTCCTCTCTTTTATTCAGCCCTGAGGCCAGAAGCAGTGCTATGTGGATAACTCCTTCTCCCAAAGTGGTAATACTTGGATAAAAAACACCCTGGAGGAAGAAGGAAACGAACTGGTGATGCCCATGGTCAGTCCATAAGACCCATGGAGGAGGTGGGCAGTGGGCAATGTCGCTTCATGCATGCCATCTGACGCCAGCTGAAGGCTCCCTCTCTGTGAGGTTGGATCCTAGACATACTCATCTATGTCTCTTTTCAAATGCGGAGCTGATGGCCAGTACTCACTGTGTCTCATATACATTTTTGCATGAGCCCTTGAAGCCTGGTGTGTATAACTGCTGACTTTGGGTAAGGGCTTCCCGCATGGCAGTGGCTCAGGAAGTAAAACTGTGTTGCCATGAAATGAAGTACTTCAAAGGCAAAGACTCTGCCCTTGGGAGACATTGTTGCTTATTGGGATGATTTTGGAGTCAGATAGACTAGAGTTCTAATCCTTATTTCTTCTGTGTGACCTTGGGCAAATTACCTAACCTCTCTGAGTCTCTTCCCTATGTTTGTAGACAAGAGTTGTTGTAAAGACTGAATGAGGTAATAAGATAATTCATAGCACAGAGCCAGGCACACAATACATGCCCTGTGCAGGGCCAGGACCATTATCACTATTATCAAGGATATGAGGAGGATAGCATGAGCTTAGTAAAGGAAAAAAGACTCTTTATTGTTACAGATCACCAGCAATCTAAATGGCTTCTTTGAGGGGTAGTGAGCCCTCCATCACTGGAGAGATTCAAATAGTGAGGTTGGATGACAGTTTCTCCATCAGAGATTCCTTCACTGGGTGAGAAGTGGGACTAGATGAGCTTCATATATCTTCCAAAGTTTAAGTCTGCTAAGATTGATTCTGGAAGATAGATTTAAAATTGAGAGCATGAGCTTCGGAGGCTGGGTTCAAATCCTAGCTCTGCCACTTTACTAGCTCTGTAGTCTTAGGAAAGTTATTTACTTCTTCAAGTCTTAGTTTCTTTGTTTGTCAAGTAATGGTATTAGTAGAACCTAGTGTGCAGAATGCTCATAAGGATTAAATGAATTAATGCTCATTTAGTATGTTCCCAATAACTGCTAGTCATTATTTTATAGACAGTAACTCCACTCATCTTCTGAGCTCCGGCAGACGATGCCTCCCGACACCTATGTAGTGACCTGCTCCAGAATTCAGTGGACTGTGATCTCAGCTAGTTTCTCTCCCCAAGCATCCCACTCTTTGATTAAGGAGAAAACTAAAACAATAGCATCAGTGCTTTCAGGCAAATAAGCAGAATCAATTCTGAAAGTTTTGAATGTCATAGAGTAAAAACCGTGTACTCTGTTAAACTAAAAGCAAAGAGGTTTATTAAAGGCAAGATACCATTTAAACTGGGGAGATATTAGATCCCACAGAGTGAAATCAAACGCTCTGAGGAGTTACGGGCATCCAGGCAGTATTTATATTGTTAAATCAGAAACGAACAACACAATAGTCTGGTTGGTGTTTGGTGAGGTAAGATAGTTGAGGGCGGGATATATGGAAACCGGGAAACTTCTGAGATTTGTTCAAAGGCTAGACGTGTGTTTAGTTACCTGGTTACTATGTGGTTTCTCTGGGAACATGCTGATAACATTCTTTCTTAACTTGGTTACAAAGACAACCATTTCCTTAGATACCTTAAGGAAATGTTGTTTTGAGAACACTTTACTAATGGATTTTGTTAGCACCCCCACCCCGGTTTCACATGATGTATTTTGACATGGATTGCCTGGCTATGGCTTATGAGAGAGCAGTATGTACTCAAATATTATTTTTTTACAAATAGAAATCTTGCTAAGACAATCGCAAGATCCGTGAGCCATGTTCATTAATCTTCTATTGTTTTCTGAAAGAATAAGCGTCAAGTGTTTCAGTGAGACTGAGCACCTAAATACAGTTATGTGAAACTAGACAAGCTGTTCTTTTTAGTTACAGTCAAGGAGCAAAACATTTTCTTGGTGTTTCAGTAGCCTATACAAAGGCAGAAATTACAAAATGGAGTGGACTCAGGTCTAAACCAACCCTTTCAGGTACACCAGGCACCTTTAATTTTAAAAGCCCTTCCACAGAACCCTGGAAAATGCAGGAAGATGGGGCTATCCAGTACTACTCAAGTCTCCTGGTGGCCGGAACAGGCTAATGCAGCGCCTCCCAAATGCCCCAGCTTAGGTCTCAGAGCAAAGGTAGCTTGTTCGTCCATGGGAGTTTGCCAAATGTGTTTGCAGAGCGATCTTCCAATTTAAAAGCCCAAGGGGAAAGCTTCTTTACACAAAGCAGCCTGTGCCCACGCATGCACGCACACACACAATCTTGAGAAAATCATGCTCAAAGAGTCACAGCCTTGGGAGTCATGACTAAGACACCCTCTGAGCACCATTCATATCACCCCACTCAGCTGAAGGAAAATGCAGCCACCCCGGACAGAATTGTTCAGTCCTTGAAGCATGTCCTGACTATCCTTTTCCTCCTCTTTCTGTCCGTCTTTCCCCAAATCCCAGAAAACCCTCTTCAGGGTCCTTCTATCTTCTTGCTCTGAGAAAGATTTGCTGTTATACATTGCATTATTGATTGGCTGAAGGCATTTTGCCTAAAAGTCACGCACATGAAATTATTCTCTCAGCCAGGTGCACCCATGGTACAGAAGGCTTAGTGTTTCTATAGTCCCTGCATCTAATTCCTCTTCCGAGAACAGCATCCCTATGATCATTGAGAGAGCCACCCCTCCCCATGCCCAGATCTAACTCTTTTCCCTGATTTCAGAGATGGGAAAATTACCCAGACATGATCAATAAGAGTATCATATGCTCATGCCACAGTGATAGGTCAAGGGATTGGGCATACGACCCAAGCTGACCAATGAGAGCTAACGAACATCAGCTTTAGGATTTTTGCTCATAGAATGTCATCCTAAAGTTGCTAAGGACAAAGAGGGAAATTACCATGTGGCTATACCACACTTGAGAATGAAACTAGCACCAAAGAAAGCAGATCTTAGAGACATAAAATTAGGCTATAATTGTGTCATGGTTTGAATTATGTCCCCCCAAAAATGTGGGTATCAATTTGGCTGGGCCATGATTCCTGGTACTGTGTGATTTTCCTGTATGTTGTAAACCTGCCTCTATGATGTTAATGAGGGAGGATGGGTGGCAGCTGTGTTAGTAAGGCAGGACCTGATCTACAAGACTGGATTGTGTCCTGAGGCAATCTCTTGAGATATAAAAACAGAAGTGGGCAGAGAGACAGGGGGACCTCATACCATCAAGAAAGCAGTGCCGGGAGCAGAGCGCGTCCTTTGGACCTGGGTCCCTGGGCCGAGAAGCTCCTAGTCCAGGGGAACACTGATGAGAAGGCCGACAGAGAGAAAGACTTCCCCTGGAGCTGACACCCTGAATTTGGACTTTCAGCCTACTTTGACTGTGAGGAAATAAACTTCTCTTTGTGAAAACTATCCACTTGTGGTATTTCTGTTACAGCAGCACTAGATAACTAAGACAAATGGCATTGATTGAGCCCCTGGATCCAACTATACCTGAAGCTTATTATTCTTGAAATTTTCATTGAGTATTGTTGTTGCTGGTTGCCATGGAGTTAATTCCAACTCATAGCGACCCCATGTGTACAGCAATAAATTTCCCTTTTGCAACCAAAAGACTTCTGATTACTACTTATGAAAAAAAATTTTTTTTCAACTATCGAATGGAGGTTTCTTCTCTTTGCCGAAGGACATTTAAATTTTAGTAGGACTGTGGAAGGTATTTCTAAAATGGAACTATATACTGGGAGGGCAGCCTGTTTGAGTCCAGACTGGCTGAGACAAGAAACCTATCTCAAGGAGATAGCACTTGAGCTAGACCAAAGAGCTGGGTAAAAACTGGGCATATGAAACACACGGCCACAGAAGAGACTTGGAGTGCCCATAAGGGCCATTAGAGAAGTCAGAGAGAGCAAGGAAGGAATATCGAAGATCATGGGCAGCTTCTATTCATAGTAAAGTCACTCCCCCTTTACACCAATTGTTGTTGTGTGCTGTTGAGTTGATTCTGACTCATAGCAACCCTATGGGACAGGGTTGAACTGTCCCATAGGGTTTCATCTCACTTACTTTGGACATGTTATCAGGAGGGACCAGTCCCTGGAGAAGGACATCATGTTTGGTAAAGTAGAGGGTCAGTGAAAATGAAGAAGACCCTGAACAAGACGGATTGACACAGTGGCTACAACAATGGGCTCAAGCATAGAAACAATTGTGAGATGGTGCAGAACCAGGTAGTGTGTCGTTCTGTTGAACATGGGGTCGCTATGAGTCAGAACTGAGCTGACGGCACCTAACAACGACAATTTCTGAGGGAGCAAGTTCTCCAGGTCTTTTCTCCTGTGGAGCAGCTAGGGGGTTCAAACTGCCAACCTTTCCGTTAGCAGCCAAGTGCTTAACCAATTCACCACCAGGGCTCTTTCTTTACACCAAAGTGCTTTAAAAACACCTGGCAAACAGCAGCAGTGCAATGATTATTATTATCCTTGTCTTTATTATTATTTACGGAGAGGCAACCTAAGACCATCCAGGGGTGCTTTAGTCAAAACTTCGTTTCAAGTGTCCAAAACCCAAATCAAACTAGCTTAAACAGAAAGGGAGAATTCATTAAAGGCTCATAGCAGGGGTCTTAGCTGGATCACAGGGCAAATGGAATCAGGAACTATAACCCTATAGAATTGTCTCCTCCACATCTCCACTTCCCTTGGTATGTCTGCCTCATTTTCTCTTACAGCAGCCTGGATTTATTCAAATAATGAGGTGCAGGGACTCTCACTCTGTCTCTTCATTCCCAAGTTCTAAAATCCCCCTGGAAGGGATGTGATTGGCCCACCTTGAGTTGGGTACTGAAAGCTAAGGAAGGGGCCAAGCTTGACCACACTGTCAGGGCCCTGCTCAGATCCCTCAAACCTTTCCCTTTCAGCTGCCAGGATCTCCACATCTCCATTCCTATGTCCTAGGGCTTTTTTCCCCAGAACCATGGAAGACTGTTCTGTCTCTGTGAGTGGCAGACCAGAAGTGCTAGGGAATTATCAACCCCTGGCATTAGCCCTCAACCAAAGTCTATCGGAATGGGTGTATAAGTACTGCAGCTCCCTCGATCCTTGGGGAATAAAATGCGTGTCATTAGCATTGTTCCCTCACAGAGTTACACTCCAGTTACCCTCTGGGGTAGCTGGCTTTATAACACACTCATTATTGGCTGCCTTCCCTTCCCTGTATCACTTGGGGACTCTTCTACCAAAGTTTCCTGCACCTCCCAAGTAAACTACTATCTCAGGGTCTGCTGCTGGGAAAACTCAAGCTAAGACAGAAGTCAAGGATGGACTAATTTCAAGTCTCGAAAGTCCAAATACAAAGCCAGGAGACTAAGGATGACAGATTGGATAAATAAGGGAGAAACTAGATCTGGGCAAAGTGTCTGAGACAGGGGCTGCTCCTCCAACTACCTCTACAGCTCTCTGTGGCCAGGTCTTGGGCAGTGAGGTGAGCAGTTATGTATACAATGCTAGAGACAGAACAGATATCACAGTGAGTTCTCTGGAACTGGTAGTTCCCACCAGTTCTGCGAGTGCAGAGTACATGTATGATGTGGTTTTGGGGATGAGCATGTCTGGGGGTGGGGGGCAGTGCAGATGTGCAAATGGTCTTCTTTACCATGTCTGCTGGCTGCCTCCCATTTGGTGGGCACTGTCTGCACACATAGGAGTGACTTTGTATGTGACTCAGTCATTTTTACTGAAACAGAGATGAGGTAGGACCTTTGAAGGCTGTAGTGCTCCATCTATTTGTCAGAAACATCTTTAATAAATAAAAAGGGAAAAGGGGTAGTGTAGGGTGACAGTGACAGGGAGACAAACATGAAATGTGAAGATTTCTGTCTCTGGCTCTGAACTGAAGCATTTTTGCTCCTGAGATAAAAGAGATTGAAAATGATCTGCAGCCAGCCCTCCTCTCTAATCCACAGCAGCCCCCAGGCCATCAGGATGGGAAGTTCTTGCCTTCCTGCTCACAGGGAATAGCAGGTAGCCTATTTCCCAGGAAGTCCTCATCTGCAGCTGATGATGTAGAAAGTTCCCTACAGGGCAGGAACTTGTAGGGAGCACCAGATACCTCCCCCTTGCCATGTTGGCCATGTGGTGTGTCACCGTGCATATTTGCATGTGAAATATCAGGGAATGTGTACTAAGCAGAGTTACTTCTAGCTATTTCGCTAAAGTAGGCCACTGTATAGGATTTCCAGAGCCCAAAGTAATTACCCACCATAAAAATATGCACACACAAGAATACCTTCCTGCCGTGGGAAATTTCCAAAGAACATTCTGAGGAAGTCGTTGATTGTCCCACTTTTCCTTAGCAATGAAACAGAATTCCAAACCAAGTGGATAATGTGGTACACCTGTCGGGCTGCCGCCAGCACACCCATTAAAATGACTTTTCTAGAACCACAGTTGTACTATGTAGTGAAAAGCCCAGCTTCTTAAATGCAGCATATTCTGCAACTGTCCATGTGTTTTTGGACTTACTCCTCCACGGGTGTCAATTTTTTCATCTGTCAAATGAGGAGGTTGGTTAAGAAAGTGATTTCCAAATTTTTGTTTTAGCCCAAAATTCTTATTTTCAAAAAAATCACATCCAGAACTTTAGTAAACAAAGCATTGGTTAAAGAGGAAGTCGTGGATTTGTTTAACCTTTCTCTTATCCCAAAAACAGTCCCAGAGGTATCACTGGAGAACCCCAAAACTCTGCAAACCAATTTCAAACTACCTGACTCTAAGGTCTTTCCAGCTTTAGGTTCTAGGGACCATATATAGGCTGGCTACTGGGTTGTATTTAACTAACCAAGATGGTTACTTTTCTTTGTGTTATAGTACCATTTTCATCCAACAGTTGCATACCAGGTGGCTGTTCTCCTGAGCCAGAGCTCTGCTGCCTGTGTACCCCCAGCTCTTTAGCACATAGCCCCCCAATCTCTGTGTTGGTTCTTAAAAGAGGACAAGACTCAGTCCCTCCCAATAGACCCCACTAAGCCTTGATTATCAGCCAAAACCTATCCCTGAGGCAGGGAGGGACATAGCTCTGAGACCTCCAAGGAAACCCAAGAACATTGTCCTTCAAGACGAAAGAAGATGGGAAGGAGGAAGTGATCTTTCCTTAGCTTACAACTGCTCTTCAGTGGCTCCGATGACCTCCAGAATGAGGAGGGAACTCTACCCTGGGATACCTAAAGTCCTTCAGGGCTGGTCTGTGCCTCACCTGACCTCCTCTTTCATCACGGCACCTCCTTGGACCCTACGTTCAGCTATACCTAACCACTGGCCATCCTTGCCCACAAGCCTTTTCCTGAGTCCCTCTACCCTGCATACCTCCTTGACCGCATAGCCACCCACCCCATCACAGCCAACCGACCTCGGTAGCTCTCTCTTCTTAAACTTTGGCTCAGACCTCTCTTCCCTTGCCCGCTGCCCCTCACCCCCACAATCACATGCAAACATTGCCTTGGATCAGGGCCCTTCTTCTTGCCTTTCATAAGCCAGTTGCCGTCGAGTCGATTCCAACTCATGGCGACTCCATGTACTTTAGAGTAGACCTGTGCTCCATAGGGCTTTCATGGCTGGACATTTTGGAAGCAGATTGCCAGGCCTTTCTTCTCAGGCACTTCTGGATAGATTCAAACTGCCAGCCTTTTGGTTAGTAGCCAACCACTTAACCATCTATGCCACCCAGGGATTCCCTGCCTTGCCATAGCACCCTATTAGATCCCCTGGAGTACAGACGGGGCCTGGTCCTCTCAGCGTCTCCAACATATAACAAAAATAGCTAATATTTACCATGTGCCGGACAGTATTCAGAGTACTCTGCAAGCATAAACTCATTTAATCCTTGCAACAATTCTATAACGTAGGTACTATTATTATGACCATTTGTTATTGTTATTGTTAGGTGCCATGGTGTGCAACAGAACCCGTGTACAACAGAAAGAAACACTGCCCGGTCCTGCATCATCCTCACAATTGCCACTATGCTTGAGCCCATTGTTGCAGCCACCGTGTCAATCCATCTTGTTGAGGGTCTGCCTCTGACCATTTTACAGATAAGAAAACCCAAGGTCAAGAAAGGTTAATTTGTCCAAAGCCACACAACCAAGATTAGAGCCAGGACTTATCTTGGACTCTTAACCTCTGCACCATCATGTCCGACCCAGAGCAGTAAATGAATTTCAGTTCAATGGGTTGATTTAGACCAATTGTCTGAATTTAGTGCTTTTTGATTTGTGTTGTATGAAAAGAATCCCAAGACTCCCCAGTGGTGCCTCAGCAGTGGCAGAGGCCCTAGAGGTAGCAGGATTATCACCCCTCTCTTCTCACTTCCTCAACCAGGCAGCTCAGCGTTGATCTTGTGTTAAATTTTGTTTGAAGAAAAACTTCTACTGTTTTAAGGGAAGAAAAAATAAGAAAACGAAGAAAAATAAGGGTTTCCAAGGAGTAGCTGGTGGATTTGAACTGCGATCTTTTGGTTAGCAGCTGTAGCTCGCCATAGCTCTTAACCACTGTACCACCAGGGCTCCCAAGTAATAATAGCTAATACTTATTGAATATGTTGTTGTTGTTTTTGTTAGCTGTCATTGAGTTGGCCCCGACTGATGGCGTGCCTATGTACAACAGAAGGAAACATTGCCCAGTTCTGCTCCATCTTCACAATCATTGGCAAGTTTGAGAATAATCAGATAATATGCTGGTCTGATCCATAAAGTTTTCGTTGACTATTTTTCGGAAGTAGATTGCCAGGCCTTTCTTCCTAGTCTGTTGTAGTCTGGATGTTCTGCTGAAAACTGACCACCATGGGTGACCCTGCCGGTATTTGAAATACCAGTGGCATAGATTCCAGCATCATAGCAAATTGAGGTTGCTATAGGGTTGCTTTGAGTTGGAATCGACTTGACGGCAATGTTTTTTTTTTTTTTTAAGTGCTTTATATTGTTAGTTTTTTTAAATTAATGTTTTATTGTATTTTAGGTGAAAGTTTACACAGCAAATAAGGTTCCCCTTTAACAATTTTTATACAAATTGTTACATGCCATTGGTTATAATTTTTACAATGTGTCAATATTCTCATTATTTCCATTCTGTTCGTTCTAGTTCTGGTTCCATGGATATAGCTTCCCTTCCCCTCCTTACCTTTTCATCTTTGCTTCTGGATTAATGTTGACCGTTTGGTGGCATATAGTTAATTGTTTAAGGGAGCACATTACTTACGGGTGATATTGTTTATTTATACGCCAATCTATTATTTGGCTGAAAAGTGACCTGCAGAAATAGCTTCAATTCCAACTTCAAAGGGTATCTTAAGGAGATAGTCTCAGGGGTTCTTCTAATTCCTACTGATCCAGTAAGTCTGGACTTTTTTAGGAATTTGAGTTTTGTTCTACTTTTTTTTCCCATTCTATCCGGAACCTTCTATTGTGTCCCTGGTCAGAACAGACGGTAGTGGTAGCCGGGCACCATATAGTTCTGGTCTCAGGTTAGAAGAGGCTGTGGTTTGTGTGGGCTGTTAGTCCCATGGACTAGTTTCTTCTTTGAGCATTTTATTTCCTTCTTTCTCTTTTGCTCCACACGAGTAGAAACCAATAGTTGTATCTCAGATGGCCGCTTGCAAGTTTTTAAGACCCTAGATGCTACTCACCAAACTAGGAGGTAGAACACTAACTTCGTGAACTATGTTATGCCAATTGACTAAGTTGTCCCTGGAAACAATAGTCCCAAGCCTTTTAAGCCGGTAAACCAATCCCATGAGCTGTTTGGATATGTCTAGGAAGTCTCTGTGACTGTGCCCCCTATGTGGTTTGTTATGTATGTGGGTATAGATGCAGCACGCACAAATGTGTAGAAGCTTATGCCTACAGATACACCTATATATGCATGTGCTTTTACTCGCATATGCCTTCTTATACACATATATGCATCCATATCTACCTACATAACCACACACATATTTTTGGTTGTTTTTACTGTTGCTGCAAAATTGTATATGTTATAGCGTTTACCAGAATTGTCACTTTGTCTTGTGTGCTTCATAGTGTCTTTATTTCAGGGCTTCAAACTGGTTCAAATCCCTGCTGAGAATTAGCATTTCCAACAAGTTCCCAGGTGATGCTAATGCCGCTGGTTAGGGACAAATTTTGAGAACCACTAGTAGAGCCACCACCACCAAGCATTGTCGTCAAGTCAATTCCGACTCATAGGACAGAATAGAACGGCCCCATAGGATTTCCGAGGAGCAGCTGGTAGATTCGAACTGCTGACCTTTTGGTTAGCAGCTGAGCTCTTAACCACTGTGCCACCACGGCTCCACTAGTAGAGCAGTAGTTCTTAAAATTTATTATACGTAAGAATCACCTGGGGATCTTGTTAAAACGTAGATTCTAATTCAGTATATCTGGGGTGGAAATGAAAATTCTCAGCAAGGGTTCCAACCCAAACAAACAGGTTTGAAGCCCTGCTTTACTTACATTGGTCAAGTTGTGCTGACTTCACCCATATTTGGGATTGCCTTGTCCATCACCAAAAGTAACAAGTGTCTGCTATCTAGAATGTGATTCACCCTCCTTTTCCCTCCCATCCCTGGTAACCATCAAAGGTCATTGCTTTCTATATGTATATCTATTCTTGACTTTTTATAATCGTGAAACCGTACAATATTTGTCTTTTTGTGATTGACTTATTTCACTCAGCATAACGTCCTCCAGATTTATCCATGTTATGTTTCACGGACTCCTCACGATCCTTTATAGCAGTGTAGTATTCCATTCTATGTATGTACCACAGTTTGTTAATCTGTTCATCTGTTGATGGGTACTTAGGCTGTTTCCATGTTTTTGCTATTGTAATGCTGCAATGTACATAGGTGTGTGTACGTCCGTTCATGCCATTGCTCTTATATCACTAGGATATACACTTAGGAGTGGGATTGCAACATCGTAAGGTATTTTTATTTCTCCCTTTAGAGGAAGCATCATACTGTGTTCTGTAGTGGCTGTAGTGTTTTACAATCCACCAGCAGTGTCTAAGAGTTCCAGTCCCCACACAACCTCACCAGCATTTGTTGTTTTCTGTTTTTTCAGTCATTGCCATTTTTGCAAGGGTGAGATGGTAACTCGTTGTAGTTTTTTTTTTTTTTTCCTCTTTCAAATACTTATTTAAAAGAATTGAACATAAACAAATGTGGTTGCATATTGAAACAAGATTAGTGAAGAGCTGAGACTAGAAATTGCCATGCAGGACTCTGATCACTTAGGTGGTTAATCTGTATAACTTCATGGTTTTGATTTCCATCTCTCTAATGGCTAATTATCTCAAGCATCTTCTCATGTATTTGTTGGCCGCCTGAATATGCTTTTCGGTGAAGTGTCTGTTCATGTCCTTTGCCCATTTTTTTATCAGATTATCTTTCTGTTGTTGAGTTGTTGAAGTTTTCTATACATTTTAGAGATTAGATCCTTATCAGATATGTCATTGCCAAAGATTTTTTCCCCAGTCTGTAGATTCTCTTTTTACTCTCTTGGCGAAGTCTTTAGATGAGCATAAGTATTTAATTTTAGGGAGGTCACAGTTATCTAATTTATCTTCTATTGTTCATGCACTTTTAGTTTTGTTTCATAGGCTATTTATGCCAAAAATTAGGTCCCCTAGTTTTGACCTTATGTTACCTTCCAGGAACTTTATAATTTTAGCTTTAACATTTAGGTCTTTGACCCATTTTGAGTTAGTTTTTGTGCATAGTGTGAAGTATGGATCCTGATTCATATTTCTGCATATGGATATCCAGTTTTGCCAGCAACATTTGTTAAACAGACTTTTTCTTCTGCATTGAATGGACTTTGACCCTTTGTCAAAGATCAGCTGCCCATAGATGGATGGATTTACTTCCAGGTTCTCGATTCTATTCCATTGATCTATGTGTCTATCATTGAACCGGTACAAGGCTGTTTGGATTACAGCCATGACTGTACAGTAGGTTTTGAGATCAGGAAGTGAGAGGCCTCCTACTTTGTCCTTCTTCTTCAGTATTGCTTCAGCTATTCGATGCCTTCTTCCTTTCCATATGAAGCTGGTGATTAGTTTTTCCATTTCATTAAAGAACAATTTTGGAGCGTGGATCTGGATCATATTATATGTATAGATCACTTCGGGTAATATTGACTTCTTCAAAATGTTGTCTTCCGATCCACAAGCATGGAATGTTTTTCCAGTTATGTATATCTCTTTTAGTTTCTTGCAGTAGTGTTTTATAGTTTTCATTGTATAAGTCTGTTACTTCCCTGGTTAGGTTTATTCCTAGGTATTTTATCCTTTGGTAGCTATTCTAAGTGGTGTTGCTGTCTTGATTTGTTTTTGGAGTCCTCCTTGTTACTGTAGAGGAACCCAATTGATTTTTGTGTATTGATCCTGTGCCACTTTGCTGAATCCTTCTATTAGTTCCAGTAACCTTCTTGTGAAGTCTCTGGAATTTTCTATGTATAGATAGGATTATGTCATCTGTGAATAAGGATAGTTTTACTTCTTCCTTTCCAGTGTGGATAAGCTTCGTTTCCCTTTCTTGCCTTATTCCTCTAGCTATAAGTATAAAATTGAGTAAGAATGGTGATAAAGGGTATCCTTGTCTCGTTACCATTCTCAAGGGGAATGCACTCAAACTTTCTCCACTGAGAATAATATCGGCTGTTGGTTTTGCATATATGCCCTTAATTACATTGAGGAATTTCCCTTCTATTACTATTCTGCTGAGAGTTTTTATCAGGACAAGGGTGTTGTATTTTATCAAATGCCTTCTCTGCTCTCCTAGGGCTTGCACTTTTGTGGGGGAGGCAAACAATAAATAAGAGAGAAAACACCTGTATAATGACAAGCGGTAATAATTCTATGAGGGAAAACAAGGTACCGTGGAAGCAACGCTGAGAATGAGGTGGACTATATTAGTTGGAGGGATCAGAGGCTTATTAAAGTAAGGTTTTTGGATTTTATTCCAAGTACCACAGAGGCAGGGCGTGGGGTGGCGCAATGGTTAAGAGCTGGGGTACTAACCAAAAGGTCAGCAGCTCGAATCCACCAGCCGCTCCTTGGAAACCCTACGGGGCGGTTTTACTCTGTCCTATAGGGTTGCTGTGAGTCGGAAGCGACTGGACGGCAATGAGTTTGGTTTGGTTTGGTTTTGGTTAAGCATGGGAATAACAGTCTAAGTTTTAGAGAATGGAGAGTAAAGGAAAGACTGCTTAGGAGGCATTTGCAATAAATATATACAACATTCCCTCGTGGTAGGTATTATTATTCCCTCTTTCATGAGGAAAAGGGCTTCAGAGAAGTGAAATGATTCACCCCAACTTTCGAAATAAGTGTCAGACCGGCGTTAACAGACAGATTTGTCTTTTCTGAGAGCCTGGACTCTTAACCACTGGCATATTCATGGAAGTCTCTTCATTCTTACAAATTTCTTTTTAACCACTCTCTCTATCCTCATAAAGAGTCTCGGTGGCACGATAGTTAAAACACTCAGCCGCTAAGCGAAAGGTGGGCGGTTGGAACCCACCAGCCCCTATGAGGAGAAAAATGTGGCAGCATGCTTCCATAAAGATTTACAGCCTTGAAAACCGTATGAGGCAGTTCTCTTTGTCCTATAGGGTCGCTATGAGCCCGGATGGACTCCAGGGCAGTAGGTTTGGTTTTTGGTTTCCTATTCCCATGCCTAGTAATTTCCAATACGTAATACAGTATGTTGAGCCCTGATCGCGCAGTGGTTAAGAGCTAGGCTGCTATCCAAAAACGTCAGCATTTCGAATCCACCAGCTGCTGCTTGGAAACCTCATGCGGCAGTTCTACTCTGTCCTATAAGGTCACTATGAATTGGAATCAACGTGACGCAATGGGTTTGTTTGTTGTCTGTTTTTGTTTTGTTTTGGTAAAACCGTATGCAGCTCTGGAAAGATCTGCTGAGTTTTAATTCCTTTCTAAAAGTAACCTCTCCCAGCTCTTGCTAATTCCAGCCCCTCCCCAGGGACGTGCAGGGCCTCTCGCTTACTCCACGCCGGGGTGGGGTGGTGTGGGAGGGAGAGGGAGTACTTAGGGGTTACTGCCCCCTCTCTCACCCCAACTCCCTTAAAAAGCTTTGAAATGGAAAAGAAAACAAAATCTCATAGAATCCGCTCGACTTCCCTTTCCTTTTCATATGCCTCTCAATGGATATTCAAGGGCCAGGCCTCAACAGGTTGTAAATCTGCTTGGTGGCTGCAATCGGAGCGATTTCACGAGCAGAAGCGAAATTCTTCCCTGGCGGGAGCTTACGCCGCCCCTTTCCGAGAAGGAAAACATTCTTGTCTTTACACTGACGCTCCACCTGTCCCGGCAGCCCCCAACCTGAATCCGGGGAGAACGGAGTCTAACGCTGCTCCCAGGGCGGAAGTGCGAGGGCCAGTCCAGGTGGGCTGGGAAAACCTGCTGGAAGGAGCTGCCTTGAGCACAACGCCTGCCTCCCTGGGCTTTGGATTCCCCAGCAGTGCCTGACACGGGAGACGCTGCATAAATATTTATTGAATGAATGAGTGGCTCCGAAAAATAAGAAATAGTAGTACGCAACTCGCAGGGTAGTTGAGGTGATTAAATGAAGTAACAGCAAGTGGAAATTTCTAGCACAGAGAAATGACAGAATAAATAAACGGGAGTTGCTCTCCTTCCTTCTCACCCTCCACTCCGTCAGAAGTGACATCTTCTCCTTCAGCCGCTTTCTGCCTTCTGCTTTTGAACCTCTTCCTCCCGCTTCTATTTTTAGCAGGAGATGGCTCTACCCCGGAAGCTGGCAGAACAGCTGAGTGTAAAACTTTTCAAAGCAAGCCTCTCCAGCCAAGGATCTCTTAACAGCCCTCTAGCCAGGTGTGGGAAGATTTGAAGGCTCAGGACAGTTCTTCGCTGGGGTTCCCCCCCCCCCCCCCCCCCGGCCTATTGAGGGCTGATAGAACAGCTAAACTGTTCCTTGGGCCTTTCGGCCTGGAATTATTTTAGGGAGAAGAGCAAGAGTACAGGAAGGTTTCTGACTTGGTTTGCTTGTGGGGAGGGCACAGAGCTGACCTTTCCTTCCCACCCCCACCTCCAAACACAGAATTATAAACTAAGCCGAGTTGACCATCTTGTATTCTACTTGCATTCATCAGTACTGTCTCTCTATTTTAGCACTTATGACTGAAGCTGTACTTTTACTCTTGGTTTAAAATAGACGCTTATCTCTGCAGTTAAATCAGACCTTCTCCAGGATAAAAATGTGTCTCATTCATTTCTGTATCAGCATCTGGTTCACAGTGGAGCTTAAAAAAAAAAGACTGTTGAAGACACTGTAGAATCACAGTTCCAAAAGACAAATAGGAGGTTTTCCAGGAAAAGACACCTGAACTGAATCTCAAAGGATGACCTGGAATTATCTAGTCAAGAAGTGAGGGGTACAATGAACCTTAAAGAACACCCCAGGAAGAAAAAAAAATAGCTTGAGTGAAGGTAAGGGGATAAGAACCTTCTCTGTGGGAGTGAAGAACCAGAAGTAACTTTTTTTTTTTTCCTTTTGGCATTAAATCAATTCCAACTCATGGTGACCCCACATGCATTAGAGTAGAAATGTACTCCATATAGTGGTTAAGAGTCAGCTGCTAACCAAAAGGTCGGCAGTTCGAATCCACCAGACACTCCTTGGAAACCCTATGGGGCAGTTCTACTCTGTCCTATATGGTTGCTATGAGTCGGAAGCAACTTGATGGCAATGGGTTTGACGTTTCTTTGGTACTCCATACGGTTTTCAGTGTTTGATTTCTTGGAAATAGACCTCCAGGCCTTTCTTCCAAGGCACCTCTGGGGGGACTCAAACATAAAACCTTTCAGTTAGCAGCTGAGCATCTTAACCATTTGCACCACCCAGGGACACCAGAAATAATTGGTACAATGTAAAAGAAGACAAAGACTAAGTCAAGGACTACTGATCTGTGTTATTTGTATGTCCACTACCACAGCCCTTGCCACACTGTATTTTACTGTTTGTGTAACAGATTGTATTCCCTAGCCCATTGGAAGCTTCACAAGGGCAGGGACCACATCTATCATACTCATCATTGTAACTGCTACACTCACATAGAGCGGTTGTCTAAATAAATGAAGAAAGGTACAGTGTCAACTAGCAGGAGCTACATTCACGCAGAGCTATGTATCCTTTCACTAAGAAGTTTGGATGTTATCCTAAAGACAATGGACAACCAGTAAAGAAAGATAGCTATTTCATCAAAGGACAGACATAAGAAAATTGGTGTTTTAGAAGGGTAACCCTGGATGTAGAATATAAACGGAAGTGCCCAGAACTGAAGGAACAAGGCCTGTTAGGAAGCTGTTCCAGATATGCTAGCAAAGAAGAAATGGTGGTCTGGATTAGAATTGTAGTAGTAGAAATGAAAAATAAGGGTAAATTTATGATATATTTTTAATGGGTAATTTTTATTGAAGTATAATTTATGTAAAATAAAATGCAGAGATCCCAAATGTACTGCCTTAGGAGTTTCAACAATCGTCTAACAACTTTCCAGAACAAGAGATGAAATACTGACGTTATCACCCCAAATTTTCCTCCTACCCCTTTGTGTTCTCATTGTGTGCCATCGAGCAGATTCCGACTCATAGCGACCCTATAGGACAGAGTAGAAATGCTACATAGGGTCTCCTAGGCTGTAATCTTTACAGGAGCAGATGGCCAGGTCTTTTCTCCCACAGAGCCACTGGCTGGTTTGAATCACTGACCTTTTAGTTACCAGCCAAGTGCTTAGTATCACAATAATTCTGGCCTCATAAAATGAATTGAAAAAAAAGATTTTTTTAAGTCTGTTGAATAAATGAGTGAATTTATTTAGTGCTTACTGTACATAAGGCCCTTCTATTGGAGAGAAGAACGTGAAGGAAAAAAGGTCCAAACTGAAGAAACTTGCAGCCTTTCAGGGAAGACACAGATACACACACAAGTAGCTACCATTTTGTAACAGTAGATGCTGTGTTACAGAATCCAGTATCCAACATTAATCTGTCCATCGTCACTCCTTAAAATATAGTCAGTGCTGTAATAAAACCATTTTTTATCAGCAGGGACAGAAGAGATGTCACATGAGTAGATCACTCTGCAGTTTTCGTTATGCTGATGAGACCAGACTAAACTGACATCTTTGCCAGGTGAGTTGGCGCTCTCGTGTTCATTAACATTTTCATCAGTACTATTTATAATATAGGTAACAATGTTGCCTAGGAGTAGACTCATAAACATAAGCCATGTTTAAAGCTACCTATGCCGTTTAATTCCCAGTGTCTCCTTTGAACTTGTATTTAATGATTCCTCTCCCAACCCTCCCCCTACTCCATCACCATCACCAGGAAAATAACTCAGAAGTTCCAAGTCCTGTCAGCAGCCTGCTGGACACCTGGCTGCCTGAGTCTCCCTGCTCTCTTCCTTTGGAGTTTCGGTGTAACTTTTAGTTGATGTCAGCTGTAAGAGGAAAAGAAAATCAACACTGTCTTATGCTGAAATCTATAAGGAGATTGGGCATACAAGGTGGAAATGGCCCATGATGCAGTTACCTGCTCCTATTTTCAGCTGGGGGCTCAGAAGTCACATTGTGATCTGTGATATGTGGCAGGAGAGCTTGTGCTCCATGGGTGCATGTTAAACATGATACGTGAAAAGGCAGTAACGGTGAATTCTTCCCTCGGCAAAACTAATCAGACCTCCCTGAAGGGTTTGGCATCTTAATAGCAAAATAACTTAAAAAGGAAAAAAAAAGAAAACCGTGAAGATATTCAGACATGAAAAATTTGTGCCGTCTCACTTCTGTCTGGTAGGCAGAAAGGCTGGCTTCCGGGATAGGCCCCACTAACAGTTACGGACGCTAGTTGTAATGAACCTCAAATAGAAGCTTGCAGTTACAGAACCACCTGGTAGAAACCCAGCCAAGATCAGTGATCTACTTCACTCTTCATCACCAGGGTCCCCAGACATTAACATGTTTGTCGGACAGCTGCTGTAGTGCTTCCTGTCAAGAAAGTTCTAGTCTCAAGCCAGTGACTTTTCTGAGAACGTATAATTCAAATTCAGTACAAGAACTCCCCTCTTGACTGACTGACAGTATTCTTCCTCACCGGCTTCGCCACTTTCCATTGTGGTCACTGCCCTCTCCCATTCCAGCTCTGGGACTACTTCACTGGCCTAATCCAGGCAGATGGCCGGGGTTTCAAACTACCTCTTAGGACCAGTTTCACCTTCTCTGAGCCTTCAGTTTCCTCATTCATAAAGGAGGAATAATAGTAC
Organism: Dugong dugon; assembly: GCA_030035585.1. NCBI lineage: Eukaryota > Metazoa > Chordata > Mammalia > Sirenia > Dugongidae > Dugong > Dugong dugon. Next base: position 93,105,360 of record CM057462.1, read on the forward strand.
CCTCTTTGCAGGTCATTGTGAAAATCTTTAGCTTCAAAAACTGGCTCATGGCCAGGCCTCAATAAAGGTTAGCACTTTCAGTATTAATTGTGTGCAAACAAAAACAAAGGACTTTTATTTTCTCTTTCACAGTTCTGCCCTTAGTTAAAAGAAACCACATGGATTTGCCTTACTTAGTTGTACATAAAAGGATGACTTTATCATCTACAATGGAAAATCTGCTCTGACTATGGCACCACTCTTGGACAAGGAAAATTCTGAGAATAATGAGAAATTTGAGTTTTCTCTTGGGACACTATTTCCCCAGATATGTCTGTCTCTGAGAATTATGTGAATTATGCCTGTCTTAGTTATCCAGTGCTGCTGTAACAGAAATACCACAAGTGGATGGCTTTAACAAACAGAAATTTATTTTCTGACAATTTAGGAGGCTGAAAGTCTGAATTCAGGGTGCCATCTCTAGGGGAAGTCTTTCTCTGTTGGCTCTGAAGGAAGGTCCTTGTCTCTTTGAGCTTCTGTTCCTGGGTGATCGTCATGTGGCTTGGCATGTCTCTTCTCCCATCTCTACTTGTCTCATCTTGTTGAATCACTTTTATATCTCAAAAGAGATTAATTCAAAACATACCCTATGCTGATCCTGTCTCATTAACAAAGCAAAGATAACCCATTCCCAAATGGGATTATAACCACAGGCATAGAGGTTAGGATTTACAACACATATTTTTGGGGGATACTCTTCAATCCATAACAAGACCGTTGCAAAATATGACTGTATTTCATGGGATCTACTTTGAATAGGTACAACAGTGGGCAACCAGGTTGGTAACAAGGCAGAATTTTTTTTTTTCTTCATTTAAAAAAGATAATGTTTACTAGAGAACACTGAAATATCAAAGGGAAATTCTGGAGTGAATCAGACTCTTTATAGGAGTGGGTAAGAACCTTGCAGGAAATACTAAAACCAATAGTAGATTATGACTGTAGAACAATCTTATAGAGTATATAGTCCAACTCCTCATTTTTAAAAAATAGATTATTAAATAGATTATTTGCATATTATTTATACTTATTTATATAAGGAACAAGGGGAATAAAAAGGGAAATACTGCCTTAAGGTCTGAGAAGGGAATGCACGCCCACTAATTCTGCCCACACACAGAGCAATTCATGGTGGATACACTTTTCTCATGGGAACAGGTAAGCGACCCATCTCCCAAAGGACCTGACTGTTTGGCATTTATTAGCATGGTGAGATCTCCAAGGGCCAGGTGCTGGCTCCACCCTTGCCAGCTTAGACATCCAATTTACCCCCACACTGATAGCAGGCCAAGCTCTCAGGGGTAGGTATAGGGAAAAGAGAACATAAATTCATGAATTTACCATGAGATTTATGAATGTCCAGGGGCCAAAATATTCAAAATCATTTTGACCAGCACATTTTTCTCCCTGTAAACAAATCTGTCTGGGAAGACAAATATTAATCAGAGAAGAATGGTTGTTGAACATGAAATCAGAAATCAGGGAGTCAGAGGCATTCAGAGTTCATTGACATCAGACTAGAGTGGTGGTTCTTGACAGCCAAAGAATTTGATTTAATTGTACTGGGTTTCGGCCTGGACATGAGTATAGCTTTAAAAGGGCCCCAGGTGATTTGAATGTTCAACCTAGACTGAGAACCACTGAGCTAGGGTATGCTGATGTTCTACAGGGCTAGGGACTCTCTGCTAGATGTACGCTGGTGAAGGTTCCCTGTCTGAATAGTGGTTGGCTACTACCAAGATCTGCCTCAGAGACTCTTGTATTTCATGGGTGACCATGCCTCTTTTTTTTTTTTTTTTTTTTTTTCCAATTGCTGATTTTACAGAACAGAAGAAGTGACTTGCCTAAGATCACACAATTAGAGGCAGAATCAAAACTAAAATTACAGTTCTTCTGAACTCCACTTTGGGCCTCTTCCACTTCACCTGACCTTCTGAGGGATCTACAGGGACCTTATAGCATAAGGGTATGGTTTAGGCTGCCTTGAAGGAACTTAGATCTCACAAGCTATATCGAGTCCCCATAGTTTCCATGTCATCTGCTTTTAATTTTTTGGGTGTAGGTTGAGGCATATTTGAAGTGATTGGAGTCTATTCAGATCGAGTGTCCCTCCTCTACGCTTCCCACCAAACACATGCCAACCAGATCAGCCTTCTCAGTCAGTATGTTATTAATTTAGGAACCTCTCATTTCTGTCATGTGCCTGACTCATAAATAAGTGGTTGTTGTTGTTAGGTGCCATGAGGTCGATTTCGACTCATAGCAACGTCATGTTATGAACGGAGTGGAACTGCCCCGCAGGATTTATTAGGCTGTAATCTTTACAGGAGGACATCACCAGTTCTTTTCTCCCATGGAGCCACTGGGTTGGTTCAAACCGCCTACCTTTCCATTAACAGCCAAGCACTTAACTGTTGTGCCACCAGGGCTCCTTATCATAAATAGGTAAATTATGTTAAATCATCGTGCAGTAGATGTGAGGTTCTAGAGCCAGAGAGAAGTCTGGACTGAAGATGTCAGTGGAAGTGATCAGGGAAAGCCTCCATCTTCCAGACCCTGTGAAGTTGACCCCACTTCACACACCTGGAGCCTATCTCGAGCCTATCTCAAACACCTGGAGAACATTACTGCCTGGTGGATCATTTCCTATGAGGGGAAACTCTTGACTATGGGGAAAAAAGCATCTTGTTCACATGAAGGTAATGTAAAAGACACTCATTGTTTGGGTGTGATGCGCTTCTAAATCTCTGCAATAGGAGATTTTTATAAAGGGCCATCCCTGAAAACATTGAACTGAAAATGTAGACTTTGTATTAAGAAAAGATACAGTAAACTTGACATGAGGAATCTGACTTAGTTATCTAGTGCTGTTATAACAGACATAGCACAAGTGGATGGCTTTAACAAACAGAAATTTACTCTCTCACAGTCTAAGAGGCTAGAAGTCTGAATTCAGGGTGCCAGCTCCAGGGGAAGGCTTTCTCTCTTTGTCAGCTCTAGGGGAGTGTCTTGGCATCACACTTCCCTTGGGTCTAGGAGTTGCTTAGGGCAAGGACCCTGGGTCCAATGGACGCGTTCTGCTCCCAGGTCTTCTTTCTTGATGGCAGGAGGTCCTTCTCCTTTCTGCTCACCCCTTTCTTTTATATCTCAAAAGAGATTGACTTAAGATACAACCTAATCCTATAGATTGTATCCTGCTTCATTAACATCACAGAGGTTAGAATTTACAACACATAGGATAATTACATCAGATCTCAAAGTGGAGGACAATCACACAATACTGGGAATCATGGCTAGCCAAGTTGACACACATTTTGAGAAGGCACAATTCAATCCAGAACATAATCTAATAAGTGAAAAGTTCAAATCAGTGATGTTTTTCCTATACTTCCTTCATGCTACCTTTTTGAAAAAATGACAAATAAAATGTCATTTGTTGCCCCAATGTATATCAAGATATTGTCTGAAGTTAGGACAGATTCAGCCCAATCACCTATACCTGCTATTAGAGTGTAAAGATCGCTGGTGTTTGAGTTGATGACCCAGAAGCACTACAAAATTTTGGAGTGTCCTGGTAACCATCAAAGCAAGATTCAATTCTGTTCTGAATAGTTTTTATCTAAATTATACTTTCGTATTCTAAATTTTTCAAGATTAGTAGTCTATGCACAACATATGTGCTATCAGTTAAACCAAATATTCATCCTATTTCCAATATTTGGTGTCTGTTTATTTGTATTTAGTGTTGAACCCTCTCAATCACACTCTCCTCAGAAATGCATCTCATTGAAGCAGAAAAGTCTTTATGGTCCTTCTTACTGTCATTTTTTATTCTTTCAAGAAGGCACAGACTGATATTTTATTACTTGCTTTATTTTTTTAGCTTTCCCATTATCTTCAATTGAAGAATGAGAACCTTTAAATTGTTTTTTAATTTTTCTTATTAATATCTGAAGGTCATTCTTTAAGTCAGAATGTTGTCTGTAATGGCCTGATGTGCTAAAAAGGAGATAAGACTATTTTCCTGATTTTAAGGCAAGAAACATGAGTGCTACATTTTAACAAATAAATTCAGTTAATTAAAATGAAACAGTGGACCAAATTTCTGAGTCTTTGTTAATCCAAGGGCAGCATCAATTTGGAGGATCAAATTTTCTGTTCCTTCTCCCCATTCCCGTAGACACAAAGGCAAATTCTTTAAAAAGGAGATTAAATTGGGATAAATCTCAGTATCAGTCATGTAAGACTATAGAATCAAATAAATTTAGGATTAGGGATAATTAATGGAAATTTTAAGTTAGAGAATGACAAATATGTAGTAGGTGATATAGCCCCACACACGTACTTATCCATGGCAGGTATCAATAATCAATTAGTGAGCCTAAATGTGGCCCAACAGATCTTTTCCACATAGTGCCCCCAGTAGCCACTACCAAGAGGCTAATCTAATCACCTTACATTAAGAAGAACTTCGGGGCACCTAAACGTAAAATGATTTGCTCAAGGTTAGTCAATAATTGGCAGAGCTGCGACTAGAACCCCTATTCTGTATAATGTGAACATTCATTCTCTTATAAGCCTTGAATCAGTTGACAACGGCCCAGAATCTAGCAATGGCACACAAGAAATGGATGGACCATTTCTACCTGGATAGACAGGCAAAGTCCTATGGTAACAAGAAATCCAAGGAAGCAGCTAGGAACTGACAGCAGAACATTACTGTTCCTCCTCCTTTCCCAGGAAAAAGGCAAGGGATAAAGTGGAGGAAAGCGAAGATCTTTCCATAGGCCTTATAAATTGTGGAAACAGTCGCACTAGGTAGCTGGGAAGGAAGTTGTCCCTATACTAGTAGCAGTCCACAATAGGGGGCGCCCTTTCTATCTGTTCAGGTTCCCACAGCCAGGGTTTGTAAGGTCTGCAGACACTACTCACTTATTTTCAAAAAAACCTTTTCAGACTCTAGAACTAGTGGAAATGAAATGATGTGTTTGAGGTGGGACTTTGATTGGCCATGGGGAATTCAGTAGGAAGTCACTAAGATGAGGGGTTTGACTGGTTGTTAAATTGTTCCTGAGAAAGCAGAGAACCCAAGACTGTTGTCATACCAACTCCAAGAATCTCAAAGAAGGACGTTTGATTGAGAGGGGAGGTGTGAAATGAGTTTGGCTTCAAAATAGCTAAAGCTGATTCAGTTTCTCCTGCCTTTCCCTTTCAACTCTGGGTGGGGTTTATGGTCCCCATAATTCAAACTGAAAATTGGTGTGCAATAAAGCTTTCTCAGAGAGCCCCCTGGGGACCTGAAATCAAGGCCTTGGGTGCTTTTAAAGGACTAGGAGGAAAGGGGGCAATGGGGCAAAGGCAGAGTTGGAACATAATTCGTTTTTATCCAGGCTTAACAGCCCCCTAAAAAGTGCCAGTAAACTTTTCTCGACAGGAATAGACTTTAAGATGTAAACATAGGCAGCAGTCTGAGGCAATGAGAGAGAATTAAGAGCAATTAGGGAGAAAAATGTTAAAGACTCAGGACAGTAAAACCAATTTTCCTTCCCAGAAGAGGGTGGGTGAGGAGAAATATTGTTTCCAGCTGGATTGTCTAAGTATGGACAGATTTTAAACACTCACCTTCCTTAGAATTCAATGGTTGGCAAATGTAATGGCTGTGGGATTGAATAAAAGGGGAGGAGGTACATGAAACCAGTTTGGCAAAGGCAGCTGTTTATAGGCCCGTGGGCATTCTACTGCCAATTGACACGCAGCTTTTGGTTTGCCAACGTACTCACACATGAGTATCAGAAAAGGAACAATGACTCCGTAGACTTTTCCAGTCCTCTGTTAAGAAGTTCTCTGGGGGGTATCTCTTTCTTCCAGGGTGGAAGGACCAGAAACGAAATTAATATGCTGAGAGATGTAGAGAAACTGGGACAAGGGCATCTGTGGCCTTTGTTGCTAGTTTTACGAAAGCATTACCATGTGCTGAGCACATAAGCGATTTACACATACTTTCTCACTGTCATCCTCCCAACACCCCATGGATAGCTACTAGTCCCATGTTCCAGTGAGAACATTGAGGCTCAGAGAAGCCAGGTTCCCGGCTAATGACTGCATGGGGGCTGAGAGGCAGAGCTGAGATTAGAAGTCAGATGTGCTCGATACCACCGTAGGCCTGACCAAGGCTTCTTACCTAGCAGGTTGCAACCTATCGATAGTTCCATCAGGGAAATCAATTTAATAGGAGAAGTCAGCTTTAAAAGAAAGAAAGAAAGAAAGAAAACAAAATATCAGAGGACATCGCACATAAAAAGGTACCATACATAATAAGTATTGGTTTATGATACATTTGTTTCTCCTATATAAACACATATATGGTATCTTTGGTTGTAATGGAAATTATTTCTTACTGTGGATCGTTAAAAAGCCACTGCTCTAAACCACTTGGTAGTATGCTCCCATAGGTGGGTGGGAGCTATTAGACCTGCTTACTGGGCTTTGAAAGACGAGTTGGGGAGAGAGAGCAAAGGGTAGACTCCTCAGGAGGCACTAAGGATAGAGATTGGAGAATTCTTCATTTGTTTTTGCCTCTGGAGAAGGGGTCAACAAATGTTTTTTTAAAGGGCCAGATAGTAAAAACTTCAGTCTTGCTTGCCAGATAGTCTCTGTTGCAACTACTCAATTCTGCAAAAGCAACCATAGACAATATGTAAATGAATGGGTATGCCTGTGTTCCAGTAAAACTTGATTTACAAAAACAGGCATCTGGCCTGCAGGCGGTAGTTTGCTTGCCCTTGCTTCATCCTCTTGGATAAAGAAAATACTTGAATTGCCATAGTCTAGGCCTACAGTAAAGGAGCCCTGGTGGTGCAGTGGTTAAGCATTCAGCTACTAACTGAAATGTTGGCAGTTCAAACCCTTCAACCACTCTGTGGGAGAAAGATGTGTCAGTCGGCTAGCAATTGTATGCCTCTGAATTATGAGGACCATTCCAATTTCAAATTATCATTCCCAAATTAGGTGTTCATATTTTTGCTTTGAAGACATGGTTATCATTCCTATGTTGGGTATATTAGTTTTTCATTGCTCCATAAAAAACTTACCCCAAAACTTTGTAGCTTAAAATGTTGTTGTTGTTGTTAGCTGCCATTGAGTTGACACTGACTCATGGAGACCTCATGTACATCATAATCGCCAGCATGTTAGTGTCATCCTTGTTGCTGTTGTACCAATCCATCTCACCAAGGTCTCACACACCCTTATTGGCCCTCTGCTTCATCAAACATGATGTCCTCCTCTAGTGATTGATCCCTCCTGATGATGTGTCCAAAGCAAGTGAGTCGGCAGTGTTCTGTTGTAATCCATAAGGTTTTCATTGGCTAATTTTCAGAAGTAGATCTCCAGGCCTTTCTTCCTAGTCTGTCTTAGTCACCAATGGGTGACCCTGCTGGTATTTGAAATACCAGTGACGTAGCTTCTAGCATTATAGCAACACACAAGCCACCACAATAAAATAAAATGATAGATGGGTGCTGGAGCTTAAAATAGCAAACATTTATTATCTCATGGTTTCTGTGGATCAGGAATCTGGACCTGGCTTAGCTGGGTGCCTCTTCCTCAAGATCTTTCACAAGGCTGCAGTCAAGGTATCATCTGGGGCTGTGTTCTCATCTAAAGGCTTGACTAAGGAAAGATCAGCTCATGCATATTGTTTTTGGCAGAATTCAGTTCCTCAGAAGCCTCCCTCAGTCCCTTGCCATGTGGACCCCTCCATAGGGCAACTCAAACATGGCAGCTGGCTTCCATCAGAGTGAGAAAGCAGGAAAAGAAGAAAGGGGAAGCAAGATCAAAGCCAGAGTCCTTTTATAACCTAATCTCAGAAGTAACATCCCAGCACTTTTTCCATATTATGTTAGAGGTAAGTCACTAGGTTCAGCTCACACTCAAGGGGAGGAGATTACACAAGGTGTGAATACCGAGAACCAGATATCACTGGGAATCATTTTAAAGGCTGCTGTGGGACAAAGAGAGGAGCCCTGGTGGCACAGTGGTTAAGAGCTTGGCTGTTAACCAAAACGCCGGCAGTTTAAATCCACCAGCCACTGTTTGGAAACCCTATGGGGCAGTTCTACTCTGTCCTGTAGGGTTGCTACGAGTTGGAATTGACTTGAAGGCAATGGATTTTTAACTAAGTCTAGGAGTCCTGGTGGCACAATGGTTGAAGTGCTCATCTGCGAACCTAAAGGTCAGCATTTCAAACCCACCAGCTGCTCCATGGGAGAAAAGACCTAGGGATCTGTTTCCATAAAGAGTTCAGCCTAGGAAACCCTATCAGGCAGGTCTACTCTGTCCCATAGAGTCACTGTGAGTCAGAATCAACTCGATGACACACAACAACAACTAAGCCTACCTAGCCAGGAGGAATTGACTGAAGGTAGACCCCCTTTGAGTCCCTCACCTGAAGTGCCTGGTGGAGGCACACATGGAAGAGTTCTCTATCTCCACCGGACAGCTTCCAGAAGCTAGGGAGACCAGCTCGTGAAACTGTTTCCTTTGAGTCTATGGTATAAAGTGGGGTACATGTAGAAGAGGTGTCATCTTTGCCCAGGCAGCCTTTTCAAGTTGTAGGGGGGACTGACTCAAAAATGGATTCTAATTTGTTCCGGCGTGCTGTCTGCTTCTTTTTGTTAGTAATCAAACCTACTTTCCATGTGCTAGCACTCTAGGGGCCTCTTGTGCATTCAGGCTGTGGTTGGAAGGACGTGATATTCATGGAGAAATCACTATTGTGATTGGTGTCCTTTTTTTAATGGCCTTCTGGCTGTTTAGGAATCTAGGACAACCTTTGACAGTATCACAGCCCCTACCATAAGAGCTATGTCTTTCATTCATTCATTTAACAAATATCTATTGAGTGCCAGGCACTAATGTGGTCAGTGAACAGGACAGACAAAAATCTCTTTCCTCATTTTGGTGGGAGAAGACAGACAATAAAGAAAAAATAATTAACACAGAATGTCAGCTGGTGATAAGTGCCATGGAGACAATAAAGCAGGGTGGTGCTGGGGAAAGGTTTGCAATTTTAAGTTGGGTGGTCAGTGCAGGCCTCACCGAGAAGGTGCTATCTGAGCAAAACCTATGGGAGAAAAAAGAGTGACCCATGAGAAAATGGGAAGAGTTTCAGGCAGAAGGAACAGCTAGTGCAGAGGCCTTGAGGCTGGGAGCATACTGTTAAAGGAACAGTAAAGAGGCCATAAAGTTTGAAACAAAATGTGTATGTGGTGGGTGGGGTAAGGGAACGTGTAGAGTACTGTCAGTCATAAGAAGTTTTGCTTTTACTTTGATTAAAATGGGGCGTCATTATAGGGTTTGGTCCTCAGTAGTGCCGTGATCTAACATGTTTTAACGTGATCTGGCAGCCGTATGGAGAAAAGATTAGCAGGAAAAGCAAGACTGAATGCAGGAAGACCAGAAGGGAGGTGATGGTGGCTTACTTTGTGGGGGAGGGGTGGTTATGGGTGGAGATCATGAGAAGTCAGAAGTCAACATCTTACTTTCACTCCCAGAAGCAAAACAGCTGGTTCATCAAGCTCTTCGTTAACAGAGCTTAATCAAAACCCTTTGAGGTACTGAGTCCATGTCTAGACTCTACCAAGCTAAATAAGGGATAAGAGGCCAATCATTTAACCACTGAGACACTGTGCCCCCCTCAGTCAAATAAGATATTTAGACAAGAGCCTCCCAAACTCTAAAATTCCAATTTCACGAGACTGTTGGTGGAAGGTACGTTTAGAACAAATGAGCAGTTGGATTACTGTTCATTTTCAACTTGATCATTGCTTGCAAGAAAAGAGAAAAAAAAAACATAGGAAATGACTGAGCTAGGCCCTCAGAAAAATTAAAAATCAACTATAGGCAAATTGATATCATTGAGAAAACCACATATGTAATCTTCAGGCAGCCTGGGGCCTGAGAGGACTCAGAGATGTGCATCATTGAATTTGCCTGATGCAGATGAACAAAACAGAATTCACTCCCAAATCAGACTAGATCCTAGTTCTTCAGCAGCAAAGTGCTATAATGGTTTTACAGACAGTCCAATCACTCTAATCCCTCTCCATGTACCCACATGTCAAGTCTGATGCACTGTGACAAGGCGTTGCTCCTCAAACAAGGGGATTAAGGGTTATTATTTGCCATCTCTGCCACCCCCTAGAAATCCACCTGAGGAAATTGGTAGGAGCCAGACAAAGCATTCTCAAACATTCACATGAAGCAGGTTGAGACTTGGTGGCTTCCAGAGCCCCATCAGGCAGCTGGCCCAAGAGAAAAACACGTAAGTACCACCAAATATCTTTTTAGTAATAAAATTTTAATTTTTAACTGTTGGGGGCAGTGTAAGGGTTTGCAAACTAGCATTTTTTGACTGCCTGTTGTCTACTGTTAACTCATTTATCCCTCACAATGACCTTGGGAGGTAGATGTTATCCTCATTTTACAGTGGCGGGAACAGAGCCTGACTTGTCCAAGGGCATACAGGTAGTAAGTGCAGAGCAGGTGCTTTACAATACCCAAGTTCTTCTATCTTACAATGTTGCCACACTCATCTCTTTTATCTCCAGGGTCAATTCTGATTGCTGCATCCTAAAGGAGCCCTGGTGGCTTACTGGTTAAGAGCTCCACTGCTAACTAAAAGATCGGCAGTTCAAATCCTCCAGCCACTCCTTGGAAACCCCGTGAGGCAGTTCTACTTGCTATGAGTCAGAGCCAACTTAATGGCACCTAGTAACAATGCTCACTGCGCTCTGAATTGAATATCAGTCACATTTTATCCAATTGTTTTCATTCTGAGCACTGATCTCATCAGTGCATTGGGGAATTTAAAACACAAAATAATCTCAGAAACAATACCAGGAAGAGAGTTGTGGGATAGGTTATGAGGCCGTCAAGGGTGGTTAGAGGTGGTAATGGGCTCTGCAATTCCGTTCATCTATGTTCAAACTTTGACGCTGCCACTTAGTATCTGGGTAACTTTAGGCAAGTTACTTAATCCTTCTGAGCCTCAGAGTCTTCATTTGTAAAATGGGAACAATAATTATGTCTACTGTTATGAGTTCTGTGTATATTAAATACAAAAATTTACATAAATCAGTTAGATAAATGATAAATGTTAGATAGTATTATTGTTAATCTAGAAAAGAACTTTCTTTGAGGTTGCTGACACTGTCTCTTTGTCCCTGGCAACTTTTCAGGCTGCAAGTTTTAATTGTGTTTAATTATTTGTTTTTTTAATAATAAATTGCAAAGACTGGCTGATTTAATTCTCTTCCCCTAAAGTTCTAGGTAGTCTTGCCTTTCATGGTCCAATTACAGTTGAATTGGTGGTATAATGTTTGCCAATTCAAATCCAGCATAGAAAAATAAACTTGTATCTGTCCTAGGTTTGCTCCAGAACTCTGGTATTAAACCCACCATGGCTGAATTGTAATCAAACTTCTCTTTTGTACTCCACAAGGTAGATGCTTTCAATGGTTTCCCTGACATGTACTCTTTGCATTTCAGGGGCTTCTCTGGAATGGTCAGGGTGGGGAGTGTGGCTAACTGGGGATTGACTTCTCAAAAAAACATGGCTGCCGCCTGGCTTCCAGTTAGTCTTTGCCTTGAAAGGCCCAAAATTTCCAGAAAAGCCAGAAATCTAGATTTTTAATTTTTTTTTTTTAGATGGCAAAAATCTCATGCTTTGCAAATGTTGGCAACGAATCCAGATGGGATCAATAGGCTAATTTTTTTTTTTAAACTCTGTTGTTGTTGTTAGGTGCCATCGAGTTGGTTCCGACCCATAGTGACCCTATGTACTACAGAATGAAACACTGCCCAGTCCTGCACCATCCTCACAATCACTGTTATGCTTGAGCCCATTGTTGCAGCCACTGTATCAATCCGTCTCGTTAAGGGTCTTCCTCTTTTTCACTGACCCTCTACTTTACCAAGCATGATGTCCTTCTCCAGGGACTGATCCCTCCTGACAACAAGTCCAAAGCATGTAAGACATAGTCTCACCATCTTTCTTCTGGTTGTACTTATTCCAAGACAGATTTGTTTGTTCTTTTGGCAGTCCGCGGTATATTCAATATTCTTCTCCAACACCGCAATTCAAAGGCGTCATTGTCCGGCTTTCACATGCATATGAGGCAATTGAAAACACCATGGCTTGGGTCAGGTGCACCTTAGTCTTCAAGGTGACATCTTTGCTTTTCAACACTTTAAAGAGATCTTTTGCAGCAGATTTGTCCAACGCAATGTGTCTTTTGATTTCTTGAATGCTGCTTGCATGGGTGTTGATTGTGGATCCAAGTAAAACGAAATCCTTGACAACTTCAGTCTTTTCTCCATTTATCATGATGTTGCTTATTGGTCCAGTTGTGAGGATTTTTGTTTACTTTATGTTGAGGTGTAATCCACACTGAAGGCTGTGCTCTTTGATCTTCATCAGCAAGTGCTTCAAGTCCTCTTCACTTTCAGCGAGCAAGCTTGTGTCATCTGCATAACACAGGTTGTTAATGAGTCTTCCTTCAATCCTGATGCCTTGTTCTTCTTCATATAGTCCCACTTCTGGGGTTATTTGCTCAGCATACAGGTTGAATAAGTATGGTGAAAGGATACAACCCTGACACACACCTTTCCTGACTTTAAACCACGCAGTATCCCTTTGTTCTGTCTGAACGACTGCCTCTTGATCTATGTACAGGTTCCTCATGAGCACAATTAAGTGTTCTGGAATTCCCATTCTTTACAATGTTATCCATAATTTGTTATGATCCATACAGTCGAATGCCTTCGTGTAGTCAATAAAACACAGGAAAACATCCTCCTGGTATTCTCTGCTTTCAGCCAAGATCCATCTGACATCAGCAATGATTATTCCTTGTTCCACATCCTCTTCTGAATCCGACTTGAATTTCTGGCAGTTCTCTGTTGATGGGCTGCTGCAACTGTTTTTGAATCATCTTCATCAAAATTTTACTTTTGTGTGATATTAATGATATTGTTCAATAATTTCCAGATTCTGTTGGATCACCTTTCAAATCAGCAAGTATTATTCTTTATATCTCTGTTATTCTTAATAGACTAGATTATCTGCAATACAAATGAATGGGTGGGATAACTCTTTAAGCATTATCTCCCAGGGTTCACCAGGGATAGTAAGCTCCAGTTGCCCACAGTGGTAACTGGCCTCATAATTGCAGTGAAGTGAATTGCTGTTTATTATATGGCCCTTCTAGCTATGGTCTTGTAACTCCCACAAAATGATTGAGTGGGACTATGCAAATAAGGTGCTTGTGGCCCACCAAGGGGATTGGATGGCCTGGTAATGAAAATAAGGTACATGGAACCCTTGCAGGAGTAGAACTATGCAAATAAGATGCATAGAACCCTTGTACAAGATTGATCAGTTTTGCCATCCTGCTAGGCTTAAAGGGAACCAATTCCAGAGGTTGTAGGGACGTCACTACCATCAAGAAGAAGAGGTGAGAGCAGAACATGTCCTTTGGACCCAGGTTCCCTGCGCTGAGAACCTCCTAGACCCAGGAGACAGAGAGAGCTCTAACACCGGAGATGGCGGGAGATGGCGAGAAGTGGCAGCAAGCACAGCAGAGTCTAGTTGCAGAGAAATGGCAGCAGCAGAACAAGGAGACCAGTGTGAGAGAGCATGGTGGGCTTCCTGGCCCATGGAGCAAGGCAGCTACAGTGGACTTCCCAGCCCACAGAGCGGAGAGAGCTGAGTGCCCTCAGGCAGAAGGCTTCCTTGCAGAGTGGGGTGCTTCCGAGTACTTACAGGCAGGGCTAAAGAGCTTTGTAATGCTTGCTAAGGAGGGCAGAATCCAGGCCCAAGCAGGGGCCAAGGCTGAGAGCAAGGCCCCAGGCCCAAAGTGAGGGCCTAGTGGTAGCAGCCACAAACTATCCTGATCAAATAAGTTGATCAAATGAGTTGTTCCTGTTCCTTCCAAGTTGATCCTAATTCTGAATTGTAATCTGTTATTTTACTAATAAACCCGATGACCATGAGTATGATCTATGAGTTCTGTGTGGCCATTGCAATGAATTATTGAACCCAGCAGAGAAGTAGAGAGTACCATGAGAGGGACAGCTGGTATCAGAATTGGTAGAAAGATTGAAGAGTGGAGGTATGTCTGACCTCCACCTCATGGGAATCAGCTTTGGGTTGATGCTGATGGTGATTCTCCCTCCTCCCCCTGAAGTTAGATGAGGTCCAACATGCCTCCATTTTTACGACAATGTACCTTTTATCAGCTTCCTCCCCTTCCTATCTCATTTTTCAAGCCTCTAACAGTGCTTCCTCAGATTTCCTTCAAAATAAAATACTTGAGCACAAATCCTTGCCTCTAGTATGCTTCTGTTGAACCCAAACAAAGACAATCACCTTCCACTTATGTCCATGGCATCATCTTATTTTTGTTTTATTACTCATGGACATTTAGAAGTGTGCCTATACTGCACTGAAACAGTTTTATATGTAAAAATATTATGGAGAACATGACTCAGCTCATGGAACCAGTTTCTTCATATTGTGACTGCATCTCCTGTAAGTCAAGTCCATTCTTAGGTGGCTGCTGGCAGGGAACAGACACTGATTCCTTCATCAGGTATTAAATTAGCTCTAAAGTAGAGAGAGGCATGAAAGCTTGGGGCCAACTGAATGGTTCGTGTACAGAGAGGTTAGAACTTCTAGAGATTTATGTTCTCTGTAGTTTATTTTTTGTACTAGGAGTCTTTTACAAGTTATGACTAGAACTACCTTATGTTTAAAAAAAATAAGGCAGAGAAGGGAGAATTTTTTGGTTTCCACAACTAAGAAGTGTGGAGTAGATTTAGCTTTAGGCATGACTAGATTCAGGGGTTAAATTCTGGTTGATTGCTCTTCTGACACTCAGATCCTCACCTTCAGACAGCAGTCACCTGATTGACGGTCAGTGGTTTGAATGCCTTCTGCAGGCCCACCTCTGTTCAATATCTTCCCTAACTGACGCAGGTAAACTTTAGGGGAAACCGATGTGTTGCAACAATTAATAGATAGATAGACAGACAGATAGTTGTCGTCGAGTCAGCTCCAACTCATGACGACCTTATATACAAAAGAACAAAAAGTAGCCCAGTCTTGCATCATCCTTAGGATCCCTGGCATGTTCAAGTCCATCACTGCAGCTCCTGTGCCAGTCCGTCTCACCGAGGGTCTTCTAGGCCCTTGTTGGCCCTCTACTTCACCAAACACGATGTCCTCCAGCAAATGGTCCCTCCTGATGACATATCCAAAACAAAAGAGTCAGACAATGCTCTGTTGTGATCCATAAGGTTTCCATTGGTTAATTTTCACGAGTAGATCACCAGGCCTTTCCTTAGTCTCTCTTAGCCTGAAAGTTCCACTGGAACCTGTCCACCATGGGTGGCCCTACTGGTATTCGAAATGCCAGTAACATAGCTTCCAGCATCACAGCAACATGCAAACCACCACAATATGAAATAGCAGGATAGAATTAGAAAATATCATACCTGGGTTTTTGGTGTTTATGAGCTAAAAGCACTTTTATTATTTCACATCTCTACTCATAAATAGCAATAATGCACACTAAATCTATGTTAGTTGAACTTGGTCTATGTCCTAAGCACTTTGCCAAGCACTTTACTACACCACCTCATTTAATTCTCATAGGAATCCTGTAATGTGGGAAGAATCATGCCCCTGTTACACATGAGGAAAATGAGACTCAGAAGTTAAAAAATGTACCCAGGGTCAGCTATTTAGTGGCAAAGTCATGATTCAAACCCAAGTTTGACTCCAAAGCCCCTGTTGTTATAACTACTTGTTTACCTCTTTCAACTCCATTTGCCTTAAGTCTATCCTCTGTATTTCAGCCCATCCCCTATGTCCAGCCACATTTGTCACCACCCACCTACAGGAACCCTTGTTTCATTCTAGTCCTGCCAATCTCCTCATCATCCCCCACACACTGTACTCATGCCAATCATTATTTCTTCACTCGGGCTCTCCACCCTCTCTGGAATGTCCTTTATCTTTCCTTCTTCCAAGATCTAAATCACAGCCTTTCTGACTCACCCTGCACACAATGATTTCTGTCTCTGAATTTCTGCAGGCCTTAGAGTCAATATCACACGCCACTCAGAAGTTAAACTTGCTCAAATTTTTTTTTGTGTGTGTGTGCAAACAAGTTTTGACTTCCCCAAAACAGAACAGGGACCTTGTCTTAAAGTTTTTATGTCACTCCCAGGCCACCTAGAGAGACACGGGGTAGATGTTCAATAAATACTTGCTGGAAGATTGATTGATTGGACTTACAGAAAGATATCTCCTTTAAATCCCTGGGTAATGAAGAATGACTCCTTAATGGGTAGAAGAAAAACGGAGGATCGTTGTTAGAGATAGATGTGTGTCAGGTCACATGGCCCTAAGTGCTCATCATTATCAAGGGAATTCATTTGCTTTCTCTTTCCTAAAGCTTCAGATTGCTAAAAGGTACATACAATGTCACTTTGTTATGTAATCATGCAAGTAACTTCATAATTAGCTTCATCCAAGTTTAAATGTTAACAGAAAAATGAGTATTCAGACAGGAGAAATCTCACAATAGGGTAGAATGAGCGCTTGATGGGGAGAATGCTTATGTTAAATGAATAGTAAATTAATAGATATCATAGAACCATAGAGTAGCCTTCTTACACGTGTAGCCCCAATCCAACCCACAGTCATACCAATGGGTTTTTCTGGAAGCTGGATTAGATGGCTCAGGGGTAGAGGAGGAGGTTTTTAGCATGCAGTCCGTTAACTGAGAATATCTCTTGTTTTAATCTGACTTGAAAAACAATCCATTCCAGGTGTTAGTGAGGAGGAATGGGCACTGTTTTTAAAATTAGGACAAAGTGTACAATACTCACCCACATGAGCACTGAAAGGTGTGATCATGTAACAACTTTCACTCCTCAGGTAGCATAATCTTTCTTCCATACCCCATCACAGCACACATCACACCAACTTGGAATTACCCATTTGCTTGACTGTCTCCCCTAACACACCTTAAGTTCCTTCAGGTCAGGGCCTAGGTATGGCTCACTACTCTTCTCCCAGGGTTTAGCATAGGGCCTAGATCATAGTGGGTGTGTAATCAATAATCAAATGTTTCATTTTGAATGAATGAATGCAAGATCGAATGAATGAATGAGAGACCTCAAAAGCTACTGGCATGGATGCTGACCTTGAATTCAGATAACAAATCATAGTGAAAGAGGTCCTAGATTGTGCCAACCAGCAGCAATACTATCACACACAGAAGAGCCATTGGCTTGGTGACCCCCTCCCACTTTAGTATGGAGCTAGAAGACATATGAAAGAAGTAGTAGAAAATCCTCAAAGACATAGCCCACTTCCAGCCAAGGACCCCATGAGATGGAGACTTTCCTCCATCCACAGGGGCTTATATTCTGCTTATCTCCTCTCCTACTAGACTATTCTATATTTGATGCTTCCTCTAGCCCTCACGTTGTATCCCAGGATGGTGGAATAATAGAGACCCTGCCTGACTTAGGTCAAGTTCCCTAGGAGCAGAATCTAAACCATAGATTCTTAAACAAGTAATTTATTGAGGGACTGCTCTCAGGCAAAACTTATAATGGAGTGAGGGAAGTGGGACAAACCCAGGAAGAAGCTGAGCAGTGATGTGGGTCTAGCTGACGTCTGCTCTCAACCTGGACCCACAGGGAGCTCTGGAGTGCGAGTGGCACCACAGAGTTGTCCTACCTGGAGGCAAGTTGGTACCCTGTACCAGTCAGTCATTGGCTTCAGCCACCCATAAAGAGGAGGGCATAACATCCTAGGTATTCCCAATGGAACAGATAATTCTCAGGACTAGGGAAGCAGCTGTTAGCAGCCAACACTCAAGCAGCTCAGGAAGGGGTGCACCAGCCCAGAATGATGGGAGGAAGCGCCATCAGCATCAACTTCCATTCTCACTGATTTTGCTTTCTTTTCCCCAAGCAGATTTTCCCTTCATTTACTCCAAGGTCTCTCCCACAATAAGGCCCCCCAGGCCATCCCACCCACCTTACCGAGCTACTATGGGATTTTCCTCCAATCACAATCACAATCTAGAGGAACATCGACCAAATTTCCAATTTCTGTTCCTGAATCCCTCCCCACCACCATCACCAGTGTGACTTCTGGGGCCTGAGAGACTGCTGGCCTGAACACCCTCTAACTCTGGGAAATCTGCTAACCTGGGACTCAGGAAAGGTTTTGATCTTTCTATCTGATCACCTCTCTCCAACCAGCCAGCTGAATGGTACATTCTGAGTTTCAAAACTAATATTCTAAGGGGAACAAGTGTCTTTCTCTTAACCTGAGCTGACTCCATCCCCATCACTGACCCACTTCTGCCCAAACCGTTATATGTAATAGCCCTGCTGTTACTTTGTGCAGTTGTAGGGGGAGAGGTGTGCAGTCTCTGGGGTGTGAAGGGCTACCTCCCTGCCCCCATGTATCTACCTACAATATAAGGATATATGTGATAAAATGACTGGAAGCCCTACCCGTTCTCGACGTGATTGGAGGAAAATCCCATAGTAGCTCGGTAAGGTGGGTGGGATGGCCTGGGGGGCTTGATATGGATGGAACTACAAAAGCTAGCCCTCTTCTTTCCTGAGACTTTATCCACCCAAGTATCCTTATCACATGTTCCTTATAGCCTCTCTAAAAGCCCAAATTTCTTACCTGCATTTCTCAGTTTGGCTCTTAGCAGGTTATTTACCTGTCATCTTTCAGCACACACCTGCTTTAGTCTGTGCTGTTAATTCTGTGTCTAGGGGTCTGCAAACTACTTTTCCCAGGATTCCTTGCCAGCTAGCTTCCTATTAGTTTCTGCCAGTAGGGGTCTCTGGCAGGACATAGAAAGTAAAAGATGGGAAAGCCATTCTCCTTCCTCCCTTTCTTCCAGCAGCATCTCTGGAAGGGGCTGTATCCCTTTGGCAATCCCATCTTCTCCTTAGTAGCAGCATTAGCCATGGGACCTCTTCTCTCCATGGTTCTAGCAGAGCCATGCAGCCTTTCTTCTCTGCAACCCTGGGCTCTGGTAACACTATCTCCATCTTTTTGTCTCCCAGCCCTACAAATTATAGTTGCATCCTGTAGTTACCAACTGTAGGTTACTAACCATCCCCCCTTTTTTACTCTCTCTCTGTCTCAGCCATTCCATCACTTGTGCAATCAATTCCCTGTATTAAATTCCCTCTGTTTGAAATATCTAGAGGGGTTTCTGTTTTCTTGACTTGGACCCTGATTAATACAGAACCCCAACAATCGTACCTCCTGTTTACCACTAAAATCAACCACTACCTCCCTGACCCACTTATCATATGCTCCAGTCATATTCTATTGTTCTCTCTTCACCTAAATCAAATGTCAACTTTCCAAAAATATCATTAGAAACAACCTTTGATTAAGCAAAGCTAAGTTTATTAGACTTATTATAGTAAGAGAAAATACCACCTTGATAGAGTCTTAGTAACATTTCAGAAGAGAAGTCCAGGGGAGGGTCAATGTAGGCTTTTAGGGTTTTGATTGGGTGATTTTAAGAAAGATTTTGTAAGACCGGCAACTTATTGGAATTGGGCAGGATTTATGACGTAAAACCTTTGAACTGGTGGCCATAGTGAAGTGAGGGTCTTAAAGTGACTATGTTAGTTGGCTCACAGTATTATCTTCTAGAAGCAAGTATTTCCTAAACCAAGGAGCTAAATTAGTTTGCTTGATCTTAGTATTGTTTAACACAGGGGTGGAAAAAGATACCCGGTTCATGTTTTGTTTAACACAGGGAGAAAATTATGTTGATTTAATTTCTTATTACATTCACAAAAACTTTTCTATCTCTGTGTCTTTATTTACAATGTTTGAAGTAAGCTACCATGTTGTGAGAGACCTTACGGAGAGGGTCATGTTGCTAGGAACTGCTGATGGTCTCTAGGAGCTGAGAGCGACAGCCACAAAGAAGCCAGGTTTTCAGTCTTATAACTGGAAGGAAATGACAACAATCTGAGTGAGCTTGGAAACAGATCCATCACCAATTAAGCTTCCAGATGAGAACCCAGCCCTGACCAACACCTTGACTGCAGCCTTGAAGAGTACTCATCTAAGCTGTGCCCAAATTCCTGACCCACAGAAACTGTAAGATGATAAATGTGTATTGTTTTAAGCTGTTAACTCTGACAATTTGCTACACAGCAGTAGAAAACAAATATACCTTAAGCTGATAAGTTTTTTTTAATTGTACTTTAGATGAAGGTTTACAGAACAAAATAGCTTCTCATTAAATAATTAGTACACATATTGTTTTGTGACATTGGTTACCAACCCCACAACATGTCAACACTCACCCCTTCTCAACCTTAGGTTCCCCCTTACCACCTTTCCTGTCCCCTCCTGACTTCTAGTCTTGGTGCTGGGCTGGTATGCCGCTTTAGTCTCATTTTGTTTTATGGGCCTATCTAATCTTTGACTGAAGGGTGAACCTCATGAGTGGTGACTTCATTACTGAGCTAAAATGGTGTCCAGGAGCTTGAGCTGGTAATATCAAGACTCATCATCAGATGATGGAATTTCTTTGTCAGGGGATGGGGAGACTGAGAACTAGTTTCAGTCATAGAGAAATGTACCACTCCTTACTTATCAACATGATTAGCTTCCAAAAACCAGGTTTTGTGAAAATTGGTGTTATGCAAAAATGGAGGATGATCACATCAGATCACAAAATGGAGGATGACTACATCATTACATAACTTCCAAATTACATCATTACATAACTGCCAAATTACATCATTACATAACTGCAAAATCACTGAGAATCATGGTCCAGCCTATTTGACACATAACCTTAACCATCACAACCAGTGTTACTCTCACCTCATACCTTGACGTTTGTTACAACCAGGCATACATTGTTAATGAGCAAAATAGTCGGATAGTAGATTGTTTACTGTTGTAAATGCAAAATGTCAGATAATGAAATAGTTGATAAGTGAGGAGTGAGTGTAAAGAGAATTACAATTTGCAAGTTAGTGCTTAATGAAAATCATACTTGCTCCACCCCATATCAAATTAATCTCTTCTTTCTTACAGTTTCCATTGCTATGCCTACCCTCCAATTTTAACATAGACATCTGGTATATGATACTTGATTAATTCTGAATTTAGTTACTCAAATCCTGTAACCTGGTAGTTGGTAATTTTGCTCTAACATAAATTTTAATCATAAATCCTTTGAAAATGGTGCAAGATGAAAATGGCTTATTGGTGAGTGGACCTAGGAGAGTGGTAGCTCTTAATTTTCTTTATAGGAGAGGTTTAGCGGCTGCACTCTAATTCAGGGCTTGCCTGGCCAACATTTCATCAACTTCGATCAAGAAAAATAGCAACATTTTCTAAAGATACACGTATTCACTCTTTCTATAAGAATCAGAGAGTGTTAATTGTCCATATCAAGGAATCCTATAATTGTTATGTTATTAATTGGGTGTCTTGGGCAGCAGGGCTTAAAGAAACAGGGGGGAAAGGGCTGCTCCTTCTTGCTATTACTGCTAGCAGACCACCCAGAATCCAGAGCTCAATGTGGCTTTGTTGTTCTCTTCTCACTATAAAGTATATAGTAACTCTAAGATGTAACAAAAACTTTCTTTGTGAGAAGAAATTCAACTGATACTGCTGGTGATGCAATAAAGAGAAACTGATCCATCCTGAAGTACAACACTGTCAGTGATAGAATAGTACCCAGGCGCCTACAAGGAAGACCGGTTAATATGACTATTATTCAAATCCATGCACCAACCACTAATGCCAAAGTTGAGGAAACTGAAGATTTTTACCAACTTCTGGGATCTGAAATTGATCAAACATGCAATCAAGATGCATTGATAATTACCAGTGATTGGAATGCGGAAGTTGGAAATAAAAAAGAAGGATCGGTAGTTGGAAAATATGGTTTTGGAGATAGAAACGTTGCCAGAGATCGTGTGATAGAATTTTGCAAAATTAATGACTCATTCATTGCAAATACCTTTTTTCAACAGCATAAATGGTGACTGTACACGTGAACCTCACTAGGTAAAAAGCACAAGAATCAATTGACTGTATCTGTGGAAAGAAACAATGGAAAAGCGCAATATCGTCTGTCAGAACCAGGCCACGGGCCGACTGGAAAACAGACCATCAATTGCTCATATGCAAGTTCAAGTTGAAGCTGAAGAAAATTAAAACAAGTCCACAAGAGCCAAAATATGACCTTGAGTATATCCCACCTGAATTTGGACACCATCTCAAGAATAGATTTGACACATTGAACACTAATGACCAAAGACCAGATGAGTTTAGAGAAGACATCAAAGATACCATACATGAAGAAAGCAAAAGGTCATTAAAAAGACAGGAAAAAAAAAAAAAAAGACCAAAATGATGTCAGAAGAGACTCTGAAGCTTGCTCTTGAACATAGGGTAGCTAAAGTGAATAGAAGATATGATGAAGTAAAAGATTCCAAAGGGTGACTTGAGAAGACAAAGTAAAATATTATCATGAGACGTGCCAAGACCTGGAGTTAGAAAAGGGAAGAACATGCTCAGCATTTCTCAAGCTGAAAGAACTGAAGGAAAAATTCAAGCCTCGAGTTGCAATTTTGAAGCTGTTGATGCCTTTGAATTATGGTGTTGGCAAAAAATATTGAATATGCCATGGACTGCAAGAAGAACAAACAAATTTGTCTTGGAAGAAGTTAGAAGCAAGGATGGCAAAATTTCATCTCACATACTTTGGACAAGTTATCAGGAGGGACCAGTCCCTGGAGAAGGACATCATGCTTGGTAAAGTAGAGGGTCAGCGGGAAAAAAAGAGGACCCTCAGTGAGATGGATTGACACAGGTACTGTAACAATGTACGCAAACATAACAAGGATTTTGAGAATGGTACAGGACTGGGCAATGTTTCGTTCTGTTGTACATAGGGTCACTATGAGTCAAAACGGACTTTATGGCACCTAACAACAACAAAACAAGTCTAAGAAATTGAGGATATTTGCATATGGGGGATTAGCAACAATCTCAGGACATGTCCTTTGTGACTCTCAGGAATCTATCTACTCTAAAATGTACTGAATGTAGAAAATTTTGAAAGTGAAGGGGCACACCCATAACCCCATTATCCCAAGATAACAAGTTTAACATTTTAGCATATATATTTCCAGTCCTTATTCTGTTTGTTTGTTTTCATATTTTATTGTGTTTTAGGTGAAAGTTTACATAGCAAATTATGTTCCCATTTAACCATGTTTATACATCTTGTTCTGTAATATTGGTTGTGTTTTTCACAATGTGTGAACATTCTCGTTATTTCCATTCTTTTTTGTAGTTTCCATTAATCTACCTTCCCTGTCTCTCCTTAGCTTTTTATCTTTGTTTTCGGGTAAATGTTGACCATTTGGTCTCATGTAGTTTTCCATAGTGGTTGTACCATTTTACACTCCCACCAGCAACATATAAGGGAGCACAGTACTCACGTGTGATATTGTTTATTTAAAAGCCAATCCATTATTTGGATGAAAGATGATCATCAGGAGTGGCTTCAGTTCCAAGTTCAAAGGGTATCTTAGGGATATAGTCTCAGGGGTTCCTGTAGTCTCTATTGGTCCAGTAAATCTGGCCTTTTTTAGGAACTTGAGTTTTGTTCTACATTTTTCAGCCTTTCTATCTGGGATATATTGTGTCCCTGGTCAGCATGGTCATTAGTGGTAGCCAGGCACCATCTAGTTCTGGTCTCAGGCTAGATGAGACCTTGGTTCATGTGGGCCATTAGTCCTATGGACTAGTTTCTTCTTTGAGTCTTTGGTTTCCTTCATTCTCTTTTGTTCCAGATGAGTAGAGACCAATAGTTGTATCTTAGATGGCCGCTCACAAGCTTTTAAGACCCAGAAGCTACTCACCAAACTAGGACGTAGAACATTATCTATGGTCCCAAGCCTTCAAACCCAGTAAACCAATCCCGTGAAGTGTTTGAGTATGTCTAGGAAGTACCCATAACTGTACCCTCTATGTGGTTTATTATATATATGAATATATATGCAGCACACATAAACATGTATATATATATATATATATATATATATATATATATATATATATATATATATGCCTACAGATATGCCTGTACATGCTACCTGTATACGCACATGTGCCTTGCTATATATATATTCCTACGTAAGTAACCACATGCATCTTTTTGGTTGTTATGATTGTTGTTGCAAAATTGTATGTTATAGCGTTTACCAAAATTTTCCCTTATTCCTGTGTACTTCTTAGCATCTTAATTTACCTTGGACAAGTTGTCCCGACTTCACCTATATTGGGTGTTGCCTTTCTCATCACCAAAAATAACAAGTGTCTACTATCTAGAAAGTGATTTTCCTTCCTTCCCCCTTCTAACGCTGGTAACCATCAAAGAACATCGCTTTCTGTGTGTATACCTATTTGTGACTTTTTATAAAAGTGACACCGTATAATATTTGTCCATTTGTGATTGACTTATTTCACTCAGCATAATGTCCTCCAGATTCATCCATGTTATAAGATGTTTTGCAGACGCCTCGTTATTCTTTATAATCACATAGTATTCCATTGTATGTATGTACTATGGTTTGTTTATCCATTCATCTGTTGATGGGTACTTAGGTTTTTATCATCTTTTTGCTATTGTGAATAATGCTGCCATGAACATAGGTGTGCATGTCTATTTGTGTCACTGCTCTTATATCTCTAGGATATACACCTAGGAGTGGGATTGCTGGATCATAAGATATTTCTATTTATAGCTTTTGAGAATGCACAATACTGTTTTCCATAGTGGTTGTACCATTTTACACTCCCACCAGCAACATATAAGAGTACCAATTCCCCTACAATCTCACCGGCATTTGTTCTTTTCTGTTTTTTTGATCGTTACAGTTTTTGCAGGGGTGAGATAGTGTCTCATTGTAGTTTTTATTTGCATCTCTCTAATAGCTAATGATCGCAAGCATCTTTTCATGTATTTGTTGGCCGCCTGAGTGTCCTCTTTGGTGAAGTGTCTGTTCATGTCCTTTGCCCATTTTTGATTGGGTTATTTGTCATTTTGTTGTTGAGTTATTGAAGTGTTCTATATATTTTAGAGATTAGACCCTTATCAGATACGTCATTGCCAATGATTTTTTACCAGTCTGTAAGCTCTCTTGTTAATTTGTTGATAAAATCTTTTGATGAGCACAAATATTTAATTTTTAGGAAGTTCCAGTTGTCTAATTTATCTTCTTTTGTTTGTGCATTTTTTGTTTCATTTGATAGGCTATTTATGCCAAAAATTAGGTCCCTTAGTTTTGACCCTATGTTATCTTCCAGAAATTTTATAGTTTTAGCTTTAACATTTAGGTCTTTGATCCATTTTGAGTTAGTTTTTGTACATGGTGTGAGGTATGGATCCTGATTCATATTTCTGCATATGGATATCCAGTTTTGCCAGCATCATTTGTTAAAGAGACTGTTTCTTCTCCATTGAATGGACCTTGACCCTCTGTCAAAGATCAGCCGCCCATAGATGGATGTATTTACTTCTGGGTTCTCAATTCTATTCCATTGGTCTATGTGTTTGTCATTGAACCAGTACCAGGCTATTTTGATTACATCCATGGCTGTATAGTAAGTTTTGACATCAGGAAGTGAGAGACCTCCTACTTTGTCCTTCTTCTTCAATATTGCCTTAGCTATTTGGGACCTCCTTCCTTTCTATATAAAGTTAGAGATTAGTTTTTCCATTTCATTGAAGAATGGCGTTGGAATTTGGATCAGGATTACATTATATCTATAAATAGTTTTGGGTAGTATTGACATTTTTACAATGTTAAGTCTTCCAATCCATGAGCATTGAATGTTGTTTCCATTTATGTAGATTTCTTTTAGTTTCTTGCAGTAGTGTTTTATAGTTTTCATTGTATAAGTCTTTCACCTCACTGATTAGGTTTATTCCCAGGTATTTTATCCTTTTGGGAGTTACTGTAAATGGTATTGATTCTTGATTTCCTTTTCAGAGTCCTCCTTATTAGTGTAGATGAACCCGACTGATTTTTGTGTATTGATCTTGTACTCTGCCACTTTGCTGAATCCTTTAGTAACTTTCTTGTGGAGTCTCTCAGATTTTCTATGTATAGGATCATGTCATCTTCGAGTAAGGATAGTTTTACTTCTTCCTTTCCAATTTGGGTACCCTTTATTTCCCTTTCTTGCCTTATTGCTCTAGCTAGAACTTCCAGTACAATATTGAATAATAGTGATAAAGGGCATCCCTGTCTCATTCCTGTTCTAAAGAGGAATGCTCTCCATCTTTCTCCACTGAGAGTAAAGTTGGCTATTGGTTTTGCATATATGCCCTTAATTATGTTGAGGAATTTCCCTTCTATTCCTATTTTGCTGAGTGTTTTTATCAGGAAAGCATGTTGGATTTTATCAAATGCCTTTTCTGCATCGATTGAGATGATCATGTGATTCTTTTCCTTGGTTTTATTTATGTGGCGAATTACGTTGATTGATTTTCTAATGTTGAACCATCCTCGTGTCCCTGGTATGAGATCCCCCTCAGTCATGATGTATTATTTTTTTTGATATGCTGTTCAGTTCTACCTACTGCTGTTGAGTTGATTCCAACTCATAGTGACCCCATAGGGTTCCCAAGACTGTAAATCTCTACAGAGGCAGACTGCCACATCTTTCTCCTGCAGAGCTACTAGTGGTTTTGAACTGCTGACTTACAGTTAGCAGTCGATCACTTTAACCACTGCTACAGCAGGGCTTCTTTGTTGAATTTTATTGGCTAGAATTTTGTTGAGAATTTTTGCATCTATATTCATGAGGGAGCCCTGGTGGTGTAGTGATTAAGAGATCAGCTGCTAACCAAAGTTTGGCAGTTTCAATCTAAATGCTGCTCCTTGGAAACCCTATGGGACAGTTCTACTCTATCCTGTACAGTCGCTATGAGTTGGAATCGACTTGACAACAACTGGTTTGGTTTTTGGTTTCTGTTCATGAGGGATATTGGTCTGTAATTTTCTTTTCTTAGTGATATCTTTGCCTGCTTTGTTATCAGCTTTATACTGGCTTCTAGAATCAGGGTTACACTGGGTTCTAGAATGAACTAGGAAGTATTCTTTCCTTTTCTATGTTCTGAATACTTTGAGTAAGATTGGTGTATACTCTTCTCTGAATGTTTGTTAGAATTCTCCAGTGAAGCCATCTAGGCTGGGGCTTTTTTTTTTTTGTTGGTAGTTTTTCTTATGACATCTTCGATTTCTTCTCCCATTATGGATCTGTTCAAATTTTCTAATTGTGTTAGTTTAGATAGGTAGTGTGTTTCTAGAAATTTGCCCATTTCTTCTAGGTTTTCAAAATTGTTGGAGTACAATTTTTCATAGTATTCTGTCATGAACCTTTTTATCTCAGCTAGTTCTGTTGTAATGTCACCTGTCTCATTTTTCATTTTGGTGATTTGCATCTTCTCATTTTTTTCCTTTGTCAATTTGGCCAATGGTTTGTCAGTTTTATTGATCCTTTCAAAGAACAACTTCTAGTCCTGTTGATTCTTTTTATTGTTTTTCTGTTTTCTATTTCCTTTATTTCTTCTCTGATCTTTATTATTTCCTTTTTTCTGGTGACTGTGGGCTTCTTTTGCTGCTCCTTTTCTATTTGTTTGAGTTGTAGGGATAGGCTATTGATTTTGGTCCTTTCTTCTTTTTTGATATGTTTATTTATTGCTATAAATTCTCCTCTGAACACTGTTTTGGTATGTTGTGTTTTCATTCTCATTTGATACTAAGAATTTTTAATTTTCAATTTTAATTTCTTCTTTCACCCAATAGTTTTTAAGTAAGGTATTATTCAATTTTCATGTATTTAATTTTTTCCTTGTTCTTTCTGTTATTGATTTCTAGTTTTATAGCATTATGATCAGAGATGATGCTTTGTATTATTTCAATATTTTTTAATTCATTGAGGCTTGCTTTGTGTCCTAATATATGGTCTATTCTGAAGAATGATCAATGTGCACTGGAGAAGAATGTGTACCGTGCTGCTGTTGGGTGGTATGTTCTGTATATATCTATGAGGTCGAGTTGGTTAATTGTGTTATTTAGATCTTCTGTATCTTTGTTGAGTTTCTTTATAGTTGTTCTGTCCCTCATTGAAAGTGGTGTGTTAACGTTTTCCACTATTATTGTTGTAGAACTATTTCTCTTTTCAATTCTGTTAGAGTGTATTCTATGTATTTTGGAGCTCTGTCACTGGATGCATAAATATTGATTATGGTTATGTCCTCTTGGTGGATTGATACTCTAATCATTATTTTATGCCCTTCTTTGTCTCTAATAATGGATTTTTACTTAAAGTCTATTTTATCAGAAATTATTATTGCCACTCCTGCTCTCTTTTGGTTACTGCTTGCATGATATATTTTTTTGCATCCTTTGATTTTTCACGTATTTATGTCTTATTTGTATTTGGATTTTTGTTTGAGCTCCCTAATGACAGTTTGTTAAATCAGTGGCCACTTTGAGGTTCTTTTGATTAACTTTTCTGCACAGTAAGTTAGAGAACCAAGACTCCCAGGTCAACAGTTCTTGCATGTGTGCCTATTTTGATTAGTTTGTTTGTCTGTTTATTTGTTTGTGAGCAATTTAAAGCTCGTTAAACAGAAATGCCAACTATCATGAAGAATATAAGATCCTTGTTAAAGCTTACTAACCTGGATCCCTGATTTCTACCAACTTGTCCAGATGATAATGAGGCAGAGGGAAGTCCTTCTAATTTGAAAAAGAAAGATCTGGTTCAAACCATAAAGAAACAAGAAATGAAAGGCTCACAGGACTGGGAAGATTTAGACTCCCATATAACAACTTTCTGAGTCCCCCAGCATTAAGAATACCCAGTGTAAAGCAAAAGAAAGACTAAAAAGCCCTTCAAGATTGTTATGTGAAAGAAGCCTTGACTAGACTGTAGAGGCCTTCTCTGGAATTCTCTGATAAGTGCCCCACCAAGATAATCAAGTAGCTGCAATGTTGCCGTTCTTGTTTGGTGCTGTCCAGTCAGTTCCAACTCATAGCGATAGTAACTGGAAAATTAAAATAGGAGGGGCCGTGTCTGTGTTACTAGGCAACTGGACTGGAACCATGATAATTACAAAATAAAGGGAAACAACCTTGCAGAAAAAGCATCTAAACAACTTTAAATTACTCTTGCCCTTATAATAAGTAAGGAAAGAAATTCCCCAAACTTATTTATAGTTGACTCTAATTGTTGTAAATTAACTTTAGAAAGGTTTTTAAAACATCCATGAAAAATGAGCCTGGATTTCCCACCCTACCGAGACACTAGTTTAAAGTTCTTATTTGTTCAAAAAAACACTATAAGCTGAATATATTTAAAGTAATTTGGAATTTTAGTGGTCACTTTGAGAAAATAAATTTCCATCTGCTGTGTCTTTTTTCCCTCCACTTTAAGAAAATAAGTTCCCATTTATGTTGTCCTTCTTAGACAACTTTTGTTTAACCCTCAATTTTAGTCACAGTGTCTGAATAAAATCCCTCCATTTGAGACTCTGGCAAATTAATGAGTTTTTCTTGTTCTCCTGGTTGTTAGGTGCCGTCAAGTCAGTTCTGACTCATAGCAACCCTACGTACAACAGAATGAAACACTGTCTGGTCTTGAACCATTCTCACAATCATTATGTTTAAGCCCATTGTTGCAGCCACTGTGTCAATCCATCTCATTGAGGGTATTCCTCTTTTTCGCTGACCTTCTGCTTTACCAAGCACAATGTCCTTCTCCAGGAACTGATCCCTCCTGATAACATGTCCAAAGTATGTGAGACGTAGTGTCACCATCCTTGTTTCCAAGGACTATTCTTTTCACACTTCTTCCAAGACAGATTTGTTCGTTCTTTTGGCCATCTATGGTATATTCAATGTTCTTCTCCAACACAACAATTCAAAGGCATCAATCCTTTGATCTTCCTTATTCACTGTCCAGCTTTCACGTGCATATGAGGCAATTGAAAACACCATGGCTTGGGTCAGGCGCACCTTAGTCTTCACGGTGACATCTTTGCTTTTCAATACTTTAAAGAGGTCTTTTGCAGCAGATTTGCCCAGTGTAATGAGTCTTTTGATTTCTTGACTGCTGCTTCCATGGGTGTTAATTGTGGATCCAAATAAAATGAAATCCTTGACAACTTCAATCTTTTCTCTGTATCATGATTTTGCTTATTGGCCCAGTTGTGAGGATTTTTGTTTTCTTTTTGTTGAGGTGTAATTCATACTGAAGGCTGTGGTCTTTGATGTTCATCAGTAAGTGCTTCAAGTCTTCTTCACTTTCAGCAGCTAAGGTTATGTCATCTTCATATCACAGGTTGTTTACGAGTCTTCCCCAATCCTGATGCCTCATTCTTCTTCATATAGTTCCAGCTTCTCAAATTATTTGCTCAGCATACAGATTGAATAGGTATGGTGAAAGGATACAACCCTGACACACACCTTTCTGGATTTTAAACCATGAAGTATACCCTTGTTCTGTTCGAATGATTGCCTCTTGGTGTATGTACAGGTTCCTCATGAGCACAATTAAGTATTCTGGAATTCCCACTCTTCACAATGTTATCCATAATTTATTGTCATCCACACAGTCGAATGCCTGTGCTTAGTCAATAAAACACAGGTAAACATCTTACTGGTATTCTCTGCTTTCAGCTAGGGTCCATCTGGCATCAGCAAGGATATCTCTGATTCCATGTGCTCTTCTGAATCCAGCTTGAATTTCTGGCAGTTCCCTGTCAATATACTGCTGCAGCCAACCTTGAATGATCAGAAAAATTTTACATGCCTGTGATATTAATGATACTGTTCAATAATTTTTACATTCAGTGGGATCACCTTTCTTGGGAATAGGCAGAAATATGGATCGCTTCTAGTTGGTTGACCAGGTAGCTGTCTTCCAAATTTCCCAGCATAGACGAGTGAGCACTTCCAGTGCTGCATCCATTTGTTGAAACATTTCAATTGGTATTCTGTCAATTCCTGGTACTTTGTTTTTTGCCAGTGCCTTCAGTGCAGCTTGGACTTCTTCCTTCAGTACCATCGGTTCCTGCTCGTATACTACCTCTTGAAGTCGTTGAACATCAACCAATTCTTTTTAGTATGGTGACTCTGTGTATTCCTTCCATCTTCTTTTGATACTTCCTGAGTAGTTTAATATTTTCCCGAAAAGTCCTTCAATATTGTAACTTGAGGCTTGAATTTTTTCTTCAGTTCTTTCAACTTGACAAGTGCCAGGGGTGTTCTCTTTTGGTTTTCCATCTCCAGGTCTTTGCACATGTCATTATAATTCTTTATCTTCTTGAGCCACTCTTTGAAGTCTTCCACTGAACTCATTTACTTCATCATTTCTTCCTTTTGCTTTAGCTACTTGACGTTCAAGAACAAGTTTCAGAGTCTCTTCTGACATCTGTTTTGGTCTTTTTTTCTTTCCTGTCTTTTTAATGACCTCTTGCTTTCTTCATGTATGATGTCCTTCATGTCATTCCACAACTGGTTTGGTCTTCAGTCGTTAGTGTTCAACACATCAAATCTATTTTTGAGATGGTCTCTAAATTTAGGTGGGATATACTCAAGGTCATACTTTGGCTCAGGTCGACTTGTTTTAATTTTCTTATTTCAATTTGAACTTGATTATAAGCAACTGATGATCTGTTCCACAGTCGGCCCCTGGCCTTGTTCTGACTGATGATATCGAACTTTTCTATCATCTCTTTCCACAGAAGTAGTCGATTTGATTCCTGTGTATTCCATCTGGCCAGGTCCATGTGTGCAGTAGCCATTTATCTCGGTGAAAAAAGGTATTTGCAATGTAGAAGTCATTGGTCTCGCAAAATTCTATCATGCGATCTCCAGCACCATTTCTATCACCAAGGCTGTATTTTCCATCTACCAATCCTTCTTCTTTGTTTCCAACTTTTGCATTCCAATCATCAGTAATTATCAATGCATCCTGATTGCATGTTTGATCAGTTTCAGACTGCAGAAGTTGGTAAAAATCTTCAATTTCTGCATCTTAGGCCGTAGTGGTAGGTGTGTAAATTTGAATAATAGTTGTATTAACTGGTCTTCCTTGTAGGCATATGGCTATTATCCTATCACTGACAGCATTGTACTTCAGGATAGATCTTGAAATGTTCTTTTTGACAATGAATGCAACACCATTCCTCTTCAAGTTGTCATTCCTGGCAAAGTAGACCTAATGATTGTCTGATTCAAAATGGCCAACATCAGTCCATTTCAGCTCACTGATGCCTAGGATATCAATGTTTACGCATTCCATTTCATTTTTGATGACTTCCAATTTTCCTAGATTCATACATTGTACATTCCATGTTCTGATTAGTAACCGATGTTTGCAACTGTTTCTTCTCATTTTGTGTCGTGTTACATCAGCAAATGAAAGTCCCTAAAGCTTCACTCCATCCATGTCATTATGGCTGACTCTACTTTGAGGAGGCAGCTCTTCCCCAGTCATATTTTGAGGGCCTTCCAACCTGAGAGACTCATCTTTTGGCACTATATCAGACAATGTTCTGCTGCTATTCATAAGGTTTTCACTGGCTAATTCTTTTCAGAAGTAGACCACCAGGTTCTTCTTTCTAGTCTGTCTTAATCTGGAAGCTCAGCTGAAACCTGTTCGCCATGGGTGTTCCTGCTGGTATCTGAATACCAGTGGCATGGTTTCCAACATCACAGCAACAAGCAAGCCCCCACAGTACAACAGACTGACAGACGTGTAGGGGATGAGTTTCTCTAAGATCTACTTTTCTGTAGGTTTAAGTCAATCTCATCCAAAAATTGTTGTATACATTTT
Organism: Dugong dugon; assembly: GCA_030035585.1. Lineage (NCBI taxonomy): Eukaryota > Metazoa > Chordata > Mammalia > Sirenia > Dugongidae > Dugong > Dugong dugon. The sequence goes on from CM057462.1 coordinate 93,138,427, forward strand.
AGGAAACTGAGTTGTTTATGTTACATAGCATTGTATAAACTAGGTTTTTAAGCTGGCCTCACAGACTGAAGAGTTTATGTGATTTTTCTGTGTCATTTTGTTCTGAGAGCTTGCTGTGTCTAAACTTCTATTTTTATATGAAGTTGAAGGCCATGGCTGGTGTTTTTTACAGAGCGCTCTAAAAATCTCAGTTAAAAACTGCTTCTTGCCCCTAGTTTGTAATCTGGGCTTTTAAAAGTTACTCTAAGAAACTTTGACAGGTCAGTCTATTTGAAAGATGCACTGAAAAAAAGATGAATTATTCATTTTAATTGTTATAACAAAGCCTTAAAAAGGAAAAAATTATTCTAAATTTCTTCTCCAAAAGACCCTATAAAGCATACAAAAAACAAGGTTATGCAACTATAATAATTTTCAACCTCTGGATGGTAATACTAAATTAAATTGTAATATTTCTTTAAAGAACTTACTTTGATCAGTTTAATATTAAATAAGCACTTATATAAATTGAATAGTCCTAATATTCCCAGGAATTAATGAAAGTGAATTTGTTCTGATAAAGTTTTTATGTTTGAAATATGTCAACTTAAAAGCAGCTTCCAAGATCTTTTTAAGTAACTTAGGGTAAAATAAGTACATGGAATATGTTTTGTTAAAAGAAAATTATTTTGTTCTAAAATGAAAAAGACTGGTTGATCCAAGATAAAAAAGAGAAAAGCATAGAACCAAGAAGAGAAAGAGAAAAGCATAGAAAAAAGAATTTGGATGGATATGGAAGGTTGCAGAAGGCTAGAGGAAAGTTGTAGAAAGTCAGAGGAAAGTTAAATAGAAAGTTAAGAAGAGAAGATTACATTTTTAAGAGAGAAAAAGAAAGTAATTTTGTTTTAAAACACAATATGTGGTTATGCCAGAATATGAAGCATAATAAAAGCTAAACTTCAGGTTATATAGTAATTTGTAGAGGGTTAGAGGAAAGTTGAATAGAAGGCTAAACTTATGCCACAGAGAAAAGATATGTGTTTGTGTATTTGGGTCTAATAGTGAATGTGTTTGCTGCCTGAATGATTATGCTATGAGAAATATATAACAAAGACAAGGAATTAGGAAATTTTGTTAAAGATTTCTGTTGGATATAATCGAGTTTCTTGTTTATTGCAACTAAAGTTTTGATGGAGTAATTCATAAGAACTTTTAAGATCTTTAATATTAAATAGCATATAAAACAAAGAATTGAGTTTCTCTCTGTTAAAATAACAAATTTTCCTTAATTACTTGGTTGAAAAGTTAATTTTATTCTTTATGCAATTTGCCTTGAAGTCAAGGGTTCGACAGAATAAATTCTTGAATCAAAAACCAAGCCACATGGCTTTTTAAAAAGCTAAAATTTTTACAATATTTGGTTATATAACTTAAGTATTGTTCCTACGATAAACTCCTGACAATTTTGAAACTTTGTAGAAAGTCACAAAAGATTTGTTTCTGCTTTATAAAGAGAAAAATACAAAAAAATTTATTTAATATGTTATGAATTACATGAAGCGTGTTGTCAAATCAAGAGAAGTGACAGATTTTCTAACTTAAGAAAGCCAGAACATCTCTTTGGACAATCCAGCCTTCTAAGGACTTAAAAATTATATTTAAACACTCCAGTGGTCAGAAGCATATGACATCTGAAGTAGACAGCTGATCCCAAGATCATGGAAGAAGGTTCCATACAGCCTGCTGAAATTTTTGGACTTTATAATTGTAGCTATTCTTATGTTATTAGCCCTTGCTCCATTATTGTGGTTTCCTTCCCTGGTAATTTTATTCATAATGAAGGTCTATTTAGGTTTTATGATTTTTCTTTTTGTGATTACTTCTAACATTTAAAGAGAAAACATTTTTGTTAAATTAACCTAATCAGTAACTAATGCTGATAACTTGCTTGATACTTTTAAATAGTTACCTAATGATATTGGCTCTTAGTTGCATTATTTATTAGAGACTAAATTAATTATTTTGATTAGAGTAACAATTATCCATGGACTAATCAAAATGTTGTATAAATAATTTTCTAACATTTGTAATCAAACTACTGTTTCCCCAGCAATGCATAAAATTATGTAACTTGAAAAAAACTAAGTTTATAGAAAAGACTGGTTTCACACCTTGAGTTAGTCTTTTAGAAATGCCAAGCTGTTCCTCCAAATGAGGCCTTGCTCTACACATATCCTAACCAGAAGGTCACAGAAGCAGTGTCTGAGCTATGGCATGGTAAAGCAGGTGTCTGTCTATGACATAATAAGCACAGAAGGTAAGCACCCATAGAGTAAGTCCATGTAGAAGAAAGCACTCTTATAATGGAGATCAAGGAATCTCTAAGGAGGTTCATGATCAGAAGGGGGGAATGTGTAAAACACCTTAAAACTGAGGCACCTGGCATAACTAAGTGACTGACACAGATCTGAATCAAACTCTCCCTTTTGCCCTAAATCCCTGCATCTGCTTTAAAAATATGTGCACACCTCCTTGAATGAGCAAGTATATGGTTATGCTTACCTATGATTCATCAAAATATTCTGTTCTCAGAAAGAATGCTTATAACAGATGTATGACAAAGTTATAGTTTATGGTTAAACAAGTGATAAGAATGTTCCAGAAAGAAAATGACAAAAATTTCCCCCCAAAAGATGTCTATGTAAATTGTTCTCAGGTAATTGCTTGCGCAAAGTCTGTGTAACTGGTATTGTGAAAGGTTTACTTGTGATTCATATGTAACCCATTGCCCTCAAGTCAATTTTGACTCCTAGTGACCCTATAGGACAGAGTAGAACTGCCCCATAGTGTTTCCAAGGAGCAGCTGGTGGATTCGAACTGCCAACCTTTTGGTTAGTAGCCTGAGCTCTTAACCACTTCGTTACCAGGGCTGTTACATATATATATAGAGAGAGAGACAGAGAGAGAGATTTATATCAAGGAAATGCCTCACACAGCTGTAGATCCTGGAAAGTCCTAAGTCCATGGGTCAGGCTGGAGGCTTCTCCTGACTCACATAGCTGCAGGGGCTGGCAAACCCAAGATCGGCAGGTCAGACAGCAGGCCTCTGGCTCACAGGCTGCATAGTCTGACGAATCCCAAGATCAGTAGGTAAGCTGCTATCTCTCAAGTCCCAAGAAGAGGAGGTCAGATGAATAGGAGCCAGCTGCAGGATCCAGAGTGAGCAAAAGTCAGAAAGCTTTGCCAGAAAGTCCACATACATTGGATGCAGGCCACACTCCCCAAGGAGATGCCCTTTCACCTGATCAGCTGCTCATAGCAGATCTCATCATGGAGGTGATTACATTACACCAGATCTCATTATGGAGGTGATTGCATCGTCACATAGCTGCCAAACCACTGAGAATCACGGCCCAGCCAAGTTGACACACCTTAACCATCACAGCAGACAACTTGAAGAATTAACAATTACTATTGAGGGTAATTTGTTTGGCACACTGCCCTATACACTTCCTCTCCACTCATAGGCACTACTGAAAGATGAACAAATAGATCATTATCATTATACAAGATGAATGGAGATACAGCTAAATATTAATGAAGTTTTTTCAGTAATTGCCCACATAAGAGACAAAATTATAATTTAAAAGAACTGCAGTTACTAATTAGCCTGATTTCTCCTTCAAGGGTGAAGATTCAAGTGAGCAGAGGTTATTACATTCTGCTGTAAACTGAAACTAACCCTTCCTATCATCTCTAACTTTTTGTGTCTCTAAAAGTGTTACAGAAGTTAATTGGGGATATTTTAAAACAATTAAAGTGGCTTTTTATTTATTTAAGGAAATCCATTTGGTCAAAGCAGTAGTCCCTAATCAAGTATGCTTTGGAAACACCTGGAGATTAACAATGCAGGTTCCATGATACCCTAGAGAGTTTGACTCTGTAAGGCCAAGGTTGGAACCAGGAATCTATTTTTTTGTTGTCATTTGCTTTTTTTCTTTAATTCCCTAGGTAATTCTGGGGGCAGTGGTGGTTCAGTGGTAGAATTCTTACTTTCCATCCAGGAAGCCTGGGTTCAGTTCCCTGCAAATGCATCTCAAGTGCAGCTACCACTCTGTCAGTGGAGGCTTACCTGTTGCTGTGATGCTGAATGGTTTCAGCAGAACTTCCAGACTATGACAGACTAGGAAGAAAGGCCTGGGTATCTACTTCTGAAAATCAACTAATGAAAACCTTATGGATCACAACAGTCTGATCCCATTATGCATAGGGTTGCTATGAGTTGGGGGCCAACTAAACAGCAGCTAACAGCAACAGGCAATTCTGATACAGCCTTCTGAGAACTGTAAGGCTACAACATGTTGCTATTGAAGCTGAAATTGTTGCAATACATTCACTCAGTTTTTCAAGGCATAAATATCCTACAGGATTATATGCAAGACCATTAAATATTGCAGGGAATCCAGAGGGAGAGAAGACACAAGAAACTTGACACTCTTGGAGAAGTTATGAGAAAAATAGACAAGGGGTATCTATATTGGGATCATTTAGCTTTCCAGTCTTCATTGACTACACTCCTACCTCTTGGATCAGAAAGGCATGCCTAGTCCTGGGCTTTACGTGAGCAGAAGAATGAATTCCAGATTAGTATGAACTGAAGGTCACCAGGTAGGTACCATCTCTCCTTATCCCCTCCCTATCCAGCCAACTGTTTGGCAAATTGTCTCCCTTACTACCAACCTGCTGCCTGAAATCTTACACTTAAAAATTAATTCCTTTGAGTCACTCCCTAATCATTCTATTCATTCTATGAAACTCCCTAATGTACCTATTGAGATGATAACTCTGGCCAAAGAGAGATGGGAGACTCAGTCACTTCCCTAGGGGAGTTCACAGTCCAGTGTGGGATGCAGGCCTATTCATCTATAATGTAGCATGATCTGGGCTGTGAGAAAACAGGCTTGTGAACCCAGAAGACAAGGTTAAAGGAAGAAGAAAAATCTATGAGTCCTGCTGGTAAAGTCCTCAAAATTCTAACCACATTGCCAGGAAGCCAACAGAGTTGTCACTGCACAAAAAAAACCCACAATTTGCTTGATGCTATTGTCATTGTTAGAGGGTCCAGAGGTAAGTGAATCAGAATCCCAGCTGTTGGGCTCTTTTTGTTACCATGTTTCAAGGACGCCTGATTGCAACTTCCAAGCGGAAACCCTCTGACCAGGCAAATGGCTAGAGGTTACTGGGATAGGTCAATTCTTTTTTTCACAAGGGCACCCAGCTGAATGAATGTATAAGCTGGACTTGGTGAGGCACAGAGTAGGAGCAACTATAGCTGCAGCAGGAAGAAGTCTGGGAGGAGATTGATGGGAGTTGTCAATAAAAAACAGTGTCAAATTACAGCAGGTCAGGGTGTTGGTACAACAGGAAGAGTGAGATCACCAAGTCTTCACAGACCTCAATAAACATAACAAATGAAGGGATGGATGCCTGCCGGGTGATAGTCTGCCTTGAACTGTTCTGGATCCTTCTCTATTAGCCATTTTCTAGGTTTCTGGCCTCCAAAACAAATGGAAAAACTGGGTTATAATCTAATCCATTGTCTTCTCCAGGAATGTAACCAGTACCTCACTTCTCTATAATATTAGCATAGATATCTATCCCTGACCATACTTTATTTTTCTTGAGCATCCTTATCTACGTAAACATTCGGAGCTGGCTTTTTATCTGACCCAGATGGTCTATAATAATTTCCTATATTAGTCCTATGTTGCTTTTATCTTTTATTTCCATCCAAACATATTTTGTCCCACTGCCAATTTATCTATTATGTGACATTCCTTCTCCCTTCAGACACAATATCCGCCTTGAGCCATGTTGGCACAATTCCTCCTAGCCTGTTGTGTCTATCTCTTGTATAAACTTTCTGTCTCCAAATTATTCCAAGTCTGTTTCTGGTTTTAGCCTCTCCTTAGTAATCCTTGTTACATAATGTGTCTATTATATCTCTTGGTATTTGTTTTCTTTCTTGTTCACTTCTTACCATGCATATGAAAGTCATTTGTAAGGGGAGTCTTTTAGAGTTTGCTTTATTTGTTTCTTTGGTTTCTTTTAGGGTTCTGCCTCCATCCCGTGAGTTCTTTTAATCTCTGATCCTCCTCCTTCTCCCAAGCCCACTCGGTTTCCCCATAACATGCTAGTTTATGCCCTCCTTTTAGATGCATACATTTTTTTTTACCATTGTGGCTTTGTGCACTGCTATGTGGTTTTGCAGAGAAAGAGTTGGCGGTCTTTCATGAACTTTCCAGACTCCACCATTCAATTCTTATAGTTAGCGGGAACTCCGTTCAAAATCAGTTTTATCCCAATCATTAGCATGTGCCTAGAGCCTGAAGGAAGTCTGGTACAGACTAAAGAAATGTAATAAACACTTTTGTTTTCTGTTTTCATGAGACTTCAGCTGTCTATAAAAAATTAAGAACAGTCAGTTGAAAATGAAAATTATTTTACCCAACTACCTTGGTCTATAGGGAGTCAAATAGTTTGAACTATTTTTTTTTTTTTTGTCATTGAATTCTTTAACAGTAATTCTCCACTCCCTCGCCTATATGTCCATTTATTGTTGTTTGTGTGTGGGTCTATGGAGAATTTATATCACCTCCATATTCTTCATATTTATGGCAAAGCTATCAAATAGGATGTCAAAGATATACAGGTACTTCCCATATCATTTAATACACTCAACAGTGGTGAGGGAGGCATGAAAAAGGAAGGCAAATAAAGCAGTTGGCATAAAGGAACTCTAGAGGGAACACTTAAATAATTGCCTGGAATATAAACTTCCTCAAAAGTCAGTTGCTGTCGAGTCGATTCCAATTCATGGAGACTCCATGTGTGTCAGAGTAGAATTGTGCTCCATAGGGTTTTCAGTGGCTGATTTTTCAGTAGTAGATCACCAGGGCTTTCTTCCAAGGCTCTTCTGGGTGGACTCAAACCTCTAATCTTTTGGTTAGCAGCCAAGTGCGTTAACTGTCTAAACATCCACTTCCTTAAGGAGATTCTATGTCTTTAGTTATCTTTGCTACTCATTCTCCCTGGGTCTCAGTTTCCTCATTTGAATATAAGGACAATATGAACAACACCAGAAACCCTAGTGGTGCAGTGGTTAAGAGTTGGGCTGCTAACCAAAAGGTGGGCAGTTCGAATCCACCACGTGCTCCTTGGAAACCCTGTGGCGTAGTTCTACTCTGTCCTGTAGGGTCACTATAAGTCAGAATCGACTCGGCAGCAACTGGTTTGGTTTTTTCTTTTCTTTCTTTTGGTTTATGAACAACATCTGCTCAATGGGACTGTTGTGAGGATTACTGAAATACTGTCTAGGAGGAAACATTCTATTAGTGGTGGTCAAAATAACGCAAGATGTGACTATGCAAGGCACCTGGGTATCATTCAGTAAATTTTGGTACCAGGGCTCTAATAAGTAATTCAATAGCCTTCAGAAGAAAGTAAATTTTTCCTCTGGGAGTAATTTAATGCCTAGGAGAATCCAGATGAGTTTAATTAACACATTTCATTGTTTAAAGTACCTGATGGCAAAGTTATCCATGCTGAGGCCCCCATCCTGGCTGCAGTGAAGTTTCAAGTTTAGAGGAACCAGAAACTAGAAGGGGCTTTGCAGTGTGGTGGATTACTTTTGTGTGGCCGTTCTTGCCATGGTCTTCTAACTCCCACCCAAGTGATTGGTTGTGGCTGTGCATATAGGGTAATTGTGGCTCACCAAACGGATTGATCAGTTTTGCCATCACGCTGGACTTGAGATGAGCCATCCTAGAGGCAGGAGAGGATCCCCACCACCAAGGAAGAACAGTCAGGACCCAGGATTCCTGGGCTGAGAAGCACCTGGAACCAGGAGACAGAGAAAGAGAGAGCTGTAACACTGAAGGCAGCGAGAAACAGCAGCAGAGACCCAGCAGCAGAGACCTGGCGGCAGAGCCTGGCAGTAGGAAACAGCATGGTGGGCTTCCCAGCCCACAGAGAGAGAAAGCTGAGTGCCTTCAGGCAGAGGCCTAGGGCCTGGGAGAGGCGTGCCTGAGAGCACAGCTGGAAAGAGGCTGTCCTGACGGAAGAACTGCATCCTGAGTGTTCCTGAGCCTGAATTGTAACTGTTACGTCCCTAATAAACCCCATAATCGTGAATATTGTCCGTGAGTTCTGTGTGGCCGTTGCAATGAATTATCAAACCCAGCAGAGAAGTGGAGGGTGCCATGGGAGAGATGATTGGTGTTAGAATTGGTAAAGATGGCAGAGAAAGGAGGCAGGTCTGACCTCCATCTCATAGGAAGCAGCCTTGGGCTGTTGATCTTGACCCTCCTTCCCCCCTTATGAAGTTCTAGGAGGTCAGAAACACCTCCACGCCATTTTTATAAGCTTCGATTTGAACATTCCACTGTTTAGACCCAGAGCCCAAATTTAGCCAACAAAATTTCCAAAACATTCTTGTTATTAAAATACTTAAATCAATTGTATTGTCACCTTATTTAGACACATGAAATTTAAATGGAAAGAAATCTTCAAGTTTATATTATTTCGATTAGGAGCACAGATTCTGGAGTCATGCTGCCTCTAGGGAAATAACAGCAGAAGTATACACTAGCTGTGTGATCTTACTTAACGTCCCTGAACCTCAGTTTTCTCAGATGTAAAATGAGAAAAATAATAGTACCTACCAAGCAGGGCAGTTGTGAGAATTTTTAAAAAATGTATGGAAAACCCTTCTGTGCTTGGTACATAGTAAGCACTCAATAAAAGACTATTGTTAGTATTATTTTAGAAAGCTAAGGAGGTCCGAAGACAATTTCATTTGCTCAATATCATACATATATACTGTGCAAGGAATGAACTTAAGATTCATTCAGTTAATGTCAATTATTTGGGCTTTTTCTCCACCCTACCACTACTAGTACTAGTTGCTATCACGTCAATCGACCATACCGCTAAGACTTCAATATTTGTTCTTTGTACACACCTTCTTCTATGACCATTTTGTTGTATCTAGTAATTTTTTATCATTATGTATTCATAGAAAAGAGAATCATTTAGGCAGATACTTTGGTCAAAAGAAAAAGGCCATTGATTTTGATAGACAAGTTTACCATACATATTTAGACTGTCATGTCTTCTCTTAATAGTTCATCACTATTGCTCCCAACGGTAAGCTCATTGGGCAGGGCTCATGTCTTAGTAATATATGTAGATAGATCCCTGAGCCTTGCCAACTTCTAATTGTTAGGGCATTGTTCTACTAGCTTTGTCTTTAAAATATGCTACAAAGAATTGTTGTTGTTGTTAGTTGCCCTCCAGTCAGTTATGACTCATAGCGACCCTATGTACAACAGAACAAAAACACTGCTCAGTCCTGCACCATCCTCACAATCGTTATGCTTCCTCTTTTTCGCTGACCTTCCACTTTACCAGGCTTAATGGCCTTCTCCAGGGACTGATCCCTCCTGATAATCTGTCCAAAGTATGTGAGATGTAGTCTCGCCATCCTTGCTTCTAAGGAGCATTCTCGTTGTACTTCTTCCAAGACAGATTTGTTCCTTCTTTTGGCAGTCCACGGTATATTCAATATTCTTCACCAACACCATGATTCAAAGGCATCAATTCTTCTTCAGTCTTCCTTATTCCTAGTCCACCTTTCACATGCAAATAAGGCAACTGAAAGCACCATGGCTTGGGTCAGGTGCACCTTAGACTTCAATGTGACATCCTTGCTTTTCAACACTTTAAAGAGATCTTTTGCAGCAAATTTGCCCAATGCAATGCATCTTTTGATTTCTTAACTGCTGCTTCCATGGGTGTTGATTGTGGATCCAAATAAAATGAAATCCTTGACAATGTCAATCTTTTCTCCATTTATCATGATGTTGCTTATTGGTCCAGTTATGAGGATTTTTGTTTTCTTTAGGTTGAGGTGTAATCCATACTAAAGACTGTAGTCTTTGATCTTCACCAGTAAGTGCTTCAAGTCCTCTTCACTTTCTGCAAGCAAGGTTGTGTAATTCAGTCTTGATGCCCCATTCTTCACAGAATTTCGCTTCTCAAATTATTTGCTCAGCATACATACAGATTGAACAGGTATGATGAAAGGATACAACCCTGACACACACCTTTCCTGACTTTAAACCATGCAGTATCCCCTTGTTCTGTTCGAATGACTGCCTCTTGATCTACGTACAGATTCTTCATGAGCAAAATTAAGTGTTCTGGAATTCCCATTCTCCGCAATGTTATCCATAATTTGCTATGATCGGAACAGTCGAATGCCTTTGCTTAGTCAGTAAAACACAGGTAAACGTCTTTCTGTTATTCTCTGCTTTCAGCCTAGTTCATGTGACATCAGCTATGATATCCCTGGTTCCATGTCCTGTTCTGAATCCAGCTTGAATTTCTGGTAGTTCCCTGTAGATATACTACTGCAGCCAACCTTGAATGATTGTCAACAAAATTTTATTCGCGTGTGATATTAATAATATTGTTCAATAATTTCTGCATTTGGTTGGATCACCTTTCTTGGGAATAGGGATAAATATGGATCTCTTCCAGTCAGTTGGCCAGGTAGCTGTCTTCCAAATATCATGGCATAGACGAGTAAGCACTTCCAGCACGGCATCTGTTTGTTGAAACATCTTAATTGATCTTCTGTCAGTTCCTAGAGCCTTGTTTTTCACCAATGACTTCAGTGCAGCTTGGACTTCTTCCTTCAGTACCATCAGTTCCTGATCATATGCTACCTCCTGAAATGGTTGACTGTTGACCAATTCTAGAAAGAATTAATAATCATATATTACAAACCATTTCTAACATTTTTATTATATATGGCTGTTGTTACATCAAGTTGGCTATGACTCATGGCAGCCCCACATACAACAGAAGGAAACATTTCCTAGCCCCGTGCCATCTTCACATTGTCGGTAAGCTCGAGTCCATTGTTTCAGCACTGTATTTTGAGTGCCTCCCAACCTAGGGGGCTCATCACCCAGCGCTATATTGGACAATATTCGGTTGTGATCTATAAGGTTTTCGCTAGCTAATTTTCAGAAGTAGATTGTCAGGCCATTCTTCCTAGTCTGTTTTAGTTTGGAGGCTACACTGAAACCTGTCCACCATGGGCGACTCTGCTGGTATTTGAAATACTAACGATATAGTTTCCAGTATCATAGCAACACGCAAGCCACCACAGGTAGGACAAACTGACAGAAATATATATATTAACTCTTTCAATTCTCACTACAGTTCATTTTACAGTAGAGGACATCAAGGGTCAAAAGAGGTTAAGCAAATTGTCCAAGATCATACAACTCAACTGCCTAATAGGAACACAAGCCCAGGTTGACTGTCACCAAATTTTCATTAACATAAGAAAATGTAGGGGTAGAGAATTCACATACTCTACCAAATCAGACATGACCTATTAAAAATCCAATTTTACTAGAACACACACACACACACACACACACACACACACATTGTATGAGAGAAGAACAAATTTCACATGGCTCAATTATCTCAAGTATAGGTTAGCCCACTTGCAGACACAAAAGTAACAATTTCTTTACAAGTACCAACTATGCATTTCTCTTTATGAGCTTATGGGTTCTGACTGATTTTGCAGCAAAAGAGAACACTCAGTTTCAGACTAGAGTTTGGCTGGTTGTAGGATAGTGTGTGTTTAATCCAACCTATAGCACCACTTGGAGCCCTGGTGGCATAGTTGGTTAAGAGCTACGGTTGCTAACCAAAAGGTTGACAGTTCAAATCTGCCAGCCACTCCTTAGAAACCCTATGGGGCAGTTCTACTCTGTCCTATCGGGTCACTATGAGTGAGAATCGACTCGATGGTAATGGGTTTGGTTTTTGGTGTAGCACCACTTAACTGCAGAAGAATCAAAGTCATCTTTTACATGACATTATTTATCTCTTCAAATACTATATTGGTTTTTAACAATTTTGGCTTTATGGTGGGGTTAGGTTTAGAAATTGTCAGAAGCAGATTTAACAAGCTTATTGATAAACCACTACTCTGAGAGAATCTGCTGAGTAATGTCTCAGCACACAAAAAATATTTTTAAGATTATTATAGTGTTTGAAACCCAGAGAGCTATGGAAGAAGAGAAAGGGGGAACAAATCTTAGTGAATTCATTGTGAGTTTATTTACATCTGAAATGATTAATTATGTATATTTTGTGACCATCAGTACTTTGTCTGTATTTTATGACTTTATGCAATTATATAAAACATTTCTTAAAATCTCGAAGTCTATTCAAACATTGAGGCTAAGGGGTTATGTATCAGATGAGTAATGATCTTTAGAAAAATAACTTGTCAACAAATAGTCCTTATCACTTTACTGAATATCTGGAAAATCAATGGAGAGTCTTTGTTGCTTGAGATAAAAGAAAAAAAAAAGCCTTTAATCTTACATTAGAGCTTTACCTCAATCTAACTAGTTAGCATGTTAGTTGTTTTGTTTATCAGTCTGGATATTAAATATTCTGTATTCTTCAGCTTTTTTTAATCAGCACAGAGAAGATAATTCATAGCACAGTACTTTTATAAACAAATTATTTTTTATAGACAATGATTTGCTACAGAGCTTTCCTTCAAATAAAGCTGATTTTCTTCTTGAAGAGACATATTACATTTCTGATTTCACATTTTCCTTCCCAAAGAGGGGACTTACGTTATTTTACTTTCACTACCTTCACGTGATCTTGGGATATTAATGGGTTAGCAAAGGTCACCATTATTTTATCTTTCAGGGATTGTGCTATCTTGGAGGAATTGAACCAACGGCCATTGAAATGGGATACACTTATGGCAGGATGAAGGGGACCCTAAATAGAACAATTAGTGCAATGCCAGGAAAAGAAAGGAAAGTTTAGATTCAACAAAAGGGTTTTAACTGGTACCCACTAAATTCTAGTGCTTCCACACTCCTGAGTCTTTAGGCCTTAGGAAAGTGGAGGAAATATAAAACCCAGTACTCAAACTATAGCTGAGAGAAAGAAAAGCAAACTAATACCAAAGAAGTTGGAAAGGGTGACAAGGACAGATGGAAAGAAAGGCATGATAAATATTCAAATATATGACATCACTTAAAAAAAATAAAAGGTTGGAAAGGAAGAAGGAAAGAAGAAAGAAAAGGATATAGCATGCAAAATAGAAAATATAGATAACATGCATCAAAAAACACAACACAAACAAGCAAATGTCTCAGAAGTACTTTATATGCTACTGAAGTGTTTAATAAGGCTATGAATTCAATAAAGGAAGAGCTCAATGACAATATGATATACAATAAGAAAAGATGAAAAGAGAAAATGCAAAGCTAAGTAAACATACCATTTTAGGCCTAATAATAGAAACAGCAAAAATAAAATTAATATAATATTAAAAAGCCATAGATAACCAAAATCAATGCAAAAGAAAAAGGTAAAGAGATTAAAGTAATTAGAAGAAGATGATAGATATGGAAGATATTGAAGATACAACAAAAAGAATAATTGTACTCACAGTAAAAGAAACAAATCCAAAGGTAAAAAATAGGCAGGGATATATGAAAAAAGTGTTTCTTGAAATAAAAGAAATGAATTTATAGAATGAATCCCACAAAAAACTAATACTAAACAAGTTATATAAAAACTTCTTTTTATGGTGAAATTATTAAAATTCTTGGACAAATATTGGATTCTCTGGAAGTCCACACCAGGGAAAAGAAATCAAGTCTTCTAAAAGTGAGAAAAAAATCAGGCTGCTATCATCCTCATTTACAGTAAACAACTTTGAATGCCATCAAACAGTGGAAATATATCTCTAATGTTCTAAGGAAAAGAAAAAATATTAGACCCAGACAAGATAATTCAAGCATAAAGCCAAGTGGTAGACACTGTAAAACACAAAAGTATTTGGGGAATATAGCACACTACTCAGCAACCCACAAAAACGAAGGAGCCACAGTGAAAGGAGCATCTATGATCATTGTATGTATTTAAATGTAGATTTATGTTTAAACAGCCAGAAAAAATATTAAAACTAACAAAACAAAAAAATAAATTCATAAACTCTGACCAAGTAAAAGTAAGTCTGTAGGTGGGGTAGGAGATGTCGGAAGAACTGTAAGTTCTCGTTTCTTTATCTTTCTTAGAAATCCATCTTATCCAAAACTGTAACACATAGGTAAAAAAATAAATGACTCTCACTTCTTAATGTTTTTTGTGTACTTTTTTTTTCTGGCTATCCAACCATTCATCCATCTACTCTCTTTCATATACACATATAGTTATATTTTAAATAATGATGTTCATCAAATGTTAACATTACTTATTTCCAGATGATGAGATTGTGGATGATTTACAGCTTTCTTCTTTTAGTTTTCTGTATTGCTTGAGTTTTTAGAAAGTGATCATTACTACTGTAGTGGATTAAAATTGGCCACAAATTCTTTGCAGCTCTTCTGATCAAGAAATAGAGTTTATCTTCCCATCCTTTGTATCTGAGCTGGACTTGTGGCTGGCATTAACCGCTAGAACTCAGTAAAATCGGTATTTTGAGACTTCAGTTCTCACCCTCTTGAATCTCTGAGACAACCATGCTGTAAATCCCAGATGAAAGACCACATAAAGAGACAGTCCTAGCCATCCTAGCTATTCTCACCATTCCAGATGAGATCCTAGACATGTGAATGAGGCTATGTTAGGCCAACTAGCCTCAGCTGAATTGCCAGATGACTACAGCTGTATGAGTGAATCCAGGCAAAACCAGTAGAGAACTGACTAGCAGTTCACCGACTTATGAAAAATAATAAGCTGCTTTTGTTTTAAGCAACTAAGTTTTGGAGCGGTTTATTCAGTACTTTTAAAAATCTAAATAAGATGCTGAAGTACCCATCCCGTATAATATGGGAAGTTCTCCTTAACCTGTCTTCCCAAGGGGTTCATGATTTCCCTGTCACCATATGCTATGGCCCTCTTCCCAACTATTAACTACTTCTGACATTCTCCTACTACATTTGTCAGTCTTTCTCAACAGCCCACTTCATCCTACGCTATGCATTACGGTAACCCCTCATCTCCCTTCGCAGAACCACAAACACAAAGTTTTTATGTATCTCAGACTTTTACTAAAAGTAAAAGCGAGATAACTCAAAGACTTTGTGTTATTTATCTATTGCTGTAAAAGAAATTATTCTGAAATTTGGCAGCTTAAAAGAAACAATAAACATTTATTATTTCATACAGTTTTTGTGGGTCAGGAATTTGGAAAGCAACTTAAATGGGTTCTATCTTGGGGTCTTCATGAGGTTACAGTCAAGATGTGGCCAGGACGGCAATCACCTGAAGGCTCAAATGGAGCTAGAGTATCTGCTTCCAAGATGGCTCGCTTACATGCTATTGGTAGAAGGCCTCACTACATGGACCTCTCCATAGTGCTACTTGAGAGGCCTCAAGACATGATAACTGGCTTCCCCCTGAGCAAGTGATCCAAGAGAACAGCAAGAAACTGCAGTGCTTTTAAGACCTAGCCTTGGAGGTCACATTCTGCCATTCCTGCAATATTGTACTGGTTACAAAGTAAGCCCTGTTCATTGTGGGAAGGGACTGCATAAGGCGTGAATACCAGAAAGCGGGGGTCATTGGGACTGTCTGTCACAGACCTGTTAGGAAGAAAGTGATTCACAGCATTAGGCTTCAGTGTCTGAGGTCTTCATCTCATTAGTGCACCAAACCACGCAAAAAAGTCAACAAAATTCACCAAATAGAGTCACCATGTAAGTTCTTAAGAGATACTGGCCGTACCAGGGAGCCCAGCAGGGAGTTATGAGCCCTGCATCCTAAGGGGCATCCTAATGTCTGTCCAAAGAAACAGTTGTCTGTTTCTGGGCATCATACAAACCCATTTGAAAGCTTAGAATTTGCCTTTGACACTAAAGAAAACAACAGAAGTAGGGCTTAAATATTCATTATACCTTGAAGGAAATATTGGCAATCCTATATATAACCTCAAAAGGAGATGAGACTTTTGAGACATCACTGGAGAGCTATTAATATCGGAAATCAGAAACTTACTGAACTTACTTTGCAAAATTTGACCTTTCCCAAACTTAACAACTCCTCACAATGTCTTAATTACCTGCCCCCCCTCCTTTTTGTTCTTTGTGTCACCCTGGAATTTTCAGAAGCTTTTGAGGAGATTTTGTTTCTAGTCCTCCCAGTGTGGTTCAATATTTCTGTAATGACCTGTTCTAGGAATCAATAGAAAGGGAACTTACGGAACAGCTTTCTACATTGTTTTTCAGATCAGATATCCAAGTGGAAAAACTCTTGAAATGTGGATTCAGTGCTTCTAATACCTTCCTAAGAGCCCTGGTGATGCAGTGGTTAAGTGCTTGGCTCCTAACTGAAAGGTCAGCAGTTCGAACTCACCAGCCTCTCAGCAGGAGAAAGATGTAGCAGTCAGCTTTCATAAAGATTACAGCCTTGGAAACCCTATGGGGAAGTTAAACTCTGTCTTATAGGACTGCTGTGAGTTGGAATCTACTTGATGGCACACAAGAACAATAATGCCTTCCTAACCGATTGCATCAAAATTCTTGGTTTTTGTCCTACCAAACATAAGGTATTTGCAACTCATAATGTTCTAATCCAACTAAATCAGTTTCTCAAACCTTTCTAGGACTACGCAGAGTCCACCGCGTTTTTATTTCCTCTAAAAGAGCTTTTGTTGAGTCATTTAATTGGCTTTATGAAAGAACTGTATGGACTTGCAATCACCCCACGAAGACTCTTTTTCAGAATGTCAGGTGGTTGTTGTCTTTTGAATCTGTGCCAGATTTTAAAATAGACTTAAGCCTCTGTTTCTACAGCTGATGCCTGCTCACTTGATGGTACTACAGCTATGTTGTTTTTAGGTGCCGTTGAGTTGGATGTAGTCATTGATCTTCGTCAGTAAGTGCTTCAAGTCGTCTTCACTTTCAGGTTGTTAATGAGTCTTCTATCAATCCTGATACCGCATTTTTTCTCATATAGTCCAGCTTCTCAGGTTACTTGCTCAGCATGCAGATTGAATAAGTATGGTGAAAGGATACAACCCTGATACACACCTTTCCAGACTTTAAACCACACAGTATCCCCTTGTTCTGTTCAAACGACTGCCTCTTGGTCTATGTACAGGTTCCACATGAGCAAAATTAAGAATTCTGGAATTCCCATTCTTCGCAATGTTATCCATAATTAGTTATGATCCACATAGTTGAATGCCTTTGCGTAGTCAATAAAGCACAGGTAATCGTCTTTCTGGTAGTCTCTGCTTTCAGCCAGGATCCATCTGACAGCAGCAGTGATATTCCTCATTCCATGCCCTCTTCTGAATCTGCCTTGAATTTCTGGCAGTTCCCTGCCAATGTATTGCTGCAACTGTTTTTGAATGATCTGCAGGAAAATTTTATTTGTGTGTGACATTAATAATATTGTTCAGTATTTCTACATTCTTTTGGATCACCTTTCTTTGGAATGGGCACAAATATGGATCTTTTCCAGTTGGTTGGCCAGGTAGCTGTCTTTTAAATTTCTTTGGATAGATGAGTGAGCACCTCCAGCGCTGCATCTGTTTGTTGAAACATCTCAACTGGTTTTCCGTCAATTCCTGAAGCCTTGTTTTTCACCAATGCCTCCAGTGCAGCTTGGACTTCTTCCTTCAGTACCATCAGTTCTTGATCATATGCTACCTTCTGAAATGGTTGAATGTCGACCAACTTTTTTTGGTACAGTGACTTTGTGTATTCCTTCCATCTTCTCTTGATGTTTCTGGTGTTGTTCAATATTTTGCCCATTGAATCCGTCAGTATTGCAACTCAAGGCTTGAATTTTTTCTTCAGTTCTTTCAATTTGAGAAATGTCAAGTGTGTTCTTCTCTTTTGGTTTTCTAACTCCAGGTCTTTGCACATTTCGTCATAATACTTACTTTGTCTTCTCAAGCCAGCGTTTGAAATCTTCTGTTCAGCTCTTTTACTTTTACAGCTATACTGATATACAAGAACAATAAATGTGAATGTCATGGGCCTCAAACTTCCTTTATTTTCCATAACTCAGTTAACTTTCTGATTCTGAATCAAATTATTGATTATTTAGTCAAATTCAGTGTTGTACTCCTCTACTTTATCCTTCCCTTTTCTATCTGTTGGGGAGGCCTTACATTTCTGATTGCTCTGATACAGTAAAGCATCTGATCCGTAGTCGTACTCTGTCTTCTACTGGCATCTGATGAGGTGCACCTCTTCCCCGTCATTTTTTAGTCCTTGATTTTTATGTCCAACATCATCCATTAAAATTACTTTTGTCCCACCACAGCCTTAAGCTGATGGGTTCATGTACTCTTTATCTCAACCACGAGGCCCCTTTGAGCCTACTAGCCTCTCTCAGCCAGATTCATGCCCCTCTCATAGGCACAGAGCTGTCTTCCTCACTTCATGCTGTGTACTTAAGATTTTGTGAAACTGGCCTTGGACCCATCCACAGAGTTGCTTCATTCAGTCATTGATGCCCTAATGCTTAGCACCATGCTGAATACAGTTTTGTCTAAAAGGCCTGACTTCCAAACTACACCCTAGGACATGAAGCATAGATCCCCTATTCTTTGAGCTACCCAAAATATCTCTGGAGTTTCTGCCGGCCCCAAACAGGACGGGAGCACAGGATCCCTCTTAGAGACAGCTTCTAAAAGCTCTCAATTATTCTCTACTTTCCCCTGTGCATTTATTTTACCTTAAAGACAATTGTTATCTTTCAAAATCACCATCCATTCTTTCCAACTTCTTTATTTATGGTATTAAATTTATATGCTCACTTTTACAGCATTTGTCTTTTGATTTTCAAAGCCAGACTTTGAGCATGTGAAAAGTCTTTTCTCTTTCAGAAATCCCAGATCTTACAAACAAAAAACTATTAGATTTTCAAGACTATTGTCTCTGTTTAGGTTTCAAAGGTATTTTCTTAGAATCTCAGTCGGCATCTTAGTTTTCCTTGGATTCTTTTTTCATTGCTTTGCATAATAGTGCTGTTGTGGTGGGTTGCCGTCAAATCAATTCTGACTCATGGTGATCCCGTGTGTGCAGAGTAGAACTGCTTCATAGGGTTTTCAAGGCTGTAACCTTATGAAAACAGATCACCAGGCCTGTCTTCTGAGGCACCTCTGGGTGGGTTTAAAACCCATTGCCCTCACGAGTTGTTTCCAACTCATAGCAACCCTATAAGACAGGGTAGAACTCCTCCATAAGGTTTCCAAGGCTGTAATCTTTACAGAAGCAGACTGCCACATCTTTCTCCTACGGAGCTGCTGGTGGATTTGAACTCCTGACCTCTTGGTTAGCAGCCAAACACTTAACCGCTATGCCACCAGGGCTCCTATTTTTGGATTCTTTTATATTCTCTTTTCTCTGGGGCTAATGAACATACATTATGGTGATTAACTCAATGGAAGGTCTCAGAATTCTACAGTTTTCATAGTTTACAAGATCCTTCATAATCTGGCTTTTACTTACTTCAACCACTTCTGTCAGTTCTCCCCACACTTCACTCTCTCTCCTCCAGTCATATAAGATTTTTTTCAGATTCTCAAAATCCCCACTGTGTCTCTCACCTCTGGATCTTCAAACATATTGTTCCCTCATCTGATATGCTTTTCCTCATTCTACTTCCCTTTACCTTGCTAAAGCCTACAAATTATTCATTTCTCACTTCATGCTTTTCCTGGCACTTAAAACTAGGTTAAGTCAATCTATTTGTTAAGCTTCCTATAGCACATAACTGTATTTACCATTTTATACAATTCAGTCATTACACTTTTCATTATTTATGTAATATCTGTATTTTCTGCTAGTCTGTAAACTCCATAGTAGCAAGGAGAGTATCTGTTTTGGTCACTGCTATATCCAGAGTGGAGCCCTAGTGGCATGGTGGTTACGAGCTCGGCTGCTAAACAGAAGGTTGGCAGTTCAAACCCACCAGCCACTCCTTGGAATCCCTATGGGACAGTTCTACTCTGTCCTATAGGGTCGCTATGAGTCAGAATCGACTCTACGGCAACGGGTTTATATGAAGAGTATCTACCATAATGTCTGGCACAAAATAGATGCCTGACAAATATTTGTTGAATGAATAAAAAACTAACCCTGTGGCATTATTGACTTACTTTATAAGAATACTATCTTGTAGAACTGTACCTCTCCCACCCCCCACCAAAAGAAGGACCTTGCTCTGTTTATTCATCAGGATTGTTAGTTGTAAACAACAGAAACTTACTTAGGCTAATTTAAGTTGAAAAGGATATTGGCTAGATCACAACTAGGTAGTTCAGGAGGACCAGAGAACCAAGAGGATACACTGCCAGGTACAATGTTCAAAATCACAATGCAAACTTCTACCATTGAGCACCGATGCCACATATGGACCTACCTCCATCAATGGACGCTGGTCGCTGGAGCTGCCACTAGGACCACTGCCCCTACAGCCTCTGGAAAGCCACCACCATTGCACCATTGATTTCACTGCTATCATGGTCATCATTATCACCACTGCCACTGGTACCTACACTGACCACATTACAATCCCTGACACCCTGTTCTCACTGCCTCCACTGCTACCTCTACCTCCTGCACCAACGACACTGCTGCTATCTTTGCCTTTTTTGTCAACACTATCTCCTCTGCCACCATTATCACCACTGCCACCCATGACTTCTCTGCTTATCCTATCACTCCTGCCTTCTCTGCCCCTACTGCCATTGCTGCCACATGAATGTATTCTGGGCAAGCCCTGCTTCACATCACCAGTTTTTGACTGAAAATCTGTTTAGTGGAGCCTAGGTCATATGGCCAAGGCCCTAGAGACAATGGAGGGTAGGAAAAACAGTATCTTCCATTTTAATGTCTGTAGTGTAATATGGGCTATGTTTCATAATAAGAGAAATTCCCAAGCGTAGGAAAGGAGTTCACACACTGGGAAGCCAAAATGAATGACAAATGTCCAGTGCACTGTTATAGCTCAAGCAAGAAGTTTCATGACCACACAAAGAGCTTTGTCTTTATAATATGTTTTTTTTTTGAAAAGTGTCTTTCTAATCTTTGACACTGAGCTTGCTGGAGCACAACTGAAGTGTCCACCAAAGTGCTAACACCAATGCACAGCCTTGCAAACTTGCAGTAGTTTACTTCCACCCTCAGCTCATACTCAACACTCATGTTCATACCACCCACCCACTGCTCAAACTCCTCCACCTCCTCCACAATCAACCTTTTCTTCTCTGAGTTGTATTCTACTTTTGTGTACTTGAATCTTCACATTCCAAGAGAACAGGAACCATGTCTAGTGATCAGGGGGATCTAGTATTTAGTGTGAGGCTGTACACATAGTAGGCCGTCTCTCAGTAAACAAGTTGTTATGGATTGAATTGTGTCCCCACCCCACCAAAATATGTGTTGAAATCCTGACCCTATACCTGTGGATACAATCCCATTTGGAAATGGGGTTTTCTTTGTTTTATTAATGAGGCCGTATCAGTGTAGGGTGTGTCCTAAACCTAATCACTTCTGAGTTATAAAAAAAACAGATTAGACATAGAAACAAGCACAAACTGGTGATAGATAGACGCCATGTGAGGATTGCCAAGGAACTGAGGAACACCAGAGCTATAGAAGCTGAAAGAGACAAGGATCCTCCCCCAGAGCCAACAGGCAGAGAACCTTCTGCTAGAGCCAGTGACCTGAATTTGGACTTCTAGCCTCCTGAACTGTGAGAAAATAAATTGCTGTTCTTTAAAACCACCCACTTGTGGTATTTCAGTTATAGCAGCAATAGAAAACTAAGATACAAGTGTTAAATGGAAACGTAAGAGAGAAGCCTACCTACGCCATGCCACCTTCCTGCAGTATCGGATTCTCCTCAGTGCTTAGGGTTTCTTTTGTTCAATGGCTAAGACAGCTATTTCGGGCATTGTCTTGAATCTTTTACTGATACAGATTCCAGTTTACCTTGCAACACTTTCTCAAGCAGTTTTAATATTAGGAAACCTCTTTGTCCTGTGTCTTTGACCTGCTTGATCACACCTGTGCATTCTTAGATTATAGCCCATGGCCAACCCCTCGGTCAGCGCACAGCATTTACCCTGCATCCTTTCCCTCAGCCTATTTCCCTTCATCTCTGTCTTCCCACAGTCCTGTAGTCCTTTTAATTCCTGCTCCCTTACACCAAAATCCTGCCTCTGCTGGTGTCGAGCCTCTGAATCATCTTCTCCACTTTCAGGTACTACTGACGAATATAGGAAGATGTAAGTCAGGACCTAAGGAGATCTGGAAGAAATGACAGGGAAAAAATCCTCATAATGATCTGGTCTCTTTTTGATATATCATTCTAAAAAATTTTTTAAAGGTCTTTTGCGCTGAGGTTAACCTCTTGCTAGCATATCTCTTCTTCGTTTTGTGCTAAAAGAGTGTCTGCCTACTTTACAACCTTCAGTAACACTGCAAAAATCTCACTTCTAGCTAAATATAATTGGAAGTACAAGGCTCCAGAAAGGGGACTGGGAGTAACCAAAATTTGTTCTCTCACAGTGCAAAGACTTAATTCTCAGCGAGGACTGAGCCAGCTAATTAGCTGTCTTGCCCTCAGGGCACTCTATCCCCTATCTGGAAAAGGCACACCCATCCCCAGTCTCCTCAGTTCACCTCACAAAGGCTCTGGCCCTGATCTTGAGGAAAAGGTTATTTTGTCCTTGTCCTTTGTCCACCAACTAGAACTTCTCTCTGAAGCATGGGAGATAGAGGGCACAAATGATCCTCAATATCAACCTGAGTTATCTGTTTCAAGCAGACAATGCTGTTATTGAAAAGTCTGTAGAAGAGTGTGACACGTGCCAAGCTCCCCAAAAGCCCAAAAATCTCATATTGACTTTTTTCATTCATTTAAAAATTGTGTGTTGAGGTCATGGTTTCATGGGACAGCCCAGTTGATTGGCCTAACATTGTTTTTAGAGTTTCTGTTCTATCTCCTAGCTTGCTGAGTAGTACCTGGGGTGAGGTGAGGATGGTGCAGGACCGGGCAGTATTTCATTCTGTTGTACACAGGGTTGTTATGAGTTGGAATCAACTCTACAGCACCTAACAACAACAACCTGGGGTCTTAAAAGCTTGCAAGTGGCTATCCAAGATATAATAATTATCTCTATTTACATGGAGTAACAGAGGAAGAAGACCCAGGAATCGGAGGAGGTACTGAACTGCAGGATTAATTGCCTCCATGAACTACTGCTTTCTTTGCCATGAGACCAGAAGAACTGGATGGTGTCTGGCTACTATTACTGAATGTTTTGATCAAGGATTCAGTAGATAGATACTGATCATAAGGGGAAAACGTGTAGAACAGAATTTCAAATTTTATGGAACCCTGGACCCATTGAGACTGGAGGAACCACCAAATCTATTGCCCTGGGATAATCTTTTTAACTTTGAACCAAAAGTATCCCCTAGAGTCATTCTTAAATCAAACAACAGTTTAGCTCCATTAGTAAAGAATGTTTGTCTTGAGCACTGTGTTCTTTCAAATTAGATAATATTGACAACAGTAACTCTAAAGCATAGATGAGAAATTTAGGGGGCAATGAGTCTAAGTGAATGATGGTGAAATAATTTGGGAAGAGATAGAAAGAATGGTGACACAACATGAAGAATGTAACCAGTGTCACTAAATTGTACGTACAGAAACTGTTGAATGGTCATGAAGAGTGTGCTTCTTAGCTCAAGTAGATACAAGAGACTAAATGGGCAGCTTCTGTCCGGAGGTGAGATGGGAAGGCAGAGAGGGTTAGGAGCTGGTTGAATGGGCATGGAAATTCAGGGGTGGAAAGGAGGAATGTGCAGTCAAAGTATAGGGAGAGCAGTTAGGGTTATGTAACAGTGTGTGTATAAATTTTTGTGTGAAAGACTAACTTGAATTGAGAACTTTGACTTAAACTACAACAATAAAAAAAAAAAAAGAAAAAGAAATTGTTGAATGACTGTATGCTTTGCTGTATATATTTTCACCAAAAATAAAACATTTTTAAAAATTGTGTGTTGACTGTTGGTGGGAATGCAAAATGATACAACCATGTTGGAAAATGATATGATGCTTCCTCAGAAAGCTAGAAATAGACACACCATTCGATCCAGCAATCCCACTCCTAGGAATATATCCTAAAGAAATACGAGTCGTCACTCGAATACACATATGCACACCTTTGTTCATGGCAGCATTGTTCACAATAGCAAAACTATGGAAACAACCTAGATGCCCATCAACAGATGAATGGATAAACAAACTATGGTACATGCACACAATGGAGTACTATGCAACGAGAAAGAACAACAATGAATCTGTGAAGTGAAGCGTCTCATAACATGGATGAAACTGGAGGACATTATGCTGAGTGAAATAAGTCAGTCACAGAAGGACAAATATTGTATGAGACCTCTATTGTAAAAACCCATGAAAAAGTTCACACACAAAATGCAACAATCTTTGTTGGTTACCAGGGATGGGGGAGGGGGGTGGAATACTAAATAGGCAATAGATAAGTGGTATCTTGGGGGAAGGGTGAGACAGTACACAATACAGGGTCAACCAGCACAACTTGTACAAGGAAAGTTCATGGAAGCCCCATAGACACATCCAAACTCCCTGAGGGACTGAATTGCTGGGCGGAGGGCTGTGGGGACCATGGTCTTGGGGAATATCTAGCTCAATTAGCATAACACAGTTTATAAAGACAATGTTCTACATTTTACACTGGTGAGTAGTGTCTGGGGTCTTAAAACCCTGTGAGCAGCCATCTAAGATACTCCACTGGTCTCATCCCTTTGGGAGCAAGGGAGAATGAAGAGAGCAGGATACAAGGAAAAGATTAGTCCAAAGGACTAATTGTCCACAGCTACCAAGGCCTCCACCGGACTGAGTCCAGTACAGCTAGATGGTGCCCGGCTACCACCACTGACTGCTCTGACCAGGATCACAACATAGGGCTCTGGACAGAGCAGGAGAACGATGTAGAACATAATTCTAACTCACAAAAAAAAAGACCAGATTTACTGGCCTAAAGGAGACTGGAGAAACCCCAAGAGTGTGGCCCCCAGACACCCTTTTAGCTCAGTGGTGAAGTTCTCTCTGAGGTTCACTGTTCAGCCTGGGAGTGGACAGCCCCATAAAACCAAATGGGACTAATGAGGTACAGTAGTCCAGTGACAAGGGCCAGAAGGCAGAAGGGGACAAGGAAGCTGGTGATAGGGAGCCCAAGGTTGAATAAGGATATTGTTGATGTGTTGTGAGATTGTTAACCATTGTCATAGGGCAACATGTGTAGTAACTGTTAAATGAGAAACTATTTTGTTCTGTAAGCCTTCATCTTAAGTGATAAAAGCAGCACAATTGGAAGAGCGTAGTCAATGTCACTGAACTGTGCATGTAGAAATTTTTGAAATGGTGTATCTTTGGCTATGTGTATTTTCACCAAAAAAAAAAAAGGTTGAGAAGTTAGAGGGTTGACATGTTGTGTGGTTGTTAACCAATGTCATAAAACAATATGTGTACTACTGTTTCATGAGAAACTATTTGTTCTGTAAGCCTTCAGCTGAAGTACAATTTAAAAAAAAAAAAAATTGTGTGTTGAGGTAGATTCTATCTCCAAAAGGCTTTAAGAACTGGTGGTTCCATATTTTCCCCTAGCAGAGCAATCAGAACTCTGCAACAGTTATTTGCAATGAAGAGATGGCCAGATACCAAAAATAGGATAATCGATTTTCAGATGTTGAGTTTAATGAATTTGCAGTCAGAAATTCTATCCATTTTGTATAAGTAGTCACCATGTTGCCTCATTACCCTACATCTAATAGTCAGACTTGAAGAATCATGCAGTTCTTCCCTCATGGTTCTTGGCACTTGTTGCCTGGTTTATCATGACTGTTCATGTCATTCCACTTCAAAAACAGAAGCTGTGTAACTAAATGATTATTCTGAGCGTCTCTATAGACTCAGAGGATAATTTAAAACTCACGTAAAACCATTCCAAATCCTTTTTGGAAATAGGTTTTTAAAATAAATAAATAACAAGAGCTTTCTCTGGATAATGTTGTGTCCACATCTGATGTTCACTCATTTATACCACGAGCACAAGTGTTTTCTGTGATCTCCGTGGAACTGGATCAAGGTGGGTTCTGTCTTCATGAATGAATCTATAAGACCAATGTAACAAAAGTTCTAAAAAAGCATCTATCAAAAGGTGCTGCTTGGAACAAGGGTAACTCAGGAAATTAATACGTGTAATTGGGGGTTGATTGTGTCCCCTAAAAATGGTTGAATTCCTAATCCCCAGTACCTGTAAATGTGACGGTGTTTAGAAACAAGGCCTTTGCAGATATAATCAAGTTAAGATAAGATCATACTAGATTAGGGTGGGCCCTAATCCGGTAACTGATGTCCTTATTAGAAAACAGAAATTTGTACACACAGCTTCAGGGGAGAAAGTCATGTGAAGATGGAGGCAGGTGGACTGATGTAACTACAAGTCAAAGAATGCCAAGAATTGCCAGAAACCACCAGAAACAAGGCAAGAGAGAGGCATGGTAGTTTCTCCTTCAGAGCCTCTAGAAAGAAACAACCCGCTAACACCTTCATTTCAGACTTTTAGCCTCCAGAACTGTGAGAAAATAAATACTCATTGTTTTAAGTCACCCAGTTTGTGGTAATTTGTTGCAGCAGCCCTAGGAAGCTAATACAGGTGTTATGCAAGGAAAGTGTTCCACAGTCAAGCAACTGAAACAAACCCTGGGTTAAACAAGGTTAACAAAATTAAACAGGGCTCCTACTGCGGGAGTTTTCAGAACCTTTAACACACTAACGTACACTGTAAATTACAAAAATAATAAAAGTATATGTAGCATTTTCCAAGTGTATTTGACCACAGAATACTTTTTTGTTACCATCATACAAGATGTAGTCCACGAAACAAACTTGAAAGCCTTGTTTGGAGGCTAGGCATTGCAATATTGCTCATCTTTCTTTCTCCTAAGGAGAGAAAAAACCAGAAATCCCATAAGAAGCACCTTTTGGAGACATTTGATATTGATTTTTCATTTGTCACCTGAAATATCTCTGTTGCAGCCATCTGAAAGAGATGCTTCTTGTCACAAAGTATTCTGTCTGACCACCGTGAGCAAGCACAACCCTCCATGCCTGCTTGATCTCCCAAGACAACTCCAACCCAGCCCTGATTCTGAATCTACCCATCATGTCTTCACTCACCCTGTTGGCTTCCAGTCTTCATGTCTTGCTATCTCCCTTGGATTCTCTGCCTTGGTCTCTTGGCAGCTGTTGTTATACCCAAGAACCCATTCTCTGTCTGGTTTTAAGACTGGGCTCCTGCACTGTGTTTTGGGAGAATTCTGCTTCCTTCTCCAAATAATACACTCCCACTCCTATCTGAAGGAGCCCTGGTGGCACAGTGGTTAAGTGCTTGGCTGCTAACCAAAAGGTTGAAGGCTTGAGCTTACCAGCTGTTCTGCGGAAGAAAGATGTGGCAGTCTACTTCTGTAAAGATTACAGCCTTGGAAACCCTATAGGGCAGCTCTACTCTGACCTATAGGGTCCCTATGAGTTGGAATTGACTCGACAGCAATGGGTTTTTTCACTGTTATCCATCTACACTCAGGTACTGGTGGCCTCTTGTCACCACTTCCCCCTACATCCTTTCTAGCTTCCCTGTGGATACTGTCCTAGTCCTGGCCTTGACTTTCATTTGTGGCTTGGCCCATAGCTACAATGTAGCATTAACTCTTGAAGCTTGCCAGGGCCACAAAATACTGAAAGGAATTCTCTTGCTACATAAAAGATCAGTCCAGCTACAGAGGGAAATGCCCCATGAGAACTAAGGCTCAGTGTTAATGTTTGGGTCCTTTTGCATTCCCCATGGTTTGCAGGTTACACTGCGTTAGTCGGTGCGTATCTGTGATAGTTAATGTTGTGTGTCAACTTGGCTAGGCCATGATTCTCAGTATTATGTAATTATCCTCCATTTTGTGAGTTAATGTGATTACCTCCAAGATGTGACCTGATGCGATCAGACAATCAGTTGTAAGGGGAGTTTCCCCAGGGGTGTAGCCTGCACCCAATATGTATAAGGATGTTCTGTCAAAGCTTTCTTGCTTGCTCTGGATCCTGTTTCTGGCTCATCATCTGACCTCTGGTTCTTGGGACTTGACCAGCAGCCTGTCACCTGGTCTGCCGACTTTGGGATTCGCCAGCTCCACAGCCCTATGAGCCAGCAGCCTGCTGTCTGACCTGCAGATTCTGAGTTCATCAGTCCCTGCAGCCACTTGAGTTAAGAGAAGCCTCCAGCCAATGCCCGGCCCAAGGACTTTGGAACTTGCCAGCCTACACAACAGTATGAGCCATTTCCTTAAAATAAATCTCTCTCTCTCTCTAAATAAATATATATATACCAAGTACCTGTTGCTGTCAAGTGATTCTCACTCATAGTGACCCTATAGGACAGAGTAGAACTGCCCCATAGGGTTTCCAAGGAGTGACTGGTGGACTCGAACTGCCAACCTTTTGATTACCAGCCTGAGCTCTTAACCACAGAGCCACCAGGGCCCCATATATATATAAATATATATATAAATATATATATAAATATATATATAAATATACATATAAATATACATAAATATATATATAAATATATATAAAAAATATATATAAATATATATATATAAATATATATAAATATATATATAAATATATATAAATATATATATATAAATATATATATATAAATATATATATAAATATATATATAAATATATATATAAATATATATATAAATATATATATAAATATATATATAAATATATATATAAATATATATATATATACACACACACATACATATTTTCCTTCTCTGGAGAACCCAGCCTAAGACAGTATCTTAGAGTTATTTTGCACCAGTAAACAACTACGTTGCAGAGATTCCACGGGTTACAAACTAGATCTGTTCCTAAGTCTGTCTTTAAGTCAAATTTGTAGGTAAGTTGGACTAGATACATATGATTTTTATTTAGCTTCAGTCAGTCAGATGTTTTTCTTACTATATAGTATATATTTTACCTTTCTCTACATATAAAACACTTAAGTAACACCTCCAAACCGCACATTGTTTTCATGAGCATCATAAAGTAATGCATGCATTTGTTATTATGAATCATTGTATTTAACTCATAATTTTAATATAATAGGCTTTATGGCAGTCCATTCTTAAGTACAAGTTGTACATAAGTTGGACTTCGTACCTGGGGGGACTGCCTGTACTGAAGACTTCTTTCTTTTTTTCTCTTTTTTCTTTCTGTATTTTTAGTATTTTTTATTTGCTACACAACACTCCATAAAATTTGTTTATTCACATGTTATTTGGCGTCATGACAGCTCTCTGCTTGTAGACCATAGATTGTGATCAGTCTGTCACATTATTTGATCTTCTTTTGTTTTTAGTTATTTTTCTGTTAAAGTGCCCAAAGCCCTGCAGGCAGAAGTGCCTTCAAATTAAAATTTATTGTTAATATTCCAGACCACATGTACTGGTTTTTTCATGTGGTTTTGAGCTTTGCTGCTGAGATGATTGTGCATGATATTCTGATGTTGAGAAAATGTGCCCAACTCAGCCTGTTTTGCAGAACTCCTTTGTTCCCTGAGGCAAATTTGGCACGATTTTGCTAAAAGTTCAGTTGGGATAAACCAGATTCTTTCCCTAGGGTCACTTTTCAAATTCCTTGTCAATCAGTTTAATGAAAGGTAAGTAAGTACCGGACTTCAAAACAGCCAAATAACATCAGTTTCTTGGGATGAGAGTGTGTGTGGGGCAGGGGGGGGGGGGGGGGAGCAGGGGGAGGGGTGGAGGAAGTTGAGGCAAGATGACAAGACCTTCTTTCAAGGTTATTATGAGGCAAGAACACTTAGATGTTTCATAAAATGGACAAGGTTATTTATCATTTGAGAGGTAGCAGAAAGCTACCTCTGCACTTATTTTCATGAACCCAGATAGATATGTTTACAGGGGATTTAGAGCATGTTGAAAAGTCATGTTTTTAAGGAATATGACTTCACGTGTTGAAATAAACCAAGTTCTTGAAGCCGCCCTCAGAGACAGCTGCTCTCAACCACCCAAGCCTTGTCTGTTCCTCAGAATCACTCTGTCCTCCACAAGAACACTAATCTTCCTCAAGCCTCCACCATGACCATATCCAGTCTTCATAGTCTTGCTCCAAGCTGCTCTGTTAGCTTGACTGATCTACACTGTCTCTGGACACATTTGCACATTCCCATCTCTGAGTCAAGAGTTGTTGTTGCGTGCCATCAAGTGGATTCTGACTCATAGCAACCTCATGTGACAGAACAGAACTGCCCCTTAGCATTTCCTAGGCTGTAATCTTTATGGGAGCAGATTGCCAGGTCTTTTCTCCCTCAGAGCTGCTGGTGGGTTTGAACCACTGACCTATTCGTTAGCAGCCAAATGCTTAACCATTGTGCAACGAGGGTTCCTTGAATCATGAGTAGTTGGTGATTATTTCCCTGATGAATTGGCTTTCCTTCTTCCTCTTCAATTAGCCAAAACTTACTTATCTCTTCATGTCAAACTCCCTCCACAAAGCTTCAGTTCTAAACTAAAAAGGGTAGAGGCCATGTCTGTTTTATTTCTAATTTACTTACACAGTGCCTGGCATATAGTAAATTCTCAATAAATATTTGTTGAATAAATAACAAAATAGATGACTGAGTTGTAAACATGGGCTCAGGAATCAATAAACCCTGAGATATTTAACAAAAGGCCAGGTTGAACCATCCCCAAAGTGACCAGTCCTGCAGGTGGGCAACTCTGTTCATCATTCATTCATTTGTATGCATTAAGCCCTGACACTGTACCAGCACTCCATTAGGTTCTGTGGGGAAAAAAGTTAAATCACACTTGAACTCTATTCTCCAGAGACCTATCGTCTAGCAGGAAAAATTACATATGCTCATCAATAACAGGAACACGAGTTTTAAAGTGTTAAAGGCCAACAGAGAAAAACTATGATAGATGAGAGGAGGAAAGGGATTAATTATGTAAGAGGATGTTAAAATGGGACTTTGCTGACTCACTTTGAAAACAACTCAACAGGTGCCAAGTACGCCACAGTGACTACATTGCCCTTGAGCAAGGCGCCAGACCCTCCACAGAACATAGACTTGTAAAAGACCGGGCAAGGGAGGATTGTTTGGAGAGAATGGTCAGTATGTTGTCCATTTCCCCTACCACTGACCCTCCTGGAGGAGGGAAAAGGATTGCTTTCCCTTACCTCAAGTCAAGTGAGGGGGCTCTCAGGGCTCCCTAGAAATTTGAGGGACACGAGTACTGGTGTATTAACCTCATCTAGGTCATTTGAAGGTGAGTGACTAGCCAGCAGCAGACTGAAGAGAAAGGAATGTATTGGGAGCAACATGCAGTTCCTACTGACCTTTAGGAAGAGTAATTTTTCTGAAGAACTATTATGTACTAGGTATTCTCTAAGATATTTTTATTTATAGTGTTTCTTTTAATCTTTACCACAATCACCACGATCTTGCAGGTATATTTATCCTCATATACTATGCTGAGGTTCAGAATAACTATGTCATTTTCCCAAAGTCACACAGAAAAAAGGTATTTGAATTGATTCTGAAAACTAGATCAATTTTCAAATTTGAGGAAAGGTAATGGAAAAGGTGAGCCAGGCAAAGAAATCATCATGAATAAAAGCAAATAGGTAGAAAAGGAATGGCGGGAAGTTCATTTTGCCAAAAGTCTAAAGTGTGTGAAACTGTGGAAAACGAGGTTGGAAAGGTAAGTTAAGGACCATATTGTGCAGTTTTTAAAGTGGAAATTAGAAGTTCTTGTCTCAACTCTTTAGCTTCACATCTCGTGAAGCTTCAGAATTTGCCAAATATCTGGAAAGGGAAACTGGTAGTGGGATTGAGACTTGTTGGGGTCTACAATTTTGTCTCTCTATTCCTCTGAAACTTCCAAAAGCTCCGTTGTTTCTCCGACTCTTGCAGTGCACTTTCCCCTGGGGAAAAGTCTGGATTCTCAGTCTTTTGGAAGCAAAAACATTTGGCAAAATTAAAACATCTGCAGATCTTCAGCTCTGTTCTCCATGGTTTTTCTTCTTTGGAATCTAAGGCCCTTTAGCCTTTATTGCTTCTACAGTTTTCTGATGCTTTTGACAGATTGCTTTTGTATTTTATCTGGCTTTTCTAGTCATCCTTCTTAGCTGATTTGACCTACCAAACCAGAATCTGAAGTCAAACTTTGCTTTTTATTTTTTTATTAAGAGGCAAATTTACATACAGTAAATGCAAAAATCTTAAGTGTAGGCTTAGATATGTTTTGACAAGTGTATACATGCACATAACCAACACCACAATCAAGATATAGAATATTTCCATCACCTTACATTTCCTCATGCTCCTTTATAGGTAAGACTTCAGAGGGAAACCCTGTTTTGATTTCTATCATAATAGAATAGTTTTGCCTCATCCTTTTTTATTTGGGTAATGCAGTGAATTACATTGATTTTTTTTTCCTGTGTTCAATTATTTTGTATTGTGGTAAAAATATATATAACATATTTACCAATTCAACATTTTTTTATACGTACAATTCAGTGACACTGATTACATCAATCATGTTGTACAACCATCACCAGTATTCATTGCCAAATTTCCCATCACCATAAACAGATACTCAATGCTTCCTAAAGTGTGACCCCTCGTTTCTCCTTCTTGCCTGGTAGCCACCAATGAACTTTTATCTCTATGCAATTACCTGTTCTAGATCTTACATTAATTGATTTTAAGTGTTAAACCCAACCTTGCGTTTATGGAGTCAATCTTCTTGGTTATAATGTATTATACTTTTTAAAATATTTCTAGATTGTTTCTAATTATTTTGATAAGGGTTTTTGCATTATTGTTCATGAGGGATATTAATCTTTACTTTTGTATTCTAGTATTATCTTTGTTGGTTTTGGTATCAGGATTTACTGGCCCTATAAAATAAGTTGGAAAGGGTTCCATCCCCTTCTACTTTCAGATATAACTTATGTAGAATTGGTCTTATTTATTCCTTAAATGCATGATTGAGTTCACCAGTGAAGCCATCTGGGCCAAAGTTTTCTCTGGAAGAAGGTTTTCAATTACATATTCAATTTCTATATGGATACAGAGCTTTTCAGATTTTCTATTTCTTGTGTAAGTTTTGGTCATTTATGTCTTTGAAAGAATTTGCCCATTAAAAGTTGTTAACTTTATTGGCGTGAAGTTTTTCACTATGTTCTCTTATATCCTTTTACTGTCTGTAGGATCTGAAATGCTGTTTGTTTTTCAATCCTGATATTGATAATTTGTGTTTTCTTTCTCTTTTTTTTCCTTCTTTTTACCAGCATTGGAGAGTGTATTACTTTTATTCTTTTCAAAGTACTAATGCTTGGCCTTATTAATTTTCTCTATTGTTTGTCTGTTTTCTATTTTATTTATTTCTACTCTTATATTTATGCAGGGAGCCCTGATGGCACAATGGTAAAGAGCTTGGCTGCTAACCAAAAAGTCGGCAGTTTGAATCCACCAGTCTTTCTTTGGTAACCCTATAGGGCAGTTCTACCCTGTCCTATAGGGTCACTGTGAGTCAGATTTGACTCGACGGCAACGAGTTTCTTATATTTATTTTTCTTCTACTTACTTTGTGTTTAACTTGCTGGGTTTTTTTTCCTAATATCTTATGTTGAAATCGTAGATCATTGCTTTCACACCTGTCTCCTTTTCTAGTATATGTATCTAGTATTTTTAAAGTTATAAATTGTTCTCTAAAAATTGCTTTGGCTGTATCCTATGTGCTAGAAGCCCTCATTTGTTTACGCTAAGAAATTTGGAAGACAGCTACTTGACCAATTGACTGGAAGAGGTCCATATTTGCGCCCATTCCAAGAAAAGTGATCCAAAAGAATGCAGAAATTATCAAACGATGTCATTAGTATCACATGCGAGTATAATTTTGATGAAGATAATTCAAAAACACTTGTAGCAGTACATTGACAGGGAACTGCCAGAAATTCAAGCCGGATTCAGAAGAGGACTTGAAATGAGGGATATTATTGCTGATGTCACATGGATCTTGGCTGAAAGCAGAGAACGCCAGAAAGATGCTTACCTGTGTTTTATTGACTACGCAAAGGCATTCGACTGTGTAGATCATAACAAATTACGGGTAACATTGTGAAGAGGGGGAATTCCAGAACACTTAGCTGTGCTCATGCAGAACCTGTACATAGACCAAGAGGCAGTTGTTCAAACAGAACAAGGGATACTGCGTGGTTTAAAATCAGGAAAGGTGTGTGTCAGGGTTGTATTCTTTCACCATACTTATCCAATCTGTATGCTGAGTAAATAACCCGAGAAGAACGTGGCATCAGGATTGGAGGAAGACTCATTAACAACCTACGATACGCAGATGACACATCCTTGCTTACTGAAAGCAAAGAGGACTTGAAGCACTTACTGATGAGGAACAAAGACTACAGCCTTCAGTATGGATTACATCTCAATATGAAGAAAACAAAAGTCCTCACAACTGAACCAACAAACAACATCAAGATAAACAGAGAAAAGATTGAAGTTATCAAGGAGTTCATTTTACTTGGATCCACAATCAATGCCCATGGAGGCAGCAGTGAAGAAATCAAACGACATATTGCATTGGGCAAATCCACTGCAAAAGACCTCTTTAAAGTGTTGAAAAGCAACGATGTCACTTTGAGGACTAAGGTGCACCTGACCCAAGCCATGGTATTTTCCAGCACCTCATATGCATGTGAAAGCTGGACAATGAACAAGGAAGACCGAAGAAGAATTGATGCATTTGAATTATGGTGTTGGCAAAGAATGTTGAATAAACCATGGACTGCCAGAAAAACAAATAAATCTGTCTTGGAAGAAGTACAGCCAGAATGCTCCTTAGAAGGGAGGATGGTGAGACTTTGTCTCACGTAGCTTGGACATGTTATCAGGAGGGACCAGTCACTGGAGAAGGACATCATGCTTGGTAACGTAGATGGTCAGCGAAAACGAGGAAAACCCTCAATGAGATAGATTGACACAGTGGCTGCAACAATGGGTTCAAACATAGCAATGATTATGAGGATGGTGCAGGACCAGGCGGTGTTTCATTCTGT
This sequence comes from Dugong dugon, assembly GCA_030035585.1. Taxonomy (NCBI): domain Eukaryota; kingdom Metazoa; phylum Chordata; class Mammalia; order Sirenia; family Dugongidae; genus Dugong; species Dugong dugon. The sequence continues at coordinate 93,173,781 of CM057462.1, forward strand.
TGCACCACAGGGTCACTATGAATTGGGACAGACTTAATGGCACCTAACAACAACAACATACATTTTGTTATACAGTGTTCTTATTATCATTTAGTTCCAAAGATTTTCTATTTTCTCTGTGACTTTTTTCCTTGACCTATGTTATTTAGAGATATTTTGCTTACTTTCTAAATATTTAGGGATATTCTAGATAGTTTTGGTTATTTGTTTTGAATTTAATTCCATTGCAGTTACATAACATATCCTGTATATCTAGCTTTTGATATTCATTGAGAATTTTTTTACAGCCCAGAATATAATCTGTCTTGGTAATGGTAGATGTGCCAAGTGTGCTTGAAAGAATGGTGTGTACCGCATATACTGTATATAAAGTCCCTAAATGTCAGTTAGCTCATGTCAACTGTCTTAACATCACCCTATTGATTTTTTTTTTAATTTCTTTTTTGTCTTTGGTTTACTTTTTTTATCAATTACTGGCAGAGGGGTATTAAATTCTCCATCTGTAATTTTGATTTTATCTATTTTTCTGTAAATTCTGACTTTTTTTTCATCTCTATCTTTATTATAAGATACATTCATATTATGGATTGCCGTCTTGAATTGACCTTTATATCATTATAAAATATTCCTCTTCCTCTCTGCCAATACTCCTTATTTTGAAATCTACTTTTTCGTATATTTACATAGCCACACTAGATTTCTTGGGCTTAGCATTTTCAAGGTACATCTTTTTTCATTCTTTTACTTTCAAACTATCTGTGTCTTTATTTTTAAAGTGCCTCTCTTATAAACAGCATTAAGTTGCATTTTGTGTTTAAAAGACAATCTCTGTCTTTTAATTGGAATGTTAATCCATTTCCATTTAATGAAATTATTGATGTGATTGGTCTTAAATCTTGCTATTTGTTTTCTATCTGTTCTGTTTTTTTCTTCTTCTATCTTCTTTGAATTTATTAAGTCTGTCAGTATTTTATCTTCTATATCAGTTTTTTAGCTATATCTCTTTGTACTAACTTTTCTAGTGATTTCTTTAAAAATTATAATATATATTATATTTTTAACTTGCCAGTCTACTGTGAAATAGTATTATACCACTTCTTATGCAATGTACCTTAAAACAAAATAAATTCATTCACTCCCCTCTTCTTGCTATTATTGTTATATATTTTACTTGCATATATATTATAAACTCCCACAATTATTATTGCTTTAAAAATTTTAATTGGTAATGGGGAACCAAGGTCAAGAAGGGGAGAGTGTTGATGTGTTGTGGGGGCAACCAGTGTCACAAAACAATATGAGTATTAATTGTTTAGTGATGAATTAATTTGCTCTGTAAACCCTCATCTAAAATATAATTAAAAATTTTTTAAAAATAAATAAAAAGATGGAAAAAAATTTTAATTATCCTTAAGTAAATTTAAAAAAGAAAAAAATAGTAAGTTATATGTATCTACATATTTACCATTTGTGGCTTTCCTCGGGCCTTTCTGTAGATCCAGATTTCTACCTGGTATAATTTTCTTTCAGCCTCAAGAACGTCCTTTAGCATTTCTTGTAATGAATGGCTACAGAAAATAAATCCTCTCAGAACTCTTTTCTATGAAAAAATTTTATTTTGTCTTCATTGTTGAAGATATTTGTACTGGGTATAGAATGCTAAGTTGGCAATTTTTTCCCAGTACCTTAAAGATTTCATTCTATTGTGTTCTAGACTCTTTTTATTTTTTTTTAATGAAAATCAGATATAATTTTATCATTGGTCCACTGTATGTACTGTGTCTTTTTCTCTGACTGCATTTACACTTTTCTCTTTACCTTTGGGTCTTAGCAGTTTGACTATGGTTTACCTAGATGCGATAATGTTTGTATTTAACATTTTAAGAGTTCTCTGAGAAGCTTGGATCTGTGAGATCATGTATTTCACATAAATTAGGGATTTTTTTAATCTTAATCCTTCAAAAAAAAAAAAAACTTATACCCCAATACTCTCTCTCTCCTTTCTTTCTGAGATTTCAATTATGCATATGTCAGTCAACTTGATATTGTCCCACAAGTCACAGCAGTTTGGTTAATTTTTTCAATCTTTTTTCTCTCTGTTCTTCAGTTTAGATAATTTCTGTTGACTTGTCTTCAAGTTGACTGATCCTTTATTCTTAAGGGTCCAATCTACTCTAAATCCTATCCAGTAAATTTTTTATTTTTGATACTGTATTTTTCTGTTCTAAAATTTCATCTTCATTCTTTTATAGTTTTCATTTTCCTGCTGGGATTCCCCATCTCTTCACCCATTCTGCCCATCTTTTCTTTTAAATCCCTTAACCTATTTATAATAGATGTTTTTAAAATTCTTGTCCCAATGCTAATGTATGGGTCATCTGTGGATCTTCTTCTCTTGACTATGTTTTCTCTTGGATTTATACTTTACATTTCCCTGGTTCTCCAAATGTCTATTAATACACTATTTTATCTTGAAATTATTGGATGAAGACATTGTAATGATTCTGTATTTTGTATCCTTTTTCTAAAGAAAGTTAATTCTGGTAGTTAAGTTACCAGGGAATCACATTGATCTTATGGAGGCTTGTTTTAGGGTTTGTTTTTTTTTAAGTGGATTTATTTTCATTTTGTATTTAACTCTGGAGTGGAGTCGTTAGTCCTGAACTTACTTTCTAAGGTATAGCTTTTCTGAAATTATATTGGGAAGTTCTAGATATTTACCAAACCCCTCTGACTTGACAGAACTTGAACTTCGAACTGTTTCTCTCCAGCTCCATGCTGTTATTGAAGCCTCTGCCTCCAAGCTGCTGCTTTCTGCAAGACACCTTGGATTCTCACTCTATGCATTTGCAACTTAGGAATAAGTAAACGATTTGCAGGGAATTTGAATTTGGAATTGGTGAGGTCATGTACAACTATTAATGTATATATTGTATCCCATCAAGTAAGACAGCCTAGATTACTCTGTAATAAACAATTATTGCAAATTTTAATCACTATTGTAACTTTCCTTGCACTAACATCCCAGCTGATAACAATTATAGACTAGACTCTGTACTCTGAACTTTATTTTAATGTTTATTTGAAAAAATACAATAATCATATCAATCCCTTGATTTCAACTACATAATCACTTAAGTCAGGGTTAAGTGAAATAAAATGAGTCCATTTAAACACAAATATGAATAAAATAACAGTATAATTGATATGTGGAAACGAACAAAATTTCTAAGGGTGTTATATAAATCATTGATGTATAATAAATAATGGTATAAATTACTCCCCCAAGTTCTAAAAGAATTTAGGTTAAGGAAAACAGTTCATTTGAGAGGATTAATTGAACAACAACAAACGGTTAACTAAGATAATCTGATTCTTTCTATTAAAAAAAGGCTATATTTCCAGTGGTGCATCCCTAACATGGTGTGGGCTTAAAAATTTATTTGGTACATTCATAAATACTGAGAGAAAATGGGCAGAGTTAATATTTAAACTATTGTAGCTTGATTCTTTAGTTAATTCTCCCACTAACTTTTCTATGACTTTAGGCAAGTTTTAACCTTGAATCAGGTAATGATCTTTGTACTTTGGATTTCTTAGTGTTTGGTTTAACCTTTGCAGTCTAAAACAGTATTTTAACATATTTTGAGATTTGCCAATGGGAGTAAAGAGAATTAGGTCTCTTCAGCAAGCTTATACTCAGCCATGTAATTTTGACTTTGGCCATGAATATTTTACTCTTTTCCAGCTCTCTTTCTGCTGTTTCTTAAATGGCATTCCTAAGCAAGATTGATGAAAGATGGCAGAGCTCCACATACCACTATTGTTTAAATGCAAGTCCATGACAACTTGAATCTAAAATGAATACTTGAGTCAGTGTTAATGAATCAGTACATTCATAATTGGAAAATAAGTCCTTTTCTTCCTCCCTCTGACTTGCTGATACCTCTCATTAGCTGGTAGCTCTGAGAATGTCTGTGATAAGAGTCTGAAGGCAAAGTTGGACAGAGAAATATTCTAATCCTATTCATAGGAGAAGAAAAGGGAAAGAAGCTGGGTTTTTCACACTATTCATGGTGTTTTAATTAAGCCGAGACTTTGTTGTGTAGTTTACAAGCAGGAGGAATACATAGGGAGCTGCATTTTACATAATGAGTGGCTATAAATACAAGAATTAACACCGAGAAGATTAAAAAGTTATGTGGATAATAGGTGTCTGTTACCTGTTGGAACACTATTATGTTTTTATTTAAAAAGCCAGTCTGTGTACCCACTTTTTTGAAAAAAGAAATTTCTAAGCAAGAAAGATTGGAACCAGAATTCTGAACCAATACATGTATAAGAAAATCTCCCTTTTAATTCTCACTTATAACTATCTATGCAAAATTTATAATTATATGTTAGTTTTACAATTCTTTATTTAAAATCTCTTTTTTCCATTAATCGGTGCAGCTAGAAACCATCTCTGTTTTTTTCACTGCTGTCAGCCTGGCACAATGTTGGTTCTCAATAAATACTTATGAAATAAGTAAAATAATAATTTCTATAGCGATTGACTACAAAAAAGCACTGAGAATTTGTTTGATATAGCAAATTGTAAGGAATAAATACAAAACTCAGCAAGTGAAAAAGAGTAAAATGAGAAAAAAGATGAAGTAACTAATATGCCCACTTTTACTAATGAAAATGCTTACATTATGGAGACACTGAATAAGGACAAAGTTTTCCAAGGAATTAGAGTGGTACTACTTGTTTTGAGCATGCTCTTATCACAATCGATATGCCAAGTACTATTAGGTGTTAGGTGGGAATGCATGTATTTGGATAACCTAATACCTGAATTCAAAGAACTTGGCACTCTAAAAGAAAGACTGGAAAGTCCTTAAACACCATAAGGTTTAAATTTAAAGGATGGAGTGGTGCTCCCAGCGAGAGCTGAATTAGAGGATGTCATCTCCAGTGTTCTGAACTGTCTTCCTTATATCCACTTTACTGGTGTCATTTAAAAATCCTATCCCAGGAGGTATCATCACTTGGCTGAAGTGGTGAATGGGAGATCTGATGGTCTTACTGCAACTTATAAAACCTTTCATCCAATGCTGTCCTTTTCAGCACCGTCCTGCATCCACACCTTCAAAGTAACTTGTGCCTCCATTTCCTGATAACTTTTTGAGGTTACGCAGATAATTCTGTTGCTTCTTTATGGCTTTCCCCCTGCAGGCTTAGGTTTCAGCTTCTCAAGTCTGTTAAGTCAGTTACTGCTCATCCACCTGCTTTCCAAATTTTTGTTGACATTGCTGCTTGCTGTCACCTCCTCTCCCATTCTTTTTCCTTGTAGGTTTATGCATTTTTATATTCCTTTATTTAATATTAGTGTGGTTTTGGGAGGAGGTGGACATAAACATTTGTATATTAAACTTACTGTGCTTAACCTAAAATTTCCCACATTTTCTTTACATGTCAAAGAAACTTATAACCAGAGGTTGAAATTGACTCCCAAATACAGAGCTGGCACTAGAACACAGTTTTCATGAACTCCCTGCCCATCCAAGTCATCATCATCATAATAATTACTATAATAAAAACTATTATGTATTGAGCAACTATTAAGCGGCTGATGATGTTTCACATGTTTTGTATATTCTAAGTCATTAATCCTCACAACAACCCTTGAGAATAATGGTAATATTCCCTATTTACTGATGAATCTTTTGAGGCTCAGAAAGATTAAGGAACTTCTCTGGTCACAGGTTAATAAGAGACAGTGTTCAAACCTAGGATCCAGAGCCCATGATTTTTCCTCTAAGTTACAAGTTACATTTAGATTAGGCTTTGACTGATAACTAGCATCTCTCTAAGTCTTTATCAAGAAAATGTTTTGTACAATGTGTAAGAAAAGGGCTTTCCAGGCTGAAAAGACAGCCTAACATCATAAGGTATATGCCATAGTTATTATTATCAATGCTTACAATAATAATGGTTGTGTTGAATGTCTACTAACATCAGGCAACATGGGAAAATAAGAGCATGGATGGGCCTCCTTCTTATTAAAATATATAGAAAATATAATCAAAACACAAGCAATATCAAAATTTTTAAAAAGGGAATCATCATGGAAGCAAAGAGATTTCAAAGCCTGGGAGATAAGCACAAGGTGACTCTGAAGGAGTTCATTTTGGGTGAGAGAAGAGACTGATCTTGAATAGAAGTGCTAAGGGCTGAGACTTGGAGTTCTGATGTCTAAATGAGAAGAATAGATTTTCTCTTGAGCTGCAGAGTTGAAGTTAGCTCTTCTAAACTCAAAGAGCTGCCCCTTCCTCAAAAAGGGGGCCAGCAAAACTCTGCTCACTGACTCAGGGGAAGCATCAAGAATACTTGCTGTCTTTCCAGAGCCTTGGATACACAGAAATCCTTTCTCATTGAGAAATCATCTCCAAGAAAACTAATTCTAAGTTCTTGTGTAGTGGTAGGATAGAAATTTTGTTGACATGTAGAAATATGTAGAATCTAACATAAAAATTGTCCAAGATCATTTAAACCTCTTGTGTCCAGATAGAAGAAACATAGTGAGTCCACAATAAGAAACAGAGTCCGAGAAAGATGAGCTAACAACAAAATATAGTTGAAGAGAAAATAGGAGAACTGAAAGATGTGAAAAAAAATCACCCAGAATGCAGCAAGGAGAGATAAATAGAAAGTAAAAGATATGGAGGACAGAATGTGAAATCCCAACATATGTCTAATAGGAGGTCCAGAAGAAGGGAATAGAGAAAATGTATTTATTAACTGACATTTGATATGTGTCAGGCACTGAGGTTTGTGCCTCTAAAGATTATCTTTTCTGATGCTCCTGTAGATCCCACTGGTGGTTATTTTTTCCCCTACTAAACAAATGAATAAGCTGTGGCTCAGAAAACTAAAGTGATTTTCCCATGGTCACACAGCTGCAAAGTACAATTGCTTGGTTTCAAATTCAGGTCTGTCTGACTCCAGTGGCCATTCTACACTATTTCAGGACTCATTAGAAGTCCTAGAGACTGGAGAGCTATCACAGGAGATCCAATTGGAAAGATAGACAGGGTCTCATATGCTAGGTCAAGGAGTTAGACCATATTTGGTAAGAAAGAGAAGATCTGAAAACCCCTTTTCCTTGGTTCCCCTTACTCCTTCTTTTCTACCCTTCTTAGTACTCTAAGAAGCCCTGGTGGTGCAGTGGTTAAGCACTCAGCTGCTAACCAAAAGATTAGTGGTTCAAACTCACCAACTGCTCTGCAGGAGAAAGATGTGGCAGTCTGCTTCCGTAAAGATTACAACCTTAGAAACCCTATTGGGCAGTTTTACTCTATCCTGTAGGGTCATTATGAGTCGGAATCAATTCAACAGCAATGTGTTTGGTTTTGGTTTATCCTCTCTTCAAATTCCCACCTCCATTATGCTTGCTGCTACCTCATGGCACCATGACAAAGACCATATATTCTTGACTCTGTCTTGGAGGATGGTGATAGATCTTGACATTCTTCAGCATGAGAACAAACCTCTCACTTCCTAATACTGAATGCCTCTTGTGGCATTACTTTTAGACAGGTTTCTCTAAGAGTCCTCCTCAAAAAGACTTCTTTCCTCTCCACTAGGGATTAGAATGGATTGGTAGGAAATTAATGGAGAGCTCATGTCTGTTATATATAAAATACAAACAGTGAAGAGTAAGCAATTTGTTTTGATTTTAAATGGAGTCTGTTTTATTTCTTGGAGTCTCTGGGTGGCACAAAGGGATAAACGCTGGGCTACTAACTGAAAGGCTGGTGGTTAGAACCCACCCACCGGCACCATGGAAGAAAGACCTGGCGATTGGTTTCTGACAGGTCACAGCCATGAAAACCCTATGGAGGGCAGTTCTACTGCGCAACATATGGGGTCATCATGGGTTGGAATTGACGATGGCAACTTGGTTGGTTTGGTTTTTATTTTGTGTCTTAATCGAACTAACTTATCTCAACACATATCAGTGGACATGTCTAGGAGGCAGTTTAAGATCCATTATTGGAACTGCAAAAGGAGATCAGAACTGAAGAGAAAGATTTGGGAATATCTCTACTGAATTTATAATTCAAACAGCAAGATTAGCAGGAGATTGTCTAGGGAGTAAAGATGCTTTTGGTTGCATAGATTTTCTATAAAAATATTTCTCATAGATGAAAACGAATGCTTTACCTTTGCGTTTTCTGAGATATAAAACATGTTAACTATATAATTCATTTAGTCCTCAAAAAGAATTAATCCTTATATATGGTTTAAAATGTTGATTTAAAAAGTATGAGAAATCTTGATATATAGAAATATACGTATTGAAATAATAGAAAAAACAGGACACAGAATCAAATGCAGTCACTGGTCACAATGTTATAAAATATAGCAAAGTCTTTTTATAAGAATTAGAAGAAAATACAGAGATATTAACAGTTGAATTTTTTAAATTTTTATGCTTTTTGTTAAGATAATATAAATATTTATAGAGAAAATAAAATATTCCCAGCTTGAGATAATCTTTATAACCAGTCACTAAGAAAAATTTATTTACAAACTTTTTGACTCATAATGAAAAATATTAACTCAGTTGTGCTCTCAAAACACAGAAATGTCAATTGTTTATTTTCAAATGGAAATCACCGCACACAGCATATTTCCTTAGTTTACAAAATAAAGATAAACTTTTATTTAAAGTATGATGCATTTAAGAGAACAAGATTATCTTAGTCTTTGTTTCAGGCCACCACACCCAGAACCAATTTACTGAGACCCTAGGGTAGCCCAGCTCAAGTATAAAACCCTTTGTAATGGAATTTTTAAAAATCTACTAAAATCTTACTAAAAAATTCCAGTGGCTATTCCAGAGCTTTGTAGAGATCTAAGCCATGTGATCGGAGATTCTGGGGATTCTGAAAATCTCTACAACTAAAAAGCAAAAGGAGGTTTTTAATTCAAGTATCGTTAATTGTCTAGTGGTTACAAACTGCTTAAAAGCAGGAACAGACTCAGTAATCTTTCAGTGTACTTTATTTGAAATGGCTTTAATAAATGTTCTTACGTGGCACATTTACTATATATATAGATGCCTTTACAAATCACAAGGGGGACAGAAGGAATCCATTTAATATTAAAACTCATAATTTATTTTTCATTTTTTTCATCACTTGTAAATCGTTGATAAACTTTAATCCGGATGCATACATATATTGGTTAATATTTGTAATCATTGTGCACATATCTTTCTTTTCCTGTTTTCAACAAACATGATATCATATGTGCATATCCATGTGTCATCATTTTTGATGACTGTCTGTCATCAAACCTTGTCTTGGAAAACAGAAAAATTTTGTGTAACCCATGAAAGGCAACACTTGTACCAACACCGAACACCAACTACATTACTTCCAAATTTGTTTACTTAACCACATCCCTATTATTCAATATTTAGCTCATTTCAATATTTTCATTGTTTTGGGGGTCTGCTAAATACACCTTTACACAAATTGCTACATCTTTCCTTTCGGATTATTTCCTTATGAGACATTCCTCAAAAGTGACCTTACAAATTGAAATTCAACTAATAGTGATTTACCACCTACTACCACATGGGGTCATCATAAGTCAGAATGGACTAACAACCTAGTCATATAGTGATGCTTTTCCATGCATTATCTCAAAAACAAACATTATTTACATGTTGGTAAATAATGTTTGTTTTTGAGATAATGCATGTAAACGTTTGGTAAAGAAACACCTGAATATCTAAGATACAACTATTGGTCTCTAATCATTTGGAGCAAAAGAGAAAGAAGGAAGTGGAAGAATCAAAGAAATCTACAGGACTAATATTCTACATGAACCACAGCCTCACCTACCTTGAGACTAGAAGAACTAGATGGTGCCTGGCTACCACTACTGACCATTCCAACCAGGGACACAATAGGTGGTCCCGGATAGAATGGGAGAAAAATGTACAACAAAACTCAAAGTCCTAAAAAACAGGATAGACTTACTGGACCAGTAGGGACTAGAGGAACCCCTGAAACTATCACCCAGGGATACTGTTTAAACTTGGAACTCAAACCACTCCTGGAGGTCACCTTTTAGTCAAATGACAGATTGACTCATAAAATAAATAATATCACTCAGGAATACTGTACTCCTCTAAATAACCATCTAAATGAAACCAAACAGTACACATTTACCCTAGACCAAAGATGAGACGGTCATGGCGGGGAGGAGAGGGGAGGAAGCTAGGTTAATGGAAATAGAACAACTAGAATGAAAATAATGAGAATGCTGACACATTGTGAAAAATGTAACCAGTGTCGCTGAACAATATGTACAAAAAAACCATTGCCTTTGAGTCGATTCCGACTCGTAACGACCCTACAAGACAAGAGAAGAACTGCCCTATAGGGTTTCCAAGGAGTGCCTGGTGGATTCAAACTGCCAACCTTTTGGTCAGCAGCCGTAGCTCTTAACCACTACACTACCGGGGTTTCGAAACAATATGTACAGAAATGGTTAAATGAGAATCTAATTTGCTGTGTACTTTCACCAAAAACACAATAAAACATTTAAGAAAGAAAGAAAGGCCTGGAGATCTACTTTGAAAAATCAGCCAGTAAAAACCATATGGATCACAACGATCCTGTCTGCAACTGATCATGGGGATGGAACATGGGAGAATGCAGCAGCAGGCAGCGTTCTTGCTCCAAATGCATACCATCGCCATGAGTTGGAGGCCAACTCCATGGCAACTAACAACAACAAATTTCCCCCAGTCACCTTTCTTATGCATGTGAGTTTTTTGTCCATATAATTCGTAGCCTGCTTATTAAAAAATATATAACGTTGTTGTTAGTAGCCAGCAAGTCATTTCCGGCTCACAGAGACCCCATGTGTGCAGAGTAGAACTGCTCCATAGGGTTTTCAAGGATGTGACCTTTTGAAAGCAGATCGCCAGCCTTTCTTCTAAAGCATTTCTGGGTGGGTTCAAACTGTCAACCGGTAGTAGTCAAGAGCTTAACCTTTTTTGCCACAAAGGATCTCCATACCTTAAACATTTCTCATGTTAATAGAATCTTCATAGCAATAGTTTTCAGTGGCTCCATTAAGTGGATGGAATAGTTCACTTATCAGTTGGTCCGTCTGATGGACAAATTAAGTTGGTAATGCCTTCTCAATGTTAGAAATAAGAATGCCTTGAACTTCTTCACATATTTCAGAGTTGATCCCACTGTGGATAGCCAACCTAGTATGTTACCCAAAGCCTAGAATCCTGGCCTGTGGCTCAGCTGGTTTATAGATCACCTGGTAGCAAAAATATCAAAGGGATGACAACAAGATTAAAAAGTAAGGTCAAGAAAAGAAGGAAATACATTTAAATTATTTTCACTTTTCACAGTCAGCATCCTTTCTCCCTCTTTTTGTTACATAAGTGTCTTACATATTCATTGCAGAAAAATTTAAAAATACAAATAAATCAACAGACGAGAAAAAATCAAACCAAACTCATTGCCATCAAGTCAATTCCAACTCATAGCAACACTTACAGGACAGAGTAGAACTGCCCCATAGGGTTTCCAAGGCTGTAAATCTTTACGGAAGCAGACTGCCACATCTTTCTCCCACAGAGTGTCTGGTGAGTTCGAAACACCAACCTTTTGGTTAGTGGCTGAGTGCTTTGACCACTGTGCCACCAGGGCTCCTGAAAAGAAGAGAAAGTCACCCTAAATCATACTACCGGTCATGGATTGAATTGTGTACCTTGTTCCCCCACCCCACCCCCTGCCAAATACGTCTGGAATCTTAAGCCCTGTACCTGTGGATATAATCCCATTTGGAAATAGGGATTTCTTTGTTATATTAAGGAGGCCATATCAGTGTAGGTTTCATCCTAAATCTAATCATTTCTGAGTGCTACAAAGAGCAGCACAGACAAGGAGACAAATGAGCACAAACTGGAAGATAGAAGCACATGTGAGGATGGCCAAAGAACCTAGGAACGCCAGGAGTTACAGAAGCTGAGACAATGATCTTTCCCAGGTCTTACAGAGAGAGTCTTCCCCTAGATCCAGTGCCCAGAATTTGCACTTCCAGCCTCCTAAACTATGAGGAAATAAACTTCTGTTCTTTAAAGCTACCCACTTGTGGTATATCTGTTACAGCAGCTCTAGGTAACAAAGACACTAACTGGAAATGATTACCATTAACATGTTGGTGCACAGCTTCCAGAGTGATACCATTTACGTAATTTTCTTAAAAAATAGGCTAACAAACATAACTACAAATGCAAGAATAGAAAAAGGCAGATTAGATAATTGGGACCTCATAAAAATTAAACATTTATGCTCATCAAAAGACTGTCAAAAGAGTAAAAAGACAACCTACGGAAAAAGTTTTGGAAATGACATATCTAATAAGGGTCTAATCTATAAAATATATAGAAAACTTCAACAACTCAACAACAAAACGACAAACAACCCAATGAAAAAAATGGGCAAAGGACATGAACAGACACTTCACTAAAGAGGACATTCAAGTGGCCAACAAACACATGAAAAGATGCTCAAGATCATTAGCCATTAACTTGTTGCTGTTGAGTTGATTTCAACTCATAGTGACCCTGTAGGACAGAGTAGAAATTCCCAATAGAGTTTCGAAGGCTGTAATCTTTACAGAAACAGACTACCACATCTTTCTTCTATGGTGGGCTAGAACTGCTGACCTTTCAGTTTGTAGCCAAGTGCTTAACCACTGTGTCACAGGGCTCCTTCATTAGCCATTAGAGAGATGCAACTCAAAACTATAATGAGATACCATCTCACCCTGGCTAAAATGGCACTGATTAAAAAAAAAACAATGGATAGCAATAAATGGTGGCAAAGATGTAGGGAGATTGGAGCCCTTATCCATTGCTAGTGGGAATGTAAAATGGTACAACCACTATGGAAAATGGTATGGCACTTTCTCAAAAAACAAAAAATAGAACTACCTTACGATTCAACAATCCCACTCCTAAGTACATACCCTAAACCAAAAAAACCAAACCCATTGCTGTTGAGTCAATTTTGACTCATAGCGATCCTATAGGACAGAGTAGAACTGCCCTGTAGGGTTTCCCAGAAGTGGCGGTGAATTCGAACTGCTGACCTTTGGTTAGCGGCTGAGCTCCTAGAGACCTAACATAAGTGATACAAACAGACATATGCACACCTGTGTTCATTGCACCACTATTCGCAATAGCAAAAAAATGGAAACAGCCTAATTGCCCTTTAACAGATGAATGGATAAGCAACATATGGTACATACATACAATGGAATACTGTACAACCATAAAGAACAATCATGAGTCTGTGAAACATATTATAACATGGATAGATCTGGAGGACATAATGGGTGAAGTAAGTCCATCACATAAGGACAAATATTGTAGGCTCCCACTTTTATAGGAAGACAAGACTAGGTATAGATACAGAGACCAATGTTCATTGGTGGTTATCAGGGATGGATGGAGGGGAGGGGAAATCACTCTCTAGATTATAGATACCTGTTACTTTTGGTGATGAAGAAAGTAGCACAGAATGTGGGTGTAATGAGCACAGCTTAACTAAAGTGAACAATGCCACTAAGAAGCATACAGGAGAAAGGGATGTTTGTGCTAAAGAATATGACATATAATTAGGCAACAACACCAACAATAACCAAAAAACTAGCGTATGGTCACATATGTAGGTGTATTGGCATATATGTATGTGTACACAGAAAGATCCTCGTCTTTGTTATGTCAACGAGGTCATATCAGCGTAGGGTGTTGTTGTTAGCTGCTGTCAGGTTGCCCCTGATTCATGGTAAGCCCATGCACAACAGAGCAAAATGCTGCCAAGTTTTGTGCCATCCCCATGATCTGTAGAGTACTGGACCCTTGTGATCATCTTAGTCTTATTCTGGAAACGCTGCTGAAACTTGTTCAGTATCATAGCAACACACAAGCCTCCACTGACAGTCAAGGTGCCTGCACCACACATAAGGTGCCCTGGCCAGTAATGAAACCCAGATCTCCCACATAGAAGGTGAAAATTCTACCGCTGAATCGCCACTGTCCCCAATATTGAATATACCTATTTTCAATAGATTAGAACCATTGAAATTAATACCATCAATGAAAGTGTATCCAACTGGAATAGAAATAAACTGTTTTGAATCAGTATATAGATTAGCCAATTGCCAAAGTTATTTCTTTGATTTCATGGCATATTGCTTCATGGGATTTATTTGGTACTTTACTCCCAACTAAAACATTGTTCTTATGAGAAAATGGAAACTTCATTACAATCATTATCTTTAAAGACTCAGTTTCCAGAAACATGAGATCCCCTAGTCAGGACCCCTCCTGTTTGAATGGTATTTTAAATTTTGTATTGGTTATCTTTGTAACTTTAAATAACATTATAAAATTCTATTTCTTGTTCCATCCACATTAATCAGTATTTTGACTCAACTCTATGTAACATGAGAAACGAGTTCTACCCTTTTTTTGCTTTCCTCCCCTGCTTCCTACTTTCCACCTTCTGTTAATTACACTTTTGCAATGTAATATTAACATTCATATTGTGTTCTGCAGCTGCAACTGATCGTATCTTTTCTCAAGACTGAATTTAAAAGTTGAAAATTAATATACACAATTTTCACACTAATGCTTATATAAATGTATTTTGCACACTGGTTTAAGAAGTATGCTAGGATTGTATCTCTTTTTCTGCACAGTCAGTATCTGACCCCTTGGCCACTTAAAAGATAATATATTTTATTAAAAATATTCTACGAACGCTATTTTCTTACACCATCATTGTATTTTGTTTCCTATTTGAACATGGTATTAATGTACATTTTGATTTTTCCTGGAGTTTCAAATTGCCGTTCATTTTTCTCATTGGTAAGAGAATCATGTGCCTTTATCAGATATTCAAGTTGTCCTGTCCACTCAATGATATTATCTAAACTCACCGAGTCCCCATTTTTTCCCAAAGAATTTCCTCCCAAAGAGCTCCTTCCTCCTCCAGTCTGACAAGGCTCTTCCTGGAGCTGCTGAACACCGTCATCCTAGGACTTCTTTTCACCACACTGTGGGGTGGAGGGTGGGGGGTTGGGGTAGTGGGGTGGCCCGTGGGAGATTTGCCAGTTACCTACCATCCTTCTCTTTTCCCTTTGAAACAGTGCCAGGTTTTAGCTGGGCACACTGCCGGCTGAAACTAAACTAAACTCATTTCCCAACCTTCTTCATTGTTTGGTTTGACCATGTGCCAAAGTTCCGGCCGTGGAAGTGTACGCAGAAGTGTTGTGTGGTACTCCTAAAAGAACTTCTTAAGAAAACTGACTTAGCAGGAGGGGACCCTATCTGCCCTCTGCATTTTCTCTCTCTTCATACTCACAGACATGACAGCTAGCACTGCAGTATCCACCCTTAATCATGATGTGACCTGGAGAATGGAGGAAAGCGCTAGATGGTGGGACAGAAATCTAAGTGCTAGATCCAAAATGATGATGTCTAGACATCACATCAATCCTAGAATGTCCACCTTTGAATTTCTTTCATATGGGTAAGCAATAAAACTCTATCCTGTTCAAGTCACTGTTATTTTTTTCCTATTACATGCAGCCAAACCTAATTCCAGCTGATAAGGATTCAGTTTCCTATACCTCATGCCTTCTTCCTTTCTTTTCTTATTCATTTTGTCTGAGTATTTTATTAATAACCTCTTGTAACAGCATTGATCATCTATCTTCTACCCAGCTTCTGAATCTATTTTTGAAGAATTCTTTATTTTATGACTCTTGATGAGAGAAAAGAACTCCTCACTTGTAAGAGCTGAAAATAGCAGGTAAGTACAGCTAGGTTATAGATGTCCCATAAGATATTAAAGTTAACTACATTCAGAAAGGTGATCCAACCGAATGAGAAATTATGAATAATATCACACCCAAGTAAAATTTTGTTGAAGATCATTCAAAAGTGGTTGCAGCAGTACATCAACAGGGAACTGCCAGAAATTCAGAAGAGGATGTGGAACAAGGGATATCATTGCTGATGTCAGATGGATCCTGGCTGAAAGCAGAGAATACCAGAAAGACGTTTACCTCTGTTTCATTGACTGCGCAAAGGCATTTGACTATGTGGATGATAACAAATTATGCATAACATTGCAAAGAATGGGAATCCCAGAACACTTGATTGTGCTCATGAGGAACCTGTAGACAGGCCAAGAAGCAGTCATTCGAACAGAACAAGAGGATGCTGCACGGTTTAAAGTCAGGAAATGTGTGCGCCAGGGTTGTATCCATTCACCATACTTATTCAAGCTGTATGCTCAGCAAATAATCCGAGAAACTGGACTATATGAAGAAGAACAGGGCATCAGGATTGGAGGAAGACTCATTAACAACCTGCATTATGCAGATGACATGACCTTACCTGCTGAGAGTGAAGAGGACTTGAAGCACTTAATGATGAAGATCAAAGACCGCAGCCTTCCGTATGGATTAGCCCTCAGCATAAAGAAAACAAAAATCCCCACAAATGGATCAATAAGCAACATCATGAGAAATGGAGAAAAGATTGAAGTTGTCAAGGATTTCATTTTACTTGGATCTACAATCGACGCCCATGAAAGCAGCAATCAAAAAAATCAAATGACACATTGCATTGGGTAAATCTGCTACAAAAGACCTCATTAAAGTATTAAAAAGCAAAGATGTCACTTTAAGGACTAAGGTGCGCCTGACCCAAACCATGATGTTTTCAATGGTCTCTTATACATACGAAAGCTGGTCAATGAATAAGGAAGACTAAAGAAGAATTAACACCTTTGAATTAGGGTATTGGCGAAGAACATTGAATATACCATGGACTGCCTAAAGAACAAACAAATCTGTCTTGGAAGAAGTACAGCCAGAATGCGTTTTAGAAGTGAGGATGGCGAGACTATGTCTCACATACTTTGGACAGGTTATCAGGAGGGACCAGTCCCTGGAGAAGGAGGACATTGTGCTTGGTAAAGCATAGGGTCAGTGAAAAAGAGGAAGACCCTAAGTGAGATGGATTGACACAGTGACCGCAACAATGGACTCAAACATAACAACTATCATGAGGATAGCGCATGACTGGGCAGTGTTTCGTTCTGTTATACATGGGGTCGCTATAAATCAGGACCAACTTGATGACACCTAACAACAACATTCAGAAAGTGGAAAAGGAATAGAGGATGGGGGAAATGTACAACCCAATTGTTTAGAGGAGACACATATCGCTTCCCACTCATATTCCATTGACAAGAAGCAGTCACGCAGTCTCTCCCCCAACAGAGGGAGACTGAGAAATGTAGTTCTTAACCAGAAATCTGCTTACCAGGGAGAACTGGGCAATATACGAGAAGCATAAATTTTGATGGTCAGTTAGTCTTCTCTGCCATAACTCATAAGGTTGAATATTTTTACATACTTTTAGGCATTTGTATTTTCTCTTCTGTGTATGTTTGTGTGTGGGTGGGTGGGTGGGTGTGTGTGAACTGACTTTTCATCCTCTTTGCCTCTTTTAATTGGGAGTTTGTGCATTTTCTCATCAATGTATATGAACTCTGTATATGTACAGACATTGATCTTTTACCTGGTATGTTTCTGGAAATTAGGTTCCCTAGTTTGTTATTAGGAGCGCTGATGGCACAGTGGTTAAGCACTGGGCTGCTAACTGATGGTTTTGCTGTTTGAACCCACCAGTCGCTCCACGGGAGAAAGGCGTGGCAGTCAGCTTCTGTAATTACAGCCCTGGAAACCCTAATAAGGCAGTTTTACTCTTTCCCATAAGGTTGCTATGAGTCAGAATTGACTCGATGGCAACCAGTTTTTGGAGTTTGTTGTTAGTTTCTTAATTGTGCTTATGATTGCTTTTGATTTATAGCATAACTTTATATCAAAATTTTCCATTTGCATTTTTTTACTCTTCTATTATTTTTATATTTAGCATGTTGTATTTTTTCTCATCCAGAGATCAAAAAGCTATCTACTCAAATATTCCTACAGTTTAACTTAAGAAACTATGGTATAACCTAAGTAGTTTAACTTAATATAACTGTAATTTATTCTGATGCATAGCATTAGGTAAGAATCTTAATTAGCTTTCTTAAGAGTAGTCAATTTTCATAGCACCTTCTACTGAATAATATATTTCTACTCTTCCTTTATTTATATATTAAGTTTTTATACATACCAGTGCCCAGTTCTGGGCTATCTAATTAATTGACTTTCTACATATTCTTGGAAAACCCTGGTGGCATAGTGGTTAAGTGCTACGGCTGCTAACCAAAAGGTAGGCAGTTTGAATCCACCAGGCACTCCTTGGAAACTCGATGGGGCAGTTTTACTCTGTCCTCTAGGGTCGCTGTGAGTCAGAATTGGCTTGACAGCAACAGGGTTTTTTTTTATGTATTCCGGAGTCAGTACTATACTGCTTTTATTATTTTAACTATCGGTGGGCAATTGTCCACTGAATAGTCATCTTTTTAATAATTGCTTAGTTATTTTTATCCCGTCTTCCTTCCAGACAAATTCTAGAATTATTTAGATAAGTTCTTAGATAGTACAATTGGGATCTTGGTTAAAATTTTGTCAGACTTCCAGATTCCTTTGGGAAAAATTGACATTTTTTAAAACATTTTGTCTTTTTATCCAGGAGAGAAATGTGTAATGAGTAAGATTTGGGGAAGCCTGAAACATTTGAAAGGATGTGTCCTCTCACTTTAGATTCTATATTAAGCACTCATTTCAAAACTCTATTTCTAAAACTGTCCCCAAGGTGGAAATGACCAGCAGGATGAGGTTCCCCGACAGACAACTGAGGACAAGAACTGTGTTCGGTTTTAGGCCCATGAATCAGCCCTCATTGTCCGTCCTGACTCATGTCAATAAACTCTCTAGACACTAATTTTCCCTTAGTCAGAAAGGATAAATTTTCTCTTTGGTTAGCTTGTTTATATACTGGAGTAAGAAGATTTTATCATGTGTGTTTAACTTTTTAACTACGGTTGAAAAGCGAAATAAATCTCAAAACCGTTAGCTCGTAAACAAATATACCAGACCATACGTAACACACTAAACTAACACTAAAAATAAGTAAAGAAAAGTAAATAGGATCCCAAAACCTAGGATCTAAGTAAAAAAATAAGAAGAGTGACTGGTTGTAGACAAGCTAAAAATATGTGATCAACTTTTAGCCAGGTGACAAAGAGCTGAAGTTTTCTTTTATTGTGTCACCAAAATTTGCAACCCCTCCAAGGATTCATATCGCTTTGGTTTACTACATCATTATGGAGGAGCTCCTGGGTGGTAAAAACAGTTAACACACTCAGCTGCTAACTGAAAGGTTAGAGGTTCAAGTCCACCCAGAGGTACTGCAGAAGAAAGGCCTGGTGATCTACTTCTGAAAAATCAGCCATTGAAAACCTATGGAGCACAGCCCTCCTCTGACACACACGAGGTCATCATGAGTCAAAACAGACTCAATGGCGACTGGTTTTTTTGTTTGTTTGGAAGCTCACTTCGGTCTGAAAATGGGTGACCCAACAGTACTACTTGCCCCTGCTCCAGCTGAAGAACTCCCAGGAAAGGATTCTGAATATCCCAGCTTGAATCACAGAGGCCAAGAGTTACGAAGCTCCAAGCTGCCTGGGTAGGTTTGAATCATAGCATATTTGTTCACTTACTAATTGTGTGATGGGGGAAGATAACTGCTCTATGCCTAAGTCTCTTCATCTTTAGAGGCTACTTAAGATATAGTAACCTCGCCAACTGGTAAACATATCTCAGTACCTGTCCTGAAATTTAACTAACCATATTAGCAACTCATCAGCCACTGGAGAAGACTTAATAAGGGAAAGTGGACTGAAGGCCAACGACATTTTGTTGTGCAAATGCTTTAAATGCACATATGTTCAAATCCATCTTGTCTCTAATAGCCTCCATGAATCTCCCTTCCATATCTGGGATTAATGTGAAGTTTCCTTTCCTAACTATTTCTGTAAATGATCAGTCAATTAATATTTCCAGAAAGCCTACTATGAGTCAGACTAATACTTTGACTCACCTGGAAATTTTTGCAATATGGAGTGTGAAATATGGGTGTCAATGAATTAATTCTCGATACTATACTGTAATTGATTAGCCCAGTAAAATGTATTTAAAGTATCCTCAACCAAATATTATATTGCTTCAAGTTTGACATATATTAATTTATTTACTTCATTTATTTATTCATTCTTTGTTTGTATCTTCCTTACTTCCAAAAATAATCTAAAGTAATTTAACTAGACATGGACACAATAAACCAGAAAACCCATTGCGGATGAGTGGACTTCAACTCATCGCTACCCTATAGGACAGAGTAGAACTGCCCTGTACGTTTCCAAGAAGCACCTGGTGGATTCTTACTGCTGACCTTTGGGTTAGCAGTCATAGCTCTTAACGACTAGCCGCCAGGGTTTCCATGGACACAATAGGACCATGAAAATACAGAGCAGACTTCCTCCCTCCCCCTTTATCCGCAGTTTCACTTTGCGCGGGTTCAGTTTCTGCGGGTTCAGTTACTGGCAGTCAACTGTAGTTTGAAAATATTAAATGGAAAATTACAGAAATAAACAATTCATAAGTTTTAAATTACATGCAATTCTGTGTAGTGTGATGAAATCTCACGCTGTCCCGTTCCCTCCTGCTGTCCTGCTCTATCCCACTGGGAACGTGAATCATCCCTTTGTCCAGCTCATCCACCCTGTATACCCAACCTGCCTGTTAGTCACTTAGTTGCTGTCTCAGCTTTCAGATCGACTGTTGTGGTATTGAAGTGCTTACATTCAAGTAACCCTTATGTTACTTAATAATGGCCCCAGAGTGCAACAGTAGTGATGCTGACAATTTGGATATGCCGAAGGGAAGCCGTGAAGTGCTTCCTTTAAGTGAAAAGGTGAAAGTTCTCGACTTTATAAGATATTTTGAGAGAGAGAGAGACCACATTCACATAACTTTTATTACAATATATTCTTATAATTGTTCTATTTTATTATTAGCTGTTGTTGTTAATTGCTTACTGTGCCTAATTTATAAATTAAACTTTATCATGGGTATGTATGCATAGGAAAAGACATAATATATATAGGGTTCGGTACAATCCCAGTTTCAGGCATCCACTGGGGGTCTTGGAAAATATCCCCCCATGGGGAAGGGAGGACTACTGTAACTATGTTAAATTCTTATAATAGTTGGAATCTATGTCTGAATTCTATTCTATTCCATTAATTATTTTCTGCTTTTAAACTAAAGCCATGTGTTTTCATTCATTGTCATTTCATAACAGAAGAATGTCAAGTATGTTGTTGTTGTTGTTAGGTGCCGTCCAGGTGGTTCAGAATCATAGCAACCCTATGTACAACAGAATGAAACACTGCTCAGTCCTGTGCCATCTTCTCAATTGTTGTTATGCTTGAACCCATTGTTGCAATCCACCTCATTAAGGGTTTCCTCTTTTTCACTGAGCCTCTACTTTACCAAGCATGATGTCCTTCTCCAGGGACTGATCCCTCCTGATAACATGTCCAAAGTATGTGAGATGAAGTCTCGCCATCCTTCCTTCTAATGAGCAATCTGGCTATACTTCTTCCAAGAGAGGTTTGTTCGTTCTATTGGCAGTCCAAGGTATATTCAATATTCTTTGCCAACACTGTAATTCAAAGGTGTCAATCTGTCTTCGGTCTCTATACATAGTTAATAAAGTACAGATAAACATCTTTCTGGTATTCTTTGCTTTCAGCCAGGATCCATCTGAAATCAGCAATGATATCCCTTGTTCCACGTCCTCTTCTGAATCTGGCTTGAATTTCTGGCAGTTTCCTGTTGATGTACTGCTACAATTGCTTTTGAATGATCTTCAGCAAAATTTTACTTGAGAGTGATATTAATATTGTTCGATAATTTCCACATTTGGTTAGATCACCTTTCTTTGGAATAGGCCAGGTAGCTGTCTTCCAAATTTCTTGGCATAGACCAGCGAACACTTCCAGTGCCACATTGATTTGTTGATACATCTCAACTGGTATTCCAACAGTTCCTGGAACCTTGTTTCTTTGCCAATACCTTCAGTGCAGCTTGGACCTCTTCCTTCAGTACCATCAGTTCCTGATCATATGCCACCTCCTGAAATGGTTGAACATCCACCAATTCTTTTTGGTACAGTGACTCTGTGTATTCCCTCCATCTTCTTTTGATGCTTCCTGTGTCATTTAAAATTTTCCTGTAGAATCCTTCAATACTGCAACTCGAGGCTTGAATTTTTTCTTCAGTTCTTTCAGTTTGAGAAATGCCGAGTGTGTTCTTCCCTTTTGGTTTTCTAACCCCGGGTCTTTGCACATGTCATTATAATACTTTGTCTTCTTGAGCCGCCCTTTGAAATCTTCTGTTCAGCTCTTTTACATGATCATTTCTTCCATTGGCTTTGGCTAATCTGTGTTCAAGAGCAAGTTTCAGAGTCTCTTCTGACATCCCTTTTGGTCTTTTCTTTCTTTTCTGTGTTTTTAATGACCTTTTGCTTTCTTCATGTATGATGTCCTTGAAGTCATTCCATATTAACTGGTCTTTCTTGTAGGCATATGGATATTACCCTATCACTGACAGTGTTGTACTTCAGGATAGATCTTGAAGTATTCTTTTTGACAATGAGTGCAACACCATTCCTCTTCAAGTTGTCATTCCTGGTATAGTAGACCATATGTTTTTCCGAATCAAAATGGCCAATACCAGTCTATTCCAGCTCACTAATGCCGGTTGTTGTTATTGTTAGGTACCATTGAGTTGGTTCCAACTCATAGTGACCCTATGCACAACAGAATGAAAACACTGCCTGGTCCTGTGCCATCCTTACAATTGTTGCTATGCTTGAGCCTATTGTTACAGCCACTGTGTGAATCCATCTCCTTGAGGGTCTTCCTCTTTTTTGCTGACCCTCTACTTTACCAAGCATGATGTCCTTCTTCAGGGACTGATCCCTCCTGATCACATGTCCAAAGTATGTAAGACATAGTCTTGCCAACCTTACTTCGAAGGAGCATTCTGGCTGCACCTCTCCCAAGACAGATTTGTTCATTATTTTTGGCAGTCCATGGTATATTCAATATTCTTTGCCAACACCACAATTCAAAGGTATCAGTTCTTCTTTAGTCTTCCTTATTTATCATCCAGCTTTCACATGCATATGAGGCAATTGAAAGTACCATGGTTTGGGTCAGGTGCACCTTATTCCTTAGTCCTCAAGATGTCACCTTAGTCCTCAAGGTGACATCTTTGCTTTTCAACACTTTAAAGAGGTCTTATGCAGCAGATTTGTCCGACGCAATGAATCTTTTGATTTCTTGACTGCTGCTTCCATGGCTGTTGATTGTGGATCCAAGTAAAATGAAATCCTTGACAGCCTCAATCTTTTCTCTGTTTATCATGCTGTTGCTTATTGGTCCAGTTGTGAGGATTTTTGTTTTCTTTATGTTGAGGTGTAATCCATACTGAAGGCTGTGATCTTTGATCTTCGTCAGTAACTGTTTCAAGTCTTCTTCACTTTCAGCAAGCAAGGTTGTGTCATGTGCATATTGCAGGTTGTTAATGAGTCTTCCTCGAATCCTGATGCCACATTCTTCTTCATATAGTCCAGTTTCTCGGATTATTTGCTGAGCATACAGATTGAATAGGTTTGGTGAAAGGATACAACCCTGACGCACACCTTTCCTGACTTTAAACCATGCGGTGTCCCCTTGTTCTGTTCTAATGACTGCCTCTTGATCCATGTACAGATTTCTCATGAGCACAATTAAGCGTTCCTGCCTAGGTTATCAATGTTTATGCTTTCCATTTCATTTTTGATGATTCCAATTTTCCTAGCTTCATACTTCATACATTTCATGTACCGATTATTAATGGATGTTTGCAGCTGTTTCCTCTCATTTTGAGTCGTGCCACATCAGCAAATGAAGATCCTTAAAGCTTCACTCCATCCACATCATTAAGGTCAACTCTGCTTTGAGGAGGCAGCTCTTCCCCATTCATCTTTGGAGTGCCTTCCAACCTGAGGGGTTCTTCATTAGGCACTATATCAGACAGTGTTCCTCTGCTGTTCATAAGGTTTTCACTGGCTAATTCTTTTCAGAAGTAGACCACCAGGTCCTTCTTCCTAGTCTGTCTTAGTGTGAAAGCTCAGCTGAAACCTGTCCACCATGGGTCACCTTGATGGTATTTGAATACCAGTGGCATAGCTTCCAGCATCACAGCAACATGTAAGCCCCCACAGTACGACAAACTGACAGACTCGTGGGGGAAATATCAAGTACAGTGGGAAAAAACACGGGCTCTGGAGTCAAAGTGCTTGAATGAGAGTTCTGTTGTCCCCTTACTAGTCCTGTATCTTGGGAGCTCCCCAAGTTGCAAACTTTTCAACTGTGAAATGAGGCACTTTTTAGTGCCATTTATAACTACACCCAAAAAAAGTAAATAAATAGTCCCTAAAGTGCAAATGGGCAGTGCCAGGTGGTGCAAACAGTTAACACACTCAGCTGCTAACCAAAGGGTTGGCAGTTCCGGTCACCCAGAGGCACTTCTGAAGAAAGGCCTGGCAATCTACTTTTGAAAATCCAGCCACTGAAAAGAGCACATTTTTATGAGTTCAATAGAGCACAATTCTACTCTGACAAACATAGGGTTACCATGAGTTGGAACTGGCTCCACAGCAACTCGTTTCTTTTTTAAGTGTAAATAACACTAATCCTTCTCTGATAAATCTAATGTAATACTGTGATCAATAAACGAGAGGATGTATTTGAAACACTTTATAAACGGCAAAATTACAGAATTACTTTATTATCAGGTGTTTCTAATAATATAGAGTTCATCTTCATTTAAATATGTATTATTGCCTTTTTTGTTCTAGTTGAATTTTCTCCATCAGTTTGTCTTGTTATATAATGTAGCTCATGGAAAATTGACTTACATTAAATATACATTAACTTAGAAAGCATTTTTATCTCAACCATATTTTATTTTCCCAGGGTCCCCAAGAAGAACTTACCTTATTGTTTCTATTTATTATCTCTTCATTTATTTCTCCCAGAATTCTTTCATAATTTCTTTTAAATAAACCTAAGCCAAGCTAATATTTAATTATTATTTTGAAATAAATCTATTTTTCATTCTGTTTTCTAGATATGTGTCACTATCATATGTTGCTGTTGTTAGCTGTGTTCAGTTGGCTCTGACTCCCGGCTACCTTATGTATAATAGAATGAAAAGTTGCCCAGTCCTGTGTCGTCTTCATGGCCCTTGGTATGTTTGAGTCCATTGCTATATGCTAATGAAAAGCTGCAGCAATAGTGTGATGCTGCCTTTGACTGGGCCCGGCAGGAAGCCAAGCCTTAGGCAAGCACAAAAATACTGAAACTTTATTTGGGAGGTACAAGGCCAGAGTTTTGAGAGTGAAGACACAAAGGTCAAGTGAAGCAAGGAAAGAGGCAAAGAAAGGCAAAGAGCCATTTCACAATGAGTTGTAAAGCATGTTGCTCAGTACTGAAGATCTCGCCAGAAGGCTGAACAGAGGAACTGCACCTCGGAATGGTCCACAGAAGGGAAAACAGAGAAATTTATCTGCCCACTTCTCTTCAGTCTCCCATTTCCTGTTGGTCAAAGTTCACCCCACAGGAAAGTAACTCTTCTGCCCTTTTGGGTTGCGTCATCCAACCCTGTGGTGAGAGCCTTGTTGCTGTTATTGTTAGGTACCATCGAGTCCCCAGGTGACAGAGTAGAGCTGCTCCATAAGTTTTTCTAGGATGTAATCTTTATGTGAGCAGATAGCCAGGTCTTTCTCCCTCAGAACTGCTGGGTATGGTCAAGCCAAAAACCTTTCAGTTAGCAGCCGAGTAATTAACCATTGCCCCATCAGAAAGTCTAGGAAGTTAAAAGTGCAAATTACAAAGTAATGTTTTATCCTACTCTGGAAATGGTGGCTAGATGTAAATAAGCACATTGTGTGGAATGTGTGGACCATGTAAGTAAAAAACTTCAACTTGACTCTAGTAAGGTTCGGGAGTTTAGCAAAGCCAATGAAGGTAACAAGCGTAGGCAGGAGGCAAGTGGCATCATTGGAAAGAAGGAAGCAGTCGAGAGTATCGGAGATGCACAGGATTTGCATCTGATACAGGTGTGTAGTTTGTACTCTAAATGTATGAAGAGATTATCTATGAATTATTTATAATTCACTGTAATTTTGGCTGGATTCCAGTAATTTTTAAAATATGTCATCTGTAAGTGTAAAAATCTGTTTCTTCCTTTTCTGTATATTAACTTCTTATTTCTTTTTTTTTCTTAAGTAAGTATCAGTGTCTCATAATATGTTGAGTAGGAGTAGAAACAGAATTCATTCTTACAGTTGTTCCTGAGGAAATAACTCAGCCAGGTCCACATTAACTATGTTGGCTTCAATTTTAAACATGTATCATGTAAAAGGCATAAAAAGAAGTTTCAATGGCAGAGACTCTCTAGATCAATCTTCCTTTTTCTTAACAACTGACTGAACTACATTTCCCAGCTCCTTTGCAGTTGGATAGAGTCATGTGACTCACTCTAGCCAATGGAATATGGGCAGAGCTGGTGTGATCCTCCATTTTGTCTCTCTTGGTTTGCCAGTTGGCTGGATGCAAGAGATTCAGCAGAGGAATTTGAGGCCCTAAGGAAAGCAGAAACTTGCTGGAAGAGGCCCTCGGAATGACTAAGTGGAACATAGCCCTGCCTATCCTGCTTTCTTTCCACCCTTGTCACACGCAAACACATACTATGCCAAGTGTGATGTGAACCCCAAATAAACCTTTCTTATGTTAAACCAATGCATTTGAGGGTTGTTTCTTGTAATGATTGCATAACCTCTGTAATGAACTTCCCAAACGTAACTTTAAAAAAAGATTTTGTCAAAAATAAAGGGCAAATTTCACTAGATGACTCCTCAGCATGTATTGAAATTCTTATGTGATTCTTATGATATTTTTAGTTCACAATTTCTGTGGCTCATGTTTTCCTTTAGTATTTTAACCTTGTTTTCACTATTTGATATATTAGATAACACTTAAAATAAATTATTTTCTATTCCTAATATTTTAACATGGAGTTTTGTTGTTGTTTTAATCTGTGTTCATGAGTAGTATGGCATATTAGGAAGAGCATAGATTGGTAGTCAGAAAGATCCAGCTCAGCAAGTGACCTTATTGAGTAGGCTATTTAACTATTTTGAATCTCAGTTTCCTCATCTGGGGTAATAATTCCTACCTTATAGGATTTGGGTGAGTATTGAACAAAATGTTACTTACAAAATAGCTGATACATAGTAGATGCTTAATAAATTGCAGTTATCATTAGCATGAGTATTCTTATTTAAACTTGACTAATAATTCATTCTCTTTCTCTCTCTCATTTGTGCCTTTTCAGGCTTGAGAATATATATGCATAGAAGGAATTATTAGTGTTGCTACAAACCAGGTAGGACACTGCTCCCTCTGATCTGAATAGGACTGTTTACTATTAGACCAGATGTTCAAAATCAGAAGTCCATTCTTTGCTCATGTCTGCAGCCCATGACTTTTATAAATCTCCTGAAATCATATGTGAAGTTCTTTATAGATATATCTTTCCCTGGGGGAAAGGTACAAATCTTTTATAAGAGTCTCAAAAAGATCCCAACCCAAAAAATATTAAGAATTGATGCCTTAGATCCAATCACCAATCACTTCTGTAACCCACTACTCCTTCAGCTCTTATCATGGTACAAACCATTTACTCCAGAAACAGCTATCAGATTTTTTTAGCATTTGTATGCTGGCCACCTCGTCCACCTTGAGAGTCTCTCTTCCCTTGAGATTTTGTAATATAATACTATGCTGGTCTTCTTTCCACTTCTATGACCATTCTTCCATCTCCATATCTGGTCTTGTTTTCTCTGGACAGCCTCTGAAAGTGAATAACGCTAAAATATTTTTTAGCTGGACTCTCTTTTACCTAGACCATGTCTCTCTATGGCAAACTCATCTACTCCCATAGCTCCTGATTTTACCTCTTTGCCCATGACTTCTAAATCTGTCCTATAGCAGTACTCTCTCTCCCCAACTCCAGTTGTCCTTCATCAGTTGCCTGTTAAGCATTTTCACGTTGCTCTTCTGCTGACACTTTAAAACGAACAAGTCCCCAAAACCAAAACTCTTCATTAACCGTCAACTCAACTCTTTCTTCTGATTTCCTTAACCCTGACAATAATATCACTGTTTTCCCTGACATTTAAGATTGTGACTTCAGGTAACTTTTTATCTTCACCTTCCTCTATCATATCCAATCAATTGCAAAATCCTGTAAATTCTAACTCCACAATGTCTCTTGAATTCATTCGTTCTTTTCTAAAAGGAGACACATTTATTCACATCTTTACCATTCTAATAGCAGCTACTCTAGTTCTGACACACACTTTCTTCTCACTTGGACCATTTCATGAGGTTCTTTGCATTGAGTCTGTATTTTTCCAGAGAAATCTTCTTAAAGTGTAACTATCTTTTCACTTTCCTACTCAAAATCTATCAGTGGCACATTATTATCTTTCTGAATTATGTAAAAACTCTTCACCTTGTCAATCACACTATACTTCCCTTCATACTGCTACTGCATACCTTTTCACCCTGGGCTAAGACCCTAAGATAGCTCTAGTTCAGATTCTGATTTTGCTGCTCCCTAATTTCCACAACCTTCAGAAAATTGCTTAATCTCTTTGCAGTAACAATAATTGACACAGACTGATCCCCAAAATGCAAAGATAATTTACATCCCCACTTTCCCAATTGTCCGTCTCTAACACTAACCAACTGTATGGTGTTTTTTCTCTCTCTAACCCTAACCACTCAGAGTTAGGTCTTTACCAAATGACTGCCTGCACAGCCCCCTTCTGCCCACCATCCACCCAAGCTGGGGTCTTCAAAAGTTAGGACTCTGTCCTTCTAATCAACTGCCAAATGGACAGATGCCAGGCCCTGCTGGCCCTCACCGCCCCTGCAAAAAACCTGTTGCGGTCGAGTCAATTTCCGCTAATATCAATAATTCACTAGTATGACTTGCAGAACTCACTATAACCTTTTTTATATAACCACAAAAGGTTATACATGAAGAGATGCACAGGTGAGGTCTTGAAGGAGTTTTAGCATAGAGCTTCACGTGCCCAGAGATGTACTGGTCCCCTACATGCATCATCAATCCAGAAGCTCAAAATGAAGCTCCATGGTCCAGGGTCCTTTGTAATAGTTGTTGAGGCCTCAATGTATATACATGACTGGGGCCCTAATGCATAGTCAATGATCGAATGAATCATGGATGTGCATGACTGATTCCATTATGCCCTTTTTTCCTGAAGTTAGTTGTTGGGCCTGTACCTCATTTGCACACAATGAGGCACCTGTATGCCTGGCTATTTTTGAAAAAACAAAGACACTTTGAATTGCTGGGACGTTCCAAAGGCTATTTTCAGAAGCCAGGGACAAAGCCCAAATAAGTTTTTTGTCTCACACACTCTTTAAACTTCATTTTTTTAATCTATAAAATGGGGATGATAATACTATTCATCTGTGGTATATTGCAGATAGACAGAAATTCTTTAAAGCTCCTTCCCATCAAAAGGTGGACTATATCTCACCACCCTTTGAATTTCTGCTGGCCTTGTGACTTGTTTTGAGCAATAGAATATGTAGAAGTGACCTTGTGCAATTTATGAGCTGAGACCTCAAAAAGCTGTGTAGCTTCCATTCTCACCATGCCTGAAAATCTGAGAGGGCCCTGTGAATGAACTCATGGAGCCACGTGAAGGAGAACCACAGCTCCGTAGTCAAAAGCTTGACTACCAACAGCCTGCCAACCACTAGACATGTAAATAAGGCTATTATAGACCATCAGCTCCAGCTAATCCACTAGCTGACTGCAGCTGCACTAGTTAACCCAAGGAAGACCAGACAAAGAATCCCCTAGCTGAGCCCACTGCTGAATTAAGGGGCAGGTATAGGGGCAGTCGCCTGGGTGCTAGGTTTAATGGGATGCCATATTCGATATGTTTCAAAAAATTAATTTGACTAAAATATTATTTTTTAAAATTAAATATCAAGTAGTTGGCACAAGTTTATATAGATGTTTCCAAACTATGTGCTGTGATGCAGTGGCATAAGTAGGGTACACAAAACCCTGCTGAAGAAAATACTCTTCCATTTAATAAATTAATTACTGGAAATTCTAGGAAGATGGAACCTTAAATAGACCATCATTCCAACCCTCCCCTACAAACACAACAAGGAAACAGTACTAGGCTTTGAGGGACTCTAATTCAAGGAGCAGAGGAAAACAGGTGGAAACTGCAGACAAGCAAGAATCAATGAATCAACAAAGAGTTACATATGAAAGGAAAACCACTTCTCCCACCATCCCTGCCCCTCCCCGTTCCCAGCCATGCGGGCCACTGGCTGCTATGAACTGGGGAAGTGCCCCCAGTAAAAGAGCCTGCTTCCCTAACCACCACACTCCCTGCATGTACAAAAAGACAAGACCCCAAGATTCTGCTCTAAAATCAACAATTAGACTTTCCTGGGGGTCTGTTTGGAGTGTGCCAGCACCTCCCCTTCCTGGACACTGTTGGCTGCAAGCCTACTGTGAATTGCCACAGAACGCCCCCTGGAGTGGAGTCTGCTCGCATAGTCAACACTCCATCTGCCTCCCTGTGCACCCCATAGCTCAGGCTTTTGAAACCAACAGGACAGACCTCCTGGAGAGTGAGTTTGGGTCTGCCTGTTCCCCCTTCCAGTTGTTGCTGAGGACTCCTGACTGAGGTTGCTGTGTACTAGGAAACAGGCATCTTAAGTGGAGGCTACACCGTCACCCAACATACTATGGGTGTGGGGTGCTCTGATAGCAATGAGACAGACTCCCTAGGGGTCCACTCAGAATGTGAACCTCTTCCCAACCTGGACACTGTCACCTGCAAGCTTGCAGTGAATTGCTACAGAAGTCCCCTGGAGTAGAGTCTACTCCCATAGTCAGCACTCAATCTGCCTCTCCAGGCACTCATAGCTCAGGTCTCTGGAAAAAAAAAAAAAAAAAAACAGAAAAAAGCTCCCTGGGGTCAATTTGGGTTAGTCGGCCCCCACTTTTGGTTGACACTGAGGACTGCTGTCTGAGGCTACTGTGTGCTAGGAAGCAGGCATCCTGAGTAGAAGCTGCATTCACAGCCAACAATCTGCAAGAGGGGTACGGATAGCAAGGAAGCTGACCTCCATGGGGATCTGACTAGAATGTTACACCCCTTCTCCACCTAGTAACTATTTGTTGCCACGTTGTTGCAAACTGCTACTGCAGTGGAGTCTGCTCCCATAATCAGCACTCTCCCTGCCTCCTTGTGCACCCCATAGCTCAGACCTCTGAAACCAACAGGACAGAATTCCCCAGGGATCAACTTGGGTCTGTCTGCTTCCCCTTCTGGTTGTCGCTGAGGACTTCTAACTAAGGCTGTTGTGTGCTAGGAAGCAGGCATCTTGAGTGAAGGCTACACCCACAGTCAATATATTATGGGGCAAGATCTGATAGCAACAAGGCAGACCTCCCTGGGAATCCGTTTGGAGCATGTCAATCCCTCCCCCACTGAGTAACTCTTGGCTGCTGGAGTGATACGAACTCCTACAGAAGGTTCCTACAGTGGAACCAAGACTGACAAAGAAAAAATATACAAAAATCAAAATAAGAACTGAAAAAGGGGACATTGTAACTGACTCATAAAAATAAAGAGAATTATGAAAGAATATTATGAACAACTGTATGGCAACAAACTGGATAACCTTGATGAAATGGACAAATTCTTAGAAGCACACAACCTACCCAAACCAACTCAAGAGGAAATAGAAATTCTCAGCAGACCCATAACAAGTGAAGAGATGGAATCAGTGATGAAAAATCTCCCAACAACAACAACAAAAAAGTCCTGAACCAGATAGCTTCACTGGGGAATTCTACCAAACATTCAGAGAAGAACTGACACCAATATTGTTTAAACTCTTCCAAAAGATAGAGAAGGAAGGAATATTCCCAATTCATTCTATGAAGCAAACATAACCCTGATACCAAAACCAGACAAAGACACCACAAGAAAACTACAAGCCAATATCTGTTATGAATATAGATGCAAAAATCCTCAACAAAACACTAGCTAACAGAATCTAATGGCATATTAAAAGAGTCTTACACCATGACCAAATGGGCTTCATTCCAGGAATGCAGGATGGTTCAACATTAAAAAATCAGTCAGTGTAGTACCTCACATCAACAGAACAAAGGAAAAAAACCACATGATCATCTCTATGGATGCAGAAAAGCATTTGATAAAATCCAACACCCTTTCTTGATGAAAACCCTAAAGAAGATTGTAATAGAAGGGAAATTCCTCAGTAGATTCAGGGCATATATGAAAAGCCAACAGCCAACATTATACTTAGTGGAGAAAGACTGAGAGCTTTCCTCTTGAAATTGGGAAAAAGATGAGAGTGCCCACTCTCAGCACCTCTATTCAATATTGTATTAGAAGTCCTAGCCAGAGTAATAAGACAAGAAAAAATAATAAAAAGTATCCAGATTGGAAAAGAAGAAGTAAAATTATCTCTATTAGCAGATGATATGGTCCTATATATAGAAAATCCCAAAGAGTCCACAAGAAACTTCTAGAGTTTATAGAGGAATTTAGCAAAGTAGCAGGGTACAAGGTCAACAAACAAAACTCAGTTTGGTTTCTATACATCAGCAATGAGGAATCTGAAAGGGAAATTAGGGAAGCAATTCCATTTACAATAGCATGTAAGAAAATAAAATACCTAGGAGGAATAAATCTAACCAGGGACATGAAGGACTTATGCAATGAAAACTATAAAACACTGTTGAAAGAGATTAAAGAAGACTTACATAAATGGAAAGATGTTCTATGTTCATGGATTGAATGATTTAATATTGTTAAATGTCAATACTACCCAAAACGATCTATAGATTCTATGCAATCTTGATCAAAATTACATCAACCTTATTTATAGAAATAGATAAACCAATACTCAACTTTATATGGAATGACAAGAGGCCCTGAATAGCTAAACCAATGTTGAAAGATAAGAAAGACTTAGGAAGACTCACACTTCCTGATTTTAAAACATACTCTACAGCTACAGTAATCAAAACAGCCTGGTACTTGTATAACAATAGACACATAGACCAATGGAATAGAATTGAGAGTCCAGAAATAAACTCACACACCTATGGTCAACTGATTTTTTACAATGGTGCTAAGTCCATTTGATGGGGAAAGAAAATCTCTTCAATAAATGGTGTTGGGAAAACTGGTTTCACATGCAGAAAAATGAAACAGAAAGCATATTTTACCATACACAAAAACAAATTCAAAATGTATTAAGTACCTAAATGTGCAAACTAAAATCATAAAATTTAGAAGAAAATGCAAGGACAACGCTGTCAGGACTGGCTTTTAATATCTGATTATTTACTATAATAATAGAAGCACAAAGCAAAAGACAAAATAAATAAATGGGACTTCATAAAAATTTTAAAAATTTGCTCATCAAAAGCCTTTGCAAAAAAAGTGAAAAGACAAGCTACCAACTGGGAGAATATCTTCAGAAATCATATATCCCATAAGAATCTAATAACCAAAATATATATAAAACATTGACAACTTAACAACAAAAAAGACAAATACCCAATCAAAAAATGGGCAAAAGACTGGAATAGACATTTCACCAAAGAGGACATTCAAATGGCCATCAGACACAGGAAAAGATGTACAGCACTATTAGTCATCAGAGAGATGCAAATCAAAACCACAATGAGATACCATTTCACTCTTGCTAGGATGGTGAAGATAAAAATTTTTTAAAAAACAGAAAATGTGTGACTTGTTTTGAGCAATAGATGTGTGGAAATTGGAAGCCTTATCCATTGCCAGTGGGAAGCAAAATGGTACAGCCATTATGGAAAATAGTGTGGCAGTGCCTCAAAAAAATAAAAATAGAACTACTATATGACCCAGCAATTCCAATCCTAGGTATATACCAAAAAGCCTTGAAAGCAGAGATTCAAAAAGAGACTTGTACAACAACGTTTATTACACCACTATTCACAATAGCCAAAAGATGGAAACAACCTAAATGTCCATCAACATATGAATGTATAAACAAAATGTGATACATGCATACAATGAAACAGTACTTCGCCAGTAGGAGAAATGAAGCCTTGATACAGGCTAAAGTATGGATGGAGCTTGAAGACATTATGCTGAGTCAAATAAGTCAATCACAAAGGACAAATATTGTATGATCTCACTTATAGAAAAAGACAAGAAAAGGCAAATGTATAGAGACCAAAGTTTATTAGTGGTTACCACGGACAGAAGGAGGGGGAAAGGGGGTTAATGGTGATGGAAAAATTGCATTGATTAAGGGTAGGTTTGCATGGCCGATTATTGTAATTGCTGTCAATAAGTTGTACGCCTGTAAAAAGGTGAATTGGCAAAAGTTGTGTGACAACAAAGTCATTTACAACAATGACAAAAAAAAAAAGACAGGACTTCTGGGCAACATGACGCTAACCACAGAAGCACCACTCTGTCCCTCCAAGGCAAAGATCTGGAAAACTAAGTCAAACAGAGACAAACATCAATCCTGAAACCCTAAGCATCAAATGAAGAGATAAAGAACTCAGCCAAGCACTGAATGGAATAAAAAACTGACGGAGAAGAGAGAGCAAGAAGAGATACATGCAGAGGTCCTCTATCAGCTAACGCAGCACAAATCCACCATCTTGGACTCCCATCAGACATTAAGTACTGGAAAGCAGCTTCACAGAGGTCCCAGCAGGAGACAGAACAACCAAACTGCTGGACCTGCCCTGCTGTACCATACCTGAGCAACTGACCCTGCCCATTGGGCAAGGAGGTGAAAAGTATCATGCTCATAGATGACCAAACAACAAAGAGCACACAGCCTGCCTTCTCAGACATAACCAAATAAAACGAAAAAGCAGGATGAAACAGACAAATCTATAATCAATAAACGAGGAAAATAACTACTGAATGTCCCAAAGACAGCAGACAATATACAACATACACAAAATCAGAACAGGATGGTTCCAGCAGGCATCCAAAATAAAACATCAGATGACTTTCCAGTAGAAGAAAAGACACTAGAACTACCTGATAAGGAATTCAAATCTCTAATATTCAGAGCTATCCAAGAGTAGAAGTAAAAAGCAGACAAAAATGAGGAAAAAAAGACAAAACTCATGGAAAAGACAGACAAATTCATAAAAAATACAGACAAAAAATGGAAGAATTCAGGACAATAATACAAGAACAAAATGCCAAAATAAATTCAAAACTAGAAATCATACAAAAACAACCATTAGAAATCCAAAAGATAAGCAACAAGATTTCAGAAATGGACGGTGTCATAGAAGGGCTGAGGAGCAGGTTTGAAATGACAGAAGACAGGATCAGCGAAATGGAAGACAAACACTTGGCTATAACTCTGAGGAAAAATCAGAAAAAAGAAAAATGAAGAAACCCTGAGAATTATGTGGGACACAGTCAAAAGGAAAATTTTTGAGTGATCGGAGTTCCAGAACAGGGGGCGAAACAGAAAACACAGAGAAGATCATTGAAGAACTGCTGACAGAAAACTTCCCCAACATCATGAAAGATGAAAAGCTGACCATCCAAGAAACTTGACGAACCCCATATAAAATAGACTGCAAAAGAAAATCACCAAGGCATATCATAATCACACTTGCTAAAACTAAAGACAAAGAATCCTGAGAGCAGCTTGAGAAAAACAAAAAGTCACATACAGAGGAGAAACAATAAGACTAAGCTCCGATTATTCAGCAGAAGTCAAGGAGGCAAGAAGGCAATGGGATGACATATATAAAACTTTGAAAGAAAAATACTGCCAACCAAGAATAATATATCCTGCAAAATTCTCATTCAAATATGATGGCGAGATTAGGACATTTCCAGATAAACAGAAATCAAGGGACTATGTAAAAACCAAACCAAACTTACAAGAATTATTAAAAGGGGTTCTTTGATCAGAGTACAAACAACATCAGACCACAGGCTGAATCTAGGATGCAGGATTGTACTGGCCAGATATTAACCTAGGAAATGAACTCTCAAGGACTACCAAAACCAAAAGTATTACAACAGGGAACCACAGAGGTTAATCTGTAAATGACAACAGGATCAGAAAAATAAAAGAGGGAATAAACAGTGTAGGTGTACAACCTTCTAATGGAGAGGAAGGCAAGGTGATACAAGTAATAATAGACTGGTTCAAACATAGGAAGATAAGGGTAAATTTCAAGGTAACCACAAAGAACGTTAACAAACATACTCATCAAAATAAAGAAGAAAAACATAAAGTCTCAGCAAAAACAAAACCTACAAAAACAAAAGAAATGAAAAAAAAATCCACAAACAGAAGGAATTCAGCATAGGAGAGTAAGAGGAACAAAGAAAATGTCAGCACCACAAAAAAAAGCACTATAAAATGACAGCAATAAACTCACACCTATCAATAATTACACTGAATGCAAATGGCCTAAATGCACCCATAAAGAGATGGAGAGTGACGGAATGGATAAGAAAACAGGATCCATCAATATGCTGTCTACAAGAGACACACCTTAGAAACAAAGATGTGAATTCATTAAAAGTCAAAGGTTGGAAAAAATATATACCAAGCTAACAACTACCAAAAAACAGCAGGAGTGGCAATACTAATCTCAGATAAAATAGACTTTAAAACAAAGTCGACCATAAAAGACAAAGAAGGACACTATATAATGATTAAGGGGATGATCCATCATGTAGACATAACCATAATAAACATCTATGCACCCAATGACAGGGCTCCAAAATACATAAAACAAACTACCAACACTGAAAAGAGAAATTGACAGTTCCACAATAATAGTAAGAGACTTCAACACACCACTCTTGGTAAAGGACAGAACATTTAGAAATAAACTCAACAAAGATACAGAAGACCTAAAGAGCAAAATCACCCAACTTCACCTCATATCCATATATAGAACACTCCTCCCAAAAGCTGCAAAGTAAACATTCTTTTCCAATGCACATGGAACGTTCTCCAGAATAGACCACATCTTAGGCCACAGAGCAATCCTCAACAAGATCCAAAACACTGAGATAATTCAAAGTATCTTCTCTGACCACAATGCCATCAAAGTAGAAATTAACAACAGAAAGAGCAAGGAAAAAAAATCAATTACATGGAAACTGAATAATACCCTGCTTACACATCACTGGGTAATAGAAGAAATCAGAAATGGAATAAAAAAATTCCTCGAATCAAATGAGAATGAAAACACATCATACCAAAACCTTTGGGACACAGCAAAGGCAGTCCTCAGAGGACAATTTATAGCAATAGATGCGCACATCAAAAACGAAGAAAGGGACAAAATCAAAACATTAAATACATTGCTCAAACAAATAGAAAGAGAACATCAGAAAAAGCCCACAGCCACCAGAAGAAAGGAAATAGTAAAGATCAGAGCAGAAATAAATGAAATAGAGAACAGAAAAACAATAGAAAGAATCAACAAAACCAAAAGTTGGTTCTTTGAAAGAATCAACAAAATTGACAAACCACTGGCCAGACTGACAAAAGAAAAACAGGAGAGGATGCAAATAACCCAAATAAGAAATGAAACATGTGACATTACCACAGACCCAACTGAAATAAAAAGGATTATAACAGAATATTATGAAAAATTATACTCTAACAAATTTGAAAACCTAGAGGAAATGGATAAATTTCTAGAACACAGTACTTACACAATCTACAACAAAGAGATGTTGAAAATCTTAACAGACCCATAAGAAGAGAAGAGATGGAAAAGGAAATAAAAAACTCCCAACAAAAAAAAGCCCTGGCCCAGATGGCTGCACTGGAGAATTCTACAAAACATTTACAGAAGGGCTTGTACCAGTACTACTCAAGCTATTTCAGAGCATAGAAAAAGAAGCAACACTTCCAAATTCTTTCTATGAAGCCACTATAATGCTGATACCAAAACCAGGCAAAGACGCCACAAAAAAAGAAAATTACAGACCAGTATTTCTCATGAGTATAGATGCAAAAATGCTCAACAAAATTCTAGCCAATAGAATTCAGCATCATATCAAAAAAACAATACACCACGACCAAGTAGGATTCATACCAGATATGCAAGGATGGTTCAACATTAGAAAATCAATCAACATAATCCACCACATAAATAAAAGGAAAGAAAAGAATCACATGATCATCTCAATTGACACAGAAAAGGCATTTGACAAAGTCCAACACCCATTCCTGA
Organism: Dugong dugon; assembly: GCA_030035585.1. Lineage (NCBI taxonomy): Eukaryota > Metazoa > Chordata > Mammalia > Sirenia > Dugongidae > Dugong > Dugong dugon. Next base: position 93,212,376 of record CM057462.1, read on the forward strand.
TAAAAACTCTTAATCAAATAGGTATAGAAGGGAAATTTCTCAACATAATAAAGGGCATCTATGCAAAACCAACGGCCAACATCATTCCTAGTGGAGAGAGGCTGAAAAAATTCCCCTTGAGAACAGGAACAAGACAAGGATGCCCTTTATCGCGACTCCTATTTAACATTGTGCTGGAAGTTCTAGCTAGAGCAATAAGGCAAGAAAAAGCAATAAAGGGCATCCAAACCGGTAATGAAGAAGTTAAACTGTCCCTGTTTGCAGATGATATGATACTATACATAGAAAACCCTAAAGACTCCACGAGAAAACTACCAGAACTAGTAGAAAGATTCAGCAGAGTAGCAGGATAGAAGATAAACATACAAAAATCAGTTGGATTCCTATACACCAATAAAGAGAACCATGAAAAGAAAATCAGAAAAACAATACCATTTATAATAGCCCCTAAAAAAATAAAATACTTAGGAATAAATCTAACCAGGGATGTAAAAGACTTATACAAAGAAAACTACAAAACACTACTGCAAGAAACCCAAAGGGATCTACATAAATAGAAAAACATACCATGCTCATGGATAGGTAGACTCAATATTGTGAAAATGACAATTCTACCCAAAGCAATTTACAAATACAATGCAATCCCAATCCAAATACCAATGACATTCTTCAAAGAGATGGAAAAATTAATCATTAACTTTATACGGAAAGAGAAGAAGCCCCGAATAAGTAAAGCACTACTGAAGAAGAAGAATAAAGTTGGAGGACTCACACTACCTGACTTCAGAACCTACTATACAGCTACAGTAATCAAAACAGCCTGGTACTGGTACAATGACAGATACATTGACCAATGGAACAGAATTGAGAACCCAGATGTAAATCCATCCACCTACGGTCACCTGATCTTCGACAACGCCCCAAGTCCATCAAATGGGGAAAAGACAGTCTTTTTAACAGATGGTGCTGGCAAAACCGGATGTCTATCTGCAAAAAAAAGAAACAGGACACATACCTCACACCATACACAAAAACTAATTTAAAATGGATCAAAGACCTAAATATAAAGCCAAAAACTATAAAGTTCATAGAAGAAAAAATCAGATCAATGCTAGAGGCCCTAATACATGGCATTAACAGGATACAAACCATAATCAACAGCACACAAACTCCAGAGGATAAGCTAGATAACTGGGATCTTCTAAAAATTAAACACTTATGCTCATCAAAAGACTTTACCAAAAGACTAAAAAAAGAACCTGCAGACTGGGAAAAAAATTTTGGACAGTACAAGTCAGACAAATGTCTAATCTCCATAATCTACAAGAAAATCCAACACCTCTACAACAAAAAGACAAATAATCCTATTAAAAAATGGGCAAAGGAAATGAACAGACACTTCACCAAAGAAGACATTCAAATGACCAACAGACACATGAGGAAATGCTTGCGATCACTAGCCATTAGAGAAATGCAAATTAAAACCACACTGAGATACCATCTCACACTGGTATTACTGGCATAAATCAAAAACACTGGAAATAACAAATGTTGGAGGGGCTTTAGGGAGATCGGAACTCTTATGCACTGCTGGTGGGAAAGCAAAATGAGACAACCATTTTGGAAAATGATATGATGCTTCCTCAGAAAGCTAGAAATAGACATACCATTCGATCCAGCAATTCCACTCCTATTAATATATCCTAGAGAAGTAAGGGTCATCACTCGAATAGACATATGCACACCTATTTTCATGGCAGCGTTGTTCACAATAGCAAAACGATGGAAACAACCTAGATGCCTATCAACAGATGAATGGATAAACAAACTATGGCACATACACATAAGGGAGTACTATGCAATGAGAAAGAACAGCGATGAATCTGTGAAGCATCTCATAATATGGATGAAACTGGAGGACATTATGCTGAGTGAAACAAGTCAATCACAAAAGGGCAAATATTGTATGAGACCTCTATTGTACAAACCCATGAAAAAGTTCACATACAAAATGTAACAATCTTTGTTGGTTACCAGGGATGGGGGGATAGGAGGGAAATACTAAATAGGCAATAGATAAGTGGTATCTTGGGTGAAGGGTGAGACAGTACACAATACAGGGGAAACTCGCACAACTTGTACAAGGAAAGGTCATGGAAGCCCCATAGACACATCCAAATTCCCTGAGGGACTGAATTGCTGGGTGGAGGGCTGTGGGGACCATGGTCTCAGGGAACATCGAGCTCAATTGGCATGACACAGCTTATAAAGACAATGCTCTACATTCTACATTGGTGAGTAGTGTCTGGGGTCTTAAAAGCCTGTGAGCAGCCATCTAAGATACTCCACTGGTCCCATCCCTTCGGGAGCAAGAGAGAATGAAGAGAACAGGATACAAGAAAAAGATTAGTCCGAAAAACTAATTGTCCACAGCTACCAAGGCCTCCACTGGACTGAGTCCAGTACAGCTAGATGGTGCCTGGCTACCACCACTGACTGCTCTGACCAGGATCATAACAGAGGATTCTGGACAGAGCTGGAGAAGGATGTAGAACAAAATTCTAACTCACCAAAAAAAGACCAGATTTACTGGCCTAAAGGAGACTGGAGAAACCCCAAGAGTATGGCCTCCAGACACCCTTTTAGCTTAGTGGTGAAGTTATCTCCGAGGTTCACCGTTCAGCCTGGGAGTGGACATCCCCATAAAACCAAAGGAGACTAAACAGGTACAGTAGTCCAGTGACAAGGGCCAGAAGGCAGAAGGGGACAAGGAAGCTGGTGATAGAGAACCCAAGGTTGAGTAAGGATATTGCTGACATGTTGTGAGATTGTTAACCATTGTCATAGGGCAACATGTGTAGTAACTGTTAAATGAGAAACTATTTTGTTCTGTAAGCCTTCATCTTAAGTGATAAAAGCAGCACAATTGGAAGAACGTAGTCAATGTCACTGAACTGTGCAAGTAGAAATTTTTGAAATGGTGTATCTTTGGCTACGTGTATTTTCACCAAAAAAAAGGTTGAGAAGTTAGAGGGTTGACATGTTGTGTGGTTGTTAACCAATGTCATAAAACAATATGTGTACTACTGTTTCATGAGAAGCTATTTGTTCTGTAAGCCTTCACCTGAAGTACCAAAAAACAAAAGGCAAAGGAAATGAACAGACACTTCACCAAAGAAGACATTCAAGCCGCCAACAGACACATGAGGAAATGCTTGCGATTACTAGCCATTAGAGAAATGCAAATTAAAATCACAATGAGACACCATCTTACCCCGGCATTACTGGCACAAATCAAAAAACACTAGAAATAACGATTGTTGGAGAGGCTGCGGAGAGATCGGAACTCTTATGCACTGCTGGTGGGAATCCAAAATGATACAACCATGTTGGAAAATAATATGACACTTCCTTAGAAAGCTAGAAATAGATATACCTACGATCCAGCAATCCCACTGCTAGGAATATATCATAGAGAAATAAGAGCCATCACACGAATAGACATATGCACATCCATGTTCACTGCAGCATTGTTCACAATAGTGAAAAGATGGAAACAACCTAGATGCCCATCAACAGATAAATGGATCAACAAATTATGGTACATACACACAATGGAGTACTATGCAACAGTCAAGAACAATGATGAATCTGTGAAGCATGTCATAACATGGATGAAACTGGAACACATTATGCTGAGTGAAATAAGTCAATCACAAAAGGACAAATATTGTATGAGACTTCTACTGTAAAAACTCAAGAAAAAGTTTACACACAAAAAGAAACAATCTTTGTTGGTTACGAGGGATGGGAGGGGTTGGGGGGAGATACTAAATAGGCAATAAATAAGTGGTAACTTTGGTGAAGCGTAAGACAGTACACAATACTGGGGAAGCCAGCACAACTTGTACAAGGAAAGGGCATGGAAACGCCATAGACACATCCAAACTCCCTGAGGGACTGAATTGCTGGGTGGAGGGCTGTGGGGACCATGGTCTCATGGAACATCTAGCTCAGTTGGCATAACAGAGTTTATAAAGAAAATGTTCTACATTCTACCTTGGTGAGTAGCATCTGGGGTCTTAAAAGCCTGTGAGCAGCCATCTAAGATACTCCACTGGTCTCACACCTTCAGGAGCAAGGGAGAATGAAGAAAATAAGATACAAGAGAAAGATTAGTCCAAAGGACTAATGGACCACAGCTACCACAGCCTCCACCAGACTGAGTCCAGTACGATTAGATGGTGCTAGGCTACCACCACTAACTGTTCTGACCAGGATCATAATAGAGGGTCCCGGACAGAGATGGAGAAAAATGTAGAATGAAATTCTAACTCACAAAATAAGACCAGACTTACTGGCCTGACAGAGACTGAAGAAGAAACCTCGAGAGTATGGCCCCCAGACATCCTTTTAACTCAGTAATGAAGTCACTCCTGAGGTTCACCATTCACCCAAAGATTAGACAGCCCCATAAAACAAAACATGACTAATGGGGCACAACAGTCCAGGGACAAGGACTAAAAGGCAGGAGGGGACAGGAAAGCTGGTAATAAGAGAACCCAAGGTTGAGAAGGGACAGTGTTGACATGTCATGGGGTAGTTAACCATTGTCATAAAGCAGTATGTGTACTAACTGTTTAATGAGAAACTTTTTGTTCTGTAAACCTTCATGTAAAGTACAACAACAACAAAAAAAAATACCAAAAAAAAGAGTAGCTGCTGAGGCTGCTTATGTACACCCAAATACCTCATGGGATTTCGTTCCTTGGTCTGGAGGTTTAGGGTCATTGTTTCATGGGACGTTCCAGTTAATTGGCCTAATAACATGTTTAGTGCTTCTGGTCTACATCCTAGCTTGTTGGGTAGTGCCTGAGGTCTTAAAAGCTTGCAAGTGGCCATCTAAGGCACAACAATTGATTTCTATTCATCTGGAGAAAGAGAGTTAAAAAGGAAAGTCAGGAATAGGAGGAGGATATAGAATGTGTGGCTAATTAACTCAACGAACAACTGCCTCCTTTGCCATGAGATCAGAAGGACTGGATGGTGCCCAGCTACCATTACTGAAATTTTGATCAAAGGTTCCATAGAATCTTGATCAAAAGGGGGGAAATGCAGAACAGAATTTCAAATTCTCATGGATTCCAGACTTTCTGGAGCCATATAGACTCAATGAACGCCTGAAACTATTGCCCTGAGATAATCTTTAAACCTTAAAACAAATATATCCCCTGAATTCATCTTAAAATGGAACAATAGTTTAGCTTAACAAGTAAAAAACAGTCTGCCTTGAGTATTATGCTCTTTTAAGAACTATCAAGATGGGATCAAACTGACAACAGCAACTTGAAAGATTAGATAGCGACATTAGGGGGCAGTGAGCTTATGTTAATGGGGGAGGAACAACTCAGAAAAGGAGGGTGAGAATTGTTGCACAACTCACAGAATGTAATTAATGTCACTAAATTGTGCATGTGGGAAGAATGGGGCTTTGAAGTCAAACAGACTTGAATTTGAATCCTGAACCTACAGTATTATTTAACTGGTATATGACTTTGGTTAATTTTTAAAATCCTTCTGAATTCTATCTTCCTCCCCTGTAAAATGCATTGTTGTGAGTAAATGACAATAAAAAGCATCCAGCATCTAACCTGCAATGGCCATTCAACAAAAGTTAGCTCCTTTCTTTCTTTCCCTTCTTCAAACCCCCACAGCTCTGTATGCACATGTTCTGCATTTCATTACAATTTTGAGTACTCTTGGAAAAAAAAGATGTTTTATTTATTCTGGAATTCCATACAGAACCTTATATGGTAATTTGCACATGGTAAACACTCAATAAATATTTATTACTTTGAAATGTTTTAATTGCCAAATTATCCAAGCAATGTTAGAGAAGGAAGAGATCATTTCTGTTGGGTGGTCAGGGCAGGATTTATAGAGGACTTGGATTCAAACTAGGTTTTTTGAAGTGAGAAGGATTTGGGTAGATGGAGAAGAAGAAGAGGGAATCCCAGCAAGATGTGAGCAAAAACGCAGAGTTGGAACATGTTTGACTGTTCGGGAGACGGAATCTGACAGTTTGGCTGGAGCAGAGGACAGATGGCAAAGCTAGAAGGTAAAGCTAGCAGAACAGGTGACGCCTTGTTTGACAGGTTAAGGAGATTGGATTTTATTCTGTAGACAATGGGGAGTCCCTAAGAGATTATTATTGTTTCTTTTTTTTCTTTATAAAAATAATAACATGAGCATTATAGAAAATACAAATAAGAAAAAATAGAAATTAAAAAGTATCTATAATCTGATGCAAAGATAACTATTGTCACAACTTTGGTGTATACCTTTGCACTTTTTTTTTTTAAACTGTTTATTTTGAAGTGATTTCAAACTCGCAGGTAAGTTGCAAGAATAGTACAGAAAGTTCCATATGCACTTCACCCATATTTTCAAATTGTGAACATTTTCTATCATTTGCTTTATCATTATCTCTCTCTTTTCTGAACCATTTGAGAGTAAGTTGCAGACATGAAATTCCATTAGCTCTATATACTTCAATGTGAATTTCCTAAAAACAAGAACACTTTCCTATAGGCCTGTCTAATCTTTGTCTGCAAAGCAGGCTTTGGTCATGGTTTCAGTTCTGGGTTGACAGAGCATCTGGGGGCCGTACTTTCGGGCATTCCTCCAGTCAATTTCGTAGTTTTGATGTTTGTACTGTTTATATCAAATCCAAGAAATTGACTGGAGGAATGCCCAAAACTATGGCCCCTGGATCCTCTGTCAACCCAGAGCTGACACCATTCCCGAAGCCCATTTTCAGACAAAGATTAGACAGGCCTATAAAACAAACAATAATACACATGAAGAATATTCTTCTAGTTCAATCAAATATGCAAGACCAAATGGGCAGCTCCTGTCCAAATGCACGATGAGAAGGCAGGAAGGGACAGGAACAGGACGAATGGACACAGGGAACCCTCAGTGGAAAGGGGGAGTATGCTCCACATTGTGGGGATTCAAGCAATGTCACAAAACAGTGTGTATATACCTTTTTGAATGAGAAATTAACTTATCTACAAACTTTCACCTAAAACACAATAAAGAATTAAAAAAAAAAAACAAGAAATTCTCACTGACATAATACTACCATCTACATATAGATCCCATTCCGAAACTGCCCAATAATTTCAAACACATCTAATGGAAATGAGTCTTTAAGTTGGTTTGTCTATCCACATTCCCAGAGCAAAAATAGACTTCTCCTTCACGTTGCAAAACCCTTGAACTCATACCCCACCCAGACAAGTCCTGGCATGAAGCAAGAGCTGGCAATGCATGCTGAAGCCACCAGATACAGGTAGTTCCTGACTTACGTTGGGGTTCCATTAAGATGACTCAATGATAAATCAGTTCTGATATAAGTTGAATACCTCATTTTTTAAAGTTTTCATTATTATTGCCCTTTATTATTAGTATGTTTACAAATCTGGCAGTATTTTGAACAGCAAATCAGAAAATTGAACATCTGTAAGTGAACATCTGAGAGTGATAACATCAGCAAATTACTTGCTGCAACATATTACCAGTGATAAGATGTACAAGAAAAAATAGATGGTCGGAGTGCAATTCGTCATAACACGGATTTGTTGTTAAGTCGGGGACTACCTGCATGTAAATCCCTTCTAAGAGGCTGATTGAGGGTAAGCAAAGTCAAGACGGGAGCAGGGAAAGGAGGCAGGAAGAGAGAAGAGAATCAGCAGGAGGCAGGTTGTAGGTGGACTAGCCTAAGAATCAAGTTTATACTGGCAAGGTGGCGAGGGGAGGGTTGGAAGCGGGGAGAAGGAGAGAGAGACAAGGAGAGGCAGAAATCTGTATCTCATACTAGCATGCAACTGCAGGTAGATGTATACAAGTTGCAGCAGGTATCTACAACCCACAGAAAGACCAGGCCAAAAGCCACGGGCAAAAATGCTGAGAACAGGATCTGGTACATCATATATGAGCCAGAAAAGTTAGCTCTAGTTCCTTCTAACTTATTTTTTACTATTTTTCTAAACTTTTCTTTTTCCAAAAGGTTAGCATTGGCCACCTCAATCCAGTTCTCCGTTTGACCTGATTCCAGTATTCTGATAATCTTAGGACTGAGAGAAATTTGATATTTGTTTATATTCCTGTTAAATGCAAAATATTATTGCATTTTAAATTAAAAATTAATTTAAATTGAAAAATGAACATTTTTCATTTTTTTTTTTACTGTTCATTCAGTTTTTCCATTGGAAAGGTGAGGGGTTTTTTGTTTTGTTCTTCTCCCAGATTTCTAAAAAGCTTGGTGTGCATCATAGTTCTCTCAGTGGCAGATTGTCCTGAAAACACAACTTTGATGTTGTGCCTCTGGTCCCAAGGTACTCCTGGTAAATACAGAAATCTATTTTAAACAGAACATTTGTTGACAACTGTGCACGTCCATCAAAAAGAAATTAATCTATGAGGAATACTGTGAAGGCAGGAGGTGAAGAGAACAGGGGAAACAGTACAGGACACAGTACATTTGCTTCCTCCTTGGCTGGACGTGACTGGAATATTTCTTCAGTGGATCCCAGAATCATGGCAGTATCTTATAAAACACTGTGTTCTGGAGTGTAATGATAAGCAGGAGAAGATAAATGGAACTAAAAGATTGGCGACAAAAGGCACCCGAAAACCTATGAATAAAAATTAACGAAAAAATAGCGCTGGCTTCTGAAAACCAAACCCTGGGATCCCTGAAGTAGCTGGAGGAGAAGAAGCTCTTCATGGAATAGACCTGCCTCCTACAGTGTCGTTATCCAGGTCTCTAGGGTCCAGTGACTGCATCTCCAGAGTCTGCTGCTTTTCACAGCTCAGTCATGACAATGCTTCTTCTAATGGATGTATAGTGCCTTGACGAGCGGGCCTCCCCTGCCCTGCTCTGCCCCTCTAAACTTCTCTCAGCATTCAAGACTGAGCTCCAGTGCTTCCTCTCTGATTGTGCCAGCCCACAAAGATCTTCGCCATTTAAAAATCCCTTTGGCATAGATTTAGTTGGGGGTCAACTGGGGGTCACCTTAGGGTCTCACCATCACAGAAGAATCTCACAGACATAATGATTAGCAATTGAAGCCAAACACAAAAAACACCCACAGACAATACCATTTCATTTATATGAAGTTCGAAAGCAGGCTGAATTAATTCATGGTGATATCAGAATTCCTGTTATGGCAGGGAGAGGGGTGTGAGTGAGTTACAACAGGGAAGACGCCCAAAGGCGCTTTCCGGGGTGTTGGCAATGTTCTAGATCTTGATTTGGGCAATGGTTACATGAAAGTTAATATCATTTTAAAAATTCACTGTGTCGTACACTTAAGATTTGGTCACTTTATATATGCTTTACATCAATTTTTTTTTTTTTAAGGTTCTAAACAAATGTCATCTTGACAGTGTAGCAGGGTCTTTCAGAACATGTCTTTGGAACCAGAGAAACCTTGGTTCAAATAGTTCTACCACTTACTCGCTATTCTTGGGCACACTGTTACATATCTCTAAGTTTTGATTTCCTTATCTGTAAAAGAAGATACTAGTAATACTCAAGGGTTGATTGTAAGAACTAAATGAGCTATATATGCAAAATTGTTAGTGTATTTCTGGGCATAGAATAAAGTATCTTATAAATGGTTTCTATTATCAGCAGTTCTAATGCCACTGCTATATTAATGAGTTATTATTAGTTCTTAATTGATGATAGTATTAATATTATTATTAATTATCATTAATGAATTGGTTTTGTTGGTAAAAGAATGGACAAAGAGTTTGAGAAAGAGCATGATAATTTAGATTATGCATGGATGGCAATTTCCTAAAACAAGTTTCCTTCATTCAGAGTAGGTGGTGAACATTACTAATTGGTCACAGCATTCTTTTTTGCTAGGCTTAATCACTTCAAAATCCTCCTTAAAATCTACTCCAGGCAATTAATACCAATCCACTGGAGGTGGTAATAGAGATGAACCTATTAGCCAGTGCTGAATTATAATCACCTAGAAGGTAAGAACAAAGTTATATGCAATTAAATACTTGATAACCTTCTCTGAGAATGCTCCGAAGAGTACTTTATATGCCACGTGATTAACAGGCCTTGTTAAAGGAGAAAGAACTAAGGAACCAGGATTTACTGGTTGCTAGAAGACACTAGATTTTCATTAAAATCATCTGGTAGATAGTAACACCTGAATCATAGGCAGCTAGCGCCTTGGACCTAGGGCAAAGAGCTTGTCTTAGCTGCCAAGTGTTGCTGTAACAGACATACCACAAGTGGGTGGCTTTGAAGAACAGAAATTTATTTTCTTGCAATTCAGGAGGCTAGAAGTCCAAATTCAGGGCATGGCTGCAGAGGGAGGTCCTTCCTTGTCTATTTCAGCTTCTAATAGCTGCCAGCAATCCTTGATGCTCCTAGACTTACAGATGCGTCGGCCTCTGTAGCCTGTCTTCCTCTTCCGCTGTGTGTCTCTGCGCCTGTTCTGGTCTTTTTATAACTCAGAAGTGATTAGGTTTAGTATTTACCCTACACTGATATTACCTAATTAACATAACTAAAGAAAACTTCTATTTCCAATCAGGGTCATATTTACAGGAACAGGGGTTAGGATTTCAACACGTTTTTGGAGGGCACAATTCAATCCATAACAGAGCTGGTATCGTTTAGGAAAGCTGGAGCTAAGCAAGGCTTACCATGGAACAGGAGCAAATAAGGAGAAAACTTGGAAACTAACAGGCAAAGCAAGGCTGCAGGTCTAGAGTAGCTTGAAGTAAGGACAAGACCAGTAACCCAAATCCCAAACCCACTGCCGTCACATCGATTCCAACTCATAGCGACTCCATAGGGTTTCCGAGGCTGTAAATCTCTACAGAAGCAGACTGTCACATTTTTCTCCTGAGGAACCGCTGGTGGTTTCAAACCACTGACCTTTTAGTTAGCAGTGGATCGCTTTAACCACTGCGCCACCAGAGTGCCTTTCAAGACCAGTAAGCGGAGGTCAATTTAAGGTTAGAGTCAGAACAAGTAGGTAAGCCAAAGTCAGTATATAAAAGAAGCAGAGTCAAGATAGCTATTAGGCAAAAATTAGGAAGACAGGTGGAAACCGTTTTGCAGTTGGCTAAGGCAGACATATTATTAACTTTCAGATGTCTGTTATGCACTCAAGTGAAAATATCAATAGGACTTTTAGATATACAAGATTCTGGAACTGGAGAAATGAATTTAGGACTTATTAAACGGTACCTAAAAGCATAAGATCCCATGGGAAGGGAATATTGAGAAGCACAAGGACTGAGGCCCGGGGCCTCCAACATTTAAAGGTCAAGAAGAAGAGGAAAAGCAGAGGATACTGAAAAAAGCAGAGGTCCCTAAATTAGGAAAATATAAGCAGTGGGTTACCCAAACCAAATGAAGACAATGTTTCCAGAAAGGGTTTCAAGTGGCGCTGAGAGGTCAATAAGATAAGAGCTGAACATTTACCACTGTAGTTTTTAGAATGGGGTCATTGACCACCTTGGAAAGAGCATTATCAGTGGGTTGGTAGCCACAGAGGCTTGATTAGAGTGAGTATAGAGAGATTTGGAGTGGTTAAAATTAGACAAGATCCAATGTAAAGAGTTCTTTGAACTATAAAGTGTCATACACACAACAATAATTTTGCTACAACTAATCATTATGCTAAAAAGTACTTAACCTAGGTATAGGTAAGTGAATGATTGGCAGATAGAGATAGACAATTGATGACAGGCAGGTCGTGACAGAGGAAAATCATAGGAACATATTAAGGTTGCAAAAGCAATCTGCTTTTGTCCCTCTGTTAGTCTAAGTCTTTGTACCTTATTAGGAAGTACCTGGGAGTGGTTGGCAGGGTAGTAAACACAAACAAGGCAGATCTTTGAAATGGAATTGATGAATAAGTAGATGCAGAATTTGTGTGTTTGTAGTTCCAAGTATAAATTCCAAGTAAATAATTCATTATTTTTAGACATTAAAATTTGGTTAATTAGAAAGCTATAGAATCTTCAATTAGCCATGGACAGTAAATTTGATAATCCATCTAACAATTGCCAGAGCAAAGTGAGTTATGGCGTCCTATTTATCCATCCCGAGCCCTGGTGGTGCAGTGGTTAAAAGCTCAGCTGCTACCCAAAAGGTTCAGCAGTTCAAATCCAACAGCAGCTCCTTGGAAACTCTATGGGACAATTCTACTCTATCCTATAGGGTCGCTATGAGTTGGAATCAACTCGACGGCAATGGGTTTATTTATCCATCCATCCCTCCAACGAAAGGTTGGAGGTTTAAGTCCACCCAGAGGTTCCTCAAAAGAAAAGCCTGGCAATCTATTTTTGAAAAATCAGCCACTAAAAACCCTATGGAGCACAATTCTACTCTAACATACGTGGGGTCATCATGAGTCAGAATCAACTCGACAGTGTTTGGTTTGGTTTTTCGATATTTACCCATGCAAGTCATTTACTAAAATATTATTGCATGCCTACTACGTGGAAGGTCCACTAAGCCAATCTCTACTAGCAGATGTAGCCAAGTCAAACATTTCACAGCACAAAACTCAGAATATATGAGAAACTTGTAGATTTTAATTTTCTCTGATGAATTTAAACTTCCTTAGTAGACTTCTAAATTAATCTCTTTTGCTTAAACTTGCTCTGTGTAGGGTAAATACTCACTTTTCGGGGGTTTCCTCCTTTTCCTAGTCTTCTAAGATTGGTCTTAATTGGAGGATACCTTGCCAGCCCTCCTGGTGATAGGAGAGGGCCTCCTGGCTCCAGTCTTGTTCTTTGCATCCTTGCCAGCCTCTGATAGGGTATGGCTGCTCTCCCCTTGACTCTGGCATCTGTCTGGCACCCACTGCTACAGTTCACAGCTAAAGAAATGTATGGTCTATTCTATGATGGCTCCAGCCGTTGGTGTCCTCCCATGTTCATCATGTCTCCAGCGCTGGTGGCACCTTCTGCCAGCTCTATCCAACGGCCCATTTTCAAGTGCCCTCTGATCTCTTGAGCCTTGGCTCCCCAATCTCTAGGCATTAGGGATTCTATAAAGGCAGAACCATGTACCCACTGGTTCCTAGTGGCAGGTCCATCCTACAACTTCATGGGAAACTGGTGCACATGGCTCATGCCTTTATTGTCTTCTATAGACTTCTTTAGGTCCATAGGAAGCCTACAAATCTTCCCCTTGCCAAATATGGCTTCTTATAAAACTGGGAAGATTTCTGTCTTCTTCTCCCTCTCTGCTGTCTCTGACTTACAGTTTGGTGGTGCTGTGCTCCATGCAGGGCTTTCTGGGTTCTTCCCAGAGAAGCAAGGAACAAGCCTCACAGCTTTGTGGCTCCTCAGACATATTTGTTTGTTTTTCCAGTCACTCCTCCACCCTCACCCATGGGGGTTTCCGGCCAGAGAAGATAGCCAGGCACATGTGTCTCACTTCCTCTCCTTAACCTTCTATCCTCTCCTCCAGGGCCCTACTTCTTGGTGCCAGAAGGACTGCATTTTCTTTTCCTCCCCTATGAAAGGACCTTCCCTACATCATATCCTCCTCCTCCCTAAGGTGATTTATACTTTCTTTTTCCTGAGGTCACAATGGAAGAAGAAACCTGGAAAACCAAGAAGGGAAACCCACTAAGAGATATTTTTTAGAAAACAGTATAATCGTTACCCAAAGAACTGAGTTTATGAGAGGTTGCTTGTCCTCAGGGAACTTACAAGCTAATTGAAGAGATAAGACAACAAGTAAAGCATAAAGTAATGCAAAAGCTTTCCCGGTGCTACAGATGCTGTATTTTGTCCAAGTTCAGCTCAGCTGGCTGGAGAGCTGAGCTGGAGGGTGGCATAGGAAGCCTCCCCAATGCAGCCAAACACCGGAGAGGGAATTCAGTAGGTTAGCCAAAGGCCTCTTTAGGGAATTCTGGGCAGCATTGTATTAAGTTGATATCTTTTTTCTCCATGAGTCTGTGCTACTGTGAGCAAAAGGAATTTTGGACAGACTGTCATTTTGAAAACTGATAGATGTGAACTAACTCCAGCCCAGTGGAAACTATCCTTCCTGCTCACATCTTACTTTCAGTTGAAATGTAACAGTTATGGGCTACACTCCTCAATAGTATTCCAGAAAGGAACCCGCACCTGCAAAGTCCATTCAGGCTTTTCCCAAGGAAGGAATGTCCTTGTACAAAGCTGGGTGTCTATGATTTATGTTTCAAACATTTTTATTATATTTTTATTTTTTATTGTACTTTAGGTGAAGGTTTACAGAACAAATAGTTTCTCAGCAAACAGTCAGTACACATATTGTTTTATGACATTGGTTAACAACCCCACGACATGTCGACACTCTCCCTTCTCGACCTTTTTTTTTTTTTGGAAAATAGACATAGCCAAAGATACACCGTTTCAAAAATTTCTACACGCACGATTCAGTGACATCGATTACGTTCTTCCAGTTGTGCTGCTATTCTCACATTAGATGAAGGTTTACAGAATAAAATAGTTTCTCATTGAACAGTTAATACGCATGTTGCCCTATGACAATGGCTTAACAACCCCACTACATGTCAACACTGTCCTTACTCAACCTTGAGTTCCCTATCCAGCTTTCCTGTCCCCTTCTGCCTTCTAGTCCTTGTCCCTGGACTGCTGTGCCACATTAGTCCCGTTTTGGTTTATGGGGCTGTCCAATCCCCGGCTGAACAGTGAACCTTGGAAGCGACTTTACCACTGAGCTAAAAGGGTGTCTGGGGGCCGTACTCTCGGGTTTCTCCAGTCTCTTTCAGGCCAGTAAATCAAACATTTTTCCTTAGATATTTATTAGTGCGGTGAACATAATTACGGAAATAAACCAGGCAATTAGATTTCTTTACTTTGATAATGCATTAATTCTTCTCTTCATCATTATTCTTTTATTCAGAGAGTTAGGATAATGCAATGGCGACATGAAAAAAAAGGAGATACGTATGTCTATGTTCACATGTGTAGGACAAATTTAATATTATATATACATGTCTATGCATAATTATATGCAAACATAATATATATGATGTCTATATAGGACATAGGTATGTAGTTAAGTGTGTGTGCATATATGTATTACATAGACATAGATAGCTGCTGTTGAATTGACTCTGACTCATGGCAACCTGACATACAGCAGAAGGACATGTTGCCTGGTCCTGCATCATCCTCACGATCTGTGGACTGTTCCAACTCCATTGTTGCAGCTGTTCTGTCAATCCATCTCACCAAGGGTCTCCCTCACCCTCTCTGGCCCTCTGCTTCACCAAAAATGATGTTTTCCTCCACCGATAGATTCCTCTTGATGATGTGTCCAAAGCAAGCGAGTCAGACAATGTTGATTCATTGGCTAATTTTCAGAAATAGATCACCAGGCCTTTCTTCCTAGACTGTCTCAGTCTGGAAGCTCCACTGAAACCTGTCCACCATGGATGACCTGCTGGTATTTGAAAAAAAGGTGGCATAGTTTCTAGCATCATAGCAACATGCGAGCCACTACAATATGACAAACTGACAGATGGGTGGTGGATGTATCTCATATATATATATACATATAAAACCCTTTACCGTCAAGTCAATTCTGACTAGTAGCGACCCTATAGGACAGAGTAGAACTTTCCATAGGGTTTCCGAGGAGTAGCTGGTGGATTCGAACTGCTGACCTTTTGGTTAGCAGCCAAATGCTTAATTGCGCCACACAGGGCTCCTGTATATACATACGTATATGTATATATGTATATACATATATATATACACACACCCAAATCCCAAAAGTATGTGTGTGTGTGTGTGTGTGTATATACGCATGTGTATATATATATATATATATATATATATAATGTTACCTCCCTCTGTGCCACCAGGATTCCATATATATATGGAGTGGCATAGTGGTTAAACGTTCAGCTGCTGCTAACCAAAAGGTTAGTAGCTCGACTCCAGCAGTGGCTCTTGGAAACCGTATGGGGCAGTTCTACTTTGTCCTATAGGGTCACTATGAGTCAGAATCTACTCAACAAGAATGGGTTTAGTTTTTTGGTTTATATATATATGTATATATAATGTATACGTATGTATATTTACATACATATATACACACACATTTAGGTACGTATACATTTATATATATACACACACACACACATATAAATATATATTATTGATTTGGGTATATATAAAAATACTGAGGTTCATATTGGGGGATAAATTCCATGCCCACATTCAATGCAAATGAAAGGTTTCATGCCTTTGAACCTTTGCATATGTTGTTTCCTTCAGCCTGCCTATTCTTCAAGAACCAGCTCAGGATCTGCACCTCCTCTATGCTGCTATTGTGCTGGACTTCACTACAGCGCTTCTTATATGTATGCCTTTATAATTTTATATACCTGTCTCCCCTCCTAAACAATGAGCTCTTTAAGTGCAGGAACTGGATCTTATTCATGTTTGCTCTGCCCTAGACCCTAGCCCTTAGGCATATACTAAACTCTCAATAAAAGTTTTATGAATAAAGGCAGAACTCAATTATCAGTTAAGACTTTGATATGAAGAGACATAAAGCCTGTCCCTCACCCAGAGTAGGAAGGGACCTAGAGGCTGGAACCTTCTCCTAAGGCAGAGAGGAGTTAAGGACCTTGGCCTGTTTGGGAAAGATAGTTGAGGGATGAAGACCACCTACTGGGTAACATGGAATGATGTCGTAAGAATAGCTTTCATATCCAGACCTTTGAAAACTAACTTGATAAAGTATGATTACTTTTGAAACGTCAGAAAAATCCGAAAGAAGTCAGGTTCTCTGAAGGTTGGCTACATGGATAGTTGGACACTCCCCCACTTACAATGTGACCAAGGCAGGTCATATAGTAGATTCATCATTTGAAAGGTGAGGAGGATAGTGCCTAAATTACACAGTGAGGAGGAAATGAGAAAATTTACCCAAAGTGCTTTGTATAATATATTAGCATGAGTCAGGGGCTGGTCAGGAAACAGCAACTACTTCAAATATTTAGAACAGTGAAAATTTAATGCAGGGAGTTAGTTATACGGGGAATGCAAGAGCTGAAGGCCAAACAACGGTGAAGAAAACCAGAGATCAGCCACAGCAGGAAGTTCCTACCATCCCTAGCCTGTGGAGATGAAGGATGGTGTCACCAGAGACCAAGAGCTGAGGTCATCCAACAGAAGATGAAGCCATGTCTAGCAGGAACTGGACCTATGGAGGAGACGCAGCTGCTGCTGGAGAAGATGTCACCTAAGGCAGAGAGGAAGGCGAAAAATGCCTTGGCTTCTTTTTCCCCTGCCCTCCAGTCTCCCATCAGCACTTTGCACTGTCGGAACCCACAGGTCAGCCCCTTTGCAATAGAAAGCAGAGCAGGAGGATGGAGAGAAATGGATCTGAAAGCAAATACACAATTCATTAGCACAATCAGCTAGGATTTCTTTCGACCATTAGAGACAACAAACTCCAAATAATGGTGACTTCAATAAGATACAAGCTCATGTCTCTCTCATATTAGAGCCCAGACAGGTGATCCAGAGCTGTGATGGCATTTTATCAAGTCAGAGACCTGGGTTTCTTCTATCTTGATGCTCCTTTGTGTGTGGCCTTGATCTCCTGGTCCAAAGCGGAAGCATCTGTGTTTCAGGCGGCAGGATGGTGGAATGCATGAAGTAAAAAACAGAGAGGCACCAAGTATTCATTGTCTGGTAAAGCAATGTTTTTTGAACTGTGGGTCATGACTTACTAGTGGGTCATAAAATCAATATAATGGATAACTTTTTACAAAATGAAATAGAGCAGAACATAGCAGAGTGCAGCACACGGTAAAGGTATTTCTTCATAAAACTTTTTATTTCAGGAATATGTATGTGAGTACTTGTGACTAATATAATAAAATATAGTATATAATACACAATATAACATCACATAATATATTATGTATTTGTTACTGTAGGTTGCTGTCAAAAAAATTCAAGGCCACTGTAACAAAGAAAGTTGCTAGAAGCTGCAACACTTCTGCCTTCACCTCCTTGGCCAGAACTTAGTCACATGGCTATATAGGATTACAAAAAAGGCTGGGAAAAGTATTCTTTTTTATAATCAGCCATTTGCCTGGCTAAAAATTAAAGGCCCTGTTGTTATAAAGGAGTCCCTGGATGGTCTTAAAAGCTTGTGAGCGACCATCTAAGTTACTCCACTGGTCCCACCCTATCTGGAGCAAGGGAGAATGAAGAAAACCAAAGACGCAAAGGAAAGATTAGTCCAAAGGACTAATGGACCACAACTTCCACAGCCTCCACCAGGCTGAGTTCAATACAACTAGAAGGTGCCCGGTTACAACCACCAACTTCCCTGACAGAGATCACTATACAGTGTCCCAGATAGAGCTGGAGATAAATGTAGAACAAAATTCTAACTCACAAAAAAAAAGACCAGACTTATTGGTCTGACAGAAACTGGAGAAACCCTGTGTCATGGTTTGAATTATGTCCCCCAAAAATGTGTGTATCAATCTGGCTGGGCCATGATTCCCAGAATTGTGTGGTTGGCCTCCATTTTGTGATTGTAATTTTATGTTAAAGAGGATTAGGGTGGGATTGTAACACCACCTCTACCCAGGTCACATCCCTGATCCAATGTAAAGGGAGTTTCCCTGGGGTGTGACCTGTACCACCTTTTATCTCTCAAGAGATGAAAGGGAAACAAGCAGAGAGTTGGGGACCTCACACCATCAAGAAAGCAGTGCCGGGAGCAGAGCGCGTCCTTTGGACCAGGGTCCCTGCGCAGAGATGCTCCTAGTCCCGGGGAACACCGAAGAGAAGAAGGCCAACCGAGAGAAAAAGCCTTCCCCTGCAGCTGATGCCCGAATTTGGACTTTTAGCCTACTTTAACTGTGAGGAAATAAATTTCTCTTTGTTAAAGCCATCCACTTGTGGTATTTCTGTTGTGGCTGCACTAGATGACTAAGACACCCTGAGAACATGGCCCCCAGACACTCTTTTAGCTCAGTAATGAAGTCACTCCTGAGGTTCACCATTCAGCCAAAGATTAGACAGGCCCATAATACAGAACGAGATTAAATGGGCACACCAACCCAGGGGCAAAGACAAGAAGGCAGGAGGGGACAGAAAAGCTGGTAGTGGAGAATCCAAGGTCGAAAGGGGAGAGGGTTGACATATGGTGGGGTTGGCAACGAATGTCACAAAACAATGTGTATTAATTGTTTAATGAGAAACTAACTTGATCTGTAAATCTTCATCTAAAGTACAATTAAAAAATAACAAGAAATAAAGGAGTCCCTGGGTGATGCGAAGAGAATGTGCTCGGCTGCTAATGGAAAAGTTGGAGGATCAAGTCCATTCAGAGGTGACCTGGAAGAAAGGGCTGGCAATCTACTTCTGAAAAAACAGCCACTGAAAACCCTACAGAGCACAGTTCTATTGGACACACATGGGTCGCCATGAATCAGCATTGACTCAGTAGCAACTGGCTTTATTATTATAAAAGAAAGGGAGCCTGAGTATTCTAGGACAATTAGGAGTCTCTGCCACACACTCTGTCATTGTCATTACTGACTGAAAGAGCCATCTCACTCAGGACGTTTAACGCAGCAATGATGAGTTTAATGCCTGAAACTAGACTGCCTGCATACGAAACCTGCTTTGTCTTTTAGTTTCTTCGTTTATAAAATGGGGATAATAGCAGTGTCTCCCCAGCAGGTCATCGGAAGGAATGAATGAAGATGAAAGCCAGGTGTTTAGCAGAACACTTGTGTTATGGTTTGACTTGTGTCCCCCCAAAAGATATGTTGATGTCCTAACCCCTCGTACCTACGAACATGACCTTGTTTGGAAATAGGGTCTTTGAAAATGTTATCACTTAAGTTAACATGGTCATACTAGAGTAGTGTGGGTCCTAATCCAAGCTAAATGGTATCCTTATAAAAGAAGAGAAGAGACACAGAGAGACAGAGGAAGACAACCATATGAAGATGCGTTTATAAGCCAAGAAATGTCTGGGGCTACCAGAAGCTGGGAGAGACAAGAAAGGCTCTTCCTCCAAAGTCTTCTGCAGGAGCATGGCCCAGCTGACACATTGATTTGGACTTCTAGCTTCCAGAATTGTGAGAAATAACATTCTGTTCTTACAAGCCACCCAGCTGTGGTATTTTGTGTTTTGTTCTCCCAGGAAATGAATACAATTTAGTACATCTGAAGAGCTCAGTGACATTGAGATTGACATCAGCACTGGAGCCCATGGGCAGAGGGTACAGGTGGGTACCAGTGTGGTTGTACACTGTTTCTACCTGGTAGTTGTTAAATATATTGTAAATTAGCTTTGGTTCATAGCAGCAGACCAGAATCTGGGTCAGAGACGGGATGTCAGCCAGCAATGATGAACAATGGAAAAGAGCAGAACCACCTGGAACTTTTAACGAAGAAAGGTGAGGGGTGACCTGAAAGCAACCTATGGTAAAAGTAGAGTCAGAGTAATAACTACAATGCCTAGCAACTAGAGGGCCCTAAATTATTTGTTGGATGAATAAATTAATGAATGAGTGACTAGAATAGAGAAGGTTGTGAACTATCTATCTTTTTGACTATGACATGAACCTTTTTTTTTTTTCTCCTGTTGCTGATGTGGTATGGAAAAGACAAAGGTTATATAAATAAGAAATAACATTTAAGTCGAATGCATTTTCAAAAGGAAAATTATTGTCACAAATTTTCATTGAAAATACATAACTTTTTCTTTCACCTCCTGCATATTATGATTACTCTTTTAACACTAATTAAACACCCACCATGTGCTAAGTGGTAAACAGAACATGTGAACGATATTGTTTCTGCTATCATGGCAGAGAAACTTAATAGAAAACTCAATAGGAAGTACGAAGCTGAATTTGATCTTTTGATATTAATCTTGTTGATGGTACGTTCAGGGAGAGTTCTAAAACTTCCTTACTTGGAAATATGAAAAAAAAGATAAGTCTTCGTCTATTGGCAGAAGGAGAAACTAGACAACGTGACCAGGTTCTCCGTCCGTCTCCAAGGGACTTCATGTGACTAAACCAGAGGTCTCTTTAGACAAGACACATGTCCTCACTTGGCCAATTAATGTATTTGCATTATTTTCCTGGTCCTTGTAGCCATTTTAATGTAATATTTCTATAGTCACTTAATAGTCTTCAGGTATGTATAGAGGTTAAGCAGGAAGAGGTAGATTCAGGTATTCATCAGTTCAGTAAATGCTCAGAGCCCTGGTGGCACAGTGGTTAAGAGCTTGGCTGCTAACCAAAAGGTTAGCAGTTTGAATCCACCAGTCGCTCCTTGGAAACCCTATGGCGGCAGTTCTACTCTGTTCTATAGGGTCACTATGAGTTGGAATCCACTTGATGGCAACTTTTTTTTTTTTTAATTCTCCTTTATGTCCCCAAAGTCATAGAGAAAGCATCGATAGACTGCTAAAGGAAAGGTTGACAGTTCAACACCACCAGCAGCTCCTTGGGAGAAAGATGTGGCAGTCTGTTTGCATAGAGATTTACAGCCTTGGAAACCCTATGGGTTCGCTATGAGTCGGCCTCAACTCGACAGCAGTGGGTTTGGATTTGGGTTTATGTGCCATTTGGAGTCTCTAGGTGGTACAAATGGTTAATGTGCTCAGCTGCTAACCAAAAGACTGGAGGTTCAAGTCTGCCCAAGGGTGCCTCAAAGAAAGGCCTGTCAATCTATTTCTGAAAATTCAGCCATTGAAGACCCTATGGAGCACAGTTCTACTCTGACACACATGGTGTCGCCACGAATTGAAATCAACTCCATGGCAACTGGTTTGCTTATGTGCAATTTGCTGCTGAGAAGTAAGGTATTAAAGGCTAAAAACAGGTATGAGTCTTTACAAGTCCTAGTGGCGCAGCAGTTAAGAGCTACTGCTAACCAAAAAGTTGGTGGTTCGAATCCACCAGCAGCTCCTTGGAAACCCTATGGGGCAGAGAGAGTTGTAAAACTTCCTTACTTGGAAATATGAAAAAAAGATAAATCTTCATCTATTTGCAGAAGGAGAAAGTAGCCAACATGACCAGGTTCTCCCTCCAGCTCTACTTGGTTGCTATGAGACGGAATCATTCAACAGCAACAGGTTTTTTTTTTTGGTTTTTCCCCTGAGGGAAGTGACTGCTCCCTGAGAAAGTGAGCCAGGAGCTGACACTTGCAATGCAGAGTGATAAAGGCTAATGGATCATCAAGGAGAGAGGCATCTACCTTACCCAGGCTGGCAGGCAGAATGATCAAGAAAGGTTTCCTAGGGGGAAACTGAATCTGCAAAGATAAGAAGGCCTTTACCAGTTGCCATTGAGTCAACTGCAACTCATGGTGACCCCATGTGTGTCAGAGTAGAACTGTGCTCCATAGGATTTTCAGTGGTTAAATTTTCAGAAGTACATTACCAGGCCTTTCTTCCAAGCACCTCTGGGTGGACTCAAATCTCCGACATTTTGGTTAGCATCTGAATACATTAACTATTTGCACTACCCATGGACTTCTAAGAAGGCCTTTGTTGTTAGGTGCCGTCAAGTCAGTTCCGACTCATAGTGACCCTATAGGACAAAGTAGAACCACCCCAAAGTGTTTCCAAGCAGTGGCTGGTGAACTTGAACTGCCGACCTTTTTTCATTAGCAGCCAAGCTCTTAACCACTGTGCTACCAGGGCTCCAGGAGGGCCTTAGCCTGGTGGAAAAGGTGGGGAAAGACATTCCAAGCAGATGAAATCAAAAGAGTAAAGGCAGGAAAGTGTGGAACAACAAGGGGAATGTTAGTCTGAGATTCAAGTAGCTTGTTTTGGTTGGTGCATAGGATGTAGGTGTGTGCTGGGAGGAGGGTGGTGGGGAAACAGAGAGATGTGTCTGGGACCAGATCCTGCGAGTCCCTGTGTGCTTAAGAATTTCCATTTAATTCTGAAGCTTATGTGGTATCAGTTAAGAATAAATGTTGGAGAAATGAAACTATTTAACCAGGTTCAATAAAAGAAAAAAAAAGAATTCATAGCTGACTCTTGGATTTCAACCTTCATGTCTTCAGGTTGTACTTGTGTGGTCCTTTCCCTGAGGGTGGGTGAGGCAGCAAGCAGATCTGCCCAGTCAGTGCTGTGAGGTGAGGGGAAAGGCACCCAACACTGGGATGCCCAGTGCCAGAGACTGAATCATTTAAGTGTGTCTGAGGTGACATATTAAGGTATTGTGCCCCAAATGGCTTATCAAACCCAGAGGTGCTGAAGGTGGGAATCTGGGGTCAAGAGTGGACTTGAATGGACCATGGAGAACTAGAGTGATGAGTGGCAGGTGAAACAAGAGGGCGTCTAACTCATTTTGGAGGTGTCCATTGCATGTTTTTAGGACAACACTAGCAAGGGCTAGTTTGGACACTTAAGCGTGGGGAAAGATTAGAAAATACAAACAGGCATATTCCTTTCTTTTCCCTACTCTTCACCCCTGAGGCTCTAAGGTGAAGTTACAAAGCTTAGTGCACACATCTACTGTGGTGGGAATTCTAGAGTTCTCCAGCATTGAGGGGACAACAGAGGCACTGATCTGAAAGTGCCTAGCACAGTGTCTGCCTTCTGTGAAATTCTTCGTGCTTTCAGTTTCTGTTCAGTATCTGTCCTTGCCATCAAGCCATAAGCTCTTAAGGGTGGGGTGTGTGCCTGTCACCTGCCTGCTCTCTAGCTTGTAGCAGAGTCCCTGGCATGAGAGAAAGATAAAGGTTGTTTTAAATTCTGAATCTGGTTTGCCCCATTTACCCCTAAATTACTCATATACTAATTCAGGTTGAAGTCAGCAGGATAACACTGACAAAAGATAAAATCCATAATCATCAATGTTTCTGATCCTTCAAAATATTTTGCGGTTAAGTTCTTGTACTTTGGCTTTCATACAGACATAGGTTCATGGTTCAGCTTTTCTGGGCGTTAGTTTCCTTCTTTGCAAAATGGATTTGATAATAATACCCGCGCGTTATTATGAGGCCGGATAGTACTGTGATTAAGCGTGATGGCCTGGATTTAAATGACACTCAGGTATTACTTGTGAAACTTTGGGCAAAGAACTTAATCTTGCTAGACTTCACTTTCCTAATCTGCAAAATGGGGATGATTATACCTACTTAATAGGATCTCTGCAAGGATGAAATTAACTAATCCATTTAAAATACTTAGCATAGTGTCTGCAACCTAGTGAAAGCTTGATAAACGTTAGCTATTATTATTATTATACTTACAGAGTTTTAGGGATTAAATGAGATAATTCCATTTAAAACACTTAGCAAAATGTAACCTAGTAAGCATTCAGAAAATGTTAGCTATTAATATTATTTCCCTAGATAGTCATTACTTCACTATGCAAACAACTGCCTTGTGAGCAAGGTAGTAATTGACTTTTTGTTCTGGACTATATTTTCGTGGATGTTTGTATAGTGAACAGCCTTGCAGGGAAGAAATAGTGTCTCTCTGAGACAAAGGACAAGTTTATTTTCTGTTCATTATATTAAAGTTATCTCCCTCTGGGGCAAAGGGCAGTTTTGTTTGTATCTCATTATAAAACATTTGGGCTATCTAAGATAGGGGTCCTTCTCCTTTAAAGCTACCCACTGTGTATACAGGCATCACCTAGCCCTCTACATGTTGTGCTAAGGGTATTGTGACTCTGAGAACTGGCACAAATGCTGACACTCTGTCTACAACTATTACTGTGAGTAATAAAATCTTTTGTCTCTAACCCAGGAGTCTCATGTCTTCTGCCAGCATCCATAACACTGTAGGGGGCTGATTTGTGGTCTTGCAAGTAGGATGAAGTCTCAGAACTTTCACAGTTCTTCTCAGTGAAATGCAGATGTCTGGAGGGAGAGCATTCAAGGCACAGGGAACAGTAAGTACAAAGGCCCTGGGTACTTGCTATATATGATATTATCTGTCTTAAAATTCTCTGCTTCCCCACTAACTGTAAAGTTCTTAAAGACAACCAATCTTATACATCTTTGTATCCCCAGCACCCAGCAAAATTCTTGGTACATAGCAAATGCTTGATAAATGTTGGCTGAAATGAACAGGAAAAACCAGTTGTTGCCTTGGAAATAGGGATATTCCTTAGGCAGGGATCCACAGGGTACCAATTATTATTCTTTCCTTTCTTTTTCCTCTTTTTTTTTTTTCCTCATTCAGAGAGACAAATGACAGAGCAGCAAAAGAATAAGATTTGGAGTCAAACAGACCTGGATTTCCATTCTAGCTCTCCTGCTTACTAGCCTGCAACTTTGCGCAAGTTACTTAACTTTTCTGAACCTCCGTTTCTTCTGTGTAAAATCTCAGTAAAAAAAATCACTTCCTCTCTGTTTTGATGTTGATAGAACATAGGAAACACCTACTGAAAGTTCAAGAAATGACATGCTGTGGGCCATATACAATGTCTGACTTATGGTAGGGTCTCAGTAAATTATATCTATTACTATTATTCTGTCTTGGCTAGCTCCCAGTTTGAAGGAAAATGGGAAATCTGGTGGTTTTAAAAATCAGCGGGAGGAATGCAAATGATGATCTGTGATCTAGGATTCTGTCTAGACCATGAGCTCTTTCTATTTGTTTTATTTAATTGTGAAGAATGGGAATTCCAGAACACTTAATTGTGCTCATGGGGTTCCTGTACATAGATCAAGAGGCAGTCGCTCAAACAGAACAAGAGCATAGTTCGTGGTTTAAAGTCGGGACAGGTGTGCAACAGGGTTGTATCCTTTCACCATACTTATTCAATCTGTATGCTGAGCAAATAATCTGAGAAGATGGACTATATCAAGAAAAATGGCGCATCAGGATTGGAGGAAGACTCATTAACAACCTGCGCTATGCAGACGACACAACCTTGCTTGCTGAAAGTGAAGAGGACTTGAAGCACTTACTGATGAAGATCAAAGAGCACAGCCTTCAGTATGGAATACACCTCAATATAAAAAAAACAGAAATCCTACAACTGAACCAATAAGCAACATCATGATAAACAGGGAAAAGATTGAAGTTGTCAAGGATTTTATTTTACTTGGATCCACAATCAACACCCATGGAAGCAGCAGTCAAGAAATCAAAAGACGCATTGCGCTGGACAAATCTGCTGCAAAATACCTTTTCAAAGTGTTGAAAAGCAGAGATGTGACCTTGAAGACTAAGGTTTGCCTGACCCAAGCCATGGTGTTTTCAATCGCCTCATATGCATGTGAAAGCTGGACAATGAATAGAGAAGACCTGAAGAATTTACACCTTTGAATTGTGGTGTTGGCAAAGAATACTGAATATATATACCTTGGACTGTCAAAAGAATGAACAAATCTGTCTTGGAAGCAGTACAACCAGAATGCTCCTTAGAAGCAAGGATGGCAAGACTGTGTCTCACATACTTTGGACATGTTATCAGGAGGGAGCAGTACCTGGAGAAGGACATCATGCTTGGTAAAGTAGAGGGTCAGTGAAAAAGAGGAAGACCCTCAACGAGATGGATTGACACAGTGGCCACAACAATGGGCTCAAGCACAGCAATGATTGTGACGATGGCACAGTAACAGGCAGTGTTTCGTTCTGTTGTACATAGGGTCGCTATGAGATGGAACCTTCTCAATGGCACCTAACAACAATAACAACATTTATTTAGTAGTAAGTCACACTTGCATAGATCTGAAGTCTTGTAGAAGTTAATGAGTGAGCACCAATTTCTGCCCTTGGAGTTGCCGGTTCTATTCTCCTGAGCTCCCAGAGTTCACAGGTTCAGTATTGAGTGCAACCAGTCATTGCTTTCCATGGGAGATCTGCTAGCAGCATTAGGCTGATATCTTATTGCTAACTTGGGCCTTGTTTCCATCTCAAATCATGCAAAGGGGAATCATGGTAGCTTGGAAAGTCCTTACCACATTTTTGGAAATCTGACCCAGAGTTCCTCAAATCAATCTGGCACTGGAAGTTTTTCTGTGATGGAAACTATGGCCAACGAGCTTTCATAGAAGTGGCTTTCTACCTCCCAGAATATGGAAGAGCCGTCAGTTTGATGAGCAAAATTGCTAGCGCAGCTCCTTCCACAGAGTTGATATGTCATGAATTTTCCTAAAATTTTTTTTTCAATTCCTTGGTCCAGTATTTCTTGGCTTTCTACTCTGGGTGAGGAACTGTGCTGGACCCTGTGGGCATGGCAGTGACAAGGCAGACACCAGTCCCTGATAGGCGATTCTACTATAGGTGATCAATAGACTACACCTTGAGAAACATGAAAGTGGAGAGAACTGACTTTCAAATGCACTATTACGTTCTGTATGCTGATACTGGAGCTTCTGGAAAGGACAGTGAACAGGCGTCTCAATGGAGTCACACAAAAGTGTACAGCAGCGTTCTGAGGAAAAGGTAAAGTCACCAGACAGGTTTATGGTGGACTATGGTTTCCTACACAGACAGTTATGGCAGGCCTACCTACCAATCTTTCTACCATTTTGTAGTTCAAACAGCCACATAGTTCAATAGTGCCCTCTCTGTATAGAACTGACTTGATCTCTTAGAGTGACAGCCAGACAATATGGAGGAAAAATGAGTCTAATATTAATAGTACATGTAGACCGGAATTGGAATGGAAAAGTTCTGAAAACAAGTTAGTTCTGGGTTCTGGTGATGGTCTCTGCCACAGGTAACATGTCCTGTGTACTCTACTCTCCTTTCTCTCTGATTGGTTTTATTTGCTTATTTGTAGCATTTGCTCCCTCATAACTTCAGCTTTCAGAATCATACCTATCATTTATCGGGTGTAGGCCTGACGTAGGGCTCAGGATTTTGCAGTTTGTTAAAAGCATCCAGCTGATTCTGCTGTAGGTGGTTTGTGGACCATATTTTGAGAAACGTTGTTATTAGCTGTCATAGAGTCGGCCCCCTACTCATGGTGACCCCATGCACAAAGGAAAGAAATGCTGCTCCATCCTGAGCCAGCCCCATGATCTGTTGTGGATCAGATCTTTGTGATCCACAGGGTTTTCGCTGGCTGATTTTTGGAAGCAGATCACCAGGCCTTTCTTCCTAGTCCATATGAGTGTGCAAGCTCTGCTTAAACCTGTTCTACATCATAGCAACACACAAGCCTCTGCAGACAGATGAATCGGCTGCAAATTAGGTGCACTGGCCAGAAATAAAACCCTCTGCATAGAAGATGAGAATTCTACCACTGAACCACCACTGCCCCCTTGGGAAATGTCATTAGGTGCCATCAAGTCAGTTCCAACTCATAGCAATTCTATGTACAACAGAACGAAACACTGCACAGTCCCGTGCCATCCTCACAATCGTTGTTATGCTTGAGCCCGTTGTTGCAGTGACTGTGTCAATCCATCTCATTGAGGGTCTTCCTCTTTTTCACAGACCTTCTACTTTACCAAGCATGATGTCCTTCTCCAGGGACTGGTCCCTCCTGATAACATGTCCAATGTATGTGAGACACAGTCTTTGCATTCTTGCTTCTAAGGAGCATTCTGGGTGTACTTCTTCCAAGACAGATTTGTTCGTTCTTTTGGCAGTCGATGGTATATTCAATGTTCTTCAACAACACCACAGTTCAGAGGCATCAATTCTTCCTTGGTCTTCCTTATTTATTCTACAGCTTTCGCATGCATATGAGGCGATTGAAAACACCATAGCTTGGGTCAGGGAAACCGTAGTCTTCAATGTGACATTAGGGTGCAGAAAACAAGACTTTCTAATGGACAATCACAATGCTGTTTGTTAAATGCTGGGGAACATTAAGTGCTGAGAGAAAAACGAAGAGCTTTGGAGCAGAAGAGGAGCAGTAACATCTGTGGGGGGCAGGGTTGGAGAAGGTTTCACAGAGCTGACATCTCAGCCTCAGAATAGGGATTTATCAGGAGGAGAGAAGGGGAAGTCTTTCAAGACCTCCAGAAAAAGATGAGCACAGGAATTCAGAAAAAAGGATGGGACTGTTTTCTGGAGATGGTGAAGTATTTGGGGGAGGAGTGGCTACAGTAGGTCAGACCATGAAGAGCCTTGTTTGTTGTGTTACATTTATTTCTCTGTGATGGGGCCTCAGAAATGTTTAGGTTAATGAGTGACAAGTCCAGATTTGACTTTCAGATGGATGATTTTGGCTTCAGTATAAAGGATAGAATGACAGGGGAGGGACAATCTGCAAGGAGACCTGTGAGAAGACTGTGGCATAATGCAGGTAAGCCGTGACGAGGAATGGAAGTTGACCAGTGGGATGCAGGTGGACAGCAGGGGACAGATGACAGAGAATATAGGGAGCTGGAGTGAGTATGGGGAGTGAGGTACCCAGCTTGGAGAGTGGGTGACATCTACCCAGGTTTGAAAGTTAGGTACAGATTTAGGTGGAGAGTAGAAGAGAGCAGTAATGAGTTTTAATTCAGGTATATCTGGTAGAGAAGCCAGTAAACAGTTGGAAAAATGGATACTCAGCTCAGGAGGGAGGTTAAGCATTGTTCAGCAGTTTGTAAATTGCTGCTATTTGGTGATGAATGAAGGGGTGGGTATGTGGGGAAGTTCTCAAAAAGAACCTTAGAGAGAAAAAAGAAAAGGAGACATAGGATTAGAATCCCAAGAAGGAGAGTTCTCCCCACCACCACCATAAAATACACTGAAGGAGCCTTGGTGGTGCAGTGGTTAAGTGTTCAGCTGCTAATTGAAAGGTCAGTGGTTTGAACCCATCAGCCCCTTTCTGCAAGAGAAAGATGCAGCAGTCTGCTTCCATAAAAATTTACAGACTAGGAAATCCTATGGGCGGCAGTTCTACTCTATCCTGTAGGGTCACCATGAGTTGGAATCGACTCAACGGCAATGGGGGTATAAACACACAATGAAAAAGGAAGACAAGAAGAATTGATGCATTCAGACTGTGGTGCTGGCAAAGAATATTGAGTATACCGTGGTCTGCCAGAAGAATGAACAAATCAGTCTTAGACAACTAGAATGCTCCTTAGAAGTGAGGATGGCAAGACTTCAGCTAGCTTACTCTGGACACATCATCAAGACTAATCCCCAGAAAAGGACAACGTGTTTGATAGAGGGTCAGCGAAAATAAGGGAAGCCCTCAATGAGATGCACTGACACAACAGACGCCAACAACTGACTCAGACATACCAATGATCGTGAAGATGTTACAAGACCAGGCAATGTTTCATTCTGCTATCCATAAATTCTCCATGAATTGGAGCTGTCTAGTTGGCCACTAACAACAATAAAAATACCAACATATAAAGGGCCAAGAAGGAGAGGCCATCCTGAAGAAGTTTCAGAAGGATAGATTAGAAATGTGTGACAATTTGGTGATGGTGATCTTGAATCCAATACAAAATTATTTTTGTTCTTTTCTCTTTCACTTACATCATGGCCTAATGTTTTGAGATTCTCGACTGATTAACTACTGAGTAAAAAGGTCAACAACAAAAAGGAAAACACAATTTTTATCCCTTTATTAATTCAAGAATTATTTTTATAGTACCTACTACATACATACGAACGATGTGGAGAGGAATGGATTGGCTTCTTCAACAAGCTCATTTTGTTCCAATAGGCGTGGAGTCATGTCAAAGAAACATTGTAGATAATGATATGCTGCAAGAGTCTGATGTGCTGGTGTTAGGGGGGCAT
This sequence comes from Dugong dugon, assembly GCA_030035585.1. Classification (NCBI taxonomy): domain Eukaryota; kingdom Metazoa; phylum Chordata; class Mammalia; order Sirenia; family Dugongidae; genus Dugong; species Dugong dugon. The sequence continues at coordinate 93,243,136 of CM057462.1, forward strand.
GGAGTGGAGAGTGTCATAAAATGAGAGAATTTATAAAGTAGCAGAGATAACCCTGGTTAGGGAATTCAGAATAAAGGATCACAAAGAGGTAAAAAGAGCCAGGAACAGCTTACAGAGGTGAGTTTTTTGTTTGTTTTTCTATATATCTTTTTTTTTTTTTAACGCTTTAGGTGAAAGTTTACGGTTCAAGTTAGTTTGTCATACAAAAATTAACACACATATTGTTATGTGACCCTAGTTGCTATCCCTGTGATGTGACTGCACATTCCTCCTTTCCACCCCGGATTTCCCGTATCCATTCAGTCAGCTCCTATCCCTTTCTGACTTCTCATCTCACCTCTGGACAGGAGCTGCCCATTTAGTCTTGTGTATCTACTTGATCTATGAAGGACACTCTTCACGAGTATCATTTAATGTCTTATAGTCCACTCTATTCTTTGTCTGAAGAGTTGGCTTCAGGAATGGTTTTAGTTCTGGGGTAACAGAGAGCCCGTGGGCCATGTCTTCTGGGGTTTGTCTAGTTTTAGTCAGACCATTAAGTCTGATCTTTTTACTAGAACTTGAATTCTGCGTCCCACTTTTCTCCTGCTGCATCAGGGACTCTGTTGTGTTCCCCGTCAGGCCGGTCAGTGGTGGTAGCTGGGTACCATCTAGTTCTTCTGGTCTCAGGCTGATAGTCTCTGGTTTATGTGGCCCTTTTGTCTCTTGGGTTAATGTTTTCCTTGTGTCTTTGCTGTTCTTCGTTCTCCTTTGCTCCATGTGGGTTGGGACCAATGTGTCTTAGGTGGCTGCTTGCTAGCTTTTAAGACCCCAGACGCCACTCAACAAACTGGAATGCAGAACATTTTCTTAATAAACTTTGTTATGCCAATTGACCTAGAAGTCCCCTGAAACCATGGTCCCCAGACCCCTGCCCCTCCTGCACTGTCCCTTGAAGTGTTTGGTTGTGTTTAGGAAATTTCTTAGCTTTTGGTTTAGTCCAGTGGTGCTGACTTCCCCTGTACTGTGTGTTGTCCTTCCAGAAGGTGAGTTTTTAACACAGTACATAGACAAAGAAAACAGAAGGTTTTGTGGTAAAGTGAAAAGAGCATACAATCCAGGTTCTAGTCCTGCCGCAGGAGCCCTGGTGGCCCAAGCAGTTTACGATGGGGAGCTAATCCAAAAGTTGGAAGTTGAACCCACCCATCTACTTGGCAAAAGAAAGGCCTGGTGAACTGCTTCCGTAAAGATAACTACCAAGAAAACCAAACCTTATGGAATACTTCTGTTCTGCAACACATGGGGTCACCATGAGTCTGGGAGACTTCAAGGTAGCTAACAACAGTCCTGCTACCACTTCAGCTAGCTAACCCTTGGCAAGTCCCTTAGTCTTCCTGGGCATGGCTCTGTTCTCTAGGAGCCTGCAATCAGCGACCTCACAGTGCTTTGGAAGAAGAAACGGCTGCCTTACATCCCCTCTCCCCATCCACTTGGTCCAGGTACTTCCATCAGGTGATTTCTCAGAGCCAGGAGTCGGGAGCAAACAGGAAAGTTACCCTTGCCTCTCCTTGCTTCTGAGAATAGGTGTGCAGGAGGAACTCTGGTTCAGTAGTTTTCTTGCTTTTGATAGGATCAGATGGTTCTTTTCCAAAGAGACACAGAACTGTGTCGTGTTTAAGAGCAAGAGCCTTGGAGTGAGACTTGTGCTTAAATTCTGGATCTGCCTCTTATCCCCTGGGTGACCTTCAGCAATTTATTCCACCTCACTAAGCTTCAGTCTTTGTTACCTAAAATTTTGGGATAAAGAAACGTACCCCATAGGGATGTCCTGGGGATTAAAGGATAATGTATACAAACCCCAGAGCACAGTACCCGGCACAGGGTGGCTATTCAGAAATAATCTGTTGATCGAACGAGTGCTAGCTATTACATTAATGACATCCAAGAAAGGGAGTGGACGCACAAACGGCAGTCCTCTCCTCCCCAAATCTCTGCCAGGCAGAAAGCCAGCGTCCTAGAACTTAAAGGGACTTTCGATGGGTGGAACCTTGAACGGGTGGGACCCTGGAGTCCTTCGCGTCGGCGGAGGCGGTGAGTGCTGCGGTCGCTGTCACCGGCAAAGGAAAGGGTCCAAGTAAGCCCCCATTCGTCGTGTGGTCTGGTACCCCGGAGAAGAGACTACTCTTTTGCTCCCAGGCGTCTCGGGGGGCCGGTTCTGAAGCGGGAGAGAGGGAAAGAGAGGAGGGGCGACTGGGGGAATTTCCCCGCCTCTCTCCCTGGTTCCATAAATCACCGCAGCAGTGGCGGCGGCGGCGGCGGCGGAGCCGGGAAGTGCACGGAGCCGGAGCGCAGCGTGGTGGCACCAGACACCTCCCTTTCCCCCACCTCTTTCTTTCTTTCAGGTTTTTTTTTTTTTTTTTTTAAACCACCCCCTCTCCCTCTTTGCTCCGGTGGCTGCCCCAGCCTCGCAGCCCCGTCGCCGCTCCTCCTCTCCCGGCGCCGCAGCCCGCCCTAGCCGCCGCCGCCTCGCTGCTCGGGGACCCGGGGAAGCGAAAGCTCCGCGGCTCGCGGCCCCGACTGTCAGCCCGGCGGCCGTGCGGCCCGTGCTCCCGGAGCTGCGGGCGCTGCCGCTCTCCGGGACTCCCGCCGCGCCGCCGGGGCCGAGCTGGCCCCCGGGGTCCTTCCGACCGCTCTCGCGACCGTTTCCTCTCCCGCCCGCCGCCGGAGCTCGGCGATGGTGGCCGCCCGCGCTCCCGCGTCGTAGCCGGGCGCCCCCTAAGTTTGGGAGCTGCCGCCGCGGCGCGGGGAGGACTCTGCAGAAGAGGAAGAAAGTTTTGCGGGTGCGCCGAGCGGGCCCTGGGCGCACCTCCCGTTTCTCCTTCCCGCTTCCCCGCGCCCGGAGTCCGTCGGCGGGGAGTGGGAGGAGGCAGCATGGCCCGCGAGCCGGAGGAAGAGGACACAGCGGGGGCAACCGCCCTAATCCGCCACTGCCGGGGCTCACCCGGCAGAGCCAGGGCTGAGGCGCGGCGGCCGCCCTTCTGGCTGCTCTGCCTGGTCGTGTGCTGGCTCCCGGGAGTCGTGGCCGACGCCGACTTCTCCATCCTGGACGAGGCGCAAGTGCTGGCGAGCCAGATGCGAAGGCTGGCGGCCGAAGAGCTGGGGGTCGTCACCATGCAGGTAAGTGCCCCCTTCACGTCCTCAAACTTGCCAGGCATCTTGCCTTTCTCCGCTACTCAGACCTCCGTCCAGTTCCCCGCCACAGGTCCTCTAGACCGTGCATCTACCCTTCTTGCATACATAGAGCCCTTGTCCTGCCGGACCCCTTGTGTCCTTTGCATAGATCCCTCCTGACTACACACACCAACTCCTCTTCCATGATCTCACACACCCCTCCCTTTCTCCTCGACAGAATCTCCTGCCCTTTGCACCAAACCCACTGTCCCCCGCACAGCCCCCTTTTCCGAGCACCAGCTTCTTTTTCTCGGTTAGGATTCTTCGGTGTCCTGGCACCTCTTTCCTTAATTTGCACAATTCTCCCCCGCAGATTTGTTTTCACCCCGCCACCCTTGCAAACTTCTCTTTCCTCTTTGTGCACCCATCCTTGGGCAGCCAGCCCCGCCGGGCTCGGCGGATTCCCCGAGGTCCTCACCCCACCCCTGGACCACCTCGAGTTTCCCGGAGCAAGGCGCTGAGGCTTAGCGAGGGGGCTGGAGGGGGGGCATTTGCCCCGAGGCGCAAGTCCAAGGGGTCGCGGACGAGGCCAGCGGGCCAGTCACCCTCCCACGATCGACGAGGGCCGCAGGGTTCGGGGGCAGACTTAGAGATTGCCCCTAGGCGCTCGTTACCCTCGCTACGCCTCTGCCGAGGCGCACCGATGGGCGCGGGGAGCAAAGACACCACCTCTTGCCCAGCGATCCCGGGAGTGGGATCTGCGCTCTTTCCCCCCGCCCCCTGGTGAGTTGGGGGAGGGGCTGGCCTCGTAGATTCCTGGTAGATTCCCAATTCTTGACCTGTGTGTGCGACTTTTTTTGTTGCATTCTGCTGTAGCTGCTGTGGGTTGCGCGCTGTTCGCCGTATAATTTTTGCTTTGTGTGTGCTTTTTGCGGGGGAGAGGAAAAAGGAAGAAAAGTGAATAAGGTTCCCATTTCTCCAGATTGTTTATCCTGCCTGTCCTCCCCAGGAGAGGAAGAGAGGCTTAGAGAAGAATTGCCGGTGGCTAATAAGGAATCCTGAAGATGGTACTAGTAGCCAGCATTAGTAAAAATGACTAAACAGCAACCACCTGGAGATTCCATCCCGCCGTTATTTTGATCTGCTTGGCCGGAAAGGCCCACTTGATTAGGAGAGACTGAGATGGCATATGGAGTCTGATACCTTTGCTATAATTTTCTTAAGTAAAATAACATCATTCTCTTATGCATTCTGGTAACAATAATAATGATGAAGAATACCGTCTTCGAAACCGAAGTTTCCAGGGATGTGTCTTGGAGTAAGTTTCTGATTTCGGTTCTTATTGTGACCAGCCCTACACCTCCTACCGGGAGAGATGTTTTGAGTCACTTTGGGATTCATGTTACCAACATCTTTTAACAACCCCACCCCACCGCCCGCCCCCATGAAGGCTCCTCCCAGGATGTTAGGATTTTCCTTAAACGAATTCCACAGAGTATTTTCGCTATAGTGAAAAACGATTGGGATTTTTTTTTCAAAGAGTGAGGTGAGGTTGAGGAGTGGATGGTTTGCTTCAAAGGTGATTTTACATTTTTTTTTTTTTTTTAACACATTCTCGGCCCTGAAGTACGATAGAATCGGATTTTATTCATTTGCATAATAATAGTTAAGCCCTTAAGTAAGATAGGTCATTTAACTATCCCTTTCTGTGCAAATCTTTCAGGTTCACATTTAGCTATAATTTTTTCCATATGCATTTTCTGATTTCTGATTATTGTTGACAGTTCTTTGGAGCAATGTGACTTTTAGAGGAATGGAACTAAAATGTTAGGAAAAGATTATGATTTCTTTTTCAGTGGTCAGTGTTTCAATTCATAGCACAAATAGGATTGTATTTTTGCATAGTAACATCTCTTCTAATAAAGGAATTTAATGTGCTGCAGTTTTGGACTCTGCTTGTAGGATTAGTAGGCATTTGTCCCCATCCACCCCATTGGCAGGGCTGGACAAGGGATCTTAGAGTTTTTTTTTCCTCTTCCCCATGTAAGCTAAGGACTTGCTTTTTCTAAGACGCTAGCAGCAGTTTTACTGTTTCTCACCTGATCTATGACAAAAGGTGAAATCGGATCCCAACACATTGTCATTCAGGTAGGGATCCAAAGCAAATGTAGATTTAAAAGGCTTCCCTGTTGAAAAAGAGACAGTTTAGAAAAAAAGGTCTGATCGGTGGGGGGTTTGTGCCCAAACGGCCCTTTATCTCTTTCCAACTGGCCTCTTTCTAACACCTTTGCAGTCTCATTGTGGAAACTGGCCTCCTGCGGACAGGGTTTTGTCTGGCAAAATGTGAAGTGGCTTCTCTCCTTCTTTGAAAGGAAAAGCACATACTGTATTTAAATTCCTCTTCTTGAGCTGTACATTGATCTGCCACTTGCCTCCATCTGGGGAAATTGGGGGGAAGAGTCTCTTTTTAATTTGGTTAGACTGCCAGCTGTTTGGAGGGAAGACTTGTAAAAATAAAATCTAATTCAGGTTAGATTTTTGGCCCTTAGAACAAAGATTGTGAGCCTCACATTTTCTTCTGTAAACCTTTGGGATTTGTTCGATGGATCTGAAATTATGGGGATTTAGTGTGCCGCCTTGGTTAAAGCCCTTGGCTGCTAACAGAAAGGTCGGCAGTTTGAACCCACCAGCCGCTCCTGGGGAGAAAGATGTGGTAGTCTACTGCAGTAAAGATATATAGCCTTGGAAACCCTATGGGGCAGTTCTACTCTGTCCTATAGGGTTGCTCTGAGTTGGAATTGACTCGGACTCGATGACGGTGGGTTTGGTTTGGTTTTTGGTTTTAGTGACCTAAAATGCAGATTATGTGGTCCTCCCTTGAAGAATGTTGGATTTAATGGATGTGGTCTTAATCTGTTATTCAGAGGTTGCCTCCTATGGACATAAAGGTGAGCCAAGTCAGACTTCCATGCAAATATGGGGGTGGGGAGGGGAGGTTTCACTTAAGGGATTGACTCCTTTCATTTGACCTTGGCATTTTGAGCATAGGGTGAACCTCTCAGGATGGCATCTCACTTTATGAGAAACTTTCTGTCACTCAGTTTATGTGTAAAAAGTCCATTTCCAGACTTTTAAATGGTTTCTGCTGCTGACATTCTCCAAGGACAATTTTATTTTTGAGAAATTGCAAAGTATTCCTCAAACTAGGCCTGTTGTTCTGCAGCATTGTGAATGGCAGCAAGTAACATTCACAGGAGGTTGCAAGGGATAATTTTACAAAAACAAAAAGCAGGCCTTCTTTCAGTGCTGTAGTTTCCCATGACATAGTTTTGCTTGCTGATAGAGAAGACAGTTTGAAAAGCAGTTTATCGTAAAGGTTTTCTTAGAAAGGCTTTCTAATGGTGACTGCCTACTCATGTTTTTTTGTTGTTCCTTTTTAGTAATGGACAAAAAAATAAAAGCAAAACGTTTATGATTTGCGCCAACCCATTTTGCCAGTGCCCTGGGAAAGCTGCCACTGAATACAGCAGACATCATACATCATGAGTAAAAGTCAAAAACCTAATCACTGTCTCCTCAGGGGTCTGGCAGAGTGGAGCTATCAGCATGGCAGTCTGGGGAGCAGCAGTGTGTGGCTGTGTCTAGGGACACTTATTTCTGCTTATGCGTTTATGCAACAAGTTTTTATCAAACAGCATCATGGAGTGGAAGGAATCCCATGTTGGGTATTTGGAGACCTGGATTGCAGCTCTGCCCCTTTGCAAGTTGGGTTATCTTTATTTGTAAAATTGGGGTTGATGAGTCTTCCTAGAGATTTGCTCTGTGGACTTCATGGGAACAATGCATGTGAAGGCACCTGTTAAACTGGGGCTGAGAAATGATGATGGGATGTGATTATACTTAAATCAATAAATAATTATTGGTTACTTACTGTGCATGGAGCACCATACTAGATGTCTAGGGGGCTCATAAAGAGCTGTTCCAGCACCGGCTCTTAAGAGCTTACAGTCGGGCGGAGGAGGTTAAGATTGCACAGGTAGAACAGTTAAGTAACAATGCCTACTTGTTAGAAGGTATAACTGGCTCCGGGAGCCATTTCACCAGGCACTTATAAGGCCCATTTAACATTATATGACAATACAGACTTCCTAACAGCAAGGGCCTGGCACATGGCCAGTGTGCCCGCCTGGATGTTCTCTCTAACACAGCTTGTTGGGCTGGGCATACTCACTGTGAACTTGGCAGACACACCAGCAGGTTGGTCAGACAGCTGCTAGATGGGGCCTGAGGGGTGGGGGTGTTCCTTCCAATAGGAGCGGAAGAAATACCAGAAGCACAAACTTGTAGCTTCAACTCAAGTTGAAAGAGCAGCAGCTAGGAGAGGCGTGACTTCAGGAACTGAAGGGCTCAGCTAGGGCAGTGGTATTGGCTGAAAGTATGGAACAGTGTTTTAAATAGTTTGACTGTGGTGGGAACTGAAAGGGCATGCCTTCTTGTATGCAACAGAACATCAACATGTAAGTTCATTCATTTTTGCACACATCCAACAAACTTTTGGGGGGCTTCTACCCTATGAGGGGACTTGGGTTAGACTAGGCTAGGGATGCATGATGAATAAGGTCAGATCTGTGCCCAATGTCTCAACTAACGATGGAGGTAAGACACAAAGAAGCATAATGACGTAGGGGTTAGCCTGAGGCACAGAGGCCTTACAATGCAGTGGATTCGTGCAGTGGCAGAAGTGGTGGTGTGAGTTGTGCTGTGAGTTGATTCCAACTCATGGCAACCCCACGTGTTATACAGTAGAACTGCTCCATAGGGTTTTCTTGGCTGTAGTTTTCATGGAAGCACACTGCCAGGCCTTTTCTCCTGCAGAGGCTCTGGGTGGGTTTGAACTGCCGACCTTTTGTTTACCAGCAGAGTGCCACCCAGGAACCGAATAGTAGACCTAGGAACAGATTATTATGGAAGCACAGAAGAGGGCTGCCCAAGCCCCACTGGTGAGGTCGAGGAAGTCGGCTACTTCTCCCTTGACCTGTTCAGTGAAACCTTCACACACAGAAACCAGTCTTGATAGCAGCAGCATGGCCTTAAACACGAAGGGTAACAAAATCAGCAGTTCATCGGACATTTCTAATTCTCTTTGGTGGCACCAGACAACATAGCTGGTGCATCTTAACCTCTTTAGTAGGAGGGTGGCTGTGACTCCTATGCAGCCCTTGATATATGGTTCCCATGTCTTGTTTAGTTTCTTCAGGCATCATCAGCTAGAACTGTGGTCATTGGACATAAATGCCTTGGTGGCTCTATTATAACTGCATGCTGATTTGCAGTCATGTTTAGGGAAGGTTTGTATTTTCCACTACATCATGCGCATCATATCAGGTATGGCACACTTCAGCGTGATTTGAATGTGTTCTTATGCAATAAAGAATGTTTTAGGGAAAAAAATCACCTGCATTTGCAAATAATGTGATTTATATTAGGTGGCGTGGGTATAATGTAAACATCAGCAGAAAAATTGCTGTGTTGCTCTCCTCTGAAATTTAATGTTTAAGGGCAGAAGAAAATGGACGGTTGATGGATGATTCTTGGTTGAACTTGGTAAGGAAGAGCCTAAGAAAAACCATGTTGAATGACTTCTGATTAACTATCCTGTTGCACTTAGTACCTCTTCAGCTTCCTCCCCACTAAGACCTGTCTTTGCTGGCATCGTCCCTGGTGTTTATTGTTTTTCATGCCAATTCTACTTGAGCCTGGAGGAGTTGGGGAAAGGAGATGGTTTCACACTTTATAACTTGGTACTATTTCTGGTTGCTGCTTGGGGAGTTCCTTCCTTTGAGCTTAAGTGGATGAGCAGAGAGGAACCTTGCAAAACTCTGGAATTTTGATATTCCCTTTCATCGTGGAGTGGGATCTATTTTAGATCTGCTTGGACCTGGTATAAGAGTTGATTGAAATTCAAATATGAAGGGACAGCAGTTTTGACAAGCCAGTTATTAACTGTGTGACTTCTGGCACGTTACTAAATATCTGAACTTCAGTGTCTTCATGCTTTATGTGTTAATAGGGAGAAATAAATTTAAAAGATGACAAAGTATCTAGCACAGGCCCTAACAAACGAGCAGCCAATAAACATAAATATATATATATGGCAGCAGTCTGTTTGGTGCCAGACTACAGGCAACAACCATAGCTCCTGATCCTAAATGAAACCAAAATCCAGCCTTCAGAACCAACAGATTTCAGTGTGGCAGTTGGTTTAAATCCTCTGTCCCATGGGTTTCAATCCTTAGTCCCCAGGGGATATGTGAGACCATCTTTTGGCATGTATGAAGAAAATATTAGACCTGCTATTCAAATTTGGAGCCCTGGTTGCACAGTGGTTAAGAGCTCGGGCCGCTAACCAAAAGATCGACAGTTCAAATCCCCCAGCTGCTCCTTGGAAACCCTATGAGGCAGTTCTGCTCTGTCCTATAGGGTTGCTGTGAGTTGGAATTAACTCGATGACAATGGGTTTGGTTTGGGTTTATTCAAATTTATTTATTTCTAAACTTTTTATTATGAAGATTAAAAAGAATACATCAAAGTAAATAGTGTAAGAACTCCCATGTACCTCTCACCCAGTTAAACAGTTATCAACTCAGGCTTGTTTCACCTCTACCTCCACCTGCTCTTCCCCTCACCCCAGATTATCTTGAAGCAAATTCCAGGCATCACATAATTTCACCCGTAATATGATTATTTTTTAGTGCATCTTTCTTTTTTATTTTCTATATTTTCATGTTTTACAGTGTACATAATACATTGGTACCAGCTGCCACTGAGTCTACACTGACTCATGGCAGACTCCTGTGTGTCAGAGTAGAACTCTGCTCCACTGGGTTTTCAATGGCTGATTTTTCGGAAGTAGATCACCAGGCCTTTCTTCTGAGGCACCTCTGGGTGGACTCGAACCTCCAACCTTTCAGATAGCTGTCAAGTGCGTTAACCATTTGCACCACCCAAGGACTCCAATATATTTATACACTAGTATATATAATCTGTAGTTTGCAAATAAATATAAATATTTTGGAGAGAAATATTTAAATTTTTTTAATGACGACATGTCTGAACAAAACCATTACTGTGTCACCCAAACCAAAAACCCAAACCCAATACTATCAAGTCGATTCCGACTCATAGCAACCCTACAGGACAAAGTAGAACCTCCGAGGAGCGGCTGGTGGATTCAAACTGCCGACCTTTTGATTAGAAGCCATAGCTCTTAACCACTGCACCACTGGTGCTCCACTGTGTCACCCTAGTCCTTTATAAATAGCTGCTCCTCAGGCTTCCAGATGCAATGCTTAAGCTTCTTCCTTTGGGAAGCTCCTCTGGGACCCCCTTTTTCACCCCTTAATATACCATCCAGTCCTCGTTTTCACGCCTGGCCTTTCCATTGTTTTCTTAGTGGCTGGCACAGTCTGTGCATATGTATTTGACCAAGGCAGAGTGGACCACACAGAAAAGACCACATCTTTTGCTTGCTTCTGTTCTGTCTGCCTCCTGGAGGAAGCAGGAGTGAGAAGGAACAAGGCAAGATGGTAGCCCTCAATGGGAGAGAGGGGAGAATTGAAGAAGAGCTGGACTATAGACACATCAGTCTGTCAGCAAATATTCACTGGGTGCCTAATGCTGGGAGTCCCTGGGTGGCACAAGCACTTGGTGGCTAACTTGAAAGGTTGGTGGCTGGAGTCCACCCAGAGGCTCCTCAGAAGAAGGTCCTGGTCATCTGCTTCCAAACCATCGGCGATTGAAAACCCTACGGAGCAGCGTTCTACTCTGACACACGTGGGGTCACCATGAGTCAGAATCGACTTTGTGGCAACTGGTTTGGTCTTTGGTTTTGGCCTCATGCTGTATTAGAGGTTGGGAGAGTACAGGAGAACTATAGGACATCCAGCCTTCCCTCCGAAAGCTCATGTCTTGTCAAGAAGGCTAAACCAACTTGTATGATTCATGACAGTATAGAAATAAATGCTAAAATACTGGATATAGGTTGTACCTGGGGTTGCTAAATCCAGTGTCTGCATGTAGGGGTAGGTCCTTGTGTGGTGCCAACAGTTTGTGCTTGACTGCTAACCTAAAGGTTGGTGGTTTGAACCCATCCAGCAGTACTTTAGGAGAAAAGACCTGGTGATCTGCTTCTGGTATGGCTACAGCCAGGAAAACCCTTTGGAGCAGTTCTACTGCATAATACATGGGGTTGCCATGAATTGAAATCAACTCGATGGCAACAAACAACAATAACATGTAAGGGTCAGCTAGGTAAAATGGTTAAGCGGGCCAGGTGTAGGGCAATAGGGAATGGTGTCGACTGTTGCAAACTAGAGGGCACGAGCCCTGGCTGAGGGGGCAGGTGCCACTCAGCTCATACAGTTGTTGCCAAGTGGCATTGTGAGTCCAGTCTTTCACAGCACTCTGTTTTCAAGGAGGAGCTGGAAATCTGGCTTTTATATGAAATCTCTGGATTTCTTAAAATGTTGGAAACTAATTCATTTTTTTTTAAAAAAAAAAGCATTGTGTGGGCCAAACAAAATGTGTCTGCAGGCCGGTTTGGGCCAGAGGCCACCAGTTTGCAGTGTCTGGATTAGAATTATTCAGTGGGCCTCCTGGAGATAAAACCAGTGCTTGTGAGTAGAGGTTATAGAGAAGCAAATTTCTGCTTAATATAAAGAAAAACTCTCTGATAGAAGAGTTTTAACATGGATCATTTTGAAAGATGAGCTCCCTGTCATCATAATCACTTTGACAAATATTTATTGAATATTATTTTGTGCCAGGCACCATGTTAGGCTGACTTATCCATCATTTAATTTCAGATATAATGAATGTTGTAAGAGAGGAGGTACTAAATTCTTGCAGAAAGTATGTCAGGGATGTTAACCTATTTGGGTGTGGGGAGGGACTCTCTGGAAGGCCTTCCTAAGGAAATGGAATGAATAGGAGTAGGTGACTCAAAGAGTAGAGTTCCCAGAAGGCTCCTTGGTGAGGGAAAAGTGTAGCACCTTTGAGGAATAGAAAGATGGCATGAAGGTTTGGTGTTTAGAGAGCTAGAGGGGAAAAAAAGGGCAAAAGAAAGGCTGGAGAAGTAGGTGGAGGTCAGGTGGCATCCTTCATGTTAGTGAAGACTTGTTATATGGCAGGTAGTAGAACACTCAGTGCACACTGGCTTGAATAATGGATCTTACTGGTGGCACAGTGGTTAAAGCTTAGCTGCTGACCAAAAGGTCAGCAGTCCAAACCTACCAGCCACTCCTTGGAAACCCTATAGGGCAGTTATACTCTGTCCTATAGGATCACTATGAATTGGAATTAACTGGACGGCAACGGTTTGTTTTTTTGTTCTTTTTTTCGGTTTACTGCCTTACACAATTGAACTAAAAGTAAAACCTGTTGTCACTGAGTTGATTCTGACTCATGGGGACCCCGTTTGTTACAGAGCAGAACTGAGCTCTGTAGCATTTTCGTAGCTGTGATCTTTACGGGAGCAGATCACAAAGCCTGTCTTCTGAGGCAACTCTGGGTGGGTTCATGCTGCAAACTTTCTGATTAGTATTTGAGCACAAACCATTTGCATCACTCAGGAACCTTGAACCAGTCTCGGGTAAATCTTTGGGTACGACTAGCTTAGGGCTTAATTAAACCATGTGGCCAGCACCATGTTTTTCTCTCTTTGCTTGCCTTACCTTCTTAGATAGGTTCTCCCCTCTGTTCTAGGACAGCTTACCAGTGTTTGAGTTGGGAACTAGCAGCTTCTTGTGCCTGAGTACTTTGTATTTGGGGGAGGTGTGCTCTTGGGAGAGGAACCAGTAAGCTGGAGAGCGTTTTGTCCCTGGAAAACTCAGCTGAAGTGGTTTAGGATCCAGACTCCATTAGAAGCCACAAGCTGCCAGGGCCTGCTTCCTTTTCTAGGCTCTGCCTCCCCAAGTCCAGTGCAGGTAGGGCCTGTTTTGTGGTCTCCCTGCTTCTGGACCACTGATAGGCTTGCTGCCTGTCCACTGTGGTCCAACTGGGGCGTTGTGGAAGTTGAGCCTCAGCAGGCCAGCCCTCGGCTTGCCTTTTCTCCCTGGCTACTCAGATCTAGAAATCATTGGGTATCAGGAGAGCTGGAAAGAACCAGAGAGATAGTCAGATTCATCCTCCCCTCCTCCCGTTTACAGATGAGAAAACTGAGACCCCCATGGGGAAGTGGCTCTCTGGAGATCACATGAGTAGTAAGCGGTAGATTTAGAACTCAAGTCTTGGTCTCATGACTCTTACTTTTTTACTCTTTTCATGATATTACTCTGTGGGAGTCCCATTGTTCAAAGAGAAGGTTGGTTTAAAAGAAATCTTGACTTAATAGTACTCATTCCTTTTTTGGAAAAAAAAGTTGTTGTTGTTTTTTTTTTCCTTTTTTGCTTAGTTATTTCAGGGCTAGGAACTTAAAACTGATGGTCTAATTTGATAGCTGACTAGGTTTTGTTTTCTTTTTCCTTTTTACTTAAATCCCTAGAAGTCAATGCACCACTGAAGAAATACAAATATTCTGAGACTTACTAGAATGCAGTTAGATACATTTTTTAAAAGAACAAATTTAAATGGTTAATAGTTGTTTATAATTGTGAACCTGTACACCAAAGTAATTTTTTTATTTAAAAAAAAAAAAGCATAGAACACAACTTTGACTATTTGGTATTTGTTTGCTTAAAAGGTGCAGAAGGAAATGCCACCTCAAATTATCAGGCATAGTTCTATTTTGACATTAAATTTCAGGACCGCATTTCTTTGTCTAGTTGTTAAGAGTGTGGTAGGGTTTTTTCACTTGGTTTTTTGTTTGTTTTGTTTTGTGAAAATGGGAATAGTATTATTACTTTGGAATGGTTTGTTTATCTGATCTGATGATGAAACAAAACAAGTGTCATTTGAATGCCTCTCTACCCTGCTCTCCGTTCTGAGCGCAAAAGTAGTTTCCCCTACTTTAGATTTACATAATCAAACGATTTCTGAGTGAATTACAGAATGAAAACTTCCAACCCCTAAATACTAGAATGGATCGACTGGAACGTAGCTTCTGGTCCGTATTTCCCCAGGAATAGTGTGCATCATTATAATTGTGGAGTGGAGTAAAATCCTATCTGTTGCAGGTGATAATGTCTTCGTTCTGTTTCAGCCCTAACAGTCATTTTAAAGATGCGGAGCCCAAACAGCAACACTTTTTTCTTTCTTTATTCCCCTGGGATTTTTTTTGTTTTTTTCAATTTTGTTTTTGCATGGAGTATTTTAAAAGATACTTGGAGGCCCTGGTGGAAGGGCAGTGAAAATCGGCAAGCCAGTGAGAATGAATCTGAATTTTTAATTAGGCTTTGAGTTGTTTCTTCAAAGTGTCGAGACATCATTAGTGATGTAAGTCTTGTTGCATTAGCAGAGAGTGACATTTTACTTCAAACGCGGAGAGTGCAGCTGTCCTGTGCAGATAAAAGTTGCCAAGTGCGGAATAGCAAGGTGGATTGGTAGATAATTAGCTGTCCCACATTACTGCGGTGTGGAAGAAGCCTGCCAGTCATGGGCAGGAAGGGGGAATTATTAGCAGGAGAAAATCCAAGTGTGTCATAAAGCAATTTGGAATCACTTCAGCTGTGGCAGAGCTGATAAGGCGTATGTTAAGGAAACAACACAAATTGAGCTAGTATAGGATGGCCAACTTTTTTTCCTCATTCTTTAGAAAAAAAATTTTAATTCAAAAGAGGAATGACCAGAAATTAGTGATCCATAAATACACTGAAGTACAGATTCGTCAGTCTGCCCCAAGTCCGTGTATAAAATAATTAACCAGCTTAAAATAGTCTTCATATTTCCATGTCACTTGAAAATAAATTGATGATTCTACATAGGGGGAAAAACTCACAGAGAAGCTATAAAGGCCTGGCAATTACTGTGTTGTGTATAACCATGAAAAGATATTTGAAGAAGAAATTTTGAAGTCTGTCATTTCTCTGATATAAATGTACAGCATTTATAAATGGCTTGAAGATACTTTTATGGCCTTATTAGTGGTTGGCTACACATACATATGTACACATACATTTTTTTTAATTATTAAAAATTTTCTATGATCATGACATTTGCCTCTGAAATTAGAGGTATAGAAAGACCTTTTGGGTTTCTCGTCCATCCTCAATCATTTGCTAACTCGAATGAGACTTCATGGGACTTAATTTTGTCTACTTGGATTGCTCCCTGTGCCTCTGCAGGATGCTGGGCTCTTTTGTCCTAATTCCATCTGCTTTTATAGATTGCATTTCTCTAAAGCCCATCCCTCTCCCCGCAGCCTAGACAGGAGATGCTGAAGTGGGCTGGGCATGCCTGTGTGTTCTGCTTGGGTACTGTCCTCTGAATGAGAGAGCAGCCCTTGGACCCTGCAGGACAGAGCTGCTTGTTTTGCTGTGTACCTATGGGACTATTAAGGGTTTTTGCTACCCTGGGGGTGTGGGAAAAACCCTAGAGAGCTGAGGTTTTTATGGCAGTCTTGGCTATTTGACTCAGTTGACTTCAGGGACCCTCCTGTGAAATGGGGATATTTGTCTCATTGGGAAGGTCCCTGGGTGGTGCAAATGGTTTGCACTCAGCTGCTACCTGAACCCACCCAGCTGCACCGTGGAGAAAGGCCTGCCAATCTGTTCTGTAAGATTACAGCCAAGAAAACCCTATGGAGCAGATCTACTCTGTCACTTGGGGTCCCTATGAGTCAGAATTGACTATATACCAATGAGATTTTGGTTTGGGTAGTCTTGAGGGAAGGAGTCCTGGTAGCGCAAACGGTTAAGCGCTCGGCTGCTAACCAAAAGGTTTGGTGGTTCAAACCCACCCAGAGTTTCTGCGGGAGAAAGTCCTGGTAATCTGTTCCTGTAAGGATTACAGCCTAGAAAGCCCTATAGGGCAGTTCTACTCTGTCACATGTGGTCAGTATAAGTCGGAATCAACTTGATGGCACCACCACACCAACAGAATCTTGTGTTAACTACTCATATACTGTATGCTGATTGTGGACCAACTGCATTTGTTATGGGTATTTTAAAGTTGAGAACTCTGGATATATAGTGTAAATTCAAGTGACTATAAAGGAGTTCTGAAAATTTTTATTTGCATGCATGTATGTTCAGATAATAAATATGAATAAGAGTGGCAAATAGTAACCAAAAACCAAACCAAACTCATTGCCACCGAGTCAATTCCGACTCATAGAGACCCTATAGGACAGAGTAGAACTGCCCCATAGGGTTTCCAAGGAGTGGCTGGTGGATTTGTGCTGCTGATATTTGGCTAACAGCTGTAGCTCTTAGCCACTCTGCCACCAGGGCTCTGCAAACAGTAAGGCATTCTACAAAGACAGTTAATGTTTATTAGCTTCTGAGCACCTACAGAGAAGAGCCCAGATTTATTCATCTGTTTGGTCTTGGTATGCTGGTATGGTTAGCATGGTCTCTAGCACATGGTAAGGACTCAAAAAAAATGTCTGGACCACAAAAACAGTGTTGCAGTCTTTCAACTCTAGATGCTGTTAACTTTGTAATAGTTTACTATTCCAAATTCAGCTTTTATTACTGTGTTTAATGTATCATTTGCATTACTTGGCAAAACTCTAGATATACTGAGAAATGTCTTGGGTCTTTCAGAGAAGTGAAAGTGTCTTGTATGGTGCCAGGCACATTAGGACTCTGAGTTGGTTGTGATATTTAATTACTTCATGTTAGAGAAAGTTGGGGTATGTATATTGAGGACATTCAGGAATGCAAAAAATAAAAGAAATGTGTATATGTACTTGCAAATTGCATGCTTCGAGTGATTTTATCCAAGAGGTTTGAATTCATTTAACAAATATTTACTGAGCACAGATTGTGCCAGATACCACACTTGGATTTGAATTTTAAGTGATTAAATAAAGAAAGACGTGGTCCTTATTTTTAAGGCGTTTATTGTCTATTAGAGGAGATAGACATTAAACGAATAAATAAATAAGTACAGATTATAACTTTTGAGTAGTGTTATGAAGGTAACATGGGGCTATTAGCAACAGTACCAGGAAGTAACACAGCAACCAGTGGAATTCTTTAAAAAGGTAAGTCAGATTATATAATTTCTCTACTTAAAAATCTAAGGTTTCCCACATGACTCAGAGTAAAACCCCAGATTAAATCCCTGTGTGATCTAACCTGTTGCTGGCAAGTCTATTCTGACTCATAGCAACCCTATAGGACAGAGTAGGACTGCCCCATAGGGTTTCCAAGGAGCAGCTAGTGGGTTCGAACTGCTGGCCTTTTGGTTAGCAGCCAGGCTCTTAACCACTTTGCCACTAGGGCTCCTATGTGATCTAGCCCTTATTTTTGTGACTTTGTCTTTTATCTAATCTCCACCCCCAAAATGAGGCATTAGTGGGTCAGTGGTAAAATCTCACCTTCCATGGGGGAGACCCAGGTTCAATTTCTGGCGAATATACCTCATGCACAGCCACTGTCTGTCAGTGGAGACTTGCATGTTTCTATGATGCTGAACAGGTTTTAGCAGAGATTTCAGACTAAGGCAGTGTCTTAGTCATCTAGTGCTGCTGTAACAGAAATACCACAAGTGGATGGCTTTAACAAAGAGAAGTTTATTCTCTCACAGTCCAGTAGTCTACAAGGCCAAATTCAGGGCATCAGCTCCAGGGGAAGGCTTTCTCTGTTGGCTCTGGAGGAAGGTCCGTGTCATCAATCTTTCCTTGGTCTGGGAGCTTCCCTGCGCAGGAACCTCAGGTCCAAAGGATGCGCTCTGCTCCCGGCACTGCTTTCTTGGTGGTATGAGGTTCCCATGTATCTCTCCTCACTTCTTTCTTTTATATCTCAAAAGAGATTGACTTAAGACACTATCCAATCTTGTAGACCTCATCAGTATAACTGCCACTAATCTATCTTATTAGATCATAGTGATTGAATTTACAACACATAAGGAAATCACATCAGATTGCAAAATGGTACACGATTATACACTACTGGGAATTATGACCCAGCCAAGGTAACAGATATTTTTGGGGGATGCAATTTAACCGGTGACAGGCAGACTAGGAAGAAAGGCCTGGCAATCTACTTCTGAAAATCAGTCAGTGAAAACCCAATGGATCACAACAATCCAATCTATAACTGATCATGAGGATGGTGCAGGACTGGGCAGTGTTTTGTTCCATTGTGCATGGGGTTGCCATGAGTCAGAGGCCAACTTGACGGCAGCTAACACCAACCACCACCCCCCCTGTACACTGTTACCAGAATACGCTGAGCACACTCCTCAGAGCCTGTGAACTTGCTGTTCCCTTTGCCTGGGAACAACAAGAAACCTTCCTGCCCATCCTATTTAAAACAGCATCCTCCCTGCCTCTCTTCACTCTGTCTCCTTGCCCTGTTTAATTTTATTTGTTTGCCCCACCTCGCTTCGTCCTGCCAATAAACTTTGTATTGTTCACTGCCATGAGCCAGTGTGTAGAACTCACTGGGTGGGGGTGACAGCTCTAGATTAGGTGGAATGGGAAGAATCTGAGGAGGTGATGTTTTGTTGAAATCAGGAGGAAAAGGAGCCAATCAGGGGAATGGTGAGGACAAGCATTCCAGTAGAGGTCTTGAGAGGGCAGGACGCCTGGCATGCTTGAGACACCGAGAGAACAGCTTTACTTCGCACACCAGCAGGAGGATGATGCAAAGTGGGGTGTGGAGAAAAAGAAGGAATTTGGATTCTTATTTCTAATCACTGCAAGGATAATTGTTTCCCAGTAACTCTCTTGGCTGTGCCTTTTGGTAGGACCACTTAGCAGGATGAAGTTACACAGCGAAAGATCTTTGATCTATAGATGTCTGGAAGTTGGGAAATCCTTAGGCAGTTTGCTTCTCTCTCCCAATTAACAACACGTACTAGTTAACCAGTTGCCATCAAGTTGGTTCCAACTCATGGAGACCACATGTGTATCAGAGCAGATCTGTGCACCACAGGGTTTTTAATGACTGATTTTTTGGAAGCAGATCACCAGGGCTTTCTTCTGAGGCTCTTCTGGGTGGACTCAAACCTCCAACCTTTTATAATTTTTAAAAATACTCATGCTTCCCATGTTATTTCATCTTTTAGAACTTTCAGAGCAAACTCTGAAGTGACAGAGTTATAAAGTCCCGCAATAATGATTGAGATATACTTCCTTCCTCCATTGTATAACTTTTCCTTTGTATACCATTTTCATTTATTTTTTTTCTAAATTTACGTAAGTAAAGTGTATTCTTTTTTGGTGTACAGTTCCATGAATTCCACAAAAGCACAATCGTGTAACCACACCACAATGAAGATACAAAACAGGTCTGTTGCTCCAAAAAATCCTCTGATGCTGCTCCTTGGCAGTAACCCTTCCTGCCACCTGGAACCCCTGTAATCACTGATCTGTTTTCCATCCTTATAGTTTTGCCTTTTCCAGAATGTCATATAAATGGAATCATTGTGGTATGCGTTTTGAGTTTGGTTTCTTTCACTTAGCATAAGGCATTTGCCTTTGAAGTTCATCCATGTATATATCAATAGCTCATTCCTTTTTATTGTTGATTAATAGTCCATTGTATGGATGTTACACAGTTTATCCATTCACCAGTTGAAGAACATGTGATTTTTTTTGGCAGTGTCTTAGTTTACTAGTGCCGTCATAGCAAAAATACCACAGGTAGATGAATTTAAAGAACAGAAATTTATTTTCTCGCTTTCTAGAGGCTAGAAGTTTGAATTCAGTATGTGGATAGGGTTATGCTCTCTAACTTGAAATCCAAATCAGGGCATCAGCTCTAGAGGAAATTGCTTTTGTCTCTTTTAGTTTCTGGCAGCCCCCGCGTTCCTTGGCATTCCTTGGCTTATAGAAGGATCCTCACATGGTCTCTTTGCGATGTGTGTTCTCCCTTTTTATAAAACACCACTCAGAAGGGATTAGGTTTAGGACCCACTCTACTCCTGCATAATAAAAGAAAACCCCTATTTCCAAACAGGGTCATATTCACAGGTATAGGGGTTAGGACTTCAACATATCTTTTTGGGGAACACACTTCAATCAGTAACAGGCAGTTATGAATAAAGCTCCTGTAAACAATTGCGTACAAGTTTTTGTGTGAACAAAAGTTTTGTATCTCTTGGGTAGATACCTAGGAGTAGGATTGCTGGGTCATATGTTAAGTGTAAGTTAATTTTATAAGAAATGGCCAGTCTGTCTTGCCAAGGGGCTATAATGGCATTCTTACCAGCAATGTATGAGATTTCTGGTGTTCCACATCCTTACCAGAACTTGGGTCAACCTTTTAAAGCTAGTCATTGTAAAAGGTATGAAGTGGTATCTCATTGTGGTTTTAATGTACATTAAATAATGGATAATGATATTGAGTATTTTTTCATGTGCCTTTTTGCCATCAGTACATCTTTTTTCAGTGTGGTATTCAGTCAAAACCATCGTCCATTTTAAAATTGTATTGTTTTCTTATAGTTGATTTTTTAATAATTTAATGTTTTTGTTTGTAGAGATCATCACCACCATGTAGTCCTATAACATTTCCATGACCCCCCAGATTTCCTAGGTGCCTGTTTATTACTGAGTTTTTGAGAGTTCCTTATAGCTAGAAGTACTTTTTATTTTCCTTATGGGTACCAAATTCTACTAGTATAACTTAATTTTTTTTTTAAATGACATTGTTCTCTCAGGAAATTCACTTTCGTTTCTTAAAGAATAATGACACCCAGAATTAGAAAGAAAAAAGTGTAGTCCAGGATATATAAAAATCTTTTCCTGAGAGAATTGTGGATTTGGCAGTTCTTGTTTTCAGCTAAAAACAAGGCATTGTTTAAGATTTTAGTTAATGGTGCCTGTATGGATTTTTCGATTTCGTCAGCCAGTCAATCTGTTAATGACTATTGATTGAGCTCCTGATATGGACCAGCACGGCCGCAGGTGCTGAGCGTACAGTGGGAATGGAGGAAGGTGAGAGGGGAGAAGATCGCTGTGCAGACCACGTGCTAAGGAGTTTGGTTCTGTTGTGGGGGTGTGATGGTTAATATTATGTGTCAGCTTAGCTAGGCTGTTGTTCCCAGTTGTCTTCATGGAGTAGTTACTTGTGATTAAATCATTTAGTCTTGGGTAGAGCTGATTAAGAAGTCCAGGTTGCACAGTGGTTAAGCACTCGGCTGCTAACCAAAAGGTTGGTGGTTCAAACCCCACCAGCTGCTCTGCGGGAGAAAGATGTGGCAGTCTGCTTACGTAAAGATTTACAGTCTTGGAAACCCTATATGGCAGTTCTACACGGTTCTATAAGGTTACCGTGAGTCAGAATTGACTCTTCGGCAGTGGATAGAGCTGATTACCTCCCATAATATAATCTAATGCAATTACTTTCCATAATGCAATCTAATGTAATCATTCAATCAGTTGAGGTCATAACCGATGTAGGGTGCATCCTAAACCGAATCACTTCTGAGTTATAAGAAGAACAGAATAGACACACACACACACACACACACACACAGGTACACACACACAGATACACACACACACACAGGAAGATAGACTATATGTGAGGATCATCCACAAGCAAAGGCATGCCAAGATTGCCAGCAGACACCAGGAACTAGAGGAGAGGCTCGACATGGCCGAGACCCTGATTTGGACTTTTTAGCCTCCAGAACTGTAAGAAAATAAAATTTTTGTTCTTTAAAGTCACCCACTATTTGGGTGACCACAGCTTTAGGTACCTAAGACAGGGTTTTAAACACGAGAGTGGCTTGGTTGACTTTTGCTTTAGAAATATCCTTTTGGCTTTTAGGTGTCCTGGTTATGAGTGTGTGGTGGGGGCTGGGAGGCAGGAATGGAGACAGGGAGGCCAGTTAGAGAGTGATGAAGTATTTATTGTTTATGGAAAGTTGTCATGACTATTACTGTTGTGATTTCAGTTAAATATAATGAAATTATATTATGTTAGTGGTGTACATCAGCAAAGGCTCACTGCACTAAGACCATGATCTGAAAGAAAGGACAACTGTAATAGAATAAGGATTTCAAGAGAATAAGGCTTTCAAGAGAATAAGGCTTTTTTTTTTCTTTCCACTCTTGTTTTAAATTTCTTTTTTATTGTGCTTTAGGTGAAAGTTTACAGCTCAAGTTAATTGCTCATACAAAATTTTATAACACACACTGCTATGTGACCCTAGTTGCACTCCCCATATTGTGACGGCACACTCCTACTTTCCACCCTGGATTTCCTGGGTCCATTCAACCAGCTCCTATCCCTTTCTGCCGTCTCATCTTGCCTCTGGACAGGAGCTAGCTGCCCATGTGAGAATTAGACTTTTTAACATAGCAAGTAGTGGTGCTTGGCATTGGTAATCACCTTCATATTTACTGATATTCTCTATTGACAGATTGATCACTAAGGGGAGCCCTCTGCAGTAGAAAGGTCAGGCTCAGAGAATACAGGTGAGATCCTAGTTTACCAGCTGAGGAACTTTTGACAAATCCTTTTTCCCTTCATGGCTTCAGTTTTCTCACTTTATAAATGGAAAAATAACACCTGTCTCAAACCTGGGTTGTTGTAAGGGTAGCAGTATATATATGTCATAGATACATCATCATCATCATCCTTGTCATCTCTGTTAAGATTTTTTCAATTGCAATTAACAACCCATTCCAACTGAAACTGTCTTAAAAGATAAAGGGAGTTTGTTGGCTTAAATAACTGAAAAGTTTAGACATAGGGTGAGCTTCAGGCACAGTTTGATCGGGCCCTGGCTCCATTTCTCCCGTTATTCTCTTAACTCCTCTGTAATAGCTTGTGCTCAGGCTGGCTTTGCCTGCAGCGAAATGAGTGCAGTGATTCCAGGCCTCCCAGGAGCACATCACACTCTTCAGAAGAAGATGGCACCTCCTTCCCCACTCACTGAACAACTCCTCGGGCCTCACCCTGATTGCACCATGCCTTCTTTGAATCACTTACAGTGGTTAGTGGAGTGCAAGAGGGCTGGATTACATTAGTTTATGCCCATCAGAATTCACTCCTATAGCTGGGAGTGAGGTTGATTCCACCCACATCTCATGACTGCTGCATAATCCATTGCTTTGGACGGCAGGAGGTAGCACAAACATTCATTGCAATTATCACCATCACCATTCCAATGCCAGTAAAATATGGGGAATGAATTTGATAATGTTAGCTAAAGTGTCAGTTATGCTGGGCTCCCCTCCTTTTTTTTTTTATTTTCTCCCGTAGAAAAATTTATATTACGTTGTTATGTGACTGTAATTGCTCTCCCCATACTGTGACAGCACACTCCTCCTTTCCATCCCTGATTCCCCGTGTCCATTCAACCAGCTCCTAACCCTCTCTGCCTTCCCACCTCACCTCTGGACAGAAGCTGCCCATTTAGTCTCTTGTATTTATTTGAGCTAAGAGGCACACTCCTCAAGAGTATTACTTTATATCCCACAGTCCAGTCCAATCCCTGTCTGAAGAGTTGGCCTCAGAAATTGTTTTAGTTCTGGGCTGATGGAGAATCCAGCAACCAAGCTTTCCAGGGTTCCTCCAGTCTCAGTCAGACCACTAAGTCCGGTCTTCTTACTAGAATTTGAGTTCTGCACCCCACCTTTCTCCTGCTGCATCTGAGACTCTCTGTTGTGTTCCCTGATAGGGCGGTCATTGGTGGTAGCCGAGCACCATCTAGTTCTGGTCTCAGGCTGATGAAGTTTCTGGTTTATGTGGCCCTTTCTGTGTCTTGGGCGAATACTTTCCTTGTGTCTTTGGTGTTCTTCATTCTTCTTTACTCCAGGTGGTTGGGACAAATTGATGCATCCCTAGATGGCCACTTGCAAGTTTTAAGACCCCAGAAGCCACTCACCAAAGTAGGATGGAGAACATTTTCTTAATAAGCTTTATTATGCCGTTGACCTAGATGTCCCCTGAAGGCATGGTCCCCAGACCCCTACCCCTGCTACTCTGTGCCTCAAAGTGTTTGACTGTATTCAGGAAACTTCTTAGCTTTGGTTTAGTCCAGTTGTTCTGACTTCCCCTGTAGTGTGTGCTGTCCTTTCCTTCACCTAAGATAATTCTTGTCTACTATCTAGTTAGTAAATAACCCTCACCCTCCCTCCCCACCCTCGTAACCATCAAAGAATGTTTTCTTCTGTGTTTAAACCTTTTCTTGAGTTCTTATAATAGTGGTCTTATACAATATTTGTCCTTCTGTGACTGACTAAATTCACTCAGCATAATGACCTCCACCTTCCTCCATGCTATAAGATGTTTCACGGCTTCATCCTCGTTCTTTATCGTTGCGTAGTATTCCATTGTGTGGCTATACCATAATTGTTTATCCGTTTGTCCGTTAATGGGCACCTAGGTTGTTTCCATCTTTTTTCTGTTGTGAACAGTGCTGCAGTGAACGTGGGTGTTCATATATCTATTCATGTGATGGCTCTTATTTCTCTAGGATATATTCTAAGGAGCGGGATAGCTGGAACATATGGTACTTCCATTTCTAGCTTTTTAAGGAAGTGCCAAATTGATTTCCAAAGTGGTTGTACCATTTTACATTCCCACCAACAGCGTATAAGTGTTCCAGTCTCTCCACGACCTCTCCAGCATTTATTATTTTGTGTTGTTTGGATTAATGCTAGCCTTGTTGTGGTGAGATGATATCTCATTGTAGTTTTGATCTGCATTTCTCTAATGGCTAATGATCGTGAGCATTTCTTCATGTGTCTGTTAGCCACCTGAATATCTTCTTTGGCGAAGTGCCTCTTCATAGCCTTTGCCCATTTTTTAGCTGGGTTGTTTGTCTTTTCGTTGTTGAGGTTTTGCAGTATCTTGTAGATTTTAGAGATTAGACACTGATAGGATTTGTCGTAGCCAAAAATTGTTTCCCAGTCTGTAGGTTGTCTTTTTACTCTTTTGGTGAAGTCTTTTGATGAGCATAAGTGGTTGATTTTTAGGAGCTCGCATTTATCTAGTCTCTCTTCTGGTGCTTGTGCATTGTTACTTATGGTTCGTATTGTGTTTATGCCATGTATTAGGGCTCCTAGCGTTGTCCCTATTTTTTTTTTCCCTGATCTTTATTGTTTGCGATTTTATACTTAAGTCTTTGATCCATTTTGAGTTAGTTTTTCTGCATGGTGTGAAGTATGGGTCTTGTTTTATTTTTTTGCAGATGGGTATCCAGTTATGCCAGCACCATTTATTAAAGAGACTGTTTTTTCCCCAGTTAACTTTGTCAAATATCAGCTGCTTATAGGTGGATGAATTTATGTCTGAATTCTCAATTCTGTTCCGTTGGTACATGCATCTGTTGTTGTATCAGTACCAGGCTGTTATGACTATGGTGGCAGTATAATAGGTTCTAAAATCAGGTAGTGTGAGGCTTCCCACCTTGTTCTTCTTGAGTAATCCTTTACTTATTCAGGGCCTCATCCCTTTCCATATGAAGTTGGTAATTTGTTTCTCCATCTCATTAAAAAATGCCAGTGGAATTTGGATCGGGATTGCATTGTATCTGTAGATCGCTTTGGGTTGAATTGACATCTTCACAATGTTGAGTCTACTTATCCATGAGCAAGGTATGTTTTCCCACTTATGCAGGTCTCTTGCAATAGTGTCATGTAGTTTTCATCGTATAGATCTTTTACATCTCTGGTTAGATTTATTCCTAAGTATTTTATCTTCTTGGGGGCTGTTGTAAATGATATTGATTTGGTGATTTCCTCTTCGAGGTTCTCTTTGTTGGTGTAAAGGAATCCAACTAATTTTTGTATGTTTATCTTGTATCCTGAAACTTTGCTGAAATCTTCTATTAGTTCCAGCAGTTTTCTTGTGGATTCTTTGGGGTTTTCTGTGTATAAGATCATATCATCTGCAAATAGAGAACCTTTGACTTCTTCCCTACCAATTTGGATGCCCTTTATTTCTTTTTCTAGCCTAATTGCTCTGGCTAGGACCTTGAGCACAATGTTGAATAATAGTGGTGATAAAGGGCATCCTTGTCTGGTTCCCGTTCTCAAGGGAAATGCTTTCAAAGTCTCTCCATTTAGAATGAGGTTGGCTGTATGCCTTTGTATAAATGCCCTTAATTATATTGAGGAATTTCCCTTCTATTCCTATTTTGCTGAGAGCTTTTATCATGAGTGGGTGTTGAACTTTGTCAAATGCCTTTCTGCATTGATTGATAATATCATGTGGTTCTTGGCTTTTGTTTTATTTATGTGATGGATTACATTGATTGTTTTTCTAATGTTGAACCATCCCTGCATACCTGGTATAAATCCCACTTGATCATGGTGAATTATTTTTTTTGATATGTTGCTGAATTCTATTGGCTAGAATTTTGTTGAGGATTTTTGTGTCCATGTTCATGAGGGATATTGGTCTGTAATTTTCTTTTTTTGTAATGTCTTTACCTGGTTTTGGTATCAGGGTTATGCTGGCTTATAGAATGCATTTGGGAGTATTCCATTGTTTTCTATGCTCTGAAATACCTTTAGTAGTAGTGGTGTTAACTCTTCTCTGAAAGTTTGGTAGAATTCTCCAGTGAAGCCGACCGTCCTGGGGCTTTTTTTTTGTTGGGAGTTTTTTTAATTACCTCTTCATTCTTTTCTTTTGTTATGGGTTTATTTAGTTGTTCTACCTCTGTTTGTGTTAGTTTAGGTAGGTAGTGAGTTTCTAGAAATTTGTCCATTTCCTCTAGGTTTTCAAATTTGTTAGAGTACAATTTTTCATAGTATATTGTTGTGATTCTTTTAATTACAGTTGGGTCTGTTATAATATCACCCATCTCATTTTTTAAATGGGTTATCTTATTCCTCTCCAGTTTTTCTTTTGTCAGTTTGGCCAGTGGTTTATCAATTTTGTTGATCTTTTCAAAGAACCAGCTTTTGGACTTGTTAACTCTTTCAATTGTTTTTCTATTCTCTATTTCATTTAATTCTGCTTTAATTCTTAACTATCTCCTTTCTTCTGGCGCCTGAGGGCTTCTTTTGCTGCTCTCTTTCTACTTGTTGCAGTTGTAAGATTAATATTTTGATTATGGACCTTTCTTCTTTTTAGATGTGTGCATTTATTGCTATAAACTGACTTCTGAGCACTGCTTTTGCTGTGTCCCAAAGGTTCTGGTAGGATGTGTTTTCATTCTCATTTGATTCTATGAATTTCTTTATTCCATCCTTAATTTCTTCTGTAACCCAGTAGTTTTTTAGCAAGGTGTTGTTCAGTCTCTGTGTGTTTGATTTTTCTTTTCCTCGCTTTTTCTGTTGTTGATTTCTACTTTTATGGCTTTATGGTCAGAAAAGATGCTTTGTAATATTTCGATGCTTTGGATTTTGTCAAGGCTTGCTTTATGGCCTAATATGTGGTCTTTTCTGGAGAACACTCCATGTGCGTTGGAAAAGAAAGTATACTTGGCTGCTGTTGGGTGGAGTGTTCGGTATATGTCTATGAGATTCAGTTGGTTGATTGTAGCATTTAGCTCTTCCGTGTCTTTGTTGAGCTTCTTTCTGGATGTTCTGTCCTTCACCGAAAGTGGTGTGTTGAAGTCTACCACTATCGTGGAGCTGTCTATCTCTCTTTTCAGTGCTGTTAGAGTTTGTTTTACATATTTTGGAGCCCTGTCATTGAGTGTGTAAATATTTATTATAGTTATGTCTTCCTGGTTTATTTACCCTTTAATCATTGTATAGTGTCCTTCCTTTTCCTTTGTGGTGGATTTACTTGAAAGTCTATTTTGTCAGAGATTAATATTGCCACTCCTGGTCTTCTTTGAGTGTTGTTTGCTTGATATATTTTTTTCCATCCTTTGAGTTTTAGTTTGTTTGTATCTTTAAGTCTAAGGTGTGTCTCTTGTGGGTAGCATATAGATGGATCGTGTTATTTTAATCCAATCTGCCACTCTCTGTCTCTTTATTGGTGCATTTAGTCCATTTACATTCAGTGTAATTATTGATAGGTATGACTGTAGTGCTGTCATTTTGATGTCCTTTTTTGTGTGTGGTTGACAGTTTCTTTGTTCCACTTAATTTTCCGTGCTGAGTCATTTTTCTTTATGTATTTTCTTTTCATCTTTTTCATTGTTGTTGATTTTGTGTTTGCTATGTCTTTATATTTTTCTAGTTTTTTATTTTGACTTGTAGAATTGTTAGTTTCCTTTGTGGTTACCTTAATAGTTACCCCTATTTTTCTAAGTTTATACCAGTCTTTTATTTCTTTATATCACCTTGACTTACTCTCCATATGAAAAATTTGTGTCTACATTTTTTAAGTCTATGCGGGGGGAAAGGCGCTTAAAGTCCGTGGATCCCGTATGCCTGTTCCTAGGCAAAGGAGCTGTGCCTGCCCTGGGTTCTTGGCTTAGGGGAGCCAGCAGTTTATTTTTTTCCCTGTTTGTTAATTTGTTCACTCTCCAAGGCAGGGAGAATGGCTCCAGGCTTGTGACGGATTCTACTTCCGGCCCAGGGGACTCAGCAATTGCTGAAGCCGTTCTGGGACCCAGTGTAGAGCTGGGAGCAGGGAGGTAAATGGGAGAGAGGTTTTTCCCTAAGGGAGGTGTTTTTGATCTGCGCTGTAGGCCATAGCCAAGTACTTATCTTTCTCTGATCCAAGGCTGCTTCTCACTGGTTCTGTGTGGCCGTGTAGACTCTCTGGCACTGGGTCACCTCCTGGTGCAGAAAATGCACCTCCCAAGCACCACCGCTTGCCTGCCTCACCGCTAACCCATGAGCTGCTCAGGCCTGAAGGGCTCAGGCTCTCGCTGGGTCAGGTCTGGCAACTCCTTGCTGCTTCCGAATCGTCTCTCCCTCCCCCTGCCACCCAGTCCGGTTCCTCAACTCTGCCTTTGATGTTCAGGCCTCCTAGATTGCCATATATAATCAATGCACTTGTTTTTTCGGGTCTTTGTGGTAAGAGGGTCCACCGGAAGCGTCTGACTACTCCACCATCTTGGCCCCACCTACCCTTTTTTTTTTTTTTTTTAAATATACAATTTAATACATTATTTACTGAGTACTTGCTGTGCCTAATCTCAAAAGAGACATGAAACATAAGAAGTACACAATGGTGTAATGTCAGGATAAGTATCTAGCACTGCTTAATCCGTTTGGTTAGTAGAAGAATCCAAACCAATTAGTTAAGAAGACAATTCTAATATTTTATATATTAGAGTATAATTTTAATCTTTTGTGAAGTGATTGTGGTTTGGAATTGTCCATGCTGGTGTGGTTTACATTTTATAAAACATTATTACAGAGACATCTTAACATAATACATTTTTGTAGTTTGAATCATGCTTCCAAGCTCCTGGTGGCAGATACTTTTATAATTTGTGCTTTGCAAGTGTCAGTTTTTCAACTAATTTCTGCCTACTTGCCCATACCTAACTTCTCAGTGGGCTGTGTCCCTTTGTTCCATGATGACTTTCAGAAAAGTTATCAGAGAATTGCTACTTTAAGTTATATTATTGACTGGAGCAAAGGAGAATGAAGAACACCAAAGACACAAGGAAAGTATTAGCCCAAGAGACAAAAGGGTCACATAAACCAAAGATTCCATCAGCCTGAGACCAGAAGAACTAGATGGTGCCCAGCTACCACCAATGACTGCCCTGACAGGGAACACAATAGAGAGTCCCTGATGGAGCAGGAGAAAATTGGGGTTCAGAACTCAAATTCTAGTAAAAAGATCAGACTTAATATTCTGACTGAAACTAGAGGAAACCCAGAAGACATGGCCCTGGACTCTCTGTTAACCCAGAACTAAAACCATTCCTGAAGTCTACTCTTCAGACAAAGATTAGAGTATAAATCATAAAATAATACTTGTGAAGAGTGTGCTTCTTAGTTCAAGTAGATATGTGATACTAAACGAGCAGCTCCTATCTGGAGGCAGGATGAGAAGGCAGAAAGGGATAAGACCTGGTTGAATGGACACAGGAAATCCAGGGTGGAAAGGGGAAGTGTGCTATTACATTATAGGGATTGCAGCTAGGGTCACATAAGAATATGTGTATAAATTTTCGTGTGAGGAATTAACTTAAGCTGTAACTTTCACCTAAAGCATAATTAAAAAAAAAAAAAAAAGATGTGGTTATTGTAGAGCCTGCATTTAGTTCATTTAGTGATTGAAATAATAATTTATATGTTTTTAAATGGAAATAAATGTAATTTTCATTGCATTTTAATAAATGATTTTTCAAGAGGTTTACTGGAGCCCTGCTGGCACAGTTGTTAAGAGCTAGGTATGGCTGCTAACCAAAAGATCAGCAGTTCAAATCCACCAGCTGCTCGTTAGAAACTCTAAGGGACAGTTCTACTCTGTCCTGCAGGGTCGATATGAGTTGGAATCCACTCAACAGCAGTGGGTTTTACAGTTCCTAGAGCAATTAGCATCTATTTTGGACTAGGTATTAAGAATTCATTGTATAGGGAATTTCATTTTGATGTAGTAAAATATTATCAAAGAGGTGCAGTACATGTCTTTGTCAGTTTACCCCCCAACATTTTGTCTTCTATTGATCTGAATTGAGTTATTATAGGACTTACATGTAACATGGTGAATTTCTTGTTTAATTTTCATTTAGCGTTAGTGTTCATAAGTTACTGATGTTAAAGATACCGTGATGGTCATTTCCCGAAATATCTGGCATTGAATGAAGAGATGCTAACATAACTTCTGTTGTTCCTCCATCCATTCTTTCTTTCAACACACTTACAATCTGCCAATTGGTATGAATTAGTGAATTTAGGTATCTTCCACTTCGTTAGAATTTGACTTTTATACATCGGTTATCTAACCTATGAGACTAACATCATCTTGCTATAGACTGACATTGGACTATTCAGTCTTATTTTTATGATCACATTACCATACCAAAAACCAAACCCGTTGCCGTTGAGTCAATTCTGATTCATAGTGACCCTATAGGACAGAGTAGAATGGCCCCTTAGGGTTTCCAAGGAGAGGCTCGTGGATTCGAACTGACGACCTTTTGGCCAGCACCCAAGCTCTTAACCACTGTGCCATCAGGGCTCCAAGATCACATTAGAATTCTGTAAGTGCTCTTTTTCCTGAAAGTGTTCACATCACCACGTAACACCTTTAAAACTTGAGAAGTAATTCTTGTACCTAAACAATCTAACCAGGAAAATTAACTAAATAAGTAAGTAATTCCTTGATTCAAGTGTATTTTATGTCTACTATGAACTGTGCACTGTTGTAGGTGCTGAAGATAAAGTAGTAAAGCAAATACAGTCCTACTTCCCTGGAACGAACATTCTACTGGAGAGATTAGTAGGCAGGCTGGCAGCAGTAGGGGACAAGGGTCAGTTCGGGGAAATTATGCAAATGCAACGGTCAAGACTTTGACTTGATGAATGCAGGTGGTGGGTCATGTGGCATGGAGGACTGTGTTTTGAGGGATTAGCTGTTTTCAGGCTAGTCTGTGCAAGCTGCATTTCTTGTTTATGGCATTTTTTGAAGACTCACAAATGGCCAGTAAGCAATGAATTTGCTTCACTGTGCCTCTGAGTGCTTCCTGTAAGCCCTCAAATTGGTTTTTTATGTCCTTTTTTTTTTACTTAGCTGCCAGTCACCCTGAGACCCACCCCATTCTCCAGTCTCCCAGGACTGTCCTATCAGGAAAATGAGCGCTTACCTTCTTACAGACTTTCTGGATGTGCTTTTGAAAGTGGGATGAGTCCTTCAAACTAAAAGCTGTTTTTAAGTAATAGAGAGGTCTTCCCTGAGGGAGGCAAGAGATGTGAAAGGTTCCAGCAATCCCCAGTTTACAAGCAGTCTGGCTTTCAAAGT
This sequence comes from Dugong dugon, assembly GCA_030035585.1. Lineage (NCBI taxonomy): Eukaryota > Metazoa > Chordata > Mammalia > Sirenia > Dugongidae > Dugong > Dugong dugon. The sequence continues at coordinate 93,275,181 of CM057462.1, forward strand.
CATTTCTAAGTCTGTGGATTGGAACAACAGTCAACCCAAACCAAAACTCACTGCCATCGAGTTGATTCCAACTCATAGCAACCCTGTGGGACAGAGTAAAACTGCCCCATAGGGTTTCTGAGACTGTAAATCTTTACGGAAGCAGACTGCCACATCTTTCTCCTGCGATGCAGCTGGTGGGTTCAAACTACCAACCTTTTGGTTAGCAGCTGAGCGCTTCAGCCACTGCACCACGAGGGCTCCTTATATTCACGTGAGAGGGGTTAGGAAGAAGATCCAATTCCCAGGCCAACTTACAAAAGACTATTTAGAGAAACTTGGATTTTTATCCAAGCTCTCTCATTATCCTGAGCCTCAGGTTCCTCACTGTAAAGACTGGGAGTATGTCCAAGGTTGTCCCGAGGGTTAAATAGATAAAGTCTGCAAGAAGGTCTAGCACAGTGCTTAATGCCAGAGGTCTTAGTAACTGTTAGCTTTTTTATGAGAAGGTGAGTATTGCTGGTTCTTCAGCATTTAATGCTCCACCTCTCACAGGTTTTGAGCAGCAGCTAGAGTCCTGTGTATGTGGGGATGGGAAATGAGTAGGGTCAATCTCCTATGTTATCGAGGGCAGTTGAAAAGGAAATGTTATAATATTAAACCCGAAACCTGTTACCATCAAGTTGATTCTGACACATAGTAACCCTCTAGGACAGAATAGAGCTACCCCCCATAGGGTTTCCAAGGCTGTAATCTTTACGGAAGCAGACTGCCACACGTTTCTCCCAAAGAGCAGCTGGTGAGTTCGAACCGCCAACCTTTTGGTTATCAGCTGAATGCTTAACCAATTCCCTGTTCGGTCTCCGTAGCTTCTGTTTGTTGAGCACTTACCGTGCACCGCATGCTGTGCTAAGCACAGGTGAAACCAAAAACACCAAACTCATTGCCCTCGAGTCGATTCCGACTCCTAGCAACCCTATAGTACAGAGTACAACTGCCCCGTAGGGTTTCCAAGGCCGAAATCTTTACAGAAGCAGACTGCCACATCTTTCTCCCGAGGTGTAGCTGGTGGGTTCAAACTGCTGACCTTTGGATTATCAGCCGAGCGCTTTAAACACTGTGCTACCAGGGCTCCTTTTAAGCATGGGTTAAGTATTGGCTATTGCTGTTTAGCACAAGCATACCCCAGTGGGCCAGCTTGATACCAAAGTGTCTTTTTCAAATAGCTTTGGCCTAAAGGAGTGGCCCCTTGGGTACAAACAGCTCTACCTCAGCCCCCGCCCACTTCTTTCCAGTTTTTTCATCTTTGTTAGCTGTCATCACATCGGCCCCTGACTCATGGTGACCTCATGCACAACGGAATAAAACGCTGCCTGGTCCTGCACCATCCCCATGATTAGTGCAGATTGGACCACTGTCATCTACAGATCATTCATTGGCCTGATTTTTGGAAGTAGATCACCAGGCCTTAGTTCATCTTAATTTGTTCCTGGGCCCTCTTAGTTTGTAAGCATCATAGTAGGGTGGTGGCTGCGCATGAGGTGCATTGGCTGGGAATCGAACCCAGATTTTCCTCATGGAAAGTGAGAATTCTACCACTGAACCACTATTGCCCTCTATTTCAGCTTAGCCTCTGCCTATAGATCAAGTATAACTATTTGGGGACATTTTCATCTGTCACTAAGCAGTTTCAAAAGCAGTTTTGGGGAAGATGTGTTTCAGATTCCCAAAGGGCAGAAGCAGCCCCTCTCTCTGGTACTGCAGGTCTGACTGGGCCTGGCTTCCTCCTGAAATGCCTCTCTGTGATGTTCCAACTTAAAAGAGGGAGGGCTGTTTGATCCAAGCCTAGGATTTGTTGGCTACAGGGTTTTTGTTAATAGAAAACACTCATGTACCTCTAGGGGGGAGAAATTAAAGCACATGCGTCTTCCTTTTTGACCTTCGAACCCTTGCCATTTACATCAAACACTCGCTGTGAGAGAAGGCTAAATTAAAAGTCTGTGATGGCTCCCTCTCTAACAAGCCTCACTTTAAACTTGGCATTTTGTCCTAAAGCTGATGAGTTTCCATCTTCTCAGAAGATGTGTGTGCCCTTCAGAGATCGGAGAGGAGGAAATGTAACTTGTGGGAGGTGCAGTGCTTTGCTAACACTACCTTCTCCACTCAGAGTTTTAAAATTATTTTGCCTTTCAAGAGCAATTAATAAGTAGTTATACTAAGGAGAGTGACTTGACTTTACCAAACTTCAATTTTTATTTGTCTGTTAAATGGAGATAGTAGAGGTCTCTGGGGGCACAAAAAATGGTGCTCAACCACTAACCAAAAGGTTGGTGGTTTAAACCCACCCAGTGGCTCTGCAGAAGTAAGGCCTGGTGATATGCTTCTTTTAAGATTACAGCCACTGAAAACCCTATGGAGCAGTTCTAATTGGACACACGTAGGGTCGCCGTGAGTCAGAATCGACTTGATGGCAATGGGTTTGGTTTGGTTTTTGGTTGAGTTAGGTTTTTGGTTGGGTTAGTATCTACCTCAAAGGGTCCTGATGGAGACAACAAGAAAGAATGTATATAAAAGCGTTTTGTATCATGCTGTTCAGTTAAAACCCTGTATTCTCTGGGGAGGTCAGCAAATACTGGATGGTGGTGGAGCTGTAAGTGCAGAGCAACATTTCTTTTCTTTCAGAATGTAGGACTGAAGGCTCTTGCCTCTTAATTTTCAGTAAACCTTCAACCCTATGGGACTTTCATGTAGAACGTTAAAGATGAAATCTAGAAAAATTTTGTTTATTAAATTTTGAAAAGTGAATGGAAAATTAAACCTGTCTTATATTCAGTGGAGGCCAGTTTGATATGACTATAATAATAATTTCTTAAATTGGTTACCATGCTTTAGGGCTTGGGTGAGTATTGCTCTTGAATCGTCAGAACTGTTTTAAGTGTCCAGTCTGTGAATGCCATGACCCTCTGTATAGAAACCCAAAGCAGTGGAAAAGAGGTACCTTTCTTCAAGTACTTCCTCCTCCCCCTTTTAAAAATAGAAATTAATAGCGAGATGTAGGAGTCCCTGGGTGGTGCAAATGGTTAAATCCTTGACTACTAGCCGAAAGGTGGGTGGTTTGAATCCATCCAGAGGTGCCTGGAAGACAGGCCTGGAGATACGCTTCTGAAAGGTCACAACCTTGAAGACTGTGGAGAAATTCTACTCTGCACACATGGGATCACCATGAGTTGGAATCGACTAGATGACAACTCACAACTAACAAAAATAGTGAGACACAGCTTGCTGTGTTAAGATCATATACTCTACTTGATTTCCTTAAAAAGTCTCTCCCTAGTTTTCTTAACAAAAGATGGTTTGAAACTCTGGAATTCCCCTTAAATATTTCTCCATGAATTAAAAAGAGAAAATGGGAATTTTTTTCAGACATTTGGAATAAAAAATGAAGAAAAAATAAGTTTGTTTTTTTTTTTAATCTGGATAGCATTATTTATTTGGGAGAAAGAGGATGGTTGATGAAGATACTCTCCAGGTGCAGTATAAACAGCCTGGATTTGGGGGATATTTTATCTTTAATGAAAGGGCACTGGAACTCTTTGTTGCTTGAGGGGGGTACAAGCGATTTTTTAATTTGAGAAAAATGCAGGGAAAGATAGCCTTTATTCTGATAACATGGAGTTAGGTTCTCCCATTGTTGTCTTAGGACAGTCTTTTGACCACTGGCTCTGGCCTCTGTATTCCCTTCGCCAGCCTTTATCCAGGTGTCCAACTAATGCAACTGGACCACCCCAAATGGATCCTGGCTCCAGACCCCTCCAGGCCAACCTCACAGGGATGAGTTGTCCTGCTCGTCACGTCCCTTCTTGAAGGTGCCATCCCCTGTTGGGAACTCCTTTTTCATAAGCCCCTGAGGAATAATAAGCTTTTTGTTGAGCACCTACTGTGTGCCCAGCAGCACTGTGCTGGCGCTTTATTTATCTTTAGAGTTAATGTAAGTATAAAAGACAGAACTGCCACTGGGACTTCCTGGGTGTATTGTCCAGTTGTTTGTTTTCAGGAACAAACACTATCATCAGGTTCATTTTTTGTTAGCTAGATTAATACTGGTGTGTCATGCAAGGCATTGTGGTGTGAAGAAAACAATAGGTTTATCCTTCAGGACTCAGGGCTGGCATCACCTTCTCTGAAAAATTGTCTCTGTTATCTTACACCTAAGTTTGGACTGGGTACTGCTCTTTTGTGGCCCCTTAGAACTCTGTACTTGCCCTTGTAAGCTACTTAGAGGGTAGAAACTGTTTCTGCTGTCCCTGAATTCTGAATACCCTGCACAGTGCTCAGGACAAGAGTAGGCCTTCAGTAAGTGCAGAATGAGTGGATGAGTTCGAAAGCAAAGACCTGGGGCTCCTCCATTTATATACTTGAACTTCTCTGAGTCTCTTTCCTCACCCATAATACAGGGGGTAAATAATATCTACTTCACAGCTGTTGTTGTATCAAATGAGATGTCTCTAAAATTCCTTTGAAAATTGTAAAATAATTTCCATATATAATTCTGAGTTCAGAAATACTTTTTAAAAAATAATATTTTATTGTGTTTAAGGGAAAGCTTACATAGCAAATTAGTTTCCCTTTTAACAATTTTTATACAAATTGTTCTGTGCCATTGGTTACAATTTTTCCAATGTGTCAGCATTCTCATTTCCATTCTGTGTGTTCTGTTCCATTGATCTAGCTTCCCTTCACCCCCTTGGTTTCTCATCTTTGCTTTTGGGTAACTTCTGACCATTTGGTCTCATATAGTTCACTGTTTAAGGGAGACCTGCAGAAATAGCTTCAATTCCAAGTTCAAAGGTATTTTAGGACAATAGTCTTGGGGGTTCCTGTAGTTTCTATCTGTTCAGTAGGTCTGGCCTTTTTGAGAAATTTGAGTTTTGTTCTACGTTTTTCTCCCATTCTATTCAAGACCTTCTAATTGTGTTCCTGGTCAGAATGGTTGGTAGTAGTAGCTGGGTACCATCTAGTTCTTCTTAGGTTAGAAGAGGTTGTGTTTTGTGTGGGTGGAAATACTTCTTGAATGAAACTTTTCTTGTTTTATCTTTTAAATGTCCAGGTATTACTATGGTTGGACTTGCTAACTGTTACACAAAGAGCATTCCCTCCAGGAGGGACTAATCATGAAGAAATAATCAGGTGAAAGCTTAACTATTCATTGAGCCAATGATGGCCTCTGAGTGGATTAATAACATATGTAGTTGGACAACCTCCCTTATACTGTTACATATATTCTGAGAAAAAAATGTTTTATTAGAAAAGTACTTATCACATTTTGTACGACCTACTTCCAAACATTTGAGGAACAGTTTAGAAAGTGCATATTACGGTACAGGAAATTATTATGCCCATCAGCTTTTCAAAACTCTGCTCGTAACTCACATATAGGAAGGAATAGTTTCAATGTCCTGTGGCCCACAGCTGAGCAATGTAAGAACGCAAGTGAAGGAAAGGAATTGTGCAGATACTAAGTAGCCCAGCCCAGGAGTTGCAGCCACCTTATTGGACAGTTTTGTCTACACCTTCTTTTCCCCTGGGAATTACCAAGGAGGGGAAGTCTTCCCTCTTCCCTGCTACACACACCTTTTCTCCTCCCTGCCGTGGGTTTGAACACATTTTGTGAGGCTGATTTAGTGAGCTCGTGGTGCTCATAATCTCCTTATAGAAGTGTATGCACATTAAGGGGACGTATTTAATAGACATTGCTGCCTCTGTGAAAGAATGCTTTGTGGAAGGGAACCTTTGTGTATTTCTAGATCTCTCAGCAGTTCCTGGGGCGCTTCCCAAGTCTCCCTGACACCGAATGGTGAAGGATCGGCTTGCTTGAAGCCTGAAGCCGAAGCGGAGAATAATGGGAGGCAGGCGAGCTGTAGGGCGAGGGAGGGAGGAGGCAAGCTTTGGAATGTGGAGACCACTGGTGCTGGCACTCCAGATGTGAGCCTCTTAACACTTTCTGTTCTTCTTACCCCCGGCTGGGGACTTTGCATTTTCAATGAGGGCCCCGCTACTAGCAGCTCTAGTGAAAGTGGATCACTTTAAGCCCCCAACAATGGTGGTTTCTTATCCTCTTAGTTAATGCTTTAGATAACTTTTCTTTTAGATGAGGTAAACCAAACCAAACCCATTGCCATTGAGTCTATTCTGACTCATAGGAGCTTGTAAAGCAGGGCTGTGGCTCTGGCTTTGCTGGTAACAAACATTAAACTTTCCCATCTTTTCTAATCATCATTTTTCCCCCACCCCCCTGCATTCTCTTAATTTGAATGAATTTTTTACATTCTTGTTTGTGGACCAATCAAGCAGTATTAGTGATGTATCATGACCAGTTATCACAAAGAGGATTTAGTTAGAAAGAACAGCAGTTCTTGAGTTTCCAAAAAACAACATCCCAAAGCTTTGTTAGGCAAAGGATTTTCACTTTCTTTTTCTTTAAATTTAATTTATAAGCTCAAATCTAGAATTTAGCCAAGTGGAAGCTTTTTCTATTCATTACCTGTTAGCTACCAGGGAAACCACCAGCCCCTGAAAGGTTATGCCTGATGTGGTTCCTTAAATTGGTAGGAAAGGAAAACAAAATCTCCTAAGGACAACAGTTTATTGGTACGTGGGACTTACGATAGCTTGTTTTTTGGGGAACCTCTATGTGCCAGGCATTGTGCTAAGGGTTAGAGTTTTATTTCTAATGCAGATGGTTACTTACTTCAGAAAGAATAAATGACTTGTCAAGATTTTAAAGTCAAAAAATGGCAGAGGTAGGATTTGTTCTAGCATAAAAACACCACAAATTTATGGTAAAGCAAAAAGATTTTATTCAGCAATATATTCAGAGGCAAAAGTAGGAAACAGACAAGCATGCTGTCGGAGCCATGTCTGTGTGAGTCCAAGGAACATTACAGAATCTTCAGTATATACTAACATTACCAATGGGCAAAACCATTGAAAGCTTCACCTTTTCACAGATTGGCTAAAAACTGCTAAATCACTGTGATTCTACGTTTTGAATTGTCTTTCTTAATAATCATCGATTAATCATCAATACAGGTTTCAGTCAGGAGGGTCTTCATTGGTCCAACAAATCTTACTATTCACTAAATGCTAATAGAAAAAGAGTGGAAACTATGTGAGTCTTTTCTGCTCTGTTTGCTTAGTTTACGGGAAAGGTTCCCTAAAAGATGTTTTCCAAGATTGTCCTAGCTATTGTCTTTATACCTCAGGGCCCAGTCGATGTGTCTTTGTGAGTCCGGCTTCAGCTTCATCACATTCTAGGACAGGGAATAATGGCTCCAATATTATCTCCTAAATCAGATCCAAATCCATGCCAGCTTCTGCCTGAGCACCATAATATTTGCTCTCTGCAGAAATCTTATTTCTTTAGCTAGGGGGCTCTAGAGAACATCAGAGGGGGTTATGGGAGGAACTGGCATTATTATAGCTCAGTCAACAGGAAATATTTCACAGACCCAGTGGCTGAAGACGCGTTGTAGTTCATTCCTCTGTTTCCAAGTAGGCGTGTATAGGAAACTCCCTATACTACTTGGAGAGAATGACGGTGTGCATGTAGAAGAAGTGATTGAAAACTGGAAATAACACTGTGTAAATTTAAACTATTTTTGTCATCATCAGTAGGGAAAGAGAGAGAGAAAGAGAAAACCTGAGAACAAAATTCTAGTCTCAGGTAAATTATAGTGCCTAGTGGCGTACAGGTTAAGAACTACGGCTGCTAACCAAAAGGTTGGCAGTTCGAATCCACCAGGCACTCCTTGGAAACCTTATGGGGCAGTTCTACTCTGTCCTGTAGGGTCGCTATGAATTGGAATTGTCTCAACATTAATGGATTTGGTTTTGGTTTTATCCTATATTCTGGTATTCCTTCCTGATGTGTTAGGAGAGGCTGTCCTGTGCAATATACATTTATTTCTTCTTGTCCTTCTCTATGTTGAAGTGGATAAAGTGGCTGCTGTCATTGTTCACAAAGCCTCTTCATATAGTGGAAAGACTGTTAAGTTCTCCCTTATCTTCCCAGTGCTTTACCATAGAAAAAGATGTGTCCCCAGTGTACTTGATCTGTTTGCCTGGACTGAGGTTGGTGGAAGGACTTTGTTCTCAGTTGTTGATTGGGAGAGAGATGCAAAGATATGTATGGACAGAAAGAGAGGCAATAAATGAAACCACCAAACCCATGCCATCGAGTAGATTCTGACTCACAGGTGACCTTCTATCCTTTCTTATTTGACCCAGAGCTAAGGGAATTAGCTTTTTTTTTTTTTTTTTACTTGCCCATTTGAATCTAATTTACTGTAATGATTTTTCTAAAGGCCCTTAGCACCGAAGTCTTCAAATTTTTTCATTCTATCCTACTTATTTTTCCTTCTGTTTCTTATGGCAGCATCTCTCCTTTCTCCATCTCTTCCTAGGTTTGCCTTTCACAAGGGAATAGAACAAAAGTTGGAATATCTAAATCATTAAAAAAAACAAAAACAAAAAAACAACAAGCATGTATGGGCTTCTCTCCTTCCTTAGCTTGGACCTGGATAGCTGTATTTTAGTTTTACTGTAATATATTTGAGGAGCCCTGCTGGCACAGTGGTTAAGTGCTCAGCTGCTAACTGAAGGTCAGAAATTCAAACCCACCAGTCACTCTTGAGGAGAAAGATGCGGCAGTCTGCTTCTGTAAAGATTTCAGCCTTGGAAACCCAACGGGGCAATTTTACTCTGTCCTTCTAGGGTCGCTACGAGTCAGAATGGACTCAGTGGCAACGAGTTTGGTTTTTTTTGGTTTATATTTAAATAGCTTTGAGTGTGCTGCCAAAGGCAAGAGGGCACTTAATACCTTTGCATTTTATAATGCTTTGTTTGCCAGCCTGCCTGATGGCCCTGACAATGCATTCTAGAATGTGGGTGGTCGTGAAAGTGACTTGATCTTTGGTGCTTGTTTGAGCTACATTTAGACCTATCCTTTGAAATATGTGGGGTATTTTTCACTTCTGCTAAAGGCTTAAGATTCTATAAATGATGTCAGGATTACACACAATTGCCCTATGTTAGTCTGAATATTTTGATTCCTTTTTAGATTATTATATTATTTTAAGTTTAGCTAGCTTAAAATGTCCAAGAGATGGTGTGCTAAAGAGATGAGCACTCTAGCAATCTTTGCCGTAGGAAACCATATTCTACATCTGGCTCTACCTCTGGCAGGAATCACCTAACCTCTCTGGGTTGTACTGTCATCCTGTAATCTCCTAGACCCCCTTCCAGGTCTAATTTTCTATGATTGTGTGCCGAGTCAAATTTTCCCAGTTATTTCTAGCCAAAAGCATCACATTTCGAGTGTTCATCCTACTTGAAAATTTACAGCTTGCAAATCCACTGACTTTGGGTGAAAATAGTGGACCGTAGTGTGGAATCCCTGTTCTGCATAACAAGTATCTTAATAGTGGAGATGGAACACTGGTAATAAGAACAATCTGTTAGGGAGGTGAAATGAGTCATAGTCTCTTCCAGCTGAGCCGTACTGGGGAAGCTTTATTTATGGGTCAGTGAAATCACATGACATGAACTAACTTCCTGTGGGAGAGTCAGTTCATGGAAACCCAGTTTCCTCAAAACCTCTAGTTTTTCCTTAGAAGTTGCCTTCAGGAAAAACAAAAAACAGAAAAAACCCCTGAGCTTTACCTAAGTGGTTTCCTGTCTTTAAGGTTTCTATGGAGAGAGCATTTTCAAGCTTTAAAGGACTCTTGCTATCATTTTTAACCTGTGGGGTCTCGTCTCGAGATTTATGTTTCAAAGCAGGGTAGAAATTTAGTCCTTTTTTTTTTTTAATTGTGTTTGTTTGTTTTTTGGTAAGTTTACTTTTTCTCCCAAAATGTTGAGAGTCCAGTAATCAGTCCATTGGCTACTAATTATTCATTAGCTTTGCAGTGAAGTAAGAGAGAAATACAGTTTCTTTGATTTTATAGTGTCCCTATCCCCAAAATAAAGGCAGAGCTTTTTTTGTTCTTTTGGCCATTAATGCTGCAGGGCTTTGGCTGGCAGTGGTCCTTTGATCATCCATTGATTCAGCCAACATTGTTTTAGCCCCTACTATGTGCTCCATCCACCACCTGTCTCTCATTTTGTTGTACTGTGGTGGCTTGTTTGTTGCTGTGATGCTGGAAGTTGTGCCACCGGTATTTCAAATACCAGCAAGATGACCCAAGGTGGACAAGTTTCAGTGGAACTTCTAGACTAACACAGACTAGGAAAAACAACTGCAGTCTATTTCCAGAAATCAGTCAGTGAAACCCTATGGATCCCAACAGCATGTTGTCCGATATAATGCTGGAAGATGAGCACCCTAGGTTGGAAGCCACTCAAAATGCACAGTGGCTGCAACAGTGGACTGAAGCACACCAACAATCATGAAGATGGTGCAGGACCAAGTTTGTTCAGTTTTGTTTTGTTTTACATGGGATCACCCTGAGTCAGAGCTGACTTTATGACAGCTAACGACAGCAATAACAAAATGTGCTCCATAGTGCCTTGAGAGGCCCTAGGGTACATCTAGAAAGGACACAGGCCATGCTTGCTTACTGTGCTAGTGGGCTGGGCGAAATCTAAGAGTCTTTTCTAGTTTTGAAGTTTCAGCTCCCTAGTGATAGTCAATGGTGGCTGGGAAGGAAAGACAGAGAAGGAGACCCTTAGCCAGGAAGGATAAAGATGTTTCAAAAGTCTGATAAAATTAATGTAAAGTCTGATAAAATTAATGTAAGGGTTATGAGAAGTGAGGCTTTTTATGGTCTTTGGGGTCATATAGTTCAGGAAAGAATACCTGGGAGAGAGCTTGAATTCAGCAGGCATAAACCTTGACTTATTCTCTTGCTTATCTTTAGAGTCCTCTGCTCCCAGGAACTAGGTCAGCTCCTGGAGAGAAAATAATCAAAATAACAGTAGGATGAGGACAGCAAAGAGGTGGGAGGAACTGACCAGAGGCCAAGAGTGAGCACAGACTCAGGCATTCCTTCTTCCTCCAGAAAACCTTCCTGATTCTTCCACCAAAAAAAGCCCGATTCCGACTCATAATGACCCAATAGGACAGGGTAAAACTGCTCCATACGGCTTCCAAGGAGTGGCTAGTGGATTTGAACTGCTGACCTTTGGGTTAACAATCGTAGCTCTTAACTGCTGTACCACCAGGGCTACATAAGGGGTCCCAAATATCCAAAGCAATCTTGTAAGAGAAGAACAAAGTAAGAAGACTCACACTTCCCAATCAAAACCTACTATAAAGCTACACTAATCCAAATAGTCTGGTACTGGTATAATGATAGATATATAGACCAATGGAATGGAATTGAGAGTCTAGAAATAAACCCATACATCGGTGGTCAATTGATTTTTAACAAGTATGCTAAGTCCATCCAATAGGGAAAGAATAATCTCTTAAATAAATGCTGTTGGGACAACTGGGTAGCCACAAACAAAAGAATGAACATGAACCCATACCTCATAACGTTTGTGAAAACTAACTTAAAATGCATCAAAGACCTAAATGTAAGAACTAAGACCATAAAACTCTTAGGGGAAAACATAGGGATAATTCTTTGGGATCTAGTTTTTAACAACGGATTCTTAGATATGACCTGAAAGCATGAGCAACAAAAGACAAATAGATGAATGGTATGTCATCAAAATGAAGACTTATGTTCATCAAAAACCAAAGCCAAAACCCAAACCCATTGCCGTAGAGCCAATTCCAACTCATAGCTACCCTATAGGGCAGAGTAGAACTGCCCCACAGGGTTTCAAAGGAGCAGCTGGTGGATTCGAACTGCAGACCTTTTGGTCAGCAGCTGTAGCTCTTAACCACTGTGTCACCAGGGCCCCTATTTTTCCATGGTTGGGGGAATATACCCTTAAACAAGATAGACACACCCTTAGGGAGCTAACAGACCAATGGAGGAGACAGACAACTAAGCAAATCATCATGAAGAGAGCTACCAGTGAAAAGCGTGGCAAACTCACAATAGCATGTAGACATTGATTGTTGTTGTTAGGAGCTGTCTAGTCAGTTCCGACTCATAGTGACCCCATGCACAACAGAACAAAACACTGCCAGGTCCTGTGCCATCCTCACAGTCGTTGTTATATTTGAGCCCATTGTTGCAGTCACTGTGTGAATCCATCTTGTTGAGGATCTTCATCTTTTTTCTGACCCTCTGCTTTACCAAGCATGATGTCCTTCTCCAGGGACTAGTCCCTCCTGATAACGTGTCCAAACTCCGTGAGACGAAGTCTTGCCATACTTGCTTCCGAGGAGCACTCTAGCTGTACTTGTTTGTTCTTCTGGCATCCATAGTCTATTCAGTATTCTTCAACAACACCATAATTAATTGACTAGTGTACCCTTTTATCTTATGTTTGTACAGTACCAAATAACAGTGCTTGGCATAGCGTTGTGGCTCACTAAATGGGAACTATTCATTTGTCTCCCTTATTTTCTTACCACTTGAAACTGAAATGCTGTCTCACAAAAAATTCAGTTTAAATCTCTATTTTGTTCTATTTCTACAGCAATACTTTGTATTTCTTTAATCATTGTCTACCTGAGATTTCAAAAGTGCACAGAATCTTTATTTTAGAGTGGGAAGGTGCCTTCAAGACTAATTTCTTCATATTAAAGAAGGGGAATCTGAAACTCAGAGAAATGTGGCTTCTTGCCCAAGTTCGCTCAGCTAATTGGGGATGGGCATAGATTTAAAGCTGAGTCTCCAGATTTTTGATCCAGTGGAACTTGTACCACACTGTACCACTTCTCAGTATTTGAAATGTGAAACAGGATTGATTCCCAGGCCTCAAAACTCCTCTTGGATCTCAAATCTTGCCTGTAGAGTTTATTACTTGATTTCAAGTACTTTCTTGATTCTCTGATTCCTTGTCTTCCTGTCAGGACTGAGAGCTACACCTCAGCTGTCCACTGTGTCACCTATTCTTGAGCAAGGTGTCAACTGCTGTGCTGAGCTGATCTGACTGTTTCCACAGTGAGGTGCCAGAAGTAAAGTGCGTTAATGGTTTACATTAATAGACTACATTGATCATTTCCCTCCTTTCGCAACTTGCAGAATGGAGGACGCCTGAAAAAGCATATAATATCTCAGCTTTGTTTTACCCAGCCTTCGTAGGCATATTAACTAACTATACCTGATAACTGTACTTTGGAGTATGCATTCCCGGAAGTAGTGCTGACTGGCTCAGGACTAGATGGTATCCTGATACTGTGGCTCCAAGCATCCTGTATTGCAGCGGGTATCTTCCTGTTCCTGGAAGTCATGGCCAACCTCTGCCCAGAGTGTTTTCCCAGCTGCCTTTTGTACAGTTGTTGTCAGTTTTCCCAGGGCAGGGTGATGTTTATGAGGACTTGACTAGTTCCTTACCCTTATCATGGGCTGATTTTTTACATCAGTTTTCTCGACCATTTTCTTGAAGGCACCTAAGCCACCATAACATTGTATTTTAACTACCTGAATGATACTCTTCCTTAATTATTTGCTGTATTCAAAACTATTGTCCAATATACAAATAAATGACAGAAACTAAATGGCAGAAAGAGAAGCACACAGTATGCCACACACACTGCAAACCACTTAATTCTGGAGAGACCAGTGGATCTCTTTGCCTGAGAGTTTATGATGTGATTGCATTAGTCAGGAGAGAGTAAGACTCAGAGCATCTTATTTTGGGATCCAGAGGATTCAGGGAGTCTATGAATTTGATGAGAAAAAAAATTACAATACAAACTTCTAACTGAAATTTAGCATTTCCTTCAATTATGTAGACAACAAATCCTAACAGTATTAGCAGTACCTGGGACTTTGTCACCAATACCAGTAAAAGATATTTTCATATCTCATTGTAGGTATTGCAGATAACTTGGAATAACATGATCCTCACTACTTTGAAATTACAGTAGTTATTAGACTCATTGTTAGATCTTATGGATTAATGTATTAATAAAGATGCACATATTACAATATAATAACTTAAAAAATTATAGTTAGTGTTCTTTGTAATCTTTGTGATTTCTTTTATGCATTTTAACTCATGATTCTGAGAGAAGGTTCACACGTTTCCCTAGACTGTCATCGGGCTCCATGACACAAAGAAAGCTGAGAACCCCTGGCAAGACAGGCTGGTGTAACAAATACACCCCTACATCTCAGTGATTCAGCATGTAAGTTTATTTCCTGGTTAATCTTCTACGGGTTGATGTGGCTGTCATCTACGTTGAGGGGTTAACATATCAGCGTGTAACTTCCAGGTTTGCCTCAACAGGGCATGAGAGTCATGGAGAACTTGCCCTCCTTGTAGGCTTTGGCTAGATGGTGAGACAAGTCACCTCTGCTCACAACCCATTGGCCGTAATTGGTCACGTGACCTCACCTAACTGCAAGGAAACTGAGCTATGTGGAAGAGCACATGGATGTCCAGTAAGCAAGCATAAATGTCTGTCACAACATTCACTGGCCTAAAGTGTACAGCATTATATCTTCTATGCCTGGCACATTGAAGGTGCCTAATGAATACTTGTGATATAAATAGCATCCTTGATTGTGTATGCAAACAAACAAAACAAAACCCAGCATTGAAATTCCATAAGATCCAACATTGAAGTTCATATACTAGTTACAAGAATTACCCTATTGCTATTGTAAAAGCCCCTGGGTGGTGAAAATGGTTAACATGCTTGGCTGCTAACCCAAAAGTTGAAGGTTTGAGTCCACCCAGAGGCATCTTGGAAGAAAGGCCTGGCAATCTACTTCTGAAAAAACTAGCCATCGAAAGCCTATGGAGCACAGTTCTACTCTGACACACATGGGGTTGCCATGAGTTGGAACTGACTCAGTGACAACTCTTTTTTTATGTAGATAGTGAGAGTTTACTATATTCTGTGTCTTCTAGAATTGAACGACTGCCCACAAATAAAGATTCTTCATCTCCTCTTTCTCCATTTTAATAAATCAGGAGGAAAGTGCAGTGAGCTCATAAACATCATATTTTCTATGGGAAATTAAAAGAGGTATAGTGAATTGTGCCCAGAATATACAAATGGTCTATCTTGACACACTGTGTTTCTTGCCTCTCTTAAGGTTCACAACCCCTTCTTCTACCAGCTCTGTCTTTATTTTATGTACTGTTTCTCTTGGGATAAAACCAGCTTCGCTCATCATGACCGGAGGCCTTCAAGTCTAGTGGTAGCTATATTCTTGGATTTATTTTAGTCTAGGTTAACTATCTCTTTGAACTGATTTATGCCTTTTTGTGTTGATGCCTTCAGCAATTAATTCCATATTTTAACTACTTCTTCTTTAAGAAAATACTGTCTGAATGGTTTCTAGAAATTACTTCTATTTCTGGCAAAAAAGTTTTCTGGTAAAAAAAAAAAAATTACTTCTCTTTCTGGTTTTGTGCACATAAAGGCCAAACCATGGTAAGTGTAATATAAATACTTGAAAGAGTGCCTACCAATACTTTTCTCCTAAGCATAGACCTTCTCCTTAAAAGACGTAGAAGGAGGGGATAGTCCACTCTCCTCAAAAACTGATGAAAAAGAAATAGAAATGATTCTCAGTAGAAATCATCAGCTTTTTATAATTTTTAATAAAATGTGGCTGGTCTCTTAAGGGCATAGCTGTAGAGTTTGAGAGCCTGCAGGAGCTACCATGTGAGCCCAGGAGTGGGTGGCTTGTGTGAACCAACTAGAAGAGAAGTTATAAATGAGCTTGGCCTAGATGTCTTGTTTTACTGATTAAATAAATAAATACAGTGACTTAATGGTGGATAGGAGGCATTGGTGGTTCAGTGGTAGCATTCTCACTCCCTATACAGGAGACCTGGGTTCAATTCCCAGCCAATGCACTTCATGCACAGCCACCACCCATCTGTCAGTGGAGGCTTGTGTGTTGCTATGGTGCTAAAGGGGTTTCCGTGGAGCTTCCAGACTAAAACAGACTAGGAAGAAAGGCTTGACAATCTACATCCAAAACTTAGCCGGTGAAAACCTATAGATCACAATGGTCCAATCCACACCTCATCATGGAGATAGCCCAGGGCTGGGCATCGATTTCCTTCCATTGTGCGTGAGGCTGCTATGTGTCAGGGGCCGACTTGAAGGCAGCTAACAACAATGGTGGACGAAACGTCTTAACTCAGGTGACATTGGAAAAAAAGGTGTCCTTTTTTTCCTTCATTTTTTTTTAAGAAAATTCTTCAGATAGCAAGTTGGATATAAGTAATATAAGGCTTAGCTTACATCACATAGCATTTAAAGTACTTTTGGTTTTGGATGTTTTTCCAGTCATTTGTTTTCTTTGTTAAGGCTAAGAAGAAGAAGCAACACAGCCTTTTCCTCATTTTGAATAGAGAAGACATATAACAACCTTTGCAAGTAGACGCCTTTCCCGCATTCCAGCTGTGAACTTATCCTGTAATGTACACTTCATAGCTGTCTTATTTGAGCAAATCCTCCGGAGCCCTAAAATTGATTTGTTGTATTGCTTCCACATTTTTTGCCAATAGTTATTTAGACAGAGCTGAAACATATTAAACACAGGTTGAGTTCCCCATTGTCCTGTCTGGCACTCTGTTTCCATCCATAAAATACACTGGTGTACATTAATTAGATCACTAAGGGGCTCATTATTACTGAATTCCAGCCAGGACTTCGTTTCCTAAACACATGTGCCTGCTTGGTATTGCTTGTAGGCTTTAAGCTTTATTTTCCACTCTGTTTTGTGTGTGTATGTGAGTGTGTATGTGCGTGTGTTATGTGTGTGTGTGTTTCTTTTGTTTGCAAAGGAGAATAGGAGCAGCGAGGAATTATTTTTAGATGATACTGTGATTTTTATTTCTATTACATATTCTTTTAGGTCAAGGGGATGGCAGGTAAAAAGGAGAATTCCAGCCCTGTGTAGTGAATGTCAGAATTGGGGTAAAGAAGAATAGGTAAGGAGAGGTAAAAAGTTGTTGGAAGTGGGAGAATATGAACAAAGTTATGTACAATTAAAACCACTTAACCTGTACTCCAATCTCTCAATCCCAAGTGACAGTTGACCACTGATTTATGGAAACTAAACTGAAGAAGGCTTTGGCATATTGCTTCAATCAAAATTCCTTTCTTTTTCCATTTTGGGTGCACCGCTCTCCCAGTATTCCCTGGTGTTGGTGGGAAAACTTGGTCAAAAGAGGATAATTACATTTTTATTTAGTTGCACGCTCTTCAGAAGGCAAATATTCATTAATTTCTATCTGATAGCGCCGTACTTTTTTTTGTGCCTAAACAATTGAAACAGGAAATGACCCGAGATACAGTTTCCATGACACCCTGTCACTTGGATCCAGTTTTCCACAAGATGAAAGACCAAAGCCGGCTTTTGATAGTGAGTAACTAATTGGACTGGCTGATAGTGGGAGTTTTTTAATGTGAAAAATAAAGGAGGGAAAACTGGAACAGCTGTGTTTTGGTACAGTTGTCTAATCCCCAGATAAAACACTCCAAGGACATTGAAATTGAATAGTACTTTTAGTTAAGGGGGAAAAAAAATCTAAAATCTGTCAAAGCACTGGTTTACTTTAGAGAAAATACAGAATATATTTATGTGGAAAAGCAAAAACAAACAAATAAAAAATTTTACAGAGCCAAGGTACTAAGCGATGCCTATTAGCAATCATCTTTGTTTACGCAAACTATGATTTCATATTTTTTAGATGTTTTAAGGCACTCTTGCATGTGAAAAAAGAGACTAACTGCTGGCTTATATTTTCCAAATGTGTTTCTTTGTATCATGGTGGGTGGAGCTGATGAGTTTTGTTGGGAGGTTTAAAAATATGTATAACTTATGTCAAACAAATTGAGACGTTCAGTTAGAAATGTTTTGATTGACCAGTCTCCCACCTCTACCCCACCCTCACCCCCAACACGCACACATAAATTCAGCCTTCAATGATCTGTATTTTGCAGCTGAAGAGCTTGTCTAGAGAATGAAGTGTGAATAAGCCAGGGATTTGTTAGACTGACTAACAGGTAAAATTTCTTTCCTGAATGTCTTTTGGGAAGGTCATTGGTTGGGAAACCTGGGCTCTAATTCCATCAGCCACCAGCAGAGTGACCTGAATTTTTCTGGGACTCTGTTTCCCTTTCTCTTGTAAATGAAGTCCCTTATAGCTCTGTCATTCTTTGTGTTTTTGAACTGAAAGTCAAGCTTTGAAAATTCCTATTAACACTAAGCACAGGACATGCATATTAAAAGGCTGGAGAAAACACCTATTTTACGTAAAAGACACAGCATCTTATTACAGGAAATTACATTTGAAGGTTGAAGAAAACTGCCTTTGACTTAATGAATCAGTAATTCTCAACTTCTCTCGCCTGGGTATACCTGAATACTATCTCTGTCAGTTTTATAGCCAGTGGATTTACCTGTTCAGTTTAATTCTTTCATTTTGTGTATAGGTATTTCTCCTTGGTTTCATTTTGTTTTCCTAAGTAGAAGGATAGAAACAGATGTTAAAACTCAAATCCTACTGTATACTTAGGAGGCAGCATATGCTAATGGAAAGAGAAAGATAGACTTACCTGGGTGTAACCGTGGGCAAAATAGCTATTAAATAAGTTTCCTGCTTTGCAAGGTGTACCCGCCTTTGGGTGGACTGCAAGTTCCATGAGGTCTGAGATGCCCCCCCTCACTTTTATAAACTCAGCCACCTAGCACAGTGCCTGTCCCATGGAAGAGGTTCACTAAATGTTTGAATGGATTGTGAAGACAAGTGAGATGATGTACAGAAGGAACACACACAGTAGCTGTTCAATAAATAGTAGTAATTGTTACAGTTTCATTTTCACGGATTGATACTACTTTATGCTATTGGTCTCAGAAAAGCATCTCTTGAGGCCAAGACTTCTCATTTCTTCTACTGAATTTTGGAGGCCAACCAGAAGAAAGTTTATTTTCTGGTTACAGGTTAGGTTTCTTCTAGACCTGAGTCTTAACCACATGTGAAACTAGAGCTACTTTTTCGCTGCAATACCACCCAAATTTAAGGTACTACGGGAGTCCATGCCTAAGTTGTCTTTTGTCTTCCCAGGGCCATCATTCCCCACTGCAGGGGGGAGGGGCCAAGAAAGGGGAGGATGCCCAAGAGCCATTGGTGAGCCCACCGCCGGCCGGGTACCTGCTCAGCCCAGGGAGCTGTAAGCGTAACTGCCAGAAAAGCAGTTATCGGATATCCCTGAGATAGGAGACCAAGCCTTGACCAAGTACTCACACCGTTTCCCAAAAGTGCTTTTGTCCCTCTCTTCCCCAAAGGGGGACAGCGTTACTTCCTTTCCTGGAGGCTGGTAGTAAATACTTCTAGTCCCACTGGAGATGCCCTGGTGGTGCGAACAGTTAAGCACTGGGCCCTAACTGAAAGGATGGGGGTTCAAACCTACCTGACTGCCCGCAGGAGAAAGACCTGGCCATCTGCTTCCATAAAGATTACCCATTGCCATCAAGTTGATTTTGACTGATAGGACCTTATAGGACAGAGTAGAACTGCCCCATAGGGTTTCCAAGTAGCTGCTGGTGGATTTGAACTGCCTACCTTTTGGTTAGCAGCTGCGTTCTTAACCACTGCACCACCAGGGCCCCTCCCTAAAGATTATAGCCAAGAAAACTCTATGGGGCAACTCTACTCTGTCACATGCTGTCACTGAGCCAAGAAATCCACAGCACCTAAAAGCTGTTTTACTAAACGCTGTCTTACTGTTTCCCATCTTGAATCATGAATATTCAGCAGGATGGGGGGGCGAGGGGGAGGGTGCAGAAGGCTCCCCCTCCTGCGCCCTTGGTGGCAGCCCCAGAAACTTGGCTTTCTTAGGTTATCTCAGTAACCTTACCAGGTACTTAACGTCCCAGTCTATACGATGGAACCTCTCGGCCCCCAAGCCATGCCCGCCCCTGCCACTCCCTCCCCCCACCGGTGCCTCTACCCCGAGCGCCCCAACACCTCTCCTCCCGCTGCCCCTCGTTCCCCTCTCTCCCCTGACGCCCCTCCCACTGGCCGCGCTCCCCTGACGCCCCTCCCACTGGCCGCGCTCCGCTCTTGATGTCCCTGTCTCTGCTCCAGGCCACTTCCAGTCCCTGTCGCTGAAGCCCTCCTTCCCTTACAGGCCCTCCCCCTGATCGAGGACCACCCCCCGCCTCGTCCCAGCTGCCGCCCTTGAGGCCCGTGTCCCAGCTTTTTGTCCCCCAATCCGTGGGTATTGTGCAGCTCCTCGGCCCGTCTCTCCCCTCCGGTCCCCGCTTCGCTCCCCTGCGGTCCTGCTTCTTTCTCTCTCCTCAGCCCTTTGTCTTTCACTTGGAAACCTCGTCTGCCCTTCTGCTGTTAGTGTGCTTCTTGAGGATCCCACCTAACTTTGCTAGCAAACCCCGGGGCTGCTCCTCAGGGTAGCGGCGACCTGGGGCGTCTCCTTTTCTGCCACCTCCCAATCCCTTCCACTTCTACAAGTCGTGCGCTGGATTTTATTTTTAAATCAAAATTAGTGAAATGATATTAAAGGGTAGGCGCTTTTTTAAACGGATGGGTGCACATAAAACACGATGGGAATTGATGCAATGCCCGATAATTCAGGCCCTTCACTGGTGGGCCCTTGTTTTATTCACTCCTAATAAGTGCCAGGTGTTGGGGATTCTCTGACTGACAACACGGCAGACCAGGACCCGCGGGTAGGCTTCACGTGTCTGACTAGACTGCAGCTACTCATTCATTTTACATTTAATAAGCCCTTGTGCTGTGCTTGGCGTTGTGCTGAGCTCTAGGAATATAAACAAAGAGGCTAAAACTCCTCATGAACTGAGATAGGTTATATAACTATCATTTATTAAGCACTTACTGAGTGCTAGATGTTCTTATTTGCTTTATCTTGTTTCTCACAACTTTCTGTGAAGTCTATACTGTTATTATTAATCCTCTAAATACAGTTACTAAATGGAAGAGACGGCATTTAAACCCAGGTACTCGGCTGCTGACTGGAAGGTCATTCAACTCTGTGAAAGAAAGATGTGGCAACCTGCTTCCATAAAGATTTATAGCCTCAAAAACCTTATGGGGCAGTTCTATAGACTGTTCTACAGGGTCACTATGAGTCGAAATCAACTTGACAACAATGGCTTTGGTTTTTGGCTTTTACTCTTAACGACTATACCAAATAAGTAAAGCAATACAAGTGTCATAATGTATTGAGGCCTTACTATGTGTCAGGCAGCATTCTGAGCACTTCATGTGTATTGATTTGCTTAGTCTTCGCTAATGTGTTAGGTACTGTTACTATTTTAAAACAGAGGAGGACGTCGAGGAATGAAGATGAAATGACTTTGCTCAAGGTCGCTTGCTAATAAGCAGCAGAGCCAGACGTCAAAGCCAAGCAGGGTGTAGTGGGTATGTTATTAGGTGCCATCCTGTACAACCCAACTCATGGTGACCCCATGTGTTACAGAGCAGAATCACGCCATATGGTTTTCTTATGTAATCTTTAGGGAGGCAGATCCCCAGGCCTTTCTTTTGTGGTGCCACTGGGTGGTTAGCAGCCAGTCGTAAACCACTTGCACCACCCTGGCTCCTTATAGTAGATATAGTTGGGGAGAAAGTGGTTTGTTCTACTGGAATGGGAGGTGTGTCAAGAAAGATTCAGAGAGAAGGTGACCCGTATGCTGAGTATCAAGTGTATGTTGTGTATCATGGTTGTGTTCCTGCCCAGTACACACTGTGCTTGTTGATAGAAAATGCTGAAGGGATACTCAGAAACATTTTTCAAAGTGAGGGTAAAGCTGCTTAATATTTTGACTTAGATTTTCCTGAATAAATTGCCTGCTCTTAGTGGGAGTAGCTTACTACCCCAGTAGAGCTTTTTTTTTTTAAAGCAAACAGGAAAGTTATAGTTCCAAACTGGTTGAAAACAGATAGGAGCAGAATTAGCTATTCAGTTCTTTTTATGGCTAATTACATGTTATCAGGCAAGGATTTCAATTTACTCATCTGTAAAATGGGATTAATAATAACTCTACCATCCCGTCTTGTGGTTTATAAGTGAGATATAGTACTTTGAGGTCCTAGGCAGGAAAGATGTTGGAAGCTCATTATTTGTAAATTAGTATGTGTTTCATGCATCAGGCTTTTGAAAGTTGTTCTTGATGTATTAGAACCAGACAAGTACACAGACTTTAAAGGTCTCAGCTAACCCTGCAGGAACCTTCCGCCATATTCCAGCTAAAGTCAATTCCTTCTACTCTGCTCTCATAGTACTGGTATTTATGCCTCTATTAAACCACTTACCAAGTCTTGTGTTACGGTCAGTTGTATCCACTTCTGTCTGTCTCTGTTAGATTTTGCTCTCCTTGGAGCCAGGGAATGTCCTACTCATCTGTGCTTTGCCATTAAGTTTGGAGACCACAGTTGAGGCTACAGTACATGCTGATTGAATTGAGCTAATGGGCTGCCTGGTTATAGCTGAGATGAAAGGTGATGTTTTTACCTTTTGTTGCGGTTGTTCGTTTTCACTCTCTGGGATGAAAAAACTACATCTTGGGTCGACATGGAGCATAGGCTCAAAGGCACCTGGGGAAGAGGCAGGGCTGGAGAGTAGGGGAGCTGGAGTGGACATCTGCTGACAGCCAGGGAGATAGGGAATGTGGAAGCTCAGGATGAATTAGGAAGATGAGCCAGGAATGAAACAAGAATGAGCTTTCACAAGCTGCAAGTGAGAATGGAACTTGAGGCCCTTTGGAAATAGTGGAGAGGAAATAACTTCTTGATATGCAAAAATGAGACATTTGGAGGAAGGAACACACAATTAGGAGTCAGAATACTCGAGTCCAAACCACTAATATGTGCCTTGGCAAGTCATTTAATCTTGGGGGTCTCCATTTTCTCAGCTTTATAATGGGAAAAATAATATATCTTATTGTATTGTTTCCAAAGACTGCCATAACAAAGCACCATGAACTTGAGGTGGTTTCAAACAATAGAAATTTATTCTCTCAAAGTTTTGGAGGCTAGTTCTAGTCATAAAATCAAGGTGTTGGCAGGGCCATGTTCTCTCTGAAGTCTCAAGGGTAGAATTTATTCCATGCTTTCCTCTTAGCTTCTGGGGTTGCCGACCGTCTTTGGCGTTCCTTGATTTGTAGACACATCACTCCAATCTCAGCCTCCATTGTCACACAGCTGTCTTCCTGTGTGTCTGTCTTTTCTTATATGGACACCAGTCATATTGGATTCGGGCCCACCCTAATCCAGCGTGACCTCATCTTAACTTTGATTGTATCTGGAGAGACCCTATTTCCAAATAAGGTCATATTTACAAGTACTGGGGGTTATGACTCAACTTGTCTTTTTGGGGGGACACAGTTCAACCCATCACACCCATCTCCTTCCTAACATATTTTTGTAGGACTCACATAAGAATGTTTACAGAAGCACTCTTGTATTGTAAAGTGTAAACCACAGCACAAATGCTGGTGTGAGGGTGGGTGAGAGAGCTTCATATAGAAAAAAAGAGCATTGGATTTAGATCCAGATGACACGTGGTCTTTCTTGTGAACTTGGATTAGTAACTTTATCTTCCCAAGTCTCAATTTCCTCATTTGTCAAATGGGGATAATAATGCCTATCTTATGTGTAATGAGCCTGCCAGGGGAGAAAAGATTTGAGTTGGGACTGTCTGGACAACTTGTTTCAGCTGTTGACATTAACCACTCACTTGCACTGATGTTGTTACTCACTTACTTAGATGGGTTCCTATGTCCACATCCAAGCCCATGACTTGTGGCTTCTCTTTCTGACCATGAAGTGGCTTGGTCAGACCGAGATGTGGCATATTTAGAGAACTCTACCAGGTGTTATGTCGTGACTCTCCCAGGTCTGACACTGGTTCATCACCACAGATGTTTTTTACTTTTAAGCCCATGACAGCTTCCCCAGCCTCGTTAAATTGCCCCCCTGGTTCTCTTTCTTTCCTTGAAAAAGACCCTGGCTTCCAGCCTGCTTGCCTTCCCTTTGGAGGCCCCCGCCATCCACCCCCTTTCTCTCAGGGTTCTTCTCCTTCCATGATTGGCTGTTGTTCTCTCATTTTTGCTTCCCCAGAAGACAAGCACCCAAGCCTTTTACCTTTGAAGGCTTTTATTGCTAACTGTGAGAGAAAACAATAGGACATCACAGAAAAACTACACTGAGACCTACGCAAAAAGGAAAAAACCCAAACCAGTTGCTGTCTAGTTTATTCCAACTCATGGTGACCCCATGCGTGCAAAATAGAACTGTGCTACATAGAGTTTTTAAGGCTGTGAACTTTTGGAAGCAGATTACCAGAATTAGTAGCCAAGAGCTTAGCCATTGACGTCACCCAGGGACTCCTACTGAGACCTATAAAAAACCAAACCAAACTTGGTGCCATTGAGTCAATTCTGACCCATGGTGACCCCATGTGTTACAGAGTAGAACGGAGCTTTATGGGGTTTTCTTGGCCGTAATCTTTACAGAAGCCGATTGATTGCCAAGGCTTTCAGCAGTATTGCTTAGTGGATTCAAATTGCCAACCTTTCCATCAGCAGTGGAAAGCAACCTGTTTGAGCTACCCAGGGGCCTCATAGGACTGAAAATGTAATGCAGTTCACACTCTCTTTTTCTCTCTTATTTTGTTCCTAACTATACCTATGCATGGAAAATGCTCTCTGCTTTTATTTCTCAGGGTGTTGAGGCCCATCACCTCTTTGAACTGTCATGGTGGAAGCCCTATAACTTCCTCCATCATGGCGCTTCTCATGCCTGTGATACTCCACTCCTGTAGCAAGTATGGAGTTTTCGTTTTTTAGAGCTCTCCAGGCTGGGTAATAACCAGTTCACTGGGTCTCAGCTCTGCCCAGGAAGGACTAATTAATTGCAAAGTAAACTCTGGGCCATAATAAGAAATTGTTGAAAGAACATCATCTTTAATCTTTTCTTTGGCTTCAACCACTTGTTATTAAAAAGGTAGATTTGAATCAACTAAAGATGTACAGCTTTAGTTCATTTATCGTTCTTGGCTTAAAAAAACAGATAAGAAGGAAAAGGATCTTAGGGGAAAACACTGAAGGTATCCAGTTAGTTTATAAGGCTTTATTTTTCTTTGACTATGAAGTCAGTCCTAGGGGGCTTTTAAAAGTAGAGAAGTTTTGTTAAATCTCTTAGGATAGAAGAAAAACACTACAACATTATATATAAATAAATGTGAGGTTAAAAATATCGGATAGGTTTTTGAAATACCTTTCTTTCAAAACCTAATCCATATATAACTTTTAAAATTAGTGACATCTGTAGCCCTTCAAAGTTGATTAATAATGGGAGAGATTAATGTAAGACAGTAGAGACCATGATTCTCAAAGATTCTTAGATATATTTTGACTTGTACAACTACTGTTAGTAATTTGAAGTTCAGGATTATGAAGAAAGGATAGGTTTCGGGAAAACACGTTAAAAAAAGTTATTGAAAAACCAGCTAGCTTTCATGAGTTGGGTGAAACGTGTCTCTCCCCAATAAAGTTATGTTTATGACAGAATTGTGAACTGGGATAAGAATATTTTGTAAATGAAGGAGATTTATATTTACTGAATTTCTGCCTTATAGCAGGCACTGTATTTAATCTGTTTTATCTCACTTGCTGTAATTTCCTTTATTTTATAAATGATTCTCATTGACAGGAAGTCTTAATAGCTTGCCCAGTATCAGTTAGCTAGTATATGGGAGATTGAACATTCACATCGAGGGCATTTATATTTCAAAGCCCTGGCTCTTCCTATTATATCCTGCTAGGATTATAGGAAGATGAAGATGTGGAAGAGAGAAAGAACGGAGAAAGGAATAGAGGTTGCCTAGGAAAATAAACAACCATCAGGTTCCAGAGATGGGTTATTGGGAAATCAAGAGCTCAGACCAAAAAATCATAAACCCTGCAAGATTGAAATGGACCTGTTAAGGGAATAAAGCTTGCCACCCTCTCCAGCTGGTCACTAACTCTGCAACCTCTCTGTCAGGTGGTCACCTAGCCTCTTCCTGCGACAGTGATGTGAGTGTCGTGCACAAAGCCTTCTGTTCCGTCTTTGCACCCAAAGCTCCGACCATTAGGAAATTATTCCCTATGGACCCCAGGGTTTCCTTTGGCTCCAAGTTTACCTGTTATTACAGTAATAACCTCTTGGCTCCAAGTTTACCTGTTATTACAGTAATAGCCTCTTAAAACTCAAAAAACCAAACCCATTGCCGTCAATTCGACTCCAACTCATAGCAACCCTATAGGACAGACTAGAACTGCCCCAGAGGGTTTCCAAGGAGCAGCTGGTAGATTCGAGCTGCTGACCTCTTGGTTAGCAGCCGATCTCTAAACCACTGTGCCACCAGGGCCCCAATAACCTCTTAGTAATGAAAAATAGTAATTAGCACGTTGAACTGACAAAGCTAGCAGCAAGGTGGTTATGAACCAAAGTTCTAAAATCAAATTGCTTTGGTTGGAATCCCAGTTCTTGCTTACTAACAGGGGCCTTAGACAAATTACATAACCTCTCTAAGCACTGGTTTCCTTATCTGTAAATGACAGCTGACTCATAGTACTGTTATAAGGACCAAATGAGATAAATAAAGCATTCAGCACAGCCACTGGCACATAGTAAGACTCTTTATAAGAGTTACTGATTGTTGTTATTATTTCTTTTAACTCGGTGAGGTAGAAATTATTGCTCCCACTTTCCAGATCTTAGAAACTGAGGGACTTGCCTAAGGTTCCACAGAACAAGCAAGAAACACTAGGGTTCAAAGGCGAATGATTCAGTTTCTGCTCTTTCTGTCTAAGGCTTCTCACCACTGTTTACTCTGAATGGAGAGAGGCTACTGCAGGCCAGTTGGGGTAACTGAGACAAATTAAAACAAAACGGCCTGCAAGTGTGTCAAGGGACTTTTATCCCTGCTAATCTGGGGCTAAATTCAATACTTCCGCACCTCAAGTTGCTGACCTTCCTCTTTTCTTTCTCCCGAAGAGGAATTTCCTTTTGAAACTGTTATTTCAGTCATTTATATTCACTGCTCATTGGCACATGGGTTAGGTGTCACAGCATCTATTTGTTTTGAGTAGCCAATATAAAAAGCCTCTTTTGGGGGTAGAACTTGATGTGTTAGTATATACATGAGGTAAACCTGACAAGAGGTATGGTTAAGTACTTTTCTCATCATTTCTTTTGTCTCCCAAACTCTTCCACGATCAAGTCATACAATTTATTTTACTTTGTTAGCTTCATGTTTAATCCCTAGCCTGTGGATATTATCAGATAAATTCATGCCAAACAGAGGCACAAATTTCCATCCTTAACGTGCAGTCTTTCTCTAATATCAATTTCTATGATCAGAATCCGAGAGCCTGGCACCAGGGTTCGAATCTTGATTCTACTGTGAGCTCTTTTACCTTGAGTAAACCACTTGATTTGTAGCCTGAGATTATCTGCCTGTAAATTTCTTCGTCCATCAGTTTTACCAGGGTCATTCTAAGACGGATTTTCTCAGCCTCAACACTATTGACATTTGGGGCTGTGTAATTCTTTGTTGTAGGGGGCTGTCCTGTGCACTTCAGGGTGTTTAACAACATCGCTGGCCTCTACTCACTGATTGCTAGTAGCAACCCCTCTTCCTCCAGTTATGACAACCAAATATGTCACATGTCCCCTAATCTCCCTGGCTGAGAACTGGTCTAAGGTAGTGTGTGTAAAAGCCTGTTGCAAGCTGAAGAACTGTAAGATAGTTATTAGACATTTATTAAATATCTACTTCATATAAAGCATGGTGTTTTGTGCTGTGGAGAAAAGGGCACAATAACCATGTGTAAGTTACTATCTCTGGGTACTATGTGATTAATTCTATAGAAATTAATCTGTAAGATTTAGGAGATATTTCAAAGACAAGGTAGCATTTGTTTACACCTTAGAGGCAACAGTAGAGATGGAAAGGACTTTCAGTAGGAATCTGTGCTTAATTTCTATTCTTTTGATAGCTCACCAGCCAGAAAATGGAAATGAGTGAAGAAGGATTTGGAGCCCCTGGGTGGTGTAAACAGTTAATGCTCTCGGCTACTAACTGAAAAGTTGGAGGTTTGAGTCTACCTAGAGGTGCCTCAGAAGAAAGGCCTGGTGATCTACTTCTGAAAAATCAACTATTGAAAACCTTATGAGCACAGTTCTATTCTGACATGTATGAAGTCACTAGGAGTTGAAACTGAGTTGACTGTAATTGGTTGGAAACTCCCACAAAAAACCCCACTTCTAGAGCTGATTCTGACTCATAGTGGCCCCATATAGTTTCCAAGTCTGTAAATCCCTACAGAAGCAGACTGCCACATCTTTCTCCCCCGGAGCCACTGATGGTTTTGAACCGGGGACCTTTCCGTTAGTAGTTGATCGCTTTAACAACTAAACCAAGTAGGTTCTAAATGAGTGTGGCAAGTTGGAGATTGCACTACCCTTCTAAAGGAGAAGGCTGCAATTCAAAGGAAGCCAGTCGGGAGGTGGGGCCAAGATGGCAGAGTAGTCAGACACTTCCAGTGGTCCCTCTTACAACAAAGACCCAAAAAAAACAAAGGAATCAATTATATATGACAGTCTAGAAGCCCTGAACATCAAAGCAAAGTTGAGGAATCCGACTGAGTGGCAGGGGGAAGGAGAGACACTTTGGAAGCAGCGAGGAGTTGCCAGACCTGACCCGGTGAGAGCCTGAGCCCTTCAGACCTGATCAGCTCATGGTGTGCAGTGAGGCAGGCAAACAGTGGTGCTCGGGAGGCGTTTTCCACACTGGGAGAGACTCAGCGGCAGAGAGTCTGCTTGGCTGTCCAGAACCAGTGAGAAACAGCCCTTGATTGACGAAAAATAAGTACTTGCATTGGCCTACCGTGTGGATCAAAAACACCCTCCTTAGGGAAAAACCTCTCTCCCATTTACCTCCCCTCTCCCTGCTCTGCACTGGGTCCAGGACAGGCTTCAGCAATTGCTGAGTCCCCTGGGCTGGAAGTAGGACTTGTCACGCACCCTGAGCCATTCGTCCGGCGTTGGAGCGTGAACAAATTAACAAATGGGAAAAAATAAACTGCCGGCCTCCCTAAGCCAGGAATTCAGGGTAGGCACAGCTCCTTTGCCTAGGCACAGGCATAAAGGATCCACGGACTTTGAGTGCCCTTCCCCCTTCATAGACTTGTGTGGGCCCATTTCAACAGCTTAGGCCCTCGTTACTGCAGTACAACATGGTATATACTTGAAGTCTACCTTCAACTTTTTGAGCTATGAAGTGGCGTGTTTGTGACATTTGACACTGTTCTGACCATTAAGCAGGGTCTTTACCTACCCACATCAGGAGCCTGAGGATTGGTGGCTCCACTCATGCCACCTAGCCACTTGTGACTGGGGCCCAAGAATAAGAGGTGCCCCCCAGTCCTTAAAGCCAACAGCATCGGGTGCTCATAGTCCGGCTGCAAAACCCACCCATCTACAAGCTCTAGGGAACAGGGAAACGCTTTCCTCCTGGACACTTGGTGGTGGCCATCAGCCTGCCTTGCTCAGCCTGCGTCCCGGTGCTGCAGCCGGTTGGTTGCCTGTGCCTCCACCAATCAAAGGAAGCCAATTGTCGACAGCAGGAGTGTTAGTCCAGTGATGCCTGATCTTCCAGTTTTTTTAAAAGATATTGAAAATCCAGATTCTTTTTAAATGTGAATTTTAATCCTTGGCTCAATTTAAAAGAAGAACATTGTGCTGGTCAAAGAAAAGACCTCTGCAGATTAAGTAAGGTTACCTGTTTGCAGTCTCTCTTCCAGGTAATCTTTTTAGGGGGCCCTGCTCCCATCTCTCCCCTTAAAAAATTATTGGAGAAAAAATTAAGTTCTTATGTTCCTTCTTTATACTATTGATTTCCACCTATATTTTACTTTCTCCATTTGAACCTTGACTATCAAGGCAAAGTTTAGATCTGAAGTTTTGACTTAGCTTAAATAAAGTAACATTTTTGGAAAACATGAGCATCCTTTACCTAAGAAGAATTCTCCAGGGTCCACAGCTACAAGTGAAACCTGGAATGGTTGCCAGTAGATGCCTTTTGTAGCCTTGGAAATTCAAAGTGATTTATCACTTTGTGGTAATAACTGGAGGCCTATATATACAAGAAAGGAGTTAAAGGTAAAGAGGCCAAAAATAACAAGTATAACCATATGGCTTTTTTCAAGAGGTGTCCATATGGCTATCTAGCTAAAAAGGACTCTTGCCAGCTTGACTGAGTTTTCTTTTTTTGGAGCTTTACACAAAAGTCTTTTAGCCTTAAGGTTTTAGGGAGGGCGGCCTCTTCCTTTTGCTCCTAGGTTTTGAACAACTGAACCGGAGGCTGGGGGAGGAAAGTATTCATAGGCAGCAGAGCTAGAGTCATAGCTGACCTGACCATTGTACTATTGCCATTAACCTCAGCATAAAAGCTGCGTGATAACCCCTATTTGTATTCTTTTATCCAGAGATAGTTTAGCTTTTTACAATAGTGTGTAAGCTCCATTTCTGACAATCTCAGCTCGGTGCGCCATCTTTTTCTCAAGGGTAAAGCATGAAATACTTTGTCAAATGCCTTGATGAAACCAAGATACATATTAGTGCATGCAATTTCTACTGTAAAGTAAATGATGCAATTTGGCCTGATTTGTTCTCATGGAATCCTTCTTCATCCTTAGTAATTACAGTTAAATAATATAATCAGACTGAGGAAGAGCATGAAGTTGACTTGTTCATAGCTTCCAGAGCTCATATGTTCCTCCTTGATCAAAAATGAAGGCATTTCCCTCATTTTCAAACTCTCTAGATCTCTTGGTTGGTATGTTAGTATCACTGTGATTTTGTTACATTACAGTATTGGATAATTTGAGAGGCAAATGTTCATGCACATAAGTGAAAATACCCATTTAAAAAAAAAAAAAAAAACCCAAACCCATTGCCACTGAGTCCATTCCAACTCACAGCAACTCCTATAAGACAGAGAAGAGCTGCCCCATAGGGTTTCTAAGGCTGTAATCTTTACAGAAGCAAACTGCCGCATCTTTCTCTCGAGGAGCTGCTGGTGGGTTTGAACCGCTGACCGTTTGGTTAGCAGCTGAGCAGTTAACCACTGCACCACCAGGGCTCTTTATGCATGTGGACATATGGCATAAAAAAATAAAAATTAGAGATCTAGATTAATCTGGGTGGTATTGATTCTTACATGAAGTTTTTCTTATTCCCTAATGAATCCTGAACTCCCATTAATGCAAACTGTTTAATTCTGATGATTTCTACTCACTTTACCTCGTGGCGTAGTGGTTAAGAGCTATGGCTCCTAACCAAAAGATTAGCAGTTCAAATCCACCCAGCGCTCCTTGGAAACTCTGTGGGGCAGTTCTACCCTGTCCTATAGGGTCGCTATGAATCGAAATAGACTTGACGGCAATGGGTTTAGTTGAACAGTATAATTCTAAAAAAGTGATTTCTTTGGGGTGTTCTTTGGCAAAAGAATTAGGGAGCTGTGGAAGTTACAGACTTTCAGGTGATAATGAAAACCGATAGGAAATAATGCAGACCCTACCACTTGGTGTGAGAAACTGAATCTAAATTACCCTCCAAGTCTCCTCAAACCAGATGCATTTCCAGTCTGACTGGCGTGTCATTTGTTTAGGACCTTTGGAATATAAGCTCACACAATTAAAAACGAAAATGAGTTTCTATCCTTGCAAGTTCAAAATATCTCAAAGCATTTTTTCCTTTCCTAAATCATCTTGACTATTTAGTATTTGTGGAGATGTGGCTTCCTCATATGAAAAATGCTATTATGCAACAGCTATAGTTGTGTTGCCTGAATGCACGCCAGTTCTGTTCAGACTGAGCCGCAGGGACTGCTTGTTAGCTCCCTAGCTGCCTGGGAGAGAGGGTAATGTAAAATTAATGTATGAAGAAAGCCCTGTTATCTGACACTATTTGGGAATGCAGGTGGTCTGACATGATGTACAGAAATTAAACTAACATGCTAATCTTCCATGTTTATGCAAAAGTGACTGGGATTCATGGTTTCAAATCTATTGATTTTAATTTAAAAAACTTGGGGGGCTTTGATTTTATTCTGATCTCGCCTAGCTCTACTTCCTGAATTTAAAGCGTGTTTAAAACTTGAAATTTTGAGATATTCTAGTTTTTGGAACTTAAGGTATGCTTCATAGGGTTGGGGTAGACGTGGTGGAGGAGACTGTTAATAGGATTCTTGCAATCTCGTTAACAATAAAGCAAAATATTTGTTTATTCAAGTAGGCTTTTTCTTGGTAAGTAGCATATAAACTAGACCAACACTGAACATTTTCAGATTACTTCTAAGCTAAGGATAACATAAGGGTCCTTTCTTCAGCTTTGTAGTCTCAGTTTTTAGTATACCTGTTCTTTTCACATTCTCTTTTTCCGTCTGTTCATTCTCTGTTCTCATTTTAGCCAACGCAGCTATTTTCAGCATTAAGTGTCCCATGTTGCCCAGTATGTAACTCTGCAGCATCACTTCGCAGGTGGTTCTAGCTGGTTTGCTGATCTGCCTCATTCCTAGACTGGGAGCGTGTGTTACAGTGTTTGTAACACCCAACATGGCGCCTGGCACACACGCTAGGTGCTTAATAAGTGTTTTTCATTGAAGGTTATTCAGTGAGGTTGTCACCTTGGAAGGAAGGAAGGAACAGATAATGAGCCGGACACTATGTTATGCATTTTTGTGATATAGTGCAGCAATCTTGCACTGTAGCTACCATTATCTGTTTTATAGATGACAGTATTATCCTCATGTTGATCGCAGAGCTGGTGAGAAGCAGGAGCCTAGATATGAATCTAGGTTTTCTTCTTCTGATTATTGTACTTTCCACTATAGTACAGAAGGATAATCTGTCATATAAAAACATTTCTAGGGAAACTTTTTTCAAGAGACTTTTCTCTCCTGGAATCTACTGAAGCAATTCTTTTTCATATTTGAAACCCTTTCCCCTAATAAAAACTGTTGAAGTTCTACCAAAAACAAAAACACGAAAACTTGTCTAGTAGAGGTGGAATTGGAAGTATAACATAGGAATTAACTGAAGTCAGACAGACCTGAGTTTTCATTCTGGCTTCTCTACTTAAACTGGCAATGGTGATCTTCAGCAAGTCAAATAAGCCTCAGTTTTGTCGTACATGAACTGGAGATACTGTTAGTACCTATCTCAAAGGCTTGTGAACATCATACAAGATAATGCGGGTAAAGCACTTGCTATATGTCTGAAGCATAGTGAGTGCTCAGTAAATGGTAACTGCTACTGGTATTATTAACATATATGTAACATTTCATTCATTCATTCATCAAATATTTATTGAGTGCATACTGTATTAGGCATTCTTTGGTCCAAGGGATTCATCACTTACCAAAACAGACAAAAATCCCTTTCTGTATGAAATTTACATTTCAGTTACATTCCAACAGGGGATAGACACTAGACATAGTGAATACAGGGGAGTGAATTATATTGTATGTTGAAGAGTGGCTAGTGCATTTAAATAAAAAGTAAAGGAGGGTATGGGCTATCAAGAATGTGCGTCGGGGAGGGAGGTGGGCTACAATTTGAATAGGGTATTCATGGTGGGCCTCTTTGAGAGTGATATTTGCGTGAAGACTTGAAGGAGGTGAGAGAGTTCACCACGTGGAAGAGCCTGGCAGAGGGAACAGAGCAGAGGCCCTAATGCAAGAGTAAACAGCAGGGAGGCGGCAGCAGAGTCCAAGTGACCACTAGTGCCTTAGAGGCCATTGTAAGCGTCACAAGGAGCCATTGAGGGATTTTGAGCAGAGGAGTGACATAACTGACTTTAAATTATGATCATAATCTCCACGCTCCTCCGCATCAGGAGGCGGTACCTAGACAGTGTAATACCTTTACCTGGTCTCTCCTGTTTTTTCTATTAGCTTAACCTTTCACACTTTAAAAGTGAAAAAAAAAAAAAAAAAAAGTGTATTCCATCACCCCTGGGTAGCTGCCCTGCCTACTCTGTATCATTGATTGAACTTGGCAGTCCTGTGGCTGTAATGGTTGTATTCCTTGGGAAACAAAGGAAATGATTAGATATTAAGAGGGAAAGAAAGTAGAATCCTGTGGTAGCACAGCTTGTGATCCTCTTTGAACATGACTTGATGTCTTCCAGGCTTCTCTTACTGAACCAGTAAGCCTTTGTAGAGGATCCTGGGAGGTGTTGGGTTGGTTCAGTGTTTTTTAAATGTTTGTATCTCCTTACAGTGTGGAGGATCCATTATGGGTAGGAGGAAGAGCTTTAAGTGTAGCAATTTGTCAGCTTATGACCTTTGCTTAACTTCTTTCCTCCAAGATTAATAGTCATAGACATACTCTCAGCGTACATAGGGATGGAAAGCATTTCTGTGCGGTGTCTCCAGTGAGACTCAATGGTTCTAAAACCTGGTTTTTGACATCTTAGTCAGTCTTCCACTGTTTCATTTGTATCCTGTTATTCTCAAAACCAAGTTAATTTGAATCTCTTGTTTTTTAAAAACGTAAGCACGGGAATATAGTGATATTAGGGGATGGTAGAAGGGATGGACAATCAGTATCCATGGAAGCAGCAATCAGAAAATCAAATGACGTATTGCATTGGGCAGATCTGCTGCAAAAGAGAAAGTTTTAAAAAGCAAATGTGTCGTTTTAACTAAGGTGGCCTGACCCAAGCCATGGTACTGTATTTTCAATTGCCTCATATGCATGCAAAAGCTAAACAATGAAAAAGGAAGGCAGAAAAAGAATAAAAGCATTCCAAATGTGGTGTTGGAAAACAATATGGAATACACCGAGACTGCCAGACAAACAAACAAATCCATCTTAGCAGAAATATAATCAGAATGTTCCTTAAAAGCAAAGATGGCAAGACTTTGACTTTTGGACATGTCATCAGGAAAGACCAATCGCTAGAAAAAGACATCATGTTTGGTAAAGTAGAGCATCAGGAAAAACGAAGGAAACCTTCAGTGAGATGAATTGACACAATAGCCACAACTGTGGACTAAAACGGTACCAAACAATCCGGAAGATGGTGCAAGACCAGGAAACATTGTGTTCTGTCATCCATAAAATTGTTATGAGCAGGAGCTGACTTGACGGCAACTAGCAAGAAAAACAACAGAGCGGAGGGTAGCAGGTCATGGTGCCAAATTTAACACAGGATCTCATGGAATTGAAGTAGCCACATGGCTTCACCATCTCGGAGCCTGTGTGTCCTCCTCTCACAAATGGGTTAAATAACAGCTGCTTTTTCTGTCTCACAGGATAGTGGTTTTTTTTTAAATTAATTTTTTTATCGTGCTTTAGGTGAAAGTTTACAGAGCATGTTAGTTTCCCATTCGATAGTTTGTACATAAAGTGTTCCATGACATTGGTTGCATTCCCCACAGTGTGTCAGCACTCTCCCCATTTCCACCCTGGGTTCCCCATTTCTTTTTGTCTGGATTTTCTACCCCTTCCTGCCATCTCATCTTTGCTTTTGGACAGATGATGTCCTTTTGATCTTGTATAATTGATTGTATATGAGAATACTTCTCAGGTGTTATTGTTTATTTTATGGGCCTGTCTATTGTTTGCCTGAAAGGTGGTCTCTAGGAATGGCTTCGGTTCTAGGTCAGGAGGGTGTCTTAGGGGCATAGTCTCAGAGGTTCCTCAAGTCTCAGTCAGCCAGTAAGTCTGGTCTTTTTCATGAATTTGACTTTTTTGTTCTACGTTTTTCTCCCTCTCTGCCCAAGACCCTCTGTTGTGATCCCAGTCACAGCGGAAGCAGGACAGCGTTTGTTTGTTTTTTAATGTTGCAAATAACTCTTACTCATTGGCACCTGTTGTAAACCAACCTAAGCCAATTTGGTCATGTACAACTCCTTTGTAACTCCAAATGTTGAGAATCACTTTTCTAGGGAAGTTATTGTTTGGGAAAAGAAAGGGTGGGATAATTCTTATTTGAGAACATCAGTATGGCAAACCTGGATATTCTCCACTGCCTCATTCCCTGAGAGTTGAAGCTTTTGGCTTTCTTTCAGATCATTTCAGGTAATTGACAACTTGTTGTGCTCTGGAACCCCACAGATAAGGGCTAGACTAGACCATTGGCCCCTGCCTTCCAACCCATGCCCAAACAAGTCTTATCTACTCTAATGGTTTTAAGAATGTCTTTGAGCCCCTCACAGTACTTAATCTTTCCTCCATTATGTTTATTATTTGGGGTCGTTTTAGCGGTAGGCACCACTAAATTGAGTTAAAGCTTTACAACTGAGGGATTATTCATTAGCAGGAAGTGCTTTTTATCTCATTAACTCCTTGTTACCCATTTGAAAACTTAGAGTTAAGGGAAGTATTTGTTCAAAAAATCCCTGAGCTACACTAGCTTCCTAAGTCTGATAAACTTTTTTTTTTTTTTGTACTTTAGATGAAGGTTTACAGAACAAATAGTTTCTCATTAAACAGTTAGTACACATATTGCTTTATAACATTGGTTAACAACTCCATGATATATCAACACTCTCCCTTCTCGGCCTTGGGTTCCCTATTACCAGCTTTCCTATCCCCTTGTGCCTTCTAGTCCTTGTCCCTTAGCTGTTGTGCTCCATTAGTCTCGTTTTGTTTTATGCGGCTATCCAATCTTTGGCTGAAGGGTGAACCTCGGGAGTGACTTCATTACTGAGCTAAAAGAGTATCTGGGGGCCATACTCTCAGGGTTTCTCTAGTCTCTGTCAGGCCAGTGAGTCTGATCTTTTTTTGTGAGTTAGAATTTTGCTCTACATTTTTCTTCAGCTTTCTCCAGGACCTTCTGTTGTGATCCCTGTCAAACCAGTAAGTGGTGGTAGCCAGGCACCATCTAGTTATACTGGACTCAGTCCAGTGGAGGCCTTGGTAGTTGTGGTCCATTAGTCCTTTGACTGATAAACTCTTTGCCTTCAGCAATGGAAATGTGGAAAAATTCTAGATGCTAAATAATCTGGTCTACAGCCAGCAGGTCGAGGTGGTGGAGCCTTTTGATTGAGGCACAGCCGTGGACTGCTGCAAGAGTCATCAAATACCCTAAGGAGGTCTCATTTCAGAAATGGAAACATGTGGAGCATCTTAGAAAAAGTATTCATCTGCAGGCCTCAGTTTCCTTATCTCCAAAATGAGGGGGCCGGCCAGTTCAGTAATAAGGAGCTCATTATTTTATTCTTGTACTTTTAAAAAATATCTACCAACCTATTTGGTAAGTCTGCATTAACTTGTTTTTTTCTTTTCAGCAAAAAAGTTATCAAACTAACCATTAACTGTCAATCAGACCTTCTAAACAGCACAAGTTAACCAGAGTTACAATACTAAGTTGATATAATTCCAGACCCAAACAAAAAAACTTGATGTTTTAGTTAACTTTGTGTGGGACAAAATATGACTTTTTTTTTAAATTGCAAATAACTCTTAATCGTTGCCACCTGTTTTAAACTGACCTAAGCCGATTTGGTTATGTATAACTCCTAGGGGTTTTTCTGGGGTAGATTTTGATAACAGCCAAATTAATTGAAGTGAATGAGGTTTAGCTACTCCTCCATAGCGTTGCTACCAGGTTGTAACGAAAGCAAGTCTTAGACAGGATCCTGCTACATGAACAGACATTTATTGACAACCATATATCAGTAAGCAGGTACAAAATAAATAATCCATACAAAATTGCTGTGTATGCTTGATAAAGCCCCAGCTCTCTCTTCTTTGCTCTGATCACCACCTTGCATAAAAACTTGACTTGCAGACACAACAACATTTCAGAGGAGCATTCTGTTTTCAAGCAACTGGAAATCTGCCAATTTTGACTGGACACAAGGTCATTTAAGGAAGAAGCCTATCAAGACTACAGACAGACCTTCGTTGTTGTTGTTATTGCTAGCTGCAGTTGAGTGGGCCCCGACTTGATGACCCCATGCGCAATGGAACAAATACTGCCCAGCCCTGTGTTATTCCTATGATCCTCTGTGGATCAGAGACTCTTGTTATCTGTAGGGTTTTCATTGGCTGATTTTTTGGAGTAGATCACCAGACCTTTCTTCCTACTTCATCTTAGTCTGGAAGCTCTCCCGAAACCTGTTCAGCATCATAGCAGCATGCAAGCCTCCACTGACAGACGGTTGGTGGTAGCAGCATCTGAAGTGCATTGGCTGAACTTGAAACCTGTGTGGAACAGGAGAATTCTCCCACCAACCCACTGCCCCCACGCAGGTCTTTAAAGAGCCTTATTACCTTGTTCACGCAAGGGTACCGGTATCTCTAAAATATTTTGGCCAGTACTCCTAATTTGAATATCTTTAATTTCACCAGTGAGGACCCATTTCTAACATTTTGCATGCTAGCTAAAATTTTAAAAATCCATCTGTTATTTTTTACCTGATGTTCACTTTGGTAATTATAATTAGCAAACGGTCTGGTGTTGATTAACATGGATCACAGAAACATTTGCGTAACTTTTTCTGGAGTATGAGTTTTGTGGTTAGAACACTAGCTGCCTACCCCTGGAGGGTGCCTTCCTGAATATAATGTCCACTGCATTTGAGTTGAGTTGTCATTTAAGCTAATTAACTCACACATAGTATCACTACCAATGCTGAAATATCACTAAGTTAATTAGGCGTCCTAGCACTGCCGTTGGAACCCCACTGTGGAAACTACCGTTACTAATGGCACTCTGTAGGAGACAGACTTTGAAATGATTTGTCACGATTCCTTTGTTCAAAAATTGTTGCTTAACTTCCACCTATTCAGAGTCATCTATTGTCACTGGACGGAAAGTAATATTAGTTACCATTCACTGAGCATTTACTAAGTGCCAAGTACTTTATGTACATTGTCGTCTCTTATCCTCTTATCTACCTTGTGAAGTGGAGACTCAGCTCCATTTTATAGATGAGAAAACTGAGGCTAAGAAAGATGCAGTGGAGTCCTTGTCTGAATCTAGGTCCAGCTCTGCAGGTAGGGCTCTCCTACACCCCTGCATTGGTTTCCTACTGCTGCATAATGAATTATCTACCACAAACTTAGTGGCTTAAAACAACATAAACGTATTATACCACAGTGCAGAATCCCGAGCATATCATGGCTGGATTCTCTGCTCAGGGTCTCACTGGGCTGAAATCAATGTGTCAGCTGGGACTGCAGTTCCCATCTGGGTTTGGGGCTCTCTTCCAAGCTCATTAATTTTTTGATAGAATTCGTTTTCTTGCAGTTGTAGGACTGAGGTCCTGTTTTCCTTCTAGCTGTTGGCCAGGGACCGTTTTCATTTCCTAGAGGCTGCTTGGTTCCTTGCCATGTGGCTTCTATAGGCAGTTCACAACATAGATGGAGTTTTCTTCCAGGCCAGCCAGAACATGTCTCTCTGACTTCCCCTTCTGACATCAGCCAGGGAAAACTCTCTGCTTCTAAAGACCTCATGTGATTAGGTTAGACCAACTAGATAATCGCCCATTCTTAAAGTCAACTATGCCATGTAACATAATCTAATGACAGAAGTAAAATTTCATATTCACAGCCCCAGAGGGCATCTATATCAGGGGCAGGAAATCTTGTGGGCCATCTTAAAATTCTGCCTACAACCTTACTGAGAAATTTTCATCTGGAAGAAAGAGTGAGGAAAAGAGGTGACGTTCTACCCAAGGTTAGTGAAAGCTTCTAATCATGGGGGATGGAAGGGACCAACCTGAGGGTGTGGGTGCCTAGATATGGGGACCCAAAGGTAAACTCTATGTGCTTCACCGTTTTGCTTCGAGCTGACCCTAAAAACCAAATATGGTAACAGACGTTGGAACATCGTCTAGGCACGAATCAAATGAGCCTTCACTGGGGTGAAGGGTTTGACTTCTAGTTACATGACATGGATTTTGTTTTTATTTTGCTGCACAAAGTTAACACTATAGTAAGCCTAGAAATTTCCTG
Organism: Dugong dugon; assembly: GCA_030035585.1. Classification (NCBI taxonomy): domain Eukaryota; kingdom Metazoa; phylum Chordata; class Mammalia; order Sirenia; family Dugongidae; genus Dugong; species Dugong dugon. Next base: position 93,315,263 of record CM057462.1, read on the forward strand.
GGCTTTAAGAACACCAAATAAATGGTAGCTTTGTATGTCTAGTGTTCATACCATACCTGTTACGGATTGAGTTGTATTCCCAGAAAATATGTGTTACGAATTCTAACCCCTCTAGGGTCGCTGTGAGTCTGAATCAACTTGATGGCAATTTTTTTTGTTTTTTGTTTTTTATTTTTGATACTTGTCCATGTAATACCATTTGGGAATAGGGTTTTCTTTGTTATGTTACCGAGGCCATATCAGTGTACAGTTGTCTTAATCCAATCTCTTTTGAGTTTATAAAGAGTAGATTAGGCACGGAAGCAAGGAACCATAAATGGGGAAAGATTGATGCCACATGGAGATCACCAAGGAACCAAGGAAGAAACAAGGATTTTCCCTCAGAGAGGACGGAGAGAACTTGCCTTTAGCACCGCCCACTTGTGTTATTTCTGTTTGAGCAGCACTAGAAACTGAGACCGAGCCTATAACACAGTCTTTGCACAGGAAATATCATTGAATTGAAGACTGTCAGAGAATGTACACCTACTTCTCATTTATCAACTGTCTCAGTATCTGATAGTTTGCATTTACAACAATAGTAAAGAATCTACTGTCTGACTATTTTGCGTGTTAACAATATTCATCTGGCGGTAATTAACGTCGAGGTGCGAGGCGAGAGTAACACTGGCTGTGATGGTTAAGGTTATGTGTCAACTTGACTGGCCAGGATTCTCAGTGGTTTGGCAGTTATGTAATGATGTAATTTGGCAGTTATATAATGAGGTAGTTGTCCTACATTTTCACATAATGCAAATTTTCACACAATAACCTGGTCTTTGGAACCTAACCATGTTGAAAAGTGAAGAGTGGGTGTACTACTACTTCTGTCTATACACGTGGACTACACAGGAATCAAATCAACTACATCTGTGGAAAGAGACGATGGAAAAGCTCAATATCAGAACAAGGCCAAAGGACTGACTGTGGAATAGACCATCGATTGCTCATATGCAAGTTCAAGTTGAAACTGAAGAAAATTAGAACAAGTCCACGAGAGCCGAAGTATGACCTTGAGTATATCCCACCTGAATTTAGAGACCATCTCAGAATAGCATATGATCAGGAACCGATGGTACTGAGGGAAGAAGTTAAAGCTGCACTGAAGGCACTAGCCAAAAACAAGTCTTCAGGAATTGATGGAACATCAATTGAGATGTTTCAACAAATGGATGCAGTGCTAGAAGTGCTCACTCATCTACACCATGAAATTTGGAAGACAGCTACCTGGTCAACCAACTGGAAGAGATCCATATTTATGCCTATTCCCAAGAAAGGTGATCAAACCTAATGTGGAAATTATCTAACGATATCATTAATATCACATGCAAGTAAAATTTTGCTGAAGATCATTCGAAAGCGACTGCAGCAGTATATCAATTGCCAGAAATTCAAGCTTAGATTCGGAAGAGGCTGTGGAATGAGGGGTATCATTGCTGATGTCAGACGGATCCTGGCTAAAAGCAGAGAATACCAGAAAGATGTTTACCTATGTTTTCCTGACTATGCAAAGGCATGTGACTGTGTGGATCTTCATCAGTAAGTGCTTCAAATCCTCATCACTTTCAGCAAGCAAGGTTGTGTCATCCACATATCACAGGTTGTTAATGAGTTTTTCTCCAATTATCATGCCCCAGTCTTCTTCATATAGTCTAGCTTCTTGGATTATTTGGTCCGCATACAGATCGAATAAGTATGGTGAAAAGGTACAACCCTGACCTTTCCTGACTTTAAACCACTCAGTATCCCCTTGCTCTGTTCGAACGACTGCCTCCTGCCACACAGTCGAATGCCTTTGGATGGTCAGTAGAATACAGGTAACATCTTTTTGGTACTCTGCTTTCAGTTAGGGTCCATCTGACATCAGCAATGTATCGCCTGTTCCACGTCCTCTTCTGAATCTTTCTTGAATTTCTGGCAGTTCCCTGTCGATGCAGTGCTGCAACTGCTTTTGAATGATCTTCAGCAAAAGTTTACTTATATATGATATTAATGATATTGTTCAATAATTTCCACATTTGGTTGGATTACTTTTCTTTGGAATAGGCATAAATATGAATCTCTTCCAGTCAATAGGCCAGGTAGCTGTCTTCCAAATTTCTTGGCATAGGTGAGTGAGCACTTCCAGCACTGCATCCGTTTGTGGATACGTCTCAACTGGTATTCCGTCAATTCCTGGAGCCTTGTTTTTTTTTGTCAATACCTTCAATGCAGCTTGGACCTCTTTCTTCATTACCGTCATTCCTGATCATATGCTACCTCCTGAAATGGTTGAACATCGACTAATTATTCTCGGTACAGTGACTGTGTGTGTTCCTTCCATCTTCTTTTGATGCTTCTGTGTTGTTTAATATTTTCCCTGTAGAATCCTTTAGTATTGCAACTCGAGACTTGAATTTTTAATTCCGTTCTTTCAGTTTGGGAAATGCCGAGTGCATTCTTCCCTTTTGGTTTTCTAACACCAGGTCTTTGCACATGTCGTTATAATATGTTACTTTGTCTTCCTGAGCCGTGCTTTGAAATCTTCTGTTCAGCTCTTTTACGTGATCATTTCTTCCATTTGTTTTAGCTACTCGATGTTCAAGAGCAAGTTTCAGAGTGTCTTCTGACATCCATTTTAGTCTTTTCTTTCTTTTCAGTCTTTGTAATGGCCTCTTGCTTTCTTCATGTATGATGTCCTTGATGTCATTCCACAACTCATCTGGTCTTCAGTCATTAATGTTCAACGCGTCAAATCTTTTCTTGAGATGGTCTCTAAATTTAGGTGGGATATACTCAGAGTCGTACTTTGGCTCTCGTGGACTTGTTCTAATTTTCTTCAACTTCAACTCGAACTTCCATATGAGCAATTGGTGGTCTTTTCTGAAGTCGGCCCCTGACCTTGTTCTGACTGATGATATTGAGCTTTTCCATTGTCTCTTTCCACAGATGCAGTAAATTGGATTCCTGTGTATTCTATCTGGTGAGATCCACATGTATAGTTGCCGTTTATGTTGTTGTAAAAAGGTATTTGCAATGAAGAAATCGTTGATCTTGCAAAATTCTATCGTGTGATCTCCTCCATCGTTTCTATCACCAAGGCCATATTTTCCAACTATGAATCCTCTGTTTCCAACTTTTCATTCCAATCACCAGTAATTATCAATGCATCTTGATTGCATGTTTGATCAATTTCAGGCTGCAGAAGTTGGTAAAAATGTTTGATTTCTTCATCTTTGGCCTTAGTGGTTGATGTGTAAATTTGAATAATAGTCGTATTCACTAGTCTTCCTTATAGGCGTATGAAGAGTATCCTATCACTGACAGCGTTGTCCTTTAGGATAGGTCTTGAAATGTTTTTCTTGATGATGAATGTGATGTTATTCCTCTTCAATTTGTCACTCCTGACATGGTAGACCATATGATTGTCTGATTCAGAATGACCAATACCATTCCATTTCAGCTCACTACTGCCTAGGACATCAATGTCTATGGGTTCCATTTCATTTTTGACGATTTCCAATTTTCCTAGATTCATACTTCGTACATTCCACGTTCTGATTATTAATGGCTATGTGAAGCTGTTTCTTCTCATTTTGAGTCATGCCACATCAACAAATGAAGATCCTGAAAGCTTGACTCCATTCACGTCATTAAGGTCAACTCTACTTTGAGGAGGCAGCTCTTCCCCAGTTGTATTTTGAGTGCCTTCCAAACCTGAGGGGCTCATCTTCCTGCACTATGCCAGGGAGTGTTCCACGGCTATTCATAACGTTTTCACTGGCCAATTTTTTTCAGTAGTAGACTGCCAGGTCCTTTCTCCTAGTCTGTCTTAGCTCCACTGAAACCTGTCCACCATGGGTGACCCTGCTGGTCTTCGAAATACCAGTGTCATAGCTTCCAGTATCACAGCAACACTCAAGCCACCACAGTAGACAAACTGACAGATGGGTGGTGGCCATAGGATTTCCTTGGCTGTAATCTTTAGGATAGTATGTTGCCAGGTCTTTTCTCCCACGAAGCTGCTGGTGAGCTTGAACCACCAACATTTTGGTTAGCAGCCTAGTGCTTAACCATTGCGCCACCAGGACTCCTTTCAAATTACATAGCATCTGACAATTTATACAGTGTTTTTAAAAAAACCACTTTTTTTAGCTTTTATTTTTAATTGGGGTACAAGACTGTGTTAGTTAACTAGTACTGCTGTAACACAGATACCACAAGTGGGTAGCTGCAAAGAGCAGAAATTTATTTTCTTCCAGTTCAGAAAGCTAGAAGTCTGAATTTAGGATGTGGCTCTGCAGTGGCAGCGGGGGCGGGGGGCGGGGGGCGGGGGGGTGGGGGGGGGCGAGGGTAGGTCTTTCCTTGTCTATTTCAGCTTTTAGTAACTGTCAGCAATCCTTGGCATTCCTAGGCTTATAGATGCATCTGTCTCTATCATCTGTTTTCCTCTTTCCCTTCTGTGTGTTTCTGTCTGTCCCTGGGTGGCACAAACAGTTTCTGTTTGAACTGAAAGTTGGCAGTTCAGATTCACCTAGAGGCAGCTTGGAAGGCCGGCTTGGCAATCTACTTTCGTAAGATTACAGCCACTGAAAACTGTATGGAGCACAGTTTTATTCTGAAACACGTGGGGTCAATATGAGTCAGAACTGACTTGATGGCAATGGGTTTAGTTTTGTTTTTCTGGTCTTTTTATAGCTCAGAGGAGATTAGGTTTAGAACACACCTTGCAGGGGCATGACCTCATTAAGATATCAAAAGAAAACCCCCTATTTTTAAACAGGTCATATTTACAAGTACAGGTGTTAGGATTTTAACACATATTTTTGGGGTACACAGTTCAACCCATAACAAAATACATACAATACAGTGCATGAATCTTAGTAAATGCCCAGCCTGATGAATTTTTACATATGTATATTCTTTTGTAACCCACCTGCCTAGGGCAAGATAATAGGACATTCCCAGAACTTCTGATGGCTCCCTTGTTCTCCTTCCCAGTTAATCCCTTCTCCCAGAGATAACCACTGTGATGGTTAAGATTGTGTCAACTTGGCTGGGCCATGATTCTCTGTGTTTTAATGTAATCACTCCCATGATTGAATATACTGTGAGTAGCCAATCAGATGAAAGGGAGTCTCCTTGGGGGTGTGGCCTGTATCTGTATATAAGCAGACGTTCTGGCTTTTTGCTCTCTCTCGATCCTGCGGCTGCTTCCTGTCATCTCATCTCCCGTTCTTGGGACTTGAGCTGTCAGTTTATCTGCCGAACCTGGGATTCGTCGATCTGCACAGCCTGTGAGTGGGAGCCCTGCTCTCGGACCTTCTGATCTTGGGCTTGTCAGCTTCTGCAGCTGTGTGACTTGGGAGAGGCCTCTACCCTGATCCATGGACTTGGGACGTTCTAGCCTCTACAATCGTGTGAACTGTTTCCTTGATATAATCTCTCTCTCTATTTATATTTATACACTTTACTGGTTTTGCTTCTCTAGAGAACGCAGCCTAAGACAACCACTGTTCACAGAAACAGAAAAAGGAGACAGAGAGGAAGGGGTCTTATAACTTGTAATAAGCACAGCCAGGAAAACCCAGATTTCTAACTCTTACTTGTATGCTCTTGCTTCCAGACAATACTTTACCCTTGGACCTGAGGCCTTTCTAGTCCCAAGTTTTTTAAAAGGCAACTCTTCTTGTTCAAGACTCCGAAGTACCCATTGGTGCTTTTATATCCCAAGTCTTGTCAGTCAGTTTTGTCCCCAAATCAAGCAAATCAAACACATTCAATGCTTATTGAGTACCATCACGTATGTCACTTTTACTTAGATTTTGATGAAGGTGGGCAAAGCATTGTCTCTCTTCCCTCCTGCAGAGCGTTTTCTTTATAGCTGATGGTAGAGTATATAAAGAATAAAGTGTTTTGTGCTCACAGACACTTCTCTGCTTCAGAGGTGGTAAATGAAGTTTTGATGTTGCCCTTTTGGCTGTTTCCTTAGAACCTGTGAAAAGCACTGTATCTCCAAGAGCTATCTATGCTTCCTTTGTCCCTCTTTTGTAGAAAAGTGATGTGTGCTTTACTGCAGACAGGAAAGTCTGGTAAAAACAACAGAATGAAGGCCTGAAAGCTGATGGTGGAGGTTCCTTTTCTTCCTTTTTTTTTTTTTTTTAAAATGTATCTATGGATTTTATTTTATTTTAAATAGCTTTATTGAGATATAATCCACACACCATGCACTTCACCCATTTAAAGTGTACAATTCAGTGGTTTTTCGTATATAGTCATGTGTTATTTGCTGTTGCTCCCTTTCTGCTATACTTCACAGACTTACTGTAGAGTATAACAGTTGAATTTGAACTTGACTGGATATTTGATAATATTCATGAATGATTTTTATTTTCATTTTTACATGGTATTGTAGTTTTGTTTTGTTTTTTAAAGAGTCTTCATCCTTTAGAGTTTCATACATACAAATTCTGTGGACAAAATTATATGGTGCCTGTAATTTGCTCAAAGCACAGTCTAGGTTGGGAGAAAGTGGATGTCATGGATTGAATTATGTCCCCCAAAAATGTGTGTATCTATTTGGCTGGGCCATGATTCCCAGTATTGTATGATTGTGTACCATTCTGTAATCTGATGTGATTTCCTCATGTGTTCTAAACTCTGTCACTATGATGTAATAAAATGGATTAGCGGCAGTCATACTGATGAGGTCTGCAAGATTAGATAGTGTCTTAAGCCAATCTCTTGAGATATAAAAGAGAGAAGCGAGCAGAGACACATGGGAACCTCATACCACTGAAAAAGCAGTGCCAGGAGCAGAGGATGTCCTTTGGACCTGAGGTTCCTGCGCGGAGAAGCTCCCAGACCAAGGAAAGATTGATGACATGGACCTTCCTCCAGAGCCGACGGAGAAAGCATTCCCTTGGAGCTGACGCCCTGAATTTGGACTTGCAATCTACTGGACTGTGAGAGAATAAACTTCCCTTTGTTAAAGCCATCCACTTGTGGTATTTCTCTTATAGCAGCACTAGATGACTAAGACAGTGGACCTATGGATAAACAAGATTGACTGTGAGTTGGTAATCGTTGAGACTGGATAGTGGGTACAAAAAGGTTTCATAATGTTATTTTGTCATCTTTTGTATAGGCTTTCCATAAAAAAATAAAAATAAGCTTTTGGGGAGTGTTTGGTTTGTTGTAATACAGAAGTTGAGTTATTTGAGAGCCATCTCCACTTAGATCTGAGGTTGCTTTACATGGAAGTGGATCTTCTGAGTTTGGATTCCTTTGCATACACTGGTAGGGAGGAGCATTTGGGAGCAGTTCCTTGTATACACACTTCTCAGATGTAAACCTCAGTTTCCTTAGGCTTTCTGGACCCATCTGAAGTCTGGTAGAGCCTAACAGAATGCATCTGTTGCTTACAGTTCCTTTCTGCTCTGTATGTTTGAGACGTTAATCAGCAATGCCCTTTGTTTCATAGTTATGTAAGTTTATTTTCCTGAAGCTTTTGAACAAAAACCCATGATTCTGTAAATCTTTGCACTTTTTAAAATGTGAGTTTATATGTATAACATAGGCATATATAAAATGTAAATTTATATATAAAATGTATACACACATATAACACATTTGCTAACTAGAAAAAGTCAGAAATGGCCCATAGAGAATTTGGTTACTTGGGGGTTTGAACTATATTCTTTTCCAGTCATTAATTCCACAGTTTGTGAAAGAGACATTCACATGCTTTATTCTTTGTAATGGTTAGGAACCTCAATAAAAAGAAGCATATTAGTCTTTATTCGTCCAAGGACAGGATTCTTGCACTGAATTGTTACAGTTCTGTATTCAAATGACTGAAGCTTTCAGAACAATGTTGAATTGAAAAATCTGTACAAAAAAGACACCACCTGGAAATTATTCTCCGCTTTATTCTTGGTTTTGCCGGTGTAGTGAAACACGAACATTCCAACATCTCCTAACTGTTAAACTTTGTGATGTAAATGGTTCCAGACTCTGAAAAGGCTTGTAAAGGTTTTGCTGACTTTTTTGTTTTTGTTTTCACTTGCTTACATTGAGACTATCTGTGCTGCTTTAGCTGAAAGGAAGAGCAGGTTTCAGCAGCTCTAGATTATTTTACAGTATTGAATAATGATAAGCAAGCCTTTGAATGAATATTGATCACTGTGTGTGTGATTTGTATGCAAGAGGATTTTCATCTTTTTCCAGAAGTGAGCACATTGTAGCATTTTGCAACATTTGGCTCCATGTATGCTTTTGTGCACGTGGGTCAATATCATATAGCACTGTGAGTGGCGGCTGCAGTCTTAAAAGCTAGCAAGCGACCATCTAAGATGCATCAATTGGTCCCAACTCACCTGGAGTAAAGGAGAATGAAGAACAACCAAAGTCACAAGGAAAGTATTAGCCCTAGAGAGAGAAAGGGTCACATAAACCAGAGACTGCATCAGCCTGCGACCAGAAGAACTAGATGGTGCCCGGCTACCACCAAGGACCGCCCTGACAGGGAACACAACAGATAGTACCTGATGGAGCAGGAGAAAGCTAGGGTGCAGAACTCAAATTCTAGTAAAAAGACCAGACTTAATGGTCTGACTGAGACTGGAGAAACCCCAGAAAGCATGGCCCTCGGACTCGCTGTCAACCCAGAACTAAGACTGTTCCCCAGGCCAACTCTTCAGACAAAGATTAGACTGGACTGTCGGACATAAAATGATACTTGAGAAGAGTATGTTTCTTACCTCAAGCAGATACATGAGACTAAATGGGCAGCTCCTGTCTGGAGGTGAGATGAGAAGGCAGAGAGGGTCAGGAGCTAGTTGAATGGAGACTGGAAATCCGAGGTAGAAAGGAGGAGTGTGCTGTCACAGTATAGGGAGAGCAATTAGGGTCACATAACAATGTGCGTTTAAATTGTTGTATGAGAGACTAACTTGAATTGTAAACTTTCACTTGAAGTACAACAATAAAAAAAGAAAAAAGATCATATAGCATCATACATTGGGTTTTTAAACCCTTGACTCTGTGACTTTGCCAAATTATTGAGCTGTTCGGTGCCTCACATTTCTTAGCTCTTGGGAAGAGGATAGGAATCATATAGTATCTAGCACTTAACTGTAACAGGTACCTTCGAATATTCTATATTTGCCTGTGTACCTCAGTGAATTTGTGACTGTAAATAATAACTACCAGTTAATTACCAAAATCCAAAAGAAGAGGCATTGTGGAAAGTGACGGTTACAGAGATGACTTTCTGTATTGTAAGAGCAATTGAATGGCAGAATTAGAAAAAAAAAAATCCTTGAAACATTTTAATAATATTTTTAAAATTACAGAAACAACATGCTCAATGCAGAAAAAAATTCTGGAAACAGAAACACTGATGATGATGTGATAATTTTGCTGATGGTGATGGTGATGGCAGTGGCGGTGGCCTCATTTATTGGATTTACTATATTCCAGGCCCTTTCCTTACTGCTTTTCATGTATTACTTTATTCAGTCAATCCCATGGGCATCTCTTATTGCTTCCATTTTTCAGGTGAGGAAACTGAGCAGCATAGTGGCCAAGTAATTAGCCCAAGGAGACACACTGCTTATGAATGGAGAGTCATAATTTGAACTTTATATGACTGAAGAGCTGTAACTACTTCTCTGTACACCCATACTCAGTACACCCATAATACCACCACCCCTGGACAGTCTCGATGAACGTCTTCCCATTCATTCCTCTCTGCAGATAACATATATGGTATGATATTATACTCTTCTTTAAAATTCTTTTGCAGCTCCCATAAATCTAGGCAAGAAAAGTTTGGTATTCAGTCTCCTGCCAAGAATGGTATTGAGAAATTAGTACTCAAGATCAGAGGCAGAAAGAATACAAATATGATCCTCCGAGGGTTTAAAATGACAATGATACTGAAGAATTTCTCAATGATTAATAAGTACATAGTTAAAGAATGCTTACCCAAGATTCAAAAACTAACCTATCCGGACATCTTTTCCTCCCCTCTAAGATGAATGGTTCAAATTAGATGCTCTGAAAAATCTTATCCAGTTGTGACATATGAATTGTCAATGCAGCTCACTTAACTACTTATCCAGGCTTCTTTTTCTACCACACTGTATTACTGATGATCAAATACAGTAGCCCCAACTGCTTAAATCTTTAGAATTATTGCTGTTCTTCAGTTTCAGACGTAGGTCAGCCATTAAGGGGTCTGGCTGGCATTTCAGTATTTCCCCAGATATAAAGGTCATCTGCACCTAATTTATCCCACATGTGCAATGTGCCTTAACTGATTAGGTTTCTCTCTGGACACTTTAGGTTTTCATTAGATAATAGCAACATTGCATTCTTCAGCCTGCCTGTGAGAATATATGGGGGAAGGGCAGCCCCTCTAGCGAGATACACTGCTAATTTCATTGCAGTCCTAGAGAACTCTAGGTGAGGATAATGACATTGGATTTACGAAAATCTTAGAATTGGTTTGTTTTTGTTTTTTGGTTTTTTTTTCTGAGTGTATGCTTAATTTTAAAATATTATTGCTTTTAATTGGACAGATGATCCAGGAACTGGAAAAAATTGAACCTGCGTTAAGTGCTACTATTAGGGCCAAATAAAAACTTTCCCCCAGCATTTATGAATTGTGCAGCTTCCTGGGATTTAAGGTCAGAAAATGGGAGTTTGAGCCTGAGCTCAACTCATTTAGGGCAAGCCACAACCCCTCAGAGTCCACATGTATTTGCAAAGGTGTCCACGCCCACAGATTTGATTGTGGTAAGATCGAATAAACTAGCCCTGGTGGCGCAGTGGTTAAGTGCTTGACTGCTAACAGAAAGGTTAGGCAGTTTGAACCCACCAGGGAGAAAAGACCTGGTGATTACAGCCTAGGAAATCCAATGGGACATTTCTACTCTGTTATATAGGGTCACTGTGAGTTGGAACAGAGCCCTGGTGGCGCAGTGGTTAAGTGTTCAGCTGCTAACCAAAAGTTTAGTCATTTGAATGCACCAGCCACTCCTTGGAAACCCTATGGGGCAGTTCTACTCTGTCCTATAGGATCGTTGTGAGTTGAAATCAGCTCGACAGCAATGGGTTTGGTTTTTCTTTTTTTTGGTTTGTGAGTCAGAATCGACTCGATGGCATACAACAACAAGATCAAATAAGATTGTATAAACCACTGCATCTAAGATTGTGTAAACTGTTGCGTCTTTATTTTTAAGGCTCTCCATGTGGTATGAGTGTGTTCCTGAGCCATCCTCAAGGTGGAGGATTCTAAGTTGTGGATGGATTCTCCTCTCTGCTATCCTTCGTTTTTCATTCATCTTTCCATGGTGAAAACCATGTCTGAGAAATGATTCATGTCTACCCAAACCTATGGGGACCATGAAGACTTCAAGTGCCGTGTTTTTTTTGTTGTCGCTGTTCGTTTGTTTTTTAAAAGTGGTTTGAGAAAGAGACAAACAGAAGTAGCTAATAACAATAACAATGTTATCCCAGGAACTAAAGAAAGTTCTAGCCTGCTGTGACTTGTTTTGGAATTTGTGAAAAGTCCTGAGAGGGCTGATTGCTCTATAAAAGGCTTTCTTTAGACTCTACAGTTTAAAGAGACTGGAGGTGAGAGAAGGCGTTGGGGAAAGAAGCAATTAAGTTAAAGTTTCAAAATTGATGAAGTGAAGCAATTTCCCATTCCTGCTAATGCAAAAAGCTCTCTGGATTTATTTATTTTCTCCATGTAAGTGAGAAACCTGTTCTTTTCCTTACTGGCATCTGGAACCCTGTTATTTGAGAGCCTTGGCTCTTGCTGAGACTACTGCTTCGGGGCCCCCCTTTCCTCCTCCCCTCCGCCCCTTCCCTGCACCTCTGGTTTGGGTTTAGGTTGCTGGGTGGTAGTCTATAGGCCTCAATTTGTTACCATGATTCTCTTGCAAAACCATGTATGCCCTCCTGGGAAAGGTCAGCCACAGGAGCTGTTTGGCTGGAGGGTGTGCGTGGATGAATTCCTGGAACTTTTCCAGGCACCTGCTATACCTTTTGGTCTGTAGCAAGCAATTTTGAGTAGATCCTTTTGGATTTTTCTTGTTGGGTAGAAGAGAACAATAAGATAGGGAGCTAGAGGCAGCTTTGGTGTTTTGTTTTTTAACTACATCTTCTGCAAAATAGGTCAGAAAAATAACTTGGTTTTTATTAAGCAACCCAACCAGTTGCCGTCAAGTGGACTCCGATTCATGGTGACCCCATATGTGTGAGTACAACTGTGCTCCATAGGGTTTTCAACGGCTGATTGGAAGTAGATCACCAGACCTTTCATCCAAGGCACCTCTAGGTGGATTTGTATAGCCAACCTTTGCTTAACCTTAACCGTTTGTTCCAAGTGGCATAAAATGGGTGTGTGCAGGACAGGGATGGAGTTGGGGCAGTGACAGATGCAGCTCTCCTTACTTTCAGTGAAATGGGGTGTTGTTTCCCTATTACCTTTCCATCTCCACAGAAGCTGTTAGAGATCACAGATGCCCAAAACTTGGAGTCGTTGAATGCAGTCCGTGTGCTATTTCCCTGCTGCTGTTTTCAAACTGCACTGTTTACTTTTTATTACTGACATATTGCAAACCACTTGTTTCTTTTTGACTTGTGCCATCAGAGCAAATCGTGTAGCTCACCCTTCTGGCATTAGGTGAGAGGGTATGGCTTTCTTTGGGAAGTCTCATGATCTTTGTGTGGTAACGGTATGGACGCACTTTCACATGAGTCGTGATGTGAAATAATAATTGGGCAATGATGGCTTTTGCTGAGTTTTTAAGGTATTGTTGTTCTTGTTGTTAAGTGCCTTCGAGTCCCTTCCTATGCACAACAGAACAAAACACTGTCCAGTCCTGCACCATCCTCACGATCATTGTTATGCTTGAACCCATGGTTGCAGCCACTGTGTCAGTCCATCTCATTGAGGGTCTTCCTCTTTGTTTTGTTTAAATCTATGGAGGAACTGAATTTTGACTCAAGGAAGTCCAGTGTCTCATGGATGCTCTGGGTCTTGGAGATTTTATGTTTACCTTTTGTTTATACCTTCTTCTGTTCTCTTTATCATCATGGTTTAAACTCTATCTCCTTTTTCCCTGTTTAAAATGTAAATCACTTCTAAGATTGGAATGAGTATACAAACCTATATTGATTGATGATTATTTCATCGTTTTGTAGCAGGGGTCGGCAAGTGCTAATTGCCATGTGGACTGTGACCTTAGAACACTTATTCCTTACAAAAATCAGAATGGATTTCCTAAGTCCTCTTCTTAATTAGGGCCTCACCATGGTGAGCCATGTTTCTCAGTTGTCATTTTGTATTGCTAATTGGCCCTGTGCTGTGGGATCTCACTGTCTCATCTCCTGCTAGTGCTGACTTATCATATCCCTTCTGTTTGTTAACGTATGTTGCTCAATGCTGAGTGAATTCTGGAAAGCAGAGGGAAGATGAGTTTCTGAAAGATTGTCTCCATTTATAATGTGAACAGCACTACTTCAGTATTCTGCAATACTTAGTAGGCCTGGTATTTAAAAATCAAGTCTCGTACATGGTCTAATTATGTACATAGATATTATTATTATCTGAACGTCCTAATGTGACTTAAGTTTGAAGACTTTTTTTTTTTTCTTCTTTCCTAGTTCTGAAGGGAGGTCCAGCTAATTTACTGCAAATGAAATAAGGAGTATTTGGGAGGAATAGGTTGACATTTAGCATTCTAGTTTGAAAACCCTCTGACTCTTAAATATTTAATGTGCTCCAAAGCATCCTTAAAAATTAAATATGAATGAGTCTTAGAAAACCTTGCAGCAGTATAAAAAAATTGAGACTCCCCCCACCCCCATTTCAAGTGTGAGTGTCTTTCTAGGGAATTTTAATTATTTTTAATGAAGATGACATTATATACTTGATCAGCATGGAGCCATCCTAAATAATGAAGGTAATATAAATACGAACTTTCTGAATAATGTCAGAACAGAGATTTACTTAGAATAAATTATTAGTTTTATCTCTGGAGGTTAATCACTTTATCCCCCTTTTATTTTTTGTTCAAAGTTAAGAGTAAAGTCAAATGACCAGAGAAACCTCCTTTGTTGGAGACAAATTTTCCTAAGTTTATTGCTTTGTTAGTAGTGCTTTGCTTTTATAGACTCATGATATTTAGAGTATCATAAACATTTTTATAATGTTTTAATTATTATAAAATTATTAAATTATTGATATTTCATAATATAAAAGCAACCATTATTACTATTATTAAAGAATAACTTTGTTGGCATTGACAGTTGTAATTACATGTAGTTTTTTTCACTAAAAAAATCATAATGATTGATAGTATTTCCCCTAATTTAATGACATGGAATTAAGTGGAAGACTCTTGGAATTGATGTAGATTGTTGATATTTAGAAAAACCATACCTATGTTTTCTTATCATACTTTCCTGCCTTTGAATGGGTTATATTGTAGTTGCATACTCTTGTGAGTATCACCATGAGCTGGAAAAATGGAACTTGAATTCATGAGTCTATAGTCTGGAGTTTGCGTTTGCAAAACAGTGTAAGTTATATTTGTTTACAGCATTTAAAAATACTAAGTTTCATGACTGTTTCTTGAGAAGTCTCTTTTCTAAAAGAAATGGCTTAATATCTGTACTCTGCCAGTTTGAAAGGGATGGTGTAACTTTCAGGAACTATGCTGTTAATTTTTTCTGTTTTGCAGTAATTGTAGAGAATGTTGCTTCTCTTTCCTGGTTTTCTTTTGACTAGGTAAAACTAACACACTGAAAATAGAACCTATCATTGCTGGCCCTGTAATTACCCAGCCTTTAAACCTCTCCGGCATTTTTGATATATCTCTCAATACGCCACCCCAATCAGCAGCTGAGAACCCAAAAAATGTCTCTCTTATCTGTTTCCCTTCTTTCAGCTCTACAACCATCACTTTTTTCTAGTCTTCTATCTCTCTTTCAGTTTATTATAGTAGTAGCAATAAGTGTTCATTTATCGAGCATTTACTGCGTGCTGGCTACTGTGTTACTGAGATAAATGAATTATTAATAGTAACAAGTAGGAAATTGGAGCTCTTGGGGGTTAAGTAAGAGATGCCTGGGTGGTGCAAGCAGTTTGTGACTGGCTGCTAACTGAAACGCTGGCGATTCTAACCCACCCAGCGGCTCCACAGAAGGAAGGCTTGGAGATCTGCTTCCATAAAAATTACAGTGAAGAAAATCCTGTGGAGAAGTTTACTTTGTAACACACAGGGTCACCATAAATCAAGGTCGATTGGACAGCAGCTAACAACAACAGGGGTGAAGTAATTTGCCCTGGGCAACTCAGCTAGTAATTGGCAGAGCTGGGATTTGAATCCATGACAGTCTTTGAATCTACTGTCCATATTCTTGACAATATACTATGTTCTAATTTGGTAACAATGTTAGCAAATAATGTTAACAAATTATGGATAACATTGTGAAGAATGGAATTCCAGAACACTTAATTGTGCTCACAAGAAACCTGTATATAGATCAAGAGGCAATTGTTGAACAGAACAAGGAGATACTATGTGGTTTAAAACCAGGAAAAGTGTGCATCAGGGTTGTATCTTTTCACCATACTTATTCAGTCTGTATACTGAGCAAATAATCCGACAAGCTGGACTATATGAAGAAGAACGCAACATCAGGATTGGAGGCAGATTCATTAACAACCTACGTTATGCAGATGACACAACCTTGCTTGCTGAAAGTGAAGAGGACTTGAAGCACTTACTGATAAAGATAAAAGACTACAGCCTTCAGTATGGATAAAGAAAACAGAAATCCTCCCAACTGGACCAATAAGCAACATCGTAATAAATGGAGAGAAGATTGAAGTTGTCAAGGATTTCATTTTACTTGGATCTACAATCAGCACTCATGGAAGTAGCAGTGAAGAAATCAAAAGACGCATTGCATTGAGCAAATATGCTGCAAAAGACCTCTTTAAAGTGTTAAAAAGCAAAGATGTCACTTTGAAGACTTAAGGTATGCCTGACTCAAGCCATGATGTTTTCAATTGCCTCTTATGCATATGAACGCTGGGCAGTGAATAAGGAAGACTGAAGAAGAATTGACACCTCTGAGTTACTGTGTTGGCGAAGAATATTGACCATACTACGGACTGCCAAAACAATGAACAAATCTGTCTTGGAAGAAGTACAGCCAGAATGCTCTTTGGAAGCGAGGATGGCAAGACTTCGTCTCACATACTTTGGGCATGTTATCAGGAAGGATCAGTCCCTGGAGAAGGACATCATGCTTGCTGTGGTAGAGGGTCAGTGAAAAAGAAGAAGACCCTCAACGAGATGGATTGACACAGTGGCTGCAATAATGGGCTCAAGCATAACAACAATCATGAAGATGGTGCAGGACCAGGCAGCATTTTGTTCTGTTGTACATAGGGTCGCTATGAGTCGGAGCTGACTCAACAGCACCTAACAACAACAGCAATTTGCTAACAAGCCTTACTTCTGTCTGTTGTTGCCAAGTTATTCAACTATAAATCCAGATCAGATTTAGTCATTTCCCTCTTCTATAATCTTCAGAGGCCGGGGGCTCTTCATTACCTCCAAGTGTTCATAGGCTTGCTTCTGCTTCCAGGTCACCCATGATGTTGCTCAAATGTACTTTTTTTTAGCCTTATCATTGTGATTGATAAGGATAGGTTGGCTAGAATAAAAAGAAGAAGAAACAAAGACAGCTTCTAGACTAACATTGATGATTCTGTAGTTAAGAGTCTTTTGAAGTAGCACAGTGCCTGCCAGTAAAAGAGTCAGGCCACCTTCCTGGTCAGGATCTGATAGCACCTCTCTCAGAACTCTTAAAATTTTGTTCAGCATTTTGCCCTGTAATTGAATTGGAAGAGCACTGGATGCCTGGTGCCCGAACAACTTAGCATTCCCTAGGACCAACCATTTACCTTTTCCAAATGTCACTACCATAGTGGGCTCATCATTCCTTCCTATAAATTTAAGCAAAGTAGCTTCTGAAAACATAGCTTTAGGAAATAACGTTTGAAATGAAAACCAGAGTCATTGCCAAGATCTCAGAGATCACTGTGTATCATCTGTGGGGGCAAAAGAGTTAATTAGAGAAAGATCTAGTTTAAAAATAGTAAAGACATGAAGTGAGACATACCTTTAGCCTTATTTGCCTGGTTCTGGTGAAGAGTGAAATTGGGTTTTCCCACTATTATTAATGGGTTGATTCTTTTCCTTGGACAGTTAATTGAAAAAAATGAGCCCAAATGTATGTCAACATTTCATCATCTTTTTTTTTAAAGAAGGAAGGATGAAGTAAAACAAATACTTCCTCCCCAAGCCTCATTCCTCTCCTGCAGGAATTTGTTTAACAAAAAAGAAAGTCTGAGGAAATCGTATCGGCAATTAACTGTGTATGAGATTCAGCCAGTCTGTAATGTAGAACATGTCTGTTCATTGCATGGAATGGTTCTCCGCTGGCTTCATTCCTTAGACTTGGAATTAATGCATTGTGGGCATACTGGAAAGCACCCTTAGTTCCTGCCTGCCCAAAACCTCCTTTTTGAAAGGAAACACACCAGAGGTGTGTAAATCAGACAGCTTCAGGGAATTCAGTCCACTGCAGTCTAATGCAATTCTGAATTCTATTCTGACATTAAGCAAACCGATTTTACCTGCTTCCTTTTCATAGTGTTTATGAGTTCTTCCAAGTTGCTTGGAGTATTATTTATGGGTGAAGAGATTAAGAAAGGGTACATCTAATTTAAGTCAGGAGCTCAACCCCAGGACTCTTGATACCTGACATGATACCTGGGAAATAACAGCCTCCTATAGCCCCTTTGCTTTTCATTAGTTAGTGGCTTAGGGTAAATGTGGATGTGTGTACAGGGTGTGTGTGTGTATGTGTGTGTGTGTGTGTGAGAGAGAGAGAGAGAGAGAGAGAAACAGTTACAAAAAAGACTGCCTTGAAGAATTTATTTAAACACGGTCAACAAGAACATCAATAAACTCTGTACTTAACTCTTCAGAACAGTGTCTACAAACAAAGATATGTTTAGAGTGACTCTCAGCTTAAGTTGCTTATTACCCTTGATGTCTCTTTCTTTGTAGCCCAAATACAGAGACATGTCTGTTACACCAGCACACGTTGGGCATGTTTATACATTCTGACAGGTTGGTTGCTGATAATGTTTTCCCTGTCACAGTTAGGTTAAGGCTAGACCAGGAGGCCAGTGTCTTTGGAGCTGATTGAGCTAGCCTCTGTGGGACATATTAGGAGGTAGCATGGCACCATATATTAAAGAATGACATGCCTACTATGTGCTGGGTACTTGGCAGCGTTCTGGGAATTCCAAGATGAGTAAGAAACAGTCCTCTTCTAGAAACTCGAGTGGTATCAGAGGGAAATAGATATGTAAACAAATAATTGCAATTATATTGTTTTGCAAACATATTGTTAAGTGTTAGTGCAAAGGAAATACCTTTCCAAGGAGGTGAAAATTAAGGGAGCCTTAATGATGGACTTACCAGGTAAATTAGAGGGAAAGAACATTGCTGGCAGTGGAAACACATTCTTTAAATGGTTGTTTGTGTTTAGAATTTCCAGTGGGGTATGCTTCTCTCGTAGTAGATCCACAACTTGTGTCTCTCTCCTGGATTTGTTAACAGAGTGCCTACTACATGCTAGTTGTAGGTGCTCGGACACTATAGGAACAAAACAAAGTCTCTGTGCACACATACAATGTGGCAGACAGATGGCAAAGAATGAAAGATGTGGCATGTCAGATAGTGACAAGAGCTATTGGGGTTGCTATTTTGGATACAGTGGTATTTGAGCAGGGTCCTGGAGCCAGGGAGGAAGCAATCCCATTGAGTGGAAATGTGTTTCACAAAGAGGGAAGCAGGGGCAGGGGAACTAAACCCACTGCCTTTGAGTCATAGCGACCCTATAAGACAGAGTAGAACTGCCCCATAGGGTTTCCAAAGCTGTAATCTTCCAAACCTCCAGTCTTTCTATTAGCAGTCGAGCACCTAATCACTCACTGCACAAACAGGGCAGGGGAAGCAAAGGCCCTGCAGCTGGAGAGTGCTTAGCAAGTTTGAGGAGCAACCAGAAGGCCAGTGTGTCTGGAGCTGATTGAGACAGGAAGAGGGCAGGAGAGAAGCTCGAAAAGTTAGAAGACCTGTATGATGTAGGAAGGGGCTCTGGATCCAGGGTAAGGACTTGGACTTTTACTCTGACTTGGGTTGGGAAGCCATTGAAGAATTTTGGGCTGAGAAGTGACAAGAGCCTTGGCCTTAGAGTCAGATGCATCTGAGTTCAAATCCCAGCCCTGCTCCTTACTCTGTGACCTTGGGCAAGGTTCACAATCTCTGTCCTTCTGATTCCTCATGTATATAATGGGGCTGCTTATTCTTACCTTGAAAGTTTGTAATGAGAAGTAATAGTTACAGTAGTAGTAGATAGTAACAGGAGAATTTGATATTACTTATTGGTATCTTTAGTAGGAAAAGGCAGGATATGAATGAGAGATAAACAAGGTAGAAGTGGGACAGCTGACTTGAGTATATGAGGCTGGAGTTCTGAACACATCCTTGAAGTGAGGCCTTGTGGACATTTTGCTTTGGTGGGGTGGCCAAAGATGGGGGGATATTGCAAATACTCGGATGGCCACGGTTCATCTGTGTGTATCAACATGGCCACCCACCTCCAGTTTTTGAAGCTGCTGTTATATAAACCAAAGGAAGAAATGCCAAAACAGAGTTACCAACGCTGCCATATTTTAAATGTTTCTATTCAACGAATTAACTCCTGATACAAAATGATAGTGTATTGTACTTGTGCCATTTATGAGCTAATTGTAGTATTTATTTTTAAAATATTAATTTAGACAATAGCATATACCTGTTACCATCAAGTTGATTCCAACTCATGGGAACCCCATGTGTGCAGAGTAGAACTACTCCATTGGGTTTTCTTGGCTGTAATCTATGGATGTAGATGGCCTGACCTTTCTTACACGGAACCACCAACGTTTAGGTTAGTAGTCGAGCTCAAAGCATTTGTGCCACCCAGGGGCCTCAGTACGTGGTATATTCTGTTAATGGAGCACAAGTTCAAAGCTGTATGATAGATATCTTTTTCCATTCTGTCATTTTATCTCTGTGACTATATAAAGTCTTGATAGGAGAGAAGATCAAAAGTATAGGTTTGGGGCTCTTGATGAATACGAATCCCAGGCAAAATAATCCGCCTGCTACCTCTTCCACTCTGCATATCGGACCTTGATAATATTCTCTGCTGAATGCTTGGAGCCCTGGTGGCCCAGTGGTTAAGTGCTATGGCTTCTAGCCAAAAGATTGGCCATTCGAATCCACCAGTCGCTCCTTGGAAACCCTGTGGGGCAGTTCTTCTCTGTCCTATAGAGTCACTGTGAATCAGAATCTCCTCGACGACAATGGGTTCAATGCTGGGATTGAGGCACCTGGTAACTTTGTGTTTTATTTGGATTGGATGTCCCTTCTTCATTCTTGCTACTATCTACACTTACCCTGCTGTGTTACAGCTGTCTGTTTACATGTCCGACTTCTCCCTTGCACTGTGAGCTCCTTAAACATAGGAGTGTCTTAGTGCCGTGTCCCCCAGAAAACTGAAACTGAAAACAGAGCTGAGCCATGACTGGCAGGTGAGCATTTCCAGAACGTTCAGCTGGGGGAGGGAAGCTAAGGCTAGGACACAGGAGGCTCACCAGCTTCTCCAGCAGCTCTGGGGACCAAGAGATCATGGCCCCAGATTCCCTTGGAAGCCTAGAGTTATGGGAAGAGCAACCCCAGCTCTGCTGCTTACTGGATGTGGTGGAAGTTCCTTCGTGAAGCTGAGCCTGAGTTTCCCCATTTGTAAAACAAGGATGCTAATGTGTACCTCTCAGGATGGTTTTAAGTCAGGGACATTACAAATGAAAAGTGCCCACTTCTTTTATTCTTCTTGTCCTTTCAAGAAGCCTCACCCAAAATTTAGTTCATCTCTAATCCTGGGCGTGGTGGTGGAAAGGCGAGAGTGGCTGTTAGTTCCTGTCTTAGTTTTCTAGTGCTGCTGTAACAGAAATATAACAAGTGGGTGGCTTTAAGCAATGGATATTTGTTTTCTCACAGTTTGGGAGGTAGAAGTCCAAATTCAGGACACTGGCTCTAGGGGAAGACTCTCTCTCTCTATGAGCTCTGGGCGAAGGTCCTTTTCTCAGCCTCTGTAGCCCCTGCGTGTCTCAGTTCCTCTGCAATCTTCACGTGGCATCCATCTGTCTCCCCCACCCCCATTTATGCTTGCTTGTCTCTGACTGTGCTGCTCCTTATACCTCGCAAGTGATTAAAGTTTATGACACATCCTACACTGATAGGGTCTCCTTAAGATAACAAAGACAACCTATTTCCAG
The DNA here is from genome assembly GCA_030035585.1 of Dugong dugon. Lineage (NCBI taxonomy): Eukaryota > Metazoa > Chordata > Mammalia > Sirenia > Dugongidae > Dugong > Dugong dugon. The sequence goes on from CM057462.1 coordinate 93,336,771, forward strand.
ACAGGATTATATCTCCAGGTATAGAGATTATTATTCCAACTCATATTTTGAGGGGAAGGGGCCCAATTCGATCTATAAAAGTGTCTGAAGGTTTGGGAAATGATCCTCACCCTCCCTCCCTCTTTTCTTGCTTTCTTCTTCTTCTTTTTTTTAAAGAAATTCTTTTTAGCTGGATCTTAGGGTCACTCTAGGGTCTCTATGAGTCAGAATTGACTCGACAACAACGAGTGTTGGGTTTTTTAGTTTCCTTTTAAGCATCAATTGCCAGCAAGTCAATTCCAAGTGATTTCACGTGTACTAGAGTAGAATTGTGCTCCATAGGGGTTTCAATGGCTAATTTTTCATAAGTAGATCACCTGGCCTTTCTGTCAAGGTGCCTCTGGAAATCTGGATTTATGTAGACGTCCAGTTTAGAGAGACTGTTACTGATATTTCAGGTGGATTACAAAAGTGTTTCCATCTGAAAAATTCTGGCATAGAGTTTTTCAAACAGTAGTCAGTGATTCTTGAACATGCTGCCTCCTGGCCTTCCCTTCTAATGAGTTGAGAGCCAAGGAATCTGCATTTCATAATAAGCAACCTGGGATTTATTTTGTAACCTCAATTTTTATTGTTGTTAAGTGCCATCGAGTTGATTTTGACTCATAGAGACTCCATATGACAGAATAGAACTGCCCCATAGGGTTTCCTAGGCTGTAATCTTTACAGAAGCAGATCACCATGTCTTTCTCCCACAGAACCGCTGAGTAGGTTTGATCCGCCAACCCTTGGGTTAGCAGCTGAGTGCTTAACCGTTGCACCACCATAACCACTGCATTAGTCATGGAAATCCAATTTATATAAGTATTATTATACACCTACTGCTATGTGCTCTTTGCCATATTCCTCATAGGTGTTAACTAAGTCATCACAGCTTTTGCTATAATGTAGATTGCATTAGGATATAGTTTACATACCTTAAAGTCCACATGTTTAATGTATACAATTAATGGTGTTTTAGTTACAAGAGTAGTGCAACCATCACCATAATCCAGTTTTAGAACATTTTCATCATCCCAGAAAGAAATCTTATACCTATTAACAATCTCTCCGCAAAGCTAGATATTTTCATATCCATTTTTAGAGGCAGGAAAATGGAGGTGCTGAGCATTTAAGCAACATGCTTCCAACCCCACAGTAAGTGGTGGAGTCAGGGTCCGATTTCCTTGCCTCTAGAACCCATGCTCTTTCCACAGTATCATATTTCTTACCCAGGAACTCAAGCCAAATTATATGTTTATTTGGTGGAGAGAATAATTTGATGGTCTGGTTTTGTCCTTGTTCAGTAGGTTTTAGATAATATATTTTCCCTTCCAGTTTCAACTGGCATTGTTGGGTAAACAGATATGGTTTAGTTTTTAGTTTAGTACACAGAGCAGCCAGATTTTTTTAATTACATAAGAAAGCAGCATGGTGAAAAATTTTATAGTGGGAGACCAATAGCTAGGAGAAACTGGTACTTAATCCTGGGTCTGGCTGACAGCCTGTCACTTACCTTCTCTGAACCTTATTTTCTTCTTCAGTCAAATGAGCAAATTGTAGCAGATCTTTCTTTTATTTATTAAGCATTTATTGGACATCTATGTGTCAGTGATTATGCTGGATATTCCAAGAAAAGGACAACAATTTTAATTATCAGCTGTGCTTTATTGTTAGTCCCTGGGTGGTGCAAATGGTTAATGCGCTCAACTGCTAACCAAAAGGTTGATGGTTCAAGTCTACCCAGTGAATGCCTCAGAGGAAAGGTCTGACAATCTATTTTCAAAAAACCAGCCATCAAAAACCCTATGGACACACACGGGGTCCCCTTGAGTCAGAGTTGGAATCAACCCTACAGCCAAAGAATATACTGGACACTGCCCTAGCTGGGTAATTATTTGTCATTTCATCTATTTCTAATAGCAAACCTAGTAGGTAGCCATTATCAATCCATTCTGCCTTTGTGGGGTTAGAGGCATGTTGCTTAAATTCCCACAAGGAAACTTAGGCTCAGAAGGTTTAAATAATTTATACTGGGCCACACAGTTGAGATGACTGAGATCTGGATGATTCCAAAGCCCACACCTTAGTCACCACAGTAGACTACCTCTCCAGGTGAGTATGAGTTGTTCTTGCCTTCTGGGAGGCACAATAATGCTTATGAACAATCATTTGCAATACAGTATGAAAGTAAATATTCACTGACCGTACCAAGGGGGGCTTAATCTCTTTGATTTCGTTTAGATAAGTCTAGGAAGGCGTTTCAGACAAGCCACGGATTCTGTTTGAAGTATAGCTGCCTATTGTGTTTTGTCCTTGCCCATGCCCCCTCTATTTGCTTAGTATATACAGGCTGGGTTGTAATGCTGCTTACCTCCCTCTGTGCCTGTGCTGCTCTGCAGGAGGGAAAGAACCCTGTTGAGCAATGCTACATTGAGATGGCCCAGCACCTCTGCAACATATTTTCCAACCTCAGCTTAACTTCTTATGGCCTCCTTGGTATATGCATCCAAAGCCCTGGGCAAAAGCAAACCAGAGATTTGGGTTGTGCTCAGGCAGGTGTTCCCCACCAGGTACTATCAACAATCAAGGGAAAAGACACTTTCTTAAGGAGCCAGCCTGCGTGTGGGTTTTTAAAGAAATTTGAAGAAGCCAGTTTGTTGAGAATGGGAGCCAAGCTTATAAAGGCACTGGGAGCTGCTGATGTCACACCTGTATCTTCAATGTCTAAAACATTTCTTTGAAGATGTAGAGTTTTCTTAAAAGTCTCGTCACTTTGGAAGTCTTCAGAAATGCTGATTTAGAAGAGTTCCTGACACTGGGATTGAGAAGCAGATAACCTCAAATTTCCATGACTTTTCTATTTCTGGGAAGACCTGTTCTTTTTGAAGGATTTTTGTAAGTTACTATACATTGAGGAGCCCCTGTCTGGTGCAGGTGGTTAAACACTTGACTACTAGCCTGAAGGTTGGTGGTTCGAACCCACCCAGAGGCAGCTTGGAAGACAGGCCTAGCATTCTGCTTCCGAAATGTCACAGCCTTGAAAACTCTATGGAGCAGTTCTACTTAACACACATGGGGTCCCCATGAGTCAGAATTGATTCGATGGCAACTAACAGCAACAAATCACAACAACTGTGTAGTAAACTCTTTCTATATGCAAGGAGCAAGTGCTGTACTTACACAGTGTCCTTTGAACATCACAAAAATCCCATGAAGTAGCTAATCATTATTATTGCCTCTGTTTTTACAAATTAGGAAACTGAGGCAAAGCTAAGTAACCACCAAGACTACCCAGAAGGCCACAGAGAATTTTTTTTTTTTACTTCTCTTAAACCTTTCCTTTCCTTTTTTCCAAATGTAACCTCATAAACTTGAAGAAAATTTTTAATCCGCATTTATTTGTTCATTAAAATTATGTTGTGAATCTGAGCCCAGAGAGCCATCATTCAATCAAGATATTATTTAACAATTATTGTGGAGAATCTCCGCGTGTTATGCTGGAGCCGTTACAGACAAGGACTGTTGCCATGGTGTTTGACATGCGTGGCAGGCGTCCTGGCTGTGAGAGCTTGAAAAATGATACGTCAGGAGGACTTGGAAGACATTTATGTAATCATATTAGCATCACATTTATTCCATAAAGGCTAACAGCTTTGATTCATGCTTTAAATTTCCACATTTCAACCCACCATTTTCCAAGATTCGTTTTTTCCTCTATTTAAATTTTCATCTTAAAACATTCATCCCTTCAATACTTGGCCACTCCTGCAGCAAGTTTCAGAAATAAGTTTAAAAACTTTTTTGTTTAACCATATAAGTCAAATTTCATCAGCAGATATAATTTTCTTGAAATAACCATATGACAGAAAGATTCTTGGCATTAGTAGCTTCTCAAAAGTCTAGCAATAGGTATTTCAATAAAATTCCAGCACAACAGTAGAGTGGAAATTTTAGGATCACAGTGTTTTATATAATCTAACCTAGTTTCCCATTTTATAGGTGAAGAAATGAGGCCTAGCAACGTTAAATGACTTCACTGGTCCAGAGAGCTAGTTTGTATAGAACTGAAATATCACATTACTAGTTATTTAGGGTTTGTTTTAAGTTTTGATTTATAGTGTATTTACTTAATGATTCCACTGGAAAAAAAAAAATCTCTTTAAATAAAAGACTATACCAGAGTTGCATTTATAAAAATTGTCTCTCTGGATATGGTATAAATGCACATTTCACGTACGACTTGCAAGAAATCCGAACAGCTTCACAGTAGCATATTTTGAAATATCAAAGATGAGTCATCTCAGAACACAACACTGCAACTTCATTTTAGACCCCAAATCAACAGTTGTGCTTCATTAAATTATTTTATTGAACAAGTGTTTGTTAGTGTCATTCCATAATACTATTCCATTCAAGTTCTATAGGGATTACAAAATTGAATAAAACTCTGCCTCAAGGTCAAGTGTCATGTTAGAAGATGATCCAGTTCATTTGGTTCTTAAAGTTGTCCAGGACCCGTGGGATGGTAGCTGGTTTCCAAACGAACTAGATTTCCTCCTTTGTGAGTAGGCTTAGGAACAGTTTAAGCAAGTGGGTGCATGGTTTTGAGCATGTGGAATATAAACATTCCTAAAGCATCTATTTCATCATGTTGCGCCGCAGTTAGAAATCCTTTTAACAGCTCTTCATTTCTTGGCAAATATACATTTATTCATTTACCTATTCAAAGAATATTTACTAAGTGCCTACCATGTGCATAAAATCCAAATCCCCTCCCTGGCTTTAAAAGCCTCTGCAGCCCAAGCCCCATCCTTTCTACTCCATTTAATTCAGTTTTATTTCCAAAGGCTTCCCTTACGAGGCTTTCTGTTTCCACATATTACTCTGCATCATAATTATTGGCTTTGGGGTCTCTCTTTAGAATATTAGCTTTTCCAGGAAAGAAGCAGTGTCCTTATCTTGTTTATTTTATTTTACTGTTGTACTTTAAGTGAAAGTTTACAATTCAAGTGAGTCTCTTATACAAAATTTATATACACATTTTATGTGACCCTAGTTGCTCTCCCTATATTGTGACAGCACACTCCTCTCCACCCTGGATTTCCCGAGTCCACTCAACCAGCTCCTGACCCTCTCTGCCTTCTCATCTCACCTCCAGATAGGAGCTGCCCATTTAGTCTCATGTATATGCTTGAGCTAAGAAGCACACTCTTGACGCGTATCATTTTATGTCCCATAGTCCAGTCTAATCTTTGTCTGAAGAGTTAGCCTCAGGAATGATTTTAGTTCTGGGTTGACATAGAGTCTGGGGGCCGTGCTTTCTGGGATTCCTCCAGTCTCAGTCAGACCATTAAGTCTGGTCTTTTGTTTGTTTATTGTTGTAGTTTAGGTGAAAGTTTACATTTCAAGTTAGTCTCTTACACAAAAATTTATACATGCATTGTTATGTGACCCTAGTTGCTCTCCCTATACTGTGACAGCACACTCCTCCTTTCCACCTCAGATTTCCCATGTCCATTCAAGTCTGGTCTTTTTACTAGAATTTGAGTTCTGCACTCCACTTTTCTCCCGCTCCATCAGGGACTCTGTTACGTTCCCTGTAAGGGCGATTATTGGTGGTAGCTGGGCACCATCTAGTTCTTCTGGTCTCCGGCTGATGCAGTCTCTGGTTTATGTGGCCGTTTCTGTCTCTTGGGTTAATACTTTCCTTGTGTCTTTGGGTGTTCTTCATTCTCCTTTACTCCAGGTGAGTTGGGACCAATTGATGCATCTTGGGTGGCCACTCACTAGCTTTTACGACCCCCGACGCCCACTCACCAAAGCAGGAGCATCTTTATCTTTTAACACTCACTTCCAAGTTTATGGACCAGTGCTTATTAAGTCCTTTATAAGGGTTTTTTGATGCCAAACCAGATGCCGTCAAGTCAGTTCCAACTTAGGGTGACCCCCCATCTGTCAGAGTAGAACTGCGCTCCATAGGGCTTCCAATGACTGATGTTTTGGAAGTAGATCACCAGGCCTTTCTTTGGAGGACCCTCTGCGTGGACTCAAACCTCCAACATGTCAGTTAGCAGCCGAGCATGTTAATTGTTTGCACCACCCAGGAACTCCTTCTGATGCCAAGGAGCCTAGAATATATGGTCCACCCTGGTAGGGGTTTTTGCCTATTATGCTCATTCTTGCATCCCTAGCATCTCGAAGAGTACCTGGCCTAAAGTGGGAGCTTAATACGTATTTTCTTTATGAGTGCGTACTGTGTATCAGCCTCTCCTTGTAAATTTTTTTGAAATGCTTTCACCCAAGCTATTTTTCTCTTTTTCCTATTTAAATCTTAACAGTCGAGCCCAAGTCCCATCTCTTCGGAGTTTCCCCTTTACTGAACTCTGACAGCACTTTGGGCCTGTGCCAGATATACTGAGTTCATATGGAGTTGGCTTTGTATTGTTCACTGTTACTTCTTAGTCTTTACTCTTAGTTTCTTCTCCCAACTAGCGAGTGAGCTCCTTAAGGCTATGGACCATATTTTACATGGCTTCTGACTCCTTTAGAAAGACATGATTGATTGACTGAGTTATTAATTAAACATCAGTCGCTTAAGTCTGGAAGGTTAAGCATTTCAAGGTTTCCAGTTCCCTTTGTCCTTAATGGATGTATCAGAGACCTGAGTGTTTGTGTGGGTGTGTGCACACACTGAACACTGAATATTGAATACTTATGCACATAAAGCGCCACCCCCAAGAAGAAAAGCAGAGCCATTAAACATCACAACTTTTTTTCTTTCAAGGTGAAAAAAACCTGCCTTAATGTAGATCTAGAGGGTGGGGGTGGGGGATTGAAGAGTTAGGGAGAGTGGAAGTAGGGGAGTGGAAATTTGGCACCATCTGCTTTGCATTTAAGCTTTTGGGCAATTCGACTTTCCATTTCTGAGAGTCTGCCATGTGCATTGTCATGAATATTACTTATAGTCAAGTTACATTGACTAAAGACTGAATCTTTCCAACATGTGGAACTGATTTACTTGCCTTTTTTCCTCTTACCCCCTTTGAAAGCCAAAACAACAACAACAACCAAAAACCCAGTAACCCTTCAGAACCTTTATTGCGTTTAGGGAAGTGTTTCCGTCTTGTTTTGCTTGTCTTTGTTCTCTGGGTTCATGCTTACCCACCCGCTCTCCTGTTTTTGAATGCTACAACAGGAAATCAAGTGATCAAAACTAGAAACTTTGCTTGCTGAGATTATTGCTTTAGATTTTCCCTGCTCAATCAGAATGCAGGCTTTTCCTTTTTCCCTGTAATTTCTTTTAAGGGGTAGGGTGGACCAAAACAAGCAGCCCTTTGTAAAGGTGACACTAACTTGCGACTTTACCTCATGCATTCTTACTATTCAGAGCTCATGTTGGTTGAGAAGGGTGTTAAAGTTAACAGCCATCAGGCTAAGGAATTCATAATTTGAGTTCCTTTTTGAATTTGAAGTATCTGTTCTTTTTGGCAGTGGGGTGTGTGTGTGTGTGTGTGTGTGTGTGTGTGTGTGTGTGTGTGTGTGTGTTTGTACACTAGAGCCTAAAAAGAACAGGAAAGGAAAAACAGAGGGGACAAAAAGACTATGTTAATAGATTGTTGAGAGAAGGGGAAAATATCTGCCTCCTTTTGTTGTGAGCATGTTCCATAACCAACCAAAATAATGATCTATATGACCTAATGTCTAGATTAATTCATTTACAAATGCTCATTTTTGCTCACTATGTGCAACATACTGCAGTGCTAGGTATCACGGGCATCAAAAAATAGAAGTATATGGCATGAACCAGTTGTCAAAGAAATCACAAAAAGATTAGGACTTATAGCTCAAAAAAGACTGGAAGGAAATAAAGTAAAATGTGAATGATAGTTGGCTTTCACTGAGTAATCTGACAATAGATTTTTTCCTTCTTCTTAAGTAATTTTCAAATTTTCAAAAGTGGACGTATTTTATGATTAGAAAAAGTAAATAGGGCTGTTAAACCTTTTTACAAAATTCATCATAGCATAGATTGTCTTAGCTGCAGAAGTTTAGAGAAGGGAGAAGTTACCATTGGCAGGAGGTGGGATTTGAGTTGGTGAATAAGTTATGCAGGTACTAGATGGCAACAGGTTCAGTTTTTTGTTTGTTTGTTTGGTTTTATACTTCTAACTATTACAGAATAACTCGCTAAGGGAATATTTTTAGTATTTTTAATAGATGAGCTATATTAGAATAGAGTAACTATCATCGTATGTTAGTATAAAAAACATGAATGTATACCATTATTTTTTAACCGTAATAGTATACATTCATGTTTTTACTGCACATTTGTATAATTTCACCTTCACGTTTATGACATTAAATGAGTTAATGTATGTAAAGTTCCTAATGCCTGACTGGTAGTAAGCACTATATAAACATTAGCTGTTATCATTATTGAGGAGCTCTAGTGATGCAGTGGTTAAGTGCTTAGCTGCTAACTGAAAGGTCACCAGTTCAAACCCACCAGCCCCTCCTTGGGAGAAAGATGTGGCAGCCTGCTTCCATGAAGTTCACAGCCTTGAAAACCCTATAGGGCAGTTCTTCTCTGTCCTGTAGGGTTGCTATGAGTTGGAATTGACTCCAGGACACAGGTTTGGTGGTTTTTTTTTTTTTTTTTTTTTTTTTTAAATCATTATTCATAGCAGCCTTAAAACAAAATAAGGAAGTCTGTTGGCTAGGACATGTGTGCCCAGGATACCATTTGCACAAAGTCATCTATTGTCACTGATTAGTTTTGTTTTAATTCCCAACCTAGGCCTCTTCCTCTGCCATGGTTTTCAGTATCTAAACATTTCCCTTTGTTATAAAACTGGGATAGCCCTGTTTCTTGCAAGTCACTGTGGTATTCAAGATTTAGTTTTTATAGTAAGGGTCAAACATAAGCCCCTGCATTTATTTTTTCTTCTGAAAGCTCTTGAGATGGTGACTTAGTGCAAATGGCTCTTTGTAGAATTTAGTTACAACTCTGAGTGTATGCCCTTTTTTGAGTATGACAACTTTGAAAAATAATGTTTGCCTTTACCCATTATAAATGTAGTATGTGCTCAATTTTGATATTTGGAAAAATACAACAAAAAAAATGGAAGGAAAATATATTGTAGATTCATTATTCACAGGCAAGCCCTATTACTATTTTAGTTAATTTCTAGATTTTAGATAAGTTTTGTCTATTAAGAGGATGCTGGCATAGAGGAATATACATAAACTTTGGAGTGAGGCAGACTTCACCTCCAGATTTTACCACTTAATAATGGTCCGCTTTGAGTGAGTTACTTAACCTCTAAGAACCTCAGTTTCCTCATCTGTGTAATGAGGACATAGTAAATATTAAAAGGAGCTTATTGTGAATACTAAATGAGATGATGTGTTGTAAAGCACCCGAATTAGTGCCGAGCCCTTGATAATACATACGTAATTATGTGTAGTCTCCCCTCATAATTAAAATATGTGTACATTCAAATGCTGCTTTAAAAATATCCTCATATAAGCATTTCTTGTTAACAAATCATTATAAACATACTTTTAATACCTGCACAATATGTTTTTGATTGAATGAAGCGTAATTTCATTGGACCCCTACTGTTGGACATTTAAGTTATTTTCAATTTTCTTTTTAGTGGTGGCCTTTTGGATATTATTGGCAAACTATTTTCTTAAGCCACTTGTATCCAGTATGAACAAGTTTAGAGATTAAAAAAATGACTGAGATTTATAGCAACAGATTTGTGACCTCAGAATGCAGTATAATCAGCCTCCTCAGAGAATGTCGTTTTTCTGGACCTTCCATATGTTTCACAGTGTTAGGTTAAATAGTCTGGTAAAAATCAGACGATGTCTAATCTTCTGGGCAGGAGGGATTCCTTAAAACCTGGTAAAAGATTATTCATGGGGTATGCTTGGGGAAGAATAAAGTCATGCATATGTTTTCTTTCCTGAAACACTTAAATTAAGTTCTCAGCCCAGTCATGGTTGGAGCTTGCTTGAATGACCACATTCTTCAATGGTTACTGTTGGTCAACGTTTTGAGATAACAGTTGTGATCTATATTTTCCTCCCTCTGGACACAATGCCTAAAATCATAGAAACAAATCTAGAGCTGAATGAAGCTGTTAATGAACTGTCAGCCTGAACTGGCTTGCCACAGAGACCTGTAAATAACAAGAGAATAAGTCTTCGAATAAAAATCCAGTCTTGCATTTCCTTAGCAAAGACTGGGGAGGGAGACCAATGAATCTCATTAAGCATGTAGAGGTATTTATTTCTTCACCGTGGTGTTCTGCTATAGCATTCATTTATATATTTAGTTAAAATTTGGCAGATCTGTTGGCGGAGTGAAGGTGGGGCCAGCAGTCTGGACTGACCATCTTATTAACATTTATGTAATTGTTCTGATTCCAGCAAAGTGAAATTCTCTTGCTGTCTGTTAAGCAGGCCCAATTAAATGGAGAGATTTGGGAGGGGAGGAGATAGTGGGTAAGAAGGATGGGTCAATGCAGTGGGGACAGGGAAGGACTAAGGTACAGCCCATAAGAGATAGGTAAAACATAGAGGAATGCAGGCTACACACTTTTCAAGACGTTTGTCCTTTTTTAAAAAATGTTTTTCTCTCTTGGAGTGGAGGTAGGGGGAACTGTCTTCGACCATTATTAGACTAACTTTTAACCCCCGATTTAACTAATGAGGGATTGAATCTCCTCTTTTGGGTATGAAGAAGGCAGTGCTTAGGGAATAAAAGTACTGGAATATGCAAAGGGGAGGAGATTCGATTAAATTGTGTTATATAAATTTAGAGCATCCAGGTTGGATGAAATTCTGCTAAAGGTACCTTTTTTCTTGCTGAAAATTCAGGTTTGTACAGTACCATTGGATGGGAGCCGAAGACTAAGAAATGTATGTACTTAGGGTATGAGGGAGCAATTAATATGTAGCCTCAGGGAAGACTCAGGAAAACTTATCTGTGCATTGCTAGGTAACTCTCCAGTTGGTACAGTTCTAATTTCATCTGGATTATGGATTGGGTTTTAGATTTTTCTTTGAGTATTATAATAGCCCAGTTAGTGGGTTCTTGCTCTTTCTTTTTTAAATGCATAAATAGTTTGAAAAATATATGAAAACATTTGACTGGGATATATTTTAAAGAGACTACCTGCAATGAATGTTTGAAGTAAATATATCGAAGTATAGCAAACCCACAGAAAAGTGCACAATTGTAAGTGCACAGCTTGATGAGTTCTCACAAAAGGGAACACATCTCTGTAACACCAGGATCCAGAAACAGAACATTCCTCCAGCATTGCAAAAGCCCCCTCAGTCTCCACAAAGGGTAAACACTATCCTGACTTCTAACAAGATAGGTTAGTTTTGCCTGTTTCTGAACTTGATATAAATGGAATTATACAGGTTGTATTCTGGTGTCTGGATTCTTCCGCTCCACATCGTGTTGGTAAGATTCATCCATGTTGATGCATGTTGCAATTGTTTGTTCATTGTCACTGCTGAATAGAACATTGGGTGAATACACCACAATTTATTTGTCTGTTCTATTGCTGATAGACATATGGGTATTTTCCAGGTTGGGGCTATTGCGAGTAGTGCTGTTACGAACATCTTTATATGTGTCTTTTGGTGAACACATGAGCACGCTTCTATTAGGCATATACAAAGCGTGAGAATTGCTGGGTCATAGAACATGCATATAATTCACTTTAGAAGATATCGCCGGTTTGTCAAAGTGTATATTAATGAAAGAAAGGTCAGTTTTGTCTTTAGATTGGAGTACTTGGTTCTCATGAGCCTACAAATAAGACATTTTGGTTTTTTTTTTGATTGTGGAAATAAATGTAACAAATGAAGAGGTACCAGTGAAATATTTTTACTTAAAATAACTTTTTGTAACCTCCTATCAATTTGAATGATCTTTTTAGTATACAGTAACTCATATTTTTACTGTTAGTACTCAAAGAAAACTTAAGAACAGGCAAGAATAACGGGCAGGGGTGGGGAGTATCTTCACCTTCACTTCCCGGGACTAGTAAATTGAGCAGAGTAACTCCTGACTCCCCCTGGGTTGTGTTCAGATTAAGAGTTCAAATTGCTGGAATTCCTTTGGTCCTTCAGGGAATTGGGATAAGGGAAAGTGACAACTTGAAGAGTGGAACAGAATGCCGACTGCCTGCCCCGCCCACCAATTCGCTCACCCTGTTACTGAGAGTAAATTATCTAGAGGACCCAGGAGCTGACCTGGCGGGTTTGCTCATCATTTTCATGTCTGAGGAAATCTTTTCCATTTCCACGTCCTCTAACAACCAAATTGTCGAGGTCACAAAAATGTCAGCTAGGTATATCATTTGGAATTCCTGGCTATCAAATTAAAAACAATCCTTCCCCCACTCCCCTATCCCCCTACGCCCCCCCCCCCAAAAAAAAAATTGTGTTGTATTCTTTTCAGTTTCCTGTAGCAATAGAAAGTAATAAAAAAATAAAATCTTCGTCTGGTACTCTTAATTACCCCTGACATTGGTCACATGTGTAAGGTTATGTCAACACGTTATAACTTGCTTAAAGTAAAATAAATAGAAAAAAACCTAAATCCTCATTTTTTTCTATATTCAGATATTCATTTCAGTAGAGCACTCCATTGCTAACCAAAAAGGTTGGCAGTTTGAACCCATCAGCTGCCCCGCAGGAGCAAGATGTGGCAGTCTGCTTCCATAAAGGTTACAGCCTTGGAACCCCTGTGGGGCAGTTCTGCTTTATCCTATATGGTTGGTATGAATTGGACTCGACTCCACTGCAACAGGTTTTTCTTTTGGACTCCTAGCTGGACCACAAGGATCCCTGGTGGTGCAGTGGTTAAGTGCTCAACTGCTAATAGGTAGGCCGTTCAAACCCACTAGCCCGCTCTGAAGGAGAAATCTGGCGCAGTCTGCTTCCATAAACATTTACAGCCTTGGAAACCCTATGGGCAGTTCTACTCTGTTACATAGGGTCTCTGTGAGTCAGAACGAACTCAACGGTAACGAGTTTGGTTTATCCTGAACAAAACGGTGATATGAATAAGTTTGTTTATTAGCTTTGCTAAAAGCAATAGCTGTTTTTAACTCAAGATCTAGGTTCAAGCCTCAGAACTTCAATTTTTTACCTGTGATAAATTTCCTAACTTTTGAGCTTTGTTTTTTTCAAATCTGTAACATGTGGTGTCAAATCCCTGTTCTCTCTTCTACACAGGGTTGTTGTGAGGATCCAATGAGATTATTTATTTACATGAAATTGTAAACTCTAACGGACTAGGCCTTCGAGAGCTGGGCCTTACCAGGCCCTGGGTTTTATGAAAGATGATTTCTGTCTACGGACCTAGTTCTGAGCATAGTGGAAACTCACTCGGTTGTTCCTGGAGATCTTGTGTGTACATGAACCTGAACTTTTAACCCTGCAGCAGACACAGCTGAGTGGTTATGTTATGAGTTACTTGTTAAGGTTCTACCAAGTTATTATTTCTAGAGAAGGAAGGGAGGAGCAGGTAGTAGCCCCAAACTGTGATTCTTACAGGCCATCTTTCACTGATAGGGTGCTTAGACGGTATGTACAATAGGTAGACTTACAGAATCACCACAGATCACATCTAAGCTTTTTAAATGTTCTCTGTTTTTTTAATGTTATTTTACTCACCCACATTTATTAGGTATAAAGAATAGAAAAATGCTTCATAAGCCGTAAAAAGATGGACATAAAAATTAGCAACCATTGTTAATCATCATGGGGACCCCTGGCACAGGAGGATAGGAAGGAAAAAGGAAATGTGGCTGACATCACTAGGTCTGACTGCCTTCTCATCTGGAGAGTTCCAGTGGTATCTTTAAAGCTTTGGGATAAATGATGAGGCTGCTGCTCTGTTGTGCCCCTCTCCCGGGTACATATCTTGGATTCTCATTTTTTAGTTCTTAGTGATTGGTCAGTAACAGTAAGGTATTGTAAGGTCGTGAGTCTGCAGAGACATATTAAATACAGGCAATGTTTGGAGGAGTGGGTACTGCAGAGACCAGTGGAAGAATGTGTGCCGTAGTTTGGGCTAATGGTTAAGTGCTCAGCTGCTAACCGAAAGGTTGGCAGTTTGAACCCACCTAGAGGCTCCACGGGAGAAAAACCTGGCGCGACCCTATGGGGCAGTTCTACTCTGTCACATGGGGTTTCTATGAGTCAGAATTGACTCGACTGCACCCAACAACAGCATTAATAATCGTTAGGATAATAAATGACTAATATAGGGACCAAAACACAGCCTTGCAAAAACACGGCCTTCTCGTCATTCATCCCTTGTTACTACAAAGGAACCAATCTTCATTTTCAAAAAGGGGAGAGATCTGATTTTCTTCCTTAGATTGGGCCTTTGATGCGTGTTGTCTTGAGCAGGGTGGGTCTGGTTTGTTTTCCTGGAGTTGCTTTTGCATTGCTTTATCATTCACCTCTTGAGGTGGCACCTTCCAGGAGAAGACAGATACTGCATCAACTGGGATATCACTGCCAGAAAAGAAATATGAAATCGTCACATTCTTCAGGATCTAGAGATACTACATGAATTGTGTTAATTTTTAATAAAGATGTACTTTTGGTGCTGAACAATTTTTTATTAAAATTAGAACAGAGCCTGGGAGTGTGGATGTAGTGGTATGTCAGTCATTGACTCAGTTGCTTGTTGTTAGTTGCCATCAAGTCAATGCCAACTCATGGCAACCCCGTGTGTTACAGAGTAGAACTGCTCCATAGAGTTTCCTTGGCTGTAATCTTAACAGAAGCAGATTGCCAGGCCTTTCTTCCATGGAGCAGCTGGGTGGGTTCGAACTGTCAACCTTTTGGTTTGCAGTAGAGCACAACTCCTAAGAGCATCATAATCTAGTCAACTGTGGTGTTCACCAGAAAACTTGGAATTGAGAATTGTGGGGATGGAGGTCTACAGGTTTATAAACCCTTTTCTGAAATACTGATATACTTCAGCATTCAGAATCCTGATGCCCCTTGATTATAAAACATCTCCAGTGAGATCTGGAGCAGATCCTTATAATCAAATGCATTAATGCATCCACAGCAAACTGCATGAATACCCACACTAAATGAGTTTAATAAAGACTATGAATACATATCAGTTCAAGTTAGGAATTACCACCAAAGAAGTTAAGGCTGTATCATGTTTTGCTGACAAATGACAAAAACCTTTTTTTTTTTTTTTAATTGTACTTCAGGTGAAGGTTTACAAAGCAAATAGTTTCTTATTAAACAGTAGTACACGTATTGGTTTATGACATTGGTTAACAACCCCACTACATGAAATGACAAAAACTTTTGATTTTCAGAGCTTTTTAAATTTTGGAATTACAAATAAGGGGGTTTTGATCTGCGTTATATTCAGGTATTAGACCCTGACAAGGGTTTTTTTATATGTGTCAAGCAACAAAGTAGCAAATTCCTAGAAAGCAATAGAGATAAGAGCACCAGATCTGGAGTTACAGTGCCTGGGTTCAAATCCCACCCAGCCTTGCCAGGTGATTTTGGATAAATTTCTTAACCTCTCAGAGTCTTAGTTTTTCATTTCTAAAGGCACAGTAAACTTGTATGAAGATTAAATAACATATGCATGTGAGATACAATGTGTGCCTTTCATTAGGTCCTCAATAAATATGCTTCAGTGTCCTCATCTTTATAATTGGTGATAATAATGGTACCTATTGCGAAAGGGTTTTGCAAGACTTGAATAAGCAGTTGGAACATGCTTAGAACAGTGTCTACCCCAAAAAAGCATACAATAAATATTAGTCAACATCATCGTCATTATCTTCCTTATTAGAAATTTGCAGTAAAGCCTTTTCTATCAGCAAAGCCATTTTTAGGAAAGAGACAATACATATCTGTTGAATGAATGAGTGGCACATTGGAGAATGGTGGGAGGCACCATGATAATTTGTAATTATAATTTTCCAGACTGTAATTCCACCCCAGTTCTTCCCAAGTTTGCCCCAGCACCTTGATCTTCCTTCATTTGCACTCTGTTTAGATTCTACAGCCCTTGATGAACTTGGCACTTGTCTTCCTTACTGCAACCATGCAGGTGTGTGTTAAGGTGTCTGGGAAGCTGTCCCAGATGCTGGCAAACCCTTGGCAGGAGGATAGAAAGGAAAAAGGAAATTTTGGCTGACATCACTAGGTCTGACTGCCTTCTCATCTGGAGAGTTCCAGTGGTATCTTTAAAGCTTTGGGATAAATGATGAGGCTGCTGCTCTGTCGTGCCCCTCTCCCAGGTACATATCTTGGATTCTCATTTTTTAGTTCTTAGTGATTGGTCAGTAACAGTAAGGTTTTGTAAGGTCGTGATTCCGCAGAGACTTATTAAATACAGGCAATGTTTGGAGGAGTGGGTACTGCAGAGACCAGTGGAAGACTGTGTCTATTTGTGTGCCGTAGTTTGGGCTAATGTCTTGGCAGGGTTGTCATATTTCCTGGCATATAAGGACTGGATCTTCTCTTAAGGCCACGCATATTTGGCAAGTCCTATTATGTTACTCTCCTGAGGGGGTGCTTGGGTAACAAAAGTGATAGATAATATTGGTTAGGTACTGACTGGACAGGGACATGATAGGATATGGAAAAAATCCTTTTCAAAGAGCTTTATTACATTAGGTTTTAACGTCTGTAAACAGTTACAGCATTCAGGGAGTGCAGGATTTAAATGAGAAACACAACTTTGTCAGATTTACCAGTCGGATAAAATGGCATGGACTCCGGAAATCTATAATTAAATGTATTTTTGAAAATGAAAAATATAGTGTAACATCTGGTTTATTTCACTACAGAAGTGCCTGGGTATTGCTTATATAAGCATGGTTGACTTTGGCTGATATTTGAATTTCTCTGTGTAAAATTACAGTATTTTAATTAAATTTTTTCTACTTGATTCTATTTTTGTTGTAAACAAATTATTCACACACACTTGCATAAAGAAAAGGGCTGTCTTATTTAGAAAATCTAATGTTTGTTTTTTTCTTTTCATTGCAGCGGATATTCAATTCCTTTGTGTACACTGAGAAAATCTCAAATGGAGAAAGTGAAGTACAGCAGGTAAGAGGCTATTGAGTCTTTAACATTCTCTGTGTTTGTTTTGCTTTTGGAGGTGGCTTCATCCCTCTTTCCAAGTGATCTCCACTTGTGGTTTCCTGTTGTTCTGTCTGTACAATGGTACCTTATAAATGCATCTATACAAAGGCATCTTAAGAATAATGGCGACAACCTCACACTACAGGTTCTCAGAAGCAGTTGAAACCATGGTTATACGGATGGTTTTCTGGTATTCATGTTATACTTTGAAAGCATTGTTTTTTTATTATTATTTTTTATTGTACTTTAAATGGAAGTTTACAGAACAAACTAGTTTCTCATTAAACGGTTGTACACATTGTTTTATGACATTGGTTAACAACCCCACGGCATGTCAACACTCCCTTCTCTACCTTGGATTCCCTATTACCAGCTTTCTTGTCCCCTCTTGCCTTCTAGTCCTTGTCCCTGGGCTGTTGTGCCCCTTTAGTTTCATTTTGTTTTATGGGCCTGTCTAACCTTTCGATGAAGGGTGAACCTCAGGAGTGACTTCATTACTGAGCTAAAAGAGTGTCCTGGGGCCATTCTCTTGGGGTTTCTCCAGTCTCTGTCAGGCTAGTCTGGTCTTTTTTTGTGAGTGAGAATTTTGTTATACATTTTTTCTCCAGCTCTGTTTGGGGCCCTCCTCTGTTGTGATCCCTGTCAGAGCGATCAGTGGTGGTATCCAGGCACCATCTAGTTGTACTGGACTCAGTCTGGTAGAGGCCGTGGTAGATGAGGCCCATTAATCCTTTGGACTAATCTTTCCCTGGTGTCTTTAGTTTGCTTCATTCTCCCTTGCTCCCAAACAGGTGAGACTGGTGGAGTATCTTAGATGGCCGCTCACAGGCTTTTAAGATCCCAGATGCTGTTTACCAAAGTACAATGTATAACATTTTCTTTATAAACTATATTACGCCAGTTGAGCTAGATGTTCCCGGAGACCTTGGTCCCCACAGCCCTCTGCCCAGCAATTCGGTCCCTCAGGGAGTTTGAATATATCTATGGAGCTGGATGGGTTATTTAATTCCTGTTTGTTGTTTTGAAGATTTGAAAACTATTGAAATTTTAAAATATAATATGTTGTTTCGTCTAACAAAGAAGAAGGTGCTCAGGCTTTGGAATCCAACAAACCCCAGGTTAAATTTTGGTTTTCCTAATTACCCTTTGACCTAAGATAAACGATTTAGACTCCTGAGCTTCAGTTTCTTAATCGTAAAAAACCTGTTGCCATCAAGTTGATTCCAACTCACAGTGACTCTGCAGGACAGAGAAGAACTGCCCCATAGAGTTTCCAAGGAGCAGCTGGTAGATTCAAACTGCAGATGTTTTGGTTAGCAGCCGAGCTCTTAACCACTTTGCCACCAGGGCTCCTCATAAGGGGAACATAATATCTGCCTCATGGGGTTGTGAGAATTAAATGAAGTTATGTAAAATTAAGTGAGCATAAAATGAAACCGTCTATGTGGAAGGTCCTAACATAGAAGCAGCTCAGTGAATGCTGACGTCTTTTATGCCTCTCTTTTTCTTTCCTCTTTTCTTGTATTCTCCCTTTGCTGTTTTCCTCCCATCTTCCTTCAGTTCTCTGTGGGGCCAAAAAGTTCTGAAGCCAGATTCTGTTTACTTTATTTATAGCTGGCTGCAAATGGACTGCCTCCTAAATTAAACCATAGTGTTAGTGAACTTGGTCATAAATAATTGATCTACTTGAAAAGAAGGGTGGTAAAGTGGATTCTGGGTTTTAATTTCAGCCAGTCCACCAACTTCATTACAGTATGTGACCGTCAACTGGTAATTTGAAGCTCGGTTTGAAACGTAAGTAAAAAAACACACCCAAGCTAAAAACCAGATGCTGTAGCAGAGTGCTTCCACAGAATAAAAAGATAACTATGGTAAAATACACAATAATTTAAACTCTTTGAGCTACTGCCTATTTTTATTCATGGAGAACAGCTTGACTTGCTCTGAACTTCAGAAGCGCTGTACAAGAAAAAAAAACCTTTGTAAGCAACATTAGAGTTAAGTTATTTATAGGATAGTTATTTATTTATAATAAA
This sequence comes from Dugong dugon, assembly GCA_030035585.1. Classification (NCBI taxonomy): domain Eukaryota; kingdom Metazoa; phylum Chordata; class Mammalia; order Sirenia; family Dugongidae; genus Dugong; species Dugong dugon. Next base: position 93,356,012 of record CM057462.1, read on the forward strand.
TTACTGTGGTTTAATCTTGAAGTTCAGCATTTCCTGTTTATAGAGAGTGACCTTTCTTATTTGTTTCTGCAGGTTAAATTTACTGGACCTAAGCAGTTATGTATGTGTTATTTTTTTCAGCTTTAGATTTTTTCAAAAAAAAAAAAAAAACAAAAAAAACTAATTACCTGAAATTGTAGTGAATATGATGTGGTTTGCTGTATCAAGTCTTATCATCATAATTCCTGTCTTATTTTTATTCTGGCAAATTGGAAAGTGCTTTGGGGTCATATAATTTAAAGCTGGTTTTATGGGAGAAGACATGTTTGAGTAGACTTTTTGGGAGACTAAAGGCTATGTGATAACATTTTAAAGAAACTGACCTAGGGATATCAGTTTTGCTGCTTTGCTTAAAGTAACATACAGGTTCTTTCTTCTGCTGTTTTCAAATGTGAGAGTTGTTTTGTTTTCTTGGACTGATATCATTGCATTAGTTACATAGCTAAGAACAAATTTGGAAGCCTTCAATAAGATTTTTTTTTTTTTTTTTAATTGTAGCAGCTTAACGAACATTTATGGAACACTGGTGTGAGGCTGTTTTAATACATTATCACATAGATTTTCCAAAATAACCTTGAAGGAAAGATATTATCCTTTTCACAGATGAGGAAACTGAAGCTTCAAGAGGCAAAATAAATTACCCAAAATTTCATTTAAGTATTATTTATTATTAAATTTAAAATATTATTATAGTAGTATTTATATACTAATATTATAATATATATTAATATATTACTATAAAATATTTAAAGTATTATTAAATTTTGTTTAAGTATCCTACTATTAAGTAGGAGAGCTAGTTTTTCAAATGAGTTGGACACAGAATTATACAGTCTGCATTTTTAACAGAGTTTATTTGAAAAATTAATGTTTTCTTCCAAAACAGGAGTCTCTGCTAAACTCTGTCTTTATCTGGATAGTTCAAGTGAAGGAGAGGTACCACATAGTCTGTTCTGAGTCCACTGGCTCTGATTGTCAAAAAGCTCCCCCTTAGATTCTCTTGACTCAAACCAAAAAACCAAACCCATTGCCATGGGGTTGATTCCAATTCATAGCAACCCTAGAGGAACTGCCAGTAGGGTTTCCAAGGCTGTAAATCTTTATGGAAGCAGACTGCTACATCTTTCTCCTGCAGAGTGGCTGGTGGGTTTGAACCGCTGACCTTTGGGTTAGCAGCCAAACACCTAACCACAGCACCACTTTTTTTTTTAAACTTCCTTCATTGGGCCAGGTTCTTCCCTCTGGAAGAATTCTAAACAAATAGATCTCATGCCTTTTTCCCCATCTAATATTTGGTGATAATGATCATGTCTTGTATTATTTAGGCAAAATTTCAGTTTATACAGGTCCAAAATAATTTCTTCTTTTACAACATGATTTCCAGACCCTTTTAGTATATAACAACAACAATATCAGCTTATAATTGCATATTTGCTGAATAATTTGGTATCACTTCATTATGCCAATAGTCCTGTAGATTGAACTGGACAGGGGTTATCCTCATTCTAGAGTGAGCAAACAGTGACTCTTGGTATCTTCCTAGCTTGATTAATAACTGTGAAGGAACTCTGGCACCTGTAATCCTAGACATTACCCAAGATGAAACCTTCAGGGGAAATGGTTACCTCCTGTGCCCGCCATTTTATAAAATGCCCCACATCACAATCATTCACACTTTAACATATATCATCTCCTCTGAACTTCACAACAACTCCATGAAATAGGTGGCATTATCATTATTAACGGAGTTCAGAAAGTTCCAGTATTCCATCTAGTAAGTAAGCTGTCTTTTTTTAAAATGGTGAAATATGTCAAACATGCAAAGAGTATAAAACGTAGTGTATAGATTAAAGAAATAAAACATTACAAGTATTTAGAAGGTCCTTTTGTTATTCCCAGAGGTAACCCTATCCTGGTTTTTTTGTTGACCATTACCTTGCCTTTTTTTTTTAAAGTTTTGTGTATATATATATATATATATATATATATATGCATCCCTAAATAATAAACTATTTTATTTTTCTGTTTTGATCCTTATATAAATTCAAAGCATATTGTTTATATTAATATATCTTGCTACTTTCACTCAGCATTATATTCCTCAGACTCACTCATTTTGATATATATCATTGAAGTTCATTTATTTTCAAGTTATTTATCCATTCTGGTGTTGATGATGTTTAGATTGTTTCCCAGTATTTTGATATTGTGAACAATAATATTATGAACTTTTTTGTTCATATCTCCTTGTGCATAGTTTGAATGGGATAATTCTTTTAATTCCAATAATCTTAGTATCCCTGGCACACAGTGGTTAAGAGCTATGGCTGCTAACCAAAAGGTCGGCAGTCCGAATCCACCAGCCACTCCTTGGAAACTCTAATGGGGCAGTTCTCCCCTGTCCTGAAGGGTCACTATGAGTCAGGATCAACTCAACGGCAACAGGTTTTGTTTGGTTGGCCTCTACCTAGTAAATGCCATTAAAACATTTTGCTTGTGTGTGTGTGTGTCTGTCTGTGTGTACGTGCACGTACACGTGTGCGTATGTATAGTCCACGCACACAAATGCCCTAGTTCAGAGGAGGGATTGTTCAGCTGAAGTTGAGAATCCCTTCTCTCAAATAGAATTGTTTGGTCTCAAGGTACCAGAGTGTTCAACATGACTGGATAATACCAAACTGCTTCCAGAGTCATCATCGTGGGCTACCCTCCTACCAGCAATGTGTTAGAAATTTGCCAATCTACTTCCTCTTTAGTACTTGATATTGTCTGAATTTTAATTTCTTCCCAATTTGGGCTGTCTGAAATGGTATGTAATGAGTTTAATTTGTTGTATTCTGATTTCTAATGAGGGTAAATGGTTTTTTTAACATGTTTATGGTACATTTTTGTGTTTTTCTGTTCTGTGAAATGCCCATTACTACCCTTTATCTGTTTTTTTAATTGGGTTATTTGTCTGTTTATTTTAGAAATTAAAAAATTCTATACATATTCTAGATCAGCACTGACCAAGAGAGCTTTCTGTATTGATGGAGACATTCTGTATCTGTGCTGCCTAATCGAGCAGCCGCTAGCAGCTTGTGGCTATTGAACACTTAAAATGTGGCCAGAGCTACTGAGTAATTAAAATTTTAATTTTATTTGCTTTTAATTAAAATAGCCACATGTAGCCAGTGGCTACCATATTAGGCTGTCTTGCAGCTTTGTTTTAAAAATATGTTCTCCTAGATTGTGGCTTATCTTTTCACTCCATTATATCTTTTAAATAATTGAAGTTTTAATTTTAATGGAGTCAGTTTTTTAAATCAGTCTTTTTCTCTTTTTGATTTCTGCTTTTTGTTAAAGAAATTCTTTTCTACCTCAAAGACCTGAAGATGTTCTACACTGTCTTCTAAAACTTGCCTTTCTTATTTAAGAATTTAGTTCACCTGGAATTGATTTTGGTCTTGGGTGTGAAGTAGGTATCCAGTTTCATCTTTTTTTCCCCCATATGCATTTCCAAATGTCCTAGCACTATCTATTGAACAGTCTTTCTTTATTTGTTTAGAGTGTGTTTTCTGTCATTAGTCAATTTTCCACGTATGTATGAGTTTGTTTGGTTCTGTTTGTCTATTTATCTATAATTTCTCTGATACCATATTATCTTAATGATTTGAGTTTTATAATAAGAGAGACTCTGTGGCCCTTTGTTCTTACATATGAATTTTAGAATCAGCTTGTCCAATTCCAAAAGCATTGTTTTTCTATTTGGAATTAAAATTGGAATATTATTTGACATCATAATGAACCTATAGATCAATTTGGAGAGAACATCTTTATGCTAATGAGTCTCCCTATCTACCAACGTTGATGAGTAATGAATTCCCTTCACTGAATAAGTCTATGTTGTTGTTAGGTGACATCAAGCGTATTTTGACCTATAACAACCCTATTCCACAGAGCAGACCTGCCCCATAGGATTTTCTAGGCTGTAATCTTTAGGGGAGCACATTGCCAGATCTTTCTCCTGGGGATCCCCTGGGTGGGTGTGAATCGCCAGCCTTTCGTTTGACAGCTAGGTGCTTAACCATTGCGCAACCTGGGCTTCTACTGCTATTCTTTAACATGTTTTGTAATTTTCTTTACAAAAGACTTCAATGTCTATGCATGTGGGATTTATTTCTTTGTTATTGCTACGTGCCATCTAGTCAATTCTGACTCATAGCGACCCTGCAGGACAGAGTTGAACTGTTCCATAGGGTATCCAAGGCTGTAAATCTTCACAGAAGCAGACTGCTACATCTTTTTCCCATGGAGCTGCTGGTGAGTTTGAACAGCCAACCTTTCAGTTAGCAGCCTAGTGCTTAACCACTGCACCACTGTGGCTCCTTGGGATTAAATTTCTAGTTACCGTATTTTTATGCAAATAATATGCACCTTCTACGTATGTTTGCCAGCCGTCTGATATATTTTTGTAAGTGCGCTATGCTAATTTTTACATATTGCTGTAAAAATTAATTAGCATAGCATGCTTATGAAAATTCCTTGCTGGAGGAGGGAGGGATTGGCAAACAAACATAGATGGTGTGCGTTATTTGCATTAAAAAATACAGCACTTCATTTTTCTTTTATACTGTGAACACTGTCTTTTAAGATTTGCATTTTGCCAACTGTTGGAAGTTAAGGTTTATATATTTATTTTATATCCAGTTACCTTCTTAAGCTGCCATGTAAATTCTAATAATTTACCCATAGTTTCTTTTGTGTTTTCTATGTAGATAGTTGTATATATTCAAATAAAGACAATTTTGATTCAATCTCTTTCTAATCTTTATATCTGTTATGTCTCTTCTGTGTTTTGCTATACTTTCTAGTGTTGAATAAGAATGGTGATAGTTGCTATTATGGATTGAATTGTGTCCCCAAAAACTATGTGTTGTAAATACTAACCTCTGCCTCTGTTTATAATTCTATTTATGAATGGGTTGTGTTTATTTTGTTAATGAGGCATGATTAGGTTGTGTTAATGAGGATTAGGTTATGTTTTTTATGTTAATAAGGTAGGATTAGGGTGTATCTTGAGTCAATCTGTTTTGAGATATAAAAGAGATTAAACAAGCATGAGAGAAGTAGAGATAGAGGAAGATGCCAAGCCACATGAAGATATCCCAGGAGTAGAAGCTCAGAGAGACAGGGACCTTTCTCCAGGGCTGACAGAGAGAGAAGGCTTTCCTCTAGAGCGGCCGCTAACCGAAAAGTCGGCAGTTTGAATCCACCAGGTGCTCCGTGGAAACCCTGTGGGGCAGTTCTACTCCGTCCTGTAATGTCACTGTAAGTCGGAATTGACTTAACGGCAGTGGGTTTAGAGCCGGCACCCTGAATTTGGACTTCTGACCTCCTAAACTGAGAAAATAAACTTCTGTTTGTTGAACCACCACTTGTGGTATTTCTGTTATAGCACCACTAGATAACTAAGACAGAATTTGGTACCAGAAGAGTAGGGTGATGCTCTAACAGATACCTAAAATGGGGAAGCCGTTTTGGAATTGGGTCATGGGTCGAGGCTGGAAGAGTTTTAAGGCGCCTAATAGTAAAAGCCTAGATTTCCTTGAAGATATTGTTATTAGAATTATGGACATCAAAGGAAATTCTGGTGGGGGCTCAGGAGGAAGTGAGGAGAGCTATAAAGTTTCTATCGTCCTAGAGAATACATAGGGCGTCATCAGCAAATCATTGCTAGAAATGTGGATGTTAACTGTGCTTCTGGTGAGGCTTTAAAAGGAAATGATGAAAATATGATTGGACAATGGAGGAAGGGTTATGCTTATTAGGCAGTGGCAAAGAACTTGTCTGAATTATGTTCAAATGTTTGGTGGAAAGTAGAACTTGTAAGTGTTGAACTTGGATATCTGGCTGATGAGATTTCTAAGCAAAATCTTAAAGGTGTGGATTCTCCTTGCCACTTACAGTAAAATATGAGAGGAAAGAGATGCACTTTAAAATAAACTGTGCAAAATGAAAACAGAACTTAAAGATTTGGAAAGTTCTGTTGTACAAACTAAGGACACGTGTCTTAGAATGTTCACCAAGGATATGAGTACACAAGCTTTTGTCAAAGAGATTAATGACTGATGGATTTAACCAACTACCACAGCAGAAAACTCATCAGCTTAGACTAAAGGAGACAGAGAAAGAACAAAGGAGAGAAGGTTTTCTGCCTCTTAGAATTCTACAGGCAAGAAACAGGCTAAAGGAGCTACATCTTTTGCCCTCTAAGAAAAGAAAAGGACTATCCCTGGAGATCAGCAGCACTGTTGGAAGGAGCATAGAAAGCAAGGCCTTTGCAGTTTCAGAGGATGAGTCCACAGTCTCCTGGATCTCAAAGGGTGGAGCCACAGACTCTTAGGTTTCAAACAGTTGGAGCTTCATCAACTGGGTTCTGGAGTGTGAGGCTGCCTTTAAGGTCTACCAGGGGTATGAGACTGTCACCCAAACCTGAGGGAGTGGGGCTGCCATGCCCAAGGGGCAGAAGAACAGGGCCTGCTGGGACTATGAGGGGGTAGGGTCACCACTCAGATGGACTAGGAGAATGAGGCTGCCCAAAGCCAAGGGAGCAGAGTTACCATCCAGTGGGACTGGAGGGCAAGCATGAAGGCCAGGGCCGAAGGTCCTCCACCCAGAGTCTAGAGAGCATGGCCAACACCGAAAGTCTGGAGGGTGGGGCCATTGCCCAGATAGTCTCAGAGAGCTAATGTAAATTGTTTCTGCTAGATTTTGGACGTGTTTGGTGCCCATTAAACCTTCTTTCCCTCCAATTTCTCCCATTTGTAATGGAAAGGTCTACCTTGTACCTGTTCCACCATTGTACTTTGCAAACAGATACTTTAGTCTAGATTTCACAGGTTCACAGATGAAGGGGAATTTTGCTCCAGGATTAAACACACCTAAAGTCTCACCCATATTTGATTTAGATGATTCAGAAGATGAGATTTTGGACTTGGAGTTGATTTGAGACTTGGGGGTGATGTGATGGGATGAATGTGTTTTACGTGTGGCAAGGACATGAATTTTGGGGGACCAAAGGGTGGAATGTTATGGATTGAATTCTATCTCCCCAATTAGGATGTATTGTAAATCCTAACCTTTGCCTGTGATTATAATCTCTCTTGTGAATGGGTTGTGCCTGTTATGTTAATGGTGCAGGATTAGGTTATGTTAATGAGAATTATGTTATGTTTGTTATGTTAATGATGCAGGATTAGGCTGTATTTTGAGTCAATCTCTAGACATAAAAGAGATTAAACAAGCAATCAAGGGAGTAGAGACAGAGGAAGGGAGATGCCAGGCCACATGAAGATCGCCCAGGAGCAGAAGCTCAGAAGATAGAAGGAGCTTCCTCCAGAGCCGACAGAGACAATCTTCCCCAAGAGCAGGCACCATGAATTTAGACTTCTAGTCTCATAAAATGTGAGAAAATAAATTTCTGTTTGTGAAAGCCATCCGTTTGTGGTATTTCTGTTATAGAAGCACTAGATAACTAAGAGAGTGGCCCTCCATGATACACATAGTATTTAGATATATTCTAATTTTGATTATAATTTTTTTTATTAGTTGCTTAGAAATTTGTTTGTTTGTTTCGTTTTAATTTCCAAACATCTCTAGGGTCTTTCCAGTTAAGTAGCTATCCCCTCCATATTCCTTCATTATAATGAGGGCATAGCTCTTAACATTACAATTTTATGAGGTGTTTCCTATTGGATTCCCCATCTTTGGCCAAGCTCTGGCCAATTTCCTATTCCTAGTGCCTTATACTATCATCAGAGTTGAAGCTCAGGGTCTGCAGATTGCCACATCTTCAGAGTGAAAGCAGAGTTTGGAGCTGGCTTACCTCCCAGGGATTCAGTTCCCCCAACAGTGATTTTTTTTTTTTTTTTAAATTCATGCCACCAGCCTCTTAACATTTCACCACTTAGAGAATTTGTTTGATAAAATAAAAGCGCCACTTACAGAATTTGATAATTATTCAAAGTAGATTGACTTATATGCTCTTACATCTATCTCACAATCTTTAGGTGAAGTAGGAAGCACTTCTTTAGGTTGATTTTGTATATTTTGTATTATATGGAATCCTGATTTGAGTTTTTTGTCCATCATTTCTCCCTCAGGGTAATGCAAACTACAGTCCTGTGTAGCACCCCCTTTACCACTCAAATCTCATTGAGATTTGGATCTTACTTGTATATACGGTATAACTTGGCAGTAAATCTAACGTGGTGCTAATGTCTTCTGGTTAGCAGAGAAAAGTAATTAAAGCTAATGTAAAACATTTTGTGATTCTTGACTCTTACAACAAAACTCTCTGTGGTAAAGATTTTTCCCTGCTTTTTCTCATTCTTTCTGTTAAATTAACTTTCAGAGTGTGGTTCTCAATGGCCTTGCAATGTGTTTTAAATGTTTAATTAGTTCAGTATATATAGTTTTGCTGCCAAAGAAACTATGGCAACAGCTTTGGGAAAATAAAATCCCTTGAGCACATTCTTGTGTGCTGTACCTCCCATTGACTCCATTTTTGAATACTTTAAGAAACTAAGTTGTGCGTGCATGTAAGGGCATCCGATGAAATTGAGCATGAATTCAGAACGATAATTTTTTGATAAAGTGCCCCAGAAGGTAGCAAAACATGATACTGGTTCATAAGGCACAAAGAAGTGAAAAGGAAACAAAAGGAGAAAGGGCTTCCTAGGGTGCTTGATTGGATCACTAAAGGAGTCAGAATCCCCTTGAACGCGTTGTTTACAGAGTTTGATCCAGCTTTTTGTCAAATGTTCTAATAATTATTTATGCCAATAATTTAGTCAATGAAATGGCACTCAGATTTTCATAATTAATGCAGTGTTTCATAAATGATTGAATTGCTGACAGTGGCTGCTTTTAGAAGACTTTAGAATTCTTTTGAAATAAGAGAGCTTGGTAAGAGAAACACTTCTACATAAATGTTCCTGACATTGGGCCAAAAGCATTCCTCTAGCAGTTCTTTCTATGGTATCAGTTTTTATCTCTTCTGGATCATATCCATTGGCATGCAAACATGCTGTTATCTCTCTCATGTTAAAAAAAAAAACCAAAGAATCCCTTCTCTTGATCTCACTTCCCTCTCCAGGTACTGCCCCCTTTCTTTCTTCCACTTTGAGACACACACAGCCCAGAGAGGTGTCTATGCTCACTAGATTCAGTCCTTCTCCCATTCTCAATTAAACCTACTCTGGCAAACTTTTGGCCCTACTTGTCCAACAAAACTGCCCCTCAAGGTCACCAGTGAGCTCCATTTTGCTAAACCCAGGGTTGTCATTGTACTTGACTAACATTAGTATTGGAGAATGGATCCCTTCTCTCTTCCTTGGGCAACCTCCCTGGCGTGGGCGTCCAGGACACCACATGAGCCTCCTTGCTGTTTCTTGAATACTTGGCACATTCCTGCCTTAGGGCCTTTGCACTGGCTGTCCTGACATATATCCTCTTGGGCCCTTGCCTCCTCCATGTCTGTTCTCAGATGCCACCTTCTGAGTGATCACCATATTTGAAACCTCATCCCATCCGGTGTCTCCCCACCCATACTCTCAATTTTTCTTTATCCTGTTCTTTTATATATAGATTTCCATATCATTTAACACTTGTTGGTATTAAGGCATTGGTTTTGTACAACTTGTTAGGAAATATTCCTTACTTTACTTTCTGTAGGAGTGTAAAATTGGTGTGATTTCACCAGTGCACCACCTGGGCCTTAAGTTTTCTTTGTGGGCAGATTTTTGATGATCCAATTTCTTTAATAGCTACAGGTTTTGTTTTTGTTTTCAGGTTTTTTCTTTCATCTTGTCAATTTTGAGAAGTTGATTGTTTTCAAAGAATTTTGTCTGTTTCATCTAAGTTGTCAAATTTGTTAGCATAAAGTTGTTTATAATATTCTTATTACCCTTTTAATATCTGAAGGCCAGAATAATGATAACAAAAAATTATTGAAACCAAATGTTGATTCTTTGAAAAGATCAACAAAGTGGATTAACCTCTAGCTTGACTGACAAAGGGGAGAGAGAATGAATGAGAAAACAAATTAATGATAACCCATTTTTCAAAGAACTAACTTGGCTTTGTTAATTTTCTCTTGTTCGTTTTCTGTTTCATAGATTTATGTTCTTTATTATCTCCTTCCTTCTACTCTAGGTTTATTTTGCTGTTTTGCTAGCTTTTTAAGTTGGAATGTTATTTTTACACCTTTTTTTAAATAGAAGCATTTAAAGCTATTAACTTTCCTCTAAGCATTGCTTTAGCTGCATCCCACAAAGTATGGCCTGATGTATTTTCATTATCATTTGGTTTTAAATATTTTCTAATTTTTCTTGTGATTTTTATCATTGGCTTATAAATTACTTTGAAGCATATTGTCAAATTTCAAAAAATATTTAAGGTCTTCATAAATATTGTTATGATTTTTACTTTAATTTGCCACACCTAGCATTTCAGTCCTTGTTAATTTATCAAGACTTTGATTTTGTGGTTCAGCATATAGTCTACCTTGCTGAATATACCATGCGATCTCAAAAAGAATGTGTATTCTGCAGTTGCTGAGTATCCTCTTCTTTAAATAGCCATTAGGTTAAGGTGGTTGATGGTGTTACTCAGATCATTTATGTCTTTGCTGATTTATATTTTGTGTAACTTTATTATTTCCTGAGAGGGCTGTTAAATTTTTCAACTATTTTGGTGGAATTTTTTTTTTTTTTTTAACTAATTCTGTCCATTTTCCCCTTATAGGGTTTGAAGCTCCATTGCTGAGTGCATACACGTTTGATTTTGTTATGTTTTCTAAATGAAGTATGATATTATGAAATGTCACTGATTATCTCTGGTAATAATATCCTTTCCTTAAAGTGTATTTTATTAGATATTAATATAGCTACTCCAGTCTTCTTATGCTTGCCGTGTGTGGCGTATCTTTTGCAAGCATTTACGTTCAATGTCTGTGCTGTTAAAAGTGTTTCTCTGGTAGACAAAATATAGTTGAGACTTTCTTTTCTACCTGTTGTGACACAGTTTTTGCCTTTTAATTAGGTGTATTTTGTCAGTTAACATTTAGTTTGATTGTTTATATGGCTGGATTTACGTCACCTTATTTTTCCCCCATTTGTACCCCGTTTCTTAGTTCCTTCTTTCCTGCCATCTAAGATCTTTCAGTATTTTTTTTTTTAGAATTCCTTTTTAATCTATCTTAGCTTTTTAGGTACACTTGTTTACATACATTTTTAGCATATCCTCTAACAATTAAGATATACATCCCTAACTTATTGTGGTCTACTTAAAGTTAATACTAGATTACTTCACATAAAATGAAATAAAGTTGTAGTGTTACTGATCCGTTTACCTACCCCATCCTTTGTGCTAGAGCTATCATATCTATTATATCTACATATAAACTGCACAGGACAGTGTTACAGCTTTTGCTTTAAATTTCATAGGTATGTAAAGAGATTGAAAGAAAGAAATTTTATTATATTTTCACGCTTACTTACTATTTCTGATGCTCTTCATTTCTTTCTTAAGATACCAACTGATAGTCTGAGGAACTTTCTTTACCTTTTCTTGTTACCAGATCTGCTGATAACGAATTCTCTTAGTCTATTATTATTATTTTTTGTGATTAGAAATTATCTTTATTCTGCCTTCATTCTTAAAAATGTTTTTGTTTGATAGAATTATGGCTTGACAGTACTTTTAGCATATTTAGATGTTCCACTGTCTTCTGACCTCCATAGTTTCTGGTAAAAAGTCATTGGTATTTGAATTTCTCTGTATGTAGCTTCTTTCCCCCTGGTTCTTTCAAGATTTTTCTCTGTATCTTTGGTTTTTAACAATTGTACTGTGACTGCCTAGACATGGCAGTCTTCATATTTATCATGCTTGGTGTTTGTTGAGATTCCTCAATCTGTAAATTAATGTCTTTCACCAAATTTGTGGACTTTTTGACCATTATTTCTTCAAATATTTTTTTATACCTCATTCTCTGCTCTTCTTCTGGCATTCCAGTTACATCCATGTCAGATTTTTTGATATTTTACTGTAAGCCCCTGAGAAGATGGCTCTTCTGTTTTTAAATTTTATTTAAGCTTCAGATTGGATAATGTCTATTGATTTATGTTTAAGTTCATCCCTTTTATCTCAATTCTCCTATTAACATCTCCAATGATACGTATTTTTTGTAATTTCAGGTATTGTGTTTTTCAGTTCTGGGATTCCCGTTTTTATCTTTTATATACTTTTTTCCCTCTGCTTGGATTTTCTCTTTTCATTCATTAGAAGGATATTTTCATTTGCATCGTTGAGCATAATTATAATAGGTACTTTAATATCCTGTCTTCTGATTTCAACACTTTATGAATTCTTCTTTGATACTGAGAATTTTACCTGAAAGATTTAAAATCTGATGCTTCATTTCACTAAATATCATGCATTGGGACATAAAAAAGGAGAAGCGTCTTTGTTTTATAGGAAATCAATGTTTAGTGGATGTTAATATGTCAAATTATTTTCTTTCCTAAGTACTGAATAATTTACACTGTAAACCAGAGAGGATTTGGACCAGACCAAAACAATGGATTAAGGTCTACCTGAAAAACAAGATACAGATCTTACATGAAATTATGTACCTATATTCATAGTAGAGGAGCATTGCTCTGCAGCAGAACAATTTACATGTGGCCTACAAACATAATATAGCTCTCCCTTTAAAGAGGTTATGGATTTAGAGTCAACCCTAGAGAAATGACACTTTATGTGTTAAAATGTAAATATTCAGTCTTAACCAGTGTGGATGGAACCCTGGTTGCACAATGGTTAAGTGCTCAGCTGGTAACCAAAAGGTCAGCAGTTCAAACAACCAATCCTTGAAAGAAAAGACCGGGCAATCTGCTCTGGCAAAGATTTCAGCCTAGGAAACCCTATGGGGTAGTTCTACTCTGTCCTTTAGGGTTGCTATGAGTCAGAATCAACTTGACAGCACATAACAGTTAGTGTGATGTTTTGGAATTTTAACACTGGAAGGGATCTTGGAGGCCATGGGGACCAGGTCAGAAAAGTTAGGAATATTTCCTTTACTGTTTTTTGAATAGCCTCTTTGTAGGATAGCTTGGCATGGAAAACTAAAGGAGCCTCGTCTTTGGAGTTGGAAAATTTGAACTGCAGGCAGGACTATGTCATTTACTATCTGTTTGACTTTAGGCAGGATATTTAACATTTTATTGTCTACATCAATTTTGCCTGTAAAACAAAGAGAATAGTCTATCTTGCAAGATTGTTTAAAAGATATGCCTGGCACAGAGTAGGCATTCAAGTATTTTGTATTCTGCTTCCAAAGACAAAACGGTAGTAGAATGTGAATATAAGGGTGCACTAGTGAGTTTATTATTCTTAGTCTGTTATTTAATTCACCTAGGTAAGACCTAGAAGAAAAGATTGTTGATTCCGACTCATAGTGACCCCATTGAACAGAGTAGAACTGCCCTATAGGGTTTTCAGAGTTTCCAAGAAAGAATGGTCACAGAAAGATACTGGAACAGGCTAGTGGGAACTTTAAATAGAAGCCAAGCTAACTGATAAGTGTGAGACTGAGTGTGAGATTTATATTGGCTTTGTATTTATATTTATATTATGCAAATAATGTGCCCTTTCTACGTTTGTTGGCCAGCCATGCCCTCTTTCCACGAGGTAAGCATTGCTATGCCAATTTTTTTTACATGTTGCTGTAAAAAAAAAAAATTAGCATAGTGTGCTTATGAAAATACCTCACCTGGGGAGGGTGCAGTTGGCAAACAAACATAGAAGGCATGTGATATGGATTGAACTGTGTCCTCCAAAAATATCTGTCAACTTAGCTAGGCCATGATTCCCAGTATTGTGTGATTGTTGCCAGTTTGTCATCTGATGTGATTTTCTTTGTGTTGTGAATTCTGTCTTTATGATGTTAATGAGGTGGGATTAACGCCAGTTATGTTAATGAGGCAAGACTCAGTCTACAAGATTAGGTTGTGTCTTAACCCTATCTCTTTTGAGATATAAAAGAGAGAAGCCAGCAGAGACAGGGGGACCTCATATCACCAAGAAAGTAATACCAGAAGAGCATGTCCTTTGGACCCTGGGGTCCCTTCTCTGAGAAGCTCCTGGTCCAGGGGAAGATTGATGACAAGGACCTTCCTCCAGAGCAGACAGAGAAAGCCTTTCCCTGGAGCTCATGCCCTGAATTTGGACTTCTAGCCAACTAGGCTGCGAGAGAATAAACTTCTGTTTGTGGTATTTCTGTTATAGTAGCACTAGATAGCTAAGACAGTGTACATTATTTAAGTAAAAATACAGTACTCCCAGGAACTCTCTCCTGCAGAAAAGTGTGGTTGTGTTGTTTAACTGTGTTCTGGATCATAGGGAGAAAAGGGACAATGGTTAGATAAGAAGAGCTGGGGTATTGAGGACTCTTGTCATTGAATTCTGGCTCCCAGTGGCTGGCACTTGGTTGGTAGGCATTCAGTAAATATTTGTTGAAAAAATAGAGATACCCTTGCATCTCAATACTCATATTTCCAGAATCTCGATGTGTTTTGGGGTTGCCCTGCCAAGTGTAAACTAGTGTGGGGGTAGCCTGAGGGCTCTCATTTTGTTTACAATAACCTAGTGAAGTATGTTCAAGGCTCAGACTTGTCCAGACTGGAGGAACCTGGAGACGGGAGGATGGATTCCATTCTTTCTTTGCCCCGTACTCTTTTGCCATCTCTCTCCACTGGATTTGTTCAGGCTGGGTCCTGATTTAGTTCCCTCTCTTACCCAGATCCACAGTTGGCTCTGTGTTTATTCCAAGTATTCATTAAATGTTTGTTGAATGAGTGAATAAAAGGCACTAAATCTGTAGGAAGGCAAAAGAAAGGTTGAGAGGTAACGAGGCCGCCTGGATGGGGAATTTATAATGAATCAGCCAAGGACCAGAGTAAACAGATGGCTGTTCTCTCAAGCCAGAGCCCCAGCAAGTTTACCTGGTTAGTGTTTAGGTTTCCTTGATTGGAAATCAATCTAGATCTGCTTCAGCTCTTACTGTTCTTGGTCCAACTCTCTGTAGAGGTAAATTTTATCTTAGAAACTCCTCTCCCAGGCTACCTATCAGATTATTGGATGCCTTATTAAGAAGATGCGATGGTGGTTTATTGTTTTGGAAAGACAAAGTCTAAGGGGGAAGGTGATAGTTGTGATATTTATGTTTTATCTTAATGACATTATTATCCTCTTTTTCCATATGAGTAAACTATATCTTAGAGAGGTAGTTATAGGTGGTTCAAAGTCTCATAGAAGTGGTAAGTGTCGAGCAGGATTTGTAAACCTAGGTCTTTGTTTATATTGTACTGGCTAGGATAATAATGGATATCATTCATTAAATGCCTATTATTAGTTAAGCTTAAATATTTTTCACATAGCCACATGGCTTGCTCTCTTACATCCTTTCAGTCTTGGTTCAGATCTTACCTCTCAGTGAGGCTGTCCTTGACCACGCTTTCATAAATTTTGTAAATTGTACCACTGCTCACTTCTCAATCCCTTCTCTGCTTTATTTTTCTCTTTAGAATTTACCACTTAAGATTTAAATATGTATTTTTTTTTTTCATTTGTGTATCTTTTCCTGAAACAAAATAAGTTTCCTGAAGGATTTTTGTCTATTTTATTCCTTAATGTGCCCCAGCATCTCAAAAAGTCCCTCTGTGTGATAATATATGGTAGGTATTCAGTAAATATTTATTGTATAAATTAACTAATCCTCAAAAATAACTCTACAAGGCTTATTAACAAGGTAACTTATGCACAAAGAGATATCTAAGGTCACCCTACTTGGGTTACTGTATTTTGATTCAGCGCTATACTAATATGTTTTCAAAATTTGTTCCCTATGATTCCCTAAGGAGCCCTGGTGATGCAGTGGTTAAGTGCTTGGCTGCTAACTGAAAGGTCGGCAGTTCGAACCCACCAGCTGCTCTGTAGGAGAAAGATGTGGCAGTCTGCTTCCATAAAGACTACAGCCTTGGAAACCTTATGGGGCAGTTCTACTCTGTCCTATAGGGTCTATCTTAGGCTAGCTTCTCTAGAGAAGCAAAACCAGTAAAGCGTATAAATCTCTATAGAGAAAGATTTATATCAAAGAAACAGCTCACGCGACTGTACAGGCCGGAACGTCCCAAGTCCTTGGATTAGGATAGCGGCTTCTCCTGATTCATGCACCTGCAGGGGCTGGCGAACCCAAGATAGGCGGGTCGGAAAGCAGGGCTCTTGCTCACAGGCTGTGACTATCGATGAATCCCAAGATTGGCAGGCAAGACCGCAAGGCTTCTCCTGATTCACACAGCTATAGGGGCTGGCGAACCCAAGACCGGCTGGTCGGAGAGCAGGGCTCCACTCACAGGCTGTGATGATCGAGAGATCCTGAAATCGGCAGATAAACTGATGGCTCAAGTCCCAAGAAACAGAGGTCAGGCAAACAGGAGGCAGCCACAGGATCCAGAGCAAGCAAAAAGCCAGAATGTTTGCTTATATTTGGATGCAGGCCACACCCCCAGGGAAACTCCCTTTCAACTGATTGGCTACTCCCAGCAGATTCAGTCATGGGAGTGATCACATATAAACACGAGCATCATGGCCCAGCCAAGTTGACACACAATCTTAACCATCACAGGATCGCTATGGGTCAGCATTGACTCAATGGCGATGGATTTTGGTTTTGGTATGGTTCCCTATGTGTACTGCAGAAGCTGTTATAGAACATAAGGGACCAGGTTCTCTCCTCTTCCCCACTCCCTCCTCCAGCAGTTTACCATATCTGTTTGATAGGGTTTATATAAACTTTTGGTTTTCTTTTTTTTAAGTGTAATGCCACTTTAAAAAGGAAAGATTTAGAAAACCATTATACTACACCATGCTGCTTTCAAAAAAAGAAATCATGCAAGGTTAAATTAGAATTATTTGTTTTAAGAAGAAATGCAAAAACATTGGGATTGGGAGTACTCCTTAAATTTTGGAAGAGGTAGGGAAATTTTAAATAAATATTTTTATAGCCGAGAGAATTTTGTGAATTTATTATCCCCTCTAAAAAACAGACTGTGTCAAAATAATTCCTACTGTAGTGCTTTGTAGATATCGGGGAATCAATGGATAAACTAGATTATGATCTGTAAGGAGAGATTCTGAGCATACAAATCATAGTCAGTTGATGAGTTCAGCAAGCCATTTGCGGAGGACTTACTATATACTTGGCATTGTAAAAAGAGAAGCAAACGCATAGAACATTGTTCTTTTTCCCAAGGAGCTTATTCCAAGGACATAGTCGTCTAGTTGGTGTATCTTTCTAACTTCTTGCAGGAGACACCCCAAAGAACAGAAATGCCCTTATCAGGAAATATTTCTTGACTGTATTTATGTGAGGCACAATGGTGGCCTAAATGAACCATGGATCTCATCTAGTGTCGCTATACTTTAGGTTATGTTAAAATTTTGTATGTTTTTGTAGAATTCTAATAAATGGGGCATGAGTACAAGAACATGTTTGCAGATTGCATTGCATTTCAGAAAAGTTCATTTCTTTAACATGGTATTCATGTTCATTTAACATATACTGCTTCACATGAGTTACCTCATTTAGTTTTTAGTACAGCCGTGCATATAAATACAGTTCTTCTCCCTATTTTGAAGTTGAGGAAGCTGAGACTCGGAGGCAATCATTTCCTAAAAATCATGTTTGAAATAGGTGATAGGGCCAGGATTTTAACCAAAGTGGTCTAACTCGAAAACCCATGTTCTTAACTACTATGTTATGTAGCTTTTCATACTTTGTCCACTAAAGATTCTTCTATACGTGTTCAATTTTTAAAAGGAAGGTGGCTTTCTCTCTTCTGACAGTCTTATCATCAACTGAAGTAAGATGAATACTATGTCTAAACATTAAAAGTACTATGATGAAAACTTAGCTGCTAAATGAGGAAGAGACTGAGTTTAAACGCTCGGTTGACATGAGTAAAACAATGGTGGGGGTGCCTTCTCTACTGTTAGTGACAAGTAATAAATCACCAGGATATAACATGAGCCTTATGAGAAAGAGCATTATATTACTAATGGATCATCCTGCAGGAACATAAACAAGATATAAAAATAAATGAAGTCCTTGATGACTCTTTTGTCTTTTGTACCATTCATCATTATTCCATTATTAACATAACCTTAAGACAGTTGGTTATAATTTATGTCATTATGGAATTTCTATTGGGATTTTTTTTCTTTTTAAAATAAGTACCCCCTAAATAAGAACTGTTAGCTAATTGAGTTAGTGAAAAACTGCAGCTGTTGACCCGGTATGTAGGATTAAAGTGTAATATAGTGAGCTTCCTTTCTGACATACACAAGAGGAAGTTGATAACTCTTTGGCATTCATAATGTGGACTTGTGGTTGGTAAAGCTTTTGTTAGTACAGTTTCTCTGGAGGATCTAGTAAATCTAAGGTACATACCTCTCAGAACTCCCAGGTTTCTCTGCCCATATGAAGCTTTGACAGTAATCAAGGATACTTGGAATACTCTTCTGCTGTATTCTTAGAGAACGAGCAAGGTGGGTAAGGAGAAAGGAAGCAGCCCAACAGCTACCCCTCGTACTACTTAAATGGCAATTTGGAATTCAAGGTACTTAGCAATCCTGTTTATATTTGAAGGAAGATATATACACAGCATATGTTCTGTATCCCTGCTTATATATGGCAGTTAAAATATGTGTGCATGCATCCATGAAAGCTTTTTTAATTCCTGTGCTACATATAGACTAGCTGGCTTCAGGGATACATATTGTACATTAGCCGGTGTATGTGCCTGGTGTTGAGATAAACTGAGATAATCCTGGTTACATACACTCACACATGCACATACTTTGTATACTCAACACATTTTGTGTTATGTACTCTTTGTACACATAAAAAGGCAATAATATCTATTGTTTACATATATGAAATGTCATCTATACATGCATTTGTACTCTTTATATGTACTTTTTTTTTACATTTGTGTATATATATATATATATGTACACACAGACACTTATACCAACTATGGAGCCCTGGTGGCATAATGGTTAAGTGCTAACCAAAAGATTGGCAGTTTTGAATCCACCAGCTGCTCCTTGGAAACCCTTTGGGGCAGTTCTGTTCTGTCCTATAGGGCCACTATGCGTCAGAATTGACTCGACGGCAATGGGTTTGGGTTTTTTTTGGTTAATATTAACTGTAGAAAATAGAATTTTTATATCTCAACACATACACACACACACTATTATTTAAGGCTTGAAAATTCTGGTTACAGGTTTTTTGTGTTTTAATGTTTTGGGAAAAGCCCAGGACAACTTCCTCATGCCCTGATTCCTGAGCTTCATGTTCCCCCTCTTTGTAAGGGAACAAATGAAGGGGCTGGTACTGTTTCTCCAGCAGCAAGTTGGGGATGGGGGTTTGTCATCAGGCACAGCTGGAGAGAGTAGATTGCTGCCAAGAGAGGGGAGGGTGGGGCTTTTGGACCGGGGCAGGAAAAGACATGCAAACTCCCTCTACGATGTGCTTCTCTCTCTCCCTGCCCCAGCTGGAACTCCAGCTTCACATAACTCTGCAATCCATATGTGTGCAAATGCTTTCTTTCAGTGAAGCAGACCCTTGAAGAATATGGGCCTGAGCTTTTTACTCAGATACTCGAACCTTCATTTAACTAGAAGGGGATAGATCAAGTCATTCTAAAGGCCAGGAAGACTTCATCATAAGAAATGAACGTTCCACTAAAAATGGAAACAATTAAATCCAGTTTCCACATATTTCCAATATGGATGGTATTCGGGAATGCTTGGGAGAAGGTAGCAACCAAGTCCCCAACCCCTTTCCCCTGTCTGCCCCATTCTTCACCTCAAACTGCTGCTCCTACAAGAAAAATAAAATAACCTCAAATCATGTGCACCAGCAAAATGCATAAACAGAAGCTCAACTCAGAATGCATGATAATGTGAGCAATGTCAGAACAGGGGCTTCATTCCTAATATATTTTTTTGTGCAACAGGACGTATTTTGTGGTAATGATGTGAAGGAATTAATTGCTGCTAATGCCAAGAACTACTGAATTGCCTAAATGCTTTGAAAATCTGGATCCACGAAACAAAACATGGTATGGTAATGTGGGAAGCTTACTGTGAAATGTAGCTTTGTTTTAACATTAGAAGACTCTAGGCAGGTAGGGATCGTGTTGAAATTGCTGCTGATGGCCATTTTCACCTTGTGTTACTTAAACCCCTTTAGTCCTGTTACGGAGCCCTGGTGGCGCAGTGGTTAACAGCTATGCCTGCTAACCAAAAGGTCAGCAGTTTGAATCCACCAGCTGCTCCTTGGATACCCTATGGAGCAGTTCTTCTGGGTCCTATAGGGTCACTATGAGTCAGAATTGACTCGACGTCAATGGGAATGGGTTTAGTCCTGTTAATATGCTGCAAAGTGCGTGTCGGTTCTTCTGCAGAGTCATCAGAAAGTGTCACTGTCACATCCACTGATGCCCACGTGAGGCCCACCATAGCACCAAACTCTAGGGGAAGGTGATAGCTGTGACTGCTGTGGAAACGAACAGGCGATAGAGAGCAGACATACCCCCAGTTCTTCTGTTTGCAATCTGCCCTGTCATCAGATAGGGGATGAGAAGACTTTTGCAAATCCAACTGTAAGTTAGAGAATACTATCAGATGCAGCTTGGCAAGGGAACACACAGAATAGTTCAGAGAAGGATATAATAAAATTGTTGTGGTTGAGGCAAATATCCTTGTTCCTCTGGTTTGAAATCCACATGGGAAACATTTCTTTTTGTTGTTTCTAGAAAGTCTTAATAGCAGGCAATGCATTTCCCACTAGTAAACAACATTTGCACCTCATCTAAGTGGTGCGTGTGGGTGTAGTTGATTGTTTTTTTTTTTCCTCCTGGATTTAAATATATATATATATATATAATACGTACTTCTGAATCAGCACTCATTTTGGTCTGTGATGTGGTAATGTGGCTTGCGTAGAATTTTTCTTCAGATTGTAGCATTTTTGTTCCCTGAGACCTCTTGAACAGAAATAGCTATATACTTGCCTTGTAACGGCCCCTAAATCTCATGGGCTGCTTTGCTATTGCTCAGAGTATCTTGAAACTAAAGCCAAGAAATGCCTTTTCTCTATTGAGTGACATGAGCGCCTTAAAAGATGGCTTCATAGTTTGCAGGCAGGGCCAGGAGAGTGTTCCTACCTCCCAGGGTTTTCATGCCGTACTCAAGGCTCAGGTGATACAGATATTCGAGGGCAGTCTTCACCAGCTGAATAAATCAAATTTTATAAGATGCTTTCCCTTGTACGTTTTTCTTGCTTTGGTTTTAAAGGAGATCTAGTTGGTGGAAATTTGTTATTTCTAATATGGAAATACACTATGCATTGGGCTCTGTCTTGCACTGGCTTATCTTTACCTAACGGGGGACTAAACCTGTTGCCGTTGAGTTGATTTCTACTCACAGCAACCCTATAGGGCAGAGTAGAACTGCCCCCATACTGCTTCCAAGGAGTGGCTGGTGAATTTAAACTGCTGACCTTTTGGTTAGCAGCCGAGCTCTTAACCACTGTGCCACCGGGGCTCCCCTAGGAGACACTTTTATACTGCACACATGGGGTCGACATGAGTCAGAATCAATTTGATGGTAACTAAGAACGACTACCATGAGAAGAACCGAGCATTAATAAAGTTTGAAAAAGGTGCAATGTTATATTCCATTGAAAAGACAAGTCAGATTAACATTATTAAGAAAAGGAAAATGGAAACATTTAGATTTTTTAAAAATTTAGACGTGGGTATGTCTCAAGATCATCTTCCCAGGAACTGTGTTTAGTAAGTTCTTGGCCAGTGCAAGGATACCAAGTTTTTAACGGTAGCAGATTTTTGTGTCCCTGTCAGTGTCGTCTTTCTGCTTCATTGCTGAGCTAATTGACACTTGCTGGCAAGTGTTTGATCAGTATGCTCTCAAAGTGGCCCATGAAGATCCATAAAATATTCCCTTAGCTGGGCTCTAACTGGAGGCCAGATCAGGGTTCATCCTTCTCTTATGCAGCAAACATTTCCTGAGTCCCTGCTGTGTGCCAGGCTTTGGCCCAGGTTGCAGGGTTGGTGAAGGAATATTATTTGCACTGGGTGTAGGGGGGAAATACGTCATGGCTGGAGTGAAATTGGAGGTTCCCAGAGCCCTCCCAGCCTATGTAGCATGGACACCCAAGTTGCTGATCCATCCTCAATTGCTCTAGTTGCCACCCTTTTACTTGGAATGCTTCTGAGTTACTCTTGGTGTTATAAGTTATGCACAGATATTTGTACTTTAAATAAGAACTTTACATTAAGAGTAAAAGTACTAGGTATGGTTTCCTTTGCCACAGCTGAATGTGTCCTTCATAGCGCACCGGAGAATTCCTTAGTTCATGAACCCAGGGTAACTTTCTTTCTCCTCCTTGATTAATATCCTACACAAAATTATCTCAAAAGTTATGAAGTAAAATGTTAGAGTTTATTCTATATGCCATGGCTCCACTTTTCCTTCTCCCCAGTGCTCAGTCTCTCAGCCCTTTCTAAGGTCAAGACTAGGTTGAACTTCTTTTTCCTTGTTGTGAAGAAGTAGGCTGTATACGTTCAAGGCTTGAGCACTTGCTTATTTCAGATTTACAGGAACCTCAAGCTCAGGGGCTCCTATTACAGAGTGAAGTGAGGAGAAGTGGGCTGAAATTCGCCCTCCCATTGTTTCTTTTGTTATGATCAGGTCATTAAGTGTAGAGTGGGGTGAAAAACAGGGCAAGAACCCATTGAGCCCTTGCGTGGATAACCCTGGGTTTTGAGAGGCTTGGGTGTGTATTTCCATGACTCGCCTGGAATACCTAATACAAACAGTTGCCCAAACCAAACCCCATTATGACTTTTAAAACATACCTGCATTTTGCTTAAAGAGAGAAGCTGCTGCTCTCAACTGGTTCCCAGACCTTAGCCTCCTCCAGTTCTCTGACGTGTCAGCACTTGTCTTCTGTTTTTTTCCATTGCACTCTTCCCCAGCTCAGCACTGGGGCCCCACCTCTCACAGGATCGGAGTATGTGACCCTGGAGGCCAGACAGCCTTCACATAAATCTTCCTGGTCCACCTGCAGATCATCTGTCAGCAGCTGCCCTGATTTTCCCTTGGATGGGCTATTCCCACACATCCGTCAGACAACCCTGAGGCCTTCATGGGCCACTGGAAATTCAGACTGACCCTATTCCATCTGTAGGTCTTCATCTATCTTGCCTATATCATTGCCGGCTGTCCCCAGGTCTGCTTTATAACTGAGTAATATCATGAGGCCAAAACTAGAGAAGACAAGCAGTCACATCATGACTATGGCCCATTGCCATCAGGATACCTTTTCTGAACTAGACCTCTTTTTGGCAAGGTTTGCTCCCTAGGAGCTGATATAACCTAGGAGGCAGGTAAAGGCAGGGAGCCAGACAGGCCCAGAAGCTTCTGATTGGCTTGGACTAGATCTGAGCAATATTCATAGGTCATCTTCCCTTTTCTAGAACCTGAAACAGATTTTTCCAGTATGGCAAGTAATGGTATGTCGTATGAGGACAAATGTATACAGTAATTAACACATTTAATGCCCTTTAGATACTAGGCACTGTATTAAATGGACAAAAATGCATACTGCACTGGTTAAAGAATATGGACTTGATCTGATTATTCAGTTTACTGATTTAATCTATCTGAACCATCTATCAAAATGGCATATAGTGATTACTAAGGGTTGTTGTAAGGATGAATAGGCATTACGTAAAGTTGTACTTTGCACAATGCCTGGCACCTAGTAAGCTAATTATTATGTTATTGGTCTGTTGCGGGGGAAATGGGATCTTTATTTAAGGAAAGATCATCAACGATATGAGGTAGGAAATAAGTGGAAAAGATGGTGAGTCCTAGGAAATTCTGGAAAAGAAGGGTCAAAGAAGCCTTCAAAGAGGCTGAAATTGGACTGGGACTGGAAGAGTGAGCGGAACTTAGATAATTTGATCTGCAGTTTGGCGGAGCTGTGTGGCAGGAAGTGAACTGAGCTGGGGATTAGAAGAAATGGTCTTTTTGTTTTCTACTAAGCATGAGTTTGGGCAAACGAATGAGCCTTGATTTCCTTGATTGTAAAAATGGTGTAGGAAATACTGCCCTGCCCAGCTCCCAGGATTGTTGTAAGGCACAAATGAGACAACTCATGCACAAATGCTTTGAAAATGGTAAAGGGCAACATGGAGTAAAGTCATGATTAGATCCTTAAGTTTAAAGAGAGGATTCCAGAAGAATCCCGAGCTGCAGTTATCTAACCTACATGACATAGTGCTTTGGAAGAGGCACTGACAGCTGTAGTAACGATCACAGCCCAGTGTTAACACATCCATCCTGACTGTGTTGACTACTCACCCTCCTCCAAGGGCAAAGAATATGTTCTTTGGATTCCCCGTTCAGAGGCCCTGAGCCAATATGATAAGTACTCCCAAATAATAATAAACAGCAGCTGCCACCATTGATTTGGCATTCACAATATGTTAGTCGCTCTGCTAATACTTTACAAACTTTATCCCACTTGGTTCCCAAACAATATCATGAAGCAGCTATTATTATTACCAATTTGGAGGTAATCGAATTGAGACTTAGAAATAATTTGCCTGTAGCTAGTAAGTGGCAGAGCTGGATTTAACTCAAATTTGTTTGACTCTAAACCCTAAGTCCTTTGTGCCATGTTACTGTTCATCTAAGAAAAAAATGCTTTTCTGCAGACTTTCTTGTGCCAGGTTTTCCTATATAAGATTAAGCATAAGAAGGAGTTAAATGAATAAAATGGCTAATGTTCAGGTAGTCCCTCCTGCTTCACTTACAGCTCTATTGTTGGAAAACTTAGACCGTGTATTATTTCTCTATCACTCACTCTTGTACTTTCTAGTCCAGAGACTGGGGTATAACAATAAGAATAATCCTTTGTACTTATCCTGAGCTTTATATATTTATTGTTTATTTTGAACCTCACAATAAGCCGTCAGTTTATTTTGAACCTCACAATAAGCCGTCAAAGTGTATTATTTGTATTTTACTCCTAAGATAATCGAGGCTAAGGGAGGTCAAGGAACTTGCTCAAATTCCCAGCAAATAGATGGTGAGCTTGGTGTCCGCTCTGTCTGGAGCATTACAATTGTTACTAGTAAAATAACAGCAGAGACTTAGAGTGTTTCTTATATGCTGTATACAGTCTGCAACGTGAAACAACGAGAATGTTTTTCTACTTGAACTTTGGAATGTGATGGTGTGATGTTGCTCAGAGATGTTAAATATTTGTGCTTGGCATTCTTTACAAAATTATTTCTAAGTCACCTACATTTAAATAACTAAACCCTGAAACTTGCTGAGATACAAAATGCAAGTTTATTCCTGAGTAATAAGGCTGGAGTTGAAGGAAAGAGGGATCAGCTATTAAATTCTTATCACGGCACAAAGGTTTTTGAAAGTCAAATGTTAAACTCTTCTACATTCAATAGGAATTTTGCTATGAATCTTCAGTCCCCTAGGGTATATTTCCTGTCTGTGCCTGTCAGCTTCATTGTTATATATTTTAAATAAAGCTTTCCCTAACATTCAAAACTCCTTCCGGCCCTTCCTTTTAGGAAGCAGACATAAATAAAGTGTGTATTTTGCCTTCGCATTTTTGTTTCCTTTTAACCTTTTTCTAACCGTGCTCCCACCCCACCCCCAACCTTCAGAAGGGTAAAGCTAAGGTAAAAAGAGCTTTAAAAAAAAAAAAAAAAAAGGCTCTGGGGAAGTATGCAAATGACAGAAATGTCTATGGGAAAATTAAGGGAAGCGAAATTCAACAAGAAAGAAATTCATTGATGTTGTGATGAAACGTTGTCACTGGAGATGATGACAAATTAGAATCCGTTCCCATGGGGACCGGCGTGCTACCTACTGATCATTTGACCCATGACTGGTTGTTGGCTAGCCTAAGAACTGACCCAAAAATGACAAGATGGCTTTAGTCCCGTTGTCTCATCAGCATTCAGGAACCCCTTAGGGGATGAAGGGGAGAGGATAAAGAAGGATAAAAGATGAAAGCTGAGCTGTGGAAAGAAAAATGTTTTTAATTACACTGAGGAGGATTGTGGGTCCACCTGTAGCTTTTTGTTGAGAATGTCCTTTGTTTGCTCTTGTCTGCAGGGATCGAGGCAGGATACAGACCCCGATTCGGTCTGGCCTCTTGGAAGGTGACATGTTGGGAGCTGGTCCTCTTCATTTTAACAGATACATTCAGGATTTAATCTCTCTGTCGGCTCTTTTTAATAGATTCTGTTGTGCTTGCCGAGCAACCTGGGTTTGGTTGGCATGCTAAAAGAGACTGCTTTTCGAGAGAGGAAAAAAAAAATCCCTCAGTGGAGCATGAGTTGAGGTTACAGTTCATAGTGAGTCACCATCACATTCCTTGTCAGAAGGGCACAGGGAGGTCATTTCAGGCAGCGGAGTCCAGGGAGGTGAGAGCAACCCCTGGACGTCAAGAGACTCTTAAGCTCCATATACCTCAGTTTTACTCACTTGTAAAATGGGAATTATAATTTTCTCTTACTACCGTATGATGGCAAATAAGTTAATTAAGGTGAAAATCCTGAGGAAATATCATTGAATTCTGAAATTCAGTTCTTGGGAGAAAAGGACACTACCCCATTCTGTTCTGTTTATCCAAGCTACAAACAAACAAAACACCCTTGAGTAACCAGATCAATGAGTAACTAGATCAATTTAAGTTGGTTTGATGTGACACACACCACAACAAACCAAAAACCAAACCCATTACATTAGACTCTTAGCAACCCCTTGTGTGTAGAGCAGAACTGTACTTCATAGGGTTTTCAAGGCTGGGACCTTTCCAAAGCAGGCTTTTCTTCTGAGGAGCCTCTGGGTAGGTTCAAACTGCCAACGTTTTGATTAGTAGTCGAGCACTTAACCACTTGTGCCACCCAGGGACTATGCCACAATGTTGTTGTTAGGTGCCATTGAGTTGATTCTGACTCCTAGTGAGCCCACGTGACAGAGCAGAACTACTCCACAGAGTTTTCTTGGCTGTAATCTTTATGGAAGCACATTGCCAGGTCTTTCTTCTCCAGAGCCACTAGGTGAGTTCAAACCCATATCTTTTAGTTAGCAGCAGAGCATTTAACCATTTGTTCCATCAGGGCTCCTTTTTTTTAAAAAAAAAAAAAAAAAAGTAAAAACGCTAGCGACACTATAGGACAGAGTACAACTGCCCTCATAAGGCTTCCAAGGTTGTAAATCTTTAGGAAAGCAGACTGCCACATCTTTTTCCTGCGGAGCGGCTGGTAGGTTCGAACTGCTGACCTTTTGGTTTGCAACTGAGTGCTTTAACCACTGTGCCACCAAGGCTCCTTTAGTTAGGTAATATTAGGTAGGCACAGGAGAATTCATTATTTCAAATTTGGCCGTATCCTTTTTTTTTTGTTTGATTGGTGGTAGCAGGGGCTATCTCTAAGTTGCTCCCCCACCTCCCCCAATTTCAAGATGAGTAGACATTGATAACTGCAGCACCTCAGCAGAAACGCCTACCATTTCTTGTCCGGCTGCCTCACTCAGGCACCCTCTTGGACTTGTCCCCAGGGGCAAGTGCCCCCTGCTGCTCCCTCCCCACCCCCAACCACACACAACTCTGGGTGGTAGAATTCAGCAAATCTAAACTTTGTCAAAGTACTTGAATTTCATAGAAACTATGAAGAATTCTAAGGAGCCCTGGTGGTGCAGTGGTTAAAATGCTGGGCTGCTAACCGAAAGGTGGTTCGAAACTGCTAGCTGCTCTGCGGGAGAAAGATGTGGCAGTCTGCTTCTATAAAGATTACAGTCTTGGAAACCTCATGGGGCAGTTCTACTCTGCCTTATAGGCTTGGTTTGTATGAGGCGCTATAGTTTAACTGGGTGAACACAAAGGCTCTTAGACAAGACAGTCATGATTTTGAGTAAGAGGGATTTTCTCACTTATTTTGTGGCTTCGGGTTAGTCATTTAACCTCATTGATACAGAACAAGAATACCTGTCCTGTAGGGTCCTTGTGCCCTGTACATGGTAAGTACCACTATGTGGTAGCTATTATAATTTTTTAAAGAGCCCTGAAATATCTTTGCAACGGGTTTACAATCCTTAAGGTACAATCTTGATAACTTTGATGATTTAGATGAAGTGCTTGGGTTTGAGCAGCTTTGTTAGCTTAACTTCAATTACTTATCCAAAGATGGAAATCATTCTGTCCTGGGTGTCCTGTTTATCTGTTGCTGCCTAAAAAACCACCCCAAATTTGGTGTCATAAACTATTTCTTTAGGCTTATGGATTCTATGGGTCAGGAATTCGGACCAGGCACAGCAAGGACGGCTTGTCTGCTCCATGATGTCTGTAGCTTCATCGGCGAAGACTGGGAGCTAGAATCATCTGGAGCCTTCTTGACTTGTGTCTGGAGCCTGGGCCATGCTGACTTGAAGACTTGCTCAGCTGGAGCTGCCAACCAGTGCACTTATCTTTCCATGCGTGTTGGACTTCCTACAGCATGGTAGCCTGGAGCTAGCAAGGGGGTGAGCATTCCGAGAGAGACAGGCAAAGCTGCATGGCCCTTTATGATATAGCCTTGGAGGCTACATAGTGTCACTTTCTCCGTACTCTGTCGGCACAAGCCATCACAAGCTGGCCCAGACGCCAGCAGTATGTGAATGGGGGAACACAGATCCCACTTCTCAGTATAGAGGTGTTTAAGCAAAAATTAAAAAACAAAAAACTGTTATACTAGGATTATGACTTGGAACATATTAGGGCCCCTGACTTACACCTACAGCAAAGTCTGTCTATTCCCTCTGTAGATCAGGGGTTGGCAAACTTCTATAAAGTGCCAGAGAGTAAGTAATTTAGGGTTTTCAGCTATAAGGTGTCTCTCACAACTACTTAACTCTGCCATTGTAGCATGAAAGCAGCAAATGAGTATGACTGTGTTCCAATTAAACTTTGTTTATGAACATTGGAATTTGGATTTTATGTAATTCTTACGTTTCACAAAATGTTCTTTTTTTTTAACCATTAAAAAATGTAAGAACTGTTCTTAGCTCATAGGCTAAGTAAGAACAGACAGCAGACCAGCTTTGCCCCACCCCTACTCTACAATATCTAAGTTTAGCTAGATTTGACTTTTTTAAAAGGTAGACTTCTTCAAATGTGTAGAAGAAATCCCTGGATATTTCTCAAATGGAGTCGAGCGTTGTATATGTGTGTACGTGTACCCGTGTTCCATGTAGAAGAGAGGAATGATTATATATTTAATTTCTGTTTTAAAGTGAATTTGTGAAGATAATATCGGCAAAGTCAGTCATCTCAAGCACAGCTTCCTTTCATCCTGTTACAGAACATTTGTTCCCAAGGGCAGTCAGGACTACACTATGGATACTTCCATGTGGAAAATTAATGGTATTTTATCAGAAATTAGAACCTAAAGAGAAAAGATAGAACATGTTTCTTGATGGAGTTTCCAGAAATACAAATTGTTACACGTTTTAAAAATAAGTGTTTCATGTTTTTAAAGCGGTTGTTGATCCTTAGACCAAAGAATAGGTTAATGACTCTCAAGTTTGAATTTTTTTAAACCTTTATTAATTTAGTAACTATTTTCTGTGCTCCTACAAGGCCAGGCAGGGTGCTGAAGATACAGTGAACAAAAACAGATATAGTACCTGCCCTTACGAAATATACAGTCTAGTTGGGTAATCACGTGCTAAATAGATCATAGCATTAAAGTATATGTGTTATGAGGGGGTATGCAGGGCACAGACTAGGAAGAAAGGCCTGGCTATCTACTTCTGAAAATCAGCCAATGAAAACCCCATGGATCATAGAAGTCGAATAATGATTGCTGTGAGTCAGGGTTCACTGACAGCAGAGAACAACAACAAATGGAAATATACATTAGGTTTTTAAAGCTGGACGTGCTACTCCGTCTCGCATGCTCAGCTACCCATTGAACGTGAGAGTCTTGGAAAGGGGATTGTTACATTAGTGCAAACTGCTATTTAAATTAGACGTCAGCACATCTACCAATAATGAATGAATCATCCTAACTTTGTACTTGGGTTGCATTTTAAGGAACTCTAGGTACATATGATGCTTCTTTCACCTTACATTGGGAAAGGAAAAAATAAAGAGCAAACTAGAAATTTGTAAATGTTGAAATTTGTTAGAAATTTTTCCCCTTTAAGGTACCATTTTGAATGGGTGGAGAACTAAAGTAGAACAGTTTAGGATCTATTGATTGAATTACGAATTGGAATTATTATCTTTGATTTTTCTCTAAATCAGGGTTTCTCAACTGGAATACTGTTGACATTTGGGCTAGATAATTATTTGTTGTAGGGGGCTGTCCTGTGCCTTGTAGGATGTTTAGCAGCGTCCCTGGCCTCTACCCACTAGAAGCCAGTAACACCCCTTTCCTAATTGTGATAACCAAAAATGTCTTCAGACATTGCCAAACGTCCCCATAGAAGAGGGAGATGCAAAGTCGCAACTGGTCTAAATTAAGACGGGAGATTAAATTGCATTTGTACATTTTATTGCAATGACATCAACAAGTAAAACCTATATTTTTTTAATAGTAAGAGGTGTAAATCAGAGATTAGAATTCAGTGGACTTGTTACTGTTTGAGACACACAACTCCTCTTTTGAAAAATGCTAAAATTTGGACAACACATTATCAAATTAAACGTTACATTCATACTCTTTTGACATGTCTGGAAAATTTTCTAAACTTGACATAGTGGCTGCAACAGTGGGCTCAAGCATAAGAATGATTGTGAGGATGATGCAGGACCGGGCAGTGTTTCATTCTGTTATACATAGGGTCACTATGAGTCAGAACCAACTTGACGGCATCCAACAATAGTTTATGCAACTTTTAGCAAGTGTGAGAGGCAGTTATTTAACTGAGACTCTGAAAGTTCAAGAATATCACTAGAACAAAATCAAATTTTAAAACTGGCTTGAAAATAACTAATGAGGATACTCTGATTTGGTTTCGTGTTCTCAGCCTGCAAGCTATTGGATCGTGTGAGATGCATGACCCAAAGGAGATGACTAGTTCGCCTCCAGCGTGCTGATAATGAATAGCTCTACAAAACCAATTAGCTTATAATTCTATCAGTCATTTAATTTGGGCAACATTATGTTTAAGGGGAAGAAAAACAACCCTGTTTTCCTTGGAGATCTGTCATTGAGCTGTGGTATTTGATGGGAACAATGGAGGAAAAAGCAGTGTGCCTATGAATTTGCTTTTGTTATTCCCACATGAAAGTAAATCATGATGAAATGTTCTGTTCATAGCAGTTAAGAAAGAAATTTGTCATATCTTGAAGGTGTAACAGACCAAACGACAGTTTATTTCTAACAGTATAGTTTGCTTCATATGGCTGTCTGATTGTACAACTCCAGGGAATTGCTGTTCACATGGAACACAGTATGAGTGGAGCCCCCTGTAGTTGTGCAGCAGGAAGTACTGAATACCTTTTTCCTTCCTGCGTGCATCGCCTCCCCGGAAATTCTTTGTGAATCCAGAACCATAACAAATAATGTCTCTTCTGTTTTATCCTTGCAATTACTGTTTTTGCTCTGTAATCCCCAATGCCCACTTTCATTCTGACAGTAGTAATACTAATGATCTTTGGTTTCTTTTTTTTGCCAGGCACTTTATGAATAGGTACTATTCTAATAGAATTTAAATGTATGAGACATCAGTAACACTTCAGCTTGTGTTGTAAGACAGATGATATTATTTTATTGTTGCCCGAAGTGTTCTTCTGTACCTTCTGGGCATTTTGCAATTTTTATCTCAGCCCACACAGTGGAATAAGACTTGGGTGTGTGTTGTTTGTTTTACCTGAAGTTTATATATGCAGCTTGTGACACAAGTTAATAAGTGTATTAGAAAAAGTACAAGGGCTTATTGTTTTGGGCTTTCCATTTATTTTGCTCACTCTTATCCCACAGCTAGCCAAAAAAATCCGAGAGAAGTTCAACCGGTACTTGGATGTGGTCAACCGGAACAAGCAAGTTGTAGAAGCATCTTACACAGCTCACCTGACATCTCCCCTAACTGCAATTCAAGACTGCTGTACTATCCCACCTTCCATGATGGAGTAAGATTTTACATTTTCTTGGTTTGTTTGTTTAAACTGGGAACTGGATTGCTTAAAATTTTCCATTACGTATTCAAAATACCTGTGTTTGTTTACTGCAAAGTGTATAGTTTATTTCTTATGTTAAAACCTTTATTTTTTCATAGACAAGTAAAGTTTTTAAGAAGTGTGGCTCAACTTTCTACTGCCAGGAAATTCCTGGACCCTCCCTAATTTTTTGTCATGCTGGAATTTGAGCTCAGAAGTATCAGCTATTCCTTGAATGTTAGAGTCAGCTAAGTCTAGAAAATTGTAAATGTAGTTGTGAGTCAGCTAATAAGCCATGAATAGGATAGTCTCACTGCTTCTGGTAACTGGCTTAATTTAGGGAGTGCTTATTTGTCTTTAAGGAGCCCTGGTGGTGCAGTGGTTAAAGTGCTCGGTTGCTAACCAAAAGGTTGGTGTTCGCACCCACCAGCTGCTCCTTGGGAGAAAGATGAGACAGTCTGCTTCCGTAAAGATTTACAGCCTTGGAAACCTTATGGGGCAGTTCTACTTTGTCCTATAGGCTTGCTATGAATAAGAACCAACTCGACGGCAGTGGGTTTTGGTTACTTGTCTTTAGGAGCCCTGGTGGCACAGTGGTTAAAGCTGCCAACCAAAAGGTCAGGGGTTAGTACCCACCAGCTGTTCCACTGGAGAAAGATGTGGCAGTCTAGCCTTGGAAACCTTATGGGGCAGTTCTACTCTGTCCTAAAGGGTAACTATGAGTCAGAACTGACTTAACAGCAGTGGGTTTGGGTTTTGGGTATTTGGTGATAGTAACAAAAAAATTCCATTTCTTACTTTAGTAGGTATTACCTTCAAAGCTACCAAGAGAAGGGTGGTTCCAGATAATACTGAAACATAACTAGTATCTGTATGGTTGAGGGTATTTTTGTTTTTTTGACCTCGTGATACTATATCTGGAAGGGTATAGGGTCATGTGATGCTGGGAAATTATTTGTAGTGGAAAGAACACTTATCCAGAGGTAAAAAGAACTTAATTTTAAGTTGGACTTGGCCTCTAATTAGCTGTATGATCTTAATCAGTTTATTTAGTGTTTATTTTAATACCCAGTTTTCTATCAGTCAGTGTAGATAATAATCTTTATTATACCAATTTTCTAGGGCTTTTTAGAATAAGCAAAATATATTAACATGCTTTAAAATATATGAGTGCATGCTAACATTATTATGATAATTAGTATGTATCACTCCTCTTTTTGCACAGTAAGTACAGTAAGTGCTCTAAAGGCTAGACAAGGGATGCAGACAACATTATTTTTGGTGATTAAATGATGCTTTGCTTTTACAGGCAAGTTTTTACTTAATATGGTTTCTTGGTGGGCTGTGAAGGTAGCAGGGCATTTTCAAGTCGTTTTATTCCTTTATCTGAGTAATGTTGAACCCTTCTCTGGCTTACCCTGTTAATGGCCTGAAGATGTACATACTAGTTGTTCACCAAACTAAATGGAAAACATTGTACAGTTTGGAATCCTACTTCCAGCATTTAATGCCCAGGTAGTCTTGAATATTTGATATCTTTGAGCCAGCCTGTCTTCATCTCTAGAATGGGAATAATATTAATACTTCAAAAGATTGTTGCAAGCATTCGGCAAAGTCAGATGTGGAACTTTACCCTGTACATTTCTTAACAAATATTAGCCATTGTATTTATGAACTTCCACATCACAGAAAACATTCTGGTTTTTTTTGGTATTAAGTTTAATCAAAGTTGATGTCCTTTTTTATAGCTGGGGTATGCAGTCACTTAATAATTTTGACAAACGAATCTCCTATCTAAAAATGCAGTGAAAGTCCAGTTGGGTTTTGAACCCCAAGAAAAAATCATTTCAGAACAGGAAGAAAAGATAGTGTAGTATAGGAGAAGTCCCTAGAACAAGAAATATGCCTGGCACAGAGGTTCTCAACCAGGGATGATTTCTTTCCCCCTAGGAGACATTTGGCAATGTCCAGAGACTTTTTTATTGTCATAACTAAGAGGGAGGGAGTTGGTGTTGTTACTGACATCTAATGAGTAGAGACCAGGGATGCTGCTTAACATTTTATAATGCACAGGACAGCCCCCCACCACAAAGAATTATCTGACCCAGAATGTCAGTAGTGCCAAGGTTATGAAATTCTGGCTTAGAAAATTAGGGATCTTCATAAATTCCTAAGTGGAACTAGTGATCTGGGCCGGGGGTGAGGGGTGGTGGGCATGGGGAGGACATCTTAAATTTGATGATTTCTATCTGGAGCCCTGGTTGCACAGTGGTTAAAGAGCTCAGCTGCTAACCAAAATGTTGGCAGTTCAAATCCACCAGCCGCTCCTTGGAAAGAAACCCTATAGGGCAGTTCTGGTTTGTCCTGTAGGGTCACTATGAGTCGGAATTGGCTCGATGGCAACGGGTTTGGTTTGGTTTGGTTTACTGGTGACTCTATCCCATCTGTCTCCTGCCCATTACTTGCGTACCCAGTGAATTTCCTTTAATGTTTCAAGGCCTATCTCAGCAAATACCTTTCCCATTGGCTCCTATTACCTGTTTTTCTCTTCCCTTATTTCCCTTTGCACCTGGAAAACTTCACTGCTCCTTCACCTTTGTTCCCATACCAGTTTTCATACACCTTTATTATAGTGTGGAGTCCCTGGGTGGTACAAATGGTTAACATGCTCCACTGCTAATAGAACGGTTGGAAGTTTGAGTCCCCTAAAGGCGCTTCAGAAGAAAGGCTTGTGATTTACTTCTGAAATGTCAGCCATTCAAAACTCTGTGGAGCAAGGACATCTAGGTCAATTGGCATAACAAAGTTTATTAAGAAAATGTTCTGCATCCAACTTTGGTGAGTGGCGTCTGCGGTCTTAAAAGCTAGCAAGCGGCCATCTAAGATGCATAAATCAGTCCCAACCCACCTGGAGTAAAGGAGAATGAAGACCACCAAAGACACAAGGAAAGTATTAGCCTGAGAGACAGAAAGGACCACATAAACCAGAGACTTCATCAGCCGGAGACCAGAAGAACTAGATGGTGCCCAGCTACCACCAATAATTGCCCTGACGGAGAACACAACAGAGAGTCCCTGATGGAGCAGGAGAAAAGTGGGGTGCAGAACTCAAATTATAGTAAAAAGACCAGACTTAATGGTCTGACTGAGACTGGAGGGACCCCAGAAGACATGGCCCTGGACTCTGTTAGCCCAAAACTAAAACCATTCCCAAAGCCAACTCTTCAGACATAGATTAGACTGGACTATAAGACTTAAAATGATACTTGTAAAGAGAGTGCTTCTTAGCTCAGGTAGATACATGAGTCTAAATGGGCAGCTCCTGTCTGGAGTCGAGATGAGAAGGCAGAAAGGGACAGGAGCTAGTTGAATGGACACGGGAAATCCAGGGTGGAAAGGAGGAGTGTGCCGTCACAATATGGAGAGTGCAACTAGGGTCACATATCAGTGTGTGTATAAAATTTTGTATGAGAAACTAAAAAAAAAAAACCTCTGTGGAGCACAGTTCTACTTTGACACACATTGGGTTGCCAGGAGTCAAAGACAACTGGTTTTCTATTATAATGTAGAATTTAATGTATCATCCCTTGTTAGTGGTGAGTCAACCTCCCATGCCTTTTTGGGCAGGGATTACACCTCATCCGTTTGTGCCCCAGCACCTGGCAATTTTAAGTGTTTAATCACTATTTGTTGGAATTTGAATTCATTTGAATATAGTGAGGGGATATCTACTCTCAAGAACTTTATAAATTATTGGTGTCGGGGAGGGGGGCAAATAGTGTCCATATTAGTTAGTTTAAAATGTGACACTGCAGAGAGGCACCGTTGTTTTTTAAAGCAGAGAAATATAGCAGGTAGGTGGCATCAAAAAAAATTCCATGAACTTTATATGTATGCGTCTTATTTGCTCTGGCCATGTGGGGAAATATCGCAAGAAAATAATCAAGTATGTTTATAAAAATATAGTCATAAAGAAAATCACAGTAGTACCATCTAGTGTAGAGAAAACTGTATATTCCCTATATCTCTAACAATAGGAGATTAGTGAAGGAAATTGTGTCACATCCGTATAGTGATATGATAAAATACAGCCAGCTATAGAAGAATGTTTACTGGCATGAGAAAACGATTATACATGCATGCACACATGCACACATTCAGAAGTTTGGGGGGACATACATCAATTCGTTTTGGAGTAAAAACTGATAACCATTTTGATTTCAAAAGTTCTGAGTTAAGGATTCAGGTCATCACTGGTCTACCTTTTGGTGAATACAATAAAACGTAAAATGTAGTTTCTGTCCTCCAGAAGTTTCTCATTTAGTTCAGTTCAACATCCAAGGGGCCTTAATTGTACTCCTAGAAATATACATGTAACAAGGATACATGCTGAGTAAGCAGATTAGAAGGAGTGTCTTCCTCCTTCAGAGGCCAAGCCTCTGCACTGAAAGCTGAATGGTCACTTGGGGGAACTGCAGTACACTCTTCCCTCTTCACCACGAGCAGTTGACACAGCCAAGAACCCATTTTTCGGGTGGATCTTATAAAACCAGGGCAGTTGTGGAGATAAAACTGAGTAACAAAGACCTGCAGATGGGCAAAACAGGGAACATCTGGTGGCATATTAAAGAGATACCTGGTAACAGCTGTTTGCAGCTGGCAGTGACAAGTGAGGACTACTACCTTCTCGTAAGTGCATCTTCTTGGCTTGGCTTGAATTCACTTTCCAACGAAATGTGTGTAGGTATTTCTGGAGTGAACAGCTGTCAGCTGACCACTAGCACGTTCTAAATTATGGGACTCCCTCAGCTTGTTTAATGAAGATTCAAAAATGGAAAGAGTTAGTAGTGAGTTATTAGAGGTGAATCGGGGTAAGAATCCTTGGCTTTCTTGTTTTCAATCCCTCACGTGCCACTTTTACCTGGTTTTTCTGACTGCTGTGGTATTTTGCAGAACACGTTTTCAGTTATTCTTTCCTACATTCCAGTCCCTCCAAAAATGTTCCCATTTTGCTTGTGAGGGAGTTCCTGTTGAAGTTAAGTGTAAAAAGAAAGCCCTCCCTGTCCTGGGAAGTAATTTAAGGATATGATTAAAAACAGTTTGTTTTACAGCTAGACAAATTTGAGTTTGAACCACACCTCTTTAGCTTGCAAGTTGACCTCGGGAAGTTGCTTATCTTCTCTGAGCCTCAGTTTCCTCATCTGTGAAACAAGGATGATGATACCTACTTCACAGTGTTGTTATAGGGGAAACATATTTAAGTTTTACATGGACAAACTTCTTTATTTGATAATTATGTATTTTTTCAATATTCTTAAATATATTTTGCTTTTTAAAATAGATATACCTAAATAACAAATTTAATTAATTTAAATAAAAATATTAATGTTAATAATGTGACCAAGGTTTTGAAGGTAAAATTGTAATGATTGAAGTTTATGAAAAATGGATAGAGATGATCGCTAAAGTTCTTCCAAACTGGAAAAGTTCAGAGTTCTATAAGGCAAACTCTTTTAAGTCTTATGGCCATGGACTGTATCTGGCCACATGCAGATGTATTATTACTAATCGTTAGTAAGTATGAGGCACTTGTGGTTCAGTTGTTAAATTCTTGCCTTCCATGCCAGAGACCCAGGTTCGATTCCCGGCCAGTGCACCTCATGTGTAGCCACCGCCCTTCTGTCATTGGGGGTTTGCGTGTTGCTATGATGCTGAGCAGGTTTTAGCAGAGCTTCAAACTAAGACAGACTAGGAAGAAAGGCCTGGGGATCTACTTCCAAAAATCAGCCAATGAAAACTGTATGGAGTGTCCAATCTCCCAGGCAGCGTTCCGTTCCTTTGTGCGTGGGGTAGACATGAGTCAGGAGCCAACCCAATGGCAGCTAACAACAGTAATAAATATGAACAGTCGGACCTGAGATAAGAGATCTCCAGTCTTAGATCTGGATCTTGTCCATTCTTAAATCATCCGAGCCCTATACATATTTTAAAAATACTAGTGCTTGCCCAACAGCCCTTTCGCTGTTTGTTACTAACGTTTTATGTGCTGGTGACCTGTTGGCCTTGCTTCTTCTCCAAATGTATTAAAAGGTACGTCTATACCAGGACAATATTTTTATAAGTAATTTTAACAGATAGCTAATTTTTACTTTTTGTTTCAAGCCAAAAATTTCATTTTTACTGCTTTATAATCCAACTGAGGGTTGGTTAGTGCATATTAAAAAAAAAAAAAAAGTCTAGTACTGAAGAGAGAAGGCATTAAAGCATTCTCTTATAAAATATTCTGTACCATACACTCTGAGGGTTTATGCTGATGACAACATAAAGAACCTGCGAAGGGGCAGAAAATTGATTTCTTAGATGTTTTTTGATGCTTTCCCACTCAGACCAGTCAACTCCTAAAAGTCTTACTCAGGAGTCATAGAAGTTAATTATTTTGAACAGGGCCCTGCAAAGTGATTAGGCATTCTGTAAATGTTTGTTGAAGGAATGATCTGAAGAATTAACATTCTCTAATATGGAAAAAGAAAATAAATAGGTTAAGGCTTAACCTAAGACAAACTAACTCATTTTCAACAGTATCACTTAGAATAACATGGCTTCGAGAATAACTCCATTTACTCATGTAATCTAATAAACGGCTTCCTTTGTGTTGCATTGGGTTAGGTGCCGAGCGTGCAGGAGATCCTAGGCTCTCCCACAAGAAGTGTGCAGACACATAAACACATAATTAAGCCCATGGACTGTATCTGGCCTGCAGATGTATTTTATTTGGCCCACAAGATGTTTCAAAGGTTTTTAAATTTGTAAGTTTTTAAATCGGTTGCCAACATTTAAACTTGGGGAGATTACACATTTTTAAAAATCCAAATTTCTGTCTTTCCTTGAAAAAAATCAAAAGATCTTGCCACATAGGGTCCACATTCCCACTTGGCAACAACCAGCTTTCGTGAAGAGTGGCCCCCCCCTTAGCTGGACAGAGCAGGCATTCTCCACTCACCACAGTTCCCACTAGTCCCTGTGGTATCACACCCACTCACTTCCCTGAATTTCATCACCTGCCTGGCCCTGGTTAGTATGTGAGTTTGCAACTCCTGATCTGAAAAGACGATATAAAGTTAATAAGTTTGACATTAGAAAATGTCTTTGCGTACAATCCCTGCTATGCCAATTTAAACATCTATTCTCATTCTCTCAAGTTTTAAAGAATATAGTTCCTTTATGCATAGCACTAAGAGCATCCATCCCTGAAAGCTGGCTTGCCACAAAGATGGGGTTCTTCCAGGTGCTTGTGAAGCCATTATTTAGTCAGCAGGCCCCTCTGACCTTGGATTTTGCCTTAGTTTTTACATAAGCCAATCAATAATTTTATCTTCTACATCTCTTAATCCAGTCTCTCTTCTTTTCCCCACCCCATCTAGAAATGTTACTGTCAGTTGGTATTCTTATTTTTAACTTTTGATCTTTTTATTTAAGACGGGAGCAAAGGAGAGGGTGAACTAGAGAAGAAATAATGGGACAGGAGACTTGAATTTTTATTCTTCTTTATTATTTTGGTATCTCTAAGTAGGGTTTAGGGTTTACTACTGTGTCTTAGGTATCGAGTGCTGCCATAACAGAAATACCACAAATGAATAGCTTTAACAAATAGAAAATTATTTTCTCATAGTTCAGGAGACTAGA
This sequence comes from Dugong dugon, assembly GCA_030035585.1. Lineage (NCBI taxonomy): Eukaryota > Metazoa > Chordata > Mammalia > Sirenia > Dugongidae > Dugong > Dugong dugon. Next base: position 93,396,111 of record CM057462.1, read on the forward strand.
AGTGCAAATTCAGAGTGCCAGCTCTAGGAGAATGCTTTCTTTCTCTGTCAGCTCTAGAGGAAGATTCTTGTCTCTTCAGCTTCAGCTTCCTGGTTCCTTAGAGATCTCTATGTGGCTTGGCATCTCTCTTACCCCGTCTCTGAGTACTAGCTTGCTTGTTTGATCTCTTTTATATCTCAGAAGAGATGGACTCAAGACATACCCTACACTCATCCTGTCTCGTTAACATAACAAACACAAGTCATTCCCAAATGGGATTATAACCATGCCCATAGAAGTTAGGATTTACAGCACATTTTTTTGTGACACAATTCAATCCGTAACATTCCATCTTTTGACCCCCCAAAATTCATGTCCTTCCAGTGTGCAAAACACATTCACCCCATCACATCATCCCAAAAGCCTTAAATCCACTCCAAGTCCAGAATCTCATCTTCTGAATCATCTAAATCAAATATAGGTGAGACTTTAGGTGTATTGGAAACCCTGGTGGCGTAGTGGTTAAGTGCTATGGCTGCTAAGCAAAAGGTCAGCAGTTTGAATCCACTAGGCACTCCTTGGACACTGTATGGGGCAGTTCTACACAACCTATAGGGTCGCTATGAGTCAGAATTGACTCGACGGCAACAGGTTTGGTTTTTTGGTTTATCAGGCATATTCTATCCAGGGAAAAATTCCTCTTCATCTGTGAACCTGTGAAGTCTATATCAAAGTTATCTGCTTCCAAGCTCCAGTGGTGGAATGGGCACAAGGTAGACATTTCCACTATAAATGGGAGAAATTGGATTAAAAGAAGGGATAACAGGCACCAAGCAAGTCCAAAACACAGCAGAATAATTTACATTAACTCTCAAGGATTGAAAATAATCCTCTGTTCTCTAAGACCATCTAGGCAATGGCCCTGTCCTGTAGATTCTGAGTATTGGCCACCTTCTCTGGATTCTGAGTGGGAGCCCATCAGCCCTGGTCTTCAGGTCCACTGGGAGGGCAACTGGGCTTTCTCAGCTTTGGGCAGCCCCATTCTCCTAGTCCATCTGAGAGCAACCCTCTCCCCTCAGCCCCAGCAGGCCACATTCTTCTGCCCCTTGTGCATGACAGCCCCACCCCCTTAACTTTGGGTGGTGGTCCCATTCCCCTGGCACACTTTAACAGCAGCCCCACATTCCAGAACTGAGTGGGTGAAGATCCCACCCTTTGAAATCCAGGACACCATGGCTCCACTCTTTTAAACCGAGAAAAGCCCGGCTTCCCATGCTCCTTCCAACAGTTCTACTGAACTCCAGGCTGCTCCAGGGATGGTCCTTTTCTTTGAGGACAGCAGATGTAGCTCCTTCGGCCTGTTCCCTGCCTGTGGAATTCCAAGAGACAGACAGCGTTCTTTTGTTCTTTCTCCGTCCCCTTCAGGCCAAGCTGATGAGTTTTCTGCTGTGGTAGCTGGTTAGATCCATCAATCACAGGCTAATCTCTTTGTCAAAAGTTTGTGTAGCCACGTCCTTGGTGAACATTCTAGGACACATGTCCTAAGTTTGTACAATAGAATTTTCTAAATCCTTTTTTTTTCATTTTGCACAGTTCATTTTTAAGTCCATCTCTTTCTGCTCATGTTGTACGATACGCGGCAAGGAAAAACCCCTTTAAGATCTTGCTTAAAAATCTCCACAGTCAGAGGTCCAGGTTCAGCACTTACAAGTTCTACCTTCCACCAAATATTTGAACATAATTTGGACAAGTTCTTTGCCACTGCATAAAAAGCGCCGTCCAATCTCATGTTCGTTTCCTCTTAAACCCTCACCAGAAGCACGTTTAATGTCTATATTTCCAGCAAAATTCTGCTACTGGCACCGTATGTATTTTATAAGAAATAGAGACTTTTTTAATAGATCTTCTCACTTCCTACTGAGCCCTCACCAGAATTGTTTTTGACGTCCATAATTCTACTAACCGTCTCTTCAAGACAGTTTAGGCTTTTACTATTAGGTACCTTAAACTCTTCCATCCTCTGCCCATAATCCACTTCCAAAACTGCTTCCATGTTTTAGGTATGGAGGAAGACTGAGAGCTTTCCCCTTGAAATCGAGAACAAGACAAGAGTGTCTGCTCTCACTACTAGTATTTAATATTATATTAGAAGTCCTAGCCAGAGCGATAAGACAAGAAAAAATAAAATAAAATGAATCCATATTGGAAAAGAAGTAAAATTACCTCTGTTCACAGATGATATGATCCTATGTGTAGAAAATCCCAAAGAGTCCACAAGAAAACTTCTGGAGCTAATAGAGGAATTTAGCAAAGTTGCAGGGTACAAGGTTAACAAAAATCAGTTGAGTTTCTATATACCAGCAAAGAAAAATCTGAAAGGGAAATTAGGGAAATAATTCCATTTGTAATAGCATCTAAGAGAATAAAATACCTAGGAATAAATCTAACCAGCGATGTGAAGGACTTATACAATGAGAACTATAAAACACTGCTGAAAGAGATTAAAGAAGACTTAAATAAATGGAAAAATGTTCCATGTTCGTGGATTGGAAGACACTTAATACTGTTAAGATGTCAGTACTACCTGAAGCAATCTATAGACTCAATGCAATCTCAATCAAAATTCCAACAGCCATCTTTACAGAAATGGAAAAACTAATCCTCAACTTTATAAGGAATGGCAAGAGGCCCCAAATAAAACAATGTTGAAAGAGAAGAACAAAATAGGAAGACTCACACTTCTTGATTTTAAAACATACTGTACAGCTACAGTTCTGGAATGGGAATTCCAGAACACTTAATTGTGCTAATGAGGAACCTGTACATAGATCAAGAGGCAGTTGTTTGGACAGAACAAGGGGATACTGCGTGGTTTAAAGTCAGGAAAGATGTGCTTCAGGGTTGTATCGTTTCACCATACCTATTCAATCTGTGTGCTGAGCAGATAGTCCAGGAAGCTGGACTATATGAAGAATGGGGCATCGGGATTGGAGGAAGACTCATTAACAACCTGTGTTATGCAGATGACACGACCTTCCTTGATGAAAATGAAGAGGACTTGAAGCGCTTACTGATGAAGATCAAAGACCACAGCCTTCAGTATGGATTGCACCTCAACATAAAGAAAACAAAAATCCTCACAGCTGAACCAGTAAGCAACATCATGATAAACATCATGATTGAAGTTGTCAAGGATTTCATTTTATTTGGATCCACAATGAACTCCCAAGGAAGTAGCAGTCAAGAAATCAAAGGACATATTGCATTGGGCAAATCTGCTGCAAAAGACCTTTAAAATGTTGCAAAGCAAAGCTGTTACCTTGAAGACTAAGGTGCACCTGACGCAAGTCATGATATTTTCAATCGCATCATATGCATGTGAAAGCTGGACAATGAATAAGGAAGACGAAAGAAGAATTGATGCCTTTGAATTGTGGTGTTGGCGAAGAATATTGAATATACCATGGACTGCCAAGTCTACCGTGGAAGAAGTACAACTAGACTTTGTCTCACGTACTTCGGACATGTTATCAGGAGGGACCACTCCCTGGAGAAGGACATCAAGCTTGATAAAGTAGAGGGTCAGTGAAAAAGAGGAAGACCCTTAAAAAGATGGGTTGACACAGTGACTGCAACAATGGGCTCAGGCATAACAACGATTGTTAGGATGGTGCACGATTGGGCAGAGTTTCTTTCTCTTGTGCTTAGGGCCGTTAGGAGTCGGTACCAACTTGATGGCACCTAACAACAACAACAATGACGGAGATTCTATCATAGTAATATAGTACTAAGGAGCCTTGGTGAAGCAAATGGTTAAGTACTTGGCTGCTAACCTTAGGGTTGGTGGTTCAAACCCACCTAGCGGCTCCACAGGAGAAAGACCTGGTTATCTGCTTCCCCAAAGATTACAACTTAGACAACTCTATGGGACAGTTCTATTCTGTCACATGAGGTCAAAATGAGTCAAAATCCCCTCCTGACTGCACTTTACAACTACAGTAGAGTACTACGTAGATGAGTCTCTGGTGTTCCACTTTGCTACATGATCTTGGGAACTCCTCTTGGCATTTTTGGTCCTCAGTTTCCTCAACTGTAAAATGAGTACTTCGAACTAAATTATAATCCAGGGGCCTGTCCAACTTTCAAGATTCATTAATTTCCCTCAAACTTTTCCTACTTCCTAAATTAGTAAATTCTAGATTCCATGACAGAATTGGTTTTAATCTTTTCGAGAGTTCCCTGGGGGCAAGAGGGGGAGATGATATTATTAAACAAGGTCTATAAAGATTAAATCACTCAATTCATTCATTCATTTAAAAAAAGAGATTCATGGAATGGTTTATGGAAGAAACCTCTCAGCTGGGTATTGAAGGAGAAAAAAGATTTGAACATAGGGGAATTTGGAAGAAGAACTTCCCAGAAGTGAGAGGTCATTATGAAGATAAACCATGGGTGGAAATGGCCAGGAGCACTGAAAAATGTGCATTGTGTCTGGAGCAAATGATGGAAGGTAAAGCTGAGAAAGCTGGATTAATAACAGATCATAAACCAAACCCACTGCCATCAAGTCGATTCCAACTCATAGCGACCCTATAGGACAGAGTAGAACTGCCCCAGAGGGATTTCAAGGAGTGGCTGGTGGATTTGAACTGCTGACCTTTTGGTTCACAGCCAAGGTCTTAACCAGTGCGCCACTAGGGCTCCAATAACAGATCACAGAGGCCTTCAAATGCCAGGCTGAAGAATTCGGGCTTTATTCAGCAGGCTTTAGGCTCTATAAATGAAGTAAAGGACAATGTCTGTCCTCTCTTTTGTATCTTCACTGTTGGACACATAGACACATAGCATTTGTTGCTTGAATGAAAGAATTAATTTAAGATTTTAGAGAAAGAATGAAATGAGAGATATGAGCTCTTAGGAGATTTTCCTTGTTGATCATGTAAAGACTAAAATGCCTAGCTTGATTTCATTTATGTGTGTAGGGCCTGAACTTAACTGCTGGCATCCAGTAATTTGGATGTTGGAAGAGGGAGGAATCAAAGGTGACCGAGGTTTGATTCTGGGTAACTGGGAGAGGGATAGTCTCAGGTTCTGAGACATATTTCCCGTTTGTGTATCCTCTCAAGTTTCTTCTTAGTTACTTGAGTTCAGGGACCCATTTTAACTTTGTATTCAGTGCATTGCTTGAACAAGTCCTCAATAAATATTTGTAAAAAGAGTTACTGGATGATAGCACACCTGATTTTATCTTTAGTTTTTGCGTCCCAGTAGTGATGATTTAGGAGTCCTGTTTGCTCAGGGGTTAAGCACTCGGCTGCTAACCAAAGGGTCGGCGGTTTGAACCCACCCGCCACTCTGTAGATGTGGCAGTCAGATTTCATAAAGATTTACAGCCCCAGAAAACCCTATGAGGCAGTTCTGCTGTGCTCTGTAGGATCACTAAGAGTCGGAATCAACTCAACAGCAATGGGTTATGGGTAGCGATGATATTGTCAGAATTATCTAGCCACTTTACCTTAGGCAGAATGATAGTGTTAATTACTTTTATGCTTATTCGTAACAGTAATTACTCTCATCGGAATCTTATTTATTGTTATAAGCTCTGATATGAAACGTAAGTTGATGTTGATTTTGTTTTCTCGGCTGTACTATATAGTATTTAATAATTTTGCCTTATCGACATCTTTCTCCCACGGAGCGACTGGTTGGTTCAAGCCCCCAACCTTTTGGTTAGCAGCTGAGCACTTTCACCACTGCACCACCAGGGCTTCTTATATCCAGGGTGAATTTTACAGTACCTGAAATTTCCAAATAACTTATGCATATATCATTTTCCACTTGATTTGATCGTGTCATGTTCAAAGCAGTTAATGTCCAAGACACTGTACTTGATACTGTCTGATACTAAAATGTGAATAAATCAGCCTGTACCATCAGGAGCTTATAGGACATATGTAGATCACGCTAAGGCAGACCGTGGCAAGCTTCATGAAAGAAATCCAACTACTGTTTCAGAAGGAGAAGAGATTGATTGTGAACAGCAGCCTCTGAACACCGAAGCCTGCTGGCGAAGTCATAGTTGAAGCCTTGAGGAAGAGTTGGACTTTAACAGATAAGTCTGGGGGAAGGCTGCTTTAGACCAGTGAACAGCAAGGATTCATAAAGCAATTGAGTGTGGTGACGTGGAAGATAGCTGGAGAGCTGGATAGCAGGTGTATTGTGGTAGGCTCAAATCCTAGGTCAGCTAGACAACTTTCTTTCTATAATCAGCAGGTTTTTAAGCAAGGATAGGCTGTGGCCAGGTCTGTGATTTGGGCAGATTAATTGGTTGGCAAGTGAAGGATAATCTGTGGTGGAGAAGCAAGGAGCTTATCAAGTTGGGGCATCCTGAGAATCCATGGCACCTTGAGGAAGGATCGTAGGAATGCAGAAGACATCGTGTTGGCACTGAGGGTACATAGACTGTAGAGACAGAGAGTGTAGAATATATAAAATATGGCAACTAGTTTTTATTAGGGATTTGGATGGGGAGGAAAAAAAATGGCTCTCCATTTTAAATTGACGGTCTGGAAGGATGATACTCAATTAACTGAGGGGTGAAAATATGATCAAAGATAAATTTTAAGGGCGAAAGTGATGAATTTTTTGTGGACGTGCTGATTTTGATTTTGAGTTGCATGTAGATTCTTTTCCGAAGGTGTTTGGCGGGCAGTTGAGATTAGCCTGAAGCATCATTTTATTTTCATCCCACACATATCTTCATGCTTATGTTATATACATGGCAGGTCAGGAGAGAGGGCAAAGTTAAAATGCATGTCTTTGATCTTGTGCTGTAATGTACATTATATGTATAATGTAATACATGTTATAATACATATAATGTTGATTTTTGTATAAAATGGTGTTTCTAGATATAACAACTGACTCATAATGTGAGCAACTCCTATTTTTTCTAGCCCTTTTTTAAGGTTGTTGTTGTTAGCACCACATTTTCTGCAAATAATGTGCCCACTTAAATAATACACTTGCACATATAATGTGCACAGCTTGCCTGGAAAAGTAATGTGCCAGAGGGTTGTGTGGTTGGTAAAAAAGCATATAACACGTGCATTATTTGTATAAAAATAATGGTAGTTGCTGTCAAGTCGGCTCTGACTCCTATATAACAGAACAAGATGTTGCCAGGACCTACACCGTCTTCACAGTTGTTGGTATACTTGAGTCCATTGTTGGGGCCACTGTGGATTTTGAGTGCCTTCCAACCTAGGGGGCTCATCTTCCAGCACTGTGTTGGACAACATTCTCTTGTGATCCCTACGGTCTCATTGGCTATCTTTAGGAAGCAGATTGCCAGGCCTTTCTTGCCCATCTATCTTAGTATGAAAGCTCTTCTGAGAACTGTCCACCATGGGTGACCCTGCTGGTGTTTGAAATACTGTTTGCATAGCTTCCAGCATTAAAGCAACACGTAAGTAAACCGATAACAGTACAACAAACTGACAGGTGGTGGTTTTTTGTTTGTTTGCTTGTTTTGTAAGGTAGTACATAAGAAAAAAGAAAAGATGCAAAATGTTTAATTCTATATAAATTTTAGGAGGCTTGGCGGCACAACGGTTAAGCTGGTAGTCTGGTCCCGTAGCGATTACAGCCTAGAAAACGCTGTGGGTGCTTCTACTCTGTCACATGGGGTCACTGTGAGTCAAAAATCCACTCAATGGTACATAACAGCAACAACAAATATAAATTTTATCTCTCATTGTTAGTATTCTTAAGAAAAATAAAATCTTGTGTCTTAGCCAGGTGCTTTGTACTGATGATTGTTGTTCTTTTGTTCTCTCTTTGTTGTAAGATCAAATAATCTCAAAAATTTGGTCCTTGACAACCAAGTTTAATTTTATTGCAGGTCCTGTTCCTTCCCCAGGAAGATGTGTCTTTGTCCTCAGAATACCGTGTGGCAAATTCTAGGCTTTCAAATCATTCTTACTGCTTTATCTTAAACTTTCAAAAAATTATTATTACTGGCAGGCAAGCTAAATGGCACAGAGATAGTCTTTATTGATAATGGTACCAGAAGGACTTGAGTAGAGCTCAAAATTCAATAAAGATTTTTGCAGAGTGCTTTGCATTTCACAAAGCCTACTCAGTTACATTATTGAACTTACATAAAAGAGTTACATGCATTTATACTTAGTGAAATACTTACGTTTTTACTTCTACAAATAACATCATTTTACTTACACTGCATTCTTTATAAGATGCTGTCAACAACCCAGTAGGGTGGGGACTCCTGTTTCTTCCCCCTCAATTTTACAGACGAGGAAATAGTTTCAAAGAGGTTGTAACAGGGCTCAGGGAGACTGGGTTTGGAATCTAGGTTTCCTGCCTCCAAGTCTTTTTTATGTTTTTTTAGTGATGGAATACGTTGACCAATGGTAAAATTGGAATGATGTGTCTGCCAATTGAAAGGCTAGACTATGTATTCCTTATTAGAATTTTACTTGAGGCTATTTATGTTCCTCTGAAGTTTCTAAATTGTCTGAATACAAAGCTCTCATAGTCTGGTTAGTTTGTTCTCGGTCTGAAACTATGTTCCTGCAGCAGTTTGTGCTGTTTCCTGGTGTGTGTATGTGTGCGCGCTTGTGTGCGTGTGTGTGCGTATGTAAATACCTGTATCTTCAGGCCTGTTGATGAGCACTCTCACAGCAGGAAGCACCTGCCTTCGAGTCTGCAGACAACCTAGCTTTCTGGATTTTCCTTCTGTGACCTCCACAGAAGGAAGAGCCTGGGGGGAGGAGGGTGCTGTTCACGCTGCTTTGAATACTGAATTTCACCAGCTGCCTTTTATAGATTTTGGGGACAGTGGGTCTTATGATTTTCTTCTTAAAATCTGGTCTCTAAAAGAAACTAGCTATAGACTATGCCAGCCTTAAGAAACAGACCCTCTCTTAGCTGAGGATCAGGGACTTCTTTTGAGCTTTTTAGGTGTTTTATTGTGCAAAAAGTGTTTTCAAAGAAGGCCAAGATTCAAAAATCATCCTGCCTATAACCTTTTCCTGGGGACTTGACTGGTCTGGTATGGTGATGTCCATATCAATCCTCACACTCGTAGCTTTGTTAAATCTCTAATATGGGTCAGTAATTCCTTTTGAGGACAACATCATTAGCCATGGATATTCCGCATCTTATGTTTCATGTTTCTTTACAGAACAGGGACATTTGGACAAACTTCTTTCCTCCCCAGTGTGTGTGTGCCTGAGAGATTGAACCGGGTCATCTCCAAGGTCATCTTCCAGCTCTGAGGTTCTTAGTGCTTCTCTTTGATGTCAGTGTAGTGCCACTCTCGACAGTATGCTGTTTACTAAATACTCAGTGTACGTGAGGGGATGAGAACACACCCAGTTCACAGTCTCTGGTCTCTAGTCCTAGGAAGTCTCAGTCTTTGAGGTTTTCTGCTTTCATTCATTCATTCATCAGTCACTTAGTAAACTTTTACTTTTCACAGGTAGACTCAAGGCTAGACCCTGAGGACAAAGAAATCTAAGAAAATATCTCTCTTTCATCTTCCTAGTAAGGGAGAAGGGCCCCTGCTTGGGGGTGCAGTGGTTAAGTGTTTGGCTGCTAACCAAAAATTCAGCAGTTCAAATCCACCAACCGCCCCTTGGAAACCCCAGAGGGTTGCTATGAGTCAGCCTCAACTCGACAGCAATGGGTAGCAAGGGAGAAGAGCATGGAAACAAATAATAGTATAGTGTGGCAAGTGCTTACTGAAAGGCAAGTGTCAGGATGGAAAAGAGGGGTTTGAAACAACCCAGAGGGATCCAGCAGATCCACCAGGCTGCTGTCCCTCTACCTAATTTCCCTCTCATTTTTTTTAGATGCCCTTCTTTCTTCTTGCGCTCCTGAGGACGTTAAGGACAAACGTTTAATGGGGTTGTGGATCCACTCCCAATTCCCCTGGATGTCACCTGTGAAATTTTCCAAGCTTTTGTGAGAAAGCAATTCAACTGATTAAACTGATCATATCAGCAGTTGGAATACAGAAGCAATACACAGGATCACCACAGACTTTCCTCACAGTGATCCGTTTGGTTGGGAAATAGTGAGAAAGAAATATGGTTGGGAGTACAAAGATACGTAGATTATAACAGAGGGCTTTATTACTCTGAAAGTCTTACCTTCCAAGGACATTTGAAACCAGTCCTCGTTTCCAGTCTGCCTGAGTTGCTGAACCCTGAAGGTTTAATCCTTATTACTGATAAGAACAAAAAAGAATGTGACTTATCACTCCAATCTCTACAGAGGTGGAAGGAAAAACCATTTCTCGGAACGTGATTACACGTTATTTGACAGCTTTTCAGTTTGCCCATTAATTTAGGTGTTTGAATAAGTAAACTTGGTTGGGGGAGATGTTCAAGTATCATTTACTCTATAAATGTGATAGTTCCTTTTTGAAGTGATCCTACTCTTACCCCTTTCCTCCACCATTCAAACAGAGTTTAAATATTTGCCAGTGCAGATGTTTGATTTTTATCTTAGCTCTTTCTTTGTTTAACTTTATTCTCAAGGTGGTTAAGTGGAAGATAAGGGGGTTCTTGTTTAATTCTTTTCAACTGGTGTTGCTCAAATATTTGGAGAGCAGACACTTTGCAGACAGAATGAGTGGGAACCTGGTTGAATGGAGGTGAAGTGATACGTCTCCCTGTCATAGCACAGTAAACCAGACATTGTTAGAGTGTTACTAGAACAAGGGGGTCTGGTAGGCATGGGCATTCCTCAGCCTCTGGACCTTCTTTTAAAGGCTTCTGCAGGTACTGGTGAGGGATTTTGCCTCCTTTGCGTCCTAGAGGAATGTGCGCTACCCTTAAAATGGAGCTTGGTAGTTGAGCAATGGCCCATCCTGTATTGTGAACTAAATGCGAAGCCTCGCAACCTTTGTTCCACACCAATTTCTGATCTGATACCATGTTTTGCTTCCAGAAGAAATGATACTTTTTTTTTTTTCCTTTTGTACCTGTCTCAGCATCTTAGCAGTGATTAAAAACAAGCAAACAAGTAAACAATATCCCATGCGCCATTGTCTGTCATTGTGCTGGTTATGTTTATGGACTCAACGACCAGTTTAAACCTTGCTCTTCTGAGATATCTACGGGGATTAGCTTTTTAAATTATTACCTTGAAAATGTATCCACCAACAATATAGCATTTCACCACCGCTATTAGAACCCTCGCCGTGGGTGGGGTCGCAGTGTGCTATGTGATAAATTGGGCAGGCTTTGCGGGAAATATTCAGGAAAACCCCGGATTCTGAGTGATTTGCCTTCCCTAGGAAATTTAAACAAAGACCAAGAAAGAGATTCAGGAAGTAAACCCCAAATGATGTGTATGTCTCTCCTTTACGTCTTTTTTTTTTCTGTACTGAGACTCCACTGAAAAGTTGACTTACACTGTGAATCGAGGCTGAATGAAATCCAATTGGAGCTCACTTGAACACTGTTTTGATGTGAGATTCAAAGCTTCTGCAAATTTATTTTATCTTCTACATTTGCTGATCTCCTGCTTGTAAATCTTGTTGAAGGAGAATAAAAATGACTGCAGCCTGATGGGAATTAAATGTCTGAAGTTCAAAGCAGTTTGCACATCAGAGCAAACGTCAATCAAATGAACATCTTGCAAGCCAGGCAGGGAGTGAATTTCTCCATGGGGAAGAGATCAAAGTGGGAGTCACAGTTCTGTTTTCTCCCTCGGGATGCAGTTTCGATCAGTTGTTCATGAAAGTAAATCCAGAAGGAAGTATTTTTTTCCCCCAACTTAAGGGGGTAGGAGAAATGGAGTTATTTCTCTTGAAACAGAATTTCAGGCACTAGTTTTATCTTATGCAAATAAGTAGAGAAAGCTGTTATAATCCAATATCTCCTTCTTTTATAGTGAAGGTCTAAAGGAGATTTAGGTAGGCTTTTTCTCTTATTGTCGTTACTAACTCTTTTAAAGCACAGATATAAAGAAGGAAGCAAACCAAACCTCTTTAGTTGAATTGCCCACTCATATGAAGAGCTATGATTTTACAAGGTCTTGACCTTTCCATAAACCTTGAATTATATAGATGCAACTAGTCTCTAATATACTTCTCAATGAAAAATCTTTTAGGCAGCTCTTAAAAGTGACTGACATGTTTTTATAAAGCATCTTAAGCATGAAATTTGTATTTCTCACAGTCTCCAAGTCAGGGTGAATAGCATATGCTTTTTTATAAATTGCTTTTCTAAAAGGCACACATGCATAAAATGCATTCCTGCCTTCTGCAATGGGCCCAGAGGTAGCTAATGTAACAAGGATGGCTAAGCTAGTTTTACTCCTATGTTTGGAGTCCAGAAAGAAAAGCAGGTGTTAGTGAGTGTGTGTGCGTGAAGGGTGGAGAGATAATTGAGGGGGTTTTGCTTTCTTGTAATTCATTCTCCTAGCAGGCTCACCAGCAGTGGACACACTAGGGTTTAGTTCAATGACATAGCCAGTGCTAGAAGAAGCTGAGTGAGGTTTATTCCAGGCATTGTATATTAACTTGGCTGATGAGTACATTGTCCGCATCTGAAGTCCAGCACAAGTGAAAAAATTCAAGGCAATTGAAACTCATGTGAGATTATTGCGTTTTAAAAGATATCATGGAGCAAGAAGCAAGAGGAAGGAGAGCGGTTGTCATGTCTCTGAATTCTTTAAATACCAGAAACTGCAGAGTGATAGGAGTAAATTACTTTAAAACCACCGATGTTCATTACCTGCCAATTACCCAGGGAGCTCAGAAATAATCTCTGTGTTTAGTTACCTAATGCAGCTATAACAGAAATACCACAAGTGGATGCCAGGAGACCCAAGATGTCACTGTGACCTACCAGTCAGAGTAAGGGCATATGGTGGTCAGGTTATTAATGGAGTCTGAGCTCAGTTCTGTCTCACAGTGGGTACAGAGTGTCTCTGAACCCATCATGTAGTGATTTCCCCAATTCCAGGATGCATAATTGGAATAGATACACTCAGCAACTGGCAGAACCCCCACAATGGATCTCTGATATGTGGAGTAAGGGCTATTATGATAGGAAAAGCCAAGTGGAAGCCATTAGAACTGCCCCTACCTAGGAAAATAGTAAACCAAAAGCAATACCGAATTCCTGCAGGGATTGCAGAGATTAGTGCCCACGTTAAGGATACAGGGGTGATGATTCCCATTGTGTCCCCATTCAGCTCGCCTGTTTGGCCTGCGGAGAAAACAGATGGATCTTGGAGAATGAGACTGGATTATTGTAAACTTAACCAGGTGGTGACTCTAATTGCAGCTGCTGTTCCAGATGTGGTTTTATTGTTTGAGCAAATTAATACATTTCCTGATACCTGATATGCAGCTATTGATCTGGCCAATGCCTTTTTCTAGATTCTGGTTTTGAAGGACCACCAGAAGCAGCTTGCCTTCAGCTGGCAAGGCCAGCAATACATCTTCACTGTCCCACCTCAGGGCTATGTCAACTCTCCAGCCCTATGTTAAAATTTAGTCTGCAGGACCTGGGCTACGTCAGCACTCCAGCCTTATGTCATAATTTAGTCTGCAGGACCTTGATCATGTTTCTCTTTCACAAGACGTCACACTGGTCCATTATATGGACCTAGTAAGGAAAAAATATCAATGACTCTAGATTTGCTGGTAGGACATTTGCATGCTAAAGGATAGGAAATTAACCCAACAAAAATTTAGGCATCTTCCACCTCAATGAAATGTCTAGGGGTCCAGTGGTGTGGGGCATGTCAAGATATTCCTTCTAAAGTGAAGAACAAATTGTTACATCTGACCCCTCCTACAACTGGTATGGAGATACAACATCTGCTGGGCCCCTTTGAATTTGAGGCAACATGTCCCTCATTTGGGTATGCTACTCCAGCTTATTTATCAAGTGACTTGAAAAGCTGCTAGTTTTGAGTGGGGCCCAGAATAAGAGAAGACTCTACAATGGGTCTAGGCTGCCGTGCAAGCCACTGTGCCACATGGGCCATATGATCTGGCTGATCCAATGGTTCTTGAAATGTCAGTGGCAGATAGAGATGCTGTTTGAAGTCTTTGGCAAGCCCCTATTGGTGAATTACAGCGCAAACCATTAGAATTTTGGAGTAAAGCCCTGCCATCCTCTGCAGACAAATACTTTCCTTTTGAGAAACAGCTTTTGGCTTGCTACCGGGCCTTAGTAGAGACTGAACGCTTGACCATGAGCCACCAAGTCACTATATTGCCTGAGCTGCCCATCACAAACTGGATGTTTTCTGAGCCACAGAGTCATAAATTCGGGCATGCGCAGCAGCAAAATAGAAGTGGTATCTATGATAGCAGGCTTGAGCAGGACCTGAAGGCACAAGTAAGTTACATGAGGAAGTGGCCCAAATGTCCATGGTCTTCACTTCTGTCACATTACCTTCCATCTCCCAGTGTGCACCTATCGCCTCATGGGGAGTTCTTTATATGATCAGTGGACTGAGGAAGAGAAAACTTATGCCCAGTTTACAGATGGTTCTGCACGATATTCAGCCACCACTCAGAAGTAGACAGTGGCAGCACTGCAGTGGGCTTTCTGGGACCTCCCCGAAGGACAGTGGTGAAGGGAAATCTTCCCAGTGGACAGAACTTTGAGCAGTGCACCTGGCTGTTCATTTTCTCTGGAAGGAGAGAGATGGCCAGGTGTGTGATTGTATACTGATCATGGGCTGTGGCCAATGGTTTGGCTGGATGGTCAGGTACTTGGAAGGAACATGATTGGAAAATTGGTGACAAGAAAGTATGGGGAAGAAGCATGTGGATAGACCTCTCAGCATGGGCCAAAGAAGTGAAGATATTTGTGTCTCATGTGAATGCTCACTAAAGTGTGATCTCAGCAGAGGAGGATTTTAACAATCAAGTGGAAAGGTTGAAGTGTTCTGTGGATACCAGTCAGCGTCTTTTCCCAACCACTCCTGTCATTGCCCAATGGGCTCACATCAAGTTAGGCATCCCTGAGCTGTGGTTTAGTAGTAAACTTTGCCCACATTTATGCTCTAACTTATATTGTGAATATTGGCCATTTAATCATTCATCATCCTATATGCATTATCCTATGTGAGAAATTTCTTTCAGTATTTGGTACCTGGTGATTTGTGTTTCTCTGAGAAATTGCCTTGCATCTGTATTTTTTCCTTCTCCTGGGAAAGTTATATACCCCACTGTGGTTTCCCTTTTGCTTTGGCTGCCAGGAAACTCAAAGAGTCCCATCTAATTCTCACAACAATGCATTTTGTTGTTGTTTTTGGTGTTGATTTTCTTTTCTTGTTTCTATTTTATTATCTTTGTTGCACATAAGTGATTTTTTTTTCAAGGTCCTCAGATCCTTTTTGAAAATTACCAGAATGCCAAGTCTTTCACCCAGAGGAGAAAGTTGGTACTAGGCAAAAGAGAAAATCAAAATGAGCTGGCACCACGCACACTGCCTCTCTTCCTGCACGGTTTGCTCTCCTGCCCACCTGAAACTTCCTGCTACCACAGTTTCCTGGAACCTCTCGACCTCAGGGGTGCATAGGATGGGAGTTTAAGGCTTCTCTAGGCAGAAATAATAAAAAATAATCAGAAAACTGCCAATTCCATAGCTATTCCAGTGGTGAACTTAAAAAAAAAATCTAGGATATCTACAATAAATAGAGAAGATCTGCCTTTAATATCTTCTTCCTCTTCCTTAGCAACATCATATTGGACCAGAGAGTACCTTCTCTGTAGCTATCCATTGCAAAGTCTTATTTATCGCTGTAGTCCTTTTCTATTTTAAGTAAAAGCAAAGATTTCCCCTGAGGCCGTACAATCTTTCAGAGTAATCCTTTGCTTTGAGACAATTGCATTCTGCTTCAGCTGTTTTGGATAATGGTGATGGTGATTTATTTCTAATTTATTGAGAAGCAGTGTAATGTATTCATTAAGAAAGAGAGCTCAGATATGAGATACCTATGTTCACATTCTGGTTCTGCTAATTCCTCTCTGTAAACCTTGGTGTTTTTGTAATTTAACTTGTATATGTCTGTTTCCTGATTTGCCAAATGACATCTACTACTTATTACCATCATTTCTTGTTTTTATATGCAGCACATTTTGAAAAGCCATTTTCTGATTTAATTCTTAACACAACCTTATGAAGTGGGTACTATTATCATCTCCATTCTATGAATGAGAAAAACATAGGCTTAGAAATTTAAATTATGTGCAAAGGTTGTATAGCATTAAGTAATTAAACCCAAACTCTAGCCCAGGTCTATTTCACTCTGAAGCCCATGCTACTGACCATGACATAATCCTGCTTTGCCTGGATAGCAATGCCGTGTTCATCATAGATGTTCAGTGAATATCATACCAGTGATACTGGTATGATATTCACTGAACATTTTTGAAACACCCAGGGCTTTCTGATGACTTTCTCTCTGCCCTTTCTCATTCATCAGTCAACCAATAAGAATTTATGAGTACCACACATTCCCAGTAATGTACTAGACCTGGCCTGGGTGAGATACAAATCCTTAAGTAACTTAAAGTGCCTACTGGAGGGGCTAAGACTTTGTAAGTACAGACAGTGTTTGAGAGAGAATTGGGAGCTGAAGTGCTGAGCAGTGGGTTTAGACAATAGGGCTTCCACAACAAAATCGCTTGGCATCTCACTCCCATGTAACATACCTTATTTGGTATATGGGGAAGGCAAAGTAATTAAGATAATTTGCTATAACAATGATAATTATTTATAACAATTCTTACTTTTAAAATGTTATTGATAAGTCTTTTGTTGCTACAGGCAGAATTTGAAACTGGTCTGTGTTATGTCAAACAGACATCTATTAATAACACTATGCTAAGCCTGATTACAAAATAATATAAACATACAGGAAAAAGCTGAACCTGTACTTAGACCAACAGGTAGTTGGTCAAACAAAACAAGGGGATACTGTGTGGTTTAAAGTCAAGAAAGGTGTATATCAGAGTTGTATCCTTTCACCATACTTATTCAGTCTGTATGCTGAGCAAATAATCTGAGAAGCTGGACTATATGAAGAAAAACACAGCATCAGGATTGGAGGAAGACTCATTAACAACCTGTGATATACAGATGACACAACCTTGCTTGCTGAAAGTGAAGAGAACTTGAAGCACTTACTGACAAAGATCAAAGATTACAGCCTTCAGTATGTATGGGTTACACCTCAACATGAAGAAAACAAAAATCTTACAAGTGGACCACTAAGGAACATCATGATGAATGAAGAAAATATTGAAGTTGTAAAGTATTTCATTTTACTTTCACCCACAATCAACACCCATGGAAACAGCGGTCAAGAAATCAAACAATACATTGCATTGGGCAAATCTACTGCAAAAGATCTCTTTAAAGTGTTAAAAGCAAAGATGTCACTATGAGGACTGAGATGCGCCTGACCCAAACCATGGTGTTTTCAATTGCCTCATATACATGTCAAAGCTGGACAATGAATAAAGAAGACCAAAGAAGAATTGATGCCTTTGAATTATGGTGTTGGCAAAGAATATTGAATATACCGTGGACTGCCAGAAGAGTGAACAAATCTGTCTCAGAAGAAGTACAGCCAGCACGCTCCTCAGAAGCGAGGATGGTGAGGCTTCACCTTACATACTTTGGACATGTTATCAGGAGGCACCAGTCCCTGGAGAAGGACATCACGCTTGGTAAAGTAGAGGGTCAGCGAAAAAGAGGAAGACCCTTAACAAGATGAATTGACACAGTGGCTACAACAGTGGGCTCAAACATACAATGATTGTGAGGATGGTGCAGGACTAGACAGTGTTTTGTTCTGTTGTACATATGGTTGCTGTGAGTCAGAACCAGGTCAATGGCACCTAGCAACAACAACAACAGGAAAAAGAGACGCAGAGTTAGAATTAAGAAACAGAATGGTACTAGTTAAGAGTAGGACTGACAGGAGTGATTTCAGGAAGGAAAAACTACTTGAGCTGGTCTTTGAAGAATGGGTACAGTGGACCCCGGAGAGTATCATGGTTGGGGACAGCAGAAACACACATATTTGGTGACTGGTTTGCTTGGAAGTATAAGTTGGGAGTCAGTGGGAAGAGAGGGTTGGGTAAATTATCAATGACAAGTACTGTATTGAGTAACATTTTTATGACCAACAAACATTTACCATGTATCTACTTTATTTATTTATTGAGTCACTTCCATTTTTGTTGTTATAAAAACATTTTCTTTAATTCTGTTAAAGATGGTATTTTCAGTATAGAAAGGAGAACACTCATAACAATAGTTCTCTGGTCCCCGGGGGCCAGCTTTCACTTTACAAAGGCTCAGGGAAGCCAAGCCTCCTCAGCACTGGATTTCAGCCTTCTCTCTGATAGCAGAGGTCCTGGCTATGGAGACTCCATCCAGGCAGACAGGGCTCTCTCCAGGCCTTGTATTTCTATTGGGAGGAATTGCTAATAACCCTGTAGGGTTGCTCCTTTCAACAAATCCTTCCTATTGTTTCACTTAAATTAAGCAGTGTGTTATAGTGGCTCATCCCTGGACAGGGAGTCAGATGAAGGCTTCAGGTCTATTACGTCCCTTATTTGCTGTGTGACTTTCAGCATTGCTTTTCTCAACTGTGAAATGGGTAGGTATAAAAGGGTTTCATAAGTTGTACAACAAAGTACAGATCTGAGCTGCAGACATACCTAAAAACCACTCTGTTCTCTTGATTCAAATCAGAAGACATTGTATCCTTGGTTCCTTGAGGCATACTTGGGAGAAGTATCTGTGCTCATGGAAAAAGCCATTCTATTCATTTATTTCTAATAGAAATGCTGCCAATTATGGCAGAATTGGAGAGATTATAATCTCTTTAGGGCATTTCAAAACCAGATTGCTGGGCCTCACTTCAGACTCATGAAATCAGACTCTCTGAGGATGGATGCCAGGAATCTGCATCTGTCAAGCCTCCCAGGTGCTTCTGATGTAGCCAGACATTCAATATTTGGGAACCATTCATCTGAGCTGTAATCATCACTTGGCCTCTGGAGCCTCCAGGAGAGCCCAGAACAGGGCTGGGCACTGTGGATATTCATGAAAACCTAGTTAATTTGAGCCACCTACCTTTGCCAAGTACACTGCTAAGCATTATGTATATAGTGATGAACAAAACTAACAAGACATGGTATCTATCCTGGATGCATAAATTAAACTTTTTGGCACATTCTTTGAGACAATATGAGGGCACTTGACAGAGACCGGGAAGCCATCTACAATCAGGATTAGCTTTTCTGAGGAAGTGGTATTTGAGCAGAGACGTGAAAGATAACTAGGCAAATAACCAGGAGAACTTACTAGACCTGCACTGTCAAAAATGGTAGCCACTAATGTATATTTTCAACAACAAAAAAAAGGTCGAGAAGGGAGAGGGTTGACATGTCGTGGGGTGGTTAACCAATGTCATAAAACAATACGTGTACTACTGTTTAATGAGAAACTATTTGTTCTGTAAACCTTCACCTGAAGAACAATTAAAAAAAAAAAAAAAAGGTAGCCACTAGCCAATGGCTACTTACATTTAAATTAATTAGAATTAAATAAAATAGAAAATTTAGTCTATCAGTTACAAGAGCCAGAGTTCCAATGCTCAGTAGCTACATACGGCTACCATATTGGACAGCACACATATGATAAACTTTCACCACCGCAGAGAATTATCTTGAACAATGCTGGTCCAGACCAGGATTGGGCTAACTATGACTCATGGACCATGTCTGATCCGCCACCTATTTTTCTAAATAAAGTTTTATTGCAACACAGCCATGCTCATTCTTTTATATTATTGTCTGTGGCTGCATTCACACTACAGTGTCAGAGTTGAGTAGTTATAGTTTTGTGTTTTGCAAACACCACTCTGTATATGGCCCACAAAGACTAAAATATTTATTATCTGGACCTTTATAGAAAAGGTTTGCCAACCTCTGATCTAGAGAAGGAATAGACTTAGTGTAGCTAGCTAGAGCATAGCGAGCAAGTGGTTTAAAAAAAAAAAAAAGTTGCTTTTAAGTCTATTCCAACTCATAGCAGCCCTATAGGACAGAATAGAACTGCCCCATAGGGTTTCCAAGGCTATAAATCTTTATGGAAACAGACTGCCACATCTTTCTCCTGTGGAGCGGCTGATGAGTTCGAACCACCAACTTTTCGGTTGACATCTGAGTGCTTTAACCACTGTGCCACCAGGGCTCCTGAGCAAGTGGTAAACCAAACCAGACCCATTGCCATCAAGTCAATTCCACTCAGCGACCCTATAGGACAGAGTAGAGCTGCTCCAGAGGGTTTCCAAGGAGCAGCTGATGGATTCCAACTGCTGACCCTCCGGTTAGCAGCCAAGCTCTTAACCACTGTGCCACCAGGACTCTGAGCAAGTGTTAGGGAGACTTAAACTGAGGCAGAAGAGGTAGGCGAAGCCAAACTACAGAAGATCGTAGAAATCAGACAAATTCAAACTTGAGAGCGTGAATACTTTCCATAACCAAATCCAATCATCTGGAAGTTACCTATGTCATTATGCCAATTCATTAGTTTGAATAATTAAAACATCAAATCAGAGTTGCTTGTGTAATGCCATTCTTGCTTCACAGGTGTTCAAATGCTGAAACAAGAGGGACAGTGAGATTATAGTGATGTTGCTTTGCCAGCATACACACAAGCAGCTGCTGCTATATTAATCTCTTCTTTTTTCTCCGTCTGTGGCTTTTGGGGCAGCAGTCTTCTCGTCTAGACAGGTTGGAGCAGGTCCAAGGAAGAGCAATCATGTTGGTGAAACAACTGTATCCTTTAAGTCACAGTTGGCATTGTTGATGTAATTCAGCACTGAGTTAGAGGTTGGACTAAAGGTCTCTTAAAACAGAGTTTCCTTCTACTTTGAGAGATGAAGTGTATCTAAGCAAAACTATTTAACTTTTGCTGTTGAACTCAACACACCATGTGAAAACCCGTCCCACTCACTTATACAAATCGAATCTTTGTAATCGTTCTTATATATTATGAAATGTGATCAACAGATGATTAGAGTCCATGTGAATAATCAAATGGATTTGATTTTTAGGAGTGTTTCTCCCAGTTTGTAGCATCTCTACCTATGTTAATGTAATTTCATAAATGACATTTATCGCCTGAGGTATACATTTTAACACCTTTTTTAAAAAAAAACTAATTTCAAGTTGAGTTTATTTGGGCAGCTCTGAAGAACTTCATGAGTCCCCTCAGGAAGTGAAATCCCAAATAAGTTAATTAGAAGTGTAAGATTTGAACTTTTGTTATTTCTGGGTTAAAGTCACTTAGAAACACTCATAGTAACTACATACAAATGAGTTGGGACATTTTTCTGTTATATTCTTTCAGATTGTTGTTTGCTGTAGCACAGAGCCCAAGGCCACCCACTGAATAAGTGATAGGGCAGGGATTCAAATCCAGGTCTTTCCTACTCCAGTGCCATTCTTTCTCCTTCTCCACTGTTATGGATTGAATTGTGTCCCCCTCAAAATATGTGTTGTAAGTCCTAACTTCTGTACCTGTGATGAGGAGCCCTGCTGGCACAGTGGTTAAAGTACTCAGCTGCTAATCAAAAGGTCAGCAGTTTGGACCCACCAGCCACTCTGTGGGAGAAAGATGTGGCAATCTGCTTCTGAAAAGATTTACAGCTTTGGAAACCCTATGGGGTGGTCTTACTCAGTCTCATAGGGTCACTATGACCAGCACCGGTGGGTGGTGCCTGTGGTTATTTCATTTAGGAGTTGGTTGTCTTTGTTATGTTAATAAATCAGGATTAGTGGAGGGTGTGTCTTGAGTCAGTCTCTGGTGAGATATAAAAGAGATTAAACAAGCAAGCAAGCAAGCAGAGATGGGGGAAGATTGATGCCAAGCCACACTGAGATTTCCTAGGAAACAGGAAACAAGTCCAAGAGACAAGGACCTTCCTCCAGAGCCAACAGAGAGAGAAAGCCTTCCCCTAGAGCAGGCACCCTGAATTCAACTTCTAGCCTCCTAAGAAAATAAATTTCTGTTTGGTAAAGAAAGCCATACGCTTGTGGTATTTCTGTTATAGCAGCACTAGATAACGAAGACAGAATTTGATACCAAGAGTGGGGTGCTGCTCTAACAAATACCTAAAATGTGGCTGCTTTTTGGTGTTGGGTAATGGGTAGAGGCTGGAAGAGTTTTAAGGTACTTAATAGTAAAAGCTTAGATTGCCTTCTAGAGACTGTTGGTAGAATGATGGATGTCAAAAGCAATTCTGGTGAAGGCTTAGAAGGAAGTAAGGAGAGCTATAGAGAAAGTCTCTATCATCTTAGACAGTAGATATGGCACCAGCAACAGAATGTTGCTACAGATGTGGACATTAAATGTGCTTCTGGTGAGAGTTTAAAAGAAAATGATGAACATGTGATTGGACAATGGAGGAAGGGTGATGCTTTTAATGCAGTGGCAAAGAACTTGTCTGAATTATGTTCGAATGTTTGTTGGAAGGTAGAACTTGTAAGCGATGAACTTGGATATCTGGCTGAGATTTCTAAACAAGATCTTAAAGGCGATGCGTAGTTTCTCCTTGCCACTTATAGTAAAATGTGAGAGGAAAGAGATGGACTTAGAAACGAACTGTGCAAAATGAAAATAGAAGTTAAAGATTTGGAAAATTCTGTTGTACAAACTAAGGACATGTGCCCTAGAATGTTCACCAAGGACATGGCTACACAAACTTTTGTTAAAGAGGTTAAGCCTGTGACCGATGGATCTAACCAACCACCACAAGCAGAAAACCCATCAGCTTAGTCTGAAGGGAACAGAGATAGAATGAAAGGAGAGAGCGCTGTCTGCCTCTTGTGATTCTACAGGCAGAAAACAAGCCAAAGGAACTATATCTGGGGCTGTCTTGGTCATCTAGTGCTGCTATAACAGAAATACCACAAGTGGATGACTTTAACAAAGAGAAATGTGATTCTGTCGCAGTCTAGTAGGCTGCAAGTCCAAATTCAGGGTGTCAGCTCCAGGGGAAGGCTTTCTCTCTCTGTCGGCTCTGTAGGAAGGTCCTTGTCATTAATCTTCCCTTGGTTTGCGAGCAACTCAGTGCAGGAACCTCAGGTCCAAAGGACGCGCTGAGCTCCTGGCACTGCTTTCTTGGTGGTATGAGGTTTCCATATCTCTCTGCTCGCTTCTCTCTTTTATATCTCAAAACAGATTGGCTTAAGACACTATCTAATCTTGTAGATCTCATCAATGTAACTGCCACTCCATCTTATTACATCATAGTGATAGAATGTACAATACATAGGGAAATCACATCAGATGATAAAATGGTAGACAGTGATACAATACTGGGAATCATGACCTAGCCAAATTGACAGACATTTTTGGGGGACACAACTAAATCCATAACAGTGGTCCTCCAGGAAAGAAAGGGACCATCCCTTGAACAGCTGAGGGACCAGCAGAACTGTTGGAAGGAGTAGGGGAAAGGATGGGGCTACAATCTGCTGGCTTTCAAAGAGTGGGGCCACAGCCTCCTAGGTTTCAAAGAGTCAGACCTTCACCAGTTCAGTCTCAGAGTGTGGGGCTGCTGTTAAGATGTGCTAGGGGAATGGGGCCGCTGCCCAAAGCTGAAGGGACAGGGCTGCCATGCCCAAGGGGCAGAAGAATGGGTCCTGCTGGGGCTGAGGGGGTAGGGTCACCACTCAGATGGACTAGGAGAATGGGGCCACCCAAAGCCAAGAAAGCAGAGTGGCCATGCTAGTGGGCCTGGAAGGTGTGAGTGAAGCCCAGGGCTGAGGGGCCTCCATCCAGAATCCAGAGGGTGTGGCCAACACCCGAAGTCTGGAAGGCGGGGCCATAGTTCAGATGGTCTCAAGGAACAGAGGATTATTTTCAAGCCTTGAGAGCTAATGTAATTTATTCTGCTGGGTTTTGTATTTACTTGGTGCCCATTATCCCATTTTTCCCTCTAATTTCTCCCATCTATAATGGAAATGTCTACCTTGTGCCTGTTCAACCATTGTACTTTAGAAGCAGATAACTTGTAGTCTAGATTTCACAGGTTCACAGATGAAGAGAATTTTGCCCCAGGATTGAACATGTCTAAAGTCTCACCCATATTTGATTTAGATGATTCAGAAGATGAGATTTTGAACTTGCAGTTGATTTAAGACTCCTGGGATGATGTGATGTGGTGAATGTGTTTTGCATGTGGGAAGGACATGAATTTTGGGGAGCCAAAGGGTGGAATGTTATGGATTGAAGTGTGTTCCCCAAAAATATGTGTTGTAAATCCCAACATCTGCCTGTGGTTATAATCTCATTTGGGAGTGAGTTTTCTTTTTTGTGTTAATAAGGCAGAATTAGTGCAGGGTGTGTCTTGAGTCAGTCTCTTTTGAGATATAAAACAGATTTAACAAGCAAGGGAGCAAGCAGAGATGGGGGATGATTAATGCCAAGCCACATGGAGATCTCCAAGGAACCAGGAAACAAGTTGAAGAGACAAGGACCTTCCTCCAGAGTCGACAGAGAGACAGCCTTCCCCTAGACCTGGCACCCTGAATTCAGACTTTTGACCTCCTAAACTGTCGGAAGATAAATGTCTGCTTGTTAAAGCCATCCATGTGTAATATTTCTGTTATAGCAGTGCTAGTTAACTAAGACAACTGCTGTCTATTTTTTTTGTTTGTCATTTGTTTTCATCTGGGATAATCTAAAGAGGTACTTCTGTTTTGCATATAACAGCAGTATTCAATTTGGAATTTTGTAATCCCAGTCTGAATTTTGTCAAAGCTATTTTCTGTATGATTTTGTCAGTAGTTTATGACTCAAGTTCACTGAGGAAAAGTTGGTTCTAAGGATTCTTAATTTTTTATCTCCTTAGAATTTGAACTTGATTTCGAAAGCCTTCCAAATGCAGATGTTGTTTTCCCCCACACGGTTCTGAAGTGATTTTTCTGTCTATTTAAAATCCAAATCATAATTTTACTGTTTACAGGCTTATCACTTTTGTACACAGTATGAGCCATTATTTTTGTTGACTTTTTTTTCTGGATTGGATAGCCAATAAATAATTTCTTCTCATTTTGCGATTTTCTTCTATTGTTTTAGGTTCGATGGAAACTTTAACACCAATGTGTCTAGAACAATCAGTTGTGATCGACTTTCTAATACTGTTAATAGCCGGGCCTTCAATCCAGGACGAGACTTAAATTCAGGTCAGTTACCTGTTGGTTTTATAACAGAGAACTATTTCCCCCCCTTCCAAGTTGAATAAATGTATAGCTTCAAAAGGATTCCTGGTAGTGCAGTGGTTTAAGCGCTAGGCTGCTAACTGAAAGGTTTCCCTTTCGAACCCAACAGCTGCTCCGTGGGAGAAAGATGTAGCGGTCTGCTTCTGTAAAGATTTACAGCCTCAGAATCCCTTTTGGGGCAATTCTACTCTGTCCTATAGGGTCGCTATGGGCTGGTATCAAGTCGTGTTGGTATCAGTGGGTTTTATTGCTTCAGACATTTTTGAAGTCTTCAAGGAAAATGTCATATACTCAAAATTGGATTTTCATTGCTGGAAAATTGACCTCATAAAAAGGGAGAGGAAGAAGAAAATGGAACTAACATGTATTGAACATCTGCTGTATAGCTACATACATGACATGCCTAGTACCTTGCTGAGCTCTCGAATCCATTATCATATTTGTTATGAGTTTTCCATTTTTTTACCTTAAAGATTATTTTAAGGACCTTTGCAATAGATCTCTAAATAGGTCTCTATATAGACATGTTTGCAGTAGGTGGCATTGAATTTTGCTTATATTTCCTATTTATAATTTTGTTTTTGGATTTCTTTGGGAGAATCATGGACGAGTTTTTCTACCATTAATAGTTAATGCTGTGAGGCTTGGGAGAACTTTTCTACTAGCAAACTTAGTGCTGTGAGGCTGTATATTGAGGTAGATCTTTCTGCCTCGTCTCAACAGAACTCGGTTATATGTACTGGTAATAGCTACTAGGGCATCTGTGTATATATATAGTTCCAAAGTGACATAATATTTCTGCTTCCTTGCCTTAGAAACTCAGTCCATATTTCTTACATATATGTCTTGTTATATACACTTCTGATGATTGATGGACCTCAGGACCTAGAGGCTTCACTTTTTAAGCAATGGAACGTACTTTAGAAATCATACACCAATCTCAATTCTTTGATTTTTCCAAGAAGACTCTGAGGCTCGGAAAGGTCCTGAGACTTCCCTTATTGCTGGAGAGGTGGAGGATCTAATCCTTAAACATGAGGAGCTATATGTCCCAAATACCAGGTCTCTTACAGACACATAAAACCCAAGATAGAAGCCAGAGTACCAGCATATTTACTGTTAAGGTCCCATCCAGTCTCATTCCAGGGGAGGAATTTTAGTCACTGGGAATTGTATACACACTTCAGGTAATCTATTAGGTCTACACAGAAAGAGATGTCAGCTTTATATCATTTGGCGATAATAAAACTATAGCTGCTAGCTGAATCTGTCAGGCACATGTTGTCTGGCCAATATATGATAGATTCAGTCATTTTTTAATGGTCAGAGAATCTAGGGGCCTTTTGGAGCAGGTAGGGTTTACTACTAGAAAGGAAGCTAACTGAGAATACTTTTCATAAAAAGTAACTGAAGAGAGTAGAGGAGGGCATGGAATGGGGAAAGAAAATGAATTGTGGAAGATCCCACAACTGGCACAGAGGCAAAGCGGGAACTCCAGTCTTCTGGTTTCTGAATTCAGTACTTTCCCTCTTTCCCTGCTCAGTAACACAGGACATTGCTGGTTCTGAAGACTTGAGGTTGAAACAACAGTCTTTGAATAGGATCCAATTTAACTGCGTCCTAGAAATACACAATGTAGTCCAACATTGTATGTAGTTAAGACTTTTAGAATTCAGGTTAATTTGAAGGACATTTATTTGAATTTAAAAAAAAAAAAAATCAGTGAATTTTTCATGTATACATACAAGATCCAGAAGAATCTGAATGTAAATGTTTAGAGTTATTATCTTTTGGTGATAGAACAATGGGGTATTTTTTACTTTCTTATTAATTTTTGTAATTTTAAATTAAGCATGCACTGTTTTTAGAATCAGGGGAAAAGAAAACAAGACAGAATTATAGACTACCTTCAAATGTATTTTCATTCCTCTCCATTACAACCGTACCTTTCTTGACACAGACTGGTTTTGAGGTTCTAGATGAAGCTCCATTGCCCTCTTGGCCCTGTGATTGAGGCATTAAGGGCAGGAGGGTGCGTGCACTCCTGGGAGCCATATTGACCAGAGATGCTCTCCTATCAGATTCGCCCGACTCAGTGTGCCAGACCTTGGAGCATCTGGAAGCTGCTGTAGCCGGGGCCACATGCCCACTGCCTTATTTTCCATCTGTTCAATGTTTCTGGTAATGAAAGTGTTGTTGGTATTTATCCCCATCATTAATGGTCGTAGAATCTGAGAGCTTTCTGGAACAGGTGGGTTTGCTACTGGAAAAAAAGCTAAATGACAATATTTTTGTGCCTTTTTCTTAGTGAATACAGAAGCCATTTAGCCAGGTAATGTCATCCTTCTTACTAACTAGAATTAATAAGTACAGTTAGAATCTGTTCAACAGATATTTATTGAGCACCTTCTACATGGTAGGTACTGTTTTTTGTTTTTGTTTTGTACTGCTTCAGCTGTAAAGAAAACAAAGTTCCTGTCCCCCTGGAGCTTATAATCTGGGGACAAGGCGACATAAATTTTAAACAACTGTACAAGTATGTATACATGCGAGATTATGATGAGTGCTATCAAGAAAAAGTAATGCAAGAAGGAGACATAGGGAGTATCCTTGCTGAGAGTAAAGGGGAGGGGAAGGAGAGAGAAGGAAGAGACTTACTATTTTACATAAGGGCTCCTTGCTAAGATGTTTGAGGTGAGATCTGAGTAAGTGGAGGAGTAAGCCATGGGGGTAAATGGGGGAAATGTATCCCTGGCAAAGGCCTTGTGTTGGAAGAATGTTTGATGGTCTCAGAAATGGTAAGGAGGCCACTGTAGTTGTGGGCCAGAGCATGGAGAGCTTTACTGGATGTCACGGATTGAATTGTGTCTCTGAAAAATATATGTAAATCCTAACCCTTTTACCTGTAGTTGGAAACCCTGGTTGCGTAGTGGTTAAGAGCTAAGGCTAACCAAAAGGCAGTTAGAATCCACCAGGCGCTCCTTGGAAACTCTATGGGGCAGTTCTACTCTGTCCTGTAGGGTCTGTATGAGTAGGAATCGACTGGAAGGCAACGGGTTTTATACCTGTGGTTATAATCCCACTTGGTAATAGGGTTTTTTGTTATGTTAACGGGTAATAATAGTGTAGGGTGTGTCTTAAATCAATCTCTTTTGAGATTTAAAAGAACAAATTAAGCAAGCAGCAAGAAAGTAGAGATGGGGGAAGATAGATGCCTTGCCACATGAAGATCACCAGGGAGCCAAGGCTGAAAAGAGACAAGGACCTTCACCCATTGCCTAGAGAGAGAGAAAGCCTTCCCCTAGAACCTACGCCCTGAATTCCAACTTCTAGCCTCCTAAACTGTGAGAAAATAAATTTCTGTTTGTTAAAGCCACCCACTTGTATTTTTGTTATAGCAGCACTAGATAACTAAGACACTGGATGTTACAAGGACATTACTTGCCTATTTCAAAGTCTAGGGGGGAGATGATGATGGAATTGGTAATCTGCTAACAGTGGACATGATGAGAAGTGGTTGGATTTTGAGTATATTTTGAAGCTAGAATCAACATTGTCATTGTTCTTCTTGTTGTTGGGTGCTGTTGAGTCAATTTCAACTCATAGCGACCCCATGTGTTACAGAGTAGAACTTCCCCATAGGATTCTCTTGACTGTAATCTTTCCCAAAGCAGATTGCCAGGCCTTTCTCCTGTGGAGCTGCTGAGTGTGTTCAAACCATCAACCTCAGTTAGCAGCCAAATGCTTAACTGTTGCACCACCAGGGCTCCTTAGAACCAATAGACTTTGCTGATTAATTTGATATGGGGGTCAGTGTCTGTGAGAGTAAGAGAAGAGTCACGGAGAACTTCCAAGATATTTGGCCTGAGCAGTGAGGACACAGTTGCCATTTACTGAGACTGGAAATGCTGGGTAAAGACCAGATTTGTTGAGGGGGCAGGGGATTAAGGGTTCCATTTTGGAAAAGTTAAGTTTGAAATGCTTATTAAATATCCAAGTGGGAATATCTCACAGGCAATTGATATACAAGTGTGGATTTCAGGGAATGGGTCCAGCTAAGGCATATATATGAGATATTTTTGTGTATGTTTAAATCATGGGACACACTAAAATCATGTAGTGAGTGACTGTGAGTAGAAAAGAGAAGAGATCCAGGAACTGAGCCTTACCATTTAGAGGTCATGGAGATGAAGAGGAACCCATAAAGGAAACCGAGAAGGTCTGATAGGAGCCAAGGAGAACCAAGGAGCCATCTCTCAGAAGTGAAGTGAAGAAAATGCTTCGAGAAGGAGGGAGAGATAACTGTGTCAAGTATGTTAAGTAAAATGAGGACTATAAAAAACCAGCCGTTGGATTTAGCAACATAGAGGCCATTGGCGAACTTGACAGGGTTGTTTTGTGGAATAGTAAGAACAGAATGAAAGGCTGCTCCAAGTGATTCAAGATTTTGAGAATGGAGGAGAGGAGTTGGAGGCAGGGACTCCTGAAGTTTGCTTAAAGGGAAGCTGAAGGGACATGTGGTGTCAAGAGGATATTTTTTAAGTGAGAAAAATTATAGCAAGTTGAGGTGCCAGCGAGAATGATCCAAAAGCTAATGACACAGGAGAGAGGGGGAGAATTGCTAGAACCTTTTCCTTCGTTAGGCGAGAGGGGGTGGGATCATGAGTGGAGCACAGAGTTTGTCCGGAGTAAGAGGAAGGACGAAAGAATAAATGGGTGGACATGCTCATAGGATGGTAGATGTAGTACCCAGAACTTAGAGATGTTCTCTTCTCAGTGATTCTGTTTGTCAGAATTAGGAAGCAAGAGCATCAGCGGAGAGTAAAGAAAAGGGAAGAAGGATTAAAGACCTATTAGTTGTACTAAAATTATCTTCTATTACTGGGGTTTTAGGTAAGAATTCAGCTGCTCAATAATCAAAAATCCTGACAAAATATTGTTTTATTCCATTATGTATTTGTCAAGGAAGAGATAGCTAAAATGGTTTGAAAAATTAAGGGGTGGAGAAGGAGGAGCATGATGAGTGGAAGTGGGTGGAATATAATTACAGGCCAAATCTTGAATTTCCCCGTTTCTAAGAGTGTGTCTCAAGTGTAATCTACTACTTAACAAAAGTTGTTCTCAGTACAGTTGACACAGCTAGATTTATAAGCGGCATTTGGCAATATGCAGGTATTTGAGAACTGACTTGCTTGCATTTGAAGTTGTGCGTGTGACAGTCACCAGCCAGTGGCTGCATCCCAAAGTCCACATACTTGAGTAGCAATTTGTAATATGAGAGAAGTGGTAGATGGTGAAGGGTTACCTCAGAGTCCCCCCTTTCCCTCCTCTGCAGCTTATGCCACTTTTCAGAGCAGAATTAATGTACTCCATTGGCTATCATATATCCAATATTTACATTAGTAAGATGTCCAGCCTAAGGCTCTTTCAGACTGTATATAATCCATCAATGGGCCCTTAATTGATAACACAGTTTCAGATTGCCTTTCAGACTAGCTGGAAACAGAATCAATGTAAATTGTAAACCATTCTTAGCTTCATTTATCCAAAACTAGGTCATGTGTCCATCCATCCAACACACATGTGTTCTTTTCTTAAAACCACCCCTGCCAAATCTCTACTTTCTAAATTGACTCAGTGTTCCTGATTCCATTCAGATAACTGAAGTTTGACAGCACATGTGTTATATTACGGTGCCGGTAATGTTGTGCTCGGGTTCTTTCCTGCCTTTATCCCTGGTTGCTCACTCTCTTCTTTTTTTTCTTTTCCCCCCTTTCAAATTCCTGCTAAGCTGTATTTTCTTGTGCGTGGCCTGATCCCTAAAGAGAGTTTATGTGAAGAGTCCGAGAAAAGTTGTCTCTTGCTCTCTTGAGTTATGCAGTTGAGGTGAAAGTGGAGATGGGAGTTAGTTGTTCTCACTGAAAGAGAAAGTGTCTGGACTTTCTTTATTGTGTTTGATTTAAAGAGCATTTGAAGTTGCAAACTTCGATCTCGGTAGCGATGCAGTCTTCACTGAGAAATGGGATTCACGGGGTGTAAGGGGTGTATATAAGTCACGTTCCAGAGGTAAATGGTACAGAAGGTACAGGTAGGAACTGAAGGCTGTAGACTTTTCTGGCTTCGTCACTTCTGACTGAATGACAGTGATTGGCTATGAAAATTCTAGTAACAGTCAAGTGAATAGCCATGTTCTACCTAGAAATCTTAACATAAAAGAATAAAAGTCAAGCTAATGATTTCTGGTTCCTGTTTATGCTTCATTACCCCAGTTTCATGATTGCATCAGTGTCATGAAGGACCTGGTAATTATTTACATAACATCTAAAAACCATTCAGTTACTTAGAAATCTAGATTCTTGAGGTTATGAGATTCAGTTTATATGTATATTGAAACAAAATTGAGCGAACAGGCCTCTTTTCTTCATTCTGATTTCCCTTCAAACGCTATTCCTATCTAAGAACTACTTGTAAGTCTAGTCTTCCTTATATTCTCACAGTAACCTTATTCTACTGACTGAATCTTTCAGAAGATACCAACCCACTGAAAACCCATTGCTTTTGAGTCATTTCCCACTCATAGCAAC
Source organism: Dugong dugon (assembly GCA_030035585.1). Classification (NCBI taxonomy): domain Eukaryota; kingdom Metazoa; phylum Chordata; class Mammalia; order Sirenia; family Dugongidae; genus Dugong; species Dugong dugon. The sequence continues at coordinate 93,427,989 of CM057462.1, forward strand.
CCTATAGGACAGAGTAGAACTGCCCTATAGGGTTTCCAGGGAGTGGCTGGTGGATTCGAACTGCCGACCATTTGGTTAGCAGCCAAACTCTTAACCATTGGGCCACCAGGGCTCCACTGACCTCCTAATTTTCCAATTCAATACCCTGTTATATATTTTTAAACAAGTTTAATGTTTATAAATCATACTAAAAGATTTTTTAGAATTTAAAGAAGCAGATTGAGGAAAAGAACATAATCTCACCACGCAGCAATAACAATTTCTTAAATGTTAGTGCTCTTTTATTCCGTGTCTGTGCATATGTGTGTGTATATACCCTCTCATAATACATATGATTATAATGATACAGCCTACTTTTTTTTTTTACTTAGCAGACATATCCTGAACGTTGTTTTGATATAAATACTTCTGTATCATCGTGATAATGCTTTTAAAGAAAATTGAAATAACCAATCCACTCTAACATTTATATTGCCCCAATTTTTCACTGTATTAAAAATGCTGTATATCATTGCTCCCTTGAAGGATTTCAAGTGATCTTATGCAGTTTTACTTGACCGCTTTGTAGCAGTTGACGTGTAAGCCTCTTTTTTGAAAATGCCCTCCTTTGGTTTCTGTGAAATTATTGTTGTTGTTAGCTGCTGTCAAGTCTGTTCCTACTCATAGTGACCCATCGTACCACAGGATGACACTGCCTGGTCCTGTGCCATCCTCACAATAGTTGCTATGTTTGAGCCCATTGTTGCAGCCACTGTGTCAATCCATCTCGTTGAGGGTCTTCCTCTTTCTCACTGACCCTCTACTTTACCAAGCATGATGTCCTTCTCCAGGGACTGGTCCCTCCTGATAACACGTGCAAAGTACGTGAGATGAAGTCTCGCCATCCTCGCTTCTAAGGAGCATTCTGGCTGTACTTCTTCCAAGACAGATTGGTTCGTTCTTCTGGCAGTCCATGTGTATTCAATATTCTTCGTCAACACCATAAGTCAAAGACGTTGATTCTCCAGTCTTCCTTTGTCGTTGTCCGGCTTTCACATGCATATGAGGTGATTGAAAATACCATGACTTGGGTCAGGTGCACCTTAGTCCTCAAAGTGACATCTTTGCTTTTGAACACTTTAAAAGAGGTCTTTTGCAGCAGATTTGTCCGATGCAATACGTTCTGTGACATTATTCTCTATCTTCTTCTCTGCCCAGTCGTTTTCATTTCCTTTTTCAGGCTCCTTTTCCTTTATCCTGTTCCTAAGGGTAGATATCCCCACACATCTTCTCTTTACCATCTTCCTCACCTCACTGTTCAGTGTTACCTCCCTAAATATTCTCAGTTCAGACAGCACCTCAGCTCCCACCCACACACTGCTGGTTTCCAAATCTGTTCCAGGCCTGACCTGTTTCTGAGTTTATTATATACTCAACTTCCAACATACCTCTCTAATTGTCTTGTAGCTACCTCAAAAAAATAGTGAATCAAACAAACAAACAAACAACAACAAAACAAAAACAAACTTTCCTCCAATTTTACTCCCTAACTTGATTCCATAATTATCGCTACCCCCGTCCTGGTTACACTGGGAATTCTTCTTTGCTCTTTTCCACCTAGTAGTTCTCCAGCTTTTATCAGTTTGGCTTAATTAGTGGTCGAATGCGAGCATGAGTGAATGAGCATTTACTGTGTGCTAGACACCTTGCTGAGGGCATTGGTTGTTCAGTGGTAGAATTCTCACCTTCCATGCAGGAGACCTGGGTTCAATTCCCAGCCGCTGCACTTCATGCACATCCAACGCCTGTCTGTCAGTGGAGGCTTGCATGTTGCTATGATATTGAAGAGGTTTCAGCAGAGATTCCAGATTAAGCTGCGCTAGGAAGAAAGGCAATGAAAATCCAATAGATCACAATGGTCCAGTCTGCAACCGATCATGGGGATGGTGCAGGACTGAGCACAGTTTAGTTCCATTGTGTCTGGAGTTACCATGAGTCTGAGACCGACTTGATGGCAGCTAACAATAACAGACATCTTGCTAGGCATTTGCCTGTGTGTTACTCTTCTTGCTCATCACACTAGCCTTGTGACATAGGTCTCATTGTCCTCTTTTTATTGAAGGGGAAACTTGGCTCTTATTTCATAGCTTCAAGGTGTATCTTGAATCCCCTTTACTTTTTCCACAGCTACTGCCATAAATTTAGATCTTCATCGTTTCAAGAAGACTGACTAACGTAGGAACCTCCTGAAAGGTCTCCCTGCCTCTCTTCTCTCTTCTCCAATACATCCTGCATGCTGTAGGATTTGAAAATACCTACTTCTGAAACTATTTTTCAAAACTGATGACTCCCTTTACCTCAAAGACAAAAGGTGAAGGCCTTTCGACTCCATCTTCTGCTTCTTCTCTTCCTTACGCTCAAGGAATCAGTTTATATCTTCAGAATCTCCATTCTCTATCACTCCTCCATGCTTTTCTCATGTTATTGTTTTATCCCAGAATTCAATTCCTGCCTTGTAAAATATTGCATTCCTCAAGGCCTAACTTCTATGTCTTCTTCTTTGATCCTTACAGGTCAGAATTCCTTGTCTGTTTTCAGGGAAACAGACTCTGAGATGGAGATTAGTGGCCTGTGGAGAAAGGGAAGGAAGCAGGATGGGCAGAGGGAGAAGATGGGCTGTGATGCAGTCTCAACAGAGGCCTCAGGCCACCCCAAGGGAGCTTGGAACCTCCGGTGGCCCTTCATAGTTGTGTTCTCCCAAACTGGGGCAAGGAAGTAGACTTTATGTCCCTGCGTTGACCATTCATTGGATGTAGGCAGAGGGGGTGGTGACACTGAGCGTGGCTCTCTTTAGAGAAAACTTCATGGAGAGAGCTAATAGCTGAGGGCTGGCTATCAGCATTTCCATGTGTTATAGGAATATAAGTTCTCCATTTCACTGAGTGATACACCATAGTGTGTCTCCCACAACTCTTGTTTGTTATGTTACTCTATGGCACATTCTTATTGTAGAATTTTAGTTTTATTTTATAGGTATTCACTTGAGTCTCTGCTTCTTGAACTTTATTTTTGGTATGCTGAGTGTTCAGTCCAGTGCTTTGTCATTAGAAGTACACAAAACCAAGAGAAAAAAAAACCTGTTGCCATCAAGTCGATTCCAACTCATAGCAGCCCTATAGGACAGGGTAGAACTGCCCCATAGGGTTTCCAAGGAGCAGCTGGTGGATTCAGACTGCTGACCTTTCGGTTAGTAGTGAAGCTCTTAACCACTGTGCCACCAGAGCGCCAGTAAGTACACAGTAAAGGCTTATTGAATGGATAAGAGAGAAAAACAAACAAGGATTTTCTATGTGCTTTCTCCCCACTCCCCATCTTTATAATAGAATAACCAGGTTCTTTGAAGAACTTTGTCCCTACATGGTGCAAGGTTAACATGCTTGGGTGCTAACTGAAAGGTCCACCGAAGGCACCTCAGAAGAAAGACTAGTGAATAAACATGGAGTTCTCCATGGGTTGGAATTGGCTTGACAGAAACTGTTTGTTGTTGTTTGTTTGTTTTTTAAGGACCTTAGTGCAAAAGAAATGTGGTTACAGTTTCCTGTAAGGTAACACGGGTTTTCTTAGCTTAACAGCATATTAACACACATAAAAGTAAGAAAAGCAATCCATTGCATCTTAGTACCTCGTAAACCATCTTATACAATCATTTTATTATTACCGTAATAACAAGTTTCAGCTTCATATTATAGATGAGAAACAAGCCCAGAGAAGTTAACTTATCTACCCAAAGCCAACAGCAAATTCTTGGTATTGGTATGACTACATGTTAAGTATCATGACTCATAGTCTCATGGCCCCCACAATAGACTTCTTGAGATGAAGAGATGTGTTTTTATCACTCTGTTCTGCCTCATGACACTTTAAACTCTTTTGTCTAAAACCAAACCTATAATCTCTGTACCTACCCAAACTTCTCCTTGGCTCATGTTCCATATGCCAATTAACAGCAATTTCATTTTACCAGTTATCCAAGCTTGAGATCCAGAGTCAGCCCTGTCTCCTTCCTGGCTCTCCCTCATTAAGAGCTTCTCGCAAGTGCCAACTGTTGGTAGCTACTATGCCAGACACCAAGATAATTAAGATGGAGTTCCTACTCTCGGGGAGCTCACAGCCTAGTATGTGAATGTGTGTTTGGGATGGGGGTGGGGGGCAGAAGGATGGAGTGCAGGAGAAAAATCAACAGGCAAGTACAATTACAATACAATGCTAAATGTTGTAATGATAAAAATAAGCCTGGTACATTCTGGGTACTTTGTAAAAAACTACACATTCTCTGGCCCCAACCCTAATCTAGTGAATCAGACTTGGTAAAGCTTGGGAATCTGTATGTTTAAAAAGTTAATGTGATCACCAGGCTTGGGAACTCCATCTATGTTAACTTTCTATTACTCCTTCCATGAAGATTTAGAGATAGTCTTGGACCTTTGGATCCTCTGGGCATGGATCCTCCGGGCATGGATCCTCTGGGCATGGCCTTATAGAAAGGAAGAGGGTAGAATAGTAGATCCCATATTGATTTGGATTGTTCAGCTTATTCTGGATTCTTTGAGCCCATTACCGTGCTATCTCAACTGAATCAAGATCAGAATTGACTGGTTCTTTTTGCACCATAAAATTAGTCTAGAATGGACATGAAGATCCCTGAGCTTGGAACAGAACTGGAGATTTGAGGATGCCTCTCCTTAGTATTAGACTAAAGCAGACACGTGGAGACAGGGAGGAATCATTGAGTTGTCCTTTAGCTTGAATAGTAAGTGTGGTGGCAGAACCCACTGGACTAGGTGGTGTGGATCCCATTCAGTGCTCAGGGCTTAAGTCACCCTTCCCTTTCTGAGCTAGAATACGAGAATAGGAATATCTCTTTGGTCAACATCCACATTCTGGCTTTACTAGTTATATATATTTGGGAGAAATTAACCTCTCTTGGCTTTGATTTCCTGGATAATAAATAATAAATAAATAAATAAAAAGAATAAGCAATGAATAAATAAATCTACCTCATAGAGTTGCTTTAAGAATTAACTGAGATAATGTATCTATAAACCCTAAAAAACCAAATCCATTGCTGTCAAGTCAATTCTGATTCATAGTGACCTTACAGGACAGAGTAGAACTGCCCCATAGGGTTTCCAAGGAGTGCCTGGTGGATTAGCAGCCAAGCTCTTAACCACTACGCCACCAAGGTTTCCATGTATGTATAAAGGACTTAGCAAAGTGCCTGGTACGTGGTCAGGTACTCAATATGCCTACCACTCCTAGAGCAGCATAAACAGTATCTGGCGGTCCTTGAAATATGACACCTTCCAGAATACATGTTAAAACGATACTCAGGTTATGGAAATTGGAGAGGTGTGATTTAGTGCGATGCCAGAAGTTTTTTTTGGAGTTCTCAGAATGTTCCCCTCAAATGTTTGCAATTGCACAGAATATTACTGAAGGTGCTGTGTAAATTCTGGTCTCTGGGAAATACGTGTGTTTTTGTGTGTCTGCTCCTCTGTGTATTTAGGACAGCACTTGTATTTAATATTTGGCAAACTGCGGGGGGTAGGCAGCTTTGTGTATTTTGCTGAGTGGTGTTGGGCTAGGCATCAGAAAGTACAGACTACCTTGAAATGGGAGGCAACAAGCTTTACATTACAGAGTGTTTTCTTCTTGTCCCTGCATCTGATGGATAATATTGCCGAGAAAAACAAAAATCACAGGCCAACTACAAGAAGTTTGTAATCCATCTCTTTCTTATTGCCCTGGTGGTTTAAGCATTAAAGGGGGCAGGCATGGAGTTTGGGGACATGGTTGGTTTTGTTTTGACTGGAGATGCCGATGACATAAGAACCAGTCAGACGTAGATGGTAGAATTGGAAGGAAAATATTTGAGGGCTAGGAAATCTGGGACCCATATGTTAGAATTATCCCCTGTATGCAGGCAGAGCTGGAGACTCCATAAATGAGAAGTAAAGAACTCCTGGAAGGGGTAAAGGCATTGTTTTTTCAGCTGCTTATCTGACAACCGATTATGTGCTGTGATTAAAGAAAAATAAGCCCATAGGTATTAGAAAATTTTTGGCATTCACTTAAAATTGTCTTAGGAGCTGTAAGAGAGAAATGCTTGACTTGCTGAAGGTCTTACACAAAGGGGGATGATGGGACAGAGCTTGTCAGAGGACCTGTTTCCATTTTATGATATTTCATTGTAAGCATTTGTCTACTACCTCCTGTATTCAAGAGCTTTGCTTGTTGGGATGTCTTAGGGAAGAACGTCTACGGGTGGCAGTAAGCGTTAGAGGTCAGATCCAGGAGCACCCATCCCCACTGCACCCTCTCACCTGTGTTCTCACTGCTGCATGCAGAAAATCTTCCCTTGGGTTAGTGCAAACTATTCAGGACCGGTGATAGAGATATAATTCCTGTACGGTACCTGTACAGTTGGAGAAGGATTTGTCCGATTTGTCCCGAACTTGAGACCAAATACAAAAGTTACCATTACACAGTCTGAAACGCTGTCACAATGGACTCAAACATATCAATGAATGTGACGATGGTGCAGGACCAGGCAACGTTTTGTTCTGTTATACATAAGATGACTATGAGTTAGAGCCAACTCTGTGGTACCTAACAACACAGTGCCTTACACATAATCAGGACTTAATAAATATTTAAAAGGAAAAAGGGAGTTAAAAAGCAAGATGACTTAGTCAATGCATTGATCAGAGTTTTGCCTCCATTGGTGAGAGTTAAATAACTGTGGTCATAGTTAAGTCACTTGTCTTCCCTCAGCTTCAGTTTTCTCCTCCGTAAAATGAGAGTAAAGCACATTGACTTTATAAAACAATTGTGAAATCTCAAACTAATATAAGTAAAATGTCTAGAATAATGCCTGACTTGTTGTTATGACTTTTATCTAAATTCCATCTCCCTGTTTACTGATTGGAGCCCTGATGGCACAGTAGTTAATCAAAATGCTGCTAACCAAAATGTCGGCAGTTCGAATCCACCAGCCGCTCCTTGGAAACCCTGTGGGGCAGTTCTACTCTGTTCTATAGAGGAGTTATGAGTCAGAATCGACTCAGTGGCGATCGGTTTGTTTGTTTGTTTTTGTTTGTGTGTGTGTGTGTGTATTTACTGACTGTCGTCTGTTTGACACTTTGGGAATTTTTAGTCAGGAGACAAGGTTTAGAGAAAGATGATTGGGCTGGCAGCACCACTGACTTTATCAGGAATCTTTATCCAGATATTACAGAGTTTCAGTGTTTGAATTTTTAGAAGCATTTGATCTTTTCTGAGCCGATATAAACTTTCATTTGTATAAAATAGAGACAATATTTTGTGTAGAATGAGTGAGTGTCTTTATATCCTCCTGACCCTACATGTAGCTGTTTAGAAGTGCCCTTTCATAGTAGCGGTCACCAAGTGACCATCCCTGTAGCGAAACCTCCTTTGCCACCAGGTTTCAAATCCATATAAATATTAAAGGCAGCAAGAGTTCATTGCCCCTTTGAGTAAGGATTTTAACCTGGTACCCACGGATCCTCCAAGGAGTAAATGGATAGAATTCAGGTGGGTTGTGAACTTGGATGTTAAGTAAGTAAATTAGATCTTTATTTTCACTAACCTCTAAGTCAATTGTAAATTAAGGTAACAATCCACTGTGTATTTGCCATACCAGTGTCTTTGTCACGAAAGAAATCATAGCTATTTTCATCTTACATAGTAGCTATTGAAGATGTCTCGAAATACTATTCATGCTCATCACTGTTTCCAAATTATGTAAGGTATTACACCAGCCACTAAGTCTTTTTCAATGCGTACTGAAGCACATATATTGCTACAAACTTAAATTTTTAATATTTTGAAAACTATTTCATTGTAATGTGTTTTCTTTCTAATCTTTAATGTTTTAGTTTTAGGCATTCAAAGCACTCTGAGAAAGGATCCATAGACTTCCCCAGACTGCAAGGATTCATACTGTAGAATAGGTTAGGATCCTTGAGTTAAGCCTTAGAGTTGGCTGGAGGAGAATTTGTCCTAATCTTGTGACTAAATACAAAGGTTACCATTACACAATCTGAAAACTCTGCGTGTTCAGAAGCAAAATTTTTAGGATCAAACCCAACCTCCACTGACCACCTAATAGTCTGCCCTACTTAAGGCATGGCATTATTCAAATAATCTTAAACAGTTAGGTATCATTTCTGCTTTTAAAGGCTTAGAGTGTAAGAGATTTTATAGTTGTCCCCTTAATTAACTTAATACTTGAGAACTGAAAACTCTTCCTTTTGTTGCTCTTGCTCATCAGAGACTACACTGAGCCATCTGTGATGACCCCACAGTTTCTAAAGGCTGATGTTAAGTTTTGTCCATCATTCTCGTCTAAACAGCACTTACTGCTACTGTTTGGATATTTTGTTTATATAGTTTTGGGTCACTACTAATTGCCTCATAGTGCTGACTTACAACTTCTAAGTCATCAGGAACCAATGGTACTGCCCCCTCCCCTTTTTTTCTCTTTCTTTCTTTTTTTTTTCCATAAACTTGATCAGAACCAGTTGGGGGTTTGTTTTTTTGTCTCTAGTCGTAAATCTCTGTGCATCCTTCCTGTTGATCTTGGTTCCTATTGACCTTGGTTCTTACAGGTCTTTGAGAACACTTTGTCCAAATCAATTACTTTACAGATGAGGGAATTACGAAATGTCATGGGGAACAGAGATGAAGAGTCTTGACCAATGTCATTGTTCACTTGTTTACTCAGCAAATATTGATTGAGTTGGCACTCAAGGCAGGTATGTGTTAGGCACTGGGAATATGATGGTGAACAAAACTTACTTGGCTTCTGCCCTCGTGAAGCTTACAGCTCCTGCAGGTGAGAGATGTTAAAGAAATAGCTACAAAAATAAACACACGGAATACCACCAATTTTTGCTATGAAGAAAAAGTACCAGGTGCTGTAAGAGCGAATAATTGTTGTGAGTTATAGGGTGGTCAGGGACGGTCTCTTGGAGAAGGTAAAATTTAAGGTAAAACCTGAAGAATTAAAAAAAAAAAAACTAAGTGCAAAGTGGATAAAAGAGTATTCCGGGCCTAGGGGTTGGTTTGTGCAAAGGGCTTGGAACTGAACAAATTTGAATCACACTGATGCATAGTAGAGTGAGTTGAAGAGAAGAAAGGTGAGGTTGGAGACTAGGAAGGGGCTAGATCATATAAATAGCTATGGAGTTTAGATTTCATGCTAGGTATAGTACAGTGGGCAACCTTTGAAGGGTTCCCAGCAAAGTAATGATGGGATTTGAAGTACATTTTAGAATGATACCTTTAGATGTTGTATAGAGAATAAATTTAAAGTCAGAGAGCTTGCAAGTCTTAGGAGATGAGATTTGAACCCAGGCTTCTCTCTCTCAGTCCATTCTAATTTATCAGGGTCTTCCATCTACTTCCTAAGTGCCAACCTGAGTTTAGATAGGAAGTACACAATAGTTCTGGGCCCATGTCCAGATGGCTTTGTTATGTTTACTTAAGTAGAGAGTGAAAAAAAGACACCTAATGCTCACATCTCTAGCCTGTTGAACACCTGCAGAATAAGTAAGAGGGCTCAGCTATATAATTTCTCAGTCATATAAAAATCCATCTCTTACCTAACATATGCTATTCATTGTTTAATGTCACACAAAGTCATGAGTGCTGTAATTATTGGTGATTCTGCCTTATAAGCCACGTCTGTGCCATTTTCCAGTTGAACCAAGCCTGTGGGATCAATGGTGGGTGAACTCTGTGACCTAGGACCACCCAGCTGTTGTGTGACAGTTACAGTAGTTCAGCAGTTGATTTTCTCATGGGGTTAAATACTTACTTTAGCCTTATGTCTCATTTAAATTATGAAACCATTTTTTTTTTTTTGTCAAGTGCCTTCTTAATCCTATTTATTTACATTATATAGTTACAAGCCAGTGCAACTGTTTTGATTGAGAAACACCAATATGCTTATATGTTTATTCTGCCTCTCTTAAGAAATACTCAGTGAGCTTTCTGTTGATTGCTAATTCATTTAGCCTGTATTTATTGACACACAGAAGCACTGTAGTGTTCTGGAAAGAGCTAAAGCTTTGAAGGCAGACATACCTAGATCCAAATCATGGCTCTGCCATTGTGCCTTGAGCGGGTTAATTCTGCATCTGTAAAATGGGGATAAAATAACAAACTCATAAAGTAATGATGAAAAGTGACACACCATATATGAAACTGTTTTACATGATGCTCGATACGTTTTCACTACTTTATTACCAACAGCATATTTTTTAAAACAGCTTTATCAAGGTATAATTGGCACGCAGTAAACTACACATCTTTAATGTACATAATTGATGCATTTTGACCTATGTATACACCCATGAAACCATCATACCAGTAGGCTTTTTATCTGTTTACCTGTCTATGTCTATATCGTGTTGTATTGGCAACCTTTCTCAGTCAAGGTGCTGGTTTTGGGAGAAGGGAATGTTTATAATTTGAAAAATATATCCAAAATTATCATTGCTTCTATGTTTATTTAGTCACAATATCTAATTTATTTTTAATGGGGTTTGACATTAGAGGAAGGCAAGATTTTAGAACTTATCAAACAAAGGTATGAAGAAATGGTCCAGAAATAGTAATCCAGTGCAGATCTTCCCAACCTGTGTGTCTCCCATATCAGTCCCACAGCTCTCCAGGGTGTCTGCCTTGATGAAAAATTCTGGGAATCTTTGCTTTAGGGATAAAGAGATGAGTCAGATATAGATCTTGTGTTCAAGCATCTTAGAGTCTTGGAATGGAGAAGCTAAAACTTGTCCATAACAACGACAACACTAGGTAGAAGGTGGTGGTGGCTGTTGTTTGCTGCCATCAAGTTGGCTCTGGATTCATAGCGACCTCATGCACATCAGAACAAACACTGCCCAGTTCTGTGCCATCCTCATGATTGGTTGCAGACGAGACTATTGTGATCCATAGGGTTTACACTGGCTGATTTTGGGGGAAGTAGATTGCCAGGCCTTTCTTTCTAGTCTGTCTTAGTCTGGAAGCTCCCCTTAAACCTGTTCAGCATCATAGCAACATACAAGTCTCCATTGACAAACATGTGGTGGCTGCACATGAGATTCGTTGACCAGGAAACGAACCCGGGTCTTGTGCATGGAAGGTGAGAATTCTACTACTGAACCGCCAATGCCCTCAGGTAGGAACAGATAAAAGTCTAGTGGATTTCAGAGGTTGCAGTAACTTCTAGCTTGAGGATAAGCTTCAGTGAGGAAAAAACCATTTACTGCCTAGGTGTGCAAGGCAATTGAGACAGATATCAACCCCACCCATTAATAGCTTAAAGCCTCATGCTGTGCATTATGGGCGACAGGTTGGGCGTCTGCCCAGGTTTTTCCTGGAAGGCTTCCAGCATTTCTGAGGAAAGAGTGAGCGTACAGGACCTTGTGTTTGGATATCAGCCCAAGTTATGGAGTGGCCGGAATGCCTAACTGACTCATATGAATGGAGGAAGCCCCCTCTGGGTTGCCTGCTTTGATAATAAGGCTCTCATTTTGCCTCCACATCTAGGTCAGGGAGGGGCCCACCGGGGATGCACAGCACATTGATAGATTACTTCTGGGCCCTGGGGTCCTCATTACCATCATATCCGTCATCTTTCTGCTAGTACGAAATAATGGATAAATTTAATCAGATGCCAAAGGAGTCCACAGCAGGAGAGTCTGGGAAACCTTGGCTGATACTGTGCTATAGGCTGGAATGATTATAAGGAACAAGAATGATCTTTTGTGGTGAGACTAACTGTATCACGCACTGTATGAATTCTGAATTTTAAAACATTCTTGCTCCATTGGCTCTCCTTTTAATAGTTTCACTGCAGCCTGTTTATTGTTACAGATGTTCCTTTTAAATGAGGTCATTGAGCTTTCCTTTACTTCCAAAGGCAGTGTTTGCCTTTTTATTTCGGGGTTGGCAAGGCTGCCTGGATAAAGTGCTAATGTGAGTTTGAGGTTAAGGCTTCAGACTCCCAGGAGACTAGGTCGAGAAAAAACCTCTTCCGTGTTTATACCCACTCGCATCAGCCCAGCGGCTTGCAAGAGCGTGTGTTTGCCTCAGTCCAGGTGATGGATGACCTTGACAAGGGCAAGTCACCTGGCAGAGTGGAGAAGGAACAGGCGTGGTCACAGACTGGCTTGGGTCCGATGGCCCTTGTTGTCTGCTATGAGATTCTCGAGCACATCAAAAAATCTCCCTGAGCCTGTTTCCTCTTCTGAAACTTAGAGCCTCTGGGTGGTGCAGATGGTTAACACAGTCAGCTGCCAACTGTAAGGTTGGAGTTTGAGTCCACCCAGAGGCATCTTGGAAGAAAGGCCTGGCTATCTACTTCCGAGAAATCAGCCACTGAAAACCCTGTGGAGCACAGTTCTTCTCTGACACACATGAGGTCGCGGTGAGTCACGGTCAACTTGACAACAACTGGTTTACTTGGGGATACTCATTTTTACTCCTAGGATAATTGTGAGGATAAAATATGCTACAGCTCCTTGGTGAGTGAGTGAGTGTGTGTGCGTGTGTGTGTGTGTGTGTGTGTAATTGTTAAAGGCATAAGGCATACTTCAAATCCTTCATGTACATTTTAACGTGACTTTGATGCTTGCTAAAATTTGGACTACCAACGAAATTCAGCTCGCCACTGATTTTTATAAATAAACTTATATTGGCACAAAGCCACCGCCATTCATTTACATATGTCTATGGCTACTTTCTCATACAACAGCACAGTTCAGTAGTTGCAACAGAGTTTGCATGGCCCACAAAGCAGAAAATATTTGCTTTCTGGCCCTATGTGGAAGAAGTTTGCCACTCCCCGAGGCCGACTAAAGAAAAATTTCTATGAAGATATCTGGGTATTTAAACCATGAAGAAATAGGAGATGAGGGGAACTCTAAATTGTTCCTGTGTGCCTATGGGGCCTACCCCATTCTGATTTAATTTAAACCTCTGGAACATCAATGCATGTTATTAGATTTGTTTGTTGAGTTGAGAACTAAATGACATGTGTGGAAGAATTAACACAGGACTTGGCACTTACAAATGCCTGGCAAATGTTTGCTAGAGTAGATTCAAAATTTTCTTGATCAGACCTCGACCAGGCATACCCTGTCTGAACCTGGGCATGTGTTCCTGGAAATGGACAAACTGACAGAGAAAACACTGTGTGTCACTTTTATGACACAGTCACTATGTTGTCCCAGCATTTTCTCTTTTGAAAGTCATTGTTAATGGGTGGCATAAAACTAGAGGTTTACCGGTGGTGCCTTCATTTTTGCGTACTTGTTTGAGATTGGTCCATGACTGGTGGAGTCACCACTAGAGCAGGACCTATGTCCATATTTGCCAGAAATAAAGATGAAACTGACATTTTAGCATCCATCACAGATACGTTTTTGTTGCTAATTCGATGTTTTTCACATGTACAATATAGCGATATTGGTTATACTAATCATATTGTGCAACCATTACCAATACTTGCTGTCAAATTTCCCATCACCAAGAACAGAAATTCTCTGCTTCCTAAACAATGACTTGCCCTTTCCCCTTCTCTCTCTCCCCTGTTAACCACTAATAAAACTCTGGTCCCTATACCTTTGCCTATTCTAGATATTTCATATAAGTGAGATCATATAGTAGTATTTCTTTTATAATTAACTTATTTTATTCAGCATAATGTTTTCGGGGTCCGTCCACGTTTTAGCATGTATCAGAACTTCGTTTGTCTTTATGGCTGAGTATTATTCCATTGCATGTATGAACCACATTTTGTTCCACCATGTATTTTAAGTGTTGACTTTTTTTTAGAAAACAGTGAAAATATTTGCCATGGCTTAGAAAGACAGTCCTCAAAAAACATGTTGTTAACGGCAAAAAGACCTCTGCAGAGTAAATAAAACTTAAAAAGTTGTGAGCCTTACTCAGAAGGAGAAAGGGACAGGAGCCAAAGAGATCTTCACTGTGCATTTCATCCCACACAGGGCGACAGCAAATGACGTGCCCCTACCTACACTGCCCTTTGATGAGTTACAGAGAAGAACTTGGCCTCGGGCCTCCTGTCTTAAATTGGCATTTCTAGTAGTGACTCCACTGAACAGCTCTCATTCCCCTGCTCTTACACGTAGGTTGCATCTTGGGATGTGGTTATATTCTAGCCACATGTTCAAATGGTGAAATTCCACTGTAATGTGTACATAGAACCTAGCATACTGCCTGGTAAGTTGTAGGCAGTCATTCAGTATGTATCCCCAACCTCCTTATTAGGACAACAGGTAGACCTTTCCTAACTCTGAATTTTCACACCCAATCTCTATACCTTATCCAGGTTCTTAATCAGACACTATAATAATTATTAAAAGGTTCAGTGTGTATTTCTGACCTCCCTCGATTAGTCTGTAAGTCTTCTATAGGTAAGAATTTTATCTTTTGCTCTCTTTACTCCTGCCCCATAAAACAGTTTTCTCCACGTGGGAGGCCAAGAACAAATGAAGAAGAATTGAACAAATCCAGCTGGGCAGTCAGGGCAATAGTAGATGCAGATACAGTGGACCAGAGACAGCAGGGCTTTAAGCCTGAAACAAGGCCTGTTTATCTAAAACAGGAATTCAACTCAACCAATGTAATGAGCCGCCGTGACAGGCCAGTCACTACACTGGATGCTAAGGAGACAGAATAGACCTGCGTCTTTTCCTCACAGAGTTCATGACTGTCTAAGGGAAGGGAGACAGGCACATGTCTAACTGGCAGCACACATTCTGACTTCCCAGGGTGCCGTCAACGCTGACTCAGAGAAATCAGTGTAGGTTATAGTGTGGTTCCCAACAGCACCCTCAGATCTTGACATCTCCCATTTCAAAAATGTAATTCCTGATTCTAAATGTAGTATAAAAACATATTCTAATATGTCCACCCTTCATATTTGGTGCTGAAGGATTTGGTAGGACTTCCAATAGAGTCAGAAGAGAGCTATGTTTGGGGTCTGACTTTACTGCCTACTAACTGTGGATATTCATTTGGTCAAACAATATTTACTGGCCATGCATTGTTCTAGGCTCTAAGGGAACAAGGCCACATTTCTGTTTGCAAGGATCTTAACCTCTAACAGGGTGGGAGAGACTAGTATTAAACAAATAAACAAGGTTACTTCAGATGGTGATAAGTTCTGTGAAGGAGCTAAAACAAGGTGATGTTATGAAATGTCATTTAACTTATTTGAGCTTCAGTTTCCTCATTTGCAAAACGGAGATGACACCACATGTCTTGTAAGGTTTTGTGTACATTAAGTGAAATATTTTGGGTGAAAGCCCTTTGTCAATAGTAAAAGATCATTGTCAGAGTCACATCTTAGCCTCATGGTCACTAAAACAAGTCCTTGATTGGCCGTGGGGGTATATATACATTGTCATTGTTAGGTGCCGTCAAGTTGGTTCTGACTCATAGCGATCCTGTGTACAACACAATGAAACACTACCCGGTCCTGTGCCACCCTCACAATCGTTGTTATACTAGAGCCCATTGTTGCAGCCACTGTGTCAGTCTATCTCGTTGAAGGTCTTCCTCTTTTTTGCTGACCCTCTACCTTACCAAGCATGATGTCCTTCTCCAGGGACTGGTCCCTCCTGATAACATGTCCAAAGTACATACGACGAAGTCTTGCCATCCTTGCTTCTAAGGAGCGTTGCAGTTGTACTTCTTCCAAGACAGATTTTTTCATTCTTCTGGCAGTCCATGGTATATTCAGTATTCTCTGCCAACATCATAACTCAAAGGCATCAGTTCTTCTTCTGTCTTCCTTATTCACTGTCCACCTTTCACATGCATATGAGGTGACTGAAAATACTATGGCTTCGGTCAGGTGCACCTTAGTCCTCAAAGTGACACCTTTTGCAGCAGATTTGCCCAGTGCAATACATCGTTTGATTTCTTGACTGCTACTTTCTTGGGCATTGATTGTGGATCCGAGTAAAATGAAGACCTTTACAACTTCAATACATATATACATATTAATATAATACCACATATTATTCTGTATTTTAAGAGCTCAACCCATTGCCATTGAGTCTATTTTGACTCGTGGAATCCCCACATGTTTCATAGAACTGTACTCCGTAGGATTTTCAATGGCAGGAGGGTAGTCATTGGGTGGTGCGAACAGTTGAGCACTAGGCTACTAACTGAAAGGCTAGTGGTTAGAACTCACCCAGAGGTACCTTGGAAGAAAGGCCTAGCAATCTGCTTCCAAAAATTCTCAACCATGAAAACCCTATGGAGCTCAGTTCCACTCTGAAACTCCTGGGGTCACCGTGAATCAGAATTGGCTCGATGGCAACTGGTTTTGTTGTGTTTTATTTTTTAATCTTACAGAAGTAGATCACCAGGCCTTTCGTCCAAGGTGTCTGTGGGTGGGTTTGAACTGCCAACCTTTCAGCTAGTAGCTGAGAGCAGGCCATTTGCGCCACCCAGAACCTGTTGCCGTTGAGTTGATTTGGACTCATAGCGATCCTATAGTACAGAATAGAACTGGCCTCTGGGATTTCCAAGCCTGTAAATCTTTATAGAAGCTGACTGCCACATCTTTCTTCACACCACCCAGATCTGTTATTGTATACTGAACATATATGTATATATATAATATATATATATATATTCAAATATTCCTCATGCCTTCCTTTGTTATTGCATTTGCTCAGACTCCTCCCTCCACTGAATTGCTCTGTCCTCCATTTCCATCTATGTAATAATTCTGCTGCTTTATCTGTTACTGCATTTGGACTTTTTTCTTGCATGTCTCTGTATATCTTGCAGCATGAAAGCAGTACTCTACACATATTAAGCATGTAATAAAAAACTGAGATGTGGAACAGAGTGAAGGGGCATAAGAGTTCAGACATGGGAGAAAACTCTGACTGCAGGAGAGGGTAAGAAAGACGTCAGGGAGGTTGTGGGACAAGATTGCACAAAACAAGATGGCAGGCCTCAGGGCTGAGGGAATGACAGATGCAGATAAACAGAAGGTAGGTGGTGTGTCCTGAAGGGAGGCACAGAAGCCAGGCACACCCAGGCCTGAATCCCAACTCGGTCATTTACTGGTAGGACACTTCAGACAACTGATTAAGCTGTCAAAGCATGTTTTCTCAACTCCAAAGTACAAGTAATAATGCCACCTCTAGCCTAGGGTTATTGTAAGGATTAAATGTGACAATGTATGGAAAGTCTTTATCCCAATGCATGATAATATGAATCATTCCATTAGTAGCAGCTATTGCTGAATTACGAAGGTTCTGGTATTGGAAGTGCCAGCTGTGCCATTTCTCTCATTATGAAGTGAGACAGTGAAGTGAAGGCAAAATCACAGGTCTAGTCCCTCTGGAGACTAGTCCTATTAACAAGATTATTTCCAAAGTTGGAAAGGGTACCCCAAGCCAGCAAGTGTACCCCTGGCCCAACAGAGCAAACCAAGAGAGGGGATTGATTAATGCAAACGAATCACTCAGGCTGGAAAAATAATCCAGGACACAAAGTGTAAACTTACTATGTTAGTAATGATAGCGTCACTTGACTCAAACATTACATCTTCTATTCATGTGGTATTTTTTAAGAGAAAGAGAAAAATATTTAGTAGAAAATTTATAACCTTATATCTAGTGGGATTTCTTCATAGTACAAGCAGTTTATGCAAAACAGATGCCTGAGTAGTAGTGCCTGTGTGCACCTGTGGATGTGGTGGTTATGTTTTATTTTCTCCTTTCTTGCAGTTCTTGCAGACAACCTGAAATCCAATCCTGGAATTAAGTGGCAGTATTTCAGTTCAGAAGAAGGAATTTTCACTGTTTTCCCAGCACACAAGTTCCGGTGTAAGGGCAGCTATGAGCATCGCAGTAGGTACGTTGACTTCCTTGGTAAAATTTTTTAATTGTTGCATAAGAGTGTCCTGTATGCAATTCAGACTCCTCATACAGAAGCTCTGCCTCTGAACTGTGTATTCAGAAATTTATCCTTCCCTTGTTCTGAAGTGATTGCACCATTGAACATGTGGATGTAGAAATGCAGGGAAGGGCAAATGATAAAGTCTAGGACTTTTCTAGAACTATCTATCAAGCCAAATAAAACTGGGTGTTTACTAAAGAAATTAAGCTGTTTGAAGCATCACAATTGTCTTGAGCCTCAAATATTTTTGTTGAGATATAAATGATGGTTTTTCTTCTCTCTAGTACATCCCTGGAAGTTTGTATAGTGTATCTCAGTGTAGATTGAGTTTGTGATTCTCAACTTCTCTTTCTATATGCTTTCTCATCCTTCTGAAATTTTACATGTAAATCTCAGCTAGCTAAAAGTTTTAGCGTTGTCCAGAAAGCATTGCATTAAAGATCACTACCATCCTGCTTTTCTCACGGAAATAACATGAGGTTGTACCACTTAGCCAGAAGGGCAGTAATGGTGAGATAATTTGTATGGCAAGACTCATCAGTTTACAGAACTCCCAAGGCAAAGATAGTCTTCTTTCGAATCCCGGCAGTTTCCCCTTGGCAGTGTCAGATGCTTGATGCCAGAACATCTGGAGCCAGCACAAGGTGCCCACTTCTCATGCCTTCAGTTGGAGTCTAAATTAACCATCACATTAGCTTCCCTTCACCTTTAATTGTGTCTAGGATTTTCCCGAAGGAAAATACTTTTTCTGTGCTTTTCATAGGGAAGACTTTTTTGGCTATATGATTTCTTCAGCTTCCTCTCTAAACATCCAGTTGAACACTTGGGCGTCTTGGAGGTTGGACCAGAAGTCATGGCCTTGCTGTTCTAGTTTGGCTCGTCCATCACTAGAGCTAAAGAGATACCATGAATCATCTACTTCTTCATTTTCAACTAAGAAGATAGAGCAAATGTCTTGCTTCTTTTAACGAATCACCTGTGAGGGTCAGTCTAAAGTGAAAAGCAGGACCTTGTCACAAATTGGCATTCACCTACACCAGATAACTTGGAAGGTTTTCACATACCTCCACCCTAAATCTGTGTTGAGTCAACTCTCAAACCTCTCTTCACTAGGCTACATAATCCACGTTCTTCTCTTTGTGGAGTGCTGTTACCATCTCTTTACTTGTCCTCACTGCTTTCCCTCTGACACCTTTGCAAGTTCTCTTCATCACTTAGAGGTTGAGGAGCGTATAAAGACCACTTCCCAGTCCATACATTTAGTGTTACTATTTATATATCCCACTAAAGCAGTTTCAACAATAGAGTGTTGCAGTGCTAAGCAAGGCATATTCTGCTTTTCATTTATGTGATTTGAGATGGAAGGAAGGAAGTGTGTCAGTTTAAAGAAAATCTTTTCACCTACCTTATGGTGATGTTTGAGGACATAATATCTGACATAATTGTCTTTGTTGAGATGCTCTAGTTTCCTTCTTTTCTTTTCCCTCTTTGATTTCTGTAGCCACCTCTCCTGGCTTCTTTTTATCCTATTTTTCTATTGGCTCAATGGTATCGACTAATGAAAATAGAGTGGTACTTTAGTATGGGTGCAGGACTTTTTGGCTTGAGAACAATTAGTGTAAACTCAGCCAAGTTTTGAATTTTGTTGGTATTTTGCCTGCATTTCTTAATTTGTGCCCAGCTTTTGTGACTCAATTGGCATCTAACATTTCACAGAGAACTCTAGCATTTTAGGGATGTCAATAAAGGAGAGAATTCTCTTGAGGCTGATTTGCTTTCTAAAGCACCCCTTAATTTGTTCCAGCTTTAAAACAGTGAATACAGACCTCATTAAACATCTTCTCACAAACCCTCCTGTTCTGCACATTAGCAGAAGGCTGCTTTGATGGGAGGCATTTCTCCTTTGTGGTTTTTCTTCCCCCTCCCTTTTTTTTTTTTAATATTGGTAAACAAAAACCTGGCAAGAAGAGTGGCTATGGCAAGCTTGGACAATTTTGATGACACTGTTTTAAATGTTTAGATAAGAGGCCTTTTGGTGGCTGACCTATGTGAATTGTTTAGTGCAGAAATGAAAAGGCCCTCTTAGCAAGCACCTTTGTCTACGGAGAGATAAACCAAATCTGCTATGTAAAACATGCTCACAGGTTGTTGTTATTAGCTGCGTCCAGTCAGTCCCTGACTCATGGCAACCCCATACATAATGGAACAAAACACTGCTCAGTCCTGTACCATCCCCATGATTGGTTGTGGCTCAGACTATTGTGATCCATAAGGTTTTCACTGGGTGATTTTTGGAAGTAAGATCATCAGGCCTTCCTTCCGAGTCCATCTTAGCGAGGAAGCTTCACTGAAGCCTGTTCAGCATCATAGTAAGATGCAAGCCTCCACTGACAGGCAGGTGGTGGCTGCGTATGGCTGTTTCAATGCCAGCAGAGCTCTGCTCCTTAGCTCTGCAAATGAGGACCTAGCACTGGCAAGTGGGCCATTTTCTCCTTCTTGCACTGTCTGTACAGCCCAAGGAGCTACCAGTTCTTTTTTCCTATAGTGAAATGGGGTTCATAACAGTGAGCAGCATCACTATAGCTGAGAGAGTTGACTTTTGAGTGTGCCAAAAAAGCCAGCCTCCCAAGGAGTTTGTTTCTTAAAAGCTTATCCTCGTTGCTTTAATCTTTCGAAGGCATACATTACTGATCTCTGTTCTGCAGACATGCGTTGTTGTTCTGAGGTGTTGTTTTCAAAATACCGATATGGTTTCTCCTTCCACGCTGATCTCTTCATCCTTGTGCTGTCCCTAGAAAAACACATAAACACCAAAGTACCCACATACCTTTAGTATTCACGGCTGTGTTAAGGTGAGGCCTTCTACCTGAACCAGGACTGACCCCAGAGAGCTTCTCCCCCCTCTAGACCCATCTACGTCTCCACAGTCCGGCCTCAGTCGAAGCACTTAGTAGTGATCCTGGACCACGGGGCTTCCGTCACGGACACTCAGCTTCAGATCGCCAAGGACGCTGCCCAGGTCATCCTTAGCGCCATTGATGAACATGATAAGGTGACCGTTGTCCCAGTGACCCGTGTGGCATTGGGCCCTCCCTGCATGCCTTTTATTATGTACTTAATATTTTATGGTATATTTTATTCCTTTTTTTTAAAATACATGTTTAAAATGACTTTGGGAAAGGAGAGTGGTTTAGTTTTTATTCTAATGTTTGAGGAAGCAGTGGACAGTCTTCCACTGTCTTTATGGCTTCTGCTAAGTCCTTGTCTAATAAGCCATGACTTTCACACTGGAGCTTATGCTGAGGAGAAGGGTGAGGGATTTAGATGTTGGTGGATGACTGCACTTTATCTCAGGATTGATGGGAGGGGAAAGAGAAGAGAAGGGTCTGAAGTTTACTAATCTCCAGAACAGCTCAGAGATAGGTGTGTTTACAGCTAACAGTAATCTATTGCCTGTAGACATTTTCTGCTTTATCATTTTGACTTTTCCAATTCCAAAGGTTTTGCTCACTAATCCTGTTGTTTAAAACACACACCCCATGCCCCGACTCCCACCCCCAGTTTCAAAATAGAGATGGTTAGTATACTTGCTAAGATTTTTCTCTGCGTGAAATACCTTTTTTTTTTGTCTGTTTAAATGTTGTATATGAGCACCATACTGCTGACTTCATCTTGGAACAAATACCAAACTCTAGGATTTTTCCCCCCTTTTTCAGTCCTTACTAATCTTTTCCAAATTTGATAGATTTATGCCTCAGGCATTTATTTTTAAACTCCCAGAAACTGTTCTATAGGCTGTCTCACTCTTTGGGCTCTTCTGGAATGTAAAAAAAAACTTCAAATGGTGGGATAACAAGTTTCTTTTTCTTTCTTCAAGATTTCTGTGTTGACTGTGGCAGACACCGTCAGGACTTGCTCACTTGACCAGTGCTATAAGACATTCCTGTCTCCAGCTACCAGCGAGACAAAAAGGAAAATGTCCACCTTCGTTAGCAATGTCAAGTCTTCCGACAGTCCCACTCAGCACGCGATGGGATTCCAAAAGGCATTCCAGCTGATTCGAAGCACAAATAATAACACAAAATTCCAAACAAGTAAGAGATTTCTCTCAGAGCACTTGCAAGCATAATAGAGAAAAGTAGTTACAGGAGTACATTGTAAATTGATGACAGTGTGTTTAAAGAGATTTTTTAAAAAATGGATTGGGATCAAGTTTTCATGTGTTGGGTCAATGGCCGTCTAATCTTACAGATTTTCTTTTCTAATCAAAGGTGCTCAGTCCGCCTGATCTCTTCACTCTTCTTCCTTCTCCTTGATTAAGAACATATCCCCATTTATTTCCCAAGGGAGTATCCACATCCTTTTTAATGCTAATTATCAGCCTTCCCTCCTCATTGACTTGGAGTGGATGTCGGCTCTATGCTTGTGCACATAAACGGGGAAGCCAGAATCCTTTTCTTGATCCTTCCTTCTTCTAACCAGCTGTCATTTAGATGAGCATGGCCCTTCAAATGTACAAAGGCACTCTAATTTAATTTTCATATATTAAAGAAAATCTGGAATTGGAATGCATACTAGAGTAAAGGATATTTGAAATGGACTCATACTTTGAAATTACTGAAAGGAGTCTATATGTCATTTTCCCTTTCATATTCCAAAATCTGTTTGTAGTTGGGTTTTTCCCCCTCTAAGAAAATGAATGTATCTTACTGAGATAAATTTTATACATTTTCAAGCACAATGCCTGGCACATGATGGGCCCTCAAGAAGTAAGCTACAATAATTATCACAACTAATGATGGTAGGTGGTGAATTAGTTTTCTGTTCCAGCATGCAAATTACTACAAACTTAGCTGCTTAAAACAACATAGTTTTATTATCTCACAGTTTCTGTGGGTCAGGAGTTCAGGTACAGCTTAGCTGGATCCTCTGTTCAGGGTCTCACAAGGCTGTAATCAAAGTGTCAGCCAGGACTATGGTCTCATCTGAGGCTAAAGGTTCTCTTCTAAGCTCACATGATTGTTGGCAGAATTCATTCCCTCGCAGCTCTAGAACTCACATCAGCTTGCTTCTTCAAGGCCAGCGGGAGAACATCTCTTTTCCTTTGAGTCTCTGACTATAGGGAATGCTTGGACCCTCTTTTAAAGGGCTTACCTTATTAGTTCAAGCCCATCCAGAATTATCTCCCTTTTGATTAACTCAAAGTCAACTGATTAGGGACCTTAATTACATCTGCAAAATTCCTTTGCCATATACTGTAGCACAATCATGGGAGTGACGTCCCATCACCTTTGCCATATTATATTGATTAGAAGCAAGCTACAGGTCCTGCCCACATTCAGGAGAGTATACAAAGGTGTAACTCACTGGGTTCATCTTAGAATTCTGCTTACCAGTGATGCCAATAGCCAGCTGTTCACACAGGCCAGTGTTACAGGATGGCTGAGTGCAAAGTTGCCCATGATTCAATAAGGCCAGTGAACAAGGCTGACTTCTCAAGTATTCAGTGCATATTGGCTAGTTTGCCGATTTAACAAGCAGTGGCCATTTACCTCTCAGAGCTTATCACTAGACGTGCTGTTTCTACTTAAGTTGTTAAGTCATCTTTAGGCCTTAAATCCAATTTTGATTATTACACTGTTAAAAAGATGGAGAGAAATGTTAGATCAACATTTGTAATATCAAATGCCTACAGTGGCCAGGCAGTGAGTGTAAGCTAGGGGATAAGGTAATGGGGATTGCTTGGGGAGTGTAGGAAGGTGGAGAGTGCATGCTCGGTTAACAACCGGGCGGTTGGGCTTCTGCTTTTGCCTGTTATTGCTGAACAGGAATACCTTCCCAGTACTGCCAGATCTCCTGTTTTAAGAGAAGCCAGAAATCTGAATTTTTATGTGAAATCTGCTAATTTTCAAATATTGACATTTGTTCCTGCTTTAAAACAGTGAATAAAACCAAAAACCAAACCCTCTGCCACTGAGTAGATTCCAACTCATAGCAAACCTATAGGGCAGAGTAGAACTGCCCCATAGGGTTTCCAAGGAGCGGCTGGTGGATTCGAACTGCTGACCTTTTGGTTATCAGTTGAGCTTTTAACCACTGTGCCACCAAGGCTCCAAAACAGTGAATAGAGACCTCATTAAACCTCTTCTCCCAAACCTTCCTGCCGCTTAGCAGAAAGCTGCTTTGATGGGAGGCAGTTCTCCTCTGGAATTTTTTTTTCTTCTTCTTAATATTGGCTTAACAAAACATGGCAAGAAGAGTGTCTGCCACAGGCTTGGACAAATTTTAATGGCTTTGTTTTAAATCCTCAAGAGGACCTTTTTTTAGGATATTTCTGTGGCTAAGACTCAGCCCACAGGCCTCTGGCTAACAGCTTCTACTGATAGTTCAGAGAAAAAGGAACCCAAATTATGTTGTATAAAGAAGTATTTGAGGAATTAGTGGTGTCCAGTTCATGAAGGAGCGGTCTCAGGATGTTCTCAAGCAATATGGTATAGTGGTTAAGTGTATGGGTTTTGAATTTCAACCAATGTGGGCTCAAATTCCTACTCCGAAATTTTTCTAACCTTGTGAACTTACAGAAATTATTTGACTTCTCCAGATCTGGTTTCCTCATCTGTAAACTGAGGGTGATAATGAGATCCAAGATTCCATGTCTGGCACATCATAAATATTCAATAAATGTTAGCTGTGGTAATTATGATGTTCTGTTTCTTATAGGACTTCTAGCTCCAAGTAAACTAAAGCAGATACCCCAGACTTCTTTGGTTGGCCCCAAGCCCCAAAATGCTAAAGGATCACTAGAAGCTTTGTCTACTGCATAGTGAGTGGTCTATATAGTCCTCCTAGGAGCTCAGACTATACATTACTGCTTCTGTTCATTCCACAGATTGAGCAGCTATTATGTATCTGGCACTGTTACAGATGCCTGGAATGGGGCTATTCTAATGAATAAAACCTACCCTGTAGGGGTGTTGTACAAATTATTCTGTGCCTGAAAATAAAATGTCTGTCCCACATTAGTAGCCATGTAAACAGAAGCTACAGGTTCATAAATCATGGTACCTTTGCACCAACCAGAAAACCTACACTTTTTATTCAGTCCCACGATAGATCTATAGCTAATACAGATCATCAACAGCTGTTTTTTCTGGGTTTGTCTTTTGGAGTGATTGGTTGGTGAATTGTTTTATAGCAGCAGAATGAATTGGTTAGGAGTGGGGATCCAGTGGCATAGGCAGAGCCCAAATTTGAGTTGTTCTTTTCCCTTTGATACTGACCCAAGATATTCTAATGGCTTAGACGGACCTCCCAAGTGGAGAGTCTGTTGCATTTTCTCCAGTTGTATGCACATCTTTGCTCTGTCCCAAGTCCTTAT
This sequence comes from Dugong dugon, assembly GCA_030035585.1. Classification (NCBI taxonomy): domain Eukaryota; kingdom Metazoa; phylum Chordata; class Mammalia; order Sirenia; family Dugongidae; genus Dugong; species Dugong dugon. The sequence goes on from CM057462.1 coordinate 93,453,388, forward strand.
AATGACTTATCCCTAACATTATTCAACACAATGTTTTAAATTCCTTTAAATGGCTAAGTAGGGGGGGGATGACCTGGTAAGTAGAAAAATAAATCAGACCAAATTTGGCAGGCCTGCTGTCTGAGAATGGAAAGGTGACTTTGCATGTGAATAGGGTGGGAGTGGAGTCAGGTGCTGGGCAGGGATGGTGAGGATGCTCACAGAGTGTCTTACTATTGGAAGGAAGGAAAATGAGCTCGGTTGCTAAAGGAACCTGTGGGCTGTAGGCTTTCTCCCTTCCAGACACGGGCCTGTACACTGAATCTACTCTCAGTGATGGCGTATTTCATCCAGATTCATAAGGCTAAGTGAGAAAACTCAGAGCTCCCTTTTAGATGAGTCTAAAAGTGTGGCCAAATGATAACCTTTGCAATGGGGACAATATAGCCCTGGCAGCACAGTGGTTAAGCGCTTGGCTGCTAACCGAAAGGTCAACAGTACAAACCCACTAGCCACTCCTTGAGAGAATGGTGTTGCCAGCCTGCTTCCATAAAGATTTACAGCCTTGGAAATCCTATGAGGCAGTTCTACTGTGTCCTACAGGGTCTGTATAAGTTGGAATCAATTTGACGGCAGTGGATGGGGTTTTTAGGTTTGGTACCCTCACGCTATACACAGGCTTTATGGTATATCTGTTTTTTCCCCACTAGGGAGTCAAGCAGTTTTATTCTGCTTTTTTCAGTTTGAAGTTTAAATGAGACATTTAGGGTCCTAATGAAATAATTTACAAGAATATATTTACAACACTTAAAAAATTGACATCTAGTTTAAAGATAGGAATAGTCCTAAGCTTATGGGGTTGTTTTATTTTGCTTTGCACCAGCATTCACTTTTTAAGCTCTGATGATTAATTATTGCAGATTAGATTTGTAGTTAATGGTCGTTTGGTGAACTATTGAATTATTCAAGCATCAAAATTAGCTTTAAAATTTGCTTGGATACTAAGTCTTAACAGTAACTGAGATAGAAACTTTGAATTCATTTACTTCTTTGAGACAAATATTATTTTTATTAAACTCTGTTCCGTTGTCTATGACATTGATATTACAAATTAATTACAGGCAATCCCCAGGTTACGAGCATCCAACTTAACATACAACCCGTAGTTATAAACAAACCCCCTGTAAAGCCTATTATATTAAAAATTTGAGATACATACAATGGTTTGTTATAACAAACAGGCGCTACTTTGTGATGCGCATCAAAACATTATTATTATTACAGTATTATTATGTTAAAGATGTTTCAGTGTATCTGGAAGTCTTTCTTTAATGGTTTTTATGCATAGAAAGTACACAATATACTAAGACAAACATTTGACTAACTGACATTAGATAGACACCGTACCTAACTGTTCTGACTTACATACAAATTTGACTTAAAGACAGATTTAGGAGGGGCTGAGATGGCAGAGTAGTCAAATGCTTCTGATGGACCCTCTTACAACAAAGACCCCAAAAAACAAGTGAATTGATTATATATGGCAGTCTGGGAGCCCTGAACATCAAAGGCAGAGTCAAGGAACCAGACTGAGTGGCAGGGGGAGGGAGAGACGGTTCGGAAGCAGCGAGGAGTTGCCAGACCTGAGTCGGCAAGAGCCTGAGCCCTTCAGGCCTGATCAGATAAGGGTGAGCGGTGAGGCAGACAAGCAGCGGTGCTCGGGAGGTGCATTTTCCGCACCGGGAGAGACCCAGCACCAGATAGTCTATGTGGCCACCAAGAACCAGTGAGAAGCAGCTGTGGATCAGAGAAAGATAAGTACTTGTGTACGGCCTACCGTGCAGATCAAAAACACCCCCCCTTAGAGAAAAACCTCTCTCCCATTTACTTCCCCACTCCCTGCTCTGCACTGGCTCCCGAACCGGCTTCAGCAATTGCCAACTCCTCTGGGCCAGAAGTAGGATCCATCACAGGGCTGGAGCCATTCTCCCTGCCTTGGAGAGTAAACAAATTAACAAACAGAATAAAAAATAAACTGCCGGCTCCCCTAAGCCAGGAACCCAGGGTAGGCACAACTCCCTTGCCTAGGCACAAGCATATGGGATCCACGGACTTTGAGTGCCTTTCTTCCTGCATAGATTTGTGTGGGCCCATCTCAAGAGCGTAGGCCCTCATTACTGCAGTACAACAAGGAATATACCAGAACTCTAACTTCAGCTGTTTCAGCTGTGAAGTGGCAGGTTCTTGACATTTGACACTGCTCTGCCCATTTAGCAGGGTCTTCACCTACCCACATCAGGGGTCTGAGGACTTGAGGCTCCATCCATGCCACCTAGCCACCTGCGATAGGGGCCCATGAATAAGAGGTGTCCCATAGTCCTTACAGCCAACAGCATTAGGTGCTCTCAGTTCAACTGCAAAACCCACACACCTACACGCTCTAGAGAATAGGGATGTGCCTTCCTCCTGGACACTCGGGGGTGGCTGTCAGCCCCCTGCCTTGCTTAGAGTGTGTCCCCCTGCTGCAGCCAGATGCCTGTGCCTAAACCAATCACCCATGCCTGTCTAGGACTGTAAGTGAGAGCCTACACCACACACTTGGTGGCTATCTACCTGGGCACCTTAGCTGAATCCATACAGGAGGAATGGGCAGACTCCTGAGCTCACATACCTAGTAACAGATTTAACCACCTGGTAACAGGACATTAGGGCTTCAAAGTTGCTGATAATCAAACTAGCTCATACGAGCAGCCTATTTGGGCATATCAAAACAAAACAAGAAGCTAGGACACAGTAAGCAAACATAAAATAAATATAATAATTTATTGATGGCTCTGAGACAACAGTCAATATCAAATCACATAAAGAGGCAATCCATGATGGCTTCAGCAAACTCCCAAAATAAAGAATCTAGAAATTTTCCAGAGGAGGAAAATTTCTTGAAATTACCGGAGGTAGAATACAAAAGATTGATATACAGAACTCTTGAAGAAATTAGGAAGGATATTAAGCAAAATACAGAATATACAATAGAGGAAATTAAAAAGGTTAGAGAAGAGCATAATGACAAATTTACCAGGCTGCAATAATCCATAGAGAAACAGCAATCATAAATCTAGAAGATTAACAATAAAATTTCAGAATTAGACAACTCAATAGAAAGTTGTAGAAGCAGATTTGAGGCAATGGAAGTCGGAATTAGTGAGATTGAAGATAAAGCACTTGACACCAACTTTTTTGAGGAAAAATCAGACAAAAGAATTTTAAAAAAACGAAGAAACCCTAAGAATTATGTGGGACTCTATCAAGAGAAACAACCTACGAGTAATTGGAGTTCCAGAACGGGGGGATAACAGAAAATACAGAGAGAACTGTTAAAGATTTGTCAGCAGAAAACTTCTCTGATATAGTGAAAGATGACAACATATCTATCCAAGATGCTCATCGAACCCCACATAAGGTAGATCCCAAAAGAAAGTCACCAAGACATATTATAATCAAACTTGCCAAACCAAAGATAAAGGCAGAATTTTAAGAGTGGCTAGGGATAAACGTAAAGTTACCTAAAACAGAGAGTCAGTAAGAATAAGCTCGGACTACTCAGCAGAAACCATGCAGGCAAGAAGGCAATGGGATGACATATAAAGCCTTGAAGGAAAAAAACTGCCAGCCATGAATTATATATCCAGCAAAACTGTCTCTCAAATATGATGGTGAAATTAGGGCATTTCCAGATAAACAGAAGTTTAGGGAATTTGCAAAAACCAAGCCAAAATCACAAGAAATACTAAAGGGAGTCCTCTGGTTAGAAAATCAGTAATATCAGATGACAACCCAAGACTAGAACACAGGACAGAGCAACCAGATATCAACCTGGATAGGGAAGTCACAAAAGTAAATCAAAGCTAAAACACTGAAGATAGGGAAACAGATGTCAATATGTAAAAGAAGACAACATTAAAACAAAAAAGAAGGACTTAAAAAATGTTGACGTAGATTTTTCATATGGAGAGGAAGTCAAGGCTATATAAAGAAAGGAAAGACTGCTACAAACTTAGAAAAATAGGGGTAAATATTAAGGTAACCACAAAGGAAACTAACAATTCTACAAGTCAAAATAAAAAACTAGAAAAATAGAAAGACATAGCAAACACAAAATCAACAACAATAAAAAAGATGAAAAGAAAATACATAAAGAAAAATGACTCAGCACGGAAAATTAAGTGGAACAAAGAAACTGTCAACCACACACAAAAAAAGACATCAAAATGACAGCACTAGTCATACCTATCAATAATTACGCTGAATGTAAATGGACTAAATACACCAATAAAGAGACAGAGAGTGGCAGATTGGATTAAAAAAACACGATCCATCTATATCCTACCCACAAGAGACACACCTTAGACTTAAGATACAAACAAACTAAAACTCAAAGGATGGAAAAAAATATATCAAGCAAACAGCACTCAAAGAAGACTAGGAGTGGCAATATCAATCTCTGACAAAATAGACTTTTAAAGTAAAATCCACCACAGAGGATAAGGAAGGACACTGTATACTGAGTAAAGGATCAATACACCAGGAGGAAGTAACTATAATAAATATTTACACCCCCAACAACAGGGCTCCAAAATACATAAAACAAACTCTAACAGCACTGAAAAGAGAGATAGACAGCTCCACAATAGAGGTAGGAGACTTCAACACACCACTTTCGGTGAAGCACAGAACATCCAGAAAGAAGGTCAATAAAGACACGGAAGAGCTAAATGCTACAATCACCCAACTTGATCTCATAGACATATACCAAACACTGCATTCAACAACAGCCAAGTATGCTTTCTTTTCCAGCACACATGGAACGTTCTCCAAAATATACCACATATTAGACCATAAAGCAAGCCTTAACAAAATGCAAAGCATTGACATATTACAAAGCATCTTTTCTGACCATAAAGCCATAAAAGTAGAAATCAACAACACAAAAAGCAAGGAAAAAGTCAAACACATGGAAACTCAGCAACACCTTGCTCAAAAACTACTGGGTTATAAAAGAAATTAAGGATGGAATAAAGAAATTCAGAGACTCAAACGAGAACAAAAATACATCCTATCGGAACCTTTGGGCTATAGCAAAAGCAGTGCTCAGAGGTCAGTTTATAGCAATAAATGTACACATCCAAAAAGAAGAAAGGGCCATAATCAAAAATTAAACCTACGACTGGAATAAGCAGAAAGACAGCAGCAAAAGATGCCCGCAGGCACCAGAAGAAAGGAAACAATAAGAATTAGAGCAGAATTAAATGAAATAGAGAATAGAAAAACAATTGAAAGAATTAGCAAGACCAAAAGCTTGGTTCTTTAAGAGATTCAACAAAATTGATAAACCACTGGCCAAACTGACAAAAGAAAAACAGGAGAGGAAGCAAAGAAATGTAAGAAATGAGATGGATGATATCACAACAGACCCAACTGAAGTTAAAAGAATCATAAGAGAACAGTATGAAAAATTGTACTCAAACAAATTTGAAAACCTAGAGGAAATGGACAAATTTCTAGAAACTCACTACCTACCTAAACTAACGCAAACAGAGGGAGAACAACTAAATAAACCCATAACAAAAGAAGAGATTGAAAAGGTAATTTAAAAACTCCCAACTAAAAAAAAGCCCTGGCCTGGATGGCCTCACTGGAGAATTCTACCAAACTTTCAGAGAAGACTTAACACCACTACTACTAAAGGTGTTTCAGAGCATAGAAAAAGATGGAATGCTCCCAAACTCATTCTATGAAGCCAGAATAACCCTGATACCAAAACCAGGTAAAGACACCACAAAAAAAGAAAATTACAGACCAATATCCCTCATGAACATTGATGCAAAAATCCTCTAGCCAATAGAATTCAGCAGTGTATCAAAAAAATAATTCACCATCATCAAGTGGGATTTACACCAGGTATGGAGGGATGGTTCAACATTAGAGAAACAATCAATGTAATCCATCACACAAATAAAACAAAAGACAAGAACCACATGATCTTATCAATTGATGCAGAAAAGGCATTTGAGAAAGTCCAACACACATTCATGATAAAAACTCTCAACAAAATAGGAGTAGAAGGGAAATTCCTCAGTATAATTAAGAGCATTTATACAAAGCCAACAGCCAACGTCATCCTAAATGGAGAGACACTGAAAGTATTCCCCTTGAGAATGGGAACCAAACAAGGATGCCCTTTATCACCACTCTTATTCAACATTGTGCTGTAGCTATTAGGGTAGAAAAAGAAATAAAGGGCATCCAGATTGGTAGGGAAGAAGTCAGAGTATCTTTGTTTGCAGATGATATGATATTATGCACAGAAAACCCCAAAGAATCCACAAGAAAACTACTGGAACTAATAGAAGATTTCAGCAAACTTTCAGGATACAAGATAAACATACAAAAATTGGCTGGATTCCTCTACACCAACAAAGGGAACTTCTAAGAGGAAATCACCAAATCAATACCATTTACAATAGCCCCCAAGAAGATGAAATACTTAGGACCAAATCTAACCAGAGACATAAAGGACCTATACAATGAAAACTACAAGGCACTACTGCAAGAAACCAAAAGAGACCTGTGTAAGTGGAAACCTTGTTCATGGATAGGTAGACTCAACATTGTGAAAATGTCAAGTCTACCCAAGGCCATCTACAGATACAATGCAATCCTGATCCAAATTCCACCAGCATTTTTTAATGAGATGGAGAAACAAATCACCAACTTCATATGGAAAGGGAAGAGGCCCCAAATAAGTAAAGCATTACTCAAGAAGAAGAAAAAAGTGGAAGGCCTCACACCGCCTGATTTTAGAACCTATTATACTGCCACGGTAGTCAAAACAGCCTAGTACTGGTACAACAACAGATAAATAGACCAATGGGACACATTTGAGAATCCAGACATAAATTCATCCACCTGTGAGCAGCTGATATTTGACAAAGACCCAAAGTCCGTTAACTGAGGAAAAGACAGTCTCTTTAACAAATGGTGCTGGCATAACTCAATATCCATCTGCAGAAAACTGAAACAAGACCCATACCTCACACCATGCACAAAAAGTAATTCAAAATGGATCAAAAACTTAAATATAAAATCAAAAACAATAAACATCTTGGAAGAAAAAATTGAGACAATGCTAGGAGCCTAATACACAGCATAAACACCATACAAACCATAAGTAACAATGCACAAGCACTGGAAGAGAGACTAGATAACGGGGAGCTCCTAAAAATCAAACACTTACACTCATCAAAAGACTCCACCAAAAGAGTCAAAAGACAACCTACAGACTGGGAAAAAAATTTTAGCTATGACAAATCGGATCAGCGTCTAGTCTCTAAAATCTACAAGATACTGAAAAACCTCAACAACAAAAAGACAAATAACCCAATTAAAAAATGGGCAAAGTATATGAACAGGCACTTCGCCCAAGAAGATATTCAGGCAGCTAACAGACACATGAAGGAATGCTTGCAATCATTAGCCCTTAGAGAGATGCAGATCAAAACTACAGTGAGATATCATCTCATCCCAACAAGGCTGGCATTAATCCAAAAATCACAAAATTCTAGAGAGGCTGGGGAGAGAATGGAACACTTATACGCCTTTGGTGGGAATGTAAAATTGTTCAACCACTTTGGAAATCGATTTGGCACTTCCTTAAAAAGCTAGAAATAGAAGTACCGTATGATCCAGCTATCCTGCTCCTTGGAATATATGCTAGAGAAATAAGAGCCGTCAGACAAATAGATACATGCACACCCAAGTTCATTGCAGCACCGTTCACAATAGCAAAAAGATGGAAACAACCTAGGTACCCATCAGTGGACAAATCGATAAACAAATTATGGTATATCCACACAATGGAATACTATGCAATAAAGAACAATGATGGATCCATGAAATATCTTATAACATGGAGGAAGCTGGAGGTCATTATGCTGAGTGAATTTAGTCAGTCACAGAAGGACAAATATTATATAAGACCACTATTATTAGAAATCAAGAAAAGATTTAAACACAGAAGAAAACATTGTTTGATGGTAACGATGGTGGGGAGAGAGGGCAGGGGTTATTTACCAACTAGATGGTAAATAAGAATTATCTGAGGTGAAGGGAAGGACAGCACACACTACAGGGGAAATCAGCACAACTGGACCAAACCAAAGCTAAGAAGTTTCCTGAATACAATCGAACACTTTGAGGGACAGAGTAGCAGGGGTAGGGGTTTGGGGACCATGCTTTCAGGGGACATCTAGGTCAATCGGTATAACAAAGCTTATTAAGAAAATGTTCTGCATCCTACTTTGGTGAGTGGCATCTGGGGTCTTAAAAGCTTGCAAGCAGCCATCTAAGATGCATCAACTGGTTCCAACCACCTGGAGTAAAGGAGAATGAAGAACACCAAAGACAAAAGGAAAGTATTAGCCCAAGAGATAGGAAGGGCCACATAAACCAGAGACTTCATCAGCCCGAGACCAGAAGAACTAGATGGTGCCCGGCTACCACCAATGACCGCCCTATCAGGGAACACAACAGAGAGTCCCTGATGGAGCAGGAGAAAGGTGGGATGCAGAACTCAAATTCTAGTAAGAAGACCAGACTTAATGATGTGACTGAGACTGGAGGAACCCCAGAAAGCACGGCCCCTGGATTCTCTGTCAGCCCAGAACTAAAACAATTTCCGAGGCCAACTCTTGAGACAGGGATTAGACTGGACTGTGGGACATAAAGTGATACTTTGAGGATCTTAGCTCAAGTAAATACGAGAGACTAAACAGGCAGCTTCTGTCCGGAGGTGAGATGGGAAGGCAGAGAGTGCTGGGAGCTGGTTGATGGACATGGGAATTAGAGGCAGAAAGGAGGAGTGTGCTGTTATAGTATGGGGAGAGCAATTAGGGTCACGTAGCAATGTATATATAAATTTTTGTATGGGGGAAAGAAAGTTTTAAAAAAGACAGATTTAGGAACGGAACTTGATTGTACTCCAGGGACTGCCTGTACTCAATTTTGCATAGTAAAGAATACATCAAAGTCTAAAATGGGAATTTACAAACTGAAATTCATGCATTGTATCTTCATCGTTGTTAGGGTAATTTTTTACAAGGTAAGTGTATTGTTACCTATGGCTGTGTAGCAAATTACCCGCAAAACTTAGTGGCTTAAAACAACAACTAAGTTATCATCTCACAGTGCTTGTAGGTCAGCATAGTGGAGTGCCTTTGGTTTAAGGTCTCTCATGAGGTTGCAGTCACACTGTTTGCCAGGGCTGCCATCATCTCAAAGTTCAACTATGGTGGAGCTACTTCCAACCTCACTCCCGTGGTGGCTTGCAGTCTTAGATCTGAGAGCCTTAGTTCCTTGCATCTCCACAGGACAGCTCACAACACGCTAGCTGGGCTTCCTCAGAGTGAGATAGCCTTCAAGGAGGCAGCTACAGTGTTTTTGTAACCTAGTCTTGGCCTTGACGTGCCATCCCCTCTGCAGCTTCTAGTCACTAGAAATGAGTCACTGGATCCAGCCCACATCATGGGGAGGCAACTGCACAAGGAATGAATGCCAGGAAGTGGGATCACTGGGAGGCTAACTTGGAGGTTGCCTACCATAGTAATTATAAAGCAACCATCAACTGAATGACAAAAATAAGAACCTGAAGAAAAGAGCACGTAACATATTGATCATAAAGATTGATGACTCAGTAAAGAGATAAACATCTGTATGAAACCAAAACACATTGCCATCGAGTTGATTCCGACTCTTAGTGATCCTAGAAATAATCTCAGATTAAAAAGATAATGTAAAAAGAGTGGCTCTCTTACCTTTCCTCCCTCTATTAAAGTGGTTATTCAGCCTCTGCTTATGTATCTCTAGTGGTATATATCACCACTTTTATTTTCTGGTAGGTCCACTTGGCAGAAATTTCTTCACAGTGAGCGAAAAATACATCTCAATTACTCCACCCACTAGCTCTATTGGGAGAGTGGTTTTAATCTTGAGTCATGGGTGCTACTTAAGACCAACGGGAGGATTTTGTTTTGTGGCTGTGTGTGTGTTGAGGTTCCTTGTTTTCTCTTTTACCCTCCATTTACCAATCACTCCTTTACTTAAACTCTTTTCTTAACCGATAAGCCCTCACAACAACCCTACGAAGTAAATGCACTCATTATCTCCATTTTATAGACAAGGAAATTTAGATGTAGAGAAGTTAAGGAATTTGCCTACATTACCCAGACACAGCTTGTAAGTAGCAGAGCTGGGATACAGCAACCTGGCTCCAATGTCCGTGTTGTTACTCATCTATACCAATTAGTTTTAAAAAACGAAAATAGCGTAGGAGCAAGTATCCTTACAAGTCTCAAGAGCCGCTAGAACAACCACATTTTAAAGCCTCCAAAACCCAAAACCAAACTCATTGCCATTTAATCAATTCCAACTCATAGCGACCCTACAGGACAGAGTAGAACTGCCCCATAGGGTTTCCAGGTCTCCCCAAAATGTATGTCCATAGTGATGATCCTGAGTCACTGAGTGTCTTCATTTCTTAGTGCTGCTGTAACAGAAATACCACAATTGGGTGGCTTTATCAAACAGAAATTTATTTTCTCACAGTTTAGCAGGCTTGAAGTCCAATTCAGGGCATTAGCTCTAGGGAAGGGCCCTTTGTCGGCTTTCGGCAAAAATCTTTGTCTCTGCTTCTCTAGCATTCCTCAGTTCCTTGGCGATCTCCCTGTGACATCTTTCTTTCCCTTATCTGTGCTTGTTTATGAGTCACTATGGGTTGCAATCGACTTGGCAGCCATGGGTTTGGTTTTGGTTTTGTCTCTGTGTCTATGCTGCTCTTAATATCACTCAAAAGTGATTAGATTTAGGTCACACTCTACTGATATGGCCTCATTAAGATAACAAAGGAAATTCTATTTTCAATGTTACCCACAAGTGTAGGGGTCAAGACTCCAACACATATTTTGGAGGGACACAATTCAATGCATAACACTGCAGAAAGGTTAAATCATGATGTTCTGAACCCTCCACTTCAGAAAGCAGGAAAGATGCCCATTTAGAGTTGTTAAATAACCACAACCGTGGGTACCTAGAGGAAATCATCTTCTTTTATCCGGTAAATTTATTAGGAACATGGCTTTACCTGGTACAGGATAAACACAGCCTCATTGTCTACAAAGGGCAGATAGAAGAGAAGCAGAAGCTGAGAGATGAAAGCCACAGCATCAACTAGGAAGGGCTAGAAACAGTGGGCTGAGCAGGTCCTCGAGACGGAATAGTCCAGGGGAAATGAAACAGAAACTGAACTGCCGCCTTTAGCCAGAATCCAAAGGTAACATTCAATTTGTATGTTTTTGTTTAGATACAGACATGGTCATAATTTACCTGTCAGCTGGCATTACATCAAAGGACTCTTCAGAGGAAGATAAAAAGGCTACCCTCCGTGTCATCAATGAAGAAAATAGCTTTTTAAACAACTCTGTAATGATTCTCACCTATGCCCTCATGAACGGTAGGTAGTGTTTTGAGATTTTTCTTTCAGATGAAAGTTTTCCTCTAAGTGTATGATGCTTTTTTGTAAAAAAGAACCGTAAGGATGTGCTTTGATGAAGTGTAGAGAGAGAGGCAACCAAGCCAATTCCTTTCCATGTATCTGTTTCTGTAGCTGATGTTGGGATTCAAGGCACGCATTCGGATGTCCCTTTCTCTTTAACTCTCTCTCCAACCAACTGCTTATTTCTAAACCTTCTCCAGCTGGATGGTCTTGCAAAGGATTTTGTATGGCTCCATCTTTATCAGCTCTCCTTCACATTCTTAGATTATCTAAGGTTTTGATGCTTCATGGAGGTTATTAATTTTTCTCATTTGTTTAAGCTGCAGCCAAACCACTGGCCTACATTCTTCCGTATGTATATCCAAGACTATGAATTTCACTTTTCCCTACAAAATCACCATCTTGAGCCTGCTTCCTTGCCACTTTCTCTGCCTCAACTTCCTTAGCTATAAAACGGAGATAAGAAGAGCTACTTCCTAGGGTTGTTGTGAGGATTAGCCCTAATGAATAGAAAACACCCTGGTGGCAGTTGATTTTATGGAGCCCTGGTGGCGTAATGGTTAGGTGCTCAGCTGCTAACCGAGAGGTCTGCAGTTTGAACCCACCCTGTGACTCTACTGGAGAAAGACCTGGTGATCTGCTCCTGTAAAGATTACAGCCTAGGAAACCCTGGCAGAGGGGGGTGAGCAGTTCTACTGTGTCCTATAGGGTCACTATGAGTCGGGATTGACTCGACAGCACACAACAACAGTTGATTTTGTTGCTGTTAAGTGAGACAGTGTATGTGAAAGGGCTTATTGAGTAAACTGACAAATTGAAGGAAATACTCAATTTTTTTTCCCTTTCACTGTTCACCCTGCCCTCTAGACTGAGTACATCCAATTTTCTAGCCTCTCTGTTCTGTTGTCTCTTCCCACCTTTTAATGCATTGCTTTTCTTCTACAGTATCTTCGTCTTCAGGCCTCTTACCCTCAGTATTCAGGGTGGCCATCTGCTCTTGTTTTTAAGAGATAGTATGTTGATTCAACTACCCTTCCAACCTATGGACTTTTAATTAAATTTCTCTGCTTCCAAATTTCTATGGAGAACTGTATGGTATTAGGGATGGTGGTCCTCACATTTTAATGTGCTATGTAAGGATCACCTGAGAAATTTTTAAAATGCAGGTTCCAAGGCTCTGCTCTTAGATTCTTATTCAGACCCTCTTATGTGTGGGGCCCAGCAATCTGTGCTTTGGCCAAGATGTTTCTTTTCCCAGTGTTTTGTGGGTGATATCTGGAAGAAAATAGACTCTGATGTCCAGTGGTCCTGAGTTCCAGTCTGCTTTTACTAGCTGAGTGGCTTTTGGCAAATTACGTAATCTCTGTAGTCATCAGTTTCATCTGTAAAATGAGAATAATAAAATCTTCCTCATAGGGTTTTTGGGATAATGAGCAAAATATGACACATTCAAAGTTGTTAGCACCAAACCCGTTACTGAATCAATTCCAACTCATAGCAACCTTATAGGGCAAAGTAGAACTCATAGGAACCTTATAGGACTCTCCATAGGGTTTCCAAGGCTATAAATCTTTAGGGAAGCAGACTGCCTCATCTTTCTCCTGCAGAGCAGCTGGTGGGTTTGAACCTCTGACTTTTGGATTGGCAGCTGATCACTTAACCACTGCCCCACCAGGGCTCCGTGTTCTTAGCACCCGTAAAAACACATTGCCATTGAGTTGATTCTAACTCATAGTGACGCTATAGGGTATCCAAGGCTGTGAATCTTTATGGAAGCATCTCTCTCCCGTGGAGTGGCCAGTGGGTTTGAACCACTGACCTTTTGGTTAGCAGCTGACCGCTTTAACCACTGCGCCACCAGGGCTTCTTTGTTCTTAACACCAAAAACGAAACCAAACCCGTTGCTGTCGAGTCTATTCCAACTCATACTGACCCTATAGGACAGAGTAGAACTGCCCCATAGGGTTTCGGAGGAGCAGCTGGTTGATTCGAACTGCCGGACCTTTTGGTCAGCAGCTGAGCTCTTAACTGCTGCGCCATCAGGGCTCCAGTACCTGGTAAATAATAGGTCCTCAAAGCCAGTTGAGTGAAAGGATGAAAGTTTGTGTGATAACCTGTCTCAGACAGTACAGCTCAGAGGTAGAGGCTCTCTCCACCAGTTCTGGTCCAGGGCCAGCTCCCTTGTTCAGGATCTGTGTTCCCAGCATCTTGTATTTTCTTCTCTGCAGCATGCCTCCCATTATACTAAACTGCAGTATTTACGTATTGTTGTCCCTTCACTTTACACAAGAATGTGAACTTCTCAGGCATAAATTGTGCCTTATTTTTCTTTGTATTCTGAACTCTTAGGGCTGAGCACAGCTAGGATGGCCTGTGTTTGCCTAGAGTACATGTCCTTGCGTGTCATCTCTGGTTGGCTGTTGCTCTATTCTCCTATCATTTCTTTGACTCCAGCTTCTTTCACTCATAAGGAGGGGGAAAGAGAGAAGGAAGAAAGAAAGAGGGGAGGGAAGAAAGAAAGGGGGGGAATGAAATTTACTGAGCACTCACAACGTTCAGCTTGCTGTTCTTAGTGTACTGGGGATTTAGATCATTATTCAACCAAGTCCCTATCTTCAAGATCCTTATAAAGGAAGACAAAGAAGACAAGGCAGGTGAGTTAAATACTATAGTCAAGTAGCAAGGAAAATGAGAGGAAGTGATCGCTTCCTTTCCATTAGATTTGAATGTCTGCCCAGGCAGATCCTAAGTAAAGAAGCCTCCTTGCTTGCTATTTCTCATCCTGTCACTGGTTCTAAATCCTCCTGCCAGAGTCTCTTGTGCACTTGCTGAGTCCCTGATAATTCCATACTTTAAAACCTCCAATTATTCCTGCTAACCATCCTTATCTCTTCTCTTTCTCCCGTAAGCTAGCCAGATATGCACTGCCAGATTTCTGTCTCTCCAAATGCCATTTCTGAGCATTGTTCATTAGGGCAGACTAATTCCCTTACATTATCAGTCACCGTTGAAATAGAGAAGTAGAACTACCATGAGAATTTCAGAATAGAAAATTTATTATCAGAATTAGACTATACGCAATTGTGGGAGAGGCTGGGGAAGTAAAGGTCAAAAAAAAGTCAATTCAGAGAAAGTTTAGTAACAGCTTTAGCATGGGTGAACAAGTCAGAGCTTGCAGGGAGGTCTGGAAACTAGGAACATCAAGCTGTGAGAGTAAAGACCATTTAGGAGGCCTGATATAGAACCTGTGGAGAGTTGTTGGTTCTCCATGGCTGCTGCCTCTCTGAGTTCTCAAGGAAGCATCAGGGGTGAACTAGGGGTTGCTATTGGTGAGCAAGTTGGCAGTTGGGAAAGAGCTGAACACGGAGCGGGAAAAAGTGGGACAAACTGGAATCCTCAGTATCTCTGTGCTTGTCTTTCACGATCTTTCACTTTGCCTCCCAATTCTCACACCACTTCCCTTTTGGCCAACTTTAACCTGGGAGCATAAAGGGAAGGGAATTCTGGGAAATGTAGTTCTCAGCATGATTACGTTGCCAGTAGAACAACCCAACACACTTACTAGTCTGTCACCCTATTGATTGCCACCCTGCTTGTCATGAATTGAATTATATCTCCCCCCTCCCAAAAAAAAGTGTGTATCAGTTGGACTAGGCCATGATTCCCAGTATTGTGTGGTTGTCCTCCATTTTGTGGTTGTAATTTTATGTTAAATAGGATTAGGGTGGGACTGTAACACCCTTACTAAGGTCACATCCCTGATCCAATGTAAAGGGAGTTTCCCTGGGGTGTGGCCTGCACGGCCTTTTATCTTACAAGAGACAAAAGGAAAGCAAGCTGAGAGGCGGGGACCTGATACTACCAAGAAAGCACCAGGAGCAGAGCACATCGTTTGCACCCGGGGTCTCTGTGCCTGAGAAGCTTCTTGACCAGGGGAAGATTGATGACAAAGACCTTCCTCCAGAACCAACAGAGAAAGAAAGCCTTCCAATGGAACTGATGCCCTGAGTTTGGACTTGTAGCCTCCTAGACTGTGAGAGAATAAATTTCTTTTTGTTAAAGCCATCAACTTGTGGTATTTCTGTTATAACAACACTAGATGACTAAGACACTGCTTAACCTTTTATGATGGAGTGACACAAAATATCCCATCCTTGATAACCGTCCATCCCACACTGTTCCTTTTGCCTAGTAGATGTTCTAGTCTTGGTCACTTTTCTTTTACATTTTGAGAAAGCCAAGCAATACATGACAAAGGAAGAACATGTATTAATTATCTTAAATCGTCTCCTTTTACCATTTGCCTCTGTGCGCCTCTCAACAGTATAAGATCAGAGATCAGTCATGCTTTTTGTGTTTGTCCTTTACTCCGGAGAACACACACTCTCCCCCATGTCTGCTCTGTGGGAATCAAAGAGAACAATTATCTGATTATGACTTAATTTGGCTCAGGTATTTTTTACCTTTCCTTTAGTACTGCATGAGTGGAGTAAAACCAAGTTATTTTAATGTAATTTTTTACAAACAAAAAAAAAAATCCATTTCTGCCACATCTTTAGAAATGGATGTGCAAAGCAAGAAGTGTATACACTCCCTACTTAGAAATGATGAAGACATATATAGTAGGTGAGCTGTGAAAGCTTCAGGTTTTTTTAAATTACTGAACAGCTTATGTTTGCTGTGGAAATCACCAAGAACATGAGGCAAAAGCTATTTTAAACTTATTGGTGGAATCTCAGTGCTGACTGAAATCATTTGAATTTGTTTACAATGGTACCCATGTGCAATCAGTTACTAATCCTTTGACTGTGTTCCAACAATAGCAAACTTTAAGGAAAAAAAAAGTTTATTAAATTTATTTTTGTGCTATAGATTACAAATGTTGCAGAACAGTACATCACTATGCCTGAATCTTTTTACAGTTTTTAAAACCCTCTAAATGTAAAAAAAATACATTAAATAAATTAAATCCAGTATTATCCTAACAATATCAAGCATGGAAACATTGTAATTAAAATGAGCTTAGCGAAACAAGGCTTGGGGTATCACTAAATGCAATTCATCAGTTTCATGAGACTTTGGAAAGTGTTTTACAGGCATAGAGGTAACACATGAAATGGTAAACCTCTAACCTTTAAAGATCTTACAACTTCTACTAATTTAAATTCAATGCAGATTTCTTAATCATTACCTCTGCTTTCGAATATTAAATGCAGAAGAATAATTTACGTTTTATAATTAAACTTTTAGGGGAGAACACTTCCATAGTGAACGGGGCTCTTTTATTGACTTATAAAGTTTTCATCATTGCCTTTGGAAGAATTCCTTTGCCCTCTTGATTGTTTGAGGAAAGACCATGTCTCTGGCTTTGTCCGTCAGCAGGAGCCAGCATCTGCATCCTGAGCCCATATTTTTCCTGAGAAGTCTCCTGCATGCTCCTTGGGCATTGCAAGACCTCATCCATGCCTTTGTTAGATCTAAATCGCACAGTATGTTATGGTTATAGACTAGTTTGCTTTACATTATCTTCTCTTGGCTTTCAATTTCAGATGGAGTGACTGGTTTGAAAGAGCTGGCTTTTCTGAGAGATCTAGCTGAACAGAACTCAGGGAAATATGGTGTGTCGGACCGGACATGCTTGCCTGTGATTAAAGGCAGCATGATGGTGCTGAACCAGCTGAGTAATCTGGAGACCACCGTCGGCAGGTTCTATACAAACCTTCCCAACCGGATGATTGACGAAGCTGTCTTTAGCCTCCCCTTCTCTGATGAGATGGGAGATGGTGAGTTTGGAAAAAATTTCCTTCTAAAAGGAGAAGAAAAGAAATGGACAGATAGAAATGGGCATGAGTTCAGCAAGACAGTAATGTTTAGATGTTGTTCATTATTTGCAAGTGAACATGCAAGGCAGTTCAAGGCTGTGGACAGCCCTTTCTCTGGGTCAGAGGGCTGCGAAGCCCCCTGACATCTGTCCTGTAGCAGTGTGATCTAGACAAGAAATCCCCAGCCCTATTTCTTCCTCATCATCCCAGCCTTGGTAGACATAATGGGTGTATCTTCTATGGAGGCTTTGAGGAGATTCCCCAATACCCAAAAGTTAGTGAACTGGGACTAAAGGCCAGCTTTGCGTAGGAGTTGGTGAGTAAAGCTCAGAAGTGCCTTAGGATTTAGCCTCAAAGGCAAGGCAACATGGTGTAGTCCAAAAGCATAGGTTTTGTATCTGATAGACTTTCAAATCCCACTCTGCAACTTAAGTTGTTCTCCTTGGTAAATTATTTAATCCCATTAATAGTCTATTTGTTCATCTGTAATATGGGTATTAAACCTTTCAGGTTATTAGGAGGATTAGATAATATACGTAAGACTTACTAGTGCCTGGCATACCACCTAATAATAATTACTGCTCTTGTTATTATTATTTATTATTATTATTACTAATTATCCTATCACATTTTAGGATAATTAATAATAATTATTATTAATAATAATCAAAAGTGCCCCATGTGTCTGTCAGTTTGTAATACCATGGTAGGTTGCATGTTGTTATGATGCTGGCAGCTATGCCACCAGTATTTCAAATATCAGCAGGTTCACCCATGTTGAACAGGTTTCAGCTAAGCTTCCAGACTAAGACAGACTAGGAAGAAGGACCTGGCAGTCTACTTCTGAAAAAATTAGCCAGTGAAAACCTTATGAATAGCAACAGAACATTGTCTGATATAGTTCCGGAAGATGAGCCCATCAGGTTGGAAGGCACTCAGAAGATGACTGGGGAAGAGCTGCCTCCTCAAAGTTGAGTCGACCTTAATGATGTAAATGGAGTCAAGCTTTCAGGACCTTCATTTGCGCCTGTGCCACGACTCAAAATGAGACACTCAGCTGCAAACATCCATTAATGATAGGAAAGTGGAATATACAAAGCCTGAATCTAGGAAAATTGGAAATCATCAAAAATGAAATGGAACACATAGACATTAATGTCCTATGCATTATGAGCTGAAATGGACTGATAAAGGCCATTTTGAATCGAACAATCATATAGTCTACTACACCAGGAATGACAAACTGAAGAGGAATGGCGTGGCATTCATTGTCAAAAAGAACATTTCAAGATCTGTCCTGAAATACAGCGCTGTCAGTGATAGGATAATATCCATACACCTACAAGGAAGACCAGTTAATACAACTATTATTCAAATTTACACACCAACCACTAAGGCCAAAGATGAGAAATTGAAGATTTTTACTAACTTCTACTATCTGAAATTGATCAAACATGCAATCAAGATGCATTGATAATTACTGGTGATTGAAATGTGAACGTTGGAAACAAAGAAGGATCGGTAGTTGGAAAATATGGCGTTGGTGATAGAAACGACACCAGAGGTCACATGATAGAGTTTTGCAAGACCAACAACTTCTTCATTGCAAATACCTTTCTTCAACAACATAAACACCGACTATACATGAGAACCTCACCAGACAGAATACACACGAATCAAATCGACTACATCTGTGGAAAGAGATGATGGAGAAGCTCAATAGCATCAGTCAGAACAAGGCCAGAGGCCGACTGTGGAACAGACCATCAATTACTCCTATGCAATTTCAAGTCAAAGCTGAAGAAAATTAGAGCAAGTCTAATCAGAGCCGAAACATGACCTTGGGTATATCCCACCTGAATTTAGAGACCATCTCAGGAAATAATTTAACACATTGAAAACTAATGATCAAAGACCAGACGAATTGTGAAATGATATCATACATGAAGAAAGCAAGAGGTCATTACAAAGAAAGAAAAGGACAAAGTGGGCGTCAGGAGAGACTCTGAAACTTGCTCTTGAATGGTGAAGTAAAAGAGCTGAACAGAAGATTTCAAAGGGCGGCTCAGGAAGACAGAGTAAAGTATTATAATGAAATGTGCAAAGACCTGAAGTCAGAAAACCAAAAGGAAGAACACGCTTGGCATTTCTTAAGATGAAAGAACTGAAGGAAAAATTCAAGCCTCGGGTTGAAATATTAAAGGATTCTATGAGAAAAAACATAAGTGATGCAAGAAACATCAAAACAAGATGGAAGGAATATACAGAGTCACTGTACAAAAAGAATTAATCAGTGATCACCCATTTCAGGAGTTAGCATATGATAAAGAACCCATGGTACTGAAGGAAGAAGTACAAGCTGCGCTGAAGGCACTGGCGAAAAACAAAGCTCCAGGAATTGACAGAATATCAACTGAGACGGATGCAGGGCTGGAGGTGCTCACTCATCTATGCCAAGAAATTTGGAAGACGGCTACCTGGCCAACCAACTGTAAGAGATGTGCATTTATGCCTGTTGCCAAGAAAGGTGATCCAACCAAATGAGAAAATTATCGAACAATATCATTAACATCACACGCAAGTAAAATTCTGCTGAAGATCATTCAAAAGGGGCTGTAGCAGTACATCCACAGGGAACTGCCAGAAATTCAAGCCAGATTCAGAGAGGGCGTGGAACAAGGGATATCACTGCTGATACCAGTTGACTCATGGCTGAAAACAGAGAATACCAGAAAGATGTCTATCTGTGTTTTATTGACTATGTAAAGGCATTTGACTGTGTGGATCATAACAAATTATGGATAACGTGACGAATGGGAATTCCAGAACACTTAATTGTGCTCATGAGGAACCTGTACATGGATCAAGAGGCAGTCATTCTAGCAGAACAAGGGGATATAAAGTCAGGAAAGGTGTGTGTCAGGGTTGTGTACTTTCACCATACTTATTCAGTCTGTATGCTGAGCAAATAATCTGAGAAGCTGGAGTATATGAAGAAGAACAGGGCGTCAGGATTGGAGGAAGACTCATTAACAACCTGCGTTATGCAGATGACACAACGTTGCTTGCTGAAAGTGAAGAGGACTTGAAGTGCTTATTGATCAAGATCAAAGACTACAGCCTCCAGTATGGATTACACCTCAACATAAAGAAAACAAAAATCCTCACAACTAGACCAATAAGCAACATAATGAAAAACAGAGAAAAAAAAGTTGTCAAGGATTTCATTTTGCTTGGATCCACAATCAACACCCATGGAAGCAGCAGTCAAGCAATCAGAAGACTCATCGCATTGGGCAAATCTGCTGCAAAAGACGTCTTTAAATGTTGAAAATCAAAGATGTCACCTTGAAGACTAAGGTGCGCCTGACGCAAGCCATGGTGATTTCAATCGCCCCATATGCATGCGAAAGCTGGACAATGAATAAGGAAGACCGAAGAAGAATTGACACCTTTGAATTACGGTGTTGGTGAAGAATATTGAATATACCATGTACTGCCAAAAGAACAAACAAATCTGTCTTGGAAGAAGCACAACCGGAACGCTCCTTAGAAGTAAGGATGACGAGATTACGTCTCACATACTTCGGACATGTTACCAGGAGGGATCAGTCCCTGGAGAAGGACATCATGCTTCGTAAAGTAAAGGGTCGCTGAACAAGAGGAATACCCTGAATGACATGAATTGACATGGTGGCTGCAACAATGGGCTCAGCGTTAACAATGATTGAGAGGATTGCTCAGGACTGGCCAGTGTTTTGTTCTGTTGTACATAGGGTTGCTATGAGTCGGAACCAGTTCGATGGCACCTAACAACAACAACGTGGATTTAGTTACAATAGTGAGTGCATTTGGGGATTTTTTTTTTTAGTGTAGCAAGAGCTGACTGTAGTTTATTTGCCATAATGGGATGAAGTATTCTGTCAGAGTTAATAACTGAAAAGTAAGATTGTGTTTCTTTTTTAAGGCTTTGTTCTGTATATACCCAGAGGATAATAGAAATTTGAAATGAACATGCATTTCAGTGGCAAAGTATTTCTGTTGTACTTTACTGCTCTGTGGAAATGACTTTAATCTTAGACTAAAGCATAAGGGCATGTGGTATACAGATTGTGACCTCTGTCTCCGTTTTGGCCCTCACAGTGCCGCTCCAGACACTTACAACCCATTCATCCAGGAAGACCTGAGCAAAATTCTCATCCAAAATATGTTTTTAAAACTCTCTAAAATATGTATTATTTTAAAATGTTTTAAAATAGACTTGTTAAGGATCATAGAGATCATTTATCTCAGCTCCTCTTTGTGGCACATGATATGACTCATTCAGAGAGTTATCATAACCTACCCAACTCAGTGGCCCAGCCAGCAGTAGAACCCAGGGGTCCTGATGCTCAGCAGTGCAGTGACCCACTATCAGGCTCTCTTTCTGCACATTTTCCTTCTCCCTTTCCATGGTTATTATACTGTTTTTGTGTAGCCCGTTAGCTGAAAATGGTTTTTGTTTTGTTTTGTTTTTAAAGGGCTATAAAAAAAAAAAAAAGAAGATGAAGAATATGCAAAAGAAACTGTACGTGACCCACAAAACTCAATATATTCTTTGACCCTTTACATAATAGATTGCAGCTTCTTGGCCTAAGTGTCCAAAAATGCATTCCTTTGGAAACTTAGTATCTCCTTCAGATACTCAAGTCCTGTGTGGTCAGATATTAAGATTCTGTACCTTTCTAAGTTTTTCTTGTCATCTTTCCTTTTTTTGGAAGGCTGCATTATTTTAAAAAAAAAATTATACATTATAATCATGGCTTTATCCATAATCTCTTTTCATCTAACAACCACTAGAAACCAGTAAAGCAGTCACAATTGTGTCCTGCAAACAGATGTAGAAGCCAAGGCTCAGAGAGTCCATGTCCAAGGTCGTATATACGTAAGGGGCATAACTGAGCTAGATCCCAGATTTTCAGATCACTTGTCGAGTGGTCTTTCAAATTCAGCTGAATCTCCTCACTTGAGGAAATTGAATGATGTATTTTGTACTGCTAATGTGTTGTACTTATCTGGAATGTCATGTCCTTTTAGGTGAAAAAAATAGTGGAAAATAGACGAATTACCTCCATTTAAATTAACTCAGATCTTTCACCTGCCGAAGGATCTGTAGTGCACTCTGACTGACTTATTATACTATCTGCAAAGGCGTTGGTTGGTTACTGCATCACATAGGAAACTTTGTTCCAAGCACAACTGAGATGGGTGATATTAGTCTTCATGATTCAGTAGTGCATAGTCCCACTCTTTGGCCAATGCTTTCTCTGATATTCCCTGGGTTTTGGGGGATTTTTTTTTCAAGTTAATATTGTATTGTGTTTACGATGAAAGTTTACACAGCAATTCAGGTTCCCATTTAACACGTTCTACACAAATTATTCAGTGATATTAGCTACATTTTTCACAATGTGTCATCATTCTCATTCATTCCGTTCTGGCTGTACTATTTCTAGTACTCTAGTTTCCCTGCCCCCTTACCTCTCATCTTTGCTTTGGAGTAATTTTTGACCATTTGTTCTCCTGTAGGTTATTTTTCTTAACTAAAAAAGCTTATTACTCACAGGTTATACTCTTTATTTTATGAACCAATCTGTTATTTAGCTAAAAGATGACCTCAAGGAATAATTTCAGTTAAAGGTTTGAAGCATATCTCAGTGCAGTAGTCTCAGGGAGTCCTGTAGTATCAACAGGTCTGGTAAGTCTGGACTTCTTAAGAATTTGAATTCTCTTCCACATTTCTCTCCCATTCTATAATCCCCTGTTCAGAATGGTCAGTAGTGGTAGCCAGGCACCACCTAGTTCTTTTGGTCTCAGGGTAGATGAGGCCAGGTTTGTGTCGACTATTAGTCCTGTAGACTACTTTGTTCTCTTGAGTCTTTGCTTCCCTTCTTTCTCTTTTGTTCTAGATAAGTAGAGACCAATTGTTGGATTTTAGTTTTTTGTTTTTGTTTTTTTTAACCCATAGGTTTGATAATGACTGTGAGTAAGCCCTGTTATTTTGGAAACCTACTTTTGGGAATTGTAGGTGTGGACGTGAACCTGGCTTATATCCTTGAAGATGTGACATATTACCAAGACTCTTTGGCTTCCTATACTTTTCTCATAGATGACAAAGGTAATCTCATAAAAATTAATCATAAGAAAGAATGGTTTCTTTAGCAAGATAAAGAAAATATCTATGGACATTCTGATACTAATAAATAAAGTGGGAAAATTATAGTATTTAAAGAAAAACAGTGTGACTAGGACTGCTCAGTTGTAGTGGAACAAAATAATGATGGCAGAATGAATTGAAAAATTATGCATTTGTCTCTGCTGTGTTGAGGGATAATCCAAAAAACCAAACCCACTGCCGATGAGTCAGTTCTGACTCACAGCGACCCTATAGGACAGAGTAGAACTTAGAACGGCCCCATTTGGTTTCCAAGGAGCACCTGGTGGATTCAAACTTCTGACCTTTTGGTTAGCAGCCATAGCTCTTAACCACTACGCCACCAGGGTTTCCATGTTGAGGGATAGGTAAGAGTTATTTTTAACATCAGGAAAGTAGACTTAAGGATTGAATGACAGGTAGAATGTGATCCTTTGGGCCATTTGTTGTCTATATTGTTATCTTTCAATTTAGTGGCATAAAGGTTTATGTGGTAGAATGCTTATAAAACGAAAACCATAAGACTGGCACTTCGAAAATATTCTTGATTAGACAGATGTTAGATAATTTAAGGCACCTTTCTACACTTTTGGAGGTTTATGCAAGCACACGTAAAACAAGGTCAGTTTTTACTGGACTGGTAAAGTTCATACTGAGAAGTCGAGCACCGGGCAGCCATCCAATCCCACGTTTCAAACCAGTGATAGGTACTTTCATTAGAGTCACCACTTCCTGCAATGTGTTTCCCATAGCATGCATTTTTTGTTTTCTTATTTCAGGGTATACACTTATGCATCCATCTCTTACCAGGCCATATTTACTATCAGAACCCCCACTTCATACTGACATCATACATTATGAAAATATCCCCAAATTTGAATTGGTTCGGCAAAATATCCTAAGGTAAGGAAAAGGTGAGGGTCATAGTATTTTATTTTTCTCCGAGAATAGGACCCACTGAGGTCAAATATAAGTGTTCACTAGAGGTTAAAAACAATGTCTATAAGTTGTTAATATTATCAAAAGAATATGCAATAATTTTTCCATAAGGAAAAAGCCAAGATTTTGTTTACTTTGTGTAACATATCCAGTTTCTCAGAACTGTTATTTGGAGGTAGAAATCTTAAAATTCTATTTTTATGATTTTAATTGTAAAATCAGACCTATCTCATTTTTTAAAAATATTCCAATTAATGTATTGTGAGATTGTTGACCACTGCTATAGGGCAACATTTGTAGTAACTATTAAATGGGAGGCTGTTTTGTCCTGTAAGCCTTCATCTTGGGTGAGAATGGCAGCACAATTGGAAGAGCATAGTCAATATCACTTAAATGTGTAAGTAAAAAGTTTTGAAATGGTGTTAAAATAAAATTTAAAAAAAACCAAATGAGACTAAAGAGGTACAGTAGTCCAGTGACAAGGTCCAGAGACAGAAGGGGACAAGGAAGTCCCCTGGTGATAGGGAACACAAGGTGGAGTAAGGATATTCTTGATATGCTTGTGAGATTGTTAACCATTGTCATAGGGCAACATGAGTAGTAACTGTTAGATGAAAAACTATTTTGTTCTGTAAGCCTTCATCTTAAGTGAGAATAACAGCACAGTTGGAAGAGCGTAGTCAATGTCACTGAACTGTGAATGTAGAAATTTTTGAAACGGTGTATCTTTGGCCATCTGTAATTTTCATCAAAAAAAAAAAAAAAAAAGGTTGAGAATTTAGAGGCTTAATACGTTGTGGGGTTGTTAACCAATGTCATAGAACAACATGTGTACTACTGTTTCATGAGAAACTATTTGCTCTGTAACCTTTCACCTGAAGTACAATAAAATAAAATAAAAAAAAAAAAATTCCAATTATACCAAATTGAAAAGTGTTGGCAAAATAAAAGGTGAAGCTGAGGACCAGGCTATTGCAAGCTAAAATTATAACTTGGCAAAAGAGTGTCAGTTTCAGGTTGACAGTACAATCATATACAATGTTTTCTCTTGAGTTAAAGACCAAACTGGATTTTTTTCAACCATGATACATTATTTTGGCAACGCATAAGCTATAGAGAAATGGGTGTCTGAGGTCATTGGTAGAAAATTGGTGACTGAATGGTTTGAAACAAGTTAGTCTCTGGAAAGAATTAGAATTCAGGGGCAAGTATAGAGACTAAGGAATTTTTTAGTGCTGAGTGACATAATGCATTTAGGAAATTGAAAACTGCATATTATCTCTTTCCAAAGTGATGAGCTTCGTTGATTTCAAAATCAGGAGATGGTCACTGATTCACAGCTTCTTCCCTGCTTTTAATTAAGTGCTTAATTTTACCTTTTGCCTCAAGTATTTAATTCTATTCGCCAACGCAGCCTCCCTCTGGGCAGCCAGATTATCGCAGTCCCTGTGAACTCATCCCTGTCTTGGCACATAAACAAGCTGAGGGAAACCGGAAAGGAGGCCTACAACGTTAGCTACGCCTGGAAGATGGTGAGTGAGGGGAGTCTCCTTTGCCTGAGGGGCTACATGGTGCAGTGCTGTTCATGGAGAGATTTTTGGGGAACCTTGCGCTGATTATGTCACTATCAGTTTTAAAACTGATTGGAAAAATAAGCAATTCCACAGATGTTTTATAATTTTTTGTTTGTTGTTTATAAGACAATGTTCATGATTAATAAATCAAGCCACATAAAAGTAAAATACCGTTGGCATTCCATATCCGCAAGTTCCGCATCCACAGATTCAACCAACCGCGGATTGAAATTATTGTGCAGGGCACGGGAGTAGCCTCCCGCCATTTTTCAGAACTTCAGTGTCTCTTTAGCACTGGCTGTTTGAGCATTGTTCCCTCTCGTGTCTAATTTGTTCACTACTTGTGTGCACCCTGTTTCTGTGAAAAAATGGCTCCTAAAAAGCAAATGAAGCCGTCAAAGTGGTACCTCAAAGGCTAAATGTGAGTGGGTGAGAAGAGGGAGAGGAAGGAGTTGAAGGCTAGTAAGGAATGGCTGGCTAGCTCTGTAAAGTGCTACAGCCTCAAGAACTTCAAGATCACGGGTGAATCGGCAGCATCAGCGTCCCCAGAAGAGCTCAAGAAACTGAGAGAAGGAAAAGGCTACCTTCCAGAGCAAATCTTCAATTGTGATTAAACCGCTATTTACATAGCATTTACATTGTATTAGGTATTATAAGTAATCTGAAGCTAATTTAAAGTATATGGAAGGGTGTGTGGGGGTCATTTGCAAATACATGCCATTTTATATAAGTGACTTGAGCATCCACGGATTTTGGTATCTGTGAGGGTTCCTAGCACCAATCCCCTATGGATACTAATGGAGGACTGTGTGTCCTTCCCTCTCTCTTGCTTTTGACCTCAGTTTCCCCAGAAGTAACCATTTTGATCAATTTCCAGAAAATTTTTATATGCATACAGACATAAATATCTTTATGGGTGTCTGGTATTACACTGAATAGATGGCCCATAATTTCCTTATTGTGCATTTAGATCATGTCCAGAACCAAAACAAAACAAACTGGTTGCCATCAAGTTGATTCCAACTCATGGCAACCCGCACATGTGTCACAGTAGGACTGCACTCCACAAAGTTTTCAATGGCTGTAATCTTACGGAAGTAGATTGCCAGGCCTTTCTTCTACACCACCACTGGTGGATTCGAACTGCCAACCTTTGGTTAGCAGCCAAGGTTAGCAAACCATATGCAGCACCCAGGGATCTTAAATTACATCCAGTTTTTATCATTTTAAAACTCAGATTGTGGAAGTTGGGAATTGAAGTTTAAAAGCGTAAATCCCTTCTAATGACATTCTCCAAGAAAAAGAAATTTTAGATTAGAACTTGGGTTATTCGTATTCAGCATGAGTGGATTGACAATTTAGCCATAACTTGCAGCACCCACCCACCTCAGTTTTCTTTTTCCAGCCTCATTCAGGTATGGGCCTCAAAAATCATGTAAAAATAGAATCTAGCACATGCTGTCCATGTTACCTATGTTTTTCTCCCCTACTCTCCCTTCTCAGCATAGCATAACAATGTCATCATGGGGCCTTAAATACTCTAACTGACTAAAAAGAAAGAAGACTTTCATTTTTATCATGACATTTTAATCACTGAACTTAAAATGCAATCACTTGAGATTCCCTTGGATGGCAGTATCTGGTGTTTAACTTGTTGCCTCCAAATGGACCCATTTATTCATCCCCTGAAGAACTACTTATTGAACATTTACTATGGGCTGAAAGGATGAACAAGAGCAATACTTTCTGCTTTCATAGAGCATCCAGCCTAGTGGTAGATGCAGACAATGCCAGAAACAACTCAGTGCAGAGCCTGTGACTGGGATAGGAATGAGAGGAATCAGGAGTAGCCAGCATGCCTTTCTCCAACTTTCTTGTTTAGTTCTTCAAGCACCATTATGGCATAGCATTTACTAAAACAGACACTGAAGCAAACAAAATAATGATGAAACCATTTGATAAACTTATGTTTACAAGCCTAATTGTATTGGGATATTATTCTTTGAAAATACAAATTTGAGGAAAGTCAACGTCTGGTTTGAAATTCTCTGACCCAGATCATTTTCAGAATTTTTTTGAGGATGATTATACTATCTGCCCTTACATATATATTTTTTCTTCTTCTTTCTTTAATAAAGATGAATTGCTTAATTTTCACATCTGAAAGGGTGGCCCAGACACCAAATTTCTTAATTGAAAATAGATGCTTATATTCAAAATGAAGATTTTTTGCCTCCAGCACATCCTGATTGAAAGCAGCTCAATTATCTGCATTAATAATTATTGGCACTAAAAAGAGAAAGAAAGAAATGTAGGTATTTGTAAGACCTTCTTTGTACAGTAAATAAACCCAATGTCAGCAGTTTGGAAAGAAATATTCTCTTCTTAGAGTCGTATTTCAGTGACATTGGTAAATTCTGGCCTTTCTTCATAGCCAAGTTCAACGCTCTAAAATTGGGGTAGTGGTAGTAACATCAGAACCTGTCTAACTTCAGGGAGGATAATGACCAGAATCAGCCCAAAGCTTATTCCCATGAGGTGGAGGTCAGACATACCTCCACCCTCCAACCGTTTTTACCAGTCTAATGCCAGCCATCCCTCCTACAGTACTCTCTACTTCTCTTCTAGTTTCGAGAATCCATTGCAACGGCCACACAGAACTCACAGACCATACTTACAGTTACGCGTTTATTAAGGAAGTAACAGAGTACAATTTGGGATCGGGATCAACAGGCTACAACTCAGGATCAGGAAGTATACAGGCGAAGTCTGGAAAGCTTCCCCAAAGAGGAGAGTACATCCCTCCCGTCTTTAGTACGAGATAGCTCTCTCAGCTCCTCTCAGCTGTGCAAGCAAGCAGGCCCCTCTCTTAGCTGTGCAGACCTCCTCTTAGCCCCCTCAGGACAAGCTCCTCTTGGTCCTGCCATCTGTCACCACCGACTCTGTCGCAGGGCTCCTTACAAGCCTACAGTTGCTAGCTCTGCCACTGGGCCCCTTCATGGCCTCTCACTGTCTTCAGTGTCACAGCCCCAGTGTTACAACCCTTGACCTGTGTTACAGCTTTTTTAGGAGGTTGCTTGCCTTCTCTCTCTCTCTCTGCTTCTCTCTTGCCTTTTCTCCATTCTGCTTCTTCCTGCTTCCTGTCTGAAAAACTTCTATGGGGTTGGCTGCATATATACACAAAATCCTTGTCAATTTCCAGGCACGGCCCTCCCAACCAGGGTCATGAACTGACCAATCCCCTTCTGGTAGGCCACAGATACTTCATTTGCATAGTCTATTGACCAATCCCTACAAGGTGCGTACCAATCACAGGGCAGGCTGTAGCCCAAGGCCAGACAAAAAGTTTCAAACCTCAAATTGTTTACAAGCTTACCCAGGAAATGTCAATCCACCTGGACAAATGTAACAAACCCTCTGAAGGGAAAACTAGGGCAAAGGTGACTCCTCATGGTTTAGGAGAAAAATCTCTCAAGCTGTTTTTCCAAAGAACCAAGAAAAAAGGCTACATAAAGGAACTCATTTCACCACAGATGCAATCATGTAGTCACTTCAGGTGGAAGTGTTAGCTTTCTCAGAGTTCTGAAATGATCGGGCAGTTCACTATTAAGTCAGCAATTAAGGAGGTAATAAATAACAAGATTGAAATTTAAAAGGCTCACCTGGTTACCCAGCATGAAGAGTAAATGTTTTTGAGCTCTCTTTAATTACTTTTGGGAGGAGAAGGGGAAGTAGATACCATCTAGTCTGATGGAGTAAATGGATTCTTCTACTGAATATAATCCAAATAAATTTAGTTTATGCTGAGAATAATTGGCTAAACCGTTTAACATCAATAGATTTGGCAGGTACTGATGGATTATCTCACAGAATTAATTTAAATATAACTAGAGAGGGGACCTGGTGACACAGTTGTTAAGAGCTCAGCCACTAACCAAAAGGTCAGCAGTTCAAATCCACCAGCCGCTCCTTGGAAACCCTATAGGGCAGTTCTACTGTCCTATAGGGTCACTATGAATCGGAATTGACTCGATGGCAACGAGTATAACTAGAGAGATTATGTCTGCAGCTTTAAGAGATTAATCTGTCACTGTTTAACTCAGGTCCATCTCTGAGCACTTGAGGAGGCTGTATGCTGTGACAGAAGTATTAACTATCAGAAGATATTTGAATGTTCCCATGTTACACAGGCATGTGTCTTAGCCTGGGTTCTCTAAAGAAGCAAAACTAGTAAGCATATATATATACATAGAGAGAGAGATTTATCTCAAGGAAGTGGCTCACAAGGTTGTAGAGGCTGGCAAATCCCAAGTCCATGGGTCAGATGTCAGGCTGGAGGCTTCTGACTCAGGTAGCTGCAGGGACTGATGAATCCAAGAACAGCAGGTGAGACAGCAGGCTACTGGCTCACAGACTGCAGAGGCTGACGAATCCCAAGATCAGTAGACAGTATGGCCGGCCATTGGCTCAGGTCCCGAGGTCTGGAGGTCAGATGATGATCAGCCAGATGCAAGATATAGAGCAAGCAAGCAAGCTTTGCCACAATGTCCATATATATATTGGATGCAGGCCACATTCCCAAGGAAACTCCCCTTATAACTGATTGGCTGATCACATCAGATCACATCATGGAGGATGATGGCATTATTACATAACTGCCAAATCACATTGTTATGTAATTGTCAAACTACATCATTATGTAACTGCCAAACCACTGAGAATCATGGCCCAGCCAAGTTGACACACCACCTTAACCATCACAGCATGGCTCACTTCAAGACACAGATCAGATGTGCAAGCAGCAGAAAAGAATTTTTCTCTACCCATGAAGAGCCCTTTTAGGGGCATCATACTTCCTTAATGCAGAGACGTTTTTCAATTAAGAACACAGTAAAAAATCCAAACTAAACCCACTGTCATCAACTCAGTTCTGACTCATGGTGACACCACGTGTGTCAGAGTAGATCTGTGCTCCATAGGGTTTTCAATGACTGAATTTTTAGAAGTGGATTGCTAGGCTTTTCTTCTGAGTGACCTCTGGGTAGACTTGAACAACGAGGCTTTTGATGAGCAGCTGAGCTCATGGACCACTTGTGCTACACAAGAACACAATAGAAAGGCCTACATTAAAATCTGTTTCCCTTTCCACCTAAGGACTATTTATGAAGTACTGCTTTTAGATGCTTAAGGGTATATTTTATTTTTCTCTACAGAACAGATCTAATTTTAAAATTATACCTCAGTCATTCTGGCAGGGTTTTTGTGTTTTGGTTCTTTGGAACATGTAACACAGAAAGCATAAACTCCAAAGGATGATTGTTTGAGATGGGAAGAGAGGAAATAGTAAGTGCCGCTTCAGAACACGGTGCCACTTTCTAATTCGGTGGATGGAAGAAGAGGATTAAATTCTGTTAATCTAATTGAATATCCTTGGCAGCAATACTTGAAAGGAATTCCAAGAAGATGTGAATTTCTCTTATGTTTAAAGATTCTGCAACCATCCTTACAAACTCTAAATTACACTAAACTGTAACCTGTCTAGATAAAAATTTCTCCTTGATGACAAAGTACATTTTTTTTTTCCTTTTTTGTACTGCTTTATAAGACACTGTCCTTTTCTTCTGACTTAGCTGGTCATTACCCTCTTCGTTTATTTACACACTGTCTTTTAAATAGGTTCTGTTCTTCTTCTAAATTACAGATTTGTAGTAGAGAAGATTGTCTTCATTTTATTCTTTTTTTTATTCTGGTAAAATACATATATAACATAAAATTTGCCGTTTTAACCATTTTTAAGGTACAATTCAGTAACTTTAATTACATTCACAACATTGTGCAACCATCATGACTATTTCCATAACTTTTTCATTACCACACAGAAAGTCAGTACCCATTAAGCATTAGCTCTTCGTTCCCTCTTCCTCCCAGTCCCTGGTAACCACTAATCTGCTTTGGTCTCTATGCATTTGCCTATTCTAGATACTTCATATAAGTGGGCTTGAAAAATAGTCACTTCTCAGAACATGTATTGCAAAACCAATTATCTATTTTTAAATACATTTCGAGCCCAAATAGAGATAAGTATTGTATTTTTATGCCATGTTCCAGGTTGTGTCCATTAGCCTAAGTAAGAAAAAAGGAGCTGGGGTCACGGTTTCAAAGGGACTATGTTCTAATTCTTTCATTAGCTCCAGGATTTTCTATTACATACATTAATTTCCCTCAAACAGAAAGGAGAATAGAAAATACAGCTTTTGCCAGAGATATTTTTTATCACCCCATCTTTATGTCTTCTATTCATTCAGTAAATATTTAATGAGCACTTTCTATCTAGGCACTGAAGACAGAGAGACAGCAGAAAATAATGTAGACAGAGTCCCTGCCCCATGGAAACTTCATTTTCTGTGTTAGAAATTCTTTATTGGTTTTTACAGGTCCAAGACACTTCCTTTATTCTGTGTATTGTGGTGATACAACCAGAAATACCTGTCAAACAACTGAAGAACCTCAACACTGTCCCCAGCAGCAAGCTACTGTACCACCGGCTGGACCTCCTGGGCCAGCCTAGTGCTTGCCTCCACTTCAAACAGCTGGCAACTCTAGGTAAAATCTTTTGCTTCTTACCTTCCTTTGTCGTCTTACTCCTAGTCTCTCATTGTTAACTGCTGTCACATAGGCTCCTGACTCACAGGGACCCCATGTACAATGGTTCCTGGTCCTGTACCATCCTCATGATCAGTTGTACTTCAGACCATTGTGATCCATAGAGTTTTCACTGGCTGATTTTAGGAAGTAGATTGCCAGGCCTTTCTTCCTAGTCCATCCTAGTCTGAAAGTGCCAGTGAAACCTATTCAGCATCAAAGCAACACACATGCCTCCACTGACAGATGGGTAGTGGTTGCGCATAAGGCGCATTGGCCGGGAATCAAACCCAGGTGTCTTACATGTAATGCAAAAAATTCTGCAACTGAACCACCACTACCTCCCTTAATCATAGAAGCTCACCATAAATATCAGTGTAAATTTAAAAAAGAAAAAGATGTTGAAAGCCTGCAGTGCCAGGTGGTTGAGAGAGAAAAATGTGAAAAAGATTTGAAGCCTTGCCTTAGGTCGGGTTCTCCAGCAGATGCTGAGACGAGGATTAGTGTGCCCTTGATTTATTAAGAATGGGCTCTCAGAAGTAACTACCAAGGAAGTGAGCAAAGCCAGACAGGGAATGGGGAGAAGCCAAGCAAGTTTGATTTCAGGTGAAGTTCCAGCCTCAGCCTGTAGAGGGGGCTCTGGAGTGTAAATTACACTGTAGAGTTTGTCCAGACTCAAGGAAGGGAGCTAGGCTTTTATAGTCCTTAGTCACTTTCAGCTTTCTGCTAATGCTGGGCAAAAAGGTTTCAGTAGCCCAAAGACGGTCCATCAGAGAGTTGCAGGTACAGCACATTACAGGCAAGCACACAGATAGGGATGTAAGGGGTTGGAAGAGTGGGAAAACGGTAAAAGGGACCCAAGGGAACCTGTGTAATGCATTGACAGTAGACAGTATCCACCACAGGTTCCTATCTTCAAAAAAAGCTTAAGAAATAGGAAAGTAATTCAAAGAAAGCAAAAGGGAATTTATATTTATTATGCCAGGTGTTTTACATTCATCATCCGAGTTGACCTGTTACAAATGAGGACATTTGGGTTTAACAGGGATAAATAATTTTCTCAAGATAGCAAAGCTTAGATGGGACTCATGCTCCTTCCTCTTGCCGTGTTGCTGCCTCTGTTATTGTGTGCTGTCATGTGCCAGACACATACTAGGCGTCTGTGGTCCATGTCAGTATCCCACCATATACTCACAGGACTGTAAAACACATAGTCTCCTTTTTCCTGGTAAACTGAGCAGAAGAGGCACATGTGGGAAGAGGCGTAAGGATTCTCCATTCCAGATGAGACCACTGATGTTTGGGTTCCTCTTTTAAATTCCATCCTAGAGAGTTATGCCTGGGTATGATATCAGGAGAGCAGGCTGGGTTAAGTGGTCTCTGCTATGACATGGGCCAGCAGTATAGACAGTGTAGGGGGAGCCAGTGATGTCAACCAAGGATGTTTAGATTTTAAATGTTTTATTTGCTTTGATTTAGGTTTTGGGTTTCTGTTGTTTGTTTTTATGCAAAAGAATATGTCTGTCCTTTAACTCATATTTTTAAGAAATGCTTACTGAAAAGCTAATGTGCGCATGAGTCTCTTTTAAGTGCCGTGTAGCAAGCTAAATGCTACTGTTGGTGAAAATGAGGTCACTGTTTTGAAATTTAAAACAGTGAGGAGCAGTGATTTTTCTTGAAGAAAAAATCTCAGACCTCAGTTTTTTATTTCTGATAATCCCTCATAGCCGAGCTGTCCAATGTGGGAGCCACTAAGCACTTGAAATGTAGCTATTTCAAATTAAGATGTACTGGAAATATAAAATACACATTAGACTTCAAAGACTTAGTACTTAATATTTCTGTGTGATTACATATTAAATGATAATATTTTAGATAGATTGGAGTCTATAAAATATATTATTGAAATTAATTTAGCTTGTTTCTTTTTGCTTTTTTTATGTGGCTACTAGAAAATTTTAAATTACATTTGTGGGTTCAGCTGTATTTTGATTGGCCAGCACTGCCTCATAGAGAGTGCCCAGAAAATGCGGTTTATGACCTCAAACCTTTACACATGATTAATTGACTAGTGTCAGGTCACCCAGGCAGACCTCAGGCCTGTGTCTGGTTCTTCACTGGGAGCTCTATCCACCCTCCACTCATCTGCATGTTGGGCGGTAGAGCCCTGGAAC
Organism: Dugong dugon; assembly: GCA_030035585.1. NCBI lineage: Eukaryota > Metazoa > Chordata > Mammalia > Sirenia > Dugongidae > Dugong > Dugong dugon. Next base: position 93,488,316 of record CM057462.1, read on the forward strand.
AATAGAGGGGTCATCAAGGGTACTTTAGGATCAGTTGGTAATAAAAGTAAACCAAGATAATTAAGATATTCTAAAAAAAGAATAGAAAATAAAAGAAACAATGGTGAATAAGGAGTTCCCATCTGATTTCATTGATGCTGAGGATTTTGAGGCAGAATATTGAATATATGTCAAAGCTCTTTCCAACAGGGCTGATGTAGGTACATGCTCTTTCTTGGTACACAAAGAGGAATTTTTTAAGAGGACATCACCGAATGCAGTTAATTTCAGTTCTGTTGACTCGGTTCTTTCTGTGTTCAATCCATCCTGCTGAACTGGCTTTTTCTAAAATGTCCAGTCTCTGTCACTATTAGAAAGGCCCACTCTCCACAGAATCTCTCTTCCTCTTAACTCTGGCCCTACAACCTTACTGTGACTTTCATGGCCCTGAAGTATGTATCGCCTTTTGACATTTCTTGTATCATTATGTTATTCGCACATTGTTGTTTTGTTCTATTTATCCGTTGTCTTTCCAAGTGGATCCTAAGTTCTTTGAGTTCAAGGACAATTCATTCATGTTCTTTCTTTCTACCTCCCTCTCTCTTTTTCTCTCTCTCCCCAATGCTACTAAGCAACATCTGAGTTATCTAACTTTTTTAAGCCTCCAGTTTTCTGCTCTTTGCTATGGCCCTAATAATGATCTCCCAGCCTACCCTACAAAGATGTCCTGAGAATTAAATGAGTCATGGCATTATCGAGAGTAGCATCTTCTGGTAATGGCAGACTAGGTGATTCTGACCCATCCTATTGAGATTTCTGACCCATCCTACTGAGAGCAACGAAAAATACTGGATGGAAGCATTTTTTAAAAAATCTTGGAAACGCACCTAAGAACTAACATGATAGCAAGGAATTATTGGACCAAATCTAGGCAAAGATAACACAGAGGAAAGAGCCCAGTACTCAAACCATTTTTGCAATATAAATAGTTACCAATCCAGAAGAAACAGTTGTGAAATTGAACTGTGTGTGCTTTAGGTGCCTTCTTGGAGGCTAGGGAGAAAGACAAAAGTCAAATTCAGGATCCCCAAAAGATCTAGACCCTAAAATAAATGCAACAATTCCTCTTGCCTCCCCGCAACTTTGCCCCAACAAACACACATACGTGCTTTTAGCAGAGATCTTTAGGATATGGGTGAACCTCAGATAAATCAGGCCTTGACTTGGGATTCCTGGCATCTGAGTGACCTGCGGAATCCCAAGCATTAAACTTGAAACAAAATGGTCATGAACTAGTTGAATACATAGTCACACAATGCAGAGCTTAGGCCAGTATACTGGCTCTTTATGGGGAACTGTTTCCACCACACCAGCCTGCCTTACCTTGGGGTGTGGCACTTGGCAAAATCAAACTACAGTCCTCTCTGGAAGAAGTTGCTCCCATCCTCTTAGGTTTCAACCCATCCCTACAAATAAGTTTTTAAATACAATGTCCAGTATAGTCAAAGATAACCAGGACACAAGGAAGCAAGACACCATGTGTGAAACTAACAAAAGGAATCGAAATGAATGTACATATTTAAATGAGATAGGACATGTGATAGTGTTTTCTAAAGTATATTAAAACTTATAAAAATAGGATAAGATTTAATAGTAGAAAATTTCAAAGACAAAGATGTAGGGTTTTGTTTCATAATGTAATTCAATGTGGGGATTTTTGTCTTAGAGAACCAATGTTTCCCTCTTAGATAGGACCAACAATTAAATGTGACTCCATTAACTATTCTATTTCCACAAGCTTTTGTCCATGCCAAGTTTGGCTGCTGCCATCTGAGAGAATAATTTTTTTTTTAATTTAATTTTTGTGTTTATTCCACTGTTCCATCTTTTTCCTAAATAATTATACTAATATGAACAAAAATAGTTAATATTTATTGAACCCTTATAATGTGCCAAGCACTATTCTAAATGCTTTATATTTACTGACTCATTTGCTGTATACATTTTAACTCAGTAATTGTCACCATACCTCTATAAGGTTGGGGCAGTTATTTCCCCTGCTTTGCAGACAAGGAAAATATTACATATATTACAACTTGCCCAAAAACACACCACCAGGAAATGGTGGAGCCCAGTTTCAACCTCGTCTGGCTCCCGGTCGTATACTGCTTCCTCGATTCTAATAAGTATAGCATACTATATGTGTAGATATCAGATATTTTGTACATTTGCCATTTCAGCCACTTGTACTTGTTTGTGCGGGTATTTCATCTAGTTTGCTCTTAGGACTGTAAGCTTCCTGAGAGGAGAGAATCTGGCTTTTTCCCTTTTCAGCTCCTCCCAGTGTTAAGGTCTTAGCTTTGCTTGTGGAAGACGCTAAGCCACAGAAGCTGACTGATTGGCAGCACCTCAGTGATGCTTTTGTTTGAGCCAGAGATGATGTCTCAGTGCTCTCAGACCTGCTTTGTTTGCTTCTCTTTCAGAAAGTCCAACTGTCATGCTGTCTGCTGGCAGCTTTTCCTCCCCCTATGAACACCTCAGCCAGCCTGAGACAAAGCGCATGGTGGAACACTACACAGCCTACCTCAGTGACAATACCCGCCTCATTGCTAATCCGGGGCTCAAAGTGAGTGCTTGCCTGGGGTCCCACTTCTGGTATACTCCCTCCACCAGCCCAGGAGGGGGTTGCTGGTGGCAAACCTTAGAAGTGGGAAGCCCAGCTCTGGATCTGTGCCTCTCAGCTGGAGAGCCAGAAAGGCGGAGTGTGTGGCCCAGGGAAAGCTGGTCAACGATGACCCTTCTGATGGATTAAGAAGCCCTGGGGGCCAAATGAAGGATCTCTTTCAGATGTCAGATACACTGGGGTTTCCAAGGTAGGGGGTTGTGATTTAGAGACCAGTGGAACTTTCCCAGCCCCATTTTTCCCAGGGGAAAGAAGTGCCCACTGCTGTCTGTTGAGATAAATATGATGAAGTTTAAGGAGCAAAGATTTAGCTGTCCTTTTCTTTTTGTGTTTTAATGCACTTCACAATAGGGTTTTTCCCCTTAAACGGAGAAAACCTTGCTAGGGCAAATAATTGAGTAATCACACATCAACTGACTCCGTATTTCACTGGGCTTTTGTTTTCACCAAGTTAGGCCACATCCATCTGCTATGGAAAGGTTTTTAAGAAGTAATTGGACTTGGCTTCTCGGCAAGAGAGCCTTGGAAAGCCCTGCCAGCAGCCCACTCTCTTTTCATGTGAGTCTTAAAGGATCCCTGCTATGTCTGCTTTTGTTTCCCAGTTCTCTGTCAGAAATGAAGTAATGGCTACCAGCCACGTCACAGATGAATGGATGACACAAATGGAAATGAGTAGCCTGAACACTTATATTGTCCGCCGTTACATAGCAACACCCAATGGTGTCCTCAGAATTTATCCTGGTTCCCTCATGGACAAAGCATTTGATCCCACTAGGAGACAATGGTGAGTTTTAGGGGCTTCCTTTATCAAAGGTTCCCCCCAAATCCTGAAGAGACATAAGTACCTACAATAAAGCAACTTCAGACAGTCACATTAAAGAAGATACGTTCATGGCAGTGAAAACATGTTTTGAAATAGTTTTGTTTTATTTTTTAATGTATCACTAACAACAGCTTTGTGGGTTTCCTCTGGCTACAGTGTTTTTATCTCTTCATTGAAATTTTGAGACTGAATGCCTTACACGTGGCCATTTCAATTCCTAGTGGTTTGCTTGATTCCTACCTCATGTACAGTGTTTCCACAGTGGATATACTTAATTTTTCACTGCAGGTGATTATGGCATGGAATTATATAACTCATGTATGACCTATGAAGAATGAACACATGTAAACTCAGAAACATTCTTTTATTTCTGGGCTTTATTTTTACTCTGATTTGCAGAAACAAAAGCTAGCCAGGTGGTATAGTGACTTGGGCATAAAAACAGGATTTCTAGTTTTGTGCCACTTAGCGACTGAGTCAGTCATGAGTTGGCTATTCTTATTGCCACTTCCCCCACCTTTACTAATCCAGGGTGCATTTTGATGTGCCCAGCTGAATTTGTTTCTCCTTCATTCATTAACTCCTTTTTATTTTAACCTATGAAACATCTGCGTTGTAGATCTTACAATAAGCTCAGATATGTACTGAGTTCAGTGTCTGTTTTAAAAAGAGGGAGCTTCAGATTCTCTTGACTTCTTGTGTTGATGCTACAGTCAGACAAAAGATAAGAACATTTTGAATTGTAATGTAACAGACACAGTTTATAATAAATACTTTGAGTTACAAGCTCACTTTTCTTTGAAATTTACAGAGTGGTTGTTGTTTATACACTACAATAATGTGACTTCCTTTGGTCTCCATTAGGTATCTCCATGCTGTAGCAAATCCAGGCTTGATTTCTTTGACTGGCCCATACCTAGATGTTGGAGGAGCTGGCTATGTAGTAACCATCAGTCACACAATTCATTCATCTAGGTAATATTTTAATTAATTTTTCAATCATTTTTTAAACATATTAAGGATATTTTGAAATTTTAAATAGAATAATAGACACCAAGGATTAGTGGCAAAAACATTCACCTTTGAAGTGAGGCCAGCTGGGGTTTGAATGTCTCCTTTAGCTGTATAATGTTGGATTCCTTGAGCTTCTGCAGACATCTGTAAAATGGAGGTAAGACCTACCTCAAAGGTTACCATGTAAGTTGAGTTGATGAAAGGCTCTTAGCCCTATTCAGGGCCACCATGATGATGCTTATGAAAAAGAAGAAGAAAGATGTTAAAGATTCAGTATCACTGTTGGTAGAAATGCCCATCTTAAACTAACAGAAGAAATATCAATAGGAGCCTGATATATCATTGTCGGAAAGTGTTTTCCCAATAAAGGAGCATTTAGTGAAGAAAAAATATATTACCTCTCGTATGTGGATCAGACACTTCAGAAATACATAGAAGGTTTTTTTTGGTTGTTTGTTTTCCTTTGTCCTTGCATTGTCTCTTGAAATATAAAAAAGCTTTTTGAAAATTGATTTTCCAGGAATGTTATAAAATGTCAATACCACTGTAAATATATTTACAGGAAATCTTGCCTTTGAGGTTTCTGTTCAGCCAGTATTTAAGCTTGAAATGTCAGTAGAATTTTGGGTGGAGAGGCAAGTCACATTGTTTTAATCCATCCCTTCATTATACAAATAGCTGCTTTTCCCTAGCAACCAAGAAAGACTGTATTTTGACTGGTACCTATAATGAGGCCTTAAAATTTATAGGGGACAGATTTTCTTGCTCAACTTTATGCTTTTCACCAGTGCTCATTATATATCAAATGATTGAATTCAGTAGAATTCCTCCAACGCCAGGTTCATTGGGAGCAGGAGTTGGGAAGCAGTACGGTATGGAATTTCAATGTCATGACCTGTGTCTCCATGGAGTGCAGGGCCCTGCAGCCAGCAAAATCTTGTCTCCTTTGCAGGGCACAGTAATATGTTTGGCTATGTCAGCGGCTCCCATCATATGATATTTCACATATAAACAAGTAAATACTCATTTGAAACAGATCCCTTCAATGTTTTCCTTAACAGACCATCTGTCGAGCATACGCCTACTAATGTCTGAATAACAAGACTTGTCATCCCTCCAATATATTCTAATCATCTGAGAAAAAGTAAACAAAGGCTGATTCTTTGAGAGGACAGCAGCCACCTTGGTCTTTGATGACAATGAAATGGGCCATAACTGGGCTCTGGAAGATGTGGTTACAGTGGAGAGGGCAGGCACAAACCCACTTGTATCTCAGTCTTTAGGTGTCCTATCAGACTTCCCCAAACTGACAACTCATCAGTAACAGCCATTAGCTTTCCCTTCTGTACACTCTTCTGGGAGAGGAAGGGGTGGATTTTTAGGCTCATATATGTGTGTACAACTGTTTTTGTCAGAGTTTGGATAGGTGGAAGGATTTTGATTTGGTTGATTTACAAATATTTATGATGTTAGTCCAAATGAAGCATGATGGAAATATGATGTGCTTCCAAGTGAGGCAAACCTGGGTTCAAATCCTATATTTAGTTACTTAATATAGTATATTTAACCTATACAAGTTTAGCTATTGAGGTTTAGCAGTAGAGTGAGAAATGGCAGTTTAAATTCCGTCTTCTGGCCCCCTGTCCTCAGTGAGTGTGGATTCCCTGGAATAAGAGTCTGTTCTTGCCCTGGTCGACATGCAGTCCCATGGACCTGACAATTTGAGCGTTTGGTTTAGCTGAGCATGATTTTTGATTTTTAAAGCTGTGTCTTTTCCATTTGACATAGTTTAGAATGAAAGCCAACTACTTCTTCCCAGGCTCAAAGCAGCAGCAGCTTTGATGGATGTATTGAGGGATAGGCTTTGCAAAGGTAATTTTTTTCAAGTGATTTTTGACTTCATGTGCCAACTTGAGAACCCAACCCCCTCCTACAATGTAATTCCAGTCTGAACAAGTAGATTTTCCATTTATTAGTTGTGTGACTATATGCGAGTTCCCTCTTTGCCCTGGTTTCTTCACCTGTGAGAGACAATACAGCTGATTTCACAGGTTTAATTTAAGAGTTAAATAGTATACATAAAGCTCTTAAAACAGTGCCTGGCATGTGGTACCAGATGCTGTCAAGTGAATTCCAACTTATGGCAACCCCATGTATGTCAGAGACGAGCTGTGCTCCATACGGTTTTCAATGGCTGGTTTTTCAGAAGTAGATCACCAGGCCTTTCTTCCTAGTCACTTCTGGGTGGACTTGAATCTCCAACCTTTCAGTTAGCAGGCAAGCTTGTTAATGGTATGTATCACCCAGGGACTCCAGCATGTGGTATGGGCTCAATAATTTTTAAGTAATTATTATTATGTCCTATGACTTCTCTGAACCTCAGGTGTAAAGCAGAGGTAATGCCCATATTAAACTGGTATAAAGTGATTTAGAGATGACTCATGTAAAATGCTGAGTACTGTACTTGACAATGTCGAGTCCCAAGTAAATGGCAGTTGTTTTTATTGTCATGCTATTCATGCTTTAAGAAACCCTATGGGGCAGTTCTACTTTCCTATAGGGCTGTTATAAGTTGGAATCAACTCAATAGCTATGGGTTTGGTTGTTTTTATTTTATTTTTTTTGTTTTTATTTATGCTTTAAATTTCTGGCATTTTATTCAGCAAGACAAAGAGCTTAAGCTAATGGTGAAGTGGTCATGAAGCACTCCCGTTCACTCTTGGTTTTCAGAAGTGGTTTGGCTGATAGTTTGGGGAGGGCCTTTTGATAAGAGGAGGGGCTAGACATTGAGCCCATTTCCTGCCTCTTTTTCCAACTCAACACTCACTTATCAGTTACTCATAGTGGCTGTGCTGCCTTGTGATTCTTCTATGGGCGTGATTAGTGGCTTGAGAATCTTGGTTTGCATTCTTTGGAGAATGATCAAGCTGATAGAGATGAAGTTCAGTTATTGATTAAGGGACTGGTTAGACAAGTTTTTAGCAGTGAAAATCTCACAAAGTACTGCAAACAGCCTGGTTCATTGTACTGTTTACTTAGAAATACAGGTTTGGTTTCATTTTCTATGGCATTCTTTGTGAATTGCTACAGCAATGGTATACATGTCTGAAATACAGGTAAAAATATGAATGCTAGACTTATGTAGGCACTATGTTACTTCAGCATGTTAATCCTATTGCTGCAGGTGGCAGTCGTACAGGAGAAGCTTAAAAACAAAATTAGCATATTCCAAAAACCTTGAATTATATTTCTCAATGAGGGACTATGGTATTGTACAAAGAGTTAGATCTCGGTACTGGTCTTTATACCATAAATAAAAGGTGATCAGTCTTATGCAAGTCTCACAACCATTCTAAGTAAGCCTAATTTTCCCTTTATAAAATGGGAACTGTAATTCCTTTCAAGCTTCTTCACAGGAAGTTAAATAGGTTGGGTAGAATTGCTTGGAAACTTTTGAATGCTGTGCAGATCTAAGAAGGCAGTATAACTTAGAAGTTAAAAATATATGCTTTGGAGTTAAAACACTGGGTTTAAACTCCTGCTTCTACTAGTTATTCACTGTGTGACTTTGGGCAAATACTTCATCTCACCAAGCTTCGGTTTTCTGGAAATGATAATACCTCATAAGGTTGCTGTGATAAATAATTGAAATACTGCATTCAGATGCCTACCAGAGTGTCTATAAATTGTGGACATTAAGTAAATGGGAGCTTTACTATTATCATAATGATGAATATCATTTAGACTCATCACTCCTTGCTGGACTACCAGAGAGGTTTAAAATTCATTTGACTTATATTTCAGCAAAACACTATTTGCTACAAAGCACAAATCCCGCATGTGATAACAGTCTTGAATTTCTTCCAGGGTGGAATTTAAGTTACTTTAGTAACGATAAAGGCTCCTGTTGAGGCGGTAGCTTCTTACAGGTTATCCCACAACATGGTCTCCCCTAACCCCAGCTATCCAGCTTTGACAGCAAAGCTCTGATAGAAATTTCTCTGTGGGTCGCAATTACTTTTCTAATGGTTTTACTGTAAGATAAATTAGTATCAGTGTTGACTGTAACCAGAATGAGGCAGTTGTCTACATGACAAAGCTGATTGCAATCTGAAGTCTAGAGTTCTTTTTTATTTTATTTTTTTACTGTACTTTAGAAGAAGATTTACAGAACAAAATAGTTTCTCATTAAACAATTAATACACATATTGTTTTGTGACATTGGTTGCCCACCCCACGACATGCCAACACTTTCCCCTTCTCAACATTGGGTTCCCCATTACCAGCTTTCCTGCTGCCTGCTGCCTGCTGCCTTCTCATCCTTGCCCCTGGGCTGGTGTGCCCATTTAGTCTCCTTTTGTTTTATGGGCTTGTCTAATCTTTGGCTGAAGGGTAAACCTTAGGAATGACTTTGGTAAGGAGTTAAAAGGGTGCCCAAAGGCCGTATTCGGTGTTTCTCCAGTCTCTGTCAAACCAGTGAGCATGGTCTTTTTTTTTTTTTTTTTGGTGAGTTAGAATTTTGTTCTACATTTTTCTCCAGCTCTGTCTGGGACCCTCTATTGTGATCCCTGTCAGAGCAGTCTGTAGTGGTAGCCAGGCTTGTGCTGGATTCCGTCTTGTAGAGGCTGTGTTACTTGTGATCCATTAGTCGTATGGACCAATCTTTCCCTTGTGTCTGTGATTTTCTTCATTCTCCATTGCTCCAGATGGGGTGAGACCAGTGGAGTATCTTATCTTAGATGGCCACTCACAAGCTTTTAAGACCCCAGATGCTACTCACCAAAGGAGAATAAACTATGTTATGCCAGTTGAGCTACATGTCCCCCAAGATCATGGTCCCCAGCCCTCAGCCTAGTAATTCGGTCCCTCAGCGAGTTTGGATGTGTCAATGAAGCTTCTATGACCTTTCCTTGGTCAAATTGTGCTGGCTTTCCCCAGTATTGTGTACTCTCTTACCTTTCACCAGAGTTATTTAGTGTTTTTCCCTCCCTACCCATCTCCTCCCTATAACCATCAAAGCTTGTGTATGTGTGTAAACCTTTTCATGAGTTTTTATAGTAGTGGTCTCATACAGTGTTTGTCCTTTTGTGATTAACTTATGTCACTCAACATGACGCCTTCCAGATTCATCCATACTGTGAGATGTTTCACAGAAGCGTCATTGTTCTTATCTTTGTTTAGTACTCCATTGTGCGTACGTACCATAGTCTGTTTATCCATTCATCTGTTGATGGGCATTAGGTTGTTTCCATCTCTTTGCTGTGAATAATGCTGCAGTGAACATGAGTGTGCATATGTTATTCGTGTGATGACTCTTACTTCTCTAGGATATACACCTAGGAGTGGGCTTGCTGGATCATACAGTATTTCTATTTCTAGTTTTTAGGAAGCGCCATATCATTTCAAAATGGTTGTACCATTTTGCATTCCCACCAGCAGTGCATAAGAGTTCCAGTCTCCCTGCAGCCTCTCCAACATTTGTTATTTTCTGTTTTTTTTTTATTTGTACCAGTAATGTGTTGGCGAGATGGTATCTCATTGTAGTTTTGATTTGCATTTCTCTAATGGCTAGCGGGAGCCCTGGTGGCATAGTGGTTAAGAGCTCAGCTGATAACCACCAGCCGCTCCTTGAAAATCTTCTGGGGCAGTTCTACTTTGTCCTGTAGGGTCATTATGAGTCATAACCAACTCGATGACACCTAACAACAACAATGGCTAGTGATTGCGAGCATTTATTTCTTCATGTGTCTGTTAGCCGCCTGAATGCAAAGACTAGAGTTCTGATGTTCAAGAAGTAAATTTTACGTTGGGAGTTTCTTCTGAGTTTTCCAATTAATATTTTTAAGGTTTTTGCCCATAACAGTGGCTTTTTTTTTTTTTTTTTTTTTTTTATAAAGAAATCAGATGGGTAGATGATGGTAATGCTGTGACTCTTAGAAAGTCCCATGTTGGTTAAACCCTGCACACTCCCAGCCACAAGAGTAAAGAGGTCCATTGGCCAAATAATCCATGGCCCTCCAACCACCCATGAGCATAGACGGAAATAAAAAAACAAGGTTCCAAATGAGAAGTCCATACTTTTGATATGTCTGGCAGTTTCTTGGGGTATGTTTTCTCGGAAAAAGTAATAATTTCATTCTCAGTCCAGACTTGAGCTTTAAGTCCTCACTGTTTAGTTTTCTTTAGAGTAATTACCCATTATTGGGTATTTACTATGTGTTAGGCACATCATTAAGCACTGTAAACATACTATATCTTACTTAATCCCGATAACAACTTTATGATGTAGGTACTAATTTATCCATTTCCAGATGAGAAGACTGAAGCTTAGAAAGGTTAAGTAGCATCCCAAGAGCTACGTAGATAGAAACCAGCATGACCAAGATTTGACCTCAGATACATTTGATTCTAGAGCCAAAAAGTTAGCATCATGTTTTACCGCTCAACTTTCTCTTTCTCTACTCCCCTCGTTTTGAGAGTAGTTTTGTTGAATGGAGAAAGCACTGGTCTATGAATCAGAACATATTCTAGAATACAAGCTTTGCTTTAAGTAGAACCAGCTTTAGTGTTATGGAAAGAACATTAGAGAGGCATTGCTCCTACTAAGTTTTGTGTGACATTATACTAGTCAGTTAACCTTAATGAGATTTCAGGTTACTTGTCTATAGAGATTTGTTGGAAGGAGAAATAGTGGCCATCCATCCAACCTCCCACCTGATACCTTTCCCCCACCAGAGCCCCATGTTCTGGCCAAAGGATGGTCCAGCTTCTCTCTGAACTTCTGTAGTATCAGGGGATTAATTATATTCCATGGCATGTTAAAAATATATATACTTACCAGTCTTAAAGTTTTCTTGATCAGTCAATTAGTTGATCTTTTTTGTAGGGGTGAGAAGTGGGGAAGAACAGTTGGAATGTACTGCTGATACTATAATATGTTCTTATGATTTAACATAGCTTTTACCTTTAAATAAGAAATGCCTGTTGTTCTCATTGATCCTTTTCATATAAAGTACACAGCTGTCTTCTGGGCACACTGTGGCTGTGATGGGCATCGACTTCACGCTTAGATACTTCTACAAGGTTCTGATGGATTTATTACCAGTATGTAACCAAGATGGTGGCAACAAAATAAGGTAAGCCCTTTAGGGACACCATTTCCCTTCTGGTTGCCTAAATATAAGGAAAAAGATATCAGGTATCTCTACTTGAATGGCATCCACAGAGTCATTGTCAAGATCACAAATCAAGTCCATGGCTTGGGTGTTCTATTAAGAAGATTTTTGTTCTTTTTCTTTCCTTTTTCTAAGATACATGCTGTTTATGATTTAGACAAATAAACTCAGCTCATAACAAGGAGCGTAACCATGCTTAGAATGCTCCAACAGTTCTTGTTTCCCCAGACGCCAGCAATTAGAGGTTTCCCACATCTTGGGTACGAGAAAGACCAGAGGGTACTCTTGCATAGTACTTTTGATGTTAACTTAGTTATTAAACCAAAGTCTTTGTGAAATTTTCAGATGCTTAGACCGCTCTTTTTACATTTCCCCTAGAAAGAGGCTCATGGAACTAAAAATCTTTGCCTCCTGAATTTCAAAAGAAAATGTCTGGTCAAACCAAGTGCATTCCCTTAATTTAATGCAGGCCAGTTTTTAAAATAGCTTTCTTAGTTCACTCTCATGGCCCATACTTCCTGTCACTGCTGAGTTTGACATTGGCCCTGAATGGGGGAATGCAGGATTCATGGCAAACTGATATGACTAATGTAGAGTAAAACAGAATAGAATGTAGCCTTGATTAAAGCAATTCTAGCTTTGCTTATTTAGTATTTCCATCAAATATATTTTTATATGTCCCCCAAATGTTGTATTTTATGTGTGTTTATCATCAAAAGGAAAGAAACTTTTGATGGTTTACTTAAAGCATGCGCCTATAAATAAGTCCACTTTCTTTGGGATCTCCTTTCCCTGAAAAAAAGAATAAACTTCCCACTTTACATCCTTGCAAAAAATCTTTGAGTCCACCTGATTTCTACTGGACAGGCACATTCTGTGTGAACTGTGTAGGTGACCTCAGAGTCAGGTATAACTCTCAGCCTGTATCCCAGGTGATCTACCACCTCAAGAGTAATGGATCTGTCTACCTGTGTGCCAGGCATCCTTCACTTTTTCCATGACTATTTATTGAGAACCTAAGATAAATGCAGTTTGTTTCAGAGCTAGCAAGATAAATGCTCTCTGGAGGTATAGAAGAACCACTTATTATATGAATGAGGAATGCCATTTGTTTTGGTACAGGTGCTTCATAATGGAGGACAGGGGTTATCTGGTGGCACATCCAACCCTCATTGACCCCAAAGGACACGCACCTGTGGAACAACAGCACATCACCCACAAGGTATCTGCTGGGAGGCTGATAGCTGAGATCTCCAACAGCCTGCGGCTCATTACATGGCATGTCTTCTGTTCTATTTGACCTTGTTAGGAGCCCCTGGTAGCCAATGATATCCTGAACCACCCCAACTTTGTGAAGAAAAACCTGTGCAACAGCTTCAGTGACAGAACTGTCCAGAGGTTTTACAAATTCAACACTAGCCTTGTGGTAAGTTGATTCCTCAGCACTTTCATTCCTCATCCTGTGATAGAATGTGAAATGGGATAATGGTTAATGTCTGAGTATTCTGCCTTAGAATCACAGAACTGTAGGAGTGACAGGGATTTTCGTCCAGCTCCCCAATTTGACCGTTGCGGGATATAAAGCCCAGAATAGGGAAGTGAATATTTTAAGATCTCACACTTGTAATTCTGTTCGGTTTTGTTTGTTTAAAGACTCACCCAGTCTAAGGCCCTTGGAATGTCTGCTGAATCTGTTTTCCCACACTCTTGTATAAATATATGTGGCACTATGTGCTCCTGTCTTCCTGTCTTCTGGAGACCATGCAGTCATCTTAAACCCCTAAGGCCAGATGAGGTCAGTCCTTGGTTGTCCACCCTACTAGATGGGAGCTGGTATGTAGATCATCCAGAAAATAATTTCTCTCTTCGTTTAGGATACTCTGTACGATTTGAGGTGCAGCAGATTTACCTTGATGTGGTTAAAGATCCTAGGGACATTCTTATTGATTTGTAAATAATCTTAGCTGGGATATAAAACTAAACAAAGGAATGACAGAACCAGTATTCAAAAACTTATTTACAGGAAGAAAGATTTTTCACTCAGAATATGCATGTATGTCATTAAATGTGTAATTAAAAAATTAATTTTGAAAATGTATTGGGTTAAATTGAAAATTCTAAATTTAGCCTTAAAATAGCAACTGCAAAAGCACTTGTCTGGTAGAAGAGAGGAGTTTAAAAAATGAATATATTAATGCAATAATGTGTTTAAAGCAAAGGAAGTAATTATTACTCTGTTCAGATCCCATACAATTCTGAGCAGCGCTTTCTTTAAAGGGTATGTTGACACACTGGAGTCTAGTCAAAGGAAGGTTGCTAAGGAAGGTTGTCATAGGAAAGTCTGACTTATTCTGAGTATCTTCTATCATTTGTGCAATGGTTTCCTTAGCTCTTCAGCAGACAAAGCCAGAATACTCAGGTAGAAATTTTTCAGACAGGCAAATTTTAGTTCAGTATGAATTAGAATACTTTCTTAACAGCCCCAGTTATCCCAAAAGGGAATTGGAGCATTCCTGGTTATTCTAAAAAAGAGGATGATAATCCTGTATTACTGCTTATATTGTAGAGGTGGGCATCTTCCAGGCAGTAGAAAATTTGTCTGGACCTCTAAGAACCCAAGCAATCAATGACATGACTCTTAGTGTTAGGCTTCTCTTCACCACACATCTGTAAGACATGAATGACATGGAAACTGACATAGGGTTCAATCTGCCTAGTGCATATAACACACGTGCGGGAAAATGATTATGCACAAACTGATACTGGTTTTGAACCTTTGGTTTTCCAATATGGTAGACAAATTTGGCAGATCAAGAAGTTGGCTACCACATTTCCTTATTATACAGTGATGCAGAGGATACTTGCTTTGGTTGGATTGTTTGAATATTTTGGAAGCAGGAGCCTGTCTTAAAGAGGCTTTGGTTTTTAAATAATTCTTTTATTCTCTAGGAGAAAAGTTATCCAAGAGAGAAAAAAATGCATGTTTTCTGGTGGATTAAGTTTCCCTTTGAGTTCGTCTTTACCTGAAAGTTGTCTTTTATTGCTTCTTGGAGTTATTTCCTTTGTTATGTTATATTGTTAATTGATTTAAAAAAGAAACCAGGTTATATGCACAGCTATAAAAATTTATTTCTGTATAAGCATAAATAAAAGAACAAATAATTTATATAAAACTGTTTAATGGGAATTATCTCTGACTGATGGGATTATGTGTATTTTTTCTTTATTTTCCATCATTTTAACAGTAACTATGTATTACTTTTGTATTAAGCTATTTTCAGTAGACAGTTGAAGGGTTGTTTTCACCAAGATAGGGCAGGGTCTCTGCATTGCTGTGTGTCACTCCTGACACTACTTGGCTGTTCCACAGGGGGATTTGACAAACCTTGTGCATGGCAGCCACTGTTCTAAATACAGACTGGCGAGGATCCCGGGAACCAATGCGTTTGTCGGCATTGTCAACGAAACATGCGATTCTCTTGCCTTCTGTGCTTGTAGCATGGTGGACCGGCTCTGTCTCAACTGTCACCGGTAAAAACATGATGGGTTGTGTTCTGTTTACCACCCTATTTATATTTTAACCGATGCCAGTCATTTTGAAGTGGCATCTGCAAAATAAACTGAAAGTACCTGTGCGTGTGCTGGAAAAAAGGAAAGTCCCAGTTACAAAAGCCTTTAGAGCTGTGCCATTTGCAGCATCCTTGTCCTAAGAGCAGTGGATTAAGGCCAATTGTGTATTTAAACCTTTGGTAAGAACTTCCTTTTTACTGTCCCTTTTAGCTAGCTCAGGGTTTCTTTGTTTTGTTTCCCGGAGTGTGAACAATATGTAGTTTGTCACTGACACTCTGCAGAGTAACTTTCTGCTTTTCAGAATGGAACAAAATGAATGTGAATGTCCTTGTGAATGCCCTCTAGAGGTCAACGAATGTACTGGCAACCTCACCAACGCAGAGAACCGGTAAAAATTGACACCGTGGGCTCTCATTTATAGATTTGTTTTGGGTTGTGGTATAAAAAGGTGATTCACTCTAATGATGGCAGTGTTTAGTGAGCCAGATTCCAAGTTCCCTAGTGCCTTCAAATGAAGTCTGCTTTCAGGTTTAAATATAATTATCGTGTAAGTGTAAAGAGTATATGCGCTATCTCCAAAAAATAGGAGAATGTAACATAGTTACTAAGTGCCTACCACATGTCAGGTACTTCATACACATTATGTCACTTACTTTTCAAATTAACCCTGTGGTAAATATGCAAGTACCTTTCACACATATACACACATGCTCACACCTAATTCAATATTATTTATATTTTAAGACCAGTTAAATAAATTGTGGTAAATCCATTCTGTAGAATTTAAATAAAAGACAATGAAGTATGTATGTGTATACTAGTATATGTTTATTTAGGCAAAGAAAAAAAATGTCTAAAAGAATCCTCACTCAACTGTTAACAGTGGTTACCTCTGAAAAGTGAGATTTAGAATGGAGAATGAAGGAAGATTACGTTCACTTTTGATTTTATTCATTCCAGTTTTGTTGAATATTTATAACTTCCTAATTTGTTTCAATATTATTTCTACGACACATAAAGATGAAGACATTGAAGCTTAGAGTAGTTAAGTAATTGGCCCAAGGTCACGTTAAGTGACAAAGTCAGGATTTGAACTCAGTGCTCTCTGACCACTGTTAAGAACAACTTCACGGAGCTGCCCTACAGCCATTCAGACAGCCCTCCAGCCAGGGCCATGATGAGTTTAGAATGGGGATGGCATTGGTCCTAACCTTCATACTTGCTTTCTGCATAGAAACCCAAGCTGTGAGGTCCACCAGGAGCCAGTGACGTACACCGCTATTGATCCCGGCCTCCAAGATGCTCTTCACCAGTGTGTCAACAGCAGGTGTAGTCAGAGGATGGAAAGTGGGTAAGCAGTGCCCTGTGCTTATTTCAGGTCACCGCGATGGCTGCGGCGGTGACTGGCAGCCTCACTGAGCTTTCCCAGCCAGTATACATTTGTCTCTTTCTTGATGTTTTAAAAAGATACATCAGTTTTTCAGCTCTGACACTGATTTCCAAAAGCCTTTTTTCTACCAAGTTTAAGGTTGTCCAGGCCATTTGATTCTCCTGTTTCAGTTAGTTACAGCTATTTGGCATTTGTGCCGTATGTTCATAGCCTCATCTGTGGATGGGAAAGTTATTCTGGAGTTGAAAGAAGTGTGAGGGGACATGGCATGAAGGAGCAAGGGTGAGGGGGCAGGAAGTCAGGGAGTCGGAACCAGAAGCAGAGCTCAGTGGACAAGCTGTATGTGTGATATTTTCAAGGCTACCAAATTTCCTTTCTCGGAAAGCAGATCTGCTGCATGGTAGTTTTGAAAACTGAAAACCGTGTGTCTCCTGCCCCTCTTCTCTAGTGTATTCGAGACTAGACATCTGGGCAATAGTGGCGGTGGTAGGCTAATGGAAGGAGGGATGGTGGTAGTGATGAATTTATTGTAGCTGCAATTGATGGGAAAAAAATAGGTAGAAGGAGTGAGTAGAAGGGACAGCCAGTTCTCCTTTGGGTGTGTAGTTTAGCAGACGGACAGTCTGACATCAAATTGTTTATTTGGGATGTTATGCAATAGCCCAAAGTTAATTAAATTTGAGAAACACCGCAGATAGTCTCTTAGAGAATCATGATGCACTTAAATATTAAAAGTTTTAAGAAATTGGTAATAAAATATCTGTTTAACTGTCCTAGTATTTCCCCAACTTATTTGACCATTTTATCCTTTTTTTTTTTTTTTAATGACCACATATTTGGGGATGTTAGACCAAAGTCTAACAAACCTTGGGGCATTTGATCTTTTAAGATGATTATTTAGTATCTCTGCACTAATCCATGATGTGTGGGTTTAATAGTTTGATTCTTAGAGAGCAGTTTTATTTCTTTCATTTCCAAGTTGTTGAGGGCTTAAAACGGCTTTCTCCATTGCTGTTCTCATTTTATAAGGAAAAGAAACAAAAGTTCAAGGAGTTCACAGCACTAGTAAATAATGGAGCTCTTGAGATTTGTCTGATACCCAAGTCCATGCACTCTCCCCTGCCCCACACTGCCTTCTGGAACTCTCAGTATATCATCCTTCTGGCAGGGACTGTTTTGGTGTACTGGATTGTGAGTGGTGCATGGTAGACAGCGATGGAAAGACCCACCTGGACAAATCCTACTGTGCGCCCCAGAAGGAATGCTTCGGGGGGATTGTTGGAGCCAAAAGTCCCTACGTTGATGATATGGGAGCAATAGGTATGTGTGTGGGGAACCCAGAACAATGAGGTTCTTGAATACACATTTTCCTGCCTACATTCTAGGACAGAAATCTTAAAAATGATCTTCTGCTCTACTTCCCCGATCCCTTTGCCAGTAGTTTTTAGTTACAAAACCAAGGCAGATAATTACCTTCAGAGCTGGCTAGATAGAATATGCAGAGAGAGTGAACAGCCAGCTGTCCTGCCAAATTTTGCTGGCCTGGAATTCATTCCCATAAAGCTTGTTCAGAGAAATATCAGGCCTGATTTCCGCATGGCTGAACTCTAGAGCCTGTCTGAATGGGAGTCCCAGCTGTCAGAAGCTCTGGGCCAGTTATGCACAGAGTGACCACTGCATGTCTGTTTTCTGCTGCTACCTTCCCTCATGACTTTTCTCAAGCAGAAGTCTTATGGCTACAAATCAGTATTTAGGGTCTTGGGGTCAACAGAAGCCAGAGCTACCCAATGCAACTGGAACAGTTAGTGGGAGGGGCTCTGTAGGGAGGAGAGCCCCTGGGATCAAGCTTCAAGACCTGGAAAATACTGCCCAGGAGGCTGTATCCCTCTGCTGAGATTTTCTCAGTATCATTCTGGGATTAACACTGACACCTAAAGCTTTAGCCCTTGCTAAATGGTTAAGCACTTGGCTACTAACTGAAAAGCTGGTAGTTTGAATCCCCACAAAGGCACCTTGGAAGAAAGTCCTGGCAATCTACTTCTGAAAGATCACAGTCATTGAAAACCCTGTAAGGCACAGTTCTAGTCTGACATACATGAGATCGGCATGAGTCGGAATTCACTCAATGGCAACTATTGTTGTTCGTTGTTTTATTTCTACTTAAAGCTTACTTGGCAGGGGAGTCAAACTCTTAAATCTTTAGTTAATACCTTGGTTTTTAACATCTCCCTACATTAGTGTGTCTGTAGAAGAAAGGCTCATGTAAGGAAGGGTTTTGATCTCACATATTACTGCTGAACCAGATGAGGACATAGTTGAAGTGACCTTTTTCCAAGAAAGCACTTAATGCCCACCAGCATTTTCCTATCTGAAAATGCAAATGGTGTTTTATTGGGAACCCATAAGCTTTGAAATTTGATCTGTTTGGCACATATGTATTGTACCCGGTGTCATTTATTGCAGTAGATCAGTCACGTGACCCCCCAAAAGGCCCATATTGCATTCACCTTTGTACTTGGGGAGTTTCCTCCTCTTTCAAGAATTACTCATACCCCAAGGAGCCAGGATTCTGTTAGCACTGGATGCTGCATATTTAGATGGTTCTCATCTATTCATTTGCCTTACCGGTCCTTGCCAATTGTGCTTTTACCCTGCTTACCAACCAGGATTTTAATTTGAGAACCAGGGACTCAACGAAGCCATTGCTTCCAGATTCTGGTGAGCCTTCTTTGAGAAATTCAAAGCTTAAAGCAGCTGTTCTTACTTATCTTCCCCAAGTCCCTTCCTGCCCTGTTCCTTTCCATTTCTCACACACGCCCCTCCCCCCAGCCCTGCCTCCTCTCACATTTGGGAAATATTTATGACATCTGTTTGTTTGTTTTAATGAAGGCGATGAGGTTATCACATTGAACATGATTAAGAGTGCTCCCGTGGGTCCTGTGGCTGGAGGTATTATGGGATGCATCATGGTGCTTGTCCTTGCTGTGTACGCCTACCGCCATCAGATCCATCACCGGAGTCATCAGCATATGTCTCCTCTTGCTGCCCAAGGTGAGCTAAAAATGAATCCCAAAGCTCCTCCAGGAGGCAGCAGCCTCACTTGGGTTGTTCAAAGACGGGAAGGACAATGGCCAGTTGTCTTCATGGCTAAGGAATTACCAGAACGGTGCTACTTTTTCAGCTTCCACAGAGTAGATTCAGAAATCCCCAAAGCCTGCTTTTCTCCTTTAGCCCGCTGCTCATCCTTAGTGCCAAACCCTATGAGTTCCATTTGGATTCCCCAGAAAAATCTCTAGAGCTCCTCTCTTCTTACACAGTGTTAGCCTGTAGCCAGCCTCTGTAATAAGCCAGTCCCAGGGGTTGGGATGCTGACTGGAAAACTTTGTTCCTCACTAAGGTCAGCTACCCTGCAGTTCCAAAAAGACAGGTGAATCCAGATGTCCCAGATCACAATTGGCAAGAACATGAATCTGTTACACTGCAGCTGTTATTGTGCAGTGTGAGTGCACACACATTTGAATAATCACATCTCTTAAAAAGGGATAAGTAATCATGGCTTGAATACTAAGAGGTTTTAGCATGGTATCTGTGCTTGTTTGCAGGGGCCAAGCCATTTAATGCCATACCCATCATTCCCTGAAGTCCCCCAGCATGGCTTGACCTGACCTTTGTGGAGATAAAGCTAACTCATCATCCTTCCTGGACTCAGTCAGGAGCCACTTAGCTCACCATTGCAGCAGTAACGATGGGTTCTTTTGGGGATGTTTCACTATGGCCACAGTTGTGAAGGCAGATCATGGGATAATGTTGCCTGATTTAGTAACAAGGATATCACAAAGGCTTTCCTGGTGGTAAGATTTGGCTGGACTGAGAATGACTGCAGTCCAGACTTACCTTATGCCTGGCCTTTGTAGGACCTTGTAGCCCCGTTTTATAAACATAGCAGTGATTTTAGCCCCTGTCTTCCTGTTTCGGGTACTTGAGTATTCAAGATCTATTGACCTCAATCAACTTCTTTTCTCCTCTTTCTTCCAAAACCCATTTCCGGTGTCTCTTGATTGTGCACTTCTTGTTCTTCCTCTTCTGATTCCTGCTTCCTTCCCTTAAAACATAAAAGTAAAAGAATTGGCATCGGTTCACTCTTCTCCAAAATAGAATTCACTCTTGGTGGAATGCTGTCACCCAGACATCAGATGAGCACTCAGCAGGGTATTAAAGCGGGTGATTTTGTTTGATTAAATAGTCGTGTTTCTCTCTTTTCAATGATGGGTAGAAATGTCAGTGCGTCTGTCCAACCTGGAGAATGACAGAGATGAAAGAGATGATGACAGTCACGAAGACAGAGGCATCAGTGAGTATTCGGCTGCCTCGCTGCGGAGTGTCGGCAGGAGGCTAATCCAGAATGAATATTCTTTCTTATATCCTTTTGGCTTATATTAAAATTTAAGGAGCTTTAACATGGTGGGTGTTTTCTTTCTCCCTTTTCCTTTGGGAGTGAGCGTATCAATGTTTGCTTTGTTTTAGAGAATTTCAAAAGATTGTATGATGTTCTTTGTTTTTTGGATTAAGTGCTTTGGCATAAAACAGCTCACCCTACCTTCGCCTTCTCTCCTCCTCATTACTTTCCAACATGGTATTTTAGAAAGGGAATCTTCCAGTGTGCATTTTTTAATCCCTTAAATAGTACATACAAGTCAGGAAAAAAAAGGAGAGCATTTTCTTTATCAAAAGAGAGCTCCGTTAGTGTTGAGCTACCCTGGTCTTCAAGTACCTAGAGCATCGCTTCTTGATGCCTGTTGGAGATACATAATTAAGTACCTCTCACTGTACTGGTTCAAAGGCTAATCCTCAGAATTTTTAAAAAATTACTTATTCTAGCTCTCCAAAGAATAACTCTCCCAACGTGTGAATGCACTTGCTCAGAGCAAATGTGCTTGATCTAATAAAGATACCTGCGTAAGACTGAGCATTAACCGCCCTTACCTTCCCACAGTCAGCAACACCCGATTCATAGCTGCGGTCATTGAACGGCGCACACACAGTCCAGAGAGGAGGCGTCGCTACTGGGGCCGGTCGGGAACAGAAAGTGATCATGGTAAGGTCTGGCTTCCTGCATTTGAGGACCTGAGAAACCTGGGGAGTGCCTGTGGGCCAATGCTCACATCCTTTCTCTCCTTCTTTCTGTGCTTAGGTAAATTATTTTGACATAATTTTAAAAAAAAAAAAGCACTCTAGTCATGGCTCTGTTTTATAAGAGCCCGTGGGCGGGTTTGCTCATGTCTCAGCACTCCCAGGCATCAGCCACGTGACATCCGGACACACAGATTGCTTCCTAGGTTTCCTTAGCATTCTCACCTCCATGAAGAAAAATTTAGGTTGTCTAAATGGAACCTGCTTTCCACCCCACTTGATTCTCAGTAAACCAGCATCTTCTGAGGTCCTGCTACCCAGTGTGGCTAGTTGGCAAACACCAGCATCATTAAGGGTGCTCCCAGCTACATGCTCTTGGCACATGACAAGAGTCCATACATGCTGTCTTCTGGCATTTCTCTGCCCTGACATCCAGCCTTGGCTGGGAGGGTAAGGGAAGAATTCACCAAGGAGGCATCATTTGGACTGAGCCTCAAAGGATGACTGAGTAAAGTTAGGGGCAAAGGATTTTAGAAGCAAAAGGACTAGTGCATGCAAAGGCAGGGCATTGTATAACGTGGTGCCTGTAATATGCTCTGGAAGAAGCAAGTATAGACATAGCTGAGACGAGGTTTGGGGCCAAAGTGAAGAGGCACCAGATGCTGAGCCTAAGACTTGGCCATAGCACGTGGCCTCTCACCTTCTCAGTGTCCTTATCACTCACTGTGACAAAGAACAGCAGATCTAGTCTCTAAGCATCACTGTTCTAATTCCACAAAAATATAACAGGAGTATAGGACTTTTCTTGTAAACTCTTTTCATTTCTCAAGATTGCTGTTTAATTCTCCAGAAATCTCTATTTTCTTCCCACAGTCAGGTCTTTTTTTTTTTTTTTTAAGCATAAATAATGCATTTATGCCTCTTTGACTCAGCTTTCTCCACATCTACCTTGAAAAAAGAAATCCTCGAACAGTGTACTCCCATACCTATGCTAAAAAATGAAGAAGTGAATATTCGTCAAAGCAACTAGTATTCCCTTTATACTGTAGCCAGGATTCAGGCTGCCTTTGGGGAACAGGAGAAGCTAAAGAAGAAAACAGTGTTTTGTCAATTGAAGTCTGTTAATCTGGGCTGTGAATGACATTGTTCCCGTTAACTAAATAGAAACTTTAGTTTTCTATGGTAAGTCAAAGCAGAAGTTAAATTTTTCAGTTTCTTTTGGCTTTCCGGCTTTTTTCCCTAAAAACCTTTGAACCTGCATAAATTTCTTCTGCCAGGCAGTTCTGTGCCTCTTCTCCTTTGAATAATAAAACAGGTTTGAGGCTACTAAAGTTCAGCAGAAATAATTTCTTAGTCAGCAGAAACACTGAATCCTTTTTTTTCTCTCTCCCCCAATAGCAATTGCATCAATACCAAACTGGAACTCTGAGTGACGTTTCAGTTGTCCCATTAGCTCTCCCATTGTCTTAGTAAAATGGCATAGGAAGCAACATTTTAGATGAAAGGAAGGGTGTAGTGTCAGTATCTGAACTCCAAGGAATCTTGCTAAGGGCTTGGTTTCTTTCATTTTTCACAATAATTGGATCCCTCTTATCCCCAAGGAATGAAAAATAGTTTCTCATGCAGACAGAATGCAGCACCAAAAGAAATAGAAGACGTTGACGTTCCACAGAATTCCAAATGCACCACAAAATCAATAGCATTTAACTACAAGTTGTCATCTCCCTAAACCTGTACGGTGGGTCACTAAAAGCCGTGGCATCAGGTTAATTGTCCCTGGGATGCTAGATGATAAGCTGTACCTATACATTAAAGTGGGGTAAGAGTTCAGCCGCTAACAAAAACGTCAGCAGTTTGAATCCACCGGCCACTCCGTGAAAACCCTATGGGGCAGTTCTACTCTGTCCTATAGGGTCACTATGAGTCAGAAATGACTCGACAGCAATGGGTTTTTTTTTTTTAATACGTTAAACAGGAAAATCTAATCTAATTGTTTCATCTGCACACTTCTTGCGTGTATTCTATTTGGTGGATTTATTGGGCGCCTGGTATTTGCTAGGCACGGTGGAGAGAGTTAAAGATGGGGGCATGTCATTTCTGTGAGGCTGTGTGATATAGTGGAAGAGCTTATGAGATAGGATCCAGGAGAGCTTGCTTTGAATCCTACCTCTCCTCATTTTTACAAGCTTTGAGCCTTAATTAAGCTACTTTGGACCTCAGTTTTCTAGTAATTAAAACAGGATTGAAAATTCTACTTCAGCACTAACGTTCATTGTTATTCACAGTAGCCACAAGGTGGGTACAACCTAAGTGTCCGTCAACAGATGAATGAATCAACAAAATGGAGTACATACATACCATGCAATGTTATTCAGCCATAAAGAGAAATGAAGTTCTGATACATCCTACGACATGGATAAACATTGAAAACATTATGCTGAGTAAATTAAGTCAGACACAAAAGGACAAATATTGCTATGATTTTATATGAAATGTCTAGAATGGGTAACTGTATAGAGACAGAGGAGTCCCTGGGTAATGCAAACACACTCAGCTGCTAACGCGAAGGCTGGAGGTTCAAGGCCATCCAGAGGCACCTCAGAAAAAAGGCCTGGCAATCTACTTCTGAAAAATCAACCGTTGAAAACCCCATGGAGCACACTTCTACTCTGACATACGTGGGGTTGCCATGAGTCGGAATCAACTCAATAGAAACCAATTTAGAGAGAGAGAAAGTAGATGAGTGGTTACCAGGAGCTGAGAGAGGGGAATAGGAAGTTATTGCTTAATGGGTACAGAACTCTTTCTTGTGATGAAAAAGTATTAGATAGAAATAGTGGTGATAATTGCACAACATCGTGAATGTGATTAATGCCATTGGATTGTATACTTGGAAATGGTTAAAATGGCAAATTTTATATTGTATAAATTTTACCAGAATTAAAAAAAAAAAATTACCTCATAAGGTTGTTGTGAGGATTGAATGAAATAGCACATGACCAACAGGGAGCTCAGGGTTGGCCTCCCTATATCCACACCCACCCTGTCCTCAAGGAATTTACAGTCCAGGAGGAAACCATAAATGAATGCATGTATTCATTACTCGATAGGATTGCCATGGGTTGGAATCAACTCAGCAATGAGCAAATTCCACAAGACTCAAAAGGCAAATGCTGAACTTAGAACCTTGTATTGCAATATAAGACCATTTTCTAGAGGTGCATGGATTTTCTCAGTTACTCTCTGTGGCCACAAGATGGCGAATGAGTCCCCAGAAGGACCTAACATCCCTTAGGGACAATCAAGAGCACGTTCTTAGGGACCATCAGATAAACACATAAGGAGAATACAATAGACCAGAAGTCTAATCTTGACCCTTCTATTGTTTGTGGACATCTGACCTCCCCCGTGAAGCCTATTTCTCTGTTGAGATTGTCTTTGCAGAAACTTTTCTATCTATGCCTTTGGACATGTTTTTCCTTTGAAAGTGTTTTTAAATATTTTTTGTGTTTTAAAGACGCTTCCACCTCCATGAAAGCAGGGACCATATCTGACTTGTTTGTTTATTTGTTTTAAGTTTTTCTATTTTTCTAAGTTATACATGCACAGAGTTTAGAGTTAAATCGTTCTACAAGGCTTGTTATGGAAAATCAACGTCCCTGATATGCTTCCCAGTTTTTCAGTTCCTAGAGGTAACTAACTACTTTCAACTCTTCTTTTTTTAATTGTGGTAAAAATATATATAACAAAAGATTTGCCAGTTCAGCGTTTTTTACAGGTAGCCCATGTCTGTCTTATTCATCACAATGTTGTTCCCAGTGCTCAGCAGAATTGCCTGGCACCGAAAAATACCGTTAATTTGTTGAGTGAGAGAATGTATTTGGCTTTCTCCTGCTTCTCCAGAACTTGCTACTACCCTCCCCCCCGCCCCACACACACACGTTTTCATTAATCAGAAGAGAAGAAGCCTACGTTACAGGGGGGTTATGGAATGGCCCCAGAGTAAGAGTTTACTTGGGAAGGGCCTCTGCTGTGGTACTCATCAGAAAGCAGTAGCAGGAGAAATGAGAGTGTGTCCAAGTGGCCTCGCTGACAGCCGCACCATCACCACCACCCTGAGTACGAACCCCAGGGCTTGTGACTAGACCGGTTTAGCATAGGCCTGAACTCTCTGTCAGAACTCCTTGGCTGAGCCCAGTGAATCCTAGCATGTCTTCATTTGATGACACCGCTAGATATCAAACCAGACAGAATCATAAATGATAATAAAAAAAAAATCATTGACACCATTGCTTTGGGAATATATGTTTTTTTTAAGTGCCTGGATTGTTGAAATCTGTTAAATTTATCTATTATGAAGATAAATAAGCCCCTGTACTCCAAGATAGAATTTGCTAGTAAGAAGATCAGACTTAATGGTCCGACTGAGACTGGAGGAACCCCAGAAATCATGGCCCCTGGAGTCTCTATCAGCCCAGAACTAAAACAATTTCTGAGGCCAACTCTTCAGACAAAGATTGGACTGGACTGTGGGACATAAAGTGATACTCGTGAAGAGTGTGCCTCTTAGCTCAAGTAGATAGAAGAGACTAAATGGGCAGCTTCTGTCCGGAGGTGAGATGGGAAGGCAGAGAGGGCTAGGAGCTGGTTGATTGGACATGGGGAATCACAGGTGGAAAGGAGGAGTGTGCTGTCACAGTATAGGGAGAGCAATTAGGGTCACATGACAATGTATGTATAAATTTTTGTATGGGAAAAAAATTTAAAAAAAAGAAAGAATTTGCTAGTGGACAAGACAGACCAGTATTATAATGTGGTAAACTCTTAATTTAGAGATGTGCACAGGATGCTTTGTTAGCTCCCAGAAGCAGCACCAGACCCCACATGGGTTGACAGGGCTGAAGGTGGGAAGGAGTGAGTTGGTTGGGAAGGCTTCCTGAAGGAGACACTCAAACTGAAGCATGAAGCGCAACAGCAAGATGAAGGAAGGTGGGGAGGGTGAGCCAGGCAGAAGGAGCATCATGAGCTTAACACCATGGATGTTAAAATGAAGTATCAGTTACTCCAGTGCTTATGGAAACCCTGGTGGCGCAGTGGTTAAGTGCTATGTGGGCTAACCAAAAGGTCGGCAGTTCGAATCCACCTGGCACTACTTGGAAACTATAGGGCAGTTCTACTCTGTCCTATAGGGTCGCTGTGAGTTGGAATCCACTCGATGGCAGTGGGTTTGGTTTTTTGTTTTTTCCGTGTGCTTGTAATTAGCAGAGATGGGAAGCCATCCAGGAGGTATTTAGATGCAAAGTGAAGGGAGCCTAGCACTAAAGTTTGGCCAAAAATAATCAACACAGATACGGAAATGTTGCTAAAATGTACGTTAGTCCTTTACATGTATAGCACAAGATGGTTTTTAACATACACAGCACTCTGTAACTGAGATTCTAGAGCCTAGTATCCAAACTTAAATTCCAGACTCAGCACTGCCAAAGCTGAGAAACTTATTTTGGCTCTTGATCTCTGAATCATGTTAATGACATCACTATTTCCCCAGCCTCTGAACTTAGAAACCATGACCTTATCCAAGGCTGCCATCTCCCCTGGCATCTGCACCAGTCAAGTCCATTTGGTCACCAAATTCCATCTACTCTGTACTTGAAAGGTCTCTTAAAGAAGCCAGCTGTTTGCTCACTTCCAAACACTGTTCTGACCTGCTTCAGGTCCTCGCCATCTCTTCGGGGCCATGCTTCAGCCGTCTGTCCTCTGAGCCTCTGATCCTTCCCTCCTTCGGTCCAGCCTCCTCATTTTCCCGGCGGATCTTGTGAAAGCATGCCTTCTATCAGCACCACCACCCCATTGCCCATTACTAAATCCTAACTTCTAGCTTCCACCACTCTTCTCTATCTGGTCTTAGCTTGCCTTTCAAGCCTCCTCATCTCCCATTCTCCCCCACCCCACTCCCCAGTACACACACACACACACACACACACACACACACACACACACACACACGGGGCTTTTCACCATTCCCGGAATCCACCAGATCCTTTCAGGCTACCAAACCTTTGCATGTTCTTGCCCCTGCCCATCATCCCGCGATGGTGCAAACAGTTAACATGCTTGGCTGCAATCCAAAGGTTGGAGGTCTGAGTCCACCCAGAGGCACCTCAGAAGAAAGTCCTGGCAATCTACTTCAAAAAAATCAGCCACTGAAAACCCTATGGAGCATAGTTCTACACTGACATACGCGGGGTCTCCATGAGTTGGAGTCAACATGATGGCAACTCATTGGTTAAGCTCCTGCCTATAATACCTTTCCACCCCTTTCTTTACCTAGTGACTCCTTCTTTCCCATCAAGAGCACCTTAAGTGTCACCTCCTCTAGTCTCCTAAGCAAGTTAACTGGCTTCATTATTCCTTCCTTTTGTTATTCCTCAGTTTTAGCACATGTACACTGCCCCTTCTTGACTGTGGCCCTCTTGGGGGCACTGGGGCCTTGTCTTACCCCTTTTTCTGTTTAGCCCTTAGCCTACCTCCTGGCACCAAGAAGGCACTAGGTAATGATAGACACATACACCAGTGAAATCTCCCCTTTCTGTGCTAAATTCTTTGGGGCTACAACCCTGAGTTTCTGGCTAGACATTTCCATATATGTGACCCACAGGCTCTCAAAACCAATGCATGCGAAAACAAAATTCACTTTCTTCCCTGAGACTCAGGGTCTCAGAGTGTCCCTCTCTAGTCACCCTGACTCAAAGGTGTAGTTGCCTTTAACCATCCATCACCCCCCACATCCCTTCCCATCCAATCACTCAGCAACTTCTTCCATTGTTTCCCCCCTGAATATCTTTCAGTCTGTTCAATTCCTCTATAGTTTTACTTCTTCATCTTTCATCTGAGCTATTGCAGTAACCTCTAACTCCCCCCTCTCTTCCTTCCATTCATTTCTCCAAATTGTCACCATAACTATCTTTTGATCAATGCCATTTTTCGGTCTTCTTAAAACCCTGTAATGTTTTTCCATTTTCTGTTTTCTGGCAAGGCCTTTATAATCTGACTTTAAGTTACCTTTCCACCTTCCCCTTGCCTTTTCCTCCAGCTGCTTGCTATCACTCATCCTAGCCACATGGTACAGTAATGGCCTTACGTTTCCATGACTCTGTCTCTGTTCATCCTCTCCCCTTGCTGTGTCTACTTACCCAACTCCTGCTCATTCATTGAAGCTCGACTAAAATCTGAAACTTTCTTACGCCAGCCAGCCAGAATTAGTTATTCCCTCTTCTGGATTTCAGTTATACCTCAATTATAGCACTTACAGAGGGACAGTGGTGGTTCAGTGGTAGAATTCTCATCCTCCATGTGGGAGACCGGGGTTTGATTCCCAGCCCATGCACATCAGCACAGACACTGCCTATCCGTCAGTGGAGGCTTGTGTGTTGCTATGATGCTGGGAAGGTTTCAGTGGAGTTTCCAAACTGAGACAGACTAAGAAGAAAGGCCTGGTGGTCTACTTCCAAAATTCAGCCAATGAGAGCAATATGGATCACAACAGTCCAAACTCCTTATGCATGGGATCACCACGAGTTAAGGCTGACTCAGTGGCAGCTAACAACAACATAGCATTTACCATTTTCTGCATTTCAATAAACTTAGCTTTGTGAAGATCTTGTGTCATATTCTGTTGTGAAAACCTCAGGGAAAGGAGACGCCTCTTATTTGTGTTTCACAGTCTTCCCCTCCCTCAGCCCCATAATGGTCTTCAGTAAATGAATAATTGAACTGAGCTATTCTTGTACTTGTTTTATTTCTCAAGCACTAGCTTTTGAGTTCCTTGTGCAGGGACTGCATTTTCATCTGGGTGTCTACTGCCATGTCTTATACATAGTAGTGCCCAATAAATATTTGTTGAATTGGACTGTTAAATAATTCTATCATTTGAGAAACGTCTCATTGAAGACAGAGAATTGCCTTTCTCATTTTTGCACAGAGCATGCATTTTCAACCACCAACTATTCCTGCTTGGCTGTGTGCAAGCACATCAGTTTTATAGCCACAAATGTGACTAGCACAACCCACGGGTGAGTACTGATAGATGCTAACTGTAGATGCAGCGGAAATATTAATGAGCTGTCACTTCTCAACATTTTTAAAGGGGATTTTTGCAATATTTAAAAACATGCCAAGATTCTTGGAATGGAATCCTTTGATCAACAAGGGCATTTTCTTTTGAAACATGTATTACTTAGAATACTAAAAGAAATTAATCTTTCAATACAGTGAGCCAGCTTATATGGAGAATAGTTGATTCCTCTGTTAGTTGCTGTCGGCATTATAGATATATGTGTGGAGTTGGTGTTTTATTAGGTACTGGAACTTTGGGGAAGTTCCTTAGGCTCTCTGATCTTCCTTTCCCTCGCTCATCTACAAAATGGACATGGAAGTATGTGCCTCATTGATATGCAGGAATTTCATGAAACAGGTGCCTGCTCTGTTGCAGGGGCAGGGAAGGGTGGCCATGGCTTTTGTCACGACATGTCAACCCTCTCCCTTCTCAACCTTTTTTTTTTTTTTGGTGTAAATATACATAGCCAAAGATACACCATTTCAAAAATTTCTACATGCACCGTTCAGTGACATCGACCACACTCTTCCAGTTGTGCTGCTATTCTCACTTTAGATGAAGGTTTACAGAACAAAATAGTTTCTCATTAAACAGTTAGTATACATGTTGCCCTATGACAATGGTTAACGGCCCCACTACACGTCATCACTGTCCTTACTCAACCTTGGGTTCCCTATCACCAGCTTTCCTGTCCCCTTCTGCCTTCTAGTCCTTGTCCCTGGACTGCTGTGCCTAATTAGTTCCATTTTGGTTTATGGGGCTGTCCAATCCCCGGCTGAACAGTGAACCTCGGAAGTGACTTCACCACTGAGCTAAAAGGGTGTCTGGGGTCCATACTCTTGGGGTTTCTCCAGTCTCCTTTAGGCCAGTAAATCTGGTATTTTTAGAATTTTGTTAGAATTTTGTTCTACATCCTTCTCCAGCTCTGTCCAGAACCCTTTGTTGTGATCCCAGTCAGAGCAGTCAGTGGTGGTAACCGGGCACCATCTAGCCGTTCTGGACTCTGTCTGATGGAGGCCTTGGTAGCTGTGGTCCATTAGTCCTTTGGACTAATCTTTTCCTTGTATCTTGTTCTCTTACATCCAGGCATTTTGAAGCCCAACTTC
Source organism: Dugong dugon (assembly GCA_030035585.1). Taxonomy (NCBI): domain Eukaryota; kingdom Metazoa; phylum Chordata; class Mammalia; order Sirenia; family Dugongidae; genus Dugong; species Dugong dugon. Next base: position 93,519,302 of record CM057462.1, read on the forward strand.
CCACACCAGTCCCCACTGTTCTAAGTCCAGTTAGAATCTGTTTCTCAAAACTGCCCTTTTTTCTCTTTAAAATAAGAGATAATCTTAATCTTATTCTGGGGAGAAATGAAGGGAAATAATTCCCAAATGTCAGTGGTGGTTTTCTATGGATGATAGGACGATGTGGAGTGATTTGAGTTTTTATTTTGTGGGTTTGGGGGTTTAGGGAGGGGGTAGTTGTATATTATTTTTCTTATCACCACGTTCTTAATTGTCTAAGTTGATTATGCATTTATTGTGACATTTTTTTAAGGAGAAACATTTAACTAATGATCTCTTTAAAAATAAGTCACTTTTGATCTGCAGACAGTCTGCAAATAATTGCCCTTATATAGCACCAAGACAGGAATACCTCCTGGTACAATCTATAAATTGTAAGTGAAATCTCCCTCCGTCTTCAGGCTCTCAACTGCTTGTATTGTTCATTTTCTAGGTTACAGCACCATGAGCCCACAGGAAGATAGCGAAAATCCTCCGTGCAACAATGACCCCTTGTCAGCCGGGGTTGACGTGGGAAACCACGATGAGGACTTGGACCTGGACACCCCGCCTCAGACTGCTGCCCTACTAAGTCATAAGTTCCACCACTACCGGTTACACCACCCCACTCTTCATCACAGCCACCACTTACAGGCAGCAGTGACCGTCCACACAGTCGATGCGGAATGCTAACAATCTCCTGAGCAACATGAGAAGACAGGATCTGGGAGCTAGTGTTCAAGAGAGAAAAAGAGCCAGCATGAAACCCACAGCAAGAGGCCCCTGGTGTGTGTGCTTCGTCCAGAGTGGTTTAACTCATTTCCCACCTGTTCATATGTTTAAAAACAAGCTAAATAACAACAAAATCACGTTTGTGAAAATGTGAGGCTGGTGCTGAAACGGAGGGGAAATAAGCCTGATTAATGAACCTGCCGTAATACTAGTGGAATGGAAAAGAGGCAAACCTCCAAACATAGAGATGAAACCTTTAAATGAAACAGTGAGAACCTTCCTTAAGCTGAGCCAGAGGAATGTTCCGAGCAGCCAGAAACATTTGGCTCCCCTTAACTGGAAGAGAGGAAAAGCTGAGCTACCAGAGACTGGGAACGTGGCGCATCCTGATGTCAACGTGTGCTTTGAAGATTTCGCTTTGTTTCTTTGCGGTACCTAGATACCACAGTGGCTGTATGGAACTCGTGTTAAGCTCTAAATGATGCATCTCAAAATTTCTAAGTAAAGGATTATTTTTCTACTATTTATTGAACTTTGAAACATTCTCAAACTTTTGGGGAAAAGAAAAAAAAACACATGAGAAATTTCCAGCAATCATCCTTAGCTGTTTTGTGTTTGATGAAGTGGTTCTTTGATTAAGGAATCCTCTTTCTTATTTAACTGATAGAATCCCACTGCCCCACTCCACAAAATGAGAAAATGAAGAAATCTTTCTCTCTGGCTTGTTTAATGCATTTTCTTTAGAACATCATTTCATGGAAACACGTCCTTATTTGTAGCGCAGTATTCTTTCTCTGTGTTTGACAGAGGCAGGGAGGGGCAGAGGAGTCTAAGAAGTGTTTAAAGCATTTTTTGTTTCTCTATAACTCATTTCCACTCCCCATACAGTGCTTTCCTTAGGTTTCTATGAACCCTGATATTACAACTCCAGCCTTTTAGCTAAGGGAGAATGGATTTATTCTCCTTGTTTTAGAAACCTTACAAATTAAAAATATGTCCCACTTTGATTCTGAAAATACACAACACGTGAGGAAAGATGTTTTTAACATTGTAAAATTTTGGTTCTTAAAGAGTTCTTTTGATATCATAATTAAAAGCTGCTGCCAGTTATCTAAGAGGTTCTTCACCAAACTGCTCTGATTTATATAGGAATTAATTAATCAAATCTGGCTAATATAACATGGGGCGTTGTAATTTTAAAGTAGTGTTCTAATTACAGTGATGTATTTTAGATTCACATTTTGTGATTCAAATATGTTATGAAGACATTCTTGCACCGTATGTGTGGTAAATCTCCGTTTATATGTAGTTGAAAAAAAAATTCACTGAATAATGTTTTAATGATAGGGTATTATGATATAATGTAAAAACAAATTGGTTTTTCAGCAGTACAGAAAGTAAACTGTGTGCTATCAGGAACCCCTTCATACTGTGTATAAAATCGCAGTCTAGTGAAATAAACTGTATGCAATGGATGGTTTTAGTGGCTGCAGTGATTGTGAACATACCCTTTCTTGTGCCTCAGCAGGTAGCATGTGCTTCGTAACCCAGCAGGTCAGTTGCCAAACTGCAAGTGGGCCTCCTGACAGAGCTGTGGTCAACTTTAGGGGCTTCTCCGTCATCTGGAGTGTACAAAGAAATTTAAGAATATAATGGGATAAAATAAAAAGCAAACATTAAAACGTATAGAACATAGCTTCCCCTTTCTGATCATCTGGAGCCCTGATGGCGTAGTGGTTAACAGCTACAGCTGCTAAACAAAAGGTCAGCAGTTCGAGTCCACCAACCACTTCTTGAGAAACCCTATGGGGCAGTTCTACTCTGTCCTATAGGGTCGCTATGAGTCAGGATCGACTCGACAGCAACAGGTTACAGGTTTTCTGATTAATGAATTAATAAATCTGTGCCATTAATAATAAATAAATTGCTGTTCCGTAGCTGCTGGAGAGATTGGATGTGTTTTCTGTGTCTACAGAAAATTACACCTCTCCATGGGATACTATTTTTTTTTTCTCAATTTCAGAACCTCTGTGTTATGAAATTAAACTCTTGAGGGGGAAATTTGATGTTTTCCAAGAAAAGAATCACAAAATCTAGAGCTTAAAAATGAAGAATTTACTGCGTATCCAAAGACAATAACAGAAATGCATTTTGTGTCTTTTGCAGTAAGACTTTATCTTATCCTGAACTTTAGGAGAAAGTAATTTGAATGCTTGGAGTCCCTGGGTGGTGCAAACGGTTAACGAGTTCGCTGCTAACCAAAACGTTGGAGGTTTGAGTCTACCCAGAGGCACTTCAGAAGAAAGGCCTGGCGATCTACTTCTGAAAAATCAGCCATTGGAAACCCTATAGAGCACAGTTCTACTCTGACACACATGGGGTCGTCATGAGTTGGAGTCAGTTCAAACTAGCAACTAGTTTAACTTAAATGCTTATATCTGAATAAGAAAAACTTAACTACGTTACAGCTTCTCTGTAGAACATGCCATACAGATTTGGGAAATTTGTTATGAAGCTCTGATTGTCTAAATTATCTTTTATCTTCTTCCCTAAGCTTGCAGATAATTATTTAAACATTTTTTGTGATTATTCAAAAGGCAAAATATGTTTTTGCAGCCTTCTTAGCATAGTGACCATTACTGGTTTCACTTGCTCCTGAGATACCACTGCTGGTTAAACTGGGGTCTTCCCTGAAATCCCAAAGAGGTTCTGTCAGCACTTTCTTACTCACCGTGGCCACCCGATGCCTATAACCAACACTGCTTCTCAGTGTTGGTAAGTATCAGGAGCTCAGGGACGCCCAGGTCACATTATACAGCTAGCAAAATAAGTACCCTATTTGTGGCCCACACCAAACAGTTCCAACTCACACAGCACTCCTCTTGGTATGTGTTGTTCTGCTTTTCAGGCAAATTTAGAAATTTTAGAAAATGTCATTTTTCTTTCTCTGCTTCTTGCTGTACTTTAAATATCCAACGAAACCTCATTAATGGACTTATTTGAAAAATGTTGAATTTATTGGGACAGATTTATTCTGCATGTCAGAGAGACAGGAATGTGCAAAGAAATCCTGTAAGATCACTTAAGCTAATTTCTCCATGGCAATGGACTGTTCTAAAGATCACTTTTTTAAAAAATGTGTGTCTGGTAGAATAATTATGTTCTTAAAACAGACCAGCCCAGTCTCATCTGTGTCCTTTTTGGTCTGTTTCTCAGCAGAGTGGTGGTGATTTTCCTGGCTGAGATACAATGCCATATTCAGAATATTTCTTTTAGTTTTTCAGTTAAAAAGAATCTTAAATTGAAAGATATTCCTCTGGCTATTACTTATGAGGAGTCCATGAAACATCTTTTAACATGGATGAATCTGGAGGACGTTACTCTGAGTGAAATAAGTCGATCACAGACAAATATATGGTCCCACTATTATGAAAAATCAAGAATAATACACATAGAAAGCAAAGGTCTTCGATGGTTACCAGGGGTGGGAGGGAGAAGGTAAGGGAATCAATTTCTAGACAGTAGACACTTGTTACTTTAGGTGATGAAAGGACAAGATCAAATATGTGTGAAGTCAACACAACTTGACCAAGGTAAATAAAGACACTAAAAGAGAGGGACAATTTAGTAAATGTTATATACAATTTTGCAACAACAGTAAAAACAACCAAAACTATGTGTGCAGTTACATGGGTAGATATGAATGCATATATGTGTACAGAATGACATACATATCTGTAGACATACGTATATACACATTTGTGTGTACTACATATATATCCACATATATAACAAATCACAAAGGGGATACATTTACAGAGCCTTCCTAGACATATCCAGACAACTTGAAGGGTTAGTTTACTGGGATAGAAGGCTTGAGACCATAGTCTCAAGGGACAACTTAGTCAATTGATATAACATAGTTCACAAAGGTAATGTTCTACATCCTAGAGTGTTGAGTGGTGTCTGGGATCTTAAAAGCTTCCAAGTGGCCATCTAAGATACAACTGTTGGTCTGTACTCGTATGGAGCAAAAGAGAATGAAGGATACCAAAGGCTCAAAGAAACTAGTTCACGGGACTAACAGTACACCGGAACCACAACCTCTTCTAAGTTGAGACCAGAAGAACTAGTTGGTGCCTAGCTACCACTACCGACCATTCTGACCAGAGACACAATAGAAGGTCCCAGATTGAATGGGAAAAAAATGTAGAACAAAACTCAAAATCCTAAAGAAAACCAGACCTACTGCCCCGATAGAGACTAGAGGAACCCCCAAAACTATTACCCTAAGATAACCTTTGAACTTGGATTTGAAGTTATTTCTATAGGCCACCTTTCATCCAAATAATGGATTTGCTTATAAAGCAAACAATATCACTCGTGAGTAACGTGCTCCCTTAAACAATTAACAGTCCGAGACTAAACGGTCAACATTTACCCAAAAGCAAAGGCAAGAAGGCAAGGAAGAAAAGGGAAACTAGATCAATGGAAACAGAACAAACAGAATGGAAACAATCAGAATGCGACACTTTGTATAAATTGTAATCGATGGTACAGAACAATTTGCATAAAAATTGTTAAAAGCCCGTTGCCGTAGAGGCAATTCTGACTCACAGCAACCCCATAGGACAGAGTAGAGCTGCCCCATAGGGTTTCCAAGGAGTGGCTGGTGGATTCGAACTGCTGATCTTTTGATTAGCAGCCATAGCTCTTAACCACTGCTCCACCAAAGCCCCAAGGGGAACCTAATTTGCTGTGTAAACTTTCACCTAAAACACAAAAAAATAAAGAGGTAAGAAAATGGGACCTGTAAGCCATGGCAAGAGAAGGGTGAAGGAAATGGAAATCCAATAGGATATTTTAAGAAGGGAGGGGATGAGGATACTTAGTCTATATTTTTAAAAGACAACTCTGGGTAGAAAATAGATTGTAGGGAAGCAAAAATGGAAGTACGGCTAGGAGGCCTTTGCAGAAATCTAGGTGAGAAATGTAGTATGATGGCAGTAAAGATGGAGGTAAATGGAATGGTTGTGACTATATTTTGGAAGTAGAAACAACAGGGCTTGGTAATGGATTGGTTATGGAAAGGGTGGTGGGAGGGATGACTCCCGGGTTCCCGTCTTGAGCAATTACATAAATGGTGGTGTCAATTTCTATGCTAGGAAAGAAAGGGCAGGAACAGTTTGGGGAGGGGGTAAGGAATGAAGAATCAGTGTTCAACATATTCAGTGTGCGGTGGCTGGAGATGTCAAGTTCATCCTGCACACCTCACCCCAGTAACAATAATGATGATGATGACTAACATTTATTGAGCACTTGCTCTGTAACAGACACTGTGGTAAGGTCTTTCTATCTACAGAGTCGCTATGAGTCGGAATCGACTCAACGGCAACAGATTTGGTTTCGTTTTTTGTTGTTGTTGGGTTTTTTTAGCATGATTTAGCTCTAATCAGTCATTCCATTTAAGCTTTGCACCTTTGCTACCTAATCCTCTTAGTAGCCTAGCATCCTTCATAGCTTTCTCCTGCTTAAATTCAAAACCTCATCATGCCACCCTTCACACACCTCTGCTATGCTCCAGCCATCTGGTCTACTCACTAAACACCTGATTTTCCTGTGATACATCTTTGTTCTTGCTTTTCATCTACTTATATGTTCTCTTCTACTCTGAGAAATATCCCACTCCCTGCAATGCTCAGTTCAAATACCACTTCTTCCATGACCATGTTCCATGACATTCCTATTTACCCACTTCTATGCCGGATAAAAAATGAACTCTTGCCCTTTGAATCTTCTAAAGCACTTACTTTTGCACCACTGGTGAACATGTGGTTCATTTTGACTCGGATGTGAGCTGCATTTTCATATGAATTGTTTTATAGTCTCGACTGGACTTTAGCTTTTTAAGGGCTTATTCCTTATTCCTCTTTGTAGCGCTCATGGCACCTGTCATGGACTGAATTTTTCCCCCCTAAAATAAGTGTATCAATTTGGTTGGGCCATGAATCCCACTATTGTGTGATTGTCCACCATTTTGTCATCCAATGTGATTTTCCGATGTGTTGTAAATCCTAATCTCTGCCTGTGGTTAATGAGGCAAGATTAGATTATGTCAAAGAGGGTAAGGGTGGGATGTAACACCCTTGCTCAGGTCACATCCCCGATCCATGTAAAGGGAGTTTCCCTGGGGTGTGGCCTGCACCACCTTTTGTCTTCCAAGAGATGAAAGGGAAGGGAGCAGAGAGTGGGGGACTTCATACCACCAAGAAAGCAGTGCCAGGAGCAGAGCAGATCCTTTGGACCCAGGGTTCCTGTGGGGAGAAGCTCCTAGACTAGGGGAAGATTGATGACAAGGACCTTCCTCCAGAGCTGAGAGAGAAAGAAAGCCTTCCCCTGCAGCTGATGCCCTGAATTTGGACTTCTAGCTTACTAGACTGTGAGAAAAAAACTTCTCTTTGTTAAAGCCATCCACTTGTGGTATTTCTGTTATAGCAGCACTAGGTGACTAAGACAGCATCTTACTCTGTACTTTGCAGGGCCTTAAATGTTTATTAAGGAGCGCTGGTGGTGTAGTGGTTAAGCACTTGGCTTCTAACTGAAAGGTTAGCTGTTCGAACCTGCCAGCTGCTCTGCAGGAGAAAGATGTGGCAGTCTGCTTCCATAAAGATTACAGCCTTGGAAACCCTGTGGGGCACTCTGTTTTGTCCTATTGGGTTGCTGTAAGTTGGAATCAACTGGATGGCAATGCGTTAAATGTTTGTTGAAAATGATTACATTTCTACAGTGCAACTGCAGCCATAATTAATCACAAGCTGTAATGATATATATGGTGTTCAAAGTAGTAAATGAAGCCAATTGATTTCTCCAAACATTTGCTTAATCAGTTAGTACATTGACTAACAATTAATACAATGTTAGGGGTTTGGGAGTTTTTGTTTCTGTTTTTTTGTTGTTGTTGTTATCTCTGGTATAAAAATCCTCAACAACTTCCTAAAACATTGTTTCAGTATTAAAAATAACAACAACAACAAAACTGTTACCATCTAGTCAATTCTAACTCATAGCAACCCTATAGGACAGAGTAGAACTGCCCCATGGGGTTTCCAAGGAGAGGCTGATAGATTCAAACTGCTGACCTTTTGGTTAGCAGCCGAGTTCTTAACTACCGCGCCACCAGGGTTCCTGTTTCAGTGTATATAGGCCATTAAAAAACTTCCTACATTTTAAGATGTTGCTTGGTGCATAAATTTGAGTAATAGTCATATTAACTGGCCTTCCTTGTAGGCATATGTATATTATTCTATCACTGATAACAGTGGACTTCTGGACAGACCTTGAAATGGTCTTTTGACGATAAATGTGACACCATTCCTCAATTTGTCATTCCCAACATTGTCCAATTCAAAATGGCCAATACCAGTCCATTTCAGCTCACTAATGCCTAGGATACTGATCTTTAGGTGTTCCATTTCATTTTAGAAGACTTCTTATATTCCTACGTTCATACTTCATACATTCCATGTTCCAATTATTAATGGGTGTTTGCAGCTGTTTCTTCTCATTTTGAGTCATGCCCCATCAGCAAATGAAGGTCTGGAAAGCTTTATCCTATCCATGTCATTAAAGTCAACTCTACTGTATGGAGGCAGCTCTTCCCCAGTCATATTTTGAGTTCCTTCCAACCTGAGGAGCTTATCTTAGGGCAGCGTATCAAACAACGTTCTGCTGCTATTCATAAGGTTTTCACTGGCCAATTTTTTTTAGAAGTAGATTGCCACATCCTTCTTCCTAGTCTGTCTTAATTGGGAAGCGCTGCTGAAACCTGTCCACCAAATTCAAATTTATGCACCAATCACTAAGGCCAAAGATGAAGAAATCGAAGATTTTTACCAACTTCTGCAGTCTGAAATTCATCAAACATGCAATCAACATGCATTGATAATTACTGGTGATTGGAATAGGAAAGTTGGAAACACAGAAGGACTGGTAGTTGGAAAATATGGCCTTGGTGACAGAAATGATGCTGGAGATCCCATAATAGAATTTTGGAGGTCTAACAACTTATTCATTGCAAATACCTTTTTACAACAACATAAATGGCCACTATACATGTGGACCTCACCAAAGAGAATACAGGAATCAAATCAACTACATCTGTGGAAAGAGATGATGGAGAAGCTCAATATCATTAGTCAGAACAAGGCCAGAGGCCGACTGTGGAACAGACCATCAATTGCTCATACTCAAGTTGAAGCTGAAGCTGAAAAAAATTAAAACAAGTCTAGGAGAGCCATGGTATAGCCTTGAGTATATCCCACCTGAATTTAGAGACCATCTCAAGAATAGATTTGACACATTGAACACTAATGGCCAAACACCAGAAGATTTGTGGGATGACATCATATATGAAGAAACAAAAGTCATTAAAAAGATAGAAAAGAGGCAGGGCCAAGATGGCAGAGTACTCAGACGCTTCCTGTGGTCCCTTTCACAACAAAGACCTGAAAAAACAAGTGACTCAATTATATACAACAATCTAGGAGCCCTGTACATCAAAGGCAAAGTTGAGGAATTGGATTGAGTGGCAGTGGGAGGGAGAGACTGTTCAGGAGTAGCAAGGAGTTGCCAGATTTGCCCCAGTGGGAGCCAGCGCCTTTCAGGCCGGATTGGCTTGCATGCATGGTAAGGCAAGCAGTGGTGCTCGGGACACTTCTTCCACATCGGGAGAGACCCAGAGGCAGAGAGTCTACCCGAGTATCCAAAACCAGTGCAGTGCTCAATTCACAAAAGATCAGTACTTGCTTTTGGCCTACCTCCTGGACCAAAAGACACCTCCTCCAGGAAAAACCTCCATCCCATTTACCTGCCCCCTCCTCGCTCTGCACCAGGTACTGAGCAGGCTTCAGTGATTGCTGAGTCCCCTGGGCCAGAAGTAGGACCCGTCCTGTGCCCTGAGCCATTCTCCTGGCCTTGGAGAGGGAACAAATTTAACAAGCAGGGAAAAAATAATCTGCCAGCTCCCCTAAGCCAGGAACTCAGGGTAGGCACAGCTCCTTTGCCTAGGCACAGGAGTAAGGGGTCCACAGACTCTGAATGCCTTTCACCCCAGCATAGACCTGTGTGGGCCCATTTCAACAGCACTGGCTTTCATTACCACAGTACAACAGGGTATATACCTGAAGCCTAACTTCAGCTCTATCAGCCAGATCATGAAGTGGCAGGTTCATGACATTTGACACTGCTCTGCCTATTAAGCAGGGTCCTCACCTACCCACATCAGGGGCCTGAGGACTGGTGGCTCCACCCACACCACCTAGCCACCCATGACCGGGGTCCAAGAATAAGTGGTGCCCCCCAGTCCTTACAGCCAGTAGCATTGGGTGCTCATAGTCTGGCTGCAAAACCCACACACCTACATGCTCTAGGGAACAGGGAAACACTTTCCTCCCAGACACTCAGGGGCAGCTATCAGCCAGCTGCCTTTCTCAGCATGAGCAGCCTATATGGGCATATCAAAACAAAACAAAACAAGAAGCTAGGACACAGTGAGCAAACATAAAATAAATAAATACAATAACTTATCAATGCCTTGGAGACAACAGTCAATACCAAATCACATAAAGAGGCAGACCATGATGGCTTTGACAAGCTCCCAAAATAATCAAGAAATTTTACAGAGGAAGAGAATTTCTTGGAATTACTGGAAGTAGAATACAGAAGATTAATATACAAAACTCTTCAAAATATAAGGAAAGAGATCAGTTAAAATGCAGAACAAGCTAAGGAACACACAGACAAAGGAATAAAGGATCTTAAGAAGGTTCTTCAAGAGCATAATGACAAATTTAATAGGCTGCAAGAATCCACATAGAGACAGCAATCAGAATTCCAGAAGATTAACAATAAAATTTCAGAATTAGACAACTCAATAGAAAGTCATAGGAGCAGAATTGAGGCAATAGAAGTCAGAATTATTGAGATTGAAGATAAAGCAGGTGACACCAACTTATCTGAGGAAAAATCAGATAAAAGAATTTCTAAAAATGAAGAAACTCTAAGAATTACGTGGGACTCTATCAAGAGAAATAACCTACAAGTGATTGGAATACCAGAATCGGGGGAGGGGGGAATAACAGAAAATACAGAGAGAATTGTTGAAGACTTGTTGGCAGAAAACTTCCCTGATATCATGAAAGATGAGGAGATATCTATCCAAGATGCTCGTCAAACTCCACATAAGGTAGATCCCAAAAGAAAGTCACCAAGACATATTATAATCAAACTTGCCGAAACCAAAGATAAAGAGAGAATTTTAAGAGTGGCTAGGGATAAATGACAAGTCGTCTACAAAGGAGAGTCAATAAGACTAAGCTCAGACTACTCAGCAGAAACCATGCAGGCAAGGCAATGGGATGACATATATAAGCCTTGAAGGAAAAAAATTGCCAGCCAAGAATTATATATCCAGCAAAACTGTCTCTTAAATATGATGGCAAAATTAGAGCATTTACAGATAAACAAAAGTTTAGGGAATTTGCAAAAACCAAACCAGAATTACAAGAAATACTAAAGGGAGTCCTCTGGTTACAAAATCAGTAACATCAGATAACACTCCAAGACTAGAACACTGGACAGAGAAACCGTGTATCAACCCAGATAGGGAAGTCACAAAAATAAATCAAAGTGAAAATGCTGAAAATAGGGAAACAGAGATGTCAATATGTAAAAGATGACAACATTAAAACAAAAAAGAGGGACTAAAAAATGTAGTCAGAGATCTTTCATATGTAGAGGAAGTCAAGGTGATCTAAAGAAATAAAAGACTGGTCTAAACTTAGAAAAATAGGGATAATTATGGTAACCACAAAGGAAACTAACAATCTTACACATCAAAATAAAAAACAAGAAAAATACAAACACTCAGCAAATAACAAAACCAACAACAATGAAAAAGATGAAAAGAAAATACACAAAGAAAAAAGACTCAGCACAGAAAATTAAGTGGAACAAAGAAACTGTCAACAACACACACAAAAAAAGACATCAAAATGACAGCACTAAACTCATACCTATGAATGATTTCGTGGAATGTAAATGGACTAAATGCACCAATAAAGACAGAGAGTGGCAGAATGGACCAAAAAACACAATCCATCTATGTGCTGCCTACAAGGGACATACTTTAGACTTAAAGACACAAACAAACTAAAACTCAAAGGATGGAAAAAAATGTATCAAGCAAACAACACTCAAAAAACAGCAGGAGTGGCAATATTAATCTCAGACAAAAGAGACTTTAAAGAAAAATCCACCGCAAAGGGATAAAGAAGGACAGTATATAATGATTAAAGGGTCATATACTAGGAGGACATAACTATAATAAATACTTACACACCCAATGACAGGGCTCCAAAATACATAAAACAAACTCTAACAGCATTGAAAAGAGAGAGAGACTCCTCCACAACAATAGTAAGAGACTTCAACATACCACTTTTGGTGAAGGACAGAACATCCAGAAAGAAGCTCAATAAAGACACGGATGATCTAAATGCTACAATTAACCAACTTGATCTCATAAACAAATACAGAACACTCCACCCAACAGCAGCCAAGTATACTTTCTTTTCCAATGCGCATGGAACATTCTCCAGAATAGACCACATATTAGGCCATAAAGCAAGCCTTAATAGAATCCAAAACATCAAACTATTACAAAGCATCTTTTCTGACCATAAAGCCATAAAAGTAGAAACCAATAACAGAAAAAGCAAGGAAAAAAATCAAACAAACAGAAACTAAACAATACCTTGCTCAAAAACTGCTGGGCTATAGAAGAAATTAAAGATGGAATAAAGAAATTCATAGAATCAAATGAGAATGAAAACACATCCTACCAGAACCTTTGGGCTACAGCAAAAGCGGTGCTCAGAGATCAGTTTACAGCAATAAATGCACACATCCAAAAAGAAGAAAGGGCCAAAATCAAAACATTAACCCTACAACTCAAACAAGTAGAAAGAGAGCAGCAAAAGAAGCTCTCAGGCACCAGAAGAAAGGAAATAATAAGAATTAGAGCAGAATTAAATAAAATAGAGAATAGAAAAACAATTGAAAGAGTTAACAAGACCAAAAGCTGGTTCTTTGAAAAGATCAACAAAATCGATAAACCATTGGCCAAACCAAAAAAAGAAAAACAGGAGAGGAAGAAAATAACCCAAATAAGAAAAGAGAAGGGCAATATCACAATGGACCCAACTGAAATTAAAAGAATCATAAGAGAATACTATGAAAAATTATACTCTAACAAATTTGAAAACCTAGAGGAAATGGACAAATTTATAGAAACTCACTACCTACCTACACTAACACAAATAGAGGTAGAACAATTAAATAAACCTATAAAAAAAGAAGAGGTTGAAAAGGTCATTTAAAAACTCCCAACAAGAAAAAGCCCTGGCCCTGATGGTTTCACTAGAGAATTCTACCAAACTTTCAGAGAAGAGGTAACACCACTGCTACTAAAGGTATTTCAGAGCATAGAAAAGGATGGAATACTCCCAGACTCAGTCTATGAAACCAGCATAACCCTGATACCAAAACCAGGTAAAGACACCACAAAAAAAGGAAATTACAGACCAATATCCCTCATGAACATAGATGCAAAAATCCTCAACAAAATTCTAGCCAATAGAATTCAGCAACATATCAAAAAAATAATTCACCATGATCAAGTGGGATTTATACCAGATGTGCTGGGATGGTTCAACATTAGAAAAACAATCAATGTAATCCATCACATAAATAAAACAAAAGACAAGAACCACATAATCTTATTCATTGATGCAGAAAAGACATTTGACAAAGTCCAACACCCATTCATGATAAAAACTCTCAGGAAAATAGGATTAGAAGGGAAATTCCTAAACATGATTAAGGGCAATTGTACAAAGCCAACAGCCAACATCATCCTAAATGGAGAGATTATGAAAGCACCCCCATTGAGAACAGGAACCAGACAAGGATGCCATTTATCACCACTCTTGGTCAACATTGTGCTGGAGGTCCTAGCCACAGCAATTAGGCTAGAAAAAGAAAAGGCATCAGAATTGGTAAGGAAGAAGTAAAAGTATCTCTATTTGCAGACAATATTATCTTATACACAGAAAACCCCAAAGAATCCACAAGAAAATTGCTAGAACTAATAGAAGATTTCAGCAGAATATCAGGATACAAGATAAACATACAAAAATCAGTTGGATTCCTGTACACCAACAAAGGGAAGTTCCAAGAGGAAATCGCCAAATCAATACCATTTACAATAGCCCCCAAGAAGATAAAATACTTAGGACTAAATCTAACCAGAGACGTAAAAGACCTATGCAATGAAAACTACAAGACACTACCGCAAGAGACTAAAAGAAACCTGCATAAGTAGAAAAACATACCTTGCTCATGGATAGGAAGACTTAACATGTTGAAAATATCAATTCTACCCAAAGCTATCTGCAGATACAATGCAATCCCGATCCAAATTCCAATGGCATTTTTTAATGAGATGGAGACACAAATCACCAACTTCATATGGAAAGGGACGAGGCCCCAGATAAGAAAAGCATTACTGAAGAAGAAGAACAAAGTGGGAGATCTCACACTACCTTATTTTAGAACCTAATATACCGCCACGGTAGTCAAAACAGCCTAGTACTGGTACAACAACAGATACATAGACCAATGGAACAGAATTGAGAATCCAGACATAGATTCATCCACCTATGAGCAGCTGATATTTGACAAAGACCCAAGGTCCATTAACTGGGGAAAAAACAGTCTCTTTAACAAATGGTGCTGGCATAACTGGATATCCATCTGCAAAAAAATAAAACAAGACCCATACTTCACACCATGCAGAAAAACTAACTCAAAATGGATCAAAGACCTAAATATAAAATCTAAAAAGATAAAGATCATGGAAGAAAAAATAGAGACAATGCTAGGAGTCCGAATACATGGCATAAACAGAATGCAAACCGTAAGTAACAATGCACAAACACCAGAAGAGAAACTAGATAACTGGGAGCTCCTAAAAATCAAACACTTATGCTCATCAAAAGACTTCACTAGAAGAGTCAAAAGACAACCTACAGACAGGGAAAAAAAATTGGCTACGACAAATCCTATCAGTGTCTAATCTCTAAAGTCTACAAGATACTGCAAAATGTCAACAACGAAAAGACAAATAACCCAATTAAAAAATGGGCAAAGGGTATGACCAGGCACTCCGCCAAAGAAGACATTCAGGCAGCTAGCGGACACATGAGGAAATGCTCACGATCATGAGCCGTTAGAGAAATGCAAATCAAAACTACAATGAGATATCATCTCACCCCAACAAGGCTAGCATTAATCCAAAAAACACAAAATAATGAATGTTGGAGAGGTTGTGGAGAGACTGGAACACTTATACACTGTTGGTGGGAATATAAAATGGTATAACCACTTTGGAAATCGATTTGGCACTTCTTTAAAAAGCTAGAAATAGAAGTACCATGCTCTCCAGCAATCCCACTCCTTGAAATATATCCTAGAGAAATAAAAACCATGACTTAAATAGATATATGCACATCCATGCTCACTGCAGCATTGTTCACAATAGCAATAAGATGGAAACAACCTAGGTGCCCATCAACAGAAGAATGGATAAACAAATTATGGTATATTCACATGATGGAATACTATGCAAGGATAAAGAACAACGATGAATCTGTGAAATATGGAGGAATCAGGAAGGCATTATGCTGAGTGAATTTAGTCAATCACAAAAGGACAAATATTGTATAAGACCAAGATTATAAGAACTCAAAAAAGAGTTTAAACACAGAAGAAAACATTCTTTGATGGTTATGAGGGTGGGGAGGGAGGGAGATGGGTATTCACTAGCTTAGATAGTAGACAAGAATTATCTTAGGTGAAGGGATGGACAATGCACACTACAGGGGAAGTCAGCACAACTGGACTAAACCAAAGCTGAGAAGTTCCCTGAATACAACCAAACACTTTGAGGGACAGAGTAGCAGGGGCAGGGGCCTAGAGACCATGGTTTCAGGGAACATCTAAGTTAATTGGTATAACAAAGCTTATTAAGAAAATGTTATGCATCCCACTTTGGTGAGTAGCGTCTGGGGTGTTAAAAGCTGGCGAGTGGCCATCTAAGATGCATCAATTTGTCCAAACCCACCTGGAGCAAAGGAGAATGAAGAACACCAAAGACACAAGGAAAGTATTAACCCAAGAGACAGAAAGGACCACATAAACCAGAGACTGCATCAGCCTGAGACCAGAAGAACTAGATGGTGCCCAGCTACCACCAGTGACCACCCTGACAGGGAACACAACAGAGAGTCCCTAATGGAGCAGGAGAAAAGTGGGGTGCAGAACTCAAATTCTAGTAAAAAGACCAGACTTAATGGTTTGAGACTAGAGGGGCCCCAAAAGACATGGCCCCCGGACTCTCTGTTAGCCCAGAACTAAAACCATTCCAGAGGCCAACTCTTTAGACAGAGATTAGACTGGACTATGGGACATAAAATGATACTCGTGAAGAGTGTGCTTCTTAGCTCAAGTGGATACATGAGACTAAATGGGCAGCTCCTGTCTGGAGGCGAGATGAGAAGGCAGGGAAGGTCAGGAGCTGGTTGAATGGACACGGGAAATCCAGGGTGGAAAGGAGAAGTGTACTGTCACAGTACAGGGAAAGCAACCTGGGTCACATAACAATGTGTGTATAAATTTTTGTATGAGAGACTAACTTGAGCTGTAAACTTTCACTTAAAGCACAACAACAAAAAAAAGACAGAAAAGACCAAAATGGATGTCAGAAGAGACTCTGAAACTTGGTCTCGAACACAGAGTAACTAAAGTGAATGGAAGAAATGCTGAAGTAAAGGAGCTGAAAAGAACATTTCAAAGGGCAGCTCAAGAAGACAAAATAAAATATTATAAAGAAATGTGCAAAGACCAGGAATTAGAAAACCAAAAAGGAAGAACACGCTCGGCATTTCTCAAGCTGAATAAAGTGAAGAAAAAAACTTAAGCCCGCAGTTGCAATTTTGAGGCAATCTATGGGCAAAATATTGAATGACACAGGAAACATCAGTAGAAGATGGAAGGAATACACAGAGTCACTGTACCAAAACGAATTGGTCAACATTCAACCATTTCAGGAGATAGCATATGATCAAGAACCAACAGTACTGAAGGAAGAAGTCCAAGCTGCACTGAAGGCCTTGGCGAAAAACAAGGCTCCAGAAATTGACGGAATATCAATTAAGATGTTTCAACAAAGGGATGCAACACCAGAGGTGCTCAGTTGTCTTATGCCAAGAAATTGGAAGACAGCTACCTGGCCAACTGACTGGAAGAGATCCATATTTGTGCCCATTCCAAAGAAAGGTGATCCAACGGAATGCAGAATTTATCAAACAATATATCATTAATATCACATGCAAGTAAAATTTTGCTGAAGATCATTCAAAAACGGTTGCAGCTGTACACTGACAGGTAACTGCCAGAAATTCAAGCCAAATTCAGAAGAGGATGTGGAATGAGGGCTATCATTGCTGATGTCAGATGGATCTTGGCTGAAAGCAGAGAAGACCAGAAAGATGCTTACCTGTCTTTTATTGATTATGCAACGGCATTTGACTGTGTGGATCATAACAAATTATGGATAACATTGTGAAGAATGGAAATTCCAGAACATTTAATTGTGCTCATGCGGAACCTGTACATAGACCAAGAGGCAGTCTTTCAAACAGAACAAGGGGATACTGCGTGGTTTAAAATCAGGAAAGGTGTACGTCAGGGTTGTATCCTTTCCCCATACTTATCCAATCTGTGTGCTAAGCAAATAATCCGAAGAGCTGGGCTATATGAAGAAGAATGTGGCATGAGGATTGGAGGAAGACTCATTAACAACCTATGATATGCAGATGACACAACCTTTTTTGCTGAAGGTGAAGAGAACTTGTAGCACTTACTGATGAAGACCAAAGACTACAGCCTTCAGTATGGATTACACCCCAACATAAAGAAAACAAAAATTCTCACAACTCACCCAATAAGCAACATCATGATAAACGGAGAAAAGATTGAAGTTGTCAAGGATTTCATTTTACTTGGATCCACAATCAATGCCCATGGAAGCAGCAGTCAAAAAATCAAACCACGTATTGCACTGGGTAAGTCTGCGGCAAAAGACCCCTTTAAAGTGTTGAAAAGCAAAGACGTCACTTTAAGGACTAAGGTGCACCTGACCCAAGCCATGGTATTTTCAATCCCTCATAGGCATGCGAAAGCTGAAAAATGAATAAGGAAGACCAAAGAAAAATTGATGCATTTGAATTATGGTGATGGCAAAAAAATATTGAATATACCAGGGACTACTAGAAGAATGAACAAATCTGTCTTAGAAGAAATACAGCCAGAATACTCCTCAGAAGGGAGGATGGCAAAGACTTCATCGCACATACTTTGGACATGTTACATAGGGGGAACCTGTCCCTGGCGAAGGGCATCATGCTTGGCAAAGTAGAGGGTCAGTGAAAAAGAGGAAGACCCTCAACAACATGGATTGACACAGTGGCTGCAACAATGGGCTCAAACATAGCAACAGTTATGAGTATGGCACAGGACCAGGCAGTGTTTTGTTCTGTTGTAGGCAGAGTCGCTTTGACGGCACTTAACACAACATATTTTATTCTAATAACTTATATGGCCTATACATATATCTGATTGCAAAAATAATTCCTGTTGGCTAAGTTAAACGTATAATTACTTATCCAATATGATTTAAATTGCATTTCTTTTGAACAGGGATCTTATGTATGGAAGGCTTTCAAGTTCCACCACTGCTTGTATTTTTATCACACTATTCCCATTCCCATTCTATCTCTGGATGCTGCTTGATAAAGTGTTTTACGTAACAATATATCTACCAGTATTACTGCCATAGTTCTTACTAGGGTTGGAGCTTTTGGGTAAAAAAATTACATAACAAGGATCTTGGCTCCCCTGCAATGGTATGCCCTTGACTCTCAGGGCTCCATGGTGATCCTTTATCTAATCCTTTACTCTCTAGTACATTCTCCTTGAAATCTGTTCCAAAATTTTTCCACATTCCTCTAGCCCAGTACTCTGCCCCATTACCGTAACTGCAGCTGCCCTACATTCTACTGCCTTGCATGTAGGTGGAAGTCTCCCAGCTTTTACCCCCCTTACCATAATGAAGTAGCTTAAGTGGCATGAACGGTTAAGTGCTCAGCTGCTAACTGAAAGGTTGACAGTCTGAACCCGCCCAGCAGTTCCACGGGAGAAAGATCTGGCCATCTGCTTCCATAAAGATTACAGCCTAGAAAAGTCTATGAGGCCGTTCTACTCTGTCACATGAGATCACTAGGAGTCAAAATCAACCCCATGGTACCCAACAAAACACACCAAAGTTGCTCTCAGATATCATCCTCTCTCTGTTCCTTCTCAGAGGGAAGAATGTTTCTATACTTTTCCAGAGCCTAGCCACATAACTTAGATCTAGTTGCATCAGATATGTATATCCTTAGTTCCACTTCCCCCATGGCTTCTTTCTTTGAGCCTAACCAAACCAAAACCCACTGCTGTTGAGTCAATTCTGACTCACAGGAACACCATAGGACAGAGTAGAACTGCCCCACAGGATTTCCAAGGCTGTAAACCTACTTTTTTAATTTGTTGTAGTTTAAGTGAAAGTTTACAATTCAAATTAGTCTCTCATACAAGAATGTATACATATATTGTTATGTGACTCCAACTGCTCTCCCTATACTGTGACAGCACACTCCTCCTTTCCACCCCTGATTTCCCATGTCCATTCAACCAGCTCCTGACCTTCCCTGCCTTCTCATCTCGCCTCCAGACAGGAGCTGCCCATTTAGTCTCATGTATCTACTTGAGCAAAGAAGCACACTCTTCACAAGTATCATTTTATGTCCCACAGTCCAGTCTAATCTTTGTCTGAAGAGTTGGCCTCAGAAATTGTTTTAGTTCTGAGCTGATAGTGAGTCTGGGGGCCATGCTCTCTGGGGTTCCTCCAGTCTCAGATCATTAAGTCTGGTCTTTTCACTAGAATTTGAGTTCTGCACCCCAACTTTCTCCTGCTCCACCATGGACTCTCTATTGTGTTCCCTGTCAGGGCAGTCATTGGTAGTAGCCGGGCACCATTGAGTTCTTCTGGTCTCAGGATGATGCAGTCTCTTGTCTACGTGACTCTTTCTGTCTCTGGAACTAATACTTTCCCAAGGCCGTAAATCTTTATGGAAGCAGACTGCCACATCTTGCTCCTGCGTAGCAGCTAGCGGATTTGAACTGCCAACCTTCCAGTTAGCAGCTGGGCACTTTAACCACTGCGCCACCAAGGCATACTCAATTATTCCCCCAGTCTAAAATTACAAACCTTCCTGAACTTTGCTTTCCCCTCAGGTTGCTGTTACATGTTTCTCCATCTTTCTGGACTGTAGTGTTCGTTCTAGACCTCACCAAGGGCCTCCTCATGCTGGATGGTCCCTGCAAGCCCTCTCCCTGATAAACTCACCCTTAGCTGGAATCTGCAGAAGCTCTTTCCTCCCAAGTCTGTGTCCTCCACACCCCCATGCCTGCTCTCTTTTTCCTAAAATCCTGATCCCCTTTCCAGTTGCCTGCCTGCATCGCCATATGGATATTTTCTAGGCAGCTCCAGCACCAGAAGTCCTATGTCACTACCCTAGTCTGAGTCGCTATCATTTTTCACTTGAACCATTGCTGCAGCCTCATCATTGTTCTCCCATCTCCATTCTTGTCCCTTCGAATTCATTCTTTACCAGGCAGTCAGAGTAATCTTTTGTAAACTGTAAAATTAAAACCCATTACTTGCTTGCTTAATATCTTTTAAGATTTTTACCATTGCCCTTGGGATAAAGTGCTCCTCACCTCACATTCTGCACCTCCATTCTGCCCTGTATCCTATGACCCAGTCTATCCATTCCAGCTGTCTTCTCTTAATTTCTTGAATAAACGTTGCTCTGGTTCACCTCAGGGCCTTTGCACCGGCTGCTAGAACATGCATGGAACACTTCCTCTCTAAGCACACCCATCCCACCCCCATCTGTCACCCAGATAACTACTCTCCTTCAGATTTCAGCTTCAACGCCACTTCTTTGGTGACTTCCCACGCTGCATTAGCGTCCACTGTTACATTTCTCTGTTGGGGGAAAAATCATTTAAACCCCAAACTGACTATGGCTGCTTCTTCCTACTATCAGAGTTGCTGTTGTTAGGTGCCATCAAGCCGTTCTAAGAAAGGGAAGCTTAATCCTTATCAGTGGGAAGATCCATCTTTACACTGGCCCCTTCCACTTACAGAAACTCACAGGAAAAAAGAAAAAAAGATTGAAACTCTGACACCTTGACCAGTTTTTCTGTTGCTACAAAAGAGTGAGACCCTTTATTATATGAAATTCATCGGCATAATAAAACGAGGTAAATTGAACTTCTGAGAGGGGCTGGAAAGCAAGAAGCTAGAAACTGTTTTGGTAGTCTTGAGGTAAAAAGAGGACACCAAACACAAAGGCTCTGGAACCCACAGAGAAAGGTGACCGGTGAAAATCCTGATAGACACCAGGTGGTGGGGAGGACAAAGGAGTGTTGGATTGAAATGTGTCTGTCTGTCCGTCATACATAACACTCCAGATTCACTAGAGTTTTATACACACAGGCCTTGAGTGAGTGACTTGGGGAGGTAAATAAAGGAGAATGGACTAAGTTTCCACAGGCCAGGACAGAGAGGAAAGCAGGGAACACTTGCAGGGGTGAGATATAAGTGTAACTGAGTTTTGTGAAGCAAAGAATCAGAGCCAGAGGCAACATAAAAACCAAAACCAAATCAGTTGCCATGAAGTGGATTGCAACTCATGGCAACCCTATGTGTTTCGGAGTAGAATTGTGCCCCCTAGGCTATTCAATGGCTATGATCCTTCAGACGTAGATTGCTAGGTCTTTCTTCTGAGGTGTCTCTGGGTAGATTTAAACCGCCAATCATTCGTGAGACTTGAGAATTCACAGAAATCTTGGGAAGGTCATTGGACTTCCCACAGGACATGGGATAAAAGGTCCAAGCCAATTTTATTTAAATTTTCAAGGACAATTTGACCTCAGCTGGCATCTGGGTATATGGCAGCCATCACCTTCTCAGCTCTCATTGCACTCAAAGGTACTTGCTTTATGTCTGCTAGACATATTGTTTTCTGCTAGAAGTTAAGGTGGATTAAAAAAGAACAAGAGATACTAAGATAGAATAATTTCATATTATTTATTTAACCCCTCTGAACTGGATATACGATGAAAAACGGTTAAAAAGTCAAGATGCCTAAGACGACAGAAGTAAGTTTACTTGGTAAAAGATTGGAAATATTAGAATCACCTTATTTATTACAATGAGAACATCAAATTTAACCTCTCAACTATAAAGATACTGGGAGGAAATAAAGCCCTGTGATTATGACCTTGAAGTAAAGAAGGCTTTCTCAAACAGGGCCTGAAGAAGCAAAAATCATAACTCAAAACATTGGTATAATTTAAACATCTGTATCACAAAATAACAAAAATAATTTTTTAATTGCATCAGATAGAACAAAGACTTGGCATTGACAATAATAAAGTATATTAAAACTAACTCCCATAAACCTATTAAGCAAGGAAAAATGACCCAATAGAAAAAAATGACAGAGGGATAAAAGAAAAACAAATAACCAGTAAACATATGAAGAAACGCTCAACCTGTCTAGAATCAGTGAAATCAAATTAAAATGAGGTAAGATTTTTCATTCATAGGTTGGCAAAATTTTCAAAGCCTTATAACGCTAAGCACTAGCAGGGGTATATAAATTGATACAGACACTAAAACAAACCTTTGAAATTAAATTTAAATATATTAAATACCTGACTCAAGCGTTCCATTTCTCCACACCGACCCGACAGAAACACTCACGTGTGTGTGCACAGGAAAACTTGACAAAGATGTTTAGTACAGCATTTGTTGAAATAGGAAAAAATTGGAAACCATCTTAGGAATGACTAAATGTGGAATATCTACGTTATGAAAACTATGTACCAGTTTAAAAAATGAAGCAGATCTCTCTGTGTGAACATAGTTAGAGCTACAAGACATATTGTTGAGTAAAAAAAAAAAAAGTTATAAAGAGATACAACAGTGTAATACCTACTATTGAAAAACACATACACATACACCAAACGAAGGGACAAATATGTGTATGTGAATGCATAGGCAAAAAAAAAGACCAACAGGATCGGCACCAACACGGCCCGTAACTATCTCCATGTGAGGGGAAGAAGAGGGGGCAGTAGCCAAAGGACTTTTAGACTTCTTGTCTATATTGTTCCAATTTTTTGAAAGAAAAAATGCAATCATATATAGTTTGTATAATTAAAATAATTTATCATTGAAAATTAAATACACAACAGTAAGATATAAAGAAAAAGGAGTGAACTACTGATACACGCGACATCTTTGGTGAATCTCAAATGTTCCACTGAGCAAAAGAAGCCAGACACAAAAGGGAGAAATCTAAACAGTTCACTGAGATGAAGTTCTAGAACAGGCAAAATAATCAGTAGTGAAAAAAGATCAAATCAGGGGTCTCCTCTAGGCAGGGAGGTGGGAGGCGTGCAGGGATGCTGGCTGGTGAGGGACAGTCTAGGATGACGGAAAGGTGTGGGGGCGTGTGGGTGTACTCATTTGTTACCATTGTTACAAACGCATTCTGTGCGTTTCAGTGCAGGAACGTGATTACCTGAAAAGTCAAATTAACAAAATTAAGTATCTAGTTTTGTGCCTGTCAGGATCCAGTGTTGAAAAAAAATTTATTTTGTTCTTTCCACTTGCACTAGACACACTCATCTTAGGTTTCCCATCTCTGTCATTCTATTCCTAATCACCTGTCACCGTAGCTCCGCTCAGAATCCTCATGAGGGTGGGCAGGCAGTTCTGCCACACACAGACACACGATCTGAGAAGGAGAGGAATGTGTTAAATGTAAGCTGTTGGCAGGTGTTTTATTTGTGGAGATTGTGAGTTGTGAACGCTGCAGGGCCAGCCCCTTGAAGAGGGCAGAGGGGAGAAACAGACAGCCGTGGACAGCATCTGTTTAGTGTCCAGGCATCAGTTTGCAGAGATGGGACACAGAATAGATGAATAGGAAAAGAATACCAGTTCAGCCTTTTAATTATGGAAAAGTTGGAGAGGGCAAAGAAACAAAGCAAATGAACATGTACTCTCGAGAGAAAAGGATGCAGCCTTGGAGCTATGCTCTCTGTTGGCCTCGAGAGGGCAAAGGCCTTGCAGATTAAGTCCCTTTTTCTTATCTTATGAAAACGGGATGCAAATGTGGGATTTCAGCAAAGACAGGACTACTTATGCCAGGGGTACAGCGACTTGGTGTGGAAATCCCCTGCCTCCAGGTTGATTACTAGAATCCCTAACAAGAGATAAGAACTTGCAACCAGATTACTGATAAAGTTTAAAACGAACAAACTTGGGGTTTGTCGTAAGGATTGATGAATTGATGCATAAGGCTTTAAGAACAATGCCTGGCATTAGAATAGCAGTCAGTAAATTTTACCTACAAGTAGTAGCAGCAGCCACAGCAGTAATAATATGGAGCAAACTAAAATTCAGACTTTTGCTTTTTGAAACATTTTTTAGTTAATTTCAGTTTTCAAAAATCCAACCTATCTCAGCTGGAAGAAAAGGCAAGGAAAAAAAATAGAATATTTTGAAAACTTGATCTGGATCGATAAGGGCTGTGTCCCCTTGGGGTTGGAGATGGTGTGGATATCCTGGAGTCTCAGCTAGTTCCTGACGTGAAGGAGACTGGGGCAGACAGTGAAGCAGCATCCAGGCAAGAAGGCTAAGGAAAGCCACAGAAGCTCGAGCATCTTCACACCAGAGCCATGCACACTTTAGGCCTCAACTGAACTGGGGGCTACTCTCCCCTCTCCCTTCACCACCCATAAGTGTCATCCGTTACTGGGTGAGTAGATGATCATAATGTTGGAGGACAGGGTCTGAGTCTACATGGGTACTTTTTACCTCCCCTGACTTGCAAAATGAGTAATTTCATAACTGAATATTAAGCAAGGAGAAGCTTGGAGGTTATCTCTGGTCATCTCATTTGTGTAGATGAGGAAATGTTTCACTCACTCAAGGCCACAAGGCTAGATGATGGCAGAGCTAGAACGCAAGTCCGGGTTTGTTGATTCCTAATCAAGAGCTCAGTCACCGTGGAACTGTTTCTACCACACACTCTATTCACACTGCTTCAACTATTCCTGGCTACCCAGACAAATTAGTCTATTACAGAGGTCATAGTATCAAATACCTACCAGTACATGACAGGTACATGGCAGACATTTAATAGATGCTTCTTGGATAAGTGAATTAATAAATCTGACAACCAGGAGAGGTTAATAAATCTCTCCATCTAAACAAGGGCAGCCAACTTTAACTGCTTATTGCCATATAGGTCCAGTATTGTTTCTTTAAAGAAAAACCAAAAATTTAGATCAGTATATGAAATTTCTTTATATGAAAACATATTATGTGGGGAAAAAGAAAAAGCATGTTTGAGACCATAGTTACCATTCAGACCTCTGTCCCGCAAAACATCTATCCAGGTGTGCTCCATGAGAATCACTGGAGAAGTATGAGTTCCTGACACCTGTCAAAGTGCCTGGGGTGTAATAGACACTGGATAAATGTTTATTGGATATGTGAATGATTACATCAAGAATCCATCCCTTCACATTTTCCCTACAGGGTAGAACAATAAAAGTATTCAAGGGAAGCCTACAGAAAAGGTCGTATGTTTAGTGAGAAGTTGGGCAATTGACCCGTTGAGTTATGTCACTTGTTCATTTGCTGGTTTATTGATTCATTGATCATACGTGTGTACCAGGCGCTGTGCTAGATATTAGATATACAAAGAAGAATACACAGTCTTTGCCCTCCAGCAACTCACAACCTCATGTACATAATTATAACACAATGTCATAACCGTTAGAGGAAATACGGTGCCCACTGCAAGTGTGATGGGAAATATACAGATAAAAATGTGTATCAGGGGCTCAAGGGAAAGATAGCAGGGCTGGAAAAAATGAAGGATGGTTTATCACATACGAAACAGTCCAGCGAGAGGCTGCAAATGGAGAATTAAAAAGGTGACTGGGTAGATGGTGATTATTGCCCAATAATTCTCATTCCTCTTGTCTGTACTAGGAATGCTGCTCATGAGTGGTGGTAAGCCTAGTGGTTCAATTAAGCTTTTACTACTACACTGCCGTGAGACTACCAAACAAAACCCAAACCAGTTGCTGTGGAGTTAACTCCAACTCATGGCAACTCCATGTGTGTCAGAGTAAACTGTGCTCCCTAGGTTTTTCAACGGCTGATTTTTCAGAAGTAGATCACCAGAACTTTCTTCTGAGGTGCTTCTGGGTGGACTTGAATCGCCAACCTTAGATATGCCTAAAATATTTTTTGTCTATTTTTTTACTGAGTCTTTGTATTTTTCTTGTTTTTTATTTTGATGTGTTGGATTGTTAGTTTCTTTGTGGTTACCTTAATATTTACCCCTATTTTTCTAAGTTTATAGCAGTCTTTTATTTCTTTATATCGCCTTGACTTCCTCTCCATATGAAGAATCTATGACTATGTTTTTTAGTCCCTCTTTTTTGTTTTGATGTTGTCATCTTTTACGTATTGACATCTATTTCCCTATTTTCAGTGTTTTAGCTTTGATTTATTTTTTGTGACTTCCCTATCTGGGTTGATATCTGGTTGGTCTGTCCTGTGTTCTAGTCTTGGATTGTTGTCTGATGTTATTGATTTTCTAACCAGAGGACTCCCTTTAGTATCTCTTGTAATTTAGGTTTGGTTTTTACAAATTCCCTAAGCTTCTGCTTATCTGGAAATGCCCTAATTTTACCATCATATTTAAGGGACAGTTTTGCTGGATATATAATTCTCAGCTGGCAATTTTTTTCCTTCAAGGCTTTATATATGTCATCCCATTGCCTTCTTGCCTGCATGGTTTCTGCTGAGTAGTCCAAGCTTAGACTCACCTTTGCAGATAATTTTTCGTTTATCCCTAGCTGCTCTTAAAATTTTCTCTTTATCTTTGGTTTCGGCAAGTTTGATTATAATATGTCTTGGTGAGTTTCTTTTGGGATCTACCTTATGTGGGGCTCAATGAGCATCTTGGATAGATATCTTCTCATCTTTCACGATACCAGGGAAATTTTCTGCCAACAAATATTCATCGATTCTCTCTGTATTTTCTGTTATCCTCCCCTGTTCTGGTACAGCAGTCACTTGTAGGTTATTCCTCTTGATAGAGTCCCACATAATTCTTAGGGTTTCTATGTTTTTTTAATCCTTTTATCTGATTTTCCCTCAAATAAGTTGGTGTCAAGTGCTTTATCTTCAATCTCACTAATTCTGACTTCCATTGCCTCAATTCTGCTCCTGTGACTTTCTATTGAGTTGTCTAATTCTGAAATTTTATTGTTAATCCTCTGGATTTCTGATTGCTGTCTCTCTATAGATTCTTGCAGCCTGTTAAATTTGTCATTGTGCTCTTCTCTAATCTTCTTAAGTTATTCTATTGCAAGGTCTGTATTTTGCCTAATTTCCTTCCTGGTGTTTTGAAGAGTTCTGTATACCAATTATTTGTATTCTGCATCTGGTAATTCCAAGAAATTCTCTTCTTCTGGAAAATTTTATTTTGGGAGCTTGCTGAAGCCATCATGGTCTGCCTCTTTATGTGATTTGATATTGGCTGTTGTCTCTGAGCCATCAATAAGTTATTATATTTATTTATTTTATGTTTGTGTACTGTGTCCTAGCTTCTTGTTTTGTTTGGTTTTGATATGCCCAAATAGGATGCTTGTGTGAGCCGATCACCAGTGCCCCTGAAGCTCCAACATCCTCCCACCAGGTGGCCAGATCTGCCACTAAGTATGTGAGCCCAGGAGCCTACCCACTCCTACAGTATGGATTCAGCTCAGGTGTCCAGGTAGTAGGCCACCAAGTGTGTGGTGCAGGCACTCACCTAAAGTCCTAGACAGGTATGGTGGCGATTGGTGTAGGCACAGGCATCCGGCTGCAGCAGGGGGTCATATGCTGAGCAAAGCAGGGGGCCGACAATCGCCCCTAAGTGTCTGGGAGGAAAGCATGTCCCTGTTCCCTAGAGTGCGTAGGTGGGTGGGTTTTGCAGCCAGCCTATGAATACAAAATGGTCTTGGATATAAGAACTGGAGGGCACTACTTATTCTTGGGCCCCTGTCACAGGTGGCGATGTCGTGTGGGTGGAGACACCAGTCCTCAAGCCACTGATGTGGGTAAGCGAAGACCCTGCTTAACAGGCAGAGCAGTGTCACATGTCAGAACCTTCCACTTCACAGCTCAAACAGTTGAAGTTAGACTGCAGCTATATACCCTATTGTACTGTGGTAATGAGAGCTTACACGGTTGAAATGGGCCCACACAAGCACTCAAAGTCTGTTGTCATGGATGGAGCTGTATCCCCCCAAAATATCTGTCAGCTTCTCTGGGTCATGATTCCCAGTGGTGTATGATTGTGTAATCTGATGTAATTTCCTTATGTGTTGCAAAGTCTATCACTATGATGAGATTATATGTGATCTCCTTATGTGTTGTAAATTCTATCACTGTGATGAGGTTATACTGATGAGGTTGACAAGATTAGATAGTATCTTAATGCAATCTCTTTTGAGATATAAAACAGAGAAGTGAGTAGAGACACATAGGAACCTCACACCACCAAGAAAGCAGTGCCAGGAACAGAACGTATCCTTTGGACCTGAGGTTCCTGCACTGAGATGCTTCCAGACCAAGGGAAGACTGATGCATCACAAGGACCTTCCAGACCAAGGGAAGATTGATGACACAGACCTTCCTCCAGAGCTGAAACGAAAACATTCCCTTGGAGCTGATGTGCTGAATTTGGACTTGTAGGCTACTGGACTGAGAGAATAAACTTCTCTTTGTTAAAGCCATCCACTTACGGTATTTCTGTTGGAGCAGCACAAGATGACTAAGACATGCGTGGACCCCTTATGCCTGTGCCTAGGTAAAGGAGCTGTGCCTACCCTGAGTTCCTGGCTTAGAGGAGCCCGCAGATTATTTTTTCCCCCGTTTGTTAATTTGTTCTCTCTCCAAGTCTGGGAGAATGGCTCAGGGCTCGTGATGGGTCTTACTTCCAGCCCAGGGGACTTGGCAATTGCTGAAGCCGGTCCCAGATCCAGTGCAGAGCAGGGAGTGGGGAGGTAAATGAGAGAGAGGTTTTTCCCAAAGGGGGTTGTTTTTGATCTGTGCGGTAGGCCAGATGCAAGTACTTACCTTTCACTGATCTCAAGGGCTGCTTCTCACTGGTCCTGGATGGCCGAGTAGACTTGTCCTGCTCGGTCCCTCCCAGTGTGAAAAACACCTCCCGAGTGCCACAGCTTGCCTGTCTCACTGTGCACTTCGAGCTGATCTGGCCTGAAGGTCTCAGGCTCTCACAAGGTCAGGTCTGGCAACTCCTCCCTGCTTCTGAAATTTCTCTCCCTCCCCCTGCCACTCAGTCCAATTTCTCAACTTTGCCTTTGATATTTAGGGCCCCTAGACATAATTGATTCACTTGGTTTTCTGAGTCTTCGTTGTAAGAGGGACTACCGGAAGCATCTGACTACTCCACCATCTTGGCCCCGCTTCACTTAGTCTATTTTTTTTTTTAAAGAATAAAACAATAACTATAGAAGTACATAAATATTCAGTTACAAGGATATTTACCACAATATTATCTCATTTTTTAAACAGTAAAAAATAAGAATGAGAAAATCATAGAGAATTGATTAAAGAGAGTACTATGCAATGAAATATTTTGAGATCATTTTAAATTGTTTAAAAAGCACCTAATTACATAGAGGAATATACAGAATGTAATATTAGATTTTGAAAAAAGAACAGAAAATTGTGTTTGGAATCAGAATTTAAAAATATAGAGATTATTTTGCATTGATAAAAGAGTGGAAGTAAATATATTAAAATGTTAGCAGCAGATTTTTGAATGTTGATATTACAGGTATTTAATTTTTTTCCCTATACTTCTTTATTTTCCAAACTTTTAACAACAGTTATTACTTTCCTATTTTTTAAAAAAGTACTATTTTGCAATGTCATTTTGAACACATATTGGGTTATCTGTCCTGCCAGACAACTTGGCTGAGCACTGTCCCCAAACTCCCTCTTAAATTCCCAAAGTCATGGAGGTGATGCCTAGGACCCATGAGCGGACAAAATGACCCCTCTCCTCTGGCTACTATTGATTGGGCCATACATGCTTGTCTCAAAACTGAACCAATTAAATTGCATTCTCTGGGACATGCAGTCTTCAGAGCAGAAAAGAACGCTACCAGAGTGCTGAGAAAAAGAGGAGAGCAAGAAAGTGCCTCCAGGTCCCCGTAATATATGTAATCCTACTTCCCATCCTTTCTGAGGCCCTGCAGCACTGCCCTTAGATTCCATGAGATATCCATGTGCCCTCTAAGAAATTTCCCTTTTTTTTGCTTCATCTAAATCTGCTTGCCTTTAGTTTTTTGAAACCAAGCAGTCTAACTAGTACAAACATCTATAGTAGCATACAGAGAGAAGCCAAGGTCATTATGAGAGTTTCGAAAGATTACTAGTCTGTGAGGACAAGGACTGCATCTCACCGCTCAGGTTTCCATCGTCCAGCCCAATTACGGGCGCATGGTTGGCACTCAATGCATGCTTGCTGACGGACAGCTTGAAAGAATGGATGATGCTTTGCTACGCCTTTAGTCCTAATTGCTCTACATTCCTATTTAATAATTAGCAAGAATGAATCAGAGTTAGTGAAAAGAAAATCACCGAGCCCCCCTCCTGTCCTTGTTATATGAAAAGTACTCAATAAATATGGCCTGGGAAATGTCATCTTTTGTTAAATTCCACTGTAATTTTATGGGCACTTAAGTTCACTTGTAAATTAAGGGGTAGGTGTAGCTGAACACCTCTTCTTAATTGCTTAGGGGCAAAAAGCTTCATTTGAAAAACACAGGAATTTTCTCATCAAAGGAAAAGAATGCAGATTGGCATATAAATGTAACCAAATGGCACTTTCTACAATTCATTATTCCTTTGTTCAGATATTCTAGAACAACCATAGTGTGCAGCTCACTCTCCGGCCACTCCCTGCTTTAAATACCATGGTGAATTAGAGCGAGAAAGTGCAGTCACTTGAACTGAGTCATTTCTCCCAAGGCAGTAGGACAAACTATATATGGTAGATAAATAGGATAACTTGTAAAAGTTTTAGAGTTTTTCAAATGATGAAATTAGGTCAAATTTCTAAAGTTTTCAACAACTCCAAAATCTTACGGCAGAAATTGGAACGTATGTTTCAAAGCTGAGAAACCACTTGCATGAACAGCTTACTGAATGCTGTGACAGTGTGAAGTCTTTAAGAAGTTGTCTGACCTACTAAATTTAAATCAAAGCTTTAAAGGGCTCTTGAAGTTGTGTAATGGATTACCTTCAAGTAGCGATGTCAGACTGTTAACTGATGGATTCAACTTCTAATTTAAAACTCTCTACCACA
This sequence comes from Dugong dugon, assembly GCA_030035585.1. Taxonomy (NCBI): domain Eukaryota; kingdom Metazoa; phylum Chordata; class Mammalia; order Sirenia; family Dugongidae; genus Dugong; species Dugong dugon. The sequence goes on from CM057462.1 coordinate 93,550,819, forward strand.
CCTGTGGCTTATACAGTTACATAAGCCAGAAGATAGAAGTTGATAGGACCAATAGCAATTTAAAGGAAACACTGTGAACTACAGCCACTGAAATATTTTAAATATACCTGCTTTCAGTCATTGGTAAAATAGACTTGTAATTTTCACTCAAACAGCCTTATAAGTTGAGGGTTAATACTTGCATTAAATTTCTCTCTAAATCATGAAAATGTCCCTGAGCCTCCACTACTTTCCAGGCCCTGTGCTGAGCACTAGGGATACAGTGATGAATAAAAAGGACAAGTTGTGCTCTCACGGGGCTTACGATGAAGTGAGAAGACAGTCTTTTAGTGGTTATGACTATGGGGCATGATGACAGGGGAAGGACAGAGGGCTAGCTGCGGAGTATATAGCCCTTACCTGTCCTAGAGGTCAGGGAGGCCTGCCTGATAAATGGCCTTCAAGTTAGGATCTGAAGGATGAGCAAGAATCATGCAAAGAAGGACAACAAAGAGTTGCAGGCAAAGAAAGAGCATATCAGAAGGCCTGAACGAGAGAGAAAGCTTTTTGAGTTACAGGTTTAAATATGTACTTACCTCACATGTTATAGGATCATCAAAATCAAAAAATTGTCAGGATAGGTACTGATAAAAGATATGTTAATAAATACATTACTGAAAATATTTAAAATGCTAAACAAAAAAAAAGTTCTTGTTAAAATGTCATGCATAGTAGAGAACGTGGCACTATCTTGAGTCAGCATATATTCATTGAGCACACCATGTGCCAGGCACTGCACTAGGAATTTGGACACAACAGTAAACAAAACATAGAAAGATCCTAGCACTTGTGGAGCCTATATTCTAGTGGAGGCAAGAGAAAATAAATGGAAAAAATGAAGTATCTACATGTAAAAACACAGTAAGTGCTAAGGAAACGAGAAAAGAAGCAGGGTAAGAAGAGGCAGGAATGCTTTGCAATTTTCAGGAACAGGGCAGTTAGGATGGACCTCGCTGAGAAGGTGGCATTTGAACAAAAACTTGAAGGACTTGAGGGCCGTGTGGGTATCTGAGGGAAGAGTTTTCCAGGCAGAAACTACATTCAGTGGAAAGGCCCTTTGGTAGGATCATGTCTGGCATATTCAAGAAACAGCAAGGAGTGATGGGAACACTGTGGCCAGAACAAAGCGAAGGAGTGGGAGGAAAGTGACAAAGTTAGAGAGGTAAGAAGAGGGGGGTGGGGAAACGGCAGATTGTGTAGGGCCTTGTAGTTCATTTTAAGGACTTTGCCTTTTTCTCTGTGTGAGATGGAGAGCCAATGGAGAGTTTTGGGCAGAGTGATATGATCTCACTTAGGTTTTAAAAGAATAACTCTGGATTGTATGTTGAGACTATACACTAGAGCATAATAGTGGAAAACGGAGTCCATTGGGACAACTTGTGAAATAATCCAGGCAGGAGATGATGGGAACTCACGCTAGGAATGTTGTTGTTGGTTGCCATTGCGTCGACTCCGACTCATGGGGACCAGCGGTGAAGATAGCGAGAAGTGATCAGAGTTTGGCTATATTTTGAAGGTTGAGGCAACAGAATTTCCTGAGAAATCGGATGTGAAGTGTGAAAGAGAAGATTTAAGGATGACTTCAAGGTTTTGGCTGAGCAACTGGAAGGATGGAGTTAAGACTGTGGTAAAGAGACAATTTGGTGTACAAGTCTGCAGACGAGAGAAGTCTGGGTTGATAATATAAATGTGGAATTTGTCAGCATATATATGTATTTAAAGCCGTGAGACTAGATGATAGTGAGACTAGGGATGGGGAAGAGAAGATGATCAAGGACTCGGCCCTGGGGAGAAGGATCTTCATGATTAAAACTGGAAATGATCAATAATAAAAAAAAGTATGGTCATCTAGTGAAGAGGTGGTATGAAGCCGTTAAAAAGTATTCAGAACCTACAGAATGCAGACAAATATTTACTGGCATGGGGAAAAAGGAATATACAAAATTGCACATAAATATGACACCATTGTTATAATATGTGTGCATGTATAGATATGTATGTATATAATTCATGAGCCACAACTTGGATGAACCTTGCAAACATTGTGCTTAGTGAAATAAGTCAATCACTAAAGGACAAGTACTGTATGACCTTATTTATATGAAATAAGCAAATATATAGAAATCAAAGCTTATTCGTGATTACCAGGGGTAGGAGGGGGGGTGGGAAAGGGGGGATTTTTGCTTGAGGAGCACTGAGTTTATGTTAATGGTGGTAGGATAATTAGGGAAAGATAAGATGAAGAGAGTGATCAATGTCATTGAATTGTGCATGTAGAAGCTGTTGAATTGGTGAATGTTTTGTTGTGCATATTGCACCCTACTAAAAAAATTAAATTATGTATAGAAAAAGAATTCATAAGGAACAGAGAGAGAAGGACATACAAAACCGTTAACAGCAGTTATCTCTGGGTAGTAAAATCACAGGTTACTTCCCCTACTTTCTAATTTACTATCTTTTCTAGATTTTCTGCAGTGAATATACACTATATTTGTAATCAAGAAAATGTTTTTTAAAAAATCTGTTTTTCTCATTGTCTGAAGTAATAAAATGTCATTTTCCATAGCAATCATATACTTTTTCTTTACCAGTTTTTAAAATAATCTAAGATGGCGTAGGGGTTAATTTAGTGTGTTTATGGATATTGTTGTTATATTATCTGCCATCAAGTCGCCCCGACTCATGGTGACTCCACGCACGACAGAACGAAAGCCGCCTGGTCCTCACCATTCCCAGGCTCAGTTGCAGATTGGCCCATTGTGATACATTTCAATTGCTGATTTTCAGAAGTAGATCGTCGGGCCTTTCTTCCTAGTCCACCCTAGTCTGGAAGCTCCACCGAAACCCGTTCAATATCATAGCAACAGGTAAGCTTCCACTGATAGATGGGCGGTGGCTGTGCCTGAAGTGCAGTGGCCGGGAATTGAACTGGGTCTCCTGCATGGAGGGCGAGAATTCTACCACAGAACCACCAATGCCTCTGCTTATGGGGGATTTATCAATATTTCAATAATAATAGATTTTTTAATACATTAAAATGTATGTCTTTCTCAGAAAGTGAAATGTCTGTGGCAGATCTTGCCCTAGCAAAACTGTGAAATAATTATGCAGCGCTTCCTAATCATTCCCCATTCAAAACCTTCTCCACCTGCAGTCTTTCCCATCTCAGGTGATGGCTACTTCATCCTTCTGGTTCTTCAGACCAGAAATCTGGGAGGCACCTTTGATTTCTCTCTTTCTCTCACATTCCATTTATAGTCCATCAGGAAATTCTGTTGGATCTGTCTTCAAAACATATCCATACCTGATCCCTTCTCATCCCTTCCACTGCTATCTGGTCTGAGTCACCATCATTTCTTGTCTGAATGGCTTCAATATGCTACTCACTGGCCTCTCTGTGGCTTCCTTGATCTCCTGCATTCTCCACCCAGCAGCCAGAGTGTGTAAAACATAGCCTAGATGATGGCACTTCTCAGCCCAGAACCCTACTATGGTTTGCCTTGTACTCCAGAGTGAAAGCCAAAGTCCTTACCAGGTCTATAGGGCCCTGCGGTGTCTACCTCCCACACACATTCCCATCTCACTCCCAGCTAAGACAGTGACATCTCATGACCAGTTACTCCTCATCTCACTCTACTGCTGCTTGAACATGCCGGGCATGCTCAGTGCTCTCTCTCAGGGTCTTAACGCTGGCTGGTCCCTCTGCTGAAAACTTTTCCTCCAGGTACGCTCTTGTCTCTTTCCTGTCTTTGCTCAAATGTCACCGGCTCCATGCACCCTGTTCCCTCTAGCTGAACTCTTAAAATGTGTATATGTATATACAGTAAAACGTGTGAAAGCCAGAACCTGTGTGAGGCAGAAACTCATCAGAGAAAAAAAAACTATTTTCTACTAAATAGCGATAGAAAAGTGATGACTGCACCCTGTTAAAGGCAGAACACTTGTGAGACCTGGGAAAACAAGGCGGTTCTGTCGAGTTCCAGCTGTCACAGGTTTTACCGTATATATTCATAAGTATATTTAATGACACTTTTTTCCTGCTTCTTGAACAAGGGAGCACATTTTTATTTTGTACTGGGCCACACAAATTATATAGCTGGCTCTGCTTCCTGATGATGTTGGTGTTGCTGGTCCACAGACCAACCTTGGAGGAGTCGGAGGAGTCTAGAGCCAGGTTTTGAAGCCAGAGAGACCTGGTTTCAAGTGAAGACGCTACCAGTTGTTGCTAGCTGTTTTTGTGATCTTGAGCATGCTTTAAAGGAACACTTAAGTGAAAGGTAAACGCATTCTCGTCCTGGTTACAAAGCAAGAATGTCTTATCAATAATAGTAATTGTCTAACTTAGTGTGTGGCATTTTTGCTCACATACTTTAGTTTTCTCCTGTATACAATATGGGTGATAACTCCTCCTAGGTAGGAGTTAAAAAGACAACCTCCTCCTCTAGTAATTATTCCCTTCCACTACCTGAACTCTTAATTCCCGGTATTCTTCTCTATTTTTTTCACTTATTTTCAAGCACTTATTATCTTCTTAGTTATGTAGTGCTGCTATAACAGAAATATCACAAGTGGATGGTTTTAACAAACAAATTTATTTTCTCACTGTGTCCCCATTGCCGTCAAGTTGATTCCAACTCATAGTGACTCTACAGGACAGAGTAGAACTGCCCCATAGATTCCAAGGAGCAGCTGGTGGATTTGAACTGCAGACCTTTTGGTTAAGAGCCGAACTCTTAACCACTGTGCCGCCAAGGCTCCTCTCACTGCTTAAACAAAACAAAACAAAACAAAACAAAACCAAGCCCGTTGTCATTCAGCCAGTTCTGACTCAGTAACCCTAAAGGACAGAGTAGAATTGCCTCATAGGTTTTCCAAGGAGCAGCTGTTAGACACGACCTGCCGGCCTTTTGGTTAGCAGCTATAGCTCTTAACCACTGCACCACCAGGGTCCCAAATTCAGAGCACTGTCTCTAGGAGAAGCTTTTCTCTCTCTGTCAGCTCTAGAGGAAAGTCCTTATCTCTTCAGCTTCTGCTTCCTGGGACCTTGGAGATCTCCATGTGTCTTGGCATCTATCTTACCCCATCTCTGCTTGCTAGTTTGCATTTAATCTCTTTTGTATCTCAAAAGAGATTGACTCAAGATACACCCTACAGTAATCCTGCCCCAATAACATAACAAAGAGAACCATTACCAAATGGGCTTATAATCACAGGTATAGAGGTTAGAATTTACATGTTTTTAGAGGACATAATTCAATCCATAACATCTTCTAACATACTATGTAATTGACTTATTTATTATGTATATTGCTTATTTTCTGTCTGCCCCTATTGGAGTGTAAGCTCCATGAAGGCAGAGATTTATATTTTTGTTTACTGATGTATCTGAGGTGCCTAGAACAGTGCCAGTTTATAGTAAATATTTATTGTTTAAATACTCCATTACTATAGAGACCATAGTAATGGATCCTGTTAATTAGATGCTGGTCCGTATCTGTCTGGCACGCTAGAAAAGAAGTAATAACCCGCAAATAAGTCAGGATAATAATAACAGCTAAGACTTTCTGAGTGCTCACTTTATACCACTCTTTTAAGGGTTTCACATGTATTAAATCATTTAATCCTCACAATATTACAGTTGGATCCTATAATGGTTTTCATTATAGAAGAGAAACCTGACTCACAGAGAGGTTAAGGATCATGCCCTTTGCCACATGGCCTCTGAGAGGCAGAGTCAGCATTTGAATCCAGACAATCTGGCCAGAGGCTGTTCTCCACCACTGCTCTCTAAGGCGCTCAGAAGCAAACATACTCAGGAATAAAGCCCCAGGGTGACTCTAGATGCTACATGTAGTACGATCAGTATTTACCAGAGGTGGAAATGGCATCATCCCCAGATATATTAAGAGATTATTCTGATTTTTTTTTTCATTCGTGGAATCATTAAAGATCAGGTTTGTAAAGCTTTGTTTCAATATTTTAACATTTCTTGTTTTTTTTCTCATTGGTAGGGAAAAAGAAACCCTATTTTCCACAGCTTTTATCTATTATTCATATATTTCCTTCAATAAATTATTTTCCTAAATCAGGTTCTTGCTTTAATTTAATGCTTTTCATTAACATAAAAAAATAGTTTTAAGGGAAACTTGATATCTGTTAATCATAGTACTAAATTAAATATATATCCCATGCCTTGGAAGTATTTTTGGATAATGAGGAACTAAAAGGTGCAATGTGCCCAGGAAAACTTACTTCCGTAAAATGAAAATTGGTTAAATTGGTCCTTCCAGTCCTGTTTGGATATTTTTATTTCTACACTTGTGGGGGATTTCATAGAGTTCTTTCCTTCTCAGTTCATCTTCCACGATGATTAAAAATTTAAATAAGTTTGCCAGTAGGCCGGTTTGGCATCTGTTGTGTCTATTAAATAGAGTGCATCTTTAGAGCATTCCATTCACTGCTAAGTAGAAAGAATTTTAAAGAAAACTAACGTAAATTCCTGGAGGGCAAGGAGGTTACACACAATTCAGGTGAAATTTAAGATGCAATAGATTCATTGTGAATTGATAATATTGCAATAGGCAAGGACCTCAAGTCTAATTTTAACTTTGTGATTCAAACTTCCTTGGCTGTGGAGAATGCAATTGTGATGGTAGTTGATGTACTTCTCAAATTTCTGAAGTCACCATGGGCTGGGTCAAAGTGAAAAACTCCATTGCTTCAATAACTGATCTACCTCAAATATCTAGCTATTGCAGAGCTAGGCAATTGCTGATGATTTTGATGGTATGTGAATAAGATTACATGGTCTCTTTGTAAACTATTTTTCTATCTATTAGAGGAATAAGAAACGTTGTTCCTTTTCTCAGAAGGGCATTTTAAGTGTACATGGAAATTGGGCAAGCAGTGCTCCTATATTTGAGCTCCTCAGATAAATAGGTAGTATACAATTACTACTAAGAAAAATTATAATAGATACTATCATATAGAACCAGTAATTTTCATTTACACTAACTAAGGAAAGCATTTATTCTTAAAAACTGAGGCTGGGCTGGTAGGATAAGAATTACCTAGACCGCCTTTTAAAAATGCAGAATATATGGGCCTCACTCTCAAATATTCTGATTCCATAGGCTAGGCTAGGGCCTAGGAATCTGGATTTATAAATGTGTAAGTGTCGGTGTTCAAAGACATTCCTATATTCCTATGATAGGCTTCCAGTACCTACCGGTACTGATACCAGTTGTTGTCAAGTGATTCCAACTCACGCTGACACCAAGTGTCTCAGAGAAGAACTGTGCTCCACAGGGTTTTCAATGGCTGGTTTTTCAGAAGTAGATTCCCTGACCTTTCTTCCAAGGCACCTCTGGGTAGACTCAAACCTCCAACATTTTAGTTAGCAGCTGAATATGTTAACTCTTTGCACCACCCAGGGTCTCCTTTATTGTCTAGTCACTGCTAAGACTTTAAGAAGTTTGAGAAGAAGGATTGCCTTACACATTATATCTCCTTCAGTTCCTAGCACATAAAGATTTGTTGAGTTTATTTGAGTTGGATTGCACTGACATGGCAAGTTGTACCCGGACATGAATACATAGTCACCGGAATGCTTCATCCCCTCTGTAAAATAATTGACTTCTGGCACAAAGCATTTTGTTAGGTAGGTGATTCAGTTATTCCCCAGCCTAATCATCCTAGGAAAGAGTCTGGACTTGAGAGTCAGACAGACCTGGGTACAAGTGTTGACTTTCCCCTTGACTGTATGTAAACCATGTACTTAATTTAACCTCTTTCATCTGTTTCTTCATCTGCAGAATGAGTATACTGCTAACAACATAGGATAGTTTTAAGGAATAAACGAGCAAATGTATGTTAGGAGCTTGCTACACTTGTTGTTGTTGTTAGCTGCAGTCAAGTCGGCCTCTGACCCATAGCAATCCCAAGCACAATGGAACAAAACACTGCTCAGTCCTGCATCAGCCCCATGATCAGTTGTGGATCAGACCATTGTGATCCACAGGGTTTTCACTGGCTGATTTTCTGACGTAGATCACCAGACCTTTCTTCCTAGGCTTGCTACATAGAAGGTGCTAAATAAATGCAAATTGCCTACAGTATATCTCCATTTTCTTCTGTGTGGGGCTGAACATCATGGTTCCACAATAAGAATAGTGAGAGATAAGATCCTGAACCATTGATATCCTGCCAAAGCAATAGCCAACTCTGCCTCTGGATTACTATAGTAATTATAATTGAAATGAATCACTAGCATTATTATTACAGTTATGCTATGTTAGCCATGTTGTTGTTATGTGCTGACGAGTCAATTCCAACTCATGGCACCATATAGGACAGAGAAGAACTGCACCATAAGGTTTACTGGGCTGTAATCTTTATGAGAGCAGATGGCCAGGTCTTTCTTCCACGGAGCCACTGGATGGGTCAGTTAGCAGAAAAGTGCTTAATCACTGTGCCAGAAGGACTGCTTATGTTAGCTATAGATTTTAGTAATAGCTACAATGTTTAACTAACCACCTGTGGCAAGGATGTCTAGATAACCCCCCTAATCATCTGTTCTTCCTTTCTTCCTTAGTAATTTGAACCTCAATTTTTAGTTAACACACAGCTGTCAATATAAAGATTTCGTTTTCTACCCTAGCTGCTGGGTATAATCACATGACTAAGAACTGGCCAATAAAATGCAAGCATAAGTGTGGTGTGTATCCTTAAAGGGAAGGAACATGCTCATCTTCCCTCTTCCTCCTTCTTGCTTCCTGAGTGTAAACCTGGTGGGCTGACTTGAGCAGCCATTTTGGACTATAACATGGATGACATATGCTGAGACTAAGAGCCTGAGTTCCTGATAAACCTACGAAGCTGTCTTACCTTAGACTGTCTCCTATTGGACTTGTATGTAACACAGAAAGAAATCTTTGCCCTGTATAAGCCACTGTTACGTGGAGTTTTTCTGCTGCAGACAGCTGGACCTAGTTCTAACTAGTACACCATCTGTCTTCTGTTACATGATAGACTAAAAGTTTTAAAAAATCAGAATTGTATTGAGAATTTTACTAATTTTTCGGTGGTTCCAAATAATCAAAACTTCATCTCAGAGTCTTATTGTGATTACAACAATTGGTGTATTAATTTAGTGAAACATTATTGTATGGTTATCATTTACTTTCTTTCTTCTTATGAGACAAACCAAATAGGACAATATGTGGTACTCCTGCTGTGCCTCTAGCACACTGCTTGGCTGGGCTGTAGCACTGCAAAAATCCAGGAACACCATCCACAATGTAGTCTACTTAGGATATCACTATAATGTGAATGGTGCCCCCTTGGAGGTGTGCAATATGGCAGCCCTGCTGCTCGGCTCTATGTGCAGCGGGGGAATATGATAGCAGTAGAAGACAGTTCCCTTAATTTGAGGCTAATAATGATCTTATAAGATTAATAGTGTTGTTTAGTTTTCAAACTATATGCCAGTGTCATATTCCCAGGAATAATCAATCACTCAGGGCTAAGTCGCAGACCAGAGAATTCACTCTAGATAGTGGTGGTTCAGTGACGAAATTCTCACCTTTGATGCTAGAGGTCTGTGATGGTTAAGACTGTGTGTCAACTTGGCTGGGCCTTGATTCTCAGTGTTTTAGCAGCTGTATAATATTGTGATCATTTCCCTGTTGAAATCTGGTATGTGATCACCCCCATGATGGAATCTGCTGAGTGGCACTGGCAGGGACGAGGCCTGTGGTGGCTCACCACCCCCTCAGCCTTCATCACTCTGCCCTCTGCCACCTACTTTCTTCCTACTCACCTTGCCAGGGTTTTTGGTTTGTTCTGGATCCTGTAGCTGCCTCTTGTTTGTCTGACCTCCAGTTCTTGGGAGTTGAGCTAGCACCTTACCTGCCAGTCTTGGGATTTGTCCATCTTCACAGCCTGTGAGCAAGAGTCCTGCTCTCCAACCTACCAATCTTGGGCTCACCAGCCCCTGCAGCTACGTGAATCAGGAGAAGCTTGTGGTCTTGCCTTCCAATCTTGGGATTCATCAACCTTCACAGCCTGTGAGCAAGAGCCCTTCTCTCCAACCTGCCAATCTTGGGTTCGCCAGTCCCAGTGGCTACATGAATCAGGAGAAGCCTCTATCCTGATCCATGGACTTGGGACGTTACAGCCTCTACAATCTTGTGAGCTGTTTCCTTGATATAAATCTGTCTATATATATATATTTATACCCTTTACTGGTTTTGCTTCTCTAGAGAACCCAGCCTAAGACGAGGTCTATGTTCAATTACCAGCCAAGTCACCCGATGTGCAGCTACCACCTATCTATCAGTGGAAGCTTGAGTGTTGCTATGCTGCTGAACAGGTTTCAGTGAAGCTTACAGACTAAGATGGGCTAGTAAGAAAGATCCAGCTATCTACTTCAGAAAACCAGCCTGTGAAACCCTATAGATCACAACAGTCAGATTTATAACTGATTAGGGGAATGGCACAGGACCAGATAGCCTCTTGTTTCGTTGTGCATGGGGTCACCATGAGTTGGGAGCCCACTCGATGGCAGCTAACAACAACAGTTTAGGAAGAATGGTATGACTTACAGGACCAATCGAGATGGTCTGGGCTCTGCTGCAGTAATTAACAGCTCGCAAACCTCATTTTTGTAAACAACAAAGGTTTATTTCTCACTCATGCTTCCTAAGCATCATGAGTTTACTGATGATTCCATTCTGCAACATCCTCATTCCAAGCTGATAGAGCAACCACTTTCTGGAACAATGCTGCAATTGATGAATTGTGCACTGTCTCTTAAAGCTTCCATCCAGGAAGCTCAATTTTGTTCACATTCATTGGCTCAAGCATGTCACATGGCCAAACCCAACTCCAAGGGGACTGGGTCCTACCATGTGACTAGAAAGCAGAAAGTCAAAAATATATTTGGTAAATAGCACTAATAACTTCCCACTTAATCTAATCATTGGAAGGACTGGAGGAGGGTGCTCTAAGTGCATCTTCCACAAACAATTCTCAGAACGACGTCACAGAACTGACCCATCAAGGGTGCTGCAGCCATGACATGTGAATCCAGATCCATAATGCCTCAGCCATATCATTTCTGAAACACTCTTTTCCTTATGCTTTCAAGGCACATCCTTTAAATACCCTTAGAGTTAAGGACCAAACACTGGAACCTCTGCTGCAGAAAATCAAAGGCCTTGGCAGAGAGAACCAGCAGACATCTTCCATCTCACAATGGTCACTTTCATCTTCCAATTTTTGCATAGATATATCTACTTGGTGAAAGCAAAGTTATATATGGACAGTAAGTGGTAAGGAAGACTGAAACATGTAACCTTGAGCTTTCCAGCTCCTAGCCCTCAGTAAGGCAGTTTATAAGGGATTTGGAATGAAGTTGAGTGAAACCTTCTATATTACAGGCCACACCTATGTTATTCATTCATTTCTTCATACACTCCTCTATCCATCTTTTCATTAGTTATTTCAACTGACATGGATTGAGCACCTACTATTTCTAGGCACTGTGCTAGATGGTTGTGGGGAGGGGAGGGGGTCATGGCAGGAAAAGAGATGGAAATAATGACATGGTTTATAGTTATGATCTATGAGTGTTTTCAGCAATCCACATCCCTAAATTTGGAAATGTGTTTAAAACGGAGTTTTGGAAACACATCTTTTTTACCACAGGAAGCTGGTTTAAAAAAAAAAATCATTCCAAATTAAATAATTTAAAATGTGTAGAAATCAAAAGTTTCCATAACCGGAAGGGGGAGGAGGTTGTTGCTGCAGCAAAGTACTTGAGTGGGAGTTAGATAGAAGACAAAAAGCACTTAGCATATCAGTTTCTTATAAATGCTAACTGATACCTTTAGGGTTTTTCCTATTATAAGCAATGAAATAAATAAAATTTACTTTAATGAGCTGCTTAAGCAGCACCAGGGGAACAGGTTAAGCCTCTTGTTCACCGTCAAGAGGATAGGTATATTCACTTGAGGATGCAAAGATGTTTATGAAATTTTAGAGCCCTGTGAACATACTCGTTCTGTTGAATGAAAACCCACAACTGCCCAAGCACCATTATTATTCACACAGAGACAGTGTTCCAATTTGTATTCCTCTTCTCATCACCCGCACCCCACCAAGCCATCAGCAGCCTCCCACTGCTGATCAGCATCTCTGAAGTGAATTTTAACATCCGTTACGTGGGTTTGTTTTCCTCTGGAGATGAAAAGTTACTGATTGAAAACCATTCCATCATCCATTTAATATCTTACTCTCATTTTCTTAGTATTAAACATGATCAAGTCTCTCATTTTAAGTCTCTTATACTCATATTCCCCTTCTAGCTACCACCTTACCTCCCCTCTTCACTTTACAGCCATACTTCTTGAAAGACTTAAGTATGGTGGCTGTCCCAACCTCACCTCCCTCTTACTCATGAGCCCCACTGCTATGTGACTCCTTCCCCACACTTCTCCTAAAATCATCTTTGATGAGGTCATCACATTTGTCCCCAAACCCAATGAACACTTTTCTGTCTCTATTTTTCTTGGCTTCTTAATAAAATCAGAACCATCAAAACTTTCTTTCTTTTCAAAACACTCTTTGGTTTCCAAGACCACAAATTCTCCTGGCTTTCTTCCTGCCTGTTTGGTAGTTCATCTCCAATCCCTTTACAAGTCTAACAGGATGCTAAATTCAATTCTATTGTCTCAGAATTGAAGATGAAACTCAAAGTTGAAAACAACAAGTGACATTTACCCCATATTCAAATCAAAGGTATCATGACTTGCTAAGAGTGGACAGACCTTGTTCTGTACCTCTTGGCTCATCTAGGGATTCACTAGAATGAGAGGATTTCTTGGATCAGAGTTGTTGGCCAACTGTGGGGTGCTGTGGCATTTTTTTCTCCCCCTATAGAGGAGGTAAGGGACATGCTACCCCACCTCAAGTCAACTGAGAGGGGCAGAAGGTGAACACTCAGAGAGATTGTGAGTAGTTGCTTTCCGGAAATGAACACTGGCTTCTTACTCCCAAGCAGATGCTCACTGAAGTGCAAAAACTCCTAGTTCTACACTCCCCACTTGTCTTTGTTATCTGATGCTGCTATAACAAAAATACCACAAGTGGATGGCTTTAACAAACAGAAGTTTTCTCACAGCTTAGGAGGCTAGAAGTCCAAATTCAGGGCACCGGTTCTAGAGGAAGGCTTTCTGTCTCTGTCAGCTCTGGGGGAAGGTCTTTGTCTTTCAGCTTCTGTTTCCTGGTTTCTTGGGAATCTCCATGTGGCTTAGCATCAATCCTCCCCCATCTCTCTTCTTGCTTGCTTGTTTAGTCTCTTTATATCTCACAAGAGATTGACTCAAAATAGACCCTACAATAACCCTGCCTCATTAATATAACAAAGACAACCATTCCCAAATGGAATTATAACCGCAGGCATAGATGTTAGGATTTACAACACATATTTTTGGGAGACATAATTCAATCCACAACACCACTCCACCCTGTTCCATTAACAGACAACCACAAGTTTTTTTGGGGAGCCTGACATGAGCACCCAAGAATTTAAGAGATTATGTGATAAAGATAAAAGCTGGCTAGAAAGGCCTTTGTCAGCCAAGTGACTGGAAAAGGAAAGGAGAGACAGTGAGGGTAGCCTATTTTACCAGTGTTTGGAATGCTTCCTCTAGGCCAACTGGACCATGTGGAGATGTGATAGTCAGTAGATAGTGGTTACAGATATTCCAGTTCTTCGTTCCATCTGGGCATGTGGATTGCACTTCCTCACCCCCTTTCAAGTTAGACTTGGGTATGTGGCCAGTTTTGGCCCATGAAATGCGGGCAGAAGAGAGTTATCACTTCTGGGTCAGAGCTTGAAGAGCTAGCACAGGATTTACCATGTTCTCTTGCTCCTCCTATGGTGACAATAGAAGCATGAGTCAAAATGGAGTCCCCATCAGCTTGGTCCCTGAATGACTATGATAAGCAGAGTACCCCTGCTAACTTGCAATAAACATGTACGTGAGTGTGACTAAATTTCTACTGAGATTTAGGAGCAGTTACAACATAACCTAGCCTATCCTGACTAATTTGGGGAAGTAGTATAATCTTACAAAGATCCCACACAAGAGATAGGATATGTGGGTACTATTTACCCCAGCAGAAAAAGATGGAGGTGAACCACTGGAACAGACTTTGTGGGGGACTGTGAGAGGTCAGCTGGATAATCGATTTTCTGAGTCAGTGCAGCGTAGGTGTCCCCAGAAATTTGGAGGAGATGAGACAAGAGTTTTGAGAGAGCTCCCAAAGCACTCCCCAGGAGGTAGAACATTGTAACATCTGTCATGGTTTAGGGCATTTGACAGTCAATTACAAAAGACATGTTTTTGCCATTTTTTCCTATTGCCCTACTTTAATCTGGAAGGAACCAAGAGCAAGAAAAGAGATGGGGAGAATATGGAGCAAAAATGGAAAAGAACAGACAACACCCCGCCCCTCCATTACTGGGAGCTTGTGCTAGGCTCAAGCTGGAGGAAGGGAGAACACTTTGAACTGGACTTGACATGGAGTTTTAATTTAGTTTGATCATAGTGGTTTAGTCACAGTGACCCCATACGTCTGTCAGTTTGTCATACCGTGGTGGCTTGCGTGTTTCTGTGATGCTGGAAGCTCTGCCACTGGTATTTCAAAGATCAGCAGGGTCACTCATCATGGACAGGTTTCAGCTGAGCTTCCAGACTAAGACAGACTAGGAAGAGGGGCTTGGCAGTCTGCTTCTGAAAACATTAGCCAGTGAAAACCTTATGAATAGCAGCGGATCATTGTCTGGTATGGTGCCAGAAGATGAGCCCCTCAGGTTGGAAAGCACTCAAAGTACAAACGGGGAAGAGCTGCATCCTCAAAGTAGAGTCGACCTTAATGACATGGATGGAGTCAAGCTTTCATGACCTTCATTTCCTGATGTGGCACGACTCAGAATGAGAAGAAACAGCTGCAAACATCCATTGATGATAGGAAGGTAGAATATAAAAATTATGAATCTAGGAAAAAAAAAATTGGAAATCATCAAAAATGAAATGGAACATCAATGCCCTATGCATTAGTGAGCTGAGATGGACTGGTATGAGCCATTTTGAATCAAACAATCATATAGTATACTATGCCGGGAATGACAAATTCAAGAGGAATGGCACTGCATTAATCGTCAAAAAGAACATTTCAAGATGTATCCTGAAGTGTGACACTGTCAGTAATAGGATAATATCCATACACCTACAAGGAAGAGCAGTTAATATGACCATTATTCAAATTTACACACCAACCAAAGATAAGGAAATTGAAGATTTTTAGCAACTTCTGCAGTCTGAAATTGATCAAACATGCTATCAAGATTCATTGATAATTACCGGTGATTGGACTGTCAAAATTGGAAACAAAGAAGGAACAGTAGTTGGAAAATATGGATAGAAACAATGTCAGAGATCGCATGATAGAATTTTGCTAGATCAACGACTTCTTCATTGCAAATACCTATTTTCAACAACATAAATGGTGACTATACACAAGGGCCTCAGCGAATGTAATACACAGAGATCAAATTGACTACATCTGTGGAAACAGACCATGGGAAAGCTCTATATCATCAGTCAGAACAAGGCCAGGGGCCAACTGTGGAACAGACCATCAATTGCTCATATGCAAGTTCAAGCTGAAGCCGAAGAAAATTAGAACAAGTCCACAGAACTGAGGTAGGGCTTTGAGTATATTCCACCTGAATTTAGAGACCATCTCAAGAATAGATTTGACTCATTAAACAGTAATCACTGAAGACTAGATGAGTTGTGGGATGACAGCAAGGACATCATAAGCAAAAGAAGAAAGCAAAAGGTCATTAAAAAGACAGAAAAGACCAAAATGGATGTCAGAAGAGACTCTGAAACTTTCTCTTGAACATAGAGTAGCTAAAGCAAGAGGAAGAAACGATGAAGTAAGTAAAAGAGCTGAACAGAAAATTTCAAAGGGCTGCTTGAGACGACAAAGTAAAGTATTATAATAAATATGCAAAGACCTAGAGTTAGAAAACCAAAAGGGAAGAATATGCTCAGCGTTTCTCAAGCTGAAAGAACTGAAGAAAAAATGTTGAATGATGCAGTAAGCATCAAAAGAAGATGGAAGGAATACACAGAGTCAGTGCACCAGAAAGAATTGATAGTCAACCATTTCAGGAGATAGTACATGATCAAGAATTGACGGTACTGAAGGAAGAAGTTCAAGCTGCATTGAAGGCATTGGCAAAAAAATAAGCCTCCAGGAACTGATAGAATATCAACTGAGATGTTTCAACAAATGGATGCAGCACTGAAAGTGCTTGCTCGTTGTCATGGATTGAATTTTGTCCCCCCAAAATATCTGTCAACTTGGCTAGGTCATGATTCCCAGTATTGTATGATTGTTACCATTTTGTCATCTGATGTGATTTCCCTATGTGTTGTAAATCCTGTCTCTATGATGTTGATGAAATGGGATTAGCGGCAGTTATGTTAATGAAGCAGGACTCAATCTAAAAGATTAGATTGTGTTTTAAGCCAATCTCTTTTGAGATATAAAAGAGAGAAATGAGCACAGAGACAAGGGGACCTCATATCACCAAGAAAGTAGTGCCAGGAGAAGAGCCCATCCTTTGGACCAGTGTTCCTGCACTGAGAAGCTCCTAGTCCAGGGGATTATTGATGACAAGGACCTTCCTCCAGAGCCAACAGAGAGACAAAGCCTTCCCCTGGAGTTGATACCCTGAATTTGGACTTATAGCATACCAGACTGTGAGAGAATAAATTTCTCTTTGTTAAAGCCATCCGCCTGTGGTATTTCTGTTACAGCAGCACTAGATAACTAAGACACTCCTTTATGCCAAGAAATTTAAATTTAGAAGACAGATACCTCGCCAACCGACTGGAAGAGATCCATATTTGTACCCATTCCAAAGAAAGGTGATCCAACAGAATGCGGAAATTATCGAACCATATCATTAATATCACACGTGAGTAAAATTTTGCTGAAGATAATTCAAAAACAGTTACAGCAGTACATTGACAAGGAACTGCCAGAAATTTAAGCCAGATTTGGAAGAGGACATGGAATGAGAGCTATCATTGCTGATATCAGATGAATCTTGGCTGAAAACAGAGAATACCAGAAAGATGTTTACCTGTGTTTTATTGCCTATGTAAAGGCATTCGGCTATTTGAATCATAACAAATTATGGATAACATTGCAAAAAATGGGAATTCCAGATCACTTAATTGTGCTCATGCAGAACCTGTACGTAGATCAAGAGGCAATTGCTCCAACAGAATGAGGAAAGGTGTGCATCAGGGTTGTATCCTTTTCACCATACTAATTCAATCCGTATGCTGAGCAAATAATCCAAGAAGCTGAACTATATGAAGAACACAGCATGAGGATTGGAGGAAGGCTCATTAACAGCCTGCGATATGCAGATGACACAACTTTGCTTGCTGAAGTGAAGAGGACTTGAAGCACTTACTGATGAAGATCAAAGATCACGGCCTTCAGTATAGATTACACCTCAACATAAAGAAAACAAAAGTCCTCACAACTGGACCATAGCAACATCATGATAAGTGGAGAAAAGATTGAAGTTGTCAAGGATTTCATTTTACTTGGATCCACAATCAATGTCCATGAAAGCAGCAGTCAAGAAATCAAATGAAGCATTGCCTTAGGCAAATCTGAGGCAAAAGACCTCTTTAAAGTGAAAAAAAGCAAAGATGTCCCTTTACGAACTAAGGTGCGCCTGAGCCAAGCTATGGTATTTTCAGTCGCCTCATGTGCATGCCAAAGCTGGACAATGAATGAAGAAGACCAAAGAGGAATTGAAGACTTTGAATTATGTTGTTGGCGAAGAATATTGAATATACTATAGACTGTCAGAAGAATGAACAAATCTGTCTTGGAAGAAGAACAGAAGACTCCTTAAAAGCAAGGATGGCAAGAGTTTGTGTCGCACACTTTGGACATGTGATCAGGAGGGAGCAGTCCCGGAAGAAGGATATCCTGCTTGGTAAAGTACAGGGTCGGCGAAAAAGAGGAAGCCCCTCAGCGAGATGGATTGACACAGTGGGCTGCAACAATGGGTTCAAGCATAACAATTCTGAGGATGGCGCAGGACTGGGCAGTGTTTGGTTCTGTTGTGCATGGGGTTACTATCAGTCGGAACCGACTTGACAGCACCTAACAGCAACAACATAGTGGTTAAGAATATAAAAATGGGACAATTTGAATATTGGGAAGTAATAAAAAATTAACAGAATATACTCAGGATGTTGTTGAGGGCTGGAAAGGTTTGAACACGGTTGTTGGTGAACAGTGGTGAGAGAAAAATGAAGCTGTTTTCTTGGTGTACCCTACCAAATCCAATCGATTCAGTAAACAGGCTCTGATTCCTCAAAAAACAAACAAACCGATAAATGTGGCTATTCCTCAGGGTTCTTAGGCCCTCTTCTCATGCACTGCTTTCATCTACTTTGTTGATCTATTTACATGGCTGCAAATTTCTATGGCTATGCTTTTTCCCAAACCTGTATTTCAGGTTTAGGTCAGTTACAAAATTGACATACATAATTGCCTACTGGACATCAATACTTGGATAGCTTGTAGGAATCCATGCCAACTGGACTCATTATTATCTACCCTAAACCCTCCTTGGAGCCCTTGTGGCGCAGTGGTTAAGAGCTCGACTGCTAACCAAAAGGTCGGCAGTTTGAATCCACCAGCTGCTCCTTGGAAGCCCTATGGGGAAGTTCTAGTCTGTCCTGTAGGGTCTCTGTGAGTCGGAATTGACGTGACATCAACAGGTTAAACCTGCTTCTCTTTGTGTTTCCTTTCTCACTTCATTGCTTAAGCTAGAAATCTTGACTTTTACCCCTGCATGGCTCCTAACATTCAATCAATCACTAAGTCCTACCTCCTCTGCCTTCTAAATATGTCTCAAGTCTGTTCATTTCCCTCTATCTGCACTGTGACTACCTCAGCTAAATCATCTTCATCTCTCATTTGAAGCACTGCAGTGGTCTCCGTCGGGACTCTCTGCTTCTAGTTGCACTGCATTCCAGTCTATTCTTTTCACCGCAGCTACAAGAGATTCTTATAAGAAGAGTCATCCATTCAACAAACATAGATTCTGTGCCTACTGTGTGCTGGGACTTGTGCTAAGCTCTGGGGGTAGGAGCAGAGCATAAAATAGGGAGAGTCCCTGCCCTCATGGAGCTTACATTTTAATGGGAAGAAAGTAGACATCAAACAAACAAAATGATCCACGACAGGGATCAGAAAGGATTTTAAAAGATGTAATTATGTAGTGGTGATGCTCGTACAATATTGTTAATGTAATTAATGCCACTGAATTATACACTTGAAAATGGTTAAAATGGTCAATTTTACGTTATATATATTTTAATACAAAAAAAATTAAAAATGAATTACAGTAATCGGAAAATATTGAGTCTGTCAAAAGAATGATAAGTCCCTGGCGATTTAAAAAAAAAGAGAAGAAGCTACAAAAAAATTGCTCAAAGGATGGTTTGGGATTAATAAATATTTATTTAATCAATGAATGAGTTTATTTTGAGCTAAAGGAGTAAATGAATGACTTGAATTTTGATACAAATAGAAAATGGTCATTTCTATGAAAATTTATATTATAAGACATATACAGAGGCAGCTTGGGGAATATGTTTACGCATTGAGTAAAAAAAAAACCAATCTTTTTAACTTCTATATAAGACATAATTAAAAATAGCTTTAAGCTATAATGATTTTTACATTCAGAGAAGAAATTCCTGACTGTGTTCGTTGTTAAACTCCAGAGTGAGGTTTTGGCAATTTTCCTTGGACAGCTTTTTGTCCTATCTGGGTTGTTTATGTACAATTTTGCCTGAAGGCAGGAGAATACAACAGAGATGTCTTCCAAAAACTCCTTGAGGCGTATAATTCTCTAAGGTGGTCATTACGAGGCAGTTATAGATATGATTACATTATGTTAGACTCAATTCTGTGGACTCTTGGATGAACTGTGTGAGTGGACACTCTGCAGATGCAATATTTATAATTGCATTAAATGTGCATTTGCGTCAAAGATATTTAAAACAAAAACATTGCCGTCGAGTCGATTCTGACTCATAGTGAACCTATAGGACAGAGTAGAATTGCCCTGTTGGGTTTCCAATGAGTGGCTGGTGAATTTGAACTGCTAACCTTTTGGTTAGCAGCCTGAGACATAGGTTCCCGTAATTACGGGCACCTGGGAAACTTTTAACATTATGTATGGAATTAGCACAAACCTAGTTTACTGAGGTTTTCTTTGTCATGCCCTATCTGGGAATCTTTTTCTGTGTTAGAAATAAGTTCACCAGCTGAAAAGAATATTAAGAAAAAGATCTGTGTTCATGTGAAAACTATTCGGGAAGAGTTTAACTTCAAAGGTTGGGTTTCTCTTACTGGGTGAATAAAAGCAAAATGCTGCCTGTAAATGGACAATTGAGTACAAAAGCAGAAAGGGTAATGGAATATTACAACCAAAAAAGAAATGGAAGAGCTGGCAAGAGAACTGTGATATTATACAGTGGAACGGAGGCACGTAAAATTAGCTGAAAACAGAGACAGTAGTAGGAACAGTCCTGTTGGGTGGGCAGCTGAAATGCTAATGATTCAACAAGAAGCTCGGGCTTTAACTGGAGAATCCTAGGAATTTAGATCCAGCAATATGTTTGGGAAGGTGTGGGGGAAAATTAGCTTGAAAACCTACAACTCAGTTGGCTCATAGCAGAGGTAGAAATGTAGAATCTGTCAAGGGAAGATTAATGTTTTTTTTTAACTGTCTGCCAAATGAGAGCAGATAATTTATGGATTGAGAACATGAAACACCTGTTAGCTTGGTTTCAAAAGCAACAGTTGTCCAAAAACTTTAATCTAATAACTAGTCAATTGTAATAGAGACATTGATAGTTCAGTGGCAGAATTCTCACCTTCCACGTGGGAGACCTGGGTTCGATTCCCAGGCAGCGCATCTCATGGGCAGCCACCACTTGTCTGTCAGTGATGGCTTGCATGTTGTTATGACGTTGAACAGGTTTCAGCAGAGCTTCCAGACTAAGATGGACTAGGAAGAAAGGCCTGATGATCTACTTCCAAAAATCAGCCAGTGAAAACCATATGGATCATAATGGTGCAATCCACACAGCTATGGGGATAGAGCAGGACTGGGCAGCATTTCCTTCCACATGGGCTTGCCATGAATCAGGGCTGACTCCACTGCAGCTAACAACAACAACAATCCATGACAAGACTGTTATCAGAAATGAGCTAATTGGATATAGTCTTAAAAAGTGTGCCTGAATGCTGGATTACAGTATAGATTCACAAACACATCTTGGAAATATGCAAGAGGTTGAGGACTAAGGGAATGAAATTGAGGTTAATGATCTAAGATGACAGAATGGACACATATCAAAGCCCCTACAGAAATTTAAATATCAAAACTTAAAAAATTTTTGTCATTTTGGGTTCTCCAAGAAGCAGATGCCAAGATGGAAAGAGATGGGCAAGAGATTTATTGAGGGAAACACCTGTGAAGGATGAAGGGGCGAGGGAAGAGGAGGAGGAAAGGTAGAGAGGAGACAGCCTTCAGAACACAATAGAGATCTGACCCCTGTGAAAGGAGAGAAGAAAGGAAGGAGGATATTGTAGGAAAAGTCTGAGACTGCAGTACAGCCAGGCTGGTGGCAAGTGCCCTAGTAAAGACTGTCCCTCAGAGCAATCCTGTGTTGGAGGAAAATGGCCCAGCTCTAGTACCCCTGCCATGGGAGCAGCCGGAGGGGAACGTGGCCTCCACATGAATGCTGTGCTTGGTCAGAAAGTATAGCAGTTGGAGGAGCTTAGCCAACGATGCTCTTCACAGCAGGTTCTCGTGAAGGGAGAGCTGAGTGGCACACTTGCCTGGCCACCACAGTCCACCTCTTGTAACACAGACGTACGCTTCTCCACACAAATTTGAGGGGAAGCACTTCCACATTCTTGTGAGCCTCTCTTCCTGAGGGAAAACTCTGAAGAAGGAGGTTAGTGAGACATACTACAGCCCTAGATGCTGCAGCTGGTCTCAGGGCTGGGACAGGAATTCATTGTCTCCCTTTTCCACTGTCCTTTATAAATTCCCCTCACCTTCATCTATCACCTCTGCTGTTCCTGATGGCTTACCTGGTGCTGTGAGCCAAACTTTTATTCCTGAAGAGCCTGATCCTTCCTCAGGTCAACACTGCTATATGTGTCCATTCATGGTTATAATTGGAAAAGGGAGAACCAAGAGGTGCCCAAGTGTACCTCATTGTGGAAATACAGCCTTGTTTCCTCCTGCTGTTCTGAATCTATCACCCCTGTTAAGATGACTTCTATTCTTCTCTGCTGGTTACTAAATACAAGGAGTTCAAAGTGCCCAGGCAGCAGCCATAACTTGCAGTTAAATGGGGCCTTTACTGTCCCCCTGGCAAGTGTGTGCCCCTTGGTGGATAAAAAATTCATTAATGCAGTTTTGAGTAGTGCGTATAGGAAGCAAGAAGTCATTGGGAATGATGGTAAGTGGGCCACAACTGCTTCACCACTTTGGTTCCTCTACCCATTTGGGGACCCCAAGCCATAGAGAGGTCTCTGATTCAGTGCATATACTGTGTCCTGAAGGACAGAACCCTATCCTTGCAGAGTATTGCCTCTGGGCTGGTACTTCAGCTGGAGCTTCCCTAAGCTGTTCTACTAGTCTGTCAGGCCAGCTTCTTTGGAATAGTGAGGAATGAGTGGTTCCCATGGTCAAGGGCCCATTCTTGCCCCTTCTTTACTGTGAAGTGGATCCTTGGTCAGATATTATGCTGTATGGAATTCCATGTCTGTGAATGAAGCATTCTGTAATCTCCTGGATAGTGGTGCTGGGCTGAGTCTCTTCAGGGCAGAAAAGACAAATCCAGATCTAGACTAGGTATTTACTGCTGGTCCTTCTAGGGCAGAAATGCTCAGCATAGAGATGGCACCAAGTAATTATTTGCCTCCTTGAGGAAGACTGCCATATTAGGTCTTAGTTTTGGTCTCTGTTGCTGGTAGATTAGATATTCTGAGGCAACAGCAGCTAGGTTGGCCTTAGTAATTACGTATTTGTGCTGTGGGGCTCATGTATAGACTCTATCTTTTGTGTGTACATTCTGCCAATTCTGGGATGGCTGATGATGAAAGCTGGCTAAAATCAACTAGCCAAGATATTTTGAGTATTTGGTTTTTCTCAGTGCCTCTTCCATGGTGAATGCTATCTGGTGGGGATTAACATGTAATACAAAACTCATACTTCATGATCTCTCCCATTTGTTATCCACATGATTTGTCCATCTTCCAGCAGGAGGTTTGCTTGGACTGCAGCCTGGACCCACGGTGCAGTTCTTTTCTGCTCTAGGTTTTATTCAGTGCTGGAAACCTTTTACTGTCACCTAGTCTATAGGCCATAGCTGCATTCCTAGATATGGACTGGGTTGCCTCCAGAACCTAAAGAAGTCCACCAGATGTTTAGTGTCCTTGTTTGTAGTCAGGGATGCAAGATGCGGCAACTTGTCTTTTAATTTGGAGAGGATGTTCTGATATGCCCCTGGCCACTGAATTCTTAAAAACTTTCTGAAGTGGCCCTGAATCTTCATAGGTTTTATTTTCTGCCCTCAGGAGCTCATGTAAGGAGCCCTGGTGTGACAGTGGTTAAGCACCCAGCTGCTACGAAAGGTTGGCGGTTCAAACCCACCAGCTGCTCCAAGGGAGAAAGATGAGGCAGTCTGCTTCTGTAAAGATGTACAGCCTGGGAAGCTCTGTGGGGCTGTTATATTCTGTCCTATAGTGTTGCTATGAGTTGGAATCCACTCGACAGCAGTGGGTTTGGTTTGGGGTTTTGGAGCTCTTGTGTCTTACCAAGGTCTTCGGCATACTATATACCTGTTGCTTGTTCTGCCAGATCAACATTGTATTATCAATGAATCAATGTGATGATATAGACATTTTGGACTATTTTATGACAGAAGGTAGAGTTAGCATATAGACCTGGGGCAAAGCTATAAATGAACACTGTTTTCCATTCCATGTCAAGGTGAACTGTTTCTGATCGTCTTTTTTAAATTTGAGTAGAAAAGAATGCAAACATCAAAGACTGCATATTACAAAGCTGAGAGCTTACTAATCGACTCTACCATCAACACTGTGTCAGGCACAGCCACTGCTATTGGACCTATTGTTTGATTGAGTTTGAGGAAGTCTACAGTCATTCTCTAAGATCTATGTGCTTTCTACAAAGGTCAGATTGGTGAGATAGGATAGGGACCACCACCCATGCGTCCTTTATATATTTAATGGCCATAATTTCTGGGATGCAATATTGTTTTTGATTCACTATCTTGGTTGGAGGGAGCACTTTCAGAGGCTTCCATTTGGCCTTCCCCAGTATGATGGCTCTTTCTAAAAGCATCCAACTTCCACATATGTTAATCCGAATTTTGCACTTGAGGATGAAATAACCACCAACTGGGTTCATGGACTCAGTAGACCATGGTAAACTAGACTTTAGCCAGACTCCAGGTATTACTGGCCCCAAAGTCCTCACTCTAATAGGGGCCATGATGACACTTCAGGTCTTCAGGCACCAATGTCAACTTAGAACATGTGCTCAAAAGTCCCCCAAAAGTGTGCACATTCCCCTTTCTCCAGTCACCTGAGTAAATGGCTACAGGTCCCTTTTGGGCAGGACTGGGGAAATAGTTACAGTATATACTTGGTGTTGCAGTGTTGTACCTCCTGTGGCTCCAGCTCTCTCTTCAGTCATTGGGTTCTAGATCTGAAAATTGTCTCAGGCCCAGGAACTGAACAAAGAATTACGAATTTTACTAGGGCAACTACCCTCCCTCGTCCTCTTGCTTCTCCATTTTTGCCTGCTTCTGGTCTTATAGATGTTGAACAGCACTCTCATTGGCTGATCCTGGGGATACTAGCTTTGATTAACCATTTCCACAACTTCCTGTGGATCATGTCCCCTTGACAGCTCCTCCAACCTTGCCTGCAGTTACAGTAATGGATATTCCCTGGCTTCTTGCAATTAAGCATTGCTACCTGGTCTCTATTATTTTGGGGTGTTATCCTGTGGCTATTAATGAGCTCAATTCTGTGACACCTTCAGCTCTGGCCTTCAGAGGAGAGCCACCACTAAACTTCTTAATGTTGCTGGCGCCCCTCTTCCCAGTGTAGTCCTGATTCCGTTGGAGAGTATGTCCTTTCAGCTCTCCTGTGAAACATAATCCTGTGGTGGATTTTCTGACCTCACATACTCCTTCCCACAGCTTTTAAATTCATTCCTTTACCATCTTCCATGGCAACTCAGGTATTTTTACTTAACTCAGCATGGACCATCACTTTCTCTAGGCTTCTAATCATCACCCTACAGTGAGTTTTCCCCATCCCCTGCGGGATCCTTGCATGGTTGTAAACCCCGTATTCCAAGAAAGTGCTCCAAGTCAAGCAGGCTCTCTGTCTGACACGTTGCCTTTTACTGTTAGTTAACTATCCCTCTGTTTCTCATTATCCCTCTACTAAAAAACCAAACTCATTGCTGTCGAGTAAATTCCTACTCATAGTGACCCTATAGGACAGAGTAGAACTGCCCCACAGGATTTCCAAGAAGCAGCTGGTGGATACTAACTGCCAACCTTTTTGATGAGCAACCAAGCTCTTAAAATAAAACTTCAAAACAACCAGCCAACTCAATTATTCTCGAAGGCATTGTTTTCCTTATACTTTTCCATTACCTAAATCTTTACACTAGCAAAGCCATTCCCCTCCATCAGGATGTCTTCCCGGGTCACCACCAGGAAATATTCAGCAATTGTGCAGCCACCTTGTGCCAGCAAATATTAATTCCCCACATTCCAATTGGAGCCAGGTCCTTCTTCCTAGGTGGCAGTGAGTGAACCAGTACCAAAACTCCGTTTTACTGCTTGCTTTCTTGGACCTTTTTTTATCCAACTGTGTCAATTCATGTCCTCCGAGCCACGGACACCAAGCCAAAATTAGATGTACAAAAGATTTATTGGGAAAAACATCTGTGAAGGATAAAGGGGAGAGGCAGCAAGAGTAGGTAGGGAGAACCTTCAGACCACAGTGCAGGTCTGACACCTGTACAAGGAAAGAGGGAAGGAGGGAATGTTGGGTAGGAAGAACCAGAGGCTGCAATGAGAAAGTCTTGGCCAGGCTGATGGCGAGTCCCTGTGAAAAGACTGCCCAATAAAGGGCTCTTGTGTCAAGCAGAAAAGGACCAGGTATAGTTTCCCTACTGTGCTCAGTCATTGGCTGGGAGCAGACTGAGGGGAGGATGGCATCAACGTGAATGCTGAAGATCCAGAGGTGCCCTGACAGCTAGCAGGAGGCAGTCAGCCAACCACATTTTGTAAGATGCAGGGCAAGAAGAAAACAAGCTAAGGCCGGGAGGTCAGGTGGAAAATGGAATGGAATGGGAGCCTGTCAAGAGCATTGTGGGTAATAAGCATGGGTGTGTACAAATTTTACCTTTATTTGCATGCATATGGGTTTAGTGGACTGGTTTAACATTACCACAGGCATGAATGAGTCCACACAGGAATATAGGCAGCTGTGAGAAATGAGCATTGACAAGGAAGGAGACAAAAAATATGAAAAGCAGACACAAGATTTAAGATGGCATAGCTGTATGAAGCCATTTAACGTAGGGGAAAAAGCATCCTATAAACCTCAATAGATGCTAAGGGCAACTACTCAATTATTGGAATCATCAGAAAAAGGGTAATTTAGGTTGAGTATCATCTCTTCAAGGTCCCTAGGTGGTGTAATGGTTTGTGCTCCACTGCAACCTAAAGGTTTGCTCAAACCCACTCAGCAGTACCACCAAAGAAAAGGCCTGGTGATCTGCTTCCATTAAAATTACAGCCAAGAAAACCCTATGGAGCAGTTCTACTCAGTAACACATGGGTCTCAGTAACATATGAGTAGGAATCGACTTGATGCCAACTAACAACAACATCTGTTTAAGGACATGAATATCTACCTCCTCAATATAACATATAGTTTAAAAAGATTTTCGACAAAATATTTTTATAACATCATATGCTTAAATGATTCATTCTACACAGAAATGTTATAATCTTAAAAAACTTATTTCCCTGTCATATAGGTGGGTTATACTTTATTATAATCTTCCAAATATTCGTGGCATAAATATGGCTGCCAGCTCCATGGGTCTTCTAAAATTTTATAGATGCCATGTTGCCATTTTTTAGATTATGTTTTTGATAGGAAGTGTACTACTCCTCTAGGCTTTCACAATTCAGGAAACAGGGCGCCAAAGGATCTAGCTTTCAATGTCTAAGAGTATAATCTTTTTTGTATTACTTATAACAACAAGCAAATGTTTGTGGTTTACATATTTATAATTTTCACAGTGTAGTTCATAGTTTTATAAATAAAAATCCTGAATTATAGTAAAAAGCTTAAAATATTTAAAAATGTGTTTAGATTAAAGCAAAAGGAAAGTCTAGGAACAATATTTTATGGTTATATTCAAATTAAGAAAAATACTTTGTATTAAGTAACATCATTTAGCTGTGGGTACTCAGAGGCACCGTGTTTATGACATAAAGTTAGATAGGAGGCTGTTGTCGTGTTAGTTGCCATCAAGTTAGCTCCAACTCACGGCGTTTTGCCTGGCCCTGGTCGTCTTCATGATCATTGGCATGTCTGAGTTCATTGTTGTGGTTATTGTGTAGTGCTTTCCAGATTAGGGGACTCATCTTCCAGCACTATATTGGACAATATTCTGTGGTGATCCATTGGGTTTTCCTTGGCTAATTTTCAGAAGTACATTGCCAGGCCTTTCTTGCTAGTCTGTCTTAGTCTGGAAGCTCTGCTGAAACCTGCCAATCATGGGTGACCCTACTGGTATTTGAAATACCAGTGGCATGGCTTCCAGCATCACAGCAGCCTGGAAGCCACCACAGTATGACAAACTAACAGACGGGTGGTGGATGACGCTATTACTTGCAGTGAAGTTCATCCATTATGATCAGCACCACCATCATTTGATCCCTCTTACTCATCATTATTACCTCTAGCATCAATATGTTCACATATCACTTGGTGGTTGTTCTAAATATGAATGCAGTAATAAAAGCAGAGAAATTAGAGACAGACCTGGGTTTAAGTTCTAAATCTGCCTCATACTAGCTGTATGACCTAGGCAGGTTACTTAACTTTATTATGCCAGTTGCCTTATCTATAACACAGGAATAATAATACCCACTCCAAAGAGTGGTTGTGAGAATTAAATATGTGTAAATATCTATGTGGGCTATAAGTTGTTGCTTCCTGTTCTTCTTTGTCTCTTCACTTTTAGAAGGTGATCTTTTTTCCGGTTCAGGGAAAAAATTAGAGGGCATGAAGTTCAGTCCACCAATTTTATTTAATAGATTTGTCTCTCTCCCCTGCCACTTTATTGAAGTTATTCTCATTCACGACACCAGGAGCTTTGTAACTACTGAATCCGATTACCTCCTTTTCAGTCCTCATTCTGTTCGTCTTCTCTGCTGCATAGGTATGTTGACCATCATTTCCCTCTTGAAGTATTTTGCTTCCTTGGCTTCTCTAAAACCACTCTTTCCTAACTCATTTCCAATCTTTTTTTTTCTTTCTTTCTTCCTGGTTTTGTGGTTTCTTTTATGGCTGATGTGTCAGAGGGTGCAAGGAAAGCAAGGTCAGTGGTGAGTTGGTTCAGTTCATGATCCAAGAAGAAAGTAAAAAATGCAACCAAAGTCAATACTGTGAAAACACAGAAGCCAAGGAGGGGATGTGCCAGCAGTTATAAATGAGAGCTGAAGCCAAGGATCAGGAGCAGGAGGACGCTGCTAACGTAACAGGAGACAGGAATATAGGGAGCAAGACCTAATGTAATCCAACTATTTTTTGCCTGACACCTTTTTCATTTTCACCTCGCTGTCTTTTTATAGGCTGGGCACATGAATAGTATAAGCAGAGTCTTAAAGGAACTGCCACTTTCTTTCCCTTCCCAGGCCTCTTGGCCTTCTTATTCTACACACTCAGCCTGGATGATCTCCATCCAGTCTCATTTTTTAATTCTCAAGTTCTTTTGCAACTTCTAGACTGTCTACCAGTATCTTTTCTATACGTCCGGCAGTATTTTCAGCTCAGTATGCCTAGTGAAACTTTGCATATTTACTTCCAATATGTTCCCTCTTTCAGTTACAGCATCACCACCCATCCGACCGTTCATACTAGAAGCCACAATACCGTTCTTAACTTCTTGTCCATTGCTGACATCCAGTAAGTCACCAAGATGTTTAAAATAAAATTAATAGATATTCATTATTAGTACTAATTTATATTATTATGATGACTGTCTTTTAGTTAGCCCTTGGGCTAGGCATGCTGCTAAGCCTTGTATATACATTACCTCAACTAATCCTCATAATAGCCTTTCATAACCGGAAAAGTGCTGTTATTATCTCTACTTTAGAGATGAAGGGTCTGAAGCTCTGCACGTTTAAATGATCTGCCCATGCTTTTAACAGCTTTCTGTGCTTACAGAGAATTGAATCCCGTTAGTTTGACTCCAGAGTCCCTGAATGGTGCAAGCAGTTAACATGCTTGGCTGCTAACTGAAAGGTTGGAGGTTGGAGCCACCCAGGGGTGCCTAGGAAGAAAAACCTGGCTATCCACTTCTGGAAAATCAGCCATTGAAAACCCTATGGAGCACAGTTCTACTCTGATACCTATGAGGTTGCCATGAGTTGGAGTCAATTCAATGGTAACTTGTCAACTGGTTAGACTCCAGATCCTACTCTTCCATCAGTATATTCTGCTTCTGCATTGCTCCACTGTGTTTCCCTTGGAAAAGTCTCACAAATCCAGCCCTTCCTCTGGCTACAGTTACACAAGGTTACATTCCTGGGCTCCAACAGCAGATGGATTTGCATTGGAAACTCTGGGGCTCCTGCCTGCTGTGTGACTTTGGGCAAGTTACCTGAGCTTCCCTACCTTTGATTCCTCATTGGTAAATAGGTAGCATACTAGCTACCTCACAGATTGATTACAAGGTTTAAAATACAATAACATAAAGACACAAAGAGTAAAAACTTAGGTAACCCAGATAAAGCGCTACAAACTTCACTGCTGTTATTGTTTTATTTCAGTATAAACCCTCAAATGTTTCCACTTCGTTTCAAAAAAACTCCTAGCTGGTGTCCCTGACAGAAGACCTGCTACATTCATTCCCTACTTGGTTGTCAGAATTATTTTCTAAATAGAAAATTCTGAAGGTGTCCCTTTCTGCCTAAAAGCCTCTGATGTTCCTTTTCTCTATGGGGTTGCCTCTTATGCTACATTAAAGCCACTGACTTAAAACGGAACCAAACTTCTTAGAATGGAATGACATCTGCTACCTTCCTTGTTTATTTCCTGCCACTCTCCCAAAAGTAATATACCCTTTATTAACACCAAACTTTCCTGCTTTCATGACTATCGCAGTCCCTTTGACACCTTTGGGCCTCCTTCTCTTCCCCTGTTTCAGCACTTGCCCCTGTTTCATCTAGAAAACTCCTTTTCTCCTTCAAGACCCAGCTGCTCATGATGCCTTTCCTTAGTGAAACGTAAGCACTCTTCTGTGCTACCAAACGCACATATTCATATCATTTCTCATGCTGACTTGCAATTGCTGGTCTTTTCCATATATTTTCCCCCAGGGAAAGGACCACGTCTGAATAAAAATCCAGTCTGGTGTGGTTGTGCAGCGGTTGGTACATTGTAGGCACTCAATGTGTATTGTTGAACCAATTAATGATAACTCAGAATATGTCATTCTTACAGTTTACAAAGTCTTTTCACATACTTAGCCTATTTATTTTCATCACATTTTCGGGATATATAAGCATAAGATTGTTTGGATACAAGAAGCTGATTTTTTAAAATTACAAATTGAGACCGATTAAACTTTTTCAACATTTCCCCCAACTACTGAGCTTTAAAAAATAAAATGAAACAAACAAAAAAAAAAAAAACCCCACCAATATTAAAAAAATAATAAAGGCACAAGTGAACACATGGCTCATGTTTTTAAGAATGGGTAATTATATAGATCATGATAATTACCTGTGGGTATTGGTAAATACATTGCAGCTTGATAATTGTACTCTGCTTCAAGTTTAGATTAGAGTGTTCCCTTAGTTTGTCATGGAAGCTGTTATTTGAAGAGTCAGGCTAAAACCTGGGATAAACGAAACTCTTGTGAATTACAGCAGCATTTCCAAGTCTCTGCAGTTTCTATTTCTTTCTTTTACGTGGCAACAACAATCCATTCAGGCAAAATTTTTTAAAATTAATAGATAGTTATCATTTCCCTAAGGAGCCCTGGTTGCACAGTAGTTAAGCACTCAGCTGCTAGCCAAAAGATTAGAGGTTGCAACCCACCAGCTGCTCAGCAGAAGAGCTGTGGCAGTCTGCTTCCGTAAAGATTTACAGCCTTGGAAACCCTATAGGGCAATTCTACTCTACCCTACAGGGTCACTGTGAGTCAGGATGGACTGGTTGGCCTCAGGTTCAGTTTTTGGTTTTATCATTTCCCTGAATTCCTTGAAAACAATTGAGCAAAGATAACCAGGAAAGATAGTTGATTTGAATCCTAGAGCACTGTTTACCAAAATGTAAGTAATGACTCATTAGTGGTTTACCAAATCAATTTAGTTTGTCACCTCAGCAATTAAAGTGAAATAGAATAGAAAATACTAGAATGTGCTGCATGAGGTAAGAGTATACTGTTTTGTGAAATCTTTGTTTCAATTGTATTCATTTATGTGTTTACTGGATTGTAATAGCAAATATATTTCCCTATTGGATTGAGTTAAAAAAACCAAAAAGTTTGAATGCCACTGTCCCACCCGACACAGCAATATTGTCCAAGGAATGGGATTGATTCCAAAAAGCCTCCTAATAAAATTGGTTTAATAATTTGATAATATTGTAACCATGTCTCAATTGGAGCCCAAAACACCAATTACATAATCATAACCCCAAGAACATAATAAACACTTTATTTATTCATCAGACTTGGCGTTAAATAACATTTAATTATTTCTAAAAATCAACCCCATCTCCAAGAGATAAATACTTACTACCCCAGAAATTATGCAGAAGAATTTGCTGTAGAATCTGCCAAAATATCAGTTTGAGAAATGTTTTGAACAAAAGGAATGTCACTAACATTAGATTCAGGTCACTATTTTTCAAGGCCACTTTTTAAGTTTTCTGTTTGCATCTTTATTATCACATTTAATTGTAATTATTACATAATTGTCTCTCAATGAAACAGTCCCTATAGTACTGAAACCTTACTTTTATTATTTACTGTACTCTTAGTGCATGTATATGTATTGTCTAGCACATAATAAACATTTAATAAATGTTTGCCAACAAGACAGTACTCATTTAGATAAATATATGTTCTGAAAAGTTAGTGAATGACCCAAGGTCATAGCATATGCTAAGGCTATTTATGCTTCTTGTCCACTTTAAAGAATATACTTTTCATAGTCTCTCAGGGCTTCACAATAGGGCTGTACTGGAGTTTAAAATTCATAGCTTTTTAAATCAAAGGAATAAAATTTAAAAACAAAGATGAGATATTATTCGGCGGTTATAACCCACCAGCTGCTCTGCATGAGAAGGACGTTGCAGTGTGCTTCAGCAAAGATTTACAGCCTTGGAGACCCTGTGGGGCAGTTCTACTGTCCTATAGGGTCGCTATGAGTTGGAATCGACTCATCGACAACGGGTTTGGTTTTTGGTTTTATCATTTCCCTGAATTCAAATGATCATATATATAAGCAGGGACATGAGCATTCTCATGCAATGCTTGTGGTATTGAAAAATTGAGGAAAGTAGTTTGGAAGTGTATATCAAAAACCTTTAAATATGCTTGCCTGTTAACACAGAAATTTTGCTTCAAATTTTTTACTCTATGGAAAAATCAATGGTGCGTAAATGTAGACACATGGATATTCATCTCAGTACTATTTACAGTATATAAAAATATCTAATAATAGGAGATTAGTGAGTAAACTAGAGTCCCTGGGTGTTGTAAACGGTTAACATGTTCAGTTGCTAACTGAAGGGTTGGAGTTTCCAGTCCACCCAGCGGTGCCTCGGAAGAAAGCCCTGGCAATCTATGTCTGAAAAATCAGCCATTGAAAACTCCACGGAGCACAGTACTACTCTGACACACACGGGGTCACCATGAGTTGAAATCAACTCCACAACAAGGTTATTTTTTTTTTTTTTAGTGAGTAAATTATGATAATTCTCAGAATAATATGCAGCCACAAAAAATAATGATGCTCAAATATATTGACATAGAAGGATGGTCAGAAACATAGTGCAAAAAGCACTTTACAAAACTGTAAACTACAAAATTTTTTTTATTGAAGTGAAATTCATGTAACAAAACTAACCATTTTAAAGTGAACAATTGAATGGCATTTAGTGCTTTCAAAACGATGGCTAATCACACCTCTATCTAGTTCAAAAACATTCTCATCTTCCTAAATCAATCTCCATACCCATTAGGCAGTTACTCTCCATTGCCCCCTCTCTCCAACCCCTGCTAACCACCATATGCTGTCTCTGACTACCTATTCTGGATATTTCATATAAATGGAATCATACGGTGTGTGACCTTTTGTGTCTGGCTTCTTTCACTTAGCATAATGTTCCACTTAGCATAATGTACGTCTACGTTGTAGCATGTATCAGTACTTTATTCCTTTTCATGGTTGAAATATGTATATATATATGCATATATGTATGTGTATATACATATATATATATATATATAAAACAAACAAAACAAAACAAAACCTGTTGCCATCAAGTCAATTCCGACTCATACCGACCCGATAGGATAGAGTAGAACTGCCCCATAGGGTTTCCAAGGAGCAGCTAGTGGATTTGAACTGCTGACCTCTTGGTTAGCACCCTAGCTCTTAACCACTATGCCACCAGGGCTCCTCATGCATACATACATACACGTTGTAGGTGTTGTTAGGTGCTGTCGAGTTGGTTCTGACTCATAGAGACCCTATGTACAACAGAATAAAACACTGCCCAGTCCTGCGCCATCCTCATAATCATTGCCAGGCTTGAGCCCATCGTTGCAGCCACTGTGTCAATCCATCTCGTAGAGGGTGTTCCTCTTTTCTTCTGGCCCTCTACTTTACCAAGCATGATGTCCTTCTCCAGGGAATGATCTCACCTGATAACATGTCCAAAAGGTGTGAGACATAGTCTCACCATCCTTGCTTCCAAGGAGCATTCTGGCTGCACTTCTTCGAAGACAGATTTGTTCGTTCTTTTGGCAGTCCATAGTATATTCAACATTCTTCGCCAACACCACAATTTGAAGGTGTCTATTCTTCTTCGGTCTTCCTTATTCATTGTCTGGGTTTTGCATGCATATGAGATGATTGAAAACACCACTGCTTGGGTCAGGTGTACCTTAGTCTTAAGGTAACATCTTTGCTTTTCAATATTTTAAAGAGGTCTTTTGCAGCACATTTGCCCAATGCAATGTGTCTTTTGATTTCTTGACTGCTCCTTCCACGGGTGTTGATTGTAGATCCGAGTAAAATGAAATCCTTGACAACTTCAATCTTTTCTCAGTTTATCATGATGTTGCTTATTGGTCCAGTTGTGAGGATTTCTGTCTTATTTATGTTGAGGTGTAATTCATAACGAAGGCTGTGGTCTTTGATCTTCATCAGTAAGTGCTTCAAGTCCTTTTCACTTTCAGCAAGGAAGCCTGCGTCATCTGCATAACGCAGGTTGCTAATGAGTCTTCCTCCAATCCTCATGCCCCGTTCTTCATATTGACCAGTTTCCTGGATTATTTGCTCAGCATACAGATTGAATCGGTATGGTGAAAGGATACAACCCTGACACACACCTTTCCTGAGTTTAAACCAAGCAGTATCCCCTTGCTCTGTTGGAACAACTGCCTCTTGGTCTATGTACAGGTTCTTCATGAACACAATTAAGTGTTCTGGAATTCCCATTGTTTACAATGTTATCCATAATTTGTTATGATCCACACAGTCGAATGCCTTTGCATGGTCAGTAAACCACAGGTAAACATCTTTCTGGTATTGTTTGCTTTCAGCTAGGATCTACCTGACATCATCAGTGATATCCCTGGTTCCACATCCTCTTCTGAATCTAGCTTGCATTTCTGGCAGTTCCCTGTCAATGTACAGCTGCAATCGTTTTTGAATGATCTTCAGCAAAATTTTACTTGCCTGTGATGTTAATGATATTGTTCGATAATTTCCACATTCACTATACCAGAAAGAATTGGTCGATGTTCGACCATTTCAGGAGGTAGTATATATGACCACGAACCAATGGTATTGAAGGAAGAAGTCCAAGCTGCACTGAAGGTGTGGGTGAAAACCAAGGCTCCAGAAATTGACGGAATACCAATTGAGACGTTTCAACAAACAGAAGAGATCCTCCGTATTTATGCCTATTCCCAAGAAAGTGATCCATCAATATCACATACATATATATATATATATATATATATATATATATATATATATATATAAATAACAATTTCTTTATTCATTCTCCCATTGATGGCCATTTGGGCTGTTCCCACCTTTCGACTATTGTGAATTAGTGCTGCTATGTACATGCATGTACATATGTACTGCAGAATATCGTTCTAACAAGTATCTATTAGCAGAGGAACATTTCAAGAGTATTAGCAGCCATTACTTTGGGTTGGAGGGATTACAGATAAATTATTTTATATTATTAAGAGACTGAACTTTAGAATTAAGCAGACCAGACTCCATAACCTACCTAATTGGATTATTGCTGAAAGTGAATGAAATATATGTAAAGTACAGCACTTAAAAATATGCAGGAGTGCATTGTAACTACTGAATAAATAGTGTATTTTTATTGTTTGGTTACATTTATTTAAAACATTTTCCCCTAACGGAATACATATTGGTGTTAAGCAGGCTTTTTTGCAAGTGTATTTACAGGCTATCCACTAAATATAAAAGTTCACTTTTGCCGACGGTCATTTGAGCTGGTGTCTGCCGGAGGCTGGCAGATTGTTTGACCTGACGACATCACTTTGAGTAAGCATAGTTCTGCACTGTTTAACTTTCCCCCTAAATTTCAGTTAAAATAATATTCCAGGTAGAGCATTCTCCAGCCCTCCGCCATAATTCCTCTTCCATTCTATTGTTTGTTTCAGGATTGCTTTATAACTTACATACACAACCAGCCAAGTTCTGCGTCTTAGAAACTGTAACAGAGACGGAAGGATAAGTGAAGGACACAGGCTTTTTCATGCATACAGAAAAATAGTTTGCGATCAGGTTATGCCAAAAATATAAACTGTCCCCCAGAATATCCCTCTTTTAACTTCCTAGAAAATTTCAAATTTTGTTTTTCAATGTAATCTCAAATTTCTTCTTTGCCAAATATCCACATCTCGCACACAGCAAAAAGGTTTTCGTCCAGAGCCTTCCTGCCTCCCCAGGTTTGGGAAGCCTGAATTCGTTGTCTGCAGCCCACCGGAGCAGCCACAGCGCAGGAGTTTCGAGGGGAGAGCTGAGGCGTCACGTGGAGAGGAGGGGACGCCCGACGACAGGCGCCTGGGTTCGAGTCCCCACGCATCCCCAGATCCCAAGCCTGGGCGTTCCCTAAAGCCTTGCAGCGAGGGGGAACTCGCCCTCCCGCTCGCGTCCGCGCCGGCACAGGTGTCCGGGTGGCGCGCCGGGGCCCCTGCGGGCAGGCGAGCGGGGCGGGAGCCGCCTGTTCGCGGGGGCTAGGGCCCCGAGGGGGAGGTTCCCGCGAGGTGGTTCTCGGGCTCCTCCTCGGCGCCTCAGGTTTCTTCTCCCCGCCCGCCGGCTGGTGGCTGCGAGGCGCCTCCCTCCCTCCCTCTTTCCCCGAGGCTGGGCCCACGCTCCGGCGTCTGCACCCCTGGCCCCGCTCGGGCCTCCTCCCGCTTCTCTCTCCGCTTCCCCTCGAGCCTCCGGAGGACCCCGCAGCCGCCGGGCGCCCGAGAAGATGGCGGCGGCGGCGGGAGAAGGCGGTGGCGGCGAAGGGGGCGCGGGACTGGGCGGCGCGTCCGGGCTGGGGTCGGAAACCGGGCCGCGCGGACCGGGCTTCTCCGCCGAGGCGCGCGAGGGCGCCCGGGGCCCTTCGTCCGCCGCGCTGGACCGCGAGGAGGTCGCCGCGCGGCTGCAGCGGATGCGGCGGGAGCTGAACAACCGCAGGAAAATCCTGGTGAAAAACCTGCCCCAGGACAGCAACTGCCAGGTACGAGGCGCGGGCTTTGGGGCGACGCATCCCTGGGGGCGACGGGGCAGGGCTCAGGAGGAGAAGCTGTCCCCGAGGTGTCCAGGCTAGGGCCGGACGCCTTAGGGCGGTCGGGGGAAGAAGGGTTGTTGCAGTGATGAGAACAGCCCCTGGTTTTTGCAAAGCCATCTGGGTTTCTGAACATGCGGCCACCCTACGAGGGAGGGTGACATATTAGGAAACTGAGGCTCGGAGAGGTGAAACGGCTTGTCCACGGTGGCGGGAATCGGGGGCGGCTGCCTCCAAGTCCAGTCTGCTCTTTTCTTCCCCTACTGCCCATGGGTGTGTATGGAAGGAAGGGGTGGGGGTGGTAGGTGAGGAAGAGTGGGAGTGAGCTGTGGAGCACAGGTTTGGGGGGCCGAGTCTTGGGGAGCACCTTGAGAGGGGCGGAAGGTGCCGCCTGGGGTCCTCCGCACTTGGGTGTACCACGGGGGGCGGGGTGCCGGGAGAGTCCGGAGTAAGTTTTGCTGTTCAGAAGTCCTTGATCAAGTTTGTATGAAACAACTCTGCTCAGTTTGCTAAGGCCCCAGAGTAGAGAGGACATCACTGGACTTTGGAGAGCTGTGCCAAGTAGTGGAGGATTTGTTCCTCAGTGACTCTGTTGAGGCTTAAAGATAGGTCAATTTGTGTCTTTGATCCACATTAACTGCTGCTTTAAGATTAGAAGCTCTGCATCTATTTAACTTTTTTTTTCTTTCTGATTGCAAAAGTTACATGCTGATTGTAGGAAACCTAGAAAATACAGAGAAGCACATAGGGAAAAATGGAAATCACCCATCTTCCTGATCCCGGAAGATAACCATTGTTAACATTGGATATATATACTCTCTTTTCATGTGGATACGCATACATGCATTTTTGTTTTACCAAAAAATGGGATCATTTCTTTGATTTTTTAGAGTTTCTTAACTGTCTGGATTTCACATATATTTCATAGACAAGTTGAGTTTATGTATTATGTGTGGACGGGGAGGGTAGGCTGTCCTCACTCGGGAACGAGAAAACACAGTGAGAACAGTTGTGTATTATGTATGTTTTCTGGTAGTGGAAGAGATTTGGAGTAATTTATCTAATTTCTTCCTGTAACCAGCTTCATGATGTAAGAGAACTGACTATTGACAATTTCATGGCAGTTCTTCCATGTTGTTGTTAGGTGCTGTCAAGTTGATTTTCAACTCATAGTGACCCCAAGTGGCAGAGTAGAACTGCACCGTAGGGTTTTCTAGGCTGTAGTCTTTATGGAAGCAGATTGCCAGGTTTTTCTCCTGCAGAGCCACTGAATGGTTTCAAAGCACCGCTTTGGATTAGTAGCCCAGCACTTAACCATTTCGCCACCAGGGCTCCTGGTTCTTCTATGTGACCCATAAAATATTGAGACCAGTGCCCCATTACTATGTAATTAGACCTTACATAGCCACTAATAATAAACATGAGCATATAACCCTATAGATCATGTGCGTGAGGTGGTGTTTTATTTTAAAATGCAATGTAAAAAATTCTCTGTCAACCTTTATCTCATCCTTTCAACTCTCTCCACCATTGTCCACTTCCTGTGGACAGTGTTTTGTTCAGTTGCCTGCTTCCTCAGGTAATGTTTTCTGATGCTATCTATAAGGACATCTCCAATGGACTGATTTCATGGAAGCAATTTTCTCTGTCCATGCAAATAAAGAGCAACGGAGCTTGGAAAAAGGAAAGCTTTGAAGAGCAGATGGCATTTTAAAAAATCTCAAGAAGTAGCAGCTCTGTGTGTAGATAATCTAGGAGAAGAGAGGTGGAGAAATGTCTTGATTTTGTTTGTAGAATATCGACTATTTTTATACATCTCCTTTCATTAATTAAAAAAATACTTAGGCCTAAAATTCTAGACAGTGTTTGTTCTTGCTTTGAGGTTGGTGTATTTCTCTTTTCTCTTCTCAACAGGTAAAATATATTTATCAAAGAGACTAAGAAAAGGAACTGTTTTAATTGTCTGGTAGTACTGACGGAGAGAGACTTTATGAGAACGATACAGTGATTTGTATTTTTGGGGTATTCTTTCTCTTCTGTGAATTTATGTTTAGCCTAAATCACAGGATTTTCTGTAAAGTAGCAAACATAAATTATCAAATAAAATTGGTATAAAGTCTGCATGTCTAGATGAGTCTTTACTGCCAACTGAAGTATCTTACATTCTTACGCCAAGTTAGATGCTTTTTGATAGCTGAAAAGTTTCATCTAAAAGCAAAAAAAAAAAAAGATGTTAGGAATTAGAGACTTGTTTCCAGACTTGTCCTAGCATTTATTTTATCTATAATAATTTCCATAATAAAAGTGTTGTATTTAATATGCCAAACATATAATTTTAAAATGTAAGCAGATCAGTGTTTAATTACATATAGTAACTTGCTCAAAAGTAATGTGCTTTCTGAGAATAGAGAAAACCAAAGACTCAAGGGAGCAATTAGTCCAAAGGACTAATGGACCACATGCACCGTAGCCTACACGACCCTAGACCGGAAGAACTAGATGGTGCCCAGCTGCCACTAATAGTTAATCTTACCCAGATTTTGTTTAATTTTTGGTATAACAGATTGATAATAGCATCCCATAACCTTACAGTTCCTATACTAGAAGACACATTGAATGTGTTATTTTTAAGTGGGAGCTTTTAGACGTACATGTATCAAATACTTTATAGAAATGCTAGCTCTATATAAAACCTGACACCTTTATATTAATAAATTCTCATAAGCTGTTTCACTCAATAGCTACCCTGTGTTTCGTCAGGCACTATCTGGTCTGCCTCCTAAGCTTTTTTGAATCCTCCTGGCGTTTGTTTTCACAGTCTCAGCTCTGGTTCAGATCCTTGTCTTCTTTTGCACAGATTATTAGAACTTTCAGTTAGTCACCTGCCTTCATTATTGTCCTGCCTCTTATGTTTTAGCTCATCCTATATACTGCCTTCCCTGAGAAATCTTTCCAAAGCACAGATCTGATCGTGTCACTTTCCTGTTTAAAACAAACAAAAGTTTGGCTCTACATTCCCACCAGTGCTTCTCAAATTTTTCTTCTCATTGTCCTTAGCAGTAGGGAATAGTGAACCTAAATTAGCCTATTGCAAGAATGAAATTGCTTTGACTCATCTTCTGTCTGAAAAATCACGTTTTATGTTCTACTAGTAAAATTGTATTTAATATAAAAATAGTGCTTTACTAAGCTCTCCTCATTTTTTTGTAAACTTGACACTTATGGAAGATGCACCATATTTATCCTATGATCTTCTGTACTCTTAGACTTCGGTTTGAAAAACATGACATAACAGGATAGAAATCTAAGATTCTTAGGCTTTATGTTATCTGGCCCCTGCCTCTCTTTCCAGTCTATTTCTTATTAGCCCTACATTGTATTCTACCCCCAACATTATCAAGCTATCTAGATTCCCCAGTAGTCCCTGGGTGGTTGATGTGCTCGGCTGCTAACTGAAAGGTTGGAGGTTCGAGTCCACCCAGAGGCACCTTAGAAGAAAGACCTGGCAAGCGACTTCCAAAAAATCTGCCATTGAAAACTCTATGGAGCACAGTTCTACCCTGACACACATGGGGTTGCCAGGAGTTCAAATCAATTCCTCAGAAACTGGTTAGATTCCCCCAAGTACTTCATTCCACTGTGATTTGAATATTTATAGTTATGTCTTTGAATGTTAGCATTGTGGAATGTAGTTGTTTATAGGGAACATAACAATGTTGTGAACACTGATTCTTATTCAGAATAGCCATTGTGTGTGTGTGCCTATGTGTGGGCATAGTCTTTTGCAACTCTGAATTTACAAATTTTGATTAGTTAAGGTAATGCTCTAAAATACGTTCTTACTGCATTTCTATAAATTGTTTATATTTTATGCTTACCCTGGTTCTGTTTCATTGTTAGTGGAGTTTTAAAATAGATGACAGTGGCATTTTACTTCTGTGTAATTTATTTTGTTTTCTTACATGTCTTGTGTGTACATGTGTTTTGTTTTTGTTGTGTTGTTTACTTTAAAATTTAAGAGAGATTATGTTGTGTAATTAGAAGAAAATCTGAAGTGCTTAGGGCTGGCAGCCAGGATCAGTAATAGAAGAAACATTCTATTGTTTCACTTTGGGTATTATAACTTTTATTTTAAAGCACCCTATTATGGTAGTTAATTGAGAAGTTTGATGGTTAACTCACAGGGGCCCATCTGAAAGCATAGTATTATCAACTAAGTTCTTTTTAGAATCACAAACCACCAAATGTAGGAAACTCTGGTTGATTTTATTTTTAAAACCTATTTATCTCCCTTTTTTCTTTTACATTAATATATAAACAATAGGATTTTCTTACATACTTCGTTTTTTTTAACTGTGAGATATTTTATATCTATTATTTGTTTTCTCTAACAATGTATTCAATAATTATTGCCTCTTTTTAAAATAGGTCAATTATTCACAACTTTTTCCTGACTAAAACTGGGATGTTTTCTCATTTTGCAATTGTTCTTGTTTTGTGGAATATGCCACCTTGCTTACTTCTGGAAGTTACTTTTCGTACTTTTGTATATAATACTTAAGATTATCTATTATGTTTTCTTAATGTAGTTAGGCAGAACTGAATTATGGGTTCTATTTCTGTTCAGTGTGTTTTATTATCCTGTTCCCAAGAATGCATGTAATAACAAGGACATTGAAAGTTGCTAAAGGAATATACTTCTAGATTTCTGGGACACCACTGGCTTAGTAAGCTTCTGGTTTTGGCAAAAGTTCTTTAAAAGTGTTTCAGAAATGCTTGTACTCTGCTCTGAAAACACGTTGAAGAAGAGAAGGAATACTTTGTGGTTAGCATCACAATGCCTGTGTTAACAACCAGTCTAAAGATGTTTCAGGTGATATAAAGACCACTTCCCGATTAATGAATGGGTTATGCTTAGAAATTATTTTTTTGGACTTGCAATATGTTTTCCCGTAGAAAGATTATGGTAAATGGTATTTAGTTCTGCAGGTTAGCATTTTAACATCTTTATCAGCTATGATGCTTCTGAAGTGTAAGGTTATATCAGTCGTGTAATAGTACGATAACATCTAATTTGTGTAGGAGCTTGGGACTCCAGGAGCAGACACTCACCCAGCTTCACATCACTGATGGGAGTTCCTGTGTCTTATGGCAGAAGCTCACAAAGGAGCTATATTTAAGGGAATTGCCCCTTAAATAAATAAGATGGAAAAAAGCAGAGCAGTTTTAAATGAGATCAACTCTGATGGAAGGCTGTTATTACAAAAAGGGTCCCTGTCACTAATCCCCTGAGTTCTGTCTCTTGATTTTTCTATTTGCACTTCCTTATAGCCATTGGTCTGTAGGGGCTGCCAGGGTTTCTTTCTTTCTTTTTTTAAAATCAATCATTGATTTATTTATTTTTCTATTGTACTTCAGGTGAAGGCTTACGGAACAAATAGTTTCTCATAAAACAGTAGTATACGTGTTGTATTATGACATTGGTTAACAACCCCACAACATATCAACCTTCTAACTTCTCAACCTTTTTTTTTGGTGAAAATACACATAGCCAAAGATACACCATTTCAAAAATGTCGACATGCACAGTTCAGTGACATTGACTATGCTCTTCCAATTGTGCTGTTATTCTCACTTAAGATGAAGGCTCACAGAACAAAATAGTTTCTCATTTGACAGTTACTACAAATGTTG
The DNA here is from genome assembly GCA_030035585.1 of Dugong dugon. NCBI lineage: Eukaryota > Metazoa > Chordata > Mammalia > Sirenia > Dugongidae > Dugong > Dugong dugon. Next base: position 93,594,130 of record CM057462.1, read on the forward strand.
TCCTATGACAATGGTTAACAATCTCACAACACATCAACAATATCCTTACTCAACCTTGGGTTCCCTATCACCAGCTTCCTTGTCCCCTACTGCCTTCTGGCACTTGTCACTGGACTGCTGTACCTCATTAGTCCCATTTGGTATTACGGGCCTGTCCACTCCCAGGCTGAACGGTGAACATCGGAGATAACTTCACCACTGAGCTAAAAGGGTGTCTGGGGGCCATACTCTCGGGGTTTCTCCACTCTCCTTTAGGCCAGTAAATCTGGTCTTTTTTTTGTGAGTTAAAGTTATGCTCTACATCCTTTTCCAGCTCTGTGTAGAACCCTCTGTTGTGATCCTGGCCAGAGCAGTCAGTGGTGGTAGCTGGGCACCATCTAGCTGTACTGGACTCAGTCCAGTGGAGGCCTTGGTAGCTGTGGACAATTAGTCCTTCGGACTAATCTTTTCCTTGTATCCTGTTCTCTTCAATCTCCCTTGCTCCCGAAGGGATGAGACCAGTGGAGTATCTTAGATGGCCACTCGTAGGCTTTTAAGACCCCAGACACTACTCACTAAGGTAGAATGTAGAGCATTGTCTTTATAAGCTGTGTCATGCCAACTGAGCTAGATTTTCCTCGAGACCATGGTCCCCACAGCCCTCCGCCCAGCAATTCAGTCCTTCAGGGAGTTTGGATATGTCTGTGGGGCTTCCATGAGCTTTCCTTGTCCAAGTTGTGCTAGTTTCCCCTGTATTGTGTACTGTCTCACCCTTACCCAAGATATCACTTACCTATTGCCTATTTAGTATCCCCCCCCCCACCCCTCCCATCCCTGGTAACCAACAAAGATTGTTACATTTTGTGTGTGAATTTTTTCATGGGTTTTTACAATAGAGGTCTCATACAATATTTGTCCTTTTGTGATTGATTTATTTCACTCAGCTTAGTGTCCTCCAGTTTCATCCATGTTATGAGATGCTTCACGGATTCATTGTTCTTTCTCGTTGCATAGTACTCCATTGTCTGTATGTACCGTGGTTTGTTTATCCATTCATCTGTTGATGGGCATCTAGGTTGTTTCCATCGTTTTGTTATTGTGAACAATGCTGCCATGAACATAGGTGTGCATATGTCTATTCGAGCGACGACTCTTACTTCTCTAGATATATTCCTAGGAGTGGAATTGCTGGATCGAATGGTATGTCTATTTCTGGCTTTCTGAGGAAGCGCCATATCATTTTCCAAAATGGTTGTATCATTTTGCTTTCCCACCAGCAGTGCATAAGTGTTCCCATCTCCCCGCAGCCCCTCCAACATTTGTTATTTCCAGTGTTTTTGATTCGTGCCAGTAATGCCAGGGTGAGATGGTATCTCACTGTGGTTTTAATTTGCATTTCTCTAATGGCTAGTGATCGCGAGCATTTCCTCATGTGTCTGTTGGCCATTTGAATGCTTCTTTGGTGAAGTGTCTGTTCATTTCCTTTGCCCATTTTTTGATAGGATTATTTGTCTTTTTGTTGTAGAGGTGTTGGATTTTCTTGTAGATTATGGAGATTAGACCTTTGTCTGATTTGTACTTTCCAAAAATTTTTTCCCAGTCTGTAGGTTCTCTTTTTACTCTTTTGAAGAGCATAGGTGTTTGATTTTTAGAAGATCCCGGTTATCTAGCTTATCTGTTGGGGTTTGTGCATTGATGGTTATGGTTTCTATCCTGTTAATGCCATGCATTAAGGCCTGAAGTGTTGGTCCTGTTTTTTCTTCTATGAACTTTATAGTTCTAGGCTTTATATTCAGGTCTTTGGTCCATTTTGAAGTAGTTTTTGTGTATGGTTTGAGGTATGGGTCCTGTTTCATTTTTTTGCAGATGGCTATCCAGTTTTACCAGCACCATTTGTTAAAAAGACTGTCTTTTCCCCATTGGATGGACTTTGGGCCCTTGTCGAAGATCAGGTGACCATAGGTGGATGGATTTGCATCTGGGTTCTCAATTCTGTTCCATTGGTCAATGTATCTGCCATTGTACCAGTACCAGGCTGTTCTGACTACTGGAGCTGTATAGTAGGTTCTGAAGTCAGGTAGTATGAGTCCTCCAACTTTATTCTTCTTCAGTAGTGCTTTACTTATTCGGGGCTTCTTCCCTTTCCATATAAAGTTAATGATTAGTTTTTCCATCTCTTTGAAGAATGTTGTTGGTGTTTGGATTGGGATTGCATTATATTTGTAAATTGCTTTTGGTAGAATTGTCATTTTCACAGTGTTGAGTCTGCCTATCCATGAGCATGGTATGTTTTTCCATTTATGTAGATCCCTTTGGGTTTCATGCAGTAGTGTTTTGTAGTTTTCCTTGTATAGGTCTTTTACATCCCTGGTCAGATGTATTCCTAAGTATTTTGTCTTTTTAGGGGCTATTGAAAATGGTATTGTTCTCCTGATTTCCTTTTCATTGTTCTCCTTATTGGTGTATAGGAATCCAACTGATTTTGGAATGTTTATCTTGTATCCGCTACTCTGCTGAATCTTTCTATTAGTTTCCGTAGATTTCTCATGGAGTCTTTAGGTTTTCTATGTATAGTATCATATCGTCTGCAAACAGGGACAGTTTAACTTCTTCATTACCAATTTGGATGCCCTTTATTTCTTTTTCTTGCCTTATTGCTCTAGCTAGAACTTCCAGCACAATGTTAAATAGGAGTGGTGATAAAGGGCATCCTTTCTTGTTCTTGTTCTCAAGGGGAATGTTTTCAGCCTCTCTCCATTAAGAATGATGCTGGCTGTTGGTTTTGCATAGATGCCCTTTATTATGTTGAGAAATTTTCCTTCTATACCTATTTTCTTGAGAGTTTTTATCAGGAATGGGTGTTGGACTTTGTCAAATGCCTCTTCTGCGTCAATTGAGATGATCTTGTGATTCTTTTCTTTCCTTTTATTTATGTGGTGGATTATGTTGATTGATTTTCTAATATTGAACCATCCGTGCATATCTGGTATGAATCCTACTCGACCGTGGTGTATTATTTTTTTGATGTGGTGCTGAATTCTGTTGGCTAGAATTTTGTTGAGAATTTTGGCATCTATATTCATGAGAGATATTGGTCTGTAATTTTCTTTTTTTGTGACGTCTTTGCCTGGTTTTGGTATCAGCGTTATGCTGGCTTCATAGAATGAATTTGGAAGCGTTGCTTTCTCTTCTATGCTCTGAAATAGCTTGAGTAGTACTGGTACAAGCTCTTCTGTGAATGTTTTGTAGAATTCTCCAGTGAAGCCATCTGGGCCAGGGCTTTTTTTGGTTGGGAGTTTTTTTATTACCTTTTCAATCTCTTGTTATGGGTCTGTTCAGATTTTCAACATCACTTTGTTGTAGTTTGGGTAGGCCGTGTGTTCCTACAGATTTAACCATTTCCTCTAGGTTTTCAAATTTGTTGGAGTATAGTTTTTCATAATATTCTGTTAAAGTCCTTTTTATTTTAGTTGGGTCTGTTGTAATGTCCCCCATTTCATTTCTTATTTGGGTGATTTGTGTCCTCTCCTGTTTTTCTTTTGTCAGTCTGGCCAGTGGTTTGTCGATTTTGCCGATTCTTTCAAAGCACCAACTTTTGGTTTTGTTGATTCTTTCTATTGTTTTTCTGTTCTCTATTTCATTTATTTCTGCTCTGATCTTTACTATTGCCTTTCTTTCGGTGGTTGTGGGTTTTTTTTTGCTGTTCTCTTTCTGTTTGTTTGAGCTTTGTAGTTAATGTTTTGATTTTGTCCCTTTCTTCTTTTTTGATATGCGCATCTATTGCTTTAAATTGTCCTCTGAGGACTGCCTTTGCTTTGTCCCAAAAGTTTTGGTATGATGTGTTTTCATTCTCATTTGATTTTAGGAATTTTTTGATTCCATCTCTGATTTCTTCTATTACCCAGTGATGTGTAAGCAGGGTATTATTCAGTTTCCGTGTAGTTGATTTTTTTCCTTGCTCTTTCTATTGTTAATTTCTACCTTGATGGCATTGTGGTCAGAGAAGATACTTTGTATTATGTCAGCATTTTGGATCTTGTTGAGGATTGCTCTGTGGCCTAAGATGTGGTCTATTCTGGAGAACGTTCCATGTGCATTGGAAAAGAATGTGTACTTTGCAGTGGTTGGATGGAGTGTTCTATATATGTCTATGAGCTCAAGTTGGCCGATTGTGCCCTTGAGGTCTTCTGTATCTTTACTGAGTTTCTTTTTAGTTGTTCTGTCCTTTACTGAGAGTGGTGTGTTGAAGTCTCCTACTATTATTGTGGAACTGTCAATTTCTCTTTTCAGTGTTGTTAGAGTTTATGTATTTTGGAGCCCTGTCATTGGGTGTGTACATGTTTATTATGGTTATGTCTTCATGATGGATCGTTCCCTTAATCATTATATAGTGTCCTTGTTTGTCTTTTATGGTAGATTGCATTTTAAAATCTATTTTATCTGAGATTAGAATTGCCTCTCTTGCTCTTTTTTGGTAGTTGTTAGCTTGATATATTTTTTTTCCAACCTTTGGCTTTTAATAAATTCACATCTTTGTTTCTAAGGTGAGTCTCTTGTAGACAGCATATTGATGGATCCTGTTTTCTTATCTATTCTGTCACTCTCCGTCTCTTTATGTGTGCATTGAGTCCATTTACATTCAGTGTAATTATTGATCGATGTGAGTTTGTTGCTGTGATTTTGTAGTGCTTTTCTTTGTGGTGCTGAAGTTTTCTTTGTTCTTCTGGCTCTCTTGTGCTGAGTTACTTTTGTTTGTGGATTTTTTTTCATTTCTTTTGTTTTTGTAGGTTTTGTTTTTGCTGAGACTTTATGTTTTTCCTCTTTTTTTTTAATGAGTATGTCTGTTAACTTTCTTTGTGGTTACCATGAATTTTACCCTTATCTTGCCAAGTTTGAAGCAGTCTACCATTCCTTGGTATCGCCTTTCCTTCCTCTCCATTCGAAGGTTCTATACCTATGCCATTTATTCCCTCTTTTATTGTTTTGATGTTGTTGTCATTTACTGATTAACTGCTCTGATTCCCTGTTGTATTTCTTTTGGTTTTAGATAGTTCTCGAGAGTTCATTTCCTAGATTGGTATCTGGCTGGTACGATCCTGCGTCCTAGCTTCTGCCTGTGAGCTGAAGCTGTTTGTCCTCGGATCGAAGAACTCCCTTTAATAATTCTTGTAAGTTTGGTTTGACTTTTACATATTCCCTTAATATCTGTTTATCTGGAAATGACCTAATTTCACCATCATATTTGAACGAGAGTTTTGCAGGATATATTATTCTCAGCTGGCAATTTTTTTCTTTCAAGATTTTATATATGTCATCCCATTGCCTTCTTGCCTGCATGGTTTCTGCCGAATAATCTGAGCTTAGTCTTATTGTTTCTCCTTTGTATGTGACTCCTTGTTTTTCACGAGCTGGTCTCAGGATTCTTTGTTTGTCTTTGGTTTTTTCGAGTGTGATTATGATATACCTTGGTGATTTTCTTTTGGGGTCCCTTCTATATGGGGTTCGTTGAGCTTCTTGGATGGCCAGCTTTTCATCTTTCATGATATTGGGGAATTTTTCTGTCAGCAGTTCTTCAGTGATGCTCTCTGTGTTTTCTGTTTTCTCCCCCTGTTCTGGAACTCCAGTCACTCAAAAATTTTTGCTTTTGATTGTGTCGCACATAACTCTCAGGGTCTCTTCATTTTTCTTTGTTCTTTTTTCTGAGTTTTCCTCAGACAGAGTTGTATCCAAGTGTTTGTCTTCAATTCCACTGATCCTGTCTTCCACCATTTGAAATCTGCTGCTCAGCCGTTCTATGACATCGTCCATTTCTGAAATCTTGTTGTTTATCTTTTGGATTTCTAATTGTTGTCTTTGTATAATTTCTAGTTGTGAATTTATTTTGACATTTTGTTCCTGCATTATTTTCCTGAATTCTTGCAGTTTTTTGTCTGTGTTTTCCATGAATTTGTCTACTTTTTCCTCATGTTTGTCAGCTTTTTGACTCAGTTCTTGGAGAATTCTGAGTATTAGAAATTTGAATTTCCTATCAGGTAGTTCTAGTGCATTTTCTTCGAGAGGAGAGTCATCTGGTGTTTTATTTTGGACGCCTACTAGAACCATCCTGTCCTGTTTTTGTAAATGTTTTGATATTGTCTGCTGTCTTTGGGGCATTCAGTAGTCATTTTTCTCGTTGATTGACTGTAGATTTGTTTGTTTTGTCCCTTTTTTTTTTTTTAAATTTGACTATGTCTGAGCAGGTGGACTGTGTGTTCTTTGTTGTTTGCTCATCTGTGGGCACAATACTTTTCACCTGCTTCTCCAATTGGCAGGGTCAGTCACTCAGATATAGTATGGCAGGGCAGGTCTAGCTGAAGAGGAGTTACTGGGACAGGTTGTTTGTGGCACTTACTACAGCCACCAGAGCGGGTCGGTAATCAGTGCAGGTCAGGTTCCAGTAGGCCATGCCTGTGCTGCTTGGTGGTGTGATGTCAAGCACATGGTGCAGGTAGGCAGGATGCAGCGGGGAAATTGTTATGTGTGGAGCTAAGATGGATATGGGAGGGAGGAGAGAGAAACAGGAGCCAAAAACATACAAACAAACAAAAAAGAATGCTAGGGGACCTTGCTGCTGGAGTGGAGAGATGAGAGACTATGAAATGGAGAAAAACAGAAAGGGGAAGAGGAAGAAAAGAAAATAATGAATAAATAAAAATCCGAAAGGTTAAAGAAGTGCAAGGTTCCCAGGGATCCCACCAGTGCAGCTATGAGGTCTGGGGAAGTCGCTCTCAGGTGTTGCATTACAGCCTGGCTAGAAGGCATAGAGGTACACAACGCCACGTATTCAGGGAACAGAAAGAGAAGGAAGATATAGAGAGACGAGAAACTGAGCAATTAAGAAAGACAAAAAGGGAAATAGAGGGAAAAGAAACAAAACAAATTTAAAAAAAAAATAAAGAACAAGAAAGACCCCTAAAATACAGAAAAAAAAAACCAACAAAAAAAGAAATGCCCTCCGGGATCCCTCTGCATGTCTGTGCAAGCTGAGGGGGAGTCTCCTTGCCACCCAGCTCCACCTGGCCAGAAGGGGCTCCCAGCTCAAGAAAAGGAAAAGAAAACAAAGAAACAATTCTAAACAAACAAACGAACAAAAGCCCCGGGATCCCACCAGCGCGGCAGCCCAGACCGGGAAGCAGCTCCACACTCGAAGGGAGCTCCACAGCCCCTCAGGAAGAAGCAAAGATGACGCGCGGAGCCAGGTACTCAAGCAAAAGGAGGGGGCGGTGGCGAGAGGCAAGGAAGAAATCAAAAGAAGCAGAAAAAAAAAGCAACACTAGCAGCCAAGAAATGGCACTCAGAGAGCCAGCTAGTGCGGGCTGCTGTTTCTGGACAAGAGACTGTGTCCGCAGAAAGCAGAGGGGACCAAGTGTGGGTGAAGAAGGGTAGGGAGTGGGAAAGCATTTATCACAAATTACCAGAGCTCTGCAGCCCCTCAGGAAGAAGCAAAGATGGCGCACGGAGCCAGGCACTCGAGCGAAAGGAGTGGGAGGCAGCAAGAGGTGAGGAAGAAATCAAAAGAAGCGGAAAAAAGCAACACCAGCAGCCAAGAAATGGCACCCAGAGAGCCAGCCCGTTTGCGTGGGCGGAATTCAAGCAGCCGGTGTTTCCTGTTCAGGAGATTGTGGCCGCAGGAAGCAGAGGAGGCTGAGTCGGGGTGAAGAAGGGTGGGCGGTGGGAAAGCATATATCGCAAATTACCGGTTGTTTTGTCTCCCGCTGGACGCTCCTTGAGGCTGCTTACTCGTACCCTGTTTGCTGGTCTCCGATAGGAGTCCAAGATGGCAGATCCATGCTGTGTTAGCTGGTAGGGGACCTCTGCATGAATCTCTCCTCGGTCTCTGTTCTCTGTCAGTTTTCTCACTCCATTTGGTGCTTGGCTGAGTTCTTTATCTCTTCATTTGATGTTTTAGGGTTTCAGGATTGTTGTATTCTCTGTTCAGCTTAGTTTTTCGGATCTTCGCTGTGGAGGGACAGCGTGGTGCTTCCGCCTAGAGCGCCATTTTGCCGGATAGTCTCCAGGGCTTATTTCTCGTCTGTGGACAAAAAGCTTTATGCTTAGCTCTTCTTAGCCCCTCTGACACAGGCAAATCTAGGAATATTAAAAAGGGGATAAAGAAAATAAAATTATTTATAAATTTAAAGATCCTGAAGTTGTTTATCAGGAACCTTGGTCCTCTTTGTATTGTTTACCTAAAGAGGCAAAATTGCCTTACTCTAAGGGGAGAGTGTGCACTGGGAGGGGTAGTACGTGAGAAGTGGGAAGGTTATAGCACCTAGAACATTTGTCTACACTATATACTGTATTTTTACACAAACAATGCACGCCTTCTACGTTTGTTTGCCAAACCGCCCTCCCTGCCTTGAGGTATTTTCATAAGTGCTGATATGCCAACTTTTTTTTTTTTAACATATTGCTGTAAAAAATTAGCATAACATGCTTACGAAAATACGTCATTGGGGGAGGTCAAGTTTGGCAAAGAAACATAGAAGTCATGTGGTATTTGTGTGAAAATACGAATTTTGGTTCTGATCATCTGCAGAGGGTAGTTCTTGGTTGCTGGGCTGGATATCTTCCATTTGTCTTCCAGATCCACTATCCACCCTTCTCCCTGCTCTATCCTGGGAGTCTAACCTGTATGGTGGACTGCACTAACAAGGCTCCTTCATCCTCTGGTTTCTTGTTGCATTTGGCCAGTGTGAGCCACTAGTGGAAGACCGGAAGGTGGAAGAGAGAAAGATTGGGGCATTTATTCCCCCAGGTCCCTCCCTACTAGGTTACTGTGAATTCACTGGTTCCCTCTATCAAAGGTCTGTCCGTGCAACTAAGCTGTCTGGGTTCTCGCAACCATTCCCTTGTCTCCTCAAGCCTAGCAGTAGTAGGGGACTGTTGCTAGCTCCAGGCTTTCTCTACACCTTTGTAGATAATCTTAAAAACAAACAAAGAAACAAGTAAACAACTCTCCAATTAGGTTCTGAATTTGCTTTCTGTTTCTTGCTGAGACCCTAATACTGTTGCCTACTGTCTTAGTTATCTAGTGCTGCTATAACAGATGTACCACAAGTGGATAGCTTTAACAAAGAGAATTTTATTTTCTCATAGGCTAGTAGGCTAGAAGTCCAAATTCAGGGCGTCAGCTCCAGGGGAAGGCTTTGTTTTTCTGTCAGCTCTGGAGGAACGTCCTTGTCATCAATATTCCCCCAGACTAGGAGCTTCTCAGCACAGGGACCCCAGATCCAAAGGAGGCACTTTGCTCCCGGCACTGCTTTCTTGGTGGTATGAGGTCGCCTGTGTCTGCTTGCTTCCCTTTCCTTTTTATCTCTTGAGAGAGAAAAGGTGGTGCAGGCCACACCCCAGGGAAACTCCCTTTACATTGGATCAGGGATGTGACCTTAGTAAGGGTGTTACAATCCTACCCTAATCCTCTGTAACATAAAATTGTAATCATAAGATGGAGGACAGCCACACAATACTGGGCATCATGGCCCAGCCAAATTGATATGCACATTTTTGGGGAGACATAATTCAATCTACGACACCTACCCAGTCTCCTTTCTTTCTCTTTCCTGTCCTGGTAGCACCCAGATTTTCCTTTGAGGGACTACTTCTCCCTCACTGTTTGTTGACTGTATGATTTGAGTGGGTGCCATCTCTAAACCCCCATCTGCAGGGATGGCAAACAAATTGTGTGTCAACTTGGCTGGGCTGTGATTCTCAGTGTTTATATGTGATCACTCCCATGATTGAATCTGCTGTGAGTAGCCAGTTAGTTGAAAGGGAGTTTCCTTGGGGGTGTGGCCTGCATCCAAATATAAACAGATGTTCTAGCTTTTTGCTTACTCTGGATCCTGTGGCTGCCTCCTGTTCATCTGACCTCTGGTTCTTCGGACTCAAGCTATCAGTTTCTCTGCCGATCTTGGGATTCGTCAATCTTCACAGCCTGTGAGCAGAGCCCTGCTTTCCAACCTACTGATCTTGGGTTTGCCAGCCCCTGCAGCTACATGAGTTGGGAAAAGACTCTCTCCTAATCCACGGACTTGGAACATTCCAGGCTCTATAATCACATGAGCTGTTTCTTTGATATAAATCTCTATGTATATTTATACGCTTCACTGGTTTTGCTTCTCTAGAGAACCCAGCCTAAGACACCAGTGAACACAATTCATCCCTTTTGCAGATGAATTGGTTAAACGAGGGGCAATAACCTGGATCTAAGCCTGTTAGTACATGGTGGTCTCTTGGCCACGGTGACTGTTTCAGCTTGGTATGACAGGGAAGCCTAGGACTTTAGTTAGAGTATGTGATTCTCTCTCCCCATTGGATGAATGTGGAGACATAAAGCCCTTGTTGCTACTGACAGTTTGAGGACAGAGCAGCCATCCAGTGAAGGGGTGACCTTGGGGGGAGGGCAGAGGGGGCTGTTGACACTCATTGGAGCCCTCAGCAAACTGTGTCTAAAGCTTGACCTACCTCTGGATCTCGCAGTTACACAAGTCACTAAATTCCCTTGATTTCATTTATTTCAAGTTGGGTCTTATGTTAACTATTAACCAATAGTTCCAAACTAATAAGCCTTTTAATAAAAAATGCAAAAATCACAATATTGGGAAGAATGGTAGAAGACATTTAAATATAACCCTTTTGCTCAATGCATGAATCCACTTTACCTGGATACTAGCTCATTTTTAACACTTGATTATAAATTTCTTATTTATATTGACTATATGAAATTTGGAAACCCTCGTGGCGTAGTGATTAAGAGCTATGGTGGCTAACCAAAAGGTCACCAGTTCGAATCCACCAGGTGCTTCTTGGAAACCCTATGGGGCAGTTCTGCTCTGTCCTGTAGGGTTGCTGTGAGTCGGAATCGACTTGACAGCAATGAGTTTGGTTTGGTTTTTATATAAAACTTATTTCCCCAAAATGTTGGTTTCTTGATCCAACTCCTCCCCTCCAGCAACATATAGAACTTAACAGTTTTATCTTTTTTAACTTACGTCTTCAGTTCCTTCAAACCGCTGGGTTTTGGGACATGGTTTCCTCACCATCTCAGTTATTTACCTCTGAACAGATGCCACTTTTGTCATTGTATCTCTTAAAATGTGGCACCCAATTGAGCATGTAGTCTAGTCTAGTCTAGTTGAGATCTCTCTGTAATTCCTAAGCAGAACAAATTTCTCTTTCCCTTGAGTATCCATAATAATAGTGATAATGTTTATTCATTGGGTACCTACAGTTGCCAGCCACAGTGCTTAGTGTTTTGTTTACATTATATTTAACCCTTACTTCAAGGCTGTAGATATTCCCATTTTATTAATAGGGAAATAGAGGTACAAAAATGTCCAGCAGTTTGCCCAAGATCATTCAGCTAGTTAGTGGTAGAGTGGAGAAGAACTACTGTTAGATTCCAAAGCTTATATTTTTATCCTACACTGTGTTATAATTATAATCCCTCCCAATATTGTGTTTCAAAGGGTAGGAACAATGTAATATTTACCTTTGTAAATCACCAATGTTTAACCTAGAATCTGACACATCGTTCCAAGGAAAATGTAAAACAGAATGGGACTACTTTATTCTAAAATGTTATACTTCTGTTAATGTGTTTGACACCTTGTAAGCTCTTGATTTTTTAGGGGAACAAATATTGCAGCGTAAGATTGTGTTAGCTTTTTTGGCAATGAACGCACTCCATTCAATTGTAATTATACAGTTGACTGTTTGTGGTTTATGAGAATGATGAAAACTATAAACTCTTTCTCCAGAAAAGTGCTAATATTCATAGGCACACAAACATTTGCATATAATTTCAAGAGGTTCATGGATCTCTTGTAACTTATTCCTGATCTCACTAGGGAATTATTAGGGGCCAGGTTGACAAGTGCTGTTCCAGGCCAGCGTAGTTTTGTTACATGTCTTTGGGACTTCACCTGAGTATGGACCACTTGAGTGTATCCAAAGCTTTTTGAGCAGAATTTTCATCAGACACTTCTGTGACCCAGATTTATCTGTAGGTGGGGTAATCTTCCATCTGGAAAAGAACATAAATGAGGCTTCTTAATTTTCTTTTATTTAGAAAATCACCTGTGTCTTCATGTTTGCTATAAAAACATCTGTTTCTCTGATCACTGAATAGTACGTGACTGATGCTTTAGGCACAGTGTCTGGCACGGGATGGTTGTGCAAAAAAGTTTGTTCTTCAGAGGTTTTCAAGGAATCGCCCTGTAATATTTTCCCCCTTAATGTTTACTAAAAGTTAAAGATTGATAGGAAGGCTATTTCTCATTTTGTAAAAAACATGTTAATGATATTGTCCATTGTGTTGTTTAGCATTCTTTAAAGTAAGTATTGCTAAGAAAAAGTTTCTCTTTTGTTTTATTTTGTGAACTTAACTCTTTCTTCCCTATGCTCGTGCATTTTCTTTGTTTGTTTGAAGCTTTCTGTGTAACTTTCTTACAACCATGAAGGCCAACTATCAGTAGAATTCAGTGGAATTTGTTTGTCCCTGTATTTGTATGCATTTTCCTTGTCTCTTGTTTTGCCACCACCTCCCATTTCATGTCACCCCACCTCACCCCTCCCCTGTGCCCCAGCCAGTTAGTCTTTATATCTTTACTCAATCCACTGCTGTGATTATCTGCTCTTAGTTCCCGGCTTGCCTTTATTGCCTGGACTTTGGATCTTTTATCACCCTACAGTTTAATTACTCGTTTCTGATTCCAGATTAGTCTCCTTTTTTCTGACTTTCTATCTTACAGGTTTTTTGTGGCATGAGATGGTGATAGCTTGAACTAGAGTAGAGGTGATGGCCATAAACAAGAACATGTGAATCTGTGAATTTTAAACTTTGAAATAATCTCAAACTTACTGAAAAATTGCAAGTACTGTACAAAGAGTTTTTTTTTCCTGAACTGTTTGAGGATGACTACCGACCTGATAACCTGTCACCCTACTTTATGGTGTATTTCTTGCAAACAAGGACATTCTCCAACATAACCACAATACTATTATCAAAGTCAAAACGCTACCATCTAATTCTTAGGTTGCATCTAAGTTTTGCCGGTTGTACCAGTAATGTCCTTTATAGCGAAAGGATATAGCTCAGAATCATGTGTTGCACTTTGTTGTCATGTCTCTTTAGCTTCTTTCAATCTGGAATCATTTCTCAGTCTTTCCTTGACTTTCATGACCTTAACCCTTTTGAAGGGGATGGGCCAGTTATTTTGTAGAATGTCCTTCAATTTGGGTTTGTCTGATGTTTTCTCATGACTAGATTCAAGTTATATATCTTTGGCAAGCCGGTCACAGGGTGGAGCACATTTTAGATTTACCCCATTTGTTGGTAAAGTTCACTTTGATTAAGGTGGTGTCTGCCAGGCTTCTCCATATAAAATTACTTTTTTTCCCTTTGTAGTTAATAGGATTTTGTGGGGAGGTATTTTCAGACTAAGTAAATATCCTATTCCCCTTCAAATGTTCACTTTATTCATTTATTGGTTTATATCAATATAGGCTTATGTTTCCTATTTTGTTCAATGAGTTATAATCCATTACTGTCTTATTTATTTTGGTGCTTTAATTGTTTCAGATTTGAGCAGTGGGAGCTTCTTCAAGCTGGCTCCTGTATCCTTTTCTTTTTTTAAATAAACTTTTTTGGGGAAATAATTTTAGGTTTACAGAAAAATTGCCAAGATAGTATAGAGATTTCTCATATATCCTTCACCCCCAAGCCCACTGTCATCAGTCGATTCTGACTCATAGCGACCCTGTAGGACAGAGTAGAACTGCTTCATAGGGTTTCCTCCTTCATAGAGTTTCTTTTTCCTGCAGAGTGGCTGGTGGGTTCGAACCACCAGCATTTTGGTTAGCAGCAGAGCACTTTAACTATTGCACAACTAGGGCTCCTTATTCTTCACCCACTTTTCCCTAGTATTAACATCTTGCCTAACGAAGGCATGTTTGTTAAAACTAAGAAATTAACACTGTGTACATTATTAACTTCTACATTCCAGCATTTATTCAATTTCATCAATTTTTTCACTTAAGTCCTTTTTTCAGTTCCAGAGTCCAATCCAGGATACTACACTGAATTTAGTTGTATTTCCTCAGTCTCCATTCTGTGACAATTTCTCAGTCTTTCCTTATTTTTTATGACCCTCTCAGTGTTGTTATTTGTTAGAGTGTCCCCCTGTTTGGGTTTGTCTTATGTTTTTCTCATGATTAGATAGGGTTATGGGTTTTTGTGAAGTATCCTTTCTGTCACATCATATCAGGGTGTACATGACATCAGCATAACTTATCACTGGCGATGTTAATCATAATCGTTTGGTTAAGGTGATGTCTACCAGGTTACTCCTCTGTAAAGTTACAATTTCTCCTTTCTCTTTCTTTATAAATAAGTCATTTAGTCCAGCCGACACTCAAGTAAAGGGTCCTGTCTCCTTTTGACATATCGCTATTGTTCATTAAACATTTTCTTGATTTTTGGCACAAGAAGATGTTGCAAGCTCATTTTATAACCTCTGTGATCCAGTGGTCAAGAGATCAGGCTGCTGACCAAACCTTGGCAGTTCAAGTTCACCAGCAACTCCTCAGAAACTCAGTGGAGCAGTTCTTCTCTGTCCTGTAGGATCGCTATGGGTCGAAATCAACTCGACAGCAATGGGTTTGGTTTGGTTTGATGATCCATCCCTGGAATCAGCCATTTCATTAAGGGGCCCAGTTTATTTTAGCGGAAAATACTATTTAGAAGCCAAGATTTGGGAGCTGGGTGTACTTGTTGCTATCAAGGTGTCAGTGTCTCAGGCCCTCTCAGTAGGCAGAGATAGAGAAAAATATAAATGTGTGTATGTGTATACATGAGCACATGACCAGGCAGCATTTCATTCTGTTACGTATAAGGTCTAAGGCTGCTATGAGTCAAACTGACTCAGCACTACCTAACAACAGCAACATGTGTATACGCACACATTTATATCTATATTTATTTCTATATCTATTTATTTGTATTGAGAGAAATGAGATCATAGTGGTACATCAAATTGCAGTCTAACACCATAGGGTTCATTCTAGTTTTCTCCTATTCCATATTTGTAACTCCTTTCTCTGACAGTAAGAAACCTGGTTCTCATTAACCTTAGTACATCCCCTTGCCTGATCTCTGACACTCCATGCTGGGTGGGCATCTGCACCATGGTCTCCTCACCCTGCTTAAGCTTTGAAACCTGAGAAGTTAAATGAAATGTCTGTTTAATGTGCATATAGGAGTACAGTAAGTGAAATCTATTATTAATGGTAGTTGTGGTAGGTAGAATTCTAAAACTGGCCCTCTAATATTTCCCACCCTAATCTCTGGGACCGTGAACATGATGAGGTGTCACATTTGTGATCTTCTGCAAATGGGCATTTTTGCAAAAGGAATTTTTGCAAATGTAATTAAGGCTATTAATCAGTTGACTTAGGGTTAATAAAAAGGACAGTTATCCAGGTAGGCCCAATCTAATCACATGAGCCCTTTAAAAGCAGGATTTTCTCTGGCTGGTAGTAGAAGGAGAAGTCGGAGAGATTTGAAGCACATGAAGGATTTAACATACCACTACTGGCTTTGAAGATAGAGGGGGCCATGTACAAGGACCTAAGAGTGGCATTTAGGAGTGTGAGGAAGAACAGCCAGGAAGAAAATGGGGACTTCAGTCCTATACCACAAGGAACTGAATTCTGCAAACAACGTTAAATGAGAAGTGGTTTCTTCCTCAGAGTCTCCAGGAAAGAGCCCAGCCTGCCTGACTCCTTGATTTTGACCTTGGGACCCTAAGCAGTGAGCCCAGCTGAGGCTGCCTGGATTTCTGACCTATAGAACTTTGAGATAATGAATGGATGTTGTTTTAAGCCACTAAGTTTGTGGTAATTTGTTATGCAGCAGTAAAAAACTAATATGGTATATGAGGGTAATATTTGAAAAAAAAAATTTCATGGGTTAGAAGAGTTTGTGATTTAAATATACAGTTATTCTTTGGGATGGATGACTATGCAAATCCACTTCCTGGAGATTGAGTCTCATTTCCTTGGATATGGGGCCCTGTGCTGAGAACGTCCCAGAAGAGTTGTAATCGAGGTCAAAGGCTGTAACACTGAGCCGATAACAGTAATAGGCCGACAGAAATGGCAGCAAGTACGGTAGAACCAAGAAGCAGAGAAATGGCAGCAAGCACAACAGAGCTGAGTGGCAGAGAAGCGACAGCAGTTATGTGAGTGGTGGGAACCACAAGACTGGCAGACAGCTGTGGTGCGCATAGCCAGCCCACAGGACAGATGACAGCAATGGGCAGGTTGGCTCATGGAGCAGAGCTGAGCACCTCTGGGCAGGAGGTCACTGATTGACAGAGGTTCAGACATACATTATAGGTGGGTTACCTGTAAAAGTATGCCTTGAGAGCTGTCATAATGCCAGCTTAACCCTGGCATTGGTCCAGGGCTGTCCTGAAGCTGCTGGTGGTTGAGGGCTGGACCTCAGCAAGCCATGGAAGAAAGACAAAGAAAGAGAACAAACACAGCTACACCTCACCCAACCTGACCTGATGACATACCTGCTGAGAGAGAGAAAGACTGACACCTATGGACACCTGGTCTATGACATGGCTGCCCAGTGACACAAAGTGGACATGGCTCATTTAGGAAGGGGGAGCAGGTCTCCTTTTAGACGTAAATGGGTTCCTTCCCTACAACACTGAGTTGAGTACTCTTGGAGGTGGAAGGGACCAGTTCACCTCAAATCTGTTCTTGTTTACTGTTTAAATAACAATAACGGCTTTTGATTGCCAACATTTTGTGAATTGTCTTTGTGTGTGTGACCCAGTTGGATTTGACAGTAGAGTTCTCATCCCTGCAGTCTTATCACTGCTTGTAATTTTGAGGCATCTGGCATGTGTTTATGTACACAGTCTCCAAGAAACATACATTGTAGACATCCCAAACTTTATTCTTGCCCAGTTCACTATTCCAAGGTTAGAAAGTCAGTGATGCAGCGAGCATCAGGAATGTTATGAGAATGAATAATTTATATGTTTTGTATTTGTAATTGCTTATTTTTTGTAATTTTGAATGTCTTATAGATTTTTGTTTTGGTAATTATTAATTATTTTGTATTAAGACACAGTATAGCATAGTAGTTCATTGTGTTTTCTCTACAGCCTGTTGACCTGGGTTTGAATCCTAGTGCCATCATATGCTGACTGTGAAGGTCACTGAACTTCTCTAGACCTCAGTGTCCTCTTCTTTAAAGTCTGGATGGTGAAATCCAGCTTTAAATCCAGTTCTTGGGTTATTATGATTGCATGAGATAATGTCTGTAAAGTGTTGAGATGATAAAGTAAGCAGTCAGTAAATTATTACTTGTGTACTGCTAATAAAAAAGGTGAAAGTTTAATGAATTTTTTTTTTTAGACCAAGTCAAAATGTTACTCTGGCAAAAAGTTGGTATTTGAATGAACTTTCCAGCAAAATAACCGCACTGAAATAGCCAAGTTAAAATTGACACCACATTTATTCAGCTAGTGGGCCAGAAAAAGTATTATCCAGTGTGGAACATTCAAATGCAGTTTCAAGCAAGCAATAGCATATATAGGTTTGGAGCCTAGGAGAAAAGTTTGAGGTGGAAATAAGAATCTGGAGACAGGACTTATATCAATAGAAGCGGAAAAAGCATTTGACATAACTTAACACTTATTCATAATTTAAAAAAAGGCAATCAGGAATAGAAGATAACTTCCTCAAACATGAAGATTATCTAGAAAAAACGAAAGCAATCATGTTCAACGAAATACTGGAAATTTTCTCCTTGAGATTAGGAACAAGATAGGGATGACCATTAATATCACTTCTATTCAAGATTATCATGGAAATCTTAGCTAGCACAATAAAACTAAAGAGAGAGAGGGAGGGAGACAGAGAGAGAGATGGAAGACAAAAGAATAAGGATTGGAAAGAAATATGTAAAACTGCCTTTATTTGCAGACAATATAATTGTATATATAAAAAATAAAAAAGACTACAAATACCGTATTTTTATGCAAATAATGCTCGCCTTCTATGTTTGTTTGCCAACCATGCCCTCCCCCGGGGAGATATTCTCATAGGTGTGCTATGCTGATATTTTTACAGCAACATGTAAGAAAAAATCGCCATAGCAGCACTTATGAAAATACTTAGTGGGTGGGGGAGGGAATGGTTAGGAAATAAACATAAAAGGTGCATGTTATTTGCATAAAAATAGAGTCAACTATTAGAATTAAGTGAATTTAGCAAAATTGATAAATGTAAGGTGAATATATAAACAGCAGTTATATTTCTGTATGCTAGTAATTGAAAATGAAATTGAAAAATCAGTTTCATTTACAATATCATAAATATAAAATTCAATACAATAAATCTAATAAAAGACATGTAAAATCTCTACGATGAAGACTATAAAACATTGTAGAGAGGAATTTAGGAAGGCTTTTTATTGATTGGAAGACTCAAATTTTTTTTTTTTTATTGTTGTATTTAAATGACATTTACATTTCAAGTTAGTCTCCCATACAAAAATTTATACATACATTGTTATGTGACCCTAATTGCTCTCCCCATACTGCAACAGCACAGTCCTCCTTTCCACCCCTGATTCCCCATGTCCATTCAACCAGCTCCTAACCCTCTCTGCCTTCCCATCTCACCTCCTCACAGAAGCTGCCTGTTTAGTCTCTTGTATCTACTTGAGCTAAGAGACACACTCCTCATGAGTATCACTTTATGTCCCACAGTCCAGTCTAATCCCTGTCTCAAGAGTTGGCCTTGGAAATTGTTTTAGTTCTGGGCTGATAGAGCATCCAGGGGCCATGCTTTCTGGGGTTTCTCCAGTCTCAGTCAGACCATTAAGTCTGGTCTTCTTAATAGAATTTGTGTTCTGCACCCCACCTTTCTCCTGCTCCATCAGGGACTCTCTGTTGTGTTCCCTGTCAGGCCAGTCATTGGTGGTGGCCAGGCACCATCTAGTTCTTCTGGTCTCAGGCTGAAGAAGTGTCTGGTTTATGTGGCCCTTTTGTCTCTTGGGCTAATACTTTCTTTGTGTCTTTGGTGTTCTTCATTCTCCTTTACTCCAGGTGGTTGAGACCAATCGCTGCATCTTAGATGGCCGCTTGCAAGCTTTTAAGACCCCAGATGCCACTCACCAAAGTAGGATGCAGAACATTTTCTTAATAAGCTTTGTTATGCTGATTGACCTAGGTGTCCCCTGAAAGCATGGTCCCCAGACCCCTACCCCTGCTACTCTGTCCCTCAAAGTGTTTGACTGTATTCAGGAAACTTGTTAGCTTTGGTTTAGTCCAGTTGTGCTGACTTCCCCTGTAGTGTGTGCTGTCCTTCCCTTCACCTAAGATAATTTCTTGTCTGCTATATAGTTAGTGAATACCCTTCTCCCTCCCTCCCCACCCTCATAACCATCAAAGAATGTTTTCTTCTGTGTTTAAACCTTTTCTTGAGTTCTTATAATAGTGGTCTTATACAATATTTGTCCTTCTGTGACTGACTTAGTTCACTCAGCATAATGGCCTCCAGCCTCCTCCATGTTATGTTTCACAGTTTAATCGTTGTTCTTTATCGTTGTATAGTATTCCATTGTGTGGCTATACCATTAATCATTCTTTATCGTTGTGTAGTATACCATTGTGTGGATATACCATAATTTGTTTATCCATTCATCCATTGATGGGCATCTAGGTTGTTTCCATCTTTTTGCTATTGTGAACAGTGCTGTAGTGAACATGGGTGTGCATGTATCTATTTGTGTGATGGCTCTTATTTCTCTAGGATATATTCCAAGGAGCAGGATAGCTGGATCATATGGTACTTCTATTTCTAGCTTTTTAAGGAAGCACCAAATTGATTTCCAAAGTGGCTGTACCATTTTACATTGCCACTAACAGTGTATAAGCGTTCCAGTCTCTCCACAACCTCTCCAGCATTTATTGTTTTATGTTTTTTGGATTAGTGCTAACCTTGTTGTGGTGAGATGATATCTCATTGTAGTTTTGATCTGCATTTCTCTGATGGCTAGTAATCATGAGCATTTCTTCATGTGTCTGTTAGCCGCCTGACTCTCTTCTTTGGCAAAGTGTCTATTCATATCCTTTGCCCATTTTTTAATTGGGTTATTTGTCTTTTTGTTGTTGAGGTTTTTCAGTACCTTGTAGATTTTAGAGATTAGACGCTGATCGGATTTGTCATAGCCAGAAGTTTTTTCCCAGTGGAAGACTCAGTATTATTTAAGGTGTCAGTTCTCCCCAGATAGTTCTATAGTTTCAATGCAATCCCAATCAAAATCCTACTAGATTTTTTTAATGGAAATTGATAAGCCAATTCTAAAACTTACATGAATATGCAAAGAACAAGCCAAGACAGTTTTAAAGCGGGGAAAACCCACAGTTAGAAGACTTACACTACCAGATTTCAAGGCTTACTATAAGTTATAATAATTTATACAGTATAATATTGGCACAGGTCTAGACAAATAGACCAGTGAAACAGAATAGAGAGTCCAGAAATTAATCCACACGTACTTAATACAGCAGTTCAGTGGGAAAGGGTGGTCTTTTCCAGAAATGATGCTGGAGCAATGAATATTTGTTTAGAAAAAAATTGAGCCTTGACCCTTATCTAATGTTATTCACAGAATTCTTTTAAGGTCGATCATTAAATGTGAATGGTAAAACAACTAACTTTCCAGAAGAAAAGATAGGATAACATCTTCATGACCTTGAGTAGGTAAAGATTTCTTAAACAGGACACAAAAACATTGACCTGAAAAGAAAATATAATAAATTAGACATCATTAAAATTAATATCTTCTCATCAGAAGACAACATGAAAAAGTAAATAGGCAAACCACAGGCCAGGAGAAGATATTTGCAGTACCTATATCTGACAAAAGACTAGTATTCAGAATTTGTAGGGAACTTCTACAAGTTAATAAAGAAGACAAACAGCCCAGTATAAAATTAGGCAAAAGTTTAGAACAGGCATGTCACAAAAATGACATTCAGTTGGACAACTAACAAATAAAAATGTCTTTAATATTCATCAGGGAGATGCAAATTAAGACCATAATTGAATACAAGTGCACTCCCACCAGAATGGCTGATATCAAAAAGACAGATAATACCAGGTATTGACTATGATGTGGAGCAATTGGAACTCATACTCTCCTGGTGGATGTGTCAATTGGTTCCGTCACCGTGGAAAACTGTTTGGCAGTTCCTATTCAGGCTAAACATACGCCTATCGTATAATTCAGCCATTCTATTCCTGAGTATATTTCACTCAGCAATTCTATTACCAGCTTGATTTTTCATAACTCCAACCTGAAAACAACACAAGTGCCCATCAACAGGAGATTGGCTAAACAAATTGTGGAGTATTCCTACAAAGAAATACTACACAGCAGTAAAAAAGAAAAAATCAGCAATACATACAACAAAATGGGTGAATCTTGTAGATGTTTTGTTGGCAAAGAGACCAGACACAAAAGAATACATACTTTATATTTCCAGTTCTATGAAGTTTATGAACACTCAAAATTGGTTGTCTGGTGGGTGGCAGGGAGTGAAACTGAGTGGGAAGGGCTAACAGGGAACCTTCTGGGTAATGGAAATGTTCTGTATCTTGTTCTGGGTGGTGGTTACACCAGTGTATACATATGTACAAATTAATTGAGCTGTACCCTTAAGATCTGTGTAGTTTATTATATAAAATTTATACTTTAAAAAAATCTTTATGTACAGAACCTCAAATGTCGCAAGACAGTGAGTAAGATGAGATTTGTCTTACCACATATCAAGACTTATAAAACTATCTTATTTAAGACAATGTAGTACTAGCACAGAATAGACAAAATGTTCAATAGGGCAGATGCAGAAGACCAGAAACAGATTCATACATATCTGGGAACTTGATATATGAGACACATGGCTTTGCAGAACATTCAGGAAAGAATGGACTCTACAGTGATGGTGCTGAGACAGTTGGTTATCCATATGGAAGAAATAAAATTAGTTTCCCATTTGGGGGAAAGAAAGGAAAGAAGTCTCTCCCACCACACAAAAACCAACTCCAAACTGACTAAAAACTGAAAGGAAAAAATCTAAAAAATGTAGGAAGACAAAAGAAAATATCTTTATGGTCTTGGGTAGAAAAGGATGTCTTAAGGCATAGAAGCACACATTGTAAAGGAAAATATTGATAAATTTGACTTCATTAAAATAAATACTATTTACAAAAAAAAAAAAAAAACCACAAATAAGCAAAATGACAGACCATACATTGATAATACAGTTACTGACAAAGGATTAGTATCCAGAATGTTACAAAAAAAAAAAAACAAGTCAACCAAAAACGGCAGACACAATAGAAAAATGGGCAAGAGAGATTAGGTGTTTTTCAGAAGAGAAAATGGTAAGTAAACATGAAAATGTGCTTTACCTTATTAATCAGGGAAATGCAAATCAAGGCCGAAGAAGATACAATTTTATATCAACTCGATTGAACAAACTTAAGTATCTGATAACACCAGTCGTTGAAAGGACACAATCAGTGGGACTCATATACTGTCGACAGGAATGTAAACTGGCACAACCACTCTGGCACTTTCTTATAAAGTTGATCATTCGCATGTACATAGCTCGGGAATTTCATTTCTTGAGAGATTCTCACACATGAACACCAGAAGACGTAAACTTTACAAGAATATGATTGTAGCTGTTTTCAATAAATAGCAAAACAGCAACACCCTGGAAGCTAACCAAATATTCTTTGACTGAAAAATGGATACACAAATTGTACTATGGTCCCAGAATGGACTATCAGACAGTAGTGAATGAATGCAGGAACATGACTGAATTTTAGAAGCATAATATTGAGTATAAAAAGCAAGACATTAAAGTTTAAAAATAGTATAATACCATTTTATAAAGCTCAAAAACAAGTAATGTGAAACAACATATTGTTTGGGGATGCATACCTATGTGAGGAACTTAAGCTACGGGGAACTGGAGGGGTGGGCTAGACAAGGAACACACAGGTGGATGCAGCAGTACTGACAGTGTTCTAGTCCTCACATCTGGTGGCGAGTTCTTACTTATTTATTTTATTGTTGAGCCTCGTAGCTTAATATGTGTTACAGATATTCTTTGGTATTATCAGATTTCCTTAACACTTTAAAAGAAAATTTGCAAAAGATAGTGTACTTTAATGACATGATAGCCTTTCTCAGAATAAAAGTAAAAAGAAAAAGAAAAAAAGTAAGTCTGTGAAGGGCCTACAAGACAATGTGATTCAGGTTTCTAACTAAGTCAGGATTTCATTCAGGAAGAAGGCCAGACATGCAGGAACAGTGGTTATTTAACATTTGGCAGGGGAGGTCATTTTCTGGCTGCTTTGAGTTGAAAGCTGTTGATTCTCTCCCCAGAATACATTTCATATGTGCAAAACTGTTCATTCCAGGGAGTTACAGTGAACCTGGTCTGGAACTAGATTATAAAGCTATTCATTTTATCCATTGTGTTTAACATTTATTAATTTAGGAAATTTTAACTAATATTTGAAGGTAAAAGGACAAAGCATTTTTATCAAAGGTGCTACTTTCCATAAAATTACCTTGTAAGTTGATAAAAATATCATAAAGTTGGATTAGTATAATTTTAGTCTTTTTCAGTTTTGTGAGACAGAGCATAGTAGAATTTTGGCAAATTGTTATCAGGACTGTCTTTCAAGTTTTAAGTTTTTAATGTGACTGGCTTACCGCGGCTCAAGTTGAGGGGTGACCCACTTTTGCCTGGGTCAGAACAACCAGGGAATGGAGAAAAATAATTGTTTTTTTTTTTTTCCCCTTGGAAGGTTTCCCAGTTGGCAAACTGTATACCCAGATCTGATACATAGAAAAGTTATTATTAGAAACATGAGTATTTTCACAATAAAATTTCTAAGTTGCAAAATGCGTCTTTAAATACCTAAGATCTCTCCTAGGTAATTGTCTTAGCTGATGAGTAATGTAACATGTCATTTGTTTATGGATACTTGATAATGTAAAGAGTAGTATCCTGTTTTCTTTATTTGGCGTTTGACAGCTGTTAACTAGTGAAATGAAAGATTAGATCCTGTGCAACTAAAAGCACACACTGGATCCCTTCAAACAAAACCATGTTACCTTCTAAATAGTATTCAATTAGATGATTGCAAGAGGTATGTTAGGTTATGGAGAGTTATGTTTTCTTAATGAGGTATACAAGTATATGTTTTTATAAGTCCAAGAAAACTTGCAGGTTACAAGATAAAAAATTACCACAGTAATATATAAACTTATCTGTAAAATTGATTTTAGTACTATATAATCCATCAAACAATATTTTACAAAACAGACAAATATATGTTTTAAAATATTTCTAGTATTGACTCACTTGACTCGATGGCAACAGGTTTTTATACAGAGTATTATTACATTGTCAGCTCTACCTTTCTTATCTTTCTTATTGTAGTTATTATCTTTTTTTTACCCAGCATTATGTTTTCATACTTTGCCTATTATAGTACTGTTTTTTCCCCTGCATTGGGTTAACAGGGAAAATATTTCTCAAATTATAACTGTCCTCTTATTTGTTTTCCATTTCCATATTACCCTCACGATCACTTATTAGAGCACTAATGGTATTGTTTTTGTAACTATTAGTGGTAATATACTATTGTTAACGTTAGTACTGGAAAAAATAAGGCAAGATATCATAGAGGTTAGGAGTATTATGGCCCCTGGAGTGAGAGTGATTGGGAGAATCCCACTCAGCAAGTTACTAGCTATGCGACCTTGGCAAGGTACTTAACTTCTCTCTGCTTTGCCTTCTTTTTTTTAAAAATTTTACTGGTACCTAAAAAACAAACAAACAAACAAAAAAAACCCAAACCTGTTGCCATCGAGTAGATTCTGACTCATAGCAACCCTATAGGACAGAGTAGAACTGCCCCATAGGGTTTCTAAGGAGCAGCTCTTAACCACTGTGCTACCAGGGCTCCACTGGTACTTAGTAAAAGCTAAATAAATGTTACCTGTGTAATAGTAATAAGTATTATTATTATTTTTAGTTCAAGCATTTTAGATTGTGAACTTAACATACTAGTACTGGTGTGTGTTTAGTTTAGTAATTTGCAGTATAGAACATGTTGACTGTAACTCTTTAATCTGGGGCTAGAATGTCTACCTATGTGATAGTCCAATTCCTTTAACAAATAATGACTACATCTGTTCTGTGTTATGAGTAAGAATTTCAGGGCCAAATATCCATGCAGTAACAAAGCATTTAAATTCAATTCACTTTAATGTATATTTCAGTGCATACCTATGCACAGAAGTACAGGTAATATACAAATATATAAAATACAGTTCCTGTCCTCAAGTACTATCAGTTTAACAAGAAGGATAAGGGAAACAGAGAGGAAATCTATTATTTTAAGCAGCCAGGTGGATGGAGGGCAGGATATCAGAAGAAAATAGTTCAGGCTGGATTAGTAATAGAAGCAGAACGAACCAGAAAGCCAGTTGAAACAGTTTGGGGCTCCGGGGGGATAAATTGGACTGTATGCTGTACTTTGGTGGTTGTTAGATGTTTTCATACTCAGGGGTCCCTAAGTTAGGTTTACAGTCTACCTTTATTTACATGATTGCACTCATAAGCATCTACAGGTGTGTTATTTGTTTAAAGCTCAGTGTATAGAACACAGAAAGAGAAGTAAGTATAATACTTATTTCAATAAGAGAGACATAACAAAGTAGGATCTTTGTTATCACAAAGAAGGGAGAGGTTGTATTCAGTGGGGGATATTTAAAAAGACATCATGGCAGAACATTTGAGTTGAGCTTTCAAGTGATGCATATGATTTCTAGTGAAGTTTAGGAGTTTTGGTTGTATGGACACCCCATGCTAGGTCTGGATACCAGCATGAGCAGAAATAGAGAGTGAGGACTGTGCATGGTATACTTATAACACAGTGCAGATTCCAGTTGAGCAGGAATATAGGCTATGCATGGAGGTTGTAATTGGGAGATATATTTGGAGAGCTAGGTTGGTACCATATCTGGTAATCTTTGAATGGCTTTAATTTAATAAATAATGAGGATCCATGGATGATTTTTTACATGGAGGATGGTGATGGTAGTGATGATAGGCTGATAGAATTGGATTATCCACTAACTGCATTTGTATATTTATTGAATTCATGGTCTTGTTTCTTTTAGGAAGTTCATGATTTGTTACAAGACTATGAGTTAAAGTATTGTTATGTGGACAGAAATAAACGAACAGGTAAGATTTCAGTTTTAAGCATCTAATTTCATTATGATTCTACATATAGTTATTATAGACTAGAAAAGGTAGTCTTTTCATGCTTAAACTAGTCTTTGAAAAGTATTCAATTGTGTAAATGTTACTCAGACCATTTATTTTCTGAAAGTAGTATTAAAAAAACCAAACCAAACCAAACCCATTGCTGTTGAGTTGATTCCAACTCACAGCGACCCTATAGGACAGAGTAGAGCTGCCCCATAGTGTTTCCAAGGAGTGCCTGGTGGATTTGAACTGCTGACCTTTTGGTTAGAGCCGTAGCTCTTAACCACTATGCTGCCAGGGTTTCTGAAAGTAATATTAGTATCCTGAATTTTAATCACTTAGGTGAATATAATGTTACTAGAGACCTCTGAATTTTTATAATGAATGAGTGTTCATCATAGTCTTGATGCCCCTCAAAGCTAATTTTTCTCTGGTGTTGGAAGATTTAGCTGTTCTTTGATAGTAGTTTCCCTGCATGAGGAGACTGTGTTAAATGAAGAATATGTTTCTTTAAATGTTAGCATCACACTCAATGTGGTGAGATGCCCACACTCTGAGAGCCACATGGGCACAAAGACCATTTGAGAGAAGAGCATATTGGGTGTAGTGACAGGTAGAGTTGCCCAGGCTGTTTAGATTTCTTTCTTTCTCTCTTGCTATATACATATTTGTCATATTGTTATATTTGAATTTGGGTAGATTAAATGCTCATATGGAGCAACTCCACTGTATATTCAAACTTAGAGGTGAGGGGAGAGAGGGAAGGAGGGCATGAGGGGATGGAAGAAGAGGTGGAGAAACTTTTAGAGAGCAATTTATTTGTAATTTGTGGATTGCCCTTCTTTTAATGGAGGGCTTTAAACATTCCTTATAACATTGCTCAAAATCTATATAGTCTTTGTTTTGATAACAATAGATCAACAAATTAATATGGCTAAATTTTCATTTTACCAGATATATGAATATATTTTGCACAGTATTTTATTGATTTCAAATCTTGTATTTGTATCATGCTTTAGATTTTACAAATTGTCTTGTGTATTTATTACTTGATGCTGGAATAATTTCATTAGGTAGACAAGACAGGTATTTTTTTATTGTTTTACAGAGATTCAAAATTAAGCAACTTGTCCAAGATCATAATCCTGTGCTTTTCCTGTACCATATTGTTCATCAAAAAGTATACCAAAATGTGTGTGTGTTATTTTAATCTGATTGTAAGAAAACATGTAAATGAAATGGAGAAAGAACTGACCTCTTTTGGGGAATTTGTGTCTATCTTCATTGTTTCAGAGCTTGCTATTACATCATTGGCTAACGGGGGAAAAATGTACCCGTATGAGGTTAGAAAAGATTACCAAAATGAAAAACAACAACAACAGAATATTTTAGGATCTTACAGTAGAACTCAATATAATTCTATACTTTTTATTTGAGTTACTGATCGTGAAATTAGTTTACTGGGAGGGGGTGTCAGCATTAAAAAAAAACAGTGAGATATAATAGAAAATATCAGAATGCATTATGTATGGTAGGGGTAAGTAGTACTTCATGATTCTTTTGTTTCAGAATTAATGTATGTGTATACTGAGTCACAGATACAAAATGTATTTCTTACTGTGGGTCATGATCAAAAATTGAAAACACTGGCCTAGAAAACTCTTTAATTCATTTTGTTTTCTTCCAGCTTTTGTTACCTTATTGAATGGGGAACAAGCCCAGAGTGCAATTCAGATGTTTCATCAGTACTCCTTTCGAGGAAAAGATTTAGTAGTTCAGCTCCAGCCTACCGATGCTTTGCTGTGTATTACCAACCTGCCCATTTCTTTTACATTAGAGGAGTTTGAAGAACTTGTTCGTGCTTATGGAAATATTGAAAGGTGTTTTCTAGTCTACAGTGAAGTTACTGGCCATTCCAAGGGCTATGGATTTGTAGAATACATGAAAAAAGACTTTGCTGCAAAGGCTAGATTGGAGCTATTGGGTAAACAGTTGGGAACATCAGCTCTCTTTGCACAGTGGATGGATGTTAATCTATTGGCCTCGGAGCTCATTCATTCTAAGTGCCTTTGTATAGATAAACTCCCTAGTGACTATAGGGATTCAGAGGAGCTGTTGCACTTTTTTTCCAGTATCCATAAACCTGTGTTTTGCCAGGTATGTATTTTTAAAATGCATTAGAAAGATTTAAAACTATGTGCATATATATCTATTCTACATGCACTCACAAATTTATTTATCACAGCCCTGTAAATATCACAATGAATAATCTAATACTGCTGTAGTCTGTAATGAAGACTTTAATCTGTTGGGAAATTTTAAATCAATTCCTTCTGTTGATGATCCCAACTATTTTGTTCTGCATTTAAGTATGTCTTAGCAAATTTATCACTTATACATTCTCCTCCTCATTCCGTCCACTCATCTACCCATTCATTCGTTGATACTTCCATCCATCCAAGTTTTATTTAACATCTTCTCTGTGCGAGACACTATGCTAAGTGTCAGAAGCGCAGATATTAGAAAGATACTCTTATCTCACTTCCTCAATTTCACAGGAGATGCTGATAAGTAAGCAAATAATTTCAAATCTCGTATGATGCATGATATAATGGAAGATAGAAAAGTAATGGATAAGGTTTAAAAATAATGTAAATTGTATGTGAATGGGGCTGTGATAGGTGAGAATTTAGAGAGGATCTTGAAAACTGCCAATGTTGGTGAGAATTTTCAAACGTTTTATTATAGTAAAATTGATTATATTCTAATAGACAAAAATATATACTGTCTATAACTCCTTTTCTTAGAGATTTTTAATAGCATTGATGAACTCTTTCTGTCTTGCTTACATTCATTTCTTCTTTTCCTTCCCATTTTCCACCCTCCTTCCCTCCCATGCTCTTTGCCTTCTTACCCTCCTTTCTTTTTTTCTGCCTCCCGTTTTTTCTTAATCATATGTTGTTAAGTCTCTACAATTTTGGTAGAAAATTTGGAGTAGAAATATGTATATATATATATACATGTATATTTAAGAATAATGCTACCATCTTCCTTTTTCTTCTCTACCCCTCCAATCCCAATATAATAAGCATCAAAGAAACCATCCAAAAACTTTATATTATTGGACTATTTTAATGACAAATCTCTTATCAGATTTTTGCCGAGTTATTGAAAGTTGATTGGCTTATTGATATGCTATTCTTGAACACTAGAATTGGATAGTGATATCCTATGACCATACATGATTTTTTTGGAACTTTAGTTGAGGCCTTTGAAACCAGTGTGAGAGCAAAAGCCATTTATTACAGTTTGTATTTGAATTATGAATTTGAGAGATAGAAGAGACCTTAGAGATTATCTTAGAGGTTATAAGGTCTAGCTTCACACATGGCATGAAAAATGTTTGCTACAATATTTTTGACTGACCATTTAGCTTCTGCTAAAATACTTCAAAATAATGGAAAATTAATTAGATCACGAGTTAGACCGTAACATCTTTGAATTGAACTGAAATATTCCTCTCCGAAGATACTGATGCTGTGGACTTAAAATGATTTGTCTTTTGAAACACTCAACTTGATAATATATATAAGATGAAAGTCATCATAATGAACCAGGTTTAGTAAAACCCATTTTTAAAGTTTTCAAAATATTAATAAAATAAGTTTACAATGGTTTTGTCAACGAACCTATTAAATTCAGGCTTTTCTCATGGTAGGTTGGCAGAGACCATATATCGAAGACACAATCTCTTACCTTGTAGTTAAAAGAGACCAAAAGGACTTAATGGCTTTTACAAATCTGATTTTAAAGTCCAATTTGGATTATAAGAGGAATGGGGTTGTTAGAGAAATGTTTGAAAGAGGTTGATATTTTTCCTTTCCCCCATTTGACTGGAAAAAATTGTATGGAGGAAAAGGCATTTGAGGACAGCTTTAAAGGGTAGGAAGAATGTGAAGGAAAACAACAAATTTGGTCTACTTACACAAGAAGGTAGAAGAAAGTTAACCTTCAGAAATAGGAAAAAAGAAACGAAAAAGGACTAATAAATTATTTAATTGTAATATTAACTTATGAGATGCCAAACCCAAATAGATGTGTGGTAAACATATCTTCGCAAAGATGTACCAAGCTGAATTTTGCCACATTTATCACTTTATAATGTAAATGTATTTAAGACAATTCAGACATGTTCAAAACTTAGAACCTTTTTGGTGTCTTACTTTGTTCTGATTTTTGCTCTTTGTACCAGCCTTTACAGATCCAGGACTTTAGTATCTCTGTTTACACTCTTACAGGTGGGCGATTGGAAAGAAATCGAGTTCTACATGGCAGGAGATTTTTAGGGTACTGAAATAAAAGCTGTGTATTGCATACAGTATTTTAACAAACCTGGGGCACAATTTCCCTAAATAAGGTTTGCTTTCGTATACTTGACCAAATTCCTGGGATCTGTTTTAAATTGAAATAAAACTAGAATATAGTTCCACTTACCTTCTTCCCTTGATAATACTAACTTTATTTTACACAGCTAGATGCTCAGATAATTGCTCAATATGTTTCACTGCCTAGGTATCTGGTGAATTTTGTTTCAAAGAAAGTTTTAATTATTTTGTCTCAACATTTTCCCACAAATTACCAGTTACATACATTTTATAATATGTAACGACTATTATCATTTGGGTTTTGACTTTTAAAATACATTACAGAATCAAAGAGCTGAAAAGAAACTTGATGGAATCTTGTTTATCTTGCTGTCTTCAGGAAGAACTGCAGCAAAGCAGCTAGTAGACTTTTATTTTCGGAAAGAAAGAGTACATTATTTTCACCAGTATCATGCTCTGTAATACATTGTTCTTGAATTTGAAGGTTATGTATTGTAAGTAAATGTGTCTCATATCAGAATTTCCCTTTTAATAAAATGTGTTACATCAGCTCGCACAGGATGAAGGTAGTTACGTTGGTGGCTTTGCAGTGGTTGAGTATAACACCGCAGAACACGCCGAAGAGGTTCAGCAAGCAGCTGATGGCATGACCATCAAGGGAAGCAAAGTCCAGGTTTCCTTCTGTGCCCCAGGAGCGCCAGGGCGAAGCACATTAGCAGCATTGATAGCAGCTCAGCGTGTGGTAAGCTTCTTTTCCTCTCCTGAGGATGTAGATAAATTATAGCACTATTTTATCCTTTCGTGTGTAATTCATTACTTCAGCCATTCTTTCGCTATCAACTTCATTTCCTGTGATTACGTTGTTTCTTTGTTGGATTGGATTTGCAGAATTTACAGTTCTGAACCGGTCCAGTCACCTACTTCTGCAGCCAGGTTTCTATGTCCTCTTGGAGAAAAACCTACAACCGGGTGGCTTGATGCTACTACAGATGTATAGTATATGTTTATAGCTGGCCCTTTAGTGCCTCCAGCAAATCTTCAGCTCATTTCTCATCAGCTCTTTTCCATTTTCTACAGCAGCTATCTCAGACCTTCGCTGATTTTTGTCTCTCTCCCCCTTTTTATCAGATGATCACAACTCCTACTTTATAGAAAGTTAGACTCAGTCATTCAACTTTTCTCATATCCACTAGCAAATGTATGTCTGTATACTCCCATGTTTGACTTCCTTCTCTGTCCTTGGATGGTGCAAACCATCAACACATTTGCTGCTAACCAGAAGGTTGGAGGTTTGAGTCTACCCAGAGGCACTGCTTCCAAAAAATCAGGCACTGAAAACTCTCTAGAGAGCAGTTCTGCTCTAACACACATGGGGTCGCCATGAGTTGGAGTCAGCTCAATCTCAGCTGATATTTTTTTCTCTTTTCATTCATTTCACAAATATTTATTGGGTACCCCCTACATGCTGCTTTGTTGTTGTTAGGTCCTGCCGAGTCAGTTCCAGCTCATGCTAGGCAAATTGCATTTATCATAAAATAGATTTTATTAGATTAATGAGAATTTCTGGAAGAAAGCATGAAAAAATTACCTCTTCTGTTTTTATCTTTGTTATAATGTTTCCTGTTTCTGTATTCATTGAAGATGCACAGTAGTCAAAAGGGCTTACTTCCAGAGCCAAATCCTGTACAAATTATGAAAAGTTTAAACAACCCTGCCATGTTACAAGTTCTTCTACAACCCCAGCTATGTGGACGAGCTGTTAAACCAGGTAAGCACTGATGTTGCACTAAGTAAAAAATGTTGACATGAAGTTAGTTGTGCTGCTTTACTTAAGAAAATGCATTTAAATTTGTCTAAACATATTTAATTATTCTAGGCTTGTCAGTGAATTTTAATCAGTAGTCTGAGATGATAATTTTATTTTTACTGTTTTTGGTAAGCACAACTTGTTTATGTGTTTCCTTTTTTTTTTTTTTGCTATAAATAAATGTTAAATATTAAACCTTCTGTTTAGCTTCTAGTTGATATGAATTTATAGACTAGGTAATAGTTGCCATATTGTATTGTTGTGACCTACATTAGTAAAGGATATAATACCATTCTGTGTTACATCTTTAGCCGAATTACTTTGTTGAAAAGTACTGAAAGTCTTGTTTTCTCTCCCCTTTTTTTTAATTAATAGACTTCATTTTTTAGAACAGTTGTAGGTTTACAGAAAAATTGATTAGATAGTTTGGAGAGTTCCCATATACTTCTATGCCTGTAGACACAGTTTCCCCTATTATTAACATCTTGGTGTGGTACATAGGTTATAATTAATGAACCAATAATGATACATTATTATTAACTAAAGTCTGTAGTTTACATTAGAGTTCATTCTTTGTGTTGTGTATTTCTATGGGTATTGACAAATGCATAATGTCATATAGCCATCTTTATGGTATCATAGTGAATAGTTCTACCACCCTGAAAATCCCTTGTACTCCACCTTTTTATCCCTCTCCCTGTCCTCACAAATCCCTGGCAACTGATCTTTTAGTGTCTCTGTAGTTTCACATTTCCTAGAATATTATATAGTTGGAATCTTACAGTATGTAGCCTTTTCAGACTGGCTTCTTTCACTTAGCAGTGTGCATGTAAGGTTCCCTCATGTCTTTTTGTGGCTTGATAGCTCATTACTTTTTGTTGCTAAATAATATTCCATTGTGTGGATGTATCTATCACAGTTTGTTTATCCATTCACCTCCTGAAGGATATGTTGGTTGCTTCCAATTTTGGGCAATTATGAATAAAGTTGCTATAATCATTTGTGTGTAGGTTTTTGTGTAGACATAAGTTTTCAACTCATTTTTAATAAATACCTACGATGGCTGGATCATAGGGTAAGACTATGTTTAGTTTTGTAAGAAACTGCAAAACCATCTTCTGAAGTGGCTGTTCCATTTTGTGTTCCTGTCAGCAGTGAGTTCTGTTGCTCCACATCCTCACCAGCATTTGGTGGTGTCAGTTTTTTGGATTTTAGCCATTCTAATAGGTGTGTAGTGATAGCTCATTGTTGTTTTAATTGTTTCTTTCTGTTGTAAAATTGTTTCACTTGGTAAAATATGACAAAGGCATTATTATTTTCCAAATATTATGCAAGTGTCTAAGCACTAGTATGCACCGACTATCCACCTATTTAGTGTTTTTCTCCTGTAAGAGCTTACCTTCTTATCTTTGTGCATATGTACAAAGCTTGCTTGAGCATTTTGTGGAAGTACATGCCTATAATCAGTGCTAAGGTTTAGGGTAAATATATCAAATATACTCATATTACATACATACTTCATGTCATCATTACATATTTGTGTGTAAGAAGCAACTTTAGAGGTTTTCTGCCCCAGCATGTTATATAATCAGATACCTCTTCTATAATTTTAATGGTATACAGACATCCTCGTTTGTCTTAAATACTCCAAGGATAAGAAGCTTATTCTTTTCCAAGGCAACTTATTCTCTAATATGACAACTCAAATTAGTAGAAAGTTCTTCCTTATATGTAATATATATTATATATTATAGTATATTAGGTAGAAATCTCTGTAACTTCTAGCCTCTTCTAGTTTTGCCTCTGAAGAAAGATGGACTAAATGTCTTCCTTTTTCCATAAGAAATGAGTTCAAATATTTGAAGACAACTACAGTGAAATTTCAATCATCTTTGGTTCTCCCTATGTTCTATACCTTAGACCAGTGGTCTCCACTTTTTATTTTTTGACTCTGCACCTATCAGTAAAATAATTTTGAGCAGAACCTTAATATATACATGTACATGTTATCAGTTATATATCAGTCATGTATATGCCCCATTGTGAATGTAGGTATTATGAAATGGTAAAGCTTAATATTTTCATTTTTTAGGATGAAAATAAGTATTAGTAACACTTATAATGTTTTCTTTCTACATCTCAGCTTTTATGCCTCTTCTACTACTTTGGAGACTACAGTTCTGTTTTTGACTTTCTGTAACATGCCATAGGACATACTCTATAGATTTCCCCACGCCCCCACATTGTTCTCTTGTGGATATACTCTAGATTTTCTTGTTGTCCAGACATATGGTGAGCACAGACACAGTCATAGCCTGTAAATGAGTTCTGATCAGCATAGAATACAGAGGGATTTCTTTCCTATGATCATTATATTCCCGTTAATGTAGTCCAAGATTGTATTGGTGTCTAAAGGAGTATACTGCACTTTGGAAAGTATTGTCTACACTGTTGGACTCTGGAGTGTCTTTAGTGCCCCTCCCCAATACTATTTTGTCTCTTCTTTTATGTTTTCTTCCAGAATTTTTATAATTTTAACTCTTGCATTTAGCTCTGAGATCCATATTGAGTTAGTTTTTGTTTATGTGAGTTAGGAGTCCGGGTTCATTTTTTTTTAGCATGTGGTGATACAGTTGTTCCAGCCTCATTTGTTAAAAAGATTATCCTTTTCCATTGAATTTCTTGGCATCTTTGTCAAAAAATCAGTTGACCACACAAGTTTGGGTCTATTTCTGGACTGTCTATTGTGTTTCATTTGTCTAAATATCTGTCTTTAACTGAGTGCTACACTGTCTCGATAAAGCTTTATAAGTTGTGAAACCAAGTAGTGTAAGTCCTTCCAGTTTATTCTTTTTCAGACTTGTTTTGTCTTTTCAAGGTACTTTTCATTTGCATATAATTTTAAATCAGCCATCAATTTATATGAAAAATACCTGCTGGAATTTTTATTGGAATCGTGTTGAAT
This sequence comes from Dugong dugon, assembly GCA_030035585.1. NCBI lineage: Eukaryota > Metazoa > Chordata > Mammalia > Sirenia > Dugongidae > Dugong > Dugong dugon. Next base: position 93,629,704 of record CM057462.1, read on the forward strand.
CTCTGTACTAACTAAGGCAGATTTAACAATAATTTTGAGTCTTCTGATCCATAAACGTAGTATATTTCTCCATTTATGTAGGTCTTTAATTTCTTTAGCAATGTCTTATATTTACAGTGTACATATATTACATATTGTTTGGTCAAATTTATAGTATTTCACATTTCTTGATGCTATTTTAAATGGTATTGGTTTTTTAATTTTAATTTCTTATAGCTCATTTCTAGCATATAAAAGTACAAACTATTTGGTGTACTGATTTTCGTACCTTGCAACCTTGCTAAACTCACTTATTATTTCTAATATTTTTTGTAGATTTCATGGGATTTTCTGTATAGCCAATTATATCATCTGCAAATAAACAGTTTCGCGTCTTCCGTTCCCATATGTAAACCTTTTGTTTCTTTTCTTGCCTTATTACAGTAGATAGAAATTTCAGTAAAGTTGTGTATACAGGTGGTGAAAGAAGACATCCTTGCCTTTTTCTGATCTTAAGGAGAAAGCATACTTCTTTCATTGTTAAGCATTATGTTAGCCATAGCTTTTTTTTCCCCACAGATTTCCTTTATCAAGCTGAGGACTTTTCTTTCTATTCCTGCATTGCTGAGAAGTTTTATTATGGTGATGGCTGGAATTTGTGGAATATTTTTCTCCATATGTTTTTCTTTTTTTGTCTGTTAACCTAATGACTATATTGCTGTTTAATATATTCCTAGGGTAAATCTCACTTGATCATGATGTATTATAATCCTTTTTATGTATTGTTGGATTTGATTTGGTAAAATTTAGAATTTTTTCATCTGTGCTAATAAGGGATATTGATTTATAGTTTTCTCTTCTTAAACAGTGTCATTCCTGGTTTGGGTATCAGGATAATGCTGACCTTATAAAATGATTTGGGAAATAGTCCCTCGTCTTCAATTTTCAGAAATAATTTTTGTATAATTGGTATTATTTCTTCCTTATTTGTTTGGTAGAATTCACCAGTGATGTCATCTGTGTCTTGAATTTTGTCCGTAGGAAGCTTTCTAACTATAAATTCAATGTCTTTAATAAATAAGAGCTATCCGGGGTATCGTTTTCTTCTTAAGTGAGCTTTGGTAGTTTGTGTCTTTCAAAGAAGTTGACCATTTTATGTAAGTTGTCAAATTTATTGGCATAACACTACTCATAGTATGTTTCCTTTTTTTTTTTTTTTTTTTAATGTCTGCAGGATCTGTAATCATGTAATCTTTGATCCTCTCAAAGAACCAGCTTTTGATTACATTGGTTTTCTCTATTTGTTTACTATTTTCTATTTCATTGATTTCCACTTTAATTTTTATTATCTTTTTTCTTCTGCTTTCTTGGGCTTGATTTGTCCTGCATTTTCTGATTTCTTAAGATACAACTAGGTTATTCATTTGAGATTTTTCTTCTTTTCTGATGTATCAAGTTTTCTTCTAAACAAATTTTGACATATTTTCATTCTGATCAAAATACTTTGTATTTTCAATCTTAATTTTTTGTTTGATCCATGGGCTATTTATAATTGTGTTGTTTAGGTTCCAGAATACTTGGGAATTCACTCAACGGCAATTGGTTTGGTTTTTGGTTCCCTAATAAGTGACTCTTCCTAATGATGTAATCTTCCCCATCATCTGTAATGAAAATTTGGCTCATTCCAAAAAAAACCCTTCCTAAGAATCAGTTTCCCAAAGATGTAATAGACTGCCTTGGCAAGTAATAAATTCTGTGAAATAGAGTTTTTAAAGCATGGTTGAACTTGTTATATATAAATTTCAAATGTTTTTGATCATTAGATTAGATGCTTTTTGAAGTACCTTGGAAGTCCAACATTCTATAATTTTAATTAACTGTTGTTAAAGAATTATAGAATTCTAAAGAATTTTGTATATTATGACTTTCCTGAGCTACTTTATAATAAGATGAAACGACTTCATGTATTTTCTCTCTCATGGTGCTTCCTTTCTGTATGAATTATCTATTCTGAAAACATCTCCTCTGAGATGTACCCTGATATTTGCACTCATAGATAGATTTGATTAAGAGGGTACCATTTATTCCTTTTGTCAACTATATACAGTTTTTTTATTGTTTGTTTTGTTTTTATTATATAATTTTTTTTCTTACGTAGCATATCTTCTCAACTGGATTGTAAACTTTTCAAGGACAGAGATTGTATTTTGTCTCCTCTCTCTCCCTTCTTTGTCCCCCACCAAAATTCTCCAGACACTTAAAAAAAATCTCATGGTTTCAATCAGTACTATACTTACTAAAAGACAGAATCGGTTTTGTTGCACTCAGCACTAGAGAAGAGTAAGCCTTGGCTTGATATTTTACCATATAGCAGAAGGTGTTGAAATTTTAAAACAAATTCCAGGGTTGAATCACAAGGAAAGAAGCCTGCCATTTTTTTGACCAATGGGCAAGGTCAGTATGTCATTGAACTTCCCATGAATTTGTTTAAAGTTTAGAGAAATAGTCATTTACTCTTTTTAAAGCTTGTTTTATTTTTTTGATTCCGTATATATCATAAAGTTTTACTTGTATTTTCTTAAAGCAGTTCTTGGAACACCTCACAGCTTGCCACATCTGTTGAATCCATCCATCTCCCCTGCATTTTTACATTTGAATAAAGCACATCAGGTACATAAGTAGCATCAAGTACTAAAGCATCAAAAATTTGGAGTGAATATTTTGTTTGTTCTTAACATTTAAAGTGCTCAAGAAGTCAAATGAGTATTTTGTTTCTTTGAAAAAAAACTTTAGTAAAAAGTATAGCTACATAAAGAATAATGAGAGCATCAGATCAAATTAAGCTAATCAAGGTAGCATAGTTGTATACTGTATTTTTGCATAAATAACGCACGCCTTCTACATTTGTTTGCCAACCACACCCCCCAACGAGGTTTTTTTGTAAGTGCACTATGCTAATTTTTTTCACAGCAACATGTAAAAATAAATGGGCATGGTGGCACTTTTGAAAATACCTCGTGGGAGGAGGGCATGGTTGGCAAACAGACACAGAAAGCATGTGTTAAAATACGGTATATGTTGATTCCTATTTATAGGCTGTTCATAGAGCAAGAGATATATTTTATGGTATATTTTGCAGTATATTTTTTTGGAGAAATAAATCAGTAGATCAAAATAAGTCTCCTTATGTGGTCTTAATTTTAAAAAGTATGTACAGAAAGCAAAAATAGATAAATCAACAATAACTCTTAATCCTAAAAATTTAATCAGTGTTATAAAAAAAATAATTCATCTATTTAGGAGAGCAAAAAATGTTTTCGTTGCTTTTATCAGATAAGTATTTTTAAAATATGTTTATATCTATAAATATCCGTAATATTGGAGATACACTGTACTCATTAACTTCAGGATCTGTTTAAGGCTGTATTTATATAGAATCCTAAGAACAAATCAAAACTAGTATATAATAGGTGCTGAATTTAGGTTGAATGAATGAATGGCTGGTCCTAAACCTAGCTTTGTAAGGGAAAGGCCTATTTTTTATTCATTTTTTAATCCTTAGCATCTTACTTAGGACCTGGTACATTACAGGGTCTTTATTCATTCATTTAGTCTGCATATTTTATTTTGAACCTAACATGTACCAGACACTCTGCTAAGCATTAAGGCTAGCATTAAAGAAAACATTCACCGTCCCTGTTCTTATAGAAGTTCAACCGATAATGAAAACAAACATTAAACAATTAATTACAATAAGGTATGAAGAGTACTATGAGAGGGACAGTTCAGAGTATTAAGCATATTCGCGTTGTTTTAGGATGAAGACCAAAATGATTAATTTTGTCTTTAAGGCCCTGTACAATCTGGTTACCCTACGTCTCAGGCTAATTGCCCATCACTGTTTCCCAGCTACCTGTTTATGGTCCTTGAACCGTGACCTTGTTCCCTCTTCCTCAGGTCTTTGCTCCTGCTGTTTCTCCTGCCTAGAATGCTCCCCACCCCAACACCACCTACATAATTCCCCTATTCTTCCCCTGATTCTTCCTATTCAGCCTACACATTGCAGTCCAAGAGTTAGTTCCATAAGAAAACCTTCCTTGAACTTTCCAGTCTAAATCAAGTCCCCTTACTATTTGTTTTCATAGTTCCTTGTATGTTTCCTTCATATTCCTATCAGCATTTGTGATTATGTATGTTTTTATAATTAATTAATGCCACCCATCCCCAGGAGACGATAAGATCCATGAGAGCAGAACATATTGCTGTATTTCTAACTACGTGGCTCAGTGCCTGGTACACAGAAAGTGCTCAATAAATATTTGCTGAATGATTAAATGAATAAATAAATGATTGAAGATAATGACACTGTTGCTGAAGCCAGAAGCAGGTGAGGGGAGGAGAGGAAAAAAGACAGAAAAGAAAGAATGGGTGTGGAATTAGTCTCATGACTACAGGGTCATATCTTGTATATTAAAGGAATTCATTAGCATTGCCGGAAGTTGGAAAGTGGGAAATTAAAAAACTGTTGCTTTTGCTCAGATCAGCTGTAGAAGTGAACTTTAAAATGAATTGGACTATACAACAAGTAACTTTTTCCAAATTAAACTAACGGAATGTTTTATCATTTTCACAGAGCTCAGTCATGGGTAATACTTCTAATTTATTTCTTCAGAATCTTTCTCATGTACCATTGGCACAGCAACAATTAATGAAGTTTGAGAATGTCCATACTAATAATGTAAGTATAGTAGTATTTTTTCTTTTGAAAATGAATTCATTCCTCTCCTGTGATCAGGCTATTGAATAGCTTGGTTATGAATGTGTACTCTTTTTATTATGTTATGTCTTACTGCCATGGGGGAAAACTCTTATTTTTTTTCTTCTTTTGTAGAAACCTGGCTTACTTGGAGAACCCCCAGCTATGGTACTTCAAACTGCACTAGGGGTAGGGTCAGCACTTCCATTGAAAACGGAGTTGGGGCACCATGGAGAAGCACATAAAAGTAAATGATGTGTGTTTTCTAATGAACTAGTAAACAGTCACATTTGAGATTTGAACTTTTATTTACAGGAAGGTCAAATTAGAGTTTTATTCAGTCATTTAAAACTTAAGAAAGCCTCTTGGCTTTTCTTTCTTTCTTTTTTTTTAATTTTACTGAGGTAAAGTATAGTCTTTTCTATTTTTAATAGTAGAAAACTATTGATAAGTTATTGATGGACCCGCTTTCATGCCATGACAGGACTTTCCCTGTTGGATATGCATTAATATTTATGAAGTTCACAGCAGTACGAGGTGAAGAAATAGATCCACTGGAGACTGACATGCTGCCCACTGAGCTGACAGGACATTTCATGTATAATCCATTTAATTTTTGCCTGGATAAGGAACCCTCAGCTTTTATAAAAGAAAACAGCCATTATTTGTAAATTTAAAGTTTGATTATTTGCTTGTGTCATTTTTAAAATGTAATCTCTAAATTAGTAAAAGGAAAACTATGTGTACTGTATACTTCTGAAAAGCTAGACAGCATTAAGCAAAAATTTTTTTTTTTTTTCAAAAAACAACGTGTATTTTATTATTCCATTTATATATAAGATCCAGAATAGGCAAATCCACAGAAATAGAAAATTGATTATTGGCTTTCAGAGTCTGGGGATAGAGGGCAATGAGAGTGACTAATAATGGATGTGGGTTTTCCTTTTGTGGTTATAAAAATATTCTAAAATTAGATAGTGGCTGTGGTCACACAACTCTATGAATATATTAAAAATCATCAAGTTACACACATCTAAAAGGGTGAATCTTATGGTACATGAATTATATTTCAATAAATATATTTTTTTAATTTTTTAAAATTGTATTTTAGATGAAGGTTTACAGAACACACTAGCTTCTCATTAAACGATTAGTACACATAGTGTTTTGTGACATTGGTTACTAACTGCACGACATGTCAACACTCTCCCCTTCTCAACCTTGGATTCCCTATTACCAGCTTTCCTATCTCCTCCTGCCTTCTAGTCCTTGCCCCTGGGCTGGTGTGTCCCTTTAGTCTCATTTTGTTTTACGGACCTAATCTTTGGCTGAAGGGTGAACCTCAGGAGTGACTTCAGTACTGAGCTAAAAGGGTGTCGGGGGCCATACTCTCGGGGTTTCTCCAGTCTCTGTCAGGCCAGTAAGTCTGGTCTTTTTTTTTTTAATGAGTTAAAATTTTGTTCTACATTTTTCTCCAGCTCTGTCCGGGACTCTTTATTGTGATCCCTGTCAGAGCAGTCGGTGGTGGTAGCTGGGCAGTATCTATTTGTGGTAGAGGCTGTGGTAATTGTCCATTAGTCCTTTGGAGTAATCTTCCCCTTGTGTCTTTGGTTTTCTTCATTATCCCTTGCCCAAGATGGGGTGAGACCAGTTGAGTATCTTAGTTGGCCACTGATAAGCTTTAAAGACCCCAGACGCTACTCACCAAAGTAGAATGTAGAACATTTTCTTTATAAACTGTTATGTCAATTGAGGTAGATGTTTCCCAAGATCATGATCCCCATAGCCCTCAGCCAGTAATTTGGTCCCTCAGGGATTTTGGATGTGTCTATGGAGCTTCCATGACCTTTCCTTGTACAGGTTGTGCTGGCTTCCCCAGTATTGTGTACTATCTTACCTTTCACCAAAGTTACCACTTACCTATTGTCTATTTAGTGTTTTTCTCTCCCCTCGCCTCCCTCGTAACCATCAAAGATTGTTTCTTTCTGTGTGTAAACCTTCTCATGAGTTTTTATAGTAGTGGTCTTATACGATATTTGTCATTTTGTGATTGACTTATTTCACTCAGCTTGATGCCCTCCAGATTCGTCCATGTTGTGTGAGATGCTTCACAGATTCATCATGGTTCTTTATCATTGCGTAGTACTCCATTGTGTGTATGTACCATTGTTTGTTTATCCATTCGTCTGTTGATAGGCATCTAGGTTGTTTCCATCTTTTTGCTATTGTGAACAGTGCTTCAGTGAACATGGATATGCATGTATCTATTTGTGTGATGGCTCTTATTTCTCTAGGATATATTCCTAGGAGTAGGATTGCTGAATCATACGTTATTTCTATTTCTAGCTTTCTAAGGAAGCGCTATATCATTTTCTAAAATGGTTGTACCATTTTGCATTCCCACTAGCAGTGCATAAGAGTTCCAATCTCTTTGCAGCCTCTCCGGCATTTGTTATTTTCTGTTTTTTTGATTCATGTCAGTAATGCAGAGACAAGATGGTATCTCATTGTGGTTTTGATTTGAATTTCTCTAATGGCTAGTAATCCTGAGCATTTCTTCATGTGTCTGTTAGCTGCTTGAATTTGTCTTCTTTGGTGAAATGTCTGTTCATATCCTTTGCCCATTTTTTAATTGGATTATTTATCTTTTTGTTGTAGAGGTGTTGGATTTTCCTGCAGATTTTAGAGATTAGCCCTTTGTTGGATTTGTCATAGCCAAAATATTTACCCAGTCTGTAGGTTCTTTTTACTCTTTTGGTGAAGTCTTTTGATGAGCAATCTATATATGTGTGTATATAGATATAGATATAGATTTTTTTTTTTGAAAAACAGGAGTATGGTGTGGTATACCAGAATTTCTTGTTTGAATGTGATTTTGAAAGGCACTTTCAGTTTGAAGCATAGTTGAAATTTGCTTAGAAGCGAACATGCTGAGGGAAGACAGAAGGGCTACTAGTTATTTTAAAAATCAATTAAACATGGGTATTTTACTTAGCTTCTTGTACATAAAACCAACAAGTCAAGTGATGAAGCAACTCAATCAGTTCCAACTTTTGGGATCAACTGGGCAGAAGTTAAACCACTGTATAGATAAGCCCATATCCAGTAGAGCTTTATGGAATGATGAGGTACATCCTTCTAAAAACTCAGTTTTCTGCAACTGGAAGCTTATGTAAATATTTACTATTTGTGTCAGATTAAATAATACGCCAGTTGCTTTAGCATGGGCTGCTTTAAGAACACTGAAAATTCAGAGTGTCCAAATAAATGTAGTTAAGTAATGAGTAATTTGAATCACAGAGGAATTTATTGAAGGGGCTCTTTATCTTGATGGTAGCCTTAAGATACCTGAAATTAACCTGCAACTTGTCAGGGATGTATCTTTTGAATGAAACATAGTATAGATATTATTTTTATTTTTAGGCCCAGTACTTTTCAGACTTAGTATTCAAATGAGTCTAGTATTTTGTTTCTATATCTTCTTATCTTTAAAATGGCAATAATACCGTCTATATGAAGAGTGATCGTGAGGATTAAATGAGACAGTGTATCAAAAGCACTTAGCACAGTGCCTAGTTCCTAATAAACCAAAAAAAAAAAAAAAAAAAAAAAACCAGCTGCCATTGAGTCAGTTCTGACTCATGCCAGTCCCATGTGTGTCAAATTGAATTGTGATCCATAGGGTTTTCAATGACTAAATTTTCAGAAGTAGATCGCCAGGTCTTTCTTCCAGGGCACTTCTGGGTAGACTTCAACCTCCAACCTTTTGGTTAGCAGCCGAGTATGTTGACCATTTGCACTACTAAGGGACTCCCTGCTCATTATAAGTATGGGAAGAAAAAAAAATGATAGTTCCCTTTTTAGTTATTTGTTTTTCTCATTTATGGTTACCCATCCTATTTTCTCTTTCTAATCATTAACCCTTTAAGCATTTTGGTGTGGAACCAGATGACTCAGATATCTTCATAGTTGTAATGTGTAAATTTAACATCTTTTAGCAAAATCAAGTTAAAGTCTACAAAGTGACAATTAGTTATAAATTTACTCTATTTTTGGGTAAATATATTTTCATATAATGTATTGGAAACCTATTCATACTTTTTTTCTAATTGTTATTGCCACGCTGTCTAGGTATGAGGCAGGGTACTACAGACAAGGTTTCTCATTGATCTTTTATTATACATTCTAACTGATTAGCTTTAACTATTAAATTTTAATCCATCTAGATTCATCCTCTGAAAAGATATTTTCCATAGTCTATTTATAAAATGGTAATATATGAAAATATATTGGTAAAGGACAGGAGATCTGAAGTATTCATCTCTAAATGTTTAGAACTAAACATAATTTAAGGACTTTGTAAAATGTAAGTTTGACTAAAGTAGTTATCAAAACTAGCTCTTTTCATTTAACTTTAACCTACAGATTTAAAAAGTGGAATGATTCAGAATTTTCCTGTTAAACATTTCATCTCCTCCAGAATTTCTTACTGTTCCTTGTTAAAAATAAATCAGTAAAACATTCATCTTTTAAATTTGGTGCTTATCTATTCAGAAGTATTGATTGATTAACCGGTGGTGTACTGGTAAGTGTTTAACACTAGCTCTCTGGGTTTATTAAAAAATGTTTTGATTTGTAGCATTTGTGGGTTTCTGTGTGTAAGTACTCTAACTTTGGCTGATTTCAAGCTATCAGTGTGATTATACTGAACTCAAGAGATAGGAAGAGAGACGAACAGTTGGCTCTCATGAGTTGGTGCAAGCTGGCTAACCAATTCTGTTGTTGGATTCAGTCAAACTTGACTAACTCTTCAGTGCCAGAGAACTTTTTAAACTGAAGACTTGTTTAGTTATACCTGTAAAGTAGGAAAGCAGGCATATCACAATAATTGGGCATAAAGAAAGCATCATTGTAATTTAAATGCCAGAAAATACACAAACTTTGCTCTGAACTCCTAAAATATGCAATTAAAACTTGCGATTAAAAAAATACATAGTATCATTGAGATTGCCCTGAAAATTGTTGAAGATAAGAAAAGTATCATTACTATTATATACTCGTGTTTTCGTAAAGGAACCTTCTAGTTTACGATATCTAAGCTTACCTTTTGAGTATAACTGTTCTCTAATAGATACAACAGGTTTCTTGGTATTTAATTCATAACTTAAAAAAAAAATCAAAAGAACTATTGTGCATAAGTCTTGACTAAAAGCTTTTTCCATTTGTGGTTCACTACAGCATCTAACCTGATTCCAACTCAAACAACTGTAACAGCTGGAATGGGCATGTTACCGTTCTTTCCAAATCAGCTCATTGTTGGACAAGCTGGGCCAGTGCACAGCAATACTCAGGAGAAACAGCCAGCCACGGTGGGAATGGCAGAAGGAACTTTCTCAGGGTCGCAGGCTTATCTTCAGAGCTTTCCGAATCTTACTGCTGGAGGCTTGCTGACAGGACACCATAAGCAGCAGCAAAGTCAACCAAAAGGCACCGAAATAAGTTCAGGGGTAAGAAAACACTGTACTTCTAACTATCTCATAAATGAAATTATTCTAATACATTCTTTTAGCTTATTTTAAAAGATGCATAATTTATGAAGTATCATAAAGCAATCTTAGCTGTCTTTAAATTTCAAAGGAAGTTAATAATTGTGTAAATTATATAAATATGAATTACAAACTAGGAAACTGCTATGTCAATGAAGTGATGACTTTTTATAGTTTATATTTACTTCTCAAAGAGGAAGAAAAGTTTGCCACCTTTTTTTTTTTTTATTGTCCTTTAAGTGAAAGTTTACAATTCAAGTTAGTCTCTCATACAAAAATTTATACACACATTGTTATGTGACCCTAGTTGCTCTCCTTTGCTCCAGGTGGGCTGGGACCAATGGATGCATCTTAGATGACCGTTCACTAGCTTTTAAGACCCCAGATGCCACTCACCAAAATGAGATGCAGAACAGTTTAATAAACTTTGTTATGCCAACTGACCTAGATGTCCCCTGAAACCATGGTCCCCAGACCTCTGTCCTTACTATTCTGATCTTCAAAGTGTTTGGTTGTATTCAGGAAACTTCTTAGCTTTTGGTTTAGTCCAGTTGTGCTGATTTCCCCTGTATTGTGTATTGTAAGATAATTTCTTGTCTACTATCTAGTTAGTGAATACCCCTCTCCCTCCCTCCTCACCCTCGTAACCATCAAAGAATGTTTACTTCTGTGTTTAAACCTTTTCTTGGGTTCTTATAATAGTGGTCTCATACAATATTTGTCCTTTTGCAACTGACAGATTTCACTCAGCATAATGCCTTCCAGATTCCTCCATGTCATGTTTCATGGATTCATCCTTGTTGTTGTTGTGTAGTATTCCATTGTGTGAATATGCTCTAATTCGTTTATCCATTGGTCCTTTAATGGGCAGCTAGGTTGCTTCCATCTTCTTGCTATTGTGAACAGTGCTGCAGTGAACATGGGTGTGCATGTATCTATTCATGTGACGGCTCTTATTTCTCTAGGATATATTCCAAGGAGTGGAATTGCTGGATCGTATGGTATTTCTATTTTTAGCTTTTTAAGGAAGCACCAGATCGATTTCCACAGTAGTTGTACCATTTTACATTCCCACCCACAGTGTATAAGTGTTCCAGTCTCTCCACAACCTCCCCAATATTTATTATTTTCTGTTTTTTGAATTAATGCTAGCCTTGTTGGGGTAAGATGGTATGTCATTGTAGTTTTGATTTCCATTTCTCTGATGGCTAATGATCATGAGCATTTCCTCATGTGTCTGGTAGCCACCTGAATGTCTTCTTTGGTGAAGTGCTTATTCATATCCTTTGCCCATTTTTTAATTGAGTTATTTATCTTTTTGTTGTGGAGGTTTTGCAGTATTTTGTAGATTTTAGAGATTAGATGCTGATCCAATTTGTTGTAGCCCCAAATTTTTTCCCGCTCTGTAGGTTGTTTTTTTTTTACCCTTTTGGTAAAGTCTTTTATGAGCATAAGTGATTTTTAGGAGTTCCCAGTTATCTAGTTTTTCTTCTGGTGTTTGTGCATTGTTACTTATGGTTTAGATTCTGTTTATGCCATGTGTTAGGGCTCCTAGCGTTGTCCCTATTTTTTCTTCCATGATCTTTTATTATTTTAGACTATTTATTTAGGTCTTTGATCCATTTTGAGTTAGTTTTTGTGCATGGTCTGAGGTATGGGTCTTGCTTCAGTTTTTTGCAGATGGATATCCAGTTATGCCAGCACCATTTGTTAAAGAGACTGTCTTTTTCCCCAAGTAATGGACTTTGGGCCTTTGTCAAATATCAGCTGCTCATAGGTGGATGAATTTATGTCTGGATTCTCAATTCTGTTCCACTGGTCTATGTATCTGTTGTTGTACCAGTACTAGGCTGTTTTGACTATCGTGGTGGTATATTAGGTTCTAAAATCAGGTAGTGTGAGGCCTCCCACTTTGTTCTTCTTCTTGAGTAATGCTTTACTTATCTGGGGCCTCTTCCCTTTCCGTATGAAGTTGATTTGTTTCTCCATCTCATTAAAAAATGCCATTGGAATTTGGATTGGCATTGCATTGTATCTGTGGATCACTTTGGGTAGAATTGGCATTTCACAATGTTGAGTATTCCTATTCATGAGCAAGATATGTTTTTCCACTTATGCAAGTCTCTTGGTTTCTTGCAGTAGCTTCTTGTAGTTTTCATTGTATCGGTCTTTTACATCCATGGTTAGATTTATTCCTAAGTATTTTATCTTCTTGAGGGCTTTTGTAAATGGTATTGATTTGGTGATTTCCTCTTTGAAGTTCTCTTTGTTAGTGTAGAGGAATCCAACTGATTTTTGTATGTTTATCTTGTATCCTGATACTTTGCTGAAATCTTCTATTAGTTCCAGCAGTTTTCTTGTGGATTCTTTGGGGTTTCTGTATATAAGATCATATCATCTACAAATAGAGATACTTTTGCTTCTTCGTTACCAATTTGGATGCCCTTTATTTCTTTTTCTAGCCTAATTGCTCTGGCCAGGACCTCCAGCACAATGTTGAGTTAGAGAGGTGATAAAGGGCCTCCTTGTCTGGTTCCCATTCTCAAGGGGAATGCTTTCAAAGTCTCTCCATTTAGGATGATGTTGGCTCTTGGCTTGTATAAATGCCCTTAATTATGTTGAAGAATTTCCCTCCTATTCCTATTTTGCTGAGAGTTTTTATCATGAATGGATGTTGGACTTTGTCAAATGCCTTTTCTGCATTGATTGATAAGATCATGTGGTTCTTGTCTTTTGTTTTATTAATGTGATGGATTACATTGATTGTTTTTCTAATGTTGAACCATCCCTGCATACCTGGTATAAATCTCACTTGATGATGGTGAATTATTTTTTTGATACATTGCTGAATTCTATTGGCTAGAATTTTGTTGAGGATTTTTGCGTCCATGTTCATGAGGGATATTGGTCTGTAATTTTTTTTCTTTTTTGGTGTCTTTACCTGATTTTGGTATCAGGGGTATACTGGCTTCATAGAATGAGTTTGGGAGTATTCCATCCCTTTCTATGCTCTGAAATACCTTTAGTAGTAGTGGTGTTAACTCTTCTGTGAAAGTTTGGTAGAATTCTCCAGTGAAACTGTCCGGGCCAGGGCTTTTTTTTTGTTGGGAGTTTTTTAATTACCTTTTCAATCTCTTCTTTGTTATGGGTTTATTTAGTTGTTCTCCCTCTGTGTTAGTTTAGGTAAGCGGTGAGTTTCTAGAAATTTGTCCATTTCTTCTAGGTTTTCAAATTTGTTAGGGTTAAATTTTTCATAGTAATTCCATTAGGATTCTTTTAATTTCAGTTGAGTCTGTTGTGATATCACCCATCTCATTTCTTATTCAGGTTATTTGCTTCGTCTTCTGTTTTTCTTTTTTCAGTTTGGCCAGTGGTTTATCAATTTTGTTGAACTTTTCAAAGAACTAGCTTTTGGTCTTGTTAAGTTTTTCAGTTGTTTTCCTATTCTCTATTTCACTTAATTCTGCTCTAATTCTTACTGTTTTCTTTCTTCTGGCGCCTGAGGGCTTCTTTTGCTGCTGTCTTTCTACTTGTTCAAGTTGTAGGATTAATTTTTTGATTTTGGCCCTTTCTTCTTTTTGGGTGTGTGCATTTATTGCTATAAACTCACTCTGAGCACTGCTTCTGCTGTGTCTCAAAGGTGCTGGTAGGATGTGTGTTCATTCTCTGTTGATTCTATGAATTTCTTTATTCCATCCTTAATTTCTTCTATAACCCAGTAGTTTTTGAGCAAGGTGTTGTTCAGTTTCTATGTATTTGATTTTTTTCCCTTGCTTTTTGTGTTGTTGATTTCTACTTTTATGGCTTTATGGTCAGAAAAGATGCTTTGTAATATTTTGATGTTTGGATTCTGTTAAGGCTTGCTTTATGGCCTAACGTGGTCTATTCTGGAGAATGTTCCATGTGCGTTGGAAAAGAAAGTGTATTTGGCTGCTGTTGGGTGGAGTGTTCTGTATTTGTTTATGAGATCAAGTTGGTTGATTGTTGCATTTAGATCTTCTGTGTCTTTACTGAGCTTCTTTCTGGATGTTCTGTCCTTCACCGAAAGTGGTGTGTTGAAGTCTCCTACTATTATTGTGGAGCTGTCTATCTCTCATTTCAATGCTGTTAGAGTTTGTTTTATGTATTTTGGAGCCCTGTCATTGGGTGCATAAATATTTTATTATGGTTATGTCCTCTGGGTGTATTGACTCTTTAATCATTACATAGTGTCCTTTCTTATCCTTTGTGGTGGCTTTTACTTTTAAGTCTATTTTTTCAGAGATTAGGATTGCCAATCCTGCTCTTTTTGGAGTGTTGTTTGCTTGATATATTTTTTCCATTCTTTGAGTTTTAGTTTGTGTCTTTAAGGCATGTCTCTTGTATGCAGCATATAGACAGATCATGTTTATTTAATCCATTCTGCCACTCTCTGTCTCTTTATTGGTACATTTAGTCCATTTACATTCAGCATAATTTTTCATAGGTATGAGTTTAGTGTTGTCATTTTGATGTATTTTTTTCTTTTGTATATTGTTGACAGTTACTTTATTCCACTTAATTTTCTGTACTGAGTCATTTTTCTTTATGTATTTTCTTTTCATCTTTTTCATTGTTGTTGATTTTGTATTTGCTGAGTCTTTATGTTTTTCTTGTTTTTTGTTTTGATGTATAGGATTGTTAGTTTCCTTTGTGGTTACCTTAATAATATTTGCCTCTATTTTTCTAATTTTAAACCAGTCTTTTATTTCTTTATATTGCCCTGACTTCCTCTCCGTATGAAAGATCTGTGACTACTTTTTTAGTACCTCTTTTTTTTTTTTTAAGTTGTCATCTTTTACAGATTGACATCTCTGTTTCCCTATTTTCAGTGTTTTAGCTTTAATTTATTTTTGTGACTTCCCATTCTGGGTTGATACCTGATTGCTCTGTCCTGTGTTCTAGTCTTGGGTTGTTATCTGATGTTACTGATTTTCTAACCAGAGGCCTTCCTTTAGCATTTCTTTGAATTTTGGTTTTGTTTTTACGAATTCCCTAAACTTCTGTTTATCTGGAAATACCCTAATTTTGCCATCATATTTGAGAGACAGTTTTTCTGGATATAGAATTCTTGCCTGGCAGTGTTTTTCCTTGAAGGCTTTATATATGTCATCCCATTGCCTTCTTGCTTGCATGGTTTCTGCTGAATAGTCTGAGCTTAGTCTGACTGACTCTTCTTTGTAGATGACTTTTTGTTTGTCCCTAGCCGCTCTTAGAATTCTCTCTTTATGGCAAGTTTGATTATAATATGTCTTGGTGACTTTCTTTTGGGATCTACCTTATGTGGGGTTCGATGAGCATCTTGGATAGGTATCTCCTCATTTTTAGTGGTATCAGGGAAGTTTTCTGCCAAAAAATCTTCAACAATTCTCTCTGTATGTTCTGTTATCCTCCCCTGTTCTGGTACTCCAATCACTCGTACAGTATTCCTCTTGATAGAGTCCCACATAATTCTTAGGGTTTCTTCATTTTTTAAAATCCTTTTATCTGATTTTTCCTGAGATAAGTTGGTGTCAAGTGCTTTATCTTCAATCTCACTAATTCTGACTTCCATTGCCTCAATTCTGCTCCTATGACTTTCTATTGAGTTGTTTAATTCTGATATTTTATTATTAATCTTCTGGGTTCCTGATTGCTTTCTCTCTATGGATTTTTGCAGCCTCTTAAATGTGTCATTATGCTCTTCTCTGATCTTCTTAAGTTCGTCTCTTCCTTTGTCTGTGTGTTCCTTAGCTTGTTCTGTGTTTTGCCTGATCTCCTTCCTCTCTTGAGTTCTTTTGTATTCTACCTCCAGTAATTCCAAGAAATCCTCTTCCTCCAGAAAATTTCTTGATTCTTTGTTTTGGGAGCTTGCTGAAGCCATCATGGTCTGTTTCATGTGATTTAATATAGACTGTTATCGCCAAACCATCAATAAGTTATTATATTTATTTATGTTTGTGTACTGTGTCCTAACTTCTTGTTTTGTTTTGATATTCCCAAATAAGCTGCTCGTGTGAGCTAGTTTGATTATTGGCACCTTTGAAGCGCTCACATCCTGTCACCAGGTGATTAGATCTGTTACTAGGTATATGAGCCCAGGAGTCTATTTTCTTTATTTTATGGATTCAGCTCAGGTGTCCAGGTAGTCGTTCACCAAGTGTGTGGTGCAGGCTCTTGCCTACAGCCCTAAATAGGCCTGGGTGATTGGTGTAGGCACTGGTATCTGGTTGTAGTAGAGGATTGTGTGCTGAGCAAGGCAGGGGGCTGATGGCTACCCCTGAGTGTCTGGGAGGAAAGTGTGTCCCTGTTCCCTAGAGTGCATAGATGGGTGGGTTTTGCAGCCAGACTATGAGCGCCCAATGCTGTTGACTGTAAGGACTAGGAGGCACCACTTATTCTTAGACCCCTGTCACAGGTAGCTAGGTGGCGTGAGTGGAGCCACCAGTCCTCAGGCCCCTGATGTGGGTAGGTGAGGACCCTGCTTAATGGGCAGAGCAGTGTCAAATGTCATGAACCTGACACTTCACTGTATAGCTGATACAACTGAAGTTAGACTTCAGGTATATACCCTGTTGTACTGTGGTAACAAGGGCCTACACTGTTGAAATGGGCCAACACTGGTCTATGCAGGGGTGAAAGGCATTCAGAGTCTGTGGACCCCTACGCCTGTGCCTAGGCAAAGGAGCTGTGCCTACCCTGAGTTCTGGCTTAGGGGAACTGGCACATTATTATTTCTTGTTTGTTATTTTGTTCCCTCTCCTAGACCAGGAGAATGGCTCAGGGCACGTGACAGGTCCTGCTTCTGGCCCAGGGGATTCGGCAGTCGCTGAAGCCAGCCTGGGACCCACTGCAGAGCGGGAAGGGGGCAGGTAAATAGGAGAGAAGTTTTTCCCAAAGGGGGTGTTTTTTATCCACGCAGATCAGACCCATGTACTTACCTTTTGACAATTGAGCGCTACTTTTCACTGGTTCTGGAAGCCTGAGTAGACTCTTTGCCGCTGGGTCTCTCCCAGTGTGGAGAGTGCATCCCAAGTGCCACTGCTTGCCTTACCACGCAGGCCAATTGATCTGGCCTGAAGGGTGCCGGCTCCCACCAGGTCAGGTCTGGCAACTCCTCGCTGCTTCCAAACCATCTCTCCCTCCCCCTGCCCCTCAGTCTGATTCCTCAACTTTACCTTTGATGTTCAGGGCTCCTAGATTGTCATATATAACTGATTCCCTTGTTTTTCCGGGTCTTTGTTGTAAGAGGCACCACAGAAAGCATCCAACTGTGCTGCCATCTTGACCTCACCTCAAGATTGCCTTCTTTAAAACAGATACAAGTCTGTATTATAAACAACTAAACAAAAAAAAAGAAATTTATCTTTTGATAAGTTATGCCAGCTGACTTTTAGGACTCTGCTTAATTACTTGCCAGTTTGTAAATAATATAATCTTATTTGTGTAAAATGGATGTCTTAAGTCTGTTATATGTAAACTAATTTAAATATGGATTCTTTATTATTATAAATATTTACTTATCCAAAAAGTTTAAGATGTGTATGGTTTTCAAAAAAATTTGATATTTTAAAATTGGTTTTGGTTCATAAACTAATTTAATCTCAAAATTTTACAGTTGGAAAAACTTGGAGGTATCATTATACTTATCCAATTATATAGTGATATTATTTTTAAGACTTTCTCAGTAGATGAATAATGCTGTTATTTAAAATACATTCATTTTTCTCTATTTTAAATGGATATTCTGTAGCTAATTAAGATATTATTTTAATATTTAAAGGCAGAAACAAATTTTTTTTAACCTGAAAAATATCAAAGTCAGTTATTAAATTGGTCTGTTCAGAAGAATCTGATATCTGTTTTAATTGTGGAAATTTTCAATGAATCCTTTGATTGGTTCATATACCCTGGTATTTATAAAATGTTGTCTTTTAATTTTTATTTTATTTGTTCCCTAAAACATCCTTTGATTTATAAGTGATATAAAACTTAGGATATAAGAAGCATGTGAAGAAGAAATTTAGGTAGTTGGTTGTATTCAAATGCCAAAGTAATATTGAGTTCTTAAGAGTTTTTGGTGACATCTAATCACAGTCAGAGGTATGGATAGAATGCCCTACAATCATACACTGAGAAAGCAATTATGAATGAATTTTTTTTTAATTGTGCTTCAGGTGACGTTTTACAGCTCAAGTTAGCTTCTCATACAAACATTTATATACACATTGTTATGTCACCCTAGTTGCTATCCCTACAATGTGACCACACATTCCTCCTTTCCACCCCAGATTTTCCATGTCGTGTCCATTCAACCAGCTCCTATCCCTTTCTGCCTTCTCATCTTGCCTCCGGATAGCAGCTACCCATTTAGTCTCATCTATCTACTTGAACTAAGAGGCACTCTCTTCACGAGTATCATTTTATGTCTTATAGTCCAATCTATTCTTTGTCTGAAGAGTTGGTTTTGGGAATGGTTTTAGTTCTGGGTTAACAGAGAATCCAGGGGCCGTGTCTTCCGGGGTTCCTCCAGTCTCAGTCAGACCATTAAGTCTGTCTTTTTTACAAGAATTTGAGTTCTGCACCCCACTTTTCTCCTGCTCCGTCAGGGACTGTCTCTTGTGTTGCCTGTCGGGGCAGTCATTGGTGGTAGCCGAGCACCATCTAGTTCTTCTGGTCTCAGGCTGATGAATTCTGTGGTTTATGTGGCCCTTTCTGTCTCTTAGGCTAGTATTTTCCTTGTTTCTTTGGTGTTCTTCATTCTCCTTTGCTCCAGGTCAGTTGGGACCAACTGATGCATCTTAGATGGCCGCTCGCTAGCTTTTAAGACCCCAGATGCCACTCACCAAAGTAAGATGCAGAACATTTTCTTAATAAACTTTATTGTACCAGTTGACCTAGATGTCCCCTGAACCATGGTCCCCAGACCCTTGCCTCTCCTGCACTGTCCCTTGAAGTGTTCGGTTGTGTTCATGGAACTTCTTAGCTTTTGGTTTAATCCAGTTGTGCTGACTTCCTCTGTATTGTGTGTTGTCCTTCCCTTCACCTAAGATAATTCTTATCTACTATCTAGTTAGTGAATACCCCTTTCCCTCCATCCCCACCCTTGTAACCATCAAAGAATGTTTTCTTCTGTGTTTAAACCTTTTCTTGGGTTCTTGTAATAGTGGTCTCATACAATATTAGTCCTTTTGCGATTGACTAATTTTACTCAGCTTAATGGATTCCAGATTCTTCCATGTTATGAGGTGTTTCACAGATTCCTTGTTGTTCTTTATCATTGTGTAGTATTCCACTGTGTGAATATACCATAATTTGTTTATCCATTTTTGTCTGTTGATGGGCACCTAGGTTGTTTCCATCTTTTTGCTATTGTGAACAGTGCTGCAGTAAACATGGGTGTACGTATACCTGTTCATGTGACAGCTCTTATTTCTCTAGGATATACTGCAGGAAGTGGGATTGCTGGATCATATGGTACTTCTGTTTCTAGTTTTTTAAGGAGGCGCGAAATCGATTTCCATAGTGGTTGTACCATTTTACATTCTCACCAACAGTGTATAAGTGTCCCAGTCTGTCTACAGCCTCTCCTACGTTTATTATTTTCTGTTTTTTGAATTAATGCTAACCTTGTTGGGGTGAGACGGTATGTCATTGTAGTTTTGATTTGCATTTCTCTAATGGCTAATGATTGTGAGCATTTCCTCATGTATCTGGTAGCTGCCTGAATGTTTTCTTTGGTGAAATGCCTGTTCATATTCTTTGCCCATTTTTTAATTGGGTTATTTATCTCTTTGTTGTAGAGGTTTTGCAGTATCTTGTAGATTTTAGAGACTTAGACCCTGATCAGGTTTGTTTTAGCCAAAATTTTTTTCCCGGTCTGAAGGTTGACTTTTTACTTTTTTGGTGAAGTCTTTCGATGAGCGTTAAGTGTTTTATTTTTAGGAGCTTCCAGTTATCTAGTTTCTCTTCTGGTGTTTGTGTAGAATGAATTTTTAAAATTTATGTGAAGTATCAATTGCTTAGGTTATTGAAGGAAGTTAAACAAGTAGACCACCACCTGTCTGTTAGTTTGTCTTACTTTGGTTGCTTGCATGTTGCTATGATGCTGAAAGGTATACCACTGGAATTTCAAATACCAACAGGGTCACCCATGGTGGACAGATTTCAGTAGAGCTTCCAGACTAAGACAAACTAGAAAGAAAAGCCTGGTGATTTAATTCTGAAAATTAGCCAGTGAAAACCTTATGGATCACAAAACAATATTGTCCATATAGTGCTAGAAGATGAGCACCCTAGGTTGGAATGCATAAAAAATGCACAATGGACTTGAGCATACCAACTGTCATGAAGGTGACACAGGGTCAGGCAGTATTTCATTCAGTTGTACATGGAGTTGCCATGAGTCAGAATCCACTTTGTGGTAACTAATGACAACAACAAAAAAGTAGAATGCAGGTATGAATACCCTGTATATTTTTGCAAAGACTATTGAATTCATTAAAAGCACCAGCATCTTTAGCAAAACTTGATTTGAGGGGATTCACATAATGGGCAAATGAGAGTCTATCTAGAGGAGGATAGACAAAATGGGGCAGAGCCTGGAAAACAAGTTCTGTGAAGAAGAATTGGAAGAACAGTTACATAGAAATGGAAAATGGATGACTAGCTGGATATTCATTTTACTAAGTATTCAAAAGATAGTCTGGTATCTTGTGTTTCTTCAGTGGGCAGAAGTAGTTCAATAAGTATAGCATACAATAAGGGCAGATTTAGGCTGCATATAAGGAAGAACAGTTCAAACTTCCAAACAAAAAGTATGACTGTCTCAAAAATGTGAATGTCATATCTGAAAAAAAATTAAGCAGACCCCAGACGTCTGTCGAGGATGTTATAGGAGTGATTTCTATTTCTAAGAATAGAGGATTGGACCAGGTAACCTCAAGCATGTTTTCCAATTGCAGAAGTTTAGACTCTGCTAAACAATTAGTTTAATTCATTAGATTTTTCGACCTACATTTTAAATACTGTGCCAACCAGTGATTCTTAACTCCTCCTTTTTCTCAGAATCACCTCTGAGAGAGAGCGGTCTGGACCCTTCTTCCTTTACCCCTGAGATTTTGAGTCAGAAAGTTAGGGGTGAAATCCTGGCATCTGTTTTTTTGTTTTTAACTTTATATGTGATTCTGATGCATAGCCAGAGTTGAGAAGCTATGATATGGATATCATCTGATTACCTTGACAATCTGAGTACTTTGGAAATAAAATCTGAGACCTCTCTGGTACCTACCTTTCCTCTGCTTACTTAGCTATTGAATTTTCTTGAGGGTGCTGTCCCTTCTCGTGCCATACCTCTCCTTTGATGATTTCACCCCTTCCAATGGTTTTAGATCCTACCTATAATCCGATGGAGCCCTGGTGGCGCAATGGTTGAGAGCTTGGCCACTAACCAAAAGGTCAGCAGTTCACATCCACTCAGCAGCTCCTTGGAAACCCTATGGGGTAGTTCTTCTCTGTCCTGTAGGGTCCCTGTGAGTCAGAATCAACTCGACAGCAATGGGTTTATAAGCTGATGGTCCCAGCTTAGACTTCTCTTGAGCTGTCTTCTCCACTGGACTGTGAATTTCTTGAGGTTAGTGTCCCTGTTTTATTCATTTTAGTATTACCAATGCTTACCACAGTGCTGGAACGTAGTAAATAAACACTCAGTGAACATACTGAATGAATGAATACATCTACATCAGTGACATATGTATTAAAAGCAAATCTGGACTTGGGGCTTATGAAGCTATATAAAACAGACTCCTTTGACCAAATAGAATAATATTGACCAGATAAAGGACAAATGTAAAGAGCTCTGGTTCTCAAAATATAGAAATAAGTATGTGGGATTATACTTTATTCAGGGAATAAAATAAAAAAAGAATTAAAAATGAAAATTTAAATAATAGCTTTAACTTTGATTATAGTAACCTGGATTGTGTCTTATTTTAAAATTTTTACCATCAGAAATGAAATACAAAAAATTCTGTCAGAAGAAAATGCGAGATAAACACTGAAGAATCATGCCATGATTTCTTCTCAGTGTTTGTTAAAGAAGTACTAGAATCCTTACACCTAACTAGTTATACAGTAAAACCTGTGAAAGCTGGATCCTGAGTAAGGTGGAAACCTGTCAGAGAAGGAAAATGCAAATATTTTCCACTAATAGAGAGCAATAGAGCAATAGAGAAGTGGTAAGCTGCACCCTGTCAAAGGCGGACAACTAGTGAGACCCAGAAAAACAAGGCAGTCCTGTTGAGTTTCGGCTTTCACAGGTTTCACTGTATGAAAATATATTAACATAATAAATAAAATTTAGAAAAAATATAGAGAGAGATATTATTTATTTAAAGAAATGGAATTTCTAAAAGGCCAGTTGCTATTGAGCTGATTCCAACTCGTGGTGACCCATGTGTGGCAGTGTAGAACTGAGCACTGTAGGATTTTCAGTGCTGATTTTTCAGAAGTAGATCGCCAGGGCTTTCTTCTAAGGCACCTCAGAGTGGACTTGAACCGACAGCTTTTTGGTTAGCAGCCGAACGCGTTAACCATTTACACCACCCAGGATTTGGAGTTTATGAAATCCACTTATTAGGTATTATTTTTAGTATTGAAGATAAATAAGCTTTTGCTTTTGTCATCTGGTTGTGGCCATACAATATAAAATAAAAATCTTAATAAGAAATATTCTTACAGTATTTCTGGAAATGAGATATGGAATTCAGTTTTTGTTGGAAGATTAATTCCCTCCTGGTTCAGCTGAGAAAGTTAGACAATATGGCCTTTAATTCCATTTCAGTTCTAAAGTTCTGTGGTCTGAAAGAAGGAACCCTGGTGGTGCAGTAGTGAAAGTGTTCAGCTGATAACCAAGAGGCTAGGGGTTCGAACCTACCAGCTGCTCTGTGGGAGAGCAGTGTGGCAGTTTGCTTCTGTAAAGATTACAGCCTTGGAAACCCTATGGGGCAGTTCTGCTCTGTTCTATAGGGTCACTGTCTTAGTCATCTAGTTCTGCTGTAACAGAAAGACCACGAGTGGATGGCTTTAAGAAAGAAATTTATTCTCTCACAGTTTAGGAGGCTAGAAGTCCAAATTCAGGGTGCCAGCTCCAGGGGAAGGCTTTCTTTCTCTTTTGGCCCTGGGGGAAAGTCCTTGTCATCAATCTTCGCCTGGTCTAGGAGCTTTTCAGCACAGGGAACTTGGGTCCAAAGGACACGTTCTCCTGGCTTCTTCTTGCTTGGTGGTAATGAGGTCCCCTGTCTCTCTGCTCGCTTCTCTTTTATATCTCAAAAGAGATTGACTTTAGACCAAACCTAATCTTGTAGATTGAGTCCTGCCTCATTAACATAACTTCCACTAATGCCACCTCATTAACATCATAGAGGTAGGATTTACAACATATAGGAAAATCACAGCAGGTGATAAAATGGTGGACAATCACACAATATCGGCAATGACCTAGTCAAGTTGATAACACATTTTGGTGGGACACAATTCAATCCATAACATTCCACTCTTTGGCCCCCCAAAATTCATGTCCTTGCCAAATGTAAAGCACAGTCACCCGATCATATCATAGCAAAAGTCTTAAATCAACTCCAAGACCAAATTCCAAAAGTTCCTCTATATCTGTGAAGTCTAGAATACAAGTTATCTGCTTCCAAAGTACAATAGTGGAACAGGCACAAGCTAGACGTTTCCATTGCAAATGGGAGAAATTGGAGGGAAAGAAGGGATAACAGACACCAAGCAAGTCAGCTGAACACATTACATTAGCCCTCAAGGTTTGAAAATAATCCTCTGTTCTCTGAGGCCATTTAGACAATGGCCCTGCCCTCTAGACTCTGGGTTTTGGCTACACTCTTCAGATTCTGCGTGGAAGTCCCTCGGCCCTGGGCTTCAGATCTGCCTTCCAGGCCCACTGGAATGGCAACACTATTCGCTCGAATTTGGTGGCTGTGGGTCGGCTCCAGCAATGCGTTGCACTGATCTCCTGGTTCTGCTGCTGCCGTTACTCAGCTGCTGCAATTTCCATTGTAACAGCTCTCCTCACTTCCTTCTGAGTCCTCACCAGAATTGTCTTTGGTGCCTGTAATTCTACCAACAGTCTCTTCAATGCACTCTTAAAACTCTTCTAGCCTCTACCCATTCACAGTTTCAAAACTGCTTCTACATTTTAGGTATCTGTTACAGTAGCAGCCCACTCTAGGTACCAAATACAGTCACTATGAGTTGGAATCCACTCGACAGCAAGGGGGTTTATGGTTCTAGAACAATTAAAAATGGAAAAAAAAACCAATTGAAAAAATAATAGCAAGTGAATATAGTAATTTTGTATCAACATCCAGAAATATTTCATATTCTCAAATGATGAGGTTCCACAGGTTTTCATTACACAAGACTAGATTTATTGAAGAGTGACTATTTCCCTCTTTCTTCTGCATTTTTATTTTCTTGTACCTGTTATTAAGCATCCCCTTTTTGTTTTTGATAAATAGGCTGTCTCTGAGAATCAGACTTCACTCTTAGGAGAACCACCAAAAGAAATTCGGCTCAGTAAGAATCCATACTTGAACCTGGCGAGCGTGCTGCCCAGTGTGTGCTTATCATGTAAGTAGGGGCTTGGTGTTAATATGTTTGAGTTTCACTGGATAATTTCCATAATGAGTTTTGCTTTAATCTTTAACTTAATGGAAGCAAATAATGCCTGTTGACCAAATTCAGCTTGAAATTATGACCCCCAATCTCTAAATTAATGGAATAATTAAGACACTTAAAATGCACACTATTTTGAGGAACTATATCTTATAGTATTTTTATTAAGAATATTATCAATTTATTGAATTATTGTAGAATTAGGATTAAAAATGGGACAAAGGAAGTATTTGGCAATAACGTAGTTCATATAGAGTTGGATTTCTAAACCCAAGTTTAAACCTCTAAGTAATCTAATATATCCAGGGTATTTGTTTATTTCCTGAGACATAGACAAATCTCAGAAAATAAGCAAAAGTACCCCGAAAATATATGAGCTATTCATGAGTTCAACAAAAGTGGAATTCTCATTTAGTTTCTTGGGGAGACCTTCTCAGACTGTCAATCAGTGTATCGCATTGTATCCTGTTGCCATTGAGTGGATTCTGCCTCACAGCGACACTGTAGGACAGAGTAGAACTTCCCTATAGGGTTTCCAAGGAGTGGCTAGCAGATTTGAACTGCCAGCCTTTTATTTAGCAGCCGAGCTCTTAACCACTGCACCACCAGGGCTCCCAATCAGTGTATATTGACTTTAATTCAGATATAGTCTTAAGATCACAAATGTGGTGTGCTCTAGGCATAGAGATACTCACTGCAACGTTGGTTGTCAGTGTGAAAATTTGGAACATGCCTTAATGTTCATCAATAGAGGAATGGTTAAATAAATAGTTTATCATCAAATGGAATACTATGCAACTTCTTAAAAATTGAGGGGTATCTACATGTACTCATATAAAATGATTTCCAAAGCATGTTGTTGAATGGAAAAAGCAAATATATGCATACTATGACTTCACTGATGTTTATTTAAAGCTATATATTATTACATGTACATATATGAGTGTGTAAATGCATAAAATAAATCTGGAAAAATGAATTCTAAACTGTGAAGAAGAATAGAACTGAGGTGAAGAATGTAAAGAGGTCAAGTGTGAATTTCATTTTTAATGTACATTCTCTGTATTTAATTAAGTATTCTCTTATACCCAAACATTACTTTGTAATTTTTTTTAAAAAGCAAGCAAACGTTTTAAATGTGCTTCTAATGCCAGACATGCTTTCTGTATGGTAGTCTCACCTACGAATTGATGATGGCAACCACTGCATTAACAAGAATGGTTGATCTACACTTTGTATGCCTTGTTTTAGAGGTTAGATTTTCTTTTAATGTTTTCATCAAAAGTATTTACCCATAGGGCAAGTCTCCATTTCATTTGTTTCAAATGAATGCGGCAGTATGTCACAGTATATTTTTTTCCCTGAGGATAATATATGTAAATGTTAATATCATATATTGGTAAACCAAAATTTGTATTCTTTTTGAGAATATGCTGAGTTCATGAGTTTTGTACTGTTTATAATTTATAATAAAGCAACCTAAATAAAATAAACGTATTATATTTTATCTTTAGCCCCTGCAAGTAAAACCACTGTACAGAAGACGGGAATTGCAAGCAACATTCTGGATGCAATCTCTCAGGGAAATGAATCACAACACACACTGGAAAAGTGTATTGCTTATTCTCAACCTTTTGGTGACTATGCACAGGTAAGTGATTCTCAGGTTCTGATGATGTATAGAAAAACTGGTTCAACTGTGTATCAAGTTCACTGAATATGAAGTTGTAGTAACTGTAATATCATCATAAGAAAGGAAAATTGCACTGGTCTGCACATTCCTTGCTCACCATTTGAAGTTTTGGGACATGTTCAAGAGATGTCATTGTGCACTAGGTATTCACCTCTGATTGTTTACACCAGCAGTCAGCAAACTGTAGTCCACAGATCAAATCCAGCCACCCCGTTTTTGTAAATAAAGTTTTATTGGAACATAACCACGTCTGTTCATTTACATATTGTCTATGGTGCTTTCACCCTACAAGAGCAGATTTGAATAGTTGCATCAGAGACCATATGGCTGGCAAGACTGAAATATTACTGTCTGCTGACCTCTGGTTTATTCCAGTGTAGCCCTGACTAAGAAACCCAAGGAGATGCCACTGTTCTTCACCAGTGCTTATAGATGTAGAAAGAGAAGCATAATTATAGGTACTGCTTTACTCACTTTAGACCAATCAATCAATCAATCAGTGACATAAACAGTATTATAGTCAACAGACGTACTGAGTCATTACTTAAATGTCAATTTTGCTTTGCCTCATTCTTCTTCAGCTGATTCTTAGTGCCTAAGCTGAGAGTAGATATCATGTTAGCACAGTGTGATTATGAGAGCTGTATAATTAATGGTTCTGATTCTTTCTTATTTCTCAGAGCAGTCAGCTTCTTCTCAGCTCTGTCCTGTCTGTTGGAGCAGTGCCTCCACTTGGATTTCCTTGAAGCAATTCTGTGCCTGCCTTACCAGTGTGAATTCACTTACAATAATTCATGCCTGAGTATACTTTGACCTATACTAGAAACACAGGTCAAATAGATACTGTAAATATGGGACAGCTGGCTATTAGCAAAATATGTGATAAAGTCTCTTGTCATATACTTGTGGACAAGATGGAGAAATTTGGGTTGGAAGATGGTATGATTAGGTGGCAACATACCTATATTTACCGGGTAATCATGAATTAATACAATCTGGAAGGCATTCTCTTACATTGTTTCATAAGCCACCATCTTTGGTCCTTTATTATTTAAAATTTTAATAATGACTTTTATAAGGATATTGATTGATGATTATATTTGCAGCTGATAAAAACCTATGAAATTATTAGAGATGTTGAAAACATTTATGAATTATTTATAGTTCTGAAAATTGGAAACAGCCTAAATTTCCAACAGTTCATAAGACTGAGTAAATAAATTATATCATAATTGTGCCAGAAAATATAATGGAAACATTAAAACTTCTGTAATATGTAAACACATGGTAAATTTTCATAATCTTGTTAATTTTAAAATTTTATACCATGTAATCCTGTACAATTCCAATTTTTTTTATTTGTTTCTTTATAAGGAACAAAATTTATAAACAGAAAGAAGCACAATAACTATTGTAAAATTTAGTTAAATGTATGATTTAAGCTTAAAAACTATTGTTTTGTACTTACCTTCTCATTTCTTATATTTTACTTTTAAAGTTTGTCTCGTTTTCCCCAGTTAGTAGTTTTGCTTCTTAGATTGCTGTGTTTATTGTGTCTTCATCATATTCATAGAAGACACTCTCCCTCATTTACATATGCAGAAATTCTCTGATACAGATGCCTCTTGATTACCATGCTTCCTTCCTCCTGACTCTACTACTACATTTGGTTACCCCAGATACTGTGAAGGAGCGAATTCTCCCTGCATTGAGGGTCCTCTTGGGCAGTCCCTGTTGCTTTGTCATGCTCGTACATAAAGTGAGATTTGTACTGTCTCCCTTGTGTTCCTTAATCCTTATCAAGTAAACTTAATTGTTACAGTTCAGTGGTAGAATTCTTGCCTTCCATGCCAGAGGCCCGGGTTCAGTTCTCGGCCAGTGCACCTGAAGTGCAGCCATGACTCACCTGTCGTTGGGGGCTTGCATGTTGCTGTGATGCTGAGCAGGTTTCAGTGGAGCTTCCAGACTAAGATAGACTAGGAAGAAAGGCCTGGCCATCCACTTCTGAAAATCAGCCAGTGAGAACCCAGTGGATCATAGCATGAGGTCACCATGAGTTGGGCCAACATGATGGCTGCTAACAACAACAACAGTGGAATAAAGTAGCTAGAAGAAAGGTGGTCATATTTGGAAACGGAGGAAGATGTCTAAGGAAAAGGAACCAACAGTTTTTTTTGTTAAAAAACACTTGCTATATGCTTTACAATGTAAGCATTTAATCTTTCTAACAATCTATGAGATTTAAATTACAATCTCCATAGTACAAGTGGAGTGGTAATCTTTCCAAATTCCTATAGTTAGTAAATGCCTTTCTCTGATTCCAAAGTCCACTTTTTTTTTTTCTATTATACCTTGGAGAAGTTTCTTCAGGCATGGAAGTAGTGTCTGTTAGGAACTGTTTGTACAGGCTGCTGTGCATAAGGCTCAGGAGAGATGCATGAGTCAAGGAATAGATAGATGGAAATGGTAATCCCATTTCAATAGAAGGATCACATTTAAAAATGATAATTGGCACAGTATTGATGAAGTTACTTAATATTGAACTGTCCAGCCTACAAATAGCAATTATTGATGTTGGACTAAATATGAAAGAAAAAGAACTATTTGAAGGCACTGGAGAATAACCAGAAGACAGAAACTGAGGAGGAGTCAGCCCTTAGAAGAGGGAAACCGCACTGTCCTAGATTTGTGTTTCTGTGGCTCTGGGCATGCTAGCAGCACTGGTCTATGCAGAAAGCTGCAGTCCTGATGACAGGAGGGGTCAGAGGTCAGAGTCCAAGGCTGTTAGAGAGGCTGAAAAGCAAGAGGAGAAATCCGGGACAAGAGGAAGCTGCATAGAGAGAAGCCTCAAAATCTGCATATAAATGCAGCCCATATACTTTGCTGATTCCTGTGTTTGTAAGAAGGACAATCTAAGGAACCTACTGAAAAGCAATAGTGGGAAGACTGAAAGAATTGAGAAGAGATTCTACTGCTCACCACCACAGACGAGACAGTGTTTGGAGTTTGAGGTCAGCAAAGTTACCTCCTTACAACAAGAATTAGCACTCTTAAGAGGAATATAATAGAATCCACAGTCTCTATAGTATATCATCCATAATGTCCAGTAAACAATAAAAATTACTAGTTGAAGAAATAAGAAAATGTGACCCACAATTAAAAGAAAAAGGAGTTGATAGAAACTGACCCCCAAATGACCCAGATGTTAGACTTAGCAGACAAGGACTTTTAAAGTAGTTAATATAAATGTGTTTAAGAACTTAAAGGAAAATAAGCTCATAATGAATAGATAGGGAATCTGAGCTGAGAAATCTAAGCTAAAAATACAGAAATTCTAGAACTGAAAAATATAGTATTTGAAATAAAAAATATACTGACTGGGCTTAACAAAAGATTGAAAAAGGCAGAAAAAGGTTCAATAAACATGAAAACATTATCAAAATAATTCCATCTGAAGAATAGAGAGAAAAAAATTGAAAACCAATAATAGAATCTCAAGTGCCAGTATTGGACAGTCTAAAGTACGTGTGCAGTCGGTCCTCTGTATCCGCAGGTTCTGCATGCGCAGATTCAACCAGCTGCAGATTGAAAATATTAAAAAAAAAAAAAAAAAAAAGCAAAACTTGAATTTCCTACGCACCAAGCACTACGCTGAATTCACGCAAATGAAGTGTTGTGTAGGCATACCCTGCTGTAGCCTCCCTCCATTTCACAGATCCTCAGTCTCTCTTCAGCACTCATTTGAGCATTATTCGCCTTGTTTCTTGTCATTATTCCCAAAACAGTACAGTATAACAACTATTTACATAGCATTTACATTGTATTAGGTATTATAAGTAATCTAGAAATGATTTAAATATAAGGGAGGATGTGCATTTAGGCTATAAGCAAATACTATGTCATTTTCTATAAGGTACTTGAGTATTCTTGTATTTTGGTATCCGTGGGGCAGACGGGTGTTCTGAAACCAATCTCCCATGGACACTGAGGGATGACTGTAATTGGAGTCTCAGGAAGAGAGGAAAAAGATACAATACTTGAAAAAATAATGGTCAGAAATTTCCTAAATTTGGTTTAAAAACCTTACAGATCCAAGAGGCTTACAAACTAGGATAAATAAAAAGAATTTTTTCCTCAGAATGTCATAGTTAATATGCTGAAAAACAAACTTAGATAGTCATGAAAGCAACTAGACAGAAACAATGCACATTATCTTAAGACAGTCTCTCTCAGCCTTGGGACTATTGACATTTTGTGCTGGGTAATTCTCTGTTGTGAGGGCTGTCCTGTTCATTGTGCGACATTTGGCAGCATCCTTGTCCTCTAATCGCTAGATTACCTCCCCCCTCCCCTTTGAGAACCACTGTGTTAAGTGAAACAACAGTACAAATAATGGCTAGCTTCTCATCAGAAACAGTGAAGGTCAAAAGATAAGAGAATGACATCTTTAAAGTGCTGGAGACCATTGTTAACACAGATTTCTATATCCTGTGAAAATATCCTTCAAAAATCAAGGCAAAATAAAGATGTTTTCAGATAAATGAAAACAGAATTTATCACTGCCAGACCTACACTACAAGAAATGCTAAAGGGTTTTCGTCAGGTTGAAGGAAAGTGAAACCAAGTAGAAACTTGGATCTACAGGAAAAAAACAAAGAGCAATAGAACGGGTAATTATGTGGGTGAATAAAAAAAGACTATACATTTTCTCTTAATTTCTTTAATAGCAAAAATAAAAACAGTGTATTGTGGATTTTATCATGTATATAGATGTAATATATTTGACAACAGTAGTACAAAGGACAGTATAGGGGTAAGTGGAATTATATAGTTACAGGTTATTACATTATACATGAAATAGAACAATAAAATCTCTAAGACTGTGATAAGGGGTGGAATGCACATTTTAGTCCTTAGAGAAACTTAAAAAGTAATACAAAGAAGCATAGCTAAATTGTCAATAGTTTAATCAAAATGGAGTTTTAAAAAAAAATACTTGATAAAGCCAGAAAATGTCAGGAGAGAAACAAAAACAACCAGGATGAATAGAAAACAAATGGCTAAGTGGTAAACCTAAACTAAACCATAATAATGATTATATTAAATAAAAATGGACTACTTGCTCCAGTCAAAACAAAGAGATCGCCAGTAAACAAGGCAAGAATGTATGCTTTCACCATTTCTGTTCAGCAGTTTCCTGGAGCTTTCAGCCACTCCAATAAGGTTAAAAAAAAAAGGCGGGGGGGGGGGTGTAGAAATATCTTGCTTTACAGGTGACATGATTGTTTACATGAAAAATCCTTAAACTATAAAACACTCACTGAAACTGATAAATTTTGCAAGATCACAAGATAGGGCAAAATACAAAAATCAACTAATTGCATTTCTGTATACCAGTAGCAAACCATTAGAAAATGTAATTTTAAAAAGTGTCCATTTAAAACAGCATCCGATATGAAATATATAGGAGCAAATTTAACAGAAGACTTAGGAACTCTACAATGAAAACTAAAAGACATCGCTGAGAAAAAATAAAGAAGACCCTATGACTATAGAGAGATACACCATTTCGTAGATTTTAAAAAAAAAAAAAACAAAAACCCACTGCCGTCAAAGTCAGTTCTGACTCGTAGTGGCCCTGTCAGCCAAAGTAGAACTGTCCCGTAGGGTTTCCAAGGCTGCTTTATGGAAGCAGACTGTCACCTTTTTTCCCTGCGGAGCTACTGGTGGGTTCAAACTGCTGGCCTTTCCGTTAGCAGCCGAGTGCTTTAATCATCATGCCACCAAGTTCCTTGGATTGGATGACCCAATATTGCTAATTAACTAGAATTGCCATTGAGTTGTAGTTATTTTCTTAAAAACTGCATTTCTTAAATACTTGAAATGTGATGGAGAAGATTTCAATTAGAAATAGGTTTAGTTAATTTTAAATTTGTAGTGCACACTCTGGCAGTAATGATAACATTATAGTCAGCTATATAATCCTGTTAGTGTGGATGTACAGTTTGAAATTTCATATTCTGAGGTAGAGATTAATAGTATTCCTTTTATGGAGATGTACAGCCTATGTCAAATGGCTGAAAGGGGCCCACCTTAAGGGAAAAGTCTTTGAGCCAATGTATTAAACATCTATGAAACACATAAATCTGACATCTAATTATAATCTATCGAAAAAACATTTTCCCCTCCCCTTTTTGTTAAAAGGAGGAAACAAGGTAAAAATTCATTTTAGGCAACTTTCTAGCTTTACATAGGCATTTTCAGAGTTAGTTTTAATAATGTCAGAATTGTTTCATATATTTACTGTGAGTATTTAAATTGTGATTTTAATTTTTCATTCAGCACTTCCATACTTGGGGGTCTTCTGACATTGCCTTGCATTCCGACAGTACTGTCTACTTGCATGTTGTACCCTCATGTTACCCTGGTTACATGGGTCTTCGCTACCAGGAGGCTGATTGCCTGTTGCAGGTAATCAACTGCAGAAGGTGTGATGAGATGATGTGACAGGGTAAGAGGAAACAAAAACAAAAAATGAACAAAAAAGCCTGGATGATGCTTATCCCTTCATATAGTGTCTAATGCTGCCACCTAGTGGGCAGATAACGCAGCTAGCATTGCCAGAAGTGCATCGTGTGAAGAATGTTGAGTAGATTTTTGTGTAAACTAAGATAGATCAGAATCTTGTGACAAGCGCTTACTATGTAAAACAATTCCTAAAACATAAACCTTCTTTAAACACTAATTGTGGAACCACAGGTTATTTTTCTATTAACTCTAGACGATAACTTGGAAAGCACTTTAAGAAAAATTGTATTGGCTAAAAAATAGAATTAAGGAAGATAAGCTTTTGAAATATATATATATATATAAAATTATATATTTCTAATAAGTGATAAAATCTTCAAGTTTTACACTAAATAAGTCTTTTTAACAGTTCAGTAAAATCTATAAAAGAATAGAGCATAGTATAAATAAATCTGAAGACAGCTTTGAGTTGCTATTCTGATGCTAGTCTAATTTTTCAAAGGGTTTTAATGTTATGTTTTGATTTGTTAGAAGTGTTCATTTAATAAATATACTTAGATATAAGATATACCATCTGTACAACTTGGTGTGGCCACTGAAGACTAGTGAGGTGATGGTCAAATATATTTCACATGATGTTTTTCATTTTGTTTTGTTTTTTGAATGTGGTGCAATACTTTTTGAGGATAATTATTAAATACAAAGTTAAGATGTACATTGTACATATGAAGAAAAGTAGTTGAGAGGCAAAAATGAATATGAGAATTTAAAACATCTATATGTATAGGTGAGGAAGAGAGATTTTAGTTAATATCATAAATGTCACAAAATGTAGCATGTTGGTTTAAAATTTTTTTTAAGAATTGGGGGAAAAACAGTATTCTTTACATAAACTCTTAGAGCCATATTTAATGCAGAAAATATAATCGAATTCATATTTCTGTAGGTCTGAAGTCTTTTAAAAGCTGGACTTTATACTGTAAGAAAGGAATATTAGTGATGTGATTCTGATTTCCAAGGAACTAGTGCATTTGTTCATTTTAGGTTCTCCATCTAACCTGACTTTTCTAAAGAGACAGGATTTAGAAAAGATAAAGTGAGTCTGAAGACATGTGAGCGTGAGTACCCCTTCTAAAGAGAGGCAGAATTTTCTGAAAATCAGTTTGATTTTATATTCAGGGGGCTACATGCTAACCAGTTACATTCTTTTCAGAAGAATTAATGAGAAAGAAATATCTTTAATTTAAACTGATAGCAGATGAGCCTACATGGTCAAGGAAGGCCTCATTGTGAAACTGATACTTAGGCGAAGACCAGAAGTTCAGGGAGTGTGCCACATGAATATGTATGTAAAGTTCATTCCAGGGAGAGGGAAACAGCAAGTGCAAAGACACCAGGGCAAAAACATGCTTGGCACATTCAAGGAACAGCAGGGAGATCTGTAGAGCAGAAAAGGAGTGAGTGAAGTGGAGAGTAGGAGATGAGGCAGACCAGGTAGGCCCTTTGAGGCCATTGTAAGGACTTTGCTTTTACTTTGAGTGAGACAGAAAACCACTGGAAGATTTTGAGTAGAGGGGATAAGATGATCCTACTTATGGTTTAACAGGACACCTCTGGCTGCTGCATTAAACAGTGAATGTGGAATGGCAGGGGCAGAAGCAAGATCAGTTGGGAAGATGCTACATTATAATCCAAGTAAAGATGATGTGACTTGGACCAAGATGGCCGCTGGAAGGTAGTGAGAAGTGACTGGATTCAAGAAGGTAGAGGCAACAGGTTTTTGGCCTAGAAAAATGGAATTGCCATTAATTGAGACAGATAATTAACTAATTGAGATGGGTGAGTCTGGACAGAGCAAGTTTTAGGGAGCAAAAGTAGGGATTCAGTTTTCAACACGTTAAATTCAAGACATCCAGATGGCGATGCTTTGTTGCTGGTGTTCATTACACACGTCTGGAGATGAAGGGAGAGGTACAACAGAGATGAACATTTGGGAGCCGTCAGCATACAGAAGGGCTGTAAATTCCGTGAGATTCGGAGAGAGCACCAAGGGAGGTAGGGTAAATAAAGAGACCTGGGGCTGGTCACTGTGCTTCTCAGGATTTCTCTTTTGATTGCTTTTGTTTTCTCAGTGAAATAAAAAGCTGATCATCAGCTGAGAGTGAAGATAAGGGATGAGTTGTTGGAGGCTGGAGGAGAGGGAAGACATGACCTAGTCACCTAGGAGAGTGGATAGTGAATGGACTGGGGGAAATGGTAGGGTATTAGACTTGGATTGTGGTTCAGAGGACATGGTGGACTCACTGGGTGGAAACTATACCTAGGATGGTTTCATTTCACCATAAGGATTTTGCTAAAGATTCGAGTCCTCTGAGTATCAAAGTGCCCGTATTGAACAGGGTGACAACCTGTTTTGGACGATGTTGTTAGCTGCTGTTGAGTCTGCCTCTGACTCATGGCAACCCCATGCATAATGGAATGAAACACTGCCTGTTCCTGCACTATCTCCATAATCTGTTGTGGATCCGATCATTGTGATCCATAGGGCTTTCATTGGCTGGAAGCTCCGCTGAAGTCTGTTCAGCATCCTAGCAACATTGCAAGCCTCCACTCACAGATGGGTAGTGACTGCACGTGAGGTGCATTGGCTTGGAGTCAAACTCGGGTTTCCTGCATGGAAGACGAGAATTCTACCACTGAACCACCAATGCCCCCTATGGAGGATAAGGTTGGAGATTAAACTATTGTGTAGGATTTTGACTACATGCTCTTAGAATTTTTTCAGACTGGGTTGGGACTCACACTTCAAGCTGAGAATACAGCTGTTACTTTCTGAGCTCTCTATGTCACAGACTGTTATTTTGAGCATTAAATGAATTTAAAAACAAAAACAAAAAACTTTTGCCGTCAAGTGGATTCCGACTCATAGCGACCCTATAGGAGTAGAACTGCCCCCATGGGGTTTCCAAGGCTGTAATCTTTACGGAAGCAGACTGCCACAGCTTTCTCCCACAGAGCGGCTGGTGAGTTTGAATCGCCAACCTTCCGGTGAGCAGCTGAGTGCTTCAGTAACCAGGGTAGCACCAGGGCTCTTCTTAAATGAATTAATGTGTATAAAATGCCTAGGATATTGTGCATATTCAACGTCAGTTGTTTGCTTCCAAAGGTAGGTCTTCGGCATCACTTGAACTCAGCTCTAAATTTTTATAAGTATATTTGACAAAACCAAGGAATGGAGATTTTTTTTCCCCAAATGAGAAATTTTGTAGTTTCTGAAAGTGCTGCTTCAGGCTCACTCAGTCAAGGGGGTACGGGCAAGCTGCGATATTACCAATAACTAGAGGCAAAAAGCTGTGGTCACTGTGGAAGGTGCTGCTGCAGTGTGTGTGATTTTATCCCTCAAAATGTTACATCAGAATACCTAAGGCTTCTTGAAGTTCCATATGTTGTCGGAGAAACCGCACAAAGTATAGCTTTTAATATATGTGAAGACAGTTTGGCCCCCCTCCAAAAAAAAACAACCCTTATTTTGGTCTTTACACAATTTCCCTGAATACTTTTCCTCTGGCCCTGCCCTCTAGCTGTAGTATGACATCTAGAAGACAATGAAAAGTAATTTGAATGCTTATTTATTTAAAAAAAAAACCCTTTGTGCTGGTGATCCACGTTTAGCTTTTCTCTTGAAATTTTATAAGGCAGATTAGTATGAAAAGAACACTTAAGTGAGAAAAACTGGGTTGGAGTCACAGCTCTGATATTTAATAGCTGTGTGATTTTAGCCAAGTCACACAGGTTATCTGAGTTTTTGTTTTCTCATCTATTCAGTGGAGACAATCTTTCTCTTCCTACTGAATGGGGCATCTGTGAAGATCAAGGATATAATGGACATAAAAGTACTCTCTAAGATAGTGCAGGGTACCATAATTACATTTTCTCAATTTATACTTTTCCAAATGTACCATGGCTTGGCTAATTTGTTGATCTGATTTCCAACTGAGTATTAGACATGCAGAATCAGAAAGGTACAGCTTCTCTCAGTGTCTTCCCTTTCTTCAGTCTCTCCAAAGCATAGATGTCCAATGAGGTGGTTTTTCCAGATTTTCGAAGTATATCCCTTTGTGCTTTCTCACTTGTATATTCCATGCACAATTTTAAACCAAATTTTAAATCACTTCTCCTCTCTGTGTGTTTGCCTACATGCATGAGTATAATAGCAAGGGCATCCTGGCAAGGTTTCCTAATGCCCAGCTACCAGATTCATCTTTCCAGATTCCAAGATCATGCATAACATTCCCTGTTCGTAATGCTTAGCTTGGCATTCCAGCCCCTCCATGATCTAGGCCAGCCTGCTTTTCCGACCTTATTTGCCGGTGTACTCTCTTCCATGTACCAGCCTCTCTGTTCCATCACAGACTCATGCTTCCTGCCATCTGTCTCTGCTCAGCCTATTCCTTTTCTCCTAGAATAGTTATCTCCTTGTCTCCGCCTGTCCACATCTGACCTAGCCTTCAAATCTTAACTCAGGTGCCATCTCATCTGTGAAACCATTGTCAGCACCCTTTCAAATCCCCCTTTCCCATTTTCCCATCTCTGAAAAAGCTTTAGCACTTCACCTGTATTTCTCTTTTGGCTTGGTGACTTTCTCCGTTTAGAATTATGTTTTGTGCTCTTCCTACTTTCCCTCCTGGAGTATGAACTTTTTGAGGGCACGGTTCAAGTTTCGCTCATCTAAACCAAAAAAAATCAAACCCATTGCCGTCGAGTCGATTGCAACTCACAGGGACCCTATAGGACAGAGTAGAACTGCCCCATACGGCTTCCAAGGAGCAGCTGGTGGATTCGAACTGCTGACCTTTTGATTAGCAGCCGTAGCTCTTAACTACTGTGCCACCAGGGCTCCACTCATCTAGGTATCCCTATAGCACCCAGCCCAGAA
The DNA here is from genome assembly GCA_030035585.1 of Dugong dugon. NCBI lineage: Eukaryota > Metazoa > Chordata > Mammalia > Sirenia > Dugongidae > Dugong > Dugong dugon. The sequence goes on from CM057462.1 coordinate 93,667,833, forward strand.
CTGGATATCTATAGTCTGCAGATGGGAACTAGAAGGAAAAATATTTGCTTGCTTCATACTCTTTCCCTCTTACGTGATTTCTTTTTCAATCATTTCTTACAGATTTCTCCCAGAAGCATTGAGCTTTGTTTCAAAACTCTTAACTGTCAGCGTCCCTCACTTAACCCCACAGCCCTTGCACTAAAAGTTAGACATCTTTGATAGGGTGTATCAGAAGAATTATCTTCTCCCATTGTCATACGGTCTGTAATAACATGCATTTTCATTTCCTGTTCTGACTGTTGTTTTTCTGTGCTGCTCGGTGAAGTTTTTCACTGATACCATCTCTCGGTTCTTACTGTGAATGGTGTAGCACCATTGGGAAGTCCTTTGAATGAAAGCATCTAATAAATTTCCTGCCTGGATGAGAATAAAGATGGTATAGAGGGGAAAATTCAGGCAGTTTCTTTGCTTTACTCTAAGACATGAAACAGCAGATCACTACACACCGGGAAGAATCAGAGAAGCGAATTAAGAAGAGTGTGAGATGAGATTTTTTTTCCAGATCCCTGAGTGAGGTGTTCGTTGTTTATGCCTCCTTATCTTGGAAGAAAATCTCATTCGTGGAATGCACTAACGATACATTAGAGGAAGGAAGCTGGTAAGAGTCCTGTGTTATAGTAAGGGACTGACAGTTTTAGTGGTTTGGGTCCAGCACACAGTAATTACGATCACCAGACCAACAAAAGAACTCAAATGGAGAATAATTAAGGCGCCTGACAGTGGGAGGAGAGGATGTAGAGTGGGCAGGCTCCAGTTAAGTAGGTTAGCAAGCAGTTTTGTTGCAGGCAGCTCTTCTGTAGAATATTAACCCTGGTGAGAAACTTAACTTTTTATTATGGAATGCTTCAAACGTACAAAAGTAGAGAGAATGGTATAATGAATCTCTTGTACCCATCAACCCAGCTTCAGTTACCAATGCATGGCCAGTCTTGTTTCAGCTCTACTCCCACCTACTCCCTTTCTCAGTTATTGTAGAGAAAATCTCATGTATTTTATTACTAGAAAAAAATTTCAAGCAGGATTTAAAGCAAAATTATCTTTGCTAGTCAGTGTTTCACTTTGTGAAATATTCCTTTAAACATTATGTGAAGAAGAATTTTATTTTACTGTTACAATAGTAGATAACACCAAAATAAAGTACAAAAATAGACGAGTTCTCAAAGATTCTATAGAAGATTCCTGATCAAAAGCGAGAAAATGAAGAACAGAATTTCAAATTCTCATGGAACCATGGAGGCTGGATCAACCCCTGAAATTATTGCCTTGAGATAATCGTTAAAACTTAAACCAAAAATATCCCCTGAAGTCTTCTTAAAACTAAACCATAGTTTAGCTTTACTAGTCAAGAATGTCTTCCTTGAGCATTGTGCTCTTTTAAGATCGATCTGTTGACAACAGCAACTCAAAAGATTAGAAAGGAAACTTAGGGGTCAGTGAGTTTATGTTTATTAAGGAGGAACAATTTGGAAAAGGAGGGTGAAAATAGTTGCACAACTTGAAGAATACCAGTGTCTCTGAATTGTACATGTAGAAATTGCTGAATTGGTGTATATTCTCAACAACAAAAATAAAATCATTAAAAAAAAAAGACTTGTTCTCAAAATCAAGCCAATAAAAGGAGATGATAAAAAATTAAATTTTCTTAACAACAATGTATGCCTGTAAGACAATGAAATAAAATTTCTGGTATTTCTTTAAAAAACAAAAAGTAGAAGGGTTCTGATTTTGTCTTCTGTCCTTCCTCTTCTTAACATGAATGATTAAGCATTGACTGTTTTATGTACAAGCAGGTATATGACAGACATCACCTGTTCCTTCCAAAGGTTGACCCTGGTTTTTAAAATTGTGACACTGGCTGATTCAACACAAATTGTAATTGTAATATGAGAAGACCCTTCTACATTGCTGGGAGATATCCTTATCAGTTATTTCTGAATTCTTGTATATTAAATTCTATAATTCTGCTTTATATATTAAATTATATACTTATATAATGCTTGTCACAGTATTTCTAAGAGCTAAAATCTAAGAGGGGTTAGGAGATCACAAGTTTGTGCTACACAACCCGATTTATTGTATTGGTTACTGTGATCAGTTGTGAGAACATTTGTCCTTCTGGTCATAAACACTTGTGAATCAGAACCCCTGGACATGGATCCTGGAAGTCTGTGTTTTGATGTGCTCCCCAGGTGATTGTAGACCAAGGTTTGCGTTCTCAGTGCTCTGTAAAGCCCATCGTGTATTTTTCCTGAAATCATTTGTTAGTTTTTACACTTGCTGGTTTATTTTCTTGCCACTCCTTTTATTACTAAGTAGACCTCACATCTAGTTTGAGAGGCAGCTCGACTTCTTAGCCATTCTCCTTCCTCACAGCAATACCGATATTCAATATTTTCATTCAGTGGGGCTTTCCTAGGTTTGAAAAGCAGAGCAACTGCAGTGCTTTTTTTTCTTTCCCCAAAATGAGTGAGAGAGTGGACGAGGTGGGCACTCAGAGGCTTGTTTGTATGTTGCAAAAGCTCCACAGGTGATTTTGATATAGATTTGTTTTACTCTTTTAACAAGTCTGTGTGTTTTTTTTTAAATAAAGCTCTCATATTTGTATTTACACCAGATCAGTAAGCTGCTTTTTCTGTACACATCCTTAATGAAGAAACCAATTATAATTAGATTTTATTTTTTTAATTACAAGTGTTTATTCTTTTACCATGTGATGCACTTTGATGTTTTCTATTCTAGTCTTATTTTTTTAAATTGCTGGTCACAACTCACAAAATGATTTCATGGTCCACTCTGCTGTTGTTAGCTGCTGTTGAGTCAGCCCCGACTCATGGCAACCCCATGCACAACAGAACAAAACGCTGCCCAGTCCTGTACCATCCCCACAATCTGTTGCAGATCAGACCACTGTGATCCATAGGGTTTTCATTGGCTGCCTTTCGGAAGTAGAGTGCCAGGCCTTTCTTTCTAGTCTCTTCTTAGTTTGGAACTCTGCTAAAACCTGCTCAGCATCATAGCAACACACAAGCCTCCACAGACAGTTGGTGGCTGCACGTTAGGTGCATTGGCTGGGAATTGAATCTGGATCTCCCACGTGGAAGGCAAGAATTCTACCACTGAACCAGCAATGGCCCCCATGACCCACTAGTGGGTCCTTAACTCACAGTTTGGAAAACATTGACTTGAGGTATATCAGGGACCTGGGATTGTCCTGCACCCACACTCCAGGAAAGAAAAATGGCAGGAAAACACGAGTGAAAGAAAGAAAGGTGGCTGATGGACTAATTCATCTTCCGTCTCTGCAGAGTCTTTCCTCCCCATCCCAGGCAGCCCAGACAACCAGGCAACTCCATCAATTTAACTTTTGGTTGCTATAGACTCCAGTGCTTGTTTGGCTCAAGTTGTGCCTGTTTGCTAACTGGTTTCCATTTTAAAGGAAAAACTAAGACGGGGTGATAAGAGCAGGGCATCCATTTTTTCGTATTTTCATTTCAGAAGGCTGGGCTGAGGGGTGGAGGGCACTACACATGCAGGTCAGTGACCGTGGTCCACTTCATATTTTGCTTTTTTCCATCTGCTCAAAAGATTTTTTTTTTTTTTTTTTTACTGTGCCGTAGGTGAAAGTTCACAGAACCAATTAGTTTCCTGTTTGGTAGTTTGTACATGAACTGTTCCATGACGTTGCTTGCATTCCTCTTAATGTGTTAGCACTCTATTTCCACCCTGGGTTCCCCGATTCCTTTTCTGGATTTTCTGCCCCTTCCTGCCTTCTCATCTTTGCTTTTGGGCAAATGTTGTTACAGATTTTAACATCACTTGTGCTTTCTCATAGGTGTCATCTTTCAGAAATGAAAAGCGAGGCTCGTCGTATCTTCTCTCTGCCCCTGAAGGTGGTTCCGTGAAATTTGCTGACCAGCATTCTCAGGGCACAGGAGCTTATTACATGGAAACCTACTTAAAGAAGAAGCGAGTGTACTGAGTGAAGGTCTCTCCTTACACCCTCCTCCGGCCCCTTGCAGTACCTCTGCTATCCATTGCTGCCTTAACTTCATTCAAACTAGCCATATCCTTTAAATACGGGTTTATAATTTCCCAGAAGGAACTGTGTTGTGCAGCAGGCAGAACCGCCAAATGAAAAATAAGTAGCAATAAGAAGAGACACCCATGGAGAACATTTTCCACTAGAATTAAACACATCTGAATCAATGTGACATTAACTTACAGTCCATTGGAGAAATTAACAATGTTTCAGTATTCCTTGTTTTAGGACTGGGAATAATTTTGACACCATATATAAAAGTCTGAAGCAATAAATAGGAAACGATCTTGTTTCCTGAGCCTTAGAAGAATGGGTTTCTTATAAGCCATTGTGCTTTTCAATTTGCTCTCCCTAGAAGTAATCTCGTTTATAGATCTTTAAAACTTTTCCTAGAACTATAAAAGTGCAAGTACCAAATGCAGTGACGGTGATGTCACAAAGAGGCTCTACATGCAAACTAAATTACTGCCCATACACCAGCCATGCAATAGAAAACCCGAACACAGACAGTGATGTCCAAAGTACATGCCACACAACAGATGCTTTACTGTTGATTTACTATTTAGCATTTATACCTTTTGTGAAAAACACAGGTATTTTAAGAAAAGTAGTTTTGTGATTTCATACAGGAGTTGGCAGACTATGCCCTGTGGGCCAAATTCAGTCCACCACCTGTTTTTGCACTGCCGGTGAGCTAAGAATGAGTTTACATTTTTAAATGGTGAGAGGAGAAAAGAAAATTTATGATATGTGAAGTTTATATGAAATTCAAATTTCAGTGTCCGTAAATAAGATTTTATTGGAACACAGCTGCTCATCCCCGTATGTATTATCAATGGCTGCTTTTGTGCTACAAAGGCAGAGTTGAGTAGTTGCGACAGAGACCAAATGACCTGCAAAGCCTAAAATATGTACTCTGGTCCTTTAGAGAAAAAATTTGTGACCCCTCATCTAATGGCACTAATTCTCTATTCCTTTTACTTCACCTGCAGACAGACCCTTAACCTTTTCGACAGACTTACGTAAGTGGCAAGGTTTGCAGGTTTCTGTGTCCCATTTCATAGTATAGACTAGCGATGATCTAGATGCTAGAACAGGGCCTGATTTGATCAGCACATGGCCTATTTCCACAATAAAGTACAGCAGTCAACACTGCCCTTTCAGAAGGAGTCTTATGGAGCAACAGTATTTGTAACTATTTTGAGCTAATCTATACCTCACTCTGTGCTTTGTCTTATTCTTTTGTAGTGTGTTAGGCTGAAAAACTATCAGCTGTTCAACCCAATTTGTATCTGAAAGAATTGTCTGTCCTTATTGCATATATGACTTTTGAGATCACCATTTTCTGAAGCTCTTGGTATTAAATGCATGAGAAACCCTTGGCCATCTAGAAATTTCTGAGTTTGTTTATTATGAGATTGTAATGGATGATACGGAGTTTGGGGTCTCAATGAACTTGTCTTTTCGAAATCAGAGCATAACCCATCTTGTCATTTGGGGGCCTAATTATTTTGACTATGATTTAAAGTATCCTGTTTGAATTATGAAGTCTAGAACTGATACATACGTTATATGCTTTGTAAAGAATTTTACTTGGTCCAATTTATTGTATATACTAACTTCTGATGGAAAATGACACTTAGAAAATTAAAATAATTTCTAAGAAGTATGCTACCTATAAATAACTGATCACCATCAGGCATCACTCAGTTATATAGCAGATGATTAATGGATTCCCCATGCCCTGCACTTCTCCTTCCCGTGTTCCTGCTGCCTTTAACCTCTTCAGTGTTTAGTCACACCTCTCCCGTAATGAAAGCAGAAAAAAGGGAAGATGGTAGATTTTAAATCAGAGCTGTAAAATGAAAGCAGGAAGAGGCTGAAAGAACTGACATGAAGAATTCTTGCATTACAGCACACATGGATTTGCCATCGCCACTAGCCTGCGCCCTATTATCATTGGACATAACAAAAGTGCAAATCAAGTGGTGTTAGTAATAAGGACCATTACCAATCCCCAAAAGCCTATACTGTTATTTTTCTATGTAAGCGAATTATCGGAAATGCTTTGAAAATGAAATCTTAATATTAAAAGGCATATGCATGTAAAGTCTTTAGTACATTTATTTGTATAAAGAGTAAACAAAGTGCATATAGAGTGGCCACAGGTTTGACATAAACAGAGACCTTGGTGATGTAGGGTTATCAAACAAGTTAAATGGCATGTTTATTGTTGCCGTTGAATTAATTCTGAACACTTTTCCAGGCTAAAAAAGGTGAAAAGTAATGATACTGAACAAATGCTAGACAGCATTAACAAAAAGTTTTTCAGACTTCTTGGTCATAAAGTTCTTTATGGTTCACACTGAATCAGACACTAACCATTTTTGATTACCCAGCTACCTTCAAGCAAACCAAAAACTGTTTTGTGGATCCTGAACTTCATAGTGCCTCTAGCTGGGCCTTTTCTTTCAAGTTTCGTGTCATAGGGTGATGGTCAAAATAGTTATCAACTCTTGGAGGTGGAAGGTAAGTTTTGAAACAAAGTAAACAGTGCAATGTATGTGGTATATGTTCTGACTGGTTGCATACAGCATCCAAAACCAATGCTGGAACAGCTTGCCCTGAAGTGGTAGAGTTGTAAAAGGATATACACTGGCATTTCTTTAAAGCATGTATAATAGCATCCAGGTTCTTGGGATCAATCCTGATTAAAGGTTACTGCTTAGGAAAGCACTGGCACAGGCTTAGTTCTCAAGAGTTAATATCATGCAGCAGAGTATCTATTCCACAGCTGTCCCCTTGTGCATAAAGAGTTTTCTCAAAAACAGGTACCGCGGGTCACCCAAGGGGACAGGAGCTAAGCCACTGGAGAAACAATTCAAAGTTTAATTCCTACTGGTGACAGGAATACACTCAACTTTGTATAGAAACAAAATATGCTAACTGGTATCTAGTATTTCAAGAATGCTTGGTCTATCACTGTATAGAGACTGAAATGTGAGGGCATGTTAGAGTTATCGGCTAAGTCTGTCAATCTTTATCTTTGATTTACGTGCCAGAAAAACATTTCAGATCAACTGGCAGCTCAGAAAAAGCAATCATTTTGAAACATTATTTTGGTCCACTCCCTCTTGTTTTGAAAAATTCCATTTTGGCAGGCAATTGTAAGTGATGGTAAACTAGCCACACGGAATGGTGATATATTCCTTCCGAAAGGAGGAGTGCTTGAGTGCTTAAGTGTTTCCTAATATTTGGTTGTCACTGTCACTAAGTTACTGTCCTTACACACATTAAGCTCCACAGTGTGCCCCATTATATGTGGATTCACACTCAGGTATTCGTTGAGTTTTCAGACTGAACAGAAACTTTGTCCATTAAATTTTTTTTTCTTTAAATGGCTTGGGTATTTGTTGGGGGTGGGGGGGACTTGATAAACAATGAAATTTAAATGTTATTCATGCTTATTTTAAAAGTGCTTCAAATCCTTCAATAAGGTTCTGAAAGGTTGTCCGATTGGATGGCTGGAATTCCCAGCATTTTCTCATAAGTTGATAAACCTACAAAAAGAAAAAACAAAAACAAAAAAACAGTCAACAACAGTAAAAATCTTGTTCGGCTTTGGGAGCTTTTTTAACATCATAGAACATCAAGGGTAGGAAAACAATTTTGGAAATGTAAATAACTTTTCCTTAATAAAGTGACTAGAAAACAAGAATATTTAAATAATTTAAAATACAGAAAATGTTACACAACTATGTTGTTTTTAGGTGCCATCAAGTTGGTTCCTACTCATAGCAACCCTGTGTACAACAGAATGAAACACTGCCTGCTCCTGCGCCATGCTCACAGTCATTGCTGTGCTTGAGCCCACTGTAGCAGAAACTGTGTCAATCCATCTCGTTGAGGGTCTTCCTCCACTTTACCAAGCATGATGTCCTTCTCCAGGGACTAGTCTCTCCTGATTATACAACTATAGTTCATAAATTAACAGTTGAGAAGCTCAAGGGCTGATTAACCTTCAGAAAGATCCAGGTCATTACTGTAAACCAATGTAAAAACTCAAAACCAAACCCAATGCCATTGAGTCGATTCTGACTCATAGTGACCCTACAGGACAAAGTAGAACTGCCCCATAGGGTTTCTAAAGAACAGCTGGTGGATTCAAACTGCTGACCTTTTGGTCTTAACCACTGTGCCACCAGGGCTCCAAAAGGGTTACAATTAAATCTCAATTTAGACTCTAGATTTCCCAACTTGTTTCATTCTTTGACTTATACTATTCAGTACATTTTGAACAGTCTAGAATCTAGTCTTAAAGGCTCAATTCACTTTAGTATACGTGCTGCCGAAGCAAGCACTCAATTCACTTTAGAGTACAGAAAACTGAGTAAATGTTATACGTGCTATAAATAAGTGGATAAACTTACAAAGACATAATTATATCCATTTCTCCCAATAACACTCATCCAAAATATGCTGCTTTAGGGAATCCTTGATTTGAACTTAACGTATGGCTATCGTCTGCCCCTAAGATGATTTCTCAAATACATTATCTGAAATTCAGCTTCAGAATACTATTTTAAAGGAATTTTCTACCCCACTTCTGGTTCTCCCACCCCTCCTCCTTTACTAGATAGCTGAAGTTGTGAAAACATAATGAAAAGTTTTATTACTGTGAAGTGGCCCATAAATACCTCATCTGGGCAGTTAGGTGGACATGGCAAACGTTTTCCTTCTTTTAATGTATTCACAAGTCTCGTTACTGTCATCTGGCCATGAGTTGGGCCTATCATTTTCAGGAACAACTAAAATAAAACCAAACAAAATGTTTTATTTTGAGCATACTTACATAAAAATCAAATAGAGTAAAGTGAATTCGCTAGTGTTGACAGGAAATTAGAGTAATAAATACGCATTTCTCTTCAGTAACTTTAAAAGAGAGTCAAAAATCCTTAGCCTAGCTCTCAATTATCAGTCTGTTAATGAACTTCTCAAACTCTACCTCCACTCCTTCCTGAGGAGCCTTGTTTTCGTTATCTAGTGCTGCTGTAACAAATAGCACAAGTGGATGGCTTTAACAAAGAGAAATTTGTTCTCTTTCAGTCTAGGAAGCTAGAAATCTGAATTCAGGGTGTCAGCTCAAAGAGAAGGCTTTCTCTCTCTGTTGGCTCTAGGTGAAGGCCCTTGTTATCAATCTTCCCCTGGTCTAGAAGCTTCTCAGCCCAGGGATGCAGGGTCCAAAGGACACAAGTGCTCCAAGCTCTTCTTGCTTGGTGGTAGGAGGTTCCCCTCCTCTCTGCCGGCTTCTTTTATATTTCAAAAGAGATTGACTCAAGATACAACCTAATCTTGCAGACTTGAGTCCTGCCTCATTAACATAACTCTCTAATCCTGCCTCATTAACATCATAGAGGTAGGATTTACAACACATACAAAAATCACATCACATCACAAAATGGACAGCCACACAATCCTGGGAATCATGGCCTAGCCAAGTTGACACACATTTTTGGGGTACACACTTCAATCCATGACAAGCCTGTTCCTGCAAAAATGACCATGTCTGGTAATAAACGAAGCACAGGCTAACCCTCTCCCCAATATTACCTCACTTAACTCGTTAATTCTCACATGAAACTGTTCCTAGTCTCCTTACGTAGATAAGAGCCTTGAAATTCAGAACTTTGGGCTCCTTGTGAAATCAAGACATGAGAGAACCACAAATAATTGTCCAGTAACAAACCAAATTAAGTGGGAAAGTGACACTTTCCCAATCTATTATAATACATGGACTGGATTCACTTGAAAACAAAACTTAAAAAGCAGAAGGATGGATGTATTTCAATCGGGTGCTAGATTCCAGGAGAGACAAGCAGGACTTACCGCCATGGGACTGGAGTCGGAATCACAGTAAGTAAGTAGCTCATGCAGAGTCACTCCAAAGGACCAGACGTCAGAGGCAATGTAAAATTTACACTGAATTAAACATTCTGGAGCGTACCTGAAAGAAGGCAGAATATGAAACTTCATTTCCTGGGAGTCACTCTGAAGTCATCTCTTTGGTTCTTCTTAGAATTTAATATTCAAGGCATCTAATTGTGTTATATATTAATCATCTCTGTGCACTGTGGTATACACCTGGCACACAGAACAACATCCTTTACAGCCTCTCAGTAGTATGTATTTGCCCAAAATAATAAGCAACCTCAACTCTTAGCCAAGTCCGTGCTCTTCATTTCGCTGGGCTTATGTTCTCGGTGGTGGTGGTGGTGGTGGTGGTGGAGGAAGAGGAAGAGGAGGAGGAGGAAGTCATAGGAAGATAACCTCCAGGTTAGAGTTGCCTGCAAGCTCATAATGAGTCAGCAGAGTGACCTAACTGCTAAATTCTCTTCCCATGTTGCCTATCTGGGCAAACGATGCCTAGTTGCCCAAGCCAGAAACCTAAGTGTCCCCATATCTAACTTCACACTTCTCTTAAACCCCACTGTCACTATCCTAACCATTATTGTAGGTCTCGCCATCACTGGCTCTAGCCTGGGTTGTTGAAGCAGCCTAGTCAGACTCCCTGGCTCCAATCTTGTTCCCCTCTATTCCACACTGATCTTTTTATAACAAAAACCCCATCCTTCAAACCTCCAATGACATCCTAGTGCTCCTGGAATGAAATTCAATTCCACGCTCCTCAGCACAGCTTACAGTGCTCTAAATTCGCTGCCCCCTGAGAACTTCCCACCTCAGGATCCAGCCACACCAAGCTGATTTCAGTTCCGGCGACTTGCACTGCTCTTGCCTTATTCTTGTTAGTCACCTGTGCCTTCTTCCAACCATCTTAACTCCTATGAATCTTTCAGATTTCATCCAGAAAACCAAACCTAACCCTTTCATGCTTATCACACATGAACTAGGCTGTCTTGCTCAGTGAACACTAAACTCAGTCTTGTTCACCATTATAACCCTAGTAACTGGCACAAAGTAGGACCTTGATATTTATTTGTCTGACGTATAAAGGTGCAGGCTCCAGCATGGAGAGACCTGTGTGTGAGTCTATGTAGGCTACACCTAGGGGCAGCTGATGAGTTTTACAGGGGGTGGAGGGGAGACTCAGGCAGCAGAATTCTCCCCTGGATGGTGTTCCAGGCTGAGAGGTGGTGGCAGTGAGGGTGTGGCTGCCTCACCAGGACGGCTCTGGTACCTCAGGAGAAGACTGTCAGGTTTCCTGTAGATTTTCCTCTGCTTTGCCCAGGATCTCCCTGCATCTGCTCAATGGCTACTTCACTGCCTTGTTCCTACCCCATCCTTCTACCTGCCCTCCAGGCCTCCCTCTGCATAGATGTGCTTCAGGGAAGTAACCGTGCCTACTCCACCTGCGGATGGTTTTAGGAACTTTGTCAGACAGATGCCCTCACCTGGGAGTTGATCCCTCCCATTCCTTGGAAGACAGTGCCATGTGAGGCTCAGGCATTTCTGTGTGGGCTGCTTTCAGTGAAACAGCCTAAAAGGTGTTTCTTAAAAGCAAATATTATTGATGATTCTAAATGTTCTGAAATCTTCTCTAACCTTGCTTCGAGCCAAAGGAATGACAGACATTAACATAGCTAGGAAGGGCCTGTTAAAACATGGATGAAATCAAACTTTAACTGATTCAGTTACCAAAACACGGGGCTGTCCCGATCATCCTTGACTGTGTAGTACTCCTTGTCAGTTTCAATTGCTTTGGTTAAACCAAAGTCTCCAATCTTCACTTGGTGTTCACTCTCAACAAGGACATTTCTTGCTGCTAAATCCCGGTGAACATATTGCCGAGAACCCAAATAGTCCATCCCCTAAGGAAGAGAAAAGTAGAGCATATAGCTGAAAGTCATTTCAGATTGTATTTTGTTATCTATCACTTCCTAATAAAAAAATTATTTCATTCATATATCACTGATAATTTGGGGGGGAGGGGTTCACTTCTATAGTAAACTAAAACAAACTCGTTGCCATCGAGTCAATTCCGACTCATAGTGACCCTATACGACAGAGTAGAACTGCCCCATAGGGTTTCCAAGGAGTGGCTGGTGGATTTGAACTGCTGACCTTTTGGTTAGCGGTCAAGCTCTTAACCACTGAGCCACCAGGGTTCCCACTTCCACAGCAGAGACTAATGTTCAACTCAAATAATACAAAGCAAAATAAATTCAGTACAATTATTAGACAACTTCCTGCTTTTGGTCTAATTACTAACCAGTTACTCAGGGCAGAGTGTTGATTTTTAAATCTTTAACATAACATGCCTTTTTTTTTTTTTTTTTACCTTACAAATCTGAACAGCATATTTTAGCTGCTGTTTAAGGTTGATTTTGTTCTTATTCTTTGGAAGATATTCCTTAAGGCTTCCAGAAGGCAGAAATTCCATGATAAGCTTAATACCATTTCCTCCTGTTTAGAAAAAACATCCATCAATATAAGAAGGCCAAAATGAAGGGTCTGTGGGAGAGTCAAGGGCACAGGATCTGGTGACCAAGGACCTGAATTGATTTCAGCTATCCCCTTTTACCACAGGCAAATTACCTAACCTCTTAAGCCCCAGAGCTCAGGATCCTCAGCAGCAAACAAGAAGACTAACACTTGTGTACCTACCTGTGATGTATGGTAATGAATCAGCTGGGTACACAATTTGACCTTTGCCATTGGTTCCTGAGAGATACTCTTTGGACTTAGTTGAGTAATTGAGGTGCCTTTTGTTGTCTAGGTCTAAAGACTATATACTGGAGGATTTGTGCTAATGACCTGGAGGCTGGCCAAGCCAGAAGGACCACCTTGTGGCTTGGTATCAGCTGACCTCGGGAAGAGAGGGGAGAGCATATGCAATGAGGCCCCCATCATGACTATGCAATGAAGCCAATAAAGGCTCTGAACACAGAAGCTCCAGGAGCTTCCTGGTTTGTGAAAGACATTGATACACATAGGAGGGTGGTGCACCCTTTTTGGAACGTGGAAGCTCCATGTTGGCAACCCTTCCAGACCTCACCCCATTCATCTTTTCGTTACGCTCATCCTGATTTGCATCGTTTTGCTATAGTAAATCTATAAGCACAAGTACAGTACTTTCTATGAATTCTGTGAGTCGTTCCAGTGAATTATTAAACCCAAATAAAATAGTGAGAAACAGCAGGTGAAACTGAGGGAGCCCAGTAGAGGCCCCAGCTTTCAGCTGGCATCCTGAAGACGTAGTGGGAAAATTCCAAATTTGCAACCAGCAGATCAGAAGTAACGGTACTGTGTGAACTCCTGATCCTGTGGCTGGCATCTACCTATTTTGCAATCTGAAGGACAGTGTCCTTTTAACTTGTGAGATCTGACCTAGCTCCAAGTGGCTAGAGTTAGAGAAAGAAAGTGCGGCGTGGGCAGCTGTCAGAGATAATTGAGAAGTGGGGAAGTGGTTATTTTATCCACCCTCATGTCTTGCGGATTAGGTTTATGTCCATTTTTATCTATGAACTAACGCAGAATCATAAGCCCTCACCGAGAAAACAGAGTGCTCTGTGAACCATCAGGCAAATGATAATTTTTAAAAATCAGAAGCCACATCATTTCACTACCAATTTTAAAGTACATGAGTGCTGTCCTGGCTTGCAAATAGATACAGTTATTAATAAACACTACTTGCTACCTTGATTTAGACAACTAAAAGTAAAAATATCCTAGCTAGTGCTGGATCAAAGGAATAGGAAAAGAGGGCGGTTATCAGTTTCATACAACAGAAGCATGAATATCTGGATGGGTGAAGACCAATGCCCAGTGTGGGTGTCTGAACAACCTGGGAGACAATGCTGCAATCATCCCCTGGCTAGGAGGAAGGCTGGACAGCTTTCCTGGGAGTTTCCAGCTGCTGAGGGATTTGACGACACTGTACTTGAAAGCCCTGAGAGCGCATGGGGACTGTCAGCTAGTGCTGAGAGATGGCCCAGATAAGGTCAAGGGTTGCCTGCTCCACTCTGGGCTTTAGAACCCTAGAGTCATTCAGTCTTTAAACCAAACAGCACTTTGCACAACATACCGTCTTCTGTGCAGATCCCTTTATACTTCACAATGTTCTCATGATACAGGTTCCTTAAGATTTCTATTTCCTTCTTCAGATCAGCAATGTGGTTGCCTCCACTCTCAGGCTTCAGGGATTTGACAGCCACTTGCTCCCCAGTATTGTCTCCCTCGGGGTCATACCTGCAAAGCTCAACTTTTCCAAAGTGGCCCTGGAAAGAAAGAGGCATATTGCTATCAGAGAACCTAGAGCCTAGGCTGACAGGAGCCAACCGGGAAGGTTAAGTCTTGCTCCTCACAGCTGTCCCCGAAGGCCAGGGGTTAACCAGCACAGTCTGACCTTCCAGGTTGAGGACTCTTACCCAGGCTCTGCTAACTCACCACAGACCCCTTCCTCTCTTGGTCTCACATACCATCCCCTCTACCACTGAGCTAAAATAAGGAAACGGGCCTGACGAACCAACACATCAATCCCAGTTTCCATGGGACTGGAAATGTAACCCTAAAGGAAATAACCCTAAAGGTTATTTCTGGACTGACAGGACAACTGAAGCATTCCTTGAAAGCCCAGGGCACAAGCTACAGGAAAGGCACCACTGTGTATATGAAGAGAGCACTGTATGAGGAAACTTTAGAAGACCTGGGATCAGATCCCAGCTAAGCTACTTAATGGTGATGTTGGCCAGGTCACAAATCTTCTGAGCTGGCTCCTGATGTGCTCAGTGAACACAGTGGTAATAAACCCCTCAGGGATGTTGGAGGAACTAAGGGCATCGTGTTTGTGGAAATGCCCAGTGCAGAGCCTGGCACACAGCAGATGCTCAGTATATGACACAGTATTTGTTTAATTAACTAAACTACAGAAAATCCGTGTAAGATGCAAATCCCAGGAGATTCTCCAGTCATATTAACTGTTAGGAAACTCCCATTCGTGGTCCAAAGGAAAATCTGGTATTCCATTTTGGTATTCTGTGGAGTAAATCTATCCCTCATTTAAGGAGCCTCACAGGATATATACGTCCAGAAAGGTCAGAGACAGGGATTTTTCTATTTCCCCCCAGATCTATATCTATTTCCCTCATATCTCTCTCTTTCCATTCTCCTCTGCGCCTGAGAAAAACCAAGTCTCTTGAGGGAGGTGAGCAATGCCCTGTGTGCATATACAGTCACATATACAAGCAGGTATATGCATTCTGTTATTGTGCGTGTCAAGTGCAAAAGACAAAATCCCTTGTGATAAAGTGGTCCAAAGAAAACGCAGCAAGATGCTTCCTTTTATAAGCATTGACCCCAAATGAGAAAGAACGGAGAGCAGCTTTACATGCAGAGAGGTGAAATGCAGTAAGCAGAGGCTGTGCCATAGCAACAAGCGCTGGTGTAACTTGCCTCTCCCAAGTCACGTATCCTCTTTAAGAACCGCTTTTCAAAGTGTGTGGGATCCACCTCGGTTGCTGGTTTTCTTTCTGAAACAATGTCTGGATCTAAGAGAGGAGAAAAGAAAATAAACTAAAAAGCAAGTGATTGCCACTCACAGGTTCCTAGTTAATTGCCACCCTCACCCGCTTGCCATAGTATTTGCTGATGTTGGTTAAAAGGGCGTAAGACTGTATCTTACTCTGCTCTTCAAGTTTATTAATGTCTCTCATGATGGCTCGGAAGAAAGGTCTCTGGTTGGGGTCATAGTTCATGCAGTGGGTCATCAGGTCAGCCAGCTCCTTACAGGATGGTGTTACTGGCCTGCATCGGCTTTCATAAAATCTCTCTTTCTGTAAAGAAGAGGAACACAGGGAAGAAATCAAAGACATCACCCATATACCTTTTAGTCTCAAGTCAGAAGGAGTTACCAACCTCAAATTTAATTCATACAGTCTACTATGCCTGGAATGACAAATTGAAGAGGAATGGCATCACACTGGTCATCAAAAAGAACATTTCAAGATCTATCGTGAAGTACAATGCTGTCAGTGATAGGACAATATCCATAAGCCTACAAGGAAGACCAGTTAATATGACTATTAGTCAAACAGAGACACCAACCACTAATGCCAAAGATAAGAAAACTGAAGATTTTTACCAACTTCTGTGGTCTGAAATTGATTAAACATGCAATCAAGATGCACTGATAATTACTAGTGATTGGCATGTGAAAGTTGAAAACAAAGAAGGATCTGTAGTTGGAAAATATGGCCTTAGTGATAGAAACAACAACGGAGACTGCATGACAGAATTTTGCAAGACCAACAACTTATTCACTGCAAATACTTTCTTTCAACAACATAAATGTCGACATACACATGGACCTCACCAGATGGAATACACAGGAATCAAATCAACTACATCTGTGGAAAGAGATGATGGAAAAGCTCAATGTCATCAGTCAGCACAAGGCCAGGAGCCAACTGTGGAATAGAACATCTACTGCTCATATGCAAGTTAAACTGAAGCTGAAGAAAATTAAAACAAGTCCACGAGAACCAAAATACAACCTTGAGTATATCCCACCTGAAGTTGGAGACCCTCTCAAGAAAAGATTTGATGCATTGAACACTAATGACTGAAAACCAGACGAGTCATGGAAGGACATCATACATGAAGAAAACAAAAGGTCATTAAAAAGAGAGGAAAGAAAGAAAAGACCAAAATGGATGTCAGAAGAGACTCTGAAATTTGCTCTTGAATGTAGGGTAGCTGAAGCTAATGGAAGAAATGACGAAGTAAAAGAATTGAACAGAAGATTTCAAAGGGTGGCTCTAGAAGACGAGGTAAAGTATTACAATGAAATGTGCAAAGACCTGGAGTTAGAAAACCAAAAGGGAAGAACACGCTCAGCATTTCTCAAGCTGAAAGAACTGAAGAAAAAATTCAAGCCTCGAGTTGCAATTTTGAAGGATTCTATGGGCAAAATTTTGAACAACCCAGGAAGCTTCAAAAGAAGATAGAAGGAATGCACAGTCACTATTCCAAAATAATTGGTCGATGTTCAACCATTTCAGGAGGTAGCATATGATCAAGAACCGACGGTACTAAAGGAAGAAATCCAAGCTGCACTGAAGGCACTGGTGAAAAACAAGGCTCCAGGAATTGAAGGAATACCAATGGAGATGTTTCAACAAACAGAGGCAGCACTGGAGGCACTTACTCATCTATGCCAAGAAATCTGGAAGACAACAACCTGGCCAACTGACTGGAAGAGATCCATATTTGTTCCCATTCCAAAGAAAGGTGATCCAACAGAATGTGGAAATTATCAAGCAATATCATTAATAGCACACACAAGTAAAGTTTTGCTGAAGATAATTCAAAAAAGGTTGCAGCAGTACATTGAGTGCCAGAAATTCAAGCTGGATTCAGAAGAGGATGTGGAATGAGAGATATTATTGCTGATATCAGACGGATCTTGGCTGAAAGCAGAGAATACCAGAAATATGTCTGTCTGTGCTTTGTTGACTATACAAAGGCATTTGACTATATGGATCATAACAAATTATGGGCTACCTGCGTCTCAGTTACCTGATCTGTAACATGAGGGTAATGACCCTGCCCCACTAACTCACAGAGAACTGCTTTAGATACTATCTGTGAAAACCTTATTATTGTTATTTTAACCTAATTCCACTACCAGGCCCTAAGCTCCTTAAGAAAAGGCGAGGCCTGTATCTATTTTAGCTTTTACCTAGGACAATGCCTGGCACACAACAGGTACACAATAAGTATCTCTGTGTTAATTTGGCTGACTCACAGGCACTGAATAATTAGGAATTTCATTCTCAGATCAATGACTACTACTACAATGATTTATTGAGTATGTATTGTGTGCCACATGCATTATTAAATTTAATCTTCACAGCAACTGTGAAAAGTAAGTATTATTTACCCCTATTTCATGAGTGATGAAATGGGGGCTGAAGGAAGTTAAATAACGTTTGCAGGGTTGCACAGCCAGTAAACCTGTGGAGGCAATTCAAACCAACTTCTGCCTCTTCCCACAGTGTGAAGCTTCCTGACAGCTCCCGAGAAGCCTATGAGGGGTCAAGGAGTCCTTGCCAAGCCCAAACCCTGGAGAACAGCTGCTCACCTCAATCAGTGTCTTATCTTTCAGGGGAATTTCACCGTTGTAGCAGATTTCCCAGAGTGTGGTTCCAAAGCTCCACTTGTCGGCGGCCACGCTCAGGTTCTTGGAGTCTTCAACACACTCGGGAGCAATCCATGGGATTCGTTCTATGCACTCTGGAAGAAAACAGACCTGTTTACAGATCAGCTTCTGGAATCACGTAGGAGCCTGTCACCTGGGGTCACCTGGGAGCACCGTGAGCTTTCTTCAGCCAAAATGAAGAATATTTCAAACACAGACCCTGGCGACATTACTCCCAGGGGGAGATTGTTAAATGTGCAACTTTCCAGGCTCCTCACCCCTGGTGCTTCTGATCCAGTGGATGTGTCCATTTATCACAAGCTCCCCAGGAATCTTTTGAAGACCCGGCCTAAGAAACAGCAAAGCACCCCAGGGTGGAGGCCATCACCCCACAAAGGGAGAAGAGGGGTCTTAGGAAAGAGAAAGGGAGGAGGGGAAGAGGCCAACATACACAGAGGCAGGAGAGTGCTGATCTCATGTACCCCACACAATCACCCTGTGATGTGATATTAGCTTTAGGTTAGTTTTCTTTTATTTGGGCAAAGGAAGAGAACAAGGGAGGATAGACTGAGGTAAAGAAGTGGCACATGCCTTGCACACGGCTGTCTCTATAGCTATTGTTTCTGGCTCCTAACCAAGGCAGAGCCATGGATCTGAGCAGAAACCCCTGCCATGTCTACTGGAAATGCCCCTTCAACATGCGCAGGGGCTCCCCGGCAGCCTCCTGGCTCCTGCTGGAACCAGAGGAGGAGAGCCATTCTTGGGCTGGGCATTCAAGACACTGCGGTCAGGCCCACTTGGCCTCCCAGCCATTTCATTCCTCCTTCCCGGCACACACCAGCCTGCTTGCTGGCTCCAGTGCAGGTGGCACCTGAATGATGTGCCTGCCATCACTCTGCTGAAGCCCCACTCACTGACCTGCCAGGCCCAGATGAAATCCCACCACCTCCCTCAGTACCCTCTGCCCACCAGCAAGAAGATGTCTCTCTCTTCTGAATCCCAGAGTATTTTACTGAAATCTCTTTTGAGGCATCCAGACTTCTCCACCTGGTCTACAGTCATCTGTGTCTGTGTCCCAGACCCTCCCTGACTCAGGACGGTTGGCCACATGATAAATGTCAAAATAGGTACGAAAGGTCCCCTTCTAAGGAGGGGACAATTTAAGGTTTTATTTCTAACACTTGTTTCTCATCTTGGTTCCCTTCCAAATGTAGTCCATTCTGTGACTGAATTACTGAGCAGAACCCTAAGTGGAAGGCACTGTACTCAGCACTGGAGACAGTGCTGCCCACAGCTGGCCCGGCCCCAGCCCTGGGGCCACGCTGGAATTCCACATCTAGCCTATAAGCTGAGGGGGTGCAGCACTCCTCTCAATGTCACAGCTCCCAAGACTGTCCTTTCTTCTGAGTCTACAACTCATAATAACCATGTTCAAATCGGATGCAAAAAAGACCACGGCAACAGCTCAGGTAAAAGGAGATAAGGTGCCTCCCCAGACTACTCACCAACTACGGTGGATTTCAAAAGGAGCACAGGGAGGACACGGGAGGCCCCACCCAACCCCGACCCTCTCTGACCACCCCCCAGGACACAGTCAGCCTCCCTTTGTGCTGCCCTGGCAACCAGTACACAGCTTCTTCCTCACAAGGACCAGACACGCCTCCAGTCAGCTGTTTCTCCTACTGCACAGTGAGCTCCCTGAGGGCAGGGACTGACTCACCATACCTCCCCCAGGGCATACAGTAGGAGTTCCTTTCTAAAAGGAGATAAGACCCCAGCCCCAGCCCCATTCTCCTCTCTGGTCTGACCCATGGCACAGGGTTGGGGTCAGGAGAAGGGGAGACTACCTTGCCGGGTCAGCACGGTGATGGGGATGCCGGGATCACTGAGCTTGATGAATGGGCCACACTCGCTGTCAATGCCCTCACGGGCAAGGAGCAGGTTTTTAGTGCACACATTTCCATGGACCAGGTCTTTATCCTCCTACAGAGTAGAAAGGGCTGAGTTCAGCAAAGCTGCCAACGGCAATGCCTGTCTTCTCTCCTCCCACACTCCGTTTCCAACCCTGGCTCCTAAGATCACCTCACCCTCCTCCCCAGCTACAGCCATAGCCAATCAGCCCAGCTCTCTGACCAGTTATCTGTGTGACCTGGGCATGTTATATAACATCCCTCAGCTTCTGTTCCCTCACCAGTGAAACGGGTGATCGCGGAGCACACCCTATAGGGCTTTTGTGAGAATTCAATTAACTAGAATCTCTGTAAAACACTTGAACAGTTGGCCCACGGAAAGCACTCAGTAAATGCTAGCTACTATTCATGTTACAGTTTTATTCATTCACTCAACAAGTATTTCTACTCTCCTCACAATGCAATACAGAAGTCAGTCCTCTGACTGAAGAAACTTCCCTCTAAGCAGGATTCATATATGAGCACAGGGAATAGTCCCAAGTTACCAAACTTCACAGGGAATAAAGCACTAATACCAGTCACACCTGTGTTTACCCACAGAGCCCTGACCCTACAGAACTCAAGGATGGGTCGCTTCAGCCTGCTTGGCCAGCACCTTCTTCCTCTACCCTCTACTAGGACATTCTGGTTCCTGAGGGAACCGCCTGGGACATGAGAACATTCTTACCAAGTAACTCAGGGCACTGGCCAGCTGTTTGGCGACCTTGAACTTCCATGGTGTGGTGAGGGCGTCACTTTTCCGGTGCATGAAGAGATCCAGCGGCCCCCCCTCCACAAACTCTTCCACCATGATATCTACAAGCACAAAAATAGCCATATCTGGAAAATTCTGTCTGTTTAGGACAGTACTCTACCTCATCCCCTTATGAAAGCCCACTTTAGTAGACGGTACTTGGCTTGGGAGGATGCAAGCATCCGTGGGAGGTACACATGGTTGGAGAGGCTTGGATTTCAGTCCCAAACTCTTCTACTTTTACTCTGGGTGATCCTAAGCAAGTGATAACCTCTCTGAGTCTCAGTTCCCTCATCTGGGTATTTAAACTTAAGGTTAAAAAAAAAAACTCCTCCTCCTCCGAATTTATCTGTCAGGAATTCCGAGGCACAGGCTGTCCATCTTAGTTTGCAGCAGCTTTAGCCAAAATGCAGGTGAGAAGCAGTGACCCAAAGGTTCATCCTCTCAGCAGCCCAACAACTAAGAGAGGTCAAAGCCTGTTTGTAAAATTCAGGTGAAGCTACTCTACAGGCCAGCCCCACGCTGCTCAGGGCTGCACTCACCTGACTCTACCCCTCCCCAGAATGGCTTCTGCTCTGACTCTTAGGGTGAGGACTTGGCTTTACTCAGCTCCAGGGTCTAGCACATTGTGGGGCCAGAGTTAGCCAAGAGGCAAACATTTAAGAAATGAGTAAAAAACAAATGGCTTTCAGTTCCATGTTCACTGTTAACTTAAGCAAGTGATTTGTACCTCTATTTCCTCAACTACAAAAAGGAAGACTAGGAGCCTGGGCAACATGAAGAAAGCATCAGCCTCTAGCCATCTTCACACACCAACTAAAGCACCTAGACTCCCCAGCCAGGGCCAACCATCCCCTTCAAAAGAGAACGCACTTACTCTCCACGTCTCGGACACAGACGCCATAGAGGTACACAATATGTTTGTGGGAGACCTGTCTCATCATGCTGGCTGCCTCAAAGAAGGCCTGTAGGAGAACAGAACAAAGGGACTTCAAGGGAGGGCCTCCACTGGTCTGATCCCAAAGGAGCTCTACTGAGGGAAAGTCAATGGATCCCAGGAAAGCTCACCACTGTCACCATCCCAGGCCCAGGAACCTGCTCCCCTGACCCTGGCTGTCCAGAAGGCCACTGCCAAGCATTTGCATCTGGGCCAGTCTGGCCGGGATGTTGGATTTATTTAGAAAACCTAATAGGATGAAGAGCAAAGTTGGTAGGACAAGCTAGCTGACGCTTTTCCCTTTGGATGCTCATGCCCACCTCTCTGTCTTTCTTTAAACTTTGGGAAATAACAATGTTTAGCACTATATTAGAATAAAAGAAAAACCAAGGCTGCAGATCTCTGGTCATGACCTGGCATTATCACTCCACTAAACTGGGATCCTGGCAAAGTCATTTTACTCTCTGGGTGTTAACTGTCCAAACTGTGAAATGAGAACCCTAGTCCATCTCAAGGATTTGAGTCCTGGGGCTCCACAGCACCGCCTCAGGGGCGTCTCTTTAGGGAATCGGAAGTGGTGGTATGGGCAGGGAGGGGGCAGGCCAAATGTGAGGGGCTGCTCAGCCCACCTCAGCTTCAGTTCTCCCTCACTTAACACACTGGGTCCATACAATATTGTATCTGAAGCAATTTTGACTAAAAACAAGTTTGAAAACCACTAGACCACAATACGGGTGAAGGTTCTTCCAAGCCCACTGTGTTCCACTGGATTCTGGAAAAGGGGGAAAGGAAGAGGTTGGGTTATGAGAAGACACTTGCCAGAGAAATGTCCCTGTGGCTGGGGTCTAAGACTTTGAGGATCACTTTTATTCTCTTCTCTTCAGAAGTTCCTTCATCATCCTTGTAATCCACCAGGGTCCCGGAGTAGATGTGTGTCCGTGTGCCTCTTCCAAGGTGCTCGCCCTGAGGGAGAAAGAAGGCTGGGCTGACCTCTATTTAGGGCTGCCACGATGTTCAGAGGTCTGGAACTGAGTCCTTAACGGCAACACAGAAAATCGGATGGGATGGGGTAAAAGCCAAACAGCCCAACATTCACAAGCTCCCAGTGCCTTACCCTTGTCAGGCCTCCAGAAGAAACAAAAAGCTACTTGGCCAAACACAGTTATGGCACTTCCTGGGCCCCATGAGACACTCCTCACGCTCTCTAAAAGGCTCTTTGCTTTCTACTTCTAGGAACAGCCTTTGGCCAAAACACCATCTTGATCTACTCTAAAACTACAAACAGTATCACCAGCCACAATAGCCCTATCCTAGGCCTCAGGCTACACACAGAGTAGACATTCACAGACTTGGGTGCAAAGAGAAGGGGCTGGTAATTCCTGGCTCTACTGCCGGCTGGCTGCCTAACTAGGAGACACCTCTTCACCATGCTGACCACTCTCTGTTAGGGATATTCATGGTACCCAATCAAAGGATTCCTATAAGAATCAAGTGAGGAAAGAACTATAAAGGCATTTGGTGGGTAGAAGCCAATCTGTTGGTCACTTTGTTTTGTTTGATAGCTCTCTAAACCAGGTGCTCAGTGTCTCGCACTGGAACTCTTCATTTTCCACCCATCTATCCAATGTGCTTGTATGCATGCGCGTGCGTGTGCCTGTGTATAAGCATATTAAAATCAGTGATGAAAATTACATATGCATTTGCCTTAGCAAACCCACTTTTAGGAATTCATCCCAAAGATACACTGGCAAAAATACAAAAATATTTACACACAAGGCTACTTATTTTAGCTTTGTTTGTAATAGCAAAAGACGTTTAAGAGGGCCTAAACTCCATCAATAGGGAACTGCTTGAATAAACTAAGGTACATCCACATAGTAAAGTACTATGAAACTGTAAACAGCAATGAAGACTTATTCTATAAACTACTGTAAGTGATAACCAGAATATGTTATTGATGAGAGAGAGAAGTCAGATGTCTTTGAATACTCCCTGTTTTGTAGATTTGACTTTGGAACAATATAAATATTTTATATATTTATAACAAAATTAATGTTTAAAGGAAGTCATAAAAATGCAAAGTGAAATAAAACATGAACCTATGTGTGTACCGAATTGGTGGTATAACTACATAAACAGAAATCACCCCAAGTGATTTTAAAACAAGTAATTTGCCTGTACATCCTCAATGAAATGTCTAAGGATAAAAAGAATTGAAAAACAAAAACCTCAAAATGTCTTCAAGTAATCACACTGTTGTTGGTGGTGTTTGTATTATTATTATTCTCAGACTGTGGTATGTGTAGCATGGGATGAAGCACATGAGTATACTGACATTATTAAGAACTGGGGCCTTCAGCATGAAAGGAGGTACAAATGTCAGTTGATTAAATTAAATAATAAAAACCCTACAAACCAAAAAAACAAACCCAATGCCGTCGAGTCCATTCCAACTTATAGCGACCCTGTATGAGTCAGAAAAACCATATAGTTGCCCTGAATTTAAGCTGGAAGTATCACTCTGAACAGATGATGTATTTTATCTTAAAAAACAAACAACTTATCTCTGTCTACTGAAAAGGCCTAGAAACAATGACTAACACAGTAACAATAAGGATCCCTGGTGCCCAGACTGTAGTCTCTAAATATGATTTTCTACTACAAAGACTAATTTCAGGTCTGGGGTAGAAACGTAGAAGATAAGCCTGGAAGTGAATGGTCACATTAGAAAGCAAAAAGGCTATGGCTGCAACTGACCAGGGTCATGTCAAAAGGCTCAGCTGCCAACTTGACCAAGTGCCCTCTGGCCAAAGTGGGGACAATCTGAGCATCAATAAGGATAACCATTAAGCATTAAAACATATTCAATCTTTAAATGAGTCCATAACGATACTAAAAAAGAAAACAGAATAGTAACACCAAAATGAGCAGTATGAGGAGCAAACGAGATAATCTAATATGCAAAACCCTTAGCACATCTGTCTCTAAGGGCCCTTCTGATAGAAGTGTCGATAATTCTAACTTATAAATTCTGACTATTTGGAAGTCAAAATGTGATTCGTGAAACTTCGGTGTTGTCAAGCTATTGACACTGGCCCCACAAAACTTGTAAATTAAAGTTCTATTATTCTAGGACCCCTAAATGCAGAAAATGGACCGTGGCTGATTCCTACAGAATCAGCCCTGTCACCCACAGGAACATACACAATCGTTCATCAGGCATATTAATTTGCACAAATGCCACCATTTGTCATCTGTCAAACCAGAATGGTGATACATCCACCCAGTCTGCTGTGGCCTGGCAAGGTCCTATGACTATTCATTAAAGCTGCAGCTGTCACAAAGCGATCCATCAGGGTTTATGGGAAGTTGTGCTCCCAGAACAACCCGTAAAAGCCACATGCTTTCAGAATAATCACTCTTGCCCAGAAAGGTTACTTACTCCAGTGGTCAAGTCATGGCACCATGCTGTCAGGATTTCACAGCAATCCACAAAGGCCACTGCATGTCCCCCTGCTCAGCTCTGTTCATGTTCTTCCTCCAGCCTCCTCCCATGCTGATCCCTCTGCCTTTGCCTCGCTACTTGCTGCTCATCCTTGAGGTCTCTGCTTCAATGCCACTTCCTCTAGGAAGCCATCCCTGTTCTCCTAAGTCTAGGAAAGACGACTCTCTTTGATGTTCCCACATCCTGCTATACTTCTCTATCTTAGGACTTATATCTTGATTATGTAATTATCTGCTTGAGACAGACAAGAGCCTGCCTTCCCACTAGACTGTGTGCCTCCCAAGGCAGCATCATGGCTGCACATGTAAGTGGCTCAATCACTCTTGGCTCAGTGAATGCTGAAGGGATGGGCCAGAGGCTTGAGGGGAAGGGGGGAAGGAGAGAAGAAAGCACTCCCCAAGCCTGCACACAGACATGAGAATGGTCCCTGAAACCCTACACAACACTGAAAAGCCTGATTAATCCACTTCTTTAAGGAAAGAGTGTCTTTGAGGAGCATCAGAGAGGTCACTAGGATGGCAGGCCACCAGTTGAACTGATTTAACTATGAAAGAAAGTCTCCTTGTTCTTTCTCTATCAGGATTCCCCCAAACCGAGACTTCATTTTCCCCAAATCCCCAGGCCGCTGCACTGTGGGGAGGAGAGACCAACGCTGGACACAGGAATTGCAGCAATGACTCACTTGGGTAATATCTTTTTTGAGGATCCGATCGAAACTCAGCTGGCTCATGGGGTAGACGGGCTGCCACTCCTGGGCTTTCTTGGTAGCCACCAGAAGATTGGAGATTTCTGTGGAGAGAGTGGAGAGATCTGTGCGTGGTAGTGAAGGCCCAAGATCCCAGCCAGCCAGTGTCAGCTGAGCCATGGGCTTGCTGAACACAAATCTGTGCATTTGTTGGTTCAGTTATCCAATAATTATTTTATTGAGTAGCTACTAGATTCCTGCCCACCAAGAGGGGAGACTACTAACAGACAAAAATAATCAGCCAATCAAATGTAAAGCTACAATTTGTGCAGGTATGATAAAGGACAGGATTACGGTGCTTGGACATCAACACCCGCAGGATTTGTCCTACTAAGAGAGGCCAGGGAAGCTTTCTCTAAGAAACTTAAAACCTCAGAAAGGAAACTCCAAGAAGGAACTGACTGTGTGTCTATTTCGTTTTCTGTTCTACCCCCACAGCCTCCCAATAAGAACTTGTTAAATGTACGAGTGAATAAACAGGGTATAATCTGATGGATGAGAGCTGAAGCGGGAGGGAGAAGCAGCACTCTGGGCCTAGGATGTGATGGGAACCAAGGTAGGAGGGTGGAAAATGCTGATTTTGTGCCAGAGGCACAGGGCAAGTGACCCAGAAAGAGGGTCACGTCTGAACCTCTCTGAACTCCCATCTCCCAGCAGGGCCTGACACAGAAGAAGTGCTTAAAAAATGCTTGCTGAATGTACAGGTTGTGAATGGAACAGCACCCAAATTCTACTGATTGAAACAGCAAATCAAACACATCACAAAATCTGCCAGACAGAGTCGGCACAGGCAGCTAATTGGGCATTGAGCTTCAAGATCTATCCTGAGGTACAATGCTGTCAGTGACAGGATGATATCTACACACCTACAAGGAAGACAGTTAATACGACTATTAAGCAAATTAAGGTACCAACCACTAAGGCCAAACATGAACAAATTCAAGATTTTTATCAACTTCTGCAGTCTGAAATTGATCAAACATGCAATCAGGATGCACTGATAATTACTGGTGATTGGAATGCAGAAGTTAGAAATGAAGAAGAATTGTTAGTTGGAAAACACGGCCTTGGTGATAGAAATGATGCCGGAAATTGCACGATAAAATTTTGCAAGACCAACAGCTTCTTCATTGCAAATGCCTCTTTTCAACAACATAAACAGCAACTATACACACGGACCTCGCCAGATAGAATACACAGGAATCCAATTGACCACATCTGTGGAAAAAGCTGATGGAAAAGCTGAATATCACCAGTCAGAACAAGGCCAGGGGCCGGCTGCAGAACAGACCATCAACTGCTCATATGAAAGTTCAAGCTGAAGCTGAAGAAAATTAGAACAAGTCCACAAGAGCCAAAGTAAGACCTTAAGTATATCCCACTTCAATTTAGAGACCATCTCAACAACAGATTCAATGCACTGAACACTAATGACTGAAAACCAGACGAGTTGTGGCATGACATCAAGGACATCACAGACAAAGAAAGCAAGAGGTCATTAAAAAGACACAAAAGAAAGAAAATAACAAAATGGATGTCAGAGGAGACTCTGAAACTTGCTCTTGAACATCGAGTGCCTAAAGCAAATAGAAGAAATGATGAAGTAAAAGAGGTGAACAGAAGATTTCAAAGGGCGGCTCAGGAAAGACAAACTAGAGTATTGTAATGACATGTACAAAGACGTGGAGTTAGAAAACCAAAAGGGAAGAACATACTCGGCATTTCTCAAGTTGAAAGAACTGAACAAAACAATTTACACCTCCAGCTGCAATACTGAAGGATTCTACAGGGAAAATATTAAACGACACAGGAAGTATCAAAAGAAGACGGAAGGAATACACAGAGTCACTATACCAAAAAGAACTGGTCGACGCTCAACCATTTCAGGAGGTAGCATACGATCAGGAACCGGTAGTACAGAAGGAAGTGGTCCAAGCTGCACTGAAGGCACTGGCAAAAAACAAGTCTCCAGGAATTGACAGAATACCAACTGAGATGTTTCAACAAACGGATGCAGCACTGGAAGGGCTCACTCGTCTATGCCAAGAAATCTGGAAGACAGCTACCTGGTCAACCAACTGAAAGAGATTCATATTTATGTCTATTCCCAAGAAAGGTGATCCAACCGAATGCAGAAATTATTGAACAATATCATTAATATCACAAGCAAGTAAAATTTTGCTGAAGATCATTCAAAAGCAGTACATTGACAGGGAACTGACAGAAATTCAAGCTGGATTCGAAAGAAAATGTGGAATGAGGGATATCACTGCTGATATCTGATGGATCCTGGCTGCAATCAGAGAATACCAGAAAGATGTGTACCTGTGTTTTATTAACGATGCAAAGGCATTCGACTGTGTGGATCATAACAAATTACAATAACGCTGCAAAGAATGGGAATTCCAGAACACTTAATTGAGCTCATGAGGAACCTTTATCAAGAGGCAGTCGTTTGAACAGAACAAGAGGATACCGTGTGGTTTAAAGTCAGGAAAGGTGTGCCTCAGGGTTGTGTCCTTTCACCATACCTGTTCAATCCATATGCTGAGCAAATAACCTAAGAAGCTGGACTATATGAAGAAGAATGGGGCATGAGGATTGAAGGAAGCCTCATTTTCAACCTGCGTTATGCAGATGACACAACCCTGCTTGCTGAAAGTGAAGAGGACTTAAAGCACTTGCTGATGAAGATCAAAGACTACAGGCTTCACCATGGATTATACCTCAACATAAAGAAAACAAAAATCCTTACAACTAGATCAATAAGTAACATCATGATAAATGGAGAAAAGATTGAAGTTGTCAAGGATTTCATTTTACTTGGATCCACAATCAACGCCCATGGAAGCAGCAGTCAAGTAATCAGACAACGCACTGAAGTGGGCAAATCTGCTGCAAAAGATCTCTTTAAAGTGTTAAAAAGCAAAGATGTTACCTTGAAGACTAAAATGCACGTGACCCAAGCCATGATGTTTTCAATCACCTCATATGCACGTGAAAGCCGGACAATGAATAAGGAAGACTGAAGAAAAACTGACACCTTTGAATTATGGTGTTGGTGAAGAATACTGAATATACCATGGACTGCCAAAAGAACAAACAAATCTGTCTTGGAAGAAATACAGCCAGAATGCTCCTTAGAAGCAAGGATGATGAGACTATGTCTCACATACTTTGGACATGTTATAAGGACATCATGCTTGGTAATGTAGAGGATCAGTGAAAAAGAGGAAGACCCTCTAGGTGATGGACTGACACAATGGCTGCAGCAACGGGCTCAAGCACGACGACAACTGTGACAATGGCGCAGGACTGGGCAGTGTTTCATTCTGTTGTACGACTCGATGGCACCTAACAAAAACAACAATCTACAGAAGTTGCCTTTGCTGCCACAGAGCCTCTGTGAGCTACAAGGTTATCATGGGAGAAGAAAGTACCTTCCAGATTCTAGCTAGCACTGAAAGGTATTCTGGGAACCCCTGAGGGTCTTTATGTATGCACTTTTTTTTAAATGAAGCAGATATATTAGTGAAATAACAACTAACAGATGTTTCCCTACCCTCCCTCTTTCCCGCACTAGAAGCACTGATCTTAGATTTTAACAGGAGGTC
The DNA here is from genome assembly GCA_030035585.1 of Dugong dugon. Lineage (NCBI taxonomy): Eukaryota > Metazoa > Chordata > Mammalia > Sirenia > Dugongidae > Dugong > Dugong dugon. Next base: position 93,697,573 of record CM057462.1, read on the forward strand.
CCAAAAAAACCTATAAGGAAAACCAGGTACAATTCATGGAGGCAGCCTCTACATGCCACCAGGAGGCAATAGCTGCACAGCACCAGGTCCCTAATAGTAGGCCAAGTGAGTCGGATGTGGTCTCTTAAATCCTCACTACCCTGCAGGGCAGAGTCTCCTCACCCTCTTTTTTTTTTTAAATAGCTTACATTTTCTGATTGGTTTCTGTGTGCCAGCCTGTTCTATGAGCTGTACATGTATTAACTTGTTTACCCCCATGGCAATCCTATAAGGTACATGTTATTCTTATTCCCATTACACACCGCAGAAAACAGAGATTCTGAGAGAGAAAATAATTTGCCCAAGGTCAGACAGCCAATAAGCCCCAGACTTAGGATTCACACTGAAGTCTGGGATGGCTTGAGTATCTTCCCCTCCCACAACACTACCTGGCTCTAGTGTGGGGTACAAACCTGGGTGCCAGAAACTGAGTTCAGATACAGGTGCCTCCTTGTTATCATAAACTGGGTTCTTCTTTTTCCAGTCTACCCCCTCCATACTATTATCCTGACCCCACCCTGTTATTGGAGAAAATCAGAGGGAAACAAGCAACTGAGGGCTGCCTTGAAGGAGAAAAGACATCAAGACAGAGTCACTTTGAATGGTGTCCACAGGGGAGGGACCAGGGGCAGAAGAGCCATTTGGGAAACTAGAGAGAATTGGAGAAGGGGCCATTTATGGACTAATTATTTATATAGGAGCTTCAGGGAACATGGCACTAGAGTCAACTGTGTGAGCTAGACAGTGAGCTAGAGAGTCACTTAACCTCTATGAACCTGTTTCTTCACTACAAACGGGTAACAGTCATGTTGCTTATCAGGTTGCTGTGAGGGATAAGTGAGAGAACACATGAGGGGTTCACTTCAGTGCCCGGGGTGCAGTAAATGCTCAATAATTGGTAACCACTGAGATTATGACAGTATTACCTCTTAGTCATCATCATTATCCTTGTTGCACCACCTGGTTCTCCAAACCATGGGCAATGATCTGAAGAAGTGCTCAGTGTCAGAGCTGAAGGGTATAGAAACCAAGCACAAAGCTTGACTGCACAGATTGAGTGGTGAATGGGCCAGTGGTTTCTTTGGGCCTTTACCTACTTCCTTCACATGGTCTCCATCCACACTCAGGGATCGAAAGTGGAGGAGGACCAAGAGCAGGGATAGTGGGCTCACTTAATTGTCACACCTATTCCAAGTGGCCTCCTACTTTTTTCACTTGGCTTTTTATTTATTCCATGAGGAGTTTTCTGGTTGCAATTTCAAGCTAGAAAACCAGGTTGGGGTCTGGCTGTCAGTCACTGGGGTTAGGAGGTCAAAGGAGCTGAGGAACCCAAAACGACATTCTCTTTGCTTTTCATGATTTCACCACTTCTCTAATTTACAGGTGGCGGAGGGCAGATAGAGGGCTTCTGAGGACCTATGTAAGGAACCTCACACCCAGGGCTTATTCTTACTCTCCACGCCTCCAGTCCTTCTTCCTCCAGATCAGGAGAGTTGGGCCTTGCCCTGGAGCCTTGGGCTGATGGCTGCCTGCACTTTGGCAAAGACAGTGTGATGTAGGGGAAAGATCTCTTGACTTGGAGTCAGAAGACATGACTTCAAATCCCCACTCTTACTCTAACTAGCTAAGTGATCTAAGGCAAGTATAATGGGGATAAAAACATACCCTTAGGGTTGTTCAAAGGATAAAATGACTTAATGCGAGAAAGATTGTCAAACAGTCCCCAGTATACAGCAAGCATTATTCACATGATAGCAACCATTATCATATTATTATTTATCGCTACTATAGTTACTTCAACAGGGAACTGCCAGAAATTCAAGCTGGATTTAGAAGAGGATCGGATCTTGGTTGAAAGCAGAGAATAGCAGAAAGATGTTTACCTGTGTTTTATTGACTATGCAAAGGCATTTGACTGTGTGGATCATAACAAATTCTGGATAACATTACAAAGAATGTGAATTCCAGAACACTTAATTGTGCTATAAGGAACCTGTACATAGACCAAGAGGCAGTCATTCGAACAGAACAAGGGGGTACTGCCTGGTTTAAAATCAGGAAAAGTGTGCGTCAGGGTTGTACTGTTTCATCATACTTAATCAATCTGTATGCTGAGCAAATATGGACTACATGAAGCTGGACTTTTATGAAGAAGAACGCACATCAGGACTGGAGAAAGACTCTGACACAACCTTGCTTACTGAAAGTGAAGAGGACTTGAAGCACTTACTGATGAAGATCAAAGACTACAGCCTTCAGTATGGATTACACCTCAATACAAAGAAAACAAAAATCCTCATAACTGGACCAATAAGCATCATCAATATAAATGGAGAAGATACTGAAGTTGTCAAGGATTTCATTTTACTTGGGTCCACAATCAACGTCCATGGAAGCAGCAGTCAAAAAAATCAAACAATGTATTGCAGTGGGCAAATCTCCTGCAAAAGACCTCTTTAAAGTGTTCAAAAGCAAAGATGTCACTTTGAGGACTAAGGTGCACCTGACCCAAGCCATGGTATTTTCAGTCACCTCATATGCATGCAAAAGCTGGACAATGAATAAGGAAGACCGATGAAGAATTGATGCCTTTGAATTATGGTGTTGGCAAAGAATACTTAATATACCATGGACTGCCAGAAGAATGAACAAGTCTGTCTTGGAAGAAGTACAGCCAGAATGTTCCTTAGAAGGGAGGATGGTGTGACTCTCACATATTTAGACATGTTATCAGGAGGGACCAGTCCCTGGAAAAGGACATCATGCTTGGTAAAGTAGAGGGTCAGCGAAAAAGAGGAAGATCTTCAATGAGATGGATTGACACAGTGGCTGCAGCAATAGGCTCAAACATAGCACTGATTGTGAGGATGGTGCAGGACTGGGCAGTATTTTGTTCTGTTGTACACAGGGTCACTATGAGTCAGAACCAACTTAAAGGCACCTAACAACAACAACAACTATAATTACTACTGCTACTACTAGCTGTATGGCCTTTAGCAAGTCATTTAATATCTCAGGACCTCAATTTCCTCATCTTTACAATAGGGATAAAGTTATCAGCTACAAAGAACTGGCATGAGGATTAAAGAAATGCAAATATACATGTAAATTGCTTAGGACAATGGCAAGTTCCTACCAACATGGTAGCTATTGCTATAATTATTGATTTGACAGGCATTATTGAACACCGATTCTGTGCTGAGCACTGTGCTTCCCACCAGTCAGAGAGTGATGTGTGAGACCCAGATCGTGTCTTAAGAGCTCATAATCAAGTCAGAAAGACAGACATTAAAACGCATTCAGGGCTCAGTTTCAGAAGCTTCAAGAGAAGCCATGAGAGAGAGGTTCAACTCCATTCCTGTCCCTTTCCCTTCACATTACTGGCTCCCAGGTCTGGGTTAGTGGGGGTATTGTCTAAACCAGAGACCTCCCCACCTGAACCCTGCAAAGAAATCAGGTCCCAGTCTCCAGCCTGCCACCACCTTCTCTCTTCCTATGGCTAGTGTCCTCTACCTCCTCACCCTCACCCTCACCCAGAGACCACTAATCCCTGGGAAGGTAAAAACTGCTGTAACATCCAGAAGGAGAGATGTGAGTAAATAAGGCCATTGGGCTTTAAGGTTTTAACTGGCTCTGAGATCTCACAGCCAAGTGGCAGATATGTTTTTACCTTCGCAGAACACCTTCAAGTATAAAAACAAAGGCTGCAGTTGGCAGGAAACCCTATCTGATCAACGAGAACACATCAAGTCCTTCCTCCTTCACCAAGTTCAGTGATGAGTCGCTTGCTGAGAGATCAAAATGTGATTCAGACATCAAGAACCCAGGCCCCTGTCTGTCCTGGTGCTGCTTCCTCTGCCCAACATGGACTTAATTACAGACTCACCAATACAATTCTTAAAAGAACAAGATGCGTCTCAGACAAAGGGACTACTACTCTAAGTATCTTGTACAGACACTTTCTGAAGCCCTCAGGAGCAACTGCACTGCCCTTTGTTTGGGGTCTTTGCCCTTGTAAGAGAAGGATCCCACACATGCAGGGCAGCACCTCAAGGTGGGGGAACATCAAAAAAACAATACTCAAGGGATCTGGCACTGGCAAAGACCTGGCACTCAAACCCCTCTTTGACTTTCACCTTCAGTGACCTCATTTCCCTGGGCCTGTTTTTTCACCTGAAAAATGAGACACTTGACCAGATGACCTCTAAGAGTCCTTCTAGTCTTCATACTGTCAGACTATGAGTCCATCTACAGGACATCAGCAACACATGTGCATACGGCTTAAAAAAGAGCAGCTGAGTTCCTCCTCCCTCCTATCCACTTTACTCCTTGATCATCCATGACTACCCCTGCCTGCAGGATGAAGTCCAAGCTCCCTGGCACAGCATCAAAGGACTCTCACCTCCCCCTTTTTCCAACTTTGTCTAACACATTAACCATCCAGAACCTTTCGGTAGCTTCTGCTTTTGCTGGTCACTTTACCTCTGAATATGCTCTCTGCTCTGCTGGAAATGCCCATGTCTAACCTCCTGCTCCCTGTCCAACACAGCTCTAAATCTGCCTCATCCAGGTGGCCTTCCATGCCATATGACTCAGAGGTGTTGACTATCCCCTTATTGTCTCCCCAGGGTCTGATACCTGTGCTGATTAAAACACCCACCATATACTACAGTGACCCCATTTATCTGTAACATTTTCTGCATTAGACTGAAAACCCTCAAGAGAACAGGAACTGAGTCTTACGCATTTCTGATTCTTTGCATCTAACACTGTTCTTGATCTACAGGAGGTGTGCTAGGACCATTTCTCACAAAAATAAACCAATAATAGAGGAACTCTCAAGATATTTTAAGAAAGAAAGAAGTGGTTACTGCTACTAATCTTAAGCATGCCTCTTTCTGCAGTCTAATTGAGACGCTGAGAAAAGGTGTATGTCTCTTCTGTAGAAAGCACTGATGCTTAGGAGATGGAATCTGAGTTGGGAACAGACTTGCAAAAAAAAATCAACAAAAAAACACCTAGAAATTGTGGGGGGGGGGGGCATGTTCTTTAAACAGCCAGCATTTTTTGGTTAATCTGGGCCTTGGAGCAAGGCAAGTCATACCAAGGGGCAAAGAGTATCATCAGTGGGATATGGCTTGGCACTGGCATGGGGAGACAGACCTCGGGGCTTGGGCTGGCAGCAGCGTTTCAGCACAAAGCTGATGTTGTCCGTGCGCAGGATCTGCTTCTTCAGGTGGTCCATGAGACCTCCCAAGCTGGGAAAGCTGCGGTCCGAGCCATGCAGGCTATAGCGGCCCTTCTGTACCTCGATCTGAAAGTTCTTGAACTGTTTCTGGCCACCCAGCACCTGCCATTCAGGAAATGACCAGAAACAATTTGTTTAAAAAGGGGTTAACAAATATACCATAGGTATATAAGACATTAACGTTAGAGAAGTTGAGTGAAGGATATATAAAAACTCTACTATCTCTGTAATTTTTCTGTAAATCTAAAATTACTTAAGAATAAAAGGTCTACTATAGATAAATAAATGAACCAACCAACAAATAAATAATAAAAAGGGTTTGAGGAGAAGGCACTGATACAAGGGAGTTAACAAAGCAGTTTCCACAAGGGCACCACTTGTTTCTTGACCTATAAGATGAAGACCATTAAAGTACCAACCTTACAGGACTGCTGCTAGAATGCTATGACACAACACATGCAGAAACCTGAGTAAGCGCTCTGTAAAGATTAGCAAATGTTAATACCCATGAAATTATTATTATTACAGCAAAATTTATCCAGGAACTCCCTCAAACTGAGCCCTTCCAGATCACACATTTATTTCAGGAGGACCATGGTGGAAACCGGTGTTTAGCTGCCTTGATCCTGTTCCAGGGCTCTCTGGCGCCACAGATAAGAAGTATAAGCAGAAGTTTTCTTTCATGAGCACTTTCTGTATAAAGGAAACTATTTTAGTGGTTAAGAATGAGGGTCAGAAAGGCCTACTTACTGTGTAAACTAGGGCAAGTTATTTAAAATTTCAGTGCCTTAGTTTCCTCATCTGTATAATGGGAATAATACCACCTATTTCATTGGGCTATTGTAAAGCTTAAACTAGAACATGTAGATAAAGTGCTTAGCACAGTGCCTGGTGAGCTGAAATAATAGCAGTAATCATATCCTAAAGAAGCCTGGTGGTGCAGTGGTTAAGAACTCAGCTGCTAACCTAGAGGTCAGGGGTTCAAACTCACCTCGCAGCTCCAAGGGAGAAAAGATCTGGTGATCTTCTCCTGTGAAGATTATAGCCTAGGAAACTCTACAGGGGCAGCTCTACTCTGTCCTACAGGGTTGCTACAAGTTGGAATCAACTGGTCGACACACAACAATCATATCTATTATTGCTGCTTTCCCCAGGTAATGGATACCAGGTAGGTCATGTTACTGAATCACTGACATTCTTAGTACAGCACAGGACTTGGATGGGCTGTTTCATGCACCCATTGATGGTGGAGGGAGATTAAACTTCCTCTAAGGACTGACGAATAAAGAGGTCAGGCATCCTGTCAAGGCAACAAGCCCGACAGGCTCTGAGCCTCTGAGCCCGTACCAGCCACAAGGCCCAGCTGTACGCAAAAACCACAGGCAGGTGGTGGCCCCTGGAGACTTTGCCCAGAACACTTGGCAGCACTGGGTTCCTTCTGCCATTTCCTCTTGCCACTCTTGACTGAGCCCAGGCCCCATGGGCTCTCTAGTACTTTTCTTTCTTGTGTCTGAGGGCTACAATATGCTAATGCACTAACATCCACCTCACATTACCTTCCCCTGCCCCAGTTCTCCCAATTCATGTTGAACCCAATCAATACTAATGTATTTAGTCAAACTAATTTTTTTTTTTTTAAGTCAAACTAATTTTATAAAACTTATCGTCTTTTAAAATATTCCATTTCTTGTATTTAAAAAAATAACATGAATAACAAAAGCATTTATGGTCTAGTGTGGCTCACGTCTTGGCCTTCAGGGTTTCCCTCACATCATTCCTGGCTTCCAGCATCATCTGAATTTACTGACAGACATCTCCACTTATTGTCAAAACATGGGACAGCAGTTTTTCTGTTAAAATGTTTGAAGCCACCATGTGGGGAAATCTGTGTCAGGCCACACTGATGAAGCAGTACTCTTGACACTGTACTAGAGAATGCAAACAGACTCTGGATACGTAATAAAACTTGACACTGAGTATAAAATAAACCACTCTCAATAATTATACAACACTGCCCAAGTGATTGGTGTGAACTGGTTTCCTGGTTGTATTCCATCCGCTAGAGCCACAGTGGACCCCTGCCATGAGTCCCCTGGAGGACGAGAGGGCCATGTGGAAGAAAGGGGACAGGGTCTGGCTGCTAGGAAACAGCTTCCTTTTGGAAAGCATGTTTCTCCCTTGTTAGGGATTCACTCATAGACCCAGGCTTTTCTACACCCCTGCCCCCAGGGTGGTCTTCTCTGCAGCGGCTCCTGGACCAGGTCCCACTGGATACCCATGACCCCATCTGGCTTGGACCAAGCCAGTGTCCTGACTGACCTGAGACTTTTCAAAGCAGGTGACAGTCATGAGGATGTTGTCAAAGTCGGTGCAGCTCCACCTCAGCACATACATCCCCTCCTCGCTTCCCTCTTGCCGCAATTTGTTGATGGCGTATTCGGTGCTGGAGGGGTAGATGTGGAAAGGGAGAAAAAATTCACACCAAGCAGGAACACTCTAAACTCCTGGGACATCCACTTCTCTGAGCTACCTCCAACCTTACAGCCCCATCACATTACTTGCCTTCATTCCCAAAGTCCTCTCTGCCATGATGTGTGAGGCATGCCAAGACACTGGGGAGCCTCAAGACACACCAAGTCTCCAAGGTCTAGATGAGGACTCAGCCTGCTGCCAAAGCCACTGAGCCCTGCTTGTCCCCAAGTTCCCCAGATATGCTGTCGCCAGCTTGAGCCAGAAGAACCGCCCCAAGTCTGGTGATCAGTGGCCAAGATTCCATCCCTGCTCACCACCCCCAGCCAGCACAACCAGAACATGAGCCTCAGGGCAGGAATTTAGGGCTGTTCTGTTCATTGCTATATCCCCAGAAACCAGAACACGCCTGGCTCAGTTGCACTCTATAAACACATGTTGAATGAAAAAAATCAATGAGGATTAGAACGATGCTAGTAGGGAACATGCCTCTCTTCACTCCATTGCTTCCCCAGGATCCATCAGTTGTGGCACATAGAGGGCAGTGAACACTGGTTAAATAAATCAATGTATGAGATTACTAGTACCTAGTGAGTGCTCACTAAGTGTTGGTCAGAGATGGGTGAGTGGTCATTGTGTTTTAAAAGGCAGACATTAAGTACTTTCCGATTGCTCTAACACCACCATGCCTTTGCGCATGCTCATTCCTCCCCTGGGATACCCTTTCCTTCTTTATGACCTGGTTAACCATCATTGGTTCCTCAAGGTTTAATTCCATTTGAATGCTGCTCAATCTGAGAAGGCTCCTTGGGCAATGAGTCTCCGACTTCCACAGAACATGAAGCAGTCATTCATTCCACAAATACTTACTGAGTGCCTACTATGTGCCAGGCTCTGCATGGGTGCCAAGGAAAAGCAGTGAGCAAAACAGTGCCCCTCCTTTATGAAGCTCATATTTTGGGTGGTGAGGGTAGTCAGACAAGAAACAAAGGGACATGTAAATACATATAATATGCCAGGGGTGACAAATGCTACTAAGGAAAAATAAAGCAGAGTGACAGGGTCAGGGAGTATAGGGTGAGGAGGGAGAAGAGGTGCTGTTATTTTATATAAGGTGCTTAGGGAAGACTTCACTGACAAGGTGCTGAGTGACACCTGAAGGAAGTGGGGGTTATGTAGGCTCTGGAGGAAGGGCATTTCAGGCCAAGAGAACAGCATGTGCCAGGGCTCTGAGGCAGAACCATGGCTGGGATATTTGAAGAGCATGCTTTATTATAATACTCAACCCCTTGCTCTGCAATAGTTTGTGTGTCTGTTTCCCTGTGAATCTGTGAGCCTGTCAAGGCCAGGGACTATGCCACTAATGAACTACTTGTCCAAGAGGTAACCAGGATAGTGAAGAAGGTGGAAGTTACATCATGTGGAAGGCAGCTGAAGAGATGCTTCTGCAGGCATATTTTGGTCTGAGAAGAGAGACTCAGAAGAAAGAAAGCAGTTACGTCTGAAGGGCGCTCATGTGTAAGAGGAAGTTAACAGAATCCATGTTGCCTCAAACATGAGAACTCAGGTAAATGGGCAGAACTTACAAAGAAGCAAACCTCAACTCCATATAAAAATAGTATGCACGTCTGTAATGGTCAGAGCTGTAATCTAGTGGCTGCCATCACCAGAGGTGTTCGAGCACAGGCTACCAGTTCTGAGATGCAGGTGGGACAGGACATCCCGCAAAGCCCCTTCTAGTCCTGAGGCTTCTTTATCCTCACAGTCCCCATGTTCACCTGGCACTTCAGGACAAGCTGTCACAGGATGTGTTTACTACACCGTCTGATGCTGATATCTGTATCCTGTCCTTCTTTAATCACCCACAGTGTTTGGTGCAGCAAGGGGTTAGGAAGAGTAGCACTTCTCCATCAGTTGTGGAAAGGTGAGGGGGCTGAATAATGAGGAGAAACCTGAGTAAACGAGAAGAGGTGAATGGCTGCTACAAGAACCCAGGTAGGAAGGCCTGACCAAGGTTGCGAGAGCAGGGATGGCAAAGAGGGTAGCAAACAAGTACTAACCAACATGGTCAACTGGCTCCAATCTAAATAACTGAGGATATCTGTGTGTGAAGAGAACACAGGCCTCATCACTAAAGCATGGGCTCTTTCCCCACCAAAGGCAACTGAAAAGGATCTAGAACCAACCAGATTGGACCATGACAGCCGTTCTGTATGTTGTGTACGATCAACGGGGGAGCCACATCAGTGCAGAGGTAATGATGGGCATCTGCCGTGAGCCGGAAGTAGCCATCTACCAGAGACACAAAGGACAAGGCCTCCTCATGGGAAGAGAGCTTCAGTTCCTGGTGAGAGAGAAGAAATTCCCATGGTTACATACTATCATATTAAGCAGCTGACTTTGTGGGAGGTAACGAGTGAGAAGACTACTTAGACCAGAATGAAAAATGCATGACCCCAAAGGGAAACTCTTTTTGCTGATAATAAGTATCCACCTTACGCTGATATAGAACTCTTACCATTCAACACACTTTCCTACCTATTATCTCATTTCATATCTAATTATATCAAAGCTATTGGATGGAAGCACGGCAGGGGAATGGCAGGGAGACCTGTGGAGAAGCTGCCACTTGGGTTCAGATAGGAGAGGAGGAGGCCTGAAACAAGGTGGCAGAGGCATAAAAGTGGAGGTGAGAGGAATAGAGAGTATACAAGTCATACCCTGGTGCTGGCACTAAGAAATGACAAATTGAGTCAGCATTATCCCTGTATTACAGGTAAGGAAACAGGCAGAGGTGCTTCATCTCATGGCACAGTTGGTCTAGAAGGTAAAATTCCTGGATTTTAATTCAGGAGTGGTCCCAGACACAATGATGAGGTAGCTAGATTAAGTCCACTTTCCTCTGAGGGTTGGGAGAGGAAGACAGTCTTAACTCAGAGTGGGAAGAGACTAAGGCAAGAGTGGAGGGGAAGAGGGAGGGAATTTCCATGGAAGGAAGGAATTCAGAAAAACTCTTAGAGGTGAAGACAGGTGGGTTTTTTGTCTTGATATACAGCTGTGAGCAGAGACTATCATTTGACAGGAATCATGGGGTCAGCCAGGAACATTTTCTGGTGATGGAAGATATGTAAGGACACGATTTGGAGCTTTGATTTACAAAAATATTTAAAGGTACCTGAGTTTCAGAGACGGGTAAAACAGTACCTTGAGAATATGACTTTTCATAGCACTGGAGAAAGGCAAAAGGAGAGAGGCTGGTGGCAGAGAGAGACAAAGAGACCAGTGAAGGGGAAAGGAGGCGGATGTGAGAAAGGAGGTACACAAGACAACAAGGAGGTAAGGGGGCCTAGGGACAGCCAGCTGTGATGCCAAACAGAGGGTGCACTGAGGTTGTGAGCTAAGGAGGCCAAAAGAGGGCGAGGTATCAGGAAGGAGACTGTGTGCTGAGCGTGCCTCCTGTGAGGTGTGACCTGGCATCCACCTGCAGATATTTCCAAACAGTGAATTCAATATGGTCCGGGATGAGGGGCAAGGCTGACTGAGGTAGCCCCTTACCCAGCAACAATGCAAGCAAGACCACATAAGTATGTAAGTTCCCCGCGAAGAGAAGTCTAAATGGCAATGGGAGATGTCAATGAGGTGCTGTGATAATCAATAATCAAGAAAGACCAGCAGGCAATGTATTGCCTGATCAAAGGGCTTGGAAATCCCATGTCTGGGAAGGGACAGGGGAGTGAGATACTGGAGAGGCAGCATGGTATAGCTGTTAACCCACAGGCTCTGGAGACAGCCTATCTGGGTTCAGATTCAGCATCTCCACTTGTTATTAGGTTGAAGCATATAATATCACCATTTTTACAGGCCAAAAGTTATCAAATATTGGCCATTTCACGTGGTTGAACCTAACAGCTGTGTGATCTTGAGCAACTTACTTATTAACCTCTTTGTGCTTCAGTTTCCTCCTCTATAAAATGGGGGAAAATAATAAACCCACTTCATAGTGTTGATAGGAAAATGGAACGAATCAGTATTTGTACAGTACTTAGAACAGGAAGTGCTTGGCACATAGTAAGGGGTATAAAAGTGCCTGTAAAGAAAAATAAAATAATAAGGAGATCACGTATTTGTTTCTTCCTGTCATCCTCCTGCTCCCACACAGCACTGTGACTTGGCGCAGAGTCGCTGGCCCAGGTGGCCAGGATGAACTCAGATTTATGTGATGGGTGCACCTATTGGGTGCTGGACTTCACTGTCAGCCAGGACACGGCAGGGGCAGGCTCACAAACATGTACCAGATGGCCGCTGCTTCTCCTCCTCTGCCCATGCCTTAAGGGGTTGGCCATGCTGAAGAGCCAGCTCATGGACATGCTAACCTCTCCCCTCACTAGTGTCCCCGGGGATGATAACGCCTTAGAAATCAGCACAGGGCCACAAGCACAGGCTGGAGCCTGACGGAACTGGATGAGTGCCTGCCACTTTCTCACTGGGTGACCTAGACAAGTTTCTACATCCCTTGAGAAGTCTCTGATTCCCTGTTTGGAGCCAATGTTCTACATGTAAGGTTCTTGTGAGGATTAAATGAGATAATGAAGGCATAGCATATAACACAGGGCCCAATATCTATAACACGTTTGATAAACAGTACTTATTTTTTTCCTCCCTCCATTTCTCATCTTTCCATTAACATCTATCTGGGCCTTTCCATGTCTCTCTTCACGTTGTTTTCATTATTTGTTGATGATAAAATTAATGCATGCTTATTATTTGAAAAAATGGGGAAAAAATTAAAATCATTCATAATCCCACCATAAATGTTATTAAACAACAGCATAAATAAATGTTGTTATTTGATTATTCTTCTATGAGCATGTGAATGCGCATGCATACCTCTAAAATTCTGAACAAAATTGGTGTCACCCTATAAAGTTTTATATTGTTTTTTTTTCCATTTACCAAAGCATTTTTCCAGATCATTATAAACTCAGCAATTTGGTTGTATAATATTCTACTACTCAGATGAATTGTGATTTGTTTTCCCGTTCTTCCTATTATTGTACATTTATTTTCAATATTTTGACACTGAATTGAATATTCTCATTCATCAGCCACTGCCTGCATCTCTCATTGTTTCTGACAGATAAATCCCTAGATTCCTGAATGAAGGGATATAAATAACTTCAAGGTTCTCAAGCCACGCCACCAAGCTGTCCTCCAAAAGGTTGTGGCAAAAAGACAGTTACCCTGGGTGGAAGAGAGTGACCATCTGCCCTAAAGCACATCATCAGACTCTTTTCCAGCACTGAATGTTATCATTTTGATGTAGTACTTGACAAATTTTAGGCAAAGATTGGCACTTCACTAGTGTCGACTCACCCCACTTTGTGAGAGTGTCTCTATCTCACCATCCTGCTCTCTCCACTTGTTGGCCACAACTTCCCCTGACACAAACATGTTTATTTTGGCAGGGTTCCCACTTCCCCTGCCAAGCTGGCCTGCCTGTCTAGTTTATGTCCTCAAGTGATACCAAAAAAGGAAGTGAGACTGAACACCCCTTCCTCTGTCCGAGAGTCACTGGCTGTGACTGACACCAAACGAGGACTGCCACTGTGGCCACAGCCACTGGCTGGACAGTCTGCTTAAGAGCAAAGTGGGGCTTCCCACTGATGTGACCCCAGAGGACCCACCCAACTCAGCAGAGAGGCCTCACAGGAGCCCTTGGGGGAAAACACTGACATTCATTGATTTTCTTTTCCTTCAAATCCGCTAACTTTCGTGAGTTAAATATTGATGCTGAAATATCTTCAGGAGGGCAGCACACCCTGAAGCAGATTCACATTTGCAAGAACAAAGAAAGGTGTTAGAATGTACCTGTGCAACTCAAAAACTGATGCTGATATGCCTCAGCAAGAGGGACTTTTTGGCTTAAGTAAGACAAGCATCAAATTTTCTTTTCGGGATGGGAACTCTGAGAGGCACGTCCCGCGTAAGTGGTCTAAGTAATGTCTCCCTCTCATCACCAGATCCAGGGTTAGTAGCTTCTAGAGCAAATTTACCATTTTTTTGTTGTCTTGCTTGTTAATGCTGACTGCAGACTCCTTTATTACAATGTGAGTGATTTCAGGAAAGTAAGAAAAATTGTTCCACTCTTCCCGGATTCTGTTTTTCTCCTCATCCTTCTTGTGTTTATTTTCCAGTTTTTTCCACTTCAGTTTATTTTTCTCCTTTTCAACAGGAAGAACCTGATGAGATGCATAAATGTGACAGAGATAAGTCGACTTTCCCATTTTCTATTGGTAAAAGGTCAACCAACCATTGTGGCAAACCAACGCAGGTCCAAGGTGGAGAAAGCCAGTGTGCCTGGACTTCCAGAGGAATTGGGGGAGTTGGTGCCTGACAGCAAGAGACCTTAATGAGCACACTGACTAAACTCTTTACGTCACTTAACATGTAACATGCATGTAAACTCAGAAAAGGAAATCACTGACCACTAGACATGAATCTACAATCAGGTCCTCTCAATTCCAGACCAATATACGTGTTTCAACACAGATACAGAACATGTTCTTTCCAAACATGACTGGACAGAACATGGGCTTTCTCCATTTAGAATCTATCACCGATTGTCTTGACTTTCTAACAATACTCGGGATGGAATTCTCAAGAGAAGATAAGAATCCCATGCTTGAACAATCGAAGGAGTCATACTTATCTGCACAAGTTTAAATATTTCGTGTAGCACAAGTCTTGGAAACTATCGATCTGTGTTATGACCCTGCCTCTGCCAGTTATTTAACGGCTTAGGTTATCTTTTTGAGCCTCTAGTTTTCCACCTTGGAGACAACTGAGATCCTACCACCTCGCATTAAATACTTATGAACATAGGACCTGCTACACATAAGGTACTCGGTAAGTGTTAGACATTGTTATTTTAGTATGAGAATAAAATAGAAGGAGAAAATGAATTTCACATTTACTTTAATATTATTTAAAGTGATAATAGTAGTAGCTATAATTGTTTATTGAATATTTATTATATGCCAAACATCACTTAATTCTCTCAACAATCCTATGAGTAGATACTGTTATCTCCATTTTACAGATGAGTAATATACAACAGACGTAGGTAAAGCAACCTTCCGAAGGCCATATAACTGTAAGAAGTAGAGCTAGAACTTGAACCAGGCCTATATAGGTTTAAAACCCATGTTCTCTAAGCTCTATTGTCTCGTCCAACAAACACCTCAATAAAGAAGCTTCACAATGCAAAATCAATTATCAAGTTTCATGGGGCCTAAATTCAATTTTTGGCACATCACTTATTAGTTATGACCTTGGTTCAAGTTATTTAACTTTTCTGTGCCTCTTTGTCCCCCTGTATAAAATGGGGAAAATAGTAGTATTTCCCTCAAAGGGTTTTTCCCTGAGAAATAAATGAGTTAATATGTGGCTTAGAAAAGTGTCTGACACATGGTAAGCACTCAGTAAACCTCTGCTGTTTTTATTACATATTACACATGCTCTTATTCTTATATTTCTCTATTTCCCAACAGAACTCAAGCATTTATTTAAAGCTTGTGCTATGTGGACACAATAAAAAATGAATGATCCATGGTCTCTAGCCTAAAGGAATTCAGTTCGTGGGGATGATGGAACTGAAAATAGGTAATTCCAACAGAATAAACGGAATACACTGTGTGACACACGTTCTGCTCTGATTGGTCTTCTACGGCTACTTACATTCGGTTTCTGCCGCCACTGGATTCCGAGATTTCCAGTCACCATCACTTCATAGCAAAGAACGTTTCCACTGTCATTTGAATGAAATCGATTCATTTCATTTTCTGATGAAATCAATAACATGGAAGTCTCAAATATTTCAGCACCATAATGTTTTGTCAAAGTTTCCAAGGTAGCCAGGTATTTCACCTTCAGGTCATGCGTGGACACGCTGCTATCACAAATGGTCTTGTTGTTAAATTCCTTTAGGAAATCCTTGAAAACATTATTTATTCGCATCCTGGTAAGGAGATTCCTCTGTCTGATGGACTTATTCAGTGTTTCTGGAATATATCGCTTGTAGCTAAAAGAAAGTAGGAAAACATATCTGTCTTTCATGTTTAGGTTAACAGAATAGTTGAGAAACAAACCTGTATCTATAAATCTTCCTTATATCTGGTGTCAAGTGAAAAAGGAGTAATCTCCTTCCCAAGGGTCTTAGATGGAATAGGTGCTGAGGGTGATAATCATAAGGAGATTGGGGTACATAGGGACTGAGAGAGAACAGAAAAGTACATACTCTACATATTTCACTAAATGGGAATTTCTGCAGGTATTTTCAAATTTTCTGGGATACAGTAGCAGACAGCAAAATTGGCTTATAGGTATTTTTGCTTGCTACTTTCACCGTTCCTGTGCACACTAGTGCTTACATATACACACTGTTAATAAGATTCAGCATCAGGTACAAAACCATCTGAGAAGTGTCAAGAGTAGTTATCTCTGGGTGAGATCAGATACTTTGTGCTATTTGCGTATCTGTTTTATAATCTTTCTATAATAATCACGTTTTTATAAAAAACGGGGAAAACACATAAAACTTAATTAAACATAAAAGGCATAGTGTTTCCCATGTGAATGTATTATTACATGGATCAACAAGTAAAGTGAAAGATTAGTTACCCATCCAGATGCTAATCTAAGACACAAAGATTCTCAACAAACTATAATACACAATGCCAGGAAGAGGACCCAGTTTTAAGAAGAGCACAAATATCCATGAAAGAAAAAACAAGTCCATGGGTGGGGGGCAAAGAAGTGGGGAGGCCCTTCTGCTCATTACTCCCAGGTCTAGACAGTACCTGGCACAGGGTAATAATGCTCACTGCACGAATATTTTCACAACAGTAGGAAATTGTGAAGTTTGAGATTTATCCCCAACAAATACCACAATTTTTCCTTTAGATTAATATGATGTGGTAGACGGGAAGATTAGAGGACAGCTGTTATTTTAGCCTCATAAAAAAAATAAAGAGAAGAGCCTAGAGTAAAGGCTGGAGGGAAAAAGAGAGTAGCAGCAGAGCATGTATCTAATCAGCCCCTGCATTACTCAGGATTAACCACGTGGTCTGCTCCAGATTCTGGCTGACAGCAGGGAGATAAGGGATGTTATGAGAAGATGTGCACCACCTATCACAAATGATACAGCACACACAATTTCCTCCGTCTTCATTTATGACAATCCCAATAGCCTATTGGTAAGGGGAAAAAAAATTAAATTTCATAGATGGGCAGAAATTACACAGACTGAAATTCCTTCACAAGGACTTGATCTCATATGATACTTTCAAGTAAATATAATTTTCTTAAGGTAATAGTTGATCATTCCTCACATCAGAATTAAGTAATATAGTAAACTATAGTTCAGGATGGGGATGGTAGTGGCTGACTGTTGAGGTATACTGAGAGAGACTTTAAGACAAGTCAAAAGGAAAAAGTGCAGTGATAGACAGCAATGTCCACCTTGGGTAGGGAGGGGGAGGGAAGGACATGTGGGCCACTAATTTGAGATCCCCAGCACAGAACTTCTACCCTGTACATGTTTCTGAGGTTATCAGACAACATTCAAAATCAGGACATAATTATACTTGTGCTATCTTTTATAAATATTCTAAATAAGATTTAGAATATTTTTTAAATATTCTTTTTTGCAGAAAGCAGTGGCCAGCCAAGAGCTGACAAAGGTTAAATATAAAAATAACATCTTTTAAATCAATTCAGTAGCCAAAATCAAATCAGATTTACCTGATGTCCTTGGGAAGTTCTGGCAACTGCATCTTCTTCATCATGGCATAGTGCGAGATGGCCAGGACAGCCATTCCCAGACACTCATTCTCGATATCGTGCCCATCCTGCTCTGTCTTGGGGTCTCGGATGGGAGCCAGGCATTTGACCAAATCGTACTGTCCCTTTGGAGCCGAGGCAAGAAGAAATTAACCACCATGTAAGTTTCAAAGGCCACCCATGTTTCTGATCTTGGGAGGAATGCTCCAAGGTGAGAAGGTGCTACCCAGAAAAGCAGTACAGCAATGAGATTAATCCAATTTACAGTTCCTCTGGCACCAAACTTTTTTTCAACAAAGCTGGGCATAAAGAAACTCGGGAAATGTTCTCCTAAGGCTCATTCATTCATTTAACAAATAATTACTGAGACCTGTGCTAGGTGCTGGTGAACAGTACAAACACACAAAGCCCCTTCATGGGGATTACTGTATAAATGAAAAGAAGCAACAGTGTGTATTAGGCTGAGACCTGCACTGGGGCAAGGGAAGGTGACGCTTGGCTGGGGTTTGATCATTCATTAATTCCACAAACAGTTCCTGAGATATCCTGTTCTAGGAACTGGGTGTATACAGTTGACAGAGTACCACCCCCTGCTGTGATGTAGAGTTAGAGGGAAGGCAAGCCACATTCTACTTTTATGCATAAAAGTTTTTTCAACATCTGCTGTTCAAGATCCCAATAGTTAAAGTATCACCAAAACATATTCCCTCACTGATGGAGGGGCAGAGCATTCCCAGAGCCAACAGGGACTTTAAAATCAAAAAATAAAAGAAGATTAAAAAGCAGTGTCCGCCACCTGCCTTGTACAGAGTAATAATGATAATACCAACACTGGCTCCCATTTATTAAACCCTAACTACTAATCAAAAAGTCAGTGGTTCAAATCCACTCAAAGGCACCTTGGAAGACAGACCTGGCAATCTGCTTCTGAAAGATCGCAGCCTTGAAAACCCTATAGAGCACAGTTCTACTCTGCACACACAGGGTCACTGTGTAAGTTGGAATCAACTCAAGGGCAACCAAAAACAACAACCTCAGTGCTAGACACTGTGCTAGGTTCTTTTATTTGTTATTTCATTTAATCCTCACAAAAGAGGTGGGTACAGATAGCATCATCTTCAACTAACAAATGAGGAACGTGAGGCACCAAAAGGTGAAGAAGTAACTTCATCTATTCATTTGTAATTATTATTAATTATGTTGTTGTTACGTGCCATCAAGTCAGTTCTGACTCATAGTGACGCTTTGTACAACGGAACACTGCCTGGTCCTGTGCCATCCTCACAATCATTGCTATGTTTGGGCCCACTGTTGTAGCCACTATGTCAACGCATCTCATTGAAGGTCTTCCTCTTTTTTGCTGACCCTCTACTTTACCAAGCATGATGTCTTTCTCCAGGGATTGGTTCAGGGACCAATTATGGGCCATATGTTATTCTAGGTGCTAGAGATATAGCAGTAAACTAAACCAAGTCCCTGACCACATGGAGATTCCATTTCAAAGAGAAAGAAAAGAATACATAAATATATAACATCAGATAGTTATGAAAGACAAAGTAGAGTAAAAGGATAGAGCATGATGGGGGCCTAGTGAGTGGTGGGGCTGACAGCCAAACCTCAATCTGCCAGATTCCAGTGCTATTGTTCCTAAAACATACTGCTAGAGTCACACTCAATCTTTGCTGACTGACTTAAAGTAGACAAAAATGTAAGCATCATGAACTTTTTTTAGCTTATAACAGAAGCAGACGTGAATTCTGGAATAGGTGTCCCTCCATAAACATGTCCCTGGGTGGTGCAAATGGTTAATGCACTAGACTGCTACCCAAAAGGTTGGAGACTCGAGTCCACCCAGAGGCACCTTGGAAGGCCTGGTGATCTACTTCTAGAAAATCAGCAGTTGAAAGCCTGTGGCACACAGTTTTACTCTGACACGCAGGGGGTCGCCATTAGTTGGAATTGGCTCGACAGTAACTGTTTTTTTTACATCAGCACTTCATTTTCTCTAAAGAGGCTTTAGCTTAATGGTTTTTGGACAGAGTTCCCACTACTGTAGTCCCCTTCTTTCTATGATAGGACTTGTTTCTGTCAAGTAAGAAGAGATCATTGACCATTTCCACAAACGAATGAGAACCAATGACAATGATCTATGCCAGCAAGGCCAATGTGTGAGGAACAGAACAAAATCTGAAACTTGGCTTGGCTGTGATTTCCTGTGAACATACCTCAAATAACTACCTCAAATAACTCACTCTCAAATCTCTGGAAAGGTTAGATTATAATAAAATACTTACTCTTTAAAGTATAATGCATCTCTTCTTCCAAAAGGTAAAAGATTAAACCTCAGATATTGACAGGAAGTTGGGCCCAAAAATATCCATCTGAAAATGTCACTTTTACACCTAGAAATCATCTTTGATTCCTCAAATTCCCTCACTTTCCACATTCAACCATTAGCATATCATACCAATTCTATCTCCAAAATTAATTATAAATCCACCCATTTTTCTCTAACTCCACCGCCACTACGCTAAACCAAGCCAGCATCTTCTCTCTCCTGGACCACTGCAACAGCCTCTCAGCTGATATATCTGGTGTGTACTCTTGGCCCCAGCACAATCCACTTTCCACATATCAACAAGAGTCATTATCTTAAAACAAAACAAAACCCTCCAGATGGCTCCCCACTGCACTGAAGGAAGAAACATGACCCCTTACCCGCTTGTACAAGGTTCTATATGAGCTGTTCCTACTCTGCCTCAATAGCCTCATTGCTCACCATGCCCCTCTTGTTCTCCAGCCACACCAGCTCTCCTCCTTTCAGCTCCTGCCTGCCTCAGGACTCTGTTCCCTCTACATCAGTGGTGCTCAACAGGGGGGGGTTTGACCCCCAACTCCAGTTGTTAAGAGTTTGGCTACTAATCAAAAGGTCAGCAATTCAAATTCACCAGCTGCTCCCTGGAAACCCTATGGGGCAGTTCTACACTGTCCTATAGGGTCACTATGAGTCGGAGTCGACCTGATGGCAATGGTTTTGGTTTTTGGTTGTCACAGCTGGGGGGGTGGTGCTACTGGCATCTAGCCAGGGGTGCTACTAAACATCTACCTTGCACAGTGCAGCTCCACAACAAAGAATTATCCACCCCAAGTGTTAGTAGTGCTGCCATTGAAAAACTCAGCTCTTCGTGGAAGGAATACGTTCCTCACCCTTCTCTTAGAATTGCTGGCTCCTTTTTTACTCTTTGAGATTCAGTGTAAATGTCACCTTCTGCTCCTCTCTGGAAGTGAGATGAGAAGGCAGAGAGGGTCAGGAGCTGGCTGAATGGACACGGGAAATCCGGAGTGGAAAGGAGGAGTGTGCTGCCACAGTATAGGGACAGCAACTAGGGTCACATAACAATGTATGTATAGATTTTTGTACAAGAGACTAACTTGAATTGTAAACTTTCACTTAAAGCACAACAGTAAAAAAAAGAAAAATAATTTAAAAAAGAAAGACCATCTCTGATCATACTATTTCAATTCCAGGTCTTTCCATTCAAACCTCCTCCGTTATTCTCTATCACGAAAGCTTTTTCCTTCAAAGCGCTTCTCACAATTTCTTCTGTATTATCTATGTATCATTTTGTTTACTTGCTTGTTTATTTTCTATTTGTTCAACCTGATTATATATCTGACATAGGCAAAAACTGTGTCCGTCTTATTCACCATAGTATCTCCAGCACTTTAGCATGTGCCTGAGGCAAATAGTACACAGACACATGCTAAATCTTTGTTGATAAATGAATTATTATGTAGTCATTCACATAACATCAATCTATACATGATTAACAGAATGAATAAAAAAGTAGTTTATAAAATGATAGGAACAGTAAGATATTTTCAAAAAACACACAGTACAGAGTATATTTATTTGCAGGATAAAATCAGGAAGCATATAATCAAAAATGTTATCTCAGGATAATGGAATTTAGGTGATTCTAACTTCTCTTTCGGTTTTTTTCTAGTGTCTAATCTTTCTACCCACTCACCACTGTGCCTCAGAGTGGCTACCTCCTTCCTCCCCAAATGTTTCTCTGACTGCTGAGCAGTGCCTTCATTAACCCATTTAAGTTACGTCATCCCTAGCTTACAGTTTCCCTCTGCTCTCTGCACGGAAGGTGCTGCAGATGAGAATCAAAACAGATGAGGAGTAAAATTGCGGGGGGGGTGAGGAGACGGGGAAGAAATACAGCCTGAAAACTCACAAGCAGGATAACCAGTCCCTTGGGACCCTGAATTGTTGTGTTCCTGCTCCTCACTTGGGGCAAGTCCAGGTGTAGCAAGAACTTCCCACAGAACAAGCCGTAAGTGTCCTAGCTACCATCAAGTTCAGGTGCAGCAGGAAGGACACACCAGGGAATCTGAGCCCTACAATGAATGCCCAACTCACCCCACGAACCCCAGGTTCTCCTGGGCCCAAACTTCTTACCTGAGCAAACAGATACTCTAGTGAGCTAGCGTCAAGGAGAGGGGTTGCATCTGGAACTTTTTTTTTCTCATAGCCATTTTTCTGCTTCTTTGGAGAATGTCGCCACACTGACTGCTCATTGTCATTGGTCCCGTGCCAGTTGGTGAAATAGAACCTGGAAGGTAGAAAATAAACTTCAACTGTGGGAAGGGGGACCTAGGAACACGTGGGCCAGGGGTCCTAGTTCTACTTAGAGTGATCAGTGTCAGAGGCTAAGCTTCCTGGAGAAAATACAGGCAGTTCCTTTTCTAATGTCCCTCAACTCTGGTTTCCAGTCAGTCTGTCAGAGACTTAAAAACAAAGCAAGACAAACCTTCATCTGTGAAGCACTTCACTGTTTATAAGGTACTTTTCTTGTCCTTCTTACAAGCACTCTGTGGGGCCTCCTGTCAGCACCTTCTCTATGACTCAGGGAGATAAAGTGATTTCCTTAAGGGCATGGAGACAGTGTAGTGCTTAACTCCCAGCTCCTCCGACTTTCCACTAGATCCTTCTAAAAAGGAAACTACCTGCTGAGTAGAACTAGATGCTGGCCTGGCAACTCCTTCACCTTGGTTACTGCCATCCTGTCTCTGATCCAAGATGTACTTTGTTCACATTTTAACATTTATGAATCTAGTTTCCTCAGACAATCAAGATGATACAGTTAATAGTGCAGCACTTCCCATTCCCCAGATTGCTGTTACTAAACTGATGATGTAGCTTACAATCAACAGTATCTTAACATAGAAGAAATACATGAACACTACTATAAACATCAGCTGCAGTACTGTGAATTAACAAGCATTTTGCATATATTATTCATTTAATCTTCACAGCAACCAACAAGGTAGGTTTCACTGTTCCCATTTTACAGATGAAGGAAACTGAAGTTCCGTGTGGCTAGGTGGCCCAAGACTACAAGCCTGTTCTCTTAAGTACTACGTTCCTCTACCACCTGTAAGAGCAAGTCTGAGACGGTGAGTTCTAGAATGTGTGAGTAACTGAGCCAAGCTGGGCCGAGTCATCTTGGTTACAGACTCAGTTGGTCCTGGTGCCTCCCTCCTTTGACATGCTCCTGTGCTGACAAAAACATCCATGTCAGGGAGAAGCAGCAAATAACAGTTTTCCCACTAAAAAAAGCTGCCGTTAAATTCAGCCATCCATCACAGAGCCATATCTGCAGAGCCTAGGATGTGCCAGGGCCCGTGCTAGGTCCTGGGATGCAATGGGTTCTCAGACACAGTCTCTGTGATTTTTCGGTTGATAGTGGTGATCAGTCATTCCCAACAATACGAATATAACACGTATATTTTACAGGGGCATGTGCCATGAGCAGGGCTGCACTGTGACTTTGTGAGCCCCACGAATTTTTCCTTTCCACCATAAAAAAATATTAAAAGCTGTATTCTACAATTGTGTTGGTATAAAAGGAACATAATCCAGGCTAGATTCTTTCTTTTTTTTTTCTTGATTTCAAATAAAATTGAAACATTTTCATGTGCTCCTAATAGTATTTGTGGGCCCTAGGCACTGTGCCTAATGGACAAGTTGGCCCTGGACATAAGAAAGACTTGGATGAGGTACCAAAGGAGTGCCAAGGAGGATTAAGTTACCATCTACTGTGAAGGAAGGTGGCAGGGAGGGGAGCAAAGGTCAGGCAAAGAAGTTAGGACTAGAATGCACAAGGCAATGTATAATGTATATTGCCAAGCTATAGAGCATGGACCATATGCAGTATGCTGAGGAAGAAATGTGAGACAAGCTGATGTGAGGTAGGATGCCCCTGGAAGGAAGCACTGTAGAAGACGGGCTAAAACAGGAGGCCAAGAGACAAGCAGGTACCTATGGCAATAGTCTGGGCAATGCTGTGGGCTTTATGGGGGCAGAGGACTTGGCTGCCTTGCTCACCACTGAATCTCCAATGGCTACCACATAACAGGTGTTTAATACATACTCATCAGATAAATAAACAACAAGCAAATGAACAAAATAGGAGAGTAGCAATTCACGTGGAGAAGAGAGGATAAAGAAATTTTTTTAAAGCTAAAATAACATTTAAAAATTTTCACTGATTCTATATAGCCCATCTTCCCTATAATTTATGAAAGTGACTGAGAATTTGATAGTGGGGTTTGGAGTCTCTCTCTTACCCTCAGAAAGGACAGCACACCTTCAGAGCCTCCATATGCAACATCAGGTCTCAGAAGCTGCCGGATTATCCCCTCACCCTCCGTGTGTGTGAGAGGACAACAGGCACTGACAACAATAGAAGCCTGAGACCATCAGCTGATGAAGGGACTGCCTTTGTGCTGTCTCCAGCCTAACGGGCCCTGCTCTTCAGGACAGAACAGAGCATGAGCCTCGGAGGTCTCATTCAGCAAGAACCTACTCCCCTGGGTAGGCAGACAGGATGGGATGAAAATGCTCCACAGGCTGACAGTTACAGAAAACTCTGACATTAGGGCAGAGAAAAATTGTCCAGGACACGGCCAACTCCTCTGATTGCCGAGGAAAATCTAAAACGGAGAGTTCTCATCATTCATACGATAAGCAGATATCTACCCGGAAGTTCTGGGGATCCGCCTGGAAGGAAATAGATGAAAGGGTCTAAATAAGCCAATGAGGAGAGTAGCTAAGAGTTTTTGAGTGCTTACTATATGCCAGGCACTCCAGGTACAAAGGTTCACAGTAAGGCTCTGAGAGACCAGGATATAGGATAGGTAAGTTCTGTTTGCTGGAGGAGGAAGGTGGTGATAAGAGAATGAGAGTTATGTACAATACAGAACGTTTCCTGGGGATAAGGGAAAGGAGATCTCAAGGACACAGGAGCTTGCCTGAAAAAGCAGCACTAAAGACGGATTTTCCCTGAACTAATCCAAACCATGGTCCTCTTTTTCCCCATCCCTCTGAGTTTTCTATGAGAAAGAGTCCTTGAATCTGATAAAGTCAAGGGCTCAACATGCCCCCTCTGAACAAAATACAATCTTCAATCGGGTCTGAACAAGGAAATTTTTCTGGGCTGCTATTTGAGCCCTGTGTGGGGCCAGCCCTGGCTTAGAAGCCTTCTGGCAATATGCTGAGAGAGGACATGGATGAGAAAATCAAACATAATGTGTAGCTTCTAAATGTGTAAGGGCTAAAGGCAAAAAGAAGACAAGTAAGCCTAAAACAAGTTGGCTCTCTATCGACTGCCACAGTCCAAGGATGATAGCTTTCTACTTAATAAGATGTCAAAACAAAACAAAATTTAAATCAGTGACTACCAAAATCAGTACCTTCCAATTTGCTAATAACACAAACTCAGAAGGTGCAAGAAGACAGATTCTAAACTCTTTTTTAAATTAACTACCAAGGTGTTCACCAAACTTGGGACACACAAATTCCTGACATTATAATGTGCTAACAGAAAAAAATAGAGAACGAAATACATTAATAAATGTAATGTGATAGCTATTTTGATTCTTTTTCAGAATGATGAGGAGGAATAATGCAAGCAGGTGGGCAAGAAGGAGAGAGAGATAGAGAAACAGACAAACAGACCCATCAACCAGAGATATACCTTCCAAGTTTTTGAGAAAATTAATTATATTACAAATGACTGCATATTCTAAGTTTATGTAAAAATATTGCACACAAAGAATTCTCTTTAGGTTTACATAGAACTCTATTAATGGACAGTGAAATTCATTTGGATGAAAAAGCAAATATTTTTCTCGGAATAAAGAAAATGCTTGTCCTATATTAAGATACATTATAAACTAATAACTACCGAAATCATTATCTAAAGACAGAAAACCATAATCAAAATACAAGATTATTTTCCAAAATAGAGCTGGGATTCCACTGAAATAGTCACCAATATTTCTTTTCATATTACACCTTCTTTAGTGGTGAGATCACAAGGTTTCAAAATTTTTGTAGTTTGTTGTAATGCAAACGTTTTAGCTTAGGGTGGTATAATTTTTTTTCCAGTTCAAAGAGCCTGTGGCAACAAAGCAATATCCTGTTGAAGCACACTAGCAGGTACAAAGTCAAGGTGCCAAAAATGAAGTAGCTGTGCACTTCTGGGGTGCCAGCAAAGACAGCTTTTAATAGTGACGTACTCAGACAACCAACAAAGACCAGTTGCCTAAAAGAGGATTCTAGCACTAGCAAGACAATTCACTTTGGATAACTCACTTCCCTTTTCTGAGCACGTTTTTCCACCAGAAAAAATGGGAGAGTTGAATTAGGTAAACTTAGGTCTTTTCCAAGTCCCAAATTCTACAATTCTAGACTCTGAACCAAGTAGAGAAACCTTGAGGAAAAAAGCTAGAACTTAATTACTGCAACTGCAAATACACATTTCTGTGCTGGATCACACAATCAACCTCCAGGCCATTGAAAGCAAGATTATACTTGAAAAACAAATCCAAATATAGTCAGAAGGTTCAGCTGGGTAGGGTGAAAGTTTCACTAAGTCTAGAGTATAAAATCTTGCATGGCACATACCTCGCCTCCTAAGGTGAGACACTGGGTAAGTACAGAAAGAAGAGAAAAAGTCAGCCCCAGGATGGTTAGTTAAGTTTGTAGATCTGGTTCAGTTGCCACTGGGAAAAACATCCCAGTCATTCTGGAATGGTGTTCACTCTATCAACTTCCCAAAGGAAATAGTAGGTAAGATACTGCAGAGAGTCCATGAGATTTCCAAGGGCTTCTTCAGCATGTCCATTCATTCTGTTAGCATCTGAGGTAATCTACTGACTTAACCACACCTGCATAAGTTAACAGCCTTTTCAGAAAAGTGTCCTCTCTATTTATAACCTCCTTTGCTAAACACACATGTCCACCTGTCCTTAACTAGTATCTAATAAACATAATTTTCAATTCTAGTTACTGAATACATGCAAACTCAAGAGACTACAGTAATGAATTACTATTTGTGTCACACTGGAAGACGTTGTGATATTCAGTAACAACTACAAGATGGAAGGTAAGGCAACTATTCATCAGAGATATATTTCAGATATATATATCCATTATAGTCCCGCAGCCAAAAATCCTCAGGGAGTGCATTCAATCATTCACTCCCTGAAATTACCATTTCAGTGTTTCTCAACCTTTTAAACTGGAACTCTTAATAGAAATACATATTAGGATCTAGTACATACATATATATTATGTATCTGAAACAAAAGTTTTAAAAAACAATATCCTTAGAGTATGGAATATACTCTGATATTATCTATTCTCTATTGTTTCTTTTTTTTTAAAAAAAATTCTGGTCACAACCCACTAAATTAAATTCATAACCATGATCCACTGTCTGAAAACCTCTTCTGTAGGATACTGACTCCATTCAAAATCTCCTCTGCATCACAGAGATTTATTTTCTAACATATGGAAGAAGAGGGTAATCATACTTATCTTGAATTGTATTCCAAATACTACAGAAGTCCTTTCTCATATCAAAAAAATAAAAAATGTACTAAGTACAAAAATGACTACAACATTTCTTGATAAATGACTCCAGGCTAACCACCATCCCTCACTTCATGAAGAAACCAGGTAGGCACAACTCTGTACTTTCCATACCTCATCCGGTAGTGGAGTCGAAGTGACATCTTATCATCGACAGCGATGGTGCGATTTGGAGCATACCAGAGCTTCGTGTTCTCATCGTACAGGGCAAAGAGGTTGTGACACAAAGGAGAGATACCTGGAGGGAAATGAAGAAGACATCAGGAAATTAAAAATAGATACATTTGGCCATCGGTTTCCAAAGCATAACATATGCACAAATAAAGAATTCTCTCATCCAAAAAGAATCTAGCTCACATTCATATCTTCTAAAGCCAAATATGACTTTCAACCATGTTCACTCAGGCAGTTTTAAACAGCAAGAATATACACTGAAGTTCCTGACAAACCAGATTATACTCATTTTAATGTAAAATTGTAATGCTATTTCTCATTACAGTGTCTATGATGGAGTCTTACCAAACTCTGCTTAAGAAAAAAAAAGGCCATCTGCAAAGTTTTCAGATCCACGTGATTTGTGCCTTGCTAATTACAGTCAGAAACATTCTGGGAGTTTTGGAAAACCCCAATCTGTTTCCTAACAAAAACGTTTAAACAATTCTAAAATGCTGTGACTATACATTAGACATGCAAAGAAGTTCCTGGCAGTAGCCTAAGAAATGTGCATTAGAATAAATAATAACCAAAGTGATTTTTGTCAGCTATTAAAGATCTAACTATTAATAATAAAAATACTATTTAAGTACTCTGGATAGTTATCATAAATATTTTTTTATTAGTAAAAACTAACAAGTGGATATATGCTTAATCAAGCTAGTCAAATAGTGTTCCCTTGCCTCCCTGCCCCACCATTGCCTCCTTCAATTCAAGAATGATAGAAAAGATAAAGAAGCTTGTGAAGCCAAGAAAGTACCTTTCCATTCACTCTGAGCCCATGAATAAAATTACACAGACCCATAATCTAATTTGGAGCCCTGGTGGCACAATGGTTAAGAGCTTGGCTGCTAACCAAAAGGTCAGCAGTTCGAATCCACCAGACACTCCTTGGAAACCCTATGGGGCAGTTCTACTCTGTCCTATAGGGCCGTTATGAGTCGGAATCAACTTGACCGCAATGGGTTTGGGTTTATAATCTAAGTGGGGGTGAGCAGGTGATTGGCAATGATCAATTACTACTGATATTTTCATGTGCATCCAGGCCCCAAACTAAGACACAGTGAACTTAAATGACCAAAAAAACATGGGAGAATATGAGATAATTGGCATCTGTTTCCCAAGCGAGACATCTGAAGTGAGACTGACATTGACAGGGACCTTCCCTCCCCACCTAGGCAGGAGGTCTCTCCATGCAGACACTGAGTTAAGAAGTTGGCTTCTCGATGTCCTCCTCTTGGGAATGCCTCAACTTGTGTCTTTCCAGAAATTTGGAAGGTACCCCTTCACATGTTATACTCCTCCTTATGAACAGAAAAGATGAAGCTAAACT
Organism: Dugong dugon; assembly: GCA_030035585.1. NCBI lineage: Eukaryota > Metazoa > Chordata > Mammalia > Sirenia > Dugongidae > Dugong > Dugong dugon. The sequence goes on from CM057462.1 coordinate 93,726,667, forward strand.
TTAAAGAGCATTTCCCCGTAGGAACAATGACAAATGGATTTTGCATCCAGTATTATTTGAACTATCTCTCAGGTATACTATAGTTTTTCATTCATAAATTGACTTTTGTGGACTGGCCTGAAAATGTAGCTTTTCTTTATAATATCCTTACATATCTATATTTGAATGTATACCTATACATATATATCTGAAGGAGAGTTTATCTGAAATAATGCAATTGTCTATAATTCTAGCACAGGTCTGATTCTAACAATATTACTATCCATAAGTAGAAAGATCAAAGATGCCTTTTTACATAAAAATACTGAATACCAATAAAAACAACAACGCTAAATATTTACTGAGAGCTAAGTATCAGGCATCAGGCTAAAGCACTCTACATACATTATCTGTTAATCTTCCTAACATCTAATGAAGTAAGTATTTTTGCCATTTTACATATGAAGAGACTGCAGCCTCCGAGGTTTAGTATTTTATTCAAGGTTACTCAGCTGGTAAAATGCAGAGTTGGGATTCAAACCAAGATAGAGCTACTGGGGGGATGAAACAATTAGAGCTAAAAGAACAAAATTTTACCAGATACTGATAAAAAATAAAACAATACTGCCCCCTTATATATAACAACAATGGAAGCTACAAGAATCTGTGGCATTCTGTGTTTGTATTTTTAAAATTAATAAACTTTTGCAACATTCCCCTGAGTCATTTACAGAAGAGACACCACTCAGTGTCCACAGCCTGGACTTAGGAACTGATGCCCTCAAACAGAATGACCTGCGTCCAGAGTCACAGGTGTTAAGTCCACTGTGGGGCTCACACGCTCTCTCCTATCATCCTCTTTAGTAACAGTTCCTTGATCCCTCATTAACTGCAGCCCAATAATTCTGGACTAATGATCTTTGCTAGCAAACTAGCTAAGGTTTATACCTGATACGCTGACAACAAGAAGCGTGGCTAAGAGAATAAACACATAAACCAAATCTCAAGGGAAAGGAGGGGAAAAAAAATGGAGCCTTAAAAAAATACTTCAGAAGCACCAATTTACATCTAGTAGTTTTGCTAATTAGAAATAACTTAAAGCTGCCGTCTACAGATGGTTTCTTGTATACTTTGCCACCTATCCACAATAACTTTACATACCACTGCACTTCCCCTAATAATCTGTAACTTGGCCAATTTTACTTCATGTTATGATTAGTCAGTAAGGGTCTACCACAGTCTTCTCTACAGCACTTCCTTCTTCCCTTTTATTGGAACTCTTTTATTTAAAAGGCGCCCCAGTGGCGCACTGGTTAAGAGCTTGGCTGCTTAACCAAAAGGTCAGCAGTTCAAATCCACCAGCCACTCCTTGGAAACCCTATGGGGCAGTTCTACTTTGTCCTATAGGGTTGCTATGAGTCGGAATCGACTTGATGGCAAAGGGTTTGGTTTTACTGTTTAAAACATTTTCAACAGAAAGACATATATTGGTAAGAAAATGGATTTTATAGACAAGCTCTACTACTAACAAAGTAGGTGATTTCTGAAATAACTGTACTATCCCTCCCCACAGAGTTGTTCTGAGGATTAAATATATGCAAGGCACGGATCAGACTTTTTGGCCTCATAGCTAGTTATTTCATCATCATAAAAATGATTAGATCTTTCTTAAACAGCTTTACTGAGATACAATTTACATACCATAAAACCCACCCATTTCAAGTGTGCAATTAATTTTAGCATATCTACAGAGTTACACAACCATCATCACAATCTAAGTGGATTAGATTTTATGACAGGTTCTGATTCAATTTTACTTGTCATTTAAAGTTAGGTAGGTAAAAACTGCCAATGACCTCAAGTTTAAAGGACAGTGAAAAGGCGTTTATTTTGTTAGTTTGGTTTCCCACCTTCTGCATGTGATAGGCTAATTTTAGTAGGACAAGCCTCACTTTTCAAAAAAGTGGATAGTGTTATTCACAGCCTCAGTGTCCTTTTCACAACTTGGCAACCTAACAAAGCCACAAAGTGAAACTCAGCTTCTCATTTCAACTCAGCTTGGGGGAGCGGAGGGGCACGGTCACAGCAGCAGAAGGATGGATCCAAATTTTCAAAAGAAGTTTTGAATATTTTTAAGTGGTGAGAGATGCTGCTTGTTCAGCTTGTAACTCTGGGCTAGGTGCTTTACATATCACTTAATTTAATACTGATACTACTCCTATGTTATAGATGAGTGAGGGCAATGAGGTGCCACAGAAGTCAAGCCTCTTTCCCTGGGATCCCACAGCTCATTAGTGATACAGCAGGAATAAGGCTACTTCACAGAAGAAGAGGAGTCCCTGGGTGGTGCAACCTGGGAAGTACAAATGGTTAATATGCTCAGCTGCCTTCTAAAAGGTTGAAGGTTCAAGTCTGCCCAGAGGCACCTTGGAAGAAAGACCTGGCAATCTCCTTCTGAAAAATCAGCCACTGAAAACCCTAAAGAGCACTAGTTCCACTCTGACACAGATGGGATCACCATGTGTCGGAATCAATTTGACAGCAACTGTTTTTTTTTTTTTTTTTAATGAAGAAAGTGAAGCTGTCAAAATGGAAATGACTGGCCTAAGGTTGTGTGCAAGAGTGGCAGAGGAACCCCTGACTCCCATAGCCCACAGCTCATTCCACTCAGCCACACTACAAGGGGTGACACGTACCCAGATCTGCTTCTGGGACAGTCTACCACCGAAACCCTCCCCGAGCCTTGGGCAGCTGCCCGTACTCACAGCATTCCTGTGCGGCCTTGATGCACAGATCCTCTGCTGTGTACTCTCCACTGTCCAGCCGGAGGGGCTCCCTATCAGGTAGATAGAAGATCACCTCCACCCCTAGCTCAGGGACCTCCAGATTCACCTCAGTCTTCTTGGAGCTCCTCATTTTAGCACAGAAAGCCATGGCATTGCAGTCTTCTTTTATGTTTAGATACTGTAATGGAAGGAAAATGAGATTCTGTAGTCATTCTATGTGCTAAAAGCGCAGGTGGCAAAAGGTGTTATGAAGGTAAGTAAACAGAAATAATTATTGGATAAGGACCTCTCCATGTCTCTTCCTTCCCCCAAAATCAAATATGTCAGAGCTTATGAGAGGTGAAATCATAGAAAATAATTAATTGTGCACACTAATTGATCAATTACAGCCAGATCATATTCTCAAAAATCAGAAAAATTGTAGACGTGGCCCAAATTTATTTTCTTTATTTGCATACAAGTTGTAGATGAAAAATGCGGCCTGTTTTGGAATCACTGATGTAACTGACTGATGTTACTAGATACTAATACTGCTACTCCCTCTACTGAAATCACATAACCTTTGAATATACCTACGTCATGAATCACATCATCTTTTGATTTTATGTCTGCCTCCCTCACTAAACAGCAAGCTCTGTGAGGGCATGAATGATGTCTTATTTCTCTTTACATCGCCAGAGGCCCAGCCCAGGGCTGGCTCAGAAATGGTCCAGACAAAATAACTAGTGTTTCAAGTTTACAAGCCACACGGAAAGGACATGAAAATGAATGAATGCAGCCAGATCCCCACCACCCGTGGGCAGGCAGGAGGACAGACAGAGCTCTGTGGCAGCAATACAAGGATGGGAAGCCTTGTTTTGGAAAAGCCAGACCCTTATTGGTAAGAAGTCTGCAAGTAAGTCACTCACATGCGGTCCCTCAAAAGGAAGGACAATTAGGATCAAAGAACCAACCTGGGCAACTTAGCCTCAGGCAAGGCCAGAGAGGACCAAGGGGAAGAGAGAATGCGTAAGAGCTAACGCATTCTCTCTTCCCCTCCCCCTGCCTCGATACCAATGGCCTACAAACTAATTTCCTTGACCCCAGACTTCTATTTTTCTTCTGCCCTCCAAGCCAAACTTCACTTAGCCCCCAAAATGTCTCAGTAACACCTATCAAATCCTCCACCAGCTTCCAATTCACCTACAAACCAATTCCCAAGCTCCATTACAGAGGCCCTCTACCACCTGGCCCCTGCCAGCCTCACCAGCCTCGTTGTCTACCAGTCCCAGCCTCTTACTTCATGCTTGGAACTCACAAAGCTGCCCATCGTTCTTGCAGCCCACCATACTGTTTCTCGCCTTCCTGCTTTTGCTCATGCTGATTCCTCTACCAGGAATACTAGCTTTCCACCTCATCCCTGTCATGGCAAACTTCAACTCTCTTTAGAACTCAGCTCAGACATGACCTCCTCCAGGAAGCCTTCTCCAAACCTCCATTCAATCCCTTAAGTTAAATGCCCTCTTTTCTGAGCTGCCAAACTCACTACACAGCAGTAACCACATTGCATTATGATCATCTTATTCATGTGTCTGTCTGCCCCCACCATGTGCTGTGAGTTTCTTAAGTATAAGGACTATATCAATCCTTTGTATCCTCAGTAGCTGGCACAGAGCCTGACACAATGTGGGTATTTTCTCATGATCCAAGGAGACTCCCCAAAACAAGAAAAGTCATAAAGGGTGGAGAGCAGTCACAGCTCTCTTCACCAAATTCATCTGCCAGGTCTATTTGCCACCCTGATGAGGTGAGATGCTTAAAGGTGGGACATGGGCCAGATATGCCTCAATGCTACAAACTGAGAGGCATTCGATTTTAATTGTTTAATCTCCAAAATAAATCTGACAACCAGAATCTTTCAGAAACCAGCCTGAGAAACTAAGCTCATAACTTACCTTGAGATTCAGATCAACAGGCAAGATAATTTTGTATCCCAGCACTGACCCTTACCCTACCCCATGCCATCCCACTCCATTACACTTCACCTTGAAAAAGAGAGTCAGGAAAAAAGTAGCTAAAAGCCTGCTTCATAATACAAGATAAAGTTTTATCCTTGACATTCTTCGCAGATATGACATGGAAGAATTCAGTGACAATGTTACACCACTTAGTCCTAAGGAAATAAATAATCAGGCAAATGTACGTAATTATTCGTAGAAGATGTAGCACCATTTGAAATAGAGAAAAAAATACAACCTACAATGTCCAACAGGAGAAGACTCATGAAATATTTATATTGCCATAAGGGAATACTATGCAGCTGTTAAAAGGGCTAGCATAAAATGATGTGAATTAGCACTGCAAGATACACATGATATATTGCAAAAGTGAAAAAAGCCTAACCTGTATAGTATGATCCTCTTAGTTATGCATATGCATGCAAAAGTCTAGAAGGACATAACAATAAATTGTTAGCAGTGGTGACTAGGCGAGATTACAAGGGAACTTTGACTCTGACTTTGTACTTTGAACTCTTGGAAATTTTTTAAACTCGCACACTCAACATTTGAAATGAACAAAAATAAAAATGCCAATTTTTTTTAAATTAAAGGCAATAATACAGATAGAGCCAAGATCACAATTTCATTATTCTTTTTAAAAGCTGGACATTTTCCTTTTTCCCTTCTTTTTTTAAATATTCAAATCTACATACCTGCATTTATTCGGTTGTCTAATGTCCCACAAAAGCAGACTTGATTTTCTTCTCCGCTTTCCAAAGTCTGTTCAGAGCTGAGCTAAAGACAAAAATAAGTAAATAAATCAGCTGCAGAGGTAATTGCATCAGACAATAAGAGGATACTTTCATTAAGGAAGTAGCACAAACCATAAGTAAGCAGGCAGGAAAAAGCATTTGGAAGGAAGAATGAAGAAAAACAAAAGACTGATGAGGACATCAAGAGGACAGAGAGGTATCTTAGGGTGTAAACATCAAAGAAGATATTATTTTCACTGCTTTGAGAAAGGAAGCCAGGGACTTTTGCTTCCTGGCGTAAAGTGTCCTGTCCAGCGTAAGTGAAGATGGTGTGCCTTTTCTGTCAACACCCTCTCTCTTGAGGCTGTGAACAATAGCTTAGGACACCCAAAGATGTGCACTTTTACTTCACATTCCCGTTTCCTTTAGAATTCCTCTCCTTACAACCCAGTCTGTCCTCAGCCTCAATGTAATGGTAAAACAAAATATGGTATGGTAAAAGCAGGAGGGCCTGGGAATAAACCTGACTCAAGCTTTCAGTTCACCGAATAGTTTTTGAGCCATCCTTACATGGAAATTTAGGTAGCAAATAAAGCCCCAGCCTCACTCCAAAGCCTAATTTGTATTAAGTAAGAATACCGGCTCGTTCTGTAGTATTAAATTAGCCTGGTCCCATCCTTACCACTAACTACCATACACAAAAAAGTTCAGTACTGCTTTAACAACTTTCCTTGTTGCTTCTCATAAACTTCTCTTTTTTAACAGCAGAATCAAATTATGGCAAATAAGAAGCAAACACCCTTAGTGATTTGAAAGTGGCTTCCAAGTCAATACTGATTATTGTTTTCTGTCAGTTATTTAACACATTTTATCAGAATCCAGGCATTCCATGGCAGCTGTGGAAGGGACCTGGGGAGAGGGCAGGGGATGGACTGCCACTGTGGCTGGGAGACCAGCATTCCCCACAGGGCCTTACAATCAAAGACGGGAGATGGTCTATATGAAACTGCAGAAAGCAACCTAAAATCAATAGTATGCCACAGTATCATCTTCTGTACCTCTTGCTAATTTTGGTGACTAACACTGGTGAGGGCAAGTTTGGAAAGGCTATCTGCAGTGGGTGAGACTTAAGGAGAAGTAAAGACAGCAGGCCAGGAAGGGGAACGCAAGCACAAATTTTGATGTGGCTACTTTGACTTGGCTGTTCAGACATGGACTATTTTAACAACAGTCAAAGAGCAAATCATTACACTTTCAGCTTTTTAAAAGCTAATGCAGAAACCATGCCCTGCATCAAAACAGCAATTCGAAGTTGTTGTTTGCCATCGAGTTGATTCCAACTCAGAGCAACCCTACCGGACAGAGCAGAACTGCCTCCTAGGGTTTCCTGGGCTGTAATCTTTATGGGAGCAGATCACCAGGTCTTTCTTCCCGAGGAGCCTTGGTGGGTTCAAACCACCGGCCTTTCAGTTAACAGCTGAGTGCTTAACCGCTGCGCTACCAGGGTTCCTACGTACTAATGCCTTGCTTTGGCTCAGAAGCAGGGCCTCAAATGCCACATTTAGAAGATTAATGCCGTCAACAAGTATTTCTGAGTAGTTCTCTGTGCCAGGAACGGAGGTTTACCAGGAGGTTGCAATGAAGAACAAGGGAGATATGGTCCCTATCCACATGGAGATTACAGTTAACGTAGCAGATGGAATCAAACTATGATGTACAGAAAGAGGTAATTATGTAGAGCTGAAAATGCCATGAAGGAAAAATAGAATATAATAGGGTGAATGTGAACTAATTTGGGGGCTCAGGAGAGAAATAATATTGAGCTGAGATATAATGGATGACTGGGGGTGGGACTGAGTGGGGGGTAGGGGAACAAAGCCAACAGGAAGAAAGCAGTTCAGACAAGAGGCCATGGAGAGGGAGAGAGGTTGTTAGTCTGGTCTTTCCAGGTGGATACATAGGGAAACCTTCTCCTCTACTCCCTCTATACCCAGAGCCCTGGGCACAGAAGAACACTAGCCAATTTGGGTGGGCAGTACTTGCTAACAGCACGTCTGAGGTCTTTCTACCCTGGTTTCTCACAGCACATCACTATCTGCTGCTTCCAAGAATGAATGAAAATTGACCAGAAGGGCCTCCTGCTTTGGAGCATTAAGAAGCCTGCCACAAACAAGGAGGGACATGGACTCAGAGCAGTTTGGAGCAGGAAGAAAACTAGAAGTTACACCAGGCCCAGGCTCTTTCAGAAGGGCTACAGCATAAACCTTTCTGCAATTTACAAGGCTTTTTAATATGCACCATCAGAGCACATGTTACTTTAACTTGAGAGTCATGAAGTTCTCTGGGTTTCATGTAAGACTCGAGGGTCAGACTAAAATCACTAAGATTCTTCTAGAACTAGGATTCTATGAAAATCATCACCTGTAATCAAGGAGAGTTTGGTTTTTCCATTATTCTTTGTCTACTGCAAGTGGCACTATACTGAAATCACATTGTACCTAATCCTCAAACGGATGTCTGGTATTACTGGACAGGACAATAAAATGGTAAAGATTTATGAAATTTAGCCTAGAGATTAAACATTTTGAGAAAACTATATTAGCATATTTCTAGATAATATGCAATTACTAGGATGTTTCTGTATGCTGATCCAATAACACAATGAAAAACATTTACTGGGTGAGTACTATATGCAACAAACTAACAAAATCTCTGCGCTCATGAAACTGACATTCTAACCATAGTAATGAAAAGCAGTCATATAGTGCTGTTCTAAGCACTTTAAACCTAGAACTACTGATCCATTTTATATGAAATGACAACTGTGCTCATTCAGGATGACTAGTGCTTTTTAACTGTTAAAAGTATTTGTGTAATAGCTTCATTCAAATAACATTCCTTTCAAAATAAACCAGGGAATGTGAACTAGCTATATTATTTTTAAAGCAGGTAGAAAAGGAGCAAGACCAGTTTATAAATGCTTTGGATCAATCCATCAATCAAGAAATCAACTCAAGTTTCTTAATACAAGATACAAAAGAAAAATGCTGACTGCTAGAAAGCTGATGAGGAGGTATCACAAAATACCCTTAAAAATAACATGATTCACTGGGATTTAATTCCCAACTCAAATGAATAAAAAGGAGCTTAAAGAATGGGAAGGATAAAGGTGAGTCATCAAAAGCTTTTTGATGACAGCAGTGAATTTTTCCATCCTGATTTACGTACAAATTTTCAGGGATTTGAAAGAAAATACCAGTAATAACGGAGAAAATAAAAAGCTCTTAATTTCACGGCTCAATCTTGCAGATGCTGCCTTACATGAAAAAAAAAATCAGGAAAATTTTGTAGATTCTCAAGTTTCTTTAGTTTATCAAATTCTTATGCAAGAGACAAATATATCTGATATTTTCTGAATGAGAGAAAAAAGAAAACACAATTCTGCGAGTATGAACAAATGCTAATTGTAATAGATGAGATATCACAGATCTTTTCCAGGATGTAAAAGTCCAGGATTCTATTTCTGAACCTATGTAAACACTCTTAAATTTTCAAGGACATCTTTTGAAATACCAGTATATGTGCAAAAGAAGACTATGAGATTAAATTTGGGATAGTGGAAAAAAGAGATAAAAATTGTCGTTATAGTTGCCATTGAGTCACCTCCAACTCATGGTGACCCCATGTGTTTCAGAGTAGAACCGCTCCATAGGCTTTTCTTGGCTGTAACTTTCGAGGAAGTAGATCGCTAGACCTATCTTCCACAGTACCACTAGGTGGGTTTGAACTGCCAATCTTTAGGTTAGCAGTCAAGCGCAATCCACTTGCACCACAATCATCAGAATGTTACTGTTTGTGGCCAAAGGATACTGTTCAGATTTATATGGTAAAAACAAACTGAGTGATGGTTAAAATCAATAACAAGAACCAAAATAAAATATTGTGGGTATCTAACTGTTTTTATTAAAGAAGCCATCACACCTATGGTAATTTCCTTTATGTCTTAAAGAAGGAGCCCTTGTGGCACAACAGTTAAGAAGAGCTCAGCTGCTAACTGAAAGGCTGGCGATTCAAGCCCACCAGCCACTCTCCTTGGGAGAAAAGACCTGGTGATCTGCTCCAGTAAAGATTACAGTTTAGGAAATCCTATGGGGCAGTTCTACTCTGTCCTATGAGTCAGAATTGACTCACCGGCACACAACAACAAAAGGATCAAAGCTTCTGATTTCTTAAGTAAGAAGATACAGATAAAATGATGATGAATTAAGGTATGAACTCTGAAAATTTGAGAAGAAAAATATATAATTTAGAAAATGTTCTGAAATCATCTGTTTAATACCTTAATAAATTTTAAGACTAAGCTCTTAAACTTTAAAAAGCTATTTCAGCAGGCACAAGTCTTAGGGTGGTAAGGAACCCTAACACTAAAATATAAGTCCCAAGGGGGCAGGGATTTTTGTCTATTATGTTTAGTGTTATATCTCCGTATGTAATAGGTGCTTGGTAAGTTGTTAAGTAGTTGTTAAATGAAAGAAGGGTGATTTAACAAGGTAAGAAACATTATGCAGTAGAAAAATCACCATAATTCTGGGTGTGTGGGTTCTTACTGACTGTATAAAGAACTAGCAAGTGTGAGCTTGGGCAAGTCATTTAATCTCTGAGCCTCAGTTTCCCCATCCATTAATATGAGAGGAAGCCTCCTACTAATAGGTTGGTTTGAGGATCAAAAAAAATCTATCAAAAAGTCATCACCAAGCATTTGCAATGCCCTTTTGTTGTAAATGTGAAAATGCCCAGAAAGGTGTTAAGTACTGAAGCAACTGTAGGCTTTATGACTGAGGACTAAAGTGGGCTGTGAGCTTGCTTATAAGAGCAAAAGAATAAACAGGTTACGAGCAAAAGCTTAGTCACAAATCAAAGCCCCCTTTCATACGTCTGAGATGACACAGCAGAGCAGTCAAGAGCATGGGCTGGAGTCACACTGACCAGGGTTTGAATTCTGGCTCCCCCACCTACTATTTATTTAAGCAAGTTACTAAACATTCGTAAATGTCAATGTTCTCAGCTGTAAACTGTCCCACTGCCCTCGAGTTCATTCCGACTCACAAACCCTATAGGACAGAGTAGAACTGCCCTATAGGCTTTCCAAGACTGTAATCTTTATGGAAGCAGACTGCCACATCTTTCCCCAGTGGAGCACGTGGTGGGTTAGCAACCAAGCACTTAAACCACTATACCACCAGGGCTCCTCAGCTGTAAGTAGGGGGATAAAGACAGTACTTATCTTACAGGGCTGTTAAGAGTTAAATGAGTTAATGCATATAAAGGGCGAAACAGAGTTTAGCATGCAGTGAGCATTCATATTTTGATCATCATTTCACTGAACCAGATTACAGCTTCATGGAATACAAATCTAGTCAGAATAGAGAGCACCCATATACTGGGCATCTTCAGCAGCTCACGCATAGAGCTAGGCACTTGCACTTAATTCTTATAAAAAGCATAAGACATTTTAGTCCGATCAGTGGGAATGCCAGGAGTCAAACACGTGACTTCTGATTCCAAGGACCCTGCCTGCTCTTTCCATGCCAAAAGGGAGGGGAAACATCAGCTCTAAAATGCACCCCCCACACCCCCCTCCCCCACACACCAACACCACCATCTTCTCTGGCTTTTTAGTACGTTTCATAGTCAAACATCCACCTTGGAGACTGATCTCATTCCAACGCCCCTCCCGCCAGAGACGGAAAGAACTATCATTAAAATCATTAAAGTGATTTTTGCCCAGCCAGCTTGCCCAGCCCAGCCCACAACATACTTCTCTGGCACCACCAGCACAGGTGTGGAGAGAAAGTTCTGGTGGCTCCTGGCACAGGCCTGCCCCGCTTAGAGGCATTTAAGGTCTAGCACACAGAGCCAGGGAATGCGTCTTTGCTTGTCTTTCTGCCTCATCATCAGTGGCTTCGCACTCACAAGAGCCACAGAAATGACTTCTATTTGCTCCCAGTACCCCCCTCCTTTCTGAGACCCAAAGTAACGGTTCTGATGGCAGCAGCACAAGATGCTGCAGGGCTGATGGATGCCAGCCAAAGGACAACATAGTATAAATACAAAATCGGCTATTTTTTCCTGTCAGCAAATCAGAATTTTCTATATGCCTCTCCTGCCACACAAAATAACTCACTTCTAACTATAGCAGCAGTTCCAGGAATACCCCAGAACCATAAGTGCTGTTTCATTTACAATAAATTTCCAAGGATGATCAAACAGTCAATGCCAATTTGATGGCTCGGGGCTCTCTGCACTGCTCCCATGAAGCCTGCCTTCACTGAAAGATGTTTCAGATAAAAGTAAATACAGTACTTTGCTTAATTAAAGTCAGTAAGTGTTTCCCCAAAAGCCACATTGTATCAAGATACTTTGCTACTTTTTCTGCTTTTAAACCTAATTACCACTAATACATCGACAGTGTTATTAAAGAGCGGGGAATATACCATTCAGTGAAGCCAGCCATGTCCTTACCCATGGGTCAAAAACATGGTGGCAAAAGCGTGGGGGTTAGGAGTGAAGCTTGCTGCGCAGTATGTGCTTTGACATCATTCATTCCTAAGATATTCAGGAAGAAGCACCTATGCCATCACAATAAAACCTTGCATTTATACAGTACATCACAGCTTAACACAGACATTCGCATCTACAACCACAGGAGTCTCACAACCCCCTTTCGCAGATGAGAAGACAGAATTTCGGACTTTCCCACAGTCAACTGGCCAGTTGACAAGGTCTCAACCAACAGTGTTACTGACCCTTCGGTTTACCACACTGCCTGGGGCAAGGCTCAGGGTGTTGGGGTACACAAAAAAGTAACGGTAAAAATGTGAGCCCACCAAAATCTTACAGTCTATTAAGAGGTGGCAAGATAAACATCCGCACAGGGAACCTCAAGTAAGAGGACGCAGAGGGGATGCTGAAAGGCTGACAGTAAGAACCACGGAGTCAAGAAGAGAGGGCAAAAAGGCAACGCATTGGGTGGGATGTGATCAGAAGAGTGGAATCTGTTCCAAGTTTTGAGGAACGGAGAGTTAAAAAGGAGGAGAGGAAGGGTACAGCTGTTCTGGGAAAGGGTCAGGAGGGAAGATGATCACAAAGATGAATGTTCAGGAAGGAGAAGGTAGACCAGGAGGGATGCTGTAGAAAAAAGGTAGAGAGTGTGAGCAGGTGAGGGAGGGTTATTTGAGGACAGTGTCTTTCTGTGCACCAGCTTCTTCCTCTAGGCAACAAGATAAATTGTCAATCAGAAAGAGGCCCTGCCACTACCTGCATGGTGTTGAACAAGGCTTTTAAGCTCCCTGAATTCAAATCCTGCAAAATGAAAAATTAAAGACTCATATTAGATGACCTCCAAGGTTCCCTACAGAACAGAAATAGAAGCCCAGACCTAGATTCACCATGACCTGGATTCAGATGCCAGGACTAACACTGGCTGTGTGGCCTTATGCAAGTTTCTTCACCTCTCTGAGTTTCTGTTTCCTCCTTTATAAAATGGGAATAATTAAAGCACCAACTTCACAGGTTGTTGATGATTCAGGATTTCCCCAAATCTCTTACACTAAAATAAGTTTTGACTGACTCACATTAAAAAAAAAAAAAAAATTCATTTACACTCACTTTTAGATAAAACAGGAGGCCTAGTGGGGCAATGGCTAAACGCTTGGCTGCTAACCGAAAGGTCAGGGGTTCGAACCTACCAGCCCACTCCATGGGAGAATGATGTAGCAATCTGCTTCCGTAAAGATTCACAGCCTTGGAAATCCTATGGGGCAGTTCTATTCTGCCCTTTAGGGTCGATATGAGTCAGAATTGACTCCACAGCAGTGGGTTTGGTTTGGGTTTGGTTTTAAAACAACAAAAACCTAACTTATACATGTTTGAAACCATATTATACTGCACCCAAACAGCATATTTTCCGCTAATTTTATTTTCAAGATGTCATGATGCAAAGACAGAAAATCTCTTGCAGATAGGGCATCTTACAAAGCTTGAAAGTAACTATAATTTAAAGAAATATGCAGGAAACAACCTTGCATCCACACACCCCTTGCTAATTTGTATTAATTTATTTATTTATCTGCTACATACCTACTCCCCCTCTCCAGTGACACACTAAGTTCCCTGGGGGCAGAAACCCATCTAACATGTTTCTTGTAACTTTTGAACCACTCAGGTTCTTAGGTGCAAACAACAGAAGTCAGCTCTGCTTACCTCAGGGTAAAAACGAATGAAAGGGAAGGATATCAGTCCACAGGAAGAGTCTGGTAAAGATGCCACTACTAGCATGGCCACCACTGGTCACCAGCTATCACCATGACTGGACTAACTCAGCTATTTCCAAGAATGATCATAAGCCATCCCTACAAATTTGCACCATTCCTTCCAGATTCAAAGTCCTCGGAAGGAGGGATCCAAGAGGATGAACCTAGTTCACCCCCTGTCATGTGTCTGCACCTCCTTCACCTTCCATACCAAGAATGGAAGATCACCTTAGAAACAAAGGTGGTTCAGATGCTGGACAACCCTCAAGTGGAAAATGTCCACTCCAGTCTATATCCCAAGGGAACCTAAATATCTCCTCAAATATAGGTGAAGCTGGGGGAGAAAAATAAAAATACGAGGAAAGCTCAAGACAGACTTTTTCCCTACATGATTCCCTGCACCTCTCCTCAATCAAGAAAGCATCATCAGTTTTTATGTTTAGCTTTGAAATAACCCTGCCAACAAAGGCTCTGATCTTAAACTGCAGGCAGGGCACTCAGAGAACTCTGTTTGCGTAATAAGTAATGCACTTAGTCTTCACCAAGGCAGCAGACAGCATGAGAGGAGGGCAAGGTCAACACTGCTCCTTCCAGAGCCACTGAGCCCCCTCACTCCCCCACCCCATCTGTCCCAGTTTTCTCTAGCATCAGCCGGGAATCCAGTAAGGTTTTCATATCACTGTTTGATATCCTAGGAACCTATGCTTTCAGCCATGCTTTAAAACAGTGCCTTTTTTGACCAGGGCCTACAATAAGAAATATATATGTGTGTTTGTATGACAAACAAGAGTTTCACATAAAGATACTTACCTTACTATGTGTAATGTCCTCTGATATTTTCTATTCTATACTATTTTTTTCTATTTACTTTGTTTTTTAATGATAAGCAAGACCCACAAAATAGATTTCATAACTCACTAATGAATAATGGACTACAGTTTGAAAACACTGGTTTGAAGGACTCAACAAAACTGCCAATAATAAAACTTACCTTATTTTCACTGCTGTTATTCAATGCGTATCTATACCTTCCCCAGCTAAACATAAAACTGTGAGATTTCCTTGACTACCAGATGATTATGCCTATTTTCTCACAATATGTAACCTATGATGTTTCAAACACAACCAGCTGGACTGAGATTAACTGTACAATGCTCCACTTACAGTCTTCATTTCATAATACAGTCTCTCCTCCCAGAAAGGTCTTTGGTCATTTATCTCATATAATGGTGCCACCGCTAGCTGCATTTGAATTATAGTGTTGGCGAAGAATATTGAATACAACACGAAGAGGGAACAAATCTGTCTTGGAAGAAGTACAACCAGAATGCCCGTTAGAAGCGAAGACGGTGAGACTTCGTCTCACATACTTTGTACATGTTATCAAGAGGGACCAGCCCCTGGAGAAGGACATCAGGCTTGGTAAAGTAGAGGGTCAGTGAAAAAGAGGAAGACTCTCAATAAGATAGACACAGTGGCTGCAACAACGAGCTCAAACATAGCAACAATTGTGAGAATGGCACAGAAACAGGCAGCATTTAGTTCTGTTGTCCATGGGGTCACTATGAGTCAGAACTGACTCGACAGCACCTAAAAACACCACCACCACCACTCGATGGAGATCTGGAAAATGGAGAAACTGTACATGCAAAGCATGGAAGATATGTGTTTTAAATCCTGCCAATATTACTCTTACCCATGATTTATTCCCTGAAAGCATAGAATACTAGAAAGATGTTTATCTGTGTTTTCTTGACTACACAAAGGGATTTGCCTACTATATGTGCATCATAACAAATTATGGATAACATTGTGGAGAACAGGAATTCCAGAACACTTAATTGTGTTCATGTGGAACCTGTACATAGACCAAGAGGCAGTCATTAGAACAGAACAAGGGGATACTTGTGGAAATTGTTGAATTCGTGTATGTTCTGCTGTGTATATTCTCAACAACAACAAAAAATAAATTATCAAAATAAAATATACAATACCCACTAGGAGGAATTTATTATAGCTCATTTACTCCGGGCAACACTAACTAAGTAAAACAAACAAACAAACCATTTGCACCACTCAGGGACCTGTTACTACTCTCTAATCAAGGAAAAAAGTAACTTTCCCAGGTTACACAGTCAGGGCAGGAACCTGAGGCTCAGGAGAGATGATTCCTAGTCTATGTAAGCCATTATATCAATATATCATTCTGTCTGCTGCAATTTTAAAACAGTTCAAGAATTACTAATACCCCCAAAGCAATTAAGAGATGTCACCAGACAGAACGTAATTATTTGCCAATGAGTAATAGAGATAGTAAGTGCTATGACTTCAGAGGAGAAAGAGATCATTCTAGCATGGAATGATTACAAAGGTTCTCTAAATCAGGGCTCTGGACAGGTACAGAGCAGAGATAAGGTCCATCCCACGTGAAGATAAAGGTGTGAAAAAAGGCAGCAGCCAGGAAATCACCAGCCCTATTCAGGGGTCAGTAAGCAGAATACTTGAGCATATTCATGAAGAGAGGTAGGAGAGAAGACTGAGGAGGTAGGCTGGGGTCAGACTGAGATGAGGAGAAAGAAGATGGTGCAGTAGATAGAGGTCCTGGGAGTCATATGGATGGCTGAGACATCCAAATCCAACTGGTCAGCAAGCCCTAATCACTTGAACTCCGTAATCTCCTAAAAGCCTGTGGTGCATCACATAAAGCCTGTGATGCATAGCTCAGTGAGGAGAAAAGAATACAAGAAAAGATATATTACCAGAGAAGAGTTAGCAACTCAAGAACATGGCAAGTAGCAGATGACTGTTAAATGCATGACACACCCAACCAAGGCAAAAGAGCGCGTTCAGAGGAGAGTGAGTGCGTAGTCTGAGAAGACTGCAGGGAAAACTAGCATGGTGGAGTTAAATGTTCAGGTCAAGAAGACCTGAGCCAGAACCTTGGCCCTAATACTTAAGTAGCTGGGTTCAAGCAACATTTTTAACCTTCTGTGACTGTTTTCTCATTTGCAAATATGGATAAAAGCAATTATAGGACTGTTTATTTAAGCTCTGGAGAAAACTGTACATGCCTAGTAGAATACCAGGAAACCCTGGTGACGTAGTGGTTAAGAGCTACAGCTGTTAACCAAAAGGTCGGCAGTTCTAATCCACCAGCTTCTCCTTGGAAACTCTATGGGGCAGTTCTACTCTGTCCTACAGGGTCGCTACGAGTCAGAATCGACTCGACGGCAACAGGTTTGGTTTTTTTTGGTATTAGGACACCTGGCCTCAACAGGCATCATGAAGCATTACTACTATTACCAAGGTAGCCCTGGTGATGCAAATGGTCAAGTGCTCAGCTGATAACATAGAAAGGTAGGTGGTTCAAACCCACCCAGAGGCTCTGTGGGAGAAAGATCTGGTGATCTACTTCCATAAAGATTATAGCCAAGAAAACCCTACGGGGCAGTTCTACTCTGTTAAATGGGGTCACTATGAGTCGAAACTGACTTAATGGCACCTAACAACAACAGCAACACTACTGTTAACACTACAGAGGAAGTGGGATTTGAACTGAGCCTTTAAGGATGTGAAGAATATAGGCAGGATGAGAACAGAAGCTGAGGGGCATATTCCAAATAATGGAAAGATCATGAAGGAACAGCAAAAGAAGGAAAGAGAAATGTAAAATACTTTGGCTGGTCACTGACTAGAAGCTTATGGAGAAGAGGAAGAACTGAGGTAAGGAGAAAGTTGGGGCCAGCCGATAGTGAACCACAAATGCCTCACTAAAGAGTCTGGACTTTCCTCTGAGGAAAGAACCCTCTAGAAGAACTCAAATCCCCAGACTCACAAGACTTCCTCAGAAACAAGGAAACATGTGAATATGTGCAACGTGGGGGTGGGGTGCTCTTAATTCTGATCATTATAGCATCACCCACACTGTGTCATACTACACACAGCAGGAACACTGCCATATAAACTGTGTCTTATTCATCTGCCAGGCACATAGTAGATACCAAAGAAATGTTTGAGTATACAAAGAATGATTTAATCTGTAATATAAAAAAGAAAGAAAGAAAAAAAGGGAAGCTACTCCTTAGTCCTCGGGGCCCTGGTGGCTCACTGGTTAAGAGTTCGGCTGCTAACCAAAAGGTCGGCAGTTCGAATCCATCAGCTGCTCCTTGGAAACGCTGTGGGACAGTTCTACTCAACTACAGGGTCGCTATGCATCAGAACTGACTCGACAGCAACAGGTTTTGTTTTGTTTTTTATTATATACATACACAAAGAAGAAACTTCTTTAAAAAAAAAAAAAATGAGAAACTAGAGGTTTCATCTGTGAATCATGCTGTAAATGAGTCAGAAAAACATCCCCAAAGCCTCTGTCTTGTGGCTGAAGGACCTGGCTTGGACATTTACTAATAGCACTGGAGGAATCAACATTCTGTTGCTGGTGGTTCATCTTCCTCCACCAGTAGAGTCTGAGGGAGGAGTTCGTGGGGCTGCCCTTGGGAATCACTGAATTATTTTTGTAACATTTTGTCCTTAGGTAAAAGGGAAGGCAGAGTCAGAAACAGGAGCCCAGGAGGACATCTATTACTCAGCAGAGTTGTTTACACAGCCCTGTTTCCCTATTATCCAGAATACATTGTTCTGTAGACACAACATAAGTTACTTATGCTTCCAGGAATCTGAACATGGTAGAATGCACAAAAATGATGCTGAATGAAACTTCATCTGCCTTTGATGACTTAGAAGACCATATCAGACTTCAGGCCTTAGAATCAGGATTTTGACCACTTTTCATTTCACAAAACTATGAGGGGTGGAGTTGGGAGGGGGAATTTTTCAGTTAGTGAAATTTACATAAACAAATTATACTATCATCCAGTTAAACAGTCTCCACAAGCTTGCACAAATGTTTCACCAGCTCACTGAGCTCTCTGATATGTATCCAGCCAGGTGCTCCCTGAATGTTTCTGGTCCTGGCCAGAAGAACTGTGTTTGTTCAGTGTGTTGCAGCTGTATACACAGCTAATAAGTAGCAGAAATAAGGTACAAATCCAGGTCTTCAGATGCCAAATCTAATGGCTGCCACAGTGCACCAAAATAAATATTAACGAAGGAACCTCTGCCTTTTTAGCCCTTCAAAGGAATGTGAAAAAGTAAAGCTTAATTGTTCATGACCATTAACTAATACAAAATCAGTAAATTATGTACTTTTTACCACTTACAAAGCACATTCAATACATGGTCTCCATTAATCCTCACAACAATTGTAAGTATTATTTCTCTTACTTACTCATAAGCAAACGAAGGCCTAGAGATATTAAATGCCTGTGAAAGGTCACATGCATTTATTAAGTAGGACTCAAAACTCATTAGCAGGCAAAGAAAATGGAAAACAAAAAAAAAAGGGACAAATGATCTTAGTAAAAAAGATCTAATTTTACTAAAAATCAAATTAAAATAATAGGATGTCGATTTTTATCCATCTAGTCAGTAAAGTTGGTGTTGTAGTTGATTTTAAATGTAAATACAAGCCTGGATTGGGAAGAAGTATAAATTACTGTCATCTTCAAACTATGACAGTTATTTAGACTCATGAAAAAATACATATACATTTAACAATATAGAAAGATATCACTGAAAAGCAGAAGTCCCCCCTCCCTACTTTCCAGCCAAACCCAGAAAACCAAACCTGTTACCACCGAGTCGATTCCGACTCACAGTCACCCCATAGAACAGAGTGGAGCTGCCCCATAGGGTTTCCAAGGAGCGGTTCATGGATTCGAACTGCTGACCTTTAGGTTTGCAGCCAAGCTCTCGACCACTGCGCTACTCTCCAGAGGAAATCACAATTCAGTTTTTTGGTGCAACCTCCCTTGAGGACTATTTGAACTTTAAAATCTTCCTATGTTTTGACTCAGCAATCCCACAGTATATTAATGAAAAAAGCGGAGAACAAAATAGCATGTATAAGATGATCCTAGTTATGTTACATTCACCCAATGCATATATTCCTAAAGTGAGAAAATCAATGGAAAATACTACAAAAATAATTACCTGTGGTAATAGTTGATTATCTCAAGGTGTTATGGTATTTAGTGGTTACTTCATTTTGCATGTTTTTTTTGAAATTTCCAAATATTCTACAACACATATGTGTTGCTACTCTAAACCCCCCAAAAAAACCCCAAACCCGTTGCCATCTAGTTGATCCTGACTCCTAGCAACCCCATACGTTACAGAGTAGAAGTGCTCCATAGGGTTTTCTTGGCTGTAATCTTTATGGAAGAATAGCACTAGGCCTTTCCTCCTTGGTACCGCTAGGTGGGTTTGAACTCCCAACCTTTAGGTTAGCAGCCGAGAGCAAACCATTTGCGCCACCCAGGGAACTGTTACTATTCTGTAATCAGGGAAAAAAGTAACTTCCCCCAGGTTACACAGGGAGTTAGGGAAGGGACCTGGGGCTCAAGAGAGATGATTCCTAGTCTATGTAAGCCATTATATCAATATATCATTCTGTCTGCTGCAATTTTAAAACAGTTCAAGAATTACTAATACCCCCAAAGCAATTAAGAGATGTCACCAGACAGAACGTAATTATTTGCCAATGAGTAATAGAGATAGTAAGTGCTATGACTTCAGAGGAGAAAGAGATCATTCTAGCATGGAATGATTACAAAGGTTCTCTAAATCAGGGCTCTGGACAGGTACAGAGCAGAGATAAGGTCCATCCCACGTGAAGATAAAGGTGTGAACAAAGGCAGCAGCCAGGAAATCACCAGCCCTATTCAGGGGTCAGTAAGCAGAATACTTGAGCATATTCATGAAGAGAGGTAGGAGAGAAGACTGAGGAGGTAGGCTGGGGTCAGACTGAGATGAGGAGAAAGAAGATGGTGCAGTAGATAGAGGTCCTGGGAGTCATATGGATGGCTGAGACATCCAACTCGTCAGCAAGCCCTAATCATTCAAACTCCATAATCTCCCCTACTTCTCTCCATCATTCCTTGGTTTCTCTACCAAATTACAGCAACAATCTCCTGAAAAGTATCTGCCTTCCTTCTCATCAAAGTTCCTAGGTGATACAAATGGTGAAGCACCCAACTATTAACTGAAAGCTTGCAAGACTGAATCCATCCAGAGGCACCTTGGAAGAAAGGCCTGGAGATATGCTTCTGAAAGGTCACAGCCTTGAAAATTCTATGGAGCACAGTTCTACTCTGCAATATATGGGGTTGCCACGAGTCGAAATCAACTCAGCAGCAACTGATTTGGTTTTTTTTTGGTTTTCCTTCTCATCTGCCTCTATTCTAGTCTCCACAACGCAATTGGTCATATTTCTAAACTGCATGTCTGGAAATCTTATGCCCTTTCTTAAACTCATTTATTTCCTATTCTCTTAGGAAAGATGGCTTACAAGGCTACCTGCGATCTAGCTTCTTGTGGCTCACCACCATTTATTTGTACCCTGGACTCCAAAGGTAACAAGTTATTTGTTGTGCCTCAGATCTAGCACATCCTTGTCCTCCAAGCCTTTGCTGTTCCCATTTATCCTTCAATTCATAGCTTAGCAATCATCTCCTCCATCACAGCTTCCCTGACTTCTATCCTGCTTATTCCATCTGCCAAGTCCCTGTTAATGGGATATAAAGAAAAGTGATGTGTGGCAGTTTCTTTCCAAGAGGCTAGCATATGGCCTTTGCCCGTTTTCCTTAATCCTTTCCCTCATTCTGGATGAATATGGATGCTGCCAACTTAGATGATGAGGACAAAGACTAAACCCAAAGGATAGCATAGCTGTGACCTGAAGGAGCTGAAACCTTTGTGGAACAGAGTTACCATATCAACGTGGACCACATTCCTTCAACTTTTATATGAGGGTGAGAGAAAGAAATTTTGCTCTTATTTAAATCACTGTCATTGTGGATTTTTCATCACATCCAGCCAAATTAATTTTAACAAACACAGAGGAATTTGCCCCATACTGTTGGTTAAAAGACAACTCTTCCATTACAGTACGAGAGTAGAGGCTAAGGATAGACACGAACATATCCAACTTTGTAAAAAATCTGTAAACTTTTTTGTTACCAGCTCAAAAACTCATCATAGCCACAGAATCAACTGATAAAGAAAGAAGCCCTCATGGGGTTGGGGGTAGAAGAAGTGGAGCAGGGAAACAAAAAAGTTTGGAGATGCATGCATAAGAGGTGATTGAAAATACCATGACTTAGGTCAGGCACACCTTAGTTCTCAAAATGACATCTTTGCTTTTTAACACTTGAAAGGATGGGAATATTATTAGCTTGTATCTCCTAGTGCTAGTGGTATGGTAAAGACCTTGCCAGGGCTAAAAGGACAATATTTTTTCTCTATGGATACACACTATAAAAGTGTCTAGAAGAAAACTCAGGAAGGAAAAAAAAAATCAACAGACCCTGTGTGGTTGCTGTCACAATAACTTTAAATGACATCTTTTGCCATGAAAATTATGTTAACACAACTCACATGTGTTCTAGCCCACACATTTGACTCATAGTCAGAAATCATATCCAATACATATATCACTGTCTTACAGATTACCACAATCAAAATCTAACCTGGGTTCTTTCCCTGATAATGACATCAACTAGCTCTGTGCTCTTGGGACAGTCACAAAGTTGCCTATAGTTCCTTGAGGACAAGCACAAGATCTTTTCTTCTCTACAGCCTCAAGGCATAGCTGGCATAGAGCTCTGAACCTAACAGATATTTATCAGCTCAATACATTTCTTAAGATGCTATTACGTGCCAGGCACTATACTAGGTGCTATAGCTATACTAGGGAACAAGAAAGACAAGGTTCTTTAATATAGAAACAAATATAACACTTTAAACATTGGTTTAATTAATGAATCAGAGCCAGAAAATGTCATAGCCAGAAGTGACACTAATGATTAATTCATTCAATCTATTCATATTACAAAAAAGGACACAGACCAAGAGTAAGTAGCAAACTCAACTTAAATGTAAAGATTAGATTAAATCAGCATTCCCAAACTATGTTTTAGATTAAATCAGCGTTTTCAAACTAAGTTTTCTGGAACCTTGTATTTCTATGAAAATAACTGTTCCACACACATATTCCTGGAAAAAAGGAGGAGAAGAATAGCGGTCCAAACCTGTGAGTTTCCAACTTTTGTAAAACTGTTTCACCAAGGGACTTTTTTAAAATGGAATATATATTTGGGAAAATCTAAATTAGATTACCTCTATGCTGTTTCTCTGGTGGCATAGTGGTTAAGAGCTACAGCTGCTAACCAAAAGGTTGGCAGTTCAAATGCACCAAGCGCTCCTTGGAAACCCTATGGGGCAGTTCTACTGTGTCCTATAGTGTTGCTATGAGTCGCAATCAACTCGACGGCAACAGGTTTGGTTTTCTGGTTTTTCTACGCTCTTTGAATCACCTCATATGCATGCAAAAGCTGAACAATGAATAAGGAAGACTGAAGAAGAGTTGACGTCTTGAATTATGGTGTTGGCGAAGAATACTGAATATACCGCGGACTGCCAAAAGAATGAACGAATCTGTCTTGGAGGAAATACAGCCAGAATGCTTCTTAGAAGCAAGGATGGCGAGACTACATCTCACATACTTTGGATACGTTATCAGGAGGGAACAGGCCCTGGAGAAGGACATCATGCTTAGTAAAGCAGAGAGTCACAGAAAAAGAGGAAGACCTTCAATGAGATGGACTGACACAGTGGCTCCAACAATGGGCTCAAGCATAACAATGACTGTGAGGATGGCGCAGGATCAGGCAGTGTTTGTTTTGTTGTACCTAGGGCTGCTATGAGTCGGAACTGACCTGACAGCACCTAACAACATGCTCTTTCATTTCTCAATTTCTATAAATTTATCTGAAAGCATCAATCTCAGAAGATCTTCTTTCCTAGACAGATAACTTAATATACCAGATTCTCCAGAAAAGGCAAATTCATTCATTCATTCACTTATTCATATTCTTTCTTTCTCTTACATACATACGTACACGTTCATACACCCCTATCCTAAAATGGGATGCACACAAGCATATGGGTAACATTAAGATTTCAGTTTATAGATCAGACTAAAATGGGGGAAGTGGAAGCATAATGGAGGGAAGAAAAAGGCACTTTTACCATGTCATCTCAAACAGGTGATCTGGAAGGTAATGCCTGGGAAAAGTTACATTTACCTATTACTCAATAAACCAAACACCCCGGGGAAAGTCCTTGTAATTCTGATAATAGCAGGTGGGTACAAACAAAATAACCCAAGGAGAGAGAGTAAATAACAGTCACTTAAAGGAACAGAGGAGGCTCCCTCCCAAATGACCCTCTGCCTTTGCCTCCTTAATTTTTCTCCATCTCTGAGCCACTTGATTTTCCTATTTTCATTCTCGATCTTTTCTCAAGTCTTCTTTTTTTCACCTGTGACTGGATGAGTTATATGATACACTGGCAGCTGGCCACAGAGCCTTCCCAGAATAGAGACCACTTTTCAGGAAACCCCGCCTCATTCCCAGTTGGTGGGGTGGGGGTGACAGAGAAAGGAGGGGACAAGAGTGTGAGATGATGGCATGTTCAAATAACAAGATTTGGGAACCCAAGCAGGTATCTGTCCACAAAAACAGACAAATGCTAACTGTATCCAATTCATATTTAGTATCCATATATATTTTCATGTATGTATATATATCTTTAGAGATAGAGCTTAATTTAAGACCCTTTGTGCCCCTACGACTCCTCTATACATTAAATATTAGTGTGAAATTTTTTGAGGATGAGAACCCTTTTAACAGTAAAAGTTCACAGATCCCTCTGCTGTGTATTCTCTTAGACTAATAAAGACAGAAATGACCATTTGAAGGCATATATTATGTGCAGGTCTCTTGTATAATTTCCCAAATATCTTCCTTACCTCTCTTTCCCAGAGTTACGTAACCTACACATTGGGAACCTGTGCTCTATACTAAATTCACATACACATATTCCACTTAATCCCATAGGTTTTCAGAAGAAAAATCAAGTGGAAAAATGATTTCCTTACATAATTTCCTCCATTCCTATATTTACTTATGCAATTAAGCACTGCACAATTTTCAAAGTGTGTTCACGTGTAATATCTTACACGATCCCTATGACAACTTTGGGATGGAGAAAGGTCATGTTCTAGCATCCTCATTTTCAGAGGCTCAAGTGTCCTCCACTTCCCAATCTCCAAATGTTGGCGGGTCCCAGGACTCAGGCCTTGACCTTCACCTTTTCTCCATCTACACTGCCTACCAAAGTGATCACACCCAGCTGCACAGTTTACATGCCATTTATATACCGACAATTTCCAAACTTGTATCTCAGAACTCTGATCTCAAATATCAAACTACCTCTTCGATATCTCTACTTGGGAGTCTAATAGGTATCTAAAGCATCACTCATATAAAAACGAACAGCTGATTCCTAAAACACCATCACACTCCTCCTCCCTCCTCCCCAGTGTTCACCATCTCAGTAAATGCCACCACTATACACCAGGCTGCTCAGGGAAAAAACCCAGAAGTCATTCTTCACACATCTCCTCTCACATCCCACATCCAAACCATCACAAATTCTATCAGCTTTTGCTTCAAAATATGTTCCACATGCAATAATTTTCTCACCACCTCCACGACTACCACCCTCATCTCAGCCATCATCATCATCTTAACATAAGCACCAAGAAGGCCCAGGTTTTGTCAGTTTAATTCTCTGTGGCATCGCACGGTCTGACACACAATAAATGCTCAGTAAATGAATGGCTCTGAGAGGTGAAATGATTCCTGGAGTAAGTTAATGGCAAAAGCCATGTCTTGAATCCAGATCTCCAGATATCTAGGGAATGATTATTTCCACTCTTCCACACCACCTCTTGAGGCTTTAAAGAAAAAATGGGGGAAAGGGAGATAAATACTACTACCTTTCATGCTTGTTTTCTTTTTTCCTTTTATCTCTCTTTCACATGTATATATATACTCAACGTCTTATCCAATAGACCTCTACTCTAAGCAGTGAGGAAATGCATGTGAAGGAGAGAAATGTTTGTGGATCCAAACTACGGTAAACTTTTCAGTAACAGCTCTATAATTGAGTCATTATTTTGGTGAAATAGTACGAACAAAAACTTTATGATGGGGGAGGGGACCAATTCAGATGCTTTCTTAGCCTAACCCGAATCGTGGACTAAAAATATCAGGACACAGAATCTGGGGTGGAGGTGGGAGATGGTACTTCTAAGAAGTAGAGATACAGGCATACATATTGTCTAAATGCACTTATATACTCCTACTGGCATCCTTAAAAAAGGAATACCTATTAGAAAATGAAACAGCTGGGTTCTGATTTTGGTTCTGAAGGAAAGAGTAACACTTTTCTAGCATAATGAACCTCTGGGCCCTTCTCAGACCTGTGGAAAAGTAGTATTTAGAAAGACTGCCAGACTCATTCCAGGCTCTGCCACAACAAATCTCTTCATCACTCTGAGCCTCAGGCTCCCCTTCTGTAAAACAAGCATATAAAAATAAGACTGTGATATGATTGCCCTCCCAGCCCTGACATGCTATGATTCCCCCAATTTTACAGAAATGGGTCTCTGAGAAGACACAGGTGCTACTTACAAAAGTAATAAAATACACAACTGAAATGCACACGTTCCTTTACTACCAGGCAGTAAGGACTGCAAAAAAAAAACCAAGAAAGACTTAGCGCACACCAAAATTGTACTGGCTTACTGAAACATGAAATGACCCTTACTCTGCTATCCCCATTAGCCTAAATCCTTCTCAATCATATTTGAGACAAGCTCAAAAGTGCTTAGCATTGCACCCTGTGTCTAAAATGAAACTGGTAAAAAAAAAGAATAGTGATGAAATTAAGGAGACTACTGATCTCCTTAAGAAGCCCTGATGGCATAGAGGTTAAGAGCTCGGCTACTAACCAAAAGACTGGCAGTTCAAACCCACGGGAGAAAGATGTAGCAGTCTGGGTCCTTAAAGATTACAGCCTAGGAAACTCTATGGGGCAGTTCTACTCTGTCCTATAGGGTTGCTATGAGTCAGAATCGACTTGACGGCAACAGGTTTATCGACCTCCTTGACAGAATACTTCAGGAACTTTAGAAATGCCACTTTATCTCTAAATAGAACTGGTAATTTAAAGAGAAGTCAAGTCAGCATTGCTCAGGTTAAAACTTTGATACACTACTCACAAATAATTCTTATCAAACTCTTAAACACAAAACATTTATTAAGCCATATGTAAGGCTAAGTTTTTCAGCCTTTACTCTCATGGGTGATGACCCTCTCAAAACAATGTGCATATTAGGCTGTATCCTTATTAATTTCAACGTGACAAGGATCTCTCTACTGAGATACCATTTCCAGGTGTACTTCATTCGTTTTTTATGTATTCCACTGTTCAAACTTTCAACAAACTCAGGCAAGTCTTCTTTCTCATTTATTCCAATTAATAAAGGTTTTCCTATGCAGATTGGGCAAAAAAAAAAATTAATTATGTTTTGTTTAAATTAGTGCATGTAGGAGGAGGTCCCTCTAAAAGACCCTGGAGCAGAAGCAGGTGGATAAGCCTCCTATCTTGCCCTGTCTTTGGGTTTTCACTCTTTTTACCAGCAAAATGCCCTTGGAATAATTTTAATCAGGCGTTCGAATTGCTACATTTCACTCCAAACTTGCTAAAATGGAAGCATATGCCCATAGTGTTTAGAAAACATATGTGTACAGATTCCTGGCATCCTTGTTTAAATAATGTAAATGTTCAGTGTACACTGTAGTTGTAAACATAACCTCTATGCATAGGAGAGGATGTATAACAAAGGTGGTCTTTCTCCAGCTCAAAAATCAAGCAAGCATTAAATTCCCAGGCAAAGTTAAAACGCTCACAAAGCTCTATCATCAAAAGCCGGCACCACTAAAACAGTACTGGCACTATCACAGACACAGAATAAAGGGTTGCTGAATGAACAAAGAACACAGGAACTGAGCTGTCTAGCATTATGCTAGCTACTGCCATGCTCTTATTTGTCCTTCCTACTATTGAACTATGTGAATGCAATGTAAGGCACTCCAACCAAATTTGACGTGTTTTTTTTCTCTAAATTACAGTTTGATATTTAATAGTGTATTTCTTTCCCAAGTTTGAGGGGTTTCTTCTTCCAGGAGCTGCTGACAGGTGCATACCGCTTGGTCCAGGTGATTAGGAAGAGGGGGTTTCAGAGGCAGAAGTAGTTGAAAGCAGGTGGGGGTGGAGTTTAGTAGAGAGCAGGGGATGACCTGGAAGGGAAGGTTTTAGGATAGAAGAGAAGGAGAGGATAAGACCAGGAAGAAAGGGTAGATAGGAGCAGTGAAGTTGGGAAAATTGAAAGAGACAGAAGGAGCGATACTTAAGAAAGACTGTCACTGCAAACATTTAGAGAAAAGAAAACAGAAATTCTAATCCAGATCTGGAGCCCTGGTGGCGTAGTGGTTAAGAGCTTGGCTGCCAATCAAAAGGTTGGCAGTTCGAATCCACCAGGTGCTTCCTAGAAACTCTATGGGGGAGTTCTACTCAGCCCTATAGGGTCACTATATGAGTCAGAACCAACTTGACGGCACCTAACAACAACAACAACCCAGATCTAATTTTCGAAGTTTCAGTCCTTATTTTCTCAGGTTAATTAATGCTTCAATACATTAATCATTATCAATTCTTTGTCCAAGAACTTTAATAGTCAATTCATGGAGTTAATTTGTTTTATTTAGCCCTTATTCTTGTGGGGAGGTGATATTCTCAAAGGGATCAGTGTATTTAAAAAAATCTATTGCCATAGAGTTGATTCTAACTCATGGTGACCCCACATGTTACAGAGTAAAACCATAGGGTTTTCTCGGCTGTAATCTTTACAAAAGGAGACTGCCAGGTCTTTCTTCCGAGGTGCCTTGGGGGTAAGTTCAAACCACCAACCTTTAGGCTCAACCTTTAGTGGCTCAAACCACTTGAGCCAGCCAGGGTATACCTTTTATTAATTCTGAGACAATATACGTCTCTTTACCACAAAAGCTTTTGCCTTCTAAACTCCATACAGTTCCATGAAAATAAATTGAAATTAAAATGCTATCTTTATATTTGTTATTTATTTATTCTCACTTAATCCATAGGTTCTAAGACAGTTTATAAGCGTATATTTAATTAAACAGAAATATATAAAAAGTAAAAATAGAAATTCAAGACCAAGGAAATTATAACATAGGACAAAAAGTCAAGACTGGGGAAAGTTAATTGCAGACTATAGCTTTCTACATAGATATTACAGATGAGCCACAAATTTTGCTCAAGTTTCCTCAGGGTCAAAGAGAAAAGGAAAACATGATCCGATGCACTATTCTCACTGTCAAAAAGGGAAAAGAAAATGCGGGGAATGGAAAGTTTTTCTGGCCTTAATTCTAAAAGAAATTTCTACGGAAGGGGAGGGGGTAGTTTGAAATCGGATCCCCTGGGACCTCTGCAGTCCTCCCAAACTGCAGGACTATAGCACCTTAATTCTATTACTTGGCGACTTACGCTGCACTTAGAAATATCAACACAGGACATTTATATTCCAAAAAATCAAATCAGAACACCAACCTCAGGACTGTATTTCATTTCGCTACTCTTTCACAAAACCATTTCCCCCCTACAAGTCTTCTGTCCTCTCCCTGTACTTACAGTTTACTTCCTTAGGGCCCATCAACCAAAACGGGCAATTAAAGTGCCTAAAATGCTAAAACCACAACCAATCTAGCAAATTACTGAGGAAGAGAGAAACAATGACACAATTCTTATCTACTGACCAATCTAGTTGGAGAGATGAGAGTTACATAAAATTGGAGAAAATTATCAGAAAGCATCTAAGAAATGCCAGATTATTTGGTGAGGGTTTTCATGCTACAAGAATGAGGCCAGAAAACCTTCCTACTGGGAAAGATTAAGAATAAACAATGAATGGGTGTTACATGTTTACAGTGACCATATAGTTTATCATCCAAACTGGGACACCTGAGAGTTAAAGAGGGTGCTATTAATAACTATAGCTGACAACAGGTGTAAACTGGGGCACAGGCAAACAAGGACATATGGTCACTCTATGTGTTCGTCAGGACTTTATATTCCTATTGCATATACTTCCTCATATCCCCAACAACATCGTAAGGAAAACAGCAGACCAATGATATATTAATTATATTGATACTGAGAGAAAACACATGTCAAAGGGATTAGTTAAGTAACTAACTCAAGGCCATAAAGAGAAATATCAGAGCTGGGAATCTATCCAGGTCTCCTGACTTCTAACCCAATGCCTTTCCATTAAATAATCTAAGTAATGAACTGGATCAGCCAAATATCAATGATGCGGACCTATCTAACAGTGACAAAGGTTAAAGACACGTTTTAACAAAGGGAGACAATATCTTCCTTTATGTTTTAAATGTAAATATACCTAAGCTTATGTTTTAAGCATTTCACATTACTAACAGAACTTATGATTTTTCTTTGTTATTTCATTTCAAATAATATAAATATAAGCAAGAGTCCCAGACAGCAACAACATAGATGCACAAGCCAAAAATTCAAAACTCTCATGAATTTTAATTCAAGCTCTCTATTTTAATACATCAACAATAATCTGTTTAAATAACCCCTAAAAAGAGGACTACTGTGCTGTCACATGCCCTCCATTAAACAGCAAATGATTATAGACGCATAGCTGCTGTCAAGTAGACTCCAACTCATGGCGACCCTATGTACAACACAGCTAAATGCTGCCTGTTCTTGCATCATCCTCATTGCAAGCATGGTCGCGTCCATAGTTAAAGGTACTGTGCTAATTCATCTCATCGAGGGTCTCCCTCACCCTCTCTGGCCCTCTACTTCATGATGTTGTCTTCTAGCTATTGATCTCTTCTGATGAAGTGTCCAATACAAGTGAGTCAGACAATGTTCTGTTGTGATCCATAAAGTTTTCATTGGCTAATATTCAGAAGTAAGATCGCCAGGTCTTTCTTCTTAGTCTGTCTTAGTCTGGAAGCTCCGCTGAAACCTGTCCACCATGGGTGACCCTGCTGGTATTTGAAATACTAGTGGCATAGTTTCTAGCATCATAGCAACACACAAGCCACCACAGTACGACAAACTGATGGGTGTGTGGTGGAGCAAATGATTAGGAAATGTTTTATAGAATTACTGGGCAATCAGTGGTCACCTAATCTACTAACTCTCAAACCCAGTTGCACATTGTAATTATCTGGAAGCTTTTTTTAAAAAAAAAAATGAGCTCCAAGCTCTACCCTGGCCCTACTGAATCAGGGTCTCCAAGGGTAGAACCCACAGAAGTATATTTTTTAAACTCTCCAGGCCCAGCCTAATCTCAATCCAAACCCGGACAACCCAAGATTCCCAAGGTAGACGGAGGTAATACTCAACCCACCTGTAGCCACAAGTATGTCATTCTAGTCTCTCCTCTGCAACCCAAAGATTTCTTTCTATTAATTTTCTTTTCCCCACTTTCTGAAATGCAGTGGCATCTAGCATTTACAAGCAACTGAGGATCTGCACGTTGCAATCAGAAAGCTATGGGGCAGGTCCTATTCACTCCTTCCCCAACACCCTCCGAAGCATCTTCTGAACTAGCCTATGTCAAAAGATAGTAATGATCATGCTCATAATATCAGCAATAATAGTTGATATTTGCTGCTAAGCACTTACTATGCCACTAACTGCTAATCATTTTGCATGCATGATCTCACTAATCTTCATATTAACCCTGTAAAGTGGGACTATTCTTATCCCCATGTCACATTCTAAAATCAAAACAAACTCATTGC
This sequence comes from Dugong dugon, assembly GCA_030035585.1. Lineage (NCBI taxonomy): Eukaryota > Metazoa > Chordata > Mammalia > Sirenia > Dugongidae > Dugong > Dugong dugon. Next base: position 93,758,372 of record CM057462.1, read on the forward strand.
CATCAAGTCAATTCTGACTTATAGTGACCCCACAGGACAGAGTAGAACTGCCCCAAAGGGTTTCCAAGGAGCGGCTAGCGGATTCGAACTGCTGACCTTCTGGTTAGCAGCCAGACTCTTCACCACTGTGCCACCAGGCCTCCATTTTACATTCTAGGAGAGGTTAAAATAGTTTTCCCAAAATCACACTGCCAGAAAGTAGTACAGCAAGAACTTCAACCTAAATCCCAAATTCTTCTCAATAAAAACACTAACTAACCTGAAGCCATTCTGAGTCTCCTTTGCCTTCAGGACAGCTGGCTTCCATTAAGGCCAGACACTACATGTGGACAGCCCAGGACCTCTGGGTTCTCAGTGGAAACAGAATCCAAGACACTCTTGGATGTTCTATTAGACTGAGACTCCTAAAATGTTAGCATCAGGAAAAGTAAGCTTTTAAAGGTCCATTTCTAAAATGCAAACCACTCCTTGTAAAAGCACTCCTGAAAGTAATCAGCAATCCTTCTAGAAAAGGAAACATCTAGACTTTGATGGTGCATCAAAAGTGATTCTTCAATGCATAATTTGGGGCTTTCCTGATTTGCTGGTTGGAGAGAAACTGGATTCAACGTTTCAAATGCAATATCCCATGTCAAGGATTTCTCACTCTTTTGTTGCCCACCTGTGTAAAGTAAAACAGGCTTCCAGCTGGATGTGTCTGACAGTAGGGTGGCCATATAATTTATCGTCCAAACTGGGAGATTTTTAAGAGTGAAAGTAGGGTGCTATTCATAATTACGCTGGGGAAATAAGCATAAAGTAGAATGTATGGTCACCCTACTGATGGCAGAATTCAGAAACGACAAAAGGGAAACCAACTGCCATGAACTCACTGAAAACTAGGGCTCAGTTTAGTTTAACAAATAATTTTTGTGTCAGCCTCTATGCTGGGGACTGGTTACATGAAGAGAAAATTCCTGTCACCCAGAAGTTAACAGGGAGAGCTACTAGTCATTCAACAGTTACAACGTAAGTTTTATATTAAGTGAAAAAGTAAACTGCAGAATAACATGTATGGCAAGATTCCATTTTGATGGATGATGGATGGATGGATGGATGGATGGATGGATGGATGGATGGATGGATGGATGGATGGATGGATGGATGTGGTGCTGTGGGAACAGAAAGCAGAATCCTCTAACTCTATATTAGGGCAAAGTTTCACAGGGGAGAGTATCCTGGTTCTGAGATTTGCAGAACAATAGATGATATTAAACAAGGGGGGGATGGAGAAAAAAGCACACTTCAAGTAGAAATAAGAGTAGGCACAGATTTCAGAGTGTGCAGAGACCCTTCCATGAAGTGCAGGGGGTGCAGTGGAGGGTACACGTGAAAGTAGGTGGCCAGAAATGTGGCAAATGTGCTGAGGTGGGGCAGACCACGGGCTTTACTCCATGCTGCAGAGCTAGGACTTTACAGTGAAGGTGAGTGGAAGCCAATGAAGTGTTGATTCGAAAAAGACTAATAATAATAAGTAAAGGTCATTTTGGATGAGCAAGAGACAGAAGACATAGATGCCAGCAGTTAGGAAGCAAAAGCAATGGTCCAAATAAGAAATGATGCTGAACCAAAGAATGGCAACTGTTTTTGAATTGTCTCCCTCAGAGAAGGGGCTAGGCACTGGGGATTCAAAGATAAACAGGATCCACTCACTGTCTTATGGAAAGTGAAATCCACCTGAAGAGACAGATACAGGAACAATTTTAACATGAGAAGATGACCATAGATAGTTTAAACAAAAGGTTTAAATTAAACAACAGAATGTTTTGACTCCAACACTTTAAAAACTGCAGACCAAGAATGCTAACACAAAGTTTAGAGGTTATGAAGTCCCACAACAATGTAGAAATAAACAGATGGGGAGAAAAAACCCCTCTGAGACAAAATGTCTCAAGGACGACCTCTTCTATTAATTGGTTTTAAGGATATCTTAGAAATGTCTGGCTAATATATTTAAAACCCAATTATAATTAAAGTATTATAACCTGGGGGGGGAGGTATGTAAGGAGAGGTCTTTTCTGAGTGCAAGTGAGGCTCAAGACTATTCAGTAAAAAAGATTTCAGATTTTTAAGTCTGACCCAAGTTCACATCCCACTTACCAGCTATATGACCTTGAGCCAATTACTTTACCTGTCTCTCTTCATTACAAAATGAAAATAACCACACCTACATACTGCAGGATTATTAGGAGTAAATGATTAACCAGGATTCTTGGTTAAAATGGCAGATTGAACACATGTTCAATTTCATTGCCCCCTAAAACTGCACTAAAACACAGTAAGTCTTTTTGCTTTGTTTTAAGACCAAATCCACAAATACAGGAGGGGAATAAACCAAAAAAAAACCCAAACCCGTTGCCGTCAAGTTGATTCCGACTATAGTGACCCTGTAAGACAGAGCAGAAGTGCCTCAGAGAATTGCCAAGGAGCACCTGGTGGATTTGAACTGCCAACTTTTTGGTTAGCAGCCACAGCACTTAACCACTACACCACCAGGGTTTCCAGGAGGAGAACAGCAGAGGAGACAACTGCAACCAAGTGTTAGAAGCTGGGAGTTAGGTGAACGCGTAGAGAATGACTCAGATAACCCGTGAAAAATGAATCCCAAACTGGCAGTGGCAAAAACTGAGAACCAAACCAATAAACATAAAAGAAGCCTCAAAAGTCACAGGAATTGGGAGGGAAAACTCTTATTTAACACAAAAACCAAAGCTTGGGAGAGTCTATCTCCCTGTAGACATTGCAATGTGAACTGAGTGACTTCTAACAGAACCTCTGCCATAATCTAGCTCAGGACCTTGAACAAATCAGGTAACCCCTCTGGGCTTCAGTACTCCCCACTGTGAAACAGAGGGGCAGAATAATAATCACGAAGCTCCCTGAAGGCAGTAAGGCTGTAGGAGTCCTTATGTTCCTGCTTTCTGACTCACTGTCCTGTCGCCAACATCTTACTGGTAGGGAAATTAAGGGACACAGTCTCAAATTCAAGTGCTTTTACACAGAGTTTAAATCTTAAAAGCTTCTTATAAATGCTATGCTTTAAGATAGTTAAATGTATCCAGTAACTTTTAATCTGAAAGCTGCTAAAGCCAAGGAAAAGTTGAACTCATGCCGATTTCTATTATGATTCCATTTTTTAAAAGTAACTCATAAATGTGCATGACTCACACATCTGAATATAATGAGACATTCCTTTATCATTTCATCTTCTGGTGCCAGTAATGCCACATTACAGCAGGTCAAAGCCCTTTAATAAGTGTATCATGTGTTTCTGGCCACGCTCCAAAAACCAGCACAGGCCTGCTGCATTAGGAAAACACCTAAGTGAGCATTTCTGGGCTTCAAAATACAGGACAGGATCCCCAGTCAGTCGTCAAAAACATGATTCCCTCACCTGTCCCTCCTCACCATGCACAGCCACCTTGGCTTTTAATACCTGAAAGCATAACAATTAACCCTCAGGCTTATATAGCCCTCTGAAGTTTACAAAGTACTTTCACATCTATTAACTTATAATAACTTAGTTGATTCCCCAGTGACTCTGTTTGCTACAGTGCACAGGGCAGACATTACTGTGCCCATTTTACAGATGAAGATAAAGGGATCTGAGAGTGTAAGTGATTTGTCTAAGGTCATACAGCCAGCAAGTGGTAGAGCTGGGACTTGTAACCAGATCATCCAACACAAAAACTGGGCTCTTCTCACAAAATTGCTTTGTGATCTGGGGTAAGAAAATAAGTGATCAAAATGAAACCTGCAGGAAACTCTAGTGATTTTACTTATGGGACAGTTTAGTAAAGAATGATTCTTAAACTTTCTTCTCCCTTTCTCAATCCCTTTGTATCCTGGGTTGTTGTAGTCATCATCTCTTTTAAGAAAGTATCAGCTAAAGAAAGCCAGCACTTGGGAAAGATACTATTCCTCACTTGTCCTGAACCTTAATATCACCAATGACTGAATCGTGTCTACCGTGGAAAAAAAAATAAAGAAATAAAGAAGTGATGAAGCCAAATTAGAACCAGGTCCAGCGACGGTTCTATGGCTAAATTTAATCCAATTCACTCCCATCATCTTTCTTTCCTGCCCCTCTCAAAGTGGATTAGGAGAACCTCAGAAGCCTGAGGGGCGGGGAGGGGGGACATCAGGATAGAAATCCCAGGCGTGGGGAGAGGGACCATTGAGAGCAGGAACTGAGAGAACATACTCGTTGGTTTCACATGAGCCCAGATATACAGATGTGCACCCTCTTCCACTACCAACTAACAAGACAATTCTTCAAATCTGCCCTCAGAAAAGAAATTGCTAGTTGCAGGCATGGTTTGAGTCAACTGAGCAACTGGCCTCAAATCACAGAGAACATGGAAGAGCATAGGGTGGGGGGGCTTGAGTCCTCTCCAGATAGGCACACATTTAGACATCCAGTAACTCTGCCTGAGAATTAGGGCTTTCAGTAGTCCTTTCAGCAACAAAAATTTCCTAAGCAGCCAAAGGTGGTGTTAGGTTCCTCATTTGATAGTTGGCTGGTTGGGGGGGGGGGGGGGACTATTAAATATCCTCCCCAGTGAGTTACCTGAGAACAGCTAGCCAGACCAAAACCAAACCAAACCTGTTGCCATTGAGTCGATTCCGACTCATAGCAACCCTATAGGACAGAATAGAACTGTCCCATAGGGTTTCCAAGGGGTGCCTGCTGGATTCGAACTGCTGACCTTTTGATTAGCAGCCAACCTCTTAACCACTGCACCACTGCTTAGAAACTAAGATGTTTTCCTTAACCTGATGATTTCATTGGTGGCTGTAACTAACCTCAGAATAGCCAGGGGCATGGAAATTCACTCTGGATCCTTACGTTTATTTGTACAACAAGAGATGGAATCCCCCCTCAGTTTATTCAGACAAGTTTACAAGAAGTCACAATGGGGGACTTTCCAAAGCCAGTGAAACATGAGAAGTATAAATGCCACTCACCTAAACATCTCAGTTGGCAAACTTTTTTACTTTTTTAAAGCTGACAACTAACAACATGGTGGCGCAGTGGTTAAGTGCTTGGCTGCTAACCCAAAGGTCCGCGGTTCGAACCCATGAGCCAGTCCATGGGAGAAAGATGTGACAGTCTGTTTCCATAAAAATTTACAGCCTGGAGACTTCCAGGCAATATGGTGCTATAGTCAGAAGCACCACGACATCCCTCTGCAGCAAAAATCAGAAAAACTAAGTCAAACAGAAGTTACACGTCAATCCTGAAACCCTAAGCATCAAATCAAGAGATAAAGAACCTAGTCAAGCACCAAATGGAATAAGAAACTGACCGAGAATAAACAGCAAGGAGGGATACATGCAGAGGTCCCCATCAGCTACTGCAGCACGGATCCGCCATCTTGGACTCCTATCAGAGATCAACGAACAGGGGGTATGAGAAAGCAGCTTCACAGAGCTTCCAGTAGGAGTCAGAACAACTGGTAACCAGTGATATAGGCTTTCCCATCCCCCACCATTCCTCGCCCCCACTTAACCTCCTCTGCTTCCTGCAGCCACAGTCTCTTGGCCAGGAAGCACCAGCTTCACCCAGTGTTGCTTGGATTCCACCCGCCTGCACTGGCAGGCTCCCTGTGAGTGCCTTCTGTTGGCTGCTGGTGTTGCTTTTTTCCACTTCTTTAGATTTCTTCCTTCCCTCTCACTACCTCCCCATCCTTTCTCTCAAATACCTGGCTCCATGTGCCATCTTTGCTTCTTCCTGAAAGGCTGAGAAACACGGCTCGACTATGAAACTGCTTCCTGGCCTGTGCTACCACGCTGATGGGACCTCCCAGGGCTTTTTTGTTTGTTTGTTTGCTCTGATTTGTTCTGTTTTGATTTGTTTGTTTGTTTTCTTTTTCTTTTCTCGGCTTGGGAGCCCCTTCTAGCCAGGCAGCACCACGCGGCTTAGAAGCTACTCCCTTACTCTGCACAGATGTACAGGGATATCCCTGGGGGCATTTCTTTTTTCTTTTTTTCTGGTTTTGATTTTTTGTTGTTGTTTTTGGGGTTTTTTTTCTTTTTTCTTTGTTTTGTTTTCTTCTCTCTCTTATTCCCTTTTTGTCTTTCTTCATTCCCAGCCTTTCGATTTATTCATTTTTTTCTTTTACCCTTCTTCTTTTCTTTTTTTTTTGTTTTTGTTTTCCCCATTTCTCAGTCTCTCATCTCTCTACTCCAATAGCAAGCTCCCTTAGCACTCTTTTTTGTTTGAGTGTATGTTTTTGGCTCCTGTTCCTCTCTCCTCTCTCTCATCTCTCCCATACCCATCTTAGCTCCACACATCACAATCTGTCCCCTCCTTCATGCCTACTGGCACCGTGCACTAAACATCACACTCCCAAGCAGCACAAGCATGGCCAACTGGAACCTGCCCTACACTGACTCCTGGTCCACACTGTCAGCCCCGGTACGTACCACAAACAACCCATCCCAGCAACTCCCCTTCAGCTGGACCTGCCCTGCTTATCATATCTGAGTGGCTGACCCCGCCCACTGGAGAAGGAGGTGAAAAGTATTGTGCCCACAGATGAGCAAACAACAAAGAACGCACAGCCCACCTACTCAGACATAACCAAATAAAACAAAAAAGCAGGACGAAACAAACAAATCTACAACCAATAAATGAGGAAAATAACCACTGAATGCCCTGAAGACAGCAGACAATATCAAAACATTTACAAAAACAGGACAGGATGGTTCCAGTAGGCGTCTAAAATAAAACACCAGATGACCTTCCAGTAGAAGAAAGGCACTAGACGTAACTGATAGGGAATTCAAATCTCTAATATTCAGAATTATGCAAGAGTTGAAGCAAAAAGCAGACAAAAATGAGGAAAAAAGAAAAATTCATGGGAAAGGCAGACAAATTCATGGAAAATATAGACCAAAAAAATGGAAGAATTCAAGAAAATAATACAGGAACAAAATGCTAAAATAAATTTACAACTAGAAATCATACAAAAACAACAATCAGAAATCCAAAAGATAAACATTAAGATTTCAGAAATGGACAGCGTCATAGAAGGGCTGAGGAGCAGGTCTGAAATGATGGAAGACAGGAACAGTGAAACTGAAGACAAATACGTGGATACAACTCTGTTTGAGGGAAAAAAAAATGTAGAAAAATGAAGAAACCTCGAGAATTATGTGGGATACCATCAAAAGCAAAAATCTTCGACTGATTGGAGTTCCAGAACAGGGGGAGAAAACAGAAGACACAGAGAGGATCACTGAAGAACTGCTGACAGAAAAATTCCCCAATATCATGAAAGATGAAAAGCTGACTATCCAAGAAGCTCAATAAATCCCATATAGGACAGACCCCAAAAGAAAATCACCAAGACACAACATAATAACACTCACTAAAACCGAATACAAACAGAGAATCCTGAGAGCAGCTCGAGAAAAAAAAAAAAGTCACATACAGAGGAGAAACAATAAGATTAAGCTCAGATTATTCGGCAGAAATCATGCAGGCAAGAAGGCAATGGGACGACATATATAAAAACCTGAAAGAAAAAACTGCCAGCCAAGAATAATAATATATCCTGCAAAACTCTCATTCAAATCTGATGGCGAAATCAGGTCATTTCCAAATAAACAGAAATTAAGGGAATATGTAAAAGTCAAACCAAACTTACAAGAATTATTAAAGGGAGTCCTTCGATCTGAGGACAAACAACATCAGACAACAGGCTGAATACAGGACACAGGATTGTACTAGCCAGATACCAACCTAGGAAATGAACTCTCAAGGACTATCCAAAACAAAAAGAATTACAGCAGGGAACCAGAGAGGTTAATCTGTAAATGACAACAGAACCAGAACAATAAAAGAGGGAATAAATGGTGTAGGTATAGAACCTTTTAATGGAGAGGAAGGCAAGGCGATACCAAGTAATAACAGACTAGTTCAAATCTAAGAAGATAAGGGTAAATTTCAAGGTAACCACAAAGAAAGTTAACAAACCTACTCATCAAAATAAAGAAGAAAAACATAAAGTCTCAGTAAAAACAAAATCTACAAAAACAAAAGAAATGAAAAAAAAATGCACAAACAAAAGGAACTCAGCACAGGACAGTAAGAGGAACAAAGAAAACGTCAGCACCACTAAAAAAAGCACTACGAAATGCAATCCCACTCCTAGGAATATATCCTAGAGAAATAAAAGCCATCAGACAAATAGACATATGCACACCCATATTCACTGCAGCACTGTTCACAATAGCAAAAAGATGGAAACAACCTAGATGCCCATCAACAGATGAATGGATAAACTATGGTACATACACACGATGGAGTATTATGCAAAGATAAAGAACAATGATGAACCTGTGAAGCATCTTATAACATGGATGAAACTGGAGGATGTTATGTTGAGTGAAATAAGTCAATCACAAAAGGACAAATATTGTATGAGACCTCTACTGTAAAAACTCATGTAAAAGTTTATGAACAAAGAAACAATCTTTGTTGGTTACGAGGGATGGAAGGGGTGGGGGGGACTAAACAGACAATAGATAAGTGGTAACTTTGGTGAAGGGTAAGACAGTACACAATATTGGGGAAGCCAGCACAACTTGTACAAGGAAAGGTCATGGAAGTTCCATAGATACTTCCAAACTCCCTGAGGGACTGAATTGCTGGGTGGAGGGCTGTGGGGACCATGGTCTTGGGGAACAGCTAGCTCAACTGGCATAACCCAGTTATAAAGACAAGGTTCTACATTCTGCCTTGGTGAGTAGCATCTGGGGTCTTAAAAGCCTGTGAGCAGCCATCTAAGATACTCCACTGGTCTCATCCCTTCGGCAGGAACGGAGAATGAAGAGAAAAAGATACAAGGAAAAGATTAGTCCAACGGACTAACGGACCACAGCTACCAAGGCCTCCACCAGACTTGAGTCCAGTACAGCTAGATGGTGCCCGGCTACCACCACTGACTGTTCTGACCTGGATCACTACAGAGGGTCCTGGACAGAGCTGGAAGAGGATGTAGAACAAAATCCTAACTCACAAAAAAAAAAAAAAAAGACCAGATTTACTGGCCTGACAGACTGGAGAAACCCCGAAAGTATGGCCCTCGGACACCCTTTTAGCTCAGTGGTGAAGTCACTCCCAAAGTTCACCGTTCAGCCGGAGATTGGACAGCCTTATAAAACAAAACAGGACTAACGAGGCATAGCAATCCAGGGACAAGGACTAGAAGCCAGGAGGGGGCAGGAAGCTGGTGATAGGGAACCCAGGGTTGAGAAGGGACAGTGTTGACATGTTGTGGGGTTGTTAACCACTGTCATAGGGCAATATGTGTACTAACTGTTTAATGAGAAACTATTTGTTCTGCAAACCTTCATCTAAGGTACAAAAAAAAAAATTAAAAAAAGACTTATCTATGTGAGATCAAACTGACAACAGCAACTCCAAAGGTTTGATGGGAAGCCTAGTGGGCAGTGAGTTGAAGATAATGACGATGGAATAATTTGGAAAAGGGAAGTGAGAACAGCAGCACAACTGGAAGAATGTAATCGATGCCGCTGAATTGTACATGTAGACTTTTGAAATGGTGTAACTTTGGCTATGTATATTTGCACCAAAAAAAAAGGTCCTCCAAGGTCAAGAAGGGAGACTGTTGACCTGTCGTGGGGTTGTTAGCCAATGTCATGAAACAACCTGTGTGCTGACTGTTTAATGAGAAACGATTTGTTCTGTAAACCTTCATCTAAAGTACAATAAAAAAAAATTAAAAAAAAAAAATTTACAGCCTTGGAAAACCTGTGGGGGCAGTCCTACTCTGTCCTATAGAGTCGCTATGAGTTGGAATGACTCCATGGCAGTGGATTAGTAACAATATGATAATCTCCCCTACCCTTAACCACTTCAAACATTTAGTATGATTTAGGTTTTTGGTTAACCGTGCTTGTCAACTGCTTTAAGTTGCTAAATTACTAACTGGGCTAAAGCATTCTAACCATACGTCATTTAAATACCATCATAGATCACATGTCAAACACTTAAAACCAACCTCCAACTCTGGGGCCAAATGAGATCTATTTTATAATCTGGATAGAAAAGGATGTGTAAACAGCTAATTATGAATACCACCACCTCTAGAAAGAAGACGTGGAAAGGCCTCACGGAGCGGTTTTAGGTTTTGGCATCAGTCAAAGCTGAGTTTAAATCTCAGCCCTGTCACTTGTGAGCTGTGTATTTGGGTTTCTGAGTCTCAATATTCTGCATCTATCATACCAATTCGCCCTCATCCAACCAACCACAGTGGAAATGATACATTAGGTACTAAATAAAAGGTATCATTAACTACTATAAGGAGTCCCTAGGTGGCACAACTGGTTAATTGCTTGACTACTAGCTGAAAGGTTGGAGGTTCAAACTCACCCAGAGGCACCTCAGAAGACAGGCCTACCTATCTGCTTCTGAAAGGTCACAGCCTTGAAAACCCTATAGAGCAGTTCTACTCTGCACACATGGGCTCACCATTACTCAGAATCGACTCAACGGCAACTAACAACTACTACTACTACTACTGTAAGTGCGAATTTGGAATACAAGCCAATTTGACTGTGTGGGTAATAACAACAAGCAAATTCAGAATTGGGGAAAAAAATTACAGCTTTTTTATATTCTAGTCTCCTCCCTTCAAACGCCATCCCAACCCAATCTCCTTCTCCACCACTTATCTCTACCAATTCTAGCCTACAATGATGACACAGAAGTAGCACTTTATTAAACATTTTATTGTGTTTCCCCAACCACTACTTGCTGGTCCTAACACCTCTGTTTAAGGCCTCCGGCAGAAGGATTCTCACAGCACAGCTATATCCCCAATTCTGTTTCTATAATTTCCAGTTTCACTATTCCTTAATTATTCTAGCTGTTTATAGCCTATACTGACACCACAAGCGATTACACAATGCCATTTAATTAGAATTGAGGAAGCTTAAAAATGCCAAAATCACTCTTGAACAGTGACAGATAACTTTAATGTGCTAAATGAATGTGCTAACACTCTCCAAAACCGCTTTGGTTCAGACCATATGGGGACACTCCCATTGGTTGGCTGTGGCTAATATGACATGGATTAAGGTCCCTCGAGCTAAGGTTCTCAGGCCCAGGATGCTGTGAACTAAACCAGAGTAACCACTTCACATTCACTCAAATACATCTGTTTTCTAGAATTTCAAAACCATCAGCTATAAACAACACTTGAAACCAGAGCCATACAAATCATGACTTAAAACAAATTTGAGTTTAAACTTTCCCTACCAACTCCTCTGCCACTTCGCCAGGTCAGATTGATACGGTTCCAGTGCACCAGACCAATGGTTCAACACTACCCAACTTTTCTTAAGCATATATTTTGTAATGCTCCCTTTAGTGACCTAAAATGAAAATCAAAAATAATAGAAATTATTTATATGCAGTTTCAAAATAATCAATACAATGTCCTAACTATAAATAATTGAAAAATTAAAAAAAAATTTAAGAATATGTATTTAAATATGTAATTGCTCTGGTACAAGTACACCACAAGACATAATGAAGTATGTCTAATACCTGCACTAAGAAGTAGAATAACCATGAACGTTGTTAACTACAAATGCAAACAGTTGTAGTTACTGGCATGTTCCTCTTGGCAACCCAAATATAAGCCACACCAATATCAGTAACACAATTTCCCAAAATGGTAAACAACTCTTGGTAAAGTTTGAAATAAAATAAAGTAGAATAGTATATCAATTTACAGAGCAGTTGCATTCCTGGAAAATTCAGGGAATAGCAAAACAATGCAAACAGAATTTGGTTCAAGACTCAAAAATCATAAACAGGATTTTCCCCAACAGGAATATCTAGAAGAACGTTTGGAAGTTGTAGGCTACTGAAGAATTCTTCCTTGTACAGGACTGTCCCACACATTATAGGATACTTAGTATCCCTAACCATGTCCTCTAAATGTCAAAGGTACCTACCCCACCAACGAAGAGACAACCAACAAGGCCCCATAGAAAATCACTGTGCCAGCTGTGCGGTGCTGTGAGCCCAACTGGAATCCTGCTGTCTTTGTGTTTAATGCACTGACCTTAGAACTATGCTTGGCTCCTAAGTAGATGTTCAATAAGTGTCTGAGGAACTGGGTTGAAGTTCTTCTAAAATTCCTCCTCCATTCAGAGGTAGCAGAAAAGCAGAGTCAATATTTTTAGTCAATACAAAGAAGGCATCTACTGGAAGGAAATGTAGAACTGCTGACATTTCACTTACAATCAGAAACACTTTATATGATGCTTTGCTCCTACCCCTTAATGACAGCCTAAGACCAGGACAGCAAACACACATTACGGCATAATGTCCCATTGAGCCTGGAAATGGCTTTAAATCCATCTCAACATGGCTCCAAGGAGTCGTGCCAACTGATTAGGCTTCCTAACTTCAGAAATATAGGAGAAGACAATTAGTAGGCTCAAACAGACTTCCTATGGGTATTCAGACCCTTCCACACTGTGCAATCTAACAGTAACTCCCACTTACCATCATCTGAGTATTCAGCATCGTGCTAAGCGCTTATTGGCGGTTCCAACCCAGCCACAGGCACCTCAGAAGACAGGCCTGCTAATCTGCTTCTGAAAGGTCACAGCCTTGAAAACCCTATGGAGTAATTTGACCCTGCACACATGGGGTTGCCATGAGTCGGAATCAACACAATTATACGAGAAGGTATGAATCCCTACTTCACAGGGTGATAAATGAAAGCCAAACACAAGGCCCAAGGTTAAAAGCTGGTGACAGAGCCAGGATTCCAGCCTATCACCAGAGAGGAGGTTCACTAAATCAGTGCCTACCAATATGCCAGTTACTCTATATACATTACCTCATTTAATCCGCACCTTAGTTCCTATTTACTGATGAACAAACTGAGGCCCAGCATGATCCAGCCCTTATTGGTATCATGGCACAATAGGTATGAGCAGAGTCTGGAATCAGACTGCCCATGTTTGAATCCCAGATCTATCACTTACCAGCTGTGTAATCTTGGGTAAGTGAATTTGCCCCCCATGCCTCAGTTTCCTCATCTATAAAACAAACAATAATACATACCTTGTGGGACTGTTATCAGCATTAAAAGAGTTAATATGCGTGAAGGAACTCAGCACAGTGCCTGGCACATTTTTTTCCAGTTGCCATTGAGTCAATTCCAACTCATGGTGACCCCATGTGTTACAGAGAAGAACTGCTCCATAGGGTTTTCTTGGCTGTAATCCTTATGGAATCAGATAGCCAGACCTTTCTTCCAAGGCACCACTAGGTGGGTTCGAACCACCAACCTTTAGGTTATTAGTCGAGCACAAACCATTTGTGCCACCCAGGGATGCCAGGCACATAGTACAGGTGAAATAAGTGTTTGCTGCTGCTGTTGCTATTATTATTATTATTGTCTCCAACCTTGTCTCTCATTATGTTCCAAACCCAAACTTCTAGGTCTTCAAATATACCAATATCCCATTTTGTCCAAGCTGACACCTCTGCCTTTACTGCTCCCTGCACAGCCAACTCCTTAGCATCCCCTGGGTCTGAGTATGTGCTCACCTCAAAGAAAGTTCCCTGATAACCCTATTAAAGAAGGTCCTCATCTATCCAGGCTCAGTCTCCAGGGACCCCTTCTCACTATCCCCAACTCCTATTCTCTTTACCACGTCCTTGTTTATTTTCCTCAAAGCACTTATCACAACCTAGAATTCTGTTACTTACCGGTCTGTGTATTTGTTTTGTGCCCATCTCTCTCACTAGAGATAAGGCCCAAGAGGGAAAGGACCATGTCTGTCGTCTTGTACCTTCTTCACCCAGCCAAGAGCCTCACATATCAGTGCTGAATAAATATTTGTTGAACAAACTGGTAAATGAATGAATAAATGAGGCTCTACGAGGTTTAATAACTTTCCAAAAGTCACAAAGATAGTCAACAGAAAAGCTGAATTTCAAATCCAGATCTGACTCCGAAGATGATGCTCTTTGTAGCCCAGTACCCTGCCTCCTTGTACACCACAGGTTCTCAAAGAGCACCTGCTGAACTCATAAATGAATAAGCTATGGAATCATTAAGTTAACACATGCCACTGCTGCTATGAGGATAATTTCCACCATGCAAAGTGTCATTTTTCTATTTGGTCAACTCTGAATTATCAGTCAATCCAAACATCTATAGAGCACCCACGATGAGCAAATCAGCATGTTCTCTATACAATGCGAAATAATAAAACGTCACTGTATTTGGCTGGAATACAGTTGGCAGGATCAGCACTATAGTGTATGGCTAGGCAGGCTGTGCACTGCACAACAGTACCCAGCTGAGACGAGGGTGTAATGGCTGAAATCCAGCCTGCCTTCTACTAGCCAGCCCATGCTCCCCAGTGCACGGCTACCCCACCTAAATATGCACTGTTTCCCAATTCTCACAAAGGCAACATATAGATCAGCAGCAGCCCTGAGGAGGATCAGTCTTGTTTCCTAAGGCTGGTTCCACACATATACCATGGGACTTTAAGGGCATTAATACACTGATTATTAAGAACACACAAATATATATACCCTTCCAATCTCCCAGTGTCCGTGAAACAGCCTCTTGGGGTGAAAGCATTGTACTGCAATATAAGATGCTCATGAAAACACAAAGACAGGAACCTAATAGTAAATTCACTCCCACCTTTCAACTCAGACTAGTTTATCAGATTAGCTGCTAATTATTAAAGAAGAGAAGCCTGAAAGTTGGGACCTAACAAGAGTAAGCTTTCACGCAGTAAAAGGTGGTGAGAAAGGTAGAAAGGGTCTGAACAAGGAGTACTGTCAGGAAAGGTAGGTTCAGGACGAGAGCTCCAAACTTCACCTCATTCACCCTTTTATACCCTGAAGCCAGATCTCACAGCGTCTAGCACATGAGTAGGTACACAAGAGCACACTCTGTGCCTACACATGTACATACACAACAACTGGGGAGGAAGGGAGCTGCCATTTTAGTTTCCCAGCTTCCTGACCCATCAAGAAGTCCTAATTGTTCAGCAGAGAAATAGCATAAAGAGACCCAAGTACTCCTCAGTTTTCCCAGTAACTTGTCCCTAAACCTCAATTTCATCATCTATAAAATGAGGTTGCAATATGGAACATATCAGGGACTTTCAAGTTGTGGTCTGAGGAACCAACAGGTTCTGAGGGCTACAAAATTCCATACACACACAAAAAAGTATTCAAATTTCATTGTTATATCTTTGATAATTTTTGAAATTATAATAATAACTCCACAAATTCAAATTAATTTTAGAGGTAATTTTATCCAGCAAAGATCACCAATGTGATCACTTTATTTTTCTGCAAATCTCAGAATAAACCTTCTCTCCTCATTTCTGAGCTTATACTTAAACATCTTGTAAATATGTCACTGATTCTGAAGGAAGCTGGTACTCCCTCCATCTCTCTCTCTCTGTATGTGTGTGTATATATGTATATATATATTTTTTTAAATTCAGACCTGCACTTTTCTGCTCCCTTAAAATTGCTCAAGCAAGTATACTACTGCAGTGCACTTGCACAGGCATGTCTGCAGGACTCACACTCTAATCACAGGGGAATGCACAGTTACTCAATAACCCATGAATGCATAACAGGATATATCATAATACAAAGGGTGAGCACACATTATCATCTGTCTTGCACTTTGTGATAGAGAATGAAAACATTTGTTAGAGAGTATGGTTCTACTCTGAGACAAAAGTTCCCCCTATTCTTTCAAGGTTTCTGAAACAGTTTAATTGAAGCTTATCCTAAAATTGCAAAGTTAAGTTGTTAGGAAACTACTCTTATCTGCAATTACTTATCTATGTAAATCAGATTTTTTTCCCCACACTGCAACCAAATCCAAAAGAAAGTGAGGTAATAAAATTGGCATATAACTGGGCATGCCACTCAGAACCCAATTCGAAATTTGGTAATCATGAAAGCAGCATCATTGTTCTCTTATCATAAGTAGATGTAAAACATTTGAACTTATAAACTTGTAAATTAGGGAGAGTGTGGACAGGTCATAGGGTTGGCAACCAATGTCACAAAACAATATGTGTATTAATTGTTTAATGAAAAACTAATTTGCTCTGTAAACCTTCATCTAAAGCACAATAAAAATAAATAAATATAAATAAATCTCTTAAATACACTGAGGTTCCACGTAGGATTTTATTTGACCTAAATTAACTCAGTACATCCTCAACAATTTCAGAAGGTAGGTACCACTCCTATCCCCAATTTACAGATGAGTAAACCAGCTGCCAAGAAGCTAAGCAGCTTGCCCAAAGTTCCACAGCAATGTAAAATACTTACCCTCCCACAAAAGAAAGAGAAAGCAAGGCTCCCACCCCTCTGCTTTGAACTGCTACATTCCTAGATTCCCAGATTCAGAAAGCTATTTTTAATAACAATGGCCACCATCCAGACATCAGATGTGACCAATTCCCAACTCAGCAAAACTACCAGTGAATGCAGCATTTTTCAATCCCAGAGTATAAGAGTGACATACGCCTCTCTAATACATGTTTTCAGGAAAAATGAAGAAATTCCTGACGGACTTGCACAACAATGCCTTGAAGCAGGATTCCAAAAGGCCTTTCACATATGTTTTCACAATGCCCAGGACAATTACGCGCCTCCTGCCCTGCATTCTCCCCACGGTGATCTGTGCAAGTGCTGATGGTCACTCTCACAAGAGAAATTCAAAGGGCAGACTAGATGCCCTTCCCTCTCAAGATGCTCTATCACTGCCTGTATCCACAACTTTGTGGTACCAGAATTCACTTCAAAGGATCTTCCTGTCTGACAACACAGCAGGATTGAGGGTATAAAAAAGGCAATAGTATATTTCTGGAGAAGGACATGCTTACTAGAGGGTCAGCAAAAAAGAGGAAGACCCTCAACAGATGGACTGACACAGTGGCTGCAACAATGGGCTCAAACATAGCAACGATTGTGAGGATGGCGCAGGACCGGGCAGGGTTTTCTTCTGTTGTACATGCGGTCTCTGTGAATCTGACTGAACCCACTCGACGGCACCTAACAACAACAACATATTTCAGGCACCACAAAACACAATCTATTTGCTTCATCAAACATGCTGCTCTAGAGGTAATTTTTGCTTTCAAAGAACCCTTGGTTTGCCTTTAGACTCACTTTGTTTCATACTGAAGTGACTAACTTCGAATCATTCAAAAATGCCTTGGTCTTTAGGACTTTCAGGCACTCGAGAGTATACACAGTGCACTGGTGGTTCAGTGAGTGATAGAATTCTCACCTTCCATGCGGGAGACCCAGGTTCCATTCCCGTCCTCCATTTCTAGCCAGTGCACCTCATGCACAGCCACCACCTGTCTGTCAGTGCAGGCTTGTGTACTGCTATGATGCTGAACAGGTTTCAGGGGAACTTCCAGACTCAGACGGACTAGCACAACAAAGGCCTGGCAATCTACTTCCGAAAATCAGCCAGCGAAAACCCTATGGATCACAATGGTCTGATTTGCAACCAGTCATGGGGATGGCTTGGACCAGGAAGCATGGGGTTGCCATGAGTCAGGGACCTACTAAATGGTAGCTAATAGCAATAATATCAACAAAGAGTATACAATTACTATATAAACGTGTATACTCTCAAGTAATGCACACACACTAAGACGACACACAGCCAAAGGCCTAATTCAAGTCCACCTCTGGAACTGGGGAGCTGGCAGAAAGTGACCCAGACACCACTCAAAGTCCTGAACGTAAGGAAAGAAAAAGGCTGAGCAAACCATAGGAAGGGAAGGTATCTTAGGCAGCCAGAAAACACAGGAAGAGATGCAAAAGGACCAAAAGCAACCCCAATCCTTGCTCACCAATCGGGACCAGTAAGGAAGGATTTCGGTGGAATCCCACGTAGCATCCCTCAAATGTCCTCGAGCTCTAGCCCTGAGAAACTTGCTCCACAATGACATAATATATGGCACAAGGTATGAGGGTGCCTTTGAAGGTGATAAGAACCTCTAGCCCCAGCTTTCTGAAGGGGAAAGGGGGGTGTGGGAGGCGGCCACAGCCAGAATAAGCCAGGCAATGAAGAGCTAGGTCATTTTTTCACTCGCAGCACCAGGCATCACTGAAAACAGAGGCTGCAACATCATGAGTCAATAGAACAATAACGAAAACACAACAGTAAAGCAAAAGGGAGGAGGTGGGCTTGGCATTCCAGTTACAAAATGAGATGGGTAAGAATTTCAGGTTATGAACCTGCAGGAGTGTCCCTCACCCTTAACTGTTCCCAAGGCTGTGTATCTGGAGTTTTCTCTGAAAACTTCCCCCATGCTGGCTCATCCTCTCACAATCCAGCTCAAATGCCTCACCTCCCCTGTGAAGTCTTCCTGACTTCCCTGGGCAAAGCTAGTCACTCTCTTCTCTGTGCCCCCCCAGTCCTTTGTTAAACACTTTGATTACAACCTTAGCTTCCTTAGCATTGTACCTATCACCTGCCAGACTATACTGCAGGCTGAGGCTATGTTTTATTCATTTTTATATCTCGGAGTCAGTGCCTAGAACATAGGAGGGAGGTGCTCAATAAATGAATGAATGTCCACCGCAGGACACCCAGAGTTCCCAAGACCACATCAGTTTGCAGAGGGATTCATGATCAACTTATAAAACCAATTTAATTGTGGACCAGTCCAATCGCAGCGCCACAGGGATCTGCACCACTCCCCTCCCCATGCCCTCTAAAATAAGACTAAGAGCTTTTCCCATAATTCCTCTCTAGCAATGGGAATGGGAATGCAGATGCATCTGACATCCTTGAATATGACACCACCAAACAAATTAAACTTAAGTTTTACAAATTCAAGTGTTGTATTACATCTGCAACCATGGTTAAAGAAGGTCAAAACAGTTTTCAAACACTTGCTAAAAGCCAGGGTTTGGTAAGCTCCAGGATTATACGACAGATGGGCATTCATACTTACATTCTATAAATATTTATTGAGCATCTATACTATGTGGATACAGTGAAGAACAAGGTACACAACTAATCTGCATTCATTAACATTCTAGTTGGTGAGTGGGAGTGAAGAGATTTTTTTAAAAATTAAGTAACCAAGAACTTCAGATAGTGCTAGGTGCAACGAAAACATTAAAAGAGTACTAGGATGGTGGAAGTGGTTTTTAAAGATGGAGTGGCTGGGGAAGGCCTCTCTGAATAGGTGCTATATGAGCTGAGACCTGAAAACTGAGAAGCCAGCCATGTAATGGTAAGATACTCATTCTTCAGATAGAGAAACCAAAACTTCAGAGAGTGTCTATGACTTGCCCAAGACACACAAGCTCCAAATCAAGGACTGACTTATGACCTCAAAACTCTCACTCTTTCCATTGTATCACAATGCCTCCTCCAACATGCAGGATCATCTTGCTCCCTTGTTGGTGCATCCTCGTTGGTACATCCTTGCTGACTCACTACAGAGGGGCTGAATGATAAGGTGCTTACATGCACAGACTTGGGTCCCAGTCTCTCACAGGTATGTGACCTTAAACAAGCCACTTAACCTCACTGAGCTTCAACTGCTGCCACTATAGTATAAACCCATTGCCATCGAGTTGATTCCAACTCATAGTGATCCTATAGGACGAGGCAGAACTGTTCCACTGGGTTTTGAAGGTTACAGAAGCAGACTACCACATCTTTCTCCTGTGGATCATATGGGGGGTTCAAACTGCCGACCTTTCGGTAAACAGCCCAGTGCTTAACCACAGTACCAGAAAGCCTCCTTCCCTCTACTATAATGGTACGTAATTTCACAGGGCTGTCACGAAAATTAAATGAAGTGATACAAGGAAAGTAGGTGGCATAATCCTTGGTACAGCCAGTACTCAGAACAGGTGAGCTATCATTTTGTATTTCATTTATAGTCAGCAAGGATCTGATTTTACTACATCCAACATCAATTGTATATTAAAACCCCAAGTGAAGAAACATCAATTGACAAATATATTTTTATGAATTATCAACTTATTTATATGAAGTCCTATAAAAATACAATTAAATCTACTACAGTATATGTTTCATGAAGAACTTATTGAAAAATAAAAATTACATCAAACTGGAACTCTCACAGAAAATCATGTACTGGCAGAACTGCTGTTGTTAGATAACACCGAGTAAGTTATGACTCATAACAACCAACAGAACAAAACACTGCCAAATCCTGTGCCATCCTGACAATCCTTGCTATGCTTGAGCCAGCCCACAGTGGCAGCCACTGGGTCAATCCATCTCGTTGAGGGTCTTCCTTCTTTTTCGCTGACCACCTACTTTACCAAGCATGATGTCCTTCTCCAGGAAATGGTCCCTCTGGATAATACGTCCAAAGTATGTGAGACAAGGTCTCACCATCCTTGCTTCTACGGACCATTCTGGCTGTACTTCTTCCAAGACAGATTTGTCATTTTTCTGGCAGTCCATGGTATATTCAGTATTCTTCGTCAACACCATAATTCAAAGGCATCAATTCTTTGTTGGCCTTCCTTATTCATTGTCCAACTTTTGCATGCACAAGAGGTAACTGAAAATACCACAGCTTCGGTCAGGCACACCTTAGTCCCCAAAGCAACATCTTTGCTTTTCAACACTTTAAAGAGGTTTTTTCACTTTGAGGGACAGAGTAGCAGGGGTAGCGGTCTGGGGACCATGCTTTCAGGGGACATCTAGGTCAACTGGCATAACAAAGCCTATTAAGAAAATGTTCTGCATCCTACTTTGGTGAGTGGCATCTGGGATCTTAAAAGCTTGCAAGCGACCATCTAAGATGCATCAATTGGTCCCAATCACTTGGAGTAAAGGAGAATGAAGAACACCAAAGACATGAGGAAAGTAGTAGGCCAAGAGACAGAAAGGGCCACATAAACCAGAGACTTCATCAGCCTGAGACCAGAAGAACTAGATGGTGTCCGGCTACCACCAATGACCACCCTGACAGGGAATACAACAGAGAGTCCCGGATGAAGCAGGAGAAAGGTAGGGTGCAGAACTCAAATTCTAGTAAGAAGACCAGACTTAATGGTCTGACTGAGACTGGAGGAACCCCGGAAAGCATGGCCCCTGGATTCTCTTATCAGCCCAGAACTAAAACAATCTCTGAGGCCAACTCTTCACACAGGGATTGGACTGGACTATGGGACATAAAAGGAGTGTGCCTCTTAGCTCAAGTAGAGGCAAGAGATTAAACAGGCAGCTTCTGTCTGGAGGTAAGATGGGAAGGCAGAGAGGGTTAGAGCTGGCTGAATGGACATGAGGAATCAGGGGTGGAAAGGAGAGTGCGCTGTCACAGTATGGGGAGAGAAATGAGAGTCACATAACAATATGCATAAATTTTTGTATGGGGAAAAAAAAATCAAGAGCTTTTTTGCAGCAGATTTGCCCACTCCAATAACATCAATTGATTTCTTGACTGCTGCTTCCATTGGCACTGATTGTGGATCCAAGCAAAATGCAATCCTTGACGACTTCAATATTTTCTCCATTTACCATGATGTTGCTTCTTGGTCCGGTTGTGAGAATTTTTGTTTTCTTTATGTTGAGATGTAATCCATACTGAAGGCTGTAGACTTTGATCTTCATCAGTTAAATGCTTCAAGTCCTCTTCACTTTCAGCAAGCGAGGTTGTGTCATCTGCATATCACAGGTTGTTAATGAGTCTTTCTCCAATCCTGATGCTGCATTCTTCTTCATATAGTCCAGCTTCTCGAATTATTTGCTCAACATACAGATTAAATAAATATGGTGAACAGATACAACCCTGGCGCACACCTTTCCTGATTTTAAACCACGCAGTATCCTTTTGTTCTATTTGAAGAACTGCCTTTTGGTCTATGTACAGGTTCTGCATGAGCACAATTAAGAGTTCTGAAATTCCCATTCTCTGCAATGTTATTCATAATTGGTTATGATCCACACAGTCGAATGTCTTTGCACAGTCAATAAAACACAGATAAACATCTTTCTGGAATTCTCTACGTTCAGCCAAGATCCATCCAACATCAGCAATGATACTCCTCATTCCATATCCTCTTCTGAAGCTGGCATGAATTTCTGGCAGTTTCCTGTCAATGTACTGCTTGCAACCATTTTTGAATTATCTTCAGGAAAATTTTACTTGAGTGTGATATTAACGATACTGGTTGATAATTTCTGCATTCTGTTGGATCACCTTTCTTTGGAATGGGCACAAACATGGATCTCTCCCAGTTGGCTGACCAGGTTGCTGTCCTCCAAATTTCCTGACATAGACAAGTGGATGCATTCAGCATTGCATTCCTTTGTTGAAACATCTCACTTGGTATTCTGTCAATTTCTGGAGCCTTGTTTTTTGTCAGTGCCTTCAGTGCAGCTTGGACTTCTTCCTTCAGTACCATCAGTTCTTGATCATATGCTACCTCCTGAAATGGTTAAACACTGACTAATTCTTTTTGGTACAGTGACTCTGTGTATTCCTTCCATCTTCTTTTGATGCTTCCTGGGTTATTCAATATTTTGCCCATAGAATCCTTCAATATTGCAATTTGAGGCTTGGGTTTTCTCTTCAGTTTTTTCAGCTTGAGTAGTACCAAGTGTGTTCTTCTTTTCGGTTTTCTAGCTCCAAGTCTTTGCATCTCTCATTATAATATTTTACTTTATCTTCTCAAGCCACCCTTTGAAATCTTCTGTTCAACTCTTTTACATCATCACTTCTTCCATTTGCTTTAGCTACTCTATGTTCAAGAGCAAGTTTGAGAGGCTCTTCTGACATCCATTTTGGTCTTTTCTTTCTTTCCTGTCTTTTTAATGACACTTTGCTTCCTTCATGTATATCCTTGATGTCATCCCACAACTCACCTGGTCTTTGATCATTAGTGTTCAATGTGTCATATCTATTCTTGAGATGGTCTCCAAATTCAGGTGGGATATAATCAAGGTTGTACTTTGGCTCTCGTCGACTAGTTCTAATTTTCTTCAGCTTCAACTTGAACTTGCATATGAGCAACTGATGGTCTGTTTTGCAGTCAGCCCCTGGCCTTGTTTTGATGGATGATATTGAGCTTTTCCATCATCTCTTTCCACAGATGTAGTCAATTTGATTCCTGTGTATTCCATCTGGTGAGGTCCACATGTATAGTCAAGGTTTATGTTGTTGAAAAAAGGTATTTCCAATGAAATACAGCTACATGGTAGCTGGTCTTGCAAAATCCTGTCATGTGATCTCTGGTGTTATTTCTCCTACCAAGGCCATATCTTCTAACTACTGATCCTTCTTCTTTGTTTCCAACTTTCACATTCCAAACACCAATAATTATCAACGCATCTTGACTGCATGTTTGATCAATGTCAGATTGATGAAGTTGGTAAAGATTTTCAATTTCTTCATCTTTGGCATTAGTGGTTTGTGCATAAATTTGAAAAATAATCGTATTAACTGGTCTTCCTTGTAGACCCTATGGATATTATGCTACCACAGACAGCACTGCACTTCAGGATCAAACCAAACAATCCAAACCTACTGCTGTGTAGTCAATTCCGACTCATAGCAACCCTATAGTGACTCTATAGGACAGAGCAAAACTGCCCTATAGAGTTTCCAAGGAGCAGCTGGTATGGTGGATTCGAACTGCTGACCTTTTGGTTAGCAGCCAAGCTCTTAACCACTGTGTCACCAGGGATCCTGTAGTTCAGGATAGATCTCGAAATGTTCTTTTTCACAATGACTGTGATGCCGATCCTCTTCAATCTGTCATTCCCAGCATAGTAGACCATATAACCGTCCAATTCAAAATGGCCACCACCAGTCCATTTCAACTCAATGATGCCTAGGATACTGATCTTCAAGTATTCCATTTCATGTTTTACAACTTTCAATTTTCCTAGACTGATACTTCATACACTCCATGTTCCAATTATTAATGGATGTTTGCAGCTGTTTCTTCTCATTTTGAGTTGTACCACATCAGCAAATGAAAGTCCCATGTCATTAACATCAACTCTACTTTGAGGGGGTAGCTCTTCCCAAGTCATATTTTGAGTGTCTTCCAACATGAGGGCTCATCTTCCAGCACTGTATCAGACAATGTTTCATTGCTATTTGTAAGGTTTTCACTGGCTTTTCAGATCTACTTTTCAGAAAGAGATCGCCAGGTCCCTCTTCCTAGTCTGTCTTAGTTTGGAAGCTCAGCTGAAACCTGTCTACCATGGGTTACCCAGCTGTTATCTGAAATACTGGTGGCACAGCTTCCAGCATCACAGCAACACATAAGCCACCAGAGTATGACAAACTGACACAAGTGGCAGCTGGCATAACTACAGGTGCAAAATATGTCACACAACTATACCTACTCAACAGTATTTGGCAGTCATTATTTTAAATGTCCACCAACACCACACTCTGCTTTTAGGACTCATTCAAAATCTCTCATGAAATTTTTTTAATCCTTTCACTGACGTTTCTGCAAAAGCAGATATTATATGTAAAGTACTTCTAGGGTGTTCTCATTCCAGTAACCCACAGATCATTTAGGTTATACAAAGGATTTAACATTAGGGCAATCTGAATCCCCACAAGAACTGGTTTCCAATCTCACATCCAGTGTGACCAAAATATAAAGCACCAGACTCAGAGGGTGTTGAAAAATGCTTACAAAATAGATTTCTGGTCTTTTCCTTCCACTGTCCATCAGAGGATGAAACCAAGAAGACTGATTATTAATGCATTTTGGACCAATTCTCTGACAACCTGACCTGTCCTCCTACTCAGCCCGCACGACGTCATCGGTCTCTGGCAGCCACTGTTTGTCCAGCCTTTCCGGCTGTGACAGAATACCTAACATGCTGATGACAGAACCGCTCACAACCTCGCGGGCTTATCTCTGATGCTAAGGGAGGAGGAGAGGGAAAGTCCCTGGAGAACCACTATGTTAGCCTTTACAACTTTGTCTAGTGTTATGTCGGAGCCATAACTGATGTACAAATAAATCAGGAAAGGCTGGAGTGCAGCCTGACATGATCCAGTAGAACTGTCCTAGAACAGACCTGCATATGTCTCAATACCTAGGACAGCTGCCCTAGAAACAAATGGACCAAGGACACATCCCTGTCCCTCCCCACTTCACAGAGCTCCTGTTGGGATCTAGTCTCCTTGCTCCCAGCCTCGCTCCACCAATATCAATATGGGTGGGATTCAGCAAGCAAAAGATCAATGAGCAATTTCTAAATAAAACCTCCTCAGGGGCTGAGTTGCTTCCCTTCCTTTCATGCTCAAGATCAAAGAGGTTAGGCAACACTGAAGAGGCGGGGTTTATTAAAGAACTACAGGATTTTGAGGTTGGAATGGACTCTACAAAACAAATATTCACTCTCTTCTTCCAATGCAACAGCAATAATTACTTTCATTATACGGGTCAACAAGTCTCTACCCTTACCTTCAATTCCAGAGGCCCAAAGACTGCAAGAATATTTAATATTTAAGATGAGAATAAAATTTCACACCACACCCTCCAAGGTAGTAAAGTCAAGAATTGGTGGCTACCTTGAAAACAATATTCCTTTTAAGTACCTAAAACTCTTTTTATTGGGGGAAGAATTAATCAAATTTCAGGGAAAATTGAGTTATTTTTCCCCTGAACTCAAAGAGAGGTACCTTATGTCATTTGCCCATCACCTGCTCAGACACCCAGGACTTTCACAAGTATGACTGGAGCGGTGCGGCCAAACAGCAATGCCGAGAAGCAGTAGAACTTGGTGACTAGACTCCCCAGGTATGCACCCAGCTCTACCATCCACTACTGTGACCTTAAAAAGAGGGAAAATACTAGGCCCTGTCTCACAGGACTGTTACAAGGATTAAGTTAACCTATTCAGAGCACAGTAAGTGCTATAGTTCCTCCACAGATGAAGAAGTAAAGTCAATGTTTCCTTGAAAACATACTATTCCATATTCATGAGAATTTTCAATGTGACAGCAGAATATTAGGTTGAATGATATGTAACTGTCAATGTTTGCTTTTTTTTTTTACCCTACAACAATGGCAATTTCATCTGGTTAAATCAAACAGGTATGATAACAATGCAAAGCAGTGCATTTTAAATCATCTTAAATGCCTAAAGAAGCTCAGGCAACTCACAGAAAATCCTTCAAACCACTGTTTTTAGAAAAGGATCAAATATCTGTGTGAGGCTAATCTTCCCCACCCCCAGTTTGGTCTGCAGGACCTTGTCAAGGTTGAGCAACCTTGGCTATTTGGAGAGCTGATCAGCTGCCAACCTGGCTCCCAGCCACCACCTGTTACTTTGACAACTATAGCTCCAGGGCTAACAGGACAATTTGCAAAACCCCACGTACCTACAGGAAGCTCAAAGGCTCAAGAGGCCCAAGCCACAGTGACCAAAGAACTCCACAGCCACTCCTCTCCTTCTAATGGCACCTCTATCTTCCAGAAAACCACCTCTTGCTCAAGACACACAGCCTGAACAACACCATCTGCACTTAGGCCATTATTTCAGCTGCACCTGAAGTCATTAAGAAAACTAGTTCCAAAAGAAGTTTCAGAGACCAAATACTGAGTATCTTTTCTCTTTTCTGGGTTTTCAGTAAGTCTAAAACCTTTAAAAGTTAGAAAAATCGTATCACCTATGTTAAAGTTCAATTATACAACACAGAATCTTTCTGTACTTTCTTTGCAACTTCCAGTGAATCTACACTTATTTCAAAATATTTTTTTTTAAAGTTTAATTATACGAAAACACATAAATGGCCTTTTAGTTTAAAAAAAAAAAAAGCTTTAATCAAATCTTTTAGATGAACTATGTGATTTTATGGATCTCTTCCAGTCAGTTGGACAGGTAGCTGGTCTTCCAAATTTCTTCGCAAAGACAACTGAGCGCTTCCAGTACTGTGTCTGCTTGTTGAAACATCTCAATTGGTATTCTGACAATTCCTACAGCTTTGTTTTTCACCAGTGCCTTCAGTGCAGCTTGGACTTCTTCCTTCAGTACTATCAGTTCTTAATCATATGCTACCTGCTGAAATGAGTGAACGTTGACCAATTGTTTTTGGTACAGTGATTCTGTGTATTCCTTCCATCTTCTTTTGATGCTTCCTGTATCGTTCAATATTTTGCCCACAGAATTGCTTCAGTATTACAACTGGAGGCTTGAGTTTTTTCTTCAGATCTTTCAGATTGAGAAATGCCAAGCATGTTTTTCCCTTTTGATTTTTTAACTCCAGGTCTTTGCACATTTCATTATAATACTTTACTTTGGTCTTCTCAAGCCGCCTCTTGAAATCTTCTGTTCAGCTCTTTTACTTCATCATTTCTTCCTTTTGCTTTAGCTAATCTATGTTCAAGAGCAAGCTTCAGAGTATCTTCTGACATTCATTTTGGTCTTTTCTTTCTTTCCTGTCTTTTTAATGACCTTTTGCTTTCTTCATGTATGATGTCCTTGATGTCATCCTACAACTCCTCTGGTGTTCAGTCATTAGTGTTCAATGTGTCAACTCTACTGTTGAGATGGTCTCTAAATTCAGGTGGGATATACTCAAGGTCGGACTTTGACTCTCACGGACTTGTTTTAATTTTCTTCCCTATTTACGCCCATTCCAAAGAAAGGTGATCCAAGAGAATGTGGAAATTAGTGAACAATATCATTAATATCCTATGCAAGTAAAACTTTGCTGAAGAGCATTCAAAAGTGGCTGCAGCAGTACATCGACAGGGAACCGCCAGAAATTCAAGTCGGATGCAGAAGAGGACATGGAACAAGGGATACCATTGCTGATGTCAGATAGATCTTGGCTGAAAGTAGAGAATACCAAAAAGACTTTTACCTGTGTTTTATTGACTATGCAAAGGCATTTGACTGTGTGGATCATAACAAATTATGGATAACATTACAAAGAACTGGAATTCCAGAACACTTAATTGTGCTCATGGGGAACCTGTACACAGACCAGGAAGCATTCATTCGAACAGAACAAGGAAATACTGCATGGAATTAAAATCAGGAAAGGTGTACATCAGGGTTGTATCTTTTCACCATACTTATTTAATCTGCATGCTGAACAAATAATTCAAGAAACTGAACTATATGAAGAAGAACGCAGCATCAGGATGGGAGGAAGACTCATTAACAACCTGTGATATGCAGATGACACAACCTCGCTTGCTGAAAGTGAAGAGGACTTGAAGCACTTAACTGATGAAGATCAAAGTCTACAGCCTTCAGTATGGATTACTCAACATAAAGAAAACAAAACTCCTCACAACTGGACCAATAAGCAACATCATGACAAATGGAGAAAATATTGAAGTTATTTTGCCATTTTAAGTTATTGGAGTTATTGAAGATGTAAGAATTTTCATTTTACTTGGATCCACAATCAACACCCAGGGAAGCAGCAGTCAAGACATCAAACGAAGTGTTGCATTGGGCAAATCTACTGTAAAAGACTTCTTTAAAGTGTTCAAAAGCAAAGATGTCACTTTGAGGATGAAGGTGTGCCTACCGAAGCGGTGACATTTTCAATCACTTCATAGGCATGTGAAAGCTGGACAATGAATAAGGAAGACTGAAGAATCGATGCATCTGAATTATGGTTTTAACAAAGAATGCTGAACACACCATGGATAGCCAGAAGAACAAACAAATCTATCTTGGAAGAAGTACAGTCAGAATGTTCCTTAGAATTGAGGATGACAAGACCCTCTCACGTAACTTTCAACATATTATCTGGAGGGACCAGTCCCTGGAGAAAGACATCATGCTTGATAAAGTAGAGGGTCAGTGAAAAAGAGGAAGATCCTCAATTACATGGATTGACACAATGGCTACAACCATGGACTCAACGAATGCAAACGAATGTAAAGACGGCAACGAATGTAAAGACGGCACAGGACTGGGCAATGTTTCATCAGGTTGCTATAAGTCGGAACCAACTCAATGGCACCTAACAAACCATGTGATTTTATGTCTTTTTTTCAATTAACAAGCATAAGGCTCTTTTCAATAATTGGCCCAGTAATAGTGAGATGGCAGAATCTTTCTCTGGTCTATTAACTAAGTCTCTTTAGAAAAAATATCCAGAAGCACTTGGTCTTCTCAGAACCCTTGATTCCACGTTATTACGTGAATTAAGTGAAGGCTTGGACCAAGATCATCAGCCTTAAATCAAGGTGCATAGATGATCTGATCAGCTTGAGTTTAATGGCCATATTTCAGCTTAATTTTGTCACACCACTTCCCTCAACATAAGAACTCTTTCTCTTCTCTATTTCCCTCAACATTAGAACCATTTATACACCCCAAAACAGTACTAACTCTAAACAAAACTAGTAAGTAAATTCTTTCTCAAAACCAGAACCATATACTTTCATGTCTCTCAGCTAGTAGAGTTCATCACAAAAGAAACTGAAAAACTAATGTGTCCTCATAAAGTCCCTCTTCATAATATTTTGTCTACACAAGGATGGGATGGGGAAGATGGCAACACCATACTGACTGAGGACATGCTTCCTAGCGCCGTAGAAGATACTTATGGGTATTTCCCTTCCCTGGGCGTTCTTTGCATTATTTAATGTAATAATTTAATAATAATTCAATTAAATTACATTGAAGAATTACCTAGCATTGTTTTCACAGGGACTCTGTTGACTCTCTTGTATTTAAGAGCACTACTGTCTAAAAGTTAGTAATATTTTGCCCTGAAGACATCCTTATCCTTGCCCCTGTGGTCACACTGTTTTGGCCAACCCTAAGCCTGTTTTTCCAAGGCAGTGATATTCTACCTGGAAGGACAATATCAGGTGATTTTGTGAGCAGACAATCTGTGCATGAATGTATACATGTGTACACAACACACACCTCTAAGGGTGACCATGGTTGGGAACAGCAGATGGCAGCTAGCCACCCATTACATAGGACACGAGAGGAAGTATAAACACCTTGCCCATCCAACTCTAATACATCAACCCAAGTTCACGAGAACGTTGCCGTTTGCATAAGTTTGGAATCACCAGTTTGGAGCTAGGCAGGTAACATGGTTTAGTGGTAAAAAAAACATGACTTCTAAAGTCAGATACAAGTTACTCATTTGTAAAATGAATAAGGTACTTAATTTCTCCAAATCTTGGGTATCCTCATCTTTAAACTGGGATAATTAACTTGAGCTGTAAACTTTCACCTAAAGCATTAAAAAAAAATTGGGATAATTCTAACCAACGCAGAGAGGTTGTTCAAGAATTAAATTAGGCCAATATTAGTACCTGGCACATTAAAAAAAAAAAAAAAAAAATACAGCTGCCATCAAGTAAATTCCAACTCATGGCAATACCATCAGGGACATAGTAGATGTGTACTTTATAAGGTCAAGGTCATGGATATAATTGTCATACAAGGCTTTAAAAAAAAAAAAAAAGGAACTCACTGAAAACCACATGGTTTCAATCTGCACTCTGAGACTCAGATGGTGTTATTCCACTAGAGTATAAGTGCCATGTTTCAATAAAAAGGGGAGCCAAAGAGGGAAAATGAAAAACAACATAAACCATGTATTCCTCTACTGGGTGGCTCAATACTATTCCTCTCTGAATAAAGACCAGTACTTTTAATAGTGCTAAGCTTCATTGTTTTGGAGCACACATAAAATATGAGTTCACCACAGGAAATGCTGCCAAAATTCCACACAAATATTCACAAACGTTACTTGTTGCCAAGCCTTTTCATTTAAAGCTGTGCACAAAGTAAGAGTGACTAGATGCCAAAAAGCTTGTAAAGCCTATGGGAACAGGAGGCTCTATACACATGCACACTGATAGCTTCAAGAAGTGAAAACAGGGAAGTTAACAGAAAAAGTACAGAAAACACAACAAGAATTCTAATCCAAAGCCATTAGTACAGCACAAATACAGGATATGTATGTATGTGTGTATTATATATATGTATATATATATTTATATTTATATCAACAGCCCCTAGAGGGCCAAACCAAAAAAAACAAAAACAAACCCACTGCCGTTGAGTTGATTCTAACTCATAGAGACCCTACAGGACAGAGTAGAATTGCCCCATATGGTTTCCAAAGAGCATCTGGTGGATTCAAACTGCTGATCTTTTAATTAGCAGGTGTAGCTCTTAACCAGTATGCCACCAGGGTCTCCCCCTGGAGGGCATCTCTATAACAATAATCATAAACGATCATTTACAGAAGACTTATCTTGTAACAGGTGCTTCAATCTCAATTTCTTAAAAAATGAGGAAAATGAGATTAAGAGAGGTCTGTTGTTCCAAGACAAGAGTCAATAAATAGTAAAATCTAAATTTAATTTAAGCCCAGATCTTTCTACTATGCTATGCCCCTATAAGCACAGTTCTCAGCACAACTTAAGTTCATAAGAGCCTGATTAATAAAAATAAACAATAAATTATATTCAGTCATCTCAGTGCATGGACATAACAAATATATTTGCAAAGTTTTCCTTCAAAATAGTTCAAGTTTTTAAAATACGGTGAGTACAAGAATAAACTGTCACCCATCTACAACACTTGGTTATCCCAAAATGATTCATCACCTAAGTCTTCAAAAGAGCCAAGATTTTACTGTAACTTGCATCTACATTTGAAAAAAAAAAAAAAAAAAATCACTCTTCAGCTCTAGGGAAATATTTTTAAATATAGACTGCAACAACATTACTGGAAATTATTTCATTTGGGGCTTTCATTGGGGCCCATCTGTTTATTACTCTGATAAGGTAAAATGAAGATCATTTGTCTCAACCCACTAAATATTTTAGGGACAAAAAAATGAGTAAATTAAGACAAAAATTAATTCAGATTTCCCATGGTTAGATTCAAAGAACTGCCTTCCTTTCAGAGTCCTCTGCTCCTCACGTTAGAGAAACTGGGTCTGAATATGGGGCCTTAAAGCTACGATATAACCTCCCTCAAGAACCTGCAAAAGAGCTTCAGTTTACATATGTAGAAATCGAAGCTCAGAGGCAAGAAGTGACTCAACTGTAGTCTCAAAGTCAGTTACTATCACATTCCTAACATGAATCCAGGCACCTGACTCTCTAAGTTTAGTGGAAACGTCTAAGTCTAAAAACTAAATGAAGAGCCTGAGGTCAGCATGCCTGGCAGTGCCCCAGGACTTGCAGGCCATTCTCCGGGGGAGGCCAGGAAGATGGTGGAGGCATGGTCTACGGACAACCAGAGGAAGCCCTACCATCTAAGCCCAGTCGTCTGGTCAGCCTGCAGCAACTGCATCAGCTTGATATCTTTTACTAGAAAGTGGACACTGACAAATATAAGAATGATCCAGAATCAGAAAAAATCCAGTAAGAGAGAAACTACTCATATATGAACATAATAACCAAAATTACACCAAAAATAGAAACCATAAAAGAAATGTGAGTCACATGAAAATCTGAAACCTCTGTATTTAAAGCTGCTAAATATAAAAGCAAACAACCTGAGAAGAAATATTTGCATCATATATGACAAACAGTTAATATCTGTAACATATAAAGAGCTTTAATTTATCAACAAGAAAAAGACAAACACACAAATAACAGAATGGGCAAAGAGCTTGACTAGGCAATTCACAAAGGAAATATGAGTTCTTAAACACAGGAGGAGGGGAGGTTAAACGTAGCAGTAACCAAGTATCTATAGAGTAAAATACAGATTTGCCATTTTTACTAACAAATTGGCAAATTTAAAAAATATATAATATCCACCATAGATTAAGTGTGATGAAACAGATACTCTTATTTAGGAATGATAATAATAAGTGATATCATTTCTGGAGAGCAATCTGTGCTTGTTCTTTGACCCAGCAGTTCCACTTCTGGGAATTTATTCTAAGCAAATAACAATAACATACAAGATTTAGCTATAAAGATATTCACCACAGGGTGTTTAAAATGACTAACAAAACAATCCTAAATGTTTATCTAGGAACACAGAATCATGGTAAACCCATCCCAGAATTCTACACCAAAAAAAAAAAACTATATACAGATATATTTATGATTACTGGAAGATGGAACAATATTCATAACACACTAGTAAATGAAAAAAAGATTACAAAACATTATGTAGTTTATGAATACGACTCATATTGGGGAAAATAAGACAGAGGATATTCATCAAAACATTAACAATGGTTGTGGAATCCCAAGTGATTTTTCTTTTCTTTTCTCTGTCTTCTAAATCTTCAATAATTAGGAATAACTTTTGTTTAAAAAAAAAACAGTGAACATAACTTCTGATACAATAATAATAACCAGTTCCAAGGAAGGGAGACAGCAGCCAATAATGATTTTACGTATAGAGCAACTGATTTTCCCCAAGACCCACCTGGCACCTCAGGCACACAACAAATCCCAAGACAGGGACAGGAGTGGATCAGGATTGGCAGAATGCCTATTCTCACACCACGCTATAACCCTACAACCTGCCAGAAATCAGCTTAGAAAACAGTGGACTTGAACAGCCTGCTACCACTTAGGAAACGCAAGAAGGGTTTGCCTTTACTTGAACAACTCCCCATACATTAACAAGATGGCAGCTCAAAATAAGATGTAAAGGGAGGAGTGCAAGCTGTTTACAATCACTCAATCAATGCCAATGCATGCAAAATGGTACAAACCTCATGAACAGTCATTTATAATATTAACGAAAACTATAAATGCATTTACCTTTTGACCCAACAATCCCACTTCCAGGAATTTATCCAACCTTGGGTATACAAAGGACTGTTTGTAACAGCAATAGTATGGAAACAAACCAAATGTTCATGAACCATGACTGATTTAATAAACCATGGTACATTCACACCACTATGGAACACTCTGGAGCTGTAATAAATAAATGCACACATACACACACACAAATATATACTGGTTAGGAAATACTCTATGTCCTGATATGGAAAGAGAGGAGAATACACTGTAAAATAAAAAAGGAAAGTGTAGAATAATATAGAGTATGCTACCTTTTGAAAGAAATGGGAGGAAGAAATAAGATATTTGTATTAACTGTATCTGAATAAAGAAACACTGGAAAGGTATAAGAAACTAATAGAGGAGGACACCTAAGGAGGTGGGGAAGGAGAACGGTTGACAGGGAGAAGGATGAGAGCAAGTCTTCTCAAATTTGTACCCTGTTATGTTGGTTTGCTCTCTGAACCATGTGACTACATCACACACACCAAATAAATAACAATACAGTAATAATAAAATATAAAGTTAAAAAATGCTTGCCAAGAACGCTGTAAGGAGGAGATTTGCCCCCCACGGCAGGAGAAGTATTAGAGTTGAGTGACAAATTACACAGGGAGCCTCTTCTACTCCCCTGAAATGAGAGAGAGGAAAGGAAGCCATTTACTGACTGCCTACCACAGGCCAGAGACACTGGCTACGTGTTCTGTACGTTATCGCATTAAATACTCAAGTTAACCCTAGAAGTAGGTAATAACCAGCCCATTTCTTCACATAAATAAATGGTGGCTGGGTAGGTAGTAAGTAACTTGCCCAAAGTCACAGGGCTATGATTGGAACTCACGCTCTTAGCTGCTGAAAGTCTCAAACGAAAATATTTAAGTCTCAGTAAAAATAAAAACCCTCTAAGTTAGCCATTTACCTATAACTACACTTCCTTCCACAGTGTTTCCTCTAATATCTCTGTTTTCTAGGTTTTGAGAGTAGGTGCTTGTTAAGTAAAATAACCATTCTGCACTAACAAAAAGATGTTCTATACTTTCCATTTACCGGGTGCCAAAAAGTCAATTATAGTGACTGATATCAAATGCGTTTTTTCCTTCTTTGAGCATTAACTATGGAGATGCATACAAAACTCTGACAGAACTTGACAGAAACCGTAAATCATCTTTTGCAATAAGATGATAAAATTGATGCTGCCAAGGCGGGAAGGAGGAAAGAAATAGTAGCTAACATTTATCAAGCACTTATACATAGCAATCACTGTACTAAGTACTTTAGATATAACGACTTATTTAATTCTTATAACAACCCTATGAGGTAGGCACCATTATTATCCACATTTTACAATAGAGTGAACTGAGACAGAAAAGTTAAATAACTTGCCACACAGATTGTCCTAACTCCATTGCCCATACTCACCCACCATACAATCTTGTCTCCCCACATGCCATTTCCAGTATACTGAGACAAAGATGAACCAGGACGGGTCTTCTCTAGCGAATCAGTGAGTAACATGTAATAATCTTATACATTAATTTTATGTGTTCAAAAAGATTATTCTAAGAGGAGACTTATAGGCTTCAACTGAGTGTCAAAGAGATTGATGGCAAAAAAAGATTAAAACCTCCTGATTTCAGAAGTTTGGACTATCATCCAGGCAAGAGATGAAACCTAAGAAAAGGCAGTAGGAGCGGGGATGGAAAGTCAAGGACAGACTAGAGTTGTGTTTCTCAAACTGAAATTCATATTAATAAGTATTAAGTGAAAGGATACTTCCACGATCACAAATATTTCGAAAAGCGTTGATCAAGTGACGTTCAATAACTCAAGACAGACTTTAGTATGTAAACATACATTTTGGTTCTCCAAGAAGGAGATAAAGTAGTATCACAGTATTTCCCAAACTCATCTGACCATGAAACTCTTTATCGAGAACAAATGCACTCAGAGGAAAACTGGATTAAACAGATGTTTGGGAGTTAAAAATCAAAAGAATTTGGTGGTGCAGTAGTTAAGAGCTTCAGCTGCTAACCAAAAGGTCGGCAGTTTGAATCCACCAGCCACTCCTTGGAAACCCTATGGGGCAGTTCTACTCTGTCCTGTAGGGTAGCTATGAGTTGGAACTGATTCGATGGCAATGGGTTGTTGTCTGTTGTTGCTGGCAACTAACAGTCCATGAGATGAGTCAAAACAAGTCCAAGTATCTGGCTGCTAACCAGACAGAAGACGGAGGGCAGATTTTAAGGAAAAAGATGAGCTTACTTTTGGACCTGTATCAAGCAGAGTTGTCTAAAAAACTGCCGGTTCAAGATGTTATGGTGTTGTTTTTACCTGTCTAGAGTAGAACTGCCTGCCCCACAGGGTTTCTAAGGCTGTAAATGTTTACGGAAGCAAGAACTGCTACATCTGGGTTCAAACAGCCAACCTTTCAGTCAGCAGCTGAATGCTTTAACCACTGTGCCACCAGGGCTCCATTTTACTAGGACCAAAAACCCAAAACCAAAACTCGACTCATGGCCGTCGAGTCAATTCTGACCTATAGCAACCTACAGGACAGAGCTGAACTGCCCCATAGGGCTTCCAAGGAGCACCTGGTGGATTCGAATTTTCAACCTTTTGGTTAGCAGCCAAACAAGTAACCACTGAGCCAGCAGGGCTCACTAGTACTTAATTCCTTAATTCACTGAGTACAATTTCAAATGTAACATACATACCCTTTCCAACTAGCAAATACATTACTTAGTTAGGACAAATTACTACTGGTACATTGCTGAAAGAAAAATAGTTTTAAAAATCATTATCAGTTTAAATCTATATTATATATAGTAGGAGAGATACACAATGAATAAAAGGTTTATATGGAAATAGAAAAATTCAGATATATAAAGGTTTCCAAACTACCTGCAAGGAGCACTGGTGATACAATGGTTAAGCTCTCAGCTGCAAACTGAAAGGCTGGCAGTTTGAACTCATCCAGCGGCTCCAAGGAGGAAAAGAAGTAGCAATCTGCCCCTGAAAAAATTTCAGCCTAGGAAACCCTATGCGGCAGTTACATTCTGTCCTAGAGGGTCACTAAGAGTCAGAATCGACTCAACAGCACATACAACAACAATAAAATTACCTGAGGTATAACATAGAAGACAGAACCTAAATATGACCCTGAAATTGAGGTCTGGGTGAAATATTCTAACAAGTCTAAGAACAGGAGGCTAATGCACGGATAAGATCCATTATCTAAAGATCTTATGCCTTATTTATTAAAGAACTTCACCTTTTCCAGATTTTCCATGTAATGTTCTATTCCTTACAGGTTCCCTTGGTTTGGTTCTTCACTAATTATTGACAAGGTTTAGATCTTATTAAATCAAAATCTAACCAATAAATGTGTACTGACCATCCAGGTATACTGACTCATGAACCAGGAGGTATGGAGAAAAGAGAAAATAAGAGAAAAGAGTGTCAATGTCTACTGTAGGCCAAACATGATGTTAGGTTCTGCAGACTTTGTCTGACTTACTGCAAAGAAGAGATCTAAAAAGCCATCATGCGCGGAATTAATGTCAAACAGTTTCATATTTAACATCTGAAAGGCTCACAGCATAAAGCTGTACAAAGACCAAAGTAACATCTAAAACGTGAACTGTGCTCGCCAGGGAGTGTCCTTAGAAGCTTGTTGTCACAAGTCTTTGCAGAGATAAACTGGCCTGTTGATCTCACTGCAGCAGATCTGACCAATAAAATAACTTCAGAACACTGGGAATATTATCTGTGTGAAATCTTTATAACCACTAGTCAGCACAATATTTACCTTCTGAAACTGCTCTCGGGCTTCTCTATCATGAAAGACTAGCAGTCAGGGTTTTAGTAATAAGGAAAATAAAAGAAGATCCTATTTTACTTGGAAAGGTTTTCAAGGCTCACTGCAACACACTTGGTAAAGTTACACAAAATGACAAAGTTTATTTCTTCCACATGATTATCTTCCAGCCATTAAAGGTGGCTTTCACTTCACAGCTCCAGAGCAAATCTTGAAATCTAGCAGCCCAAAATGTTTATGTGTTCCAGGGAAAACCTAACCATTCCAAACAGTGCTCAGGCACCCCGTAGTTCCTAGGGCTGTAGTTCCTAGTACTGAATATTCGTCAAGGAACCTACAAAACTTACTGTCCTAGAAAACCAGCTGGGCAGATTTATAATGTTTCCCTTAAAGCACAATGTGTGTTTTTTTAAAAAATTATGGCATAGATAAGTATTCAAAATCTTAACATGTGAAAAACTTTCAGACAATAATATCACCTATAGTATCCTATAGAAATAATCAGAAAAGTACACAAAAATGGATGTGCAAAGATGTACGTAACAGGATTATTTACAGTAGAAAAAAACAAATACATATGACCAACAGTAGAAAGTTAGGGAAAAAAAACTTACTCATCCGCTTTGTACCTGTAAAAGCAGCTTAGGGGCAGTGTCTGACCTCCTCCAAAACCACAAGGGGAAAGGAGAACCTAGATTAACAGCACAAGGCTGACTCCCACAAGGTGGAGGCCAGACAAGACTCCTCTCTCCTCCATCTTCACTAATTCTGACACCAGCCATCCCTCCCACCGCACTCTACATGGTTCAATAACTCCTTGCACAGCCGCACAGAATTTACAGACCATACTCAGGATTACGGGGCTTATTAGGGAAGTAACAGTTACAATTCAGGCTCAGGAACACTCAAGATACAGTTCTTCCAACAGGATAGCCTCTTCCCAGCTGTGCTCACAGGCACGCCTCTCCCTGGCCCTCAGTCTCTGCCAAAGGCACTCAGCTTTCTCTATCCGTGGGACAGGAAGACCACCATGACATCTCCTGCTGTCGGGTCTTTGCTGCTCGTCTCTCCTTCCTTGGTGTTGGTGGGCTCCTCCTCTCTGCTCTGGAATTGGCTCTCTTAAGGCAAAACTGACCAATCCCCTTGGTAGGCCACAAATACCCTATTACACAATCACCTGGGTGGGAGTTACAAGACCATGGCTAGAAAGGCCACACACAAAAGTAATTAATTGTACCACAGTACCATAAAAAGTTATGACACCATAACTAAAAGTTATTGTCACGAGGGCGGCAATGGAAGGAGTCATTTGGTAGAAAAGCCCCGTTAATTTATAGGTTTGACAGAGTGGCTACAAAAACGGGCTCAAACATAGCAATGTCTGTGAGGACGGCACTGGGCAACGTTTCATTCTGTCATATATAAGGTCACCATGAGCTGGAGCCAACTCGACAGCACCTAACAACGACAACACAGGCATGAAACAAAGTTTGAAAGGATAAACACCAAAATATTAACAAAAAATGCTTATTTGTAAATGGTAGGTCTTGAAATTTTTAATTTTTTTTTTAATTTTTCTAAAATGCAAATGTATTATTTATGTAATTTCCTTAAAAAGCTAAATAAAAATTTAAAAGAAGAGTTCAGCAGCTATAACAAATTTCATATGATTGCCTAAGAAGGCCCAATTTTAAGCTTACATCCTTACTTCTCTGAAAAGAAATGCAAGAATGGTTAACACAGTATTCTGTATGAAATTGTAGTTACTTGCTGAACATTTGTTGAATAAATAATCTAAAATTTATTCAAAAATAACATTTTAGAGAAACAACTGAAAATGCAGCAAGTGCTTAGAGCCCTGGTGGCACGGTGGTTAAGGGCTCCGGCTACTAACCAAAAGGTTGGCAGTTCGAATTCACCAGTCGCTCCTGGGAAACCCTATGGGGCAGTTCTACTCTGTCCTATAAGGTCCCTCTGAGTCGGAATTGACTTGACGGCAACGGGTTATGTTCTATAGAGAATAAACAATACAGATCAGTGAAGACGCCATAAAGTATGTATGCTTCTTGTATGAATCTGAATGGTTACAATTATTTTGAATTCACAGCCTGTAGCTTTTTAAAAACGTAATAAAAAAGGTCAAAAGGAAAGGGAAAACAAAAACCTTTCTCCCAGGGGCCCAAGTACAGGTTAGCAGACTATCTGCTTTGAAGCAGCCTGTTTCAGCCATAAATATCTTGACTGAATGACTTCCTCAGACTGCCCTCCTACAGGGAGAACTTGCTGAGAGCAGGGCCCAACAAGAACAAGGCAAAGACAGGTAAATTCTGACTCAGGCATGTGGTCAGAGCCTTTACAGTGATCAGCCACCAGGGGCAGCAGAGGGGTCAGTGAACAGACTGCAACAGGAGGGAGAATCCCAGGACCAACTACACCTCCAGGCTGTGCTGCTCCCAAAAACCAGAGTCAAGAGCAGTGCAGCCACAGGGCATAATGTGAGAGTACGGGACTTGGGGCTAGAAGATCTAAATTGCCTCACCTCTCTGAACCTCCATTTCCTTAAGTCTGAAATAAAAGTTATAAAAGAGACCACCTTTTAATTTGTAATAAACTCTGAACACTTTCTTGTTGCTCTTCTTAATATAACTGTTACCTCCATTAAGGTCTAATTAGCGTGGTGTGCTTTGTAAAGTAGCTTTTCTCCTGATAAAAAGAACAACATAAAAAGAAAATGCCAAACAATCAAACAGGCCTTCCACAAGAGAAACCCACAGTCAGCACCTTAACATTGGCATTCATTTGTTCAATAATATTTTATTGACCATCTGCTGGATAGCAGGCACTAGGCTGAACTACAACCAGAAGGATAAGCAAGAGAGACTTGGTCCCTAATCTCTGGGGCTTCCAGTGTGGTAAAGGTCATAGACAGCAGCACTCAATCACTGCATGTGCTATGACAGAGAAGACCAGGGTGCTGTCCCAGGACAAATGAGTGAAGGCTTCCAGGAAGAAATGACACAAAACTCACACTTGAAGGAAGGGCAGGATTTGGGGAGAGGAAATAGTATTCCCAGCAGCAGGAACTGCATGTGCAAAGAATAAGACCCAGAAGTAAGAGATACCATGACATGTTTGAGAAGAACTTAAAAATAGTCAGCAGGGCTGGAGTAGACTGCAA
Organism: Dugong dugon; assembly: GCA_030035585.1. NCBI lineage: Eukaryota > Metazoa > Chordata > Mammalia > Sirenia > Dugongidae > Dugong > Dugong dugon. The sequence continues at coordinate 93,799,220 of CM057462.1, forward strand.
GAATGGGAATGGAAAGAAAGTAAGACTGGTGACCACGAGGAGCTTTTTAACCCATGCTAAGAAGTTTGGATGGACTTGATCCTAACAACAAAGGGCAGCAAATGAAAGATTTTAAAAGTAAGGCAATGACGTATTCAGATTTGCATCATAGAATGATAATCCCAGCACCACACAAATATCCCCACTGTGCAGTAATACATCAGATGCTGAAAGTAGAAGCCATGCCCAAGTAACAAAAAGTAAAGCAAAGGGAGACACACCAATGTTTTAGGGAAACGAGCAGGCTTATACAATTTTACATCTAACTGGCATGGAAGCAGGAAACCCTGGTGGCGTAGTGGTTAAGAGTTCGGCTCCTAATCAAAAGGCTGGCAGTTCAAATCCACCAGGAGCTCCTTAGAAACCCTATGGGGCAGTTCCACTCTGTCCTATAGGGTTGCTATGAGTCAGAATCTACTTGATGGCAAAAAGTTTGGTGTGGAAGTAGAAGTCTCCCACTCCTACTAAACCAGTTTTCACATCCACTCCGACTCATGAGGACACCATGTGTATCAGAGTAGAAATGTGCTACACAGGGTTTTCAGTGGCTGATTTTTCAGAAGTAGAGTGCCAGGACTTCCTATTGAGGTGCCTCTGGGTGGATTCGAACCTCCAACCTTTCGGTTAGCAGCCAAACACATTAACTGTTTACACCACTCAGTGACTCCTGGATGCACCCTGGACGGATAATTCTGTTGTTGTTGCTGAGCGCTGTTGAATAGATTCGGACTCACAGTGACCCTAAAGAAGAGAGTAGAACTGCCCCATAAGGTTTCCTAGTCTGTAAATCTTTACAGGAGCAGACCGACAGGTCTTTTCTCCCGCAGAGTGGCTGGTGGGTTCAAACTGCCAACGTTTCAGTTAGCAGCTAAGTACTCCCGCCAGGGTTTCTTAGATAATCCTAGATAATCCTAATTTCTCTTAAATAATCTTTAAATCTCCTACCCATAAATACATCTTAGCCTTCTCGGAACTATTTGAACAATTAGGTATTCAGTGTCCTAAAATCAGCACGTGACTCCCTTCTGTATCAGTTTATCACTCAAACACAAATCTAGCATGATGCAGCATAAAAAACACTGCAGTGCCTGTCCACCGAGGTTTTGGACAAACCACATAAGCACCCTGATTCTTAGTTTTCTCCACTGTAAAATTAAGGGAGGGGGTGTTCCTAGGTGGATTTGATTTCTTCCAACTCTTAAATCTCTAAGATGCTATGATCACTGTGTACTAATAACTCTTAAATACCACTTATTAGACAAGCTCTTACACTTAGGATCAAAAATGCTCAGATTTGGGGCAGACCTGTCTCCAGGAGCTCTTAAAACCATTAGAGCCATCGGTTCTAACCTGAGAAAAATAAACAAGACTCCAAGCCAAGAAGAAACTCGTTTGACTGCTTTCCTTGTCTCTCAATAATCAAAGTAGTATTCTCATTAAGTGTCTGGCTCCCAAATACCTTTAAATGTCTCATTCGACCTCACATAAGCAATATTTTCATCTGATTGGCAACTGTGTGGCAATGTTCCACTTTCGATATCGCCTGACCCTTATTACATTGATTTTTTTTTTTTTTAATGAAACATATCAAGCCTACAGAAAAGTATAAAGAGCCATTAATTTTTAAAGAGGACTAAACAGATTTCCTGATAGGGCTCCTACTACATGCCAAACACAATGGTAGGGGTTGGGGGTACAAAGGTCAGCCACATATGAGGTCAGACTAAAGCAAATTTAAGCGCAATAAAATGTGCATATATTCTAGAGTGTGCCTGATTCAGACATGACACATAAGCCTTTAAAGTATACCAATGCAGGTAACACACCCAAACAGGTACACCAGCGGTCTTTAGCTTGTAAATAGTTTTGCCTTTTAAAAAATTCATTCCCAGTTGGTTACTTGAAACCTGGAGCACATTTTCCCCCAACACTGCTATAAATGTGGTTAGGTTTCCAACCCAACACACGAAAGGCCAATTTAGCACATAAAGTATCCAAACACTATATATCTACCCTGCCAAAAGAGCAGAAAGCATTATTGCAGCCAAAGAGAACATGATTGATTCTGTCATCGTGAAAGTTGGAACTGGAGGGAAGGCAGAGTGTAGGTTAATAAAGGATGTAGATGGAGTCTTCAGGAGGTGCTTGGAGGCTCTAAAGCAACAGAGCTCAGGAGTTTGAGACCAAGGGCCAGACAGGCCTGGCTTCAATCAATTCCAGGTTTCCCCACTATAAAGCTGGGTGCCTTTGAACATGTTATTTAACCATTCTAAGCTTCGGTTTACTCATCTGAATGTCTGGTCTGGCACAGAGTAAGCATTCAGTAAACAACAGTTTTTTGTGTTTTGTTTTTTTCATTTGCTTGAGATTATATGGCTTTCCTCTTCCTTGGTATAAGGGTATCCTTAACACACAGCTGGTTTTATCAGCCATATTAGAGAATGTTCAATTTCCATATAAAACAAAAATAAGTTTCTGTAAAGTATCTAGGCAAGAAATGTAGAGGGAAGGGGACTGATGAGAATGCAGTACCCATGAGAAAAGGACAGCCTGAATTAAAATGAAGTAACTACAAAGGGACTGAAGACAGAGGTAAAAGACAGGTACATATGTAGAAGAGGATTCTCCTAAATAGAGAAGGTGTATGGGGGAATTCCAGGGAATTTCCAGATAACTTACAAGATGTCTCGACAGAGAAGAGAGAAGGGATAGTAAATAACAGGGGCAAACCCTTATACGATATTGGTATGTACACACACACACACACACACACACACACACACACACGTTCATTTAATCCTTACAATCCTTACTTGTAAGGTGGGCACTACTATTATCCTCATTTTACAGATGAGGAAACTGAGGCACAAAGAGGTTGAGTAATTTGCCTAGGATCATTCAGCCAGTAAATTTCTAAGCCAGGATTCAAACCCCCAGACTCTGGCTCAGATTTGGAAGTCTGAACCACTGCCTTATACACCGATGCTTTCATGGTAGAGGGAACCCAACCATTTGCATAAGCAAGGTTTCCTGCATCAGAAGTTCAGAAATTGAGTAATATCTATCTATAAAGTTCCCACTTATAAGATGTAAACATCACAAAATCATTTACAGGTCTCTGGCACCGTTTAGCATTTGGGGGTAGGGACGAGTAACTAACTTTTATTGAATGCTGCAGGACCTCAGGCACTGAAGTAATTTCTTATGCTCTACCTCATTGAACCTTTACAAGACTCCCTTTGTGATAGGTATTATTAAGACCATTTTACAGTTGGGACAATTTGAGGATCAATTATGGGCCTAAAATCACAGCGCTAGTAAATGGCAGAGGCCAGCCTCAGATCCAACTCTTCCTGGTTCCAAGCCCAGTGTGCTTTATGTAACACTACATCTAGTATACTCAGACCCAAACAGGTAAACACAGGATGTGTTATATAACAACAAAGTAATAAAGTAATGAAGGAATCCTGGTACCACAATGGTTAAGCACTCAGCTGTTAACCAAAGGTCAGTGGTTTGAACTCACTAGCAGCTCTGTGGAAGAAAATACCTGGTGATGTGCTCACATAAAGATTACAGCCTAGGAAAGCCTGCGGGGCACACAACAATAAAAAAGTAGCCCTAAACCAAGTTTGATTTAAAATATCAAAAACATCGATACAACTTTTAAGCTAAACACTTCACAAGAAAATACCGAACTCTCTTCTGAACAGCTAAATGATACCAATTGTCCATCCAGCCAGGGGAAAAAAAAAAAGTGCTTTCAGATCCTCTTTACTACTATTTAGCATCTAACAATGTTGTTGCTGTTGAGTGCCTTCGAGTTGATTCCAACTCATAGCAGCAACCTTATGCGACAGAGCAGAACTGCCCCATAGGGTATCCTAGGCTGTAATTGTTACGGGAGCAGATTGGCAAGTCTTTTCTCCCATGGAGCCACTGGTGGGTTCAAACTGCCCGTTCAGTCAACAGCCGAGTGCTTACCCACTGCACCACCAAATGCAATATAGGCACATCAAGGCAGCTCTCCAAGGACCTTAAACTGCTTCAGAAACATTAGGGTAGAAAACAACACAGGAACAGGTGACATAAGCCCTCATTTTAAATACCAAATGTCAGCAAAAACAAAACAAAATTGGGGGGCGGGGGCCAGCGATAGGATAGTAGAAAGAACAAGGGTTTTAAGCCAAAGCTTCTCATTTGAATTCCAGCTCTGCCATTTATTAGCTTTGTTTGTTCATCTGAAAAATGATGCCATTAAATCTAACTCTCCGGCTGTTATAAAGATTAAATTAAATATCAAATGCAGAGCATGTAACCCAACAGCTGACATACAGTAAAAGTATAATAATCATTAGTCTCATCTCCTTGCTCCTGCTCCTCCTCCTTTGGGAAGAGGCACTACACACTCCACATACCTGGGAGACACAACCTACCCCAAAGCACATTAACTAATCCACAGGCTAATAAGACACTAATAAAGGGCTTTTCTCATTTTCCACCAAACCCAAGTCATGATTTCCATTTTGTCCCAAAGCCTTCTTGCCTGTTTCTTCCAGGATACTTACCTTTTAACATCCTGGTGTCACCTCTGCTGGAGAAATCAAGGGACAGGTACATATTATTTATATATCTATCACCAAAAAAAAAAAATGATTTGAGGGTTGCCTATATAAATATAAAAGGAGCCCTGGTGGCACAGTGATTAAAGCATTCGGCTGCTAACCAAAAGGTCGGCGGTTCAAAACCACCAGTGGGTCCATGGGAGAAAGATGTGGCAGTGTGCTTCCATAAAGATTTATAGCTTTAGAAACCCTATGGGGCAGTTCTACTCTGTCCTACAGGGCAGCTATGAGTCGGAATCGACTCGAAAGCAGTGAGTTTGGTTTGGTTTGGTAGAACACAAAAGACAATAGGACCATTATAAGAAGAGTTCAATATTATCTGACAAGTAATCTGCTGGGAAGACTAAGGCAGGGAGATTATTATAAGAAAAATGGGTAGCAATCCAAAACAAGCAAATAATTTAGTCTTGAGATTTCTGGCAAGGAAACATGATGAGTTACAAAGCAGTCTTTTCTTTCTTTCTTTTTTAAATAAAAAAGAAACACATCAATTCCTGAGAAGAGACATTTATAACTTGCCTGAACTTATTTATCTAAACCATTAGCAGGACCAAGAATACAACCAAAGTTTTCCAAAATATTTGGTCACCTTTTTATAAAACAGTATTACTTTATATAATAATCAGGGATTCAATCTGACCAAACTCTCTTCAGTAAAATGTTTCCACTTTGAAGTTCTACAAATTATACACCTTTGAATTATGGTGTTGGTGAATAATATTGGTATACCATGGAATGCCAGAAGAACAGACAAGTGTGTCTTGGAAGAAGTACAGGAAGAATGGTGAGACCTTGTCTCATGTACTTTGGCCACATTATCAGGAGGGACCAGTCCCTGGAGAAGGACATTGTCTTAGTCATCTAGTGCTGCTACAACAGAAATACCACACGTGGATGGTTTTAATGAAGAGAAGTTTATTTCCTCAAAGTCAAAGTAGGCTAAAAGTCCAAATTCAAGGTGTCAGCTCCAGGGGAAGGCTCTCTCTCTCTCTCTCTCTCTCTCTCTCTCTCTGTCTCTCTGTCTCTCTCTCTCTCTCTCTCTCTCTCTCTCTGTCTCTCTCTCTTTCTCTGTCTCTCTCTCTCTGTCTCTCTCTCTCTCTCTCTCTCTGTCTCTCTCTCTCTGTCTCTCTCTCTCTCTCTCTGTCTCTCTCTCTCTCTCTCTCTCTCTGTCTCTCTCTCTGTCTCTCTCTGTCTCTCTCTCTCTCTCTCTCTCTCTCTCTCTATTGGCCTTCTCATCAGTGTTCCCCCAAACTAGGAGCTTCTCGGCACAGGGACCCCGGTCCAAAGGATGCACTCTGCTCCCAGCACTGCTTTCTTGATGGTATAAGGTCCCCCTGTCTCACTGCTCACTTCTGTCTTTTATATCTCAAGAGATTGCCTCAGGACACAATCCAGTCTTGTGGATCAGGTCCTGCCTTACTAACACAACTGCCACCCATCCTCCCTCATTAACATCATAGAGGCAGGTTTACAACATACAGGAAAATCACACAGTACCAGGAATCATGGCCTAGCCAAACTGATACACACATTTTTTGGGGGACATAATTCAAACCATGACAGACATCATGCTTGGTAAAGTGGAGGGCCATCGAAAAAGAGGAAGGCCCTCAACGAGATGGACTGACACAGCAGCTGCAACAATGGGCTCAAGCACAGCAATGATTGTGAGGATGGCACAGGACCAGGCAGGGTTTTGTTCCATTGTACACAGGGTCACTATGAGTCGGAACTGACTTGACAGCACCTAACAACAACAACAACGCAGGATTTAGCATTTATTCAATAAATACCTGCATGCCTACTGTGAAATGGGATATGGCAATGAAAGAGACAGTTTCTGTCCTCAAGGACCTTGTGACTGCATCACGGAGGCAAGTCTCCAAAGAACAGAAGCACAAGGCAGAACATGATGGCTACAAAAGAGGATCACATACCACCAACGTATTATGTGTATATACTTCTTGTTGGGGAAAGGGGTCAGGGGGAGATCAGGGACATTTAAACAGGCCTTGAGAGTTACAGGATTTTGCTAGATGAAGAGTATGAGTTATGAGCAGAGTACATGGAAAAACACCACCACCACCACCACGAACCCAGAACAGCATGGGAAATGTTTGAGGCTTGAGTGCAAAATGGTAAATAATCCATTTTGGCACAGAGTAAAAGAGAAATGGGAGAATCAGCTGAAAAAGTAAACTGGGGTCTCATCACAAGGAGCCTTCAATACCAGACAAAGGTAGAGTTTGGACTGTTATATATAGGCAATGTCGTTGTTGTTAGCTGTTGTCGAGTCAATTCAAATTCACGGTGACCCCGTGTATGCAGAGCAGAACTGCTCCATAAGGTTTTCGAGGTTGTGATCTTTCAGAAACAAATCACCAGGCCTGTCCTCCAAGGGGCTTCTAGGTGGGTTCAAACCGACAACCTTCTGGCTAACAGTGCTTAACCATTTGTCCCACACAGGGACTCCTTTATAGGCAATAAACAAAAACTAACCCATTGCGTCGATTCTGGCTCATAACAACCCTACGGGAGAGTGCAGAACTGTCCCGTAGGGTTTCCAAGGAGTGGCTGGTGGATTTGAACTGCCGATCTTTTAGTTAGCAGCTCAGCTCTTAACCACCATGCCACCAGGGCTTCTCTATAGGCAGTAGGGGCTTCTAAAGGCTTATAATCAGGGAAATTACTGACTCAAGCTTCAGGAAGACTATTCAACACCTGTGAAGGACAGACTGCAGGAGAAAAGCTGGTAGCAGAGAGACTCAATTGATGATTACTACAATTGCCCAGGAAAAAGAAAGGCAAACTAAAAAAGGCAGCAGCGAAAACAGTGAGAAGGCAAAGGTGCTAAATACTGTGGAGGGAGCAGTGAGAGGGCCTGGCAAATTGTTGGATGTGGTGAGGGGAAAAGGAAAGGAAGAAATCAAGGATGCATCTAAGGCAGGAATCAGCAAACTATGGAACACGAGCCAAATCTGGCCTGCCGCCTGTTTTTGTACAGCCTGCAAGCTTAAAAATCTACATTTTTAAATGGTTGAGGGGAAAAAAAGATATTTTGTGACAAGTGGAAAGTTGAATTTCAGTGTTTATACATAAACTTTTATTGGAACATAGTCATACTCATTGGCTTATGTACTGTCTATCTGCTTTAGTGTTATAATGGCAAAGCTGAGTAGCTATGACAGAGAGGCATGGCCCACAAAAATGAAAATACTATATTTACTATTTCTCCCTTTATAGATAAAAAGTTTGCTGACTTCTGATCTAAGGTTTTGATGATGGTGGACAGGGATGGTACTGCATCAACAGAAACACAAATCATCCATTGGTATGGCTGGGTAAGAAAGACAGATGGTATCCATTTTGGAGCAGTTAAATGAGAAGTGTCAACAAGACATTTAAGTTAAAGGGTCCCAGCATAAAAAGGAAAAGATCATCCCATGTTGGGGCCCATGCACTCGCTGTTCCTTCTGCCTAGCACACTCTTCCTCCAGAACTTGACATACTCATTATTCATCTTTCAGGTTTGAGCCCAAATGTCACTTCCTCAAAGAGGTAGTCCCTCTCCCACTCACCTTATCATTACCTTGCTAATTTTCTTTATTGCACTTATCATCATCTGAAATTATCTTATTTACATGTTTATCATTTTAAAATGTTGCTTGTTCCTTAGGGGCAGGGGCCTCTCTTGTTCTCCTGCAGCATCTCCAGCACCTTGAATACTACCTGCAGCTCAACCAGTACCTGGGGTCTTAGGGAGCAGGGAGGAAAGACTATTATTAAAAGGGACAACTGGAGCTCAGGTGAAAAGCAGATAATCTATAAGTTTTAGGAACAAATGAGATTTGCCATTCTCAGAACCTTCAGGAAAATCTTCATTCAGGGTAGAGGGGAGGTGAGAGAAAGAGAAAACACCCACAAGGAGAGCAAAGATACAGAGAGGGAGGAGGAAAGTACTGTGTCTCAGAAGCCAGACAGCAGTGGGTTTGGAAGACATGTTCTGGGAAGGGGGTGGTCAGCAGCATCAGATGTTTTAGATAACAAGGAGTAAAAAAAAAAGGTATCAAAATGTGACAGCAAGAAGGTCACTGATGATCTTAGGGAAGCAGCCTCGAGAGTGCAGAGGTGGCAGTCAAATTGCAAAGGATTAAAGAATGAGTGAGTGGGAGGAAATGAAGGCTTTCAAGGCATTTGGCAAGAGTGGGGAGAGAGGAGAGGGGCTCCCAGGGGCAGCAGTGGAGGTGGGGGCAGTATTCATGCTTTCTTTTTTTCGTACAATGACATCACATCATGTCACTGCCTTGTTTAAAAGACTTCAATCTTCCCCCATTATCTTATGATAAAAGTCCAAAGTTTTTCATATCGCCTGTAAGTCCCTGCTTGAACAGGTTCCCGCCTACTTCATCAGCCTATATCTTTGTCCTCTTTGATCTTGCTACAGGGTGTTGGTTCTACCTCAGGTCCTTTGCATATGCTGTTCTATTTGAAAAACCTCCTCATCTTCTTAGCCAAACGCTTTCATCTTTGAATTTTAATGTAAAAAAACATATCACAGAGACCTTTTTTCTTTCTGCACCCTACCTCTGCCTTAGAGCAAAATACCCTTCCTGGTACTCAGCATAATTATAACAAATAGTTGTGTAATTACTGAATTATGGCCTTCCCTATGAGCAAGAAAGCTTCCTGAGGGCAGGAGCGAAACCTGTCTTAATCTCACATAATACATGCTCTATAGATAAACTGTTGAATAAAGATAAAAACACGAAAGCCTGAGAGCATTTTAATCTCAGCCAACTTGTGCATCACAGGGGCCTACTTCCTAAATCAACTGTGTTTACATTTAATGTTCTGGCCATTCAGACCACTTCTGCCTTCCCCCTCCCACTTCCAACCAACCTGAGTGGATGGTCATTCATAATAATTTTTTAAAAAATGGGGCTCTTTGGGGTTATCATTATACATCAAATGGTTTTCCCAATAAGATAACTGATACACAGTAGTTAGTGGACCTGCCTAAAGGTTTACAGAATGGCTTTAAGTGAACAAAATCAGTCAGAATATTAAATCTAGTCATTGTAGTATCTTACTTATTTCAGTCTGTATTATGCGAATTAACCCCAAAACGGGTTTGCAGGTGTACCTGACAAAAGACCCAGTGCACCTCTTTAAAATATGAATCACAGCTATTTCCCTGTGTGTGACCCACTAAACTAGTTCAATAAGATTTTTCACTGGGAATATACACATTTGGAAAACTGAATTTTACTTGATTTTTTTTTCTTCTGCCTTTTCTCTTAAGAAGGAGCCCTGGTGGCACAGTGGTTAAAGTGACTGACTGCTAACTGAAAGGTTGGCAGTTCAAAATTACCAGCTGCTCTGCAGGAGAAAGTTGTGGCAGTCTGCTTCCGTAAAGATTTACAGCCTTGGAAACCCTATGGGGTTGGAATCCATTGGGTTTTTCTCTTAAAAACCAAAAAACGAAATCCACTGCGGCCGAGTCGATTCTGACCCACAGCAACCCTACAGCACAAAGCAGAACTGCCCCACAGGGTTTCTTTCCAAGGCTGTAAATCTTAATGGAAGAAGACTACCACATCTTTCTCCAACAGAACGGCTGGTGGGTTCAAACTGCCAACCTTTCTCTTAGCAGCTGAGCAATGTAACCACTGTGCCACCAGGGCTCCTTATCTTTTCTCTTACCATACATAAAAGATTATTGTCAAATACCACTAATTGAAAAAAATTACTATAAATTACAGCCTTGCCACAGTCTGAGCAACTTAACTGTGCAAAGAAGGCTGCAGACATAATTGTTCTTAATTGAATGAACTTGTCAGTTCTAATTCCCTTAAGCCCATCAAAAACAACTAAGAGTTACATTAATTACAAATTGTTCTTATCTATTTCTACGTTATATATTCAGGCCGGTCTGAGTTACCCAATGTACCTGAAAATAATAGAAGCGAATTTATATTTTAAATACCTACAAGACAATCTTTTTCACTGTTTGCGGTGGACTTCCCTACCCACTTCCCCTCCATATATCCAAATTAGAGAGTTTTGCTGTCTTTTTCATCCTCAAATGGGAAGACAAGGAAAGACAGAGCTAACTCCTTTGCTCCCAAAGTGCATGGCATGATAATCATATCAAGAGCTCTTTTGCAACCACGTGGCAACTACTGTTCTTAAGAATTTGAATAATGCCCAGACTCAAGAAACCTGCTCAATATAAATACCACTGAGAAGGAAATAAGGATATATTAAAATATGATTAGAAGGAAGCACCGACTCATTGCACAAATTTATATTTTGGGTAAATCTTGCTTTAGGAAAACACGATATATGGAAATAGAAAATGAAAATGATAAAACAGCATTCAAGGGAAGCTGGACATATTTTTTAATTTCCTTAAACTCTTATAATTCCTTAAATAACAAAAGTCCCTGGAATATTATCTGATTTATAAGGGTTTTCTTCCCACACAACCTGAAGACACCATTTTGCAAACATATGCCAGGTGCCTCTCAGTCAACAGCAGACCACTTGCTAAGTAAACTGTTATCAGTGAAGGCAACACAGTATCGTTACATTGATTTTCCCAGAAAGTCTAACATTCCTACGGCTGCTAATCAAAAGGTCAGCAGTTCGAATCTACCAGTAGCTCCTTGGAAACCCTAAGGGGCAGCTCTACTCTGTCCTATTTGGTCACTATGAGTCAGAATTGATGCGATGGCAATGAGTTTGATTTGGTTAATGGCATTTAAAGTGGAAATCAAAGCACTTTTGTTTCTTAAAAACAAAGTAAAACCTAATTTATTAGTGCTTTCGGTGTTGCCTACATAAACACTTCTAGATTTGAGGAATGGTTTCTTTAAGTGCCTAAACTTCTGATTCACCCATTTCTACTTGAAGTCTTTCTAATATAGAATATATCAGCTACTCTCTGTTGAGAATCTATTATGTGCCACTTTCTTCCATCTCAAAATATACTGAATAAATTTAGCCTCTTTTTTAACAAAACAAACCATCTTTACCAATCATAAAAATAATAATGGATAATAAATTTTTAGCTCATACTATATGCCTGCACCATTCCAAACTCTTTAGGTATACTCATTCAATCCTCAAAACAATCCTAGAGGCAGGTGCTACCTTCACTTCCATTTTAAAGATAAGAAAACAGAGGCATAACTTACCTAAGTTCTCACCCATACCCATTGTTGTCAAGTCGATTCCAACTCACAGTGACCCTACGGCACAGAGTAGAACTTCCCCATAGGGCTTCCAAGGCTGTAATCTTTACGGAAGCAGACTGCCACCTCTTTCTTCCGTGAAGGAGCTGGTGTGTCTGAACTGCAGAGCTTTTGGTTAGCAGCCGAGCACTTAACCACTGCACCACCAAGGCTCCTTTCTAAGTTCTCATAGCTGGGATCAAACCAGGCCATCTGGCTCCAAACAACAACAACAAAAAACCCCACTGCGTTGAGTCAATTCTGACTCACAGCAACCCTGTAGGACAGAGAACTACCCCATAGGATTTCTAAGGCTGTAAGTCTTTACGGAAGCACACTGCCACCTCTTTCTCCCAAGGAGCAGCTGTTGGGTTCAAACCACAAATCTTTCAGTTGAGCAGCCAAGCACTTTAACCACCGTGCCACCCAACGCTTCTGGTCTGGCTCCAGAGCCCAAAAACAATCAAAACAAAGGAAAAACCAGGCTAAAACACAATAAATCAGTCTTTCTACCTACAGGTGTAATAAGTTGACCTGATTTAGTCTCCCCCAGGTTCCCTGGATGACACGGTTAAGCGCTAGACGACTAGCGGAAAAGTTGGTGGTTCAAACCCTCCCAGCAGCACCTCAGAAGACAAGCCTCACAATCTGCTTCCGAAATGTCACAACCTTGAAAACCCTATGAAACGGTTTGACTCCACAGACACGTGGTCACCATGAATCGGAACTGACTCCACAGCAACGAACAACAACAGTCTCCCCGCAGCTGGATCCAAGTTGTTATTTATTGCCTTCTTTGCTGATAGCTTCTTCTTAGGCTTTGCAGAGCCAGCCTCCTTTTGCAGATGGCTCTTAAGTAAGTCTTCCCTGCAGAGTTAAAGCCTCTCTTGAAGAGCAAAGATTCCTCACTGGCTTTTCATTCTGATGAAAACCTCTTCTTTTAGTTCTTCCTGTAGCAAGCCTCTATCAGCAGCTTCTCACGCTGCTCTTACCCTCACCCACCACTTGCACACCTCCCAGCCCCTAAACGAGGTATCTTAAGTTGCCCTTTTCCACTAGAGACCTGAACTGTCTCACCTCATTTCAATTACGCTCACAACCTGACCTCTTCTTAATGGCTTGATCATCATTACCAACATCAGTTACTGTACTGTGTCCTGATAGTGGCACCTTGATAGGGTATTTACAATGGCATTTGCCCCTCCACCAAATGGCTCCAGACTGCTTCATTTTGGGGTTATGGGTCTGCTTTTCATAAACCTTCAACTCTTCTAAGGTAAAAATTAACACTGCTTCCCTCTGAGAATGAGCCTGCCTATATTCATCCTCTTAACTCCTGTCCCTTACATTTGTTGTATTTAATCTTCTATTGACTCGATACCCAGTTTGATTAACTGTGAAAGAATTCTCGGTAAATTAAAAGCAAATGAAAGGTTTTACTCTACTATAAGGAAAGCACGTATGGACTTAGTGACATCTATTTTGGCTCTAAGCATTTCCTGTTTCCTTTAAACGCTCCACTGCTAACCAAAAGGTTGGCAGTTCAAATCCACCAGTCACTCCTTGGAAACCCTATGGGGGTAGTTCTACTCTATCCAACAGGGTCGTTATGAGTCAGAATCAACTGGATGGCACGGGGTTAGCAGTCTTCTGGATAGTTGAAATTGGTGGTTAAGTGAAGAGCATATTCTGTGATGGGGAGGAGGAAATGAGTAGCACAGTGATCAGATAAAGGTGACCCCTGATAGAACATTCAGTGCCTCACAGTTGTTCCATTTGCTAACGATGTTATCCTTGAGTTCAAAACTTTGAATGGCTTCTACATCTTCTCTACTCATTCATTCAACACAAGGGACAGTCCCTGACCTCATGCTACTTACAGATTTGTGGTGAGAGTCTTCACAATCTGCCTTAATCTGCATTCCAGCCCCACCTCCATCCACTGCTTCCCAAGTGGAATCTACACTCTAATCACAGTGGCTGCCTCCAAGTTTGTTACCCACACCATATACATGCTTATCTTTGTACAGCTGCTCATGCTGTATCTCTGCTTAGATCTCCTTCTCACCCTGAAACAGAGCTCCTACTCATTCCTCAAGGCCCAACTCAAATGATGCCTCTTCAAAAATGCATTCAGCAAGGGCCCCAAGCAGGGTTAGTTCTCTTCAGGGGTCCTGGTGCTCTTAATTCTGATCACTATAGCAGCACCTACACTGTGCCATACTACACACAGCAGGTACCTTGCTGTATAAACTGTCTTATCCATCTGCCAGGCACAGAGTAGATATCGAAGAAACGTTAGAGTATACAAAGAATGATTTAATCTGCAATATAAAAAAGGAAGGGAAAAAAAAAAAGGAAGCTACTTCTTAGTCCTTGGAGCCCTGGTGGTACAGTGGTTAAGAGCTCGTCTGCTAATCAAAAGGTTGGCAGTTCAAATCCACCATCTTCTCCTTGAAAACCCTATGGGGAAGTTCCACTCTGTCCAATAGGGTCTCTATGAGGCAGAATTGACTGGACAGCAACGGGTTTGGTTTTTTTGGTTTCTTAGTTCTCACACTTTAAAGAAGCACCATGAAAGTTTTTAAGAAACATTCCACAATCACAAAGCAGAATTTACTCATTTGTATGTGTGTATAATTTGCAACTTCGAAACTCTGTATGAACAGACCCCAAGGGTAAACTCTATGAAGGCAGGGATTTTTGCCTGTTTTGTCCCATCTGCTTATTCACTCCTAGAATAGTCCCTGACTCATAGCAGGAGCTCAACAAATATCTGCTGAAAGAATAAATGAAAGAACAAAGTGCTGTGTGACTATATTACTATTAAATAAATTCAGTTATCACAGATTAAAAATATCCTAACAAAGACTAGCTTGTCTTCTGGCCAGGATAGACTTAATAGAAATTTGCCTTTTGCTTCTAAAACAAGTCTTGCCTCAGGACTGGGCAATTTACTCACAGAGAACAAAGAATGTGCGCCCAATGCCAGCTGCAAAGAATCACATATCATAAAACCTTAAGACCTGAATGTATGATAGAGATGATGAGCTTAATGCTTTGTGCTTTCTTGTTGTCTCAAACTGCCAAAAATTCCGGTGCACTTCAGAGGAAACATAATCATAGGAAGTAGTTTCCTGCCCCTGAAACACGGTCTTTTCAACACAGCAGTTGTTTAAAACCCCATGTTACTGGAGGGTTTTTAAGACAGGAAGCAATAGTGGCACACCTAGCTGTGTACAGGGGGAGCAAAAAGCAGGGAGGAAACAACAGGCTGATTGAGAACATGGCTGGGAGATGAGTATGCAAAGTATAAAAACAATGAACCAATTTCTCTAATGTCTCCTATAATGAAATTTACCTTTACATCATAATCATCAAAAAAGAAAAAGGGTGGGCAAAGAAACAAGCACCTTCCTTTGTCACCAGCTGCTCTCCCCTTTTCCAATTTTAAGGCTCTTACAGAAAAGAAATTGGTAAGAAATGTGACTGTCCTTAAACGGGAAAGGGAGCAGACCATAGATGACTTTCTTTCTCTACTTTTATTTTCCTGTATTTTCTACAGTGAGTTTTCTCTCGTTACAATGAGAAAATGGCCTTTATGTTTTAAAGAAATTATAGAGCTAAAAAGTTTATGTTCTAATAATACGCAAACTATACTAAATAAACACTTGACCAAAAAAACTGAATAACAAAGAATTCAATAATAGCAAACCATCCAACCTGCCTTTTACTCAACCTATTGCCTTAACCCCTTCTCCCCACCTCCCCAACTACCAGCATATCTTTCTAACAATTCATTTATAACAAAGTATCTTCATAATAGTTACAATTTGTGTAGTACTTCACAGTTTCTATGCATTATACATGCTTTATTTATCTGATTTCCCATAACAACTCTGTGGGACAACCAAAGATGGATATTTTTATTTCCATTTTACAATGAGGTAAATAGGTGCCTGAAGTAAAGCAATTTGCCGTGACAGGAGCCCAGATCTTGTTTCTTACCGGGTATTCCAAAACAGGATTTCTCAACCTCACCGTTATTGATATTTTGAGCCAGATGACTATTTGTTCTGGGAGGCTGTCCCGCACACTGTAGATGTTCAGCAGCATCCCTGGCCTCTACTCACTAGATGCCAGTAGTACCACACCCTCCCACATATTGTAACAACCAAAAAAGTCTCCAGAAACCGCAAATGTTTCCTTGGGGACAAAACTGCCCCAGCTGAGAACCGCTGGTCTAAAAGAATCTGCAAGGTTCTTTCTGGCCCCTCTGTTCTATAACAAGGCTCCATACATACTGTTGAACCACCATAAATCACAGAGTATCAGATGCTGCTTGCTCAGCAAGACTCAGTTATAATTAAGCAATTCCCCATCCACTTAAAAGAACTGTTTTAAACATGGAAATGAACAAGAAAATTTTTTTTGATGCATATTCATATCTCAGACAAAAAACCTTCTAAAAGCACAGTATCTCATTAGAACATCAGAAGGATATACAGAATATGTGTGTTTAGGGGAGGAAAAAACACTTACCAGAGGAATCAGAGTCAGAAAACAAAGATCTTGGCCTTTGCTAATAAACCTTATTGATACAATCATACCTTAGTGTCCCCTCTATTTTGTTGTTGTTGTGTGCCATGGAGTCAATTCTGACTCCTAGTGACCCTATAAGCACAGACTAGAACTGCTCCATAGGGTTTCCTAGGCTGTGATCTTCATGGGAGCAGATCACTACGTCTTTTCCTGAGAGGAGCCACTGATGGGTTCAAACCACTGACCTTCTGTTAGCAGCAAAGTCCAAGTACAACCATTGTGGGCTAGGGCTCCCTGTCCCTTCTATAAAAATGGGTATAAACCTACACATATTCTCAATGCTTGCTGCAGCTGGGTTTCTGGTCAATTAAATGGGTTGCTTCACGCTATTTAGAAGAAATGTAGGGACAACTTTGTAATAATATTAGCATTTGTAGCTGGTTGTCTGCAGCTGAAACCACTAGTGTTGTGAACCCAGAACCTATTTTGAAGCACTCAGTTTAAGTTTCTTCATGCCATTTAATCTAAGTCTCTATTCCTGCAAAAACAACCCCACCCTCAAAGTTCCTTATTTTCACCAGATTTTTTTAAAGCAATGCCTGAATTGAAAAGATGTTGCAACCTAATTCCCCAGAACAGCTCAGACAGACTTTAATGAGACAGGTATCCTAATTTATTTCCTACCTTAAATCTAAATAATCTTAAATCTTAAATAATCAGAGAGATAATTAAAAGAGTATAGTATTTGCCAAACTGATATTAAAATTGCATAAATTACAGCACTGAAGTTTAGTTATATTTTGGGAAATGTCTGAACTATTTTACCTATGTATAACTTTTGCACTCTATCTTTGTTTCTCAATGGTTAAGTAAATAGCATATTTCAAAATAGGGGGGAAAATTTAAACAGATTTTATTCAATGTGGAGAGTCACACTGCAGTCTTGGTATTTAAAAAAAAATTGTAGCTATTTAGAGAAACTGAAATAAGATACAGTGAAAGTGCTTAATTAACATAATATATACTATTAAAAAGAGGTTGTGATTATTTCTAATTATAATGCCCACAATCACTCAGGAATGACATATTTACGTCTTTAAACGTGATCTGGATCTATACATGGGAGACATCTTCTCTGTATTACAAAGCATATTCTACCAGAAGTGTCTGGTACCCTAACGGTCTCCATTAACCTTCACCACAAAGTACAAAGGAACACACTGATCCTTCAACAAAAAAGACTCCCTCGTCTAAGAAAACATCAGGGTCACCAAAAGCAAAAGCCAGAAAACAACACAAGAGGAGGCTTGAGAAAGGGAGTGATTTAACCAATATAAAATGCTCAGCTTAAAATAATTTTTTCACTGAGTGTTATGTCCATCCATAACTCAAATCCCTTTCTTAAAAAATAGCCAACAATCAGACTCCATGATCTATTCTGTTTCTGCATTATACTCATCTACAGAAAGTTTTAAATAATTTCCTCTCTGAAAGCAGTAATGACAATTTTATATCACTGTAAACTTCTGTCAGTGAGAGAAAAACCCTATGACCAAAACAAAAAAAAAAAAGTGTTAATAACATGTATAATGATGTATCCAACCAGGGGTAGAAGACGCTCACAGCCATGTATTAAGATAAGTGGCAAAGAGGATGAGGTCCCCTTGCCCAGGCACACACAGAAAATCACGGGAATATGCCCTCAAAAATAATGTGTTCACAAACACCTGGCAATAATCAAACCTTTTACTAGTCTCCCTGGAGAAGCTCTTTGGTAAACACCGTCCTTGGAACCTTGGGAGTGACTTTGGAGGGGTATTTACTTGTCCTGCTTAAGCGAATCTCTCTCTGATGCTCCAGGTCGGCAACCAAGCTTGGATGGGATCCCAGGAATCAGACAGGGAGCCAGAGACCTCCCTAGTTTTGGTTTCTCAGTCCCTTTACTGCAGAATTCGCAATTCCAGAGTGACTGTCCCTCACCTCACTCTTCCCCGCTCCTCCTGCCCAGGGTGAGTCTTTCGCCCTTCTCGCTGGCTGCCTGGAGCCAGGGTCCTAATAGAACCTAAAAGGGGAGAGGACGTTTCCTGAGTCCAAGGACGTCCCCCATAAACACGACCCCCAAATCCCAGAAACTTTCCCTCGCTGAGATGGCGAGGTAGAAAAACGGCTAAGACCCTCAGCATCCACCTGGAGGTTGGAAAAAAATCATCTTCTCTTTCTCCACACCCCTCTAGTCGCCCCCCCCTCGCCCCCGGCAATTCTGCCACTGAGCTGGCGGTCAAGTTCTCGGTGCAACAAGCGAGGGACGTCAAACATCAAGCCCGCTCCTGTCTCTTAGGGTGGTATAAACAGGATGTCAGACAGCGCGTTCCGGGCTTGTTTATGAAAACTTGACGTGCTCTCTCGGGGAGGGGGCGGCGAGGCTTAACCTTTCCCCTCCCGGCCTGGAGCCCCCCTCACCAGACCTCCCAGCCGCCGGCCGGCTCCTCTCGACTGGAAATCCCCGGCCGTCCTCGCCTGCGCCCGCACCCGCAAGTCCCCACCCCGCCCGGGCCCACCGAGTCCAGCGCAGCGCCCGCGGAGCGGCTCGGGGTGCGCGACGCGCGAGGTGCGAGTGACGGCCGTGCCTCCCGCCAGCGCCGGGCTCCGCGCCCCTTGCAATACAGCCCGCGGTCCCCAGGCTTCTCCACCTTCCTCCGTGACACTCACCACTTCCGTGTGTTCCTGGGCCGGGCGGCTCCGGGTCGCTGAGCAGGTCGGGGTCGGGCGGCCGGCTCACTAAGCGGCCAGCCCCGGGGGCCCCGGCGTGCGCGCGCCCGGGGCTGAGGAGGGGGCGCGAGGAGAGCAACTAGGTGTAGGACTCAGGCCCACGCTGTCTAGGGCTCCCGGCTACTCGGAGGCCGCCGCGGCCTGCGATGGGCGACGAACCCGCCTCCTGCCCCGCCCCGCTGCCGGCCCCGCCTCCCCGCTCGCTGCCGGCCCCGCCTCCTCGTGACGTCACGAGCGGTAGCCCCGGAAAGGAGGGGCGGGGGCCACGGGCGCCATCGGCTCCGCACGCGACCCTGCGCCTCCAGTCTCCAGCCTTTCCGCCCGCCCCCATCCGGCTTCGTTTGCACCCACACCCCTATGTCGCCTGTTTTTACCCGGTTTTCTAGAAACACCAACCTAAGAATGAGAAATCAGCCAGCCCAGGAAGCAAAATTGTCAGGATTTGGCTATAGATTGACCCTTCCCGAGTTTGGAGTCTCCTTCATCACATCCTTGTTAACTTGGATGCATTTATCACATTTCTCCGTTACACCTCTGCACCTTGCCCCAGTCGAGTAAAAGATGAGCACTTGACTAACAAGAATTTAACAAATCCTCGAACTTGGACAAATTACTTCAGATTCAACCCATTGCGTTAAAAACTCTAATTTATACTATTGTTATAATCTAGCATTCATTGATCCTAATGTGTGTGGGTTTCAATTTTTACTAATAATCTCTCAAAGTAGGTATTGTCCCACTTTTACCCCTGGCGAAACAAATCGAGGCTTAAGTATTTTAATCAAGGCCATACTGTAGCTAGGATTCATACCCAGTAGCCAATCCATGGCCAAACCTGACATTTTACCTTCTAAATATCTCTCTAGTCCGTTCGCTTCTCTAAGTGTTCGACGAGGTTGTCCAAGCTGCCACTCTCACCTGAAGGACCACAATAAACTTAAATTTTTGCTCTAGACCCCATGAATTCTTCACTGTGAGCTTTTAAAAATTCAAATCTGTTCTACTCACTCCCGTGCTTAAAAAACCTTTCAGTGCCTTTCCCCTGAGAATCCTTGAACAAAATCCTCCTAGACCATGCATGGTCAAACTTCTTCAGCTTCAGGTCACTGTGAACTGAGACTGCCTCACCTGCCCTGACCCCACTAACTCTGCTGGACAGCCTTTGATGACCTGGGGGACTACTGTAATTTACTTCATCCTGAGCAAGAAGTTCTGGGTGTGGTGTGTAGTAAGTGAAAAGGGCATTAGAATGTAGGCTTCTGGATTTTAGGTCTGGCTGCCACCATTCATGGCATAGTGGTTAAGAGCTCGGCTGCTAACCAAAAGGTCAGCAGCTGGAATCCACTAGCCGCTCCTTGGAAACCCTATGGGGCAGTTCTACCCTGTCCTATAGGGCTGTTATGAGTCGAAATCGACTCCTTGGCAGCAGGTTTTAGCCACCACTAACCACCTGTTACCTTGAGCAATTCGCAGTTTACTCATAAAAATTGAGGAGCAGACTAGATGATCTAGATTATCTTCCAAGTGCATTCTGGAAGGAAGTAGGAGAGCTAACAGAGAAGACAGGAGAATCAGTTAAGGAGGGACGTGGCCCAGCTGCTTGCATTGTGGGCATTTGTGGACGTCTCGCCTACCATATACTGTGAGCAACTCAGAGCTGTTTGGATCATTTTCCTAACCTGAAAAATAGGGATAATACCTTCTATGCTGAAGGTGAACTAATATAATACACTGACTGGCACATAGCATGGACTCGGTAAATCGTAATGATTATAACTGGCTGGGCCTTAACATGTGGAAGGGAGCGGCATGAATGGAAACAGACAAGAACTTCATTTCAAGTGAGGCAAAGGGTAGAAAGAAAAGAAAGTTAGGAAGGCAGCAAGGAACCCAATGTGCTCAAGAACTCATCTGGAGGCTCTGCAAGGCTGATGAAGTAGAATCGGGGAGAGGGGGTTGACTGAGTTTAGATCTGAGTCTCCTGGATTTGGAGAAAATTGCACTAGGTCCTGAGGATTCAGAGAAAAAATACTGAGTTTCTGACTTCTAGATGCTCGCTGCGCAGTGAGGGGAGAGAGACAAGTGACAATTCAGAGTGATTCATGCTTCTCAAAGGATGATCGCAGAGGAGCATCACCCAAACCAGCCTGAAGAAGTCAGAGGAATTAGCAAATAAGTCACAGAAGCCAGGAAGAACGTGGCATGCTGGACAGTAACAAGCATATGCTATATAAACAGGGAATGACAGAAAATGAGCCTCATGCAAAAACCTTTGCCTAAAAGAAATAGGGTGATTTGAGGGATTTAAGCAGATTTTTATTTTAGAAGAGTCACTCTAGGGCAGGGTTTCTCAACCTCAGCACTATTTACATTTTGGGCTGGAAAATTCTTAGTTGTGAGGGACTGTCCTGAGCATTGTAGGATATTTAGCAGCATCTCTGGCCTCTACCCACTAGATGCCAATAGCACTTCCTCCACCACCACAGTTCTGACAACCAAAAATGCCCTTAGATATTGCCAAACGTCTCCTGGGGGGGGGGGGGGAACGACACTCACTATGAACCATTTATCTAAGGATAATGTGGACGATAGATTGGAGGGCAAAGAAATTAATTACATAGTATTGTAGGACTGCAGGAGTCCCTGGGTGGTGTAAACAGTTAACACTACTAACTGAAAGGTTAGAGGTTCAAGTCCACCCACAGGCTTGGAAGAAAGGCCTGGCAATCTACTTCTAAAAAACCAGCCATTGAAAATCCTATGAAGCAAAGTTCTACTCTGACACACATAGGTTGCTATAAGTCAAAACTGACTCTACAGCAACTGGTAGAACTGCAAGATAGAAGTTACAAGAGCCGTATCTGAAGCAGTAGACTGGGGAGGGATAGAAGGGAAGATGCGAAAAGCCTGAGGTGACAGAATAGACAGTGCTTGGTAATTGATTAGCCGTGAGTGCTGAGGCAAACGAGAGGACTCTCACATGACTCCCAAATTTTCTGAATTGGTTAACAAGTTGATCAACTAACATAGATGAAAAATTCGATTTTATGTTTGAGAGTAGAAATGTTTTTTAAAGTCACTCTGTAGGGTCGCTATGAGTCAGAATCAACTAGACGGCAACTTTTTTTTTTTTTCCTATAGAGGATATCTATGATACAGGAGACAGACAATAGTATAAAAAGGAAGAAAAAGTATTTCCTTCTAACATGTAATACATGACATGAAACCTGCAAACCCTCTATAAATATTCATGTAAATTGAATGAAACCAAATGTAATTAAGTAGAAACCTCTTACCCGGAAATTCTCTTTAAAAAACAAAAAACAAACAAACAAAAAAAACCAATAGTCATGCAAACAATAATCATATGTAATTTAGAAAGTAGTCTCAAAATAATTGCTGGTGGATGTCATACATAAATCTTCATCAAAAGAACATTTGCTTACCAGTATATTTCTCTGCAAAAGATATTGCCTAGATTACAATGGGAAAACAGATTCAAACAATGAATGAGATTTGCCTTTAAAAGGCTGTAATAAACAAAACTAAACTAAAAATTCCATCATACAAATCATATAATTCAATTACAAAAAGTTAGAAACTGGAAAAGAGAGATAAATGATCTGTATAATCTTGCAACCCTAATATAAACAGTTATATATTTTCTTGTAGCTATTTTCCCATAGGCATGTTTTAATATACATGTAATCAAAGGTGTACATGTAATTCTGCAACTTACTCTTTAAACTTAATTTTAATTTATAAACATTTTTCCATGTTACTATACAAGTTTTCATAACCATCATCTTAATGGCTACATAATATCCCATGGAGTAG
This sequence comes from Dugong dugon, assembly GCA_030035585.1. Lineage (NCBI taxonomy): Eukaryota > Metazoa > Chordata > Mammalia > Sirenia > Dugongidae > Dugong > Dugong dugon. The sequence continues at coordinate 93,822,267 of CM057462.1, forward strand.
TATAATTTATTTTCCAGTTACCTATAGTTGATTCCTTTCTGTTCTTGTTGTTTTATAAATAAAGAGGTATTGAACTTCTCCATACAAATAACTTTTAAACAATAATTAAATATTAAATTAGATATTTAAGATTTAAATAATTACCTTAGAAGAGATTCACAGAAATAGGATTATTGAGTCAGATGGACAGAATATTTTTAGATTCTTGATTCATACATTCATATTGCCAAGTTGCTTTCCAAGAAGTTTCTACAAATTTACATTGCCCTGAGAAATGCATACAATTTCAAGTTCAACAGGAGTGGATGCTATAACTTTTTAAATTGTTTGTACCTGTAACTTATTAAAATGCAACTTGTTGCTTTAATTTTGAATTCCTATGATTATTAAAGATATTAATCATTTTGCATATGCTTTCTCACTAGTTTCTATTGTTTGTTTTTTCTTTCTTTTTATCAATGTCTGTGTATGTGAAGGACAGGCAGAGAGGGAGGTCTTATTTTGTCCTTTGCCCACTATCTACTGGCAAATCTGTTGTCATAGTGTCTTCCATCAATCTGAAATCATGAAATCTTTAATAAAGATAGCAATGTTTGATCTGTCATACTCTGATAATGTATTTTTCCAACATATTATTTGCCCTAAAAAATTATATTTGCAAAAACTTTCCATTTTATTGTAGTCAAGTATGTTGAATTGTTGTAGGTTTTTGTTTGTTTTCATTGTGATTTTATCTGTGCTTCTTTAGAAAGTCATCCTCTCTCCTTAGGTGAAATAAATGCAAACGACAAATATTTGTCGAGTACCAACTATGTGCCAGGCACTATTCTGCACTGCAAATACAGCAGTGAAATGAGACAGACAAGGTACCTCATGGAGGGGGGTGGTTGAAAACAAGAAAATGAATAAATCGTTAGAATAATGATAGTGATATATGCTAAGGGAAAAAAATGATTTAAGAGAGAGTATGAAGGTGAATGGCAGAAATGTTCATTCTGTATTACTCTAGGTTTTCTACAGTTTAGTGTTTCCAACATTCAACATTAAAACGATCTAAAATTTTCATGGAATGTCTGAGGTGTCTAAATTGCTATTTTTTAAATTAAGATTGTCATTTACATTAAAAAATATAGTTTTCAATAAATTTTCAACCCTTACTTAGCAATCTTTTTCCTCTCTCCACCCTCCAGAAAAGGAATAGTCAAATCAAATGTTAAATCTTTTACCTCTAAACTATGCATAGACAGTATATGCTCACCAATCCATTGAATGAGGTTCCACTTAAGGTGGGGTAATTACATGTACAAGAACAAGATCCTTTCCCTTTGCTTATACTATGCAAACCATTGTTGGCTGCCATCAATCAAGTCAGCAACTGACTCATGGCGACCCCATGCACAATGGAACAAAATGCTGCTTAGTCCAGTTCCATCCATATGATCCGTTGCAGATAGGACTCTTGTGATCCACAGGTTTTCACTGGCTAATTTTTTGGAAGTGGATGGCCAAGCCTTTCTTCTTACTCTGGAAGCTCCGCTGAAACCTGTTTAGCATGATAGCTACACCCAAGCTGCCACCAAAGGACAAGTGGCAGCTGTGCATGAGGTGCACTGGAAAACAGTAGATCATCCAAAATACTTATCCATAATGACAGATTGAAAGTAAGAAAAGGAGTCTAATTACATGGGAGTGGGAAGGAAAGAGAATGTACTCAAATTTTTATCTTGAAGGCATCGTGCAAGATTTATAGTAAAATCTCAGTAGATATTTGCTAAAGGTATAATTCAGTGAAATAAAAAAATGCAAAAAGCAAATGAATCATACACATATGGCTGTGAGCTTAAAATCTTTTCAGACTAAAATTATTGAAGGAATACTGCACACGGTACAACTTTGGTGCCTCTATCAGACGTTTGATACAGTATCGGTACTGCTCTAAAAGTATTGCTTGAGAAAAAACCCAGGTCCTGATTGGAGAACTTCCTCAGCCCACTTCCAGAAGAGATGAGGTGCATCCTCCTCAGATACTTCAATTCTGATAAGATGTCAATGCTGCCCTCAGCCTAAGTGTCCCCAGGCAGTATGGCTGAGTGGTTAAGATGCCTTTGGATTCATATGGACCTAAGTTTGAATTCCAGTTCGGCTGCTTACTAGCTGTGTACCCCAGGCGAATTCTTAGTTAATCCTCAGTTTCCTCATATAGAAATTGCATTCACACTCTGCAGTCCATTTACCTCAATAAATGCTTGTGAAGACTAGATGAAAAGGTATATACAAACTCATTATTACTACTACATTGTGGTACGTGGACGTGTACTTAACTAGCTAGCATCTAGCTGGGGAGCATGCATTAGTTCAAGTCCATCGAGAAGCAAATATGACCATCCCTCTGTCAGTTTGTCATACTATTGTGGACCGCATGTTGCTGTGATGCTGGAAGCTAGGCCACCGGTATTTCGAATACCAGCAGGGTCACCCATGGTAGACAGGTTTCAGTGGAGCTTACAGACTAAGACAGATTAGGAAGAAAGGCCTGGCAATCTACTTCCAAACATTAGCCAGTGAGAACCCAATGGATCACAACAGAATATTGTCTGATGTAGTGCTGGAAGATGAGCCCCCTAGGTTGGAAGGCACTCAACACCATCAGCCTTCCATGTCACCCAGTATATGGAGCAGTATTCCTGGGAGTGGAATGTGTTGCTTCAAGAAATGACAGAGGACTACCAGGTGCTGTGCTTCCGTCTTTGTAGTAGAGGATGCAAGATACAGCAACTTTTCTTTTACTTTGGAGGATATATCCCTGCATGCCGCTGGCCACTAGACCCCTAAAAACTCACTGAAGTGGCAATTCTCTGACTCTTCATAGGGTTTATCTCTCTCTGCAGCAGCCTCCAGCATAACTCATCCTGTCTGATCAGCAGGATTCTACTGAAGTGGTGGCTCAGCTGGATGTACTGAGGGATGTCCAGATGGTCCAGGCCTCTTCAGAAGATATTATGACAGTAGGTAGGAGAGTTAATATAACCCTGGGACAAAAGCTACAAATGAATATTGTTATCTGTCCCATGTGAATGCAAACTGTTTCTGTTCTTCTGTTCTGATCAGAATGGAAAAGCATGCATTTGCCAAAATCTGAGGACTTATTAATCTGCTCTAGCAATAATACCACATCTGGCACAGCTACCTACAGTGGATCATGCTACTACTTCGTTGAGTTTTCCCGGATTCATCCAGTTTCTGCAGGGACCAGACTAGCAAATTAAATGGAGATATGACAGGGACCACTATTCCTCCATTTTTTAGATTCTTATGGTGGCACTAATCTCTGCCATTTTCCTGAAATGACACTGTTTTTGATTTATTATTGTGGCCGAGGTAGGGAAGGGGAAGTTGCAGTGTTTTCCCCTTTGCCTTCCCCGCTATCATAGCTCTTAACCCACAGGCCAAGGACCCAATATAAGAGTTACTCCAACTGCCAAGTATATCAGTTCTAATTATACATTGGGGAACTGGGGGAAGACTACCAGGTAGATCCGCAGACCCAATGAGCACACTGTGAGACAGACTTGAGCTAGATCCCCATAAGTCACCACTATAATACAGAAGCCGTGATGATGCTTTGAGTTGCCCAATATCATTGTCAACTCAGACTCTGCATCCAAGAGTCCTCAGAATGTTTGGGTATTCCCTTTTTTCCATTGCATAGTCATCCGAGTAAAAGGTCATCGGTCCCTTAGTGAAGGACTGAGAGAATAGTTACAGTATATTTGCCATAGGGTTGCAGGGTTCTCTATCCCAGGGACCCAGCAACTTCTTCAACGGGTTCCAGATCCAAAACTGGCTGAGATCCAGGATCTGGGCAAAGGATTGTGACTTTTTATTGAGGTGACCACCCTAGACCTCATGTTTCTCCTCCATTCTTGTCTTTTTTATTTTTTTATTTTTGTAGACTTTATGTAGCACCTTTGTTGGCTACACATTTGCCCATGGGGATATTATATTCTATTAACCACCTACACAATTCATGCCCCTTTGGCTACCCCTCCAACCTTGCTGGTTATTATGGTAATTCTAGCCTCCTGGCTTCTGGCAGTTAAGCACTTCCATTTGGCCTCTATTACTTGGAAGGGGTCCCATCATGCTTATGGCTATTAAGGAGCCCAGCTCTGGGACCATCTCCTATTGTGAGCCCTGGTCTGCAGAGGAGGCTGCCACTAGCTTCCTGGCAATGCCGGTCCCCCTATCACTAGTGTGTTCATAATATCCATGGTGAATGATGTGTCCTTTGGGTCTCCCATGGAATATAATCCTCTGGTGGGTCTTTTGGTTTCACATAATATTTCCATTTTAGCATGCCCCTCTCCTCAACCTACATATCCTTCTACTATCTGCCAGGGAAAATCAGTCTTCTCCACTTCACTCAGATTTGACCATCACTTTTTCCATGCTTCTGAGAGCCACCTACAGTGCGTTTGCTTCATTCTCTAGGGTTCTTGCTAACTGGTTAAATTCTGTGTCCTAAAAAAATGCCCTTAGGTCTCAGCTCCAGAAATAGCTATACTTCTCTTGGGCAAGGGTGCTTGTCACTGATTGTATTTTTCTGTTTGATTTGTTAGGAAGTTCAGAATCATTTTTAGTTATATGTCCATTAAATATACAGGAACTTATAACGTGTACTTTATCTACCTTACAGCAGCTCCATCTGATTTCCTTTCACTCATTTGCACTTCACACTGAATCTCTTACTTTGTTCAATACTCTATTTGCCCAGCACTGTGCTAAATACACGTGAATTGTCTCATTTAGTCCTGGCTTCTCCTATCGCAGAATCTTGAGCAAGATACCAAATTTCTATAAGCCTTCATTCCTCACCTGTAAGTGAGAATGATCAATGTCAACTTCAAATAGTTATCATGAGAATTAATAATGATAGTTAACATTATTGTTATTAGCGGCACACAAATGTTTTTGCCTAAAGTAATAAATCAAAAATCTGATATAATTATTTTACAGGATTGTCAACGTAATAATTTCTGAAAAGATAAACATCAGCTTTTATACAAACACTCAACATACACAGCAGAATAGTATTACTAATCTTATTAATTACGGCTTTAATCTAATTGAAGGCTTTTGTGGTTCCTGTAATTAACAGCAATATAACAGGATCAATAAAGTTAAGACATAATGAGTGTCCTTATAAAAGGGCTCCTTTACGTTCTTTGTAAGACAAATGAGATGATGGTCCCCTCTGAGGGCAGTGAACACAAAGATGCTTTGTTTCAAAATTTATTCAGTTTTACAGGAACGCCAGACTGCTTTAGACTGACTTACTAGCTACAATAATGAGGCTTATTCTACTCCTGGGGCTTAGTATATTGCATTAATAATTAAAACGCTTGGTGAGGAAACGCTATTTTGACAACCAAGCTTGGTGCCCTGGAAAGACCACTGGATCAGAAAGTGGGAGACCCAAGGGGTAGTCTGAGCTCTGAAATAGACTGAATAACCTTAGGATAGACTCTCTAACCTCTCTGAGCTCAGATTTCTCCTTGAGTTGGATTACATTATTTTATAATGCCCATCAACATCAAAATTCTGTGCATTTTTATTTTTAAACCTCACAGTATCCATGTAAAAAGTTATTGGCCAAGAAATCATGTTTGCATTGGATCAATGGGGGTAACTGAAGTGGAAGGCCTAAGTTATATGCCTCAAAGCAATAGAAAAATATAGTGGAACCAGAATAATATTTGACTTCTTCCCAAGTTCTAATTTTCTGTTATTCTCCTAGAAGAGTTATATCTAGGAATTATGTATTCTCAGAAGTCTATTGCACTCAACAATTCAACTTCATTTAATAAACAAGTATTGAGTACTAGTATGTGCCAAGCACTGTGCTAGTTTCTGAAAATATGGTGCAAGATATATATGACCAGTAACAATCAACTGAACAGTTACATATATGGGGAACTATAGTAGGTCCTTCAGCAGGAACAGTCACTCTTCCTGCCCTCAAAAACTGTAGTGTATAATGGAGAAGGCAAGACATCCCATTTGAAAAATAAACATCCAAGTGTTAAATGGCTGATACAGGCAGGATATATCATAAGATTTCAGAGACAGGAAACATCAGTGAAAATCCAGGCAGACTTCATGGAGGAGGTGAGATGTGAACTGAACATTGAAGAACAGTGAAAATTAAAGAGGCAGGAAAAGTGTTAGGTCCATTTAATTGGCGTTTGTGTCCTTCCCAGAACTGTTAAGATTGGGTTTGTTTTTATGTGTGAAATATACATGTATTGTCTTCACCTCAATTTGAAGTACTGTTACAGCAGAAACCATGTATAATATTTCTTTATATTTGTTTCAGCTCAGCAGATACTTATGGAGTGCCTATTATATGTCAGGAAACCCTGGTGGCATAGTGGTTAAGAGCTATGGCTGCTAATCAAAAGGTTGCCAGTTGGAATCCACCAGGCACTCCTTGGAAACTCTATGGGGCAGTTCTACTCTGTCCTACATAGTCACTATGAGCTGGAATCGACTCAATGACAATGGCTTTGGTTTTTTGGTTACTATATATCAGCATTGGGCTAGGTAAGCTTTGGAGAAGAGGGAAAAGTAAAGAAAGAAAAGAAAAAGGAATTGGAGGTATAGCTCAAATGTCAGCTGGGGCCCCTGTGCCCCTCAAAGATCTGGGTAAACTTCGTTTGAACCCTCAATCCTATGATCAGTAACAATCAGGAAGTATATAAACCCTTTCCTGCTGGGTGATTTCCAGGCAGACTCCTCCACCTACTCACTTCTCTGTTCGGCACAATGTTAAAATGAAACTCTGCCCCTTTTTGGTTTTCCTGTCAAAAGACATTCACTCAAAGTTGCCTGGGCTTGGTAGGATTTATTGAAGACATAGGTAATTGTAGGAAGGAATCACAGCTCCGTTGCATTGCCAGCTGCTCTCTCCCTTCTCCCTCGCCCTCCTTCTCTTCTCCACCCGATTGCTCCAAGAATTCCAAATCCTCCCTCTTTTATGGACAGCAAGTTGTCCCTCCTCTAAGTCCAGGTCCTCAGGTCTCCACCTTCACCTCAGGCACTTTCCAACCTATTCTACTTAATTTTCCATTCCCCAAGAGGAATTCTGGTGCCAGTTATTAAAAGATAGTGATATTTTCTCCACTTTGTCACAGAGAGATAATTGCACCAGTGACACTAGGAGAAACTTAAAAGTGCTATGGAAGAAGAGAATACATCAGTGCAGGAAATGGGTCATGAAAGGTTTCTTCTAAGCGGTCTCTCTTTATACCAAATTCGCACAGCATTTATTGCTTGCATTACTCCTTAGAAACTTGTTCCTTACTGCCTTCTTTTGCTATTTCTTTTTCCATCTATTCATGTGTTTTATCCCCCTGACCAGGTTTCTAGCCGCTCCAGCACTGCAGTTTTCCCTCGTTCTTCCCCACAACTGCCATAGTGCCTGGCCCAGTGCCTCATGGGTAATAAGCCTGTTTGATTGGTTTGTTGAGTCTCAACCTGTGGGAGCTATATGATTTTCCTAGTTTCCCAATACTTTCCCTAAATTTCCTTAAAAATGCCACATGGCAGGAGTTTGTTTAGTTTTTCCTTAAAATAAATCAAAAAGCCTCTAAGAATGTATTGACGGTTTAACACATTTATTTGAGAAGGCTGGAGATGTTACACCCAGGAGAAACTAGAAAGGAATAACACGTATTTAAGTAACCATTAGAGGTGGAGGCCTGGTGGCGCAGCAGTTAAGAGCTATGGCTGCTAACCAAAAGGCTGGCAGTTTGAATCCACCAGCCACTCCTTGGAAACCTTATGTGGCAGTTCTACTCTATCCTATTGGGTCACTATGAGTCATAATCAATTCCACGGCAACAGGTTTGGGTTTGGAGGTACCAACCATCTACTTTAATTCTCACAATCATCTTTTGAGGTGAGATTAGGAGACTTGCCAACGGTCACACCACTACAAAGCAGGAACTGGAATTTTAACTAAGGATCACTTTCAATGCTCACATTCTTTTTATTGTATCATTCCCTATAGAATTATAATGTCCATTTAGAAACATTCAGATTCTCATTATTAATAAAAAGGGCGATTATTCATTAGGATCAAACTAACCAAGATCACCCCAGTAGTTAGAATCCGGTATGGCAGAAAGCTGACTTTATGAACTGAACAAGTGCCTTTATTTTTCTGAGCTTCAGGTTCCTTATTTGCATATGTTCAACTTTACAGGGTTGACGTCAACAGTAAATTAAGTAACATATATACAATACCTGTCAAGTAGTCTTTACACTGGCTATAAAGAAAGGTCAGTTGAATTCTTAGGAGATTTTGAGTGTTAAATGCAAATCTTCTTCCTCTTTTACAGAGAGTAAAACGGGAGTTGACACTCAGGTCTGACATTCAGATTAGTCGACAGGTGTTTTTTAATTGGGTTAACGAATTATATTATTTGGGAGTAGCATTAGCTGACTCACAGATGAGCACATTAACCATTAACCCATCGTTACCCAGCAGAAGGCACAGTCCTGGGAGATAAACTGGCACATCCTCAACATCCTTCAAAGCCCTTCTTCAGGATAACCACCACTGCTGCCTACACAGGGTGCTTTCAGATTGTCAGTCCAGGTATGAGGTAAGTGGAATTCAGGCATGATCATTAGAAAATGCAGGGAAATTTTTTGGAGGGTGGGTGAGGGGAGGGAACCACTTTTCCCAGTCCCTCAATTATACCGAGTCCTGCTGGCATGTGTTTCTGAGAGCACAGGCTTCGCAGTGAATCAGAGCTGAGTTTAACCTACCATTCCTAGCTGTGAGACTTAAGAGTACATGATCTCTTCAAATCTCAGTTTTTGTATCCGTAAAATGGGGATGATAATATTTTATGTCTTCCTACTCTACTCTGTCCTATAGGGTCGCTGTAAGTCCGAATTGACTCGACGGCAACAGGTTTTTTTTTGAAGGTTGTTGTATGAAGTTGTCAAGGACTTCATTTTACTTGGATCCACAATCAACACCCATGAAAGCAGCGGTCAAGAAATCACAAGACACTTTGCATTGGGCAAGTCTGCTGCAAAAGACCTCTTTAAAGTGTTCAAAAGCAAAGATGTCATTTTGAGGACTAAGGTGCCCCTGTCCCAAGTCATGGTGTTTTCAATCGCCTCATATGCATGTGAAAGCTGGAAAATGAATAAGGAAGACTGAAGAACAACTGATGCCTTTGAATTACGGTGTTGGCAAAGAATATTGAATATACCATGGACTGCCAGAAGAATGAACAAATTCTGTCTTGGAAGAAGTACAGTCAGAACGCTCCTTAGCAGAGAAGATGGATGAGCCTTCATCTCACATACTTTGAACATACTATCAGGAGGGATCAGTCCCAGGAGAAGGACATTATACTTGGTAGCGAGTCAGCAAAAACAGAGGAAGACCCTCAATGAGATGGATTGATGCAGTGGCTGCAACAATGGGCTCAAGCTTAACGACGACTTTAAGCATGGCACAGGACCAAGCAGTGTTCCGTTCTGTTGTACATAGGGTCTACGAGTCAAAGCCAACTTGATGGCACCTAACAACGTTGTTGTGAAGATGAAGTTAAGTAATGACTGTAAAGCACTTAGTACAGAGCCTGGCACACTGTAAGCCTTAATAAAGTTGGTTATTATTTTATTATTAACAGGGACCACGGCCTTGAAGTTCTAAGATGAAGACAGTAAAAGAGGAAAGAAAAGGGTTCTCCGTGGCTACAGAATCAAGTCCAGTGCCACAGCCAGGCACACAGGTCTATCATCTGGCTCTAAGCTGCTACCTTTTCCTATGGTTACCTGCATGCACTCTGTAAAAATGTTCTCAGCTCCCCTAGGCAGGCAGAATTCCCCCAGAGCACTCTGCATGTACTCTGTCCTTTCTCTTATTACACTGTATTCTGTTTGCGTATCTATCTCCACTGTACTCTACCCCATCCCAGGCTGTGAGTTTATGGACAGCAGAGACCTTGTTGTTATTATTGTTAGGTGCCATTGAGTAGATTCCAACTCCTAGTGACCCATAATGACAGAGTAGAACTGCCCAGTAGGGTTTCTAATGTTGTAATCTTTATGGGAGCAAACTGTCAGGTCTTTTCTCCCACAGAGCTGCTGGGTGGGTTCAAACCACAGACCTTTTGGTTAGCAGCTGAGAACTTAACCATTGTGCAATCCAGCCTCCTTAGAGACTTGGAGTTATCTTTGTATTCTCAGCCATAGGCACTTGGTAAGTCTTGGGTAAACGGCTGGGTGGCTGGAGAACATGGGACAACATAGTGACTTGGTAAAGGGAGTAGGACTGGGTTCACAGAGGGCTGGGTAAGTCTTTGTTTGCTTCACATTTTGCCTAAGCCTGGGTCTGAGCAGAAATGTAAATAATATGACATTTGCAGAATTGTTTGCCTGCCATAGGTGGTTGGGCAATCTATGTTACACCTTCCAGGGGAAAGTATGGCTGCCTGGTGATTGCTTGCAGGGCCAATAGCAGGCGGAACACTCTGGCAACCAGAGGGCCAAGGCAGGATGATGCTTCTAAGTTTTTCTGCAGCCTGCAAGGTTAATAGGTTAAGCAATCAGAAGCAACAAGTCCTTCCAGGCATGGTCAGTTGCCAGCAGGGCAGAGAGACATGTGGGCAAGGACCATCCTCCCGGTAATTGTGTTCACTGTAAATAACGATGCAAGGGATATGAAATGGGATTCTCACTGAGGGTAGGCCCTCTGAAGAAAACATTTCAAAGTATGTAGCATATGTTTTCTTTTAGAACTTTGGACAATATAAAGGGAAGTCCTATAATTTGACTTTTCAGGAAATGTCCCATTTTCTTTTTTTTTGGTTAAAGGCAACTGAAGATGAAATATTTATTTATTGATCACTTATTATATACCTTGAACTTTTTTTTTGAAAGTGATACATGCCGGAGTTGGCTCCCACCAGCTTATGAGAGCAGATTGTGTGCATGTCTTCTCAACTCCATATTAGGTGATTTCACATGGACATCTTAAAATAGGCCACGGTGGAAATACTTACATGATGCAAATTGACAAACGTTACAAATCAGGGTTCTCTCCCTATTACCTTTGAGAGCTGAGTGTTAAACATTTACCAGCATAATACTGGCTTTACAATGAATGATCCCAATCAGTCCTCCCAACACCCCTACTTTACAGATGGGAAACTGAAGTTTAGAGAGCTTAAATAACTAAATAACTTGTTACAAACTTTTTGGTAGCAAAGACAGGATTAAAAATCAGACCATCCAGTTAAACTACCCATAATGGTGGCTACATGACAAATACATCATGTATTTGTCAAAACCCATAGAACTATACAAAACAAAGAGTGAACCCTGATGTAAACTACAGAGTTTATTTAATAATGATGCATTGATATTTTTTCATTAATTGTAACATATGTACCACACTAATGCAAGTTGTTAATAATACAAACTGTGTGCAGCGTGGGAAAGGGGATATATGAGAACTCTTGGCAATGTTCTGCATAATTTTTCTGTAAACCTGAAACTGCTCTAAAAAAGAAAGTGTTATAAAAATAATTAAAAAAATAAAGTCAGGCCATCTGCTTCCAAGTTTGTGCACTTAATCATTTAAAACTTTGTTAACACTTATTTTAAAAAATCTACATATCAGAAAAGTTGTCTAACATATCTCCTAATTTTAAGATTTCAAAACCTTAATTAAACTGTTCATGTCTGTCCACCCTCCACCTAATTTTCTAGCACCTTCTTATCTTCCTCTTTTGAGCCCAGTGACCTAATGTTGCTCCTATCTCTTCTAATTGCTAGAAACCTTTCTTCTCCAAGCTCCTTGGCAACATTGCCCACACCACTGCCTCTATGGAGAAGGGTGCACCAACCAACAATGAGCGCTGGCCAACCAAAGGTGCCTTGGTGTTGACAGAAACTCTGTTGGCGTAGAAAGCAGGTCATTAGGAAAAATACATTAAAATAATATAAAATGTGTACAAAAATATGTACAAAAAGCACATTTAGTAAAAATTCTAGAAAGCACAGGCAAACCATATTTGATAGCTTCAGAAACATGGTCAGGGAGATGACCTTTCTTCTCCTGGATCACCAACTTCAACGTTTCAGGAAACAAAGCTGTGGCTTCTCCACCTCCTAAAGCAAACTGTCCTCTGAGTGTTAGACCACAAAGACTGTGTCTCTGTCTTAGTAGTCTAGTGCTGCTATAACAGACATACGACAAGGCTTTAACAAACAAATTTATTCATAAACTTAAATTCTTCATAAATAAATTCTCACAATTTAGGAGGCTAGAAGTTCAAATTTATTGCTCCAGTGCTAGGGGAAGGCTTTTTTTCTGTCAGCTCTGGAAGAAGGTCCTTGTCTCTTAAGCTTCTGCTTCCTGGTTCCTTGGAGATTTCCCTGTGTCTTGGCATCTGTCTTACCCCATCCCTCTCTCTCTGCTGGCTTGTTTACTTTCTTTTTATACCTCAAAAGAGATTGACTCAAGATATATCCTACACTAACCCTGTCTAATTAATATAACAAAGACAACTTATTCCCAAATGGGATTATAACTACAGGCATAGAGGTTAGGATTCACAACATATATTTTGGCGGGGGGACACAATTCAATCCATAAGTCTCTTTTAAAACATTTAGACCAACCCTTACATGCTTATCCCTTAATGCTATCTGTGTTTATATTCTCTCATTTTGTTTTCCTAAACTTGACCAAATGTTTGATTAACTATTTGGCCTTTTCACAATTATCTCAAAGCTTAAGAGCATTTTTTCTGTGGGCCAAGATTTTTTTCTACAAAGTGAGAGGGTGAAGTATAATAGATCTCCTCTCTCTCTAACCCCTAGACCTTCCCACATGTCAAGGGGGAAGGGAGCTGGAATTGTTCTTTTCCTTTAGGAGACTGGATACAATTTTGTACACATTAAAAAAAGTCAGATTTTAAAATTTACTTAAAATAGATGTCACTAAGAAGTATGCAAGAAGACAGTATGTTTTTGGTAAATGCAATGACATACACAACTGTGCAAGAACAATTAAAAAATAGGAGTATGGTTACATGTGTATATATGTACGTGTGCAAGTGTATAGGTATGTATATGTGTGTGTATATGCGGGCATATGCAGATGTATATATATGCAAGTGTATGCATATGTAAGTGCAGGCATCCACATACAGTCATATATACAATAAGCACATAGGAGGCAAAAACATGATACATCTTCGACTCAACCAAACACCTCGTGGGATTGGCTTACAGGGTCTGAAGGCTTATGACCATAGTCTTATGCGACAACTCAGTCAATTGGCATAACATGGTATGTAAAGTTTAAGTTCTACATCCTAGTTTAAGGAGTAACATCTGGGACCTTAAAAGCTTGCAAGTGGCCATCTAGGATACAACTATTGGCCTCTACGTGTTCATAGTAAAAGAGATAGAAGGAAACCAAAAATTTGAAGAAACTAGTCCACAGGATGAATAATCTACATGAACCATGATCTCATCTACCCTGAGACCAGAAGAACCAGATGATGCCTGCTACCACTACTGATCATTCTAATCAGGAACACAATAGATGGATCCTGATAGACTGGGAGGAAAATGTCAACCAGAACTCAAACTCTTAAAAAGTCTAGACTTACTGTCCATTAAGACTAAAGGTCCCCCAAAATTAATGCCCTGAGATACACTTTAAACCTTGAACCAAAACTATTCCATGAGGTCAACTTTTAGTCAAATAACAGATTGGTTTATGAAATAAACAATATCATCTGTGAGTACTGTGCTCCTTTAAAAAATCGTCTATAAGAGACCAAACGGTCAACATTTACTCAAAAGCAAAGACGAGAAGGCAAGGGGGCAGGGAAACTAGATTACTGGAAATGAAACAACCAGAACAGAAATAATGAGAGAGTCGACACACTGTGAAAAATGTAACCAATATCACTGAACAAATTGTATAGAAATTGTTAAATGGGAACCTAATTTGCTGTGTAAACTTTGACCAAAAACACAATAAAATATTTTAATAAAAAATTTACTTAATATAAAATTGTGTATAGTAGTGGTTAAGAGTTGGGCACTGCTGTCCTGTGTTCAAACCTTAACCATGTGTCTTGGACATGCCTTCCACCTTTCTGAGCATTGATTTCCTCATCTGTAGAGATTAAAATGCCTGCCTCTGAGGAGTATGGTGAGGTTTAAATGAGTGAAGACGTGAGGGGCATGCTGCTTAGTGCCTGACACCGAGTAGATGCTCAAGAGAGTTAGTTCCTTAGTCGCCTTACTTGTTACAGAGCATCAAAAACACCTGCAGGCCTTTTCCATAAAACTTTCCTCAATGAACAGCGCATAATGATTTCTCTTTTCTCTATATTCATTATGAAAATATAATTCATGCTGTAGTCATTTTATACGTATATAAATTTTCATCAAATTAACTCTAAGACCTTTGAGAAGAGTGGTGAGGTTGTGTACTCCTGCCGCCCTCAGAGCCTCAGGGAGTCATGCATATAAAGAGACCTCAAGGAGCGCTTGTTAAGTTTCATGGCTGAGAAGCAGTTTGGGGCCCTGGAAAAAGCCCTGGGCTTGTTCTAGTTCTAGGATCTAGTCGAAGATCTAGGTTCTAGTCCTTGTTCTCATTCGTTCTAGAGACTCTGTTCACCAGTCACCAACTCTATACTGGAAAAATAGGTCTGCCCAACCTACTTCTAGGACACAGCTGCAGTGAGATTAAAACCAAAACATTTGAAAGTGCTTGATAACTCCTAAAGTGCTGAGCAAACAACCCTACCTGCATTCCTTCCTGCATTGCGTCCTGACCCTTAAAAAACAGCCTAATTCTCCTACAGTGTTGTCTTTATTCTAGGCTGTTGATAAATGCCCCTTCATTCTTCTACTTGAAAGGCAAGAAATTGGGGAGGGGGGGATTTGTTGGGTGCTAATCATTTAGAATCAAACCATTTTCCCAACTAATTAACCAATTACACCTGAAGTTAAAGCCTATTTGCAACTTACTGCAAGGGTTAGGAGACTGATAGATTCTTAGTGGTAAAGTCTAAACACACAAAGGCATATGCTCAAAACTCCAATTAGCAATAATGGGAGTTACGTTTGCTAGGTCCACAGAGAGATGAGAATTGAATGCGATCCATAATCTATCTTACTTAATGTCATCAGTTTCCTTATAGCCCCTTCAAACAATCAGACGCCAGTGAAATTCCGTAAGTGGAACTAATAGCATTGAGTTAGGAGAATACTGACAGTCTATTTCAATGAAGCCTTCCATCATGAAAAATCTAGAGATAGTTCAAAATCGTGATGTGCCTGTGCACGTGTATTTAATGTTTGTTAAAAGAGAAAGGTAATTCCTTAAGGATGAGAAGGTATTAGAAGAAGATAATGTACCTGAACATGTCAGCCAAAATATTTCCCCTAACATTTGTACTTTTTCCCCTTCATCCTGTTACATAAATAAAAAATGATTACATTTGTTGAGCCCTTTACAAATTATAAAATCTTTCACATTGCCTTTGGTTTACAAGAAGAAAACAAACAAAAAGTGACATTGGGCTTTTTTTCTTCTTTCCTCCAAAATAATCACTGAACACATCCTTTGAATATTCATAAAACATAATGCTTTATCAGAATTTTCCCAATGACATAAACACAAAATATCATTCCTCTCTAATTCTTTACCACATTCATTCAGTCATCAACCTATCAGTTCTTCATTTAAATATTTGATATCTGTCCCCTTCCTTCCAGTCCCATCACACCCACCCTAATTAAGGCCCCTTTCAGGTTGACCTGGATCTGGAAGATGAGACTTCTACCACTGCACAGTTATTACCTGTCTGTTAGTGGAATCTTGTGTGTTGCTATGATGCTGGACAGGTTTCAGTGGAGATTCCAGACTAAGACAGACTAGGAAGAAAAGCATGGCAATCTACTTCTGAAAAATCAGCCAGTGAAAACCCTATGGATCACAAGGGTCCTATCTGCAACCAATCATGGGGAGGACCAGTCTTTCTGCTGTGTTTCACTGCGAATGGTGTCACCATGAGCCAGGGGCTGACTCAACACTATGTAACAATCACAACAAAAGCAGACCCAGACTAAGGTATTGATATCCTAGTTGCTCTTCCTTCCTTAAATCTCTTGATAGTATAATCCATCTTGCATATTCTATACTGCATAGAATATAAAATGTTTGAAGGCAGGGACTATGACCTATATTCCTTATATGTCAAATACAAAGACCATATTTCCTGAACCAAAAATCTAGGCACAGGATCTGGGAAGTACATTTATATTTATGGAGAAAAAGATGCAGAAACTCAAAATTGGACTTTTCCCTCCCAATCTGTGGTGACTGAATCAAATAGATGCATTCTACAGAATGCTTCCTGTATCACAGATATACAAATACATATGGGTTGATTTCTTAGTCTGCCTAGTACAGAAATTGCAAACAGGTAGGCTGAAGGTGAAATATGAGACATAGGACCTTTTTTGTCCAGCACATTGTTTTCATAAATTTTAACTGACTGCCAACATTTAAACATTGCTAATTTAACATAAAAATCAAGCTTCTCTTGAGAAATCTTAAGATGTAAGAATACTGGGTTCTTAGAAATCCATTCAAGCTAAAGCCTACTAAAGATGAGAAAATCTAATAAAGTTGGAAACCCAAAGTGGGCTACACTTTCAGTATAAGGATGAACAGGAAAGAAACCTGCTGCAAAGAAGGAGACAAGGAAACTTGCCCGACATGACCTTGGCACTTGGAAGAAAAGGAAAAAGATATAACACTCTTTTTTGATAATTTATATCCACAAGCTGATACCACCCCCCACACACACACACAAATTTGTAGCCCAATCACCTTACTTATGTAGTTAAAAACAAAAACGAAATGAAACAAACAAACCAAAAAAACAAGCAGAGATATTAATTTGGTCCTGGGTAAGTAGTGACTCCAGGCAACTAGTACAAGTAAATACAAACAATCTCTGGATGAACACAACTTCAATCTATGCCTCAAATAATTTCTACAAATAAAATCCCAAGGAACAGGAGCTCAGAGTAAAAATCTGCAAAACACACAAGTAAACAAGGCACAATGAGTAAAAGCCATCAGCAACAGACAGCAAAACTGAGACCTGCAAAATGTTCAGATGTGGAATGACAAGACACGAATATAAAGTAAGAATGTTTAATATTAATTCATTCCACAAATAGAACTTCTAGGAATGAAAAAATAATAGGAAAAAAAAAAACTCAATAAACAAGTTCAAACAGAGATTCAACACAGTTGAAGAAAGAATTAGTGAACTGGAACACAGAATCTAAAAAAATGATGCTAAATGCAGACCAGAGAGTAAAAGAGATACAAAATATGAAATAGAGATTATGAAACTTAGAGGACAGAATTAGAAGGTCTAATATATATATACTTAGAATTCTCAAAGGAGATAAAGAAAATGAAGGAGAGGAAATATTCAAAGAGATAATAGCTGAGAATTTTTCAGAATTGCTTAAAGTCATTACTTACAAGGTCACTGTAGGTATTTGAGTTTTTGACCCCTTATCTGTAAGTAAAAGTTTTTTATTAAACCACTTTGCAGAAATATCTATTTCATTGACTACCACTTGACAGTTTGCAAAGGCTTATGCATATTAACGTTTTTAGACTTATTGGGAGTCTCAGATTTGTTTTCCTGTTAGGAAACTTAAGTAATCTCTGGGCATGCAGCAGAATTAAGGCCATTCTCTTTAAAAAAGAGAAACAGAGGTTTTTCATGACCAACCACACTAATGACAACTACAGCACTCTCTTAAGTATGATGGACATGATAGTTATTACCAGTTGATTAAGTCTTTGCAGTTTTCACTTCAATACGTGTTTGGGATACTTCCTTTGCAAATTTTCCTATTCTTTGTTTTTATCTTCCAAGGAATGACTTTTTGTGTCTATCAAAGACAATGCCCTCCAATAAGTTAAATCGAGGTTATCTCATTTCATCATGATCTTGGTGGCTCCATAAATTACTTTCTCCTTTTGCTATATGAATAAAGTCTGAAACTTCTTAGCATGACACAGCAGGTTATTTCTTTGCATTCTGTCATTGTCTTCCTCCCCAGCTCTCAGTACAAGCATATAAGACAGCCTATAATTTCCACAAGTACAGGAACACACATTAGGCTTTCAGGCTACCATGCTTCTGTATAGAAAACTTCTCTTGGACCTCTCCCTGTCCCTCCCAATATTCTCCAATGTTCCCTCCACTAATCTTCACTTATCTAAAATCTGTTGCCCTCAAGAAAGACTACTGGTACTTCAAGGCCCCCTTCAAGCTGAACATCTGGTTCTGCAAAGCTTTCTTTGACCGCACTGTATGGCAACTTGCATTACAATGCATTCATCCCTGTACCGTGGTATGTCTGGTACGTCATGGGTGCTCAATAAATTCTGGGGGAATAAATGGTATAGAAAGTCTGGGAAAACACTGTGAAAAAAATTTTTTTAAGGCTTAAAAGGTCAACCTAGGACAATCCTTATTTTTGGACCCAGCAATACCACTTCTAGATCATTTTCCTATATAATGTGCTCAGAGATTTAGCTACAAGGTTGCACACTCCAGTGCTGTATAAAGAGCAAAATTCCGGACACAAGTTTAAGTCTTTCAATAGGGTTTTGGTTAAATGAATGTACACTGGAATACTAAATAGCCATTTAAAAACATGCATGGGAAATATTTAGTAGTCTGCCATGATATTTTAGGTGAGGGAAAAAGGTTACAAAGCTGTGTGTATAGCTGATATACATATATATATAACCCAAAAAAGAAAAAAAAAACATTGTCATCGAATCAATTCCAACTCACAGTGACCTTACAGGACAGGGTGGAACTGCCCCATAGGGCTTCCAAGGAGCAGCTGATGGATTCAAACTGCCAACCTCTCGGTTAGCAGCTGATCTCTTAACCAGTGCACCACTAGGGCTCCGTGTATATATATATATATATATATATATATATATATATATATATACACACACATATATATATATTTCATTTTTTTCTTTTTTCTGCTTCTGAAAAATCTAACTTTTACAATGAATAATAAATATATTTGTTGTTTTTTTTTTAAAGGAGGCTTTTGTTTTTAAAGGAGAGAGCCCTCTCCTTTCATGCCCCTATTTCCCTTTGGAACTCCTCTGTAAGAAACCATTCATACTGTCAACATTCCAGAGTGCCCAAGGGAGAGAGCTGTCCAGATATTTTAACCCCATTTCACAGAAACTTGGAAGGAAGAACGGCTCCTTTAATGAGCAGTGACTCTTAAAACCTTTACATTTGGAGTGGATAATTCTCAAGATTTCATGATGTTAGAAAACTTCCATTAGCCTATTTCACTTTTCAAGACAAGCTTCCCTCAAAATTCAGTGCTTACCATGAAATGATCTGCCATGGAAAGACTTCCAACCGGGAAAGAATCCTTAAAACCAACATATTCCTTCTTACCTTAATCTGCGCTTACTGGGACATTTCACAGTCCAAACCACACACGCACACATTTTTATCTTTTACTAGGTTGCAGGTATTCTCCAAGTTACCAGAAGGGGCCGAGTCTCCTCCTAAATGGAAGCTCAGGCCTGCAGGACCGGACCCACGCCAGACGCTGGGTCCCCCTCTTCAGGAGGGCAGGAGAGAGAGCGGTGACTCGACTTCCTCAGCTCGTTTTCCGGGAGGTCCCCGCCCACGCCACCGCCCTCAGGTCTCCAGGGAAGTCACCTTCGGGTCTCAGAGCTGGTCTGAAGCTTCTGATAGGAAAAAGAGGGTGGAGTGGCACGAGTCTTTGCATGTGACCAATAAACAGGGCCCCTATCTCCGTGTCTGTCACTAATCAGATGGCGATGGGGGCTAAGTATTTTCTCGTTTAGCAGATTAAATTTCTCATCTGTCAGAGACAGTGCTGACCTAGAATGACTGTGCAGGTCTCCTTTCCAGTGGTAAGGAGGTTGAGGGCCCAGATGTCCCTGGGAGTGCTGCAAAAGGAAGAGAGAGTTACCATTTATTAACATTTACTGAGAGATCCGGGGTGCTAGCACCCATGTAAACAGTGTCTCATTTAATTGTCCAATAACCCCTTATGATAGGTGTCCGTGATCCCAAGGTACAGGTGGAAAACAGAGGCACAATAAGGTCTGCAGAATACTTCCCAACCTTTTTCACATCCTGACACACAATGAAAATATTTTTTTGCAGTACACGTGGGCAAATGAGAGCACCAGCCAAAAGTAAACGCCCCGGCCTCCCCGGGCAGAGGGGCCCCAGAGTGCGGCTTACCTGTCCCATCTGTTAACTGTTCACTGCTCACTGGAATGAAAGCCATAAAGTGGCTGATCCCAGAGATGTGCGATACAGCGGTGTCAAGACAAACCTAGATTTGATATGCAGGTCCCTCTGCCTTTTGTATGACTTCAAGCCAGTAACTTTTCCTTTTTGAGCCTGTCTCCTCACCTCTAGGCAGTTCTCCTCTGTCCTACAGGGTCGCTACAAGCCGAAATTGACTCTACCGCAACGGGTTAAGTGGAACTAAAAATAGTATGTACGTCACAAAGATAAGGACACCATAAGTAATAAATACGACCAAATGTTTACCACCGCGCCTGCACCCAGTGACCGCTTAGTAACGTTAATTCTTGTAACGTTTTCCAAGTCTTCCCTCCTTCCACAACACTCTGTCGCCGACTCCCTGGCGCGTGGGGCACGGAAGCCCAGCGCGCCCCTCCGCAGGCGCGGAAAGGCGACGCTCGCCGGGGGCCTCCGCGGAGGCGGGAAGGAGGGGGCCGGAGCCCGGCGAGGTTCCGGGTTTCCGCGCAGACTTCTGCGTAGCCGGCCCAGCTGCGTCACCATCCGAAAGTATGTGGCGGGCTAGCGGGGGCGGGGGCGCGGCGGCGCTAGAAGTCCGGGTTCTCTTACCGAAAGTATGAGCCTCTGTCACGAAGTCCCGCGAGCCCGGGGTTCCCAGCCGCGATCCAGGTGGCCTATTTGTGTCTTGCTGCGCGGTGTCCGCACACATTTCGGCCCCTTTCCGCGCGCCGCCCCTCAAAGAGTCGGAGAAAGCGTGGTGGTGGTAGTCTTGCGTTGAGAGAAGAGACGCGCCTCCTGGTCTCCGGCCCCTGCAGAGAAGCGATGCGTTCTTGGCCCTGACTTGGGGCCAGTCGGAACCCCGTTATCTAAAAAAAAGGTGGCACTGTAGAAGCCTCTCCTTCCCACCCCACCCCCGTTCTTTCCACTTCCCAACGCCCGCCCGACTTGCCCCATTGCACAATTCCTGCCGTGAAATTGCTTCGTGACCCGGATGGAGCCCAGACAAGTTTCCTAGATTTTCCCAGCCTAGAAACTGAGCAGTTGGGTGTCCCACTGTGACCTCAGGCGGCCTTTACATTTAGATTTCTTTGGGTGACTGGGTTGCCTTTTAAAGGGTAAAGGTTGCCTACTAGCCCACTGGCCCACTTGCTCTCCATTGGCGTGGGGTGACTGCAACCAGGGGCAGATTATCCAGTGTAGTGAACAATTTCACGTGGGTTTCACACGCTTACTTGGTCATCTGCCGGTCAGGGATTGTCAATTTGAGAAGAGGCTTTAATTATTTAGAAAGGTGCCATGGAGTTGGGAGAGAGACAGATGCCAGCCATACCTAGAAGCAGAATCTTTGATGTGGTGAAAAAATGTGAAATTGTTCACTACAGATGATGGGGTTAGCAAAACCACCCAAAGCCAGTACATATAGTATGCAAAGGCTAAATCTGGCAAAGCCAATGTAAGATATTAGCAAGGCATTTTATTTTATTCCCATAAATAAGACTTCTTAACCACACAAAATATGTGCACACGCACGCACGCACACGCACACACAGCAGAAAGAAAAGCAAACCTGCTTCTCCAAGATGGTGTGGAATATATCATGTCCCCACTAAACTTACTTTTTTAAGTATGGTGTTTGGTGTTCTGCATAGGCACTGTAGACTAATGAGTGACTGTCATGGTCAGTTATTTTACTGTCAGGCTTAGAATAGATTTATTACTCATCTTTCAGAACAGATAGTCTGCGATCTGTGAGAACACAAGGGGCGTTGATGACAGTGTTGCAGACGGCTGGACAGTTTGTTGTCTTTGAAGATTCAAGGCTGACCAACTATACCAAATGTCTAATTTAGGGACCAGAATGTCCAAATAAGTAGATGTGAAGATCAAAGGAAATCAAAACTGTAAGTGGTAATCATGAGTAAAACTTCATTCTTTTGTGGGTTGTCAACAATGGTTTCTACGGTGATGATTATGATGCAGTTATGATAACACAAACTCAAGTTCTTATCCAAGTTCTTAACCAAGAAGATGCAGGGTTTTCCAGTGATAGAAAGAGCAGCATATCAAATTATGAAATGTCTCATTTTTAGGTTTGCCAGATACATTCTGAAATGGGGTACTCCTCTAACTCTGCTGTCTCCTATCCCTTCTCTACCTTTGGAATTTTCATGGTGAGAATGAATATAAACTGCTAGATAATTCTGAAAGTCTAGGTAGCTAGGTAGAATATATTAGTTCTGCTTTCATAATTTAACACAGTGCTCTTGAAAACAAAACATCATCTCCAATATTTTTCCCATATTGTGATTTCTAATTTGCTATTATACCAGGCTCTTGAACACAAGTTGTTGGCCCCTGTTACTGCTCTGCTTTGCTGCTTGAGAAAAAGAAACTTTTTCTTTTTTTTAATCCATCTTTTCCCAAGTCAGATTTTAAGAATCTATTTGGATGCAACTGATACTTTTTAATGTATTACTATTTCATTTAACACCATTACATAATTGGTGTTGAAACCTTTTTGCAAAGAAAATATCTCAGGACAATTTAAATTATTATTACTATTAATTCTTAGTACAAATAATATTTTAACTGTACCCATTGCCGTCAAGCCGATTCTGACTCATAGCAATCCTACAAGACAGAGTAGAACTGCCCCAGAGGGTTCCCAAGGAGTGGCTGGTGGGTTTGAACTGCCATCCTTTCGGTTAGCAGCCTGACCTCTTAAACATTGCGCCACCAGGGCTCTATATTTTAACTACAAATTGCTATTTCTTGATGCCATCAATGTCATGGCATTTTGGAATTGATTGGGTCATTAGAGGAAATTTTAAAATTCTACCCTTTCATTTTATAGATGAAAAACTGAGCCCTATTGAAGTTAAACAATATATGGAGTTCCTGGCAGAGCCCAAAACATCTGCAGACCTGATAAGCCATATGTTTTACAAATCATCAAAATAGCCTTCATTTCATGAGTATCTGCTTTTCTGTGCTTCCAGCTGGGGATATGAAAAGATATAAGGAACTCTCAAAGATTTTTTTTAACCTAATTGATGATACAGGCCAGTGCTTCTCAAACTTTAATGTCTATATAACTTACCTGGGATCTTGTTAAACTGCAGATTCTGATTTGGTAGTTCTGGGGTGGGGCCTGAAATTTTGCTTTGCTGCTAACATGCTCCCAAAAGATGCAAATTTTGCTGGTCCATGGACCGCACTTTTGAGTAGCAAAGTGTAGGACACACACACAGAAAGATAATAATCTAGCAACCTGAAATATTTGGGACCCAGAGGAACACAAAGAATGACAGACGCTTCTGAGCATCTGAAATAGATGTTATGACACTCATATACGTTACTTCTAGGAATGTCCCTCAGATACTCAGAGCATATTTACTATTATCTTACAAAATAGTAACCTATTATTGTTTCTGGGAGCATAACAGAAATGAAATAAAGAAATATTGGGGCAACAGAAAGAAGGGAGAAGAGTGAGAGCAGCAAGAAATAACATCAAAGGAAGAGACAAACACCATAAAAAAAGTTGAAGGAATTTAAAAGCAAAACAGTGAAGATTTCAATAATTTTTGAGAGGATTACTAAAAATGTGGTGTTATAGAAAGGACAACTGAATTCAGAGTCAGGAAGTCTTGATTTAAGTTCTGGCCTGCCACTTAGTAGCTATATAATCTTTAGGCAGTTAGATAACCTATTCTGGCTTCAGTCCTCTATCAGAAAAAAAAGGTTATACCTCCGATTTTCCTGGATTGAACAATCAAATACATTGAATAAGATAATATATGTTAAAGTACTTGACACAGATGTGTTGAAGAATGCACAGCTTCATGATGTATTTTAGGTTTAGAAACAGTCTGAGCCAATTTTATGAAAACCAATATAGAAGCAAATAATTCCAATCTTAAACTATTTGAGAAAATAGGAAAAGTGGGTATCCTCTGTAACCTATTTTATGAGGTTATTATAACCTAGCTGTAACCTGACAAGGACAATGAATACCAGAAAGGAAAAGAGCAGGCCACATCACTCATTAGCACAAATACTAAATAAAATACATGACCAAGTTTGATTTATCTCAAGAATGAAAGTTTGTTCAACATTAGAAAGCCAATTAATGTAATTAACCATATTAACAGATGAAAGGAGAAAAACCATATGATCATCTCACTAATTTCAGGGAAAAAAAATTCGTACAGAAAATATTATGCTTAATGGCGTGATCCTGAAATCATTCAATTTGAGATCAAAAACAAGATAGGCTTGCTGATATGACGACTCCTACTCAACATTATACTTGAAGTTCTAGCCAGTGCATTAATGTGGGAAACACACACACACACACACACACACACACAAAACAAAACTGCAAATGATTTGATTGTATATGTAGAAAATCTAAGAGAATATTTACATAAATGATAAAAATTCATAAGAGAGTTTAGTAAGATTAACCAAAAAAACCAAACCCATTGCCATCAAGTTGATTCTGACTCCTAGCAACCCTATAGGACAGAGTAGAACTGCCCTATCGGGTTTCCAAGGATCAGCTGGTGGATTTGAACTGCCAACCTTTTGATTAACAGCCGATCTCTCAACCCCCGCATCACCAGTGCTCTTTAGTAAGATTGCAGGATATAAAATCAATAGTACTATGGTAGGTAGAATGACACCCCCCCCACCCAAAGCTCTCCAGGTCCTAATCTCCGGCACCAATGAATATGTTGCCTTACGTGGCAAAAGGGACTTTGTATGTATGTATAAATTAATTGACTTTCTAATGTTAAGCAAACCTCCATTCTTGAGTGAGGAGATAGGAACATTATCCTGGATTATCAGGTGAGCCGAATGTAATCACAAGTGTGATGTGATATGAAAAGAACTACTGTTGCAGGCTTTGAAGATGGAGGAAGGCACCATAAGCCAAGAAATGTGGGCAGCCCCTAGAAGCTGGAAAGGACAAGGAAACAGATTCTCCCCTAGGGCCTCCAGAAGCAAACGCAGTGCTGCCAACACCTTGATTTTACCCCATTACAGATTTCTGAAGTAAAGAACTGTAAGATAATAAATTTGTATTGTTCTAAGTCACTAAGTTTGTGGTAGTTTGTTATAACAGTCATAGAAAATTAATACAAAATAATTGATTTCTAAATACCGGCTTACAAAAAAATAAAAGTTACGAAGATAACATTTATGCATTTGATGTAGCATTAAACTTTATAAAAAGATTCAGAAATAAGTCCAACAAAAGACATACAATAAAATTATAAAGTTTTATTGAAAGTTGTTAAAAGAGACCTAAATACATGGAAAGATATACTATGTTCATGGACTGGAAGACTTAACATTGTAAATGAGGTGAATTCTCCCCAAATATATATTTGTAACACATTTAAGTGATAAAAGACTAGTGATAAAAGATACACAGTAAATGCTTATGAATCAATTAAACAAATACCAAATAGGAAAAAAAAATGGTCAAAAGCCTAGAACAGGTAGTTCCAAAAGATAAAACTCAAACGATCATTTAACATATGAAATGATGCTCAGCTTTATTAGTAGGAAGGAAAATGCAAAGTGAAATCACACTGAAATATTTTTACATACCAGATTGAAATAAATTTAAAAATCTGACAATTTCAAATATAGGAAATTCATAGAATAGGTGGAATTCTTTTACACTGTTGTTAAGAGTGTGAATTTTTACAAGCAGTTTGGCATTACCTAGTAAGACTGAACATGTACATACCCTTCTTGTTGTTAGATGCTGTTGAGTCAGCTCTGACTTATGGTGACCTTATGTATAACAGAATAAAATGTTGCCCAGCACAGGACTGGACAACATACATATCCTATGACTCTGCAATTCTGCTCCCATTTGTGTACTCTAGAGAACTCTTGCACTAGGAAACACATACAGGAATGTTCACAGCAGTATTGTTCATAATAATAATAATTAAAAAAAACTGGAAGCAATCAAAATGTCCATCAAGTATAAAATATATAATAATTGTATATTTATAAAAGGGAATATTATATAGCAATGAAAATAACAGGTACATACATCAACATAGATGACACTCATAAACAATACTGAAAGATGCAAATCACAGAAAAAATACACAAATGATTCCATTTATACTAAGTTCAAAACAGACAAAACTAAACACTATTTTGTTTAGGGGTGCACACTTTGTTTAGGGGTGCACACAGATGGTAAAGCTACAGAAAACCAAGGGGATGATACTCCAAGTCAGGACAGATCCGTCAAAGGTGTAGGGAAGGGTGAGCGATTGAGGAGGCCCACACAGGGAGCTTCTGTCAATGTTTTATTTCTTAACTTCCAGGAGGTTACATAGAGCACTGACTTCATTTTTATTCTTTAAAATGTACATTTATGTCTTCTACATTCATCAGTGAGTACAATTAATCTTTAAAATCCTATTCAATTAAAACAAAAAATTACACGGGGGTTTTTTTAATTGGAAATGTGGGGCTTAGCTCTAAAGCAAACCAAACAAAATAAGATCATTGTAAGTTTAGAAGTAAATATAACTTAACAACTCTTCATGGGCTGACACAAGCTACACCCGTTTTATGACATCCCACAATTAAAGCTGTTTTACCAACCTTGTTGTCTATTCCAACATAGAGATAAACAATGAATATGGGCTTTGTAGCAACAGAGATTTTCTCTCTGTACAGGAGTGTGAAGAAACAACTGAGAAAATCTGTTTGCATGTGGGTGTGTGTGATGGAGAGCTGAGATTGGTAAAATTAAATCTTATTTGGCAACCTGATTAATCATTGTAAGGCTTTCTGAGTAGTTTATTAAGTCATAGACTTAGTCATCTGCACAGACTATGATATTTTACATAGTACAGCATCTGAATTTTAAAAGTACTTTTAGCTCTAGGTAGAAAAGCTTCATAGCTTTTCTTTAATTAAAACAGTTTTCATGCTTACAGGAGGAGTCATATCTGATTTCGTATTTTTCTTTCTCAAAGAATGAGCTTATTTTATTCTGTTTTAAAACAAAATAATACAAGTTAGTTGACTGTAGACTCACTGAATTATGCTTTGTGTGTAAAATGTTTGATTCTCATGATGTTGACCTTGAATCATTAAGAAATGATTAAATAGAAATGCATTTAATTTAATAAATTAGGAATTTTTGTCAACAACTGTAGGAAGTTCCATCCAAGATGATTAACATTTAAAAAATTTTTTAAAATGTTAATCTTTAATTCCACCACTCATCTCTCAGTTTGTTGTACTGTGGTGGCTTGTGTGTTGCTGTGATGCTGGAAGCTATGCTACCAGTATTTCAAACATCAGCAGGGTCACCCATTGTCTTAGGCTGGGTTCTCTAGAGAAGCAAAACCAGTAAAGGGTATAAATATATATAGAGAGAGAGATTTCTATCAAAGAAATGGCCTACATGGTTGTAGAGGCTGGGATGTCCCAAGTCCATTAGGATAGAGGTTAGGATAGAGGCTGCTCCTGATTCATACAGTTGCAGTGGCTGGCAAACCCAAGACCAGCAGGTCAGAGAGCAGAGCTCTTGCCCACAGATTTCGAAGATCTATGAATCCCAAGATCAGCAGGCAAGACCACAGGTAAGCTGCTAGCTCAATTTCCGAGAACCAGAGGTCAGACAAACAGGATCCAGCTGCAGCCTCCAGCATGAGCAAAAGGCCCCCAAGCCTTGCCAGAATGTCTGCTTACATTCGATGCAGGCCACACACCCAAGGAAACTCCATTTCAACTGACTGGCTACTCACAGCAGATCCCATCATGGGGGTGATTACATATTGAATCTCAAGAGGGAAGTGATCACAACATTATACGACTGCCAAAACACTGAGAATCATGGCCCAGCCAAGTTGACACACAATCTTAAGCATCACACCCATGGTGGACAGGCTTCAGCCAAGCTTCCAGATGAAGACAGACTTGTCTGATATGGTGTCAGGAGGTGAGCCCCTCAGGTTGGAAGGCACTCAAAATACAACTAGGGAAGAGCTGCCTCCTGAGAGTAGAGGTGACCTTAATGACATGGATGGAGTAAAGCTTCTGGGATCTTCATCTGCTGATGCGGCATGACTCAAAGTGAGAAGAAATAGCTGCAAACATCCATTAATAATCGAAACAATTAATAATCAGCACGAGGGATGTACAACGTATTAATCAAGGAAAATCGGAAGTTGTCAAAGATGAAATGGAACACTTGAAGATCGATATCCTAAGCATTAGTGAGCTGAAATGGACTGATAGCGGCCATTTTGAATCAGACAATCATATGGTCTACTAAGCTGGGAATGACAAATTGAAAAAGAATGGTATCACATTCGCCGTCAAAAAGAATATTTCAAGATCTATCCTGAAATACAACACTGTCAGTGATAAGATAATATCCACATGCCTACAAGGAAGACCAGTTAATATTACTATCATTCAAATTTACGCACCAACCACTAATGCCAATGATGAAGAAATTCAACACTTTTACCAACTTCTGCAGTTTGGAATTGATCAAACATGCAATCAAGATGCACTGATAATTACTGGTGATTGGAATGCAAATGGTGGAAACAAAAAGAAGGATCAGTTTTTGGAAAATGTGGCCTTGGCGACAGAAACAACACTGAAGATTGCATGATAGAATTTTGCAAGATCAATGACTTATTCATTGCAAATGCCTTTTTTCAACAACATAAACGGCAACTATATATGTGAACCCTGTCAGATGAAAAACACAGGAATCAAATCAACTACATCTGTGGAAACAGACCATGGAGAAGCTTAACATCATCAGTCAGAACAAGGCTAGGGGCCAACTGCAGAAAAGACCATCAATTGTTTATATGCAAGTTCAAGCTGAAGCTGAATAAAATGAAAACAAATCCACAAGAGCCAATGTAGGACCTTGTGTATATCCCATCTGAATTTAGAGATCATCTCAGGAATAAATTTGATGGATTGAACACTAATGACCAAACACCAGGCAAATTGTGGGATGACATGAAGGACATTACACATGAAGAAAGCAAACGGTCATTAAAAAGACAGAAAAGAAAAAAAAAAAAAAAAAAGGCCAAAATGGATGTCAGAAAAGACTCTGAAACTTGCCCTTGAATATAGAGTAGCTAAAGCAAAAGGAAGAAATGATGAAGTAAAACAGCTGAAGAGAAGGTTTCAAAGGGTGCCTCAAGAAGATGAAGTAAAGTATTATAAAGAAATATGCAAAGATCTGGAGTTAGAAAACCAAAAGGGAAGAACACACTCAACATTTCTCAAGCTGAAAGAACTGAAGAGAAAATTCAAGCCTCCAGTTGCAATATTGAAGGATTTTATGGGCAAAAAATGGAACATCATGGGAAGCATAAAAAGGATATGGAAGGAATGCACAGAGTCACTGTACCAAAAAGAACTGGTCAACGTTCAGCCCCTTTAGGAGGCAGCATATGATCAAGAACCGATGGTACTGAAGAAAGAAGTCCAAGCTGCACTGAAGGCTCCAGGAATTGATGGAGTATCAGTTGAGATGCTTCAACAAATGGATGCAATGCTGCAAGTGCTCACTCATCTATGCCAAGAAATTTGGAAGACAGCTACCTGGCCAACCAACTGGAAGAGATCTATGTTTGTGCCCATTCCAAAGAAAGGTAATCCAATGGAATGCTGAAATTATCGAACAATATTATTAATATCAAATGCAAGTAAAATTATGCTGAAGATAATTAAAAAACAATTGCAGCAGTACATCAACGGGGAACTGCCAGAAATTGAAGCCAGCTTTGGAAGAGGACATGGAATGAGGAATATCATTGCTGATGTAAGATGGATTCCGGCTGGAAGCAGAGAATACCAGAAAGTGTTCACCTATGTTTTATTGACTATGCAAAAGCACTTGACTGTGTGGATCATTGCAAATTATAGATAACATTGCAAAAATGGGAATTCCAGAACACTAATTGTGTTCATGCAGATCGTGTACATAGACCAAGATGCAGTCATTCAAACAGATCAAAGAGATACTGTGTGGTTTAAAATCAGGAAAAGTGTGCCTCAGGGTTGTATCCATTCACTGTGCTTATTCAGTCTGAATGCTGAGCAAATAATCTGAGAAACTGGACTATATGAAGAAGAACATGGCATCAGGATGGGAGGAAGACTCACTAACAACTTGCAGTATGCAGATAACACAACCTTGCTTGCTGAAAGTAAAGAGGACTTGAAGCACTTACTGATGAAGGTCCAAGACTACAGCCTTCAGTAGGGATTACAGTTCAACGTAAAGAAAACAAAAATCCTTACAACTGGACCAATACGCAACATCATGATAAATGGAGAAAATATTGAAGTTGTCAAGGATTTCATTTTACTTGGATCCATAATCATCGCCATGGAAGCAGCAGTCAAGAAATTAAACAACATATTGCAGTGGGCAAATCTGCTGCAAAACACCTTTTAAAGTGTTCAAAAGCAAAGATGTCACTTTGAGGACTAAGGTGCACCTGACCCAAGCCATGACATTTTCAGTCACCTCATATACATGGGAAAGTTGGACAATGAATGAGGAAGACTGACAAAGAATTCATGCCTTTGAATTATGTTGTTGGCGAAGAATATTAAATATACCATGGACTGCCAGAAGAATGAACAAATCTGTCTTGGAAGGAGTACAGCCAGAACCGCTCCTTAGAGGCAAGGATGGTGAGACTTCGTCTAATGTACTTTGGACAAGTTATCAGGAGAGACCAGTCACTGGACAAGGACATCATGTTTGGTAAAGTAGACAGTCATCGACAAAGAGGAAGACCACCACCCCCACCCATGAGATGGATTGACACAGTGGCTGCAACAATGGTCTCAAACATAGCAAGGATTGTGAGGATGGCACAGGACCAGACAATGTTTCGTTCTGTTGTACGTAGGGTCACTGTGAGTCAGAACTGACTGGACGGCACTTAACAGCAACAATCTTTAACTTTATCAAGAATTTCTCTTTGCCCAATAATGTTAGATAATCATGATTTTGAAACAAAGTGGCCAAAATGATTGGTTTAATTTCTAAGTGAGTGGACTTTACAGTCAAAGCAAGCAGGTTCAGCCTAGGGGCTGGGGTGGTCAAGCAAACTTTTAGGGATAGACAAGGTGTTACGTTACTGGGGCTTAGCCTTAAAGGAAGATACAATGGAACACATTCTCTCGAATGCAAATAGTAAAACCAGTTTAAGCAGACCCAGTATCTGACCAAATCCAAGGCAGAAGTGTAACTGGGTCCCAGGAAGGAAGAAGATCCAGTTGCTCTGTTTAAGAAATATCAGACCCTGATCCATGTCTCCTCTCTGTAGGTCTGTCTCATTCTTCCTTCTCTGCCAGCCAGCTTTGTACAATGAGTGTAACAGGCTTTAATCAAAAACATTTACACTCATGAAATCTTTGAAGGTTAGAAACTGTTTAAATGTCATATTTATAAGAATATTTATTACACAATTGTTTATAATAATAAACATTGAAAACAATCTAAATATCCATCAATAGAGGCATGGTTAAAGAATCTATGGTACAGTAAAAAGCTGCAAAAGCTGGAACCTGCTTAAGGTGGAAAACTTGTCAGAGAAGGAAAACTCCAATATTTTCCACTAAATAGAGAGCGATAGCAAAGTGGTGACTGCACCCTGTCAAAGGCTGAAAGTTGCAAGACCTGGAAAAGCAAGGCAATCCTGTCGAGTTCCGGCTCTCAGGTTTCACTGTACGTCCATCCTACAGCGTTTTAGTCTGTAAAAGAAATGATGTCGAGCTATACTTACTAGAGTGAAAAGATTTGTTAAATCATCAAGTGAAAAATGCAACTAAAATAGCAAAATGATATGTATAGTATGATTCCATTTATAAATATTTTTAAAATATATAACTTGTAAACAGGTAAAAAAAATTTCTGAAAAAATATACATGAAACTGTTAAAAGTGGTTTCCTCTGGGGAAGGAAGTGGGATTGATGAGTGAGTAGGGGTGCAGGTAAAGAGTGACATTCACAGTTTACTACGTATGTTTATATGCTTAAAAGAAAAAAGGTACAAATATATCATTAAAAAATAAATTGCAAAGGAAGTTAATTCAATTTTCAATGTGACAGGGATAAGGAAATTAGAATAATAGTAATACCTTCCATTTTTGAAGCATCTTGCACTTTACAACTGTGATGAAAACCAACACTTGCTGTGTTCCAGGCAATTTTAAAGGCTTTTACTTTAAGCTAACATTTAATCCTCACAAGGACCCCATGAGGTAGGTCCTGTTGTTCTCCCATTTTACTGATGAGGAAATTCAGGCACAGAAAGGATGCGTTACTGGCCTGTGGTCACATAGTAAGTAGCAGAGCTGAGTTTGAATGCAGGCATTCTGGCTCTTGAGTCTCAGCTCTCGATCACTTTTGCTAAATTACCAGTTATAAAAGAGACATGTATTGGCTTGTTTACCCTCAAGCACCTGTTGTCCTCCATGTCACATGGAGAAAATTAGGGCCTGTATTTTAGTGTATTGTAATTGCCTATTTTCTTGATCATGTACTCACCAGACTTTGAACTCAATCATGCAATCAATCTATACTTTTTGTTGTTGTCATTGTAGCCCAGCGGTATACCCCCAGTTTAGCACTCTGGCACATAGAAAGTTGGCAATAAATGATTTCGAATGCTGTGGCGATTGAAAATGTCCACACATTTTTTGACATTCCCTTTAAGACATTCCCTGTCCATTGAGTGTGGGCTGGACTTAGTGACTCACTTCTGATGAATAGAATAAAGCAAGAGTGGAGAAGTGTGACTTCAGAGACTAGGATGCAAAAGGCACAGTGACTTCCTGTTTGCTCACTCTCTTCCTCTCTTTCTCTTTCTCTGAAGGAAGCCAGTTGCCGTGTCATAAGGAGAGGCCCATGTGTTGAGAAACTGAGGCCTCCAGCCAAGAGCCCAGAAGAATCTAAGGCCTCCTGTGAATAGCCACATGAATGAACTTGGAAGTTGACCCTCCATCTTCAGTCAAGTCTTTAGATGATGGTAGCCCAGAGTTCATATGGACTGTATAACCTTATGAGAGACCCTGAGCCAGACTCACCCAGCTAAATTGCTCCAAATTCATGAC
Source organism: Dugong dugon (assembly GCA_030035585.1). Lineage (NCBI taxonomy): Eukaryota > Metazoa > Chordata > Mammalia > Sirenia > Dugongidae > Dugong > Dugong dugon. The sequence goes on from CM057462.1 coordinate 93,855,881, forward strand.
CCATAGAAACTACGAAATAATATATATTCATTGTTTTTAAGCCACTAAATTTTGGAGTAACTTGATACACAGCAATAGCAAATACTAATGCTTTTGATTAAAAAATAATATATACATATGTATACATGTGTAACTTGAATTTTCATACATACTACCTTTTCCTTAGTTGGCCTAAAGCATTAATTTGCCTGAGAGTGGTGTGTGAAGGGTGGGATTAGGACTGTTAAGGCAGAAATTAGAAAAGAAAGAGTTGAAAATCACCTTCTGACATCCAAAATAGGATTTTTGATCAAGGCATTACTTAGAAAATCAGAAAGAAAAAAAAAAAAGTATGAGAGGAAAGATTTTCCATATTCCTTTTACTACCATTGGCATATCAAGAGCTAAACCTGGTAGACTAGATCATAGAGTGTGTTTCATAGTACAGGGGGATAATTTCATCCACTTACAACTATGCAGCTTGCCAAACCAAGATGAACAAAGATATGATCTTGAGGAAGTGAAATGTTTGATTCTCTTCCTGTTCCAGTGAGTTATAGGGAGAAGAAGAAAGTAGGAGATAGGAAAGCCAAGCAGTGAGAAATTTTCTTGATCCCAAAAACAAGTCCAAAAAGGAAGATGTGTTATAGTGGTTGAGGGGAAATCTAAGGTCAGAGGGGCTTCTGCTCTACTTCCCACTTGGGATTCCAGAAGAAAATCTCTGTTCGGGGTGATCCAGCAGCACAATTAGGTAGGCCCAGGAAAGAAAAGAGAACAGAGTAGCATAGTCAGACAAAAAGAGGGTCTCCATTAGCTCTTGTGTGGTATGGAAGGGACTCAGATGTTCCTGGAGTGCCTGTGGAGGACATAGAATGTGCTCATTTGAGAGCCATTGGGTCTGTCATGGGGGAGGTAAAGGTGACTCCACAGCAAAAACAGATGAAAGAGTTCAATGGAGGATGTAGCAGAGATTCAGAGAAGTCTATAATGCCAATGACAGCCATGATGAGACTGAGTCAGCCAAGGCATATCACCAGCTCCTGACTAAGCAGGTAAAAATGACCATTCTGTGAAATACCCCAGCTAGAAACTTGAGCAACACACACCAGCAGAAAACTAGAAATGGTACCTGTGATGCCTCAGTGGTCACTAAATACAGGGAGCCTGTGCAGGGAGCACCTCATCCTGGCCTGTTGACAACAGAAAGGAACATCTAAGAATGTTAGATTGAATAGAAAGAGATCTTAAAAGTATCAAAGCACAAATAAGACGGTAAAGAATTAGAGGGACAAAATCTAAGGGGTACTGAAGCCACTTTTGCTCCAGGGCATTTGCCAATCCAGCCAATTTGAGCTTCTGTCTTCCCAAAGAGTAAAGTACAAAAGAAAACCCACCAATTAAAATTGGGAATTCAAAGGGCTACATTTCTTCCAAATCTCCACCCACAGGGGACTGCTGAACAGTACAATGGGGAAACAATTTCATCCTTGAAAATTTGTAATTACAAGCTGACGTTACTGCAGATTGTAGCCTAAAATTATAACCACTTGGTGGTCCAAAAAAAAAAAAACAAAAAAAAACAAGCCATAAATGTAAATTAAATTGGTGCCAGACTGGTAAAGCCCCTAGAGATTAAAAAAAAAAAAAAAAGAAAGAAACAAATAACAAATCCACTCTGAGAAGTCACCTTCATCCTGGGCCTTAAGGTATTTGCACAAACAATTTCAAGGTCAATCAGTGCACATAGTGAAAAATAGCTAAGCACATATAAAGAAATAAACACCACATGTGAGAGCTAGATAAAACAACAGTAGAAACAGAGCCAAAGAGACTTCAGACCCTGGAATTATCAGACAGAGATTACTGAACAATTATGCCTATTATTTTTAAAGAAATATATTTCTTTCTTGCAGGATACTGGAAACTATAAAAAGTGACCAAATTTTTTTTTAAAGGACCAAATAAAACTTCTGAAAGTGAAAAATACAATTACTGAATATAAAAACAAAACAAAAACCAGTGGCTATGTTTAACAGCATCTTAGACACAAATGAAAAGAGAATTAGGGAACAGGAAGTATAGGTCACAAGAAATTTTATGTAATGCAGTACAAGAATTCAAAGAAATGGACTATATGAAAGAGGGAGTAAGATTCATGGAAGACAGATTGAAGAAGTTTAACATACATTTATGTTTTATAAGGAGAGGAAAGAGTTGATATGGCAGAAGCAATATTTGAAGAAATAATGGCTGGTACCGTATTTTATGCAAATAATTCACGCCTCCTATGTTTGTTTGTCAGCTGTGCCCTCCTCCCAGAGGTATTTTCATAAGCACTGGTGTGCCAATTTCTTTTTTTTTAACATATTGCTGTAAAAAAAGTTAGCATAGAATGCTTACGAAAATACTTCATGGGGGGAGGGTACAGTTGGCAAACAAATGTAGAAAGCACACGTTATTTGTGTAAAAATATGGTACTTTTCTGGAACAAATGAATTATATCAATCCACACATTAAAGAAGCCAAACAAATCTCAAGTAAGTTAAAGAAAAAAGACCTAGACTCATCATAATAAAACTAATGAATACCAAAGAAAAAGAGATTGGGAATGTGTTGTCGAGCAGAGATCATCTTTAAAAGGAACAACAGTTAGACTGACAGCTTAACTTCTCAATAGCAGCAATGGAAACCAGTTGATAGTACAATGATATCAATGGGTTGAAAGAAAATAACCGTTAACGCAGTATTCTATTCCTAGTGAAAATATTTTTCAAGAATAACGGCACAATGTAGACATATGCAGACAAACAGAAATACAATTTGCCATCATCCAGACCCTCATTAAAGGGAATTCTGAAGGATGTCATTCTGGAAGAAAGAACATGATCCCAGATGGAAACTCTGAGGTACAAGAAGGAATAAAGAACAAAGACAGTGGTAAATATGTAGATAAATCTAAATAATGCAATGTTGTGTATAACACGGTATTAATATTGTCTTATGAGATTAAAAAATAAGATAAATACACAAAAATAAGAGCATGTAAATCAGGAGATTACATAAATTAGCATGTACAGCTTTTGTAGCATCTTGAACAAGAATAACATTATTGACTATCTTTTGACTTGACAGGTTACATATGCATATAGACATTTTAGACTAACTTCTAAAAGAAAAGATACAGATAATAAATCTATCAATCAGTAACTAAAAAAAAAAAAAAAAAAATCAAACCTGTTGCCATCGAGTCGATTCTGACTTATAGCGACCCTATAGGACAGAGTAGAACTGCCCCATAGGGTTTCTAAGGAGTGCCCGGTGGATTTGAACTGCCTACATTTTGGTCAGCAGTCAAACACTTAACCACTGCACTATCAGGGAAATAAATTGAATGATAAAAATAAAACTCAAAAAAAGGAAAGAAAGAAGAGTAGAAGAGTCAAGATTTAATAAAATTAATTTTTATTGCTTAATTAAAGTTATTTTTAAGCAAAACTCTTTTTTTTTGACTGCTAGCAAGTGATGGTGAAGAATACAATGACCACTAGTACAATTTGGTACACTGTCTTGATTTGTGCTAATGTGTCAGCAGTTTATCCACCATGGGTTTTGCCCCATCAGTGGAGATGTTAACACCATGAAAAAATCAAATAACATATTAACATTATTATTAAAATAATTTTACACTCACAGACCCCCAGAAGAAACAGGCATCCTCAGGTGTCTGCGGATCACACTTTGAGAAATGCTGCTCTAGGATAAAGCATAGCAGTGAAGTTGCTGTGTCAGAAGTTCTGTATAACTTCATATTTACTGGACAGTGCCACACTCTCTTTCAAAGTTTACGCTCCCGTCATCAGCGTATGATAATTTCCATCATTCCACATTATCACCAACAGTTGACATGGCATTGGTATTTTACTGTGGTTTTATTTTGCGTTTCTATCATTGCTAATGAGGGAAACAAGGTGGAGTACCTCTTTATTTTTTATTTACCATGTAGATTTCCTCTGAGGTAGGGCACCTGTGCAAGTCTTCTGCCCAATTTTCTATTGGGTTGCCTGACTTTTTCATATTGATTTGTATGAATTCTTTATATGTTTTGGAATCAAGTCCTTTGTTGGCTACATCTATAGCTAATATCTATCTTCTGCTAAGGAGCCCTGGTGGCACAACAGTTAAGCACTTGGCTGCTAACTGAAAGGCTGACAGTTCGAACCCACATGGCTGCTCTGCAGGAGAAAGACCTGGTGATCTGCTTCCGTAAAGATTACACCCAAGAAAACTCTATGGGGGCAGTTGTACTCTATCACATGGGGTTGATATGAATCAGAATTGACTCAACTGCACCCAACAACAATATCTTTTCCTATTCTGTGGCTTGAGTTTTCACTCTCTAAAGTATCATTTCATGAACAGAAGTTCTTAAATTTTAATGCAGTTCAATTTATCAATTTTTTGTGGTCTTGCTTTTTGTATTAAGAGTTCTTTCCCTATCCCAAGGTCATATAAGTATTATTCCACACTATCTTCCTAAACTTTATAGTTTCATCTTTTTTTTCAAAAAAAAACAACACATTATTTATGTTAACATGTAATGGGTTTCCGATTGTTACTTTAAATAAATTATTAAATATTTTACAATTTTCTTAGTTTTAATTTCTACTGCAGTAAATATTGATATATATATATAACTCATATAAACAAAACCCTCAATAATTTTTAAGAGGGTACAGAGGTTCTGAGATCTAAAATTTTGAGAACTGCTGTGCTAGAGAAACTCTTGCATTGTGCTAGAGGTAAGTATAAGAATTCCCATAGCTGTGTAGAAATTGGAAACAAATCACACAATGACAGTAGAATAAAGTGTTGAATAGTCTTACAAAGGAGCAGTATACAGCAGTGAAGTGAACAACGTATACTACAACAACATGAATGCTCTGTACACTAACACAGATGAATCTAACAATATTGAGCAAAAAAAAGACACAAAAGAATGTGTACAGTATGAGTCCATTTACATAAGTTCTATAACAGGCAAAATAAAACTATCTAAGGCATGCTTACATAGTTGGCAAAATGCACTTTAGCTGGTTAAATGCAGAAAAGCAATGAGTGATTGCCACAAAAATCAGAATAAAGGTTACTTCTTAACCAGGTTGACGTGGAGCACTGATTGTGCTTCTAGGGCACCAGCAATGTTATGTATCTGGATCATAGTACTGGCATATGCCTCATTTGAACTTCTACAAAGTCATTACATTCTTCAGAGAAATTTCACACACATTAAAAAAAAAAACTCATTTGGTCTTACAACTAACCCTTGCGGTACCTATAAAAAACCTGTCAGTATTAGGGCCTCACCAGAACGGAAATGGTAATTTATTTGTACAAATTTGGCAATTTGAGGAAAGTTTAATAAAAATGAACTACTTACAAAGTTGTGGGCAGGGTGTAAGGAACCCGTAAGTGGTAACACAATACTCTACTGACAGTAAAAAGGGCCCCAGGTGGCGTAAATGATTTGCTGTTGACTGCTAACCTAAAGGTTGGTGGTTTGAATTTACCCAGTGGCACCACAGAGGAAAGTCCTGGCAATCTGCTTCCGTTAAGATTACAGCAAAGAAAACCCTATAGAGCAATTTGACTCTGTAACAAGTGGAGTTGCCATGATCTGGAATCGACTAGACGGTAACGAGTTTGGTTTTATTTTTAGTGATAGTAACTTGGGGTACCATTACCACCCCTAGGCTTGAAGGGGCAAAGAGAGGAAGCCATTGTTAGAACCAGGAGGCAGAACTGTGTGGCTTGACTGCTTGACAGGAGGTGTGACCTCTAGGGGAGGAATGCAGCCAGCCCACAGCATAGTGACTCTATAACCAAAAATCCAAACCTGTTGCCACTGAGTCACTTCTGACTCATAGCAATGCTATAGGACAGAGTAGAGTAGAGCTGCCCCATAGGATTTCCAAGGAGCAGCTGGTGGATTTGAACTGCCAGCCTTTTGGTTAGCAGCTGAATGCTTAACCATTTTGCTACCAGGGCTCCAGTGATTCTATAGGAAGGAGGTAAATACCATGACTGTACTCTACTCCCTTCCTTCCTTTGATCTTCTGTCTGTGCTTCTGTTGCTAAACTGAGCTGAAGACAGAAGGCAAGAGTACCCACTGATGTAGTGTATATAGCTCAGCCTCTCAGGCTGGAGAATGGAGAAGGTAGAGAGTAGATCTGGGATGATGGGATGTTGAGCATATGCCAATTTGAGCCTAAACTGTTAGCCATCTCCAGTGTTTTTCTTTTTAAAGTAGGAGAGTTGGAGAAGAGGGAAAAATGACTAAGCAACACAAACATAGCTGTACAATCCCTGCTTCTGTAGTTGGTAACAGGGCCTAAGTTGGTAGTTAAGGTTACCTTCCTCTATCCCCCATTTCCATGTTTCTCCTATCCTCTGCCAGCATTCAGCTGGATGTGATTCTTTGCCTGTTTCCCGTGCCAGGATGTAGGAGTAAAGATGCTTTTGCCTGTGCTTTTCCAGAACAGGTTTAAAGAGACCCAAACTTCATGTCTATGGCAAAGATTGGACTGGACTGTGGGACATAAAATGATACTCGTGAAGAGTGTGCTTCTTAGCTCAAGTAGATACATGAGACTAAATGGGCAGCTCCTGTCCGGAGGTGAGATGAGAAGGCAGAGAGGGTCAGCAGCTGGTTGAATGGAGACAGGAAATCAGGGGTGGAAAGGAGGAGTGTGCTGACACAGTATAGGGAGAGCAATTAGGGTCACATAACTATGTATAAATTTTTGTACGAGAGACTAACTTGAAATGTAAACTTTTACTTAAAGCACAACAATAAATGCAGGAACTGAAGAAAAAAAAAAAAACTTCATGTCTATGGGATCTGCGGCATTGACAGTCTTGTGTTTATTGAGTGGTTGCACTTTTCCTTTGACTGGACCATGGGCAAAGTGTTGCTAAGAGGTTCCCCATTGGATCCCTGAGTTCTAAATATAGCCCTCCCTGTTCCATCCCTAACTGATTTCTCTTAATAAGGATGCATCACCCTTCCCCTACCTGTTGGTTCAATGGCCTGAGGAACCTCTAATGACCAGGAGGGCAGTCTTAGCTTCCATTTCATCGAAATCGCGTAGATTATTCTTCCTATTTTTTCAAAGAAAACTGAAGCCAAGACAATTTGAGAGATTTGCCTAAGGTTGCATAGTTAGTTTAAGAACTAAAACTAGAAGCTCAGCCTCCTGACTCTCTGCCTAGTTTGTTTCCACCATCCTGGAGGAGTATATCTGTGTCATATCACTGTAACAGATGGACATGAGAAACAGCGTAGCATAATGTTAAACTGTGATAAAGGTGACTCAGGAGAGAGAGAGACTTATAGCATCAAATGTCCTCTAAATATTAAGGCACCATAGAGAATAATAAGACACTTGTCATCCTGCTGTCTCATTGTGCCAAGCTACAGGAATGAAGATGTTTTTGCACCGTGCTTTTCCAAAACAAGACATTTTCCAAAACAATTCAGTGTAATGACTACCTGAGTGTATTTTAATGTGTTTGCTAATTAATTTCAAATATGGCTGGCCTGGGTCTACCTTTGCAAGGGTGTGATGGAGACATGTCCCAAAAAAGGGAGCATAGTCTGGGTAGGTAGTCCAAGTATCTACTGGAATTGTTACTCATTACAATTCTTTAAAAGTTACAGAGCATTTTCACACATTATTGTATGCAGTCCTCCCAAAGGAGGACTTCTTTTTTTATTTATTGTGCTTTAAGTGAAAGTTTACAATTCAAGTCAGTTTCTCATACAAAAATTTATAGACACGTTGTTATGTGACCCTACTTGCTCTCCCTATACTGTGACAGCACACTTCTCCTTTTCAACCCAGATTTCCTGAGTCCATTCAACTAGCTCCTGACCCTCTCTGCCTTCTCATCTCACCTCCAGACAGAAGCTGCCCATTTAGTCACATTTTCCCTTGGTATCGGAAAATAATACCTTTTTTTTCTGTAAGGTCTCCTCTCCACTCCCCTAAAGGAGCTCACATTGCTTATTTTGGTCACAGAGATGTCCATACTATGGAAGCAATAAGGACTCTTTCTAATTGGTAAAGCATTATCAAAATGGACATTCCAGTGAACTTATGGGGATTTCAGGAATTACACTAAGTTAACAAGTGACTCTGCACTTTAGGATTTTAATTGCCTTTTTGGGGCCCATTAAAGTGACCAGTAAGTGGTCAGTGATGACAGGCTGGGAGATGGGGGTGAGGTAACGAAAGAACTGAAGAAATGAGAATGAATCAGCCAAAGTAGAAATTTAGTTTGTAAGGATTGGAGGCTCTTCTTCAACATTCTTAGTGATTTGAAGATGGCAGTCACCATGCTATCCCTTTCGTTATTCCTTTCATTTCTGGAATATAGATAGAAGTCATCTGCTCTCTTGCATTAAGTGCTATGGAATGAAGAACTTTGTCACTAAACTTTGTAAGATAGGCATGGAAGTTGGAAATGTATGGTTTATAAATGTACTCCACTATAATATGAGGGATGATTGAATTACTTGATCATCATATCAACAGTGGGTTGAGGCACCTTGAGCAGAAGGGGAAGGAGAACCAACCTCATAAGTTAGTGCTGTACTAAAACTGTAATTGGGGAAATTAATACAGCACTTTATTTAGGGCTTTTGATGCTTTATATGAAAGGAAAGACTAACCAGGGGGAAATTCAGTCCATTCTTCAGTTGGTGAAAAGGTATTTTTAGATAGGAAAGCTTTTTATACCTGTCAGATCACATAGGTTCAATGGATGCTTTTTTGCTCAACAGAAGTGGGAAAGCTGTCAACATTTTAAAAATAGTATTTATTATTATCTTAGTCATCTAGTGCTGCCATAACAGAAATACCACAAGTGGATGGTTCTAATGAAGAGAAGTTTATTTCCTCATAGTCAAAGTAGGCTAAAAGTCCAAATTCAGGGCGTCACCTCCAGGGGAAGACTTTCTCTCTCTGTCGGCCTTCTTCTCTTCGGTGTTTCCCCGGACTAGGAGCTTCTCTGCACAGGGACCCCGCTCCAAAGGACGCGCTACGCTCCCAGTACTGCTTTCTTGATGGTATGAGGTCCCCAACTCTCTGCTTGCTTCCCTTTCATCTCTTGAGAGATAAAAGGTGGTGCAGGCCACACCCCAGAGAAACTCCTTGGATCAGGGATGTGACCTGGGTAAAGGTGGTGTTACAATCCCACCCTAATCCTCTTTAACATAAAATTACAATCACAAAATGGAGGCCAACCACACAATTCTGGGAATCATGGCCCAGCCAAATTGATACACACATTTTTGGGGGGACGTAATTCAAACCATGACATTCCACCCTTTGGCCCCCAAAAAAATCACATCCTTGCAACTTGGAAAACATATTTACCCCATCATATCATAGCAAAAGTCTTAACTCCAAGTCCAAAATCCAAAAATTCCTCTTCATCTGTGAAATCTAGAATACAAATTATTTGCTTCCAAAGGTACAATGGCAGAACAGGCACAAGCTAGACATTTCCATTCCAAATGGGAGAAACTAGAGGAAAAGAAGTGATAACAGGCACCAAGCAAGTCAGCAGAACACATTACATTAGCCCTCAAGGCTTTGAAAATAATCCTCTGTTCTCTGAAACAATTTACACAATAGCCCTGCCCTCCAGACTCTAGGTATTGGCCACAGTCTCTGGATTTTGAGTGGAGGCCCCTCTGCCCTGGGCTTCAGGTCTGCCTTCCAGGCCCACTGGGACAGCAACTCTTCTCCCTTGGCTTTAGGCGCACCATTCTCCTACTCCATCAGAGTGACAACTCTACCCTTAGAAATACCAGAGGCCATGGCTCCACCCTTTGAAACCCCTGAGGTCATGGCCATACCTTTTGAGACCTAGGCAACTCAGCTTCTTGTGTCCCTTGTCTCTTCAGCTTGTTTTCTGGTTTCTGGGCCTCTCGGCTCCTCAGGCCTCATGCCCACATCTGCCCTGCTGGGGCAAGTGTTCCAAAGCTCTGTAGCTCCAGCAGTAAGTGCCCAGAGGCACCCTACTTGGCCAGAAAGCCTCATGCACACAGGCACTCAGCTCTCGCTCCGTGGGTGGGCTCCAGCGCCATCCCGCACTGGTCTCCTGGTTCTGCTGCTGTTGGTTCTCTGCCACTGCGGCTTCTCTGCTGCTGCTGGTCCTTTGTTGCTGCCACTGCTCTATCCATTCAGTTTCAAAACCGCTTCCACATTTCAAGTATCTGTTAGAGCAGCACCCCACTCTCGGTACCAAATGTCTTAGGCTGGGTTCTCTAGAGAAGCAAAACCAGTAAAGTGTATAAATATATATATAGAGAGATTTATATCAAGGAAATAGCTCATGCAATGGTAGAGTCTAAAACGTCCCAAGTCCACAGATCAGGGTAGAGGCCTCTCCCAGTTCACGTAGCCGCAGAAGCTGGTGAATGCAAGGTCGGCAGGTTGGAGAGGGGCTCCCGCTCACAGGCCATGAAGGTCAGTGAATTCCAAGATCAGCAGACAAGACAATCAGGTTTCTCCTGATTCACGTAGCTGCAGGGGCTGGCAAACCCAAGGTCGGCAGGTCGGGGAACCGGACTCTTGCTTGCAGGCTGAGAAGTTGCACAAATTCCAAGATCAACAGGTTAGCTGCTAGCTCAAGTCCCACGAACCAGAGGTGAGACAACAAGAGGCAGCTGCTGAGTCTGGAACACGCCAAAAACCTTGGCAAGGCGAGCAGGCAGAAGGTAACCGGTGGAAGTCAGAGAGATGAAACTGAGAGGGTGGCGAGCTGCCACAGGCCCCGCCTCTGCCAGTACCACTCAGCAGATTCCATCATGGGGGTGATCACAACATTATACAACTACTAAAATACGGAGAATAATGGTCTAGCCAAGTTGACACACAATCTTAACCATCCCAATTATTTTTTAAGTGCACTCATCTTAAGTGTTCAGTTTGATGAGTTTTAACTTGTACACACCTATGTAATTGCTAAGGTTGCTAGGTGGTGCAAACAGTTTGCACTAGACTACTAACCTAGAAGTCGGCAGTTCAAACTCACCCAGCGGTGCCACGGAAGAAAGGCCTGATAATCTGCTTCTGTAAAGACTATAGCCAAGAAAACCCTATGGAGCAGTTCTACTCTGTAACGCATGAGGACATCATGAGTCAGAATCGACTTGATGGCAATGGGCTTTTGGTTTATGTAACTACCACCTAAAACAAGATGTGGGCCATCTCTATCACACATAGAAAGTTTCCTCAGCCTCATGTGTCTTTCTTTTACCCGCCCCTCTGAGACAACCACTTTCCAATTTCTATCACCATGTTAGTTTTGCTGGTTCTTGGACATAATATAAATGGAGTCATGCAGTATATTATTTTGTGTCTGGTTTTGTTCACTCAACATGTTTCCAGTTTCACCCATGTTGTTACATGTATCAGTACCTCATTTCTTTTACTGATGAGCAGGCTCCCTTTGTTAATTCGTCTCCCATTGATGGACATTTGAATTATTTTCCATTTTGAGCTCTTATGAATACGGTTTCTCTGAGCATTCTTGTACAAGGCTTTTTGTGGACATATGTTTTCATTTCTCTTGGGTATATACTTAGACTTGCTGGGTCACATGGTAATTATATTTAAGATTTTGAGGGACTGCCAAATAGTTTTCCGAAGTGATTGTGCCATTTTGCACTCCCATCAGCAATGCATGAGGGTTCCCATTCCTTCACATCCTCACCTGCGTTTGGTGTGGTCAGGCTTTTTGATATTAACGACTCAGCGAGTGTGAAATAGTATCTCATTATGGTTTTAATTTGCATTTCCCTAATGGCTAATGGTGTTGATCACTTTTTCATGTGACTATAGGTTGTTCTTATATCTCTTGTGAAGTGTTTCTTCAATTGATTGTGAGGTATCTTTCTAGTTGATTTGTTCATCTTTTCATTTTGACTTATAAGCATTCTTTACTGGGTGCCTTAGTTATCTAGTGCTGCTGTAACAGAGAATACCACAAGTGGATAGCTTCAACAAAGAGAAATTTATTCTCTCAGAATCTAGGAAGCTAGAAGTCTGAATTCAGGGTGCCAGCTCCAGGGGAAGGTTTTCCCTTTCTGTCAGCTCTGGGGGAAGGGCCTTGCCATCAATCGGGAGTTTCTCAGTGCAGGGACCCCAGATCCAAAGGACATGCTATGCTCCAGGTGCTTCTTTCTTGATGGTATGAGGTCCCCCTGTCTCTCTGCTCTCTTCTTTTATATCTCAAAAGAGATTGACTCAAGACACAACCTAATTCTACCTCTAATCCTGCCTCATTAACATCATAGAGGTAGGATTTACAACACATAGGAAAATCACATCAGATAACAAAATGGTGGACAATCACACAATACTGAGGGGGGACACAATTCAATTCATAACACTGGGTATGAGTCTTTTATCAGATATATGAACTGTAAATCTGTTTTCCTAGTAGCAGCTATATTTTGATAACAGTTAGAGAAACCAATTCTTAGTCTGAGAGTAACAGAATCTTAGAATTAGAGACCATCTAGTTCAATTTCTTACTCAATACTGGCATTTTTTAAACAGTATTCTCAATTCCTTTGGCTGCCCTTTTTTGCCTAGCCAACTCTAGTCATCTGTTAAGAAACAGATGAAGTATCATCTCTTCTGTGAATTGTTCCTCAGTGCCCCTTGGCAGAGATTATTTCGTCCTTTGTTATCCTACTTTTTATTTTTTTAATTATTTTTAATTCATTAATTTTGTATGCCAATAGTTCTTAGTAGATTTTAAAGCCTTGTGGATTGGGCTGTGGTTTTCTTTTTCTTTCTTTTTTTTTTTAATCTATAGTTCTTCTGACACATGGAAGGTACCCAATACATGTTCATTTAATAATGAAATGAATGAGCATGTAAAACTTGGAACAGCTGAAGTCTAATTTAAAGATTATCAGAACCAGAGCTTTTAGACAAAAGTGAGGCACTGTAGTCAATTAGGTCAAGTAGGGAGGACCTAAGAGGTAAGGACTGAATATGAATCCTTTCTCTAACCTGTCGTGTAATACTAAGTGAATTATCTAACCTCTCTGGGCCTTGGTCTTGATCACATTAAAAGTAGCATTTTTACTGTGTTCTGTCTTGTATTGTTCTTTCCTTCTTTTGTGCAAGCAAGTCTTTTCTTACCATTCAGATTACAGGTTGCATTTTAGAAGTTTGGGCTTTGTCACAATGCTTTTTGTCTTCCTCCCTAGTCCCTAGATCACTCCTGGTCTCTTAATTGACTTCTTTTAAATTTATAAGCCTTGCTGCCCACCCCCCCTTTTTTTGAGATATAATTCAGCATTTTAATATATACAACCATCATCCCTATCTAATTCCAAAACATTTTCATTACCCTTGAAAAATCCCATACCCATCAGCAGTCATTCTTCATTCCCCTCAACCTCCTGCCCCTGGTGATCACTAATCTACTTTCGTCAGTATGGACTTGACTATTCTGGATATTTCCTATGAATAGAATCATATAATATGTGGCTTTTGTGTCTGGTTTCTTTCATTTAACATAGTATTTTCAAGGCTCATCCATGTTGTAGCATGTCTCAGCATTTCATTCCTGTCTATGGCTGAATAATATTCTGTTGTATGGATATACTACACTTTGTTTATCCATTCACTAATTGATGGACATTTGGTTTGGTTCTACTTTTTGGCTAGGTTGCATATTGCTGCTAAAAACATTAATGTACAAGTTTTTGTGTATGCATCTAAGAGTGGAATTGCTGAGTCCTATGGAGCCCTAGTGGCTCAATGGTTAAGAGATAGGGCCGCTAACCAAAAGGCCGGCAGTTCAAATCCACCAGCCGCTCCTTGGAAGCCCTATGCGGCAGTTCTACTCTGTCCTATAGTGTTGCTATGAGTTGGAATCAACTCAACAGCAATTAGTTGGGTTTTATGGTAGCAAGATGGGGGCCCTGGTGGAGCAGTGGTTAAAACACTTGGCTGTTAACTGAAAGACCAGCAGTTCAAACCCACTAGCAGCTCTGTGGGAGAAAGATGTGGTAATCTGCTTCCGTAAAGATTACAGCCTTGGAAACCCTATGGGACAGTTCTACTCTGTCCTATAGGGTCAGAATTGACTTGATGGCAACGGGTTTGGTTTTTTTGGTATGGTAACACTATGTTTAACATTTTGAGAAAGTGTCAAACTGTTTTCCAAAGTGATTGCACCATTTTACTTTCCCACCAGCTAGGTATAAGGGTTCTAATTTCTCCACGTCTTTGTCAACACTTGTTATTGTCCATACGTTTTGTTGTAGCCATCCTAGTGAGTATGAAGTAATAGCTCATTAGGCTTTTGATTTGCATTTCCCAAATGACTAATAAAGGATCCCTGGTGGCCCAGTGGCTAAAACACTTGGTTACTAACCAAAAGGTAGGTAGTTCTAATCCACCAGTTGCTCCACAAAAGAAAGGCGTGGCAGTCTGCTTCCATAAAGATTACAGCCTTGGGGTAATCTTCCATAAAGATTACAGTCCTATAGGGTCGCAATGAGTCGGAATAGACTCAATGGCAACAGGCTTGGTTTTTTTGGTTTTAAACTTTTCTAGCTGCCTTCCATGTGGCCGCACCCCAGAGTCACTTCCTTTTCAACCAGTGTTTGAATTCCAGATGAGATTTTAGAGATTTCTCCAGGAAATCCTTTGATGCATTGCTTCATTTAACCCCAAACTGTAACTTCATTTATGTGATTCAAGCATGGTTCTTTCCACTCTGGGAATGGTTTCTGGTGGATTGTCACTGGATCATGGTCAGCCAGACCCTGGCAATGGCCTTTAAACATAGCCTTGGGCAGAAGGCATAGATGACCATCTCAGTTGGGTGCCTAGAAAATGTCACCAGAGTTCTCAGATGCCCATGGTTTGGCTTCCAGAAATGGGAATGCCTGCCAGTTTCCCCTCTCTCAACTCAACTCATGCAGCCTCTTTGTATTCTAGCAGGACTTTGAACTGGTTTGAACCCCTGCTGAGAATTTGCATTTCTAACAAGTTCCCAGGTGATGCTAATGCTCTGGTTAGGGACTAATTCTGAGAACCACTAGTAAAACATGGTTCTCAAAATTTATTACACATAAGAATCACCTGGGGATCTTGTTAAACTGTAGATTCTGACTCAGTATATCTGGGGTGGAAATGCAAATTCTCAGAAGGGGTTTGAGCCAGAACAAACCAGTTTGAAGCCCTGGATTCTAGTTTGTAACTAAGTAGTGGGCCCCATCAATTCTCAGAACTTGGTAATGGGTATGGAACTGCTTCATTGGCTGTTGATGTTGTTTTTGTTATTAGTGCCATAGAGTTAACTCCAACTCATGACAACCCCATGTGTGTCAGAGTAGAACTGTGTTCCACAGGGTTTTCGAAGCTGTGACCTTTCAGAAGCAGACCATCAGGCCTGTCTTCTGAGCTGCCTCTGGGTGGACTCAAACCACCAACCTCTTAGCTCGCAATGGAGTGCTTAACCATTTGCATCACCTGGGGACTCCATTGGTAGCCCCAGTATTTCTATACAGGAAATGCTGAGGGCAGCAATTTGGTTGAAATGAGTATCTAGAGGAATTATTTTTGAAATAGTTTCCATTTTTAATAAGTAGGTTTGTAAAAGGGTGGGAATAGTAGTAGCAGTGTCAGAACCTAACTTCAGGGGGGATAATACAAATCAAAGATCAGCCCAAGGCTGATCCCTATTCAATGGAGCTCAGACGTACTTCCACCTTCCAACCTTTTTTACCAATTCTGACACCAGCAACCCCTCCCACAGCATTCTCTACTTCTCTTCTTTGTTCAATAATCTGTTACAATGGCCACACAGAACTCACAGACCATACTTTCAGTTAAGTGGTTTATTAAGAAAGTATCAGGGTACAACTCAGGATCAGGATCAGGAAGCATGTAGGCAAAGGCTCCCTTCTTCAGTGCAGGCCAGCTCTCTCAGCTCCTCTTGGTCATGTAGGCTCCTCTTGGCCCCCTGAGGACAGGCTTCTCTTGGCTCTGCTGTCTGTCATTACTGACTCTGCCATGGAGCCCCTTCTGGGCCTGGTGCTATCTTCAGTGTTACAGCCCTTGACCAATGTTTCAGCTCTTTTAGGAGGTTCCTTGCCTCCTTTCTCTCTCTGCTTTTTCTCTCTTCTTTCTTCCTTCTGCTTCTTTCCTGCTGCTTCTCTTCCTGCTTCTTTCTGTCTCAAAAACTTCTGTGGGGTTTGCTGCTTATATACATAATTCCTTGTCAATGTCAAGGCATTGCCCTCCCACCAGGGCCACAAACTGACCAATCTCCTCTCAGTAGGCCACAGACACTTCATTTGCATAGTCTACTGATTAATCCCTGCAAAGTGCATACCAATCACAGAGCAGGCTGCAGCCCAGGATCAGACAAACAGCATCAAACCACCGCTTGTTTACAGTTTACCCAAGAAATATCAATCAACTTGGACAAAAGTAACAAATCCTCTGGGGTAGAAAACTAGGGCAAAGGTAACTCCTCAGGGCTTAAGGGGGGAATCTTTCAAGCTATTTTTCCAAAGAACCAAGGCAAAGGGCCACATAAAGGAACTCGTTTCACCACAAGGTTTCACTCAGGTTGTATATGATTTGTGATGGCTTGTGGTAGGGCTGATGAATTATCTAGAAAGTATGATCATTCCTTAATACCACCATCTACTACCCTCTTTCCATCTCCATAACTTTGTACTTGACTTACGTAGGTATTATAGTCAGAGGAAAATTTCCTCAAGGGCAGTTTTGTTCTGCCTCATGTCAGTCTGGGTCCTTTGAGATGCAGATGGACACCAAGATAGGCTTGTAAGTGCAAGCAATTTACTGGGAGTGGGGGGCAGGGTGATGCCTGTGAAAGATAAAAGGGAGAGGAAACCAGTATGGGCAGAGATCATCTTTAAAAGTGATGTAGGTCAGATACTTGTGAAAGGAGAAGGGGAAGGAAGGATGGATGATTGGGTAGGTACAGCCTCAGACTATGGTGCAGCTCTGGAAAAATCTTGGCCAACCTACCAGGGAGCTCTGGCACAAAGACTGCCCTTAAAGGAATCCCACATTGCACAGCAATGGCCAGGCCCTCATACCCCTGCTGTGCTCAGTCACCGGCTGAGGGCTGCCCTGGAGAAAGTGTCTGACCTTGACTACTGGGGTGGATCCTGAGGGGGCAGCACCTGGTGGCTGTTACGTCTCTGCACTCCTGGCAGCAGGTTCTTTCCTGAAGGGAGGTCTGATTGGCACATCTCTACAGCTGCCACAGCCCTGACATCCAGCCAGTCATTCTGTTCTTGCCTGCACTCAAGCTCACAGAAGGAAGGCAGAGTGCCATTCTGCTCCACAAACTGCCTTGGCTCCTTTTATGATTCCCTTGGGTGAGCTCTCAGTAAGTCATCCTATGCCTTAGGTTTCTTCTCTTTAAAACATTTCCTCTGCCTGGAATGGTTTCCCCTCAGACACACTAATGACTTACTCCCTCACCCCTTCAGTATCTGCTCATATGTCCCTTTATCAGTGAGTCCTTCCCTATCTATTTAAAATAGCAACCTCCCCAAAATCTTTATTTCGCTTTCTAGATACATTTTTATCCATAGCGCTTACCAATCTGACTAAAAAAAAAAAAAAGTTTGTTTCTGTATTTATCATATGTTTCTTCTGACTAGAATAAAATCAATGTTAGGTCAGGAAATTTTGTCTGCTGCTCTATCCCTAGTGCCTAGAATAGCGATGGAAACACAGCAGATACCATTAAATATGTGTCAAATGAACGAAAGAAGGAAAGAGAGAGAGAGAAAACTGGAACAATCACAGACACCACTAATTCTTACTTGTTCTGATGCAGATGTTACATCTAAGATCATCTACCCCTTCACAGGGGCAATAAAGCCAAGAAATATGCAAAAAATTATGCCACTAAAAATTGGAGTTTTTAATTAAAGACAGAAAACATTTTTTTTACAACATTATTTTTTTCATTGTATTTTAGATGAAGGTTTACAAAACAAACTAGTTTCTCATTAAACAGTTAGTACATATATTGTTTTATGACATTGGTTAACAACCTCCCAACATGTCAACACTCTCCTTTCTTGACCTTGGGTTCCCCAATATCAGCTTTCCTGTCCCCTCCTGCCTTCTAGTCCTTGCCCCTGGGCTGTTGTGCCACTCTAGTCCCATTTTCTTTTATGGGCCTGTCTAATCCTTGGCTGAAGGGTGAACCTCGAGAGCAACTTCATCACTGAGCTAAAAGGGTGTCCAGGGGCCAGACTCTCGGGGTTTCTCCAGTCTCTGTCAGGCCAGTAAGTCTGGTCTTTTTTTTGTGAGTTAGAATTTTGTTCTACATTTCTCTCCAGCTCCATCCGGGACCCTCTATTGTGATCCCTGTCAGAGCAGTGAGTGGTGGTAGCCAGGCACCATCCCAATGTACTAAACTCAGTCTAGTGGAGGCCGTGGCAGACATTTCCCATTAGTCCTATGGACTAATCTTTCCCTTGTATCTTTACTTTTCTTCATTCTCCCTTGCTCCCAAAGGGGTGAGACCAGTGAAGTATCTTAGATAGCCACTCACAGTCTTTTAAGACCCCAGATGCTACTCACCAAAGTAGAATGTAGAATGCTTTCTTTATAAGCTATGTTATGCCAATTGAGCTAGATGTTCCCCAAGACCATGGTCCCCACAGCCCTCAGCCCAGCAATTCGGTCCCTTAGGGAGTTTGGATGTGTCTATGGAGCTTCCATGAACTTGCCTTGTACAACTTGTGCTGGCTTCCCCAATATCGTGAACTGTCTTACCCTTCACCAAAGTTACCACTTATCTATTGTCTATTTAGTGTTTTTCCGTCCCCACCCTTCTTCTCCCTCCTAACCATCAAAGATTGTTTCTCTTTGTGTATACACTTTTTCATGAGTTTTTACAGTAGTGGTCTCATACAATATTTGTCCTTTTGTGATGGACTTACTTCACTCAGCATAACGCCCTCCAGATTCATCCATGTTATGAGATGCTTCGCAGATTCATCATTATTCTTTATTGTTGCATAATACTCTATTGTGTGTATGTACCATAGTTTGTTTATCCATTCATCTGTTGATGGGCATCTAGGTTGTTTCCATTTTTTTGCTATTGTGAACAATGCTGCAACGAGCATGAGTGTGCATATGTCTATTCGTGTGATGACTCTTATTATCTAGGACATATTCCTAGGATTGTGATTGCTGGATCACATGGTATTTCTGTTTCTAGCTTTCTAAGGAAGTACTATATCGTTTTCCAAAATGGTTGTATCATTTTGCATTCCCACCAGCAGTGCATAAGAGTTCCTATCTCCCAGCAACCTCTCCAACATTTGTTATTTCCTGATTTTTTGATTTGTGCCAGTAATGCTGGGGTGAGATGGTATCTCATTGTGGTTTTGATTTGCTTTTCTCTAATGGCTAGTGATTGCAAGCATTTCCTCAGGTGTCTGTTGGCTGCTTGAATGCCTTCTTTGGTGAAGTGTCTGTTCATTTCCTTTCCTATTTTTTAAATTGGATTATTTGTCTTTTTATTGTAGAGGTGTTGGATTTTCCTGTAGATTTTAGAGATTAGAACTTTGTCTGATTTGTAATAGCCAAAATTTTTTCCCAGTCTGTAGGTTCTCTTTTTACTCTTTTGGCGAAGTCTTTTGATAAGCATTAGTGTTTAATTTTTAGACAATCCCAGTTACCTAGCTTATCTTCTGGAGTTTATGTGTTGTTGGTTATGGTTTGTATCCTGTTAATGCCGTGTATTAGGGCCTCTAGCATTGATCCTATTTTTTTTCTATGAACTTTATACTTTTTGGCTTTATATTTAGGTCTTTGATCCATTTTAAATTAGTTTTTGTGGTATGGTGTAAGATATGGGTCCTGTTTCATTTTTTTTTTGCAGGTAGATATCTAGTTTTGCCAGCACAATTTGTTAAAAAGACTGTCTTCTCCCCATTTGATGGACTTTGGGCCCTTGTCAAAGATCAGGTGGATAGATTTACATCTGGGTTGTCAATCTGTTCCATTGATCAATGTATCTGTCATTGTACCAGTACCAGGCTGTTTTGACTACCATAGCTATATAGTAGTTTCTGAGATCAGGTAGTGCAAGTCCTCCTACTTTATTCTTCTTCAATAGTGCTTTACTTATCTGGGGCTTCCTCCCTTTCCATATAAAGTTAATGATTAGTTTTTCCATCTCTTTAAAGAATGTTGTTCGTATTCGGATCAGGATCACATTGTATGTGTAATTGCTCTGGGTAGAATTGTCATTTTCACAATGTTAAATCTACCTATCCATGAGCATAGTACGTTTTTCCATTTATGTAGATCCCTTTGGGTTTCTTGCAGTAGTGTTTTGTAGTTTTCTTTGTATAGGTCTTTTCCATCCCTGGTTAGATTTATTCCTAAGTATTTTATTTTTTTTAGGGGCCCTTATAAATGGTTTTGTTTTCTTGATTTTCTTTTCATCATTCTCTTTATTGGTATATAGGAATCCAACTGATTTTTGTATCCTGCTACTCCGCTGAATCTTTCTATTAGTTCCAGTACTTTTCTTGTGGAGTCTTTTGGGTTTTCTATGCATAGTATCATATCATCTGCAAATAGGGACAGTTTAACTACTTCATTACCAATTTGGATGCCCTTTATTTCTTTTTCTTGCTTACTGCTCTAGCTAGGACTTCCAGCACAATGTTAAATAGGAGTGGTGATAAAGGGTATCCTTGTCTTGTTCCTGTTCTCAAGGGGAATGTTTTCAGCCTTTCTCCATTAAGAATGATGTTGGCTGTTGGTTTTGCATAGATGCCCTTTATTATGTTGAGAAATTTCCCTTCTATACCTATTTTATTGAGCATTTTTATCAGGAATGGTTGTAGGACTTTATCGAATGCCTTTTCTGTGTCAATTGAGATGATCATGCGATTCTTTTCTTTCCTTTTGTTTATGTGTTGGATTATGTTGATTGATTTTCTAATGTTGAACTATCCTTGCATACCTGGTATGAATCCGACTTGGTCGTGGTGTAGTATTTTTTTTGTTGTGATGCTGAATTCTGTTGGCTATAATTTTGTTGAGAATTTTTGCACCTAAATTCATCAGAGATATCGGTCTGTAATTTTTTTTTTTTTTTTTGTGGCTTTTTTGCCTGGTTTTGGTATGAGGGTTATTCTGGCTTCATAGAATGAATTCAGAAGTATCAGTTCCTTTTCTACGTTCTGAAATAGCTTGAGTAGTACTGGTGTAAGCTCTTCTCTGAATGTTTGGTAGAATTCTCCAGTGAAGCCATGTGGGCCAGGGCTTTTTTTTTGTTGTTGGGAGTTTTTTTTATTATCTTTTTGATCTCTTCTCTTGTTATGGGTCTGTTCAGATTTTCAATATTATTTTGTTAGTTTGGGTAGGTAGTGTGTTTCTATAAATTTGTCCATTTCCTCTAGGTTTGCAGATTTGTTGGAGTATAGTTATTCATAATACTCTGTTATGATCCTTTTTATTTCAGTTGGGTCTGTTCCCCGTTTTATTTCTTATTTGGTTTATTTGTGTTCTCTCCTGTTTTTCTTCTGTCAATTTGGCTAGTGGTTTGTCAATTTTATTGATCCTTTCAAAGAACCAACTTTTGGTTTTGTTGATTCTTTCTATTGTTTTTCTATTCTCTATTTCATTTATTTCTGCTTTAATCTTTATTATTTCCATTCTTCTGGTTTCTGTGGGCTTTTTTTGCTGTTCTCTTTCTATTTGTTCAAGTTGTGTAGCTGATGTTTTAATTTGGTCTCTTTTTTCTTTTTTGATGTGTGCATCTATTGGTATAAATTGATCTCTGAGGACTGCCTTTGCTGTGTCCCAAAGGTTTGGGTAAGATGTGTTTTCATTCTCATTTGATTCTAGGAATTTTTTTATTCCATCTCTGATTTCTTCTATTACCCAGTGGTTTTTAAGCAAGATGTTGTTCAGTTTCCATGTAATTGATTTTTTTTCCTTGCTCTTTCTGTTGTTAATTTCTACCTTGATGGCATTGTGGTCAGAGAAGATACTTTGAATTATCTCAGCATTTTGGATCTTGTTGAGGATTGCTCTGTGGCCTAAGATGTGGTCTATTCTGGAGAATGTTCCACGTGCTTTGGAAAAGAATGTGTACTTTGCAGCTGTTGGGTGGAGTGTTCCATATATGTCTGTGAGGTCAAGTTGGCTGATTGTGCCCTTTAGCTCTTCTGTATCTTTGTTGAGTTTCTTTCTAGATATTCTGTCTTTTACCAAGAGTGGTGTGTTGAAGTTTCATACTATTATTGTGGAACTGTCAATTTCTCATTTCAGTGTTGTTGGAGTTTGTTTAAGTATTTTGGAGCCCTGTCATTGGGTGTGCAGATGTTTATTATGGTTATGTCTTCATGATGGATTATCTCTTCATTATTATATAGTGCCTTTCTTTGACTTTTATGGTAAATTTTGTTTTAAAGTCTAATTTATCTGCGATTAGTATTGCCACTCGTGCTCTTTTTTGGTAGCTGTTTGCTTGATATATTTTTTCCATCCTTCGATTTTTAATAAATTTACATCTTTGTTTCTAAGGTGTGTCTCTTGTAGACAGTATATTGACGGATCATTTTTTTTTTGTTTATCCATTCTGTCACCCTCTGTCTCTTTAAGGGTGCATTTAGGCCATTTACATTCAGTGTAATTATTGGTAGGTGTGAGTTTATTGCTGTCATTTTGTAGTGCTTTTTTATTGTGGTGTTGACTTTTTCTTTGTTCCTCTTACTCTCCTGTGCTGAATTCCTTTTGTTTGTGCATTTTTTAAAATTTCTTTTGTTTTTGTAGGTTTCGTTTTTACTGAGACTTTATGTTTTTCTTCTGTATTTTTATGAGTAGGTTTGTTAGCTTTCTTTGTGGTTACCTTGACATTTATCCTTATCTTCTTAGGTTTGAACCAGTCTATTATTACTTGGTATCCCCTTGCCTTCCTTTCCATTAGAAGGTTCTATACCTACACTCTTTATTCCCTCTTTTATTGTTCTCACATTGTTGTCATTTACAGATTAACTTCTCTGGCTCCCTGTTGTAATTCTTTTGGTTTTGTATAGTCCTTGAGAGTTCATTTCCTAGGTTGGTATCTGACCGGTACAATCTTGCATCCTAGATACAGGCTGTGGTCTGATGTTGTTTGTTCTCAAACTGAAGAACTCCCTTTAATAATTCTTGAAAGTGTGGTTTGGTTTTTACATATTCCCTTAATTTCTGTTTGTCTGGAAATGACCTAATTTCACCATCATATTTGAATGAGAATTTTGCAGGATATATTATTCTTGGTTGACAATTTTTTTCTTTCAAGGTTTTATATATGTTATCCCATTGCCTTCTTGCCTGCATTGTTTCTGCCAAATAATCCAAGCTTAATCTTATTGCTTCCTCTCTGTATGTGACTTTTTGGTTTTCTCGAGCTGCTCTCAGGATTCTTTCTTTGTCTTTGGTTTTAGTAAGTGTGATTATGATATGCCTTGGTAATTTTCTTTTGGAGTCTATCCTATTGGGGTCCGTTGAGCTTCTTGGGTGGTTAGATTTTCATCTTTCATATTAGGGAAGTTTTCTGTCAGCAATTCTTCAATGATCCTCCCTGTGTTTTCTGTTTTTTCCCTCTGTTCTGGAACTCCGATCACTCGAAAATTTTTGCTTTTGATTGTAACCCACATTATTCTCAGGGTTTCTTCATTTTCCTTCATTCTTTTTTCTGGTTTTTCCTCAAACAATGTGTTATCCAAGTGTTTGTCTTCAGTTTCACTGATCCTGTCTTCCATTGTTTCAATCCTGCTCCTCAGCCCTTCTATGACACTGTCCATTTCTGAAATCTTGCTGTTTATCTTTTGTATTTCTAATTGTTGTTTTTTGTATGATTTCTAATTGTGAATTTATTTTAGCATTTTGTTCCTGTATTATTTTCCTGAATTCGTCTATTGTTTTGTCTGTATTTTCCATGAATTTGTCTATTTTTTCCTCATTTTTGTCTGTTGTTTGCTTCAACTCTTGCAGAGTTCTGAACATTAGAGATTTGAATTCTCTATCAGGTAGTTCTAGTGCATTTTCTTCTACTGGAAAGTTAGCTGGTGTTTTATTTTCGATGCCTAGTGGAACCATCCTATTCTATTTTTTAAATATATTTTGATATTGTCTGCTGTCTTTGGGACATTCAGTAGTTATTTTCTTCATTTGTTGATTGTAGATTTGTTTGTTTCATCCTGCTTTTTTGTTTTATTTGGTTATGTCTGAGCAGGCGGGCTGTGCATTCTTTGTCGTCTGCTCATCTGTGGGCATGATACTTTTCACCCGCTTGTCCAATGGACAGGGCCAATAACTCAGCTATTGTGCCACAGGGCAGGTCCAGGTGATGGGGAGGGGCTAGGATGCATTGTTCGTGGCATGTAGTAGGACCAACAGGTTGGGCCAGGAGTTAGTGCAGGACAGGTTCTGGTAGGTCATGCCTGTGCTAATCAGGGATGTCACGTTCAGTGTGGGCAGGAAGAAGGGGGTAGGTCATGATGTGTGGAGGTAAGATGGGTATGGGAAAGAAGAGAGAGAGGAGAGAGAAACAGGAGCCTAAATAAATAAATAAGTAAAAAGAATGCTAAGGGAGCTTGCCATTGTGGTGGAGAGATGAGAAACTTAGAAATGAAGAAAAACAAAAGGGAAAAAAAAAAGAGAAAGATAATAAATAAATAAAAATTAGAGACAAAAAATAAGAAAGAAAAGCAAAGCCCCCAGGGATCCCACTGTTGCGGCTGTGAAGACCAGGGAAGTGGCCCCCAGGCTGAGCAGTACAGCCTGGCTAGAAGGGGCAGAGATGTCACACAGCGTCAGGTATTCAGGAGACAGGAAAAGAAGGTAAGTATAGAGAGATGAGAAACAGAAATGAAGAAAGACGAAAAGGAAAAAAGAGAAAGAAAAAATGTCCCCAGGGATCCCACTGGCATGGGTGCGGAGACCAGAGAAGTGGCTCCCAAGCTGTGCCGTACCGCCCAGCTAGAAGGGGCTCCCAAGCCACAAAAAAGAAAACAAACAAACAAAACAGAACAGAACAGAACAAAAAGTAAAACAGAAAAAAAAGCCCTGGTAATCCCACCAGTGTGGTGGTGCAGACTGGGGAAGCAATTTCCCAGCTGAGTGGCACTTCACAGCCTTTCAAGAAGAAGCAAAGATGGCATGCATAGCTAGGTGTTCGAGATAAAGGAGGGGGAGGAGGTGAGAGGAAGGGAACAAATGAAAAGAAGTGGATTGGGCTGGGTGAATGCAAGTGGCACCAAGCTGGATCTGGTGCCTCCCGGCCAAGAGACTGCAGCTAGTGGGAAGTGGCAGAGGCTAAGTGGGGGGAAGAAGGGTAGGGGGTGGGAAAGTGTATGTTGCTGGTTACTGGGTGCTCTGTCTCCTGCTGGGAGCTCCGTGAAGCTGCTTTCCCATACCCGTCTTCCAATCTCCAAAAGAAGTCCAAGATGGCAAATCCGTGCTGTGTTAGCTGATAGGGGACTACTGCACGTATCTGTCCTTGCTCTCTGTTCTCTGTCAGTTTCTTATTCCATTTGGTGGTTTCGTGAGTTCTTTCTCTCTTCATTTAACACTTAGGGTTCCAGGATTGATGTTTGTCTCTGTTTTACTCAGTTTTTTTTGGTTTTTGCTGTGGAGGAATGGCATAGTGCTTCTGTTTATAATGCCATGTTGGCTCTGCCTCCAGAAAACATATTTATTGACTGCTTTCTTGTATCAGGGACCATGTTACATGCTTTCACGTACATTATCTCATTTACTCCTCTCAACACCACCTTTGAAATAGGGATTAATTATCATCCCCATTTTGTGGGTCAGGAAACTGATGTCCAAAGAAGGTGCTCAGTGTCACACAAAAAACAGCTGAAAGTGTGGAATTTAAATTCAGATTTGTATGATGGCAACAAACAAGAAACAGCCTTTAGTGATAACTGAAAGTAGTCACAATTTGTCAGTAAAGACTAAATTAAATAATAATAAAATTAAAGACTCATATTACAGAGAATAGAGTAAGTAATTGCTTTTTCTATACATGGGCTTCAACAACAACTGTCAGTTATTGAACTCAAGGGAGAGACCATCTTCTTGCAAATCTGCTGTAAAAGACCTCATTGAAGTGTTAAAAAGCAAAGATGTCACTTTAAGGACTAAGGTGTGCCTGACCCAAGCCATGGTGTTTTCAATCATCTCATATGCATGGGAAAGCTGGACAATGAATAAGGAAGGAAGACCGAAAAAGAATTGACGCCTTTGACTTATGGTGTTGGCAAAGAATATTGAATATACCATGGACTGCCGGAAGAATGAACAAATCTGTCTTGGTAGAAGTACAGCCAGAATGCTCATCAGAAGCAAGGATGGCCAGACTTCATCTCACATACTTTGGACATGTTATCAGGAGAAACCAGTCCCTGGAAAAGGACATCATGCTTGGTAAAGTAAAGGATCAGTGAAAAAGAGGAAGACCCTCAAGGAGATGGATTGACACAGTGGCTGCAACAATGGGCTCAAGCATAACAATGATTGTGAGGTTGGCCCAGGACCAGGCAGTGTTTTGTTCTGTTGTGCACAGGGTTGCTATGAGTCAGAACCAACTTGATGGCACCTAATAACAACAACAACACCATCTTCTTATAATGGATGATATATATTTTTTCCCTTATAAAATATCAGAAACATGTAGCCATGCAGCATCAGAAATACTCCCTTAGAAGAGAAAGCTGAGCTTATAGTAGAGTGCAAACTAATAAAACTAGAAGGAATGATGGAACTTAAAAATCATTGTTGTCGTGTGCCGTTGAGTTGATTCTGACTGACAATGACCCTATAGGACAAAGCAGAACTTCCCCATAGAGTTTCCTAGACTGTAATCTTTATGGGAGCAGATCACCAGGTCTTTTCTCCTGTGGAGCTGCTGGTGGGTTTCAACCACCGACCTTTCGGTTAGCAGCCGAATGCTTTACCCATTGCGCCACAGGGCTTCTTTGAAAATCATTAGGGGACTCAGGCAGACGTGGCTGTGGCGCATGCTTGTCTGTTTTCCCATTCTTGCCTATTCTGTAATATTCTTTGGACTCAGGCAGACATGGCTGTGGCAGCATGCATGTCTGTTTTTCCATTCTTGCCTATTCTATAATGGTCTTTGGACTTGGGCAGACATGGCCGTGGCAGCATGCTTGTCCGCTTCCCACTTCTGCCCGCTGAGTATATGCCAAATAAAACTTTCTTTTGCTTTAAAAAAAAAAAAAAGAAAATCATTAGTAGATGTGAAATCTAGGCAATGAATACGGAAGACCGGGGAAGAATTGATGCCTCTGAATTATGGTGTTGACGAAGAATATTGAATATACCACGGACTGCCAGAAAAACAAACAAATCTATCTTGAAAGGAGTATAGCCAGAATGCTCCTTAGGAAGGAGGATGGTAAGACTTCGTCTCACGTGCTTTGCACATGTTATCAGGAGGGACCAGTCCCTGGAGAAGGACATCATGCTTGGCAAAGTAGAAGGTCAGCGAAAAAGAAGACCCTCAACAAGATGGATTGACACAGTGGCAGCAACAACGGGCTCAAACATAGCATGATTGTGAGGATGTACATAGGATCGCTATGAGTTGGAACTGACTCGACGGCACCTAACAACAACAAGAAGAAAACTAGTGGGTGAAGGTTTGATGAAGAACAGAATATTTACACAGTCCCCCAAATTATTTATTAATTACAAAATACAGTAACTACAGTAGAGAAACCTGACAGATCTCACCTTTACCAGAAATGTTAACATCAGTAGTGTTAGGACTAACCAACATCATACTTTTCCTCGTAAGATATGCTGAGAAGGACACATCACTTCTGCGGTATTCCTGCCAAAAGTGGATAGCCTAAATGCAGTTATGAGGAAAGTTCGAGTTGAAGGACATTCTACAAAATAACTGCCCTGTATATTGACAGTAAAAGAAAGTCAAAGAAAGACTGAGGAACTGACTCACATTAAAGAAGATTAAAGAGACATGACAACTAAATGCAAAGCTTGATCTGAGATTGTACCTGGCCTATGAAAATAAAATAGCTATACAGTATATTATTGGGGCAATTAATGAGATTTGCTGATGGACCATGTATTAGATAATATTATTGTATCAGTAATGTTAAATGTCCTGTTTTGATCATTTTACTGTAGTTATATAAGCAAAATATTCTCAGAAAATATTCTGAAATGTTTAGAGGTTTCCTTACATAAAATGTCTCCAATTCACTCTCAAAATTTTCAGGAAAACAAAAACAAATAAACAAAAGCCATACACATAAATACCATGAAAAAAGAGAGAAAGAGAATGGACAAAGCATATGGGGCAAATGATAAACAATTGGTGATTCTCGGTAGAGAATCTGGGTATATGGAGTTCTTTGTATTATTATTACGATTTTTTTTCTAAATTTGAAATTATACCAAAATAAAAAATTATAAAAATATGTTTTTAATCTCAAACAAGCAAAGATCCTCCATTGATGTTAACCTGGTGACTGGGAAACATTTCAGGTAATTAACATAGACTGTTCTTTCAAAGGTCTGAATTATTTTGAAAATCAAAATAAGGAACTCAGGAGAGTTCCAGAAATGTGTTTAACACTAATTTCAATTGGAAATGTAATATACTCTTTTTCTCTAAGTGCTCATTAGATATTGCCTAAGTACTGGTCATTCTGTAAAAAGTGGTTGTTTACAGCGAGCCCTTTTGCAAAACAGAACATTTTATGATCTCAGTTTCGTAAATGGAGAAGAAAAATGTATGCAAAGATTAAGGGCTGAAAGAAACACAATGAATCTACTCAAAATAATTTCAAATGAACTGGCTTCATTTTCTTAACCTTGATGTTAATTTTATAAGCATTCCATACGTAAAGCCTGAGTGAAAGCAGGATTGCTTAGGGAGAAGCCAGTATTTTTTTTGTGAAGTACTAACATGTGAGAAAGCACACGTGGCTTCTTCGGTTTCTTCCTTTATCAGTTTTCTAAATTACCTTTTGCACTCTCCATTGTTTATTAAGCACCCACTAGGTGCTAGGAAGATATAAAAGACAGGGACATGGGTCTCTGGCAGAGACCACTAGTTAGTTGCCTATTTAATATCCATATCTCCTTTGCAAACACATTTACTGTTGGATGAGGCAGCGTGCTCAGCTATAAAAATTCCTCAGCTTTCCTTGCTGATGTTGTGGCCAAAAAGATATAAAATGAGTTGTAGAGTGAGGCTTCTGGAAAAGCTATTCAAAATTTTGTTATGAGGCCTACCCTTTCCTCTTAATCCTTTCCTCCTTGCCTGGAAGATGAATATGATGGCTGACTTTCAGCAGCCATCTTGTACACATGAGAAAGGCTTAAACTCTAGGGATGGTGGAGTAGAAAGCTCAAAGTGGCTAGGTCCCTGATGCCATCTCAGAGTCACAATACCAGCCCTGGCCTGCCTTCCTCTGAACTCCTTTTATGTAAGAGAAAATCATCTTCTATCTTGTTTAAGTCATTGTTACTTTGGAGCTCTGTAGCTAGCATCTGAATGCAATTCCTAAATTATATAGTCCCCGATTTAAAGGACTAATGTAGGAGAGAAGACTAATGCACACAAAACAATTAGAGAACACTTCTCAGTAGCTACTTAAGAGATAGCATAGGTGGAAAGAGCAGAGTTTTAGAATCCGTTACCCTGCAGTTCAGTCCTAAGCTCAGCAACTTAGAGTATGTGACCTTGGGAAAATCATGTAAACTTTCTGAACCTCCATTACCTCTTTTATAAAATAAAGATGACCCTGGTGATGTAGTGGTTGAGAGCTATGACTGCTAACCAAAAGGTCAGCAGTTTGAATCCACCAGGTGCTCCCTGGAAACCCTATGAGACAGTTCTACTCTATCCTATAGGGTTGCTATGAGTTGGAATCGACTCCACGGCAATGGGGTTTTCTTTTTATAGTTGTTATGATCTGGCACTTAGTAGGTACTCAATAAATGATAGTAATAATTTATAAGCCGTACAAACTCACAGAAGGAAAAAATCTTATATAGATTGAAATTGTCAGAAAAGCCATATAGAATCAGTTGGATTTTGCTGGCAGAAAAGGATAGAAATGTTTTTGGATGGATAATGAGAAAAGGTACTCCAACTTGGATAAAGGGAAAGGCAGGTACAACATGGGTAAAGACATGGAGATGGGCTGAATACCACATATTTGAGGGTTACTAAGAAAATAAAAATGACTGGTATCATGGAATTGAAGAAAATAAGGTGACATAAATAAGATGTAATCAGGGTGGCATAGCTGGGGTGGGATGAGGGCGGCAGAGCTGGGGTGGGATCAGGGTGGCATAGATGGAGTGGGATCAGGGCACAGATGGGGCAGGATCAGGGTGGCATAGCTGGGTGCTATCAGGATGGCATAGACAGGGCAGGATCAGGGTGGCAGAGCTGGGCAGGATCAGGGTGGCATAGCTGGGGTGGGATTGGGGTGGCATAGCTGGGGCAGGATCAGGGTGGCGTAGCTGGGGCAGGATCAGGGTGGCATAGATGGGGTGGGATCAGGGTGGCATAGATGGGGTGGGATCAGGGTGGCATAGCTGGAGAGGGATTGAAAACCAAAAGAAGACATGTGACTTGATGTGGACTTGCACAAGGAGGCTCTATAAATTTTATACAAAAGGAATGATCAGGCCAGACATAATGAAAGCTCATCACACTAAGATGTTCAGTTATTCTAAATTATTTTCTTCTAGAACAGCAAGTCACAAGGAAATGACTCCAAGTACCAAATGAAAGGTGAGCATCTAATCCAAAAAACTGCCGTTATTTTAAAGGAAAGATTGCCTAATGGCAAACATTAATCTTGTTGTTAGAAAGGTGATGTGATGTAGTTTGAGTTCACACCAGCTTTCTTCCTGTGGTTTTTTTTGTATAAAATGAAGACTTGTGGTATCTGGCAAAGGTGCTTTTCACTAAAATAATAATGATAATCATGCCAATCCAACAAAATGTGTTTCTCTTTACACACCATAAACCACCAGCAGAAACTTACCCATTTCATTGCTAATGGTGTCTTTTTCTCTATCTCATTTTAAACATTCTCTTTGTAATGCCATTTGTTTCCAGCAAATATTTTAGAACTTTCTCAAGGTAAAAGTTAAGAAGTCATTTGCCAATCACCCCACTTTCTGGTTTCTAGAGGATCACTATATTGTACAATAAAGTTATTGTTGCTTTTTCTACATGTTAGAATGGAAATTGGTAAATTAAACCAGCTGTCATCCTTCTTGTAGGTCTGCACTTCCCAAATAGAGCCCACCCACAAGTTCCAATTTCAGGATTCTTCTCTTCCTTCCCATAGTCTAAAATACAGGCTGTAACAGGAGGTATAAACAAATGTGTACAAAACTTCACTGAGTAATCACACTTCTGAACTGTCATGGAAAAGGCATGAATGTGGAGTGAGAAGACTTGACATTGAGTTCTGACTCTGCAAGTAAGATGGGAGATGTTGAGCAAGTTAGACTTCCCAAACCTCAGTCTCCTCTCCTGTAAAATAAAGATTATAACTCCTTACTTAAAGAAGTCCTTCTTCTGAGAGAATGAAGAACATCAGAGACACAAGGAAAATATTACCCTAAGAGACAGAAAGGGCCACATAAACCAGAGACTCCATCAGCCTGAGACAGAACCAGATGATGCCCGGCCACCACCAATGACCGCCCTGACCGCCCTGACAGGAAACACAACAGAAAGTCCCTAATGGAGCAGGAGAAAAGTGAAGAGCAGAACTCAAATTCTAATAAAAAGACCAGACTTAATGGTTTGACTGAGCCTGGAGGGACCCTGGAAGACACGGCCCCAGACTCCCTGTTAGCCCAAAACTAAAACCATTCCCAAGGCCAACTCTTCAAAGATTAGACGGGACTATGGGACATAAAATGATACTCGTGAATAGTGTGCTACTTAGCTCAAGCAGATACATGAGACTAAATGGGCAGCTCCTGTCCAGAAGTGAGATGAGAAGGCAGAGAGGGTCAGGAGCTGGTTGAATGGACTCGGGAAATCTGGGTTGGAAAGGAGAAGTGTGCTGTCACAGTATAGGGAGAGCAACTAGGGTCACATAACAACGTGTCTGTAAATTTTTGTAGAGAAACTGACTTGAATTGTAAACTTTCACTTAACGCACAATTAAAAAAAAAAAGAAGTCCTCCTTTGGGAGGACTGCATACAATAATGTGTGAAAATGCTCTGTAACTTTTAAAGAATTGTAATGAGTCCAGTAGACACTTGGACTACCTACCCAGACTATGCTCCCTTTTCTGGCACATGTCTCCATCACACCCTTGCAAAGGTGGACCCAGGCCAGCCATATTTGAAATAATCATAACACTGATAGTTTTTAAAAAAGAGCTAACATTGAGGACTTCTTATGTGCCTGCACTGAGATAAGCCCTTTACAAGGATTATTTTATTTCATCTTTCCAATAACCCCGTGCAGTAGGTACCAGTGCCATCCTCATTTTATAGATGAGCAAATAGACACACAAACAGGCTAAATAACCTATTCAAGGTTACCTGGCTAGTAAGTAGTAGAGTCCAGTTTGAATCTAGGCACTCTGATTCCAGATCCCTACCTCTCCTGTTAGTCCCCTCCCCCTACTAATCAGAGGGGGACACAGGTCATGAAGACCAGCAGGGGCGCTGGACTAATCAGATTGTTGCTCAGGAATCTGAAATAAGAGATACAGAAAACTCTAGTCATATAGTGGTTGGCTCTGGACTCTTGATGGGGTCTCTGGTCCAAGGCAAGTCAAATCCATGTGCGGGCCAAAGTTATAAGAACAGGAACCAGGAGTATGCAGAAAAAGCACTCTAAAGAACACAAAGACCAGAGAGAGGTAAAGTGGCTGGCAACCTCTCAATTCCTATGTATGTCTTGCACTTTGTATCTTTGTAATTGCCCTATATGCTTATCAACAAAATCTCATTTACATATGCTATTTGAGTGAGCTGTGTAATTTGCAAACGAATGATCTCTAATTATTCTAACAAAGTATTTCCAAAGCAAACAGAAGTTGTGTGTGCAAAATATGTAGAGCACTGTTCTTTATAATAACACGACATTGGAAAGAACCTAGCTATCCAATAACCAGGGAATAGTAAATTGTACCATGTCTACTCAGTGGAATATTATGTAATCATGAAAATGCATAAACCCCAAAACTGGATATAAGTAGAGTAACTACATTATATTTTTAAAAAATACACGGTTGTAAAGATTGAGAAAAAAAAAGCTATACAAATATATTTAAACCTGGGATGGCAGGAATATTGTTCAAAATATATTGTTCAAAAATTCCATTAAACTTCTGAGAAAAGTTTGAGGGCCCTTAAAATGTCCTTTTCTTAAAACATTTGGTAGAATTATTAAGTCCAAGAACTGGAAAGAATTTTAGAAGTCATTTCATCCAATTTTTCATTTCTTCAGACACTGAACACCTATAGGGATGAGGAGCCCTCTGCCTTCTAATATAAAGTAACTGCAAAGTGGTGCTCACCCTCTGCTTGAACCCCTCTGGGAAGTGCTGAAGTGCTGAAGTCACTCCTCTCTTTGGTTGGCTTGTTACAAAGTTCTCCCTTATATTATGTGCGTGGGTTCTTCCTCTTTGTTCTAGTTCTGTTAGGGTCAAGGTCATTCCTTTTTACATGATAATATTTAGGGTCAGTTTCACTGGTGGACGACCTGTCTAACAGGACCCTGTGCTCAGAAAGACCCCATGCTTGTTTAATACTCTGCTGTCGCCATCTTGAAATTCTTAATTTTTTGAACAAGGGAACCCACATTTTCATTTTGCACTGGGCCCCGCAAATTATGTAGCTGGTACTGATAATATTGCAAATAGCTTTATGTCAACCCTTCTCATTCCTTTAGACACTTTTTATGTGATCAGATTTTGAGTCTTTTAACCATCCTGCTTGCTCTTTTCTGTGTTCCCAGAACTCACCTCAGACCGTAGATATGATCTAGTCAGTGTGGAGTATAAGGATCCTCAAACACTCTTGTTATAAAAGTCCCTGAGTGTATATATATTTTTAGTAATGTTGTTGTTGTTAGTTGCCATGAAGTCGATTCCAACTCATGATGACCCTATGTGTGCAAAGTGGAATTGCTCCATTTTTGGAATTGCTCCAAAAAGGCTGTGACTTTTTTGACACAGGAGAAAGATGCGGCAATCTGCTTCTGTAAAGATTTACAGCCTTGGAAACCCTATGGGGCAGTTCTACTCTGTCCTATAGGGTCGCTATGAGTTGGAATCGACTTGACGACAGTGAGTTTGGCCCTTTTTGAAGCAGATTGGCAGGCCTGTCCTCCAAGGCTCCTCTGGGTGGGTTCGAACTGCCAACCTTTCAGCTAGTAGTTGAACACTTAACTGTTAGCACCACCCAGGGACTCCTACAACAACCCTACTAGTTAAGAAATGGATTTATCCCCAATTTGCAGATAAGAAAACTATGGGTTACTAAGGTTATATAACATGTTTACAGTCATACAGTTAATAAGTGGCAGAGAAGGACCCAAACCCAAGTCTGACTAACTGCAAGTGTATTTCAGTCTTTTACACTATGCTCTGGTTGTGCAATGGTTAAGCACTCAGCTGCTAACGAAAAGGTTGGCGGTGGTTCAAGCCCACCCAGCGGCTCTTCAGGAGAAAAGACTTGGCAATCTGCTCCTGTAAAGATTTTAGCCTAGGAAACCCTACGTAGCAGTTCTACTCTGTCATATGGTCCCTGTGAGTCAGAATCAACTTGAAGGTACCTGACAACACACTGTGCTCCACTATGGCTTCTCCCAAATTATTAGAGGCATTTACTGTTTTGAGGGGCTTGAGGCAGCACACATCGAGCTGTTTGTGAATCCTGAGCTTAGGGTCAAGTAATTTTGATCTAGGGTGATTTAGTGGGAAGGCCTTTTCGTATACTGATTGTGCTCCTCCCACACAGCGACCTCCTCTCCCAGGTTCATGATCTCTGTTAGATTCTTTCCAAGCATTTTTCTTTTTCTTTCTAGGCTTAGCTTCTCTATTAGTTTCTGATTGCTGTTATAAAAAATTACCAAAAACTTAGTGGCTTAAAACAAAATAGATTTATTATTTTATAGTTCTGGAAGTCAGAAGTCTGAAATGGGTCTTACTGGGCTAAAATCAAGGTATTGGCAGAACTGTATTCCTTCCAGGGCTCTAGGGGAGGATCCACTCCTTGACTTTTCCATCTTCTAGAGGCTGCATACATTCCTTGGCTTGTGGCCACATCACTCCAACCTCTGCTTCTGTCATCACATCTTCTCTGACTCTGACCCTCCTGCCTCTCTCTTATAAAAATCTTTATGATTGCCATGGCCCATTTGAACAATCCATGATAACCTCCCCATTTTAAAGTCAGCTGATTAACAACTTCAATTCCATCTGCCACTATAATTCCCCCTTGCCATGTAACAGAACATATTCACAGGTTCCAGAGATTCTTCAGACATCTTTGATTATTCTACTTACCACAGCCTCCCTACTCCCTTCCCCTTAACACACACCCAGTTCCTCATGTGACCTTGATTCCAGGGCCTTCCCCAACCTGCTCACCTTCTTATGGATGCATTCTGGTCCTTCTGTGATTTAGGGTACCTACTATGTGCTAGGAGTCCCTAGGTGGTGCAAACAGTTAATAACTCCGCTGCTAACTGAGAGGTTGGAGGTCAAAGTCCACCCAGAGGAGCCCTGGAAGAAAGCTCTGGCAATCTACTTCCGAAAATACAGTCATCGAAAACTACATGGGAGCACGGTTCTACTCTGACACACATGGGTTGCCATGAGTCAAAAGCAACTCGATGGCAAATGGTTTTTCTACTATGTGCTAGGCATTTTACTAAGGGCAGGGGACACCAAGAAAAAAGACATAGTCCCTCCTCTCAAGGTGCTCACATTTTTGTGGATCTGACAGAACAATCTTAAAACACAAGAAATCATGGCAATTACTGGGATGTGAAGGAGCACTCAGGACTTGGGGCCTGGGGTAGGAAGGGATAGGTCTTATTCCTCCTATTCCTATCAAAGATCCACAAAATCAAGAGAGGGCTACTACCACAGAGAAAGAGGATCTGCACTCTAGTGAGCAGAGTGTGGGCTCAGGCGTCCCTAAAGGGTCACTGCTGGAAGTGGTGCAGAAGCACAGGAATGTGGAGACTTCCCTCTGCATTCCTGAAAGCCTCACTTAAGCACAGAGTCAGCGGCAGCCATCAGGGGTTACTCATTACTAAGGCCAGGAGGACCCCTGCCAGGAGGAACAAGTGGCAGGGCTCGATTTACAGTGTCCAGTGGGAGGGCTCACCCCTGGTCGGAGATCCTCTCATTTCCCCAGTGTGCACCTGACCTAAAACAAGGGCTTATTCTGAAAGTTGAAAAAGGGAGAAATTGTACGATTAAAAGCACAAAGATGGAGTTTAGTTCCTCTCTGCATCTGAATGTGGAACGTGAAAAGGAGTCAACAGCTTTCAATGATTTCTGTTTATTTTAAAACCTTCTCACAGTCCAGGACCCTGATGGCCCTTGTGATTGACCTTTTTTCCTACTGGATGACCATTTTGTAATTCTTATCATAACAAACTCAGAAGCTACAGTCTGAGCTTTCATGTTCCCGCCCACAGATGTTTCACAGGAACCACGGGACCCTTGTTTCCAGCTCTATACTGAACTCTGCTGTCTCCTTTCAGAAACAAAAGCAAATATATATATATATATATATATATATATATATATGCACTTTTTTCTCCTATTTAGCTTCCCTAGTTACGACAAGTTTCTCGTTTCAAAAGCACACAACAGGAATGTTTTTTCCAGTGGTACATGGCCAGTAAGCTATATAGAGGAGACTGAATTCATGTTAAATCAGGTGACTTTGTGAAATAACTAGTGTTTTATAAGAGCTGTCTAGTCAACAAAAAGTTTCCCCAACCACTGAATGTTGTTCCTCAAAACAGCCTTGCACAACAGCTGTATTTGATGGTGGTTCATTAGACACTAAGTACCTGTCAAATCCAGAGTCCCTTTCTGAGAACGTTGGCTGAATGGGGACTTTTCTTTTTTATACTGCATTAAATAAAATAAATTCTGCTCTCAGTCCACAATTGACAGGACCAGGGATCAGTTTATGCTCTTTGCTTTTAGTTTCACATCTGCTAGGTGGCCATCAGCCTAAACACCTCTAGGGACATGGAAGTCTCCACTCAAAGCAACCTTCAGTTGGCTCTGACTAATGGCCAGATTGAGAACTGTAAGTTCTCTCAATGCTTCTGCAAGAGAACCACAAGAGAGGACAACACCTTCAAGGGTTTTGGTGTGGGCCCATTACACAAGGGACATTGGTGGTTCAGTGGTAGAATTTTTGCCTTCCATGAGGGAGACCCAAGTTTGATTTCTGGTAAACGCATCTCATGCACAGACACCACCCATCTGTCAGTGGAAGCTTGTGTGTTGCTATGATGCTGAACAGGTTTGAGCAGATCTTCCAGACTAAGATAGACTAGGAAGAAAGGCCTGGTGATCTACTTCCAAAAATTAGCCAATGAAAACTCTGTAAATCTGAATGATCTAATCCAACCAATCATGGAGATGGCACAGAACTGGGCATCATTTCATTCCATCGTACACGGGGTCGCCATGAGTTGGGAGCCAACCCAATGACAGCTAACGACGACACATATTTGATATTTGAATATAGCAAACCCACCCAATCAGACCCTTTGTCTTGGACACTATGAATGACAGATGGTCACAGAAAAGGTGGATTGTCAAATCTAAGGTCTTCCCTCCAAATAATGCACAAGACCTGCTGTTTTTCCAGTCCCGGAGGTACTGGGACTTGGAATTAATTACTCTGTGGCTAAAAGAGAAGATGTTGTATCTTTGCAGTAAGCTTCTCCTTCTTGAAATTTTAAATGTCAAACTAATCTAAAGATCTACTTATTATTCCTGTTCTAAAGATGAGAAGATGGAGTCTCAGAGAGATTAAGCAACCCACCCAACGTCTTCTGGCTAGGAAGTGGCACAGCTACATTTTATAACCCTGGTTGGCATAATTTTTAATCTCAGTAATCCTATTTCTTAAATGCACATCCCAAATAATGATTCTTCTGTTCAGGTTTAATTAATCAAGGACTATGGTCAGAAATGATAGAAATCCAACTTCAACTAGTTCAAGGGAGAAAAAAAAAAAAGAATTTATTGGATCATGTAACCAAATCAATCTCACAAATAGGAGAGTGGGGCTGTCCTCAGGGACTCAATTGCCTTTAGGACTCTTCTATTTTTCTCTATGCACATTGGCTTTATTATTTTCGACTACAAATGGGGTTTCTTTATGAAGAGTAAACGTGGCTACCAGTGCTGCAAACTTAACATCACTTTATATCTAGCTGAAGAGCAAGAGAACATTTGTCACAAGAAAAACCTGGGTCAGGACTCTGACTGGCCCAGCTTAAGTCCACTGATTCAGAAATGCTGTGAGCTATAACACATTAAAAACCTGTAGCAATACAGTCAACTGATATTTGACAAAGGCAATTCAATGGTGGTGGAACAATTGGCTGTCCATATGCAAAGCCAACCAAAAAAATAAAACAAACAAACAAACAACAACAATAAAAACCTGGACACAGACCTTACACCTCACACAAAATTTAACTCAAAATGGATCCTAGACCTAAATGCAAAAGCAAAACTTTGAAACTTCTAGAGAAAAGCATAGGAGAAAATCTACATGACCTGGGATTTGATAACGAGATTTTATATACTACATCAAAAGTACAATCCATGAAACAAAAAATTAAGAAGTTGGATTTTATTCAAATTAAAAACTTCTGCTTTGCAAAAAATACCATTAAGAGAATGAAAAGACAGCCAGAGACTGGGAGAAAATATTTGCAAAACACATATCTGACAAAGGACTTGTATCCCAAATATACAAATAGCCCTTGAAACTCAACAATAAGAAAACAAATGACCCAATTGAAAAACAGGCAAAAGATCTGAATAGACACTTCACCAAAGATACTGTAAATAGATGGCAAATAAACATATAAAAAGATGCTCACTGTCCACTGTAACTAAGAAAATAAAAACTCAAACAACAATAAGATGCACTACACAGCTTTTAGAGGGGCTAAAAAAAAAACCTGACAATACCAATAGCTGCTAAGGATGAGGAGCAATGGAAACTTTCACGCATTGCTGGTGGGAATGCAAAATGGTACAGCCACTTTGAAAGATAGTTTGGCAGCTTCTTACAAAGCTAAACACAATCTTACCATGTTGTTGTTGATGTCTGGTGCCTTCAAGTCAGCTCTGACTTAGAGCAACCTTATATATAACTGAACAAAATGTTGCCTGATCTGGCACCATCCTCACAACTGTCGCTATGTTTGAGCCCATTGTTGCAGCCACTATGTCGGTCCATCACATTGAGGGTCTCCTTCTTTTTCAGTGACCCTCTACTTTACCAAGCATGATGTCCTTCTCCAGGGATTGGTCCCTCCTGATGATGTGTCCAAAGTAAGCAAAACGAAGTCTCGCCATCCTTGTTCTAGGAGCATTCCAGCTATACCTCCTCCATGACTGATTTGTTCCTTCTTCTGCAGCTGATGGCATATTCAATATTCTTCGCCAACACTACAATTTGAATGCATCAATTCTTCTTCCGTCTTACTTTTCATTGTCTGCTTTTCACATGCATATGAGGCAATTGAAAATCTTGTTGTTTGGTGCCGTAGAGTCAGTTCAGATTCATAGCGACACTGCATACAACAGAACAAAACACTACCTCGTCCTGCGCCATCCTCACAATCACTGCTATGTTTGAGCCTATGTTGCAGCCACTGTGTCAATCCATCCACTTAAGGGTCTTCCACTTTCTCTCTGACCCTCTACTTTACCAAACATGATGCCCTTCTCTAGGAACTGGTCCCTCCTGATAACATGTCCAAAGTACGTGAGATGAAATCTTGCCATCCTTGATTGTAAGGAGCATTCTGGCTGTACTTCTTCCAAGACAGATTTGTTTGTTCTTCTGGCAGTCCATGGTATATTCAATAGTCTTTTCCAACATCATAATTCAAAGGCATCAATTCTTCTTTGGTCTTCCTTATTCATTGTCCAGCTTTTGCATGTATATGAGGCGATTGACAATACCATGGCTTGGGTCAGCCACACCTTAGTCCTCAAAGTGACATCTTTGCTTTTTAATACCCTGAAGAGTCTTTTGCAGCAGATCTGCCCAATGCAATACGTCGTTTGATTTCCTGACTGCCGTTTCCATTAGGATTGATTGTAGATCCAAGTCAAATGAAATCCTTGACAAGTCAATCTTTTCTCTGGTTATCATGATGTTGCTTGGTCCAGTTGTGACGATTTTTGTTTTCTTTGTGTTGAGGTATAATTCATACTGAAGACTGAAGTCTTTGATCTTCATCAGTAAGTGCTTCAAGTCCTCTTTGCTTTCACCAAGCAAGGTTTTGTTATCTGCATATCATAGGTTGTTAATGAGTCGCCCACTAATCCTGATGCCACATTCTTCTTCATATAGTCCAGCTTCTGGGATCATTTGCTCAGCATACAGACTGAATAAGTAGGATGAAAGGATCCAATCCTGACACATTTAAATGTTCTTAAACATATGTTTTGTAGAGGGTCAGTGAAAAAGAGGAAGACCCTCAAAAAGATGGACTGACACAGTGGCTGCAACAATGGGCTCACACATAACAAAGATGGTGAGGATGGTGTAGGACCGGCCAGTGTTTTCTTCTCTTGTGCCTAGGGTTGCTATGAGTCAGAACTGACTGGATGGCACCTAAAACAACAACAACAACGAATTGCTTAATATTAAAAAATATTCTTCAGCCACCATGTGCTCTTGCTAATACTTTGATGTTTTACAAATATCCCCAGAATCACAATTTGGAACACGAAGAGAAGAAAACAAATGCTCAGCACTACTGGGAAATGACACTTCATTACACAAGACTCTACTGAGTTCATAATGGGGGGAAGAGAACTGAAAATTTCATATGTTTTTTCTTCTTTTACCTAAGAACTTCTACCACTCAAATCTTCCCCCATCTGACACGGTGGCCATCTCTGATTTCAGCAGTTGCACCACCTACAAACCTGCACTGCATTTGAATGTAGTTGTTGCTTTTTATTTCAAGGAGAGGAGGAAAAAAAATATAAAGAAGTTATTTCTCCAGGGCCTGAAAAGTGTTGGCCCCAAGAGCCGATGTTTAGGGTTATGCTCTGCCAGTGCTGAGCACCAATCCCAAGTAACAAAGGTTAATAAATGTGCGTGTGCGTGCACGTGTGTGCGTGTGTGTAAGAGAGAGAGAAAGAGAGATTGATTTATGACATGCAGTGTTAGAATTGACTCAACGGCAGCTAACAAGAAGCATGTACCCATGGCAGGAGCTCCTCTAACCTGGGTCTAAGATTAGTGCTGCTTCCCTGTTGATGCTAAGGTGTGAGTTGGTGCAAGATCTGCATGAATGGCTGGAAGAGCAGGAGTTAAGGCTTTTGGCTATCAGGAGATAGCCCCCAGATGGACTCTCTTGAGATACCTGCGTTTATATGACCTCTTGCAAGACGATCCCTCAAGATGATCACAGCAGTGGCCACCTGGCTAACGTACTATGTGTTGGCTCTCCCTTCCTTCCTGCCTCACTCTCCTTTTCCCTTACTCTTGCTTCCCTGGAAATGCTCTCCCCAGTAAAGTAGTGGCACTTAAACCTTGGCCTCATTTTCTGCTTTCTGGGGGAACTCAGGGTAAAATACTACCCTATAAAATAGTAATCCTTATCTTGCCACTCTCTTTACCCCTTAGCCAGTTTTATTATTTTCTATATCACGTGTCACCATACCATATTATCTTCTTCCCTCTTCCTTGTCTTTCTCCTTCCCAAGAGTGGTTCTGGCTTGGTCTGGCTCACTTCTTTCAGAGCTGTTGACTGTTGTTTCCCAAGAGGCCAATGGCAAGGGTAGAGATGTACAAGCGTAGGTGAGGAGTGAAGAGGAAAGGGACAAGAAAGCGCAAGTGCAGGATTCACTGTTCCAATGGGCTGTGTCCTGGCTGTGCCCCTTAGAGACTGTGAGACTCTGAAGTCTCTTAGTCTGAGTTTCAGACACCCTATTCGTAAAACAGGACTATGAATCCTTGCCCAACCTACACTACCAGGTGGTTGGGAGGATCAAATGGAATAATTTTGTGAACACGTCTTATGCAAATGAAAATGTTAGTAATGTGATTTGGCAGGGTTCCTACTAGTAGCCCCCAAATAAAAGAATTTCTGTATCTATGATTTAGCAAGTAAATTAATGCAGCCTGGAGACGAGTGGGTCCACAGCAGTCAAGTGAGCAAGACTAAATGATCAGACCTTGGCAGCAGCAGCTACATTCACTATGAATTCACATATGGGGTCATATAGTTGAGAAGAAGAGGGGCATGATGGTCCACATTTGAGCTTAGCAATTAATTCATCTAATAATTTCAGCTGACTTCTTATGCTTCCATGACTGCTCCTTAGTCCAAAACTATGCATATCGTTGTTGTCACACCTTTCTCCCGCAGAGCAGCTGGTAGGTTTGAACAGCCAATCTTTCGGTTAGAAGCTGAGCGCTTAACCACTACACCACCAAGCCTCCTTGAGTTTGACAACAGTTCATACTAAAAGACTTCGGGAGTGTGCATGAGCCAACAGGGTGGTGTGATTGCCAAAAAACAGTGAATGCATCCAAATCCCACACCTGGTGTACTGGGTTCCCATTAGGATGACACACTTAAGTCTGACATGAACAAGCTGGAAGCCGTGCCAAAAGGAGCAAGCAGGATGGGAAAATGGCTGGAAAAATGCCACATGAGGAGTGTCTGAAAGACTAAGACAAAGGAAGTCCAAGAGTGAGTATATATAAACCAATATTTGAAGGACTGATATGTGAAGGGATGACTTCATTTATTCTGTCAGCTCCAGGAAAGCAGAACTCAGACCTATGGGTGGAAGTTACCTGGGGATAGATTTCAGCTCAGTGGAAGAATTTTCTGATAATGCAGGCATCCAATGACAATACAGCTGTCTACCCATGATACGAGCTGTCCAGTGAAGAAGGACCTGAGTCCCAGAATCTGGTACTAGATATAACATTGGCCTAGATACCAACTCAGGAATTCTATTTCAAAAGAAGACCATGACTGCTCCAACAGAAGCAGTCTTGTGTTAGCAAGCAATTTATGTGCTCCTTCACAATGCTATAACCTCTTGGGGGCAGCAGAGTAAGGAAGAACAGGAAAGATATCTTATTTCTCTTAATACTGGCTAAACAGACACTGCTTATCTACTCAGAGGCAGGTACCTGAAGTGCCAAACCAACCTCTTTTTTCAGTGGTAACGTTTTCATTGCAACAATACTGTGGAGAAAGGAAGCTATCATTACCACTGATGTTTGAAAATTAATTTTGAAGTAAGAAAATAACTGCTTCTACATTTCAGCACATTATTTAACTCCACAAACCTTAGTTTCCTTATCTGTTAAACAGAGATGACAGCGATATTTACCTCTAACGATGGTTCACTCATTAATTCAACAAATATTTGGGCACCTATTATGTGGCAGGCTTAGTTCTACTTGCTGGGGATATCTATCATTGAACTAAAAAGACACAAAGCCCTCACCGAGCTTGCATTCTAGTGGGGTGAGGCAGCAGTAAACACAGCACATAAACTGTAGAATGTTAGTGTGAACATAGCATACGGAAGTGCTATGGGAAAATAAAGCAGGGAAGAAGACGGACAGGAGGGAGGTGGTTTCTGTGAAAGGAATGAGTAAGCTAATGCAGGTAAAAGTGCGTAGGCTGATTCAGTAGAAAGTCTTCAATTCGTGTTAGCTATGATTACCACAGGGAATTCTGAGCTGGTAGGACCTACAGTAAAATGCATCATCCAACTCCTGAATTATTCAATAGGTGATGTGTATTCAAAGTAAAAACCAAAAGAAAGTGGATTCTGATATTTGCAGGTGAAAGAGAGCAATCAATGAAAATATAATGACTTTGGGGTTCTGGCGCTGCCTCATTTGTGCAAGAATGGTGAAACCTGGGTTTGAACTGAGTTGCATCAGGCAAGTGACCTAACTTCTCTATGCCTTAGTCCCCCCACCCCCACCCCATTTGACCAGGGCGGTTGTGATACTTAGTAATAACATATGTAAAATAGTGGGCACACAACAGATAACAGCGTACATTATTATTATAATGTTGTTGTTGTTAGTTGGCTCAGATCCATGGTGACCCCATGTACAGCATAACGAAAAGTTGCCCTGTCCTGCACTATCTTTATGGTTGTTGGCATGTCTGAGTCCATGGTTGCAGCCACTGTGAACTGCCCTCCAACCTAAGGGCTCATCTTCCAACATTATATCGGACAATTCTATGTTGTGATCCATAGGGTTTTCATTGGCCGAATTTTAGAAGTAGATCGCCTGGCCTCTCTTCCTAGTGCGTCTTAGTCTGGAAG
Source organism: Dugong dugon (assembly GCA_030035585.1). Taxonomy (NCBI): domain Eukaryota; kingdom Metazoa; phylum Chordata; class Mammalia; order Sirenia; family Dugongidae; genus Dugong; species Dugong dugon. Next base: position 93,900,590 of record CM057462.1, read on the forward strand.
CTTCGCTGAAACCTGTCTACCATGGGTGACCCTGCTGATACTTGAAATACCAATGGCATATCTTCTAGCATGATAGCAACATGCAAGCTACCACATATGGGTGGTGGATTATAATAATATATTACTTGTGTTTGTCTAATAAAAAAATCCATCTGATTTTCAGTGTATTCAAGTAGAAAAACTAAGGAGCATCCAGGCAATATTCCTCAGACGGGAACATTCCACCATCATGTGTTGCTAGGAGTTGGACTAAGGTCACTTGTTATGAGAACAAACCAGGAAGACATAAGGAAGCATTCAACTGATTAAATGCTCAGTCCAGTGCTCAGCCTTGCTAACTCCTTGGCTGCGGTCTTCAGAATTCAAAAAGATGCAAACAAAGATACAATGATTCACTCAAGCGGTTCTACAAATCTGAGGATTTTGCCAAAAAGAATTCCAAAAGGATTTATGAGGTGTGCTTCCCTCCAGAGCCTGCAAGTCAAGGAGATCCACAGGCTGTGTTTAATCAGCCCTATTTTCTCCGACACCTCTGTAGCATTGTCCCTCTGGTTCTTAACACTCTGATTAAGAGTCTTGGGAGATAAGAATTTAATTTGCTCCGTGTTGAACTATTTCTCATGGGGGCAGCTTTACAATGAAGGTGCTCTTTCTGCTTTCCCAGAGGGCAAAAGTAGAAGTCACACCACCATCACTTCCACATCTGCAAGTTCTAAAGTAAATGAAAGTTTGGGGGTATTTATTGGTGTACTAACACTAGCTCTCCTCCACTAGCCTTCCTCAAAGCAAAGGGAGCTATTTCTAGAATTGGAAGTCCCCCATTCACTGTGGATAGCACAGTAACCCTTTCTCTGCTATTGGGGGAGTCCGGCCCAGCAATCTGCCCCTTTCAGGGATAGCTCTGACCACCTGGCAGTTCAGAAGGAGTGAAAGGGCGTTAAGAGACAAAGTTGTTGACTTTGGTGGGTCTCAGTCAGTGCTTCTTAAATTATGTGTAGCAAAGGACCAGTTTTGTTCTTATTTCCAATCTATCATGGACGAATATTTTTGTTAAGATACAATAAAAATTAATTACTAAGATATTTTAGAAAGACAAAAAAAAAAAAGTTATTGCTTTTATTATTAGATTCGACAAACAAAATCACTGTCGATTTGCTATAAAGTTCCTAACTGTTTACTCACAATGTCTGTACAAATCTTGTCATGAACTGTAGTGCTGATCTAAGTCACTGTTTAGCCATGAATCTTTACTTGAAACAAATAAAACATAAACTTACCTCCCTTCCTCATAGAATAATATATTTAGCACAGTGGTTTGCACACAGTAATCACTCACTGAATTCTAGCTATGACTATTTACTCAGGGCCAAGTGAGAAGAAAGGGGGAAGCATCAACTGGGAGTCTGAGACTGGGTCTTAATTCCCGCTCTGTTCCTACTGACCTTGTAAAAATATGATCACCTTTCTGGGTTTTAGTTCCATAATTTACAATACATAATGAGATGGACCCTTTATCAGGAGGGATCACTCCCTGGAGAAGGACACCAGGCTTGGTAAAGTAGAGGGTCAGCAAAAAAGAGGAAGACTCTCAATGAGACGGATTGACACACTGGCTGCAAGAATGGGCTCAAACATGCCTGCTATTGTGAGCATGGCACAGGACCGGGCAACACTTCATTCCATCATAAAGTCACCATGAGTTGGAGCCAATTCGATCACACCTAACAACAAGGAGATGATCTAGAATCTAACATCTAGATCAGTGATTTATGAACTTAATTGAAACAAAGTGAGAAATACATGTGTCCCAGTACATAAATTTGCACATAGGTAAGCACTCAACTGTAAAATTTCATGAAGTAATATTATCCTTACACCACATGCTATGCACTCTGATATTTTCAATCATATTTTCTTTTTTGAAATGTTGGTCAAGGTATATTTAATTGATTTTGAACTTACAGTTTGAAAAACACTAGAGCAAATGTTTTCTAAGGTTCCCTCCAGATAGAATCCTAATGGGACTGACACCCAGTAGGTTCCTAGTCGATCACTTATAACTTAATTTCTGGGTAGGACTGACATTGTCAAAGAAAGGTGCATTTCAAAGTTATTTTGGGTTGTTAAGCCAGCTGGTTCTATTTGGATATTCTTAATGAATCCATTGATTACAAAGAAGAATGATCAAAGATGTGGGTGTCTTACCCTCACACCACTGAACCTATAGGTAACACTGGATAAACCCGTCAGCTGTCTTCATGCACATTTCCTTCAGGCAAATGAGCCAGGAGACGGCTCATGGGGAAATTTCCTTATTGGACTCTGTCTCACTAAATTGCCTTTTTGCTCCCTGGAGGAAGGAGAAGAGACAGCAGTGGGAGTCACCAGGCCTTTTCTGGAAGTGTTAGAAGGATTGAACTGGTATTTCCATTCCTTCATAAGTTAGCAGCAGTGGGTGAGGAGATTTACTTAGGGGAAGATACACTGATATGCAACCTTCAGTCTGAAGGGATATTTTGCAGTTCATTTTATCCTTTTAATAAATTACCTTAACTGTTTTGAGTTTCAACTCAGTGAAGAATAAAACACAAAACAATTTTATTTCAAATAACTTCTACCTCTGTGCTCTAACTCCCCCCTTTCCTCTTAAGTCATTAAAAATATCTCAAACTGATCTTTTACCCATTCAACTGGCCATAAGTCTCATTTTGTTTACCATTTTAACCTCATATTCAATACAAAACTTGTGGCTCGTGGCTTCAGTGACTTGAGGTAGAGGAGTGAGGTGGTCTGCTCTCTCACCCTGCATCCCTCCTCCCTGAGCTTATTCCCTTGGTTGTTTCCCTCCGTAACTATCCACAGTGAAAAAGTGGTCTTTGGGTTCCTCACGTGAACCACCCCACTTTGGTGGGGATGGGTTTTCTGACTGGCCAGGGAGCCTCTTCTTTGGAACACTCTCCATATCCTGGCTCACACATGGGGGCACATCTATTACCCTCTTTGTTGAGAGGCACTCCCGAGGATACTCATGGGTTGTGGAGAGCAGCTCTCCTGTGAAACACTGGCAAGAAGGCACCAAGTCCCAAGCCTCCTTCCAGGGATTCACTTCAAACCATGGAGTCCAAGGAAACTCACATCCCTCTACCACCAAATGTAGTTTTTCTCTCTTCTCTTTCTCCCTGCTCCTTCTCTTAGCTTCACAGGCCATGGGCATAAGAAGCACTTGCTGGGATAGTGGCTCACCAGTTTTCAGAAAAATGATAATCTCCAAGTTGAATGTTCCCTGTCTTTGAGGAAAGTACCCCCAAAAGGTGACTTCTCCCCCTCCTCCAGCCCTGTTATACGGGTGTGAGGAATGGGGACAATTTTAGAGAGTTGGTTCTGCAGAAATGACATCTTTCTAAAAAGTTCTATATGAAAACTCAGTTCTCTGACCATAGAAAATGGAGATTTTAAACATCTTGTTCTTCACTGTGGGCTCTTCTCACCAATTCTTAAAGACAACAGGAAAGGTTCCACTCAGCACCTCACACCACGTTAGATTCCTGACAGCCGCATGCCAGGCTCTGCGCCAGGTACTGTGAATACAGGAATGGATAAGAGAGCCATGGTCCCTGGCCTCGCTGAACTCACGACCTGACAAGATATTAAACATACACACACATTCCATATATGTCTATGAAATTCCACTGTGACAAATGCCCTGAAGGAAAAGGACAGGGTGCCGTGAGACTGGACCTAGTCATGGTTAGCAGGGGAAGAGCTAACTGAAAAAGTAATATTTAGTTTGAGACTGAAGAATAAGCAATAACTAGGTGAAGTGGACAGGAAGGGTGTTCCAGGCAGAAGGAAATGTACCTGAGCTGGGAAGAAGCTTGATTCCCTGGAAAAGCAAAGGACAACCAGCCAACCGGGCACAAAATATGGGAACCAGATTTGCTGGGACCTCATGGGGCACAGTTACTCTTGATCCCAAGAGGAAAGGAAGCCATTACAGAGGTTTTAAGGAAAGTGGTGCCATGATTGAATTTTCATCTTAAAAAGTCGCACAGAGGAGACTGCATCAGAAGAGGGCACCAGCGGAAGGAGAGAGGCAGTACTTATATGACGGTTTGTAAGTTTTAAAGCACTTTCACACATGCTGAGTCTAATTCAGTTTGAAAGCCTCACCTACTTATAAACATTCCAAAGCAAAGTTGTATTAACTTATATTAACTTAATTGCTTATACAGTTTTATGTTCTGGAATCATACCCTGCTCTACCACTTACTTACCTGTGTGGCTTGAGGACCTCTGTGTGCCTCCTCGGGTTCTTCAGTTATGAAGTGTAACTCTTCTACTCTTTTAAGGTTTGAATGAGGATGAGTGCCTTGGTACACAGGTGTTCAACAAAAAGTCAGTACAGGCAAATAATCCTGACAATTAAAAAAAAAAAAGGAAAAAGGGAAGATCTCTTCTGGCTATTGTTGATCCAATTAGTTATGCAAAATTCTGAATATCAACTTATGCAAGACTGGCCAAAACTCATTTATTAAGGAGTGGAATTTTATGATATGAGATTAGTAATATTAGAATAGTTTGAGATAGGTAAGTCAGGATAGCTTTTTTTTTTTCGCTAACGGAAATCACTGAATGGTAATAAAAGGAGTGGGAAAAAACATTCATTATGTCTAGGTATACATTATACTGATAGACCTTTCTTTTTAAATCCATAATGGTCTCCCAAAAAAAAGGGTGTCTATATTCCCAATGACACAGCTTTCCAGAAATCTAAGTCCTTATCAGTAAACACTGATAATTTCTGCCTTTCCAGAGAATCTAAACCTCTGTACTGAAAATACTGCTTTATTATCTAGAAGTGGGGTGGCAAGTGTGCTTAGTCCTCAATACTGTGCCCATGGCAGACACTAATAGTTGATCACAGATAGCCGTTAACAGTTGATCATAGTATTCCTTCCTGCAGAGCCCAGACGTGGCCTCAGGGGTCTTCTCAGCAAACTGCTCCGGGCAGCTATCTCCAACTGATCCTGAAATATTTGTGAAGACACTCATTTCAAACTGGAAAAAAAAAAAAAATTCAAGCAATGGGAGTCTAACTAATTTGTCTCAAGGTTCATTTGCAGAAAGAGTAGCAAAAAATGAAAATGAATTTCTAATGGACTGAGTTGGAATGGTCCTCTGCTTCTTCCCATTACTTAGCATCATTATTCATCTCCTCATAATCTTGTAGAAAATAAAAGTTCAGAATTGATGTGGTAACAGATGAACTTGACTGGATAATGGCGAGAACAAACTATGAAGAGGATAGGCTGTGTAAACATGAATGCAGAGTTTTAAGGAATCAGTTTTTAGAAAAAAAATTTCTCTACATGACGTACAGAAACGTAAGACGCTTATTGTCTTAAAAAAGTAACTGATCTCGAAGAAACAAGCCAGTTTAAGAACAGCATAGGCAAATTTGTTGTACCTTTATAACTGGCTGGTTATTCAGGGAAACTGTAAATATTCTAGGCATAGCAATACATTTTTAAATCGGTGTGGTAGGGTCAAGAGCTAGCTCTCTGCTCCAACCTTGTGTTGCATGATCAAGGTAGAATACTGCATACATGGAATCCAGTGGGAGCAGACCAATGTTCTTACAACTAAAAGCTGATTTCCAAAGCATGACCTAAAATGAAAGCTCCATGCTGAGGGAGAATGTGTTTTACTCATGGCTAATGAAACATATAATCCCTTAGAGAAGTTCATTATTGTCTAGTTATGATCTCTATGCTTTTACTTTCCTTATTGTCAGATTTAAACATATAATAGAAAAATCTTTTCAAGATAGAAAACAAGCTATAGAATGCCCCTTTAATGAGACTGTTGGTAATAGTTCAGTAGCAAGACTAATTAGGATTTTTTTTTCACTGAGTTACTTAAAAATACTAATTGCTATCGTTTTGTTCCAGATATTGTATATGTACACTTTGTGAATAAGAAATATGTCACACTGGAATGTAGCTTTAGTCATCCAAATAGTCTCTCATATGTATGTGTATATGTACACACACACACACATATACAATTTCATCTTTTCCACAACACCAAAGAGGGAGGCACATGAGACAGCTGCAACATGGGAAGTCGAGTTGCTCAACATCACCAGAAAAGTCGTGAAGCCAGCAAGAGATGCCACATCATCTTGACTTCTCGTCCAGCCGTTTCTCATTCCGTTTTTTAGTTTTCCCACAGCTACAGTATTTAGTTTTCATTTTACAGAATTTTAAGGCTATGTTTAGCTATGTCAGAAACCCTGGAAATATGTCTAAGGGTCTACAAATTAGAGAACTTTAAATGTGTAAGGATATGGAAACTACATTGTAAGTGCTTACTTGAAACAAGTTACCTTCACACTGAGAAAGAGCAGAAAAATCGACTAAATCATGTTGTTGGCTCCAACAGTGTTCTTACCCTGAAACGTTTATTTTTAACATGGCAGGGTCATAGGAGTAAGTGTCTTAACACTCCCCTTCCACTTTTCCTATTCCCACACACCTAAACTGAAGAACACAATGAATACACCAACCAGGCATATATTGTTTTTTTTTTTTAATCAAGGCAGTGGAAAAATCCCATCAGATTCCTTTCTTACATCACTTCCTCACCCTACCGCAACACCTTACATCTATGAACTGTCCTGAAGATGCCAAGGACCTCCAGGCCTAGGCAAGCCTTCCAGTTCCTGCCACAGATGGAGCCCCAGCTTCCCTGTTTAGAGGAAACAGGACCCAGGATGGCTTTGTCTGTTGACAAGAGCAGGGGTGACTCCAAACTACATCCACCACTGAAACTCTGTAACATCTTGCTGACTCGGATGGAGATTCTGGGGTCAAGGAAGGGTAAGTAAAAACCTGAAGAACTTTTACGAAACCAGCAACAGGGGAAAACAGGAAGATCACAGAAGCTGGTGAAATCCTCACCAAGGCCAACGATTGCACAACACATCACCCTTGAAGCACTTTTTCCCACCTGCTAAAACACTAAAAATTAGGAGTGTTTCAAATCACGTTAGAAATCACCAGTCCCAGAACTTTCCCTTCTTAGACGTTCTTCCGGAGTTTGTCAGAAACTCCTTTTGAGAGAACAGAAAACTCCAAGGAATTTCAGGACTAGTATAATATGCAACTGGGCAGATTGGTCCCTCTCTGTTAATCAAAACCAGTCTAGTCTGTGGTTTAGAGAAGCTGTGAATGTATGAGGACATCTGAAGTTCCAGAGAGTTCAGTGTGTCTGGAATACAAGAGTTCAAGGCCAAGCAGGTGAGGGCCAAGGGGTTACTACTAGAAATGGTTCCTCTTTGGATGGAGAAGGGGAAAGAGAAGCTACAAGAGAACCGTGTGAGTCAGCAAAGGACCACGGTGACCAGGAATGTCTCAGGACTGGTAGAGCAAAGGTTGGAACTGAACCTCTCTGTAAAAGGAGGCAAGGATTTGCATCTCTACTGTTCAAATTCCCTTTATTTCTCATTCTGTCCCAGTGGAGGACTTGCTAATACAATTGGTCCAAGTCTTAAGACATTGATTGGGCTGAGATCACTAATGGGTAAGGTATGTTAAAAGGCCACATATGTGGTTTTTCCCTCTGTCATGGTTTGAATTACGTCCCCCAAAAATGTGTGCATCAATTTGACGAGGCCATGATTCCTGGTACTGTGTGATTTTTCTGTATATTATAAACCTGCCTCTATGATGTTAATGAGTGAGGTTGGGTGGCAGTTGTGTTAGTAAGGCAGGACCTGACTGGACTGTGTCCTGAAGCAATCTCTCGAGATATAAAAGACAGAAGTGAGCAGTGAGACGGGGGACCTCATACCATCAAGAAAGCAGTGCCAAGAGCAGAGCGCGTCCTTTGGACGGGGTCCCTGCACCAAGAAGCTCCTAGTCCAGGGATGAGAAGGCGGAGACAGAGAAAAAGCCTTCCCGGAGCTGATGCCCTGAATTTGGACTTTTAGCCTACTTTGACTGTGAGGAAATAAACTTCTCTTCATTAAAACCATCCACTTGTGGTTATTTCTGTTGTAGCAGCCCTAGATGACTAGGACACCCTCCTTGGCTGTTTTCGTCTCCCTGTGGTAGGCAGGTCCAAGGAGGATCTGACTTCAGCAGGCTTCATTTTCTCTTTGCCCAAGTATATGGGTCACTGCTTCAGGTACCTACATCAGTAAGGTGGTAGGGATCCTCAATTTGGACATGAACCTAGCAAGCCGTAGAGAGGTCCCTGTTTAGGCCTTAAGCCTAAACTACATGTAATTCTATAAGCCTTGCAGTGGACCTTGATCTAACAAATAAATCAATACACTTTGATTCTCGTTAGCTGCTGTTCCATGTGCATAGCTTTCTGAAGCGTCTTGAGGGAGAAAGGATGACTGGCACAGGGGATTTGGGAAACCCCAGGTTGTCTAATAAACCTCTCCCTATGCTCTAGAGTGGGATGCAGGTCTCAAAAATTTCCCAGTCTTTTATGCAAACCCTATGCTAGCTTGGTATTTATAACTTGGTACAGGAGATGTCACTGCAGAGTTATTACCTGATAGACATAAAATTACTTAAATTTTATTTTCATATAAAGACAGCAGCAGCAGTAACATGGGTATTCAGTAAATGTCTACTGAATTAGACAAGATCCTAAATATTCTTTACGTTCCTGAAAGATACATGACATGTCCCAATCCATTCATTAAACACAAAGATGCAATTTTATTCATGCAATAGTATCAATACTGTTCTAAATGCAAGGAGGGAGGTTTTTTGTTTAAGCTGAATTTAATTTTGAGCATCTAAGAGTGACAAGTGTCAAGTTATTCTAATAAAGATAACTTTTACATTTATAATAATGGCACAAACTTCTGAATACCCAGAAATACTAATTCACACTTAGTACTTATGTAATATCAATCTCTTAAGGGTTCCAAAGATCTTAATACACATTTGCTCAGTACAAAAGTCGTCTTGCTGCTATGAAAACAACTACACAACTCCTTTTTATTTCCACGTTACGAAACAAGGCAGAGAGAGAGAGAATAACATTCCCTGCACTCTAGGAGAGGTACAGCACAGGAACAGGGTAAGAGAGTTTCCGGGTCTGGCCACCTCTGACAGTCCTCTTTCACCTTCGTCTCCCTTCCTGGGCACGATGAGACTCCTTTGATGGAAGGCAAGATGGCTGCCATCCTTCAGTTATCACAGTACTGTACCTTTAGAATGGACAGCATCAGCACTGTGATAACTGAGCCAGGGCAGCCTGTCAGTCACTGTGTCAGCCAGCAGCATCCTTTTGGTGTGGCTGTGTTACTTCCTCCGAAGGATCCTCATGAAGGACTGAACGAGCCCCTTCTGGTTCGAGATGTGGGGAGGCAGAAGAGAAAGAAGGGTAAGAACCCAGAAAGTGGTGAGGCTGAAATATTAGAAGCCCCAGTTGAATTACAGTAGAATGAAAGATGAACACATGATTTATACATATTAATGAGGATGAGCAACCACATATTAGGCTCTTGCTCTAATAATATATCAAATATGCAGTAAGCTTTCCAGCTATGTTTCACAGTCATATCTCTCCTACGCATAGACTCACTGACTGCATCTCCCTGACCTTAATCATTCATGCAATAAATATTTACTGAGGGACTACGATATTCCAAGACTTCTCTTAGATGCTGAGGAAATAGAAGACATGGTCAAAGTGCTCATAATCCAACACGGTGCTACTACTACTTCACATCTACCTAACATTTGATAATTTTCCATGTGCTTTCTCAATTAGTTTTCACAAAAATCCTATGAGGTTGGCAGTGAATTATTCATTAAGTCGTCAAAAAAGGATTCTGGAAATAGGTTAGAATATCATTATCCCATTTTATAGGAAAAAAACCCCAAAAAACTGGAAGAGGTTAGATGATTTTCCTGAGATTAGCCCTCTAAGGTATGATGAACCTAAGCTCAAATCCATGTCTAATAATCAAGCTCAGTGCTTTTTTTTCTATCCTGTCCTGGGTATCTAACTTCTTCAAATGTATATTCAGTTTATACAATTTACACAAACAAAAGGGTTTCTGAAAACATCTACTTTTTTGTTTTCTCAGTATCTCAGACTATGAAGCAGAAACTGGTAGGGTTTTATGCTTTAGGAAGAAACGCACATTAGCCAAAAATGACTTTTATTGCTCTTACTCTGAGAGCTAACAACATATTCAAACTGATGATGAGTAAGTATTCAGCACACCCATGGGGTGTTTTTCACAATAGTCAGTTTATGCCAATTCTACAGTTATGGTAGTACAAGAATGGTTGATCACCTTTGGAATTCTTTTTAAAAAATCAATATATACATATCACTCACACTGAAATTATCTGTACCTTTAAGAGGTATCCTTGTGTCATTTCAGGGATGATTCTTACTGTTAATAAAAGGTATAAAGAGTTCTGAAATCGGAATTCAGGCTTCAGAATATCAACTTATTAAAACCATGATTCACTCAGTTTTTTTCATGTCAGTCATAAGGTCTCAAGTTATTTCATTATGAGTGGAACTTGACAGATACTTGAAAAATAATTATGTTTTCAATTAGGCATTTTCTCAAAGATTCATTATATGCAAATTAGATATTAGCACTGCATTTCAATGAGTCAGGCAGATGAATCAATTCTTTATTTAGATCAGAAGTCAGAAAATAAAAAAATACAGTGCGTCTAGCTCAATCATTAACTTTATGTACTATGAAACTGACCTTATCTTCAGAAAAGAAATAGCTAATGAAATAATCCGCCTACACATGAATTAGAAGCAACATTCTCTAAAGTGCAAAAATACTTAAAAGTTAAGGCGGTCATCATCTAGGTCTTAGCCAACTGATGCAATACAGAGTTGAAACACGAGAGGGCAACGAAGATTTTAAAAAAAAAAAGGTTGGCTCCCGCAAGTTAAGGTTCCTGGAAATAGTTGCGCATTTTCACCCAAACTATAAACATCTGTTATATGAACAAAGATACTGTGATTATTTTAGAATAAAATTTTAGATAGTTGGTCCATCAAAAAGGAGCCCTGGTGGCGAGGCGGCACAGTGGTTAGAGTGCTCGGCTGCTAACTGAAAGGTCCCTGGTTCAAACCCAACAGCTGCTCTGCGGGGAGACAGATGTGGCAGTCTGCTTCCATAAAGATTTACAGCCTTGGAAACCCTATGGGGCAGTTTTACTCTGTCCTATAGGGTGGCTATGAGTTGGAATGGACTCAATGGCAGTGGGTTTGCTTTTGGTTTTGGTTGGTCCATCAAAAAGGTTAAAAAGATTACCACCTAACATTTCCTGGCCACAAACGGTTTTGGAAACAGTGAATACTTAATCTGAAATAATGGGGCCTGGATAAGTATGGGAACAAATAGATAATCCTGATATACTTAATAGTTATTAGACTGTTCTTTACCAAGTCTGAGTACTAGTGCAACTGAGTGTATAAACATGAAGTATACGGAAATGAACTTAATATTAGTGACGTTGAAGTTTTTTACCCATGACCAAAAAAGACACAATAACTAAACATTTTTGGTATTCTAAGTAAAGGATACTTTTTCCCCTTATTTTTCTCTAATTTCATTCTTCTATCTAAACTGGGAAAAACACCCAAGCCTCCAGTTAGTAATAAAAAGAAAATTTCCATTGTTCTGTGAATAGCTACATAAATTTTTGCTTAGAATAACTCTAAAGCAATTTCAAAGAAGAAAAATGTGAGTTTTCAGAATTGTATTTTATAATTAACCGAACACTTCAAAGATGTAAGTTCTGTTTCTTCATGGGAATTATTTTTTATAAGTGTGCATTTAAATAAATAAATAAATAAACATACCAGAAACTTTTCTTTTTTAATCGACTTTTCTGAGAGGAACTGGATTGTCTTATTTTAAAAACAAGCCACTGTGGGTGCTCATGCTACAATATAGAGGTACACTGCACCCTAACAGGACGAGAGAGCAAACAGCGATGTAAAACGCTTTCCTCCAGACATCAAAATGATTTGAAAATCAGCTTATCTATGGTAAAAATGACACAATTAAGAACAATTTCTTCATGATGAATGTACCAAATATTATTATTTAGAAAATCAGGTACTTCCGGCAAATTGGTATACCAAAGAACTTGGTTTTTTAAATAACGTGGAATACAAAAGTAGACACACACACACGAACATGTCACATTCCTTTTATCTATGGACTAAAAGTGAAAACAGGGTGATTTTAAAACTTTAAATATCTGATTATATATTAAAGACTTGGAACTACTATGACATAAGCTACTAAAAAACCAAAAAACAAAGTGCATTGCGGTCGAGTTAATTCTGATTCACAAAGACCCGACAGCACAGAGGAGAGCTGCCGCGTAGGGTTTCCAAGGCTGTAAATCTTTACTGAAGCAGACTGCCACATGTTTCTCCGGCAGAGCGGCTGGTGGGTTTGAACCACCAACCTTTTGTTCAGCAGCCAAGTGCTTAACCACTGAGCCACTAAGGCTCCTCAAATAAGCTACAAGCAATTCAAAATATCAAACTTTTAGACTAAAATAGTTCTTTAAAAATTTAAATCCCCTAGTCTTTTATAAAGTGGAACTTTTTCTTCAACTTGAAAATCATAATCCAACTCAGTGACATTATAAAATGTCCAAATTTGACCAAACTGTGATGTTATAAACATGTTCTATAAACAAAAGATGCTGAAATGTCAACTAGTGCTTTGTCAGAAGCATACAGAATGTATGCCTGCATTTTATTGCAAAGCTCTGCTAGATTAAGAGTTTTTAAAAACTAACTTGTGCCAAAGATTAGTAGGAAACCTGGGATGAAGAGGTTACAGTTTTCTCTTTTAAGAAACTGGTTACAAAAGCAAGGAGAAGTCAAGGACCATCACCCTGTGCAAAGGTAGCCCCTATTTCATCAGAGAAGAATCAACAGGGGGTAGTACAGAGGGGATGTCACTGTTTTACCTGCTTCAAGCACTGTTCTCTAAATAGAGTTTTATACTGTATAACCTTACCACGCCCATCTGGAATAAAAAACTGATCACAGAAGGTTATGTCTACATTAAGGCAGAGAGAGAGAAAAAGGAATAACCTTTCTCCCTCATATTGACCAGGATTTTAATCTAAAGAAACCCCCAAACCTCTAGAAGACTAAAAATTTACAAATTAATAAGACTGGCCCCTATCTGTTATGACATGGCCCTTTTCCCCTCATTTATGTACTCAACATGGAAACCCCGGTGGTGTAGTGGTTAAGAGCTATAGCTGCTAACCAAAAGGTGGGCAGTTAGAATCCACCAGGAGCTCCTTGGAAACCCTATGGGGCAGTTCTACTCTGTCCTATACGGTTGCTATGAGTTGGAATCAACTTGACGACAACAGGTTTTTTTTTTTTTCCTGGAAGTACTCAGCATAAATATTTTCAGACCCATTATTTACTCTGCAGTTGTTTTGCTTTCTGATTTTGCTCTAGATTCCATTTTTTCCCTATAATTTAAGTATTACAGCGTGCTGACAAGTCAATTTTATTCAAATTTCTCCTCTATATACCCTTTTAGAGTAACTAGTTAAAAATACATCTGGTAACTTCAAAATGATCCACCATCTCTAAAAATTCTGTCTCCAATTAATCTATGATTTCCTCATTACTGCAATAATACCACTCAAAAATGCTGGATCTTAGGTTTTCAAATTCCCTTAATGGACAGCTAAACAGGGCAAATACCAAAGACTTGCACTGACCTTGAATTCTAGAGCCTTGGGCCGTTCCATAAACACTACTACACTGCTTTTTCCACAGAGTTCACCATTCTTGGAGTTTGTATCGCTAAGATGAACAAATTTTTACTTGTAACATATGCCACAGTGGTATTGAAATCATTATTGAGCACCATATTTTATATGTAATTTAATTTTCCACTGTTTATGTCTTATTTCCTAAAGTCAACAGTATTCTCCCTAAAGTCAGGGACTATTTTATGTCCCTTTACTATTCTCATCATAGCCCTTTCCAAAAAGTGTAAGCTCAAAAAGTATTTGATTAACGATGATCCTCTTAGGTTTCTTAGGGATTCTTTAACGAGGTTATCAAAAAACTGTATGTTTATTTCCAGAAACGTATGGAATGGCCTCAGGCAAGGTACATGACAGTTTGTCATCTATAAAAAAAGTGGGATAGTGCTAAATGGCCCCAAGTTCCTGCCAGTGTGAATACTGAAATCTTGTTAGACAAAGTAAAACACCAAAGACAGCACTATCTCTAAACATGTCAGCACTGTACTTTGTTTCAGAGGAAAGAGGTCAGCAACCTTGTGGGCTCAATTACCACCAGTGGAGCTGTGATGTGGGGACAGAAAGTAGATAAAGACATAGAAAAAAAGCAGAGAGGAGGAGGAGGAGAACGGCAAGTGCAATCACCAAGATGCCACCAGAAGTCACAACTATTACTGTGCCACATATTGTTCTCGAATATGTTTTGGTATGCCCAGGAACCTTTTAATAAAGCAGCTACAGCCACATATGTGAGTACTCAAATTTTCCCACAACACCCCTGCAAGCCCTTCTGGTCAGGAAATGTGCACACCTTGGTGCCGTGGACTCTTCTATTGACCTCCCTGATTAAGGTATGGCTCCTGCCATCAAAATCTGTAAAGCAGTCACGAAGAGGTCTCACATACTGTAACTCCTGAGGTCCCCAAATCTCCATATAAAATAAAGCAGTTGAAAGCAGATGCTGACAAACCTAAAGAGCAGTATTTCATGCAACTACCTCTTTTGAAATTAACCACAGACAGAAAGTAGCAAACAGTACAGGCCAATGCCATCCAATAAAAGTATCATGCAAGCCACATATAACCTGTTGCCACCGAGCCAATTCCAACTCCTAACAACCCTATAGGACAGAGAAGAACTGCCCCATAGGGTTTCCAAGAAGTGGCTGGTGGATTCAAACTGCCGACATTTTGGTTAGCAGCCGAAATCTTAAGCACCGTGCTACCAGGCCTCCAAGCCACATATACAAATTTTCCAGGAGCCACGTTTAAAAAAATAAACAGGTGACATTTATCTCAACAATGTATTTTATTTAACCCAATATATCATTTGAACATATGGTCAATATAAAAATTATCAATGAGGTATTTTACTTCTTTTTCATACTAAGTCTTTTGACATCTGGAGTATATTTTACACTTACAGCACATCTTATTTCAAACACTAAATTTTCATCAGAAATACCTGATCTGTACTTAAGATGCATATTGTTTCCAAACATACTTAAAATTTTTCCAATAACTGAATCAAGTTATCAGTTTTAAAAATTAAATAAAATTTAAAATTCAGTTCCCCATCACACTAGCCATTATTTCAGGTGTTCAATAGCTACGTGTGGCTAGTGGCTACCATACTGAGCCACACAGGTATAGATAATCCTCTCTCTATTGCCTAGATTCTTTTAAAGCTGAACCAGGGTAAAAGATGTCACCTTGTCAAACACATCCTTCTATAACACCCAGCAGGGTGTCCAACATTATACCATGTATTTTCTGTCCCACTTCTAATCCTTAATTTGTCAATGCTTCAGTGATGATCATTTATTAAGCAGCCCTTACCAAAGGCAATAACTCTTTTAACTCAGAAAGAAAGGCACATCTTAATTCAGGGAAAGAGTGGAGACATCGAGATTCAAAGATACCGAGTTAATATTTGAAATAAAGATGGAAAAATCCTGACATCGTTACTTCTTTGTCCAGGATATCAGTCACTCTGCAAAGTTACAATCCTTGTTTATAACGAACGAGCCTCTCAATTTACACACTCACAGCAGCTGTCACTGCATCCTCAGATTCTTTGCCTTCCTCAAGTGCTCCCTCCTAGCTTCCCCCTCTTCTTTATCTATAGCCGATTCTGTAGTGCACATTACAGGAGCCACTCTTTAATTCACTCCAAAAAGTGCTTGTTATTGTTGACATACCGAAACATATGAATAATTGAACAAATGAATCTCAAACCATCATATTAATCTTTCATTGGTCTAAGTACCCAAAACCTATCTTGAGAAACGCTTTTCTGAAATACATGGAAAGTATCTCCCACCCTTCCCCAAAGGAACCAATTAAAAACACTACAGCTTTCTCTCACTTCTCATTCCCTATGTCAAAGTTCACTGTGTCCCTCCTGCAGCTGATTTAAAAGTTGATCTTCTAAAGGAGCTGGATTCCTAAGGTAGTTCTATTTTGAGCCTTCTTCCTGTTCTGAAGCTAAAGTTGGAAGAGCTTAGGTGGTGATGTCATGGAAGGAAGATTGCAGGCTCTTACAGAAGGGTCTTCTCCTGCAACTCTTGTTGTTGTTAGGTGCCATCGAGTTGATTCTGACTCACAGAGACCCCATTTGATAGAACAGAACTGCCCCATACGGTTTTAACAGAGCAGATCACCAGGTCTTGCTCCCATGGAGGTGCTGGATGGGTTCGAACTGCTGATCTTTCAGTTAGCAGCCCAGAGCTTAACTTACTGCACCACAAGGGTTCCTTCCAGCAACTCGGGGGATGATCAAATGAGGGAAATTAGGGAGTGTTTACTTCTCATCCTCTTTCCCCTCCCTCCCTTTAGAGTCCCAGTCATTCATTAGCCAGCAAAAAAACAAGTTCAAATGTAAATTATAAATAAGCATGCAAACATATTTATATGTCTTACTTATTAAATATCTCATAACCGAAAACACTGGGAAGAAGGAAAACAACTTACTCTAGGGAAGTGGGGTGACAACCTCTTTCCTCCCCTTCCCCTCTCTCTAGGTACCGCAGGACTAGGTGCAGAAAGGACATGGGGGGCAGCTGGTAAGAAGAATAAAAGGATTATAAATCTAGGAAGCTTGAAGAGTGAAATGTTGTTGGGGATATTCAGGACAGAAAAAACACCCCGTGTCCCTTCTCTTTCACTGTTTTCTCCTCCGTTTTGGAGTGGTTACTTTGGGCTGGGTGTGCCGTCTGCTTGGGAGGCGTTTTTTGGCTCCGAAGACCCAAGAGGGGCCAGGGTGGGGCTCAGGGATAGAGCCAGAGGATGGCTGCTTATGTCTGGTTCTAGGCTAAGCTCTAACCCAGAAAGGGCTGTGGGGGGGACAGCTGACAAGGATTCACTTAGAAGACCCAGTGTGGAATGACCAATGTGCACTGGGCTGAAGGTGGTCACCTCTCTCAACCTAAGCCCAGCAGTTAGTTGCTGGTTGGTGGGGTGCAGGTCCAAAGGCAAGAGATAATCCCAACACATCTGTAGATCACAATTTGCGGGGGGTGGGGGTGGGGCGGCAGAAGGGAGACAGGAACGTTTGGACTTTCCGAAATTAACAAACAGATAAAAGAAGCACTTTTTGGCCAATTCCGTGTGTGTGTGTTGGGGGCGGGGGGTGAGTGTTAGCTAAGAGCTCTGGGAACAGAGGATTCCCTGGTTCCTCAGCTCACCCTCCTCCAAAGCGGGAATAAGCATAGGTGTGGTCCTTCTCAGGGAAGGTGGCCGCTAGTGTGCGGGTAGTTGAGTGAGGGAAAGGGTTCCTCACTCCATAAGGCTGGGAGAAGCCCTGGGGTCAGCTATGCCCAGGAGCCGGTGGTCTCTGCCAAGTCCCCTCCCTATTCCTGAAAAACGACCTGGACCAGCATACATTACAGCAACGCACCCCATCCTCAATAACGTTTCTAATAAAAGAAACAGCCTCTCAAGCCTACATTAAAAACTGCGAGCTCCGGTTGATGGAAATAAACAGGTGAGCCCAAAGAGAAGCGGGAAAAGATTTGGGGGGAGGGGGCGTTCCCGAACGTGCAGAGAAATCAAGACTTCCCTGCCCTCCCTCCGCACCCCTTGCCCTCCTCCCCGGGGGAATCTGCGTGGCAGGTTGTTAGCAAAAATGCCAATCTGACAGCCCCCTCCTCCCCGCCCCGCGCTCATTCTCCCTCCTACCCCGGGGGCCAGCATCCCGGCCTCGTGGTAGCGCCGGATCCCCTGGCGCGGCAACGGGCTCACCCTCATCCCGGACGGCGGCCGCCGCGTGGGACTCCGATCTTCCTCTCTTTTCCCTCCCTCCTCCTCCTCCTCCTCCTCCTCCTCGCAGACTCCTCCCGCCGGATCCTTCATGTAAACAACATCCAGCCTCTATTTACAGTCGCCGCCGGACAGCAAGGGACCCAAGCCAGCACCCTGGAAAGAGGCGGGGGTGGGGGAAAAGCGAGTGCGCAACATTTACACACACACCCCGCCCATTCGCGCCGCTACTCCCCCTCCCCCCGGGGGCCGAAGTGGGGCGCCGGGGGGCTCCAAGCGCCCTCGACCAACCTGCGCCGTTCCTGACACCCCAGCGAAGGCCAAAGGGAAACCGCGGAAATGCCCATGGGCGAGGTCTCCCCATACCGCATAAAAACACACACACACCACAACAACAAACCCAGCCCAGAAACACCCTCGGAGTCCGTCCCGGAGTGTGAAGCCCCAGTCCCGCCTTGCGACACCGCCCCGGCGCCCCGCTTCCTACCCCGAGGTGGCGAGCAGCGTGCAGTCCCCCGAGACGGCCGAAGGCAGTTGCCCAGCGCCGGGCAGTCGGGCTCCCTCGCCGCCGCTCGCCCGCTCGCTAGCTCCCCTCGGCCCGCCTCCCGCGCGGACGCAGACCCGGCAAAGCCCCGCGGCTATATGTGCGTGTGCGTGTGCGCGCGCGCAGCTGCCTGCCTCCCGCAACTGGGTCTTTACGGCCCCACTGCTTCCCCAGCCCCTGGGCCAGGCTCCGCCGCTCGGCGAGACGGTGCCACGAGCGCAAACCCCGGCGCTCGACACCGGCGCGCGGGCGCGTACACGGACGTCGACACAGCCGCACGCCTCCCACGGCCGCCCGGCGCCGCGCGCGTCCCACCGCCCCCGTGCCCGCCCCGCGCGCCGCCCCCACACCCACCTGCGCCCCGTGGGGTCTCGGGCCCCCCCTTCCTTTGTTCTTCCCGCTATTTGCATGAAGATTATCTAATGACGCAGCAAGGCTCGCCACAACGTGACCGTCGCCATTTTTTTGTTTTTATTCTATCTCTGCCATGTGATAGATTGGGGGCTGGGGGGAGAGCTGGAAAAGGGAGAGAGACAGGATTAAAAAAAAAAAAAAAAAAAAAACTTCCGGGTCTCATGACCAGGAAGGGAGGAAAAACAAAAGGGAGACTAGACACAACTCTCGGGAAAGGATCGTGTGTGTCTTTGCGCGCGCGCGCGCGCGCGTGCGTGTGTATGTACGCGCGCGCGAGGGGGATGCTCTCCTGTCCTCCGACGAGGCTCTAGCAGGGGGCAGGGTTTATCTCCCATCCAAAGGAGTCCAGCCGACTCCGGCAGCTTCGGATCGCATCCTCTACCCTTGGCGGTCGCCTGCCACAGCCCCATACCCGCCGCAAATGCTCGGAGAAGCAGTCAGCCTGATCCCTTCCTCCTGTCGCCGCAGCTTGCAGCCCGTCCGGCCCAGAGCTCGTGCTCTCGCTCCCGGGAGGCTGTGCCTTTCTGGGTTACGTTCAGGTCTAACTATTACCGCGAGGGGATAAAAAAGTTTTAAATGCCACTGTTTTTCCTAAGTTTCGAAATAGTTTGCTTTGACGCTGTTGTTTATGACAACTTCGTGGCAATACCAGGCAGAATCTATCATTGGTTCGAATCCTCTTTCTCTATCCCTTTCCTCCCTCTTCCCAAAGCAGGGCACACCGTTGTGCGGCGTTCATTGGGGGTTTGTTTGATGGGATGGACCATTGTTCACGAACTGACTTATTTAGGAAGAAATTTTTTTAAAAATCGTTGTTCAGAGTCAGGGAGGATTGTTTCAGAAGACAGTTGCATGGAGCTAGGTGGATTCGCGTTACACTGATCTTATTCACATTCAGAGGGCGTGATAGACATTTCATTCTTCTCCAAGTCTCGTGTTCATGGTTGCTGAAAAAAAAAAACCAAAATATTTGGGAACCTTGCCACGTTTTTCAGTGAGACATAAAATTTTGTCCTCTTGTTTACTACCGTATTTCCTTCAGGCACTTTCACTTTTGTTTCTCTTGAGTTTCCTTTCTGGTTTTTGCCTCTATTTCTTAATTCAGAGCAGAAATGGATGCTAGAGTCCACAGTGGTCACCTGATTTTACCAGCGAAGATAACAAGGCCCCCGAGTAGTGGGGGGGGGGGGGGTGCAGAGAGGTGTTTGGATTGAGCCTTGCTTGCTTGATACGTCGGTTGCAAGTTACTGAGAGGTGGGGGGTGCTGAGTGATATATGACAGTGATTCTGCTTTGTAAAAGTGATATCCTGGATATCCTGGAAGTTAAAGATTGAGAACACTTAGGAGTTCATTCTTTCTCAGGACTGGTGCGAGATTGAAGGCTTCTTCAAAACCCCCTTTCTTGTAATTTGAACTAAATGTATCTGTTAATTCTGACTTCAGTTTTCCCTGGGAGAGGTGGTCCTTTCTCACTGAGCATCCTTATATGATTGTTATGAATCTTTTTTTATTGGAATAACAGAATTGACCATTCCTCTGTGTGCCCAATACGTATGCCCTGTTTATATTTCTCCCATGGTACCTTTCACACTTCAAGGAGTTCCGTTCTCCCGTGCAGGGAGAGCACTTGATTCGTCTCCCTCTGCTAGACAGTAAGCTTTGAGGACTAGGGCCATGTCGTATTCACTTCATATCGCCAGTATTTCAGCACTGTGCCTGACAATGAATGAGCAAATGAATTCCTGAAGAGGATCTTTTCCATAATTCCATACTGACCATTCTAGGGAATTCCTTAATTCTTACCTTTGCAGACCATTTTTAGGGGGCCAGACTTCTTATTTACATATCCAGGCAAAACATATTTTGCTTTCTCAATTTTTTTTTAACCAAGTGCTTTTTTTTTTATCTTGCTTTACTGTATTTGGTTCCTCAAGTTCAAATTTCTTTTCATTCATTTGAATGAATTAGTTATCTAAAGTTACACTTTGACTTTTCTTTCATAGACTCCAAAGGTTTGGTGAAGTTTCAGTTGTGATTTAACCCTCCTCAGGCTAGGATCATCACAGGCAACATTCCTGGGATCATTAAACTAGGAAAGGAGGCTGACCATTGAGCAGGCTAAAGAGGACTGCTGAAAATATAGGGCTGAGGAGTCTAAAGGACTGATTTTGATCCTGCAACTAAAGTTCTGAGGATCAATGCAAAACCATTTCTGAATTTTTGGGATGCAGGTTGTTGTTAGCTGCTGTGGGGTTGACTTCTACTCACGCGAAAAGGAATGGTTACGGATAGACCTATTGTGATCCACAGATTTTTCATCAACAACTTTTCAGAAGTAGATTGCCAGGCCCTTCTTCCTAGTTTGTCTTAGTCTGGAAGATCCACTGAAACCTCTTCAGCATCATAGCAACATGCAAGCCTCCATTGACACTTGGGTGGTGACTGCGCGTATGGTGCATTGGCTGGAAATCACACTCTAGTCTCCTGCATAGAAGGGGAGAATTCAACCACTGAACCACCAACACTTGTTAGGGCCCGGAAAATATAGGAAAAGAAAGACGATCCTAACAATGTTTCTAAGCAATCTTCTTTAAGAAAAGGTGAGGCGTTTAGAAGAATCTCTAGCATGGCAAAGAGAAACATGATTATGATAAGACTAAGCATCTCAAAATCTGGTGTTCAAGGTTAATTAATAAGGTTTGGTTGACTAATACTTTGCCTAGATGCTGACAATTTTAAGGTTGTATAGCCAGTAAAAGACTGAAACAAAAAAGTGTAGATTTGCAAAGTAAAAAGACTGGAGAATAACTGATGTATACAATTATATTTACAGCTGGGAGAAAGGTCTAGATTTTTACAGATGAGCTCATATACATCTGAACAGATGAAGTTCTATTGCATATCTGCATACAAACTGCATGTATTTCTCTGGATAGAGTAGATGAAGTTAGTATGTTTCATCATAACATCTAAAGCCCGTATGTTTCTTCCCAGATAGCAACAGTGTGATAATAATTTAAGTGTAATAACATCAACTTCCAGCAAGGTAGAAATGAAGCCTAATTATATGTAAAGTCATTTGCTCCCTTAAGTGCAAAATTGAACAGAGAAGAAGGGACATAGCTGAAAAATATAATTAGAGGAAACACCCCCTGTTTTGGATTGAATTGTGTCTCCCCCAAAATATGTGTTGAAATCTTAACCCTACCCTGTAAATATGACCCTGTTCGGAATAGGGATTTTCTTTTGTTATGCTAATCACCAGAGTAGGGTGGGTCCTAAGTCTAATCACTTCTAAGTGATGTCTTATAAAAAGAGCAAAATAAACACAGAGATACACACGGGAAGATACCATGTGAGGATTGTCTATAAGAAAAGAACTGCCAGCAGTTGCCAGAAACTAGGAGAGATGTCCACAGAATGAATCAACACTGCCAAGACCCTAATTTGGACTTTTAGCCTCCAGAACTGTGAAAAAACGAATTTCTGTTCTTTAAGCCATCCACTTGTAGTATTTTTTATGGCAACACTAGGTACTTAAGACACTCCCATATCTCTTATCTCCCATGAGCATGTGTTCACAGGTGTGCACTCACACATCATAGTAAAGAAGAACAAACTTCAGTCCTCTGGTCTACCAAATAAATGCTGATTAAAGAGCGCTCTTGTAGACACTCCAGCAATCTTCTTCCATCTCTCCAATACATACTTCAAAAATGACAATTCCTGGTGTGTGAGCAATAAAGTCCTAATTTCAGCTCTGCCAATCAGTAAGCTGTTTCACCCGGAGCAAATTACGTTTCAGTTCTGATTTTCAGTTTCTTTATCCATAAAATGAGCATAATAATACCTAGCTCAAAGAGAAGTTTTAGGATTGAGATTTAATAAAAAATTAACAAAATATATGTAAAGCACCTAGCATAATACTTGGAATATAATCGTCAATAAATAGTGGCTATAACAATTTTTTTAATTGTATTTTTATTTACCTCATGCACTTTCTAGAATTATTTTTTCCTTTTGGCTTCCTGCTATAGAAGATTCTAACAAACCTGCTATTAGTGAGGAGCACTGGTGACACAGTTGTTAAGAGCTTGGCTGCTAACCGAAAGGTCCACAGTTCGAATCCATCAGCTACTCCTCGGAAACCCTATGGGGCAGTTCTACTCTGTCTTTTGGGGTCACTATGGGTCAGAATCGACACAGTGGCAACGGGTTTGGTTTTTTGGTTTACTATTAGTGAGAGCCCTGGTGGTGCAGTGATTAGGCACCCAGCTGCTAACTGAAAGGTCAGTGTTTCAAACCTACCAGCCACTCTGCAGGAGAAAGATGTGGCAGTCTGCTTCTGTAAAGATGTACAGCCATGGAAACCCTACGGGGCAGTTGTACCCTGTCCTGTATGGTTGCTATGAGTTAGAGTCAATTGATGGTGCTGGGTTTGGTTTTTTGGTTTACTATTAGTGAAATTCTGTGACTATGAAGATAAATCAGGATAGGTCCCACTCTCGTGAAGTTCACACTCCAGCCTTGGAAAAGACACACACATAAGTAACTATAATGATGCTGATGGACTTTATTCATAGCACTTTATGATGATATACCTGAGAAGTATTTAATTAAGTTCTAGATTAATACCCTAGTAATGGCAGAGTTTACGGAAGCAGTTAGGAAAATGCCAAAAACAAAACAAAAAAAACCCCATGTTTTCACATGAGTTCGGGACTTTACTTTTGAAATTCCATCTATTCAGTGTAATCCCACAGCTTTTACAGATAGTTTTCTGGCCCAGTATAAAAGGCAGGTTTCTTTTGCGCTTGAAAAATACGCTAGGTGGTACATTTGAAATAGTGTTGGAGAAATGTATTTAATAAGAAGTATTTCTGATTGTTAATTAATTAGGCAACTTTAATCAAGAGCTATTTTTTGAGAAACTTCTCATTCTTAGCCCTGCACAGGTGCTAAAGAAACAAAGATAATGAAAATGTAAACTCTGCCCTTAAGGAACTCATAATCTAATATTGCTTCATTCAGCAAATGTTTGTTGATTACCCGCTGGGGATGCAGTGGTAAAAAAGACATGAACTTAGCCTAGTGGGAGCTTAGCTTGATGTATACACGTATCTTTCCAGCATCAAAAGATGCCTTTGGAAGTTTTTCCTTAAGAAGTGTGTGACTGACACAGATTTTAGGCAGGACAGAATATATATATATATATGTATATATGTATACACATGTATAAATAAATATATACATGTAGGTATATATATATTCCTCCCTACCCTCAGAATGTTTTTTTGTTTCTTGAAACAAAGGGTAGCTCTTGAATAATACATTTGTCTTTACAGCCCTAGTGAATCTGGGAATTTTGCTAACTTTTGGCAGAATTGTGAGCTGGTTGAAGTTATATCCAGCCGTCCTCAAGGAGTCAGGACTATTTAATTAGCTTTATGGTCTCTCAATTTCTGTCTCTCTCAACTCTTTTGTTCTCCACAGGGTTGCTAGAATGATGATTCTGAAGTGCAAACTCAATTATGTCATTTCCTTACTTAAAAACTTCCATTGACTTCCCATTACCTGCCCAAACATGGTATACAAAACCCTTTGTAATCTTGCTCCTTCCAGCCATAAGACCCACATGTAGGGTTGCCAGATTTAGTAAATAAAAATATATCTAGTAAATAAAAATATAGGATGTCCAGTTAAATCTAAATTTCAGATAAGCAACAAAAAAAATTTAGTGTAAATATGTCCCAAATATTGCATGAGACATACTTGTGACTAAAACATTGTCACTGTTTATCTGAAATTTATATTTAACTAGACATCCTGCATTTTATTTGACAACCTTCCTATGTTAGCCTGATTAACTATCCATTCCCCACTAATCTCTCCAGGCTTTGGATGTGCTTGATAACCTCTCCACCCTGCCCCTTATCCACATGATATTCTTCTTCTTTAAAAGCCAGGCCATGGGGTTCTGGAACTTGTAAGGTGTAAGCTTGGTATCCAGTGTGCCTAGGGATGGGCCACCTACGTGTCTTGTTCATGTCTGGACTTCTGCTTAGTTCCTGCTCATCCTTTCCCATTTTCCCTCCTGGAACTAGAGTTCTGTTCTGACCCTCAGTTTATTGGCTGGGACCCACACATGGTTTTTCAGCCTTGCCAGCTCTCTCCCTGGGATTGTGGGCTAGATCCTTCCTCCCCAGAGCTGTCTGGGTGTCTGATCTTAACAGAATGGATCATTGAAATCTGCCATTGATGTTGCCACTTTCCTGCCTTGCCTACTGCCAAGGATAGACAGGAATCTCAAATGATACCAAGTTTGTGAAAGTGGTTTGTAAAATTTAAAGACTCTATGATGGTTATTTAATTTAGAGACTATCTTTAAGCTCTTCACCTGATAATATACTTGAAAGCCTTTGTCTAAAGTGTCCTGGATTTCTCTTGTTCTGCTCATGCCTAGCCAGGTATGATGCTGAAAATGATGTGGAAATTCAACAAATGTCCTCTAATTTTGATTAGTGCATTCAGCCACACTGCTTTTTGCACCATGAGTTGCTTTTATTTTTCTTAATTTTAATTTTATGATCAAGGACACAAGTTTTCACAACTGAAACCAAAGTCTCACGAACTATGTCTTACCCTAAGTATGTATTTCTTATTCCATTATTTTCTATTCTATATCATTTTCAACTTGACGGCAGTGGATGATAGTGGTGGATATCATTTTTAAAAAATTGGTTAACCAACCAAATTAATTTCATAACACACTAAACACTGATCTGCATTATCCAGTGAGATGTCTTACACTGACTGAACCGACAAGGACTGTTGTCAGAGGTCTACCTCATTTGGTGATGTCTCTGATAGGAACCACCTTTCTCACAAAGGAACTGAGGCCACTCACTGAGGTAAGTCAAAGGTGTTCCCCACTGATAAGATCAGCAAGAAGAGTACTGCAGCCAGACTTACTAAGCTCCTTCTGGTAAATATATATAATTCCTGGCAAGGCCATTTATAAAGAGAGTGCTGTAAAATTAACACAAATGGCCACTACATTCATCTTAGAATAGGTGGATATTATGTGGGGCAATTCTTCCTCAGACTTTTAAAATTATTCCTGGTTGAGTTAAAGAGATTTTTAGGTTTCTAAGGTTTCACATTTGATTTCACAGACAAGAAAATATAGGTGAAAACTCTCACACTACTGGTATGATTTTATTTTACTCTCCTTTTTCCTAAGTGGTGACCAAGTTACTCTGATACTCAGATTTCACTCCACCTACCTGCTTTAAGAAGCTCGGCAACAGTAGATCCAGAGGAAAAAAAGAAAATATATGGAAAAGAAGTATGGTCCAAATGGAGTGGAAAGATGATGAATGATCTAATGAATTCTTATGCTACAGGCAGCCAATCCAGCTACTATAATCCAGGATTACCCTTACAACCTTCCCCTACTCAGGGATGCTTCATTCTTTTTCTTTTTGGTAGGGTTCAGTTTTGTTTGTTTACTTTGTTGACCTTGAAAAGAACAGTTTTAGCATAAAAGCCAGATTAGAGGGAATTTAAGAGAAATGGGGAGAAAAGGAGTTAGAGGCAGCTAGTATAGACAACTATTTGCCCCCAAAAGGTTACAGAGAAATGAGATGGTAACCAATGAGAGAAGTGGTGTCAGAGGAGATTTGGTTTGTTTTTGAGATGGTTAAAATAACAGCATATATGTATGCTGATGGAAGTGATCTGTAGAGGAAAAATTAATGATGTGGAATAGAGAGGGGAGATTTGCTAGCCCAGTGTTCTAGAGTCTGTGAGAGAAGCAGTATATAAGGCACAAGCAGAGGGTTTTACATAGGAGTACAGAGAACGCATCCTTACTGAGAGGAGTAAGGCAGGGATAAGGGGGTACACCTGTATGGGCACATGGATGTAGTGAGAGTGAGTAAAAGTTCTCTTCTGATTCTTCAGTTTTCTCAGGAAAGAAAGAAGCAAAGCCGTCAGCTTAGAATGAGAGGGAGGGGAGACGAGGAATAAGTGTAAAACAGTCCTTTAGGAGGGTAGGAAAGTAAAGGGACCAGGGAAATATACGATGTTAGCCGAGAAACAGTAAAGGCTTACTGAAGTTCCTGGTGACAAGCTTTAAGTGAGACCAGACGGCATGGTGTGTGTGTGTATGTGTGTGTGTGTGTGTGTGTGTGTGTGTGTGTGTGTGTGTGTGTGTGTGTGTGTGTGTTAGTAGAAAGTTGTATGCATTTACTAGTTCTAGTAGCTTTTTGGTAGATTCTTTGCAATTTTCTATATACAAGAACATGTTGTCTGAGAATCACAATAGCTTTTAAATTCTTTACTTATTGTATCTCCATCAACCTTTTAGTACCCTCTAGTATCCAACACTTAGTTCTCAAGGATATATCCAAAATATCCTTAGTCCTGATAATGTCAAACACTGGATTGTTGTGATGATTGTACAATTTTATACATTCACTAAAATTCAACAAAATGTACACTTAAAATGGGTGAATTTTATGGTATGTAAATTAAACCTCAATAAAGATGTTTCAAACAAAACAAAACAAAGAGATTGTGTCCTCAAGGCACCTTCTCTTTGGCTCACCACTGAAATATCTGGTGCCTGAATAACTTGGGGGTGAAATTCTCCCTGAGCTCTACTCCCTGCTCCTTTGGAAGGCCTCATAGGAGACACTGAGTGGATGGTTTAGCAAGGAGCTATGAAGATAAACATGTCACAAGAACCAATGCTGAGTTCTTGGATCCGGAATCTTTTTCTCCTTTGCCTCTGAGATTTGCCTATATCTTTGCTTCTGTTGTTGACCAACCATTTTACTGATAAGCACACTCTTCCTTTTAGATATGATAATCCATTCAATCAGATTAAAGTAATCTCTGCCAGGAAGTTTTCTGTCTCTAGTGAGTTTGCCTGTGTCTGCTCTGATCTATGACTTACAATTTTACTCTCAAAGGGAAATCGTTTTTTTTCCCATTTTTTAATTTCCAAATAAGGAGTGGTATAATTAGCTAAATGCTTGACTACTAATCAAAAGTTTAGCAGTCTGAACCCACCCAGAGGCACCTTGGAAGAAAGACCTGGTGATCTCCTTCTGAAAGGTCACAACCATTGAAAACCCTATGGAGCACAGTTCTATTCTGAAACACATGGGATCTTCATGAATCAGAACTGACTCAACAGCAACTTGTGTGTGTGTGTATGTGTGTGTTGTGCAGGGGTGGCAGTGAATATTGAATGAATGCAGCCAGTTACAACCCATCACTCAAGTCACAATTTTAGTCAAATTATTTAAGACTCTTACATATATCATCATTAAGTCATATCGCCTCCAACTGATCTCTTTGTGCTTCTTGGTTCTGGTTAGAACTTTATTTATGTTCTCTTAGTTATATCTTGTTATATTCAGGTCATTCTTCCAGACCATTATCTTTTTTGGATGTTGACTCTGCCATCCAGCATATTAGTTATCCCAACCAAATTCATGTCTTCCCATATTTGGATAGTAGATCACAGTCTTTATCCAAGCAAATTTCAAACAAAAAACTGCAAGGCAGGGGCAAATCAATGTGGCATGCCATTGGAGACCTTCCCTCTGGTTAATTTTGATTAGCAATTAGCACTCTTTAGGAATGGTTGCTCAGCTAGTTACACATTGACTTATCTGTGCTTCCATTTCTTACATCGTAAAATGAGGATGATAGTAGCATGCACCTCATAGGACTGTTGCAAGGATTAAATGAATAAACACATGTAACGCTCTTAGAACAGTGCCAAACGCAGAGTGTGTGCTCAAGGAAGAGGGTCATTATTATTTGGGGAGGCAAGGGCTTTATAGTGGACAGCTTGGCCTTTATCCTCACTTTATTACTTCCTAGCTGTACATCCTTAGACAAGTTATTTAACTTAAAGCTCAATTTCTTCATCTTAAAGTAACTGTAAGAACAGTGCCTACTTCACAAGGCTGTTGTGAGGATTAAGCGAACTAATGCAGGAAGATCCTTGAAGAGATGGATTGACACAGTAGCTGCAACAATGGGCTCAAGCATAGCAACAACTGTGAGGATTGCACAGGACTGGGCAGGGCTTCGTTCTGTTGTACATAGGGTTGCTGTGAGTTGGAACCTACTCGACAACACCTAGCAACAACAACAACAATGCAGGTAGAGTGTTTAATGGAGTAGAGGACACTCAATCAATATTTATTATAATGATTATTATTAACATTCATCTTGTACACATTTTCATCTCCCTCCATCCCCCACTCCCTGCCAAGATACTTTCAAAAACTTAAAGATAGTCAGATACCTTAAATTTACAGCACTCCCCAGATCAACCTGTTTGGTAACTTAATACCTACAGTGAAATTTAAAGAATAAAATAAAGGCTATCTGCTCAAACTTCCCTAGACAGCTTTTTGCAGAGTTGTGGGTCATTTAAATAACTCTTTAAAGTCCTTTTAAATTTCTAAAATGCAAACAAAATAGTTATTTAAATATTTAATATTTTTATGGATAGAATATTACTTTTGGATTAATTTTATGACACACTAGACTAGTATGTGCTGTATGTAGAGTTTATCAAGAGTACCCTGGGAACACTTGGAAAAATTATGTTCATTTCTTAGAAGCACAGCTTGACTATTCAAAATAATTATGAAGGTATATATTTGTCTTTATCATTGCTTCCTCCTTTGATTTATTTGATGCTGAGAATGTAGCTCAGGAATGCAACCACCAATGATAATACTATTTCTATGAGAAAATGGTCCGTAATGATTGGCTGTGATGTGGTAAAAGGCAGAAACTGCATGCCAAATCACAACACTGTTTGTGTGTGGTAGTGCAGTGCAGTGAATTACTTAATATAGCCCTTCTAGCCAGTCTTTGTGACTCCCATACAATGATTGAATGGGACTATGCAAATAAGGTGCTTGTGGCTCACCAGGGGGATAGGACAGCTTGCTAATAATGCATATAAAGTACATGGAACCCTGCAGGGGTGGGACCATGCAAATAAGATGTATGGAACCCTAACGAGGGGATTGGTCAGTTTTACCATCTTGCTAGGCTTAAAGGGGAAACCCTGGTGGCATAGTGGCTAAGAGTTTGGCTGTTAACTAAAAGGTCAGCAGTTCAAATCCACCAGGCGTTCCTTGGAAACTCTATGGGACAGTCCTATAGGGTTGCTTAGAGTCAGAATCGACTCAACGTCAATGAGTGGGCTTAAAAGCGAGCCAGCCTCAGAGTAGAGGGGGACTTCACTACCACCAAGAAAGAAGAGCCATAAGTGGAGTGCATCCTTTGGGCCTGGGGTCCCTGCACTGAGAACCTCCTAGGCCCAGGAGACAGAGAGAGAGCATCATAACACCAGAGATGGCAGAAGATAGTGAGAAGGAGTGGCAGAGAAATGGTGGCAACAGAACCAGGAGACTGGTGCAAGACAGCACAGTGGGCTTCCTGGCTGACAAAGCAAGGTGGTTACAGGGGGTGTGCCAACCCAAGGAGTGAGAGAGCTGAAAGACTCAGGCAGGAGGCTTCCTGGCAGAGTGGGATACCTCTGGGCACTTGTCAGGGGAAGCTAAAGAGCTCTGTAACACTGGACTGAGCAGGGCAGAGGCCAGGCCCAGGGGCCCGGGGGCCCAGGGGATGAGGGAGAGGCTTACCTGTGAGCACAGATAAAAAGTGGTCCTGACCAAAGAACTGTATCCTGAGTCATTCCTGATCCTGAATTGTAACCTGTTACTTCCCTAATAAACCCCATAATTGTGACTATTGTCTGTGAGTTCTGTGGCCATTGCAACAAATTATCAAACCCAAACAGAGAAGTAGAGTGTCGTGGGAGTGATGGCTGGTGTCAGAATTGGTGAAAAGGCTGGAGGGTGGAAATATATTTGACTTCTATCTCATAGGAATCAGCCTTGGGGTGTTGATCTTGATTCTCCTTACCCCTTGTGAAGTTAGAGGAAGTCAGATGCCCCCACCATGCTATTTTTGCAGTGGGTGTCAGGAGTGGGATTCGTTGAAATGGCTCCAGACTCATGGAAGCATGGAACTTTGTAAGAGAAAGAAGGAAGGGGTGTGGGAAGTGAAAATTTTGATTCTTAGATGGCTACTTAGGATATGTTACCTGCAATGGATGAAAGGAAATTAAGAGATGTTATGCTGTAGCTAAGGGGAGAAAACTGCATCTGGAGTGGCTTGGGGCAAAAGCCAGGCTGGTTAAAGAAGATAATTGATAGGAAGGCAGGGTCTTCTGGTTCCACCCAGCCAGAGGCCCAAAGCCATATCCAAATGAATGGGAAGATAGTCAAGGTGTGGAGAAGAGATGATTAAACTGGAATGTTTTAAAAGGGTTATATGTTTACCTGAAGGTACAATGGATGTTGAATGTTTCTTCTACCTAGTGATGTAAAACAGACCTACATGTATGATGGAAATGAATATTGGGTATTATAGATTATAGAGAGTATTTAACTCCACCAATAATAAATGAATATAACAATACTTACTTGGATCTACTAAAAGGGAAACTAGGGTTTGCCCAAAAGAAATACAGGCTGTTGGTTTGAATGCAATAGACCTGTGCATAGAGTATTGGGGGCTTGGATAAAAAACCTGAGCCCAACCAGAATCTTTCCTGTCAGGGAATATGCGTTTGAAAAGACATATAGACCCACCCAGAACTGCTGAGAGAACAAGAAATTTGGATTTGAAGGAAGGACCTGCAGAGAGAGAAAAAAAAAAAAAGATTGTTTTACCTTTTGAATTTCCAGTAAGCGGTTTGCCATTGGATGCATCAAGGTAGATAAAGTCAGTGCCTATCAGAAGAACCCCCTTCCAGGACTGGAAGTTAAAGGGAACCGGTGAGTAGACAGCCTGGTATGCTCACTTGAGGTAACCACTTGAGGCCACGTGATGAGTAAAAGTGGGAGGAGGTGCAGCAATGAAGAGATAGGCTGAGTTTGCACGTGTTCCATTGGCACCTGTTGACCTCGCCCACGGGTTAGAGATGAGAGAGAGAGAGAGCGAAGGGGCTGGCTGGTCTGAAGTGCAGGGAAGCATGTGGACTCCCAAGCCTACAGCGGGTATCCATTGACCTAGCCCACAGGGGCCGCGGATGAGATGACCACAACCTGATTGAATGAAGAAAAAGATGTTGACGCTGTGAGCTGCTGTACCCATACTTGTTGCCATTAAGTCGGTTCTGATTCTCAGTGACCCTATAGGACAGAGTAGAACTGCCCCATAAGGTTTCCAAGGAGTGCCTGGTGGATTTGAACTGCCAACCTTTTGGTTAGCAGCCATAGCTCTTAACCACTGCACCACCAGGGTTTCCATGAGCTGGTGTAGGTTACTGCAGTTTGATGGCTTGCTCTGGACTGGACTTTGCTTATGGATGTAGAGGCTCAAAGTTCCAACCGAAACAGAAGATTCTTCACATCAAGGAACATGCTTGTCTCCTCAAAGTACTGGTTTGATAGGGATGGGCAGTTTAGAAATTGGCTATGTAAAACGGAAGGAGATAAAGGCATGAAGTGGCTGGCTTACACGTTTTCCTGGGTGTGTTTACACTCAAAATGAGGGAGACAAGGGAGGATCCCCACTGAATAGATCCCTCTTTTCCTGATAGGTCTGGGAAAGAGAGGGTGGGGGAAGATACTGATAGGATTATATGATTCAGTTATGAGTGTTGATTGTTGACAGGGTTAATTGTGATTGTAAAAGCTGTAATTGTATAGGCTGTATCTGTGAAATAGTGGACTAAGGGGGAGGCACTGCTGGACAGTGGCCAAAACTAAAGTCCCTTAAAGGTTTTGCTATGCTGATACCTCACAAGGCTCAGAGCAAGGGAATAATGTTCTCTCAGTTAAATTTTATCAGACATCAGAAAGGGTAAAGATGAGACAACTTTTGGAGAACCTGACCAGACCAGATGGACACCTGCAGCAGAGCTGAGTTGCTGATACCTGAATGACCTCATCCTGAGGACTTTTTGCACTGCTAAAGGACTAATTGTTAGTGACTGTTTTGGACTGGTAAAATGACTGGGAGGGGAAAGTTAATCCTTCAAGTATGAAAGGGCCAATGGCTAGAAGAATCAGGGGGTGGCTCTTGTATGGGTAGGAGAGAAAATTCCAAATCTTAAAAATATGATCTCCACAAAACAAACAATTCAAAAACTACTGTCTTGTAACAACTAAGAATCAAAGCTTAAGTTTTTAGTGTTTTTTTTACCCCAAAACAGTATGTGTCAGGTTTGCTAAAGGGTCTCTGTGAGTGTAATACAGAACCTCGCAAGCCAAACACACTTGGATTTTATTCTTGTTCATTGTGCCACTTTTTTTTTTTTTTTTTAATTTGGGGCACATTACGTATCATTTTTGAACTCTTCATTTTCTTTCTTTCTTCTGTTTTTTTCCCCTCACTCCAAAATGGAAATAATAATTATAAAAAGAGATATTCCAGAGATTAGATGTTGAAAATAAAATGCAGAGCATAGTGTCTGGCGTATGATATGTGCTCAATAACTGTTAGTTCCCTTCCTTCCTTTCTTCATTGTCATTGTGGTCAATTAAAAAATATGAATGAAGTAGGGGAAAAACAATTATTTGTATACCTGGCTATAGTTTGAGTAGGCTTCTTTAAAAGATACAAAGAGAAAATGGTTTTTTTAAATCTTTCTTTTCTTTTTTTTTAACTGGAAGCACCATGGTGGAATTTTTGGTTGTGGGAAGTTAGGCCCCCTGCTGCGGAGCTTTGAAAAACACTGGCGCCTAGATTCTATCCACGGGGTTGGGGGGGTTGGGGGGTCGGGTGGGGGACCTGTTGCTGCCCAGTGGATTGCGACTCATAGGGACCCTATAGGACAGAGTAGAACTGCCCTATAGAGTTTCCAGGGAGTGGTTGGTGGATTCAAACTGCCAACCTTGTTGGTTAGCAGCCGTAGCTCGCTGTAGCTCTTAACCACTGTGGCACCAGGGCTCCAGAGGCTCTGATTTAATTGGACTAATATCAGACCTGGGGCATTGGGAATTTTTTTTTTAAGTATGTAGATTTACATACAATAAATGGCACAGATTTTAAGTGTATAGATCAATGAGTTTTGACAATTGTTTATCTCACGTAACCACCACCCTAATTAAGACAGAGAACTTTCCTCAGAAAGTTCTATCATGTCCTTTTCTTGTTAGTCTGTCCCTCCGGTAACAGATTTTCTGATTTCTGTCACCGTAGATTGTTGTTGTTGTGTGCCATCGAGTCAATTCCAACTCATAGCTACCCTGTAGGACAGAGGAGAACTGCCCCATAGGGTTTCCAGGGAGCGGCTGATGGATTTGAACTGCCGACCTTTTGGTTAGCAGCCTGAGCTCTTAACCACTTCTCTACCAGGGCTCATTCTGATTATTTTTGAATTTCACATGAAATTTACAAATGAAGTAAAACAGTATGTACTCATTTGGATTTGACTGCTTTTACTCAATATAATATTACTCAATATAATATTTTTGAGATTCGTCAATGTCGATATACGTATCAGCAGTTTCTTCTTCTTATTATATTTTTTGTATATAAAATATCGTAATTTGTTTATTCATTCTCCTGTTGATGGACACAGTTGGTTTGTTTCTAGGTTTTACTATTATGAATAAAGATGCCATGAAGTGAGCAGCTGCTGTGAAAAATAGTTTGGCATTTCCTCAAAAAGTTAAACACAGAATTACTATATGACCCAGCAATTCCACTGTTAAGTGTATCCGCGAAAGAACTGAAAGACGCGGATGGATACTTGTACACTAATGTTCACTGCAGCATTAGTCACAGTAGTCAAAAGGTGGAAACAACCCAGATGTTCATCAATAGATGAATGGAAAAACAAAATGTGGTATATCCATACAATGGAATATTATTCAGTCGTAAAGAGAGATAGAGCTCTGATACATGCTGTGATACGGATAAACCTGAGAAACTGGATGTTGAGTGCAATAGGTCAGGCAGAAAAAGACAAATATTATGTGAGATTCCACTTATATGAAATGTCTAGAATAGGTAAATACATAGAGACCAAAATTTATTAGTGGTTGCCAGGGAAGGATAAGAGGGGGAAGGAAGAAAGTATTGCTTAAGGAGCACTGAGTTCTTGCGAAGGTGATGGAAAGATTTGGAAATGGAGAGTGGTGATGGCTGCACAACATGGTGAACATAATTAACGTCGCTGAGTTGTAAACATGAAAATGGTTGACGTGGCAAATGTTTTTGTTATGTGTATTTTCCCACAATTAAAAAAAAAAAGATGCTGTAAAGTTCTTGTACAAGTCTTTTGTGGACACGTGTTTTCATTTCTCTTGAGTATATGCCCAAAAGTGGAATTTCTGAGTTATAGTGTGAGTATATGCTTTACTTTACAGGAACTGCCAAAACAATTTACTAAATGAGTGTACCCTCTTATACACCCACCAACAATGTATGCGAGTTCCAGGTGCTCCACCTCATTGCCAATACTTGGTATTTTGTTGTTCTTTTTTAAACTGTAGCCATTCTGATGGGTAAGAAATGGTATGTCACGGTTTTGATTTACATTTCCCTGATGACTAATGATGTTGAATACTGTTTCATGTGCTTATTGGCCATTTAATATCTTCTTATTTGAAATGTTGCTTTTGAAATCAAGTCTTTTTTCCGTTTTTTAAAACTGGGGTGTCTTTTTATTATTGATTTGTAGGAGTTCTTTAACTGGCTCTGTTTTGCACTGCTCCATACCTGCTGTTGTTAGCTTTAGGACAGACAGTAGCCTAGTGTCAGTAGTGCTGTGGAGAATGAAGGGAAAAGAGAATATTGACAAGCAGGGGTGTAGCAGGGCACAGAGGAGTGCAGACTCACGAGGCTTGATGTTGTACAAGTCGTCAAGAGAAATCAAGGTGGGGGCAGGGATGCTGAATGAGCCATGCCAGGAGACTTCAAGCCACCCTCTCAGGAGCCCCCAGAAAGCCAAGAGCTGCTGGACTTGTACAAAGCTGAAAGAACACGGATCCAGACCTTTAAAAAAGAAAAAAAAAAATATATGCATACATATTCTATGGGACATAGAATGATACCCGTGAAGAGTGTGCTGCTTAGCTGAAGTAGATACATCAGGCTAAATGGGCAGCTCCTGTCCGGAGGTGAGATGAGAAGGCAGAGAGGGTCAGGAGCTGGTTGAATGGACACAGGAAATCAGGGGTGGAAAGGAGGAGTGTGCTGTCACAGTATAGGGAGAGCAACTAGGGTCACATAACAACGTATGTATAAATTTTTGTATGAGAGACTAACTTGAAATGTAAACTTTCACTTAAAGTACAACAATAAAATAAAAATATATATATACATATGCACATATATATTTATATATTGGTGTGTCTGTATGTATATATGTGTATATATGTCTCTCTCTCTGCATATATGATATCAGAAAACTGATGGGCTTGGATACTTCTGTGTCAGAGATACAATTCAGGCCCTTTTATAAATGATTCAGAAAACTAATATGTAACTCAACCTTGCTGTGAACTTCCTGAGGGTGGTAACAAATCCTTTTAGAGTTTCTTAGAGCAGAGAAAATCCACCTGTGATGCTACAGAATATTGGCTCCTTTGTCGTGTTCTTGGTTCCCCTCTCAGCAGTTACCTTCTGTGATTTCTTAGGTTACAGGTACAATTAGGTAACTAAGGCTTTAATGTATGGGTAGAGGCTTGTTATTGTTATCAGCTTTAATGCGACTATGGCTTAAGTCTTACTGTTTCTGGACTTCAGTCAGTACTGTCATTATTAGAATTGCTGATCGTCAGTCATTTCAGGGCCAAAAACAACAAAACACCAACAACTGAAATACTAAGGACAATATAATCAACTCAGTTATTCAGGAACCCATTAATTCAAGTCCTCAATTTAGAATGTATTAGAATTTCTCAACTGGATCTGCATTCAAGTTTAACTTTTTTATGTCAGTAGCAAAATACTTTGCAAAACAAAAAAATAAGCAAGATTACAAGTGGTTAAGTGCTCAGCTGCTAACTGAAAGATTGGCAATTCAAACCCACCAAGCCACTCCACGGGAGAAAGATATGGCAGCCCGCTTCTGTAAAGATTACAGCCTTGGAAACCCTAGGGGGCAGTTCTACTCTGTCCTATAGGGTCACTATTAGTTGGAAACGACTTGATGGCAATGGATTTGGTTTTGAGTTTTATATGTTTGGGTTTTATGGTGGTTGTTATTAGGTGCATCAAGTCAATTCCAACTTATGGCGACCCCATGTGTGCAGTGTAGAACTGCTTCATAGGATTTT
This sequence comes from Dugong dugon, assembly GCA_030035585.1. NCBI lineage: Eukaryota > Metazoa > Chordata > Mammalia > Sirenia > Dugongidae > Dugong > Dugong dugon. The sequence continues at coordinate 93,937,966 of CM057462.1, forward strand.
CAAGGCTGTGATCTTTCAGAAACAAATTGCCAGGCCTGTCTTCTGAGGTCCCTCTGGGTCGGTTTGAACCACCAAACTTTCAACTAGTAGCTGAGTGCTTAATTGTTTGAATCACCCAGGGAGGTGCAGTGGTTAAGTACTTGGCTGCTGACCAAAAGGTTGGTAGTTCAAATTCATCAGCCACTCCTTGGAACCCCTACAGGGCAGTTCTACTCTATATAGTTGCTATGAGTCAGAATTGACTCAACGGCAATGAGTTTTCTGTTTTTTTTTTTAGTGTGTGTGTGTGTGTGTGTGTGTATCAGTGGGGTCATCCAGGAAGTAGTCAGTGAGTAGGAGTTAGGACTGTAAGAGGTTTGTTGAGGATTATGCCCGTAAAAGATAAAAGGGGAAGACTCAGGATTGTGCAGGAAGAGCCTCAGACTGCAATGTAGATCTGAGAAAGTCATGAATGACCCATCCTGAAGCTGTGGAACAAAGATTGCCCAATAGGGGAAATCCACATTGTGCAAAAACAGCCAGCTAGTATCCACACCATGCTTACTCATTGTTGGGGGCTGCCCAGGAAGAGCATGGCCTCAGCTCAAAAGTTGAGGCAGAGCCTGAAGATGCTAACAGCTGGAGGTGCTCAGTTAACTGCATTCCTTGCTGCTGAGAAGCAACTTTTACTTTTTTTTTTTTTTAAGGAAGATCTGAATGCCTCACTCTTAAAATGCTGCCCATCCCCCATATCACTCATTCAGTTATGAGGTGATGGACCCAGCCTGCTACTTCCACGGACATCTCCCACCTCTCTTCTGAGGAGGTGTGTATAATAAGGTGGGGTGTACAAAAAGCAGACAGCTCCATTTTGAAAGGATCCTCAGTATGCTTGAGGCGTAATCTCTTTGAATTGGGTTGACAATATGAGGGTCAGCCAACTGGATGTTTCTTGGAATTGCTGCTTTTGTCAGGAAGCACAGTAACTCACAGGATCCAGAATTGTCTTCATGATAGTGACAGTGTAGCAGAAACCACCAGTAGGAGGTGCCAAACCACAAGCAGGACAGGGACAAATGTGGATAACATAGACTGACCTCCCTGCTCAGGTTATTTCATTAACCTGAATACCAAGGCCTGCATTTTACATGACTGGATTTTATGAACCTCACTTAAAAGGTTATTTGAAAAAACAAAAACACCCAAACCCGTTGCCGTCCAGTGGATTCCCGTAGGGTTTCCAAGGAGCAGCTGGTGGATTTGAACTGCTGACCTTTTGGTTAGCAGCCGAGCTTTTAACCACTGTGCCACTAGGGCTCCTAAAACATTATGGTGGGGTTTTATTCTATTCATAATGTTTATTACTTTTTTCCCATTGTACAAGTCAACCATGCTTTTTGTAGAATTTTAAAAAATGCAACTTACTCTACAGAATAAAGTAAAAATCACTTGTAATAGCACCTCCCAGAGGTAATACTTTTTTCATTTCTTTTTCTTTTTTTTATTGTTGTGCTTTAAGTGAAAGTTTACAATTCAAGTTAGTCTCTCATACAAAAATTTATATATGCATTGTTATGTGACCCTAGTTGTTCTCCCTATACTGTGACAGCACACTCCGCCTTTCCATCCCAGATTTCCCGTGTCCATTCAACCAGCTCCTGACCCTCTCTGCCTTCTCATCTCACCTCTGGACCGAAGCTACCCATTTAGCCTGATGTATCTACTTGAGCTAAGAAGCATACTCTTCACGAGTATCATTTTATGTCCCATAGTCCAGTCTAATCTTTGTCTGGAGAGTTGACCTCCCAGAGATAATTCTTAACAATTTAGTGTTTTCTCTTCTAGTCATATACCTAACAAAGTATTCTTTCACCCACTTAACTAGTGTCATGTACGTTTCTCAAAGACAGATCATTCTTATTGATTCATCGGTGTAGCCTGAGGCCTGGCCTGAGAAATTCGCAGTGCCAGGGCAGATGGCAGAGTGGCTCAGAGGAAGGAGAGTGGATGAGGGGAGGTGGAGTAGATGACAGGAAAAGCCATTTTTTAGTTTGGGCACTCTCTGGGGTAGACCTGAGGGTCCTCAGACCACATCATGAAAGTACCTCTTTCCTCTATTTGCCTTGTGCATATTCTTGGATCTGGGAAAAGCACGAGGCTGAGACAAATTCACTCATTGGGTCTATCCATGTATATGACCCCACCCAAGCCACCCATGCAGAATTGCAAAAACTCACTCATCTAGCTAACATTTATTACGTGCTTACTGTGATGCCCATGAAGATTTTACAGTCTAGTGAGAGAGAAAGATGGGCCTTTTAAATACATTGTGGTATTCACTAAATTGTAAGATGAACATGGTGCTAGTGCCATGAGAGAATCAAGAAGAGAGTATCTATCTATGACATTCAAGCTAGGTCTTGATGAGTAAGTTGGCATTCAGGGGGAAAGGGCACTGAAGGATGAGAAAGCAGCGTGTGCAGAGTCACAAAAGAGGGAGAAGTATGCTTGGGAAGAAATGTTGCTCAGTGAAACTAAAAACTAGGGTGTGGAAGGGGCATGGCTTTGGGGGTGATTTCACTGCATTAGTCAAAAAAATGCATTGTGTGCTTGTTAGGTGTCAGGCTAGGGGTACAAAGTCGAACAAGATAGGATTTCTCCTTCCAAGCAGGTCACGCATGGTCTTATCAGTGATGAGCCTAGCAGAGTCACTAATTCTGGGAATTTCACTATGGCAGTTCTCAGTGCCCATCTCAGGTCAGTTACACATTGCATTGTTGGTAGGTGCCTTTGCGTCAGCTCTGACTCATAGCGACCCTGTACACAACAGAAGGAAACGCTGCCTGATCCTGTGCTGTCCTCATAGTCACTCCTATGTTTGAGCCTATTGTTGCGGCCACTGTGTAAGTCCATCTGATTGAGGTCTCCTTCTTTTCCGCTGACTCTCCACTTTACCAGGCATGATGTTCTTCTCCAGAAATTGGTCTCTCCTGATAATATGCCCGAAGTAAGTGAGATGAAGTCTCACCATCCTTGCTTCTAAGGAACATTCTGGCTGTGCTTCCTCCAGGATGGGTTTGTTCATTTCTCTGGCAGTCCGTGGTTACACATTTAGCAATGCCAAATTCTTAGTCTTCCCTTCAAAAAAAATTTACATCTGAAATATAACAATTAACCAAATAATTCAATTTATAATTCTTCTTTAATTAAGACTCTTTCTAGAACTTATAGTTTTAAAGGATAATTAATACACACATACAATCTGGTCTGATGTTTACATGAATTTTAAAAATGTACTTTGTTCTCCCTATGTTAAAAGTCTATATTTTATCCTGTAGAAATTGGGAGCCATTGAGTTTTTGAGCAGAAGAAAGACGGGATCAGATTTGTGTTCTAGAAGGAGAATTGTGATGTCTACCACGAGGATGGATTGGAAAGGTGGAAAGATTAGCCAAGCGGAAACACTAGTCAGGAGGCTGCAGCCCTCAAATAGAGGCACCAATGCCCTGCCTAAGTCCCAGAAACATCTAGAGGGTAATGCTGAGGGCAGGGGTGCAAAGTGAGTTCATGATAGGGAAATGCATTTTGCACAATTTTACCCAAAGGAATGAATTTTAATCTTTCATCACAGGCTAGACTACTGTTGGTGGCAGAGAAGTTGGAGTAGAAAGTTGAAGTTGCCTGTCCAGGAGATCTGTGGGTACTGGATGCCCATCTCTTTGAGAGCTGCTGAATTTCTTTTTCAAATATTTGCTGTTCTTTATTTGGTAACTTATCAACTGAAGTATTTGTTTAGGAAGAACTGCTTCCTTAAACCCATTGCCATTGGGTCGATTTCTACTCATAGTGAACCTATAGGACAGAATAGAACTGCCCCGTAGGGTTTCCAAGGCTGTAATCTTTACGAAGCAGACTGCCACATCTTTCTCCCACAGAGGAGCTAGTGGGTTGGAACAGCCAACCTTTCAGTTAACAGCCGAGTGCTTAACCACTGCGCCACCAGGGCTCCTTCGTTGCTTCGTTAGGAAGCAGTTAACAGATTCTTTATGAATTGAGTGTGGACAGAAGAAATAGCATGGGCTTGAAATCAAGACATCAGAGTTCTAACTTTGACTATTTTGCAGACTAGTGATTTGTTATAGGTTATGGCTTTTTATCCCTCTGGGCTTGGATTTGCTCATCTGTAAAATGAAGAGAGGGAGTAAACTAACAATTATTCAGTTGTCTTAGGTTCAAATTAATACACTATATTTTTATGAAAATAATGCCTGAGTTCTACGTTTGTTTGCCAACTGATGCCTACCCCCCCTCCGCCACCCAGGTGTCCCCTACCCAGGCATTTTCATAAGCATGCTATGCCAATTTTTTTTAACAGCAACATGTAAAATAATTGGCGTAGCACACTTACAAAAATACCTCTGGGTGGGAGGGCACGGTTGGCAAATGAACTTAGAACGCCATGTTATTTTCTTAAAAATATGATATACTCGTTATCCTGTTAAATATTCAGAATAACCCTGTGAAATATTACTACCCCCACTTGACAGATGAGAAAACTAATGCTTGCCCAAAAAACCAGATTCAAACTCAGGTCTAAAGCTGAAAAGCCCGTGATTTCTAAGGCTCCTTCCAATTCCCACATGCTGTAATTCACGTGCAGTATCTGGAACTTTTAGGCTTAATAAGCATTAATGACTAATCAAGCCACAATAGAAACAGTAATGGATTCTCCAGTGATTTTATTAAGTGGCTGTGGAAGAACCACTCACCCGACAGGAAACAGTTTTTCACTGCAAGGGAATATAACAGGCAAAGGGAGGCCAAAAATAAATCAGCAATTTTTGAGCAACAAATGGCTTTTTCTCAGGTTGAAATTGTAGGAGTCCGTGGTCTGGAATTTTACTCAGCTTTGGAGCATGTGCTCCAGGTTTTGTGAAAATAAATGTTCCAAATGTCTAATGCTTTCAGAGGGGAGCAGGGGTGTTAGGCCCAGGTTAAGAGGCATCTTTTGCTGCTGCTGCTAAAAGCATCTCCTCCAACGCAAACGTGGAGCAAGGGAAGAATGATCCAGTCTCCCAACTCCAAGTGCAGGGTTCATTCATTGTCATCATGTAGCTTATTCTCTGCTTGAGGAAATATACAGATCTCATATTTGTTCATTTATTCATTCATTCACTTGGCAAGCACTTATTGAGCACTTCCTATGTGTCAGCACATATTTGCATACAGGGAGATAAAGAAAGGTCCACCAGTTTTGCAGGAGTTTACACTTTTGGTGGGGGACAAAAAAGGGAACAAGCAACAGAGGGATCCCAGGGAACTGAGGATACGCAGAACTGCGATGTGCAATTCAGACTCCAGGAAAGAATTTCTAGAAAAAGTGTTACTGGAGCAAAGATGAGCAGGAGATAACCAGGAAAATGCATCAACAGAGGCAGCGGGAAATGCTGTGCAAGGGCATGGAGACAAAAAAGAACAAAGCATCTGCAAGCCATTTGAAATGCAATGAATAGAGAACATCTAAGCCTATTGTGTCGCTCTTACTGGAGCACATTAGGAGTTCAGAGAAAGGAGACATTATTAATTATAACAACAATAAAATCTCCTATTTTTATAGCATTTTACAGTCGGACAAAATACTTTCTTGTACCTTATCTCACAGGGTCAACAGGGAAGTCAACCATTTCATAGGTAAGGCGTTCAGAGAGGCTAAATGACTTGGCTAAAGCTTCAAGGGAAGTTAGTGGCAGAGTCCAGTCTAAAGCCCAGGGCCTTTTCTTCACAGTTCAGAGTGAGATGGAGTGTTAGAGGGCCGTTTGCCAAAATCAGCTATGTTTCGTCGCCTTTGACTCTGTGCTCACAGAATTTTACAAGGGGACAGGAGTGGCTCACGTTCGGTCAATACTACCAGACAGGAAGGGGCTGGAGGAGTAGAAGGTCATAACATGACTACAATATCCTAAGCATAACATCCCCTGGAGCAGTGGAAAGTGCTCTGGCCTCAGCAAAGTACTTATCTTTTAATACAGTTTGTCCCTTATTAGCTATGTGACCTTGGGCAGGGCACTTACAAAGTCTCTGCACCTCAGTTTCTTCGTCTGTCAAATGGCGACCATAGTAATAACACCAGCACCACCACCAACACTCCTGCTCTCCCTGCCTCTCAGGTATGGCATTGTATAACTCCAGGGAACCCCATCCAGGACTCCCCATTGGTGCCTCCAGAGTTGTTCACCATTGCAGGGAGATTGCTTCAGGGTTGTTGTGATAGAAGTAAAAGAAGGATAAAAAATACAGGGTATATCACAAATGCATGATGACACTTTTATCTGTTTGGGATGGATTATGTTTAGGACTGGGAGAAAGGAAAAGTTTTGAATAATTCTTTCTACCTCACAACTCACCTGTATTCCTCTAGCAGATGCTGTAGGTGTCCCCTCCATATCCTTCTCTGACCTGAATATCAACTGCCAGCACCTGGATCTCTTTGCCTTTGCATGCCAGCACCCACAATGCCCTCACCTGCTGCAGGCTGGAAGTGCCAAGGGGTTAATCATCCCTAGGAACAGTCCACAACCAGTGTCTAGTGGGATTTTGTGGGTAAGTACCTCAGCTCCTTCCTCTCTGTGGGGCAACTACACTGGCTTCCAGAATGAGGAAGTGAGAGTCTTGCCCTGTTCTGTACTGAACTGTCCACAACTCAAACAGTCATTCATTTATTCAGCCAATGTATCAAGTGCCTACTTAATCCCAGAACAAGCACTAAGAATTTGGTGAACAAGATAGACATTTCTCTCATCGTGGCGTTTACATCTGGGTAGCTAATGTTTTCACTTCTGGCCATGACAATTAGTTGGGATATTGACAAACTGGAGAGTATATAAAGAAGTAGGACCAGGATGGTGGAAAACACAGGAAGGAAAAGTTTAAAGAACTAAGAACGTATAACAGAGAAGATTTAGGGATTGTATGTATTCTGAGTAGCACTTGGAGGTATAGTCATGACCAGTGATTATGCTGGCGGTTTTCTGGACAGCCAGCATAAAAAAAGAATTCCTCACAATTAGTACTGGACTTCCCTTAAAAATAAGGAGCTTCCCATTACTGGAGGTGTCCAAGCAGAGATTTCAATCACTTTTCAGTGACATAAAGAGGCAGTGTTCCTGGGGCGAAGAGCATGGAATCTGGAGGGCGATCACCTAGTCACCATAACTTACTGCCTGTGTGACCTTGCGCAAGCTACTTAGGCTGTTTCTTCACTTTAATCTAGGAGAATGATGATCCCTTCCTCACAGGGATGCTATGGGGATTAGGTAAAATGACAGAACACATAGCAGATATTCTGCCCCCAGAAACGGATGTCCGGTGTTATTCATATATTGGTAGAGGCTGAGGTTGTTGTTGTTAGTTGCTGTCAAGTTGGCTCCAACTCATGGCAACCCTATGTATAACAGAATGAAAGGTTGTCCAGTTATGTGCCATCTTCCTGCTCTATTACAGATTCAAGCCCATTGTTGTGGCTATTGTGTCAATCTGTCTCATTGAATTTTTTCCCTCTTTTTCGCTGGCCCTCTACCAAATATGATGTCATTTTCTAGTGATTGGTCTTTCCTGATGACATGTCCAAAGAAAACAAGACAAAGTCTCATCCTCCTTACTTTTTTTTTTTTTTTATATTTTATTGTACTTCAGGTGAAGGCTTACAGAACAAATAGTTTCTCATGAAACAGTAGTACACATGTTGTTTTATGACATTGGTTAACAACCCCACAACATATCAACCTCTAAATTCTCAACCTTTTTTTTTTTTTTTTTGGTGAAAATACACATAGGCAAAGATACACCATTTCAAAAATTTCTACATACACAGTTCAGTGACATTGACTACGCTCGTTCAATTGTGCTGTTCTTCTCACTTAAGATGAAGGCTTACGGAACAAAATCGTTTCTCATTTAACAGTTACTGCAAATGTTGCCCTATGACAATGGTTAACAATCTCACAACACATCAACAATATCCTTACTCAACCTTGTGTTCCCTATCACCAGCTTCCTTGTCCCCTTCTGCCTTTTGGTGCTTGTCACTGGACTCCTGTACTTCGTTAGTCTCGTTTGGTTTTATGGGGCTGTCCACTCCCAGGCTGAACAGTGAACCTTGGAGGTAACTTCACCACTGAGCTGAAAGGGTGTCTGGGGGCCATACTCTCGAGGCTTCTCCAGTCTCCTTTAGGCCAGTAAATCTGGTCTTTTTTTTTTTGTGAGTTAGAATTATGCTCTACATCCTTCTCCAGCTCTGTCCAGAACCCTCTGTTGTGATCCTGGTCAGAGCAGTCAGTGGTGGTAGCCGGGCACCATCCAGCTGTACTGGACTCAGTCTGGTGGAGGCCTTGGTAGCTGTGGACAGTTAGTCCTTCGGACTAATCTTTTCCTTGTATGCTGTTCTCTTCATTCTCCCTTGCTCCCGAAGGGATAAGACCAGTTCATCCTCCTTACTTTTAAGGAGCATTCTTCTTGTATTTTTTCGAAGACTGATTTGTTCGTTCTTTTGGCAGTCCATGGTATAGTCGATATTCTTTGCCAACACCACATTCAAATGCATTAATTCTTCTGTCATTGTTCAGTTTTTGCATGTATATGAGGCAATTGAAAAGACCATGGCTTGAATCAGGAGCACCTTACTCATCAAAGTGACACCTTTGCTTTTTATAACTTTAAGAGGTCTTTTGCAGCAGGTATGACCAATGCAATACACTTGTTTGATTTCTTGACTGCTGCTGTCATGGGCATTGATTATTAATCCAAGTAGAATGAAATCTTGGACAACTTTAATTTTATCTTCATTTATCATGATTTTGCTTATTGGTTTAGTTGCGAAAGGGCGGGGGTAGATGACCATTAAGTCTCTTCCAATTACATGATTCTGTGGTTCTATGAGTCTACATTTAACCTCTGTGCTCCCAAGTGAAATTTTATCCTGTAATATCCTGAGTGTCCTGTAATATCCTGAATATCCATGATTCCTATCCAAGTTCTCTTGTTGGGGGAGGGTAGAAGAAGGGATACAGAAGAAGAGCCTCCTTTTGTGGGCTCTCAAGACCCCCCAAAAGCTGCTAAGATAGTTGGTTTTGTGAGGGAAAAGAGAGAAATGTCTAATTCTTCTGGAGAATGTTACTTTCCTTGATGAACCAATATTTACTCACATTTGTTCTGCGCTGAGCTACTTTTCCACTCTAAATAACGGCTATGCATAGCACTTCTGTGAGGCATTTGCATTTTAGGGAGAAACACCTTCAAACTTGAAGGAAAAAAGAAAGATTTATAATGATGCAAAATCAAGACGTGACCCAATGACTACGCTCCTGTTATGAACAGCAAGAGCCCCAAGATCTTCCTGAATAAATAGGTCTCTGCCTGTCGGAAATATGATCTGATTTTTCCTCTTCCTTTGCCATGGAAAATTTCCACTCCCACCACGAGTAACTCCTTTGGCTAAAAGCCAAGAGCTAATCAGCCTGCCTTTTTCTACTTTTCTCCTTCCCTAGAACACAGCGTTCCAGTGGGCCATTCCAGAGCTTGGTCTTCCACAGCCCTTACTGCTGTCGCTCAGCAGGCTTGTCAATTTATGAAAAGGTTTAGGCATCCAGGCCATAGGATTTTTGCCTCCTTTTTTCCCCAGATGTACTATTATAACAAGCTAACCAGGGCATCTTTAGGAAGAGTCAAAGGGATCCTGCACATTAGAATGATTTGCAGACTTGGAGCACCAATTGAGAGCTTTTATCTTTAAAATGTGTGTGTGTAGTTTTTAAATTTGGGTTTTCCTTCTGAAGTACAAAAGCAATACCAGTTTGAAACAACAAACAATACCACTGTGTAAAAAAAAATCAGCAATGTCTCTTTCTGCTTAGTCCCCCTATCCGCCATAACCAATGTGAACATTTTGGCATATATCTTTCACACCGGTGTCTATCCTGATATAATAAACAAACAAATAAATAGTGTGTATGTGCATGTATGTATACATATACATTTACATATTTGGGGACTTTTATCAGTCTTTTAAAATAGGACTGTATTATACTCATAAACTTATAAAAAGAACTTGCTTTTTTCACTTATGTTTTATTGAGAAGCCCCTCCAGGTAAGTAATAATAACTTATTATTTTTAATAGCTGCATAATATCCATAGTTCGGACATACCATACATTATTCTTATATTCCCCTGTCAATAAATACCCCAGTGATTTTTAGTGTTTGTCTTTTCCCACTTCAAATCATGTTACAGTAAAGATCTGTGTACCTATGCTCTTGCTTATTCATGCTTTTCGTTTAGTAGGGGAGATTTCCAAAAGTGGAATTTCTGGGTTCACCAAGGATTTTCAGTGTTACCAGAGGGGAAGATTCAGTGCCTTCGCAAAACATATACCTTTTTGGCAAAGCTTTTTCCTTTGTTGGGGAAGAGGCCTAGAAAAATAATGTCCCTTTCTCTTCCTTCCCCACACCATTATTCTCCCACAGTAGAACGGGCAGGATAATATATCCTTTGTAATTCAGCAAGTAATAAGAATTACCAGTTTGCTGGGTTATTAGAGGATACAATAGAAGCACAAATTAAACAACCAAATATTCCCCCAGCAAATCTTTTGTTGCTATTTCTTTTTCCTTCCTGAAAAGGCAGATAATAAGGAAGAGGCACAGAAAGATGGATTGTTCACTGCTAGGCTTTAATAGGCAAATAGTCAAATGATGGCACCTGCAAACCATTGGCTTAGCCCCTTTTTTAGTGTCTGAATACATCTTTCTTCTTTTTTCAGTCCAGAGGAGAGAGGGAGCCAGATGGGATCACAATAAAAGTCCTCTTTCATTTTTAGTTTTCAGTTTTCTCACCCCAGAGACTCATGAAAGAAAGCTCAAGGTTGGAAAGCCCCTTAGGTCATCTGGTCTGCTCTCCCCGCTCTGTCTGGTCCTGTCTTGTTCCTAGTTTCTTCATTCCTCCTTAATATAGTGTGTTCGATTCTTTCTTTCTTTCCTCCCTATATGTCTTAGTCGTCTAGTGCTGCTATAACAGAAATACCACAAGGGTATGGCTTTAACAAAGAGAAATTTATTCTCTCATAGTCTAGTAGGCTACAAGTCCAAATTCAGGGCATCAGCTCCAGGGGAAGACTTTGTTGTCTCTCTGTCAGCCTTCTCATCAAACTTCCCCTGGACTAGGAGCTTCTCTGCACAGGCACCCCAGGTCCAAAGGATGAGCTCTGCTCCCAGCACTGCTTTCTTGGTGGTATGAGGTCCCCCACCCTCTGCTTGCTTCCCTTGCCCTTTATCTCTTATAAGATAAAAGGTGGTGCAGACCACACCCCAGGGAAACTCCCTTTACATTGGATCAGAGGTGTGACCTGGATAAGAGTGGTGTTACAATCCCATGCTAATCCTCTTTAATATAAAATTACAATCACAAAATCGAAGACAACCACACAATACTGGCAATCATGGCCTACCCAAGTTGACACGTATTTTTAGGGGACACAATTCAATCTACGACACTATCCTTCAAATGAATATTTATTAAAGGCTTCCTATGTGTGGGACATCTATGTGCTAAACTCTGGGGACAAGGAGGAAAGACATAGTTATGGACTGAATTGTGTAGACTCCTCAGCTTGTTTCTTTGTTCCTTGGTGATCTTCATGTGGTGTGGCATCTATCTTCCCCATCTCTGTTCTGCTTGCTTAATCTGCTTTTTTTTTTTATATCTCAGAAGAGATTTATTGAAGACACACCCTACACTAATACTGCCTCATTACCATAGCAGAGAAAACCCTGTTCCCAAAATAGGATTATAAGCACGAGTATAGTAGGATTTACAACTCATATTTTTGGGGGGATACAGTTCAATCCATGACCGGGAGTATATGAGCAGGCCTGGGGAGCTTTAAAGACATCAGTTTCCAAATTCTGAACTTCCATATATGCCTTGTCCTAAATTGGTCTGCCTAAGAAAGTGACCAGAAGGAGGTGCAGGACCTCTTTACCCACCTCACTTTTCATAATTGGCCCTCCTCCTACTTCAAGGAAAGAACAATGTGCATCTCAACCATCCCAGTCTTACTTAGGTGCATTGCCTTAGGGTGTAGAAATATCAAAACAAAGAGGCAATTCAAAACATTGGTAAGGTGTGGAGAACTGAGTGACTCTAAAGACTGGATACCAATCCTTCTGCAAGTCAGATGGATTTTATTTTTTTGTTTTCAGCAGAACTGAAACAGAACTTAATCAGGTTGATTAAGTTTATTAAAATTAAAATTAGATCATTAAATTTATTTTTGACATGTAACTATATAATTCTTGACATCCAACTCGGAAATATTTCCAAGAACACATTGCTATAGTAACACTCCCTCCATTCCCATCTATTTATTTATGTGAACAGTTTTCTCAGCTCTGACATCTATAAAAATTAGAAACAAAAATAAGGATAGAATTGAAAGGGAACCTTCTCCATTCTAGCAGTAGTTAATATTAATCCATGGATTCATGAACTAACTGAAAAAAAATGAAACAAAGCCACAACTAGCTCATCAGGAGATACATTTTCAATAAAATTTACTTTTAATATTTAATAATTATCAAAAATTTAATATATATTTTAAACAGAGCTATGTGTAGGGGTGATAAACAAATGAACTTCATACATAAAATAAATAACATTAGAATACAATTTTGAGGGAGAATTGAAAGAGAAACATGAATCCAAGGAGAAAAAGGAATGATGTAAAATTTCTAACTATTATAGACCTGTTCATGTAGTTTTTAAATGGATGGTGTGCATATCAACTCACTTTGGATTTTAAGTTCTACTGGATATATCTTAAAACGTAATGCCATGGTTTTAAAATGTCAATATTTATAACACCCTGAAAATGACAACTTTGAAATTATTTAAACTTAAGATAAAAAATTCTAGATGCTAACATAAAAAGGTGCAAGGGGATACATATAATACAAAATTCTTCTAGAGGCTATGTGAGCAAAAACACTTGAAGACCACAGGGATAGAGGAAAGAGCACAGGCTTTGGAGTCAGGAGGCTATCTGCTAGTTGTGTGTCCTTGGGCAAGTTATTCTTAGGGCAGTGGGGACAAGGGGCCAAGAATGTTTGTCTGCCTTTTACAAATAAAGAAAATGAGGTTCAGAAAGGTTAAGTAAACTGTCTAAGTCAAATAGATAGTAGGGGTGGAAGTAAGACTTCGTCCTCTCTTCTGACTTCAAAGCCTACACTGTTTCTGTCAAGATGAGTGAACTCTGTCATGGCATTTCTTCTCAAGGACATGCCCCACTATATTCCCATTCTACCGGTAGGAGAAAGGGTTTTAAAATGTTTTCTACTGAGGACTTAGAAAAATCCAAGAACACAATTTACAAACCCTCAAAGCCCTTCATTATCCCGGGAGTGTCCACTGCAAAATCTAGCTTCCGTCCCTTTGAATAAAACAGAGTATCCCTCAAGCCATCAAATAAATCATCTGGAAGAACTCAGAATTCATCCCAGAAAACATACAGTGCATGGAGCTGATAATTGCCTTAGGTCTAATATAGTATAAACTGCTTTTTGTTTGTTTTTAGTTTTGACACTGTACCATGATCCAGAAAAGGAGCCCTGGTGGTGCAATGGTTAAGTGTTTGGCTACTAATCGAAAGGTTCGATGTTCAAATCCACTCAGCAGCTCCGTAGGAGGAAAGACCTGGTGATCTGCTCCTGTAAAGATTACATTTCTATTCTATCCTATGGGTCACTATGAGTCGGAATCGACACAATGACACACAACAACAAACACCACGATCTAGGCATTTTCCTAAGGATGTCACATCAAACACAATAGTCTCTAGGTTGAAGGACTCAGTGGAGACCTACACATGAAACAAGAAACTCTAGCACAACATGCTACATACTGTGATAATCACAATGTGAAAAGCTAGCAGTAGGAATCCTGAGAAAGAAGTGATTCACTCAGCTTTAGGGCCAGACAGGACTCCAGAGGAGGCAATATTTAAGCTGGACTTAGAGGGATGAATAGGAGTTCTCCTTTCAGTGATGGGAAGAAGAGGATTCCAAGGCTTGAACAAAGATCTGGAAGTCTGAGAGGGAAGGAAAGTTAGCTGGAAAGGGCTGGAATATGCTGCACAGGTAGGAACTCTGTGAGGCATGAAAAGGTGGAGCTGCACAAGTGCAGGGACTTTCCTTATTCATTCCCAAATCTGGTGCCTGGTAAATAGTTGATACTCAGTAATTACTTGTTGGCCAATTGAATGGTAGGTGCCCGTGGGTGGTGCACATGCTTAAGCACTCGACTACTAACCAAATTGTTGGTGGTTCGAATCCACTCACAGGCACCTGGCAAGAAAGCCCTGGCTATCTGCTTCCAAAAGGCCACAGCCATGAAAACCCTATGGAGCAGTTCTACTCTGCACACACGAGGTTGTCGTGAGTTGAAAGTGACTCGATAGCAACTGGTGTTTTTTTGGTTTTGGTTTTTGTTTTTTAATTGAATGGTAAAATCCTGTATCTAACCCCAGAGATTCTACTCAGTTGGCCTGGGATAGGGCCTGGACATTGGTTTAATTTATAGCTCCCTGTCATGGATTGAATTATGTCCCCCCAAAGTTGTGTGTATCAATTTGGCTGGGCCATGTTTCCCCATAGTGTGTGATTTTCTCATGTGTGGTAAATCCTGCCTCTATGATGTTAATGAGGGAGGATAAGCCTCAGTTGTGTTAGTGAGGCAGGACTCAATTTACAAGACTGGATTGTGTCCTGAGGCAATCTCTTGAGATATAAAAGAAGTGAGCAATGAGACAGGAGGACCTCATACCACCGAGAAAGCAGTGCCAGAAGCAGAGCGTGTCCTTTGGACCTGGGGTCCCTGTGCGGAGAAGCTCCTAGTCCAGGGGAACACTGATAAGAAGGCCAACATAGAGAGAAAGACTTCCCTTGGAGCTGACTCTGTGAATTTGGACTTTCAGCCTACCTTACCGTGAAGAAATAAATTTCTCTTTGTTAAAGCCATCCGCTTGTGGTATTTCTGTTATAGCAGCACTAGATGACTAAGACACTCCCCACGAGATTCTAATGTACGACAGACTGAGCACCACAGGATTAAATGGAGCACCACTGGACTAAAGTGAAGATGAGAAAACGTATTTATAGTTTTCAGTGTGTCAGAAGCCTTATTCCTTGGAAATCACAACTCAAATGAAGGTATAGTGGTATTTTCCTGTGCTATATAGAGCGGGGGATGTGTAAAATGACAAAGATTTGCTAAAAATAAGCCTGGCAGGTATAATAAAATATTAATAGTAGAATCTAGGTGGTGGGTATACAGGTGTGTATATAAAATTTTTTTCAATTTTGCTGTGTTTTTGAATTTTTTTCTTCATAAAACATAAAAAATTAGCCCGGGCCAAGGATAAAACACACTACTTGAGTCTCAGAGAAAAATTCGTAGAAACCTGAGTATCATTTAGCCCAGCATTCTACAAAGAGGCAGAGACAGTCCGGAGAGGCCTTCCAGAGGGGAAGGTAAATGGTGCTAGTGGTGGTGTGTTGGTCTGTTTGACAGGGTTGCTGTGCTGAAAATCCCAGAATTTGGATTCAACTAAGTTCAAGTGACCTTAGGTAAGTAGTATAATGTTTCTGCACCTTAGTTTCCTCATCTGTAAAATGGGAGTCATGTTAATAGCTGTTTGAAGTACGAAACTCACAGAACTACTGTGAGGATCAAATGGTGTAAATGGTACAAGTCAAATGGTTTTCAAAGATAGATACCAAGACTTCCCAAGAGGTGTGATGGCACAGATAGTTTTAAGGGAATCCATTTCTAGATCTCAATTTCCATATGTAATTCTGCCAGAAAGAATTTGTCTGAGAAAATGCTGGTGGTGGTTGAGGTGTTATACAAGTTTTCCTTTCTCAACTTCCTTTCATAATCGCCCTTATGCCATTTGATAAAATAAAAAGGCATACTTCTCCCCATCTTACTATGGTGCCTTGTAGTAGGTGTGCAAACCTCTAAGGCTCCAAAGAGACCACACAAAATACTGGGGTAAGGGAAGCCTTTTCTAAATCCAGGCAGCACGCATCCAAAGTAGGGCCTGTATTGTTCCCTGACTTACACCCACTCTGTGAAGGATGATCCATGGATCTGGAATGGACTGTTTTGACCCTTGTTGGCTATGTTCTGAATTCATTTACACTGTCAGGTAAGATAGGAACACGATGACAATTTTTATTTAAAAACCTCAACCTTCCCGTACCCTAGCTATTGTCAAAGAATGGATCACTCCTGATTCAACATCTTACGATGGCAAAGGAAAAAGAGTACTGGTGAAAAATATTAAAAAGAGTGACACCTTATTTCATTCAGGAACAAATTCTGAGCAAGATCTCTCTTTCCTTCTTTCTCTCTTTGAATTCAGAAGTGAGATGGTTGTCATGGGGATATGTCTTAACATGTTTATTTGAGTAGAAAAATGTAGTCAGATCTATTCTAACAGGAAAAAAGTCTAATCTGGCTGGTTGGTTTGACAATGAAGACTGATTTCGCCAGTTAGGTACTAGGTGGACGTCTCCATAAATCGAATAAGCTAAAAACACAGCACCAAGATTTTTAAAAATAAAGTATATTTAAATCACACAATGAGATAAAAATGTTTTGTCAAAATTTTTATTACTCAAGGTATTTTGATATTAATAATATTTCAATTTTGTAACCCTTTCTGAATATGTCAGGTTAATCAAAACACCTCTAGGTGGAAAAGTAACAGGTATAATTTACTAATCATTTGATAATTCTTGATAAAGCCATTTTGATAAACTTCTCAGAAATTGACAAAGTGACCAATTCTCATGACTTGATAACAAACCCTTTTGCAAGTCAAAAAAACAAAAACCAGTGAAGGGTAAGACAATACACAATACTAGGGAAGCCAGCACAACTTGTACAAGGCAAGGTCATGGAAGCTCCCTAGATACATCCAAACTCCCTCAGGGACTGAATTGCTGAGCTGAGGTCTGTTGGGACCATGGTCTCAGGGAACATCTAGCTCAATTGGAATACCATCGTTTATAAAGAAAATGTTCTACCTTCTACTTTGGTGAGTACCGTCTGGGATCTTAAAAGCCTGTGAGTGGCCATCTAAGATACTTTACTGGACTCACCCCTTTGGGAGCAAGGGAGAATGAAGAAAACTAAAGATACAAGGGAAAGATTAGTCCAAAGGGCTAATGGCCCACAAGTACCACAGCCTCCACCAGACTGAGTCCAGTACAGCTAGATGGTGCCTGGCTACCACCACTGACTGCTCTGACAGGGATCACAATAGAGGGTCCCGGACAGAGCTGGAGAAAAATGTAGAACAAAATTATAACACAAAAAAAGAAACTGGAGAAACCCCAAGAGTATGGCCCCCGGACACCCTTTTAGCTCAGTAATGAAGTCACTCCTGAGGTTCACCCTTTATCCAAAGATTAGACAGACCCATAAAACAAAACGAGACTAAAGGGGCACACCAGCCTAAGGGCAAGGACTAGAAGGCAGGAGGGGACAGGAAAGCTGGTAATAGGGAACCCAAGGTCGAGAAGGGAGAGGGTTGACATGTCCTGGGTTGTTAACCAATGTCATAAAACAATATGGGTACTAACTGTTTAATGAGAAGCTAGTTTGTTCTGTAAACCTTCATCTAAAGTTCAATTAAAAAAAAAGAAAGAAAGAAAAAAAAAAAACCAAACCCGATGCTAGTGACCCTATAAGACAGTAGAACTGCCCCATAGGGTTTCCAAGGAGCAGCTGGTGGATTCAAACTACTGACCTGTTTGATTGGCAACTGTAGCTCACCATAGCTCTTAACCATTGTGCCCCTGGGGCTCTTTTGCAAGTCAGGGGGTTTCTAATTCTTTGGCTGCAGCAGAATTGAAGGAAGAATCAAGTTTTAGGTAACATATCATTAAAAAATACATTTTAATGATAGACCAGTCTGTGGTTTTTGGAATATAATTTGGAAGGAGTTCAAAGAATTGAGTGGCATTGCTATAACAAAACTCTTTCTGTTTCTGTCATCTGATTTATGCGAACAAATTTCCTCAACACTTCCATCTATAAAAATAGAAAATAGAGTGGAACTGATGTGAACACTATCTCAGTCTAGCAATAATGTTCGTATGAGCTAATTTTAAAAATTATCATCTATCTCAGTAAAAGAGGCATTTCCAATAAAACATTAATTTTTATTTACTAATTTTGATCAAAATTAGTAATACACTGGTCATTTTGATCATTAGTATACTACTAATAATTAGACGGGAACCCTGGTGGCATAGTGGTTAAGAGTTTGACTGCTAACCAAAAGGCCAACATTTCGAATCCACCAGGTGCTCCTTGGAAACCCTATGGGGCAGTTCTACTCTGTCCTATAGGGTCACTATGAGTCAGAATCGACTGGACGGCAGTGGGTTTGTTTTTTGGTGGGTACATAATTATGATAATTTAATTCTGAAGAACTGAATTCTTAGAAGAGTTTAAGATGACAGGGAATTAATGAAATTAATTTCCATTTATATGCATATTTTGTTGCTGAGTATAATAGGATGATCAATAAAAGACTTCTAATAATGAGAATATGTTACATCACAATAAAATTGAGGGAAAGTGGGATGGAAATGTTGGTTTACAGTGAAAAGGGGCTAATATAAAATTTTGACAGTCATAGGAGAGTGTGTTCATGTAACTTTCAAGAGGATGTTAGTGGCTATCAAATTGATGTGATATGTATATTCCCTTAAATGCATTTAAAAGAGTTATATGAGTTCTATTTTTAAATGTCAGTATTTAAAGTACAGCTGGAAATCACACCCCTTGCAACTTTTTACATTTGTGATGAAAATTTTAACAATGTCAAAATGTGTTAGAGTTATATATTTCAAAATGATTTTAGGAGGTATAAAGCACAGAAGTTCAAAAGCCACTGATACAATATATGTGAAAAGAATCCCTCCATCCCCTGGCTTGTTCTTCCTCCTCTTGTGTTTTCTGGCCGTTAGGAGTGCCATTTTCCCTTAGTCATAAAAGCCAAGAAATTGAGCACCATCCTTACTTCTTTCTGTTTTCCTACATCTAACCGATTCCTGCTGTTTCTTAGATAAATCTCATACTTTCTTCTTCCATTGCCATTGCTACTGTCTTAGTTCAAGACCTTGCGATCTCTTTCCTAGAATATTGTTCACACCTTCTTAATTAGTTTTCCTGACATTAGACTAACCCACTCCACTGAGGTTCCCACAAGAAGGACAAATTTATCTTTCTGAAACTCAAAATCAATCATATCACTTTTCTGCTTGAATAGCTCAATGGTTCTCCTTTGCTAAAAATAAAATCTGAACCACAGGACTATATATAAATCCTTCTATGATCTGACTCCTGCCATCTCTCCAGCCTTTTCTATCCCTATTCCTTTACTTTCTATCCAATATCCAGTAATTCTGGGTCCTTATCTCTCTCCATACCCCACATTCTCCCATTCTTAATGTTGTTGCCTTTGCCTGATATGTACTACGTGCTTTGTCCACTTAGCAGACTCAGCCTCCACGCCTAACCTCAAGAATTATTGGTTTCTTTGGGAAGCCTCCTTTGTATCCCTCATGCTGACTTAAGTGCTTTCCCCCTTTTTTCTTTTATATATTTATCCAGTGCCTACCACATGCCTGGCACTCTGCTAGCATAGCAGAGCTGTTGACGCCTCACCCATTCCCCCATGGCTCACCTAGGAGGTCACCTGCAGACAACTATGCAAGTCGATGTCTTCCTGTATCTTTCTGCTTGAGAGATACTTCAGGAGCAACCTTCAACTGTTGAGGAACAAGTTGGTGGACAAATATCCCAGGACTATACTGAGGTGTGTTGTACATCATTTAGAGAGTCCCCGTGAGATTCAGCCCTGGTTGCCCATAGAAAACCAGTTGTTGTCAAGTTGACTCAGTCTCACGGCAACCCAATGTGTTGCAGAGTAGAACTGCATTGCATAGGGTTTTCATGGCTGTGATCTTTCAGAACAGATCACCACACCTTTCTTCTGAGGCATCTCTGTGTAGGTTTGAACTAATAACCTTTCATTAGTAGGCAAGCACTCAGCTGTTTGCACCAGCCAGGGACCCAGTTGTCCATAAAGGGGACCTGTTAATTCACATATATTTTATTGGCTTTTCTTCCCTTCCTGTTTCACTTCTCTTTCTCACTGTGGTTTCTAGGATCACCTTCCAAAGAAACGACCTGCACCCAATTTCTTTTCTTAGGATCTAGGGGAATCTCAAGCTAAGGAAATCTAGACTCCAGAGATACAATGGTGAGCTTCGTTCATTACGCATTATCATATTGCATGAAAACAGTAATGTAAGCTGCACAAAGACAGAGATTTTTGTCTGTTTTATTCAATCATGTATCACAAACATCTAGAACAGTGCTTGAATAGTAGAGGTAACTCAATAAATACTTGCCAAATGAATAGTAATAATAGCTAATATTTATTGAGTACTCACTCTGTGCCTGACAAGATTTCTTCATAGATCATTTAATTTTTAAAACAACCTTATGAAATAGGTATTACTATTACTATTCCACTGTTAGGGATGAGGGAATTAAGGTTAACCAATGGTTCCAAATCACCCAGCTAGTAAATGATGGACCCATGGTTCTAATTAAGGTCCTGTTGAAACTAGATCCCATTCTTTCAAATATAACACTCTATTGTCCTATTCTGTTTTTGTTTTGTTTTGATGTTTGTCTCCTCCATTAAACTTTAAGCTTATTAAAGTCAGGGTTCCTGTTCATGTCTGTATCCCCAACACCTAGCCTAGAACTTGAAACATAGTTCCAGTTTCAGTTGCCATGGAGTTGATCCCAGCTCATGGTGATCCTATGTATGTCAGAGCAGAACTGTGCTCCATAAGGTTTTCAGTGGCTGATTTTTCAGAAGTAATTCACCAAGCCTTTCTTCCAAGGCATCTCTGGGTAGACTCAAACCTCCAACCTTTTGGTTAACAGTTGAGTGCTCTAACCATTTGCACTACCCAGGGACTCCTGGAACATAATAGGATGTCAGTAATGTTTATTGAATGAATAAAGTGAAAAGTGGTTTATTTATACTTACGGGAAGAAAGGAAAATAAGTTTTGTCGGAGCCAATTGGATAAAAGCCTTGATTATAGCCTGAGACATAGTCTCTTCTAAGACAAGACACTCCTAGAATGATTCCATTTAAAACTCCCTTTGAGATTTTTTGACTCCGTAATCCACACAACCTAAACTCCATTTGGCTGGGATTCAGAGCTGCCTTCCTTGTTGAATTCTCCCTCATCCAAAAAACAGAACCTGGGTCTTCTGCCTGAAAGGCAAGGATTCTACTGTGAGAATTCTACTACTGAACCACCACTGCCCTTGGGACTGCACTAAAGTGTGAGAATTATCTATTTCCCAATGATTATCCCTGAACAGCTATAAAAAAAGATTTCAAGGGTTTTAGATACCTATATGTCAGTATGAGTTAATACTTAATGGGTGTTAAGTGACCTCAACTTTAGGTAATATAAAATTTTAGCAAAAAGAACCTTAGTCCTTCAACTCAGATGTGTAGAAAATGTAGCTTAAATTTCCTAAACTAAAATTAATGTTATGAGGCTCTGTCAGGGTGCTTTAACTATAAGTAGTAGAAAATCCAACTTTAACAAAATTAAACAAAAAAGAACGTATTGGCTACAGTAAGAGGAAATTCAAACACGGAAGACTTCGAGGTTAGTCCAGAGGCTGAATCATGTCATCCAGGGCCAAGTTCTTTCCATCTTTCTGCCTGCAATCCACACTATTGTTTTAAACTCAAATGCCTTTAGAGGCAAGCCAGTATATTAGGCCAGGTGTGAGAGAATAAGCAGTGAGGATTGGAGAACCTGGAGAGGGCAAGCCTCATCCAAAGTCTTTCAAAATCAAGTTGTTGAAAAAGCCTGTGCTTGCCAAATAAGACCTGTATTTGGGCCAGATTCAGTCTGGGATACATTTCTCTCTGGGATCTTGCCACTTCTCTAAGTTCTCCCTAGGAAATGGGACACACATCTGCTCTTCATTTGGATTTCCCCAACCTAACCCATTGCCGTCGAGTTGATTCCAACTCATAGTGACCCTATAGGGTTTCCAAGGCTGTAATCTTGAAATGTATATCGTACCTCAATTTCGAGACTATCTCAAAAATAGATTTGACACATTGAACATTAATGACCAAAGACCAGGCAAGGTGTGGGATGACATCAAGGACATCATACATGAAGAAAGTAAAAGGTCATTAAAAAGACAAGAAAGAAAAGACTGAAATGGATGTCAGAAGAAACTCTGAAACTTGCTCTTGAACATAGAGCAGCTAAAGTGAATGGAAGAAATGATGAAGTAAAAGAGCTGAACAGAAGATTTCAAAGGGTGGCTCGAGAAGACAAAGTAAAATATTATAATGAAATGTGCAAAGACCTGGAGTTAGAAAACCAAAAGGGAAGAACATCTTCAGCATTTCTTAAGCTGAAAGAACTGAAGAAAAAACTCAAGCCTCAAATTGCAATATCGAAGGATTTTATGGGCAAAATATTGAATGACTCAGGAAGCATCAAAAGAAGATGGAAGGAATACATATTCACTGTACCAAAAATAATTGGTCGACGTTCAACCATTTCAGGAGGTAGCATGTGATCAAGAACCAATGGTATTGAAGGAAGAGGTCCAAGCTGCACTGAAGGCATTGGTTAAAAACAAGGCTCCAGGAACTGATGGAATACCAACTGAGATGTTTCAACAAACGGATGCAGTGCTGGAGATGCTCACTCGTCTATGCCAAGAAGTCTGGAAGATAGCTAGTTCCCTGGCCAACAGACTAGAAGAGAACCATATTTCTTCCCATTGCAAAGAAAGATGATCCAACAGAATGTGGAAATTATTGAACAATATCACTAATATCACACACAAGTAAAATTTTGCTGAAGATAATTAAAAAACAGTTGCAGCAGTACATTGACAGGGAACGGCCAGAAATTCAAGCCGGTTTAGAAGAGAACATGGAAGGAGAGATATCACTGCTGATGTCAGATGGATCTTGGCTGACAGCAGAGAATACCAGAAAGAGGTTTACCTGTGTTTTAGTGACTATGCAAAGGCATTCGACTGTGTAGATCATAACAAATTATGGATAACTTTGCAAAGAATGGGAATTTGAGAATACTTACTTGTGCCCATGAGGAAACTGTACGTAGACCAAGAACAGAACAAGGGGATATTACGTGGTTTAAAATAAGGAAACGAGTGCATCAAGGTTGTATCCTTTCACCATATTTATTCATATTTATTCAGTGTGTAGGCTGAGCAAATAATCCGAGAAGCTGGGCTATGTGAAGAGTAACATGGCATCAGGATTGGAGGAAGACTCATTAACACCCTGCGATATGTAGATGACACAATCTTGCTTGCTGAAAGTGAAGAGGACTTGAAGCACTTACTGGTGAAGATGAAAGACCACAGCCTTCAGTATGGATTTCACCTCAACATAAAGAAAACAAAAATCCTCACAACTGGACCAATAAGAAAAGTCATGATAAACAGAGAAAAGATTGAAGTTGTCAAGGATTTCATTTTACTTAGATCCACATTCAACGCTCATGGAAGCAGCAGTCAAGAAATCAAATAACATATTGCAGTGGGCAAATCTACTTCAAAAGACCTCTTTAAAGTGTTGAAAAGTAAAGATAGCACTTTGAGGACTAAGGGGCGCCTGACCCAAGCCATGGTATTTTCCATCACCTCATATGCATGCGAAAGCTAGGCAATGAATAAGGAAGACCAGAGAATTGATGCCTTTGAACTGTGGTGTTGGCGAAGAATATTGAATATACCATGGGCTGCCAGAAGAAGGAACAAATCTGTCTTGGAAGAAGTACAGCCAGAATGCTCCTTAGCAGCGAGGATGGCGAGACTTCGTCTCATGTACTTTGCACATGTTATCAGGAGGGACCAGTCTCTGGAGAAGAGCTTCATGCTTGGTAAAGTAGAGAGTCAGCGGAAAAGAGGAAGACCCTCAATGAGATGGGTTGACGCAGTGGCTGCAACAATGGGCTCAAGCATAATAACAACTGTTAGGATGGAGCAGGACTGGGCGGTGTTTCGTTCTGTTGTACATAGGGCCTCTGTGGGTCAGAACTGACTCTAGGGCACTTAACAACAACAACAATCTTTACGGAAGCAGACTGCCACGTCTTTCTCCCATGGAGCAGCTAGTGGGTTCGAACTGCTAACCTTTTAGTTAACAGCTGAGTGCTTAACCACTGCACCACCAACCTAGCTTCTGTTTTTTTCTTCCTCCCTGTTGGGATGCAGTCCTAGGAAGTGATCAGGTGCGTAGGTCCCTTTTTATCCAGGGAATCATTTCCACTTAAGTTCTCCTCTAACTTTCTGCCCTCCCTAGCCCAGAGGATTTTTCTTAGTCTGGGGTGGGAAGAATAGAAAGCCTTAAACCATTTGCACGCTCCGAAATCAATTGTATTGTCTAAGCACAACCATTTTTTTCCACTTCTCCTGGGATCTAGACAAAACCTAAAAGCAGGAAATGAGTCTTGATTTCACTATTTCTGATGCATTATGTCTTCCTTAAGGCGATGAGCATAAAATTCCTTAGCTGCCACATGAATAGGGAGAAGGATCATGGGGGGAAATCAGTTAATGCATTAAAATATTAGCCTGTCATAGAAGAAATATCATATCTAGAAGAAGGGACTGTTTCATGGAATGTTTCATGTGTTGCTGTACTTCTCACCTTGTTGTTGTTAGCGCCTTTGAGTCGCCCTGACTGACTGTGACCTCATGAACAACAGAACACTGCCTGGTCCTGCACCATCGCCATGATGGCTGAGGATAGTGGGTTGAGGATTGGACTGTTCCTTTCTTCCTAGTCCACCTTAGTCTGGAAGCTCCACTGAAACTTGATCAGCATCATAGCAACACACAGGTTTCCACTGACAGACAGGTGGTGGCTGCACACATGGGCCCAGAATCCAACTCCCAAGTCTCCCAACGGAAGGTGAGAATTCTACCGCTGAACCCCCAAGGCCCTTGAAGTATCTCATCTTAAAACGAAAATCAAACCAATTGCCCTTTAATTGATTCTGACTCATGGTGACCCCCATGTGTTGCAGAGTAGAACTGCACTCCACGGGGTTTTCAAGCATATTTCCAGGCCTTTCTTCTGAGGTAATTCTGAGTGGGTTCGAACCGCCAACCTTTCAGTTAGTAGTCCAGCACTTAACTGATTGGCCCACTGGCGGACTCATTATCTTAATTGAGGAGGTGTACATTCATTCAAAGGAAACCCAGGAGGTGAAAGTCTGCAGAATCACATTATGTTAGCATAATCAATAGGGCTGTTGTAAAACGTTCAGTATCTAAGGGCTTTAGGATGTACTGTTCAAATAGACTAACTTATGCTGTGATCGTAGATGACCTCAAAAATCTTAGTGGCTTTCAATAATACTCATGTTACATGTCCATCATGGGGAAGCTTTTTCTAGGGATGTAGAGTCTTCTTTACTCTGCACTTAAGCTTGTTATTGACCATTGTGGCAAACAGGAAAGAAACAAGGTCCCTTGGCTGTTAAAACTTCTGCCCAGAAATGACATCTTTATTTGCCCAAGTAAGTTACATGGCCACTCCTGAGTTGACAGGATGGGGAAGGCTGTTTCATGAAGGGAAATAAGAATATTTCATGGACAGAAATATAATATACCATGTAGGAATTTCTGTATGATCCTGTTTGGAAATCATCCATGTATCATCAAAGAACCCCAGGGATTTGCACGGTTCAAAATGAGGTCTAGTATATGGAGTAGTAATATTCAATATGTATTAGCTATTGTTATTATTTTAACTATTCCATTGAGAAGGGGAAATTCTGTATGTTATCTTTTATACACATTTTGGAGGTAAACAGGGGAACTTTCTGGTACTTCTTACTCAAGCAGCAAAAAACAAGACACTGGACTTCTAGTCTTCAGCAGGATACCATGTTATATAAGGAATAGTTGAGTAATTCGGAATATTTAGCATGAAGAGAAACTTCAGGTGGGACAGACGACTGTTTTCAAATATATGAAAGTCTTTATCTGAAAACAAATGACACGTATCCTCAGAAGATAGCCCTGGTATTGGAATAAATTGGTCTGGTATGGGTTAATTATTCCAAGAGCCTGTTTTTAGTGCCATGAAGCTCGCTGAGCTTTATCGTTGCAGAAGAACCAATGATAACACTTACATAGTACTTACTACGTGCCAGGCATTGTTCCAAGCCTTTATACATACTAACTCTGTTAAGCTCACAGCAACCCTATGAGATAGGAACTATTACTATCCCCATTTTACAGGTGGAAAGAATGAAGCACAAACTGATGAAGGAATTGCTGAAGTCACACATTTAGTAAGTGGCAGAGCTAAGGGTTGAACTTATCAATATGTCTCTAGAGTCAACTCTTAACCCCTATCCTACATAGCCTTTCTACTTTTGAAATTCATTTGTAAACCCTGTTTTGGGCAGTCTATCGTCTCTTACCTCTAGCCATCACGTTTCTGATCCTTTGCATAACCCTCCAGCGGTACACACCCCTTAACTTATTCTCCTTTTTCTGCCCTTTTTGTTTGTCTCTAGGAATGACTTGTCCGTATTGACCTCTCAGACAAGCAGGGGCTGTCACCTGGGTTGGGTATCTGGGAGCCAATCTGGGGACTCTTGTGGTAGAGAGATCGAGGGAAGGGGGAGGAAGGAACATCTGGAACTTGACCCTGGAGTTTGGAGTTGTTAGCCTGGCCTGTGGTTATGGGGTGAAGAACAAAGTGGGAATGCCATTTGAGAGCCAGATCAACAGTGAGCCACACCAGGTCAAGGGGGTCTGGTTATGAGACCAAAACCCGGGTCACAGCAATGGTTGCAATAGGAGACTGATAGATGAACCAGCAGGTTGAGGAGGGCCCAACCCCAAACCAAACCCACTCCTGTCTAGTTGATTCCAACTAATAGCGACCCTATAGGACAGAGTAGAGCTGCCCCATAGGGTTTCTCAGGTTGTAAATCTTTACGGAAGCAGACTGCCACATCTTTCTCCTGCAGAGGAGCTGGTAAGTTCAAACAGCTTAGGAGCCAAGTGCTTTTAACCACTGCACCACCAGGGCTCCTTTTGGGGAGGGCAGATGTACCTAAGGAGAGTCCTGAGAGGGAGGGCCTAGGGGCAAGAATCTTTCATAGGACCTAGGTGGTCTCATCTGGCTGTTGAGGTAGCCAAGCCAAGTGGCCTTCTCCATCCTAGCAGCATTTCTCTGTAGACCAGTGGTCTGGTGCAGAACCTTCCTGACAGAGCCTTAGGACCCTTTCACCAAAGTAATGGACTGGCAGTGGGGTGAAGTGGTTAAGTGCCTTGACCCTTGTCTATGCTGCCTGGGTTCAAATCCCAACTCTGCCACTTACTGGCTCAATAACACTAGGGGGGAGGAGCAAATTATCTAACCTCTTGGCATCTTAGTTTTCTCATCTATAAAATAAAAATATAACGATGTTACTTCAGAGGTTTGTTAGTCAGCTTAGTACAGTGATTAATGATCATGGGCTCTAGAGTCAGAATACTTTAAGACTTACTTTACCACGTATGGCTGTGCGGCCTCAGACAAGTTACCAGATGTCTTGCTTCACTTTTTATTTTTATTGTACATTAGGTGAAAGTTTACAGAGCAAATTAGATTTCCATTCGATAGTTTGAACATAAAGTGTTTCATGGCTTTAGTTTCATTCCCCGCAATGTGTCAGCACTCCCCGTTTCTGCCCTGTGCTCCCCATTTCCTTTCACCTTGATTTTCTACCCCTTCCTGCCTTCTCATCTTTGCTTTTGGGCAAACATTGCCCTTTTGATCTTGTATAATTGATTGTTCTGAGGAGCACTTTCCTCTCAGGTGTTATTTTTTATTTTGTGGGCCTATCTATTGTTTGGCTGAAAGGTGGTCGCCGGGAATGGCTTCAGTTCCAGTTCAGAAGAGTGTCTTAGGGCCATAGTCTCAGGGGTTCCTCCAGTCTCTGTCAACCAGTAAGTCTGGTCTTTTATGTGAATTTGATGTTTTGTTCTACCTTTTTCTCCCACTTCTGTCAGGGTTGCTTCACTTTAAGGTCTATAACATGGACACAATAATAGGACACCCACATCATAGGATTGTTGTAAGAATTAAATAAGATTATGTGTGTGTGTGTATTTTTTTTTAGCCAGTTACCCTTGAGTCGATTCTGACTCATGGCGACCTCATGTGTGTTAGAGTAGAACTGTGCTCCAAAGGATTTTCAATGGCTGATTTAAGTAGATCATCAGGCCTTTCTTCTGAGGTGCCTCTGGGTGTACTTGAACCTCTATACATATAGAACTGACCTGGCACATAGTAAGCACTCAATAAATAGTAATTATAATCTTTCCTGCCCTTATGAGAAGCCCAAACTTGGAAAACTGCCATGAGTGAAATGCGCCTTTCCCACCTAGCCTTGGCAAGCTAGACTCAGACAGAATAAACTTCACATTCAATTCCAGTCCCTTCATCAAGCTGGAGAAGAAAGAATGCTGAGGTCCACACAGCTGTGGGTTGCACTACCCATGGCAGTTAACTTTGCACAGAGGAAAGATATGCCCAAACTCGTCTGATCTCCAGGTCTACCTAGTAACCCCAAGCCAGCTTCTATTGATTGTGGTTGGGAGGATGGTATGAAGAATGTGAATGACATAGTCTGTCTATCCAAACTGCCAGATGTACAACTCATAGTAAAATTGTGGGCACAACATTATCACTATAGCATTGTATTTAGAAGACGAAGCATAACATTGTTATTTTGCTTCTCAGTGTTTAATGGGAAAAAGACCAAGCAGGGAGTTCAACATCTTCATCTCCTGAGAGAGTTCCTCTACTATATATGGTTATTCCAGGAAAATTTGTAAATAGTCTGTTGCTCATGGAGAATAATGAGTCATGCCAGGTAAATATGAAGAATGTTGATTTCTTTCCTCCCAGCTCTTTTTTTAACTGCTTGGAAACCTTTTTTTTTTTTTTTTGTGCTCTGAGAGAACAAGCTTCTGAAATAAATGCTTCCTCTTTTCAACCACCATTAAGATGTTACAGGTTAACAATCACGTTGGCTAGTAAAATTTGGGGACAAGAGGATTCTTTCACTTGTAAGAATATACTATTGTCACAAATAATGCTATGTTAGTCCTGCGTCCCATCATTTATTCTCTCAATACAACCTTTTGGCTTCTGGAGTATTTAACGAGCACCTATGGGGAGAAGGAGCAGGGCAAGCTGGAAGAGATCTCTTGTCCCTCTTCCTATTCATTTTTTACTTTCTTTAATGAATCTTAGCATGTTCAAGCCACTAGCCTTTCTCCTGTCTGTGTAGAGAAGCTTCAAAGAGGGCAAAGAGAGAAATAACTTTATTCATTCATCCATTTATTCAGCAGCCAGTCACTCATTCAACAAAATTAACTCCACGTGTTGCAGTGGCGACAGAAATTGCCTAGATTCCTTATGGATAAGAAGCAGAATAGCACAAAGGTGGTTCCCATGAGGTAGAGGTTCGGCATACCTTCACCCTCCAACTTCTTCACCATTTCTTTTTATTATCATTATTATTATTTTTCCCACACAAAAATTTATACATACTTTGTTATGTGACCCTAAATGCTCTCCCCGTACTGTGACAGCACACTCCTTCTTTCCACCCGATTCCCCATGTCCGTTCAGCCAGCTCCTAACCATCTCTGCCTTCGCATCTCACCTCTGGCCAGAAGCTGCCCGTTTAGTCTCTTGTACCTACTTGAGCTAACAGGCACACTCCTCACGAGTATCACTTTATGTCCCACAGTCCAGTCCAATCCCTGTCTGAAGAGTTGGCCTCGGAAATTGTTTTAGTTCTGGGCTGATAGAGAATCCAGGGGCCATGCTTTCCAGGGTTCCTCCAGTCTCAGTCAGACCATTAAGTCTGGTTTTCTTACTAGAATTTGACTTCTGCACCCCACTTTTCTCCTGCTCCATCTGGGACTCTTTATGCTGTTCCCTGTTCAGGCCGGTCATTGGTGGTAGCCAGGCACCATCTAGTTATTCTAGTCTCAGGCTGATGAAGTCTCTGGTTTATGTGGCCCTTTCTCTCTTGGGCTAATACTTTCCTTGTGTCTTTGGTGTTCATTCTCCTTTACTCCAGGTGGTTAGGACCAATTGATGCATCTTAGGTGGCCGCTTGCAAGCTTTTAAGACCCCAGACGCCACTAACCAAAGTAGGATGCAGAACATTTTCTTAATAAGCTTTGTTATGCCAATTGACCTAGATGTCCCCTGAAAGCATAGTCCCTGGATCACT
The DNA here is from genome assembly GCA_030035585.1 of Dugong dugon. Classification (NCBI taxonomy): domain Eukaryota; kingdom Metazoa; phylum Chordata; class Mammalia; order Sirenia; family Dugongidae; genus Dugong; species Dugong dugon. The sequence continues at coordinate 93,968,437 of CM057462.1, forward strand.
ACCGTTGTACTCTGTCTGTCAAAGTGTTTGACTGTATTCAGGAAACTTCTTAGCTTTGGTTTAGTCCAGTTGTGCTGACTTCCCCTGTAGTGTGTGCTGTCCTTCCCTTCACCTAAGATAATTCTTATCTACTATCTAGTTAGTAAATAACCTTCACCCTCCCTCCCCACCCTAGTAACCATCAAAGAATGTTTTCTTCTGTATTTAAACCTTTTCTTGAGTTCTTATAATAGTGGTCTTATACAATATTTGTGCTTCTGTGACTGACTAAATTCATTCAGCATAATGACCTCCAGCTTCCTCCATGTTATGTTTCATGGCTTCATCATAGTACTTTATCATTGCGTAGTATTCCATTGTGTGGATATACCATAATTTGTTTATCCGTTTGTCCGTTGATGGCACCTAGGTTGTTTTCATCTTTTTGCTATTGTGAACAGTGCTGCAATGAACATGGCTGTGCATATATCTATTTTGTGATGGCTCTTATTTCTCCAGGATATATTCCAAGGAGCAGGATAGCTGAATCATATGATACTTCTATTTCTAGCTTTTTAAGGAAGCACCAAATCAATTACCAAAGTGGTTGTACCATTTACATTCCCACCAACAGTGTATAAGTGTTCCAGTCTCTCCACAACCTCTCCAGCATTTACTATTTTGTGTTTTTTGGATTAATGCTAGCCTCGTTGGGGTGTGATGATATCTAATTTAGTTTTGATCTGCATTTCTCTAATGGCTAATGATTGTGAGCATTTCTTCACGTGTCTGTTAGCCTGAATATCTTCTTTGGTGAAGTGCCTGTTCATGTCCTTTGCCCATTTTTTAAATTGGATTATTTGTCTTTTTGTTGTTGAAGTTTTGCAATATCTTATAGATTTTAGAGATTAGACACTGATAGGATTTGTCGTAGCCAAAAATTTTTTCCCAGTCTGTAGGTTGTCTTTTGACTCTTTTGGTGAAGTCTTTTGATGAGCACAAGTGTTTGATTTTTAGGAGCTCCCATTTATCTAGTCTGTCTTCTGGTACTCATGCATTGTTACTTATGGTTCATATTGTGTTTATGCCATGTATTAGGGCTCCTAGCATTGTCCCTATTTTTTCTTCCATGATCTTTATCGTTTTCAATTTTATATTTAAGTCTTTGATCCATTTTGAGTTAGTTTTTGTGCATGGTGTGAGATATGGGTTTTGTTTCAGTTTTTTGCACGTGGATATCCAGTTATGCCAGCACCATTTTGTAAAGAGACTGTCTTTTCCCCAATTAACGGACTTTGGGCCTTTGTCAAATATCAGCTGCTCGTAGGTGGATAAATTTAAGTCTGGATTCTCAGTTCTGTTCCATTGGTCTATTTATCTGTGGTTGTACCAGTACCAGGCTGTTTTGACTACTGTGGTGGTATAATAGGTTCTAAAATCAGATAGTGTGTGGCCTCCCACTTTGTTCTTCTTCTTGAGTAATGCTTTACTTATTCGGGGCCTCTTCCCTTTCCATATGAAGTTGGTGATTTGTTTCTCCATCTCATTAAAAAATGCCAGTGGAATTTGGGTTGGGATTGCATTGTATCTGTAGATTGCTTAGGGTAGAATTGACATTTTCACAATGTCGAGTCTACCTATCCATGAGCAAGGCATGTTTTTCCACTTATGCAGGTCTCTTTTGGTTTCTTGCAGTAGTGTCTTGTAGTTTTCATTGTATAGGTCTTTTATGTCTCTGGTTAGATTTATTCCTAAGTATTTTATCTTCTTGGGGGCTATTATAAATGGTACTGATTTGGTGATTTCCCGTTCGAGGTTCTCTTTGTTGGTGTAAAGGAATCCAACTGGTTTTTGTATGTTTATCCTGTGTCCTGAAACTTTGCTGAAATCTTCTATTAGTTCCAGTAGTTTTCTTGTGGATTCTTTGGGGTTTTCTCTGTATAAGATCATATCATCTGCAAATAGAGATACACTGACTTCTTCCCTACCAATCTGGATGCCCTTTATTTCTTTTTCTAGCCTAATTGCTCTGGCTAGGACCTGCAGCACAATGTTGAATAAGAGGTGATAAAGGGCATCCTTGTCTCCTTCCTGTTCTCAAGGGGAATGCTTTCAAAGTCTCTCCATTTAGGATGATGTTGGCTGTTGGCTTTATATAAATGCTCTTAATTATATTGAGGAATTTCCCTTCTATTTCTATTTTGCTGGGAGTTTTTTTTTTTTTTTTTTTGTCATGAGTGGGTGTTAGACTTTGTTGAACGCCTTTTCCGCATTGATTGATAATATCATGTGGTTCTTGTCTTTTGTTTTATTTTTGTGATGGATTACATTGATTGTTTTTCTAATGTTGAACCATCCCTGCATACCTGGTATAAATCCCACTTGATCATGGTGAATTATTTTTTTGATATGTTGCTGAATTCTTTTGGCTAGAATTTTGTTGAGGATTTGTGAGTCAATGCTCATGAGGGATATTGGTCTGTAATTTTCTTTTTCTGTGGTGTCTTTACCTGGTTTTGGTATTAGGGTTATGCTGGCTTCATAGAATGAGTTTGGGAGTATTCCATCCTTTTCTATGCTCTGAAATACCTTTAGTAGTAGTTGTGTTATCTCTTCTCTGAAAGTTTGGTAGAATTCTCCAGTGAAGCTGTCCAGGCAAGGGCTTTTATTTGTTGGCAGTTTTTTAATAACCTTTTCGATCTCTTCTTTTGTTATGGGTTTATTTAGTTGTTCTACCTCTGTTTGTGTTAGTTTAAATGGGTAGTGAGTTTCTAGAAATTTGTGCATTTCCTCTAGGTTTTCAAATTTGTTAGAGTACAGTTTTTCATAGTATTCTGTTATGATTCTTTTAATTTCACTTGGGTCTGTTGTGATATCACCCATCTCATTTCTTATGCGGGTTATCTGCTTCCTCTCCTGTTTTTCTTTTGTCAGTTTGGCCAGTGGTTTATCAATTTTGTTGATCTTCTCATAGAACCGGCTTTTGGTCTTGTTAACTCTTTTCAATTCTTTTTCTATTGTCTATTTCATTTAATTCTGCTCTAATTCTTATTATTTCCTTTCTTCTGGCACCTGAGGGCTTCTTTTGCTGCTCTGTTTCTACTTGTTCCAGTTGTAGGGTTAATGTTTTGATTATGGCCCTTTCTTCTTTTTGGGTGTGTCCATTTATTGCTATAAACTGACCTCTGAGCACTGCTTTTGCTGTGTCCCAAAGGTTCTGGTAGGATGTGTTTTCATTCTTATTTGATTCTATGAATTTCTTTATTCCATCCTTAATTTCTTCTATATCCCAGTAGTTTTTGAGCAAGGTGTTGTTCAGTTTCCATGTGTTTGATTTTTTTTCTTGCTTTTTGTGTTGTTGATTTCTGCTTTTATGGCTTTATGGTCAGAAAAGATGCTTTGTAATATTTCAGTGCTCTGGATTTTGTTAAGGCTTGCTTTATGGCCTAATATGTGGTCTCTTCTTGAGAATGTTCCATGTGCGTTGGAAAAGAAAGTATACTTGGCTGCTGTTGGGTGGAGTGTTTGGTATATGTCTATGAGATCAAGTTGGTTGATTGTAGCATTTAGCTCTTCTGTATCTTTTTTGAGCTTCTTTTTGGATGTTCTGTCCTTCACTGAAAGTGGTATGTTGGAGTCTTCTACTACTACTGTGGAGCTGTCTATCTATCTTTTCAGTTCTTCACCATTTCTGACACCAGCTCTTCCCTCCATGGCACTCTTTACGTCTCTACTGGTTTCGATAATTTGTTGCAATGCCCACACAGAACTCACAGGCCATACTTAAGTGGCTTATTAAGGAAGTAACAGGGTACAACTTGGGATCAGGATCAGGGTCAATAGGCTATGACTCAGGATCAGGATCAGGAAGCATGTAGGTGAATTCTGGAAGTCTCCCCTGAAGTGGAGAGCATTTCCTTCCCTTTTTCAGTGCAGGACAGCTCTCTCAGCTCCTCTCAGCTGTGCAAGCAAGCAGGCCCTTCTCTCTCTGTTGTGCGTGCTCCCTCTTGGCTGTGCAGGCCTCCTCTTGGCCATGCACACCCCCTCTTAGCCATGCAGGCCTTCTCTCAGCCTCGTCATGACAGGCCTCCTCTTGACCAGGTATGCCCACAGGCAGGCCTTGCTCTTGGCTTGGATTCCACTGCCGGACCTCACTCTTGGCCTGGCCTTCGTCACAGGGCCTACCTCTGCCCTGCTTGGACAAGTGTTACAGCTCTTTAGCTCCACCAGCAAGTGCCCAAAGGCACACAACTCAACAGCAAGCCTCATGCTGAAAGGCGCTCAAGTCTCTTTAGCTCCACGGGTCAGCAAGCCCACTGCAGATGCCTAGCGCTAGTCCCCTGGTTTCTGCCAGTCATGCTGCTGCTGCTGCTCTCTTGTGCTGTCTTGTACCATCTCTAGCATTACAGCTCTCTTAGTCTTCTGGTTTAGGAGGTTCTTAGCACAGGAACCGCTGGTCCAAAGGATGTACTCTGCTCCAGGCTCTTTTTCTTGATGGTAGCGAGGTCCCCCTCAACCTCTGTGGGACTGACCCTTTTATAAGCCTACTCCTCCCACTAAGACCACGAACTGACCAATCTCCTCAGTAGGTCACAGTCACCTAACTTGCATAGTAATAGACCAATCCCCACAAAGGTTTTACGCACTTTATTTGCATAGTAAACTCTCCAATCCATGAAAGTTATGACAAATAGACCAATCACAGGGCAGGTTGTGGCCCAACCAATTATTTTTGGTAGAATTATAAACCCAAGGCCAGAAAGGCCACGTATAAGAGAAACCCACTGCACTGCACTCCATGAGCTGGACATTTATACAAAATGTGTGGAGACTATAATGAACAAGATGAAGCCACTATGTTCAAGAAGCCTAAAGTTTCCGTCAAATGCAACAGGTGTAAACCTGAAATTATAATAGAAAGACAATATTGGAGAGGGTGTGATAGCTGGAAGAATGGGGGTATAATTTTAGAAGTGGGGTTAGCGTCATATCCATGACTGTGGTTGACGTGATCACACTATGATAAACATCCTGGTGACTCATATTAAAATAAATTTCAAAGGTATACTTTGAGGTACATTAGTGTGTGTAAGATGTATCTCTGATAGATAAGAGATAATTTGATGTGGCACTAGAGATGATTCTAGGTGGTACATGGGCCTAGCTTTAAGTAATATTAATCTGCATAGTAAGAAAGTATTCCTTTTTAAATTTTATTTTGAGCCATGTGATTACAGGTAAGCAGTCTCGTTTAGACATTGTATATCTTAAACACCTTTCTAACACTTGCTAAACAACCCCCCTTACGTTTTTTTAAACAAAGATTAAGCTTAGAACTTCAACAGGCAGATAGACAGTAGATACCAGTGGGAATATGGTAAAACCAAAAAATTCAAACCCGTTGCCATTGAGTCAATTTTGACTCATAGCAACCCTATAGGACAGAGTAGAACTGTCCCATAGGGTTTCCAAGGAGCACCTGGTGGATTTGAACTTTTGGTTAGCAGCCATAGCTCTTAACCATTATGCCACCAGTTTTCCAAAAGGGACAGTGGGCTGCATGGGCCAGGAATTTGGTAGCCTTATTTTATTATTCTTGTATTTATTTTGTTGCATTCATTTATTTACGGTTAGTGAATGATATACAGTTCCCTTCTCAAATAAATTATTTAAACAAAATAAGTTGATATAAAGAAACCTGATAAAGCAGATAAGAGCCAAGGTGGTACAAGGTTACGGCAAAATTGTGAAAGTTGTACAGAAATGGCTGAAGTTTACAAAACAAGAGCACTGGCCTCGGAATTAGAGAATAGGGGGTTGAGTCCTAGCTGCGCCCCCAACTAGCCCTATGACTTTGGGCCATTCACCTAGCCTCTCAGAACATTAGTTTCCTTATCTGTAAAACAGAAATAAGACTCTTTGCACTGCCTTCTTTTCAAGATTGTCAGGATCTGATGAATGAATGTGTATATTACCATCTAGGGGAATTGTAGAGAGGCAACATGGCTTGATTTCGAGTGTGTTAGGTGTGAGAATGAGACTTGCCAACATTAACTGAATATGTATCACAGGCAAAGTGCCTGTTTTTGAGGGTACAGGATGAATAAAGCTGGACCTCTGCCCTCGGAGCTTATAGTGCTGTGTAGTATGTAGACGAACACATAACAAATAGTCATATAATATTTGGCAGACTATGATAAATATTATAAGTGGGTTAAAAACCCAAGGCAAAGAAAATAGTATGAAGTTAGTTACTTGAGTGTATTTGATAAGAACTGTTGTTAGCTCCTGTTGAGTAGGCATCTCATTCATGGATACCCCATGCACAATGGAACAAAATGCTGCCCAGTCCTGCGGCATCCTCATAATCGGTTGCAGATTGGACCATAGGGTTTTCATTGGCTGATTTTCAGAAGTAGATAGCCAGCCCTTTCTTCCTAGTTCATCGTCTGGAAGCTCCACTGAAACCTCTTCAGTATCAAGACAACACACAAGCCTCCAATGACAGATGAGCGGTGGCTGTGCATGAAGTTCATTGGCCTGGAATGGAAACTGGGTTTATCACATGGAAGGTGCACTGCACTGAACTATCACTGCCCTCAGTGATAAGGATGTTGTTATTTACTGTGGAGTCAGCTCTGACTCATGGCAACCTTATGTATAATAGAAAAAATGTTGCCAGGTCCTACAGCATCTCCATAATCTTTGTTCGATGTGTTTGAGGCCATTGTTGAGGCTATTGTGTCAATCCAATTCATTGAGGGTTTCCCTCATTTTACTGATCCTCCGATAAGAATGTTGTTATTGTGTGCCATCGAGTCAGTTCCCACTCATAGTGACCCTATGTGACAAAGTGAATTGCCCCATAGGGTTTTCTAGGCTGTAATCTTTACAGGAGCTGTCGGGTGGGTTCGAACTGCCAACCTTTCGGTTAGCAGCCGAGCTCTAAATTATTGCACCACCAGGGCTTCTTCCGATAAGAATAGCTATCATTTATTATCTTCCAAGTGCCAGGAAAGCTGCTATGTTATCTCATTTATTCCTATAATATGCTATATTATCTCATTTATTCCTCATCATTCAGGAACTGAGATCAGAGAGGCTAAATAATTGGCCCATGGTTAATAATGTTGACGATGATGTTCATGATTGTATACTTATTCTATACCCAGCATTGTGCTAAGTCCTTTATATACATTATCTCATTTAAGCCTCACCACAAGCCTATGAGGTGGGTATTATCTCCCTTTTACAGATAAGCAAGGTAAGGCTCACAGAGATCAAAAGGCTTGCAGAGTTAATAAACAGTGCTGTTGAAATTTGATCCCAGGTCTGTTTGACTCCAAATCCCATTTCTTCTTGTTCTGTTGCCCTTGCAGCAATTGATCTTTGGGACCCTAAGGTGGCCGTGCATGGAGATGCTCAGTGGTGGACTATTTTGTGAAATCTTAGGTTCCAGTCTCAGCTGGTTTTCTCTAATGAGTTTACTTGTGTCACAACTCCTCCTTCTGTTTCATAATCTAAGCTCTGATAAAAGCTAAGTAAAGCATAAAGTCCTAGGACCGTATGTGTGATTAGTACTGCTCTATGACTCTACAAACTGATGTTGGTAGAGGCATTTCAAAAGTAGGCAAAAGAACCAGTTGATGGGGCAAGGTGGGGCTATAGGGCATCAGTTTGTGGGGGTCAGTAGCTACATGTCCTGTGTGAAATTACAAAATCAATTTTTGATGGATAAAAAGAGATCTTAGGGGTATTCTAAATCCAACCTTCTCGTTTTACAGAGAAGAGTTAAGGGCCAAAGGTCACACAGTGGGCAGAGGAATCAAGAGACCACACATCTCCCTTGTCTTAATTTATCGCTTTTTTCACTGCAGCAGTGGTTTTCAAAGTGTGGTCTCCAGATCAGCAGACTCAGCATCACCTGGGAATTTGTTGTTGTTGTTGTTTTTAGTTGCGGACTAGTGGATTCTGACTCAAGGCAACCCCATGTGTTACAGAGTATAACTGCTCCACAGAATCTTCTTGGCTGTAATCTTTTTTTAAAGTTTTATTTATTGTGTTGTTGTTGTGAATATACACGGGATATACACAGCAAAACACACACCAATTCAGTGGTTTCTACACGTACAGTTTAGTGACATTGACCACATTGTTGGAGTTGTATAACCATTCTCACCCTCCTTTTCTGAGTTGTTCCTCCCCCATTAACATTAACTCACTGCCCCCTAAGGTTCCTATCTAATCTTTTGAGTTGTTGCTGTCAATTTGATCCCATATAGATGGCTCTTAAAAGCATAATGCTCAAGGCAGACATTTTTTTTTTTTACTAGTTAAGTTAAACTATTGTCTGGTTTTAAGAACACTTTGGGGGACTTTTTTTTTTGTACTTTAGATGAAGGTTTACAGAACAAACCAGCTTCTCATTAAACAGTTCATACATATAATGTTTTGTGACATTGGATACCAATCCCATGACATGTCAACACTCTCCCTTCTCAACCTTAGGTTCCCTATTACCAGCTTTCCTGTCCCCTCCTGCTTTCTAGTCCTTGCCCCTGGGTTGGTGTGCCCTTTTAGTCTCATTTTGTTATATGGGCCTGTCTAATCTTTGGCTGAAGGGTGAACCTCAGGAGTGACTTCATTCCTGAGCTAAAAGAGTAACCGAGGGCCATACTCTCGGGGTTTCTCCAGTCTCCGTTAGGCCAGTAAGTCTAGTCTTTTTTTGTGAGTTATAATTTTGCTCTACATTTTCTCCAGCTCTGTCTAGGACCCTCTATTGTGATCTGTCACGGATTGAATTGTGTCCCCCCAAAATATCTGTCACCTTGGCTAGGTCATGAATCCCAGTATTGTATGATTGTCTATCATTTTATCATCTGATGTGATTTCCCTATGTGTTATAAATGCTATCACCATGATGTAATAAGATGGATTAGCGGCAGTTATATGGATGAGGTCTTCAAGATTAGGTAGTGTCTTAAGCCAATCTCTTTTGAGATATAAAAGAGAGAAGCAAGCTGAGAGACATGGGGACCTGTACCACCAAGAAAGCAGCACTGGGAGCAAAGCGCGTCCTTTGAACCTGAGGTTCCTGCGCTGAGATTCTCCCAGACCAAGGGAAGACAGGGACCTTCCTCTGGAGCCAACATAGAGAGAAGCCCTTCCCCTGGAGCCAGCGCCCTGAATTTGGACTTGTAGCCTGCTAGACTGTGAGAGAATAAATTTCTCTTTGTCAAAGCCATCCACTTGTGGTTATTTCTGTTATAGCGGCACTACATGACTCAGACATGATTCCTGTCAGAGCACTAGGTGGTGGCAGTTGGGCACCATCTAGTTGTGCTGGACTTGGTCTGGTGGAGGCTGTGGTAGTTGTGGTCCATTAGTTCTTTGGACTAATCTTTCCCTTGTATCTTTGGTTTTCTTCATTCTCCCTTGCTCCCCACAGGGTGAGTCCAGTGGAGTATCTTAGATGGCTGCTCACAAGCTTTTAAGACCCCAGATGCTACTCACCAAAGTAGAACGTAGAACATTTTCTTTATGAACTATGTTATGCCAGTTGAGCTAGATGTTCCCCAAGACCATGGTCTCAGAGGATATTTTTTGTTTAAGGTTTTAATATTATCTCAGGGCAATAGTTTCGGGGGTTCATCCAGCCTCCATAGCTCCAGAAAGTCTGCAGTCCATGAGAATTTGAAATCCTATTCTGCATTTTCTCCCTTTTGATCAGGATTCTTCTATAGAATCCTTGATTAAAATGTTCACTAATGGTTCTTGGCTGTAATCTTAACAGAAGCAGATTACCAGACCTTTTCTTCTGTGGTACTGCTGGGTAGGTTGGAACTGACAACTTTAGGCTAGCAGTAGAGCACAGTGTGTGCCTTAGGAATTTGTTAGAAACAAAACTTCTTGGGCCTCACCTGAGACCCACTGAAACAGAAACTGTGGGATTTGGGGCTCAGTATTCTGTTTAACAAGACCTCTGCAGGATTCTGGTGCACGCTCAGGTTTGAGAACCACTGCACAGTAAGTATCTGCTATATACTCTACAGCATGTTGTAGGAGGAAAAGAGGGAGATTTAAGTTCCCGTTATAGAAGCTCTTCTCCCTCTTTGTTCCCAGATGAAGGGCTGAAAAGTCTCAATACAACAACTTCCTGAGGTCTACAGTACACTCCTTGAGACAGGGAGTTTGGAGTCTGCCCTATCCAGCCCCGGGGGTTTGACAAGCAGTGGATGAGCCTATGGAACAAATGCCGGCCTGGGGTTAGTGGTCTGGGTGTGCTTCCAGGCAGGAAGAGAATAGGCACTATCTAGACCATTCTGTGCTTGAATGAGGCCATGGGGGAGAGGGTCTGGGCAACCCGATACTATGTCAGGTTCTGCTTCCCTCCCCAACTCGGGCAGAAGCAGACACGAATCAATAGCAGGTTTCACTCTACACCGTCCGCACGATCTGTGTCCCTCCGCTTCTCTGAACTGAGAGGTGGCGGTCAGACTCTGCACTGGATTTCCTGAAGGCAGGAGGCCTGTGGAAAGACGGCAGAGGGCAGGGGACTGGCAGAATGCAAAGGTGTATGGAAGGCACCTGCGTCCTCCTGCTGAAGAGTTTTTTACTTTATCCAAGGGAAGCTAATATCTGAGTCGCCAAAATAATACAAATTGATTTGCACTTTAGCAGTTATCTCTGGCAGGTAGGCTGGCTAGGAAGCAGGAAACCTATGGGCAGTTATCGCAGTAATTGGGGTGGGGACAGATTTAAGAGAATATGGATTGGGATATACAGAGGAGTGGGGAGGACATGGAGCCCCAGCTTGGACTTGGTGAGCTGGAGGGCAGGGTCAGCATCCGGGCGCTGAAGTCATTGGCTAGAAGATCCTAAGCTCAAGTAAGCAGCTCTCTGCGCCTTCCTCTTCCCCTAGAAGCCTGGGTTTTGGAGTCAAGTAGACGTGGATTCTAAAGCCTCGCTGGACTGTAGCGCCCACGAGGGCGTGGTTCGTTCTCTGTTGTTCACGACTATATCCCCAGCGCCTAGATACTGTCTGGCATAAAATAGCCGCTCAATAAACACTAGTTGAATGAATGAATCAATGAATGAACGGGCGCATTCCAAGCATCTTTTCATCTGTAAATACTCTACCTTGGAAGATTGCTGGATAATGAAATCACCTAGCAGTGAACTTGACGCACAGTAGGCACTCAACAAGTTGTATTTTTCTTTCCCATTGCCAGGTCACACGGTCCCTCCATAGCCGTCGAATCGATTCTGACTCATTGCGACCCCTAAAAAGGGGTTTCTCTCCCTTCGGCCTTCTTCGCCCCAGCAGACCCCACTAGGTCCTGGGGAGCACGTGGGTCGGGGAGGGCGGGTTGGGAGCAGAGCCGCTGGAAGGGGAGGGGGCGAGGGCCGGCGGCTCCTGCGGAGCCGGACTCCCGGGTTACGTAAGGCGCGAGTCCCGCGCGGCCGGCCGGGGCGCGGAGTGGGGGCGGGCGGAGGCGGCGCCGCCCAGCGGGATCCGGGCTGGAAGCCACTCGGCGCGCTGCTTCTCAGCCGAGGTGTGTGCTTATTTGACTGCTCTTTGTAGGGAGGCGCCGAGCTCCGGCTCCTTACGAGCCCCGCGGAGGAGGAGCGCATCCCGGCAGCCCTTGGCGGAGGTGGGCGCTGGGCCGCCCGCTCGGCCGGCTGGCAGTAGCGACTGCTGCGAATCCCGGGAATGTGACAGCCGCGGGGGAGGGGCCGGGGCGCGAACTAAACGCTGCCCACGTGCAGGGACCCGGGCTGGGGCTCAGCCCACAGGCCGGCTGGTGCGTGGGGGCGGTGGGTTGCGCGCTTCGACTCATCCCTTTCCCGGTTTTCTTGGCTCGGCGGAGACTGGCGTGGGAATGTCCAGCCTCCCGGCCCCCTCCTCAACCCGGCCGCGAGTGCAAGATAGAGGAAGGGATAGAGTTGGGGCTGGCCAGACTGACCTCTAGCCCCGCAGGCTGACCACGCTAGGGGCGGGGGCTCTGGAGTGCTGCAGAATCGCTGCGTGGGGGCGAGGAAGCTGACTAGGGGCGGGGAGGTGTAGCCTGGCGCGCTACTCCGCCTTAGAGTCCGCCTGGGCGTGGGGCTGAGGGGAGGGGTTGTCTCAAAAGTCTCTTCTTCCCCCTGCAGGGTGGCTGGCGAGTCCACGCGCGAGCGGAGGGTGCCAGGGACACGGGGAGAAGAGACAAAGTTCCCGGGGCTCCCTCCGGGGCCGCTGTCTTTTTAGCCGCCCCCCTCCTCGCGAAGGCAATGGCTACCAAACTCCTGCGCGCGGTCATCCTCGGGCCCCCCGGCTCGGGCAAGGGCACGGTGTGCCAGAGGATCGCCCAGAACTTCGGCCTCCAGCATCTCTCCAGCGGCCACTTCTTGCGGGAGAACATAAAGGCGAACACGGGTGAGGGGCTGCGGGGGTAAGCCAAAGGGAATCGGGTCAGGCCCTGGAGAGAAACGGCCGGAAAGGGGGCAGTTCTCCGCTGGTCCCCGGGCGCCCTTCCCCCGCCCGCGTGTGGTCGTGCAGGCTCGTACGTGACCGGGCGCATGCAGCCGACAGGCGGGCGGTCCGCGGCAGTGCGGGTTAACCGCGCCCGGGGAGGAGCCCGAGGCTCGCGGGGAGGATGGTAGGAGGTGTACGAGGCTCGTCTCTCCACCAGGCTCCTACGGAAAGCTGGTAACCAGCCAGCGGAGGGAGCGAGAACCAGGCAACTGACAACCCTCGAAGCTTCCCTTTACGCTGCCGCCTTAAGGCAAAGCCGCCCTGCAGCCTATAGGCTCCTCCTGTCCCCCGTATCTCTGGGGAACTGCGGCGCCCTTTCTTATTTCCTGATCCCGGGAGGCCGAGCGCCGCCCACCTGTGGGAGCCGGGCCTGGCTACGCGCGGGGAACCTGTGGCGCTGCGGGGTTCCCAGCCGCGCACCTCTCCAGCCCCGCGCTGTCTCTGCCCCCGGGCCAGAGCCCTGGCGGCTCTGAAAGGCCTGTCTGTTCGCTGCCGTCTTCTAAGGTAAACTCTACCAACTCCCCCTCCTCCCCAAGCCACGGCCCGGCCTTTAGGAGACTGGGAGACTTGTTCTGATAAATTACATTTTGAATCCAGTCTCCCTTGGCTTGCGTGGTGAAATTAGGGACACAGATCGCCTGAGCTTAGTCTGATCGTCTCCGAACCCCTCTCCTCCCACCCCACGTTCACACCAGTTCGTAATGAATTGGCATTAAAAGGCGAGAGGTAGCAGTTGCGCTGCTGCGAGGTACGTTACCCTTCTGGGATGCAGATGCTCATCATTAGTAACTCCGTTATGAAAACTTGTTACAGCAAACAGGGTGCTTTAATATCGCTACTGTTCTTATCGGTGTCCGCGGTGGTTATTGTCCATCATGGGCTAATTATCCAGCCATCTTCATTTCAGAAGCACAAACTGGTCTGAAGAGGTGGGCGGAGGAGTGTGCTAGAAAACAGAAGGAAAGCTTAAAAGCAAGAAATTAAGGATCTCAAAGGCAGAGTTTTATTCTCTCTTAAACAAGTTGAAAAGCAAGCTTGTATTTTAGTGTTCAAGAACATCCTATCCCCAGTCTCTCAGAAGGAAGAGTTATGTGTACTACATTGTACCTTCAGTTTTCTCTTGTGTGTACTGTTACCTAATTTGGACCTACTTTAATTTTAATTTCACATGCAAAAGCGTTTTATTTACTCTGTGTTTGGTATGTGGTTTTGAGGGAGAGAAGCTAGGCTCCCAACCGAATTGTTTTGTGTTTAGGTCTGGCTTCTCCAGCAGTAGGGGAATGGAGGCATAGTGACGGAAGGGAACAGCTAGGGTGTTAGAAACAAACAAACAAAAAAGGTCACCATTTAGTTTATTCCAACTCTTAGTGACCCCATAGGACAGAGTAGAACTGCCCCATAGGGTTTCCAAGGAGCGGCTGGTGGATTCGAACTGCCAAGCCTTTGGTTAGCTGGCAAATGCTTAACCACTGTGCCACCAGGGCTCCGTAAAAACCCAAAAAAACAAACCCGTTGCATGGAATCTATTCCAACTCACAGTGACCCTATAGGACAGAGTAGAACTGTTCCCTAGGGTTTCCAAGGAGCAACTGGTGGATTCAACTTCTCACCTTTTGGTTAGCAGCGGTAGCTGATGTTGATCTTAACCACTGCACCACCAGTGCTCCATAGAGCCCATTTATTAGTATTCTGTGTATCTGACTTGGTGACTTGCTTCCTTTGGGCATGAAGGGTTTTGCACCATGTGTCCTGTGACTGAACTAGCAGCCCTTTCAATTTTTAAAGAGAGTGTGATAGGAAGTTGTTTATTTCTGCACTTTTCTTAGGGGTTCTGTTTTCCCTTGTTCTCTTTTTTCATTTTAACTTTCCTCTGTTCTGACTTTAGTTTCTCTTCTCTTTAAAATCCCTTCATTTCCCCTCCAGTATTTCCTCCTGAAGTAAAAAGTGACTATGAAATATTAAGATTATCCCCTTTTCTCTTTCTGTTGGGAGTCAAGTAGTTTTTGCATGGACCAGTTTAAACTGTTATCAGGGAAAGAAGGAGAAGAAAAAGCACAGCAATTTGTTTTGAAACTGGCTTGTTCTAGTGTGTGTGGAGTGGAGTGGGAGTGTTCTCATATTATTTTTCTCTCTCAGAAGATCTAAGTAAGAATCTTGCAGGCTGACTGCCTGGTAAATAAGAAAACATCATACAGTATTTATTTTTCTGTCTGTAACTTGCTGTTTGCTTTTAGCTAATTTCCTGATAGAGAAGCATAACAACCCTTCTATATGTACTGTTTTATTGTCAAAGGTTTGAAGGAGATGATGAAGCACAACAAAACCCCAGGAAATAGAACCTTTGTAAGAATTTGAATTGGAAGGGAGCTCAGGCCATCTCCTTCGGCCTTGATGGAGTGCATTCTCCTGTTTACGTGGCTTTCCTCCTCCTGCAGCCACTGCCTGGTACAAAGTTGCTCTTCTAGGGAAGGGCCACTCTGATGTTGCAGCCTCTGGGAAGTCTTCCCTCACCTGCCATGGCAGAATTCATTTCTTTCCTCTATAGCTCTCTGATTTCTTTTGCTGGTGTCACATACAGTTGTAATGCAGTGCAATAAATGTCTAATTCATTCAATAAACATTTACTGAGTACCTGCTATGGGTCAGGCAGTGTCCTAGATGCTGCTGGGGCTATAGCTGTGTTCAGGGCCCTTCTGTGATCCTTGTCCCTTCTCCCTTCCCCATGCTACCACTTCCCACTAAGACTCAGGACAGGAATCTGCAAAGTATCTAATGCAGAAAAGGAGTTCAACAAGTTTGTGGTGAAGGCATGGGTCACAAATTCTGTATACATCCTCCCCAGAACAAGTTATACAGCCTCCAGTGATAGAGTCCATTCTGTTTAATTAGCTCCGGTTTATGGTAAAAGTTTGTACTTAACACGGATCGGAGATTAGCCTCATTATTCTTGTCACCCATTGGCCCTTCCTAGGCTGCCTGGAGCAGTGCAGGTTGAGACTTATCAAATACCTTAGTTGATGACCCCGCCCCAAATCTTTCAGATCTTTGGCTCATTAGCATACTGCACGAATAACTAGAGGAGAGAATTCTCTTAGATTGCCAAGAGCTGGGTCCTAGAGTCTGTCATAAGGAATACTAGCTTTTCTCTGTGTGTGCGTGTATAAGAGTGCACACGTGCATGGGGCTGGCATTCAGTTGAGTAAGTCCTGTTGAAAATTCTTCTATTTAGTGATAGCTTCTTTTCTTGGGTGATGGGTGACTGAAACCTTCCTCTGAAGGACAGGAGAATTCTCTTTTAAGAAGTTTGACAAATAGTCGTGTTTTAAAAATTCGCACTATTTTGTACTGGGTCTGCTATCTCAAGTGAAGGAAAATTGGTAGGTTTTCACTTGGAATCATCCTGGATTTGATTGAGAGAAAAGCTGTTCAAGAACAAACCTGTTTCTGTCCTTAATTAATATTAACTGCAGCTCCTGCTGGAGTTTTACAGATGGGACTAGCATTTCAAATTATACTGTGGGCTGAGCTTTTCTTCTCTGAAAAGGTGACCTAGTTCAGAGGGCTCAGGGTATGCATTAAGTATAAATGTGTGTCTTTTTTTATGCAAGAGTGAAAACAGAATTGGAGGATAGAGAGATTCTATTATACTTGAGAGAGTTCAATGACGTATCTAAAACAACTTTAAATAGTTAACCTTTTTGTAGATCATACAGGTTCTTTGCTTATTACAGAGTTCTAGAATATGCAGTAGTCTATTTCTTTTTCTAGCCTGGTAAGACATTGCTCAGATCTGACAGGTTTTGAGGCCTCTCTCCAGACTTCAGGTCTACTCCACATCTCTCTATTTTTTCTGCTTCCTATGTCTGAGGGTTTTCACATGTATTTGAAGAGCCCTACTTGATTCTTTTTTATTCTGTTTATTTTGTTGTTGGGAATATACACAGCAAAACAGACCAATTCAACAGTTTTTACATGTACAATTCAGTGACATTCATTACATTTTTCAAGTTATGCAACCATTCTCACCTTCTTTCTCTGCGTTGTTCCTCCCCCATTAACATTAACTCACTGCTCCCTAAGCTCCCTATTTGATTCCATACAGATAGTTCTTAAAAGAGCATAATGCTCAAGGCAGATGTTTTTTCACTAGTTAAGCTAATCTACTGTTTAGTTTTAAGATGACTTCAGGGGATATTTTTGGTTTAAGATTGAAAACCTTATTATCTTAGGGCAGTAGTTTCAGGGGTTCATCCAGCCTTCATGGCTCCAGAAAGTCTGGAGTCCATTAGAATTTGAAGTTCTATCCTGTATTATCCCCCTTTTGATCAGGATTCTTCTATAGACTCTTTGATCAAAATGTTCAATAATGGTATCCAAGCACCATCCAGTTCTGTTCTCGTGGCAGAGGGGGCAGTTGTTCATGGAGGCAATTAGCCACACATTCTGTATCCTCCTATTCCTGACTCTCCTTCTTCCTCTGTTCCTCCAGGCAAATAGAGAACAATTGTTATGCCTTGCATGGCTGCTTGCAAGTCCCATGAGGTGTTTGGTTATACGTCAGCAGCCTCAGCAGTTACTTTTCTTTTTTTTTTTGTCATTGTAAATATAGCTATTGCACAACTTTTATCAGTTCAGCTTTTTACAGCGTCCTACAGGATTCTTGAATAAAGCATCCCCTGACAGTAAATCTCCCCTTAGCCATATGCATGTCTGCATCTTTGCGCATTCTTCCAGTATGGTCATTTTTTAAAAATAGTCTTTTCTCAAAGTCATGCCTTATAGGAAAATTTAACATGTGAAGCTGTATGAAGAAGAGTAAAAATTACCCTTAATACCACCTAGACACTTTAAAATACTAACATAAGTTATTTTGTTCTTTTTTTGTGTATTTTCCCCTCTCCCAACAAACTTGGTGATTAATTATTTGATAACTTTTTTTTCTCCCACCTAGATATGTATAGTGAACATTTTTCTATGTTCTTAAAGCTTCTTCAAAAATATTTTAGTGCTATATAGTATTTCATTCATTCACTAGATATTTTTTGAGCACCCACTCAGCTGTTCCTTTGTTCACAGAGGTTGTAGAGGTGAGGCGACTAGCAGGTTGAGGAGACACAGGGTACACAAGTATGGAATAAACAGGATAATATTAGATAGAGGTATGTATTATTAAACAAATGGTGACAAGTTAGTGACAAGGGCTAAGGTTGTGTGATTAGGGAAGGCCTCTCTGGGAGGTGAAAAACAAATAAGGAATGAGCATGAGTGAATGTAGGAGCAGAGTGTTCCAGGGAGAAGATACAGCACTTGCCAAGTTGCTAAAGTGAGAACCAGTGTAGCTTGTTGGAGGAACAGAAAGAAAGGCAGTATGGTTGCAGTTTAGTGAGCAAAGGGGATGTGGAAGAAGGTGAGGTCAGAGATGAGTCGGGGCCAGGCCAGGTAGAGCCTTGAGGACCCTGATAAGGATTGAATTTTGTTCTAAGGACACTGAAAAACCGTTGAAGGGCCTTAAATAGGGCAGTGACATGAATTGGTTTAACTTTTAAAAGTTGACCTTTTGGATGCAGTGTGGCGAATGACTCCAGGTAAGCAAGAGTGGTACAAGGGAGACCACTGTGGATAAGGAGAGTGGACCATGGCTTGGATTGGACTGGTAGTAGTGAAGAAGGAGAAATGAAAGGCTTTAGGATATGTATGGAGGCAGAACCAGCTGGGCATATGAGTTGGGTGAGAGGGGTGATGGAGAGAAAGGCATCCACAGCGAATCCTAGGACCTTGGCCCGAGCACCTAGGTGAACGTGCCTTAGAGCTGAACTAGAGTGGGTCTAAGCAATCCATTTGGAACATTTGGGTTATTGGCATTATTTGCCTTTAAATAATGCTCTTATAAGCATCATGGGGCACATATAATTTCCTTGTGATTGATTCCTAGGAATAAACCTACAGAACCAAATTAATTCTTAAACCACAGGGGAAGAGGAGAGTTTGAAACTTCACTTATAAACATTCAGTTAAGTTCTTGGTGTTACCTTAGCTTACTTACTTTTTTAGCTTAACAAATATTTTATATAGATACACACGTAAACATACTTGTATATTTAAACACACTTTTTCCGTGTGTTTCTGAATGTACAAATAATGTATCAGTTATCAAAAGTTTATAAAGCTTAGAAGAATAAGGAAGACAATCACTTGTAATCCCACTAAAACTGGAAGAAAAAAATGCTATTAATATTTTTATATACAATCTATCCTTCTAGACTTTTTTAGGAATAAATACATAAATATACACACATATGTATATACGTATTTTGAATTATATTGTGTATTACTGTTATTTTTTAAACATCTTGCTTTATTTAACAATGTATTATTTAATATTTTCCAGTGTCATTACATTCTGTTCTTTAATGTGAGTTTAGTGCCCATGTATTATTCCAGTATAGTTTATTGATTCCATTTTTCTTTTTTTAAAAGATAATATATACAGGTAGTAAAATTTTCAAATAATACACTCAGAATGGAGTGGCAAGTCTCCCTCCCGTATGTGACTCCTGGCTCTCAGTTCCTTCACAGGGGGACCCATTTTTTACATTTCTTGGATGTTTATCTAGGGAGTTTGCACATATATGACATATATGGATATATGGCAATGCTTCCTTTTAAAAAAAATGTACAAATTTATACTTCGTTTTGCATTTCTTTTTTTAACGCACTATTGTAACTTAGATGCTGACATCTATCAGCATGAATTACATCCACCTCATTCTTTTTAAAAAATGGCCATATACTCTGTTATTGTACAGATGTACCATAGTTTATTTAACCAGCTATTCTTAAACGTTTTGGTGTCAGGACTTCTTAACACGTTTAACATGATTGAGAACTCCAAAGAGTTTTTGTTTTATGTGGGTTATACCTATAGATATTTACCATATTAGAAATTAAAGCTGAGAAATTTAAAAAATATCTATCAGTTCATTAAAAGTAACAGTAATAAACCCACATTAACATAAATAGCATTTCTGTGAGAAATAACTTTTCCAAACAAAATCTAATGAGAAGAGTTGCATTGTTTTGCATATTGGCAGATCTGTTTAATGCCCAGCTTAATAGAAGAAAGCTAGATTTTCATATCTGGTTCTTCGTTCAGTCTTGGTGTTATGTTGTTTTGGTTAAAGTATTTGAAGAATATGACCTCACACAGCTAAGTATTTGGAGAAAGGAGGATTTCACGGACATTTGAAAAAGCTTCATTTTCCCGTAGGGATCCTTGGACCATACTTTGAGGACCACAGATTTAACCAGTCCCCTGTTGATGGGAATTTAGGTTATTTATAGTCCTTTGGTATACAAAGTATGCTGCACTGAATGTCTTTTTAAATATGTCTTTCAACAAATGTTGAGTGCCAACTCAAACATTTGAGTGTTGACCTGTGGGATATAGAGACGTAAGACAAGGTCTTTTCCCTGAAGGAGCTGCTAGTTTATTGGGAGAGTCAGGCAGATAAACAAGCACAAAACAAAGTGATGAAGGTTGTAGGTCTTGTGGGACATAGGGAAGAGGCAGCTTAACCAGAGTTTAGAAGGAGATGGGATTACAGAAAGCTTTTTAAAGGAGGTGTTCCTAAACTGAGTTTTGACAAGTGAGTCCAGTTACCAGATGAGGAGATGGGGTGGTCATGGCCACATTATGTCTGAAACTGTTCTTTTGGAGCTTGTTTGTGGTTCACAAGGGATCACTGCTTTTATGGCATGGTTACACCTTGTATACTATCATCTTAGCCCTTGCTCATCTCTATATTATCAAAGGAAAGGGTTATTATACCTGCTGTACCTCACCTTTTTCAGTGCCCCTTATCTGTGCTTTCATTTATGATACAAATATAGTGGCATCGTAGTTTATGAAGCCTTTGAACTCCCACTTCAAAACTTCCTGGAACTCAAGGGATGACACTCAATTATGAAAATAGTAAATTGGGCACTAGACCATTACCTGTAAATCTACTTGTGAAGAACATAGTGAATTGTCTATTTCCTTTTAAATCACTCTTTAGCAATCTGTGTATTTGCCCATGTTGTGAGAAGAGTTGACTTGGAAATTACGTTTTCTTTGTAACGTTGTAGACAATGTATGTTCACATTGGGTCAGATATCTCAACCATGAACTTTTCCTTCAGCAAGCTAGATTTTTCTTTTTTAAAGATGAGTAGGTAGTAGATGCTTTTGGATCACTCTGTGCTTTTTACCCCTCACTTGATGTTTAGTTCTCAGGTTGGCCTTTAAGACATGGTACAAAGGTCTCATTTTTACAGCTTCATGAAGTCCATTTAGGTGGCTGGTGTTATATTTTAACAGTCTCACCTCCAGGTCCCAGTAGTTCTTGTACTAGCTAAACAACAGGTCCAGTAGCAAGCATCCCTTACTTAGCCAGAGCAACTGAAGATGTTGAAATAGTGCAGAGTCATTGCTGCTCATCAAATTCCCAAGAAGCAAGAAATCGACTGTTTTCTGACCTTCAGCACTTTGTTATTAGGCAGCAGCAACCTGTGACCTGGCACTTTGTAATTCTTGTGACTTGGTAATGATAACTAGCCTTTGCAGTGGGCCAAGCATGTACCAGGCCATGGGATGGCTAATTTATGCAAATTATCTCTAGCACTGGTGGCGAAGTGATTCAGTGTCAGCTACTAACCGAAAGGTCAGTGGTTTGAACGTACCAGCAGCTTCATGAGAGAAAGGTGTGGCAGTCTGCTTCCGTAAAGATTACCCCCTTGGAAACCGTATGGGACAGTTCTCCTCTGTCCTATAGCGTTGCTATGAGTTGGAGTGGACTATACAGCAATGGATAACTCTAGTCCGTACACAATGAGTAATTGGTATTACATCATTTTATAAATAAAGAAATGGCCTCAGAGATGTTGAGTAACTTGCCTTAGGTTAAACAGCTAGTTAAATAGAGAAGCTGGCATTCAGAATCACGGTTAAACTTCCTATTATGTCATGCTGCCATCCAGGTATGCTAGTAACTAGCAAAATCCCTACTTCAGGTCTTGTACATGCCACACTGGGGCAGTGGATGGCAGGGCAGGCATCCCAGCTTAATTCTTCACAAGTGCACTGAGGTTCAGCAGGCCCATTAAGGATAAGCCAAAGGTATGTGGTTTTATGTTCTATCCCTGACCCTCCCCCACAAAGAACTGAAAAAGGACACACTGAATCCCTCTTCTATCACCAAAAAAGACCAAAAAAGGTCTAAAATACAGACTTGTAATTTTGAGGAGGTAGAAATTGCTTTGGATCACAGTGGCAGGGTGCTAGAATGATGCCTGAATTTGCTTCTACTTCATTAGTCATTCGACAGATGTAACTATGCCTGCATGTAGTATGGGGAGATATGCAAAAGTAAAACCTGGTATCTGCCCTCGAGGTGTTTATAGTGTAGGGTTCACAGTCTGGGTTCCAAATTATATTCCCATGAATCACTGTAGGGTGTATGTATGTGGGTGAAGTGTTGATGTTACTGACAAAGCGGAGGAGGACGTTGTTCAGATGTACCTTTCACCGGTGATACCTTTCACACCTCTGTTAACCTCTAAAGTCTATCTTCAGTCTTACCAATTCCGTGAAGCTTTTCCCCAATTCTTGCAGCTACCGGTCATTTTCTTCTCTGAAATTTCTCTTACACTCATCTGTACCTCTAATTTGGCTTTCATCATTTGCCTCCCTGTAAAATAATCTATTTCATTAACTTCAATTATGGTCTCTTGCTGTTTGAATAGTAAATTCATTAATGACAGTTCAGTTCATCGAATGTTTTGACAGCCTGTTATAGCTGGAGGGGAGACAAACTATAAAAGGGACAAATAAACAAGATACCTTCTTATGCCTTGTACCTTATATTTTGTAAAACTTATATGAAGAAAATAAGAGTGTAATGACGGAGAGCATCTGGGAAGAGTAATTTACGTAGTGACATTG
The DNA here is from genome assembly GCA_030035585.1 of Dugong dugon. NCBI lineage: Eukaryota > Metazoa > Chordata > Mammalia > Sirenia > Dugongidae > Dugong > Dugong dugon. Next base: position 93,990,914 of record CM057462.1, read on the forward strand.
GAGAAGCCATCTTTGAGGAGGTGACATTTAAGCTGAGCTCTGAGTAAGGATAGGAGTCAGCCAGCTGAAGATTTGTGGGCTGAGGGAGCATCATGTGGAAAGACCCGTCTTAGGCTAGGTTCTCTAGAGAAGCAAAACCAGTACAGCGTATAAATATATACGAGAGATTTATATCAAGGAAATGGCTCATGTGGTTGTAGAGGCTGGAATGTCCCAAGTCCGCGGGTCAGGCTGGAGGCTTCTGATTCACATAGCCACTGGGGCTGGCGAACACAAGATCCGCTGGCAAGACCGCAGGTAAGCTGCTAGCTAAAGTCCCAAGAACTGGAGGTCAGATGAACAGTAGCCAGCTGCAGGATCCAGAGTGAGCAAAAGCCTATGAGCCTTGCCAGAATGTCCACTTATATTTGATGCAGGCCACACCCCCGAAGAAACTCCCTTTCAACTGATTGGCTACTCACAGCAGATCCCATCAGGTGATCACATTACATCAAATCACACTGTGTAAGTGATCACAGCATCATATGACTGCCAGACTACATCATAACTGCCAAACCACTGAGAATCATGGCCCAGCCAAGTTGACACATGACCTTAACCATCACAGATTCTAATGCTAAATGAGCTTGTGACAAGAAGAGAAGGCTAGTGTGGCTGTAGCACAGTGAGAAGATGATAGGAGAGGAGGCTAGAAAGGGAGGCAGAGGCCTGATCATATAGAGCTTCAAGGACATGACCAGGAGTTGGAACGTCATCCTAGATGGATGGGAAGCCATTGGATGATTTTTTTTGTTTTTTTGATGGTGTTAATATTTTTTATAACAGCTTTACTGAGATATAATTTGCATATCATAAGTTCACACCTTTAAACTGTAAAACCCATTGCCATTGAGTAGATTCCAACTCACAGTGACCCTATAGAGTAGAACTACCCCATAGGGTTTCCAAGGAGCAGCTGGTGGATTCGAACTGCTGACCTTCGGATAATAGCCAAGCTCTTTATCCACTGCGCCACCAGAGCCCCTTAAGCTGTAAAGTCACTTAAAAAATTTATTGTGGTAAAATATATTAAAGTCACTTCTAAAGTCATTTGAAAATTTAAACCAGTGGTTTTTAATGTATTCACAGAGTAGTACAACTATCACGGTGATCTATTTCAGAACATTTTCCTTACTCAGAAAGAAGCATTGTTATTCATTAGTAGCTACTCCCCATTTTCCCCTCCCTCCAGTCCCTGGTAACCATGAATCTACTTTCTGTTTTTTTTCAGATTAGCCTATTCTGGATATTTTATATAAATGGACTCATATGCAACTTTCGGTCCCTGGCTTCTTTCACTTAGCATGTTTTCAAGGTTCATCCATGTTGTTGTATCAATATTTCATTCCTTTTTATTGCTGAATAATATTCCGTTGTATGGCTATACCACATTTTGTTTATTTATCCCATCATTGACAGACACTTGGGTTGTTTCCTACTATAAACATTCGTTTACAAGTTGTTGTGTGGACGTATGTTTTCATTTCTCTTAGGTATATACCTAGGAGTGGAGTTGCTGGGTCTCATCTGATAAGTCTATGCTTAACATTTTGACGAATTATTAAATTGTTTTTCAGAGCAGCTGCACTATTTTACATTTCCACCAGCACTGAGTGAGGGTTCCAATTTCTCCACATCCCTGCCTACACCTGTTATTGTCAGTCTTTTTTATTTCGGCCCCCCTAGTGGATGTGAAGTAGTATCTCATTGTGTTTTTGATTTGCATTTCCCTATTGACTAATGATGTTAAGCATCTTTTCATGTGCTTCTTGGCTATTTGTATGCTGCCTTTGGAGAAAGGTCTACTCAGATCCTTTGCTCATTTAACAAATTGGGTTATTTGTCTTTTTATTGTTGAGTTGTAAGAGTTCTTCCTGTGTTTTGGGTACAAGTCCCTTATCAAATATACAATTTGCAAATATTTTGTCTCGTTCTGTGTGTTGCCTTTTCACCTTCTTCATGGTATCCTTTGTAGCACAGAAGTTTTCAATGTGGATGAAATCCAGTTTATTTGCTTTTTCTTTTGTCACTTGTGCTTTTGGAGTCAACCATTGCCTAATCAAGGTGAGGCCATTGGTTTTAAACATGGGACTGACATCTGATTCACGTTTTGATTAGGTCATTCAGGCTATTTGGAAAGACGATTGAAGGGTGCTAAAGTAAAACCAGGGAGAACAGTTAAGAGGCTCTTACAGTAGCCACAGACAACTGGGCAGACTTTAAACTTCAGTAAGTGCTTGTTGAATCAGTGGATTCCAGTAGTATCTTCTTCGTATGAATAAGAAATGATCTCTACCTTCAAGGAATTCATAAGGTAAAACATGTATCCAATTGATTGTTTTAGCACTCAGATGTACTGAGTTTAAAAAAAACAATTGTGAAAGAGCAGTGACAGGAGTATTTACTTACATAAGCATTTATTGAGTTCATTTCTGTGTATCCAGTGTCTAACATACCCCTTGCCATCGAGTCATGTTACAGAGTAGAACTGCTCCACAGGATTTTCTTGGCTGCAATCTTAATGGAAGGAGATCGCCAGGCCTTTCTTCCAGGGTACCACTGTGTGGGCTTGAACCATCAACCTTTTGGTTAGTAGTCGAGCACAAACTGTTTGTGCCACCTAGGGACCTTGTCAAACATTCAGTCAGTGCTTAATAGTTGTTTTACTTCTGCATGAAAGAGTAAATGAGAAACTTATAGGAGAGAGAGTGTTGGAACTGGGCCTTGAGGATGGGTAAGGTCCTCACAGGTGGAAAGGTGGAAACAGGGTAGTTTTGATGGAGGGACCATGTCTGGGTGTTGGTGATTAAGATTAAGGGTATTTTGGTTGAAATCTAGAGTTTGAGGAATTATTTGCAAGGGTACTGGATTGAGTTCATAAGTAGGAAGACTGTGGGGAGTCAATGCCTTCCTCAAAACCCTTTAGTGACTTGATCATAGTTGCATTTCATAGCAAAGTGCAGAGTAGATTGGAGCAGAAAGAAAATGGAGCACAGCTAAGATAGTGTCAGAACAGTTTATATGGGATGTAGTATAAAAGTAATGGAAAGAAGAGGATTGGGAGAGGTTGGGAGATGGTCATTTATCAGGTAGTACCTGCTATGACTGTCTGTGTATGGGCGTGGTGGACCAGGGCAGAGCTGAGTGTAGCCCTTGGAAAGTTTTAGCTGCAATGATTGGCAGAAAAGCGGTCCCATTTAATAGAAGGAGGGAAGTCCAGGGTTGGGGAAGATAATGAGTTTCTGAGTTTGGGATATATTGAGTTTGAGATATATTGAGTTTGAAGCATCTGTGGAAAGTTCCAGGTGGAGATATGCAGTGGGTTTTGGCATAGGAAGTAGTGGGCTCAGGAGTTGGCTATATGATATAGAAGAAATGTTGTGGACTTTGAAGTTAGGCATACCTCTGGCTCAGTGTCTTACTGGGCCTGGCAAGTAGGAGGTTTCTCTCTATTATTTGTTCCGTTCTTCTCTGGAGTCATAATGCTTCAGTATCATTTAAAATCTTCCCAGTGAATGTGGTGCTTTGAATGGAATCACTGGCACAGTTCAGTTGGATTTAGGCAGTATATGGAGTAGGAGTGGGGGCATGGACCACCCAGCAGAGGCTGCAAACACACAGTTTTTTTTTTTTAATTGTTATGCTTAAGTGAAAGTTTACAATTCAAGTTAGTTTCTCATACAAAAATTTATACGTACATTGCTTTGTGACCCTACTTGCTCTCGCTATACTGTGACAGCACACTCTTCCTTTCCACCCTGAATTTCTCATGTCCATTCAACCAGCTCCTGACTCTCTCTGCCTTCTCATCTCGCCTCCGGATGAGAGCTCCTCATTTAACCTCATGCCTCTACTTGAGCTAAGAAGCACGCTCTTCATGAGTATCATTTTATGTCTCATAGTCCAGTCTAATCTTTGTCTAAAGAGTTGGCCTCGGGAATGGTTTTAGTTTTGGGCTGACAGAGAGTCTGGTGGCCATGTCTTCCAGGGTCCCTCCAGTCTCAATCAAACCATTGAGTCTGGTCTTTTTACTAGAATTTGAAGCACTCACTATTTTTAAAGCCCCTATTGATTGTGGTGCCCTCTTATTTTTTCCTTCAACTTCTGCTGTATCCAGCCTTGTCTAAATAAAAATAACTGCATTAAACTTATGTGTGTGTACCTCTCTTGGAAGACTCCCTGAACCCATAATTGATTTTTAAAAAATTGTTTCATCATTAAGATGAGCAGTTTTCTAAGTTTACCTGCTTGTCTGGTTGGATAGATTTCTTCAAGGTCTTTTTATATACTGAGTTGCTGGTACGTGATTCAACTTTTTCTTTGCTTTGTTTTCCTAACTTCTAACTCACTTGTAGTTTTCATCTGTGTGACTGCAGTAGATCTTGTTAAGAATAGCCAGTGTAATTTCCACAAGCGCTATAAAATATTGATTGCATATAGGAGCATACATTTGCTTAATTGGTAACTATAAATACTGTCTCCGGATATAATTTAGTTTTTCCAAAAAGCAGATTGATTTTTAACTTCCATTACTCCGGTGGCTTAGTTTTTAAAAATCAAGACTGTAGCTTGGAGCAAGATGAAAATGCAAGAAGACTGTGTGTCCACTGAGCTCAGTTTTGTTTTAGTTTTCCAGGTTTTTAGGAACTAAAAACTGTGCATAACAATGAATATGTTAAGTTTAATTATTTGTTCTATTTCTTAACGTCTTAGAAGTCATTCTGTCCAAGTGGCCATTCTACGCTGAGTCCCTTCTGTAGCAGCTGACAGCCAACTTTCCTCTGGAGGCAAGCCCTTTCATTGCTGGACAGGTTTAATTGTTGGGAGGTTTCTTTCCTTATGCCAAGATGAAAGCAGACTCCTTGAAACTGTCATCCATGAACTTTCACCCATTTGTCCAACTTCAGTCTTCTGGTGTCACATAAATTAAATCCACTAGCCTTTCAGATAATGAAACATAGTTGCTAAGCACTATTTCCCTGACTTAAGTTGTCATTTTTTCCCCAAGAAAAGTAGCCCTAGTTTCTTCAACCATTCTTCCCATGGTATTGTTTCTAGGCTCTTTTTCAGCCTGGCTTCTGAGTAAACTTCACTGTGACCTTTTTAAACAATGATACCCACCACTTATTGCTGGCTGAGTGTGGTGGGACCAGCATAGCCAAGGTGGGTTTACGCTCCATATTTACTCACTTTCTAAATGAACACGTTATTTGGGGAGTACTTGTGAACAATGTCGTGCAAATAATCACTTGTGTTATTAAGTCTTCTGAGGCTTGCTTCACATTATAGCTTGTTTAAACTCTTAAAGCCTACAGTACTGTGAGGGTATGTCCTCAGCTGCTAACTGAAAGGTTGGAGGTTTGAACCCACCCAGTGACTCTGCCAGAGAAAGACCTGGAATTCTTGCTTCCATAAAGATTACGGCCAGGAAAACCCTGCAGGGAAGTTCTGCTCTGTCACATGGGGTCTCTATGAGTTAGAAGCAAATTGATGGCACCAACAGCAACCAGGGTCATCTCAAAACCTAAGTATAGGCACCAGCTACTCAAATCTATAGTCTTTCCCTTTGAGTCAGGGAACAGAAATCCCCTCCCTTGGCTCTTTCTGAGGGTTAGCATGGCTATATAGAATCTGTGGCAAGACAAATTAGGAAAGTATTGGGAGCGTGGTAGAATTCACACTTTAAGAGCCTAAATACTACAGGACACTGATCAGTGATGAACAAACTCGTGATTGCATTTGTCTAAATTGTCTTTAATTATAGCTTATTTGGATTGTTTTCCATATATTGTTATTTTCTAAAATCCAGGACTGTGTATCGGTTTATGCTAAATGTCTTAGTGATACAAAGCTCAGAGGGGTGGTATGGTTGTCTTTAAGAGCATGGGATCTGGAGCCAGAAGGCTTGGTTTGGAATCTGACTGGGCCATCCTAGCTCTATAACCTTGAGGAAGGTAGCCAACCTCATTTATAAATAAGAGTAATGGTAACTACCTCACAGCGTTTCCACGTGAGTATTAAACAAGTTAATAGGTGTTGGCAGGACTGGAACTAGGGTGAGATGAGGCACTCTCCTGGAATGAAAAATTTAAAGTGTTGCCAAACAGACTCAATAATCAAGATCAGTAATATTTTAATGCCATAAAATGAACAAAATACCAAAATGTTAAATAAAGACCAGATCTGAAAAGATGGGGATTAGAGTGAGATAAGTGAGAGCAAGTGTATAAATAAGTTAAGGTCGGATTCTGTCTTTATTTACAATTTCAGTAGTTTTTCATGGTCGATTTTTTGCATTAATTTTCATATTTTAAAAGTTTATGTCAAACATTATTTTTTGTTTTGTTTTGTTTTTGGTGCCCTCTTAAATTTTTTTGCCTGAGGTGAGTGCCTTGCTTGCCTTGCCCTAGTCAACGGAGTAGTGTGCTGGAGTTTGTTAGTAGTTAATGGCTGTAGTGGCTTTACAGCGGAAATGACTTTTATTTAAGAGCATGATAGAAGGATTTTTTTGGGGGGGGGGATAGATTATTTCTGTTAGGTTGTCTCAGAGTGCCGACCCCAATCTTATAGCCAAGATCAATTTTAGGATATTAGAGGATTTAGTTCTTGTCTTCTATTAAAGGCGTTTTGAATTTCATGTTTCAAATGCTGCTGGATCTCAAACCCCAGAAAATAAAAATGAGTGCACATAGCTAATGGCTAGAGGAAATTAGCCAAACCACCAGACTGAAAGATTGCTTCTCCTTGATGACTGGGATTGTGAAAGACAGTCACAGATGGTGGCTGAGCCGTAACTGGAGCTACTGTTAGGCAGCGTGAGATGTTCTCCCACTGGAGAGTGGATAGTTTGTAGAAGTGAAATTATGATAATAGGATCTTCCTATAATTCTGGTTTTGCTCGTCTGCCTTTAGTCATATAGCTCTACTACATAGATTATAACCAGATCTTGAGAGTCTGTTTCATAGTTAATAGCCAGTGGAAAGCAAACAAAAGTTTCAAAAAACAACTTTTTATAGCTTATTCTTGTCAACGCACATGTTACCCAAGGCAGTTCTCTGCTAAGAGTTTCAGGCAAGGCAGCTTCCGGTTAGGGTGGCAGTCCTGTTGCAGTGATCTTTCACCGTTGTTTTCTGCACAAAGTAATAGAAACAGTTGCTTTTAAAAAGTGACAGAAACTGGATGTTGTTGATGCTTTGCGTAAAAAGCATAGAGCTAAATACACTGCTTCATAGCCACCATAGCTGTTATCATTGGATTTGATTAGATTTAAACTTACCTGAAGATTTCATCATTTTGTTTTCAAATACCCAGTGAAATCTAATCATGTACTTGAGAAGTGGAGTGATTTTAAAGCATAGCTTTATTTTGTCGGCTGCTGCCAGACATTGTTGCCTCGTCATGGTTAGGTGGCTTTGTATAAAAGTTTGATCATCTTTAGAGACTCCAGGTATCTTCTGGCTTAGTGTTTAAAAAAAAAACTAAAAACCAACCAGCTAGTTGTCATCAAGTCAGTTCTGACTCATGGCGATGTCATGTGTGTCAGAGTAGCACTGTGCTCCGTAGGGGTTTCAGTGGCTGATTTTTTGGGGAACTTGATTGCCAGGCCTTTCTTCCAGGGCACCTCTGGGTGGACTCAAGTCTCCAACTTTTTGATTAGCAACCGAGCACATTAAAGGGAAGGAAAATTCTTGTCATAAGGGAATGTGTGTCACCTTCTTTGTATCAATTTTTAGAGAGTAGCTGTGTAGCCACTGAACTATATATGCCTGCTTTATTTTCCTCCTTTCCTTTGACAGGTGGAGAAAGTGTGAGAATGTTAAAATGACTCTAAAATTAGTATATCTGGTGGAGCATTCAATTTCCTGAATATGCTATTTGAAATAACAGTATGGATCAGAAGAATATGTAGATTTGAGTACAGAAAAAGCTTCGGAGTTAAAATCGAGGGGCTGATACACTACAGACCATCTGATTTATGAGGGAAACACCCCTCAGATATCTAGGAACTCACATGAAAATGGAGGCACCTGTGGGAATAGATTGTCTTACCCAGAAAGCAATCTTCGGCTTAATGGGCAGAGTTTAATGTTCCCTATTGGGGAATTTGCCAGCTCATTTTAAGGTTAGGTAGTAAAGTAAGACTTCCAGAGTTGCAAGATGAAATCCAGTGCTGCTTCTTTTCCTCCTCACTGCTGCTTCCGGTCTAGTTTGGACTAAGTTTTAAAGAGATTTGCAAACCCCAAATCCTGGTTGTTAGTGTTGAGTCATCATGGTGTGTGGCATGTTACAGGGAAACAGTTGTATTCTCTGTGGGGGGGGGGGGGGGGTGGTGATTGGGTAACAATCTCTGGCACTTGGCTGGTCCATTTTTCTTACCTATCTGGTATTAGCTATTTATCCCCCAAGTCCTCTAGCATTATCTATTGAAATGGAAAGACTCGGCCCTCATTGCCTTTTCCATGGGAAGCACAGCATTCCAGGCCAGTGCCTTAAAGGCTGGGCACTTTCTCTAGTCACCTCTTTCTCAGATTTCATGCTTCTTTGGAATTCTTTGCCTCTGCTTTTCAACTCTTTTCTTATATGGGCTGCCCTTTCATGCATGACTAACTCACACTGGATGGTACCCTTATTCTTTCCTCCTCCCAAAGGACCACTGACATAAGGTGGCTGTTTGTGGCAAACTTGTATTGAAGGTTTGAGGGTGATGGAGGTTAGAGTCCAGTACAAGCAACATCTTGACATTGCGTATTAGACACCATTATCTTAAAACCTACCAGACACTTCTTACATATCCTTCTAGCCCTTGCCTGACTCTCTCTTGGCTTAGAGTTACAACTTGCTGCCTTTTTGCTCTTTTCCTTCCTATAAACTTCTCTTTTTTTGTCTCTCAGCTTTTAATTCTCCAGTTCCTGTTACTTTCTTACCCAGAACAATTTACCACTTCATCCCTAACCCCTAAAATAAACCCTGGTTCTACTTTGCTCATCCCCAAACTCATTAAATTAGTGTCTTAGTTATCTAGTGCTCCTATAACAGAAATACCACAAGTGGATGGCTTTAACGAACAGAAATTTATTCTCTCACAGTCTAGGAGGCTAGAAGTCTGAATTCAGGGCACCAGCTCCAGGGGATGGCTTTCTTTGTCAGCTCTGAGGGAAGGTCCTTGTCATCAGTCTTCCCCTGGGCCTAGGAGTTTCTCAGCACAGGGACCCCAGGTCTAAAGGACATGCTCCACTCCTGGCTCTTCTTTCTTGATGGTAGGGGGTCTCTCTCCTCTCTGCCCACTTCTCTCTCCTATAGCTGAAAAGAGATTGACTCAAGATGTAACCTAATCCTATAGTATAGATTGTGTCTTGCCTCATGAACATAACTGCTTCTAATCTTGCCTCATTAACATCTTAAAGGTTAGGATTTACAACACATAGAATAATTACATCAGATCACAAAGTAGAGGACAACCACATAATAATGGAAATCAAGGTCTAGCCACATTGACACATATTTTGGGGGGGATACAATTCAACCCATGAAATCCTACCCTTTGGCCCTCCAAAATTCATGTCCTTGCCACATGTAAAAAAACACTTCACCCTATCATATCATCCCAAAAAATCTTAAATCAACTCAAAATCCAAATTCTATCCTGGGACAAAATTCCTCTTCATCTGTGAAATCTAGAATAAAAGTTGTCTATTTCCAAAGTACAGTGGTGGAACAGGTAAAAGATAGACATCTCCATTACAAATGGGAGAAATTGGAGGGAAAGAAGGGATGATGGACACCAAGCAGGTCCAAAACTCAACAGAACACATTACATTAGCTCTCAAAGCTTAAAAATAATCCTCTGTTCTTTGGGACCATCTGGGCAATGGCCCTGCCCTCCAGACTCTGCGTGTTGGCCACACTCTATGGATTCTAGGTGGAGGCCCCTTGGCCCTGAGCTTCATCTCTGCCTTCCAGGCCCACTGGGACAGCAACTCTGCTCCCTCAGCTTTGGGTAGCCCCATTCTCCTAGTCTGTCTGAGTGGTGACCCCATGCCCTTGGCCACAGCAGGCCCCGTTCTTCTGCCCCTTGGGCATGGCAGCCCCACCCCCTCATCTTTGGGCAGTGGATCTGGCCCCATTCCCTTGGCACTTGTGAACAATAGCCCCACACTCCGGAACCGAGTTGGTGAAGATCTGACTCTTTGAAACCTAGGAGGCTGTGGCCCTACCCTTTGAGACCCCAGATGTCATGGCCCTACCCTTTCTGACCAAGACAACTCAGCTTCTTTTGCTCCTTGTCTCTCCAGCTTCTGCTTCCTGATTCCATGACCTCTTGGCCCCTTGGCCCCTCAGGCCTCTTGGGCGGGCCTGGTCTCTACCTTGCTCAGTCAAGTGTTCCAAAGCTCTTTAGCTCTACCAGTAAGTACTTGGAGGCACCCCACTCCACCAGTAAGCCTTGACCTAAAGGCGCTCAGCTCTCTTGCTCTGTAGGGTTGGCAAGCCTAGCTCTGCTGACAAGTGTCCAGAGGCACTCTACTCCACCAGGAAGCCTCCTGCCTAAGGCAGTCAGCTCTCTTTCTCCGTAGGTTGGCTCTTGTGCCATCTTGCACCAGTGCCCTGGTTCTGCTGCCACTGTTTCTGTGTGCTGCTTCTTGCTCTCTATGCTGTCTCCTGTGTTAACAGCTCTCCTCACTTCCTTCTGAGGCCTCACCAGAATTGTCTTTGATGTCCATAATTCAACCAACAGTCTCTGCAGGGAAATATAGGTTTTTACTACTAGGAACTTTAAAACTCTTCCAGCCTCTACTCATTACTCAATTCCAAAACCACTTGCACATTGTAGGTATCTGTTAGAGCAGCACCCCACTCCTGGTACCAAATTCTGTCCTAGTGCTCCTCTAACAGAAATATCATAAGTAGATGGCTTTAAGAAACAGAAATTTATTCTCTCACAGTCCAGGAGGCCAGAAGTCTGAATTCAGGGCACCAGATCCAAGGGAAGGCTTTCTATCTCTGTTGGCTCTGGGAGAAGGTCCTTGTCATCAGTCTTCCCCTGGGCCTAGGAGTTTCTCAGCACAGGGACCCCAGGTCTAAAGGACGTGCTCTGCTCTAGGCTCTTCTTTCTTGGTGATAGGAAGTCTGTCTCCTCTCTGCTCACTTCTGTCTTTTATAGGTACTCAAAAGAGATTGACTCAAGATGTAACCTAATCCTGTAGATTATGTCCTACCTCATAAACATAACTGCCTCTAATCCTGCATCAACATCATAGAAGTTAGGATTTACAACCCATAGGTGATCCAACCAAATGCAGAAATTATTGAACAGTATCATTAATATCACATACAAGTAAAATTCTGCTGAAGATCATTCAAAAGTGGCTGTAGCAGTACATCAACAGGGAACTGCCAGAAATTCAAGCCAGATTCAGAAGAGGATGTGGAATGATACCTATCATTGCTGATGTCAGATGGATCCTGGCTGAAAGCAGAGAACACCAGAAAGATGTTTACTTGTATTTTATTGACTATGCAAAGGCATTCGACTGTGTGGATCATAACAAATTATGGATAACATTGTGAAGAATGGGAATTCCAGAACACTTAATTATGCTCATGAGGAACCTGTACATAGATCAAGAGGCAGTCTTTAGAACAGGACAAGGGGATAGTGCATGGTTTAAAGTCAGGAAAGGTGTGCATCAGGGTTGTAGCTTTTCACCATGCTTATTTAATCTATATGTTGAGCAAGTAATCTGAGAAGCTGGACTATATGAAGAAGAACGTGGCATCAGGATTGGAAGAAGACTCATTAACAGCCTGTATTATGCAGATGACACAACCTTGGTTGCTGAAGTGAAGAGGACTTGAAGCACTTACTGATGAAGGTCAGAGACCATAGCCTTCAGTATGGATTACACCTCAACATAAAGAAAACAAATATCCTCACAACTGGACCAATAAGTAACATCAAGATAAATGGAGAAAAGGTTGAGGTTATCAAGGATTTCAGTCTACTTGGATCCACAATCAATACCCATGGAAGCTGTAATCAAGAAATCAAACGATGCATTGCATTGGGCAAATCTGCTGCAAAAGACCTCTTTAAAGTGTTAAAAAGCAAAGGTGTCACCTTGAAGACTAAGGTGCGCCTGACCCAAGCCATCCATGGTGTTTTCAGTTGCCTCATATGCATACGAAAGCTGGACGATGAATAGGGAAGACCAAAGAAGAATTGATGCCTTTGAATTGTGATGTTTGTGAATAATATTGAATATACCATGGACCGCCAAAAGAATGAACAAATCTGTCTTGGAGGAAGTACAGCCAGAATGCTGCTTAGAAGCAAGGATGCTGAAACTATGTCTTACATACTTTGGACATGTTATCAGGAGGAATCAGTCCCTGGAGAAAGACATCATGCTTGGAAAGGTAGAGGGTCGGTGAAAGGAAGAACCTCAATGAGATGGATTGACACAGTGGTTGCAACAATGGGCTCAAGCGTAACAGTGATTGTGAGGATGGCGCAGGACTGGACACTGTTTCATTCTGTTGTACGTAGGGCTGCTATGAATTGGAACTGACTCGACAGCACCTAACAACAACAGTATAATAACTTCAGATCCCAAGATGGATGACAACCACACAATACTGGGAATCATGGCCTAGCCAAATTGACACAGATTTTTGGGGGCACAGTTCAATCCATGACAATTCATTTCCCCGAAAAAGGGGCCCAGAAAAAAGCATTAGGCAGAAACTTTGAAATTTTGGGTTTTTTTTCTTTTAACTTGATCAAATTTTTAGATGAAGTGTCTTCATTTCCACCATGTCTCTCTAAGAAGGAGAGGAAACATAGAGATTTAATTTCCCTTTACCTCGGACAGACCCTCAAGTGTCAGGGTTTATTATTTTTTTTCATGCTGTGTCATTTTTGCTTCTCTTTTTTTCTTGTTCTTCATTCCTCTGTTCAATTTAAAATATACTGGTTGAATCCTTTGCTTCATGAAACTTTGCTTACGTTACCCCGCTGAACAAGACCTGCCCTTGAGGTGTTCTCAGTCCCGAAGGGGAGGGAGGCAAGTGGTTGAACAAAGAATTATAATGTGGCAGGAGCTGGGAGAAAGGGACTAATTGCTGAGAAAGTAGAGACTGTGCCTAGAAGGTACTTCAAGGCATGTGTCAAGAGCACAGACTCTGGGATCAGATTGCCTGCGAAGTCTACAGGGCAAGTTACTCATCCACTTTGTATCTCAATGTCCTTAACTACAATATGAGAATAGTAATGTATTCCCTCATAGGGTTGTTAATGAGAATGAAATGAGATAATGCATCTGAGAGCTTAGAATAAGGTTTGGCCCAATGTTTAATTTGTTTTTAAACTGTGATCCATAGTAAAAACTTAGTTTAACGTTGCAATTACATATATGCATACAAATACATAAAACTGACACACATTTTACAATTTACATTATTTTCCCTTTTTGCATAAAATTTTTTTTTCTATTTCATAAAAACAAAATAGTGGTCTCGATGGTAGTTTGACAGCCACTGGTCCAGCACTTAGTATGTGTCTAATGAATGTTGCTTCTCGTGTTATTTTTGCTCTTGTGGTGTTCTCTCTGGGTGTTGAAGGATAAGTGCATGTCGGCCCACTTAGTGGACCGTGTGACCCCAGAAGGAGCCTTGGTGGTGCAGTGACTCTGTGGGAGAAAAGACCTGGCAATCTACTTCTGTAAAGATTTCAGCCTAGGAAACTCCATAGGGCAGTTCTGCTCTGTCCTGTAGGGTCCCTATGAGTCAGAATCGACTTGATGGCACACAACAGCAGCAAGAGTCGAGAAAGGAGCCCTAGTGGTGCAGTGGACGGTTGGTTAAGGGCTTGGCTGCTAACCAAAATGTTGGCAGTTTGAACCCACCCAGCGGCTCTGCAGGAGAAAGACTTGGCGATCTGCTCCCATGAAGAATACAGCCTGGAAAACCATATGGGAGAGTTCTACTTTGTCACATGCGGTCATTATAAGTCTAAATGGACTCAACAGCACCTAATAACAGCAACAAGGAGTTGAGAAGGTGCTGTCATAAGAGTGCCCATGTCAGCGGTCTCGCTCTTCCCCTCTCCCTGTGTTCACTGGTCTGTCTCCTGCCAGCCCTAGGATGCTGATGAGCAGAGCACACTTTTGGTGCTCTTGTTGCATTTGTCCACCAGAACATTGCCAGAAAGTTACAACAGAGAAGAATCCTCCATGGGCAGCAGTAGCAATCCATCCTGTTAGAGCAGATGGTACTGGAGGAGAAGAGCAGCTTTCCTCATGCTGGTCTGCAGCCAAGATCCTGCACAGTGAGGCAGCTGACAAGGCGCATGGCACAGCCAGATCCACACCCTGGGCCTTCTACAGTTGGGAGGAATTACTTTTTATGTTGCTCTAAAAGTGAAATTCCTCCCTATTTGAATGGGGCTAGTAATTGGGCTGTGATCAAGTTACAGGGGTGGCTTGTCTGTGGTGTTTGCAGAATGAGAAAATCTAGAAACCCCATGAGTTTTGAAGTGTAATCTTACACTTAGTACTGAAAGTGCTTAATGTGGTGGATACCAAGGTAGACTTGCAGAATATGAGCTTGAGAAGATGGTTAAACTCTCTGGGTCTAAGGCTTATCTATGATTTTTGGAGAATATTTCAGATGACTTATCTTTTTCCTGTTTGTTCCCTTGCCCAACTTCTGTTGCCTACATCCCAATCTGCCTTTTCTCCTCTGCTGCTTATTTAAGGCAGCGTGTGGTACTACGCCAGATGTTCATGGTGTGTTTATAAATGCACCTGTTCCTATCCTTGGCCAAGAAAATATTCCTGACATAGGACATCCAGAAATTTTTTGGCTTGTGCAACTCCCAGTGTCTTTTCCTTGCATGATTTATTTAAAGTCTTAAAATGAGGTTACTGCCCTGTTTTAATTCTTTGTATCAATATGAATGGTCAAATAATAATTGATCTGCTGGTGAGATAAGAAGGTTTAGGAATAAAGAATCTGCTGGATATCCTTTGTGCTTAGCTATTAAATCACTTTCTTTCTCAGTAATGTGAGCCCCTCCCCTACCCAAAGTCATGGTTGTTCATGCATATTTTTATCTTGGTTATTACAGAAACACATCCACTACTAACACATTTCTGGACCCAGGGGACAAAATTAGACTAAGCGAGTGTAAATAGCCAATGCAGCTTGAGAGAAAAGAGCAAAGAGGCCTAACAAAGCATTGACTCTCATTCCTAGGAAGTCTTCAAGTCAAGGTATGGTAGAAAGGACACTGGTAGACAATTCAGATCTAGGTTCTGCTCCCAACTCCACTCCTCATGTCTAGAATGGGTATAATGTCAGTGCCTTGCCTGCTCATGAAAGTAGGGAGACTCCTTAGTCTCTAAAGTCCCCTTGCCTCAGAGGTAGAAATTCAGTGGCTGAAAGGAAGCTGGTGTGGTATGAAGCACATTGGTGAGGTCAGTCCTTTCCCCCTCACTCAAGGCCCCAAGCCAGGCACAGGAAACGGAAATCCCACCACAGAGATAACAGAGGTAGAAGGGTCCAAACTCCCTCATACAGATGAGGCAACTTGAGGCCGCAAGAAATAAAGTACAGTGATATCCTGTGGGTAAAGAGTTGGAAGCAGAACTAAGATCAAGACTCCTGATTCCCAGCCTGGTAGTAATTCTTAGTATCAGACTCTCTCCTTGCCTCATTATGAAGTCATGCCAATATTTTTAAAAGAATATTGTCCTTTGATAAAATGCAAATATCAGGAAATAAATCATATTAGGAATTTCTTTCATTTTTAAGTTCACAATTTGTGATGGAGAGGTGCACTTTTGTACTTGACATAAGCTTGTGTTCAAATCTTGAGTTAAAAGATAATTTTTCCTTTTTGCGATTAATCTTTTGGCTTAGGATGTAGTTGATTACACGGATGACAAATTCAAATATTTTTGAAGTACAGTTTTAGTTAAACATGAATAATAGTTTCCCCATTATGAGTTAAATATTTTTGCCTAAGGCCAAATTGTGCTCATGTGGAACCTGTATAGACCAAGAGGCAGTCATTTGTACGGAACCAGGGAATACTGCGTAGTTTAAAATGAGAAACGGTGGGCATCAGGGTTGTATCATTTCACCATACTTACTCAGTCTGTATGCTGAGCAAATAATCCGAGAAGCTAGACTATATGAAGAAGAACACAGCATCAGGATAGGAGGAAGACTAATTAACAACTTGCGGTATGCAGATGACACAACCTTGCTTGCTGAAGCGAAGACGACTTGAAGCACTTACTGATGAAGATCAAAGACCACAGTCTTCAGTATGGATTACACCTCAACATAAAGAAAACAAAAATCCTCACAACTGGACCAATAAGCAACATCATGATAAACAGAGAAAAGATTGAAGCTGTCAAGGATATCATTTACTTGGATCCATAATCGGTGCCCATGGAAGCATCTGTCAAGAAAACAAACGATCCATTGCTTTGGGCAGATTTGCTGCAAAAGACCTCTTTAAAGTGTTAAAAAGCAACAATGTCACTTTGAGGACTAAAGTGTGCCTGACTTAAGCCATAATATTTTTAATCACCTCATTTGCATGCGAAAGCTGGACAATGTATAAGGAAGATCGAGGAAGAATTGATGCATTTGAATTATGGTGTTGGTGAAGAAGATTGAATATACCAGGGACTTGCAGAAGAACGAACAATTCTGTCTTGAAAGAAGTACAGCCAGAATGCTCCTTAGAAGCGAGGATGGTGAGACTTTGTCTCACACATTTTGGACGTGTTGTCAGGAGGGATCAGTCCATGGAGAAGGACATCATACTTGGTAAAGTACAGGGTCTGTGAAAAAGAGGAAGACCCTCAACAAGATGGATTGACACAGTGGCTGCAACAGTGGGCCCAAGCATAGCAAGGATTGTGAGGATGGTGCAGGTCTGGACTGTTTTGTTCTTTAGTACATAAGGTCTTTATGAGTCAGATCCGACTCGACGGCACCTAACAACAGCAACGATCACATGCAACTTTCACAACAACTGTAGATGATATTATTCAAATTTAAAGATAAGTAAACTGAGGCACAGACTTGACTGAGGTACAAACACAGAACTTGACCAAAGTCTTATACCCCTTAAGTGGTAGAGGCAGGATTTGAACTCAGGCAGTCTGGCTCTGAAGTATGCAACTGACCATTACGTTACATTCACAATTTTCTTCATGGCTTCCAACTGTCTGTGTCAAGGAGTGATTTAAGACCATGTCTTTTTGGTGTCAAGGAAAAGAAAGCCTGGCTTTGAGCAAGGCCAGTTGAAGGGTGGACACTGAACATCTGAAATGAGTCATTTGAGTTCAGTGCCAAAATGCCTTAAATTTCAGAATGTCTTCCATGATTTCTGCCTCTAAAGGAGTTTGACATTTATTTTGTAGCCAGTATTTTTTAAAAGCTTATTTTCTTGCTAGAGGAGATTCATCAGTGTGATATCAAAGATAAACTGTTTATAGAATGAAGGTTTTCAAGTAACTACATCAAGGCCAAAATATTTCTTACAAGTGGGAAGAGAAAGCACTTGTAGTTTGCAGAATCACAAAGCTTCGTTTCATGTTTCCCCATGCCTGTTAGTGTGTATGTGTGTGTATTAAATGTGGGTGGTGGTGGTTTCTCCCAGTTTTGTCCCTTATATAAAGTCTGCTAAATCCAGGGTGGGGCAGTCTTATAAGGGAATCAGACTCCTGTATGGGGGTCTTTCACTCTTAGCATCCCTAGCTTGAACAATCAAGAGAACATACGTAGTTATTAGTTTCTGAAGGCTTTGCCAGGCATCTTGGGAATTTGCTATTCTGTGGACATTTGTCCAGCTCTGTCTTTTTTATCCAGTTGGACCCACTTTATAGGCAGTCAGAACAAGAAAAGGATAGATGTGTGTGTGTGTGTGTGTGTGTGTGTGTGTGTGAAAGGATAACAATTGTATATAACTACCCAACCTAAGAAATAGATATTACCAGTACCCTTGAAGCATCCAATTGCCCTTTCTCTATAGCCACCCCCCGCCCCCTCCCACTACTGCTATCTTTCTGGTAATTATTCTGTTGCTTTAGCATATACTTTTGCTTTATATGTGTATCCGTCAATAATATATATTACTTAATTTTTATTTGTTTTAGACTTCTATATAAATGGGTAGACTCTAGACAAAAACAATAAAACTAAACTTCATTGTTTTTATTTCTAGGTTGTGCCTGGGAAAAAATAGACCATTCTTAAAATTTGACTTTGTTTCAAATAGGCCAGATTGTCAACTGTTTGATGCCTGGCCAAGCCATTAAAAACAGATAATTCCTGATGCTCCCTTCATTATTTCCCTGACACCTAGGGAAATGTGCCATAGCCTGTCTCAGAGTTAGTTACTCAGTAAATAGTTTTGAATGAATGACTGAATTATAATAGAGTGAATGAACATCGGTTATCATGACAACTTCCCTATAGTTAATTTTGATATCTCTTTGCAACCGAACTGAATGTGAAAACCCTAACTGGGAAAGGTCTATTCCAATGTAAATTCCTAATTAGCATAAAGGTTAGTAATTAAAGTGTTTGCATCTCCATGCATCCATCCTCCACTGTTTCTATGATGCTTTATACACCCCTGTCTTATAGCACTTGTGTTGTTTTATTATTATTTGTTTATGGGTATATTGGACCCCTCTCCTCACTAGTGAGCTTCACAGGGCGTTCTTAGACTTGTGACTGGCACATAGTAGCTGCGACGAAAACTTTGGTTGGATAAATGGTATTCAGCTGTGGTTCTGAGTAATTGGAGTGACTTTGGAATTGAGGCAATGATCCAGAGGTGTAATGGGAGGTCTCTTGTAGGGTGCTGACAGGGTCATCACACAGCTGACTAGAAGCATATAGTTTTCTTTGCCTTTGGCACAAAGCATGCTTGACACTGATGTCCTTATGCTGGCACTTCCTGAGTTAGTACTGAAGAAAATATAAGACAAGGGAGATAAGGCAAACATTCAAGTAACTTAAAAAGACCTCATTTTCCTTTGCTTAAGAGTTAATGGGGAGCTGGTGGTGCAGTGGTTAAGAGCTCGGCTGCTAACCAAAAGATTGGCAGTTAGAATCCAGCAGCTGCTCCTTGGAAATCCTATGGGGTGGTTCTACGCTGTCCTGTAGGGTCACTATGAGTCGGAATAGACTTGATGGCAGTAGGTGTTGTTGGTTGGTTATGTGTTAATAGTTGAGGTTTGATCCTGAGAGACTTCTATTCCAGTGATGGATTTTACCTGACTAATCTCTACCTTTGTTTGGTAAAAGAAATATTATTGTCTCCAGTGTCAAGAGACTGAGGGACTTTCTGTAGCTCCGCAGTAATGTTTTCGGGAATAAATTCTTCAGTGGTCAGAGGTGAATTAGCTTTCATTTACTGTGTGACCAGTAATCTATTCCTACTTCATAATATATTTACATGCAACTTTGTTGGCAATGTCAGTGTCTGTATAACTTAATAGTGATAACTACTGACTGTTTTTCTGTTTGGCACAGTGTAAAATTCCATAAAATTTTGCTTTTGAAAAGGTTTTGTGTGGTTAGCACCAAATCCCAGTATTTAGGCTGTAAGCTCTGGGATAGGCCTCATATCAGGTCAACATGTATACCCATCACTTGGCACAGGGCCTGACACATAGTAGGTGCTCAATAAGTAGCAGCTGAATGAATATTTAGTCGATTCAGAGAGTATTTAAACCATAAAACCAATCATACTCCATATTCTCCAGTTCCCTTTCAGTAAATAGTGTACCTTTTTTTTCTCCTCCTATTTCGTGACAGTCATCCATCTTTCGCATTTTGGATATTTATGGATTTATTTGTATTTGGAAGTCATTCAGTCTCTGGAATGTTTGAGCTGGCTTTCCTGAATAATTAGGGTGACTATAGAGTGATTTTTATGCTACCTGAATATCCATGTGTGTTTTGTTATGATTTTTCTAAAGAAATGTCATCCACTTAATTGGCTCTCCTAGTTATATAAAAAGAGGAATTTTCTTTTTAACCAATTTTAAGAGAATTTACAACGTGGGTCCAACACCCTTCCCCTTGAGCAGTTGACAGTGTTTTGGCATATTTGCTGCCCCGAATACAATGATTTATTTCAGACTGTTAATGTGAATGCAGGCAACTTTAATGTGAAAGAATTGAGGCCAATAAAAATATATTTTCCATAGCCTAGCGGCATGAAGTTTGGAGAGGTAATGAATTTAATAGGTAGTCTTAAATTATGTATAATCTTAAATTTTTAATTCAGTATTATCTTAAATATACAAACTAATAGGTAGTCTTAAATTCTGAAAATTTATGTATTATCTGATCTGGTTAGAAATTGAAATTGTATATTTCCCAAGGTTACCAAGATCATATTATCTATTTCAATTTATACTTAGTAGTTATTGAATGGAATAGGTTGTTAAGATGCGTGGCCACGAAATTTATATTGTTGTAAAATATGTGAAACATTGATTGACTTCTAATATACTTACCATTGGCGATACCATTTATCTATATCTTTACATTTGCACATGTAATTTTGTGGTATGTACCATTTTGTAATCTGACACTTAATCTTTCTTTTTCCAAGGAAAGTTTTTATGTATGTGGCCTTAATCATTGGTGTTCTGTTTAATCTCGTAAACATAAGATGGATTTATATTTTGGTTGTTGTGAAGATTAAAAAATGCAAAGCTGTTGGCCTGTTTTAGGCACCCTAAGTTTATTAAGTTTATTTTTTAAACCTTCCTAGTGCTTTACAAATTACCTCTCTGTTTGTGTGTGTGTGTGTGTGTGTGTGTGTGTGTGTGTGTGTGTGTGTGTGTGTGTATGTGTAAGGAGCCCCGGTGGCGCAGCGGTTAAGCCTTCAGTTGCGAACTGAAAGGTCGGTAGTTTGAACCCACCAGCCACTCCGTGGAAGAAAGATGTGTCAGTCTGCTTCCGTAAAGATTACAGCCTTGGAAACCCTATGGGGCAGTTCTGCTCTGTCCTGTAGGGTTGCTGTGAGTTGGAATCAACTCGACAGCAATGGGTTTAAGTAGCCCTGGTGGCACAGTGGTTAACAGCTAACCAAAAGGTTGGCAGTTCGAAGCCACCAGCCACTCCTTTGAAACCCTATGGGGCAGTTCTGCTGTGTCCTGTAGGTTTGCTGTGAGTCAGAACTGACTGGACAGCACCTAACAACATGTGTACCAAGGATACAAATGCTGTGTAAGACTGTCCATAGCCTTTCTTAGGAATATTACTTGAGAAATTGGAGAAAGGTATGCATTGTATCCCATTCTGGCACTAGCATTTAAAAATGATACTGCTTTCTCTCCCAGGTAA
The DNA here is from genome assembly GCA_030035585.1 of Dugong dugon. Taxonomy (NCBI): domain Eukaryota; kingdom Metazoa; phylum Chordata; class Mammalia; order Sirenia; family Dugongidae; genus Dugong; species Dugong dugon. Next base: position 94,012,344 of record CM057462.1, read on the forward strand.
ACTGACAAAGACGAATGAAGGTCCATTTTTGTGGAATGAACTTCTGTCTTCTGACAAAATGTTTTATTTTAGTTTGTTGTTGTAATGAGGTCTTCATTCAGATGCAGATACATCTTGAATTCATTTCTCTCAGGTTGTTGATCTTCCTGGTTTTCATGATGAAAATTGAAAGATGTGATGGAAGTTTGATCTTATATCAGGTTAGAGGACATGTTGCCGTCCCTGCTCCAGAAAGGAGCCAAGGCTGCCAAAAATAGCAAAAGTATGCTGAGCTTACTTCTTTCTCTTAGTTAGTAAATTGGACTAAGATCGTTCTGGAAGTCTTCCACAGAGTTATTTTAAACTTGGAAATGTTGGATTAACTCAAGGTGCTATACCAAGGGGCAGATGAACGTCTTCATCTGTTGCTTTTGCTTTAGCTCAGGCCTTCATCTCTTGCTTTGATTATTATCACAGCCTCCTTTGCTTCTACTCCCTCTCCTTCCCCACTCTGCATTTCACATTGCTATGAGCAGAGCTGGCTTCATAGACATGTGACCTGTGTAGTCCACAAGACCCAGTGCTTAGGAGGGCTTAGTGCTTGGTTTAATGGTTGAATGCTGGTGTCTTGAAATACTTAATAATTTCTGAACAAGGAACTCCACATTTTCATTTTGCACTAGGATCACAAATTATGTAGCTGGTCCTGTCTCTGGGAGTGGCATTTTTAAAACTAACTTACTTAAAAAAAAAATCCTTCAAGTCCAGATTCCTTATCGTGTCTGTCTGGCCCCACCTCTCATGGTATTCCTTCCTTCAGGTATCCTACTCTGCTTGAAGTCCCTCCAGATATGCCCATGCCTTAGTGACATTTGCTCATTTTCCTGATTTTCCTTGCCCGAGCTGCTTCATCTCTATTTTCATGTTTTGAAATGCTGAAGCAGTAAGTCTGAGCTGTGAAACATTACATGGTCATCTCAATTAGTACAGATCATGTTTTGCTTGTCTAATATTTTCTTTGAAAAAGTTAATATCTGACAAGGTAGGGCCATGTTTGGTCCTGGCATAATGTTCTTCAGTAACGGTGCAAGAAGGTCAGATGTTTTTGCCAGGGGAAAAAGAAATTCTCTGTCATCTTCTGGGTGTTCATTCGTGAACAAATTTTTGTCGAGCATCTTATACGTAACAGACTTTTCTAACACTGAAGATGTCACAAAATAAAAAATATTTCATTTTTTTTTATTGCGCTAATAATATTCTAGTTGGGGGAGCAGAAAATGAATTGACAAACATCAGTATGTAAGATTTGGCATCTAGACAAAATGCAAAATAGAGTGTAAGACTGGAGGATGATAGGTGTGTCTCTCTATGCTGCCTTTATATTGGGTGGAAGACCTATCTGAAGTGACACTCAGAGATCTGAATGAAGTGAAACCATGACCCATGCAAAATTCTGGAGGAAAAGGGTGTTCCCGACAGAGGAAACAACAAATGCAAAGGCCCTGAAATGGATCTTCAGGAAATTGCAGGGAGGCTAGTGTGGCTGGAATTGAGTAGGCAAAGAAGGGAGAAGTAGATGAGGTTAGAGAACTAGATAGCTAGGTCTTATAGACCACAATAAAGACTGGCTTTTATTCTGAATAGGATGGGAAGCCTTGCATTTAAAAAGGATCACTTTTGCTATTGTATGCGAAGGGAGTGTTTTGGAAGCCAGGTATTAAAAGTGTGTCAAAGAGAAGAGGTATTCAGCCATCTCAGATGCCGCTGAGAAGTGAAGTAAGCTAAGCATTGAGAATTGACGGTTTAGGCAATGCATTTATCTTTTGGTTGACTGATGTGCAGAAGACCACCAAAGCTATCCTGATTTTGTAGCAGGGCAGGTATTGGTATGAGCATAGGGCTCTTTTTTTTAATTTTTATAATTTATTTTATTTTTGTTGTTGTTGAGAATATACACAGCAGAACATACACCAATTCAACAATTTCTACATGTATAGTTCACTGATATTGATTACATCCTTTGAGTTGTGCAACCATTCTCACCCTCCTTTTTTTTTTTTCTCTTTTTTCAATATTCTTTTTTTTTAAATTGTACTTTAGGTGAAGGTTAACAGAGCAAATAGTTTCTCATTAAACAGTCGTACACATATTGTTTTATGGCATTGGTTAACAACCCCATGACATGTCAACCCTCTCCCTTCTCGACCTTTTTTTTTTTTGATGAAAATATACATAGCCAAAGATACACCATTTCAAAAATTTCTACATGCACAATTCAGTGACATCGATTACGTTCTTCCAGTGTACTGCTGTTCTCACTTTAGATGAAGGTTTACAGAACAAAACAGCTTTTCATTAAACAGTATACATGTTGCCCTATGACAGTGGTTAACAACCCCACAACATGTCAACACTGTCCTTACTCAACCTTGGGTTCCCTATCACCAGCTTTCCTGTCCCTTTCTGCCTTCTAGTCCTTGTTCCTGGACTGCTGTGCCTCATTAGTCCCCTTTTGTTTCATGGGGCTGTCCAATCCCTGACTGAACGGTGAGCCTCGGGAGTGACTTCACCACTGAGCTAGAAGGGTGTTTGGGGGCCATACTCTCGGGGTTTCTCCAGTCTCTTTCAGGCTAGTAAATCTGGTCTTTTTTGTGTGTGTTAGAATTTTCTGTCCAGAACCCTCTGTTGTGATCCCAGTCATAGTAGTCTGTGGTGGTAGCCAGGCACCATCTATCTGTACTGGACTCAGTCTGGTGGAGGCCTTGGTAGCTGTGGTCCATTAGTCCTTTGGACTAATCTTTTCCTTGTATCCTGTTCTCTTCAGTCTCCCTTGCTGCCAAAGGGGTGAGACCAGTGGAGTATCTTCGATGGCTGCTCACAGGCTTTTAAGACCCCAAATGCTACTCACCAAGGTCATAGGGCTCACTTTGATCTTAGCTATGAGATCCTTTATCAGTCCATTGATTCTTTGGCTAGTTGTCTCCTCTTTACAATGTAAAGATTTGTAAATGAAGTTTTGGTGTGTAACTCACTGATTCCTTCGTTTCTCTCTGCTTTCTGATGACCTGCCCACATGTTAACTACCACAGAAGTCCAGTGCCGTCATTGTGCTTTGCTCTTCAAACAATGAAATATCAGACCCTGCAGCTGTCTTCACAATTTGCTCTTGTTTACTAACAACAGTTACTATGGCACTGTTACGTTTTGATCAGTTGTCTCTTGGATATTAGAGACACTGTGAAACTAGAATGTTAAGAACTTTATGTTCAGGTGGATATAAAGAATGACAAGTCAAGAAAATTAAGACACTGGTGTTTCATCTTAGGTGACGTATGATGATAGTGATCTGTTGACTGAGGCAAGAAACATTTGGGCAAAAACAGAGTGGGAGGGTAAAGTGTGGTTTTAGACATGATAAATTTGAGTTGTCACTGGGAGATACATATTGAACCATCTAGCAGATACTCTGGGCCCTGGTGGTGCAATAGTTAGTGCTTGACTGCTAACTGAAAGGCTGGAGGTTCAGACCCATCCAATGGCTCTGTGGGAAAAAAACCTGGTGATCTGCTCCTGTAAGGATTACAGCTTACAAAACCCTGTGGGGCAGCTCTACTCTGTCACGTGGGGTTGCTGAGTCAAAAATCGACTCAGTGGCACCGAACAGTAACAGCAGCAGGTTTATTAAACCTGTGACTCCAAATGCATCCTAATACTATAAAACCCCCATTTGAAGTGACCATAAAGGTTGTTGTTGTGTGCTGTTGAGTCAATTCTGACTCATAGCGACCCTGTAGGACAGAGTAGAACTGACCCATAGGGTTTCCCAGGCTGTAGTCTTTACGGGAACAGATTGTCAGGTGTTTTCTTCCACAGAGCCACTGTTGGGTTTGAACCTCCGACCTTTCGGTTAGCAGCCAGGCACTTAACCATTGTGCCACCAGGGCTCCTTCCATAAAGGTTACTGTTGTTGTTAGGTGTCGTCGAGTCAGTTCCAACTCATAGCAGCCCTGTGTACAACAGAATGAAACATTGCCCAGTCCTGTGCCATCCTCACAATTGTTGCTATGCTTGAGCCCATCGTTAACGTAACCTAATCCCCAGACCAGTTTTCAAAAATCGCTCTACAGCAGCCCTTTCCAGGCAGTCTTTGAGTCTTTCTTCAAATATTTCCTGAGGCAGCTTTTCCCATCTCTTTATAATTCCCACTACTAGCCTTGATTCTAAGCCCTGGGGATAGAAGGGGATAATACCTTTTCCATGTGTCAAGTATCAAGTTATAGGTAAATTGCTATCATGCCCTTCTCTGGGGCTTTTGCTTTCTAAACGAGGTTATTTCCTACTTTTCACAGTTATCCACATGGCATGCCTGGAGCCAGTTCACATCTCAGTCTCTGTTATGGATTTAATTGTTGAAGGAGGTCAGACACCACTCCCATGGTGTTTTTACATAGTCTGTTCTGGCTTTGCAAGAAGTCACATATGTCTGGAGGGTGGACTATGTGTGGGTGACTAGAAAGAAGTGAGGCTGAAAAGGCAAGACCTTGTATATCCTGTTAACTCTGGATTCCAGGCAATGGTGAGCCCTGAGATAATTTAAAGCAGGGAAGTGACATTATCAGATTTTTATCTTAGAAAGGTTGTTCTCACAGCAGTGTGGAGAACGGATTCAAAGAAGGCCAAGAGTGAAACCAGCAAGACCAGTAAGGAGTTTACCAGTCCATGCAAGAGACAGCAAGGAATGGACCGTGTGAACAGAAAGGCAGGGAGAGAATTAAGATGTATTTGATGGTTGATTGAACATGGAGTGGCTGAGTGAGACAGAGATGTCAACAATGGTTATGAGGCCCTTGCTTGAGCAATAAGATGGACAGAGGTTTTATTAAATAATGAAAGGAATGCAGGATAAGCAGGTTTATAAGGGAAGATCCTGATTTCCCTTAGGGACATGCTGATTTTGAGAAGCCTATGGACTTCCTAAGGAGCCCTGATGGTGCAGTGGTTAAATGCTCGGCTGCTAACTGAAAGATTGGTGGTTCGAACTACCAGCTGCTCTGCGGGAGAAAGATGTGGCAGTCTGCTTCCACAAAGATTTACAGCCTTGGAAACCCTATAGGGCAGTTCTACTCTGTCCTATAGGGTTGCTATGATTTGGAATCAACTCAATGACAACGGTTTGGTTTTTTGGTTTGATATGGACATCCTGATAGATGGGTTCAGCAGACAATTAGATAAGCCAAGGTAGAGTCAGAAGGGTGAAGTAAGACATAGAAATTCAGAAATTATTGGTATATAGATGAAAGTTGAAGCATGAGAGTGAATGAGCTTGCCCTGAGACAAAATGGAGTGAGAATATCCTCTTAGCTAAAGATGGTACCTTCAAGAACATTAAAAAGTGGTCAGAGGAAAAAGTCACAAACAAAACTGAGAAAGAATGGTGATGTTAGGAATGGAACCTTGGGAGAGTGGCATCACAGAAAATGAGGAGGAAATTTAAAGAATAAAGATGGTTGGTGGGTGGTTTTATTTTACTTTATTCCTTCTTATTATTCTTTATTGCTTATTGTTATCATTGCTCTTAATGAAAGTAATACTACTTAAGTATCAGCAAGCTGGAACTTACAGTGTCTGCCATAACTGTAGAATATTACCTGGCACACAGTATGCAATCAGTTAATATTTGTTGAATGAATGTGGTTCATTTCCATTCAAGAATGTGGCTGTCTTTTGTGTTCTGCTTCCTGTAGCATGTTACTGAACCAGCATCAGTTGGGCCTGTGTTTTGAGCTACTTTTCCAATCAATTAATATAGATATGCAAATCTGTTGATACGGAGCTCTTCATGGAGCCCTGGTGGTGCGGTGGTTAAGAACTCGGCTGCTAACCAAAAGATCGGCAGTTTGAATCCACCAGCTGCTACTTGGAAACCCTATGAGGCAGTTCTACTCTGTCCTATAGGGTCGCTATGAGTCAAAATCCACTTGATGGCAGCAGATTTGGTTTTTGGTTTGGAGCTTTTTACAGCCCATATCTTAGTGCTGAAACTGGGGTTAGGGGTATAGACTCAGTTTTGGGGAAGCTAAGACTCTACCTAAATTCAAGGTGAAAGTGGGGGCAAAAAGATTGCTGAGCTTTTTTCCAATAACATTTCAGCTTTGTTTTTATAGGGGGCAGTGGTGATTCAGTGGTAGAATTCTCACCTTCAGTTCAGGAGGCCTGGATTCAATTCCCAACCAATGCACCTCATGTGTATCCACCACCCATCTGTTAGTGGAGGCTTGCGTGTTGCTATGATGCTGAACAGGTTTCAGCAGAGCTTCCAGACTAAGACAGACTAGGAAGAGAGGCCAGGCAATCTACTTCTGAAAATCAGCTAATGAAAACCCATGGATTGCAATGGTGCGAACTGCAGCCTGACCAGCAGCATTTTGTTCTGTTGTGCATGGGGTTGACATGAGTCAGGGCCAACTTGACGGCAGCCAACAACAACATATTTTTATAAGAACTTAATTGGCGTATTGAGAATGTGGTTTTTAAGGCTGATTATCAGTTCCCGGGAGAGCAGAAGACTTCATCTGTGTTAAAAAAAACATTCAGTTCCTACAAATATGCAGACTTAAAATGATAATTTGCTTTGCTGAACAGAATTCACAACTTTTACATATTGGAAATTGTTATTTTAAATTAAAATAGAAGTGTGTTTTTCTCTGAAAAAGTTTTTTCCTTTTTTTAAAATTCACATCCTTGTGTGAACTTGGCATCCCACTAATAATGCTGAGTTGCTTTTAGAGTTGTGTCAGTGAGGTGCCATCTGCTTATATTAAGTCTCATAAAAAGAAATAAACCTATTGTTAGTTGTATTATGCAGTGTTCTTTCTGTGAGGACCAGTGAAATTTTTTTCTTTTGGTTCTGTAAGTAATTTGTTCGTGTTTTCCAGCTACGTTAGTCTTCTAGGTGCCATGAATTATGTAGTTGATCGTGTTTCCTTATTACCATAAACTGTTGAGAGTCTTGCTGCCAAATTTATGGCTCACCTCTAGGAGTATGTAGGACTTTCGTCCCAGGCTTTTGTGTACTACCCTCCCCCTTGACTCCAACTTCTTTTTTTTCTTATTTTCTCTTTGTCTAATTTATATTTTCTTTTATTTGTATTTTTTTGGCTGTGTATATCTTCAAGAGCTACCTTTTAAATTGCTTTGGGAGACAAATGGGTTAAATAAATAACAGTGCAACGGTTGCTGAAACTAGTAGTTTTAAGAATTACTCTAAAAACATCTACCTGTAACTTTTCTCCATACCAACAAGGAGGAATGGAAAGGAAGGAAAAACTGTCAGGAAAAAAAAAAAAACAAAACTGTAAGCACTTTTTTTTTTTTTGGAAACTTTTTTTGAGTTCTCTTTTTTCTGTCTTTTTAATAGAAGTTGGTGCTATGGCAAAGCAGTACATAGGGAAAGGTCTTTTGGTTCCAGATCATGTGATCACACGCCTAATGATGTCGGAGCTGGAGAATAGGCGCGGCCAGCACTGGCTACTAGATGGTGAGTTGACCCTCTGGGTAAGCTGGATTTCTGTGAGTACAGGGTTATGGACTACTTTGCACAATCCATTAATCTCTCACAGAGAGAGTCTTTCAGTCGTTGGAAAATGACTTTCTTCTAGACTTTCCATCTTTTGTTTAGGCATGTTCCCGTTTGGCAACATGATAGACACCTACTGTGGGGCAGCCTTTTGCTTCTGTGTTTCCAGGTACCATCACCAGAGCGACTGAATTGAAGCATGAAAGATGGCAACTAACTCATGGTTTTAATTTGTGTGACCTTCACTGAATTCTTATTCCAATTTCCCTGGTGTCTTTTGTTTCTGTGACTAAGTATCATTTAAGTGTAACTCATCTTAAATCAGAGGTTCTTCCATTCACAATAGGCCACGCAAATTAAAACCATGAGTTACCAACCTTCACCTGTCAGATTAACAAAGATTAAAAAAAAAAAGTCTGAAAATCCTTTATTGAGGGTGTAGGAAATAAGTATTGTCGTGGATGTTAAATAGGCAGCTTTGGAGACCAATTTAGCAATATCTGTACCTCCAAGGATGTTTATTTCCGCATTATTTTGTAAATAACAGGAAACTAGTAACAACCCAGGTGTCCATATAAGGACTCCTTAAAGTTTGATACATTCATTAATCAAGTAATATGTACCTACGAAAAAGAGTGAGGAACCACTTGATATTAACAGATCACCAGGATAAACTGCCAAGTGAAAAAAAGCTAGTTGCAGTGTAGTGTATATTATATACTATTATTTATGTAAAACTATATACATTTATTGGAACCTTGGTGGTGCAGTAGTTAAGAGTTTGGCTGCTAACCAAAAAGTCAGCAGTTCAAATCCACCAGCTGGTCCTTGGAAACCCTCTGGGGCACTTATATCCTATATGGTTGCTGTGAGTCGGAATCAACTCGACAGCAGCAAGTTCTACTCTGTCCCATAGGGTCACTATGAGTCAGAATTGACTCAATGGCAATGGGTTTTTTTTTTTTTTAATACACATTTATACACACCTGCAATAAGCTATCTTTGGAAGGATACAGAAAACGGATAATGGTGGTTGGCTCTGGATGAGGATTAGGGTTGAGAGAGAGACTTTTCTTTTACTGTATATATCCTTTAATACTGTTTAATGTTTAGTGTATATTTAAATAATACATGGACCTGATTTTAAAAGTCTATTAGTGGTTCCTAAACTTTTTGGGAACCACTAGTTGACAACTGTGATATTTTACCCAGAATAATGCATATAGATGCTCACATACAAAATATTACACAATTCTGGATTCTACAAAGCTGCTGTATTAAGTTTATCCAGTATAAATCTTTTGATGTATTAAAGGAAAAAATGGACTAGGTGGATTACTTGTCTAATTCTTAAATAGCAAGATCCATTGATGTAGTGAAAATAGAAACTTGATGAGCTTTCCAGGGACACAAAATGCAGATAGTGAGCTTTATCTATAACAGACTTCTTTCCACTACAGAGCAGTTTTTCTTCAGCTCACACAATGTACTCAGTCCTCTCTCACTTTCGTGAAACTGAAGCTTTCAGGGAGGTGTGACTTATTTGGAACCTTGGTATTTGCCTGTCATATAGAAGCCAGAGGAATTGTCCTGTACTTAAATCACCAGATTACCTAGTGTCTGGATCCATGAGTCTCCAAAATCAATAATATGGTGGAGTAGGTAAATAACTATATTAGCGTTTCTTAGCGTGCAGTGTGGAATATGAAAAATTGGTAGGCAAGAAAACAGATTTTATGACCAAATATGTTTGGCAAATGTCAGGTTAAGTATTAACAATCACTAGCATTTATTGAGCACTGACTATGTGCCAAACATTGTCCTGAACACTTAAAACACATTTGTTATCTCATTCAGTCTCCGCAATGACCATATGACATGGGTACAGTTATTATCCCCGCTTAATAGATGAGAAAACTGAGACAAAGAGGGTTCAGTAACCTACCCAAGGTAGTAAGTACCAAAGTTAAGCAATTTCCTTCACTTCAGAACTTTACAGAACCTTTAATATTATAATGTGATTTAACTCTTCACAGAAGGAGATAGCATGAGGCATTTCCTGAATTCATTTGACCATAGAATCCCCCAACCCACCCTGAGTCTCCACAGAGAACCTGCAGGATTTGTTCTGTGAAGCACACTTTGTGAAATACTGCTTAACATATGTTCTTTATGGTGCAGATGTTAGAGTCCTGGTAGTACAGTGGTTAAAGAACTTGGTTGTTAACTAGAAGGTTGGCAGTTCGAATCCACTAGCTGCTCCTTAGAAACCCCATGGAGCAGTTCTGCTCTGTCCTATAGGGTCACTATGAATCAGAATCGACTCATTGGCAACGGATTTGGGTTTTTTGGTGCAGCTCTTAGTTGACTATAAAGTAGATCATATATTTCTAGTGCCTTCCATTTAAAAAATGTGGAATTTTGTCCACATGGGGCTAGAGGAACCTAACAGACTGAGTTGAAAATTTTTGTTAAGATAAGGCTATAATTGTCTGTGGTAGGCATGGAATTTTTTTTTTTCCTAAGTGTCAGAAACTATTAGGTGCTATTGGTAAAATGGTAAGACTGTCCCTGTTCTTAAGGGAACTGAGCTTATACTCCAGTAGAGGAGTCAGTTTTATAAAGAAGTATAAAAAAAAAGTTACTGACTCTTAAAGAAGAATCATATATAAGTGGAAGCCAGAGGACAAAAACGAGAAAGTTATCTGTTCTCTTGGTGGGGAGGGGGGGTTGGAACAACTTTATGAAAAATAGATGAATAGATAGATGTTCCTTAAGTGGGTGAATGGATGTTGAGATGAGCAGCAATGTGAATAGGTTGAGAGAGAAATGATTTATCCTAGTATGTTCTCAAGGCTGCTCTAAGCATAGGAAGACAGGGGACATCCTGGGGTGGATGGCCTTTGAATCTGTACTAAAATGGTTGAACTGGAAATTGTTGACTATAGAGTTTAAGTAGGGGCATAACATAATCAGATTTGTATCTTGCAAAGACTATTCTGTTAGCACCAGAGGATAGATTTAAGTGCCAGGGTAGGGAGGGGTGGGTGATTGGAAGCCAAGTAAGAGATGGTTAGAATAATTAGTCCAAGAGATGTTGAAGGCTGAATTTAAGTAATAGCAAGCAGTGGGATGAAACCAAAAAAAAAAAAAAAAAAAAAAAGCAGTTGCTGTTGAGTTGCCAACTCGTGGCGACCCTACATGTGTCAGAGTAGAACTGTGCTCTGTAGGGTTTTCAGTAGCTGACTTTTCAGATGTAGATTGCCAAGCCTTTCTTTTGAGGCACCTCTGGGTAGACTCAAGCCTCCAACCTTTCAGTTAGCAGACGAGCATGTTAACCATTTGTACCACCCAGGATCTTCTGTGGGATGAAAAGTAGGCAGTAGTTATGAGAGAATGAATCGAGGAGGAAGAATTGAGAAGAGTTGTGACTGTTAGGTACTACAGCCCTGGGGTTTTCCTATATTGTGTTCTGGGCTCTCTTAATTTCTTGGCTATCACTACCCTCCTTATACTTCCCCAGGCATGTTAATTTCTCCAGACTCTACACATTTAATTCACAATAGTTAGCCCCCCAAAACTTTTTCTGTGGGTATTTGCAGAGACTGATAAACTTTGGCTTTGCCACTACCTAACAGTAGTTTCTCTAGTTTAAGTTTTTTAACCGTAAGCCTTCTCACCTAGTAAAATGAACGTGTGTAGTTTTAGTGAACATGAAATCGGTCAAAAAAAGATCATCTCTGTTAAACTCTTTTGGAAGATGGTTAGTGTAATGAATAAGAGCTTCAACCTGGAGCCAGACTGCCCTGTTGGATTCCCAGTTCTGCTGTTGACTGGCAGTATGTGACCTTAGGCAAGTTACTTAAGCTCTCTGTGCGTCTAATTCCTCATGGAAAACAGAAATTTAAAATGTCAGGTTAAATATAAATAGTCATTAGCATTTATTGAGCACTCACTATGTGCCAATTATGGTTCTGAACCTTTAATATTTATTATCTCATTCAGTCCCCACAGTGACCATTGTATGTAAAGTGCTTCAAAGAATGCTTGCCACATGGTAAGCACTGTATGAGATTTTGTCATTATTATTTGTCGTGGCTGCTGAATTTTTGGGGGTGATTACGTGAAGTGCTAAGTTTAAAAAAGCAGTTTCAAAAATATTTAGCCATGCAGAATTGAAAAATCATTTTCCGTTATGTAATATTTTTACATATCTTTTCAATGTTTGCTTTTGCATTACTTTTCCTGTCAGGGTGAATAACTGGAGTTCTTTTACATCATAGGCCTGTTTTTAGTAAAGTGCTTCAGTCTCCTAAATGATTTAGTTTGCATCTTTCTCCTTGAAAAGCCATCTGGTCACTTTTTCAGTCAAGTTTTTTCTTCGGAGCTCTGGAATGAATCCATTTGGCAAAGTGAAGAGCACAAGGGATGCCTAGTTCCAGTGTTCAGCTCTGAATTCCTTATGTTACCGGGCACGTGCTCTGCAGAGGATGTGCTGTTGAGTATGCTAAAGGTGACAGAATGTGGAAAGGTCAAGGAAGGAATTCTGGATGACAGATGACTCATCACCTTGGTCCATATGGCTGTGGAGAGGCATTCTGCAAATGGTGGGTGGAAACTAGTAGAGTGGATGCAAGCCAAGGGCGATGGTGAGTGCTCCATAGTTGGGTTGCTACATCCTTGCTAAAAAACAGTTTAGCACTACCTTGCCTTCACAGTGTACTTTCCAATTTGGTAACAAACACTCATTTGTGTGTGTTAATATGTATACATATGTGTTTTTTTCTCCTTTTCTTTCTCATTGTCTCTTTTTTTTCTTTAAAAGTTTAATGTGTCGATGAATGCTGAGAGCAGATTTTAAAAATCATTTTCTGTAATTTTTAAGACAGATATTCTACCATAGAATTATAGCATGAAATTTTGTCATAAATTTTGTTATGTTGCTGGAAGTGTTAGGGGCCATTGAGTTGATTCTGACTCATAGCAACCCTATGTACAACAGAACGAAACACTGCCCGGTCCTGTGCCATCCTCACAGTCGTTGCTGTGTTTGAGTCCATTGTTGCAGCCACTATGGCAGTCCATCTCGTTGAGGGTCTTCTTCTTTTTTGCTGACCAAGCATGATGTCCTTCTCCAGGAACTAGTCCCTCCTGATAACATGTCCAAAGTATGTGAGATGAAGTCTTTCCATCCTTACTTCTGAGGAGCATTCTGGCTGTACTTCTTTCAAGACAGATTTGTTCATTCTTCTGGCAGTCCATGGTATATTAAATATTCTTCGTCAGCACAATAATTCAAAGTCATTAGTTCTTCTTCGGTCTTCCTTATTCATTGTCCAGCTTTCACATACATACGAGGCAATTGAAAACACTATGGCTTGGGTCAGGCACACCTTAGTCCTCAAAGTGACATCTTTGCTTTTGAACACTTTAAAGAGGTCTTTTGCAGCAGATTTGCCCAATGCAATACATCATTTGATTTCTTGACTGATGCTTTCATGGGCTTTGATTGTGGATCCAAGTAAAATGAAATCCTTGACAATTTCAGTATTTTCTCCATTTATCATGATACTGCTTTTTGGTCCAGTTGTGAGGATTTTTGTTTTATATAAGTTGAGGTGTAATCCATAGTGAAGGCTGTAGTGTTTGCTCTTCATCAGTAAGTGCTTCAAGTCCTCTTCACTTTCAGCAAGCAAGGTTGTGTCATCTGCATAATGCAGGTTGTTAATGACTCTTCCTCCTATCATGATGCCATGTACTTCTTCATATAGTCCAATTTATCAGATTATTTGCTCAGCATATAGATTAAATAAATATGGTGAAAGGATACACCCCTGATGCACCTTTCCTAATTTTAAACCATGCACAGTGTCCCTTTGTTCTGTTGGAACGACTGCCTCTTGGTCTATGTACAGGTTCCCCATCAGCAGGATTAAGTATTCTGGAACTCCCATTCTTTGCAGTGTTATCAATAATTTGGTATGATCCACACAGTCGAATGGCTTTGCATAGTCAATAAAACACAGGTAAACCTCTTTCTGGTATTCTCTTTCAGCCAAGATCCATCTGACATCAACCTCATTCCAAGTCCTATTCTGAATCCTGCTTGAACTTCTGGCAATTCCCTGTGGATGTACTGCTGCAACCACTTTTGAATGATCTTCAGTAAAAGTTTACTTGCATGTGATATTAATGATATTGTTCAATAACTTTCTATATCCTGTTGGGTCACTTTTCTTTGGAATGGGCACAAATACGGATCTTTTCCAATCGGTTGGCCAAGTAGCTGTCTTCTAAATTTCTTGGCATAGACAAGTGAGTGCTTCCAGCATTACATCCATTTTTTGGAACATCTCAATTGGTATTCCGTCAGTTCCTGGAGCCTTGTTTTTTTTGCCAATGCCTTCAGTGCAGCTTGGACTTCTTCCTTCAATACCATCAGTTCTTGATCATTTGCTACCTCCTGAAATAGTTGAACTTCGACCAATTCCTTTTGGTACAGTGACTCTGTATCACTTCCATCTTCTTTTGATAACTTCTGCATCATGTAATATTTTGCCCTTAGAATCCTTAGTATTGCAACTTGGGACTTGAAGTTTTTTCTTCAGTTCTTTCAGCTTGAGAAATGCTAAGCATGTTCTTCCTTTTTGGTTGTCTAACACCATGTCTTTGCACATTTCACTGTAATACTTACTCTGTCTTCCCCAGCCACCCTTTGAAATTTTCTGTTCAGCTCTTTACTTCATCATTTCTTCCATTTGCTTTAGCTACTCTACATTCAAGAGCAAGTTTCAGAGTCTCTTCTGACATCCATTTTCTTTTCCTTCCGGTCTTTTTAATGACCTTTTGCTTTCTTCATGTGTTATATCCTTGATGTCATCCTACAACTCGTCTGGTCTTCAGTCATTAGTTTTCAGTGTGTCAAATCTATTCTTGAGATGGTCTCTAAATTCAGGTGGGATATAGTCAGGGTTGTACTTTGGCTCTCGTGGACTTGTTTTAATTTTCTTCAGCTTCAACTTGAACTTGCATATAAGCAGTTAATGGTCTGTTCCACAGTTAGCCTCTGGCCTTGTTCTTACAGATGATATTGAGCTTCTCCATTGTCTCTTTCCACAGATGTAGTCGACTGGATTCCTGTGTATTCTATCTGGTGAGGTCTGTGTGTATAATCACAATTTATGTTGTTGAAAAAAGGTATTTGCAGTGAATAAGTCATTGGTCTTGCAAAATTCTGTCATATGATCTCTGGTGTGTTTTCTATCACCAAGGTCACGTTTTCTAACTACCAGTCCTTCTACTTTGTTTCCAACTTTTGAATTCCAATTACCAGTAATTATCAATGCATCTTGATTGCATGTTTGGTCAATTTCAGACTGTAGAAGTTGGTAAAAATCTTTGATTTCTTCATCTTTGGCCTTGGTGGTTGGTGCATAATTTGAATTATAGTTGTATTAACTGGTCTTCCTTGTAGATGTATGGATATTATTCTATCATTGACAGTGTCGTACTTCAGATAGATCTTGAAATATCCTTTTCAACGATGAATGTGACACCATTCCTCTTCAATTTATCATTCCTGGCATAGTGGAATTTATGATTGTCCTATTCAAAATGGCTGATACCAGTCCATTTCAGTTTAATGCCTTGTATATCGACCTCCATGCATTCCATTTCATTTTTGACAACTTCCAGTTTTCCTAGATTCATACTTCGTATGTTCCACATTCCGATTAGTAATGGATGTTTGCAGCTGTTTCTTCTCATTTTGGGTCATGCTACATCAGCAAATGAAGATCCCAAAAGCATGACTCCATCCACATCATTAATGTTGACTCTACTTGGAGGAGGCACTTCCTCCCCATTCATATTTTGAGTGCCTTCCAATCTGAGGGGCTCATCTTCCAGCACTATATCAGACTATGTTCTGCTGCTGTTCATAATGTTTTCACTGGCCAGTTTTTTTAGAATAGATCACCAGGTCCTTCTTCCCAGTCTGTCTTAGTCTGGAGGCTCCACTGAAACCTTTTCACCATGGGTGACCCTGCTGGTATTTTAAATACCGGCAGCATAGCTCCCAGCGTCACAGCAACACACAAGCCACCGCAGTATGACAAAATGACAGACAAGTGGTGGGAAATGTTGTTATAAAACCATATTTTATAACTTTAATAGAGAGGATCGCTATGAGTTGGAATCGACTCGACACCAATTTTTTTTTTTTTTTAAATAGGGTATTTACTGCTTACTAGGTTAATCTTAAGATGAAACAGTAACTAGGGAACAATAATTAGCTGCTTTAAACAAGTGCATAGTCTTCACTTTTTCAAAGAGGGCCAGCAGTGAGGTGGGGCCAGTAGGGAAGTGTGTTAATAATAGTTTTTTTCATTTCTAAACTTGACTGCCAACCTGTGCATTTAAAGAGTAATTGGCAAGTTCTCCAACTCAGTCCTAATTTCTGTCCAGGTACCAAGATATAACACAGAATTGCCTGCCATATGATTTTAGTTGTAGGTATCAGGAAATATTTTAAATTTGGTATCAATGTTTGGTTTCATAGAAAGGAGCCTTACATTTTGGAATTATAGCAGAATATAAGCCTTTTGTTGGAGATAAAGATATTTTAGAACTAGAGTCATCATTCAGTCCATGGTCTTATGTTCCATCTATTTCATCCTGAGCAGTGTTGACCACTAACTGATGCTTTCTGAAGGTCATTCTGAGATTCTTTTTTGCCAAAGTCAGAGCTGATTAACTGTGTGCAGTATTTGTGTGTATTTTTTTCCCCTAAGAGTTAAGTAATCTGAACTTTATACAAAGACCTGAGATATTCCAGGGTACATGTTCACTCAAAGCTCTTGGTAGCCAGTAAGAGGTGTATGGCTGGAAATTAAACTACAAATGCTGGAGCTAGAGTATTTTGTCCTAATTTTGTAAATGTGTTTTATCGCACAACTGATATATAACTGCTCTGACTTTATCACCTATATTTTTTCTTTTTGAATTAGACCTCTGAAAAGTATTATATCCCACTGGGCAACATATGTCTACAGAACAAAGGCGACTGTATCTTCTGAATCACATCTTTTAGGAAATGCCAAGGGCAATTTTTTTTTTTTCTGTTGCCCTTGTGAATGTAGGGCATGCTTCACGAAGAAAACATATAATAGATTTGTTTAGAAGGTCACTGAAGAAATTCTATTTGGAAAAAAATGAATCAGGATTTGTGTGTTTGTGTATGTAAAAGGGTCATAGATTATCTTGCTCATTTGTATTCAGATGTTTAGTCCTGAAGAAGCATTGTCAGCTAACGTTTGTATCTTAGGTCATTGTTAAGGCAGTGATGTATGCTCTGATAGGCTGAATGGGAAGTTTGAAGCAGTTAGAGTGATTCCTAAAGGATGG
Source organism: Dugong dugon (assembly GCA_030035585.1). NCBI lineage: Eukaryota > Metazoa > Chordata > Mammalia > Sirenia > Dugongidae > Dugong > Dugong dugon. The sequence goes on from CM057462.1 coordinate 94,029,304, forward strand.
AGTGTGGATATAGAAGTTTATGGAGCTCTACTAGGGTACTATGTAGCAGGTAACATGCCTGCTGAGCACAGATTGAACACTTAAAAATCTTTGGTGCCTCATCAGGCAGCTCCTTGACACACTCGTAATTTGTCCCTCTTGCTGTAGCTCTGTTTATTCACCCAAAGTTTATTTTACATGCCTGGTATGTGTAATACACAATTAGGTCATGGGTTTCTAAAGGGAATAAATTACAGGTATGACTAGCTTTGCACTGGAGCAGTGGTTGTGAGGAAACGAAGGAGGCATGTGTTACAGAGGGGTAGAGGTAGAATAAGCCCGTCAAGGAGCTCCTGATACAGAAAGCATAGAAGACATGTTTTCAGCCAACCGTGGTGCAGGTGGGGGGAGGGGAGGGGATCTGTATTCCAGGAGGTAAGTGGAATGGTTTTTGTAAGTGAGGATGGTATTCTTGGTGAAAACAATGGCCTAAACAAGGCTCGGTTTGTGTTTAGATTCGTCTTAGGGCCACAATCCTAGCTACCCTATTCATGCCTTAGGCAGTATAAATATATGTTTTTGTGAAGACTGACCAATCATTTCTTTGTGCATCTAAAATTTTGATTTGAGGAGAGAATTTGGGAAGTAGCCCTTAAATCATTTTCTTTGTGAGCGTATTACTTTTTGAGAGGGTCCTTTGAGGGTAGAGTTTGATTAAGGTATTTGCTTCCCTGGTGGTGCAGTGGTCAAGTGCTCAGTTGCTAACCAAAAGGTCAACAGTTCAAACCCACCAGCTGCTTTGTGGGAGAAAGATGTGGCAGTCTGCTTCTGTAAAGATTTATAGCCTCAGAAACCTCATGGGGTAGTTTTGCTTTGTCCTACAGGGTTGCTATGAGTTGGAATTGACTTGATGGCCATGGGTTTAGGTGTTTTTTTATTTGCTTACTATATGCTTGGTTTTTGTGAAGGATCAACACCTATTTGTTGGGTTACATTGATTTTAAAAATTCTTTTTGTAGCTATATAGCCATAATAGTGTTCCCTGAAATGATGTATTTTTAACTTTGTGTTTTAAAACAAACTTAACATTTTTTTTAAATCATCTTTTTGGAAGAAAGAATTATAAAACCTAAGATTTGTGTTTAATTATACTTCCAGATATGATTATTAAGTATTTGGATATTCTTCAGTGAAAAGATTTGTAGACGTATAATTCATTTCAGGTTGAAGTAGTATCTTGATTGAGAACACATGACTTCACCAGGGGAAGATGGGCAACAAGAAGAATTAGTGTCTGTATCTACTTTAAGTTTAAAGACCAGGAAAAAGTTTTCTAAACAGCAATATTGGTTGAGTTACTCAGGAAGAAAGATCATTACTCATTGGGGTTAGGCTGTGAAGACACATTTTGGTGACAACTGACCTGCCATTTCTGCACTTTCGTGTCTCATGGTATTCATTATCTAAAGCACATAGCCTGTTCAGACTTTATATCTAGCTGACTTCATTAAAACTATTGTCACCCCTTTATTAATAGCCTCTGGTGATTGAGTGAATTTCTTTTGGCTCTATGTACTCGTTAATGTTTCCTACAACTAAGTATTTATTGGGCACTAAGTCTGTACCAGGCACTGTCCAGACACAAGGGTAGAGCAGCAAACAGGGCAGATGGGACCTGGTCCTCATGATGTTTGGAATCTAGTGGTGATTCAGCCTTTGTGGTGCTCTGGGTGTTGAGAGTCAGCTTAGATTTCTTTGGTTCAAATCCAAACCCAAAGAACTTGGTTTCTATCCTCTCTCGATGGTCAGGGAATTATATTAGAAAGGCTTTCTGAAGAAGGTGACGCCAAGAGCTAGATTTTGAAGGTAGGGATGAAGCACATTCTAGATGGAGGGGATGTCATGTGCAAAAGGTATAGAGGCATGAAAGAACATGGTGTGCTCTGGAAACCACAAATAGTTGGATAATGCTAGAGCAGAACATATGGGCAGATGAGTCTAGAAAAGAGGGCGGGGGAAAAAGTTAAACACTTTATGAAATTCAAAAACAGGAAGTTACAAAAACATCAAATTTAATATTAAAAATAAATTAGAAGCAAGTTAAAAATAACGTTTAAAACTTTGAGTGCGAAAGAGTAAATAAATTATTTTTAAACTTTCTTTCCAACTAACATTTAAAAATTAACTGGATTTTAAAAATTTTAAATTTACAAATACTTTAGACATTAAACCATAGTTTTTCTGTATTTGGGCATGTCTTGTCATACTTTCCGATGAACCTAGCCTATTTGCTACTGTTTGTTACTTAATTAGAAGTCTGTAAAGTAAGGCGGCACAGGATGAAACTATCATCAAATCCTAATTTTAGACACTAGAAAACCCTGCTCCTTCATTCGTGAAACAGGCATCTTGGGAATTGGATGGATTACAAAAATCCATTGTAAAACTTCATCCAAAGTGTATGAACTAGACTTTGTTAGCTTAATACTAAAATAATAACCGTGCACTTACTATTCAACAGCACTGTGTTAAGAAGATATTAATGTGGTTAAAAAAAAGCATGGAATTGTGAGTTAGACCTGAATATCAGTTACTTATTAACTGAGTGCCTAGTGTAAGCAAGCACAGTTACTTCTGTAGGAATCACATCCATAAAATAGGAGTATTTATGGCATTGGTTTGCAAAGATTGCTTAATGACTGTAAAACTCTGAGTGGTATTCTGACACATAGTAGGTAGTCAAATGGAATACATGTGCTCTTGTTGTTATTATTATCATATTATTATTGATGCTAAGCTCAAATATGTAAATATCCTGATGCTGAATACAGATGTTAGAACTTAACATTTCAATAATAAACTGGATTCTAATAAATAAGCATCTTATTAACCCCTCATTATGTGCACTTGAGGGAAGCATTAACTAAACATCACTCAAACACTTGTCTTCCATTGAACCTTACCTAGTAATACAACAAGACAGTATAAAACTGTCCTATCACTAATAAAAGCATCCAGGTTTAGGAGAGATGAGCATGTTGATTAGCGCTAAACGGAGAACAAGATGTGGAAAAATTGCAGGGCATGTGATTTTATCTTTTTCCATTGCTCTTATAAAAATGATATATGATCACTGTAAAACATTCAAGCAATATGGAAAAATGTAAAGAAAGGCAATACATCACTTAAAATCCTACCAGGCAGAAATAACCATGGTTAACAATTGAAAACAACCATCATTCTAGATTCCTCTCCATGCACAGTATGCAGATAGAAATGTATAAGAGTGTCATCGTACTTTACATGCTTTGAAATAGTATTTAATTCTACTCAAATTTAACAATAAAACTGAAGGAATTATTGCTGAACTTCAGGTAAATCTTTTTTCATCACCAGAGATATAAATTCTTATGGGAACTCTTTAAGATTATAAAAGCCATTGAGAGATGGATGAATTTGTTTTAAAAAATTCACGTTTCAAATTTAGGCAGGTAGTATCTCTCTACAGTGAATAGTAGGAGGATTATACTTATGTTCCCCCTCCCTCTTTTTTCATTCCAATTTTTTGTTGATTTTTATTAAAATTCATTATGATTTTCTTCTGTAACAGAAATTCCCCAGTTTTGTTGTCTTACATTTAAAAACTAAATGAATATTGTGCCCTTGTTCTCTTACCCCTCTGTTCATCTTATTTTGATTTATCTCTTTGTTTTATCTCTGTGAATATGCTAGAAATAATTGAATTGTATACTTTAAATGAATGACTTGTGTGGTATGTGAATTATGTCTTAATTAAGCTACACTATTTTTTAACATGAGGGCAGCAGTGATTCAGTGGTAAAATTCTCACCTTCTGTGCAAGAGACCCTAGTTGGATTTCCAGCCAAAGCACCTCAAGCACAGCCACCTCTCATCTGTCAGGGGAGGCTCATATGTTCCTGTGATGCTGAACAGGTTTCAGTGGAGCTTTTAGACTGAGACAGACTAGGAAGAAAGGCCTGGAGATGTACTTTCAAAAATCAGCCAGTGAAAACCTTATGGATAACAATGGTCTGATCTTCTGCATGGAGTTGCCATGAGTTGGGGGCCACTTCAGTGGCAGCTAACAATAACAACAACAACTTTTTAAAACTTTTTCATTCATCACTTGGTTGACTGGATTTTGTTGGATACTTTTCCTTCCTTCCTTCCTCTTCCTTCCTCCCTCCCTTCCCTCCTCCCTGTGTATTCTGAGTTTTCTTCTTCTTTGAGAATGCCTCCTATTGTCAAACATTTAGCTAACTGTGATATTCTTGAGTGGCCCTTTTGTCTTTTCATAACTTTACAGCCATTTTTTTATTTTCCTCTGGCCTGGATTATTGCAGTGTAGGAGCCTAAGGCCCGTCTGACTTTTCCCCCTTTGGAAGATCTTTTTTGAATCCCTGTGTTGGGTTCCTGAAGAATTATTTCTTCATACTTAAAGTAAATAGACCATCTCAATGTTGATTTTTTTTTTTTTTCCTGTATATTGTGTATTCTTTTGACCTGTAATTCAGTTCTTTTATTTCAGGGATGTTTTACTGTGTTTTATCTTTTCTTGCCCATTTGTTCAGTTTCTCTGTTTCAAGAATACCAGTTATATTGGACATTCTTTCCCTTCATCATAGTTTCTTTAAATATTTCTTGCTTCTGTATTTCCTTCCGCCTTCAGGCATGTTCATACTTGTTATCTTGAGGGCAGGGGAGAGCAAAACTTAGTTTATAATTCCCTAACTGTTTCATAATTTATTTACCTGTATGTGCCATGCGCACTCGTGTTATGGGGCCTTACTTTTCCCTCTACCTGCTATGCTCTGTCTAGAGAACGCTATGTGATTCAGAGCTCTACTCAAATATCCCCTCCTCAGAGGCTCTTTCCTGCACTACCCTATCTGTCCACATCACTCTTTTTTCTTACCTTATAGTCATGTGACGTTACTTATTTATCAGCATATTTGATTGTTCACTCCTCCCTGCAACTCCCACCCATAATATAGGCCCCAGGAAGCAGAGATTATGTCCCTTTTGTTTATACCTGTATTGCCAGTACCTACAACAGAGCTTAACACATAGTAAAGGCTTATAAATATATGTCCAATGATAGAGAGGTTTCATTTGCAGCCCACAGCTGAGCCTAGGTAGGGCATACTTGGCCCCTGTTGTTTTCTTTGGGGCAGACATACAGGCCTATGGTGAAATCATTTACAGATTCCTTTTTTTCTTAATTGAGACAGTGGGACCGATTTCTCTCCAATATGTTTATGAAGATTTACATTCAAAGAGCAAACAAGCAGGATTCTCAAACAGAAGAGCCTTTAAGCAGGGAGTGTGCAGATGACAACTCCTTCCTCAATGCAGCATGATCTTCCCTTACAGGGAAAAGGGCTCGGTGACTTTAGTATAACTTGTTTAAGAACAAGAATTATAAGCTAATAGTTTCACGTGTGCCTTTGAAAAGAAAAAAAAATCATCGGGCTGATACCAGAGGATCTCAATGCCATTTGGGAATTTTCCCAAGAATTTCTACCTATGGAATTCATATTTTATTTCACTAAGCCACTTTGCAGAGGCACACTTGTGGTTTAAAACCAAAATTTTGGAGTTATCTATCTCTGTTTATCAGTGAAAGACCCAAGTAGTGATGATAGCATATCTAAATTTCTAAGTCATTTTCTACTAACCTGTAAGCTTCTTGAGGACAGGAGCAGTTATTACAAATCTCTTAAACTTTAGGATATATACTAGAGTAGTTCCAAGTATCCTAGGACGCTTTCAGTGAACAGGAAGTGGGTCCCAGAACTCTCAACACAATGGGAAATGTAGAACTCCCAAAGTGATGTATCCAAAAACCTCTGTTTTCCAACATCTGGAACACAGCTGCTGCTTATTCTTTTCACCATTTGTTGAAAAAGAAATGAAATGGAATATAGAGGTTTTAGATACATGTACAAACAAACATTGTTTAAACCAATAAGATAATTATAAGAAATGAATGGAAAAAGGTCTTTATAAAAAACAGGTTTTTATGGTGATTTATTTTCACTTGCTACTACTAAGGCTTCTAGCTGGTTTTGTGAATGGTTTGAACTCCTCAGGGTTAGGGAAGACCGTGAAGGAATAACTGCTTGCTTTTGACACGAGTTTTTCGTTCAGTGATTAATTCTGGTGAACAACAACTTGTGTTTGTAATTTGCTTCTTGCTTTCCTAACAACTGGGAAGAACTGGGTGGTTAGAAGTAACCATGTTGGCTCCAGATCTTCATGGAGGTAGGAAAGGGGGCTGATGTTGCATGGCCTTTTTACAACCTGCCAACATGAGGAGGGTATTGAAAGTCGCCCTTCAGTACTGCCTTTTTACTTCCATCAAGGGTTGCTTTTCTGCCTTGGAATGTGGTGGTGACTCTGGCTCCATGCCCTCTGGAGTGAATGCACTCCAAATTAGAAAAACAGAAGCGTTCTAGTTCCCTGTTCCTCTCCGCTGCCTCAACTTGTTGCTGTGGCACCTCCCCTTCAGTTTCCCTCCCTCAGGCTGTTGGCATGGCTGGAGGCAGCAGGTGCCAAGGCCCCATGGCCAGCACTGCTGGGAGCACAGCAGTCAAGAATTGAGCGATACCTCACTACACCTAGTGAGCCTCTTTTGGAGTTTTAAAAAACACCACCCACCTGTCAGTTTGTTGTGCTGTGGCAACTTGCATATTGCTATGACACTAGAAGCTATGCTACTGGTATTAAAAATATCAAGAGTGTTACCCATGGTGGAGGACGGGTTTCAGTGGAGCTTCCAGACTGAGACAGACTAGGAACAAAGCCCTGATGATCTACTTCTGAAAACTAGCTAATGAAAACCTTACGGATCACAATAGAACTAGAGGAGGACAACATGTTTGGTAAAACGTGGAGGGCCAATTAGGCTGTGGGAGGCCCTTGGTGAGACGGATTAGTACAATAGCCGAAACAATGGACTTGAATATGCCAGTGATTGTGAGGATGACACAGGACTAGGAAGAATTTTGTTCTGTCATACATAAGGTCACCATGAATTGGAGTGGACTCAATGGCAGCTAATAACAACAACAAAACAGAACCTGTAGGTATGATAATTAGTGATACAGCACGACAGATTCTGTGAGAAATTTAACTGTATAAAGCTTCAGCCTGTAATCTGGATTGGCTGTTTGAATGAACAGGCAGAGCAGCTTTTCTAGGCCTGGTTAGGGAATGAGGGTTAGGGATAGCCTTTGATAAATGATAAAGCTACTTCGGAAGCATGAGATAGGTATTCCATACTCCTGATGAGAAACCATGCAATGGAACAGTCTCATATCTGTAGCTAAAGGGAGGAAAGCAAGCTTTCTGTGCTTAAGTATGATCCTTATTTTACTTTAGCTATTGGGTTTTCTGGCATATTTAACAATTAATAGAATATATTGACTTGGAATAGGCTATCTAATTAAGGAAGCTGAAATACTGCTAGTTACTTATTTAGAAAGCATGTCTTTGAGGGTTACTTGTATTAGAGATAAAAGCATACCACAGCTTTGTTGTAATTCTTTCTAAATGGAAAAATTATTAATGCTGCCACCTGTTGACAAAATTTGAGTGTGCATGTAGTCCACTTGGTCAGTAATGAGTACCCACAGAGAATCTGAGAGTATCCTGGGCACTTCAGTAATAAATACGGCTAACAAAAACAACATCGATCAGCCTTCAAGAAGCTCGCAATTCTAATAGAGGCTACGAGGAGACATGTTTAAAGAGGAATACCTGTCCACAGCTAGACTGGCACGTTTTCCTTTGATCCAGTAATGTTATCAGTAGGCTGCCGGGTCTAAACTTCATTAAGAGAAGATAATTGCTTAGTCAGAATGCATTTAAATACTTCACGGTTTTCATGTTTGGAATGGCTGTTCTTATTTACAGACATAGATTTTCTGTTACAAAGATTTCTGTGGATCATGTTTTAATATGCTATACCTCTGCTGCTCGCTTCCTTTCAAGTGCCAATATCTTAATTCAGAGTACTGGGGAATTGAATCTCATACCAAGAGTTGATCTCTAGGAGGGAACTTGGATCTGTGGATGTCAATTGTTAACTAAATCTGTTTGAGAGCAAAATATCCACATTTTCCCCCCAAAGTAAATATGAGCATCTCACATCTTGACACATGGACATTCTTACTTGATAAGTCTCAGCTAGTCTATATACTGTGCTCCTCTAAAAATAAAAACAAAACAAAACTTGTTGCTATCGAGTTGATTCATGTGTTCATTTAAAAAACAGATAATGGCACAGCATGAAACAAAATATGTATAGCTGGGTAATGACCAAAACCAAACCCGTTGCCGTCAAGTTGATTCTGACTCATAGTGACCTTATAGGACAAAGTAGACTGCCCCGTAGGGTTTCCAGGGAATGGATAATGGATTTGAACTGCTGATCTTTTGGTTAGCAGCTGAGCTTTTAACCACTGTGCCACTAGGGCTCCTGAATAATGACAGTTTTCCAAAAACGGTTTAAAATGGATTGGTCAGACTGCACTTACCTGACATTCTGTTCTTGGCAGCAGATTGATGTGAGAATTATACCTGAATTACTTTGATGATTTCCTCAGTCCAACTTGAGACATTGATGTAAATTGACTTAAGGAACACTAAAGCTACCACGGAGTCCCTGGGATGTGCAAACGGCTAATGTACCCGGTTGCTAACTGAAGGGTTGGAGGTTTGAGTATACCCAGAGGTGCCTTGGAAGAAAGGCTTCACCATCTACTTCTAAGAAATTATCCATCGAAAACCCTGTGGAGCACAGTTCTACTCTGACACACATAGGATCTTCATGAGTCAGAGGTGACTCGACAGCAACTGGTTAAAAGCTACCGTGCCACCTTACAGAATTCATCATTTAGGCCACCATTTCATATTGTATGACCTGAAGCCTTAAGTTAGGATCTATAGGCCAAAGAATATCTTTAAGAGTCTTGAAGACAGATAAATACTGCTGCTCACTTTGTGGAGCACTTGTCCTAACCAGAGTGACAGCCCCTCTCCAGAGCCTGCGATACTCCAGGCCTGTGACATTGTACCTCAGATTTTGGTGGGAACCCACCCCAGTCCCAGGGCCCTTGTGGCTGCCTCAGAGTCTAGGAGACCACACCTATTTGAGCAGCCTCTGCCCTTGCCCTCTTTTACAGTTCTCTTGACTCTGAGACCAAACCTATCACTGCCTGGGACCCTGAGCCAGTCTGGTACAAATGACTCATGCCAGAATTATTCTGTTTGAGACTAGTCACTTCCAACTTCCAACTGTGCCTTTCATCTCTGTGATTCTTGGTCACTAATGAAAGGGTAAGTCATCCCTCAATGTCCCATTTTTCTTTTATCTCCTCTTTATCTACTGTTGAATCCCCCCTTAATTGTTTACTCTGAACCTTAGTTTTCACAACTTTAAAATGGGGATAATGCCCAGCTGGCAGTTATTGTGACTTCTGAGGTATTTATTCTTTTATTCAAAAAGTATTTAGCAACTACTATGTGCCAGGCATAAGGAGCCGTGGTGGTACAGTGGTTAAGGGCTCGCCTGCTAACTGAAAGGTCAGTGGTTTGAACCTACCAGCCGTCCCATGAGAGAAAGATGTGGCAATCTGCGTCCGTAGTGATTACAGCCTTGGAAACAATATGGGACAGTTCTACTCTGTCCTGTAGGGTCACTATGAGTCAGAATCAACTCGACAGCAACAGGTTTTGTTTTTTTTTTTGGTATGTGCAGGCACTATTCTAGGCATTAAGGATATAACAGTAAATAAGATTTTAAAAAGCTCTGCCCTCATGTAGCTTACGTTCTAGCAGGAAGAGAAGTACTCAAGAAATAAAGTCAATCACATACCATCAGACAAATGGTGATGAATACTATGAAGAAAAATAAAGCAAGGTGAACAGGGGTGTCAGGAATAGGTTGGAGGTGCAGTTTAACAGGTAGTCAGAGAAGTCCTGACTGACAAGGTTCAATTTAAACCAGACTTGTAGGAGCTAAGGGAATGTGTGGCTATTTGGTGCAGGAGCATTCCAAGCAGGAGTAACATGAACTGTAAATGTCCTAAGGTGGGAGCCTGCTATTTGAGAACAGCAAGGATGCCAGTGTGGCTGGCGCAGAGTGATGGACAGAGAGACGAGGTAAGAGAGGTACCAGGGCCCTAATGGGTAGGGTTTTGTAGGTAACTTTAAAATTCTGGCTTTTCCTCTGCATGTAATCTGTCTGGCACATCAGGGATGCTCAGCAAATAGTAACTGGAATGTTGAGGATGAGGATGCTGCCGTGATGCTCTGCCCTTTTGGTAGAAGACAGATGAGATTCTTTAAAATAATTACTTTTTATGTCCCTGGAACAGCAGCATAGTAGACTAGCAAGAGCCCAGAGATCTGATGTTAAGTCCCAGTTCTTCTGTTGACCCTCAGTGAGCCCAAACTTAATTTATTAAACTGAAAATTCCTGCTCTTTCCACATTATCGGGTTGATGTGAAGAATAAAAGATAAGTAAGTTTATATGAATACTGCCTTGGGCTCGGTTCTCGAGAGAAGCGAAACCAGTGGTGGGTGTGTGTGTGTGTGTGTGTGTGTGTGTGTGTGTGTGTGTGTGTGTGTGTGTGTGTGTGTGTGTGTGTGTGTGTGTGTATGTATATATGCATATGTGTGTATAGATATATATAGAGAGAGATTTATCTCAAGGAAATGGCTCACACAGTTTTAGAAGTTGGCAGTTCGTAAGTCCATGGGTTAGGCATTAGGCTGGAGGCTTCTCCTGACTCACATAGCTGCAGCGGCTGACAAATCCAAGATCAGCAGGTAAGATGGCAGGCGGCTGGTTCACAGCCTTTGGAGGCTGATGAATCCCAAGATCGGCAGGCAGGTTGCTCAAGTCCCAAGAACCAGAGATCAGATAATGACAAGCTGGATGCTGGATTCAGAGCAATATATGTATATATTGGATGCAGGCCACACCCCCGAGAAAACTCCTCTTACAACTGATTGCATGATCACATCAGATCACATCATGGCAGACGACTACATCATTACATAACTGCTAAACTACATCATTATATAACTGCCAAACTACTGAGAATCATGGCCCAGCCAAGTTGATACACAACCTTAACCATCACAAATACTTTGTAAACAAAGTTGTTGTTAGAGGTTGTCAAGTAGGCCCCAACTCATGGCGACCCCATGCACAATGGGATTGGACTGTTGTGATCCATAGGGTTTTCATTGGTTGATTTTTGTAAGTAGATCACCAGGCCTTTTCCCTAGTCCATCTTAGTCTGGAAACTACTGAAACCTGTTTAGCATCACAGCAACACACAAACCTCCACTGACAGATGAGTAGTGGCTGTGCCTGAGGTGCATCGGCCCAGAATGGAACCTGGGTCTCCTACATGGAAGGCAAGAAGTCTACCACTCTACCACCACTTCCATATTGTTAATAATAGATGACAATATATAGGAAACATAAAGGCTAAGTTTGCCGACTTATTCTTGAATCACGGACTTGGAAGTTATCAAATCCACCTTCTCTCAGAGCAGAATTGCTTTGTGATGTGAATGCTTCTATAAAAGGGACTCTCATTGGTGCAAAACACAGCAAAGCTTTCTCTTCTTGATTTGGATTCTGTAGTACAGTTAACACAGCCTGCACGTGGATTAGGTTTTTGGAAGATGTGTCACACTGCTGCCTCAAGGTACACTTGTACTATCAGCAGCTTAAGACCGAGTGTTTGTGCTGAATTTACCAGTCTGTAACCCAGAGTAAGCTCACTGTGATAAGGTATTGAACGGTATCAGGAAAGTAGATTTAAGGAGCTTTACTATTAAAACCTTAGGTAGGTGATGAAAGGGGCAAACAGAAAGCTGTCGAGTGGGAAGCTGATGGAAGTAGCAGGTGTGCTGTGCCCGGGTTGAGTTCCCTTGTGAGTGGGTGGTGACTAATAACTAGAAGTACTGAGCTGTAATTGTGGCAGAGAGCACAGAACCACGGTGACTCCCAAAACTCTCAGAAAATCTCAAGAAAAGAATTAAATATGGGTGAGTGGGTGAATGGGAGCCTTTCCTTCCTGCTGCCTTTTGATTGAGTTGGGAAGCCAGCTGAGCTCCCAGCAGAGCTCTACCAAGAGGAATAGCACCGTTGACTCAGCACTCAATATGTGCCTAACACTTAGCATCTTAAACATTTTATAGGGGTTGTCTCTTTTAATCCTCAGAACGGCCTTATGCAGTAGGCATTGCCCTTGTTTTACCTGTGTGGAAACTAAGGATCAGAGAAGTTAGGAAACTTGTTGAAGTTCTGACAGCTATGACTGGGTAGAGCTGGGATTGAAATTCGGGTGTGTCTCATTCCAAAGCTTATGCTCATAACTGACATGCTTTACTGATTCCTGAGTGTGTCTGGCTTAAGGCTGCTTCTCCTCACTTTTGAAGCAGCAACTGGAACCCAGGTCTTTGATCTCTGGTCCAGTGTTCTCACTGTTATGCTTTGCTCTTTCCCCTTCCACACCAGTTTCTTTAGCAGTAAGACACTGACACGTGCTTGAGATTCCCTGGATAGGAATGACATAAATAGGTGGCTGTGACAGGTCTAAGGAGCTCTGGTGGCACAGTAGCTAAGTGCCTGTCTGCTAACCAAAACATGTGGCAGTCTGCTTCTGTAAATATTTACAGCCTTGGAAACCTTGTAGAGCAGTTCTGCTGTGTCCTGTAGGGTCGTTATGAGTCGGAATTGACTCAGTAACAATGGGTAACGGGTATGACAGGTCTTGACTCAGGATTTTAATGAATCTGGAACTATTTGCCTCCGTTTGGGACCTTCCTTGCCATTTCTCCTCTTCCAGTGAACCTAGGTGAAGGAGCCTTATTCTTCAAAGTTGTTTGTACCTGCTTATAAGTGGAGTTAAACCTAAAAGAAAAATGCGGGCAGATAACAAGTGCTTACTGAGTATTGAACTTCCACTGTTGTTACTGAGAAGTTTGGAGGTTCTTAATCAGGAGTAATTATCAGAATCACCTGGAGAACTTTTAAAACATACCTAAGTCCTGATCCTGCTATATGTTCTACTCCAGGAAGTTTGGGATGGGGCCTGGCCATCCATAATCTTTCCCCACTCCCCTTTTAAATCTTCCCTGGTGATTTTGATGTGCCCCATCAGATGGAGGACCTTGAAGTTGTGGAATGACTTATTTCTGTACCTGCTACCTCAAAACCATTGAAGTGGTTGTACTGCAACAATATTAACACCTTAAAATATAACTCTTCCATTTTAGCTTGCGTTACCTACTCAAGGGCTTTCATATTTTCCATGGTTATGTGAACTTCAGTCTATTTTGAGTGTGGAAGGACATAATAGGATCCACTGCCCGAACAGAGGACTTCTGAGCCACCAGAATTATTCTCTGTGGTTGTTAGCAGGTCTGAATGTGAAAACCCAGTAGGTAGGTACTGCCCAACATATTTTTGAAGTCTAGTCCTGCTGAGTTCAACTTGCTTTGTATACAGATGTGTTCCTCCAGAGGGCTCCAGAGTGCAGAAACTGCTGTAGGGGAGCTGAGCAGGCTGGCGTGCACCTTCATTAAACAAGGAAACTTAAGCCAGTGAGATTTGAGCCTTTACTTATTGAAAGAACTAATTTTATATATATATTTTTTTTTAGAGCTCTCTAGTCTTTCTTGAGGGCAGTGGTGGTTCAGCTGTAGAATCTCACCTTCCATGTGGGATACTCGTGTTGGATTCCTGGCCACTGCACCTCATGTGTAGCCACCACCCTCTGTTATTGGATCCTTGAGTTTTGCTATGATGCTGAACAGGTTTCAATGGAGTTTCCAGACTAAGACATACTAGGAAAAAAGATCTGGTAATCTACTTCTGAAAGCCAGCCTGTGCAAACCCTGTGGATCACGGTGGTCTTATCCAAAAGCGAGCGGTGTTTTATTCTGTTGTGCATAGGGTTGCCATGAGTTGGGGACCGACTTGACAGCAGCTAACAATAGTAGTCTTTCCTAATGTTCTCTTTTATTTCTCAATCTCCACCCAAAGGCTAAAGAATGTTTTTTTTGTCAGGGATCCCCAAGTGATGCTAGAAAACAGGGCAGGGACTGTGACTGAGAACACAGGTCTTGAGAGGCATGATCTCTAAAATCTTTGTTCATACTTATCAGTAAAGATGTCAAGTTTGCATCTTTACTATATGGATGTTTATCTATGTGTAAATTATGAACACAGCTTTAATAATGTGTACCTTATAAAATGTACACTCCAAGATAGAAATGTGAAACATAAGTTAAAAATATAATAAAGTTCTAATATTTTCTTTCTGTACTCCTGTAGGGTCATTTTGGAAACTATAGCATTAGCAGATGGCTTTTCCTTGATGTGGAAGGGACTTGGGGACAGAGACTAGAGATGTTCTTGGGCTTCTTTTGATGCAGCAACCTTCTAAATCCAGTTTTTTATTTTGAGGCTTTAAGGAAAGAGTGGGTTATACAGGAAAGACCCCAGCAGATCAGTGAGAGATTGCCTGTATATGGGTGATTCACTGCCCTCACTTTGCTGGAATTTCAACATAGAATGTGCCAAGTGATAACAGAGAGAGTGATACACATTTTAAATCCCTGTCTCAGGAAGCTCATCCTCTAGGCCAGCGTCTGGTGCACAGTGTAGGAGAAGTTAGGCTAGAATGTTGAATAATGGACTTAGCACAGTGCCAGAGCCTGCCAGCAGAGTGCTGTCTTGAGCATCCTGAGTCTGGTCTACAGTGAGCTGTTGAGGAGAGGGGGCATGGAGGGAACGACCTGGTTGGGGAGATCTTTGAGGGAAGGGTCCTTGGGTGGCACAAATGGATAAGTGCTCAGCTATTAACCAGAAGGTTGGAGGTTTGAATCCACCCTGAGGCACTTGGGAAGAAAGGCCTGGCAGTTTACTTCCAAAAGGTCACAACCACTGAAAATGCTATGGAGCATAGTTCTGCTCTGACACACATGGGGCCACCATGAGTTGGAATCAATTCAGCGGTAACTGATTTTGTTTTTGTGTTTTAGTATTCAAAAGAGAATTTTGTGGGAAAAATAAAGGAGGCAGGGTTTTATATGGATTCTCCTGAGACCCTTCAACCCAAGCCCCTGGTCTGTGTAGCCATAGATTGAACTGAGCCTTGAGGGCTCACACTGGTCCAAATCTTGCTCCTTAGCGACCCAGATGGCATCCTACTGTTAACTACCTGGTGACCTATCACATATTTGAGATCCCAGGATATACCCAGGTGCTATGAGGCACCAATTCTAAAATCCAGTTTGATTTTGAATTTAATAATCAAAAGAGAAGTTGCTTAATAAACTGGTATTAAAGCAGCTGAGCCATTTCATAATAGGAGAATGTTATCTACTGAGTTTACAGAGGTCAAAAGAGTCATAAAATTTCACAGCATTAAACTGAAATTTTAAAATAAGACAATCTGCCGAAATAAGAATGGTCACTGGATGGACAGTTACTCTAGTGTTTCACTTAAATGTTTGTCCACTATGTGCGAGGCATTGCCACCTTCTAAGGCTAAAGCCTAAGTGTCCATAGTGTACGTGATCTTAGGTAGATATGATTTGACCTGTCACTTCTCCAAATGTCAAGTATGAATCTGAGTTATAACCTGATCTAAGAGAAATTATGTTGAGATTTGGATAAATCTCTAGCTAGTCAGCAATTCTCTATTTAAAAATAAAATTTGCTTTTTCCATTGTGAAAATATGCTCATTAAAAAAAAAGAAACTCTAGAAGGTAGAAAGGAATCGCCCATCTTCCCACTGCTGAGGAGAACCACCACAAGCATACTTTACAGAGTAATTTCCCAACATGTGGGTGCTTTTGTAAGAAGGGAATGCTTGGCCAGAGAATCAGTGTGGGAGGAAGGAGACGATACAGCTGGGTGGCGGTTGGCACAAGAGGCAGTGCCTCGGCTGAAAGATTAGAAATACCTGAGTTTCTCTGTTGAAGCCAGCCCCAGTGCAAGATGGATCACAAGATGTGAAAACAGTTTCTTCTGATGCTCTCTGTAGAGTTGGAGTAACCCTTTTGCCTAGTGGGAACTTGTGGTTAGGCACATGGTAGCTAGGGAACAGAGATGAGTTCTTGAAAGTAAGCTTTTCCACACCTGTTTCAACTTGCTTTGTCTTTCTCTGACATAAGAATAGGCTTGAAACATGCTCTAGATTTGGTACTCTTTTTTCTTGTGTCCTTTTGGGAAGAGATGCAATTTAATTTGTATCCTTTCTGTAGTAAACAACATCAAAATTTAGGTACTTGTAGCATTGGATAATTTCTCTTTTTTGGAGTAATTAGAAAATAAACTTCAGGTTTAATAGAGAACATTTAGAGCAGTGATCCTCAAACTATCTGTAACGAAACTCCAGTTTTATTTTTCCCCAATCCATTGTAATTCAGTCCTTTTGTAGAATACAATAAAAATAAATTATTATAAAAACTAAAAAAAAAAAGAAAAACCCAAAGATATAAAAAATTCAAGTCCAGACGGACTTAATACTAACAGACTTAATATTACTCTAATTGCTATAAAATTTTTAAATGCTTCTCAGTTTCTGTACTTATTGTGACCCAGACCAACACCAGACCACACTTTGAGTTTTGTAAGACATAAGGAATAGATGACTTCTGCTGGAACTTACAACCTTAGATGCAAAGCATAAGCAAATTCATCAGGGCATAAACTTTGGAAATAGCCCCAAGGCCATATGTTAAATTGCTCATCTGTGTTAGTTTTTAGGAGCTAAAGGATATAGCAATGATCAAGACAAAGTTCCTTTTCTCAGAGAGTGAGGTGGGGATAGGAAATAAATATAATCACTAAGA
This sequence comes from Dugong dugon, assembly GCA_030035585.1. Classification (NCBI taxonomy): domain Eukaryota; kingdom Metazoa; phylum Chordata; class Mammalia; order Sirenia; family Dugongidae; genus Dugong; species Dugong dugon. Next base: position 94,046,199 of record CM057462.1, read on the forward strand.
AATTATTCATAGTAATAAATAATAGAAAACAAAAAGGGTAAGAAGATAATGGGAGGGGAATGGGGCTACTTTAAATTTGCTAGGTCAAGAAGCCTCCCTGAGGAAGTCACATATAAGCTCATATCCCAAATGATAAAAAATAAGACATTCAAAACCTGCAGAAGAATATTTTAGGCAGAGGACAACAGGTACAAAGGCCATGGGGCACAGGTATCCTTGGCATGTTCGAGGATAGAAAGGAGACAGTGAGGCCTACCACAAGCAATGTTGAAAGTGAGTTGATGAGACCAAAGTTGTCTTTCAGGCAACATGTCTTTTCAGACTAGACGAAAGAAGGATTAGTTAGAGGGGTATGGATAAGTAAAATGGTATATTGTGTGCAACCCAAAGATGAAGCCATGGAAACAGGTGAGTTGAGTTACAACTAGGAAACATTTCGGACCCAGAAAACTCAGCCTCATCAAAGACCTTGTCCAGAGTCCTGCTGTATGGAGAGGAGAGGAACAGAGGCCTGCTTCTCTGTGGGAGAGAGGTGGATGAGGAGCCAGGGAAGGATGGCCTTGGAGACAGGGGCCTGGGCTCATAGAGAGGCAAGAATAAGGAGAGCTTTGTAGGGAGCATTGGAGAGAGTTCTCATCAGTGGCTGGCAAGCAACAGGTACCTAAAGCAGGACAAAGAGACTCCTTAGGGTGGATTTGTCATATTTAACTCAATAAGCACTCTGAAATCAACTTGGCATTTATACCACTTGGAATTTCAATACAAAGTACAGCACATTCCTGTTTAAACAACTGACTTCCTGCAGTAGGGAAAGCAGTTCTTTGAATATTAAGTGTTTTAGGGCCATGAAGACCCATCTTTAAGTTGTCATCTTAATGCTTTCCAATGATGGAAGAGTGGAGAGACGGACTAGTGTGAAGTGATTTAAAAACTTTCTCTTCTGCATGTTGCATCTCCTAACGTACTTTCCTTCTATCTCACCGCCCCACTGGCTGTAAACCTAACTAGGATTTAAAGAACATTTTTTGAAAAGTGGTAGATACAGTAAGGTTATATCACCAGAGCATACAGACTATGCATTCCTACCTCAGTCAAACCTGGAACTAAATTTCAAGCAGGTCAGTCCCTTGGCGGGGGGGTGGAATGTAGTTTGGGGTCACCTAACTACTGAGGTCAAACAGAGCATATTCTTTTTTTTTAAATTTTTTGTTTTATTGTACTTTAGATGAAGGTTTACAGAACAAATAGTTTCTCATTGAACAGTCAGTACACATGTTGTTTTATGACATTGGTTAGCAACCCCATAGCAGGTCAACACTCTCCTTTCTTGACCTTGGAGGACCTTTTTTTTTTTTTTTTTTTTTTTTTTTTTTTTTTTTTTTTTTTTTGGTGAAAATATACATAGCCAAAGTTACACCATTTCAAAAGTTTTTACAAGTACAGTTCAGTGATATCGATTACATTCTTCTAGTTGTGCTGCTATTCTCACTATCCTTTTCCGAATTATTCCATCACCATTATTCTTAACTCACTGTCGCCTAGGCTTCCCATCAAACAGTTGCTGTTGTCAATTTGATCTCACATAGATAATTCTTTTTTTTTTTTCTACCTTAGATGAAGGTTTACAGAACAAATAGTTTCTCATTAAACAGTACACCTGTTGCCCTATGACAGTGGTTTACAACCCCACGATATGTCAACACTGTCCCTTCTCAACCTTGAGTTCCCTATCATCAACTTGCCTGTCCACTCCTGCCTTCTAGTCCTTGTCCCTGGACTGCTGTGCCTCATTAGTCCTGTTTTGTTTTATGGAGCTGTCCAGTCCCTGGCTGAACGGTGAACCTTGGGAGTGACTTCACCACTGAGCTAAAAGGGTGTCCAGGGGCCATACTCTTTGGTGTTTCTGCAGTCTGTTAGGCCAGTAAATCTGGTCTTTTTTTGTGAGTTAGAATTTTGTTCTACATCCTTCTCCCGCTCTGTCCAGGACCAGACAGAGCATATTCTTAAAGAAGAAAAAAGACACGCCCATGAGCCCAAATTTTTATTCTCTTCTCGCATTTTGAAAACTAACGAGAATTTATATATGTTTTGCAATATCCAAATAGTTTTAAAAGCACCAGATCTTCTTGAGCTCAAACTTGCCCACCTTGGTTAAGAGTGCAAATTCAGCTGAAGGTCTGGATGAAGGCTTCTGCTTTAGTTGATTTATACTTCATGCGTATGACTTTGTGGTAGCCTAAGAATAATAAGGAGCCCTGGTGGTGCAGTGGTTAAGAGCTTGGCTGCTAACCAAGAGGTCGGCAGTTCAAATCCACCAACTGCTCCTTGGAAGCCCTATGGGGCAGTTCTACTCTTTCCTATAGGGTCACTATGAGCCAGAAATCAACTCTATGGCAATGAGTTTGATTTTTTTTTTTTTTTTTTAAGAATAATGTAAGCTGTTAGAGCTAAAATGGCACAAGATACACTTTTGTCCCTTTGCTTTTTTAACAGAAGAGAAAATGGAGGCTCAGAGAGGTGATATAACTTGCCCAGAGTCACACAGGTAGTTAAGAGCTGAGCTGGGGTTGGAGCCAGGACTGTCTAGTGATTTTTACTTTAGCACTTTTTACTTTTATTATGTGACAACTCCTTAATCCATTTGAGTCCTACTCAATTCTAAAGTAGCATATTTTCTTTTAATGTTAAATTTACAGGGGTAGATATAAATCCCTGGTTAAAATTTCTTTTTGGGTGATATATGTGCAGACTTGATTATTCTGCCACTGAAAATATTTCAAGGACTAACTGAAATTGGGAAATGTTTTGCATTTCACATATTTTGTTTTTGGCATTTAGGTTTTCCTAGGACTTTAGTACAGGCTGAAGCACTGGACAGAATCTGTGAGCTGGATCTAGTGATCACTTTGAACATTCCATTTGAAACACTCAAGGATCGTCTCAGCCGACGTTGGATTCATCCTGCTAGTGGAAGGGTATATAACCTGGACTTCAATCCACCTCACGTACATGTAAGAATATACAAAATGCTTTCATAAATTGACAAGAAAAAAGCATAACATTTCAGTTGAAAAATGAGTAAAGGATATGAGTAGGCTATTCAAAAAACCCAAATGTACATGGCCAATATTTTAAATGCTCAAATTCACTAGTAGTCAGGGAACGCAAATTAACATAGAAATAGAATATCACTTTGGATCATTGGACTTGGCAAAATTAAAAAGATTGTAATACCACTGAAGGGGATCTGGGAAGAATGTTACTGTTATCTTTATTAGATAATACAAAGTGTTAATAGTCGTCTTTTAAAGCAACCTACCAAAGAACATTAAAATTTTTAAATGTTTCATTCAACCTATTTTTGGGTTATAGTCTATGGAAATGAAAGCATTGGTAGGTAGAATCTTGTATTCAGTGATGCTTATTTCAGTATTGTTTGTAGTGGCAAAAAAATAAAGTAAAATCCAAAACTTCACAAAACGTGTTTATCTGTATGAAAACAAAACAAAACCCATTGCCATCGAGGTATTTCCAACTCATAGCGACCCTGTAGGACAGAGTAGAACTGCCCCATAGGGTTTCTTCCAAGGAGCAGCTGATGGATTTGGATTTGAACTGCCAATCTTTTGGTTAGCAGCTGAGCTCTTAACCATTGTACCATCAGGGCTCCTGTTCATCTATAGGAAACAGTTAAATAAACTAGAGAACATCCACATATTGAAGTATTGTGCAGTCAGTAAAAAGAATGAATTAGCAGTATACTGTTTGACCTGGAGAAATATTTCCTGTAAGTATATTGTTGAATGAGAAAAAAAAATTGCAGAAAAATCCCACTTTTGTAAACCCTTGACCACCCCTCTTTATGTATATCTGTTCGTGAGTATGTATGTGCTCTGTATCTTTATAAGAACAGGGGTAAAGAGATGAAGGGCTGGTAAAATGGCTGGAGCTGGGACTGAATTAAGGAATAGAGTCAGAGATGATTGAGGGAGTTAAGGGGACTGGGGAGGGCTAAAGGAATAAAAAGATGGTCCTTAAAAAGAAGTTTAAAATGTAACATCTAAAATGTAATGCAAATAAAGGTAGATGTTTAAAGAAACTTTTTAAATTAAATTCATTTTAAGAGTTACTGTTCTTTCTGGTAAAGACATGAATTAGTTCAGTCTGATAATTCTTAACTCCAATCACTGGGTGGTAGATAGTATTACTTGTTATCACCCAAATGTGGGAAGGGTGACAATTATGTTGAATTGGGTTAATCTTTATGGGAAAGGTTAAACTTGAATATAGATGGATTCAGTAATTACCACAGAAGACTACTTCAAGGATCTAAGGACAACCTTCCAACTCCTCCTGGGTGCTGTAGTCTTGGTAGCGTCCCAGTAAGACTTGTTCATTTGAGTTAAGCACTAGTCTCCTTCTGAAGTGTGTTGTTAAAAATATAAATAGTTCTAGAATTCCTTTATTGGATTCCTTCCTCCTTTCTCTCCCAAGAAGCCAGAATAGGGGCAGGGAAAAAGCTGGGAGGAAAAGGGCTTTCTGAAAATGCAGATGGGAATGCTGAAGTCCAACACAAATGCTTCACATTTTGCCTCTGTCCAGACCTGCTAATGCAAAGATTCTATAAAATTTGAGAAGCCTTCACACTGAGTTGCTTTCACCCAGAACTACAGTGCTACTTCTTAAGACAGCAGTTAAAGTGCTGGTCTGGGCCAGCTCTACCAGCTGCTGTGGCCATCCTCCCCAGGAAGGAGGGATGCTATTGCCCCAGCATCCTTCTCCTCTTTTTGGAAGCTGTATTGTATTTTCCTGGAAATGACGTCTGAACCTTGTGGCTATAAGTAAAACAAAGGAGAAGGTAATATAGGTGATGTACAGCTTTCTTCCCGTCCCCATCTCTCCTGTTGTGTGAGGGTCATAGCCATGGAATACCCATGTGATAATTATGTGACTCACCGATGAATCATAGTGTAAGTTATGAACCCAGGGCCCTGAGTTGTAATGGAATTTTGTTGTGGTTGTTAGGTGCCGTCAGTCAGTTCCAACTCCTAGCAACCCCACGTACAATAGTACGAAACTGCCCTATCCTGCGCCATCCTCACAATCATTGTTATGCTTGAGCCCCTTGTAGCCACTGTGTCAATCCATCTCGTTGAGGGATTTCCTCTCTTTCACTGACCCTCTACTTTACCAAGCATGATGTCCTTCTCCAGGGACTGATCCCTCCTGATAATATGTCCAAAGTATGTGAGGTGTAGTCTTGCCATCCTTACTTCTAAGGAGCATTCTGGCTGTACTTCATCAAAGAATTTTAGTGCATTTCAAATTTATAGCCAATTTCTGATTATCTGATTGTGTTGCCTGAACGTTTTGGTTTTGCTCTAGCCTGACTTTTGACAGATTTCTTTCTTGTGAGTATCTCCCCTTTTGAGTAATAGCCATCGACATGGGGGGCCAAATTCTGATGTGTCCTTTTTCCTATTTGAAAGTAGGTATAGTTCCTGAGGAGGTTAAAATACACTGAAAATCAGGTTTTTGTTTTTGTTTCTAATTACATTTCTCAGTTCTCTCTGATTAGCATGGGTAATTGAGTTATGCCTGTTTTAATAGACTAATGTTTTCATTTGATCTAGTAAAATAACCTGGTGAGATTAATCTCAGAGAAGCTAGATGATGGAGTTCAAAAGCTGGCCAGAGGTGGAACTGAAGTGTCTTTTCCTAGATTAATGATGGTTTTTCTAAGTAAATTGAGTTGGTTCTTCGAGATATTTTATTTTTCCTATTAAGAGCTCAAGCTTTATGATACATGTTATCATATGAACATGGATGAATATTGAAAACATTTTGGTGAGTGAAATAAATCAGTCACAAAAGGACAAATATTGGATGATCCCAGTTTTATGAGATAGGCAAATGTGTGTAGACCAAAGCTTATTAATGGTCATCAGGGTTGGGAACGAGGGGGAAAGGGTGAGTCATTGCTTCGGGGGCACTGAGTTTCTGTTAATGGCAGTGGAGTAATTTGGGAAAGGAAGTGATAATGGTGGCATAAGGAGCCCTGGTGGAGCAGTGGTTAAATGCTCAGTTGCTAACTTAAAAGTCAGTGGATCGAACCCACCAGCTGCTCCATAGGAGAAAAGACTGGCAATCTGCTCCTGAAAAGATTACAGCCAAGGAAACGCTATGTGGCAGTTCTGCTTTCTCATATAGGTTTGCTATGAGTTGGAATTGAGTCAATGGCACACGACAGTAGTGGCATATGATGAGCATAATCAGTGTCACTGAATTGTACATGTAAAAATTTTTGCAAATATTTGGTTATACCACAATTAAGAAAAAAGAGCTCAGGCTTTAGAAAGCCTGGCAGTTTGTTGATAGGAAGTTTTTAGGAATATTTAGAGGACCAGAGTGACATTGTCTAAAGGTTGTTTGTTGTTGGGGGAGGCATTGAATGTTAAGCTCTTAATTAAAAGTACCATTTATCAATAGCACTGGAACACGTTTGGAAAGATCTGAGGAGTTAATAAAGATTTATTGTCAATTCTCATGAAATAAGGTTTACACAGTGTTTAGAGTGCTATTTATTTTTCAGTTACCCTCACCATTACCATCTTCACTCAGGCCTAACATCATGTGGTAGGAATCAAAGGTCATTACATGGTTTTGCACTAGAAAATTGTTAACCTATGGAATGGCTCAACTGTTGGCCATATTAACTTGTTTTCTCTGGTATTTTTAGGGAATTGACGACATCACTGGTGAACCATTAGTCCAGCAGGAAGATGATAAACCTGAAGCAGTTGCTGCCAGGCTAAGACAGTACAAGGATGTGGCAAAGCCAGTCATTGAGTTATACAAGTGAGTGTGCTTCAGCATTTTCATGGTGATGGGCCAACTGGGAAGGCATGGAGCCTGGTGAGAAGTATTTTGGGCTGAGGTAGGATAGTGTTCTTTTAAGCTATATAAACTCTAAAAGCCCAGTATCTCCCCAGAGGGCAGATGAATTGCTGGAGTGTTACATGGAAGATGAAGTCCAATACTTTCATCAGACTATTGTAACATAAGGAACTAAACCCGATCATCTCCATCTGTTCTGGTTGTAAAAATCAGACCAATACTTATTGTCATTTTCCTTTTTAAGTGGCTGAGATTATGCTTTGTATTTTGACATTCACGTATTTAATATCTAATTTGGAGAGAAGATTAAAAGGGACTTTTGGCCTGGATGTGTTTGTAGGGAGTTGAACAAAGAACAGTTAAAACCATAAACTACAAATTGCAAATTCAGATGGCTTCAGGGGCTAGGTAGGTATTGGAAATGAGTGGGTCAGACCTGGTGGGGGATGTGTTGAACTGGGTGGTTAAATGACAGTCAAACTGGGCAGCTTCTATGCTGTTCCAGCCAGTTATCACCACAGGGCACACAGGGCCAGTATGGCCAATAATTCTTGTAATTTATTTTTATTAAAGGAAGCAGAAATCTGGCTCTCTGTGTGAAAGAAAAAAAAAATCTAATTTTTATATTGGCAACAAATTCAAAATTTTAACAGCATGCAAAACCCATATGGTGACTGCATTCAGGACAGCAGTTTGCAGCCTCCACTATTATCAAGTTCTAGCTTTAAAAAAAAAAATTGCTGTCGAGTTGACTCAGACTCATGGCATCCTCATGTGTTTCAGGGTAGAGTTGCTCCAGAAGGTTTTCAGTGTATGATTTTTTGGAAGTAGATCACCAGGCCTTTCTTCCAAGGTGCCTCTGAGTGAACTCAAAGCCACCCACCTTTCAGTTAGCAGCTGAGTGCGTTAACTGTTTGCACCACCAGGGACTCCCCTGGCCTTGCAGCCCCAAATAACTTAGCAAACCTTTAGAGCAGAGGTTCCTGATCATATTATTTTGATACACCCTGTGTGTCATGATCCATTGTTGTAAGTAAAAAGAGTTAGAGTAGCAAAGTTTGTTAATGATTTGCTTTTCAAAGTATATATTAAGGCAGATTTGGGATTATTCCTGTAATGTTATTCTTTGGTATGTTTTAAAGAGAAGAAAAAAAGTAGCATGATGGCAAGCATGCTAAATTTGCAAAACCTACGGATTTATTTTGGTATACCCAGGGGAGTGTTTGTACTTTTGAAAGGGGCTGTTTTGGTACTTAGTGATGTGTGATTAGACCATGAGGTCATGCTTGCTTTGTACCTAGGATCTTCATCTATCCTAATAATGTACTAAAAGAAAACTTAAAATGCATTTGTGTGTTGGACTTTGTCTTTCAGGAGCCGAGGAGTGCTCCACCAGTTTTCTGGGACGGAGACTAACAAAATCTGGCCCTATGTTTACACACTTTTCTCGAACAAGATCACACCTATTGAGTCCAAAGAAGCATATTGAGCCTGCCCGATGGAAGAACCAGGAAAATGTGGTCATTCATTCAGTTGTGTGTAAAGTATTGGTGCCATGTCCAAATTAGAAGCTAGCTGATACAGCTTGCAGTGTTTTTTCTAGTTTAAATGGTGAACAGATGTGAAAACTAATGAGTAGAAAGAATTAATGAAGAGGCTGTCCTCTGTCTTTCAAAAGGAGAGACACCTATACATGTTTAAGATGTCTCTGCACAGGTCTCAAAGCCTTCATGAGAAAGCAAGTACAGGTTAGATTTCAAACAGTGTATAATCTAAGCTCTTGCTAATTTTGACAGCCATGTTGTTGCTCTAGTAGCCTTTTTACATGTGATGGTGTTGGTCTCTGGTTCTCCCTGTCCCCTCAAAGGCTGTTGAACCACAGCACCAGTAGGCCTGAGAACGCCAAGGGCTGTCGCCCAGGCATCGTCCCGGGGTCTCTGGTGTGTGCCCTCCTGGCGACAATGGGATTAAAGCCAGATGCTCTCAGTGGTTGCTTCTCTGGTCTTTAGTGACTGTGTCTACAATTCATTTTTTTTCTGGTAGGAGTGACCCTTTCTTTTCAGTATACATGCTCCATAGAATCTCCTTTTCAGACATCCTGGAATGAAAGGATTTGGCTTTTACTATTTTTATTAGACAGTATTATTTGTACATCTGTTTTCTCCCTTTCTAGGCTATTAAGTAATACTGATGGTTGTTGCTTTTCTCTCTCTCAAATTCCTTTTTCTAAGAGCAGAGAGCTAGGAGACTATGTAGAGCTCTTCATGCACCAAGAACTGAGCTATGTAGAGAGTCTTATGCTGCTGGTCTGACTCTCATGGGTTGACACTGCTCCTTTCTTTTATTGTGAAAAAATAAAATCCCCAAAGTCTCCTGGGAATCTTCAAGAAACATGAGAAATATCACTCACATAAATATTGAAAGATCATATCTCATATATAGAAGTAATAAAATCATATGAAATTATTAGACTAAAAGAATATTTTATCTTTTTATTCAAGACAACAAAAAATGTATTTTGAAAATGCTGCTAAATATTGATGCTAACAGTATTTTTCTCCTGCAAGTGACCCAAGCATATTATAAATAGTAAAGAGAATGGAGCTTGTGGGGTTGAGGAAAACATTGCACTGGTTGTTCCTAGACTGAGCTTTATGGTTGTGGGAAAACAAAATCTTTGTTTTTTTCTATTCCAAAGATGCATTCTATGGGGTGACCATAAAGTCTAGAAATATAGATAATACTATTCTGTCACACATTGTAATGTCACATCAATAAACAGTTTATTAAGGATTTGCCTATTTTCCAGACTTGGTGGCCACCTTGTATAATTCTTTCTCTCCTCTGGGAAGGGCAATGAACTTTATTCCTGCTGCCTTAAAAATAAATATCCCCCCCGAAAAAAAAAATATGTACACCTTCTTCATGTACAGTGATTGTCCCCAGGGAGAGTTCTTTAGTATTTTGGGGAATGACTTCTGTCCAACTCTTCAAACTGATGAGAAAGGAAAAATAGAGCCTGATTTGGTGCTTCCATGGTACTGATACTGAAACACATTATTTACTCTCTGAAGGTGTCCCGGTGAATCCCCAGTCAACTCAATGCAGTCTGTATTCTGTAGAATAACGAGTACAGCATCTACCTTACAAATACTACCGAGGCTCTTGGCACTTCCTCTCCCTTTGTACCTTCATGTGAATGTTTTTTAGCTGCCTTGGTGGAAACATAGAGCTGCCTCATCCTCATCTTCCCAATCACTGCAAAATGAGATTGTTTATTTTGTAGTTGTAAGCAATTAAAATGACCAGTTCGTATCTATGAGACCGTTGCATTATATTGACTTCTGAGCACTTTATAAGAGTTGCGTTTGAATGCCAGTTGGCAAGAATGCGGTGAAAATCAGATATAAATAATGCTCAGGTTTCCTGGGGAGCCAGGTATAGAGAAAAACAAATCTGATACGAGAAAATTGCACAGTTTAGAGTAGTACTGCCTTTGAGACTATTTCCACAAACTAGGAAGAGGTTATTGTATGGATAATTCAAGAGAGATAAGTGTGTGCTTTTTTGGAAGTGGAAAAAATTTCACACTGGCTTTCTTCACATCCCATTGTGTATTGACACCCCTATGTAATCATTGCCTTTGGAGTTTTGGGGAGAGGTATAGGAAATGGCCTGGTCCCTGATTCTGTACTCTCTGTTCCTTCATCCATCTATCCATCCTTCCTTCCCTCCCTCCTCCCTTCCAGCTAGACAGACAGTTGTCGCCGATGTTGGAGTCAGACCATATGTGTCAACGGTGTTTGCTGTTGCTGAGACTGGCCAGAAGTTGAGGATCCTTTGCTAAGCAAGACTGATAAAAAACAAACACCTTTTTATTGTCTTTGAACAGTGATACTTCTTTCATGGTCAGTAGCCTGAAAAAGCTGTTTCTGTTTTTCTTTAACAAAAACTCCAATTTTCCCTTAAGTGATTTTTGTAAAAATGAAAGCTATCTTGAAAATATATTGACAAAAATAGTACAACAATAAAATAAAATTAAAAAATATATTAACAAAAATAAAATTAAGGGGACAGCTTTTCTTTGTTTTCCTTCTACTGCCACACAAGCAGTTTCTTCACATTTAAGCAAAAAGAGTAGTTTGGGTGGTCTCTTAAGATTCCTACCCGCTCACATTCTGTGCTTCTAGCCAGCTCTTAATTCAGTTTGCTTTCCATTATCGTAATAGGCTTCCCACTTACTTAGAACTTGAAAATGCTGCTGTGTTTAATACCCTCTAATACAAATGCAAACTTAGAATAGGTGCCATTTATGAGAGTCTACTGATTGATATGGGCTGTCTTAGGACCTTTATGAACTTCTCATTTAGTCTTTTAAGCATCCTGTGAGATGAGCATATTTATGAACAAAGAAGGCCTGAATCAGAGATGTGAAGCATCTTGCCCAGCGTCCTGCTGCCAATGTACAGTGACAAACCCAGGTCTTCCTGACTCTGAAGCTTGAGTGTATTCCTGAATATCAACTGCTTATCATGTCCCAAGCAACCCAGGGCCCCAAGCCTGCTTGGTTCTGCATGTATGTTGGAGTGGCCTCTCATCAAGAATAGTAGAGTTCACTCCGGTGACATTTACCTCTGCATGACACTGTTCCTTTTTTTCTTTTTCTTTGCTAAAGCGAAGAAAGCTGCTAGAAGGGGGGTCTGAGCCTTTGCCTCCTCCATAACTACACCTTTATAAATAAAATAAAAGGCTGTTAAAGGAGACTGGGCTTGAGTCCAGGCTAATCTGTAGAGGAGGGAGGCCCCTGTTCCTCACCTAGCGTTTTGGTGCCCATCATGTTGTGCCCCTGCAGAGCCTTTGCGGTTGAGCCGTCCCCAGCTGTGGTGCACACATGTAGCCTGTGCTCCCTGGAGCAGTCCAGGCACTACTCACTTTTCTTCCCTGAGATCAAAACATATTACTCTCACCCCCACCCCAAAGTGTGGCCCTTTCTAATGAACTAATCCTTCTTAATATGCTAGCAGGTGAGCAAAGGGTGATAGAGCACCTAATACAGGTAACTCTTGACTTTTTTTTTTTTTAACCACTTCTTTGTATTACACATTAACATGATTCTGAATACCAAATCCAGACCTTTGCCATCTGACATATAGATCAGTCACATCGTGGTACTGCTTGTCATCCAACAATTTAGTTTTCTGGCAGTAGCCAGGGGAGATTTGCTTCTCACCTTATCCTCCTTCCACCTTCCCCCAGGACCACTCCTTTGCCACCCTCCAGCAGCCAAGCTCAAATGAGCTCCAGCTTCCCCCCGAGTCGGCCCCCGTTTTGGTAAGGAAGGAAAAAGGTGAGAATAGCGAGGGGTGAGGGAAGATTCTTGGAGAGAGATAATGCTGTGGTTTTCCTTGCCATTTAAAATATCATTGAGGCAGGACAATTTTAGAAGGAAAGATGCCTGTGCAAACCCGTAAATTGGGCTTTTATAAAATTTAGTTCACAGAAACCTATTTGTCTCAAAAGCAAGACCTGCCTTACTACGTCAATCTCGGAGAGACAGGAGATAAGAAACAGCAAGAATTCTCGCCTGAGGAGTTTATCAGACTGCTAGGGTCTTTGCTTAAGCCATAAAGACCACAAATTTCCAGATATCTCAAGGTATGGGCATCCTTAATATGTGTGGTGCTTTATGCTACATATACTGCATGTAACATATAGTTAAATCCTCTACAACTACCCTACGTAATAGACATTATTATCCCAATTATCCTGCATCCTTGTGTTTTAAGACTGAAATAATCCTGTTGATTTAAACGTGTTTTCATGTACTTGTTGGGATTAATCAGGAAATTCAAAAGGACCTTTTTTGTACCTTTCCCTAGTTGGAGCTCCCCATTCTCACTGATAGGTAAAACAGTGTGTTAGCTCCAGCCTGGAATCTTTGCTTTTGCTCTTCTGGTGCTGAGAGAGGAAATGGACTCCTCGTGAGTCATGATGGTAGTTACACAGTGTATATGTGGAGCATATGTGTCTCCTCCATGCTCTGCTGGGTTATAGGATCTTGGGAAGCATTTGTTTTTACCTGATGGACTTCATTTATTACCTTTCATGTAACAATATTCCTTCCTGCTACAGCTGATTTTGCTGAAGAGGCAATTCATAAGGCAGTGTCCTATGCATAGTCTGACATGCTGTCTCTGTATCCCCCTCCATTCTCAGTAACTTCCCAGCCTATTTGGTGTCTCTAAGGAGGAACCCAATAACGGAGACTTCCATTTCACCTGGGAATGTGGTCTGGCCATAAGCTATCATCCTTTCCATACATAACTGACCCAGTCTGCTTTCCAGATGGGAAATGTGCAAGACCCAGATATCAGGAAACTATGAAACCATAAGTCAACTCTGAAAAAAATCTATTTCCTACCTGTTGAGACGTATTATGATTAAAATTGTTATAAATGCCATATCTTATCTGTTTCTTAACGAATTGCACAATTCTTGCTAAAATAAATGCCATTACCTGTATGCTTCAGGGAATTCCCCAATTTGATCATCATTTTATGTATGTGTGTGTTACGTGTTACGGTAAAACATTTGAAAAAGAATGAACACTCTTGTGTGGAATGGATATGAATTCCTTCATTTGGTAATAAAGACTATTCCAGGAAGCACACTCTGATTCTTAAAATAAAATATTACCTGTTTCAACCTTTTCAAAGGAGCAGTCTCTCTTGAAGATTCTTCCTGGAGTTGCTGTGTGTCTATTTCAAAATTTCTTTTCTTCGTTTTAACGCTTTGGCTATAGAGTCAGAAATGTACTTAAATAAAAATTATTTTGTATTTAATTTAGAGGAGAATAAAAGGAAGAGAAATGAAAAGTCAGACTGAGTCTTTATGTCGGCTCCAAGGATGTAGGGCTTAGAGGGCTTTTCTAGTTTTATGAGAATTTGTACTACTGATTTTTATATATTCTTGTTTTTGAAATGAGCAGATCTCTGGGGAAGCTGTTGAGTTACAACGGCATTTCACTGTGATCCCTCTCGAGCTCAGTTCAGTTCTCTAACCCGGTGATGACTTGTCTTGTTGGTTTACCGTCTTGTGAAATGTCAGCTCAAATTTCCCAGAAGTCTTGTGTTTACGATGAGTCAGAGTGCTTTTCCTCAGTGTGATGGTTGTCAGCCTTCTTGATTTTTAATGTATGTGCTTATTAATTCAGTGTACCTAAATCTGTAGTCTAATCTGTATATGCTACCCTAATTGTTAATTGTATTATTGATTATTTTGATTATCTTGCTTGAAGATTGATTCCTACTTTTCAATTTGATAGAAATAAAGTGTTTTTTCTGCTTATAACTAGTGAATTCATTTAATAATTGTATAGCTTTTTACATTTGACAGTATAAATTGTCACAGATATTTCCATTATGCCACTCTGCAGTCACTACATTATCAACAGCATTATCTCCAGTTTTCAAATGAGGAAAATAAAGAACATGATGTTACCTGGCTGAGGTGACAGTTTGGGACAGAGCAAGAGTTATGATTCCTAGTCCCATTTTCTTTTTTATCCCATGTTGTCTCATTTCATATACCCTTAAGTTCCTTATTTATAGAACACTGTATTCTTCACAGATTTTCATGTGCATTCTTTAATTTTATTTTTGAAACAACTGGATGATGTGAGCAGATTCTGTCCCTATTTTACAGATGAGAAGACTTGACCCTAAGGTCACGACTTTCCGAAAGTTGTGGTATTTGAGGTTACTCAGCAGAAGCAGAAACCCTAGCAGGCCTGTCTGGTGGGAGCTGGGGTATGGAGGAAATACAGCCTCTGCTGGAGAAACCCCCCAAGACAGGGAGCAGGAGGACTACCCTGGCTTCTCCCATCCTCACGCCCTCCTGACTTTTGTACAGGCTTCCTGTTAGCTGAAGCCAGCTGATACAAGAGTCTCGGAAAGATGGTCTGTGGACTTCCATGCCCCTGAGCAGGCAGGGGAAAGGTGAAAGGTGTATGGTAGCAATGTGGTAAATTGTATTAAAGTTTAAGACATTGACTGCCCTTCCTTTTGGATTTCATATCTCAGGCCCACTGACTTCAGGCTTGGGCATATGACTTGCTTTAGTCAGTGTAATGAAAGTAGAAATGACATCTGCTACTTTTAAGAAGCCTTAACAGCAAGAACATGGTCACCAATCTTTTCCTCTGCCATGAGACTGGCAATCTCATGAGGCTCTTCAACCTGGATCCTAAAGTGAAGACTTGGAGCAGAGCTCCATCCATCCATGATGGATGACTTGTGTACATGAAAAATGTTTATAAGCCACTGGGATTTGGGCAGAGTTTATCATCACAGTATAACTCAGTTGGAGCTGACTGATATAGTGGGCCCAAGACTAGCAGATCCCACCGTCCAATTATAACTTTAATTCCCTTATCAAGCACTACTAGGCTCCTAGATGCCAAGATGAGTAAGCCCCAGGTCTTTCCCGAAGTTCCTCACAGTCTCCTGGAGGATATGTACATATGGTTAGATAACTCTATATGTAACTATCAGGATTAATCAGAGCTTTATAGTTGAGGGAATACAGAGGCAGTGACTTTTTTTTTTTTAATTCTTTTTATTGTACTTCAGATAAGGTTTACAGAACAAATAGTTTCTCATTAAACAGTCAGTACACATTGTTTTATGACATTGGTTAACAACCCCATGACATGTCAACTCTCCCTTCTCGACCTTGAGGACCTTTTTTTTTAGTGAAACTATACATAGCCAAAGTTACACCATTTTGGAAGTTTCTACATGTACAATACAGTGACATCAATTGCGTCTTCCAATTGTGCTGCTATTGTCACTATCCTTTTCCAAATTATTCCTTTACCCTTATCTTCAACTCCCTGTCCCCTAGGGCAGTGACTTTCTTGGCCGGCCAAGTAGAGACTAAAGGAGAGCTAATATTTGAGCTGAGTGATGTGGGGAAGGAGGAACCCAAGAAAAGGGAATGGTATGTGCACAGAATATTGAGCATATATGCCAGGTGGAGTTCAAAACAGTATGAGGAAGAAGTTTGGATATAAAGGGACAATTGAGTAATATTGGGAAGGATCTGGTCTAACTTTGTTGGTGCTAGACAGCGCAGACCCTATGCCAGGAAGTGGCATATCAGATTTTCGTGATAAAAATGTAACCCTACTACGTGTCTGAACTAAGATGTAGTAGTAAGGTTCAACAAAAAGCGATGATCAGATTCTAACAGGAGTAAAAAGGATTTAAATGTCCCTAGGGGTGAAGCCAGGAACAAAAATGGGAGTGATGTGAGGCACTAGGGAGTGATGGGGACTGTGAGGAACTGGAGAGAACTGTCTTATCTAAAAAGGAGTCACTGCTCAGATCTGGCCAATTGTTATTATTTTAGGAATGCTGGCCCAATGCTGCCCAATCTTTCAATTTGTCAAAAGAAGCCAGAAATCTGTTTCTGTGTGAAATTTTATTTTTAAATATTGGTAATTTAAATTTTAAAAAAATTACAAAGGACAAACAGCCTATTCTTGTAGACCAGTTTGGAACTTCTGGGTTAGATGCAAAGAAGTAGGAATGAGGAACTTGATGGCTAGATAGATGTTTAGGAAGTATATTAGTCATCTAGTGCTCCTATCACAGAAATACCACAAGTGGGTGGCTTTAACAAACAGAAATTTATTTTCTCACAGTTTAGGAGGCTAGAAGTCTGAATTCAGGGTACTGGCTCTAGGGGAAGGCTTTCTCTTTCTGTCGGCTCTGGGATTAGGTCCTTGTCACTTCAGCTTGTTTCCTGGTTCCTTGAAGATCTCCATGTGGCTTGGTGTCAGTCCCCCCAGCTCTGCTCTGCTCATTTGTTTAATTTCTTTTATGTGTCAAAAGAGATTGACTCAAGATACACCCTACACTAATCCTGCCTCATTAACATAACGAAGACAACTCATTACCAAATGGGATTATAACAAGAGGTGTAGAGGTTAGGATTTACAACACATATTTCTTTGGGGACATAATTCAATCCATAATAGGAAGTGTAGGGGTGAAATACATATGGAGGGGAGGATTTTCTGGTTTTGACAACAAAAACATGAATTTTTATAAAATTATGCTTTACTACAAATCACCACATATTTAAATAAGTTACTTGACTGCTTTTCCCAGAGTTCAACTGGATATAATTTTTTTCCATATTCATTTCAGCAGTGAATGTGAGCATCCAATGATAAAATGAAAACCCTACCCATACTGGAGGAAACCTACATAAACTGTGTGTGTATGTGAATAAAATATAAGTTTGTGCATACATGCATATGAAATGGAAGATACTAGCTACAATTTATTGAGGTTTACTCTGTGCCAGGGTAGTAGACCAGGTAATAGGCCAAGCATTTTATGTCAGTTAGAGATAATTAACCTGAGGCTTAGAAGAATTATTTGCTCAAGACCACCCACCACTAAGTGGTAGAATGAGGACTTCCACTCCAGTGCTCACTTATGATTAGTCAGCTGTTCTTCCTCATTCTGACTCTCACTGCCCACCTGAAGACCCAGAGGGACCACAGTTAAGGCCCCCGCAATTAAGGCACCTCTGGCCTTGGGCAGGACTGCCAGGAGTAGGGGTAAGGAGCCCTGCCACTTGGGTGTGACTAGGAGCTGAGCAGTATTTAGTCTCCTCTGAGCCCTGGTGGAGCAGTGGTTAAGCAGTCAGCTGTTAACCAACATGTGGGCTGTTTGAACCACCAGCCGTTCTGCAGGAGAAAGATGTGGCAGTCTGCTTCTGTTAATACTATAGCCTTGGAAACCCTATAGGGCAGTTCTACTCAGTCCTACAGGGCCACTATGAGTCAGAATCAACTCGATGGCAATGGATTTGGCTTTTGTTGGTTTGTGCCCAGCTTTTCTTCTAGCCAGGAGCCTAGGGCCAGTTTCTTTAACAAGCCTATAAGGCCTCCCAATACCATGGAGAAGTTAGTTCTCATATTCCGTCAGGAGTTGACACCGTGCATACTCCCATTTTTGGGTCATGTACTCTGAGAGAAGAATAAGATTTTCTGACAAGGAAGAATCAGGGAAACATAAATGAGTGGTTCACATCTACATCAGTCAGTACAGACCTTCACAGTAGTGGTCCAGATATAGTGACCACTCTAGACATACAATTTATTTACATCAGCCATCCTAGGTGCACTGACCATTACAGACAAACTACTCTGGACATATTGACCACCAGGACATACCAGCTACCTTAGACACACTGATCATATGTACCCACAACAATATGGAGACCTTCTATCAGTCCAACAGGGTCAGGAAGAAGGAGGTCAGGCTAAAATTGCTTACTAACCGGAACAAACCATCTTCTGTATTTTATCATCATGTAATAGTTTGGTGTGTTTCCCCAGGATGCAGTTAGTAAAATAGCCCAACCTCCTAGTACTCATACGAAAGTCATACCTAAAATTTATAAATGTTGGCATTTATTTGATTAGGCTAAACAGTAAGGATTCTCTGAAGATACCAACAGATGTCTAAATCTGAATATTTCCACACATCCTCCAAAAACCATACAGATTAACAGGACAACATATAAAATCACAATTAATTCATCCCTACAGTATGACCAGGAATACTGGCAACTCCCATTTTCATTTGAGTGGGGAAATAAACATCTGAAATCAGCAGCACCGGCTATGGATCCCATACAGAAGTGGAGAGTTAGACAGAAACTATTTGGAAAAGGAGAGTGCAATGGAGTCCCAGAGAGCCCTCCCCGCCCCCCATGTGGAGAAATACTGAGAACAGCCATGCTGGATCAGAGTGCTCCCAAATGGGGATTGAAAGGAAGTAGCTTGAAAGTGCATGAGCCTAGAAGTATAAGTCTTGAGAGGGCACAGCTTCTGGGAACTTGGAAGGAGAGGGCATCTCTTGGAGATTTAGTAATGAAGAAGGAAGAAGAAAGAAGGTGATTGAAATTAAGGGTCCTGTCAAGATGGCTGAGTGGTCTAAGGTGCCAGACTCAAGGTGCACACCTTGCCTGCAAGCATTCTGGTCTCTGAATGGAGGTGTGGGTTCGAATCCCACTTCTGACAAAATGCTTGGAAACCCTGGTGGTGTAGTGATTAAGAGCTACGGCTGCTAACCAAAAGGTTGGCAGTTCGAATCTACTAGGTGCTCCTTGGAAACTTTATGGGGCAGTTCTATTCTGTCCTATAGGGTCACTATGAGTTGGAATCAATTCAATGGCAACAGGTTTGGTTTTTGAGTTTATAACAACAAGTTTCATGAAATCTAAGACACATTAAACTCTCCCTGACCTCCAAAATGATGCTATTCATTAAAGAAATTTCGTTGCACTATAGCAGCTGAAGAGGGCACTCTTGACCCAAGAAACCTACGAAGACACTCAAATCATCCAACCTCATCTATAGAAGCACTTGCTCCAGGAAAATCCAAAGACCTTGAAAATGAACCGAAAAAGCCAGCCAACACCCATACACCACTGCTTTAAGAAGAAAATAAATGGAGAATCAAAATTCTTCAACTAATGAACTCACTCAAGACCCAACCTTGAAAGAGAGGAAACTAGCACACCACTCCAATATGAGCCTAATATTAGAAAAGCAATGGCGAATATGAAAAAAAGAAATCACAATTCAGGAATTCAAACATGCAGAAGAGAAGTGAGCAAAAAAACCATAAAAGCTGTGAAACAAGAGTTTACTGAAAACAGGAAAGAAAGTGAAGGAAAAGACAATGATCTCAAGAATTAGGACTAAATTACAAGGTGCACAGGGGGAATAGATTCAACAAAATATACAAAAGAGACAAGGAAAAGAGGAATGAAATGTCCAAGAGAAAACAAAATGATGAAAAAATGGGAAGTTCAGAAAGAAAAAAAGAATTATGGAAAACAAAGATGATCTAACACACCTATAATTGAATTCCCTAAAGAAGGAAAACAAAACAATAAATCAAAACTAACATTTAACTATAATCCAATAAAACTTACCAAGATAAATAAAAGAAAGCCTGAATCTACATAATGAAAGGATTCCCTGTGAAACTGTGAAAATTGACTCAGAATGGTCTGCTTGAGACATATGCTATTCTGCCCAAGGAAACTCCTCTCGACCTCCAGGCAAAAAGACCAAGTAATTCAATATACAAACCAAAACAACAATGGAGCAACATTTGTCAAGAAAAATAAGTGTGAACCAAGGATTCTATATCCAACAAAACTGACCTTCAATTATCAAGATTATAGATAAATAATTTAAAAAGTAAGATTCAAGATATATTCTACTTACTAGCCCTTGGAGTCTCAAGGTGGTGCAAGCGGTTAACATACTTAGCTGCTAACCAAAAGATAGGTGGTTCCAGTCCACCCAGAGCACCTTGGAAGAAAGGCCTGGTGAT
Organism: Dugong dugon; assembly: GCA_030035585.1. NCBI lineage: Eukaryota > Metazoa > Chordata > Mammalia > Sirenia > Dugongidae > Dugong > Dugong dugon. The sequence goes on from CM057462.1 coordinate 94,066,526, forward strand.
CTACTTAAATCAGCCGTTGAAAGCCCTGTGGAGCATAGTTCCACTCTGACACACATGGGGTCACCATAAGTAGAAACTGAGTCAATGTCAACTGGTAAAAAAAAAAACAAAAACTGGACAAGCTCCATCAAACCAAAGATGACTGGGGAAATACAACCAAGGATGATGGTGAGCGTCTATTATATTTAATTGAAGAGGTTAAAATGAAGGTAGCAACAACGTTGTAAAAATAGTCTGTAAATGTTAAATGTTCAAAAGTAGAAATAATACAACTGAAAAAATAAAAAGATAGGAGAAAGAAGAGAGATAGACGAGAGCAGAATAAGATCCTGATGGTCATATAAGTAATAGGTGGAAATCAAAGCATACCATTTAAAGCTGACAAGCCTAAGTAAAGAAAAAGGGAATGGTGCATTATGTATGGTATTAATAAAAAATACAATTTTTTTCTTAATATCAAAATAAATTTAAAAAGAACAAAGAAAAGAGAATACATAAATATAGTAAATTCAATACATACAATAAACATAAAATATGACAGAGGGAAGACCAAACACATTAGCCTTATCAAGAAATGTAAAAGGGCTTAATTCATCTACTGAAAGAAAACTTTTCAGACTGATTCAAGAAACAAAACCCAATTTTATGAGATATGCAACAGACATACCTAAAATGTACAAATCGACAAGAGAGAAGCCCAATAGAATAATGGACAAAAGATATGAACATGGTGGATAATTCACAAAAGAAGTACTAATGGCCAATAAACATATGAAAAGTTGCTGAACCTGACAAGCAATTAGGGAAATAAAAAATAAAAAGAATAATAATAAACCATTTTTTTAACTATAAATCTGTCAAAAATTTAAAAAAAAAAACTAATAATATCCAGTGTTTGGAGATTATAACGTAAAGGGCAACTCTCATATACTCTCAAAGGGGACATAAATTGATAGAGCCATTTTGGAGGGCAAATTGCCAGTATGTTTCAAGTTTGAAATCACACACCCTTTGATTCTAAAATTTCATTCCAAGGAATTTATCCTACAGAAACACATATACACACAAAGTTGTATATTATCAGAATATCCATTGATGCATTGGTTGAAACAGCAAAACTTGAGAGCAACCTAAATATCTGACAGTAAGTAATAAGTAATAAATCATTGTTTATTTGTATGTGGAATACTATGCGTTGGAGATATTTTCAGGATATGTTGCTACATGGAACACATGAGCAATATATAGATAGGTTATGATATCATTTATGCAAAACATGTCTTGTGTGTGTGTGTGTGTGTAGTGGATATGAACTATGATTACATAACTCAGGTGTACAAGAAATAAAACTTTCCTCATTTTCAATTTTATAATTGAGCCTAATTTCTGTTTTGAATCCCCATGCTACTAGCCTTGTGAGTACAATCTCAACCAATTTGGAGTTTCTCACTCCTTCTCTCCATGGCTGCATCTGAGTTCCAGGGTGCTTACATAGTGCCAAGACATTAGGAGTTGGGGGTGGTGGTCAGTTCATCTGATACTTGTCGTCCTTTGTCAACACAGGCATTTGCCAAGATATGCATCTTTCTGACTGATTCTCGGGCATCAGTTCACACAGGTGTTCCCATCCTGTAGGCCTAGTAGTCTACCCTTCCCATGGGCCCGGGAGTCATTCTGCAGGCCTAGGACTCATTTCGCTTCTTCTGCTCCCTACCAAAAACAAAAAAACCAAACTCACTGCCATTGAGTTGATTCTGACTCATAGCAACCCTATAGGACAGAGTAGAACTGCCCCAAAGAGTTTCCAAGGAGTGGCTGGTGAATTCAAACTGCCGACCTTTTGGTTAGTAGCCGTAGCTCTTAACCACTGTGCCACCAGGACACTGGAATCTCTGAGAGACTAAGGGAAACTTCCTGGGATTTTTGCCCCACGCTGAGAAACACAGGGCAGAGTCCCTCTCTCTAGGACCCTCCAAACATCTATGTTCTTAACATTTTCTTTCAGTCTCCTGCTCCCCATCTCTTGGAAGATTATCCAGGGGTGAGGAAAGTAGTGAGTGAAAAATTCCTCCCTCTTTGAATCCTCTATGTTTCTTATTTATTTACTATGTTCCTCCAAAGGCTTTGTATATTCCAGGGTTCATCCTCATTCCAAGAATTTTAGGCTTGGAAAAACTAAAGCTAAGGGAAGACCCTTACTATTCCCATACTTATTTTTTCTCTTCATCCACTCACTGTGGCAATGAGCACAGAGTCAAGCTGCTTAAACTGGGGAGTTGTGGTAAGAGAGGGAATTGGTTAATATTTCTAAATATTTTCTACCATGTCTTTTACACATATTTATTCATATATTTAAACGTAGAAGAAAGGTCTGGAGAGATATATATCAAGCAATTAATGGTGGATGCCTCTGGAGGGTTGTGAAAAGTGGGGACCTGCAACTCTGTCATTTTCCTGGAGGGTGGGGGAGCTTGACATTTGTGAATAGCGTTAGTGACACCACACACTCCAAACTAGAGGGGTGGAAACTGGAAATGAAATGTGACATGTACAAGAGCTGTTTCTCTTTTCCCTCCTTACTTGCTGATTCCTTATATGGAGACTGTGTGTCTCCTTTCTTTTATCTCCTCTTGATTGGGGATATGATTATCAAATAATGGATTCATCAAATGAGTTTCTAACCTGTATTTAATTTCCAGTTGGAATCTTCAGTGGACCCCTGCAGTGCAATGAATTACTTAGTATGGCCTTTCTAGCCATAGTCATTGTAACTCCCACCAAACGATCCGGTGGGACCTTAATGAGGGGATTGGTCAGTTTTGCCATCCTTCTAGTCTTCAAATGAGCCATCCTAGAGGCAGGAGGGATGATCTCATCACCACCAAGGAAGAAGAGCCAGGAGTGGAGCACATCCTTTGGATCCGGGATCCCTAAGCTGAGAAGCTCCTGGAACCAGGAGACTGAGAGAGAAAGAGCTGTAGTACAGAAGATGGCAAGTATTGGCAGCAGAGAAATGGCAGCAACAGAGGCCGGATACTGAGCAAGAAAGCTGAGTGCCTTTGGGCAGAAGGCTTGCTGGCAGAGTAGGATGCCTCCGGTCACTTGGTGGAGCTAATTTTCCTGACCCATGGAGCTAGAGTTGAGCACCTTTGGTTAGAGGCTTATGGGTGGATTGGGGTGCCTCTGCGAACTTATTGGCAGGGCTAAATGAGCTTTGTAACACTAGCCTGAGCAGGGCAGAAGCTGAGGGCCAGAAAGAGGCGTGCTTGTGGGCATGGCTGAGAAGAGGCTCTCCTGATGGAAGAATTGTATCCTGAGTGTTCCTGAACCTGAATTGTAACCTGTTACTTCCCTAATAAACCCCATCATTGTGAGATTGTCTGAGTTCTTTGTGGCCATTGCAATGAATTACTGAACCCAGCAGAGAAGTAGAGAGTATCGTGGGAGGGACTTGTTGGTGTCAGAATTGGTAAAAATGGTGGAGAGAGGAGGCATGTCTGACCTCTCCGCCTCATAGGAATCAGCCTTGGGCTGTTGATCTTGATTCTCCTTCCCCCTCATGAAATTAGAGAAGGTCAAACACCCAAACCTTATCTTATCTCTATTGTTTGAAATTCCTCTTGTGTTGATTTATTTTCTTTTTATTGCCAGAGCTGTTGCGAAATAGAAAAGTAAATTGATACATACTCTTCTTCCCCATGCTTCACTGTCTTTTAGTTCAAGTCTAAGCAACGATATCTAAAGTGGAGGAAGGGGAAAAGCAAAGGATCAGGACCCGTAGAACACGCAATCCCTGAACAAGACTCATACAAGATCAATGGAAGCAGAAGCAGTTACATGTATTTGGAGCAAGGTCACACATATTTCGTGGCCTGCAAACCTCTGCTTTTGGCTAAGGTGAATGCTTAGGTGACTTAGATGGAAGCAAAATCATGCCAACTAGATTTACAGCTGGGAGGGATAACCATCTTGGTAAAAGAATCAAGATTTGAGAAGACCTTAAGAGTCTAGATCAGAACAACAAAACGCAATTTAATGGACATAAATGTGAAGCCCTACATTTAGGTTTAAAATATTCAATTGCAGAGGTATAGAATGAGAGAAACTTGGCCTGATACTTTATATGAAAAAATTCTGAGATTTTTCAATGACTCTACACTAACTTGACCTAGTGTTTGAAAAATCCACCACCCACTAAGAAGAGACGATATAATCATGGCTCCTATAATAGAAATGTAGTGTTGTGTTCAGATGAATGTAGGTGATCATGTCATTGTACTCAACATTAATTTAACCTTCATAAATGACTTAAAAATTCATTGATTACTAAGTAATGGATTCATCAAATGAGTTTCTATTCTATATTTAATGTCCATGTACCTTGGTAGACGTTGAATATACAGTAGTTACACAACATCTGAAGTACTTGGAAAGGTTCTGGAATTCTACTTTTTAGAAAGATACTGTTAAAGAAAAAGCGTTCAAAAGAGAGTGAAGAGAATGTACAAGGATTGGAAAGAGGGTGTGAAGGTGAAGGATCTGAGGCTGGGTGTGAGAAGGGGGGCAAGTGTTAGTATTCTTCAGATACTGAAGAGCTGTAATGAGCAACCCAAGGTAGAACAAAAACCAATGACTAAATGCTGTAAGAAGACAGACCTGTGATCAATACAAGAAAAACTCAACAGTTACAACTCTCCCATAATGAATAAGGCTGAATTCCCTTCCAAATGGGATGATGATGATGATATGAACAATAATGGTTACCCTTTATTGAGTGTTTACTAAGTGTTTTTCACACGTTATCTCATTTAATCCTCATAACCATCCTTAAGAGGATCAGAAAAGTTAAGAAATTTGCCCAGGATTTGAGTGCCCACCCACAAGTCCACAAAAGAAGGGATAGACTGGTATTTCCATATTTCAAACACTGTTTGCTCTAGTCATCTAAGACTTTTTAGCAAAATGATAGTTTGTTCCATCTGAATATCCAGCATGAAGTCTGACACACAGTAGGTGTTCAGTGTACTGTGTATATTAGTTAAGTAAGAAAGAATAATCTATGAATGAGAGTGAAGCATTATGAAATGAGAATGGGCTTTGGAATAAAATGCACCTGGAACTCTACTGTGGTTGTAGATCTTGAAATGAGCCTCAAGGGCATGAAGCATGTTTGTAGAGCAGCGCTGTCCAGTAGAACCTTCTGCAATGATAGAAGATGCACACACACATACACATACACACACAAACATACACACATATATATGCTATCCAATATAGTAGCCACCAACACTAACCACATGTGGCTACTGAGCACTTGAGCTGTGGCTAGTTCAACTGAAGACCTGAATTTTTAATTTAATTTCTTTTAGTCTAAATATTATTAATTAAATTTTAAATAGCCACATGGGCCTGAGGACACCATATTGGACAGCATAGCTCTAGAAGCTTAGGTTCCATTGCATTTTCTGCAAGCCTTGTAAACTGTGTGAGGTGGGCACACAAGGGTAAAGATTGTGCTGATGCAGTTAGATGCAATCAGTTGACCTTGGCTCATCTGGGAGATGTACCAGTCTGGCTGAGGGGTCATCAGCAAAACTCACTTCTGAGGGTGGCAGGAACTCTGAACCAGTCGGCAGGATGTCCAGGTGGTCCTCAAGGCGATCATCCGAGGGGTATAACTAAACACTTTAGTGGCTGAAAGGCTGTGCGAGCTGCTAACAGTGCAGAACCACCTCCCCATCACCCACTGGTCATGGCTCCCTGGGGCCACCAAGGTCATGTGGAGAAAAAACAGAGACCAAGAAGATATAGGGGATTTTATGAGACTTTATTGGCCTCTTAGTGCATACTGCAGATTCTCCCAACACCGTCCTTAACAGAGGTTCCAAATCCAGATCTTTCCTGCTTCACCTTTTGCCACCTTCTCCGTTGTTTACCAAGCTTCAGCCACACAGGTTTTCTCTGTTTCTGCCTAGCACACACCAAGGCCGAGGAGAGCATCATGATTCAGGGTACAAACTCTGGGGCTAGATCACTGGGGTTCAAATTCTTCCTCTGCCCTTCATTCACAATTTATTAACATTTCTATGCCTCCGTTTTTTCATTTGTAAAATGAGAATAATAATATTACTTTCCTCATAGGATTGATAGAAGGACTAAATGCATTAATATATGTAAAGAACTTAAAGTTGTGCCTGGCACATAATAAGTATTATGAAGTGTTGGTTATTATTATTATTACTAGTCCTCAAGCATTAGGATTTGTTTTCTAAAGCTGGAACATTTTTCCCATGGACAATTCCTGGTCATCGTGCAGGTCTCAAAGTAAATGTAATTTTCTTGGGGAGACTTTCCCTGACTCTCAGCGAGCTTAGTCATGCCTCCCGGCCAGCTCCCATTATATGCTCTAATACCAGTCGGTGCTTTTCTTTCATAGCACCTAATACACTTGCATGATTATCTGTTTGGGTATTGGTTGTTTAATGTCTTTCTCCTCCATTAAATTACAGGCTTCATGAGTGAAAGAACCATAGTTGTTCAGAGTTGTATCCCAGGAACTAGCACAGTACCTGTTCAAAGTAGCTGTTTAACAAAAGAAAGAATTCATGTCAGTATTACAGGAGAAGGCCACCCAATATTTCAAGCCTAGCTCATAGAAGCAAGCCTTCTCAAATGTTCATATTATCAAAATCTTTCCCCATGTTGTAACACCATTCACTCTATCCTCCCAGTTCAGTTCTCTCCATCGTCATTAAAAACCACAGTTGGTAATAAGAAGTGGAGGTAGTTACTTGTAGAAGTGGGAGATATAAACCAGTAAATGTAATTCAGAGAAATTTGTTCTCTAGGGTTCCATCAGATGATCTTATTTGCTAATTGTGGTCCCTTAGGAGATACTGATATGCAGCTCCAGCTAATCTTTCCTTGGAGTGTCCATCTGGCATCATATTTCCAGGGATACCACTTAGGGTCAGATACTTCTTCCTCAATATACAGTCTCTTTAGAAGGCCCTGGGTGGAACAAACTTAAAGCTTGGCTGCTAACCAAAAGGATGGCATTTTGAGTCTACCCAGAGGCACCTCATAAGAAAGGCCTGGAGATCTACTTCCAAAAAATCAGCCACTGAAAATCTTACAGAACACAGTTCTAATGTGACCCACATGGGGTCACCATAAGTTGAAATCAATTTGATGGCAACTGGTTTGGTTTTGTTATTATATATGTGTATTAGTAAGAGTATTCTGCTGTAACAAACAACTGCAAAATCTCAATGGCTAAACACTGCAAAGGTGTTTCTTGCTTATACTGTCATTCATTGCGATCAGTGAGGCTTGGGGGAGGGTTCCATGGTGTCATGCAGTCACTCAGGGACCCAGCCTCTTTCCATCTGGTGGTTCTACCATCATTCAGGGCCTCAGAGTCCACCACCAGATCTTCTGCCTCCAACCAGCTGATGAAAGAGAGCTTGGAGGATCTCATGGGAGGTTTCAGAGGCTAGGCCTGTAAGTGGTGTATATAATTTCTCCCCCATTCTCTTGTTATTGTTAGGTGCTGTTGAGTCGATTCCGACTCATAGCGACCCTATGTATTACAGAACCAAACACTGCCCCGTCTGCGCCATCCTCACAGTCATTGCTATATTTGAGCCCATTGTTGCAGCCACTGCGTCAATCCATCTCATTGAGGGTTCCTCTTTTTCACGGACCCTCTACTTTACCAAGCATGATGTCCTTCTCTAGGGACTGGTCCCTCCTGATAACGTGTCTAAAGTACATGAGATGAAGTCTCGCCATCCTCTCTTCTAAGAGGTTGCTATGGATTGAATTGTGTCCCCCAAAAATCTGTAGCAGCTTGGCTAGGCAGGATTCCCAGTGTTGTGTGCTTGTTCCCTTTTTGTCATCTGATGTGATTTTCCTATGTGTTGTAAATCCTACCTCTATGATGTTAATGAGGCAAGATTAGAGACCGTTATACTAATGAGGCAGGACACAATCTACAAGATTAGGCTGTGTCTTAAGTCAATCTCTTTTGAGACTTAAAAGAGAGAAGGGAGCAGAGAGATATAGGGACCTCTTACCACCAAGAAACAAGAGCCAGAAGAATAGCATGTCCTTTGGACTCTGGGTCCCTGTGCCGAGAAGCTCCTTAACTAGGGAAGATTGGTGACAAGGACATTCCCCCAGAGCCGACAGAGAGAGAAAGCATTTCCCTGGAGCTGGCACCCTGAATTCAGACTTCTAGCCTCCTAGACTGTGAGAGAATAAATGTCTCTTTGTTAAAGCCAACTTCTTATGGTATTTCTGTTATAGCAGTACTAGATAACTAAGACAAGCATTCTAGCTGTACTTCCAAGACAGATTCGTTAGTTTTTCCTGGCAGTCTATGCTATATTCAATATTCTTAGCCAAGATCATAATTCAAAAGCGTCATTTCTTCTTCTGGCTTCCTTCTTTATTGTCCAGCTTTGGCATGCATATGGCAATTGAAAATGCCATGGCTTGAGTCGGGTGCACTTTAGTCCTCATAGTGACATCTTTGCTTTTTAACCCTTAAAGAGGCCTTTTGCAGCAGATTTACCCCATGCAATATATCATTTGATTTCTTGACTGCTGCTTCCATGGGCGTGATTGTAGATCCAAGTAAAACGAAATCCTTGACAACTTCAATCTTTTCTCCATTTATCTTGATGTTGCTTATTGCTTATTTTTGTTTTCTTTATGTTGTGATATAATCCATACTGAAGGTTGTCCTCCTTGATCTTCATCAGTAAGTGCTTCAAGTCTTATTCACTTTCAACAAGCAAGGTTGTGTCATCTGCATATCACAGGTTGTTAATGAGTCTTCCTCCAATCCTCATGTCACATTCTTCTTCATATAGACCAGCTTCTTGGGATTATTTGCTCAGCATATAGATTGAATAAGTATGGTGAAAGGATACAATCCTGACACACACCTTTCCTAATTTTATACCAGGCAGTATCCCCTTGTTCTATTCGAAAAACTGGCTCTTGGTCTATGTACAGGTTCCTCACGAGCACAATTAATTATTCTGGAAGTTCCATTCTTCTCAATGTTATCCGTAATTTGTTATGATCCACATACTTAAATGTCTTTGTATAGTCAATAAAACACAGGTAAATATCTTTCTGGTATTCGCTGCTTTCAGCCAGGATACAGCTGACATCAGCAATTCTATCCCCTATTCCACGTCCTCTTCTGAAACTGGCTTGAATTTCTGGCCAGATTTCATTCCCTTAGCCAAACTCAATCCCATGACCGTGAACAACAGTAAAGGCGAGAAAGTCTGTATGCCCACCAGAAAGAGAAATGTGGATATTGGTGAGCACTAGCCATCTCTGTCACAGAAGTAAATTAATGCCGCAATAGCAAAGATAGACGGCAAATATAAGGGAAGTAAGAACTCTAATTTTAACTATAATTACACTTCAATTAAAAAAAAGAAAAAGAAAGGAGAGTGTACATATTCTAAGATTTAAAAGCAAGCAGGCTTTCCCTGAAGGAATGCAGGTATCACAACACAGTCTTAACTATTGCAAAGGTACTATCCCATGGAACAAAAGGGGCGAGGACTGCAGCCCAGGCAGTGAGACCGGATTGAAATACCTATGGCCATTCTATGCAGTTAGAGATGAGTCCCTAGTTGAGCCCACCCCCTTTTCATTTACCCATCACCACCTATATCAAGCTTCCATAACGGACATCTTTTTGAGTGGGCCTAAAATGTAACACTTCAGTTTTTCTTTCTTATTGTAAAAGTAATATTCACTCCTTCTAGAAAGTTTGAAAAATACAGAAAGACACAAATAAAAATATCATTTATAGTCATGCAGTTGGGTTATTTTCAAAAAGGTCTCTGATAGGGAGATTGAAGGAAGAAGGGGCGAGGTCCCCAAATCAGCCTCCCTCAGCCCTTACCAGACATTTCCATGGCCCTGTCCTTCTCTTCCTGGAAAGCTACGTGTCTAAGATAACCACTAACACAAGGCATCCAATCAAACGGAGCTAAGGCAAAACTCTCCAGGAAGTTCTCCTCGCCCTTTGAGAGATTTCCCAGTCTCTACGTAAGGGTCTTCTCTAATAGAAAAGAGTTGAATACAGAGATCTTTTGGTACAGTATGTTCTGAATCATATGAAAGGGGAGGATAGAGATTAGTACGACTTGAACATCTGTTTTATGACAGACAAGCCTAGGTGCTTTACGAATTTAATCTCACATTTCATCTTCACAACAATCATGTGAGACAGATATCATAATCAGTTTTACAGAGGAGAAAACTAAGGCACAGAGAGGTTAGTTAACTTGTCCAAGATTACAAAGTCTAAAAGTAAACAATTCTTTGTTTTTAATCACTCCCCTCCACCTCCTCTAAGTTCCAGATATTATGGGGAAGATTTTTGGTTGTTATTAGTTGCCATTAAGTTGGCTGTGACTCTTGGGGACCTTATGTATAGCAGAACGAAATGTTGCCCAATTCTATGCCATTTTCATGATCTTTGGTATGTTTGAGTCCATTATTGTGGCTTTATGCCAATCCATCCCGTTGAAGGTTTCCCTTGTTTTTGCTGACCCTCTACTTTACCAAACATGATGTCTTTTTCTAGCAATTGGTCTTTCCTGATGGTATGTCCAAAGTAAGCAAGCCAAAATCTTGTCATCCTTCCTTCTAAGGAGCATTCTCGTATATGGGGAAAATAGGGATGGAGAATTTCTGGAAAGTCTCCTTAAAGTGAAGATGTCTGAGCTATGTTAGGCTGCGTATTAAAAGTTACAGGTCAGAAAACATTTCTTGAACATCTATGGCAGAAACTGCCTTCTCCAAGGTGCCACCTTGGTTCCAGCTTCCACCTGGTAACCCCGACCCCTGGACTGGGGTAACCACTGTTACCTTCTGCCTAGGGTTGCAGCAACTTTCTACTGCTGCTATTATCTAGACTACCTCATGATTATCATGCTCCTGTAATAAAGTCCCTTTGTTCTGATGCAAAACAAAATCAGAATAAATATTACTGGTTAAGAACCTTCTGTTTGTCAAGTCTGTTGCTAAATACAGAGAATCCTGTGATTAATAAGCTAGGTGTCAGATGCAAAAAATGAGTTTAGTCTATGAAGACAGCCTTTTAATCGCATATATTCAATATAAAATGAAAGAACTTTGACAGAACTATACATAAGTTCTTGTGGGAACACAAGAGCTGAGTCAATTAGCCAAGCAAGAGTGATGGTTGTCTGATCCATATCTTCCATGACTTTTAGTTTTTGATACCATCTGTATGCTGGGACCTGGTGAATGATAAACCTTTGTGTCTATACCTTTGAGATCATTGATTTGATCCCTTCATTTTACAGAGAGAATATACAAGCCACATTTTCCTCAGAGTTCATTTTCCTCTCATTTGCAATCATCCTTTCATGTCCCATGAAAAGGATAAGAATCTGAAGTCAAATAACGTGGGTTTGAATCCTAACTGTTCATACACTAGTTATATAACTTTGTGCAAGTTACTTAATGTTTCTATGCCCTAGCTTTTTCATTAGTAAAATGGGGACAGTAATAATTCCTGCCATTGACCATTGACTTCCCATTTTATCAGAGGGCAAGTGACAGCCCTATGAGGCTCTACATGATCCCTCCACCCCTGCCACCTCCCTAACCTCTCCTCCTATAGCTGCCCTCTTTGTTTACTCTCTTCTGTCCACACTGGTCCCCCTGGTGTTCCTCAAGCCAGGCTCACTCCCTAACTTCCTATCCTATGAAGGATCTTTACTCCACGTGTTCCCTCTACCTAGAATCCTCTTCCTTTAGGGACATGCTTGTTTGACCTCTTTCATCTCCTTCAAGTCTTTGCTCAAATTTGTTTCTCATGACCACCCCATTTAAAACTGCAACCTGCCCTGCTCCTCTTCCTTCAACCTAGTCCCCTCACCCTGCTCTGCTTTTTCTTTTATCCATAATACTTATACCTCTCGTCAAACTTTTTCACTTACTTAATTTTCCTATTGTCTCTCATCTGTCTCCCTACCTCCAACAGAATATAAGCTCCAAAAGGACAAAAATCTTTTGATTCATTCCTAATGAAGCCCAAGAGACTACAATAATGTCTTACACAGAGTAGATGCCCAGTTAATACTAGTTGAATGTGTAACACATCATAGGATTGCTGTAAAATAAATAAGATTTGTTTGTAAAGTTCTTAGCATAGCGTCCAGTGTGGAGTATTACCATAACAGTACCAAAAACCAATTGCCATCATTGTGATTCTGACTCATGGCAACCTCATGTGTGTCAGAGTAGAACTGTGCTGATTTTTTTGGAAATCAGTTGCTAAGCCTTTCTCTTGTGGTGGCTCTGGGTAGACTCAAACCCCCAACGTTTCGGTTAGTAGCTGAGCACATTAACTGTTTGCATTCTCCAGGAACTCCATCCTAATAGTAGCTAATGCATATTCAGTGCCAGGTGTTTTTCTAAGTGTTTACACATGATGGCTCTTTCAGTTCTCACAACACCTCTAGAAGAGGGGCACTATTATCACCATTTACAGATGAGAAACCAAGGCACAAAATGTCAATCCAACCTTCTAACTTCACTTATAACATTACTCTGCTAGTAGATTGTAGAGCCAGGTAGTGTGGCACCAGCGGCTGTCTTTTAACAGCTGTGCCCTACTGCCTCTTTCAGTAAATGTTATTATGTTTTTAGGTCAATTTAAAAATGAATGGGAATTTTTGAAGGCTAGAGTTGTACTACAACAAGGTGCTTTACAATAACATTATATTGCATGAAGTAGCTACACAAAATCCATATTGGACTTTTTATTTCTTGTCATCTTCCTCCTGCCCCGTCCCATCTTTGCACTTAACACCTGCCATGACAAGTCTGCATCCTAGGTGATAGAATCCATCCAGCTCCATTGTCCCTGCCACCTGGCTTCAGGCACAGATTTAGCAGAAAATGAGTGGTGGAGGTTTTGCTCCCTTCTAAGTTCTGAGATCTTAAAAGGCAATGCATCATTTATTAAGAAAACATTTGCAATTGGCCTATTGTGGACACAGTACTTTCATACATGTTTTCAGGGAAATTTCTCTGCATTCTGTGAATAAGACAAGGCAAATATTATTACCCCCATTTTATAGATGAGGTAAGTGAGGCTCAGAGAAATTAAGTGATTTATATAAGAACATTAAAATGGCAAATAAACTAAACTCAACCCAGGCCTTCAATGCCAAGCCATGCGCTCTTTTCACTTCGCTCAGTGGGGGAGAGAGGTATAAGGCTTAGCTTGAGCATAGTAGATCTCAAAAAAGGTTTCTTATGTTTTTAACATGTGATATTACTTTGCCTTTGAATAATTGCTCTTTCCTGTGACTGTTCTTCATTTAGTCGGCCTCTTTTAGAACTCCTTTCTCCTAAGGGTAAGGAGTGTTCTTTCAGGAAAAAGTATCTGATCTCTAATTATGAGAGTCTGGGCATTAACCTGTTAGTTGGGTATTGTTCTTTAGTTGGTGGGGGCCTGTGTTGATTAGTCTGTGAATATGATGTCTAATTATTCTGCACTCCTTGTATGCACATGCCATTTCTCCTATCCGGAAGTAGACCTATGACTCCTCCCTTGAACAGCAAAGTCTGTAATTGGTTTGATCAATAGAATGTGTAGGAAGTAACACTTGGGGACTTCTGAGCCAAGGCATTTAAAAAAACCTGGCAGCTTCAGTTTCTTCCGTTTTGGAAACCAGCCTCCATATTGTGAGGGAGTCCAAGTAACCACGTGGAGAAGAATCCAGGCCTTAGCTGAGCTTCCAGCTGACAGCTAGATTCAACTTTTTAGCTATGTGAATAGCCATCTTGGAAGTGGATCTTCAAGCCTCCCTGAAACATCCCAGCTGATACCATATGGAGCAGAAATGAGCTGTCCCCTCTGAATCCTGCCCAAATATCTAAAATCATTAGCAAACAAATGATTGTTGTTGTTTTAAGCCATTAAACTGAAACAAATCTCTTAGAATCCAGAAAATATTTTATATGAAAATTTTTTCCTCTTCTTACATGGTACTGTTGCTGAAAATGTCATAGTTGGAAGGATTTATGTAGGTGTTGCTTTTTAAATCTTGTCTATATTATAATTTTGTAAACTTGGAGAAGTTTGAATTGAAAGATAAGTTTAATGTGAAGACTGCCCTTAAGTGTTTTCTGAGCTAATAAAAGTCATATTGGGGCTGGGGCCAAGATGGCGGAGTAGTCAGACGCTTCTGGTGGTCCCTCTTAAAACAAAGACCCAAAAAAAACAAGTGAATCAATTATATATGACAATCTAGGAGCCCTGAACATCAAAGGCAAAGTTGAGGAATTGGACTGAGTGGCAGGAGGAGGAAGAGATGGTTCAGAAGCAGCGAGGACTTGCCAGACCTGACCCGGCGAGAACGTGAGCCCTTCAGGCCGGATCAGCTCGTGGTGCATGGTAAGGCAGGCAAGCAGCAGCGCTGGGGAGGTGTTTTCCATATCAGGAGAGACCCAGCAGCAGAGAGTCTACTCAGCCATCCACAACCAGTGAGAAGCAGCCTTTGATCAGTGAAAGATAAATACTCGTGTCTGGTCTACTGTGCGGATCAAAAACACCACACTTTGGAAAAAAACTCTCCCATTTACTTCCCCACTCCCTGCTCTGCACTGGGTCCAGGATGGCTTCAGAGAATGCTGAGTCCTCTGGGCGGAAGTGGGACCCATCACACACCCTGAGCCATTCTCCTGGCCTTGGATAGAGAACAAGTTAACAAACAGGGGAAAAAATAATCTGCTAGCTCCCCTAAGCCAGGAACTCAGGATAGGCACAGCTCCTTTGCCTAGGCATAGGCATAAGGCATCCACGGACTTTGAGTGCCTTTCCCCCTGTAGATACTAGTGTGGGCGCATTTCAGCAGTGTAGGCCCTCATTACCACAGTACAATAGGGTATATACCTGAAGTCTAACTTCAACAGTTTCAGCTGTGAAGTGGCAGGTTTGTGATATTTGACACTGTCCTGCCCATTAAGCAGTGTCTTCACCTACCCACATCAGGGGCTTGCAGACTGGTGGCTCCACCCATGCCACCTAGCCACCCGTGACAGGGGCCCAAGAATAAGTGGTGTCCCCCAGCCAACAGCATTGGGTGTTCATAGTCCGGCCACAAAACCCACCCACCTACACTCTCTGGGGAACAGGGACATGCTTTCCTACTGGACACTCGGGGGTGGCCGTCGGCCCCTTGCCTTGCTCAGCATGTGACCCCCTGCTGCAGCCAGATGCCTGTGCCTGCACCAATCACCCATGCCTGTCTAGCAGTGTAGGTGAGAGCCTGCTCCACACACTTGGTGGCCGATTACCTGGACACCTGAGCTGAATCCATACAGGAGGAGTGGGAGGACTCCTGGACTCACATACTTAGTGGCAGTTCTGGCCACCTGGTGGCAGGACGTTGGAGCTTCAGGGGGACCAGTGATTGGGCTAGCTCACACAAGCAGCCTATTTGGGCATTATCAAAACAAAACGAAACAAGAAGCTAGGACAAAGTAAGCAAACATAAAATAAATAAATATAATAACTTATTGATGGCTCAGAGACAACAGTCAATATCAAATCAAAAAGAGGCAGACCATGATGACTTCAGCAAGCTCCCAAAATAATAAAATTTTCTGGAAGAAGAGAATTTCTTGGAATTACCAGAGGCAGAATGCAAAAGATTTACATACAGAACTCTTCAAGGGATCAGGAAGGAAATTAGACAAAACGCAGACCAAGCACTATAGGAACTTGAGAAGAGCATAATGACAAATTTAACAGGCTGCAAGAATCCACAGAGAGACAGCAATCAGAAATCCAGAAGATTAACAATAAAATTACCAAATTAGACAACTCAATAGAAAGTCATAGGAGCAGAATGGAGGCAATGGAAGTCAGAATTAATGAGGTTGAAGATAAAGTACTTGACACCAACTTATCTGAGGAAAAACCAGATAAAAGGATTCAAAAAAATGAAGAAACCCTAAGAATTATGTGGAACTCTATCAAGAGGAATAACCTACAAGTGATTGGAGTACCAAAACAGAGGAGGATAACAGAAAATACACAGAGAATTGTTAAAGATTTGTTGGCAGAAAACTTCCCTGATATTCTGAAAGATGAGAAGATATCTATCCAAGATGCTTATTGAACCCCATATAAGGTAGATCCCAAAAGAAAGTCACCAAGTCATATTATAATCAAACTTGCCAAAACCATAGATAGAGAATTTTAAGAGCAGCTAGGGATAAACAAAAAGTCATCTACAAAGGAGAGTCAATAAGAATAAGCTCAGACTACTCAGCAGAAACCTTGCAGGCAAGAAGGCAATGAGATGACATATATAAAGCCCTGAAGGAAAAAAATTGCCAGCCAAGAATTCTATATCCAGCAAAACTATCTCTCAAATATGATGGTGAAATTAGGGCATTTCCAGATAAACAGAAGTTTAGGGAATTTGCAAAAACTAAACAGAAATTACAAGAAATACTAAAGAAAGTCCTCCAGTTAGAAAATCAGTAACATCAGATAACAACTCAAGACTAGAGCACAGGACAGAACAACCAGATATAAACCCAGATGGGGAAGCCACAAAAATAAATCAAAGCTAAAACACTGAAAATAGAGAAAAAGAGATGTCAATATGTAAAAGATGATAACATTAAAAAGTCCTATTGACAGACATATGCACACGTATGTTCATGGCAGCATTGTTCACAATAGCAAAACGATGGAAACAACCTAGATGCCCATCAACAGATGACTGGATAAACAAACTATGGTACATACACACAATGGAGTACTATGCAATGAGAAAGAACACCAATGAATCTCTGAACCATCTCATAACATGAATGAAACTAGAGGACATTATGCTGAGTGAAATAAGTCAGTCACAAAAGGACAAATATTGTATGAGACCTCGATTGTAAAAACCCATGAAAAAGTTCACACACAAAATGTAACAATTTTTGTTGGTTACCAGGGATGGGAGGGGTGTGGGGGAAATACTAAATAGGCAATAGATAAGTGGCATCTTGGGTGAGGGCTGAGACAGTACAGAATACAGGGGAAACTAGCACAACTTGTACAAGGAAAGGTCATGGAAGCCCCACAGACACATCCAAACTCCCTGAGGGACTGAATTGCTGGGCAGAGGGCCGTGGGGACCATGGTCTCAGGGAACATCTAGCTCAATTGGCATGACACAGCTTATAAAGACAATGCTCTACATTCTACCTTGGTGAGTAGTATCTGGGGTCTTACAAGCCTGTGAGGGGCCATCTAAGATACTCCACTGGTCTCATCCCTTCGGGAGCAAGGGAGAATGAAGAGAACAGGATACAAGGAAAAGATTAGTCTGAAGGACTAATGGTCCACAGCTACCAAGGCCTCCACCGGACTGAGTCCAGTACAGCTAGATGGTGCCCGGCTACCACCACTGACTGCTCTGACCAGGATCACAACAGAGGGTTCTGGACAGAGCTGGAGAAGGATGTAGAACATAGTTGTAACTCACAAAAAAAAAAGACCAGATTTACTGGCCTAAAGGAGACTGGAGAAACCCTGAGAGTATGGCCCCCAGACACCCTTTTAGCTCAGTGGTGAAGTTACCTCCGAGGTTC
Organism: Dugong dugon; assembly: GCA_030035585.1. Taxonomy (NCBI): domain Eukaryota; kingdom Metazoa; phylum Chordata; class Mammalia; order Sirenia; family Dugongidae; genus Dugong; species Dugong dugon. The sequence goes on from CM057462.1 coordinate 94,084,205, forward strand.
ACTGTTCAGCCTGGGAGTGGACAGCCCCATAAAACCAAATGAGACTAACGAGGTACAGGAGTCCAGTGACAAGGGCCAGAAGGCAGAAGGGGACAAGGAAGCTGATGATAGGGAACATAAGGTTGAGTAAGGATATTGTTGATGTGTTGTGAGATTGTTAACCATTGTCATAGGGCAACATTTGTAGTAACTGTTAAATGAGAAACTATTTTGTTCTGTAAGCCTTCATCTTAAGTGAGAATAACAGCACAATTGGAAGAGCGTAGTCAATGGCACTGAACTGTGTATGTAGAGATTTTTGAAACGGTTTATCTTTGGCTATGTGTATTTTCACCAAAAAAAAAAAAAGGTTGAGAAGTTAGAGGGTTAATATGTTGTGGGGTTGTTAACCAATGTCATAAAACAATATGTGTACTATTGTTTCATGAGAAACTATTTGTTCTGTAAGCCTTCACCTGAAGTACAATAAAAATAATAATAATAAAAATAAATAAATAAAAAGTCATATTGACGTTGCTGTTGGGATAATTGAGACATCACTATTAGTCCCCATGGCTCTGATGGCACTTAAGGTGACTTTAGGTTTTACAGTTTAGTTTATTTTCCAGAACTTTCTCTATGGGAAGGTGGGTAACAGGTTCCCTCAGGCATAATAGAACCGAGACACAGAAATAAATCACTAAGTTTAAAGGATGTGACCTTCACCAAAAATCAGGACCTTCTCATTTCTCTCTCTTTCTGTGTGTGAGTGTATATGCATATATACATATATATGCATACAGATAGATAGTTGTGTGCCATCCAGTCGCTTCTGACTCATAGTGACCCAAAGTGACAGAGTAGAACTGCCCCAAGGGGTTTCATAGGTTGTAATCTTTATGGGAACAGATCGACAGGTCTTTTCTCCCGTGGAGTGGCTGGTGAGTTCAAACTGCTCACCTTTCTAGAGCTAGAGAGAGAAAGAGAGAGAGAGAGAAGATGCCATTGTATTTTTTACCTTTCTCTCTAAAAGGGCATAGTATTTTATAAGCTACCATTTATTTAACCTATTTGATTCTTTACATGTAATAATAAAACTTAAAACAACACTATGAGGTAGGTAATATTTACTATCTCCATTTTACACATGCAGAAACTGAGGCTTAGAGAAGTTAGGCAAGTTGGCCAAGTGTTATGAATTGAATTGTGTCCTCAAAAATTATGTGTTGTAAATCCTCATCCTTATATCTATGGATATAAAAAGCCCTGGGGGCACAGTGGTTAAGCACTCAGCTGCTAACCAGAAGGCTGGCTGTTCAAACTTGCCAGCTGTTCCATGGGAGAAAGATGTGGCAGTCTGGGTCCACAAAGCTTACAGCCTTGGAAACCCTATGGGGCAGTTCTATGCTGTTCTACCGGGTTGCTATGAGTTGGAGTAAACCGGAAGGCAGTGTGTTTGGTTTTTGGTTTATATCTATGAATGTAATCCCATTTGGGAATAGGGATTTCTTAGTTATGTTAATGAGGCCATATTAGTGTAGGGTGTGCTTTAAGCCAATCACTTTTGAGATCTAAAAAGAGCAGAGTAAGCCCAGAAGCAAGCAAGCGCTGATGGGAGACTATAGATGCCGCATCACGTGAAGATTGCCAAGGGACCGAAGAAAAGACACTGAAAAAGAGACAAAGACCCAGAGCCAATAGAGAGAAGGCCTTCCCCTAGAGCCAGTGCCCTGAATGCAGACTTCTAGTTTCCTAAACTGTGACAAAATAAAATTCTGTTCGTTAAAGCCACCCATTTGTGGTATTTCTATCATAGCAGCACTAGATAACTAAGACACCAAGGTCACACAGTAAGTGTGGGAAGCCTAACAAACCAGTTGCCCTCAAGTGGATTCTACTGATTGTGACCCCGACCCCAGGTGCTTCAGAGCAGTACTGCGCTCCATAGGGTTTTCATGGCTATGACCTTCTGGAAGCAGATCGCAAAGCCTTTCTTCTGAGGTGCCTCTGTGTGGGTTCAAACTGCCAACCTTTCGGTCAGCTGCCAAGCATTTAATGTTTATGGCACCCAGGGATGCAAGCCGAGGTTGGAAAGCCTAGGTTCTTTCTATTAACGCTCCCCCCACCGCCAGAACCCCCGCCCTGCAACACACACACAAGAATCTTGTATCCCACTGGTTTGGAGGACTGTCATTTTATCTTTCTGAACTTAGCTTTGTAAACTCAAAGACATGAACGGAATTCAGCGTTTTTTTGTTTTGCTTTGTTTTTTCTCCTATGCCCAGTAAGCAAGATGTACAAATAAGTGGGCTTACTTGCTTTGCAGTTTTGACATTTGAAAAGAAATTCCATGTAGCTAATGCTCACTAATGTGCCTGAGGGCAGTTGCGTGTTTCCACTCTGGTGGAAGATCTTCTCTCAGTTGGCATTCTTTTCCCCCTGGATTCCAGTGATTGCAGAGAAGGCTCCCCACTGGATCTGCCTGGAGCAAGCTGTGACTGGGGGAACCAGAGGCTTCTGGCTATGTTTCAGCTCTAAGCTGGAAGGGTGCCAAAAAATCACATGCTGTTTGGACTCAAAGGGCAAGACAAAGAATGTCCCTCTCATCCTGCTCTGACAATGAAGTCTAAGAAGTGAGCAAGTGGGTCCCTGCAAGGAGCTGCTTCAACCCACTGGAAATGTTAGGACAATGGAAGGAAAGTGAGCCCCTAAGCCAGGTCCACTGGGGCTCCTACTAAGCTGTTACTAATAGTAATATTTCAAAACCAGTTAGTGAGAGTCAGAATATACAGGGAAGGGTGGTGGAAAGTACCCTAAAAGGGAACTTCTAGGTCATCTGGTTAAATCTTCTCCATTAATGGGGGTGGGATGAGGTAGTGGTGGTAAGAATAGTAAACCAGGAGAGAAAGGGACCTAACCAGGATTTTACAGACAGTTTGGGTAACCAGGACTAGATTCCAGTGTCTTAACCTCAAGGCCAGATTAGAAGTCCTTGAAACAAAGGACAACATTTGTCTGGGGAATTAGTTGGTGGCATGTGGCCACTATTCCTGAGTAGATAATTTCAGCTAAGGACCTAGCTCTTCATCCTGGAAGCCTGGGGAATAAGGATTGGTATAGAAGAAAACTCAGCTTATTGTTGACAAAGAGAAGGAATACCTCTCAATTTCCACCCCTTCCCAGTCTCTCCCACTTCCTTTCTTCATTTCGTATTTGTGTCTTCCTATTCTTGTGAATTAGACACAGAATAAAATAGGACTGTTTCATAATTACTCTTTGAGGGTCACTTATCTAGACCACTAAGGGCCTCATTCTAAACTTTATTATTGTTGTTAAGTGCCATCCAGTTGTTCCTGACTCATAGCAACCCTATGCAAAACAGAACCAAACACTGCCTAGTCCTGTGCCATTCTCACAATCCTTGCTATGCTTGAGCCCATTGTTGCAGCCACTGTATCAATCCATCTCCCTGAGCGTCTTCCCCTTTTTCACTGACCCTCTACTTTACCAAGCATGATGTCCTTCTCCAGGGACTGGTCCCTCCTGACAACATGTCCAAAGTACGTGAAGTCTTGCCATTCTTGCTTCTAAGGAACATTCTGGCTGTACTTTTTCCAAGACAGGTTTGTTCATTCTTATGGCAGTCCACAGTATATTCAGTATTCTTCGCCGACACCATGATTCAAAGGCATCAATTCTTCTTTGGTCTTCCTTATTCATTGTCCAGGTTTCCCATACATGTAAGGCGATTGAAAATACCATGGCTTGGGTCAGGTGCACCTTAGTCCTCAAAGTGACATCTTTGCTTTTTAACAGTTTAAAGAGGTCTTTTGCAGCAGATTTGCCCAATGAAATATGGCATTTGATTTCTTGACTGCTGCTTCTGTGGGCATTGATTGTTGATCCGAGTAAAATGAAATCCTTGACAACTTCAGTGTTTTCTCTGTTTATCATGATGTTGCTTATTGGTCCATTTGTGAGGATTTTTGCTTTCTTTACATTGAGGTGCAATCCATACTGAAAGCTGTAGTGTTTGATCCTCACCAGTAAGGTCTTTCAGTTTTGCAATTACAACGACTTACTCATTTCAAATACCTTTTTACAACAACTCAAATAGCAACTTTACATGTGGACCTTGCAGGATGGAATACACACGAATCAAATCGACTATATTTGTAGAAAGAGATGATGGAAAAACTCAATATCATCAGTCAGAACAAGGCCAGGGGCTGACTACAGAACAGAGCATCATTTGCTCATATGCAAGCTCAGGTTGAAGCTGAAGAAAATTAAAACAAGTCCATAAGAGCCAAAGTATGACCTTGAGTATATCCCACCTGAATTTAAAGACCATCCCAAGAATAGATTTGATGCATTGAACACTAATGACTGAAGACCAGACGAGTTGTGGGATGACATCAAGGACATCATACATGAAGAAAGCAAAAGGTCATTAAAAAGAAAGAAAAGACCAAAATAGATGTCAGAAGAGACTCTGAAACTTGCTCTTGAACACTGAGTAGCTAAAGCTAATGGAAGAAATGATGAAGTAAAAGAGCTGAACAGAAGATTTCAAAGGGTGGCTTGAGGAGATAGAGTAAAACATTATAATGAAATGTGCAAAGACCTGGAGTTAAAAAACCAAAAGGGAAGAACATGCTTGGCATTTCTCAACTGAAAGAAATGAAAAAATTCAAGCCTCAAGTTGCAATACTGAAGGATTCTGTGGGCAAAAAACTGAACCATGCAGGAAGCATCAAAAGAAGATAGAAGGAATACACAGAGTCATTGTACCAAAAAGTCGACATTCATCCATTTCAGGAGGTGGCATATGATTAAGAACCAATGATACTGAAGAAAGAAGTCCAAGCTGCAATGAAGGCATTGTTGAAAAACAAGGCTCCAGGAATTGACTGAATACCAATTGAGATGTTTCAACAAACAGATGCAATGCTGGAAGCACTCACTTGTCTATGGCAAGAAATTTGGAAGATAGCTACCTGGTCAACCGACTAGAAGAGATCCATATTTGTGCCCATTCCAAAGAAAGGTAATCCAAGCGAATGTGGAAATTATCGAACAATATCATCAATATCACACATAAGTCAAATTTTGCTGAACATCATTCAGAATGTTGCAGCAGTATATTGAAAGGGAACTGCAAGAAATTCAGGCTAGATTCAGAAGAGGACATGGAACAAGGGATATCATTGTTGACGTCAGAGGGATCTTGGCTGAAAGCAGTGTTTTATTGGCTATGAAAAGGCATTCGATTGTGTGGATCATAACAAATTATTGATAACATTGGAAAGAATGTAAATTACAGAAAACTTAATTGTGCTGCAGCAACCTGTACATAGACTAAGAGGTAGCTAGTTGTTCAAACAGAACAAGGGGATACTGTGTGGTTTAAAATCAGGAAAAGTATGCGTCAGGGTTGTATCCTTTCACCATACTTATTCAATCTGTATGCTGAGTCAGTAATCTGAGAAGCTGGACTATATGAAGAAGAACTCGGCATTGGGAGTGGAGGAAGACTCATTAACAACCTGTGATATGCAGATGATACATTCTAAACTAGAAGACCAGTTTAGCTCTCGCTGACTGATGTTGGCCTTCATGCTTTCTGTGAGTTTCTCCATGACTCTGCCCTGAGGCTTAGCAGGTGATCCTTAGCCTCTCTGAGTGGCCCAGGGGTCATGAGGAAGTTGAGTGTAGCCAGAAGGCATGGGTCTAGGTTGAATCCTGATCCAACCATGTTTTAGAAATTAGATTGACCCACATGGAATTGTAGATACGCAACTTTTAAAAATTAAAATTTGAAAACTACTATTCTTGGAAGAAAATGTGGGGGTGAGGCTGTGTGACCTAATGTTTAATGACAGATTATCAGGTATAATAACAAAAGCTTGAGCAGCAAAAGACAAAATACATAGATAGGACTCATAAAATTAAATGCTTTCCTACATCAAAAGACTTTATCAACAAAGTGAAAAGACAACCTACAGATTGGGAGAAAATTTTTGAGAACTGTATATCAGATAAGGGGCTAATATCCAAAAAATATATAAAACCAAACCAGTCAGTTCTGACTCATAGCGACCCCATGTGTTGCAGAGTAGAACTGCTCCATAGGGTTTTCAGGCAGTGACCTTTCGTAAGCAGATAGCCAGGCCTTTCTTTTGAGGTGCCTCTGAGTGGGTTCGAACTGCCAACTTTTAGGTAAGTAGTAGAACATTTATCTGTTTTTGCCACCCAGGGTCTCTCTGTCTCTATGTAAACCTTTTTCCTGAACCATTTGAAGACATGTTAAATATATCATGGTCCTTTACTCCCAAATACCTTAGTGTGTATTTCCTAAAAATAGGGATATTTTCTTACATAATCACTGTACAATTATCAACTTCAGTAAATTTAATTTTGATACTTCAATCTACCACCCAGATTTCAATTTTTGAAAATTGACCCAGTAATATCCTTTAGAAAGAGTCTTGGTGACTCAGTGGTTAAGCTCCTGGCTGCTAACCAAAAGGTTGACGCTTTGAATCCACCAGCTGCTCCATGGGAAAAAGATGTGGCAGTCGACTTCCATAAAGATTTCAGCCTTGGAAACCTTACGGGGCAGGCAGTTCTACTCTGTCCTATAGGGCTGCTATGAGTCGGAATTGACTCAACTGCAGTGGGTTTGGTTTTTTTTGTAATGCCCTTTAGGGAATCTCTGGATGTTGTAAATGGTTAAATGCTGGGTTCCTAACTGAAAAGTTGGCAGCTCTAACCCACTCAGAGTTTCCTCAGAAGAAAGGCCTTGTGACCTGCTTCTGCACGTTCACAGTCATGAAAGCCCTGTGAAAGCTCAGTTATACTCTGAAACGTGGGGCTGCCATGAGTTGATGATTTGACCGCAACTGGTGGTGGTGGTGGAATGTCCTTTAGAGTCTTTTTAAAAATCTTAATTCAAGATCCAGTGTGGGGTCAGGTACTGTATTTAGTTACCATGTCTGTTTAGCCTCCTTTAATCTATAAGACCTCCATAGCCTTTTTCCATCTTTTGTAACATTGATGCTCTTGAAGAATACAGCCTACTCCCCTTTTAATAGTATGTTATCTGTCTTCTCTGATCCTCAGTTTCCCCGTCTGTTAGGTGTGAATATTAATAGTTTCTCTCCCATGAGTATCATTGGGAAGGTTCGGTAGATGAGATCATGTATATAAAATGTTTGCATCAAATGTGGCACCTGCAAATGAACTCCATAAACATTTGCTACTATTATTACAACAGCCAGATAGTGTTAAGAGATGTTTGTTTTGAACTTCCCTCAGACTATCCCAATTACAAACAACTTAGCCCTTCCAATGATACATGGGGGAGAAATCCAGATGGAAGACAAAGTGGAGGTAGGGGAGAAGGGAGAGAAGAGGGGAAGAAGAAGGAAGTTTGGGGTAGAGGAGGCGGCCTCAGCTCTGCTGTTTGTTTCCTCATCTGGAAAACGGGAAAATGCCACACCCCACAGAGTTGCTATGAGGTTTACTCACAGGTATGTAAAAGTGCCTGAACATAGAATCAATTCTCAAAAAATCATGAGTTATTCAGAATCCATTGTATGAAGAAAATAGGAATATCTGCCAGATCTTCTTTTTTCTTTTTCTTTTTTTATTTCTGGTATAATGTGAACTCATTCTGAGGCAGTAGCAAGATTTGAAAAAAAAAAAAAAAATAGAGCTCAAGCCTTGAGTAATCTTCACCATTTAGCAGCTGTGTGACCTCAGGACAGATTACTTAACCTCTCGCTCGAAGCTTCAATTTTGTAATATGGGGATAAAATTAGTACACATCCCATAGGATCATTGTGTTAATTAATGATGCCTAACAGTACCTAGGCACTTCATGGTTATCTCTTGAATGAGCGGACGAATGAAAACAGTATGCATTTGTAAGACGCTCTTGCGCTTAGCGCTTGCTCCACCGTGGCGCAGCCGAGTCCTATCCACCGCCTTGGCGGAGCCCCATCCGCGATGGTTCCGCGCGAGCAACGGTTTTCACCGCGGCCGCAAGCTCCTCCCCCGGTGCCCCGCGCCTACCCCCGGCGGCCGGGCACCTCGCAGACGCGCGGCGCTGGTGGAAACGAGAGGTGACGAGCTGCCGGAGGCAGGAGGCGGCGGGGGAGGGGCGCGGCGCACACATGGGAGCGACAGAGAAGAGAGGGAAGAAGAGCCGGAGGCTGTTTTCTTCGCTGGGGCGGTGGAAGACAACCCGGCGGCTGTGGAGGACGCGCTCGTCTCCCAAAGCGGCGCAGGGTAAGTGTGGGCGCGGCCGGCGGGACCTGTTACCCCGCGTGGCCCGCGCGGGCCTCCCGGCGCGCGTCGGCGGCGCGGCTCGCCGCGCTGCAGGGGGGTCGCCGACGGGGCTCCGGCAGCCGAGGCGGCACCTCGGACCGAGTTCTCCAACCCGCTATCGGGCTTAGGCGACTGGAGCGCGGTGGGGGCGGTGCGACCTGGGGGCCTGGCCCACCCCACCACAAGACCCTTCCCTGAGTTCGTCCCTAGCCAGTTTCGGCACGGGCCCCATTCCCCCCACTTCCCAGCCCCATGAGCATCTCCTGTTGGCCCAGGTCACTGTAGCTTGTTTCCCGCAAAAGTCCCCGTCTGTCCGTTTGGCTCTGGGCAGAGGGGCTCCAGGGTGTTGCGGGGATACCGTCTTACTGAGCTTCGCATCCCTCCAACACCTGGCCCGGCTCTTGCAATGCAGTACCGGCTGGGGAAATTAATCTGCACCCAAGGCCCTCCCCATTAGGACCCCACCCCGTCTTTCCCACCTGTCAGCTATGACTCCTGTTCACCTCCTAAGGTCTAGCCACAATAAACTATTTTCCAGACCCATCTGACCTTGTCCTAACAGGGCCTTAACTCGGTTTATTCAGTCACTGACTCACTCTGTTCATTCATTCCATGATTTTTCTGAAGTCCCTCCGTGAGCCAGGGCCTGGAGTAAACAAGATAGGTAAAGCCCCTGTTCATGGAACTAAATCTAGAAGGGGAGACAGACATTATACACATAAAATAGGTCTGCTTCGGAGGAATAAAATAGTCTGCTGGGAGAGAAAAAAAGGGAGGGGACCCTGGTTTACATGGTGGGTGGACAGCCCTAGTAAGGCAATACAATCTGAGACCCGGTGAAAGATTAGGAGTTACTTTAGCATGGAGTGGAGGAGAGCTTTCATGGTAGAGGGAATAACAAGTGGGAAGGTTCCCAGTGTGCCTGTTGTCTCGCAAGTAGGAAAGTGGTTGGGGAGGAGGTGGGGGAGGGAAGCAGAGACCAAATCAAGGGCTGGGTGGGCCGTAACCAGGAGTTTGATTTTATTTTAAGTGAACTGGAAGCCACTAAGTGTTCTAAGCAGGGGTGTGACATAATATGCTGGCTCACTACATTCTATCTGCAATGGCTGTGCCCTCATCTCAGCCTGGCCAATTCCTACTCATCTGTCAAGACAAGTACAAAATGCCATCTCCTTTGTGAAGCCATTCCTGGGGTTCCTGCCACCTGTAACCTCTCCTTTAGTACTTCATCCCCTGCAGGGCATTTGTCACTGTTCATCTGGTATTGTAGATTACGCGTGGGCAGGTTTCCATCCACTTCCTCTTTGCATCCCCCACCAGGCTAAATGCAGGGTGTGGCAGTTTGTAGATACTTGTTTGCTGTATGAATAGATTTGCTGGCCGGTGCACGTGTGTGTGTGTGTGTGTGTGTGTGTGTGTGTGTGTGTGTGTGTGTGTGTGTGTGTGTGTGTGTCCGTCCCATGTGTGTCGTTTCTTGTCCTTTTTGTCTACTTCCATCATCTGAGGATTCTTCCTAGAGGCTGACATGGCGTGATTTCTAAAATGGCTGACCTGATCCCGGACAGAAGCTAGATTTCACCAGGGCCCTGTCCCTGTCATTGATGTAGTCCCTCCCTCATGAAGTTTTCAGGATTAAATGAGTTCATAAATTAAATGACTTAATAATTGTAAAGCACTGCAGCATAGTAAGCTTTATAAAATACATTTGACAAAGAGCAGCAATAATTATCTTTCAAATATTTATTTATTACATTAGACACAAGCTTTTCAATTGTTGGTAGTTAGGGAGACTCTGTAGTTGGAGTTGTTAGATTGTTGGCTTTCAAATTTTGCTGCACCAGTAAAATTCATTCTCTACTGCCATCAAGGACTATAGCTGAAACTTAGTAGGGCTGAAGATTGGTTTTCTTTTGCTCGCCTGAGCAGTTGAATGAGATTGATTGCAACAAATATTCCTTAAGTGATAATTATGTGCATAGGTCCATAATGTTATTCTGGGTGTGTCTGAATTTTTACAAAAGAGGGATAAATGGATATTGCCACTGTAGTAACTTGGGTTAGTATAAGCTTTCTAGTTTTATAATTTTTAAAACCAGTCTATATTGCATACAAACCACTTTCTTCTCTTGTCATCTATGTTCCTGTCCTAGAGTTCACCCACTGCTTCCCAGGGCCCATCGCCATCCCACACCTCTTTTTTCCTTCAGGAGAATTTTGACTACTCAGTACATTTCTCCACTCCCCCTTACCCATACAGCCTGGGAATAAGTCATTATAATGGCTCATGTGTTACATGATTCTTTGCAGTTTACAGAGATGTGTAACCATCACATCTCCCTTAGATCTGGACAACACCCCTGGAAGGAGGAAGTGCAGGTGTTATTTATTTTTTCCATTTTAGAGATGAGGGTGGTGAAGTAAGAGCTGCTGAGTGATTCACAGCAAGTTGTGTGACTGGTGAGGGCTGACTTTTGCTGCATGAATGGAAGATTTGCTGGCATGTGTGTGTGTGTGTGTGTGTGTCATGGGCCGACTCAGGCCTGACTGGCACGGCATCCTTTTTGCCACATCTCTCATGGAGGGGAGCAGTAAAATTAATAAATATCATGCAATGAGAAGATCCATATCCCAAGTTTATTTGAATTTTTAAAGGCGGCTTGAATGTCTCATGATGGTGTCAGTATCACTTTGGGCACTGAGTATCATAGGCTTAGGAGCCTAACAGAGTAGAATTTGAATCTGCCAGTTATTAGCTGTATGATCTTAGGTGAGATGCTTAATCTTTCTTAAACTCGGGTACATATCATCTGTAAAGTGGGGATGATAATTTCTATGACATAACGTTATTGTGAGGATTAAATGAGTGGATGTATGTGAAGTGCCTGGTAGTTAGTGGCTCACAAAATGATGGTTGTTGTTATTAATATTGATCCAGATCCTCCACCAGAAGATCATGCCTCAAACATGGTCAGTAATAGGGATGGAAGGTTCCTGAGTTGTGGGAAAAGACCATGGTTAGCTCCTTCTGGACAGCTCTGAGCTAGCTTCAAAGTCTTTCCCACCAGTACCCTTCCTTCTCTCACCCTTTTCCACCAGGAGACTGTAGGTGAGAAGCAGCTTAGCTTATAGTAATTTCTGGCATCTTTTCAGCCTAACACTGTGTCCTGAGCATAGCCGACCTTCAGTAAATATATTTGCAATGAATGGAGCCTCTAGAATGTATATAAATCCAGAAAGAATGAGCCTGAAGTTTACAGTATAAACACGACAATACCTATAAGACAGATACCTAGAAGGGTAATTACTGGGTCAAAGGTTATATGCTTTTTAAATTTTGAAAGATTTTGCCAAATTGACCTCCATACATTTGTACTAATTTGCACTCCCACCATCAGGTAGTATGTGACATTCTTAATTCCCTATTTCCTTGCCTATAGTTAGTATTGTCAGGCTTGTCAATTTCGTGTATGAAATGGTACCACATGGTTGTTTGAAATTGAATTTCCTTGACAACTAAAGAAGCTGAGTATCTTTTCACATGAATATTGGCCATTTATGTGTACACCTCTGTGAAATGCCTTGTGTCTTTTCCCATTTGTCTACTTGGTGATTTGTATTTTCTTTACCCATTTATAGGAGTTGTTTAAATAGTCTGGATACTAACCACTTGTTAGTTGTATGTCCAAAACTCTATTTTACCATACAGATCAATATGTTAGTTATAAAATACACCTAACCTTACAAATGGTTCTAAATGGGAATATGAACAAGCTGTGCCAAGTGGAAATTAACACTTCACATGCTTCCATCCTTTCTAGAGCAGCATATTTTAGTCAAATATCAAAGCTTTTAGGTTACAGAAAAAGGAGTCAACAGATGGTGCAAGCATTTTGTGAGTAGTAGATTTCCCTAGCCCTTGAAATTATGGTAGAAAACTGGCTCTGTGTTCCTTCCACCAGAAATTACCTCCTCAAAACCCTGGAGGGGCGAGGATCCCTTTCTGAGCTGTATTATTCCCTGGAAGCCATGGGTTAGAAGTATATTCAGTCTCTTGTCATTATTAGATAATGCTTTCCAGAACAGATAGCTTGCAGAAGAGGACAAATACTTAACAAGTGGTCTGTAGTCTAATCCGATGCTGCCATTTCTGGCCATACCAACCAAAGCCCTCTAGTCGATTCCAACTCCTAGCTACCCTACAGGACAGAGTAGAACTGCCCTGTAGGGTTTCCAAGGCTATAAATCTTTACAGAAGCAGATTGCCACATCTGTCTCCTGTGGAGTGGCTGGTGGGTTCCAGCTGCCAACCTTTCAGTTAACAGCTGAGTGCTTTAACCACTGTGCCATCAGGGCTCCTTTTTCTAGCCATATGCCCCTAAAAACAAATCACTTTGAACATTGATAATGATTCCTACTTAGGCTGTTCCTAGGGTTATTGGAAAGATCAGATTAGAACATAGATGTGGGGGGGGGGGAAAAAAAAACCAAACCTATTGCCATCTCCGACTCATAGTGACCCTACAGGACAGAGTAGAACTGCCCCATAGAATTTCCAAGCAGCACCTGGTGGGTTCAAACTGCTTACCTTTTGGTTAGCAGCAGTAGCTCTTAACCACTATGCCACCAGGGTTTCCCGTAGATGTAAAAGGACTGTGGAAATGCAAGGTATATTAGCTAGGCGCTTGAAGTAACCAGTACTTTGCTAGAATGGGAAAACCTCAGTGAACTATACAATTTTTGGACCCTATCCCTTCTCCTATCACCTGTTCTGCACACAGGCGAGTAAGTGCAGAGCAGTGGTTGTCCAAGTGTGCTCTCCAAACCAGCAGCAGCATCGTTGGGCACTTGTTAGAAACGCAAATTCTCAGCCCGGCCCTACCCCAGAACTACCTATCAGAAATTCTGGGGGTGGGGCCCAGCAATCTGTGTCTTCACCAGCGCTTTAGGAATTCTGATGCTTTAGGAAGTTTGAGAACCCCTGGGCTAGTGGGCTGAGCAAGGACTTTAAAATCAGCAAATGTGGGTTTAAATTTCAACTGTCATTTGTGACACAAGCAAGTTATTAGACCCCGCTTGGGCTTCCAAGCTCTCATCATCAATGAGTGGAGGATGTTATTACTTCCCTCAAGATTACTGTGAAGAGTAAATGACCTGAAGTGTTAGCTATGTGCCCTTTGGTAAGTTACCTCACCTATCTTTGCTGAATTTTTGTCATCTACAAAAGTGGGAATGGCAAGAGTTAATACTTCCATACTTTCATACTGGGTACTGTGTGTCAGCCTCTGTCCTAAACATGTGCATATTTTTATCTTATTTAATCTTTACAGTAACCCTGTTTTGCAGTCTCCATTTTACAAAGCAGAAAGCTGATGCACAGAGAGGTTAGGTAATGTTTCCAAAGTTACACAACTAGCAAGCTGAGATTCAAACCCAGGCAATCTGGTTTGAGAGTTCTTGCTTTAAAGACTTTATTATACTTCTGTATTCTAGTGATGGTATCCACCTCATTGGGTTACTGTGAAGATTAAAGAACTAATTCACATTATGTGCTTAGAACAATACTTCGCAAATAGTAAGTACCCAATAAATGTATGAAGATGAGAAGAAAATTACCTGGCACACAGTAGGTGCTCTATGTGTTAATTCCTTTCCCCTTCCCTAGTGACTTGGCTCTATTGGAGTTACCCAGTTTCCCTTGTTGTAGTCATGCTGCTTTCTTCTACAGTTAGCCCTAATCATAAACCTCCATCCCCATAGTTATCAGTCTTTCTCTCTGCTTCTCACCTATTTTATGGCCACTTGGATGCTCTGAGGAAACCAAACAGAAGCTTTGTTGGATGGAGGAAAACCAAGTGTAATGGTGCAGGTGAAGCTATCCTCCTACTGCCACATGTTTTGGGAATGATTGTCATAGATTGAATTGTCTCCAAAAAATAAATGTTGAAGTCCTAACCTTAGTACTGTGGACATGACCTTGTTTGGAAATAGAGTCTTTAAAGATATCAGCAATTAAGTTAACATGAAGTCATAACATGGGTCCTAATCTGAGTAGCGTCCTTATAAAAGGGAAGAATGCCTTGTGACACTGAAGCTGAAAGCCAATGCCTGGGGCTACCGGTAGCCGGGAGAGATAAGAAACAATCTTCCCTTAGAGCTTTCAGAGAGAGCATGGCCCTGCTGACACCTTGAATTCCAACTTTTAGCATCCAGAACAGTGAGACAATAAATTTCTGTTCTTGTAAGCCCCCCAGTTTGTGGTCTTTGGTGGCAGCCCTAAAAAACTAATACAATGATTAAGCTAGAAGAGGCTCTAGGCAGGTCATTGAAAGAGCCATTGTTGTTTAGCTACCTTGGAGTTTACCCCAGTCCTGGTGATCCCATGCACAATGGGATCTGACCATTGTGATCCATAGGGTTTTTATTGGCTGATTTTTGGAAGTAAATTGCCAGGCCTTTCTATCTTCCTAGTCTTTCTTAGTCTGGAAGGTCTGCTGAAACCTGTTTAGCATCATAGCAACACACAAGCCTCCACTAAGATGGGTGGTGGTTGTGCCTGAGGTGTGTTGGCTGAGAATCAAACTCTTGCCTCCCCCATAGAAGGCAAGAATTCTACCACTGAACCACCGCTGCCCTCTGAAAGAGCCATTAAGTGTACCTAATGTAAGACATATTCTCTAAGCCTCTTTTTGCTTAAAAACCAGTTGCTGTCTAGTCAGTTTTGACTCATGGTGACCCCGTGTGTATCAGAGGAGAACTGTGCTCCATAGGGTTTTCGTTGGCTGATTTTTTGGAAGTCGATCTCCAGGCCTTTCTTCCGAGGAACCTCTGGGTTGACTCTAACCTCCAACCTTTCAGTTAGCAGCCGAACTTGTTAACCATTTGTATGACCCAGTGACTTCTCTTTGCTTACCTATCCACTTAACCAAGAAATAAAATGCCTTAAAATTTCCAAACCAAACCCATCTACTGCCGTCGAGTCAATTCTGACTCATAGTGACCCTATAGGACAGGGTAAAACTGCCCCATAGGGTGTTCAAGGCTGTAAATCTTTTTTTTTTTTGTTTGTTTATTGTTGTAGTTTAAGTGAAAGTTTACATTTCAAGTTAGTCTCTCATACAAAAATTTATACATACATTGTTATGTGACCCTAATTGCTCTCCCTATACTGTGACAGCACACTCCTCCTTTCCACCCCTGATTTCCCATGTCCATTCAACCAGTCCTAACCCCCTCTGCCTTTTCATCTCACCTCTGGACAGAAGCTGCCCGTTTAGTCTCATGTATCTGCTTGAGCTAAGAAGCACACTCTTCATGAGCATCATTTTGTGTCCCACAGTCCAGTCTAATCTTTGTCTGAAGAGTTGGCCTTGGGAATTGCTTTAGTTCTGGGTTGACAGAGTGTCTGGGGGCCATGCTTTCTGAGGTTCCTCCAGTCTCAGTCAGACCATTAAGTCTGGTCTTTTCACTGGAATTTGGGTTCTGCACCCCACCTTTCTGCTGCTCCATCAGGGACTCTCTGTTGTGTTCCCTGTCAGGCTGGTCATTGGTGGTAGCCAGGCACCATCTAGTTCTTCTGGTCTCAGGCTGATGAAGTCTCTGGTTTGTGTGGCCCTTTCTGTCTCTTGGGCTACTACTTTCCTTGTGTCTTTGGTGTTCTTCATTCTCCTTTACTCCAGGTGGTTGGGACCAATTGATGCATCTTTGATGGCCTCCTGCTAGCTTTTAAGAGCCCAGATGTCAAGGCTGTAAATCTTTATGGAAGCAGACGGTCACATCATTCTCCCATGGAGTGGCTGGTGGGTTTGAACCACTGACCTTTCAGTTAGCAGCCGAGTGCTTAACCACTGTGCCACCAGGGCTCCTTCAAAAGTTGCAAGAGAATGTAAAAGCTTTTTTTATTTTTTTTTAAACTTTTTTAGGATAACATTTATAGCTGGTAGATTTAATCTACAATGTCACAGCAGCATTTTTCCTTTCATTTTTGTTTCTCTAGGACAGTAACAAAAAAACAAAAACAGAAAAACCTTATTTAATTCAGGGTCTCACTTACAGTTCCTGAAATTTCTCTTCGGTTTTGTTCTCAAGATGGCCTCCCTCACTGGGCATGACTCACTGGTCTAGTGACTCAGAAGTGGTATCTAACAAGACAGGGACGGTGCAGAGCTGTGAAGGGACTTGGTGGCCAGTGGAGCCTGCCTGAAGCTTTCCCGAAGCCCAGTTATTGAGATTTAGCATCATTTCTTTTTATTAACAGGTGTTTACAGTGGTCACTGGTACCACTTTATTTGAAGCTTGGGTTTTGCCCAAGTTACTGCCTTGTTCTGAAAGGCCCCTAGGCTTGAGTCTGTCCTTGTCCCTCAGCTGGGTGTGGCCTTGAGGTTTACTGTGAGACAGGAGAAGGCTTCTGAGAGTCACTCAACCCTGCTTGGGAATGGCCACAGAATGAGGAGGTCTAAGGTTCTATAAATATTGTGTCAGAAGGAAAAATAAAGGTTCTTTTTATATGATGAAGCCTTCAAACCTCTTTCAACCTGTGTTTTGTTTTTTAAGATCAGTTAAGGATGGATAGAGGGTTGGATAGATATGTGATGAAGCAAGCATAGAAACATGTTCTTACTTTCAACTTCTTCCTGTGTTTGAAATTTTTCAAGGTAAAATATTGAGTAAAATGCATGTGCTTCTAGAAATGACCACGCTCTTGAAAACAAAAACAAAAACTTCCTTTCAGACAGAAATCACAACCCTTTTTCCCTTTTCCCACTTTCTCACTACTCCCAACCTTCTTTTTTTTTCCCCCGTGGGGAGGCTGCTTGATTAAAAAAGGCCTGGAGCAGGGCTGGCAGTTGGTTAGCTACTCCTCTATGCCAAGGGCTATTTTTTCTGATATGTAATTCTCACAAAAACCCTACAAGCTAGTTACTGTTTTCTACATTTTATGAGGAAACTGAGGCTCAGAAAGGTATACTTGACCCTGGTCACAAGCTAATAATAACAATACTGTAGCATTTATGGAGCCCTTTATGTATCAGGCTTTGTACCATGTACTTTGTGTATTAACTGGTTCAAGCCTCACCCAACCCTAGTAGGTAAGTGCCTTTATTATCTTCATCTTACAGATAGGAAACAGACTCAGAGAGATGCAAGAACTTGTTCCAGGTTATTCTAACCTGATGCCGTTTAGTTGATTCCGGTTCATAGTGACCCTATAGGACAGAGTAGAACTATTCCACAGGATTTCCAAGGAGTGCCTGGTGGGTTTGAACTGCCAACCTTTTGGATAGCAGCCGTAGCTGTTAACTACTACGCCACCTCCAGGTTATTCTAGGGGCTAATAAATGGCAGAGCCCATGTTTGAACCCAGTCTCTCCGGCTTTGGAGCCCCTGCCCTCCTCTTCAAACCCAGACCTGTGTGTCAGCAAAGGCTCGACATTCTTCTGCCTAACTTTTCGAGGCTCATCTTGTGAAAACCTCTTTCCCTGAGGCTACAAGCTTCTTGTGACCAGAGCCTGTTTTGCTCAATACTGTGCCATTCATAGTATCCAGAGCAGTGCCTGTCTCAGTGACATTGCCTGAATGGTGGTTCCTCACCACCGATTTCTCCCCTTTCAGCCCCTAAAAGTGCTCTCACTGGGCACATTTTGACTGTTCTGGACTTGGTTTTTGGAGACGGAGATGTCTGTTCTTTGATATGGCTTACGGGCTGACATGGGCTCATTTAGTGGCCAGCGAGGAGTTCTCATGAAGGCAGATTTTCCTCATTGGTCTTTCTTGAGTTGGCAACAAGGAACAGAAAGGTATTATCCACTGCCAAAGAAATATGGGAGCAAAAAACCCAAACACTTAAAATTTTCCAAAACTTTCAAGGAATCTTCACATTTTGGCAGTTAGAAATCGACTCAAAGACCTCTGGTGGCCCACACAGCATTCACTTTGCAGCCATATTTGACTCTTGGGCTGCAGTAATGGGCAGGTGAACACTGGTAATTATTTCTTTATATAAATGTGCCCACGCACGCTGATAATTTTATAGAGCTTGGTTATAAAGTACCAGATCCCTTTTGATCTTTGGTATAGCCTATGTATGGCAAGTGTGATTAACCCTACTTTACAGATGAGTAAACTGATGCCAGAGAGGTTAAGTTACCTGCTCTGTACCACTCAGTTAATAAGTGGTAAAGATAAGTCTCCAACCCTCCTATTTCAATTCCCAGTCCAACAAATTTCCCATGTCAATATTATATTTAACCCAGCAATTGGGGAAATGAGAGTAATAGGTAGGTGTTATTTCATTTTGTTGCTATTCTCCCAACTTTGTGAGGTCCTGGGTTGGGTCAGTTTCCCTTTCTGTACAATAGGGACTAAACACTACCCATCAGTGCAGTTGGAGCAAAGGAGCTGTGAGAATTTAGACCTTAAAAACCAAACAAATATAAACAACTCTCCTTGCAATGTAATTTCTGAGTAAAGATGTTTGGAAGGGACTTTGATGACCCATTTACATAAAATGGGTCAAATGTCACCTCCCCTGGCCACCCTATCTAAAATGACACCCTTGTTACTTCATTACAATGCTTCATTTTTCTTCACAGCATTTGGTATATTTTTATGTTTGTTTATTGCCTGTCTGAATTCTCTCACCATGTAATAGCTATGAGAGCAGGGGCTTGGTCTGTTTTCTCTACTCCTGAATCCTTTGTAGGTGGAACAGTGCCTGGCACAAATAACCATTTGTTGGTGAATGCATGAATCTGAGCTGTATAATGATAGGAAGTAAGCTGAGGTTTTCCTTGACTCTTCCCTGTATTTTCTAACAGAGGGGTCTTAGGCCTGGCTTCCTTATACTCACTTCTGGCTCAGCCATGGAATGGCTTAAAACAAATCACTAAAGCCTCCTTGAGTATCTGCTTCCCAAAAACAAACAAACCCATTGCTGTCAAGTGACCCTGTAGGACAGAGCAGAACTGCCCCATAGGGCTTCCAAGGCTGTAAATCTTTACAGAAGCAGAATGCCACATCTTTCTCTGGGGAAGCTGCTGATGGGTTCAAACTGCCCACCATTAGTGGCCAAACACTTAACTACTGCACCACCAGGGCTCTTGAGTATCTGCTTCGGTTGAAATTCATTGCTGTCCAGTTGATTCCAACTCATACTGACCCTATAGGACAGAGTAGAACTGCCCCATAGCGTTTCTAAGGAGCAGGTGGTGGATTTGAACTGCCCACCTTTTGGTTAGCAGCCAAATGCTTAACCACTGTGCCACCAGGGCCCTGAGTATCTGCTTTAGACCTGATAAAATGGGTTCAGTAACCTGTGTGCCTACAGCAGACACAGGTTGCTGGATTGCATTGCATGCATCTGGATTCTAACAGTCTGTGAGGAGGCTGAGGCCTGGGATTAGTCTTGTTCACCGTGGAATTCCCAGCATTTAGCAGAAACCCTGTCCACAGTGGCTCAGTGGTTAAGAGCTCTGCGGTTCCAGTACACCAGCTGCTCTTTGGAAACCCTACGAGGCAGTTTTGCTCTGTCCTATATGGTCTCTGTGAATCGGAATCGACTGGACGGCAACGGGTTTGGTTTTTGTTTTGGTCTGGGCCATAGAGAGGTAAAAGAAATGTTTGTCGAATGAGTTAATTTGTAAGAGGAAACACAGCACAGAGCTCTTAATCCCCCTCCACAGATGAGGTCTTCATTTGAAACTAAACCTAGCACATGGCACTGTCATTTCCCTTTCAACTTGAACCAAATCTCTCCAAAGACAAGGCTGTGCTAAACAGTTGGTTTGCTAACATAAAGGAGGAAAGGCAAGCCTAGGCTCCAGATCCGGTTCCATGCCATGTTTTGGAATTTGTGTTTACGTCTGCCTTCATCAGCATCCTTTCCCTCCAGCATAAGCACAATTATAACCCCGCACACCAGCTTGCATGCAATTATCATAGCCCGGGTGCCCCTCCGTTGACGGACTTCGACCCCGA
Source organism: Dugong dugon (assembly GCA_030035585.1). NCBI lineage: Eukaryota > Metazoa > Chordata > Mammalia > Sirenia > Dugongidae > Dugong > Dugong dugon. The sequence continues at coordinate 94,104,491 of CM057462.1, forward strand.
GATCGCTGACTTCTGTGAATGACAAATCAAAAGTCAGGGTTGCAGAATCAGCCAGACTCTCCTGCTTATTTGCAGCAGAGGGAGGAAGGAAAGAATGAAAGATTCTGAAAATAAAGGTAAGGGGCTGACTGCAGAGGGGGAGGCCAAAAGATGCTGGGGATGAGGTGTCACTCAACGGACATGTTTACTTTGTACTAGTGGCTGATTTAAAATTCCTGTGCATATATTATTTTAAAAATCTGAGTTATATAATAAATACGATGACTTTTAAAAATAACTGGCTTCTGGTTTCTAAATATTGTGTCATTCAATTTTCTTTTTTTGTGGTACTAAATATAACAATATTTTTGCCTTCTTCATTTAATCTTGAGTAACACATATTTCCATTTCACGGATCTTACAAAGGTCGACAGAGAAGCCCTTAATGAACATTAATCTTTTTGGAGGGCCCACTGACGAGCTGTCACTCACTGACCTTCAGAACTATTTATTTTGCGGAGATTTGGATGCACCGCCCCCCACCCCTCCAGCCCCCGGCCTCCACCCCTTCCATCGCTGGTACATTAACAGACCTTCCCCTCCCGAACACTAGTTCTGTTTCAGGGATGGAGGAGAAGAGAAATAGATGTAAATGAAAACTCGGGAGAGGAAAGGGGCTCACGCAAAATGAGCCAACAAAATGCGAAGTTGAACAAGAAGGGTTCTGAAGGATTCTGGGGTTTTAAATTCCGAGGCTCCTTAAATTTTCAGCCGCAGTTGGGGGAGGAGCGAAAGACCCCAAGGTCTCCGGAGGCTACACGTGTTCCCCGGTGCTGCTTCCAGCAGGCAGCCTTTCTTTCCTACTGCACTGGTTTTCTCCTGGTCCGGGTGCCCGCGGAAGGCGCAGAGAGGCCGGGCGCTCTGGTAAAAAAAACTCTCTGCGTCGCCGCGCTCGGCCCCTGCTTTCTTGAGAGCTAATTTAAGGGATCCCAGGTCCCCCCACCCCGCCCTTTCCCGGGGTTCTTGCCCGGGAGCCGCAGCGCAGCGTTAGAACTCCACCCTTTCCTCCCCGTGCGCTCTGGCTTGAGGAGGCCCCAGCACTTTGCCCTTGGGCTAGGGGGCTTGGGTGCGCCGGGAGGGGCTTGGCGCTCAGCTCCTTCGGCGCCCGCCCTTCCACGAACCTCCCCCGTGCCCAAGGCAAGTTGTTTGGGTGATCAGTGGGACAACAGAGACTCCAAACCTTCTTCCTGCTCGCAGGGCTGTATGCCTTAGCCGTCTCCAGTCCTTAGGAGTCTGCCTGCCTTCCTGGTTTGTTATACGATTCCCACCTTGTGTTGGGCAATGATATTTATTCCACGTTAAAAAAAGAAAGAAGAAAAACACCCTCACGTAACCTGATAACAGTGGGAAGACTGATATTTTAATTTTCCAAGCAGTTTGTAGCGGAAGATTATTAAACAAACCCACTTGCTTTAATTGAGGCTTTAAAAAGGGCAGAAGCAGCTGGTGTTGGTAGTGTTCACATCTCATAGGCTCTGAATCATTCAAATCCCTTATACTGATCTATGCGGTTTTGATGTTTAAATTTTAATTCAGCAGCCTTAGTGGGGAAGAAAAAGCTTTGCACGGGGCTGGTATTCACTCCTGCTTCTAAGTCATACTGTCATGTACAAGTAATATCCATGTGGGTATAAACAAATTATTTAAAATTAACTCTAAAGAGAGTGTTGGCTTTTCTCTGCATTGTTTTCAGTGGCTGGAGAAAGGTTTCTGAAAAGAAAAAAAATTTTGTTTATTTGCCAAGTCATGCTAGGCCATGGACATAATTTAGAAAAAAAATAATAAAGCTGCCTGAGTTGGAGCCTCAGGCTGAGGTTCATATTCACCACAGTTTGCAATGGAAACACTCCCAGTGTCTCAGTGTATCAGTATGTTTTAAGCTTTAAATCCCCAGTTGCTTTTTGAGGGGAGTTGGTATTTAAAATTTTTGTTTCACTTTGTATTGCAAAGAGCGTTGGGTTTGGGAGTCAGTATAGTTAGGCTCTGGCTTGTTCAGCCACTAACTCATTAGTGACCTAGAACAAGACCCTTTATTTTATTTCTTTGAGTCTCTGTATCCTTATCTCTAAAATGGAGCGATGTTAGACTAGGTCAGTGTTCCTCAGGTTGCAGGTGCTGAGAATGTAATTTAGTGAGCCTCAACCAGCATTTTAGAAAGATGAAATAGAAAAGAGAATGCCGGAAATCATTGTGCACGGTAAGGTACGTATTATTTCTTGAAACTTCTGTTTTAAATATGTTTATATATTTAGGTACAGTCTGTATTGGGATGTAAGATCTACTTGTTACTGTGAGTCCCAGTCAGAAAAGTTGGAGAAGCACTGAAATAGGTCATAGCTTCTTAGTCTGGTTTTCCGGGAGTTTGTGATATGCAGTCTTGTATGCATGTCCAATTTTATATGTACATGAGGAGAAAATCAATAGTTTTCCTCAGATCTGCAAAGGGGCCTAAGACTCCAAACCGGTCATCAGTTTAGTGTACTTCTAAGGTCTCCCAAGCGTCTTCTAAACCAATTTCCTGGAGATCAAAGAGTTCCTTCAGGGCTGTGAGATGGGTATGTTCTGGAGTTGTGTGATGTGAGGTGGGGTGTGTATGTGTGTGTTGAGGATAGGGCATGGCCATGGCAGTCAGACCATGAGAGCTGTTTATCAGTACCAAAGTACCAGTTGGTGACCTGAATATGAAACATAAATACACTAAAAATTAGAGTCTTTGTGCTGAAAAGAAACACAGAAAAACTATTAGAATGTTGTCCATTGTTTAGGAGTCAGCTCTCCTTGCAAAGGCTGAAAAAGAGAACCAGATAAAATTTAAAGAGGTTGACAGGGCAAATAAATCATCAGGATGTTCGTAGGCAGAAACTAAATTTTTATTAGCTACCATCACATGACTGGTGTTTAGTAAATGTTGAATTGTGGTTTAATAACTGCCTTCCTTTCTTTTCCCTCGTTTGGAACACCCCGTCTTAATACAGTCCAGTGAGGCTTTTAAAGACAAAAAGGCATTGTATAACATTTACCCAGATATCTCAAAATGCTCTGCAAGCCAGAAAAGAAATAAATTATGTATGAGGCAACTAAGAAGAAAACAGTTGAATGAGTTAATAAGTAGATATTGGCAAACAGGACAACTAATTATAATAATAACATCTATTTAATGAACAGCTAGTATGTGAAAAGAACTCTGTGAGGTGCTTTGCATATTGTCACAACACTGCAAGGTAGGTGGCATTTTACATGTAAGAAAATGAAGAGCTAGATAAAGAATTTTGTGCAGGGACACATAGCTAGTAAGTGGCAGAGCTAGTATTCAAACTTAGGTCATTTTACCTCCCAAACCATTCATGATATAGTAAGCAAGGCTTGAGAATAAGTAACCTTGTAAAACTGCAGAATTTTAAAATAGGATTGGCAACATCATTCAGTATTAGAATTCATTTACATATTCTTTGAGAAATGTGAACCTTAAAAAACGATGACATTTGACTGACTTTCCTAGGTTGGTTGTGTTTATTTGGAAAACAGACCTTTTAACTCTTTAATTTCATTTCCAGATTTTCTTTCTATTTAATAAATTCTCTGAATATTTTATGCAACAAGGCCCTGGAGGTAGAGCTATGAAGAGGTAGGAGTGAAGAATTTGAAAATTTGGGTGGAAATTTCTGTGTCTACAAGAGGTCAAGGAAAATAGTTCTGCTTTCAATTTTTCTGTCATTCTTCTAGATTTTATCTCAAAATAGCAAATTTGACATTTTGTGATCAAATGAAGTTGCACATGACATATCTTAATATGATAAAACTAGGATTAGAACATTGTGCTGGTGGTTGGCATTTCCTTGATGTAAAATGTTCTTTGATTTTTCACTGAAGATTAAGACAAAATCTCATTGGGAGTTTGAACAGGGTTGATCCAGACCTTTAGATCCAGTCCTAAATATTAAAATTCAAAATAAATAAATGTAAGGAAATACAAAAACATTGTGATTTTTCGTAACCATCACAACTACTTTGAAGCTTTTAGAAAAAAAGAATTTTCTCTGAAATTCTAAATTTCTTGCTTGTGACTGGATGGGTTGGAGAATGATATTTTTGCTGGGGTAGTCTGTAATAGCTGAATAATTTCTCAGGATTTCAGAGCTAGCACTTGCTAAGGCTGAGATTAGAACCTATTCTATGCCAGTAGTTCTCAGTGGGCATGGTACTGCCTCCTGGGGGACACACTGGAAATTTATAAGTGTGTATTTTGATTGTCGTAATGACTGGGGGTTCTAGTAGTATTTGGAATCCCTGGGTGGCGTAAATGGCTAACGTGCCCAGCTGCTAACCGAAAAGTTAGAGGTTCAAGTCCACCCAGAGCACCTTGGAAGAAAGTCCTGAAGATTTACTTCTGAAAAATCAGCCATTGAAAACCCTGTGGAGCACAGTTTTACTCTGACACACATGAGGTCTCCATGAGTTGGGGTTGACTTGTTGGCAACTGATTTAATAGCATTTAGTGGGCAGAAACCAGAAATAGTAGATATCCTGCAGTGTTCAGCACTGTTCGGCACAATGACGAATTATCCCGAGTCCTGTGCAGCTTTCGAATGTTTTGCTTATAAGTGCAAACCTCTTTATGCTTTTCTGAGCCTAGAATGTAAATTGGTTCTACGTATACACTGAAGTTTTCAGGTTTAAAATTACCATGTAAATTGAGGAAAGATTATACTTAGTTTTGTTCAGAAAATCACTTACCCAAAGCAACACAGCTAATTGTATTTGAGATACCACTGCAGCATATCTGTCTCATTCTGTCTGTGTATATGTGTAAGCACCTGACTATTATGTCTTCTAATGTAGTCTTATCGGAGTATTTACATATTGAAATGCATATTATTTTATTACAAATACTAAGTTTTTCACTTCTGCTTTATATTACAGGTGGAACATTTTATATGTATGTACGTGTGTGTGTTTTATATATATGTATATATAAAATTATGTGTTAACCCACTGCCGTTGAGTCATTCCAAATCAATGCCCCTATAAGACAGAGTAGAACTACCCCACAGGGTTTCCAAGGCTGTAGATCTTGGAATGGAAGCTGACTGCCACATCTTTCTCCCACAGAGCGGGCTGGTAGGTTCAAACCACTAACCTTTCGGTTAGCAGCTGAGTGCTTTAACCACTGTGCTACCAGGGTTCCTTACCAAGATTATGCTGGCTGTATAAAACAAGTTAGGAAGTATTACTTCCTTTTCTAGTCCTTAGAAGAGTTTTGTAAGATTTAAGTTATTCTTTAAATGCCTGGAAGAATTCACCAGAAAAGCCACTTAGGGCTAGAAAATATTTGTTGTTGGAAGGTTTTAAAATATGGATTCTATTGTTTTAATAGATATGAAATTATTCAGACTTTCTATCTCTTGTGTCAGTTTTAGTAAGTTGTGTTTTCCTGGGAATTTGTCCATTGCATCTGAAATTTCAAATTTATAGGTATAATTTTCTTTACATCCTCTTATGGTCTTTTTGGAGCCCTGGTGGTGCAGCGATTAAAGAGCTTGACTGTTAACCAAAAGGTCAGCAGTTCAAATCCATCAGCCACTCCTTGGAAACCCTATGGGGCAGTTCTGCTCTGTCCTATAGGGTCACTATGAGTTGGAATAGACTTGATGCCTGTAGGGTTGTGTTGTATTGTCCCTATTTTTTATTCCTATATTGATATTTCTCCCTATTTTTATATTGATAATTATAATTTTTTGATGACTATTGCTAAAGTTTTATAAATTTTAGCAATCTTTAAAGATTGTGACTGGGTTGATTTTCTATATTATACGTTTGTTTTCTAGTTCATGACTTTCAGCTTTTATCTTTATAATTTACTTTTATATCTTTAGTAGCAATTTTGTGAATTTTTTTCTAGCTTCTTAAGATGTAAGCTTATATCTTTGATTTTTAGCTTTTTTTTTAATATTTGAATTTCAGGCTATAAATTTTCCTCTAGGCATAGCTTTAGCTACATTGTCGTATCTTTCATTATCATTTTGTTAAAATACTTTATAATTTAAATTGTGATTTTTTTTTTTACACATAGGGTCATGTAGAAGTGTACATCTTAATTTCTAAGCAGTTGAGTTTTTTGATTTATCTTTTTGTTACTGACTTATAGTTTAATTTCACCGTGGTCAAAGAAGGTACTTCAAATGGTTTTAGTCCTTTGAAATTTGTTGATACTTGCTTTGTGGCCCAATAATGGCCAATTTTAATATATGTATGTTTTATACGTACTTTAAAAGAATGTGAAGTTGTTTGGTTCCATCTTCTATATATGTCAAGTATATTAATCTCGTAGTACCAGTCTTCTATATCATCACTGATTTTCTTATCCTGTTGGTTCCTGAGAGAGGTTAAAATTTTCCCATTATGATTGTGGATTTGCCTATTCTTTGTTTTATATCAAGTTGATTTTTGCTTTATTTAACTTTGAGGGTATGTTATTAGATGTATACCATATAAATTTAGAATTGATATATATTCATTATGAATTTCTTCTCCTTATCTCTAGTAATTCTACCTGCTTTAAAGTCTGCCTTGCTGATATTAATGTAGCTATCCCAGATTCCTTAGGGCTATAATATGCATGGTGTATCTTTTTCCATCTTTATATGTCAGTTTCTATCTCCCCTTATATTTAATCTGCATTTTTTATTAGTAATATATAAATGATTTTTTCTAATCCAGTTTGAAAATTTGGTCTTTAGTTGGAGTATTTAAACAATTTAATGTAATTATTGAAATATTAAAGTCTGTAGCTTTAATATTAAATTCTTAATTTAAATCTCTTCCCTGTATTTTCTGTTCTCTTAATCCTTTTTCAGTTTCTTTTTTTAATTTCATTTATGTTTACTTATTTGTTTTTTGGTGAAAATATGCACAGTAACATATATACCATTTCAGCAATTTCTACTTGTACAATTCAGTGATATTGATTACATTCTATATGCAGCCATTCTTTCTGTCCTTTTCCAGATTATTCCACCATCATCAACATAAACTTGTTGCCCCCTAAGCCTCTCATCTAACTTTTCAAGTTGCTGTTGTCAGTTTGATCCCACATAGATAATTTTTTAAAAGAGCACAATGCACCAGGCAGATATACAGACATACTCTACCAATTTAGCTACACTATTGTTTGGTTCAAAGGAGACTTGAGGGGATTGTTTTGGTTTGAGGGTTAAGGTGTAAAGATCATCTCAGGGGTTATTTCAGCCTCACTATTTCCAAAAGTCTGGATTCCACTGAGAATTTGAAATTTGTGTTCTGCATTTTTCTTCCTTTTGAAATGTTGAATTGACAAATGTGTTATATATACTTTTACCAAAAAAAAAAAAAAAGAGCAGCTGCTGGTGCTGCTTATATATAACCAAACACCTCACAGGATTTGTTTTCTTGGTTTGTAGGTTTAGGGTCATGATTTCATGGGAAATCCCAGTCACTTGTCCCAAAGTTGTTTTTCAGCGCTTCTGTTCTACTGCCTAGCTTGTTGCGTAGTGTCTGGGGTCTTAAAAACTTGCAAGTAGCCATCCAAGTTACAATAATTGGTCTCCTTTCACCTGGAGTAGCAAGGGAGAATGAAGAAAACAAGATATAAGGGAAAGATTAGTCCAAAGGACTAATGGACCACAACTACCACAGCCTCCACCAGACTGAGTCCAGTACAACTAGATGGTGCCCAGCTACCACCACTGACTGCTCTGACAGGGATGACAACAGAGGGTCCTGGACAGAGCTGGAGAAAAATGTAGAACAAAATTCAAACTCACAAAAATAGACCAGACTTACTGGCCTGACAGAGACTAGAGAAACCCCGAGAGTATGGTCCCCCACCCGCGGTCACCCTTTTAGCTCAGTAATGAAGTCACTTCCGAGGTTCACCCTTCAGCCAAAGATTAGACAGGCCCATAAAACAAAACGAGACTAATGGGGCACAACAGCCCAGGGACAAGGACTAGAAGCCAGGAGGGGACAGGAAAGCTGGTGATAGGGAACCCAAGGTCAAGAAGGGAGAGTGTTGACATGTCGTGGGGTTGTTAACCATTGTCATAAAACAGTATGTGTACTGTTTAATGAGAAACTATTTGTTTTGTAAACTTTCATCTAAAGTACGATAAAAAAAAAACAACAGAAAACGAAAAAAAAAGAATCGGAGGAGGAAATGGAATGCGTGTCTGGTTGCCTTCAGGAACAACTCCGTCCTGTGCCACGAGACCAGAAGAACTGGCTGGTGCCTGGCTACCGTAACTGAATGTTTTGATCAGTTTGATTGTTTTTTGCTGGCTTACCTTAGAGCTCACTAGTTCTCTTTTTCACTGTGCTCAGTGTGTTGTTATGGAATCTGCTTATTTCTTAATTGCATTTTGTATTTTTCAGTCCTGGAATTTTTATTAGATTCTTTTCTTTAATAGGTTCTTTAACTTGTCATCTATTTTCTTAAATTTATCAATCACTGTCATTTTAAAGACCGTCTTCAGTAACTCCAATATCTGGGTCACTTGTAGGTCTGTTTATCTTTTCTGTTTTTCTTCTTGGTCTTCTTTCTTTGTATGCCTGGCAATTTTTTTTTAAATGCCTTACATGTGTATGAAGACGTTCTGGATAATGTTGTCTCCTTTCTAGGAATGTTTGCCCTATTCTTTGCTCACAGCAGAAAAGAAGTAACTTCAATCCAGTTTGGCATTAAGTTCAGTTAAGGCTGTTTTTCAGACTTTTAAGGCTTGATCTGCTTATGGTTTCCCCTCAGTCCTAGACCACCAGGAATACTGATGTTTCATACCACCTCTCCTCCTTGGAAGGTCCTAAACTCCAATTTTTGTCTCCCTAGTACTGTGACAGGTTGCCACAAACTCTACTCTGCAAAATCTCCACTCTGCTTTTCTGCTGCTTTCTCTTGGCTTCTTAGTGCCTTTCGCTGTGTAGCTTAGTCAGCAATACTTCAAGGGGAAAACTTGTGTTAGGCTCCGTCCTCAGAGTCTCTCTAAGATGTGCCTTTTCAGTCCTGAACGCCACTTTTTGTCTCTGCAGCCCCAGGAGAGTGTCTAAAGTTCTGCCTCTTAGTAGCTGCCCTCTGCTTGGCATATCAGCTTCTTGACTCATGCCAAGAGTACTCAAATACCTGAAGGGGATAAATGAGCTACTAGAAAGTTGGGCTCACCTTAGTGAGACTCTCTTCTCTCTAAGATTTGGTGCCTCAAGTCCTGGCTAGTCAGTAGGTTGCCTATGACTTTTTGTGTTTTATCTGGCCTTTCTAGTCGTCCTCAGCAGAACTGTTGGTCTGTGATAAGCCACTCTTGTAGAGTTGGAAGTAGAACCAGCCCATGCGTTTTTCTGATGTGGAATGAGGTTTAAAAAAAAACAAAAAAAACACACAGCAGACCAAATAAACAAGATGTCTTTGACATTTTAAACATCTAATATACATCACAGAGGGCATGTGCAATTGATTTCTAGTTATTCTCCCTTGCTTATTAAGCAGTATCTTCCTTACCCACACTTTCTCTGAAATGCTTACAAATTTGTGTTTCTTTGTTCCTGAAAATATGTATGCCACAGATTTTTTTCTTTTCCTGAGTCTCTTCCTCCATTCGAATGTTTAATACTTTTGTAGTTTTATGATTTGGAATTGTTAATGCTCACTTCCTAAGTTCAATAGAATTCTAAAATTTACAAAATAATTTGAATGATTGAGTTTGAAAAAGTTTTAGAAACTTGATCCAAACTCCTTACCATAGCTGAGTAGGTATTTTTTTTCAACAGCCTTCCCAGGATGCAGAATTATGTATAATGCTGGTAGGTGGCTTCCCTGGACCTCATGTCATGGTCATGTCTCAGCCTTGGGATGCAAGTGTCAGGTCATTTGCTCACACATCTTATATTTTTTGAGCACTTATATAGGCTTTTCCACCTTCCTAAATATGCATTAGGATAATTCTAGGGACTGGTTAGGGCAGAAGATAGCTCTATTCAACCGTGACATAGAGCTGAAGGGTGACCAACTGACTGGTGCATTACCCAGTTTTGGAAATGTTTTTCATGTTTCCCACATTTCCCTATTAAAAACAAAGCAACATAGTGGCTCTTATTTTTTAATCCTTTCACATGTGTTTCCCCACTCCAATTCTAGTATTAAAAACAAGTGCTAAGCAAGGGAGCTTTGGGATGCTGGTAATTATATGTTACTTGATCTGACTGCCAGTTACCTGGGTGCATTCAATTTGTGAAAATTCACTGATTTATTCACTTTTTTGTGTGTCTGTTGTTGGCGTTGTTAGTTATCAGTGAGTCATGATGAGCCCATGTTTACCAGAGTAGAATAGAACTGTATTCCATAGGGTTTTCAAGACTGTGACCTTTCAGAAGCAGATGGCCAGGCCTGTCTTTCAAGGCTACTAGTCGAGTTCTTAACTGTTTGTGTCACTCCGTCTGTCTGTTACACTTCAATAAAAATAAAAAAAGAACTAACTTTTTATCTTATGTATTCAGCCTTCTCATTTTACAGATGACAAAACTGAAGTTGGGAAAGGGGGAATTACCCGGGGAGCAGGGAGTTCTTATATAACCAGGACTGGCATTCAGGCCTTCTGACTTCCAGTTCTATCCACTTTTCAAACTTACTGATTGAGAAAGGGGGTGAAGAAAAATCTACAATGCATTATTAATATTGGAGCTGGATGACATTCTCAGAACCCCAAATGCATCTTGCATGAGTCAGCGCTTAACTCCCTGCTCTTTCTCTGCTCTCCTCCAACCTCTTCCTGGTCATTTTAAAACAAACACTTACCCCATGTGAACTCGCAGATGGTTGTTTTATCACCTAAGAATCATATGACCACATATGCTTAGAAAAAAGGGTAATTCGTGCCTGTGAAATCTAACAAGAGCCAGCATATTAAAAAAAGAGCCCAGCATAAGGTATGTTTGTTCCCGTTTCTAAGCCATTTTTAGTTTTGGTGCTATGTGTTTAAATTTAGAATACATTTTCCAACTTGGTAGTGGTGGTGAGGACGGGTGGGGGGTGCAGAAACTGAACCCAGCTGTGACTCCTGCTACTGTGAGATAAATGGGAAAATCTGGGAGCCAGTTTTAGAAGCTGAGGGCTCTAAGAGGGGCTGCAGGAGAGGGGACTTGCCTGATGGGGGATAAAGAGAAGGAGAGTCAGAGCTATTCCCCCTTCCTCCTCCTGCCCCTGCGGAACTCTACCCACTGAAGATATGGTGAGAATATTTCTTACTTGCTTTGGGAGTCCAGAATTTGAATATGAAAACTCACACGCACACACACACAGACTGGAATTTGTGGATTTATTTCATTTCCTCAAAGGTTATATTTTGAGTTCTCAGCATGCAGTTCCTTCTGCCTGAAATATTTACCCTCCTCTTTTATCTGGCTCATTTCTGCTCCTCTTTCAAGTCAGAGCTTCCTCTGGAAGGCTTTCTCTGACTCCAGTCCCCTCCCCACACCCCATTACACGCTCCCAGAGCATCCTGTGTTTTCCCTTTCATGTCACTTCACATACTTTTAATTACTAGATTAAATTCTGGCACATTATAGGCTCTTAGTACCTACTGTAAAAGGGAGAGAGGAAAGAAAAAAGAAGGAAGGAAGACAGGGAGGGAGAGAGGGAAAATAAAAGTTCAAATCTTAAACTTCCTGAAGTGGATGGATTCCTTAATTTCTTTGAGCTTCAGTTACCTCATTTTCAAAAATGGAAATAGTAATATCTAACTTACAGAGCTGTTGTGAGATTAGAAATAATACAGCAAAAGCACCTAGCCTATTAGGGGACAGTGAGCTTCTGTTAAGGGTGATGGAAAAGTTCAGGACTTTACATCTGTCAGTTTGTCCTACTGCGGTGGCTTGTGTCTTGCTGTGATGCTGGAAGCTATGCCACGGGTATTTCAAATACCAGCAGGCTCACCCAGGGTAGACAAGTTTCAGTGGAGCCTCCAGACTAAGACAGACTAGGAAGAAGGACCTGACAGTCTACTTCTGAAAAAATTGACCAGTGAAAAGCTTATGAGTAGCAGCAGAACATTTTCTGATATAGTGCCAGAAGATGAGCCCCTCAGGTTGAAAGGCACTTAAAATATGACTGGGGAAGAACTGCCTCCTCAAAGTAGAGTTGGCTTTAATGGCGTGGATGGAGTTAAGCTTTAGGGACTTTGATTTGCTGAAGTGGCATGACTCAAAATGAGAAGAAACAGCTGCAAACATCTATTAATAATTGGAACACGGAATGTATGAAGTATGAATCTAGGAAAATTGGAAGTCAGAAATGAAGTGGAATGCATAAAGATCGATATCCTAGGCATTAGTGGGCTGAAATGAACTGGTATTGGCCATTTTGAATCAGACCATCATATGGTCTACTATGCCAGGAATGACAAATTGAAGAGGAGTGGTGGCTCATTCATTGTCAAAAAGAACATTTCAAGATCTGTCCTGAAGTACAGTACTGTCAGTGATAGGATAATATCCATAGGCCTACAAGGAAGACCAGATAATACTATTATTCAAATTTACGCACCAACTACTAATGCCAAAGATGAGGTAATTGAAGATTTTTACCAACTTCTGCAGTCTGAAATTGATCAAACCATGCAATCAAGATGCATTGATAATTACTGGTGATTAGAATTCAAAAGTTGGAAACAAAGTAGGATCTGTAGTTGGAAAATATGGCCTTGGTGATAGAAATGATGCTGGAGATTGCATGATAGGATTTTGCAAGACCAGCGACTTATTCTTTGCAAACACATTTTTCAACAACATAAACAGTGACTATACACGTGGACCTCACCGGATGAAAAATATAGGAAGCAAATTGACTACGTCTGTGGAAAGAGACAGTGGAAAAGCTAAATATTGTCAGTTAGAACAAGGCCAGGGGCTAACTGTGGAACAGACCATCAGTTGCTCATATGCAAGTTCAAGTTGAAGCAGAAGAAAATTAAAACAAGTCCACGAGAACCCAAATACAGCCTTGAGTCTATCCCACATGAATTTGGAGATCATCTCAAGAATAGATTTGACGGATTGAGCACTAATGACCAAAGACCAGAGAAGTTGTGGGATGACATCAAGGACATCATACATGAAGAAAGCAAAACGTCGTTAAAAAGATGGGTAAGAAAAAAAAGACAAAAATGGATGTCAGAAGAGATTTTGAAACTTGCTGTTGAATGTACAGTGGCTAAAGTGAATGAACAAAATGATGAAGTAAAAGAGCTGAACAGAAGATTTCAAAGGGCGGCTGGAGAAGACAAAGTAAAGTATTACAATGAAATATGCAGAGACCTGGAGTTAGAAAACCAAAAGAGAACAACACGCTTGGCGTTTCTCAAGCTGAAATAACGGAAGAAAAAATTCAAGCCTCAAATTGTAATATTGAAAGATTCTACGGGGAAAATATTAAACGATGCAGGAAGCATCAAAAGATGAAAGGAATACACAGGGTCACTGTACCAGAAAGAACTGTCAACATTCAGCCATTTCAGGAGGTAGTATGTGATCAAGAACCGATGGTACTGAAGGAAGAAGTCCAAGCTGCACTGAAGGCACTGGTGAAAAATAAGGCCCCAGGAATTGATGGAATACCAAACTGAGACACTTCAGCAAATGGATGCAGTGCTGGAGGTGCTCACTCGTCTATGCCAAGAAATTTGGAAGACAGCTGCTTGACCAACAGACTGGAAGAGATCCATATTTGTATCCATTCCAAAGAAAGGTGATCCAACAGAATGCGGAAATTATTGAACAACATCACTGATGTTACACTTAGGTAAAATTTTGTTGAACATAATTCAAACATGGTTGCAGCAGTACATCAACAGGTAACTGCCAGAAATTCAAGCCGGATTCAGAAGAGGACGTGGAGTGAGGGATATCACTGCTTATGTCAGATGGATCTTGGCTGAAAGGAGACTACCAGAAAGATGTTTACCTGTGTTTTATTGACCATGCAAAGGCATTCAACTGTATGGATCATAACAAATTATAGACAACATTGTAAAGAATGGGAATTCCAGAACACTTAATCATGCTCATGAGGAACCTGTACATAGACCAAGAGGCAATCGTTCAAACAGAACAAGGGAGTACTGTGTGTTTCAGATTCAGGAAAAGTGTGTGTCAGGGTTGTATGCTTTCACCGTACTTATTCAGTCTGTATGCTGAACAAATAATCCAAGAAGCTAGACTATATGAAGAAGAATGTGGCGTCAGGGTCATTGGAAGACTCCTTAACAATCTGCATTATGCAGATGACACAACCTTACTTGCTGAAATCGAAGAGGACTTGAAGGACTTACTAATGAAGATCAAAGACCACAGCTTTCATTATGGTTTACACCTCAACGTAAAGAAAACAAAAATCCTCACAAGTGGACCAATAAACAACATCATGATAAACGGAGAAAATATTGAAGTTGTCAAGGATTCCATTTTACCTGGACCCACACTCAACGCCCATGGAAGCAGCAGTCAAGAAATCAAATGATGCATTGCATTGGCAAATCTGCAAAAGACCGCTTTAAAGTTTTAAAAAGCAAAGATGTCATTTTGAGGAGTGAGGTGTGCATGACCCAAGCCCTGATATTTTCAGTCACCTCATATGCATGTGAAAGCTGGACAATGAATAAGGAAGACCGAAGAAGAATTAATGCCTTTGAATTATCATGTTGGCAAAATGAATACACCGTGTTATCAGGAAGGACTAGTCCCTGGAGAAGGACCTCAGGCTTGATAAAGGTAGAGCGTCAGCAAAAAGGAGGAAAACTCTCAAAGAGATAGATTGACACAGTGGCTGCAACATTGGGCTCAAACCTAGCAGTGATTGTGAGGATGCCGGCCAGTGTTTCCATCTGTTGTGTGTAGGGTTGCTTTGAGTGGGAACTGATTCGACAGCATCCAACAACCACTGCCACAACAACTTACAGAGTTGTTGTGAGATTAGAAATAACACATCAAAAGCACCTAGCCTATTAGGGACAGTGAGTTTCTGTTAAGGGTGATGGAAAAATTCGGGAATGGTTAATGATGATGGTTGAACAATATATTTAATATCACTGAACTGTAAATGTGAAGATTGTTGAAATGGCAAATTTTTTTTACCTATATATTTGCCACAATAATAATAATTAAAAGAAGCACCTAGCGTAGTGCCTGACAGATAGGTACTTAATACAATGTAATAAAAAATGTGTGTATGTTCCCAAGAGGAAATTGTGAAAATTCAGAAAAGCACAGAGAAAACCTGTAAAACTATCCATGATTCTGTCCTTTAGAGATAATTGCTGTAAAAATTAGAATGTCTCTCCTTTCTGTGCATCTTTATATATCCATGTATACTTTACTTAGTTGAGATCATTTTTCTTTTTTTCACTTAGCATGACTGCCCAAACACTTTCCAAATTTTTAGTTTCTGTGAAATCATGCCTGTAAGATACTGCTAAATTCATAATACCTCATAGTAATATCTATGCCTTCATTTATTAGAAGAAGATTTGGAAACTGACATTTTCACCATTTGAACTCTACTTTTAACAGGGCAATATGTTTATGAGTTTGGAGGATAATTTAAATTCCTGGGTAAATAAATGATATAGTGGAGAAGTTGCAATTTTTTCTTTTCTTCTTTTTTTGATAACCTACCTTGCTTATTTCAGTAGATTAAAGGGTTGTTTTGGATTTTTTAAAAAAATGGGGTAGCCGAGTAGAATGAACAATCCATTGGTCGGGCAATTAGGAGACCTGAAATTTTCCTACAGATTCATCTTGAGTCAATCATTTCAAATTGCTGGTTTCATTTTTTCCCATCTGTAAAATGAGAAAAGTGGGTTTTACTACAGAGCTTTTCACAATGGACATTTCTGACTCTTAAGAGTTCTGTGGAGATTTTTTTTTCATACTGGGTAAGATTTCCTCTGAGGAAAGAATTACATGGCTACAATAAAATTAAGTTTAAAATTTTCTAATGAAGTCTCAATGTACTTTTTTTCTTTTTTATTGAGATATAATTCACATATCATAAAATTCACCTTTTTAAGGTATACAAATCAGTGGTTTTTACTGTATCCACAAGGTTGTGTAGCCATCCCCATTAATTCCAGAACATTTTCATCACCTAAAAAAACAACCCTGCACCAATTAGCAGTCACATCCCCCTCCCCCCAGCCCCAGGCAACCACTAATCTACTTTCTGTCTCAGTGGATTTGCCTGTTCTGGACATTTCATGTAAATGGGAGTCATACAATATGTGGTCTTTTATGACTAGCATCTTTTACTTAGCATCATGTTTTCAAGGTTCATGTTGTAGAATGTATCAGTCCTTCATTCCTTTTTGTTCATGCTTTTTAGGAAATACATTTTTTCCAAGCCTGGGAAAGAGATGGTCACATTATTGGAGGAAGTCCCATAGCAGTAGAATGCTTTATCTATGTTCAGTGAGATGCAAAACAATTTCAGCATTTTAGACTTTTAAATAAAAGGCTCTATTTAGTACATGTGAAAAAATTTTAAGCTTCCTCCACCCCTTAATGGCAAAAGACTAATACATTGATGAATGACCATCTTGATTTCTTCCTCTGCATCTGTGGTAGGGGATAGTGGTCAGTCTTCCATTGGATGAGGGTAGTGGGGTGGTGGTGGAGAAAATTAGATTAAGTCCTCAGTGGAAAAATTAAGGTGTTAGTTACTATGTCACCAGAAGAAAGAGGAATGGACGGTGGGCAGGTAAAAACAACAGATGCCAGGTGTACATAATGGAGGTGAGCTTTATCTGCTGGACTGTGGTGGCATAATCTCTTCCTCCTGTGTGTCTTCTGGTATTCCCAAGGGAGTTTAAAGGGGACAGCTGCATTTTGCAAGGAATGAGCTATTTACTTTTATATATAGGCTGAGTTCTCCAGTTCTTAAGAGATTGAAAAGAACAATGCACTGTATCAGGACTGGTGTTTGTCAGTCTCCCTACCAAAATTATGAATTTCTTGAGGGCATAGACTGTTTCTTGTCGCAACTGTATGTCCATTGTTTGATATGGAACCTGGCACACAGGAGCTACTCAATATTTGTTAAATGAGTTTTCTTGGCTTGTTACATTGATGACTTAAACAACTTTTTTTTTTTTATTGTTGTAGTTTAAATGAAGTTTACATTTCAAGTTAGTCTCTCATACAAAAATTTACACACACATTGCTATGTGACCCCAGTTGCTCTCCCCACACTGACAGCACACTCCTCCTTTCCACCGCTGATTCACCATGTCCATTTAGCCAGCTCCTAACCCTTTCTGCCTTCCCATCTCACCTCTGGACAGAAGCTGCTTGTTTAGTCTCTTGTATCTACTTGAGCTAAGAGGCATGCTCCTCATGAGTATCACTTTATGTCCCACAGTCCAGTCCAATCGCTGTCTGAAGAGTTGGCCTCAGAAATTGTTTTAGTTCTGGGCTGATAGACAATCCAGGGGCCATGCTTTCTGGGGTTCCTCCAGTCTCAGTCAGACCATTAAGTCTGGTCTTAATAGAATTTGTGTTCTGCACCCTACCTTTCTCCTGCTCCATCAGGGACTCTCTGTTGTGTTCCCTGTCAGGCTGGTCATTGGTGGTAGCCGGGCACCATCTAGTTCTTCTGGTCTCAGGCTGATGAAGTCTCTGGTTTGTGTGGCCCTTTCTGTCTCTTGGGCTTTCCTTGTGTCTTTGGTGTTCTTCACTCTCCTTTACTTCAGGTGGTTGGGACCAATTGATGCATCTTAGATGGCTGCTTGCAAGCTTTTAAGACCCCAGACACCACTCACCAAAGTAGGATGCAGAACATTTTCTTAATAAGCTTTGTTACGCCAGTTGATCTAGATGTCCCCTGAAAGCATGGTCCCCAGACCCCTATCCCTGCTACTGTGTCCCTCAAAGTGTTTGATTGTATTCAGGAAACTTATTAGCTTTGGTTTAGTCCAGTTGTGTTGACTTCCCCTGTAGTGTGTGCTGTCCTTCCCTTCACCTAAGATAATTCTTATCTACTATCTAGTTAGTAAATACCCTCCCCCTCCCTCCCTCCCCACCCTCATAACCATCAAAGAATGTTTTCTTCTGTGTTTAAACCTTTTCTTACAACAGTGGTCTTATACAATATTTGTCCTTCTGTGACTGACTACATTCATTCAGCATAATGCCCTCCAGATTCCTCCATGTTATGTTTCACGGCTTCATCTTTGTTCTTTATTGTTGTGTAGTATTCCGTTGTGTAGATATACCATAATTTGTTTATCCATTCGTCCATCGATGGGCACCTAGGTTGTTTCCATCTTTTTGCTGTTGTAAACAGTGCTGCAATGAACATGGGTGTGCATATGTCTATTCGTGTGATGGCTGTTATTTCTCTAGGATATATTCCAAGAAGCGGGATAGCTGGATCATATGGTACTTCTATTTCTAGCTTTTTAAGGAAGCACCAAATTGATTTCCGAAGCGGTTGTACCATTTTACATTCCCACCAACAGTGTGTAAGTGTTCCAGTCTCTCCACAACCTCTCCAGCATTTATTATTTTGTGTTTTTTGGAATAATGCTAGCCTTGTTGGGGTGAGATGATATCTCATTGTAGTTTTGATCTGCATTTCTCTTAATGGCTAATGATCGTGAGCATTTCTTCATGTATCTGTTAGCCGCTTGAATATCTTCTTTGGCAAAGTGCCTGTTCATATCCTTTGCCCATTTTTTAATTGGGTTATTTGTCTTTTTGTTGTTGAGGTTTTGCAGCATCTTGTAGATTATAGAGATTAGACGCTGATCAGATTTGTCGTAGCCAAAAATTTTTTCCCAGTCTTTAGGTTGTCTTTTGACTCTTGGTGAAGTCTTTTGATGAGCATAAGTGTTTGATTTTTAAGAGCTTCTGGTTATCTAGTCTCTCTTCTGGTGCTCAAAGAACTTTTATTTTGAAATAATTATAGACTTGCAGGAGGTTTCAAAGAAATGTACAGGAAATTCCTGTACACTCTTCCATGCCTCCCACCCATGTTAACATCATACACCACTGTAGTACAATATCAAAACCAATAAATTGACATTGGTATAATCCATAGAGCTTATTCAGATTTCACCAGTTATACGTGCACTCATTTGTGTGTGTGTGGTGCCGTTGAGTTGATGCCAACTCAAAACAACCCTGTAGGAGAGAGTAGAACTGCCCCTTAGGGTTTCTAAGGTGTTAATCTTTATGGAAGCAGAGTGCTACATCTTTCTCCCCTAGAGCAGTTGGTGGTGGATTCGAACCTCCAATTTTTAGTTAGTAGCCGAACACTTATCCACTGTGTCCCCAAGGTTCCTTTGTGTACGTATAGTTCTATGCAGTTTTATCACATGTGCAGCCTTCCATGGTCCCTGGGTGGTACAAACTGTTCATATACAATTACTAACCAAGAGGTTGGTGGTTCGAACCCACTCAGTGGAGCCACAGAAGAAAGGCCTGGCTATCTGCTTCTGTAAAGATTGTGGCCAAGAAAATCCTATGTAGCTCAGTTCTATTCTGTAACACATGGGGTCACCGTGAGTCAGCATCAATGCAGTGTAAATGGTTTTTTTTTTTTTTTGGTAGGTAGCCTTCCATAACCACTGCCATAATCAAGATGCTCAACTGAACCATCACCCTTGTGTTATCCCTCTATAGCCACTCCTATCCCCTCTTCCTAATCCCTATCCCCTGGCAACCACTAATCTGTTCTCCATATCTGTAATTATTGTTCTGTAAATGGAATAATGTAGTATGTATCCTTTAAAAAAATTTGTTGTTGAGAATATACAAGTAGAACATAAATCAATTCAACAACTTCTGCATGCACAATTCAGTGACATTGATTACATTCTTCAAGTTGTGCAGCCATTCTCACCTTCCTTTTCTGAATTGTTCCTCCTCCATTAACATAAACTCACAGCCCCCTAAGTTTTCTGTCTAATCTTTTGAGTTGCTGTTGTCAGTTTGATCCCATATAGATAGTTCTTAAAAGACACAATGCTCAAGGCAGACATTCTTTACTAGTTAAGCTAAACTTTAATTTGGGTTTAAGAAGACTTCCGGGGATATTTTTTGGTTCAGGGTTTAAAGAGCATCTCAGGGCAATAGTTTCAGGGGTTCATCTAGCCTCCATGGCTTCAGAATGTCTGGAGTCCATTAGAATTTAAAGTCTGTTCTACATTTTCCCCCTTTTGATCAAAGATTCTTCTATAGAATATTTGATCAAAATGTTCAGTAATGGTAGCCAAGCACCATCTATTTCTTCTGGTCTTAGGGCAAAGGAGGCTGTTGTTCATGGAGGCAGTTAGCTACACATTCCATATCCTCCTCCTATTCCTGACTCTACTTCTTCCTCTGTTGCCCCAGGCAAATAGACTAATTGTTTTGTCTTGGATGGCTGCTTGCATGCTTTTAAGACCCCAGGCACTAAGCAGTAAACTAGAAGGTAGAACAAAAGCACTAAACATGGTATTAGGCCAGTTAACTGGGATGTACCATAAAACCATGACCCTAAACCTCCAAATCATGAAACTAAATCCCATGGGGTGTTTGGTGGTATGTAAGCAGCCTCAGCAGCTGCTCTTTTTTTTTTTTTTTTTTTTTTTTTGAGATTGAACCTTTTTCACTCAGCATAATTTCCTTACAGTTCATCCAAGTTCTGTGTACCAATAGTCTGTTCCAGGCCTCTAGTATTACCACTCTTGGATGGTCCTTTCCCTTACCTCAGTGACTCCCTTTCATTTGCAATAGGTTCTGCTTCAAACTTATGCCTTCATCATCAAGGCCTCATCTCTCAGAGGTGACTTCAGCTCCTCTCAACAAGAGTTAGACTCTTCAGCCTGAGGTTCCTTAGCTTCCTTTTCCACATCAAAGTCTCCCAGCATCTCCCTCCTCAATCTCTTCACTTCTGTGTCTCATGAAGGCCAGCTGTTCATGCGTGCTGTGCTCCCATAGGCTTTTGCCTCACACGGTGAGGTCCCTTTTCAGCCTTTTCCTTTATACGTTCCTCTTATTATAGTCTCCTTAAGAGAACACCCTCTCCTCTCCAGCATCAAGTCTTACTGAGTCAGAATCTGTGGAGGTTTGCATAACCTGAGATTTATAAGCTCCTCAAGTGACTCAACTCCTATGTGCAGTGAGGTTCTGAGACTA
The DNA here is from genome assembly GCA_030035585.1 of Dugong dugon. Lineage (NCBI taxonomy): Eukaryota > Metazoa > Chordata > Mammalia > Sirenia > Dugongidae > Dugong > Dugong dugon. The sequence goes on from CM057462.1 coordinate 94,125,716, forward strand.
CTGCCTCCGGGAATCTCTGGGCTACTCCTCAGTCTCCCCTCAACGTTCTCTTCCCCTAACTTTGGGGCACCAAGTTGTTTTATTTTGGAGTCACTAGTTTGAGTTCTGTTGCTTCCCATCTGGTTACTTCTCTGCCTAGCTCCTTCAGTTGGTAATAGTAGCTGTTCTAAGTAATGAAGTCACTTTGGTTACATGGTCTCATTGACTCTTGCTTTTAAGTCTCATCAGTTTCATCTTTACAGAGTGCCACTCTGACCCTCTGACTTCCCTCCATAAACAGCACCGGTTGCTCTCTTTTCCTTGCACAGAGGCAAGGGCATTCCTCTTGTGGCCACATCTGCTTTCCCAGCCTAAAAAAATGAAAAACCAAACCAGCTGCCATTGAATCAGTTCTGACTTATGGCAACCCCGTGTTGCTTCCGAGGAATGCACATAGGGTTTTCAATGGCTATGACCTTTCAAAGTAGATCCCCAAGCCTTTCTTCCAAGGTGCCTCTGGGTAGATTCAAACCGCCAACCTTTCGGTTAGTAGTAAGCACTTAACTGTTTGCACCACCCAAGGACTTCTGCTTCCCAATAGTCTGCTATACATGGTTTATGTGGCCACTAACATGCCTGATGTACAATTGCCTGGACCCACCACGTTCTTTTTGGCTTCAATGATTTGGCTTACGTTATTGCCCCTGTAAAGAGCCCTGGTGGTGCAGTGGTTAAGTGCTCAGCTGCTAACCAAAAGGTTGGTGGTTTGAATCCACCAGCAGCTCCACAGGTGAAAAGATCTGGTGATCAGCTCCCATAAAGATTACAGCCTAGAAAACTCTATGGGGCAGTTCTACTGTGTTCTGTAAGGTCGCTATGAGTTGGAATCGACAGCACACAAAATAACATTGCCCTTGGCCTAGAAGCGCCCTCCCCAATTCAGTTTTTGGTCACTTGAAATTTACTAATTGTTGAAGCCCCTTTTCAGTGAGTCTCTGAAGGCTTTTTTGAGTTGTTCCCTCAATAAGATGCTCAGCCCAAACAACATGTATTGCACACTGCAAGCGCTGTTGCATCACAGTAATGTAAAAGTGACTAGGAAATAACCCTCACCTCCCCAGGTACTCTGCATCATCTTCCCCTCCTCTAAACCTCCACAGCACCCACAGCACTTTTCCCTTCTCTCTTATAATATTTGCCTTATTCTGTGCTCTGTTTTAATTTTTTTTGGAAGGAATTTGTCAAATCCAGAGACCAGCACTACTTCTATCACAAAGTTGATGCCCGGGATACATTCTAGAATAATTTAATGTTTCTCCGCCCTAACCCCAGCGGTATGGGAGATCAGAGAACATGTACTGAATTAAATTGACTGTAACTGTGTTTGTATTCCTTCACACAACCACAGCCTAACTTTTGTTAAATAGTGCTCTGCATTGACCATTTGAATGCCAGAATTCCAAGTTATATGAAACTGTTCATCTTTTTTTCTTAACCTACAGATCACTTCTTAGGACTGAAAAGCCCATGGGTTATGTCTTTTCTTCTTGTTTGATAAAATGCAGAAAACCACACCAGCATGATGGGAGGAGTGTTTTGGTCTTGATTTAACTCTATTGAGGTGATGCATGTAATTTGAAATCTTAGACTAGAAAATAGGTTATTAATACATTTAAGAAATAATGAAGTTGATGCTTACCTACCGCTTACTGTGTGTTAGCACTATCATGAGTGCTTATCATATATTATCATATTTAAACTTAGCAATAACCATGAGAGGTATTAATATGCCTGTTCTATAGATGAATGCACTGAGGATCTGAATTATGAAATAACTTGCTCAAAGTTAGACACTTAGTATGTGGTGGGCCCAGGAGTCTAACATGTTTCTTTGACACCACAATCTATGCTCTCCATGCTGTTTTGCCTCTCTAGTTAAAAGCAGAAACTGTCACATTGTAAGTATTAATGCCTACCTGAAAAATCACATTTTGAAAGTTTTTCTTTAAATTATTCCTGACCCATTTGAAAATGTATAATGAGTGAGTGAAGGAGTGATTGAGTGAAGGAAAGAGTGAATGAAAGAATGGAGTAGATTGTGGAAGTTCCGTATGTATTACTTTGCCAGATACACTAGTGCATTTAAAATGAGATATTTATGATGGTAGATTTTGGGGAAAATCATCGTAAAAGAAATTAAAATCCCATTCAGAAAATGCAGGCAAATGGGGGAGTGCGATGTGAAAACATAAAGGGGATGATAAGCTTATATGCAGAATACTTAAAAATTGATATTTAGGTCCCTGAATCAGTGGGTAGTGAGATGTTGTTGTCAAACTCACTTCCCTGCCTCCTTTAAAGGTCCTCAGTAATTCTTGAGTAGTGGTTATTTATTTTTTATTGCAATGTATTTCCTTTCATTCATTTTATCTTCTTAGTCTTTCGGGAATAAGCCCATTTTATTAAGCTTCATAGATTGAAGGAAGAATAATTAGTCCCCCATTTGCCTACCTCCATTTGCTCCACCATTTAATTTCTTTTCAGAGGATGCCAAAAGAGGACATTCAAATGGCCACCAGATGCATGAAAAGATGCTAAGCGTCATTAGCCATCAGAGAGAGGCAAAGCAAAACCACAGTGAGATACCATTTCACTCCCACTAGGAGGCTAAGATAAAAACAAACAAACAAAAAACAGAAAATAACAAATGTTGGCAAGCATGTGGGGAAATTGGAATCCTTATCCTTTGCTGGTGAGAATGTAAAATGGTACAGCCATTGTGGAAAACAGTGTGGTAGTTCCTTAAAAAACTAAAAATAGAACTACCATATGACCCAGCAATTCCACTCCTAGGTATATACCCAAAAGACTTGAAAGCAAAGACTCAGAAAGAAACTCGTACACCAGTGTTCATTGCAGCATTATTCACAATAGCCAAAAGGTGGAAACAGCCTAAACGCCCATCAGCAGATGAATGAATAAACAAAATGTGGTACATACATACAATGGAATACTACTCAGCCAGTAGGAGAAATGAAGTCTTGATACATGCTACAGTATAGATGGAGTTTGAAGGCATTATACTGCGCAAAATAAGCCAATCATAAAAGGACAAATACTGTATGACCTCACTTACATAAAAAGACAAGAAAAGGCAAATATACAGAGACCAAAGTTCATTAGTGGTTACTAGGGGCGGGGGAAAAAGGGGGTTAACGATGGAAAAATTGCATGGAATAAGGGTAGAGGTGCACAGCCAATTATTGTAATTGCTGTCAGTAAGTTGTACACCTGTAAAAAGTTGAATTGGCAAAAGTTGTATGATAGATATATTCACAACAATGATAAAAAAAAAAAAAAAGAACATCTGTTGAGGCAGCTTATGTACAATGAAGCATCTTACAAGATTTGGTTCCTTTGTTTGGAGATTTAGGGTCATGGTTTCTTGGGACATCCCAGTTAATTGGCCTAATATTGTGTTTAGTGCTTCTGTTCTACCTTCTAGTTTGTTGCATAGTGCCTGAGGTCTTTAAAAGCTTGCAAATGGTCATCCAAGGCACAACTGTTTGGAGCAACAGAGGAGGAAGGAGAGTCAGGAATAGGAGGATATGGAATGTGTGGCTGATTGCCTCCATGAACAACTGCCTCCTTTGCCATGAGACCAGAAGAAATGGATGGTGCCTGGCTACCATTACTGAACATTTTGATCAAAGATTCCATAGAAGAATCTTGATTGAAAGGGGTAAAATGCAGAACAGGATTTCAAATTCTCATGGACTCCAGACATTCTGAAGCCATGAAGGCTGGATGAACCCCTGAAACTGTTGCCCTGAGATAATCTTTAAACCTTAAACCAAAAACATCCCCTGAAGTAATCTTAAAATTGAACAGTAGTTTAGCTTAACTGGTAAAAAAGGTCTGCCTTGAGCATTACGCTCTCTAAGAACTATCTATATGGGATCAAACTGACAACAGCAACTCGAAAGATTAGACTAGATAGGAACCATAGAGGGCAGTGAGTTTATGTTAATGATGAAGGAACAACTTAGAAAAGGAGGGTGAGAATGGTTGCAGAACTGGAAGAATATAATCAAAGTCACTAAATGGTACATGTAGAAACTGTTGAATTGGTGTATGTTTTGCTGTGTATATTCTCAACAACAACAACAACAACAAATAAAGTTTAGAAAAATAAATAAAGAGAATGCCAGCATATCCTATAAAGTGCTGGGCAGAGGGCTGGATGGAGTCTTAGCATTCAGAATGTAAACATTTATCTTATCTTCCTCTTTTAAGTACAATACCTGAGCCCTAAACTCTGCCTGGTGTTCCCCAGTTCAATTATCTCCTTTCATGCCCTCTCCAGAGAATAAACCTTTAATCTGCTGGGGTTGGGGAATGGCAGCTTTGCAGCTGCATGGGGCTACGGAGGGGACATTGGGATCTGTTTCTTAAAACAGATTTTCAGACAATCCTCCTGTTTTTAGTCTTGCCTTCACCCCTCACTACAATGCTCAGAGGTGGGTGTGCTGTCAAATCCCAAGCCTTTAGGGGATTCTGTATTGTAACTCAGCTTGCCAGTTTAGGGTTTAGCCTTCTTGATTCTGCCAAATCTGTTTTCATCTTGAAATTTTTTTTGCTAGTTTCCTCCAGATTCATAAGAAAGGGTTAAAAAGTTTAGAAGAAAAACAAGGCAAGAATCTTAACTCTTAAGGTGAGAAATTTATAACTAATCATACCATTGGGAAAAGGCCAAATTGGCAGTGTATAAAAATAAATAAGAACATTACACAAATAGGCATATTTAGAGTTTTCTCAGAAGATGAACTAGTGAACTTTGGCCTCAGAATTCTTCATATTGAAATTAGTCTACAGGACTAATAGACTGAACAAACCATGACCTCATCTACCCTGAGAACAGAAGAACTATATGGTACCCGGCTAACACTACCGACCTTTCTAATCAGGAACACAGTAGATGTATCCTGATTGAACGGGAGAAAAATGTGGAACATAACTCAAATTCTTAAAAAGTCCAGACTCACTGGACTGGTCGAGACTGGAGAACTCCCTAAGACTATTCCCCTGAGATCACCTTTTAGCTAAATAACTGATTTTTTCGTAAAGAATTTTACCCATGAGTACTGTGTACCTTTAAAAAAATATCATTTATATGAAACCAAACAGTTGACATTTACTCTAAAGCAAAGATGAAAGGCAAGGGAGCAGGGAAACTAGATTACTGGAAATGGAATAACCAGAACAGAAATAATGAGAATGTTGACAGGCTGTGAAAAATGTGACCAATGTCACTAAACAATTTGTATAGAAAATTATTAAAAGGGAACTTAATTTGCTATGTAAACCTTCACGGAAAAAACAATAAAATCTCATTAAAAAAATACTAATATAGTCTTAAAAATTCTTCATATTGATTTGTGAATATATTTATGCCCAGAGAATATTAAATTTTAAGTAAACTTCTAAATTTAAGTATACAGAAAAGTACACACTGCTGAATTGTACAGGTTGATGAATTTTTATAAGGTGAATACATTTCTGTAACTAGAATTCACATCAAGTAACAGAACATTATCAGCAGCTCAGAAGCCCCCTTCTAGTCACTACCCACCCTCCTGACCCAGCTAAGAGTAACAACTAATCTGAAGCCTAACACTGTAGATTAGTCTTGCTTGCATTTTTTCATATTTCAAAGTTTAATTTTAAAAATATTCTATTCAGTGCTAAAATATATCTTGACTCACTGTTGCCCATTACCATTTTCTTAAATTTTTTTGAAACAAGAAATAAAATCACAAAGTTCAATTAAACATGCAGATTTCAAAGAAAAGGGAGCTTTCTAGGAAGTCTGAACTGAAGTAGTACTTTGGCAGATGGGTACGGTTGTCAGAACCTCAGATTCTTCGTGGGGCAGAGATTTTGGCTGGAGTGCTGGAGGCTGTGGCAGGAGACGGGGGATGCTGGAATTAAATGTACAGGTGAAAAAAGGGAAAGCTGCATGTGTGTTTTGGGGAAAGGAGACAGTTACAGCAATGGTCAGAAGTACCTAGACTGTAAGAAATCTACATGGATTCTCTACCCCCATCTGGAGAAGAGCCCTTCCTTTCCTGGAGGAGACCCTTCCCTTCTTTCCCAAGTCTATCCAAGTCATTCTCCAACAGCAACCTACCAGCGCACAGGAAAGTTCATGAATCTGTAGTCTGCATTCAAATTCAAGTAGCCCTAGGCTCACTCTTCTCTAGAGGGTGCCTTCCACATCTCACCAGCAGCTCAGCTCAGAGGTTCTGGAGCAGAGACTACTACCTAGAGGTGATAGATGAACAGTAGGGTGGATGGCTGATACTCCAGCCTACTTGGGGTGCAAAAAGGACGTGAGTGTGTCTCTTCTCAGGAGCAAGCAGACACAAGTGCTACAACCCTAAGTCCTGTGTGTCCACCTTCCAGCCCAGAAGCCTTATATGTGCAGGCTCTGGACTCCAGTGCTTGCCCTTACTCCAGTAACACAGCACGGCCAGACCAGAATGCAATAAATAAAAGCAGGGCGCCGGGAAACAAGGGTTAATAGGATGGTGCTAGCTTTCTGATTCTGTCTGCTGCATGGTGGGTTGATCCACACAGAAGCACTTCAGGGGTAGGGCACCCAGTCTTCCTCTTGCTCAGCAATGAGTCTCTAGTAGAACTGGTTCTTCCTACAGGAGGGTAGAAGGTTCATCAGCAACTTTTTAGGCAGTCAGGAAGGACTCCTGGAGGACCTCCTAGCTGAGGGGGTGGCTGGGAGTCATTTGTGCGGAAGTCGGGTGTGTGCTGCGTTCAGGGACTCCCTCTGCTGGAGGCTAGGGCTTGAGCTGGGGATGTGTCTACCTTGAGTTGATAGAAGGGACTCTGGTTGCTAATTTCATCTTGGCATCTGGGCTGCTGAACTGTCTGATTTGGACTTTGATTTCTGCATTTTCTTGCGGCCTCCATCACCTTGATTGTTGTCGTTGGTCTGGCTGTGGGTCTCTGTCCAGCCCAACTGCCTGGCACAATGGTGACTGGAGTGGCAGGGGCCAGGACACTGCTCCCAAGACACAGGGAATTGGGTGCTGCACGCAGGGCCACCCGCCTGCCAGAGTTATGGTCCTCAAGATCACCCTCTTCGTGCACACGTGCCAGTCTTGCTTGATTTTGAATTTTATGGAAGTAGAATCATTCTGTATGCAATGTTTTGTTCTGGATCCTTTTGCCCAACTTTGTGTTTGTGAGATCCATCCATGTTGTGTGGTAGTTGTAGTTTCTTTATTCTCATTGCTGTACATTATTCCATTGAGTGAATCTGTCACTTTAATTTTTTCATTTTAGTTTTGACAGACATTTGAGTAATTTCTATTGGTCTATTGCTGACAGTGTTGCTATGAACAGTCTCAAATATGTGTCTTTTGGTGCACATACGTACATTTTTCTGTTGGTTATACATTTAAGAGTGAAATTGCTATGTCATAGAATAATGTATATTAAGCTTTAGTAGATAGTGCCAAACAATTTTCCAAAGTGGTTGTACCAGTTTTTACCCCCATCAGCATAGTATGAGATTTTTTCTTGGTCCACATCTTTATCGACATTTGATACTGTCAGTCATTTTAGTCTTAGCTATTCTGGTTGGTATGTAGTGGTATCTCATTATGTGTTAATTTGAATTTCCATGATGACTATGAGGTTAAGCACCATTTCATAAAATCTTCTCTTACAATGTGGCTTGCCCTTTTACTCTCTTAATGATGTCTTTTTATGAACAGAAATTTTCAATTTTGATGTAGTGCAGTTTATCAGTTTTTGCTTTATGGTTACTACTTTTTGGATCCTGTTTAAGAAATCTTGGCTTGCCCTAAGTCATAAAAATGTTTTCTTCTAAAAGCGTTATTGTTTTAGTTATTTTTTTTACAGTTTTTTAAAATTGTTGTAGTTTAGATTAAGTTTACATTTCAAGTTAGTCTCCCATACAAAAATTTATACATACATTGTTATGTGACCCCAATTGCTTTATTGTTTTAGAGTGTATTGATTTTTAAAAATTTTTAATGCATTTGTTCATATATCAACCTGATCCATTAAAACAGTGAAACACTCACATAAGTTTAAGTAGTGACTTTGCCATAGACTCCCTATCTATGTGATCTTTGACAAGAAAGTTTACATTCTGAACTCAGTTTCCTAAGCTATAAAATGGTAATAATAATATCTACCTCCAAGTATTGTTATGAGCATCATGTATACCTAAATGTAAACTGTTATTAAGTAAAAAGTCAGATATTTAAGAAGACAGTTTTGAGACAATGGAGCATATATATGAATATAGACTGGATGTTTGATGACGTTAAAAGCAAAACCAAACCCACTGCCAGTGAGTTGATTCTGACTCATCGCAGCCCCATGTATGAAGAGTAGAACTGCACTCCACAGGGTTTTCAAGGCTGTGATCTTTCAGAAACAGATTGCTAGGCCTTTCTTCCGAGGTACCTTCAAGTAGGTTCAAACCACCAACTATTCGGTTAGTAGTCTAGCACTTAACTGTTTGTGCCACCCAGGGACTCCTTAGATGACATGAGGGAATTATTATTAATTTTATGGTTGTATAGGGGAATATCCTTATTAGGAGATGCATGATGAAAGTTCAGCAAAAAGAAAAAGAAACACAAATATCTAGATACAGCAAACTGCAAAATATTTTCAATTGCTAAATCTTGCTATTAGATATACAGGTATTCACTATGTGAAGTTCTTTAACCTTTTTGACATGTTTGAAATTTTCATAATAAAATTTTTAGGGAAATGTTAGCTATTAATGAAGTTATAGCTTTCCTGTTATTTAACATTTTCTCCAAAGCTAAAGGTGCATGCATCACCATGTAATTAAATGGATTTGTAATCACTTGACTTGTTCTATCCAGGACAGGAGATAAAAATGAATTCAGAATAAAAAATAAACTACAGCATTGCAATGTTGAGGGGTAAAGCTGAGCCATTTCCACAAAAATGTAGGCACTGCTGGGAATGTAAGGAAGGAGAGGGTTAGGAAAGGATCTGGAGTGTACTGGGTGCCGATTAAGTGTCAGATACTCAGCGAGGTGCTCTAAATGTTATCACTTTTAATTTAAAAAAGCTACTCTGTGAAGTAGGTAATGTTAGAAAATTTTGATAACTTGTCTATGACAGCTACTGGATGAAGGAGCCAGGAATTAAACCCAAGCCTGTCAGACTTAAGGCCTGTGTTTGTTTTTTCCTTTTTGCCTTCCTCCCTCCCTTCCTTTTTTTTTTTTTAAAGAAGATTGTTTTTCATTTTTAAAAAGAATGTTATGGCTTTTCATTGTAGAAGTTCTGGAAATTACATATGTTATCAGTTCGCTTTTACTGCATAATAAACAACCCCAAAATTTACTGACTTGACAACATACATTTATTTAGCTCACAATTCTGGGAGTCAGTAATATAGGCTGGGCTCAGCTGGACAATCCTTCTGAGCTGGGGCAAGCTGAGCTGTTATCAGTGGGGCTCACTCATGTGTTTGGGGCATCAGCTGGGATGACTGGGCCAAGTCCTCCATGTAGTCTCATCCTGCATTAGAATAGCTTGGACGCAGTCTCTTGGTGAAGGCAGAGGAGCCAGGAGAGCAAGCAGAAGTACACAAGGCCTGTTGGACCTAGACTGGGAATTGGCACAATGTTACTTCCACTCTGCTGTTAAAAACAAGTCACAAGGCCAGCGCAAATTCAAGAAGTGAGGAAATATTCTATCTCTTGATGGAGGGAAATGCAAAGTAGTATTGAAAGTGGTGTGGGTGGGCACATATGGGCATAGATGGGGTGAAGGGTGAATGATTGCTGGTATTTTTTCAAGCAGTTTTTCAGATGATACAAATGTAAGCATCATTTAAATAATTTCTAGTACCTCCATAAAGAGCTAATCATTATTCATTTCCTTCCATTGTTTTATCTATGCACATATAGAAGCAGATTTCTTCTTTTTTAAAAAAGAGTAGGATTCACATTTTAGAATCAGATTTGTGTTCTGTTAATTTCCCTTAACATTATATTGTAGGTATTTCCCCCCAACTGTTAAATATTCCTTGAAAATGTGGTTTATCATGCAAAGAAAACCAACGTAAATTGAGTGCCTGCTGTGTTCTAGGCACTATGCTAAAGCACTTTCATGTACTTATCTTGACTATAAAGTAAGTTTCTTGTTAATTTGTAGGGTTGAGATTTTGCCATCAAAACAAGGAATTCATTTGCCGCTGCAAAGAAAAAGCAATGAATTTTATGTGAAAAGGTCTAGAGAAAATTATAATGGTTAAGATATATCAGCACTGCCTGTTTTTTTCTTGAAAGCCTAACCTGTGAATTCTAACTGCTCAGGAAAGGGCAATTGCCCCTTTCTAACTAGTGGAAGGGTTGGGGCATTGGCAATAGAGGAGAGTGTGTGCTCTCTATTTCTCCTTGTTGTCTAAAAAAACAATTTTGCTGACCTAGGTCACATGTTAAGGTTATGTTGAAGGCCGTTGCAGACTGTTTCAGTGAATAGTTTTATTAGCAAAGACTTGGCATTTTGATTATGTGAGCGGAGTAATAGCCTGTCAGAGAGGAAGGTGTGGTAGAGGAACACATACATGTGTGAAAGTGATATTTTAATTACAACTATGAATCAGTAGATACAGAGACGTGTGGCTTTTCTGGGATTGTTCCCATTTGAGCTGCTCTGTCCTCAAGCTGTCAGGCAGACTCTGTGTCTGGAGTGGTCAGTCAGGAAATACAGCCCTTGCACCTAGAAGCCACCTGTCTCATTTGTAGGGGAAGCCACATCATGGTTAATTTCTTTGATTGATATGGCTGTAATTCAGGATCATGTTGAGCATCAGTTCTTACTATACAGAGACAGCATAGTGTTACAAGGAGCATAAAATCTGGAGGCAAAAGACTAAGATTAGAGCCTAGGCTTTTCATGGAGTAGCTGTTGACTATGAACAGAATACTTAATTTCTCTGAGTTTCAGTGTTCTCATTTACAATTACGAAAGCTTTAATCTTTGTGATTAGTTGTTGTGAAGACTGACGAGACATTTTACTCTGTGCCTTCTAATATGGTAGCCACTAGCTGTAAGTAGCTATTGAAATCTTAAGTGGCTAATCCAAATTGAGATGTGCTGTAAACATAAAATATACACTGAATTTTAGAAGCTTAGTAGGAAAAAATGTAAAATTTCTCAGTATTTTTTATATTGATTATATATCAAAATGACAATATTTTGGATCCACTGAATTAAATAACATTAAAATCAATTTTACTAGTTTCTTTTTTTTTAATTGTGCTTTAGGTGAAGGTTTACAAGGCAAATTAGTTTCTCATTAAACAATTGATACACATATTGTTTAGTGACATTGGTTGCCAACCCCACGATGTCTCAGCACTCTCCCCTTCTTGACCTTGGGTTCTCTGTTTCCATTCGTCCAGCTTTCCTGTCCTCTCCTGCCTTCTTGTCCTTGTCCCTGGGCTAGTGTGCCCAGTTAGTCTCATATACATGGTTGAGCTACGTGTATTATTGTTTGTTTTATGGGCCTGTCTAATCTTTGGCTGAAGGGCGAACCTCAGGAGTGACTTCAAGACTGAGTTAAAAGGGTGTCCGGGAGCTATATTCTTGGGGTTTCTCCAGTCTCCATCTTTCTATTTTTTTTTTTTAAATGTGGCTACTAGGAAAGTTAAAATTACATACATGACTCACATTTGCATCTTGCATTATATTTCTATTGGACAGTGCTACTCTACATGGAAGCTCTCTGTAGACCATAGAGTACAGTGTGAGTGTTACTTACAGCCAGAAAAAGTGCAGGTTTAGCTGAATGGTAGGGATCTTATGTGATAGCATGAAGCTTCTTAATATTTACTGAATTGCTAATACAAGCTTCATTTAGGCATCTTTTCCCTTTTTATCTGTAGTAGGGAAGCATGGGTGAGAGTGAAAATGCAATGATGTGAACAAATAATAACTTCAGTGCATTGAGCTGCAATTACACAGGCATTGTGCTAAGTATTGTAGGATTAGGTAGGACTCTATTGGTTACAAGTGAATTAACTGAATTGAAAAAAAGAACTCTTGTAATCATGGAAAGAGTCAGGGTGCCTCTGGGTCTCCTGAATTCCTAGGACATAAACGCTGTCATCTGTCTCCCTCTCTCCCTCTCTCACACTGGCTTCTCCCTCATTGGCAACATCTATCTTTCAGATCAGTTATCGCCACATGTCAGAAAGCATGGCTCCTGCATCTCCTGAGTATCACCGTGGCTCTAGGGAAAGATTCAGACTTGCCCTCGGTGGTTTCAGATTTTAAAACCCTGGGTTTTGAAAGGCCATGGTAGACCTAAGTTGGTTTCAGATACCCACCGTTGGACCATGGACAGCTCTAGCCCCAACAATAGGGGAGAAGAGTTTCCTAGAAAAGGGGGGTGTTGTTCTTGGCTGATAAAAGAATAAATATACATTATACCTACCTTACCTAATTTAATATGTACATCCAATTAGTGAGGTAATACCCACTTTAGTGATGAGAAAACTAAGGCTCAAGGAGGTTATTATGTATTTTGCCCGAGTTTAAACCTTCCAGGCTGCAAGACCTGATCTGTATATATCCAAAGCCCACGTACTTAACCACTCACTGAGACAGTTCTAGTAACTTGGGGTTTGTGTTGACTTAACTGAATTAGCTCTTCGCTTTTTTTCCTGCTAGATTGCTTCTCATTGAAACTAAAGATGGGAATGAGGGTAAGAGAGCTAGCCTCATGGTAACCCTCAGTAAATTCTTGAATTGTAAACCAACACCACGGTACTCTTCAGTCTTGCAGTCAACATTCTAAAGGTCATAGAAAAGCTCTGCCATAATCATCTTTGCACTAAAGAGCTTAAAATATCTTTACTAGCACTTGGGCATTTCGTTTTTGTAATTTTTAATCCTTATACCAGATTTTGAAAACTTCCACATCACATTTTTCACCAACACATGGCTTCCTATAGTCTGTACCCACATGGGCATAGTGATTTCAGAGGCAAAGATGAAAGAGAAATCTTCTGTTATTCATAAACAATATCCTGCCCAAAGGAATTACTCTTTGAAAATGATGATCCATATGTCTTTCTGAAAAATGGCCTGGGTGTGTGTGAATTTTCTACACAGGTCAAAAACAAAGCCAAACATTTCAAATTAAATGACATCAAAAGGCTGCAAGTCTAAGTTTGTTTCCTTTAATCTAGTGGAAATGGTTATTTACATAGGAAAAATAGCCGTAAATGACAGCTTTATTGGCTGAATTCATATTAAGCAGTTTGATGAAATGTTAAAGGCTCTGAACTGTACTGGTCAGAAACCAGTCTCCTGTGTAGCCCTGTGGCCTTAAGTCATAATAAATGCAATAGCTAACCTTTGTTGAGTGCTAAACAGCATGCAGAGTACTTTCCCATATGTCTTTCACTGATTCTTTCCAGTGTCAAAGTCATTCATTTTACCAATGTTTGTCAGTTGTCTGCACTGTGCCAGGTGAGGAGTTAGGTACTAAATGTGGCCCTGCTTAGAGGCCATGGCACTTAGAGTCTAGTGGGAAGTCATACATGTAAACAGGTGTTTCCATGTAATTTGTTGTAAGTGCTACGTTACAAGGCATACAAGGTTCTGTGGGACCACATGAAATTATATCTTACCAGAATTCAAGAACTTTGAAGGTTTCCTGCAGGAAGTGCTATCAATGCAGGCATCTGGGGCAGGCAGGGGGTAAAAAAAGAAGTTGTCTATCTGAACGTAGAGTGAGGATGGGGTAAGCAGAAGTGACGAGGGCTCAGTCTGGAGAAGAAGGTAGTTGATCCTAGAATGTGAAGGTCCATATTGGTATATACCTTAGACTGAGGTCGATGGGAAACCCTCAAATGGTTTTAAGCAACTGAGTTACATAATTAGATCTGCATTTTAGAAAGCTGAAATATGAATATCTTTGCTCACTTCTCTGTCTCAATTTTCTTATCTGTAAATTGAAAGGGATGCTCTACCCTTTATAACTCCTTCCAAGTTTAATATTCTATAAATTTCCCCTATTCTGGCAAAATTTAATTCCTTGTTGATTTCCAGATCTCTTGGTAGACAAGGCCTAAGATTACAACTAGTGCTTGAAGAGGGGAGATTTGGTGGGGTAGGGGTGAGAAGGACAGGAAGCTGTGGATGGTATATTATTTCCATTGGGAAATAAGTAAATGAGAAGGTTATGCAGGTTTCTCTGACAGTCTCCTGAAAGGGAACTGGTGGATGGCTGACTTTAGCCTCTCTGCAAACGGTGGAATGGCACCTTGTCCCACTTCTAGTGCAGTGCTGCATACTGAGATATTTACTGAAGAAATGACATGAAGTCTGGAATTTGCTTAAAAGTAATTAGGGTCTGTACATATGAAACAAGATTGGCCGTGACTCAATTTTTGTTGATGCTGAGTGATGAGTACAGAAGGGTCCATTATATAATTTTCTCTGCTTTTGTGTATGTTTGAAAATTTTGATAATAAAAGGTTAAAAGATAAAATAATAAAATAACAGTGCCCCCACCTAGTACTCAAGTCCCTTATTTGTCCACAAATGGAGAGCAAGTCAGGCTCTCTCCTTTTACCATCTTCAAGCAAATGGAGTCACTGTGTCATAAACGCTGACACTTTGCTTTAAGTTCTGTATTAGCTTTGGCTCAAAATGTTCCAGTCTACATTTAGATTATGTGGGCAGATCAAAGAGAGAGAATTATATGCAAAGGAAGGGGCAACTCTACTGGGAGTTCACTGATGATATAGGCAGGGCTCTGCAGATCCTGGGCTGCATCTGCCCAGGAGGCAGTCTCTAGATAGTAGAGTGTTTTTGGAGTCAGGCATATTAGACTCAGTTATGTATCAGCTGAAGGACACTGACAAGAAATAACAAAAATAGGTAATATTCCTTGAACCCTCACTGTATGCCAGGTACTACACTAAGCTCTCTATGCACTTTATATCATGCAATTCTAATAGCCACCCTATTAGATGCTACCATTATGTTGTTATTAGCTGCCGTCTAATCGATTCCAACTCATGTCTTTACAGGTGAGGAAATTGAGGCTTACAGAAGTTATATAATTTGTCCAGGATCACATAGAGTTTACATAATTCCCAGTAAATGTTATGGAAAATAACTAAAATCCAGTGGTTAGGTGAAAGAGAAACTGCATGTAACAGAAAAAAAGAAAAATAGCTATGATTTAAAATAAAATAATTTGTTTCTCTTTCACCTTTGAGAAGTCCAGAGATACTCAGGCCAGAGCTGGCATGGCTCTCTTGGGCACTCAGGGTTCTTCTGTCTTATTGCTTCACCGCGTTTAAGTCTTCCATCCTCAAGGTATCATGGTCCACGATACCTGTTGGAACTCTATTCCAACCAGCAGAAAGGATGGGATGGAAGAAGGGCATACCAGCCTCCCTTCCTTTTAAGGATGCACACCAGAAGTTCCATGTTTCCTTTCTGCTTGTATTACAATAGCCAGAACTTAGTTCCATGTCCACACCTAGCAGATTATAGAAAACTTGCATGTGAAAGTTCCAAGACACAAGATGGGATGGGGAAATATATTCTTTTTACTGTAAGATCATGTGCCTAGCTGAATATCAGTGGTTCTATTAGTATGGAAGAAGAAGAAGAGTATTGGGGTCACTAGCAGTCACTGCCTGTCCCACACTCCACTGCATTTCCCATCTCTAGTCTCTTTGGGTGTGAAAGGGGCATGGTGATCTTTCTCATAGACACCTTTCACAGGGGCTTTGTTGAGCAGTTGAACACAGGGCCAGCTCATGGTAGTCAGTCAGGTGTCTATTTGAGAAGCCGAAGTTTCCCTTGTAAAAGTGACAGAGAAAAGGGACAGGTGCTTCCATGAGTTACTCTTGAAATGGTAATGTAGGTTTAACATATTTATACTGTGAGCATGTGCTTGAAAAGTCAAGGATAAGTCAGATGTTTGCTGGTGGAACTGTGGTTTAAATGAGCTCACTAAAGAAACCCAGGATGAATTTTTCTGTAAGCCAAAGATGGCCTCCCAAATAAATTTTTACATTTTTATTCAATTTGTGGATACTTTCTCAGCACTTACTATGTGTAAGGCACTGTGGTAGACCTTGCAATACATGATGAACATCACCTTTACTTGAGTTGCTCAAATATACCTGAATCATTAATTGATGAACATACTCTCAGGCTAACATATAGTCAAATAATATTTGTTACCTTAATTGTAAGCTTCTCTCTTTTTTTTTTTACATATTAACATTTCTGAAATCTGAGGCATCTTAAAATTGATAGTGTGTCATATGCATCCTACTTTTTTCAGTAGTACTTTTTTCTTAATGTTACAACTTAAAATTGATGGTTTCTTAGATGTGATGTGGTATAGTATTTGAGTAGGGCTTTAGTGTTTATTGCTAGAAGCCCTGGTGGCATAGTGGTTAAGGGTTTGTCTGCTAACCAAAAGATCGGCAATTCAAATCCACCAGCCACTCCTTTGGAAACACTATGGGGCAGTTCTACTCTGTCCTTGTAGGGTCGCTATGAGTTGGAATCAACTCCACAGCAGTGAGTTACTGTTTATTAAGTGCTTTCATGTATCTTATTTCATTTGATTCTTCCTTTGAGGGAAGGAAGGTAATTCCTTCCTTCTACTTTATAGAAAAGAAAGCTGGCTATGATTAGTTAAGCAGATTGTAAAAAACTTGCATGTGGCAGGTCCAGGACTCAAATACAGATTTTTTTTTCCACCAAATCTAGTGGTGTTTCCACCACGCCTTGATGTCTCTTTAATTTGCATTCACACATGCTATTACATGTACATTTGTACAAACGCAATAGAAGTCAAACTGCTTTTAAAGTTAGTAGTTTGCTTTTTAGTGAAAATGGGTCAAAGAGTAGTCAAGTGTTAATTTTCTGTAGCACAACATAAAATGTCCTCGAAGCCCTGTGGTTGAAAAACAAGATTAACTATTAGAAAACCATATGAATTGAAAACTTTAAAGTTTCCCTGAGCAGAACCTGCCATGTGCGTAGTAAAGCAAGGGTAATTCTTGCTAGGTGCCCAAACCATTTTTTCCTGACCACACTTAGTGAGACAGGTCATATCCAAGGAATGACCCAAAAGTCCTCCAGCTTTTGCATTGATCAATGAAATTGCCTTTTTAGCATGGTGCAGTGGCCAAAACATGGACATGGAATGAGAAAGATGGGAGTTTGGATCCTAACTGATAGCTGTGTGACCTTGGGCAAGTTATTTAACTTCTCCAGGTTTGCCTCTAAGTAAGGATAATAACACTTTTCCAAGGTTGTTGGGAAGGTGAGAGTTAAGGAAGGTAAACAGACAAAAAAAATCACTGCTGCTGAGTTGATTCCAACTCATAGCAACCCTGTAGGAAGAGTAGAACTGCCCCATAGGGTTTCCAAGGCTGTAAGTCTTTACAGAAGCAGACTGCCACATCTTTCTCCCACAGAGTGGCTAGTGGGTTCAAACCACCAGCCTGTCAGTTAGCAGCTATCTGAGTCATCTAGTGCTGCTATAACAGAAATACCGCAAATGGATGGCTTTAACAAAGAGAAATTTATTCTCTTATAGTCTTGTAGGCTACAAGTCCAAATTCAGAGCATCACCTCTGGGGGAAGGCTTTCTCTCTCTGTGGGCTCTGAAGAGAGGTCCTTGTCATCAGTCTTCCCTTGGTTTGGAAGCTTCTCTGTGCAGGACCCAGGGTCCAAAGGATGCGCTCTGCTCCTGGCACTACTTTCTTGCTGGTATGAGATCCCCACTCTTTGCTTGCTTCCCTTTCCTTTTATCTCTTGTAAGATAAAAGGTGGTGCAGGCCACACCCCAGGGAAACTCCCTTTACATTGGATCAGGGATGTGACCTTAGTAAGGGTGTTACAATCCCACCCTAATCCTCTTCAGCGTAAAATTACAATCACAAAATGGAGGACAACCACACAATGCTGGGAATCATGGCCTAACCAAGTTGACACATATTTTTGGGGGACACAATTCAATCCATGA
This sequence comes from Dugong dugon, assembly GCA_030035585.1. Lineage (NCBI taxonomy): Eukaryota > Metazoa > Chordata > Mammalia > Sirenia > Dugongidae > Dugong > Dugong dugon. The sequence continues at coordinate 94,143,813 of CM057462.1, forward strand.
CAGCAGCCAAGCACTTAACTACTGGACAATTAGGGCTCCTTTTAGACTCTGTATAAAGCCAAAAAAAACAAAAACAAACCATTCTGTCGAGTCGGATTCTGACTCATAGTGACCCTGTTGGACCCAGTAGGGTCCAGAGTAGAACTGCCCCATAGAGTTTCCAGAGAGTGACTGGTGGATTCAAAATCCTGACCTTTTGGTTAGCAGCCAGGCTTTTAACCACTCTACCCACAGAGCTCCTAAGGAAGGCAACGCACTTGGCAAATAGTAAGTAGTCAATCAATGGCAGTTATTTGTATTACCACTAGAGCTTCAAGGAGGCACAGGTTTCAGGGTACTGACTTACCTTAAAAAAATATACCCTGCCTGGAAAAATTGTCTATCCTCTGGGAGACCCAGGACTCCATCAGACACCAAGAACAGACATCCCCATTTTGAGGGGGTACTTATTCCTGAGTAGCATAATAGGAATAGTTCAGATTTTCTTTAATATTATCAATTCACTCAATTTTTTTCAGCATACCTCATCTTCTTTCTTGTGTATTGCTTTAGACAGCTACTATTATTTATGCATGCATTTCTATAATAAAACCTTCATTAACTGGAACTTAGCAAACTGGAACACTTAAATGGCCATGGTTTTTCCCTCTGGGCTTCATTTGGAGAAAGAGGGAAATGATAGCTAAAGTTTTGAGAGAGATAGGAAAATTTGAAAACGAGAGAGAATCAAGTAATTCACTCCCTTCGTTTTATTGCTAAGAGAAAGGGAGTGAATCAAGGCCACCCTCCTAGTAGACAGTAGAGTCAGGAGAGCATTCCCCAGTAGAGTCAGGAGAGCATTCCCAGTCTGTCACTCTTTCTTCTAGACTATGGTCTAAAGATGTACGTGGAGTTTGGGTATCCAGTTCTTGCCACTGCACTACAGATCTCAAATTCTAATGCTTGCAAGGGCCGACTTTAGGAAGTAGTGGTGAACTGTGGCAAAATGGATCCTGTGTACCCTCTTTAAAAGCATTTAACTAAGAAAAAAAAGTACAGGGAAACAAAACATTCTAGGGGCCAGACAGAGCCTGTTGGTTCCCAGTTTGAGTGCTTCGCACCATCTATATCCACAGTCCTTACTCATTAAGAAGATAATTTGAATCATGCACCTGAGGCTCATTGCTAAAATGTTTCAATAATGTTCATTAATTTATTACTAGTTAAAGCAGAAAATTGAAAAAATGCATTATATAGATATAAAAAAAAAAAACAACCCATTGCTGTTGAGTTGATTACGACTCATAGTGACCCAACAGGACAAAGTAGAATGCCCCATAGCATTTTCAAAGAGTGACTGGTGGATTCAAATGGCCGACCTTTTGGTTAGAAGCCAATTTCTTAACTACTGCACCACCATGGCTCCCTACACACACACACACACACACACACACACACACACACACACACACACACACACACATATAAATATATGTGCACACACATATATGTGTATGTATATATATATTTTCTGATTTTGACACAAGGGTAACTTTATTAAAAGCAAACATCTGAACATAATTTTAAAGGACATTTTTTTGAAATAATACCACCTCCATCATCTCTCTTCTGTCTTCATTGAGAAACTGTGCAAGATTAAGCTTACTTTTTTCTAGTGCTGCTGTTTTGGCTCATCGTGGTAATCTCATTTTCATTTCTGATTCTGGTTCTGGAACTTCATGATCACTGTTAGAGTCAGCTTCAGTGGCGTGACGTCTCCTGTTCACCCTAGTGGAAGCCATCACTTTTCTCTGTCCTCTGTTATTCTTTTGCTGGGTGGATTTTGATGCTTGGGCTGCTTTTATAACCCTGATAGGAGTCATATATACTTCCTTACTCTTTTCATCTTCATTTTGAATAATAGTCATTGTTGTCTTGGCATCTTGGGCTGCTACAGTACATGTATATGTACATATATATGTGTATATTATATATATGTATGTAGAGAGAGAGATTTTAAGGAATTGACTCATTAGGATTGTGGGGGCTGGCAAGTTCAAAATCTGTAGGTCAGGTTACAGGATGGAAAGTCCGGTAGTCTTGTGTCTGAAATCGGCAGACCAGGTGGCAGGCTGGAAATTCCAGTAGGATGTCTATGTTACAGTCTTGAGGCAGAATCCTCTTCCTCCCTCAGGAAACCTCAGTTTTTGCTCTTAAGGACTTCCACTGGTTGGATGAGGCCCACCCACATTATGAAGGGTAATCTGTTTTACTTAAGGTCAACTGGTTTAAATGTTAAAAACCAAACCAAACCCATTGCTGGTGAGTCTATTCTGACTCATAGCGACCCTATAGCTGTTCTATAGGACAGAGTGGAACTGCCTCATAGGGTTTCTGAGGCTATAATCTTTATGGAAGTAGACTGCTACATCTTTCTCCTGCTCAGGGGCTGGTGGGTTTGAACCACCAACCTTTTGGTTAGCAGCCGAGCACTTAACCACTGCACCACATGTAAATACCTTCATAACGGCATCTAGACTAGAGTTTGACCAAACATCATAGCCTAGCCAAGGTGACAAAATTAACTATCACAAACTGCTGAATTGATTATATAATCCATTAATAGGTTACAACATATAATTAAAAGATCATTGGACTAGGGTAATACTGTGACATTTTTGTTTATGTATTCATTAATTGATTAATTCAACAGCTATTTTCCCAATGCCTAAGGAGAGTGAGGTGCTGTTTTGGGTGTCATGAGCAAATATGGGTATTTGTCATCAAGGGCTCCAAAATCCTTACAAAATCATTTTAAAATCTGTGCAAACATCTAAAAACTCAAGGCAGAACAGTCACTTCACATTATGCAGAGTGTTTTATTTTGTTGTTGTTGTGTGTATGGAGTCCATTCCAACTCATAGAGACCCCATGTGAAAGAGTAGAACTACCCCATAGAGTTTTCTTGGCTGTAATCTTCACAGAAGCAAATTGCTAAGTCTTTCTCCCGAGGAGTGGCTGGGTGGTTTCAAACTCACAATCTTTTGGTTAGCAGCCCCAGTGCTAACCTTTTGTGCCACCAAGGCTTCTTGATTTTATATTACCATAAAATATAATAATAACAAATCTCTTAGGTAGCAGAACAGATTTTAGCCTAGATTTTACAGATAAGGAAATGAGTTCTGGAGAAAGTGACTTACTCGAGCTACTAAGTAAAAATAGTAGAACAATCATGGTAATAATAAATAATATCTGTTAAGCATTTAGTATGTATATTTTAGGTACTAATTTAATTCTCACTACCACCTTATAATGATGGTGCTATTATTATGCTCATTTTATAGGGGAGAAAAATGAGGCAGAGAGGCTAAATCATGTGCCCAAAGTTAAGAATCAGTGGAACTAGGATTCAATCCTAGGCAATATGGTTCTGGATCCTCAATCTTAACCATTGTATTGTATATTTTGGTAAGCAAAAAACACAGATCATTAACCCCAGACAGGTCATGGTGTATCTTTACCTCCTTCTATCCCTACCACATACGTGGTGTGTCATCTGCTGTGACAGGAAAGCATTTGGGGTAAGGGGATGAGCAGGAACAGAACCTGGGTCCTGAACACTCCTCAGTGTGGATAATTTTCACCGAGTTAATAAAAGCGACTGAAGCTAACAATAGAAAAGGCAGAGGGCAAGAATATTCTCCACCAAAGAGGCATCTATTTCTGTGGCTGTGCCCCATATGTGATGTTGTATTCTTGAGATAAAATAAATTGTGGAAACTCACAAAAAAAGACCAGACTTACTAGTCTGACAGAGACTGGAGAAACCTCAACGGTATGGCCCCCAGACACCCTTTTAACTCAGTACTGAAGTCACTCCTGAGGTTCACCCTTCAGCCAAAGATCAGACAGGCCCATAAAAGAAAAAATAATACATGTAGCTCAGCCATGTATACGAGAATAAATGGACACACCACCCAGAGGCAAGAACAAGAAGGCAGGAGGGGACAGGAAAGCTGGAGGAATGGAAACGGGGAATGCAAGGTTTAGAAGGGGAGAGTGTTGACACATCATGAGGTTGGCAACCAATGACACAAAAGAACATGTGTATTAATTGTTTAATGAGAAACTAATTTGCTCTGTAAACCTCCACCTAAAGCACAGTAAAAAGAAAAAAAAATCGTGGAGAAATCTTGATCTTGAAAAAACCAAAGCTTGGTTCTAAATATTTGGGTTTTACCAGTGCTGCCTCCCTTCCTTAAGCCTACGTTCTTATTCAAAAACCACATAGACAACTTTCCATTAGCATATTCTTGGAAAAAATTATATTCAGCAATTATTAAGCTCCTTTCACAGGAGGAACTAGGGCTACCAGACACTGAGAAAAGAGCTTGCTCAAGACAGATCAATAATAGTAATAAGAGATAGCATTTGTTAAGTACTTACTATATGTTAAGTAGTAATTTAATTCTCACTAGAACCTTATAATGATAGTACTTTTATCATGTTCATTTTACAGAGTAGAAAAGTGAGGCCCTCATGAATAAGTTAAATCTTTATGAATTTGATCTTTAGGATAGTAAAGAAAATTTTAGTTTTAAAAATTGATGCATATTCCAATTTAAGCCCCAAACTCCAGCTTTTAGACTGTTATAAATTAATCTAGTTATTATATTACTCTGCCTTAAATGTGTCCTTTATATTCCTAATATTGTAGGGTTATTAATGGTTATTTTGAGTGATTGTATTATATTTAATTAAGCGTAAAGATAAAAAATAAAATGGTTTACACATCCCATTCATTTCTTGTCTTTAAGTTTGCAGACTTGGGAGATAGCTATCCAAAAATACAAACGCATATGTTTCATCTATAATTTCTTACAGCAATATGTCTGCAGCTCTGAAAACAGTTGAGCAAAAGTAACTGGTAGTGCTCTTTTTGAAAATAATAATTTTCACTTTTCAAAAAATAAAACTAAAAACCAAACCTGTTGCCAACGAGTCAGTTCGGACTCATAGCAACCCTGTAGGACAGAGTAGAACTGCCCCATAGGGTTTCCAAGGAGCAGCTCGTGGATTCAAACTGCTGACCTTTTGGTAAGCTGCCAAACGATTAACCATTGCACCACCAGGGCCCCCTTTTCAAAAATGGTCGTCTCTAAATTCTCCTAATCCAATGATTATAAATCCAGCATGATGGACACTAGGTATTCACTGAGTTTTAAAAAATAAAAAGGAAAAGAGCAGTCTTTTGAGATATAAAAGAGAGAAGTGAGCAGAGACACATGGGAACCTCATACCACCAAGAAAGCAGTGCCGTGAGCAGAGCGCGTCCTTTGGACCTGAGGTTCCTGTGCTGAGATGCTCCTAGACCAAGGGAAGACTGATGACAAGGACCTTCCTCTGGAGCTGACAGAGACAGAAGGCCTTTTCCTGGAACTGATGCCCTGAATGTGGACTTGTAGCCTACCAGACTGTGAAGAGAATAAATTTCTCTTTGTTAAAGCCATCCACTTGTGGTATTTCTGTTATAGCAGCACTAGATGACTAAGACAAGCAGAAAAAGTTTCTTTAAAATGTCATTGGAAAATATTTACTTACTAGAGTTTACAGAGTATCATTTCAGTCAAGTAACAAAAATAGCCCAAGTTGACAGATTCAGCAAATTGAAAGCATATAATTTGTGTTTAAATTTTGTTACAACCTTCCTGTCAAGTTGTGTTGGTCTTGTTATAAGTGAGCATTAAGTTGAATTTATGATTCAGATTAGACTACATCTTCATCAGATAATGCAGTTAGAAATGCAACTGGTCAGTGAGTTTAGGGTCTTTCCAAAGGGACTGGGAGGGATCTAGAACCCAACACTCTTGGCCTCTCCTGAGTCATCCTCTTCCTACAAGAATCTGCATTTGAGTGATCCTTGAACAGGAAAATGTCTCTCAATCCAATTAATTTGTTTTATGTAGATCTCTGTGAGAGAGCTCCCAGGAAACTCTTTGGGTCCTTAATGATCTGGGCTGAAGCCTCTTAGATGCTATAGTTGGTTATGCGCTTTTAGGTGATCAAAATAATAACTAGAGAAAGTCATGAAAGGTGAGAAGAAAGCAAAGCTGGGCAATGTGGATGGGCTGAAGGCAAATTTTATATACACGTACTTTTTTTGTGTTGTGGTAGGACTCCAGGTCCTGAAATGATAAGAATGGGGTGTTGTTAGTTGCTGCGAAGTTGATTTGGACTTATGATGACTCCATGTATGTAGAGAGAACTACTCCATAGGGTTTTCAAGGCTGTGGCCTTTTGGAAGCAGATTGCCAGGCCTGTCTTTCAAGGTGCCAACCTTTTGGTTAGTAATCTAGTGCTTAACCCTTGGTGCCACCCAGGGATTCCTCCTGAAAAACGAGGTAGTCGTCTGCAGTTTTATCATTTCAGATAAAAACTGAACATTTCGTAATTGCATTTTGACACTTAACAGAGTTATAGCCAGGATTTGTGAGGCCTGACACTTATACGGTGTTGAGCTCCTCTTTAAGAATGAGAATACAAAATTACGGATGTGAAGTTAGGAACACAGCCTTGAAAGGAGCTTCTACAAAAAGGGGACCTTGATGCTTAAGCCTCATTAACTTGGTGATAAATTCTCCTCTAAAAATGAGTGACTGCCTTCTTCGCCCAGAATTCTAAAAGAAAAAAGAGGGGGTAGGGTGGGACTAGATTGAAAACAAAATCCTTGCCTCTCTTGCTTCCCAACCATACCTTCAATCCACCTATGTGGTATAGTCCTTTCTCCGGGTCCCAAGGTAAATGATGTCAGATCTGAAATTGCACCTGACTCAACCTTAGTCCCTCCCCCATTTATTCTTCAGTAAATAAGTTACTAAGCAGTCCTATCTCTTCACTGGGCGGGAGTGAACCCTAACTGCCTTATAGAGTTAGAATAGCCCACTCTTGGATGTCTAATTTAGGGATCATCCCCCATTCTGTGGAAAGTGGAAAATACTGCTGTTTCTTTATATTCTAGCATACATGTAACCTGGCATTTAACACACATTTCTTTATTCAGTTACAAGTCAGTCCTCCAGGACGGTTATCGTCGGAGAATCTTCTAGCAAATATAGGCTAAGTTATACGAATTGGGCGTGTCTGGATCTTACCAAGAGACCCCTCGTCCCCAAAGCTCACCGGTCAGAGTCACTCAGCTCTTTCTTTACAACTTGCGCACGAAAACAGCGGCCTCCCCCGGTCCTAGTAGTCCCCTCCTCCTCCCTCCCCGCCCCGTTTTCTGCCTTCAGCGCCCAGTCCCCGCGAATCTCCCCTCCTTTACTCCCTCCCTTTTCTTTCCTCCCCGCGGGCCAGCTGCGCTTGGAGCTGCCCTGCTGCGCGGCGGGGCTACGCGGCGACACCTATAGGATTGCTTCCGGGCACTCCCCAGCCAGAGGGTGGCTGGCCCGGGGCCCGGAGCTCGGCTGGGCCGGCGGCTCAGCGGCGGCACCGAGGACGCGCGCACCCGCCGGCCGCGTCCTCCCTCCTTCCCTCGCTCTCGGCCCCCGAGCAGCGCTCTGCCCTGGGCGGTGGCTTCGCCCCGCAAAGCTCCTCTCCCGTGGCCGCTCCTTCTTTTCCCTCCTGTTTGCGTCTCGTCGGGCACTTGATTTTTTTTTTAAATTCCTCCATCCCTTTTCACCTCCCACCTTCCTATTCCCCTCCCAGGTGATTTGTTTTCCTGCTCTCTGGGCTTGCCCATGAGCCTCCTCGGGAGCTACCGGAAAAAGACCAGCAACGATGGTTATGAATCCTTGCAGCTGGTGGACAGTAACGGGGACTTAAGTGCGGGGAGCGGCGTGGGTGGCGGCAAGCAGAGAGTGAATGCCGGGGCGGCGGCGGCGGCGGCGGCGGCGGCGCGGAGTCCCGCCCGGCATCCTCCGGACCGCGCCAGCACCGTGGACAGCTCAGGTAGCGCTGCGGGCTGGGAGCGCAGCCCCGAGCTACGGCGGGCCCTCCCGGTGGGGCCCAGCAGACTAGCCGGAGGCTCCCACTCCAACTCTGGCCTGGGAGGGGGCCGGGATGAAGGAGAGGGTATCTCATACCACCAGGGTGACGCGTCTCTAATTTCTTTGGTCCTAGAAGCTAGGAAACGTTAAATCGGTCCGGAGGCCCAGTGACTACAGCGAGCACCTCTTAATCTCTCTAGGCTGCTGAATACGCTAACTGGGGGCAGGGAGACGGAGGGAGAGGGGAGGGGAGGAGTAGAGAGGAGAGGGGAGGGGATGGCGCGTAGAGCGGCTTGGAAGGAGGGCGGGGAGCGGCAGCTGCTTTCCCTACCCAGCTGGTTGAGGGAGAGAGGTGAAGGAGCAAATGCTTTGATTGTTTTTGCAGGCTGCGGACGGTATTTATCCCAATTGTTATTGTCATATTGCCGATCTTATTTGAATTTCTGGAAAGCTCGGCCGCATCTTAGCTCTTCTGTCTGCTCGGTTTAATGCTGTTACCTTTCCCGAGCAGTTTTTACCTGGGATCTAGAGCCCTTTTTCACAGTTTTTATGATCTGAACAATGAAATTTATTTGGTATATTTGCGCTTTGATTTTGTTTATCCTTTTGCTTAGATTGTACTAATATTTTATAACCGTTTATATGTAGGGAAAATGGAATTGCCTCTAAACTTTGTATCTGAGCTTGCAACCATCTTTTATAAAGAATTTTAGCAAGTTGGATTTTCTTTGTTGGAAATGCTCTTTTAGCAATTTCCATAGCAAAACAGTCATTTAATATATCCTTGTTGGACCAGGAGTATTATTATAGCTGTTTATCTTTTCAGGGAACCAGGATAATTTACATACAGACAATTTATAGTTGAAGTGTCAGTTGTTTGTTCTACACTGGTAATGTTAATACTGGACAACCGAGGACTCCAGAGAAAATATTCATGTTGCGTTGTTTGGGCAGTGATGAAACCCAACTGAATTTACTTCCCACACTTCGCAAACAAATGCTTGTTTCTTTTAGTCATGTAATGGCTCTGCCTGGGCTACCATTTTGTTTTCCTTATCTCATATAAGTGGTGAAATATTGTTCACAGATGTTCAGATATCCTCATCTGAAGAAGAATTTTACCCATACAAGTTCTTATTGAAGTTGAGTAAGGTATTGGTAGGACATTATCTCATGACCATTTGTAATAAAGCAGTATTATCCCCAAGGTGCTGATGGTTTCAAGGCTTTGGTATTGATGTTGTATGTGGTTATTTGATTTATGTTTTCCAAATCCATGGTATATCAAAGTACAAACTATCTTTTGAATGGATGTGGTCTCCTGTTGGATCTTTAAAAAGAGTCATATACTCTGGTTAATGAATGACACCACTTTAACCCTTTTGGGAACATGGTGGATGTGTAAACAAATAATTGCAATGAAAACGAGCACATTCAAAATGAATGTGAAGAAGCCCTACTTCAAGGAAATGAAAGAAATGTGAAATTTAATGCAGTTTCATTTTTCTTTGGGATTGTGATTTTAAGAGTTAGAATTTGTTTTAAAGTATGTTATATTCTAGAAAAAAAATAAACATATACTTCCTAAGCCCTGCTATGTGCCAGGCCCTGGGCTAAGCACTGTGAAGAATACAGTTAGGGCAGTAACTAACACAGGGGCAACCAACCAAACAAAAAAACACCCTAAATCAGTTGTCATCAAGTCCATCCTTATAATGGATGATTTTTCAGAAGATAGCCAGGCTATTCTTCCAAGGTGCCCCTGGGTGGACTCCAACCTCCAACCTTTTGGTTAGTAGCCCAGGGCTTAACTGCTTGTACCACTCAGGGACTGCAACACAGCAGCCTAAATCCTGTGTTTTCACCAAATCAGACTTTTGGAATATGTTTACAGCAGAAGAATGAATTGCCTTGATTAAATATGGTTGTGATGGGGAAACATTTTCGTTTAGAATATTGTTATCTCTGAAGTATTATTGCCAGGAATTGGTTCTTCAACTTGATGAAACTAGCAGTATACTTGGAGGTTGTGGGAATTCCCTTCCCATCGCCCACTCCTCTTTCTGATTAGGGGAGTGATGTGGCTTTTTTCCACTAGTACAATAATAGCAGTGTGTCTTACGGCTATTGATGCATGTTTGCAATTGAGAATGCAGTTTGGAAGGTTGCTCTTTATTTTGCTTGGATGCGGGGTTGGGCCCTGAGAGTGGGCTTTCTTTGATTAGGTAGCAAGTATCATTTACTAGTCCAACTATATGTCTTGCCTAGTTATAGTTTTTCTTCTAAAGTCCTCAGAGTATATAGCCTTGTGCAGTGTAAATGTATCCATTTGTTTAGGATTTTTAATTAAAATCATGGATCATTTCTAAAACAGCAGTAATCTGCCCATTTATTCAACTGATGATACTCTGACGTGCTGGATAGAATTGGTGGTTCATGGGGGCTTTTGCTCAGACAGAAACACTTATGAATGGAAAAAAAAATATGTTGAGGTCTCTCTGGGGAATTTAAAGTTTAGTCTTAACAATAACTTACATTTGTATAGCAGTTTATAATAAATAGAACACTTGGACGCTTATTTTATTTCATTTTCCCCTGAATTGTAATAAATAGGTGGAGTAAGCAGCATGTGCGTATGGCTGGAGACTTGGAATCAAACCTCTTCACTATTGTTACTAGCTGAAAAACCTAGTAACATCTTTAAGCCTGCCCCCATTTATGAAAGAATTTTAATAGCTGCTCTTACCATAGGGCTTTGCTCTGAGGCTTAAAACAACATGAGAATATGTTTGCACTTTTTCTTCACTTTGCTATTTGTGCCATTCTGATTCATCAGATGAAGAAACAGATGCTTAGAGAGGGTAGGAGGCTTGCCCAAGGTAAAACAGTGATAGCCACTGTTAGTGATAGCCAGATTCTGGTCTTCTGGTGCTAAGATCTGACTTTTTTGTGTAACTGTCTTTTTGTGCAGGCACGGTTTCAACTAATTGTTGAATTGGAAACATTTATCTACTTTGATCTCCCCCCTCTGTTTTTAGATGAAAGAGTGACAGACCTTCAGAAAAATGTAATGATTTTCCTAGTCAGCACACTCTCAAGTGGCAGATTGCAGAGCAGTACCCTAACCTGATGTGTCTTGTAGAGTTCTCTGCCTGCCCTGGCTTACTTTCTCTTCATTCAAAATATTCTCTGAAAAGATTGTCATCCAAAGGTGATCCTGTCATATCCCAAATGGCACTGCAGCTATCCCAATTCATTAGCTCAGAAAACTCGTATTTCTCTTGTGTGTACTCCAGCTTTCAGGAAAGTAGGATCCACAAAAGTGGAACTCTCCACCTTAAGCCGCTGAAGTATTCTGATATTAGGCTTATTTTACCAGGTTTGTAAAGACAAGCCATAAAATAGCAGTCCAACCTAGAAAGAGATTTTAATGCAGGTTTAAAATATTAGGATCAGAAGAGTGCTATAATCCTTACGTCTTTAGTGTGACTCTGATTGAAAACAAAAATTCTTGAATTTTTTTATATCCATGTTTTTAAATTGTGCTTTAAGTGAAAGTTTACAATTCAAGTCAGTTTCTTATACAAAAATTTATGCATACATTGTTATGTGACCCTAGTTGCTCTCCCCATACTGTGACAGCACACTCCTCCTTTCCACCCCAGATTTCCCGTTCCCATTCAACCAGCTTCTGACCCTCTCTGCCTTCTCACCTCACCTCCGGACAGGAGCTGCCCATTTAGTCTCATGTATCTACTTGAGCTAAGAAGCACACTCTTCATGAGTATCATTTTATGTCCCATTTTATGCAGTCTAATCTTTGTCTGAAGTGTTGGTCTTGGGAATGGGAAGACAAAAATTCTTTACAAATACTATTCTAGATTGGGTTTAAACATAGCCTCCAAATTTTGAACTAGGCTTTAACATTATGAAGTATATATTTGAATAACTTCATACTTCACTGAAATACTATAAATGTATGTATACTGGTAATCCTTACTTAGGAGTCCCTGGATGGCACAAATGGTTAAGCTTTCAACTACTAACAGAAAGATTGGCTGTTCAAACTCAAGACCTGGTGATCTGCTTCCAAAAGGTCACAGCCTTGAAAACATTATGGAGCACAGTTCAACTCTGCAACGCATGGAGTCACCATGAGTCATAGTTGACTCAACAGCAACTGGTAAATCCTTATTTAGGCCTATTTAGGGGTCTTGTAAGTTGAAGACAAAATTTATGTATCTAATTTATTTAATATGTGGCTTTGAGTTGAAATCCACTGGACAGCAACTAACAACACCATAGTTTGAATGTTTCTGAATAACCATTTAAGGATGTACTAGCTCCTGGATATCAGAGTAATGTATGTCCATCTAACTGTCACATTTCAGATGCCTGGAGACTGCCAGGTTTCATAGACTTGGAAGGGGAATTACTGAACCAAATCTCTGCAGGATGGCTCTATGGCCTATGAGGAACACCTTCTGCGAAGGGGCTCTCACCACCTCCTGAGGCAATACTTTTGGGCAGCTCTTCTCAGTGCCGAGTGCTTTCTTTTATTTAGGCAAAATTGGCCTTCCTGTAACCTTACCACTTGGTTCTGCTCTCAATATGTAAAATAAGTCCAGTCCTTCCTCCACATGGCAAAACCCTTTAAAAATTTGAGATGAGATGCTTTTTTCTCCTCCTAGCCCAGTTCTCCTCTTTTCCAGGCTAATCAAACCTAGACTCTTCACCTCTTTTTCTGCATAAAGTGATTTCCGTATAACCATCTGAGCTTTGAGAATAAATTATTTTTTATTTTGTGTAACAGATTTTTCATCAACTTTAATTTAAAGGTTTTCCATACCCTTGGTTAAAAAAAAAATTAAAATTACGGAAAAGAATAAGGTGAAAAAATTTAAGATGTCCATCTTTTCCTCTTCCTGAATATTTACGCCCTTGCGTCAGAGATAAATAACCATTCTTGAAAGTTTTTGGAAGGACACACACATACACATATATATGTATGTTTACATAAACACATATATACACGCACACACACATACACATACATACATATATACATACACACATACATATATATAAATATATATGTTGTTGTTAGGTGTCTTTGAGTTGGCTCCGACTCATAGTGACCCTATGTACAACAGAACCAGACACTACCTGGTCCCTGCACCGTCCTCACAGTTGTTGCTGTGTTTGAGCCCATTGTTGTAGCCACTGTGTCAATCCATCTCTTTGAGGGTCTTCTTCTTTTTCTCTGCCCCTCTACCTTGCTAAACATGATGCTCTTCTCCAGGGACTGGTTCCTCCTGATAACATGTCCAAAATATGTAGGATAAAGTCTTGCTATCCTCCTTTCTTAAGGAATATTCTGGATGTACTTCTTCCAAGACAGGTTTGTTCATTCTTCTGGCAGTCCATTGAATATTCAGTATTCTTTGCCAACACCATAATTCAAATGTATCAATCCTTTTCAGTCTTCCTTATTCATTGTCCAGCTTTTGCATGAATGTGAGGCAATTAAAAATACCACTGCTTGGGTCAGGCATACCTTAGTTCTCAAAGTGACATCTTTGCTTTTTAATGCTTTAAAGAAGTCTTTTGCAGCAGATTTGCCCAATGTGATACATTCTATATATAAAACTAAAATTATAGTAAAATACAAATTCAAAGTTGTAATCATGTATATGAGGAGCCCTGGTGGTACAACTGTTAAGCACTCAGCTGCTGACTGAAAAGTTGGCAGTTTGAACCCACTCAGCAGCTCTGTAGGAGAAAGATCTGGTGATCTGCTTCCATAAAGATTACAGCCAAGAAAACACCATGAGACAATTCTACTCTGTTGCATGGGGTTGCTGTGAGTCAGAATGGACTCAACAGCACCCAGCAACAACACCCATTTTTATATATGTCTATTGTTCAGTAATGCTTAATGATAAAAATAGCTACAGTTTAATGATTATAGTCCAGACATTGTGCTAAACATTGTACATACAGTATCTTAAAGAACCCTCACAAGAATTCTATAAGGTAATAGTTATATTCCTCTTGCAGTTGAGGAAACCAAGGCTCAGAAAGGTTGAGAAAGTTACCTAAAGTCACACAGGCTCTACTCATTCTACATTGAGTCAAATGCTGTAGAAAAATGTCCATAAGATTGCAAGTGAAGAATTAGTGGTGACTTTTTTAATTTGCTTCTTTCTCTGAGGCAAGCATAAATAGGAGTGTCTGAGGGAACTGAAATGAATGCAGTTGTTTCCGCTTTGAATCTCATGAAACAAGACAAATACTTCCGCATAAGTATAACATGAAGAATTTTTTAAAATACTGGAAATGAAGGAAACAGCAAAACTAGCATTGAATAAGGCATATTAAACCCTGATATGACACTGAAAGAACAATATAATTGGTACAGCTTTATAAATGTATGAAACAATATCTTGCCAATGAAAACGAGTACCCACTGCTCTTAGAATAAAGTGCAGGTTGTTCCTAACTGGACATCGGAAGCCCTTTGTGGTAACTCTGTAAGCAAGCCCAATAGAACTTCTTGTCATTTTCTCACTGATAAGTCCTCTTCTCACCACCCCCAGTCTCTGTGCTTTTGCACACACTGTGCCCTCAGCTTCAGTCAACCTATCCCATAGCTGTCTAGTTGTTGTTATCTGCCATCAAGTTGGCCCCTGACTCATGGTGATCCCGTGCACAATGGGATTGGACCATTGTGATCCATAAAGTTTACATTGGCTAATTTTTGGAAGTTGATCTCCAGGCCTTTCTTCCTAGTCTGTTTTAGTCTGGAAGCTCTGCTGAAACCTGTTTAGCATCATAGAAACATATAAGTCTCCAATGACAAATGGATGGTGGCTACACTTAAAGAATATTGGCTGGAAATCAATCTTTGGTGTCCTGCATGGAAGGTGAAAATTCTACCACTGAACCACCACTGCCCTCATCCTATAGCCATCTAAGTGTGCACTTTTCCAGGTAATCTCCTACTTATTTTTTAGGACTTGGCTTAGATGTTCCTTAATCCCTCTAGGCTGCATAAGATAATCGTTCTCCATGCTTCTACAGAATCCTGTACTTCCCTGTAACAGCACTTATCACACTGAGTTGTGATGTGTTGTCTGGTCTGTCTCTCCCACTAGACTGTAAGTAAAGTTCAGAGCAAGGCTGTGTGTTATTCACCTTCGTATTCTCGTCAGTGCTTGGCATTTATTAGGAGCCTGATAAATACTCGTAGAATGACTGAAAGCACGAATGGATTTTGAATTTTTGAAAAGGGAATTTATAATGAAACATGCCCATCCAAACCCAAAAATAAGCACAGCGCTAGATTTTGACAGAAATGAGGCCAGGCTTAAAAGGAATGAAATGTTGGCAGAATGTTTGACCAATTCCATAAGGAACGTTTGTCATATGCAGGGACACCAGAGGAGAGAGAAAGATGATTAATACATAGTCCTAGACCGCCGAGAGTTTTCTGTCCAATGCAGAAATGTGAAGAAGTAATTAGATTACCAAATGCTATTGTATGATTCATCATCAAGGTAACTTTTTTTCAGTAGAAAAAAGAAACTCTAAATATATATACGTATATATGTGCGTATACACACACACACACGTTTTTACAAACTAACAATAGGCAACTTTCATCCGTACATCTGTGTGTTCCTTCGTCAGTGTCATGAGGTTTGAATCTTGGCCATTTTCAGGTTTAATAGTAAAAACCCTTTGTATCACCCTCGACCATCTGAAGCTGCGTGCTCTTCATACCTGTGCTTGCCATCTTGAACTCCTTTTGGAAATAATCTAGAATTTTGAGGTGGATTGAAGAATCCTGCATTTAAATTGTGCATTTTCTTTATCAGCAAAACTTATAACTCATAAAAAATACCTAAATTATAGCTATTGTATATTAAACAGCTTCTCTTGAAAGTTATCTGGGAGCTTTTGACAGTGCAGCTCAGTGTTTGAGGAGTTAGTCCTTCATGGTCCAAGGAAATAGGAAATTTCATTACACGTGGCAAGCGAGCTGATGATTTCCACTATCTTTAATTGCATTGCCTGACATGTTGCAGACCACCGTATAGGTCCAAAATATGCTTTAACTTCATTATTGCATCAGATCATAATTTTAAAAGGTATTAAAACAAAACAAAACCTTTTTGCCATCGAGTTGATTCCAACTCATAGCCACCCTGTAGGACAGAGTAGTGCTCCCCATAGAGTTTCCAAGGAGCAGCTGGTGGATTTGAACTGCCGACCTTTTGGTTAGTAACCAAGCACTTAGCCGATGTTCCATAAAAATTTTACATTAAAATACAACTGTGTGTGGCATTACCAATGCAAATAGCACTTCAGAAGAAGCAGTCAGACAACTCAGTACCTTCTGTGCAGTGTTGAGTTTGCACATGCAGAAAATTACTGTTAGCACCTTGTGGCATAATGCTCTACCTGGTGGCTGGCAGGCTGGTTTGACATAGGTTATAAGCCACTTCCTGATTTTAGAAATGTTATACTGTGAAAGAACTGCACATAAGAATTGGGGATTTTGGCAAAAGGCAGGATGAATGAGTGGTATATTAATAGACATGTAAAGTACTATGGGAGTGTAGAAGAAGGAGCCATAATTTTAACCAGGAGGACTGGGGAAGACCACAATGGATGGTGATATTTGAGTTAGAAATCAGTAGGTGGAGAAGGAGAGGAGAATTGTTTTGAGCCAAAGACATAAGGATCTAGGATGTATTGAGAGAACCACATATAGGTGTGGAAGCTGCAGCCCAGGTCGGTAGGAATTGCTGGGGCAGGGGAAACAGACTGAACCCCGGTCAGGGTGGGCCTTGAATGCCATGCTAAGGAGATTGGACTTCATTCTCTTGGCAGTGGGAGACCACTGAAGATTTAGGGGGGGAAGGGGAAGATGAGTCAGGGCCAACTTATCCATTAGGCACAGTGACTAGGGACCACAGTACTTTTGTTTTTGTTAGCTGACATTGAGTTGGCTACCGACTCATGGCGACCCCCTGCGCAATGGAACAAAATGCTACCTGTTCCTATACTTTCCTTGTGTTTGGTTGTGGATTGGACCATTGTGATCTGTAGGGTTTTCACTGGCTGATTTTCGTAAGTTGATTGTCAGATCTTTCTTTCTAGTCCATCTTAGTCTGGAAGCTCCTCTGAAATGTGTTCAGCATCATAGCATCATGCAGGCCCCCACTGACAGATGGGTGGTGGCTGCACACGGAGTACATTGGCGGGGAATTGAACCCGGATCTCCTGACTGGGAGGTGAGAATTCTGCGACTGAACCACTGTTGTTGTTAGGTGACATTGAATCAGCTCCGACTTATAGCGACCCTGTGTACAACAGAACAAAACATTGCACAGTCCTATACCATCCTCACAGTCATTTCTATGTTTGAGCCCATTTTTTGCAGCCAGTGTGTCAGTCCTTCTTGTTGAGGGTCTTCCTCTTTTTTGCTGACCCTCTGCTTTACCAAGCATGATGTCCTTCTCTAGGGACTGGCCCCTCCTGATAACATGTCTAAAGTATGTGAGAAGAGGTCTCGCCATCTTCACTTTTAAGGAATATTCTGACTGTACTTCTTCCAAGATAGATTTGTTCCTTCTTCTGCAGTCCATAGTATATTCAATTTTCTTCACCAGCACCATAATTCCAAGGCATCAGTTCTTCTTCGGTCTTCCTTATGCATTGTCAAGCTTTTGCATGCATATGAAATGATTGAAAATACCATTGCTTGGATCAGGCAGATGATTGAAAATACCATTCCTTGGATCAGGCACATTTTAGTCCTCAAGGTGACGTCTTTGCTTTTTAACACTTTGAAGAGGTCTTTTGCAGCATATTTGCCCAATTCAGTGCATCATTTGATTTCTTGACTGCTGCTTCCATAGGTGTAGATCAAGAAGCAGTTGTTTGAACAGAACAAGGAGATACCACATGGTTTAAAATCAAGAAATGCGTGTGTCAGGGTTGTATCCTTTCACCATACTCACTCAATCTGTATGCTGAGCAAATAATCTGAAAAGTCAGACTATATGAAGAAGAATGTGGCATTAGGATTGGAGGAAGACTCATTAACAACCTGTGATATGCAGATAACACAACCTTACTTGCTGAAAGTGAAGAGGACCTGAAGCACTTACTGATGAAGATCAAAGACTACAGCCATCAGTATGGATTATACCTTCACATAAAGAAAACAAAAATCCTCACAACTGGACCAGTAAGCAACATCAGATAAATGGAGAAAAGATTGAAGCTATATAGTATACTTTTAGAGCCCACAAAAATGTTTTAATTTTAATTTCTTTAAAAAAAAAAAAAGAGAACAGAATTGAGAACCCAGATGTAAATCCATCCAACTGCGGTCACCTGATCTTCGACAAGGGCCCAAAGTCCATCAAATGGGGAAAAGACAGACTTTTTAACAAATGGTGCTGGCAAAACTGGATATCCATTTGCAAAAAAATGAAACAGGACCCATACCTCACACCGTATTCAAAAACTACTTCAAAATGGATCAAAGACCTGAATATAAAGCCTAAAACTATAAAGTTCATAGAAGAAAAAATAGGACCAACACTTCAGGCCTTAATACATGGCATTAACAGGATACAAACCATAACCATCAATGCACAAAACCCAACAGATAAGCTAGATAACTGGGATCTTCTAAAAATCAAACACCTATGCTCTTCAAAAGACTTCACCAAAAGAGTCAAAAGAGAACCTACAGACTGAGAAAAAATTTTTGGACAGTACAAGTCAGACAAAGGTCTAATCTCCATAATCTGCAAGAAAATCCAACACCTCTACAACAAAAAGACAAATAATCCTATCAAAAAATGGGCAAAGGAAATGAACAGACACTTCACCAAAGAAGACATTCAAATGGCCAACAGACACATGAGGAAATGCTCGCGTTCACTAGCCATTAGAGAAATGCAAATTAAAACCACAATGAGATACCATCTCACCCCGGCATTACTGGTATGAATCAAAAACACTGGAAATAACAAATGTTGGAGGGGCTGCGGGGAGATGGGAACTCTTATGCACTGCTGGTGGGAATGCAAAATGATACAGCCATTTTGGAAAATGATATGGCGCTTCCTCAGAAAGCTAGAAATAGACATACCATTCGATCCAGCAATCCCACTCCTAGGAATATATCTAGAGAAGTAAGAGTCATCGCTCGAATAGACATATGCACACCTATGTTCATGGCAGCATTGTTCACAATAGCAAAACGATGGAAACAACGTAGGTGCCCATCAACAGAGGAATGGATAAACAAACTATGGTACATACACACAATGGAGTACTATGCAATGAGAAAGAACAACAATGAATCTGTGAAGCATCTCATAACATGGATGAAACTGGAGGACATTATGCTGAGTGAAATAAGTCAATCACAAAAGGACAAATATTGTATGAGACCTCTATTGTAAAAACCCATGAAAAAGTTCACACACAAAATGTAACAATCTTTGTTGGTTACCAGGGATGGGAGGGGTGGGGGGGGGGGAAATAGTAAATAGGCAATAGATAAGTGGTATCTTGGGTGAAAGGTGAGACAGTACATAATACAGGGGAAACTAACACAACCTGTACAAGGAAAGGTCATGGAAGCCCCATAGACACATCCAAATTCACCGAGGGACTGAGTTGCTGGACGGAGGGCTCTGGGGACCATGGTCTCGGGGAACATCTAGCTCAATTGGCATGACACTGCTTATAAAGACAATGCTCTACGTTCTACCTTAGTGAGTAGTGTCTGGTGTCTTAAAAGCCTGTGAGCGGCCATCTAAGATACTCCACTGGTCTCATCCCTTCGGGAGCAAGGGAGAATGAAGAAAACAGGATACAAGGAAAAGATTAGTCCAAAGGACTAATTGTCCACAGCTACCAAGGCCTCCACTGGCCTGAGTCCAGTACAACTAGATGGTGCCTGGCTACCACCACTGACTGCTCTGACCAGGATCACAACAGAGGGTTCTGGACAGAGCTGGAGAAGGATGTAGAGCATAATTCTAACTCACAAAAAACAAAAAAAAAGACCAGATTTACTGGCCTAAAGGAGACTGGAGAAACCCTGAGAGTATGGCCCCCAGACACCCTTTTAGCTCAGTGGTGAAGTTACCTCCAAGGTTCACTGTTCAGCCTGGGAGTGGACAGCCCCATAAAACCAAATGAGACTAACGAGGTACAGGAGTCCAGTGACAAGGGCCAGAAGGCAGAAGGGGACAAGGAAGCTGATGATAGGGAACATAAGGTTGAGTAAGGATATTGTTGATGTGTTGTGAGATTGTTAACCATTGTCATAGGGCAACATTTGTAGTAACTGTTAAATGAGAAACTATTTTGTTCTGTAAGCCTTCATCTTAAGTGAGAATAACGGCACAATTGGAAGAGCATAGTCAATGGCACTGAACTGTGTATGTAGAAATTTTTGAAACGGTGTATCTTTGGCTATGTGTATTTTCACCAAAAAAAAAAAAAAAAAGGTTGAGAATTTAGAGGGTTAAAATGTTGTGGGGTTGTTAACCAATGTCATGAAACAACATGTGTACTACTGTTTCATGAGAAACTATTTGTTCTGTAAACCTTCACCTGAAGTACAATAAAATATTTAAAAAAAAAAAAATTGAAAAAAAAAAAAAAAAAAGGTGAGTATAACAATAGTGAATTTGTCTTTATACCAGTGCAGTCATAATATATATAATTTTTTTTTTTTTTTTTGTAATGGTGGAAGGAGCCCACGAAGGCAAAAGTGCCTGCGGTCCATGAAAGTCACATTGCAGTCCCAGGAGAGGAGTATGGTGTGAATTCTGGGGATGTTTTGCAGCTGTCTGCAGTATGGATCCCAAATGTGGTTCCTAAGAGTTTTATAGCTGTATATGAATACCTGAGATGTTAGTTGTAAACACATATATCTGGGATCCAGGAATTTGTGCTTTAGTGGGTGTAGGGGCTTGTACTGAATGAGTTAGCATGGGCCTGGAGGACAGGGAGAACAATTAAGAGGCAGTATGGGGGGTCACTGTGAGTTGAAATTGGCTCAACAGTGCTTAACAACAACAAACAGTTGATGGGGAGTCCCTAGGTTCTGCAAATGATTAATACGTTCAGCTGCTAAACTAAAGATTGTAGCTTGAGTCCTCCCAGAGGCACCTCAGAAGAAAGACCTGGCATCTGCTTCTGAAAAATCAGCCATTGAAAACCCTGCAGAGCACAGTTCTACTCTGACACACGTGGGATCACCATGAGTTGGACTCAAGTCGATGGCTACTAGTAGATAGGTCAAACCCATAGCCATTGCCATTGAGTGACCCTATAGGACCGAGTAGAACTGCCCCATAGGGTTTCCAAGAAGTGGCTGTGGATTCGAACTGCTGAAGTTTTGGTTAGCAGCTGTAGCTCTTAACCACTGTGCCACCAGGGCTCCAGTAGGTAGGTAGGTTTCATTATTTCCCTGAGAAATAATGAAGGCCTAAGCCAGGGAAGTGCCAGTGAGGCTGAAAGAGGCATCTCCTGGAAGCATTGCATAGGCAAATGGACAGATGCTGACAGGTGACCAGATGTGGGGTGTGAGGTAGCAGGCGATGGCAGGAGGATAGGAAGTAGTATTTTTGGTCTTGGCCAAAAGTGGAAAATGTGAACAGCTGGTTTTCTGTGCACCAGGCACACCATGAATATATTTGTGGAAGGGCCGAGTATACTGTCAGGTTGGCACAAGGCTTCTCCAGGCTTTCAGCTTTTTTGTAGGCTGCCCATTAGGTTGTGTAGATCTCTACCAGAGTGCTTGGGATGGAGTAGGAGGCAGGGGCAGACCATGTGTTTGCATGGGGGAGAGGTAAAGGTGGAAATGCTAGAACCGAAGTTCTGTGACATTGGGCTGAGTCCAGGCCTGAGGCCAGAGGCCAGGACGGTGTAGGATGACCCCTGGGCTCTGGTTCCCTGCCTAGTGATAGAGGCACAGCAAGAAAGCTCAAACACCAGAGAAACTTGAAAGATGCTTATTGCAAGCAGAAATTCTCTGTCTCTATGGAAACAGACAAGCACCTGAAAAAAACCCTGACCCCAGAAATTTTCTGGGACTGCCTTGTACCAGCATTTGTCCGCTTGAACATTGCAGCAAAGATCTTAGCAGATAGCAGTCCTCATTTCTCCATGCCCTTTCTTCTTCTTGCAGTTTCTCCCTCCCGTTTCGCCCTCCTTCCTTCTCTTCTCTTCTTTCTTTCTCTTTTTCCTTCCACTCCATCTTCTCCCTGATCGCCCTCTCTCTCTTCTTTTGCCTCTGCAGCTCTTCAGCTCCCCTCGTTTCTCTCCTCCCTCCTTCCTCCCACCTTCCCAGTGAGTCAGCATATTTGGGCGACTTGGAGACAGTTGCCATAGGAAGGTGTGTGAATGACTAGTGTGTGTGTGTGTGTGTGTGTGTGTGTGTGTGTGACTTAGATCCCAGCCTGCTGCGGTGGTCCCAGAGGTGTCAACACTGGTGTCACTTTCCAATTTGGGTAATTGCACCTGACCTCCCTAAAATTTCACTTGCTGTTTCAATTAGCAGAGTGTTTCACACTGTGGCTTAATGCTGAAAAGTTTCATAAGCCATATCCCAGAGGTAGCTATGTTTCGTTCCAATGAAGGAAAGAATTTTACTTAATTTGCAATTAGGAAGGGCAAGATGATAGCTCACCATTTCCCCACCCATCTCTCCTACCTCATCCTTGCAAGAAAGCAGCTCTTCCTCTTTCCCTCTCCTATTGTTGAAGCCTAGATAAATTGCCCTATACCAGAAAAGCTTTCCAAGTGCAGATTTGTAGATGCCACTGAGCAGTGGAAGTACCAGGGAATCATGAGTCAGAAATCACAGATATAAGCTCTGGCTTTGTCATTTACAAGCTGTGACCTTGGTTGGGCAGGTCATTGAAAAGAGAAATCATACTGACTGCCTGTTTCACAGGTGAGGTGAAATGTGGGAATGTACATGGAAGTACTTTGGCATCTATAGCTCTTCATTAGTTCATTTCACATCACCTGACCGCCTGCTGTGTGCTGGCACTGTTCTAGGCAGGAACGGTACAGATAAGGCCTCGGCTCTTAGGAACTTACATTATAGAGCAGGAGACATACTGTAACTCAGTCAACAAAGATACATGATTGTATGGTATGCTAAGTGCTATGGCGGAGCCCTCGTGGTGCAGTGGTTAAGAGCTTGGCTGCTAACCAAAGGTTGACAGTCTGAGTCCACTAGATGCTCCTTGGGAGCCCTATGGCGCACTTCTACTTTGTCCTATAGGGTTGCTATGAGTTGGAATCGACTCGACGGCAACGGTTTTAATTTTTTTTTTAAAGTGTGTTGGAGGGAATAGAGTGATGAGAGACTAACTCATGGTGATAGTAGGGGAGTTCGGAGGGAGGCTTACTTTACAGAGCATGGTCAGGAAAGGCCTTTCTGAGGTGGTGACATTTGAGCTGATACCTTAAGGAACAGAAGTAAACAGGAAAAAAAAGAGTTGGCATTTGAAGTACTTGTTAGTAGCTATGGAGTTGGCTCCAACTCATGGCTACCTTATGTACCATATTTTTATGTAAATAACTCACACCTTATGTTTTTTTTGTTGACTGTGCAACCCCCTCGTGCATTATTTTCCTAGGCGCACTATGCACATTATATGTGTGGGCACATTACTTACATGGGCACGTTATTTGCAAAAAGTGCAGAATAACAATGAAATGTTGCCCAGTCCTGAGCCATCTTTATGATGGTTGTTGTGTTAGAGTCCATTGTTGCAGTTATTGTGTCAATCCATGTCATTAAGAGTTTCCCTTGTTTTCGTTGACCTTCTACCAAACATGATGTCCTTTTCTAGTGATTGGTCTTTCCTGATGACACTTCCAAAGTAAGTGAGCCTAAGTCTCTCCATCCTCACTTCTAAGGAGCATTCTGATTATATTTCTTCTAAGACTGATTTTTCATTCTCCTGGCAGTCCACAGTATATTTAATATTCTTTGCCAACACCACAGTTTGAATATGTCTATCTTCCTTTTTCATTGTCCAGCTTATGAAAACTTTATGGATAACAACAGAACAGGACGGTACATGAAGTAGAAAGGAGTATGTAACTGGCATAACTGGTGCTTAATGAGGTAGGAGGCAATGGCAGCAAATGAGGTCTGTGTTGAATTTTTAAGAGACCATTTAAGCTGCTTGCCTGGAGAATGAATTTGAGGCAACTTCATAGGTATTTCAGACTGTAATCAGGACTTGCACATTGTAGACTAGGTCAGCAACTGTACTCTTCAACATTATGGATCTGTCATTTCATTTTTTTTTTTTAGTTCAAATGAACTAACATTTTTACAGCATCTTGGTGTTGGCAGCATGCTTTTTTGTACACTATTATATTAAGTTCTTAGGTCCCTGGGTGGTGCAAACAGTATGCTTGGTTGTTTGAGTCCACCCAGAGATGCCTCAGAAGAAAGTCTTGACGATCTTCTTTGGAAAAATCAGCCGTTGAAAACCCTGTGAGCACAATTCTACTCTGACACACATGGGGTTGCCATGAGTCGGAATCAACTAAATGGCAACAGTTTTTTGTTTTTTTTTTTAATTGCGTTCTCACAATTGTCCAGTGAAGTATGTAGCGTTAACAAAGTATTTTCTATGAGATGTTCTGTTAGGTTAAATGAGCTTTTTATATGCAGCTAAGCCGGTACCAGAGCCCAGCTCTGCAAAGGGAGAGAGTTGAGATCTTGGGCGCCTTGTGGCCAAGGTGTATCAGCTTCTTTAGGAAGGAGACAAGCTAAAGGGATAGAACATAAAAAATGGAGTTTTAACTGCCAAGGAAATTGGTTTAGGTTGCCTTGAAAAGTATAGCAGGATTTCTCTTTAATTATCGGTCTTAAAATCCAGCCATTAAAATCCCCCAACAGGATAGTATTCTGGCTTTGTCTCTGAGTGTGCCAGGAGAGAACTGTCTCCATTATGCCGCTCCCTGGCACACAGAGGCTGGGAAGCTTTCACATACTGTGTTGTTTTGTGAGCATCTGCAGTCGTAACAGAAGATAGTTCTATTTCATATGTTGCTTTGTTTTCAAGCCATTGCATGAGAGCTAGGCTCTCTTAAAAAACAAAAGCAAAAAAACTATTTTTGTTTATAGCCATGATACATGTTCATAATAAATACAATTTTAAACAATTCAAAAGGTGGTATAAAAATTAAAACAAAAATCCATTTCCTTTCTCCTCAGCTTCTGATCCTACTGTCCAGATATAACTAATATTAATGGCTTCTTCTGTATACTTACAAAATTTTCTGTGCATATACCAGCTTACACAACCACATAGACACATGTAGATTCTCGTGAACCCATACATGCATATGTACACATTCATATATATGTGTGTACTTGTATACCCTGGAGTCCTTCTATACATGCTGCTTTGTAACTTGGTTTTTTTACTTAACACTGTGTCTTGGATAACTGTCTACATTAGTAGCTAGATATGTATCTCATTTTTTCTAGCAGATGCCTTGAATCCCACTGTCTCAGTTCTTTCATTGGTAGGCAGTAAATATCTTTGAACATATATTTTTGTATATTGTACATGTGGTATACCTGTAGGATAAATTCCTAGATATGGAAT
Source organism: Dugong dugon (assembly GCA_030035585.1). Classification (NCBI taxonomy): domain Eukaryota; kingdom Metazoa; phylum Chordata; class Mammalia; order Sirenia; family Dugongidae; genus Dugong; species Dugong dugon. The sequence goes on from CM057462.1 coordinate 94,169,470, forward strand.
TGCTAGGAAAAAGAGCGTATGCACTTGAAATGATGATAGATCTTGCCAGAATGCCACCTAAGAACCTTGTACCAACTTAAATTCCTAATATTCTGGAGCCCTGATTGTGCAGTGGTTAGGAGCTCATGCTGCTAACCAAAAAGTTGATAGTTCAAATCTACCAGCCGCTCCTGGGAAACCCTGTGGGGAAGTTCTGCTCTGTCCTATAGGGTCACTATGTTGCAAAATTGACTCGACATCAGCCGGTTTGGTTTGGGTTTAATAGTGTATGAGCCTACCAGTTTCCCACATCCTGGCCAACAACGCTGGATATTTTAAACTTATTAATCTTCACCAGTCTCATAAGTGAGAAATGATGATTCTGGTTTGCTTGAAACTGGCATTAAATGTTGATACTTCGGTGAATTGTTTTTGTTGTTGGAAATGGACTTAATTACTTTTTATTATGTAAGTAGTACGTATTCAGGGTGAAACTATTAAGAAAATGCAGAAAATACAAACAAAACTAAAGATAACTAACTGATGAAACTGTTTCCCACTGATGACCCTGTTAAATTTTTGGAATATATCCTTTTGTCTCTTATCTATGCATGAAGTGGACATTATGAATGAAAAGACATTATTACTTTCTTGGCTCTTCATTGATTGTGGCTACTAGTTTTCTTGTAGAACGCTGCAATACAGACAGCCATGGAGAGAGTGCTGGGGTTGGAGCCAGACATCCTAGATGCAAATTTTTGACATGACTGACTAGCTTTGTGACCTTGGACAAGTTGTTTTTAACCTTTCTGAGTCTCAGTTTCCCCTTCTGTAAAATAGATAATGCCTTTCTCATCAGACTGCTAGTAAATAGAATGGGATAAGGTATAGAAAAGTGCCTAGAGCATTTCTTGCCCCATAGTAGATGCTTGACAAGTATTGGCTGTATCAAGAGGTTGAGGTGAGGTAAGACAGTACTGGGAATATTTTATTACCCTGAGATTTCTTCAAGGTGGATCATTTCACTCTTTTCATTTTGCAAAGCTCTAAACATTTCCTTAATTTTGTTCATTCTGGGAATGTTCCTGAGTTTTAAGGCTGTTTGTGGGCATCGTGTAGTCTCTGTAAATGTGCAGGATACTCATTGCCAAAACTCCCAGTTAAAGCAGTCAGCAGGCTTGATACCTGACAGGGTGCTCAAGATGGCCCAGTATAAGAAAAATGTTGAGGGTGAAGAAGGATGAAGTCCAGGAACTTTCCAAGGATAAAAGCAAGCTGACATTCATGTTCTAAGCATGATTAGGCATTGCCTTTATTTGTTTGTTTATTTTTTTCTCCAGTGGTTTCACAAAATCTAGTTTATGTAAGGCAGTGATTCTTAATGAGAAATTATTTTATACCCCCCCCCCACCCCAGCACATTGGGCAATGTCTGGAGTGGTTTTTTAGTTGTCACCGAGGGAGTAGGGGAGGACATTCCAAATAGGAGCTGACTAAAAGCATGAAAAGGACATTGAATGTTTGAGTAACAGTGAGCAGCTGAGTACCTATCATGTCATTCATTCAGACAACAAATATTTATTGAGACCCTACTAGGAGGGGGATATGTTCATGGATGAAGAAACAAATTTAAAATAATTAAATTGCTCCCCAAGGCAATGGGGATGTATATACCATCTCTGTGATGTTCCAAAGTCTTTTTCTTTTCTCTATAGTTTCATTCATTTATGCTTTTTGTATTTGATTCTACAAGGTCAGAAATGAGTTAAGAGGCCCTTCAAACCTGGAACTGAACCTACTCCTGGAAATCACCTTTCAGCCAAACAATGGACAGGCCTATGAAGTGAACAATAACACCCAACCACACCAGACCAAAAGGGCAGCATTTTCCCAAAAACTAAGTTCAGAAGGCAGGAAGAGGCAGGAAAAATGGGCTCATGGAAACAGGGAACTCAGGGAGGATGTGGGTAGAGTGCTGTCACATTGAGGGGATTGCAACTAATGTCACAAAACAAAATGTATATAAATTGTTGAATGAGAAACTAATTTGCTCTGTAAACTTTCACCCGAACCACGGTAAAATGTTAGAAAAAAAAGAAGGAAATAACTGACAGCAAGGTTGGTGGCTCATCCCTTTTTTAAAGAAACTAATAAAGAGCTTTTGAAATCACACATTGTCCTTATTTCCTTCAGTAAGAATAAGTATGTCATTTCCATAGTTATAAAATGATCTATACATATGTATGTGTTTATGTTTGTTTTAGGGAAATTGTTTAGTCTGATGATTTCCAAGATCCTTTCTAACTCTAGCATTTTAGTATTCAGGGATTGTTCTCTTTTATTCCAGTAATGTTGGTGACTAATTAGATTTAACCTATTGCAGCATTATTTGTAATAGGAAAATTCTAAACCAACTGAAAATGTCCCAAAATAAGGCATTAGTTCAGAAAATTAATTATGATATGCCTAAATGGTATTACTAAATAGCCATAAAAATAATTGTTCAAGGAATTTTTAATATAATGGGAAACTCTTCAAAATACCAAATTAGTGGAAAAAACAAGATAAACCATATACATTGCATTAAACTACACAAAGATATATATATCTACACATACATATTACACACCCACAGGATAATCACTGTAAGGCTATGTACTAATTTAAAACTGAAAGAATTTGATTAAAACATTACAAAAGGATATTTGGATAGTAGAGTACCAGTAATTAAAAATTTTTATTTTATTTTTCTACAATCTCAACAGTGCATAAATATGTCATTAAAAATTTATATAACTATACTCTTCTTTCCCTGTAGCTTTTTTAATTGAAAATTTTATTGAAATAATTGTAGAAATAATACAGAGAGATCTCTTGTACACTTAGCCCATTTGCCCCCAATGGTAACATTATGCAAAACTGTAGTAAAATATCACAACCAGGATATTGACATCGATGCAGTCTACTGATCTTAGCCAGATTGAAGTTTTATACAATTTTATCAGTTGTGTAGGTTTGTGTATCCAATACCACAATCAAGATCCTGAACAGTTCCAACACCCAGAGGATCCCTCATGTTGTCCTTATATATAACCACACCCACCTCCCTCCGGCTCTAATTATATTTTTTAAAATGGACTTAACCTAAATGCGTAGAGTATTTACTTTTTCTTGCTTTTTCATATAGCCATAACTATAGAACCTTAGAGCTGGAAAGGACTTGGCAGTCTTAGCGATTACTTCGAATTGGGAATTTTTGGAGGAAGTGAGAAAAGGTTTATGATTTTATGCCTGCTCTGAACATGCTATCCGCTTGATCTCTCTCGCTGCTTTCCCCCTCAAGCACCTTTGCCCTCGTAATGCTGGTCTCCACTTAGATATAATTTCCTCTAGAAACCTTATCTAACACTCCAAGTCTGAATCAGGTGCTTCTCCTTTATGTCCTGATTATACTCTATGTTTGGCTTATTGTTGTGCATTTTTCATTTTGTAATTCTTTATAGATAATAAATATTGGATGGGTGGATGGAAGTCTGGATGAGAGTTTTTCCCCAATTTCTCCTGAGTCTCCAGCTGCCAACTGTCCTTCCTCTCCTACCAGTTGACTGGCTTTTGGTCCTGCCTACACTTCACCCACAGAATTATGTAGTAAGCCCTAGTCTCTTTTGGCTGTGCAACTACTTGCCCAGGTCACAAATTCCAGCCTTCTACCTGCTGATGCTTCTGAGCCCCTCAAACATTTTTCTTTTCCTTCCATTTCTGATACATTGATGATGAGCCTAGCACTATGAGCCTAGCACTGTGCTATATGCTTGACATGCATATCTTTGTTTTTTAATACCATATCCTTCAAGTTCTGTTTTACTATCCTCATTTTTAAAATGAGGAAACTGAAGCTTAAAAAGGTGAGTAACTTGTTCAGGATCTTGTAGCCAACTGCAAGAACCTGGACTCAAGTCCAGGACTGTCCACTCCAAAGCCCACTTTCCTGACCAGTCTCTAGGGAGCTCTTTTAATTCCATGGTCCTTCAAGACTCAGCACTTCCTCTGGGAACCTGCGTGCCAGTCTAGCCTCTGGTAGAACCCTTCTGCTCAGGTACCTGTGGACTTTGGAAGGCAGCCATTCTATTGCTGGACAAGAAACATTGTTAGGAAGTTCTCTTTTGATGTTCAGTGGAAATCTGCCCTTCACTATCTCTCAGTGCTGTACCGGGGTGGGTTCTAGTTCTGTCCTTTGTTGTAACATGAATTCCTGTGAATGTGTAGGTCCCTCATGGTATACCTAAAAGGGATATTGATGATTCTCTGCTCTTATTTATTTATTTTACAAATGAGGAAACTAGAGTGCAAAGAGAGGAGCCCTGTTCAACTTAGCAACCCTGAGTTACTTGAAACCTACCCCGTGATGCTGGCTTACCTTTCTCCTTCTATGTCTTCTAGCCTTTCCTCATTGGATGGGTTTTGTCTGCTTCTCATTGCCCTAGTCACTCTCCAGCTGGCCAGTGTCCCTCTTATTTTTGGAGCTGACCTCAGTACTCCAAATTTGTTTTAATTTTATAGAGTCTTAGAGAGGCTCTTTAATTCTGCAAGTAATTATGAAAACCTACTGTGTGCAGGCAGGGCTTGGAACTGGTTTTTCCCACTTCAGTCATGGCCAAGGAAACGAAACTGGAACAGACTTGAATTTTGAAAATTCAGGTGAACCGGAATGATAACCAAAATGGGAAAAATAACAGGTTAAAGCTCCGCTAGAAACCTAATCTCCCCCTTAGAAAACAACGGCAGTGTATGCATTGCGTAGCAACCAGAGCTCTTGCCCATTGGATTTTGAGCAGAGTCAGAAACAGCAATGCCCTGCTCAAAGATGGTGGCCAACCATGCCTCTTGGAATGTGTGTCACTTTCCACAGTCCTGCCAGTAATCCAGTCTCATGTACAAGCATCCTGAAAGGGCTCACTATGCCTCTTCAGAGTCTCCCATTCCAGGGCTTTGACCAGTAATTTTTCCTGTTCTGATATCGTTACGGATCATCCAAATTGTAAAAATTTGGTTCTCCTCCGGTTTCCCTTCACTGGCCATGACTGAACCAGTTTGAAACAATTTGAAGCCCTGGTGCCAGGGACATGTTGTAACCCCACCCCTTTCTACCTTTCTCTTTCCCTTCTCCACCTTGTTTATAGTCTGTATGAGGCTATAGGTTTGGCTGCATGTAACAAAGGCCAACATAACCATGGCTTAAACACATGGAAGTTTATTTCTTGTTTATGTAAAAGTCTGATCTGGAATGGCAGCTCTACTTTCTAAGTCATCAGGGTCCCAGGCTCCTTTATCTTGTTGCTTCACAATCCTTAGAATGTTGCTGTCTTCCTTGTCCAAGATGGCTCACTAACACATCTGTTTTCCAGGGAAGTGTGAAGGCAAAGGGGAAGGGCATTCCTCTTCCCTTTAAGGAACAACCAGGAAGTTGCACTCTCCCTCACACATCCCAGTGGTCAGAACTTAATCACATCCCCCACCTCCACACCCCCACCTCCAGATGAAAGAAACGTAGCCTTTTATTATGGGAGGCCACATGACTAGTTAAATACTATACTCCTAAGGGAGAAGAAGGGGAGAATGGATATGGGGTGACAAAAAGACTGGTGCGACCCCTCTGTCTGTTCCAACCCCAGGAAGACAGGCACTATGTTGGTACTCTATAGCCACTGGTTCCCAGCTTTATTAAAGTTCCAATTTTAGGAAATATAGCAAAGTAGGACCCCCTATTGGGATAAAGAGAAATTTTTAGGATTTGTTGAAGGACTGAAAATGAGAAAATTTGATAAATAGGTCACCACGATAAAAATAGCTGTCATTTATTGGGGCTTACTATTTATTTGCCGGGCACATGTTAAGTGCTTAACATGCATTATCTCATTTAATTTTCAGAGGAAACCTAGGAGGCAGGTACTATTAATAACACCCAATTTACAGATGAAGTTTTCCAGAGAGATGCAGTATCTCCCACAAGGTCATGCAGGGAATAAGTATGTGGTAAAGCTGCCACTGATTTAGTCTTAGTGCGCTGGTGGCCTGAGATCAGTGCCATGTCTACTTCAGATGCTAGACAAATTAGTGTTTCTCATTAACACTTCATAAAGGCCTTATGTTCCTCATAATAATCAGACACTTCTAATTATGACCTGAGCAGGAAGTGTTTTAAGTGGGTTATGAGCCCCAGGTTGAAAGGATGGACTTTACATCCTGTGTGCTGAGCATGAACTTAGGTCAGAAATTCACAAAGGCTGTGATCGCTGTGTTCCATCTTGCTGTCAGCAGTGCCCCTTCCATTGCTGTCGAGTCGATTCCAACTCATAGCGACCCTACAGAACAGAGTAGAACTGCCCCATAGGGTTTCGCAGGAGTGGCTTTTGGATTCGAACTGCTGACCTTTTGATTGGTAGCCAAGCTCTTAACCATTGCACCACCAGGGCTCAGCAGTGCTCCTTGGGCGTACCTTATTTTGCTTGAAGAAAATGAGTCATAGAGTTATTGCAGGACTTATATGTGGCAGAGTTGGGATTTGGCTCCACATTAGTCTTATTCCAAGGCTGCAGAACAAATAGTTTCTCATTAAACAGTTAATACACATATTGTTTTATGACATTGGTTCACAGCCCCACGACATGTCAACACTCTCCCTTCTTCACCTTGGGTTCCCTATTACCAGATTTCCTGTCCCTTCCTACCTTCTAGTCCTTGTCCCTGGGCTGTCATGCCCCATTAGTCTCCTTTTGTTTTATGGGCCTGTCTAATCTTTGGCTGAAGGGTGTACCTGAGGAGTGACTTCATTACTGAGCTAAAAGGGTGTCCAGGGGCCGTACTCTCGGGGTTTCTCCAGTCTCTGTCAGGCCGGGAAGTCTGGTCTTTTTTTGTAAGTTAGAATTTTGTTCTATGTTTTTCTCCAGCTCTGCCCGGGACCCTCTGTTGTGATCACTGTCAGAGCAGTCAGTGGTAGCCGGGCACCATCTAGTTGTGCTGGACTCAGTCTGGTGGAGGCCGTGGTAGTTGTGGTCCATTAGTCCTTTGGACTAGTCTTTCCCTTATATCTTGTTTTCTTCATTCTTCCTTGCTCCTGAAGGGGTGAGACCAGCAGAATATCTTAGATGGCTGCTCACAGGCTTTTAAGACCCTAGACGCTACTCACCAAGGTAGAATGTAGAACATTATCTTTATAAACTATGTTATGCCAATTGAGCTAGATGATCCCCGAGACCATGGTCCTCACAGTCCTCTGCCCAGCAATTTGGTCCCTCAGGGAGTTTGGATGTGTCTGTGGAACTTCCTTGACCTTGCAAGGCTGGAATTCTTGATCTGCCTGCTGTCTCATTGTATTCATTTGGCTGGGCCACAGCTTCCATTTCCTCCTCCTCTGATGTCTCTCAGCATTACCTGGGGCCTGATGCCAGGCCTGAGTTTGCCGGCCTTTCTGTGCCTGGTAAGAGATTGCAGGGTCTGACTGACCAGAGACTTTACTCAGCCTTTATTTGCTGATAGCCTTGCATTTTTATTTTTTGTTTCTGTTTTTTTTTTTTGTTTGTTTGTTTTTACTCTTAATATTATGGTGAATGGATTATGCATACATATATTACAATGGGTGGAAACCATGTCTCAGTGGTCAACTCCCTTTCCCAACCAAAAAAATTAGGATATATAGGCCACAGGATGGGCACTTGAAACCTAGATATTTTGGAAGAACAGATATTTGGTGAATTGTGGGGTGGTGGTGGTGGGGTCTACTTTAGATCTGGTGGGAGGGGACAGCTTTCTCAGTGGGTAACATTTACAGTAGGCCCTTCTTAGGATGAGAAGGAATTAGTTGTGCAAAAAAGCCAGAGGAGGTTCTTGGTAGAAGGAACAGCAAATGCTAATGTCCTGAGGGGGAAGAACAGAAAAGAGGCAATAAATAAACTGATTTCATGTTTGAACCTTATATATCTTAGAGTTTGTTTGTTACAGAAGGGCAGACAGAGGCTCATTGTCAGGGGTACTCCCCTACCCCATGGAGATTCAGTTGCTATCTTTGGACAGCCTCAATAATGCTAGGGATAAATGCCTTCATGTTTGTCAAATTCTACTTTGCTTAGGTATCTTTGAAAGAGCGATCAACAATATACCTGATGAAATGTTGTTCTCTTTCGCTTCATTAAACCCGCCTTTGGAAGTGTTTAAGTTGGTAGTATTTCTTTCAGAATTCTTCTGATGTGCTTCGAATATAAGAAATCAGAGAGGTTTTTGCTATTACAAGTGGCTGATAAAAAGATTTAGATCACCTATTCCTCTTAAAATCCATCCCAGCATTTAAAGAGTTGGAAATTGGATGATTACATCAGAATCCCAAAGTTGGAATCTACAGAAAATTGGAGAGTGCTCAAAGGGTGTCCTGTTGGCACAGGGGTTAGCTGCTCTGAAAACAATGGCAGATTCTTTTTGTACACTGATGAGAGCCTCACAGATGTGCATCAACTGGCTACAGTCCATCGGTCATTAGCAGATGTGTAAGTTGCTTCAATTTGGGGCACTTTGGTTCTTAATGTAATGTTAGTTCAGTTGTTCATATAATGAATTTTAACATACCAAGAGATTCTTTTCTTAAAAAAAAAAAAGTAAACAAAAATAACAAAAGCCCAATAATTAATTGTGAGAATTTAGTAGTACATTCTGAAGTTGTTACTTGTTCAGCCTCAGCAGAGATTCTTTTGATATACTTCCAGTAACCATACAAATAACAGCCTGGTGAAATAAACACAGTCGCCGATGTTCTGGGAGGAGCTGTATCTCCTGATTGCACTGCTCTTTGGCATTGGCGTGAATAAAAACCATTGATGCTTTCGTTTTACTTTACTAAGTGCTTCCATACACATCATTTTACTTCATTTTTATAACTTCCTAATGGGCTAGGTATAACTATCGATTTTATAGCTGAGGAGACTGATGTTCAAAAGGTTAAGTGACTTACCCAAGTCACAACACAGCTAGCAGGTGACAGAACCAGGACTCCAACCCAAGCTTTCAGACTCTTAATCGTATCTGCTTTTCATCTTGTTGTACTGATACCACATAACTCTGGGAAATCTTAACATTTTAAGAAGCATCAATGCCATCTTTAGGACAGTGGCTTAAGGTTTTATTCCTCCATGGGTATGATTTTAAAATTTTAAAGAATAACTGCAAAATCTGCTCCATTCTAACCCTAATAATGCTTTCCACAATTATTAACTGGACTGTAGGGAGGCAAGGGTGGAGACTGAGAGACTGGTTAGGAGGCTCCTGCAATAATCCAGGTGAGAAATGATGGTGGCTTAGACCAGGTTGGTGGCACCATAGCTAGTGACAAAAGGTGGATTGTATCTATATGTGTGCACATAAAAATATAATACATACATTATATATTGTGATATATAATGTATGTAGTATATAAATGTAGACTTAACTTTTTAATTTCAAATAGGAAGGGGAAACAACAAAAGTAGAAAGTGGAACCCCATGTCTCCATTACCCGGGTCCAACAATTATCATCAACTCATGACCACTCTCATTTCGTCTACAACCTATATGTTGCCCCTTTGGATTATTATGAAGTAGATCCCAGTCATAGTATCATTTTATCATCCTTAAATATTTTGTGGTGTCTCTAAAATATAAGAGAGTCTCTTAAAAACATTATCATGGTATCTGCAGCTCTTCAAAATTACTAATAGTAATTCCTCAATAACATCAAATATCCAGTCTGTTCAAATTTCCCCAATTCTTATAAGTGAGTCTTTTTTTTTTTTTGTCTTTTTACAGTTTGTTTTAATCAGGATCCAAGTAGTGTTCAAGAGACAAGTTGATTGACATGTCTCTTAAGTCTCTCCATCTCTTTTTTGTCCCCTTGCAATCTCTTTGCTGGAAACACCAGATCGTTTGCACTGTTGATTTTCCCAAAGTCTAGATTTTGCTGACTGCATTCCTGTGGTGGCATTTAATCCATTTGTCTGTCCTCTGTATTCCCTGTAAATTGGCAGTTAAATATAGAGGCTTGATGAGACTTAGATTAAGATTAAATTTTTTATAAGACCATCTCATAGGTCATGTTCTGTATTTCCATTAGGGGTACATAATGTATGCTTGTTTCTGTTTTTATGAGTTAGCAGCCATTGGTGATTGTTGCCTTCTTCCATTATTATATTAAAAAAATAAACTAATAAAAAAAAAAAAAAAAACAGTTGCCATCAAGTCAGTTCCAACTCATGGCAACCCTTTCTGTGTCAAAGTAGAACTGTGCACTGTAGGGTTTTCAGTGGCTGATTTTTCAGAAGTAGATTGCCACTACGCCTTTCTTCCGAGGCACCTCTGGGTGCACTTGAACATCCAACCTTTAGGTTCATGGCCAAGCACATTAACTGTTGGCACCAACCAGGGACTCCATTATTTTATTAGGGGTTGCAAAATGATGAATTCTTTCATTCCTTCTTTATTTGTTAGCTGGAGTACTTTTGTGAAGAGAAACTCTCTCTCATCAGATATTTGATTACCCTGAAGTACAGTTCATATAGTAAAGTCAGGAAAAACACTCAATTCTTTCTCTTTATTTGACAGTTTTCTAAAATACAAAATCGATTCCCTAGCCTTCTCCAAGGGTGAACAATGAAGTTCTTCTCTCTCTTTGTTTTACTATTATGAACCCATGGATTTATTGAGCTATTATTGAGTTATTACTGATGCTCAAAAAGACCCATCATTGGCCAGTGGGAGCCTTCAGGTTGGCTCCTGAGTCCTTTTGGCATCACCCCAGTAGTCTTTTCTTCTTTCCTTGCTTTCTGACATCACAAGATGAGCCTGAAACATTGCCTGTCCCCATCTTAGAAGTAGCCACTTCTTCAAAGGGAATCCTAGTTCCTTTTAGAGGGAAATGGTGTTTCAAGACCACAATACTGGTGTAAGGGGTGCTCGCTGCTAGTGGGTTGGTCTTGTATCTATGTCGTCAGTGGACAGAGCTAGGACACAAATCTTTAAAAAGAAAAAAATGCATCATGAACTCACACTGATACTTCCAACTCAAATTCAGGAACATGAGGTTTTTACTTAGCCTCATTAATCTTTTAAATCTGTATCTCTTACATCTGTAGCACCTTACTGAGTGCCAGAAATCCTGGTTCTCAGTTACACTGATATAATTACCCTTTTGCTTTATCCCACAATATACAGTTAAAAAATAATAGTATCAAAACTACTATAAAAATAGTTTGTTTTGTTTGGTCTGGGAATATTTCACTTTAAGATAATTTACTCTGTGTCGTAAAGTCACTTGAGATTGTTTCTCTCTGTGGAGTTATGTCATTGACTTGATACTTAGTTGGGTTCATTTGCTTTCAGTTTTTAGAAGTTGCTTTTAAATTTATTTTTATTATTATTTCATTTCCCTGAAGTACAGTTCATATAGCAAAGGCAAAAAAACAAAACAAAACAAAACCCTCTATTCTTTCTTTTTAACAGTTTTCAAAACTAAAAAATTGGTTTATTAGCCTTCTCCAAGGGTGACAAAGGAAGTTTCTCTCTCTCTCTTTATTTTACTGTTATGAACTCACAAATTTATTCAGCTATTACTGAGTTACATAGTTAATATTTACATAGTTCCAAAGTCAAATCTATAAGACAAGTTCTATTCAAAGAAATCCAGTTTCTATCTCTATCCCCTCTACTCTGTTCCCTCCACCATAGGTAATTTTCTTTCAAGTTTTAGGTTATCTTTCATTTTGTAAATGTGAGCATACACATACACATACATACTATACACACATACACACACACACACAGTATGCACACAATGTATTCTTATCTACCTACCTACCTACCTATCTACTTACCTATCTCCCCTCCCACCCACCCACCTACTCTATCATGTTTCCTCCACCCTTTATTAGATAAAGAGGCTCTACTCACATTTTGGATTCTGAATAACATTTTGAAGGTACCACAGACAGTATTTTCTGAAGAGTTTGAATGTGAGATATGAGAATGGGGTCATGGTTGATACCCAGGGGTTTGGCCTGATCAACTAAGAGAACACAATGACCATTTCCACCTCTTCTGCTCTGGTAGCCCTGCTTAGCCTCACACATCCTGGAAGCCTCAGTTCTGCTGTCCTTGCTCTCGGGCACCATTCTTTGTGCTCCTGTGAAACCCTGCACATAGCATTGTCCTTCTCACATGGTATTGAATTTTTTGCTTGTTTGATTTTGCCCCCATCAGTAGAATGAAAAGCTTTTGGGCAAGGATCATGCATTCTCTTCTGTTTTCCCACCACCTAGTTCAGCGCCTTGCACAAAGCAGGAGGTCAGTAAATTCACGAGTAGGTAAACAGGTCAGGTAGGACACTAGGTTCTTTTACGTATATTTATCTCTGATCATCAGAATAACCCTACACGGTAGATGTTATCTTAATTTTACAGATGAAGAAACTGAGACACAGAAAGGTTTAAGCAGCTTATCCCAAGAAGCAGCTAATAAATTGCTTAGCTGGAGTTTGGGCCCAGATCTTTGTGATGCCAAAGCCATGTAGTCCCAACTGTTCTTTAAGTTTATTCATTCAGTATATGGTTGTGTGGGACTTTCCAGGTTTGGCCTTTATTAACTGTGTGACCTCAGCAAGTAAGTTAGCTTACTTGTGATAGATGTGTTTCCCATCTGTAAAATATGGATATTAATAGTACCTCCCTCATAGTGTTGTTAGAAAACATTTAGAGTAGTGCCTGGTACGTAGTAGGCACTCAAATGTTAGCTGCTTTTAGTTATCATTTGTCATTGTTAGTAGGTAGGCTAGAAAGAAAGGCCTGGTGATCTGCTTCCAAAAATCAGCCAGCGAAAACCCTATGGATCACAACAGTCCAATACATTGTACGTGGAGTTGCCATGAGTCGGGACCTGTCTTGATGGCAGCTAACAGCACCAACAAATACCAGAATACCAGAATACTATTACTACCACAGTGTACACAGCTGTGTACTATGCACTGTGTACGCAGTCTTGTTTAACTCACCCATCTGGCCTTGTAGGAGCTTGTAGTTAGTTAAAAAGCATGGTGCCTATGGTGAAAGGTTATGAAAGGGCAGCCAGGGAGTGGTCAGCCAGGGAGTGGTTAGTCAGCAGGCAGTCATTTGAGATTCATGCTAAGTGCAGGGAAGGAGGACAAAAGGAGTTTACAGCTGCTCAACCTGTTATATAACAGCCCTCTCCAGGGCTTCCAGGGCACAGATAGAAAACAGAAGCCAGGATGGAGATTAGAATGCTTTATTCTATCCATGCCACCATTAGTAGCAGTTAAAATTTCACCTCCATGTCCCAGCTTGATGGGGCTCCTACCAATACCTTGCCCTGTAGTAAGGCCCTGTCGTAAATTTCGTAAATCACATTTTAATATTCACACAGAGTCTGTGCTTCATGGAGTCACCCAATGTTAATGGGACCCTGGAGAGCAGCAAATTCTGCCTCCTGGTTTTACAGATGAAGAGACTTTGCCCAGAGAGGGAAAGCTGTTTAACAGCATACTCGTATTTGGAACTTGAATCTGGTGGTTACTCTCATGGGTTGTGCAGACTCCCAAGTGCCTGGACTCAGGCATGGACGGGATTGGACGCCAACTGTGTGAAGGCGCTGGGAGGAGGGATGATGAGTCCATGCAAGTGCTGCCCCCGTGTACCTGGTGAGCTCATGTTTCCGTACCAGAAGCACTGCCAACTGCAGAAGAAGATGCAGACACCCCTAGGACGCAGCTGCTTCTGCTGCCTGATTCAGATTTGGCAAGGTCTTTCTCTGGGCCCTTTCAGAGTTTACACCTGTCTGTGCACTTTTGGTTATTCCACCAACACCTGTACTCTTCTCTTTGCCAAACAGGGAAAATTAGGAATGTGATAGTGAAAGCACATGGAATTTAAAGCTGAAGAGTCTGGCTCATGTTCTGACCCCGTTTGTTAGATATTTGGCCTTTACCCAATTACTTAACTTTAACCCCGCCACCTGCCCATTGCCATAGAGTTGATTCAGACTCATAGTGACCCTATAGGACAGAGTAGGACTGCCACATGGGGTTTCCAAGGCTGTAATTTTTACAGAAGCAGATCATGAGGTCTTTCCTCCCCTGGAGCTGCTGGTGGGTTTGAACCGCCAACCTTTCAGTTAGCAGCCTAACAGTTAAATCACCATAGCACCAGGGCTCCTTATTTAACTTTACCGAGCTGCAGTTTCTTCCTGCATAAAAAAGACATGATAATATCCACCTCAGCAGGTTGTTGTAAGGATTAAATGAGATAGCACGTATGAAACACCTGGCAGATAAAGTGCTCAATGAACGGTAACACCTCTGTTTCACTCTTTTCCAGTCCCGCTCCCTCCTCCTCACCCGCCTCCTACCCCTTTTTATTTCTGTGAAAAGACCCCTGGTGGCGATTGGAACCTACCAGCCACTCCGAGGAAGAAAAGACCTGGTGATCTGCTCCCATAAAGATTACAGCCTAGTAAACCCTATGGGGCAGTTCTGCTCTGTCCTGTAGCATCACTATGAGTTGGAATCAACTCGATGGCACACAACAGTAACAACAGCAGTCCTCTGTGAAGGAGTCCCGGGATGGTGCAAATGCTTAATGTGCTAGGTTGCTAACCGAAGTGTTGGAAGTTCAAGTCAACCCAGAGGCACCTTGGAAGAAAGCTCTGGCAATCTTCGGAAAATCAGCCATTGAAAACCCTGTGGAGTACAGCTCTGCTGTGACATATATGAGGTCGCCATGAGTCCGAATCAACTGGATGGCAACTGGTTTTTATCCTCTGTGAGGCAGTGGGGCGTAGTGCTGAGTTCTTACACATCTCTTGTCAGAAGCTCCCGAGGGATGTGTAAAGATGCAGATTTTGGACCCAGCCCTTAGAGATTCTGATTCAGAAAAAAATTCATAAATCCGCATTTTTAAATAGGCAGCCCAGGTTATTTTGATGCAGTGGCCTGGGGCCTACCCTGTCTGATATCAGAACTGACATTTAATCCTCGTAATTTCTTGTACTACCACTTCCTAAGTCTCTTAGCTTGGGCACGTTACATAACCTCTCCAAGCCTCGTTTCAGCATCTGTAAAATGGGACCAACTCTGCCTTTTTCACAGTGTCCTTGTAAGGGTGAAATGAAATGGTGTGTGTAAAGCTTCTCACTTGGAGCCTGGCATGTGACGGGAGCCCAGGGCTGTCACATTGGCTTGTGCAGTTGTGCAATACGCAGATGGGCTTGTTTGAGGGGACGAGCGGGGACTGAGATCAGACACTGAAGGGCTGTGTTACCCTTTTCCATCTTGCACAAAGGTTCTGTATAAGTTAGCTGGAGCCTCATTTTTTTCCTTTTAAAGAAGAAGACCAAATCTTATTTAAAATGCACCCTTTACCCACTCAGACCATTCTTTGTGTTTGCAGAGGACACATTGTTCATGATGGAAGGACACCTGCTTTCAGCCTTGCCTGTCATCCCTCTTTTACCAAAGCCCTTTTTGTGGTTGTCAGTGTTTGTCTTTGAAGTCTCAGAGCCTGTGAGCACTGATCATGTTATCTGGGATCTAACCGGCACCAGGGGAGACCAGCCACTGCTAATGCCTTATGAGCTGCCTCGGCCACAGCCCTCTCCAAGAAGGCCGTGATGCTCATTTTGTCAGCGCTACTGTGCTTTTATACCTCAAAGGGACTTGACAATGGACACGTTTCCAAAGTCTGTAGAATGATTCTTTGGGGAAGCCAGAGAGCGTATTTGCAATGTGGTGGTTCTTTTCCCCTCGTCTGTGCGTTTTTCCACCCCTGGAATGCTTGTGCATTTGGCTGGTGAACTTGAAAATCAAAGTCTGAGTGGCTGCTGACCCTGAAGACTAGTGTGTGCCTGTGGGATAGTGGGGTTGGGCAGCAGGAAGAGGTAATGTAGGAAAGAGCATCTTAGGCCATTTGCCACCATCCCTTTGTGAGATGGCCAAGTCCACGAGGGACCGTGAGCACAGCGGGCCTTCGTTTTCCTCTCCTGGCTGTGAAAGTCTTAGAAGGTAGTTTTATTAACTTATGTCTTCCCGGCAACTGATGTTTAGCAGATTTTCCCTCCTGGATGTCTGGTTTTAAAAACATCCTCAGATCATACACAGAGCAGATATCAGGCCAGGGTCTGGTTTTTCTATTCTCCAGGAGTGCTTTGTGGTTTGACTGGTTTCCCTGTATGTTTTAAGCTTTTAACAAATATGTGTTGCTGTTAGGTGCTGCCAAGTTGATTTCGACTCATAGTGACCCCCACATAACAGAGTAGAGCTGACCCATAGGGTTTTCTAGGCTGTAATCTTTATCAGTGCAGATTGCCAGGTCTTTTCACCTGCTGAGACACTGGGTGGGTTTGAACTGCCAACCTTTTGCCACTAGTGCTCCTTAACCAATAAATACAAGGTTGCAAAATGCAGTGAGAAGAACATGGGTGTTGGAGTGAAGCAGACCAGGGGAAGAACTCTGGCTGTGTGACCTGGATTTGTGTCTTGGGTCCTTGGTTTGCTCATCTGTAAAGTGGGAAAATAAAGCTTACCTGGCAACATAATTACGAGGATTAAATGAGATAATGGATATAAAGCTCTTAGCCCCAGTTCCCAGCAATCAGAAGGTGATTAATAAATGATAGCTACTGATATTACTATCTTGTAGCACTTCTTCAATAAAATTGCATTTGGTTTAAGAGTGAAATGGAGCTGTTAGCTTCTTGACAGATTGAATTCAGATCAATTCGGTGGCCTTTTTTGGACTATTTACCGTGATAGGCGTCATGCTTGGCGCTTGGTGCAGATATAAGTTAAGCGCTGTCTCTGTTCTCACTAAGCTCTTCTTGCACATTCTCAAGTAATTTTGTCTTGGTGCAGCTTCTAGCGAAAGCATCCTCACTCCCTCCCAGTAATTCTGAAGAACTTTCTCTATTCCCTTGAATGTTAGCTTGGCCTTTAAACCTTCTGGGATCAGAGGACCACTCACCTTTCCAGTCTCAAATCCCACCACTCTCTAACACACCCTCTACATCCTCCCAAATCCCTAAGGAAGTAGCATGATGTCCTGGCTCCAGTATGTACTGTGGTTGGTGCCTTAGACTAATTTGTACCATCTCAGAGTCCCCCTCCTTTCTCATCTGTTTAGTGGGGACTGTATCCATCTCTCAGTGTTGGGTGAGGGTTTATGTATGTAAATTCTTTGTCCCAAGAGTAGACAGACCCACACAGACCAGGCTGCAGGAAATATAAGAGACATAGTAGAATCTGCATTTGCTAAATGCCAAGCAGAGGCAGAGGCCACTGTGAACTCAGGGAGGCTCTATTGTGTTCATTGATTTTTCTGTGCCCGTTGTGGTACCATTGCTGCAGCCAGTCGGAGTATAGTCTTCAGAAGAGAAGACACACAGACAGCTCTACCCTGTTGCTCTTCCCCCCTTCAGGCTCTTTATAATAACAGATGATGGCAAAGATGGGTGATGATAATGGCTACTTCTTATTGATATATATATTATATATATGCGAATGTTTGCATATCTATTTATTCATTTCATTTCATTTACTTAACAATTACTATCTCATGGATCCCTTACACTGTTATTATGTCCAATTTGCAGATGAGGAAACTGAAGTTCAGAGAGAGTACATAATGCCCTTGAGCACGTAGAAGTCAGGGAGGGTGGCTGAAATGGTGGTGATGACCCCTCCAAAGCACTGACTTCAGGCCCTTCTGATGGTTGAGCAACTAGAATGCCAAGGAAATAATTGATTATCTGTCTCCTTGGTAATGTTTAGTATTTGGCTTAGATGCCATTGATGAGTTCAGTTATCATCATCTGGGTGAAGAAATGGGTCTCAGAAAATTTAATGCAGCTGGCCGCATTATGCACAGAATTCAATTAAGTCTGTAATTTCCAATTAATGAACCTTTGTGCCAAGATTGAGGTCATACCATTAATCTTGCTTATGTTTTAAGATTTCCACTGTCATGATTTGCGGTGAAGCCCAGCCGATCTTGTCCGGGTTGTTGGAGCATAATTAAGCCAAAAAGACAGCTAGAGCAGTTAGTTAACATGGCAGCCGTAGCGAGACCACATTCCTTTGCTTGCTAAGCCTGCCTCAGGCAGGATGGGGCCACATGTGAGGATTTTCATCCGAGGACCAGTTCCTGAGTGTCTGATCTTTGTGCAGTTCAAATCTGTGTACCATAAAAATCTATAGATAAAAGATTTCAGAGTCCCAGCTGGTGATCCATGGTGAGAACATTCTATTTTTTTGATTTTATTATTATTTTTTATTTTATTGTTGTGCTTTAAGTGAAAGTTTACAGTTCAAGTTAGTCTCTTATACAAAAATTTATACATACATTGTTATGTGACCCTAGTTGCTCTCCCTATACTATGACAGCACACTCTTCCTTTCCACCCCTGATTTCCCGTGTCCATTCAACCACCTGCTGACCCTCTCTGCCTTCTCATATCACCTCTGGACGGGAGCTGCCTGTTTACTCTCATGTATCTACTTGAGCTAAGAAGCACACTCTTCACGAGCATCATTTTATGTCCCGTAGTCCAGTCTAATCTTTGAAGAGTTGGCCTTGGGAATGGTTTTAGTTCTGGGTTGACAGAGTCTGGAGGCCATGCTTTTAGGGTTCCTCCAGTCTCAGACCATTAAGTCTGGTCTTTTTACTAGAATTTGAGCTCTGCACCCCACTTTTCTCATGCTCCATCAGGGACTCTCTGTTGTGTTCCCTGTCAGGGCGTTCATTGGTGGTAGTTGGGCACCATCTAGTTCTTCTGGTCTCAGGCTGATACAGTCTGTGGTATATGTGGCCCTTTCTGTTTCTTGGGCTAATACTTTCCTTGTGACTTTGATGTTCTTCATTCTCCTTTACTCCCCGTGGGTTGGGACCAATTGATGCATCTTAGATGGCTGCTCGCCAGCTTTTAAGACCCCAGATGCCATGGTGAGAACATTCTAAATGTTCTAGTCTATCCAGCCCTCCTCATGCTCCACCCTTAGGAACCCTATGGGACAGTTTACTCTGTCCTATAGGGTCGCAATAAGTTGGAATCAACTCGACAGCAACGGGTTTGGTTTGGTTTGGAATGGTAGATGTTAACAGACATAGTGGATTTAATCTTTGCAGTGATTCTATAAGCAAGGTGTCATAGGCTTTTTCTTTGCATAAGGTTATACAGCTACTAAGTGGTCTTTCCACTGAATCTGTGGAAGAATGCAGCAGTTCCTTCATGGAGACCATTCCCAAGTGCTTGTTTCTTTCTCTTTCTCCTGTTTGTTTTGTCCTGTAGGATCTCCTCCACTTTGCTATATGGGAAAAAGAAGGTAGGATCTCACGGGCAAATAATGTTTATTGATTGCCTTCTAGTGATAGAAGCTTCATGATTTCACTGAAACTTCATCACATAAATTAGAGGAGGTGACTATTCCCATTTACAATTGAGGAAAGGAAGACTTAGAGAGATTAATTAACCTTCCCGCTGTTAAACAGCTTTTAAGGGAGGTGGGGGTCATGGTCATCAATTCAGGTTCTTTCTACAACATCGTGCTGGTACTAAATGTTTTTTCTCTTTTCCTGGTTCTCCAGGAGTGGTCATTGTCGAGGCAAGGACTAATTGGGTCAAGTTCTATATGGAGGGTCAATTCTAGGGGAGAGGGGATCTGAAGAGAAGCTAGGAACCAAACTACTACCCAGCAGGTAAGGGTGTACTTTGGCCCTAGGGATTTAGTCCATGTCTGCTGTGTGCTGAGACCACACCCAGGTGGCCTCCCAGGTTGGGCCAAGCACTGAAAGCAATCCTTGTCATTGCCTTTGATTGAATTTGCTCAGTGTTGGTTTCCCCACACAGCAAAGCAGTGATCATACCTTATGAGACTGTCTGCATAAGCCAAGTCCATACTCGAAGCTATGCCCACAAACAATGATGGTTTTCTTTGCCCTTCAGATCAGTGAAATGGAGGAGTTCTCTTTGCACTTAGGTACAGATTTTCCTTCAAATGCTTTTTGTGGTTTTTTTGTCCTAGTACTCACCTTCAGAATGTTTTTCATTTGCTGTTTAGTTAGCATTGAGACGTGTCCTCACATGGAGTTCGTTTAGCCTCACTGAGCATTTTTATGCTTGGCACAACTTACCGCAGAAATTACCTATCAGAGATTCCTACAAATACATTTATGCTGAAGGTATGCCTTGAAATTTTCTTCATGTGCCCTGGGATGAAATTTTAGCATTTGAAATGGGCCCTAGAGAATGTGCTATCCCTGGGGAAATCCACTTCTTCAAGGCAATATTAATCTGCTCTTCGAACAGCCTCTTGGAAATCTGCTGATAAACGTTTTTGTTATTTGGTGTGGCAGTGTGAGGACCAGATCTCACAAGAGGTTATATAGAGAGTTGGTAAAGCCGCTGAAGGTGATGGAAGAAAAAGTATTAACGAACTGGGGAAAAAATGGCAGGTCCAAAGCTATATACAGTGTGATCCTATTCTGTGTACATAGGTGTGCACACACACAAACACAGAACTAAGAAATGTGAGAACATGCAGTTTTCCGAAATGTTAATTGTAATTACCTTTGGTTGTAGATTTTGAGCAGTTATATTTTCTTCTTTATCTTAATTACTTTTCCGTCTGCTTTAGTGGACCTCAGAGCCAGAGAAGCAAGTTTAATTACACCCTACTTCATAATCTTTACACTGCCCAAGTCTCCTCTTTGGTTTTATTCTAAATTTTCTTTTTTCCTCCCTTCATCCTCAACCCTTATCCACTTTTCTCAGTCATTCACTTTCTTTCTAGTGCTCTTGATATATGTCCTTAAATATACCCGTGTTTTTCACATTGAATATGAATGACCTCTGTAATATATATTTTTCCTTAAAAATCTGTATGAAAACCCTTTTTTAAAGTAGAACCTAAAATTCACATCTCTGTCTTCTTGCTCCCTCAACTTTTCCTCTCCCCAGACCCACTATCCTGCACTCACAAATGAAGATTTTCTTGACCGGTTGTACTTCCACATCAAGAGTCCCAGTGTTATTCATTATTATACATATATTGGTTCATTCCTTCCCTCCAAGCTCTGTGATATATGTTTATAGAGGGAGTTTTCACTCTGACTTGTCCCAGATGGGGCCCTGGTGGTGTAGTGGTTAAGAGCTCTGCTGCTAACCAAAAGATTTGCAGTTCGAACATACCAGCCGCTGCTTAGAAACCCTAGGGGGCAGTTCTGCTCTGTCCTATAGGGTCGCTATGAGTCGGAATTGACTGGATGGCAGCAGGTTTGGTTTTGTCCCAAGTAACTGAGCACAGCTTCTACTTCTTAGCACAACACAGAGTTTATACAGAGAATGGCCACACAAGGTGGAGAGTCTTATGGCACCAAGCATGGTATTTTGTGGTGATTCATGTGTTTGTCTTATCTTCCCAAAACAGACTGAGCTCTACTTAAGGATATAGTGAGAAGAACACAGGCTTTGGAGTCAAAACATTTTTCTTGTCCTGTCAGTTACAGGCTGGATGACTTGAGCATCAGTTTCCTCATCTGTCCCTGACATTGTGATTCAGTGGCTCTGGGTTGAGGCCCAGCAATGTATTTTTTTTTCCCAATCTTTTTAAAATTTATTGAGACTTATTTTATATTGCAGCATATAGCACTTGATAAGAATGTGTATTCTTTAGTTGTTGTGTGCTGTATTCTATAAATGTCAATTAGTTCAATCTTCTATACCCTTACTAAGGCTTTGTCTACTTCTTTTATTAGTTACAGAGAGAGGGAGTTAAAAATCTGCATCTGTGATCATGGATTTGTCTCTTCCTATTCTATCAGTTTTTGCTTCATGTATTTTGAAGTTTTGTTATTAAGTGCATATATACTTAAGATTACTTAAGATTATTATGTCTTAAGAATTGATATTTTATTATTATGACATATTTCTCTTTATCTCTGGAATATTCTTTGTCCTAAAATTAATATGTCTGATATTTGTCTGATAGCCACAGAAGCTTTCTTTTTCGTACTGTTTTGCATGGTATATCTTTTCTCATCTTTTTACTTTCAACCTTTTTGACTTTATAATTAAAGTACATCTCTTGTAGACAGCATATAGTTTGGTTTTCTTTTTAATCCAGTCTGATAATTTCTGCCTTTTAATTGGAGTGTTTAGTGCATTTACATTTAATGTAATTATTGATACGGTTGAGATTAAATCTGCTGTCCTGCTATTTGTTTTCTGGTTATCCTTTCTCTTTTTTGTTTCTCTGTTCTTCCTTTCTGCCTTGTTTAGATTAATCAAATATTTTTTAATATGAAATTTTATTTCTTCTACTGGCTTTTTAACTATAGCTCTTGTAATTTTTTTTGTATGTGATTGCTCTGGGGATTACAGTATGCATTCTTTACTTGTCACAGTATTTGGAGTGCACTGAAAGAATGTTAGAGCAGTAAAATATCATTTACCCTTCATCCATTTTTTGGCTATTTGTGTCATGTATTTTATATCTACATATATAATAACCCCATAAAACAATGTTATTATTTTTGTTTGAAATAATGTCTCTCAAAGAAATTAAGATAAGGAAAAAAATAGACTTTTATATTTACCCACACATTTACCATTTCTCTGGTACTCTTTGTTCCTTCTTCTAGATCCATGTTTTCATCTGCTGACATTTCCCTTAAGCCTGAAGAACTTCCTTTAGTATTTTTTGTGGGGCAGGTCAGTTGGTAATAAATTCTCTTGCTTTAGTTTATATAAAATTTTATTATTGAATATTTTTATAGTCTATAAAATTCTTGGTTTATAGGGTTTCTTTTTTTCTGTCAGCACAGTAAAGATGTCATTCAATTGTTTTCCGATGCTGTTTCTGATGAGAAATTAGCCATCCATTCATTATGTTGTTCCCTGTATGTAATGTATCTTTTTATCTCTCTGCTTCTAAGATTTTCTCTTTGTCTTTAGGTTTCAGAAGTTTGACTTTGATGTGCCTAATGTGGATTCTTTGTGTATTTATCCTGTTTGGACTTCGCTGAGGTACTTGGATCTATAATAGTAGCTCTCAACCAGGGAACCAGGGATAATTTTGCTCTCCTAGGGAACATTTGGCAATGTCTGGAGATATTTTTGTTGTCTCAATTGGAGGGTGAGGGAACTATTGGCATCTAGTTAGTAGAGAGACCAGAGATTAAACATCCTACAATGTCCAGGACAACTCCCTACAACAAATAATTATCCAGCCCAAAATGTCGATAGTGCTAAGTGCTGAGGTTGAGAAACCCTGATCTTTTTTTGTGTGTGTGTATACTTCAGTTGAAAGTTTACAATTCAAGCTAGTTTCTCATACAAAAGTTTATACACACGTTGTTATGTGACCCTAGTTGCTCTCCCTATACTGTGACAGCACACTCCACCTTTCCACTCCTGATTTCCCGTGTCCATTCAACCAGCTCCTGACCCTCTCTGCCTTCTCATCTCGCTTCCAGACAGGAGCTGCTCATTTAGTCTCATGCATCATTTTATGTCCCATAGCCCAGTCTAATCTTTGTCTGAAGAGTTGTCCTCAGGAATGGTTTTAGTTTTGGGCTAACAGAGAGTTCGGGGGCCATGTCTTCTGGGGTCCCTCCTGTCTCAGTCAAACGATTAAGTCTGGCCTTTTTACTAGAATTTGAGTTCTGCCCCCCACTTTTCTCCTGCTCTATCAGGGACTCTCTGTTGTGTTCCCTGTCAGGGTGGTTGTTGGTGGTAGCCGAACACCGTCTAGTTCTTCTGGTCTCAGGCTGATGAAGTCTGCGGCCCTTTCTGTCTCTTGGGCTAATATTTTCCTTGTATCTTTGGTGTTCTTCATTCTCCTTTGCTCCAGGTGGGTTGGGACAAATTGATGCGTCTTAGATGGCTGCTTGCAAGCTTTTAAGACCCCAGACGCCACTCACCAAAGTGAGATGCAGAACATTTTAATAAACTTTGTTATGCCAGTTGACCTAGATGTCCCCTGAAAGCATGGTCCCCAGACCCCTGTCCCAGTTACTCTGTCCCTTGAAGTGTTTGGTTGTTTTCAGGAAACTTCTTAGCTTTCGGAGAAACCCTGATCTTTAATAAGTTTCTTTCTTTCACCAAATGTTATAAATTACTTTTTTTTTTTTTCTGCCCTACTTTCTTCTTTTCTCCTGGGATTCTACTTACTTGATGATATACAACTGGATGTTGTCTCACAGGATACATAGACTTTATTTTTTCAATTTTCTTTTCTTCCTGTTCTGATTTAGACTGAAAAATATCTGTTGATTTGTCCTCAAGTTTGCTAATTTTTTCTTTTTCAGTTTGTAATATGCTCTTAAGCACGTTCAGTAAAATTTTCATTTCAGATATTGTACTTTTCAATTCTAAAATTCTTGTTAAAAAATATTCTTCATTCTTTACTCTTTAAACTACCTTTTCTTTTAAATCTTTGAACATATTTATGAGAGCTGCTTTAAAATTCTTATCTGTTAATTCTAATATATGGGGCCTCAAGATCTATTTCTATAGATTGCTTTTTCAATTTTCCTGTTTCTTTACATGTCTAGTGTTTTTTTTTTTTTTTTATTGTATGCTGGACATTTTGTGATACTTTGTAGGAAGTCTGGACTATGTCATTCCCTTTAAAACATGTTGAATTTTATTCTGGAAGGCAGTTAAATTATTGGCATATTCTTCTGGTTCCGTCAGGCTTGGTTTTATTCTCTGCTAAAATTGAGCCATTTTTGTTTTAAGCTTAGTCTTAGGTGGTGGCCCCTACTCTAGAATCTGGTCCTTATTCCTAGGAGGGATGTGGCCTTTCTGGTATAGAAATCCTGAATGTTCAACTGAATGTTTTAGGTACACAGCAAGGTCTTTCTATGCTGGCTAGGCCAGAACTCCAGCATCACCCAGCACTGCATAACCTCTGGTATCTCAGTTCAGTTCTCAGCTCTGCAACAGGTAATCTCTGCTAGGCCTGGTAAAGTCTCACTCTGTGTATTGACAGCTCAGCCCTCTGCCAGGGACTCACTGTGATTCTCATGCAGAATTATGCCCCCTTTCCTCCTTCTGTGCTTTGTAGCTCTCTATTTTATTTTACATTGCCCACATATTCCAGATTCTTAGCAGCTTTTGTAACTTTGATCCCTGTCTCCTCAATTCAGCAAGACCACCACTCTGCCTGGACTTTAACTTCTTTGTGGTAGCAGGAAAGTTCCTTCTGACAGAAAGCAACTGTGGCACTTACCTTGAGTGTTTCCCTTCTTTCAGAGATTACAGTTCTTCTTGACCTATTGTTCAGTGCCTGAAAACAGATACTTCATATATCTTGTTCAGTTTATTGCAAGCGGGCAAGTCCAGTACTATGTACTCTGTCATAGCCATAAATGGAGATCAGGAATATGCATTTTAAATAAGCACCTCACTCAGATGATTCTTAAGCTGATGATTAGTGGATTACATTTGAAAAATATTGATATAAACCATTCAACAGCCCTTACTTTATGAAGATTGTCAGAAGGGGTCTGACTCTTCAGGAAGTCTAGGCATTTTAGAGTTAGTGAAAGATAAAGAACTCCGTTCTGAAATATTCCTAGTCTGAGAGTCCTTTGGCTGTGGTGCCTGTGTATGTGTGTATTTGCCACAGTGCTGAGTTGCACCCTGTGTTTTCACCATCTTTGTGTACAGACAGAAAGCACAAAATTATTCTCCACAACAAAATTGTTGATCAAATACACTGTGAGAGTTAATCATATATATGGTATATGCTGTCGAGTCGATTCCGACTCATAGCGAGCATGTAGGACAGAGTAGACCTGCCTCATAGAGTTTCTAACGCTGTAATCTTATGGAAGCAGGTTGCCACATCTTTCTCCTGCAGAACAGCTTGTGGGTTTGAACTGTGACCTTTCAGTTAGCAGCCAAGCGCTTTACCACTGTGCTACCAGGGCTCCTTCGTATGATACATAGGTATACATACATACAGACATATGTGCACACATATCAAAACTTATCAAATGTTTACATTTTAAATATTTGCAGTTTATTGTATGTCAGTTATACCACAATAAAGCTGATTCTTAAAAAAATTGTTAATCAGAGCAATGATTTGGGGCAAGTCATTTCTGCTTGCTGGATTTTATTTTCCTGGTGTGTCCGCTTGAGACCTGAGAATATGTTTCTAATATCCCATTTAGTTTTAAAGTGTTATGAGCCTGGGCTGTTACCTCTCTTGGTCCGGGGTGGACATCCACCTCTGTGGCTGTGTGTACTGGGTGCGTGTGGTGAAATGAGCAGGGTATGGGTCTTGGCATCTGACAGACATTTGTATTTCCTGGCTATTTAACCTTGGGTGAGTGAATTTGCCTCTCTGAGACACCATTTCCTTATCTGAAAAATAAAAGCAAAAATATATTTCAGGTTGATTGTGGGAGATAACTTACATCCCTAGCATAGTGCCTAGCATATAGTAAGGCTACTTTGGTGTGTGTGTAGCATATGTGTGTGTTGTACGTAGCACAGAGTATATACACATCTATGCCAATCTTGTAAACAACAAACAGCATCCATCCAGGACAGACGCTGTTCCTCTGGGGGGTGGGAATTGGATCTTTCTATCAAAAGTTAGCTTGCAGTGGCAGCTCCAGAGTTTCTGTCTCAGAGTTGCTAAGAGAAGGCATCCTTGTTGGAAAGAGAGGAGGTTGGTAACTCCAATTAGAGCTGTGTTTGCATAACAAGCACGTTGTTTTTCTAAGATTGTATGCGAATATGGGAGTTATTTGGGAGGATTGATGGAGCTCACTCAGTCACCCTTTGGGGTCTCTGTTGTCTTTCTTCTTCCCTCTCCTCTCTGAATAGAATAAAATGTTGTAAAGAGGTTTTCACCTTATTTTTTCCTTGCAGGGCTCTTTAAGCAGGTCACCAGTCCTCTGCTATCTCCGTCCTCCATCATGGACAGGGTCAGATAACAATGAAGACATTTTCTTTGTTCCAGGCAACAGGGCTGGTAATTAAGAGGGAAATGTCTCAGTGCTCTTGATGCAATTTAAATCTGATCTTTTGGTTAGAGAAGGGAGAAAAAAAAATCTGATGGTCCTTCACTTCCTGGGGTTGAGAAGCCATATGGCAGGCAGGCAGAACCCTTTCTGTTTCTTCAGATTTCCATTGGGGGTTCTGACCTGGTTAAATAGATTTGATCATTATTATTTAATAATGCTGAACCTCTTTATTTGTCCCAGGTGTTAGAGAGTAGAGATCTTTTGTAGATCTGTTTCCCTGGCTCACTATAAGTACTCAGTATATTTTTTGAATTAAATAATATCCATGTCATAATTTTATATGGGAGTTTATTGGGTAGAATTTAGATTGGCAACTGTAGCCTGATTCCAGTGATTCACAAAGGAACAAAATGTGTTATGTCCATTTAGCCGGAATTTCCCTTGTACCAGCAGCCTGTTAACAGCCATTGTGCATTGTGTTTATTATACAGAGTCAGCTTTGGTCTCAGTGTGGTTTTCACATTGATGGCATTTCTCATTGTTTTTACTCTTACTCTTATTCTTTTTTATATCTTTGATCCTTTTGGAAAAGAAGAACTAGTATTTATTACTTAATTAGTTTGTCTGATCTGGGCAACATTTCCTTCTGATACACAAGGTCACCCTGAATAGGAGCCCACTTGACCGCAACTAACAACAACAATCTGTCCAAAGATAAAACTTTCTCCCTGGTCTTCTCATCAAGTATTAGTTTTCTGTACAATAAAGCTCTTGTTGAGTTTCGTGAAATCCCCAACTCTCATACTAAAGCAAGCATGCTCAGGGGGTGCTGGAAGATACAGTGCAGCAACTGAATTTTTGAGAAGAGCAATGAGACAATGAAAGCATCTGGTCAGATTTGCTGTCTACAGTCAGGTAAAGACCAGGTCTCTGCCAAGGTTCATCTGTTTGGTTTTCCTTGCCATCCTGGCATCTTTCCTCTAATGCTTGCATTTGACAGCAGCCCAGTTTCACATTTATTGAGTGCTTACCTTGTACTAGGCTACCAGGGCTGGCTTACCCAGTACGTAAGGTCGGCACAGGCCCACTTGTGCTTTCCCACCAATCTGCAGTGCACAATTTCACCTGTCCTCCACCACGTCAAAGATGTGGAGAAACCCATGTAAAGTTGCTCGCCGCAGATTAGCAAGTAAATACAATAAGGCCGTGCATACCTTGCTCAGTGCAAGCCGGTGCGTACTGTGCTTACTGGTTAATCCGCCCCTGCCAGGTACTGTGCTAAGACTTTAGGGAGGTGTGAAGAAGCAAGAAACATGGTCCCTGTTTTGAAGACCCAGAGTTTTGGGGGTTGAGGGGGCAGAACCTTTCACAAATAATTTTAATACAAGTCAGACAGCTCTGGGTCTTAGGGTGGAGGTACACAGTGAGATGGGAGAATGGGAGCATGAGAGACAAAGTCCCTCATGAAGGAAAGGCATGATAGGGAGGCATGTAAGAGCCGAGGCTTTGGATCCAGCCAAACCTAGGTTCACATCTCCATTCTGCCATGACTGACTGTTTCTTTACTTCACCAGGCCTGTTTCCTCTGTGTGGTTCTCACCTGCCACTGTGCCTATTATGAGGGTTCAATTTAGCCTTCTGTGGAAACAGTTTTGCAGAGTGCCTAGCACAGGGCATGCGTTTAATAGTTGGCCTTTTCACAACAATGATAATGTCAAAGCAGTTTACAACTGGAGGGACCTTAGAGAATCATCTGATTCATTCCTCTTCTTTTTACATTCTTTGAGACCCTGAGTTTGTGATTCTTGCAAGGCCACACAACTAGGGAAAAAGCAGGGCTTCTGACTCATAACCTGGTGCTCCTCCAATCAAAGTCCTAAAAAGTAGGTACAGAAATACAGTACATACTAATTTTATGGTATTAGGAGTGATAATAAAATATTTAATAACTGCTACAGCCCTGGTGGTGTGGTGGTTGTTAAGAGCTCGGCTGCTAACCAAAAGACTGGCAGTTTGAATCCACCAGCTGCTCCTTGGAAACCCTATGGGGCAATTCTGCTCTGTCCTATAGGGTTGCTATGAGTCAGAATCGACTCGATTGCGATGGGTTTGGTTTTTTTTTTTTCTTTTTTCTTTTTGGTTATTCTAATAGAAAGGGCCCTGCATGGTGCATGTGGTTTGTGATTGGCTGCTAACCTAAAGATTAGCATTTCAAACGTTTTCACTGGTTCTGCAGAAGAAAGGCCTGGCAAACTGCTTTCGTAAAAATGACAGCCAAGAAAACCCTGTGGTACAGTTCTACTCTGTGACACGTAGATAGGGTTGCCATGAGTCAGAATCGACTTGATGGCAACGTGTTTGGTTTTTCTGTTTTATGATAATAAAAATTAATTTAGGAATCAATGTGTAAATTAAATAATTAAAATATAGCGCTCTTTTATTCTCTAGGAGCCCTGGTGGTGCAGTGGTTAAGGGCTGTTGCTTCTAACCAGAAGGCCAACAGTTTGAATCCACCGGCCACTTCTTGGAAACCCTGTGAGACAGTTCTACTCTGTCTTATAGGGTCACTATGAATTGAAGTTGACTTGATAGCAACAGGTTTGGTTCTTTGGTTTTTATTTCCTAAACAAATGAATCATGTACATATATTATAACTGTTTATTAGGTGATGCAACTTATAGCACAAATTATCATTCTAATTCCAGTTTTTTAAATTCATTTTTGGACTTTCTCTAGTGTTTTTGTCACAGCTAGATGTCTCATGTTCTTGTCACTAGCTAAATGATCCCCATTTCTGAGCCATGGTTTGATGTAGGGAATGACATCAGATCCTTCCAGGAATGTCCCATTAAATTGATTGTTGTAAGGGCCCTGGCACCTTATTCCATCCTGAGGGTGGCTGGACATGCTGCTAACATGGATGCCCTTGAACGCCAGTATTTCCTGCATGGCCTGGACCCAGAAAGCCTGAACCATTGGCGCCACCGGCTCTGTGGCCTGCCTCTGCCATTGCTGAGCCCCTCTGGAGCTGCTGGTGGATGCTGCACACGCCCACACTTCTGTCTTCTGCTCTGTTCAGCAGCTGCCAGAGCTGTGCATGTCCAGGGATGCTGCTGTGCAATATCAAGTGACTTGTAGTTTTAATGGCTGATGCTACTTGCCAAGCAGTACAGAAGCATTTCAGTTTATTTCAAAAAATGGTACCACTGAATCTGTATGAACCTGAATATTATTAATCTTGCAGATAGCACCTGTTGTTGTTATTAGGTGCTGTCCACTTGCTTCTGACCCATAACGACCCCATGTACAATGGAACAAAACACTGCCTGGTCCTGCGCCATCCTCACAATCGTTGTGCTTGAGCCCATTGTTGTAGCCACTGTGTCAGTCTGTCTCGTTGAGGGTCTTCCTCTTTTTCGCTGACCCTCTACTTTATCAAGCATGATGTCCTTCTCCAGGGACTGGTGACAGATAGCACATAATTGGTCATAATTGTTCCCCACACCATGTACCACATCACTTTGAGATGGTAGAGATGGTAAGATGGGAAGGGGAAACCCCAGAGCTATAAAGAGGTTCACCCTCGTTAAACATTTGTGATTATGAGTGAAGAGTTTATAAGCACTGCCACTTGAAGCTTCAGGAGGAGTCTACCCATGTTCCACACATCCCCAGTCTGTTCTGGTTTCGTCAACCCTACAGCTGAATGGCGTGGACTTTTTTTTTTTTTTTTTTTTTTTTTTTTTGCTGAGGCCGCCTAACTTTGCTGAAGGCAGTGTTTTTCATGGTTTATCCATTCCATCCCCCACAGCCACATGGTAGCTATTGCTTATGAAGTACTTACAACACACCAGGCACTAAGGGATTTCTAGAACTTTATCTTACATAATCTTCACCAGGATCCTGTGTGATACTCTGTTAATATCTCCATTTTGCAGATAAGGAATTCAAGACTTTAATCAGTTACTTAACTTCTCTAGACTGTACATCCAGCTAGTAGCAGAAGTGGGATCCAAACCAGTTGGATCAAAGCCCGTATTTTAACTGTGGGGGCTTGATTCCATGTCAAATCTGTTGTCACACAGTGGGAGTGGTTGATTTATTTGGTTAATTTAATTTTTCTGTGAAATTTTTATTTCTGCTTGGTGTCCTGGTCATTCTGTGGTAGGCACTCCAGGGACTCATTTACCATGAGAGCTGAATTTCTAAGAATTAAAATAAACACCCTTGATCATTCTAGAAGACCTCAGTACTTAAAAATCACCTTGACATACCGAGTCTCTCTTGATCCTGTTAACACCCAGAGGCATGTAGGGAAGTTTTTGTTCTCAATTCATTCCAATTTTGGGGGTGGGGGTGAAGGTGTAGGGGAGTTAAATGGCTTGTCCAAGGTCACATGTCTTTTAAATGGAAAATCCAAGTCTCAAATCTAGGATCTCTTCCCTCAAAGCCCATCTTCCTTCCTCTCAGCTTCTCTGGAGTAGGATGAATGGGGAATAATGATTTAATTAGTATTTGATTCTGGAAGCCAAAGCAGTTGAGTTTTTCCATGATTTAGCTAGATATATCCCCATGTGATACATGTCTCTAATTGTTGGGAAGCCAAGAGCTGAATAATTTGTTATAAAGATGTTGAAGCTTTCTATGGTGATGACACTAGTTCCTTTCCCCAACCCAAGTGTTTTGGAGAAGGAATAGCATTTTCCTAGGACAAGCACTGATGGTGTATCTCTGCAGGGTCTTTTTAGTCTGGGGGATTTCTATCCTGTAGTTGTCAAATTTGTAGAATTCAGAACAGAAAATTTGTAGCATCATGACATTTAAATAGCCATAGAGGAAAATGCCCCAGAGTTGAAAAGAATCATGAATACGGGTAGAACATAATACCAAAATTCAGTTTATCAGTCATGCCTCAAACAGGCTGATCCTGAACACTGTGAAATAAAAACTCACAATTACTAGGA
This sequence comes from Dugong dugon, assembly GCA_030035585.1. Taxonomy (NCBI): domain Eukaryota; kingdom Metazoa; phylum Chordata; class Mammalia; order Sirenia; family Dugongidae; genus Dugong; species Dugong dugon. The sequence continues at coordinate 94,201,468 of CM057462.1, forward strand.
CTGGATGACAAAGGCTTCCTGGAAGGAATAAAGGTGATGCTCTGATGAAGTGACTTTGTGGAGGCCCAGAGGAGCCACCGAGGAAGGCGGTTGTCCTGGGAGCTGTGATCGTTACCAAGGGTCCTCTGCTGCCTCTTCCTTGTACTTAATATGCTGGATTATCTTGAATATTTATGCTGGAGCCAGGACAGTTACTGCCACAATGAAGCTGGTGTCAGGTCTTAGAAAAGAGTCAAGTGTGGAAGGATGTTCCTTGCAAGCCTCCAGCCTGTTGGGAGTTAAAAGAGCTGCGCAGGGCTACTCAAGGTTGTGGACAGAATTTGCCTACCTCTCACAGGCAGGGCTGAGAAGCTGTCGTGTGACTGTGAACTATGATGAACTGTGCACAGAGGAAGGAGGCTTCTGCAGCTGTTGAGGGAGGACATGTTGAACTTGAATAGCGTAGCACTGGACTGCTATCTTTATTTTACATAACTTATTTTTAATTGTAAAGCTAATGAATGCAAGTTGTAAAAAAAAATTACAAAATACAGTCAAACCAAAAAATATATAAATTATTCATCATTCTCCCACCTCGATATAATTGCTGTAAATATTTTGAAAATGTAGTGGATAAGAGCCTGGACTCTGGAAGAGCCTGCCTGGGTACAGATCCTGGCTTACTAACTGTGAGACGTTGGGTGAGTCACTGACTTGTCTTTGCTTCAGTTTCCTCATGTGTAAAATGGGGATAGCAATGATATTTCCTTCATAGGATGGTTGTGAAGATTAAATGTGTTAGTAAACCGAATCAAACCCATTGCTGTCAAATTGATTCTGACCCACAGAGACCCTATAGGACAGAGCAGAACCTCCCAATAGGGTTTCCAAGTCCGTAAACTTTACAGAAGCAGACTGCCACACCTGTCTTCTGCGGAGTGGCTGGTGAGTTCAAATCTCTACCTTCCATTTAGTAGCTGAGTGCTTAACCACTGCATCGCCAGGGCTCCTTAAATGTGTTAATACATATAAATAATTTAGAACAGTGCCTGGTACAGTATAGGCACTCAATAAGTTTGAGTTGTTGTTGTTATTGTTTATATTTATTTTATTCTCTGAACCCTTTCTCTAAACTCAATTTTTTTTTTTACAAAAATGGGATTTTAGTTTGCAGTTTTTTTATCCTGCTTATTTTTCATTTAGCCTTTTGTCGTGAGTATCTGTCCTCATCTACAATGTGATTTTAATGGCAATTATATGCCATTATTAGGGATACTCAGTTCCTTTACATCATTTACAGCCCTTTACCTCTATAAACAACACCTTGATGGACATCTTTGTGGCTAATTCTTTGCACAGCCTCTTCTTTCTTTTTACCACAGTACTTTATAAGGGAGGATCCCTTCTTAGGAGTCACCAAGTGGAATTATATGCAGCCCAGAGTATCATGGGCACATATACATACAAGCAGTTGGAGCATATGTGGGGAGTGACCACTGCATTATGGACTCTGCAGGACCAGACCCTTGTCAACATTTTCCTTCCTCTTTGGCAGCATTTCCCACAGCGCTTTGCCCGTAGGCGGAAAATCAATAAAATGTTTACAGTAATACTGATGAACCAAACTTACTTTTCTTACATTTCTAGTTACATTAAGGCAGTTAAATCAGATCTTAAATGCTTGAGGGGGTATGGGTCACGGAGGGAAAAATCTCCACAGTGTATTTAGACGGGAAACATTTGTGCTGGTCATCTTAAAAATATATGTATTATTTTCCAAGCAACTATGGAATGACCTCAAATCTTTTTTTGAATGAAACTTAGTATGGTTAAATGAGCAAACAGCTCACTGCAGTCCAGTGGAAAGCAGGAATTCTCTCCCAGGAGACACAAGTCTGTGTCACTCTGTGAGTGAAGTCTGGCTCAGGTTATGCACATGGTGAGTTCCCAACACTTGGGAGGGATAGTATGCTGCTTCTAGTCTCCTAAACATTAGGAATCCCAAGGAAAACTTGCTATTACATTCTTAGAAATGACTTGGGGCAGGGGCAAGTTCTCCGACATTTGCCTTATGTGGACCTAGATTTTAAAATGATAAGATGTCATGGAACCAGAATGTTCCAGGAGCCTTAGAGGCAGAGACCTAGACCTTTCTCTTTGGATGGTGCTTTCATGCTCTCTCAACTCTGGCCCTCCCACTCCCACCTGCTACAACCCTTAAGATCCCTTTTAATAAGCTCAGTGATGTCCTTCTCACTGGGTGCCATTTTGGCAAAGCATTTAGGGAGAGGTCAGAGGCGGCAAGCTGTAGATTTCTAAGAAAGCGAGTGTTTTCAACCATCTAGAGCAGGGGTTGGAAAACTTTTTGTGAAGGGCCAGATGGTAAATACTTTAGGCTTTGTGGATCAAAAGGTCTCTGTCACAACTGCTCAACTCTGCCATTGTAGCACAGAAGCAGCCAGAGACAATACGTGACTATATTTTAATAATACTTTATGGACTTTGAAATTTGACTTTCATATAATTTTCATGTGTTGTGAGATACTATTCTTTTGATTTTTTGAACAATTAAAAAGATTAAAAACTAATCTTATTTCATAGACTGTACCCGCAGCGATAGTTTTTAGTCCTCTGATCTGGTGTTGTCATTGTTTTTCTTCTGCATGTCCCTTTCTGACTGCAGCATTTCCCTCTTAGTTGTGTAATTTTTTTTGGAAAACTTTCTGTCTTTTCTCTCCACTAGCTGAGATTCAAATACCTTTTGTAGAACCTTTGCTTCTGGCCCTCACATAGTTCGTCAAGAAGAGCCAGAATACCTACCTGAAAGAATCATTAGGGCAAAATCAAATAATGTCCCTCTTCTCTTTTTTGTGCCCTAATTTTGTGTCCTGATATGTATTATAACCTTCATACATACAACTGGGATGTATGAACATTACAGATGGACTCTGGCAAACTGTTCTGGTTTCCGCAGCGTTCCAAGGCTCTAATAAATAGAGCATGCGGCTTGAGTGATAGTGAGGATCTGATTTCTTAGATAAGGATATTTATATCTTTTAATAGGTTGATGCCTTGGAGTTCTGTTCTAGCATGAGATTGAGAGTTGGAAAGAGGTCTAGATAATGAATTTGGTGTCACCTCTTAGAACACTGATGTATCAGAGGGGTGTTCTGGCTGGAGTAGTAACTAGGGATGGAGATGGGGGAGTTGTAAATGTTTTGTACCACTCTATCCTCTGTGTATTTAAAATGAAGACATAATACAGATGTTCATGTGGGGAGGGAATGTGCCTGATTCTTAGTTTTTATTTTATTTTCACTTTGATGTAATGTTCACTACATCATATGGAAACAAAGCACAAGAGAGCAGTCTCAGATCTGTGGCTCTAGCTCTAGTCGCACAGCTGCCCGTCAGACCAGTTCCTGGCATTTTACTCAGTGGGGTGACAGAGGCTCAGGCTGCCTACATGATGAGATTGGTTTGGCTCGTCTGGCAGATGCAGTGATTTCTGCGAGTGCTTGTTGCAGGGACATCTGCTGCTGAGAGCAGCCATATGAAAGGCATATAGGTGGGAGGTGGAGGAGAACAAGGAATAGGAAGAGAGGAAATTGTGTATAAGGTAGGTAAGGACCATCCTGATTACAGCTGTCAGAATTGTAAGTTAATATGGAGCTGTGAAAATAGTGTGAAGTGGTGGAAGTTGCATAGGCTTTGGAATTGCATAGATCTGGGTCTGAATCCCTGGCTCTCCTGTTTTAGCTATAAGATATTATGTGAGTTGCTTCCCTTCTTTTAGCCTGCATTTCTTCATTTGTAAAATTGGGGATAAAAACATTCTCCTGCTCTCCCACTATATGCAATTATACTATGATAAAGGTCCAAGCAGAGTTCCTGGTGTATTGGATAGCTCAGTAACTAGTAGACATTAATAATATTTATCCATGTATCTTGTTTGTTTATTTACCAGCCTTGATTGTTCTTCGCAATTTCTAATTAAATCTTACGTTCAAATAGATGCTTAATAGTGACTTAGGTAGCAGTAGCTCTTATGACCAGGATGTGAGTCCATGACAGTCAACAGGTATTTATAGATGTATGTATGAGCATCTAAATGGCACATGATAGTCGACAGGTATTTATAGATGTATGTATGAGCATCTAAATGGCACATAGGAGTGTTACTGAATATGATCTATGGCCAATAAAATAATAAAAGAAGTACTTTATCTCATTTATAATTGAAGTAATCACAAAAGAAGACCAAAATGAGGTATCATTTCATACGCACCAGACTGGTAAAATTTTTTAAGTCTGACAGTACCAAATGTTCAGGAGAATGTAGAGTGATGTACCACTGGTAGGAGTTTAAACAGATAGAACTGCTTTGGAAAAGATTGGTCAATATCTAGAAATTTGAAGATGTGCATACTCTACCTACTAGCAAATTCCACTGCTAGGTATAGCCTAGAGAAAGTCTCCCATATGTAATCAGGACATGTGTTCATAGCAGCATTGTTTGTTATAGCAAACAACCTAAGTGTTCAACAAGGGGATAAACATGCATTGAGTTAGAGCTACATGTGGTACCTGCATAAACAGTGGTCATTGAAAACATAAAGCTGCAGAAGAATGCAAACAGAAAAATGTTCATATATATTTAGAAAGCATGGGAAACAATATTAATATATTGCTTAGGGAGAACTACATATGTAATAAAAGTTTAAAGATAATCAAAATTATAAATACCAAATTCAGGATGGGGTTGGAAGGAGGAAGGGGAATATGATTGGGGAGGTTTGCCTAAGAGTTCAAACCCAGCTCTACCATTTACTTACTAGCTCTGTGCTGTTAGACAAGTTTCTTAGTCTCTGTGCCTCAGTTTCATAATATGTAAAATGGGAATAATAATATCTACCTCACAAGATTGCTATGAGGATTAAATGAATTAATATTGGTAAAATCCTTATGATAGTACCTAGCATGTAGTAAGTACTATATAAGAGTTAGCAATTACAGTTCTTACTACATGAGTATTTTATTAATTTCTAAAATCTTAAGTATTATAAATGTCATTCTTGCCCTTTGTCATTATGTAGTTGAAAAGTTAATAAAGATAGAAAAATATCAATGTAGGAATTTCTGGGTGTGGCACATAATAGTATAGCTATCATCTATTGATCCCCAAATATATTAGGTACTATGCTAAGAGCTTTACAAAAACTCATCTAATCTTTCCCTATGAGGTAGGCATTATGCCCATTTTATTGACAGGAAGACAGAGGCTTAGAAGACTGTGACCTGCCAATGTTACATAGCTAGGGAGTAGGAAAGCTGGGCCAGAACCCAAGTGAGAGCAGTTCTAATGCTCTTGACTACTAGGCCATCCTTAATATTAGCCTCCTTTACACAGATTCTTTCTTCCTTTCTGTATTAGTCTTCCTAAACCAGGTTGTGCTATAGTAACTAGCATTCCCAAAATATTGGTGGCTTCTAATAGCAAGAATTAATTCTTACTCATGCTACATATTCATCACAGGTCAGATGGGGACTCTGTACCACATCTCCTCACTCCAGGACCCAGGAGCCCCAGACAGGGTAGCCTCCATCTCAGTCCTTGCTGGTTTCCAAGGCAAAGGAAAAGAGAGAGCGAAAGCTAGGAGAGTCTTGCACTCAAAATTAAGTACTCTATCCTGGAAGTGACACACAACACTCCCACTCATATATCATAGGTTAGAGCTGTGGTTCTCAACTAGGTGATTTTGTTCCCCAGGGGACAGTGGAAATGTCTGGAGACATTTTTTGTTGTCACAACCTGAGTGGAGGGTGTGGGGTATGCTACTGGCATCTGGTGGGTACAGGCCAGAGATGTTGCTAAACACCCTACAGTGCACAGGACAGCACCTACTCCCACCCTAAGCCCCCAACAAAGAAGTTTCTGGCCCAACATGTCAGTAGGGCCAAGGCTGAGAAGCCCTGGGCTAGAGTTATTCACATGACTTCACCTAAACACAAGGGGCCAGAAAGTACGTCTTCATGATGCCCTTAAGGAGGGATAATGGAGCCCTGGTCACTCAGTGGTTAAGTGCTCGGCTGCTAACCAGGAGGTCAGTGGTTCGAACCCACTGGCTGTTCTGTGGGAGAAAGATGTGGCAGTCTACTTCTGTAAAGATTTCAGCCTTGGAAACCTTGTGGGGCAGTTCTGCTCTGTCCCATATGGTTGCTATAACTTGGAATTGCCTCGACAGCAGTGGAGTTTTTAGGCAATGGGTAACATATAATTAAGTAAATATATATAAGTATATCTAAAATATCTGTCTGTCTGTCTATATATATATATAAAATGTTCCAACTGTAATATGAAGGAGAAGTGAAAGACATATTTGTAATATATGTATTTGTAGTAAAACAGTATGCATTTCAATATATAATGGGTTTAGAGTTTTTGTTTTTTGTTTTTTTTTGGTTGAAAGAACCTGAATTATTTGGCAAATAACACTAATGACTATCATATATCCTCATACCTAAAAGCTCTATGAAGGTCCTTCAGAAGATGTCCATAATGGAAGATGACTATTGTTTTGACCAAACCCGTCGCTGTCAAATCCATTTCAACTGAGGGTCTTCTAATACAGTCAATTCCCCATTGAGGGGAGAGGAGCCCCCTGATTGCTGCTCTTCCTGATCAGTCTTTCTGGATCAGCACCGTGCAAAAGAAGTATATTGCAGGCCAGATATGTAATTTAAAATTTTCTAGTAGCCACATTAAAAAATAAATAAAAGGAAACATATGAAATTAGTTTTAATGATGTACATTATTAAACTCAGTATATCTAAAACATTTTCATTTCAACATGTAATCAATGAACAAAATTATTGAGATACTTCACATTCAGTTTTTTTGCAGTGTCTTTGAAATCTGATGTGTATTTTATACTTCCAGCATATCTCACTTCAGACTAGCCACATTTCAAGTGCTCAGTTGCCAACAGTGGTTAGTGGTTGCATTATTGGATGGTGCCCCTCAGGAGGTTCCTGGGACTCTGAGGACTGTGCACGCTGTAACCCAGAGTTGATATGTTCTAAGAGCAAGACGTTACTTCCAGGAATATCTGTCCCAGACTTCCAAAGGTGGTCTTTGCATGTTTTAGAAAGGAAGAAGGATTGGTGGTGATTGTAATCTGTGCCATCTGACCTCCTTTTCTGTTTTTCGTTGACAGGTGCCTCGGCTCCAGACATGGAGCCCAGCTATGGGGGTGGTCTCTTTGACATGGTGAAAGGAGGTGCAGGGAGGCTCTTCAGTAATCTAAAGGACAACTTGAAAGACACTCTCAAAGACACATCTTCTAGAGTTATACAATCTGTTACCAGGTATGTGCATTCTTCACAGTTAAACAAACAGAGCTCCGTGCTCCCAAAAGATTTGGTTACCTTCAACTGCTTGTCTGGCTTGAAGGTTGTCACATTTGTGATGTAATTACACAGGAGCTGCGACCATACATCTGGTTGGCTGCAGAATGTCATGTAGCCATAAAGTTGAATCCTTTAGAAGTTACAAATGCAGCTGGGAGAACTCATTGGAGTACAGAGGTTGCCATCACAGGCTTTAGAATCAAATATCCTGGGTTCTGATGTGATACCTATGAATTAGAATCACCTCGATGGCACACAGTAACAACAATGTGATATCTGCCTTTGTTAGCCATGTGACCAATGGCAAGTTAATTAACCTCTCTGAATTTTACTCTTAACCTTTGATAGGATTTGTCTTTGGGTGGTTGTGAAGATTAAATGAGATAATACACAAGCACTCAGAAGAACCAATACTCATGAACTGTAGTCACAGCATAACTTTGGTTTTGTATCCTACTATCCTTTTAACATTTATTTAGGGGAGACATTCACTACCCTTCTACTAAGTAAAAATTCTGGCAAACAGGCCACATTAATTCTTTTTTATTTATAGGTATTAGAAAGTTTTATGTCATTTTAAGTTACAATTAAGCAATCTTAAATCAGAAATTCAAATATCAAATCCAATATATTAATCCATATTTTAGTCTTTATTGAAAGGTAGAAATTATCCCTTACCTTTAATTCCCAATTAGGGCCTGGTGGGCAGAAAAAAGGTATCCTTTGTTCTTTCTCATTCACTTCCTCCCCTACTCCTTAGCTGCTCACACTTCTCAGAGATTTCCATGAAGGCAGAGAGGGTGGAACAATGTGTTGATCAATAAGCCACGTTTTCTATTCTGAGATTGATTCCGTTTATGAAGTCACATCTAAAGAGGGCACTGGAATGCGCCTGTGGGTGTGGTAGAGTTACCTTCCTGAGGACGAGGGCTGTCTTTTCTCAACAACCCTTGAGAGATAGGCTTCAGGGGAGTCAAAATATGGCACAGTGGTTAAGAGCCATGGCCAAATCCACCAGCCACTCCTTGGAAACCCTATGGGGTGGTTCTACTCTGTCCTGTAGGGTCTCTATGAGTCAGAATAAACTCAACCGCAGTGGGTTTGGTTTTTTTTTTTTTTGGGTGGGACAGAAGTGTCACAAGTCATGATGTACAGGTGGCTAAGGCAGAAAATTTTGGCATATTTGAATCATGTTAATGAATGTCCTTTCCCTTCTTGCTTTTAGCTACACGAAGGGAGATTTAGACTTCACTTACGTTACTTCAAGAATCATTGGTAAGTCTCTCATATTTAGTAATTACTCAATAGCTCAGCTTTGAATTGATGCCCATAGTGATAGCAGACCTGTTTAACCTCTTTTCTTTCTGTATGACCCCTCCTAGTGATGTCCTTTCCTCTGGATAGTGTTGACATAGGATTCAGGAATCAGGTTGATGATATCCGAAGCTTTTTGGATTCCAGACATCTTGACCACTACACAGTGTACAATCTGTCGCCCAAGTCTTATCGAACTGCCAAGTTTCACAGCAGGGTAAGGAATTTTAGACCTGCGATCAGTTTTCAAGATATCACAGGGTATTTTCCACCTTAAGAGTTAGCCTCAAAGCCTTAGGTTTATGAAGCTGAAAAACTATAAACTGTGGACACTTCTGTCCACAAAATATTTATTAGGCTCTTACAAGATATTCTGAAGATTTACCTTGGATAAGGATATATTCAAGAAAGTTTATCTGTCAATAAAATCAGGACAATTAGTACTATCTAATTTAGGGCTTCAATCAGTTGGTATCTGGGTGCTCAGTTGTTAGGGTACAGCTCTTGTTGTTCATGAGGCTCACATTAAAGGTTGAACTGCCGGCTAGGGCACTTGTCTACCCTTATGCTGTATCACTAGCTATGCTTTATTCTTGTTGCTGTTGTTAGCTGCCATTAACTCAACTCCTGGCTTATGAAGAACCCATGCACAATGGAAGGAAATGCTGCCTGGTCCTGTGCCATCCCCATGATCTGTGATCCATAGGATTTTCACTGACTGATTTTTGGAAGGCCTTTCTTCTGAGTCTGACTTAGTCTGGAAGCTCCTCTCAGTCAGTTCAGCATCATAGCAACATACAAGCCACCCTACCACTGGTGGCGGTGGTGGGGGTGGTGACTGCACATGAGGTGCACTGGCCAGGAATTGAACCAAGGTCTTTCACGTGGAAGGCGAGAATTCTACCACTGAGCCACCAGTGCCCTTCCTTATTGCTAGTTGGGCATCAAGATGAGACAGTGTGGCTAGATCAGTACAGACACACCAGGGTTAATGGAAATATATTTTGGACATTCAGTAAAGGTGCCCCTTTCATAAGGGAAGGGTACTACTTGAACAGTGTTCATACTATAGGTTTGCTACTGCTTCTAATAATAATAGCGAGAGCAGCAGCCAGTATTTATAGAAACTTTACACTGTGTCAAGAACTTTACATGCAATATCTGATTTAATTCTCTCATCAGTTCTCTGAGGTAGGTGAAGAAACTGAGGCACAGACAGATAACTTGCCCAAGATCACACAACTAGTAAGTGGCTTAAGGCTTGTGTTTTCAGCCATTGTCCTAGGCTGACTGTATTATGTGGAAAAGCTGGACTACCCATTTAAGGAGCTTTTTGAACTAGACAGAATTATTCCTTGTTTCAGGCTGGTTAAGGAGCTATGAGAGCTAGCCAGGTTTGAATCTGAGCTGAGCCTGATATTTCTGGCCACTAGATTCTTGATTTACTCACAACAATAAGGCTTTTTCTCTCTCACAAACATCTTCAAATAATTTTGACTTTGCCTTTAGATATGATTGGGTTCTGCAACTACATCTGGGTCTGTTAAGAAAGAGAAAGGGTTTTCTACATATGAACCCTTTACATTAAAAGTAAAACTTGATTTCAGATATACAGAATGATAGCTGGTGCCCATGCCTTGTGTCTAGGGTCTAAGCTTCACATCTTTGATGTTGGAGCACGTTTTGCTCCAAATTCCAGTTACCACTGGTAATCTCTGGGCATCAGTTTCCATATCTTTAAGAACCATAAGAAGGTTGATCTCTGTGCTTTCTAAGACCCCTTCCTGCTCAGATTTTCAGTAAAATAAGGGATAGTTCTTTTAAAGACTGTTTTCTCAGAGTGTTCCTAGAACAGGCAAGATGTAGCCAGTGGTTCTTAAACTTTAGTATTCATCAGAATCACTTAGAGGACTTGTTAAATACAGATTGCTGGGCCCTAGCCCCAATGCTTTTGATTCAATAGAACAAGGGTGGAACCCAAAAAAATGGAACCCATTAACACTGAGTCAAATCTGACTCATGGTGACCCTGTAGGACAGAGTAGAACTGCCCCATAGAGCTTCTAAGGCTGTAAATCTCTACGGAAGCAGACTGCCACATCTTTCTCCCACAGAGCACCTGGTGCGTTCAACCCCCTGACCTTTTGGTTAGCAACCAAGCGCTTTAACCACTGTGCCACCAGGGCTTCTAAGGGTGGGACAAGAATCTACATTTCTACAAAGTTTCCAGGTGCTGCTGCCCTGGGACCATCCTTTGAGAAATTCTGATGTAAACATTGAACTGATTTAGTCTAAATTGACATTTTGCAGTGGAGATTTTAATGCAGCTCTTTAAAATCTCCTATAATAAACTATTCTTCTAACTTTTATTCCATCCATTACATAATTTAGAGCAAGTGAATTAACATCAGACAGAAATGTGAGTAGATATTGTGTTTCTAACTATGATGCAAATTCTTTTGAATTGATTTTTCTTGTGTGGAGACTCAGTCAATACCATAATTTTCATAAATGAAGGAACATGGATATCCTGCATAGTATTTCATAGAAATATCATTCAATCTTGAAAGATCTATGATAGTCTGGAACATTTCCCCACAAAATTAAATAAAAATATAATATTATAGAAGTAGTCATACATATGAAGATGTCTTTCTGTATAATATAGTCCCCAGCTTACAATGTATTTGAGTTGCGACAAAGGGCACTTAACCATCATTCCTTTTTTTTTGTAAATCTTATCGTTAGTATTATGTACTACATACAGTGTTGCCACGTGTAATTTACTGATGTTACCATTCTCAGATAAAATGTGTCCAACTCCCAAAGACAAAGAAAGATCGTATTTATAAAGATACTGATAATATAAGGCAATAAGAATGAAAACTAAAAGAAAAAAGGCATTCAACTTCAGAACTGACATTTGATGGAGTGATATCTCTGTAAAGGTATCACTCCATTAAAGATCTTCACTCTGAAAAGATATCTTTAAAGAAAGGTATCTATGACATAACAAAGATTTTGTCACTTGACTTGCTCTTTCCAAAGGAACCTGGAATTACATATTGTACCCTGGGCTGCTCTCACTTGCTCTGGCAGAGCAGGCAGCATGTTTATTTTATTTGCTGCCTGGAACAGTGCCTTGGCATGGCTAATAAATGTTTCCGAAAAGGATGAATGTGCCAAGAATTATTAGACAATGTAGATATAACATAAATACTTTGTTCTTGTTCTCAAGGCACTTAAACCTAGTTGAGAGAGAACCCAGGACATTCTAAAGGCAAGCACACATAGTATTTACAATACCTGCAGAGGGAGATTAGTGAAGGGAGACACAGTGAGAGCGGGGCCTTAAAACATGAGTAGGACTTGTGTAGGTGAAAGTAGAGGGGCTGTTTCTTGTTCATCAAACTGTAGAATGTGTCTTAGGAGGCTCTTCATGAACTGGCCTCTGCTTGCTCTTTTGCTTCATCTTTCACTGCTCTCCATCACCCAAGCACCGTAAGATCCCACCAGGAGAACCACTGTGCATGCGTGTGCATGCTCACACCTCCTCAAACGTGCATGCTTGTACGCATGTGTGCAATCACATATGGTCTCTGCATGAGCTTCTCCCTCTCCCTAAAAAGTCAACCATACCAACCTTAGCTCCACCACTTCATTATTAGCCTAATTTCACTAAGGTGATAATTTCCACATGCCACAAGTTTTTCCAGTTCTATCCCCTAAAACACAGGGTTGTAGTACGTTTTTAGTCCCTCTCAGGATAGTCCTAGAACTTGGCAGAATGGAACTGGACCTTCTGACCTGGCCCCTTCAACCCTTGTATCTCAGGAAGACAGTCCCAGAGTCTTAGTATCTTCATCTTAGCTCTGTTTTCTGACTTGACCGTATCTCTGTTCGTGGACATTGGTGGTTTAGTGGTGGAATTCTCACTTTCCAGGCAGGAAACCTGGGTTCGATTCTCCACCAGTGTCCCTCACCTGTCTGTCAGTGGAGGTTTGTGCATTGCTGCAATGCTGAACAGGTTTCAGCAGAGCTCTCAGACTGTAATGGACTAGGAAGAAAGGTCTGGTGATCTACTTCCAAAAATCAGCAAGTGAAAACCCTATGAATCACAATAGTCAGATCCACAACCGATCATGGGGATGGCACAGGACCGGGCAGTGTTTTGCTCCTCTGTGCATGGGGTTGCCGTAAATCGGGGCAGGGTTGATGGCAGCTAACAGCAACACATCTCTCTTCAAGCCGCTAGTCCTTTCTTTTCGCAGCACTAACACTGTGAATTGATTTGTATCTCGTCCTTACTTTTCTTGGAAAATGTCTCTTTGTTCTCAGTTTCTAGTCCCTGAGGACTAGAACTGTTTTTTCCTACTTTCAGTTTAAGTTAGCAATTAAACCTCATTTTAATAAATGTAGACAGGAAAATTGGTTTAGAAAAAAATCACTGTCTGGGGAGCCAAAGGATCAGGGAGTATAGTGGCAATTCCCCACATTATGATTCTGTGGCCTTTGGTGAATTGAATGTCTTAAACTTGGTAAAATACAGCCATGACTTGAAGCCATAACTACCACGCAAATGCAAGATAGAATTACAGTTCGTAACCAATCATCAGACAGCATGGTCTACTGGAAAGGACACAATATTTTTTAATTGTTATTTTTTGAGGTGAAATTTACGTAATATACATGAAATTGAAACTTTTTAAAAATACCCTAGGTTTACATCTCAACTCTGCCTCTTCCTGGGCAAGTCACATCCCCTCTTCTGAGCCTCCTGTCTAAGGGAGGGGTGACAATAACAGCACCTATTTCACAAGTACTCTTAAAAGATTTTTCTGTAGGTTTGTTGTAAGGAATAAGTTTAATAACAGTGTTTGGCTTAAATGTTCAGTAAGTGGTAGCCATTATTAACAGATAATAATAAAATGCCACAATAAATGATTCACTGAAATACCTCTGTCCTGTAAAAGGAGTATTAGATCCTTAAACCACCAGAGTATGGCACTTAAGTCTGATTTTCTCTATAGCACCTTTTTCTATTATGCTCAGCAAGCGGGATGCTTCTGCCATGCAGATTATCTCCTGCTTGGGGAGATGGAGAGATGAAAATTGAATGGCATCCAGCCCTGGTTATGTTTTGGCATCTTTTCCCACTGGTGGTATCATGGCAGCCTCGTAATCCATATGGTGTTCTCTGATGCTCAGCGACTCCAGGAGGTGTTCAGAGAGAATGAAGACGGCATCGTAAATTGTCACATACTAAGGATTGTGCTTATTGCATGAAGCTGTGAACCCCAGAGAGCTACAAAAATAGCTTGCTGTGATTGAATTTCTGCTTTTTATTTTTTTGGTTTTGTTTATGCCTTAATGTCCCCCCCACCACCACTTTTAGACAGAGCACATGCCTTTAAAAAATTCTAATTGTATGTTTGCTCAGTGGTGTGTAATTATATGTCAAGTAAATATATAATTAGGGAGTACTTTAAATTAATATTATTTACTTGATTGTTTTAATGATTCTGAAGCTATTAGCCTATTGTGCTAAGGATAACTTATCCAGTTTTTAGCTGAGAATCATTAAACAAATTGACATTTGGCATGTGTGGAAGGGTAACATACTGTTTTAAAAATGTTATTTAAAAAATTATTGCCTGAGAAAACAAGTTGCTTATACTTTCATACAGTTGCAATCTGAGAAACAATGAAATTGATTCACCTGTTCCTTGTTTAAGATACCGCACATGATGACAAATCTTATTAGAAGAAGGAGTGGCAAATGGGGTTCATTCCTGAGCACCCACCTTATGACCAACACGTGGACACTGGACACTGTGTCAGTGAAGAGGTTATGGCCTCTCTTCTCATGGAGCTCGTTGTCTAGAGGGAAGACAGAGATAAACAGTTGATTTGAATGTAACGAGAATAAAGCTAGTATTTATTATGTTTACATTGTGCTACTTAATTCTCACAACAGTCATATAATGCTGATTTGCACTTCACACACAGAGAATTGAGGCTCTGAGAGGTTAGCAAGTTTCCTAAGGTTGATCAAGTAATCAGTGGAGAGAGCCAAGGTGAAAACCCAGGCTGTGATTTTAACGGTGTTGTTACTGATGAAAAAGCTTCAGTAGATGTAAATGGTCTAGTGTGTGGGTACAAAGATATGTAAGCCTTTCTGCCTGGGGGTATTAGAGAAATTGTCAGAGGCAAGAGAGCAGTTGAGCTTGGGTTCTGAAGGATAAGTAGGAGTTTACCAAGGGATGAAGAGAAAGAAAACATTGCAGATACGGAGCAGATTGTATAAATGTGTATTTTGTAGTTCCTCTGAAGGCAAAATTTATCTTCCCAATTATTCTTTTTTAAAAAACCAGTAATTCATTTTCGTTCCTTCAGAACATATTAATGGGGAATCTGTTTGGGAGTAAGGAATGAGCCAGAAACACCTCTGAACCATGTTGAGTAAAAGAGGCAAGCTGTTAATGGAGTTTAAATTGACAGAGGCCCAGTACTGGGTCACCCTGGATTGCTTGGTAGCTATGCCAAGCATTTAAACTACTTTGTTTAATAAACCACACCTGTCATTTCCAAAGGTCTAGGAAATGAGTATCCTGGAAGATTCTATGCCACCACCCCACAGTCATTTGGTAGAAAAATAGTTACAAATTAACCAAAAGGAATGAACTTGGAGAAAGACCTCCGCAAGTTTGCTTTTACATGTCAGCTTGACAGAGACCACGGATAATTTCCCTTTCATATTATGATCTGTTACTTGGTTACTGGAAAAGGGCCAGCCAAAGAGATTCCTCCTGCCTCCCTTTTCCTGCTGTCAAACAAAGGAATTTGAGACATTTGGGTTTCTTAGGCTTGTGGTGGTAGTGTTGCAGAGCACTTTCTGATGGAGCCATCCACGTAAAACCGTTCTTTATCAGAACTCTCTACTCAGTTCATGGCACCTCCTTTCACTGAGCTCTACAAGATGGAAAACTGGTAGTCATCCTTGACTCTTCCCCCCACCTCTCTCTTAAGTACGCCCCTTCACACACACGTATTGCCACCATGTACTCAGTCTCTGAGTCCTATGTACAGGTATTCCACCTCTTCTTTATCTCGTAAATCCCTCTGATCTTTTTTACCCCGTGGCCACTTAACTAATCTAAGCCACCATCACCCTTTACTCATGTCATTCACATCCATTCTCCATGCTGGAGTTTGAGAGATCTTTGGAAAAGGCAGATCTGAGAGTCACTCTCTTTCTTAACCCTTTTGTGCCTGGTGGTACATATAGTGACCATGGGTTTTTCAGCTTCTGGGGTTTCGTGGGGAGCTTCTGTACCATTGACAGTGCATGTTGCTGCAAGGCAGGGGCCTTTATGACTATTTGAAACCAAAGAAATGGGCATGTGCCACAGATTACTGTTTTTACAGTGTATTGTATGAAGTGTCTGAATATTTGGTAAGGAAAATAAAAATTCTGAAAATTTTAATTTTTTACATATATGTACCAATAGACCCTGGTGGATACTCTGGGGGTAATTAGTGGTATTTCATATGTGCCACTAAACACTTAGGGTAGGCTTGTGGGAGGGGGCAAGAAAAAAAATCCGTACTATAAAAACTCAAACCTGTTGCCGTCGAGTTGATTCCAACTCATAGCGATCCTATAGGACAGAGTAGAGCTGCCCCATAGGGTTTCCAGGTATTGGCTGGTGGATTCAAACTGCCGACCTTTCGGTTAGTAGCTGAGCTTTTAACCACTATACCACCAGGGCTCCAAATCCGTATTACCTACCAAAAATTCAGACACACTCAGTGATTCAGCATGCTTCCATTAATGAAAACACATTGTGTCAACAAAAAATTCAAGCAGAAAATAATTGGGTCACCAAAGCGTTAAATGCTTCTCCCAGCTCCTTACAAGCTACAAGGCCTGGTGTGATCTGACCCCACTGTTCTACACTCTCACCTTTCTGGGTTTCATTCATATTTTTCAAGCATAGCCAGCTTTATCTGATCTCAGGGCTTTGCATTGGCAGTTACTTAGTAAAATGATAATGTTAATAATAATAGCAGCATTTATGGATTACTCTGTGTGTGCCAGACACTAAGCATATCCCTTTAAGTTCATTGTGATTTAATGCCCACAGCACTGGGAGGGAGGGAGGTATCGTTAACCATATTTTATGATGAAAGACTTACAGAGGTCACAAACTTTGCCCAAGTCCAAGCTGCTCCATATAGTTTTAGTTAAATTAATAAATATCTAGTTGATTGGGTCTTGTACCTTTTTGAAGCAAGTGAACATTTTAACCAGTATGCTGTTGTAGCACTAGGACAGGATTGATATTCAGAAGAGCTGGGTTGCAGTGACCAGTAGTGTGTCTTTGGACGAAACTACCTCTGATAGTCAGTTTTCTCATCTGCAAAAGGGGGATCATATTAACATCTGATTTATGTAATTGTGTGGATCAGAGCCAAGCAGCATCCCCGGAACATAGTCAATACTCTGTAATATACTAAGTAATACGTGTGTGAAATGAACAAATATAGATGCCCCCATAGAGGGGTCTCCATTGAAAGAGAAAGAAATAAGAGCACCACCCAAACCTGCCTCTGGCTATCTGTGCAGCACGTTCCATGTTACCCCGAGAGCTGAGATAAAATTAGAGCTAATGCAAGATTTATAAGATAATCCTATAATTAAACATCTAGTAGGTAGGTCAAAACATTTTACAGTTAATAGAAATTAAGTTCTATATAATGTTAGAGAATTTTTAAAAACCTATATATGTACTTTAAATGGTGTGGCTTAATTTAAAATGTGTTTTCCCACATTTATTGGAACAGAATCTTTTAATTAAAAATTTGCTGTATTACCTAAAGGAGACTGGAGAAACCTCGAGAGTATGGCCCCCAGACACCCTTTTAGCGCAGTGGTGAAGTTACCTCCGAGGTTCACTGTTCAGCCTGGGAGTGGACAGCCCCATAAAACCAAATGAGACTAACGAGGTACAGGAGTCCAGTGACAAGGGCCAGAAAGCAGAAGGGGACAAGGAAGCTGTTGATAGGGAGCACAAGGTTGAGTAAGGATATTGTTGATGTGTTGTGAGATTGTTAACCATTGTCATAGGGCAACATTTGTAGTAACCGTTAAATGAGAAACTATTTTGTTCTGTAAGCCTTCATCTTAAGTGAGAATAATAGCACAATTGGAAGAGCGTAGTCAACGTCACTGAACTGTGTATGTAGAAATTTTTGAGATGGTGTATCTTTGGCTATGTGTATTTTCACAAAAAAAAAAAAAGAAGGTTGAGAATTTAGAGGGTTAATATGTTGTGGGGTTGTTAACCAATGTCATAAAACAATATGTGTACTACTGTTTCATGAGAAACTATTTGTTCTGTAAGCCTTCACCTGAAGTACAATAAAATATTAAAAAAAAAAAAATTTGCCATATTAAGCACCTCTTAGTTTTGTTTCTGGACACTGTTCCCAACTCTTCCCGCCTATGTTAACAGAGGATGTGGTATCTGTTCCAGAAGATGTTGTTTGGTGTGATACCTGCTTATGGAGAGGAAGTTGCTGGGAAATTAATTTCCTTTTGCCGTATTCTCTTAGGTCTCAGAATGCAGTTGGCCCATTAGGCAGGCGCCCAGTTTGCACAACCTCTTTGCTGTGTGTCGGAATATGTATAACTGGCTACTACAGAACCCCAAAAATGTCTGTGTCGTACACTGCTTGGTAAGTAACCTTTTTGTTGGTGGTGGTGGTGGTGGTTTGGTTTAGTCAAACCACCTGACCCTGTACAAAATGGTGGGCAGGTGACGTTTGAGTTTAGCAAGCTTTTATTGAGCCCCTTAGGAGGTAGGTGATGTGAAAGATGTAAAAATGAGGGAGAAATTTACTATTGCTGCCTTAAAGCTTGAGTACTAGTGGGAGAGTTAGATATGTACATAACCCACATAATGCAAAGATTCTAGAATGTGCTAAGTATTATAAAAGAGGTAGAAACAAGGACTATGGGTACATGGGTACAATAACAATGCCATTGAAATGTGTGTTAGTACAATTAACATAAACGTGTTGACATATGTAAATATATATATATATATTTATATTATATTTATATTTATATTTATATTTATATTTAAATATTTATATTTATAAATTTATATTATAAATATTTATATTTATAAATATATATATATATATATTTATATATATATATTTAGTGTTTGTGTTTGAACAAAAATAAAAAGAGACTTATGCCCTTGTAAGTAGTCTAATGGATTAAGTGCATTTTAGAGCAACTCCCAGGGGAACTGATGATTTTTCTAACAACTGACTTCCTAGAATTCCTTTCTCAACTCTTCCTCTGGAGGCCTCTTATCTATCCTTTAAAAATCAACTTCCATCTGAAAAAAAAAAAAAAGAGAAGAATTTCAGTGGATTGAAAGATGAATAAGTGTGTATGGTCCGACTTAGCCTGCATTTGAGCTAGTTTGGCCTGCGGTTATATTAATAAAAGCATAATGTCCAGACCAAGGGAGGTGATATTTCCTCTCTAGTTAGGTCAGAACACATCTGGTATATTGCATTTCACATCTGGCAACACATTTAAGGTTGTTGTTTTAAAACTGGAGTTGGTTCAGAGGAAGGGCATCAAATGAAGTCTCTTGATATAGACTATTGAATGAGGGAGAATTGAAGAGATGGGATGTTTTAACCTGGAAAAGAGAAGTGTTAATAGAAACAGAGGGAATTTCAGATATGTGAAGGGCTGTCACAGGGAGAAATGAGTAGGTTTAATCTTTGTTCTGAAAGAAGGAAGAATGAGGATCATTGGGTGTAAGCTATGAGGCAACAAACTTCAACTCAATATACTCAGTAAAAGGAAGAATTTTGTAAACTGGAATGGACTATTCCTTCAAGTATCAGTAAGCTCCCTATCACTTAAAGTATTCTAGAAGATACCACGTAACCATCTATCAGGAATGTTATTGGATGTATTCCTGTATTGAATGAGGGTTGAATCAAGTGAAGCTTCTTTATTTTATATGAATCTAGGACCATACTTTGGGTGAAATATATACATGGTATGTTCTAAAAAGCAGCATTTGCCTAACCTAGGAACTTTTTACCTCTGGTCCTAAAACCAAGAGACCTCAGCTATTTCTTCTGATGCTTCAAGTCCAACGTTACTTTGAAGATTAAATTATATTTTAAGTAAATATATGCAAATAATGGGAAAAGAGTTTCCCAAAGGATCACATTTATATTGCTTAGGTTTCTTAGGTTAGTAGAGAGTCAGTTTTATCCTAAGAATAAGTCTTTTCTTTCTGCTTTGTGAGTTAAATAGCTGGGACAGATTCTGATTTTCAAGTGAACTTAGACAACCCCGGTTAAGAAGAGAATTTCTCAGAGCTGTTTCTCCCCTCCTCTCTCTTAATTACAAGTGTAACCATTCTCAGTGGAGAGTGGCTGATAGGACCATGTTCATGATGAATTTATGTATTTTCTTTGGCAGGATGGACGGGCAGCATCGTCAATTCTGGTTGGTGCTATGTTCATTTTCTGTAATCTCTACTCTTCTCCTGGCCCAGCTGTTCGATTGCTATATGCAAAGCGACCAGGAATCGGACTTTCACCATCCCACAAAAGGTAGAATAAGCTAGATGCAGAGTTAGACTCAAATTTGTTCTAATTGGTATCATTTACTATTGGAAATCCACCTCATAGGTACTTTCATAACTTGTGTGATTTTAATTGGATATCTGTCATTATCTTGAACTATGGAAAAAATTGAATCAGATTAGGATATTTGCTTTTCATACAGCTTGGAGCCCAGGTGGTGCAGTGGTTAAGAGTGACAGCTGCTAACCAAAAGGTTGGCAGTTCGAACCCACCAGCCGCTCCTTGGAAACCCTATAGGGCAGTTCTACTCTGTCCTATAGGGTTGCTATGTGTCGGAAACGACTGGATGGCAATGGGTTTGGTTTGGTTTTATATAGCTCCCTTTGAGAATTTGTCATTGTAAATTTAGAGAGATTCTTTAAAGAATATTTATGTCTACCTCTGTCATTTTACAGATGAGGAAACTGAGACTCAGGCAGATTGTGACTTTCTCTGGGTCTAAAAATACCTAATGGACAGAGTCAGAACATGGTCTCAGATCACAGGCTCTAAGACCGGTCCCTTCCTCTTTCACTGTATAGGTCTTTATGGGAATACAAGCAGTCACGGGCCATATTTACCAGTGATGATTGTCCTGTGGGGTACACAATTACCAAAAGAAAAGGAAATGTAGAAGTATGCACGGAATAAGGGGTTTTTAAAAATTTTATATTGACATAGGAACAAGGAAATAGATTACAAAAGATAATCTGATAAGTGGCTTAAAAACTGTTTTTAGGTAACTTCTTTTCTTCCCTTTGGACACAATTTCTTCTCATATTTAAATTCCATCTCTTGTTTTTTTGTTTGTTTTTGGAGTTTTTTTTATACTAAAACTGCTTCTGATGATAAAATTCTAAAATGTGTTCAGAGAAGCCTTTAGCTGATAAATTTAATCTACTGGGTCAAATAGGAATAGATGTTCAAATATTAAGCTAGTATAAAGCTCCCATAAGCTTTTTCATTTGATAAATACTCAGTTATCAGTTCCATGGGAAAGTATATCATTGTTACCAGATAAAAGCTTTTCTAAATCATTGGCTGCATTGTCTTTTGCTAGTTAATGTTTAAGAAATTAATAGAGTTAATTTTCATGTAACTTAATAATTTAAAAGAATAAACTTTATCCCAAAGATTGGCTGCTTGTTTCTCCTGGCATGATAGACCCCAATAGAGTGACAATTCTCTGTTTCAGATATCTGGGCTACATGTGTGACCTACTTGCGGACAAACCCTACCGCCCTCATTTCAAACCTCTCACGATTAAGTCGATCACTGTCAGTCCAATTCCTTTTTTTAACAAACAGAGAAATGGATGTCGCCCTTACTGTGATGTATTGATTGGAGAAACTAAAATATATACCACCTGCACAGATTTTGAACGAATGAAGTAAGTCATCATACTTTTCTTCATTTCTTCTTGTGAATTGTCCAGTTCTCACAGAAGTAAGATCATAGTCTTCCTGTGAGGAGTGCATCATTGTGAAAATTGCTGATATAAAAAAAAAAAAAAGTTCACCATCAGTGGTAATCCTAGAAATGTACAACTAAACCAGGAGATGCCATAGCTACTTTTCAAGATAGGAAGCAGGACTTGAAAAGAGTCCACTTTTCAAGAAAGACTAGCATGAGCTATAATGAGGGCTGAGACAATGGTGGGAGACAGAGGACCTGGGTATTTATGCTTTCATAAATGCTGTGATAGCTGTGATGGGATTTGGTGAGGATAACAAAAGAATCAGAGATGAATGAGGTTTCTGGCTAGAGCAACTAGGTGATACAATTAAGATACAGAATCCAGAATAAAAGTGTAGGTGCCACTGGGAGGTGGAAGGGATGTGGAGAGAAGGGGTTTGGCAAGGTGGTAACATAAAATGAAATTAGTTTGGAATAGATTGAATTTGGGGATCAGTATCCAAGATCCTCATAGAGCATGACATTGCTGTTTCTGTACTTATCTTGGATGAATTTTTTTGTTCCCTCTGTCTCAACTTTTTACTATAAATTTAAGGTTAGGAAAAGACAAATACGCCAGGGCTAGATGTACTTGAGGCAAACAAAAGGATCTGCAAAGTAAAGATGGACAGTTGAATTATCGGGAAGTCTGCATAGGATGGACAGAGAGGGCCTGGTGTCAAACCAATACCATCCCGTTTTTGAACCAGCTTGCACTGAATTAGGACTAGCTGCACTCCTGATTGTGCTCAAGATAGGAGATGGTTCCTGCATCCAGGCCTTGGCATACAGATGCCCTGGCCAAAGCCACAGACGACTGTACCTGTGTGGGGGGCTGTGTGATTGTACAAGATTGAACACTTCTTAAATGTAGGCTTTTGTCTCTCTTTAAAGAGAATATCGTGTCCAAGATGGAAAAATCTTCATTCCTTTAAGCATCACTGTGCAAGGAGATGTGATTGTTTCCATGTATCACTTGAGGTCAACCATTGGGAGCCGACTGCAGGCTAAGGTATGGTTAAAGGAAGAATCATGGGATAAGCAAACCTGAGCCTTTGATGTCAGTATTTCTGAGTATTTTCTCCAAACTACTTTGAGGTTTAGTGACTTGTGATTTTAGAACTGGAAAGACCCTCTAAAGATTGCTTATGTACCCCACCGTCATTTTAAAGGTGAGGAAACTGAGGCTCAGAGAGTTAGAGACTTACCCAAAGTCCTTGACATGATGACTCTGTCAGAAGTGGCAGCCCTAGAACTTCCAGCAACTATGTCCTTTAGAAGCATATGCCTTTTCTGTAGTGTTGCATTTGGATTAGTATAAGGGAATAGATATCCATTAAGGGTGCCAGCCTAGGTAATTGTATTTTTTTCGAAGTTTTTAATGAGATAAAATTCACATAACAGAAAAGTCACCCTTTTATACTGTGTAAGTCTGATTTTTAGTATAGCCAGTGTTCTGCAACCATCAGAACTAATTCCAAAATATTTATCACCTCAGAAAGAAACCCTGTACCAGTTAGCAGTCACTTTCCCTCCTCTCATCCCCATCTCCTGGCACCCACGAATCTACATTGTGTTCTGTGGGTTTTCCCGTTCTGGACATTTCATATAAATCTAATCATGTAATATGTGGTCTTCTGTGACTGATTTCTTTTACTTAGCATAATGTTTTCAAGATTCATCCTTGTTACAGCGTGAATCAGTACTTCATATCTTTTTATTGCCAAATAATAATACAGTGTATAGATATACCCCGTTTCACTTATCCATTCATCAGTTGATGGACATTTGGGTTTTTTCCACTTTTGGCTATTGTGAATAATGCTGCGAGTAATTTTACTTTAATATATCAAATACATGCTAAGTGCATGCTCTGTGCCAGGCATTGCCTAGGTGTTTAAAATAGACAAGAATAAGAAAATGTTGCAGCCTTGAAGGAACTCAGTGGAGCAGGGGAGATTTGCATGTGTGCAAATATCCATAATGCCATAGTAGAGGGAGGTGTGACGTGCTATGATTGGAGCAGTTTGCTTTAGCCATTGGTGGCCCAGAAAGGCTACAAAAAGGGTATGACTTTTATACATGGGCCTTGAAGAATGCATTCACCAGGTTGAAGCAGGGCATCCTGAGAAGAAGAAACAGCATGAATCAAAGTATGGCAAAGTGTGCAAAAACATGGAGCATTAGCAGGTGAGGATATGGCTTGCCAAGGCAGAGTTCATGGAGAAAAGAGGCTAGAAACGAAGCCGCACCAGTTCAAGAGGGGAAAGTCACTTAATATTCATAGTAAACAAAGGTTCAGATGCAGAAACAGGTGAAGGTGCATTTCTTTCCAAAATATAATCTTTTGGTCAGATTCCCTTTTCATTGATCATTTGTAATGTGCTTTTCTCGTGTATGTTTAGGTGACCAACACACAGATATTCCAGCTTCAGTTTCATACTGGATTCATACCACTGGACACAACAGTTTTGAAGTTCGCTAAGTGAGTACTGCTTTGGCTGTAAGCCTTTCAGTCGGTGCTGAGGTGAAATGCTGGGAGCTACACGTCTGAGAGTTCTTTAGCACTGTGCTGCGTCCTTCCCTGAAATCCTGTGCTGCTGGACCGTTGAGTGTAGCTCACAGCACTTTGAGGCTGGTTGCATTTGAAATCCTTCAGCTAAATATCGTTTGTCTTGAGAAGTACAGATGGATCAAAGAATTTCAAATAGAAAGGTCTAAAATTTGCATGTGAGGGAACAAAATATCAATACTTTGATGCTTTGTATCTGTGTACCTCTTTCTGCTTTTCAGAAGAGATGGCAGTAAAATGGTATGAGCAGTGACCCATCACAATGGATACAGGCTGTATACAGGACCCTGGAGGGTCCTTCTGCACCAGACATTAACCCTTAGTTGCTGTATCACAGTGTGGTCTAGGGAACTCAGTGAGATGGGTGGGGTGATAGGTGGGGAGTTGCAAGAGCTGGATAAGGATAGACTTTCAAGGGCTCAGGACAGTTGCTATGGACCTATGACATCATTTTAACTAGCGTCATCACCATACCAGTGTATACTGGTTGCATGTATCAGCCCTGCCTTCCAGAATGCTTTCACATGCAACATCATCCAAATCCTTTGAGCAGGCAGTATTATCCCTTTTTCTCTAATGAGGAAACTGAAGCTCAAAAACGTAAAGTAACTTGTTTGGTGAACGATGTAAGTCTTTCCTAAAAATGAGTCTCAGCATCAATGTAAGATGAGCATCATATTGGTTCCATTGCATTTCAGTGGTCTTCTTTTAAATCCCTATCTAGACCTGAGTTGGATGCATGTGATGTACCAGAAAAATATCCTCAGCTATTTCAGGTGGCACTGGATGTGGAACTACAGCCCCAAGACAAAGTGATAGACTTAACCCCACCCTGGGAGCATTACTGCACAAAAGATGTCAATCCCAGCATCCTCTTCTCTTCTCATCAAGAGCATCAGGACACTTTGGTCTTAGGAGGTAAGTTACCTGGTGGTTTTGCTTTTCAGGATGAAGCCTCTGTGTTATTTATCACATTGACTTCTTTCTTGTGTTTCATTGATGCTGCATGGCCTTTTGTCTTGCAGGACAGGCTCCAGTCGATATCCCTCCAGACAACCCCAGGCATGTTGGGCAAGGTGGCTTCTTTTCCTCTCTCTGCTGGCAAGGTATGTCTTTAAGTTACATGGTGCTTGTGCAAAGTGGTTAGCCTTCAAATCATCCTACAACAAACCAGCACTTCAAAACCATTCAATTTCCTTCTTATTTCACACTGTTCCTGCTCAGTCCTTTTTCAAATCAGGTGACTTCCCACTTTCTTTATTTTTTTTTTTAACACTAGTATATTTATTTTGACTGTGGCTGTCAAGGAACATATGCAATTAAAAGTAGAATTATTACATTATAAGTTTCAGAGAGAGTTTCAATATTTTGCCAATCATCTAAAAAAAAAGAAAAAAGCCTTATGTAATCTCCATGTAATTTCTTTCCCTGAATTTTCCATGAAGAAATAAGTATATTAAGTATCCACATTACACGGTCCATATACATATGTAAAATATACATATGAATCTTATGACATGTTAACAGAGATAGTGGATTCTTCTATTATTGCATTAAAAAAGTTTTTATTGTGGTAAGAATATATATAACACAACATTTACCAATTCAACATTTTTTACATGTACAATTCAGTGACACTGATTATATTAACCATCACCCATATCCACTGCCAAATTTTCCATCACCGTAAACAGATACTCAATGCTTCCTAAACAATAACTTCCCTTTTCCCCTCCCTCCCACCCTTGGAAACCACTAACAAACTTTGATCTCTATGCATTTGTTTATTCTATATGTTTCATGTAAGTGAGATCATACAATATTTGCCATTTTGTGATTGACTTATTTCACTTGATATAATGTTTTCAAGGTTCGTCCATGTTGTAGCATGTATCAGGACTTCATTTTTCTTTATGGTTGAGTAATATTCTGTTGTAGGTATATACCACGTTTTATCTGTCCAACTGTCTATGGACATCTAGGTTGTTTCCACCTTTTGACTTTGTGAATGGTGCTGCAGTAATTATTGGTGTAGACTTCCTCACTTTCAACTTCAAGGAAGCTCTTAGACTAGTACAAAATGCCACTATAACCTGAATTCTACCTCTCTCTCTGTGCCATGTTTTGGATCACATCTTTCCTGCACAGATGCACAGTTTCTTTTTCCAGAACTCTAAGAGCCATATGTGTATAGGAATGCACTTTATATTTTTGTTATTTTAGAAAGGTAGCATGGTACGTAAACTATGTATTACTTAGCATCCCCAGACACATCTCAGATAATACCCTGTAATCAGACACATAACATCTCCGCAGTAAAACGTATAAATAATAATCCTGAATGAGATAAATGAAGATAATCATTATTGTCACAGCGGTTCTGGTCAGGTTTTTCTGCCA
Source organism: Dugong dugon (assembly GCA_030035585.1). Lineage (NCBI taxonomy): Eukaryota > Metazoa > Chordata > Mammalia > Sirenia > Dugongidae > Dugong > Dugong dugon. The sequence goes on from CM057462.1 coordinate 94,228,270, forward strand.
AATGAGTCTGCGCCAAACTTGGGAAAGCCTTTCCCTATTCATAGCTTTTCACATTTCAGAGTTAGGAGTAAGAGGCTGCGCATCTGTATTTCATTTGGAATGTGGGTCTGTTTATCCAACAGTAAAACAAAAATAACAAAGTTTCCTGAGAAGAGCTGCCTCAAGGAGGGCCTAGAGAGACACTCTGTAGCCTCCTCACTCTTTCCCAAGACGAGGCCTCTTTCCTGCTGCCCATTTTATGTTGACAGTATCTCCTTTGAGGTTGGTGTAAGTACCATTCTAAGCAGAACCATTCTCTCCATTCCCTTATTAGGCGTGTGGTTCACTTCTGCTCTAGACTGTGGGAGAAAGGCATTGCTTTTGGCTGCAGCCCACATGGAGAAGTAAAAGACAGTGAGAGGTATCAGCAAAGGACTAGGAGATAACCTTTAATAAAATTTCACCTTTTCAAAGCACCTAGCTTAGTGCCTGGAAAATAAGTATAATAATAATAATAAAGATTTAAGTACTATTTACTGTTTATCTGAGCACTTTACATATATCATCTCATGTAATTCTTAGACCAGTCCAGCCCTGTGAGTTAAGTAGCATTTTTTATCCCCGTTTTACTGAGGAGGAAATCAAGGCACAAGTAAAAGAACGTGCTCAGTGCACAGACACATAAATAAAGGAGCTGGGATGCAAATCCAGGCCATCTGGCTCCAGAGTTCCTGCTCTTCGCCACTACACTATACTGCCTCTCAGGTGCTCTACAAAGTTGACTGTAATTTGGGAGTTCAATGACGTTTGACATACATCAGTTCCTCCAATGGTAAGGGTTTGAAAGCATTATTTGCTCAGGGATGAATCCTTCTGTCTTATTGGAGTAATGTGCATATAACAAAAACAAACAATGCTATGGTCAGTAACTAACCATTTATTGGCGTACTGGCCTTCTTTAGATCAGAAATCAGAGAAGTCGTTCTGCGAGGAGGACCACGCTGCCCTGGTGAATCAGGAAAGTGAGCAGTCGGACGATGAACTTCTGACTCTTTCTAGTCCACATGGTAATGCCAATGGTGACAAACATCATGGAGCCAAGAAGCCCAGCAAAAAGCAGCAGGAACCAGCTGTGCCTCCGCCCCCCGAGGACGTGGACCTTCTGGGCCTAGAAGGGTCTGCTGTGAGTAAGACCTTCTCTCCACCAGCGGCTCCTCCCACCAATTCTGAACTGCTGAGTGACCTGTTTGGGGGTGGAGGCGTGGCTGGCCCGGCCCAGGCTGCACAGTCAGGGGTGGACGACGTCTTTCATCCTAGTGGACCTGCATCCACCCAGACAACACCACGCCGTTCTGCCACCTCCACCTCTGCGTCGCCAACCCTAAGAGTGGGAGAAGGTAACTTTTTTTGTGTAGCACTGTGTTTCCCAGTTTGGAATTATAACTTTTGGGCTAGGCAGGTGGCACAGTGGTTAAGAGCTCAGGCTGCTAACCAAAAGATCAGTAGTTTGAATCCACCAGCCGCCCCTTGGAAACCCTATGGGGCAGTTCTACTCTGTCCTATAGGGTCGCTGTGAGTCGGAATCGACTCGATGGCAATGGGTTTGGTTTTTATGTTAGACTTTTCTGGTTTCCACGGAAAGTCCCTTAGAGGTCTAAACCTTCGTTTAAACGGTGAACACAAAGAGGAGTAGAAATAGTGTCCATTTTAAAAGGACAGTGCACAAGTGAGTATTTGAGCTCCTCATCCCTCCTTTTCATTTCTTTTAGGACATCAGTTCTTGAGCTGCTTTAGCTACTTCTACTTGGAAACATAGAAAGATGAATTATTGTTAATAACAGATAACGTTTATGGAATACTTGCCAAACATGGAATTTAACACTAAATATGGATTCAATTCTTATAGAAACCCAATATATAGGTGCTATTATTAGTCCCATTTAATTACTGAGGAAATGGAGGCTTAGAGTTAAATGAATGGTGTAAATTTATACAGCTAGTGTCTTAGTTACCTAATTATGCACTAACAGAAATACCACAAGTGGGTGGCTTTGAAGAACAGATTTATTTTCTCACAGTTCTGGAGGTTAAAAGTCCAAATCAGGGTCTTGGCTGTGTCGATTCCTTCTGTAAGCTTTTCTTCTAGTTTCCAGTGTTTGCTGGTTATTTTTGGTGTTCTTTTCTTATAGATGGATCCTCACATGGCATCTGTCTTCCCCTGTGTGTGCATATCTCCGTGTCTTTCTGCTCTTTTTATAACTCAGAACTGATTAGATTTAGACCCACCCTGCTTGGTATGGACTAATTAGCATAACAAAGAAAACCCTATTCCAAACAGGATTACACCCACAGGTAAGGTTAGGATTCCAGTGCATATCTTCAGAGGACACAGTTTAATCCATTACAGTTAGTAATCCATGGGGCCAGGGTTCATAACTAGGCCATTTGACTCAGATTCTTCCTTCAGTTTTCCTAGAATCTTAATTTTCTGAATACATTTTGGCTTCCCAGAGAAACATTTGGTTACTTGAAGATATGTTTAAGGGACTCATGGCAGCCCAGCTAAGTGGAGCAGAGTTTGAACCCCATCTTGCTTAGCTGGTTTTCATAGCTGGTTTCACTCTGCTCATTGCCACAGACTTAACCCCTTCTGTGACTAGTCATCTACAGGTTTTTGACATTTACCAGACAGTGTAGCTGGGTAAGCAAAGATCCTTTACAGCTTCTACAGAACCAGCTCAAACTAGTTACCCTTGCTGCTGTCACTATTAGCCAAGATGGCATCACATTAGGAAGAGGGTAAAGAAATGCCTCAACTCTCCAGTCCTATGGTATCCTCTAGGGAAAAATTTTTTTCTAAGCCCATCTTTCTCTTCTCAGAAGGCTTTGGGTTGGTCTTCATTTATGGTAATTCGGCTGTAGGCATTTCTGATGAGAGTGGTTCTCAGGGTCATAGAATGGAGGCACTAAGGCCCAAGGACCTATAAATAGTTATTGTAGCCAGAGTGTGAATCCAGGTTCCCTGAGTTCCATGCCAAGGCTTCTAACTCACCAAAAAGAACAAAAACTTTGTCAGGAAAGAAATTACCAAAGATCAAAGATAGCTTAGTACTCTGTGGTCATGTTTTATGACTGTGGACCTGTATGAGTCCTGATAATTTAATTCATCCATCAGAGGCCTATGTACATAGTTTTGTTCCCATGTCAGAGCAAGAAGGGACCTTAAACATCAGTTAATTCTGTGCTTTAGTTATAGGCAGTGAAATTGACGCCTAGATATATTGGTTGATTTTCTGAAGATACAGCTAATTATGGCAGACCCAGGTCTAGAACTCAAGTAGTTTTACTTCCAAGAGTAGATAGAGCACTGGGTGTAGATTCAAAGGCCTGGATTTGAATCCCAGGACCAACATTTAACTGTTTAATCTTATTAAAAAATCTTAACTTCTGTAGTTGTAAAATAGAATTAATGTCTGTGTGTTAGCATTATTTTAAAGACTAACTTTTGAGCTCTTCTCATGTGATGTTGAGTAGCTCACTTTCAGTTTCTATAAATTGCTTCTAATTTAACGTAACCAGTTGCCATTGAGTCAACTCTGAGTCATGGCAACCCCATGTGTGTCACAGTAGAACTGTGTTCCATAGGGTTTTCAGTGGCTGATTTTTCAGAAGCAGATTGCCCGGGCTTTCTTCTGGGTGGACTCAAACCATCAACCTTTTGTTTAGCAGCCAAGTACTTTAGCTGTTTGTACCACCCAGAAACAATTTAAGATAAGTTGATGTTAAAATTATACCAAGTAATGGTGAGAAGATTTTAGCATCTTCCACTGATTGGCTTCAGTTGGTCAAAACTAGATGTAGAAGGAATAACCCAGTGTTCTCTCACAGTTCCTCTATAAACCTCAGTGTTCTCATTTTATAGAAGTGATAAAATTTTCTGAGTATAAAATGAAGGGATATAAATTGTGTAGCAGAGTGCCTGACACCCAGTCGGTACCATTGCTACTACACAAGGCTACAATGCTACCCAGCAGATATTAGGGGAGCATTATTCCAATGACTGATAACTACAAACATGTGAAACTATTTATCCTACCTGGATTTTAAGAGTTGGATTTATTCATTAACTTATTTTATTCTAGTTTTCTGTTCCTAGAATGAGCCAGTCCAACTTCAGGAACCAATCAGCCCATTAACCATAAAGCTTAGGAAGTGATGTCTTGCTACAGGTTGCTACAGAGAGTTTTGTACCTTGCCCAGTAACGATAAAGACCAGTTACATACATGTAGCAGTGCAGTGTTTTCTTTACATTCATTTCACACATGGAGGGAGTATGATATTCCTTTGGAAATATTCCTAGAATTTGGAGTCAGAAGACCTGAGCATGAATTCCAGACCTATTATTTACTTGAACTTGGGCAAGAAACTTAGCCTTTCTGGGTCTCAGTTTCATCACCTGAAGATAATAATACCACTTCTGTCTGACAGAGTGATATTGGGGATCATTGGAGGTATTTTTTATCAAAGGCAGTGTAAACCCTAAGAAACTACACAATATTAGCTGTTGTTGCATTGTTGCTGGTAACCATGGCTTCCCACTTTGTTCTAGTCTTCTTAGCTCATTCATAAATTTGCTCTCATCTAGTTTGTAACAAGTGATTGAAAGGGGATGTTTTGGAAACAATGCTTGAGTGCTGTAGGACATGATACATGATGAAGTCCAGTTTTTGTTGTTACACTCATTTTATTCTCCTTAAACCTTCAAGTGAGTCAGAGACCACTAAAAAATAAAACAAAACAAAGCCTGGTAAGTGTGTTTTCCTGCTGTTCATCTTAATACCAGAGCCCCCCCCCCCCCCCCCCGGCCTGGTATTTGTCTACTGATTCATTCAGCATGTCTTTATTGAACCCTCTCTATACTTTAAGCATGGTCTACCACTTACTGATTCATTTATGTTGACCTCGTCCCCTTGGCTAGTCTGTAAGCTTGATTGACCTATTTCATGTTCTTAAGATAACCAAAGGCCAAAGGGACCCTTATTTACACAGTCTTTAGGGTTCATCTAACAGATAAATCTGGGCTCCTCCTTTGTCCACAAAGATGAGGTGATTCCTGTGTGTTCAGAAACCCGTGGGATCCATTCTTATCCCTGCAGGAAGTTTTATGGATAGGTTGGTCCTGCGGAGCAGCCAGGGGGGCAGATGTCATCCTGATTTTTCAAGTGTTTTGCCTGGAGCCTGGCAATAGTGACAACTCTTGAGTATTTATTGAATGAATGAACTTAAAGGATAAAAGAATACATTTTTTCCCCTTGTTTTCTAGGTTCCACCTTTGACCCATTTGGAGCACCTTCAAAACCATCAGGTCAAGATTTGCTGGGTTCTTTTCTGAACACATCCAGTGCATCCAGTGACCCCTTCCTTCAGCCTACAAGAAGTCCTTCACCTACAGTGCATGGTAAAGAAGTATTTTATGTTGTGTTCACAGACATAATTTTCTACAAGATATCAGTAAGTGCTCAGATAGAAAAATCATCCTGTTTATGCTTTCTGGGGAAAAACTGCATATTATATCTCTCATTTGGAAATTAACAGTTCATAATTAAAAGCTCTGTTGTGTCCACAGAGTTTTCACTGGCTAATTTTTGGAACTAGATCGCCAGGCCTTTCTTCCTAGTTTGTCTTAGTCTGGAAGGTCTGCTGAAACCTGTCCGCCATGAACGACCCTACTTATATTTAAATTACCAGTAGCATAGTTTCCAGTATCATAGAAACACAGAAGCCATCACAGTATGACAAACTGACAGGTGGGATGGCACAGCACCAGGCAATGTTTCGTTATGTTACACCTAACGTCATCATGAGTCAGAGCTGACTAGACAGCAACTAACAACAACATATTAAAAGCTCTGAACAGTCAACAATTACTTTAAAACAAATATGAAAATGTGAGGGGGCAGGGAAGCTAGATTAATGGAAATGGAACAACCAGAACAGAAATAGTGAGAATGTTCACGTGTTGTGAAGAATGTAACCAATGTCACTGAACAATTTGGGTAGAAAGTGTTGAATGGGAACTTAAGCTGCTATGTAAACCTTCACTGAAAACACAATAAAATACTATTTTAAAAGATTAAAAAGAAAATAAATAAATAAAAGCTCTGGGATGCCTTACACGAAAGAAACTTGCTTAACTTTGTTTTACTCAGCTTTCTTAAAACTTTTTGACTGTGGATTTTTTTTTTTTTGCATTGAGTTATTTGTGTTGCAACATAAAGCAACATTTACTGTAGGATCTATCATTATTTTATATACCAGTAAGAAAAACACTGCCACTTTTAATTGACTGGAAGATGCATCTGATTGAAGAAATGTTTGAAATGTGGAAAAATTATATGTCTTAGAATTAATAAAATATGGTACTAATGTTCCACATAGTTAATATTTCTCAGAAAAAATCTTTGGAATACATCACCTTAGTATATTGGAGCTGTTCTGTCCAACAGCCACTAGCCACATGTGGCTGTTGAGTACTTGAATGTAGCTAGTTTGATTTGAGATGTAATCTAATTATAAAATACGCACCAGATTTCAAGACTTTGTACAAAAAAGAATATAAAATGTTTCATTAATATTTTATACTTATCACATGTTAAAATAATATTTCAGATATTTTGGGTTAAATATATATTATTAATATTAATTTCACCTGTTTGTTTTTACTTTAATGTAGCTACTAGATAATTTAAAATGACCTATGTGGTCTATGTTATATTTCTATGTTAGAGGCTTATGTTGTGTAGAAAGAATAGTAATCACATCTGTTTGTAAGTGCAAAAGTGTTTCACGTACGTACTGTATTTTTATACAAATAGCGTGCACCTTCTACATTTGTTTGCCAACTGTGCCCTTCCCCGTGAAGTATTTTCATAAGCACCACTATGCCAGTTTTTTTACATGTTGCTATAAAAAAGACATTTGCATAGAACACTTAGGGAAATACTTGGCAGGGGGAGGGTGCTGTTGGCAAACAAACGTAGAAGGCGTGTGTTATTTGCGTAAAATACGGTAATACTGATTAAAACTGGAAATCATCAGTGAAGGAGAAATGCTTTGAGCTGGAGAACTGTAGCTCGTTCCTGATTTTGAAGGCTGTTGAACAACAGTGGCTTCAACCTAGAGCGTGATGCGTCATTCGTTTTTTGTTTTTTTTAATTTTTTAAATTGTGCTTTAGATGAAGGTTTAGAGAACAAATTAGTTTCTCATTAAACAATTAATAACACACACTGTTTTGTGACATTGGTTGCCAACCCCATGACGTGTCAACACTCTCCTCTTCTCTATCGTGGGTTTCCTGTTACCAGCTTTCCAGTCCCCTCCTGCCTTCTCATCCTTGCCCTTGGGTTGGTGTACCCATTTAGTCTCATTTTGTTTTATGGGCCTGTCTAATGGGTGAACCTCAGGAGTGACTTCAGTATTGAGTTAAAAGGGCGAGGGCCATAATCTCAGGGTTTCTCCAGTCTCTGTCAGACCAGTAAGTCTGGTCTTTTCTGTGAATTTGAGTTTTGTTGTACATTTTTCTCCAGGTCTGTCCGGGACCCTCTGTTATGACTCCTGTCAGAGCAGTCGGTGGTGGTAGCCGAGCACCATCCAGTTATACTGGACTCAGTATGGTAGAGACTGTAGTAGTTGTGGTCCGTGTGTCCTTTGGACTAATCTTTCGGGCTGATGCATTGCTGAAAGCATCCTGAGCTTGCCCAGAGAACACAGTCTAGTCACCAGCTTGACTTCACTGAAGCCATGCAGATAGATACAAAAGGAAGATGAGTTGTGCAACACTGTTCAAATTATAACTTGACTAGAAAAGAGAAATCAGTCTAGAAACAACCTTTATGGATGATTTCCTGGTTTTTAATCTCAAATTGTTTGAAGTGGGTTCATAGGACTACGTACAAGAAATTCACCTTTCACCCATGAGTAGTGTCCACTTAAAAGAGTCTCCTGTTCGGATGTTGGTTTCTCAGGGGAGGAAGGATACAGTGATGTAGGTTAAGTCTTTACCCAGATGTCACGTTTTCAGTGGCATCTACTCTGACTGCTCCATTTCAAATCACTACTCATCCCCTTACCCCAAACTACCGACTCACCCACTCTACTTCTTACTTTCCAAGAAATGCCTGTGGTATACTTGTTTATGTCAAGCTCAGGTGAATTGAGTTTAAGTTTTTCCCCCTTTTCTTACTACCCACTGACTCTGTGTTAAGTGTAAAAGCGGGACACACAAAGATGAATAAGATAGTTCTTGCCCTTGAGGAACTCACAATTTAATGAAGACAGACACAGGCACAATTATAGTTCAGAGTTTATGGATTGAGCACATATTATATGGTGGATATGGAGGTAAAAAATAGGTGAGCCAAAGAAGGAACAGAGACAAATAATAGTTTCTGCCAAGCCACATGCGAGTACCGTGGATGATGGCAGAAAATCTCAAGTGTCACCCAGAGGAAGGAAGGAATCCCTTGGGAGGTCATGCAGGCTTTGTGGAAGAGATGACATTTTCCTGTACGGACTCAGAAAAATGGATTCTGAGCTATCTCATTATTCTTTTTTGTTCTCCGCATTTGCAGCTTCTAGTACACCAGCTGTGAACATTCAGCCAGATGTTTCAGGAGGCTGGGACTGGCACGCTAAACCAGGTAAAGATCAGCAGGTTATTTTTTTGTACATGTTTAACCAGTTGCTAAAGCATAATCTTTCACACAGTATGAAGTGAGTGCTTACACAGACTTATAGTCCACCCATGTGATTTGTGGTTGATCTTTTTCTGAAGACTTATTCTGGCTGAGCTTTTCCCGCAGCACTTGATGACATGATAATGTTGCCTATTATATATTATTGAACTTTTCTAAGTCTCATTTGCTGAATTTCTGTCTTGATAATATAATCAGACAGACCTAAGTGTATATCCAGCTCTACCACTTTTTGACATGTCCTAGCCTCAGTTCTCTTATCTGTAAATGGGATTGATTATTGTTCCAAATAGTTGTTTAAGTGAAATGACTATATATAAAACTCTAACATATAGCAGGTGCTGAATGAATATGAATAGTCTTCCTTCTTCAGAGAGTACTTATTTCAGGGTTGGATTCATCTGTAATAGATAAGGTCTCTTCCTCCTGGCTACTGTGGCATTTATTGAAAGCTATCTTGTGTGCGATGTGTTCCCAACCCTGCGCAAGTTGCTTACACACACAGAAACATGCACCACAGATCCATACACGTGCACACAAACACACAGATCCATACACACACACAGATCTATACACACACATAGAAGTATGCAAACACAGATCCATACACATGCACACAAACACAGATCCGTACAAACACACATAGAAACAGGCACACACAGATCCATACAAACAAACAGAAACACACAGCTCCATGTACATGCACACAGACATACACACACAGATCCATACACATTCATGCAGATCCGTACAAACACACCAATATGCACACACAGATCCATACACTCTGTGCTTATCACAACAACTCTCTGAAGCCATTGCTGTTTCCTCTTTATTACTAATGAGAAAACGTTGAAGCTCAGGGACATAAGCAACATGCCCAAGGTCACTCTGCTAGGAAGCGGCAGAGCCAGAATCCAGATCCAGGTCTGACTGCAAAGCCCATAGGGAGGCATGAAGTGAGGTAACATGACAAGTAAACATGGGCTGTAGCAGCTCACAGTATGGTCAGGAGACAGCAGGCGTCTTTTCCGTGCCCTGTCCTTGCTGCAGGCCATGATTTACCTAAGTCAGAGAAACGGGGGCTAGCAACTTCTTACACATTTCTAAACCCTGTCCTGGTTTATCCTAGAAACAAGGTGGGAAGTAGCTCTGGAATTCTGAATTTTAGAATTCATCCTCGAACCACTACCTCATTTTCAATGATCTTGTTTCCTTCTCAGGAAGTTTTGGAATGGGAAGCAAGTCAGCTGCCACCAGCCCAACAGGATCTTCACATGGCACTCCCATCCATCAGAATAAACCCCAGACTCTGGATCCTTTTGCTGACCTTGGGGCACTTGGTACAAACTTAGCAGGTTAAGATATAAATAACATTTACTTATGGCTACAAAGCTGCAGATCTAAATCTTTGGTGTTACAATGAGCTGGTATTATTACCTGGGACCTAAAATAGTGTGTATTCTTAAACTGCATTCTGAAACCTGAGATTGGTATAAAAACAAACAAAACAGACATCAAATATTTGGTTATAAATAACACTTATTAATCCACTTCTGAATGCCTAAGTTTGGACTAGTAACATGAATAAAGTTAGAGCCTTAAGGAGCATCTGACAACAGAGATTGGCTGCAGCAAAGGTAACATGTAGAGAACCAGTGAGAGAGGAGGCTGGTCAGATGGATTTGGTTTCTGAACAAGGGCTACAAGTCAGTTTTTGACTGCTAGGCAAGGGTTCTGAGAGTAAAAATTAAACTTCCAGATTATATACCTGCAATTCAGAAGAGACGAAAGACAGTGTCCTTCTCTTCAAGGTATTTTCACATTACACAGTTCTGATACAAACACCAAAACATTAGTCCCTCCCATAGATAATCGGATTTAACTGGTCTGGGATGTGGGTTGAGTATTTTTTAAAAAAAAGGCAAAATGCGTTTCCCTTGAGTTGATACCAACTCATGGTGACCCCATGTGTTATAGAGTAGAACTGCTCTGTAGGGTTTTTTGGCTGTAATCTTTATGTAAGCAGATCACCCAGCCTTTCTTCTGTGGTGTTGTGGGTGGGTTCGAACAGCCAACCTTAAGGTTAGTAGCTGAGGGCAAACTGTTCGCACCACCCAGGGACTTACAGAGTCCCCAGGTGATTCTAACATGCAGCCAAGTTTGAGAACCACTGCTTTAGCTTTTAATGAGGATAGCAGTGGCCTCAGAGTTTGGCTACTGCTTTGTATTTCTCTCAGTTCTCTGCATTAACAATTAGAATTGCTTAACATGAGTGAAAGGGTAGGCATAAGAAAGTTCTAGCATGCTGATGAGCCCCTTGAGAGCAAGGTCAGCATCTGCCTTTTCACCACTGTATCTGCAGCCTGGCATTTAGAAGATGCCCAACAGTGTTTCATAACAGAATGAATAAATAAAAAAAGTGTGGTGAGAATATGGAGTTAATTTTAGTCCTTTAGATTTTTTCCATATTTACAAAAATTTTAAATAATAAACATGTATGTTAAAAAAAGATATTAAGCATTCTTAAAAAGATAAAATGAAACTCCAATACAGAATGATTACCCAGCGTTAGGTGTGTTGATGTGCGGTTGGCAGGAGGGCCCTGGGTCACATGAAGAGAGGCTTCATGCTCTGAGTTTCAGACTGAGAGGGATCAATGCCAGGCATCAGAGTACAAGCCCCGTCATTACCTTGTCCTGTTTATTGAGCCCTTATGATGTAGCTTGGGAGAAAGGCCTGGTGATCTGCTTCTGAAAAATCAACAATTGAATACCCTACGAAGCACAGTTCTACTCTGACACACATGGGGTCACCATGAGTTGGAATCAACTTGACGGCAACTGGTGAACCAGTGGTTAACTGGTTATGATGTACCAGGCATGTGCTGGGCACATGAACTTGCATTATTTTGTAATGTCAGTGCCTCTTAATTCAGGGTTTGTGAAACACTTTCATATGGCCATTGTGTCTTTACAGCAGACTGGTGATGTAGATATATTTTTATTTCACAGATGAGGAAACTGAGGCTCAAAGAGGTGAAGTTTTTCACCCAGTTTCAGAAGAGCAAGGATTCTCTATAGCTTGTTTTCAGCTATATTCCTAGTGCTCAGCACAGTACCTGGCACATAGTACGTGCTCAGCAAGTCTGACTGAATGAATGTATGAACCAATGAATGGATGCATGCATGAATGAGTGATAGAGCTGAGACTCAAACTCAGATGGACTCCATGCCGTGTGGCCATTGTACAGCATTCCTAGTGGGAGAGAAAAGAGTAGTCCCAGGATCAGAATAGAGAGAAAGTATATCTACAGAAGAAAGAGACAGTAAGGGAAGAGTTGCTGTGAAAAGGCATTTGGGGGGGATTAGAGATTAGGCAAATGAGAGGTAGTGCAGCAAATGAGCAGGAGATGTGGACTGGGGCTCTGTTATCAAGTCCTGGCTCCATTAACTAACTCTGTGGTCATTAGCATGTCAGTACACCTTCTGAGCCTTGACTTCCTCATCTTTAAAGTGGAGCCAAGAATACTCCATACCTCCTAGGGGTGTTGTGTAGATGGAAGGCAGTAATGTACACAAACACATTTAGTAAAGTCTAAGGAGCTATATAAATGTTAAGTTATTTTATCATTGCTACCTTGGGCTTGTTGCATGAAAAATCACCTCGTTGCCTGAAAGATCACCTCATTTCAGTTTCTTGTTTTACCTCTTTAAACACAAACCACAGCTGGTCTTCAGAATATTTTGGAAAGAGTCCAGTGTGTGTGCAGTGAGTGCTTAAAAGTTCAGAGATTATGAGATCACGATTCTACTTAGATTCCTGGAACAAAATAATATCGTTTTTTTAAAGCTTGGATAAGATCCTTGGTCTTGATCAAAGTTGTCAGAGAGTATTGGCTGAGTTTGCTGTCTTGCAGTAAAATGCAAGAAGTGTGAAATTGAAACCTACTTGTGAAGTGTCAAAACATCTTTATTTACTCTTGAGAATTGACCATGCTTGTACTTATAACAAACAGTGATTAATCCTAATAATTAAAGTCTTAGTAGCCTCTTAATGAATGAATTTATTCTGTTTTATTACCTGTCCTTGTCACTTGATTGTTTCACTCCAGTGAAGAAATAGAATCTGCTGAGAAAGTGGTGGGGAGGAAGGGATGGCACAGTGAGAAGGGTTAGGGGGAGCTCTTCTGGCTTGGAGTCAGACACCTGGATTCAAGTCTCAGTTCTGCCACTTGTGTCTATGTATCTTTGAGAAAATCACTTAACTGCTCTGAGCTGCAGTTTGTTCATCTAAAAAAAAAGGGGGGGGGGGCTATTAATACATACCTAAGAATGTCTTAGTGAGGATTAAATGAAATAATATATGTGCCTGCGAATTGTTTAACTCTTAAGAATGTTAATTATTCTGTCAAGGCAATTTCCACTAAAGTCATTACAAATGATATCTTGGGACACAAGAGTTCGAGGCCACTCAAGTAGTATGACCGCCTTTCTCTCTTTTTTCTGTAGGTAGTTCCTCATTTGCCAGCAAACCCACAACACCAACTGGATTGGGTGGAGGATTTCCACCTCTCAGCTCACCACAGAAGGCATCTCCCCAGCCTATGGGTGGAGGGTGGCAGCAGGGTGGGGGCTATAGCTGGCAGCAGTCACAGCCCAAGCCACAGCCCAGCATGCCCCACTCGTCACCACAGAACCGACCCAACTACAATGTGAGCTTCTCGGCCGTGCCTGGGGGCCAGAATGAACGTGGGAAAGGATCAACTAATTTAGGTAAGGGTGATGGCATGGGGCTTGGCTATAGGGTGGACTTGTCTGTGTTGTTCTCCAGCCTGGGTGTGTATGCCTGAGGAAGGAGACAGAAAACAATTCTGGTAGTTTCTGAGGCATTCTTATAGTTGTAGAAACACAGTATGATCCCCAGTCCTAGTGCTGTGCCTGGAGTACCTTGGGTGTCCACTTTCCTAACACTTATCCCTTTTATAATTGCTAGCCCACCTGTCTGTTTCTCTCCACACTGAGACCAGATTGAGGGCAGGGAATGTCTTATTTACCACATTATCATTAGCACCTAGCATGGTGCTTGGCACATAGTAGGCACTAGATGGATATTGAATGGATGTGAGTGGATGAATCTTGGGGCTGTTATTCCTTTAGAGAAAAGTTTGGAACTTTTCAAGCACTGTGTTCAGATTTGCCCTTGGATCCTAATTAGATAGAGCAGTGTGTGTGTCTTGGACATTTGGTCCTTCTTATGCTCTGGTTTGTGGATGTTCCTGAGATCAGCAGAACACCTCTGATGAGTTTTTCCTCTCTTCTGAGAGCCAAGTTAAAGAGCACAAAGTTGGCTAACAGCGAGGGCTAGCGAACGTTCTGGATGAGATTCTTGACAAAGGGTAGAAGGAAATATGTTTTGTATAGCAGAGATGGTTAAATTTGACTTTGTTAAAAGCCCTATTATGAGGCATTTTATATTTCGGTTGATTTGACCATCCCCTAGAAAGAAGTGAGGCAGGAGCAGCCTTTCTCTCTATGGAAGATGGAAAAGGCAGTTCTACTCTTCCTAGTAGCAGTAGCTACTATCTGTTGAGTGTTTGCTATGTGCCAGGTGCTGTTGTAAGCACTTTTCATGTAGTATTTCATATAATATTCAAAACAACCCTAGGCTGTAGGTGAGGAATCTGTGGTACAGAATGATAAAGTAATTTCCTAAGTTCTTAAAGCTTGTAATTGACAGAACAGGATTTGATCCTAGGCAGTTTGATTCAAGGAGCCCTGTTCTTTGTCTTTTTAAAATTTGTTGTAAAAATATACATATAATACAACATTTGCCAATTCAACACTTTACAGTTGTACAACTTAGTGATACCAATTACATTATTCTTGTTGGGCAACCATTCATTACCCTTAATTGATACCAAGTTTCCCGATGCCATAAACAGAAACTCACTGCTTCCCAAACACGGGCTCCCCACGCAGGACCCTTGCTCTTAACCACCGTCCTCTACTGGCCTTCTCACAGTACTAACGTGATAGGAATTCTTTTGTTGGGAACATGTAATATCACGTATATTCTTTGGTTAGCAAGAGATATTCCTTGCACAATTCCATACAGCCATTCATGTGCTTCCTCTCCATTTCTCTTTCTGGTAGATGTGGGATGAGTACCTTCAATCAGCAGGTATTCACAGAGCATCTTCAGAATAGAAAGCATTGGAGATGCAGCAGTGTACAAGACAAACAAAATCCCTAGTCTTGTAGTACGTAGATTTTAATGTGTGCATGTGCGAGTGTGTGTTCAGCAAGTCGTACAGTTTAGAGATGGGAAGTGGATCTCAACTCATATTCCAACTTTGGTTGATTGGCACTGGTTGCATAGAATGCTGTGTTTTTGTTCTGTTTTGCTTTAATTTAACAAACATTTAAATAACCAGGCACTGTTCTAAACACTTTAAAACGTTAACTCATTATTTCCCACAACAACTCTATGGGGTAGATACTATTGTTAACATCATCCCCATTTTACAGATAAGGAAATAGAGGCATGGAGATGATAAGTAACTTGCCCAAAGTCCCATCACTAATAAATGGCAGAGCTAGAATTCTCACCCAGGGAGTCTGGCTCCAGGGTCTGTGCTCTTTGCCACCATGCTAGGCAGCCTCTCCAAACAGATTGAGAAAGATTGTGAGGCTGCAATGAGACTAAAATTATCAGCTGAGTGTGAGGAGTGGTGGCATGTGTATCCAGTATTTGCCACCTCTTGATTTCAAGTACAAAACACAGGCCTAGTCCCATCACTGCTACTAACTAGTTGTATGACCTGGGGAAATCATGCGTATCCTCATCTACAAAAGGTGGTAGAGTGGAAAGGGAGCTAGATTTAGTCTAAATATCTAGCCCTAAATTCTAGTGTTGCCATGGACATGTTATATGAGTCTGGACTGGTCTCTTAAATTCTTCAGGCTTAATTTCCTTATCTGTAAAATGGGTGTAACAGTTTCTTACCCTACTCACAGGGTAAGTGTGAGGATTAAGCAGCTTTATGCACACGAAGGCAACTTAAAAACCCTAAGTGCTTTGAGATAATACAATATTACGTTTAAAAGTAAAGCTTATAATGATTTTCAAAAATCATATTGCAGATGGGAAACAGAAAGCAGCTGACTTTGAAGACCTGCTCTCTGGTCAAGGCTTCAATGCACACAAAGACAAAAAGGGGCCTCGAACAATAGCTGAGATGAGAAAGGAGGACATGGCTAAGGAAATGGATCCTGAGAAATTAAAGGTGGGCCAGCCCCTTGCCCAGTGTCATTATCCTGTATAACAAGGTCATGTGTGTGAAGCCATCAGCGTGGAAGCTAACCTGTAGAAGGCACTGTGGTAGATTTTTTGGCAACCATGGTATTTCAGTTGGTTCCCAGAGCTGTGATCTGAGTACAGCCTTACCCTTTAATAGCAAAGCAGCTTTGCAGAGGGTTGCATATGCTTTTTAACTTCTTTCATAAAATACATTTTATACTGTGGTATGGTAACATAGATTTCCTTTGTTTAAATGTTCAAATGGGCGATAACACTCTTTAAGAGGTGATTTTGTTATTCCTATGGTGTTCAGATTCTACAGATAGCTAATTAGAATTTGGTAGTAAGAAGGATGCGTTATTTATGCCCTCTCTTTCTGCCTTAAGAGCTTTATATCAAACCAGATTGGCTGAAGCCCACAGTGTTTTTTCTTTGTTGATAGAGAAATATTTATATACCTGGGACTCACTGACTCATGTGATGTCCCATCTGCTGCTGTGGGGAAGTGGAGGCAGGGGACGCTAAGGGAGGTATGGATCCGGGCTTCTCTAGTGCCATTCTTTACTTTCTACCGGAGAACTTCCACTTCTCTTTTTTTTCATTCCAGAAGTCTAGGTAATATTTCATTTGGAAAAAAAAAAAATATTTCTCATCATTTGCAAACCCATGAATTTAACCCTTTTACTTCATAGATGAGTAGTAGATGGCTGCTACTCCATAAACGAGGATGTTGTGTGGCGAGGTGGACACGGGTTAGCTCAGAAAGAGAAGGGCAGTTCTGTTGGTGAACAGTGTGAGTCTGCAAAGATCCAGAGAGTTAGTGTGCTCTTCACAGATGGAGGTTGGTCCCCATGTGATGAAATACTAAATATGCTGGCACTATAACAAACTGGAAGATTGAGGATCTGTTACTGCATTAAAGCAGCTCCAAAACCAGGACTAGCAAAGCATTCAATCTTACACATTGTGAAAAATATATAAATCTAAACATATATATATAAACCCATTGCCGTCAAGTAGATTCTGACTCATAGCGACTCTATAGGACAGAGTAGAACTGCCCCATAGGGTTTGCAAGGAGCAGCTGGTGGATTCGAACTGCTGACCTTTTGGTTAGCAGCCGAGCTCTTAACCACTATGCCACCAGGGCTCCAAATATATATATAATATAAATGTAAAGAGTATATTTGAAAAAAACTATTGTTCTTCTACATAATTTTTAGAGAGATTCAAACATCTGTTGTAGATGCCTAGACTCTTTGGTGTTTTTTTGAGTACTGTGGCAGATCCTTTGTTTACATTTTGCTTTTCATGTCACACAACACCACAGAGGCTTTCTATTCCCTTCTAAAACTTCCCTTTCCATTTCTATAAACTTTGCTGCTTAAAGACATTCCTTAGGTAAACTCTAACAGTTTGGCAGTTCTTTTCTATAAAAGAGAGTTGTTTGTTTCTTTTAAACTGTGCTTGATTATCTAACAGGTAAAGATATTTATTTTATACAGGAGAGTAGCCATCATTAACCATTTCTAAACCATTCGTTCAATAACAGCTACTCATTTAACTACTGTTATGTGCTAAGTGCTGATTCATTGTTGACAACACTTCAGTCACCTCATTTGTTCAAACTATGGGTGTTTATATTTTGAATGTTTTCGTTGTCTTGTGCCATTGAGTCAATTCTGACTCATGGTGACCCCATGTAAGAGTAGAGCTACTTCATAGGGTTTTTCTTGGCTGTTATCTTAACAGAAGCAGATTGCCAAGGCTTTTTTTCTGTGGAGCCACTGGATGGGTTTGAGCCGCCAACCTTTGGGTTACCAGCTGAGTGCAAACACTTTGGGCCACCCACAGACCTATGAACAACTTTAATGGATTAATGCATTTAACCAATATTTTTAAGCCCCACTCTGTGCCGGGCATATTATTTGGTTCCTGAGATACAGTGATATATAAGAAACAGTACCTGTCCTCAAGAAGCTCTGCCTAATGGCAGGGCAAGACAAACACACAGACAATTGCAATAAAATGTAGCATATATTATGATAGAAACATGTATAAGGTAGAGTAACCCAGAGAAATACATTTTTTTTTTCAAGAAATATTCATTGAGTATGTCTGTATACTGGACACTCTACTGCCCATGGCCATTGAGTCCATTCCAGCTTATAGCAACTCTATAGGACAGAGTGGAAGCACCCCACGGGATTTCCGAGGAGAGGCTGGTGGATTTGAACTGCCAATCTTTTGGTTAGCAGCCCAGGCTTTTACCACTGCACCACCAGCGCTCCACTACATAGGGGCATATAGCAGGGAACAAAACTGATATGGTGTGTGCCCTCATGGAATTTGTACTTAAGGAGGGAGTAATTAACTCTGGGAAAAGCCCTGGTGGCTCAGTGGTTAAGTACTTGGCTGCTAATCCAAAGGTCAACAGTTGGAACCCACCAGCTGCTCCTGGGGAGAAAGATGTGGCAATCTGTTCTTGTAAAGATTACAGCCTTGGAAACCTTATGGGGCAGTTCTCCTCTGTCTTAGAGGGTTGCTATGGGTTGGAATCAACTTGATGGTAATGGGTTTGGTTTTGGTTAATTAACTCTGGGGGCTAGGGAGGAGGAAATTCAAACTGTCAAAGGCTAAACGTATGAAATTCTTGAGCAAGCATTTGAAGGGTTATGGTGAATTAACCAGATCAGCAAGGCAGAAGGTGGAAGGTGGAAAGGCATTCCAAGTAGTGGGAACAGCTTAAAGCATAAGGATGCCCAAGTACTTTGATGTCACTGGAGCAGGAGGAATCTCCAGAGTCCCAGTGGAGAGCTTCTGGACTAGAAAGCATCTGAATTTCTTAATTACCCCTGCACTTACAGATTCTGGAATGGATTGAAGGCAAAGAAAGAAACATCAGAGCGCTTCTCTCCACAATGCACACTGTGCTGTGGGCTGGGGAGACCAAGTGGAAGCCAGTTGGCATGGCAGACCTGGTAACACCAGAGCAGGTGAAGAAGGTATACAGAAAGGCTGTCCTGGTGGTGCACCCAGATAAAGTAAGTATAACCTGGTGTTTTGTATCATTTGTCCTGTCTTCATTTCGTTCTCTTATGAACATCATACTTGCAGTATGCTTGTGATCTGCGCCATTTAATTAATATAAAAATCCATGAGGTAAAATTGGATATTTAAACAAATAGTTATACTTCATGAAGTGGGTGAAAATAAATCAAACTCCATATTACAAATGACAGAATGGGAGCTTTACTTAGAAAGGTGTTAGATTCACCAGTGACTAAATTTTTAGAGCTCAAATGTAAATTGTGTCCTAACCTCTTATAGTAGTAAGGATAAGCTAAGATCTGGACAGAAGAAAGCTTTTTTGCTTGGAGATACAGCAGTATATGTAGCCAGGATTGTAGTAAAAGAAGCTTAGAATGTGTTTGTCAAAACTAGAGAAAATCAACAGAATATTCAAAATGGAATAAATTAATTGCTATGCTAATTATGCCAGTTTATATTTTCATTGAACTATGTACAAATATAAGTGATGTATATTGTCAGAAACTTCAAACACCTTATGGCTGAGTTGAAAAACTATGAAAGTTCAAACTGTGCATAATACATAGAAACATCCCAGGCAGAAGTGAGTCACCTTGCTGTCATATGGACTATACCCATTATATGACATGAGGCTATGGTTGAAGTGCCCCTTGGGAACACATGCTTAAATTTGATTTTCATCTTTTTTATTTTTTTACTTTTTGTGACTAGTCTGAATAGAGGAATTAATGAGAAAACTTTACTACTTGAGTTTTGATGAATCAAAAGAGAAAAAGGAATGGGAGCCCAGAAAAATCCACAAACTATTACAGGTCTCAAAGAACTTACTTTTTTTAGAAATGGGAAAAATGGGAGTTTAGAAATACAGATAATCAATTGGAGATAGGCTGCCAGGAACCTTTGTCACGTTGGTAGATACTTCCGGAGAATGAAGATGCATCTTTTGCTACCCATGAGTTCTCTGTTATGCGTTCATCAACTTATTATCACCTCGTGTGAATTTCTAGTGGGAGGGTGTTCTGGGGATGTCATAGTAATTAAGGTCACATAGACTAAACTGTGAAAAGAGGAATGGCCTAATTAAAAAAAAATTCAATTACTCAGAGCTCATACATTAGCAGTAAAAACTTTAAGTAAATTTTGGTCTGTGGTGTCTAATGTGGTTTTGTTCTTTCTCTAGGCTACTGGGCAACCCTATGAACAGTATGCAAAGATGATTTTCATGGAACTGAATGATGCCTGGTCTGAATTTGAAAATCAGGGCCAGAAGCCCTTGTATTAATCAATGAGCTTTCCCATCTCTGCTGCAGACCTGTGCTAATGCTTAGTGTGTGTCACAATTCTGAGGTGTTCACAGATGAACCAAAAATTCCAGTAACACGTTTCCCATACTAAACTTTTAAATTATTCATGAATTAATTCCTCAGTGATAAGGAATGTGAATGTTTGGTTTCTCGAAGTCCCCAGCATAAAATGTCCAGAGCATGAGAGGAACTTTTAGTCAGATGACCTTGCAGAGTTACAACATTCCAGCCTGCCCTTGGGGAGCCTACTCAGCATTTTGCCCCAGAAAAGTGGAAATAGAGGCCACAAAAGGCAACAACACCCATCTCATTGAGAATAGGAGTAAATGAGCAAAACTTAAGATAATAGAATTATATGATGGTTTTAAATAATGGTTTTTAGATTTTCTGGAAAAGATGTAATTTGAGCAACGGTTTTACATAGACTTGAGGAACACAACCAGCAAGTTTTTCTGTTTTGTTTGTTTGTTTTAATGGAAATTTACTATGGCCTTTAGCATACTGTACACTTCTTTTGGTCAAGAGGACTAACAAATGTAAAAGAGCCTGAATTGTGGGAAGTGATTATACTACAATCCATTGAGTACCACTGTCTGTTCCTGGGTAAATGAAAAATTAGTGAAAATGCTGGCTATAGAAAATAGGGACTCTGAGGATGTCGGAACCTTTATTCCTGGTCAAGGGGTTGGGCTACTACCTTCCATTCCCTTCAGAAGACTGTGGTCGATGAAAGAAAAAAATTCTTAAATAGCATAACAACTCTAAACTCGACTTGAAAGAAACTTCTAATTTTGCCATCAGGCTTGATGCTCTGCTTTTGCTTAGCCAAGAAAGTTCTTAGCTGGAAACAGATTGTGAAGCAGTGTGGCCCGTTCACAGTTTATCAGGACTGACGTCCAGTGTGGGCTCAGTATTCTCTGGGCTCGTGAGTGGTTGTGGTAAGAGAATAGAAGAAGACAACGCTGAACACCTGGCCCGAGAAATGCGCAGATGCAGTGAGAGCTGTGCTCTCACCTTCAGACCGACTCAGATGTCTTGTCAGTATTTTGCTTTGAGGAACCAGGCTCCACACCCCCACCCCACCTGGTGAATCTGGACCACTTGGATCAATACAATGGAGTATATTATTTTAAAAGAAGCTGGAGGTCCAAAGGAACAACATTCACACAGGGACATCTGTGGAAACAAAACAAGAATGAAACCTTTCCAGACCTCAAACCGGCTGGATTTCAGTTCAGTGTTTGGGCTGTTTCTCATTCTGAGTGCAAAGCAGTTTGTATCCTGTGACTCTAGTACATCAGTTTTGGGGTACACATATACCGTGTGCATATTATACATATGCAAAGCAAATGGGCAAAAAGATTTCCATGCTAATCTTAAAGGTTTGTGCTCAATATTGTGAAAAGCTTTCAAAAATTGTTTTTAAATGACAATCACTTTTTGTTTCTATTTTAATTTTCTTGCAGCAAACTATGCCAGAAAAGCAGCATGTCAAAAATTATTTATGTTCTACATAGACTCTTTTTTTTTTGTTATAAAGGTTTGTTATTTATTTTACCTTTAACTGACAATGTGAAACTCACAGAAAATGTTCTCTTAAAATACATACAACTGTAAACTGTTCAAGATAACCATAACTAGATATTATTTATTAATGTATTATGATGTAATGTTTGATCCAGTATGTGCTTGTCTTATTTAAAATTGGAATGTGAGACATGTTGCTGTGACCTGTTTTTTTTCCTTTCTCATTCACATTTGTAGATATTGTGTGAACTACAGTATTTAACGATAATAATTAAAAGGATATTATGTGGATGTCACGTACAGTTTGAAATGATAGACCTATATTAGCTTTGTATCACATTTGGATAATTCATCAAAGTTCACAGTTTAAAACATCATCAAATTAATGCTGTGTAATTAGCAATGAGAAAGAATCTTACCTGACTTAAATTTGGGGATTTTTCCACATATCTCTTTTCCAGATACATTATAATTCTGGATCCTTATTTATCTCGAAACTCTTAACATATGCAGACCAACAGGTTTTTGCATTTCTTTTAAATATCTGGTTGTGACAGAGCTTGTTGTTGGTCAGATTCGCTGTTTCATTCATATTTATTGTAATATATTTTTTGTTTTATAAATATGTTACACACAACAAAATGTGGTTGGTCGAAAATATTTGTAATGTATATTAAAAGGCTTAAAAATAT
The DNA here is from genome assembly GCA_030035585.1 of Dugong dugon. Classification (NCBI taxonomy): domain Eukaryota; kingdom Metazoa; phylum Chordata; class Mammalia; order Sirenia; family Dugongidae; genus Dugong; species Dugong dugon. Next base: position 94,250,880 of record CM057462.1, read on the forward strand.
TTGTAGAAACTTAAATTATTTTCATACTTGTGGGACTATGATAAGAAGCTTGAATTACAGTTTCCAGTGTGATTCACTTTTCAGGCAAGTTATGGGGAAAGAATATGAAAAACATATAATACATTTGCATGGAAATGTAATCTGGATTTATACTTTAAACACCCGTATTCCCCCTGCCCACATACACATGCATACTTTGGTGATCTTGAATATTGTGTTTCAAAAAGAATCAGCATAGGAATCCTGGCCTCCTAGCTAGAATGTGGATGGATTTTTCAAAGTGCATTTGTATGCTGAGGCAAAGGGATTGATTCTGGGAGCATGGGATCTTGTCTTAGAAACAAAGTTTCAGATATTTTAGTTCTTTAAGGACAGAAGCAGTATGTTTATTTAGGAAGAAATGTGGCAAAACAAAAGCATTTGAGCCATCACTGTACTGTCTACATCTGAAAAAATGCTCAAGTTGGATCGTCATGCCATCTTGAAACACCATTATGTCAGGAATGGAAGGAACAAAAATTGAACTCCATAAACATCACAGCAACATGACAGTTTCTCTGCTGGAAACACCTGCAGGGAAGATCGGTCAAGTAAACAGGTTTTGATTGTGCTAAAGAAACCATGGTTCTTGAGCAAAGTGGTGCAGAGTTGGTTTGAGACCAAAAGAACCAGGTTTGAATCCTTGTTTTACCACTTATGGACTGTCATATTGGACAAGTTTCTTAGATTTCTTGAGTCTCCATCCTAAAACAAAAAAACAAACCTGTTGCCATCGAGTCAATTCAGACTCACAGCGACCTTTAAGAGGAGGAAGACTGCCCTATAGAGTTTCCAAGGAGCGCCTGGTGAATTTGAACTGCCGACCTTTTTGTTAGGAGCCATAGCTCTTAACCACTACACCACCAGGGTTTCCAGTGACCCTATAGCATCTGTAAAACAGAGATAACCCTAACAATCCTACAGTGGAGGAATTAGGGACTGTGTATGTAAACTGCCTTTTACCAAGTAAGTACCCACTAAGTAGTAACTATTACACTGTCTACTGGGAGAAGATAAGACAGTGTATCACTGCAGGTCAGTGCTGGGGCTGGAATTATATTGAAACCTCAGATTGTGGGGAGTGGATAACATCGGTAGGAAAAGGCAACCAAAAGTCACTTATGCCTTGGCCTGTATTCCTGTCTCCTTGGGCTGACAGATCTACCTGTAGAGAATGGCAAAGACACATTGGAGGTTGTTAAAGAGGATGCCTGTGTAAAAAGAAGCAGTGGTTAGGAAGGAAAACTAACGTTTATTGATTCCAATCGTGTCGTGTCATACTTGCATTTAGCTTATGCACTGACCGGAGAGTCTACCCAGTGACAGATGTGATACTACTACCATCTATTTCACATCTATATATATTCAACTGCACCGCCCTAGGTGCTATTATATATATTCATTTTTCTCATTTAAAATTAAAAAAATTCTGAGAGAGATTTTGTAAATCCTACCTCAGGAAACTGAAGCATGAAGATGTTTACCCAGAACTGAGGTTTGCGTCTAGATCTTTTCTGTAGGGTAGATCCTGTATATATATGTACTTATTGGATAATTCAACCAATAACTTTGTGTATACTTTATGCAGTGTACTAATATGTATGGGGATATTAAATCAATGAATGGGGTTAGCTGTAAGACTACAGCAGTTCCTGCCTTCTTGGTGCATAAGATATACTGTGGAGAATCGTACAAGTGCTGAAAGAATTTTAGAGTTGAGCAGTCCGGGACTTGATCCCAACTTCCCAACTCACTGGTAATTACTGTCTGAGTCTTAGTTTGCTCATCTTAAGATGGAAATACAGTAAGTCCTGGGTTACAAGGACATCTGATTTACAGACAACTTGTACTTGCCCTTTAATGTTATGTAAATTTGCCCTCACTGTGAAACAACTGAACCAACCCCTACTCAAAACAAATCCTTCGTTACAGTCACCTTCACTCACTGCAGGTACACCTTTTAAATCATTGAAAAGGCTTCCAGCGTTTTCTTGCACTATCCAAAAGTAAAACCCATTGCCATCTCATAGACACCCTATAGAACAGAATAGAACTGCCCCACAGGGTTTCCAAGGCTGTAAATCTTTACAGAAGCAGACTACCACATCTTTCTCCTGAGAAGCGGCTGGTGGGTTCAAACCGCCAACCTTTCAACCTTTTAACCACGGTGCAACCAGGGCTCCTTTCTTGTACTAATAAAAAAAAAAAAAAAAAACCAAACCCATGTCATCGAGTGAATTCCGACTCATAGCAACCCACTAGGACAGAGTAGAACTGCCCCATAGGGTTTCCAAGGAGCAGCTGGTGGATTCCAACTGCCTACCTTTTGGTTAGCAGCCATAGCTCTCAAACACTGTGCCACCAGGGCTCCTAAAGTAAGGCTAAATAAGAACCAGAACCGTATGCACCTGTTCCAACTGACCTACTTATCTGCAAATTCATTTTAAAGACACAGGAACTGATTTCGTTTGCAACCCAGAGGCTGCCTGTAAAACCTAGCTCATAGTGCAAGAGAATTGAGTGCAAGGAGAGAACATTAAGGTTTATCCTAAGAAGTCTGATGTAGCCCAGGCAGTGTGATGGAGGTCATGGATCTTGTACATCCAAGTAACACACTGATAGCAAGTCCAGGATAGGGTTCAGTGCCTACGATTTGACTTTCTGTTTTTGGTGAAATGTGGAATGGATAAGTGGAAGAACAATTTTCCTGGGTAACATTTGACAAGAGGAAAGCAGATTGATGTTTAAAGCCTCTGGCAAGATAAAATAACTGTCTCTTTTATGTGTTTGGGAAACTGCAAAGGACATCTTGTCTGGGCAGGACACTTGCTGGAGACATACTGCCTATTTTCCTGATTCCAGACATCACCCTGGGACAAATACTTCATCTTTTTGTTTCTCACAGTCTCCCGGTAAGAAGCCTAAGGCACTCAAACCAAAACTGTGCCTCTGAGTGGTGTCAGTTTTTGCCAAATAATTTCCCCTCTGCCAGACTGGCCTCAGGCTGACCTGGAAGGCTCCGGATGACTTTGCAGAGATGCACTGGGTTGAGAATGGGAGGAGATATTAGGAGATTTAACTCCATAGAAAATCCTTACAAGGAGGAAAAGTGTTACTTCCTTGTGAGACTAGCTGAGCACTAGAGTTAAGAGAGCTAAAAAGTACAGGCTTTCAGTGTTTGGCTGGTATGCAGTGTTCCGCTGCGTGCTTTAACGGTATTAGAATATGATACTCAAAACAGGGAAACAAGCTCTTGATAATCTTGAATAGGTTGCAGGCTACAAAGGAAAAGAGTGCAGTGAAGTCCTGGATCTGCGGGGTCTACAGTGAGCCAGGTATTAGCAACAGAATGTTTTTCGTAAGTGTACCATACCATTCATCTCTGATGAGAAATGCGAGGAGCTAGAAAAATAAATTCAGAGGTAATTAAACATTTTTTGAGACAATAAAATGCTCAATGTGTGGTTTTGAAGAAGTAAACCGAGTGGGGATCCTGAAAGGGGGCAGTGATGAGAATTTCTACTTCTCAGGTAGTCAAGAGAACCTGGATTCCCACAGACTCCTTTCTCTTTCAGTCTTGCTGACGACTGAGAAAAAGCAATAGAAAAGGGACCTCACAGTACTATGGAGTGCGTCCTCTGCTAGAATGAGGGGGAAAGTGGCCTGTAATCCAACCTTCTCCAAAGAGCTGTGTGAATCAGGCCAGTCCTACCCTTTCTGAGTCTCTTTCCACACGGTAAAAATAAGCAACATCTTGATAAATGGAGAAAACATTGTCAAGGATTTTATTTTACTTAGATCCACAATCAATGCCCATGGAAGCTGCAGTCAAGAAATCAAACCATGTACTGCATTGGGCACATCTGCTGCAAAAGACCTCTTTAAAGTGTCAAAAAGCAAAGATGTCACCTTGAGGAGTAGGGTGTGCCTGACTCAAGCCATGGTATTGTCAATTGCTTCATATGGACAATGAATGGGGAAGCTTGGTGGTGTAGTGGTTAAGAGCTATGGCTGCTAACCAAAAGGTCGGCAGTTCAAATCCACCACGTGCTCCTTGGAAACCTTATGGGGGAGTTTTACTCTGTCTTATAGGGTCACGATGAGTCGGGTTTGGTTTTCTGGACAATGAATAAAGAAGACTGAAGAATTGACACCTTTGAATTATGGTGTTGGCAAAGAATATTGACTATATCGTGGACTGCCAGAAGAACTAACAAATCTGTCTTGGAAGTACAGCCAGAATGCTTATTGGAAGCAAGGATGGTGAGAATCTCACATACTTTTGACATGTTATCAGGAGAGGCTAGTCCCTGGAGAAGGACATCGTGCTTGGTAAAGTAGAGGGTCAGCGACAAAGAGGAAGATCCTCAATAAGATGGATTGACACAGTGGCTGCAACAATGGGCTCAAACATAGCAACGATTGTGAGGATGGCCAGGACGGGGCAGTGTTTTGTTCTGTTGTACATACGGTCGCTAGGAGTTGGCACTGACTAGACGGCACCTAACAACAACAACAACTTCCAGATTGTGTCCACCAAGAGAAAACTCTCCATTTCTGTGAAAGTACAAAATGACCCTATGTGACCTAAACTGGTATGAGTTACCTGCAGACTTTGCGGCCCCTAGGTATAAAAAGAAAAGCTATTTGTTTAAAGGTGCACGAAAGCTTAGGGCACAAACTGCTTACGAGGCCTTTGTCTCTACAAATACACCTGGGGATGAAAAAGGGGCTGTCGCCCCAAGGCCTAGCTCTCTGGTCCCCGCATGCCGACCTCTGCCAAAGCCACAGCTACGTACACGCAGATAGGCACACAAACGCGGGTTGGACTCCGAATCATAATGCTGGTTAGTGCATGAGTGTCCCTTCCTCCGTTAAGGATTGTAACTTTCCTTCTTCATTAGCCTCCTCCCTCTCCCTTCTGTTGATCTCCACTCCTGGGCAGGGTTTCCAGGCAGTGAGGACCCGCGGTGTTCGGCCCAGCTCCGGCCAAGCGGGCTCCGGCAGAGCGGGAGCATCTGGGCCTGAGGACACAGCGGTCGGGAGAAGCAGAGTTCCCATCCGACTGACTTGAAGGGTGAACCGTGGAACGAGTTCGCAGATTACCAGCAGGGCTCAAGTCAAAGGATTACACAAGGCGAACTCCAGTTCACGGTGCAGGCCCAGGAACGGAATCAACCAGCGGGGAGCGGACGCTGAGAGCAGGGGCGGGGTCAGGATGAGAGGAAGCGGAGTTAGGAACAGGCAGGGGCGGGGCCATGCTGGGGGCGGAGTTCTAAACGGGGCGGGGCCATGCGTGACGTGGGGCAGGATTCTGCTGTAAGGGGGCGGGGCCCTGCGTGCAGGTTTAGGATGTGCGTGCGTGGGGGTTATGCGTGGCCGAGACAGGATTTGTGTTGGGGGACGGGGCTGTGTGTGGCAGGGGCAGGTTTCTCCGTGAAGGAGGAGAAGAATTTTGTGTAGCGGACGGGGCTGTGCGTGGCGAGGGGCAGGATTCTGTGTGTCCGGGCAGGGCTATGCGTGGCAGGGGCAGGATTCTGTGTGGCGGAGGCGGGGACTTCCGTGGCGAACTAGGGTTCGAGCCCGTCAGCGAGGGGACTCTGCGCGGCGGAGGCAGGATCGGAACCGGTGGGGACGGGCCTACGTATGGTGAAGGCGGGCTCTGGACCCAAGAAGGAGGAGTTCTGGACCGGCGGGGGCGGGGTTCTGTGTGGCTAGGGCCGGGGCCTTGGAAGTAGGCCGGAAGCAGCCGCGGCCCCAGCTCTGGAGACATGGCGGGCGTTAAAGGTATATCCGCGGTCCCGGCCTGGTAGTTCTGCGGTGGGGTCGCTCTTCTGCTCCGGGCTGAGCCTGGAGCTGCGCCTTCGGCACGCCACGGGGGAACAGCCACCCCGAGGCTCGCCACTCTTACCGCTTCTGCGGGCGGGGAGGCGCCCGCCTGCTTCTCTTTACCCCTTGGGGTGCGAGTGGAGGGGAGTTTCGGGTGGAACGTCAGCCCTTTTTTCTGTAAGACCACGCTCGCACCCGGCGTCTTTCCGCGCCCTCCAGGCAGAGGCCTCACCGCGGAGTCTTGTCTCCCCGGGAGACCCGGGCTAGCCCTGGGAGCATCACCTCCCTGGCTGCTGCTCAGGACCTCGGAGCGCCCCTCCCCCTGCAGGCTGCTGAGTTTCTGAACAAGGTTTCCACTGCCCGGTTTGGCCTCCTAAAGCCTCTCCTGCCTTTTACTCCCTCTCAGCAGAATTTCCCATTTCTTACAGAGAAGCCTTTGGTTCCTTCTCCAGTTTTCTTTTCGCTGGGGAGCTTAATCCTCATGTTCCTAGTGGTTTTTTTCCATTGGGCAGAGTTGACTGCGGGCGGGTGTCAGAAAGCGCCCAGAAATGCTGTGTTTTTCTTAATTGTGGAGACGAGGAGCATTTTAGCACTGTTTTCTTCAGTGTTTTCTCCATTTATGGACAGACAAGAAAGTAGTGTTTGTGCAATACGTGTTTTTGGGTGGGACATTTGATTAAAAGGGGGTACCAAGAACACCTGTGGTGAAGTGGTTACGCCCTCAGGCTGCTAATCAGAAGGGTTGGCAGTTTGAATCCACCAGTCGCTCCTTGGAAACTCTGTGGGGTAGTTCTGCTCTGTTCTGTAGGGTCCCTATGAGTCAGAATCGCCTTAAGGGCACACAGTAACAACACCGCTTCCCTTAATCTGCGTGACTTGAGAGGAAGAGATAGCAGGGATGAGAGAGGTTATCAGAAATATTTTGGTAGGAAGTCCTTACGTTTCTAATCTTGTGAATAGAATAGCATAACTTGTTTCCATGTTGAAGTTCCTATCCTCCCCAAAATTTGTGCCAAAAGATCTTCTCTCCCTACTTAACCAATATCTGCTGCAAGCATATATACAGTATATGCGTGTGTGTATTCACTATGAAATTTATCTGAGAGTGTGAGCTGTTAGGAGCAGATACATTGTATCATTATTTCTGGCTGAGTTTTAAATTCACTATCGGTTTAGTAAACATGGTTTACTTGGACTGTGTCCAGTGTGTACTATGTCGATTTGAAGCCAATGCAAAAAACAGATGACAGGTAGTATCTAAGTAATACATAGTGTTTAGTTATAACTAGAAACTTCCAAATAATAATGTTCAAACGTGAACAGGTTAGAACTTGTGACATAATAAAAAGTAAGATAAGATAAGAACTAGAAAAGGACTAAGGGGAGGGAGCATTTTGCAGTTAATTCCATTTAACTTTTATTGAGGGACTACTGTATGCCTGAGACTTAAGGTAAAAATATAAATGAGAAGTTATTGTGGGTTGCAGCTGGAAACAATTATATTATCGTATAAGTGTTTAAAGTATATTCAGGTACAGTGGGAACATGGATGGAATTACATAACCCTGCCCCAGGGAAGAGGAGGACTGTGTTCACAGAAGAGGCATGCTTGAGCTGAATCAGAAAGGGCCAATAAGTGTTTCACCTTATGCAGGAAAGCAGATATATTCCAGGTGGAGAGAACAATGTGACATGGGGTGGGGTGAGGGGAGTAGGCATGAAAGAGCACATTTCTTCATTTTAAGCTGCTTAGTAAGACTGTACTTAGGGGAAAAGTGGTGAGGGTTGAAGCTGGAAGGGCAGTCAGGAATTAGACCATGGTGAGCCTCAAGTGTCTGGGCAACTGGTAAAAGTGAAAGCAGCTACAAAGGTGTAATGCCAGACTGATAGATTTGAAAGATCACTGATATGGAAAGGATGGATTGGAAGAGTCACACTTGTAGGCAGGTAGATTCTTGTCATAGTCCAGGCATGAGACGAAGGCCTGCTCTAGGGCAATGGCGGAGGGTTTTAGAGAAGAGGGTGGATTTGAGTGATGTTTAGGAGATGGAGTCACCTGGACTTGGTGACTCACTGGAAGATGGAATGCGGTGATAGTGTCCGTCTTTCAAGATAGGTCCTTCAAGGGGAAGAATAAATGGGGTTTGGGAGGGGAGGCAGTTTTACGCATGTTGAATTTGAGTTTCTTGTTGACTATAAGTTGGAATTCACTCTATGGCAGTGGATTTGGTTTTGTTTTGGTTGGCCCTCCAGGCAGAGAAGTCCAGATTAAAGTTGGACATGCAGACCTAGTTCTTAGGACCAAGTCTGGGCTGCAACTTCAGATGTAGCAAGCCCTTACAGTAACGGTAGCTTTTGGTTGAATGCAATTTCTCAGCAAGAGTGTGTGGAATGAGAAGAGGGATAGAGTTGGATTCCTGGTCAACTCCAACTTTAAAAAGATGGCAGAGGATGAAATTTCCAGGGTGAGGGGGACTTAAAAGAGCAAGAAGAACCAATAAGAGATATGATTGAGAATCTTGAGAGATGAGTGTCATAGGATAGAAAGGTGTAGATTCTTAGCTTTGAAAGGTCTCCTGGAAGAGGCATAGAGGAGTGGAATAGCGCTTACTAGGGAGGTCATTTTCTGTAATGAAATAATATGTGGAAAGTTACTTTCCTTCCACGTTGGTACATTTTTCTGTTAACAAGTGACATGTACTAATTGAAAAAGATATAAATTAAAAGTGACAGTCCTTCTTTTTCCCCCAGTGTCTCCCCCAGTGAGAACCAGGTTAACATTTTGGTATGTATACTTCCAGATGTTTTTTAAAAAAGCACGTTGCCATCTTCCTAGAAAACAACCTGTCCAAATCTCCTCTTAGTCTCCCTGAATCTCCTCTTAAGTAAAATGAAACAATAAAAAATATTAATTAGTTTAATCAATGACTGATTTTGAATGTTGTGGATTTTTTTTTTCAGAAGAACATTTGGCTAATACAGTGTTCTATGCTTTTGATTCGTACTTCTATCAAAGAACATTGCTAAAATGAGCAGATACCTGCATCAGTCAGTGTATTTATTGAACACCTACTTTTTGCCAGGCCCTTTACATAGATTATCTCATTTAATTTCCATAAACTCCCTACTAAGGTGGTACCATTTTTCTCATTTTACAGGTGAGAAATCAGGTTTAAAGACGTTCAGTTTCTATCCAAGGTCATACAACCAAGTGGGGCAGAGTAAAGATTTAACTTAAACTGTGACTCAGAGCTCAAGCTTTTAAACAACCATGATAATCTGTCTCTCACTGAGCAGTGTGACAAGGGCAAATAGGTTCTACCCCCCAGAGCTTAGTGTCCAGCAGATGCAGGGAATAGATATCTTTATTCAGTGGATACTAGTTGGGAATAATTTTCTATGAAGCCATGAAAGTGATCTTCAAAAACTTGGAGTACTGTGGTTTTAGGGGGCAAAGTGACCAAAGGGTATGTATTACAGGGAAGCAGTTTTGGACATAAGGAAGGAGGAAAGCTTTCAACATTTAGAAACAGTCAGAATGAAATGGCCTACCTTAGGCTGTAGTGAGTTTCTCTTCCCTGGAGACGTTCAGACTAGTTGGCTGGTTTATTTTGTGACAAATATAGAGGAAATTCATACCTTAGAGGTTTGGTATTTAGATGCTTGAGACCTTTCTCTACCTTATGATTTTAAAGTGGTGGGCATAGGCAGTCATTTGCTAGTCAAATGTAACATCAGCTAATGAAATAAATTACAATAGTTAAGAGCTACGGCTACTAACCAAAAGGTTGGCAGTTCAAATCAACCAGCTGCTTCTTGGAAACCCTGTGGGGCAGTTCTGCTCTGTCCTGTAGGGTCACTATAAGTTGGAATCAACTCTACGGCAGTGGGGATTTGCTTAAGTTTGAAATCTTAAACTTTTTTTTACTTAAAACTTTTTATTGAGATATGATTCACATAACATAAAACTAACCTCTTTAAAGCATTCAGTTTAGTGGTTTTCAGTATATTCACAAGATTGTGCAGCCATCCAAAACCAGAAAACCAAACCATTTGCTGTTGAGTCAGTTCCGACTTACAGCAACCCCACAGGACAGATTAGAACTGCCCCGTAAGGTTCCCAAGGCTGTCAGTCATTACAGAAGCAGACTGCCGCGTCTTTTTCCGATGGAGCTGCTGGTGGATTCAAAACACTGACCTTTTGGTTAGCAGCTGAGTGCTTTTAACCACTGTGCCACCAGAGCTCCATGGTACAACCATCACCAGTGTCTAATTCCAGAACATTTTCATCACCCTAAAAAGAAACTCTGTACCCATTAGTAGTCATTCTCCGCCTAGATTCTGTCACCCACTGATCTGAGTTCAGCGTTTAACTCTTAATTTTATTTTTCACAGCTCTTGTGGCATTATCCTTCAGTGGAGCTATCGGGCTGACTTTTCTTATGCTGGGATGTGCCTTAGAGGATTATGGGTAAGTTACCATTTCAAAAAGAACTATTTTTCTTTTTGCATCTTTGTCAGTATTTGTATGAGTGTTAGAGTTTGGTCAATTTAGCACGAAGCTCTAGCCAGTTGAGTTAGTAAAGCCCAAATTTTGAACCCAGTCCCATGATAAGTAATTTGTCTTTGTGCAGAAGAAAGCTTTTTAAAATGGATTTATTCATTTAATAAACAATTTTTATTACTTATTCATTTCATAAAGCAGAGTGGCTGGTGGGTTTGAATTGCCAGCGCTTTGATTAGCAGTCGGATGCTTAATCACTGTGCCACCGGGGTTCCTTAAGAGGATTTTAGGCAGCTGGAAAGTTACATACTAAGGCTCAAAGACATGAGAGCGAATAGACTATTCAGGAAAGCACATATGGTTCGTTGTGATAGAGCAGAAGGAGTGGCAGGAGAAGGGGTTGGCCAAGGATCAAGGATGTAGAGTCAATTCTTTTGGGCTCTGTATGCCCTGTGAAGGAGATTAGACTTTATTCTTCAGGCAGTAGGAGCTGTGGAAGAATATTGAGAATGGGTTTGACAGGACGCCTGGGGGGTTATGTTAAGATGGTCATTCTGGCCAAGATTAGATAGGAAGGTGCTTAGACTGCAGTCAGGGAGGATAGTAAGTGAGTTTTATCATAAACAAGCAAAATTTAGTGCCCTGGCAGTAGGAATGGAAAGAAAGAGGAGAGAGAGACAAAGAAAGGCGATAGAATCAACAGATTTTGTTAATAAATGTCAATGGTCAAGAAGTAGGGAGAGGTCCCAGAAGTCTCCCAGGTGGCTTGCTAGAGCAGCTGGATAGAAGGTGAGGCCATTAACTGAGACCAGCTGGAGCTAGTTTTTATGATACTGATGAATTCAGATGTGTTGCCCCGGTCCTGGCCAACTACCACAGAAATTGTTTAGACACAAATATTAGCAATAAATTATATTGGTCCAGGACTTTCACAGATAATACTTGCTTCTAGCTTTAGAGATGTAAGGTCGTATTATCCTCATTTCTGTCTAGGAAACCAAAACCCAGAGTAAAGATTTACCTAAATTATAGGCAGTAAGTGTCAGAGATGGGAATGAAACTTAATGTCTTCTGACTCCCTTGACTAGAGATTTTTCCATTCCAACGGACTCCAAACTCAGGTATTTAGATTCTCAGTGATACACTATATCTCTCTAAGGTAAGAAAATGACCCTTTTATAGCTACTAAAAAGAAATTCATTTTATATCTTAATTATGGTGACCCAGGATTATCATCTACATCAGTGATTGGGAAACTAGGGCCTATAGGCCTAATCCTGCCCCCAGTCTCTTTTTGTAATTAAAATTTTGTTGGAAAACAGTCACGCTCATTTGTTTACATATGTCTATGGCCTAGGAAACCCTATGGGCAGTTCTACTGTGTCATGGAACCCTGGTGGTTCATTGGTTAAGAGCTGGGCTGCTAACCAGAAGATCAGCAGTTCAAATCCACCAGTTAACTCCTTGGAAACCCTATGAGGCAGTTCTACTCTGTCCTGTAGGGTGGCTGTGAGTCGGAATTGACTGGACAGCAACAGGTTTGGTTTTGGTTTGGTACTCTGTCATGCCACCACTCATCCGTCGGTTTGTCATACTGTGCTGGCTTACGTGTTGCTGTGATGCTGAAAGCTATGCCACCGGTATTTCAAATACCAGCAGGATCACCCATGGTGGAAAAGTTTCAGCGGAGCTTCCAGACTAAGACAGACTAGGAAGAAGGACCTGGCAATCTACTTATGAAAAATTAGCCGGTGAAAACCTTATAAATAGCAGCCGAACATTGTCTGATACAGTGTTGGAAGATGGGCCCCTCAGGTTGGAAGGTGCTCAAAATATGACTGGTGAAGAGCTGCCTCCTCAAAGTATAGTTGACTTTAGTAATGTGGATGGAGTAAAGCTTTCAGGACCTTCATTTGCTAATGTGACACGAATCAAAATGAGAAGAAACAACTGCAGACATCCGTTAGCAGTCGGAATGTGGAATGTACAAAGTATGAATCTAAGAAAATTGGAAGTTGTCAAAAATGAAATGGAGCGCTTGAAGATCGATATCCTAGGCAATAATGAGTTGAAATGGACTGGTATTGGCCATTTTGAATTGGACAGTCATATGTTCTCCTGTGCCAGAATTCAGAAGTGGTTGCAGCAGTACATTGACAGAGACCTGCCAGAAATTCAAGCCTGATTCAGAAGAGAATATGAAATGAGGGATATCACTGTTAATGTCAGATGGATCTTGGCTAAAAGCAGAGAATACCAGAAGGATGTTTACCTGTGTTTTATTGACTGTGCAAAGGTATTTAACTGTGTGGATCATGACAAATTATGGATAACATTGCAAAGAATGAGAATTCCAGAACACTTAACTGTGCTTATGGAGGAACTTGTATATAGATCAAGAGGCAGTCCTTCAAACAGAACAAGGGGATACTGTGTGGTTTAAAATCAGGAAAGGTGTGTGACAGGGTTGTATCCTTTCACCATACTTATTTAATCTGTATACTGAGCAAATAATCTGAGAAGCTGGACTATGTGAAGAAGAATGTGGCATCAGGACTGGAGGAAGATGAGTTAACCTGTGATGTACAGATGATACAACCTTGCTTGCTGAAAGTGAAGATGACTTGAAGCACTTCCTGAAGAAGATCAAAGACCATAGCCTTCAGTATGGATTGCACCTCAACAAAGAAAACAAAACTCCTCACAACTGGACTAATAAGCAACATCATGATAAACAGAGAAAATATTGAAGTTGTCAAGGATTTCATTTTACTTGAATCGCAGTCAACACCCATGGAAGCAGCAGTAAGAAATCAAATTATTACATTGGGCAAAAGACCTCTTGAAAGTGTTCAAAAGCAAATATGTCACTTTGAGAACTAAGGTGTGCCTGACCCAAGCCGGGGTATTTTCATTCACTTCATATGCATGGGAAAACTAGACAATGAATAAGGAAGACCGAAGAAGAATTGATGCATTTGGATTATGGGTGGCGAAGAATATTGAATATACCATGGACTGCCAGAAGAACAAACAGATCTGTCTTGGAAAAAGTATGGCCGGAATGCTCCTTAGAAGTGAGGATGGCAAGACTTTGTCTCAGGTACTTTGGACATATTATCAGGAGGGACCAGTCCCTGGAGAAGGACATCATGTTTGGTAAAGTAGAGGGTCAGCGAAAAAGAGGAAGACCTTCAATGTGATTGATTGCCACAGTGGCTGCAACAGTGGGTTCAAACATAACAACAATTGTGAGATTGGCACAGGACCGGGCAGTGTTCCATTCTGTTGTATATGGGGTCGCTGTAAGTCAGAACTGACTGGACAGCACCTAATAACAACAACAGCGCTCTGTCATATAGGGTCGTTATGAGTCGGTATCGACTCGACGGCACACAACAACAACATGGCTGTTTTGGGGCTTCAGTGGCAGAGTTGAATAGCTAAGATGGAAACCATGTAGTTTGTAAAACCTAAAATATTTATTACCTGGCCCTTTTACAGAAAAGGTTTTCAAATCCTCGACTTACATATTTACTGAATATTTAATATTCCTCTAGTTTAAAATTAGGAATCCAAACTCAATACTTCCACCCTGAGTCCTCTTGATGAAGGGCACTTTTCTGCTTGCTCTTTAGCTGCCATCCTGCCCACCTGCATCTGTGGCTGAAATGGGCTGCTTTCATCACATCACTGCCACTCCTGTTCAGAGTGCCTGGCTGTCTGTGTGGATCTCTGTTATCACAGTATTGTGGTGATTGTATTATCGTGGTGTGTGTGCATATATATATACACACACACACACACACGTACACATGTATATATAAATGAGTAGTGACTAAGCTTTTTTTTCTCCTCAAAAAATACAGCATAGTAAATGCCTAGGTGATGGAAAAAGAGATGATAGATTATTTTTGAAGTATTTATAGAGCAAAGATAACCAGGAACCAGATGACAGTTTTTAATAAATACAAAACATTGGATTTTGAAAGAAAACATTTTTTGTTTTGTGTTACATTATTCTTTTGATCATTTATAATAAAGATTAGAGTGTATCTATAAAGTTTTTATTAGTGAGCATATCAGTTTAGCATACCTTCCATACTTAACACGCAATGGTTAAGCACTCGGCTGCTAACCGAAAGGTTGACGGTTCAAACCCACCCAGCGGATCCACAGGAAAAAGACCTGGCAATTGCTCCCATAAAGATTACAAGCTAGAAGACCCTACAGAGCAATTCTGCTCTGTCACATGGGATCGCTATGAGTCGAAAATCAACCCAACAGCACCTAGCAATATACTTAAAATCCATTTATTATTCATTCAACAGTTATTAATGGAGCATCTCATTATAGTCACTGGAGATAAATGGTGATTCACCAAGACAGATCAGATCCCTGTTCTCATGAACAAGAAAATACCAGGAGTAAGTACTGTGCCGAAAGTTAAAAGAGGGTGATGTGCTAAGACTGACTCTGGAGTACTTTAGAATGGATGGTCAGGGAAAGCCACTTTTAGGGGGGACGTATCAGTTTAGATTTGCATGATAAGAAGGATCCAACCAGTGGAGCATCAGGGGGAGAGCATTGCAGGCAGAGGGCACAGCTAGTGCAAAGGCCCCAAGGCAACAATGAGCTTGCATTGTTTAAGGAACAGGAAGAAGGTTGGTGTGGCCCCAGGGAAGATGGGAAGATGATACCAGATGAGTGAGAGAAATAAACAATACCAGGTCATATAAGGCTTTGTAGGCCAGGGCAAGGAATTTGGGTTTTATTCTAAGTGTGATAGGATGCCATTGGAAGGTTTCAAGCTTGCGCTCACTGAAAAGATCTTCATTGAGTTAGCATGTGCAAGCCACTGTAGTATATTCTGTAGCAAAAGCAAACACAGCTGAGACAAGATTCTGCCCTTAAGGTAATTACAGCTTAGTAATACAAAAAACAAGGAATCCTGGTTGCTCAATGGTGAGTGCTCATCTGCTGACTGAAAGCTTGGCGGTTCGAACCCACCTAGCAGCTCTGTGGGAGAAAGACCTGGCGATCTGCTTCCATAACGATTACAGCCTAGAAAACCCTATGGTAAGTTCTGCTATGTCATATAGGGTCATTATGAATCGAAATCAACTCAATGGCTCTTAACAGCAATACAGAGAACAATAAAGTGTCTTGATTATGCATTGTCCAGTTGTTTCTGTACACGATATGAACTACTATCTACGTATCAATGAACCAGTAATTTTTAAATTATCAGTACTTATATAGTCATAGTAAAGCTCATCTTATGTATGAATATTAACAACTGAACAAGTAAGTTTTTGTTATATTTTAAAAACAATAGCATGTCTTTCGTTTTAACTTTTCTTTTTGTGTTTTTTTCTGGGTCCATCTGACAGCGTGTACTGGCCCTTGTTCGTCCTGATATTTCACGCCATCTCCCCCATCCCTCACTTTATTGCCAAAAGAGCAACATATGACTCTGATGCAACAAGTAGTGCCTGTCGGGAACTGGCGTATTTCTTCACTACTGGAATTGTTGTTTCTGCCTTTGGATTTCCTGTTATTCTTGCTCGTGTGGCTGTGGTAAGTTTTGTTTTCTGTTGTTTGGCCAGATTGTCACTGAGTTTACTTCAGAGACCTGTGTTTGAGTCCTCAGTTTCATTTTCATTGCTTATACTTCATATTCAAAACCAGACGTCTTTTTAGTTTCTCTGTTTCTCCTTTTCACATCTATCTATTGATATCAAGGCCACATTTTTAGAGTGCATTCTTTGTTTCTCTTATAGCCTTTAGCCAGACCACGCCCTTTCTTGTGTTTTCTACTTGAAGCTGTTCTCCTAGAATTGTTCTTATATCCCTGCCTCCTAAATCTTAGGGCAATCCACAGAGACTATAATAGTAATATATTTCTAGTTATAAAGTTACGATCATAATCAAATTCTTCTCCTGCAAATAGGACCATGTACTCAATTCTCAAGTCAATAATGTGCACATATTGAAGGACAACTGTGTAGGTACTAGAAGATACAGTTAATAAGATGACATCCTTTTAGATCCAATGTAGAAATTTTCTTTTCATCTCCAAAAAGCACATTGTGGGTTTAATTTATTCAGTCCTTTGATGCTTACTCTCTCTCCTACTGTTTGCTTTTATTTCTCCCCTTCCAGACTACATTCTGTTTCAATTTTGTGGAACTTGTTGGGGTGTTGAGTATCAGATATGCACAAGTCTTGCTTATTCATTCAATAAATATTTTTGTATTATCTGCTATTTGTAGAACCCCATGAATAAGAGCATAGGAACTAGCACGATGGTTAAGTACAGGCAGTCCCTGGATTACGAACAAGTTCCATTTCTGTCTTTAAGTTGAATTTATACGTAAATTGGGACAGTTAGGTACAGTTCGTATCTACCATCAGTCATATGTTCGGCTTAGTATATGATACACTTTTCTGTGCATAAAAAACATTAAAAATACACTTCAAGGTACATTAAAACATCTTTAACATAATAACACAGTATAATAATGTTTTGATGTGGGTCACAAAGTAGCGCCCGTTTGTTATTACAAACCACTGTATGTACCTCGAATTTAATATATTAGGCTTTATGGGGGTTGGTTTGTAACTTCATAAGTCAGATGTAACCAGGGACTGCCTGTATACTATAAATGTACTATTGTATGATAATTGAAATACGATCAGAATAAGATAGGAGCACCAACAGGAGAAAAATTCCAACTGGCATTTGATATGGGGCTCTTAGGATAAATAGGGTTTTGACTTATGTAGGGAAGGCTATTATAAGCAGTGGCACCCAAGTGTGAAAATGCAATTTATAGAATAAAGAGCAGTCCAGCATATTATGTTAATGACGGTAGAATAATTTGGGAGAGGATAGAGAGAATGGTTGCACAACTTGAAGAATGTACTCAATGTCACTGAATGACACATGGAGAAATTTTTGAATTGGTGTATGTTTTGTTGTGTATATTTTCACCACAATTAAAAAAAAAATAAAAAAGCAGTCCAGTATGATGCAGCAAAAAGGGAGTACTTGAGATTGAGGCTGGAAAAGTTGGTAAAGCCTGATTGGGAACAGTTTTGAACTTGATCTAGATAATGAAGAAGCATTGAATGTTATTGAGTAAAAGATTGTCATGGCCTTTTTCTTCCTGGGCTGTAGCCAGCACTGTTAAGTTGTGCTGTAAATACTGTTTTTCAGTACTGCATTGTGTTTTGTGAAGAAACTTTCATTGGTGTTTCTATTGGTTAAATAAAAACAAACAATGCCCACTAGAGGGTGCTCTCACCTCCAACTAGGCCTCTGAAAAATCAATCTGCCAAGCTGAAAGCTGCTTTCATTTGTATGCAGATTATTGTTTAAAGTCTTTTCTTGCCTAGAAAAGAAACAGACAAACCCATAACGCTTCAATTTCTATTTGCTACAAAAGGAGGCAATTCGTGCAGAACTTTTAGTACCCAATATTGTCATTGGACCATTCATAATCTTGCTACAAGTAGTTTACTTAAGGCAGTCATTATCTACTGAAAACAAGTAGGAAAATTTGTTTAATGGGGAACATGTTAAGGATGGTACTAGACTTAATTAATAACCATCATGGAAGTAATTAGACTAATTACTGAAGAGTTCTATGTATCCTGCCTATTACATTATTAAGCCTTTTAGCAGCTTTATGTAATATTTCACTGGATGTTTCTAATGCAGAAAATAACAGATTTGCAACTAGCATAAGAAGAAGACAGTAAAGAGTTAACCCTTGTTTTCTTGTGTTTCAGATCAAATGGGGAGCTTGTGGCCTTGTGCTGGCAGGCAATGCAGTCATTTTCCTTACGATTCAAGGCTTTTTCCTTGTATTTGGAAGAGGAGATGATTTTAGCTGGGAGCAGTGGTAGCACTTTTTCTGATGTAATGCATTGAATTTCTTAGAATTCATACTCTGTATATGTCTACACATGTGGCATCTTACTATGAAATTTAATATGCTGTTTTCTGATACTTTATATCATCTCTGAAAGGAGTGGCTGTTTTCACAGAGCAGGGAGGGACAGAGTAACCAGAGAGGGTGCTGGTGAAGTGCAGGGGAGAGAGGAGGAGCTGGAACCTGTCCCTACTTCTAGCCGAAGAGGAAAGAATAGATAGGTAATATTTTGTGATTTCCCTGTATAATCCAGCACTTTTCCCTAGCTCCCTGCCTGTTCCACCCCACCCCCGTTCCCCACGAGTTCTGATGTACCCTTCTTAAAGACTCTGGCTTCTCCTTCCTGTGGAGATATGGGAGCCATGTAAGCAAGCAGAGGGTCAACTGCTTCATTTTTTGTACATGTTCATGTACTCATTGTCTTTCAAGTCCTGTAGGACTTTAATTTTTTATAACTTTATGCCACCTCTAAATGAATCATTGGGAATACATTTCATGTTGGACCCTGTAATCACAGTTTTTCTAGCTCAACTGATTTTTTGTCCAAGACCTATTGAGGAAAGGAGATATGGGAATTAGAACAACATGATCAAAACAATCAGTGATTTTTAAACATAGTCAGTGCATGGCAACTGATGTGCATGCAAAACACTTAAACCTTGAGGTTGTAGTCTGAGTAATTATTTAGCTCAGCCTTCATATTCTGGTATGATGCTGGGGCTAGGAAAAGATAAATGCAATACTTAAAAGGTAACGTGTAAAGTTATTTTTTGTCCTCCTGCATGATTGTTATGTTTTTAGTGTCCTGTGTATGTATAGAATTGTTGTTGTTATTTCCAGTATTTATATTAGAAAAATAATATACTTTATGAGTTTTAACCTTCATTTTTAATAACACTGACATTTATTGTATTGTAATAAATTTCACTTTTAACACAGATGAAAGGTTTAATTTTAGAAGTCTTTATTCTGGTGTATTCTTGCTTAAAAAAATAACAATGAGAATTTCTTGGTATTTTGAAACGGGCAGTTTTGAGCAATATTCTGTCCTGCAACAGAATAATAGCAGTTAACTTTCAAGATAGCATTTTGAATGTCTCTATTGGCTTGTAATGGCTTTTCCCTGCCCTAAGATGGCAACAGTGATTAATTTATATTACCTTTTGTAAAAGTGTCCTTGTTGCTTATACATATTTCAAATAGCCAAGGTAGCCTTAATGTATAGCCTTAAAGCAGTATCTCTTGTTGCATTTGCAGAATGCTACAAAGTCCTTGCATATAAAATATTTGTAGCTATTCCCTAGTAATGGAATTGCTTACTGAAGTGATAGATTATTGGATATGCTGTGTGTCTGCAAAGAGACATTTATTCAGCAGTGCCTAAGTATCATTTAAGTAATAAATGCTAGTAGGAAAGTGTTGCTATATTTTCATCTTGGTGACATAAATGTTAGGCACTTTTTTTTTTATAACGGTTCATTTTTACTATATATCTTAGAATATAGTCTGGAGATTCAAAGCATATTGATTACATTGTAAAACTTAAAGAATCACTTAAAGAATTGTGCATAGGTAGATAATCTCCACTTTATGAAGGGATTGTCTGTCATGTTTTCAGACCACTGGCAGACTTTGAAACACTTTTCCCACAGAAACACTATTGTGAGTTGGCGATTGAGTTCCCAGGCCAGCTTCTAGAGCAGGCTAAACCCACATGTAGCTGACCTATACTGCTCAAGATACCTGCCTAAGTTTTGGGTCGTGGGAGCAAGGTAGTGTGAACATTTTGGAGATAGAAGAAAGCAAGTTTCCACTTCTTTCCTAAGAACAAGGTCTTTGATGCCTTTTCACTTCAATTTTTGCATCCCCTTCCACTTTCTAAGGAATGGTTTCTAAGGTTGGTGCAAACAGTTAACCATGTGGCTGCTAACCAAAAGGTTGGAGGTTCGTGTCCACCCAGAGGAACCTCAGAAGAAAGTCCTGGCAATCTACTTTGGAAAAATCAGCCATTGTAAACCCTATGGAAAAGAGTTCTGCTCTGATACACATGGGGTCGTCATGAGTCAGAATCGACTCCATGGCAACTGGTCCACTTCCTAATGCCCTAGTTCATGTGTCCTTGGGGTCTGTGTTCACTCCTGCAAGTTTTGCTCTCCTCCTTTTCCAGCTGAGGCCTCCCTCCTAGCCTGCCTCACCGACTGAGGTTTTTCATATTCTGAATTTTTTCTACTCCCACCAGTCAGTTTTTCTTAGTACAGCTGATATCATCTGGTGTTAAGAAGAAAGTAATCTTATTAAACTCCTTCCCAGGAGAGAATGAATGACTTGTGATCATCTTACCCACATCTGAAACTTTATTGACCACCTGCCGTGTGCAGTTAGCATAGAGTGCTACAGCTGCATTTTTATGAGAATTCGTCAACTCAGATGACTCTCTCATTCATAGAAGTATGGCAGTGTTTCAAAGTGAAGTGAAAAAACATTCCATTCGTTTATAGAAGGAAGTTAACATTTTGGGATCACATCTCAGCTTCCTCAGGGTGAGTTCTAAGCTGGTCCTGTTTTTTCACAGTTGTTTCTTTTCTTCCGTTTATGAACTTACAGACTTTTCTTACAATCCTTAGAACATTTTTACCCCTGAGATACCTCCGTGATGAAGACTCTTCTACGGGCTGAAATGTTTCATTATGTTAATCACTTTCCTTATGCTCTCAGGGGAATGCTCAGGAGATGGTATAAAAATGTGCCTTTTCAAAGATGGCAAAATTCTGATTTTATACCATATTATAACCAAAATGTTTATGAGGACACTAGCATTTTCTGAGCATTGTAATTAATTCACAACTGGGAAATATTTCTGTAGTTGAATATAAGTTATATGTTTTAATTCTTTTCCCATTCTGCCTCATGAAGTACATTATTTTCAAAAATCCAAGTGTGTATAGCTCATAGCTTATGAATTATAGTCTGTGTGTGTGTGTGTACTTTCTAATGACCATGCTGCTGGAGTAGAGCAGTGATAACGTGTAACTCCAAACCTGATAAGAAAGACCCCCAAGATTGCTTTAGAGTGCATTATATATGTGTGACGAGGATGATGACTTTCTAATAAAACTTGTCATTTATGGTTTAACAAAGGTTTGTATGTACGTTATTAAACTGAAAAAATATGTATTTTATTTTGGAATGCATTATATTAGAAAGGAAGCCAGCAGATTTATCTCCCCAGTGTTTTTATTTAAATAATGTCATTTAATTTGACTGTTTTGAGCCGATACTTAACCATAATTGAAGAGAGGCAGCCCAGGAATGTTGTGTTGACTGGGAAGAATCCAGTCCCAGTTAAAACGTTGTGGCTAGCACTCGCCTGCCCAGGGGGGTGGGGTGGGGTAGAGGTGTCGGGGGGTGGTTAATCAAGAGTTTGCTGTATTTAAAAAAAGGGAATAAACCTGACACTTAAAAAAAGTGCTATATTGAGTCTTGCACAACTCGATGGTGCCCGGCTACCACCACTGACTACTCTGACAGGGATCACAATAGAGGGTCCCGGACAGAGGTGGAGAAAAATGTAGACCAAAATTCAAATTCACAAAAAAAGACCAGACTTAACTGGTCTGCAGAGACTGGAGAAACCCCAAGAGTATGGCCCCTGGACACTCTTTTAGCTTGGTACTGAAGTCACTCTTGAGGTTCACCGTTCAGCCAAAGATTAGACAGGCCTATAAAACAATAATACATGTAGCTCAACCACATATATGAGACTAAGTGGGCACACCAGCCCAGGAGCAAGGACGAGAAGGCAGGAGAGGACAGGAAAACTGGACGAATGGAAATGGAAATGGGGAACCCAAGGTCAAGAAGGGGAGAGTGCTGACATGTCATGGGGTTGGCAACCAGTGTCACAAAACAATATGTGTATTAATTGTTTAGTGAGAAACTAATTTGCTCTGTAAACCTTCACCTAAAGCACACACACACAAAAAAGCACCATACGTATTCTGAAGCATCTTCTTGTACACTAGATAAAAGAATGCACTCATGTAAATTACTATTTAAGGGATAATTTGTTCTGCTTATGCATGAAACGTTTGGGGAAGATCCAATGTTTTACAGATGGATTTAGACAACTGGATTGTAAAGAGAAACTGAGCTAGTTATTTCTTTGTGTTGCCCTCTAAGTGTAGAGTTAGATTTTTGATGGAAATTTCAAGATACCTGCATAGCTGTAAGGTGTTAGAAGAAAACAGTTCCCAACCAAACTTCTTGTCCGAGGTTTGGGCTCATGAATGTTCTTTTAGAAAGCATGCCAAATGCACCAAGACACCTGATCCTGGGCTGAGAATGGACGTGTCTGGGGAAAGCATACAACTGATATTTAAACATAGTACCTTTGGTTTTGAGATTTTTATTATACTTTTTTTTGTTAGCCGAATGTGAATGAAAAGGTCAGTAATTATAATTGGGAAGTTATTTTCTTCCCTGTGTTGCTTCCTACAGTGGCTCTTAAACATTTCTTTTAAAATTATCAGTCAAGTTTTATCCTCTTTTTTTTTTTTTTTTGCAGAAGTAGAAGACAAATATCTGTTAAAAAAAAAAAGTAGGTGAAGAATTTAAATTTCAATACTTTCCCACATTCCTTTAAATTTAACTTTGTAGAAAATAAGTTTCAATTCCTTTTAATTTCCAAGTAGTTACCAGACATAATGCAAATTTAATAGATGACCATTTTAAAATAATTGTCTTCAATACTGGGCATATAGGCAAAGTGGTCTTAATCTTAAAATTGCTCATTTGGAGAACATGAAGACTTTGTACATTATATCTCTTCACTGTTGATTATATATTTATCAAAACTGGATAATTACAGCTGTTTTACACACTTCCAAATTAATCATCAAACCAGTTCCCATCGAGTTGATTTTGACTCATCGCAGCCCTATGTGTATCAGAGTAGAGCTGTGCTCCACAGTTTTCAGTGGCTGATTTTTCACTAGTAGATCACCCAGCTTTTCTTTCCAGGTGCTTCTGGGTGGACTCGAACCTCAAACCTTTCAGTCAGCAGCTGATTGTTTTAACCATTTGTACCACCCAGGGACTCCTAATTACTCTTGTTAGCTGCCTTGGAATTGGCCCCAGACTGATGGCAATGCCATGCACAGTGGAATCGGACAGTTGTGATCCATAGAGTTTTCTTAATATTTAAACTTGTATTTATTTTTCTCCTCAGAATAGTAATAAAACCATCAGTTCAATTTTAGCTGGATAATTATTTCTATTAGTTTTTTTAAAGCATGGATGCACCAACACTTCTACCTCAGCGTTTTCATGTGTTTAGCCATTGAGAAATGAATTATATCACCATATTCTGTAAAGGTTCATGATTCATATGGTGCCACCCCACCCCACAATTCTATGTTTGTCTTCCTAACAAATCCAGAATTAATCAGCACTTCCAGCTATCACGGCTGCAGCCTTGTAATTTGTGGTCCCTTGACATTGCTTTTGCTAAAAACCACTTACCGCTGATGGAAATGAGTCAGATGAGTTAGATGAGCTGCAAACACAGGTTTTAATCTATTGCTTGATTTTTTAAAGATGCCGAAGTTAGTATTTGCTGTGAATCTTACAGTGATACCTAAGCTGATGCACTGTAGTCTGAGTCGCAACAGTTTGTGGTTTAGAGCAGGTCTGTAACCTACTCACTTTGCCCATGTGTGATGTTTCCTGTACATTTTCTCTCATCCTGTGACCATAGCCAGAGGCCCTGAAAGAGAAGTTCCCCACCAAACACTGGCACCAACATTTAGCCCCTCTTTGCCTGTAATTTAGCAATAAGGGAATGTTGAAAGTTGTGGTGCAGACACACAGGCAGCTTGAAGATAGGACTTCTTTTGACCTAAGACACAACAATGAGAAAGGAGTGCAAGGTGTCACATAGAACATATTTATGAGGGATAATCAGTGGCATGATGTAACTACAGGATTAATACACTTGCCGCTAATTTAATTTGAGATTTAGTTAATGGAAAATAGGAGGAAACTTTTCATTTGTTTAAGAAAAAAGCTACCTTCTGTCTACACTCACTGACTTGATGATCTCATGCTGTCAATGTCTTAAGTCTTTAAATACCTTATGTAGGCAGCTGAGGTTGTCCTGGGTGGTGCAAATGGTTAAGCACTTGGCTACTAACTGAAAGCTTGGCAGTTGTAATCCACCCAGAGGTGCCTTGGAAGAAACGCCTGGCAATCTACTTTGGAAAGATTACAATTGTTGAAAACTCTATGGACCACAGTTCTACTCTGAAACATGTAGGATCACCATGAGTCAGAGTTGACTTGATGGCAACTGGTTTGGTTTTGGTTTTGGTAGGCAGCCAACTCACACATTTTTAACCACCAGCCCAGATTTCTCCACTAAACTCCAGAATTGTATGTTCACCTGCCAGCATAACCTGTCCACTTAGATGCCTAATAGGCATCTCAAATTTAGCTTGTCCAAAATCAGGATCTTGATATTCACCATTCTTTCCAGTTTCTCAGGCCAAAAGATTTGGGCTTTTCAGGACTCCTCTTCATTGCACATCCCACATATAGTCCATCGGGAAATTTTGTCTGTTCCACCTTCAAAGTGTTTCCAAAATCAAAACACTGTTCGCACCTTCATGCTACCACTATGGTTCAAGACACCAACGTGTCTTGTGTAGATTATTGCTCCAGCCTCCCAGCTGTTCTCTCTGCTTTTGCGTTTCTCCTCCTTCAGACTAGTTTCAACGTGGCGTTCAGAGTGAGTCTGTAAAATCTGTATCAGATCATGTCACTCCTCTGCTCCAAAGGTCTCCCATTTTACTTCAAGTAAAGGCCAACGGTCCAAATGGCCCTGTGTGATCTGCCCAGTCTCGCCTCCCATTTACCTCTTTGACTTTATCTTCTTTTACTCTTCCCCTCACTCATGTTGCTCCAGCTACACAGAAGGCATGCTCCCATTTCAGGGCAATGCTCCTGCTGTTCCCTCTGCCCAAGTGCTCTTGCTCTACATTTTCACACAGCTTGTTCACTCACCTCCTTCAGGTCTTTGCTCAAATGTCACCCTCCCAGTGTGATCTTCACAAACCATGTTGCTTACAATAATAACCTTCCATTTTCCCACCTTAATTTTTTTGTACTACTTAGGGTAATCTTACGTACTATAGATTTTACTTGTTTATATTGCCTGTCCTCACCACCTGAATGTTCCATAAGGGCAAGGATTTTTGTCTGCTTTGTTTATTAGGTTGTGTTTGTCTTTATTGTTAAGTTTTGAGAGTTTTTATGTATTCTGAATATAAGTTCGTTCTCTGACATAGGATTTACAGATATTTTCTCCCATCTATGAGTTGTCTTTTTATTTATTTTTTGACACTGTCTTTCAAAGCACAAAAATTTTTTAATTTTAATTAAATCCAGTTTATTTTTTTTCTTTTGTTGCTTATGCTTTTGGTGTCATAACAATAACAACAAAAATTGTCTAAAGCAAGGTGACAAAAGATTTTCTTGTAAGCATTTTATAGTTTTAGCACCTACATTTAGATCTGTGATCCATTTCAATTTTTGAAAATGGTGTGAGTTAGGGGCCCACCTTCATTCTTTTACATATAGATATCCAGTTGTCCCAGCACCATGCCTAGGATGTCAATCTTTATGCAGTCCATTTCATTTTTACAGCTTCCAATTTTCCTGGATTCATACTTTGTACATTCCACATTCCAATTATTAATGGATGTTTGCAGCTGTTCCTTCTCATTTTGGTCGTACCACCTCAGCAAATGAAGGTTCTGAAAGCTTGACTCCATCCATATCACTAAGGTGGACTCTACTTTAAGGAGGCAACTCTTTCCCAGTTGTATTTTGAATGCCTTCGACTCATCTTCTGGCACTATATCAGACAATGTTTTGCTACTATTCGTAAGGTTTTAACTGGCCAGTTTTTTCAGAAGTAGACTGCCAGGTCCTTCTTAGTCTGTTTTAGGCTGGAAGCTCAGCTGAAGCCTGTCCACCATGTGTGACCTTGCTGGTATTTGAAATACTGGTTACATAGCTTCCAGCATCACAGCAACATGCAAGCCACCACAGTACGACAAACTGACAGACTTGTGGGGAGCTTAATTTTAGTCACTGTTAATACCGAGGACTAATTAAGTCAATGCCAGGAAATATTTTTTTTCTCTCTCTCTTTCCCCTACCCCATTATTCCGTTTTTCGTTATCTGAATTTATTCTCAGCAATAGCAGCTAACAGGTCGAAAACTGTTGAAAACAGTCGATTCTTATGGTCTCTTTTATTTTAAGCAAAATCAGTAAGATTACAAACTCTGTTGCATTTGAGATAATCCAAGTGGTTATCCAGGTGCTCAGAAGCTTGTAAAGAACTGTTAAACCTCACATATTTCTAGGGCAGCATTAAAAATTAGAGGAGTTTAAGTTCACATGTCTTATCAGGTGAAATTGATTTTGGTTTGAATTTCTTTATTCAAATTGAGAAATATTTTAATCAGAACAAATACAGATAACACATAGTAGGAACTCAGAATATGAAATGGCATTTTAATTGGCATGGAGTTTCTTAGTAACTTTAGAGTAAGATTATGTGGTTTTAGCTAAAAATAGATTTTGTCTAGATTAAAGAGATTAGATTGTGACCTATATTTTAGTCTTAGTTTTGCAGTCCTTGGCAATTTAGGACTATGTAATCAAACCAAACCCATCACCATCAAGTCAATTATGACCCTATAGGAGTAGAACTGTGAGTAGAACTGCCCCATAGGGTTTCCCAGGCTGTATTAAAAAGCAGACTGCCACATGTTTCTCCCATGGAGTGACTGGTGAGTTTGAACTGCTGACCTTTCAGTTTAAAGCTGTGTTTAATTAATTTTTACATTTGCCTCTTTCAATCCAGTGAGAAATTCTGGAGTTCTTCGTTTGCAGCTTGAGTGGGTTTGACATGACTCTTTGCCGTAAAGGAATAAATAGTGTCTGAGTTGACAGCTGAATTAAATTAACTCACTGGTAAACTATGAATGTATGCTTTGTTGTGCAGTCTTGTTGATATTTGAAAATGCATATTCCCTTACCTTCAATATTGTTTTAAAAATGGAAAGCTTGCGTTCATTCTTGATACTTGTGAAATGCTTCTCTTACAAGATGCTTTCTTTCTGCTCCTACTTTTCTATTCAAGTTAGCCTATGGACTTAGTTCTTCCTGAACAAAGAGTTAGAAAAGAGATTCTAGTGCCACAGGCATGGATCACAGTCCAGAAATTCAGGGACAAGAATTACTTTATTTTCTTATTTTCCTTATATCATCAACTCCATGCCTCCCATCTCATGGGACTGATGAGAAATTCAACTCTAGTTTTCTTGGGTCTACTAAACCTGGGGTGACATGAGAACCTAGACCTTAAAGCAAGGAGCAAGTCTTCAACCTTTCTGGTCATTGACCTTCATCCATCACAAGTTAATTTTGACATACTCATTGCCTCTGATTACATGATCTTTTTGGGATCAGTGGTTTCTGAAGCTTTCGGACCACTATTGGTGCAAAGGCATCTCCGTTGAGGCTTAAAACCATAAAACTATTTCTCTTCTTAGCTCTTGCTACCTTCCCAGGGTGCTGCCAGCAGACTGGGCACGGCCCCTCCTTAAGGATCCTCATATATATTATATCCTTCCAATAGATTGGAAGACTCAATATTGTTAAGATGTCAATTCTCTCCAAACTGTTCTGTAAATTGAAATTACCAGCAGGGTTTTTGGAAGAAATTAATATGCTACCTGACTATCAGACTTATTGTAAAGCTACATTAGTCAAAACAGTGAGGTATTGGAGAAAGGATACAAATATAGATCAATGGAACCGAATCAAGGGTCCAATATTAGACCTACCCATATAAGACTGAGTGATTTTTTAATTAAAAAAAAAAGAGTAATTCCAAATTGATGGGATACAGCATTGAACAGGACAGATGATTTGCCCTCATGGAGTTCACTTTTGAATGAGGAAGACGGGTAATTAATTTTTAAAAGTAAACATATATATAAGTAATAAAATATGATAGTGGTAAATGCTATGAAGAAATAAATCAGGATTAGTGCATAGAAAATCACTTCAGGAGGAAGTATTTAGTTAGGGTAGACAGAGATGTGAAGAATGAGAAGAAACAAAAAGGATTAAACCTGTTTTTAGGATGCAGTTCTGGTTTTCTTTTGTTTGTTTATTCATTCTTTCTATAAATATTTGTTGATCATCTACTATATGCCAGGTATTCAGGTGCTAGAGATGTTATTGTGTTTTTTAGCTGCTGTTAGGCCAGCCCCACTCATAAAGACCCCATGCACAGCGGAACAAAATGCTGCTTAGTCCTGCACCATTCCCATGATTAGTATGGATCAGATAGTTGTGATTCATAGGGTTTTCACTGGCAGATTTTCAGAAGTAGATTGCCAGGCCTTTCTTCCTAGTCTGTGTTAGTCTGGAAGCTCCCCTGAAACCTGTTCAGCATCATAGCAGTACACAGTCCACCACTGACAGATGGCTGGCGGCTGTGTATGAGCTGCAGTGGCTGGGAATTGAACCCAGATCTACAGCATGGAAGGTGAGGATTCTACCACTGAACCACCAACGCCTCTCTTGAGATAGAGTCTTCAATAAAATAAACAAAATAACCCTGCCCCCACAGAGCTTACTTTATTTTTTTGTAGAGGAAACAGAATAAACTACATAAATAAGTAAAATGTATATTATGTTATTGATAAATGCTAAGGCAAAAAACAAAACAAAAAACCCAAAGGAAGGAATATAGGAAGAATGTATGTGAATGTGCATATGGATGTGAGTGGGTGATGGTGGTTTCCATTTAAGCTAAAGTGGCCAGGAAAAGACTTACTAAGAAGATGACATTTGAAAAAAAGTGAGGAGGACTCGTGCAGTTTATGAGTGG
Organism: Dugong dugon; assembly: GCA_030035585.1. Lineage (NCBI taxonomy): Eukaryota > Metazoa > Chordata > Mammalia > Sirenia > Dugongidae > Dugong > Dugong dugon. Next base: position 94,280,163 of record CM057462.1, read on the forward strand.
CAGTGGGGAAAAGATGGTCCAAGGAAAGGAATAAGAAAGTGCAAAGGTCCTAAGGTGGTATCGTGCCTGCTCTGCCTAAGGAAATGGATGTAGCGGGCATGGAGAGCTTGGGGGAGAGTGGACAGAGATAAGGCCGTGTGCATGGGGGATGGCAGGCTGTTCACAGCCTATGGGGTCTTGTAAAGACTTAGGCTTTTCCTTAGAGATGAGAAGCCATGAGAGGGATTTGAGTAAGAGTGGCATGATATAAAGGAGCCCTGCTGGTGCAGTGGTTAAACTGCTCAGCTGCTAACTGAAAGTTTGGTGGTTTGAACCCACCAGCTGCTCCATGGAAGAAAGATGTGGTAGTCTGCTTCTGTAAAGATTTACAGCCTTGGAAACCCTATGGGGCACTTCTAATCTGTCCTGTTGGCTCGCTATGTGTCGGAACCCACTTGATGGCAATGGGTTTGGTTTCGGTTGGTATGATAATTTAGGTCTTAATAGAATTGCTCTACTTGTTATGTCTTAATTAAAATTATTATATAAAGAAAGAGAGGAAAAACAATTTTGCTTCTCCAAATTAGCTTTGTTTATGTCTTTGAAAGAAATAAAAAAACGAGAACAACAAACCACAGAAAACATAAACACATTTTGTTCAGGGACAGATGACTGAAGCAATAAGGGTGAATCACAGAGTCACAGAATCACAATCATGTCCAAAGTACTCAGGAAATGGCTTGGTCCTTAATTAATCATTCCATGTTGTTAAACTCTGTGGAGATAAATTTAGCCAGCGTAGGTGGAACGAGGTGAGTTCCGATGAAAACATGTTTTCAGTGAAGTTGGTGAAGAATGCTGTGTAAAATCAAAATAACTGAATCTATGTCCTGACAGTGTTGAGTTTGGTATGACACATCCCTAGCCGTTACTACTTTGGTTATCTGTACCAGGGGGCACAAGGACAGAGAACATTAACATTTGATTTAACAAAAGGGACTGAGGTAATGAGGTCGGAAAGGGAAGGAGGGAGTCCTGAAACATAGATGCTTTAGTGCTACTACCCCCTCGTGGTTATGGTGGGAGCTGATTTTGGTATAAATTTGGTGTATTTACTGTCAAGGCTTATACGTGGTTAAGTTTAAACTATCAATAAAAGGAAAGTGATTTTTAAAGTATTAGCCCTTTGACAACATTCATCCAACTAATGGAGCAAGAGAAAAGTTGCTATTTTAATGACTAGCCGCACAGTTCTTCTGAGGAGAAAACTGGTTTAAACTCTGTAGAGTCACTTGAGTGTGAAGAGGTAGACACCAGGACAGGGGAAGGGGTTCGAATTATTTTGCATCATAAAGCATGAGGAATTTGCATTTTGCATCAGAATGGTAAGAGGCCTGAGGCTGTATTGGATGAGGAAGAGTTCAAGGAGGAGACAGAAATAATAGCAGGAAAGGCTGGGCCTGAAGCTAACACAGTGCCTGTGAAACATTCCTATGGAAATGACCGCCAAAGCAAGGATGTTTAGTAATAAAACAATGTTTCAGCTGTTTGCTGAGCAATGGTGAGACCCTCCTTCCCATTGCCTGTTCCTTTCTTGCCCCAAACCAAACCTGTTGCATGGAATTGATTCCGACTCATGGCTACCTTATGTGTGTCTGAGTAGAACTGAGCTCCATAGGGCTCCCTGCTGTGGCTGATTTTTTGGAAGTAGATCTCCAGGCCTTTCTTCCAAGGCACCTCTAGGTGAATCTGAACCGTTAACCTTTCGGTTAGTAGTTGAGTGTTTAACCGTTTGTACCACCCATGGACTCTTCTTGTGCCCAGATACTCACTAAAGCCTGTGGTACACACTGTGGTTTACTCTGGTGCTCTGGTAGGAAGAGTGAAGAAAAGGAGACCAATTGTACATTGGGGTTGATCTGGACTAGAGTGAAGAGGATAGCAATGGCAGTGAGACACAGGGTAAAGATCGAGATTTCAGAGAGATGAATGGAGGAAATGCAAGCCATCCCAAGTGCCTGAAAAATGTTTGCTGGGGAGGACTGCCAAATGTAGGTTGAGACTCAAGCCAGTTTTTTTTTTTTTTCTTTTTTCCCATCTAAGTATAAAAGGGAAAGATGATTCCCAAAATGTTGGTCTACTTCGGGACACTCAGGTGGTGATCCTTGGGTGACATGGGTGCATTATTAGCTTGCACTTTGCTATCTTTAAGGAGTTGAGACTAACATGAAAGAAATTACTATGTACAAAACAGTGCTAACAAATCCAGTGAAATCCTTAGCAGCAGTATTTGTTATAGCTCAAACATGGAAACAATCCAAATGCCCATCAACAATAGAATTGATAAATAAATTGTGGAATTTTTACGTGCTAGAATACTACACAGCAACAGGAATGAATAATCTACAACCATGTGCAAAGATGTGGATGAATCCCACAAACAATGTTGAGTGAAAAAAACCAGATCCAAATGGGTACCTATTGCATGATTTCATTTATATACAGAACAAAAACAGGCAAAACTAACCTATGTTGTTGGAAGTCAGGATAGTGGTTCCTCTAGGGGATCTGGTAACAGTAGGGCAGCATGTGGGGGCTCTTGGGATGCTGGAATGTTCCGTTTCTTATTCTGGTAATGGTTTCACAGTAGTTTTCAGTTTTCAAAAGTTGTATACTTATGATATGTACGTTTTCTCTGTATGCATGATAGACTCCAATAAAAAAATAAACAAAAGCAAACACACAAAGACACCATGGAAATACATGAAGTGTGCCTGAAGAAGCTGAGCAGAACGTCATGGAAGTGACATTCCATTTAATTCAGTACACATTATGGAGGGATTGCCATACATGTGATACTCTACTCAGAGAGATTACAGGGTCTCTGAATCAAAGACACACAGACAGGACATGCAAACATACAGAAAGGAGGCATGAGCCCTGATTCTTAGGAGCTCATGCAGTAAGGGAAGAATACCAAAAAACTAACCAGTTGCCGTTGAATCAGTTCCAACTCCTGATGATCCCTGTGCTCCATCGGGTTTTCAGTGGCTGTGACTTGTCAGAAATAGTTTGCGAGGCCTTTCTTTTGAGGCACCTCTGGGTAAATTTGAACCACCAACCTTTTGGTTAGCAGTCAGGTGCTTAACCATTTGTGCCACCCAGGGACTCCAATGGAGGGATAAAAAATTAATGATAAAATTAATAGCAGTGGTCTAATTTTGGCCACCTGGCCGATTATGTTAACTCTTACCGCTAGTTTAACATTACTGGAGGCACAAGTGTAGAAAGATTGAGAAGGAATGAACAAGTCATTATTTACGGTCTCTATTATTATATGCACAGTGATTAAGCGTTCAACTGCTAACCAAAAGGTAACAGTTTAAACCCACCCATCGGCTCTAAGAGAGAAAAGGCTTTACAGTCTGCTCCCATAAAGATTACAGCCTAGGAAATCCTGTGAAGCAGTTCTACTCTGTCATGAGTTGGAATCGACTCGACGGCACGTAACAACAACATTATTATTATTTACTTAGGAAATCCAATAGCATCTATAAACTATTAGAAAAAGCAGTCACATTTATCGGGGACTAGATACAAAATCAATATAAAAATCAATTATGTTTGTATATTGTATTAACAACTAATTAGAAAATGCAGTTTTTAAAATTTTTCAAAAATAGCCTATTTGCAACAATATACATAAAACCTAGGATAGAGGAATGAATCATACAAAAAATGTGCAAGACTTTAAGACTTTCTTGGAGAAAAAATTTTAACATTTATTTAAAGGCATATAAGTTCTAAATAAATAGATATACTGTGTTTAAATATTAAGGCATAAAATAGTAAGCACTCAAGGAATACTGAATACATGATTTAATGAGTTAATTTATATTAGAAAGGGCCACATCTTAGTCTTTTTTAGTATTCTTTCTTCATATAGCATCTAGAATAGTGCCTGACATAGTAGGGACTCAAAAATATTGAAAGGAAGAAACAAAAGGAAAGAGGGGAGAGAAGGAAGGAATAAGTAGCTTTATTTAAGTGAAAGGTGTGGCACTGGATCAAAAAATTATTAAACATTTTGATATTGTATCCGATTACAATTTTTACTTTTGCTAACATCTATTTTCTTTATTGTTATAATAATGTGCATTTGAATAGTCGTTTACAGTTTACAAAGCTGTTCTATTTACATGCTTTCCTGTAATCCATAGGAGTCCTTGTGGTACAGTGGTTAAGTGCTCGGTAGCTAACCAAAAGGTCGGCTGTTGAAATCCACCAGCAGCTACTCAGAAGAAAGATGTATCGGTCTGCTTCTGTAAAGATTATGTCCTAGAAAACCCTGAGGGAGCAGTTCTACTCTGTCCTACAGGAGCACTATGAGTAGGAACCAACTCTCTGGCAATGGGTTTTGGTATGATTACATAGTCCTAAACTCTAGTCCACATATGAAAGAGTGGTCATCACTGGAAAATCTCTAGGCTGTCTGTGGAAGAGACTTGCCTGAGATCACCTAGAAGAGAGTAACCTGGCTGTTACTCAGACCCAAGTTTCCTGACCTCAAGGGTAGTCCTTTACTGTCTACAAGTGACAGCCTACTTAGGTAGTAATCTAGATATGTGGGCTATAGATTGTGTGCCCATATAATTTGCCACCGTAACTGGGATACTTTAGAGAGTGGAAGGAGGTGCCATTCATTATATGGGGACAACAGGTATAAATGGGGACTGCCCTGGGCATGCATACCTGAGTTATTCTCACTTTAGCCATGAATGAAAACTGGGTCAAAATTAACCCTCCCAATGGGCAAACTTTACCAAGGTATAGAGATTGTAAATGCTGCTCCGGGCTGTGTTTAATGTGTTTTTGAACAAAGTCAATAATAACAAATAACTTAACAAAGATCAACTAAGAATAGAGGTTCTTTTTCATAAAAAGAGTGTCACTTGCTAAGGGAGGCTAATGTGCTGCATCTGGGGCAAGGTTGCTGCTAAGTATCATCGCTCCTTTTATCCTTCTAACTCCAAATGGCGTTTCTGGTTCACGTGTCCTCTACAGTGTACCCTATCATTAGGCTGTTGGTAGGTGCCATCTACTTGGTTCCGACTCATAGTGACCCTGCATACAACAGAACGAAATGCTGCCTGGTCCTGCGCCATCCTCACAATTGTTATGCTTGAGCCCATTGTTGCAGCCACTGTGTCAATCTGTCTCTTTGAGTGTCTTCCTCTTTTTTGCTGACCCTCCATTTACCAAGCATGATGTCCTTCTCCAGGGACTGGTCCCTCCTGATAACATGTCCAGTGTATGTGAGATGAAGTCCTTGCTTCTAAGGAGCATTCTGGCTGTACTTCTTCCAAGACAGATTAGTTCATTCTTCTGGCAGTCCATGGTATATTCAGTATTCTTCCCCAATGCCATGATTCAAAGGCATCAATTCTTCTTTGGTCTTCTTTATTCATTGTCCAGCTTTCCTATGCATATGAGGCAATTGAAACCACCATGGCGTGGGTCAGGCGCACCTTAGTCCTTAAAGTGACATCTTTGCTTTTCAATACTTTAAAGAGGTCTTTTGCAGCAGATTTACTGAATGCAATGTGTTGTTTGATTCCTTGACTGCTGCTTTCATGGGCATTAATTGTGGATCCAAGTAAAATGAAATCCTTGACAACTTCACTCTTTTCTCCCTTAATCATGATGTTGCTTATTGGTCCAGTTGTGAGGAGTTTTGTTTTCTTTATGTTAAGGTGTAATCCATGCTGAGGGCTATAGTCTTTGATCTTCATCAGTAAGTGCTTCAGTCGTTTTCACTTTCAGCAAGCAAGGTTGTGTCATCTGCATATTGCAGGTTGTTAGTCTTTCTCCAGTCCTGATGATACATTCTTCTTCATATGGTCTAGCTTCTCGGATTATTTACTCAGCATAAAGATTAAATAACTATGGTGAAAAGATACAACCCTGACACACCTTTCCTGACTTTAAACCGCACAGTATTCCCTTGTTCTGTTCTAACAGCTACCTCTTGATCTATGTACAGGTTCTGCGTGAGCACAATTAAGTGTTCTGGAATTCCTGTTCTTCCCAATGTTATCCACAATTTGTTGTGATCCACACAGTCGAATGCCTTTGCATAGTCAATGAAACACAGGTAAACATCTTTCTGGTATTCTCTGCTTTCAACCAAGATCCATCTGATATCAGCAATAATATCCCTTGTTCCATGTCCTCTTCTGAATCTGACTTGAATTTCTGGCAGTTCCCTGTCGATGTACTGATGTGATCTCTTTTGAATGACCTTCAACAAAATTTTACTTGTGTGTGATATTATTGATATTATTCAATAATTTCCGCATTCTGTTGGATCACTTTCTTTGCAACGGGCACAAATATGGATCGCTTCTTGTTGGTTGACCAGGTAGCTGTCTTACAATTTTCTTGGAATAGAGTGAGTGCTTCTAGTGCTGCATACATTTGTTGAAACATTTCAATTGGTATTCCATCAATTCCTGGAGCCTTGTTTTTCACCACTGCCTCCAGTGCAGCTTGGACTTCTTCCTTCAGTGTCATTGGTTCTTGATCATATGCTGCCTCCTGAAATGGTTGAACATTGACCAGTTCTTTTTGGTACAGCGACTCTGTGTATTCCGTCCATCTTCTTTTGATGCTTACTGCACTGTTTAATATTTTCCCCATAGAATCCTTCAATATTGCAATTTCAAGGTTGAATTTTCTCTTCAGTTCTTTCAACTTGAGAAATGCCAAGCGTGTTCTTCCCTTTTGATTTTCTAACTCTACGTCTTTGCACATTTCATTATAATACTTTACTTTGTTTTCTGTAGCCACCCTTTGAAATCTTCTGTTCAGCTCCTACGCTATGTTCAAGAGCAAGTTTCAGAGTCTCTTCTGATATCCATTTTGGTCCTTCCTGTTTTTTTTAATGACCTTTTGCTTTCTTCAAGTATGATGTCCTTGATGTCATTCCACAACTTGTCTGGTCTTTGATTGTTAATCTATTCTTGAGGTGTTTTCTAAATTCAGGTGGAATATACTCAAGATCATACTTTGGCTCTCGTGGACTTGCTGTAATTTTCTTCAGCTTCTACTTGAATGTACATATGACCAATTGATGGTTTGTTCCACAGTCAGCCCCTGACCTTGTTCTGACTGATGATATTCAGCTTTTCTATCGTCTCTTTCTGCAGATGTAGTTAATTTGATTCCTGTGTATTCCATCTGGTGAGGTCCACATGTATAGTCACCGTTTATGTTGTTGAAAAAAGGTATTTGCAATGAAGAAGTCATTGATCTTGCAAAATTCTATCGTTCGATCTCTGGTGTCATTTGTATCACCAAGGCCATATTTTCCAACTACTGTTTCTTTTTCTTTGTTTCCAACTTTTGCATTCCAATCACCAGTAATTATCAATGCATCTTGATTGCATGTTTGATCAATTTCAGACTGAAGAAGTTGGTAGAAATCTTCAATTTCCTCATCTTTGGCATTAGTGATTGGTGCATAAATTTGAATAATAGTCATATTAACTGATGTTCCTTGTAGGCATATGGATATTATCCTATCACTGACAATATTGTGCTTCAGGATAGATCTCGAAATGTCCTTTTTGACGATGAATGCAACACCATTCCTCTTCAATTTGTCATTCCTGGCATAGTAGACCATATGATTGATTTGAAATGGCCAATACCAGTCCATTTCAGCTTATAATGACTAGGATATCCATCTTTATGTGGTCCATTTCATTTTTGACAACTTCCAATTTTCCTAATTCATACTTTGTACATTCTACATTCCAATTATTAATGGATGTTTGCAGCTGTTTCTTCTCATTTTGAGTCATGCCACATTAGCAAATGAAGGTCCTGAAAGCATGACTCCATCCATGTCATTAAGGTCGACTGTACTCTGAGGAGGCAGCTCTTCCCCAGTTGTCTTTTGAGTGCCTTCCAACCTGAGGAGCTCATCTTCCGGCACTATATCAGACAATGTTCTGCTGCTATTCATAAGGTTTTCACTGGCTAATTTTTCAGCAGTAGACCGCCAGGTCCTTCTTCGAGTCTATCTTAGTCTGGAAGTGCAGTTTAAATCTGTCCACCAAGGGTGACCCTGCTGGTATTTGAAATACCAGTGGGATAGCTTCCATCATCAAAGCAATATGAAAGCCACCCCAGTAGGACAAACTGACAGACATGTGAGGTATCTTTAGGAGGTGGCTGTAATATTATTTTCTTCTTAAAGTTTTTATAATGTGAAGATGATAAGTGGCTCGGTGGGTAAACTCATTTCTGGGATCAATCAATACTTGTTTTCTTGTTTAGCTTTTTTGATTACATTAAACTGGTTAGTGAGTTTTCTTTTAACTGCTAACCTTTCAATATATTAGTGATATTGGGTTAGGGATCCTAACCTGTAAAGAAGTTGAACTTAGTTTTTCACATGTTCCATTTCTGCTTATAAACTTCACCTTAAATTCCAACTCAAAATGAGAAGACTAAATCAATTGCCCAATTCCATATTTTAAATTAACTTGATAACACTATCAGGTGAAACTCTCTTAACAATGTTGTTGTTAGTTGCCCTATGGCGACCCCATATTTGCAGAGTAGAACTGCTTCGTAGAGTTTTCAAGGTTGTGACCTTTCCGAAGCAGATAACCAGGCCTGTCTTTTGAGGTATCTCTTGGTGGGTTCAAATCGCCAACCTTTCAGCTAGTAGTTGAGCGGTTAACATTTACGCCACCCAGGAACTCCTCTCTTATCACTACGAAGATACAAAGTATCAAAGATGCAGATTTAATACAAAATTATGGGGTTGATTCTCTTCCATTTCTATGCTTATTTAAATTTTTCTGAGGATAGACTTGTTTTCCAACTGAGAGAAAAAAAAGTCATCCCAAATAACATGGAGAGATACCTCTTAACCAAATGAGGTTACATAATGACCAGAGATATTGGCTGAGTTGCTGACTGAATTCTTGTCTGGGACACTAGTGAGTCTTTTCACTTGGTTAAATGCCTAGGAATGGAATTTCTGGGTTGAATAGTGTGTATTTAACTTCATGATAAACTGCTATGTTGTCTATCTTTTCCACTAGTGCCTTTAACATACTAATTATAGTTATTTTAAATCCCCTGTCTGATAGTTCCAACATCTGTGTCATATCTCAATCTGATTATTTTCATTGCTTTTTCTCTTGTTTTTCTGGATTCTTTGCATGACTTCTAATTTTGTTCAAATCTGCATATCTTGTGTTGGACAGTGGAGATTGAGGCAAATAGTGATTATGCCTGGAATGGATATGGCTTTTTTTCTGCTAAGTCTTTAGTGTGAGGGGTTGAGTCAATCAAGTCAGGACCTGAACTGGGTTAGGGTTTTGTTGTTGCTATGGGCTATGGTACCTTTAGTGCACTACAGTTTTTCTCTAGCATTACTTTGTGTTTAGGACAGGAGCTAGTTTGTTTGCTCCACCTTCAGCTTTAAGTCTTCCTGTACACTGAGAGTCTGTCTTCATGTTCTTGCCATTGTACCATCAGTAGGCTGCTATTAGATGTTTGCTTGATGCTTGCTAGTCTGAAGGTCAAGGAGCTCTGGTGGTGCAGTGGTTAAAAAGTTCAGCAGTTTGAACCCACCAGCTGCTCCACGGGAGAAAGACGTGGCAGTCTGCTTTCATAAAGGTTTACAGCCTTGGAAGCCCTATGGGATAGTTCTACTCTTTCCTCTAGGGTCACTATGAGTCAGAATTGACTCCACAGCAATGGGTTTGTTTTTTTTAGCCTGAAGGTCTGGGGTGGGGGAAGGACATTGGGAAGATAACATTCTCTTGCTCTGAGTCAGTCCTATACAGGCATTGGGTCCTTGTGTCTTGGGAGCAGGGATTCTCAGTGATTTTGTCCAGTTCCCAGTTGTGTGTTTGGGACCAGCAGGTATTCTTGCCCTTCCCCCAGGGAGCAGAGAACAGCTCTGGTAGATCTTCAGCTGTGGCCCTGGGGTGACAGGCTTTATTGTCCTTCCTCCAGCAGCTTGAGACTTTTGTTCTTTAGAGAGGTAGGGGAGAGGGATCAGGTGGGCTTTGTGCTGTTTCCCTTCCCTTGGCTTGCACCACCAGCAATGATTTCTCAGGACTCTTGCTTGCCCTACTCCCAATCTTTCTTGTGAACACCCAGTGAAGTGTGTGGAGAATAGTCTGTGGGTAGGTATAAATTCTTCTTGTTTCTGAAGTTCCCAGGTGTTCCATCTTGTCATACTAGCCCACACTTGGCCTTTAACAATTGTCTGAAAATTTGAGCTGAATCCTTCTTACCAGCTTGTATGGCATATACCCAAGTAAGCAAGTGCTCATGTCTCATCTCTTCTTGGAGATGTCTGTCTTTCATTATTTTTTATGCTAGTTGTTTCCCTACAAACTTATTTGTCTGATGGCTTCAAGAAAAGCTATGAATTTGCATATTGGTGTTTTTTCACATGTATATATTCCTCTTGCAAAGGTGAGGGAAATCCTCGTTCCAAATACCTTCATCCTACGGGAAAGCTAAGAGTTAAGTTATTGTTTTAAAATAAAATACTTTCTGAATTGTTATTGATACATTTGATTCTAATTGAGGACTGCAGGGATTTTACTTACTGTCTTCTATACTATATTTGGATATTATATTGAACATGAACAATCCTTGTTCATTCATCTAAGATCATTTCCCTTCCAGCTTAAGAACTTTTGCATTTTTTTGTAGTATGGGTCTATTGGCAATAAATTTTCTCAGCTTTTGTTTGTCTAAAATTTCTGTATTTAACCTTCTTTCTTGAAGGATATTTTCTTTTCTGGCTATTGAATTATAGGTTGACTTTTAAAAGGTGTGCTTTAAAGATGTCATTCCACTGTTTTCTGGCTTCCTTTGTTTTAGATGAGAAGTCAGCTATAATTCTTATTGTTTTCTTTAATGTAATGTATCCTTTTTCTTTGGCTTCTGTCTTAGCTATCTAGTGCTACTATAACAGAAATACCACAGTGGATGGCTTTAACAAACAGAAATTTATTCTCTTACAATCTAGGAAGCTACAAGTCTGAATTCAGGATGCCAGCTCCAAAGAAAGGCTTTCTTTCTCTGTTAGCTCCAGAGGAAGGTCCTTGTCATCGATCTCCCCCTAGGCTAGGAGCTTCTCAGCACAGTGACCCAGGTCCAAAGGACATGCTCTGCTCCTGGTTCTTCTTACTTGGTGGTAATTAGGTCCCTCTCCTCTCTGCTTACTTCTTTTTTGTATCTCAAGAGAGATTGACCCAAGATACAACTTAATCTTGTTGATTATGTCCTGCCTCATTAACATAATGGACAGCTCACTCCCAAATAGGATCATAACCACAGGCATAAAGGCTATGATTTACAACACATAGGATAATCACATCAGATCACAAAATGGAGGAAAACTACACAATACTGGGAACCATGGCCTAGCCAAGTTGACACATATTTTGGGGGGACACAGTTCAATTCATGACGGCTTCTTTTAAATTTTTCCCTTTTATATTTTGGTTTCGGCAGCTTGTCTGTAATGTTCCCAGGTGTGTCTTTGTATTTATTGTCTAAGAGTTTTGCTGAACTTCTTGTATTTATCAGTTGGTATCTTTCAATGATTTTTGGAAAATTCTTATCTCTTTTCACATATTTATTGCTTCATTTTCTCTCTCTTCACCTTTTACAATCAGTTACATATGTATTAGACAAGTTGATATTGCCTCACATGTTTGTCATGCTCTTGTGTGTTTTTTAAATTAGTATTATTCTGTTTTCTGTCTGTGCTTCTGTTTGGGTAATTTCTATTGACCTGTACTGGCATTCATTTATCCTTTCTTCTGCTGCATCTAGTCTGCTTTAAAGGCTTTTCAATGAATTCTTAATTTCAGATATATTTTTCAGTTCTAAAATGTCCATTTATTCTTCTTTTTTTTTTTTTTTAGAGATTCAGTTTCTTTGTTGAAATTCTCCCTTTTTTCACTTTGTCCATCTTTTTCTCTAATTTGTTTCATATATTCATAGTGTTGTTGTTGCTGTTAGGTGCTGTGGAGTTGATTCTGACTTCTGGCGACAGAGTAGAACTGCTCTATAAGGTTTTCTAGGCTGTAATCTTTATAGGAGCAGATTGCCTGGTCTTTCTCCCATGAAGCTGACTTCGAACCACCAACCTTTTGGTTAGCAGCTGACTGCTTAACCATTGCACCATCAGGGCTCCTTATATTCATAGTAGTTATATTAAAATCTTTGCCAGTTTCAACATCTAGCAAAGGGTGAAGACAGTTCTAGTAATACAGATACACGAACAACAGACACAGAGAGCAGCTATTATGTTTAGGGCTAGGCAGGTACAGTGCAATTAACTACTTTTGTGTGTGGCCTTTCTAGCCATGGTCTTGTGACTCCCACCCAGGTGATTAGGTGGGGCTGTGTAAATAAGATAATTGTGGCCCACGGAGGGGATTGATCAGTTTTGCCTTAAAAGACAGTCAATTCCAGAGCAGAGAGGGAAGACCCCACCACCACCAAGGAAGGAGAGACCAGCAGGAGAGACTCAGCAGCAGACATCTGGCAGCAGGAGACAGTGTGGTGGGCTTCCTGGCCCATAGAGAGAGAAAGCTGAGTGCCTTTGGGCAGAGACTGAGGGCCAGGGAGAGGCATGCCTGCAAGCATGGCTGGGAAGAGGCTATCCTAATGGCAGAACTATATCTTGAGTGTTCCTGAGCCTGAATCGTAACCTGTTACTTCTCTAATAAACCCCATAATCGTCAGAATTGACCTTGAGTTTTGTGTGGCCATTGCAATGAATTATTGAACCCAGTAGACAGTGCTGTGGGAGGGATGGTGGATGTTAGAATTGGTAAAGATGGCAGAGAGAGGAGGCATGTCTGACGCCCACCTCATAGGAATCAGCCTTGGGCTGTTGATCTTGGATACCTTCTCCCTTGTGGGGTTGGAGGAGGTCAGACACCTCCCCCATGCTGTTTTTACAGCAGGGAACCCAAGGATAATGTTTGGAAAAAGTTCCTTCCAAAAAAAAAAACAAAACAAAAATGAAACTGAGAAGCAGACCTTGGTGGATAGATAGTATGTCACTCAGGCCCACTTGATGTAGAAATTTGCTAAGGTGCTTGTAAGCATAAAATCACCTGATACAGTGCTGGGAAACCAACTGGAATGCCACTGAAATTCTCTGGAAAGTTGACCTCTGGGAGCTGCCTTCTGGTTGCTGGCAAGACGTTCTGGGAAGGCACCTGTGGGGATGTTGATGAAAAATCACTTGGAAGATACCCTCTGCCTGCCTCAAATGCTGCTGGCAGCTGTGTGTGGCAGGAACAAGAAAAAAACAAAACCAAAAAGCACTCTGGAACCAGGAAGAGAAGTTCCTTCCTCCTGTAGTATCTTTCTAGCACACTTTATGGACAAATCTTAACATTGTACAACTGACAAAGGAGAAACATTTATAGGATCTGGCTCCAATATCACAACTCAGGGCAAAGAAGGATGAATTTAGAGCTGAGAGGCAATGGACTGATAATTGGCACAACTTTCCATTACATAGAGAATATATTTCAATTCTTTATCAGGGTCTACAAACCCCTGCAATGATCTACCCTATACCTACTTCTTCAACCTTACTGTGTGCTATTCTGCCTAGTTCACATTGCTCCAGCTGTTCCTTCTTGGAGCTCCCTCGAACCTCAAAGCCTTTGCTCTTCCTCTGTGTTCTCCTGGAACAAGCTCTCCCCGTATCTTTGTATAACTAGCTCCTTATTAATATTTAGGTCTTTGTTAATTGCCACCTGCTTATTTGGTTTTCTCTGACCACATAATCTAAAATAGCATTCAAGTATCTCTAATACTTTCCACTCTCTTCCTGTTCAGTTTTCTTCATACTATTTACCACCATCTAAATTATTTTCTTCTTTTTTTTTTTAATATGTTTCCCCCTGCCCTGCCACCTCCCTGGTCCCCTGGCCACATAATGTAAGCCAAAGGAGAGCAGGAACTGGATCCATATTACACACTAGCAAAAAGAAGAGTGCCTAGCACATAGTAAATGCTCAAAAAATAGTCATTAAATGAGTGAATAGCTTTCATTTTATGGATAAAGACACTGAGGCACAGAGAGATAAAGTAATTTGCCCAAGAACACATCTAGCAAGTGCCAGAGTCAAGAATCAACTCAGGTCTGTGTGATCACAATGCCTCTGAGCTTCAGGACTCTGTATCACTGCCTCCCTGAGTGCTGGAATGAATGTATTGGATGTACACATCTGTCTTAATTAGCTAGTGCTGCTATAACAGAAATACCACACGTGGATGGTTTTAACAAAGAGAAGTTTATTTCTTTACAGTAAAGTAGGCTAAAACTCCAAATTCAGGGCATCAGCTCCAGGGGAAGTCTTTCTGTCTCTGTCAGCCTTCTCATCATTGTCCCCCCAGACTAGGAGCTTCTCCGTGCAGGGACCCCGGGTTCTGGCACTGCTTTCTTGATGGTATGAGGTCCCCCTCTTCTCTCTGCTCACTTCTCTCTTTTATATCTCAAGAGATTGCCTCGGGACACAATCCAATCTTGTAGATTGAATCCTGCCTCACTAACACAACGGCAGCCCATCCTCTGTCATTAACGTCATAGAGGTAGGATTTACAACATATAGGAAAATCACACAATACTGGGAATCGTAGCCCAGCCAAACTGATACACACATTTTTTTGGGGGACATAATTCAATCCATGACAACATCATAGTACATTTTGGTCAATAAATGAATTCTTGCTTCGATCTATGTCCTGTCTAAACTATATGTCATCTCTTCATCCACTTTTCCCTTCACAGGGTGTGGATCCGGTCTCTCTACTGTATGTTCATACATGCAGACCCATACACGCACGCGCGCGCGCACACACACACACACACACGCACACACAGTAATGATGTAAGTATTAAATACAATCTACAGGAAGAATTATTAGAGAAGGGAGACATAGAACTCTGTATAGGAAAAAATGATCTACTTTGGAAAAGTAGAAAATAGATATTAATGAGATAAAAAACCGAAACCAAACCCATTGCCGTCAAGTAGATTCTGACTCATAGTGACCCTATAGGACAGCATAGAACTGTCCCATAGGGTTTCCAAGGAGCAGCTGGTAGATTTGAACTGCTGACCTTTTGGTTAGCAGCCGAGCTCTTAACCACTGTGCCACCTGGGATCCATTAGTAAGATAAATATACGATAAATATATTAAAATCTATGGCAGACACCCAGATACTGGTTTCTAATACCATTCTCCAATAAAAGGAACCAGGGCTCCTTGGAGAAATGGCTGATTGCAGGACCAGGGCAGGAAACACAGAAGACAAGCCTGAAGTGCCAGAAAGTAAGTAAGTGCTCACAAAAACAAAACAACAACAGTAGCAGCAGCAGCAACAATAACAAAAACAAGAAAAACAAATCTAAAAATCCCCACAATGATGGGATGAGCCAGAGCTTTGTCTGTGTGAGGTAAAGCATGGAGATAAGATTATATGTCTGAGAGAAACTGTCTGAGCTTGGTCTTGAAAATTTGGGAGAATGTAGAGAAGATCTGGAGGTCAGCAATGGCAAGTGGTGAGAGCAAAGGTTGAAAGCAGAATATCCCTGGTGTGTTTAGGGGTTGTATGATTGGCGTAAGGGTTCAAGAAGAGGAGAAGTGGACTTCCTGGGTAGTGTAAACCGTTAATGTGCATAGCCGCTAACTGAAAGTCTGGAGGTTTCAGCCCACCCAGAGATGCCTCGGAAGAAAGGCCTGGTGATCTATTTCTGAAAAGTCATCCACTGAAAACCCTATGGAGCACAATTCTACTCTGCTACACAGAAGGTCACTACGAGATGGAGTCAACTCCAGGACAACTTTTTTTTTTTTTTAAGAGGAAAAGTAGTTATTAAGCCAGAAAGTTAGGTTGGAGCCAGAATATGATAGTTCTGGGGTTTTGCACTTTACGCTGTTGGCAACAGATGGATAATCCCCAGTATTTCTTGCAGGAGCCCGGGGCGGAAATCATGAGTTATAACGAGAAATGTGACATTTACACTTGAACTTCCCAGTCAGAAAGAGGAATGTAGAGTAAATTAATGTCCTCTGGTTCTAGTTAGAATGATTACGTTTGGTGAGAGTGATCATTAATAACAATTAACCAAAGAGTGTGTATGCATATGCTGTTGTGTAGGTATTTGATGGAGCCTTGCTGGCACAGTGGTTAAGAGATACGGCTGCTAACCAAAAGGTCAGCAGTTCGAATCCACCAGCCACGGAGGTATTTGATATATATATATAACCTTTCTAACAGGACTAAACTGCCTTGCCTAGGCCCAGTCAGAACAGCTTCCGTGGGCACAATCAGCTTTACACTAAGAAGCAAATGCAATATCCCCCCCTCATTCTCATTCCTCTCGTATTGCCTCTTGACCCCCAAGGATTACTGCAGTGATCCAGAGCTGCTGAAATGGAGACCCATGCCTGACCTGTGCATACAGTACACGGCTGTGATATTTGATGTGAGATTAGGTCAGAGGCAGCCAGGAGGCCTTCTAAAGTAGAGCACACAGCCAAAAAAATAAAAAGGGTTTATTTTGAAGGAAATATTTTCCTCTTTGCCTGGCTGTCACTCCTTGCCCTCCCTCAGGCATCCTTTCCTTTAAATTCTAGTCTATAAATTTTATTTGAAACATTCAAATTCCACTGGGACACTAGATGTGCACATTCCTCCCTGAACAACAGCCTTATGTTTCAAACTCTTGTTGTTTTAACACTGGTGTTTATTAGCCCAAGAGAGACAGAAATAGCTACCCCATTCCCCACCATCATCTCCAAGGAGATTAAATATCACTTCTAAGATTTATGGTAAGCCCTTGGTGGCAAAGCACAAAAATCAGTGGCCAAGAAACTGGCGGCTACATATTCCGAGTAGGATATCACTGTTGTTGCTAGTTGCTGTTGAGTAGGCTTTGACTCATGGAGACCCCTTGTACAACAGAGCACAACATTGCCTGGTCCTGCTCCATCTTGATGATCGCTGGCGTGCTCAAGTCTGTTGTTGCACAGTGTGTATTTTGAGTGCCTTCCAACCTAGGGGACTCATCTTCTAGCACTATATCAACAATATTCTGTTGAGATACTTAGGGTTTTCATTGGCTTATCTTCAGAAATAGATTGGCAGGCTTTTCTTCTTAGTCTGTCTTAGTTTGGAAGCTCCACTGAAACTTGCCCACCATTAGCGACTCTGCTGGTATTTGAAATACCCGTAGCATAGCTTCCAGCGTCATAGCAACAAGCAAACTACCATAGTATGAAAAACTGACAGGCAAATGGTGGAGGATATTGCTAATGGTTGGCTAGTCCTTTCTAACAATGAATTGAAATTGGTGTCTTTGTGACTTCCACCATGGGTTCTAGTTCTGCTCAGTGAGGTAGCTCAGAGCATCTCTAATCTCATTTCTATTACATGAAAGAGCACTTATTAATAATAGCAATTATTAATAATGTTGATAAAGTTGTAAATGAATAGTGTAAATCCCTTGGGAGGCCTTTCTCAATCTCTTGCTCCCTTCCCAAATAAGCAAACAGAGGGAAATTTCTGATTTTAGTGCTGATAATGTACCACTGTCTTAGTGTCCTAGTGCATCTGTAACAGAAATACCACAAGTGGGTGGTTTTTAAGAACAGAAATGTATTTTCTCACAGTTCAGGAGTCTAGAAGTCTGAATTCAGGGTGAGGCTCTAGGGAGAGGTCCTTCTTTGTCTATTTTAGCTTCTAGTAGCTGACAATCCTTCAGGTTCCCGGGCTTATAGATTCATTTGCCTCCGTCATGGTCAAATAGCGGCCGCCTTCCCCCATATGTGCTCAACTCTGTGGCTTATCTGCTCTTTTTATAACTCAGGTTTAGGGCACATCCTGCAGGGATATGGCCTCACTAACATAACAAAAGAAGATGGAAGGAATACACAGAGTCACTGTAGCAAAAAAGAATTGGTCAACGTTCAACTATTTCAGAAGGTAACGTATGATCAAGAACCAACGGTATTGAAGGAAGAAATCCAAACTGCACTGGAGACACTGGTGAAAAACAAGGCCTCAGGAATTGATGGAATATCAACTGAGATGCTTCAACAAATGAAAGCAACACTAGAAGTGCTCACTTGTCTATGCCAAGAAATATGAAAGACAGCAACCTGACCTACCAAGTGAAAGCGATCCCAATACATGCCCATTCAAAGAAAGGTGATCCAATGAAATGCTTTGTAAAGTAGAGGGTCAGTGAAAAAGAGGAAGACCTTCAAAGAGTTGGAGTGACACAGTGGCTGCAACAATGGGCTCAAATATAACAATGATTGTGAGGATGGTGCACGACTGGGCAACACTTTGTTCTGTTATACATAGGGTTGCCATAAGTCAGAACCAACCTGATGGCACTTAATAACAACAACATAATAAAGAAAACTCTATTTCCAAACACGATTACATCCATAGGAATAAGGGTTAGGATTCCAACATATTTTGAAGGGAGACACAATTGAATCTATAACAACACTGCTAACTCAAAGTTGCTTATGACTTTGCCATTAATATTTGTAATGAAAGCTATTTTATGTGTATGTGACAGGAGTTAAATTTTATGTGAAAACTTAAACAATAAACATTTTCAATATCCAGTTTAGTGATTTTCTGTATCCAAGTAATCAGCTTGAGGTGGGGTGTCTTACTATCATTTCAAAAATGTCCCAAATATTCTGGAATAATTAGATCATTTTGAACATTTACCAAGGAGTATTTGAACACGTGAGGTTGCCATGAGTTGGCATAGACTCGATGGCAGTGGGTTTGGTTTTTTAGTTTATGATGAATAAAGTGGATAACTGAGATATCTGATAATGGTTCTGAGGCAGTAAAGAAAACATGAGTAAAAATTAGAGTTTTCCTAACATGGTCAAAAGACAGCTTTTGAAGGCAAATCCCACAGAGGAGCCCCAAAGTTGTTCTTGTAAGTGACAGTAAAGAAAGACAAAACTCATGATGTTGGTAATCAAATAATGTTGGATTAAAGAGTTACTTATTTTATAATTCAATCTCGCCTGCTGATGTAAAAGTGTCTATTTATTCTTGGTTTGATCACCTATAACATGCCTCCATGCAAGGAGAGCCAGACTTAAGTTAGGACTTGGTTGTTTACTCTGTGTTTGCTTACTGAGTGCCTCCTCCGTGCTAGGCACTTGGGGTAAGATGAGGAACTCTGTGGACTTGGTCCTTGACCTCACAGAGCTATGATAAGAGAGGGATTGTAGGGTCAGGGGATGGAAGAAACAGAAAACAAAGCAAAACGGGTTGGAAACATTTGCTATTGGCTGAGTATGCCTTCATTTTGAGTTAAATTCTTTAGCTTTTCTCAAAGCATTATCTTGACAACATTATAGTCTCAGGAAATGTTAGGGAATGTAGTAATGAAACCACGGTGGGTCTTGGCCTTTATAATGTTTGTGTCACTCATGACCTTTGTACATGAATGATTTAGTCCATGTGGCCAGTCAAAAAATGACCTGGTTGACCTGTTTTCTCCTAAGACCTTTGACCGAATCTTTGATGAACAAACAGATAATCATGTTTCAAGAAGGATTTACTCAGAAACAAAATTCTATAGTGTCATTTTTAAAGTAAGAAATGTGGACCAAAGTTGGGAGGGGTAAAAGTGGTAAGGAATTGATTTGAGCTTTTAACTTTTAGAGTATCCTTACCGTGTTAGGAATTTAATATTGAGTTATTTTTATTAGATTTAATGTCATAAAAATGCCTTATTTCATTAAAAATATTTATTAAGCACTTTCCATATGCCAAATACTATATTAAGTATTAAGATACAATGAAAAACAAGATAGAGCTGGTGTCTTATAGTTCAGTTGGGAGAGAGGCAAATAATAATTACACAGAAATACGTAATTACCAATTATAAGACGATGGTAAAGAAAAATGGTAGAGCGTTATAAAGCATGGGACAGAGAGACCTAACTCAAGTTGGAGAGTAGTCAGGGAAGGCTCTAGAAGGAAGTCTTTAAGCAGAGGCCTGAAGGATGAGTAGGGAATGGCTCTGTGGAGAAAGAGGGGAAGAGAATTCCAGGCTGGAGTAGCATGTGGGACAGAGTACACTTTGAATTTAATAAACTTCAGACTGTGGAAAATTTCCAACGTCTGAAATAGAAATTTAACATCCTGTGATTCTAGAAAATCTCATCACTTTACTTTAGACTGGTCAGAACTGTGTCGAGAAGAAAACTTCGAAGAGTTGGATTTCATCTCTCTGACTTGTAAACGAAACGCCCCAAATACTTCTCCAGTGCTTGAGGTCAGTTTGTAATTACTGTTTGACATCATCCCATGAATTTCTAAACTTTAGTAATACAGTAAAATTTTTTGGCCCTTTGTGAATAGCGACCCTATAGGACAGAGTAGAACTGTCCCACAGAGTTTCCAGTGTGTAATCTTTATGGAGACAGACTGCCACATCTTTCTCCCACAGAGCAGCTGGTGGGTTCAACTGCTAAAGCTTTTGGTTAGCAGTCGAGCACTTAACCATTGTGCCACCAGGGCTCCTTTGTAAAAAAATACACTACTATGAAACCTGGTTTAAAAGATAAGGAAAGGGTAACTCAGGTTTTCAAAACATGATATAAGGTACTGCCAAACACTCAGTAACAAAAAAGAAAAAACTAAAGAGGGATAAAGTCAACTCACCAATAGCATGCTAGTGTGAGGTCTAATCAGAGTGAGTAAAATGAAGCAACTTAGACCAGACGCCGTAACCTGTAAACAGGTCTGTCTTTTGGGAGAAGGGGTGCAGCGGTCAAAGAAGCTAACATACAGTCTGTCTTTTTCCATTTTTCCCCTAATCATCTAACCTTATTCTACTAGGTCATTTATCTGTGGCTATGAGTAAAAAACTATATATGCATATATATAGTTTTTGGGTTAATACTCAAAAAGACTGGTGTCAAAGGAAGGTGACTTTGACACCAATCAATGTCTAAACAGAGATAAATTAAGTTATACATATATTAATATATATAAATAATAGTAATTTATATAATAATATTATATAATTAATTTATGTTTAGACATTAATTGGTGTCAAAGTCACCTTCCCTTCAGGAATGCTTAGCTCCGTGAAGCGTGCCCTCCGCCCTGGGATCACACATTGCCCTTTATTTTGACAGGGTGTGCCCTTGAACCAGCGGGGAGTGGGCAAGACAGTCAGAGTATCTTTGTGCACTCTCACCACAGCTGCAGCCCGAAGCGTGGGTCCCGTTCTTGGTCGGTCATCCCATTCTGTAAATGGAAGGAAGCACATCTGTTCTTACACAGACTCTCATCTTTAAAAGGGACTTCAGAGAGCATTAACCCAAAAACTCATCCAGTGCAGTGCTTTTTCCAATGTAGTGACATATCCCCTCAGATTGCTTATATAAACTCTGACTAACTGTCCCCAGTGATGTAATTTCTATATCTCACAAGGCAGTCAGATCTATTTCTGACAGCTGTCTAGTTGTTTTTTTTAAACCATTACCATTCTATCAGTGTGTCATACTGTGGGGGCTTGCATGTTGCTATTTTTCTGGAAGTTATGCCGCCTGTATTTCAAATACCAGTAGGGTCACCCATGGTGGACAGGTTTCAGGGGAGCTTCCAAACAAAGAAAGACTAGGAAGAAAGGCCTAGTGATCTACTTCTGAAAATTAATCAATGAAAACTCTATGGATCACAACAGAATATTGTCTGATACAGTGCTGAAAGATAAACCCCTTAGGTTGGAAGGCACTGAAAATACACAGTGGCTGCAACAGTGGACTGAAACATACCAACAATCGTGAAGATGCTGCAGGACTGGGAAATGTTTTGTTCTGTTGTACACAGTGTTGCCAATAGTTAGAGCCAACTCAAAGGAAACTAACAACGGCATCATTTTTAAGGATTTTTCCTAATATTGAAGGAAAGTCCATTTTTCTGTAACTTCCCCAGGGAGCATCAGTAATACTCTCTTTTGAGTAGTTTCTATGTGCCAGGAGCTGCGTCAGTAGTTTCACATGCATTGTTTCTAATACTCCTAACAGTACTGCCAGGAAGAGGTAATCATGCCCATTTTACAGATGAGGAAACTCAGACTAGTGGCTGGTGCAAGGCCACACAGCTAATAGAGGGTAGATCCAGACTGGCTAATTCCAACAATTATAACCCTTTCTCTACCCCATGCATACATTTCTGTTTAAAATTTGTTCTTTTTGTGTATTTGAAGATACCTCTGAGACTCTTCTCAATTTCTTCATTCATATCTCATACGACATGGTTTCCACCACTCTCCGAACACACTGTGACAGCAATCCCGCTTCTTGGAATATATCCTAGAGAAATAAGAGCCATCACACGAATAGATATATGCACACCCATGTTCATTGCAGCACTGTTCACGATAGCAAAAGATGGAAACAACCTAGGTGCCCATCAATAGACGAATGGATAAACAAATTATGGTATATTCACACAATGGAATACTATGCAACAATAAAGAACAATGATGAATCCATGAAACATCCTATAACATGGAGGAATCTGGAAGACAGTGTGCTGAGTGAATTTAGTCAGTCACAAAAGGACAAATATTGCATAAGACCACTACTATAAGAACACAAAAAAAGGTTTAAACACAGAAGAAAACATTGTTTGATGTGATTATGCTGGTGGGGAGGGAGGGAGAGGGTTATTCACTAACTGGATAGTAGACAAGAATTATCTTAGGTGGTGGGAAGGACAGCACACACTACAGGGGAAGTCAACACAACTGGACTAAACCAAAGCTAAGAAGTTTCCTGAATAAAGTCAAACACTTTGAGGGACAGAGCAGCAGGGGTAGGGGTCTGGGGACCATGCTTTCAGGGGACATCTAGGTCAATTGGCATAACAAAGCTTATTAAGAAAATGTTCTGCATCCTACTTTTGGTGAGTTGCATCTGGGGTCTTAAAAGCTTGCATCAAAAGATGCATCAACTGGTCCCAACCACCTGGAGTAAAGGAGAATGAAGAACACCAAAGACACAAGGAAAGTATAAACCCAGGAGACACAGAAAGGGCCACATAAACCAAAGACTTCATCGGCCTGAGACCAGAAGAACTAGATGGTGCCTGGCTACCACCAATGACCGCCCTGACAGGGAACACAACAGAGAGTCCCTAATGGAACAGGAGAAAGGTGGGGTGCAGAACTCAAATTCTAGTAAGAAGACCAGACTTAATGGTCTGACTGAGACTGGAGGAACCCCAGAAAGCATGGCACCTGGACTCTCTGTCAACCTAGAACTAAAACCATTCCTGAGGCCAACTCTTCAGACAGAGATTAAACAGGACTATGGGACATAAAATGATACTCGTGAAGAGTGTGCTTCTTAGCTCAAGTAGATACATGAGACTAAATGGGCAGCTCCTGTCTGGAGGTGAGAGTAGAAGGCAGAGGGGTTCAGGAGCTGGTTGAATGGACTCGGGAGATCGGGGTGGAAAGGAGTGTGCTGTCACAGTATAGGGAGAGCAACTAGGGTCACATAACTATGTGTAAATTTTTGTATGAGAGACTAACTTGAATTGCAAACTTTCACTTAAAGTACAACAATAAAATAAAGGAAAAAAAAAAAAAAAGAAAACCCCATGGAGCACAGTTCTACTCTGACATACATGAGGTCATCATGAGTCAGAATTGACTCCATGACAGTTGGAAAAAAAAGTCCCTGTTAGTGCAAGCCGATGATGCTTCTGTCAGGAAAATTTTCTTTAAAACTTCAGGGCTTTTTAATGCATCAGTTCATAATCCACTTTATTTGATAAAAATCACCCCTATAAATCTGGTTGAGATAAGCCCTTTGCTATCTTGAGCTCCTGTGAAATAATGTCCCTAAGATCCTTGGAGCAGCAAAACTGTCCCCGAAAGTCACCTTTAAACTAAATAGCAGTTTAGCTCAAAAACTAAAGAATGCCAGCCTTGCATACTGCCCTCTTTAAAAAAAATTATCTATATGAGACCAAATGGATAACAGTTACTCTAAAGCATAAATATGAAGTTTGTCGGGAAATGAGACTAAGTTAATGGGAGTGAAACAACTAGAGTGGAAATAATAAGCATGTTGACACAATGTGGAGAATGTAACAATGTCACTGAACATTATGTGTAGAAGTTGTTGAATGGGAGCGTGTTTGTGTGTATATTTTCTCCAAAAATACCATAAAATATTTTTTAAAAAAGAACACTGTGACAGCAACTCTATAAAAATTGATCCCCAGAAAAATGCACACAGCAGTTCATTTTTTATGTGAGTATTGCAAACAGACTTCTGTGAATCTTTTATTAATGACCTTGATTTTTACACAGTAAAAACAGCATATTGGTTAAGACATGAACTAAGGTAGGTTAAGCCTGGTTTCAACACTGACTTCTTGTCTGGCTCTGGGCATTTTACTTCTCAACTCACCAATTTTCTCACCTATGACATGGGGATGATTATGATGATAGAAACAATTGCTTTTTAGGATTGTTGTGAGATTTAATTAGCATAATAAGTGTACAGCACTTAGTATAATGCTAGATAATATGTTCAATAAATGATACATATTATTTATTTATTTGTAGTAAATCAAAACCCTGTGACTGTTGTCAATCTAGGCTTCCCCTATACCATGCTTATATGTCTGAATTTTAGATATAAATATAATAAATTAAAAAAATTTCTGTTAAATTTCATCATGGTTAAATTTCAGCCAATAATTCCAGCCTGACTCTTGGTTCTGTCATTCAGTATATTGCCATTCTTCCCAGTTTGTGTCATATGTAGCTTGGTAGATGTATTTTCATTGTCTTCATCCAAGTCATTTTTAAAAGAGATCGAACAGAGAAATTTATTTTTGTTCCTACTTGTGGACACTACTCTCAGGGATTTGTGCATGTTCAACAGCTACATATAGAATTTTCCCTGTGCTTCTCTGCCTGTATCATACACATGGTATATCCCCTAATGATCCTTGAGTTTTAAGCTGCCTCTGACCTATGATTCTGTAGAGCTCCTGATATTGACATAGCTTAATCTATTAACTGACTTCTAGAATGGAAACCAGGACCCCTGGGGTTTAGCACTAGCCTTTCCGTCAATGTACTTAAGCTCTCTGTGGCTCCATTTTTAGACTTGTAAAAGTGAGCAAATATTTGTTCTTTTCTTCCTTTCAGTGATACAGTGAAGATGAAATTTAAAAAATTATAAAAAGAACTTTGTGTTCTTAAAAAATGGTGGCATATCACAAAAGTCCCTCGTCCAATCTCTATCCAATTAGCTAACCCTCATCCAATCTGTATCCAATTAGCTAGCATTTAAACACTAGCAAGAGAAGTCTCTGTGCAGCCAGTGTGGGTGACTTGAAGTCAATGCATTCATCCCATGCATTTTACTCATAGACCCATCCTCATGCCTAGCCTCATTATACACACAAGTCTAATAAGCCTGGTTGTCTTTCTAGTCCACAGCCAAGTAGAGGAAGGAATAGATAGAGGAAAGGGCATTTCCAAAGATAGGTGTTATGGATTGAATTGTGTCCTCCAAAAATCTGTATCGAAGTCCTGTACCCTGTAACTGTAGATGTGATCCCATTTGGAAACAGGAATTTCTTTGTATGTTAATTAGTTCATACCCAAGTAAGATAAATCCTAAACTTAATCATTTCTGAGTTATGAAAAGAGCAGAATAGACACAGAGACACACTCAAGAGGAGGACAGACCCCAAGGAACATCAAGGATTGCCAACAGACACCAGAGACTAAGGGAGAGGCTCACAGAAGGCATTGACAGGGCTGAGACCCTGATTTGAACTTTTAGCCTCCAAAACTGTGAGCAAATCAATTTCTATTCTTTAAAGCCACCCACTTGTCATATTTCTGTTATGGCAGTGCTAACAAATCAAGACAACAGGCAAATTGAAAATAGCAAGGAACAAATAATCACCTTAAAAGAACACGAGAAACAAAGAATTATAAAATTAGCAACTCAAAAAGTATAGAAGTCTGAGACCATTAAGGGGAAAAGTAGCCTTGAACAGCTGAGTAGCTTCCGAAAACATTACTGAAATACATCCTTCTGCTATAATTGATGTTCCAAATGATCACTCACTCCTGTGTTGGCTATCTGTTCTTTCCCATGTCCAGCTTTCACTCTGCTCTCTTCCGGTTAGCAGTATATCAGTTTTCCCTTGGAAAACTACCCTTCCCAAGTTGTAGTTAGTTCAAGCAGAACCATCATGTAAGGTGTCCTCCCCTCCCCTGGACAAGTCTGAGCATGAGGTGCAAGCCATGTCCGTCACCTTCTTGCAAGAATTTGATATCCAGCAGAGTGACACAAAGCTGTTGGGACTGGCCTTTTCAAGATTGGTTGCAAAATTTTCCTTCAGTTTTGGGCACGATCCTAAAATGTTTCAATAAAATGCTTTATTTGCTTGCTTAAGTCATCCAGTGGTATTTTTTTGGCTGCCCACAATTTGTGACCCCTAACTGACACAGATCCGTTAAAGGAAATGCTCAATTTTGTTGTTATGCAGTGTTTTAGGGTTGCGATAGGCTGGCATCCACTCGACGGCAATGGGTTTAGTTTTTGTTCTTTTTTAATGCAGTGTTTAAAAAGCCACAGGTATTTGTATTGAAAATTAAAAACATTTCCATCTAACTCTCTTAAAATTTAAAAATTGTAACACTTACAGGGATGTTTCCACTATAAAGAATTTACTAATTTCCTAACCACACCAGATAAATGAGTTGTTAAACCAGTTGCCATCGAGTCAATTCTCACTCATGGTGACTCCATGGGTTGCACAGTACAACTGTGCTCCTCCGGGTTTTCAAGGTTATGACCTTTTGGAAGCAGATTGTCAGGCCTTTCTTTTGAGGCACCTCTGCGTGGGTTCAAACTGCCAACCTTTTGGTTAGTAATTGAGCACTTAACCATTGTGCCACCCATAGACTCCATAAATAAATTGTTATTGCATACAAATTCAACAAATGATTACATTTCGTTTTTACAACTCGAATCTACCTTGGTTAACCTTTTATCGCTGCATGGCTCTGGTTAGCTCCTTATTAAACAACTGCCTGAGACATATGTAAAATGAACACTTTTTGAATTGTTGCCAAAATGTTTTGAAAATTGAACAATATTTGCATCTTTTTTTGTGCAAAACACTGTGCTAGGATCTGGGAGAAAGCAGTGAATAAGGTGGACACAGTTTCAGCACTCAAGGAACTTGTGGTCTAATAGCCCAATAAATATATACCAGATGAAAGGAAGAGTTGCCTTTGCTCCTGATGGGCTCATTCCCATGCCTTTGGTCATGCCGTTTCCCTTGACTAGAAGATCCTCCCTGTACCATTACTCACAACCCATTTCTCTTTCAAGGTTCAGATCAAATAGTCTGTTCTCCAGTAAGCCTTTCATAGTAATAGTAAGGTGATGGTAACTAAGCATTTATTGAGCACGACAATAACCTCTTTCCATGGATTGCACCATTTATTTCTTATAATGCACTATGAGGTATTTATGTATGACCCTTTAGTAACCCAATTAATGGGAATTTCAAGACCATTAGAAATATATTTTAGAATATTGAATTCAATATGCCTAGAATTACTGAGGTCTTTTTGACCATAAAATCTAAAATGTAAGGTGGGAAGAAAATGACTTTATATCTTACTGTGGGTCAGAATTGCCTGGGGGACCTTCTTAAAAAAAAAAAAAAAAAAAGGAAAGAAAAAAGGGAGCCTGGACACATTCTCACAAAAATTAAACACACACACACACAAACAGAACACACACACAAAAAACTACCCCAAATCATATCTTCCAAAAGTAATCACAAATAGCACTTTGTTATTTCTGATGAGTCTTTCTTTTTTGTAGATAAAAACTTTTAAACATAATATTGGGGTAAATGTTACCTTATCAGTGAGATCTTCCCTGACTAACCTATTTAAAATTATAACCCATCTGCATTCCCTGTCCCCATTACTGCTTATTTTCTTCATAGAATTTCTTGCCTTCTACTAATTAATTCCATCACCTGTTTGTCAGTTTGCTGTATTGTGGTGGCTTGTATGTTGCCGTGATTCTGGAAGCTATGCTACCGGTATTTCAATACCAGCTGGGTCACCCTTGGTGGACAGGTTTCAATGGAGCTTCAGACTAAAACAGACTAAAAAGAAAGGCCTGGTGACCTACTTCTGAAAATTAGTCAATGCAAACCTTATGAATCACAGTAGAACATTGTCTGACTCCCTTGCTTTGGGCACATCATCAAGAGGGACTAATTGCTGGAGGAAGACATCATGTTTGGTGAAGTAGAGGGCCAGCAAGAATGTGGGTGACCCACAGTGAGATGAATTGACACAATCACCTCAGTGATGGACTTGAACATGTTGGCAGTCTTGAAGATGACGCAGCACCGGACAACATTTCCTTCGGCTGTATGTAAGGTTGCCATGAGTCAGAGTTGACTCAACAGCAGCCATCTATCTATCTACTTATCAATTACCTTTTAGTTAATTTATTTTTCTTTCTCAGACTAACTTATTCCTGCCCCACATCCACCATAGGGGCAGAGATTTTTGTCTGCTTTGTTTACTATGGTATCTATAGCCTCTAGAAAAGTGAGTGACACAGAAAGATGACTTAACACATCTTTGTTGAATGATAGGTAAATGAATGAATGAAATTGACAAAGTGCCCTTTAGAAATGGTGTACTATTTTCACTCTACAAGCAGTGTAACTCAGTGACTATGTCAGAGACATGTTTTTGATGGGTAGGACTTTGAGGCATTGCTTGAATGCTTCCTAGGATCTCTGTGGAGGGAGCTGGCTCTGTACATAGCACTGAGAGTTAGCACCAAAGCAGTGCACACTGTGCCTCCTGGCCAGTAGCAGGTGCAGCACCCAAGGACAATGCCGTGCTGAAGATACTACTTGACTTTAAATGGGTTCAACAGGAGTATTTTTTTTTTTTTTTAATCATGCCTGGTTATTGGTCTTAACACTTGAGCACATAACTTGTTCACATTACAAACTCTGGGACTTGTTCTGGGCTGTGTCCTGGTTCCATTAGTTCACGTCTTCCTACCATCCATATTGGCTAATTTTTGAACTTTTAAAGAGCAGAGTACTGCTTTCAGTGCTATTTAGTCATTTTCCACTGCTCTCCATCCCTTTAGAATAGCTTTTAAAGTTACTTGGTTCATTTTGGGTAGAGGACATTGGATGACTATTTTTGTTTAGCTAAATAATGTAAGGCTTCTTGATATTATTAATGTTCAAAAATACAACCCACACTCATATTATTCAACTGCACATTGTTTTGAAGTCATTCCTTAATTACGGGATTTCTTCCCAAATCAGAAAGTAGGTATAAAAATAGAAATTTGAAACTATATATGAAGAAAAGCATGAAGAGCTTTTAATAAAAATTAAGAAGGGTAGCAACGTCTAGTGAGAAAACACCAGGGCTAGTATTCAGGAGACCTGGGTCCCAGTGGCAGCTCTGCCAATTGCCTGTTTGGTCGGGGCACGGGGCTGCCCGTCATAACTCATATGTTGCAGTTCTATTGTGAGAAACTATAAATATTCGAACTATAATGAAAACGGTAAAATTATATTAAATCTAAAAAGAAAACCAAAACCAGTTGCTGTCGGTTGATTCTGACTCATAGTGACTCCATGTGTATCAGAGTAGAACTGTGCTCCATAAGGTTTTCAACGGCTGAATTTCAGAAGCAGATTGCCAGGATTTCTTCCGAGGCACCTCTGGGTGGACTCAAACCTCCAACTTTTCAGTTAGCATGCAAGCATGTTAACTATACCATCTATAAAACCAAAAGACCAAACTTGTTGCCGTCAAGTTGGTTCTGACTCATAGCAACCTCATAGGACAGAGTAGAACTGCCCCATAGGGTTTCCAAGGAGCAACTGGTGGATTTGAACTGCTTACCTTTTGGTTAGCAGCCAAACTCTTAACCACTGCACCGTCAGGGCTCCATCCATAGACTCCATTAAATCTAAAAGACTGCCCAAATTTTCTTAGTCACTGGAGAATGATTGTAGGTTGGTAGAAAGAGGGAATTTGAATGCCTCTAACGCTAGTTTTCCCAAACTGTTTTTCATGGAACACTATTTCAGTGAGATGTATTTAGTCAGGTTATGCTGCTTGCTACTCTCAATGTCTCAGTGGATTATAGCAGTACACATTTATTCTCATACTTATTGGTCTACAGTTCAATTGCCGTCCAACTGATCTAGGGTGGGTTCCACTGGGTGAGTCTACTTCAAGGTTGCAAGTTTTTTAGACTTGGTTCCAGGCTACTGGTTGGGTTCAGGTCTTCTCCTGAATGATTTCTCATCATTTTGGGACAAGAGGCTAACCAGGACATGTTCTCATGACAAAGGCAATGTGAGCAAGAACATTTAAGGTCTCTGCTCCAGTCACATCCTCTACCGCTCCATTGGCAAAAGCAATTCACATAGCCAAGCCCAACACCAATGGGGTTGGGAAGTATACTTCACTTATAGTGGGGTCATAGAGAATGGCTATTTGCTGAATATTAACCTAAAAGTTTCACAGATGACCTCTGAAAAATAGAAACCACAGTTAAAAGAGCTTGGGAGCTGCTTGGAGACTCACACTGTATTGTAGCATATTAAAGGCTCCGAGGAGTCCTGTTCTAAATAAACTTGTTTAATTTTGTTTAGCATAGTGTTTCCCAAATTTATGTGACCGTACTTCCTTTTGGCTTCACCTCACAAAGCCTATTTATATTTCATGGAAGTAGACTTCTGCTGAACACACTTTGGGAAATTCTGTTCCTAAGTATACAATTAAACCAATATCAACGGCTATGGCTTTCAATCAGATAGAGCTTCCTCTTAATTCTGGCTCTGGAATTATTTTAAGTATTTGGAAATCTTGTGGTAGACAGTAGGTTGTAGTAGAGGTGAGCTATGATTCTGGGAAGAGGAGATGACTGTGTAACCTGTACCCAGGGTGTGAAAGGCAAAAAGTGAGCTCTGACAGGTTGAGCCAGAGTCTGGCTGAGGGTTCTTATGGTAGGTTTTGCACAAACTTGGTGAAAAATGATCTATCACCATGGAATCAGGTCCCAACTTAGGTGACACAGAGGATTAAGCCCCATCCTGGTAGGACAATTCGTGAATGTAAGATTTGTAAGACTATGTCACGGATTGAATTATGTCCCCCCAAAAATGTGTGTATCAATTTGGCTGGGCCATAATTCCCGATATTGTGTGATTTCCCCATGTGTTGTAAATCCTGCCTCTATGATTAATGATGGAGGACGGGCGGCAGTTGTGTTAATGAGGCAGGACTCAATCTACAAGATTGGATTGTGTCTTGAGGCACTCTCTTGAGATATAAAAGACAGAAGTGAGCAGAGAGACGAGGGGGACCTCATACCACCAAGAAAGCAGTGCCGGGAGTAGAGCGCATACTTTGGACCAGGGTCCCAGTGCAGAGAATTTCCCAGTCTGGGGGAACACTGATGAGAAGGCTGACAGAAAGAGAAAGCCTTCCTCTGGAGCTGACATCCTGAATTTGGACTTTTAGCCTACTTTACTGTAAGGAAATAAACTTCTCTTTGTTAAAACCATCGCTTGTGGTATTTCTGTTGTAGCAGCACTAGATGACTAAGACAGAATTCTCCTTCTCAAATATCTTTCCCTGTCTATTTTATGATGACTGGGATGTTTTTACCAGGGAACCAAAGCTCTATAAAACCCATTGCCGTTGAGTTGATTCTGATTCATAGCGACCCTAAAGCTCTACAGTGAAAGAGAAAAGTCAAGTGCAAATTTTGATTTAATAGTATGAATGAAACTCATTCATATTAAAAGTTAAAGTGTAATTAGTCAATTAATAAAATGATATAGGATCCAGTTCAGTTTGAATACAAAGAATAGCATCATGATAAAGAAAAGGATGCCAGGAATTTGAAATGGGGAAGAAAACCTCAGAGAGGAGAGAAAAAGAAAGAAAAACAGAAACATGACTGCCAAGACATCATACATTGTCTTAGTCATCTAGTGCTGCTATAACAGAAATACCGTAAGTGGATGGCTTTAACAAAGAGAAATGTATTCTCTCACAGTCTAGTAGGCTACAAGTCCAAATTCACGGTGTTAGCTCCAGGGGAAGTCTTTCTCTCTCTGTTGGCTCTGGAGTAAGATCCTTGTCATCAATCTTCCCTTGGTCTAGGAACTTCTCTGTGCAGGAACCTCACGTCCAAAGGATGCTTTCTGCTCCCTGCATTGCTTTCTTGGTGGTATGAGGTCCCCGTCTCTCTGCTCACTTCTCTCTTTTATGTCTCAAAAGAGATTGGCTTAAGATGCTATCTAATCTTGCAGACCTCATCGATATAACTGCCACTAATCCATTTCATTACATCATGGTGATGCGATTTACAACACAAAGGGAAATCACATCGGATGACACAATGGTAGATAATCATACAGTACTGGGAATCATGACCTAGCCAAGTTGACAGATATTTTTGGGTGACACAATTCAATCCATGGCATACATTTTATCAGGGCCATCTGAGGACAAATAGAACTTTGCATTAAAGTAGTTGGCCCAGGCCTAGTTCTACTTTGTGGAATTTAGAAAGAATTGTGTTTATTTAATACAGACTTCTTATAAAGGACTCCCATTCCCAGAAAATGCACAAAACAAAGCATTGCTACAACTTCCACAGACTCTTAGTATGTCAGGGGGGCAGGACCTTGAAGACGAAATATTCCAACACTCTTAATTTTACAAATGAGAAAATTAAGACACAGAGAGGAAAGTAAACTCAAATTTACTCAGCTAAAAGAGGTAGAAAGGAATCTAGATCTCATAGCTTTCAAATCAGGACACTTTTCACAACAATAACAACAACGAATACTACTACTACTATTACTATCACTGTACTACTGATGGCTGCCGCTACGGTGTTAGATAATGAATACCACTTACGACAGCCGGGTATTTTAGATGGATTATTCCTTTTAATTCTCACGATAACTTGATGTGGTAGGTATAGTAATTTTCAAAGCAGCACCTTGCGTATACCAGCTTCACGTCCAGAAATAGTCCATCTGATGAAAGGTAGGGTAATACTTCATACCTCTCCACTTACTCAGACAACTAGAAAATGGGTTTTAAAGCTGGTTTGTAAAGCAGAGTACATATTTCCTGATCTTTCCTGTACCCACCATCAAACTCAACCATCATCTTCTTAATGTGAGGTAGACACTACACTACAAATTCCCCAAAACAATTGCGCAGAAAGTAGAAAAAAACCAGCAGCAGTCATTGCATTCTAAGAAATAGTTCCCAGGAATACAGCTCTGAAGGTTTAATATGAGAGGAAGAAACTTGGTCTTAGTGCGTACTTAATCAGTTCAGCTCACTAAAAAAAAACGAAAAACAAAACAGTGCAGTTGAGTGGAAGAGCTCCAAGATGAACGTGACAAGCAATGACTACAACTAAGTTAAATAAAATGGAATAAAGATAAAGACTCTGCTTCTCTGGAAACAAACTAAAAAAGAATGCAGGGCATCAACCAACCTTCTCAATATATGGTAATTCAACAGGAAATTATAAAATACCTAGAAGTGAAGGTTAATGAAATTACTACCGTCAAAATTTATTAGAAGCAGCTAAAGCAGAGGAATTTTATGGCTTTGAGTAGATTATCTGAACAGAAGAAAAGAAATACTGGAAAAAAAATTAGCAAAGACTTTAACTAAAAAACTAGAAAAAGAACAGAGTGAGGTAAAAAACCAAAACAAACAAATAAGAAACAAAGAAGTATGTAATATAAAGACAAAAATTAAGGTAAAAGAGAAAATCTACAATACCTAAAAACAGTACTTGGAATGTGTGAATAATAACCACAACAATATTAAAAATAGCAAATAACAAAAAGCTAATATTTAGTGCTTATTAACACTGTTCTAAGTGATTTACTTATAATAACTCATCTAGCCCCTGTTACAGCCCTATGATGGAGATATCATAATTATTTTTATCTCATAAAAGAAGAAAATGGAGCTCAGAGAAGTTAAGTAGCTAGTTAAATGTTACACAGCTAGTAACGGCAGAGCCAGGATTTGAACCAGGAAGTTTTGCTCACTCTTAAGACAACAGAAAACCCTCTTGCAAGGCTGACTAAAGAGAGAGAGAGAGTGAGAAAGGGAGAGAGAGAGAGAGAAAAGGTATGAGTCAGGAAAATACAGAATAAAAAGGAAAAAGAGAAAGGAATATATTTAACAATTAGCCTCTATTTCAATAAATGCGTAAATTTAGAAGTGGATTTCTGAGGAAAAAAACTATTGGTCTAAGGAGAAATCAAAAATTAAATAGACCAATAACATAATATGGCTCCCAAATCTTCCCTTCTACTCCCCACCAATGGATCCAGACACTGTTGATTTCACAAGTGTGTTCAAACATATTTTCCAAGGAACAAAAGGTCTCTATATTATTTAAGTTGTTCCAGAAAATAAAAGATAAGAAAAAGTTGTTCAACTCATTTCATTCTAGAAGTAGACTAAGTACAAGAAGGGTAAATTATAAGCCTATGTTTACAAACATAGACGCAAAAATCCTAAGCAGTATACTAACAGAAAAACCCAACAATGTATACAACATGTTAATACATTATGATCAAGTTCAGTTTATTCCAGGAATGTAAATGTGGTTCAAATTTGGAAAATTCTATTAATAAAACTCAGCATGATAAGAGAGTAAAAGAGAAAAAAATTTATCATCCCAATGTATGTAGGAAAAGCATTTTATAAAATTCCATATCCATTCATGATTTTAAAAAAAGATGGAAAATAACTCCTAGGAAACTAGGAATAAAGGGAATTTGCATAACCTGATAAAGGCTATCTACCAAAAACTTGCATCATATCGTACTTAATAGTACAAGTTTAGACACATTATCTTTGATCTTGAGAACAAATCAAGGACGTTTGCTATCAAGTAACTGGTTAGTGCTACAGAACAAAACAAGAAAAAGAAGAGGTGCAAAAATTAGCAGGTAAGAGAAGAAATTATCATTACTTGGAATTTATATAACAATTTATATAGAACACTTACAAAAATTTACAGATACATTATTAGAATTAATGGGGAAGTTTATGTAAAGCTTGATAAGAACCAATATACAAAAATCTGTTTTATTTCTATACAACAGCAGCAAAAACTTAGAAAAGAGCTGAAATAAAAATAAAAATTGCAACTGATATTAGCAATTACACATACACACATATATACACTTAGAAATAATCTAAAAAAGATGTTCATGAAAAAACTAAAATTTATCAAAAGGCATTAAAATACCAGAATTAATAGAAGATATGCCGTAAATATGAAGAAGTAGACTAAATATTCTGAAGATGTTATACTTAGTCAAATAGAACAATGTATTTAATGGCATTAAAATGAATATATAAAAACAATCTACATTGTACTTGAAAGCTGGCTATGAAACATATAGAAGATTGAAGTTCCAAGAATGGCCAAAATAGTTCTGAAAAAGAAGCAGCAAGACTTATTTTAAAGTTGTATTAAGAAGAGATTGGCACAAAGACTGACGGACTAATGGAACATAACAAACAATATATAACAGAAGTGGTATTGCTGTTAATAAAGTATGAATGGTCAACAAACGGGGTTGAGATTATTGGTTACCTATTTGGTTTATATGGAAAATATAGGTAATATGCCTGTCTCAGTCATCTAGTGCTGCTCTAACAGAAATACCACAAGTGGATGGCTTTAACAAAGAGAAGTTTATTCTCTCATAGTCCAGTAGGCTACAAGTCCAAATTCAGGGTGTCAGCTCCAGGAGAAGGCTCTCTCTGTCGGCTCTGGAGTAATGTCCTTGTGATGCATCAGTCTTCCCTTGGTCTGGGAGCATCTCAGCACAGGAACCTCTGGTCCAAAGGACTTGCTCTGCTCCTGGCACTGCCTTCTTGGTGGTGTGAGGTTCCTCTGTGTCTCTGCTTGCTTCTCTCTTTTATGTCTCAAAAGAGATTGCATTAAGACACTATCTAATCTTGTCAACCTCATCAGTATAACCTCATCACAGTGACAGAATTTACAACACATAAGGAGATCACATATAATCTCATTACAGTGATAAGAGTTTACAACACATAAGGAAATCACATCAGATAACACAGTCATACAATACTGGGAATCATGACCTAGCCAAGTTGCTACACACACTTTTTTTTTTTTATATATATATTTTATCGTACTTCAGGTGAAAGCTTACAGAGCAAATAGTTTCTCATGAAATAGTAGTACACATGTTGTTCTATGACATTGGTTAACAACCCCACAAAGTATTAAGCCTCTAAATTCTCAACCTTTTTTTTTTTTTTTTTGATGAAAATTACAGATGGCCAAAGATACACCGTTTCAAAAATTTCTACATTCACAGTTCAGTGACATTGACTACGCTCTTCCAACTGTGCTGTTATTCTCACTTAAGATGAAGGCTTACAGAACAAAATAGTTTTTCATTTAACAGTTACTACATATGTTGCCCTATGACAATGGTTAACAATCTCACAGCACATCAAGAATATCCTTACTCCACCTTGTGTTCCCTATCACCAGGGGGCTTCCTTGTCCCCTTCTGTCTTCTGGACCTTGTCAGTGGACTATTGTACCTCTTTAGTCTCATTTGTTTATTTATTTATTTTTATTTTATTTTATTTTATTTAAACACCATTTCAAAACTTTTTACTTACACATTTAAGTGATATTGACTATGCTCTTCCAATTGTGCTGCCATTCTCGCCCAAGATGAAGGCTTACAGGACAAAACAGCCTCCCATTTAATAGTTACTACAAATGTTGCCCTATAGCAGTGGTCAACAATCTCACAATACATCGACAGTGTCCTTATTCAATTTGTGTTCCTTATCATTAGTTTCCTACTCTCCCTCTGCCTTCTGGCCCTTGTCACCGGACTCCTGTACCTCGTTAGTCCCATTTAGTTTTACTGGGCTGTCCATTCCCAGGCTTAACATCGAACCTCGAAGGTAACTTCACCTCTGAGCTGAACGGGTGTCTGGGGGCCACACTCTTGAGGTTTCTCTAGTATTCTTTAGGCCAGTAAATCTGGTCTTCTTTTTTTTTTTTTTTTTTTGGGAGTTAAAATTATGCTCTACATCCTACTCCAGCTCTGCCCAGAACCCTCTGTTGTGATCCTGGTCAGAGGAGTCATTGGTGGTAGCCGGGCACCATCCAGCTGTACTGGACTCAGTCCCGTGGAGGCCTTGGTAGCTGTGGACCATTAGTCCTTCGGACTAATCTTTTCCTTGTATCCTGTTCTCTTCGTTCTCCCTTGTTCCCGAAGGGATGAGATCAGTGGAGTATCTTAGATGGCCGCTCATAGGCTTTTAAGACCCCAGACACTACTCACCAAGGTAGAATGTAGAGCATTATCTTTCTAAGTAGTGTCATGCCAATTGAGCTAGATGTTCCCCGAGATCATGGTCCCCAGAGCCCTCCGTCCAACAACTCAGTCCCTCGGGGGGTTTGGATGTGTCTATAGGGCCTCCATGACCTTTCCTTGTGCAGGTTGTGTTAGTTTCCCCTGTACTATGTACTATCTCACCTCTCACCCAAGTTACCACTTACCTATTACCTATTTAGTATTCCCCCCCTCCCCCCATCCCTGGTAACCAACAAGGATTGTTACATTTTGCATGTGAATTTTTTCATGGGTTTTTACAATAGAGGTCTCATACAATATTTGTCCTTTTGTGATTGACTTATTTCACTCAGCATGATGTCCTCCAGTTTCATCCATGTTATGAGATGCTTCACAGATTCATTGTTGTTCTTTCTCGTTGCATAGTACTCCATTGTGTGTATGTACCATAGTTTGTGTATCCATTCATCTGTTGATGGACATCGAGGTTGTTTCCATCGTTTTGCTATTGTGAATAATGCTGCCATGAACATAGGTGTGCATATGTCTATTCGAGTGATGACTCTTATTTCTCTAGGATATATTCCTAGGAGTGGGATTGCTGGATCGAATGGTATGTCTATTTCTAGCTTTCTGAGGAAACGCCATATCATTTTCCAAAATGGCTGTATCATTTTGCATTCCCACCAGCAGTGTATAAGAGTTCCCGTCTCCCCGCAGCCCCTCCAACATTTGTTATTTCCAGTATTTTTGATTCGTGCCAGTAATGCCGGGGTGAGATGGTATCTCGTTGTGGTTTTAATTTGCATTTCTCTAATGGCTAGTGATCGCGAGCATTTCCTCATGTGTCTGTTGGCCATTTGAATGTCTTCCTTGGTGAAGTGTCTGTTCATTTCCTTTGCCCATTTTTTGATAGGATTGTTTGTCTTTTTGTTGTAGAGGTGTTGGATTTTCTTGTAGATTATGGAGATTAGACCTTTGTCTGACTTGTACTGTCCAAAAATTTTTTCCCAGTCTGTAGGTTCTCTTTTAACTCTTTTGGGCTACACACATTTTTTTGAGGGACACAATTCAATCCATGACAATGCCTATATGAGCAAATAATCCAAGAAGCTGGATTACATGAAGAAGAAAGCGGCATCAGGATTGGTGGAAGACTCATTAACAACCTGCAATATGCACATGACACAACTTTACTTGCTGAAAGCAAAAAGGACTTGAAGCACACACTGATGAAGATCAAAGACTACATAGCCTTCTGTATGGATTACACCTCAACATAAGAAAACAAAATTCCACTCAACTGGACCAATAAGCAATATTGTGATAAATGGAGAAAAGATTGAAGTTTGTCAAGGATTTCATTTTATTTGGGTCCACAGTCAATGCCCATGGAAGCAGCAGTCAAAAAATCAAATGATGTATTTATTGCATTGGGTAAATCTGCTGTGAATGATCTCTTTAAATTGTTGAAAAGCCAAGATGTCACATTGAGGACTAAAGTGTTCCTGACCCAAGCCATGGTATTGCCTCATATGCATGTGAAAGCTGGACATAAAGAAGAGTTGATGCCTTTTATTACCGTGTTGGCAAAGAATATTGAATATACCGTAGACTGCTAGAATAACAAACAAGTCTGTCTTGGAAGAAGGACATCCAGAGTGCTCCTTGGAAGCGGAGATGGTGAGACTTGGTCTCGCGTACTTTGGACATGTTATCAGGAGGGACTAGTCCTTGGAGAAGGATATCATGCTTGGTAAGGTAGTCGTTGCTGTTGTTGTTAGGTGCCATCTAGTCGGTTTCAACACATAGTTACCCTGCACACAACAGAATGAAAGACTGACGGATGCTGCACCATCCTCTCAATTGTTGCTATGCTTGAGCCCATTGTTGCAGCCACAGTGTCAGTCCATCTCATTGAGGGTTTCCTCTTTTTCGCTGACCCTCTACTTTACCAAGCTTGATGTCCTTCTCCAGGGACTGATCCCTCCTGACAACATGTCCAAGGTATGTGAGACCAAGTCTCACCATCCTTGCTTCCAAGGCGCATTCTTGTTGTACTACTTCCAATACAGATTTGTTCGTTCTTTTGGCAGTCCATGGTATATTCAATATTCTTTGCCAACACCACAATTCAAAGGCATCAATTCTTCGGTCTTCCTTATTTGTTGTCCAGCTTTTGCATGCACACGAGGCTATTGAAACACCATGGCTTGGGTCAGGCGCATCTTAGTCCTCGAGGTGACGTCTTTGCTTTTTAACACTTTAAAGAGGTCTTTTGCAGCAAATTTGCCCAATGTGATGCATCATTTGATTTCTTGACTGCTGCTTCCGTGGGTGTTGATTGTGGATCCAGGTAAAATGAAGTCCTTGACAATTTCAATCTTTTCTCCATTTATCATGATGTTGCTTATTGGTCCAGTTGTGAGGATTTTTGTTCTCTTTATGTCGAGGCGTAATCCATGCTGAAGGCTGTGCTCTTTGATCTTCATCAGTAAGCAGTTCAAGTCCTTCACTTTCAGCAAGCAAGACTGTGTCATCTACATAACAGGTTGTTAATGAGTCTTTCTCCAATCCTGGTGCCCCATTCTTCTTCATATAGTCCGGCTTCTCGGATTATTTGCTCAGCATACAGATTGAATCGGTATGGTGAAAGGATACAACCCTGACGCAAGCAGTATCCCCTTGTTCAGTTGGAACAACTGCCTCTTGATCTACGTACAGATTCCTCATGAGCGTAATTGAGTGTACCAATTATGCTCTGCAATGTTATCCATAATTTGTTATGATCCACACAGTTGAATGCCTTGACATAGTCAATAAAACACAGGTAAACATCTTTCTGGTATTCTCTGCTTTCAGCCATGATCCGTCTGACATCAACAATGATAACCCTGGTTCCACGTCCTCTTCTGAATCTGGCCTGAATTTCTGGCAGTTCCCTGTCAACATACTGCTGCAGCTGCTGTTGAATAATCTTCAGCAAAATTTTATTTGCATGTGATTATTAATGATATTGCTCCATAATTTCCACATTCAGTTGGATCACCTTTCTTGGGAATAAGCATAAATATGTATCTCTTCCAGTCAGTTGGCTAGGTAGCTGTCTTCCAAATTTCCTGGCACAGACCAGTGGGCACTTCCAGTGCACATCTGTTTGTTGAAACATCTCAGTTGGTATAATGTCAACCAATTCTTTTTGGTAGAGTGACTCTGTGTATTCCT
Source organism: Dugong dugon (assembly GCA_030035585.1). Taxonomy (NCBI): domain Eukaryota; kingdom Metazoa; phylum Chordata; class Mammalia; order Sirenia; family Dugongidae; genus Dugong; species Dugong dugon. The sequence continues at coordinate 94,321,000 of CM057462.1, forward strand.
TCCATCTTCTTTTGATGCTTCCAGCGTTGTTTAATATTTTCCCCACAGAATCCTTCAGTATTGCAGCTTGAGGCTTGAATTTTTTATTCAGTTCTTTCAGCCTGAAAAATGCTGAGTGTATTCTTCCCTTTTGGTTTTCTATCTCCAGGTCTTTGCACATGTCATCATAATACTTTAGTTTGTCTTCTCGAGTCGCCCTTTGAAAGCTTCTGTTCAGTTCTTTTATTTCATCATTTTCCCTTTTGCTTTAGCTACTTGAACTTCAAGAGCAAGTTTCAGAGTCTCTTCTGACATTCATTTTGGTCTTTTCTTTCTCTCTTGTCTTTTTAATGACCTCTTGCTTTCTTCATGTATGATATTCTTGATGTCATTCCACAACTGGTCTGGTCTTCAGTCATTAGTGTTCAACATGTCCAATCTATTCTTGACATGGTCTCTAAATTCAGGTGGGATATACTCAAGGTTGTACTTAGACTCTCGTGGACTTGTTCTAATTATCTTCAGTTTCAATTTGAACTTGCATATGAGTAATTGATGGTCTAATCTGCAGTAGGCCCCTGGCCCTGTTCTGACTGAAGATAAGGAGTTTTCCATCGTCTCTTTCCACAGATGTAGTCAGTTTGATTCCTGTGTATTCCGTCTGGCGAGGTCCATGTTTATAGTCACCGTTTATGTTGGTAAAAAAAAGGTATTTGCAATGAAGAAGTCATTGGTCTTGCAAAATTCTATCATGTGATCCCTGGCATCATTTCTATCATCAAAGCTGTATTTTCCATCTACTGATCCTTCTCGTTTGTTTCCAGCTTTTGCATTCCAATCACTAGTGATTATCAGTGCATCCTGATTGCATGTTCAATCAATTTCAGACTGCAGAAGCTGGTAAAAATCTTCAATTTCTTCATCTTTGGCCTTTGTGGTTGGTGTGTAAATTTGACTAATATTCGTATTAACTGATCATCTTGTAGGCATATGGATATTATCCTATCACTGACAGAGTTGTACTTCAGGATAGATCTTGAAATGTTCTTTTTGACAATGTATGCAACACCATTCCTCTTCAAGTTGCCGTTCCCGGAATAGTAGACCATATGATTGTCTGATTCAAAATGACAAATATCAGTCCATTTCAGCTTACTAATGCCTTGGATATGGAGCTTTATGCGTTCTATTTCATTTTTGATGATTTACAATTTTCCTATTCATACTTTGTACATTCCAGGCTCTGACTATTAATGGATATTTGCAGCTATTTCTTCTCATTTTGAGTCATGCCACATCGCAAATGAAGGTCCTGAAAGCTTGACTCCATCCACATTGTTAAGGTCGACTCTACTTTGAAGAAGCAGCTCTTCCCTAGTCGTATTTTGAGTGCCTTTCAACCTAAGGGGCTCAGACAATGTTCCACTGCTATTTATAAGGTTTTTACGGGTTAATTCTTTTCAGAAGTAGACTGCCAGGTCATTCTTCCTCATCTGTCTTAGTCTGGAAGCTCAGCTGAAACCTGTCCGCCATGGGTGACCCTGCTGGTATTTGAATACTGGTGGCATATTTTCCAGAATCACAGCAACACACAAGCCTCCACTGTACGACAAACTGACAGACGCATCGTGGTGGTAAGGTAGAGGGTCATTGGAAAAAAGGAAGACCCTCAACGAGATGGATTGACACAGTGGCTGCAAGAGTGGGCTCAAACATGGCAATCATTGTGAGGATGGCGAAGAACTGGGCAGTGTTTCTTTTGTACATAGGGTTGCTATGAGTTGAAACTGCTTTGACATCACCTAACAACAACAACATGTAAAATATGAATTGGATTTCTAGTTTTAGGACATAAATATTGATTCCATGTCAACTGAAAATGTAAATTGGAAGATAAAACTCAGAAATTTTAGAAAAAAATATTAGGTAATATCTGTGCCTTTGTGATAGGGAAATATTACTTAAACAAGATACAAAACATAAAGATTTGATAAATTTGACTACGTTAATTAAGAACTCATGGTCACTGGGAGACACCATAAAGACAGAAAGAAAGGAAAAAATTTGGAGAGATGTGTGTCTGTGTGTGTGTTTGCATGTGTCTGGCAAATAATCAGATAATTAGTATCCAGAATACACAATATTTTTACAAATTATTGCAAAGAAAAAAAAATGAATATATACTGAAATTTATTAGTGATCCTGGAAATGCAAATTAAAGTCACAATGAGATAGGATTTCATATACATCAGATTGACCAAAAATAGAGTTTGATGTTACAAAATATTGGTGATAATATAGAATAATGGGAATGCATATACAATGATATCGGGAATGTGTATTGAAACAACCACTCTGGAAAACAATTTAGCACGTCTAATAAGTTGAAGATGACATACTCCATGATTCATCAGTTCTACTTGTATGAAATGACCTAGAGAAACACTTGTTCTGGTGTACCAGGAGACATGCACAAGAATGTAGCACTATTTGTAATAGCAAAATAAAAACAAAACAACAATAATAACCTAAATGTCTATCAATAGAATGGATGAATAAATTGTGGTACATTCATCCAATGAGATACTATAAAGCAGTGGAAGGGAATGGACTACTGTCATACATATCAACATGGATGAATTTCATGAACATAAAAATTAATGAAAAGCAAACTGCAGAATACATGCAATATGATACTATCTAAATATAAGTAAGAAAGAAGCAAAACTAAACATATACATACATATGTATATCTGTATAGTGGGTTGAATGGTGGCCCCTAAAAATACATGTTCATGTTATGAAATCTGGGAATGACTTTATTTGGAACAAGGGTCTTTGCAAATGTAACTAGATTAAAGATTCTGAGATGAGAGCATCCTGGATTATTGCAATGCAGTAAATGCAATGACAAGTGTCCTTATAAAAGACACACAGAGGAAAGGCAGATATGGAGACTGCCACGTGAAGATGGAGGTGGAGACTGGAGTTATGTAGCCACAGCCAAGGAAAGCCTGGAGCCACCAGAAGATTGAAGAGGCAAGGAAGAATTCTCCCCTAGTGCTCACAGAAAAAGCACACTTCCGCCAATACCTTGATTTTGGACTTCTGCCCTCTAAAAGCATGAGAGAATAAATTTCTGTTTTTTTAAGCCACCAAGCTTGTGGTAATCTGTGACGGCAGTCCTAGGAAAGTAATACAATATTTATGGGGTAAATAAATTAAAGAAAATCAAAGGAATGTTAATACATGATATCAGGTTATTCTGTGGGGCGAGGGCAATGGGATCAGGGAAGGTCACAAGGATAGCTTCAAAGATATTGGTGATGTTCTGTTTCTTACTCTGGATATTGGGTTTTCTTTTTATTATTACGTATTGTATATAACAAGGAGCTGTGGTGGCACAGTGATTAAGTGCTCGGTTGCTAACTGAAAGGTCTTTGGCTTGAACTCACCAGCTGCTCCGTGGGAAAAAGATGTGGCAGTCTGCTTCCATAAAGATTTACAGCCTTGGAAACCCTATGGGGCAGTTCTACTCTGTCCTATAGGGTGGCTGTGAGTTGGAATCGACTCGATGGCAATGGGTTTGCATTGTCTATAGTAGTATTTCCTATTGAAAATAAAAAGTGAAAGATTATATCCAGATTCAACATGAAAGTAACCTGAAGGAACGAAACCTATGACTAAATTTTTGAGGGGATTGTGTTGACCAAGAAACCAGAGGCCTGGATGGCTTCAGTTGTGACATTCAGCTACTTGCCATGAATCCAAAGTCCTCAAAATGTTCTACAAGGAATTATATGTCTTGGGCCCACATTGCCTCTTGGATCTCATCTCCTACTACTTGCCCCTCACTCTAGCCATCCTTGCTTCCTTGCTATTCCTCAACTATTCCTCTGTATTTGCTATTCCTTGTTCCTAAAATGAAGAAGCCTTGATGGTGCAGTGCTTAAGTGTTCGGCTGCTAACCAAAAGGTCGGTGGTTCAAACCCACCAGTCACTCCGTTGGAGAAAGATGTGGCAGTCTGCTTCAGTAAAGATTCTCAGCCTTGGAAACCCTATGAGACAGTTTTGCTCTATTCTATAGGGTCGCTATGAGTCAGAATCACCATGATGGCAATTGGTTTGGTTTTTGGATTTGCTTCCTAAAACGTACTTCCTCCAGATATCTGTATGACTCTGTTCCTCCATTCCACTGCTTGCTGAAACCTCTTTAGAAATTGTTTCTCTATTCATTTTACCTACAAAGTGACTATCTTGGTTATCCAGTGGTGCTATAACAGAAATACCACAGGTGGATGGCTTCAACAAACAGAAGTTTATTCTCTCACAGTCTAGGATGTTAGAAGTCCAAATTCAGGGTGTCACCTCCAGGGGAAGGCTTTCTTTGTTGGCTCTGGAGGAAGGTCCTTGTCATCAATCTTCCCCTGGTCTAGGCTCTTCTCTGAGAAGGAACCCCTGGTTGAAATCTCCACTCCTGGCACTGCTTTCTTGGAGGCATGAGGTCCCCAACTCTCTGCTCACTTCCTTTTTCTTTTATCTCTTGTAAGATAAAAGGTGATGCAGGCCACACCCTAGGGAAACTTCCTTTACATTGAATCAGGGATGTGGCCTGACTAAGGGTGTTACATCCCACCTAATCCTCTTTAACACAATCTAATCTTGCCTCATTAACGACAGGCAGATACTAGGATTTACAACACATGGGACAATTACATCTGATCACAAAATGAAGGACAACTACACAATACTGGGAATCATGGCCTAGCCATGTTGACACATATTTTTGGAGGACACAATTCAGTGACCAACTCCCATACTTTCACTCTCTATGCCCTTTGCTGTTTTATTTTTCTTTATAACCTTTACCACTATCTTGCATGTTAAATATTTGTTTACTGTATACTTGTATCCCTTCAGTAGCTTATTAGCTCCATGATGTTAGGGACTTCTGTCTTATTCATTGCTATACTTCTAGTGCCTAGACAGTGCCTGACCTGTACTAGGAGCTTACTAAATCTTTATATAGTCAAAGAATGAATAAAAGCCTTTATAAACTGTTTTCCAGTATATTTACATTGACAAAGTAATTCTATTTCTAGACCTTTTATGTAGTTTACTAACGTCAGTGTGGACATTTTGTTAAATACACATGCACACACAAGCACACTTTTTTTTTTATGATGGTTTGTTCCAAGTCAGCACTGTCACACATCCAAGATTTTCCTACATTCTGGTCAATATCTATCCTATTAAGTTGTGGATTATACAAAGAGAGCATCAACAATGATTCTTCCAACACTGAGCTTTGTTAATATGAACTGGATATAAACAGTGATGAAGGACTCGGAATTGTGGGAGGGGTTTGGGTGAGGCATAGACCCATGAGATCTGGATCGTGAGTGTTCCATGCAACCAAAAAGCCTTTGGCTACAATAATAACTCATGGGGAAAGATGTTCTAAACCAAAGAGATCATACTTGTTTCCAGACCTAACAAGAGCAAGTAGATTTGTTGAGGTTAGCTTCAGAGCAAACATTAGATTGTCAAATGTATTCTCCACGGTGGTTTACTAAAATCTGAAAATTCTGACCTTATTTTGAAGAAAAGGACCAAGGACTGAAAGGGAAGGTTCAAGAATACTGCTCTGGCTTCTATTCTGAAATTAATTGCAATATATATTTATAAGAAAGTCTGTTATCTGGTCAGGGAGAAGGCTTATCTTTCAGAAAGCTAAGTTCATGTTCATTTCATGTGACTGAAATGCAGACAAAGGCCCGATATTAAAGATGTCAGCCAGAGAGCAGACTGTTGAAGTACAGCTGTATTCAGAAGTTAGAAACTCAGTCTCTGGAGTCCAGTAGTCTTGGCTTCAAAATTCCGGCTTTGCCACTTCCTGTTTGACTTTGAACAATTTACTTAGCTCCTCTATTTCTCAATTTCTTCATCTATAAAACAGGGAAGAGTAATGAGAAAAATGCATGTAAAGCAATCAGCACATTGCCTGGCACATTAAAATACACTGACCCCCTGTTCTTTGTTACATAAATTTTATAACTAACGTGTATTGAGTGCTCACTGTGTGCCTGGCACTGCACTGGGTTAAGCTGTATGTGCATTATCTCTTTTGATCATTATGTAACGTAGGTATTGTGATTATATCCATTTCACTAACAAGGAAACAGGCAAAGAGTAGGGATGGGCGAGCCAGCACTCAACCCCACGTCTGGTGGGCTCCAAAATCAGCAATTAGAGCTCTTGGCTTTGCTGCCTACCACTGTTGCCATAGAGAGCATTCTACCTCAGATGGGAGGTTGGAATACAGATGATCTTCAAGGTTGCTTACATAAATCATTTATTTCCATCATATTCAGGCACACGCAATCTCTCTCTCAGAGAGGTCAGCCTATTTCCCTTTCTGGTTAGAAGTTTTGTCATTTTTCAGTATTGTTCTAAAAACAGATTAGTAACAATAGATCCTATAGTGCTTCTATTAGCAATTTATACAGTCAGCCATTATTTATAAAAATGTTCTTTTAGAGCCACTGTGACTCTCTGCAATGTCGTCTGTACAGAGAGTACATCAGAGAAGAATAAGGATGGGGAATAACGTAATTAAGCCTGTTGGGAAATCCTGTCTCTGAGGTAAACTGGAGATTTGGATGGTTATTATGCTTTTAAACTCCCTTCCCTTAAGCTCCATTTTTGAAATCTGAGAATTAAAAGGAACTTTAGCAAATACCTTTAGTGCAACCTTTTCCTTCATGCCAGAAAACCTTCCACAATTCCCCTGATAGTCATTGACCCTTTCCATAGTTGGGAGGGAGATGCCATGTCATGGATTTTTTCATTTCATTTCTGAACTTCACTGATGGTTAGATAATTCATCCTTCTATCTTCCTTTCTGTAACTTTCACTCTCTCATCTGAATTCTGCCTCCTAAAGCAAAATACATATATTTTATACACGACGAACTTTTCAAATTTGAAGATAACAATCAGATTTTCTTCATGAGGGCAGGAACTGGTTCTCATTTTGTGCTTCATTGTAACCACAGCACCTAGCACAGTATAGGAAATATAGTAAGCACCCAATAAATTTTTTGATGAATGACTGAATGAGTTTTCTTTTTTCTACACCACCAACTTCAGAGTCTTCAACAATTCTTCATGAGACATGGCTTCTAGATCTGTCATGGACCGGCCTTTATCTATGAACAGGGTTTAGTTTGTTGACATATATCATAAAATGACTGAAACAAAATATTCTGTTTCTTTGACTAGTGAGGCTTAAAATATGACCATTAACTTCTCTCACATCTGAGCTCTATGTGGTCAGGGTCCACAATCAATGTCTAACACATTACCTTCAAACAGATAAATAAGTTATTTAATCAATAAATACTGAAGGGATGCTCTAGATGGGTATGGTTGAGGCATTTGACCTGCCATACTTGGCTACAACTGATTGGACTAAGGGTAAATAGCTGACTTAGTTTGGTCCAATCAGATTCCTTTTCCTGGGAATTTAAAGAGAGCAGCTGAAAGGTCCACCATTAAGACTAGAACTGGAGACATGATTAGTTAAAACCTGATAGAGGCCAAAGTTACAGGGGAGCAGAACCAAGGGTAACAGTACAGTTCCACACAGGGAAATGCAGATGAGAGATAGCCCCAGAGAGAATGAGTGGACCAAGTGGCTGCCTATGTCCCTGACAGTGTCCCAGTTCCTGTTTCTATGAGGGACAGCTATTATTTATTTCTGTGAGATCTCTGAGTCCTTACAATACCCATTGTCCCACACACAAACATAGACACGCATAAACACATGCAAACACACGTCTTTATTTTAGGTTCTTGAGGTTAGTTCTGTTCCTTACAGTTAAACAATCACTGAATAAAACAGGTTATTCAACCTAATATAACATTAATTCTTGACTCATATTTTGCACATGGGCAACTAAAACACTCAAATCTTTTTCACATGAACTCATATGAAAGTGATTATTTTTAATAGATTTTTTAAAAAGCAATTTGGTCATTCACCCATTCATTCAACAATAAATATTAAGCAGTTAGTATCTGTGAATGTACTTTTGATAGTTTTTCTATTTGTCTGTTAGTTTCATTTTTTGTTGCTGACGAAAACCCTTACCTTAATATCCCATTGCGGTCAAGTCGATTCTGACTCATAACGATCCTATAAGACAGAGTAGAACTGCCTCACAAGAGTTTCCAAGACTGTAATCTTTATGGAAGCAGACTGCCGCACCTCTCTCCCACGGAGTGACGGGTAGGTTGGAATGGCTGACACTTAGGTTAGCAGCACAGCACTTTAATCACTGCGCCACCAGGGCTCTGTAAAAGTTGTTACTTTTTGCTGCTGACAAAGACCCTTACCTTAATAGTCTTTCTTTTTTTATTTACTTCTTATCAGCAATGGAGTGAAAAACAAGCAGGTTATCAAATACTAAGCTCGCTAGCAATAATGAGCAAAAATAAAAGTTCTTAAGTTCTGAGCGTGGGCACCAGGGATGATGCTGTGCTCAAAGTACATGATGTTTACCATATCTATTTTGGGTGCAGAGGGAACATTTTGCCTATTTCCTGTTTCCCTCTTATTTTCTGGATTGTTGAAGATGTAGTAAATAAATATTGGATAACTGGAGTGTTGTGCAGTTTTATACACACATATATACACACATATTTTACATACATTTGTATCTAAATGGAGCCCTGGTGGTGCAGTGGTTAAGTGATACGGCTGCTAACCAAAAGGTTGGCAGTTGAAATCCACCAGCCACTTCATGGAAACCCTATGGGGCAGTTCTACTTTGTCCTATAGGATCTCTATGGGTCAGAATCAACTTGATGGCAACACATTTAGTTTTGTATCTAAATATATATACATAGCTAGGGGGAAAAACTGAATAAAGTTTCTACCAGAATCCAATAACGAGGAAGCATTGAAAGCACTTAAATAAATAAATGAGATCACTTTTACAGACCAGCAGAAGCACTCTGAACTTTTTCTCTCTGATTACCACTTTGAATAAAGCTGAAGGTTAAACTTGGCTATTCACAGGCTTTTAATTCATCTCCTCCATCCACTCTGTTTCACCCAAATTAACAAATATTAAAACACCCATTCCTAGTTGCTTTTCTGTAATTCCCATTTGTGTGAGTCCTTTTGCGCCTCATCACTTATGGGTTCAGTTGCAGGGCTGAATGGGGTCATGATGAAGAAGGCACATTTTTTATGGCTCAACTACCAGGGCAATAAGCCAAGTGGATACTTGGTCCAGCCTTCATTCTCTTTAGCAGTGGGAACAGTGTAGTGCTAGGATCAGGTATTTGAATCCTGGCTCTGCTACCTTCCAGCTGTACAACCTTGTGCAATTCTCTTATTCTCTTTAAGCCTCAGTTTCTTTATTTCTAAAATGGGGTTAAAACTCCCTACTTAGAGAGGTTGCTGTGAGAGTTGAAAGACTTAATGTCTCTAAAATACTTAGCACGGTGCCTGGCACCTAGTAAGTGTTCGATAGATGATAGTTACCGTGTTTACTGCTGGGACATTCTGCTGTGGATGACTGCAAAAAGAGAAAGGCAGAAAACAATTTGCAAGGTAAAGGATTAAGGGAAGTGTTTCATAAGAGCCTAGCGCATTTTCTGGTAATCCTGATGTTAGCTGAAAAATCTCAAAATAAGTTACAGTGGGGACACAACTTATTTGGACATTTGTCCTGGGAATAATATAAATTTTCCTACTGGGACAACCCCAGGCCTTTTTCGGTGAGAACGAATTACCTTATGCTTCTTAATTGTCTGTTTTCTTGGTAAAGAATCCGTTTTCCCTGATGCACTGTGGGTTTCCTAAACTATTCTCCTTTCAATCCCAGTAGTTTCAATCAGGTTGTGGTAAGAATGGTGTTTAAAATACATGAGAAACGGCAGCTCTTCAAGACAAACACTGTGTTTTAAAACCACAGACAATTCTACAATACTTTTTCGTCCCTTTCTAGACGTTTTGTGGAAAATGTCCTGTCCTGTGTATTTTTAGTCTTGAGCCTATGGAAAGGTTCCCGCCTGCCAGCTGCTGTGCCTTTGAAGGCTAAAGTGCTTGTGCCATGGTCTCCACCCTTGTGGCTGACTTGGAGAGGTTATCTTCCAACCTCCTTCTTGACTTTCCTCAGATTTAAGTTAAGAATTAGAAAGAACTTTGATTATGTAGATGATCGCGGAAGTGTAAATCATTTACCATGCTGGTGAAACACTGGACCAAAATCCCCAAGAAGACTGAGGAATCTGGAAGCCTCAAGATTTTTAGTAATAGGATAGGATACTGTTTTGTAAAGCAGGGCATTGGATGAACCAAATGACCACAAGAATTACAACACTGGGATAAAAAATGTTGGCTGAGCAATACATAATTTTATATGTAGCTGTGCAGACCACTTGCATTCCTTTACTGTACCCTAACTAAGTCTTTATTGGCTGGCAGGGAGATCAGCCTTAAAAATTTGCTGCTGTTACTTCAGATGTGAAGTGGTTAGTGTTTGTGATATACACAAAATCTCTACAGGAAATGGTCCAAGCAATCATTTTCCTGTTTATAGAGAACCTATCTAGGGAATCTAAGAACAGCCCCCTTTTCCAGCTAACAGATCTGCGCCAATTTGCATCTAGATGGTAAAACTTCAGGAAAATTATGTTACTCTGACGTGAGAAATGAGATTAGTTAGTGAATATCTCTCTAAATAGCTACTGTTAAGTAACTATTAAGATAAGCAAATATCATCCTTTACCTGTGCTTTCATTTAAGATTTTGGAAAGAAGTATGACTTATTTTACCCAGCATATTTTCCTCCATGTTGTAGCATGTATCAGAACTTCATTTCTTTTTACTGCTGAGTAATATTCCATTGTATGCATGTACCAGTTTTCTTTATCCATTCATCTGTTGATGAGCACTTGGGCCTTTTCACCTTTTGACTGTTGTGAGCAATAATGTAATGAACATTATGCTGAGTGAAATAAGTCAGTTACAAAAGGACAAATATTGCATAGTCCCACTTAAACGAAATATCTAGAATAGATAAACACCTAGGGACCAAAGTTTATTAGTGGTTGCCAGGGGCAGGTAGGAGGGGAAAAGAAGGAGTTATTGCTCAAAGGGTACAGAGATTTTGTTAAGGGTGATGAAAAAGTTTGGAAACAGTGGTGATCGTTGCACAATATGGTGAATGTAATTAATGTCACTGAATTGTGCATGTAAATATGATTGAAATATTTTGTTACACATATTTTACCACAATAAAAATAATAAAAAGCAGTGTGGTCAGATTTATCAATATAATTCACTCGAACATTTTCTCTGCTGGGAGAGAGTGCTTTTCTTTTATAATTGACTGTCTAGGGGAACCTCAGGATATCTCTGGTGGAAGAAGCGAACATCCTCTTTAGTAAATAGCCAGATATTATGATAGGGAGTATATAGATCATCTCGATTATTTTACCATCCATCTGGGCAGAGACGTAAACACTGTCAGCTGGGAACGCTGAGTTTCGTTTTTACCAGCATCCTTGCCTTTTGGAAGGTATCTGTTAGGAGTCCTTAAAGTAAAAGGGATTGCTTTTGAAATTGTGAGATGAGCTATAGGGCAGCATTTCTGTTTAACTAGCTTTCATTCTTTTTGTTTGTATTTTCTGCTGAGAAAAGCTGAGTGGGACCTAAGCTACCACTCACTGAAGCATTCAGGTTGCTTAGAATCCTTTTAGGATTGCTAAGAAAACTATTTTCAGCCATTCCAAAATGTATAGCTGGATAATTTGTAAATTTAATTTCATGCCAATTATAATATACTTATTATGATCTTTCCTGTACTATGAATATATATACCAAGCTCTACCATAGCTTATACCTACAACGAGAAAGATTAACATGAAAAATCATTTCTAAGCACATGCAGGGGTGGGAAATTCAGCATCTTTCTCACCTTACTGCCAAAGCACCCAGGCTCTGAAGTTCAAAATTATATATTGCTTACCCACTTCCAATCTGGTATTAAATCATGTTGCTTTTGTCTCAAGAATATTTTTCCACTTGTCCCCCATTTTTCATTTTGATTGCCATTATCTTATCTCAAACCCTCTTATTCATTCATTCTTTCTTTACTATGGGTTAATTTATTAATTTAGCAAACTTTCATTTTTCACCTACTATGTACCAAGTATTAGCAGCTAGGGATACCAGCAATAATCAAGGTGAAACCTCATGCTGGGTACAATCTTGTCATTTGAGTCACAGTAGTCTTTAAATAGATCTTTTTATGTATTCTGTCTCCTTACTCCAATACACTATGAAGCCTATTTCTAGATTAATTTTCTTTAATGCCTCATGGTAGCTTGTAAGACTAATAAAAACCAGTTTCCATGGAGTCGATTCCAACTCATGGCAACTTCATGTGTATCAAAGTAGAGCTGTACGTTATAGGATTTTTGATGGCTGATTTTTTGGAAGTAGATTGCCAGGCTCCTTCTTCTGAGATGCCTGTGGATAGACTCGAACCTGCAACCTCCTGCTTAGCAGCTGAGTGTGTTAACCCTTCACACCACCCAGGGACTTCAAGAAACTGATAACGTGGCCCTAATCTTTTTTCCAGGGTTATCTAAAATTATTCTCTTAATTTTCCTGCATTTTAGATAAATGCATCTGCTAGGTGTTTTCCCGTGATCTCTGGCCTTTCCCAGCTTAGGTGGCCTTATTCTTGTTCTTTTCATATGGAAATGTACTTCTCTCCATCCCATATGCCAAAATTCATCCAGCATTTAAAATTCACTTTACCATTTTCTACATGAGGCTTTTCCTGCCCTCCCCTTTCCTCTTTGGCATCTCCTTGGAATTTATTGTCCAGCACTAGCCCTTACTATCTAGCTGTCCTGACTTTGCCTCTACACATCCTGAATTACTAACTAGCAACGTAGAAATGGCGCCCCAGGCACCCTAAGCAGTTCTTGGCAATTGCTCCAGGTTTTTTTTCTCTTATTTCTGGTATGCTCTTGTTCTCTGCCAATTCTCTGCTCATTTCTGTCCTCTTTTCCTCTGCATCTGCACACCAGTTATGTTTCTTTGGTATTTCTTCTTATTCCCTTAGCATTTAATAGTTGCTTCTCTGTAGCGGATTTAGAACTAACTTCTCCGTTTTTTTCCCAGAAGTGGATATTCGTAGGTAAGATCATGCTCTTGCTCCATCTCCTCAGAATCCAATCTTGCCTGGGTCTGAACCAACATCAGACTTTCTCTCCCTATTCTTCCAAAGAGGATGGTCAATCAATAATCTTTCTTTAGATTTTTAAACAGCCATTTTTCTTTCATTTTACCTTGTCTTTTAGACCGAAAACTTATTGAGGACAGGGGCAAACTAGCTGGTAAAATCAATTAATTCCCCATGAAGTTGAATTGCCCCTAGTTCGTTCTGTGTTCTAATCCAATGTGCTCTCCACAGGAACATGAACAGACCTGAGTTCTGCTATCAATGAAATAGTGCACATCGTGAAAACATTTCCAGTTATGTAAGCAAGGGAGATGACAGTCAACAGAGAGAGAAGTTGGCCTAAGGGGTGATTGCATCTGCTTTGGAAGTTTTGCTTTTTGGCGTTACCGTTAAATGGTGCTGTTGTTTTTGTTCTGGGAGGTGGGACTGTGCTGCTTTATTTATTTTAAGAAGGCAGCAAGCCAGGAACACATAATTGAAAGGAAGTTTCTGTGCTGGCATATTATTATTCCAACTAAGATGGCAACAAATAAATTGCAACTTCCTTTTGTTTGAAGTGGTTGATGGGAACTGGATTTTAATATTTTACGCCCATAAAAATGCACATGACAAATACTTTAATATTTCTTGTTTTAAAATAGGCATATAAATTTAGATGTTACCAGTAATGCATTCCTTTGCATAACAGTCTCACAGAACTGTACTTTACCTGATTCCCAAGTCCTTCAGACTTAGGAAATACCCAATAGCCTCCCCTCCCCCACATATCTTCAGGTTCCCAGAAGGCGGTTTCTCTGAATTTTTTTTCTCATTTGCATTTTGCTTTGTGTGGCTGTTCCCTACCCTCCACCATACACGCATCCAAAAAAAAAATAAAAATACATTTTCCTTGATTTTTCAGAAATACCACTTCCTGTAGGCAGTTATCCATAGGAGATATGTAATAGACAAACAGGTAGCACAAAGGTGGAGTTTACCTTATATTATAATGGTACAGAATATTTCAAGCTGGATATTAGACATACTGTTCTTAAACTTCTTTAGCCATTCCTATCACTGAAAATATTTCAGGGGTTGATTTCTTTCCTCAAGTTCCCAGGGTTTTCTGTCACATCACTGACTTCTATTTCTTTCGTCTCTTAATCTCCAGGCCCCTCATCTCCTTCTGCTAGGCTGCTCTAGAAATATCACAATTTCCAAATTTAGTCTTCTGCTTCTCTTGCTCTAGTTTCTGTCTACCATGTTTTGGGACTATCATTCCATAATCATAATGACCACTTTTTTTTTGCTAAAAATACAATTATCTCTTTTTCATTTTAGAAAAGTTTCAGAGCTACAGAAAAATTTCGAAGATAGTGCAGTTCCCATATAGCCTGCATTCCCCTGCTGGGAATTCCTCTTGGCTGTGATAGTTGCTCAGACTTTCCTTGTTTTTGATGACCTTGACAGTTTTGAGGAGTGCTGGTCAGGTACATTTTGATTTGTCTGATGTTTTTCCCGCGATTAGACTGGGGTTATGGAGTATTTGGGAGGAAGACCACAGAGGTAAAGCGCATATTAACATATTACTTCATATCATGTTATTGTTGTTTGGTGCCATCGAGTCAGTTCCAACTCATAGCAATCCCATGTACAACAGAAGGAAACACTGCCAGATGCTGTACCATCCTCACAATCATTATGCTTGAGCCCATTGCTGCAGCCATTGTGTCAATACATTTCGTTGAGCATCTTCCTCTTTTTCACTGACCCTCTTCTTTACCAAGCATGATGTCCTTCTCCAGGGACTGGTCCCTCCTGATAACCTGTCCAAAGTGCATGAGACAAAGTCACATCATCCTTGCTTCTAAGGAGCATTCTGGCTGTATTTCTCCCAAGACAGATTTGTTTGTTCTTCTGGCAGTCCATGCTATATTCAATATTCTTTGCTAACATCATAATTCAAAGGCATCAATTCTTCGGTCTTCCTTATTCATTGTCCAGCTTTTGCATGCATATGAAGTGATTGAAAATACCATGGCTTGGGTCAGGTGCACCTTAGTTCTCAGACTAACGTCTTTGCTTTTCAGTACTTTAAAGAGGCTTTTTACAGCAGATTTGCCCAATGCAATAAATACATAGTTTGATTTCTTGACTGCTGCTTCCATGGACGTTGATTGTGAATCCAAGTAAAATTAAATCCTTGACAACTTCAATCTTTCCTCTGTTTATCATGATGTTGCTTATTGGTCCAGTTGTGAGGATTTTTCTTTTCTTTATGTAATCCATAATGAAGGCTATAGTCTTTGATCTTCATCAGTAAGTGCTTCAAGTCTTCTTCACTTTTAGCAAGCAAGGTTGTGTCATCTGCATGTAGCAGGTTGTTAATGAGTCTTCCTCCAATCCTAATGCCATGTTCTTCTTCATATAGTCCAGCTTATCGGATTATTTGCTCAGCATACGGATTGAATAAGTATGATGAAAGGATTCGACCCTGATGCACAACTTTCCTGACTTTAAACCATGCGGTACCCCTTGTTCTGTTCAAATGACTGCCTCTTGGTCTATGTACAGGTTCCTCATGAGCACAATTAAGTGTTCTGGCATTCCCATTTTTATCCATAATTTGTTATGATCCACACAGTCGAATGCCTTTGCATAGTTGATAAAACACAGGTAAACATCTTTCTGGTATTCTCTGCTTTCATCCAAGATCCTTCTGACATCAGCAATAACATCCCTCATTCCAAATCCTCTTCTGAACTTCTGGCAGTTCCCTGTTGATGTACTGCTCCAACCACTTTTGAATGAGTTCATACTGATGTCTCCAACTCTAACCCATTACCACATGATTCATTCTAGCCTTCTCCACTTGCTTGTCTGTAAGCTCCCAATCCAACTTTGACTTAATTGTTCAGTTACACCACACATGCATAGCGCTTTCAGAATTCTTAACCCTTACCCCAGTGGGGTACAACTTTTCAACTCGAGTACAGTGCTTATGTACTGTTTCTTTTGCCTTTATTCTTAGACATTCCACTCATTTCCAAAGTTACTTAGATCTGCACCTTTCTCCTCCACCCACTTTAGTGAGACTCTTTCATACTTTTATAATATGATTAGATTGTTTTGTCACATTTTGTATTTCTTTCTGGGATCCTCTGACCTCTTAAATAATTTCTTAAAAATTGCATACATTAAGGTTCATTTTTGTGCTATAAAGCTTTATGGATATTGAAAAATTCAAAATCCAAGTGATATTCACTATTACAGTATCATAAAAAATAGTTTCACTGCCCTAAAAAAGTCCACTGTGTTTCACCTATTTATTCTCCTCCCTCATTCTGAACCCCTGACAACCACTTATTTTAGTTTATTTTAGTTTTACCTTTCCCAGAATTTCATATAATTACAGTAATACATTATATAGCCTTTTCAGATTAACTTCTTTCACTTAGAAATATGCATTTATTATTTATCTATGTATTTTCATGGCTTGATAGCTAACTCCCTTTTAGTGTTGAATACTATTCCATTCTGTGGATATACCATAGTTCGTTTATCTGTTCATCTATTGAAGGGTATTGTCTTAGGCTGGATTCTCTAGAGAAGCAAAACCAGTAATGCATAGAAATATCTATATGAAGAGATTTATAGCAAGGAAATAGCTCACGTGGTTGTAGAGGCTGGAAAGTCCCAAGTCTGTAGGTCAGGCTAGAGACTTCTCCTGATTCGTGTAGCCACAGGGGCTGGCAAACCCAAAATCAGCAGATCAGACATCAGGGCACTTGCTCATAGGCTGTGAAGACTGACAAATCCCAAGACCGGCAGGCAAGATCACAGGTAATCTGCTAGCTCAATTCCCAAGAAATGGAGGTCAGATGAACAGGAGCCAGCTTCAGGATTCAGACTGAGCAAAAGCCTATGAGCCTTGCCAGAAAGTCCATTTATATTTGATGCAGGCCACATTCCCAAGGAAACTCCCTTTCAACTGATTGGCTACTCACAGCAGATCCCATCATGGAGGTGATCACATTATAACAAATCTCATCATGGAAATGATCACATCATCATACAACTGCCAAACTACATCATAACTGCCAAATCACTGAAAATCATGTCCAGCCAAGTTGACACACAACCTTACCCATCTTGGTTGTTCCAGTTTTGGGCAATTATAAATAGAACTGCTGTAAGCATTCACATGCAAGTTGGTAATTTCAACATCTGTGTCATACCCAAATTTAGTTTTGATTATTGTTTTGACTCGACTGTGTTTTTTCCTTGCCTTTTTTCATGCTTTACAATTTTTTGTTGAAAGCTGGATATGTTGTATTGGTGATAGGAACAGAGGTAAACAGGCCTTTAGTGTGAATATTTATGTTAATTTGGCTAAGAGTTGGCTTTGTTTTCTGTAGCTACAGGTGCCAGAGGCTTCAAATTCTCTGGTGTCCTTGTTTTTGTCTCCCTTCTTAACTTTGGGCTTCCCTAAGTACTCCTCCTCAGAGTTTGTGTCTTGCAATTATTTCAGCTGTAATCTATTATTATTATACTGAAGCCCTGTTGGTATAAGTTAAGATGTAGGGGAAGGGGGTATTCTATAACTTCCAGTTAATTCTATCTTTTAATGGGCCTGGCCTTGGGACTGTGATTTTCACAAGTCCTTCTTAAGTGGCATAGATTTTTTCACCGCTGCTCTCCCAGCCGCAGCATTCTTGAAGCCTGACACCTGTTGACTATTTCCCTCCTCCCTTCCCCCCTTTAAGAGATAAAGGAAGACTAAGGAAGCTGGAGTGGGAGGAATGCCCTTCCTCCAGCTTGGATAAGACTCTGGTAATGTTGTGACCTTGAAGAGTAGGCCAGTATTATGGAAAACACCCTTGGCTCTTTCACAATGATTACTCTTTCCCTCTTCCAGCCACATTGAAGAGGAGATGCTTTTCAGATCCTCGCTATGAGAACCTGATGGGGCTTCTAGAGGTAAAGCCCACAAAAGTGTGGGGGCCACTCTAAGATCATGGCCCCTAGGATTTTCTCACTCTTACACTAGTCCATACTCAGCTTCTAGCCTTTGATCGAAATTATCATTTATGTAAGCAAAATTATTCTCTAGGTAAGCAGATGTCAGCATTGTCTCTCTGCATCTAATTTCTCTAGGTTTTTAGGTCATAGTTTATCCTGCAACCTCGGTTCTTAGATGGGTATAAGAAAAGTTGTCGATATTCTGTTTATCCAATTTTTCTTGTTGTAAGGATGGAAGTGACAGTAAGTTGATTTTATAGAACTTCTTCCACTCTGGAAAGAGAGCAATTCATACTGATGGCGACTGATACATAGACCAGGTATTGGGTTGCTTTTCCTACCTATAGGGTCTCAGGCAGCACCATTCAATGAGAGTTTACAGAGCGTTTGATTCACTGACATAGCATCTGAGAAAATGTCACGTTGGATTAAGGTACCCATTTTGCAGCAAACAAGATGTGACACTGGGCATATGACCATGATATCCATTGGTTCCATCACATACTGTACCAACTAGGAGCAGCTGGCTTGATACAATTATGGAATAACTTTGAAGGGGCAGCTGTGGTGACAGCTTGGTGATGATACCTTGCAAGGATGGAGTGCTGTTCTCCAGGATACAGTATATAGTCCAAATCAAAGATCATTATATAGTGCTGTGTCCCCAGTTGATAAACTACATGGGAATCAAGAGATTTCAGTAGGAATTGCCCTCTTTCACCATAATTCCCAGTGATTCATTTGGTAAATTTATACTTCTGAAGATCTAAAAGTGGAAAAGTTTTATAGCAAGAGTTCTGTTAAAATTTATGCTCCAGCTGTTACCTGTTCATTTTAGGCTCATTGTACTATGAGATAAGCAACAAGAAGTGAGACATAATCCTGGCAGTGGTGATTGAGTTCTGGAAGGCTGCTGTTGCATGATAAGGGCAGGGAAAAATACATTTGGCATACAGGTGGGTTGTATCTCTCTCTTTCTCCTTTTTTAATTTTGTTGTGGTGAAAACATGCATAACAAAATATATACCATCTCAACAATTTCTATACGTACAATTTAGTAACCTTGATTACATTCTTCAAGTTGTGCAACCGTTTTCACCATACTTTTTCAAATATTCCATCACCATTAACATAAACTTAATGCTCCCTAAGCAAAAACTCTCCCTTTCCCCCTCCAACTCCAGTAACCACTAATAGTCTTTAGTTTCTATGTATTTTCTTATTTTGTATAAGAGAGACAGTATTTGTACAATATTTATCCTTTTGCAACTGACTTATTTTCCTCAGCATGATGTTTTCAAGGTTCATCCATGTAGTGGCACTCATCAGGACTTCATTTCTCTTTAAGGCTGAGTAATAGTCCATTTTGTGTATATACCACATTTTGTTTATTTATTCATCCCTTGATGGCAGTTGTTATCTCTTGATACTCCTCTTCCTAAGCTGATAGTTAATATACAAGTGAAGTGGCCCTGGCCTGAGAAGGACATAGTAACCAGGGGCTCATAAATCGAAGAATGAGAGTTTGGGTCACCCACTAGTTAAGCTACCTATACTAGCAGGAATTCTAGCTGAGGGTAAAGGAATTTAAAATAGGAAGTAGTAGAGGGAGCTGATTAGAATTAATTCTGGCCCAGAGACTAACTGCAGTGGGGGAAGCTATAGTGTGTTTCATTAACCTTCATCTTGTAAGTTTTTCCAAGATAAGGGACCAATCAGAATCCTGGGAGATCTGTTCCCAGATGGAGTGAGTTTATTATATGAAGAAATGGACTCAGCATCCTAAGAGATGCATTGTAGTAGATGCTACGATATGCCACTCAGATTGCAGACTCTCATTATCCCAGCTGCCAGGATTTCTGTCTGCTGACAGCTCACAGCTGATCAACCTTAGAACCTGTCCTTGGTGAAAGAGCTGCCTCGCCCGAGTTTACACCTTTACCCAGGGTGCAACCCACATCCTATAACTGATCAATGCAGGAGATGAAAAGACTTGCTCTTGTTGCCTCAATTAGATATATCTCTGAAGGGACAACTCATCTTCAGAGCTCCCCATAGGGTGTGGCATCTGCATTGCCTTTCTTCTTTTCCTGATATCTAGTCCTTCTTCCCTCACTCCCTTATAGGAGGTGTTCCACAGACCATTTCCTACCAAACCACCTGTATGCAAATCACCACCTCAGAGTCTGTTTCCCAGGAAACCCGACCTATGACACACTATGAAGACACATGAGAATATATAAAGATATTTCAGCTTATCTTAATCTTTTCTGTAATATGAAGTCCTGGTGGCACAATGGTTAACCAAAAAGTCAGCAGTTCAAATCCACCAGCCGCTCACTGGAAACCCTATTGTGCAGTTCTATAAGGTCACTGTGAGTCAGAATCGACTCAGTGGCAATGGGTACAGGTTTCTCTAATGCATGAGCTTAAACCTTTTATGGGAGAAATGAAGGGTTGAATGTCAGAGAATGTGGTTGATGTAGGGAAATGTATAAAGGATGGAAACGTTGGAGTAAGAGTGAGGCAGAAGTCAGAGGACATTAATCCATAATGGGCCTAGCAGTACTCTGAGTCTTAACAAGGCAGATAAAATATGATGAGGATCATCCAGTGAATTGTTGAAAGGATTAAACAGAGAGTAACAGTGAGGTGCTGTAATGAACCAGATTACTGAAGAAAGAGAATTCTAGGTTGTGTTTAACCAAAACTGAACACACAAGTGCTAATCAGCCTGCAATGTCTTGATGAATTTTTATTTCTCCCTGGTGTTGTAGTGGTTAAGAGTTTGGCTACTAACCAAAAGGTCAGCAGTTCGAATCCACCAGCTGCTCTTTGGAAACTCTGTGGGGCAGTTCTGCTCTGTCCTATAGGGTCGCTATGAGTCAGAATCAACTTGATGGCAGTGGGTTTGTTTGTTTGTTTGTTTTTTAATGTCTCAGTCTGCCTATTTTTGCAGTTCAAAGGGTGCTAGAAAGTCTAATGGGAGGTTGTCTGTCCCATCTTACAAAGTAGGGGTTAGCTGTTGGGGAAATGAGTAGACAGGATTTTTGGACTTTCTTTTTTGTTTGTAGTAGTTAGGATAATTTCGTCATTGTGAATATCATACTTCTTTGGAATGGGGTAACAAGTTGGCCTGTCGAAGTGCCAGGATCATGCTGTCCATTCTAACAGAGCCAAAGCTTCTCAGAAAACGCAACAGTGCTTTTCTCTGGCATTTGCTGTTCCTCTGAACACTTCAAAGAATGGAATATTTTTCCTTTGGTCTCATTGTCATCCTAACCAGTTTTTTTTGATCCTAGAGTCTTTCTCTGACTATTGAATGAGCTAATAGCAAATGAGATTTATCACATGGGTGTGTTGTGTGCTGATTAGCTAGACTGTGACCTTTGGCAGGCAGGAATTGTTTCTGTTTGGTTCGTTGTTGGATGCCCAGCACTGTGCCAGAGCTTTGCTGAGAACAGGAGCTGAATAACTTCGGTGTGTAAAGGAGTACATTTTGAGCAAGCCACTTAATAGCTACAATCTTCCATCTTCAAATCTATTGACGTGGGAATTACTTTTGTAATGACTTTGCTTTTGTCATTATTTATGTGAAAGTATTTTACTATTTAAAATAAGTAATCACATGTAAAATTCTGTTCTAAAAAACATTAAGCCAAACCATTTAGATTTGAAAGGGTACATCTAGCCCACTCTTATGTACAGTTCAGAAATCCTTTCTATTGCATTCCTGACAAATAGTTATTCAGCTTCTGATCAAATACATCCGGTGACTGGCAACCTAATGTATTCCAAAGAGATCTATTGTCAGATAACTCTAGAGTAGTGCTATTTAAGATGTTGTCCTAGAAGCAGCAGCATCAGCATAACCTGGGATCTTGTTAGACAACGATGAACCTAATAAATTAAAATCTACATTTAACCGGATCCTCTGGTAATTCATATGCATGTTAAAATTCAAGGAGTATTCTCTTGAATTTTTTGTTTTTTAAAAATATTGACCTGAAGCTTATTTTTTTATAATATCCACTCATTGGTTTCAATTTTTTTCTGGAAACTTCACAGAAAACTAGTCTGTTCCTCATTCCACATGGCAGCTATTCAAATATTTGAAGGCAGAATCCAGGTGGCTCTTTGGTTGAACTCTTCTTAGGTTGCTCAAGGCTAGGAATCATTCATGTACTGGGCTTTCCATAGTACATTTGTCCTGTATGTTTGATTTAACATGGACACCTGAGTTTGGAAACTGAAGGATTTATGAAAGGAAAGGTAACTCATCTCATCTCTTTGCCCTCATGATTGGTGGAATAGGAACAAGCAAGAAAGAACATTATGAGCTGATTGTTTATATACCCAAGCCTCAGGGTGTATAAACAGGATGAAACCATTATCTCACCCCAATTGATTGTTTCTTACAGATTTTGGCATTTGCCTAAATTTGCTATCTTCTCAGGGACAGCTCTTCAATTTTAGTCTTCTCTTTTCTAAACTAAAAACACCAAGTTCATTCAATTGTCTCTTGCATGGCAGGAATAGAATGTGAACATTTTGAGGGAACAGATAAAGTCTTACTGATGTTTTTATCTCAAGTTAGGTCAGTACCTACTGCATAATATGCTTCTAATAAATTTTTATTGAGTAAAGAAATAAATTAATAAATTAATGAATGGGGGAATGTGATTGCAAGGCTGTGGTTACCATCTTTGAATGCACATTCTTTTGTTCTGTCCCTGCTAAAATGTGGCACCATAAATTGGGTAGAGTATTCCATATGTCATCTGACTATTGTACAGTAGTAGTATTATTAATTCCCATAACTTAGGCTTTGTTTTGATGAGCTCAGTCTAATAATGACCAAAAAGAATATTACCCCATCACTATGGTTATCATTGTTTAGACAGCCAAAATAGACCTCTATCAAGTTGATTTAGCTTATCATCAAGGTGGGATTTGCTTTAAATGACATTTTTAGAGTTTGTCTTTGGGATCTGAGGAGGTTTCCAAGATTAGAAAGGCTCCTTAGCTAAATTACTGCTGAGATCTTTTCCCTTTAACTCATTTCTATCTTTCTTTGTTTCTTCCTCTTTCTTCTAACAGTATCTGAAGCCACTTCACTTACCTGAAATCATTTTTTCTCTAAGTAAGTATTCCAAAAACAAAACAAAATGAAAACCAAACTAGTTGCTGTTGAGTCGATTCTGACCATAGCAACCCTACAGGACAGAGTAGAACTGCCCCATAGGGTTTCCAAGGAGCGGTTCGTGGATTTGAACTGCCGACCTTTTGGCTAGCAGTTGAGTTCTTAACCACTGCACCACCAGGGCTCCAAGTAAGTATTACTATTTAAAAAACTGTTGGGAGAGTGGTAAGTGCAGAGTAGGTGGATAAACATAATGATGTGAGAATGATGATGGTGAAATATGATGTTCTCTGGTGTTGGACATAATAATGAGTAGAATCAGAGGAATGGGAAAAACAGACCAGCTCCTTTGCCATGGCAACAATAAGTGAATTTATTATATAAAGAGAAGAAGGAATGGCAATTAGTTAGTCTCTGTGCTTTTCTTTCTTTCCTAATCCTCGGGTTCGCCTGTTTTTAGTTTGGTTTAGATTCTCAAAAGATGGCAGTCAGTTATCTTGCAATGACATCAATCATTTCCTTAAATGTCTAAAATGTACAGTTATAAGCTTGAAGCCACAATATTTTACTGTTTAAAAATAAATAAATCAAGGATTTCTTTAAAAGCTCATTGAAAAATAGGTTGAGTCCTATTTTGTCAAGCATGGAAGAGTGCCCTCTTCAAAAGTTTGTATCGTTATTTTGAGGCAATGAACTTCCCAGCAGGAATCAAGGTACAGTTTTCTTTCCTATTCACTATCATTAGAAAACTTTCTGGTTCATTCATGTATGTCTCAAAGGTAAATGGCCATCAGTGAGTGTCTGACAGAGAAACACTAAGTGATTCTCCTCGAAAATGAAAACCAATGTGCACTTGAGTAGCAGCATTCACTTCATAGATAGTTCAAATGGTACTTTTCTTTACTATGTCAAAATGTCCCTGATGTCCTTGGGTGACAGTAAGAAAAGGAGTGCTATTAAATGCTTGTGATAGTAAAACATTGTATTTTAGGAGATAAGAAAGATAGGGGAAAATGGATGGCAAGCCAATTGCAAGTCAAGAACACAGTCAGTTTTCTGACAAGAATTGCTGTTTTTTCACAATATTCTGTCTTTTTTTTTTTTTTTTTGGTGCGAAATTGAAAGTATGTAGAACCTCATTTAATGAGTTTCTCAAATAATCCAAAATTTGCAACTTGAGAAGTAGGATGGGTTGGTGTAAGTTGATGAGGCAGATACCTAAGAATATACCAACTTTCTGGGTACTAATATCAGCCTCGCTATTTATTAGCTATGTGACTTTGGGCAAGATACTTAATGTCTCTGAGTTTCAGTCTCTACAAGTGTACAATTGAGATAATAAATTCTACCACAGAGAGGTGTTGTCAGGTTTAGTACCATAACATATGGGATGCAGCCAGTAGTGAGGCCAGTACGTAGTAAAAAAAAAACAGTTGAGTCAGTCCCAACTCATGGTGACCCCATGTGTATCAAAAACACACAGTCCTAGTCTAATTATGAGAAAAACATCAGAAAAATCCTAACTGAGTGATATTCTACAAAGTACCTGACCAACACCCTTCAAAACTTTCAAGGTCATCAAAAACAAGGAAAGTCTGAGAAACTGCCACAGCCAAGAGGAGCCTAAGGAGACAGGGAAACTAAATGTAATGTGGCATCCTGGATGGATCCTGGGACAGAAAAAAACATTAAACTAATTAAATATGAATTAGGTGTGGATTTTAGTTAATAATTGTATATTAATACTGTTTCATTGATTGTGACAAATGTGCCATACATACATACTAGTATAAGATGTTAATAATAGGGGAGACTAGGTATGGGGTACATGGGAACTCTCTGTACTATCTTCACAACTGTTTTGTAAATCTAAAGATACTCTAAAAAAGAAAAGTTTATTAAAAAGCTCTCTGCCTTATGCCTAGGTTTCATTCTATACCAATGAAATCAGAATGTCTGGAGATATGAGGCAGGCATCAGTATTTTGTAAAGATCCCCAGGTGATTTCAAGGCACAGCAAATTTTGGGAACCACTGGGATAGGAAAAGTCCCTGAGGTATAACCAGTTGCCATGGAATTAACTCTGATTGATGCAACCCCATGAGTGCTCCATAGGGTTTTCAATGGCTGATTTTTTGGAAGTAGATCACCAGGCCTTTCTTCTGAGGTGCCTCTGGTTGGACTTAAACCTCCAACCTTTTGGTTAGTAGTAGAGTGCGGGGCGGGGGGGGGGGGGCTCTTATTTTGACATTCCTTAATTCATACAAAATGTTCTGAGCCAAATGAAAGTGTTGAGTGTTGGTTGTACCTACTTCCTAGCTATGTGAAGTTGAATTTTTAATAATGAGTATGAAAATAATAAAGTACTAGAACAAGTTGCACATTTGAGTACCACTCGATGTTACCCTTTTGGATATCGAGCCACTAACTGACAAATCTACCAAGCATATAATTACAAGCAATATTATATCTTAAATTTCTCTTGTAATTTTCCTTCAATAGAAAAAAAAAAAAAAGACATACACAGGCACATCCTTTCATCTGTTTGGCCCCTTCTCCCCCCTTCCCCCCCCAAAAAAAAATCAATATGCTGTGGTGGACCCCCACTCAAATACATTTTATACCTGCATTAGACCTATCTGTGCTCCAGGAGGCTGACTCTATGAACTGCTACACCCAGGCCCCCTTGCCCTCTGATTTTCAGCTGGTTTCAGATGGGATGCGGGGGAGGGGAATAGATATCAGGTATTTTAGCCCCACTCTTTCCCTTCCTCATTATGGTTCTAGCAGTAGCTGCATTTGTCACAGCCTGTCAACTCCAGCTCTCACTTAGCTCTGGAAATACTGCTCCCTTTTCTCATCCCTTCAGTCCAAGCGAAAATACTGGCTCCCTGTTGTTTCTAGTCCCTAGGTAACTCACCATCCCTCCTTGGATTTTTTTTTTTTTAATTTTGACCACACCTCTGTAAATAGTCTCATCATTGAAATATTGTTAGTGTAATCCTTTGAGAGTGCCATCTCTTTTCTGTCAGAATTCTGACTGATACATCAGTGTATAGTTGTCAAGACTCTGCTTTTGGGAATGACTACCCTTTTGTCTTTTTTTTTCTTAACCTGAGACAGTGTCCTGTCTACTTTTTGGCCTTTATTTTTTTTTTATTTTATTTTTTTAAATATTTTATTGTACTTCAGGTGAAGGCTTACAGAACAAATAGTTTCTCATGAGACAGTAAGTACACATGTTGTTTTATGACATTGGTTAACAACCCCACAATATATTAAGCCTCTAAATTCTCAACCTTTTTTTTTTTTTGATGAAAATACAGATAGCCAAAGATACACCGTTTCAAAAATTTCTACATACACAGTTCAGTGACATTGACTACGCTCTTCCAACTGTGCTGTTATTCTCACTTAAGATGAAGGCTTACAGAACAAAATAGTTTCTCATTTAACAGTTACTACACATGTTGCCCTATGACAATGGTTAACAATCTCACCACACATCAAGAATATCCTTACTCCACCTTGTGTTCCCTATCACCAGGGGACTTCCTTGCCCCCTTCTGTCTTCTGGCCCTTGTCACTGGACTACTGTACCTCATTAGTCTCATTTGGTTTTTTTTTTTTTTTTTTTTAACACCATTTCAAAACTTTTTACTTACACATTTAAGTGATATTGACTATGCTTTTCCAATAGTGCTGCCATTCTTGCCCAAGATGAAGGCTTACAGGACAAAACAGCCTCCCATTTAATAGTTACTACAAACATTGCCCTATAACAGTGGTCAACAATCTCACAACACATCGACAGTGTCCTTACTCAATTTGTGTTCCTTATCATCAGTTTCCTACTCCCACTCTGCCTTCTGGCCTTTGTCACCAGACTCCTGTACCTCGTTAGTCCTATTTAGTTTTACTGGGGTGTCCATTCCCAGGCTTAACATCGAACCTCAAAGGTAACTTCACCTCTGAGCTGAAAGGGTGTCTGGGGGCCACACTCTTGAGGTTTCTCCAGTATTCTTTAGGCCAGTAAATCTGGTCTTTTTTTGGGGGGGGGGGAGTTAAAATTATGCTCTACATCCTTCTCCAGCTCTGTCCAGAACCCTCTGTTGTGATCCTGGTCAGAGCAGTCACTGGTGGTAGCCGGGCACCATCTAGCTGTACTGGACTCAGTCCAGTGGAGGCCTTGGTAGCTGTGGACAATTAGTCCTTTGGACTAATCTTTTCCTTGTATCCTGTTCTCTTCATTGTCCCTTGCTCCCGGAGGGATGAGACCAGTGGAGTATCTTAGATGGCCGCTCATAGGCTTTTAAGACCCCAGACACTACTCACCAAGGTAGAATGTAGAGCATTATCTTTCTAAGTAGTGTCATGCCAATTGAGCTAGATGTTCCCCGAGACCATGGTCCCCAGAGCCCTCCGTCCAACAACTCAGTCCCTCGGGGGGTTTGGATGTGTCTATAGGGCCTCCATGACCTTTCCTTGTGCAGGTTGTGTTAGTTTCCCCTGTACTGTGTACTATCTCACCTCTCACCCAAGGTACCACTTATCTATTGCCTATTTAGTATTTCCCCCCCCCTCCCCTCCCATCCCTGGTAACCAACAAGGATTGTTACATTTTGCATGTGAATTTTTTCATGGGGTTTTACAATAGAGGTCTCATACAATATTTGTCCTTTTGTGATTGACTTATTTCACTCAGCATAATGTCCTCCAGTTTCATCCATGTTATGAGATGCTTCACAGATTCATTGTTGTTCTTTCTCATTGCATAGTACTCCATTGTGTGTATGTACCATAGTTTGTTTATCCATTCATCTGTTGATGGACATCGAGGTTGTTTCCATCGTTTTGCTATTGTGAACAATGCTGCCATGAACATAGGTGTGCATATGTCTATTCGAGTGATGACTCTTATTTCTCTAGGATATATTCCTAGGAGTGGGATTGCTGGATCGAATGGTATGTCTATTTCTAGCTTTCTGAGGAAACGCCATATCATTTTCCAAAATGGTTGTATCATTTTGCATTCCCACCAGCAGTGTATAAGAGTTCCCGTCTCCCCGCAGCCCCTCCAACATTTGTTATTTCCAGTATTTTTGATTTGTGCCAGTAATGCCGGGGTGAGATGGTATCTCGTTGTGGTTTTAATTTGCATTTCTCTAATGGCTAGTGATCGCGAGCATTTCCTCATGTGTCTGTTGGCCATTTGAATGTCTTTCTTGGTGAAGTGTCTGTTCATTTCCTTTGCCCATTTTTTGATAGGATTGTTTGTCTTTTTGTTGTAGAGGTGTTGGATTTTCTTGTAGGTTATGGAGATTAGACCTTTGTCTGACTTGTACTGTCCAAAAATTTTTTCCCAGTCTGTAGGTTCTCTTTTGACTCTTTTGGTGAAGTCTTTTGAAGAGCAGAGGTGTTTGATTTTTAGAAGATCCCAGTTATCTAGTTTATCTGTTGGTTTTTTTGTGTTGATGTTTATGGTTTGTATCCTGTTAATACCATGTATTAAGGCCTGAAGTGTTGGTCCTATTTTTTCTTCTATGAATTTTATAGTTTGAGGCTTTATATTCAGGTCTTTGATCCATTTTGAATTAGTTTTTGTATATGGTGTGAGGTATGGGTCCTGTTTCATTTTTCTACAAATGGATATCCAGTTTTGCCAGCACCATTTGTTAAAAAGACTGTCTTTTCCCCATTTGATGGACTTTGGGCCCTTGTCGAAGATCAGGTGACCGTAGGTGGATGGATTTACATCTGGGTTCTCAATTCTGTTCCATTGGTCAATGTCTCTGTTGTTGTACCAGTACCAGGCTGTTTTGAGTACTATAGCTGTATAGTAGGTTCTCAAGTCAGGTAATGTGAGTCCTCCAACTTTATTCTTCTTCTCCAGTAGTGCTTTACTTATTCGGGGTTTCTTCTCTTTCCATATAAAGTTAATAATTAGTTTTTCCATCTCTTTGAAGAATGTTGTTGGTATTTGGATCGGGATTGCATTGTATTTGTAAATTGCTTTAGGTAGAATTGCCATTTGCACAATGTTGAGTCTGCCTATCCATGAGCATGGTATGTTTTTCCATTTATGCAGACCCCTTTGGGTTTCATGCAGCAGTGTTTTGTAGTTTTCTTTGTATAGGTCTTTTACATTCCTGGTCAGATTTATTCCTAAGTATTTTATCTTTTTAGGGGCTATTGAAAATGGTATTGATTTCCTGATCTCCTTTTCATCGTTCTCTTTACTGGTGTATAGGAATCCAACTGATTTTTGAATGTTTATCTTGTATCCTGCTACTCTGCTAAATCTTTCTATTAGTTCCAGTAGATTTCTCGTGGAGTCTTTAGGGTTTTCTATGTATAGTATCATATCATCTGCAAACAGGGAGAGTTTAACTTCTTCATTACCAATTTGGATGCCCTTTATTTCTTTCTCTTGCCTTATTGCTCTAGCTAGAACTTCCAGCACAATGTTAAATAGGAGTGGTGATAAGGGCATCCTTGTCTTGTTCCTCTTTTCAAGGGGAATGTTTTCAGCCTCTCTCCATTAAGAATGATGTTGGCTGTTGGTTTTGCATAGATGCCCTTTATTATGTTGAGAAATTTCCCTTCTATACCTATTTTATTGAGAGCTTTTATCAGGAATGGGTGTTGGACTTTGTCAAATGCCTTTTCTGAGTCAATTGAGATGATCATGTGATTTTTTTCTTTCCTTTTATTTATGTGGTGGATTAAGTTGATTTATTTTCTAATGTTAAACCATCCTTGCATAGCTGGTATGAATCCTACTTGGTCGTGGTGTATTATTTTTTTGATATGATACTGAATTCTATTGGCTAGAATTTTGCTCAGAATTTTTGCATCTATATAAACGAGAGATATTGGTCTGTAATTTTCTTTTTTTGTGACGTCTTTGCCTGGTTTTGGTATCAGCGTTATGCTGGCTTCATAGAATGAATTTGGAAGTGTTGCTTCCTCTTCTATGCTCTGAAATAGCTTGAGTAGAACTGGTACAAGCTCATCTGTAAATGTTTTGTAGAATTCTCCAGTGAAGCCATCTGGGCCAGGGCTTTTTTTGGTTGGGAGTTTTTTTATTACCTTTTCAATCTCTTCTCCTGTTATGGGTCTGTTCAGATTTTCAATATCACTTTGTTGTAGTTTGGGTAGGCCGTATGTTTCTAGAAATTTATCCATTTCCTCTAGGTTTTCAAATTTGTTGGAACATAGTTTTTCATAATATTCTGTTATAATCCTTTTTATTTCGGTTGGGTCTGTTGTAATGTCCCCCATTTCATTTCTTATTTGGGTTATTTGTGCCCTCTGCTGTTTTTCTTTTGTCAGTCTGGCCAGTGGTTTGTCGATTTTGTTGATTCTTTCGAAGAACCAACTTTTGGTTTTGTTGATTCTTTCTATTGTTTTTCTGTTCTCTATTTCATTGATTTCTGCTCTGATCTTTACTATTTCCTTTCTTCTGGTGGTTGTAGGCTTTTTTTGTTGTTCTCTTTCTATTTGTTTGAGTTCTGTAGTTAATGTTTTGATTTTGTCCCTTTCTTCTTTTTTGATATGTGCATCTATTGCTAGAAATTGTCCTCTGAGGACTGCCTTTCCTGTGTCCCAAAGGTTTTGGTATGATGTGTTTTCATTTTCTTTTGATTCTAGGAATTTTTAAATTCCATCTCTGATTTCTTCTATTACCCATTGATGTGTAAGCAGATTATTATTCAGTTTCCATGTGTTTGATTTTTTTTCCTTGCTCTTTCTAGTGTTAATTTCTACCTTGATGGCATTGTGGTCAGAGAAGATACTGTGAATTATCTCAGCATTTTGGATCTTGTTGAGGATTGCTCTGTGGCCTAAGATGTGGTCTATTCTGGAGAACGTTCCATGTGCATTGGAAAAGAATGTGTACTTTGCAGCGGTTGGATGGATTGTTCTATATATGTCTATGAGGTCCAGTTGGCTGATTGTGTCCTTTAGGTCTTCTGTATCTTTGCTGAGTTTCTTTTTAGTTGTTCTGTCCTTTACTGAGAGTGGTGTGTTGAAGTCTTCTACTATTATTGTGGAACTGTCAATTTCTCTTTTCAGTGCTGTTAGAGTTTTTTTTATGTATTTTGGAGCCCTGTCATTGGGTGCATAGATATTTATTATGGTTATGTCTTTATGGTGGATCATCCCCTTAATCATTATATAGTGTCCTTCTTTGTCTTTTATGGTAGATTTTGTTTTAAAGTCTATTTTATCTGAGATTAGAATTGCCACTCCTGCTCTTTTTTGATAGTTGTTAGCTTGATATATTTTTTTTCCAACCTTTGATTTTTAATAAATTCACATCTTTGTTTCTAAGGTGTGTCTCTTGTAGACAGCAAATTGATGGATCCTGTTTTCTTATCCATTCTGCCACTCTCCATCTCTTTATGGGTGCATTGAATCCATTTACGTTCAGTGTAATTATTGATAGATGGAAGTTTGTTGCTGTCATTTTGTAGTGCTTTTTTTTGTGATGCTGAAGTTTTCTTTGTTCTTCTTACTCTCTTGTGCTGAGTTACTTTTGTTTGTGGATTTTGTGTTCATTTCTTTTGTTTTTGTAGGTTTTGTTTTTGTTGAGACTTTATGTTTTTCGTCTTTATTTTTATGAGTTGGTTTGTTATTTTTTTTTGTGGTTACCATGAATTTACCCTTATCTTTATAATTTTGAAGCAGTCTACCGTTACTTGGTATCGCCTTGCCTTCCTCTCTTTTAGAAGGTTCTATACCTATGCCGTTTGTTCCCTCTTTCATTGTTTTGATGTTGTTGTCATCCTTTGATTGATTTCTCTGATTCCCTGTTGTATATCTTTTGTTTTTGGAAAGTCCTCTGTAGTTCAGTTCCTAGAATGGTATCTGGTTCATGTGAACCTGCGTCCTAGGTCCTAGGTCCTGCCTGAGGGCTGAAGCTGTTTGTCCTCAGATCGAAGAACTCCCTTTAATAATTCTTGTAAGTTTGGTTTGACTTTTGCATATTCCTTTTGTTTCTGTTTATCTGGAAATGACCTAATTTCACCATCAAATTTGAATGAGAGTTTTGCAGGATATATTATTCTTGGCTGACAATTTTTTTCTGTCAAGATTTTATATATGTCATCCCATTGCCTTCTTGCCTGCATGGTTTCTGCCGAATAATCTGAGCTTAGTCTTATTGTTTCTCCTCTGTGTGTGACTTCTTGTTTTTTTCGAGCTGCTCTCAGGATTCTTTGTTTGTCTTTAGTTTTAGCGAGTGTGAATATGATATGTCTTGGTGATTTTCTTTTGGGGTCTCTTCTATATGGGGTTCGTTGAGCTTCTTGGATGGCCAGCTTTTCATTTTTCATGATATTGGGAAAGTTTTCTGTCAGCAGTTCGTCAATGATCCTCTCTGTGTTTTCTGTTTTCTCCCCCTGTTCTGGAATGCCAATCACTCGTAAGTTT
This sequence comes from Dugong dugon, assembly GCA_030035585.1. Classification (NCBI taxonomy): domain Eukaryota; kingdom Metazoa; phylum Chordata; class Mammalia; order Sirenia; family Dugongidae; genus Dugong; species Dugong dugon. The sequence continues at coordinate 94,353,834 of CM057462.1, forward strand.
TTGCTGTTAATTGTGTCCCACATAACTCTCAGGGTCTCTTCATTTTTCTTTGTTCTTCCTTCTGAGTTTTCCTGAAACAGAGTTGTATCCAAGTGTTTGTCTTCAGTTCCACTGATCCTGTCTTCCATGGTTTCAAATCTACTTCTCAGCCCTTCTATGACACAGTCCATTTCTGAAATCTTGTTGTTTATCTTTTGGATTTCTAATTGTCGTTTTTGTATAATTTTGAGTTGTGAATTTATTTTGGCATTTTGTTCCTGCATCATCTTCCTGAATTCTTCCAATTTTTTGTCTGTATTTTCCATAAATTTGTCTATTTTTTCCTCATGTTTGTCAGCTTTTTGCCTCAGTTCTTGGAAAATTCCGAGTATTAGTGATTTGAGATCCCTATCAGGTACTTCTAGTGCATTTTCTTCCACAGGAGAGTTATCTGGTGTTTTAATTTGGGCGCCTATTGGAGCCATCTTGTCTTGTTTTTGTAAATGTTTTGATATTGTTTGCTGTTTTCAGGGCATTCAGTAGATATTTCTCTCATTTATTGATTGTAGATTTTTTTTTTTTTTTCTTCCTTGTGGTACAGCTGGGCAGATCTAGCTGAAGAGGAGCCACTGGGACGGGTTGTTTGTGGCACTCACCGCAGCCCCCAGGATGGTCAGTAGTCAGTGCTGGGCAGGTTCCAATAGGGCATGCCTGCACCGCTTGGTGGTGTGATGTCCAGTGCACGGTGCAGGTAGGTAGGGTGCAGCGGGAAGATGGTTACGTGTGAAGCTAAGCTGGATATGGGAGAGTGGAGAGAGGAGCAGTAGCAAAAAGCATACAAACATAAAAGAATGCTAGGGGAGCTTGTCGTTGGAATGGACAGATGAGAGACTATGGGATGGAGGAAACCAGAAGGGGGAAGAGAAAGAAAAGGAAAGAATGAACAAATAAAAATCAGAAAAGTTAAAGAACTGCAAAGTTCCCAGGGATCCCACCAATGCAGCTATGAGGTCTGGGGGAGTCGGTCTCAGTTTTCACAGCACAGCCTGGCCAGAAGGTACAGAGGCATACATTGCCTGGTATTCAGGGATCAGAAAGAGAAGGAAGAGATAGAGAGACGAGAAATTAAGCAATGAAGAAAGACAAAAGGGAAAAAGAGGGAAAAGATGACAAAACTAATCAAAAAAGAAGAAAAATAAAATTAAAAAAAAAAAATAAAGCAACACCAGCAGTCAGTGCCAACAAATGGGACCCAGAGAGCCCCCACTCAGGGGCGCGAATTCCAAGCAGCCGGCAGTCTCAGGGTTAAGAGACCATGGCTACGGGAAGCAGAGGGGCGAACGAACAAAGGCCCTGGGATCTCACCAGCTTGGCAGCCCAGACCTGGAAGCAGCCACACGCCTGAACGCAGCCCCACAGCCCCGCAGGAGAGAGCAAAGACGGCGTTCGGAACCAGGCACCCAGGCAAAAGGAGGAGGCGGCGGCAGAAAAAGCTTCGCCAGCAGCCAGCAAACGGCTCTCAGAAAGCCGCCAGCCCGGGTGCGTGGAATCCAAGCACCGGCGCCCCCCAGCCCAGGGACCCTGGCCACGGAAAGCAGGGGAGTCCCAGCTGAGGCGGAGAGGGGTAGGGGGTGGGAAAGCGCGCACCGCAGTTTACCGGTCATTCTGTCTCCCACTGGATGCTCTGCGAGGCTGCTCTCCCGTTCGCTGGTCTCCGATAGGAATCCAAGATGGTGGATCCACGCTGCGTTAGCTGGTAAGGAATCTCTGCATGAGTCTCTCCTCGCTCTCCATTCTCTTTTAGTATTCTCACTGCATTTGGTGTTTGGCTGAGTTCTTTATCTCTTCATTTGGTGTTCTAGGGTTTCAGGATTGTTGATTCTCTGTTAGGCTTAGTTTTTCGGATCTTTGCTGTGGAGGGACGGCGTGGTGCTTCTGCCTAGAGTGCCATCTTGCCCCGCCCTACTTTTTGGCCTTTAAAATATCTTTTATTTTGTGAAGTGATGATGTTATAGACTGAATTGTACCCTCCCAAAGCATGTGTTGAAATCCTAACACCTGTACCTGTAAATATGACCCTATTTGGAAATAGGGGTTTTCTTTTGATATGTTAATGAGGTTATACCAGAGTAGGGTGGGTCCTAAACCTAATCATTTTTGAGTTATAAAAAGAGCAGGGTAGACACAAAGACACAGGGGGAGGCACCGTATGAAGACAGACACACATAGCAGGTGATCTATAAGACCAAGAGCTTCAAGGATTGCTGCAGCTACTGGAAGTAAAATAGATGAGGAAGAACTTCTCCCTAGAGCCATACAATGAATTCAAACCTCTAGCCTCCTGAACTGTGAGAAAATAAATTCTTTGTTTTTTAAAGGTGCCCACGTGTGGTATTTGTGTAATAGCAGTACAAATACCACTGTTTCATTCTGTTGTGCATAGGGTCGCTATAAGTTGGAACTGACTTGATGGCACCTAACAACAACAACAGGCCCTAAGACGAGTCCTAATCCCTGTACCTGAATGTGACCTTGTTTGGAAATAGTTCCTTCCTTTGAAGACGTTATCAGTTAAGTTAATGAGGTCCTATTCCCTCTGAGGGATGTTTTATAAGAGAGGAGAACAGACATGGAAAAAGAGTCACACGGGGGAAGACAGAAGTCATGTGAAGATGCATGTAAAAACCAAGAAATACCAGTGGCTACCAACAGTTAAGCACTCAGATATTAACTGAAACGTCAGTAGTTTGAACCTATCAGCTGTTCCTTGGGAGAAAAGACCTGGTGATCTGCTCCCATAAAGATTACAGCCTAGGAAACCCTATGAGGCAGTTCTGCTCTGTCCCATAGGGTTGCTGTAGTCAAAATCAACATGACAGCACCTAACAACAACAATGACCACCAGAAGCTGGAAGAGTGTAGTGAAATGAGTTCTTTTATGTGGCCTTCTGCTTTGGTTCTTTGGAAAAACAGCTTGAGAGATTTTTTTTCCCTAAGCCCTGAGAGTTACCTTTGCCCTAGTTTTCTACCTCAGAAAGTTTGTTACTTTTTTCCAGATTGATTGACACTTCCTGAGTAGGCTATAAACTTGCTGATACTGGTTTGAGACTTTTTATCTGGCCCTGGGCTGCAGCCTGCCTTGCGATTGGTCTATTTTATGCTCCTTGCAGGGATTGGTCAATATACTTATGCAAATGAAGTGACTCTAGCCTACTAAGCAAATGAAGTGCCTGTGGCCTACCAAGGAGGGATTGGTCAGTTTATGGCCCTGGTGGAAGGGCCATGCCTTGAAATTGACCAGGAGTTTGCTTATATATGCAGCCAACCCCACAGAGGTTTGCAGATAGAAGAAAGAAGTACAAAGAAAATGTAAGAACAGAGAGAGCGCGGAGGTGAGGAATCTCCTAAATGAGCTGTAACATGAGTCAAAGGCTGTAGCACTGAAGACAGCGAGAGGCCTGGAAGGAGCCTTGTAGCAGAGTCAGTGGTGATGGCAGAAACCTGCTGCTAGGAGTGCAGCTAAGAGAGCTCAACAAAATTGCTACACTGACTATAAGCTGGGTCAGCCAGCAGTGGAGAGGCTGACGGTAGGGAGGCCAAGGACAGAAAGGCCTGTCCTGAGGGGACTGAGAGGAAGCATGTCCTGAGGAGGCTGAGAGAAGCCTGTCCTAAGGGGGCTGAGAGAAGCCTGTCCTGAGGGGGCTGAGAGAAGCCTGTCCTGAGGGTCTGAGAGAAGCCTGTCCTGAGGGGGCTGAGAGAAGCCTGTCCTGAGGGGGCTGAGAGAAGCCTGTCCTGAGGGGGCTGAGAGAAGCCTGTCCTGAGGGGGCTGAGAGAAGCCTGTCCTGAGGGGGCTGAGAGAAGCCTGTCCTGAGGGGGCTGAGAGAAGCCTGTCCTGAGGGGGCTGAGAGAAGCCTGTCCTGAGGGGGCTGAGAGAAGCCTGTCCTGAGGGGGCTGAGGGAAGCCTGTCCTGAGGGGGCTGAGAGGAGGCCTGCACAGCTGAGGGGGGCCTGCATGGCAGAGAGAAGGGTCTGCTTGCTCAAAAGGGCAAGAGGAGTAGAAAGAGCTGTCCTGCACTAAAGAAGGGAGGTGTATACTTTCCTCAAGCCCTGGTGGCACAGTGATTAAGAGCTGCAGTGAGCTATGGCTGCTAACCAAAATGTTGGCAGTTTGAATCCACCAGCCACTCCTTGGAAACCCTTCGGGACAGTTCTGCTCTGTCCTATAGAGTCACTATGAGTCAGACTCAACTTGACAGCAGTGATTTTTTTTTTTCTGGAGGAGCTTTCCATACTTCGCTTGCGTGCTTCCTGATCCTAATCCTGAGTTGTAGCCTGTTGATCCTGATGCTGAATTGTACACTGTTGCTTCCTTAACAAACCACTTAACTGTAAGTATGGTCTGTGAGTTCTGTGTGGCCATTGCAATGGATTATCGAACCAAGATGAGAAATAGTGCCATGGGAGGAATGGCTGGTGTCAGAATTGGTAAAAAGCGTAGAGAATGGAGGTATGTCTGACCTCCACCTCATTGGGACCATCTTTGGGCTGATCTTGATTTTCATTATCCCCCTTGAAGTTAGACAGGTTCTGATGCTACTACTACCATATTATGAAGAGACAAGGAAGGACAGAGAGAGCACAACCTTACTGCAGCACCAAATTTGGACTTCTAGCCTCCAGAAGTATGAGACAATACATTTCTGTTCTTTAAAGCCACTCACTTTGTAGTGTTTTGTTATGGCAGCCCTAGGAAGTTAAAACTGATACTAATTGTAGAGAACATTATTTTCCCTAAGTACTTACTTGGGAAAAAAAGAGTTGGCAAACCTATGCTGGTTCCCCACACAGTTTTGAAATTTCACTTTTGAAATCCAAAAGTCCCATTGATATAAATGAGTGTTTGACTTTGAAACATTAAGGGAATTCAGCTGTAATTCATTTTACCACAAGAATCTTCCAAATCTAGTGAGAGTTGCCAGTGGCTATCACAGCAGGCCCTCAAGTCACTGGTGTTCAGTTGTTTGCACAACTTTTGTCCTGCTCCTCGCAAACAGGAAAAAATTATCAGGGGAAAATTGGAAAAACTATAAAAATTAAACTGGTTATCTTATGCATCTCTCAATATTGCATTTCCTTGGATAGCCAGTGGGGAACGGGATTGGAGGAAAAAAATGAGCACATCTGGACGTTATAGCCAGAGGTAGAAAGGACTCTTCCATGAAGTGTGGATGTTTAGTGACGGCAACTTAGAACTTCCATGGTCACAGATCCAGAAACTGTTATATTTGCACTATTTCAATTATTTTTTGTTATAAATAATTACATAAGATAGTCTAAAGATGACTCCATCACTAAGCAACACACAATGGGCATTTGAGTTTACTGGTATTTTAAATTGAATGTGTTTCATAATGTCAAGTTCAGTCAATCTATAATTGAAACAAAATTTTTGAAGTACCCTATGCTCGTGCAACGAGCACTGGTGACGCAGTGGTTAAGTGCTTGGCTGCTAACTGGAAGGTCAGAGGTTCAAACCCACCAGCCACTCTGCCGGAGAAAGATGTGACAGTCTGCTTCTGTAAAGATTTACAGCCTTGGAAACCCTACGAGGCAGTTCTACTCTGTCCTACAGGGTAGCTGTAAGTTGGAATTACCTTGACAGCAACGAGTTTGGTTTTTCATTTATGCTTGGGCAGAGTAGGAAAATATAAGGCATATATTTGTCATAGTTCAATCTCCTTGACTTTAAAATTTTTCTGTGTTGAGTATACAATATTCTTCTTTGTTGTGTCATATCACATTAAATGTTGACTGCAAAGGCATTAACACACAATAGTATTTTAGTTTCAATATGTTTAAAATGTTTTTGTTGTTTTTATTCTCATTTCTCATCTCTGTATTTAGTTTAAGAAAAGATATAAAGCTATCTTTTAAATTTTATTCTTTCCTTTGTACACTTTTGAAAGGGAACTTTTAGAAGGCTGAATAATCATGAGAGAATTTTTTTGCACAGTTACAATCTAAACACAAGCTATTGTCCAATTGGCATGGAAGAAAAATTGGTGAACTCAAGAATATTCTTTCTATTTACATTTCCACTATAGAAAAAAATTAATTCAAACTTTAAACCCTGATCTAGTTCCTCCTTTATCTGGTGGTGGAAACCAGTTGATAGAAACCCAGTAATGGTCACAACCATGTTTTTTACCAGGTGGAGAGAATTAGTTGGTAAGAGAGAATGAAGCCTACTCATGCAGAGAAGCAGAGATGAGTGATGATCAAGGTTACTGGTGGCTTTAGGGTTCCTAAAGACTAGCTATGTGTCTGTTCTTCCTGATATTCGGTTGTCCAAATATTCCTCAAATTCCATGAAATAAAAATTCCCCTTTTTGGCTAGGCTAATATATGGGGCAGAACGCTATAAGTTGCAAGTGACAGGAACGTAGCTTGAATTAAGTAAAAATAGAAACTGAAGAAGGCTCCTGGGGTAGCTCCAATTCTTCTATGCTGAGAATGTAATATTCTTCTTGTGTCATATCATATTAAATTTTTTACTCCAAAAGCATTAACACATAATTGTTTTTTAGTTTCCATTTGCTTCATCTGAATTAGTTTCATTCCAGTTAAAGGGAAGAGTTGAACAATTAAGCCTTAGGAAGACAGGAATGAGGCTCAGGATTGGGTAGGGAGTGGGGCTTGGAGCCTGGGGCCAGATGTTCAGCACAATCAGGATTCACTTTTCCCTCATGTGGCCTCTGTCCCTTCTCTGCCTGGGCTTTGTGCCTTCTGTGGAAGAATGATACTTTGATATACTACCTCGTGTGTTTTTCCCTAGTTCTCTTTTATTTACCCCATGACCCTCTTCCATTCATTGGCATATTAGTGTCTTTTGCCACAGAAGGAGATGTTATAACCAATAAAAGGCTTTTGAGTCTCAAAAACACAGATCAAGAGAAAATTCAGGCTTTGGAGACTAGAAGAGCTTCCCCAAACTAGGGGGAAAAGAGGGAAGCAAAGAGGGAAGCCAAGAGAGCTAAGGTGACAGACCCCTGGAAAGTGACCCTGAACCCAGTAGATGACTCCAACAGTGGGCATTGTGTTTATAGGTATTTTAAATCGAATGTGCTTCATTAGTACTAACAAGTACAGCCAATCTATAATTGAAATAAAAATTTTTAAGTACTCTATGATGAAGTTAAGTATTTCAGAACTGAACCCCATTGGGAAGGAGCAAAAGACAGTCCGATGAGTTTGGGGGGAATCCAAGGGTTGAAAGAATCTCAGAGCAGAAAGAGCCATTGCGCCTTATCCTACATGGAGCTAGGCATGAAGAGAAGATCCCAGTGTTCTCTGAGACTTGGGGTAGCATGGGAAAGTACTCAGAACTGGCTGTATGATGGAAGGCAGTCAGATCTGAAGCAGCCTTGTAGAGTTCCAACTTGACTCAGTAAGGTGTAGGTACAGTAGAATAATTCCTGAGAGTAGTATATACATGGTTCTGGGCCTTTGAAGGAAACCCTGGTAGCATAGTGCTTAAGAGTTAAGCTGCTAACCAAAACATTGGCAGTTCAAATTCGCCAGGCACTCCTTGGAAACCCGATGGGACAGTTCTACTCTGACCTATAGGGTTGCTATGAGTTGGAATTGACTTGATAGCAACGGAGTTTTTTGATTTGGGCCTTTGGAAGTCTCACCAGGTGCCCACAGCCAAGAGTAATCTTGGAGAACACCTTTCTGTGCATTTGAGAAAGGCATCGGGGCAAGCAAGGAGAGTCACTGATCCTGGAGGGCCTTTGGCATGGACTTTTGTAGATCAACATGCAAAAAACCAGACAGGATGAAGGATCAGATGCCAAAGTCAACAGATGACCAAGGATCAGAACCTTTGTTTATCAAGGGTCTCATCACCCTCCCCTCCTACTGTACCCTACATAGTACTGTACTGTACTATGACCACAAGGAAAATAAGTAGGAACACAAATTCATTGAGATTTATTTTTTACCAGTTGGTAAAACAGGATCTCATCAAAGAAGCTAAGTTTAGTTGCACAAAAAACGAAGTTACACTTTCCAAACCCCTTCTTTTGTGGCCTGAAATTCAAATTCTATTTGCTACTGCAGACCATGCTTTTCCACATGGCAGAGAACCTGACTGCTGGCAGCTGCAGCTCACAAACTCACATAGTCACCATCTGAGAGGAAAAGGCTCTTTACCACTTTGACTCAACCCCCTAGTTCCCTTAGCCCAGCTCCTGTTTGAAAACCCTTGGAGTACAACAGTGACTGACCTTCCTCTCATGTTCTCAGCCCAATGACCAATTACAGAGACAGGAGTGTGAAGTACTATGATAGGTCCAGTTTGGGCCAGACGGTATGGAGCCTCTGAAGCCAGGATGTTGTAACTGGCAACCTTCACTAGATCCACGTGCTTGGAGTTGGGGGAGGAGCAGTTCCCTTGCTGTCTTATTTATCTAGCGCTGCTATAACAGAAATACCACAAGTGGGGGGCTTCAACAAACAGAAACTTATAAATTTCTCACAGCTTAGGAGGCTAGAAGTCTGAATTCAGGGCACTAGCTCTTGGTGAAGACTCTCTCTGACTGCTCTGGGAGAAAATCCTGGTAACAGCTTCTCTAGCTGAACATCGTTGAAGTTCCTGGGCTTGTAGAATGGTCTGCCTCCATTGTCTCGGTCTTCTGTCTGTGTCTGCTTTCTTTTGTGCCTATTTGCTTCTTTTTTATGTGGAAAGTTATTGATTTAAGACACATCCTACACTCATATGGTCTCATTAACATAAAAAAAAAAACCTTGTTCCCAAATTGGATTACATCCACAGGTATGGGGGTTAGAATTTACAACACATATTTTGGGGGGACACAGTTGAATCCATACACCTGTCAAAGAGAATTCTTTGACCTCAGAAAAGGGAGAAAGGGAACTAGCTGACGAAAACAATATGTCTCCTCTACAATCAGTTTGAGTTGGGTATCTAGCACTTGTTGTTGGTTGCCATCAAGTCAATTCTGACTCATTGTGACTTCATGTGATAGAGTAGAACTGCCCCATAGGCTTTTCTTGGCTGTAACATTTATAGAAGCAGATCACCAGGTCTTTCTCCTGAAGAGCCACTGGGTGGGCACAAACTATAACTTTTCGGTGAGCAGCTGAATGCTTAACCATCTGTGCCACCAGGGCTCCTTATCTAGCCCTTACAACCATACTAATAAAGGCTTTCTAAACTAGTAAAAAAAACAGTTGCTGTTGAGTCGATTCCTACTTATGGCAACACCATGTGTGTTAGAGTAGAACTGTGCTTCATATAGTTTTCAATGGCTGATTTTTTGGAAGATCACCAGGCCTTTCTTCCGAGGCACCTCCAACCTTTCAGTCAGCAGCCAAGCAAGTTAATTAACTCTTTGCACCCAAGGGACAAGTTTTTCTTAATGTCACATTAATGTGATCAAGGCAAGAATCTAAAATAATTAACAAGATACTGACCTTGTTTTTTTATGACCCCTTAATTCAGAACTAGAGCATGGGTTCTGAAAAAAAGAAAAGCTTAGCCAATATATTGTAAATTTGTAAACTTTGCAGCAGTTTAACTACTAGAGTTGGTTTATAGGTTAGTGAATAAGCCTGGTGCTTTTTGCTCTCAAATCCCATTATACTCCTGCAGAGAACAAAGTGCTTTGTGCTATGTGAAAATTGGTTTATAGTATCTGTGTACCAATCATCAGGGTTGTCAGAAATATCAGACACTTTTCTTTAAGGTTCATAGGGACTTAAGTCTGAAATTCATTTCTATGAAAGCTTCCTTTTGCTGCATAATTCTGAAACTATTTTATCCAGCCAATTGTTTATTCATAGCACTCCTTTCAGGCAATATCCTAGGAGTAATTTCCCACCTTTATTCTCTTAACTTTACTTCTTATTTTATTTTTTCAAATGCAAGGGCATTATAATTAGTTTGGCTTATGTATAAAATTTGGAGAATTTTGTAGTTTTTCTTACAGCCTGGTTCCCACTTCTGTTAAACAGGTAAACAGGTAATAAATACAAGGATGTTACATGATATAAGAAAATATGTTAAAAAAAATACCTCAAGTTCTGGTACTAATCTTAACCTTGGGGTATAATTTTTGTTCTTGGTCAAAATTGTAAACAAACCATCCAGTTGACTTGCTTTTCAGCTTTAAACAGCTTTTTGATCACCGTTTAAATATTTACCGTGAGTTTCGTTACACCTTTTTAGGCAGTCGAAGTAATAACAACTCTCCTAAGTTCATGCCAGAAGCATTCCAAAGGATGAGGAAAGGTGTTCCAACAGATTAGGAGCCTAAATGAGCTATGGGTTGGGGTAGCTGGCCAGAAACACCATCCAACATTAATAGAACTGCCCCAGGCCTTAAGAAGCCCAAGAATGGCTTTAGTTCCCTGGAATAGTTTCCAAAAAACACACCGTCTCACAAAAATATTTTCAAATAATGCTTTTTTTCTGATTATAAAAATAACATATGATCATTGTATATAACTTGGAAAGGTAAAATTAATAAGCAGGAAAGTAATCTATTATTCTATAACCCAAGATACTCTTAATATTTTGGAGCATTTTTCATAATTTTTTCCTGTGCATATAGGTTTTTAACATCCATTGAGACTATGCTGCATGTTTAATTCCTAGTATATATATTCTCTGGAAATGAAGAATAAGAATGCCTCTTTGTTATGTAAAATTTGGATAGTACTATAGGTATATAAGGAGGCTGGTGGTGCAGTGACAAAGATCTCAGCTGCTAACCAAAAGATGGGCAATTTGAATCCACCAGCCACTCCTTGGAAATCCTATGGGGCAATTCTACTCTGTCCTATAGGATTAATGTGAGTCGAAATTGACTCAGCTGCAACAGGTTTGGTTTTAGTTTTTATAGGTATATAATTGTGAAAAAGTTATTTATAAAATGTTCTTTTTAGTTATACAAATGGAAAATTATAAGATTTGCCCTTGATACTTTAATCCAATGCATATTAATTGAACAAATTCTATGTCCAAGATACTGTGATAAATACTGTGATAAATACTTTAGGGGATAAAAAACAATGATAAGACAGAACTCTTGCCTTCAAAGCATTTATATAGAAGCATGCACTACAATCAATTAGATGAATCAGAAAATGTTTCATGAAAAATTGGAGACAATAAATTTTCAGAGGTTCATAGACCATAGATAGCATAGTTCTAATCAGGGAGATTAAAAAGAAGGGTCAATTTGATGGTGATGGTGATGATGTGTGGCGGTTGGGGTGGCAGGGAGGTGTCATGGAACAGAGGAAGAACATACAGATGGAATAGCATGAACAAAGAGAGGAGGTGAAAAATTGAAAAGATGTATTTGGGTAACTGTGAGTTGTCCCCTGCAGTGGGAAAAAAAACGCTGGTGAAGTAAGTGACCACATATTAAGGATGAATTTGAATGGCAGGCCAAGTTTAAACTTTACTCTGTAGGCAATGCAGAGCCACAGATACTTTTGAGCAGAGACATACAATGATCCAGGCTGCGTTTGAAGATTATATGGGACCTAGAATTCCTAGAAGGAATGGACCTTTTATGACAGCCATTTGTGTGTAGGTAGAGGTTCATGTAACAACTGTTTCTAAATATCTTTTTTTAAAATGTAAATGGTAGATATGTTTTTATTTTTCTTACTGTACCCCAAAAATACTTTCTTAGAATTTAGAAGAGCATACAAATTTCTTAAAATATTTTAATGTCCAAATTTCCTTACCATTAGTACTTGTTTTTCACAACTTGTGGCTCAGCAAGTGAAGTGTTCACTTGCTCTGTATATACTTAGTATCTTTGTTTTTCTTTAATAAAATGCTCCATTCACTCAAAAAGCATTTATTGAGTAACTATATTGTGTTGTACAGTAAGCATTAAAGGATTTACATTTGCTGCATAATTTAGGTTAAATTCTGGGCCTGGAAAGAGCACTTTAGTAAGAGCAATTTTAAATACTATTTATTCAAAGAAAAAATTGCTTACATTTAAGATAGCCAAACTTGATTGTTTGATACTAATCATCCTGCTTATTAGGTATTTTGAAACTTAGATTTTCCTTATTTGTTATGTCCTTTCTAAAATTTTAAAGTGTTTTTGTTTCATTGCTCATTAACTACTTCACTTAACTTTGAATTACTAAAACCTTTTAAAAAATGCAATATGTTTTAGGGGTACTGTTTGTATTTAACATGGAAATTGATTTTAGGTTTTAATTAAAACAGTTTTTATATTATTTGTTCTAACCTTTCCATTGTTAAATGGATTTTTGGAACAGGCAGAGCACTGGCTACCATTTACTCAAATAAGTGGGCCGGCTAATTATCTGCAAATGACATATCAAGAAACCCTAAAGTTTTAACACCTTTATATAAAATGTTTTCTCTTGGAATGTTTACTTTGGTCTTAGAATTCATTATTTAATTAAGCAGTTATATTGTTTATCCAGCTAATGCAATTCAGTACAATTAAGCATAAGAAGGCATTTACTCAAATCCAAGTATATACTTGAATATTTATTGTAATTATTTTTATTGATTTTTTTTTTACTATAATACTTTTTAAGTTTGTAAATACAGCTCTTTTATTGCTAGATACAAATACTTTTGTACTTATTTCCTGACATACTGAGAGCCCATTTTTGCTATTCTATTACCCTTCCCCTCCAAAGGCAAGAATAAATCAGAATAATTGTATCAACACAAAATCAAAGAAAATAGAACAAGCTTACTGGTGTTCATCAGGACAATAATAACCGAATAGTCTCCAATTATTCCCATGAAATTTTAATGTTTGGGTGATCTCCCATAATTTTCAGGTACTAATTGTAATGTCCCTTTACCTCTATCAGCTTGTTCCAGACCTCTTCAACATTACTAAAGGACATGAAATATAAAGTTAGTCAAAATCATGGAAGTTTTGCTAAATACCCATCTAACCATAGACATAGTGGTTCCTGCTGGGTAGTGGTGCCCCAGACATAGAGGACAGATACGTCATAAGCTTTCAGCTTACTTCATGGTTCTTTGACTGCTTATCTTATCTGGTTAAAGTCAAGGCCTGTTTTTGTGTGTTTAAATAACAGTCTGCATAAGTTAATTTTCCTCAGTTTCAGATTTATGAATTTACCCTGAATTTACCCTATATGCCCTCTGGGCCATCTTTCGTTTTTCATAAAAGATAGCATGTGTTTACAACTGAGTAATCTTATCAGTCTATTTCCTGCCTGTAGAATTTTTGGAGTCTGGCAGCCTTTTTCTATTTTATACTCTATCTGTCCCTTTTGCTCCAAATGGACAGTGTTTCAGCTAATATAAAATTCTAAGAACTTTGTGGGTCTCCTGTGTATATTACAGGGATTTACTCCAGAAGAAAAGAGGCTTGTGCATAGATTTTTCAGAGAGAATCCCATCTATAGTTTTGGCTTCTCTTGAGATGACTATGAGCCACATGCTTACTTTTTAAAGAGGCTTTTGTGTGACTGAGTACTCTGTCCTTTTGATCTTTCTGCTATATTAAAGATTGACCAGCCACAGTCTCAGGTTTTTCTCTTGAGAATGCTGTCCTGACAGTGAAATCTCCTAATTTTAGTGTCTTCTGCAAATTGGAAAGGCTGAGACTTATCCAAATCGTCAGGTCCTGGTCCCCCTCTCCCCTTTTTTAATTGTTTTATTATGGTTAAATATGTATATGTATATATATATATATATATATATATATATATATATATATATATAACATTTTATGTAAGTGAGATCATACATTATTTGCCTGTTTGTGACCTACTTACTTCACCCAACAGGTTTTCAAGATTCCTCATGTTGCAATATGTATCAGGACTTAATTTCTCTTTATGCATAGTAATAATATTCCATTGTATGTAGGTACCACATTTTGTTTATCCACTCATCTGTTGATGAATATTAGGTTGTTTCCACCTTTTGCTGTTGTGAGCAGTGCTGTAATGAATATTGCTGTACAAATTTCTGTTTGCATTCCTGTTTTCAATTATTTTGGGTATATACCTAGGACTGGTATCACTGGGACACATGGTAGGTCTATGTTTAATTTTTTGAGGAACTGCCAAATTGTTTTCCTTAGCAGCTGTACCATTTTATACTCCCACCAGCAACAGATAAGGGTTCAAATCTGGTTTCTTTTTGTTTAAGAATTCTTCCTTTCTTCTCTCACTTTATCTCTTTCCTCACATCTTATTATAAGCAGCAAGAAGAAACAATGTTGAACCTTCAATACTTTGCTTGGAAATCTCCTCAGCTAAGTGTCTAATTTCCTCACAAGTTCTTCTTTCCACGTAAGTGCAGGATACAATTCTGCTAGGATTCTGCCACCATATAAAAAGGATTCCCCTTCTTCAAGTTTGCAATAACATGTTCACTTCTTTCTGAGCACTCATCACCAGTACCTTTAACTCTCATATTTCTACCAACAGTCTATTCATGATAATTTAGATATTCTGCAAGGTGACATATATTTTCTTTACCATGCCTTTCACTTCCTTCTGCATCCTCACTAGCAGAGGTGTTAACATCCATAGTTCTATGAACAGTCTGTTCAAGACAAACTAGGATTTTTCTGTCTTCCTCCTCAAAGTTCTTCCAGCCTCTGTCCACTGTTCAATTCCAAAGCTATTTCCACAATTTTAGCTCTTTGTTTCAGAGCACAACACCTTCAGGCACCAAAATCTGTATCAGCCAGGGTTCAAACAGAGAAGCAGAACTACTAGGAGATATATATTAATAGATTTATGCAAGAAAATTGGCTCACATGATCGTGATTGTAGGGGCTGCTAGACAAATCCAAAATCCTTAGGGCAGGCCATCTATCTACTTTTCCAGGCTCCCTTTTCTGAGCACACCCTAGACTCTAGCTACACTACTTGTGGTTCTCTGAGATACCCTGCCTTTTCTCCTCTGTGCCTTCCCTTCCACACTCTGTTCCTCTGCCTGGAGTACCCTTTATAAGCCTGGCTATTGAGGGAATCCTAACTCAGATCCTCATGGGCAAGGATCCATGCTGTTTATCTCAGTAATTGTGCCTGACATATAATAGATACTAATTATCTATTGAAGCAAAAAAATAAATGATCAAAGTACAACTACTTAAAAATGTTTCCAGGGAGGTTGTGAAGACTAAATGAGATAATAATAAGGTAACATAATAGAGTATTAAGTACCAAGTACTTTCCCAAATTCATAGCTATTGTCTCATTACTTCTCAGTACAATTTAGTGAGGTGATTATTATCATTTCCATTTTACAAAAAAGGAAACTGAGAAGGAGGATAAGGAACTTGTTTAAGGGCTCACAATAAGTGTGCATAAAAACTCCAGACCCCATGTACTGGACTACCCTTCTATACTGGTTATGATGCATATAAAAGCATTTTGCAATATCCTTTACAAATGTAGATTTTTAAGATTTATATGGTAAATAGACATATGGTCAAAAGTTATAATTATAATTCGTTTCAAAAAACTTTCCAGAAAACATTTAGAGTACCCTGGAGAGAATGCCGTTCTATTTTAATTAAAACTACATTCGGTTAAAAGAACAAAATAACAACAACCAACTACATTCAGTTCAGCAACAAATTTTTTTGAGTGTCTATTGTAGTGGATAGGAGCCTTGTGGCGCAGTGGTTAAAGTGCTCAGCTGCTAACCAAAAGTTCAGTGGTTCAAACCCACAGCTGCTCTGCAGGAGAAAGATGTGTTAATCTGCTTCCCTAAAGATTTACAGCCTTTGAAACCCTATGGGAGCAGTTCTACTCTGTCCTATAGGGTCATTATGAGCTGGAATTGACTTGACGGCAGAGGGTTTTGGATACTGTAGTAGATACCTGTGCTTTTACGCAGACTTCTCCTTCAGGTAAGGGCACTCTAGTTTTATTCTGGAGTACCACTTTCCCCCACTCTCAGTCATTTGTTTTGGCTGAGATCAACCCTCCTTTCATCCCCTGTTTTCTAGGAGTGGACACATGACTCACACCTGGACAGTCATGATAATTCAACTCGCTGGCCACCAGGACTGGTTCAAGATGTGCCCATGACCCAAGTAAGTTAGTGAATGAGACTCAGTTTGGTAACTATTAGTCAACATATTGGTTGATTGTTTAAAATTACAAGGTGTAAGAGTAAGAAGGAAAGTCAAAGAGGGGAGAGGCAAATCAGAAGAGAGTAACTGCAATCATTATTTGTACAGAGTTTCAAGAAGTAATGTATCAATATTGTCAAGTTAACAGATGAACAATGGTTACGTCTTTGAAACTAACCAAAATACTTGGACAAAATATTTTGTTCACTTTAAGTAACAATAAGTTCAGTGATTGATGTTCCTAGAAGGATCTGTATCTGTGCAAACAGGCATATTATTGATTTTTTTTTTTTTTTTAAAAAGTGAAATAGGCAATCTCATTAAGGTCTTCTTAAAATTACAGATTTCCTTTTAGGGATTTTGTCTTTCCTTGAGAAAATACTGAATGAATCAGAGTGTTAATGTGTTTGGCACTAGTAAATCCCATCTTAGTATAAAGATTTTTAAATATGCTAATAACTACCTACCTGGTTTGCCTTATTCATTTTTTTATTTAATAATTCTTTATCAAGCCTCAGATATGCACTAGGCATCGTGCTAGAGGTGAATGAGATTCAAGGGTATCTCCAGCCTAGAATGTAAACTCCGTAAGAAGCTGCTGACTCAGAACCTGGTGCACAGATCACATTATTAGAAATCCATACATATGTATGTGGGATGCATTTTTATGTTATTTTAATACTGATAGCTTGTGTGGAGCCATGCTTGGCCTTCAAGTATTTGCTTGTGACTTAAACATGAATTGAGGGCATATGTACCTTTGTACTTCTTTTCCTTATGGCAGTTATCCTTCATAATGTCTAGGTTTAATGATACTTATTTTGAACAGTCAACAAGGAAATAATTAATTATACTATCAATAGGAATTACTAAATGATGCTGGAATGACATCATGATACCATAGTAAATAGTTGATTTTGGTCCCTATCAGTTCACTAGTTGTGGTGGATTGAATGGTGACTCCCTCAAAAGATATGTCCGCATCCTTACCCCTAGAATCTGCAAATATGATCTTATTTGGAAAAAGGGTCTTTGCAGATGCAGTAATTTAAAGATCTCAAGATGAGATCATCCAGGATTATCTGGGTGGTCCCTAAATTCAATAACAACTATCCTGATAAGAGGCAGAAGAGGAGGAGACACAGACACAGAAAAGGCCACGTAAAGATGGAAGCAGAGACTGGAGTCATGCAGCCACAAACCAAGGAATACCAGCCAGAAGCTTTCCTTCACCCAGAAGCAGGAAGAAGCAAGGAGAGCTTCTCCCCTAGTCCTTGAAGGGCACAGCTCTGCGAACACCTCCATTTTGCACTTCTGGCCTCCAGAACAGTGTTTTAAGCTACCAAATTTAGGAAACTAATACATTTGTTCATATGAGCTAGCTGATTAAGGATTCTTTTTCTGTTGTTCTGTTTTGACATAATCTGAGAAAGCCTGTATCTCCATTCCGATTCTTGTCTTCATCCACTGGAAACATTTATTTTTTGAGGTTTGTTGAAAACGCAAAGATTAGAGTTTCTGGTTTATTTTTGCCTATCACAGATGGCCCAGGAAGGCCCCTCAGTGTACAGATGCAAAATTTCTGAATAAAGTGGCCTCAACAAGTGGTCTGGAGATTGTCTTCAAAAGGTGACATTTGCCTTGAGAGGACCCTGGTGGGGAAAAGCTCTGTTTACATAGCCCCATACCAAGTG
This sequence comes from Dugong dugon, assembly GCA_030035585.1. Taxonomy (NCBI): domain Eukaryota; kingdom Metazoa; phylum Chordata; class Mammalia; order Sirenia; family Dugongidae; genus Dugong; species Dugong dugon. The sequence goes on from CM057462.1 coordinate 94,371,675, forward strand.
AGCAGTTTCCTATAGTAATGCAAAGTCACCCAGGACAGGGAGCCTGGAGGCCTTGCTTCTGTCCCTAGGGAAGTCTAGCTACTTCAGGGGAGTCACTTTCTCTCTCTGCCTCTGATACTTCTTCCTATGAGGGCATTAAAAATAAAAAAAGAAAGAAACCCAAAAAAACAGTTATAGTCCTGTCCACTCTGACTCATGATGACCCCATGTGTGTCAGAGTAGAACTGTGTTCCATAAGGTTTTCAACGGCTGATTTTTCAGAAGTAGATAGCCAGCTTTTCTTCCAAGGTGCCTCTGATGGGACTCAAACTCCATCTTTCTGGTTAGCAGCAGATCAGGTTAACTCTTTATACCACCCCGGGACTCCATGAGGATGTTAGGCAAGTTAAGTTCTAGAAGCCTTTTAAAATTAATCCATCCACCCAATCTAGAGTATGTTCACTTCCCTTTACACTTTCATCCTTATCCGATTTGTTTTCTTAACACCTATCACAATTAGTAGTTAAATGTAATACATGCCTGTCTGTCTGTCTGTCTGTCACCGCCCCCCCTGCAACTTTATTTCAAGGAACTTAACTGTTTTATTCACTAATGTGTATGTATACGTATGTATATGTATATACACATACATGGTAAAACTTGCAAAATCTGGAACCTGTTAGGAGGAAATCTGTCAGAGAAGGAAAACTAAAATATTTTCCACTAAAACGAGTGATGGAAAAGTGGTAAGACTGCACACTGTCAAAGGTGGAAAACTTGAGAGACCCGGAAAAACCAGTCAGTCCCATCGAGTTCTGGCTCTCACAGGTTTCACTGTGTAAATACATATATATATGTATATACATATATATGTATCTATTTGTACAGAGAGAGAGAGAACCTAATATCCTGGCACATAGTAGGTCCTTAATAAAAATATATTAAATAAATAAACGAATAAAAATTTTAAGTGGTGAACAGGAAAATGTCTGTTTACTTTGGGGTTGGAATCAGGATTGTTCAAGGACTGTTTTTTTTTTTTTTTACTTGTTACGTCAAAAGTCATTGAATTTCAGCATTGAAAGAGAAATAAGTGGTCATTTAGTCCAACCCCGCCCCACCCACACTAGACACATGAATGCCCCGTTCAGCCTTCCTGACAAGAACGACACAGATGATAGCTGAAACATCCTTAGTGACAGGAAACTCACCACCCTCACTACTTCTGGTCCGTTCCATTTCACTTTCTTTTCCCACTCCTCCCAATTATCGTCGTCTAGTTGTAGCATTTTCCTCACCTGTTGCCGCAGTGGGCTGGAAATAAGGGGTGGGAGGGACAGAGGGAATCCCAGTGCCTACTTGAGAGTCTGAGAGCCCCAGGCTCAGGGTGGGCACGTTGTAGCTGTTATTATTGTTGATAGGTGCCGTGGAGTCGGTTCCGACTCGTAACGACCCTATGTACGACAGAAGGAAACACTGCCGGGTCCTGGGCCATCCTCACAGTAGTTGCTATGTTTGAGTCCATTGCTGCAACCACTGTGCCCATCCATCTCGTTGCTGTAGCTGACTGCCCATTAATTACTAGGGCTGCGTTCCAGCTGGGTTCGTCTTTGCTCTCGGCTTTCCTGCGGGGGCCGGAGGGGGGGGGGTCCTCTTTGCAAGCTCCGCGCCATTCTTTCCCAGGCCTGCAGCCAAGCGCAGAGGCGTGCCTCGCCGCTGACCCCGGGTCACCTGCGCGGCTACCCGGGGAGCTCAGGGTCCGCTTCTCCCGCCCCAGAGCAGCTGCGGAGGGCGCTCGGCGCGGGCGGGCGGCCACTCGACTCTTCCCTCCCTTTTCCCCACTCCCCTCTGGCTCCTCCTCAGCCCCTCCTCTCCACACACCCTGCTGTCCTCCTCTCTCCAGAGAGTTTCCCGGCACCTTCAGCGAGGAGTTCGGAACCGCCCCACCGCTGAGCCCACGGACCTCCGGGCGCAAGAAACGCAGGTGCCCGAGCCCCGTGCCGCCGCCATCTCTTGCCCTCCGTCGGGTTGGACCTTGGAATCGAGGTGGGATCCTCTTTTCTCTCTTCCTCCACGTCCTACTGCCGCCTTTTCCCGGCCCGGGCAACTCGAGGAGCAGAGCGTAGGAGCCCGTGCGGCCGGCGTGGAACGCGCGGGCCACGTGGGGGCCGGGAGCCTAAGACCGGCCCGGCGGCGCCACCTGAGGGGCTAGCACCAGGCAGTTGGGAGGGACGCCGGGGACTCATGGGTCCTAGGGGCGGGGGTTTGGGAGACCCTTGGCGAGAGGAGGAGAGGCGCGGCTCACGGTGTCTGGGCGGGCACCTGCCGGGCGCCTCCAAAAAACGTGTCACCGCACTAACTTCTTTTCCAGGCCGCCTTCCCGTTTTGGAAACTGAGGGGACTACTACTTAACCCAGTAAGTCCTGGGGCTGGGAGGAAGGATTTGTTGGTTTGGAAGACCAAAGGAAAAAAAAAATTATGTTGTTGGGGTGGTTTAGACTTGAGTTTCTGTTTCTTATCCCACCTCAGCCTCCCACTCATGCAAACAAATAAAATCACCCCAGCTCAGCCAAAGCACTTGTTTAAAGGGATTTATAAACCAAACCAAAACCAAACCCATTGCCATCAAGTCAATTCCGATTAGTAGCAACCCTATAGGACAGAGCAGAACTGCCCCATAGGGTTTTCAAGGTTGTAATCTTTACAGAAGCAGACTGCCACATTTTTTTCCATGGAGCTGATGGTGGGTTTGAGCGCATTAACCACTGCACCAGGAGGGCTCCTAAGGGATTTATAGAAGCGACAAAAAGAGACCCAACTGGAGAATCATTTTGGAAACCCTAGATAGGATGATGACATCTAAGAAATTGACTCTTGCTGGCATTATGTCTAGGACTGGTGCTTGCAAACAGAAGATGAGAATGACTCTTGTAAGCCTGAGAGGGTTCTTAATGCTGAGGTGGTTACCTACAGTCTCCTCCATTAACCTTTATTTCTATAAATATTAAAGTATATTCAAAAAATATTCTTTCAGAGTTTTGGACTTGGAGTCAGAAAATCTGAGTTTTAGTTGATTTCCCATTATTAACTTTGACTCTGGATAAATTGCTTAACCTCTTTGGGCCTCAGTTTCCTCATCTATCAAATTAAAGGGTAGAACTAAGGTAATTTCTTTTTTTTTTTTTTTTGACTTATTATTTTTATAATACTTTCATTTTATTTATTTTTTTAATTGTACTTCAGGTGAAGGTTTACAGGGCAAATAGATTCTCATGAAACAGTAGTACACATATTGTTTATGACATTGGTTAACAACCCCACGACATGTCGACCCTCTCCCTTCTTGACCTTTCTTTTTTTTTTTTTTGGTGAAAATATACATAGCCAAAGATACACCATTTCAAAAATTTCTACATGCACAGTTCAGTGACATCAGCTACGCTCTTACAGTTGTGCTGCTAGTCTCACTAAAGATGAAGGTTTACAGAACAAAATAGTTTCTCATTAGACAGTACACATGTTGCCCTATGACAGTGGTTAAAAACCTCACAACATATCAGCACTATCCTTACTCAACCTTGGGTTCCCTGTCACCAGCTTTCCTGTCCCCTTCTGCCTTCTAGTCCTTGTCCCTGGACTGCTGTGCCTCATTAGTCCCATTTAGTTTTATGGGGCTGTCCACTCCCGGGCTGAACGGTGAACCTCGCAAGTGACTTCACCACTGAGCTAAGAGGTGTCTGGGGGCCATACTCTCGGGGTTTCTCCAGTCTTCTTTAGGCCAGTAAATGTGGTCTTTTTTTGTGAGTTAGAATTTTGTTCTACATCCTTCTCTAGCTCTGTCCAGAACCCTCTGTTAGAACTAAGGTAATTTCTGAGGGCCTTTTAGTAATATCTAAAGTGTTTCCTACTTTTAAAAATTTAATTCTTTAACTCTAATGTGTTATAAACATTGCTAGTTTTATAATTTCATGAAATTAAAGTCTTTATTGATCTTGGCATTTGGTTTATATGCGTTTATAATTTATGCTTTTAGGATTGTCCAAGCAAAAAATGGAAGAGAAAAACATTTTAAAAAGAGTTTAGAAATATATAGTTTATATAAAAACTTGGCTGCTAAACCAAAAGATTGGCAGTTCAAATCCACCAACTGCTCCTTAGAAACTTTATGAGGCAGTTCTACTCTCTCCTATAGGATCCTATGAGTCAGAATCTGTGTGATGGTAATGGGTTTGGTTTTGGTTTATATGGATGTTTAGATCACCTCCCACCCTATCTTGAAGAATCATTTCACTTTTTAGCCAATATTTGCAACATGGCAACAAAAACAAGTAGCCTTAGTATAACACTTATTCTCTTTCAGTATTGTACATTTGGAGGAAATAAAGATTGTTTTGGAAGGAAACAAAAATTGTACCTTTCTTATCAATTACTGCTCCTCAACAGTATTTGTAACTTTTTAGCATAAAGTTGTCTGCAGAACGTTAAAAAAAATGGTTTCAGACTGCTTCAGAGCTTCTCTGAAATTAAGTTTAATAGCAGACATGCCAATTTTACTAATGCATTTAGTTGTCTTGGAAGAAATCCCAGAAAATAGCAGAGGTTAACTAAACAGATAAACCAGAAATTAGGAACTGACCAATAAAAAAAGTTATATCAGACGTGTGTGTGCTATGAAGTGTCAGTGAACTTTTTGTTTTCTTTTTTGATTAAAAAAAAAAAAAAAAGTTGACTTGTTTAAGTAAACAGAGAATGTTAAGATAGCTTTTGCGGCTACTTGTACTGTTTTACCAAAAGCATTTTCAAAGTTGTTTGAGACCTAGTCAGTCAGCAGTAGTTAGGGTAGGTTTAGAAGTTTCTCTGGCTCCTTTTGGTGGCTTTGACTTAAAAAAATAATCTCTTCCCAGTGTGTCCTCTGTATGAAATTTGGGAGAGTGGAATGAATTTGAAGTATTATTTTATGAATACATTTTAACGTATTTTCGGTGCCTTTCAGGCATTTGTCTTTGCTCATATTCTTTGGTGAAGCAGATGACTATTTTCTCTGAAACAGATATTCTGAGAGTTAAGTAAGTTGCTTGTTGAAAGAACAGGAGTAGTAAAACTCAAATACCCTGGCTTCTTTCTAGTCGTTAGTTGGAAAACAATTGAAACACAGGATGGATCAGTCTACAGCCAACTCATTCATGGCTTAGGAGCGTCATAATTGTTGGCAGAGCGCTATTCCTCTTTGTAATGTGGGTCCTTACTCTCCCATGAATTTACCAAGAAAAAACTCATCTCTTCACACTTAGATCACAATTATGTGACTAAATGGTTTGTTTTTGTGAAGTGCTTTATCTCTGGGAGGTCTTGGAAATAAAATCTAAAAATATCCAGAAAAAAAAAAAAAGAGAATTCTCTTGGCAGATATGGTACTGCATTTTTCATGCTGATAACCAAATACACATACTAAAAAACATGTCCTGTGGAGTTAAAAATGAAAAAAAGGGTTTATAGTCTGTTCTAATTCTTAAGATTTTATGTGGATTTACAAATTCGCTTTTAATTAAATGATAAAGACGCAAATGTTCACCTACTCACGGATTTAGTACATACAACTGTTTGGAATTTCTATGCAAATTGAAATTCAGTCTGCTTAGAATTTGGAATATTCCTCTCATAGGGGGGTGGGACGAAACACTTTTTTATGCTTTTGGGACTCAGTGATATTATTTGTTGTCTTTTCATACACATAATCTTATTAAAAAAATTTTTTTAAATGTTTTGAACTATATATAGGGAGAAGTACATTAAACAAATGTACTGGTTGACAAATAACTATAACATAATTATAAAACATCTACCTCATTACTCATCACCTGAGAAAGAGAACATTTCCGCTACCTGGAAACCATTTGTATGTTCCTTCCTGATCACAGATTTTCCTTCTCCCCTAGAGTAACTACTATCCTGACTTTTGTGATAATCATTTTCATGTTGTCTTTATAAACTTACCACTATTGATGTTTTTTCCTTGAATTTTATATGAATATAGTAGGCATTCTTTCATAGATTCTTTTCCTTAGCATTATGTTTGTGAGATTATGCCATTTCTTTACTCCTCTTTAAAACAAAACTTTTGAGAGAGTTGTCTAGGTTCCCTGTCTCCAGTTCCTCCCTTCATATTCTCTTGGAAATCCATTCTTGTCAATCTTTTGTTTTCCATACTCTGCCAAAACTGCTCCTGTTAGGGTCATCAGTTATATCTTCTTTGGTAAATCCAGTACATAGTCAGTTGTCGGCGTTCATCTTACTTTACCTTTTGGTAGGATTGTCACAGTTATCATTCTCTCCTCCTTGAAACATTTCCTTACTGACTTCCAGGACACCATGCACTCTTGATTTTCCTCCTCTGTCACTGGATGCTCCTTTATAGATCTTTTGCTGGCTTCTCCTCTCTTCTCTCAGGGCTTTTAACCTTGGAGTGCCTCAAAGTTTAGTCCTTGGAACCTCTTCTTTATCTACACTCACTCATTTGATGATTTCTTGCAATTTCAACATCTATATATGGATGCCTCCAAAAGCCTGACTTCTCCCGCTGAACTTCAGACTTCCATATCCAGCTGTCTACTCAGTACTTCCATTTGGATATTTAACAGACATCTCTAGTTCAGCATGCCCCAGATGGAATCTTCATCTTGTCCAAACCTACTCTATCTACAGTTTTCTTCGTCTATCTGAAGTCTTCTCCATCATCCTCGTCTCCATCTTTCAAATACCGTGTCAGGAAATCCCCTTTGTTCTATCTTCAAAATGAATCCAGACTATGATTCCTTCTGCATCACCTTCTTAACTGGTCCTTGGTCTGAGCTGCCGTATATACCACATGGATTATTGCAAGGATCTCCTGACTGGTGTCCCTGCTTTCATCCATTGCTCTCCACAATCCCTTCTAAAAGTAGCCATCAGAGCTTTTCTTTTAAAACATACGTCAGATCATGTCACTTTTCTGTTCCAAACTCTCCAATTTGCACAGAGTAAAAACCAAAGTCTTTAGGATGGCCCACAAGGCTCTCCTTGATCTATCTTTCTTCCCTCCTCTTTACTTATCTGATCTCATTTCCTCCTGTTCTTCCTCTTACCCGTGGTTCCAGTCATACCTTGCTATTCCTTGAATATATCAGAAATGATCTTTGCACTTCAGATTCCTCTGCCTGGAATGCTCTTCCACTAGATATCCATATGACTTGCTCTGTTACTCTCATTTCCTTTAAGTCTTTGTTCAAATATTTCCTTTTCATTGATGGTTACGCTGATCATCATATTTGAAATTACACATCTTTTTACCTTGCAGTATACTTTGTCCCCCCACCCCACTCCTTCCTTTGCTTTATTTTGCCCCTTAGCACTTAACACCTTCTAAAATATTATATGATTTCTAACTGCTGTGTCTTTTCCTCTGTTTCATTCCCATTAGAATATAAACTCTCTGAGGGCAGGATTTTTTTGTGTGTTTTGCTCACTGTTGATCCCTACATATGTATGAGAGATGCTCAATATTCTTTTATTGATTGAACACTTTCTGACAATGGCTGTTAGTTCATTTTCATTGCTGGATATTTTGTATGAATATAACACATTTATTTTTTATTGATTCTACTGTTAGTAGATATTTGGGTTGTTTCCTTCTTTCTTGTTATTTTTGCTACTCTAAATGAAACAGCTATTATCATTCTTCTACAAGTATCCTGGTGCACAGGGGCAGGAGTTTCTTTTAGAGTATAAACCAGCTGTGAAATTTCTGGGTCACAGGACATGCAAATTTTGGCTTCATTAAATAATGCTACATTTTCCCAGTGTGATTCTGCCAATTTACATTCCTGTTCTCTTTGCTCTATGTCTTTGCCAAAACAGTATTATCAGATCATTTAGTTTTTGCCTGTCTGTTTTCTCGTTAATGTTCATTTCTTTAATTACTAGTTAAATTGAGCCTGGTATCTGTGAGGATAGGCTATGTGATGCTGTGATGACAAATAATTCCCAGATCTCATTGACTTAATACAATAAAGGTTTATTTTTCATTCATGCAAAGTCCCCTATGGATTCGTGAGACTGTCCAGGCAGCTGTTCTCCATTCTGTAACTCAGAGGTCCAAGTTCAGGGAAACTACACCATTCCGTAACTGGATAATCTGGAACACAGAACTTTCTCCGTTGGTATAGTAGGGGAAGAGAGAGCACGGATAATCATGTACCAGCTTTAAATGCTTTCATCTAGAAGTGACATGAATTATTTCCACTCACATTTTAGAAGCAGAAGAATTCATATGGTCATGCCTAACTTCAAGAAGGTAGGGAAGATCAACTCTATGCTGAAAGGAGAATAAACCTGAAAATACTGGTGAGCAGGGGTATATTAGTTATCTATTGCTGTGTAACAAATTTCCCCAAAATGCAGTGACTTGAAACAATAAACATTTGTTATCTCACAGTTTCTGGGAGTCAGTAATACGGGGATGGCTTAGCAGGGTCCTCTGCCTAAGAGGCTTTCATAGGACTGGCATGAAATGTTGGCCAGGGATGCAGTCTCACCTAAAGGCTTGGCTGAGGGACGATCTACTTCCAAGCTCACTCACATGGTTGTTGGCAGGATTCACTTCCTCATGGGTTGTCAGATGGGGGCCTCAGTTCCTTGTTATCCGTTGGCCAGAAGCCACATGAGCCTCTCCATAGGAAGGCTTGTAATCTGGAAGCTGACTTCCTTCAAAGGGAGCAAGCAAGAGAGAAGACAGAGCAAGCAAGGTGGAAAGCATAGTCTTTTTATCATCTAGTCTAGGAAGTGACATGCCATCATTTTTGCTGCACTGTATGCTTTAGAGGCAAGTACTAGGTCCAGTCCACACACGGGAGGAGGGGATTGATTACACATGGGTCTGAATACTAGGCGGTAGGAATCATTGGAGTCATTATAGAGGCTGCTCATCACAAGGAATCTCTACTACAAATGTCTTTTTATATGCTTCTAGCCATATAGTTTCCTCTTTTGTGAATCACATGTTAACATCTTTTACCAATATTTTAATCTGTAATGTGTTTTACTTAATAATTTTTTAACAATTCTTTATATAGTTTGGATACTAGTCTTTCTTGGTATAAGTGTGTTATATTTTGTCTCATTATTATTGATTTAAAAAATATGGTGTCTTTTGATAAACAGAAGTTCTGAATTTTAAGGTACTCAAATTATTTTTTTTCCTATATGGGTTAGTGCTTTTTAGGTATTGATTAAGAAATCCTTCTTTATACAGAAGTCGTGAAGATATTCTCCCATCTTTTCATCTAAAAGTATTAACATTTGACCATTCACAGTTAGTAATTGATTTTTATGTATGATATGAGAGAGAAATACATTCTTCTCTTTTCTCATATGGATAATCAAGTATCTCAGCACCGTTCATTGAAAAGCCTTTGTCTTTCCTCAGTGATGTGAAGTGCAACCTCTTTCAAATATCAAGATTTGATACATGCATGGATTGTTTTCTGGGCTTTCTGTTTGTTTTTTTGATCTCTTTCTATTTCTTTGCCAATACCCCATTGTCTTACTTACTAAAGATTTAAATGATGTCTTGCTATCTGGTAGAGCATATCCTCCTAGTTTGTGCAGCTTTTTGAGGAGTGCTGTAACATTCCTTGGACCTTTGTCTTTTCATACAGATTTTAGAATCAGCTTGTCAAGTTCTAAAAATTTTTTAGGAATTTGATAGAGATTGTATTGAGATTGTTTTGAGTCTATAAAAATCATAAAAGGAAATTTATATCTTTTAAATACTGAGTCCTATAATCCATGGGTGTCTTTCTATATATATTTAGGTCTTCCCAAATGTACAAAACATTTTCTATTTTTTTTCTTAGGACTTCATGAACATCTTTTGTTGACTTATTCCCAGGAATTTTATATCATTTGAAATTATTTTAAAAGATATACATTTTTAGGATATTTAATTTTCTGTGTATTGCTGACATATAGAAATATATTTATTTTTAAAAGTATTTTTTTAAAAAAACAGCTTTAGTGAGCTATAATTTATATACCATAAAGTTCACCCATTTACAGAATACAATTCAGTGGTTGTTGTATATTCACAGAGTTGGGCAACCATCACTACAGAACATTTACATCACCCCAAAAAGAAGCCTTATATCCATAAGCAGTCATTCCCCATCTCCCTTCCTCCCTTCTCTAGCAACCACTGATTTACTTTCTGTTTCTGTGGATATTTGCCTGTTCTGGACATTTCATGTAAATGGAATCACGTGTCCTTTTGTAGCTGATTTCTTTCACTTACCATAATGTTTTCAAAGTTTGTTCATGTTGTAGTAGATATCACTAGTACATCATTGCTCTTTTTGGTCAAATAATATTCCATTGTGTGGATATACCACATGTTGTTTATCCATTCATTATTTGATGGACATTTGAATTATTTCCACTTTTGGCTAGTGTACAAGTTATTTTGTAGACATGTGTGTGTTTTCATTTCTTTGGGTATGTACCTAGGATTAGAATTGCTGGGTCATATGGTAACATTATACATTGGGTTTTCATTGGCTAAGTTTTGAAAGTAGATTGATAAGCCTTTCTTCCTAGTCTGTCTTAGTCTGGAAGCTCTGCTGAAACCTGTCCACCATGGTTGACCCTGTTGGTATGTGAAATACCAGTGGCATAGCTTCCAGCCTCATAGCAACACACAGGCCACCACGGTATGACAAACTGATGGGGCAGTGTTTCATTCTGTTATACATAAGGACACCATGAGTCAAAACCACAATGGCTGCATCATTTTATATTCCTACCAGCAATGAATGAGCATTCAGTTTCTTCATATCCTCACCACTGTTATTGTCTGTGTTTTTTATTATAGCCATCCTAGTGTGTGAGAAATAGAAACTTATTGTGATTTTGATTTGCATTTCCCTAATGACTAATGATGTTGATCATCATCTCATGTGCTTATTGGCTATTTGTATATCTCTTTGGAGAAATGTCTACTCAAATCCTTTGCCCATTTTCTCAATTTTTTTTGTCTTTTTATTGTTGAACTTAAGAGTTCTTTATGTATTCTAGATACATGTTCCTTATCAGATACGCAATTTGCAAATGTTTTCTCTCATTCTGTGGGCTATTTTTCCACTTTTTGATGGTGCCTTTGAAGCACAAAAGCATAAAAATTTGATGAAGTTTGATTTATCTATAGTTTTTGTCCTTATGTCTTTGATGTCATATCTAATAATTGATTCCTAATCAAATGTTGTCAAGATTTACCACTATGTTTTCTCATAAAAGTTTTATTTCTTATATTTAGCTCATTGATCCATTTAGAGTTAATTTTTGCATTTGATGTTAGGCAAGATTTCGACTTCATTCTTTTGGATTTGGATGTCCAGTTGTCCCAGCACCATTTGTTGAAGAGACTGTTATTTCCCCATTGAATGAACTTGGCACCTTGTCAAAAATTAATTGGCTATAGATGTCTGGGTTTATTTTGTGGCCTCTCAATTCTATTCCACTGGATATATGTCTGTCCTTATGCTAGCATCATACTGTTTTGATTGCTGTAGCTTTATAATAGCTTGAAATTGCTAAGTGTGAGTCCTCCAACTTTGTTTTCTTTTTTTGAATATTGTTGTGGCTATTCAGGGACTCTTGTGATTCCATGTGGATTTGAAGATTGGCTTTTCCATTTCTGCAAAACAAGCTGTTGTAATTTTGGTAGAGATTGCATTGAATCTGTAGGTTGCCTTGGGTAGTATTGCTGTCTTAGCAATATTAAGTCTTTCAGTTCATAAACATGGTCTATCTTTCAATTTATTTAGGTCTCCTTTAATTTCTTTCAGCAATATTTTATAATGTTCAGTGTACAAGTGTTTTTCATCTTTGGTTAAATTTATTTCTAGGTATTTTATTATTTTGGATGCTATTGTAAATGTAATTGTTTTCTTAATTTCCTTTTGGGATCGTTCATGGCTATTTTATAGAAATCCAATTGACTTTTGTGTGTTAATCTTGTGTCCTGCAACTTTGTTGAATTCTTTTATTAGCTTTAACATTTTTTTGTGCGTGGATTCTTTGTGATTTTCTATATATAAGATCACGTTATCCATAAACATGTATAGTTTTACTTCTTCCTTTCTAGTTTGGATACTTGTATTTCTTTTCTTTTTTTTTTTTGCCTAATTGTTCTGGCTAGAACTTCCAGTACAATGTTGAATACAATGTTGTTCCTGATTTTAGAGGGAAGACTTTCTGTGTTTCACTATAGAATATGATGTTAGATGACTTTTCATCAATGCTTTTTGTCAGATTTTGGAAGTTCCCTTCTATTCCTAGTTTGTTAAGTGTTTTTATCATGAAAGGGTATTGGATTTTGTCAGATGTTTTTTCTGCATAAATTGAGATAATCGTGTGTGTGTTTCTTTTTTCATTTATTCTATTAAAGAAGTATATTGCATTGATTGATTTTTATTTGTTGAACAACACTTGCACTCCAGAATAAATTCTACTTGGTCAGGGTGTATAATCCTTTCATATGCTGTTGGATTTGGATCGATAATATTTTGTTGGGGATTTTTACATCTGTAGTCATAAGGGATATTGGTCTGTAGTTTTCTTGTGGTGTCTTTATTTGACTTTAGTATCAGGTTAATGCTGGCCTCATAGAATGAGTTAGGACATGTTACCTCCTCTTCTATGGTTTGGAAGAATTTGAGAAGGTTAAGTATTTATTCTTCTTTAAATTATTGGTAGAATTCACCGGTGAAGCCATCTGGTCCAGGACTTTCCTTTTTTGGAAAGTTTTTGATTAATGATTCTGTCATGGTTTGAATTATGTCCCCCCAAAAATGTGAGTATCAATTTGGCAGGGCCATGATTCCCAGAATTATGTGGTTGGCCTCCATTTTGTGATTGTAATTTTATGTTAAAGAGGATTAGGGTGGGATTGTAACACCACCTTTACCCAGGTCACATCCCTGATTCAATGTAAAGGGAGTTTCCCTGGGGTGTGGCCTGCACCACCTTTTATCTCTCAAGAGATAAAAGGAAAGGGAAGCAAGCAGAGAGTTGGGGGCCTCATACCATCAAGAAAGCAGTGCTGGGAGCATAGCACGTCCTTTGGACCAGGGTCCCTGAGCAGAGGAGCTCCTAGTCCTGGGGAACACTGAAGAGAAGAAGGCCGACAGAGAGAAAAAGATTTCCCCTGGAGCTGACGCCCTGAATTTGGACTTTTAGCCTACTTTGACTGTGAGGAAATAAACTTCTCTTCATTAAAACCATCCACGTGTGGTATTTCTGTTATAGCAGCACTAGATGACTAAGACAGATTCAATAGCTTTACTTGTTATAAGTCTGTCATATTTTCTGTTTCTTCTTGAGTCAATTTTGGTAGTTTGTGTTTTTTTTAGGAATCTGTCCATTTCATCTAGGTTATCTAATTTGTTGTGCCCTGGCATTCTCTTATAAATCCTTTTTATTTCTGTAACATTGGTAGTAATGCCCTCACTTTCGTTTCTGATTTAGTAATTTGAGTCTTTCCTTTTCTCTTAGTCAGTCTAGCAAAGGTTTGTCAATTTTGTTAATCTTTTCAGAGAAACCAGCTTTTGATCTTATTGCTTTTATCTATTGTTTTTCTATTCTTTATTTTGTTTATTTCACTCTAGTCTTTATTAATTTTTCTTTCTCCTGACTTTAGCTTTAGTTTGCTCTTCTTTTTCTAATTCCTTGAGGTATAAAGTTTGGTTATTGATTTCATATCTTTTTCTTTTTTGATATAGGTATTTACAGTTACAGATTTTCCTCTGAACACCGCTTTTGCTGCATTCCATAAGTTTTCATATGTTTTGTTTTTGTTTTCACTCATTTCAAAATATTTTTTAATTTCCCTTGTGATTTCTTCTATGATCTTTTGGTTGTTTAAGAGTCTGTTATTTAATAATATAAGTTTCTGAATTTTCCAGTTTTCCTTCTGTTATTGATTTCTAGTTTAATTCCCTTATGGAGTATTCATTCCAAAGTGAGGAGCCCTGGTGGTGCAGTGGTTAAGTACCTGGCTGCTAATTGAAAGGTTGATGGTTCAAACCCATCAGCCCCTCTGTGGGACCAAGATGTGGCAGTTTGCTTCTGTAAAGATTTACAGCCTTGGAAACCTTCTGGGGCAATTCTACTTTGTTCTATAGGGTCACTGTGAGTCAGAATCAACTTGTTGGCAATGAGTTTGGCTTGTCTTTGGTCATTTCAAAGTATGAAAGAAGATACTTTGTATGATCTCAGTATTTTAAATTTATTAAGAGTTGTTTTACAGCCTACCATGTAATCTGTCCTGGAGAATGTTTCATGTTTATTTGAGAAAAATGTATATTCTGCTGTTTTGGGGTGGGTGGTCTGTATATGTCTGTTAGGTCTAGTGGGTTTGTAGTGTTCTTCAAATCCTGTATTTCCTCACTGATTTTCTACCTAGTCGTTCTATTCATTATTGAAAATGGGATTTTGAAGTCTCCAACTATTTTTGTACCACTGTCTGTTTTTTCCTTCAGTTCTGTCAATTTTTGCTTCATAAATTTTGGGCTGTGTTGCTAGGTGCACATAATTGTTTTATCTTCTTGCAGGGTTGACCCTTTTATCAATACATAATGCTCTTCTTTGACAGTATTTGACTTAAAGTCTGTTTTCTTTAATATTAATATAGCCTCTTTTGGTCACTATTTGAATGAAATATTGTTTTCCATCCTTCCCACATATTTATGTCCTTGGCTGTAACGTGAGTCTCTTGTGGACAGCATATAGTCGGATGATAGTTCTTTCAGCCATTCTGGCAATCACTGCCTTTAGGTTGGAGAGTTTAATACTTTTACATTTAAAGTAATTGCTAGTAAGGAAGAACTTCTGCCTTTTTGCTATTTATTTTCTATATGTTGTACATATTTTTTATTTCTCAGGTCCTTCGTTACCACCTTGTTTTGTGTGACATTTAAGCAAAGACTTGAAGGCCATGAGGGAGTTAATCGAGTGGATACTGAGGTGAAGAGCATCTTAGGCAGGGGGAACAACTTGAGCAAAGACTCTGAGGTGAAAGTGTGTGTGGTATGCTTGACTTAAGAAATGAAATCAATGAATACAGGAATGTTTAATAGGAGATGAGATCAGAGGTGGCTTGATCATATAGGGCCCTGTAGTACCTGCAAGGGTTAAGTGCTCAGCTACTAACCAAAAAGTTAGTAGTTTGAACCCACCAGTGACTTTGTTGGAGAAAAGACCTGACGATCTGTTCCCATAAAGATTAAAAAACTTGTTGCCATCGAGCTGATTCCAACTCATAGCAACCTTATAGGACAGAGTAGAACTGCCCCATAGGGTTACCAAGGAGCAGCTGGTGGATTCGAACTGCCAACCTTTTGGTTAGCAGCCGTAGCTCTTAACCACTTTGCCACCATGGCTCCCTGTAAAGATCACAGCCTAGCAAACCCTATGGGGCATTTCTGTTCTGTTCTATAGGGTCACTATGAGTAGGAGTTGACTAGATGACAAACAACAACAACAGTGCATTGTTAGAATTTTGCTTAAAATTTTTTTTTTTAATGTAATGGGGAAGAATTGCAGTGTTTTGCGTAGAGGAGTGACATGATCTATTTCTATTTGGTTATATGGAAAACAGACTACAGGATTGTAAGGGTACAATCAGGCAATCTGTGAGGCGCCTAATGTACGAATCTTCCTCGTATCTGACTCTTTTTGGTTCTGAGTTAAGATAATGAGAGTTTGGATAGTGAACTTGGATAACAAGGGATACTACATTATCTAAATATGATTGGTACTTGCTTTTTGGATAGTAAACAATGAGAATTTGGAATTCAAGAGATACCTCAAAAAAAGTTATCTGAATCTACTAATTTCCTGAGTAGAGCAAGAACCCAGGTATTGAGAACTGAGATAGCTAGGAATGCCTTGAATACAGGCAAGGGGTTATAGTAACTCAGACTAAGGTTGTAGCAATGGACGTCCTGAGAAGTGATCAGATTCTAATATATTTTGAAGGAAGAGTCAGCTGTGTTTGCTGGTGGATTGGGCATTTTGTCTGAACACCTGGAAGAATGGAGAACCCATCGCTCTGCTTAGCTTTTTGTTTTTCACTTTCCCTTATATTTTGGGCTGCTATGTCCTTACTTTCTTGGCATGTCAGCACTTCAGATATTTTAAAAGGATTTAGAAATATATATTTAAAGATATTTTTAGTCCTATTCAGCAGTAGAGTTAGTTTGAATAACTTGCCATGATTGGAAATATAGAACTGCATCATTAAACAAAAAAAAGAGGAAAATATAATAGACTTTCTCTTATCAAAAGATGTATTATCATTGCTCAATTTTTAATGCCATGTTTGGTTTCTTGACACCGAGAAAACCACTTCCAGGCATCTTCTTATGCTAGATATGAGTGTATAAAATGTTGAAATTAGCCATATTATTAGCCTAATAAAATTTAATTCCGAAGGTAAGTAGAAAAATAAATTAGAATTGCTTTTTGATTGTTTATGTCTTTGTTTTGTGACAGAAATGACCATATTATTAACATTATAAATAGAGTAAGCTAAGGCACCAGATGATTAAGTTCCATAGCAGCTTTTACATTATAGTCTGGAACAGTGGCCTCCAAAGTGAGGTGCCATGAACCTCAAGAATTACTCAAAGCATCTTCTATGAGGCATCTCTAGTATTTTTTGAAATTATTGAAATTTCTATTAATATGTTTTTTAAATAAAAAAGAAAGAAGTTAAGCTTTATTAATATTTACTATACTGATTGACACTAGCCTCCTCACTCTGTCAGTTGTCTTGAGGACGTGTTGACGGTGGCACCCTCACTTGCTGGTGGGCTTTGATCATATTAAACTTTAGTGTGCCCTTAAACTCTATTAAGGGATTATATTATCTAGTGTTCACTAAACTAATATTCACCAAACAGACAAGTGGATCATAAAGATTCCTATGGTGAAACAGCAGATTGAAAATATAAAAATGTAAGCAAAGTCACTGTAACTTCTACAGTAAGCCACATTGCTAGTTTGAGAGGATGGTGATAATTTAAGCAGATCTGACAAATTAAAAAAAAATTTTAAATTAGAAATAAAACCATTTGAAGTGATATCTATAGTCATTATCATTAATGATGAACAGCAACCTAACTATATGTTACTTGTGAAATTTCCTAATGATGGTAATAGATCGTTATGATTGGAAGCATTTAAAAAATATACTTCATCTTTAACTCATTTTGGGGTTGTATTATCAGGTACATAGTATATCATTAAGAAGCATATATGTATATGTGCATCCTTTAAATATAATATGTTGCGAGTGTGTACCCCAGACTTTTTATTGATATTAGTTGCTGTAAAGTCGGCTCCAGCTCATGGAGCCCTAATGTACAACAGAATGAATGCTGCCTGGTCCTGTGCTATCTTCATGATCGTTGGTATGTTTGAGTTCATTGTTGTAGCTATTGTGTCAATCTGTATCACTGAGGGTTTCCTTCATTTTTGTTATCCCTCTACTTTTCCAAACATGATATCCTTTTGCAACAATTGGTCTTTTCTGATTACGTGTCCAAAGTAAACAAGCTGAAATTTCACCATACCTGCTTCTAAGGATTCTCGTTGTATTTCTTTATAAGACTCATTTATTTGTTCTTTTGTCAGTGCACAATATATTCAATATTCTTCAACCATACCACAATTAGAACGCATCAATTCTGTTTTCCTTTTTCATTATCTGGCTAGTTTTCACATACAGCTTAATAGGAGACAATCTTAAGGGGCATTGTGGCATTGCAAGGCCCTATTATTTAAAAAAAAAAAAATCTTTTCCAGTTAGTGGGGAAAAATTCAGAAACAATGTAGACTTAAGAAATGTGTATACATATATATATAGTAGTGAATGAAAAAGAAAAAGAACATAAACTAGTGCGTGGGGGCACACAAGTACAAGTGAAAGAGTGAGTTAGCATGCCTTACCAATGGGCCAATCATTTCTATAAATTGTCTGGGGACATATAAGTGTTTCATCTGTTTGTACTAGGTAATAGCTGAAGATCTGAGCCAAACAGAGATTCTCAGTAGCTTCTATAATGGTATTATAATAGGCTTCAAAAATGTGAGCTCATGTTTAAGAACAGCTGTTACCAAATATGTTTTGTGAAGGCGTAGGATAACTTAGTTTTTCTCAGAATTATATTTTCTCATTTTACTTTAACCAGCAGCTGTTATTTGGATGTCTAAGCCTATGAAAATTAAGAAACTATAAACATGAGATAATCGAACAATTAGATTTCTGTGTGCACCAACAAAATATCTGAACCAAACTGGTCATTGCTTAGGCGATGAAGGAGAAAATAAATTGCACATACATATATATAGGTGTACACACACACACACGTACAGAAAACGAGTGCCTGGCACATACATAATAAATGCACAATAATTATACTTGCTGTTAAGATGTTATCTCTTTTTTAATTATGGCATACTGATTACATTAGACCTACACAAGAGGTAGCTGGGTTTTTCTTTAGTGATATGGATGTATTGCAACAATACTGCTAGTCAAAGGTCTGGTTTGTAGGGAGAAAAGGTTTTTGGCACAGAACAAACAGGATGTAAAAAAGCCTTTTCTATTAAAAGCAGTCATCTAGGTCAGTGGCTTCCTGATCTTTTGACTAATAAGAATCTAAACTTGCAAATCAGTTCTTACACGGGAGTTTCTGTTATCTTTTACTGATACACTTCACTAATATTGATCTTTGTTTTTACTGACCATAGGTTCTATGGGAATCTTTTTTCTAATTTCCCTTGTGATTTAGTCTTTGACACATTGATTATTTAATAGTATGTTGTTTAATTTCCTCATATTTGTGAAATTCTCAGTTTTCCTTGTGTTACTGGTTTTCAGTTTCATTCCACTGTGGTCAGAGAAGATGCTTTGTATGATTTCAGTCTTTTAAAATTTATTGAGACTTGTTCTGTGACCTAACATATGGCCTATCATGGAGAGTGATTCATGTGCACTGGAAAACAATGTGTATTTTGCTGTTGTTGGGTGAAGTGTTCTATATGTGTCTGTTAGGTCTAGATGGTTTATAGTGCTGTTCAAGTACTTTATTTATTTATTGATTTGCCTAGATGTTCTACCCATTATTACAAGTGATAGATTGAAGTCTCCACCTATTACCACAGAACTGTCTATTTCTACTTTCAGTTCTGTTAGTGTTTGCCTCATGTATTTTGGGGCTCTATTGTTAGGTTCATATATGTTTATAATTGCTATATCTTCTTGTATTTATCATTACGTAATGTCCTTCATTGCCTCTAGTAACAGACTTTGACTTAAAGTCTATTTTGTCTGATATTAATATAGCCACCTCTACTCTCTTTTTGCTGTTAGTTTCATGGCATATTTTTTTTCATCTTTTCACTTTTAACTTACCAGTATCCTTGGATCTAAAGTGAGTCACTTATAGACAGTATATAGTTGGGTCTTGTTTTCTTATCCATCTGTCAGTATCTGGAGAATTTAATCCATTTAAAGTAATGATCAATAAGGAAAGACTTCTGCTTTTTCTATTTGTTTTCTGTGTGTTTTATATCTTTTTTCTCTCATTTCATCCAGTATTGCCTAATTTTGTGTTTACTTGATTTTCAGTGGTGAATCATTTTGATTCCCTTATCATTTCCTTTTATGTATGTTTTTTAGATATCTTATTTGTGGTTACCATGAGGATTATATTTAACATCCTAAATTATAACAACATAGTTTGAATTGATACCAACCTAACTTCAATAACATACAAAACTTTATATCACTCTCCCCCTCCTCTTATCTTTTGTTGTCATAAATTACATCTCTATACGTTGTGTGTACAATAACATAGATTTGCAATTATTTTTTATGTATTTGTCGTTTAAATCATATAACACATAAATAGTTACTGCACTAAAATACCACAAAACTGACCTTTATATTTGCCTGTCAAATTATCTTTACTGGATATTATTTTTTCTTCATACACCTTTGAGTAGTCCCATGTCCTTTCTTTTCACATGAATGACTCCCTTTAGCATTTCTCGTAGGGCAGGTCTCATGGTAACAGATTCCCCAGATTTTGTTTATTTGGCAATGTCTTAATTTCATCCTCATATTTAAAGGACAGTTTTGCCAGATACAGAATTCTTGGTTGACAGTTATTTTCTTTCAGCACTTTAAATATGTCATCTCACTGCCTTCTGGCCTCCATGGTTTCTGAAGAGAAATTGGCATTTAATCTTATGGAGCATCTCTTATATGTGACGATTCTCTTCTCTCTTGGTGCTTCCAAGTTTCTCTCTTTTGTCTGTTTTTGAGAGTTGGATTATAATGTGTCTTGATGTAAATCTCTCTTTTTTTAAAATTTTTTATTGTACTTCAGGTGAAGGCTTACAGAACAAATAGTTTCTCATGACACATACTGTTTTATGACATTCGTTAACAATACCACAACATATCAACCCCCTCCCTTCTCGACCTTTTTTTTTTTTTTTTTTTTTAGTGAAAATATACATAGCCAAAGACACACCATTCCAAAAATTTCCACATGGACAGTTCAGTGACATCAACTACACTCTTCCAGTTGTGCTGCTATTCTCACTTTAGATGAAGACTTACAGAACAAAATAGTTTTTCATTTAACAGTTAGTACACATGTTGCCCTATTAACAACCTCACACCACATCAACACTATCCTTACTCAACCTTGGGTTCCCTGTCACCAGCTTCCTTGCCCCCTTCTGCCTTCTGGACTACTGTACCTCGTTAGTCCCATTTGGTTTTATGGGGCTGTCCACTCCCAGGCTGAACAGTGAACCTCGGAGATAACTTCACCACTGAGCTAAAAGGGTGTCTGGGGGCCATACTCTTGGGGTTTCTCCAGTCTCCTTTAGGCCAGTAAATCTGGTCTTTTTTTTGTGAGTTAGAATTTTGTTCTACTTGATGTAAATCTTTTTGAGTTTATCCCACTTGGAATTTATTGAGTTTCTCAGATGTGTAGAGTCATGTCTTTTCTCAAATTTGGGAAGTTTTTGGCCATTTTTTCTTCAGATATGCTTGCTGTCCTTTTCTCTCTCTTCTCTCCTTTTGGGACTCCAATGATGTATATATTGGTCTGCTTGATGGTACCCCACAAGTCTCTTAGGCTCTGTTCACTTTTCTTTATTCTTTTTTCTTTTGCTCTTCAGACTTGATAATCTCAATTGCCCTATCTTCAAGTTCTCTGATTCTTTCTTCTTCCAATTCAAATCTGGTTGAGCCCCTCTAGTGAATTTTTCGTTTCTGTTATTGTACTTTTTTGGCTTCAGTATTTTTTAGTTTTTCTTAAAAATTTCAATTTCTTTGTTGAAATTCTTGCTTTGTTCTTAAATCATTTTCCTGATTGCCTTAGTAGGAGTCTCTTTTATAATATTTATAATGTGCTTTATACTTCCCCCTTTGCTTCAAAGGGCAGTTAAATCCCCACTCCTCTATGGACTCTTTTACGATTTTCCAAACTAGAAGTAATCTCTCTGATTTCTCCTTATTTTCACATTCACCTGACAGTTATTATAATTCTTTAAACTTAAGGCATGATGGATTTTTAAGAAACATCACTATTTTTATACCACTCAGAAAAAGCCACCCTTAACCATTTTACAGTGTTTTATCATCATTTACAATTTTTGTTTTATACATATTGAAAAAGCTCTTTTAGAATTATTTACCAATTTTTAAATCATATCATTCTTTTAAGGAAAGTATAAATCAAAATTGTTGGTTAAGGAATTCTTTTTCACATTCAGACTCTTTTATTTTAATTTCTTTTCAACTCAGAGTTGTTGATGTCAATATTTTTCCAAATTATATCACATTTGAGTCTATCAAGAATGTTTGTTATATAGCATTTTATAAAAGAATGCTTTACTGTTGCTTCCGAGGTTTTCTTGCAAATTTTGATGCCAGCTCTTTATTGATCTTATCACAATGTGTCAACATAAATTTTTCAAACAACATTTAGGCTCATATTCCTTCTTCAAATGGTCTTTAAGTGGTTTGTTGACCAAAATGTTGATGGTTTACAATTGTCCTGTCTGTTATTAGGATAACACTCCAGTTTGTATGCATGCAGCAATGACAACTACATCACAGCTGCTACAAGCCCATTGGTAATTGTAAGTTGTCATTGGTTTTAACACTGATCCTGATGTTAGAGGTGTTAAAATATTGTGAATTTCGAGATAGAAGAAATATAGCAGCACTGTCTTTCTTTATTTTTCTTGGAGTTCCACTAAAATTTCACTTCTGTCAACCTTTTGTTAGTGCTTAGGTCTTTGTTAGTAGATATTTTCTCTGAAATCCCATAGCATTTTATTTAATTAAAAGGACTGAGTAATACATGCACATGGTTAAAAAGAAAACATTTGTTGTAATAAAAAGCAGTAGTCCCTTCCTACACTACCCTCCTGCCCCTAGGGACAACTAAATTGAACGATTTCTGATGTTAGTTCTTCTTATGGTTACTTCTGTAGGGAAAAACAATATGCTTATACTGCTTTTTCCTTTCCCTTTATAAATTTTAAAGAAATACAGTGATAGAGGAGAATTTAGCTTACTACTTTTACCCCCGTTTCTCCCTATAATTATATTAATTTTTTCAGCTCCTCTGTTGGTTATAATTTCCACCCCTATTTCTTGTTCCATTAACTACAGTTTCTCTTGACTCCCTACTTCATGAGGTGGGGAAATTTCACTCCTCACCTTTTCTCCTGGCCATCATCTCTCCTCATATAATACTACGACCCAAATTTTACAAAAGTACATCAGGTATATTGGTAATTTTTTTGTTTAATATTCATAATTAAATATTTCATTTTTGGTTGTTGATTGAGCACCGAAGTTCAAATATTGGTAAATATCATTGATGTTACTATGGCTTTGTAAGTATTATTCACTGTAGAACTAAGAAATGTGCTAAGATTACATTTCATGCAAAGGAGAATGTTTCTAGTATCAAGGTTAAGGGGATTGTTCCTTCTTTCAAATGGATTGTTTAATTCCAGCATTTGCTCAGAATTATGCCACGTTTTATTTTGTCCATGTTTGTCTATAAAGCTTTTTCCTATTAACTTTTTTTTTCTTGTTGGGAGATGATATGTTGGCTTTCATCATATTCTTAGTAAATTTCAGTATTTTATTCATTATCTTTATTTCTTGCAATCCACTTCATTCGTCTTTTTGAAACCCACGGAATTTTAATCCAGCAATTTCAATTGTGAACGATAAGTTTCTTTTTTCTCTTGTGGTATTATTGTATTTTCAAGTTTTTGTAGCTTCTGAATTATATGAAATATCGAGTTACCATGTCTCCCTGCCTTCCTCCTGTCATCTCCTTTCGGAGGCCCAACTCCTAAATGGACTAGTTGTTCTTCAGGTTTCCTTCTTTCTTGGTTAGCTACTCATTTTGCTGGAAATACCTTGTAAAGTTCCTTCTTCGAAAGAGATTTATGGAACGTAAGTTTTCTAAGTTGTTAAATTGCTAAAAATATATTTGTTTTGCTCTGACACTTGTTTGGCTGGATATCAAATTCTACATTGAAAATAATTTTTAATCAGGCAATTACTGGATTGCTTATAGCATTCAGTGGTTTGAGATGTAGCATTTGTTTCCACTCTGTTTCTTATTCATTCAGTGATTTCCTTTCTGAAAACATTTTGTATCTTTTATCTTTGCTGTTATGCAATTTCTCAGTGATATGTCTAGGCTAGGTTTATATTCATCCTCCTTAAAACTTGCTAGTTATTTTTATTTTTTTAGTTTGAAGACTTGTATCTCTTCAGCTCTGGGAAATTTTCCTGTATTATTTCTTTGATCATTTCCTCTTTGTTTTTTTTGTGGAAATACTGTTGGTGGAATTTGGATCTCTTGAGTTTATCCTTAATGTTAATTTTTTTAAAATCATTTTTTCTTTATTTTTGTTCTTGGGCGTTAATTTTGCAAGTTTATCTTCTGTTATTTTCTATTGAACTTATTTTTGCAACTACACTTAAGTTTAAAAAATTGCCCTTTTTATTCCTTTTTTAGAGCAATTGTTGATATTTGTGAATGTAAAGTATTCTAGAATGTCTCTAAAGACAATTATTAAATATTTTTTAAAGTTAGTTTTCTTTCGTGATTTATATCTGTCTCTCTTATGGTCTGTTTTTTTTTCAAATTTCTATTATGCTGACAAGTCTCTTGGTCTCAAGAAACAGGAAGAAAGTGAATTCTTTGCATATAGGCAGCGTTTGTTAGCTGATAGGCTTCACTTTAAGCGCCTAAATGGGGAGCTACCTTTTATGCTGAAGGCCTAGTCTCCTAAATGCCAGAATGAGTAAGGGCTTTACTTTGTGCCAAACTTATACCAGACCGCAAGTTTTTCTCAAATAACTTGTAGATTTTTCCCTTTAACAGACAGGAGTATATAAGATAGTTTTTTCCCTGTTTGGCCCTTTGGCCCCTCTGAACACTCTGCCAGTATTTAGGGAAATTCCTCATCTGATGAGTCCCTATTTTTCCAAGGTAGAAGCCAGAAACACACTTCCCAAACTTCTTGGCTGCTTGCATGTAGCCTGTGAACAAGTCTTTATCAATTAAAAGAATTCATGCCAATTTTAAATTAGACTCTTAGGACATGAAAGAGCAGATGCTTCCAGGAATTCAGAGGTACAGGATAGAAGTTTTAGTCATTTCTGGCATGGTGGCAGGGCTATCTTCTCTAGAGCAATTTCTGTGGAATTGTGTGTATGGTTCTGTTGTATGCTCTGCTCACCTGGTTCTCTGGACCTCCCTGCTGCTTTGTGAACTGACCAATAACCTTTAATAAATTCTTTTTCTACTTGTTATGGATTGAATTGTGTTCCCCCAAAATAATGTGTGTGAGCTTGGCTGGTCCATGATTGCCAGTATTGTGTGATTGTCCACCATTTTGTCATCTGATGTGATTTTCCTATGTGTTGTAAATCCTACCTCTATAAATCCTACCTCTATGATGTTAATGAGGTGGAATTTGGGTAGTTATGTTAATGAGGTAGGACTCAATCTACAAGATTAGATTGTGTCTTAAGTCAATCTCTTTTGAGATATAAAAAAGAGAAGCGAGCAGAGAGACGGGAGACCTCATACCACCAAGAAAGTAGAGCCAGGAACATGTCTTTTGGTCCTGAGGTCCCTACACTGAGAAGTTCCTAGAGCAGGGGAAGATCAATGATAAGGACCTTCTCCCAGAGCCAACAGAGAGAGAAAGCCTTTCCCTGGAGCTGACGCCCTTAATTTGGACTTCTAGCCTCCTAGACTGTAGGAGAATGAATTTCTTTATTAAAGCCACTTGCTTGTGGTGTTTCTGTTATAGCAGTACTAGATAACTAAGACACAACTTAAACCAGCCAGAGTTTCAAATCACACCCCTCACACCCCTATTTGCAGGGAGCTAGACATTTAGCTGTTGTGAATTTTTTTTTGTTTAGGATAAAGAAGTCAGATATTATATATACAGACCAAAATGCTCTTTCTTTTTAGCCCACTTCACCATTCAGAATATCTCTAGGGTTTTGCCAAGTAAGTTTGTTTTCTCATTGATGGAAGTTTCCTCTGCAAATATTCTAGGTGGTTACTTTCATTCTACTTCATTAGCCTTTGGTCCATCTTCTAGAAATTAAAAAAAAAAAAAAAAAAATCTCTTCTGCTGCTGGCCCTTTCTCATTTTCTCTTAGTTAGGTTGGTAGGATTTATTCTTTACTATAATTTCAATGAACTCTCAGGAGGAAGAGAAGATCAGTGTGTTTGCTCAGTTTGCCACCTTGAATCTCAAGTTCCATTGCACTTTATTCGTAGTAGTATTATAGTATTTGACGTGTAAAAAAAATGTATTTCTTAAAGTATATAATGATTTCTTATTTATTTTTGTATTCTAGCACTTTACTATATGTTCAGTTAATGTTTAGATGCATAGATTTATGTACAAATTTTAAGGTATTTTGTAGGTAAGATGCCTGTTCTGACTAACTTTTTTGACTTAATGACACCTAAATCTATGAATCATAGCTTATCCTTTTGCATTTTTTAGGAATTAGTTTGTGACAGGACCACATTAGTAGAATTATATCAGGAGTTAAATACTTGAAATTGTGTTTTCAGAGTGACAAATGCTTTATGCCACAGTGATGGAAGAGATATATTTTTGAATTCTAAAAATAACAAGTCTTTAACAACTACTTGATGGAAATAACATGAACAATTTCCATCCTAAGTGAAGAAATAAAAGTAAACATACTTAAAATGACAAGGTTACTAGAAATAGACCAAGTTGTGTTTATTTTGTTAAATTTTGACACTTGAATAAATAGTGTTTGTTATTTATGTGTAAATAAAATGTTTAAATGTTGTTACTTAAGTGAAAGATAGATGAACGTTTCTTTAGTAGAAAGTAAAAGCTAAAATTAGTGGCAGATGGAGCTCGTTGAGTTTAATTCATCAAAGCAACAGAATTGTCAGAATTGCTTTTCTTACTGATAAACTTTTGTTTTTAAAAAACCGAGAGACTTTCTGAGATCACTAGAGCAAGTTGTAAATAATCTCTCTGTCCAATCACTCGTTCAAACACTGATTGAGACTGTTTTATATTTAAGTGCGATATGATACATAAAAATAACCCAAAGAATTCTCTAAGATATAAATTAGTCAAATAGTCTGATCTTCCTCTGAAAACTCCTAATAAAGTAGTATGAAGAAAATATAGATTTTATGATACTCGTGAAGAGTGTGCTTCTTAGCTCAAGTAGATACATGAGACTAAATGGGCAGCTTCTGTCCAGAGGTGAGATGAGAAGGCAGAGAGGGTCAGGAGCTGGTTGAATGGACATGGGTAATCAGGGGTAGAAAGGAGGAGTGTGCTGTCACAGTAGAGGGAGAGCAATTAGGGTCACATAACAATGTATGTATAAATTTTTGTAGGAGAGACTCACTTGAATTGTAAAGTTTCACTTAAACTACGATAAAAAGAATAAATGAAAGACATTTTTCTAAGGTTAATAAGGATTTTTAAAATATTAATAAATATATACATAAACTTGAAAAAAAATTAATTTAAAAAGTGTAGATTTTAATTTTTCTCTTTGTTTAAAGTTTATAGTAATAACTGAAAAATTAGTGACATGTTTAATATGTTTACTGGGTGTCTTAGTTATCTAGTGCTGCTGTAACAGAGATACCACAAGTTGATGGCTTTAACAAAGAAATTTATTCTCTCACAATCTGTAGACTAGAAGTCTGAATTCAGCTTGTCAGCTCCAGGGAAGGCTTTCTCTCTCTGTTGGCTCTGGGAGAAGGTTCTTGTCATCAATCTTAACTGGTTGCGGAGCTTCTCAGCGCAGTGACCCTGGGTCCAAAGGACTTGCTATCCTCATGGCTCTTGTTTCTTGGTGGTATGAGGCCCTCCTGTCTCTCTGCTAGCTTCTCTCTTTTATATCTCAAAAGAGATAGATTTAAGATACAACCTAATCTTGTAGATTGAGTCCTGTGTCATTAACATAACTACCCAAATCCCACCTGATTAACATCATAGAGGTAGGATTTATAACACATAGGAAAATCACATCGGATGACAAAGTGATGGTCAATCACACAATACTGGGAATCATGGACTAGCCAAGTTGACACACATTTTGGGGGGACAGAATTCAATCCATGACATTCTACCCTTTGGCCCTTCAAAATCCATGTCCTTGTCACATGTAAAATACATTCACTCCATCATATCATAGCAAAAGTCTTAAATCAACTCCAAGTCCAAAATCCAAAAATTCCTCTTCATCTGTGAAATCTGGAATGCAAATTATCTGCTTCCAAAGTACAATGGTGGAACAGCCACAAGCTAGACATTTCCATTCCAAATGGGAGAAATTGGAGGGAAAGAAGGGATAATAGGCACCAAGCAAGTCAGTGAAACACATTACAGTAGCTCTCAAGCCTTGAAAATAATCCTCTGTTCTCTGAGACCATTTAGGTAATGGCCCTGCCCTCCAGATTCTAGGTATTGGCCACACTTTCCAAATTCTAGGTGGGAGCCCCTCTGCCCTGGGCTTCAACTCTGCCTTCCAGGCCTGCTGGAATGGCAACTCTGCTAATTTTGGACTTCTAGCTTCCTAAACTGTGATAGAATTAAGTTCTCTTTGTTAAAGTCACCCACTTGTGGTATTTCTGTTACAGCATCACTAGATAAGTAAGACATTGTGTTTGGTGT
This sequence comes from Dugong dugon, assembly GCA_030035585.1. NCBI lineage: Eukaryota > Metazoa > Chordata > Mammalia > Sirenia > Dugongidae > Dugong > Dugong dugon. The sequence goes on from CM057462.1 coordinate 94,400,016, forward strand.
ATTATGCAAATTAAATTATTGCCTGTACTGTACTTCCAGATATCGTGGCTGTTTCATTTAGATAAGATTATGGATTTTCTTTATAAAGAATTCTTAAAGTATTTGTATATTTCAGAAGGTTTTTGTGATGGGCATCGACGTGTCCTACTCTAATGCAACCTCCAGATTCCCAGGGTGCTTCCCATAGGTTCATGCCTCAGACAGGTGTTCTCTTAATAGTCCCATTTTCCATTGCCCATTTGCCTGACCATATAGACAGGCTGTTGGCCACTGCCCATGAATCAGTAAAAATCCAAACATGTAAACTCTCACCATTGCCTAATTCTTCCATCATGACTAGGAAGACAGCATGCAGCTCAACCCATTGAGCTGACCTGTTCTTACCTTTTTCAATCAGGGTCTTTCCATGTGCTGGTCTTAATGCAGCAGCTTTCCACATCATTTGTTGTCCGTGTACCCTGGAACTGCCATCCATGAACCAAGCAGCATTCTAATGGTTAGCAGAAAGTTGTTCATGGGGCACTGTCCATGTGGCAGTGGGTTCTGGCAGCTTCTCAGGCGGTTTCAGGGTAGGACCTATAGGAAGACAACTACCTGCTTGTGGATATGGTGGGGACTCCCTGAATTTCCCCAGTAGCTTGTTTTGTGTGAACCATTTCCATTTTATTATGGAACTATTTTGGGTACCACCTTCCTTATTAGAGTATTTCTCTGACATCACCCAAGACATTATGGGTATTTCAGGTCTCATTATTATATTGTCTTTCTGTCATTGAGGCAGTCTCAATCAACACCCAACAGCAGGCGAGTAATTGCCTTTCAAATGGTGTGTATTGTGCTGCAGCATCTGGAAACTTTCTCGTGCAGAATCTCAGTGGTCACCATAGGGCAGCAGTCTCAGGTTTTTGCCGTAAGCTCCAGTCTGCATAAGCATGCATGACAGACATCTCCAAAATCACATCTGAATGTGGATCATAAGGGCCTAAAGGCAGGGATACTGAGACTGCTTTTTGTAATTCAGACGTAGCCTGCTGTTGCTCTGGCCCCACAAGTTTTCTCCTGAGTGGTTTTATGGATGGGAGCCAGCAATAGTCCCAGATATGGAACATGCATTCTCCAAAATCCAAACAGACCGACTAAATGGGCCTCCTGCTTAGTCTTGGGGGTAGATAGCAACAGCAACTTATTCTTGGTTGCCTGTGGAATGTCACAGGTGGCTCCTGCCCAGATTATTCCAAGAATTTCACCATTTGATCAGGGCCCTGGATTTTTGCTGGATTTATTAATCAGCCTCTGTCAGTCATATGGGCCACCACTGTATTCAGATCAGCCCTAGCCTGTTCTTCGATGTTTGATATTAACATAATATCATCAATGTAATGTATCATTACACTTGTGATCTCCACCAAATCCAAGTCTCTTCTAACCAAACTATGCCAGTAAGCCAGTAAATTAAAGTAATCCTGTGGCAATACTGTGAAAGTAAATTGGGATACCTGTCATGTGAAAGTAAACTGCAGCTGGCTCTTTTCCAAAATTGGGATTGAGAAAAAGTCATTTGCAAGTTAATCACTGAGTACCAGTGATTAATCTTTAGCCTGCTGTATTTTCTGCACCGTTGATACCATGTCTGAAACAGCTGAAGCCACAGGTGGCACTACTTTATTTAGGTCTCAATAGTCTACTGTCAGCCCCCATGAGCCATCTGCCTTTTCTACAGGCCTTACAGGGCTGTTATACACGGAATTTGTTGGCATCAACACTCCAGCCTTTAGCATGTCTTTAATCAAAGCAGTAATCTCCTTTTGTCTGCCAGGTATCCTATATTGTTTCAAATTAACAACCTGAATGGGTTTGGGTAATTCTAAAGGTTCCCATTTAGCATGTCCAATTGATACTGGCCTAAGGGAAGACTTACATGCCTTCAGTTTTACAATAACAGGTAGAGGGAGTGTTCTCCGATTAGGCATAATATCCATACTAATAAACATTCAAGTAGGGGAGATGCAGTTTCATGCAAGATCTGTTTAAAGCTTCCAATTCTCATCCAGACTTTCGCCTTAGTCGCATCAGCCATCATCCCTGTATCCCCCTAGTCTAACCTAAGACCTCTTCAAGATTTTATTGACAGGTTTTGGGATTACACTACATTGGGGTTCTGTTTCCAGGAACCCCAAGAAAGTCTCTTCCCCACCCCCAGGCCATTTTACCCACACAATACTCTATGCACAAGGCTACTGCATTCAGATAGCTTGTGTTTCCTTTGGGCAAATCCTAGTTCCCCGTTTAGCATATCCAATCAAGTATCGGCTGAAGGTGGAGTTACACACCTTTTGTAACCTATAATCCCAATATTCATTTCTATCATACATTTAGGTCTGCTTTACAACACTAGGTAGGAGAAACATTCAGTATCCATAGTACCTTCAAATAACCACATAACCCTTTTAAAAAACATTCCAGTTTCATCTTCTTCATCCCTTGCTTATCTTTCCATTCATGTACATATGGTCTTAGGCCTTTGGCTAGGTGGAACCAGTAGATCCTGGTCCCCTATCAATCATCTTGCCTATCTGGCCTAGCTTTTGCCCCAAGCCAGTCCAGATGCAGCTTTTCTCCCCTCAGCTACAGCATAACATCTCTTACTTTCCTTTCAGCCATTACAGATAGCAACAACCAAACTAACCATCTGAGAATCAAAAGTTTCACTTCCCACACCCCTTCATTCTTTTTCTTCGTGAGTTCCATGCTACCATGAGTCTGGAGCCATTGCAATGATCCCAGCTCCTGACACCAGTTGTAAAAATGGCGTGGTGGGGGCGTCTGATCTCCTTTAACTTCACAACGGGGGAGAATCATTATCAGCATCAACAGCTCAAAGCTGATTCCTATGAGGTGGAGGTCAGACATGCCTTCACCCTCCTACCCTTTTACCAATTCTGACACCAACTGTCTCTCCCGCAGGACTCTCTACTTCTCTTCTGGGTTCCATAATTCATTGCAATGGCCACACAGAACTCACAGACCATACTCATGACTATAGGGCTTATTGGGAAGTAATAGGTTACAATTCAGGTTCAGAAACACTCAGGATACAGTTCTTTGATCAGGACAGCCTCTTCTCAGCCATGTCGCAGGCAGGCCTCTCCCTGGATCTTGGCCCCTCAGGTCCCTCAACCTGGCCTCTGCCCTGCTTGGGTAAGGATTACAAATTTCTTCTAGCTCCGCCAATAAGTGCCTGGAGGCATCCCACTCCACTAGCAAGCCTTCGCCCAAAGACACTCAGCTCTCTAGCCCCGTGGGCTGGGAAGCCCACTGTGCCATTTTCTGCTGGTCTCCTGCCTCTACTGCTGCTGTTTCTCTGCCCCTGTTTCTTGCTGTCTCAGATGTTACAGCTCTCCCTCTCTGTCCTGGTTCTGCTTCTTCTGCTGCCTCTGTCTGTCTTCCGTATTACAGCTCCTCTCTCTCTCTCCATAGCTCTCTTTAAGCCTAGTGGGATGGCAAAACTGACCAATCCCCTTGTTAGCATTCTATACTCCTTATTTGCATGGTCTCACCCCCACAAGTGTGCCATGCATCTTATTTATATTATTATCAAGCTATCCAATCCCCTTGGTGGGCCACAAGCACTTCATTTGCATAGTCCCACCCAGTCATCTGGTGGGAGTTACAAAGACTATGGCTAGAAGCGCCATTTTAAGTAATTCACTGCACCACAAATATCAGATCATGAGGATTCCAAACTGAACTAATTTCTAGAAATCCTAAAGAAACAGTGATATCAATATATAAAAATGTTTTTACTCATCCATTTTCTTCCTCAGAGTCATGTAAATTGTAAAATAAACAAGTTTTTTTGTTTACTCATCATATGGTACCACTTCTCAGATATGAATTATGAGACATGTTTTTCACTTAGTATTTTATAATATTTTTTGTGGCAAATCTCCATAGCATTGAGAGTTCTGGGATTTCTATTTTAAAATAAAATCCTTCAGAATCATAGGAAGCTTTGAAAGGAATCATAGCGATCACCCAGCAATCCAGTTTGTGGATGAGGAACCTGAGGTTTAGAGTGGTGCAGTCCTCAGTCCTACAACTGATAAGTGGAAGAGCCTGGACTGCACTCAACACTCCTGACACCCAGTGCAGGGCTTTTTACCTCAGATTACCTCCATGTTGTGAATGACGTTCCCAATTTGAGCTAAGCAAAGACTGGAACATCAGAACCCTTTAGTGTTTCATTACAAATCCAAACCCGATATATTAAAATTGCAGTACAATTCTCATCCATGACATAGTAGTACAAATAAGCTTATTCATGATAAATTTTGAATTGAATAGAATTTTTGGGAAACCTTGTCACTGAAGTTATCCCTATCATTTGGATCTGTTAAGCCACCAGACTTTCCTTGAATTACTCTGATAACTCTCTAATGTGAATATTACCTCATTTGTATATGAATAGTGGGTTTTAAAAAGCACATTGGAAAAATTTCTCTTATTTACTGGAAGTAAATATGCAGTCATTACCTGTGGTATAATGTTTGGCTTTGTAGTATCACAGCAAAGATAAAGGCTTTAGAAAATAAGAGACATTTAAAAAGTTACCAAGAGAAATAGGAAGACTGTGATATTAATGATGTTAGATTCACTGCTGTGTATTTAATCAACACTGTGAGCACTTTTGTTCAGTTAAAAATTCAGTCTTATCCTGTGATATCTGCCTTTTTAGGTTTGCCATGGCATAAAGAAATATTGAATTTTTTTATTAAATGGTTTTTGTTTATTTAAGATAACGTACACAGGAATAGATATACAACTTAATTTTCATGTGAGACATCTCTCTGATATGGATCCAGAGGATTGTAATTTAAAGACTTCTTATTTATAATTCTTTTTTTTTTATGTTTTCCACAGGTATCTTATGTATGGGTAAGAGTGATTTTTCTTTGTTCATATTGTTTTAGGTTTACTGTTTTTCAGGTCTATTTCTCTGAAGTAAGATGAGTTGTCAAAAATTCTGTGTGGCTTTGTTGCATTGGGGTAAGTTATTTTCTCTTTTAATGTCCATATCTAAGGTAGATATTTTGCCGTTCTCTCTCTCCCATTGCTGTCAAGTCGATTCCAACTCATACGACCCTAGAAACACACTTTCCTTTATTGGTTAACATAGTTTTCCGTTTTCAGTTAGGATTTCTTCTCGTCCAGTGAAGGCCAAGCAAAAGTATAACTGTAAACATGAAAATCTTTTCCTAACCCCTTAGAAACTGTGTGAAAATGTAAACCTTTCCCAACCTCCTAGAAACAACCTGATGGTATATCCTTCCAGAACTATAATCTCTCTCTCTCACGTACACATGGGCACACAGTTCCAAAAATATAAATTTTCTATACATATCATTCAGCATATTTCTTTTTTAAAACTTAACAGTTTTCCAGTTTATCATAGCAGCTATTCTTGTCAATATTTACTGATTTACTTGTTTAATGACTGCGTGACAGTGTTATCTTAAATTATTAATTTAATTGACCAGTCTCATTGATAGACACTTCTTTTTCTGTAACAAACAATGTTGCTTTGAAAATTCTTGTACATTTGGCTGACAATTTTAGTAGATTAATTCCTAAGGAAGAATTTCTATGCTGAATAGTATATACATTTTAAAATTTGATAGATACTGTGAAATCTCTTCCACACAGTTTTATACAGTTTACAGTTTCAACAACTGCATTTCTGCCAAAGGTATGTATTGTCATTTCTTTAATTTTGCCATCAGTTAAGAAAATATGGCGTCTCATTTTGATTTTATTTATTTGATTATTAGTGAAGGTGTGCACTGTCTGTTGACCATTTATATTTCTTATGTGATTTTCCAGTTAATATCCTTTGACCATTTTTTTGATTGTTGTAGTTTAGATGAAGTTTACATTTCAAGTTAGTCTTCCATACAAAAATTTATACATACATTGTTATGTGACCCTAATTGCTCTCCCCATACTGTGACAGCACACTCTCCCTTTCCAACCCTGATTCCCCATGTTCCTTTGACCATTTTAATGTTGAATTTTATTGGTCTTACTTAGTTGTTTTTTTTTTTTTTTTGGTTTAGTTGGCTTTTAGAAATTTCTAAAATGTAATGAGTATTAGCCTTAACAGTTCATTATTTTTTGTGAATATTTTCTCACAGTCCATCATTTGCTTTTTTCTTTTTAAGTAGACTTTATTTTTTACAGCAGTCTTAAGTTTACAGAAAAATTGCCCAGAAAAAGTATAGAGAATTCCATATTTCCCCTTTTCTACTTGCACACAGTTTCTCCTGTTATTAACATCTTGCATTAATTAGTGTGGTAAATTTAATCATTTGCTTTTTGACTTTGTTTTCTTTTGCATTAAAGAAAATTTACATACTGTATAAAAACCAAACCTGTTGCCATCATTTCTGACCCAAAGCAATCCTATAGGACAGAGTAGAACTGCCCCAAGGATTTCCAACGCTGTAAATATTTACAGAAGCAGACTGCCACATCTTTCTCCTGCAGAGCAGCTGGTGGGTTTGAATGGCTGACTGTTTGGTTAGCAGCCCAGTGCTTAACCACTGTGCTACCAGGGCTCTTATATACTGTATACATGCTTAGAAACAAAATATAATGGCATTTAAACATTTTAATCTTATTTAGCAAATGTAACATCATTGAACTGTCAGATGATAGTTGTTATGAATTGAAATGTGTCCCCCCAGAATATGTATTGAAATCCTGGCCCCTGCACCTGTGGATGTGACCCTGTTTGGAAATAAATTTTTCTTTTGTTAAGTTAATGAGGTCATACTAGAGTAGCCTGGGTCCTAAACTTAATCACTTCTGAGTTATTAAAAGAATAGAAATATACAGGGGGAAGACGGATGCCAAAGAATGAGAAAGAACGCCAAGGAACAGGAAGGAACCCAAGGAAGGCTAAGAAATGCCAAGGAATGCCAAGGAACCCCTGGGGCCAAAAAAGAAGGACCCTCCCCTAGAACCAATGACCTAATTTGGATATCCAGCCTCCAAAACTGTGAGAAAATAAACTTCTATTTTTTAAGGCATTTACTTTTGGTATTTCTGTTATGGTAGCACTAGATAACTAATGATACTGTATCATAAATATCACATGCTAGTTATGCTGAAGATAATTCAAAAGCAGTTACAGCTGTACATTGACAAGGAACTGCCAGAAATTTGGGCTGGATTCAGAAGACGATGTAGAACAAGGGATATCGTTGCTGATGTCAGATGGATCATGGCTGAAAGCAGAGAATACCAGAAAGATGTTTACCTGTGTTTTATTGACTGTGTGAAGGCATTCAACTGGGTGGATCATAACAAATTATGGATAACATTGTGAAGAATAGGAATTACATAACACTTAATTGTGCTCATGAGGAAACTAAGACCAAGAGGCAGTCGTTCAGACAGAACAAGGGAATACTATGTGGTTTAAAGTCAAGAAAGGTGTGCGTCAGGGTTGTATCCTTTCACTGTATGTATTCAGTCTGTATGCTGAACAAATAATCCGAGAAGCTAGACTATATGAAGAAGAATGGGGCATCAGGATTGGAGAAAGACTCATTAACAACCTGCGATATGCAGATGACACAACCTTGCTTAATGAAAGTGAAGAGGACTTGGAGCACTTACTGATGAAGATTAAAGACCACAGGCATCAGTATGGATTATACCTCAACATAAAGAAAACAAAAATCCTCACAACTGGACCAATAAGCAGCATCATGATAAATGGAGAAAGAACTGAAGTTGTCAAGGATTTCATTTTGCTTGGATACACAATCAATGCCTATGGAAACAGCAGTCAAGAAATCAAGCTATGCATTGTATTGTATTGGGCAAATTTGCTGCAAAAGGTATCCTTAAAGTGTTAAAAAGCAAAGATGTTACTTTAAGGGCTAAGATGGGCCTGACTCAGGGCTGGTTTTTTCATTCGCCTCATATGCATGTGAGAGCCTCATATGCCTGTGACAGCAGGAAGACTGAAGAAGAATTGATACCTTTGAAGTGTGGTGTTGGAGAAGAATATTGAATATACCAGGGACAGCCAGAAGAAGAAACAAATCTGTCTTGGAAGAAGTACAGTCAGAATGTTCATTAGAAGTAAGGGTGGTGAGAATTCACTGTACATACTTTGGACATATTATCATGAGGGACCAGTCCCTGGAGAAGGACATCATGCTTGGTAAAATAGAGGGTCAGTAGAAAAGAGGAACACCCTCAATGAGATGGATTGACACAATGACTGCAACAATGTGTTTAGGCATAAAACTGACTGTGAGGGTGGCGCAGGACCGGACAGTGTTTCCTTCTGCTGTACATAGGGTCGCTATGAGCTGAAACTGACTTGACAGCACCTAACAAAAACAACAAGTAAGACAGTAGTTAAAACTTTAATTCTCTGTATCAAGGAACAATTTACTTGGTGATAATATTTACAGTAAATGACTGTGACACGAAATGAGGGGTTCATTCTCAGGTGGAACGCAGATGTCATTTTAAATGCTATTCTCCATTGTAATTCTCGTAAACACTGACAAGTATATTATGAGGGGATATTTTCAAGGGCTAGCATAAACCAAACCCAAACCCATTGCTGTTGACGCATAGCGACCCTATAGGACAGAGTAGAATTGCCCCATACAGTTTCCGAGAGCACCTGGTAGATTCAAACTGCCAGCCTTTTGGTTAGCTGCCATAGCTCTTAACCACTATGCCACCAGGGTTTGCAAGGCTAGCATATCCCCTGAAAATTGCCACCTTGAATACAATTAGAAGAATGCATTCAGAAATGAAAGGTATTTGCTCATGGATAGGTAGACTCAACATAGTGAAAATGTCAATTCTACCCAAAGCAATCTACAGATACAATGCAATCCCGATCCAGATTCCATCGGCATTTTTTAATGAGATGGAGAAACAAATCACCAACTTCATATGGAAAGGGAAGAGGCCCTGAATAAGTAAAGCATTACTCAAGAAGAACAAGGTGGGAGGCCTCACACTACCTGATTTTAGAACCTATTTTACCACCACGGTAGTCAAAACAGCCTGGTACTGGTACAACAACAGATACATAGACCAGTGGAACAGAATTGAGAATCCAGACATAAATTCATCCACCTATGAGCAGCTGATATTTGACAAAGGCCCAAGGTCCATTAATTGGGGAAAAGATAGTCTCTTTAACAAATGGTGCTGGCATAACTGGATATCTGCAAAAAACTGAAACAAGACCCATGCACAAAAACTAACTCAAAATGGATCAAAGACTTAAGTATCAAATTGAAAACGATAAAGATCATGGAAGAAAAAACAGGGACAACGCTAGGAGCCCTAATACATGGCATAAATACAATAAGAACCATAAGTAACAATGCACAAGCACCAGAAGGGAGACTAGATAAATGGGAGCTCCTAAAAATCAAACACTTGTGCTCATCAAAAGACTTCACCAAAAGAGTCAAAAGACAACCTACAGACTGGGAAAAATTTTTGGCTGTGACAGCATCTAATCTCTAAAATCTACAAGATACTGCAAAACCTCAGCAACAAAAAGACAAATAACCCAATTAAAAAATGGGCAAAGGATATGAACAGGCACTTCGCCAAAGAAGATATTCAGGCAACTAACAGACACATGAAGAAATGCTCACGATCATTAGCCATTAGAGAAATGCAGATCAAAAGTACAATGAGATATCATCTCACCCCAACAAGGCTAGCAATAATCCAAAAACCACAAAATAATAAATGCTGGAGAGGTTGTGGAGAGTCTGGAACACTTATACCCTGTTGGTGGGAATGTAAAATGGTACAACCACTTTGGAAATTGATTTGGCACTTCCTTAAAAAGCTAGAAATAGAAGTGCCATACAGTCCAGCTCTCCCGCTCCTTGGAATATATCCTAGAGAAATAAGAGCCATCACACAAACAGATATATGCACACCCATGTTCATTGCAGCACTGTTCACAGTAGCAAAAAGATAGAAACAACCTAGGTGCCCATCAGCGGATGAATGGTTAAACAAATTGTGGTATATCCACACAATGGAATACTATGCAACAATGAAGAACAATGATGAAGCCGTGAAACATCTTATAAAATGGAGGGAACTGGAGGTCATTATGCTGAGTGAATCTAGTCAGTCACAGAACGACAAATATTGTATAAGACCACTATTATAAGAACTCAAGAAAAGGTTTAAACACAGAAGAAAACATTCTTTGATGGTTACAAGGGTGGGGAGGGAGGGGGAGGGTTATTTACTAACTAGATAGTAGATAAGAATTATCTTAGGTGAAGGGAAGGACAGCATACACTACAGGGTAAGTCAACACAACTGGACTAAACCAAAGCTAAGAAGTTTCCTGAATACAATCAAACACTTTGAGGGACAGAGTAGCAGGGGTAGGGGTCTGGGGACCATGCTTTCAGGGGACATCTAGGTCAATTGGCATAACAAAGCTTATTAAGAAAATGTTCTGCATCCTACTTTTGGTGAGTTGCATCTGGGGTCTTAAAGCTTTCATCAAAAGATGCATCAACTGGTCCCAACCACCTGGAGTAAAGGAGAATAAAGAACACCAAAGACATAAGGAAAGTATAAATCCCGGAGACACAGAAAGGGCCACAATAAACCAAAGACTTCATCGGCCTGAGACCAGAAGAACTAGATGGTGCCTGGCTATCACCAATGACCGCCCTGACAGGGAACACAACAGAGAGTCCCTAATGGAACAGGAGAAAGGTGGGGTGCAGAACTCAAATTCTAGTAAGAAGACCAGACTTAATGGTCTGACTGAGACTGGAGGAACCCCAGAAAGCATGGCCCCCAGATTCTCTATCAGCCCAGAACTAAAACAATTTCTGAGGCCAACTCTTCAGACAGGGATTGGACTGGACTGTGGGACATAAAGTGATACTCTGAGGAGTGTGCCTCTTAGCTCAAGCAGATACAGGAGACTAAATAGGCATCTTCTGTCGGAGGTGAGATGGGAAAACAGAGATGGTTAGGAGCTGGTTGAATGGACACAGGGAATCGGGTGGAAAGGAGGAGTGTGCTGTCACAGTATGACGAGAGCAATTAGGGTACATAACAATGTATGTAAATATTTTTGTATGAGAAAAAACTTTTAAAAAGAAATGAAAGGTATATTAGTTTTTCCTCCTGTCAACTACAGGAACATCCTTAAGAGAAAGATTACAGATGTTCTTTTAATATCTTGTGCTTTTAACTGCTGTGAAGCATAGTAGTCTTCTGTTTGAAATTAGCCACACATTGCTGATGACTTTTGCACCCACTGGCTTCACTTGTTCTTCACTGCATTTTGATTATATTCTGATTTTTTTTAAGCCTAAATCACCTAGTTTAGGTTGGTTTCTAAGTTTTTGAAATGCAAATCATTGGGCTGTCTTTAACAAAACCTGTTTTATCTGGCAGCCATTATCTGTGTGTCAACTAGTTTTGAGCATCTCCTTGACTACTCCAGCCTATGGCACTCCTTTGAGCTTCCCTATAAGTCTTCCCTGCTGTACACACTGTTCTTTCTCATTGTAGCCATCTATATGCTTGCAGAAAATACCCAAGATAGCTCCATGGTTACAGATTTCCAAGCAATTATGCCAGAAGGGCCTATCAAAGAGAAATAATACAGTCATTCTCTTTTGTATTCTTTTAAAAATTAAACTTCATTCTATTGTTTTCATGTTGGCTTTCTGAAAGGTTTGTTGTCTGATAAAGTTTTGAGAATCAGAAAAGATCCTGGGATATTGTTACCATGGTAACATATGCCTTCAGATGAATATTCTGGACCCCTCGTTGTTTAGAATTCATTTGGAGGGAAAGAAAGATCATTTCCAAGGACCATGTAAACAAAATGCAATTATCTTTTAATTAAACCGATTCAATTGTTGCTATGTCTATGAAGCTTATTACATTTTAAATTTCAAATAGTTCTTTGAAGATTTTAGGCTAATTTCAGTTCAGCCAACTGAATCCTGCATGTACAGCTAGAAAATAAAATGCTGCTAATTAGTACTATTACATATTCATGGTTTTATAAAATGAAAATATATAATAAACTATTCTGTTTTCATTGAAAAGTTTTGATTTCAGAAACATATGTTAGAAAGATCTAAGCCCAAAGGAACACAGTTGCAATGAGGATTCACTTTTGGTGACATGATGCCTAATTGTCATCACTGTGGACACAATGATATTAATCATGCTAATCATTTTTGCTTTAATTTCTGCATCTAATACATATATATATTTATATTGATTTGTATTTATACAGAAAGGTTTAAAAACAACATCATAATGTTAGCAGTTGTTACCTAAGTATTGTTTGAATATTTTTACAAGCACGTATTACTTTTGTAATTTAGAAAGTTAATTTCTGAATTGATTGGTTTGGTTTCTATTTTCTTACATTTACCATAATCCTTCAGAATTTTCTTTCTATATTAGTTGTGTATATAAGGTAACACTAGGAATAATTTAAAAATTTTAGTTTTATGGTAATTGTATTAGAAAAAGACAATCAGTATTTTATAAAAGATAACCCATTGCCTTCAAGTCAATTCCAACTCATAATGACCATATTGGACAGAATAGAACTGCCCCATGGGGTTTCCGAGGCTGTAATCTTTGCAGAAGCAGACTGCCACATCTTTCTCCCGTGGAGCATCTGGTAGGTTTGAATCACTGACCGTTTGGTTAGTAGCCAAGTGCTTAACCACTGTGCTCCTTTTATAAAAGATAGCTCTAAAATATTTGTCACCTAATTTTTCAGTTGTTGAATTATTTAGGTCACTTGTAAGAAACATAATGGAGAATTATCACTTATTAAAAAAATAATTATGGAGAATGTTATTTTCAATTATACATTTAAAAAAGCTTAACTTTTAAGGATTTTGTTTGTACATGATTATATAATTCTTAATTTTTGTGTGTTTAAAAAGTGATAATGGTTTTTAATAAGCAACAAAAGTTGTAGGTAAGAAGTCTGTTGTTACATATCAGTTCTTGGAGAGTTCATTAAGGACATGTCTTATGTGATGTCATATTATCTGGAGAATTGGGGGTAGTTTCAGAAGATCATCCAGCTGTCCTGAGGTCAAAAGCAAACCCTTTTTAAAAGCATCCAGTGAAAGTAGTCTTAACATTTTGGTGTTATTCTTTTTAAGAAATATTAAAACACCACTTTGAATTTACCTCTATAGTTGCTCATCCTGAACCTTCCCATTTATCCTGAAAGTTAGTTAAAATAATTATGTTTTATAAAAGGAAAATAAATTATTAAACTGTAATTTACTTTCATTAAAATATAAACGTAAGATGTTACATTAATGGGGAAAAAATAAAGTGTGAATTTCCAAAAAGGAATGCCAGAGAGTGAAGTTATTTCCATAAATAAATACACCCTTTCAAGTATACCACTTTGTAAAGTGGAAGCACAGAGCTATGCATTAGGCACTTACTGAGCGCTTAGAAAGTATAACATTTACTACTAAGCTCAACATGGTTTAATCTCAGGTAATTCCCATTTATATCTTAGTCAAAATGATTAAATGTTTTTCTTTGTGTCCTTTTAATGTGTTAACAGAGTTTATTTGTGATAACTGTTTAACTTAGATATTTCCCATTTATATCTTAGTCAAAATGATTAACTGTTTTTCCATGTGTCTTTTCCGTATTTTAACAGAGTTTATTTATGTGATAACTGCATTTAACCTGGCATATCCAATTACGCCCTGGAGATTTACGTTGTCTTGCATGCCACCAAACCTGACCTATGACTTCCCCTTGCCTGCTGGAATGTCAAAGAACACTTCCAGTTTGAATGGAAATTATGAGGCAGTTGTTGAAGCTGAATTTAATTCAAGCGCTACCTACTTTTCTAACTTATCATCCAAAACAACTTTCCATTGTTGTTTTTGGAGTGAGCAAGATAAAAACTGCTCTGTACATGCAGATGGGAAGACATTTGTTTCAAGAATAAATTCTTTAGTTTTTCAACGAATAGGTAAGTATTTAACGTTCCAAGCACTAGATGTTATTTTTAGCTGTATAGAGCGAAGTGTTGTAATGCTCTAAAACCTGTATGAAATAGATGTCTTATGGATGTGATTCTTAACATGTGTTGTCATTTTATATTAATAATAAAAGTAGGGTCAATCATATGATCAAACTAATAAATAAGCCCAGCATTATTTTATACCCCTCCACCCCAAAATAAAATAAAAATCTACTAAGGGAACTCTTTTCACCTAAATACATCCCTTGTAGGCTTCTAAACTTGCTTTGAAATGGAAAAAGCACACCTTATTTTTGTTAACTAGATAAATATCAAATGAATAATAATACTGTTGAATTAGTTACATTTTAAAGCATTTAAGAATAGTATTTGTTCAAGCAAGGAATCTCTTTGTAACCAATATCCATTTTAAATCGAGGGTTTTTTTTGTTAAGTATAGTGCATACTGAATGTAGTTAGTGCAGTTAATAATTCTGCATCTGGAAATCTAAACAACGAAATGATTTCCAAGTCTTACTGGAAAAGCTAAATAATGCAGAGTCAGTTGACTCAGCAATATAAAGAGACCTATAGGAGTACCTAAGTATAGCACTGCTAGGTGGGGTTAATTGGGGTTTCTCAACCTCAGCACTGTTGCCATTTTGGACCAAATAATTCTTGGTTGTAGGAGGCTGCCCTGAACATTTTAGGATTGTTAGCAGTAGCCCTGGCCTCTACCTACTGAATATTAGTAACACTCTCTCCCTGGTTGTGAAAATGAAAGCATATCTCCAGACATTGTTAGACATCCCCTGGAAGGCAGAATCACCCCTGATTGGGCACCCCTGATTAGATGAAAGAAACATGCCAGTATGTTGCAAGCAGTTTAGGAATAAGGATAAAGCATAAATATGCAAAATTCAGACTTTTAAAACAAATCGATGGTTGTAATTACCAGTGTCCATTACTGAGTCCATAGTTATTTAATTTGAATGTAAATGAAGTACTATTTTAATTTGTAAGGGAATTTAGTCAATTCAGTAGTTATTAAATATCATAAGAATGAACTTGAGAAGTTGAGGTCCTTGTAATGAGCCTTGAAATAGTCAAAATATGTTAGCCCTTTTTTTAGTTATCAAGGGGAGGATGACCATAATGCCAAGGATTTTAATTTTACGTATAAATAAAGGCTACTAACTAGTTACTTCAAAGTGAATTTCAGACTTTCAAATTACTTGGCTAAGTGGAGGTTTCTGAGGATTTAAATTTATTATTCTGCCAAGTACACTGTTTGCTTTATAGAGCCCAACAAGGTTGCAAAGTCTGTGTTTGCTTTTCTTGCTTTTACATGACAAATCACCAGTAGATTATCTTCATCATCATTACTTCAGTTTTTCAGTGTGTGATGAAATATGCTTTCATCCGTTGTGTTTGAGGCCCATCATATTACAATAACAAGAATTTAAGGCATGCATCATAGTTCAAATGTGAATGACTGTGCCTTTATCGTTAAAGCAGATACGTGAATATCTCTCCAAATGTGCTGCTGTTGTTCTGACTCATAGAGACCCTATGTCCAACAGAACAAAAGACTGCCTGGTCCTGTACCACCCTACAATCGTTTCTGTGTTTGGGCCTGTTGTTGCAGGCACTGTGTCAATCCATTTCCTTGAGGATCTTCCTCTTTTTCGATGACCCTCTACTTTACTAAGCATGTTAGCCTTCTCCTGGGACTGGTCCTTCCTGATAACATGTCCAAAGTAAGAGACAAAGTCTCACTATCCTCTCATCTAAGGAGCATTCTGTCTGTACTTCTTCCAAGATAGATTTTTTTCATTCTTCTGGCAGTCTATGGTATATTCAGTATTCTTCACCAACACCATAATTCAAAGGAATCAATTCTTCTTCATTCTTCCTTCATCATTGTATAGTTTTCCTATGGATATGAGGCAATTGAAAATACCATGGCTTGAGTCAGGCACATGTTAGTCCTCAAGATGACATCTTTGCTTTTAGATACTTCAAAGAGGTCTTTTGCAGAAGATTTGCCCAATGCAGTATATTCTTTGATTTCTTGATGGCTGCTTCCATGGGCATTGATTTTGGATCCAATGAAAATGAAATCCTTGGCAACTTCAGTCTTTTCTCTATTTATCATGATGTTGCTTATTGGTCTAGTTGTGAGGATTTTTGTTTTCTTTATGTTGAGGTATAATCCATACTGAAGGCTGTGGTCTTTGATCTTCATCAGTAAGTGGTTCAAGTCCTTTTCACTTTCAGCAAGAAGGTTGTGTCATCTGCATATCACAGATTGTTAATGAGTCTTCCTCTAATCCTGACAATGCATTCTTTTACATATACTCCAGTTTCTGAGATTATTTGTTCACCATACAGATTGAATAAGTATTGTGAAAGGATACAACCCTGATGCACACCTTTCCTGATTTTAAACCACACAATATCCACTTGTTCTGTTTGAACAACTGCCTCTTGGTCTAAGTACAGGTTCCTCATGAGCACAATTAAGTGTTCTGGAATTCCCATTTTTTGCAATGTTATCCATAATTTGTTATGATCCACACAGTCAAATACCTTTGCATAGTCAGTAAAACACAGGTAGACATCTTTCTGGTATTCTCTTTCACCCAAGATCCATCTGACTTCAGCAATGATATTCATGATTCCATGTCCTCTTCAGAATCTGGCTTGAATTTCTAGCAGTTCCCTGTCGATGTACTGCTGCAACTGTTTTTGAATTATCTTCAGCATAATTTTACTGGCATGCTTTATTAATGATATTGTCTGACAATTTCCTCATTCTGTTGGATCACCTTTCTTTGAAATGGACACAAATATGGATCTCTTCCAGTTGGTTGGCCAGTTAGCTGTCTTCCAAATTTCTTGGCATAGATGAGTGAGCGCTTCCGGTGTTGCATCCATTTGTTGAAACAGAGGGAGGCATGGTCAACATGGCGGAGTAGTTAGACACTTCCTATATCCCTCTTAAAACAAAGACCTGGAAAAACAAATGATTTGATTCTATATGAATATCTAGGAGCCCCGAACAAGGCAAAGTTGAGAAATCCGTCTGAGTGATACGGGAGAGGGAGACCATCTGGAAGAAGTAAAGAGGGCCAGAGCCACAGCGGTGAAACTGCAGCACTGCAGCCACACCAGTCCACAGTGAAGCAGGCAAACAGCTGTGCTGTGCGTGCGCTCGGGAAGCAGTTTCCAGATTGAGAGAGACCTGGCAACAGAGATTCTGCTTGGACACTTCCAACCAGTGAAAAGCAGATCCCAAGAGGCTAAGATAAGTACATTCATGCACCCTTTCATGGGGCTTAAAAAAAATAAATAAATAAAAGCCCATTTGGGAAAAACCTCTCCCTTTTACCTCCTCCCTCTGCGCTCTGCACCAGGAGTCCGCTGGGCCGGAAGTAGATCCCAAAAGGCACCCTGACCCATTCTCCTGGCCTTGGAGAGGGAACAAATAAACTACTGGCTCCCCTAAGCCAGGAACACAGGGTCGGCACAGCTCCTTTGCTGGGCACAGGTATTGGGTCCGCAGACTCTGAGTGCCTTACACCCCTGTATAGACTTGTGGGGACCCATCTCAACAGCGTTAGTCGTCACTACCACAGTACAACAGGGCAAACACCTGAAGTTTAACTTCAACTGTTTCAGCTGTGAACTGGCAGATTTGTGATCCTCGAAACAACCCTGCCCCTTAAGTAGGCACTTTTATCGATCTGCAGCAGGGGCTTGAGGACTGGTGGTAGCACCTAAAGTGCCTAGTCACCTGCTACAGGAGTCCAAGAAAAAGTGGTGCCCTCGAGTCTTTATAGCCAACAGAGTGGGGTGCTCATATTCCGGCTGCAAAACTCACCTACCTACTCACCCTAGAGAATAGGGACAAGCTTTCCTTTCAGACTCTCAGGGGCAGCCATCAGCCCCCTGCCTGGCTCAGCGCATGATCCCCTACCACAGCGAGAGTCCAGTTCCTGCGCCACTCACCCATGCCTCTCTAGGACTGGGGATGAGAGCCTGTATCACACACTTGGTGACCGACTGCCTGAACACCCGAGCTGAACCCATGTAGGAAAATTTAAGAGACTCCTGTGTGCTCATACTCAGTTACAGAACTAACTACCTGGTGACAGGACATTAGAGATCCAAACGTGTCAAAAATTAAACTAGTGCACACTGGCAGCCTATTTGGGCATATCAAAACAAAACAATAAGAAGCTAGGTCTCACTAAGAAAATACAAAATAAAATTATAATAAATTATCGATGACTTGGAGACAACAGTCAATATCAAGTCACATAAAGAGGCAGTCCATGATGGCTTCAGCAAGCTCCCAAAATAAAGAATCAATAAATTCTCTGGAGGAGGAGAACTTCTTGGAATTACAAGAGGCAGAATACAAAAGATTAATATACAGAAATTTTCTAGAAATAAGAAAAATTAGAATGCATAAACATCCAGGGAACATACAAACACAGTAGTAGCAGAACTTAAAAAAGTTATTCAAGAACATAATGCCAAATTTAATAAGCTGCAAGAATCTATAGAGAGACAGTAGTCAGAAATCCAGAAGATTAACAAATTTCAGAATTAGACAACTCAATAGAAAGTCATAGGAGCAGAATTGAGGCAGTAGAAGTTAGAATTAGTGACATTGAAGATAAAGCTCTTGATGCCAACTTATTTGGGGAAAAATCAGATAAAAGAATTAAAAAGAATGAAGAAACTCTAAGAGTCATGTGGGACTCTATCAAGAGAAATAACCTACGAGTGATTGGAGTACCAGAACAGGGGGGATAACAGAAAATACAGAGAGAATTGTTGAAGATTTGTTGACAGAAAACTTCCCTGATATCATGAAAGATGAGAAGATATCTATCCAAGATGCTCATCGAACCCCACATAAGGTAGATCCCAAAAGAAAGTCACCAAGACATATTATAATCAAACTTACCAAAACCAAAGATAAAGAGAGAATTGCAAGAGCAGCTAGGGATACAAGAAAAGTCATCTACAAAGGAGAGTCAATTAGAATAAGCTTGGACTACTCAGCAGAAACCATGCAGGCTAGAAGGCAATGGGATGAGATATTTAAAGCCTTGAAGGAAAATAACTGACAGCCAAGAATTATATATCCAGCAAAACTGTCTCTCAAATATGATGGCAAAATTAAGGCATTTCCAGATAAACAGAAGTTCAGGGAATTTGCAAAAACCAAACCAAAATTACAAGAAATACTAAAGGGAGTCTTACGGTTAGATAATCAATAACACCAGCTAACAACACAAGACTAGAGCAACCAGATATTGACTCAGATACGGAAATCAAAAATACATCAAAGCTAAAACATTGAAAATAGGGAAACAGATATCAATATGTAGAAAAGAATATTAAAACAAAAAAAGAGGGACTTAAAAAATGGAGACATGGATTTTCTATATGGAGGGGAAGTTAAGGCAATATAAAGTAATAAAAGACTGGTATAAACTTAGAAAAATAGGGGTAAACATTTGTTGAAATACCTCAAATGGTATTCCATCAATTCCTAGAGCCTTGTTTTTCACCAGTGCCTTCAGTGCAGCTTGGACTTCTTCGTTTAATACCATTGGGTCTTGATCATATGCTCCCTCATGAAATGGTTGAAGATCAACCAATTCTTTTTGGTACAGTGACTCTGTGTATTCCTTCCATCTTCTTTTGATGCTTCCTGCATCTTTCAATATTTTGCCCATAGAATCCTTCAGTATTGCAACTTGAGGCTTGAATTTTTTTTTCAGTTCTTTCAGCTTGAGAAATGCTGAGCATGTTCCTCCTTTTTGGTTTCGTGTCTCCAGGTCTTCGCATATTTCATGATAATACTTTACTTTGTCTTCTGGAGCCACCCTTTGAAATCTTCTGTTCAGCTCTTTTACTTCATCATTTCTTCCTTTTGCTTTAGCTACTCTACGTTCAAGAGCAACTTTCAGAGTCTTTCCTGACATCCATTTTGGTCCTTTTTTTTTTTTCTTTTCTATCTTTTTAATTACCTTTTGCCTTCATGTATGATGTCCTTGATGTCATCCCACAACTTGTCTGGTCTTTGGTCATTTGTATTCAAATCTGTTCTTGAGATGGTCTCTAAATTCAGGTGGGATATACTCAAGATTGTACTTCGACTCTCGTGGACTTGTTCTGATTTTCTTTAGCTTCAACTTGAACTTGCCTGTGAGCAGTTGATGATCTGTTCTGCAGTTGACCCCGGCCTTCTTCTAGCTGATGATATTGAGCTTATCCATCATCTCTTTCCACAGATGTGATTCCTTTGTATTCCATCTGGCGAGGTCTACATGTATAGTTACCATTTATGTTGTTGAGAAAAGGTATTTCTAATGAATAGGTCATTGGTCTTGCAAAATTCTGTCATGCCATCTCTGCTGTCATTTCTATCACCATGGCCATATTTTCCAACTACCAGGTTTTTTTCTTTGTCTCCAACTTTCGCATTCCAATCACTAGTAATTATCAATGCATCTTGATTGCATGTTTGATCAATTTCAGACTGCAGAAGTTGGTAAAAATTCTCAATTTCTTCATCTGTGGCATTAGTGGTTGGTAAGTAAATTTGAATAATAACTGGTCTTCCTTGTAGGCATATGCATATTATCCTATGACAGCATTGTATTTCAGGATAGATCTTGAAATGTTATTTTTGACAGTGTATACAACACTGTTCCTTTTCAATTTGTAATTCTTGGCATAGTAGAACAGATGCTTGTCCTATTCAAAATGGCCAATACCACCAGACTGACAAAAGAAAAACAGGAGAGGACACAAATAAGA
Source organism: Dugong dugon (assembly GCA_030035585.1). Classification (NCBI taxonomy): domain Eukaryota; kingdom Metazoa; phylum Chordata; class Mammalia; order Sirenia; family Dugongidae; genus Dugong; species Dugong dugon. The sequence continues at coordinate 94,420,933 of CM057462.1, forward strand.
AATGAAATGGGGGACATTACAACAGATGCAACTGAAATAAAAAGGATTATAACAGAGTATTATGAAAAACTATACTCCAACAAATTTGAAAACCTAGAGGAAATGGATAAATTTCTAGAAACACACAGCCTACCCAAACTACAACAAAGTGATGTTGAAAATCTGAACAGACCCATAACAAGAGAAGAGATTGAAAAGGTAATAAAAAAAATCCCAACCAAACAAAGCCCTGGCCCAGATGGCTCCACTGGAGAATTCTAGAAAACACTTACAGAAGAGCTTGTACCAGTACTACTCAAGCTACTTCAGAGCATAGAAGAGGAAGCAACACTTCCAAATTCATTCTATGAAGCCAGCATAATGCTGATACCAAAACCAGGAAAAGATGTCACAAAAAAAGAAAATTACAGACCAATATCTCTCCTGAATATAGATGCAAAAATTCTCAACATGAGGTACAATAGTCCACTGACAAGGTCCAGAAGACAGAAGGGGACAAGGAAGCCCCCTGGTGATAGGGAACACAAGGTGGAGTAAGGATATGCTTGATGTGCTGTGAGATTGTTAACCATTGTCATAGGGCAACATGTGTAGTAACTGTTAAATGAAAAACTATTTTTTCTGTAAGCCTTCATCTTAAGTGAGAATAACAGCACAGTTGGAAGAGCGTAGTCAATGTCACTGAACTGTGAATGTAGAAATTTTTGAAACGGTGTATCTTTGGCCATCTGTAATTTTCATCAAAAAAAAAAGGTTGAGAATTTAGAGGCTTAATACGTTGTGGGGTTGTTAACCAATGTCAAAAAACAACATGTGTACTACTATTTCATGAGAAACTATTTGCTCTGTAAGCTTTCACCTGAAGTACAATAAAATATATATTAAAAAAAAAAAAAAAAAAAAAATTCTCAACAAAATTCTGGCCAATAGAATTCAGCATCATATCAAAAAGATAATACAGCACGACCAAGTAGGATTCATACCAGGTATGCAGGGATGGTTCAACATTAGAAAATCAATCAATGTAATCCACCACATAAATAAAAGGAAAGAAAAGAATCACATGATCATCTCGGTGCAGAAAAGGCATTTGACAAAGTCCAACACCCATTCCTGATAAAAACTCTCAATCAAATAGGTACAGAAGGGAAATTTCTCAACATAATAAAGGGCGTCTATGCAAAACCAACAGCCAACATCATTCTTAATGGAGAGAGGCTGAAAACATTCCCCTTGAAAACAGGAATAAGACAAGGATGCCCTTTATCACCACTCCTATTTAACATTGTGCTGGAAGTTCTAGCTAGAGCAGTAAGGCAATAAAAAGAAATAAAGGGCATCCAAATTGGTAATGAAGAAGTTAAACTGTCCCTGTTTGCAGATGATATGATACTATACATAGAAAACCCTAAAGACTCCATGAGAAATCTACTGGAACTAATAGAAAGATTCAGCAGAGTAGCACAATACAAGATAAACATTCAAAAATCAGTTGGATTCCTATATACCAATAAGGAGAACGATGAAAAGGAAATCAGGAAAACAATACCATTTTCAGTAGCCCCTAAAAAGATAAAATACTTAGGAATAAATCTGACCAGGGAGGTAAAAGACCTTTACAAAGAAAACTACAAAACGCTACTGCAAGAAACCCAACGATCTACATAAATGGACAAACATACCATGCTCATGGATAGGCAGACTCAACATTGTGAAAATGACAATTCTACCCAAAACAATTTACAAATACAACGCAATTCCAATCCAAATACCAACAACATTCTTCAAAGAGATGGAAAATCCAGTCATTAACTTTATGTGGAAAGGGAAGAAGCCCCGAATAAGTAAAGCACTACTGAAGAAGAAGAATAAAGTTGAAGGACTCACACTACCTGACTTCAGAACCTACTATATAGCTACAGTAGTCAAAACAGCCTGGTACTGGTACAGCGACAGATACATTGACCAATGGAACAGAATTGAGAACCCAGATGTAAATCCATCCACCTACGGTCACCTGATCTTTGACAAGGGCCCAAAGTCCATCAAATGGGGAAAAGACAGTCTTTTTAACAATACCCATCTGCAAAAAAATCAAACAGGACCCATACCTCACACCGTATACAAAAACTACTTCAAAATGGATCAAAGACCTGAATATAAAGCCTAAAAGTATAAAGTTCATAGAAGAAAAAATAGGACCAACACTTCAGGCCTTAATACATGGCCTTAACAGGATACAAACCATAACCATCAACGCACAAAACCCAACAGATAAGCTAGATAACTGGGATCTTCTAAAAATCAAACACCTCTGCTCTTCAAAAGACTTCACCAAAAGAGTAAAAAGAGAACCTACAGACTGGAAAAAAAATTTTGGACAGTACAAGTCAGACGAAGGTCTAATCTCCATAATCTACAAGAAAATCCAACACCTCTACAACAAAAAGACAAATAATCCTATTAAAAAATGAGCAAAGGAAATGAATAGACACTTCACCAAAGAATACATTCAAGCAGCCAACAGACACATGAGGAAATGCTTGCGGTCACTAGCCATTAGAGAAATGCAAATGAAAACCACAATGAGATACCATCTCACCCCGGCATTACTGGCACCAATCAAAAATACTGGAAATAACAAATGTTGGAGGGGCTGGGGGGAGATCGGAACACTTATGTACTGCTGGTGGGGATGCAAAATGATACAACCATTTTGGAAAATGATATGGCGCTTCCTCAGAAAGCTAGAAATTGACATACCATTCGATCCGGCAATCCCACTCCTAGGAATATATCCTAGAGAAATAAGAGTTGTCACTCGAATAGACATATGCACACCTATGTTCATGGCAGCATTGTTCACAAAAGCAAAAAGATGGAAACAACCTAGATGCCCATCAACAGAGGAATGGATAAACAAACTATGGTACATACACACAATGGAGTACTATGCAACGAGAAAGAACAGCAATGAGTCTGTGAAGCATCTCATAACATGGATGAAACTGGAGGACATTATGCTGAGTGAAATAAGTCAATCACAAAAGGACAAATATTGTATGAGACCTCTATTGTAAAAACCCATGAAAAAGTTCACACACAAAATGTAACAATCTTTGTTGGTTACCGGGGGGGGGGGGGGGATACTAAATGGGCATTAGATAAGTGGTATCTTGGGTGAAGGGTGAGACAGTACACAATACAGGAGAAACTAGCACAACTTGTACAAGGAAAGGTCATGGAAGCCCCACAGACACATCCAAACTCCCTGAGGGACTGAATTGCTGGGCGGAGGGCGGGGACCATGGTCTCGGGGAACATCTAGCTCAGTTGGCATGACACAGCTTATAAAGACAGTGCTCTAGATTCTCCCTTGGTGAGTAGTGTCTGGGGTCTTAAAAGCCTGTGAGCAGCCATCTAAGATATTCCACTGGTCTCATCCCTTCGGGAGCAAGGGACAATGAAGAGAACAGGATACAAGGAAAAGATTAGTCCAAAGGACTAATTGTCCACAGCTACCAAGGCCTCCATCGGACTGAGTCCAGTACAGCTAGATGGTGCCTGGCTACCACTGACTGCTCTGACCAGGATCACAACAGAGGGTTCTGGACAGAGCTGGAGAAGGATGTAGAGCAAAATTCTAACTCACAAAAAAAAGACCAGATTTACTGACCTAAAAGAGACTGGAGAAACCCCGAGAGTATGGCCCCCAGACCCCCTTTTAGCTCAGTGGTGAAGTTACCTCTGAGGTTCACTGTTCAGCCTGGGAGTGGACATCCCTGTAAAAGCAAATGAGACTAACGAGGTACAGAAGTCCAGTGACAAGGGCCAGAAAGCAGTAGGGGACAAGGAAGCTGGTGATAGGGAACCCAAGGTTGAGTGAGGATATTATTGATGTGCTGTGAGATTGTTAACTATTGTCATAGGGCAACATTTGTAGTAACTGTTAAATGTGAAACTATTTTGTTCTGTAAGCCTTCATCTTAAGTGAGAATAGCACAATTCGAAGAGTGTAGTCAATGTCACTGAACTGTGCATGTAGAAATTTTTCAAATAGTGTATCTTTGGCTATGTGTATTTTCACCAAAAAAAGAAAAAGAGGTTGAGAAGTTAGAGGGTTAATACGTTGTGGGGTTGTTAACCAATGTTATAAAACAACATGTGTACTTCTGTTTCATGAGAAACTATTTGTTCTGTAAGCCTTCACCTGAAGTACAATTAAAAAAAAATTAATATTGGGGTGCAGTTGAAGATCCATTTGATTAAATGTAGCTTATTAACAACAAAAAAAGAAGAGATGGCCAGTACCAGTCCATTTCAGCTTACTAATGCCTAGGATATCTATCTTCAAGCTTTCCATTTCATTTTTGACAGCTTCCAATTTTCCTAGCTTCATAGTTTGCACATTCCACGTTCTGATTTTTAATGGATGTTTGCAGCTGTTTCCTCTGATTTTAAGTCATGCTACATCAGGAAATGAAAGTCTTGAAAACTTTACTCCATCCACATCATTATGGTTGACTCTACTTTGAGGAGGCAGCTCTTCCCCAATTGTGTTTTGAGTGCCTTCCAACCTGAGAGAAAGGAGGCTCATTTTCTGGCAGTATATCAGACAATGTTGTGCTACTAATCATAAGGTTTTCACTGGCCAATTATTTTAGAAGTAGACTGACAGGTCCTTCTTCCTAGTCTAAGTCTGGAAGTTTGGCTGAAACCTGTGTACCATGTGTAATCCTGCTGGTATTTGAAATACCGGTGGCATAGCTTCCAGCATCACAGCAACATGCAAGCCGCCATAGCATGACAAACTGACAGACAAGCGGTAGAATGTGCTTGTACTTGGGTATATAATGTTCTTTTTTTTGTTGGAAAGTGAAAATGAACTGGGATGGGTGAGATTTTAGGTCTTTTGTCCTACTTAAGTGCTTCAGGATTTAAAAAAAAGTTTTGAGCGCGTAATAGAGTTCCATTTTTTTACTTTACATAAAAAGGAAACTGGGTACCAAAGAGAGTAAATGAGTTGGAAAAACTCCTGCCACTAGCTAGAGTCTGTTCTTTTTCTCTCAAAATGAGTAATGGAAGTGGCATCAGAACACTGGTAAATTTAATTTAGCTCTTCTCTTTCACTGAGTTGTTCAGCATGTTTTTCAGATTTAATGTAGTTTATTTTTAATCCAGGTGCAAACTGGAACATACAGTGCTGGATGAAAGGGGACTTGCAGTTATTCATTTGTTATACAGAGCCATCACTTAAGAATCCTTTCAAGAATTACGACTTTAAGGTCCATCTTTTATATGTTCTGTAAGTACCAAATAAATTAATTTGGATATTTCCAGTATGCAAATTTTTTTTTTTTTTTGACTTGCCAAAACTTCCATATACAGAAGTGAGTTACAAAGTGTCTCCCATTCCTACATTTTCTTTTATTTCTATGTATATGTCTAGGAAGCAGTTTGTGTATTATTTTTTATATTAACATTTTTCTCCGTTAGGTTCCTTCTTTTCTCGTATTGATTCAGGTAGCAAAATATGGGTGTGCATTTATTGTGAAATAACTGTGAATTCAATTCAGGGACCCTAGATATTTGAGTGGAAAAGGAGAAATAATTGTTTATATATCTTTTTCAGGTAGATTTCTTCCCTATATATTTAATATTTTTATTGCCTTAAAAATAGGTGCTTAATAGGTACTTAACATTTGTTTGAGGTAGGCAGAGAGCCAGGGTGGTGGCTTCAAACAGCCATAAATTTATAATTCTAACAGCTAATACATCATTCGCTAGTGTCCCAGGTGGCGCAAACAGTTAAGCACTCGTCTTACTAACTCAAAGCTTGGTGGTTTGAACCCACCCAGAGGTGCCTTGGAAGAAAGGCCTGGCGATTTGCTTCTAAAACGGCACAGCCTTGAAATCCTATGGAGTGCAGTTCTACTCTGAAAGACATGGGGTCACCATGAGTCAGAACTGACTCCAAGGCAACTGGTTTAGTTTTGGTTTTCATACAGCATTCAAGTTTCCTAATAACCTCCAGTGATAACATATACCATTTCTATGTGAATTTTAACTCTTTGAAATTCTTTCTTATCTGTTCTTTTGCTTGATGCTTAAGGAGAAAGAGACTTATCTCCTTCAGTTCTGTAGTTGAGAGCCTACCATGTGAGGGGCAGTTTGCTCGAAACTGCTTATATAAAGATGAATAGTCGTGATCGCTGCCCTTGAGGTGCTCACAGGCTAGTGGTTGGGACAGATAAGTACAGTTTCAGTTAGTGATATGTATCTGGTGGGCACATGAGGCATTGGTGGCACATGGTGTTGTGGGAGGTTAGTTGGGGATAGCTAGCCCAGCTAGGGAAGGGAGAGGGGAGTGAAGGTTATATTTAAGAAAGGAGAGGTTGAGTTGAGTCTTAAAAGAAAAATAAAAGCTAATAAGAAAAGCGTGAACAGTGTAGTGTCAAGAAGTGGTTTAGCATCATATGGGAGCTTGTTAGTTAACTTCTCCAGTGCTACCCCAGGACTAGTGAATCTGAAATTCTGGGGGTGGGGACTGTCAGTCTGTGTTTTACATAGCACTTTGGGTGATTTTGATGGAGCTAAAGTTTGAGAATCCTTGCTGTAGAGGCTAATATGACAGATTTTAGTCAGACCAAGCAAAAAAAAAAAAAAAAAAAGCCAAACCCATTGCCGTCGAGTTGATTCTGACTCATAGTGACCCTATAGGACAGAGTAGAACTACCCCATAGGGTTTCCAAGGAGCACCTGGTGGATTCAAACTGCTCACCTTTTGGTTAGCAGCTGTAGCTCTTAACCACTACACCACTAGGGTTTCCAGAGTCAGACTACTTGGATTCAATTCCTGGCTCTACCACTCACTAGGTGTACACATCTAGTGCTTACTACAAATCACCTTTGATTTAGCAATTCTAACTCTAGGAATTAATTTACTGGAAATATTCAAATATTTATCAAATGCTTACTGTTTGTTGAAAGAGTGAATAAATACTGCCAAAATGCTTTCTAAAAAGTTATGCTATTTGTAATCATGACCCAAAAAATTATTAGTAAAGAAATAAAATTGTCCAAGGGTGGGGGAAGTGAGTGGTCAATTGTGTCAAGTATAGCAGAAAGGTATGATAACGTCAGAAAAATATCTGTCGATTTACCAATGTAGAAGTAATGGGAATTTTAGCCAGACTATTTCAGGGGAGTAGAAGAGGATAGAGCCAGAACAAAGGGAAAGCTGGAATTATTAGAATTTAGAAACTTGGAGTAAGGACTCTGAAAAGCTGACCTTTGAGAATGGGTTGCTGTTTGGTGGGTACTGGTCCCTCAGGCACTTGATGGAGGGATCCTGCAGAGCTGGAACTCAGATCTCTGCTACGCGGGTGCCAACCGGCTGGTGTTTGGAGGTGGCCTACTGTGGCTGGTTCTGAGAATATGGGGAAAAAACCTGGTTATTTGTACCATCTACTGCTGCCCAGGTGAAGAACCTTTGCTGGGGTTATACAAGAATGGGGGCAAAACATTTCTTTTGGTGATACCCTATTTTCAGTTGTTGTTGTTAGGTGCCCTCGAGTTGGTTCCGACTCATAGCGACCCTGTGTACAATAGAACGAAATACTGCCCAGTCCTGTACCATCCTCACAATTGTTGCTGTGTTTGAGCCCATTGTTGCAGCTACTGTGTTAATCCATCTCACTGAGGGTCTTCTTCTTTTCTGCTGACCCTCTGCTTTACCAGGCATGATGTCCTTCTCTAGGGACTGGTCCTTCCTGATAACACAGCCAATGTATGTGAGGCAAAGTCTGGCCATCCTTGCTTCTTATGAGTGTTATGGCTGTACTTCTTCCGAGACAGATTTGTTCATTCTTCTGGCAGTTCATGGTATATTCAGTATTCTTCTCCAACATCATAATTCAAAGGCATCAATTCTTCAGGCTTATTCATTATCCAGCTTTCACATGCATATGAGGCAATTGAAAACACCATGGCTTGGGTCAAGGGCACCTTAGTCCTTAAAGTGACATCTTTGCTTTTTAATACTTCAAAGAGATCTCTTGCAGCAGATTTGCCCAGTGCAGTGCGTCGTCTGATTTCTTGACTGCTCCTTCCATGTGTGTTGATGGTGGATTCAAGGAAAAAGAAATCCTTGACAACTTCAGTCTTTCCCCCGTTTATCATGATGTTGCTTATTGGTCTGCTTGTGAGGATTTTTGTTTTCTTATGTTGAGGTGTAATCCATACTGAAGGCTGTGGTCTTTGATCTTCATCAGTAAGTGCTTCAAGTCCTCTTAGCTTTCAGCAAGCAAGGTTGTGTCATCTGCATGTTGTTAGTGAGTCTTTCTCCAATCCTGATGCCACGTTCTTCTTCATATAGTCCAGCTTCTCAGATTATTTGTTCAGCATACAGATTGAATAAGTATAGTGAAAAGATACAACCCTGTTGCACACCTTTTTTTACTTTAAACCATACAGTATCCCCTTGTTCTGTTCGAATGACTGCCTCTAGTTCTAAGTACAGGTTCCTCATGAGCACAATTAAGTGTTCTGGAATTCCCATTCTTCGCAACGTTATCCATAGTTTGTTATGATCCACACAGTTGAATGCCTTTGCATAGTCAGTAAAACACAGGTAAACATCTTTCTGGTATTCTCTGCTTTCAGCCAAGATCCATCTGACATCAGCAATGATATTCCTTGTTCTGTGTCCTCTTCTGAATCAGGCTGGAATTCCTGGCAGTTCCCTGTTGATGTACTGCTGCAACTGCTTTCGAATGATCTTCAGCAAAATTTTACTTGTGTGTGATACTAATGATATTGTTCGATAATTTCTGTATTCTTTTGGATCTCCTTTCTTTGGAATGGATACAAATATAGATCTTTTCCAGTCAGTTGGCTAGGTAGCTGTCTTCTAAATTTCTTGGCATAGATGAGTGAGCGCTTCCAGTGCTGCATCCATTTGTGGAAACATCTCCATTGGTATTCTCTCAATTCCTGGAGCCTTGTTTTTCACCATTCCCTTCAGTGCAGCTTGGTCCTCTTCCTTCAGTAGCATAGGTTCTTGATCATATGCTCCCTCCTGAAATGGTTGAATGTCAACCAGTTCTTTTTGGTACAGTGACTCCGTGTATTCCTTCCATCTTCTTTTGATGCTTCCTGCATCTTTCAATATTTTGCCCATAGAATCCTTCAGTATTGCAACTTGAGGCTTGAATTTTTTCTTCAGTTCTTTCAGCTTGAGAAATGCTGAGCATGTTCCTCCTTTTTGGTTTCCTGTCTCCAGGTCTTCGCATATTTCATGGTAATACTTTACTTTGTCTTCTGGAGCCACCCTTTGAAATCTTCTGTTCAGCTCTTTTACTTCATCATTTCTTCCTTTCGCTTTAGCTACTCTGCATTCAGGAGCAACTTTCAGAGTCTCTTCTGACATCCATTTTTTTCTTTTCTTTCTTTCTTGTCTTCCTAATGACCTCTTGCTTTCTTCATGTATGATGTCCTTGATGTCATTCCACAGTTCATCTGGTCTAAAGTCATAAGTGTTCAGTGCATCAAATCTATTCTTGAGATGGTGTCTAAATTCAGGCAGAATATACTCAAGGTCATACTTTTGCTAATCCATACCACTGTGAAAAACAGACTAACTAGAGTGTAATATTTGTTTATACTCATTTTGTCTTTAGTAAGGCTAAAGGTTACATAGTCAAAAGCTGTGTTCAAAATTTAGTTATGTTGGTTCCCCCACTTTAGTGTTGTTATAGTGTTAATTTGATATAATATTGTTTAGGTCTATTTGTTTTTGTTTTTATTTCTTCTTTATTTTCTTTTTCTTCCTCTCTCCTATCCTAGTTGATTTTTCATTTATTTAGTAATATCTTATGTCTAAAGAGTACTTTGAAGTTTACAAAATGCTTCTGAAACTTGCCTCCTTGGTATGATTCATCTAGGGCAATTGGTCTCACCTAGGCCTGATTCAATAGGTCTGTGATGGAGCCAAATAAATTGCATTTCTATCAAGTTCTCAGGTGATGCTAATACTGCTAGTTTGAGGACCATGATTTGAGAACCATGGGTCTAAGGCACTTATTAAAAGCACAGATTCTTTATCCCCAGACTTACGGAATCACAATTCCCTGGAGAGGGTCTGGGAATCTTTATTTTTAACAAGTACTCCAGATGGTTCTTATGATGAGGTTAATTTGGGATACTCACCCAGGCTTTGAAATTATTTGAGGTTGATGAGATAGATTTTTTTTTTTAGTAACATTTTTATAGATTAAAGGTTTGAGATTTTGAATACTTGATAAAAAGATTTACAAAGTTAATAGTAAATTTTTTATTTCAACTTTATTGTACTGTACACTATGTTTTGCTTTCAGTTTATGTTATAATCAAGAACTTGAGTGGAACCCATTTGTTATTCCTATAATAATTTAACATGGATCTTTACCTAGAGAAATTTTAGCATATTCATAGGGAAATTTTCTTGGAGCAAATAATTGGACCAAAGTCAGAGAACAGACTGTGCTTTCTGTAAACCATGTGTGGTCACTAAAAATGAAATTTTAGTACTAAATACTGAGTAACTAACTGCTTAGTAGAAAAATTACCCAAACAGTAAAATTTGCAAAGAAACCAAATATAAAATTGATTTGACCAGTGTTTATACACTGTTTTCAAATTCAAGTAAAATGTATTCACATGAAGAGGGATTAAATAAATAGTAGTACTGGATTATGTGTGTGTGTGTGTGTGTGTGTGTGTGTGTGTGTGTGTTGGACAGGCAGTAATTGCATAGAATACTTCTAAGAATTTCAGAAATTCTTAAAGTTTGTTTATTTTAAGTCAAGGGTATTTCCTTATTTAAAAAAAATTGATCATTTTAGTACTTATGTTTTAAAATTATCTAATTTTTAGAGCTCATTTGTTGTTTATAAAGACTTAACTTTTAAATTCCTTTAAAAGGTGAAAGAGGTTCTTAAGCTGACTTTGGCATGCAACAACGCTGGTGGGTTCCAGACTTCACATAGACTTGGAAAAAACTGCTCATAAATATGAGGAAAATCTGTTATTTTACCTCAAAGAAAGAAATAATTTGAAATAATTATATAATCCTCTAGTATTCCAGTTTATAGAAATACTAACATAAATCAGATTATAGATATTCTTTTGTTGTGGCACTAATATCCTTTTAAATCCCCTAGAGTATAATGGCAATGTTAATAGTAAAATTAATCCTGTGATAATTAGACATCCTTGGTATAATGCAATGGTCTCTGTCCTCTCTGAACCTCAGTTTCCTTACCTGTAAAATAGGTGATATTAGTTCTTTTATAAGGTGATTTGGGGATTGTTTTAGATAATGCACCTACCTAAATGTATTTTCAATAAATTCTAAAAATGCCATACAATGAAATGTTATATATTAAATGTGATTTCTCTGTTTGTGTGTCTTTTACTCTTCAAGTACTCACCAGTAGGAAGTATCAAATGTTTTTTTGGACTAGAGAAGAGATTGCCAATTTTTTTTCTTAAACGTCCAGATATTTTAGGCTTTGTAGGCCATACCAGCTTGGTAGAAACTGTTCAACTCTGCCTTCATAGTACAGAAGCAGCCTTATTTAATATTCAGATAAATGAGAGTGGCTGTGTTTATGGACCCTGAATTTTGAATTTCAAAAAGTTTCCATGTATCATGAATTAATGTCTTCCTTAAAAAAAATAGAAAATGTAAAAAACATTCTTAGCTCATAGGCTGTTCAAAAACAGGTGGCAGACCTGATCTGGCCTGACCCCTGGCCTGTAACATTTGAAAATCAATTTTGGATTGATTTTTAGGTTTCTTAGAGTCTTAGAGTTTCATCATAGATTTGTCTGTTGGGGTGATTTGAGAATTTCTAAAAGGAGATGCACCTCCCCTCCCTCCCCTTTTTTAAAAATAAATTATGAATGATCATATGATTATAGTCATTATTACAGATATATGCAATATATGCGATTTGCTTTGTGTATATTAAATTATCAACAAAATAAAAATGGGATTGATTAATTAGAACATAGAGTAATAATGTGGGAAAGAAACTAGAGTTAATTTCATTGGTAATTGACCCTCTTCCACAAATGTCCACTTTATTTTTAAAAGGATGGCATTTGCAGGCCTATCTAAAGTAAGATAATGTGATTCTAACTTTGCTTTTTATTTTAACAAAGGAAAACATCACTAAACTTTCCTATACTTTAAAAATATTATTGGAGAATATATGTTTTGTTTTGTGTTTAGTTCTATTTTTGCTTTAAAATTTGGTAATTCTTCAGTCGAAGCCTATTACCTTGCAAGCATGTTTCTGACATAAAATGCTCCAATTTATTCAATTAGATCATACCCTTTTGGTAAAAAGCTTTTATTTTAATATTTGAAAAACACATTAAAGTCCTGGCTTGATGTTTTAAATATATTATTTCTTGGCTTTGTTTAAAGATTTTGATAAAAGTGAAAGTGCTACATCATTCCACCTCCAAGACAATATCTTGAGTGTATATAGCACTTTAAAATTTTCAGAAGTCCTTTTAGGTAGTTATTGTCTTTGATCTTCATAACAACCTTGTGAAGATAGATGGTGTAGGCATTTTCTAGGTGTAGGAGTTCTCTAGGTTTTACTGGTTATAGAAACTGAGACTCACAAAGATTAACTTGTCTATGACTTTATGGATAATAAGCAAATAGAAGTACTTGATTTTAGGTCTCAGTCTTAATTTAGTATGCTTTTTAGAGCAATATTATCCCTGGTACAGCACCCAGTAGATTACTTCACATGTTGTTGCCTGATCGATTTTTTTTTTTATGAATAAAGTAATAATAAATCAAATTATCTAAATAAATAATTTCAATGAACTTGAAATTCTGTAATTCAAAACCCTCAGCTCTAGTGGGGTGTGTATGGAAAGACTAGGGTTCATGATTTTCCTTATCCTGTGTTTATATCTGAACCAACTTTTGGTATAGCTAAATCTTTTTAATTTTAGTCGTTTGAATATGTAGATCGTGGTATCTCATTGTGGTTTTAATTTGCATTTCCCAAATTACTAATGATATTAAGTATCTTTTATTTACTCACGTCATTTTTATATCTTCTGTGGTGGAAGTGTCTGTTCAAATCTTTTGCCTAACTTAATTTTTTTTTTAATTGAGTGTTGAAACTTCTTTTTATGTTCTGGACATAAAAAGATACATGATTGGCAGCGTTTTCTCTCAGTCTATGGCTTGTCTTTTTGTTATTTTCATAGTGCCTTTTGAAGAACAGAAGTTTTTAATTTTGATGATTTCCAATTTATCAGTTTTGTATTTTCTGGATCATGCTTCTGGTGTTATATTTTAGACATTTTTGGCTAATGCAAGGTTAAAAAGATTTTCTTCTATGTTTCATATTAGAAGTTTTACATTTATGTCTATGGTCCATTTGAGTTAATTTTTGGTACTACTGTGAGGTATGGATAGAAGTTCATTTTTTTCCATATACATAACCCAATATTTCAGCACAATTTATTGAAAAGATTATCTTTTCTCCACAGAATGCTTTTTTGCACATTTGAAGAAAATTAGTTGGCCTTATATGTATTGGTCTATTTCTGGACTCATTATTCTGTTCCATTGATATATTTTTCTATCTTAATAATAAAGCCAGTGAAGTATTCTATCTTATTACTGCACTGCCTTTATTATTTATAGTCAGCCTTGAAGTCAGGTTGTATTATTCCTCAAACTATGTTATTCAGTTTCAAAGTTGGTTTGCCTATTCTAGTTCCTTTGCTTTTCTGCATGAATTTTAGATTTATTTTGTCAGTGTCTACAGCATAACCTGCTGGTATTTTCATTGAGATCACATTGAATCTAGAGATCAATTTGAAGAGAATTATCATGTAAACAATATTGAGTCTTCAGATCTGTGAACACAATATATTTATTATTTTATTTAGGTCTTCTTTAATGTCTATCAACAATGTCTTATGGTTTTCAGTAAACAGGTTCTAAATATCTTCTATTTTTCATCAAATATATCACTATTTCTAATTTTGATGTTATTGATATTTTTGAAAAATTTCAATTTCTGTTCATTGCTAATATAGAGAAATATGACTGATTTTTATAAATTGATGTATCATTCAACCTTACTAAACTCATCTATTCGTTCTAGTGACTCTTTTGTAGATACCATTGGATTTTCTGCATAGGTGATTATGTTGCCTGTGAATAAACATAGTTTTACTTCTTCTTTTCCAATCTGGATGCCTTTTTATTTCTTTTCTTTGCCTTTTCGCACTGCCTGCAACTTCCTTTACAGTGTTGAATAAAAGTGATGTGAGGGGACATCCTTATCTTTTTTTTTTTTGCTGATGTTAGGGGTAAAGCCTTTAGTTTTTTACAATTAAGATAGCTGTATATTTTTCACAGATGTCTTTACTAAGTTGAAGAAATTTCTTTCTATTCCTAGTTTGCTGAGATTTTATCAGGAATGGGTGTTGGATTTTGTGAAATGCTTTTCTGCAGCTATTGAGATCATCATATTCTTTTATAGTTTGTTACTGTGGTGAGTTATATTGATAGATTTTTAAATGTTAAACCAACCTTGAAATCCTGAGAGAAACGTACTTGGTCATGCTGTATTGTCGTTTTTATATATTGTTGGATTTGATTTCCTAAATTTTTGTTAAGAAATTTCACGTCTTCATGAGAGAAATTGTAGTTTTCTTCTAATTTTTTTTTCTCATTTTAATATCAAGGCAATGCTAGCCTTGTAGAATGAGTTGATAAATATTTTCTTCTCTTCAATTTTTTTTGAAAAACTTGCATAGAATTAGAATTATTATTTCCTGAAATGCTCCCTAGGAGTCATCACTGAAGGTCCCTCCTGATAACATGTCCAAAGTATGTGAGATAAAGTCTTGCCACCCTTGCTTCTAAGGAGCATTCTAGCTGTACTTTTAAGACAGATTTGTTAGCGCTTCTGGCAGTCCATGGTATATTCAGTATTCTTTACCAACACCATAATTCAAATGCATCAATTCTTCTATGGTCTTCTTTATTCATGCATATGAGGTGTCTTAGTTATCTAGTGTTGCTGTAACAGAAGTACCACGAGTAGACAGTTTTAACAAACAGAAATTTATTCTCTCACAGTTTAGGAGGCTAGAAATCTGAATTCAGGCCGCCGTCTCCAGTCAGAGGCTTTCTTTCTCTGTCCATTCTGGGAGAAGGTCCTTGTCATCAATCATCCCCTAGCCTAGGAGCTTCACAGTGCAGGGACCCTGAGTCCAAAGGACGCACTCCGCTTCTTTCTTAGTGGTAGGAAGTCCCTCTCCTCTGTGCTCCCTTGTCTCTTTTATATCTCAGAAGAGATTGACTCAAGATACAACCTAATCTTGTAGATAGTGTCTTGCCTCATTAACATAACTGCCTCTAATCCTGCCACATTTAACGTCATAGAGGTGGAATTTACAACACATAGAAAAATCACATCAGATGACAAAATGGTGGACAATCACACAATACTGGGAATCATGGCCTAGACAAGTTGACACATGTTTTTGGGGGACACAATTCAATCCATAACATGAGGTGATTGAAAATAACGTGACTTGGGTCACTTGCACCTTAGTCTTCCATGTGACATCTTTGCTTTTTAATACTTTAAAGAAGTGGTTTGCAGCAGATTTGCCCAATGCAATATATTCTTGATTTCTTGACTGCTGCTTCCATGGATGTTGATTGTGGATCCAAGTACAATGAAACCCCTTAACAACTTCAGTATTTTCTGTGTCTATCATGATGTTGCTTATTCATCCAGTTGTGAGGATTTTTGTTTTCTTTATGTTGAGCTGTAATCCATACTGAAGGTTGTGGTCTTTGATTTTTCTCAATGAGTGCTTTAAGTTCTCTTCACTTTGAACAAGCAAGGTTGTGTCATCTGCATATCACAGATTGTTAATGAGTCTTCCTCTAATCCTGACGACACATTCTTCTTCATATACTCCAACTTCTTGGATTGTTTTCTCAGCATACAGATTTAATAAGTATGGTGGAAGGATACAACCCTGATGCACACCTTTCCTGATTTTAAACCACTCAGTATCCCCTTGTTCTATTTGAATAACTGCCTCTTGGTCTCTGTACAGGTTCCGCATAAGCACAGTTAACTGTTCTGGAGTTCCCATTCTTTGCAATATTGTTCATAATTTGTTATGATCCACACAGTCAAATGAATGCCTTTGCGTAGTCAATAAAGCACCGGTAAACATCTTTCTGGTATTCTCTGTTTTCAGCTAAGAGCCACCTAACATCAGCAATGATATCCATCGTTCCACATCCTCTTCAGAATTTGGCTTGAATTTCTGGCAGTTCCTTGTCGATGTACTGCTGCAACTGTTTTTGAATTATCTTCAGCATAATTTTACTTGCATGTGATATTAATGATACTGTTCAATAATTTCTGTGTTCTGTTGGATCACCTTTCTTTGGAATGGCCACAAATATGGATCTCTTCCAGTAGTTTGGGCAGGTAGCTGCCTTCCAAATTTCTTAGCACAGACGAGTGAGCACTTCCAGTGTTTTATCTATTTGTTGAAGCATCTCAATTGGTATGTCGTCAGTTCCTGGAGGCTTGTTTTTGCCAGTGCCTTCAGAGCAGCTTGGACTTCTTCCTTCAGTACTATGAGTTCTTGATCATATGCTACCTCCTGAAATGGTTAAACAACGACCAATTTATTTTGGTACAGTGACTCTGTATATTCCTTCCATCTTCTTTTGATGCTTCCTGCTCTTTCAGTATTTTGCCCGTAGAATCCTTCAGTACTGCAACTCGAGGCTTGAGTTTTTCTTTAATTCTTTCAGCTTGAGAAATGCCAAGTGTGTTCTCTCCTTTTGTTTTTCTAGCTCCTGGTCCTTGCACATTTCATTGTAAATGAATTGTTACTATCCCCACATCGTGTCAGCACTCTCCCGATTTCCACTCTGCCTTCTCCGTTTCCATCACTCCAGTTGCCCTATACCTCCTTGCTTTTTCATCTTTGCTTTTGGGCAGATGTCACCCATTTGATCTCGTATAATTGATTGTTCAAAGTAGCATATGCCTCATGCCTGTTATTGTTTATTTTATAGGCCAATCTTTTATTTGGCTGAAAGATGACCTCAGGGAGTGGCTTCAGTTCCAAGTTTAAAGGGTGTCTTAGGGCGATAGTCTCGGGTTTCTCCAGTCTCTATCAGTCTAAGTCTGATCTTTTTTATGAATTTGAGTTTTGTTCTACATTTTTCTTCTATTTTACCTGGGACCTTCTATTGTATCCCTGGTCAGAGTGGTCAGTAGTGGTAGCCAGGCACCATGTAGTTCTTCTTGTCTCAGGCTAGAGGGGGCTGTGGTTCCTGTAGGCCATTAGTTTTGTGGACTAATTGCTTCTTTCCTGTCTTTTTAATGAGCTTTTGCTTCCTTGGTGTATAATTTCCTTGATGTCATCTCACAACTTCTCTGGTCTTCGGTCATTAGTGTTCAATCTGTCAAATCTATTCTTGAGGTGGTTTCTAAATTCAGTTGGGATATACTCAATGTCATATTTTTGTTCTCATGGACTTGTTTTAATTTTCTTCAGCTTCAGCTTGAGCTTGCACGTGAGGAATTGATGGTCTGTTCCGCGTTCAGCCCCTGGCCTTGTTCTGACTGATGATATTGAGCTTCTTCATCATCTCTTTCCACAGATGTAGTCAATTCGATTCCAGTATATTCTATCAGATGAGGTCATTGGAAAAAGGTATTTCCAGTGACTAGGTTGTTGGTCTTGCAGAATTCGATCATGTGATTTCCAGCATTGTTTCTATCACCAAGGCCATGTTTCCCAACTACTGATCCTTCTTTTCCAACTTTTGCATTCCAATCACGAGTAATTATCAATGCATCTTGATTGCATGTTTGATCAATTTCAGACTGTAGAAGTTGGTAAAAATCTTCAATTTCTTCATCTTTAGCATTAGAGGTTAGTGTAAATCTGAATAATAGTCATATTAACTTGTCTTCCTTGTAGGCGTATGGATATTATCCTATCACTGACAGTTGTGCTTCAGGATAGATCTTGAAACGATGAATGCGACTGCATTGCTCTTCAATTTGTTCTTCCCAGCAGAGTAGACCATATCATTGTCCAATTCAAAATGGCCAATACCAGTCCATTTCAGCTCACTAATACCTAGGGTATAGATTTTCAAGCATTCCGTTTCATTTTTGACAACTTCCAGTTTTCCTATATTCGTGCTTCATATGGTCCACATTTTCATTATTAATGGATGTTTGCAGCTGTTTCCTCTCATTTTGAGTCATGCCACATCAGCAAATGAAGGCCCCAAAAACTTAACTCCATCCACATTGTTAAGGTCAACTCTACTTTGAGGAGGCAGCTCTTCCAGTGTATTTTGAGTGCCTTCCAACCTGAGAGGCTCATCATCTGGCTCTATATCAGATGATGTTCTGCTGCTATTCATAAGGCTCTCACTGGCCAGTTTTTTTAGAAGTAGATTTCCAGGTCCTTCTTCCTACTCTGCCTTAGTCTGGAAGCTCAGCTAAAACCTGTTGGTCCATCCTAGGTGACCCTGCTGGTGTTTGAAGTACTGGTGGCATAGCTTCCAGCATCACAGCAACATACAAGCCACCATGGTAGTACAGACTGACAGACAAGTGATGGATTTAGTGTTATAAGTTCCCTATATTGCATCAACAACATTCCACATGTCTTCTTTATAATTACTGATTTCTCCTACTTGTTTTATCAACTATTGAGAGAAAGGTACTGAAATCTCCAACTGTAATTGTGGAATAGTCTATTTCTCCTTGCAGTTCTATCAATTATTCCTTCATGTATTTTGGAACTCCCTTATTAGGTGTGTAACTGTGTTGGATTGTTATGTACTCTTGATGAGTTGATCCCTTTATGGTTATGAAGTGACTTTCTTTATCTTTGGTAATATTCTTTGCTCCAAAATCTACTTTATATGATACCGATATAGGCACTCCAGTTTTCTTTAACTAATGTCATATTGGTAGTCTTTTTTTCCCATACATTTATTTGTGCCTTTGTAATTAAAATGGGTTTCTTGTAGACAGTATATAATTGAATCTTATATCATTTATCTTTTAGATGGGTTGTTTAGACAATTTACATTTAGTGGGCTTATTGATACGTTTAGATTTAAATCTACTACCTTTCTGTTTCTTTTCTTACTGTCCTGTTCTTTCTTCCCTTTTCTCTCTTTCCGCCTTCTTTTGGGTTGAGTATTTTTATGATTTCATTTACTCTCCTTTGTTGGTTTATCAGCTGTAACTTTTTGTTTATTTTAGTGTTTGCTTTAGGATTCACTGTATATGTCTTTAAGTTATCACAGTTTACCTTTAAATGATATTATACCACTTCACAGATCATATAAGAACATTACAACTATAAACTTCCATTTCTCTCCTCCTGAGCTTTGTGCTATTGTTGTCATAGATTTTACTTCTTTACATATATGTTATAAACCCCATGGTATATGGCTGTTTTTGTTTACTTTAAACAGTCAATAAATATTTACTCTTTTAGTTAACATTTTTGGTGCTCTTCATTTTTTTCTATAGAACCAGACTTCTACCTGCTACCTTTTTCCTTTGTTTTGAGGAACTTCCTTTAATTTTTTATTGTGCAGGTCTAATGGTGATAAATTCATTCAGTTTTTATATGTCTGAAAACCATCTTTATTTCACTTTAATTTTGGAAAAATATTTTTGCCGAATATAGAATTTTAGGTTTACCATTTTTTTTCTTTTAGCACTTCCCTGTTGCTCCACTGTCTTCTTGCTTGTATTTATTTCTGAGAAATAACTTGCTGTTATCCTTATATTTGTTTATCTGAATGTAATATGTCTTTTTGTTTTTCTGAATGTTTCTTAAGCCTAGGGTCCAGAATAACTTATCTTAATTTGGTTCTACTGTCCTTTTTAAACCTATCCAGTAATTACACATCCGTGTTAACTTTTTGCTCTTATTTTCTTATTATAGGTCTGAAGTGTTAGAAGATTTATCTCTATTCCCCCAGAAAGACAATTTTAAGATTGTTCAGTGCAACTGCAGTGTTCTTGAATGTTGTGAATGTCATGTACCTGTGCCAACATCCAAACTCAACTATACTTATGTTATGTTTTTGGAAATCACATCTGGTGGAGTACTTTTTCAGTCACCTCTAATGTCAGTTCAGCCTATAAATATCAGTAAGTTGTAAATTAAAAGATAATAGATATAAACATCAGCCATACAAACAGGTTAAAATTGTTTACAAAAATTTACACTGGTTTACTTACTTTGGCCAATGCTGTATGATGGTAACTTTAGTTCTAACGAGTACTGTTAGCAGCTTCTAGAACAATTTATCATTAGAGTAGATATCTCTGCAACAGTAATTTAAACTGTATTTTGAAAACAGTTTGATTTCTTTAAATCCTGGGTCTGTCTAACGAATAAAACTATTGTTTGGTAATCATTTTTCACATCTAGATAACTATATCTGAAAAGAACCAGAAGCCTTTTTTTTATTTTAACTGAACTTATTCCTTCAATAAATATTTCTGAGAGACTCAAGTATGTCAGGCCGTCTTCTAGGAGTTAAGGAAACAGTGGTGAATGAGACAAAATTCCTGTCTTACAGAGCAGGGACAAACAAGAGTTGGCAAAGAAAAACAGTAAGGAGGTAAACAAATAAATAAGTAATTTATTGTATAAACCTGATTATAAGAAAAACTTAAATAATAGGTAATACTCCAGTACCCTTTTCCTAGTGCAAAGATTCCTAAAATTTCTTTTGACCAACTTGAATATATAATTATAAATGTGGACAGTATAGAGAAGTGTGAACTTAAAGTAGTTAATGTATCAGTTCAGTTATGTATACATATGTGAATTTTTTTGATACATTAATTCACATTAATGTAACACATTAAGTTTGAGAAGCCTTTTAGAAACCCAAGAGATATTGAGTAGGTAGTTGGATATACGAGTCTAGAGTTCAGGAGAGATATTTATTTGGGAGTTTTGAGCATGTAAATGCTTATGAGATTGGGTGAGATCACCCATTTAGAGTTCAGGAAGAGAGAGACTGAGGGATGAAGAGTAAGAAAGAAGGAGTAAAAGGAATGTGGTATCCTGGAACCCAAGTGAAAAAAGTATTTCAAGAAGGAGGGAGTAAGCCGCTGTGTGGAATGCTACTGAGAGGTAGAGTAAAATGAATCAGATGATTGACATTGGATTTTGCAAAGGTGTAGTGACCTTGATAAGAGCACTTTCTGTGGACTGAGGAGGAAGAAGACCTGATTAGAGTAGACTGAGTATGGAATGAGATGCAAAGTGGAAGGTATAAGTAACGCCAACTCTTCTGAGGAATAGTGCTCTGAAAAGAAGCTCTATTACAGGGGGTATATCTGGGATTGGATACAATGTTTCCAAGGAAACATTTATATGTACATTTCTAATATTAAGGCATATTTGTTTGCAGATAAGAAATGTGTAATAGCTTATAAGTTTATGATTTCATGTCTGTTTGGTATCTTTGTTTTGTTTCTGGTCATGGGAATACAATGAATTTTACCTATTATTTCCAGGCTTTAGTGTTTAACTGTCTCTGCTTTAAAGTAACTAATATTTGTAATATGTCACATAATGTAAAATGTCATTAATTTTGACTCAAGGAGAAGGGGCAGTTTATCTTTATTCCTGAAAATATAGAATGTAAAAAATATTTATATCTCATTTTTTAAAATAAAAAATTTGTAAATGTTTCAGTGTAATGATTATTTCTATATATATGAGTAATTCCTGTTAATTGTAAAAATCTTGCAAATATAGAAAAATACAAAGAATAAAATGTGTCATCTCTTTCCTATCATCTACCACTAATGCTTATGAACATTTTGGCATTCTTTCTATTTTAATGCATATTCATACATATCCTTTTTATTTGCTAATTTAAAAAAAACCAGGAATCCTAATATAGAAGTTATTTAATAAACCTTTTAAAACTTAACAATATTAAACATTTTCACAATGTAATTTTTAATGGCTGTATAGATTTCCATTACAGGGATGAACTGATAATTTATTCAATGAAGCTTCTTTTGTAAGTTGTAAATTGTTTCTACAAATATTTTAAAGGTCTTCTTGTATGTTTAAAACTATATATGTATATATATAGTTTTATACATATATAGTATTTGTGTGTAGAAGTATGTAGCTATTATATATATATATAGGAGACATGGTGGCTCAGTGGTTAAGAGCTTGGCTGCTAACGAAAAGGTTAGCAGTTCAAATCCACCAGCTGATCCTTGGAAACCCTATGGGACAGTTCTGTTCTCTCCTATAGGGTAGTTACGAGTCAGAATTGACTTGACAGCAATGGTTTTATGTGTGTATATATATATATAGCTACATGCTTATACACACAAATGCATATAAATACATAAACACACACATATATATTTGAACTCAGAAATCATTTCTGAAGTTAAACTCTCCATTAGGCTAAGAAACTTCATCCTCATTTCTGCTGACAAGCCAGAGCCCATTAATCCTGTATTTATTGCATGGGAAATGTTCATGCTGTGGATTATTTGAGTAGGTCTGAATTGTTATAGTTCAAAATGAATACATGTGTTGGATTTTGGATAATTGTATGCATTTCCCAAATAGTGATCTGCAAAGTGTTTTTTTTGCTTGTTACCAACTAAAACGAGTGGCTCAGAGAGAAGGGCAGGCTTCAGATAAGTTTCAGAAACACTGGATTATATAAATTTAAGCAGATTTTTTTTTTAACCATAGGAATTCACATTAATCAAAATAATTTAATTTACTGATTTATAGTTTTTACCATTTGGGGAAAGCAAATGAAGATGCTTGGATTGCTATGATACGGCACAAGTGGTAGTAGGTACAATATTATGGCTTGGTTTAGGCTTTGTAATTAGACAAATAAAGTCACCTTTTACCTAGTTGAAAAGAGAGGATATGCTAAAATTAATCATGACTTCATTTTACTCAGACATGATCATCAAAGTTGTTTGACTTAAAAAAAATTTTTTTTTTTTTTTCCTTAAGTGAAGCCTGATCCACCATTAGGTTTGCGTATGGAAATCATGGACAACGGTAATTTAAAGATTTCTTGGTCCAGCACAACATCAGTACCGTTTCAACTTAAATATCAAGTGAAATATTCAGAGAATTCTACAACCAGTGTGAAAGAAGTAAGTATATTTTAGTAAATAAACTGAAACGTTGAGAAGCGTCTAAAGTACAAGTGAGACCCCTTTGAGTCCCATAGAAATTTCCCTCTGCATACCAAATGAGGATGATCCTTCCAGAGTAGAAGGAGTTGTAATTCAATATTATGCCACTGGTTCTAACTGAAGATCAGCATAGGAAATGACCATATGAACAACATTCCTGCATTTTCTACACAACGCTTTTAGAAAAATTGTTTCACAGTACTCAATATCTTTTATATATGGTGTTATGGATTAAACTGTGTTCCCCCAAAATATGTGTTGTAAATCCTAACCTCTATGCCTGTGGGTTATAATCCCATTTGGGAGTGTATTTTCTTTGTTATGTTAATGATACAGGATTAGTTTAGAGTGTTTCTTGAGTCAATCTCTTACAAGACATAAAAAGAGCAGATTAAGACAAGCCAGCAAACAGAGATGGGGGAGGATTGATGCCAAGCCACATGTGAGGAAATAAATTTCTGTTTGTTAAAGCCATCCACTTGTGGCATTTCTGTTATAACAGCACTAGATAACTAAGACATATGGACCCATATATTTTTATATATTGAAAAACATAATAAGTTCCTCCCAGAATTAAGTGTTAGAAAAAGATTTTTTCCCAAAATTTATGTATATTAGGTCTTCCTATTTGTCTGTCTATCTGTTTACACATATACACACACATGCACACACATGTGTATGTATATGGCTACATGGCTATAGGAAGTCCTGTTATAGAAATTTGAATTCATAATTAAAATTTTGTTCACTTTCAGACCTTCTCTGGTTTCTGATTTTAATTCATCCTTATTTTTTATTATTCAGTATACTTGCTTACATGCAATGTATGCATTTTTACTGTAAAGTGTGTCAAATCCTTTTTTCATTCTTTCATTAAGTATTTATTGAACACCTACTAGGTGCAACAAACTATTCTACTTGCTTTGGATACATCAAAGTACATTAGGATACTAGAACAGGATAAGAGGAGTTTGGGAGTGCTGGTGGGGGATGGTGGGTTGCAATATTAAATGGAGGTTGGGATAGGCTAAATTGAGAGGGTGACATTTGAGCAAAAATTTGAAGGAGATGGCAATGCAGATACCTATCTGAGGGGAGAGGATTCTAAGCAGAGAGAACAGCAGTGGAGAGGTCCTAAGCTTGAGGAACAGCAGGGAGCCAGTGTGGCTAAGGGGAATGAGTGAGGGTGAGAGTGGTAGTGGATGAAGTTGGCGGAGGGGAGGGCAAGAGGAGGAGAAGGAGGTCGTGAATGGCCTTGTGGGCCATGAAAGGACTTTGGCACATTACTTTGTGAAACTAACTGTTATATAATTCAGAGGTAAATAGGAACAAATATGGATAAATATAGACCACCTTTCCTTTGGAGTTGAAGTTTTAAGAGCATGTGCAAAAAATCATAAACATTGATTTTTGACTACTGGGTTACTTTCTCCTTGGCATATTTATCACACAAAAATAACAGATTGACGTATGCCCTGACACTGTTTGAAGGTGATTCATAATCAATATTTCAGTTGAAATTGTTGAGTTTCAGATAAATTTTTACTCTCAGTGATAATACTCTATATTAAGAGCTTACATCCACAAAATACAAAATTCACACACAATATATTTTTAATCATAATTATATATGTTCATGGCTATATATATCGTGTCTGTATCTTGTAGTTTTCTTAGAAGTTACCATCCACCTAGGATTAAGGGCCGCTAAAAATCTCTTTGAAGTTCTGAGATAAAACGTGGGTTAAAAAAACCAATAGGCTTTAATTAGAAACATATTGGAAGATTTAGGAGTGAGAATTGTCCTGTGTTGATATTCCAGTGTGATTTATAACTAGGGACAAGCCTCAGTTTAGCAGTCCTCAGTATACTCTCCATTAGTTGTAACTCATAGATTTCATTCATTTTTCTCAATCCTGATAAGTAATACCACTGATTGTGGTGTAGATAATTTTGCTCTTTTACATAATTTTTTTCAAGTTGGAAAAAGTTGTTTTATTTATTATAATTATTGTTTTCAGGAAAGTATGTACTTTTTGGAAACCTATCTTTGTAGATCTGGGAGTCCCTGGGTGGTGAAAGTGGTTAACATACTCGTCTGCTAACTGAAAGGATAGAAGTTTGAGTCCACTGAGAAGCACCACAGAAGAAAAGCCTGGTGATCTACTTCTGAAAAATCAGTCATTGCAAACCCTATGGAGCATGGTTCTACTCTAACACACATAGGATCACCATGAGTCAGAGTCAACTCAACAGCAACTGGTTTTAATTTTTTGAAGACTTTCCTTACACAAAGAGCAGGAGTCATATGTGGAAAAAGCAGAGTTAAGGCTTCTCTGGACTTGTTTTCTCATCTGTAAATTGGAGATAATAGGATTTTAAATATGAGTGATACTATTTCATGCATTCCTAATCTTTTTTAGCATTTTAAATCTGACTCCTGACAGTCTAAGAGAGAGTTTAATAGCACTGGAGTGCTCTGTGGGAAAACTACATTTATTTGCTAATCAATTATTTGCTAGTGATTGTTTTATGCAGGATTAGGGCTTGTGATGGTTAAGGTTGTGTGTCAACTTGGCTGAGCCATGATTCTCAGTGGTTTGGCAGTTATATAAAGATGTAATCACCTTCATGATGTGATCTGATAATCAGTTGTAAGGGGAGTTTCCTTGGGGGTGTGGCTTGCACCCAGTATATATGGATGTTCTGGCAAAGCTCACTGGCTTTTTCTTACCCTGGATCATGCATCTGGCTCATCATCATCTGATGTCCAGTTCTTGGGACTCGAGCCAGTGGCCTGCCGTACTGCCTGCTGATCTTGGGATTCGCTGGCCTCTACAGCCTGTGAGCCAGCAGCCTGTTGTCTTACCTGCCTATTATGGGTTCATCAGCCTCCGCAGTCTGTGATCAGCAGCTTGCCATCTGACTTGCTGATCTTGGATTTGTCAGCCTCTGCAGCTACGTGAGTCAGGAGAAGCCTCCAGCCTACTGCCTGACCTATGGGCTTGGGACTTGCCAGCCTCTAAAACCACATGAACCATTTCCTTGAGATAATTTATTCTCTCTCTCTCTCTATATATATATATACACACACATGTGTGTATATACTGATATATACATATATGTATATTTATATATAAGCTTCACTGGTTTTGTTTCTCTAGAGAAAACATTTAATACCTAGAGTGGTTTTAGAGAAACAAAATTGTAAGGATGAGTTTTCTAAATTTTTTCTCAAGTCTGATTACTCTTAAAGATGTTGATGACTCTGCTTCCAGTAGTAAAGAGAGCACTGCTAATCCATGACGTGAGGTGGCAAAAGAATACACAAAATACACCACCAAAAGATCAAGTATTGGTGAGAGGTGAGGTTCTGGATGATGATATGAGTTTGACACTTTTTTACAATTTTGTCAGAACGAGAAGCATAAGGAAGCTGGTTGGTTGGTCCTACTTTCGCTTGACAACGTGGTGAAAGAGATGAGCTTAGGGCTTCAGAGTCACAGCTCAAGCACTGCGTAAATGACCTCAAATTTTCCACTTGTGCCCTGAAAGAAAGCAGTATTTCTTATAGTAACAGTGGATATTGCTGAAAACCAAACCCAGCGTCTTATCATAAGAGTGCCTGAATTACAACTCACAAGTCCGTGAATGAAGGGGCCACTGGGTTGCCTTGAGGAAGGACCCCACAACACTGCTAAAAATTTATACTGTAATCTTTCTCCCAGCCTTCCCCAGATGGATTTACTGCCTTTTATAAGAGTGACTGTTCATTGGAGAAAAGGAAATAATCAGATTTTTGGGGGATGACTGGATATTACTGACACTAATTCCAGGAGACTCAAAATGTCACTGTGGCCCACCAGTCAGAGTAGGCGCATATGGAGGTCAGGTTATTAATGGAGTCTTAGCTCAGGTTTGTCTCATAGTGGGTCCAGTGGGTCCCGAAACCTATTCTGTAGTGATTTCCCCAGCTCCAGAATACATAATTGGAATAGATATACTCAGCAACTGGAAGAACCTTCACATTGGATCTCTGACAAGTGGAGTAAGGGATATATGGTAGGAAAAGCCAAGTGGAAGCCATTAGAATTGCCCCTAGATAGGAAAATAGTAAGCCAAAAATAATACCACACCCCTGGAGGGATTGCAGAGACTACTGTCACCATCAAAGACTTAAAGGATGCAGGGGTGGCCACAGTCCCATTCAACTCACCTATTTGGCCTGTGCAAAAAAAAAAAAAAAAAAGGTGGATCTTGGAGAATAACAGTGGATTATTGAAAACCAGGTGGTGACTACAATTGTAGCTGCTGCTCCAGATGTGGTTTTATTACTTGAGCAAATTAATATATCTTCGGGTACCTGGTATGCAGCTATTGGTCTGGGTAATGTGTTTTTCTCCATACCTGTTTCGAAGGGCCACCAAAAACAGTTTGCCTTCAGCTGGCAAGGCCAGCAATATACCTTCACTTTCCTACCTCAGGGGTATATCAACTCTCCAGCCCTATGTCATAATTTAGTTGGCAGGGAACTTAATCGCCTTTCCTTTCCACAAGATGTCACACTGGTCCATTTCATTGATTATATTATGATGATTGGTCCTAGTAAGGAAGAAGTGTCAATGACTCTGATCTTATTGGTAAAACATTTGCATGCTAGAGGGTGGGAAATCTGACAAAAATTCAGTCACTTTCCACCTCAGTGATATTTCTGGGGGTCCAGTGGGTGTGGGGCATATCAAGATATTCCTTCTAAAGTGAAGGGTAAGTTATGGCATCTGGTCCCTCCACAACTTAGAAGGAGGTACAATGCCTGGTGGGCCTTTCTGGATTTTGGAGGAAACACACCCCTCATTTGGATGTGCTAATCCAGCCTATCTTGTGATTCAAAAAGCTGCTAGTTTTGAGTGGGGCCCAGACCAAGAGAAGGCTCTGCAACATGTTCAGGCTACTGTGCAATCCACTTGGCCACTTGGGCCATAGGATCCGACTGATCCAATGGTGCTTGAAGTGTCAGTGGCAAATTGAGATACTGTTTAGAGTCTTTAGAAGGTCCCTATTGGTGAATCATAGTGCAGACCCTTTGGATTTTGGAGCAAAGCCCTCCATCCTCGGCAGATACTCTCCTTTTGAAAAAATAGCTTATGGCTTGTTACTGGGCCTTAGTAGAGACTGAACGCTTAATCACAGGCCACCAAGTCACCATGAGACTTGAGCAGCTCATCATGAACTGAGTGCTGTCTAGCCCACAGAGTCATAAAGTTGGATGTGCACAGCAGCAGTCCATCATTAAATGGAAGTGGTATATATGAGATTGGCCCTGAGTAGGACCAGAAGGCACAAGTAAGTTGCATGAGGAAGTTGTACAAATGCTCATAGTCTCTACTCCTGTCACATTATCTGCCCTCTCCTGGCCTTTACCTGTGGCCTCATGGGGAGTTCCTTATGATCAGTTGACTGAAGAAGAGAACACTCGTGCCTGGTTTACAGATGGTTCTGTGCGATATGCAGACACCACTGTGAAGTGGACAGTAGCAGCACTATGGCCCCTTTCTAGGACCTCCCTGAAGGAGAGTTGTGAAGGGAGATCCTCCCAATGGGCAGAACTTCTAGCAGTATATCTGGTTGTTCACTTTGCTTGGAAGGAGAAATGGCCAGATATGCAATTGTATGGTCTGTGGCCAAAGGTTTGGCTGGATGGTCAGGGACTTGGAAGGAACATAATTGGAAAATTGGTGACAAGGAGGTTTGGGGAAGAGCTATGTGTAGAGACCTCTCTGAATGGACCAAAGAAGTAAAGATATTTGTGTCTCATGTGAATGCTCACCAAAGGTGACCTCAGCAGAAGAGGATTTTAACAATCAAGTGGATAAGATGACGAGTTCTGTGGAAACCAGTAATCCTCTTTCCCCACCACTCCCATCATTGCCCAATGCACTCATGAGCAAAGTGGTCATGCTGGCAGGGATGGAGATTATGCTGGGCTCAGCAACATGGAATTCCATTCACCAAGGCCACTTGGCTACAGCCACTGCTGAATGCCCAGTCTGCCAGCAGCAGAGACCAGCACTGAGTCCCCACTATGGCACCATTCCTCTAGGTGATCAACCAGCCACCTGGTGGAAGTTAGATTACTTGGACTGCTTCTGTCATAGAAAGGGCAGTGTTTTGTTCTTACTGGGATAGACATTTACTCTGGGTATGGATTTACCTTCCCTGCATGCAATGCTTCTGCCAAAACTACCATCCGTGAACTGACAGAATGCTTTATCCACTATTATGGTATCACACACAGCATCACCTCAGATAAAGGCACTCACTTCACATCAAATGAAGTGCAGCAGTGGGCTCATGCTCATGGAATTCAGTGGTCATACCATGTTCCCCATCATCCTGCAGAAGCTAGCTTGATAGAATGATGGAATGGTCTTCTAAAGACACAAATATGGCACCAGCTAGGTGACGATATCTTGCAGGGTGGAGCAGTATTCTCCGGGAGGCTGTATGTGCTGTAAGCCAGCATCTAGTATATGGTACTGTTTCTCCCATAGCCAGGATTCATAGGTCCAGGAATCAAGGAGTGGAAATGGGAGTGGCACCACTCACTATTACCCCTAATGACCCACTTGCAAAATTTTTGCTTCCTGTCCCTGTGACCCTATGCTCTGCGAGTCTAGAGGTCTTAGTTCCAAAGGGGGTAATGTTCCCAATAGGAAACACAACACTGATTCCATTGAACTGGAAGTTAAGAATGCTACCCAACCAATTTGGGCTCCTCATGCATCTGGATCAACAGGCAAAGAAGAAGGTTACCACATTGGCTAGTTTGATTGTCCCTGACTGCCAAGGGGAAACTGGATTGATGTTGCATTATGGAGGTAAAAAAGTATGTATGGGATACAGGAGATCCCTTAGGGCATCTCAGTACTACCATGCCCTGTGATTAAAGTCAGTGGAAAACTACAGCAACCCAATTCCAGCATGACTACTAATGGTCCAGACTGTTCAGCAATGAAGATTTGAGTCACCTCACCAGGCAAAGAAACACAACCTGCTGAGGTGCTTGCTGAGGATAAAGGGAATGGTGGCGGAAGAAGATAGTTCTGAATACCTGTTACTACCACGTGACCAGTTGCAGAAATGAGGACTGTAATTGTTATGAGCATTTCTTGTTTTAGTATACATGTATATGTGCCTGTATATATATGTATATAGTATTTTTTTTTGTTTTCTTCCTTTATTCCATCACTTATAAAATATAAGATGTAAATGGGGGTACTGCATTTTCAGTTTTATATGCATTAGTTGTATCATGTTAGGTACAAGTATGATTTTGTAATTTTCTTTATTTAGAAATTGTATATGGTTTAAGGAGATATGTACAGGTGCCAAGTTGACAAGGGGTGCACTGTGATGGTTAAGATTGTGTGTCAGCTTGGCTGGGCCATGATTTTCAGTGGTTTGGCAGTTATGTAATGATGTAATCACCTCCATGATGTGATCTGATAATCAGTTGTAAGGGGAATTTCCTCAGGGGTGTAGTCTGCTTCCAGTATATATGGACGTTCTAGCAAAGCTTGCTGGCTGTTGCTCACTCGGGATCCTACATATGGCTTGTCATCATCTGATGTCCAGTTCTTGGGACTCAGGCCAGCAGCCTGCCATATTGCCTGCTAGTCTTGGGATTCTTTGGCTTCCATAACCTACGAGCCAGCAGCCTGGTGTCTGATCTTCAGTTCTTGGGTTCTTCTGCTCCTACAGCTACAAGAGTCAGGAGAATCCTCCAGCCTGATGCCTGACCCTTGGACTTTGAACTTGTCAGCCTCTACAACCATGCAAGCCGTTTGCTTGAGATAAATCTCTCTCTCTCTGTACATAAACACACACACACACACACACACACACACACACACACACACACACACACACACACACACACACACATGTGCTTCAATGGTTTTGTTTCTCTAGGGAACCCATACTTTATAAATGGTATTTTGATTCCTGTATTCTAGCTTATCAGTAGGTTCAGGTTCTTAAAATTATCTGTGCTGTCCTCTAGAAATATATATAGTTCTACCTCTGTTCAGCACTGCACATTATTTTCTACTGTGTGCTTTATAGATGGCACCAGGAGCTCGAAGCTTTCCACCAGCTTTAGCTGCATCCCTCAAATATTGAAAAGTCATGTATTCATTATTATTTAGTTAAAAATATTGGCTAATTATCATTGTGATTTTGTTACTTGGGCCCATGGGCTATTTAAATGATGAGTTTGCGCACATTAGTTATTTGGTTATTGATTTCTGTTTAATTCCACTATGGACAGATAACTACTCTGTGAGATTTTAAGTCCTTCAAATTTGTTGAGACTTGCTTATGGTCAATTTTGGCAAAGATTCCTGTCTTAGTTATCTAGTGCTGCTCTATGACAGATATACTGTACCACAAGTGGGTAGCTTTAACAAACAGATTATTTTCTCACAGTTTAGGAGGCTAGAAGTCTGAATTCAGGGTGTGGGCTTTAGGGGAGGGCTTTCTCTGTCTGTTGGCTCTGGGAGAAGGTCCTTATCTCTTTTCACCTTCTTTTCCTTGATTCATTGGCGATCTTCTTGCGGCCTGGCATCTGTCTTCCCTCATCTACACCTGCCTCTCTGTGCCTAACTGGCTTGTTTCATATCTCAAAGGTGATTGGCTTAAAACATACCCTACACTGATACAGCCTCAATAACATAACAAAGAAAACGCTATTCCCGAATTGGATTACATCCACAACTCTAGGGGTTAGGATTTTCAACACATATTTTTTGGGAACACAATTCAGTCTGTAACAGTTTCGATTGACTTGATGTTCTGATGTTTTAAAATAACATTTATCATTTAACATTTTATCAGGTTGCTGAGATGGTCTTAACTACGTCCCTGCTAGTAGACAGTGTATTTCCTGGGTCTTCATATGAGGCTCAGGTGCGGGGCAGGAGACTGGATGGCCCAGGAATCTGGAGTGACTGGAGCACCCCTTATATCTTTACCACACAAGGTAGGTTTTATGTTTTGTAAAAAGTAGCTTTTATTGAGAGGGACATACATTTCCTGAATTTACCTTTGGCATATTATGAGCATCGTAAGTTTTGTGGCACTAAACCAAAAGGCGGGAAGTAATATAAAATTTTATTTATGTTTTGAACAAGTTAATTTGTCAATGAAAACTTGCTAAAAATGAGTGCATAAGAGCTCCTAGATTTATGTGTTTCCATAGTAGTATCTTGCTTAATTATTTTTGTCTTATTAAAAAGATAGAAACTTAGCATAGAATTTCTAAATTAAATCAAATTCAGAACACTACTTGTACTGTTATTCCCATAATTTATATAAACACAATAAATATATTCATTTGGCATCAACTTCAAAGATTAAAATTTTATTTCAATATTATATTTTACATAATAAAATAATTCTCACTCTAGGTGCTTACTTTTGAGAAATTTTAATTTCCATCATTTTAAAGTTATTTTAAAAATCAAACTAACTGCTGTTCATTCATATCTTCTTCCTTAAGATGAGGTGCTATGTTTAAAATGGATACTCAGGAGTCTTAGGGTAATTCCAGCTCTACCACATACTAGTTGTGACTATAGGAAGTTACCTGATGGTTCTTTGACTGGACGTCTGATCTGTCAATAGACAAAATTATTCTTTTTTTTTTTAATGGACAAAATTATTCTCGACCAAACTCATTCAGATAGATTATGATATATATGAAGATAGTGAGCAGTATGAAATAACAGAACATTAAACAACTATTCAGTACATTTAGTTAAGTAAATTTATTTATCAATTATTATTTTAAAAGCATTGGCTAGGTCTGAAGCAATTAGCGTTAGTGGTTTAAGAGCATTGTGACTTTGGAGTCTAACAAGTTTATAGAAGTCTTGGTGCCACCACTTACTTGAAAAGTTTCTTAACCTTTCTATGCCACAATTTCCTCATCTATAAAATGAGGATTTTTTTTAACACGGATGAAATGAAATAATACACGTTAAGTGCTTACCACAGTGCCTGGTCCTTCGTAGCTCTTATCATGGCTTGGTAATCCACAATCTCAGTAGTCAACATCTCAAAGTCTAATGAGGATAAGAGATTGACATGACACATAACTAATTGTTTAGCACAAGTAAGATTGCCAGAATTGCTGAACAAAGTGCTAAGCAACAGGAGCAATTAATTCTGAGTGAGTGAAGGGCTGTGTGTGAACAGATTTAGAAGACATTAATTTCTCATCTCAGTTCCACAGATAATTATTGAGTATCTACAATGTGTGTAATACGATGCTGACAGTTCAGCTTTTGGAATGTTTCTTTTTCTAAGGAAGTCTAAATCTTCTATCTTTACTTATGTAGCACTGATTAATAAGTCCTAAGGACTAACGGAGCAGTAAGTAGTTCCTGGGAATGAATTAACAACATCATATTTTAAAGAATGTCCCATGGGGAGGTTTTTATATAGTGAAATGGGGT
Organism: Dugong dugon; assembly: GCA_030035585.1. Classification (NCBI taxonomy): domain Eukaryota; kingdom Metazoa; phylum Chordata; class Mammalia; order Sirenia; family Dugongidae; genus Dugong; species Dugong dugon. The sequence continues at coordinate 94,454,786 of CM057462.1, forward strand.
GAGGTGGGGTGGGGTTGGGTAGAAGTAGAGATCACAGCCCCTAGCCCCACTTAGTAGTCTGTGACTTGCATCCTTTATTTCACTCTTTTGGTGAATTGTTTGTCTTCCGCAGTAAAATGGCTTCATTCTTTGTGGGTTTTTTGGTCTTACTTAGATCTGAAAATGGACCCTCTCCAAAGAAGAGGAGACTTTATAAAAGAATCAAACTTAGTTTTCAAAATTTGCCAAGATTCAAGAGTTACACATTAAGATCTTTCTAGAATAATGATTATTAGCAATACTTTGTGTTCAGTTGAATTAAATTGAAAACTGTTAATCCAGTATAACATAATAGTGACTCGTGTGACATTTCACCTAGGATTTTGTTCTGGATTAACTTAGGTGTTTAGACTTTTGGATGGACATATTTCTAGTTCTGTTTTACTTTATACAGAACCCTTTATACAAAACTTCTATTGCTTTCTTAATTCGTATTTTTAATATCTGTAGGATTAAATTTTCTTGGTTTCTTAATATGTTGTATCATATTTTTGTGCTTTCATATATAATACAATCAAATTAACTAATACATACTACAAAACACATCTACACATATTCTTCCATTTGCAAATATTTAGTGTTTTGTATGCATGAAGATAGTAAACATGTATTTTGTAGAAAAGAAATTTTGGCAGTTTATTTGCTTGTGCAATATTCAACAATATTACCATTAACGGCTAGCTTTTTGTTAATTCACCACTGAGACATCCCTCCAGTGACTTTCGACGTCCCAAAAATATATCTAGACAGCAAATTAACTGCCACAAAGGATTTATTGATTTAGCATTGAGTGTAAAGTTAAATTTACTAAAGTTGGAGAGCTTTGATGCTACAGAGTAGTAACAGTTGATTACAAAAGGAAGGACAGAAACTAGAAAGCCACCTAGGAACACCAAGTGTAGGAGCAAAAGCTCCTACACACTTCAATAGCTCCTACAGACATTTCGCTATTACAGTATCACGTATTATAATGATGACTGTGAATCACAAATAAAATTTATAATTAGGTTCAAAATTCCCTATGAAATAAAAATAATAATTATTAATAGTATTAATAGACATTTATAGAGTGCTTCCTGTGTTTCAGGTGGTGTTCTAGGTGATTTACATCTATTAAGGTACTTTATCTTTTAGCAGCCCTTTGAAATAAGTACTATTATTCCTAGTTTATAGTCAAGGAAATTAAGATAGAGAAAGATTAAGTAACTTGTAAAAGTTCACACAGTTAAGAAGTAATAGAGCTCACACTCTGATTCCAAAGTCCATGTTTTTACACTAATAGGGCATTTAAATGCATAATATATTAATTATGCAAGATTTCCAGTGATACTAAAAATTGTGATACTTAAAGCAAGTAAGCAGTAAGCTTGAATGATGTGGAGTATTTTTATGGAACTCCTCATTTCCTTGTTGATGTCTGGTAAATGAGGTTCTAGAGTTGTTTTGATGTTTGTTTGTTGAGTTACCTTTGCAGCAATTTCCACACTTTACAGCACTTGCTACACTCGAGGTTGACCCCTGAATGGTGTACGTTAACCCAAACTTGGGAACTTCCTATTCCTGTGTAAAAGAATTTCAATCCCTCTTCCTTAAGTCTAGATTTTTAATATTATTAAAAATCTGTTGTTACCAGTAGGTGCTATAATGTCGTACATCAAACAGAATTATTCTGTAAGATTGAGGCATTAATTTATGTAGAATGAATTAGCACACCTGGTTCACCATTTCCAAACATTTTTGGATATATTGAATTTTTTTTTTGAACTGAGATTGCCTGATATATTGCAGCCATAGCCATCAGAATGCCAGTATCAGTGTGTTTATGACTATTACTTTTTACTCATTGATACATTAAGCCATGCCTACCAATGCACAGTTAATGAAGCATTGATATGACTAATGAAGGAATTCTTATGGTTTCTTTTAAAGTTATTTGGCTAGTTTCTTTTTCTATAGCCATTAGGAGGTCTTAGATTTTTAGAGGAAAAGTTAGGACTTTTGTTGGAATTTATGAAGTTCAAGAATATTATAGGTATGCTTCATACTGAAAACAACTATAGAAGAGCTGAATTCTTATAATACCTTTATTATATGTATATTTTGTTCTGCTCAAGAAAGAGGAGAAACTTATTAGGCAATTTTTAGATTTCATACTTGGCAGCTCTTATAATGGATTAGAGAAAATATTTTGGTCTTAATAAAAAATGGTACATCTGTCCCAAAGAATTAAAAAAGTCTACTTTCTGGAGCTATAATAAATAAACACATTTTAAAATAACTATCTAGAATACTTTGATTCATATTTTATATTCTTTTGAATAATTCAGTAATATTTGTCAGAATGTCCTCTTAATGAAATCTGTTAAAGTAGATTCTAATTGTATTGTATTGCTACCTGCACATATTGTTTCTTGGTCATGAGAAGAAAAACATCATTATTTTCTTACTTTACAGATTAAATATTGTGTAGTATCTCCTATAAGAATAAAATATATTTATTTTTTGAATTAAATATTCACCAGTTACTTCATATAATGGATTTCAAAAATTTGTTCGATGTAAATTTTAAAAATTGTCAGGTTTTTATTAACTTGTTTTTTTTATATGTTTAAGCTAGTATTTTAGCATTCATCATGCTAAATACCTTGGCTTTTACTTCTCAACTAAGCCTTACTGTATGCATTTGATTTTGAAGTGAAAATGCTTTGAGTTTTTGAGAAAGCTTCAACTTAATTCCTGAAAGCTAGTTTGTCCTTTTTTTTTTTTTTTTTAAAGAATTATTCTGAGAATTTTTGAAGCAGTTCAGTAATGAGGTGTGGAGTCAACAGTCTTTCAGGTCTGTACTAGGTACTTGTCTGTAGTAAGTAATGTACAAAAGAGGCTTGAGTGCCACCCTGAACTAGCATTATACTCAATCATGCCCATAAATCTAATGGACTGGTAACTGTCCAGTAATTTCATGCTGCAATATTTTTTTACTGTTTGACTTTAGAAATACAAAATGAAAATTTCTTTTTTTTTTAAAAATTTTTTTACTGTGCATTAAGTGAAAGTTTACAGTTCAAGTTAGTTTCTCATACAAAAATTAATACACACATTGTTAAGTAACCCTAGTCGCTCTCTCTGTACTGTGACAGCACATTGCTCCTTTCCAGCCCATGTCTGTTCAGCCAGCTCCTGTCCCTTTCTGCCTTCTCATCTCGCCTCTGGACAGTAGCTGCCCGTTTAGTCTCATGTATCTACTTGAGCTGAGAAACCATCTCTTCACAAGCATCATTTTATGTCTTGTATTCCAGTCTAATCTTTGTCTGAAAAGTTGGCTTCGGGAATGTTTTCAGTTCTGGGCTAACAAAGAGTCCGGGGGCCGTGTGCAAATTTCTTGTATTAATTATAAATATAGATATTGGAGTTTAGCATACTATTATAGAATAGAGTTTCATTTTATAATAGAATAAACCAAAACAGTAAAAAAATAATGAAGTAGTCCTTTTTTTTAGAGATAATCCAAAAGATATGTGTGAAAACAGATAATTCATATTCTATCAGCATAAAATAGTTTACTTTAAATTGTACAATGTTGAAATATGCTGATATCTTTGTCATGTCCTATGGTAGAAATACTTTTTCTTGTATAAACAATCATTCACTTTTTTTTTGTTGTTCCTCATTGGAAAAAATAGGCAAACCAAATTCCCAGCAATAGGGGACTGAGTAAATAGTATAGAATAGTATACAGGCATTTAAAAATCATGTTTTAGAAAAACATTGATTTCGCTTGTATTCAGTCACAGGATTCTGGCATAAAATAACTCAAAATGATTTTACAGACTAGTACTTACAGTTTTTCTTGCTTTTTGCATTTATCATTCATTTTACTTTTCATAAATTTCTTACTTATATCTTATTTCTTTAATTTACCTGCTTATTTAACATTTTCATATATCCAAACAAGACAATAGCCCTTTTTCATTCATAGAAGTTTGTTTTAAGCATTGGACCTAGGACTCACTGATTCTCAAATCAGGGTTCGATTGAAAACATGTCATTGTGGAATTAGACTATATTGTGTTTTAGGTCATTTTCTACCTATCACTTGTTGTTGTGTGCCATCACGTGGATTCCCACTCATAGCGACCCTGTAGGACAGAGTAGAACTGCCCCATAGGGTTTCCTAGGCTGTGATCTTTACTGGAGCAGATCGCCAGGGCTTTCTCCTGTGGAGCCGATGGGTGGGTTCTAATGTGGACTTTTCAGTTGTTAGCAGCGCCAAGTGCTTAACCACAGAGGTGTCTAGTCTCTTAGAACACTCATTTTATTTTTGGCAATGTGACCCTGGAACTCATTGTGAATCTTTTTTATGTGGTATAAATTGCTTAAATATTGTTTTCTGTCTTTCTCTGATATTCTGCCTTTCTTCCCTCATTACAGATGTCATATACTTTCCACCTAAAATTCTGACAAGTGTTGGGTCTAATGTTTCTTTTCACTGCATCTATAAAAATGAAAACAAGATTGTGTCTTCCAAAAAGATTGTTTGGTGGATGAATTTGGCTGAGAAAATTCCTCAAAGCCAGTATAATGTTATGAGTGACCGTGTTAGCAAAGTTACTCTTCCCAATTTGAATGCAACCAAACCTCGAGGAAAGTTCACCTATAATGCAGTGTACTGCTGCAGTGAGCATGAGTGCCACCATCGCTATGCTGAGTTATATGTGATTGGTAAGAATACTAAGGTTTTGTTCATTTTGGTCCACAAATTATGTTTGCATTATGGACTCTTATCTTGGAGTCCCATTTAACATGTAAGGAAATTTTTTCATTCAAATATTTTTGGTGTTTTTGCTTTATATTAATATTTTAATGTGTTTTAAATAGATGTCAATATCAATATATCATGTGAAACTGATGGGTACTTAACTAAAATGACTTGCAGATGGTCAACCAATACAATCCAATCACTTGCGGGAAGCACTTTGCAGTTGAGATATCATAGGTACGTATTACTTTTGCTGTTTTATTTTTCTGGGTCAGACAGAGTGAGATAAAAGTTTTTTTTTGTAGAAATATCACCATAGTAGTATTCTTGCATATTTTTTTCTTGAAAGAGAAAGGTAGGGTAGACTTAATGGGAAAATTTTGGAGGGATTAAATAAACTGGTGATTCTTGAAAAAGTTGAGGCAAAAAAGTGTAATTTGTTTTTTAACAAAAACTATTTTTGTGATAGTCAATCAAACCTCCCTAATTTCTTTTCAACTGTTGAATTAAATCCAAGAAAAATTAGTTTATAGACATTTTAGTTTGACTTAAGGAGTTGACTAAAGGAAAATATGGAGGATTATAAAAGCTTAATATCATTTGGCTGAAGATTAACATTTTGCAAAAAAGCTAGGGGTAAGACAAAAATATTTTAAGAGACAATATGAATGGTTTTTAGAACTAGGTGAAGTTATTTAAGAAAGAAAAAATTAATTGTGAATAAGAAGAAATGTTCTAATAAGGAGTAACTGGTGCTTGTTGATTTTTACTCATCCCTGTTTTAAAGATTTCAAGGCATCTTCCTTGTAATATTTGCTTCTCTACTAAGAGTTTTATATGAAATAATATCACCCATGATTAGACGAGATAGATAGTTTTTTTATTTTAAAAATATCCCATAATAGTTTTCAATATGCATAATGCTCTCAAACACTATGCACTAGTGTATTTGTATTGGAGATTTTCAGTTTGTATAACCTGTGTTGGTTCATTCTTAAAATCTAAAATTTTCTACTTGAAAAATAAATTTCCACCCCCAAACACTGTGGATGAATTCTATTCCTAATGTTACTAGTCTATTCTTACATTAAAAAAAAAAAAAAAATATGGCAATTTCTACATTTCTCAAGTGATAATAATAGCTGCTTTCATCCTACCTAGTATGAGTAGTTTTAAATCAAAAGAGTGTTCCTGGTATGCCATTTCACTTTTATAATGTGTTTTTATTTTCGTTCCATGACATTTTACATTAAAAGAAGTATTTGGGTTTTTTTGTTCGTTTGTTTGTTTGTGGAAACTACATAAGCTCTGTGCCTCCTTTATCTAACTAACATTTACAGAAACATAAAACTAGCTACATATACTTGGGCAAATTTCTTAACTACCCTAAGCCTCAATTTCCTCATGTGTAGGATGAACAGAATAATAGGATTTCTGTGAGAATTAAACGGCATATTTTGTTTGATTATAATTAGATGGTATGCTTTATCATAGTAAACATTCAGTAAATGCTGGTTGCTGTCATGATATTGATGATGATACCTTTAGATTCCAAGAGAGTTATTACTATGTTTCTATATAAAGTTGCTCTTCTTATTTTCTGCAGGTAGACAACCCCTCCTCTCTCAATTATTCCCCTTACCCTTGTGCCCCTACACACATCCATGATTATAATTTTGAGTAAATGGGAAAAAAAACTGTGACAAAAAAATTGAAAATGAGAGACTTGAGATTTTCCATCTCCTTCTAACCTCCTCACTTCTGTGTCTGTGGAAACAGTTACTGCTACTTTAGTCGTTTAAATGCCATATAGTGGCAGAAAGGTTATTTCAAAGAAAAAGATAAATGCTTTGTATGTTCTAAGGTGGAGTGTTGGTTGGGACTCACCCATAAGAAAAATTTTCTTCTCTGAGAAAATGAGTAATATGCTTGACTATATGTTTCATATATGTATTTAGAATTAGTGTTATTCTAGTTATATTGCTTTAACTAGAAAGTATTAGAACACTGTCAATTAATCTTTTGTCAGTTGCATTCTCAATTTTTGGTGGAATTTAATTGCCTATTTAATGTGTAAGGAATTTGCCTTTTTCTCTGTCAGGAATGCCTCATTACTACTTTTGTCTATACTTTAAAAGCCTTATTGCTTATGTATGATATTAATTTAAGTTTCAAAGTGTTTTAGGTTCTTATCTCATTTGCATCCCCACTTATATCCAGGGTTAATATTTAATAAGGGTTACTGTCTCTTTTTATGGAAAGACATGCAATTATGAGATAGCTGAGGATTCAGTTTCTAATAAGAACATCCATTTGTTAGATGGGGCAAAGCTGTCTATCTTTTAAGCAACAAAGGCAGAATTCTCAAAAATCCTAAGTGCTTTTATTAATGTTGTATATTGATTGACTATTTTCTTACCTTTTAAGGAGCAGCCTTTACTGTTCTGATTTCCCAACAATTCATCCCGTATCTGAACCCGAAGATTGTCACTTGCAGACAGATGGTTTTTATGAATGCGTATTTCAACCTATCTTTCTATTGTCCGGCTATACAATGTGGATTAGGATAAATCACTCTTTAGGTTCACTTGACTCTCCACCAACATGTGTTGTCCCTGATTCCGTGGGTATGTCAGACTGTTGTTGTGTCTTCGTTTTTACTGCTAGATTTGTGTGTAGATTGATTCAGGGTTACTGTTGTGTTTTGCCGTTTTCCTGATCACACTAGACTATGAAAAAAAACAAACAAACTCCTGTTTACGGTAAAATTGAGAAGAAAATCAACCTTAGAAATGTTTACAGCTTGATTTTATTTAAAATTATCCATAGTACACTTTTTCAGCAATAGGAAAAATTTCATCATGCTATTTCACAAATAGGGGCAGAGGTGGTTCACTGGTAGAATTCTCGCCTTCCATGAGGAGACCAGCTAATGCTCCTCAAGCACAGCCACCATCTGTCTGTCCATGGAGGCTTGCATGTTGCTATGATGCTTAACAGGTTTTGGCAGAGCTTCCAGACTAAGACAGACTAGGAAGAAAAGCCTGATGATCTACATCTGAAAATCAGCCAGTGGAAACCCTATGGATCACAATGGTCCGATCCCGTTGCACATGGGGTTGCCATGAGTTGGTAGCCAAGTCAGAGGCAGCTAGTAATAACAATAATCTGAAAAATTATATCAGTCACTGTGAATGACATTTAGTAGTGTTAGTCTAAATAATGGGCATCTTTGTATATTCCTTTCCCAGTATGCTTATGAAAACATCTGGTATTTTTAATCTAAAATTTTACTTTGGATATTCTGGTGTCTTTGTAATCTTAGTAAATATAACCAAGGCTTTGAATAAATGAGGCTGTATAGGGAAGCAGAAGCATTCAAAATAACTAAAGTGAAGTGAAGAGAAAATAGTCAAGGATGATATTTATCATGATACATAAAACATTCTTTTCAAAAGAGATTTTGATATCAAAGGATTAGGAGAGTTCTTGGAAAACTTGGCGTGTCCCCTCAGTATCAATAGGAAATCTTTTACCCATTCAAGATTGTGTAGCACTAGTGAAGGAATGTCTTTGGGTACCATAAACTGTTTTTTCAAATAATTAGTACACATTTGAATTGGATTTTTTTTTTTTAAATCTAACGTCCCAATCAGTTGATATTTTTTTCCCCAAAACTGTTTATTTTGGTTCTATTTTAAGTAATTTTACTTTAAGTAGTTCTTTTCCTGGTAAATATCTAGGCTATCAAGGAACATTCTCTCCTCTCCCCCTGCCACACGCACACAAATACACATGCACAAATATACCCACATGTAATATATGACATTTGTAACATGGATTCATTACCATATATTATCTGAATAAAGTTGATGTTTAGAGTTATGATGAAGTCAGAAGCTGTAGAGGCTCAGCTTGTGGGCTTTTAATTTCACAAGTGCTTTGAGCTTTTATTATAAGGAAGAAACTGAAAACTTGTTGCCGTTGAGTCGATTCTGACTCATAGCGACCCTATAGGACAGAGGAGAACTGCCCCATAGGGTTTCCAAGGAGTAGCTGGTGAATTTGAACTGTCCACCTTTTCGTTAGCAGCTGTAGCTCTTAACCACTGCACCACCAGGGCTCTTTATCAGGAAGAGTGGCCCTCAAAGTAAAACATAAAAACTTGGGGAAAATTTGTTGTGAATTTAATTCTAAGCTAAACTTTTGACTTTAACTCTGAAAGCAGCAGCATGAAAAGGTAATGGGAAAATATGAAAGATAAACTTTTTCTTTGCATTTCTGTGATTTTTATATTAAATCTTTAAATATGTTGTGTGTGTGTGTTTATAGATTTATTCCCAAAAGGCTGTTTAAAAAAAATAGCTTGCTGTTCGGGTCATCTTTGCCACTACTTCTGCCATTAAGAACCCATTTTCCTCAGATTGTAGAGAACCAAGGCTTCACTGTGCAAGACTATTCCTGACCTTGACCTAGAAATACTTAATAATATGACAGCAGAAGAAGAGTTTGAAGCTAATACATGTAGAAATAGATGCAGTACATGTTTGTTTACCTTTATGTAGAACAGAGTTTGCTACTGATTTTTATCACGTGTTCACCATGGCATATATTTTCATGCAGAGCCAGTGGCTGTATTTCTAATCAGGTCTTACAGAGTGACATGGAAAATATATTGATTTTTTTCAGTCAAACTTTCTGCAAAATAGAGATAATCTCTTTCTTATGTATCATATAAAGTTGTAGGGGATCAAATGGGATAATGAATGAGAAAGTTGAAAAAGATATGTTGCTTTAAGAAGTTATAACATCACAATAATATTCTTTAAACATTATTACTGTTTAAATTACTGTTGCATAATACTATTTTGTAAATTTCTAGTGAAACCCCATCCACCATTCAGTGTGAAAGCAGAAATTACTGTACACATTGGATTATTAAAAATATCTTGGGAAAAGCCAGTCTTCCCAGAGAATAAGCTTCAGTTCCAGATTCGCTATGGCTTAAGTGGAAAAGAAGTACAATGGAAGGTATAATGACCTTATATCTAGAAATCTCTTTAGACTTCTCTCCAACTCATAGATCTCCCAAGCCAAAACCAAATCCATTGCCACTGAGTCTTGTGACTCGTAGTAATCCTATAGGATAGGATAGAACTCCTCCATAGGGTTTCCAAGGCTGTAATTTTCATGGGAGCAGACTGCCACATCTTTCTCCCACAGAGTGGCTGGTGAGTTCAAACTTCTGACCTTTTGTTTAACAGCCAAGTGCTTAGCCACTGCGCCACCAGGGGTCTTTCATAGATCTCCATATACCCAGAATTATCTAAGATCGATTGTGAATGGTTAGCTTTGTGTGCATGTGGTTTAATAGACTAATTGACTATATGAGTTTTCAACCTTTTCTGAAGGTATTTTCATCTCTTTTGAAGAAAGCTTCATATGTAGACTGGTCTTTTTTGGAGAATCTTTGAAGCTTCTCAATAGGGTTATAGCAAATCATTTAAGCATTTTCTGCATGTCTTTTAAGCTCAATGTGCAGCCTTTTAGGTATGAATTTTTATCAATACATTTATCTGAGAAGGTTCTGCTTTCCTCCAGTAAGCTCATTCCAAAATTCAATTCTGGCATCCTACTTTATTACTTAAAAAAAAAAAAAACCAAATGCGTTGCTGTTGAGTCAGTTCTGACTCATAGCGACCTTATAGCAGAAATACTGGATGGTGATGTAATTCATCTTCAAACCTGACCACTCTTTTCAGTTTTTCTTTGGTGGCTATATTTTTGTTTGCAAAAAATGTGAAGATAGAAGGAGAATTCAACATTTTGAACATAAAGTCAGTTATTCCTTGGCATTCTAGCTGAAAAGAGATTCTCCGTTGCACAAGCCATGTGACACATCTGTGTTAAACATGCCCTTTCCCCTGCCATAGCCTTAGTTCTACTTGATTCTTATTTATTCTACTCAATTATGTCAATCACAGTGTCCTCTATGCTACTTATATGGGAAATATACAAATCTTAAAGAAAAGGGAATTGTCTTTTTGTGGGACTTATCATATATCCAACAGAAATTTATTTTGCGTTATTTTCAAGTTCAAAATCTTGTCATCAGTAAGAAAATAATAAGATAGATAAGAAAATCCTTAACTTGAAAGAACTCACAATCCAAACCTAATACGAGTATTTCTAAAGCAGAAACTCTAAGTTATTTCCTTTAAATTTTGGAATAGTGTTAAAGTTGTTTTGTTTCTTTTTAAGTGCACTTAGAGTACTTTAGATGCATGTGCATTAGTAATGATTAATCTAATGCTTTGTTTTACTTTGCAGCTGTATGAGGTATATGATGCAAAATCAAATTCTGCCAGTCTTGTGGTGTCAGACCTGTGTGCAGTCTATGCTGTTCAGATGCGGTGTAAGAGGCTAGATGGACTGGGATATTGGAGTAATTGGAGTAATCCAGCCTACACAGTTGTCAGAGATATAAAAGGTCTGCAGAGATTTTGTACATGTGTTTTGAAAAGTGCCTAAGGGTATGCTTCAAATATTGCTGAAAACTATTCCTAACACATGTACAACTTGGACTTGTCATTTTGCAGTTCCTATCAGAGGACCTGAATTTTGGGGAATAATTAATGAAGATGCTACTAAAAAAGAGAAAAATATCACCTTACTTTGGAAGGTATTCCTGCTTTTTATGTTATTCTTATAGCTCACTTTTATACTTGTATAAGATTTATTTAATTGTCATAATTCTTTCATTATTAATCTCCAGAAGACTCTGTGATCTCATACTTCATTTTGTTTTTGAGATGTAATTGCAGAGAGCTGAGTGGTGTAATGGATGGAGCATTGGAGCAGAGTTAATAGACTTTAATTCATTATTTTGGCAAAGTCACTTAAACTCTCTGGGCATTGGTTTCCTCATCAGTATAAATGTAGGATTAGACCAAGCGATCTCTAATGTTCTTTTGGGTCAAAACATTCTATTCATATTTAATCCTAAACTAAGTTAAGTGTAGCCTTCCCCACATACATCAAAGACATCTAAAACATAAGAAATTATTCTATTTGTTTGATGGCATAAACAATGGATACAGTATTCAGACATTTTAGCCTAGGAATTTTCAAAGTATTCTCTCTCCCAAATGGATTGATTTCCATCCCAATTGAACAGATTATTTGGTCAGTAGATACAAAAGTTAAGTTTGATTTGGGAATAAAACACATGAAGTAAAATAGCGGGTATTTTTGTTGTTGTTGTTAGGTACTGCCGAGTCAATTTCTTTTTTTTTTTTTTTAATTGTACTTCAGGTGAAGGTTTACAGAACAAATAGTTTCTCCTTAAACAGTAGTATGCATATTGTTTTACGACATTGATTAACAGCCCCACAACATGTCAACCCTCTCCCCTCTTGACCTTTTTTTTTTTTTTTTTTGGTGAAAATATACGTAGCCTAAGATACACCATTTCAAAAATTTCTATATGCACAGTTCAGTGACATCGACTACGCTCTTCCAATTGTGCTGCTATTCTCACTTTAGATGAAGGTTTACAAATCAAAATAGTTTCTCATTAAACAGTTAGTACACATGTTGCCCTATGACAATGGTTAACAACCTCACAACACATCAACATTATCCTTAATCAGCCTTGGGTTCCGTATCTATCACCAACCGTCCTGTCCCCTTCTGCCTTCTAGCCCTTGTCCCTGGACTGCTGTGCCTCATTAGTCCCATTTGGTTTTATGGGGCTGTCCACTCCCCGGCTGAATGGTGAACCTCAGAAGTGACTTCACCACTGAGCTAAATGGGTGTCTGGGGGCCATACTCTCAGGGTTTCTCCAGTTTCCTTTAGGCCAGTAAATCTGGTTTTTTTTTTTGTGAGTTAGAATTTTTTTCTACATCCTTCTCCAGCTCTGTCCAGAACCCTCTGTTGGGATCCTGGTCAGAGCAGTCAGTGGTGGTAGCCGGGCACCATCTAGCTGTACTGGACTCAATCTGGTGGAGGTTTTGGTAGCTGTGGTCCATTAGTCCTTCAGTCTAATCTTTTCCTTGTATCCTGTTCTCTTCATTCTCCCTTGCTCCCGAAGAGATGAGACCAGTGGAGCATCTTAGATGGCTGCTCACAGGCTTTTAAGACCCCAGACGCTATTCACCAAGGTAGACTGTAGAACATTGTCTTTATAAACTGTGTTATGCCAGTTGAGCTAGATGTTCCCCGAGACCTTGGTCCCCACAGCCCTCCACCCAGCAAGTCAGTCCCTCAGGGAGTTTCGATGTGTCTGTGGAGCTTCCATGACCTTTCCTTGTACAAGTTGTGCTGGTTTCCCTAGTATTGTGTACTGTCTCACCCTTTACCCAAGATACCACTTGTCTATTGCCTATTTAGTATTTCCCACCCACCCCTCCCATCCCTGGTAACCAGCAAAGATTGTTACTTTTTGTGTGTGAACTTTTTCATGGGTTTTTACAATCGAGGTCTCATACAATATTTGTCCTTTTCTAATTGACTTATTTCACTCAGCATAGTGTCCTCCAGTTTCATCCATGTTATGAGATGCTTCACAGATTCATCATTGTTCTTTCTCGTTGCATAGTACTCCGTTGTGTGTATGTATCATAGTTTGTTTATCCATTCCTCTGTTGATGGGCATCTAGGTTGTTTCCATCTTTTTGCTTTTGTGAACAATGCTGCCATGAACATAGGTGTGCATATGTCTATTCGAGTGATGACTCTTATTTCTCTAAGATATGTTCCTAGGAGTTGGATTGTTGGATCGTATGGTATTTCTATTTCTGGCTTTCTAAGGAAGCACCATATCATTTTCCAAAATGGTTGTATCATTTTGCGTTCCCACCAGCAATGCATAAGAGTTCCCATCTCCCCACAGCCCCTCCAACATTTGTTATTTCCAGTGTTTTTGATTCATACCAGTAATGCCGGGGTGAGACGGTATCTCATTGTGGTTTTAATTTGCATTTCTCTAATGGCTAGTGATCACCAGCATTTCCTCATGTGTCTGTTGGTTGCTTGAATGTCTTCTTGGTGAAGTGTCTGTTCATTTCCTTTGCCCATTTTTTAATAGGGTTATTTGTCTTTTTGTTGTAGAGGTGTTGGATTTTCTTGTAGATTATGGAAATTAGACCTTTGTCTGCCTTGTACTGTCCAAAAATTTTTTCCCAGTCTGTAGGTTCTCCTTTTACTCTTTTGGTGAAGTCTTTTGAAGAGCATAGGTTTGATTTTTAGAAGATCCCAGTTATCTAGCTTATCTGTTGGGGTTTATGCGTTGATGGTTATGGTTTGTATCCTGTTAATGCCGCGTGTTAGGGCCTGTAGCATTGGTCCTATTTTTTCTTCTATGAACTTTATAGTTCTAGGCTTTATATTCAGGTCTTTGATCCATTTTGAAGTAGTTTTTGTATATGGCATGAGGTATGGGTCCTGTTCCATTTTTTTGCAGATGGATATCCAGTTTTGCCAGTACCATTTGTTAAAAAGACTGTCTTTTCCCCATTTGATGGACTTTGGGCCCTTGTCGAAGATCAGGTGACGGTAGGTGGATGGATTTACATCTGGGTTCTCAATTCTGTTCCATTGGTCAATGTATCTGTCATTGTACCAGTACCAGGCTGTTTTGACTACTGTAGCTGTATAGTAGGTTCTGTGGTTTGAGTCTACCGATCCATGAGCATGGTATGTTTTTCCATTTATGTAGATCCCTTTGAGTTTCTTGCAATAGTGTTTTGTAGTTTTCTTTGTATAGGTCTTTTACATCCCAGGTTAGATTTATTCCTAACTATTTTATTTTTTTAGGGGCTATTATAAATGGTATTGTTTCCCTGATTTCCTTTTCATTGTTCTTTTTATTGGTGTGTAGGAATCCAACAGATTTTTATATGTTTATCTTGTATCCTGCTACTCTGCTGAATCTTTCTATTAGTTCCAGTAGAATTCTCATGGAGCCTTTAGGGTTTTCTATGTATAGTATCATACCATGTACAAACAAGGACAGTTTAACTTCTTCATTACCAATTTGGATGCCCTTTATTTCTTTTTCTTGCCTTATTGCTCTAGCTAGAACTTCCGGCACAGTGTTAAATAGGAGTGGTGATAAAGGGCATCCTTGTCTTGTTCCTGTTCTCAAGGGGAACGTTTTCAGCCTCTCTCCATTAAGAATGATGTTGGCCATTGGTTTTGCATAGATGCCCTTTATTATGCTGAGAAATTTCCCTTCTATACCTATTTTATTGAGAGTTTTCATCAGGAATGGGTGTTGGACTTTGTCGAATGCCTTTTCTGCATCAGTTGAGATGATTGTGTGATTCTTTTCTTTCCTTTTATTTATGTGGTGGATTACGTTGATTGATTTTCTAATGTGGAACCATCCTTGCATACCTGGTATGAATCCTACTTGGTCGTGGTGTATTATTTTTTTGATATGATGCTGAATTCTATTGGCTAGAATTTTGTTGAGAATGTTTGCATCTATATTCATGAGAGATATTGGTCTGTAATTTTCTTTTTTTGTGGTGTCTTTACCTGGTTTTGGTATCAGCGTTATGCTGACTTCACAGAATGATGTCGGAGGTGTTGCTTCCTTTTCTACGCTCTGAAATAGCTTGAGTAGTACTGCTACAAGCTGTTCTCTGAAGGTTTGGTAGAATTTTCCAGTGAAACCATCTGGGCCAGGGTGTTTTTTTGTTGGGAGTTTTTATTTTATAATCTTTTCAATCTCTTATTATGGGTCTGTTCAGATTTTCAACATCACTTTGTTGTAGTTTGGGTAGGTAGTGTTTCTAGAAATTTGTCCATTTCCTCTAGGTTTTCAAATTTGTTGGAGTATAGTTTTTCATAATATTCTGTTATGATCCTTTTTATTTTAGTTGGGTCTGTTGTAATGTCACCCATTTCATTTCTTATTTGGGTTATTTGTGTCCTCTCCTGTTTTTCTTTTGTCAGTCTGGCCAGTGGTTTGTTGATTTTGTTGATTCTTTCAAACAACCAACTTTCGGTTTTGTTGATTGTTTCTATTGTTTTTCTGTTCTCTGTGTCATTTATTTCTGCTCTGATATTTATTATTTCCTTTCTTCCGGTGGTTGTGGGCTTTTTTTGCTGTTCTCTTTCTATTTGTTTGAGTTCTGTAGTTAATGTTTTGATTTTGTCCCTTTCTTCTTTTTTCATGTGTGCATCCATTGGTATAAATTGTCCTCTGAGGACTGTCTTTGCTGTGTCCCAAAGGATATGGTATGATGTGTTTTCATTCTAATTTGATTCTAAGAATTTGTTGATTCCATCTCTGATTTCTTCTATTACCCAGTGATGTGTAAGCAGGGTATTATTCAGTTTCCATGTAATTGATTTTTTTCCTTGCTCTTTCTGTTGTTAATTTCTACCTTGATGGCATTGTGGTCAGAGAAGATACTTTGTATTATCTCAACGTTTTGGATCCTGTTGAGGATTGCTCTGTGGCCTAAGATGTGGTCTGTTCTGGAGAACGTTCCATGTGTATTGGAAAAGAATGTGTACTTTGCAGTGGTTGGATGGAGTGTTCTATATATGTCTATGAGGTCAAGTTGGCTGATTGTGCCCTTAGGTCTTCTGTATCTTTGCTGAGTTTCTTCTTAGTAGTTCTGTCCTTTACTGAGAGTGGTGTGTTGAAGTCTCCTACTGTTATGGTGGAACTGTCAATTTCTCTTTTCAGAGTTGTTAGAGTTTGTTTTATGTATTTTGGAGCCGTGTCATTGGATGTGTAGATGTTTATTATGGTTATGTCTTCATGATGGATTGTCCACTTAATCATTATATAGTGTTCTTCTT
Organism: Dugong dugon; assembly: GCA_030035585.1. Lineage (NCBI taxonomy): Eukaryota > Metazoa > Chordata > Mammalia > Sirenia > Dugongidae > Dugong > Dugong dugon. The sequence continues at coordinate 94,471,402 of CM057462.1, forward strand.
TGTCTTTTATGGTGGATTTTGTTTTAAAGTCTGTTTTATCTGAGATTAGTATTGTCACTCCGGCTCTTTTTTGGTAATTGTTAGCTTGATATTTTTTTTTCCCAATGTTTGACTTTTATTAAATTTACGTCTTTGTTTCTAAGGTGTGTCTGTTGTAGATAGTGTATTGATGGAGCCTGTTTTCTTATCCATTCTGTCACTCTCGGTCTCTTTATGGGTGCATTGAGTCCATTTACATTCAGTGTAATTATTGACAGATGTGAGTTTGTTGCTGTCATTTTGTAGTGCTTTTTTTTGTGGTGCTGAAATTTTCTTTGTTCTTCTTACTCTCCTGTACTGAGTTACTTTTGTTCGTGGATTCTTTTTTCATTTCTTTTGTTTTTGTAGGTTTTGTTTTTGCTGGGACTTTATGTTTTTCCTCTTTATTTTTATGAGTATGTTTGTTAATGTTCTTTGTGGTTACCATGAAATTTACCCTTATCTTTCTATGTTCAAAGGAGTGTATTATTACTTGGTATCGCCTTGCCTTCCTCTCTATTACAAGGTTCTATACCCAAACCATTTATTCCCTCTTTTATTGTTCTGGCGTTGTTGTCATTTACCAATTAACTGCTTTGATTCCCTGTTGTATTTCTTTTGGTTTTGGATAGTCCTTGAGAGTTCTTTCCTAGGTTGGTATCTGGCTGGTATGATCCTGCGTCCTAGATTCTGCCTGTAAGCTGAAGTTGTTTGTTCTCAGATCGAAGAACTCCCTTTAATAATTCTTGTAAGTTTGGTTTGGTTTTTACATATTCCCTTAATTTCTGTTTATCTGGAAATGTCCTAATTTCACCATCATATTTGATCAAGAGTTTTGCAGGATATATTATTCTTGGCTGGCAGTTCTTTTCTTTCAAGGTTTTATATATGTCATCCCACTGCCTTCTTGCCCGCATTGTTTCTGCCAAATAATCTGAGCTAAGTCTTATTGTTTCTCCTCTGTATGTGACTTCTTGTTTTGTATGAGCTGCTCTCAGGATTCTTTGTTTGTCTTTGGTTTTGTCGAGTGTGATTATGATATGCCTTGGTGAGTTTCTTTTGGGGCCTGTCCTATATGGGGTTTGTTGAGCTTCTTGGATGGCCAGCTTTTCATCTTTCATGATATTGGAGAAGTTTTCTGTCAGCAGTTCTTCAATGATCCTCTCTGTGTTTTCTGTTTTCTCCCCGTGTTCTGGAACTCCCATTACTCGCTAATTTTTGCTTTTGATTGTATCCCGCGTAACTCTCAGGCTCTTTTCATTTTTCTTTGTTCTTTTTTCTGAGTTTTCCTCAAACAGAGTTGTATCCATGTGTTTGTCTTGAATTCCACTGACCCTGTCTTCCGCTGTTTCAGATCTGCTCCTCAGCCCTTCTATGACACTGTCCATTTCTGAAATCTTGTTTATCTTTTGGATTTCTAATTGTTGTTTTTGTATAATTCTAGTTGTGAATTTATTTTGGCATTTTGTTCCTGCATTATTCTCCTGAATTCTTCCAGTTTTTTGTCTGTGTTTTCCATGAATTTGTCTGCCTTTTCCATGAATTTTTCTATTTTTTCTCACTTTTGTCTGCTTTTTGCTTCAACTCTTGGATAATCCTGAGTCTTAGAGATTTGAATTCCCTATCAGGTAGTTCTAGTGCCTTTTCTTCCGCTGGAAAGTCATCTGGTGTTTTATTTTGGATGCCTGGTGGAACCATCCTGTCCTGTTTTTGTAAATGTTTTGATATTGTCTGCTGTCTTCGGGGCATTCAGTAGTTATTTTTCTCACTCATTGATTGCAGATTTGTTTGTTTTGTCCTTTTTTTTTTTTTTTTAATTTGGCTATGTCTGAGCAGGCAGGCTGTGTGTTCTTTGTTGTTTGCTCGTCTGTGGGCACGATACTTTTTGCCTCCTTCTCCAATTGGCATGGTCAGTCGCTCAGATATGGTACAGCAGGGAAGGTCTAGCTGAAGAGGAGTTACTTGGACAGGTTGTTTGTGGCACCTACTACAGCCACCAGGGCAGGTCGGTAATCAGTGCAGGGCAGGTTCCAGTAGGCCTTGCCTGTACTGCTTGGTGCTGTGATGTTAAGCGCACCATGCAGGTAGTCAGGATGTATGAGGGAGATTGTTATGTGTGGTTCTAAGATGGATATGGGAGAGAGAAGAGAGGAACAGGAGCCAAAAAACATAGAAACAAAAAAGAGTGCTAGGGGAGCTCACCGTTGGAGTGGAGAGATGAGAGATTATGAAATGGAGGAAAAACAAGAAGGGGAAAAAAAAAAAAAGAAAAGAATGAATAAATAAAAATCAGAAAGGAAAAAAGAGCAAAGTTCCCAGGGATCCCACTGGTGAGGCTACGACGTCTGGGGAAGTTGTTCTCAGGTGTTGCAGTACAGCCTGGCCAGAAGGCATAGAGGTATTCAGCACCAGGTATTCAGGGAACAGAAAGAGAAAGAAGGTATAGAGAGATGGGAAACTGAGTAATGAAGAAAGACAAAAAGGGAAGAAGAGGGAAAAGAATACAAAACAAATTAAAAAAAAAAAAAAAAAGAACAAGAAAAGCCCCCCAAAAAAAACAGAACTAAAAAAAACCCATGAGAAAACAAATGCCCTCAGGGAACCCTTTGTGCATCTGCGCCAGCCGAGGGGGTAGGTCCCAAGCTGCACAGCACCGTCCAGCAAGAACGGGCTTCTAACTCAAGAAAAGGAAAAGAAAACAAACAATTCAAAACAAACAAGAAAAGCCCCGGGATCCTACTAGCATGGCAGCCCAGACCGAGAAGCAGTTCCACACTCGAACGGAGCTCTGCAGTCCCTCAGGAAGAAGGAAAGATGGTGCACGGAGCCAGGTATTTGAGCAAAAGGAGGGGGAGGTGGTGAGAGGTAAGGAAGAAATCAAAAGAAGCGGAAAAAAGCAACACCAGCAGCCAACAAATGGCACTCAGGGAGCTGGCCAGTGCAGGCGGGTGGAATCCAAGAAGCTGGTGCTTCCCGGCCAAGAGACTGTGGCCACGGGAAGCAGAGGAGGCCCAGTGAGGGTGAAGAAGGGTGGGGGATGGGAAAGCATATATTGCAAATTACTGGAGATCCACAGCCCCTCAAGAAGAAGCAAAGATGGCGCACGGAGCCAGGTATTTGAGCGAAAGGAGGGGGAGGTGGTGAGCGGTAAGCAAGAAATCAAAAGAAGTGGAAAAAAGCAACACCAGCAGCCAACAAATGACACTCAGAGAGCTGGCCAGTGTGGGCAGGTGGAATCCAAGCAGTCGGTGCTTCCCGGCCAAGAGACTGTGGCTGCGGGAAGCAGAGGAGGCCGAGTGGTGGTGAAGAAGGGTAGAGGCTGGGAAAGCATATATTGCAAATTACTGGTTGTTTTATCTCCTGCTGGAAGCTCCGTGAAGCTGCTTTATCATACCCCCTATTTGCTGATCTCTGATCAGAGTCCAAGATGGTGGATCCGTGCTGCGTTAGCTGATGGGGGACTTCTGCATGAATCTCCTTGCTCTCCATTCTCTGTCAGTTTTCTCACTCTATTTGGTACTTGGCTGAGTTCTTTATCTCTTCATTTGATGTTTTAGGGTTTCAGGATTGCTGTTTTCTCTGTTTGGCTTAGTTTTTCTGATCTTTGCTGTGGAGGGACAGCGTGGTGCTTCTGGCTAGAGCGCCATTTTGCCGGAAGTCCTGCTGAGTCAATTTCAACTCATAGTGAGTCTATGTGACAGAGTAGAACTGATCCATAGGGTATTCTAGGCTGTAATTTTTACTGGAACAGATTGCCAGATCTTTCTCCCTTAGAGCTGCTGGATGGGTTTGCACCACCAACCTTTTGGTTAGCAGCCAAACCAAGTGCTTAACCATTGCCTCACAAAAATAGAAGAAAAAAAAGTTGCCATTTAGTTGATTCTGACTCAGAGCAACCCTATAGGACTGAGTAGAACTGGCCCACAGGCTTTCCAAGGCTGTAAATCTTTACAGAAGCAGACTGCCACATCTTTCTTCTGTGGAGCAGCTGGTGGGTTCAAACCACCGACCTTTAGGTTAGCAGCTGAGTGCTTAACCATTGCACCACGCGGGCTCCTTATTGCACCATCAGGGCTCCTAAGATAGTGTCTGTGTCACCCCAGATATGAACTTCAAATGTATCCATGTATCGTACTTACAACCTACCCAGACTATTCCAAGCCCTGCGTGGATACATCTATATACGTTTATTTTTCCTTGCCATTTCTGGCAGAGTCACCTCAATGGGGAAAAAAAAAGGGAGAAGCACTGTTTTTGTCTGTTGTGTAGAGTCAAGCTTTCTATGGGTTTACAAAGGATTGGTAGAATTTAATCTTACCAGCAGCAGGTGAAGGCAATGGGGTAAGTGGGTATATTGTTATACCCTGAAGAATAAAAGAATAGAATTGGACTACTTAAGTATCTTATTTTATAACTTTCAATGACCTAGTATACTTTTTTTTTAAACTATAGGACAGAAATTCTGGCGGGCCATATACACTGTTCTTATACATAGATAGCCGCTTACTTGAAGTGACAGCATATCATGGGGGCAGAGGTGTAGTGAAGGATGGAAAAGATAGGTGCACTTTCCCCTGGGTGCAAGTCCAAGGGGGTACCAGACCAGGTGTGGAATGACATTCTGAGGCACCGCAAATATGAAAGATGCCTGACTGAGGCAGCTAGACAGGAGGCAGAAGATGTTTCTACTGATGAGTTGCCACTGTCAACTTCTGTTCAGCTTGAAATTGGTGGCGGGGGGGGGGCGGGGGTGCAATTTAGAGGTTGCCCCTGGGCACTCATTACCCTTGCTTCACCCCTATATGGGGGTGGGACAGAAATGGCAAGTCTTACAGGGATTAAGATAACTAATGGTTAACATCTCCTCAGCTTTGTTGTTGTTGCAGGATGGAAGGGTTATCCCTTGTTTGCTTTTGAGATGAGGAAATTCTTGACTTCTGTCAGTCTTTTTTTCTCTAGAACTGCAGTGAACACTCTTGGTAGAAAAGAGTCCGAGTTATATCCTTACTTCTTCACCTTCAACTGATTTATTCTCTGAGGCTTAAGAAAACAACCAACAGAAGGAAAAGAAATTCCTAGGCTCCAGAGCCATCCAGAAACCTTCATAGAGTCTGTTGTCAGAGGCATGCTCCTATTCTTCCACCTCCCCACTAACACATGCCCACTCCCCACTGCCATACCTCAGCCTTGAAATAGGCTGTGCCTGCCCCGGTCTGACCCCTGCCTCCTAATGGGAAATGTATAGTAATAGTTCCATGAGCTTGGTTGCTCAGTTCCTTGAACTCGTTTGGTATAAAAAGCACTGTAGCCCTTAAACTAATCACTTTTTATTACTACAGCCCCTGATGAAAAATGATTCATTGTGCAGTGTGAGAAGATATGTGGTGAAACATCATACTTCCCTCAATGGAACATGGTCAGAAGATATGGGAAATCACACTAAATTCACTTTCCTGTGGACAGAGCAAGCACATACTGTTACGGTTGTGGCCATCAATTCAATTGGTGCTTCTTATACGAATTTTAATATAACATTCTCATGGGCTATGAGCAAAGGTAAGAAGAGGTGCAGAGGAGTAAACCAGCGTCCTCTTTAATGTTTAACCTTTGCAAACTCCCCGTTGCCATTGAGTTGATTCTGACTCATAACAACCCTATAGGACAGAGTAGAACTGCCCCATAGGGTTTCCAAGGCTGTAAATCTTTATGGAAACAGATTGCCACATCTTTCTCCCATGGAGTGGCTAGTGGGTTCCAACCACCGACCTTTTAGTTAGCAGCCAAGCACTTAACCACTAGACAATCAGGGCTTCTTTTAGACCTCTGCATAGAGGGTGGGAAAATGGCCAGATTTGTGCTTTGAAAGCATCGCTACATCAGTGAGAGAGAAAAGTTTGGAGATAATCAGACAGGAAAGTTAATAGGCTTGTGCAACGTTCCAGCTGAGAACACCTTTATGACTATATCCAAAAATGTTTTTATTTAGCCTTTAGGTAGAATCATGTTTTTCCTGTCATACATTCCCATATGTCTTCACTTATATTGTTCTTGTGAAACTGTAACAGTGTTTATGCATTATGTTTATTCATGTAAATGTGTGCCTTCTCCTCTGTCTCCCCTCCTCAAGTAGGTTGTAGGCTCCTAAAGGGTAATAGGCAATAGGATATTTTCATTAATTTTGAATTTGAAAATGATTTCCTTTTTTCCCCCTCAGTAAATATCGTGCAGTCACTCAGTGCTTATCCTTTAAACAGCAGTTGTGTGATTCTTTCCTGGGTGCTATTGCCCAGTGATTACAATCTAATGTATTTTATTATTGAGTGGAAAAAACTTAATGAAGACAGTGAAATTAAATGGAATAGAATCCCTTCATCTGTTAAGAAGTATTATATACATGGTAAGTTTAATAAGTTTCTCTCATGGATTAGTATGATACTACAGATTATTAAAACAAATAATAGAACCATTTAATGAAAACTTCAGATAATCCTATCATTTTATCACATTTCATTCTATTTCCTTTCAGTTCTTTTTAATTTAAATATTTTTATACTGTTGCAATCATATCATATCATGTCATTTTTATCCTGATTTTTTTGTTTAGTATTATATCATGAGCATGTTTTTATTTCCTTCACAATCTTTATACTATAACCATTATTTTTAATCTTAATGATATTTTATTCTAAAATTTACTTGTTTATTTTAGAACATTTATGTTGTGTTCAGCTTTACCTTTTATTTTAACCTTAAAAAAATTTTTTTTTTAGCTTTTGATGTCTACTGCCATATTGTTTCCCCAAACTGTGTACCAAGTTATAATGCCAGTAGCAGTGAGTGAGAGTACCAGGTTATTGAAATACAAAAATATACAGTTCTAGTCTGAGGATCTAGGACCTGGTGACCTAGGCTAGCATAGTATAGTTACGTGCTGTCAAGTCAATTCCAACTCATAGCAACCCTACATGACAGAGTAGAACTGCCCAATACGGTTTCCTAGGCTGTAATCTTTACAGAAGCAGATCACCAAGTCTTTGCTCCTGTGGAGCCACTAGTATTCAAACTACCAACCTTTTGGTTGGCAGCCAAACACCTACCATGGCACCACCAGGACAGCATAACTCTCCCCAAAATAGACCAGTTACCTCAGGAGGTAAGCAAAGTATAAAATGTAAGTGCATAATATTTAGTCTCTAATCTGGGTAAGAACTAATTAGAGAAGACAAGGATTTCCATGATCTTATTGTATAATATCATCCCAAGGACTTCTATTTTTATTTCATTTCAGATGCATAGAGTTTAGCATCAGGGTATATAGAAACAAATTATTGATGGGTAACTGAATTCATTTTATTACAGCTGTTGCCCAAATGATTACTCTCTGTACCACCAAGCCAAAAAAATCCAAACTGGTTGCGATCGAGTCGATTCTGACATAGCGACCCTATAGGACAAAGTAGAACTGCTCCATAGGGTTTCCAAGGAGCGACTGGTTGATTTGAACTGCTGACCCTTTGGTTAGCAGCCGAGCTCTTAACCACTGAGCCACCAGGGCTCCCTCTGTACCACAGAGATATAGAATTTAGGCTTATTAACATAAGAGTATTATTCCAAAAGAGATCTATCTCTCGTGGAATAGTCTCTTATGACCTTTTGGTTAGCAACCTTAGCTCTTAATCACCACTCCATCAGGGCTTCTGTCTCTAATTAGCATTTGTAAAAAGCACTAGTAGATCCATTTTGTGATTTGCTGTAGAGATCACAGTCCTTCATGGGTTCTAGGTTCTTGGATATTGCAAGGGGGCTCTTGGTCTCCTCTCCCCACCTTCTTTGCATAGGGTTGTACAAGACTTTAGTCTTCCAACCTGTTTGAATAGGGAAACTAAGTAAGCTAATTTTCTATGAAAAGGGAATATTGTTGGCTTTGGAAGGTAGAGCATATTGTCCTGGAAGGAGAAATAAGGGAAAGAAACAACCCATGTACCCGGAACTTGAACAAATTGGCTGTCACTGGAACATGCCTTTGAAAAGTTGAAATCTTCTCTATCTGGGTTAGATTTTTAAAAAAAATTTTTTTTGAAAATAATTTTTTATCATTACTAGGAGAATTTGGAGTCCTTAAGTTGTTTTTGAAAACTCTCTTAAGAATCATCAGTTTCAGTCCACAAACAACAACTAATCTGTGTGTTTGGAAATACAGGAGATTCACTTTAATTTTTTTGTATACACAGACTGTTGATTAATCTTAATTCAGTACAAATGAGCCCTACATATATTTTTATCTTCAGATCATTTCATCCCCATTGAGAAGTATCAGTTCAGTCTGTACCCAGTATTTATGGAAGGAGTGGGAAAACCGAAGATAATTAATAGTTTCACCCAAGGTAAAATTTCTACTTTTGCTTTCTTTTTAGATAGAGATGTGTTTCCTGATTTGGTGATGGTAATGTTGCCATCTGATTTTCCTGTTTCTGATGAAATAACCAGTCGTTTAAGGGTCCAGAGTCTTATACAGATAGATGTGTCTTGCGGTGGTTGCGGGAAGGGTACATGGTTCCATGGTGGTAGTAAGAAGGAAAATAATCATACATGCTGGTATTGAATTCTTTTATTACTAAGTAAAATTTCCAGTCTCAAATTGAGTAAAAAATTTATGAAAATAAAGGGAAATACACAGCTGCACAATAAAGTACAACATCACAAGGATTAATTGGAAAAATAATTTTCTACAGTTCTCATAAGTACACTGACCCAGAGTAATACATTCCCATGACACATATATTTTGTGAGTTTTTTAAAAAATTATATCAGTCTTTTAGGCACAGTATTTTTTCCCTTAAAAAGTTAAACTGGAGAGATAGTTTTAAAAAAAATAAGTTGGTTGGACTTCTTATCTTTCTTTTTGATTCATATTACCGTACTTGGAGTATAGTCCCCTTAACCAACATTTGGATATTGATATTACTTTTCAAATTATCTTGAAATTCAAGCAACCAAATAATGAAGTTTCAAGAGAGAAAGGTTTACCTGGTTTTAGAATGAAAGTAATTAGAAAATTATGTATTATCATTTATGTATTATCGTTGTTGTTGGTTCCGACTCATAGTGACAGAATGAAACAGTCCTGCACCATCCTCACAATCATTGCTATGTTTGAGCTCATTGTTACAGCCACTGTGTCAGTCCATCTTGTTGAGGGTCTTCCTCTTTTTTGCTGACCCTCTACCTTACCAAGTGTCTTAGGCTGGGTTCTCTAGAGAGGCAAAACCAGTTAAGGTGTATAAATGTATATATATAGAGAGATTTATATCAAGGAAATAGCTCATGCGATTGTAGAGGCTAGAACGTCCCAAGTCTGTGGATCAGGGTAGAGGCCTCTCCCAAGTCATGCAGCCACAGAAGCTGGCAAGCCCACGATTGGCAGGTCGGAGAGCAGGGCTCCTGCTCACAGGCTGTGCAGATCAACGAATCCCGAGTTCAGCAGATAAGCTGACAGCTCAAGTCCCAAGAACTGGAGATGAGGTGACAGGAGGCAGCCGCAGGATCCAGAGAGAGGAAAAAGCCAGAACGTCTGCTTATATTCAGATGTGGGCCACACCCCCAAGGAGACTTCTTTCATCTGATTGGCTACTCACAGTATATTCAATCATGGGAGTGATTACATTAAAACACTGAGAATCATGGCCCAGCCAAGTTGACACACAATCTTAACCATCACACCAAGCATGATGTGCTTCTCCAGGGACTGGTCCTTCCTGATAACAAGTCCAAAGTACGTGAGACCAAGTCTCACCATTCTTGCTTCTAAGGAGCATTCTGGCTGTACTTTTTCCAAGACAAATTTGTTTGTTCTTCTGACAGTCCATGGTATAGTCAGTATTCATTACCAACACCATAATTCAAAGGCATCAATTCTTCAGTCTTCCTTATTCATTGTCCAGCTCTTGCATGCATATGAGGTGATTGAAAACACCGTGGCTTGGGTCAGGCACACCTTATACCTCATAGTGACATCTTTGCTTTTGAACACTTTAAAGAGGTCTTTTGCAGAAGAGTTGCCCAGTACAATAAGTTTTTTATTTCTTGATGGCTGCTTCCATGGGGGTTGACTATGGATCCAAGTAAAATGAAATCCTTGACAACTTCAAGTTGTATTATTAACAAATATTTATTGAATGCTGTTCTAAGCACTGAAGATTGAGCAATCAACGTAAGTCTCTGCCCTTATGGAGCTTAAATTCTGGTACTCTCATGGGAGTGACAGACAATAAATAAATAATGTATAACAATGTCAGAAATAAGTGGAAACGAACAGTGGTGATGTTTGCACAACATAGTGAGTGTGATTAATGCCACTGGATTATACACTTGTACATGGTTAAAATGGCAAATTTAGTGTTGTATATACTTTCCCACAATTTAAAAAGAAAAAAGAAATAAGTACCATGACGTAAAATGAGTTAACATGTGGTGTTTTAGTTAGGATGGCCAGAAATGGTCTTTCTATGGAGGTGATTTTGATTAGAACCGTGCAAATACACAGGTGAAGAGCATTCCAGGTAAAGTGATATCATGTGCAAAGGCCCTGAGGAGTGAGCATGCTTCGAGGTTCAAGAAACAGCAAGGGAGCCAGTGTGTCTGCAGTGAACAAGATAGAGATTGGCAGGTGTTGTAGGCTGTGCTTAGACATCAATGATAAGGATTTCACTTGGCACTTTGATTCATGTAACCTGAAAATGATCAGATAAAGAGGATTGGTAAATAAGTAATTTTGAAAAAATGTCTTACTAAATTACAGTAATATTGAACAACAATAATACTTACCTTATAAAAGTGATCATGACTGTACTTTTATCTTCCTCTTTTCTATTTTTAAAGGCACTACATATTTATGATAAAATGAAAAAATAATTTTTTATACAGAAAATTATTAACATTTTCTGAAGCTTCTGAGTTGTCTGAATTGTATTTCTTTTTCAGACGATATTGAAAAACACCAGAATGATGCAGGTCTATATGTAATTGTGCCAATAATTATTTCCTCTTCAGTATTACTGCTTGGAACATTGTTAATATCACACCAAAGGTATTGTACTTGGTATTAAGAATCTTTATGCAGAAGCCCTTGAACATATTTAAACTTTGATTTGAAACCCAAATCAGAAGCATTAAAGTACTCTAAATATTCCTATACGTATTCAGTATACAATTAAGATGTCATAAAAAGGAATGACCTATTTTCAGGAAACATTTTGTTTTGCTAGGATAACGTGAACCTCATGGAAGAATTTAATTTTTTGTATGTATACATTTTAGGAAATAACAATCTTATTATAGGAAGTATGTTCCTGGAGGCAGCAAAAATGGCTTTTAGAGCTCTGCAATTTGGGTTGAGGATTCTTAGTGGTGAGGATTGACCCGGAATAGTGACTTCATTTATGTTTAGTAGGCACTCTGCTTTTTAAGGATCAGCACTGGGTGGCTCCAGTCTGTCTGGTTTGTCAGGAAAATAGTTTTGAATGCCCTGGAAGGTTTTATGATGTCACGTCACTTCGTGCTGAGCTGTCAGAACCATGAGATCATTTCACACATGCCAACTCTCTATAGAAACTTCTGTCCTTTAGCAAAAAAACGGGGAGAAGATTTGAGAATTTAAATTTATCATTCAGTCAAGTGAGCTGATAGGCCCACATCAAGTAGGATTGTTTCGTAAACCCACTTGCAGGCTATTTAAAAAAAAAAATTTTTTTTTTTTTTTCTCTGAGTACAGTGTTTAGCCCAGTGCCTGGCATATAGCTTTCAGTAAATGTTGGCTCTTTTGTTATTACAGTGATTATTAACTTTGGTCTGTATAGAAGTTTAAGGCACCCTGGTGGCACCATGGTTAAGCACTTGACTGCTAACCAAAAAGTTGATGATTCAAACCTACCAGCTGCTCCATGGGAGAAAAGACCTGGTGATCTGCTCCCGTAAAGATTACAGCCTAGGAAGCCCTATGGGACAGTTCTACTCTGTCATGTAGGATAGCTATGAGTCGGAATCAACTCAGCAGCACACATGGTATAGCATATGAAATGAATCTGACCCTACTGAGGTGGATTAATTTCTAGTTTGTACATCTATTAACTGTTAGCATTTTAGCATTAGTGTTTTCCTCTAATTCTAATACCTTGTTTAACCTTTGTAGAATGAAGAAGCTGTTTTGGGAAGATGTTCCAAACCCCAAGAATTGCTCCTGGGCACAAGGACTTAATTTTCAGAAGGTCTTTTTTTCAGATTTTTAAAAATCTAGAATATCTAAGATTACATTTTAGATGACATATGGCTTTTAGTGGCACAGTGGTTAAGAGCTACAGCTACTAACTCAAAGGTTGGCAGTTCAAATCCACCAGCCGTACTTTGGAAACCCTATGCAGCAGTTCTGCTCTATCTTATAGGGTCACTGTGAATTGAAATTAACTTGATGGCAACCAGTTTTGTTTTGGTTTGGTATGACTTCTAGAGCCTTAAACATTTTAAAGTTTAAAAGTTCTTTTTTTTAATTAAATTCATTTTAATCAGTCTGTTTTTAACCTATTCTATATTTTCAAGAATAGCAGGATGCAGGAATTTAAAAACAGGAAGAAAGAAAATTCAGTTGGTAGTTTAGCATATGAGAGTTGACAAAACATACCTTCCTTCTGTGTCACAGTGCATGATAAAATAAATATTAGAATGTTATGAGTCAAATCTGATGGAGAATATATGTCTAGATACCCATTTTTGGTATAAACCATTCGTCCTCAGGCAAAAGGTTGGAATCAATATTTTTAATCCCTATAATTATTTTCACAATTGTTTATAACTCAATTAAAAATATATAAACAACCCTATCATTAAGCACTGTAATCTGAAAATGCAATTATAATAACACTTACATTTATACAGATAGTTCCATTCACGCTAAAGTACTTTGTAGACAATAAATTACCTATGTTAAAATAATTTTTACTTATTTCTCTAATAGAATTTCTCAAAAAGTTCTAGAGTTCAACCAATATTTTATTAATTCTCAGAAATTTCCTTGAAGCAAGGCTGATTCCCCCTGCCATAAAGTTAGTAAAATAGAATTTAGTCTTCATGTGAAAAATCTACATAATTTTTAAAAGAATGATCATTTGGAGATTATTCAGCAGTCACAATTATTGCATCTTTATTATTAGTCATTTGCTAAAAAGTCTTCAATGGTTGCCTTTTAGCTACAAGATAAAGAATAGTTCCTTGAGGCTAACACTCAAAAACAGCTCTGCAATTTGTTTTCAACCTACACATATAATTTTTTCTGTCCCTGGACCTTGATTACGCTTTTACTGTTTCCTTTTCACCAGTAGAGACCCCTCCACATCAATGAGGATCTTGCTGTTGGCTCATCTTTCCTCAACATTTCCTTTAACAAATGTAGCTGAAAACAACTTCTCCCCATGTACATGTCTAGAGCATTTTGTTGTTTAATTTCTTGTAGATAGTGCCTTGAGTTCAAGGACTCTGGTGTATCCATCACAAATATTTGTTGAACTTCTCTGGCTTTGTGCAAGGTATTAAACTAGGTACTCGGTAACTATTTGCTAGTAACTCGTAGTAATAGTATGGCTATTAAAATACATTTATATTTATGTGTAAATCACTGTGATATATACTTTTTCATTCCTTATGATTTTTACTTCAGTTCTTAGTGTCTCAGTTTCCTCTCCTGTAAAATGAGGATAATAGTACTTACTTCATAAGGTTGTTTTGCGGGTTGAACATAGTACCTGTAACATAATAAGGTCTCAGCAAATGTTAGTTATCTTTATGTTACAGTATTATTTTGCACTATTTTACTTATTTTGTATTATTATTCTTTCATTTACCCTGTGGGGTAGGTATTATCTCCATTTTGTAAAAGAAAAAACTGAAACTTCAGTAGTAAGCTGGATTAGGATTTGCTGACTCATTTGTCTAACTCTGGAGCCTGTGCTATTAGTCTCTGTCCTCTGTAGCAGTGGCTTCCAACTCTTTTTGACCGTGACCCATAGTAAGAAATACGTTTTATCTTGCAACCTAGTACACACATATAGATACACAAAACTGAAGAAAGAGATGTATGAAAGAGTATTTATTCTTGCTACTTGTGGTGCCCTCTATTTTTTTTTTAATTCTATTTCATTTTTTTAAACGCTAGTTGCAACCATTTAATGAATGAATGGACCAGTCAATAAGTAATATCGCGCAGACAACCACCATCACAGAAGTTTAAATTGTAATGTTTCAGCAGAAGAGATACTACCCTGTCTTTGGACCAGGCAGCGGTAGAGTTTTAAATATAATCATTCATTTTGTAGAAATTTCACTTTGTCTGAGTCTAACCAGTCACATGCTCATATTCTCTTCGGTTATGCCCTTGCTCCCTATAAACCACGGAGTTTCTTTTAAGTACAATAGAGTTGCTGATTCTTTTCAATTAATAAAACACTTATTACTCTCCTTCCTCTTCCATTATAAATTTAATGCAGTAATATTTACTGTAGTTATAGTAATATTTAAGCCCTCTTTTTATTTGTTATTCATTCAGTTGTTCAACAGGCACATAATAAATACTTACATGTAAGGCTAGGCTGTTGCTAGGCTCTGGGAAAACAGATTTTTAAAAGCTTCTCCTTACTATCTAGAAATTAAGACAGTGGGATTACAGAAGTGTGAGTGGTTGGATTGAAAAGTAGCTTAGATAGAACTTGTCTTCTTTTCCCTCTCCAAAATAGTTTATTCGTTTTTTTCATTTACTCATTTGTTCATTTCATTCATCCATTTGAGGGCTATTTATTGAATATCGATTCTATGCCTGTTACTGTGTTAGGCCCTGAGGTTATAATGGTGAGAAAAACAGAAACTCCTGGAGTGTATAGTCTAGTGAGGAAGATAAACATTAATCAGTTTACCACAGAAATAACTATGTAATTGTGAACTACGTGTTGTGAGAGAAGGGGACCCAGTGTACTAAGAGCTTATAATGTAGGGACCTGGCTTAGTGTGTGGGTTGGGGATGAGCCAGTAAAGGTAGGAAAGTGGCATTTGAGCCATGATAATGGAAGATGAATAGTCATTAACTAGGTTTTGTGGAGGTGGGTAGAGTGCAGGCAAGAGGAGGTACAAATGCAAAGCCCTGTGGAAGGCAGGACCACAGCACATTCAGAAACTGAAAATGGGATAACTAGAAGACAAAGAATAAGAGGGAGATTTTTTTCCTTAAATATGAAAATTTTTCTTTAAAAAAAATCTAAATACCTATCTAAGTAAAATTTTAAAAGCTTCCCTATACCTACAATATAGCTAGCAGTATACCTACATCCTTTCACTATATAAGTGTATATTAATGCTGGGAATAACCATTTTACTGTCTTTTTATTTTTTGATTAACTACAGCCTTATGGTGCAAACGGTTAATGTGCTTGGCTACTAACCGAAAGGTTGACAGTTCGAGTCTACCCAGAGGCGCCTCAGCGGCAACTGGTTTTTCTTCATTTACCTTCCTCTCCTGTATTCAGTTGGGCAAATCAGCTTTCTACTCCACTGCAGCCCACTCTGTCTATAAACTAGGTCTGCAGCTTCGTTTGCTCATCTTCTTTGGTCTACACTCTTTCAGTTGCTTTCCATCTTCTAGAAATGGATTTAAATTACACATTCTCTATTATCCCTCTCACATTATCTTTTTTGTTGTGGGTCTCTGCTTGATTTATTCATATACTTTCATTCTAACAGTCTCTACAGAGACTGAAGAGAATCATAGATGTTCAATCTGCCATCTTGAACCAGAAGCACACTCCTCTATGACACTTCTCTTGATATTTTAAAAACCACAAATGTAAAGGTTGATTTCTTGCTGTAGGAAAATATATTGTAGTAACTCAATAGCCTTGCCTTTTTTTCTCATTCAGATTTACAATATAAAAGACTTTAACCTTCAAAAAAATTTTTTGTATCTTTTTCTTTAACATTTTTGCCTAGCCTATTATTTCTTCCTCTAAACTCAAAGGAACTGGTTTTTTCCCCCTTAAACACTTTTGTGAGGGTTGGTAACATATTCTATTCTTCTTTGATTCACCTTTAATTTATTCCATTTCTTCTCACTATTTACTTATTTTACAAATATTTTTCTCATGATCTGTATTTTTCTTTTTCTAACGCTGATGCTTTGTTATCTACGTTTATGTCAGCTTTCACAGAAGCACTCTCCACTTAGCAACTTATTTCAGGAGTGCTAAAACTAAAACCAAATGGATTTTTCCTTGGGATCTAAAGATTGTTCTGGATTCCTCAGCCTGCAGTAGGCCTCCAAAGAAGAAGCTCAACAACTTGAGGACTCCCACAACACCATCCTCACAAATCTAGATCTCTGAAATTTCACTCCTCAAATTGCAACAATGACCTTGCAAAAGTGTGGAAGAGCTGACACGGTTTCAAATGACAAGTTTTGTTTACAAGTAGCTGTCTCCTCTGTGCCCCAAAATGCATATTGCTGGGCTTAGAGGTATATATTTTACTCCCCTAAAATATACCGTCAGTTTTGTTTATTTTCTTGTTTTTCCTAATATTTTATGTATGTCATTGGTAACCAGGACACAGGACAGAGTATGTGAGTTAATCAGCTCATCTTCATCATAGCAAATAGAAAAAGTAAAACAAGGAACATGTTCTCCTGCAGATTTTTTTGTTTGTTTGTTTGGGATTTTTTTTTTTTCATCTTGCATTGTATTACAGAAATATTACTGGACTAGAAAAGAGAGGACTCAAGTTAGGACCCTCACTTTGCTCTAATTAGTTGTGTAACTTTAAGCAAGTACTTGAGGTCCGCTGAAATTTCAATTGCTTTGTTGCAAATAAAGGAGACTTAGACCAGGTGATTTCTTAGATTTTTTCATATTAAAAAAAATCATCATGATGATTCTGTGATTCTTTCTTCACTGTTTTTGCTCTTCTTTCCCTTTATTTTTTATTTTTGTTTTCACTGTTCTATGCTTTTACTCTTTCTTGTTCTAAACTCTCCAGTCTTCTTGTTTTTCCCTCCATTTTATTTTTCCATCTCTTTGTTCTTCTCTGCTTTTACTTATTCTGTTATTCCTCTATCATTTTTTCTTTTCTGAGAGGTAATTAAGACTATCCACACACTAGATATTAAGGCATCTATTAAGAAAATCAGAGCGGTGACTTCAGTGCAAGATTTTACCCTTTCTAGAAAGACACGTTACTGTAATATAATGCAAGGATTTATAGTCCAGAACCGTGCCTGACAGGAAATGTTTTTGGAATCTTTTATCTTTTACTTTCTGAGTGATTTTTTTTTATTTTACTTTCTTACTTTGTTTTATTTTATCTAAACAGAGAACGGACATTCTTTGAAGTCTAATCATGATCACTACAGATGAACCCAATGTACCAACTTCCCAACTCTAGAGTATTAGAAGATTTTTACATTTTGAAGAAGGGGATCAAATCTAAAAGTTTTGGTTGAACTATTGAGAACTAAAATATGGTGGGATTATGTTGATTTGGAACTTAAAATAGATTTGTAAATTTGAGGTCAAGGTATAGGTCTGAGTTCAGTTCACTTTGGATGTATGATTGATTTTCAGGTCACCTAAAGTTTAAAAAGTAATATTCATGATTTTGTGGTGTGAGATTTATCATTTTTCTGCTCATAAAACATTAAAAAATATTCATGACTATTGCTGTCATCACATATCTGTTAGGTATTATCATAGGTATATCATAGGTAATGCTGTGACCCCCACAGGTGAACCCCAAAACTGCCAGCTGCTGACACATAACTTTGCAAATATAATGGCTTTTTAGTACCAGAGTGCAGTGGGAGTATTTAGTTTTTATTTTTATGTCCAAGTTTTTCTGTCTTACATTCCTTATAGATACTGAATTGATCCATTTGGGTGTTCTTTTGAATGTTTTGTAGCTTTTCTCTGTATTTAACTTTGGTCAATTTGAGAATTTCAGTTCTCAATAGCCTTGAAAATGGCTGAAGTGCTAACTTCCATTTCAGTTCAAAGAAAGCCAGAATTGTGGTTTGTGCTGGTCACAGGCCAGTAGAGGTTACTGTTTCTATCAGGATGACCCTATGCACCCAGGTCAGATTGACCAGATCAGGAAAGAACAGCCTCCAACCCAGTCTCCTTTGAAATCCTTGTCTCAATCTAATCTGTTTCCACGGAACCACCCAAGACTCTGGCACACAGGAGAGTGAACAAAGGGAGACTCTTGGGACCTTTTAGAAATAGTTTATGTTGAGGAGAGAATTTTTCTCTCTGAAAAAAAGACGGCCTACTTGGTCTATGAATTCAGTATACTAAGTGTACTGTGTTGCTCATATTCAAACCAAACCAAAGCTTCTGTTTGATGAACTCTAATAATATTCAAATTGAGGATATATATGAATCACTTGTACTTGGCTTTTATTCATAGTTTTATTTGAATATTAAAAAACAAAACAAATCTTGAAAACAGAAGAGCGTGTCCTTTTTCCCCCTTCATTGACTATTAATAGATGCCATTGGAATGGGAAATCAAAGTGTGAAATTATGGAAGGATATTCTTTCATTCTGACCAGCTGAATACATATTTAATATGTGTCAAGGCTATTCTTCTAAAATCTCAAAAAAATTAGGTGTGGATAGTGATTGAAGTGATTTTTTTAATGAACATACTTTTAATAAAAGTTTATGACCCATTTATAAATTATATTTCAATAATATATGAGTGTGTGATTTTTTACTAATTATCAGTGAAATCTTCTGTTTGGATGCATTTGAAGACATTTGGTTTCAACCAATTAATTCCAAATGTGAAGTGTTAGAAAGCATAAAATATGTCAAACACATAATTTGAAGAACATATATGTGCCTGACTACATACTATATACTGTTTGTATGTAATTTTTGTTTTCATACCCATAGTATGTAATTCATTTATTTTATGGTCTTAATTTATAAGTTAAGACCAACTTCATTTAAATTTTAAGACAGTTCAATGCATATATGATAGAAATCTTTAAGAAAAAACAAAAGTGAACAAATATCATAACACCTAATTATAAATCTTCAGAAAGAAAATAGGCACAGAGTTTTCTTTTCATACATTACTTTCCTAGAGTGACAAAAAAAGTTGTATTAACACAATATTTCTCATTATGCAATCTTTTAGTATCTATATAAGTCTATTCTATTACTATTTAGTTTTCGATGTATTTATTCATTTGTGGTTTTAATCACTAATATGTTTCATTTAAGAGTTTGAAACTATGCTAAATGAATTGTATTTTTATATGTAATACATTTGCCATTATGAAAAATTGTTTGACATGCCATTATTTCAGGCAATAAATCTGAATTTATTATATTAGTTTTAAAAATGTAAATTTCAAAAATTTAATTTTATATATGACATAAAATGAACACATTTTCTATACTGCATTTAGTTTGTTAGTTTTTCAATGTTATGTATCCACAGTATTTTTTAATTTGCATTTATTTTTTCAATGTGTTTACGATGTATGAGTTAAGCTTTTTACACATAGAGTCTTAATTTGTAGTTGCTTGGCAGGATTTTTGTTGTGATGTACCACTGTTCCTATAAAAAATATGATGTGCATTTGTCTTGTGTATTTGTCTTCATTCCACATGTCCCATAGTATATATTTTTATATGAAGTTATTTATAAGTAATAGTAATTTACAAGTCTGTGATCATCTCTTTCACCATCATCGTTTTCAACAAATAATTTATATTCTTATTTCAGATAGTCTAAAGCAAATTCTCAATATAGTGTAAGACAGGTTCTTAATAGTCACAATTATTTTGCCTTCAGATCACTTCTTACGTCTTGAAATAGTTATTTTAACTATCTTGACATGTTGTTTTGCTGATTTGAGTTTATTCCAATATACTTTTTTATTTGGAAGGCTTAAATTTTCAGTTTGTGGGGACCTAATTTAAGGAGCCCTGGTGGTGCAGTGATTAAGCACTCGGCTGCTAACCAAAAGGTCAGCGGTTGTAACTTACCAACTGCTATTAGAGATAAAGATGTGGCAATCTGCTTCTGTAAAGATTTACAGCCTTGGAAACCCTATGGGGCAGCTCTACTCTGTCCTATAGGGTCGCTATGAGTCGGAATTGACTCGATGGCAGTGGGGTGGGGGGTTGGGGAACCTAATTTGCTATAAAACATTAGGAATTCTTCTAGAAGATAACACTTTCATTTATAATAACTGCTGTTTATTAAGAGCTAATCATTTTCAGACACAATAAATGCCACAATGCCGTAAAGTAAGCATTGAACACATTGTTACAGATGAAGAAAGTGAAAGAGAGAGAGGTTATAATGTACTTTCCTATGGTCATGGAATTAGAAGGAGTCAAACCTAAGTCTGGTCTCATTCCACTTTTAAACACTATCTATGCTGCCTCTCCATTATGGTTTTTAATGTATCTGTTTCAGTCCAAAACTAGTTATTTTGTGGTTGACTTATGTCCTTTATTATTAATCCTTCTACACTTCCATTTCTTTAAGCATGCCTCAGCAAAGCAAAACATTTAATATAATTAAGCATTAAAATGTGTCTTTTCTTTTAGCCAGAAACGTTTGAGCATCTTTTTATCAAGCAGACAGAATCACTGACATTTGGTCCTCTTCTTTTGGAGCCTGAAACCATTTCAGAAGATATCAGTGTTGATACATCGTGGAAAGATAAAGATGAGATGGCGTCAACAACTATGGTGTCTCTGCTTTTGACATCTCCAGATCTTGTAAAGGGTTCTGTTTGTGTTAGTAGCCAATGCCACAGTACTAACTTCTCTGAAGCTGAGAACACCAGGATAACCTGTGAGGATGAGAGCCGGAGACAGCTGTCTGTTAAATATGCCACGCTTGTCAGCAACTCTAAATCAAGTGAAACTGATGGAGAGCAAGGGCCTTTAACTAGTTCAGTCAGCAAGTGCTTCTCTAGAAAAAATTCACTAGTGAAGAATTCTTCTAGTAGCTCATGGGAGATAGAGACTCAGGCATTTTTTATATTATCAGATCAGCATCCCAATATAATCTCACCACAGCTTACATTCTCAGAAGGATTTGATGAACTTTTGAAACTGGAGGGCAATTTCCCTGAAGAAAATAACGATGAAAGGTCTGTCTGTTACCTAGGGGTTGCCTCACTCAAAAAAAGAGAGAGTGGTGTGCTTTTGACTGATGAGTCAAGAGTGTTGTGCCCATTCCCAACCCACAGTTTATTCACTGACATCAGGATTCTTCAGGACAGTTGCTCACATTTTGTAGAAAATAACTCCAGCTTAGGAACTTCTGTAAAGAAGACATTTGTTTCTTATATGCCTCAATTTCAGACTTGTTCTGCTCGGACTCAGATGATAATGGAAAATAAGATGTGTGACCTCACTGCCTAATTTCACCCAAAAAACTATTAAGCTTTATGCTAGAATGCATCATATGAAGTGTAATATATTCCATTATAGTTGTGGATAGGGGAGAGAAAAGAAAGCTGTCAGAGTTGAATTTGAAAGTGACTGTTCCAAAACTAATGGCCCTGTCTCGGTGATATAGACAAAGAATATAGGGAAGCCTTCATGAGTCTAGCCATGTAGACAGACTCTTCTGATAATTCTTTTCACAAGCCAAGAGTGGGACGGGCTCCAATGGCTTGTTTCTAGCCAAAATTAAGCCCAACAAATACCGTCTTTTGTGAGCGTTCGATCTGTGTAGAAAGAACTGAAAGAAGACTTCAAACTAACACCTATGCGCTGTAACTGTTTTTCAGGTGTGTGATTGTTTTACCTTGAGTAGTCTGTTTTACACACACAAACACTAATTTATACCTAATTGATATCCTTGTGCATTTTAAAAGTATGTTATATGTTTGTATTTTGTGCTCCAGACTGATTTTGAGTTATTTCAATTCAGCAAACTTGCCTTGAGCACTTACTGTGTGGTAGGTTTTCCACTAAACGTTAAAGAGAAGATTTAACTCTAGTCTAAAGAGATAAACTTGTGAAGAATGACAATAGTATACCAAATCTAAGGTACCTATGCACCATAAGATGAAACCACCTCTAAAAATGGAGGTCCCCAAAACATTATTTTGATGGCACACAAACACTTTTGAAAGCGCACTGTCTGCCTTATTCTTCTCCAGAAAAGATGTTGAAATGGTCACTTTTTGAAACAAGTTACCAAATACCACTGTATATCACTCTGGAATCATTGTCTTCCCCCATCGCTACTTCTTTGGACACTTTTTTTCTCTCTTATTGATCATTCTCTATATATACATACCTACCACTGTGCTAAGACATCACATACATTTAATACACATTTAGTATACAGTTAATCATTACAATAATTATATGAGGTGTGTACTACTATTATACCCTTTTAAAGATTAGGTGACCAAGTAACTTGCCCAAGGTCATGGAGTTAGTAGGCAATGGACCAGAATTCAAATTTAAACTCAGATCTTTCTAACTGCAGTGACTGTGTTTTTAACCAATACCTTACATTGCCATCAATAAAAGAGCTGATTTGTAATCAAATAAAGCATATTAAGTATAAATGTAATGCTGATGAAAAGTGACAATTAGATTTTATCCTTATCTTTAAAGGCTTAAAATCAATGCAGAAGTTTATTGTCTCAGCGTTTGATGTGACAAGAAAACTCAAAAACAACATACTGGGCAAAAAAGTAAATCAAGAAACCTGCAGTTGTTGTTCAATGGCAAGAAGGAAGGATTTCAATATTATCAGTATCATCAAAATAAATACTTCAGTGTTCAAAAATACAACTATTAGTTGTTAAACATCACCAAAGTTTCATATTTAGACTGAGAGAAGATTCTTACTTAAACCGAGAGAAGATTCTGCTGATTTTACTGTTCCCCTAAATAAAGCTACACCTCATCTCTATTTCAACTGTGGCCATATGTACAGAGAAGTTCTAAACAATGACTAAGATCCCGGACCCCGGTTGATAAATATCTTTTCACGTGTTGTGATCATTTGTGGCTCAGAAATCAATAAGCTTGTTGTTCAGATGTCTCAAGATCTCACAGAGTCAACTGACGACCCTCTATGAGAGAGGTAGAGGGCTCATACCAACTAACCAAATAATTAGTGTCATATGAAAGCCTTAGTTCCATGCAAAGATAAATGGAGAAGATTTTTTTCATTGATTTGTAAGTGGCTTAAAGACTGAGTAACATGAAAGAAATAATTACATAAATAGAAGTTTTATTAAATTGTCCATTGCCATATTTAGAGTATCCCGTTGCTGTCAAGTCGATGCCAATTCATAGCGACCCTATAGGACAGAGTAGAACTGCCCCATAACGTTTCCAAGGCTGAAATCTTTAGAGAAGCAGACTGCCACATCTTTCTCCAAAGGAGCAGCTGGTGAGTTTGAACCACTGACCTTTGATTTAGCAGCTGAGTGCTTCACCACTGTGCCACCAGGGCTCCTTCTCATAGAGTGTAAACCTACCCATTGCCATCAAGTAAGTCGATTCCGATCCATAGCAACTCTGTAGGAGAGTAGAACTGCCCCATAGTTTCCAAGGCTGTAAATCTTTTCAGAAGCAGACTGCTACATCTTTCTCCCATGTCATAGAGTATAGACGTGTTAATACTTAGGGTGCAGTATAGAAGAGATAGGAAGTTAAACTGCTCTACTTTACTCATAGTTGGACATTAACCATTGAGCATGTCTATTGAGACACATCATTTTCATGTGGCCTGGGACCCAGCAAAACAAGAAACAGGAACTGATAGACGTTCCCATCAGCACAACGCTGTGCCACAGTATGTGTACTCTGGTGTAAATTCAAAAGTCCCAGAACCACTGCAGTGCTGCAGGTCTGGGTTAAAGGAATTTCAAGACAGTGTGTTAACCTGAGATATTGATATCACCCTGGTGCAGATTCAGTTCCAAAAAACAAATGAACAAACAAAAGGCAGAAATACTGAGATTCCAAAGGACTTTCTTTCATGGAGAGAGCTGAATTGGTACATTTGGCCTATTGGTATATATAGATTGGGATGGTATTTATTGTCAGTGTGCTTGTGTTCTGATCTTCACTTTTAAAAGTGAACTTCATTATATATATTACTATACTTTATTAAGTACTTATGAAAAATTGTTTGCCATTCAATAATGTGCAGTATCATAAAAACTTAGGGAAAATTTAGACTGTTCTACGCTTCAGAGTGGTCAAATACCATCATTTCTTCCCAGGGCTTCTGTAAAAAACAAGAAAAGGAGACAGTGAAATACAACTTTTGTATTTTAAATGTATAATAAACTTAGAATTTTGACTATTTCATCTAAAGGGCTTACACTGCAACACAAGCCAGTAATACATCTCTCTAAATCTCAACTTCATGAAAAGAAACTCAGAAATTCATAATTTGAATTGTGGCTTCAAGTTTAAACAGATTGTTTGAAGACAAATCATTTGTCAAGGTTAGCAGAATGTAGAAAAAAGATTGAGGCGTGCTTATCAATAAGAGTAGAGGCTTTCTTTTGGAGCCCTCTGTTCCCATTTAGAGACGAGCTACATATTGACAAGAGGTACAGGAACAGATTTTCTTTTATTTTCAAACCGAGTTCTCAAGCAGTCAAAGGACCTGGACAAAGTTCCCAAACCAGTGGGAGATCCTGGACCAAGAATAAGGTTTTATGACCCTAAGCATGACATTCTTCTACACTTTCTCATCCCTTTCCAATAAAACCAACTCCCTTTTTCCAAATATCAAGCATATGGCCACATTCCTTTAGGAATATCCATACTAGCTACTCAAAAGCTGAAGGAAGATAAACTTTCTCCACAAATTGATCCCAGATTCCATAGCTACTTTGGTTGCCACAGTATACAGATTAGGTTGTAAGGCTAGCAGAGTTGTTGTGTGTGCTGGGATCACGTGGAGTTGGGCAACATGCTGAATGGATCAAGACATACTGCAACCACAAATTCCTATGTCACCTAGACATAGAATTAAAAAAGACCACTCTCTAAATTATTTTCTGTAGTCTTTAAAAGAAAGTTGTTCTACTTTTCATCTTTCAAGGGCCATCTTGATAATTACTTTAACAAACTTCTAAAGTATTATTAAGAAAACACATTCTCACACTGTAAAATAATAAAATTATCCACTCAACTGATTAAAATGAACTGCATTTGAGGAAAAAAAAATAATTACAGTTACCAAAAAATTATAAAGAACTATCTGTAAAAGGAAACTAGATAAGTCAATAATTTTACTCTTTATTGAAAAACTAGTTTAAAATGGTAAAGCACTTCTGCACCTAATCAAAATGTTGGGGAACAACATAAAATACAAAGTCTGTGTCAGAACTGAGATATTGTTACATGTGTTTATAAGAGCACCAAGAAATGATTTTAATAGGTTTTTATATTGAATGAATTATTTTTATACAAAGTTTATCAATTGATATTTATTTTGGAAAGTTGCTGAAGATGTCTATTTTTCAAAATGCTTAAGATGTATGACATTAAACTCAATTTTATGAGGATCTTTGATGGGATATTTTGAATAATATGTTCATTCAGGAAACCTGGAATTGAGAAACAGTTTGGAAGATATTTAATTTTATAGTAAACATGATACCTATGTTGTAGCTATTGTACTTTTTAAACCTGTCATTAAGTATTTGGCATGTAGTTTACACTTTCTCTTAAGTCACAGTTGGTATGTTAATAAAAACAGAAGTGTCAAGATATGTGTATCACTAATTGTTCTATAAAATTTAATTACCCTAATTCTCTTTTATGTCCCCAAAGTCACAGAGAAAGCTGTGTAAGTTATGATGTGAATATTTTCATCTTTTTTTATCATTATGGATCAAAGTAATGTCAAAATTTTGAGAAATGGTAAGTCCAAATAGAATGAAAAAGAATTTAAGTTATTTTGTTATTATTTTACCCATGATATGATCACCACTTTCAGCAAACATTTGAGAATATAAAGAAATAATCTTTGTAGTTTATGTAAATAGTTAATATAAAATTTTCATCTATTGTTAGCCTTTGACTGTGTCTTCAAAATTCCTACAAACATAATGCCTTCCATTTGGAAGGGGGTTGAAAATATTTTAGATCCAGGTGCCTCCTTTTACTGTTACCCTCTCTAGCACTGACTCAATTGATTATCCCACAACTACTTCTTGCTGGCATTGTTATATTGTTGTTAAGTGCCATTGAGTCGTAAAATATTACTCATGTTAATCAAGAGCTCTTTAGTCTGACTCTTTAGTTCCGTAAGAAATCTTGAATTTATAATGTTTTATAAAAATATATATTATCACCTTAGGTTTCTAGTAATTTGAGTTTTTCCCACTATTTGAGCTAGTGTTCAGACACGTTCTCTTGCTTTTTAATTTAAAATGTAAATAAATGCACACAGTAAAAATTCAAACAGTCCAGAGAAACATAAAACAAAAAGTGAAAGTGTCTCTCCACTCTCAACCCTCAGTTCCTATTTCCAAAAATAACCTCTGTTATTATTATGTTGTTATTTGCCACCAAGGCAGCTCTGACTCATGATGACTTTACATGTAACAATTAAATGTTGCCCAGTCTTGCACTGTCTTTATGATCGTTGGAATATTTGAGTCCATTGTTATGGCTATTGTATCAATCCATCTCACTGAGGGTTTCCCTCATCTTTATTAGCCCTCTAATTTACTAAACATGATGTCTTTTCCACCAGTTGGTCTTACCTGATGACATGTCCAAAGTATGTGAGTTCAAGTTTCACCGTCCTCACTTCTAAGGAACATCCTGTTTGTATTTCTTCTAAGACTGATTTGTTTGCCCTTTTGACAGTACAAGGTACATTCAATATTCTTCACCAACGCCACTGTTCAAATGTGTCAATTCTTCTGACTTCCTTTTTCATTATCCAACTTTCACATGCATATGAGGCAATTGAAAAGACCATAGCCTTTTTGTGGTCTTTCATGTTGCTGGTGGCTTTCATGTTGCTATGGTGCTGGAAACTATGCTACCAGTATTTCAAATACCAGCAGGGTCACCCATGGTGGACAGGTTTCAGTGGAAGTTCCAGATTAAGACCAAGAAGAAGGCCTGGCGATCTACTTCCAAAAAATAGCCAATGAAAACCCTACAAATCACACAAAAAAATAGTCTGATCTAGTGTTATTATTATGCCATGTGTCTTTTTAAATTTGATACAATTGGGATTTTATTTTTCTTATTATTCTGAAATTACTCTTTTCCTTTAATGTATCTGGGTAATATTTCTATATCAAACCAAACGTATCTACTTCATTATTTTAATGGTTGCATAGTGTTCCTTTATATCAAATATAATGATTTCTTTGAACAGTTTACTATTGATGAACATTTAGGTTGTTTCCAATCTTTTACTATTATGAGCAATACTGAAGTGAGCATTCTTGTATATAATTAGGTATTGGCTTAATTTTTCAAAACCACTTGTCAGGAATCTTGGTTGCAAGAGTAAGAAACCAACTAAAATTGATTTACGTATTTTATTAATGTTTTACTTTTAAGTTTTATAGGTGAAGTTGAGCATATTTTCATATGTTTATAAGCCATCTGTTTCCCTCTACCTTCCTATTCTTTGCTAATTTTTTCACTGGGTTATTACATTTTATTGATTTCTTAGTATTTTTTACATTAGTAATCTTAGTTTTTCTTAATTGAGATATAATTTGTTACTGTAAAGTGCTCAAATCTTCAGTATAAAATTTAATGAAGTTTTACACATTTTCCCCAAGTATATACCTAGGAGTAGAAATTCTGAGTCACAGGGTTGTTTTGGATTAGTTTTTATAGACACTGCCAAATAATAGTGGAACCAATTTACACTTCTATCAACAATGTGCCATTTTCACCCATTGTTGTCGAGTCAATTTCGACTCATGGGGACCCTAGAGGACAGAGTAGAACTGCCCCATAGGGTTTCCAAGGCTCTAATCTTTATAGAAGCAGATTGCCACATTCCGCAGAGCGGCTGGCAGGTTTGAACTGCCAACCTTTCAGTTAAACAGCAAAGAACTTAACCACTGCACCACTGGGATTCTTTATCAGCAATGCGGGGGTGGGGGGTCGTTTTAAGTTCTCTGAGAGTGGGTGTACTTCAGTTTTGCCCATTACTAGGCATAGCCTTTACTACTGTGGCATGGTCCTTACTTGTAGGCATGATCTTTCTGGGGTTGCAACTAAATCTCATGGATGTTCTCCAGGGTCTTTCCACTCTGGGTGGGCTGAAACTCCAACCTTTCCCCAACTCTGTGCTCTTGCTACAAATTAGCTCTTAACTTACAAGAAGCTCTTTTTTTTTCTTTTTTTTTTTTTTTTACTAGAGACCGTAAAAGTTCACCCAGTGAATACACAGCTTAGAATTTGGTCAAGGACCCAAGAAAGACCCCATGTAGATTTTTGGAGATTCCTCTTTATAGCTTACTCCTCTCAAGTTTCCTGCCCGCTAGATGCCAACTGCTTTACTATTCTCAATCTCTAACCTCTATTTTGTCTGCCTATGACACTAATGCTCTCTTCTTGGGATCCACATCCCTGAGCTTGGAGGATATCCCCAAGGAGAAAGCCACTGTAAATATGGGGCTTGCTCTATGTGTTTTCTTTCTTATCTGCCTGTGCTATCTCCTAATGCCAGAAAGTAGTTGTGTTATGTATTTCATCAAGTTTTATAGTTGTTCCCAGTTTTTTTTTTTAACTTTTATTGTGCTTTAGGTGAAAGTTTACAGAGCAAATTAGTTTCTCATTCAACAATTTATACACAAAGTGTTTTGTCACATTTGTTGCAATCCCCGTGGTGTGTCAACACTCTCCCCTTTCCCATCCCAGGTTCCATTGTTTTCATCTGTCCATTTGTCCTGTCCCTTCCTGCCTTCTCGCCATTGCTTTTGGGCAGGTGTTGCCCATGTGTTCTCATATACATGACTGAACTAAGAAGTACATTCTTCACATGTGTTATTGTTGTTTTATAGACCTGTCTACTCTTTGGGTGAAGGGTGAACTTTGGGAGTGGCTTCAGTTCTGAGTTACAGGGTGTCCAGGGGCCATAGTCTTGGGGGTTCTTCCAGTCTCTGTCAGACCAGTAAGTCTAGTCTTTTTTTTTTTTTTTTTTTTGGTGAATTTGAATTTTGTTCTACATTTTTCTCCAGTTCTGTCCAGGACTCTCTATTGTGATCCCTGTCAGAGCAGCCAGTGGTAGCCAAGCACCATCTAGTTGTTCTGGGCTCAGGCTGGTGGAGGCTGTGGTATTTGTGGTCCATTAGTCCTCTGGACTAATATTTCCATGTGTCTTTGATTTTCTTCATCCTCCTTTGCTCTGGACGGGATAGGACCAGTAGGTGTACCTTAGATGGCCTCTTGGAAGATTTTAAGACCCACAAGCTTTAGCTACTCACCAAAGCTGGATGCAGAGCCTTTTCTTTATGAACTATGTTATGCCAATTGACTTAGATGTCCCCCGCAACCATGGTCCCCAGCTCTCAGCCCCAGTAACTCAGTCCCTCAGGGTGTTTGGATGTGTCTATGAAGTTTCTATGACTTTGTTTTGGTCAAGTTGTACTGACTTCCCCTATTTTGTATACTGTTTCCTTTCACCAAAGTTAACACTTATATGCTATCTAGTTAATGACTTTCCTTCCCCAACCCTCCCCAACTATCAAAGATTGTTTCTTTCTGCCTGTAAACCTTTTCTTGAGTTTTTATAATAGTGGTCTCATACAGTGTTTGTCCTTTTGTGATTGACTTATTTCTCTCAACATAATGCCCTCCAAATTCATCCATGTTGTGAGATATTTTGTGGATTTATCATTGTTCTTTATCGTTGGGAAGTATTCCACTGTAGTTTTATCTGTTTATTCATTCATCTGTTGATGGCCATTTAGGTGGTTTCCATCTTTTTGCTATTGTGAATAATGCTGCAATGAACATGGGTGTGCATATGTCTATTTGTGTGACCACTCTTATTTTTCTAGGCTATATTCCTAGGAGTGAGATTGCTGGATCATATGGTGTTTCTATTTCTAGCTTTTTAAAGAAACACCATATTGTTTTCCATAGTGGTTGTACCATTTTACATTCCCACCAGCAGTGCATGAGAGTTCTAATCTCCCCACAACCTCTCCAACCTTTCTGTTTTTTTGATTAGTGCCAATAATGTAGGGACAAGATGGTATCTCAATGTAGTTTTGATTTGCATTTCTGTAATGGCTAATGATCGGGAGCATTCCTTCATGTGTCTGTTAGCTGCTGGAATGTCTTCTTCTGTGAAGTATCTGCTCATATCATTTGCCCATTTTTAAATTGGATTGTCTTTTTGCTGTTGAGGTGTTGCAGTATCTCATAGATTTTAGAGTCAAACCTTTGTCAGATACGTCATAGCCAAATTTTTTTCCCAGTCTGTAGGTTCCCTTTTTACTCTTTTGCTGAAGTCTTTTGACGAGCATATGTGTTCAGTTTTTAGGAGCTCCCAGTTATTTAGTTTATCTTCTGGTCTTTGTGCATTGTTAGTTATGGTTTGTATCCTATTTATGCCATGTATTAGGGCCTCTAGCATTGTCCCAGGCGTTTCTCAAGTTTAAGGAACTGAAATAAAAATTCAAGCCTCAAGTTGCAATATTGAAGGATTCTAGGGGGAAAATACTAAACGATGCAGGAAGGATCAAAAGAAGATGGAACGAATACATAGAGTAAGTATACCAAAAAAAATTGGTCAATGTTCAACCATTTCAGGAGGTAGCATATGATCAGGAACTGATGGTACTAAAGGAAGAGGTCCAAGCTGCACTGAAGGCATTGGCAAAACACAAGGGTCCAGGAATTGACGGAATACCAATTGAGATGTTTCAACAAATGGATATAGCGCTGGAAGTGCCCACTCGTCTATGCCAAGAAATTTGGAAGACAGCTACCTGGCCAACCAACTGGAAGAGATCCATATTTATGCCTATTCCAAAGAAAGATTATCCAACCAAATTCGGAAATTATCAAACAATATCATTAACATGCCTTTGAATTATGGTGTTGGCTGAAGAATATTGAATATACTACAGACTGCCCAAAGAAAGAACAAATCTGTCTAGGAAGAAGTACAGCCAGAATGTTCTTTAGAAACAAGGACGGTGAGACTATGTCTCACATACTTTAGACATGTTATCAGGAGGGATCAGTCCCTGGAGCAGGACATCATGTTTGGTGAAGTAGAGGGTCAGAGAAAAAGAGGAAGACCCTCAATGAGACAAAATGACACAGTAGCTGCAACAGTGGGCTTAAGCATAACAACAATTGTGAGGATGGCGCAGGACCGGGCAGTGTTTTATTCTGTTGTGCATGGGGTTGCTATGAGTTGGAACCAACTGGACGGCACCTAACAACAATTATAAATGATATTGTTTTCTTTATTTCCTTTTGGAAGTTCTCTTTGTTGGTGTATAGGAATCCAACTGATTCTGTATGTTGATCTTGTATCCTGGTACTCTCCTCAATCTTTATGTTAGTTCCAATAGTTTTCTTGTGGAATCTTTGGGGTTCTTTATGTATAGGATCATATAATCTGCAAATAGGGATAATTTTACTTCTTCCTTTCTGATTTGAATGCCCTCTATTTCTTTTTCTTGCCTTATTGTTCTAGCTAGGACTTCCAGCACAATGTTAAATAGCAGTGGTGATAAAGGGTATCTGTGACTTGTTCCCCTTCTCAGGGGGAATACTTTCAGCCCCTCTCTGTTGAGAATGATGTTGGCTGTTGGTTTTGTATAGATGCGCTTTACTATGTTGAGGAATTTTCCTTCTATTCCTATTTTGCTGAGACTTTTTTCTTTTATCAGGAATTGATGTTGGACTTTATCAAATGTCTTTTCTGTGTCGATTGAAATGATCACTCTTTTATTTATGTGGTGGATTACGTTGACTGCTTTTCTAATGTTGAACCATCGTACTTACTGTGAATCCCACTTGGTTGTGGTGTATTTTTTTTTTTTTTCTGATATGATGCTGAATTCTATTGACTAGATTTTTGTTAAAAATTTTACATCTCTATTCTTGAGAGATGTTGGTCTGTAATTTTCTTTTTTTGTGGTGTCTTTGCCTGACTTTGGTGTCAAGGTTTTTCTGACTTCATAGAATGAATTCAAGAATATTCCTTCCTTTTTCTATGCTCTGAAATAGTTTGAGTAGTACTGGTGTGAGCTTTTCTCTGAATGTTTGGTAGAATTCTCCAGTGTAGCTGACCAGGCTGGAGTTTTTGTTGGAAGTTTTTTAAAATTACTTATTCAATCTCTTCTCTTGTTAGGGGTTTGTTGAGATTTTCTATCTCAGCTTAGTTTAGGTAGGTAGTGTGTTTCTAGAAATTTGTCCATTTTTTCTAGGTTCTCAAATTTATTGGAGTACAATTTTTCATAATATTCTTTTATGACCGTTTTTATTTCAGTTGGGTCTGTTGTATTGTCCCCCATCTCAGTTTTTATTCAGATTATTTGCTTCCTCTCCTGTTTTTCTTTTGTAAATTATGCCAGTGGTTTGTTGATTTTGTTGATCTTTTCAAAGAACCAACTTCTGGTCTTGTTGATTCTTTCTATTGTTTTTCTGTTCTCTATTTCATTTATTTCTGCTCTAATCTTTATTATTTCCTTTCTTCTGGTGGCTGTGAGCTTCTTTTGCTGTTCTTTTTCTATCTGTTTGAGTTGTAGGGCTAGCATTTAGATTTTGGCCTATTCTTCTTTTTTTGACGTGTGCATTTATTGCTATAAATTGACCTCTGAGCACTGCCTGTGCTGTGTCCCAAAGGTTTCGGTATGATGTGTCTTTATTCTCATTTGATTCTAGGAATTTTTTTAATTCCTTCTTTGATTTCTTCTATTGCCATTTGTTTCTAAACAAGGTGTTATTCAGTTTCCATGTGCTTGATTTTTTATCCTTGCTCTTCCTGTTAATAATTTCTACTTTTATGGCACTGTGGTCAAAGAAGATGCTTTGTATTATCTCAGTGTTTTGGATTTTGTTGAGGGTTGCTTTGTGGTCTAAGATGTGGTCTATTCTGCAAACACTTTGAGGGACACACTAGCAGGGGTGGAGGTCTGGGGACCATGCTTTCAGGGGACATCTAGGTCAATTGGCATAACAAAGCTTATTAAGAAAACATTCTGCATCCTACTTTGGTGAGTGGTGTCTGGGGCCTTAAAAGCTAGCAAGCAGCCATCTAAGATGCATCAACTGGTCCCAACCCACCTGGAGTAAAGAAGAATGAAGAACACCAAAGGCACAAGGAGAGCATTAGCACAGGAGACAGAAAGGGCCACATAAACCAGAGACTGCATCAGCCTGAGACCAGAACTATGTGGTGCCCAGCTACCACCATGACTGCCCTGACAGGGAACACAACAGAGAGTCCCTGACGGAGCAGGAGAAAAGTGGGGTGCAAAACTCAAATTCTAGTAAAAAGACCAGACTTAATGGTCTAAGTGAGACTGGAGGAACCCCAGAAAGCATGGCCCCTGGACTCTCTGTCAACCCAGAACTAAAACCATTCCCGAGGCCAACTCTTCAGACAAAGATTAGACTGGACTATGGGACATAAAATGATACTAGTGAAGAGTGTGCTTCTTAGCTCAAGTAGTTACATGAGACTAAATGGGAAGCTCCTGTCCGGAGGTGAGATGAGAAGGCAGAGAGGGTCAGGAACTGGTTGAATGGACACGGGAAACCAGGGGTGGAAAGGAGGAGTGTGCTGTCGCAGTATAGGGAGAGCAATTAGGGTCACATAACAATGTATGTATAAATTTTTGTATGAGAGATTAACTTGAATTGTAAACTTTCAGTTAAAGTACAACAATAAAATAAAAAAATAAAAAAGATGTGGTCTATTCTGGAGAACGTTTCGTGTGCATTGGAAAAGAATGTGTACTTTGCTGCTGTTGGGTGGAGTGTTCTTTATATGTCTGTGAGGTCCAGTGGTTGATTTTGGCCTTTAGATCTTCTGTATCTTTGCTGAGTTTCTTCCTAGATGCTCTGTACTTTACCAAGAGTAGTGGGTTGAAGTCTCCTACTAATATTGTGGAACTGTCTATTTCTCTTTTCAGTGCCGTTAGAGTTTGTTTTATATATTTTGGAGCCTTGTTGTTGGGTGTGTAGGTATTTATTAAGGTTATATCTTCTTGGTGTATTGTCCCGTTAATCATTATATAATGTCCTTCCTTGTCTTTTATTATTGATTTTGCCTTAGAGTCTATTTTATCTGAGATTAGTATTGCCACTCCTGCCCTTTTTTGTTTACCATTCCCTTAATACATATTTTTTACATCCTTTGATTTTTAATAAATTTGTGTCTTTGTGTCTAAGATGTGTCTCTTGCAGACAGAATATTGAGGGGTCATTGTTTTTAATCCATTCTGCCATTCTCTGTCTCTTTATGGATGCATTTAAACCCTTTACATTCAGTGTGATTATCAATAGGCATGAATTTATTGCTGTCATAATGTTGTGCTTATTTCTGTGGTGCTGACAGTTTCCTTATACCTCTCACTTTCCTGTGCCAAGTTCCTTTTGTTTGTGGATTTTCTTTTCTTTCATTATTGCAGATTTTGTGTTTACTGAATCTGTATTTTTCTTTTTTATTCTTATCAGTAGGTTTGTTAACTTTCTTTGCAGTTACTTTGAAATTTACCTTATCTCACTAAGTTTGAACCAGTCTTTTTAACTTGATATTGCCTTGATTCTTCTCCATTTGAAAGTCTATACCTACACCATTTATTCTCACTTTTATTGTTTTGACGTTTTTGTCACTTACAGATTGACATCTTTGTTTCTCTGTTTTAAGTCTTTTAGCTTAGTTTTATCATTGAGAGTTCTTTACTTAGGCTGGTATCCAGCTGTTGCTGTCCTGTGTTCTAGACTCTGGTTGTTGTCTGATGCTGTTCATTCTCTAACCGAAGGACTCTCTTTAATATTTCTTATACGTTTGGTTTGGTTTTTATGAATTCCCTTAATTTCCGTTTATCTGGAAATTTCCTAATCTCATCATCGTATTTGATAGACAGTATTGCATGATATATTACTCTTGGTTGGCAGTTTTTTCTTTTCTTTCAAGGTTTTATACATGTCATCCCATTGTCCTCTTGCCTGCATAGTTTCTGCCGAGTTATGAGAGTTTAGTCTTATTGTTTCCCCTTTGTAAGTGACTTTGTTTTTCTTGAGCTGCTGTCAGTATTTTCTCTTTGTTTTTGGTTTTGGCAAGTGTGATTATATGTCATGGTGACTTTCTTTTGGGGTCTGTCCTATATGGGATTTGTTGAGCTTATTGGATGGTCAACTTTTTGGTCTTTCATGATATTAGGAAAATTTTCTGCCAGCAAATCTTCAACAATCTTCTTTGTTTTCCATTTTCTCCCTCTGTTCTGGAACTCCAGTCATGCGCAAATCTTTGCTCTTGAGTGTGTCCCATGTATTTGTTAGGTTTTCTTCATTATTTTCTCTGACTTTTCCTCAAACAAAGTGGTGTCCATGAATTTGTCTTCAATCTCATTAATTCTGTCTTCCATTTTTCAAATTTGCTCCTAAAACTTTCTATTGAGTTGTCCATTTCTGAAATTTTGTGTTTAATGTTTGATTTCTAGTTGCTGTTTTTGTATTATTTCTAATCATTTGTTTATTTTGGCATTTTGTTCTTGTATTATTTCCCTGAACTTTTCTATTGCTTTGTCTGTGTTTTCCTTGATTTTGGCTATTTTTTTGTTGGTTTTGTCTGTGTTTTCCATGATTTTGACTATTTTTTCCATGGTTTTGTCTGTATTTTTCTTGATCTCTTTCCTAATCTCTTGAAGAGCCCTGAATATTAGTCTTTTGAATTCCGTATCAGATAGTTCCACTGCATTTTTGTCTGCCAGAAGGTCATCTGCTTATTTTGGTAACTTGCTGGAGCCATATTGTCCTGATTTTTTATATGTGGTGTCTCTGAGAGATTAAGGTATTATTTTCTTTATTTATTGATTGTATGTTCATTTGTTTCGTCCTGCTTTTTTGTTTTGTTTTGTTTTTATATGTCAGGGCGGGTGGGCCAGGCATGTTTTGCTACTTGCTTGTCTGTAGGCACAATAGTTCTCCCACTTTGTCCGGGTAGGCAGGGAAGCAGCAGGCAGAGTGAGCCTGCTTTGCTGTACATTGGTTTGGTGAGGTAGCTAAGATGCTGTATGCCTCTTGATGTTGGTCCAGCTGTGTGGGAGTGTTCACAGTCCCTTGCTAGAAAGGCAGGTTGTCAGATTGGCAGTGGTACAGGCTTGCTTCCCACCATTCAGCAGCTTGTCATGTGGTTGGCGGGGGGGAGTGCAGGCTCAGTGCAGTGATGTGCCTGAGCACGGGGGATGCTCTAGCCACCACAGCTCATCAGAGGCTGGTGGGAAGGGGGAGTGGTGTACAGGGCTAGGTTGGTGTTGTTGTTGTTAGGTACCCTCGAATCAGTTCCAACTCACAGCAACATTATGTTCAACAGAACAAACACTGCCTGGTCCTGCACCATCCTCACAATTTTTGTTATGCTTGAGCCCATCGTTGCAACCACTATGTCAATCCATCTCATTGAGGATCTTCCTCTTTTTTACTGACCCTCTACTTTACCAAGCATGATGTCCTTCTCCAGGGACTGATCCCTCCTGATAACATGTCCAAAGTATGTGAGACATAGTCTCGCCATCCTTGCTTCTAAGGAGCATTCTGGTTGTACTTCTTCCAAGACAGATTTGTTCATTCTTTTAGCAGTCCAAGATCTATTCAGTATTCTTCACCAAACCACAATTCAAAGGCATCGATTCTTCCTTGGTCTTTCTTATTCACTGTCCGGCTTTTGCATGCATATGACGCAACTGAAAACACCATAGCTTGGGTCAGGCGCACCTTAGTCTTCAAGGTGACAGCTTTGCTTTTCAGCTCTTAAAGAGGTCTTTTGCAGCGGATTTGCCCAATGTGATGTGTCTTTTGATTTCTTGACTGCTGCTTCCATGGGTGTTGATTGTGGGTCCAAGTAAAATTAAATCCTTGACAACTTCAATCTTTTCTCCATTTTTCAGGATATTGCTTATTGATCCAGTTGTGAGGGTTTTTGTTTCTTTATGTTGAGGTGTAATTCATACTGAAGGCTGTGGTCTTCAATCTTTATCAGTAAGTGCTTCAAGTCCTCTTCACTTTCAGTAAGTAAAGTTGTGTCATCAGTATAATGCAGGTTGTTAATGAGTATTCCTCCAATCTTCATGTCCTATTCTTCTTTATAGTATCTAGCTTCTCAGATTATTTGCTCAGCATAGAGATTGAACAGGTATGGTGAAAGGACAAAACCTTAACGCACAACTTTCCTGACTTTAAACCACGCAGTATCCCCTTGTTCTATTCAAATGACTGCCTCTTAGTCTATGTATAGGTTCTGCATGAGCACAATTAAGTGTTCTGGAATTCCCATTCTTTGCAATGTATCCATAATTTGTTATGATCCACACAGTCTTTGGGTAGTCAATAAAACAGGTAAACATCTTTCTGGTATTCTCTGCTTTCAGCCAAGATCCATCTGACATCAGCAATGATATCCCTGCTTCCACATCCTCTTCTGAATCTGGCTTGAATTTCTGGCAGTTCCCTGTTAATGTACTGCTGCAACCACTTTTGAATGATCTTCAGCAAAATTTTATTTGTGTGTGATATTAATGATATTGTTTGATATTTTCTGCATTCTGTTGGATCACCTTTCTTTGGAAAGGGCACAAATATGGATCTCTTCCAGTTGGTTGGCCAGGCAGCTGTCTTCCAAATTTCTTGGCACAGATGACTGATTGTTTCCAGCACTGCATCTGTTTGTTAGAACACCTCAATTGGTATTCCATCAATTCCTGAAGACTTGTTTTTTGCCAATTCCTGGAGACTTGTTTTTGACTTCATTGCAGCTTAGACTTCTCCCTTCAGTACCATCAGTTCCTGATCATATGCTATCTCCTGAAATGGTTGAACACTGACCAATTCTTTTTGGTATAGTGACTCTGTATATTCCTTCCATCTTCTTTTGATGTTTCCTATTTTCCCCGTAGAATCCTTCACTATTGCAACTCGAGGCTTGAATTTTTTATTCAGTTCTTTTAGCTTGAGAAATGCTAAGCG
This sequence comes from Dugong dugon, assembly GCA_030035585.1. NCBI lineage: Eukaryota > Metazoa > Chordata > Mammalia > Sirenia > Dugongidae > Dugong > Dugong dugon. The sequence continues at coordinate 94,509,669 of CM057462.1, forward strand.
TGTTCTTCCCTTTTGGTTTTCTATTTCTAGGTCTTTGCACATGTCATTATAATACTGTACTTTGTCTTCTCAAGCTGCCTTTTGAAATCTTCTGTTTAGCTCTTTAACTTCATCATTTCTTCCTTTTGCTTTAGCTACTCAACATTCAAGAGTAAGTTTCAGAGTCTCTTCTGACATCCATTTTGGTGTTTTCTTTCTTTCCTGTCTTTTTAATGACCTCTCACTTTCTTCATCTATGATGTTCTTGATGTCATTTCACAACTCACCTGGTCTTCGGTCATTAGTGTTCAACGCATCAAATCTATTCTTGAGATGGTCTCTAAATTCAGGTGAGATACACTCAAGGTCGTACTTTGGCTGTATTGGACTTGTTCTAATTTTCTTCAATTTCAACTTGAACTTGCGTATGACCAATTGATAGTCTGTTCCACAGTTGGCCCCCCGGCCTTGTTCTGACTGAGGATATTGAGCTTTTCCATAGTTTTTTTCCACAGATACAGTCAGTTGGATTCCTGTGTATTCCATCTGGCAAGGTCCATGTGGATAGTCACTGTTTATGTTGGTGAAAAAAGTATTTGCAATAAAGAAGTCATTGGTCTTGCAAAATTCTATCATGTAATCTCTGGTATCATTTCTATCACCAAGGCCATATTTTCAACTACCGATCCTTCTTCTTTGTTTCCAACTTTCACATTCCAATCAGCAGTAATTATCAATGCATCCTGATTGTATGTTTGATCAATTTCAGACCACAGAAGTTGGTAAAAATCTTCAATTTCTTCATGTTTGGCCTTAGTGGTTGGTGCATAAATTTGAATAATAGTCCTATTAACTGGTCTTCCTTGTAGGCGTATGGATATTATCCTATCACTGACAACGCTGTACTTCAGGATAGATCTTGAAATGTTCTTTTGATGATGAATGCTATACCATTCCTCTTCATGTTGTCATTCCCAATATAGTAGACCATATGATTGTCTGATTCAAGATGGCCCATACCAGTCCATTTCAGCTCACTAATGCCTAGGATATCGATGTTTATGCATTCCATTTCATTCTTGATGATTTACAATTTTCCTAGATTAATACCTCATACATTCCACGTTCTGATTATTAATGTATGTTTGCAGCTGTTTCTTCTCATTTTGAGTCGTGCCACATCAGCAAATGAAGGTCCAGAAAGCTTGACTCCGTTCGTATCATTAAGGTTAACTTTACTTTGAGGAGGCAGCTCTTCCCCGGTTGTCTTTTGAGTGCCTTCCAACCTGGGGGGCTCATCTTCTGGCACTATATCAGACAATGTTCCGCTGCTATTCATAAGCTTTTCACTGGCTAATTCTTTTCAGAAGTAGGTGGCTGAGTCCTTCTTCCTAGTCTGTCTTAGTCTGGAAGCTCAACCGAAACCTCCCCACCATGGGTGACCCTACAGGTATTTGAATACTGGTGGCATAGCTTCCACCCTCCACGCATCTGTTAGTTTGTTGTACTGTGGTGCTTGCATGTTGCTGTGATGTTGGAAGCTGTGCCATCGGTATTCAAATACCAGCAGGTCACAGGGCTACATAGTGGGGAGAAAGAAAAGAAAAGATAAAAAAATAAAAGGTAGCCAGCAGATGGCAGTGGGGGGGACCTGGGGGCCAGCAGGAAAGGGGGGATGGTATATGAGGCTAGGTGGGAGGTAGAAAGAAAGAAAAAGAAAAAACTTAAATGTAAATGAAAAAACTGGCTCTGCAGTGGGGGCTGGCAAGTGAGGGCAGGATGGATCCGATGGCCAGTTGGAAGGGAGGGGATGTCATGTATGGAGACAGGTGGGGGGTGGGGGAAGAAGAAGAAAAGGAAACAGAAAAGAAAAAAAAAAAGCACAGTGGGATCTGGCTGGTGGGGGCGGAGCAGACCTGGGGTGGCAGCGAGTTGGTGCTTCTCTAATCAAGCGGTGCCGCATGGTGCCTCAGGAAGGGGTGGAGGTGTGTTTCCAGTTTTTTTAATGGAGAATAAGTCTGATATAACTACTTTGCTGTAGCCAGTTCTAGAAGCATGCAACGATTGTATATTAAAAATATATTCCTTATCTCTCACATATTTAAATATGTATTACAATTTTTCATTTAAATTTTGATTTTGGAGTATTATTGCCATTCATACATTCTATATTCTTACATTATTTAATTTTTTGACTTTTCTTTCATTGCTTCTAGGTTTTGCACCATGTTTAGAAAAGTATTTCCAATTCCAACACTTTTATTAGGACTTAATTTTTATGGTACTTTTATGCTATAATTTTATGTTTGTATATTTAATTTATTTGGAACTTATTTTGATGTAAGAAATTAAATTATGATCTATCTCCTATATTTTTTTTAAATGGCTAATCAGTTGTCCCAATATAACTTGACTCAGGGAAAACATACAAACCAACAAATTACCTCTTTTTCCCACTAATATAAAAGCCACTTACAGATCCTCAAATGTATTTGTGTTTATTTTGGGGCTCTGTCTTAGTCATCTAATGCTGCTGTAACATAAATACCACAAATGGATGGCTTTAACAAAGAGAAATTTATTTCCTCACAGTAAAGTAGGCTAAAAGTCCAAATTCAGGGCATCAGCTCCAGGGGAAGGCCTTCTCTCTCTGTCGGCCTTCTCATCAATCTCCCCCTGGACTAGGAGCTTCTCCACGCAGGGACCCTGGGCCAAGGTCACGCTCTGCTCCTGGCACTGCTTTCTTGGTGGTATGAGGTCCCCCCTCTCTCCTTGCTTCCCTTTCCTTTTTGTCTCTTGAGAGATAAAAGGTGGTACAAGCTATACCCCAGGGAAACTCCCTTTACATAGGATCAGGGGTGTGACCTGGGTAAACGTGTTGCAATCCCACCCTAATCCTCTTTAACATAAAGTTACAATCATAAAATGGAGGACAACCACACAATAGTGGGAATCATGGTCCAGCCAAATTGATACACACATTTTTTGGGGGACATAATTCAATCCATGGCATTCCACCCTTTGACTCCCCAAAAATCACATCCTTGAAACATGCAAAACATATTCACCCCATCATACCATAGCAAAAGTCTTAACTCCAAGTCCGAAATCCAGAAATTCCTCTTTATCTGTGAAATCTAAAATACAGGTTATCGGCTTCCAAAGGTACAATAGCAGAACAGGCACAAGCTAGACATTTCCATTACAAATGGGAGAAACTGGAGGAAAAGAAGGGATAACAGGCACCAAGCAAGCAGCAGAGCACATTACATTAGCCCTCAAGGCTTTGAAAATAATCCTCTGTTCTCTGAGACAATTTACACAGTGGCCCTGCCCTCCAGACTCTAGATATTGGCCACACTCTCCAGATTCTGAGTGGACGCCCCTCGGCCCTGGGCTTCAGCTCCTCCTTCCAGGCCCACTGGGACAGCAACTCTGCTCCCTCAGCTTTAGGTGCACCATTCTCCTAGTCCATCTGAGTGGTGACTCCACCCTTAGAAATACCAGAGGCCATGGCTCCACCCTTTGGAACCCCTGAGGTCCTGGCCATACCTTTTGAGACTGAGGCAGCTCAGCTTCCTGTGTTTGCTCTTCAGCTTCTGCTTCCTGGTTTCTTGGCCTCTTGGCTCTTCAGGCCTCATGCCCGCAACTGCCCTGCTGGGGCAAGTGTTCCAAAGCTCTGTAGCTTCACCGATAAGTGCCTAGAGGCACCCTACTCCTCCAGGAAGCCTCCTGCGCACAGGTACTCAGCTCTTTTGCTCTGTGGGTCAGCAAGCCTAGCTCCACTGGTAAGTGCCCAGAGGCACCTCACTCTACCAGGAAGCCTCCTGTGCACAGGCACTCAGCTCCCTTGCTCTGTGGGTCGGCTCCAGCACCATCTCATGCTGGTATCCTGGTTCTGCTGCTGCTGATCCTCTGCTGCTTCCACTCCTCTATCCATTCACAGTTTCAAAACGGCTTCCACATTTTAGGTATCTGTTAGAGCAGCACCCTACTCTCTCTGTACCAAATTCTATCTTAGTCATCTAGTGTTGCTATAACAGAAATACCACAGATGGATGGCTTTAACAAAGAGAAATTTATTTATTCACAGAAAGTACGCTAAAAGTCCAAATTCAGGGCATCAGCTCCAGGGGAAGGCTTTCTCTCTCTGTTGGCTTTCTCATCAATCTTCCGCTGGACTAGGAGCTTCTCCGTGCAGGGACCCTGAGTCCAAAGGATGCACTTGGCTCCTGGCACTGCTTTCTTGGTGGTATGAGGTCCCCACTCTCTGCTTGCTTCCCTTTCCTTTTATCCCTTGAGAGATAAAAGGTGGTGCAAGCTACACCCCAGGGAAACTCACTTTACATAGGATCAGGGATGTGACCTGGGTAAGGGTGTTATAATCCCACCCTAATCCTCTTTAACATAAAATTACAATCATAAAATGGAGGACAACCACACAATACTGGGAATCATGGCCCAGCCAAACTGATACACACATTTCTTGGCGGACATAATTCAATCTATGACAGGCTCTGTACTCTTTTTCATTGGTCATTCATTTCTTCTCTAGTACTAGATTTGTTAATTACTGCAGCCTCTCGATATGTTTTAATATCTGGAGAGATCAGTTCCTCATCCTGTTCATCATACTTATGGATATTCCTTCCAGAGTAATTTCAGTTTACTTTTTAAAAAATCTGATTATATTTCAATTGAAGTTAAAATAAAAATGTTGAAAAATGTCATCACAACAATAGTTGTCCAACATTATCTGTCAATTTTAAAACAATTTTGGGATGAAAACATTGCTTGTATCTTCTTAAATAAGGATTAAGGTAGATAATTCATACTTTATAATAATAAAATTATATATATATATATATATCATATATTATGTGGTTGTAGTTGGTTCTGAGTGTAACTTCTTTAATCTTTACAGAATTGATGCTATTACACAAGATGAATGGTTGTATTTTCCACTTAACCAAAAAGCAAAAACCTAACCCGTTGCCATCGAGTTGATTCCGACTTATAGCGACCCTATAGGACAGAGTAGAACTGCTCCATAGGATTTCCAAGGAGTGGCTGGTGGATTCAAACTACCAACCTTTTGGTTAGAAGTCAAGCTCTTAACCACTGCTCCACTTTCAAAAATCACCTTAGGATTGAGGGCGTGGGCCCTAAGTCTACCCCTCCTCATTTCCCAGTGATGAACCATGAGCACCCACCTATCTGAACCACTAGTTCCAACCTAGATTGGAACTGGAAATGGAAATCTTTGAGAGACTGATGTAGGGTGAAGGGAAGCTAATTCATTATCTCTGTCCCAACCCTATACAGGCTGTCTCCCATGGCATCTCTACTTCTAAATGTACATAGTTTCAAGTGTTCACCATTGATGCAATCATTTACTTTCCCTGTGGAAAGAATGACCTGTTACTTCTTCCCTGGGGTGGAGCGGGGAGAATTGTTCAAGGTAGAAGAGCACCTTCAGTACTGTGTCATCAAGTTCTTAAGAGCTTCACTAAGGTCCCCTATAGCACCTACATAGAGCATCATCACATCCCTCACACTTCACAACATTGCTGTCAGAAAAGTAGAGTAAGAGCCGATTCATATTTAACAAATGAGACTATCGAGACAGGAGACTGCTGAGAGGAAACGAAATCCTAGAGAGTGGATGACAGGTGCAGGGGAGGTGGCTACTCTTTCTGAGCTGGGAGTTGTTCAACCTGAGGTTGAGGGCACTTGAAGTGAGAAATGCTGATTACATTCTCCAAGGAAACTGACCCATTACGGTCTTTATGGTAAATTGCCTTGAATTCCATAAATGCCTTTTTCAGCAATTTTAGTAATTTCAGCAATATGTACACAGCATTGTCTGGTGTAAGGCTATCTGTCATACATACTCTGGTCACGAAGATTAGACAGAGAAACTGCTCTCAGCTGAGATTTATAGCTGATTTCAATAGCTCAGGCAGATGTGTAGACCAAAAGGGATGGAAAATAGAGAATTAACAGAGATGTTTTCATGACACTAGGGAGCATAGCAGCCTGGTAGAAGAAAGAGAAACTTTTCAGATAACAAAATCAGGCCTATAAAGAAGAGATTCATGCCAAGTAGCACTTGGAAGTATAAGAGATGTGGGTCAACCATATCACTACTAACATCACCAAAATGTGTATGCACTTAACCAGTTTCTGTAGAGTTGACTCTGACTCATGGTGATCCTATGTGTGTCAGAGTAGAACCGTGCTCCATAGGGTTTTCAATGGCTGATTTTCGGAAGTAGATCGATTTCCAGGCCTTCCGTCCAGGTGCCTCTGGGTGAGCTTGAACCTCCAATGTTTTAGTTAGCAGCTGATTGCACTGTTTGTGCCACCCAGGGACTACATATGCACTTAAAGACATGGGAAAATATGGTTCTAAAACATTACATATGAGGAAATTAGTTTTGTAAAATCAAAATCCCTTATAGATATGTAATTATAATCTTATTTAAAATAGTTAACTAATCCTGATCACTTCTTTTGAAATCTTATCCAGTAAGGAGAAGCACCTTAACCATTGGGAGTCATATGCCAGGAAATCTGCAAGTCAAAACATGTAGCTAGGTGTTTTGTAGTAATGGAAAAGCATTAGCAGAAGTTAAAATTCAACTTTGAATGGTTTTATTTGAATCTGGAAGGGTAAAGTCATCCAGGTCAAGATGGTGCTTGTGTATTTTTGTTTCGTTATAGCTAGAGTATCCATCATCTTTCTAGGCCAATTCACTTGTACTACAGTGGGCTCAGTGAGGAGTTGGCTAGATAGCTGGGTGTTTGTGGATCATCATTGGGAAATGAAGAGGGGGTAAATTTAGAGCCCAGAACCCTCAGTCCTAAGGTGACTATCAAAGGTAATTTTTGAAAGTCTAAATGGAAAGTATAACATAAATTCTTTAAAGATTAAAAATTTACACTCAGTTGGAACCAACTAAAGGAGTAAGCCAGATGATTCTAACATATAAAAATTGCTTGAGTTTGGAAGATTTAAATTAGACTTGAAAAAATTAAAGTGATCATGTGACTATTTTGAAGTGCGAGTATTCTGACAATATTGAGTAACATACCACACATCTATGTAGGTTATTTCTTTCTGTTTCAAGGGCTTTTTGTGATTAAATACAAGTAGTCCCAGACTTATAATGGGGTACCGTTCCAACAACTCTGTTGCAAGTTGGTTTTGATGTAAGTCGAATTATTTTTTTTTTAGTTTTCATTATTATTGCTTTTTATTATCACTATCTTTATAAATTGGATCCTTATTTGTCCTTGGGGGTTAGAAATATTACAGATAAACTTACAGATATATTTGAATATGTACACACGTGCATAAAAAAATACACAAATCATAAAAATTTACTTCAACAATGAAGAAGAGTTGGATGACTATGGCATTTGTCAGTTGCAGTAATAACTCCATTTGTGGAAGGTTCTGGATCATCTGGATTATCCTTGGGAATGGGGATGACATTTCTAGTCAGTAAATTAGTGAGAGTTGTCTCTGGTCCTTTTCTTTTTTTCTTTGTATATTTCTCGGTATCATCTCACTGCTTCCTGAATCTGCCTATTGACATTAGCAAAGCAATCAGCATTTGAGTCCATGTTTTCAAGTGACTGAAGCCCCTGATTTAGTTTAGAAAAAACTCCAGCTAATCCTTTCACTGTAAATTTTTTCAACAACTTCTTGCCTTCTTCTTCCATCTTATCCAGCTCATCCTTGAATTTTTCAGCAGCTTCAACATCAGTGTTTTGTGCAACCCTTGCTGGCATTAAAGTACTTGTGGTAGTCTTCTCCTTGCTATTCCTTCAAGTTTTCAAAAAGGCTGCATGCTTCTGTTTGAATCTCAGTAAACTCATAGGAATCCTCTTCTGGATTTGGTCTTCTATCCAAATCATCGAGAGCTTCTCCATCCTGTGGATTTGGTCCTTGCCTCTTCTTTGTTAAAATTTTTGATTTTATTCCAGTTGCTCTTTTAACTGCCTCCAAAATCCTATTCTCATCCTTAATGATTGTTGAAACGGTTGAATGAGACAGTCCTTCCTCATGTGCTATTTCACCGACTTTCCATTTTTATAGGCCTTAATGATCTTCATCTTTATACCCATGTCTAGAGCCTTCCTTGCCTTCTTTTTTGGATTAGAACTTTCAGTGGCATGACTTTTTTGCTAGACATATTGTTGGGGGTATAAGCAGTGCAGGTGTTACAGTTAGAGAAACTTGAACAGCTCGTCTTCAAATTAACAACTGATGCTTCTTATGGTACGAAAAGCTAAATATGATCATGCTGGGGAAACCCTGGTGGTATAGTGGTTAAGAGCGATGGCTGCAAACCAAAAGGTCAGCAGTTCAAATCCACCAGGCTCCGCTTGGAAACCATATAGGGCAGTTCTCCTCTGTCCTATAGGGAGGCTGTGAGTTGGAATCGACTCCATGGTAATGGGTTTTGTTTTGTTTTGTTTTATAGGCCTGGTCTACACTGCAGTCGGCATTGTAAATTGGGTGCACAGTTCAGCTGTCATATGTTGTTAGAGTTGAACATTGCCCAAGTTTCTATCTGTTATGACTCCCAACACTGACACTGAGTTCATTGTAAACTGGGCCATAGCCTGCTATACGGCAGAGTTTTGAACAGTAAATCACAAAACTGAATATCTGCAAGTGAACATCTGAGAATGAGAACATCAACAAATTACGTGCTGCAACATTGTATGTAGTACATATTACTAACAATAAGATGTACAAAAGAAAAGGACAGTCGCAAGTGTGTCTTAACTTAAATATTTTCTAAGTTGAGAACTACCTATAATGAAATAGCCATTCGTTTTTTCCAAAGCTTTGGCCATGTTAAAGATACCCGGTAGCAACAAAGTATTCTCTTTATTTAAAACCATGTCAAGGGAAAAAAATCTATAAGACATGTTTTTGGACATTTTTGAACGGACTGGACATTAGGTGATATTTAGGGATTATTATCAACATTCTTAGGTAACAGAAAAGTTATGTAAAAAAGTCTTCTTTCATAGGTGATGTATATTAAAGTTTTAGAGGTAAAGTGTCAAAATGTCTACAACTTACAACTTTCAAGTGGATTGAATTGTGTCCCCCCTAAATTATGTTGAAGTTCTAACCCCTGTACAGGTGAATGTGACCTTGTTTGTATATGGGATCTTTCTTTTAAGATGTGACCATTAAGTTAATGAGGTCATACCAGAGTAGGGTGGGTCCTAATCCCGTCTAAATGATGCTTTATAAAAGAGAAGAACAGACACAGAGACAGGGTCACACAGGACAAGATGCCACGTGAAGATACGTGTAAAAGACAAGGAAGGCCAGGAAATACCCAGGTACCATATTCTGGAAGAGACGAGGAAGGATCTTCCCTTAAAGTGCGCAGAGAGAGAGCGTGGCTCTGCTGATGCCCTGAATTTGCACTTCTAGCCTCCAGAGCTGTGAGACAATAGATTTCTGTTCTTTAAAGTCACCCACTTTGTGGTATTTTATTATGGCAACCCTAGGAAACTAAGATATACATAATTTTAAAATGTGGCAAATGTAAACAATTATTGAATATAGGTAGTAGGTTTGTAGTTGTCCATTATATAATTCTTCTAATTTTCTGTGTGTTTAAAATTTTTTAAATGAAATGTTGAATGAAAGGGAAACAAGTTTTAAAAAGGAGATACTAGAACAGATAAGCCTATTAGCCAGTATATTTTGAAGTATTACCTGCTGTACTTTCTCTTCCCAGACATCTCCTGACCTCCTTATTGCATAACCATTCTCATACTAAGACTAGGTCATGGGCTGAGGTTTACTGGCCCAGGGAAGTAGGGGATGAATACAGCCCAGACAAAGAGGTCACTACTATTCAGCTTCAATTTCCAAAATACTGTTTGCTTAAAGGCTGTGGCCAAAACAATAGACTGTAAAGCAAGAGTTTCATTTAAAAGAACTGTATTTTGTTGGTAGTTAAAAAGTTTGGTGTTCAAAGAATCATAACTTTGAGGGTTAATACTAGGGTTATATTCTAAATTATAGAAAAGGAGATCTCCATTTCCAATATTATAGTGCATATTATGGATTGAATTGTGTCCCCCCAAAATATGTGTTGTAAATCCTAACCTCTATGCTTGTGGTTATAATCCCATTTGGGAATGGGTTGTCTTTGTTATGTTAATGAGGCAGGATTAGTGTAGGGAGTATTTTGAGTCAATCTCTTTTGAGATATAAAAGAGATTAAATGCAAACTAGAAGCGGAGATGGAGTAAGACAGGTGCCAAGACACATGGAGATCTCTAAGGAACCAGGAAGCAGAAGCTGAAGAGACGAGGACCTTCCTCCAGAGCCGACAGAGAGAAAACGTTCCCCTAGAGCTGGCACTCTGAATTCAAACTGTGAGAAAATACATTTGTTTGCTAAAGTCATCCACGTGTGGTATTTCTGTTACAGCAGCACTAGATAACTAAGATAGCGGTTTAAATAATTTGAAAATCTTTCTTATTAAAAAAAACCCCGCCTTTTAAATGCTTAGATAATTCCACAAGAATTAAAGCATATCTTCGTGGGCCTAAAACAAGTAGGAACTGAAAACCAGAGCTGTAAGCCCTTTAGTTGCTGTTGCTGATTCTGTATAGTGTTTGTTGGTCTAAGTAACATAGGAGCTTATATGTTCGTAGCATTTTAGGAGAAAATGAGATTTTGGGCCTTCAGGAAATGTGGATTTATAACTAAGATCAAGTTACTTGAAGGGCTCCATACTTAATGAGAATATTAAATAAAATCTAGCTATTAACAAAGAGATGTAACAAGAAAGGCTTAACTGTTATGTCCTGGACTCTAAGTGGGAAAAAAGTCTTCCCTGGGAATTCCTGACCAGAGTCCCGTCTTGACACAAGTTTGGGAAATGAATTTACACCATTTGCAGATTCTAGAGCCAACAAGTCAAAAAAGGTTAACATAAAAGTGGTCCTGTGATGTAATATTTTTGTGGCTTTTGCCAAAATCAAATTAAAAACTACTCTGGAGGGACACATCTTCAACTCAGGCCTCATAGGGTTGACACAGATTAAAATAATTCAAACATAAACTCAGAGTCCAAACTTATAAAACACACGAGGATACGATCTGCTGTGAACAAGAAAGAGAAGAACAACATCACAATTAGCCGTCCCAAGAATGTAGGATAATGGCATTATCAGATACAGACTCTAAAATGATTAAGAGTAATATAATTTAAGAAAGGAATGAAATATATGGGAAAAGAAATAGATATCAACAAAGATCATACAGACTTGAAAAATATACAAATACAAAGTCTAGAAATTAAATATATAGTCATTGTAATTAAAAAATGGTGACTACCACTTGTAAACCTAAGGTGCCCAGCAGGAACAATTATTAAACCTCTCTACAGGATCATGTCCTCCAACCAAGCTGTCCTTGATTCCCACAGACAACCTTCACTAAAGAGAAGTTCACAATCAAAATTATGAAACAAAAGAATAAACCATGCACTATGAGAATAAGTCATCAAACCCAATAAACAATAGGATTAAGCTTATCAGAACTTTAAAATTAGCTTTCGGATAGTAAATAAAGACATAAAATAAATAATTGAAAATGATACAGAAAATCATTATTAATCAAACACAGTAGAATTCAAGAACCAAACATAACACCAAGAAGTTTTTTTTAAAGTCATTAATATTAAAAAGTTAATGGGAGGATTTAACAGAAGAATAAACATAATTAGTAAACTAGAATATAGAGTCATGAGTTTACTCAGATTGCAGTTCATAAAGGTAAAGAAAAGGAATGTAGGAGGTGGAAAAAGAAGGTAAATACGTATTTAATAGGAGTTCTAGAGAGAGATAACGGAGAGTGTTATGGATTGAATTTTTTCCCCAAAAAATGTGTGTTAATTTGGCTAGGCTATGATTCCCAGTATTGTGTGATTGTCCTTCATTTTGCGATCTGATGTAATTATCCTATGTGCCGTAAATCCTAACCTTTATGATGTTAATGAGGCAGGATTAGAGGCAGTTATGGGGCAGAACACAATCTATAGGATTAGGTTGTATTTTGAGTCAATCTCTTTTGAGATATAAAATAGAACTGAGCAGAGAGGAGAGGGACCTCATTACTACCAAGAAAGAAGAGACAGGAGTGGAGCACATCCCCAGGATCCTTGTGCTGAGAAGTTCCTAGACCCAGGGGAAGATTGATGCCAAGACACGTGGAGATCTCCAAGTAATGCCAGGCCCACAGATGTTGAAAGGAGACAAGGACCTTCCCCCAGAACCGACAGAGAGAAAGCCTTCCCTGAGAGCTGGCTCCCTGAATTTGGACTTGTAGCCTCTTAAACTGTGAGAGGGTAAATTTCTGTTTGTTAAAGCCATCCACTTGTATTTATGCTATAGCAGCATTAGAAAACTAAGACCGAGAGGATTGATGAAAAACATGAATCTTAAGACCCAAGAATCTTAAGTCCAGGTTGTGAATAAAGTGAATCCATACGTATACACATAATGATGGTTTCAAACTCTGAACACACACGCAAAAGGAAATATTAAAAGAAACTGGGGGGCGGGGGGAGATAAGTAACCCTCACAGGCAGAATAAATAGACTCTAAACAGAGTTCTCAAAAGCACCAATTGAAACCAGAAGACGATAGAATAATATCTAAAAAATAATGAGAAACAATAAGTACACCATAGAATCCACCACTGACAGACTCTTGCTGAAAGAATTGTCAAATGATATAGTTAAGGAAGAAAGAAATGGAACTCAGAAGGATAGAGTGAGATACAAGATGCATTCTTTAGCAAAAAAAATTAGTAAGCATGTGAATAAACTGATTGTATTAAACAATAATGAAAATGTTGACTTATTAGGGGGTATGTAGATAGTTTGAAATTAAATATTGCACAATAATGATCTAAGTGTTCTAAGGCCTTTATATGGTTCAGAAAGAAAGGAGAAATATGGATTATCTTTAGACATAAAATAAATCTTCCAAGCCTTCCCCAAAGGCACCCACAGCCATTTTCTAGGATGATTGTGCACTGGAGAAATGGAAATACCCCGACCTTCAGAGATTACAAGCACAAGCTCTGAAATGACCCTGATTTCTGGAACTGAAAACCACTATGATTTAGTGGCTGAAGTTGCGAATTTTTGAAAGTCAAGTGATTAATATAGTATCAGCTATATCACAGTGGATTCAGCAGGTCTACAAACCAAGTTTCTTATTATTTCCTCATTCCTGAATATATAATTGGAATATGAATAAACGACAACTGGCATAATTCGTCCATTAGCTCCTTGATCTATGGAGTGCAGGCTATTATGATAGGCAGGGCCAAATGCCTATCTGAGAAGTCCTTGGAACTTCTTCTCCATACCAGGATAGCGAAAAAGACTAGGGTTACCTCTGGAAAACTGCAGAGGATATCTCTTACATTTCCATTTAATTTACCGGTTAGGCACATACAGAATATACTTGAATCTTAGAAAATGTCTATAAATCATTGTCAACTTAATCAAGGGGTGACTGTAGTTGCAACTGCTATTCCAAGTGTGGTATCTATACTGGAGCAAATCCTCACAGCCCCTGTCAATGAGTACACAGCTATCAATCTAGCAAATGATTTTTTTTCTTTATATCAACTTACAAAGAACTCAAGAAGCAGTATAGTTCCATCTGACAGAAGTAGGGGTGTAACTTTACTATCTTGCCTCAGAGCTCTGTCATCTCTTTTGCCCTTTGCCATAATCTAGTTTGAAGAGAATTTAATCACGTTGACATTTCGATGAATACCATATTGATCCAATACTTTGATGATATCACATTGATTGAATCTGATGAACTGGAAAAAGCAAAGACCTTCAATGCCTTAGTAAGACATATGCATACCAGATGGTGATCAAAAAACCCATAAAAAATCAAGACCTATCACCTGGATGAAATTTCCAAGGGTCTAGTGGTTTCAAGTATATAAGAATATTACTATTTCCTCCCAAGTGAGAGATAAGTTGCTCTATTTTGCAATCCATAATATAAAGAAAGAGACAGCATTTGCGGGATCTGAATTTTGGAGGCAACACACACACATATAAATATAATCTGTAAGGCTACCAGAAATCTGTAAGGTTGTCACTTTTGAGTAGGGTCTGAGCAAAAGACTGGTCTGTGGCATGATCAGGCGGCAATGCAAGAGGCCACTTGGGCCTTTGACCTTACATAAGCAAAGATGCTCTGTGTCCTTCTAAGGAAATAGAGATGTTGTTTAGAGCCACTTTAGGCTTCAGCAATAGAATCACAGCATGAGCCCCTCAAATTTTAGAGCAAAGCCATGCTATTTTCTGCAGATAATTATTCTCCTTTTGAGAAACAGCTTTCGGCTTGCTACTGAGCTCTAGTAGAGACTGAATGCCTAATTGTGGAATATCAAGTGACAATGTAACCTGAAATTCCTCTTATGAATAGGGTACTCTGATCCACCAAGCCAAAGCCTGGGGAATGAGCAGCAAATCATCAAGGGAAAATGGGATACAAGAAAATAGCTTTGAACAGAGCTTGAGGGCATAAGTAAGATGCATATTCAGGTAGCTCAGACTTCCATAGCACTTACTCCTGCTGCACTGCTTTCTCTCTCACAATACATACCTTTCTCAGTCAACTGGCTGTTTCCTTTGAGTGGACAATAAGCTAACTTTAACTGACATGGTCAGCTACAGTGATCATACTGCTGTGCTGAATATCAACAGATGGAATATTTATAAAAACTGACCATGTAATTAACTATATAAATAGATTGGGCTCTGATTCATTCTGATTCATACTTGCAAGCAAAGGAAGATTGAGTTCTCTGGAAACTTCAGTGATCAGTTCTTTAATAAGTTTACAGCATTCAGAAGTACATTCAGAAGTACATGCTGAAGCAGATGTGACTTCAGCTTTCTCCTTGATTTGGTCTTAAGGCAAAGACCGAATGGAGGGTCTTAAATCAGAAACAGGAGATACTACAATGGGAATCAGTCCCATTTCTAGACTTCCAGCACCTCACTGAACATTTTGAAAGTGCCGTTGAACAAAAACAAAATAAGACTCAGAATAAATTGATAGATAACCTTATAAATGAAACAGCTAGATGCTTCCACCCCACTCATTAAACCTAGAAGCTGGGAGTCTCTTGATATAGACAGTTAGAGATACTGTATACAGATATGATATTAAAAAATAAGTGTCCTGCCTTAGCTAAGAAATTAAAGGAAGAAAATCAAGTGAGTAATGAAGGGACTCTAAGGGAAATCAACTGCCCAATTTCCCATTTTACCCTTAAACTCAAAGGAGAAATTTCTCTTTTTTTCTTCATTATTTAATGTAACTTTTACCTTTATTTAAATCTTGATTGTGAAATTTACTTCATCAAATACAATGTAAGCAATCACTGCTTTTTCAACATTTATTCCAGCTTGAAGAAAATGTACACCATACCTTCATTTTAATTTTTTTTCATTTAAAGTATTTGTATCTTATATACTTGCAAATTTAGATTTTGTTTTATTTTCTAAATTGGTAAAAACTTCTCTCTATATTCAAGGAGAACATTGAAAATTTTTTTATTGATATGGGCACTATAATATCAACTTTAAACCTTACCACAATTACACAATCTCTCCCTTGACATCAACAAACTACTCAGGTAGTGGGTATCTCTAATAATCCTCAGACATTCCCCACATCCCAGCACATAACTAGACTTACGCTTAAACCTTTAACCAAGGAACGTTCTTTCCTTTTCTGTGATGTCACACCTGCTAACTTGATAGGCAAAACAAATTGCAAGTTGTTTTTAACCATAGGGATCTGTGGTGATGGCTGATTGAACAGTCTTTAGAAATGACATATACAGAAGGACAATTTTTGGGTCTGCTGAGAAGATATCTAGCTTGAGGCACCATAGTAGGGATTCACATCTTCTTACCAAGTTTCCAGAACTAATACAGTTTATAGAGCCAAAGGCAAGGCTGGGTCCCTTTGAGGGAATGTGACTTCCTCCAAGCCTTTGCCTGAGACATCTGCAGCCATTTACCCAATTGACTGTGCACTGTGGAAAGAGAAATGCCCAGATCTTGTAGGAGTTATTAGATAATGGCCCTGAATTTACGCTGAATCCCAGAGATCAGAAACACAACTGTGTGCCACAGGTTACAGTAGAGCTTATGGAAGTTAGAGATAGATGGAGTCCTGACCTGAGCCTTGGATATAGTAACTTGTATTCTTTTTTCCAATCCCAGACTATATAGTGAGAATAGATGTTCTTTGTCAATGTCAGAATCACCATATTTGTTCTCTGACCTATGGAATGAGAACTATTATGGTGGGAAAGGCCAAGTGGAAGCTATTAAGAATGCCCCACCCCTAGAGGGAATTGCAGAGCTTATTCACCATTAAAGACTTGAGAACTGCATGGGTGGTGCTTCCTACCAGATCTCAAGCTGAAGATTCTTAGGGACCATCTAAAAGTAGACAGTCTTCCATAAGGCGACTGCTTCTACCCAAGACCTTCAGACCAAATAGATGACGGCACAGCTTTCCCACAAGACCTGGAGAACAAAACCATAGATTGTCATGCTTTAATCTGCATTATTTTGCTCTTTATTTTCTTAGGCATCTCCTTCCCTTTTTTGCTGGTTTAAGGGTATTTTTAAACACCCTGATTAACTTTCTGCCCTGCTACTTACAGTAGTAATTGTGCCACCTTATCTCAGATTGTTAAGTGCCATCACCTGGTCTCTATCAAGCCACAGTCCTATTTTACCCACTGAAGTTAGAGAACCCAATTCCACTGCATCATGCTTTACTGTCACGTCAAGCCTCAGAGGACCATAGAGCTATTCAAGGATACAGCTGACATTAAACTGAGACATTTCTGGACCTCCCGTAAGTGGTGGTTGAGCAGGTTGCACATAACTGATCTATTCCAATATATATCCATTTGTCTGGGAATTTGGACTTCTCTTTCAAAAGTATGTCAAGAGAGTAGTAGCCAAATTGTTATCACTCATAGGCCCAAAAAGATGATTGGAGACAGCAATTATCAGAGAACAGAATGAGAGAAAAATCAATCACTTTGAGAGGAACAGTCAACTTGTGTTGAGGAATACAGAAAGCTGGAGGCCATCTAACAAGGAGAGAGACAAGGGAATAAATACCTCAACATCATTTTCTTTGCCTCCCTCCAGTTTCATGCCAGGGCTTCCGATCGGCCATAGCCAACCAGAAGCAAGAAGACACGAGAGCCCTGTTGATGTAGTCCATATAGGTTAGCCTCCTGGGGCAAAGAGAACTGTGGAAAAGAAAAGGCAGAGAGATTATTTTGCCTACTCTCAGAATAGAAGTGGAGATTCGTAAGTAAGCTGAGTGGCTTTTTAGACATTAAAAAGATATTTCCACCAGCAAGTGATAACGTATAAATGCTCAAATGCACTACTGTTTTCTTATTCCTCCTAAAGAGAAAAGGAATTTGAAGAAACCCACAGAAAAGGAAGACCCATCAAAATCCTTGACAAGAGCTAAAGAGGATTAATCTGGATATGTACATATTAGAGTCAAACTGATCAGAGCAGAGGAATCTGGTTCTCATTTAGGACCTGCCAACATGAAATGTTGTTCTCCCACATTTTTGCATGGTTCACTCCCTGACTTCATGCAGGTCTCTCCTCAAGCTGACTTTCTCAGAGAGATCTTCTAAGACCAAATTATCTAAAATTGTGCCTTTGCAAATCACTCTGCTTTATTTTTATAAACCCATTCCCAAATAAAGTTACATTAATATTTCGTTTGCTTAATTTTTATTGTCTGTCTTTCTCACTGGAATATAAGCAGCAGGTCTAATTTTTTTAAAATTAGTTCTGTTGCTTTCCTGCTATACTGTCCATTTCCAGCAAGCTGGCAGCAAGCAGTGCCTTAGTTACATTTATACCTTCAGTGTCTGTGATAGTGTCTGGTATAGAGGAAGTCCTGGAAAAATTTTTACGGACTGAAATTGAACAAAATCAATTTGAGTGAAATGTTTAGGACAAAGAAGTGTTGACGCTGCCTGCTTTCCACTGGAGCATTAAAAATAAGTCAACTAGGAAATTTCTGGTTTGACAATCCTTTTCTCTGCCTCTTCCAAGCTATTTGAAATGACATTTCTCCTTGTTATAGATTATATATCCTTCTTCTCACTTTTGTGCTGTCTTAGATGTGGCAAAAGAACTGGAATTTATTGAGGGCTGTCAGTGTGCCAAGAGCAGTACTCATCACTTAAATATTCACAATGGTTAGTAGCCCCAGTGAGAAAATGGGAGCTTAGTAACTTTTCCACGACTCAGAACTAGTAAGTGGCAGATTCAGGATAGGAGTCCAGGCCTAAAGGCCTGTAAGTATCAAAACCAGCTGGTCAGATACTGTGCCCCGCGGACAAAGATCCCTTCTTGACTCAGAGATTAGGACTCTTCCTGTGTCAAGACTGGAATGGGCATTGGGGGAGGACACAGTACTTCTTGGTTCCAAATTTCCAGAGTTAGGACACAATCGTGAGCTGACCAATTGATGTAGGGTTCATTAAGTTACCCATGAAGTGAAAAAAATTTATATTAAAAAAAAAAAGTTCCAACCTCTGTCTTTTCCACAGCGCCTGCAAGCCATCCTTCCGATTTGCATATGTTCTGTTGCCACCTGCTGGTAACCCGTGGGAAAGCAGAAGAAAGCTTCGCCACGCCTGGTAAGTGCTCAGCTATCTAGTCAGATCGGGACCCAGAGTGGCTAGTGTCACTTGCAGTTGTACTGAAAGACTTGTTTTGAGACGCTTAACTTTCCCCTATTCTTTCAGGTATCTTTGCGAAGTTCTAAGTGAAGGACTTCTGCCTTTAAATGGGGTGTGGGCAGCAGCCTCTTCCCTCGGTCCTCCAAGCCTTTGGTAATAAACGGGACCATTCACATGGAGGTCTCTGGGGTGCCTGGCTGACACGTAAGTCTGCATTTGCCAAATAAGAGTTCTTCCTTCTCTTTCCCCTCTCTGCACCAGAGGCCCCTCAGGAAACATTGGGGTTCTGCAGTCCTACCATTTGGAGCACACTTGGAGCATGAAATGGTCTCAAGGATTTGGTGTCTTCTCTCTAGCATTTTAGGACTCCCCTGGCTAAATGGAGCCCTGGTGGCACAATGGTTAAGAGCCTGGCTGCTAACCAAATGGTCGGCAGTTGGAATCCACCAGCCACTCCTTGGAAACCCTATGGGGCAGTTCTACTCTGTCCTATAGGGTTGCTATGAGTTGCAATCGACTAGACGGCAACAGATTTGGTTTTGATTTTGGCTAAAAAATAGGCCCATGGACTTAAGCAAGAGAAGGCTCCCTTCATTAGGAGTGTGCTTGCCACTGTAGAATTTGCAGATGAAGCAGTTGGGTGCCTCCTGACCTGTTATTTCAGAGCTTCAGCTAAGCGGATTTCCAAGGTTGGCAGCGGACACAGACACCAAGTTATGCAATAGGATTGGACACCATCCATTAATGACTTTAAAAGACTGTCTCATTGTTTTCCACCCTAAATCTGGGGAAAACATTAAGAAACAATGTGTGTGCACATATATGTCCATATATACAATAATCATTTTTTTCTGATAAAAGACCAAATGCCAGCAGATCTTACCTGAGGATGATGTAATTTTGTTTTTCCTTATATGTAGTTTTTAGTTTTTCTGCTGTGAAAATGTACTACTGGTGTCGTATTTTTTAACTTAGAAAGAAAAAAAGAAAAAGAGTGTCTCTAAATCAGAGGCTTTAGTGATGAGTGGGATGGGCTAGGGTCTCCCAAGCAGGAGAGGGGAAAGCAGAGAGGAAAAGAGGAGCTCTATTTCCTGAGGACTTCGTTGCTACTCATTCACGTTACAGCCTGAAGATAGTGGACAGAGTTATTCAGCTTCTTTGACGCCATTGCTAGCTTGGCTGGAAGGGTATGCTGCTGGTGCTGGAGTCCTGGTACTGGTACTGGCCTTATGTCTCTGCCTGGTCTCGTTATTGCTTCAGAAATGCTCTTCTGTCACTACCTCTGTTCTTACCCTTCCACTCTCGTTTTCACCTCAACCCCTCTGTCTTTTTTTTTAATTTGATTTTTTTTATTGTTGTACTTTAAGTGAAAGTTTACAATTCAAGTTAGTCTCGCATACAAAAATTTATACATAGTTATATGACCCTAGTTGCTCTCCCTGTACTGTGACAGCACACTCCTCTTTTCTACTCCTGATTTCCCATGTCCATTCAACCAGCTCCTGACCCTCTCTGCCTTCTCTTCTCACCTCCGGACAGGAGCTGCCTATTTAGTTTCATATATCTGCTTGAGCTAAGAAGCACACTTTTTATGAGTATCATTTTACGTCCCATAGTCCAGTCTAATCTTTGTCTGAAGAGTTGGCTTCAGGAATTGTTTTAGTTCTGGGTTGACAGAGAGTCTGGGAGCCATGCTTTTTGAGGTTCCCCCAGTCTCAGTCAGACCATTAAGTCTGGTCTTTTTACTAGAATTTGAGTTCTGCACCCCACTTTTCTCCTGCTCCATCA
The DNA here is from genome assembly GCA_030035585.1 of Dugong dugon. Taxonomy (NCBI): domain Eukaryota; kingdom Metazoa; phylum Chordata; class Mammalia; order Sirenia; family Dugongidae; genus Dugong; species Dugong dugon. The sequence continues at coordinate 94,530,286 of CM057462.1, forward strand.
GGGACTCCCTACAACCCCTCTGTCTTAATTATCTAGTGGCACGATAACAGAAATAGCACAAGTGGGTGGCTTTAACAAACAAATTTATTTTCTCATAGTTTGTTATTGTTAGGTGCCATCGAGTTGGTTCCGACTCATAGTGACCCTATGTACAACAGAACAAAACACTGCCCGGTCCTGTGCCATCCTCACAATCGTTGCTATGTTTAAGCTCATTGTTGTAGCCACTGTGTCAGTTCATCTCCATGAGGATCTTCCTTTCTTTCAATGACCCTCTACCAAGCATGATTTCCTTCTCCAGGGACTGGTCCCTCCTGATAACATGTGCAAAGTATGTGAGATGAAGTCTTGCCATCCTTGCTTCTAAGGAGCATTCTGACTGTACTTCTTCCAAGACAGATTTGTTCTTTTTTCTGGCAGCCCATGTTATACTCAATATTCTTCAACAAGACCATAATTTAAAGGCATCAATCCTTCTTTGGTCTTCCTTATTCATTGTCCAGCTTTCACATGCATATGAGGTGATTGAAAACCCCATGGCTTGGGTCAGGCGCACCTTAGTCCTTAAAGTGACATTTCTGCTTTTGAACACTTCAAAGAAATCTTTTGCACAGATTTACCCAGTGCAATACATTGTTTGATTTCTTGGCTGCTGCTTCCATCGGTGTTATTTTAGGCTCAGTTCTCTAGAGAAGCAAAACCATTAAAGCATATAAATACATGCATATATATAGAGACAGACAGAGATTTATATCAAAGAAACAGCTCACGCAATTGTAGAGGCTGGAATGTCCCAAGTTCGTAGATCAGGATAGGGCTTCTCCTGATTCACGTAGCCGCAGGGGCTGGCGAACCCAAGATTGGCAGGTAAGCTGCTAGCTCAGGTCCCAAGAACCAGAGGTCAGATGAACAAGAGGCAGCTATAGGATCCAGAACAAGCCAAAAGCCTTGGCAAAGTGAGCAGAAAGGAAGTAGCTGGTGGAGGGCAGAGAGATGAAAGCTGAGGGGGTGGTGAGCTGCCACAGGCCCTGCTCCTGCCAGTGCTGCTCAGCAGATTCCATCATGGGGGTGATCACATATCACATTTTAACAAGGAAGTGATCATGCCATTATGCAACTGCCAAAACACTGAGAATCATAGCTCAGCCAAGCTGACACACAGTCTTAACCATCACAGGTGTTGACTGTAGATCCAAGTAAGATGAAATCCTTGACAACTTCAATATTTTCTCCGTTTATCATGGTGTGGATAATTGATCCAGTTGTGGTACTGAAGGCTGTGGTCTTTGATCTTCACCAGTAAGTGCTTCAAGTCCTTATAGCTTTCTGCAAGCAAGACTGTGTCATCTGCATATTGCAAGTTGTTAATAAGACTTTGTTCAATCTTGATGCTGCATTCTTCTTCATATAGTCCAGCTTCTTGGATTATTTGCTCAGCATGTGGAGTGAATAAGTATAGTGAAAGGATACAACCCTGACACACACCTTTCCTGCTTTTAAACCACTCAATACTCCCTTGTTCTGTTTGAATGACTGCCTTTTTGTCTATGTACAGGTTTTGTATGAGCACAATTAAGTGTTCTAGAATTCCTATTCTTCACAATGTTATCCATAATTTGTTATGATCCACACAGTTGAATGCCTTTGCATAGTTAATAAAGCACAGGTAAACATCTTTCTGGTATTCTCAGCTTTCAGCCAGTATCCATCTAACATCAGCAATGATATCCCTTGTTCTTCTGAATCCAACTTGAATTTCTGGCAGTTCCCTGTCAATATACTGCTGCAATCATTTTTGAATTATCTTCAGCAATATTTTACTTGTGTGTGATATTAATGATAATTTCTGCATTTGGTTGGATCAGCTTTCTTTGGAATGGACACAAATATGGATCTCTTCCAGTCAGTTGACCAGGTAGCTGTCTTCCAGTTTTTTGGCATAGACAAGTGAACATCTCCAGTGATGCATCTGTTTGTTGAAACATCTTAATTGGAATTCCGTCAATTCCTAGAGCCTTGTTTTTTACCAATGCCTTCAGTGCATCTTGGACTTCTTCCTTCAATACCAGCAGTTCTTGATCATATGCTACCTCCTGAAATAGTTGAACGTTGATGAATTCCTTTTGGTACAGTGACTCTATGTCTTCCTCCATCTTCTTTTGATGCTTCCTGCATCGTTAAATATTTTGCCCATAGAATCCTTTAATATTGCGACGTGAGGCTTGAATTTTTTCTTCAGTTCTTTCAGCTTGAGAAAGGTTGAGCGTGTTCTTTCCTTTTGGTTTTCCAATTCCAGGTCTTTGCACATTTCATTGTAATACTTTGTCTTCTTGAGCTGCCCTTTGAAATCATCCATTCAGCTTTTTAGTTCATCATTTCTTCCATTTGCTTTAGCTGCTCTACATTTGTGAGCAAGTTACAGGTAGAGGGGTTAATATTTACAACATATATTTTGAGAGGACACAATTCAATCCACAACACCCTCCTTCTGTTGTCACAAGCAAGTGGCTAGAGAAAGACGTTATTCGTTCTGTGTTAAGTTGAAGGGAGTCCTGTGTCCCATGTTCATGAAGCCAGCCTTGAACAGCCAGCCACCTGGTGGATTGATTACATTGGACATCTGCTAACATGGAATGGGAAGCAATTTGTCCTTACAGGAATGGATACTACTTCAAGTATGGGTTAGAGTTCCCTGCCTCAGTGTCATTGCCAACACCACTATTGAGGGCTTCTGGAAATTGTGACGTATTGACATGTTGTATAATACAATATCGCTTCAGACTAAAGGACCTAATTATTGAAAAGGAAGCGCAACAATGGACACATGACCACATGATTCAATGATCGTACTATTTACCCTTGCACTCAGAGCGGCTGTCCTAATAGCAGTGGAATGTGCTGTTGAAGGTTTAACTAAAGCACTAGCTCTGGGATAGCACCATTCAGGGCTGGTACACTGTTGTCCTGTTATCCAGGCAGTGGTGTATGTGCTAATATGTGTTGCTGTGCCCTCAGTTCTGGAATATATGGATCCAGGAAGCAAGAGATATAAATAGGTTTTACCTTATCACTCCCAGTGACTCAATTGGGAATTTATAGTTCCTGTTCTCACAACCTTAGATTCTGCTGGGTTAGAGGTCCTGGTTCCCATAGGAGCAGGAATGCCTTGGCGAAAGACATAGTTTGAACTGGAAGTTGTGACTGCCATCAGTGCATCTTGGGATCCTCCTGCCTATAACCCATCAAGCCAAGAAAGAGAGTTACTGTACTGGTTGCTGAAATTGACCTTGATTATCATTATGTGCTAGGATTGTTGCTACACAATTGGGGGCATGGAGGATTGTGTCTGGAATGCAGGAAATTCATTGAATTTAATTAAGCCTCTAGGTCAGAAGTTGGCCAACGTTTTCTTCAAAGAGCAGATAGTAGGTATTTTCAGCTTTGCACATGATACAGTCTCTGTCACAGCTACTTCACTCTGATGTTGTAGTGTGTAAGCAGCCATAGATAATACATAAACAAATGGGCATGGGCATGGTTGTGTTCCAAAAGAATGTATTTACAAAAACAGGTGATGGGCCTACAGGTCACTGTTTGTTGACCTCTGCTCTAGATTTAACTTGAAGTAAACAAGAAGACGTTAAATGACACCATGAGGATGCACTTGAAAAATCCAGAATGTGGGAAATTCTAAGGAAAAAATGACTTGTTTTCTTCAACCAATGAATGACATGGGGAAAAAAAAAAAAAAAAAGAGGATGAAGTGTTATATATTAGAAAAGTCCTAACAAACATAAAGGAATCCTGATCGTGCAATGGTTAGTGCTCGACTACTAACCGAAAGGTTGGCAATTCTAACCTGCCAGCTGTTCTGTGGGAGAAAGATCTGGTGACCTGTTCCTGTAAAGATTACAGCCTAGGAAACCGTATGGGCAGTTCTACTCTGTCCTATAAGGTCGGAATGACTCGACGGCACACAAGAAACATATTCATAAAACGCAGTGTGTGGACCTTCAACTATAAAAGGATTTTTTTTTTTTATTATCAGGGAAATCAAGCATAGATTGGGAATTACGTGATGTTAAAGAATCAAATAACTTTTTATTGGATGTAGTATTGGTATTGTGATTATGTGAAAATAAAGGACCTCATCTGTCAGTGATATATAGTGAGGTCTTTGTTGTGGATTGAATTGTATCTTCCCAAAATATGTGTTAAAGAGCCTAAGTGGCAGAAAAGTTTGCACTAGGTCTAGAGGTCGGCCTTTTGAACCCCTCATTGGTTCAGTTAAGATCGGTTAAGATCACAGTCAAGAAAGCCCTATGGAGCAGTTCTACTCTGTGGGATGGGTAGGGATTGATGAAACAATAATGGTAAAATGTTGATATTTGTTGAAACTGGTTGTTAGGTACATAAGAGTTTATTATACTATTCTCTCTACCTTTGTGATGTTTGAATAATACCATAATAAATAATTTTAAAACCAACAAAAATAAGCCCAGTTAAATGAAAATCTTGGAAATGCTGTTATGCCAAATTTCCTACCCCTGATCTCATTTATTATTTAGGTGCTCACCCCATGAAGAAAAGGTGGGATGTTCAATTCTCTAATTACATAACTTTTTGAGTTTGCCCTGCTGTAGTTCAATTTCTAAATCTTTGGGTAAAGTGATTTGTTCTACTTGTTGTATTGTCCACTAGGGATCCTTTACTCTTTTTACAGAGTAGAACTGCCCCATAGGGTTTCCAAGGGGTGGCTGGTGGATTCAAACTGCTGATCTTTTGGTTAGCAGCCAAACTATTTTAAATTTTTTTTTTTTTTTAATTTCCATGTCTTTCTATGCCTTTAGAAGTTGTCCCTAGGTGGTACAAATGGTTAACAAGCTTGGTTGCTAACCAAAAGTTTCTTCCTTAGAAGAAAGTCCTGGTGATCGACTTCCAAGAAATAAGCCATTGAAAACCTTATGGAGCACAGTTCTCTGGTACACATGGGGTCGGCCGTGAGTTGGAATCAACTCTACAGCAACTATTGGTTAGTTATGCCTTTAGGCAGATACACTACTGTATGCCAAACAATCTACACTTCCAATTGTTTTATGACTGGCTAGTCCTACATTAATCTTAAGGACCTGATTCCTAAAGGCATTTGAGCTCTGTAAACACTACCTTTGATACATAGAAAGTATCTGTCACTGCCCTCCCTGCAGGTACTCTTGAGTTCTGTCTCCTGTTGTAACACGTCCTTTTTAGATTAAAGAAAGTTTTCGTCTTTAGCACTGCCTCTCCTCCACCCTACCTCCCATCTTGTTAGTGAATTTTATTGGCTCCTAAGCTTTTAACACCTATGATGGAGATAATTAATGACTTGCCTTTGGACCTCAGTCTCAAGGTTTTTGCAAGTACAAATCATGTTGGAAGTTTACCCTTAGAAACTTCGATCTTAATCTTTGTGCAAAGCCAGGGAAAACAGTGGATAAAGGCTATTAACTAGGGAATAGGAAGCCCTGGTGGCATAGTGGTTAACAGCATGACTGCTAACCGAAAGGTCGGCAGTTCAAATCCACCAGCTTCTCCTTGGAAACCCTATGGGGCAGTTCTACTCTGTCCTATAGAATCACTATGAGTGGCAGAGGGTTTGGTTTGGGTTTTAAGGATTGGATTAAGGATCCCTGGGGGCCAAGTGGTGAAAGCACTTGGCTACTAACCAAAAGGTTGGCAGTTCGAACTCACCAGCCTCTTTGCAGAGAAAAATTGTGGCAATCTGGTTCCATAAAGATTTCAGCCTTGGTAACTCTATGGGGTGCATTTTTTGTCCTCTAGCATCACTATGAGTTGGAATCCCTGAATATCTTTCTTCGGGACTGCGTGCCTAAAGTAGAGGGGGAGAACCCTGTAAGGAGAAGCCCAGACTTCCCAGTCTGAGCCTTCAATCTCATCCCACCCGGAGCCTCAGGCCCAACTAAGCCCAGACTCTCCACCCACACCCTACCACCTGCATAGTCCTAGCTGCAAGTACAAAGGACCCTGAATCTGACCCCAGAAGGGTGCATGTTTTTGAAATTCATCTGCCTAGATAAATTTTTTCAATTTGTAAAAAGAGACCAATCATGCTAGGACGGCTCTAAAGCCAATCGGTCAGGCTTGCCCAGGAATTATGTAAATGTTTTAAGACCGAAGAACAAAAAATATTGATTTTCAAAATACAAAAAGGAAACTGCAGAACTGAAATGAATAAATATTTAATTATATGTCTCCCAAAGAAAACAGTTTGTCACCCAACTGAACTATATTTACACATACATTCAGTGTAATATGAGATGAGGGTGTATTTTAATATGCTTCGTATGATACAGTGTGGGGCCTTCAAAAGTAACAGAGCCCAGGGCCTTTAAAAGCTGGAAAACAGCCCCAAATGATACAACATAACTGGGGGCCCAATGCCTTTCCGGAGCCAGTATAGATTGCATTGACAAGCCTTCAGGAATCAGATCACTAACTACCCTCTAGCTAACTATCAGGTGTGAACCTGCTCAAAGAAGTGAGAATTTTACCATGTTCTGGGGTTTTGCCATCTTCTGCTTACAGTGTGACCCTGGCTATGAATGTCTCTTAAACTTTATCTGGTTTCCATTTCCTTCTCAAGGAAGTAGACTAGGTTCAGAGGCTAGTCGAGGTCCTGGGGACAGGAAAAAGGATAGTTTTAAGATCAGAGTCCCTTAAGCCCCTGGAGGCAACCCAAAACAGAAGGCTCTTTACCCTTCCCAAAGGAATTGTCAGGAAGCAAATACCCTCCTTGCAGCTCCTAATCCTAACACCCACCTCAACTCCTACCACACACACGCAAAGCCACATACAGAGTCCGTTCAGCTCTGGTTTCAAATGCAAAGTAATTGTCTTAGACAAGATTGATCAGAAGTTCTACATAACTAGCCAGAAGTCTTGAAGCCAGAACCTGAAGCCCTTCCCGAAGAGATGTCCTAGTTTAATAAGTCATCCCAGTGAGTGGCCAGCTGGTGGCATCATGGAGAAAGAAAAGAGTGAATCAGCAGTTTGAAACAGCCTGGACATTTTAATGTCTTATTTAACAAATAAAATAAAAAAAAAAAAAAAAAAAAAAAGGAAGACCTTCAGTGAGATGGATTGACACAGTGGCTGCAAAAATAGGCTCAAGCATAACAGTGATTGTGAGCATGGCGCAGGACCAGGCAGTGTTTCATTCTGTAGTACATAGGGTTGCTATGAGTCGGAACCGACTTGATGGCAGCTAACAGCAACACATTTAACAAATAGTAGCCAAACACCAGAGTCCTTAAATAGTTAATGTGCTTGGCTGCTAACCAAAATGTTGGAGGTTCAAGTCCACCTAGAGGTACCTCAGAAGAAAGACCTGGTGATCTACTTCCTAAAAATCAGCCATTGAAAACTCTATGGAGCACATATCTACTCTGACACACATAGGGTTGCCATGGGTCAGGGTCAACTCGAAGTCAACTGGTTAACCTGCTGTGTGCCAGGTTCCTTGTTGCCTGTGTCATCTGGCCTTTCCCAAAACACCAAACCTCTCCTCTTGGGGTCTTTTTGTTTTTTAAATCAAAAAAACATCAATTCAGTCTTCCTGGTTACCTCAAGGAACATTGGAAAAAGACCGAAGCTCCCTGAAATATAGCTTGTGTGGAATTCACATTTGGTGGTTTCTCCGTTTCTTGGAAGCAGTGGAGATACAGGGGCTTTGGAGACGCCAGGGGCTTTGGAATCCAGCAGAGTAGGGTTGGGATCCCTGCTCTGCCAACCATTTGCAGCATGATCACTTAAGTCACCAAATCTTTTTTAGTTTCACAGACAGTTACTGGGAGCAGGGACGGATTACCCAATAAGCAAGGTATGCATAGGCTTACTTGTGCTTGCTTACTAATCTGTAGTGCACAATTTCACCTGTTCTCACCACATGTGGTAAAACCCATGTGAAATTGTGCACTATAGATTAGTAAGTAAACACAATTAAGCCCACGCATACCTTGCTTACTGTAAGCCTGTGCAAGCCTTCCTTACTGGTTAGTCTACGCCTGATTGAGAGGATTAAATGATATATGTACATGCTCTGGTGTCTGTCTTGGAAGAACTACAACCAGAATGCTCCTTAGAAGCAAGGATAACGAGACTACATCTTACGTATTTTGGATATGTTGTCAGGAGGATCAGACCCCGGAGAAGGATATCATGCTTGGTAAAGTAGAGGGTCAGCAAAAAAGAGGAAGACCCTCAACATGATGGACTGACACAGTGGCTGCAACAATGGGCTCAAGCATAACAATGATTGTGAGGATGGCGCAGGACCAGGCAGTGTTTTGTTCTGATGTATGTGGGGTCGCTATGAGTTGGAACCAACTTGATGGCACCTAACAACAAGAATGGCCTCTGGTGGTGCAATGGTTAAGTGCTTGGCTGCTGACCAAAGGTTTGACGACTGGAACCCACCCAGTGGCTATGCAGGGGCAAGACCTGGCAATCTGCTCCCATAAAGATTATAGCCTAGGAAACTCTTCGGGCAGTTCTACTCTGTCACACTGGGTCGCTATAAGTCGAAGTCAACTTGACAGCACCTGACAACAGCAACAACATATGTAAATTGCTGGTCTGTAATAGATGCTCAACAAACATTAGATCCTCTCTATCTCTTCAACTTCCTGTATGTCCTTTACTGCATATTCGCCTGTGCTACCAAAGTGCTCTTTATTGAAGAAGCCAAACTGGTTTCGTTCCAAGATCTACCCAAAAGAAAAGGTGGAGATTCACTTTCTTTCCCCGCCGCCACCCCCACCCCTCCCATCCCTGGTAACCAACAAAGATTGTTACATTTTGTGTGTGAACTTTTTCATGGGTTTTTACAATAGAGGTCTCATACAATATTTGTCCTTTTGTGATTGACTTATTTCACTCAGCATAATGTCCTCCAGTTTCATCCATGTTATGGGACGCTTCACAGATTCATCATTGTTCTTTCTCGTTGCATAGTACTCCATTGTGTGCATGTACCATTGTTTATCCATTCATCTGTTGATAGGCATCTAGGTTGCTTCCATCGTTTTGCTATTGTGAACAATGCTGCCATGAACATAGGTGTGCACATGTCTATTCGAGTGACGACTCTTATTTCTCTAGGATATATTCCTAGGAGTGGGATTGCTGGATCGAATGGTATGTCTATTTCTAGCTTTCTGAGGAAGCGCCATATCATTTTCCAAAATGGTTGTATCATTTTGCATCCCCACCAGCAGTACATAAGTGTTCCTATCTCCCCCTAGCCCCTCCAACATTTGTTATTTCCAGTATTTTTGATTGGTGCCAGTAATGCCGGGGTGAGATGGTATCTCATTGTGGTTTTCATTTGCATTTTTCTAATGGCTAGTGACCGCAAGCATTTCCTCATGTGTCTGTTGGCTGCTTGAATGTCTTCTTTGGTGAAGTGTCTATTCATTTCCTTTGCCCATTTTTTAATAGGATTATTTGTCTTTTTGTTGTAGAGGTGTTGGATTTTCTTGTAGATTATGGAGATTAGACCTTTGTCTGACTTGTACAGTCCAAAATTTTTTTCCCAGTCTGTAGGTTCTCTTTTGACTCTTTTGGTGAAGTCTTTTGAAGAGCAGAGGTGTTTGATTTTTAGAAGATCCCAGTTATCTAGCTTATCTGTTGGGTTTTGTGCGTTGATGGTTATGGTTTGTATCCTGTTAATGCCATGTATTAAGGCCTGAAGTGTTGGTCCTATTTTTTCTTCTATGAACTTTATAGTTTTAAGCTTCATATTCAGGTCTTTGATCTATTTTGAAGTAGTTTTTTTATACGGTGTGAGGTATGGGTCCTGTTTCATTTTTTTGCAGATGGATATCCAATTTTGCCAGCACCATTTGTTAAAAAGACTGTCTTTTCCCCATCTGATGGACTTTGGGCCCTTGTCAAAGATCAGGTGACTGTAGGTGGATGGGTTTACATCTGGGTTCTCAATTCTATTCCGTTGGTCAATCTGTCATTGTACCAGTACCAGGCTATTTTGACTACTGTAACTGTATAGTAGGTTCTCAAGTCAGGAAGTGTGAGTCCTCCAATTTTATTCTTCTTCTTCAGTAGTGCTTTACTTATTTGGGGCTTCTTCCCTTTTCATTTAAAGTTAATGATTAGTTTTTCCATCTCTTTGAAGAATGTTGTTGGTATTTGGATCGGGATTGCGTTGTATTTGTAAATTGCTTTGGGTAGAATTGACATTTTCACAATGTTGAGTCTGCCTATCCATGAGCATGGTATGTTTTTCCATTTATATAGATCCCTTTGGGTTTCTTGCAGTAGTGTTTTGTAGTTTTCTTTGTATAGGTCTTTTACATCCCTGGTCAGATTTATTCGTAAGTATTTTATCTTTTTAGGGGCTATTGAAAATGGTGTTGTTTTCCTGATTTCCTTTTCATCGTTCTCCTTATTGGTGTATAGGAATCCAACTGATTTTTGAATGTTTATCTTGTATCCTGCTACTCTGCTGAATCTCTCAATTAGTTCCAGTAGATTTCTCGTGGAGTCTTAGGGTTTTCTGTGTATAGTGTCATATCATCTGCAAACAGGGACAGTTTAACTTCTTCATTACCAATTTGGATGCCCTTTATTTGTTTTCCTTGCCTGATTGCTCTAGCTAGAACTCCCAGCACAATGTTAAATAGGAGTGGTGATAAAGGGCATCCTTGTCTTGTTCCTGTTTTCAAGGGAATCTTTTCAGCCTCTCTCCATTAAGAATGATGTTGGCTGTTGGTTTTGCATAGATGCCCTTTATTATGTTGAGAATTTCCCTTCTATACATATTTTATTGAGAGTTTTTATCAGGAATGGGTGTTGGACTTTGTCAAATGCCTTTTCTGCATCAATTGAGACGATCATGTGATTCTTTTCTTTCCTTTTATTTATGTGGTGGATTACGTTGATTGATTTTCTAATGTTGAACCATCCTTGCATACCTGGTATGAATCCTACTTGGTCGTGGTGTGTTAGTTTTTTGATATGATGCTGAATTCTATTGGCTAGAATTTTGTTGAGAATTTTTGCATCTATATTCATGAGAGATACTGGTCTATAATTTTCTTTTTTTGTGACATCTTTTCCTGGTTTTGGTATCAGCGTTATGCTGGCTTCATAGAATGAATTTGGAAGTGTTGCTTCCTCTTCTACGCTCTGAAATAGCTTGAGTAGTACTGGTACAAGCTCTTCTGTAAATGTTTTGTAGAATTCTCCAGTGAAGCCATCTGGGCCAGGGCTTTTTTTGGTTGGGAGTTTTTTTTATTACCTTTTCAATCTCTTCTCTTGTTATGGGTCTGTTCAGATTTTCAGCATCACTTTGTTGTAGTTTGGGTAAGCCATGTGTTTCTAGAAATTTATCCATTTCCTCTAGGTTTTCAAATTTGTTGGAGTATAGTTTTTCATAATACTCTGTTATAATCCTTTTTATTTCAGTTGGGTCTGTTGTAATGTCACCCATTTCATTTCTCATTTGGGCTATTTGTGTCCTCTCCTGTTTTTCTTTTGTCAGTCTGGCCAGTGGTTTGTCGATTTTGTTGATTCTTTCGAAGAACCAACTTTTGGTTTTGTTTATTCTTTCTATTGTTTTTCTCTTCTCTATTTCATTTATTCCTGCTCTGATCGTTACTATTTCCTTTCTTCCGGTGGTTGTGGGCTTTTTTTGCTGTTCTGTTTCTATTTGTTTGAGTTCTGTAGTTAATATTTTGATTTTGTCCCTTTCTTCTTTTTTGATATGTGCATCTATTGCTATAAATTGTCCTCTGAGGACTGCCTTTGCTGTGTCCCAAAGGTTTTGGTATAATGTGTTTTCATTCTCATTTGATTCTAGGAATTTTTGGATTCCATGTCTGATTTCTTCTATTACCCAGTGATGCGTAAGCAGGGTATTATTCAGTTTCTATGTAGTTGATTTTTTTTCCTTGCTCTTTCTAGCGTTAATTTCTACCTTGTTGGCATTGTGGTCAGAGAAGATACTTTGAATTATCTCAACGTTTTGGATCTTGTTGAAGATTGCTCTGTGGCCTAAGATGTGGTGTATTCTGGAGAACGTTCCATGTGTATTGGAAAAGAATGTGTACTTTGCAGCAGTTGGATGGAGTGTTCTATATATGTCTATGAGCTCAAGTTGGCTGATTGTGCCCTTTATGTCTTCTGTATCTTTGCTGAGTTTCTTCTTAGTAGTTCTGTCCTTTACTGAGAGTGGTGTGTTGAAGTCTCCTACTGTTATTGTGGAACTGTCAATTTCTCTTTTCAGTGTTGTTACAGTTTGTTTTATGTATTTTGGAGCCCTGTCATTGGGTGCGTAGATGTTTATTATGGTTATGTCTTCATGATGGATCGTCCACTTAATCATTATATAGTGTCCTTCTTTGTCTTTTATGGTAGATTTTGTTTTAAAGTCTATTTTATCTGAGATTAGAATTGCCACTCCTGCTGTTTTTTGATAGTTGTTAGCTTGATATATTTTTTTCCAACCTTCGACTTTTAATAAATTCACATCTTTGTTTCTAAGGTGTTTCTCCTGTAGACAGCATATTGATGGATCCTGTTTTCTTATCCATTCTGTCACTCTCCATCTCTTTATGGGTTCATTGAGTCCATTTACATCCAGTATAATTATTGATAGATGTGGGTTTGTTGCTGTCATTTTGTAGTGCTTTTTTTTGTGGTGCTGACGTTTTCTTTGTTCTTCTTACTCTTTTCTGCTGAGTTACTTTTGTTTGTGGATGTTTTTTTCATTTCTTTTGTTTTTGTAGGTTTTGTTTTTGCTGTGACTTTATGTTTTTCCTCTTTTTTTTTTAAATGAGTATGTTTGTTAACTTTGTTTGTGGTTACCATGAATTTTACCCTTGTCTTTCTAAGTTTGAAGCAGTCTACCATTACTTGGTATCGCCTTGCCTTCCTCTCCATTAGAAAATTGGAGATTCACTTTCATACGCACTCCCAGTGAGAAGTGAGCAGGAATATAGCAGACGGGACTGTCGGCACTAATGAGAGTGGAACAGGGTGATTCAAATTAACTTACCACACAGAAGGAGGGTCTTCCTATGAAAGGAATGTTACCAGGAATAAAAGAAAATGGGAGTATGTGTCTGGGGATGGAGATGTTTTATTCTCCTAGCCTCCTGGCAGATTGTCCAACAAAAACCCGTGATAATCTCATGCTTCACAAACCGATCACAGATGTGATGCTTTTATTTTATCTTTTCCTCTGAACATGGAATTAATTGCTGTGTCCCCAGGTATGTATACGTCAGTCCTCACCCCTGCAATTCCCTTACTCTTGCCCACATGCACATCCTCTGGCTGAAAGGACAATCATGACCAAAAAGGACAATCAGAAAGTTCCATATTTATACCTCAGTCTTTCTGAAGGGCAACTTGCCAACACATTGATATCAAACACCTTAAAATGGGCATACCCCTTAATTTAGAAATTCCAGTTCTAGAAAATTGTACAAAGGAAATAATTAAAATGTGCTAAAAAATGTGTGAACAAGTATGTTACTTATAATTGGTAATGCCCGTAAATTCTAGAGAGATTATGGTATGTTACGTAGCTATTACAAATTATGCTGTAGAAGAGTAATGGGGTGGAGAATTGTTCATAATTAATTTCTAACTAGAAAAACAAGAAGGCTAGAAAGCACTTTTTTTTTTAATGAACCTGTTGCTTTAAAATCTACACTTTACAAAGAATCTAGACGGAAACAGACAAGTTACTTAGTGATTCTCTCTAGATGATGGAATTAAAGGAAAATTTTAATTTTATTTCTTTGTACTTTTCCTTTTTTTTTTTTTTAAGTTTTCAGATGAGCTCATAGTTATTATTAGACCCCAATGGATAATGTTTTCTTTCCCTTTGCAATCTTTGGAATGCTGGTCTCTCTTCCTGGAATATCATTCCCCCTCACTTTGTCTACTGAAGACAATTGTCTGATCGTTCTTCAAATCTCTGTGTAGATATCACTGTTCTCCAGAATTCTTTACTATGCCCAGACTCCTCTGCATTTAAAACATCTTACATTTAAAACAAACTGTTACCCAAATAGGGTCCGTGCCCTGGAGCAGTAGAGCCAATGAAACATACTCCAAGTCAGAAAGAGTGAAAAAGTTTTAATTCAGGAAGTGTACACTACTGGAGACCCAACAGCAATGCAGGCTGTTCTTAGAGAGTCCCAAAAGGCATTTTTACATCAGAGGTTATATATGATTTTTACAAAGGTTAGAAGTGTCTTATGCCACATTGCCCCCTGATGACCGGATGAGTTACACGTTGCAAGGTAACTACAGGAGACTCCTTACCAGGCTAAAAATAAACGTACCTGACATCTGGGCTCTAATCTTCTTGTGGGGTATCCTAAGTCATAAAACAAAACCATTAACAAAGATATGCAAAAAAGGGAGAAGGCAAAAAAAAAGAAAAAAACTTATAGGTTTATCATGGTGTTAGTTATGTCAAGCCCTCAGCTGCCCATTTTGAAAAGGAGAAAGCATGCTGGGGAGCATTAGGGTCACACAAACACCTACTTATTGACCATTGATCACAAGCCAGACGCTGTTCGAAGCTTTTTTTCATTAATTAACTCATTTAATATGGAGTCCTAATGGCACAGTTGAAACAGTGATTAAGATGTTGGCTGCTAACCAAAAGGTTGGCAGTTCAAATCCACCAGTCACTCTGGAAACCCTACGCAGCAGTTCTATTCTGTCCTATAGGGTCACTATGAGTCAGAATCTACTCGATGGCAATGGGTTTGGTTTGGTTTAATGGCACAATGGTTAAGCGCTCAGCTGCTAATGAAAAGATTGGTGGTTCAAACCTACCAGTGGGTCCTTGGGAGAAAAGACCTGGCAATGTGTTCTTGCAAAGATTACAACCTAGAAAACCCTATGGGGCAGTTCTACTCTGTGGTTAAGGACTCAGCTGTTAACTGAAAGTTCAGTGGTTTGAACCTACCAGCCACTCCATGGGAGAAAGATGTGGCAGTCTGCTTCCATAAAGATTTACAGCCTTGGAAACCCTATGGGGCAGTTCTACTCTGTACTACAGGGTCGCTATGAGTCGGAATCGACTCAGCAGTGGGTTTGGTTTGATGAATTGGAATCAATTGGAGGGCACAGAACAACTCATTTAATTTTCCTAACAGCCAAATGAATTACAGAATAATATTATCACCATTACAGATGCATATAACTTATGCTCAGAGATCAAGCAACTTGCTCAATATCACACAGCTAGTAAATAATTGAGTGTGATATTATGAACCCAGGCAGTCTGACTCTAGAATCCATGCTTTTAACTTCTTGTTAACCTACCTTCCACTTTACACATATCACTTAGGCTTACAACAACTTACTGTAATTGCTGATTTGCTTCTGTGTGCTTTGTCCCCTCCCTACATCTTGAGGGCAGAGACTGAATCTCCAGCACCACATACAATAAAACCTGTGAAAGTCGGCACCTGTGTAAGATGAAAACCTGTCAGAGAAGGAAAACTCAAGTATTTTCCACTAATAGAGAGTGATGGAAAAATGGTAAGACTGCACCCTGTCAAAGGTGGAAAACTTGCAAGAGCTGGAAAAACAAGGCAGTTCCATCAAGTTCCGGCTCTCACAGCAGTGGCGTCACTAGGGGCTTCAGGGAGTGCGGACCGCACCACGTGACACTGTCAGAGGGGGTGACACAAATATGGCTGTCTACAAAATTTTTGTGCAGTCTTTCAGCAGAAATTTAATTATTTTTTATAAAAATATCCCTGTAGTTAGTTATAACAAAAAACTTTTTCTTAAGCCCAGTTTACATGTATCAGTATACCTACAAGGCTAAAACTCTACACTAGTTTACTTTTTGAACCTTCTAATGTGCTCTGGTCAAATCTGTCATTATAACCCAATTACAATGATACTTCAAATCACATGGTTTCTTCTGCATGCGCTACAAGCACACCCTGTTGTTTTCATTGCTGCCGGTGTTTTTATAGTAGCTGATTTTGTCAAAATTTCTGGTATTTTAGCCACAATATTGTGGTGACACCAGCCCTAGTGACGCCACTGTCTCACAGGTTTCACTGTATCTACAGAGATAAGTCTTTGTTGAATAAATATGATCTTCAACAATGCTTACCGGTGCTATTAAGCACTGAACAAATATTTTATTGATGATAGAGAAGAATTGGAAGGAAGAGAAAGAAGAAAGAGATAAAGTGGAAAAATAATAAAAAGAACGGGATCATTATGGAGGAAAGGATATATATATGAGACTTTGGAGACACTCGACGGTAACGGGTTTGGTTTTTGTTCGTTTGTTTTTTTGGAGACATATTACCCAACCCTCACCCTCCCTCTGTTTTACAGGAATTCAGTGATTTTCAAACTTTTTTTTTTTTTTAAGCAGCAGACATTTTTTCATCAAGTGAAATTTTATCCTGAAGGCCAATATATAAAACAGGTTGAACTGGTAGAGGGGGCAGAATTTGCTGTGCTCACTTGGTCATGTCTAGCACCCCAGCCCCTCTCCAATCTAAGACACCTCTGAAGAATTCTTAGGATTCTGAGAACAGTTTGAAAGCCACCAACTTAATTTATTTCTGGATAATGGTCACGTGTGCCTTTGTAAGTAGAACCCTTATGTTCTATAGGATTAATGTTAAAATTTGTGATGTGTTTCTGACATCCTATTTCAAACCATACTAACTCCAAAATCAATCACTGAAGTAAGATTAAAGAAAATGAAATAGTTACTATGAAATTTACATTAAAAATGTACCTATTGGAAGATTTTTTTTTTCCTACACTAATTTTATTGGCTGAAGAGATTATTTAACTTTGGACTTTACCAGTACCAGTACCAGCTACCATTGAGTAGACTCCAACTCATAGTGACCCCACATGTTTCGGAGTAGAACTGTGCTCCATAGGGTTTTTAATGGCTGATTTTTGAGAAGTAGATTGCCAAGCTTTTCTTCTGAGGTGCCCCTGGGTGGACTCAAACCTCTGATCTTTCAGTTAGCAGCTGAGCAGATTGACCGTTTGCACCACCCAGGGGCTCTACTTCGGACTTTAGATACCTTTTTCTGATAAATATTTCTGTAGCAAGTACTGACAGTCATCATTGCTCCAAGGATTTTCAAACTGCTTTCAAAATTAGAATTATTTACCCTGATACTTTCTGTGGTCAATTTCACGTACATGAGTGCCTCTGAAAACCTTTGAATGGAGTAAGAGTTGGTGGATGGAGAGTTGACAAGGTAACGTTATCTTTTTCAGTAATTCCTCGCGAGCCCAGTCATAGTCTGAGAGAGTGTGCCTTCAACCACCTGGTCAGCAATGCTAATTTACTTATTGCTGCACTGGCATCTGTGGCAGAGTTGGTCAAAGTCATTAAGCAATCATACTGTAGTTGATCATTACTGTGGGGTTATATTTATGACAAAAAAGACCTCAACAGCAAAGTTTTTCAGGTCAAACTGCTTCGCTTGGCTTTAGCCTGTGTATTAGTTTATAAGGAACCCATGAGTGACAAAAAAGCTTAAATGTTTGACTACTGGCTGAAAGGTTGAAAGTTCGACCTTGTAATCTGCTTCCGGAAGGTCACAGCCTTGAAAACCCTATGGAACAGATCTGCTCTTTACACATGTTGTTGCCATGAGTTGGCATTGACTTGATGGCAACTAACAACAACATTAGTTTACAGCTACTTTTGAGTGACCAAGTAAGAACATGATTTTCTGCCATAACGGACATGGATGGGTTTTGAGAATGGTTTTATAGAGGATGTGGAAGATGTTTATGTAACAAGGTTATGTTGCAGATGTCTTCTCTGCCAGTTTACAAATTCAAAACAGAGGATATGTGAAGTGTAGCAGAACTGCTAGGATGGGTGGCTAGCTTGCAGTGAATTTATGTCATCCAACTAGAAATGGGTTGTCCAAGTACCTACTTTCTTATCATGAATCCTTTAAATAAGTTGAGGCATTTGCAGATAAAACAACTTTGATATATGTTTTATTTCAATTGCTTAATGGAGCCAGGAAAATAACTATTATTTATTTAAAAACTTTCTAAAAGCCAGCATCTTGTCATTAATTTGACATGCGTCATCTCACTTCATCCTCAAAACAACCATCAGAGGGCTCTGGGGCCCATGGTCACGGGGA
Organism: Dugong dugon; assembly: GCA_030035585.1. Classification (NCBI taxonomy): domain Eukaryota; kingdom Metazoa; phylum Chordata; class Mammalia; order Sirenia; family Dugongidae; genus Dugong; species Dugong dugon. Next base: position 94,548,495 of record CM057462.1, read on the forward strand.
ACATTTAGCTCAATTGGCATAAAATAGTTTATAAAGAAAATGTTCTACATTCTACCTTGGTGAGTAGCGTCTGGGGTCTTAAAAACCTGTGAGCGGCCATCTAAGATACTGTACTTGTCTCACCCCTTCAGGAGCAAGGGAGAATGAAGAAAACTAAAGATACAAGGGAAAGATTATTCCGAAGGACTAACTATCATGGCCTCTACCAGACTGAGTCCAGTACAATTAGATGGTGCCTGGCTACCACCACTGACTGCTCTGACAGGGATCACAACAGAGGGTCCCTGACAGAGCTGGAGAAAAATGTAAAACAGAATTCTAACTCGAAAAAGAGACCAGACTTATGGCCCTGACAGAGACTGGAGAAACACAGAGAGTATGTTCTCCAGACACCCTTTTAGCTCAGTAATGAAGTCATTCCTGAGTTTCACCCTTCAGCCATAGATTAGACAGGCCCATAAAACAAAATGAGACTAAAGGGGCACACTAGCCCAGGGACAAGGACTAGAAGGCAGGAGGGGACAGGAAAGCTGGTAATCAGGAACCCGAGGTCGAGAAGGGAGAGTGTTGACATGTTGTAGGGTTGTTAACCTATGTTATAAAAAATATGTGTACTAACTGTTTAATGAGAAGCTAGTTTGTTCTGTAAACCTTCATCTCAAGTACAAAAAAAAAAAAAAAAAAAAAACCCTGTGAAGTAGGTACCATTTACGTCCATTTATTTAGTTATATTTTTTATTTATTGTGCTTTAGGTGAAAGTTTACAACTTGAGTTAACTTCTCATACAAAAATTTACACACATCTTGTTATGTGACACTAGTTGCAATCCCTATAATGTGACAGCACACTCCTCCTTTCCACCCTGCGTTTCCGTGTCCATTAAACCAGCTCCCATCCATTTCTACCCATTTAGTGTCATGTATCTACTTGAACTAAGGAGCACACTCTGCATGAGTATTATTTTATGTTTTATAGTCCAGTCTAATCTTTGTCTAAAGAGTTGGCTTCTGGAATGGTTTTAGTTCTGGATTAACAGAGAGTATGGGGGCTGTGTCTCCTGGGGTTCCTCTAGTCACAGTCAGACCATTAAGTCTGGTCTTTTTACATGAATTTGAGTTCTGCACTGCACTTTTCTCCTGCTCCTTCAGGGACTCTGTGTTGTGTTCCCTGTCAGGGCTGTCATTGGTGGTAGCTGGGCACCATCTAGTTCTTCTGGTCTCAGGCTGATGGAGTCTCTGGTTTATGTGACCCTTTCATATCTTGGGGTAGTATTTTCCTTCTTCCTTTGCTCCAGGTGGGTTGGGACAAATTGATGCATCTTAGACGGCCGTTTGCAAGCTTTTAAGACCCCAGACACCACTCACCAAAGTGGGATGCAAAAGAATTTCTAAATAAATTTGCTTTGCCATTTGACCTTGATTTCCCCCGAAACCATTGTCCCCAGATCCCTGCCCCTGCCAATCTGTCCCTCGAAGTGCTTGGTTGTGTTCTGTAAAATTCTTAGCTTTTGGTTTAGTCCAGTTGTGCTAACTTCCCCTGTAGGGTGTGCTGTCCTTCCCTTCACCTAAGATGATTCTTATCTACTATCTAGTTAGTAAATAACCCTCCCCCTCCCTCCCGACCCTCGTAACCATCAAAGAATGTTTTCTTCTGTGTTTAAACCTTTTCTTGAGTTCTTATAATAGCGGTCTCACACAATTTTTTTTTTATTGTACTTTAGATGAAGGTTTACAGAACAAATAGCTTCTCATTAAGCAGTTAGTACACATATTGTTTTATGACAATGGTTAACAACCCCAGGACATGTTAACACTGTCCCTTCTCAACCTTGGGTTCCCTATTGCCAGCTTTGCTGTCCCCTCTTGCCTTCTAGTCCTTGTCCCTGGACTGTTGTGCCCCATTAGTCTCCTTTTGTTTTATGGGGCTTTCTAACATTTGGCTGAATGGTGAATCTCGGGAGTGACTTCATTACTGAGATAAAAGGGTGTCCGGGGCCCATATTCTCGGGGTGTCTCCAATCTCTGTCAGGCCAGTAAGTCTGGTCTTTTTTTGTGAGTTAGAATTTTGTTCTACATTTTTCTCCAGCTCTGTCCATGACCCTCTGTTGTGATCCCTGTCAGAGCATCAGATCAGTCAGTGGTGGTAGCCAGGCACCATCTAGTTGTACTGGTCTCAGTCTGATGGAGGCTGTGGTACTTGTGGTCCATTAGTCCTTTGGACTAATCTTTCCCTTCTGTCTTGTTTTCTTCATTCTCCCTTGCTCCTGAAGGCGTGAGACCAGTGGAGTATCTTAAATGGCTGCTCACAGGCTTTTAGGACACCAGACGCTACTCACCAAGGTAGAATGTAGAACATTTTCTTTATAAACTGTGTTATACAAATTGAGCTAGATGTTCCCTGAGACCATGGTCCCCACAGCCCTCTGCCCAACAATTCAGTCCCTCAGGGAGTTTGGATGTGTCTATGGAGCTTGCATGACCTTTCCTTGTACAAGTTGTGCTGGCTTCCCCAGTATCGTGTACTGTCTTACCCTTCAGCAAATTTACCACTTATCTATTGTCTGTTTAGTATTTCTCCCCCACCCCTCCCATCCCTTGTAACCATCAAAGATTGTTTCTTTTTGTGTGTAAACCTTTTCATGAGTTTTTACTGTAGTGGTCTCATACAATTTTTGTCCCCTTGAGACTGACTAATTTTACTCAGCATAACGCCTTCCAGCTTCATCCATGTTGTGAGATGTTTCACAGAGTCACCATTGTTCTTTATCGTTGGGTAGTATTCCATAGTGTGGATATACCATAATTTGTTTATCCATTCATCAGTTGGTGGGCACCTAGGTTGTTTCCATCTTTTTGCTATTGTGAACACTGCTACAATAAACATGAGTGTGCATATATTTATTGGTGTGATGGCTCTTATTTCTCTAGGATATATTCCAAGGATCAGGATTGCTGGATCATATGGTACTTCTATTTCTAGCTTTTTAAGGAAGCGCCAAATCGTTTTCCAAAGTGGTTGAACCATTTTACATTCCCACCAGCAGTGCATAAGTGTTCTAGTCTCTCTACAACCTCTCCAACATTTATTATTTTATGTTTTTTGATTAATGCCGGCCATTTTGGGGTGAGATGGTATCTCAGTGTAGTTTTGATTTGCATTTCTTTAATGGCTAATGATGGTAAGCATTTCTTCGTGTATCTGTTAGCCACCTGAATGTTTTCTTTGGTGAAGTGCTTGTTTATATACTTTGCCTATTTTTTAAATTTTGTTATTTGTCTTTTTGTTGTTGAGGTTTTGCAGTATCTTGTAGATTTTAGAGATTAAATGCTGATCGGATTAGTCGTAGCCAAAATTTTTTCCCAGTCTGTAGGTTGTAATTTTACTATTTTGGTGAAGTCTTTTGATGAGCATAATTGTTTGGTTTTTAGGAGCTCCCAGTTATTTAGTTTCTCTTCTGGTGTTTATGCATTGTTAGTTATGGTTTTTATTCTGTTTATGCCATGTATTAAGGCTCCTAACATTGTCCCTATTTTTTCTTCCATGATCTTTATCGTTTTAGATTCTATATTTAGGTCTTTGATCCATTTTGAGTTAGTTTTTGTGCATGGTGTGAGGTATGGATCTTGCTTCAGTTTTTTTTCAGATGGATATCCAGTTATGACAGCACCATTTATTAAAGAGACTGTCTTTTTCCCATTTAATGGACTTTGGGCCTTTGTAAAATATCAGCTACTCATAGGTGGATAAATTTATGCCTGGATTCTCACTTCTGTTCCATTGGTCTATGTATCTGTTGTTGTACTAGTACCAGGCTGTTTTGACTACTGTGACAGTGTAATAGTTTCTAAAATCAGGTAGTGTGAGGCCTCCCACTTTGTTCTTCTTCTTCAGTGATGCTTTGCTTATCCGGGGCCTCTTCCCTTTCCTTATGAAGTTGGTGATTTGTTTCTCCATTTCATTAAAAAATGCTGTTGGAATTTGGATTGGGATTGCATAGTATCTGTAGATTGCTTTGGGTAAAATTGACATTTTCACAATGTTCAGTCTTCCTATCCATGATTTTGTTTCTTGAAGTAGTGTCTTGTAGTTTTCTTTGTACAGGCCTTTTATGTCTCTGATTAGATTTATTTCTAAGAATTTTAGCTTCTTGGGAGTTATTCTAAATGGTTTTGATTTGGTGATTTCCTCTTTGAAGTTCTCTTTGTTAGTATAGAAGAATCCAACTGATTTTTGTATGTTTATCTTGTATCCTGAAACTTTGCTTAAATCTTCTATTATTTCCAATAGTTTTCTTGTGGATTCTTTGAGGTTTTCTGTGTATAAGAGTGTATCATCTGTAAATAGAAATACTTTTACTTCTTCGTTACCAGTTTGGATGCTCTTTATTTCTTATTCTAGCCTAATTGCTCTGGCTAGGACCTCCAGCACAATGTTGAATAAGAGTGGTGATAAAGTGCATCCTTGTCTGGTTCCTGTTCTCGAGAGGAATGCTTTCAGATTCTCTCCATTTAGGATGATGTTGTATAAATGCCCTTTATTATGTAGAGGAATTTGCCTTCTATTTTGCTGAGAGTTTTCATCATGAATGGGTGTTAGACTTTGTCAAATGCCTTTTCTGCATCAGTGGATAAGATCATGTGGTTCTTATCTTTTGTTTTATTAATGTGATGGATTACATTGAGTGTTTTTGTAATGTTGAACTATCCCTGTGTGCCTGGTATGAATCTCACTTGGTTATGGTGAATTATTTTTTTTGATATGTTGCTGAATTCTATTGACTAGAATTTTGTTGAGGATTTTTGTATCTATGTTCTTGAGAGAAATTGGTCTATAATTTTCTTTTTTGTGGTGTCTTTATCTGGTTTTGATATCAGGGTTATGCTGGCTTCATAGAATGAGCTCAGGAGTATTGCATTCTTTTCTCTGCTCTGGAATACCTTTGGTAATGGTGGTGTTAATTCTTTCTGAAATTTTTGTAGAAATCTCTAGTGAAGCCGTCAAGGCCAGGGTTTTTTTTTTGTTGGGAGTTTTAAATTAACTCTTCAATCTCTTCTTTTATTATAGGTTTATTTGGTTGTTCCACCTCTGTTTGTGTTACTTTAGGTAGGGAGTGTGTTTCTAGAAATTTGTCCATTTCCTCTAGGTTTTCAAATTTGTTGGAATACAATTTTTCAAAGTATTCTGTTATGATTCTTTTAATTTCAGTTGAGTCTGTTGTGATCTCACCCATCCCATTTCTTATTCAGGTTATTTGCTTCCTCTCATGTTTTTCTTTAGTCAGTTTGGACAGTGGTTTATCAATTTTGTAGATCTTTTCAAAGAACCTGCTTTTGACCTTGTTAACTCTTTCAATTGTTTTTCTTTTCTATATTTCATTTATTTTTGCTCTAATTTTTATCATTTCCTTTTTTCTGGTGCCCATGGACTTCTTTTGCTGCTCTCTTTCTATTTGTTTGAGTTGTAGTCTTAATGTTTTGATTTTGGCCCTTTTTTCTTTTTGGATGTGTGCATTTATTGCTATAAATTGACCTCTGAGTACTGTTTTTGCTGTGTCCCAAAGGTTCTGGTAGGATGTGTTTTCATTCTCATTTGATTTCGTGAATTTCATTGTTCCATCCTTGATTTTCTTCTATAACACAATAGTTTTTGAGGAAGACATTGTTCAGGTTCCATCTGTTTGATTTTTTTTCCTTGCTTTTTGTGTTGCTGATTTCTGCTTTTATGGCTTTATGGTCAGAAAAGATGCTTTGTAATATTTTGATGTTTTGGATTTTGTTAAGGCTTGCTTTATGGCCTAATATGTGGTTTATTCTGGAGAATGTTCCATGTATGTTGGAAAAGAAAGTATACTTGGCAGCTGTTGGGTGCAGTGTTTGGTATGTGTCTATGAGATCAAGTTGGTTGATTGTAGTATTTAGCTCTTCCATGTCTTTGTTGAGATTCTTTCTGGATGTTCTGTCCTTCACCGAAAGTGGCATGTTGAAGTCTCCTACTACTATTGTGGAGCTGTCTATCTCTCTTTTCAGTGCTGTTAGAGTTTGTTTTATGTATTTTGGAGTCCTGTCGTTGGGTGTGTAAATATTTATTATAGTTATGTCCTTCCGGGGGATTGACCCTTTAATCATTATATCGTGTCCTTCCTTATCCTTTGTGGTGGATTTTGCTTTAAAGTCTATTTTGTCAGAGATTAATATTGCCACTCCTGCTCTTTTTTGAATGTTGTTTGCTTGATATATTTTTTCCCATCCTTTGAGTTTCAGTTTGTTTGTTTCTTTTAGTCTAAGGTGTGTCTCTTGTAGGCAGCATTTAGACGGACCATGTTTTTTTAATCCATTCTGCCACTCTCTGTCTCTTTATTGGTGCATTTTGTCCATTTACATTCAGCATAATTATTGATAGGCATGAGTTTAGTGCTGTTATTTTGATGTTTTCTCTTGTGTGTTGTTTACAATTTCTTTGTTCTACTTAATTTTCTGTGCTGAGTCATTTTTCTTTATGTATGTTCTTTTCATCTTTTTCATTGTTGTTGATTTTATGTTTGCTGAGTCTTTATGTTTTTCTTCTTTTTTATTTTGATGTGTAGGATTGTTAGTTTCCTTTGTGGTTACCTTAAAATTTACCTCTATTTTTCTAAGTTTAAACCAATCTTTTATTTTTTTATATCACCTTGACTTCCTCTCCATATGAAAGTTCTATGACTACATTATTTCGTCCCTCTTTTTTGTTTTAATCTTTAGCTTTGATTTATGTTTGTGATATTCCTATATGGGTCGATATCTGGTTGCTCTGTCCAGTATTCTAGTGTTAGTTTGTTATCTTATGTTATTGATATTACTGATTCTCTAACTGGAGGACTCCCTTTATTTATTTCTTGTAATTTTGGTTTGGTTTTTACAAATTCCATTAACTTCTTTTTATCTGGAAATGCCCTAATTTTGCCATTATATTTGAGAGACAGTTTTGCTGGGTATATAATTCTTAGCTGGCAGTTTTTTTTCCTTCAAGGCTTTATATATGTGATCCCATTGCCTTCTTGCCTGTATGGTTTCTACTGAGTAGTCCAAGCTTAGTCTTCTTGACTCTCCTTTGTAGCTGACTTTTCATCTAGCCATAGCTGCTCTTAAAATTGTCTCTTTAGCTTTGCTTTTGGCAAGTTTGATTATAATATGTCTTGGTGAATTTCTTTTGGTATCTATCCTGTGTGGGGTTCAATGAGCTTCTTGGATAGATATCTTCTCCTCTTTCATGATATCAGGGAAGTTTTCTGCCAAAAAATATTCAACAATTCTCTCTGTATTTTCTGTTATCCCCCCCTCTTCTGGTACTCCAATCACTCATAGCTTATTCCTCTTGATAGAGACCCACATAATTCTTTGGTTCTCTTCATTTTTTAAAATTCTTTTATCTAATTTTTCCTCAAATAATTTTGTGTCAAGTGCTTTATCTTCAATTTCACTAATTCTGACTTCCATTGCTTCAATTCTGCTCCTATGACTTTCTATTGAGTTTTCTAGTTCTGAAATTTTATTGTTAATCTCCTGGATTTCTGTTTTCTTTCTATGGATTCTTGCAGCCTGTTAAATTTTTCAATACGCTCGTGTATACCCTTCTTAAGTTCCTCTATTGCTTTGTCTGTGTATTCCTTGACTTGTTCTGCATTTTGAATGATCTCCTTCCTGATATCTTGAAGAGCTCTTTATATTAATCTTTTGAATTCTACCTCTGGCAATTCTAAGACCTTCTCTTCCTCTGCGAGGGTTCCTGGTTCTTTGTTTTGGTTGCTTGCTGAAGCCATCATGGTTTGCCTCTTTATGTGCTTTGATATTGACTGTTGTCTCTAAGCCATCAATAAGTTATTACACATTTTTATTTTATGTTTGCTTACTGCGTCCTTTCTTCTTGTTTTTAAATGCCCAGATAGGATGGTTGTGTGAGTTACTTTGATTAATGCTGCGTTTGAAGCTCTTACATCCCTGTCACCAGGTGGTTAGAGTCACTACTACGTATGTGAGCCCAGGAGTCTGTTTACTTTTCTTGTGTGGATTTAGCTCTGGTGTCTAGGTCATTAGTCACTGAGTGTGTGTTGCAGGCTCTCACCTACAGTCCTAGACGAGCAGGGCTACGTAGGGGTGATTGGAGCAGGCACAGACATCTGGCTGCAACAGGGGGGTATGTGCTGAGCAAGTTAGGGGGTTGATGGCTGCCCCTGAGTGCCTGGGTGGAAGGCGTGTCCCTGTTCCCTAGAGCATGTAGGTGGGTGGGTTTTGCAACCAGACTTCGGGCATCCAATACTGTTGGCTGTAAGGACTGGGAGGCACCACCTATTCTCAGACCCCTGTCTCAGGTGACTACGTGGAGTGAATGGAGCCACCAGTCCTCAGGTTCCTGATGTGGGTAGGTGAGGACCCTGCTTAATGGGTAGGACAGTGTCAAATTTCATGAATCTGCTGCTCCCCCTTAGGTGTTTCAGTTGAAAATAGGCTTCAAGTATCTACCCTGTTGTGCAGTACTAATGAGGACCTACTCTGTTGAAATGGGCCCACACAGGTCTAGGCAGGGGTGAAAGGCATTCAAAGTTTGTGGACCCCTTATGCCTGTGCCTAGGAAAAGGCCTGCGCCTTCCCTAAAGTCCCGGTTTAGAGGCACTGGCAGATTATTTTTTCCTGTTTGTTATTTGTATGTTAATTTGTTCCCTCTGCAAAGTCAGGAGGATGGCTAGGGGTGTACTAGGAGTCCCACTTCTGGCCCAGGAAGCAGGACAATTGCTGAAGCCTGACCGGGGCCACAGAAGAGCGGGGAGGGGGCAGATGAATGGGAGAAAGGTACTTTCCAGAAGAGGAAGGGTTTTTTGATCCTGCTTGGTAGGTTAGATGCTTGCACTTAACTTTTGCAGATTGAGTGTGGCTTACCCCTCGTTCTGGAGGCTTGTGCAGATTCTCCTCCGCTCATTTTCTCCCAGTGTGGAAAACGCGTCCTGAGGGCTTCTGTTTGCCTCAGCCCACGAGCGTCAGCTGATCCAGTCTGCAGGGTGCCCACCAGGTCAGGTCTGGCAAGTCCTCACTGCTTCTGAACTGTCTTTCCCTCCCCCTGCTGCTCAGTCTGACTCCTCAACTTTGTCTTTGGTGTACAAGGCCCCTAGATTGTCATATAAAATGGACTCACTTGTTTTTTCAAGTCTTTGTTGTAAGAGGGACCACAGGAAGCATCTGACTGTTCTGCCATCTTGGTCCTGTTTCCCATTTATGTCCATTTATAAAAGTAGCTCAGAGTCTTTGACTTGTCCAAGGTGACAGAACCACTAAGAGACAAGATCAGGATTCAAACCAGTCCATCTGACTTCAAAGCCCATGTTCTGCTAAATGAACCCTTGCAGTGTTTTCCAATTAGAACTGTATATTTTTTTTGTTTTGATTTTTTATTACAGTGCTTTAGATGAAGGTTTACAGAACAAACTAGCTTCTCATTAAACAGTACACATATTGTTTTATGACATTGGTTAACAACCCTACGATATGTCAACACTCTCCCTTCTCAATCTTGGGTTCTTTATTACTAGCTTTCCTGTCCCCTCCTGCCTTCTAGTCCTAGGCCCTGGACTGGTGTGCCTGTTTAGTCTCATTTTGTTTTACAGACCTGTCTAATCTTTGGCTGAAGGGTAAACTTCATCAATGACTTCATTACTGAGTTAAAAGGGTGTCTGGGGGCAATACTCTTGGTGTTTCTCCCGTCTCTGTCAGGCCAGTAAATCTGACTTTTTTTTGTGAGTTATAGTTTTGTTCTACATTTTTTTCCAGGTCTGTCTGGGACCCTGTATTGTGAAACCTGTCAGAGCAATCGGTAGTGGTAGCTAGGCACCATTTAGTTGTCCTGGACTCAGTCTGGTGGAGGCTGTGGTACTTGTGGTCCCTTAGTCCTTTGGAATAATCTTTCCCTTGTGTCCTTAGTTTTCTTCATTCTCCCTTACTCCCAAAGGGGTGAGACCAGTGGAGTATATTAGATGGTTGCTCACAAGCTTTTAAGACCCCAGATGCTACTCACCGAGGTAGAATGTAGAACATTTTCTTCATAAACTATGTTATGCCAATTGAGCTAGACGTTCCCCAAGACTATGGTCCCCACAGTCCCCAGCCCATTAATTCAGTCCTTTAAGGAGTTTGGATGTGTCTATGGAGCTTCCATGACCTTTCGTTGTACAAGTTGTGCTGGCTTCCCCAGTATTGTGTACTGTCTTACCCTTCTCCAACTTTTTTACCACTTATCTATTGTCTATTTAGTGTTGTTCCATCCCCACTCCTTCCCTCCCTTGTAACCATCAAAGATTGTTTCTTTTTGTGTGTAAACTTTTTCATGAGTTTTTACAGTACTGGTCTCATACAATATTTGTCCTTTTGTGATTGACTTATTTCATTTAGCATAATGCCCTCCAGATTCATCCATGTTGTGAGATACTTTGCAGATTCATCATTGTTCTTTATCTTTGCATAGTACTCCATTGCATTTATATACCATAGTTTATTTATCCATTCTTCTGTTGATGGGCATCTAGGTGGTTTCCATCTTTTTGCTATTGTGAACAATGCTGCAATGAATAAGGGTGTGCGTATGTCTATTGTTGTGATGACTCTTATTTCTCTAGGATATATTACTAGGAGTGAGATTGCTGGATCATATGGTATTTCTATTTCTAGCTTTCTAAGGAAGCACCATATGGTTTTCCAAAAGGGTTGTATCATTTTGCTTTCCCACCAGCAGTGCATAAGAGTTCCAGTCTCTCTGCAGCCTCTCCAACATTTGTTATTTTCTGTTTTTTTGCTTCGTGCCAGTAATGCTGGGGTGAGATGATGTCTCACTGTGGTTTTTATTTGCATTTCTCTAAGGGGTAGTTTTCACGGGCATTTCCTCATGTGTCTGTTAGCCACTTGAATGTTTTCTTTGGTGAAGTGTCTGTTCATTTCCTTTGCCCATTTTTTAATTGGATTATTTGTCTTTTTATTATAGAGGTGTTGAATTTCCCTGTAGATTTTAGAGATTAAGTCTTTGTCGGATTTGTCATAGCCCAATTTTTTTTCCCAGTGTGAAGGTTCTCTTTCTACTCTTTTGGTGAAGTCTTCTGATGAGTGTAAGTGTTTAATTTTTAGAAGATCCTCGTTATCTAGCTTATCTTCTGGAGTTTGTGTGTTGTTGGTTATGGTTTGTATCCTGTTAATGCCGTGTATTAGGGCCTGTAGCATTGGTCCTATATTTTCTTCCATGATCCTTATAGTTTTTGGTTTATATTAGGTCTTTGATACATTTTGAATTAGTTTTTCTGTATAGTGTGAGGTATGGATCCTTTTTTTTTGCAGATAGATATCCAGTTTTGCCAGCACTATTTGTTAAGAAGACTATCTTTTCCTCATTTGATGGACTTTGGGCCCTTGTTAAACATCATGTGACTGTAGGTGGAAGGATTTACATTGGGTTCTCAGTTCTGTTCTATTGGTCAATGTATCTGTCATTGTACCAGTACCAGGCTGTTTTGACTACCGTAGCTCTACAGTAAATTCTGAGGTCAGGTAGTGCAAGTCCTCCTACTTCATTCTTCTTCAATAGTGTTTCACTTATCCGGGATCTCTTCCCTTTCCATATAAAGTTAATGATTAGTTTTTCCATCTCTTTAAAGAATGTTGTTGGTATTTGAATCAGGATTGCATTGTATTTGTAGATTGCTTTGTGTAGAATTGTCATTTTCACAAAGTTGAGTCTACCTATCCATGAGCATGGTATGTTTTTCCATTTATGTAGCTCTCTTTTGGTTTCTAGCAGTAGTGTTTTGTAGTTTTCTTTGTATAGGTCTTTTACATCCCTGGTTAGATATGTTCCTAAGTATTTTATTTTTTAGGGGCTATTATAAATGGTATTGTTTTCCTGATTTCCTTTTCATCATTCTCTTTATTGGTGTATAGAATCCAACTGATTTTTGTATGTTTATCTTGTATCATGCTACTCTGCTGAATTTTTCTATTAGTTCCAGTAGTTTTTTTTCATGGAGTCTTTAGGGTTTTCTATGTATAGTATCATATCATCTACAAATAGAGACAGTTTTACTTCTTCATTACCAATTTGGATGCCCTTTATTTCTTTTTTATTGCCTTATTACTCTAGCTAAGACTTCCAGCACAATGTTAAATAGGAGTGGTGATAAAGGGCATCCTTGTCTTGTTCCTGTTCTCAAGGGGAATGGTTTCAGCCTCTCTCCATTAAGAATGACGTTAGCCATTGGTTTTGCACAAATGCCCTTTGTTATGTTGAGAAGTTTCCCTTCTATACCTATTTTATTGAGAGTTTTTATCAGGAATGGGTGTTGGAGTTTGTAGAATGCCTTTTCTGCATCAATTGAAATGATCATGTGATTCTTTTATTTTATTTATGTGGTGGATTACATTGATTCATTTCCTAATGTTGAACCGTCCTTGCATAGTTTGTATGAATCCTACTTGGTCATAGCGTATTATTTTTTGATATGATGCTTAATTCTATTTGCTAGAATTTTGTTGAGAATTTTTGCATCTATATTCATGAGAGATATAGGTCTGTGATTTTCTTTTTTTTGTGGTGTCTTTGCCCAGTTTTGGCATCATGGTTATGCTGGCTTCATAGAATGAAGTTGGAAGTATCGTTCCTTTTCTATGTTCTGAAATAGTTTGAGTAATACTGCTGTAAGCTCTTCTCCTAATGTTTGGTAGAATTCCCCAGTGAAGTCATCTGGGCCAGGGCTTTTTTTTTTTTTTTTTCTTCTTCTTCTTTTTTTTTTTTTTTTTTTTTATATATATTTTATTGTACTTCAGGTGAAAGCTTACAGAGCAAATAGTTTCTCATGAAATAGTAGTACACATGTTGTTTTTTGACATTGGTTAACAACCCCACAACGTATTAAGCCTCTAAATTCTCAACCTTTTTTTTTGATGAAAATTACAGATGGCCAAAGATACACCGTTTCAAAAATTTCTACATTCACAGTTCAGTGACATTGACTACGCTCTTCCAACTGTGCTGTTATTCTCACTTAAGATGAAGGCTTACAGAACAAAATAGTTTTTCATTTAACAGTTACTACACATGTTGCCCTATGACAATGGTTAACAATCTCACAGCACATCAAGAATATCCTTACTCCACCTTGTGTTCCCTATCACCAGGGGGCTTCCTTGTCCCCTTCTGTTTTCTGGACCTTGTCAGTGGACTATTGTACCTCTTTAGTCTCATTTGTTTATTTATTTATTTATTTATTTTTATTTTATTTAAACACCATTTCAAAACTTTTCACTTACACATTTAAGTGATATTGACTATGCTCTTCCAATTGTGCTGCCATTCTCGCCCAAGATGAAGGCTTACAGGACAAAACAGCCTCCCATTTAATAGTTACTACAAATGTTGCCCTATAGCAGTGGTCAACAATGTCACAATACATCGACAGTGTCCTTATTCAATTTGTGTTCCTTATCATCAGTTTCCTACTCTCCCTCTGCCTTCTGGCCCTTGTCACCGGACTCCTGTACATCGTTAGTCCCATTTAGTTTTACTGGGGTGTCCATTCCCAGGCTTAACATCGAACCTTGAAGGTAACTTCACCTCTGAGCTGAAAGCGTGTCTGGGGGCCACACTCTCGAGGTTTCTCTAGTATTCTTTAGGCCAGTATATCTGGTCTACCTTTTTTTTTTTTTTTTTTTTGGGGAGTTAAAATTATGCTCTACATCCTACTCCAGCTCTGCCCAGAACCCTCTGTTGTGATCCTGGTCAGAGGAGTCATTGGTGGTAGCTGGGCACCATCCAGCTGTACTGGGCTCAGTCCTGTGGAGGCCTTGGTAGCTGTGGACCATTAGTCCTTCGGACTAATCTTTTCCTTGTATCCTGTTCTCTTCGTTCTCCCTTGTTCCCGAAGGGATGAGATCAGTGGAGTATCTTAGATGGCCGCTCATAGGCTTTTAAGACCCCAGACACTACTCACCAAGGTAGAATGTAGAGCATTATCTTTATAAGTAGTGTCATGCCAATTGAGCTAGATGTTCCCTGAGATCATGGTCCCCAGAGCCCTCCGTCCAACAACTCAGTCCCTCGGGGGGTTTGGATGTGTCTGTAGGGCCTCCCTGACCTTTCCTTGTGCAGGTTGTGTTAGTTTCCCCTGTACTATGTACTATCTCATCTCTCACCCAAGTTACCACTTACCTATTACCTATTTAGTATTCCCCCCCCCCCATCCCTGGTAACCAACAAGGATTGTTACATTTTGCATGTGAATTTTTTCATGGGTTTTTACAATAGAGGTCTCATACAATATTTGTCCTTTTGTGATTGACTTATTTCACTCAGCATGATGTCCTCCAGTTTCATCCATGTTATGAGATGGTTCACCGATTCATTGTTCTTTCTCGTTGCATAGTACTCCATTGTGTGTATGTACCATAGTTTGTGTATCCATTCGTCTGTTGATGGACATCGAGGTTGTTTCCATCGTTTTGCTATTGTGAATAATGCTGCCATGAACATAGGTGTGCATATGTCTATTCGAGTGATGACTCTTATTTCTCTAGGATATATTCCTAGGAGTGGGATTGCTGGATCAAATGGTACGTCTATTTCTAGCTTTCTGAGGAAACGCCATATCATTTTCCAAAATGGATGTATCATTTTGCATTCCCACCAGCAGTGTATAAGAGTTCCCGTCTCCCCGCAGCCCCTCCAACATTTGTTATTTCCAGTGTTTTTGATTCGTGCCAGTAATGCCGGGGTGAGATGGTATCTCATTGTGGTTTTAATTTGCATTTCTCTAATGGCTAGTGATCACGAGCATTTCCTCATGTGTCTGTTGGCCATTTGAATGTCTTCCTTGGTGAAGTGTCTGTTCATTTCCTTTGCCCATTTTTTGATAGGATTGGTTGTCTTTTTGTTGTAGAGGTGTTGGATTTTCTTGTAGATTATGGAGATTAGACCTTTGTCTGACTTGTACTGTCCAAAAATTTTTTCCCAGTCTGTAGGTTCTCTTTTTACTCTTTTGGTGAAATCTTTTGAAGAGCATAGATGTTTGATTTTTAGAAGATCCCAATTATCTAGTTTATCTGTTGGGTTTTTTGTGTTGATGTTTATGGTTTGTATCCTGTTAATGCCATGTATTAAGGTCTGAAGTGTTGGTCCTATTTTTTCTTCTATGAATTTTATAGTTTGAGGCTTTATATTCAGGTCTTTGATCCATTTTGAAGTAGTTTTTGTATATGGTGTGAGGTATGGGTCCTGTTTCATTTTTCTACAAATGGATATCCAGTTTTGCCAGCACCATTTGTTAAAAAGACTGTCTTTTCCCCATTTGATGTATTTTGGGCCCTTGTCAAAAATCAGGTGACCGTAGGTGGATGGATTTACATCTGAGTTCTCAATTCTGTTCCATTGGTCAATGTCTCTGTTGTTGTACCAGTACCAGGCTGTTTTGAGTACTGTAGCTGTGTAGTAGGTTCTCAAGTCAGGTAGTGTGAGTCCTCCAACTTTATTCTTCTTCTTCAGTAGTGCTTTACTTATTCAGGGTTTCTTCCCTTTCCATATAAAGTTAATAATTAGTTTTTCCATCTCTTTGAAGAATGTTGTTGGTATTTGTATCGGAATTGCATTGTATTTGTAGATTGCTTTAGGTAGAATTGCCATTTTCACAATGTTGAGTCTGCCTATCCATGAGCATGGTATGTTTTTCCATTTATGTAGATCCCTTTGGGTTTCATGCAGCAGTGTTTTGTAGTTTCCTTGTATAGGTCTTTTATATTCCTGGTCAGATTTATTCCTAAGTATTTTATCTTTTTAGGGGCTATTGAAAATGGTATTGATTTCCTGATCTCCTTTTCATCGTTCTCTTTACCGGTGTATAGGAATCCAACTGATTTTTGAATGTTTATCTTGTATCCTGCTACTCTGCTGAATCTTTCTATTAGTTCCAGTAAATTTCTCGTGGAGTCTTTAGGGTTTTCTATGTATAGTATCATATCATCTGCAAACAGGGAGAGTTTAACTTCTTCATTACCAATTTGGAGGCCCTTTATTTCTTTCTCTTGCCTTACTGCTCTAGCTAGAACTTCCAGCACAATGTTAAATAGGAGTGGTGATAAAGGGCATCCTTGTCTTGTTCCTGTTTTCAGGGGGAATGTTTTCAGCCTTTCTCCATTAAGAATGATGTTGGCTGTTGGTTTTGCATAGATGCCTTTTATTATGTTGAGAAATTTCCCTTCTACACCTATTTTATTGAGAGCTTTTATCAGGAATGGGTGTTGGACTTTGTCAAATGCCTTTTCTGCATCAATTGAGATAATCATGTGATTTTTTTCTTTCCTTTTATTTATGTGGTGGATTACGTTGATGGATTTTCTAATGTTAAACCATCCTTGCATACCTGGTATGAATCCTACTTGGTCGTGGTGTATTATTTTTTTGATATGATACTGAATTCTATTGGCTAGAATTTTGTTCAGAATTTTTGCATCTATATTCATGAGAGATATTGGTCTGTAATTTTCTTTTTTTGTGATGTCTTTGCCTGGTTTTGGTATCAGCGTTATGCTGGCTTCATAGAATGAATTTGGAAGTGTTGCTTCCTCTTGTATGCTCTGAAATAACTTGAGTAGAACTGGTACGAGCTCTTCTGTAAATGTTTTGTAGAATTCTCCAGTGAAGCCATCTGGGCCAGGGCTTTTTTTGGTTGGGAGTTTTTTTATGACCTTTTCAATCTCTTCTCTTGTTATGGGTCTGTTCAGATTTTCAATATCACTTTGTTGTAGTT
This sequence comes from Dugong dugon, assembly GCA_030035585.1. Lineage (NCBI taxonomy): Eukaryota > Metazoa > Chordata > Mammalia > Sirenia > Dugongidae > Dugong > Dugong dugon. The sequence goes on from CM057462.1 coordinate 94,565,294, forward strand.
TGGGTAGGCCGTATGTTTCTAGAAATTTATCCATTTCCTCTAGGTTTTCAAATTTGTTGGAATATAGTTTTTCATAAAATTCTGTTATAATCCTTTTTATTTCAGTTGGGTCTGTTGTAATGTCCCCCATTTCATTTCTTATTTGGGTTATTTGTGTCCTCTCCTGTTTTTCTTTTGTCAGTCTGGCCAGTGGTTTGTCGATTTTGTTGATTCTTTCAAAGAACCAACTTTTGGTTTTTTTGATTCTTTCTATTGTTTTTCTGTTCTCTATTTCATTGATTTCTGCTCTGATCTTTACTATTTCCTTTCTTCCGCTGGTTGTAGGCTTTTTTTGTTGTTCTCTTTCTATTTGTTTGAGTTCTGTAGTTAATGTTTTGATTTTGTCCCTTTCTTCTTTTTTGATATGTGCATCTATTGCTAGAAATTGTCCTCTGAGGACTGCCTTTGCTGTGTCCCAAAGGTTTTGGTAGGATGTGTTTTCATTTTCATTTGATTCTAGGAATTTTTTAATTCCATCTCTGATTTCTTCTATTACCCATTGATGTGTAAGCAGATTATTATTCAGTTTCCATGTGTTTGATTTTTTTTCCTTGCTCTTTCTAGTGTTAATTTCTACCTTGATGGCATTGTGGTCAGAGAAGATACTGTGAATTATCTCAGCATTTTGGATCTTGTTGAGGATTGCTCTGTGGCCTAAGATGTGGTCTATTCTGGAGAACGTTCCATGTGCATTGGAAAAGAATGTGTACTTTGCAGCGGTTGGATGGATTGTTCTATATATGTCTATGAGGTCCAGTTGGCTGATTGTGTCCTTTAGGTCTTCTGTATCTTTGCTGAGTTTCTTTTTAGTTGTTCTGTCCTTTACTGAGAGTGGTGTGTTGAAGTCTCCTACTATTATTGTGGAACTGTCAATTTCTCTTTTCAGTGCTGTTAGAGTTTGTTTTATGTATTTTGGAGCCCTGTCATTGGGTGCATAGATATTTATTATGGTTATGTCTTCATGATGGATCATCCCCTTAATCATTATATAGTGTCCTTCTTTGTCTTTTATGGTAGATTTTGTTTTAAAGTCTATTTTATCTGAGATTAGAATTGCCACTCCTGCTCTTTTTTGATAGTTGTTAGCTTGATATATTTTTTCCAACCTTTGATTTTTAATAAATTCACATCTTTGTTTCTAAGATGTGTCTCTTGTAGACAGCAAATAGATGGATCCTGTTTTCTTATCCATTCTGCCACTCTCCGTCGCTTTATGGGTGCATTGAGTCCATGTACGTTCAGTGTAATTATTGATAGATGTGAGTTTGTTGCTGTCATTTTGTAGTGCTTTTTTTTGTGATGCTGAAGTTTTCTTTGTTCTTCTTACTCTCTTGTGCTGAGTTCCTTTTGTTTGTTAATTTTGGGTTCATTTCTTTTGTTTTTGTAGGTTTTGTTTTTGTTGAGACTTTATGTTTTCCGTCTTTATTTTTATGAGTTGGTTTGTTAACTTTTTTTGTGGTTACCATGAATTTTACCCTTATCTTTATAATTTTGAAGCAGTCTACCGTTACTTGGTATCGCCTTGCCTTCTTCTCCTTTAGAAGGTTCTATACCTATGCCGTTTGTTCCCTCTTTCATTGTTTTGAGGTTGTTGTCATCCTTTGATTGATTTCTCTGATTCCCTGTTGTATATCTTTTGTTTTTGGAAAGTCGTCTGTAGTTCAGTTCCTAGAATGGTATCTGGTTCATGTGAACCTGCGTCCTAGGTCCTAGGTCCTGCCTGAGGGCTGAAGCTGTTTGTCCTCAGATCGAAGAACTCCCTTTAATAATTCTTGTAAGTTTGGTTTGACTTTTGCATATTCCTTTAGTTTCTGTTTATCTGGAAATGACCTAATTTCACCATCAAATCTGAATGAGAGTTTTGCAGGATATATTATTCTTGGCTGACAATTTTTTTCTTTCAAGATTTTATATATGTCATCCCATTGCCTCTTGCCTGCATGGTTTCTGCTGAATAATCTGAGCTTAGTCTTATTGTTTCTCCTCTGTATGTGACTTCTTGTTTTTCACGAGCTGCTCTCAGGATTCTTTGTTTGTCTTTAGTTTTAGTGAGTGTGAATATGATATGTCTTGGTGATTTTCTTTTGGGGTCTCTTCTATATGGGGTTCGTTGAGCTTCTTGGATGGCCAGCTTTTCATCTTTCATGATATTGGGAAAGTTTTCTGTCAGCAGTTCCTCAATGATCCTCTCTGTGTTTTCTGTTTTCTCCCCCTGTTCTGGTATGCCAATCACTCGTAAGTTTTTGCTTTTAATTGTGTCCCACATAACTCTCAGGGTCTCTTCATTTTTCTTTGTTCTTTTTTCTGAGTTTTCCTGAAACAGAGTTGTATCCAAGTGTTTGTCTTCAGTTCCACTGATCCTGTCTTCCATGGTTTCAAATCTACTTCTCAGCCCTTCTATGACACCGTCCATTTCTGAAATCTTGTTGTTTATCTTTTGGATTTCTAATTGTTGTTTTTGTATAATTTCAAGTTGTGAATTTATTTTGGCATTTTGTTCTTGCATCTTCTTCCTGAGTTCTTCCAATTTTTTGTCTGTATTTTCCATAAATTTGTCTATTTTTTCCTCATGTTTGTCAGCTTTTTGCCTCAGTTCTTGGAAAATTCCGAGTATTAGTGATTTGAGTTCCGTATCAGGAACTTCTAGTGCATTTTCTTCCACAGGAGAGTTATCTGGTGTTTTAATTTGGACGCCTATTGGAGCCATCTTGTCTTGTTTTTGTAAATGTTTTGATATTGTTTGCTGTTTTCGGGACATTCAGTAGATATTTCTCTCGTTTATTGATTGTAGATTTTTTTTTTTTTTTTTCGTTCTTGTGGTACAGCTGGGCAGATCTAGTTGAGGAGGAGCCACTGGGATGGGTTGCTTGTGGCACTCACCGCAGCCACCAGGACGGTCGGTAGTCAGTGCTGGGCAGGTTCCAATAGGGCGTGGCTGCACCGCTTGGTGATGTGATGTCTAGTGCACGGTGCAGGTAGGTAGGGTGCAGCGGGAAGATGGTTATGTGTGAAGCTAAGCTGGATATGGGAGAGAGGAGAGAGGAGGAGGAGCAAAAAGCGTACAAACATAAAAGAATGCTAGGGGAGCTTGTCGTTGGAATGTACAGATGAGAGACTATGGGATGGAGGAAACCAGAAGGGGGAAGAGAAAGAAAAGGAAATAATGACCAAATAAAAATCAGAAAAGTTAAAGAACTGCAAAGTTCCCAGGGATCCCACCGATGCAGCTATGAGGTCTGGGGGAGTCCGTCTCAATTTTCACAGCTCAGCCTGGCCAGAAGGTACAGAGGCATACATCGCCTGGTATTCAGGGATCAGAAAGAGAAGGAAGAGATTGAGAGACAAGAAATTAAGCAATGAAGAAAGACAAAAGAGAAAAAGAGGTAGAAGATGACAAAACTAATCAAAAAAGGAAGAAAAATAAAATTGAGAAAAAAAAAAAAAAAAAAGGGCAACACCAGCAGTCAGTGCCTACAAATGGGACCCAGAGAGCCCCCACTCAGGGGCGCGAATTCCAAGAAGCCGGTAGTCTCGGGGTTAAGTGACCATGGCCACGGGAAGCAGAGGGGCCAACGAACAAAGGCCCCAGGATCCCACCCGTGCGGGAGCCCAGACCTGGAAACAGCCACACGCCTGAACGCAGCCCTACAGCCCCGCAGGAGAGAGCAGAGACGGCACTCGGAACCAGACACCCAGGCAAAAGGAGGGGGAGGCGGCAGAAAAAGGCTCGCTAGCGGCCAGCAAACGGCTCCCAGAAAGCCCCCAGCCCGGGCACACGAAATCCAAGCACCGGCGCCCCCCATCTCAGGGACTCCGGCCACGGAAAGCAGAGGGGCGAACAAACAAAGGCCCCGGGATCCCACCCACGCGGGAGCCCAGACCTAGAAACAGCCACACGCCCGCACTCAGCCCTACAACCCCGCAGGAGAGAGCAGAGACGGCACTCGGAACTAGGCACCCAGGCAAAAGGAGGGGGAGGCGGCAGAGAAAGGTTCGCTAGCTGCCAGCAAATGGCTCCCAGAAAGCCGCCAGCCCAGGCGCGCGGAATCCAAGCACCAGCACCCCCCAGCCCAGGGACCCTGGCCACGGAAAGCAGGGGATCCCCAGCTGAGGCGGAGAGGGGTGGGTGGTGGGAGAGCGCGCACCGCAGTTTACCGGTCGTTCTGTCTCCGACCAGATGCTCTGCAAGGCTGCTCTCCCGTTTGCTGGTCTCCGATAGGAATCCAAGATGGTGGATCCGCGCTGCATTAGCTGGTAAGGAATCTCTGCCTGAGTCTCTCCTCGCTGTCTGTTCTCTTTTAGTATTCTCACTCCGTTTGGTGTTTGGCTGAGTTCTTTATCTCTTCATTTGGTGTTCTAGGGTTTCAGGATTGTTGATTCTCTGTTAGGCTTAGTTTTTTGGATCTTTGCTGTGGAGGGACGGCGTGGTGTTTCTGCCTAGAGCGCCATCTTGCCCCCTCCCAGGGCTTTTTTTTTGCTGAGAGTTTTTTTAAATTTCCTTTTCAATCTCTTCTCTTGTTATGGGTCTGTTTAGATTTTCAACATCATTTTGTGTTGGTTTGGATAGGTAATGTGTTTCTAGAAATTTGTCCATTTCCTCTAGGTATTCAAATTTGTTGGAGTATAATTTTTCATAATACTCTGTTATGATCCTTTTTATTTCAGTTAAGTCTGTTGTAGTGTCCCAAGTTTCATTTCTTATTTGAGTTATTTGAATCCTGTCCTGTTTTTCTTTGTCAGTTTAGCCAGTGGTTTGTCGATTTTGTTGATCCTTTCAAAGAACCAACTTTTGATTTTGTTGATTCTTTCTATTGTTTTTCTATTCTCTATTTCATTTATTTCTGCTCTGATTTTTATTATTTCCTTTCTTCTAGCAGCTGTGGGCTTCTTTTGCTGTTCTCTTTCTATTTATTCAAGGTGTGTAGCTAATGTTTTGATTTTGTTCCTTTCTTCTATTTTAATGTGTGCATCTATTGCTACAAATTGACTCTGAGCACTGCCTTTTCTGTGTCCCAAAGGCTTTGGTATGATGTGTTTTCATTCTCATTTGATTCTAGGAATTTCTGATTCCATCTTTGATTTCTTCTATTACCCAGTAGTTTTTAATCAGGGTGTTATTCAGTTTCAGTGTAATTGACTTTTTTCCTTCCTCTTCCTGTTGTTAATTTCTACTTTGATGGCATTTTAATCAGAGAAGATACTTCTTATTATCTCAATATTTTGAATTTTGTTGAGCGTTTGCTTTGTGACCTAAGATGTGGTCTATTCTGGAGAATGTAGATCTGTATCTTATTCATTATAATTCTTGTTCCACTGTCTAGCAAGTAGCAAAAATTTAAGAAATGTTTGTTTAATGAATGAATGAGTAAAAACTATGATCTGATTTGAGTTGTGAATACCAAAATAATATACCATTACTTCTTATATACATCTAGCCTCTATTTACTTTTTTCCATCTTTACTGTTAACACCAGATATCCCTGGATGGTGAAAACAGTTAAGCACTCAACTACTAATAGAAAAGTTGGTGGTTCAAATTCACCTGGAGGTGCCCTCAGAAGACAGGACTGGTGATTTGTTTCTGAAAGATCACAGCCTTGCAGCCTTAAAAACCCTATGGAGCAGTTTACTGTGCACACATGGGGTCTGCATGAGTCAGCATGAGTTAATGCGATGGCAACTAAAAACAACAACTGTTAGCACTAGTCCAAGTCACCATCTCACCATCCACCATCTGTTAAACCTTGAATCCTGCAATAACCTTCTAACTATTCTCTGTCTTTTTGGCCCCTTCCAATGTGTTCTTACTGCAGTAACCAGAGAGAGTTCTCTGAAATGCAAAACCTTTCCCCTTCACCCTCATGAAACAATTGTTGAGGTTTTCCATTGCTTCTAGGGTTGAGTTCCAAATCCTTAACACGGACTACAAAGTCTTTCAGTCTCATCTCATATCACATCCCCTCAGGCCCCAGAGATCCAGCCACACAGCCTTCACTTCTCACTGTGCTTCTTCCCACCAAGGACTTCTGCCCATGCTGTTTCCTCTGTTGAAAATGCTCTTTCCTCTTCCTCCCCACCCTGCACCCCCAGTTAATTCCTCTTCACCCTTTAGGTCTCAGGTCAATTATTCTTGCTCAAAGAAGACCTCCTAGACCCTTCAGTCTAGGTAAATCTTTGAAGCTTTCTGTGTAGCACTGTTGACTCTTGCTATATTACACTAATTGGTGGTATTATTTGATTTATTTTCTATCTCCCTTATTCAAATGTAAGGTCTATGAAGCAGAGGCTATGACTAGCTGTTTTTTTTTTTTTCAATTTGTATCCTCAGCACTATCACAGTGTCTCTTCCATAGTAAATAATTTATATTTAAATATTTGTTAGAATGTATGAAAAGGGTTAGAATATTGTTTTCCCATATTCCCATTCTCCATCTTTATGACCATTACCTAACATTTCTGGAACAACTGTTTTGCTCAGGACACAGTGCTTTTTGAAAAGACTTTGCAACTTTCAGCGCATCTGTTGCCAGGGCCCAACTCTAGAGCAGCTCATAGAGTTAGGATTAGAAAAGGCAAAGCACGAGATTGTTGGGCAGGTAATAAAGGAGTGCAGCAGTCCCAGAATGGCCAGGTCACTGACAACCTGACAGGCTGCCTCTATTTCTTCTCATTACCACCTTCCGTTTCACTTCAAGTAGGAGAAAAGGCTAGTCCGTAGTGCAGACTGCCTGCTGACCTGAGTGCTGCAGAGATCACTGATTAAAGGGGGAGATGAAACTCCGGTTCTCAGTTTTGTCTTCCTGAACCTAATGTCAGCTGTACTTCAAGCTGAGATACCACACACCTGCTGGGTAACAGTTTGCTACCTTCTACTGTAAAAATGATGGCATTTCTCCTGTAAGTGAGAGAGATGATCAGCTCATTAGGAGTCTAGAGGAAGAAAAAAAAATTTTTTTTTCAATTAGATGTGTGCCTTTCACCCTCTGACCTGTGGAATGGTTAAGAACAAAAGCACAAAGGTGTGTGTGTGTGTGTGTGTGTGTGTGTGTGTGTTGAACAGTTTTAAACTGGGGTCTTCTGTTTCCAAAATATTTATCACTGTTGGCAGACCCAATTTCATGAAATTGAAATGGCAGGTGCCATGCTGACTTTTCAAGGTGCCTCTGACCTAAACATCTGAAGACCTTCATCTACTTCATCTTGGACTCCTCTGCTCCGTTTTCAAAACTAGAACTTAGAGAGGTAGAGTATACTTTCTCTACTAGACCACATTGTTAAAAAACAGGATTTCTCACCAAAAAAAAAGGTAGAGAAAAACAAAGCTTTCCTTGACTGGGGTACACTTGTTTGTTTTTTAAGAGCTTTTGGTACCCATCCTAGAGAAAAGAAAAGATTCAGTATGCAATTATCTTTCTAAGGGAAGAAATGAAATGTTCTAAGATGAAAATTTACATTGAATCTTTGTTCATCACATCTGCCCTACATTACTAGGGAAAAAGAATTTTTTTTTGAGCTGCTCTTATGATTTGAATTTAGAAGTGTTAAAATATTAGACACTGTCTAGGGTTGAGAGTTTTGGGGTCAAATTGTGGAATTTATAATGTACACATTTCTCACCCTGGTTTCTAGGATACCAGCCAATTAAATTCATAGAAGCCAGTGCTTTCCATCAAAGTAAAGAACGTTTGCATTTCTAGATTGCCAATACAAGTTTTTAAGAATGATAAGCTTTGTATATAGCATAGAATTCACCCTGGACCTGCTAGACCATGTCTGTGTTGTTCTTGACTGAATTCCCATTATATAGACAGTGCCTAGGTTGTAGTAATCCCTCAATAAAATGTTTGAATGGACCGAGTAACTAAATGATTCTTTTAACATCATTTTTTTATTGGGAGTCTCAGAAAAACAGAACCAATAGGATGTGTGCGTGTGTGCCTGTGCATGTGTGTGCTTGTGTGTGTGCGTGTGTGTGTGTGCACGCAGACTGGAAATTTAGGTGAGATTTCTATGTTACAATTTTGAGGCAGAATTCCTCTTCTCTAGGAAACTTCAGTTTTTGCTCTTAAGGTTTTCAACTGATTGGATGAGGCCTACCCACATTATCAAGGATAATCTCTTTATTTAAAGTCAACTGATTTTAAATGTTAATCATATCTAAAGATCTTTACAGCAACATCCAGACTAGTGTTTAACCAAATAATAGGCACCATAGCCTAGCCAAATTGACACATGAAATTAACTGTCACAATTATCATCATCAGTAATATTCTCTTGAGCACATAAATTTGTAGGGGATTCAGGAAGGTCCTTGTTTTTTCCAGCCCTGCTTAGCTATAGACACCGATGACCACTAGCCTGCAGATCAGTATTTCATTCAATCCTTGAACTTGTGTTAGAAGACTTTGCCACATGTTACGCCTCCACCAGTGGGCAGATTCTGGAATAAAATCTGTTACTCTAAACCTAGCATTTGCTATGCATGGACAGGACCTCTAAAATGAGATACTTCTGTGCCTGGACCTGCCAGTCTCATCCTTGTGGCTGAGAGTATGTCCCTCTTTTACTGGGCTGCAGGGATTTTGCTTCCACAGTAGTCAACCAATAGACAACCACAGATAACCTGACTGAAAGTTTCACCTCTGCTTAGTGCCCCCTACTGTTGTTAGGTGCCATTGAGTTGGTTAAGACTCATAGCGACCCGATGTACAACAGAATGAAACACTACCCGGTCCTGCACCAGCCTCACAATTGTTGTTATTCTTGAGCCCATTGTTGCAGCCACTGTGTCAGTCCATCTTGTTGAGGGTCTTCCTCTTTTCACTGACCTTGTACTTCTCCAGGGACTGATCCTTCCTGACAACACGTCCAAAGTATGCAAGACGTTGTCTCGCCATCCTTGCTTATGAGAAGCATTCTGGTGGTACTTCTTCCAGGACAGACCTGTTTTTTCTTCTGGCAGTCCATGGTATATTCAATATTCTTCTCCAACACCACAACTCCAAGGCGTCGATTCTTCTTCGGTCTTCCTTATTCATTGTCCAGCTTTCCCATGCATATGATGCGATTGAAAATATCATGGCTTGGGTCAGGCGCACCTTGTAGCAGATTTGCCCAGTGCAATGCGTCTTTTGATTTCCTGACTGCTGCTTCCATGGGTGTTGATTGTGGATCCAAGTAAAATGAAGTCCTTGACAACTTCAATCTTTTCTCCGTTTATCATGATGTTGCTTATTGGTCCAGTTGTGAGGATTTTTGTTTTCTTTATGTTGAGGTGTAATCCATACTGAAGGCTGTGGTCTTTAATCTTCATCAGTAAGTGCTTCGAGTCCTCTTCACTTTCAGCAAGCAAGTTTGTGTCATCTGCATAACACAGGTTGTTAATTACTCTTCCTTCAATCCTGATGCCCCGTTCTTCTTCATATAGCCCAGCTTCTTGGATTATTTGCTCAGCATACAGATTGAGGAAATATGGTGAAAAGATACAACCCTGACACACAACTTTCCTGATTTTAAACCATGCAGTATCCCCTTGTTCTGTCTGAACCACTGCCTCTTGATCTATGTACAGGTTCCTCATGAGCACAATTATATGTTCTGGAATTCCCATTCTTTGCAATGTTATCCATAATTTGTTATAATCCACATGGTTGAATACCTTTGCATAGTCAATAAAACACAGGTAAACATCTTTCTGATATTCTGTGCGTTCAGCCAGGATCCATCTGACATCAGCAATGATATCCTGGTTCCACATCCTCTTCTGAATCCAGCCTGAAATTCTGGCAGTTCCCTGTCGATATACTGCTGCAACAACTTTTGAATGATCTTTAGCAAAATTTTTTTTGGGTGTTATATTAATGATAATGTTCGATAATTTCCACATTCAGTTGAATCACTTTTCTTGGGAATAGGCATGAATATGGATCTCTTCCAGTCAGTTGGCCAGGTAGCTGTCTTCTGAATTTCTTGGCATAGTTGAGTACTTCCAGCATTGCATCTGTTTGTTAGAACACCTCAACTGATATTCCATCAATTCCTGAAGACTTGTTTTTTGCCAATTCCTGGAGACTTGTTTTTGACTTCATTGCAGCTTGGACTTCTTCCTTCAGTATCATTGGTTCCTAGTCATATGCTACCTCCTGAAATGGTTGAATGTCAACCAATTCCTTTTTGTATAGTGACTCTGTGTATTCCTTCCATCTTCTTTCAATGCTTCCTGAGTTATTTAATATTTTCCCCACAGAATCCTTCAATATTGCAATTCAAGGCTTGAATTTTTTCTTCAGTTCTTTTAGCTTGAGAAATGCAGAGCATGTTCTTCCCTTTTTGTTTTCCATCACCAGGTCTTTGCACATGTCATCATAATACTTTACGTTGTCTTCTCAAGTTGCCCTCTGAAATCTTCTTTTCAGCTCTTTTACTTCATCATTTCTTCCTTTTGCTTTAGCTACTTGATGTTCAAGAGCACGTTTCAGAGTCTCTTCTGACATCCATTTTGGTCTTTTCTTTGTTTTCTGTCTTTTTAACGACCTCTTGCTTTCTTCATGTATGATGTCCTTGGTGTCATTCCACAACTTGTCTGGTCTTTTTACCAACTTCTGCAGTTTGAAATTGATCAAGCATGCAATCAGGATGCATTGATAATTACTGGAAGCTGGAATGCAAAATTTGGAAACAAAGAAGAAGGATCAGTAGTTGGAAAATATATCCTTGGTGATAGAAACAATGCCAGAGATCGCATAATAGGATTTTGCAACACCAATAACTTCTTCATTGCAAATACCTTTTTTTACCAACATAAATGGTGACTATACATGTGGACCTTGCCAGATGGAATACACAGGAATCAAGTCGACTGTATCTGTGGGAAGAGATGCTAGAAAAGCTCAATATCATCAGTGAGAACAAGGCCAGGGTCAGACTTCAGAACAGGCCATCAATTGCCCATATGCAAGTTCAAGTTGAATATACTCCTAAGTAATAGGCCATAAATAGTATCCTTTTAGGCAGAGAGAACATTTAGCCGCTATACACTAATAAGTGTTAGCAACTGATGTCAATTCTGATTGGTTAGGAGTTTATACTGACTGTTAAATATTTCAAATATCTGCTCTTCCCTCTGGGTCGTGTGAGGGGGATTCCTGTCCTCTCTTGGGGCCTGCTCTGTAGCTAATCCCACGATGCCAGTCGCCCTGGTTGTAGACTCCACTTGTTCTCAACTAGTCCCAAAACTAAGGGTGCATGGGTACTTGAGATATGCAGAGGAACAAGACAACCTCGGTAAGATAGGCTTTGATTATAAACAACAGATAATACCTGATTCTAGGTAATTTACACAGGACATCAGCTAACTTACAGAAGTTGGGAAGAAGAGAAATCACTAAGACTCCTCATAAAGAGGTGGTACCTTGAAAGAAATGTTAGACCTATAATACAATAAAGAGAAACTGGGAATGCTATGTACCCAACAACCAAGTCAACCTAAAATGGCAGTCAGCAGAAACAGGTGATAATCACTAAAAGATGTCAATGTTCAAATTCTAACAGTCTGCTGGGGTAGGTGCTGATTAAAAGTGGAAGTGAAATCCTGCTCCTGAGTATTGCCTTCCAGGACACTATCAAGTTTTCCCTTGCATTTAAAACTAAGAACAGTACACATTTTTAAAAATTAAGGTCTCCTTGAATCTCTGAGATACACATGTACAGGTAGAGGAAGGAGTGTGTGTGATTTCTATAGATCAGGAAGATAGAGCGTGCAGGAAAGCATGCAAGTCCAGGAGACTGGACTTTGGATCCAGTTTCCGTCCTTTACTAGATCTCTTAGATATGTTACATAAACATCCAGAGTCCCAGTTTACTTATCTGTGAGGAAGTATAGTGATTGAATATATAGGCTTTGTTACAGACTTCCTGAGTTCAAATACCCATTCTGCCATGTCTTAGTGGTAAAGTCTTGGTGAAGTTTTTTTAACCTCTTAGTGCTCCAGTTCCTCCATTTGTGAAATGAGATAAATAATAACTCATAAAGCTATTACAAGAATCAATTAATTTTAATTTTTTTAATTATTAAAAATTTTAAAATATTTAATGCTACCAAATGGAGATAATAACAATTATCTCTTACTAAGCCTTCTTGTAAGGATTCTACAAGGTAATAACCTAAAATGAAGTCATCTGGTACGTAATAAAAAACCAAACCAAACCCGTTGCCGTTGAGTCAATTCTGGCTCATAGTGACCCTATAGGACAGAGTAGAACTGCTCCATAGGGTTTCCAAGGAGTGGCTGGTAGATTTGAACTGCAAACCTTTTGGTTAGCAGCTGAACTCTTAACCACTGAGATATTCAATAATTGTTGACTCCTCACTATCCCAGTTGATACTGACTCCCAAGAGGTAATCAAAATAAGGAAAATGCATCAGACCTATCCTATGTCCATTCTTCATTAGAACCTCTCCTGAACCAAACTTAATCACTGGCAGATAAAGGACTGTTTTTTTTTTTCTTAAATTCATGCACCACCATCTACAAATGCTGATTATGATCTTACTTGTGCAAAATTTATGTAAATAGGAAGACATTGTCTCTATTCTCAAGAAGCATATAACTTACTGGTAAACATGATCTTTGCCCCCCAAGTTTGTTAACACTAAAAGGTCAGATCCTCAAGGAATTGGTGATATTATTATGCTATGTGGCATAGACAGGTGCACTAGGCTACTGACCAAAAGGTTGGATATTCAAATGCACCCAGAAGTGCCTGGGAAGAAAGTACTGGTGATCTACTTCCAAAAGGTCAGAGCCATCAAAAACCCTATTGAGCACAGTTCTACTCTGACACACATGGAGTTGCCACTAGTTGGAGTCGACTCAATGACAGCCGATATTGTGCTATGTACCAAGGGAAAAGGATAAAATACGAGTAGTCACCCCTTATCAGTGGGGGTTCCAAGAACCCCTGTGGATGCCTAAAACCATGGATAGTACTGAACCCTATATATACTATGTTTTGTCCTATACATAATACCTATGATACAGTTTAATTTATAAATTAGGCACAGTAAGAGATTTGACAATAACTAATAATAAAATAGAAAAATTATAACAACATACTGTAATAAAAGTTACATGAATGTGGTCAGTTGACCGAGAAAGAGAAAACTCATGCCTGGTTTATAGATGGTTCTGCATGATATGCAGGCACTACTAGAAAGTGGACAGCAGCTTTCTAGGACCTCCCTGAAGGACAGTGGTGAAGGTAAATATTCCCAGTGAACAGAACTTAGAGTAGTGCCGCTGGTTGTTCATTTTGCTTGGAGGGAGAGATGGCCAGATGTGCACTTGTATACTGATTCATGGGCTGTGGCCAATGATTTGGCTAGATGGTCAGGGATTTGGGAGGAACACACTTGGAAAATTGGTGACAAGGAGATATGGGGAGGATGCCTATGGATAAATGTGAAGAAGTGAAGAAGTTTGTGTCTCATGTGAATGCTGAGCAAAGGGTGACCTTGGCAGAGGAGGATTTTAACAATCAAGTGGATAGGATGACATGTTCTGTGGAAACCAGTCATCCTTTTTCCCCAGCCACTCCTGTCATTGCCCAATGGGCTCATGAACAAAGTGGTCGTGGTGGCAGGGATAGAGGTTATGCACGGGCTCAGCAACATGGACTTCCACTCACCAAGGCCGACTTGGCTACAGCCACTGCTGAGTGCCCAGTCTGCCAGCAACAGAGACCAACACTGAGTCCCCAATATGGCACCATTCCTGGGGGCAATCAGCCAGCAACCTCGTGGCAGGTTGATTATATTGAACCATTTCCATCATAGAAAAGGCAGCGTTTTTTTCTTACTGGGAGAGACACTTATTCTGGATATGGATTTGTCCTCCCTGCATGCAATGCTTCTGCCATAACTACCATCCGTGGATTCACAGAATGCCTTATCCACCCCCATGGTATCCCACACAGCATTGCCTCAGATCAAGGAACTCATTTCACAGCAAATGAAGTACAGCAACGGGCCCATGCTGATGGAATTCACTGGTCTTACCATATTGTTCCCCATCATCCTGAAGCAGCTGACTTGATAGAGTGGAATGGCCTTCTAATGACACAATTACAGGACCAACTAGGTGGCAATACCTTGCAGGGCTGGAGCAATGTTCTCCAGGAGGCTGCATATATGCTCTAAACCAGTGTCCAGTATGTGGTGCTGTTTCTCCCATAGCCAGGATCCACAGGTCCAGGAATCAAAGGGTGGAAATGGGAGAGGCACTGCTCACTATTACCCCTAGTGACCCACTTGCAAAATTTTTGCTCCCTGTCCTCATGACCTTATGCTCTGTGTGTCTAGACCTCTTAGTTCCAAAGGGAGGAATGTTTCCACCAGGAGACACAACACTGATTCCATTGAACTGGAATGCCACTCAGCCACTTCTGGTTCCTCATGCCTCTGGGTCGACAGGCAAAGAAGTGAGCTACCATATTGGCTGGTGTGATTGATCCTGATTACCAAGGAGAAATTGGATTTATGTTACATAATGAAGATTTGAGTCACCCCACCAGGCAAAGAACTACGACCAGCTGAGGTGCTGCTGAGGGTAAAGGAATTCGGAATGGGTGGTGAAAGAAGGCTGTTCTAAACACCAGCTGTGACCAATTGACCAGTTGTAGAAACGAGGACTGTAAATTGTTTTTATTATTTTTTCCTTGTTTTATTATGCATGTGTATACATAGATATGTATGTTTTTGTTTTCTTCCCTCCCTTACCCCATTCCAAACCAAACCCATTGCCATTGAGTCAATACTGTCATAGCGACCCTATAGGACAGAGTAGAACTGTCCCATAGGGTTTCCAAGGCTGTAAATCTTTATGGGAGTAGACTGCCACAGCTTTCTCCTGTGGAACAGCTGGTGAGTTTGAACCATCAACTTTTGGTTAACAGTCAAGTGTACCACTAGGTCTCCTTCCCTTATCCTATTACTCATTATAAAATACAAGATGTAAACGGGGCTAGTGCATTTTTGGTTGTATGCATTTTAGTTGTATCATGTTAGTCACAAGTAGGACTTTGTAATTCTCTTTATTTAAAGATTATGTATGGCCTAAGGACAAGTGTGCCAAGTCATGGCTAATGTTATGTCAACTTGTCTAGTTCATGAATCTCAATGGTTTGGCAGACATTATGTAATCATCCTCCATTTGGTGATCTTATGTTAGAAGAGGAGTTTCCTTGGGGGTATGGCCTGCATATTCTGCCAAAGCTCTCAAGCTCTCTCTCTCTCTCTGTGTCTCTCATTCCTGCTTCCATCTCATCATCCTCTGACCTCCAGTTCTTGGGACATGAGCCAGCAGTCTGCTGTCTGACTTAGAGATGTTGGGTTCATCAGCCCCTGCAACCACGTGAGTCAGGAGAAGCCTCCGGCCTGTTGCCTGAACCACGATTTGGGACTCGCCAGCCTCTACAATTGTATGAGCCATTTCCTTGAAATAAATCTCTCTCTCTCTCTCTCTCTATATATATATATACATATGCTTCACTGGTTTTACTCATCTAGAGAATCCAGCCTAAGATAAGGAGTGTCAGATATATCTGGCATATGATTTTTAAAGGATGCATCCAATGTAGTGAATTTTGGAATCAGATTGCTAAATTTCTAATCCCGGCTCTGTCACTTATTAGCTGTGTGACCTTTGTCAAATTAGTTAAGCTCTTTGGAGTCCTTATATATAAAATGGGGATAAAAGTAATGCCTGCCTCCAAGGACTGTGGTTAGGATTAAAAGAGTTGAAATTGGTAATGCATTTGGAATAGTGCCTGGCATACATTGTTTCATTTTAGCTGATGTCACATTGGTCCCCTACTCATGGCAACCTCATACACAATGGGATTGGACCATTGTGATCCATACAGTTTTTGTTGGCTTATTTTTGGAAGTAGGTCACCAGGACTTTCTTCCTCATCCATCTTAGTCTGGAAGCTCCACTGAAATCTTCTCAGCGTCATAGCAACACACAAGCCTCTGCTGACAGACAGATGGTGGCTGCTCATGAGGCGCATTGGCTGGAACTGAATTGGGGTCTCCTACATGCAAGGCCAGAATTCTACCACTGAACCACCAATGTTCCCTATGAAGCCTTATATACATGTTAGCTATCATTAAGTCTGCCATTGTTCCCTTAAACTTTTTTTTTTCCAGAAAGAAATGATTTTTCCTTTTCTTGAATAAAAACTGTCTCTGTCAGGTCTGAATAGACAAGTCTTATCTCTAAGTTTCAAATCAGTTTGGATTCATAAGTTAAAAATGTTGAGCCCAAGACGTCAATTTTCCCTTATACATATTTGTTCAAAGTAGCACTTCTCCCCCTCCCCTAGTTGGTAAGCCCCCAGCTTCCAGGGAAGGAAGTGTGCTCCTTGTCCCCAGTGGGATAGCTACTATTTCTTCCCTCGCCAGATGGCTTCCTGATCTTGGTGCTTGAAGTGGACCAAGCTTAAAGTTGCCTCTGTAACATCTCATGGAGCTCCTTTGATGCAGGCAATTGTCCATTTGGCTTGCCACCTCCCCTCCCTCATATCCCTCAGCAGCTGGTGTTGCAGCCCTTTCTCTACCAGAGTCTCCTTATTGGAGATCCTCATCCTCCCGGACACTCCTCTTGACAGGGCTTACCACGGCTCCAGGCTGGCTTTCCCTTGTGTGTGGCTCATATCAGGATCACAGGGCACAGAAACTCATCCCTTGCCCTGACAGGATCTGGGAGTGTGGGCCCATGTCAAGGCAATAGCTGCTACGTCTTTCTCGCATGAGGGTCGGGAAGCATTCCTTAGTGTTTTCCAGTTTCAGGGAACAAATTTAAATTTCTTAGCAAGGCCAATGTATTCCCCCCACCTCTGTAGGCTGAAGGCGACAGAGATAAACCTTCCTCTCATTTTGTGTGGAATAATTTGGCGTCTCACGGAGAAGTCATACTATCTCCAAAGAATTCTCTTTACAAATCCTTCCTTTTCTATATCCACTCTGTCAACCCTTTTATAGGCTGCATCTGCAGTTTGATATCTAATACAGACCACATTGATAACAACACTTTAGTCAAAACTAAGATTAAAAAGTCTCATTTTAGATCCTGTTATGTTTTTAAAAATCACAGCTGGAAGCAGAAAAAACTCAAATTTTTATTTCTCTCTTGCTTTTGCCATATCAAGGAGCCGGGAATACAGCTGAAGAAAGATTTCTGGCAATCTCTCTATTTTGAAGAATACTGGAGAAGAACCACTTACATAGAATCAATCAGAAGTCCAAAAAATAGCTGGATCAAATCTCAGTCAGAAGATGGCAGAAGTCCTGAGTCTCAAACTGGCAACTCAATTTACACCTATTTTCTTTGTTGCTTATTTCATTAAACCACTGGGAAAAGATGCCAATATTCAGCCTTTGGGGCTTGGTTAAAAGCTTTTTAGATTGATAGCTACAGGATCTTGAAATGAATAACACTTTGAGGTTTAATAGTGGCTTTATTGAAAGCAAGCAATTCTCAATACATTTAATTTAACTGCAAGAATAATTAGGGATATGGATTTATATTAATTGGAGTTAGAAACTTGTTGGAATGCTATGATGGTTCAGTAAATGAGGAATGTTATGGATTGAATTGTGCCCCCTAAAATATATTATGGATTGAATTGTGTACCCCCAAACTATCTTTGAGATATGAAAGAAATTAAACCAGCAAGCTAAGAAGCAGAGATGAGGGAAAAGAGAAGCCCAGTCACATGAAGATTGTCCAGGAGCAGAAGGTCAGAAGAGTCAAGGACCTTCCTCCAGACCCCGCAGAGAGATAAAGCCTTCCCCTAGAGCTGGCACCTTGAATTTGGACATCTAGCCTCCTAAACTGTGAGAAAATAAATTTCTGTTTGTTAAAGTCATCCACTTGTGTTATTTCTGTTATAGCAACACTAGATAACTAAGACAAGGAACAATCAATAGTCCTTCAGGGATTCACTAAAATGGTATTGGTCTTCCTTCCTTCATTCTTCTTTAACCTATATCAACCACTTGGAAAACAAATGTTCTGTAGAAAGAAATTCACATAGGAATGAAAATACTTGGTATTAGTGAGGTGTGGGCAAACAGGTGCTTTTTACATAATCCAGGAAAAAGTGTGTTACAGCCTTTTTGAAGAGTAATTTAACAAAATGTATCAATAACTTTAAAAATACATACATTTCAATCCATAATTCTTTTCCAGAAATGGAAAAACATGAAAAGAAATTTTTTTCAAAGGTGTTTTTCTTACTGAAACAATCTAAAAGTTCAACAATAATGATTTTACTAAATTATCATATATATATATGATTGAATATTATGGAATCCTTTAAAATTAGAATATGAGTCTATATTAATATAGAAAATAGTCAAAGAAAAGCAGATATGGAGGAATAAGTAGGATTGAATCCCATGTTTGTTTTAACATTTATATGTTTATGTCTAAAATATACAAGTCAGGAAGATCCAACATTTTAACAGTGGTTATTGCTGAATGGTGGAATTTTAAATGATTCTTCCCCTTTTTCCTACTTGTATCTTTTAATTTTCCCATAACAGACATAAATTATCTACAGTTGAAAAGAAGAAAGTAGTTAGAAGAAATTTTGTGTGATTCAGGAGCAAGGAAAACAACCCAAATATTAAAAAATAAATAAAGAATAAGAAAAAAAAATGCACGCATTCAATACTAAACATAGATAGGTAAAGAAGGAAAAATATAGCTTAGTGCTAATGGAAAGAACAAAACTGGAAGCCTCTTTTCAATCAATGTTTATTAATCATCGCTGATTGTGTGATTCTGTGCAGCAGAGAATCTTCAAAATACTTGAGGCATGCGATTAAAGTAAAAGCAACTTCTTTCTTTAAGGACACAGTAGACTATATATTTTGAGTAAATAATTTAATCAATTTTCCAAGATTCAGAATGTCTGGCCTCAATAATTCATCTAGTGATTTCAATAGATTAAAAATTCAATAGATTTTGAATTTATCTTATTACTTTTCTTACTGAATTGGGGGAAAATTGGTCTTTTATTTTTGTGCTTTTCCCTTCTACAATAGACCAAATCAGTTCTGTATAATTCTCATAGGCCAGTTTCAGTTCATTTGAGTTGAGCTAAACTGTCAAGAACGACCCTTATGCATTGATTGTGGATCTAAGTAAAATGAAATCCTTGACAACTTCACTCTCCAGTATAAAGATAGTCAAAAGTCATGAAGAGGCAATTCACAATAGAATTCCAAAGTTCAGTCTTCTAATAATCAAAGAAGTACATTAAAATGAGACTCATATTTTTTTTCCCCATCCAGGTAGCAAATATTTTTTATACCTAAAAAATTTAGTGCAGAGTATTGGCAAATGTTGGGGCAGAACCTCCATCTGCCTTGGATTCATGTTTATACATGGAGGGATTTCAGCTCAACTAACAGTTTCCGCTTCTCTCTCCCTGGCCATCTCTCTCAACCTCCATTGCTTCCCATGGGAGAAGGAGTGACTTTGTGAGTTTGGAAGAAGAAACTCTTTCTCTGTTCTAATTCTGAGCAGGCCTGGCTGCCCAAAGCTTATATTTATTTTCCCATATGGCCAGCCTCCTGGACAGGACCTCAGGGGAGCAGCCTGTGGAATCCACCCAAGTCTGGGATGGAGTCTGTAAGTCTGACTTGTTTAGACACCAGGTATTAGCAATTCAGTTTGACTGCAAATTTAAAGCATTGTCCTCCAATTCCATTTTTAGCTATAACAAAGTTGATGTTTTCATCTTCATTTATCTGAATTTTGCATCCTTTTCAAAAATCGCAAGAGTGAGAGTAAAGGGGGGGAGACTCGAATAAACTACTATTGGCAGTGCAGATACCATCTTTCAGGAGGGCAATCTCAAATATGTTTCAAAGTTTTTTTTTCCCTTTGCTAGGTAGATTCTATTTCTAGGAATTCACACTAAGAAAGTAATCAGAGGAATGGACAAAATATGTGTATAAGGATGTTTTTCATAGTATTATTTATAACAAAATACTGGGAAAAAAACAAAGTCCAACTGTCGTTGTTGTTATTAGGCACTGTCGAGTCGGTTCAAACTCATAACGACCCTATGTACAACAGAAGAAAGCACTGCCCAATCCTGTGCCATCCTCACAATCATTGTTATGCTTGAGCCCATTGTTGCAGCCACTGTGTCAGCACATCTCGTTGAGCGACTTCCTGTCTTTCGCTGACCCTCTACTTTACTAAGCATGATGTCCTTCTCCAGGGACTGATCCCTCCTGATAACATGTCCAAAGTATGTGAGACATAGTCTCGCCATCCTTGCTTCTAAGGGGCATTCTGGCTGTACTTCTTCCAAGACAGATTTGTTTGTTCTTTTGGCAGTCCATGGTATAGTCAATGTTCTTCATCAACACCACAATTCAAAGGTGTCAACTCTTCTTTGGTCTTCACATTCATCATCCAACTTTCGCATGCATATGAGGTGAGTGAAAAAACCATGGCCTTTGTCAGGCGCACCTTAGTCTTCAAGGAGACAGCTTTGCTTTTTAGCACTTTAAAAACATCTTTTGCATCAGATTTGCCCAAAGCAATGCATCATTTGATTTCTTGACTGCTGCTTCCCTGGGAGTTGATTGTAGATCCAAGTAAAATGAAATCCTTGACCACTTCAATCTTTTCTCCATTTATCATGATGCTGCTTAATTAGTCCAGTTGTGAGGACTTTTGTTTTCTTTATGTTGTGGTGTAATCTATACTGAAGGCTGTGGTCTTTGATCTTCATCAGTAAGTGCTTCAAGTCCTCTTCACTTTCAGCAAGCAAGGTTGTGTCGTCTGCATATCACAGGTTGTTAATGAACTTTTCTCCAATCTGATACCCCCTTATTCTTCATATAGTCCAGCTTCTCAGATTATTTGCTCAGCATACAGATTGAATAAGAAAGGGTATGACCCTGACACACAACTTTCCTGACTTTAAACCATGCAGTATCCCCTTATTCTGTTCTAACGACTGCCTCTTGATCTATGTACAGGTTTCTCAGGAGCACAATTAAGTGTTCTGGAATTCCCATTCTCCCCAATGTTATCCATAATTTTTTATTATCCACACAGTTGAATGCCTTTGCATAGACAATAAAACACAGGTAAACATCTTTCTGGTATTCTCTGCTTTTAGCCAGGATCCATCTGACATCAGCAATGGTATCCCTGGTTCTGTGTCCTTTTCTGAATCTGGCTTGAATTTCTGGCAGTTCCCTGTCGATATACTGCTGCGGCTGCTTTTGAATGATCTTCAGCAAAATTTTACTTGCGTGTGATATTAATGATATTGTTTGATAATTTCTGCACTTGATGTGATCACCTTTCTTAAGAATAAGAATAAATATGGATCTCTTCCAGTTAGTTGCCAGGTAGCTATCTTCCAAATTTCTAGGCATAGACAAGTGATCACTTCCAGTGCTGCATCCATTTGTTGAAACATCTCAGTTGATATTCTGTCAATTCCTGGAGCCTTGCTTTTGCCAATGCCTTCAGTGCAGCTTGGACCTTTTCCTTCAGTACCAATGGTTCCTGATCATATGCTACCTCCTGAAATGGTTGAATGTCTACCAATTCTTTTTCGTGCAGTGACTCTGTGTATGCCTTCCATCTTCTTTTGATGCTTCCCGTGTCTTTTATATTTTCCCCGTAGACTCCTTCAATACTGCAACTCAAGGCTTGAATTTTTTCTTCATTTCTTTCAGCTTGAGAAGTGCTGAGCGTGTTCTTCCCTTTTGGTTTTATGTCTCCAGGTCTTTGCATATGTCATTATAATACTTTATTTTGTCTTCTCAAGCTGCCCTTTGAAATCTTCTGGTCAGCTCTTTCACATAATAGTGTCTTCCTTTTGCTTTAGCTACTTGATGTTCAAGAGCAAGTTTCAGTCTCTTCTGATATCCATTTTGATCTTTTCTTTCTTTCCTGTCTTTTTAATGACCTCTTGCTTTCTTCATGTATGATGTCCTTGGTGTCATTCCATAACTCATCTGGTCTTTGGTAATTTATGTTCAATGCATCAAATCTATTCGTGAGATGGTCTCTAAATTCAGGTGGGATATACTCAAGGTCTTACTTTGGCTTTTGTGGACTTGTTCTAGTTTTCTTCAGTTTCAACTTGAAATTGAATATGAGCAGTTGATGGTCTGTTCCGCAGTTGGCCCATTTGTTCTGACTGATGATATTGAGCTTTTCCACTGTATTTTTCCACAGATATAGTCAATATGATGCCTGTATATTCCATTTGGTGAGGTCCACATTTATAGTCACCGTTTATGTTGGTGAAAAAAGGTATTTGCAATGAAGAAGACATTGGTGTTGCAAAATTCTATCATGTGAGCTCTGGCATCGTTTCTGTCACCAAGGCCATATTTTCCAACTACTGATTCTTCTTCATTTCCAACTTTCACATTCCAGTCACCAGTAACTACCAATGCATACTGATTGCATGTTTGATCAATTTCAGACCACAGAAGTTGGTAAAAATTGTCAATTTCTTCATCTTTGGCCTTAGTGGTTGGCGCATAAATTTGAATAATAGTCAAATTAACTGGTCTTCATTGTAGGTGTATGGATATTATCCTATCACTGACAGCATTGTACTTCAGGATAGATCCTGAAATGTTCTTTTTGATGATGAATGCAATGCCATTCCTCTTCAAGTGGTCATTCCCGGCATAGTAGACCATATGATTGTCTGATTCAAAATGGCCAATACCAGTCCATTTCAGCTCACTGATGCCTAGGATATCAATTTTTATACATTCTATTTCATTAAAGTCCAACTACATAGGATAATTAATGGAAATATGATATATTTGTTGATCAACAAGTATTAAACTTATATTGTGAAGTGTATTTTTGGCATGGGAAATTGTTCACTATATATTATTAAATTAAAAAAATTGAGCTATAGAATAGAATATACAGTATATCAATTTTGTCATGCATTTATAAATCTTATCAATGAATTAAAAAGATGACCACACTGAAACAAAAAACAAGGACTAAAAAATGTAGACATAGATTTTTCATATGAAGTGGAAGTCAAGGTGATATAAAGAAATAAAAGACTGGTTTAAACTTAGAAAAATAGGAGTAAATATTAAGGTAACCACAAAGGAAACTAACAATCCTACAAATCAAAAAACTAGAAAAATATAGACTAAGCAAGCACAAAATCAACAACAATGAAAAAGGTGAAAAGAAAATACATAAAGAAAAACGACTCAGCATAGAAAATTAAGTGGAACAAAGAAACTGTCAACAACACACACAAAAAGACATCAAAATGACAGCACTAAACTCATACCTATCAATAATTACACTGAATGTAAATGGACTAAATGCACCAATAAAGACCGTGGCAGATTGGATAAAAAAGCATGATCCATCTATATGATGCCTACAAGAAACACACCTTAGACTTAAAGACACAAACAAACTAAATCTTAAAAGATGGAAAAAAATATATCACGCAAACAGCACTCAAAAAAGAGCAGGAGTGGCAATATTAATCTCTGACAAAATAGACTTTAAAGTAAAATACACCACAAAAGGTAAGGAAGGACACTATATAATGATTAAAGGGACAATACACCAGGAGGACATAACTCTAATAAATATTTACACACCTAATGACAGGCCATTCTATGAAGCCAACATAAACCTAATAGCAAAACCAGGTTAAGACACCACAAAAGAAGAAAATTACAGACCAATATCCCTCATGAACATTGATGCAAAAATCCTCAACAAAATTCTAGCCAATAGAATTCAGCAACATATCAAAAAAATAATTCACCATCATCAAGTGGGATTTATACCAGGTATGCAGGGATGGTCCAACATTAGAAAAACAATCAATGTAATCCATCGCATTAATAAAACAAAAGACAAGAACCACATGATCTTATCAATTGATGCAGAAAAGGCATTCGACAAAGTCCAACACCCATTTATGATAAAAACTCTCAACAAAACAGGAATAGAAGGGAAATTCCTCAACAAAATTAAGGACCTTATACAAAGCCAACATCATCCTAAATGGAGAGACTTTCAAAGCATTCCCCTTGAGAACAGGAACCAGACAAGGATGCCCTTTATCACCACTCTTATTCAACATAGTGCTGGAGGTCCTAGCCAGAGCAATTAGGCTAGAAAAAGAAATAAAGGGCATCCAAATTGGTAGGGAAGAAGTCAAAGTATCTCTGTTTGCAGATGATATGATCTTATACACAGAAAACTCCAAGAAAAACTCCACAAGAAAACTAATGGAACTAATAGAAGATTTCAGCAAAGTTTCGGGATATAAGATAAACATACAAAAATCAGTTGGATTCCTCTATACCAACAAAGAGAACCTCAAAGAGGGAAATATCAAATCAATACCATTTACAATAGCCCCAAAGAAAAAATAATTAGGAATAAATCTAACCATGGACGTAAAAGACCTATGCAATGAAAGCTACAAGACACTACTTTAAGAAACCAAAAGAGACCTGCATAAGTGGAAAAAAGTACCTTGCTCATGGATAGGAAGACTCAACATTGTGATAATGTTAATTTTACCCAAAGCAATCTACAGATAGAATGTAATCCCGATTCAAATTCCAACAGCATTTTTTAACGAGATGGAGAAACAAATCACAAACTTCATATGGAAAGCGAAGAAGCCCCAGATAAGCAAAGCATTACTCAAGAAGAAGAACAAAGTGGGAGGCCTCACACCACCTGATTTTAGAACCTTTTATACCTCCACGGTAGTCAAAACAGCCTGGTATTGGTACAACAGACACATAGACCAATGGAACAGAATTGAGAATCCAGACATGAGTTCATCCACCTATGAGCAGCTGATATTTGACAAAGGCCCAAAGTCCATTAACTGGGGAAAAGACAGTCTCTTTAACAAATGGTGCTGGCATAACTGAATCTTCATCTGCAAAAAACTGAAGCAAGATCCATACCTCACACCATGCACAAAAACTAACTCAAAATGGATCAAAGACCTAAATATAAAATCTAAAATGATAAAAATCACGGAAAAAAAAAATAGGGACAATGCTAGAAGCCCTAATACATGGCATAAACACAATACGAACCAAAAATAACAATGCACAAACACCAGAAGAGAAGCTAGATAACTGGGAGCTCCTAAAAATCAAATGCTTGTGCTCATCAGAAGACTTCACCAAAAGAGTGAAAATACAACCTACAGACTGGGAAAAAAATTTTGGCTACGACAAATCTGATCAGCATCTAATCTCTAAAATCTACAAGATACTGCAAAACCTCAACAACAAAAAGACAAAAAACCCAATTAAAAAATGAGCAAAGGATATGAACAGACACTTCACCAAAGAAGACATTCAGGTGGCTAACAGACACATGAAGAAATGCTCACTATCTTTAACCTTTACAGAAATGCAGATCAAAACTACAATGAGATATCATCTCACCCCAACAAGGCTAGCATTAATTAAAAAAAAACACAAAATAATAAATGCTGGAGAGGTTGCGGAGAAACTGGAACACTTATACACTGTTGGTGGGAATGTAAAATGGTACAACCACTTTGGAAATTGATTTGGTGCTTCCTTAAAAAGCTAGAAGTACCATATGACCCAGCTATCCTGCTCCTTGGAATATATCCTAAAGGTATAAGAGCTGTCACATGAATAGATTTATGCACACTCATGCTCATTGTAGCACTCACTGTTCATGATAACAAAAAGATGGAAACAACCTAGGTGCCCATCAATGGATGAATGGATAAACAAATTATGGAATATTCACACAATGGAATACCATGCAACAATAAAGAACAATGATGAAACTGTGAAACATCTTATAAATGGAGGAATCTGGATGGCATTATGCTGAGTGAATTTAATCAGTCACAAAAGGACAAATATTGTATAAGACCACTATTATAAGAGCTCAAGAAAAGGTTTAAACACAGAAGAAAACATTCTTTGATGGTTATGAGGGTGGGGAGGGAGGGAGAGGGGTATTTGCTAACTAAATAGTAGACAAGAATTATCTTAGGTGAAGGGAAGGACAGCACACACTACAGGGGAAGTCAGCACAACTGGACTAAACCAAAGGTAAGAAGTTTCCTGAATACAACCAAATAGTCTGAGGGACAGAGTAGCAGGGGTGGAGGTCCGGGGACCGTGCTTTCAGGGGACATCTAGGTCAACTGGCATAACAAACTTTTTTAAGAAAATGTTCTGCATCCTACTTTGGTGAGTGGCGTCTGGGGTTTTAAAAGCGAGTGAGTGGCATCTGGCGTTTAAAAGCCACCATCTAAGATGCATCAATTGGCAACTCACCTGGAGTAAAGGAGAATGAAGAATACCAAAGTCACAAAGAAAGTATTAGCCCAAGAGACAGAAAGGGCCACATAAACTGGAGACTGTGTCAGTCTGAGACCAAAAGAACTAGATGGTGCCTGGCTGTCACCAATGACCGCCTTGACTGACAGGGAACACAACAGAGAGTCCCTGACCGAGCAGGAGAAAAGTGGGGTGCAGAACTCAAATTCTAGTAAGAAGACCAGACTTAATAGTCTGACTGAGACTGGAGGAGCCCCAGAAAGCACGGCCCCCAGACTCTCTGTCAACCCAGCACTATAACCATTTCCGAGGCCAACTCTTCAGACAAAGATTAGACGGGACTATGGGACATAAAATGATACTCGTGAAGCGTGTGCTTCTTAGCTCAAGTGGATACATGAGACTAAATCAGCAGCTCCTCTCTGGAGGTGAGATGAAAAGGCAGAGAGGGTCAGGAGCTGGTTGAATGAACACGGGAATTTAGGGGTGGAAAGGAGGAAGGTGCTGTCACAGTATAGGGAGAGCAATTAGGGTCACATAACAATGTGTATATAAATTTTTGTATGAGAGACTAACTTGAGTTGTAAACTTTCACTTAAAGTACAACAATAAAATAAAATAAATATTATTTCCTAAGATGCTCTTATTTTGTAAGTTTTCTCCCATTACAAATCATGGGATTATTTGTTTAATGCTAATTAGGGATTCAAGCCATTATCTTTGGAGGATATAATCGCAGAAAATTTTAGACTAAAAGGCTAGAAAGCATTTTAACAAACACAGTTCTATTTTATAAAATAGAAGTTTTAAAAACTATTTTTTAGTATTTAATGACTTACAGATAGTATCTTCTACCTGGGAGAGCCTCTGAAATACATGCCCTACATCCCATGAGAGGCCCAATTTGGTTGCATAAATAACTGAGTGCGCTCATCCCAACTCACTGACAAAGGACTCAAGGCTTGTTTCCTACCAATGAAGGTCAGTGATCATGTCATGAAAAGCAAAGTAGGGAATGTTTTCATACTACAGCATATATGTTTTAAGAAGGTATAATGTATGAGAGATCACAGTCCATTCCCAAAGAGATGGCCCATACAAAATATGAACACTGACCTAAAATCTAGGAAGTTATTAATAACTAGGAGTTTGGAGTCCCTTCACCTTAAAATATATTTTTCTTAAACCTTCACTGTAAGTAGGAGACTATCCTTTCATGCATACATTGAAATAATGGATTTAAAAGAAATCAGAGAACGTTTTAGATTTTAGAACTGAAAAACTTCAAGCAATAAGTGAAATAGAAGAATAAATAAAGAAATGCTTCCCAAAATCTGGCCAAAGAACAAGTGTCATTTACTGACTTAAGGTTAAGTAAGAAAAAAAAAAACAAAAAACAAGAGGACAATACAGTGAGTTTTTCAAAATGCTAATTTTTTAAATCTGATAAGTAAATTCTGAGATTATGTATTTCCTACTTTTTTATCTTGTTGGTATTAAAATGTTCTTTCTTTTATGAGATGATATTGTTGTTAGGGGCTGTCAAGTTGTTTCTGACTCGTAGAGATCCTATGTACAACAGAATGAAATACTGCTCTGTCCTGCACTATCCTCACAATCACTGTTACCTTTGAGCCCACTGTTGGCAGCCACCAAGTCAATTCCTCTTGTTGAGGGTCTTCCTCTTTTTCACTGGCCCTCTGCTTTTCCAAACATGATGTTCTTCTCCAGGGACTGGACTCTCCTGATAACATGTCCAAAGTACGTGAGACAAAGTCTCACCATACTCACTACTTAGAAGCATTCTGGCTGTACTTTTCCCAAGACAGATTTGTTCATTCTTCTGGCAGTCCATGGTATAGTCAATATTCATCGCCAACACCATAATTCAAAGGCATCAATTCTTCTTTGATCATCTTATTCATTGTCCAGGTTTGCATGCATGTGAGGTGATAGAAAATACCATGGCTTGGGTCAGGTGCACATTAGTCCTCAAAGTGATGTCTTTGTTTTTTAACACTTTAAGGAGGTCTTTTGCATTTAATTAGTCCAATGTAATACATCATTTGATTTCTTGACTCCTGCTTCCATGGGCGTTGATTGTGGATCCAAGTAAAATAAAATCCTTGACAACTTCAATATTTTCTCTGTTTATCATGATGTTGCTTATTGATCTACTTGTGAGGATTTTTATTTTCTTTATGTTTAAGTGTAATCCATACTAAAGACTGTAGTCTTTATCTTCATCAGTAAGTGCTTCAAGTTCTCTTCACTTTCAGGAAGCAACGTGGTGTCATCTGCATATCACACGCTGTTTGTTAATGAGTGAGTATACCTCTAATCCTGATGTCACATTCTTCTTCACATAGCCCACCTTCTCGGATTATTCGCTTATTCTGGCTGTACTTCTTCCAAGACAGATTTGTTCGTTCTTCTGACAGTCCATGGTATATTCAATATTGTTTGCCAACACTCTAATTCAAAGACATCAGTTCTACTTCAGTCTTCTTTACTCATTGAATAAGTATGGTGAAAGGATACAACCCTGACGCACACCTTCCCTGATTTTAAACCACAGTATCCCCTTGTTCTGTTCGAATGATTGCCTCTTGGTCTATGTACAGGTTCCACATGAGCACAATTAAGTGTTCTGGAATTCCCATTCTTCACAATGTTATCCATAATTTTTATGATCCACACAGTCGAATACCTTTGCATAGTCAATAAAACACAGATAAACATCTTCTTAGTATTCTCTGTTTTCAGCCAAGATCCCTCTGACATCAGCAATGATATCCCTCGTTCCATGTTCTCTTCTGAATCTGGCTTGAGTTTCTGGCAGTTCCCTGATGACATACTGCTGCAACCGCCAGTTTTGAATTATTTTCAGCATAATTTTACTTGTACGTGCTATTAATAATATTGTTCGATAATTTCTGCATTCCATTGGATCACGTTTCTTTGGAATGGGCATGAATATGGATCTCTTCCAGTCGGTTGATAGCAACTTGGTGTTCATTTTTTTTTATATTCTTACTGGATCAAAAAAAAAAAAAAATGTTGGCAGTCTTATGTAGGGCTTAACTCCACCGTACTCTGACCCTACATGCATATTTAACACGGCAGCATTCCAAAGTCTAGGAAATACATGGAATCTGAAGATAGAGAAGCATAGGAGAGCAAGGTCTTTTTGATGTCTTTTCCAACACACTTATAATAAAATCTAAATTTCTTACCTTGCCCTAAGAGTTCCTACCTAGCCTTTCCCCTGCCCACCCTTGTAACCTCATCTCCTCCCGTTTGCTCCAGCCATTTTGCCTCCTTTCTGTTTCTTCAAGAGCTAACTTGTCCTGGCTTCATGGCCTTTGCACTTACTATTCTTTGCTTGAAATACTGTTCTCATAGGTCTTCAGATGGTGAGCTCCTTCTCGCCCTTCAGTTCTCAGCTCCCTTGACCATCCTATCTAAAATAGCACCTTCCTTTCCTCTAGTCACTTTCTAATAATTCAACCAGTTTACATCCTTCATTGTACTAATTGCTAATTTTATTTTTTATTTTTAATTTATTTCTTTCTGTTGAATCCTCCTCCTAGAATATAAACTCCAAGATTACAGAACGTGTCTTTCTTTCTTTTTTTTTTTTTTTTTTGTCTTCTGATGTATCCCTATTTCCAGGAATGATGTCTGACAATACATTGTTATTTGGTATCAATTATTGAAAGGAAGGAAGGGGAGGAGGGAGGAAGGGAGGAAGAAAGAAGAAGGGAAGTAGATTGCAACGAGATTAAAGAGGAGAAGGAGGGAGAGAAAGAGAGATCAGTTGATTTTGGTCCTAACAGGAGTTTAGGAATATTTTGCTTGTGTCCTAGTTTGGTAAATGTCTGTAACCTCTAATAGAATGAAAACTTTGTTAGAGCAAGGACCTTATCTGCTTTTTCACTACTGTTTTTTCCAATGTCTAAAGCAGGGCTTGACACAAAGCACTCAGTACTTACATGTTGAATGAATGGATAAACGATGATGAGCTACATTTAGGAAATCCTGTGAAGTATGGTTAAGAGACAAGAATATTTTGAACGACAAGAGGTGTTTTGTTTTTTTTTCTCTTAGCATTTAAGTTTAAAATACATGAAGAACGTTATAAATAATGTTAAATCAGGCCCCATTGAGCACTTCCCTGACAATGTTTAAAATAACCACAGATTATTTTATAAGAATTGCTCATATTATCCACTTGTCCAAAACTGAACTAATAAGGAAAATAAAATGTTTATTGGTACCTGGTATGGGCCAGGCATTATGCTCATCATTTTCAAATGTGTTATCTATTGGGTCCTCATAACAATTAACTAATCTCTGTTTCATAGTTATCATAAGGTGTCTTGGCTGGGCAGCTCCTCCTAGCAGGTAGAATTAGTAACAGTTCTATCAAGCCACATAGGGCACAGAGCCTCCTGGCAAGTGGAATTGCTGACATACATCCCCCACTGTGTCCATTTACACCTACGATCTACCCAAAATCAGAGAAGTCTTTTGGGCAAAAGGCTTAAACCTATTGGTCACTAGATTTCAAGGGTATATAAATATGCTTGACAGATTCAGTGATCCTAACAGATGCTAGCTTTTAGGGAGCAAAATGGAGCCTTTGCAAGTGAAATTGCTATATGGAAAGAGGGAGTCTGGTATTATAAACTAAATATCACAATACGGACTGTTCTTCAGAGGGGCATTCTGGGCTCTTCTGGGTATCAGTATGGTACCTGATAACGGAATTTCCTCTTACTCAGCTAATCTGTTGGTTTGTTTGCACTCTGGGGAGAAACAAGCTGTATATAAGTCAGAGTTTCAGTTGCAGATCTTAGGGACTACTTTAACAGAAGTGGTTTAACTCAGATGCTTATAAAAGTGTTAGAAGGACTGGAGGACCCACCATTAAGCTGTTTCCAGGAATGACATCCTGAAGAACAATGTAGAACTGGCTAGTCAAGGGCATCATTGTCACACCATGATCAGGAAGTGGAGGACTCAAACAATAAGTTGCAGGATGCAGAACGCCTCCACCTCGTCACAAGCCACTGAGCTAGAAGATGCTGCCACCACTGGTGGCTCCAGCTCCACTCCAGTCATAAAAATGAATGTCCCATGCCCTACCTGTTGACACCACAAAGCCAAACCCGTAACTGGTATCCCTGTTTTCACTGTTGCAGAAAATCTTAATGCTTCCATGATCATACTAACCAGCAAAAAAGGCAAAAGCAGCCAAAGTGTAGCCTCCATCTCGCTCTTGTCTCCTAAATCTCATAAGGGTGTATCTGCTTGGAATAAGTCAGATCACACACGGAACATGAGCTGGAAAGGGTTCTGAGAAATGTTGTTTTTAATGTTCTAGCCTCCAGAGTGCAGAGAACCAGTCTGCAGCATCTACTACCAACTATGTTTGTGCATTGTGAGTTACATCTCAAGATGCTGAATCACCTTAGACCACAAGCAATTTTGCTCTGAATTGATACAATAAACAATTCTTTGAGGACTCAGATAATCTTGTTGTGGGAATCCCCTCAACTAAACACACAAGGAGCTTTCTCTTTCTTATTTTGCAAGAAGACAACAGAGATTCCTGGTATAGAAGTGCCAGAGTTGTATTTCATGTACACCGTTGTTGTGTGCCGTTGAGTCAATTCTGACTCAGAAACCTTGTAGGACAGAGTAGAACTGCCCCAAAGGGTTTTCTAGGCTATAATCTTTATGGGAACAGATTGCTAAGTCTTTTTTACCATGGAGTGACTGGTGGATTTGAACTTTTCAGTATGAGGACATTGGTGGTTCAGGGGTAGAAATCTCTCCTTCCCTGCAGGAAGTCCAGGTTTGATTACCAGCCAATGCACCTCATGCACAGCAATCACGCATCTGTCAGTGAAGACTTGTGTGTTGCTATGATACTGAACAGATTTCAGTGGAGCTTGCAGACTAAGATGGACTAGGAAGAAAGGCGTGGGGAATCTACTTCTGAGAATCAGCCAATGAAAATCCTATAGATCACAACAGTCATAACCCATCATGAGTATGGCACAGGACTGGGCAGTGATTTCATTCCGTTGTGCATGGGGTTATCCTGAGTCATGGGCCAACTCAACGGCAGCTAACAACAGGTATCCAGGTGTTGTAGTCTCTAGCACTGCTAATACCTGAGCAGCAGAAATGGAATGATAACAAAGGTCCTGCCCTGGACTATAAGCTAAGGCTAATTCATGAGTACATGTAAGCACCCTTAGGGTCATCTAGAAAACTGGGAATCAGGACTTGGCATCTTAATATCAAGAAGGAAGGGGTCAGAATCCTCAAGATTCATATATTAATATGTACTCGTTTGTATTCACTTGGACCTTCTGGCTCTATCAATAAAGATAATGAAGATTAGAGTAACTAATCGACTAGCCTAAGTCATACTGAAGTGTAGTTATAGTTTGGCTGTCTCCACAGTAGATAATATTTTTATCAGTTAGGATACTTTTGGCTGAAAGTAAAAGAAAATCATGACTTAAATGCTCTGAAACGACAAGAAGGGTTATCATCCCACATAATGAGAAGTCTGGCGGTCCCGTGAGCAAGATGGCAGGGCTCCAGCTTTGTTCTTTCTTGCTCCAATGTTGGCTTTAATTTCAGGTTGGAGACAAGATGGCTGCCGTAGGTCCAAGCATTCACATCCAAGCATAATGACATTTAGAATAAGAAAGGGGTAACTTTCACCTCTGGTCTTCTTGAGAGCATAGATATTTTCTTTCCCATAAGTCAACCAGCAGACTTCCTCTCATGTCTCATTTGTTCCTCTAAGCCAATCCTTGGAAAAGGAAATGAGATGATCTCAGTTGGTTTATACTAATTAGAATTCACCCATTGGAGCCAGGAGTAGAGTTAACTTCTCCTGAAGCACATGGCTGTGTGGAAAAGTGTGGCTACTTGAACAAAACCAAGGTTGTGCTAGAAAGGAGGAAGGTGAGGGTAATGGAGGCTGGGTAGGCAAGAAACAGTGTCTGCTGCAACACTTCCATTAAATACTTAGTTGTTTTCCTGGGAAATAAAAATCATGAGGACAATTACTCTTATTAAAATTGGGAGACGTGCGGAATATCCAAGTACTAGTGAAGAGAGGGAAAGTTGGAAAAGAATGAGAGAAAGGATGGAATATTCCAAAAGAGAGAGATCTGTCGTATAAGAATAGGCACAACAAAAGTGCTTGCCCCAAAAGTGTGAAGTCTGATAGCAGTTTTTATGAGAAGGCCCTCTTAAGAGGAGGCAGGGTGCAGAGAATTCAAGATTTAGAGCAAAACAGGACTTGGCTGGAGGAGTGTCTAACGAAAGGAAAGGAATAAAGTGCCAGATGAAGAAAGACGGTGATAGAGAAAGGAAAGAAGGGGATGAGAAGGCCTGTTGGCCTATAATTAGTCAGTGAAATGTGCTGTTGCTGGGATACCTGTTCAAGTGCTGCCGGGAATTATAGCCCCTGGCAACTGAGTTCTGAAGAGAAGAGTGGCTCTTCAATAGGTGACATCCTTTGTGCCTCTGGTGATTAAAAATACTAGTTAGTGATAGACAATTCAGCAGAGCTGAGATTTTGAAGCTACAGGCTTTTCCTTACTGCCTAGTTAAAGAAGTTCAGCAGTCCTCTGTTTTGTTCCTGCCTGAATTAGAAGCTGCAGAATCTTGAGTGTGGTCTGCACAAGGGACGGGGACTTACATTACAATTAGCAGCATTTTAATTTCTCCCAAACTTTTTCTAGAATGGAAGTCACTGAACCGTAAGCCTCCACTGTGGCCCTAGTGGCACAGTGGTTAAGAGCTCAGCAGCTAACCAAAAGGTCAGCAGTTAGAATCCACCAGCTGCTTCTTGGAAACCCTATGGGGCAGTTCTACTCTGTTTTATAGGGTCACTGTGAGTTGGAATCAACTGGGTGGCAAAGGTTTTTTTTTTTATGGTCTTCTAGAGTGATTTCTAGGAATATCACCATACAGATGTGTCTTAGGCTGGGTTCTCTAGAGAAGCAAAACCAGTAAAGCATGTAAATACATATATAGAGATTTATATCTAGGACATGGCTCACTCAGTTTTTAGAGGCTGTAACATCCCCCATCAGTGGGACAGGAAAGAGGCTTCTCCTGACTCATGTAGCTGCAGAGACTGGGGAACCCAAGATCATCAGGCTGGAAAGCAGGATTGTTGCAGGCTTCTCTTGACTCATGCAGCCACAGAGTCTGGCAAACCCAAGATTGGCAGGCAGGAGAGCAGGGCTGTTGCTTACAGGCTGTGAAGATCGACAAATCTCAAGATCGGCGAGCAAGACCACAGGTAAGGTGCTAGCTCAAGCCCCAAGAACTGGAGGTCAGATGAACAGGAGGCAGCTGCAAGATCCAGAACAAGCAAAAGTCCTGGCAAGGAGAGCAGGAAGGACTAGGTGGCAGAGGGTAGGGGGATGAAGGCTGAGGAGGCGGTGAACCACCACAGGCCCCACTCCCACAAGTACCACTCACAGCAGATCCCATCATGCGAGCGATCAGTTATCAACCCTCAACAGGGAAATGATCACAACATTATATGACTGCCAAAACACTGAGAATCATGGCCAAGCCAACTTGACACACAATCTTAACCATCGCAAGATGCTTTCCAAGGATCCTTTCAATCCTCAAACCACCCTTTCCGGCAACTTCTGTTACGTTGCATATAAGGCTCAAGTTTGTAGTACCTGACAGCATTATGATCAGATGTGCAATTAGATATGCATTCAGATCTGAGAATGCATATTTTAGCTCTACAGATACTTTAGCTCCAGGTACCATTGTATGATACGTTGGTACCTGGTGTTTGCATCTGAATGCAGATGACTCTTATAAGCATTGTTGTTGCTAGTTGCCATTGTGTTGACCTTATGTGTAATGACATGTTGCCTGGTCCTGCACTATCTTCACCATCAATGGTCATCTAAAAATAATGCTGCAAAAAGCAGAGAAATCTAACCTTAGACAATAGCTCTGTTTTTAGTATTTGCTTAACCTATCATATTTTTGGCTCTCTGATTAATTCTCACATATATACTCCGATCACTAATTCCCGGTTCAGGTTCCATGTAACCTCTTTAGACTCTGTATAATTCTCAACTTTCCACTCAAAACATTCCTCTAATTCCAGCTTCCAGCCATTCCTATAAAAGAAATTCCTTGTAATAGCCCTGGCTGTGCTGTCTTTAGCTCCAGATCTTCTCATAGAAGAAGGATCAGATAGCTGCTATAAATTCAACCAGGAACATTTCCTCTGGGACACCAAATTCTTAATAGGTACATCTTGGTACTTTTATATAGTTAAAAACTACCTCCAGAATTGCTGAGGAGTCTTTTCTCTGTGTGTTTTTATTAGGTTTTTGTTTTGTTATCTTCAAAATTAATATTGTACTTAGGTATCAAATTTAGTCTAATGAAAAATTAAACCTTTATTTTTTTGGGGAATAAAGTGCAGAAAAATGTATTTGATGCAGCTGACATTTAAATAGAGAAAATATTTATATTTAATGTTATTAACCTAGTAATATCCTCATGGTGAGAAGTACTATATAGAGAACAATTATGTTGGAAATTTTAAAAAATCATGTAGTATGTGGTCCATAGATCTGCATATATTAGATAAGAATGATTTGTAAGTACAGAATTAACTATTCATATATGGATGCTTCTGAAATGTTTGAACAGTTCTCAAGGAACTTAAACATGTCCCTAGTAATCTGACTTACTATCTATTATTCATATAAAAATAATATAAGGTATTTTTACAGATTTTTAAATTTAAAATAACTTTTACTCTCTCTTCAGTCAAATGTACCTCTTCTGTCTATTGAACTTCTTTTTTAAAAATACAACTCAAAACATACCTACTTAAGAAAATCTCTACTAGTCTAGCTTTACTTTTAATTCCTCTCTCATTCATTTGTGCTTCCAGAGCACTTTGTACCTCTGTTATGGTACTTAGCACATTTTATGGTTCTTTGCACTTATGTCTACTTCCCTTAATGGCTTAGGAAATCCTAGAAGATATGATTTATGTTCTGAGCATCTTTATACACTCTACAATCCTAATACGTTGTCATTGTTGTTGTGTGCCATTGAGTCAATTCCGACTCATAGCGACCCTATAGGACAGAGTAGAACTGTCCCATACGGTTTCCTAGGCTGTAATATATGGGAGCAGATCGCCAGGTCTTTTCTCCCACTGAGCACCTGGGTGAGCTCAAATCCCCAACCTTCAGGTTAGCAGCTGCATGCTTAACCATTGCATCACCAGGGCTCCCTATAATCCTAATATAGTCCTGAAAAATATTGTTTAATGCATGTTTGTTGAGCCAAACTGAAAAGAGAACTAACTGGCACATACATTGCTTTAGTTAAGACTTCTTTTCTGAATAAATACCAGAAAACCCTACATAAACTGGTTGAAACAAGAAAAGCAAGACTTCATTGGAAAAATCTAAGATTAGATGCAGCTTTAGGGGTGGAAGAAGAAATGGTTTAAACAATGTTACCACAATCTGGTTTTTCTTTTTCCATCTCCTGCTCAACTCCTTCTGAGTCGAATTCAATTTCAGACAGATTTTCCCCTCATGATCATAAGATGCCAGCAGAAGACCTTATACTCTCTCAGCTTCAGTTCAAGTGGGTGGGGAGTTTGGGGGTAGGAGTAATTTTTGGCAAAAATCTCAATAGATCTCATTGGCTCTGACTGCACTGCACACATGCCCTTCGTGAGCCAAGCATTGTGGCCAGTGGAATGTATTAGGTTGATTGGTTTAGGACTGAGCCACATGCTTCATCTCTGAGCCTGTATACAGAGCATGGAAGAGGTTAGATGCCCTTTGGAAAATCAACATACATTACCAGGAGAAGAAAGCATAGATGCTGGGGATCAAGAACAAGATTTGTCTACCACAATCATCCACATAAAAATTCCAGGAATTTAATGGATTATCATCGCAAAGTATTCACATTTCAACCCTGTTATTAGACTTTTGAAATATTGAAGCAAAATTTCAAATCACGGAGTCTGAGAGACCCGGATTCTTTATACATCTTAAAAAACTCATCTTTCTTCCTGATTATTTTAATTTTTTATTATTTGATTAACTTACATTTAAAAAAAGTCAGACTCTTTGGGATAGATCAATACTCATTTATCCCTAGATGACAACATCAGGTAGAATCCCTGCTGCACCTGGTTACAAGATACATAGATACACCAATTTCCAATTTACTTAGTTGAAATTATTTCATAAAATGTAAGAAATCATCAAAAGTGACAAAACAAGATAAGCCAAAGATCTAAAGTTTATCATACACATATAAAGCAATCTTCTGAAGAGGGATGTGGTACCCATTGCAGCGTGTGATTAGGTATCAGAGTATAATGGGGAATACTTACAGCAAAGAAATACTTCACGAATAGTGGAGTTTCAAGTGTTATTGTGCAGAAATTTGTATTTCTAATCCAAGAACAAATACCATGTCTCCACTTGTTCCATGAAGGCATTCCAGTTTTGCACACCAGTCACATACTCTGCTACATGCATGGCAGCACTCAATCTGGAAAGTGCTACATTGCTTGACAGCAACGTCACCAGATCTGCTCAATGAGAATTGAAGAGATTGCCAATCACTCAGTCTTGACCATTCCCTTTACACAAGCAGAAAACAAACTGATGGTCACGCCATCCTTTCTTCCAAGTACTCAGGGTAGGCAAGACCTTTTGGGATAATGAGTCCTGTGATCCCAGGCCCTCCTGATTCCTAGCCCTGTATTTTGCTAAGGCTGAAGGGAGTCCTCTGAGACCTGAAAATCCAGGGAATAAAAACTATTGACAGACGTCTACATAATTAATAAAGTAAAACCTCTTTGTCTCTCTTGTTTCTTAGAATTCATACCTGGATGTCAGTCTGTGCCTCTGAGGCCTATACCAATTTCTTTAACTGTTGTTTTTGGTCTTAGTTCTACAGTTCTTTGAAAACTAACAGCCTTCCCTCTGATACAGAGATCTTTTTGCTCTTGTGAAAGTTTTTGGAGGAGATAAGAGAGAATAGCAGCCATGGCTGGTAATGCAGATGGGGATAGGGGTGGTTGGGGTTGGGAAGGCTGTATTTAACTAACTGGGAAGCTTGAAAAAAGTTTATGAGTTGCCAAAGTGATAGAACCAAAAGTATTAGATGACACAATTTGGAGAGATTGGAGAAAAAGCTCATGCAATTTTTTCATCATGGAAGTCTTCCTCTCTTCTGGTCTGTAGGAGTATGGGCGCATTGCTTGACACAAAGTAGTTGCTCAATGAATGGATAGTGTATGTTCAATGAATGAAATATAAAAACGTGGTGAGTGTAGTATGCATTTATTTTCCATGAATAAAGTGAGGCTGAATCACATAATTTCTATCTCCAGTGCTTTATAGAATGAAAAAAGAAGTAATTAAACAAACAAAAGCTAGCAATAATAATAATCAGCAGCAGCCTAATAAGGAAAAAGAGAAATGCTTTATTTAATACAATTTTGAGAATATGGCAGCCAAGGAAAGAGAAAGACTTCAGCCCTGCTCTCTTGGCTCCTAAACCCGCCTAACTCCACAAAATCAGTTCCAGGGAAAGAAAATGAGTAAAGCAAATCCTGGTAATTGTCATTTTGACCTTATTTTTCAGAGAAGAGAATTTAGGAGGTGGTCTTTTATTTTCTCTCTTTAGTCTTGAATGGAATAGAAGGAACTTTAAGAAGAAATTGGCAAAATGGGCAAAATTAACAATCAGCATTCACTAAGTCTGATGAAGCATAGATGTCAAAACTCCATATTAATGGTAGTAACAATAAAAGATCTAAGGACACCCCCCCCCCCCGCATAAATAGAGTATATCTACTCCAGGTCAAGTGAATAATAAGAAAGAGTTAACAAAATTTCAAGAGAGAATATAGCTAAGGCCCTCTTACACAGTTACAGTAAACACAAGTTGATATCTCACCAAACCCATTCCCCATTCTCAAAAGATAGCCCAAATAAAGAGGGAATAGAATCTTACAAAATTCACCTACAACATATTAGAAGAAATAAAATATATATGTTCAGAGTGGCCAACACTGACATTCGACCTACATAAAAAAAAAGTAAACTGAAAAAAACTGAAACCATGCAAATAATCTATAGTGAAAAAGAGAGGATGGAATAAGAATATGACAAAGAATAACGGACAACTGAGACTAGAGAGAAAATATAACGCAAGGATCAGAAGGCAATTGCCTGTGACCATTTCTTGTTGTAAATGAACTTGACACAAACATAAATTTGAGAAAATGACAGTTTTGATAAATCAACAAAATTACATGATACAGGAGATTGTGGAGAGGAGAAAAAAAATTGATACCAAAATAACACCATTATGTAACGAATAAATAAATGAGAAGCACCAAGAACAGAATATACATGACTCATATTCAAATTACTGACATGGAGGGAAGGGTTGAAATGGTCACATTGGATGAAGAGAAAAAAATGAAAATTGTAAAAGCAATCTTAAAGCTGTTTAGAGGTAAAAGATGCTGAAGATGATGATAAAACCTAACTGTAATTGGTGTTCCTGAAATAAAGACTCCAACAAAAGTATAGAAAAGATCTTCAAGGATTAATAGAAAAAAAAAAAACCTAACATGAAAGAAGAACTAAATCTGCAGATTGCTAAGTCAGGAAAATTAATTTCGAATGAATGATACTGACTTCAGTTTTTTACAAGATCTATCAAAGATTATGAGAAAAAAATGAAAGTAAGAGATTGAAGTCAGAAACTCTTAGAGGGGGTTTCTGGCATTTCTATGCCTCTGTAGAATATATGCGGACTTCTCACCTATTGTTTTCAATAACTTTGGACCTTTGGCCGAAATGCTGAGAGACAATACCGCAAGTTCTGATCTTTATTCTGTTCCTGCACAAATGCTCAGAGAGAGGTTGTCTGTTACGTCCATCTCAATGGATGATTGAATTCTGGCCAAACTTTTTATGTGTATTTTCTAATTTGCTTGTATTATTTATAATAAGCCTGTATCACGTGTTACAAAATTAATGTTGTTATTCCAAAAAAGCTTCTACAGAATATATAATGTTTCCTAAATTATATATAATAAATATATATATATATATATAACAGTAGTATTTACAATATCCTTCAAGAAATCATAGAAAAGGCAAAAGGTCTACACTTCAGTTTCTGCCCCTGCCAGCCATTTGCTGTTACTGGGGGCAAATCATTTAATCTAGCTTAGTTTTTGTTTCCTTAAGTCCCTGCATGGTGGAAATGGTTAAGTACTTGGCTACTAACTGAAAGGTTGATGGTTCAAGGCCACCCAGAGGTGCCTTGGAAGAAAACTCTGGCAATCTACTTACTTCCAAAAGATCACAGCCACAGAACACCTTATGGAGTGCAGTTCTATTCTGACACACATGGGGCGCAATGAGTCAGAATCAACTCAATGGCAACTGGTATCCTCATTTTATAGAAGAGGAAACAGATACTTGGAGACGTTAAGTGATTGTCTAAAGGCGTAGTAAACTCTCTGATTCAAGGCAGTATGGCTTTCTCATTATGCGTGTGTTGAGATAAAATAAGCTAATAGATAGGAAAATACTTTTCAAAGGAAAACATTTTTCAAAGGAAAACTGCCTATGCAAAGTTTACAGTATTAGTATTGTGAGGACATTACAGACAATAGTATTTAGTAGTAATATTACTGTTTTCGCCTCTAGTTTTTTTTATTTTTTTATATTAAAGTATTGTCAACTGCAAACTTGTATTGCAATACAAAATGGTATATATTCTCCTATCTATTATAAAGCTTTTATGCACTAATAAAATTCTTGGGATTGAACACCAAGTAAGAAATACAGTTGAAAGATGATTCACTCCTTATTTAAAAATGGAAAATAAAGAGAAGTTTTATTTATTCTAGGCTCACTTCTACTGGCTCCATCTACTTCTTTTCCTGTTTTTAACCATGTAACAGAGGATACACTGTTACTTGTCTTCCCCCCACGGCCCTTAATGTTTATATAGAGTGGTCTTCATTTATAACATTTGATTACAGAGAGCAGCAAAGATAAAGTCACAGGCATGGGGGGAAATGATGGCTCTTCTGGTTCTTCTTTTTGACCCCCAATGCTTCCCCTCTGTAGCTGGTTCTCTCAACAGGAAGAAGGGCAATTGGAGTTTACTAATTCATTAGTATATGAAGAGGAAAAGAACACCAGGAAGAAGGCTTCCAGAAGAAACATTATGATAGGACATCGATTAAATTAGCATAAGTGGAAACATATTTCATCCTGAAAATCAAATTAAAACCTACAGCCTTGATACATTTGCTATATCTGAACCAGTGCCTGTCTAGTTCTCCTGAAGCTATCCAGACAGCATCAGGTTAGGATCTTTCCAGCGCAGCCAAAAAAAAAAAAAAAAAAAATTATCAACCACAAAACTCTGTGTTTTCTGCGTATTAAATTTTTAAAATTTGTTCCTTGGATCATATATTCAGCAAATATTTATTGAGCTCCTACGATGTGTCACACATGAAGTTAAATCAGAGAATGCTGCTAATATATTAAACAAGGCACTCTGCAAGTTGCTAATATGTATTCAAATAATTATAAGACTCACTAGTCAGAACTCTACTGGCTCACCTAAGCAACCAAAGTACTGGGCTGGGCTCACCTCATGGGTGACTTTATTCAGAGACTTAACTGCTGTTCTCTCTCCCTGTCTCTTGCTTTATCTCTTCCTCTTCCTCTCTTCCTTTACCTCTGCTTCCCCCTCTCTCTTCCTTGCTCTCACTCTTGTTCCCTCTTTCTTCTTGTCCATCTTAATATCTCCTCTTTATTTCTCTCCACATATTAGCTTCATCTTCTCAAGCTACCTATTCCCAGAAGCATACAACTGTGGCCACAGGGAGCTCTGGACTTAAATCCTTACAGATTTATTTTTAGAGAGGAAAGCAAGATTTTCCCAAGCAGCTTCTTAATTTGAAGAACTCTAATTGGCCTGGAAGAAGCCCTGGTGGCACACTGGTTAAGCACTCCACTGCTAACAGAAAGGTTGGCAGTTCGAACCTACCAAATACACCATGGGAGAAAGACATGGCAATCT
Organism: Dugong dugon; assembly: GCA_030035585.1. Lineage (NCBI taxonomy): Eukaryota > Metazoa > Chordata > Mammalia > Sirenia > Dugongidae > Dugong > Dugong dugon. Next base: position 94,607,940 of record CM057462.1, read on the forward strand.
GCTTCTGTAAAGATTACAGCCTTGGAAACTCTATGGGGGAGTTCTATTCTGTCCTATAGGGTCCCTATGAGTCTGACTTGACTCAAAGACAATGGGTAATTGACCTGGAGTCCCTGGATGGTACAAATGGTTAACGTGCTTGGCTGTTAACCAAAAGGTTGGTGGTTGGAGTCCACCCAGAGGTGCCTTGGAAGAAAAGCCTGGCTACCTACTTTCAAAAAATCAGCAATTGCAAACACCATGGAGCATGATTTTACTCTAACACACGTGAGGTCGTCATGCATTGGAGTCAACTCAATGAGAACTGGTTAATTAGCCTGGAGGATGTGCCCAACTTTGAACCAGGTGGTCAGGTAAAATTAGCACACCTGTGGTCATGCCTTATCTTGTGTCCTGGAAGGAAGGGTGTATTACCAGAATATGAGATAAAAGGTTTAGTGAATATATAAAGAATAGTCATTACAAAGACAGCATCTCAACCTTCAGTCTTATAATCCAGCAATGGAGACAAGGAGTGTATAAAACTGTATACAATTCCAGGTCTTTGTGTAAAAATCATGTGGATGGTTATTGAACTATATTTCTCAAATTATATTCTATGGAACACTAGTGTTCTAAGACATATCATGAGAAAAATTCAAAATTATACATTGTTTAAAAGTAGATACAAGTCCAAAATAAAATGTGCAAAGCACATAAACAGAAAATCTGAAAAAAGAAGAAACAAAAATAGCAAAAAACCATTGAAAAGTGTCTATCCAACCACTTCCACTAATCATCAAATCTCAGCTTAAATGTCATTTCTTTACCAGCTCTTTACCTGACCCCTAAGACTCATTAAACCAGAAACCAAACAAAACCTGTTGCTGTCAAGTCGATTCTGACTCATAGAGACCCTATACGACAGAGTAGAACTGCCTGCGCATAGAGTTTCCAAGGAGCGCCTAGTGGATTTGAACTGTCAACCTTTTGGTTAGCAGCAGTAACCACTGCACCACCGGGGTTTCCTAAGACTGATTAGGTTCTCTTTATCATACATCCTTGGAGCACCAGTACTTCTCTTCTTCTGCAGTTGACACAATGGCAATTAGATAATTATTTGTTTAGAGACATTTTCTCTGGTGAGATTGTAACCTCCATGGGAGCAGGGATGATTTCTGCCTTGGTCACCAATAAAAATGCAGAGTCTAACACAATGCCTGACATGAAGAAAGCACTCAACAAATGTTAATTTAATGAATGAAATGAAATGAACAGTTATATATGTTTTTGCATTCAAAATTTGCAAAGATTTTTTAAATTGATAATATTCAGTGTTAGCTAGGAGCATCATAAAGGGCATTCCTATACACTGATAGTGAAATTGCAAATTGGTGCCACGCTTCTAGAGGGTAATTTGGAAGTTGGTTCTAGAGCTCAAAACTGTGCATAGTCTTTGACTTTTATTCAGAAATGTATCTAAAGGAAATCATCAAAGAGTGACACACAAGGTATTGACTGCAAATACCTCTTCTATAACGTTTCTCCCTAACCATTCCCATCCCCAGTTTTGAACCTCTTGCAAATAGAATATACTGGCTGTTATCCCTCCTGGTGCAATTATTTAAAGATTGAAGATCACTCCATCTCACTCTCAAATATTTGATCCTCTGGCTCACTGCCAATATCTCCAACACTGCTCTTTTGTCTTAGTGCCTTCAATACCCGCATAGACGATCCTTCCAAAATCCTGGCCTCTCAGTTACTAAACTTCTTCTCCTCCAGTGATTTTATCTCCACCCACCTCAGCCACGCACTTCCATGGTTATCCCCTAGACTGTCATGCCACCTGTATTAGGGTTCTCCAGAGAAACAGAACCAACAGGATGAAGATAGATAGATACATAGATACCTAGATACACAGATAGGTACATAGATAGATTTATTTTAAGGAATTGGCTCAAGTGATTGTGGGGCTAGCAAGTCCAAAATCTGTAGATCAGGTGGCGGGCTAGAAACTGGCAGTCTGCACCTGAAAGCCACAGGCCAGGCTGTTGGTCAGCCCTCAATAAATGTTTGCTGAATTAATGAATGAGTGAATGAAAGGAATGTGTAGGGATGACGTGCCAGTTATTAGGCATCCCTTTGTTGCTGGATCTGTGAAAATGGATATGGGGCTTTTAAATATATTTCTTCTGCCAGCTGGCACCATGTTAAACTTTGTCAGTAGAGAGCACTGGAGAAGTGCTGCAAGAGAAAGATTCTGAAGGTGAGGCTGTTTTTCTCCACTGCTCAGCATATGCAATGCTAAGTGCCTGTAGGGTATAGTTTTCCCCAGCATTTGATGGGCAGAGGTGGCATAGCCAGGGGCCCCAGAGAGTATGGCCCTGGGCCCAGCCCAGGTCACAGCTCCCTACACCTTCTCCTCAGTCCCACATACACGTGCACCAGGGACACTATGGAGCTGGCCATCTAGAAAACCAGCCACCTGACCATTGCTCTGTACAGCAGCCTAGAGCTACCCTGGCCCAACAGTACACAGAAAAGAACTAGGTTCCTGAAGAAGGATACCTTTCCAGCTCCCAGTTCCAGAAGAACCCACTGTGGCACCCTGAGTCCCTCTGCACGCCTGACTCCTTTTGCATGCCTGCCCATCAGCCTGGCTTGACTGCACCCTAGAGGTTTGTTTCTCATAGCCTTCCGATGCAGACATCACGTGCTTCAGGCTTTGAGCCCATGGTGGTGATGCATTTCCCTCCGTACACTCACTCCACTGTCTATTTGCTTCCAACCTCAGCTTGCTTGCACCCACTGGGTTGTTTCTACTTGCCTGGAGACTGTGAACTGTGCCACCCTGTGAATTTCTCCACCATCCATCACCTACTTCAGTGAGATGTGAACCACCCTTCTAAATTTGTTCTTCCTTGGGTATTCTCCCTCAACTCTAGGATAATCTTGAGAGTTCTCTTTCAAGCTTTATGTTCTTGTTGTTGTTAGTTACTCTCGAGTTGGCTCCAACTCAGGGCAACCCCAAGTTTAACAGAAAGAAACATTGCCTTGTCCTGTGCCATCTTCAGGAGCATTGGTATGTGTTATGGATTGAATTCTGTCTCCCCAAAATATGTATCAATTTGGCTAGGCCAAAATACCCAGTGTTGGGTGGTTGTCCTCCATTTTGTGATCTGATGTAATTTTCCTGTGTGTTGTAAATCCTAACCTCTGCAGTGTTAATGAGGCAGGATTAGAGGTGGTTATTTAGTTACCTTAAAGAGGCAGGACACAATCTATAGGATTAGATTATATCTTGAGCCAATATCTTTTGAGATATAAAAGAGAGAATCGAGCAGAGAGGAGAAGGAGCTCATTACCACCAAGCAAGAAAAGCCAGAGGTAGAGTGCATCCTTTGGTCCGTGCTCTGAGAAGCTCCTAGGCCAGGGGAAGATTGACGACAAGGAACTTTCCCCAGAGCCCACAGAGAGAGAAAACCTTCCCCTGGAGCTGGCACCTTGAATTTGGACTTCTAGCCTCCTAAACTGTGAGAGAATAAATTTCTGTTTGTTAAAGCCACTCACTCATGGTATTTCTGTTACAGTAGCTCTAGATGACTGAGACTGTATGCTTGAGTCCATTGCTGTGGCCGCTGTGTATTTTGAATCCCTTCCAATCTAGGGGGCTCATCTTTTTGCACTATATCAAACAATACTCTGCCGTGATCCATACGGTTTTCATTCGTTCATTTTCAGAAGTAGATCACCAGGCCTTTCTTTCTAGTCTGTGTTAGTCTGGAAGCTTTGCTGAAACCTGTGCACCACGGGTGATTCCGCTGGTATTTGAAACCAGGGGCATAGCTGCCAGCATCACAGCAACATGCAAGCCACCGTAGTACAACAAACTGACAGATGGGTGGTAGTCAAGCTTTATTGTTGTTACTCTCATATGACAGCTTAATAATTATTTATGTTAAAATTCCCATTTAAATTCTTGTGTGGTTTCTATCTCCTGATTAAACCATACTGATAGAGAGGGCTTGAAATGACAATAAGAACCTAAAGAAAGGAAATGAGAATCCTCCCTCCCCAACCTATTAATCTGGAATTCAGGCATTCACACCTGACTAGTTGTCTTTAGTAGCTCTATATCCCCCGATCGACCAAGGTAGACACAGATTGATTGGTACACTTCACTCACTCCTTGGAAGATAATGTACATGGAAATGTTTGAGAAATAAATATTCAGGGTCTGTTTATCTTATTATATACAAATTATGACTGTATTTCCCTGGCAAATCTCAGAGCTTTTTGTGTTTATACCTAATACTCAAGTATAACAAATAGACATGGTTCTCAATTGCAGTAAGTTCTTCTCTGTGTGAATAGTAAGAACAGAGTTTGCAATGGTCTTACAGTTGATAAACTCATTTGATTTCTGTTTAACAGAATTAATGACATTTTCCTTTAACCGAGGTTAATGGACTCCAGCCACATTTGAGGGATCTCTAACAGTTTAGCCTGGGGTGATTCTGATTGACATAGCATACAGAACAAGAGAATTAGGAAACTAAATAGCTTATTTCTTGAACTGCAACAGATCACCTGTAAGGATGTTTTATTTACAATATTATGCTCCACAATCCTTCCTTATGGCAATATGTTCTATTGATCTGTGCTGTCATGTACCAGAAGAAGCTCCCAGACAGTGGGAAGGAAAGAGATACAAGTGAGCAGGGCAGGCAATGTGTGTGTTCTATCTGTGGGAAATCCCATGCAGTGCAGGTCACTGGAAATACAGGATGGTCTAATACACTGTTAGCACTTATGGAGTGTTTTCTATGTGCCAAGCACTGTGTCGCTGCTTACAGGCAATATCTTAATTATTTATCACAAAACTATTAAAATCTCATTTATTATAAAAATATTTTCTGAATGTATATTATGTATAAGGCATAGTTTTAGGTTCTGAAGAGACCAGGGAACAAAACAGAGAAAATTCTTAATGCTATGGAGTTTACTATTTAGTGATATGTGGCAGAGCAAACTAGCAATCTACCAATGATTCATGTTCCCCTTCCAGAATGTAGAGATATTGTTAAATGTTGAGAAGCTGCTGTTCAGACAGGGAGTACATCTTCCAACCACCCTGCTCCCCCACCATCTAGAAGGGACCGTGTATGTAACTGAATCTTGCCAATGGAATGTGGGGTTAGATGTGAGATATGTTTCTTCCAGGCCTGAACCATAATAACCTTCCATTGATCCTCTAAGTGGTCTCTTCCTTCAGAACAATCAGATTTTGAATACATTTTGAAGGTAAACCGGAATAATACCCTCATTTTACAGACAAAGTAAACATGGTTACGGAATTGATAAAGCTGGAACTTGAACTCAGGGCAGATTGTAAAGACTGTGCATATTAAGCCACCTGAGTTAATCATGGTGGGCATTTAGAAAGCAGTAGTTGAGCCTGGGCAGGAAAATGCCTATCTTATTTCATCGTCCAATTGTGAACAAAGCAACAAGTATACTATACACAAAGCATGACCTTGTTGCTTTTCTGCTGCTGAATGTCTCCATGTAGGCTGGCCAGAGAGACACTTGACGTTGACGTGAATCAATCCGCTAAAGCAGAGACTGCTACAAAGGAACCGAAGCCCATCTTTAGTTGAGATAGCTTCCAAACAGGCAATCAGCAGACGCGTTTACTAATGTGTTACAGGAACTCATACTGGTATTCTAGGAAGTTAATAGTTACTTTTCCAAAGTTTTGGAAATGATACAAGACTGAAAATAATACTGATAAATTGTAATCGGGCTATTCGAAAGATATGTTTTGCTCAGGGAGCATTTTGGTGCCATCGCATTTGCAATTACTTATATTTATGTAGAAAATTAGAACTTACGTGGGGTTTTACAGTTCACCTGGTGTTATCACATGAACTTTCTTACTTGAGCCTTTAAAAATGCTGTGAAGTGGTAGGAAAGTATTTTATTCCTCAGATGAAATAGGAAACTAAGCTAAAGAGAAATTACATGATTTGCCCAAAGAGACCCAGTGGAAACAGTACCCACATCGTTACATTTCTACCCTGAACTCTCTCCATTACCCCACACTGTCTCTCAAATACCACCAGCCTGTTTTGTTTTTTTGACTTCCTATGTGGGAAATCAACTCTGATGGCCAGAATGAAGTTATCTCATAGAAAATTATTTATTATTGAAGAGGAAAACATACTGTCATGGATTGAATTATGTCCCCCCAAAAATGTATGTGTCAGTTTGGCTGGGCCATGATTCCTGGTACTGTGTGATTTTCCTATATGTTGTAAATCTTGCCTCTATGATGTTAATGAGGGAGGATGGGCGGCAGTTGTGTTAGTAAGGCAGGATGCAGTCTACAAGATTGGATTGTATCCTGAGGCAATGTCTTGAGATATAAAAGACAGAAGTGAGCAGAGAGACAGGGGGACCTCATACCATCAAGAAAGCAGTGCCGGGAGCAGAGCGTGTCCTCTGGACTGGGGTCCTTGGGCTGAGAAGCAACTAGTCCCAGGGAACACTGATGAGAAGGCCAAGAGAGAGAGAAAGCCTTCCTCTGGAGCTGACACCCTGAACTGGGACTTTTAGCCTACTTTACCGTAAGGAAATAAACTCTTTGTTAAAACCATCTGCTTGTGGTATTTCTGTTACAGCAGCACTAGATAACTAAGACACATACTATACAACTTCAGAAAATATGAAGACAGCACACTGGATTAAAGAAATGTTTACCCTTTTAATTTGCTTTTTATTTAAGCTCAGAGGCTGCTGCTCATGTGATATCCAAGGTGTGAGCCACATTGTGTATGGCTTTCTGTCTTATTAATTTTGCACTCAATCATCTTTATCTTTTTCATTGCATACAATATTGAAAACTGCACATTCCAGATTACTTTGCCATCATGCTGTAAAAGTTCACCTTTTTAAAAAAATGGAGACAGTAATATATTACTATTTGTTGTTGTTAGGTTCCACTGAGTCAGTTCAGACTCATAAAGACCCTACCTACAACAAAATGGAACACTGCTATCCTCACAATCGCTGCTATGTTTGAGCCCATTGTTGCAGCCACTATGTCAATTCATCTCGTTGAGGGTCTTCCCCTTTTCTGCTGTCCCTCTACTTTACCAAACATGATATCCTTCTCCAGGGATTCGTCCCTACTGATAACATGTTCAAACTATATGAGACCAGGTCTTGCCGTTCTCACTCCAAAGAGCATTCTGGCTGTACTTCTTCCAATACAGATTTGTTTGTTCTTCTGGCAGTCCATATTATATTCAGTATTCTTCACCAACACCACAATTCAAAGGCATCAGTTCTTCTTGGATCTTCCTTATTCATTGTCCAACTTTCGCATGCATACAAGGTGATTGAAAATACCTGGCTTAGGTCAGGCGCATCTTAGTCCTAAAAGTGACATCTTTTGCTTTTTAACACTTTTAGAGAAGCCTTTTGCAGCAGATCTGCCTAATGCAATACACCGTTTGATTTCTTGACTGTTGCTTCCATGACAATTGATTGTGGATCCAAGTAAAATGAAATCCTTGACAACTTCAGTATTTTCTCCATTTACCAGGATGTTGCTTATTGGTCCAGTTGTGAGGATTTTTGTTTTCTTTATTTTGAGGTGTAATCCATACTGAAGGCTATAGTCTTTGATCTTCATCAGTAAGTGCTTCAAGTTCTCTTTGCTTTCAGCAAGCAAAATTATGTCATCTGTATATCACAGATTGTTAAAGAGTCTTCCTCCTATCCTCATACCTCGTTCTTCTTCATATATTCCACCTTCTCATATTATTTGCTCAGTGTACAGATTGAATAAATATGACAAAAATACAACCCTGACACACACTTTTCCTGATTTTAAACCATGTGGTATTCAATTGTTCTGTTCCAATGACTGTCTCTTGGTCTGTGTACAGGACTCCTCATGAGCACAATTAAGTGTTCTAGAATTCCCATTCTTCACAATATTATCCATAATTTGTTATGATACACACAGTCAAATGCCTTAGCATAGTCAATAAAACATAGGTAAACATCTTTCTGATATTCTCTGCTTTCAGTCAAGATCCATCTGACATCAGCAATGGTATCCCTTATTCCATGACCTCTTCTGAATCTGGCTGGAATTTCTGGCAGTTCCCTGTTGACATACTGCTGCAACAGCTTTTGAATGATCTTCAGGAAAATTTTTCTTGCATGTGAGATCAATGAATCGTTCGATAATTTCCTCATTCTGTTGGATCACTTTTCTTTGGAATGGGCACAAATGTGGATCTCTTGCAGTCAGTTGGCCAGGTAGCTGTCTTCCAGATTTCTTGGCATAAACCAGTGAGCGCTTCCAGTGTTGCATCGTTTGCTCAAACATCTCAGTTGGTATTCCGTCAATTCCCGGAGCCTTGTTTTTGCCAATTACTTCAAGGCAGCGTGGACTTCTTCCTTCAGTACCATCAGTTCTTGATCATATGCTACCTCCTGAAATGGTTGGATGCCAACCAATTCTTTTTGGTACAGTAACTCTGTGTATTCCTGCCATCTTCTTTTTTTATTTTATTTTCTTTAGTTTTTTTTTTATTTTATTTTATTTTTTATTTTTTTATTTTTATATATTTTATTGTACTTCAGGTGAAAGCTTACAGAGCAAATAGTTTCTCATGAAATAGTAGTACACATGTTGTTCTATGACATTGGTTAACAACCCCACAACGTATTAAGCCTCTAAATTCTCAACCTTTTTTTTTGATGAAAATTACAGATGGCCAAAGATACACCGTTTCAAAAATTCCTACATTCACAGTTCAGTGACATTGACTACGCTCTTCCAACTGTGCTGTTATTCTCACTTAAGATGAAGGCTTACAGAACAAAATAGTTTTTCATTTAACAGTTACTACACATGTTGCCCTATGACAATGGTTAACAATCTCACAGCACATCAAGAATATCCTTACTCCACCTTGTGTTCCCTATCACCAGGGGGCTTCCTTGTCCCCTTCTGTCTTCTGGACCTTGTCAGTGGACTATTGTACCTCTTTAGTCTCATTTGTTTATTTATTTATTTATTTATTTTTATTTTATTTAAACACCATTTCAAAACTTTTTACTTACACATTTAAGTGATATTGACTATGCTCTTCCAATTGTGCTGCCATTCTCGCCCAAGATGAAGGCTTACAGGACAAAACAGCCTCCCATTTAATAGTTACTACAAATGTTGCCCTATAGCAGTGGTCAACAATGTCACAATACATCGACAGTGTCCTTATTCAGTTTGTGTTCCTTATCATCAGTTTCCTACTCTCCCTCTGCCTTCTGGCCCTTGTCACCGGACTCCTGTACATCGTTAGTCCCATTTAGTTTTACTGGGGTGTCCATTCCCAGGCTTAACATCGAACCTTGAAGGTAACTTCACCTCTGAGCTGAAAGGGTGTCTGGGGGGCCACACTCTCGAGGTTTCTCTAGTATTCTCTAGGCCAGTATATCTGGTCTTCTTTTTTTTTTTTGGGAGTTAAAATTATGCTCTACATCCTACTCCAGCTCTGCCCAGAACCCTCTGTTGTGATCCTGGTCAGAGGAGTCATTGGTGGTAGCCGGGCACCATCCAGCTGTACTGGGCTCAGTCCCGTGGAGGCCTTGGTAGCTGTGGACCATTAGTCCTTTGGACTAATCTTTTCCTTGTATCCTGTTCTCTTCGTTCTCCCTTGTTCCCGAAGGGATGAGATCAGTGGAGTATCTTAGATGGCCGCTCATAGGCTTTTAAGACCCCAGACACTACTCACCAAGGTAGAATGTAGAGCATTATCTTTATAAGTAGTGTCATGCCAATTGAGCTAGATGTTCCCCGAGATCATGGTCCCCAGAGCCCTCCGTCCAACAACTCAGTCCCTCGGGGGTTTTCGATGTGTCTATAGGGCCTCCATGACCTTTCCTTGTGCAGGTTGTGTTAGTTTCCCCTGTACTATGTACTATCTCATCTCTCACCCAAGTTACCACTTACCTATTACCTATTTAGTATCCCCCCCCCCCATCCCTGGTAACCAACAAGGATTGTTACATTTTGCATGTGAATTTTTTCATGGGTTTTTACAATAGAGGTCTCATACAATATTTGTCCTTTTGTGATTGACTTATTTCACTCAGCATGATGTCCTCCAGTTTCATCCATGTTATGAGATGGTTCACCGATTCATTGTTCTTTCTCGTTGCATAGTACTCCATTGTGTGTATGTACCATAGTTTGTGTATCCATTCGTCTGTTGATGGACATCGAGGTTGTTTCCATCGTTTTGCTATTGTGAATAATGCTGCCATGAACATAGGTGTGCATATGTCTATTCGAGTGATGACTCTTATTTCTCTAGGATATATTCCTAGGAGTGGGATTGCTGGATCGAATGGTACGTCTATTTCTAGCTTTCTGAGGAAACGCCATATCATTTTCCAAAATGGCTGTATCATTTTGCATTCCCACCAGCAGTGTATAAAAGTTCTCGTCTCCCCGCAGCCCCTCCAACATTTGTTATTTCCAGTGTTTTTGATTCGTGCCAGTAATGCCGGGGTGAGATGGTATCTCATTGTGGTTTTAATTTGCATTTCTCTAATGGCTAGTGAACGCGAGCATTTCCTCATGTGTCTGTTGGCCATTTGGATGTCTTCCTTGGTGAAGTGTCTGTTCATTTCCTTTGCCCATTTTTTGATAGGATTGGTTGTCTTTTTGTTGTAGAGGTGTTGGATTTTCTTGTAGATTATGGAGATTAGACCTTTGTCTGACTTGTACTGTCCAAAAATTTTTTCCCAGTCTGTAGGTTCTCTTTTAACTCTTTTGGTGAAATCTTTTGAAGAGCATAGATGTTTGATTTTTAGAAGATCCCAATTATCTAGTTTATCTGTTGGGTTTTTTGTGTTGATGTCTATGGTTTGTATCCTGTTAATGCCATGTATTAAGGTCTGAAGTGTTGGTCCTATTTTTTCTTCTATGAATTTTATAGTTTGAGGCTTTATATTCAGGTCTTTGATCCATTTTGAAGTAGTTTTTGTATATGGTGTGAGGTATGGGTCCTGTTTCATTTTTCTACAAATGGATATCCAGTTTTGCCAGCACCATTTGTTAAAAAGACTGTCTTTTCCCCATTTGATGTATTTTGGGCCCTTGTCAAAAATCAGGTGACTGTAGGTGGATGGATTTACATCTGAGTTCTCAATTCTGTTCCATTGGTCAATGTCTCTGTTGTTGTACCAGTACCAGGCTGTTTTGAGTACTGTAGCTGTATAGTAGGTTCTCAAGTCAGGTAGTGTAAGTCCTCCAACTTTATTCATCTTCTTCAGTAGTGCTTTACTTATTCGGGGTTTCTTCCCTTTCCATATAAAGTTAATAATTAGTTTTTCCATCTCTTTGAAGAATGTTGTTGGTATTTGTATCGGGATTGCATTGTATTTGTAGATTGCTTTAGGTAGAATTGCCATTTTCACAATGTTGAGTCTGCCTATCCATGAGCATGGTATGTTTTTCCATTTATGTAGATCCCTTTGGGTTTCATGCAGCAGTGTTTTGTAGTTTTCTTTGTATAGGTCTTTTATATTCCTGGTCAGATTTATTCCTAAGTATTTTATCTTTTTAGGGGCTATTGAAAATGGTATTGATTTCCTGATCTCCTTTTCATCGTTCTCTTTACCGGTGTATAGGAATCCAACTGATTTTTGAATGTTTATCTTGTATCCTGTTACTCTGCTGAATCTTTCTATTAGTTCCAGTAAATTTCTCGTGGAGTCTTTAGGGTTTTCTATGTATAGTATCATATCATCTGCAAACAGGGAGAGTTTAACTTCTTCATTACCAATTTGGATGCCCTTTATTTCTTTCTCTTGCCTTACTGCTCTAGCTAGAACTTCCAGCACAATGTTAAATAGGAGTGGTGATAAAGGGCATCCTTGTCTTGTTCCTGTTTTCAGGGGGAATGTTTTCAGCCTTTCTCCATTAAGAATGATGTTGGCTGTTGGTTTTGCATAGATGCCCTTTATTATGTTGAGAAATTTCCCTTCTATACCTATTTTATTGAGAGCTTTTATCAGGAATGGGTGTTGGACTTTGTCAAATGCCTTTTCTGCATCAATTGAGATAATCATGTGATTTTTTTCTTTCCTTTTATTTATGTGCTGGATTACGTTGATGGATTTTCTAATGTTAAACCATCCTTGCATACCTGGTATGAATCCTACTTGGTCGTGGTGTATTATTTTTTTGATATGATACTGAATTCTATTGGCTAGAATTTTGTTCAGAATTTTTGCATCTATATTCATGAGAGATATTGGTCTGTAATTTTCTTTTTTTGTGATGTCTTTGCCTGGTTTTGGTATCAGCGTTATGCTGGCTTCATAGAATGAATTTGGAAGTGTTGCTTCCTCTTGTATGCTCTGAAATAACTTGAGTAGAACTGGTATGAGCTCTTCTGTAAATGTTTTGTAGAATTCTCCAGTGAAGCCATCTGGGCCAGGACTTTTTTTGGTTGGGAGTTTTTTTATTACCTTTTCAATCTCTTCTCTTGTTATGGGTCTGTTCAGATTTTCAATATCACTTTGTTGTAGTTTGGGTAGGCCATATGTTTCTAGAAATTTATCCATTTCCTCTAGGTTTTCAAATTTGTTGGAATATAGTTTTTCATAATATTCTGTTATAATCCTTTTTATTTCAGTTGGGTCTGTTGTAATGTCCCCCATTTCATTTCTTATTTGGGTTATTTGTGCCCTCTGCTGTTTTTCTTTTGTCAGTCTGGCCAGTGGTTTGTCGATTTTGTTGATTCTTTCAAAGAACCAACTTTTGGTTTTGTTGATTCTTTCTATTGTTTTTCTGTTCTCTATTTCATTGATTTCTGCTCTGATCTTTACTATTTCCTTTCTTCTGGTGGTTGTAGGCTTTTTTTGTTGTTCTCTTTCTATTTGTTTGAGTTCTGTAGTTAATGTTTTGATTTTGTCCCTTTCTTCTTTTTTGATATGTGCATCTATTGCTAGAAATTGTCCTCTGAGGACTGCCTTTGCTGTGTCCCAAAGGTTTTGGTAGGATGTGTTTTCATTTTCATTTGATTCTAGGAATTTTTTAATTCCATCTCTGATTTCTTCTATTACCCATTGATGTGTAAGCAGATTATTATTCAGTTTCCATGTGTTTGATTTTTTTTCCTTGCTCTTTCTAGTGTTAATTTCTACCTTGATGGCATTGTGGTCAGAGAAGATACTGTGAATTATCTCAGCATTTTGGATCTTGTTGAGGATTGCTCTGTGGCCTAAGATGTGGTCTATTCTGGAGAACGTTCCATGTGCATTGGAAAAGAATGTGTACTTTGCAGCGGTTGGATGGATTGTTCTATATATGTCTATGAGGTCCAGTTGGCTGATTGTGTCCTTTAGGTCTTCTGTATCTTTGCTGAGTTTCTTTTTAGTTGTTCTGTCCTTTACTGAGAGTGGTGTGTTGAAGTCTCCTACTATTATTGTGGAACTGTCAATTTCTCTTTTCAGTGCTGTTAGAGTTTGTTTTATGTATTTTGGAGCCCTGTCATTGGGTGCATAGATATTTATTATGGTTATGTCTTCATGATGGATCATCCCCTTAATCATTATATAGTGTCCTTCTTTGTCTTTTATGGTAGATTTTGTTTTAAAGTCTATTTTATCTGAGATTAGAATTGCCACTCCTGCTCTTTTTTGATAGTTGTTAGCTTGATATATTTTTTTCCAACCTTTGATTTTTAATAAATTCACATCTTTGTTTCTAAGATGTGTCTCTTGTAGACAGCAAATAGATGGATCCTGTTTTCTTATCCATTCTGCCACTCTCCGTCGCTTTATGGGTGCATTGAGTCCATTTACGTTCAGTGTAATTATTGATAGATGTGAGTTTGTTGCTGTCATTTTGTAGTGCTTTTTTTTGTGATGCTGAAGTTTTCTTTGTTCTTCTTACTCTCTTGTGCTGAGTTCCTTTTGTTTGTGGATTTTGTGTTCATTTCTTTTGTTTTTGTAGGTTTTGTTTTTGTTGAGACTTTATGTTTTTCGTCTTTATTTTTATGAGTTGGTTTGTTAACTTTTTTTGTGGTTACCATGAATTTTACCCTTATCTTTATAATTTTGAAGCAGTCTACCGTTACTTGGTATCGCCTTGCCTTCTTCTCCTTTAGAAGGTTCTATACCTATGCCGTTTGTTCCCTCTTTCATTGTTTTGATGTTGTTGTCATCCTTTGATTGATTTCTCTGATTCCCTGTTGTATATCTTTTGTTTTTGGAAAGTCGTCTGTAGTTCAGTTCCTAGAATGGTATCTGGTTCATGTGAACCTGCGTCCTAGGTCCTAGGTCCTGCCTGAGGGCTGAAGCTGTTTGTCCTCAGATCGAAGAACTCCCTTTAATAATTCTTGTAAGTTTGGTTTGACTTTTGCATATTCCTTTAGTTTCTGTTTATCTGGAAATGACCTAATTTCACCATCAAATCTGAATGAGAGTTTTGCAGGATATATTATTCTTGGCTGACAATTTTTTTCTTTCAAGATTTTATATATGTCATCCCATTGCCTCTTGCCTGCATGGTTTCTGCTGAATAATCTGAGCTTAGTCTTATTGTTTCTCCTCTGTATGTGACTTCTTGTTTTTCACGAGCTGCTCTCAGGATTCTTTGTTTGTCTTTAGTTTTAGTGAGTGTGAATATGATATGTCTTGGTGATTTTCTTTTGGGGTCTCTTCTATATGGGGTTCGTTGAGCTTCTTGGATGGCCAGCTTTTCATCTTTCATGATATTGGGAAAGTTTTCTGTCAGCAGTTCCTCAATGATCCTCTCTGTGTTTTCTGTTTTCTCCCCCTGTTCTGGTATGCCAATCACTCGTAAGTTTTTGCTTTTAATTGTGTCCCACATAACTCTCAGGGTCTCTTCATTTTTCTTTGTTCTGTTTTCTGAGTTTTCCTGAAACAGAGTTGTATCCAAGTGTTTGTCTTCAGTTCCACTGATCCTGTCTTCCATGGTTTCAAATCTACTTCTCAGCCTTTCTATGACACCGTCCATTTCTGAAATCTTGTTGTTTATCTTTTGGATTTCTAATTGTTGTTTTTTATAATTTCGAGTTGTGAATTCATTTTGGCATTTTGTTCCTGCATCATCTTCCTGAATTCTTCCAATTTTTTGTCTGTATTTTCCATAAATTTGTCTATTTTTTCCTCATGTTTGTCAGCTTTTTGCCTCAGTTCTTGGAAAATTCCGAGTATTAGTGATTTGAGTTCCGTATCAGGTACTTCTAGTGCATTTTCTTCCACAGGAGAGTTATCTGGTGTTTTAATTTGGACGCCTATTGGAGCCATCTTGTCTTGTTTTTGTAAATGTTTTGATATTGTTTGCTGTTTTCGGGGCATTCAGTAGATATTTCTCTCGTTTATTGATTGTAGATTTTTTTTTTTTTTCGTTCTTGTGGTACAGCTGGGAAGATCTAGCTGAGGAGGAGCCACTGGGATGGGTTGCTTGTGGCACTCACCGCAGCCACCAGGACGGTCGGTAGTCAGTGCTGGGCAGGTTCCAATAGGGCGTGCCTGCACCGCTTGGTGATGTGATGTCTAGTGCACGGTGCAGGTAGGTAGGGTGCAGCGGGAAGATGGTTATGTGTGAAGCTAAGCTGGATATGGGAGAGAGGAGAGAGGAGGAGGAGCAAAAAGCATACAAACATAAAAGAATGCTAGGGGAGCTTGTCGTTGGAATGTACAGATGAGAGACTATGGGATGGAGGAAACCAGAAGGGGGAAGAGAAAGAAAAGGAAAGAATGACCAAATAAAAATCAGAAAAGTTAAAGAACTGCGAAGTTCCCAGGGATCCCACCGATGCAGCTATGAGGTCTGGGGGAGTCGGTCTCAATTTTCACAGCTCAGCCTGGCCAGAAGGTACAGAGGCATACATCGCCTGGAATTCTGGGATCAGAAAGAGAAGGAAGAGATAGAGAGACAAGAAATTAAGCAATGAAGAAAGACAAAAGAGAAAAAGAGGTAAAAGATGACAAAACTAATCAAAAAAGGAAGAAAAATAAAATTGAGAGAAAAAAAAAAAAAAGGGAAACACCAGCAGTCAGTGCCTACAAATGGGACCCAGAGAGCCCCCACTCAGGGGCGCGAATTCCAAGAAGCCGGTAGTCTCGGGGTTAAGTGACCGTGGCCACGGGAAGCAGAGGGGCGAACGAGCAAAGGCCCTGGGATGCCACCCACACGGGAGCCCAGACCTAGAAACAGCCACACGCCCGCACGCAGCCCTACAGCCCCGCAGGAGAGAGCAGAGATGGCACTCGGAACCATGCACCCAGGCAAAAGGAGGGGGAAGCGGCAGAAAAAGATTCGCTAGCTGCCAGCAAACGGCTCCCAGAAAGCCGCCAACCCAGGCGCGCGGAATCCAAGCACCAGCACCCCCCAGCCCAGGGACCCTGGCCACGGAAAGCAGGGGATCCCCAGCTGAGGCGGAGAGGGGTGGGTGGTGGGAGAGCGCGCACCGCAGTTTACCGGTCGTTCTGTCTCCGACCAGATGCTCTGCAAGGCTGCTCTCCCGTTTGCTGGTCTCCAATAGGAATCCAAGATGGTGGATCCGTGCTGCGTTAGCTGGTAAGGAATCTCTGCCTGAGTCTCTCCTCGCTCTCCGTTCTCTTTTAGTATTCTCACTCCGTTTGGTGTTTGGCTGAGTTCTTTATCTCTTCATTTGGTGTTCTAGGGTTTCAGGATTGTTGATTCTCTGTTAGGCTTAGTTTTTCAGATCTTTGCTGTGGAGGGACGGTGTGGTGTTTCTGCCTAGAGCGCCATCTTGCCCAGATGCAGTCCCTGCCATCTTCTTTTGATGCTTCCTGGGTCGGTCAATATTTTGCCCATAGATTCCTTCAATATAGTAACTTGAGGCTTGAATTTTTAATTCAGATCTTTCAGTTTGAGAAATGCTGAGTGTGTTCTTCCCTTTTGGTTTTCTAACTCAAGGTCTTTGCACATTTCATTATAATACTTTACTTTGTCTTCTTGAGCTGCCCTTTGAAATCTTCTGTTCAGCTGTTTCACTTTATCATTTCTTCCATTCACTTTAGCTACTCTACATTCAAGAGCAAGTTTCAGAGTGTCTTCTGACATCCATTTTGGTCTTTTCTTTCTTTCCTGTCTTTTTAATGACCTCTTGCTTTCTTCTTATATGATGTCCTTGATGTCATTCCACAACTCGGCTGGTCTTTGGTCATTAGTGTTCAGTGAGTCAAATCTATTCTTGTGAAGATCTCTAAATTCAGGTGGGTTATACTGAAGGTTGTACTTTGACTCTTGTGGACTTGTTTTAATTTTCTTCAGCTTCAATTTGAACTTGCATATGAGCAATTAATGGTGTGTTGCACAGTCAGCCCCTGGCCTTGTTCTAACTGATGAGATTGAGCTTCTCCATCGTCTCTTTCCACAGATGTAGTCAATTTGATTTCTACGTATTCCGTCTGGGAGGTCCAAGTGTATAGTCACTGTTTATTTTAAAAAAAGGTATTTGCCATGAGTAAGTCGTTGGTCTTACAAAATTCTACTATGTGATCTCTGACATCATTCCTATCACAAAGGCCATATTTTCCAACTAGCAATCCTTCTTCTTTGTTTCTAACTTTCTCATTCCGATCACCAGTAATCATCAATGCAACTTGATTACATGTTTGATCAATTTCAGACCACAGAAGTTGGTAAAAATCTTCAGTTTCTTTATCTTTGACATTAGTGGTTCGTGGGTAAATTTTAATAATAGTCATATTAACTGGTCTTCCTTGTAGGGGTATGAATATTATCCTATCAATCCCACTCCTAGGAATATATCCTAGAGAAATAAGAGTCGTCACTCAAATAGACATATGCACACCTATGTTCATGGCAGCATTGTTCACAATAGCAAAACGATGGAAACAACCTAGATGTCCATCAACAAGTGAATGGATAAACAAACTATGGTACATGCACACAATGGAGTACTATGCAACGAGAAAGAACAATAATGAATCTGTGAAGCATCTCATAACGTGGATGAAACTGGAGGACATTATGCCGAGTGAAATAAGTCAATCACAAAAGGACAAATATTGTATGAGACCTCTATTGTAAAAACCCATGAAAAAGTTCACACACAAAATGTAACAATCTTTGTTGGTTACCAGGGATGAGAGGGGTGGGGGGGAAATAGTAAATAGGCAATAGATAAGTGGTATCTTGGGTGAAGGGTGAGACAGTACACAATACAGGGGAAACTAGCACAACTTGTACAAGGAAGGGTCATGGAAGCTCCATAGACACATCCTGAGGGACTGATTTGCTGGGCAGAGGGCTGTGGGGACCAGGGTCTCGGGGAACATCTAGCTCAAGTGGCATAACACAGTTTATAAAGACAATGTTCTACATTCTACCTTGGTGAGTAGCGTCTGGGGTCTTAAAAGCCTGTGAGCAGCCATATAAGATACTCCACTGGTCTCATCCCTTCGGGAGCAAGGGAGAATGAAGAGAACAGGATACAAGGAGTAGATTAGTCCGAAGGACTAATTGTCCACAGCTACCAAGGCCTCCATCGGACTGAGTCCAGTACAGCTAGATGGTGCCTGGCTACCACTGACTGCTCTGACCAGCATCACAACAGAGGGTTCTGGACAGAGCTGGAGAAGGATGTAGAACATAATCCTAACTCACAAAAAATAAACCAGATTTACTGGCCTAAAGGAGACTGGCGAAACCCCGAGAGTATGGCCCCCAGACACCCTTTTAGCTCAGTGGTGAAGTTATCTCCAGGGTTCACTGTTCAGCCGGGGAGTGGACAGCCCCGTAAAACCAAATGGGACTAATGAGGTACAGTAGTCCAGAAGGCAGAAGGGGAGAAGGAAGCTGGTGATAGGGAACCCAAGTTTGAGTAAGGATATTGTTGATGTGTTGTGAGATTGTTAACCATTGTCATAGGGCAACACGTGTAGTAACTGTTAAATGAGAAACTATTTTGTTCTGTAAGCCTTCATCTTAAGTGAGAATAACAGCAGAATTGGAAGAGTGTAGTCAATGTCACTGAACTGTGCATGTAGAAATTTTTGAAATGGTGTATCTTTGGCTACGTGTATTTTCACCAAAAATAAAGGTTGAGAAGTTAGAGGGTTGACATGTTGTGGGGTTGTTAACCAATGTCATAAAACAATATGTGTACTACTGTTTCATGAGAAACTATTTGTTCTGTAAGCCTTCACCTGAAGTACAATAAAAAAAAAAAAAAAGTAAACCCCATGGGGCAGTTCTACTCTGTCACATGGGGTTGCTATGAGTCCGAATCGACTCGACAGCACCTAACAACAGTAAGACATTAACCAGTTTTGTAACTAAGCTAGCTATCTTACCCTAACATTCTTTTATTAAATTTCCTACATACACCTACATCCTAAAACATTTTTGGCCTAGTTTTAATATCTTTAGAATCTCTTTCATTAATTAATGCATTAAATAAAATCTTTGACATATGTTTGCTTTATATTTGTATGTAATCATGTTTTTTAATCTTTTGAGAATTATACTTTAACAGTTTTGGAGGTGATCTGCCGAGACACCCAAGAGGACTCACCTCATGGAGACAAATTGTGTTGCCAGAGTCAATCTTACACATGGCCTTTTAAGCCCAGACATGTTTCTTCTTGACGCCCAGCGTCAATCCCAAATGATAATAAAATTAACTTCGCTGACTTTCTTGGTTAGTTTTTTCCCCCATTCCTAACCCCTTACTCCCTTCCCATTCTCTCATGGCTGGCAATTTATCCCTTATTGTTGGCAGTTATAATTGTAGCTTTGGCTTTATGATCTGACCATTTGGTGATTGCTGTTGAAAGGATCATAGAGATCTATTCTCTGCTGGGTAAGTGCAAACAGAGAATCCAGTTAGTTAGTATTTTTGTATGTGTCTATTTATGAGGGCAAATCAATTAAGAATTTCATGCCCACTAGGAAGAAAAATTGTTGTTTGAGATCTGGACCTGTAAGTTTTTGTATTTTTATATTTACTTTTGACCTGTGATTGAAGTTATAAAATGTAAGCTAAAAATTTTCTATTTTTCTGTGTGCCTGTAATCAGAAAAGTCTTTACTTCTCATTGTGTGAGTTTGTTTTCCTAACCCTGAAAAGTGTTAATACATTAGATTATTATGTCTCTTCAATTAGGAAGCTTTGCTCTGATCAGCTTGTAAAGACAAGTAAGTGCTTATAAAAATAGAATATTTACCAATTTTACAAAAATAGAGGAACCAAAAATTTAATTATTTTAAATGTGCTAGACCCTTAAGGGGAACCCGGGTGACATAGTGGTTAACAGCTCGGCTGTTAAACAAAAGGTCGGCAGTTCAAATCCACCACCTGCTCCTTGAAAATCCCACGGGGCAGTGCTACTCTGTCCTATATGGTCGCTGAGTCAGAGTCAATATGATGGCAATGGGTTTGGTTTTTTGGTTTTAGATCCTTAAGGATGTCAGGTGGATCTTTGCTGAAAGCAGAGAATACCAGAAAGTTGTTTACCTGTGTTTTATTGACTATGCAAAGGCACTGAACCATGTGGATCATGACAAATTATGGATAACATTGGGAAGTATGGGAATTCCAGAACACTTAATTGTGCTCATGAGGAACCTGTACACAGACCAAGAGGCAGTCTTTCCAACAGAACAAGGGGATATTGCATTGTTTAAAATCAGAAAGGATGTATGTCAGGGTTGTATCCTTTTACCATATTTATTAAATCTGTATGCTGAGCAAATAATCTGAGAAATTGGATTATATGAAGAAGAATGCTGTATTAGGATTGATGGAAGACTCATTAATTAATCTGTGATATGCAGGTGACACAATCTTGATGCTTAAAGTGAAGAGGAATTGAAGCACTTACTGATGCAGATCAAAGACTACAGCCTTTGGTATGGATTACACCTCCACCTAAAGAAAACAAAATCCTCACAACTGGATCAATAAGCAGCATCATGATAAATGGAGAGAAGATTGAAGTTGTCAAGGATTTCATTTTACTTGGATCCACAATCCATGCCCAGGGAAGCAACAGTCAAGAAATCAAACGACCCACTGCATTTGGCAAATCTCTGCAAAAAAAACCTGTTTAAAGTGTTTAAAAGCAAAGATGTCACTTTTAGGACTAAGGTGTGCCTGACCGAAGTGATGGTATTTTCAATCATCTCATATGAATGCAAAAGCTGGACAATGAATAAGTAAGACTGAAGAATTTATGCATTTGAATTATGGTGTTGGTGAATAGTATTGAGTATACCATGGACTGCCAGAAAAATGAGCTAATCTGTCTTGGAAGAAGTGGAACCAGAGTACTCCTTAGAAGCAAACTTGGTGAGTCTTTGTCTCACATACTTTGGACATGCAATCAGGAGGGACCAGTCCCTGGAGAAGGACATTGTCTTAGTTATCTAGTGCTGCTATAACAGAAATACTACAAGTGGATGGCTTTAACAAACAGAAATTTATTCTCTCACAGTTTAGGAGGCTAGAAATCCCAATTCAGGGTGCTAGCTCCAGGGGAAGACTTCTTCTCTCTGTCAGCTCTGAAGGAAAGTCCTTGTCATCAGTCCTCCCCTGGACTAGGAACTTCTCAGCTCAGAGGCCCCGGAACCAAAGGAATCACTATTCTCCTGGCTATTGTTTCTTGGTGGTATGAGGTTCCCCTTTCTCTCTGCTTGCTTCTCTCTTTTATATCTCAAAAAATATTGGCTCAAGGCACAACCTAACCTTGTAGATTGGGTCCTACCTCATTAACATAACTTCTGCTAATCCCACCTCAATAACATCATAGAGGAAGGATTTACAACACATAAGAAAATCACATTAGATGACCGAATGGTGGACAATCGCACAATATTGGGAATCACAGCCTAGCCAAGTTGACACACATTTTAGGGGGACAGAATTCAATCCATGATAGACGTCATGCTTGCTAAAGTAGAGGGTCATTTAAAAAGAGAAAGATACTCAACAAATGGATTGACACAGTGGCTGCAACAAGTGACTCAAATATAGAAATGATTGTGAGGATGGCACAGGACCCAGCAGTGTTTCCTTCTGTTGTACATAGATAGCGTCGCTGAGTCAAAAATGACCCAATGGCGCCTAACAACAACAACAGACACTTAGAGAAAAACAAAAAACTTTTCTTACAGAAGTTGCTAACTCAGAAGTATTTTTGTGTAAGAATCTAAGTTTATGTGATTATTTTAAATATTTGGACAAATTAGTCAAGTTTAATAATATCAGTTTAAAAAATTAATAGCTTGTCTTTTCCTTGAATTTATCAGTATGAAATATAAAGTAAGCATGCATTTTTTTTACAAAAAATAAGATTTGAGTTTGTTTCCTCATGAAAAGGGCAGTTAAGCTGAACTTCTTAAATTTCTGTTATTGATTTCCTGATCAAATAAGTTAACATTACTCCTATATAATGTTTAATAATACTGTAAATTTGTAAAGATAACTGTAAATTTGTGTTCAAGTTAATTGAATCGTAACTCTAATAAATATTTTTATACCAATGTTTTGTGCTGTCAGCTTAAACATAATATCTAAGATTCTTAGGTAACTTAAATACTTGAATTAATGTTAAATTGAGTTGATTTTTGAACAATTTTTGAATAGCTGGCTAATTTATAAATAAGACGAAATACTAAAATGTTAATTATTGAACATTATTATAAGTTCATAAACTTCTGTGTTTTATTTTTATATTTTCTACCAAAACCAAACCCACCACAGTCAAGTTGATTCCTACTTGTAGTGACCCTGTAGGACAGAGTAGAACTGCCCTGTAGGGTTTCTAAGGCTGTAAGTCTTTAGGGAAACAGACTGCCACATTTTTCTCCCAAGGTGCAGCTGGTGGGTTTAAACCACTGATCATTTGGTTAGTAGCTGGGCACTTTAACCACTATGCCACCAGGCCTGCCTTATACGCTATAGAGTAGATATATCATTGGGTTATGTTAATGAGCATGGCTATTTTTGCTTCTTTAAAAAGTGTAAAAGGGATGAAAATAAATGT
This sequence comes from Dugong dugon, assembly GCA_030035585.1. Lineage (NCBI taxonomy): Eukaryota > Metazoa > Chordata > Mammalia > Sirenia > Dugongidae > Dugong > Dugong dugon. The sequence goes on from CM057462.1 coordinate 94,631,027, forward strand.
ATGAGGCTGTAAAACACTGAATTATGAGTACTGGCTGTAAGACAATGTATTACGTGTATTGATGAGATTTGCTGATTTGCTAAAAGTCTTGTGAATGATAGACCATAGCCAATCATTTACCTTACAGTTTTCTCTGTGAAACTGATAGACTATTAAAATTTAAGGCATTTGACAGAACTAAGGCCTCTAACTAAATTATGAACCAAATTCACTCCATTTTGTTTTAAGAGACCCCATGTAGATCTGTCACTTCTATAAAAAAAATTTTGCACTGTACCTTTGACCTAGATACAAGCAGGTCCACAGAAAATGCAATTTTGCCTACTCTACTTGTCTAAAAGTTCTAAGGAGATGAACTTGTGGTCAGAAATAGTCAATGTTGAGAGAAGATTATTCAGCTTGTACAGATGTTAGACATAATGTTAAACATGTGTCCTTAGTGGCTAAGCTGATACTCAGAAGATACCCCCAGAGCCCCCTAGAAAAATTTTTTTTTTTTTTTGAAATTATTATTATTATTATTTTTAATATATATTTTATTGTACTTCAGGTGAAAGCTTACAGAGCAAATAGTTTCTCATGAAATAGTAGTACACATGTTGTTTTTTTTGACATTGGTTAACAACCCCACAACGTATTAAGCCTCTAAATTCTCAACCTTTTTTTTGATGAAAATTACAGATGGCCAAAGATACACCGTTTCAAAATTTTCTACATTCACAGTTCAGTGACATTGACTACGCTCTTCCAACTGTGCTGTTATTCTCACTTAAGATGAAGGCTTACAGAACAAAATAGTTTTTCATTTAACAGTTACTACACATGTTGCCCTATGACAATGGTTAACAATCTCACAGCACATCAAGAATATCCTTACTCCACCTTGTGTTCCCTATCACCAGGGGGCTTCCTTGTCCCCTTCTGTCTTCTGGACCTTGTCAGTGGACTATTGTACCTCTTTAGTCTCATTTGTTTATTTATTTATTTATTTATTTTTATTTTATTTAAACACCATTTCAAAACTTTTTACTTACACATTTAAGTGATATTGACTATGCTCTTCCAATTGTGCTGCCATTCTCGCCCAAGATGAAGGCTTACAGGACAAAACAGCCTCCCATTTAATAGTTACTACAAATGTTGCCCTATAGCAGTGGTCAACAATCTCACAATACATCGACAGTGTCCTTATTCAATTTGTGTTCCTTATCATCAGTTTCCTACTCTCCCTCTGCCTTCTGGCCCTTGTCACCGGACTCCTGTACATCGTTAGTCCCATTTAGTTTTACTGGGGTGTCCATTCCCAGGCTTAACATCGAACCTTGAAGGTAACTTCACCTCTGAGCTGAAAGGGTGTCTGGGGGCCACACTCTCGAGGTTTCTCTAGTATTCTTTAGACCAGTATATCTGGTCTTCTATTTTTTTTTTTTTTTGGGAGTTAAAATTATGCTCTACATCCTACTCCAGCTCTGCCCAGAACCCTCTGTTGTGATCCTGGTCAGAGGAGTCATTGGTGGTAGCCGGGCACCATCCAGCTGTACTGGGCTCAGTCCCGTGGAGGCCTTGGTAGCTGTGGACCATTAGTCCTTTGGACTAATCTTTTCCTTGTATCCTGTTCTCTTCGTTCTCCCTTGTTCCCGAAGGGATGAGATCAGTGGAGTATCTTAGATGGCCGCTCATAGGCTTTTAAGACCCCAGACACTACTCACCAAGGTAGAATGTAGAGCATTATCTTTATAAGTAGTGTCATGCCAATTGAGCTAGATGTTCCCCGAGATCATGGTCCCCAGAGCCCTCCGTCCAACAACTCAGTCCCTCGGGGGTTTTCGATGTGTCTATAGGGCCTCCATGACCTTTCCTTGTGCAGGTTGTGTTAGTTTCCCCTGTACTATGTACTATCTCATCTCTCACCCAAGTTACCACTTACCTATTACCTATTTAGTATCCCCCCCCCCCCATCCCTGGTAACCAACAAGGATTGTTACATTTTGCATGTGAATTTTTTCATGGGTTTTTACAATAGAGGTCTCATACAATATTTGTCCTTTTGTGATTGACTTATTTCACTCAGCATGATGTCCTCCAGTTTCATCCATGTTATGAGATGGTTCACCGATTCATTGTTCTTTCTCGTTGCATAGTACTCCATTGTGTGTATGTACCATAGTTTGTGTATCCATTCGTCTGTTGATGGACATCGAGGTTGTTTCCATCGTTTTGCTATTGTGAATAATGCTGCCATGAACATAGGTGTGCATATGTCTATTCGAGTGATGACTCTTATTTCTCTAGGATATATTCCTAGGAGTGGGATTGCTGGATCGAATGGTACGTCTATTTCTAGCTTTCTGAGGAAACGCCATATCATTTTCCAAAATGGCTGTATCATTTTGCATTCCCACCAGCAGTGTATAAGAGTTCCCGTCTCCCCGCAGCCCCTCCAACATTTGTTATTTCCAGTGTTTTTGATTCGTGCCAGTAATGCCGGGGTGAGATGGTATCTCATTGTGGTTTTAATTTGCATTTCTCTAATGGCTAGTGATCGCGAGCATTTCCTCATGTGTCTGTTGGCCATTTGAATGTCTTCCTTGGTGAAGTGTCTGTTCATTTCCTTTGCCCATTTTTTGATAGGATTGGTTGTCTTTTTGTTGTAGAGGTGTTGGATTTTCTTGTAGATTATGGAGATTAGACCTTTGTCTGACTTGTACTGTCCAAAAATTTTTTCCCAGTCTGTAGGTTCTCTTTTTACTCTTTTGGTGAAGTCTTTTGAAGAGCATAGGTGTTTGATTTTTAGAAGATCCCAGTTATCTAGCTTACCTGTTGGGTTTTTTGTCTTGATGTTTATGGTTTGTATCCTGTTAATGCCATGTATTAAGGTCTGAAGTGTTGGTCCTATCTTTTCTTCTATGAATTTTATAGTTTGAGGCTTTATATTCAGGTCTTTGATCCATTTTGAAGTAGTTTTTGTATATGGTGTGAGGTATGGGTCCTGTTTCATTTTTCTACAAATCGTTATCCAGTTTTGCCAGCACCATTTGTTAAAAAGACTGTCTTTTCCCCATTTGATGTATTTTGGGCCCTTGTCAAAAATCAGGTGACCGTAGGTGGATGGATTTACATCTGAGTTCTCAATTCTGTTCCATTGGTCAATGTCTCTGTTGTTGTACCAGTACCAGGCTGTTTTGAGTACTGTAGCTGTATAGTAGGTTCTCAAGTCAGGTAGTGTGAGTCCTCCAACTTTATTCTTCTTTTTCAGTAGTGCTTTACTTATTCGAGGTTTCTTCCCTTTCCGTATAAAGTTAATAATTAGTTTTTCCATCTCTTTGAAGAATGTTGTTGGTATTTGTATCGGAATTGCATTGTATTTGTAGATTGCTTTAGGTAGAATTGCCATTTTCACAATGTTGAGTCTGCCTATCCATGAGCATGGTATGTTTTTCCATTTATGTAGATCCCTTTGGGTTTCATGCAGCAGTGTTTTGTAGTTTTCTTTGTATAGGTCTTTTATATTCCTGGTCAGATTTATTCCTAAGTATTTTATCTTTTTAGGGGCTATTGAAAATGGTATTGATTTCCTGATCTCCTTTTCATCGTTCTCTTTACCGGTGTATAGGAATCCAACTGATTTTTGAATGTTTATCTTGTATCCTGCTACTCTGCTGAATCTTTCTATTAGTTCCAGTAAATTTCTCGTGGAGTCTTTAGGGTTTTCTATGTATAGTATCATATCATCTGCAAACAGGGAGAGTTTAACTTCTTCATTACCAATTTGGATGCCCTTTATTTCTTTCTCTTGCCTTACTGCTCTAGCTAGAACTTCCAGCACAATGTTAAATAGGAGTGGTGATAAAGGGCATCCTTGTCTTGTTCCTGTTTTCAGGGGGAATGTTTTCAGCCTTTCTCCATTAAGAATGATGTTGGCTGCTGGTTTTGCATAGATGCCCTTTATTATGTTGAGAAATTTCCCTTCTACACCTATTTTATTGAGAGCTTTTATCAGGAATGGGTGTTGGACTTTGTCAAATGCCTTTTCTGCATCAATTGAGATAATCATGTGATTTTTTTCTTTCCTTTTATTTATGTGGTGGATTACGTTGATGGATTTTCTAATGTTAAACCATCTTGCATACCTGGTATGAATCCTACTTGGTCGTGGTGTATTATTTTTTTGATATGATACTGAATTCTATTGGCTAGAATTTTGTTCAGAATTTTTGCATCTATATTCATGAGAGATATTGGTCTGTAATTTTCTTTTTTTGTGATGTCTTTGCCTGGTTTTGGTATCAGCGTTATGCTGGCTTCATAGAATGAATTTGGAAGTGTTGCTTCCTCTTGTATGCTCTGAAATAACTTGAGTAGAACTGGTACGAGCTCTTCTGTAAATGTTTTGTAGAATTCTCCAGTGAAGCCATCTGGGCCAGGGCTTTTTTTGGTTGGGAGTTTTTTTATGACCTTTTCAATCTCTTCTCTTGTTATGGGTCTGTTCAGATTTTCAATATCACTTTGTTGCAGTTTGGGTAGGCCGTATGTTTCTAGAAATTTATCCATTTCCTCTAGGTTTTCAAATTTGTTGGAATATAGTTTTTCATAATATTCTGTTATAATCCTTTTTATTTCAGTTGGGTCTGTTGTAATGTCCCCCATTTCATTTCTTATTTGGGTTATTTGTGCCCTCTGCTGTTTTCCTTTTGTCAGTCTGGCCAGTGGTTTGTCGATTTTGTTGATTCTTTCAAAGAACCAACTTTTGGTTTTGTTGATTCTTTCTATTGTTTTTCTGTTCTCTATTTCATTGATTTCTGCTCTGATCTTTACTATTTCCTTTCTTCTGGTGGTTGTAGGCTTTTTTTGTTGTTCTCTTTCTATTTGTTTGAGTTCTGTAGTTAATGTTTTGATTTTGTCCCTTTCTTCTTTTTTGATATGTGCATCTATTGCTAGAAATTGTCCTCTGAGGACTGCCTTTGCTGTGTCCCAAAGGTTTTGGTAGGATGTGTTTTCATTTTCATTTGATTCTAGGAATTTTTTAATTCCATCTCTGATTTCTTCTATTACCCATTGATGTGTAAGCAGATTATTATTCAGTTTCCATGTGTTTGATTTTTTTTCCTTGCTCTTTCTAGTGTTAATTTCTACCTTGATGGCATTGTGGTCAGAGACGATACTGTGAATTATCTCAGCATTTTGGATCTTGTTGAGGATTGCTCTGTGGCCTAAGATGTGGTCTATTCTGGAGAACGTTCCATGTGCATTGGAAAAGAATGTGTACTTTGCAGCGGTTGGATGGATTGTTCTATATATGTCTATGAGGTCCAGTTGGCTGATTGTGTCCTTTAGGTCTTCTGTATCTTTGCTGAGTTTCTTTTTAGTTGTTCTGTCCTTTACTGAGAGTGGTGTGTTGAAGTCTCCTACTATTATTGTGGAACTGTCAATTTCTCTTTTCAGTGCTGTTAGAGTTTGTTTTATGTATTTTGGAGCCCTGTCATTGGGTGCATAGATATTTATTATGGTTATGTCTTCATGATGGATCATCCCCTTAATCATTATATAGTGTCCTTCTTTGTCTTTTATGGTAGATTTTGTTTTAAAGTCTATTTTATCTGAGATTAGAATTGCCACTCCTGCTCTTTTTTGATAGTTGTTAGCTTGATATATTTTTTTCCAACCTTTGATTTTTAATAAATTCACATCTTTGTTTCTAAGGTGTGTCTCTTGTAGACAGCAAATAGATGGATCCTGTTTTCTTATCCATTCTGCCACTCTCCGTCGCTTTATGGGTGCATTGAGTCCATTTACGTTCAGTGTAATTATTGATAGATGTGAGTTTGTTGCTGTCATTTTGTAGTGCTTTTTTTTGTGATGCTGAAGTTTTCTTTGTTCTTCTTACTCTCTTGTGCTGAGTTCCTTTTGTTTGTGGATTTTGTGTTCATTTCTTTTGTTTTTGTAGGTTTTGTTTTTGTTGAGACTTTATGTTTTTCGTCTTTATTTTTATGAGTTGGTTTGTTAACTTTTTTTTGGTTACCATGAATTTTACCCTTATCTTTATAATTTTGAAGCAGTCTACCGTTACTTGGTATCACCTTGCCTTCTTCTCCTTTAGAAAGTTCTATACCTATGCCGTTTGTTCCCTCTTTCATTGTTTTGATGTTGTTGTCATCCTTTGATTGATTTCTCTGATTCCCTGTTGTATATCTTTTGTTTTTGGAAAGTCGTCTGTAGTTCAGTTCCTAGAATGGTATCTGGTTCATGTGAACCTGCGTCCTAGGTCCTAGGTCCTGCCTGAGGGCTGAAGCTGTTTGTCCTCAGATCGAAGAACTCCCTTTAATAATTCTTGTAAGTTTGGTTTGACTTTTGCATATTCCTTTAGTTTCTGTTTATCTGGAAATGACCTAATTTCACCATCAAATCTGAATGAGAGTTTTGCAGGATATATTATTCTTGGCTGACAATTTTTTTCTTTCAAGATTTTATATATGTCATCCCATTGCCTTCTTGCCTGCATGGTTTCTGCTGAATAATCTGAGCTTAGTCTTATTGTTTCTCCTCTGTATGTGACTTCTTGTTTTTCACGAGTTGCTCTCAGGATTCTTTGTTTGTCTTTAGTTTTAGCGAGTGTGAATATGATATGTCTTGGTGATTTTCTTTGGGGGTCTCTTCTATATGGGGTTCGTTGAGCTTCTTGGATGACCAACTTTTCATCTTTCATGATATTGGGAAAGTTTTTGGTCAGCAGTTCCTCAATGATCTTCTCTGTGTTTTCTGTTTTCTCCCCCTTTTCTGGTATGCCAATCACTCGTAAGTTTTTGCTTTTAATTGTGTCCCACATAACTCTCAGGGTCTCTTCATTTTTCTTTGTTCTTTTTTCTGAGTTTTCCTGAAACAGAGTTGTATCCAAGTGTTTGTCTTCAGTTCCACTGATCCTGTCTTCCATGGTTTCAAATCTACTTCTCAGCATTTCTATGACACCGTCCATTTCTGAAATCTTGTTGTTTATCTTTTGGATTTCTAATTGTTGTTTTTGTTTAATTTCGAGTTGTGAATTTATTTTGGCATTTTGTTCTTGCATCATCTTCCTGAATTCTTCCAATTTTTTGTCTGTATTTTCCATAAATTTGTCTATTTTTTCCTCATGTTTGTCAGCTTTTTGCCTCAGTTCTTGGAAAATTCCGAGTATTAGTGATTTGAGTTCCGTATCAGGTACTTCTAGTGCGTTTTCTTCCACAGGAGAGTTATCTGGTGTTTTAATTTGGACGCCTATTGGAGCCATCTTGTCTTGTTTTTGTAAATGTTTTGATATTGTTTGCTGTTTTCGGGGCATTCAGTAGATATTTCTCTCGTTTATTGATTGTAGATTTTTTTTTTTTTTCGTTCTTGTGGTACAGCTGGGCAGATCTAGTTGAGGAGGAGCCACTGGGATGGGTTGCTTTTGGCACTCACCGCAGCCACCAGGACGGTCGGTAGTCAGTGCTGGGCAGGTTCCAATAGGGCGTGCCTGCACCGCTTGGTGATGTGATGTCTAGTGCACGGTGCAGGTAGGTAGGGTGCAGCGGGAAGATGGTTATGTGTGAAGCTAAGCTGGATATGGGAGAGAGGAGAGAGGAGGAGGAGCAAAAAGCGTACAAACATAAAAGAATGCTAGGGGAGCTTGTCGTTGGAATGTACAGATGAGAGACTATGGGATGGAGGAAACCAGAAGGGGGAAGAGAAAGAAAAGGAAAGAATGACCAAATAAAAATCAGAAAAGTAAAGAACTGCAAAGTTCCCAGGGATCCCACCGATGCAGCTATGAGGTCTGGGGGAGTCGGTCTCAATTTTCACAGCTCAGCCTGGCCAGAAGGTACAGAGGCATACATCGCCTGGAATTCTGGGATCAGAAAGAGAAGGAAGAGATAGAGAGACAAGAAATTAAGCAATGAAGAAAGACAAAAGAGAAAAAGAGGTAAAAGATGACAAAACTAATCAAAAAAGGAAGAATAATAAAATTGAGAGAAAAAAAAAAAAAAGGGAAACACCAGCAGTCAGTGCCTACAAATGGGACCCAGAGAGCCCCCACTCAGGGGCGCGAATTCCAAGAAGCCGGTAGTCTCGGGGTTAAGTGACCGTGGCCACGGGAAGCAGAGGGGCGAACAAACAAAGGTCCCGGGATCCCACCCACGCGGGAGCCCAGACCTAGAAACAGCCACACGCCCGCACGCAGCCCTACAGCCCCGCAGGAGAGAGCAGAGACGGCACTCGGAACAAGGCACCCAGGCAAAAGGAGGGGGAGGCGGCAGAAAAAGGTTCGCTAGGTGCCAGCAAATGGCTCCCAGAAAGCCTCCAGCCCGTGCGCGCGGAATCAAAGCACCGGCGCCCCCCTGCTCAGGGACTCCGGCCACGGAAAGCAGGGGATCCCCAGCTGAGGCGGAGAGGGGTGGGTGGTGGGAGAGCGCGCACCGCAGTTTACCGGTCGTTCTGTCTCCAACCAGATGCTCTGCAAGGCTGCTCTCCCGTTTGCTGGTCTCCGATAGGAATCCAAGATGGTGGATCCGCGCTGCGTTAGCTGGTAAGGAATGTCTGCCTGAGTCTCTCCTCGCTGTCCGTTCTCTTTTAGTATTCTCACTCCGTTTGGTGTTTTGCTGAGTTCTTTATCTCTTCATTTGGTGTTCTAGGGTTTCAGGATTGTTGATTCTCTGTTAGGCTTAGTTTTTCGGATCTTTGCTGTGGAGGGATGGCGTGGTGTTTCTGCCTAGAGCGCCATCTTCGGAACCAGAATCTAGAAAAATGTTTTTATGACCCCCTTTACAATATACTGTACTTAAGAATATCTATATTTTAAAAACTTTCCAGGAAACTCACGGCCAGCCAAATCCTGTCACCTGAAGCCACCCTCGCAAAGGAGACCCTGTGACCTGCAACTTAGTAAATGTTAACCAGTCAGAAATACTCCAGCTGTATCCTCCCTTTCTTCCGTTTTTTTTCATTTATTTACCTCTGTAACACTGTAGCTCCTTGGAGCACTTTGTCAAGATACTCTCAACTCTGGGTTTTCCTGTTTCATGAAACACTTTTTCTTTTTTTGCAGAAATAAAACTCTTGGTTTTTAAATTTAAACAGAGTTATGGATCTTCCACGACAACAAACAGAAGTTGTTACTTTATTTAAAAGTTGTAATTAATATGAGTGGTTGAAGCTATCTTAGCAGCGATAATGGCAGAGAAATACAACTGAATATCTGCTTTTGTTTTTTAAGAAAAAAGAAGAGTATTTTTGTCTAAAGTAAAGGCTTAGTGTGTTCCAAAATATGAACAAGCATAGTGAAGGAGAAAACTTGAGGGCATAGAAAAATGTAGAAGGCTTGAGAGGGGTGATTTTTTTCCTTTGATTTATAATACTTAAATCTGAAAAGGAACTATGATATGTGTTAAATGTTGGCAAAGTTCACACAGCATTAATGGGCATATCCACAAAGTTAAATTAAGAAAAAAAATGAATTCATGTAACTTTCATTGCCATATATTACATTAATGCAAATACAAATTTGGCTGTCTCTCTGATAAAATAATAAAATGTTTTTAGAGCCTTGCTTTCCATGTAATACAGCCAAACAGCAGAAATTCCATTTCTCACCAGAATAAGCTCTACTCTTGGTTGACTTTATCATGTCTTTTTGTTGTTGTTGTTTAAGGAACAAAATTCTCTTACTTGTGAAAGAGCTAAGTTCCCTTAGTGTGCAATTATAGTCTATTTGAAATATTGTCAATTTGACTAAATGGGCCCCCCAAAAAAACCCCACAAATCTGTTGCTGTCCAATCAATTCCAACTCATGGAGATCTTGTGTGTTACAGAGCAGAACTGCTCCATAGGATTTTCTTGGCTGTAATCTTTATGAAAGCAGATTGCCAGGCTTTTCTTCTGCAGTGCCACTGGGTAGGTTCAAACCACCCACCTTTAGATGAGTACTTGAGTACAATCTGTACCACTCAGAAACCTATCCAAATGGGTGACTAGGTGTTATTTCTCAGGAATCCATTATTCAATCATCATCAAACTACCATGCCTCCCTATAACGCATTAATTTTTTTCCTTTTTAAGACTGGATATGAAATTAAGAAAAAAATAAAAGAAAAATTTCAGGATTTTTTTTACACCTAAAATTATCTTTGAAATTTCCCAACAAAGACCCTGAGAATTTGAAAAAGTTTGTTATTGCACCTTATAAAAAGAAGGATGTTAGAAATGATTTGGTTTGTTTGATATGCTCCATATTGCTTAATTAGATTAACATTATTGTAAGAGCTGCCTGGGAAGAGTTGTCAAATCAGAAAAGATACTCTTCCTTTCCAAGGTTAAGGTTATAAAAGAAACATGCTATTCATAGGGATAGTTCACAAATTGTACTCTTTATGGGAAGGCCCTGGAGAGCTTTCTGTGCTTTCATGATCCATAATATGTTTTTTACCCTCAAGGGAAACATTGATCAGCATCTTAGGAAATAGTAATGCACTGTACTTCAATGGAAGTTTTTACTCTCCTTTCATTCTGATATTATTGGTCACTAGATTAAAATAACCACAGCCACACAGTCTCATTCTCGAATAGGTTTTTGCTTCCTCCTGTTGCTTGCTTAAAGATCCTGCTATAAGCTTTAGGCTACTGTTTGTGCTTTCCACGTAAATGGACAGACTCAGAACCCTACAGAAAGGTCTGTACCAGGTCTGAACTATTGCTCTTTCAAAAAATAAACTCTTGGGCATAGGCCTCCAGGCTGACCTCACATAGACAATTTTCAGGCTGTACCAATGGACTGAATTAGGACTTTCAGTACTCTTTCTCTGGAAGTCTATATACTTCCAAAAGCAGACTGCTGATGCAAGATCCAGATCAATAACCTAGGACCAAGCTTCTATTACGGGTGATGGGAAAATTTGGAAATAGATCATGGTAATGGTGGAGTAACATGATAAACATAACTGATGTCACTGAACTGTACAAGGGAAGAATGTTAAAATGGCAAACAATTTGTTACATAAGTATTTGCACAATAAAAAAGAAAACAACATAAGACAGATTGAACCGATGAAGGAAATTTAATTGGGGTTTGTTTAAATTATTGTTGATATTACCTTTAATATTTTATTTTTTTATGGCTGTATGAGGAAGTCCTTTCTCTTTCTTCTTAAGCTATTTTTAACTCATGTAGTAGACTGTGATTTTATAAACTGAAATGAAATGTTTTTAAATAGTATTTGATTTTCACTGACCCCTCAGATTTCAGAAACAAACACTTTTACTGAATCGTCTTACTTTTCATGGCAATATAGTTTGTAGGTATTCAATAAGAACGTGTCCTCTTTTTTTACCAGCATATAATTGATGTAACCAAGGCCATACCTAGAGTACCATATTTGAGAATAAGTCTTATTTAACCATGTATGGTAAGCCCCCTGATACAGAACAAAGATCAATTTTATATGTGGAGACAATGTGTGCATGTTTGTTGTTGTTATTAGGTGCCATTGGGTCAGTTCTGACTCATAGCAACCCTATCTACAACAGAACAAAACACTGCCTGGTCCTGTGCCATCCCCATGATCGTTGTTATGCTTGAGCCCATTGTGGCAGCCACTGTACAATCCATCTTGTTTAGAGTCTACCTCTTTTTGCTGACCCTCTACTTTACCAAGAGTGATGTCCTTCTCCAGACCTGGTCCCTCCCTTCCAAAGTATGTGAGATGAAGTCTCGCCATCCATGCTTTTAATGAGCATTCTGGCTGTACTTCTTCCAAGACAGATTTGTTCGTTCTTTTAGCAGTCCATGGTATGTTCAATATTCTTCACCAACACCATAGTTCAAAGGCATCAATTATTCTTCAGTCTTTCTTATTCATTGTCCGGCTTTCGCATGCATATGAGGCAACTGAAAACAGCATGGCTCAGGTCGGGCGCACCTTAGTCCTCAAAGTGACATCTTTGTGTTCATAGCCATCCCAAGAAAATGGCCTGGTACCTGGCTTAGAGTATTCCAGTCTCACCAGCGATAAAGACATGCTCCTTGGCAGGCCAAGAACTCTAGCAAATTTTGGGGACCTCAAAAACATATGAAGTCATCTAAATTTAAAGGCACTGCAGGTAAAATCTAGTGATGAGAGTAACATGGTCTTGGATTCCTAATTATAGGGTTGCTGTTGTTAAGTGCCATCGAGTCAATTTTGACTCACAGTGGCACCATGTGACAGAGTAGAAACGCCCCCATAGGGTTTTCTAGGCTGTAATCATTATGGAAGCAGATCATATAGGAATGAGCTTCTGTTAAGAGTGATGGGAAAATCTGGAAGATTTTGGAGGCAGATCACCAGGTCTTTCTCCTGCAGAGCTGCTGAATGGGTTCAAACTGCCAACCTTTCAGTTAGCAGCTGAGCACCTAACTGTTTGTGCCACCAAGGTTCCTTCAATTACAGGGTAGAAGGGCAAATAATAGAGACTTTAAAGAATGCAATCCAAGATCTGGTACGAAAATTGGCAGAGAGAAGTCAATTCTTTCCCATTAGTAGTTACTTGGTACTGTGACACTTCAGATTTGCAGAGTAAAATAAAAAATAGCAATCATAGTCATAATCATTTAAACATAAATAGCTATTATGTGCTAAGCAATATTCTAGATACTTTGCATATTTTATCTGTTATCTTCACCGCAGCCTACAAGGGAAGGATTTTCCTTCTTTACTGATAAGAAAACTGAGGCTAAGGGGAGATACATAATTTATCCAAAGTCTAACAGCTAGTAAGTGGCAGAGCTGGGTTTTGATCCCAACTCGGTCTGACTTTAACCTAGTGCTTTTCTCCCCTGTGATTTTTTTCTTATACCCTGTAGCCTCCAGTAAATACATAGTTCCTACCTTCAAGGTGCTCACAAAACTAACAGAAAGAATTTTAAAGATACACAAAAATATCTGCACTGTCTAATTTAGAATGACAAAGTAAGACCCTTCAGCTATCTGCTCCTCCATACTAACAGCACTGGCAAAAACTGTTAAAATCAACTCTTTCAGAATTTTGGAAACTAATTAAAGGCTTAAAAAAATTTGAGGAGTGTTTATTCAGGAAAAATGGCTGAATCTCAATGAGAATAGTGAGATTTGTGTGTTGTAATTTGCCCTAATCCTATCTTCCTCTCCCCAGCTCTGTGGCAGCTTTGAAAATCAACAGCCCTGCAGCTACGGTAGCTGTGAGTGAAAGTAACAGCCTAGTGGACCCTGGAGGGGACAGAATGAGTTTGGATCCCCAGAGAATTGTCACTATTTGACCTATCTGGAAGTTCATGGAAAAGCTCCATGCTTAGGACTTGTCTTTATTTGACTGACTCTAGGAGAATAGTATTATCTGCAGGGCATTTGTTGAATGAAATTAGTGACAATTGTTTAGCATCACAGCTGCCTGAGGCAATGTTACCAGTTAGAGCTAACAAGGAGCTGACTAAAAATCTTAAAAGAAAAAGCTGGAGAATGAGATATCCATAGGGGATTTTGAAAAGCTTCAAATATTCCTGAGAATCTAGAAGGCCGCACACATGTACAAGGCTGTACACATGCCTAGAAAAGACCTGAGAATGTCCTAAAGCTCTCACCTCTGGTCGACCTTGAGGCTCAAAATACATGGAGTGAAACTTGACAGAATTGAATGGAGAAATAGACAACTCAACAATAATGGAGACTACAATACTCCACTTTCAACAAGGTAGAACAACTAGGCAGAAGATCAACAAAAAACTAGACTTAACACTATAAACCAAGTAGACCTAACAGACATCTATAGAACACTCCATTCAACAACATTAGAATACACATTCTTCACAAGTGAACATGGAACATTCTCTAGCATACACCATATATTAGGACATAAAATAAGTCTCAATAAATTTGAAAGGACTGAAATCATATTAAGTAAGCTAACTGCTCACAATGGAATGAAATTAAAAATCAATAACAGAAGGATATTTAGGAAATTCACACATATGAGGAAACTGAAACACTCTTAAATAACCACTCAATCAAAGAAGAAATAATAAAAGTAAATTAGAAAATAATTGGAGGTGAATGAAAACAAAAACATAACAAACCTTATGGAATGCAGCTAAAGCAATATCTAGAGGGAAATTTGTAGCTATAAGTATCTATAGTAAAAAGAAGAAAGATCTCAAAGTAATAACCTAACTTTCAACCATAAGAGACTAGAAACAGAAGGGCAAACAAAACCCCAAACAAGCAGAAGAAAGGAAATAATAAAGACTAGAATGGACTAGAGCATAGAAAAACAGAGAATATCAATGAAACCAAAAATTGGTTCTTGGAAAAAATCATCAAAAGTGATAAATCTTTAGATAGACTGACCAAGAAGAGAGAAGATTCAATCTACCAAAATCAGGAACGCAAAAAAAGACATCACTACTGTATTTTTATGCAAATAACATGTGCCTTCTACCTTTGTTTGCCAGCTGCACCCTCCCCCATCAGGTATTTTAGTAAATATGCTATGCTAATTTTTTTACACCAACATGTAAAAAAAAATAGCCTAACAATGCTTATGAAAATACTTCAAGAAGGGAGGGCACAGTAGGCAAACAAACATAGAAGGCATGCGTTATTTGCATAAAAACATGATACTCACAGAAATAAAAAGGATCTTAAGGAGATACTATCAAACAAATTATTTGCCGAGAAATTAGATAACCAAGATGAAATGGACTAATTCCCAGAAAGACATAAGTTACCTAAACTGACTCAGGGAGAAATATGATATCTGAATACAGGAATTTTATTGCCAGTCAAAAACTGCAAAGAAAAGCCCAAGTTCAATGGATTCTTGATGAATTTTACCAAATGTTTAAAGAGTAATCAACATGAATCTTTCATATTATTCAAAGATATAGAAGAGAACACTTCCATCCTTTAGGATTTTAATGTTAGAAATCAACACAGAGACACTCAGTTTTGACATGCATAAATTCATTTAGTTTATTGCAAGGTAGTCATGATGAGACATGCAAGTAAGATCTCAAGACATGTATTTAGAACTGGAGAATCAGAATGAACAATTACTATTACAATGTTTGTTCAATGGTTAGAGTCCAAATCTTTAGACTTCAAGCATTTACCTTTAACAAGAGGGCTTAGGA
Source organism: Dugong dugon (assembly GCA_030035585.1). Lineage (NCBI taxonomy): Eukaryota > Metazoa > Chordata > Mammalia > Sirenia > Dugongidae > Dugong > Dugong dugon. The sequence continues at coordinate 94,646,176 of CM057462.1, forward strand.
GGAAGGTTTGACAAAGGTTTGAACTTGATGGATGTCCCTTGTAGCTAGGATCTAAGGTCAGCAGCAGTAGGCAGAGTTTCAGAAGTTTCTCAGTCTTCAGAGAAAGTAAGAGACTAAAGAAAGATCCTTTTGCCTCTTCCTTTTGTCAGTGAGTGAGCATAAATTCAGGGTTTTTATATGAATTTCTCAGCTTGGCATCACATGATAAGGGCCAGTGTGACATCTTCTCTCCAGGGGTAGAGATTAGCCAAACATTGCTTCTTCTCTTCAAAGTTAGAGATTAAGAAGATGGTTTAGACTTATGTCTCAAGGCTAGTTTACAAAGATTAACTATATTATGTTTTCTGTTATTAGAGAATGCTGGGTGAAAGTCAACTTAAAGATTGTTTACATTCTTCACATACTTCACATGCTTCTAAATTCATAAGTTTTCTAAATAACCTTCTGATGACTTACAAGTTTCTAATGACTTATAGTTAATGTTAGAGGGCCTCATGAATGTAGAAATATTTCTAAGTTCATATTATAAGTAATTTATGTATCTGTGGCTTAGATCACTACAGAAGCAACAATACAGAGTCATATAAGATTTAAGAGCATTGCAGAATCACATGTGATTTGAGAACACTATAAAAACCATACATTAACAATTTCCCAATTATTCTACGAGGCCAGTATTAAACCAGACAAAGACATCATAAGAAAATATAACTATCGACCAACATTCATTATGAATATAGTTGCAAAAGTCCTCAAAAAAAATTAGCAAACCAAATCCAGCAATATACAAAAATAACTGTACACCATTGCTATGTGGGATTTATCCCAAGAATGCAAAGTTGGTTTAACATATAATGATCAATCAGTGTAATACTCCACATTAATAGAATAGAGGGCAAAAACCGTATGATCTTCTCAATTGATGTAAATAAAGCATTTAACAAAGTTCTACACTCTTTCATAATAAAAAACACTCAATAAACTAGGAATAAAAGGAAACTTCACCACCCTCATAAAAGATATCTAAGGAAAATCAGCAGCTAACATTATACTTAATGGAGAAAGCTAGATGTGTTCTCTTAGAGGATTGGGAATAAAACAAGGATGTCCACTCTCGTGTCTTCTACTCAACATTGTACTGGAGATCCTAGCTAGGACAATTAGAAAAGAACAAACAAAAAATAAAAGACATACAGACTGCAAAGGAAGAAGCAAAACTATCTATTTATAGGCAACATGATCTCGTATACAGTTAACCCTAAGTAATACACACACACACACACACAAAATGCATTAGATCTGTTAAATGAGTTCAGAAAGGTTGTAGGATACAAGATAAGTATAAAAAAATCAATTGTATTTCTATACACTAACAATGAACAACTCAAAAATATGTTAAGAAAACAATTCCATTTACAATAGCATAAAAAAGAATAAAAATTTAGGAGTAAATTTAACAAAATAAATGTAAGACTTATACACTAAAAACTACACAAGAGCATTAAAATAAATTAAAGAAGATATAAATAGAGTTCCGGCAAAATGGCGCTCTAGGCAGAAGCACCACACCATCCCTCCACAGCAAAGATCCAAAAAACTAAGCCGAACAGAGAATACAACAATCCTGTAACCCTAAAACATCAAATGAAGAGATAAAGAACTCAGCTAAGCACGAGTGAGAAAACTGACAGAGAACGGACAGCGAGGAGAGAATCATGCAGAGGTCCCCTACCAGCTAACGCAGCGTGGATCTGCCATCTTGGACTCCTATCAGAGACCAGCAAACGGGGGTACAAGAAAGCAGCCTCACGGAGCTTCCAGCGGGAGACAAAACAACTGGTAATTGGCGATATACACTTTCCCGCCCCCCACCCTTCTTCACCCTGACTCAGCCTCCTCTGCTTCCCGCAGCCACAGTTTCTTGACCAGGAAATAGGGGCTGCTTGGATTCCACACACCTGAAAGGGTGGCTCGCTGAGTGCCATTTGTTGGCTGCTGGTGTTGCTTTTTCTCCACTTCTTTTTATTTCTTCTTTGACCCTCCCCACCTCCCCCTCCTTTCGCTCGAGTACCTCGCTCCATGCGCCATCTTTGCTTCTTCCTGAGGGGCTGCAGAGCTCCGGTAATTTGTGATATACGCTTTCCCACTCTCTACCCTTCTTCACCCACACTCGGCCCCCTCTGCTTCCTGTGGACACAGTCTCTTGTCCAGAAACACCAGCCCGCACTAGCTGGCTCTCTGAGTGACATTTGTTGGCTGCTAGTGTTGCCTTTTTTTTTTTGCTTCTTTTGATTTCTTACTTGCCTCTCGCCGCCTCCCCGTCCCTTCACTCAAGTAACTGGCTCCGTAGGCCATCTTTGCTTCTTCCTGAGGGGCTGCGGAGCTCAGCTCGAGCATGGTGCTGCTTCCCAGTTTGGGCTGCTGTGCTGGTGGGATCCCGGGGCTTTTGTTCGTTTGTTTGTTTTGAATTGTTTGTTTGTTTTCTTTTCTTTTCCTTGAGTTGGGAGCCCTTTCTGGCCAGGCTGAGCTGTGTGGCGGCAGACTCCACTTCGGCTTCCACAGACGTGCAGAGGGATCCCTGAAGGCATTTTTTTTTACGTTGGGTTTTTTTTTTTTTCCTGGTTCTTTGGCGGCCTTTCTTGTTTTCTTTTTTTAATTTGTTTGTTTTCTTTTTCCTCTTTTTCCCATTTTGTCTTTCTTCATTGCTCAGTTTCTCATCTCTCTATATCTTCCTTCTCTTTCTGTTCCCTGAATACCTGGTGTTGTATACCTTCAAGCCTTCTTGCCAGGCTGTACTGCAATACCTGAGAGCGACTTCCCCAGACCTCATAGCTGCACTGGTGGGATCCCTGGGAACTTTGTGGTTCTTTAACCTTTCTGATTCTTATTTCTTCATTCTTTCCTTTACTTCCTCGTCCCCTTTCTGTTTTTCTCCATTTCATAGTCTCTCATCTCTCCACTCCAATGGCAAGCTCCCCTAGCATTCTTTTTTGTTTGTTTGTATGTTTTGGCTCCTTTTCCTCTCTCCTCTCTCCCATATCCATGTTAGCTCCACACATAACAATCTCCCCACTGCATACTGCCTACCTGCACCGTGCACCTGACTCACACCATCAAGCAGCAAGGGCATGGCCTACTGGAACCTGCCCTGCACTGATTACCAACCTGCTCTGGTGGCTGTAGTAAGTGCCACAAACAACCCATCCCAGTAACTCCTCTTCAGCTAGACCTGCCCTGCCGAACCATATCTGAGTGACTGACCCTGCCAGTTGAAGAAGGAGGTGAAAAGTATTGTGCCCACAGACGAGCAAACAACAAAGAACACACAGTCTGCCTGCTCAGACATGGTGAAATTTTTTTTTTAAAAAAGGGACAAAACAAACAAATGTACAATCGATAAATGAGAAAAATAACTTCTGAATGCCCGGAAGACAGCAGACAATAACAAAAACATTTACAAAAATAGGACAAGATGGCTCTAGTAGGAGCCCAAAATAAAACACCAGATGACTCTCCTCTGGAAAAAATGCACTAGAACTACCTGATAGGGAATTCAAATTTCTAAAACTCAGAATTCTCCAAGAACTGAGGCAAAAAGCTGACAAACATGAGGAAAAAATAGATAAATTCATGGAAAATACAGACAAAAAACTGGAAGAATTCAGAAAAATAATGCAGGAAAAAATGCCAAAATAAATTCACAACTAGAAATTATACAAAGACAACAATTAGAAATCCAAAAGATAAACAACAAGAATTCAGAAATGGACGATGTCATAGGAAGGCTGAGAAGCAGATTTGAAATGGTGGAAGACAGGATCAGTGGAATTGAAGACAAACACTTGGATACAACTTTGTTTCAGGAAAACTCAGAAAAAAGAACAAAGAAAAATGAAGAGACCCTGAGAGTTATGGGGGACACAATCAAAAGCAAAAATTTTCAAGGGATTGGAATTCCAGAACAGGGGGAGAAAACAGAAAACACAGAGAGGATCATTGAGGAACTGCTGACAGAAAACCTCCCCAATATCATGAAAGATGAAAAGCTGGCCATCCAAGAAGCTCAACGAACCCCATATAGAAGAGACCCCAAAAGAAAATCTCCAAGGCATATCATATTCACACTCGACAAAACCAAAGACAAAACAAAGAATCCTGAGAGCAGCTCGTGAAAAACAAGAAGTCACATACAGAGGAGAAACAATAAGACTAAGCTCAGATTATTCGGCAGAAACCATGCAGGCAAGAAGGCAATGGGATGACATATATAAAATCTTGACAGAAAAAAATTGCCAGCCAAGAATAATATATCCTGCAAAACTCTCGTTCAGATTTGATGGTGAAATTAGGTCATTGCCAGATAAACAGAAATTAAGGGAATATGTAAAAATCAAACCAAACTTACAAGAATTATTAAAGTGAGTTCTTCCATCTGAGGACAAATAGCTTCAGCTCACAGGCAGAAGCTAGGATGCAGGATCGTACCAGCCAGATACCAATCTAGGAAATGAACTCTCGAGGACTATCCAAAACCAAAAGAAATACAACAGGGAATCAGAACAGTTAATCAGTAAATGACAACAACATCAAAACGATAAAAGAGGGACTAAACGGCATAGGTATAGAAACTTCTAACAGAGAGGAAGGCAAGGCGATACCAAGTAAGGGTAGACTGCTTCAAACTTAGAAAGATAAGGGTAAAATTTATGGTAACCACAAAGAAAGTTAACAAACATACTCATAAAAAAAAGAGAAAAACATAAAGTCTCAGCAAAAACAAAACCTACAAAAACAAAAGAAATGAAAAAAAAAATTCACAAACAAAAGTAACTCAGCACAAGAGAGTAAGAAGAACAAAGAAACCTTCAGCAGCACAAAAAAAACCACTGCAAAATGACAGCAACAAACCCACATCTATCAATAATTACACTGAATGTAAATAGACTCAATGCACCCATAAAGAGACGGAGAATGACAGAATGGATAAGAAAACCAGATCCATCAATATGCTGTCTATAAGAGACACAACTTAGAAACAAAGATGTGAATTTATCAGAAGTCAAAGGTTGGAAAAAAATATATCAAGCTAACAACTACCAAAAAAGAGCAGGAGTGGCCATTCTAATCTCAGATAAAATAGATTTTAAAATGAAATCTGCCATAAAAGACAAAGAAAGACACTATACAATGATTAAGGGGATGATCCATCATGAAGACATAACCATAATAAACATCTACGCACCCAATGACAAGGCTCCAAAGTACATAAAACAAACTCTAACAACACTGAAAAGAGAAATTGACAGTTCCACAATAATAGTAGGAGACTTCAACACACCACTCTCAGTAAAGGACAGAATAACTAGGAAGAAACTCAGCAAACATACAGAAGACTTAAAGGGCACAATCAGCCAACTGGACCTCATAGACATATATAGAACACTCCATCCAACCACTGCAAATACACATTCTTCTCCAATGCACATGGAACGTTCTCCAGAATAGACCACATCTTAGGCCACAGAGCAATCCTCAACAAGATCCAAAACGTTGAGATAATTCAAAGTATCTTCTCTGACCACAATGCCAACAAGGTAGAAATTAACGCTAGAAAGAGCAAGGAAAAAAAATCAACTACATGGGTGAATAATACCCTGCTTACACATCACTGGGTGATAGAAGAAATCAGAGATGGAAAAAAAAATTCCTAGAATCAAATGAGAATGAAAACACATCATACCAAAACCTTTGGGACACAGCAAAGACAGTCCTCAGAGGACAATTTATAGCAATAGATGCACATATCAAAAAAGAAGAAAGGGACAAAATCAAAACATTAACCACAGAACTCAAACAAATAGAGAGAGAACAGCAAAAAAAGCCCACAACCACCGGAAGAAAGGAAATAGTAAAGATCAGAGCAGAAATAAATGAAATAGAGAACAGAAAAACAATAGAAAGAATCAACAAAACCAAAAGTTGGTTCTTTGAAAGAATCAACAAAATCGACAAACCACTGGCCAGACTGACAAAAGAAAAACAAGATTGGACACAAACAACCCAAATAAGAAATGAAATGGGGGACATTACAACAGACCCAACTGAAATAAAAAGGATTATCACAGAATATTATGAAAAACTATACTCTAACAAATTTGAAAACCTAGAGGAAAAGGATAAATTTCTAGAAACACATGGCTTACCCAAACTACAACAAAGTGATGTTGAAAATCTGAACAGACCCATAACAAGAGAAGAGATTGAAAAGGTAATAAAAAAAACTCCCAACCAAAAATGTCCTGGCCCAGACGGCTTCACTGGAGAATTCTACAAAACATTTACAGAAGAGCTTGTACCAGTACTACTCAAGCTATTTCAGAGCATAGAGGAGGAAGCAACACTTCCAAATTCATTCTATGAAGCCAGCATAACGCTGATACCAAAACCAGGAAAATATGTCACAAAAAAAGAAAATTACAGACCAATATCTCTCACGAATATAGATGCAAAAATTCTGAACAAATTCTAGCCAATAGAATTCAGCATCATATCAAAAAACTAACACACCACAACCAAGTAGGATTCATACCAGGTATGCAAGGATGGTTCAACATTAGAAAATCAATCAACGTAATCCACCACATAAATAAAAGGAAAGAAAAGAATCACATGATCATCTCAATTGACACAGAAAAGGCATTTGACAAAGTCCAACACCCATTCCTGATAAAAACTCTCAATAAAATATGTATAGAAGGGAAATTCTCAACATAATAAAGGGCATCTATGCAAAACCAATGGCCAACATCATTCTTAATGGAGAGAGGCTGAAAAGATTCCCCTTGAAAACAGGAACAAGACAAGGATGCCCTTTATCACCACTCCTATTTAACATTGTGCTGGAAGTTCTAGCTAGAGGAGTCAGGCAAGGAAAAGAAATAAAGGGCATCCAAATTGGTAATGAAGAAGTTAAACTGTCCCTGTTTGCAGATGATATGATACTATACACAGAAAACCCTAAGACTCCACAAGAAATCTACTGGAAGTAATAGAAAGATTCAGCAGAGTAGCAGGATACAAGATAAACATTCAAAAATCAGTTGGATTCCTATACACCAATAAGGAGAATGATGAAAAGGAAATCAGGAAAACAACACCATTTTCAATAGCCCCTAAAAAGATAAAATACTTAGGAATAAATCTGACCAGGGATGTAAAAGACCTATACAAAGAAAAGTACAAAACACTACTGCAAGAAACCCAAATGGATCTACATAAATGGAAAAACATACCATGCTCATAGATAGGCAGACTCAACATTGTGAAAATGACAATTCTACCCAAAGCAATTTACAAATACAATGCAATCCCGATCCAAATACCAACAACATTTTTCAAAGAGATGGAAAAACTAATCATTAACTTTATATGGAAAGGGAAGAAGCCCTGAATAAGTAAAGCACTACTGAAGAAGAAGAATAAAGTTGGAGGACTCACACTACCTGACTTCAGAACCTACTATACAGCTACAGTACTCAAAACAGCCTGGTACTGGTACAACAACAGAGACATTAACCAATGGAACAGAATTGAGAACCCAGATGTAAATCCATCCACCTACGGTCACCTGATCTTCGACAAGGGCCCAAAGTCCATCAAATGGGGAAAAGACAGTCTTTTTAACAAATGGTGCTGGCAAAACTGGATATCCATCTGCAAAAAAATGGAACTGGACCCATACCTCACACCGTATACAAAAACTACTTCAAAATGGATCAAAGACCTGAATATAAAGCCTAAAACTATGAAGTTCATAGAATAAAAATAGGACCAACACTTCAGGCCTTAATACATGGCATTAACAGGATACAAACCATAACCATCAATGCACAAAACCCAATAGATAAGCTGGATAACTGGGATCTTCTAAAAATCAAACACCTATGCTCTTCAAAAGACTTCACCAAAAGAGAACCTACAGACTGGGAAAAAATTTTTGGATAGTACAAGTCAGACAAAGGTCTAATCTCCATAATCTACAAGAAACTCCAACACCTCTACAACAAAATGACAAATAATCCTAGTAAAAAATGGGCAAAGGAAATGAACAGACACTTCACCAAAGAAGACATTCAAATGGCCAACAGACACATGAGGAAATGCTCGCGATCACTAGCCGTTAGAGAAATGCAAATTAAAACCACAATGAGATACCCTCTCACCCTGGCATTACTGGCACGAATCAAAAACACTGGAAATAACAAATGTTGGAGCAGCTGCGGGGAGATCAGAACATTTATGCACTGCTGGTGGGAATGCAAAATGATACAACCATTTTGGAAATTGATATGGCGCTTCCTCAGAAAGCTAGAAATAGACATACCATTCAATCCAGCAATCCCACTCCTAGGAATATATCCTAGAGAAATAAGAGCCGTCACTTGAATAGACATATGCACACTTATGTTCATGGCAGCATTGTTCACAATAGCAAAATGATGGAAACAACCTAGATGCCCATTAACAGATGAATTGATGAACAAACTATGGTACATACACACAATGCAGTACTATGCAATGAGAAAGAACAACAATGAATCTGTGAAGCATCTCATAACATGGATGAAACTGGAGGACATTATGCTGAGTGAAATAAGTCAATCACCAAAGGACAAATATTATATGAGACCTCTATTGTAAAAACCCATGAGAAAGTTTGCACACAGAATGTAACAATCTTTGTTGGTTACCAGGGATGGAAGGGGTGGGGGGGGGAATATTAAATAGACAATAGATAAGTGGTATCTTGGGTGAAGGGTGAGACAGTTCACAATACAGGAGAAACTAGCACAACTTGTACAAGGAAAGGTCATGGAAGCCCCATAGACACATCCAAACTCCCTGAGGGACTGAATTGCTGGGCAGAGGGCTCTGGGGACCATGGTCTCGGGGAACATCTAGCTCAATTGGCATGACACAGTTTATAAAGACAGTGCTCTACATTCTACCTTGTTGAGTAATGTCTGGGGTCTTAAAAGCCTGTGAGCGTCCATCTAAGATACTCCACTGGTCTCACCCCTTCGGGAGCAATGGAGAATGAAGAGAACAGGATATAAGGAAAAGATTAGTCTGAAGGACTAACTGTCCACAGCTACCAAGGCCTCCATCGGACTGAGTCCTGTACAGCTAGATGGTGCCCGGTACCACCACTAACTGCTCTGACCAGGATCACAACAGAGGGTTCTGGACAGAGCTGGAGAAGGATGTAGAGCATAATTTTAACTCACAAAAGAAAGACCAGATTTACTGGCCTAAAGGAGACTGGCGAAAGCCCGAGAGTATGGCCCCCAGACACCCTTTTAGCTCAGTGGTGAAGTTATCTCCGAGGTTCACCGTTCAGCCTGGGAGTGGACAGCCCCGTAAAACCAAATGAGACTAATGAGGTACAGGAGTCCAGTGACAAGGGCCAGAAAGCAGAAGGGGAGAAGGAAGCTGGTGATAGGGAACCCAAGGTTGAGTAAGGATATTGTTGATTTGTTGTGAGATTGTTAACTGTTATCATAGGGCAACATTTGTAGTAACTGTTAAATGAGAAACTATTTTGTTCTGTAAGCCTTCATCTTAAGTGAGAATAACAGCAGAATTGGAAGATTGTAGTCAATGTCACTGAACTGTGCATGTAGAAATTTTTGAAATGGTGTATCTTTGGCTATGTGTATTTTCACAAAATAAAAAAGGTTGAGAAGTTAGAGGGTTGACATGTTGTGGAGTTGTTAATCACCGTCATAAAACAACATGTGTACTTGTGTTTCACGAGATACTATTTGTTCTGTAAGCCTTCACCTGAAGTACAATAAAAAAAAAAAAAAATTAAAAATAAATAAATAAAGAAAATACAAATAAATAGAAAGACATACAGTGTTTATTAATTGAAACAGATCTATAGATTGAACACAATCCCTAACAAAATGCAGAAATTAACAAACTGATTCTAAAATCAATATGGAAATGCAAGGAATTCATAATAGGTAAACAAACTTGAAATAGAACAAAGTTCGGGGACTCACACAATTCCTTATTCAAAGTCTACTATAAAACTACAGTAATCAAGACAGTATAGTACTGGCATAAGAATAGAAATATGGATTAATGAAATAGATTGAGATATCAGAAATAACCCTTACATTTATGGCCAATTTTTTTTTGAGAAGAGTACCAACGCAATTCAATGAGGAAAGAAGAATTTAACAATTGGTGCTGGGATGACTGGGTATTCACATGAAAAGAGTGAAGCTGGACCTCTGCCTCATGCTGTTGTTAGGTGTCCTCCAGTCATTTCCAACTCATAGTGACCTTACATGTAGCAGAACAAAATGTTACCCAGTCCTGCGCCATCCTCACCATTGTTGCTGTGTTTGAACTCATTGTTACAGTCACTGTGTTAATCCAACTCATTGAGGATGGCCTTAGTTATCTAGTGCTGCTATAACAGAAATACCACAAATGGATGGCTTTAACAAAGAGAAATTTATTCTCTTACAGTCTTGTTACTGCAATAACGCAGATTGGAGCCGCCTGCCACAATAGCCAATTCTGAGACAGGGGTGAGGTGAGCAGCAAGATGTTTATTATATATCGATATATAGGAGATGGAGGGGAATAGATTCCTCCAAAAAACCCGTCTCCCCCACTGGAGATCAGCTGGAGTCTTTTATAGGGACAGGATTATGGATCTTTTGTGGTAGTTTTTCTTTGAGGTGGTGATGTCTTAGATGAGTTAAACTTCCACTGGTATTCTTAAAGGTTATCTGGTGACATCTTTGGGAATTATCTGGCGACATGCTGCTTACTCTTGTCACAAGATGGACACTTTGTCTGGTTTTTCATTCTTCGATCATTATCACTTGTTTTCCACGCTCTAGGGAGGAACATCGGTTAATCTTAAACCTTTTTGTAGAAACTAGAACGGGAGGGAAAAATCACAAGACAATGTGGCAGTTAGCAACGGGGAGCAATAATAGTGAGCCGGGCCTATGCAGCCTCTTCCAATCTAGTAGGCTACAAGTCCAAAGTCAGGGCGTCAGCTCCAGGGGAAGTCTTTCTCTTTCTCTCAGCTTTGGAGGAAGATTTTTGTCATCAATCTTTCCCTGGTCGACGGGCTTCTCAGCGCAGGGACTCAGGTCCAAAGGACAATATTCTATTGGCTCTTGTTTCTTGATGGTATGAGGTCCCCCATATCTCTCTGCTTGCTTCTCTCTTTTATATCTCAGAAAACATTGACTTAAAACACAGCCTAATCCTGTAGACTGAGTTCTGCCTCATTAATATAACAGTCACTAATTTCATCTCATTAACATTATAGAGATAGGGTTTACAATACACAGGAAAATCACGTCAGATGAGAAAACGGTGGACAATCACACAATACTGGGAATCATGGCCTAGCCAAGTTGACACATATTTTGGGGGGACACAATTCAGTCCATGACAAGGAGCTTCCTGTTTTTTGCTGACCCTCTGCTTTACCAAGCATGATGTCCTTCTCCAGCGGTTGGTCCCTCCTGATAACATGTCCAAAGTGAAATGAAGATTTACCATCTTCACTTTTAAGGAACATTCTAGTTGTATTTCTTCCTAGACAGATTTGCTTGTTCTTCTGGCAGTCCATGGTATATTCAATATCCTTCACCAACACCATAATTCAAAGGCATCAACACTTCTTTGGTCTTCCTTATTCATTGTCTATCTTTTGCATGCATATGAGGCAATTGGGTCAGTGCTTTGTAACACTTTAAAGAGGTCTTTTGCAGCAGATATGCCCAGTGCAATACATAGTTTGATTTCTCAACTGCTGCTTCTGTGGGTGTTGATTGTGGATCCAAGTAAAACGAATTCCTTTGACAACGTCAATATTTTCTCCGTTTATCATGATGTTGCTTATTTGTCCAGTTGTGAGGACTTTTGTTTTCTTTATGTTGAGGTGTAATCCATACTGAAGGCTATATATAGTCTTTGATCTTCATCAGCAAGTCCTCTTCACTTTCAGCAAGCAAGGTTGTGTCATACTATACTATCTCATACTACATACAAAAATTAACTAAAAATGTATCAAAGCCTAAAGGTAAGAGCTAAAACTATAAGATGAAAACATAGGAGTAAATCTTCATGAGTTTGGATTAGGCAATGATTTCTTAGATATGACACCAAAAGCAGAAACAACAAAAGAAAAAAATAGGTAAATTGGACTTCATCAAATTTAAAAACTCTTGTGCTTGAAAGGATACCATCAAGAAAGTCAAAAGACAACCTACTGATTGAGATAAAATATTTGCAAACCCTGTATCTGATAAGAAACATGCATTGAAAATACATAAAGTGTTTCACATTTCAACAATAAAATGACAACCCAATTAGAAATGGGCAAAGGATTTGAATAGATATTTATCCAAAAGAGATATACAAATGACCAGTAAGCATATGAAAAGATGTTCCACATAGTTAGTCACTGATATTGCTATTAGTTGCCATAGAGTTTGAATCACCAACCTTTTGGCTAATAGTCCAGCACTTGACCATTTATGCCACCGAGGGACTCTTAATCAGTCATTAGTGAAACGCAAATTAAAAACACAATGAAATACCACTTTACACATTATAGGGTGGCTATGTTAAAAGAAACAAACAAACAAAAACCCAGATATTAAGAAGGTTGGTGAGAATGTGGAGAAATTAGGATCCTCATATACTGTTGTAAGAATTCTTATGCATTGCTGGGGGAATATTAAATGGTGCAGCTGCCTTAGAAAACAGTTTGGCAGTTCTTCAAAAGGTTAAATATAAAGTTTCCATATGACTCAGCAATTTCACTCCGAGGTATATATTTAAGAAAATTGAAAACATATGTCCACACATAAACTTGTACCTGAATCGTTCATAACAGCATTGTTCATAATAGCCAAAAAGTGAGAACAACCCAAATGTACATCAGCTGATGAATGGATAAACAAATATGATATATCCATGCAACAGAATACTATTCAGTCATAAAAAATGACATTCTGAAATGTGATACAACATGAATGAACCTTGAAGACATTATGCTAAATGAAAGAAGCTAGATACAAAAGACCACATATTATATGATCCCATTTGTATGAAATGTCTGTAACAGGCAAATACATAGTGATTTAGTAGATCAGTGGTTGCTAGGGATGAGAACAAGGGAGAATGGGGAGTGACTGCTAATGTGTATGGGATTTCTTTTAAGAGTGATAAAGATGTTCAGGAATCAGATTCCTTGGAAACCCTATGCGGCAGTTCTACTCTGTCCTATAGCGTCACTGTGAGTTTGAATCGACTCAACAGCAACAGGTAATGTATCTATGTATCTAATGTAAAGGTTTTGAACCAAATCAGCATTTGATATGATTAGTAAGTTCCCTCCCTCTTTAAACACTTTCTTCTTCAATAGCTTTGGAGTTCCTGGGTAGTACAGTTAATGTGCTTAGCTGCTAACTAAAAGGTTGGAGTTGGAGTTCACCCCTATGTGCCTCGAAAGAAAGGCCTGATGATCTGCTTCTGAAAAAACAAAAACAAAACCGCCATGGAAAACCCCATGCAACACAGTTCTCCCCATATGGCACAAATGGGGTCACCAAGAGTTGGAGTTGACTAGATGGCAGCTGGTTACTGATCCACTTGCTTTAGGGCTAGCACTTTTTCTCTTGTTTTCACCCTAGCTCTGGTCATCGATTTTCAGCCTCCATTGCTAGATTCTCCTTATCTCCACAACCTCTAAGTGTTAATGGTGTGCTCTAGCGCTTAGTCCTTCAATTTCCTCTCTTCCCTATCTAAACTCATTCTATGCATGACTCACTATATTTATGGCTTTTCATATTAGCTACATATTGATGAATACCAAATTTATAGGGTAACAGTCACTGTGATGGATGTGTGTTTAATGTTTGTGGGGCATCATTGTCTGGCTGGTGGAAGCTACTCCACTACTCTTGTTGGTGTTTTAGGTAACCATGTACCTCCAGAAAACGAAGGTCCAGTGACCAGAAAGCTGAGCCAGCTTTTAATATCTCAACAGTTCACAGCTAAACATGGACCTCTGCATCTCAACTCTAAGCTGCTGCTACAGCCAAATCATAGCTGTGCTTCCTCTATAAATGTTAGCAGAAGCCAGATGCTTGGCTAAAAGTCCCGGGACAATCCTTCCAGGTTCTGTTTTGGATTAGGCAGAAACTAAGTCTGACCTTTGATATATATTGGCAGACTTGGTGCTCATCGGGACCAACACTGTATTCCAAACATTTAGCATTATGCATTGCACATGAGGTATTAAATGTGTGTCATACGTTTAATGAATGTTGATTGAGTGAATGAACATGGAACAAAGTTTTCTTTTATAATATTGGTCATTAAATAACGTTTTCTCTCTTTTTTTTTTTTTTTTTTTTTTAAGACTTGCTTTTAAATGTTACCATTAGAAATTAGGATGTTTTCTGCCTTTTCCTCAAATACAGAGATAACATGACGATGTGTAAAATGAGCTCTTTGGAACAACATATGCTACATTTAAATTGATATCTTTCACACACTCATTGTCATTTGTAGGGTTAATTGTGCTTATAACTAGAAGTTTCTACCTAACTATCATTTGCTAAGCATGCATTACTATCACATCTCATGCAAATGAAAAGAAAGTGCAAGTTTTTAGACTTCAGCCCTTTGGTTAAGAAACCATGGTCAACATATTAGGCCATAAAGCAAGGCTTAACAAAATCCAAAATATCAAAATATTTCAAAGCATCTTCTCTGACCATAAAGCCATAAAAGTAGAAATCAACAACAGAAAAAGCAAGGAAAAACAATCAAACACATGGAAACTGAACAACACCTTGCTCAAAAACTACTGGCTTATAGAAGAAATTAAGGATGGAATAAAGAAGTTCATAGAATCAAACGAGAATGAAAACACATCCTACCAGAACCTTTGGGACACAGCAAAAGCAGTGCTCAGAGGTCAGTTTATAGCAATAAATGCACACATCCAAAAAGAAGAAAGGGCCATAATCAAAACATTAACCCTACGAATGGAACAAGTAGAAAGGGAGCAGCAAAAGAAGCCCTCAGGCACCAGAAGAAAGGAAATAATAAGAATTAGAGCAGAATATAATGAAATAGAGAATAGAAAAACAATTGAAAGAATTAACAAGACCAAAAGCTGGTTCTTTGAAAAGATCAACAAAATTGATAAACCATTGGCCAAACTGACAAAAGAAAAACAGGAGAGAAAGCAGATAACCCGTATAAGAAATGAGATGGGTGATATCACAACAGACCCAACTGAAATTAAAAGAATCATAACAGAATACTATGAAAAATTGTACTCCAACAAATTTGAAAACCTAGAGGAAATGGACGAATTTTTAGGAACTCACTACCTACCTAAACTAACACAAACAGAGGTAGAACAACTAAATAAACCCATAACAAAAGAAGAGATTGAAAAGGTAATTTAAAAACTCCCAACAAAGAAAAGCCCTGGCCCAGATGGCTTCACTGGAGAATTC
This sequence comes from Dugong dugon, assembly GCA_030035585.1. NCBI lineage: Eukaryota > Metazoa > Chordata > Mammalia > Sirenia > Dugongidae > Dugong > Dugong dugon. Next base: position 94,661,757 of record CM057462.1, read on the forward strand.
TACCAAACAAATCACCAACTTTATATGGAAAGGGAAGAGGCCCTGGGTAAGCAAAGCATTACTCAAGAAGACGAACAAAGTGGGAGGCCTCACACTACCTGATTTTAGAACCTTCTATACCTCCACGGTAGTCAAAACAGCCTGGTATTGGTACAACAGACACATAGACCAATGGAACAGAATTGAGAATCCAGACATGAGTTCATCCACCTATGTGCAGCTGATGTTTGACAAAGGAGCAAAGTCCGTTAATTGTGGGAAAAGACAGTCTCTTTAACAAACAATGCTCGCATAACTGGATATCCATCCGCAAAAAACTGAAGCAAGACCCATACCTCACACCATGCACAAAAACTAACTCAAAATGGATCAAAGACTTAAAATTAAAATAAAAAATGATAAAGATCATGGAAGAAAAAATAGGGACAACACTAGGAGCCCTAATACATGGCATAAACACAATACGAACCATAAGTAACAATGCCCAAGCACCAGAGGAAAGACTAGATAACTGGGAGCTCCTAAAAATTAAACACTTGTGTTCATCAGAAGACTTCACCAAAGGAGTCAAAAGACAACCTACAGACTGGGAAAAAATTTTGGCTACGACAAATCTGATCAGCATCTAATCTCTAAAATATACAAGACTCTGCAAAACCTCAACAACAAAAAGACAAATAACCCAGTTAAAAATTGGGCAAAGGATATGAACAGGCACTTCACCAAAGAAGATATTCAGGTGGCTAACAGACACATGGAGAAATGCTCACGATCATTAGGCATTAGAGAAATGCAGATCAAAACTACAATGAGATATCATTTCACTCCAACAAGGCTAGCATTAATCCAAAAAGCACAAAATAATAAATGCTAGAGAGGTTGTGGAGAGACTAGAACACTTATACACTGTTGGTGGGAATGTAAAATGGTACAACCACTTTGGAAATCAATTTGGCGCTTCCTTAAAAAGCTAGAAATAGAAGTAGCATACCATCCAGCTATCCCGCTCCTTGGAATATATCCTAGAGAAATAAGAGCAATGACACAAATAGATATATAATCACCCATATTCATTGCAGTACTGTTCACAGTAGTGAAAAGATGGAAACAACCTAGTTGCCCATCAACGGATGAATGGATAAACAAATTATGGTATATCCACACAATGGAACACTACGCAATGATAGAGAACAAGGATGAAGCTGTGAAACATAGCATGGAGGAGGCTGGAGGTCATTATGCTGAGTGAATTTAGTCAGTCACAGAAGCACAAATATTGTATAAGACCACTGTTATAAGAACTAAAGAAAAGGTTTAAACACAGAAGAAAACATTCTTTGATGGTTACTAGGGTGGGGAGGGAGGGCGAGGGTTATTTACTAACTAGATAGTAGATAAGAATTATCTTAGGTGAAGGGAAGGACAGCACACACTACAGGGGAAGTCAGCACAACTGGACTAAACCAAAGCTAAGAAGTTTCCTGAATACAATCAAACACTTTGAGGGACAGAGTAGCAGGGGCAGGGGTCTGGGGACCATGCTTTCAGGGGACATCTAGATCAACTGGCATAACAAACCTTATTAAGAAAATGTTCTGCATCCTACTTTGGTGAGTGGCATCTGGGGTCTTAAAAGCTTGCAAGTGGCCATCTAAGATGCATCAATTGGTCCCAACTCACCTGGCGTAAAGGAGAATGAAGAACACCAAAGACACAAAGAAAGTATTAGCCCAAGAAACAGAAAGGGTCACATAAACCAAAGACTTCATCAGCCTGAGACCAGAAAATCTAGATGGTGCCTGGCTACCACCAATGATTTCCCTGACAGGGAACACAACAGAGAGTCCCAGATGGAGCAGGAGAAAGGTGGGGTGCAGAACTCAAATTCTAGTAAGAAGACTAGACTTAATGGTCTTACTGAGACTGGAGGAACCCCAGAAAGCATGGCCCCTGGATTGTCTATCAGCCCAGAACTGAAACAATTTCCGAGGCCAACTCTTGAGACAGAGATTGGATTAGACTGTGGGACATAAAGTGATACTTGTGAGGAGTGTGACTGTTAGCTCAAGTACATACAAGAGACTAAATGGGCAGCTTGTGTCCAGAGGTGAGACGGGAAGGCAGAGAGGGTTGGGAGCTGGTTGAATGGACATGGGGAATCAAGGGTAGAGGGGAGGATTGTGCTTTCACAGTGTGGGGAGACCAATTAGAGTCACATAACAATGTATGTATAAATTTTTGTATGGGAAAAAAAAAAAAGAAATCATGGTCAGAATTCCTCCTCCTCTCCTCCATTCTTAAATAGCTACTTACTGACATGCAAAAAGCGGAAGATTGGGTTGGTCATTTTTGGCTAAGTAAGTCAATTCTATTCACCAGTCAAGAAGTGAGTGAGTGCCAAGTGTTTCACATGCATTTTCTCATTCAATCCTCCCAACAGCTCTCTGGGGTATTTATACTGTACACATTATGAATGACCACATATTACAGATCTTCAAGGCTGTACAAACTCCCTGCAACCTCTACTGCCAGGAGACTACTGTATATTCAAATACAGAGAAGACTGTCAACTTAATAGCATTGCTATTTTTCTGGGTCTTCTTAGAGATGAAATTAGTGGATTTTCAAACATTATGTGTTATAATCTGCATTAGTGCTTTAGAAAACCAGGGGGAACTGAATTTATTCATAAGGTAGATTATAGGGGGACAAGTGAAGATTTGAATTGCTTTGAAGCCATGTTTTCACTTCAGAATAGGTCGTTGTCTGTTTATTCTCGCTTGCTTGAATGGTGGGTCATGGAGGTGAAACCAGAGAAAGTCTGCAGTTTCCCAGGGCACACATGACTGCTGTTCCAGTATTGACAATGACCAATGGCCCTGATTTTGAATCTTTGCTGTGAGGCTCTATATGAGATGAGCTGGACATCCTGCTGAGGGTGAGGTGATTGGGGTTGACTCTCAGTTCCACTTAAGAGCTGAGATTTGAGGACAGTAGAACTGGATTTGCAGCTGCTACAAGTTCATAAAGTGGCTAGGCTCAACTTCAGGCTTCTGGAGTCAGCCAATCTCAGTACAAAGTCTAATATAAAAGAACTTTTAAATAAGGCTATGGGTAAAGGCATCATTTCTTTAGACGTTGTCATTCCTTTTGACACTTGAATATATGATTAATTAATAAAAAAGGAAGGTTATATACCTGAAATAACCACGTGAATCATTCCTGTTAGCATGATTATACCCTGCATGTGGAAATTAGTTTGACCTTTTCATAGAAAGGAAGAACTTGTAGTAATCTTATTGTTCTGTGACACATCACATATTCTCCAAAATTAAAGAGAGAATGGCAGATAAAAACACATAATTCATATTACAGCTAATGACTTTTTAATCTATTTTATTTAATATTTGAATAGATACTACTTCTCATTGTTTTAAAATTAAACAGTATGAAAATTCACTGAAAAGCTTGTCACCCCTGTCCAGATCCCATCTCACTTCCAAAGATAACCACTTGTATTTATTTCTTGGTTTTCCTTTCAGAGATTTTAAAAATGTATATTAAAGTAAGACAAATATATATTCTTACTTTTATCCCTTTGTTACCCAAAGGTAACATACTGATTTTTTCACTTTATAATATACTTGGCAATATTTCCATATCAGCACACAGAAGCCTTCTTGTAATTTTTTATAGCTGCATAATATTCCATTTTATAGTGATATATCTGTTAACAAACTTTTGGGTTGTTTCCATTCTTTTAGTATTCCAGACAATGCTACAACAAATAAACTTGTACTTATGTTATTTCATAAGTGGCTAAGTATATTCCATAGTGAGATTTCTGGGTCAGAGTATATGCAGTATTAACAATCCATATGACTAAATTGCCTGCTTTAACAGGCAATTTATACTCCCGCCAACAATGAATGAGTCTACCTAACTTTTGAATATTTTATCCTAGTTTGTTATTTGCCTTTCTCTTTGCTTATGGTGTTTAATGTCTTTCTTTCTCCCTCCCTTACTCCTTCCCCCCTTCCTTTCCTTCCATCTCCCTCTCTTTTTTTCCTTTTCCTTTTTTGCCATACAAAAGTTTTCTTTTTCTTATATAATCAAATTTTTCAGTCTTCTTTTTATGGCTTATGGATCTAATGTCTTGACCAATTTTTCTTCCAGAACATATCTTGTCAGCTTATTCTTCTGTATAAACTTTAGAATTAGCTTTTCCGGTTCCAAAAAAGCCTGTTGGTATTTTGGGGCAATTGTAGGCAATTACTTTAAATATATAAATTAATTTACTACTCTTAATTTCACGATGTCGAATCTACTGTTCAAGAACATGGATTGTCTTCCCATGCGTTCGTGCCTTCCTTTTTGCCTTCAGTAGAGTCTTTACCAAAGTTTTCTGTGGCTGTAGATATAGGTCTTATACATTTACGGTTTAGTTTATTCCTAGATATTTCAGCTTTGAGTTTTTTGTTTTTTTTTTAAATCCTTGACAACTTCAATATTTTCTCCATTTCTCATGATGTCGCTTATTGGTCCAGAGTATTTACGTCTTCTCTTTTTAAATTGTGCTTTAGGTGAAAGTTTACAGCTCAAGTCAGTTTCTCATGCAAAAATTTATACACACGTTGTTATGTGACCCTAGTTGCTATCCCTATAATGTGACCACACGCTCCTGCTTTCCACCCCAGATTTCCCAGGTCCATTCAACCAGCTCCTATCCCTTTTTTAAGATTTTTTGAGGCATTTTATCCATTATATCTTCTAACTAGCTGTTGCATTTATACAAGCTTTTTTTTTTCTGAATACTGCTATCATATAATTTATTGTTTGTAACATTTTTCGTTGATTTCTTGGGTTTTCGAGGAATATTCAAGTATTATCTACAAATAATGAAGACTTCACTTCCTTAATTCTGATGTTTAGACCTTTAATTTTTTTTTCTCATCTCTGCACTGACTTATAACCCAAATGTAGTGTTAAAAAACAGTGGTAACAGTTGCATCACTGTCCTTTCCCTTACTTTAGTGGAAATCTAATGTTTTATTTTTAAATACGGCTTTTGGACTGCAACTGTTCATCTGGCCAAGGAAGTATCTATTCATCGATGATTGAGAAGCTTTTTTTTTGATCAAGCATGATTGTTAAAATTTTCAAATGCTTTTCTAATGTTTCTCTCTAGAAATATTTCTATGGTTTTTCCTCTTTAGATATTTTCATATAATTATGTACCTGAATAAGTTTACTAATGTTGAATTATTCTTGCATTCTTGGATTCTGAATTCCTAAGTGTCATCTATAATTTTATTTTATGTGCAGACTTTTTCAGGTTTTAGTATCAATGTTACTCGCTTTATAAAATTTAATTAGAAGTATTCTTTCTGTTTATGCTTGTGAGTAGCTTAGATATCATAAGAATTATACACTCTTTAAAAATTTGGTAAAATTCCCCTGGGAAAAACCGTATTGGCCTGGTAATTCTTTTGAAGTGTGTATTGACAATTTTCTCAATTTCTTCTATTCGGATTTTCTGTCCTGTATTGTCAGTTTTGGTTAATTATATTTTCCAATGAATGTATTCATTTCACCCAGGTTTTCAAACGTATTTACCTACAGTAAAGTACACATTCTCAATGGGAGCAATATTGCTCCCATGAGGGGAAAAAAATTGGTCCAGGTTGGGGGAAGGGAGTTGTACAAAAAATATCTTTGATTGCAATAGTTTGTGGCCCTCTGAAGCTCCAGCTGTTTTAATTGCCTCCTTTTCATCCCATTAGTGAGGGAAAGATTCTCACCGTAAGGTTGTGGAGATAATCAAACACATCACATCCAACACTAGGCAGATGAGAATGACCAGTGTATTAGTCACACATAGGCACATCCAGGAGAGGAGAATGCCACACCCATGCAGGGCCGCACGGAGGGGGTGGTGGGTTTACTCTTGAGAACTTAGTGAACAATCAAGAGCTGTGAGAGGCAGTCTTTGTAGTAACAAGGTGATGAGCTGCCCCCTGGTTCCTTTGAATAATTCTGTGGACTGGCAATGAACGGAAACCTGCTACTCAGAAATAAGCAGGAACTTTGCCTGGTCCCCTTGATAAGAAGGGTTGTTTATCTAGGGAACCTCATCTGTAGGAGCAGAGTGGGAAGGAAACTTGCACTTTGGGTTGAATTGCCATTAGGTCATTTGAGGCCTTCTTGGTTTCAAATGTCAAGGCAGCACATATTATTGAGCCTTAATTTCAGGCCTTACACTATACCACCATCCTGACAAAATCTTATTCTAAAATTTAATATCTTTCCTTAGGGAGAAGTTAAACTTTTCTCTTGAGGGAGAAAAAAATGATTGCGAAACATGGTTGTAAAGTGGTTCCTCCCTTATCATTACATCACTGTTTTCTGTTTCTATGTTTTATCCCTTTATTGTTTCTTATTTTGTGTATTTTCATCTTCTTTTATACTGGTAAGTTTAACTACTATTTTGGATATTTTTATATTTTCTAAGAACAAGATTTTGGCATTATGTATTAGTTCAAATCACTTTCTTTTTCTATCTCATTTGTTTCTTCTAAGTTACTTTCTAAATTTCTTTCTTCTGTTTATTTAATGGTTGTTTTTCTAACTTTTTGAGTTAACTGCACAGTCTATTAATTAAGCTAAAGCAGTATCACAAAATTCTGGTAAGTAGTGTTTTCACTTATCATTATTTTCTAGAAATCTTACAATTTTTGTTCACAAGAATCGTTTAGGAGAGTATCTTTGTTTATAATTTCCAGGTAGAAGCCTTTTGTTTTTTGATTTTGCTATTATTTTCTAATTTTATTAAATTTGTGGTCAGAGTATGTTGTTCATGATTTCTTCTTTTTGGAATTTATTAAAGTTTTATTTATGGCTTAATATATGGCAATTTTTTCATGAATATAATATTGACCATTAAATAGAACACGTATTTTCTATTTTTGAGGCATAGAGTCTGACATATCCAGAGTTAGACTGAGAAAGATGAATAAAATTCTGTTTTTGGTCTGCTTCTTTTCATATCTTTATCTCTTGTAATGTTTGCTTTATACAAGTTGCTGCTATGAATTTAGTTCAGAGATATTTATAACTGTTGCATCATTATTGCGAATTTTACTTTTTGCATGATAAAGTGGCTGTCTTTGTCTGTGTCGCTTAATACTTAGTTGTCCTGAATCCAACTTGTCTGACATTAAGGTCACAACACGAGCGGGGGACAGGGGGAGAGGGAAAGGGGTGCGGGAGAGGTGCAGGGGCATTATCCTGATAAAGCTTTGACGGTCCTTTGATTTTCAACCAGTCTGAATTTTCTTTTACAACGTATATCTTGTAAATAGTATAGAGATTTGTTTGTTAGTCCGACTTAAGGATACTTTTTGAAAAAAAGCTTAATTATTAAAGTATTTATTGATTTAGAAGTGTTTGGTCTCAATTCTTTAGATTATTCTTCTTGTTTTCTCTCTCTATATATGTGTGTGTATCTTTATCTCGCTATGTATATAACTGTAGACACATGTCTTTTACAGATTTCTTCCCTGTGTATATGAGTATGTGTGTGTTTGTTTGTGTGTATGTGGGTATAGTTTCCCTGATATTTAGGAGGGCGAATATCAAGATATATGTCAGTGTATGGTTCCTCTGATATTTAGGAAGGGGAATATCAAGGTATATATTTGTTTTCCAGTGGCTACCTTTATAATTCTATCTTTATACCATACTTTCAATCTTCTATTACTTTAGACAAAGCTGTTATGTATGAGCAATGATAACATTGGCATGTGTCCTTCTTACCCCTACACTACATTTTATCCACTATCATGTTCTGTTAAAAAATTAAATTTCTTAGTGTTTATCTTTGTATTGTTACACATGGTTACCCTACTACTTCTGTGTCAGCTTTAAACGACATTTTCAGCCCCAGCAGTTATAGATGAGTCAGTGAACTTCTTCTAAGTCCCACTATCTTCCTTTCTTCCCCTCCCAATATTTTCCACTCATTTCTACATTGTCAAGGTCTGTAACATTCACACATTTTTAATAATCTCAGTTTTATAGTAAAGATATATTCAATGCTCACCAGCAGCGCTTTTAAAAAAGTTTCCCCACATTTATTCTAATAAATTTCTCATAATGGAGGAATATTCTTTGACTTCTGGTGTTTTAAAACTATAACCTTTATAATTGATGAACAACTCAGCTACATTTAAAATTCTTGTATCGCACTTTCTTTCTTGAGAATGTCATAAGTTTTACTCCATTGACATTAGACTTTAAATGTTGTTTCGGAGAAGTCTGAGGCTAGGTTGATTTATTTTTCCTTATACGTGACTTGCTGTTTTTGCTTTTCTGCTCCAGTGGTTCTTTCTTTATATTAAAAGTTCAATAATTTGTTAACATAAAGCTTGGTGTCAACTGTTATAAAGCATTTTTTTCTAGTAAATGGTGTTTACTTTAATCATGTAGATGCAAGTATTTTTTTTTTATTTCAGTAAAGCCCTTTTATACTTTTATTTTAAATTATTTCCTCTGTTCCACTGCTGAAGTCTTCTTCTTCTGAGGCTCCAATTATATGTATGTTGGCTCTCTATTGTATTTCTTCTATCATTATCATTTTCACACAAATACTTTTAAAAGTATTTCTCTTTATTTTCATTTAATTTTGACCACTCTTCTTATTTCTACCTTCTCTGTCCTTTATTTATCCGTAGTGTTTATTCCTTTTTGTGTTTCTTTCAATATTGTCTTTATTAATCTGGTGATCCCCCTCCCCTTCTTCTTACCTGATGCATATCAGCTCAATTCATTCTCTGCATCTCTTCCCTGAGTTTCTGCTTTTGTGCTTTGTAGTTTTTCTTATAGATCATATTACTCTGTTTAAAATAGCAGTAAATATGCTTCATTTAGAGAGGCAATATAGGTTAATAAATAAGAGACTCAAGGGCAAAACTTACTGGGTTTAAATACTGACTCCTTCTCTAACTAGTTGTGAGGTCATGAACCTTATGGTCTTTACATATGTATAATTGGAATAACAATAATACCTAGCTACAGAGTTGTTTTGAGAATCAGTTGAGTTAGCATCTGTAAAGCGATTAAAATACTGCCTGACAACAGTAAATACTAGTCAAGTGTTATCTATTTTATTGGATTTTTGTGTTTATCTATTGCAAAATGCATAGTCACAATTTTCATTGGTTCTGTGGCAACATTTTTATTTTCTTACCTATTAGTAAGTTTTAATGCTCCTTTCAAAATTTTTTCTTATAGTATCTTTGTATCCTCTCTGTGCCAGAGAGTGGATTGCATTTTTCTGATCAAACTCTTTTTAGGGGAGGCTTCAAGGTAGCTTTCTGTCCTCACAACCAAAAGCTCTCACTTTCTATGGTACACTGTCATGGTAATGATCCTCAGTGATTGACATCTTCCTATATCCACACGCTTGTGTAGCCCCTTCCTACATTGACTTTGGACTTAACTATATAACTTGCTTTAGTCAATGAAACATTAGCAAACATGACATGCAAAAGCTTAAAAGGAATGTGAGCATCCAGATCAGCCTTCTTTCTCTTTTTTTTTCCATCTCCATGTGAAAAAGCCTGAGCTAGACTCCTAGAGGATGAGATAGAATGTGGAAAGAGGCCCCAGGTATCTAAGCCATCCCTTCTGAGGCCCAAAGGTAGAGCTGAGCCCATCTCAATTTGTTACCCCCGTGAATTGTAGGCAGAAAATTGACAGCTTTTTACTTCATTTATTTGGGGTGGTGTCTCATGCAGCCATAGATTACAGATACATTTTTCCTGCTGCCTCAAAAACAGACTGCTTCCTGTAATTACAGCTTCTGTGTATGAATCTATGTGTAGCCCCACCTACTCTGAGTCTCTAAAGTGAATTAGCTTCTGCCACCAGCTATGTGCTCCCTAGTTTTTACAAACAACAAATGGGGCTTTTATGTTTCATAGTGATTACCTCATCTTCATGAATTATAATTTTTCTGACCCTGAGATCTGTTGCTACTGTGTTCCCTAGAAATTCTATGCCTTCTCTTTCCACACCTCCACGTGCCTCTTCTGAACCTACTCATTCTGCTCCTGCTCCAATTTTTGAGAGACATAACTTTTGCACTTTATGGTGAACCCTCACTTTCAGGAAGCATATTTTTGGCTCGCACTTTCTGATATCTCTAATGCTGGTTTCTTTTACCCCTCCCTGGGCCTTTTCCATATGACTTCTGACCAAACTCAGCTCCCTTTGGTAATCTTTGCAATTACTTTAGGGTTTGTGGGTAAAATTTGTATAATTTTTCTGAAAATGGCATTAACACTTTGATCATTCTCCTTATTATTTGTATAATTTCTAGGGAGAAATGGGAACTCCCCATCCCTCCAAAAATCAAACCTGTTGCTGTGGAGTCAATTCTGACTCATAGTGGCCCTATAGGACAGAGTAGAACTGCCCTGTAGGGTTTCTAAGGAGTGGCTGGTGGATTGGAACTGCTGACCTTTTGGTTAGTAGCTGAGCTCTTAACAACTGAGAAATGGGAAATATGTTTAAATAGCTGACATTATGTTCATATTAAACCAAAAAATCAAACCCATTGCCAATAAGCAGATTCTGACTCATAGCGACCATATAAGACAGAGTAGAACTGCCCCATGGGGTTCACTTAGTATTTTTTGCCACAGCCACATAAACCCTTTGAACATATTTTTCTGAAGATGATATAGTGACCTTGGGAGCCATAGTAGTCACTAATACCTTTCAAAGTTCTGATATTCAGAGAGGACGAGTGTACCACTCAAACTGGTCCTAGACCGAATTATAACTTAGGTTCACACTCCACACTCTATTTGGGTAACGATCTCTTTATATTTAATAAGTCTGACTAATTAATCTCCATTGTAGTCCAGGATAAAGAGATTATAGTGTCACCATTTTACATACGGAAGACTATTAGAGCCATAACTTGACTACAGGATTTGTTGGCTTCCTCTAGATGCTCATTGCCTCAGTATTATTAATTTTGGCTTGCAGCTCAATTTCGAGGTAACAGATAAGATGCATTGTATAGACTTTAAAGCAACAGGTTCAAGAAGGCAGAATAATCCTTGGACACTTAGCAGCATCTCAGTTGTGGAGAACTGGGTATTGTGAGCTCCGAGGGGCAGTATATGAAAATGTTTCCTCCAAAACTGTGAAGGGAAAAGAATATATATCAGGAATCTATTAAGTCTCTGCACTGGTAGGATCTCGGTTGTGCCTTTAATTGTGTGAGTATGGAAAGCTGGTTTGTGTCAATGGGAGAATAACAAAGTTATTGCCACTTCCTTGGCAAGCTCTTATTTGTTCTTTGATACAGTTCAGATGAGATATAATTCGCTGGCTCATTTCCCTTCCAACACAGAGAAAATTATTTCCACTTATGTAATTGCTATATGGGAGCCCTGGTGACTCAGCGGCTAAACATTTGACTGCTAACCAAAAGGTCGACAGTTCGAATCCACCAGCTGCTCCTCGGAAAACCTAAGGGGCAGTTCTACTCTGTCCTGTAGGGTCGCTATGAGCCCGAATTGACTGACGGCAACGGGTTTTAATTGTTATATGTTTCTGTAGTGTGATTTTTAAAAATCATATTGTACTGTTTTGGGCTTTCATAGTTGCTTCTTCCATTAGGCTCTTTGCTCTGTCGGTGCAGAGACTATGTCCTAACCATCTCCATACCCCCAGCACCTGGCACAGTGCACTATGCTTAATGCAAAATGGGTGTGCCATAAATGTTTACTGAAATGAATTAAGAAATAGGTCAATTTTATTCATTAAAGTCGTCCTGGTCTCTAGCTAGTTTAGTAGTTCAACACATAAAGTTACCTTATCCCTATCTTGCGCCTCTTTTCCTTACCAGTTTTCTCCCTTCTCTTTCTCTTACTGAAAGGGCTGAACAACTGAGGAAAAAGAAACCTAGGCTTTCCCACCACCCTCCCAGACTGGCAGGCCTCCACTCAGCTGCGTTTTTAAAGCATTGTCAGTCAGGCTCCGTGTACTGTATGCCTGTTGCTCTGTCACACAAATTCCCAAGTTGTGGGACCCTCTCTCAGGGTGTCTTGGTGGAGAACGTTGTCGGGGGTGATCTGAACCCTTGGCTCGGTAGAACAGCGCTGATCTCATTCTGAAGCTCCTTTGTGCAACAGAAGAGCGATGGGCCCCCACCCTCATACCTGCTCCCTCCAGATAACGTGCCACACTTGCTAGCTCGCTCGCCTCTCCGAACGCCACTCTGCGCACCGATCCCACTCCCCTCCCCCCCCCCCCCCCCATGTGCAGCCCTAGGCTGCGGAGCTTCTAGTACTGTATTCAAGACAGAAGAATAGCGAGTGACTGACACGTTCCAGGGGCTATGAATCCGAGCGAGCGCGGGCGGCGGGGGAGGGTCTGTAGTGGCAGACGGCCGCGGGGATTATGAATGGGGGCGGGGGGGCGAGGGGGAGCGGCGAGGATGGGGTTCAAACCAGGATTTTCGGCATCCGGCTTTGGATAGGTACGCAGGGGTGTGCGTAATTCTTCAGCTCTGGGAGCGAACGAGATGCCCTGAGCTCCTGGGTGGTAGTGAGGACTATTTTGCAAAACTCTCCTGGTGTCTTGCCCATGGAGTGTTGCGGGAGGTCGGCGAGGTAGGTAGGAAAGGAAAATAAACAGGGAGGGGTGTCAGGGAGATGCCAGCCGGCTGGGGACGGTGTGCTTTGCTTCCTAGAATTGCCTCAGCAGTTACAACCTACTACACAGCAGCCAGTCCATGCAATACGGTCACATTGTTATTCCCCGCACCGGGCTGAGGAGCGCAGCGCGGCAGACCAAGTACCAAGGCGGAACCGTCTCTCCCGGAGGTGAACGGCGGGGGTGGGGGGGTTGGAGGGCTAGCAGAGGAGAGAGGAGCTCAGGAGAGCGTGGCCGCGGCCAGTGCTACACAGACTCGGGTTCCTCTAGCCGGCTGGACGGCCCGTCCGCGCGCGCACCCCGCAGCCGCCCCCGGCTAGCGCGCTCCTTTCCCGAGCTCTCGGCCCAGCTTGGGCGGCTGCAGGTTCCTCGTCGCGGACCAGGCTGTGCTGTCGCCCCCGGAAAGGGAGGAAGGCTCGCTCGCCTTTCCCGGATTAGCCGCGCCGGGCGGAGCCGCGGCTGGAGCCCCGGCGTCCAGAGCGCGGCGGAGGCGGCGGCGGCAGCGGTGCAATAGGGTCGACTCGAGCAGGAGGAGGGCGGCTTCTGCGAGTGTAGCCAGAGGTAAGGTCTGCCCTGAATGCTGGGCGGATATTGTTTCCCCTTCTTTTACTTCAGCAAGCACTGAAGGCGAAATGGAGAGTGTGGGGTGCTGCGGGGCTGACTGGGGCCGGGGGTAGGGGGAAATGGGCCCGCGGTGCAAGGATGGTCGCCTTGACTGGTTCGTTGTTGCCGCTTGTAGTAAATCCGTCGACCGGCCCTTTCCCTTTGGTTCCCTCCTTCTCTGCGCCAGCCTCCGCCCTTGGACCTCTTGGCTAGTCACTGGGAAGACGGGAGAGCCAAAGGAGGGTCGAGAAAGGCAGAAGGATTCATGGCTTCGGAACCCAGGAGTGGGTGATAGATTGGCGCGCGGTGCCTGCTGATTGACTGCGGGTGACGGGCGCGAGGGAGCCTAAAGTATCGAAGAGTTTGCTGGGCTTCGGTCCCGGGATGGTGCTGTACATGCTCAGGTGACTAGGGCACCAAGTAGGGCGCACCCAAGCCTCAGCATAAAGAAGGCTCTCTCTGCCTGGAACTTTTGGCAACCCCTGTCTGGTCTTTGGTGAGGGGTGCTAAGGTGTGTTTAGAGCCTGGCCCTTTCTAAGCTACAAGGAAGAGGGAGCATGGCTTTTTTTTTTTTTTCTTTCCTGCCTGCCTTCTCTCATTTCCCATTTTGCTGTTTTGCTTCCTTCGTTCCGTTTTTTTTTACAGACCTCCGGTCCATGGGCCAGACGGCTAACAAAAATCCGAACCCGCTGTAGCCAACAGTTTTAAAGCAAGTATAAAGAGGAGGGCACAGAGGAGTTAGCTCTTAATTACGTGTGGTTCATTTTAAAAAAGATGAATATGTATGTTCTACACAAACACACCTGGGATAATTTTTTAAGGAATACTTACATACTTTGAGATTCTCATCTAAAATTGCATTTACATAATGTTTACTTCTACGTATATGATGTTACTAAACAGAAATGTTACATCTATGCATTCTACATCTTAGATCTAGATGAGAGAACTGTTCCTTGAATCACGTCCATTTTACATTACATTACACTTTACGTTTACTTTTATATTCAGAGGTTTTCAGCTGCTTGAAACCCTTGATTAACTGTAAGAATAAACCAAACCAAAACCAAACCCATTGCCGTCGAGTGATTCCGACTCAAGCGACCCTATAGGACAGAATAGAACTGCCTCATAGGGTTTCCAAAGAGCGGCTGGTGCATTCTAACTGCCGAGCTTTTGGATAGCAGCCGGACTCTTAACTACTACACCACCAGCCCTCCGTAAGAATAATAAAAAAAAAAAAATCCCAAAAACCCAAACCCGTTGCGATCAAAACAAAAAACACCTAAAAGTCCAGATGCTGGTTTATTAGTAGATCATACACTTGTCCCCCTTTCCTTATTACTGAAAGCTAGTTGTTATGCCAATGATTTACATAAAACAAAAAGAAAAATAATTTGGGTGCTTCAACTTGTTTTTACATAGAGCCTGAAGCTGTAGTGAGGGGTCTGGGATTGATCTGTACATAAACTGAGAAGGTAGATAAGGCCAATGATCTCACTACAGGTAAAAGGAAATTCAGCTGCACTTCCTTCTCAGGATATATCATTTATCTTCTGACATTCCAAGAGAGAAACGCTTTCAATGTCAACGTGTGCCTTCAGCATAACATTGGCCTGTTCAGCTCTTCCAACAAATACTTATAGGACTTGAGTAGTAATATTTACGGGCTGTTTCTTTTTAAACAACAGAATGCCAATTTGTCAATTTACAAAAAAAAAAAAGTAAAATGAAATGTACTGGAATTGTTGAGATGGCGTGATTGATGCATTGAGGTTATCTACTATCACAGCTGTGAGCTAAACAATTTTGCAATGCGTCGACTTGTACTTTTTCCCTCAGCTGATTTTCCTTTTAGTTTTTTTCTGACTTGACATATTGCAAAGATGAATTATCCTAAATTTCTCTACAGAGTACCTCTTCGACATGCTTGTTTGCTTTTGAAATAGAGTTGGTTTTGGTTTGAGGAAAAATCAATCAGTCATATATGGTTTTCTAATCTTGGAGTCTGTTGTCCATCTATAGACAGGTATTTAGTAATAACAGTGTATGGACAATTAAGGATTCATGTTGGTGGTAATGATGCTAAACATAGGAATAACATTTTCACTTTGGTTTACAAACTGAAGACTTAAAATTGTGACTGAATTAAGAGTCCAGAGTTGCTTCTAATATCATATTTAGTTTAGTTTGGATAGGGAGCAAGAGGTACATGAAGAGGTCTTGAATTAGAAAGATTTGGAGGTTAAAAATTTGGATTTATCTTTTATTATTATGGCATTAACTTTCACCATTGTTCTTTCCAAGAAAATTCAAGCAGCACAGTTGGGAGAAAGTGTGGAGGTGTTGTTGATCACAGGACAAACGGGTTGCTTTGAGCATTGGTTGGTAGAACTTGTGGTGATATGGTGGACACTGTGATGTGCCACATCTTTTCTTTAAGAAAGGACTTGTTTCTCCTGTGCTTGGAGTTCTGTCAGCAGATGGTCTTCCATAGTCAGCCCCTTCGGAGATTGCTTCAGCCATAGAAGCCCTCTTGCCCAAGGCCTGGCCCCTTCCAGGCTGGCCCACATCCAGTGACTGATCCATATAGGAGTCATTGTTGTTGGGAACATAAAGGCCTGGACATCTAAACCCAACTCAAGACAACTCTGAAGGGTCATTCTAGCTCTAGAGCTCCCTGTGGGACTTGCATTGCAGCTTGACTTCTCCCTTTGCCCATGTCTGCTTCCTCCCCATCCTTCCTCAAGTGTTGATAACATGAGTATTCCTTAAAAAACTGCATGCTAAACTTCATCTCAGAGTCAGCTTCTCAGTTTTAATGACGTGTTTCAAAATGCAGTGTCACTTCTTATTGGATGGCATTCTGTCTCTTCCAGTTTTATTGTTCTTTCTGGACTTATTTTGGGTTTATTGAGTTTCTTTAAGGAGCCCTGGTGATGCAGTCGTTAAATGCTCAGCTGCTAACTGAAATATCGGTGGTTTCAACCTACCAGTCAATCCGAAGGAGAAAGATGTGGCAGTCTGCTTCTGAAAAGATTTATAGCCCTGGAAACCCTATGGGGCATGCCATGGATTGAATTATGTCCCCCCAAAAATGTGTGTATCAGTTTGGCTGGGCCATGATTCCTGGTATTCTGTGATTTTCCTATATTGTAAATCCTGCCTCTGTGATGTTAACGAGGGAGGATGGGCGGCAGTTGTGTTAGTGAGACAGGACTCAATATACAAGGTTGGATTGTGTCCTGAGGCAATCTCTTGAGATATAAAAGACTGAAGTGAGCAGAGAGAAGAGCGGAACCTCATACCATCAAAAAAGCAATGCTGGGAGCAGAGTGCCTCCTTTGGACCAGGGTCCCTGCACCGAGAAGCTCCTAGTCCAGGGGAACACTGATGAAAAGGCCAACAGAGAGAGAAAGACTTCCCCTGGAGCTGACCCCATGAATTTGGACTTTCAGCCTGCCTTACTGTGAAGAAATAAATTTCTCTTTGTTAAAGCCATCCACTTGTGGTATTTCTGTTATAGCAGCACTAGATGACTAAGACAGGGCAGTTCTACTCTGTCCTGTAGGGTTGTCATGAGTTGGAATTGACTCAATGGCAACTGGATGGGAGTTTCTTTCCCTCTATTGATTTGAACATTATATATTACATTTCTGTCCTCTTAATGGTTATTCTTATGTTTTGAACATTCGTATTTCATCTTAACAGATGAAATTTATTAGAATATCTCTTGAATAATATAAAGGCCTTAAAATGTTTTAATTCTGATTATCCTCCATATGCCATAATATTTTATAATAAGGTAGTTCCACCACATATTTTACATTCCCTGTGTCATTTTTCATATAATTAGTTTTTCCTTTTTTGTTGTTGTTTTTGTCAGTGCTTATTCACATTTACCTGTATTATTTTTGCTTACCATTTCTTCTTGTATCCTTCCTTCTAGATTCAAATTCCTTCTTAGGGCAGTTGGTATGCATATACAAGCATTTATCTTTTTGTTGGTTTGTTGGCTTGTTTGAAACTATATTTCATCTTAACACTTGAATAATAGATTATCTGGGAACATAATTCTAAGTTGACAATTATTTTTCTAATCACTTTGAAGACATTATTCTATTGTCTCCTGGCTGCTATTGTTCCCTGTGAGTGGTTTGTTTCTTGGTTGTTTTAAGATTACTCTTCATTGTTCTTTGGTGTCTTTGGTATTCTTCAGTTTCACCATGGTATACCTAGGTGTGGGTTTGTTTTTATTTTTCCTTCTTGTTACTTCTTGTTCTTCTTTAATCAGATGACTTCTCTGTTTCTTGAATTCTTTTTTTTTTTTTTAATTGTACTTTAGATGAAGGTTTACAGAACAAACTAGTTAGTATATATTTTGTCTTATGACATTGGTTAATGACCCCACGACATGTCAACACTCTCCCTTCTCGACCTTGGGGTCCCTATTACCAGCTTTCCTGTCCCCTCCTGCCTTCTAGTCCTTGTCCCTGGGCTGGTGTGCCTCTTTAGTCTTGTTTTGTCCTATGGACCTGCCTCATCTTTGGCTAAAAGGTGAACCTCCAGAGTGACTTCATTACTGAGCTAACAGGGTATCTGGAGGGCCATACCCTTGGAGTTTCTCCAGTCTCTGTCAGGCTAGTAAGGTTGGTCTTTTTTTGAGTTAGAATTTTGTTCTGCATTTTTCTCCAGCTCTGTCCAGGACCCTCTATTGTGATTCCTGTCAGAGCAGTCAGTGGTGGTAGCTGGGCACCATCTAGTTGTACTGGACTCAGTCTGGTAGAGGCCGTAGTAGTTGTGGTCTGTTAGTCCTTTGGACTAATCTTTCCCTAGCATCTTTAGTTTTCTTCATTTTCCCTTCTTCCTGAAGGAGTGAGACCAGTGAAGTGTCTTAGATGGCTGCTCACAGGCTTTTAAGACCCTAGATGTTACTCATTAAAGTAGAATGTTGAACATTTTCTTTATAAACTATGTTATGGCAATTGAGCTAGATATTCCCTGAGACCGTGATCCCCCCAGCCCTCAGCCCAGTGATTCTGTCCCTCAAGAGGTTTGGATTTATCCATGGAGCTTCCATGACCTTACCCTGAACAAGTTGTGCTGGCTTCCCCAGTATTGTGTACTGTCTTATCCTTCACCAAAGTTACCACTTATCTATTGTCTGTTTATTGTTTTTCCACCTCCACCCTTCCCCTCCCTCGTAACGATCAAAGATTGTTTCTTTTTGTGTGTAAACTTTTTCATGAGTTTTTATAGTAGTGGTCTCATAAAATATATGTCCTTTTGTCCTCAGTATAATGCCCTCCAGATTCATCCATGTCGTGAGATGCTTCGCAGATTCATCACTGTTCTTTATTGTTGTGTGTATGTACCATTGTTCATTTATGCATTCATCTGTTGATGGGCATCTAGGTTGTTTCCATCTTTTTGCTATTGTGAACAATGCTGCAGTGAACATGAGTGTACATATGTCTATTTGTGTGTCGGCTCTTATTTCTCTAGAATATATTCCTAGGAGTGGGATCGCCAGATCATATGGTATTTCTATTTCTAGCTTTGTAAGGAAGTGCCATATCATTTTCTGAAATGGTTGTAGCATTTTGCATTCCCACCAGCTGTGTATAAGAGTTCCAATCTCCCTGCAGTCTCTGCAGCATTTGTTATTTTCTGTTTTTTTGATTCATGCCAGTAATGCTGGGGTGAGACGGTATCTCATTGTGGTTTTAACTTGCATTTCTCTAACGACTAGTGATCGTGAGGATTTCCTCACATGTCTGTTAGCCACTTGAATGTCTTCCTTGGTGAAGTGTCTGTTCATTTTCTTTGCCCATTTTTTAATAGGATTATTTGTCTTTTTGTTGTAGAGGTGTTGGATTTTCTTGTAGATTATGGAGATTAGACCTTTGTCAGATTTGTAATAGTCAAAATTTTTTTCCCAGTCTGTAAGTTCTCTTTTTACTCTTTGGTGAAGTCTTTTGATGAGCATAAGTGTTTAATTTTTAGAAGATCCCAGTTATCTAGCTTATTTTCTGGAGTTTTCATGTTGTTAGTTATGGTTTGTATCTTGCTAATGCTAATTAGAGTCTCTAGCGTTGATCTTATTTTTTCTTCTATGATCTTTCTAATTTTTGATTTTATATTTAGATCTTTGATCCATTTTGAATTAGTTTTTGTGTATGGTGTGAGGTGTGTATCGTATTTCATTTTTTTGCAGTTGGACATCCAATTTTGCCAGCACCATTTGTTAAAAAGACTATCTTTTCCCCATTTGATGGACTTTGGGCCCTTGTTGAAGATCAGGTGACTGTAAGTGGGTGGATTTACATTTGTATTCCTGATTCTGTTCTATTGGTCAATGTATCTGTCCTTGTACAAGTACCAGGCTGTTTTGACTACTATAGCTGTATAGTAGGTTCTGAGGTCAGGTATTGTGAGTTGTCCTACTTTATTCTTCTTCAGTAATGTTTTACTTATCTGGGGCCTCTTCCCTTTCCATATAAAGTTAATGATTGTTTTTTTCCATCTCTTTAAAGATTGTTGTTGGTATTTGGATCGGGATTACATTGTTTTTGTAAATTGCTTTGGGTAGAATTGTCATTTCACAATGTTGAGTCTACCTATCCATGAGCATGGTAAGTTTGTCCATTTATGTAGATCTCTTCTGGTTTCTTGCAGTAGTGTTTTGTAGTTTTCTTTGTATAGGTCTTTTACATTCCTGGTTAGGTTTATTCCTAAGTATTTTAGTTTTTTAGGGGCTATTATAAATGGTATTGTTTTCCTGATTTCCTTTTTGTCATTCTCTTTGTTGGTGTATAGGAATCCAGCTGATTTTTGTGTGTTTATCTTGTATCCTGCCACTCTGCTGAATCTTTTTATTAGTTCCAGTAGTTTTATCATGAAGTCTTTTGAGTTTTCTATATATAGTATCATATCATCTGCAAATAGGGACAGTTTTACTTCATTACCAATTTGGATGCCCTTTATTTCTTTTTCTTGCCTTATTGCTCTAGTTAGGACTTCCAGCACAATGTTAAATAGGAGTGGTGATAAAGGACATCCTTGTCTTGTTCCTGTTCTCAAAGGGAATCTTTTCAGCTTCTCTCCATTAAGAATGATGTTGGCTGTTGGTTTTGCATAGATGCCCTTTATTATGTTGAGGAATTTCCCCTCTATACCTATTTTACTGAGAGTTTTTATCAGGAATGGGTATTGGACTTTGTCAAATTTTTGTAATTCTATCTTTGATTTCCTCTGTTACCCAGTGGTTTTTAAACGGGATGTTATTTAGTTTCCATGTAATTGATTTTTTTTCCTTGCTGTTCCTGTTGTTAATTTCTACTTTGATGGCATTGTGATCAGAGAAGATACTTTGTATTATCTTAGTGTTTTGGAATTTGTTGAGGGTTGCTTTGTGGCCCAAGATCTGGTCTATTCTGGAGAATGTTCCATGTGTGTTGGAAAGAATATGTACTCAGCATCAGTTGGGTGGAGTGTTCTATATATGTCTATGAGTTCAAGTTGGCTGATTGTGGTCTTTAGATCTTCTGTATCTTTGCTGAGTTTCTTTCTAGATGTTCTGTCCTTTACTAGGAGTTGTGTGTTGAAGTCTCCTACTATTATAGTGGAACTGTCAATTTCTCTTTTCAATGCTGTTAATATTTGTTTTATGTATTTTGGAGCCCTGTCATTAGGTGCGTAGGTATTTATTATGGTTATGTCTTCATGCTGGATCATTCCTTTAATCATGATATAGTGCCCTTCTTTGTCTTTTATGGTGGAGTTTGTTTTAAAGTCTATGTTATCTGAGATTAGTATTGCCACTTCTGCTCTTTTTTTTGATGGCTTTTTGCTTGATATGTTTTTTTCCATCCTTTAATTTTTAATAAATTTATGTCTTTATTTTTAAGGTGTGTCTCTTGTAGACAGCATATTGATGGAACCTGTTTTTTTTTTAACCATCTGTCACTTTCTGTCTCTTTATGGGTGCACTTAGGCCATTTACGTTCAGTGTAATTATTGATAGGTGTGAGTTTATTGTTATCATTGTGTAGTGCTTTTTTTTGTGGTGCTGACGTTTTCTTTGTTCCTCTTACTCCCCTGTGCTGAATTCCTTTTGTCTGTGGATTTTTTTTCATTTCTTTTGTTTTTGTAGGTTTTGTTTTTACTGAGACTTTATGTTTTTCTTCTTTATTTTGATGAGTAGGTTTGTTAATTGTCTTTGTGGTTGCCTTGAAATTTACCCTTATCTTCCTAAGTTTAAACTGGTTTATTATTACTTGTTATTGCCTTGCCTTTGTCTCCATTAGAAGGTTTTATAGCTATACCATTTATTCCCTCTTTTATTGTTCTGATGCTGTTGTTAATTAGATATTAACCTCTCTGGTTCCCTGTTGTAATTGTTTTGGTTTTGGTTAGTCCTTGAGAGTTCATTTCCTAGGCTAGTATCTAGCTAGTATGATCCTGTGTTCAAGATTCAGCCTGTGGTATGATGTTATTTGTTCTCAGATCGAAGGACCCCCCTTTAATAATTCTTGTAAATTTGGTTTAGTTTTTACATAGTCCCTTAATTTCCATTTGTCTGGAAATGTCCTAATTTCACCGTCATATCTGAACAAGAGTTTTACAGGATATGTTATTCTTGGTTAGCAGTTTTTTTCTTTCAAAGTTTTATATATGTCATCCTATTGCCTTCTTGACTGCATAGTTTCTGCCAAGTAATCATAGCTTAGTCTTATTGTTTCCTCTCTGTATGTGACTTTTCATTTTCCTTGAGCTGCTCTCAGGATTCTTTGTTTGTCTTTGGTTTTAGCAAGTGTGATTATGATATGCCTTGGTAATTTTCTTTTGAGGTCTGTCGTATATGGGGTTTGTTGAGCTTCCTGGATGGCCAGCTTTTCATCTTTCATGATATTGGAGAAGTTTTCTGTCAGCAGTTTTTCAATGATCCTCTCTGTGTTTTCTGTCTTCTCCCCCTGTTCTGGAACTCCAATTACTCGAAAATTTTTGCTTTTGATTGTATCCCGCATAACTCTCAGGGTCTTTTCATTTTTCTTTGTTCTTTTTTCTGAGTTTTCCTCAAAGTTGTATCGAAGTGTTTGTTTTCAATTTCACTGATCCTGTCTTCCATGGTTTCAAACCTGTTCCTCAGCCCTTCTATGACACTGTCCATTTCTGAAATCTTGTTTATCTTTTGGATTTCAAATTGTTGTTTTGGTATGATTTCTAGTTGTGAATTTATTTTAGCATTTTATTCCTCTATTATTTTTCTGAATTCTTCCATTTTTTGTCTGTATTTTCCCTGAATTCGTCTGCATTTTCCATGAATTTGTCTATTTTTTCCTCATTTTTGTCTGCTTTTTGCTTCAACTCTTGGATAATTCTAAGTATTAGAGATTTGAATTCCCTATCAGGTAGTTCTAGTGCCTTTTCTTCTGCTGGAAAGTCATCTGGTGTTTTATTTTGGATGCCTACTGGAACCATCCTGTCCTGTTTTTTTAAATTTGTTTTGATATAGTCTGCTGTCTTGGGGACATTCAGTTGTTATTTTCTTTGTTTATTGATTGTAAATTTGTTTGTTTCTTCTTGGTTTTTTGTTTTATTTGGTTATGTCTGAGCAGGCAGGCTGTGTGTTCTTTGTTGTTTGCTCGTCTGTGGATACGATATTTTTCACCTCCTTGTCCATTCGGCAAGGCCAATTGCTCGGCTGTGGTGCAGCAGGGCAGGTTTAGCTGAAGGGGAGGGGCTGGGATGGACTTTTTGTGGCACATACTGAGGCTGACAAGGTGAGCCGATGGTCAGTGCAGAGCAGGTTCCAGTAGGTCGTGCCTGTGCTTCTCGCAAGTGCTGAGCGGCGCTTCACAGCCTGTTAAGAAGTGGAAAAGATGGCACATGGAGTCAGGTGTTTGAAAGAAAGTAGGGGAAGGAGGTGAGAGGCAGGGAAGAAACCAAAGGAGGCCAAAAAAAGCAACACCAGAAACAAAGAGATGGCAGTGAAGAAGATGGCCAGCGTGGGCAGGGCGAATCCAAGTGGCATGGAACCAGCACCTCCTGTGCTGCAGTCGCAGCCTGCCAGGAAGTGGCAGATCAGCCCACTGGGTAGCAGTGAATCGGCCCTTTGGGAAGCAGCAAAGGTTGAGCAGGGGAAGGCAGGGTGTGGGGTGGGAAAGTGTGTCTTGCTGGTTACCAGGTGCTCTGCTCCTGCTGGGAGCTCCGTGAATCTCCTTTCCCGTACTCCCTGTCTGCTTTTGTCTGACAGGAGTCCAAGATGGTGGCTTCATGCTGCGTTAGCTGATAGGGGACCTCCACTTGTAACTCTCCTCGCATTCTATTCTCTGTCAGTTTCTTATTCCTTTTGGTGCATGGTTGGGTTCTTTATCTCTTCATTTGATGCTTAGGGTTCCAGGATTGATGTTTGTCTCTGTTTTACTTAATTTTTTTGGGTCTTCGCTGTGGAAGAATGGTGTGGTGCTTCTGTCTATAGTGCCATGTTGGCTCTGCTTTTGTTTCTTGAATTCTTAAAAATTTGTAGCACTGTCTCTTCATTTATTGTCTTGCCTCCATTCTATTATTTTCTCTGGAATTCTTTTTAGATATATGTTGGACCTTCTTGCTCTATCTTTCATGTCACTTACTCCTCTACTGTATTCAATTAAGAAATATTTTAAAGGCATTTGGGTAATTATAAAGGACCTTTTCTAGTTAACTGATTCTTTCCTCATTTCTGTCTTATCTATTGTTCAAATTGTTCATTGAACTATGATTTATCTTTTTATTTCTAGAAGTGCTATTTAATGCTTTTTCATATTTTTTCCCCCTTGGTTCCTGTACTTTTGTTATGGATTCTATCCTTATTTTATTTCTTTAATTATTGTGCCTGTACTTATGTTATAGTCTCTTTCAAACTGTTCTCTTACTTCAGGCTCTTCCTGGAGTTACTCATCCTAGTAGTTGGATCTGATGGTTCTTCCTTATAGTGGATTATTTCCTTGTGTTACTTCGATTATGAGTTTACCTTCAGCCAGATTTCTGTTTTTGTTTTATCCCCTGTGGGAGTTGTATTTTTCCTAGTTTATGAAAGTTTTTCTGTAGAGTAATATTGTGTTTGTTTCTGTAGAACAGCCCAGGGATTTCACTGTCCTAGGAGGATCAGCCTTTACATTAATTTATTGGCTTGAAATCACTGCACTATGTGGGTGATGTAACTTCAAACTGCGTGTGTGTGTAGTTTTAGGGATTTAAACTCAAAGAGTACTTTTTTTTTTTTCTTTCTTCATAGAGCCTCAGGAAGAGACAAGCTTTTTTGCTATTTCTCTTGCTAGGTTTCTATTCCTTCTTAGGCAAAGGGTCAACTATTTCAGAGTTCTGGCTTTATGCAGAGGTCCCAGATCCAGTTCTCTCCCTCTCTTGGGCCTAAGACCAAGTTAAACTCATTGCTGTTGAGTTGATTCCAACTCATAGCAACCCCATAGGGTTTCCAAGGAGCACCTGGTAGATTTGAACTGCCTACCTTTTGGCTAGCAGCCGAGCTCTTAACCACTGTTCCACCAGGGATCCAAGACCAAGTTACGGGTCCTTAAATATACGTGGAATCCTCAGCCTCTAGTCATTAATGCCTGTGTCTAAGTTTGGTATCTCTTTGGGCTACTGTAGTGGCAACTTACGTATTAACTATTCTGTTTTTTTTTTTTTTTTTCCTCTGATATTGGAGGATTATCTTTTTTTTTCCTTCAAGCTTAACTATTTAAAATATTTCATTTTTCTGGTCTTGTTTTATCCAAATGTTTATGTGTTTGTAGCACTAGAGGATTTGAGCCATATTAGTCTGCCAGTGTGGTGGAATAAGAAATCTATCTATGACCATGTCCATTCAGAGAATTGGCTATTTTCCGTAATTTACTACCCCCCTTCACCCCACCACTAATCTCTTCGCATCATAGTTTTATAGTTAATTATATAACCCTCTCTGTCTTTTTTTTTCTTTTTATTTCAACCTTATTGTTTTATATTTAAGAAAATTAGGCCTCGAAAGACCATAAGGGAACCTAAATTCTTTCAGTTAAATAATGGCAGGGCTTGTTTATTCTGACTTCTTAGTATTTTCTAATTTTCCTTTTTTCTTTAAGAGATCAGAATCTCCTTTTGAGAAGATTTATTAAAGAATTAAAAGGGAGGCATGATTTCTCAGTACTCTTTTCAAATGAGAAGAACACTTTAATACATTGGATGATATAATGATACTTTTTAATAAGCATGTTTGAAAATCTGAACATATGGACCAATTACCCAGAAAAATGAACATATACTAAAAAATTTGTATACAGTGTAAGAGGGTTTATGAATCCCTGAAGAAGATGCTCAGATATCCTGGATGGGAAATAAGACCCTGTAATGATTTGTAGTGCCCAAGTTATATACCAGAATGAAAAAAATCAATGCAGAAAAGCGAAGAGATTGTACAAAAAGAAATAATAGGATGAGACAATTTTTTTTTCCTGGTGCTTTACCCTCTTACATCTTTTGAAAAATTGAAAGGACTTTTGTTTTCAGTGTTACTCTTTAGTAACTGAGTAAGTGAGGACTGGAAGTCAAAAGTCCTGAGTTCCAGGTCTGCTCTGCCACTTAATGGTTACGTGATATGCCCTGTGTAAGCTTCATGTGTAAACCTTTGGATTATGATAATCTCTAAGGTTCATTCTAGAGTTATGATTTGATGAAACTTCAGATTAGAGGGTGTTATTTGACAGGGAATTAGAGGAATTTTTGATAGGCCTATATAATTAAATATTGTTCATAAGAAAGCTCTTCAGGAATTTTTTTTTTTTAGGTTGAAATTAGTATATGGCCAGAATTTGCAAGAAATAATAAGAGAGATCAGGATTGGGTTAAGGTTAATCAACTGTATAGGTATGGCACACAGCGCAATTTGGGAAACAAACACTTCAATGCTTAACACAATTATGACAATGGTGATTATGCTAATGAGGATGGTAATTGATTTAATTGGTCTGGAGGTATGGCAGATACTGTAGGTTGGCTTATTCAACACCTACTCACTCCTTTATCTTTTATCTTTTACTGCTGTACAAGTTGGAAAGTAAAACACTCAACTTTCCAACCTCACTTGAAGCCAGGGCTGGTCTGTATGACTAAGATTAGATGGCGATTCTGGGGAGGCTTTTTTCCTGAACAAAAAGGGCAAAGTCTTTCAAAGGGAAGACTCTTGCCCTTGACTCTTACCTCTTCTTTGCCCTGCTTTGGAATGAGCAGCAGTCTTGCAATCATGAGGAGTAAGACTGTATGCGTAGGATGATGAAGCATAAAAATAGCTGTAGATTGGATCCTTGATGACGTCTTACAACAGATGTACCAGCTTTGCACTGCCTACTTCCAGACTTTCTGTTCCACGAGACAAAATAAACTACTTAATTGTTTCTTGCACTATTTGTTAGGTTTTTTGTACTCACAGCCAAACACATTCCCAACTGAATACGTAAAGTAATTTGCTATAACTTTACATATTTAAATTTTTGAAGGATAAAATCATTGTCTATCCATCTTTCTAATTACTGATCTTGAACTGCAAAATTGAAGCTAGCTTGTGCAATATTCTCATTCTGAAGAAGCTTGGGTATGAAAATTTGGGATAATTTGTAAAATTTCCATTTATCTTTCATTGCATGAAGAATAGCATGAGATTCCAAGAGTTTCTGTTTGTATTGCTTAGAGAATATTTTAAATTTTATTCAATGGGTGAAATTTATAAAGAGGAAAACTCTATTTCTGTGAATCACACCTCCTACTTAGCTATGATCTTCAGTAAGGTGAAGATACAGCTAGAGAATACCAGTGAGTCTTGGAATATATTTTTCCCCATTTGGAGTATAGGCAAAAGTCTGTAGCAGAGTGGGTTGTCCTCTTTACTGTTTAGTGTAAGTTGTTTTCACCAGATTACATCTCCTGATTTCACACTTTTCCACAGTTGAGAAATAATGTAAGAGGAGGCGTTTAAAGGTTAAAGAAGAATGGTCATTCACAGTAAGTTGGTAGAATAGATGGAAAATATTTTTAAGTGCAGGGAATTAATTTTTGCATTAAGCCATATGATGAGAGAAAAAGAAGAACCCAATTAAGATCTTTTGTACTATTTTATCAGTTAAGACTGCATTTATTTGGGAGAAATAGAAAATTTGACATATAATGGCTGCAATAAGTAAGGACTTTATTTTTCTAATGTAATAAAACGTCTGGATGGAGATGGCCCAAGGCTTTGGCAACTGCACAGGGAGGTTAACAAAGATTCAGGCTCCTTCTTGCTTTCTGCTCCATTATGATTAGTTTATGGCTTTTATTTTTCTGGTGGAAGATGGTTGATAAACTGCCAGGAATGGCATCCACAGCCCTGGCAGAAGGGGTTAGACACAAGGCAGTAAGCACAAACCAACTGAATCAGTCCTTTTTATTAAGTAAAATGATAGCTTGTTGGGAACATGCATCTGGTAAAACCAAAACCAGCTGCCATCAAGTTGATTTTGACTCATGGTGATCCAGTGTGTGTCAGAGATGAACTGTGCTCTATAGGGTTTAAATGGCTGATTTTTTGGAAGTAGATGGCCAGGACTTTCTTCCAAGGTGCCTTTGTGGGGACTCGAATCTCTAACCTTTTAGTTAGCAGTTGAATGCATTAATCGTTTGCACCACCCATCTGGTAGACTTCTGCTAATAGTTTATAGGTCAGAGCTATGTCAATGACTACCCCTAACTGCAAGGAAGTCTGAGATAGAGTTCAGAGATTTTTTTTTTTAAGCTGGCAAAATTGGTTATTCTGAAAACATCAGGATTCTGTTATTTAAGGAAGAAGGGGAGAGTGGATACTGTATAGACAACTGCTGTAGTTTCTTCTTGTTGTTGTTATTATTAGGTGCAGTAGAGTCAGTTCCAACTTATAGCGACCCTGTGTTAGACAGAATGAAACACTGCCAGGTCCTGTGACATCTTCACAGTAGTTGCTATGTTTGAGCCCATTTTTGCAAGCACTGTGTCAATCCATCTTGTTGAGGGTCTTCCTCTGTTTCGATGACCCTTGGTGCTGCTGTATTAGAAATAACATAAATGAATTGCCTTAACAAACAGAAATTTATTTTCTCACAGTTGAGGAGGCTAGAATTTTGAGTTCATGGCACCAGGTATAGGGGAAGACTTTTTCTCTCTGTTGGCGGTAGGGGAAGGTCCTTGTCTCTTTTCAGCTTCTGTTTCCTGGTTCCTTGACAATCTCCATGTGGCATTAATCTTTCACAGTTTGTCCTTGGTTGCCTCTGTGCCTAAGCTGCTCCTTTTGTATCTCCAAAATGATTGGCTCAAGACACACTAAACACTGATATAGCCTCATTAACATAACAGAGAAAACCCTATTCCCAGATGGGATTATATCCACAAGTACAGGGTTTAAGATTTACAACACATATTTTTGGGGAACACAGTTCAGTCCATAGCAACAACCATCATTGTCATTGCATATGAAGACTATTTCTCAGCTTTTTAAATCACAGTTGAAGTGTTATCTCATAAAATTATAACTGGAGATTTCTTAAAATATGAAAGTTTAA
Organism: Dugong dugon; assembly: GCA_030035585.1. Classification (NCBI taxonomy): domain Eukaryota; kingdom Metazoa; phylum Chordata; class Mammalia; order Sirenia; family Dugongidae; genus Dugong; species Dugong dugon. Next base: position 94,690,697 of record CM057462.1, read on the forward strand.
AAATAGTTATCAATTATTATTTGCATTAAAGTCTTGGAAGGTACAGTCATTTAAAGTTTTATATCAGTTGACACTTTGTGTCAAGATAGCTAATTGTTATATAAAACTTAAGGTATATCTTGTGATAATTTTCTTCTACAATGAATAATCACATATTTAAGTGTGAATTTCTGAGATATCAGACAGTGACAATATTATATACTATTCATTTATGAAATACTGTGCTCTATTCTTTGTTTAAATTTGTATCTATTTTGGGCTATTTCATTGTCACCAAATTTTTAATGACACGTATGAAAAATACCCAAGAAACAGATATTTATTTTAAAAAGAATAAAAACTGGCTGAATTCTAGCATTTCTACTTTGCTATTCTTATTCAAGATATTGACAAAAATACCCTGTAACTGAGGGTTTATTCTCCATTTAATGTAGGCAGTCTACTTAGAAGCTGTTTATCCACATCAAGAATGATAACGGATCTTTCTTGGTTAAATTTTTTCTATTAAAATAGGGTGAGGCAACTGTTATCACTATACTTCCGAGGGATATTATCAAAATAAATGAAATAATGGATGTGAAGTGCATTATTCTGTTTTTGAAAGAAGGTGTTATATAAAGTTTATAAATAGTATTATTTATTTGTAAACAAGATGATGGGAGAGCATTTCCAAAAGTCAGTATCACTACCAGGAATTTTGAGTGTGGTCATCAATGTCAGTTTTCCCAAAGGAGAGCAGTACTGTACGATAATACATTTTTCATTCTTATATTGAAATAGTAAAGGTATAGCCCACTGTGAGGGGAAGAAAATGTATAGAAAGAGCTTCAAGGAGAGGTGACTCATTGAATAATGCAATATAGTGATCGATTTTTTTCCCCAGATATGAAAATTTTCTTGAGTCTGTTAAGCTGTTAGGGAAATGGCAAAACTCTAATTAAAATATATGATTCTAGACATCTTAGAATGGAACTTCGAATGACCATACCATGGAAATAATGAGGTTCTGCTTGAGTCATAAAATATCTTCAATAATGGTTTTTGTAAAATCTTCAGTAAAGGTTTTTGTCATCCCCCTTGGCCACAGGTTTTTGTTCCTTGAAATGCAATCTGAGATAGTGAGTTGTTCTTTATTTCTAATCCAGGGGCCATGCTTTCGATGTGCTGATCATCAGTAAAAATAAATCACATGATATGGTGATAAGTATGCTTAACTTTGAGTCAGGGACCAAGGTTCATGTCTCAGTTTTGCCACCAATATATCTGTGTAACTGGGAAAGTTATTCAGTTTTATTTAAAGAAATCCTTTAAACCACATCCTTTTCCTCTTCAGGCATTCTAGACTGAGGATGCTTAAGGCACTTGGCCGCTTTGGTCACTGGGGAAAGTCATCCCTCTCTGGGAAGCATACTGGGTCTCTTTCGGGTCAACTTTATGGTGATGGGTGTTCAGCCATGCATTTGGCATGTAGAAGATGGGCTGGAAGTGGATACAAGGAGGGAAGCCTTGCTTTTCTTTGTGCCTCATTCTTTTGGGTGATTTGCTGAAGATAAAAGCTTAGATGTGGGCTCATGGATGGTATACGCCCAAGAGACAGTAGCTAAAGTGGAACAACTTCAGTTCAGGAGAGCATGTCATACTTGGTAAATCAGATTATCCGGATTATTTTATCTCTTTTTTATTATTCTGAATCTTTAGAAAGTCTTGTTTAAGCTCAGTCTTAGCTGTCTTATAAAAATTAAGCTGAAGGTCAAAGTCTGGCAAGAGCTTTAAGTTGGACGAAGTAGTTTCCACCCCAGACCATTAATTAAACCCATTGAGTCGATTCCAACTCATAGTGACTCTATAGGACAGAGTAGAAATGCCCCATAGGGTTTCCAAGGAGTGCCTGGTGGATTCGAACTGCCGCCCTTTTGAGTAGCAGCCAAGCTCTTAACCACTATGCCATCAGGGCTCCAAGCAATAATTAGAGGGTAGGAAATTCCCAAGAGAAGGAAGATTCTTAGGGAGATTATGGTGGAGACTGGAGAGATGTGGCCATCAAAGACTACTAGAAGTTTAGCTACTATTTTCCAAATGGAGATTTATGTACCACTGTTCACCTTAGAAGCTTGGAGTTTACTTTTATTTATTTATTTATTTTTATTGTGCTTTAGGGGAAAGTTTACAACTCAAGTTAATTTCTCATACAAAAATTTATACACATATTGTTATGTGACATTAGTTGCACTCCCCATAATGTAACAGAACACTCCCCTTTTCCACCCTGGGTTTCTTGTGTCTGTTCAACCAGTTCCTGTCCCTTCCTGCCTTCTCATCCTGCCTCTGGACAGGAGCCGCCTATGTGGTTTTGTGCATATGCTTGAACTAAGAAGCACACTCTTCATGAGTATTATTTTGTTTCATAGTCCAGTCTAATCTTTGTCTGAAGAGTGGGCTTCAGGAATGGTTTTAGTTCTGGGTTAACAGAGTGTCTGGGGGTCATGGCTTCAGGGGTTCCTCCAGTCTCAGTCAGACCATTAAGTCTGGTCTTTTTACCTGGTTTTGAGTTCTGCTCCACACTTTTCTCCTGCTCCATCAGGGACTCTCTGTTGTGTTCCCTGTCAAGGCAGTCATTGATGGTAGCCGGGTACCATCTAGTTCTTCTGGTCTCAGGCTGATGGAGTCTCTGGCTTATGTGGCCCTTTGGTCTCTTGGGCTAATATTTTCCTTTTGTCTTCGGTGTTATTTATTCTCCTTTGCTCCAGGTGGGTTGGAGCCAGTTGATGCATCTTAGACGGCTGCTCCCAAACTTTTAGGACCCCAGATACCACTTACTAAAGTGGGACACAGAACGTTTTCTTAATAAACTTTGTTATGCCAGTTGACCTAGATGTGCCCTGAAACTGTGGTCTCCAGACCCCAGTCCCAGCTACCCTGTCCCTCAAAGTGTTTGGTTGTGTTCAGGAAACTTCTTAGCTTTTGCATTAGTCCAGTTGTGCTGACTTCCCCTGTATTGTGTGTTGTCCTTACCTTCACCTAAGATGATTCTTGTCTACTATCTAGTTAGTGAATAACCCTCACCCTCCCTCCCCACCCTCATAACCATCAAAGAATGTTTTCGTCTGTGTTTAAATTAAACCTTTTCTTGAGTTCTTACAACAGTGGTCTCATACAATATTTGTCCTTCTGCGACTGACTAATTTCACTCAGCATAATGCCCTCCAGATTCATCCAGGTTGCGAGATGTTTCCTGGATTCATCATTGTTCTTCATCTTTGCGTAGTAGTCCATTGTGTGTACCATAATTTGCTTATCCATTCTTCTGTTGATGGGCACCTAGGTTGTTTCCATCTTTTTGCTATTGTGAACAGTGCTGCTGTGAACATGGGTGTGCATATATCTATTTGTGTGATGGCTCTTCTCTAGGGTATATTCCAAGGAGTGGGATTGCTGGATCATACGGCACTTCTATTTCTAGCTTTTGAAGGAATCGCCAAATCCTTTTCCAAAGTGGTTGTACCATTTTACATTCCCACCACCAGTGCATAAGCGTTCCACTCTCTCCACAACCTCTCCAACATTTGGAGTTTACTTTCATTGAAGAAAATGAGAGATTCCCAGAAGGGCTGAAGTTTCCTCATCTGGAAAAGAAGGGGATTAGGCCAGATCGTGTTTCACAGCCTTTATTATTTCTCCTCTATGACTCCCTTGATTTGAAAGATTGTCTGCCAAACCCACTATTTTTATAATTATGTCTTCTTATAGTAATCAGAAGCATATAAAGCAGCCAGTTAGAGGTTCTGATCAACATGAGATAGCTAATGTTGCCAGTCTGAGAAGTTATAATTTAACTTAAAGCAAACAAGTTTATTATTTTTGTTCATTCAACCATGTAATAAATGTTGAAAATGTATTAAATTGTAAATTTAAATAGTTTAAAATGTCAATGAAAAGCACTGGTCTCCTGTTCTACCCTTCACCATCCCGGATTCCTACTTCCTAGAGGTATTTACCTTCAAATAGTTCACTGCATCTTCATTCTTGCCTGTTTTTCGAAAATAAGATGTTTACATCGCCTTATGTTGCTCTTTCTTGATTTTCGGTTTTATTCTCTATATGCTTATTTCCTACTATGCCCAATCACAGACACTCACAAAACACACATCCACCCACTTTGCTTCCTCCCTTTAAATTTTAAATTGTTACGACTGTAGTTATCACTCACTGATAAATCCTTTGGTTTGATATTATTCCATTTCCTTTCATTTAAGTCTTTTTTCTTTCCCTAGAATTCATAGCTATTTCATTTATTTACTCTTGCATAGTGTTCAAAATATTTCTCACTATTCTGCCCTCAAAATCTCAAACTAAATTGTAAATATCTTCTTAATGTACTTAAATTCATCAGACAATCTGTGCATGTCATCTTTTTGTTAGATACATACATACTGGAGCTATCCATGCATTTGCTCACTGTTGTCATTTTTGAATCTTCCTTTTACATCTAAATTAGTTAGGGTAATGCAAGGCTGAGGTAACAATACTCCAAAAATCTATAATAGCTCAACATCAGTCGTCTGTCAATTTGTTTTACTGTGGTGGCTTTGTGTTGCTATGATGCTGGAGACTATGCTATCGGTATTTCAGACACTAGCAGAGTCACCCACAGTGTGCAGATTTCAGTGGTGCTTCCAGATTTAGACAGAAGAGAAAGAAAGGTCCGGTGATCTACTTCTGAAAATTAACCAATGAAAACCTTATGGATCAAACAGAACATTGTCCAATTTGCTTGCTTTGGACATGTTATATCAGGAGGGATTAATTGCTGGAGGAGGACATCATGCTTGGTGAAGTAGAGGTCCAGTGAGGGCAAGGGAGACACTTGGTGAGATGGATTGGCATAATAGCCACAATGATGGACTTGAATATGCCTGTGATCAAGGGGATGACACAGGACTGGGCAGCGTTTCCTTCTGTTGTATATAGGGTTGCCATGAGTCAATGTTGACTTGACGGCAGCTATCTTTATCTGTCTATCCTTTTTTATTTATTTGTAAAGACAGTCTTATTCTTCTACCATGTGCCTTAATTGCTTTCTACAGCAAACTAAAGAAGAGCTTGACTTTTCTCAAGGTGACATAGAAATGACAAGAATCTCTGGGGATTCTTTGTCTCTAAAAGCAGTACATGGGCTGGAATACTCGCCTAAGCTGGGAGGTGATCAAAATGTAAGAAGTTCCACATTTATGATTCAGGAACTCCTGAATCAGGTGCATCAGGGAACCATGCCTAAAAACAATGGGAAACATTTTCCCAGCTGTCCCTCTGAATAGATTCACAACCATAGTACCTTGATTTATTCTCTCAATTTGTGTCAAAAATATACATTTCCATCATCTTTATTAATAGCTGCTTAGTATACTGTTGAATAAATGTACTATGCATTATTAATCCATTCCCCAATGGACCATTTAAATTGTATCCATTTTAATGTTTACAATTAAGCAACACTGTAGTAAAGATCCTAGTATAAATGTTTGTAATTACTGAACCAAGGACTAGGCACTTTTAAAATGCTGTTTATGACCAAGTATCTTCCAGAAAGGTTATACCAATTTACACTTTCACCGACTATCCATCAGAGTGATAATTTCCCCACATTCCCGTAATTCTGAGTTTTGTCAGTCTTTTTAGTCTTTTGTTAATGTGAGAAGAGAAAGATCTCCTTGCTGTCTTCATTTGTTTTCTTTGATAACGAGCCCTGAAAAACCTTTTTTATGTGATGTGGTATCTTGTGAAAGAGAGAAGCTGCCTGAATAGGGTGAAGGTAAGCACGGTGTCTGGAGTGGTTCTTTGGTTTCTGTCTGTAAAATTTATCTGGTAAAGAACGAGCCTTTGGAGTTTTGGGAGGTTGCAGTGGTTAAAGCACTCGGCTGCTAACCAAAAGGTCGGCAGTTTCAACCTGCCAGCTGCTTCGCTAGAAAAAGATGTAACAGTCAGCTTCTGTAAAGATTACAGCCTTGGAAACCGCATGGGGCAGTTCTACTCTGTCCTATGAGGTTGCTAAGAGTCAGAATCGACTCGACTGCAGTGGGGTGGGGTGAGGAAACTTTGTGGAGGGTTTGACCCCCCCACCCTAGAGATCCTTTTTATTGATAAGTGACTGGATGTCTTCCAGGTAGCACAGTTATTGTTACTTTGACCATAGTGTCTACGCGAGTACAGAGCAGCAACCTCCAGACATTATGATCCTTATCCAGTCCTATAGACTATGTGGCATAAGGACAATAAATAGCTGAGGTGTAAATAGGACTTTGAGTTGGTGGAGGAGAATAAAGGGAGGGCCTATCAAGCATAAACATCTAAAGGGAGACGGTATAAAGCATATTCAGGCAACAGTTTAATGCTAGACAATTGGCCACATAGGAAAGGAATGAGAGGGCATGGTTTGAAAGGTCAGCCGAGGGCATGCTGTGAACTTTAAATGTGCCTTGAATGTGAGTTTAAGGAGTTTGGTCTTTATCTTAAAGGCAGTAGGGGACCTCTGAAATTTTTGGAGTCCTGATATAGTGATACCTGATAAATACCACGCTTTAAGAAAGTGAATAGCATAGGCTTGCATTGGAAATGGATGCAGGTAATACAAAAAGCTTTTATTCTTGGTTTCTACATGCATCCTGTAGTAAATAAAGACTAGACCCTTTTCAGTTGTGGCTGATTCGTGTTTAGGGGGACACAGAATCAGTGGAATGTTTCCAGTACAGGGTTGTTGTTACTCTTTATATTTCAGAAAGAGGCATCTTGGTATAAGCAGCTCATAGTTATAAGGAGCTCGTTTTTTGACGGAAAGGTCAGGCCTTTAGAATATGTATAGGTTGTAACAGAAAGTGAAATTGTTTTTGAACATGCCATGCAGTATGTGAGTAGATATTTGGCATATAAAAATGTAAAATGAATTCAGAAAGTACATCAAGGACACCTTGTAGACTTGCCATAAGGTCATCAACTTTGCCAGATTATAGCAAATGTGTAATTCAAATGGAAAATGCACCCATTAAGCCATTTAAATGAGGGATGTTCTGTGTTATATTTTATATTTCATTTATATGTGGACACACTTTCATACTTGAAATATTAAAGTAAATTATATCTAAATACTGCCTTCTTTTGATTGGGAAATGATCTAAAATACATGGTACAGGATATTTAAAAAGGCCTTAGCATAAATAGCTTGGGTTTGGGGTGGTTTATAATTATTTTCTTATTTTCATTGAAATTTAAACTGTACTTTCTGAAATAGCATTTACTGTACCTTTAGATACAATCTGCCTTGGCTAGGCAGTCAGTTACTGAATAAGTAATTTCATTTCTGGTATCACTGTCTGACAAGTAGTGGTTTTTAGAGATGGTCATAAAACATCATTAATGATCATTTTTAGAAGTAAAATGGCAAATATCTTCTGATAAATCAAGCCTGTGCTTCGTTCATTTATGAATACCAGTTAATGCTGTGGATCTTTTTGCTACTCATAAAATGCAGTTAGTTTACAGTTGAAGAATTCAATATTTTATTCATTCAATTTTTATTTTTAACTGCAGCCAAAGGCTGCACTCTCTTTCAGCCCAGATAAGTCATAGTGACATTCCTAGGCCAAAAGAAGGATGTTTGTTGAAAGCTAGTGGGTGGAGAGAGGGAGATGCCTTGTATAGCTTTTCTTTCAGAAGCAGTTATAGGGCTTCTCCAAGGTGCAGTGTTTATAAATATGGAGTATTCCAGAACTCCTCAGTCTAGTCTTTGTGCTTTAGGAAAGGCAATTTTTACAATTTATTTCAACCTTGGTATTTGTAAAGACTTTGTTTTTCTTCCCTTTGGGGGGAAGATAACTAGTATTTACTGAGTACCCACTATGTGCCAAGTACCCACCTTACTAAATGCTTTAAATGCTGTCTCATTTAATTCTTATTGTAACCCTGTGAGGAAAATGTTATTGTACTCATTTTGAGGATGAAGAAACTAAGGCTCAGCCAGATTAAGTAATTTGCTCAAGTATATGTAGCCAGGGTTGATGTTTTTTCCTTCTACCAGTCCCAAGTCTAAGGTGCCTTGGTGGTGCAATGGTTAAGTGCTCTGCTGCTAACTAAAAGGGTGGTAGTCTGAACCCACCTAGTGGCTCCATAGGAGAAATAGCCGGTGACACGCTTCTGTAAAGATTATAGTTTAGGAAACCCTATGGGGCACATGGCAGTTCTACTCTATGAGTTGAAACTGACTCGATGGCACCTACATCAACAAATAGATTCCCCCTTCTTTTCTGCCCCTGGGGCACATAGAAAAACACTTAATACCCAGTAGTGCCCTGACGGATGTTCCTTAAACAAATGATCTATTTTCTGTGGGCCATATTTTAGTAATACCAGAAAAACCAAACCGTTGCTGTTGAGTCGATTCTGACCCATAGTGACCCTATAGGATAGAACTGAAGTGCCCATTGGGTTTCCAAGGAGTGGCTGGTGGATTCAAACTGCCTACTTTTTGGTTAGCAGCCATAGCTCACTGTAGCTCTTAATCACTGTGCCACCAGGACTTCTATTTTAGTAATGGTCACTTTAATATTTAAATCTTAGTGCAGTAATTAAGAACAAGGATTTGGAATGAGACACCTCTTTTAACTTTGGTTTCCTTATCTGTCTGGAACTAATAATTCTTTCTGTGGCTATTGTGAGGAATAAACGAATTAACATATTTAAGTCTCCTAGCATAGTGCATGATGCAAGATTAAAAAATTCAACACCGTGGTAACTTCTAGTAATGCAAATAATATTAATATTAATGATAATAAAATGGTTTGGATTCTCATTTTATAATATGACATTACTTTACATACTTATGTTTCAATCAAGTTAGAAAAAAAAATGTTTCCTTTTGTCTATCTGGCACAGCTTGAAAGCTGCTGTTTCACTAACCTTAAATTAAAAATTATATTTAATAAAAATTATAGGGAAGAAAACTGTGGTGGGGGGGAGTAAAGCAAAACAAACAAGAAACACAGGACCCTTACATGGACTAAGATGATTTACTGAATTATTTAGTTTTTAATGAAGAATTAAGTTTTATTCATTTCATTTCAGTAAAGGATTATTAACTGTCTCAGTGGATCAAGGTAAAGCCCTCTCTTGGCCTCAGGAACAGTTGAATTAACTCATCTGATCTCAGCCCTTCACCTTCTGCTGGTTTGGCATCTCTTGCTTCCTTCCCCAAGCTCTGACCTTTTGCTGCATTTACTCTGACTCATTTTTGAGTCCTGCTCCTGGCTTTCAGCTTTGCCTCTGAGGTCTCCTTTGCTAAGTTTCTGGGTCCTTCTGCAGCTTTTTTATTGACTTGATTTTGTTTCCCTACTGGACTCCATCCTGGGTGACAACACTCCAGGCCCTGCCATGCCTGAGTTGCATGCTTGAGGCAGCATTTTTCACCTTCTGCTGCTCCAGCTTGGACGTATCTCTTACAGACATAAGTGGCCATAATCATTTAGGTTTTCTGTATAAGTTGGTGGCTTTGAATTCCCAAGACAGTAAAATGTCGTAATGGAAATGCATCATGTTTAGACTTTGATGGTTTTTCAGTGTTTGCAATGCTTCCCAAATGTTTTCTTTACCTTTTGATGCACTTTGGAAATGTTAGTATTTGTAGGGAACACTGTGTTACATAGTAAAGCTGTTCTTGGTCCCAAGGACCTTCAAGGCTCTCCTAGGATCTGAGGAGATCAATATCTCAGCCCGCCGTACAGAATAATGTATAGAAGAATACCGGTTGGGAAGCTTTGCTCTAAAGTCAAAGAAAACACAAACTTTAGAGGTGAATTGGGTGGGGGGTGGAGGAGAGTGTAAAACCGTAAACAATTTTTCTCTGCCTTCTTTATTTCTGTTTGTCTGTCAAATACTTTCTAAAAGGCCCAGCCAGACCTCGAAATATTGCTTTAGGGATAGAAAGCCTTACGAATGAGGATAAAGATACTGAAGTTTATGTAGGGGGCTGGTGTGGGAATAGCTAAATCCATTTTAAGATAACTGATATGGTAAGAAATATTAGAATTGGAAAGAGATTGGGAAAAGAGAGGGAGAGAGTTAGGAGGCTACTGAGTGAATCCAGGAATGAGCTATTGAGGGTGTGGGATAATGGCTACCAAACTGAAAAGGCGTAAGTCATTCTATTTTTACATTTATACAGAAGAAAACATAATCAGTGTATATGATAGATGAGCCATTGGAAATATATTTAACACCTTGGCAAACGAAGCTATATTTACACCCTTAGCCAATTATAGCAGGCCACCGTAATTACTATTTAGCTGTGAGTGGCATGGGGAGAAAGAAGTCAATTATAATATTCAAGTTACTATTGTAAGTCGTTGGAGGGATGATATTGCCTCTCACTGAAAAAAAGGAGTATGAAAAGTTACAGTTTTGGTGGGGAAATGGTGTGTTGAGTTTTGAACATCCTTAGTTTGAGATATTTGTGGAACGTATAAGAACAGTTGTCTGGAAAGTACTTGGAAAATGGCTTTGGAGCTCTCAAGAAAAAGCTGATCAGAGAAGCCAGATTTTAGAAGTGAACAGATGCATGGGTTTTTGGTTGGGGGTGGGATGGGGTCCATAGAAATCTGTATTAAAAATATTGTGTACCTGAATAGTTTTTCTGAAGAGATGCTCTTCCATAGTTTCAAAGAATCACTGCTATAAATAGTAAATTAAAACCTGAAGGACAAATTGGCAAGGATTATAATTTTTAAAGTAAAAGAGGAGAATGAATAAAAGATAACTTTACGATAATTGTTTCCTTTGGTAGTAGTGCAAGAGTACGGAGGGAAATTGGTTTGGGAAGATACATGATTAGAGCTGTTGAATTTGAGTTGGGATGAACAACAACAACAAAAAAACCCATTGCTGTCAAGTCAATTCTGACTCATAGCAACCCTATAGTTGGGATAGACTTTGTAAAATAATATGTCCAGTAGGTAGTAGTCATTGTGACAAAGGAAAACAAGTAAGAGATCAGGGGTATAGATTTGTTACTATGTGTGAGCTCTAAGCAAATGGTTAGAATAAAGAGAGAAGCATGCACAAGGCCAAGTTTTGAGCTCTGGGCAATACCCAGAGCAGAGAGCCAGGTGAACAGAAGGACTGGGGCCCTCCAGGCACTTGATAGAAAATTCAGTTGTGAATTGACTAATACACATTGCCTGCCAAAGCCTTGCTTGAGGCAGCTGCTGGCTGAAAGAAACAACTCAAGAGACATATCAGAACTCTTTTCCCCTAGTTTACTAGATTGTTGGTCTTTAAACATTTTTGTTCCCTCATCCGTATAAGTCAATTTTTATAGTAAAAGTTTTAAGTACACTACCATATTGTATGTACGTGTGTGTGTTTATGTGTGTCTGTGTGTGTGAGTGTATGCTTTAGAGAATACATGAAAAATAAATTTAGAAAGATGAAATAAATTGATGGAAAGGTGAATTGTAGAATATTTTATTCCTATAACTAATTATTTGCACACCTTCCACAATTTTTTAAAAACAACTTTATTGAGGCATTGTTTATGTACAGTAAATTACACTCATTTGAAGTCCATGATTTGGTGATTTTTGACAGATATAGACACCTCTGAAATAACCTCCGTAATCAAGATATTTCCATAATCCTCAAAAGTTTCCTTAAACTGCTTTGCAGTCCTTTCCTTCCTGTACCCTAGCCATAGGCAATCATTGATTTGCTTTCTTTTACTGTGAGTTAGTTTGTATTTTTTTTTTTTTAATTTTTTTATTGTACTTCAGGTGAAGGCTTACACAACCAATAGTTTCTCATGAAACAGAAGTACACATGTTGTTTTATGACATTGGTTAACAACCCCACAACATATCAACCCTCTAACTTCTCAACCTCTTTTTTTTTTTTTTTGGTGAAAATACACATAGCCAAAGATACACAATTTCAAAAATTTCTACATGCACAGTTCAGTGACGTTGACTACGCTTTTCCAACTGTGCTGTTATTCTCACTTAAGATGAAGGCTTACAGAACAAAATAGTTTCACATTTAACAGTTACTACAAATGTTGCCCTATGACAATGGTTAACAATCTCACAACACATCAACAATATCCTTACTCAGCCTTGGGTTCCCTATTACCAGCTTCCTTGTCTCCTTCTGCTTTCTGGCCCTTGTCACTGAACTCTTGTGCCTCGTTAGTCTCATTTGGTTTTACGGGGCTGTCCACTCCCAGGCCGAACAGTGAACCTCGGAAGTAACTTCACCACTGAGCTAAAAGAGTGTCTGGGGGCTTAGTTTGTATTTTTAAGAATTTTATAACAGTAGAATCATAAAATATCTACTCTTTTTGTCTTGCTTTTTTCACTGACCTTAATGCTTTTTATTGTTGTATGGATATACCATACTGGTTTATCTTTTTGTCTTTTGATTGACATTTAGACTGTTCCCAACTGTAGATTTTTACAAATCTAGTTGCTACAAGCATTTTGGTAGAAGTCTGTGTGGACACTTGTTTTCACTTGTCTTAGGTAAATACCTAGTTGTACAATAGCTTGGTTGCTCTAGGTGATCAGAAAGTTCATGGCTGTGCCAAAATTATCACATTTCCCAGAATAAATACATTCATTCATTCATTTTTCCTTTGATACGCAATTTTAAGCCAACACTTTTTGCACTTTGAGATACAACATTAAATATTGCATCTCAGCTTTTGTAGAATTTTAATTAAAAAATATCAATTTGAAAGCTATTTATATGATTAAGTTGGTGTTTCAAGTCACTGAAGAACACAATGATTATTTAACAAATGATTGACGAATCTGAGAGAAGAAATCGAACATTATTGGCTCTGTAAATCAAAAAATATTAAATCCACAATTAAAAATGAAACTGAGATTAAATGCAATATGTTATGCTGGGTTGGATTCTGTAACAGTAAAAGGATATTAGTGGGAAAACTAGTGAAATCTTAAAATCTAGAGTTTAGTAATAGTAATGTACTTATATTACTTTGGAGTCCTGGTGGCACAGTGATTAAGAGTTACAGCTACTAACCAAAAGGTCGGTAGTTTGAATCCACCAGCCACTCCTTGGAAACCCTATGGGGCAGTTCCACTCTGTCCTATAGGGCCGCTATGCGTCTCAATCAACTTGACAGCAATGGGTAATATTACTTGAATAGTTTTGACAAATGTTAAGAAAGGTGTTAATATTAGGTGAAACTAGGTGAAGTGAACTCTATACTATATTTGCAACTTTTCTGTAAATCTGAAATTATTTCAAATTAAAAAGTTAATTTTTAAAAAGAAGTTTACTGAGAGATCAAATATATAATTAAGACTTTTTTCAATAAAACTTGTCTGAAAGCTGAAAAAAAACTGAGAAAAACATTTGGTGTATATATTACAGAGATATATCCTTGTTAAATAATGTGCAGTTGCTAAGCTAATAATAAAAATGGACCAAAGACATAAAGGCAATCAATGAAATAATTTGTACATATGTACATATTGTATATATTGCTGAAGGTGAAGAGGACTTGAAGCACTTACTGATGAAGATAAAAAAAACACAGCCTTCAGTATGGATTACACCTCAACATAAAGAAAACAAAAATCCTCACAACTGGACCAATAAGAAACATCATGATAAACGGAGAAAAGATTGAGGCTGTCAAGGATTTCATTTTACTTGGATCCACAATTAATGCCCATGGAAACAGCAGTCAATAAATCAAATGACGCATTGCATTGGGCAGATCTGCTGCAAAAGACCTCTTTAAAGTGTTAAAAAGCAAAGATGTCACTTTGAAGACTAAGGTGCGCCTGACTCAAGTGATGGTGTTTTCTGTTGCCTCATATGCATGTGAAAGCTGGGCAATGAGTAAGGAGAATTGATGCCTTTGAATTATGGTGTTGGTGAAGAATATTGAATATACCATGGACTATCAGAACGAACAAATCAGTCTTGGAAGAAGTATAGCCAGAATGCTCATTAGAAGCAAGGATGGCAAGACTTCATCTTACATACTTTGGACATGTTATCAGAAGGGACCAGTTCCTGGAGAAAGACATCATGCTTGGTAAAGTAGAGGGTCAGTGAAAAAGAGGAAGACCCTCAATGAGATGGAGTGACACAGTGGCTGCAGCAGTGGGCTCAAGCATAACAACAATTGTGAGAATGGCGCAGGACTTAGCAGTGTTCGTTCTGTTTTACATAGGGTCTCTATGACTGAGAACTGACTCGATGGCACCTAACAACAACATGGCTGCGTGTGTGTTTGAGTAAGGAGTGGGATGGAGGGATGTGATTAATTGTCCAAAACCCTGACAGTTAATAAACATTTGAAAATATATTAATTCTCCATAGTAATCAAAGAAACTTAAAACAGGAAAGTACCATTTTTCTGCCACCAAGTTGCTCTTTCAGAAAAGATCTCAGAAGGACAGATAGCCAGTATTGAAGAATTTGTAGTGAAAAGATCTTTTAAATTGGTGGGTAGAAATATAAATTGGTACAGTTTTCTCAAAGGGCAGATTGTCAGTTTATATCAGTAACTGTTAAATGGTTCATAAACCAACCATACCTGTTGCCGTCAAGTCAATTCCGATTCATAGTGACCCTGGTGGCGTAGTGGTTAAGAGCTATGGTTGCTAACCAAAAGGTCGGCAGTTTGAACCCACCAGGCGATCCTTGGTAACTGTATGGGGCAGTTCTACTCTGTCCTATAGGGTCTCTATGAGTCGGAAATGTTTTGTACTAATTAATTTCATTTATTTATTCATTAATTTTCATTTTTAGAATAAAATATAAGGTAGTAAAGATTCTTCACAAAGATTTATGAACAAGGATGTTAATCACAGCATTATTATTAATGTGCCAAAATGAGAAAAAAACCTATGTCTAATAGGGGAATATTGTACTTCTTACGAATAAAAACGAGTTGCGACTGAGTTGATTTCTGACTCATGACTACCCTGTTTGTGCCAGAGTAGAGTTGTGCTCTGTAGAGTTTTCAGTGGCTCATTTTTTGGAAGCGGATCATCAGGCTTTTATTCTGAGACATCCAACTCTTCAGACAGGGATTGGACTGGACTGTGGGACATAAAGTGATACTTGTGAGGAGTGTGCGTCTTAGCTCAAGTAGATACAAGAGACTAAATGGGCAGCTTGTGTCCAGAGGTGAGATGGGAAGGCAGAGAGGGTTAGGAGCTGGTTGAATGGAAATGGGGAATCAGGGGTGGAAAGGAGAAATGTGCTGTCACAGTATGGGGAGAGCCAGTGTGTCATCATTAACTAGAGAAACAATTACCATGAAAATAATTTGGGAAAGGATGTTAATCACTCCCAGTTAACTTACCTTGTGCTTGCTCCTGTCCTGTTTCCATCCTGTTCTTATGCTTATTAAATTACTTGTAATTTCCCAAGAGTGCTGTGATCCTTTTTCATGCTTTTGCTCTGTCTCTCCTGCTATTTGCTCTTTCCTACATCATTCTTGCTCCTGTCCCTTCCTTTGAGAGAAAACTTTTCCTTTGATTGGCTCGGTTTTACTTGGTAATCTTTTCTTGTGTTCCCAGCACCACATGCACAGAGCTGGGATTTTTTGTTCTTCATGTGTCTTCCCTATAAACATTGGGAAATCCTCAAAGGCCAGAACCAAGTCTTCCCGAGCTAGCTGCAGGCTTGTTATATAGTAGATGTTTAATACTCATATGTACAATAGCTAAGAACTTTACATACAGTGTCTCATTTAGTCCCCACAACAAACATATGAAGCTTAGAGATGTTATATTTATTTGTGTTGCATTTTGCTTAATGTCTGTCCCTTCCACTGAATTGTAAGCTCAGTGAAGCTGGGGTTGTTGTTATTGTTGTTAGGTTCCATCGAGTGGGTTCTGACTCATATCCACCCTATATACAACAGAACAAAACACTACCGAGTCCTGCACCATCCTCACAACTGTTGCTATGTTTGAGTCCATTGTTGCAGCCACTGTATCAGTCATCTTGTTAAGGCTCTTCTTTACCAAGCATGATGTTCTTCTCCAGGGAATCGTCTCTTCTAATAACATGTCCAAAGTACCTGAAACAAAGTTTCTCCTTCCTCACGTCTAAGGAACATTCTGACCATACTCCTTCCAAGACAGATTTATTCGTTTTTCTGGCAGTCCATGTTATAGTCAGTATTCTTCACCAACACCATAATTCAAATGCATCTATTCTTCGGTTTACCTTATTCTTTATCCAGCTTTCACATGCATAGGAGGCAAAAGAAAACACCATGGCTTGGGACAGGCACACCTTAGTACTCAAAGTGACTTTGCTTTTTAACACTTTAAAGAGGTCTTTTGCAGCAGATTTGCCTGAGGCAGTGCGTCGTTTGATTTCTTGACTGCTGCTTCCATGGACATTGATTGTGGAGTAAAATGAAGTCCTTGACAACTTCAATATTTTCTCCATTTATTGTGATGTTGCTTATTGGTCCAGTTGTGAGGATTTTTGTTTTCTTTATTTTGAGGTGTAATCCGTACTGAAGGCTGTAGACTTTGATCTTCATCAGTAAGTGCTTCACATCCTCTCTGCTTTCAGGAAGCAAGTTTGTATCATCTGCATATCTCAGGTTGTTAATGAGTCTTCCTCTAATCTTCTTCATATAGTCCAGTTTCTCAGATTATTTGCTCATCATGCCAACGGAATAAGAATAGTGAAAGGATACAACCCTCACACACACCTTTCCTGATTTTAACCACTGAGTATCCCCTTGTTCTGTTCAAACAATTGCCTCTTGGTCCATGTACAGGTTCCTCCTGAGCACAATTAAGAGTTATGAAATTCTCATTCTTGGCAATGTTATCCACATAATTTATTATGATCCACACAGTTGAATGCCTTTGCATAGTCAATAAAACACAGGTAAACATCTTTTTGGTATTCTTTGCTTTCAGCCAAGATGCAGCTGACATCAGTAATGATATCCCTCATTCCATGTTATCTTCTGAATCTGGCTTGAATTTCTGGCAGTTCCCTGTTGACGTATTCTTGCAACTGTTTTTGAATTATCTTCAGGAAAATTTTCCTTGTGTAGTGGTTAAGAGCTCAGCTGCTGACGGAAAGGTCTGCAGTTTGAATCCACCAGTTGCTCCTTGGGAACACTATGGGGCAGTTCTACTCTGTCCCATAGGGTTTCATGACTAGGAATTGACTCAACGGCAATAAGTCAGTCAAGGTCAAGTCAGTGATATTGGTGATATTGTTTGATAATTTCTGTACTCTGTTGGATCACCTTTCTTTGGAATGGGCACAAATACAGGTCTCTTCCAGTCAGTTGGCCAGGTAGCTGTCTTCCATATTTCTTGGCATAGATGAGTGAGTGCTTCCAGCATTGCATCAGTTTGTTGAAACAGCTCAACTGTAATTCTCTCAATTCCTGGATCCTTGTTTTTCACCAGTGCCTTCAGTGCAGCTTGGATTTCTTCCTTCAGTACTGTTGGTTCTTGATCATATGCTACCTTCTGAAATGGCTGAATGTTGATCAGTTATTTTTGATATGCTAACTCTGTGTATTCCTTCCATCAGCTTTTTCTTTTTTTTTGTCTTTTTTCTTTTTTCCCATACAAAAATTTATACATACATTGTTATGTGATCCTAATTGCTCTCCCCATACTGTGACAGCACATTTCTCCTTTCCACCCCTGATTCCCCGTTTCCATTCAACCAGCTCCTAACCCTCTCTGCCTTCCCATCTCACCTCTGGACACAAGCTGCCCATTTAGTCTCTTGTATCTACTTGAGCTAAGACGCACACTCCTCACAAGTATCACTTTATGTCCCACAGTCCAGTCCAATCCCTGTCTGAAGAGTTGGCCTCGGAAATTGTTTTAGTTCTGGGCTGATAGACAATCCAGGGGCCATGCTTTCCGGAGTTCCTCCAGTCTCAGTCAGATCATTAAGTCTGGCCCTCTTACTAGAATTTGAGTTCTGCACCCCACCTTTCTTCTGCTCCATCTGGGACTCTCTCCCTGTCAGGGCGGTCATTGGTGGTAGCCGGGCACCATCTAGTTCTTCTGGTCTCAGGCTGATGAAGTCTGTTTTATGTGGCCTTTCCTGTTTCTTGGGCTACTACTTTCCTTGTGTCTTTGGTGTTCTTCATTCTCCTTTACTCCAGGTGGTTGGGACAAATTGATGGATCTTAGATGGCCAGTTGCAGGCTTTTAAGACCCCAGATGCCACTTACCAAAGTGGGTTGAAGAACATTTTCTTAATAAGTTTTGTTATGCCAGTTGACCTAGATCCTCCTCTGAAAGCATGGTCCCCAGACCCCTACCCCTGCTACTCTGTCCCTCAAAGTGTTTGATCGTATTTAGGAAATGTCTTAGCTTTGGTTTAGTCCAGTTGTGCTGACTTCCCCTGTAGTGTGTGCTGTCCTTCCCTTCACCTAAGATAATTCTTATCTACTATCTAGTTAGTAAATAACCCTTGCCCTCCCTCCCCACCCTTGTAACCATCAAAGAATGTTTTTGTCTGTGTTTAAATTAAACCTTTTCTTGAGTTCTTATAGTAGTGGTCTTATATAATATTTGTCCTTCTGTGACTGACTAAATTCACTCAGCATAATGACCTCCAACTTCCTCCATGTTATGTTTTACAGTTTCATCGTTGTTGTCTATCATTGCGTAGTATTCCATTGTGTGGATATACCATAATTTGTTTATCTGTTCGTCCATTGATGGCACCTAGGTTGTTTCCATCTTTCTGTTATTGTAAACAATGCTGCAGTGAACATGGGCGTGCATATATCTATTTGTGTGACGGCTCTTATATCTCTAGGATATATTCCAAGAAGCAGGATAGCTGGATCGTTTGGTACTTCTATTTCTAGCTTTTTAAGGAGATGCCAAATCAATTTCCAAAGTGGTTGTACCATTTTACATTTCCACCAACAGTGTATAAGTGTTCCAGTCTCTCCACAACCTCTCCAGCATTTATTATTTTGTGTTTTTTGGATTAATGCTAGCCTTGTTGAGGTGACATGATATCTAGTTGTAGTTTTGATCTGCATTTCTCTAATGCCTAATGATCGTGAGCATTTCTTTATGTGTCTGTTAGCCGCCTGAATATCTTCTTTGGCAAAGTGCCTGTTCATATCCTTTGCCCATTTTTTAACTGGGTTATTTGTCTTTTTGTTGCTGTTGCAGTTTCTGGTAGATTTTAGAGATTATACGCTGATCGGATTTGTTGTAGCGAAAAATTTTTTCCCAGTCCATAGGTTGTCTTTTGAGTCTTTTGGTGAAGTCTTTTGATGAGCATAAGTGTTTGATTTTTAGGAGCTCCCATTTATCTAGTCTCTCTCTGGTGCTTGTGCGTTGTTTCTTGTGGATTGTATTGTGTTTATGCCATGTATTATGGCTCCTAGCATTGCCCCTATTTTTTCTTCCATGATCTTTATTTTTTTTTGCTTTTATATTTAAGTCTTTGATCCATTTTGAGTTAGTTTTTGTGCACCTTCCATCTCCTTTTAATACTTCCTGTGTTGTTCAATATTTTGTCCATAAAATCCTTTAATATTGCAACGTGAGGCTTGAATTTTTTTCTTCAGTCCTTTCAACTTGAGAAATGCCAAGCATGTTCTTCCCTTTTGGTTTTCTAATTCCAGATATTTGCACATGTTATTCTAATACTTTACTTGGTCTTCTCCAGCTGCCCTTTGAAGTCTTCTGTTCAGCTCTTTTACTTCATCATCTTTTCCATTTGCCTTAGCTACTTGACATTCAAGAGCAAGTTTCAGAGTTTCTTCTGACATCTATTTTGGCCTTTTCTTTCTCTTCTGTCTTTTTAGTAACCTTTTGCTTTCTTCAAGTATGATGTCCGGGATGTCATCTCACAATTCATCTGATCTTCAATCATTAGTGTTCAATGTGTCAAATCTATTTTTGAGATGGTCTCTAAATTCATGAGAGATATACTCAAGGTCATACTTTGGCTCTTGTGGGCTTATTTTAATCTTCTTCAGCTTCCACTTGAACTTGCATATGAGCAATTGATGATTTGTCCCACAGTTGGCACCTGGCCTTGTTCTGTCTGATGATATTGAGCTTCTCTGTTGTTTCTTTCTACAGATGTAGTTGATTTAATTCTGTGTATTCCATTTGATAAGGTCCATGTGTATAGTCGCTATTTATGTTGTTGAGAAAAGATATTCCCAATGAATAGGTAGTTGGTCTTGCAAAATTCTATCATGTAATCTCCGGAATCGTTTCTGTCGCCAAGGCAATATTTTCCAACTACTGTTCCTTCTTCTTTGTTTCCAACTTTTGCATTCTAATCACCAGTAATTGTCAATACATCTTGATTGCACGTTTGATCAGTTTCTGACTACAAATTTGGTAAAGATTTCCAATTTCTTCTTTGGCCTCAGTGGTTGGTACGTAAATTTGAATAATAGTTGTATTAACTGATCTTCCTTGTAGGCATAAGGATCACTGGCAGCATTATACTTCAGGATAGATTTTGAATTGAAATGCTCTTTTGAAAATGAATGCAACGCTGTTCCTATTCAATTTGTCATTCCTGGCAAGGTAGACCATATGATTGTCTGATTCAAAATGGCCAATACCTATCCATTTTAGCTCATTAATGCCTAAGGTATCTGTCTTCAAGTGCTCCATTTCCTTTTTGACAACTTCCAGTTTTCCTAGATTCATAGTTTGTACATTCCATGTTCCAATTGTTAATGGATGTTTGCTGTTGTTTCTTCTCATTTTGAGGCCTGCCATATTGGCAAATGAAGGTCCTGAAAGCTTGGCTCTATTCACGTTATTAAAGTTGACTCTTGTTTGAGGAGTCAGCTCTTCCCCAGTCGTATTTTGAGTGCTTTCCAACCTGAGAGTCTCATCTGCAGGCACTGTGTCAGACAGTGTTCTGCTTCTATTTATAAGGTTTTCACTGGCCAGTTTTTTTAGAAGTAGATCATCAGGTCCTTCCTCCTAGTCTGTCTTAGTCTGGACACTTGGCTGAAACCTGTCTACCACGGGTGACCCTGCTGGTATTTGAAATACTGTTGGCATAGCTTTCAGCATCACAGCAACACACAAGCCACCATAGTTCCGTGAACTGACAGATAAGTGGTGGAAGGTAAGGATAGTATTAATCAAAGTAAGCTAAATATGCTACAGTAATAAAACACTCCAAAATTTCAGTGACTTCAAAAAAACAAAAGCAATACAAACATGTGCATGCACACACACACACATTCACATTAAATTGTCACAGAGTTTGTTTTTCACACCACATGTTCATCCTCATGGGACAGATGCTATTCTGCTTTACCTAGATTTCACTCTGGGTTTAGCAAGTTATCATAGAGGGGGAAAGAGACATAGAACCACAG
Source organism: Dugong dugon (assembly GCA_030035585.1). Classification (NCBI taxonomy): domain Eukaryota; kingdom Metazoa; phylum Chordata; class Mammalia; order Sirenia; family Dugongidae; genus Dugong; species Dugong dugon. The sequence continues at coordinate 94,712,109 of CM057462.1, forward strand.
GATGGCTTTCAAACTTCTGTTTATGTTTCACTGGTCATAGCAAGTCGTATGACCACTCCAAAGAACAACAGGATGGATATGTATAATCCTTCTACAGAGATAGGCACTACAGGGAACAAAAATGAAATATTTGGCAAATATTAACATAATCTACCACAACGAACTGTTTTGTTTACCACTGTCTGTCCCTGGATGGTGCAAATGCTTTGCACTTAAAGACTACCCTAAAGGTTGGCGGTTTGAACCCACCTAGTGGCACCATAGGAGCCCTGGTGGCACAGTGGTTAAGAGCTTGGCTACTAACCAAAAGGTCGGCAATTTGAATCTACCAGTCGCTCCTTGGACACCCTATGGGGGAGGTCTACTCTGAACTATAGGGTTGCTTTCAGTCAGAACCGATTCGAAGGCAACAGGTTTTGGTTTTAGTGGCACCGTGGAAGAAAGGCCTGATGATCTGTTTCCATAAGTATTACAGCCAAGAAGACCCAATCAAACAGTTCTATTCTGTAACACATGGGGTCGCCATGAGTCAGAATCTACTCAAGGGCAATGGATTTGGTTTTGGCTTATCTGTCACCTATTACTATGTCTTTTGCACCTTTAGCACTCAGTATTTGGTGAGTGTATAATTGAGCATCACAAACAAGTAGCTATGCCAGAGCTGTGATTTGATTATTCTCCCTTCAGAACCCACACTGAATGACTTTGCTATCTGTGTTACTTAGTTTCAGGTACTTACAAAGATTTCTGTCTCTGCTCATTTCCCCTGGCATTTGTTTTGCATTTAATTGCTGTGTAAATGGTAGGGAAGTGTTTGTTATGCCCAGTAAAGAAGTTAGAGGAAGAATTGCCACAGAAATAGAATGAAATCCAGAATGTATAGTTTCAGAAAAAATCATGTTATGACAAAAATTCAGAAGGAAGATAAGGGACAGTATCAAACACAGCAAGAGGTTGATTAGGAAAAAATACTGTTAAGATTTGTTAGAAAAGGGCTTTGCTGTCAGACACTTCAGTGGAGTCATAGTAGCAAAAATAATTTAAAAACAAAAAAACCAAAAACCTCCAAAACCAAACCCACTGTATTAAGTGGATTCCAACTCAGAATGACCAGAAGAACTGCCCCATAGGGTTTCCAAGGAGCAGCTGGTGGGCTAGAACCACTGACCTTTTGGTTAGCAGCCAAGTGCTTTAACCACGGCACCACCAGGGCAGTGGTTTAAAAGGTAGAATATTTAAATTTCAGGGCATTCTAAGACTGAGATTGGGGTGCGGGGATGAAGTCAAGATCCCATATTTGAGGTAAGTGGGCTGGCCTCTTCTCTCTGTAGTATATATTCAAGTGGGGCATTTCTCCATTTCCTTAGAGAGAGAAGGAAATATCTTTAAAAATGAAGAATGGATTCTATCCCTGAATGACCACATTAATCTCCTTGAATGTCTGAAACCAATCTCAATAATTCACTGCAGAAGAAATTGGATCTTCAAATGTTGTAAGTTAGATAGGCACTTTTTGAAATTTTAGTAATATTATTTTAGGGTTAAAGCAAAATATGAAATCATAAAGATTCGTTGAAGCATTGCTTTCTTATAAGATTAGATTGTGTGTGGTCAGAAATGTGTATTGGTACAAGAGATTCATGGGAGAAGATATGAATTTCCTTAGGAGGAAATATAGATCGGGGTAAGAACACAAACTTTTAAATAAGGTGGATCTTGATTATCTTTTTTTAACCTCTTGGATTTAGATTTTAATTCAACCTCTACTTCTTGAGGGCAGTGAGGCCATGGGAAAATTACTTAATCTCTTTGATTCCTCCTCTTCTCATCTATAAGTGAAGATAATAATACTTAACTTGGAATTTTGTTACAATAAATAATAATGAATGTGAAGTATTGAAAATCAATGGTAGCTCTGATGATGTATTATTAGAAGTAATTACAGTGATAATTACTCATTTATCCACTTTTAGCTCTTAGGAAAGAACAGGAAAAAATGAGGTTAGAAAAACAGCGTTTAGTCAACACTAATTCTTTACTTTTGGAGCGCTGGTGGTGTAGTGGTTAAGAACTTGGCTGCTAACCAAAAGTTCTGCAGTTAGAATCCACCAGCTGCTCCTTGGAAACCCTATGGGGCAGTTCTTCTCTGTCCTATAGGGTGCTATGAGTCAAAATCGACTCGAAGGCCATGGGTTTGGTGTTTTTGTTTTTTTTTTAAATTTACTTTTTGATTGGCCATTTGCTGATATCTTAGGAAGGTAAGTCAGTTTTAACAGTGGTGGATGGTGGTTCCCAGCAGGGGAAATTTCCTTTCCCAGAGCCTCAGAATCCATGTGGCTGCTTACAATCTGAATAAAGAATTTCAAGTACCCTGGCTATAATTTGCAAACCAACAGCCTGCCTGAATCTAGGGAGGAGAAGTGAGTGTAGAACTGGAGACAGAGCACTCTGTCTCTACAGATTACTCCAACTTGACCACAGCCTGGTCAGGCACGGTGGACTGCAGCTCACACTGCCCCTAGAAATCTCAAAGTGGTGTGTCATTTACAACCACCTATCCTTTTTATTCTTGCTTAAGATTGCAGGAGAGTGATTGCTATAGCAACAGCTATCCCTTTCAATGCAAATGAGTATAAGGATACTCCTCGATAGAAAGATTAGAGGTTTGGGTTATGATTTATTCAAATCCCTTTACTTTTAAAGCAATTTAACAAGTTCTTTTGCCACATTTTCTTTTCTGTTTTAATGAAGAAACAAATGTTAATTGCCATTGAGTCAGCTCCGACTCATGGCAACCCTATGTACAACAGAACCAAGCATTGCCTGTACCTGAGCCATCTTCATGATTGTTGGTATGTTTTAATCCATAGTTGTGGCTATTGTGTATTTTTTAAAATTATTGTGCTTTAGATGAAGGTTTACAGAGCAAATTAGTTTCCCGTTAAACAGTTAATACACATATTGTTTTGTGACATTGGTTGCCAACCCTGTGATGGGTCAACACTCTCCCCTTCTCGATCTTGGGTTCTCTGTTTCCATTTATCCAGCTTTCCTGTTCCCTCCTGCCTTTCTTCCTTGCCCCTGGGCTGGTGTATTCATTTTGTCTTGTATAGGTGGTTGAGCTATGTGTATTATTGTTTGTTTTATGGGCCTGTCTAATCTTTGGCTGAAAGGTGAACCAAGGAGAGACTTTAGTACTGAGAGTTAAAGGGGTGGTCAGGAGACATACTCTCGGGGTTTCTCCAGTCTCTGTCAGACCAGTAAGTCTGATCTTTTTTTGTGAGTCTGAATTTTGTTCTACATTCTTCTCCAGCTCTGTCTGGGACTCTCTATTGTGATCCTTGTCAGAGCAGTCAATGGTGGTAGCCAGGCACCATCTAGTTGTGCTGGACTCAGTCTGGTGGAGGCTGTAGTAGTTGTGGTCCATTAGTCCTTTGAACTAATGTTTCCCTTGTGTCTTTGGTTTTCTTCATTCTCCCTTGCTCCCTTGTGGGACCAGTGGAGTATATTAGATGGCCTCTCACAATCTTTTAAGACCACAGATGGCTACTCACCAAAGTAGGATGCAGAACATTTTCTTTATAAACTATGTTATGACAGTTGAACTAGATGTCCCCTGAGACCATGGTCCCCAGCTCTCAACCCAATAATTCCATCTCTCAGGGAGTTTGGATGTGTCTAGGGAACTTCTATGACCTTGCCTTGGTCAAGTTGTACTGACTTCCCCAGTATTGTATACTGTCTTACCCTTCACCAAAGTTACCACTTATCTATTGTGTAGTTAGTGTTTTTCTCTCCTTACCCCTCCCCTCCCTTGTAACCATCAAAGATTGTTTCTTTCTGTGTATACACCTTTTCATGAGTTTTTATAATAGTAGTCTCATACAATGTTTGTCCATTTGTTATTGACTTATTTCACTCAGCACAATGTCCTGCAGATTCATCCATGTTGTGAGATGTTTTGAAGATATCATTGTTCTTTATTGTTGCGTAGTATTCCATTGTGTGTATCAACCATAGCTTGTTTATCCATTCATTTGCTGATAGGCACTTAGGTTGCGTCCATCGTTTTTGCTATTGTGAATAATGCTGCATGAACATGGGTGTGCATGTCTATTCGTGTGATAGCTCTTACTTCTCTAGGATATATTCCTAGAAGTGAGATTACTGGATTGTATGGTAGTTCTAACATTTTAAGGAAGTACCTTATAGTTTTTGAAAATGGTTATACCATTTTGTATTCCCAACAGCAGTGCATAAGAATTCCAGTCTTCCTACAGCCTCTCCAACATTTGTTATTTTCTGTTTTTTGATTTACACCACTAATGTTGAGGTGAGATGGTATCTCATTGTAGTTTTGATTTGCATTTTTCCAATGGCTAGTGATAATGAGCATTTCTTCTTGTGTCTGTTAGCCGCCTGAACGTCGTCTTTGGTGAAGTGTCCATTCATTTTCTTTTTTGAGGTTTTTAAATTTTTAAATTTTTTCCCATACAAAAATTTATACATACATTGTTATGTAACTCTAATTGCTCTCCCCATACTGTGACAGCATACTCTTCCATTCTTCCCCCGATTCCCCATTTCCATTCAACCAGCTCCTGACCCTCTCTGCCTTCCCATATCAGCTCCAGACAGAAGCTGCCCACCTAGTCTCCTGTATCCACTTGAGCCAGGAGGCACACTCCTTATGAGTATCACTTTATGTCCCACAGTCCAGTCCAATCCCTGCAATCCCTGTCTGAAGAGTTGGCCTCAGAAATTGTTTTATTTTTGGGCTGATAGAGAATCCAGGGGCCATGCTTTCCGGGTTTCCTCCAGTCTCAGTCAGACCGGTAAGTCTGGTCTTCTTACTAGAATTTGAGTTCTGCACCCTACCTTTCTCCTGCTCCATCAGGGACTCTCTGTTGTGTTCCCTGGCAGAGCAGTCATTGGTGGTAGCCAGGCATCATCTAGTTCTTCTGGTCTCAGGCTGATGACGTCTTTGGTTTATGTGGCCCTTTCTGTCTCTTGGGCTAACACTTTCTTTGTGTCTTTGGTGTTCTTCATTCTCCTTTACTCCAGGTGGTTGGGACCAATTGATGCATCTTACGTGGCCGCGTGCAAGCTTTTAAGACCCCAGATGCCACTCACCAAAGTAGGATGCAGAACATTTTCTTAATAAGGTTTGTTATGCCAGTTGACCTAGATGTCCCCTGAAAGGGTGATCCCCAGGCCCTACCCCTGCTACTCTGTCCCTCAAAGTGTTTGATTATATTCAGGAAGTGTCTTAGCTTTGGTTTAGTCCAGTTGTGCTGACTTCCCCTGTAGTGTGTGCTGTCCTTCCCTTCACCTAAGATAATTCTTATCTACTATCTAGTTAGTAAATAACCCTCATGCTCCCTCCCCACCCTAGTAACCATCAAAGAATGTTTTCTTCTGTGTTTGAACCTTTTCTTGAGTTCTTATAATAGTGGTCTTATACAATATTTGTCCTTCTATGACTCACTAGATTCACTCCACATCATGATCTCCAGCTTCCTCCATGTTCTAAGATATTTCACGGCTTCATCGTTGTTCTTTATCATTGCATAATAGTCCACTGTGTGTATGTACCATAGTTTTTTTATCCATTCATCTGTTGATGGGCATCTAGGTTGTTTCCATCTTTTTGCTATTGTGAACAGTGCTGCAGTGAACATGGGTGTGCATATATCTATTCGTGTGATGGCTCTTATTTCTCTAGGATATATTCCAAGGAGTAGGAGAGCTGGATCGTTTGGTACTTCTATTTCTAGCTTTTTAAGGAGATGCCAAATCAATTTCCAAAGTGGTTGTACCATTTTACATTTCCACCAACAGTGTCTCCACAACCTCTCCAGCATTTATTATTTTGTGTTTTTTGGATTAATGCTAGCCTTGTTGGGGTGAGATGAAATCTCATTGTAATTTTGATTGGCATTTCTCTAATAGCTAATGATCGTGAGCATTTCTTCATGTGTCTGTTAGCCACCTGAATATCTTCTTTGGTGAAGTGCCTGTTCATATCCTTTGCTCATATTTTAGTTGGGTTATTTGTTTTTTTGTTGTTGAGGTTTTGCAGTATCTTTTAGATTTTAGAGATTAGACGCCGATCGGATTTGTCGTAGCCAAAAATTTTTTCCCAGTCTGTAGGTTGTCTTTTTACTTTTTGGGTGAAATCTTTTGATGACCGTAAGTGTTTGATTTTTTAGGAGCTCCTGTCTATCTCGTCTCTCTTCTGGTGCTTGTGCATTGTTACTGATGGTTCCTATTGTGTTTCTGCCATGTGTTATGGCTCCTAGTGTTGTCCCTATTTTTTCTTCCATGATCTTTATCATTTTTTATTTTAATTTTAAGTCTTTGATCCATTTTCGGTTAGTTTTTGTGCATGGTGTGAGTTATGGGTCTTGTTTCAGTTTTTTGCAGATGGAGATCCAGTTATGCCAGCACTGTTTGGTAAAGAGACTGTCTTTTCCCCAATTAATGAACTTTGGGCCTTTGTCAAATATCAGCTGCTCATAGGTGGATGAATTTATTTCCGGATTCTCAATTCCGTTTTATTGGTCTATGTGTCTGTTGTTGTACAAGTAACAGGCTGTTTTGACTACTATGGTGGTATAATAGGTTATAAATTCAAGTAGTGTGAGGCCTCCCACTTTGTTCTTCTTCTTCAGTAATGCTTTACTTATTCAGGGCCTCTTCCCTTTCCATATGAAGTTGGTGATTTGTTTCTCCATCTCATTAAAAAATGCCGGTGGAATTTGGATTGGGATTGCATTGTAGCTGTAGATTGCTGTGGGTAGAATTGACATTTTCACAATGTTGAGTCTTCCTATCCATGAGCAAGGTATGTTTTTCCACTTATGCAGGTCTCGTTTGGTTTCTTGCAGTAGTGTCTTGTAGTTTTCATTGTCTAGATCTTCTACATCTCTGGTTAGATTTATTCCTAAGTATTGTATCTTCTTGGGGGCTATTGTAAATGGTATTGATTTGGTGTTTTCCTCTTCAAGGTTCTCTTTAATGGTATAAAGGAATCCAATTGATTTTTGTATGTTTATCTTATATCCTGAAACTTTGATGAAATCTTCTTTTAGTTCCAGTAGTTTTCTTGTGGCTTCTTTGGGGTTTTTTGTGTATAAGATCACATCATCTGAAAATAGAGATACTTTGACTTCTTCCCTATCCATCTGGATGCCCTTTATTTCTTTTTCTATCCTAATTGCTCTGGCTAGGCCCTTCAGCACAATGTTGAATAAGAGTGGTGATAAAGGACATCCTTGTCTGGTTCCCGTTCTCAAGGAGAATGCTTTCAAAGTCTCTCCATTTAGGGTGATGTTGGCTGTTGACGTTGTATAAATGCCCTTAATTATGTTGAGGAATTTCCCTTCTATTCCTATTTTGTTGAGAGTTTTTATCATGAATGGGTGTTGGACTTTGTCAAATGACTTTTCTGCATTGATTGATAAGATCCTGTGCTTCTAGTCTTTTGTTTTATTTATGCGATGGATTCCACAGATTGTTTTTCTAATGTCGAACCATCCCTGTGTACCTGGTATAAATCCCACCTGATGATGGTGAATTTTTTTTGATACGTTGCTGAATTTTATTGGCTAGAATTTTGTTGAGGATTTTTGTGTCAATGTTCATGAGGGATATTGGTGTAATTTTCTTTTTTGTGGTGTCTTTACCTGGTTTTGGTATCAGGGTTATGCTGGCTTCATAGAATGAGTTTGGGAGTATTCCATCCTTTGTACCCCCTAAATACCTTTAGTAGTAGTGGTGTTAACTCTTCTCTGAAAGTTGGGTAGAATTCTCGAGTGAAACCATCTGGCCCAGGGCTTTATTTTGTTGGGAGTTTTTTAATTACCTTTTCAATCTCTTCTTTTGTTATGGGTTTATTTAGTTGTTCTACCTCTGTTTGTGTTAGTTTAGGTAGGTAGAAATTTGTCCATTTCCTCTAGGTTTTCAAATTTGTTCAAGTACAATTTTTCATAGTATTCTTTTTGATTCTTTTAATTTCAGTTGGGTCTGTTGTGATAATCACCCATCTCATTTCTTGTACGGGTTATCTTCTTCCTCTCCTGTTTTTCTTTTGTTAGTTTGGCCCATGGTTTATCAATTTTGTTGATCTTTTCAAAGAACCAGCTTTTGGTCTTGTTAACTCTTTCAATTGTTTTTCTATTCTCTATTTCATTTAATTCTGCTCTAATTTTTATTATTTCTTTTCTTCTGGCGACTGAGGGCTTTTTTTGCTGCTGTCTTTCTATTTGTTCCAGTTGTGGGGTTAACGTTTTGATTATTGCCCTTTCTTGTTTTTGGATATGTGCATTTATTGCTATAAACTGACCCCTAAGCACTGCTTTTGCTGTGTCCCAAAGATTCTGGTAGGATGTGTTTTCATTCTCGCTTGATTCTATGGATTTCTTTATTCCATCCTTAATTTCTTCTATAACTTGAGCAAAGTGTTGTTCAGTTTCCATGTGTTTCATTTTTTTTTCCTGCTTTTTCTGTTGTTGATTTCTGCTTTTATGGCTTTATGGTCAGAAAAGATGCTTTGTAATATTCTGATGCTTTGGATTTTGTTAAGGCTTGCTTTATGGCCTAATACGTGGTCTATTCTGGAGAATGTTCCATGAGCATTGGAAAAGAAAGTATACTTGGCTGCTGTTGGGTAGAGTGTTCGGTATATGTCTATGAGCTCAAGTTGGTTGATTGTAGCATTTAGCACTTCCATGTCTTTATAGAGCTTCTTTCTGGATGTTCTGTCCTTCACTGAAAGTTGTGTATTGAAGTCTCCTGCTACTATTGTGGAGCTGTCTCTCTCTCTTTTCAGTGCTGTTAGAGTTTGTTTCATGTATTTTGGAGTCCTGTTGTTGGGTGGGTAAATATTTATTATAGTTATGTCCTCCTGCTGTATTGACTCTTTAATCATTATATAGTGTCCTTCCTTATCCTTTGTGGTGGATTTTACTTTAAAGTCTATTTTGTCAGAGATTAATATTGTCACTCCTGCTGTTTTTTGAGTGTTGTTTGCTTGATATATATTTTTTGCCATCCTTTGAGGTTTAATTTGTTTGTGTCTTTAAGTCTAAGGTGTGTCTCTTCTAGGCAGCACGCAGACGAATTGTGCTTTTTATCCAGTCTGCCACTGTCTGTCCCTTTATTGGTGCATTTAGTCCATTTACATTCTGCGTAGTTATTGATAGGTGTGAGTTTAATGCTGTCATTTTGATGTCTTTTTGTATGTGTTCACAGTTTCTTTGTTCCACTTAGTTTATGTGTTGAGTCATTTTTCTTTTGTTCTGGGTTGATATCTGGTTGTTCTCTCCTGTGTTCTAGTGTTGGGTTGTTATCTGATGTTACTGATTTTCTAACTGGAGGACTCCGTTTAGTGTTTCTTGTAATTTTGGTTTGGTTTTTGCAAATTCCCTAAACTTCTGTTTATCTGGAAATGCCCTAATTATGCCATCTTATTTGAGAGACAGTTTTCCTGGATACAAAATTTTTGGCTGGCAGTCTTTTCTCCTTCAAGGCTTTGTATATGCCATCCCATTGCCTTCTTGACCACATGGTTTCTGATAAATAGTCCAAGCTTATCCTTATTGACTCTCCTTTGTAGATGACTTTTCATTTATCCTTATCTGCACTTATAATTCTCTCTTAATCTTTGGTTTTGGGAAGTTTGATTATAATATGTCTTGGTGACTTTCTTTTGGGATCTGCCTTATGTGCAGTTCGATGAGCATCTTGGGTAGATACCTTGTCATCTTTCATGATATCAGGGAAGTTTTCTGCCCGCAAATCTTCAACAATTCTCTTTGCATTTTCTGTTATGCCCCCGCCCCCCACCCCATTCTGGTACTCCAGTGACTCGTAGGTTATTCCTCTTGATAGAGTCCCACGTAATTCTTAGGGTTTCTTCATTTTTTAAAATCTTTTATCTGATTTTTCCTCAAATAAGTTGGTGTCAAGTGCTTTATCTTCAGTCTCACTAATTCTGACTTCCATTGCCTCAATTCTGCTCCTATGTCTTTCTGTTGAGTTGTCTAATTCTGTAATTTTATTGTTAATCTTCTGGATTTGTGATTGCTGTCTCTGTGGATTCTTGCAGCCTGTTAAATTTGTCATTATACTCTTCTCTAATCTTTTTAATTTCCTGTATTGTGTGTTCTGCATTTTGCTTAATTTCCTTCCTAATTTCTTGATGAGTTCTGTATATTAATCTTTTGTATTCTGTGTCTGGTAATTCCAAGAAATTTTTCTCCTCTGGAAAATTTCTAGATTCTTTATTTTGGGAGCTTGCTGATGCCATCATGGATTGCCTCTTTATGTGATTTGATATTGACTGTTGTCTCCGAGCCATCAATAAGTTATTATATTTATTTATTTAATGTTTGCTTAGTGTGTCCTAGCTTCTTGTTTTGTTTTGATATGCTCACATAGGCTGCTTGTATGAGCTAGTTTGATTATTGGCACCTTTGAGGCTCTAGTGTCCTGTCACCAGGTAGTTAGATCTGTTTCTAGGTATGTGAGCTCAGGAGTCCACCCACTCCTCCTTATGGATTTAGCTCATGTACCCAGGTAGATAGCCACCAGGTGTGTGGTATAGGCTCTCACTTACAGTCCTGGACAGACATGGGTGATTGGTGTAGGCACAGGCATGTGACTGCAGCAGGGGGACACACTCTGAGCAAGGCAGGGGGCAGATGGTCGCACCCGAGTGTCCAGGAGGAAGGCATGTCCCTGTTCCCTTGAGCACGTAGGTGGGTGGGTTTGCAGCTGGACTATGAGCACCTAATTCTGTTGGCTGTAAGGACTGGGGAGCACCTCTTATTCATTGGCCCCTACTGCAGGTGGCTACGTGGCGTGGGTGGAGTCACCAGTCCTCAGGCCCCTGATGTGGGTAGGTGAATACCCTGCTTAATAGGCCAGGCAGCGTCAAATGTCAAGAACCTGCCACTTCACAGCCGAAACAGTGGAAGTTAGATGGCTGGTATATACCCTGTTGCACTCTGGTAACGAGGGCCTACGCTGTTGAGGTGGGCCCACACAAATCTATGCAGGAGGAAAGGCACTCAAAGTCCATGGATCCCTTATGCCTGTGCGTAAGCAAAGGAGTTGTGCCTACCCTGGGTTCCTGGCTTATGGGAGCCAGCAGTTTATTTTTTCCTCTGTTTGTTAGTTTGTTTACTCTCCAAGGCAGGAAGAATGGCTCCGGGCATTGTACGGATCCTACTTCCAGCCCAGGGGACTTGGCAATTGCTGAAGCCAGTCTGGGACCCAGTGCAGAGCAGGGAGCAGGGAGCAGGGAGCAGGGAGGTAAATGGGAGAGAGGTTTTTCCCTAAAGGGGGTGTTTTTGATCCACGTGGTAGGCCATACGCAATTACTTATCTTTCGCCAATCCAGTGCTGCTTCTCACTGGTTCTGGGTGGCCCTGTAGACTCTCTGGCGCTGGGTCTCTCCTGGTGGAGAAAATATGCCTCCCGAGCATGGCTGCTTGCCTGCCCGACCGCTCACCTGTGGGCTGCTCAGGCCTGAAGGGCTCAGGCTCTCTCTGGCTCAAGTCTGGCAACTCCTCGCTACTTCCAAACTGTCTCTCCCTCCCCCTGCTGCTCAGTCTGGTTCCTGAACTCTGTCTTTGATGTCCAGGGCTCCCAGATTGCCATATATAATCAATTCATTTGGTTTTTTCAGGTCTTTGTTGTAAGAGGGTCCACCAGAAGCATCTGTCTGTGCTGCCATCTTGGCCCTGCCTCCTCTTTGCCCACTTTTTAATTGGATTATTCATCTTCTTGTTATAGAGGTGTTGGATTTTCCTATAGATTTTGGAAATAAGACATTTGTTTGATATGTCATAGCAAAAAAAATTTTCCCAGTCTGTAGTTTCTCTTTTTAATCTTTTGGTGAAGTCTTTTGATTTTATAGTTTTTGGTTTTATATTTAGGTCTTTGATCCATTTTGAATTAGTTTCTGTGTATGGTGTGAGGTGTAGATCCTGTTTCACTTTTTTGCAGATGGACATCCAGTTTTGCCAGCATCTTTGTTAAAAGTATTGCTTTTTCTCCCTTTAATGTACTTAGGGTCTTTGTTGAATATCAGGTGACCGTAGGTGGATGGCCTTACATCTGGGTTCTTGATTCTGTTCCATTGGTCAACGTGTCTGTCATTGTACCAGTACCAGGCTATTTTAACTACTGTAGCTGTATAGTAGGTGCTGAGGTCAGGTAGTGTGAGTCCTCCTGCTTTATTCTTCAGTAGTGCTTTATTCATCTGGGGCCTCTTTCTTTTCCATATATAGTTAATAATTAGTTTTTCCATCTCTTTAAAGAATGCTGTTGATACTTGGATCAAGACTGCATTGTAGTTGTAGATTCCTTTGCGTTGAATTGACATTTTCATAATGTTGAGTCCACCTATCCATGAGCATGGTATGTTTTTCCATTTATGTAGGTCTCTTTTGGTTTCTTTAAGAAGTGTTTGGTAGTTTTCTTTCTATAGGGCTTTTATATCTCTGTTTAGATTTCTTTCTAAGTATTTTTTTTTTTAGGGTTTATTATAAATGATATTGCTTTCCCAATTTCCTTTTCATAGTTCTCTTTATTGGTGTATAGGAAACCAACTGATTTTTCTGTGTTTATCTTGTATCCTGCTACTCTGTTGAACCTTTCTATTAGTTCCAGTAGTTTTCTTGTGGAGTCTTTTGGGTTTTCTATGTATAGTATCAGATCATCTGCAAATAGGGATAGTTTTACATCTTCCTTACCAATTTGGATGCCTTTATTTCTTTTCCTTTCCTTATTGCTCTATCTAGGTCTTCCAGCATAATGTTAAATTCTCAGGGAGAATGCTTCAGCCTCTCTCTGTTGAGAATGATGTTCGCTGTTGGTTTTGCATGGATGCCCTTTATTATGTTGAGGAATTTCCCTTCTATTCCTATTTTATTGAGGGTTTTTATCAGGAAATGGTATTGAACTTTATCAAATGCCTTTTTTGCATTGATTGAGATGATCATATGATTCTTTTGATTTATGTATATGGTGGATTACATTGATTGATTTTCTAATGTTGAACCATCCTTGCATACCTGGTATGAATCCCAATTGATCATGGTATATTATTTTTTTGATATGATGCTGAATTCTATTGGCTAGAATTGTTTTGAGAATTTTTGTATCTATATTCATGAGGGATATTGGTCTGTAATTTTCTTTTGTTGTGGTGTGTTTGCCTGGTTTTGGTATGAAGGTTATGCTGGTTTCATAGAATGAATTTGGAAGTATCTCCTCCTTTTCTATGTTCTGAAATAGTTTGAGTAGTACTGGCATGAACTCTTTGAATGCTTGGTGGAATTCTCCAGTGAACCATCTGGGCTAGGGCTTTTTTGTTGTTGAGAGTTTTTTTTTTTTTATTACGTTTTCAATCTCTTCTCTTGTTATTGGTTTGTTCAGATTTTTGACCTCAGTTTGTAAATTTTTCCGTTTCCTCTAGATTTTCAAATTTCTTGGAGCATTGTTTTTCATAGTACTCTTTTGTGATCCTTTGTATTCAGTTGGGTTTGTTGTAACGTCTCCTATTTCATTTATTATTTATTTGTTTCCTCTCCTGTTTTTCTTTTGTCAGTTTGGCCAGTGGTTTGTGGATTTTGTTGACCTTTTCAAAGAACCAACTTTGGGTTTTGTTGATTCTTTCTATTGTTTTTCTGTACTCTATTTCATTTATTTCTGCTCTAATCTTTGTTATTTCCTTTCTTCTGGTAGCTGTGGGCTTCTTTTGCTGTTCTTTTTCTATTTGTTTGAGTTGTGTAGCTAATGTTTGAATTTTCTCCCTGTCTTTTTTTTTTTTTTTACGTGTACATCTATTGCTATAAATTGACTTTTGAGCACTACCTTGGCTGTGCCCCAAAGGTTTTGGTAATATGTGTTTTCATTCTTGTTTGATTCAAGTAATTTTTTGACTCCGTCTTTGATTTCTTCTATTACCCAGTGGTTTTTAAGGAAAATGTTATTCAGTTTCTGTGTATTTGATTTTTTTTCCTTACTCTTCCTGTTATTAAATTCTTCTCTTATGGCATTATGGTCAGAGAACATGATTTGTACTATCTCAATGTTTTGGATTTTGTTGAGGGTTCCATTGTGGCCTAAGGCGTGGTTTATCCCTGGAAAATGTTACACGCACATTTGAAAAGAATGTATATTTTGCTGCTGTTGAGTGGAGTGTTCTACATATGTTTATGAGATCAAGTTGGTTGATTGTGGCCTTTATATCTTCTGTATCTTTGTTGATTTTCTTTCTAGGTGTTCTGTCCTTTATCAAGAGTGGTGTGTTGAAATCTCCTATTATTGTAGCATTGTCAGTTTCTCTTTTCAGTGCTGTTAGAGTTTGCTTTATGTATTTTGTGGCCCTGCCATTGGGTGAATAGATATTTATTATGGTTTTGTCTTCATGGTGGATTTTCCCTTTGATCATTATATAATGTCCTTCCTTGTCTTTTACGGTGGATTTTGCCTTAAGATCTATTTTATCTGAGATTAGTATTGCCATTGCTACTCTTGTTTGGTTGGTGTTTGCTTGATATATTTTTTTTCCATCCTTTGATTTTTAATATATTTATGTCTCTTTTCTGTGATGTGACTCATAGACAGCATATTGATGGGTTCTTTTTTAAAAATACATTCTGTTGCTCTCTATCTCTTTATGGGTTCATTTAAGCCATTTACATTCATCGTGATTATCTATAGGTGTGAGTTGATTGCTGTCATTTTGTACTAATTTTTTTTTGTGTGTGTGTGTGTGTGTGTGTGTGGTGCTGATGTTTTCTTTGTTCCTCTTACTCTCCTGATCTGACTTCCTTTTTTTGTGGATTTTTTTTTTTTTTTTGTCTTTCATTTTTGTAGATTTTATGTTTACTGTGAGTTGATGTTTTTCTTCTTTATTTTGATGAGTTAGTTTTTTAACTTTCTTTGTGGTTACCTTGAAATTCACCCCTGTCTTCGTAAGTTGGAACCAGTCTTTTATTACTTGATATTGGCTTGACTTCCTCTCCATTTGAAAGTTCTATACGTACACCTTTTATTCCTTCTTTTATTGTTCTGACATTGTCATTTACAGATTGCTGTCTCTGTTTTTCTGTTGTAAATCTTTTAGCTTTGTTTTATCCTTGAGAGTTCATTAGCTAGGTTGGTATCTGGCTGTGTTACTCGTCTAGTGCTACTGTAACAGAAATGTCACAAGTGGATGGCTTCAACAAAGAGATGTTTATTCTTTCATGGTGTAGGAGGCTAGTAGTCCAAATTCAGGATGCCAGCTCCAGGGGAAGACTTTCTTTCTCTGTCGGCTCTAGGAGAAAGTCCTTGTCATTAATATTCCCTACGGTTGAGGAGCTTCTCAGAGCAGGGACCCCGTGTCCAAAGAACATGCTATTCTCCTGGGTCTTATTTCTTGGTGGTATGAGGTCCCCATGTTACTCTGCTTGCTTCTGGCTTTTATATCTCAAAAGAGATTGGCTTTAGACACAATCTAATCTTGTAGATTGAGTTCTGCCTCATTAACATAATGACAACTAATCCCATCTTATTAACATCATAGAGACAGGATTTACAACACATAGGAAAATCACATCAGATGACAAAATGGTGGACAATCACACAATACTTGGAATCAGGGCCCAGCCAAGTTGACACACATTTTTGGGGGACACAATTCAATTCATAATACTGGCTGTCTTGTGTTCCGGATTCAGGTTGTTGTCTGATGTTGTTTGTTCTCTAACCAAAGGACTCTGTTTAATAAATCTTGTAAGTTTGGTTTGGTATTTACATATTCCCTTAATTTCTGTTTATCTGGAAATGTACTAACATCACCATCATATTTGAGCAAGAATTTGCAGGATATATTATTCTTGGTTGGCAATTTTTTTCTTTCAAGGTTTTATATATGTCGTATCATTGCTTTCTTGCCTGAATGGTTTCTGCCAAGTAATCAGAGCTTAGTCTAATTGTTTCCCATTTGTATGTGAGTTTTCAGTTTTCTAGAGCTGTTCTCAGGATTCTTTGTTTTTGGTTTTGGCGAGTATGATTACGATATGTCTTGTTGACTTTTTTATGGGGTCTATTCTATATGGCATTTGTTGAGCTTGGATGGTCAGCTTTTCATCTTTCATGATATTAGGGAAGTTTTCTGTCAGCAAATCTTCAATGATCCTCTCTGTTTTTTCCGTTTTTCTCCTCCTCTTCTGGAACTCCGGTCATGTGCAAATTTTTGTGCTTGATTTTATCCCATAATTCCCAGGTTTTCTTCACTTTTTTCTCTGATTTTTCCTCAAACACAGTGGTATCCAGGGATTTGTCTTCGGTTTCACTGATCATGTCTTCCGTTGTTTCAGATTTGCTTCTAAAACCTTCTATTGCACTGTCCATTTCTGAAATGTTGTAGTTTATCTTTTGGATTTCTAATTGTTGTTTTTATATGATTTCTAGTTGTTTATTTGTTTTGACATTTTGTTTCTGTATTATTTTCCTGAATTCTTCCATTGCTTTCTTCGTGTTTTCCCTGATTTTGTCTGTATTTTTCATGATTTTGTCTATTTTTTCCTTATTTTTGTCTGTCTTTTCCTTCATCTCTTTCCTCTTCTCTTGGAGAACCCTGAATATTAGTGGTTTGAATTCTGTATCAGGTAGTTCCAGTGCCTTTTCTTCTACTGGAAGGTCATCTGGTGTTTTATTTTGGTCGCCTACTGTAGTCATCCTGTCCTGTTTTTTAATATGTTTTGATATTGTCTTCTGTCTCTGGGACATTCAGGAATTATTTTCTTCATTTGTTGATTGTTTTGTCCTGCTTTTTTGATTTATTTGGTTATGTCTGGGCAGGCAGGCTGGGTGTGTTTTGTTACATGTCTGTGGGCACAATACTTATCATCACTTTGCCCAGGTGGGCAGGGCCAGACTCTCAGCTGTGGTGCAGCAGGGCAGGTCCAATAGAGGGTAGGACAGGGATGGGGGCAGTGCTGGGTGGGGTCTGAGGGTCTGCACCAGTGCCACTCGTGTGTGCCAGGCTTGGTGCACAACTCTTTTGCCACATTTTCCTGGAAATATCCTAGTAGCGATTCTGTATAATAGTTCTTAGAACTGGAAGCTACCTCCTAAAGAAATCTTGTTTCTCTAGTGCTTCAGACAGATAAAATTCTCCCTTTTATAGGCAAGGTGGCCTATCTTAGAAAGTGAACTGCTTTATTACATTCAACAAGTGGTCCTGGTCCTACTTGTAGCTTAAATTTATTTTGTCCATAGTTCTTCTCCCTAATCCACTTTTCTGACTTTCCTATTTTGGTTAATGGTACCTTTTTCTAGAAACAGAAGCTCAAAATTGAGTGTCATTTTATATTCTCTATCCAACAACATAAAATGGTTGATTTCCTGCCAATTTTGCCTTCTTAACACAGTGGTTCTCAACCCTGGCATGCATGAGAGTCAACTGTGGAGCCTTTAAAAAATATAACTCCTGAAATCCATCCTTGCATATGTCAGGGTGTATCCTTATTTTGTGTTATGAAATTTTCATATATACCGAAGAATAAATATAATGTAAATTATAAAAATAAAGTATAAAATATAATAAAGATGATTTTGTTTATCTTCCACCTAGCTCAAAAAACAGAACATTATACATACTGCTGGAACTTCCTCAATACTCCTGGTCTATGACTTTGTTCTTCCTCCCTTCAAGGGTGATTCGTATTCTGAATGTTGTATTTAACTTTTGCTTGGACTTTGTTATTGTTTTATGTTATGGATTGACTAGTGTCCCTCCAAAATATTTGTTTTAAATTCCTAACCCCTATACTTCTGGATGTGATCTCATTTGGGAATAGGGTTTTCTTTGTTGTGTTAATGAGGCCATATCAGGGTAGGGTGTGTTTTAAGTCAGTCACCTTTGAGATATAAAATGAGCAGATTAGGCACAGAGAAGCAAGCAGAGATGGGGGCAAATAGATGCCACACGACATGAAGATTGCCAAGAAATCGAGGAACAGAAGCTGAAAAAAGACAAGAATCTCCCTCCAGAGCCGACGGAGAGGGAAAGCTTTCCCATAGAGCCAGTTCCCTGAATTTGGACTTCTAGTCTCTTAAACTGTAAGAAAGTAAATTTCTGTTTGTTAAAGCCACCCAGTTGTGGTATTTCTGTTATAGCAGCACCAGATGACTAGACCTTTTTTTACAGATATATGTTTTCCTAAACAACTTACAGTCAGATTTTGAATTTTATGTAAATGTGGTCATATTGTATATAATCTTCTGTCACTTGCTTTGTTTATTCTATGCCATGGTTTTGAGATTCATCTGTATTGGTACATTAACTGTGTTTCATTTATTTAGATTACCATTCTGCTTATGACTCAAGCCCAATTTATTCACCCATACTCCCCTGGATGGACATTTGGATTGCTTCTAGTTTATTATTACTATTTTGCTCTTATAAACATGTTGCTCTGAATATTATTGCTCATCCCTCCAGATGCACATATTAAATAGCATCTCTAGGGCATAGACCTGGGAATGGAATTGCTCGGTTGTATCTTCACTTTTACATATACATCTTCACATTTGTAACATAATTCCAAGCTTCTTCTCCGAAGTGGTTGTATTAGTTTACGCCTAGAATTGTATATGAGAATTTGTGCTCCATAGCTCTGTCTTTTGCTGGCGCCGAAGTTTTTCTTCCCCCCATACTAGAAGGTATAAAGTGGCATCTTACAGTGATTTTAATTTGTGTTTTCTTGATTAATACTGAGGCTGAGCATCTTTTCTTATCTGAACCTAACAGTCTTTATTCTTCTGTGAAATTTTTGTTTCTCTCTTGCTGTGCGTATGCATTTTTAAAAGTTTACAGATAATTCTAAAGAGCATCCAAGGATGAGAGTAACTGCCTTTCTGTTTCTCACTTCTGATCTTTCCTCACTGTGGTTACTGTATCTGCACTTGCTCAGACCCTCATCACCTCAGCGCATCTCAGCTATTCGCAATAGTCTTCATCAGATACCTTTTACTTCTTAATATCTTGCTATTGTCAGTATGATCACCAAAGTTTCTTCCTTCCATAGCTGGCTGCCCATGAGCTCCACTGTCTATACCATACTCCCCGAAAAGCTGGAAGTAATCTTCTCACCCTCTTTCTTGGTCTTCTGAACTATTGCAACATTCTGTAACTCCTATATTTTCCATATTTTACTTACCACCTTCTACCTGGTGTTATAGTTGTCTTTTCCAGGCAGTCAATTGAAGAAGATACAATACTGTGTTTTCCCCACTCCCATCTCAATGCCTCATAAATAGTAAGTGATCATAATTTTTGTGAATGAATGAAATTGCGGAGTGGAGATAGAACCCCAGTCTCAGGATTCTGTCTACATTTTCTCTATTAAGCCAATCAACTCTTCAGGGCCAAGAACTGAGTTTTCTGAATCTTTTGTTCTTTTCTCAACTAGACTATCTTTCACATGCTTGGTGTGAAGACAAAAGAAGATCTTGAGATTTATTGTTATTGTTATTTAAGCAAACATTTAAAATTATACATGCAGATGTATCCTTAAGTCCAAAGACTTTTTAAAAAAAAATTATTAATGATGCAAATTGTTAATAATTTAGTGTGATTTTACTTAAAGAAAACAGTTTACATTTTTTACAAGTCAAATATGGTTAACAAAATTGCTAAGTTATTGGGCAAAACTACTTCTCATAAATATATTGGTGCATCTTTATATGCAAAAAATATTTACGAATTATGTGGAAGTATAAAGCAATAAGGCAGAATTTCTTACGTGCCTTTTAAATTGTCCCTAAAGTCATTTCTACATGAATGTTCCAAACATTATTAGAGAGAATAGCATCATTGGAAAAGAAAAAAGTAATATCAAGCAAAACTTCTTATATATATGTAATTCTTGTTTAACAGTCATATTTTACAGCAAGCCCTTCTTGGTAGTTTTTTGTGCTATTGATGCTGAATGTGACTTTGTTGCTATCTCCTTAGGTCTTTGAATTGGGCTGGTGTGCAGGCAATAGTGAGAGACAGCTTTCTGAACCCAAGTTGAATCAGGCTTCCTAGTGATACCCAAAATCATTAAAATGCTTAGGTGGTGTGATATAAAAAATTCATTAAACCCAGCCTATTTCTCTTCATAGTGATTATGGAAGAATGTAGCAGTTTTCTTTCACAAAATTATCCAGTATCATTTTAGGTCAGTAGTAGATCTAGTTGGCTAGTGATACCAAAGCAGTTCTTCCACTTTATCCCTTTTCTCTCTTGTCTCCTTCTACTAGGAGTTAAAAAGTCAAATACTTGCTTGCGACCCTGTTCTGGCCAGGGAAAATTAAGGGGAAAGCCGTTGAAGGCCTAATGAGAAAGATAATTTGTTTCCCAATGAAAAAGATAGACATAGGAAGAGAGGTTGTTGGCATTGTACCCTCCCTTCCCTTCTTTCTTGGGTTGTTGGTGAGATGATATGTCTAGAGCTTCAGCAGTCATCCTATGACTAAAAGGACAAAAACCAGCACACTGAAGTAGTGAATGGGAAAAGGCTGATTTGTAATGACCCTGTTGAGCCACTGTATGAATCCTGGAAATGACTACCGTCATATACATGTATAGGTAAACAATAAACAATAAGTATATTATTCTTTACTGTTGGATTTTGTATTACTAGAAGGTGAGTGCGTCCTGATAGAGTCATATGTGGAAAGAGTCATCCATCTATAAATCAATATAAACTTCCCTTGAAAACATTTATCTATTTCTTCTATCATCCCCCCCCTCCCCAATCTATCTATCTACTACCTACCTACCTACCAATTTCAACAACCTTTTGGTGAGTTTTCTATCTGCCCTGAGATGAGCTTCAAGAGACTTTACTTTTCCTTTCCTGAGATTTTATAACAATTTGTTACTCATTCGCTTTATGCAATACATCCTTCTGGCACCGGTTGTGAATATTTTTACAGTAATGATGTTATCATCTTTATGGCAATCTGACTCATATTTAGCTTTGTTATATATGATATTCTGTACTCATCTACATGGTGGACTCATCTAGTTTACTGAGGAGTTTTTTTGCCCCTTTAGGGAGTCTTAACAAAGTCTTCATCCATAGGATAGCTTTATGTCCCGAAGTCTACATTTTCTAGAAATTCATAAGACTTCATTGAAAAAGTCGCCTCATGGAACCCAAATATATCCATAAATTCTCTTGATGTGTCTTTGAAAAACAACCTTAGTAGGATAAATTATTTTTACTATTATTTCCATGCCTCCTATATGCTTGATTGAGTCTCATTAAATCATTGAACTCGCACAAAAGACATCCAGTAAATCTGGAGTTTTTTATTCTAGAGCAGGAGTTGGCAAACTTTTTCTGTAAGGGGCCAAATAATATTTTAGGCTCTGTGGCCATATAGCATATCTTTTGCATGTTCTTCTTTGTTTTTGTTTTTATAACTCTTTAAAAATGGAAAAGCCATTCTTAGCTCATGGGTCCTACAAAGACAGGGTGCAGATTGGCTTTGGTCCACGGGTGGTTTGCCAACCCCTATTCTTGAGAGTTATTCTGGAAGGCAGAGTTAGGAAGCAGCTTCCACCACTCCAAAAATAGAAAACAAATAGCTGAGAATATTTAAAATAAAAGTTATGAAGGAAAGAGAAAAAGAGACGGAGAAAAAAAAACACTAGAATACCAGCATTTCTATGTACGTAATAAGTGTGAGAGTCACTTTTGCTTTCAACTTTGAAAGAGCTGGAAAGATTATCACTCCTACCCTTACAACAAGTATGAAGCTCAACAAACTGTAAATTAATTTTTTTTGGAAACATATCAGAGAATTTATGTCTTATGGTAAACAGTGAACCGGGAATTTGGAGATTTGGGCCCCTTCAGAGAGAAACAGGGCCTGACCATTTGCTTACAACAGGGCAGAGAGACATGGCAGAATAGCATATAAACTGATAAGAAGTTCAGCAAGGAATTAACAAATTGCTAAAGGCTGGAAGTGAGCTGGTATGAGAGTGTAAAGCTCTTGTGGCTGCAGACATAGAAGATTCTTTATAGAATTCTTGCAGGATTTTTCCTAAAGGAGCCCCCACTAAGTAGTCACAAGAAAGATTAGTGAGAATCCTAAAAAATCTACCCCTAGCTCCCATAGTGCTGACGGGAAGGAACAGTAGCCTCTGCTGAAACTCTGCTGAGACCCATCTCCCCAATCCTCACTATGAACAAATGCCTTAGTCTGAAGGGGAAGAACAACACAAACTGTAGTCTGAGAGCAGTGGTGAAAACCTCCCTTACCTGTTCTCCACCAAGCTAACAAGTCTCAAGTAAAAATAACAGTAAAATACAGCAGGAGGAGCTGCAACAGAAAAGTGCTTTCTTGACAACAGTGCAAAGGAATGACCCAAAGCAAAGAAGAGAAACCCAAAGCCAACAGGAACAGCCATTGAGAAAAAATCCTCTGGAAAATTACTCCACACACTAAGTACAAAGTATAACTAATGGAACTTGAAGTCTTTGATGCACTGAGTAATTGTAGCAATCACAAACTTTAAACAGTCTAACACCTGATTAGAATAACACAAACTCCACTGAACACTAAAGGCCAGACAGAACAAAAGACATGTTAGTCTTCAAGCATTAAAAAATATTTACCTAAGTATCTACTATCAAATACAACTTGTCAGGCTTTCAACAAAAAATTAAAAGGCATATAAAAAAGCAAGGGAAAACACTGTCTGAAGAGACAAAGCACACATCAGAATCAGACTCAAATATGATACAGATATTGAAACTATCAGACAGGGAATTTAAAATAACTATGATAAATATCATAGTTATTAAACTTTGACTACACTATGATTATACCTTGCTTGCTGAAAGTGAAGAAAACTTGAAGCACTTGCTCATGAAGATCAAAGACTACAGCCTTCAGTATGGATTACACCTCAACATAAAGAAAACAAAAATCCTCGCAACGGACCAATAAGCAACATCATGATAAACGGAGAAAAGATTGAAGTTGTCAAGGATTTCATTTTGCTTGGATCCACAATCAATGCCCATGAAAGCAGCAGTCAAGAAATCAAACCATGCATTGAATTGGGCAAATCTGCTGCAAAAGACCCTTTAAAGTGTTAAAAAGCAGAGATGTCACTTTGAAGACTAAAATGTGCCTGACCCAAGCCATGGTGTTTTCAGTTACCTCATATGCACCCAAAAGCTGGATAATGAAGAAAGAAGACTGAAGAAGAATTGATGCCTTTGAGTTATGTTGGCAAAGTATATTGACTGTATCATACACTGCCCAAATAATGAACAGATCAGTCTTGGGAGAAGTACAACCAGAATGCTCCTTAGAAGCAAGAATGGCATGACTTTGTCTCACATGCTTTGTACATGTTATCAGGAGTAATCAGGCCCCAGAGAAGGACATCATGCTTGGTAAAGTAGAGGGTCAGTGAAAAAGAGGAAGAGCTTCAATGAGATGGATTGACAGAGTAGCTGCTACAATGGGCTCAAACATAACAGAGATTGTGAGGATGGCCCAGGACGGGGGAGTGTTTTGTTCTGTTGTACATGGGGTCGCTATGACCTGGAGCTGACTCGAGGGCATCTAACAACAACAACAATTATTAATATGTTAAAGGCTTTATTGGAAAAGGTAGATAACATATAAGACCAGATAGATAATTTCAGCTGATAGATAGAATCAATAAGAAAGAATCAAATGGAAATGCTAGGAATCAAAAACATAGTAACAGAGATAAAGAATACCTTCAACTGACTCATCAGTAGACTTGACACAGCCAAGGAAAGAATCCTTGAATTTAAAGGTAAGTAAACAGAAATTATTGTTGCTAGCTGCCATAGAATTGACCCCTGACTCATGGCAACCCCACGTGCAATGGGATAGGACTGTTGTGATCCAGGGAATTTTCATTGGCTGATTTTTCAGAAATAGATCTCCAGATCTGTCTTCCTACTCTGTCTTAGTCTGGAAGCCCCACTGAAACCTGTTCAGCATCATTGCTACACAGAAGTCTCCACTGACAAAAAGGTGGTGACTGTGCTTCAGGTGCATTGGAATTGAACCCAGGTCTTCTGCGTTGAAGGTGAGAATTCTACCACTGAACCACCACTACCGCCAAGTAGAAATTGCCCAAATGGAAACTGAAAGAGAAAAGAGAATGGGAAAACAAAACAAAACAGAACAAAAACAAAGAAAAAACAGGGCAGAGCATCCAAGGGCTGTGGGGCAATATCAGTCTAGCATACAAGTAACTGGAATCCCAGAAAGAAAACTGGGCAGAAAAATATTTGAAGAAATAGTCACTGGGAATTAAAAAAAAAATTACTAACAGATACCAAAGCACAGATTTAAGAAGCTGAGAGAACACTAATCTGCATAAATTTTAAAAAACCCATACTTAGGCATATAATATTAAAAAATGCTGAAAACAAAAGAAAAAGAGAAAATCTTTAAGACAGCCATAGAAAAAAATCATTACCTACAGAGGAGAAAAGTTAAGAATTAATGCAAACTTTTTGTTAGAAACCATGTAAACTAGAAGATAATGAAGTGTCATCTTTAAAGTATAAAAGAAAAAAACCTGTCAACTTAACATTCTGTTCTATGCAAAACATTCTTCAAAAGTGAAAGGGGTGGTGGGAACCACTTCCTCATACAAACAAAACCTGAGGACATTAATTGTCAGACCATCCAATAAGAGAGTTAAAGGAAGTTCTTTAGGACAGAAGGGATAATATATAAGCCAGAAACTTGGTTCTACACAAAGAAATGAAAAACATCAGTAATAGAATGAATGAAAATATAATAAAATATTTTTCATATTTTTTAATTGATCAAAAAGATAACTGACTGTTAAAAGCAAATGTAAAAATGTATTTATGTGTTTATAGCATATGCAAAAGTGAAATGTATGAAAAAATGGCACAAGGGTTGAGAGGAAGGAATTAGAAATATACTATTATAATGTGTTTACGGTACACATTAAATGACGTCATATTATTTAAAGGTAGGCTCAGATTAAACAAAAAGTAGATAGCAAACCCTAGGACAATCACAAAAAAAGAGAAAAAAAAATACAAGTAGTAAGTCAATGTAGGAGATAGTATGTGTCATGGATTGACACTTGTGGTATTTCTGTTAAAGCAGCACCAGATGACTGAGATAGAATGGGGTGCTTCCAGGCACTTAATTGGTGGAGCTACCGAGCTTTGGAACACTTGCCCCAGCAGGGCAGATGTGGGTGTGAGGCCCAAGGGCCAAGAGGCCACAGGAAGCAGAAGCTGAAGAGACAAGGAACACAAGAAGCCGAGCTGCCTCAGTCTCAAAAGGTATGGCTATGACCTCAAGGGTTTCAAAGGGTGGAGCCATGGCCTCTGGTATTTCTAAGGTTGGAGCTGGCACTCCGATGGACTAGGAGAATTGTGTGCCTAAAGCTGAGGGAGCAGAGTTGCAGTCCCAGTGGGCCTGGAAGGCAGAGCTGAAGACCACTGCTGAGGGGCCTCCACCAGAATCCGGAGACTGTGGCCAATACCCAGAGTCTGGAGGGCAGGGCTATTGTGTAAATAGTCTCCGAAAACAGAGGATTATTTTCAGGCCTTGAGGTCTAATGTAATGTGTTCTGCTAACTAGCTTGGTGTCTGTTACTCCTTCTTTCTCTGCAATTTCTCCCATTTGTAATGGAAATGTCTAGCTTGTGCCTGTTCTGCCATTGTTCCTTTGGAAGCAGATAACTTGTTTCTAGATTTCACAGATGAGGGGGAATTTTTGGATTTTGGACTTGAGGGGAAGACTTTTGCTGTGATATGATGAGCTGAATATGTTTTGCATGTTGCAAGGATGTGATTTTTTGGGGGCCTAAGGGTGGAATGTCATGGATGGAATTGTGTCCCCCCAAAAATCTGTGTAGCAACTTGGTTAGGTCATGATTCCTGGTATTGTATGATTGTGTAATCTGATGTGATTTCCTTATGTGTTGTAAACTCTATCACTATGATAAGATTGTATGTGATCTCCTTATGTGTTGTAAATTCTATCACTGTGATGAGGTTATACTGATTACGCTGACAAGATTAGATACTGTCTTAATGCAATCTCTTTTGAGATATAAAAGAGACAAGTGAGCAGAGACACATGGGAACCTCATACCACCAAGAAAGCAGTGCCGGGAGCAGAGCCCGTCCTTTGGATCTAAGGTTCCTGCGCAGAGAAGCTCCCGGACCAAAGGAAGACTGATGACATGGACTTTCCTCCAGAGCTGCTGGAGAAAGTGTTCCCTTGGAGCTGATGCCCTGAATTTGGACTTGTAGCCTACTGGACTGTGAGAGAATAACCTTCTCTTTGGTAAATCCATCCACTTATGGTATTTCTGTTAGAGCAGCACCAGATGACTCAGACAGTATGGAATCATAAAATTGCTCAATTAAAGTCAGATAAACATATGAATGTGGTTTCTATGTTTTGAACACGCAAACAGAAGAGAAAACTAAGAGTTCTGGTGGTATCCAGTGAGTCACAGGAGAGAACAGTTGGGAAAGGGACCAGAAATACTAGCACTACCTGAGATACTGATCCACAGGCCATAGGAAATATGGAAGGTACACTTGAGAATGTAACTTGGGGGAGAATAATTGATCTTGTAGCTTTCACTGAGATTTGCTGGGACAAAAGTCAAGTTCAGAAGTGATGGAAAGATTTGTCTTCTTCTGAAAGGTTATTATCAATGATCTTCTATAAGGAATAAGGGGTGATGATAGTGGTAAATGCCAGAATTTCAGGTGGAAGATTTAAAGATGCCAATTGTGTGTATTCTTGGTTAAAGCTATTAGGTGGGTCTAAATAGTAGAGCCAAATGATTAGGAGATTGTGGTAGACATTAGTGCTTCCCAGCAATATTTTCAATTCTGTTTCTGAGCACAGGGCTATTACCCTTCTTTCCCTCTTCTTTGAAGTTACATGTAATCATGTGATTCTGACAAATTAAAATGAGCAAAAGTGAGCAATGTTATCTGGACCTTGAGCACATCTAGCATGAGTGAGAAACAAATGTTTGCTATAGTAAACCAAGAAGAAGCTGGTTTCCACCCTTCTTCTCACCTATCTTTGAAGCCTGTGAGGTCCTTGGAGAATATTTAACTGTTTAAATAAAGGACAGTTTAAAAACAATAGTTGCAGGAAAGTAGATTTTAGGTCGATAAAGAAAGTACTTTCTGTTAGATACTAAAGACTGGAAGTATATGGTAGAAGGCAGTCCATAATTGACTGAGGGTTTCTAGCCTCAGAATTTTTGATTCTTAGATCTTTTCCAATGGATAACCTCTTGTGTCTGTCTTTATTCCTTTCTCTGCCTTATTTTCTTCATCAAATTTATCACTTCTTTATACTACGTTAAAAAGCAATCTATCAGTCTATCTATTTATACCTGGTAGTGTCCTGGAGCCAGCTTGTACCAGGTCAAAAGAGCTGATTTTTAAAATTTTTAGGAATTTTGCAAGCCAGTTGTTAAACACTGACATTATTAAAAATTAAATTATATAAGCTTACAATTAAATAACTTACATTAAGAACCAAGGTAATAATACTCAATTCCTAATTATTTGACTATTTTACTACCATTTATGTGCTTGAGGTTGTTTACACTTATTGTATCTGTATGATGGAAATATTTTGTGACATTGCCCTGTGTATGTCACCCCTGATTTCTGTGTTCAGTGATGTCACCTTGATAGCTGGAAATCAGCCATGGTGGGATTATTTACACATAGAAGTTGTCAAATGCCATAAATCATAAACTTTCCTTCTAGAGAACTTTTTGTTAAACATGTACCAGCACACCACTGTATCTATTTATCTCTCTTTATCTCTAGAAATTAAGCTCCATAAAGGTACAGACTTAGTTATGTTCACTGTTGTTGATGCTCAATAAATATTTATTAATTGTATAAATTAATGACTGGCTAATAACAGAGCCAGCAGGAATTTAAAAAAGAAGCAAGATGAGGGAAACCAGATGTATAGTTTCGTAGGGCTGGCTGCCATAACAAAATACCACAAACATATAAGAATAGAAGTTTATTTTCTCACGGTCTTGGAGGCTGGGAGTCTGAGATCAAGGTGTCGATGGCGTTGATTCCTTCTGAAGCTTTGAGGGATAATCTGTTTTCTGACTCTCTCCTACTTCTGGTAGCTCAAGTTGTTCCTGGGCTTGTGGCTGCAGCACCATATGGTGTTCTTCCTCTGTCTCCCTGTCTCTGTGTATCTTCTCTTCTTTTATAAGAATACTAGTCATATAGGGTTAGAACCTACCCTACTCCAGTATGACCTCATGTTAACCTAACTGATAATATGTTCAAAGACCCTATTTCCAAACAAAGCCACATTCAGAGATGCAGGGGTTAGAACTTCAGCATACTTTTATGAGGGACACAATTCAATCCATAACACCAGGGGATATGAGTGGGAAGGTTTGGATGAAGTTGAAATTGCTGTCTGTCTTTTTTGGTGTGCTTGTCTTGGCTGTTTTACAGGGGCAGTACTTAGGAAATAGCACCTAACACCATTCAATTTTCACATCCGGTTCTTCAGAGAGAGCTTCACAAATCGAGTGTTGGGCCATTCACATGTTCCTGAAGAAAATTTGACCTTTTTTCTTCCCTTGTAGTGTTTAATGCAAGTGCATTTGCAGGCAGGAGTGCTGATTGTATAGAAAGAGAGATAAGATCTTATCTCAAATAAACCTTAGTCCCCAAAATGCCATCTCAGCAAACCTAAAAAGAAGATAAAGCTGTGAAGTGGATTTCCTGTCAGTCAGGAGAAGCCAAGCCCAGTTAGGTGGTCCTTGGGGAGACTGAACAAGGGAGACTGAAGACAAATCACAGCTACCATCTTAAAGAGGTTTCACTGAAATATTCCTTAGACCGAAATCTATTGTTTATATTAATGAAGTCACTAAAGGCACCCACCTTTTGACCACATTTAAAAAATGTTTTCTGAGGACATTTGTACTGCTCTAGACCAGGCAGTAGTCTGGCCTATAGACATGTTAAATTTGACCTGTATGGGAGTTCAAAACATCGAATTAGTTCCCAACATCTAAAAATCAAGTAATTTCCACTAAAAATCTAGATTTCTGATTTCTCTTAATAATTCAGTATATTCATTAACTCTGAATCTGTATTACCACATGGAAAAAATTCACCTGAACCATACTCTCCAGCTTACCATTATCTCCACCACGTTCTGGTATCCTATACCTGGTCATCTCTGCTCCCTCAAGTTATCTATCTTCTAGCCAATTAACCTTCCTGGGTCTCATTTTCTTGACATGTAAGTGAAGTGGTTGTAACAAGTGGTAACTAACGGTTCTTACTGCCCTAGCCTTCTGTGCTTGCACTGAATAACTTAGACACTTACAGTATTATAGCTTTAGTGTCCAACTCCTCTGTATTCCCATCTCTGTTGTTCTATGTCTCTTTCCCCATCACCATCTCTATTTCTATCATTATCTATAAAGATTATTATTCTCTTAAATAGTATATTTGTAGACAAGGATGCCTAAAGGGCTGTCAGTGACAGAGAGGAAGTGTGGGACTTGATGAGGCAAAGGAGCATGCTTGAACATCCATTCTCTCTTCTCCCTTCCGATTAGAGATGCCTTTGCATGGTTTAGAGTCTTATTGTGGCTTGAAGGTCTCTTTTAGCAGTAAAACATGCTGGTTCTAAAAGAGGACTCCACAACTCAGGGAGAATACTTTTTTACTGCAGCCATATTTTTTTAGTATAATTTGCTCGGAATATAAAGTGATCAATTGCTGCAAATGTTCATTGTATACTTTCAAAGTTGAATATACCTGCCAGCACTAGTTCTTTATAATTAAGCTATCATGATGATAGGTATCCTAGACATACATATATAAAGAACAATTTGCATTTTTCTTTATTTTCAACTTATCACACCTAACTGGATAGCTTCTTTTTAAAAGGAAAGGCAGAAAAAAAAAATTCACTAACCTGTTTCACAGGGATAAAGATGCTATTTAATACACCAGCAGCTGCAGCAATCTGAAGATCAGAGTGTAAGGTAAAAGCTAATGGGCAGACTTGTTGGATGATTTAGTTTTATGGATTTGACAAAGCACATCTAATGTAGGATACTTTTGTAGTGTATTCCCCCACTTCTTGGATGTAAAACATCATCATAAAAATGAAACACATTTTAGTTTCATGGCTAGATGGGATATATGCTATCAGTTCTTGTGTGAAGAAATTTTTTCCCTTGATTTCTTTTTCTGTTCAAATTATAAATAGATCTCTAGCCAATGAAGCCTCTGTATGTAATTTATATTTAGAGTGCCTAAGAATTGACATTATTTTCCGAAACAGGTAAGGTGTTTCACTAATATTCTTGCTATTTCATTTTGTGGATCATCAAAAAAATGTGCATAGTGACAAAAAATTTAGTTACTTCTTGCTTGTGGAGGATGACATTAGAGATTATGTGGAAAGAACAGCTACAACAACACACACACTTTGGAGGTTTAATAAAGTGTGTAATTTAGAAATAATTCTGTTTAGTACAGTTTATATTTTTGTCTCACTGATTCCTCTTCCTTCCTATAGATCCTGAAAATCTTTCTTTTTTTATTTCTCTCTCTCTCTTCTTTTCATTTCTTTATTGCAGGAGCAGATAGTGCTAGTGATGGACCTGGGAGATGAATTAATAATAACAGGTTATTCTAATTGCATTCCTTTATTTTCTTTTTCCCCTTAATAAGAAAGGCAGAAAATATATTCCTGTTTTCACTGCCTGTTTGCAAAATCACCTCTAATGTTAATCAGTGTATCTCATTCATAAGCTCTTGGGTTTATGCTGCTTAAAAATGACAAGTGCAGACTTGTGGGCAACATGGCAGTGTAGACAGAAGCACCATGCCATCCCTCCGCAGCAAAGATCCAAAAAACTAAGACAGACAGAGTCACACATCAATCCTGAAACCCTAACCATCAAATGAAGAGATAAAGAACTTAGCCAAGCACTGAGTGAAATAAGAAACCGACAGAGAACAGAGAGCGAGGAGAGATAAATGCAAAGGTCTCTTATCAGCTGCCGCAGCACAGATCCGCCATCTTGGACTCCTATTGGAGATCAGCGAACAGGGAGTACAAAAAAGCAGCTTCATGGAATTTCTAGCAGGAGACAGAACAACCGGTAACTGGTGATAAATGCTTTCCCACCCCCCACCCTTCTTCTTCCTCAATTGGCCTCCTCTGCTTCCTGCAGCCACAGTCTCTTGGCCGGGAAGCACTGGCTTCATCCTGGTGTCACATGGATTCCACAGGCCTGCACAGGCCGGCTGCACAGGCCGGCTCCCTGAATACCATTTGTTGGCTGCTGGTGTTGCTTTTTTTTGCTTCTTTTTATTTCTTCCTTACGTCTCTCTGTCTCCCCCTCCTTTCTCTCAAATACCTGGCTGTGTGTGCCATCTTTGCTTCTTCCTGAAAGGCTGCGAGACATCGCTTGACTGTGGGGGTGATTGCCGGCCCGTGCCACCACTCTGGTGGGACCCCCGGGGCTTTTCTTGTTTGTTCTGATTTGTTCTCTTTTGATTTGTTTGTTTTCTTTTTCTTCCCTCAGCTTAGGAGCCCCTTCTAGCTGGGCAGTACCATACAGCTTGGGAGCTACTCCCTTACTCTGTGCAGATGCACAGTGACATCCCTGGGGGTGCTTCGTTTTTCTTGTTGATTTTGTTTTTGTTTTTTGGCTTTGTTTCCTTATCTCTCTTTTTCTCTTTTTGTCTTTCTTCGTTTCCAGTTTCTCATCTCTCTATACTTACCTTCTCCTCCTGTCTGCTGAATATCTCATGCTGTATGACACCTCTACCCCTTCTACCCAGGCTGTACTTCATGGCCTGGGAGTAACTTCCCGAGTCCTAGCAGCTGCGTTGGTGGAAGCCCTGGGGGCTTTTCTTTCATTCTTTTTTTTCTTTCCTCTAAAATTTATCCATTTTTTCTTTTTTTTCTCCATTTCTCAGTAGCTCATCTCTCCACTCCCTTAGCACTCTTTCTTGTTCATTTGTTTGTAAGTATGTTTTTGGCTACTGTTCCTCTCTCCTCTTTCCCATACCCATCTTAGCTCCACACATCACAATCTCCCCCATCCTTCCTTCCTACCTGCACTGTGAGCTGAACATCACACTCCTGAGCAACACAGGCACGGCCTACTGGAACCTGCTGTGCACTGATTCCTGGTCCACCCTGTCAGCCCAAGTACGTGCCACAAACAACCTATCCCAGCCACTCCCCCTCAGCTGGACGTGCCCTGCTGTACCCAACCTGAGTGACTGACCCTGCCCATTGGAGGTGAAAAGCATGTGCCTACAGGCGAGCAAACAACAAAGAATGCACAGTCCGCCTGCTCAGACAAACCAAATAAAACAAAAAAGCAGGATGAAACAAATCTACAGTCAATAAATGAGGAAAATAAATACTGAATGTCCTGAAGACAGCAGACAATATCAAAACATATACAAAAACAGGACAGGATGGTTCCAGTAGGTGTCCAAAATAAAAAAACAGATGACTTTCCAGTAAAAGAAGAGGCAATAGAACTACCTGATAGGGAATTCAAATCTCTAATATTCAGAATTATCTAAGAGTTGAAGCAAAATCAGACAAAAATGAGGAAAAAAATAGACAAATTCATGGAAAATATGGACAAAAAATTGCAAGAATTCAAGAAAATAATACAGGAACAAAATGCTAAAATAAATTCACAATTAGAAATTATAATAAAACAACAATTAGAAATCCAAAAGATAAACAAGATTTCAGAAACGGACAGTGTCATATAAGTGCTGAGGAGGTTTGAAACAATGGAAGACAAGATCAGTGAGAAATTGAAGACAAACACTTGGATACAACTCCATTTGAGGAAAAATCAGAAAAAAGAACACAGAAAAATGAAGAAGCCCTGAGAATTATGTGGGATACAATCAAAAGCAAAAATCTGCGAGTGACCAGAGTTCCAGAACAGGAGGAGAAAACAGAAAACACAGAGAGGATCATTGAAGAACTGCTGACAGAAAACTTCCTCAGTAACATGAAAGATGAAAAGCTGACCATCCAAGAAGTGAAACAAACCCCATTCAAGATAGACCCCAAAAGAAAATCACCAAAACATATCATAATCACACTCGCTAAAACCAAAGACAAAGAATCCTGAGAGCAGCTTGTGAAAAACAAGAAGTCATATACAGAGGAGAAATGATAAGACTAAGCTTGGATTATTCAGCAGAAACCATGCAGGCAAGAAGGCAATGGGATGACATATATAAAACCTTGAAAGAAAAAGATTGCAAGCCAAGAATAATATATCCTGCAAAACTCTCATTCAGATATGATGGTGAAATTAGGTCATTTCCAGATAAACAGAAATTAAGGCTCTATGTAAGAACGAAACCAAACTTACATGAATTATAAAAGGGAGTCCTTCGATATGAGAACAAACAACTTCAGCTCACAGGCAGAATCTAGGACACAGGATCGTACTAGCCAGATACCAATCTAGGAAATGAAATCTAAAGGACTACCCAAAACGAAAGAACTACAACAGGGAACCAGAGAGGTTAATCTGTGAGTGACAACAGCATCAGAACAATAAAAGAGGGAATAAACGGTGCAGGTATAGAACCTTCTAATGGAGAGGAAAACAAGGGTGATAACAAATAATAATAGACTGGTTCAAACCTAGGAAGATAAGGATAAATTTCAAGGTAACCACAGAGGAAGTTAACAAACCTACTCATTAAAATAAAGAAGAAAAACATAAAGTCTTAGTAAAAATAAAACCTACAAAAACAAAAAAAATGAAAAAAATCCACACACAAAAGGAATTCACTATAAGAGGAGGAAAGAAAACATCAGCACCACAAGAAAAAGCACTACAAAATGATAGCAATAAACTCACACCTATCAATAATTACACTGAATGTAAATGGCCTAAATGCACCTATAAAGAGATGGAGAGTGACAGATGGATAAAAAAACATGATCCATCAATACGCTGTCTGCAAGAGACACACCTTAGGAACAAAGATGTAAATTAAAAATCAAAGGAAAAAAAAAAAAGTCAAGGAAACAGCTACCAGAAAACAGCAGGAGTGGCAATACTAATCTCAGATAAAACAGACTTTAAAACAAAATCCACCATAAAAGACAAAGAAGAACACTATATAATGATTAAGGGGACGATGCATCATGAGGACATAACCATAATAAACATCTATGTACCCAATGACATAGCTCCCAAATACATAAACTCTAACAGCACTGAAAAGAGAAATTGACAGTTCCACAATAACTGTAGGAGACTTCAACAAACCACTTTCAGTAAAGGACAGAATATCTAGAAAGAAACTCAACAAAGATACAGAAGACCTAAAGGGTACAATCAGCCAACGTGGCCTCATAGACATATATAGAACACTATACCCAACAGCTGCAAAGGCACATGGAATGTTCTCCAGAATAGACCACATCTTAGGCCACAAAACAATCCTCAACAAGATGCAAAACACTGAGATAATACAAAGTATCTTCTCTGACCACAACGCCATCAAGGTAGGAATTAACAACAGGAAGAGCAAGGAAAATAAATCAATTACATGGAAACTGAATAACACCCTGCTTACAAACCACTGTGTAATAGAAGAAATCTGAGATGGAATCAAAAGATTCCTAGAATCAAATGAGAATGAAAACACATCATACCAGTATCTTTGGGACACAGCAAAGGCAGTCCTCAGAGGACAATTTATAGCAATAGATGCACGTATCAAAAAAGAAGAAAGGGACAATATCAAAATGTTAACTACAGAAATTGAACAAATAGAAGGATAACAGCAAAAAAAAAGCTTACAACCACTAGGAAAAAGGAAATTATAAAGATCAGAGCAGAAATAAATGAAATAGAGAACAGAAAAACAATAGAAAGAATCAACAAAACCAAAAGTTAGTTTTTTGAAAGGATCAACAAACTTGAGAAACCACTGGCCAGACTGACAAAAGAAAAACAAGACTGGACACAAACAACCCAAATAAGAAATGAAATGGGGTACATTACAACAGACCCAACTGAAATAAAAAGGATTATAACAGAGTATTATGAAAAACTACACTCCAGTAATTTTGAAAACCTAGAGGAAATGGATAAATTTCTAGAAACACACTACCTACCCAAACTACCACAAACTGATGCTGAAAATCTGAATGGACCCATAACAAGAGAAGAGATGGAAAAGGTAATAAAAAAAACTATCAACAAAAAAATAAAGCCCTGGCACAGAGGCTTCACTGGAGAATTCTACCAAACATTCAAAGAAGAGCTTATACCAGTAGTACTCAATCTATTTCAGAACATAGAAAAGGAAGAGATACTTCCATATTCATTTTATGAAGCCAGCATAACCCTGATACCAAAACCAGGCAAAGATGCCACAAAAAAAGAAAATTACAGACCAATATCTCTCATGAATATAGATGCAAAAATTCTCAACAAAATTCTAGCCAATAGAATTCAGCATCATATCAAAAAAATAATATACCACAGTCAAGTAGGATTCATACCAGTTATGCAAGGATGGTTCAACATTAGAAAATCAGTCAACATAATCCACCACATAAATAAAAGGAAAGAAAATAATCACATGATCATCTCAATTGATGCAGAAAAGACATTTGACAACGTCCAACACCAATTCCTGCTAACAACTCTTAATAAAATAGGTATAGAAGGGAAATTTCTCAACATAATAAAGGGCATTTATGAAAAACCAATGGCCAGCATCATTCTTCATGAATTGAGAGGCTGAAAACATTCCCCTTGAAAACAGGAACAAGACAAGGATGCCCTTTATCACCACTCCTATTTAACATAGTGCTGGAAGTCCTAGCTCGAGCAATAAGGCAAGAAAAAGAAATAAAGGTCATCCAAATTGGTAATGAAGAAATTAAACTGTCCCTGTTTGTGGATGATATGATCCTATACATAGAAAACCCTAAAGGCCGTATGAGAAAACTACTGGAACCAATAGAAAGATACAGCAGATTAGCAGGATACGAGATAAACATATAAAAATCGGTTGGATTTGTATACACCAATAAAGAGAAGGATGCAAAGTAAATCAGGAAAACAATACCATTTATAATGGCCCCTAAAAAAATAAAATACTTAGGAATAAATCTAATCAAGGATGTAAAAGACCTATACGAAGAAAACTACAAAACACTACTGCATGAAACCCAAAGGGATCTGCATAAATGGAAAAACATACCATGCTCATGGATAGGTAGACTCAACACTGTGAAAATGACCGTTCTACCCAAAGCAATTTACAAATACAACGCAATCCCGATCCAAATACCAACAACATTCTTTAAAGAGATGGAAAAACTAATCAGTAACTTTATATGGAAAGGGAGAAAGCCCCAGATAAGTAAATAAAGCTCTACTTAAGAATAAGAATAAAGTAGGAAGACTTGCACTACCTGACCTCTGAACGTACTGTACAGCTGTGGTAGTCAAAACATCCTGGTACTGGTACGACA
Source organism: Dugong dugon (assembly GCA_030035585.1). Classification (NCBI taxonomy): domain Eukaryota; kingdom Metazoa; phylum Chordata; class Mammalia; order Sirenia; family Dugongidae; genus Dugong; species Dugong dugon. The sequence goes on from CM057462.1 coordinate 94,748,775, forward strand.
GATACATTGACCAATGGAACAGAATTGAGAACCCAGATGTAAATCCATCCACCTATGGTCACCTGATCTTCGACAACGGCCCAAAGTCCATCAAATGGGGAAAAGACAGTCTTTTTAACAAATGGTGCTGGCAAAACTGGATGTTAATCTGCAAAAAAAAAGAAACAGAACCCATACCTCACACCATACACAAAAACTAACCCAAAATGGATCAAAGACCTAAATAAAGAGCCTAAAACTATAAAGTTCATAGAAGAAAAAATAGGATCAACTCTAGAGGCCATAATACATGGCATTAACAGGATACAGACTACCACAAACAACACACAAACCTCAGAAGATAAGCTAAATAACTGGGATCTTCTAAAAATTAAACACTTATGATCATCAAAAGACTTCACCAAAAGAGTAAAAAGAGAATCTACAGACTGGGAAAAAATTTTTGGACATTACAAGTCAGACAAAGGTCTAATCTCTAAAATCTACAAGAAAACCCAATACCTCTACAACGAAAAGACAAATAATCAAATTTAAAAATGTGCAAAGGAAATGAACAGGCACTTCACGAAAGAAGACATTCAAACAGCCAGCAGACACAGGAAATTCTCAGGATAACTAGCCATTAGAGAGATGCAAATTAAAACCACAATGAGATACCATCTCACCCCGCCATTACTGGCACTGGAAATAACAAATGTTGGAGGGGCTGTGGGGAGATCAGAACTCTTATGCACTGCTGGTGGGAATGCAAAATGATACAACCATTTTGGAAAATGATATGATGCTTCCTTAGAAAGCTAGAAATAGAAATATCATAAGGTCCAGCAATCCCACTCCTAGGAATATATCCTAGAGAAATAAGAGCCCTCACACGAATAGACATATGCACACCCATATTCATTGCAGCACTGTTGACAATAGCAAAAAGATGGAAACAACCTAGATGCCCGTCAACAGATGAATGGATAAACTATGGTACATACACACAATGGAGTATTATGCAACAATAAAGAACAATGATGAATCTGTGAAGCATCTCATAACATGGATGAAACTGGAGGACATTATGCTGAGTGAAATAAGTCGATCACAAAAGGACAGATATTGTATGAGACCTCTCCTGTAAAAACTCATGTAAAAGTTTACACACAAAAAGAAACAATCTTTGTTAGTTACGAGGGATGGGAGGGGCAGGGGGGGAACTAAACAGACAATAGAAAAGTGGTAACTTTGATGAAGGGTAAGACAGTACACAACAGTGGGGAAGCCAGCACAGTTTGTACAAGGAAAGGTCATGGAAGCTCCATAGACACTTCCAGACTTCCTGAGGGACTGCATTGCTGGGCGGAGGGCTGTGGGGACCATGGTCTCGGGGAACATCTAGCTCAATTGGCATAACACAGTTTATAAAGAAAATGTTCTACATTCTACCTTGTTGAGTAGCATCTGGGGTCTTAAAAGCCTGTGAGCAGCCATCTAAGATACTCCACTGGTCTCACCCCTTCGGGAGCAAGGAAGAATGAGGAGAACAGGATACAAGGAAAAGATTAGTCCAAAGGACTAATGGACCACAGCTACCACGGCCCCCACTGGACTGAATCCAGTACAGCTAGATGTTGCCCGGCTACCACCACTGACTGCTCTGATGCTGATCACAACAGAGGGTCCTGGACAAAGCTGGAGAAGGATGTAGAAGAAAGTTCTAACTCACACACACACACACACACACACACACACACACACTCACTCACAAAAAAAAGACTAGATTTACTGCCCTGAGAGACTGCAGCAACCCTGAGAGTATTGCCCTTGGACATCCTTTTAACTCAGTGGTGAAGTCACTCCCGAGGTTCACCGTTGAGCCGGGGACTGGACAGCCCCATAAAACAAAACAGGACTAATGAGGCCCGACAGTCCAGGGACAAGGACTAGAAGGCAGGAGAGGACAGGAAAGCTGGTGATAGGGAACCCAAGGTTGAGAAGAGACAGTGTTGACATGTCATGGGGTTGTTTACCATTATCATAGGGTAATATGTGTACTAACTGTTTAATAAGAAACTATTTTGTAAACCTTCATCTAAAGTACAATAAAAAAATTAAAAAGAAAAGAATTATCTATGTGAGATCAAATTGACAACAGCAATTTAAAAGTTTTGATGGGAAGCCTAGGGGGCAGTGAGTTGAAGATAATGGTGATGGAATAATTTGGAAAAGATAGTGAGAATAGCAGCACAACTGGAAGAATGTAATTGTTGTCACTGAATTTTACATGTAAAAACTTTTGCAATCAATGGTATAACTTTGGCTATGCGTATTTTCACCAAAAAAAAAAAAGAGAGAGAGAGATCCTCCACGGTTGAGAAGGGAGAGTGCTGAGATGTTGTGGTGGTGTTAACCAATGTCATAAAACAATATGTGTTCTGACTGTTTAAGGAGAAACTATTTGTTCTGTAAACCTTCATCTAAAGTACAATTTAAAAAAATTAAAAAAAAAAAAACAATAAAAAAAGAAAAAAAAAGACAAGTGGAAGCAAGGGTTTTTGTTGAACCAGAAAAGAACCTTGGGGCTAATAAATGCCTTGCATTAATTTCATTGTTGGATGATACAATTAAAAATCCTATAGTGAGGAAAATATTGTATTTCTGAAAGCTAGTTGTAACTAGTGGCTTATGCAGTGGGCATATGGAAGATATGGAATTTTGCTCTTTTAGGATTTGGGAATAACTACAACAGCTGAAGTAAAAATTCCTATACTAAAATCCCTATATTACTTGCCTTGAGATTTCTAAGATTAGATCTTAGTTCTTCTGTTAGGTGCATATTTTGCTGTGATTTCAAATATAGAAAAAAATGAAAGAAACCTAATGAAGGTAGGGTGTGTGAAAATCAGAATACATAAAAAAAGATGATTGTCAAAATTAGTAGAAAGTTATACTGTGAAATCTAACCATCTGCTTGAAATTCAGTTAATAAATGGTTCTTCTAACTACTAGTTATATCGTTCCTCAGCAAATATTATAAGGATTGTGGTTTAAATAGAAAGAGAAGTACATAATGATGGAAGTATGGAAAAATTGTAATAGAGTTTACAATTGAATGTAAATTCCTCAAGTGAAAATGTAGAATAGACCACAAAGGGCCAGACTCAATGCAGTGTGCTTTAAAAGAAAAAATTAAAAAGCTCAACTATAATCAGAAAAACATGTAGTTACACTTATTAAATTTGATGTGCAAAAAATGATTTTCTTAAGAAATTCAAAAATTATCCTGGTTTTTTGTTAGTTGTGTTTTTATTACAACCTCTTGAAAGTTTATAGTCAGTTTGTCTGTAGCATTTTCAATAGTATGATAAGCACTAACAATATTAAAACAGACAAACAAAAAACGAACAGATAGATGATTAAGTCTGGGAAAATAGAAGTAACGGTGAGAAAAAGTTCTCAGAAAATATTAGCTTTTTAAGGACGTGGCTTACCTGTTTAATTGTTTTAGTTTAACAAGTATCTCTGGAGTGCTTATTAGGTACCAGGCCCTGTGCTGGTCAGCGGGTAAATACAACACATTTTCTCTTCTCCAGGATGGATGAAGTGGCTAGCTTTGTTCTTTTATATGTGTTATTCATCTCTGTACTTTTAGCATGTAACACAGAGCTAGACACATAAAAGGCAGTAGATATCTGCTTTTTGCATTGAATTGAATATTTGTTGTAAGAATGAACAACTAAGATTTTGGAATCACTAATACAATGACTTTGTTCTACTTGGATCAACAATCAATGTCCATGAAAGCAGTAGTCAAGAAAGGAAATGCCATACTGCATTGGGTAAATCTGCTGCAAAAGACCTCTTTAAAGTTTTGAAAAGCATCCCTTTGATGACTAAGGTGTACCTGACCCAAGCCATGGTCTTTTCAGTCACCCCATCTGCATGTGAAAGCTGGACAATGAAATAGGAAGACAAAAGAAGAACTAATACATTTGCACTGTGGTGTTGGTGAATAATATTGAACATACCATTGAATATTGGATATACTGTGAATTGCCAGAAGAATGAACAAATCTGTCTTGCAGGAAGTACAGTAAGAATGCTCCTTAGAAGTGAAGATGGTGAGACTTTGTCTTGCTTGCTTTAGACACATCATCAGGAAAGACCAGTTGCTAGAAAAGGACATTATGGTTGGTGAAATAGAGAAACAGCAAAAACAAGGGAAACCCTCAATGAGATGGACTGACATAATAATCAAAACAATGGGTTAACCCATACCAACAATCATGAAGATGGTGCAGGACCTGGCAATGTTTCCTTCTGTTATATTTAAAGTAACTATGAGTTGGAACCAACTAATGGCATCTAACAACAACAATTTGAATAATGTTTTGGCTTCCCAGAAATTTTGGAAATAGAAGAGAATACAGATGTAGACTCTCATAAACTTGATAAAATTCCAATTATTGAGCATATTCACATAATAGCATTTCACTTACAGAGTTTACAATGTGAAACATTTCTATTTGTTTTAGTGCTTAGTATACTGGAAGCATCAGGAGTCTGGGGGTATGGTATTTGTATGATCTTGGGCAAATGATAGATTGTTTTTAAGCCTGAGACTTCTTCATGTTCAATATGAGGGCAAATAATAGTTCTTAACCTTATGTCACAGATCACCTTGAGGGAGGTCTTGAATGACTTAAAATGGTATGCAAAATGCTGTATGTTTGAGAATATAATTTTTACTTGAAGAGGATCCAAACTTCATTAGATACTCGAAGTCTATCCTTCTCCGCTCAAGTTTATTTTCTGGTCTAAATTATCTCTACAGTTTATTTTACTTTTAAAAGTAGTCTTTAGTGTAAAATGCAAAAAATTTCATCAATGAGTTAAAATTAGGAAAAAAATCTTTTAGCATGTTATTACAGAAGAGAAATGCCGTTTTGGGTTGTTCTCTGATTTCTATCCTAATCGAGTAATTAACCCACAAAGCAGCTAATGGAGATTCACTGATAATCATTATATAGTCTGAACTAATAACAAAGGGGAACAGTGAAGGGTAAACCAATATCCTTCTTCAAAGAACCCATTATCGAATTGGGAAGACTAATTTAACGTAGTCTTTCCTTCCAAAGAGCTGATAAAGTAGTCATGGAGATGAATCTTACACTGTGGAAAAGTAGAGGGAATCTATATTTAAGACCACACTGACTAGAAGTGAAATAGTGTATTAATTCTAACCAATGTAGTAAAGAAATAAAAATTTTAAGGTGTTGTGCTAATCCATTCATGCCAAGATGCTTTTAATGAGGACTAACTATGCTAGGCCAAAAAAAAAAAAAAGGTAAATAATATATGGTTTTTTAATATCAAGGACTGTTGTAATGGAGGACATAGACATATAAAAATAATTATAGTGTTATGATCCAGTATTTTAATTTTGATATGAAAAAGGACACAGGAAAGCAGAGGAGGCATGCTGAGGTGACATGTTTTGTTCTGGTCCTCAGTGGTCTCAAGTCTAATTGAGTGGTACAATAAAATGCATAAATAAATAAAGCATAGGACAAAATATGTTGTGTCATAATTAGCTACAAAGTGCCATGCAGCTTCTGAGGAAGGAGAATTTTCTGTCATCTATGGGGAAGAGAATATGATGGAAAGATTAAAAAAAAGACTGAAAGATATGGAATTATGATCGAGGTGGAATTTAATAATAGAAGAGATGAGCAGAGAGGGAGTGGCAGGAGCTAGGACATTGGTTAAGGGCATGTTTGTGACACAGCACATCTTCTGATTTGCCTGGAACATAGTGTATTTATAAAGCAGAGGCAGGAACAAACCTTGGAAAAGTGTACCAGGGTCAAGAGTGGAGTTAGAACCTTGCCCTTCATGCAATGAAGAAGCCTTATGGATTTATGTGCAAAGACTAACAGAACGATGCCCTGTGAAGATGGGATGAATTGGAAAGAGGAGAGAACCAAAGAAAGAAGACTGACGGTAGCAATAGACTAGTGAGAAGTAATGAGAGGCTAGACAGAAATGGGTGCAGAGAGGATCAAAGGGAGGGAAAAGATTTCTGTGTCATTGCAGAGGTAGAAGCAGCAGGATCTGACAGCTGATGAGATGTGGGAATGCGGGAGAGAGAATAGGCAAAGATGACTTAGGGATTTTGTGCCTGGATGGCTGGGACAATGCTGCTGCACTTGGCAGAAAAAAGAAAGAGGATGAATTGTTTGGGGAAGGAAAGATGACAGTGAATTTAATTCTTATTGAGGTGAGTGTGGACTGGAGCAGTTACGTAAAGCTTGAGAGCATAGTATACGGGCTGAATTTGTGAAGGATGAGTTGAATTTGGGTAAATGTAGAGGAAAGGGTCAGGCAATCCAGGCGCAAAGAACAGCATGCACAGAGGCTCATAAGTGAGAATACTTAAGCAAACCATAACAGGTAATGGTATTTCATTTAGTAGATATTTACTGAGTGTTTAATTAGTGTAGGTTCTGTAAATTCAGAGGTCAAGTTCATATGAATTGTTATTCCAGACTGCCAAGAATAAAGGCAAAGGAGAATAAGTATGTGTCTTCATGGAGCTCAGAGTCCTCAGGGGAAAAATATAAACAAATAATTACATAACAGTGTATTGCATGGAAGTAGAGTTGTGTACAATGTGGTATGTCAAGAAGACTTCATAGAAAAGACATTGACATTCTCAGACAATGGGTGACATTTAGAAGGATGAGTAGAAACTCATGGCAGGAAGATATGGAAATGGAAGAGGGGGTTCCAGGCAGAGGGAATTACATGTTCATAGCCATGGAAGCTTGAAACTGCTTGGATTTTGGGGGAAAATTTTAGATCATGGATGTAAGTGGATAAGGGAGAAGGTAAAGATGAGACTGGAGATGTAAGTGGAAGGGATTTCTTAAAAGAACTTACCTGTCATGCTAAGGAACTGGGAATTTATTCTGAAGGCCCTGGAGTACACTGGGGGTAATTCAAGGAGAAGTGAAGATGCCAGTCAGCCTAGAACAGGTGTGGCTCCCAGAGACTATGTAGAAGTTATATTCTTAATAAATTCATGTCTTTGTTTCTAAGGTGTGTCTCTTGTAGACAGCATATTGATGGATCCTGTTTTTTAATCCATTCTGTCACACTCTGTCTCTTTGTGAGTGCACTGAGTCCATTTACATTCAGTGTAATTATTGATAGATGTGAGTTTATTGCTGTCATTTTGTAGTGCTTTTTTTTTGTGGTGCTAACATTTTCTTTGTTCTTCTTACTCTCCTGTGCTGAATTACTTTTGTTTGTGGATTTTTTTTTTCATTTCTTTTGTTTTTACTGAGACTTTATGTTTTTCCTCTGTATTTTTATGAGTATGTTTGCTAAATTTCTTTGTGGTTACCATGAAGTTTACCCTTATCTTTCTAAGTTCGTAGCAGTCTATTATGACTTGTTATCACCTTGCCTTCCTCTCCATTAGAAGGTTCTATATCTATACAATGTATTCCCTCTTTTATTGTTCTGATGTTGTCATTTACAGATTAACTGCTCTGATTCCCTGTTGTATTTCTTTTGGTTTTGGATAGTCCTTGAGAGGTCATTTCCTAGATTGGTATCTGGCTGGCACAATCCTGCATCCTAGATTCATTCAGCCTGTGAGCTGAAGTTGTTTGTTATCAGATCGAAGGACTCCCTTTAAGAATTCTTTTAAGTTTGGTTTGGTTTTTACATATTCCCTTAATTTCTGTTTATCTGGAAATGTCCTAATTTCACCATCATATTTGAATGAGAGTTTTGCGAGATATATTATTCTTGGTTGGCAATTTTTTTCTTTCAAGGTTTTATATATGTCATCCCATTGCGTTGCCTGCATGGTTTCTGCCAAATAATCTGAGCTCAGTCTTATTGCTTCTTCTCTGTATGTGACTTCTTGTTTTTCATGAGCTGCTTTCAGGATTCTTTGTTTGTCTTTGGTTTTGGCAAGTGTGATTATGATATGCCTTGGTGATTTTCTTTTGGGGTCTGTCCTATGGGAGGTTTGTGGGGTTTGTTGAGCTTCTTGGATGGTCAGCTTTTCATCTTTCATGATATTGGGGAAGTTTTCTGTCAGCAGTTCTTCAATGATCCTCTCTGTGTCTTCTGTTTTCTCCCTGTTCTGGAACTCCGATCACTCGCTAATTTTTGCTTTTGATTGTATCCCACATAATTCTCAGGGTCTCTTCATTTTTGTTTGTTTTTTTTTTTCTGAGTTTTCCTCAAGCAGAGTTGTATCCAAGTGTTTGTCTTCAATTCCACTGATCCTGTCTTCCACTGTTTCAAATCTGCTCCTCAGCCCTTCTATGACATTGTCCATTTCTGAAATCTTGTTGTTTATCTTTTGGATTTCTAATTGTTGTTTTTGTATAATTTCTAGTTGTGAATTTATTTTCGCATTTTGTTCCTGCATTATTTTCCTGAATTCTTCCCTTTTTTTGTCTGTATTTTCCGTGAATTTGTCTATTTTTTCCTCATTTTTGTCTGCTTTTTGCTTCAACTCTTGGATAATTCTGAGTATTAGAGATTTGAATCCCCTATCAGGTAGTTCTATTGCCTTTTCTTCTACTGGAAAGTCATCTGGTGTTTCATTTTGGACACCTACTGGAACCATCCTGTTCTGTTTTTGTAAATGTTTTGATATTGCCTGCCATCTTCAGGGCATTCAGTAGTTATTTTTCTCACTCATTGATTGCAGATTTGTTTGTTTTGTCCTTTTTTTTTTTAATTTGGCTATGTCTGAGTAGGCAGGCTGTGTGTTCTTTGTTGTTTGCTCGTCTGTGGGCACGATACTTTTCGCCTCCTCCTCCAATTGGCAGGGTCAGTCACTCAGATATGGTACAGCAGGGCAGGTATAGCTGAACAGGAGTTGCTGGGATGGGTTGTTCATGGCACTTACTACAGCCACCAGGGCACATCTGTAATCAGTGCAGGACAGGTTCCGGTAGGCCGTGCCTGTGCTGCTTGGTGGTGTGATGTTAAGCGCACAGTGCAGGTAGGCAGGATGGAGCGGGGAGATTGTTATGTGTGGAGCTAAGATGGATATGGGAGAGAGGAGAGAGGAACAGGCACCAAAAACATACAAACAAACAAAAAAGAGTTCTAGGGGAGCTTGCTGTTGGAGTGGAGAGGTGAGAGACTATAAAATGGAGAAAAACAAAAAGGGGAAGAAGAAGAAGAAAAAAATAAAAGAACAGGATGAATAAATAAAAATTAGAAAGAAAAAAGAACAGCAAAGCTCCCAGGGATCCCACTGGTGTGGCTATGAGGTCTGGGGAAGTTGTTCCCAGGTGTTGCTGCACAGCCTGGCTAGAAGGCATAGAGGTATTCAGCTCCAGGTATTCAGGGGACAGGAAGGGAAGGAAGGTATAGAGAGACGAGAAACTGAGTAATGAGGAAAGGCAAAAAGGGAAAAAGAGGGAAAAGAAAACAAAACAAATTAAAAAAAAAAGAACAAGAAAAACTCCTCAAAAAAAACAGAAAAAAAAAAACCCAATGAAAAAAGAAACGTTCTCAGGGATCCCTCTGCACATCTGCGAAAGCTTAGGGGGTAGCTCCCAAGCCGCGTAGCGCTGCCCAGCCTGAATGGGCTCCCAACTCAAGAAAAGAAAAGAAAAACAAACAAACAATTCAAAACAAAGACACAAAGCCCTGGGATCCCATCAGAATGGCAGTCCAGATCGGGAAGCAGTTCCACACTTTAACAGAGCTCTGCAGCCCTTTAAGAAAAAGCAAAGATGGCTCATGGAGCCAGGTATTTGAGCGAAAGGAGGGGGAGGTGGTGAGAAGTACGGAAGAAATCAAAAGGAGGAAAAAAGCAACACCAGCAGCCAACAATGGCACTCAGGGAGTTGGCCAGTGCAGATGGGTGGAATCCAAGCAGCGGGTACTTCCTGGCCAAGGGACTGTGGCTGCAGGAAGCAGAGGAGGCCGAGTTGGGGAGAAGAAGGGTGGGGTGTGGGAAAGCATATATCACCAGTTACTGGTTGTTCTGTCTCCTGCTGGAAGCTCCGTGAAGCTGCTTTCTTGTACCCCCTATTTGCTGGTCTCTGATAGGAGTCCAAGATGGCAGATCCACGCTGCGTTTGCTGATAGGGGACCTCTGCATGAACCTCTCCTCGCTCTCCATTCTCTGTCAGTTTTCTCACTCCATTTGGTGTTTGGCTGACTTCTTTATCTCTTCATTTGATGTTTTTAGGGTTTCAGGATTGCTGTTTTCTCTGTTTGGCTTAGTTTTTCGGATCTTTGCTGTGGAGGGACGGTGTGATGCTTCTACCTAGAGCGCCATGTTGCCGGAAGTAGAAATTATATTCTTAAGGCTAAAATCTTCAGCAAGATGGTGGTTGAGAAGGCCAGGCTTCCCACACACTAGAGGCATGTTCAAACCACTTAGGAAGGTCCCAATTTTTAAAAAAAATTAAAAAAAAATTTTTTTTAAAGATTCATTTTTTGACTTTTTCTGAACCATTTGGCTTCATTCTTTGGAGGCCGGATGCTCCAAGTTACATTATAACTCCTTTGTGGGGACCTTTGCCCTGTCCTTCCCCAAAAGCTGTTAAAAGAAGACATGAAAGTTTATCACTGCTAAATCCATTGCTGACAATGGGAGGCACCCCATGTTAGCAGTTAGAAAACATGAAATATATTTTCGTGTTTCAGCTTTTTGACTTCCTAGCTATCTGGCTTGGGTCCTGTTCTGTAATATATTTGGATATGAGTTTCTTCCTCTGAATAATAGGCTAAGAATATGTACATCTACAGTCAGTTTGAGAATCAGATGTGATAAACTATGGGAATATACTTTCTAAATCAGAGTAGAACTGCCCCATAGAGTTTCCAAGGAGTGCCTGGTGGATTCCAACTGCCGACCTTTTGGTTAGCAGCTGTAGCACTTAACCACTACACCACCAGGGTTTCCATAAGGTACTTAGCATAAGGTAATTATATGTAGGCAAAAATGTGATTTGGCACCTGGTTCCATTTCAGGTGTTTCTAACTCCTCTGTTGTCCCCCCTGCCCAATAACTTAGGCCCTTAATTTGAGGACAGTAATCTAATGAATTAATTCATTCTTGGAGATTCAGATAGTTACATCTCTTAGGGAAAGTGAAATATTGAAAGAGAACTAAAAGGAACATGGGATCCAAGAAACAAGTGATTAGATGAATGGAATACTTTGACAACAATATGAAGTTCTAGGATGACAGCTGAACAACAGGTTTACAGAATGCCTAGTCCAGATCTTAGCAGATGGCGAAAGGCTTCAGAAAGAATATCTCCAAAGGGGGGAAGAAATGGTTGGGATAGACTATTCTATCTATATGTTTGACCTTGTGGAAAATTGTATTGAGAGGCAGTTTATTGAGATCCAGATTTGAAGGAAAGGAAATGCTGAAATGAGGCAATAATTAACTCCAGAAAAAAATCAAATTGCATAAGAAAGGATATTGTATCATAATATACTACTTGGCTCAGCAATTAACAATATTAAATGTTATAATAATTAAAGCATGGGATATATACCCAGCCACACATTTTATTTGTTGTGTGAGTGGGAGGAAAGCAAGGAATGTAAAAGAGTAAAATTCTTATTACTCTAAAATATCAATTAGGTAGTGTTTAAAATAGATAAATCAAGAGCTAGCAGAATATGCATATTTTAAATATGGAAGAATATTCTAGAAGTTAAAAATGAGTGGCTCTAGGGAAAAGAGAAAGGACAGTGACTGCTATTTTCTATTGTAAGCCTTTTGGCACTAAAACTATCTACATGTATGACTTTGAAGAAAAGTTTTAATAACTTTAAAAACGAAAGAGCTCCGTGAACTACTTCCATAGAGTCCATCTTGGCACCTTCTTAGAGTCATTCTTTTTATGCTTTGCTGGAGCCCAGACCTCTTCTTTCTGATACCAAGGGCTTTCTGCTCTCTATGGTGGGAACTGGCTTTGTGGTTGACTGGGAAGAATTGTCATGTACACATTAACCACTTCTCTGGGTGCTCTAAAACCCAAGCCTGCCTTTTGCATTGAGAGATTAAGTAAGCATAACTTCCATGAGCTACATAAATTGTGTGTGGGGAGATTTCCCCACTTATTTTATTTTGAAACTGAATTGAGGCCTGACAATCATCAAGTCACTCAGGTGACAGCCCACTTCATAAAATAGCTCTGATTACTGGAAATCAGCAGAAGTTCATAAGTAAATATATGTATTTAAACACTTTGTTGGATTCTTTTTATTCAGTAGATGTTTAAAGACAGGATATATTTTTGCAAGTCTGCTTTTCTCTAACATTTCCAAATAAGAAGTTTTGTACCCAAACATATCAGTCCTCCAATTTTTTAAAGGCAAAAATGTATTTTTTAAAAGCTGTAATTTAAATTTTCCTTTTGGTTAAATATAATTATTCTAAAAATGACATATCTCTACATATGCTTGCTTGGTGTAATTGAATAATACTTGCTTGTTTCTAGAAAGTGACATAAGTGGGAATAAGACTATTATAGAAAATTCTGGTAATAAAACTACTGTATAAGGCATATGTGGGGGAATGGCTATTTAAACTGTTTTTTTAAAGTTTCCTGTAGTTGAGTTTGTTTTTTCTTGATTTTTACTTTCTGTTTGACCTTAAGAAACAAAGCACTAACAGCATTTATCCCAAACATTTTGTGTACACGTCTTCAATATATAATCATAATACTCGGTGCATCTGAAGTTACCTGACATCTAGCACTTATAAATTTCTTTATAAATGTAGACTTAGGCCTTGTGGGCAAGACAGTAAAAGCAGTCAACAGCATAAGAGCATTTATTGGATACTAATGATTGTACTGGAGCCCTGTCCTGGTATTGTAGGTGATAACAAAATTGAGAAAGAAAATTATTTCTATGCTTTTAGGTAGCCTGCAATTTAGCCAGGCAGTCTGTCTTAGTCATCTAGTGCTGCTACAACAGAAATACCACAAGTGGATGGCTTTAACAAAGAGAAATTTATTTGCTCACAGTCAAGTAGGCTAGGCTGAAAGTCCAAATTCATGGCTACAGCTCCAGGGGAAGCCTTTCTCTCTCTTTTGGCCTTCTCATTAACGTTCCCCCAGACTAGGAACTTCTCCTTGCAGGGACCCTGGGTCCAAAGGATGCGCTCTGCTCCTGGCATTGCTTTCTTGAGGGTAGGAGGTCCCTGGTCTCTCTGCTCGCTTCTCTCTTTTATATCTCAAGAGATTGCCTCAGGACACAGTCCAGTCTTGTAGATTGAGTCCTGCCTTACTAAGACAACTGCCACCCATCCTCCCTCATTAACATAATAGAGGCAGGATTTACAACATATAGGAAAATCACAAAATACCGGGAATCATGGCCCAGCCAAATTGATACACACATTTTTTGGGGGACATAATTCAGTGCATGACACAGTCTAAAGAAAAATCTTTTTTGAAGAGGAATAGAAGTAGAGCACATGTGAGTGTTTGGTGTTGCCTTGATGATGGGTTTAACATTACCAAAGAAATATGTTCTCAGAGGTGGAATTCTAGAGGCCGTTTTGTTCTCATAACAATGGAAGCTTTTGCGAAACTGGTTTATTCATTACTATTAACTTGACAGCCAAAACTGGTTTGCTAACTAATTCTGTGTTGGATTTGAAATTAAAAAAAAAAAAAAAATTTAAGCAAAACAAAAACTAATTTGGGTTTCTTCTAATTTATTTTATTAGCAGCAGTTTTGTTCCAAGACTATTTAGTGGCTCCAAACAAAAGCCTACTTATTTTACAATGTAGTTTATTCTTCCGCAACCACAGTACTTGAAAGGTCAGAAACTAAAGACGGAGATAAGAAGAGGCAGGGGCAAGACACTAGAGATTTTCTTTTGCTTCTTGGTTTGAAAGTAAGATGGTGTAACCAGTTGAACAGCTTTTCAGGAATCATAAGCATATGACTGGACAAGTTGTTTTTATTACAGATTTTTGAAGGAATTTTGAGATGGTTTCGTGAAGCAGCTCCATTTGGAGGTAGCTTTGTTGACGTTTGTATCACTTCACTTCAGTGGGCTGTAGTCTGACATACTAAGTGATAACCATGAGCCTAGACAGTCCCAGCTATTGAATTCACACTTACAGCGGAGAGTTCTGTTCACCCCCATTTGTCTAAAGGGCCTCCCCACTTATCATTTCTGTGCTCTGGGTTTCTATGCCATGAAAAATGTTTTTAATTAGTATTGCAGATAATTTTTCCTTCTCTGGATAATATCTTATCATCCAACTTATTCATAATACCTTAGGCAGTTTTCAGAAGTGATCTTATACAACATATCTCCACAGTTGTAAACATTTGTAAATGTTTTCTGAAGAATACAAATTCATTGCAGTAATAACATGGAATACTTATACTTTTATTTTTTTCTGATCTAAATTTTCATCCCTGCTATATGGATCCCTTTTAGTATGCCTTAACAACACCTTGGATATATTCTATAACTTTCTAATCTTTTTCAGTTATTAACACTTAGTTCAGTCCAGTTTATATGTGGCATAAACACCAGAGGATGAAACTCATGAGAACAACTCTAGGAGATAATGTACCCAAGTGGAGAATTCATTTAAGAAGTTATTGTAGCACTTCATGAGAAAGGTAATAGAGACTGGAATTAAAGTGATAGTGGTGGGAATGGAGTAGAAGGGATGACTTTAATGGAACTGGATCTATAGATCTTAGCAAATAATTGAATGTTGAGAAACAGAGAAAAAGAACTGGTACAACAATGTTTAGAGGGTTTTGAGGTTGAATAAATTGAGTAGCCTATAAGTGGAAATTAGGTAAACAGTTTTATTTTGAAGACATTGATTTTGAGGTTCACATGTGAATAATACACAGTCAAAGAATGACAGATTGGAAGGGGCCTTGGAGGTCGTATCTTTGAGTCCTCATCTGTTCATAACTCTCTTCTAAATAGCTCTGACCAGAGGTAACCTAGCCTCTCATGAAAACCACTGATGATGAGGGACACTTTTTATCCTATTATTTTTTGACCTTTCTTTTTTTTTTTTTTAAACTAAATATTTATTGAGTACATATCATGGCCAGGATACAGCTGTGAACGGAACAGCAGGATGAATAATTACGAGTTTGGACATTGTAATCTATGTTGCATTCCTAAGGCTTTTTGAGGTAGTAGTAGCAAGCGATTCTGAAATCTCTAGATCTCTAGTTGTATATCTGGTGCTTGTCAGAGTTATTTCATCTATAGTTATATAGAGAGGCCCAATGGTTTTTATTTCAGGCATATGACACAATTGGAATCTTTTATCAGAAGGTTGTGTTACTAGCAATTTTTTAGCCTGCAGCAGATAAGTCTAATAAAACGTACCAATCCATGATAATCTCTACTTGGAGTTAAAGAGAAAATATTATAATGTTTGTTACAGTAAATAACTCTCTCCTGATATTCATTCATCAAAGAAAGAATTATAACAATACAGAAGAAATATGGCAAAAATCATTGTTTTGAACAATGTTTTGAATTAAAAACAAAATTTTCTGTTAACAGTCAGCATTTTCTGATATTGTTGGGCAACAGCATTAATTACTCTTGTTATGATAGCTATTCTAAATACTGTGGTAGGATGCAATAACAATAGGATAACAACAACAAGAAGACATAACAATTATTGAGATCTTACTATATGCCTTCCATTTCGTAAAATAATTCACACAAGCTCGTTTGGGCCTCACAACAACCGCATGAGGAAGGTATTGTTACTATCCACATTTTACAGATGAGGGAACTGAAGTATAGAGAGGTTAAGTTTCTTGGTCATGCTCACATCACTTATAAAAGGTAGAGCCAGGCTACAATATGGGCAGTCTGGATTCAGTTGCTGAACTCTTCAATATCACAACTATGGCTGCAAGAGTGTGGGACTCAGGATGAATCAGCTCCGTATTCAAACATATGAGGGATGCAGTGGTGGGCTAATTATGAACAGATTATATGGCTACGACCTTGAGGATCTGTCCTTAATACCAATTGGTGGGGCTGCCTCCTCCTTTTACGGAATGTTTCTGAATCACTATCTGACTCTAGAAAAATGGACATCTCTAAACTGTGGGGTTGGGACCCTGGTGGTACAGTGGTTAACAGCTCGGCTGCTAACCGAAAGGTCAGCAGTTCAAATCCACCAGCCACTCCTTGGAAACCCTATGGGGCAGTTCTACTCTGTCCTGTAGGGTCACTATGAGTCGGAATTGATCTGATGGCAAAAGGTTTGTGGGTGTTTTTTTTTGTTTTTTGTTATTTGGTTTTAAAGTATGGGAACTCGGTAAGGTGCTCTGATTTTCTATAGTTCTCAGTAGCCTGTATGTGGGTGGCACAAACACATTCATTGTCCCTTTCCTATTGGCATTCCTACCTTCATGTAATTGTTGAGCACATAGAGATCTCAAAAACAGATGGTATCAAAGAAAGGTTTAGAAAGGTAGCAGCTCTTTAGTATAATATCATGATTCAGCATCAAGTCCTTAGCTTTGAAGTCTGGAAACTTAGTTTTGCCAGTACAGTAAGACTTGAGCTGCTCAGGGGGACAACTTTACCCAAATTAAATAAAAAAGAGACTAGCTTATTGATTAATTTTGTGAATTTATTAATTTTTAGATCAGTTATGAGGTATACTTTCTAAACACTAAAATGCTTGATGAATTTTGATGAATGTATGCAACTGTGTAAACTCAGCTGTAATCAACGTTTATATAGAACGTTATCCCGAAAAAGTCCCTTGTGCACCTTTTTTAGTTACTCCCTGTGCCCTACCCTCAGCCTCAGGCAACCACTAATCTGCTTTCTATCACTATAAAATACGTTTTCTTTCTGATGTTTCATATAAATGAAATCATGTAATATGTACTCTTTGGTGGATGGCTTCCTTTGTTCAACAAAATGTTTCTGAGATTCATTCATGTTATTTCATGTATCTAGTTTATTCATTTTATTGCCGACAGTACTTCATTGTATAGTTATACTACAAATCATTCAAAGCACTCAACTACTAACCAAAAGGTTGGTGGTTCAAATCCCCCCAGAGGTACCTCAGAAGACAGGCCAGGTGATCTGCTTCTGAAAGGTCACAACCTTGAAAACCCTATGGAGCAGTTCTACTCTGCACACATGGGGTTGCCATGAGTTGGGATCGACTCCACAGCAAGCAACAACAACAACAACAACAACAATGGTGAATTACACTTACCAATTTTTTAAATGTGAAACCAATCTTACATTCCTGGCAGAAACTTTCTTGGCCATGATGTATTATCCTTTCTGTGTATTGCTGGGTTCTATTTTCAGAATTTTCTTGAGTTTTTTTGTCCATATTCATGAGGGATACTGATCTGTAAATATTCTGTTATTGCTTTGGTTAACGTATCAGGGTTATGCTAGCCTCATAAAATGAATTGGAAAGTGTTCTCTCATTTTCTAATATTAGACAGAGTTTATGTAGGATTGGTATTACTTTTTACATAAATGTTTTACACAATTCTTTAATGAAGCCATCTGACTCTGGAATTATTGTTGTTAGGATTTTAATAATGAATTACACTTGTTTAATTGATATAGGAATATTCAGAATTTCTATTTTATTATGTCTGTTTTGGTAAATTTGTTGTCCAAGAAATTTTATCCATTTTGTTGATGTTTCCGTAGAACCTGCTTTTATTTGCATTCCTTTTCTGCTTTTATCTTTATTATTTTTTTCCTTCTACCTACTTTGAGTTTACTTTGCTGTTCTTTTTCTATGATCTTAATGTGGAATTGTAGAATATTGATTCTGGATCTTTCTTATTTTCTAATACAAGCATTTAAATACATATTGCTATCTCTAAGCACTGCTCTAACTATATCACATACATTTTTATATGTTGTACTTTTATTTTTATTAAGTTAAAATATTTTCGGATTTCTCTTATGATTTTTTTCTTTCATCCATATGTTATTTAGAGGTGGGTTGTTTTAATCTGCATCTTTGTAGGGATTTCCATGTAAGTTTTTCTATTCATTTTTTAGTTTAATTCTATTGTGGTCACACAGCATTCTCTGAGTGATTATAATCCTATCAAATTAACTGAGACTTGTTTTATGGTCACTACTATGATTTGTCTTGGTACACTTTGTATACATTCGAAGAAAATTTGGATACTACTCTTGTTATGTGCGTGCTTTGTAGGTCAAATTTGTTTTTAATGTTGTTCAAGTCTTCTACATTCTTACAGATCTTCTGTGTATTGTTCTAGCCATTAATGGGAGGAAAGTATTGAATTTCCCAATTATAATTTTAGACTCGTCTATTTCTCTTTTTAGTTCTGCTTGCTTTTGTTCATGCTTTTTGAAGTTACGTTACTAGGTGCCTACACCTTTAGGATTGCTATATCCTTTTGAGCTATTGACCCTTCATCATTTTGACATGCTCCTTTTTATCCTGATTGTATTTCTTGTTCTAAAGTCTACATTGTCTGTATTAATAGTATTCTCATGATAATGGTTTGTGTAGTATAACTTTTTTTTTGTCATTTTACATATAATCTGTCATGTCCTCATATTTTAAGTGGATTTCTTGTAGTCAACATGTAGTTGGGTCTTGTTTTTTATTTAATCAAGTCTGCCAACTTTTGCATTTTAACTGGAGTGTTGAAATTATTTTTATTTAATGTCATTATCGATATGTTTGAATTTAAATCTACCATCTTTCTATTTGTCCTATCTGTTCTTTTCTTTTTTCCCCTTTTCTCCTGCCTTCTTTTGTTTAATGTTTCATTTTCCCCACTATTAGCTTATTAACTAAACTCTTTGACTTATATTTTTAGAGGTTGTTCACTGAGCTTCTGTTCATTGTTTTTCAGTCCCTTCTCTGAGCTCCATTTTGAATAATTTTTTGATATATCTTCAAGTTTACAAATTTTTTTCATTTCATATTGTCTAATCTGCTGTTAATATCATCTAGTGACTTTGTTTTTCAAATATTTTCTTCTTTGTTTCCAGATATTCTAATTGGTTCTTTTTTATATCTGATTTCTCATCTCATTATATTCATGTTTTCCTTTAAATACTTGAAGACAGTTATGATAACTGTTTAAATATCCTTGCCTGTTTATTCTATCATATCTGCCATTCAGGGTTGGTTTTTAGTGACTGATCTTTTTCCTGGATATGAATCACATTTTTCAATTTTTTTCATGTGTAATAATTTTTTAAAATTTTTTTCCATACAAAAATTTATACATACATTGTTATGTGACCCTAATTGCTCTCCCCATACTGTGACCGCACCCTCCTCCTTTCCACCCCTGATTCCCCATGTCCATTCAACCAGCTCTTAACCCTCTCTGCCTTCCCATCTCACCTCCAGACAGAAGGTGCCCGTTTAGTCTCTTGTATCTACTTGAGCTAAGAGGCACACTCCTCACGAGTATCACTTTATGTACCACAGTCCAGTCCAATCCCTGCCTGAAGAGTTGGCCTTAGAAACTGTTTTAGTTCTGGGCTAATAGAGAATCCAGGGGCCATGCTTTCCAGGGTTCCTCCAGTCTCAATCAGACCATTAAGTCTGGTCTTCTTACTAGAATTTGAGTTCTGCACCCCACCTTTCTCCTGCTGCATCTGGGACTCTCTGTTGTATTCCCTGTCAGGGCAGTCATTGGTGATAGCCGGGCACCATCTAGTTCTTCTGGTCAGGCTGATGAAGTTTCTGGTTTATGTGGCCCTTTCCCATGTCTTGGGCTAATACTTTACTTGTGTCTTTGGTGTTCTTCATTCTCCTTTACTCCAGGTGGTTGGGACCAGTTGATGCATCTTAGATGGCTGCATGCAAGCTTTTAAGACCCCAGACACCACTCACCCAAGCAGGATGCAGAACATTTTCTTAATAAGCTTTGTTATGCCAATTGACCTAGATGTCTCCTGAAAGCATGGTCCCCAGGCCCCTATGCCTGCTACTCTGTCCCCTCAAAGTGTTTGATTGTATTCAGGAAACTAGTTAGCTTTGGTTTAGTCCAGTTGTGCTGACTTACCCTGTAGTGTGTGCTGCCTTTCTCTTCATCTAAGATAATTCTTCTTTACTATCTAGTTGGTAAATAACCTTCGCCCTCCCTCCCCACCCTAGTAGCCACCAAAGAATGTTTTCTTCTGTGTTTAAACCTTTTCTTGAGTTCTTATAATAGTGGTCTTAAACTCATGTGTAATAATTTTTTATTGGATGTAGGACATTATGAATTTTACATTGTTGAGTGTCTGGACTTTGTTCTCTTTTAAATTATATCAGTCTTTTTTTTTTTTTTTTTTCTTCCACTATTGGTTAAGTTACCTGCAGATTAGCTTGATCTTTTTTGAGGCTTTTAAAAAAATTTTGATAGATTTGGTCTAGAGTAGCACCTTCTCTGGAGATAGATTAGCCCTACTACCTGGGCAGAATTTCTGAGACTTTACTGAATACTCCATGTGATCAATGAAGACTCTCCATTCTGACTAGTCAGAACTCCAATGTTTCCCGGTTCTGGGTGAGCTCTAGGAATTATTCAGATGACAGCCACCTGGTTATTCTTACTTGGCTTTGTGAATTTTTCCCCTGTATATGCATATCTTGTCCTGGGGAGCCCTGGTGGTGCAGTGGTTAAGCGCTCAGCTGCCAACCAAAAAGTTGGAGGTTCGAAACCACCAGCTGCTCTGTGGGAGAAAGATGTGGCAAGATTACAAGCCTTGGAAGCTGTATGGGGCAGTTCTGCTCTGTCCTGTAGGGTCATTAAGAGTCAGAATTGATTCAGTGGCAACAGGTTTTTGGATGCATATCTTAGTTTTTAGCAAACTCCATAAGATTCATATGCATATTCTGGGGTTTTTTTCTGTATAACTCCCTCCTCTCTAGAACTCTGCCCCAGAGCTTCCAGCCACCTGAGCCGCATCTCTGAAATCTGACCTTTGTGTATTCAGTTTAGTGAGAACATTGTACTCTGCTCAGGATCCCCTTCCCTGCTCTGAGATCTAGAACATGACTCTAGGCAGAAGGCCAGGGCAATAGTCAGGCTAATCTCATTTGTTTTCATTCCCACTTGGATCATTCTGTCTGATTTTCTATGTCCGAAAGCAGTTTTCTAAATATATTTTTTCACTTTTCTACTTGTTTGCAGCATGAAGGTAAAGCTAGGCTGTGTTACTGTTTCATGGCTGGAGGCAAAATTCTCCCAATTGATTGATTTTTAATAGAAGATAATATTTTCTTATGACTAAAATACACCTGCCTGTTATCCTGGGCACTTTCTTACTAGTACCACTAAGGGGACTGAATTAATAATCAGAAGTTTTTCTAGTGAGCGTGAAGTCAATGTAGTAAGAGATATTCTTAAGGCTTTGTTATCCTCAGCTACAAAAAGCCTTATGAACACTGTCAGTCTTACAAATATACCCCTCCCAAGTTGCTCCACTTCAGTTAAATGCGACTCTACCTTTACAGTGGATCATGCCAAATACCTTGCAGTCATCAATGACTACCTCTTTCTCTCATATATCACTCAGTCTTTCAGGAAATTCTCAGTTCTACTCTCAGAATAATCCAGCATCTTGTCACCATTTCCATTCCCACTATACTGATCGTTGCCACCATTATTTTTGCGCTTCTTCACTGTCTTTCCTGCTGCCTGTCTTACAATCTGTGTATACCCCACCCAGTCTGATGGTGACATAATAGCTAAGGAGATACTTTTAAAATGTTTAAGCCAGATGATATTTATCTTCTATTCTAAACCCCTTAATAACTTTCCATCTCAGAGTAAAAGCCAAATAAGACTAGCTTCAATTACTTCTTTTTCCCATCACCCACTGTGCTCCAGACATACTGGTGTCCTTGCTGTTTCTCAGTATGCTTTCTTCCCAGGGCCTTAGCATTTTTCTTTTTGCTCTGCGTGTGTGTGTGTGTGTGTGTGTGTGTGTGTGTATGTCAGGTATTCACACTGCTTCCTCTCACCATCAGGAAGCCTTTATTCAAATTCACCTTCTCTGTTAGGTTTTTCCTGATCAACCTATTTACAGTGTACCCCTTTGCCCTTCTCACTATTCTCTTCCTTTTCTCTATTTTTTTCTCAATAGCGTTTATTATCATCCAACATAGCTGAATATTTACCTATTTATTTTGTTTATTTTCTTTTCATCCCACTTACAATGTAATTTTTGTCTGTTTTATTCACTGTAATATTCCTGGTGTCTAAATCACTATTTAGCACATAGTAGACACTGAAGAGATGTTTATGGGATAAAGGAATATATATATATTTTTAAAATATTTTATTGTACTTCAGGTGTAGGCTTACAGAACAAATAGTTTCTCATGTAACAGTAGCACACATGCTGTTTTATGACATTGGTTAACAACCCCACAACATTTTAACCCTCTAAATTCTCAACTTTTTTTTTTTTTTTGGTGAAAATACACGTAGCCAAAGATACACCATTTCAAAAATTTTTATATACACATTTAAGTGACATTGACTATGCTCTTCTAATTGTGCTGTTATTCTCACTTAAGATGAAGGCTTACAGGACAAAATAGCCTCCCATTTAACAGTTACTACAAATGTTGCCCTATAACAATGGTTAACAATCTCACAACACATCAACAGTGTCCTTACTCAACCTTGTGTTCCCTATCATCAGCTTCCTACTCCCCTTCTGCCTCCTGGCCCTTGTCACTGGACTCCTGTACCTCGTTAGTCTCATTTGGTTTTACTGGGCTGTCCACTCCCAGGCTGAACAGTGAACCTCAAAAGTAACTTCACCACTGAGCTAAAAGGGTGTCTGGCGGCCATACTCTTGAGGTTTCTCTAGTCTCCTTTAGGCCAGTAAATCTGGTCTTTTTTTTTTTTTTGTGAGTTAGAATTATGCTCTACATCCTTCTCCAGCTCTGTCCAAAACCCTCTGTTGTCATCCTGGTCAGAGCAATCAGCGGTGGTAGCCGGGCACCATCTAGCTGTACTGGACTCAGTCCGGTGGAGGTCTTGGTAGCTGTGGACAATTAGTCCTTTGGACTAATCTTATCGTTGTATCCTGCTCTCTTCTTTCTCCCTTGCTCCCGAAGGGATGAGACCAGTGTAGTATCTTAGATGGCCGCTCACAGGCTTTTAAGACCCCAGACACTACTCACCAAGGTAGAATGTAGAGCATTATCTTTATAAGTAGTGTCATGCCAGTTGAGCTAGATGTTCCCCGAGACCATGGTCCCCAGAGCCCTCCGTCCAGCAACTCAGTCCCTTGGGGAGTTTGGATGTGTCCATGGGGCCTCCGTGACCTTTCCTTGTACAGGTTGTGTTAGTTTCCCCTGTATTGTGTACTGTCTCACCTTTCACCCAAGATACCACTTATCTATTGCCTATTTAGTATTTCCCCCCCCACCCCTCCCATCCCTGGTAACCAACAAGGATTGTTACATTTTGCATGTGAACTTTTTCATGGGTTTTTACAATAGAGGTCTCATACAATATTTGTCCTTTTGTGATTGACTTATTTCACTCAGCATAATGTCCTCCAGTTTCATCCATGTTATGAGATGGTTCACAGATTCATTGTTGTTCTTTCTTGTTGCATAGTACTCCATTGTGTGTATGTACCATAGTTTGTTTATCCATTCATCTGTTGATGGGCACCTACGTTGTTTCCATTGTTTTGCTATTGTGAACAATGCTTCCATGAACATAGGTGTGCATATGTCTATTCGAGTGACGGCTCTTATTTCTCTAGGATATATTCCTAGGAGTGGGATTGCTGGATCGAATGGTATGTCTATTTCTAGCTTTCTGAGGAAACGCCATCATTTTCCAAAATGGTTGTATCATTTTGCATTCCCACCAGCAGTGCATAAGAGTTCCCATCTCCCCGCAGCCAATCCAACATTTGTTATTTCCAGTGTTTTTGATTGGTGCCAGTAATGCCGGGGTGAGATGGTATCTCATTGTGGTTTTAATTTGCATTTCTCTAATGGCTAGTGATCGCGAGCATTTCCTCATGTGTCTGTTGGCCATTTGAATGTCTTCTTTGGTGAAGTGTCTGTTCATTTCCTTTGCCCATTTTTTGATAGGATTATTTGTCTTTTTGTTGTAGAGGTGTTGGATTTTCTTGTAGATTATGGAGATTAGACCTTCGTCTGACTTGTACTGTCCAAAAATTTTTTCCCAGTCTGTAGGTTCTCTTTTGACTCTTTTGGTGAAGTCTTTTGAAGAGCATAGGTGTTTGATTTTTAGAAGATCCCAGTTATCTAGCTTATCTGTTGGGTTTTGTGTGTTGATTGTTATGGTTTGTATCCTGTTAATGCCATGTATTAAGCCTGAAGTGTTGGTCCTATTTTTTCTTCTATGAACTTTATAGTTTTAGGCGGAATAAAGGAATATTTGAAGTCAGCTCTCATAGTGACCAGATTCTTGTGTCTTTCAGACTCAGCATTTGACAGTGTTGTAAAAAAAAACTTCCAGCTTCTTGATCTCTGACCCTGTTGCCACATTCTCTTTTTGCACGCAGGTTTATACAATATAGATGTCTAGGGCTAAGCTTTCTTTTGTATTCAGACATATCTTCCTGGATTGTCACACTGGTTATCTTGTTTGGACTTGGAAGCTCTCAAATAGACTCAGGTTTATATATTTTGGAGTAGATTATTCCTACTGAGAGCTAATTCTGTCATTTGTGCTTTTTTTTTTTTTTTCCTGGCTTCTTTCTCAGATGCCAACATTAATTTAAGTTCCAGGACAACTCATTGAAGTCACTGGTAACCACTTTGAAAATGTTAAAAATGAGTTCAGTTCAGCTGTGAACATTGAAATGAATATAATCTGTATTTAATTCTCACCACCTCCTAATTATAAACAGTGGTTAGGTGCATAGGCCAACCCACAAAAGCCTGTTTTATCCACTTGAAGCTGAACTATAGTTCTAATAATATCATTGTACCTATATGATTTATAATCTTGCTTATACAAGAAAATGTATCCAAGTTCTAAGCAGCTGTGAAGGCTGTTTGGCTGCAAGTTCTAAGTAATTGGTCTACCAGCATTTTTTGAAATATAGCTTGATGATAAGTTGGGGATTGCATTTACTGGAAACATTTCATTATCTAAGATAAAATGTCACAACCAATGTTGATTAAATGTTGTACACAAGAATTAGAAGTTTAAAGGCATAAATAGTAATATTTAGACTTAATTCTATAGTATTTTCATTTTTCGCTCATCCAAACATGTGGCCCTCTTACCAGCCTGTACGCAACATTCTCTTCTTTTGAACCTGTATATCCTGGTTAACAAATGAGATAATTAGGATTAGTCACTTCAGCATTTACAGTGTTGACTGTGGAGTAAATGTTCAGCAATTTTACTGACGGAAGAGTAGAGAACTCACCATATGGTGGCAAGGCACCATTCTTGTGGCTCTGCTTCTGTTTGCTAAGCAACCTCCTAACAGGGAGGATGAGAGGTAAGAGATGCAGTTCACCTCTGAATGCTAGTCTGTAACATTTATGCAGAAAATGTATGCTCTTGTCATCATAATGCCATAACTGTGGTCCCTTAGTGTTGCAGAGTAACCTAGGGAAATTAGAGTACATCCTCCAGAAAAGTAAAAAAACTTCCAGACCTCATGATGGCCATTAATAATATGAGATTAGACTATGTGATGTCTTGAACATGGATCAGTATCTTTACCAAGGATTTGTACATACCCTTGTCTGTGTACAGTTCAGCCCCCCTTCCAGTCCCTAAATTCCCATTATTAAGATCATTAATAAGAGAGGTGAGAAGAGGGAGTCTTTTGCTCCATTTCAGAGATGTTTGCCTTTGGGAGTATGTGAATCCTTATTTTTCTCTGGGGCTGTTTGGATCCTACCATTTACTGTACTATCACCTTTTGGCACCCGTTTTCCATCTCATATATTTGTGTGTTGCCCTTCAGTGTCTAGCATTTCTCAAACTGGCATCCAGAGATCCCTGAATCTTCGAAATTTTTGGTTACCCATGAGTATGGTGTGAATGTTGAGATTTTTCTATTTGATAATATAGAGTAATTGATATAAAATATTCTGGAGTATTTGGATGCCCATTTTGCATTGGTTTATAATTTGCATCGGAACAAAGTGAAGGCCAATTAACATCATGATAACTAATGTAAAAATTTGAATTGGGAAATGAGTTGGTAGAATTGAATCACCACAGGACCCTGGTACAGGGATGTCAGTTACAAAAGAACATGCACCATAGCATATTTACCTTGCAAGTAAATATGCTGGGTGATTGGGTAGATCCTATCTTTGTATAAATTGCAATTTTTCTTTGTTTTTGTTTTGCAATATATATTTTCATTATATAATATCTTTAAAAAAATGATATTGTGTTTTGGTGGACAAGTTGATTGTCACATAAAATAATGAAATGGTTGTCAAAAAGGAGTTTGTTGTTAAGAAGAACAATAATGAAAATTAATGATTAAAATATGTTCAAAATAATAATAATTAAGCCAGTAGTAACTGACATTTACTCCTGGCCTCTTGTCCAACCCTTCATTCTTGTCCATGGAGGAGGAGTGAATTACCTGGTTGGAGGGTGATAACCATTGGTTCACATTTCTTGATTGGATAGAATTTATCTATTAAAAGATTGTAGGCATTATAGATTCTTTCTTTGTCTCATGTCTGTCTTTCTTTTCCACTGTTTACTTTGGACCTGTACAAGGCAGTGATCCTGTGTAAATTTTGGCTGCTTGGTAGACCCAAACTTTCTGCAGGTAGGCTGTCCCAAGATCTGGAACTGGAACAGTTAGGGAAGGGAATGCTTGTTCTAACACTACGACATGTTCTACAACAGCTTTATCAGTATGAAGGTGGTGTTTTCATTTCCACCTATCTAACTCTGTCTCTTTCTTTTGATTGTTAGTTTCAATCTGGGAGAGAGAGAGATTAAACATTATTGAGCCTTTCAAACCCCAACAGTTTTCTTTCCATTTATTTTGTAAATTTGCCTTACTTTTCTGCAAAGGGTTCCCTTCCTTTTTGTGTTATATAAATATAAGTAAGATTATAATGAAAATAATTTAAGACAACACTGAGAGTTCCTAAGCATGTTTTTTTTTTTCTTTAATAAGCATCTGTGTATCACTTATGTTAGTGAAAATATGAGCTAGGAGAACTGTTGCTAAATTTCTCAAACTCAATCAAAATAATGATTGAAATTTCTTTTTTAAGTGAAGGCAATTTTAAGAACTATTTTTATAACATGTCAGTGATAGCAGGTAGTTTTTGAATTTCCATGGATTCACCACAAAAAAAGTAACTAGAATAGCAAAGCCCAAAACTCATTGACAGTATCTATAACAAAACTAGCTGACAAGGTATGAATCCCCAAAATGATCAGGTTGAGTAAAACCACTGACAGCAGTGACACTCACATCATAACAAACTTTAGATATGTCTACCCATTTCCTGAGAAACATATTAAACCCCATTATAGGAATACAAGGAGCCCTGGTGGCCCAGTGGTTAAGTACTTGGCTGCTAACCAGAAGGTTGTTGGTTCCAGCCCACCACCTGCTCTGCAGGAGAAAGATGTGTTGGTCTGCTTCCATAAAAAGATCACAGCCTTGTAAATCCAATGGGGCAATCCTGCTCTGTCCTGTAGGGTCACTATGAGTTGGAATTGACTCAACAGCAATGTTTTTTTTTTTTTTTTTTAATAGGAATACAGTCAGCAAATTCAGGTCTGTGGGAAGAAACCCTGTTGAAGAACTGGTTCTTCTAGCAAATAACTGAAAGAGTAAGAAGAATAGATTAAAGTGACGTTGGAGACATAGGGATTTAGTAACATAATAACATTAACTTGTAATGGGTGGATCATATTTCGATCTTGATTCAAACAAACTAAAAAAGTGTAAGAAAATCTGGGAAATATGAACAATTACTGAGTGTTTGATAATAAGGAATTATTAATTAAACATCTTTAGAAGTGATAATGGCATTGTGGTTATATGTTAAAGAATCCCTAAATTTTGGAAATGCATAATGAAATATTTACAGGTAAAATGATGAAAAGTCCGGAGGAGAGCAGATAAAATGAGGGATAGATGCAACAAGATTGACCATGAATTGATAACTTTTGAAGCTGGGTGATTGAGATTCATTATAGTATTCTCTCTGCTGTGGGATATGTTTGAAATTTTCTATAATAAAAAAATTTAAAAAAATCCATTAGAACACAAAAGAATGCTTAAATGAGATGAAAAGGACTAGAGAATGGGCTATTACACTTTTGAGAAAGTGTTTTTCATCATACAAGAAATCCAGAGCAGATTTAAAAATCCTGAGTATCTAATAAAAATCATTCTAATTCTGTTCAAATATTAGGGCTGCCTAGCAATCTACAGTAGCAAGTAAGTGTAAAGTCATTTCTTTTTAAGTTTGGAATATATTTCTGTCCTTACACTTGAAAAAGTCTGACCAAACTTTTTACCAAACCAGGTCCTCCCAACTTGTGTGCTGAGAGGGGTTACTGGTTTGCCAGTAACCCACTGGGTTAACCCTTGGAGTGGCTCAGGCAGCTCAACCTGTGAAACAGGACTTCTAGCCTCCAGCTGTCAGCAGCCTTGTCTTTTTGTCCTAATTATTATAATTTTTTATACATGTCATGATGTAAAAATGCTTGCGAAGCACTAGACATAAACCTAACTTGTGGTTAGCTATGCTTGGTAACTGTTCTCTATGGTCTCCGCCCTTGTTTGGGACGGTCAGTGTCTTTCCTCAAACAGGGATCCCCATTTCAGAGAGGAGCAGATGTCGTTCTGTCAACCAACACATATTTATTGATTTTCTAGGCATAGTGGGCAGAAAGGATACATACTTTGCCTACCGTCTGTTCTCTTATTTCTCCACTGACTCTGATATTGAAAATTTCACAGATACTGATCTTGCAGATGTCACCAGTGTACTCACTCAATGGTCATTTAATAAGCATTTAATGAGTGACTAACAATGTCTGACTCAGGGCTGGGTCCTGGAGATAAAAAGGTGAATATGTGAAGCATGGTTCTTGCTCCCCTGTCTTTTTCTTAGTTTTCAGTCTTTTTGTCCTCAGTTCTAAATTTGACATTGATGACCCATGCCTTACAGAAACTTTATCATTCTTCAGTTTCCCTAGACTGCCTCTGGTCCAAGTTTCTTCTCCCTCTCTGATAATTTACCGATTGCTGCTGCTGCCTTCCATGAAATACAGGCAGTCTCCCAGTTACGAACGTCTGACTTATGGACGACTCATACTTGCTCTTTTATGTCGTGTAAATTTGCCCTCACTTGGAAACAATGGAACCAACTCCTACTCGAAACAAATTCCTCATCACAGTCACCTTCGTTTGTTGCACATGTAGCTTTTAAATCACTGAAAAAGCTTCAAGCCTTTTCTTGCACTGAAGTAAGGCTAAATAAGAACTGTATGCACCTGTTCCGACTTACTATGCACTTGGCTTAAAGACATAGTTAGGAATGGATCTCGTTCGTAACCTGGGGACTGCCTGTACATGCATTTGTATCATCATTATCCCCTGTTCCTTTAACAGTAGTTGAGCATTCTATTATGTTTCAGTTCTGGGAACCCTGCTCTCCAGTGGGAAACAGAGATTGTTAAACACTGTGGTGGTAGGAAATAGCCCTGGTGGCTCAGTAGTTAAGTGCTCGTCTGCTAACCAAAAGGTCAACAGTTTGAACCCACCAGCCACCCCTCAGGAGAAAGATGTGACAGTCCGCTTCCATAAAGATCACAGCCTTGGAAATCCTATGGGGCAGTTCTACTCTGTCCTATAGGGTCACTGTGAGTTGGAATCGACTTGATGGCAGTGAGTGGGTTTTGGTGGTGGTAATAATGTACAAGGTACAGAGAGTTCTGAATGACACTGCTTGGTGGCTTAAGTAAGACTTCAGAGAAACTGTGAAATCAGGCTGTGTTTCAAAGGGTGGCATACAGAGTTGGGTTAACATTTTGCTTCCCCTGTCCCTCCCTCCTTCATTTAGCTAGCATTGTTAACCATAGAGCTTTCATCTGCTTATTCATTCATTGACCAAATATCAAGCACCTACTTTGTGACTGGTACTTTGTATTGCACTGACTTAGCAGGATTCTAAGCCAGTGAAGACACAACATAGAGAGAAAAAGATAATCTGGGTTGGGGAGTGGGATGGATCAAAACATTCACAGATCAAATCTAGACAGACCAAAAAAAAACCCAAACCCATTGCCATCGCGTTGATTCCGACTCATAGCAACCCTATAGTGACCCTATAGGACAGAGCAGAACTGCCCTATAGTTTCCAAGGAGGGCCTGGTGGATTCAAACTGCTGACTTTTTGGTTAGCAGCTGTAACTCTTAACAGCTACCCCACCAGGGTTTCCAGTCTAGACAGGGGAATGGAAAATCTGATCTGATTTTTGGCAGATGCTATATCCTCAACATTTGGGATAGAGGTGTAAGCAAACCACTTTGAAAGTGCACTCAGATAATGCAGTTAAATCGTGTTCAGTCAGCTACAATCTGTGCCGTTTAAACGGATTCAAATCCCAAATATGTTACCTTGGGTGAAGTTATCCTCTCTATGCCTTTGTTTTTATACCTGTAAAATGAAGATAATGGTAGCTATCCTATAGATTGAACCCACTGCTGTTGAGTCAATTCCAACTCGTAGCAACCCTATAGGACAGAGTGGAACTGCCCCATTGGGTTTCCAGGGAGCACCTGGTGGATTCGAACTGCCGACCTTTTGGTTACAGCAGTAGCTTTTAACCACTATGCCACCAGGGTTTCCATCCTATAGGTTTGGGGGAGTATTAAACATAATTTTTATAATTCAGGAGTTTTTGTCATCTGGAAGATGCTCAGTAAATGTAATTGTTAAAAGTTTGGGGTTTTGAAGTAATATCGAGTATAGCATTTCCTGAAAGGATGAATCAGCAAGGGGTGTTAGTATGTGTGTGTGGTGTGTGTGTGGTGTGGTGTGGTGTGTGTGGTGTGTGTGTGTTTGTGTGTGTGTAAGGTGTAGGTCACTTGGCACAAAGAGTGCAGGACCTGACAGAATGTCACAGAAGGAATTAACTTGTGAATTACTGATGCTACTCAGTCATTACCATGAGCTTAAGTATCAGTTGTCAGTTTGTAATGACAAGAATTGAATCCAGTGGTGATGGAACGCCACGCTGTTTTTCTGAGAGGGAGTCTGGATGATTTCTGCACATTTGTCAGTAGCTGAACAAAATCCACCCTTTACAATTTCTGAAGTGGTGTTTGTATTAAGTTGTTTGTTTTATTTTGTAGTCACTATTGTTGTGGAAACCCTGGTGGTGTAGTGGTTAAGTGCTACGTCTGCTAACCAAAAGGTTGGCAGTTTGAATCCACCAGGTGCTCCTTGGAAACTCTATGGGGCAGTTCTGCTCTGTCCGGTAGGGTCACTGTGAGTCGGAATTGACTCGACGGCAGTGGGTTTGGTTTTTTTTGGTTGTTGTTGTTGTTAGTTGCTGTTGAGTCGGCTCCAACTCATGGTTACCTTAAGTGTAACAGAAGAAAATGTTGCCCAATCCTATGCTATCTTCATGATAGTTGGTATGTTTGAGTCACAACATACCAAGGTTTTTTCAAATGTAGATTTTTATGTCTTTTAGAAGGAAGACAAAATTCTAATTTATTTTAACTCGTAAGTAGTGATTTTTTTATAAGCTCACGGGTATGCTCCCATAAAAAGCAATTAGAGCCTTTAGTCGTTTTCTGCATGACTTTGACTGCTTCCATTAGAGATGGCAAAAATGTGAGTATGGTTGTGTGAAGGATTTGAGAACTAAGACAGCTCACATATGTCATCAGATTAATTTTAGACTAGATATTTTTTCCACTCAACACTCACTGTCTTCATTCTTAGAGTATCATGCTAAGATTAAAAATATGCAAGGGATTTTTGACCAGAGAGACAGAGATAATTGTTTCCCAAGAGGATTGATTCTTTATGCATTTATATTATTCTCCAAGCTGAATAAATTTCAGAGCTAGGCCAATAAATGTGTAAAAGGTTTGCAAATAATACGCATGTCTCCAAAACTAACATATTCATGTTCTTATTTTTATCAGAAAAGAATCCATATCTCACATCGTACTTAAAATAGATAGCAAGATGTTATAAAGGGTATAATTTCCCAATAGTCCTCTGCCAACTCCCTCACCATATCCCTTGCCACCAATCTCCCCCACAAAAAAAGAATTAAAATTTTTATAAATAGAGGGATTCAGAATTCTTTATTTTGGACACATCAAAACCATCCAGAGGTTATTTGGTATTTAATTAAAAAAGAAAACAAATAAATCAGTAAATTTCTATCTGGATAGTTAGATGTGCTCCTTAGTAAAAGTTTTTGAGACAAAAAAGAAAATCAGCAAAATAGTTAATGTACACTAATTCATCCTTCCAATCACCAGTAACCAAAATGTCTAGCCAAGGAGGGGACACTACATTTTCATTTTCCTGTATATTTCAGAACCATTTCAATAAATGATCAGGAATAAGACAGGTATCTTATTGTCAGTATATGGGTGTGACTAAGCCACTCATGTTTAATTAAGAACCAAATAATATTATCAGACAGCATAGTGACAGACAGCAATATGTTACAACTCAAGACAAGTCCAAACCCGTTGCTGTCGAGTCAATTCTGACCCTATAGTACAGAGCAGAACTGCTCAAATGGTTTCCAAGGCAGTAAATCTTTGTGAAAGCATACTGCCACATCTTTCTCCAGCGGAGCGGCTGCTGGGTTCGAACCACCGACCTTAAGGTTGGCAGCTGAGTGCTTTAACCACTGTGTCACAAGGGTGCTTATCAGATAAGTCCGGATATAGTTAATTGGAATGATCTAAAAGTCAGGTAGGTAAGAATAAGAGTATTTTAGTCAAGAGATTTTAGACAAATAAAATTAGAGATATCAAAATTAGAGGAAGGAATTCAACTGTATAACATTGTGGAAAAGTCACAATTATAGAGATAGTGAAAAGATCAGTGGTCATCAGGGATTCAGGGGGTAGGGGGAAGGGATGAATAAGTGGAGCATGGGGCATTTTTAGGGCAGTGAAATTGTTCTGTATTATACTATAATGGTGGATACATGACATTATGCATTTGTCAAAACCCATAGGACTGTACAGCACAAAGAGTGAACCCTAATGGAAACTACAGACTTTAATTAATAATAATATGTCAATACCAGTTCATCTTTTGTAACAAATGTAGCACGGGAATGCCAGATGCAAATAATAGCGGGGAGAGGTGTATATGGGAACTCTTTGCACAATTTTTCTGTAAACCTAAAACTGCTCTAAAAAATAAAGACTTTATAAAAAAAAAAATGGAAGGACCATGGTATGGGACTAACGTCCAAGGGCAGCACTGTAGCCCTGGGGAGTGATCAACACTGGGACTCTGGGCAGATTATTTAGGCCCAGGAACAGGGGCGATGACAGGCAGTTAGTTACCAGAATTGGGGTACAAGGCAGAGATTTGCTCCCAAGGACAAGACAGAAGCTTGGTTATTAGTGTGAGAACTAGAGTCAGAACTCTTCAAATGGGAGGCTAACTTGATCTTGCCTGAGGATGCCTTCACTCTATCCCTGACTTAGGTCAGAATTGGTCCCAGACCTGGGTGCTGGAGCAGGGCTTGTGAGACTTAAGATGAGAACTTTTCTTTTCCAACTTGGGGCTCATTCCCTGATGCAACACGTTTACTATTTGCTGTAGCCTGAATTGGTCTGGTAGTTAAGCTATTAATGGTATAGCATGGTGATTACACGTAAAAGTACCAATATTTGACAGATCCTCTTACTGACTTTGGGAATAAGTAAGATTATGTAATGACTCAAAGCCTCTGATTCCTTGTCTTTAAAACGAAACAAAGAAATTTTACATTATTATTAGGATTTCTGGCAGTTCGCTGGTGATGTATTGCTGCAACCATTTTTGAATTACCTTCAGCAAAATTTTACTTGTTTTTGATATGAATATATTGTTCAATAATTTCCTCATTCCATTGGATCACCTTTCTTTGGAATGGGAACAAAAATGGATCTCTTCCAGTCAGTTGTCCAGGTAGCTGTCTTCCAAATTTCTTAGCATAGATGAGTGAGCACCTCCAGGGCTGCATGCGGTTGCAGCAGTACATCAACAGGGACTACCAGAAATTGAAGCCTGATTCAGAAGAGGACATGGAACAAGGGATATCATTGCTGATGTTAGATGGATCTTGGCTTAAAGCAGAGAATACCAGAAAGATGCTTACTTGTGTTTTATTGACTATGCAAAGGCATTTGACTGTGTGGATCACAATTTGGAGAACAAATTATGGATAACATTGCAATGAATGGGAATTCCAGAAAACTTCATTGTGCTTATGCGGAACCTATACATAGACCAAGAGGCAGTCATTCATACAGAACAAGGGGATTCTTTGTGGTTTAAAGTCAGGAAAGGTGTACATCAGGGTTGTATCCTTTCACCATCCTTATTCAATCTGTATGATGAACAAATAACCAGAGAAGGAGGACTATATGAAGAGGAACGGGGCATCAGGATTGGAGGAATACTCATTAACAACTTGCTATATACAGATGTCACAACCTTGCTTGCTAAAAGTGAAGAGAACTTGAAGCACTTACTGATGAAGATCAAAGACCACAACCTTCAGTATAGATTACACCTCAACATAAAGAAAACAAAAATCCTCACAACTGTACCAATAAGCAGCATCCTGATAAACAGAGAAAATATTGAAGTTGTTAAGGATTTCATTTTACTTGGATCGACAGGCAACACCCATAGAAGCAAAAGTCAAGAAATCAAACAACACATTGCATTGGGCAAATCTGCTGGAAAAGACCTCTTTAAAGTGTTAAAAAGCAAAGATGTCACTTTAAGGACTAAGGTGCGCCTGACCTAAGCCATGGTGTTTTCAATTGCCTCATATGCACACGAAAGCTGGGCAGTGAATAAAGAAGACTGAAGAAGAATCAATGCCTTTGAATGATGCTATTGGAGAAGAATATTGAATATACCATTGACTGCCAAAAGAACGAACAGATCTGTCTTGGAAGAAGTACAGCCAGAATGCTCCTTAGAAGCAAGGATGGCAAGCCTACATCTTATATAGTTTGGACATGTTATCAGGAGAGATCAGCCCTGGAGAAGGACATCATGCTTGGTAAAGTAGAGGATCAGCAAAAAAGAGGAAGACCTTCAATGAGATGGACTGACACAGCCGCAGCAATGGGCAACAATGGGCTCAAGCATAACAAT
Organism: Dugong dugon; assembly: GCA_030035585.1. Taxonomy (NCBI): domain Eukaryota; kingdom Metazoa; phylum Chordata; class Mammalia; order Sirenia; family Dugongidae; genus Dugong; species Dugong dugon. Next base: position 94,784,162 of record CM057462.1, read on the forward strand.
GATTGTGAGGATGGCACAGGACCAGGCAGTGTTTGTTCTGTTGTACAAGAGGTTGCTATGAGTCGGAACTGACTCAATGGCACTTAACAACATATGTATGGGAAAGCTGGACAATGTATAAGGAAGACCGAAGAAGATTGATACCTTTATATTATGGTGTTGGTGAAGAATATTGAATATACCATGTACTGCCAGAAGAACAAACAAGTCAGTCTTGGAAGAAGTACAGCGAGAATGCTCCTTGGAAGCGAGGATGGAGAAACTTCGTCTCACGTACTCTGGACATTTTATTAGGAGGGACTTGTCCCCGGAGAAGGACATCATGCTTGGTAAAGTAGAGGGTCAGCGAAATAGAGGAAGGCCCTGGACGAGATGGGTTGACACAGTGGCTGCAACAGTTGGCTCAAGCATAGCAACGGTTGTGAGGCTGGTGCAGGACAGGGCAGTGTTTCGTTCTGTTGTGCATAGGGTGGCCATAAGTTGGAATCAACTTGATGGCATCTAACAACAACATTGTTAGGATTCATGTAAACCATTTGACCTAATGTCTGTTTTATTATTAGAAGTTGTACTTCATTTTTATTTCTGAATAGTTACCAGTACCAGTTGCTACTGAGTCAACCCTGAGTCATAGTGACCCCATGTGTGTCATAGTAGAACTGTGCTCCATAGGGTTTTCAATGGCTGAATTTTTGGAATTAAATCGCCAGGCCATTCTTCCAAGTCTCCTCTGGGTGAACTTGAACCTCTAGGCTTTCAGTTAGCAGCCAAGTGCATTAATGGTAGAAAGAGGACTTTAAGTTTGGCCAGAGGGATACTACTCGGGCACCAGTTGACCCATAGCCTTCCATCATCTGACCAGACATTCTGCAGGCTGCCACTTCTCCCTCTTTCATTTTGCCTACCAGCCTGATTGAATTGTGTCACAGTCCTATAATAAGTACCAATGAAAACCCTGTAATAATGCTTGCGAAGAGATATGACATCTGAAATCCTATCTCTAGAGGTCTGTTTAATATATTAATCAATTTCCCCTAAGCTTTGAATCTGACTTTTTACCCCTCAATACAGTAAGATATGGAGCATTTTTGCTGAGATGATCCTTTTGTGAAAGTGTGCATGCTCTCCTAAGAATGAGATGCAAGCATGCTTATATTATTAGTAGGTGAATCAAAAATTGTGATCAGTGGTTACTTGCTTTGACATTATGAGTAATTTTATGGAAAACATACATAATTGTTGTGTAAGTTATCCAGTTTCTTCCTTTGTGCTTGTCAAACTAATATTTGTTTTCAAATTTGTAAGCACCAAATTTAACCATATTTCAGGAAATGTAAATTCTTAAAAAATTTGTTGCCAGCTACTCACCAAATTATTTAGGATTTTGCCTGAAATCGTTTTCAGGCAAATGGTTATGTGTATGAGTAACAAAATTACATGTGCAATTTATTGAATAATTGTTAATAATTAATGACAAGAGACAGAATCTTGCCTTAAATAGTGTGCAGTCCTTGAAAGGCAAGTGTATGTAGGTTCTCCTTGCTAAGGTCAGTGTTTCCACTGACACTGGGTTCCCTGTGAAGGTGCAAAGTAAACAAAAAACAGCGACTGTTTAATGGTGCCTTCCTTAGTACTTAGATCAAAGACTTACTAATAATTCTGACCCATAGCAGCTTTGTAGTCCTCAGTACTCAATGAATAGATTGCCAAGTTCGCTTACCGTCTAGCATCTAGCGCAGAAGGGAAATATAGCAGCTATTTAGCCATCACAGTTTACAAAGCAGGGCAGAATGACAGTGTTAATGGATGTGGAATTTTCTCCATCTTCAATCAGTCAGCACACTAAGTTGAGTACTTACTGTATGCAAAGTACTGTGTGCAAAGTGCTGTATACTACTAAGCATTGTGGAGTGATATAGAAAGTATAATAAAAGTATTTATATCACACATTTCAGACAAAAAAATTCCGTCACATATATCATCTTATGCAATCTTCACAACATCCTTGTGAGGAAGGACTGCAGATTTATTGTTTTTCCCCATTTTATAGATAAGACACCTGAGGTCTTTTGAAATTAAATGATTTGCTCAGTGACCTGCAGAGTTGGCATCCAGCTTCACATCGTCTACTACAAATATTCATTCATTCAAAAAATATCTATTGAGAGCCTACTGTGTGCCAAGCATGGTGCCAAGTACTTGTGCTGTGGCAAAACAAAAAGCCCCTGCTCTTCCAGAGCTCACATTTCAGAAGGGAAGATGGAAATATAACAATTCCAAGTAGAAAATGCTGGGCTCTGGCTAGGTGGTACAGACATATGTGAAATACACTAACAATTCAGATAGGGAAGTGCTTTTCACTTGGCAGGAGAGACAGTGATTTCTGCTGGATTTAGAAGAGGGGAGTCTCCTTCAAAGGTAAGTGGGAATGGCATGAGCAGCGAAATAGAACCCGGAAGTGTAAGATTAAGTAGATCAGTTGTGCTGGAGGCAGCAATGAGAGATGATTGGAAAAGAAGGTTGGGAGCATGTCCCAGAGAGCCAGGCAAAAGTTTGGACTTTATGAAGTAGGATTCACTCAGGGTTTTTAAGCATTAGAGTAATCTAAAAAAATAACGAAGAGTAATATAATAGAGTGTAATGTGTGTATTATAAAGTATGAGATTGGAAGCAAGAAACCTGTTGTTTTAGATTCCTAGTGTTGTTGTAACAGAACTACCACAAGTCGGTGGCTTAAAACAACAGGAGTTTATTTTCTCATAGTTCTGGAGGCTAAAAGTCCAAATCAGAGCGAATTCATTTCGTGTCAGTAGTCTTGGGCATTCCTTGGTTCCTTGGTTTGTAGAGGATCCCCACACGGCCTCAGTCTTCTCCAGTATGTGCCCAAGTCTAATCTGCTCTTTCTATACTTTGGAAGTGATTAGGCTTAGGACACACCCTACATTGTTATGGCCTCATTAACATAACAAAGAAAACCCTGTTTCCAAACAGTATTACATCCACAGAAATAAGAGTTAGGATTTCAACAGATTTTTTTTTTTTTTGAGTCCAGGGTGTAGGGTGTGGGGCACACATGATTCAGTCCATAACTCCTGTTTATAGTGATCAATTTAAAGCATTTGTCTTCTAATGTTTTCTCTTGTTTTATGAAGCAAGCAGTATAATAATCATTGCAAGCCTTCCTGAATTCTTCCTTTGAAACATAGGAAAGATATTTGATAATATTTTGGGAATTAATTATGGATTTAATATAAAATAATTATTTTAACTGAATATATGAAAATGAATAATTCTCCTCTTGTCATCAAGATTTTTTTTCCATCAGATAGGTGTCCAAGACCTATATTTCATAGAAGCATGGAATTCTACCAGTACATGCTAGGGATTGACATGATATTTCATAAATAGAGTTAGAGATTTTTTCAAAATTCTGATTATTTTTCTTCTCCGAAGTTTGTTCAAGGATATTCTTTTTAAATCTATTTTTCTTTTCTTTCTATTATACTCTCACCTCCATACTATTGCAGTTCATTATTTCAGGTGCAGTCAAATTAGGTCAAAAATTGCTATGAAGTGTGTGTGTGTGGGGGGAGGGCAGGATGTATTTCTCAGGATTTAAAGAACAGAGAAGATGAAAAGAGAAGTTTTGTTACATATTCTAAACCTCCATCTTTAACCAGAATCACTTAATCATTATTTTATTATTGTTCTTATTCTAGATTTTTCCAGTATTAACCAGTAGATACACAGTATTCTTTCTAAGTATTTATTTATGTAATTTAATGCCATCAACCCTTACAGAACTTCCGTAAAGAAAATTTATTCCTAAGAAGTTGTCAGCATCTGTTGTATAGGATCATAAAGCTTCTTATGAATATCACAACACAAAATGGAAAAATACTTAGTATTTTGTCATATGACTAAAACAAATATTAATACAATTATCTATATACATATATACATACATAAATGCACACATGCATATAAAATTTTGTTAGATTGAGGTTTATTAAATTAGAAAAATAAAATGGACATATTTTATTTACTATTAGACTTTAGTGTCAGTGAATAGATCAGACTTTTCAGGACCTTGTGATTTCTTATCACCTCATCAGTAAATTACTTAAACTCTTGGTGGTCTGGCTTCCCTAAATATATGATCTTACAGTTCTTGAATAGTAAAATTTTACCATCTATGACAAAATTGTACATACATAGAATTATTAATTACTGTTATCTGTATTCATATGATTAAAAATATTTTCATCATTGGGTATGATAACTTGAAAGCACATTTTTGTGTAACATTTTTAAATTACTGCAAGGAGCAGAGAAATTTTGAAAAATAGTAAAGTTGATCTAAAATTCTTTAGAAAATAAATAATGAGAATGCCAGGTATTATTCTATATTCTTTACACACAATTCTCACATCTACTCTATGAGATAAGCCTTATTATTCTTATTTTAGAGATGAAGAAGCTGAGGCACAGAAAGATTATACCCTGATTTCTCCCATCCTCCTGCCCTCCAATCTCCCATCAATGCTTTCTATTGGCTAAATCCAACCAGAAGCCAGCTGACGTGGATGCCTGGGGAATGCAGTACTTGACATTCAGCACTCATGAAATACTGACAAAACAAGGGAAGGGCAAAGAGTGGATCCCAGAGCAAAGAAGCCCAGAACTAGCATGTACCTACTGTGTATCAGGCACAAAACAAAAAAAAAAAACAAACCCATTGCTGTCAAGTCGATTCCAACTCATAGCAACGCTATAGGACAGAGTAGAACTGCCATATAGGGTTTCCAAGGAGCAGCTGGTGGATTTGAACTGCTGACCGTTTGGTTAGGAGCTGAGTTCTTAACCACTGAGCCACCAGGGCGCCATGTATCAGGCACAGGTGTATACTATTTTTCCTGATATTCCAAGGTTTAGTGTGAAGTTTCACTTGGTTGTCCATGTTAACAAATGTCAAGCACCTGCTAAGTGAGCATGATTCAAAGATATATAAGATAAAGTCTTGAACTTTGCTTTTCTAGATTCATTCCCTTCCTAGTTTTGTGCTCTCAGAGGCTGACCTCTGGGACTCCATTACTGGTGTTCCTTTTCCTTTTGGATTCCAGTTGATTTTGCAGTATAGGGGGCAGTAGCAGACAAAGGGAGGGCAGTTGAAAAGAGTGATTGAGGTATCTTTGTTGCACCCAGATCATGGTTTTGGTAGAGGCTCTGTTCCTTTAGCTACTGTCAGGTAGCCCACTCCTTCTTGACTCCCTCTCTTACCAGATTCCAGGAGTACTGTTACATCTTCTTGCCCATAGGGTGATAACAACTCCTGACTATTGCTGGTCCTTGGGTGCTTCACCATGCTTTGTCAGTTTCCTTACCCTGCCTATACTTTTGTAAAATGTTCTTTCCTTAAACACTCTTAAATAAAACTCTGTGAGTCTGAGTGTGTTCTCTGTTTATGTTGTGGATACTGTCCTACACCACCCATACTCCTCTTTCAGAACTGACGAACAGCTCTTAGCTGTCAGCTCTCTCAAAAATTGCCGTCAGTCAATCGCCCTTATCAAGGTCCTTCCTCAGTCCTGGGGCAGCCTACATCCAATGACTGACTGATACAGGGTATAAAAGACCTGGCCCCTTGGACCCGACTTGTCCCTGACAGACCTGCTCCCTCCTGTTCACTTCTGCAAATGTGGATCCTGAGAGTACTCCCTAATGATTGTAACACTGATCTCAGAATCAGATTCTGCTTCACAGAGAGCCCCATTTATAGCACTCATTCTTAAAAAGCATGGTGTTGGCTAAGAAGTGTAAAAATCATTTTTTTCCCTCTTCCGTGTAGTTACCAATAGGACCCACAAGGGGCATAGTTTTGTTTTTGTACCTTCCCAGTTCTTTTTCCTGGGATCCTTAATGGTCTTCTCATGCTCTTATGCCAGTCTGTGCCCTTGAAAAATGATCCAAAATTCTTAACTAAAGCAACTTTAAACTTCCAATTTATACCTACCTACTAAGTCATCATACATTTTAAAATTTAAGAGCATCTAGTATTGTCAAAGTTGTTATGGCATAGCTATATTTATTCACTGCCAAGGGCATTGTAAATCAAAATAACTCTTAAGGAAAACAGCATGACATTATATATCATGTTATTTGACCTAATAAGTACTTTACTAAGAATTCACTATTAAATAATTAATAGGAAGAACAATCTATATACACAGAGTGGAAAGAAGAGACCACCACTCAATATCTGCAACAAAATGCTGAATTCATCACATTTTCTAAGCAAAGGAGAGCCTTTGCTTGTCAGGCACAGCCTCTCTGAGGAAAGCATAAAGGTGATTTTATATAGAGTTTTGGGAAGCATGGAGTCTAGGGATTTGGAGCTTTCAGAGGTGGGACTGGTTAGTCATTGGCTGACCCTTGGCTGTAGAAGTGTGGTTACTAGTGTGTGTCTGTTGTTAATTGACTGACTTTTGAAAGTGTGGTCACTGAAGTGAGGTTGTTTCCAATTGGCTGGCTTTCAGAGTCCTAAGGTTATTGAATGGCTGGCTTTCAGAAATTGGTTATTGAGGTTAGTTGTCATTGATCAATTAAATTAGTTCAAGTAGTTAATTATTAACATTGCTATTGAATAATCAGTCTTTTCCTAGAAGTGCAGGAACTTTTTATTGTCAACAACACATTATTTAACGTAAACTTGAACGTAATCTCAGTGTTCAATATGCAAAGGGTTAAGCAAAGTATGGTAAAGACACAATGGAATGTTATATCACCAATAACTGTTACTAATATTAACTGTAAGGTTAAGCTAAAAAAAGGATTTGATTGTATTTTTTTGTTGTTGTTGTTGATGGTAACTATTTAAAAAATGATGTAAATGTAAAAGGATCAACTCATGGAAGAGTTATAAATGACATTTTGAATGTTTTAGAAATATTTTCATGGTATAAATACATATATATGCACCTAAGTATAATGTCTTTCTGTATAGATTTTAAGAGAAAAACAATCTTTTAATTTAACAGTAACAGGAGTGTTTGAATATTAATAAGGAATGTTGACGACCAAAATGTCTTTAAGATACAGATGAACTAATTTCAATTTAGGCTATAAGCCTGGAAAGAACCCTGAACTTGGACTCCAGGTCTTAATTTGAGTCTTTGCTGTGTCACATTATTAGTTACCTGACCTTGGGCAAACCACCTATCCTTTCTGAGCCTCATTTGCTCACCTGTAAAGTGGGACTAATACCTTAGTACTTCATGGGGTAAAGAGAATTAGATGGACTCTTACGTGAAAGTGCCTTGTAAACTGCAAAACATTATGCAAACTCTATTTTTAATTCATTCATTCATTCAGCACTCAGATTTTGAGCATCCCTTTATACCAGGTGCTAAAGATGAGATACGTCATCTAATAAAGTACTACATCCAATATTTGTACATTTTACAAGATCAATATTTAAATTAAATAAGTATCAGATGATTGAAGTACATAATGTCTTAAATGTTTGTCCCTTTTTTTCTCCTTGACAGTGTCACTAGCGCTTATTACAGCCCTTTAAGTTTCCAGTATAAATACTTATTTGGTATATCATTATCTTCTGTGTGTCTGTTCCAGTAAAGTAACTGGCTTACCATATGTGGTCAAGTTCATTTTAACCCAGCAGAAGCGTGCTTTTCTTATCTCAGTTACACAAATCTGAGTTACATAAAAAATATTGAACAGATTTACATGAACACAACTGATCTTAGTTATTTCATTTGTTTGATATTTCAGTGTTTTAATGGATGTAAGGCTGAAATGCTTTTTTTCTTAAATGAAAGCGATGGCAGAATTTCCAAGGTGCATTGTACTAATAGTAGTTGGCATTTACGTAATTTTTTTGATAGATTGTATGATTAGTATTAACATATTTTCATTTCTCATTGTAGGAAATGGAATCGGTGTATTTTAAAGGTCAAACAATTGTTCTGGGAGTCCCAAAAAGAATTGGTTACTTTACATACAGCCTCAGATAACCTGATGTCAGGTCCCTGTGATCTCCTTTGTACCTGCCCGTTACTGTAGTACAGCTGCTTTGTTAAATCTTACGTGTAGGCGTCTTGTTTTTAATTTCAATTCATCTGCTTGTGCTTTGGTACAAGAGAAACTCTTGATAATAGTAAACCCCCAAATTTTGCTTCCTTGCCTTTTTAAAACCTGGCAAAACCATAGACCCATATAGTCTTCTAGTGCTGGAAGGGAATAGAAAAATTATTTTACTGTGAGGAAACTGAGGCCTGTGGAGCTATCTCACTTGCTCAAGATCATAGAGAGAAAATCAGAACTGGAACTAAGGTCTTCTAAGTTTCTACAAAGTGGAGAGACTCATCGTATAGTGTCTAATTTAAGAGTACAGGTAGTCCCCGACTTGCAATGTAATATGAGTTACCATGAACCACGCTTATGACTGTCTTTTTTTTTTTTTTTGTATATCTTATCGTTAGGAATATGTACTACATACAGTGTTGCAGGGTGTAATTTGCTGATGTTATCATTCTAATATGTTCACTCACAGATGTTCAATGTTATGATTTATAAAGATATTAATAATAAAAGGCAATAATAATGAAAACCCCCCCCAAAAAAACCCCAAAACGAGGTATTCAACTTACAATTGAGTCTTTGGAATGGAACTCTGTCGTAAATTGGGGATTACCTGTATGTGACTTAAACATTTTGACCTTTTGATTACTATTTTAAGTTGTGTGACCTTTTTTTATATAGGTCAGGATATGGTTGTACTGCTAGAGAGCATCATAAAAAAAAAAAAAAAGGAAAACCTATCCAAAAGTCTGTTTATGTTTTTCACTCAACTATTAAGTCCTAAAGGAGCTCTGGTGGCTCAGTGGTTAAGTGCTCAGCTGTTAACCTAAAGGTTGATGGTTCCAATCCACCAGCCACTCTGTTGGAGAAAGATGTGGCAGTCTGCTTGTGTAAATATTATAGCCTTGGGAACCCTATGGGCAGTTCTACTTTGTACTATAGGGTGGCTGTGGGTCAGAATCAGATCAGCTTGATGGCAGTGGGTTTGGTTTCTTAAGTCCTGAAAGTCACGATACCTCCAGCATCTTTTCTTATATCAGACAGTACTTTATACAAGAAAATTGTGGATATTAGATGCAGGCAGTTCTCTGAGTTATGAACGTCTGACTTACAGACAACTGGTACTTGCCCTTTAATGTCATGTAAATTTATCCTCACTTTGAAACAACTGCACCAATCCCTACTTTCAACAAATTTTTCGTCACAATCATCTTCACTTGGTGCACATGCAGCTTTTAAATTATTAAAAAGACTTCAAGCCTTCTCTTGCACTAAAATCAAAACCAAAAGTTGATTCTGACTCATAGCGACCGTAAAGAACAGAGTAGAATTGCCCCATAGGGTTTCCAAGGAGCGGCTGGTGGATTTGAACTGTTCACCTTTTGGTTAGCAGCTGAGCTCTTTTTTTTTTTTTTTAAATATTAATTTTTTTATTGTTGTAATTTAAATGAAGTTTACATTTCAAGTTAGTCTCCCATACAAAAATTTATACATACATTGTTATGTGATCCTAATTGCTCTCCCCATATTGTGACAGCACACTCCTCCTTTCCATCCCTGATTCCCCATGTCCATTCAACCAGCTCCTAACCCTCTCTGCCTTTCCATCTCACCTCTGGACACAAGCTGCCCATTTAGTCTCTTGTATCTACTTGAGCTAAGAGACACACTCCTTACAAGTATCATTTTATGTCCCACAGTCCAGTCCAATCCCTGTCTGAAGAATTGGCCCCGGAAATTGTTTTAGTTCTGGGCTGATAGACAATCCAGGGGCCACGCTTTCCAGGGTGCCTCCAGCGTCAGTCAGACCATTAAGTTTGGTCTTTTTACTAGAATTTGAGTTCTGCACTCCACCTTTCTCCTGCTCCATCAGGGACTCTCTGTTGTGTTCCCTGTCAGGGCAATCATTGGTGGTAGCTGGGCACCATCTAGTTCTTCTAGTCTCAGGCTGATGAACTCTACGGTTTATGTGGCCCTTTCTGTCTCTTGGGCTAACACTTTCCTTGTGTCTTTGGTGTTCTTCATTCTCCTTTACTCCAGGTGGTTGGGACCAATTGATGCATCTTAGATGGCTGCATGCAAGCTTTTAAGACCCCAGATGCTACTCACCAAAGTAGGATGCAGAACATTTTCTTAATAAGCTTTGTTATGCCAATTGACATAGATGTCCTCTGAAAGCATGGCCCCCAGACCCGTACCCCTGCTACTCTGTCCCTCAAAGTGTTTGATTGTATTCAGGAAACTTGTTAGCTTTGGTTTAGTCCAGTTGTGCTGACTTCCCCTGTAGTGTGTGCTGTCCTTCCCTTCACCTAAGATAATTCTTATCTACTATCTAGTTAGTAAATAACCCTCCCCATCCCTCCCCACCCTCGTAACCATGAAAGAATGTTTTCTTCTGTGTTTGAACCTTTTCTTGAGTTCTTATAATAGTGGTCTTATACAATATTTGTCCTTCTGTGACTGACTAAATTTACTCAACATAATGAGTTCCAGCTTCCTCCATGTTATGTTTCATGGCTTCATCATTGTTCTTTATCATTGCGTAGTATTCTATTGTGTGGATATACCATAATTTGTTTATCCCTTCATCCGTTGATGGGCATCTAGATTGTTTCCATCTTTTGCTATTGTGAACAATGCTGCAATGAACATGGGTGTGCGTATGTCTATTCATGTAAGGGCTCTTATTTCTCTAGGATATATTCCTAGGAGTGGGATTGTTAGATCTTATGACACTTCTATTTCTAGCTTTTAAGGAAGCACCAAATCGATTTCCAAAGTGGTTGTACCATTTTACATTCCCACCAACAGTGTATAAGTGTTCCAGTCTCTCCACAACCTCTCCAGCATTTATCATTTTGTGCTTTTTGGATTAGTGCTAGCCTTGTTGAGGTGAGATGATATCTTATTGTAGTTTTGATCTGCATTTCTCTAATGGCTTATGATCGTGAGCATTTCTCCATGTGTCTGTTAGCCGCCTGAATATCTTCTTTGGCGAAGTGCCTGTTCATATCCTTTGCCCATTTTTTAATTGGGTTATTTGTCTTTTTGTTGTTGAGGTTTTGCAGTGTCTTGCAGATTTTAGAGATTAGACACTGATCGAATTTGTCGTAGCCAAAATTTTTTTCCCAGTCTGTAAGTTGTCTTTTTAATCTTTTGGTGAAGTCTCTTGATGAGCATAAGTGTTTGATTTTTAGGAGCTCCCATTTATCTAGTCTCTCTTCTGGTGCTTGTGCATTGTGACTTACGGTTTGTATTGTGTTAAGGCTATGTGTTAGGGCTTCTAGAATTGTCCCTATTTTTTCTTCCATGATCTTTATCATTTTTTATTTTAATTTTAAGTCTTTGATCCATTTTGAGTTAGTTTTTGTGCATGGTGTGAGGTATGGGTCTTGTTTCAGTTTTTTGCAGGTGAAGATCCAGTTATGCCAGCACTGTTTGTTAAAGAGACTGTCTTTTCCCTACTTAATGGACTTTGGGGCTTTGTCAAATATCAGCTGCTCATAGGTTGATGAATTTATGTCTGGATTCTCAATTCTGTTCCATTGGTCTATGTGTCTGTTGTACCAATACCAGGCTGTTTTGACTACCGTGGAGGTATAAAAGGTTCTAAAATCAGGGAGTGTGAGGCCTCCCACTTTGTTCGTCTTCTTGAGTAATGCTTTGCTTATCTGGGGCTTCTTCGCTTTCCATATGAAGTTTGTGATTTGTTTCTCCATCTCGTTAAAAAATGCTGTTGGAATTTGGATCGGGATTGCATTGTATCTGTAGATTGCTTTGGGTAGAGCTGTCATTTTCACTATGTTGAGTCTACCTATCCATGAGCAAGGTATGTTTTTCCACTTACGCAGGTCTCTTTTAGTTTCTTTCAGTAATGTCTTGTAGTTTTCCTTGTATAGATCTTTTACATTTCTGGTTAGATTTATTCCTAAGTATTTTATCTTCTTGGGGGCTATTGTAAATGGTATTGATTTGATAATTTCCTCTTTGAGGTTCTCTTTGTTGGTGTAAAGGAATCCAACTGATTTTTGTATTTTTATCTTGTATCCTGGTACTTTGCTGAAATCTTCTATTAGTTCCAGTAGTTTTCTTGTGGATTCTTCGGGGTTTTCTGTGTGTAAGATCATATCATCTGCAAACAGAGATACTTTGACTTCTTCCCTACCAATCTGGATACCCTTTATTTCTTTTTCTAGCCTAATTGCTCTGACTAGGACCTCCAGCACAATGTTGAATAAGAGTGGTGATTGTGGGCATCCTTTTCTGATTCCCATTCTCAAGGGGAATGCTTTCAAAGTCTCTCCATTTAGGATGATGTTGGCTCTTGGCTTTGTATGAATGTCCTTAATTATATTGAGGAATTCCCCTTCTATTACTATTTGGTTGAGAGTTTTTATCATGAATGGGTGTTGGACTTTGTCAAATGCCTTTTCTGCGTCGATTTAGAAGATCATGTGGTTCTTGTCTTTTGTTTTATTTATGTGATGGATTCCATTGATTGTTTTTCTAATGTTGAACCATCCCTGCATACCTGGTATAAATATCACTTGATCATGGTGAATTATTTTTTTGATATGTTGCTGAATTCTATTGGTTAGAATTTTGTTGAGGATTTTTGTGTCAATGTTCATGAGGGATATTGGTCTGTAATTTTCTTTTTTGTGGTGTCTTTATCTGATTTTGGTATCAGGGTTATGCTGGCTTCATAGAATGAGTTTCGGAGTATTCCATCCTTTTCTATGCTCTGAAATACCTTTAGTAGTAGTGGTGTTAACTCTTCTCTGAAAGTTTGGTAGAATTCTCCAGTGAAGCCATCTGGGTCAGGGCTTTTTTTTGTTGGGAGTTTTTAAATTACCTTTTCAATCTCTTCTTTTGTTATGGGTTTATTTAGTTGTTCTACCTCTGTTTGTGTTAGTTTAGGTAGGTAGTGAGTTTCTAGAAATTTATCCATTTCCTCTAGGTTTTCAAATTTGTTAGAGTACAATTTTTCATAGTATTCTGTTATGATTCTTTTAATTTCAATTGGGTCTGTTGTGATATCACCTAGCTCATTTCTTATATGGGTTAACTGCTTCCTCTTCTGTTTTTCTTTTGTCACTTTGGCCAGTGGTTTATTAATTTTGTTGATCGTTTCAAAGAACCAGTTTTGGTTTTGTTAACTCTTTCAATTGTTTTTCTATTCTCTATTTCATTTAATTCTGCTCTATTTTTTATTATTTCCTTCCTTTTGGCGCCTGTGGGCTTCTTTTGCTGCTCTTTTTCTACTTGTTAGAGTAGTAGGGTTAGTGTTTTGATTATGGCCCTCTCTTCTTTTTGGATCTGTGCATTTATTGCTACAAGCTGACCTCTGAGCACTGCTTTTGATGTGTCCCAAAGGTTCTGGTAGGATGTGTTTTCATTCTCATTTGATTCTGTGAATTTCTTTATTCCATTCTTAATTTCTTCTATAACCCAGTAGTTTTTGAGCAAGGTGTTGGTCAGTTTCCATGTGTTTGATTTTTTTTCTTTGCTTCTTGTGTTGTTGATTTCTACTTTTATGGCTTTATGGTCAGAAAAGATGCTTTGTAATATTTCAATGTTTTGGATTTTTTTAAGGCTTGCTTTATGGCCTACTATGTGGTCTATTCTGGAGAATGTTCTATGTGCGTTGGAAAAGAAAGTATACTTGGCTGCTGTTGGGTGAAGTGTTTTGTATACGTCTATGAGATCAAGTTGGTTGATTGTAGCATTTAGCTCTTCCATGTCTTTGTGGAGCTTCTTTCTGGATGCTCTGTTCTTCACCAAAAGTGGCATGTTGAAGACTCCTACTACTATTGTGGAGCTGTCTCTCTCTCTTTTCAGTGCTGTTAGAGTTTGTTTTATGTATTTTGGAGCCCTGTCATTGGGTGCATAAATATTTATTATAGTTATGTCCCCTGGTGTATTGACCCTTTAATTATTATACAGTGTCCTTCCTTATCCTTTCTGGTGGATTTTACTTTAAAGTCTATTTTGTCAGAAATTAATATTGCCACTCCTGCTCTTATTTGAGTGTTTTTTGCTTGATATATTTTTTTCCATCCTTTGAGTTTTAGTTTGTTTTTGTCTTTAAGTCTAAGATGTGTCTCTTATAGGCAGCATACAGTGAGATCGTGTTTTTTTATCCAATCTGCCACTCTCTGTCTCTTTATTGGTGCATTTAGCCCTTTTACATTCAGTGTAGTTATTGATAGGTATGAGTTTAGTGCTGTCATTTTGATGTCTTTTTTTGTGTTGTTCACAATTTCTTTGTTCCACTTAATTTTCTGTGCTGAGTCGTTTTTCTTTATGTATTTTATTTTCATCTTTTTCATTGTTGTTGATTTTGTGTTTGCTGAGTCTTTAAATTTTTCTAGTTTTTTATTTTGACTGGTACGATTATTAGTTTTCTTTGTGGTTACCTTAATATTTACCCCTATTTTTCTAAATTTATACCAGTCTTTTATTTCTTTATATCGCCTTGAGTTCCTCTCCATATGAAAAATAAATGTCTACATTTTTTAAGTCCCTCTTTTTTGTTTTAATGTTGTCCTTATTTACATATTGATATATCTGTTTCCTTATTTTCAGTGTTTTAGCTTTGATGTATTTTTGTGACTTCCCTTTCTGAGTTGATATCTGGTTGCTCTGTCCTGTGTTCTAGTCTTACATAGTTATCTGATGTTATTCATTTTCTAACCTGAGGACTCCCTTTAGTATTTCTTGTAATTTTGGTTTGGTTTTTGCAAATTCCCTAAACTTCTGTTTATCTGGAAATGCCCTAATTTCGCCATCATATTTGAAAGACAGTTTTCCTCGATATGTAATTCTTGGATGGCAGTTGTTTTCCTTCAAGGCTTTATATATGTCATCCCATTGCCTTCTTGCCTTTATGGTTTCTGCTGAGTAGTCTGAGCTTATTCTAATTGACTATCCTTTGTAGATGACTTTTCTTTTATCCCTAGCCGCTCTTAAAATTCTTTCTTTATCTTTGGTTTTGGCAAGTTTGATTATAATATGTCTTTGTGACTTTCTTTTGGGTTCTACCTTATGTGGGGTTCAATGAGCATCTTGGATAGATATCGTCTCATCTTTCATGATATCAAGGAAGTTTTCTGCCAACAAATCTTCAACAATTCTCTCTATTTTCTGTTATTCCCCCCTGTTCTGGTACTGCAATTACTCGGTTATTTCTCTTGATAGAGTCCCACATAACTCTTAGAGTTTCTTCTTTCTTTTTAATTCTTTTATCTGATTTTTCCTCAAATAAGTTGGTGTCAAGTGCTTTATCTTCAGTGTCACTAATTCTTACTCCTACTGCCTCAATTCTGCTCCTATGACTGTCTATTGAGTTGTCTAACTCTTAAATTTTATTGTTAATCTTCTGGATTTCTGATTGCTGTCTCTCTATGGATTCTTGCAGCCTATTAAATTTGTCATTATGCTCTTGAATAACCCTTTTAAGTTCCACTACTGTTTTTCTGTGTGTTCTCTTGTTGTCTCTGTGTTTTGACGAATTTCCTTTCTAATTTCTTGAAGCGTTCTATATATTAATCTTTTGTATTCTGCCTCTGGTAATTCCAAGAAGTTTTCTTCCTCCAGAGAATTTAATGAGTCTTTATTTTGGGAGCTTGCTGAAGCCATCGTGGACTGCCTCTTTATGTGATTTGATATTGACCATTGTCTCCGAGCCATCAATAAATTATTATAATTTTGTTTGATATTTGTTTAGTGTGACCTGGCTTCTTGTTTTGTTTTGATATGCCCAAACAGGCTGCTCATGTGGGCTAGTTTGATTATTGGCGTTGTTGAAGCTGTAACATCCTGTCACCAGGTAGTTAGTTCTATAACTAAGTATGTGCACCCAGGAGCCTGTTAAATTTTCCTGTATGGATTCAGCTCAGGTGTCCCAGCAGTTGGTCACCAAGTGTGTGGTGCAGGCTCTCACCTACAGTCTTAGAGACGCATGAGAGATTGATGTAGGCACAGGTATCTGGCTGCAGTAGGGGGTCCCGTGCTGAGCAAGACAGGGCTGACGGCTGCCTGAGTGTCTTAAAGAAAAGCGTGTCCCTGTTCCCTAGAGCGAGTAGGTAGATGAGTTTTGCAGCCGGACTATGAGCACGCTGCTCTGTTGACTGTAAGGACTTGGGGGCACCACTTATTCTTGGATCCCTGTAGCAGGTGGCTAGGTTTCGTGGGTGGAGCCACCAGACCTCAAGCCCCTGATGCAGACTGGTAAGGCACCTGCTTAAAGGGCAGAGCAGTGTCAAGCATCACAGATCTGCCACTTCACAGCTGAAACAATTGAAGTTAGACTTCAGGTGTTTACCCTGTTGTACTGTGGTAGTGAGGGCTTACCCTGTTGAGATGGGTCCGCACAAGTCTATACAGGAGTAGAAGGCTCTCAAAGTCTGCGGACCACTTATGCCTGTGCCTAGGCAGAGGAGCTGTGCCAACCCTGAGTTCCTGGCTTAGGGGAGCCCGTAGCTTATTTTTTCCCTGTTTGTTAATTTGTTCCCTCTCCAAGGCCAGGAGAATGGGTCAGGGTGCCTTATGGGATCTACTTCCGGCCCAGGGGTCTCAGAGATCTCTGGAGCTGGCCGGACTGGTGCAGAGCAGGGAGTGAGGAGGTACATGGGAGAGAGGTTTTTCCCATATGTTTTTTTTTTTTAAATCCCCATGAAAGGCCAAATGCATGTACTTATTTTTAGCCACTTGGGTGCTGCTTTTCACTGGTTCAGAGTATCCAAGTGGAATCTGTGCTGCTGTATCTCTCTTGATGTGGAAACTGCCTCCGAGAGTGTGGGGAGCTGTATGCCCGCCTCATGGCCTACCCTGAGCCAGTGGGGGCTGAAGAGCTGCGGCTTCCACCGAGTCCGGTCTGAGAACTCCTCACTTCTTCCGAACGTCTCTCTCTCCCCCCGCCACTCAGTCCAATTCCTCAACTTTGCCTTGTTCAGGGCCCCTAGGTATTCATATACAATCAAATCACTTGTTTTTCCAGGTCTTTGTTGTAAGAGGGATATAGGAAGCTGTCTGACTACTCTGCCATCTTGGCCCTGCCTCATAAAATTCTCAGCAGCCTAGCTCTTAATCACTGTGCCACCAGGGCTGTGAGTAAGGCTAAATAAGAATTGTACACACCTGTTTCAACTTACTTACAAGTTTGGTTTAAAGACACAGGAATGGATCTAGTTAGGAACGGATTGGTTCATAACCTGTAACCGGGGGACTGCCTGTGTAAGCTCTCTCCATTTAACCTCTCTCTCCACTTAGAAAGGTGTCTGCATCTGCACCCATTCTCATCCCAGCCCCTTCTTCTTTCTAAGGCTAATTGTCTACTAATGTTATAGATCTCAACCCATTTTAGTCCATCAATTATCCTTTCACCTTCAGTTTCTACTCTCTATCAGCTCTTTGCACCTAACAAACTTGTTCAGACCTCTCCCACCCAAAGCAACAACAAAATTTCTTTTCCACCATCTTCTGCTGCCTTTTCCTTTCCAAGACATTGCATCCTGCTCTCTTCCTTTAGAGCTAAGTTTCATGAAGAAATTGCCTTTAATTCCATTTCATTAACTCAGATTCACCCCCCAGACATTCCTGAGGGGCGAACTTGTAGTTAGAGAAATAAATAATAGAGGGTTGATAGTGTATTACATTTCTAGTGACAGACAATGATAAAAAAAACAACTCTCTATAACAAATATATGAAATTAGTAACTTAGACTGGAAGTTATGCATCACATAATAAAAAATCATTTTATTTAAATAGCCTCTTATAGAGGAGTTGTCTTGCAAGTAAACCGCTTCATGATAAGATATAGAATATAGCAGTCTCTTGTTTAATTACTTTTAATTTTTTCTCTAGAACTCTGCCACTGTGTAAAAAGAACTTAAATGAAAAAACTTTTAATTAATTTTAGTGAAAAATATTTATTTCATCCTATCCTATGGTGCTCAAACAATTTTCATAAATTAAAAAAGTATCAATTGAAAACAAGTATGTAAGTAATAAGCAATAATATTAAAATAAATATGTTTAAAACCAAACCAAACCCACTGCTATTTAGTCAATTCCATGTGTTTCTGTTTCAGAGTAACTGAAATCTCCTTAGAGTTTTCAAGGCTGTGATCTTTCAAAAGCAAATCTCCAGGCCTTTCTTCCAAGGCACCTCTGGGTGGGTTTACACTGCCAACTTTTTGGTTAGTAGCCCAGTGCTTAACCATTAAGCCACCAACGGACTAAATAAATATAGTTTGTACATAAATACAATGTAATAAAGGTTTATTGTACCCACCTGAAGGAGGAAGAGAAGACTTGATGGTAGATGGTGTGTGTGGAGCAGGGACGTGTGGGAGCCATTCTTTGGAGTGAATATTCTTTCTGCACCATTTTCTTCACTGATGTTTGAGCATTTTAGAGGTTCATGTCTATCTTCCAGAGCCTTGGTGCCACAGTATTTAAGAGCTCAGGCTGCTAACCAAGAAGTCAGCAGTTTGAATCCACCAGCCGCTCCTTGGAAACCCTATGGGGCAGTTCTGCTCTGTCCTATAGGGTTGCTGTGAGTTGCAATAGACTTGACAGCAACTGGTTTGGTTTTTTGTTTGTTTGTTTTTTTGGTCTATCTTCCACTCACACTGCACTTAAGATTAAGCTGTAGGAGGCTTTTTAAGTAAAAAGTAACAAGATATTTTCTAAATTTATCTTGAAATGCAAAGGACTTTGAATAGATAAACAATTTTGAAAAAGAAAAACAGAATTGGAGAATTTAGTCTGATTTCAAGACAGTGTGATATAGGCACAGGAATAGACACTAAATATCAATGGAACATAATAGAGAATCCAGAAATAGTCCCACGTATATATTATCAAGTAATTTTTTAAAACTGTAATGCCTAAGTAATTCAATGAGGGAAAAGACAGTATTTTCAATTTTTAGTGCTGGAAAAGTTTTGACATACATATGGAAAAAAATTATCCTAGATCATACCTCATGCCATATACAAAAATGAAGTCAAAATGGAACTTAAATATATACAATTTCTAGAAGAAAACACCAAAGATAATCTATGTGACAAGGGGTTAGGCAAAGATTTCTTAGGTAGGACACAAAAAACACAAATCACAAAATAAATAAAGTGGAAATCATCAAACTTAAAAACTTTTGCTCTTCAAATGACACTATTAAAAAATTGAAAATATATGCTTCACCCTTGCAAGATATGTTTGCAAAACATATGTGGTAAAAGGATTTTTTTTCAGACTCTATAACTTTTACAAATCAGTAAGGAGAAAAACAACTATATAAAATTATGGACAAAATATTTGAACATATACTTCAGAAGAAAAATTGTGAACAGAAAATAAACATGAAAAGATGCTCAACATTATTAATTGTCAGGGAAATATAAATTAAAACCATAGTAAGATACCATTACACACCCATGAGGATGGCTAAAATAAAAACAAAAAACGTGACAATAGCTAGTTTTGACAAGGATACAGAGCATCTGGAACTCTCAAGCATTGCTGTTCAGAATGCAAAATGGTTGAACCATTTTGGTAAACAGCTTGGTAGTTTCTTTTGAAGTTGAACGTATGTTTACCAAATGAATCTGAAATCCCAGTCCTAGGTACTCACCCAAGAGAAATGAACATCTGTCCTTAAAAACATTGTATTGAACTTGGATGTTATTGCAGCTTTTTTCATAATAGCTGAAAGTTAAAAACAACCCAAATGTCTGTCAAGTTGTTAATGGATAAGCAAATTGTGGTATATCCATTCCATGGAACACTTCCCATCAGTAACAATAGAACTACTGATACACGGGACAACATGGATTAATCTCAAAAGCATTATGCTAAATGAATGAAGCCAGATTAGAAGACTATATGCTGTTTTATTTCATTCCTATTAAAGTCCAGAAAAGGCAGACTTACAGTGAAAAAGGAGATCATTGGTTGCAAGGGGCTAGATGTGGAGGGGGGGCATTATGGCAGATGGGCAAGAGATAACACTGTAGGGTGATGGAAATATTTTATAGCTTGTGTTGTGGTGGTGTTTATAGAACTGTGTGCATTAGTCAACTTAAAGTTGGTGAATTTTAATATATGTTTGCTTTATTTCACTTGCGTTGGTTTTAAATATAGTACATGAACAACTGGATAAACATGAGAACAACATGAACACTGACCCTGTCTCCCACAACACACAAAATTAATTCAACATAGACCATTGTACTTAACATAAAGGATATTGAGTCTTACCATATTAGGTGTGGTTCTCTTGATTCTTGTGTTTCTTCTATGTGATCTTGCTTTATAGAGGTGATTGTCTCTCTCTTCATACACACACACACACACACACACACACACACACACGTGCTCCACAATTCAATTGCATTGCATTAGATTAAAACTTTTATCTAGTCTCATGGCAGTGTTTTTCTAGTAGTATTTTTTGTCTTCCATTTATTTTACCTCTTTCTTCTAGTTTCTTTGCATGGATCTTGTGTTCTTTTCTTTTTCTTGCCTACTCATCTTTAAGTGAGGTGAGGTCTTCATAGTCAGCTATTTGTTGGAAGTTTATATGAAGGTGGAGTCAGGACTTGGCTCTAGGTATAAAATAAATTCCATTTTGACACAGGGTTGGGTGCATGAATGAATTATTTCAGACTTTATTTTTCCTTGGCTAACCTAAATCGGCTCTGCATATTGTTTTTATTTTGAATCTCACTTGGGTTTCAATCCCACATGCTCTAATCTTTGCAGTTTTTAGGACTGCTAAAGATGTTAATCCCATCTTGTAGCTCTCTCAAATCAGGCTTCTATGCTTATCATTTTCTGGAGACTTCTCTTTTTAAAGATTCCTAGTGACCAACTAATTTCTCTGTATTGTAATTACTTTTTTATCCTTAGCTTACCTTTCTGTGTCATAAAACCATGTGTATCCTTCCTCCTTAAATTTTCTTACATATTTAGCATGTTACTCTTGTTTCCTATTTTCTTCCTATCTTTTTGATAATTCTGTTTAGTCTTCTCACTATCCTCCTTTCAAGATTCTACTTCTTTCAAATTGCACAAGAATACATTTTCTAGAGTGCAGAGCTGAACATTTTGATCCTCTGCTTACACTCCTTGAAAAAATCCCCTATTTTCGCTATTTATGGAATAAAGTCCATACCACTTAGTGTTACATGAAAATCTCAACATTCTCTGTCTCTTACACAGCTTTTTAATTTTGTATTCCACTGCTCCTCATTCTACAGATCTTATTCTTTTTTTTTTTTTTTTATACTTTAGATGAAGTTTTACAGAACAAACTAGCTTCTCATTAAACAATTAGTACACATATTGTTTTGTGACATTGGTTATCAACCCCATGACATGTCAACACTCTCCTTTCTTGACACTGGGTTCCCTATTAACAGCTTTCCTCTCCCCTCCTGCCTTCTAATTTTTGCCCCTGGGCTGGTATGCCCCCTTAGTCTCATTTTGTTTTATGGGCCTGTCTAATCTTTTGTGAAGGGTGAACCTCAGAAGTGACTTCATTACTGAGCTAAAAGGATGCCTGAGGGTCATACTCTCAGGGTTTCTCCAGTCTCTGTCATGTCAGTAAGTCTGGTCTTTTTTGTGACTTTGAATTTTGTTCTACATTTTCCTCCAGCTTTGTCCAGGACCCTCTATTGTAATCCCTGTCAGAGCAGTCAGAGGTGGTAGCTGGGAACCATCTAGTTGTGCTGGACTCAGTCTGGTGGCAGCTGTAGTCGTTGTGGTCCATTAGTTCTTTGGACTAATCTTTCCCTTGTGTCTTTGGTTTTCTTCATTCTCCCTTGCTCCAAATGGGGTGAGACCAGTGGAGTATCTTAGATGGCCACTCACAAGCTTCTAAGATCCCAAAAGCTACTCACCAAAGTAGAATGTCGAACATTTTCTTTGTAAACTATGTTATGCCAGTTGAGCTAGATGTTCCCTGAGACCATGGTCCCCACAGCCGTCAGCCCAGTAATTTGGTCCCTCAGGGAGTTTGGATATGTCTATGGAGCTTCCATGACTTTGCCTTGGACAAGTTGTGCTAGCTTCCCCAGTATTGTGGACTGTCTTACCCTTCACCAGATTTACCACTTCTCTATTGTCTATTTAGTGTTTTTCCATCCCCACCTCTCCCCTTCATCGTAACTATCAAAGATTGTTTCTTTTTATGTGTAAATCTTTTCATCAGTTGTTATGGTAGTGGTCTCATACAGTATTTGTCCTTTTGTGATTGACTTATTTCACTCAGCGTAATGCCTTCCATATTCATCCATGTTGTGAGATGATTTGCAGATTCATCATTGTTCTTTATTGTTGTGTAGTACTCTGTTGTGTGTATGTACCATAGTTTGTCTATCCATTCATCTGTTTATCGGCATCTACATTGTTTCCATCTTTTTGCTATTGTGAAAAATGCTGCAATGAACATGTGATGGCTCTTACTTCTCTAGGATATATTCCTAGGAGTGGGATTGCTGGATCATATGGTATTTCTATTTCTAGCTTTCTAAGGAAGTGCCATATGGTTTTCCAAAATGGTTGTACCATTTTGCATTCCCATCAGCAGTGCGTAAGAGTTATCTCCCTGCACCTCTCCAACATTTGTTATTTTCTGTTTTGTTTTGTTTTTTTTTGATTCTTGCCAGTAATACTGGGATGAGATAGTATCTCATTGTAGTTTTGATTTGCATTTCTCTAATGGCTAGTTTTCATGAGCATGTCCTCATGTGTCTGTTAGCCACTTGAATGTCTTCTTTGGTGAAGTGTCTGTTCATTTCCTTTGTCTATTTTTTAAACAGATTATTTGTCCTTTTGTTGTAGAGGTGTTGAATTTTCTTGTAGATTTTAGAGATTAGACTTTTGTCAGATTTGTCATAGCCAAAATTTTTTCCCAGTCTGTAGGTTCTCTTTTTACTCTTTTGGTGAAGTCTTTTGATGAGCGTAAGTGTTTAATTTTTAGAAGAACCCAGTTATCTAGCTTATCTTCTGGAGTTTGTGTGTTGTTATTTATGGTTTGTATCCTGTTAATGCCATGTATTAGGGCTTCTAGTGTTCATACTATTTTTTCTTCTATGATATGGATCGTATTCTTAAAAGCCCTAGAAAACCAAAAAACCAAACCCATTGCCATCAAATTGATTCCGATTCATTATGATCTCATGTGTTACTGAGTAGAATTGCTCCTCCGTAGGATTTTCTTGGCTATAATCTTTATGGAAGCAGATCACCAGGCCTTTCTTCTGCAGTGCTGCTGGGTGGGTTTGAAGCACCAACCTTTAAGTTAGTAGCTGATTGCAAACCACTTGCCCCACCCAGGGACCTAGAGCCATACAAACTATATGCATTTCACCATACGTGCATGTCTCTGTGATGTTTCTTTCAATGGAGTTATTCTTCCCACTATTTTCCTTTTGTGAAGTCCCATTAGTCCTTCAGAGCTATGCTTTGGTGTAAAATCTGTGAACCTCCTATTCAGTGCTAATCAATTCCTTCCACATATTACATCTCTGTCATTGTTACTGGGTGATGTTGAGTTGATTGCAACTCCTAAGGACCCCATGTGACAGAGTAGAACTTCCCCATAGGGTTTTCTTGGCTGTAACCTTCATGGAAGCAGATCACTAGGTCTTCCTTTTGTGAAATTGCTGGGTGTTAGTCTTTTGGTTAGCAGCCAAGTACTTAACCATTGTGCCACCAGGGCTTCTGTTATCTCTCTAAATAATGCATAATGCCGATTACTGACCACTCAAGATTGCATTGTTCTAACCTGTGAGATCTTTGGCAGGCAGATTAGGTGTCTTCTGTTGTTAGCAGAGTCTGCCCACTCAAGATTGCATTGTTCTAACCTGTGAGGTCTTTGGCAGGCAGATTGGATGTCTTCTGCTGTTAGCAGAGCCTGTCACCTCGTGGATACATAATATTTTTTTGCTTTAAATAAATTAATGAATATTTCATAAGAATCTGCTTTGAGAATATTGCCTCATATCTTGTCAAGAATCCATAATAATAATAATTTTCTAAAAGTGATTATCTAAGAAATGGGTAGGAAGCTTTTGTATAAACTTTGCATTCTATATTTGAAGTCTGTTGATTTTTTTTTTTAAAAGAAATTGATCTATATTCCCACCAGGATATATAACCCAGCCAATAGAAAAAATACTACAATCTTTAATGTGATTGACTGTCATTAGGACATCAATCCACTTATAGTGACAATTTGTAAAGCATAGATAAGATCAGAGATTTTTTTGTGACCTAGATGGCTGTTTAGCTTTATGAAAAAAAAGAGAGAAATAGATATTACTTCTTAAATATTAATAACTAAGAGAGAGTGCTCTAGATTACATTTATGATTGAATAATTGGTCAATATTTGCTATTTCCTATAATCATCCATGAATAGTCTATAGTCTAAAGGATTTGGGATTAATGCCATTTCAGACATTATATCTTCATTTTATGGTTTGTCCTTTTGTAATGGTTCTAATGGTTTACCTTGTCAGATTCATCTTGACCCTTTTCGAGGTCCCTGGAAACAATCTCTCCCCAGGGAAGCAGTTGTTGTGTTCTCTTGATGATAAGAAAGTGTAGGCATAAATAACTCGAAAGCAGGGTTATATAAGGCTGTGTTTTAAGGAAGAGAGTTGAGGTTGAAAGAGTGCATCTTTGTGAGGTGAAGAGATAAGATAACTGAAAATATTGTGAAGGGATTGTGATTTCAGCAAATCATTCAATGAGGACCTATGTTATGCAAGAGGCTGCTAGGTGCCACTCACTATTTCATTTAATCTTCATGATAACCTTGTGAGATAAGAGTCATTGTTCCTATTTTTATAAATAAGAACACAGCCTCAGAGAGCTCAAATGAATTGCCTCATGTATCACAGTAACGTGACTGAGTTGGAATCTCAACATAGAGTCTTCTGAATTCAGTTTCAGTGAGCTTTCTTGTACACAACAGTTGGCTTGCATTGAATATACTTTATATTGGAGAATCTGCAAATGCTTCTCATTAATACTAGAAATATTACTGCTTGCATCTTAAAAGCCTGCAACATTTTTAACATGTTTTGTATTGATCATGTATTATCACAGCCGAATGAGGACTGTATACAACAAATTCTTTTTCACCAGTATAAATGGTCAGAAAGAAGAAATGACTTATTAAGCATGCCATAGACATTAGTCAGGTCAGATTGGTAACTACAGATCAGTGAGAGGAATTCTTTGTCCCCTTCCTGATAAAATTTCACTTACTGTACAAGAGCACATTTCAGATTTACTTTCTTTGAGAAACCTTTTCTGTTCCTTCTAGGCAGGTTTACATAAAGCCTTTCTGTATGCCTCTGTTGAGCTGTAGTACCAGTACTTCATAATATAGCTAACTGTATCATTCATCGGTTACAACTCTAATACTTTACTGAGATTGTACAGTCCTTGAGGGCAGGAGTCATGCTTTTTCATCTATGTATCCTCATTGCCTATACAGTACATGGCCCTCAGGAGTGCTTAATAAATGTTTGTTGGATGAATGAATGAGTAAATGGATGACTGAGTACATGAATATATGAATTCATAAATGAATTGGTTGGTGCTGAAGTCTTTTCTCGAGTTTTAGCATGCTCCCTAGCGTATAACCGAGACTTTGAAAACAACAAAACAAAACAGAAAAACCCTTTCATTTAAAGGAAACAAGATGTAGGCACCGAAGTAGAATAAACTGTGGACCCAGAACCAGGTTACTGGAGTTTTAGTCCTAGTTATGCCACTAACTAGGTAAGCGACAAGCCACATTTTATAGGACTCTATCTTTCATTTGTAATATGAGAGAATCAAATATGGCAAAAGTTAGAAAGATGGTACTTGAATAAATAAAGTTAGAAGAACACTGCTCTAAGGCATTTCATGGGGGATATTATAGGCAGCAGTGTAGTAGTTTTGAAGCTTTTCTTTTTAAATGTTATAACTCTTGTCAAATGAAATTTTACCCAGAATTCCAGCATGTAAAATAGATAAAAACTGAGATCCTGTGGATCTTAAACCTCTTTTTCCTCTGATACATGCTGGCTCTGTTCTCTCATCCCCTGCATGCCAGTATCTTAGGTGCTTGTCAGATTCATGGGTAAGTCCATTCTTAAGGCAAGGCCTAATTTTGTAGCTTTGAAAGTAGACAAGGAAATGGTAGTTTCAGAATTCAAAGATACTTAAAGACCAGTCAAAAGGGCTTCCCTATGTTTGTTTACACTCTATCAAAACAATACTGTATTACATAGGATTTTGGTACTATGTTAGTTTCATTCTTCTGCTTTTGAGATTTCTTCATTTTTTTATATGTCCACATAGGGCTGGATCCCCTGACCTTTTAGTAAGGCTGGAACAGACTGTTTTGGCCAGAATAGGGCATCTGCTTCTAAGTGGGGCAGGAATCACTGGGAAAGTTAATATCCAGTCAATTTAGTTAAACAAGTAAATGTCATGCCATTGATTCATGTGAGGTACTGGATGGATTCTTCACATTTTTTTTTTGGATCTTTCTCATAGGAAGTCTATAATGATGTAATATTTATATTTCTGAGAAAGGAGCACTCAGAGACCTTGTGTGTTTGGTTGCTGAAAAGAACACTTAACTGTTGCACTTTGTTATTTCAGTCTTCTTCCCAAGAAGAGGGAACTTTTAAATTGATAATGAGTGTCGGAGATCTTTGAGCCTAACAAGGAAACTTTGACCAAAGTTTCTATCTCCCATGTGCTCCACGACACATAGTTAGACAGCATTGCATTGGCGGACAATTTTTAGAAAGCTGAGGAACATAGCACTTGTGACTTGATGTCAAGAGTCTTCCATATTGACTTAAAAAGTAATTTTAGATATTGAAGCGAAGACCTAATTTAGAAGAAAAAAATACTCACAAATTCTTGCTCAGGAATAAAAGAAGGCAGAGGCAAATTATTATGCCTTTTTTAGTTATGTTTTAGATCTACATTTTTATACACAAAGTCTAAGTTTTTCATTTCAGTGTAAACTTGCATAAGATTATATAAAAGAGTAGCTTTTCATAGGCTCCATATGTTCTGAAAGCTACAGATTCTTATCTTTCTTTTTGTTTTGTCATTTTAAAAAATATCTTTCTTACTTGCTCTGAAATCCTGCTTTCCCAATTATCCTCTCTATCTTGTTCCTGTATTTTGGCCCTGACCCATGGTCATTTTCTGCTTGTTCTCTAATAAAAATGTTTGCTTGCTGCTTCCAAGAGCAACAGAAGATAATGGATAATTGCATGAGCTGTGCAGCCACAGTGCCTGGGTGTGACTCCTATCTCTGTCTTTTCCTACACGAGTGAGCTTGGATGAGCCATTTTTCCTCTCTGTGCCTCAGAATTCTCACCTGTAAAATGGAGATAAAAATAGTTGAGAGAATTATGTCAGATGATACCTTTAGAAGTACAGACTAGTGTCTGCCACAAACTTATTAGTACCCTGTCACAAGGGTAAGAATACGCATTCTGTCAATATTGATTATTTCTAAACTGATATTTGTAGATTGCCATGCATTCTGATTCTTTCTTCTGCCACCCCTGATCACCTGCCTTTGGACTGTCATGCTTTCAGTATATCCAGGAAAAGGCATAGAGCATAGCTAGTTTATTCATTCCACCATTTATTCATCAAATATTTATTGCGTGGCACAGGGGATATAGTGAGTAACAGTATTCACTGAGAGCTACTGAGAGATACAAAACTATACTTTCATACCAATACATATATAATTGTGATAAGTACTGTGAATAAGGACAAGTAAAGCTTGTGTAAGACCTTGTGACAAGTGGAGGAAGTCAATAAAGGCTTTCGGAAGAAATGGCGTACAAGCTGAAGGCTGAAAGACGGTCTAGCCAGGAAAATCGAGTAAGTAGTAGTACAGTGTAGGTAAAAGTTCTGAGGCAAGGAAGGCATGGTGGATAAGCCCTAATTCAGTTTGACTGAAGGTAAGTGAGTTAAGGGGGAAGCTGTTGAGGGATAAGGTAGAGAGAAGTAAGATAGAGGCCAAAACAGGAAGGCAAGCAGGGGTGAGATGTCGGAGCTTCTGTGTCATATTAGTGGTTTTGGATTATCCTAAATGTAATCTACCAGGAAGCCACTGAAGAGTGTAAAGCAAGAGAGCAATATAAAGGATAAGGAGCTCTGGTGGTACAATGGTTAAGAACTCAGCTGTTAACTGAAAGATTGGCAGTTCAAACCCACTCAGCAGCTCTTCAGAAAGTTAAGACTTGGCGATCTGCTCCCATAAAGATTACAGCCTATAAAGCCCTATCGGGCAGTTCTACTCTATCACGTGGGGTTGCTATGAGTAGAAATCAATGACAGCACATAACAACAACAACAATATAAAGGATTTTGCATTAAAAAAAATCATTCTGGAGAAGAGATAGGAGGAGCATAGAGGACTTGTAAAAGGACTGTAACCTCTGCTGTGAAGCTTTTCTTGATAAGTTTTTGTCCATGGAGATGGTCTCCACTCATCTGTTCATGAATAAACCCATTGTCCATTCCTATCATAGGATTAGACTTATCACACCGCACTGAAATCCTGACACATGCCAAGGACACATTCAGTATTGAGGAACATGTAATCATTGTTTCATCTCTCCTCAGACTAGACAGTGGGCATTTTAAGGTCAAGGACAATGTCATATTCAAGTCTGTCTATCACAGTGGGTTCTGAATGGAAGTCATGTGAAGAAGTGGTCAGAAGAAAAGAAGTGGTAATATTAATATGGGTGGAAATAGGAATTTTGGATCATAGATGCAATTTAAGTTTTTATACTTTCATCAAAACTGGTAATATTAATCACAAGAGAGGATATTAGAGAAGCTGTAATAGATCTATGAACGTTACAAAAGTGATTTGAGGATAATTAGAAGATCCAAGTTTGGGGATGAGAAGTTATTCAGAAAAGCTTAAGTTAATTGAATATGCTTAGGCCACACTGGCCCTTTACATTTGTTTGTAGAATCTTGTATGGTTTATTTTAGGAGATAGTACAAATTCCCTAATCCTTCCTAAACCTTCCCTAATCACATCTTCACTTCATTACAGTGACACCTGCGAGATGGAAACTCTCAGATGTTGAGAGAGCTTGCAATGTCAAACTGTTTATGTGTTTATACCATTTGTATGTAGGGCTTCTTTGTTCTTTCCCCATTGTTTAAGGTGGAACCAAAAATGGCTGAAAAAACAAAGCAATTTATATGCGGCCTTATGGCGTTTTTTAACTGTGAAAGATTAACCAGTGGTACCAGTTGCATTTTTAGAATTGGAAAAATAATTAATCTCTTTAAAACTCTTCCATTTAGACAGTGTTTACTGGAGAGAAACTCACTAATAAGCCCATTAAGGCATTGTTTATACAAGGAGAAACATGAGAATAATTTGTCATGTTCTCTCTGTTGTGTTACTGTTGGAAAATAACATTCATTCAAACAAATTGTATACTAAGAATTCATTCGTTCAACCAAAAATACCAAATCCGTTGCCATCGAGTCGATTCCGACTTATAGCGACCCTACAGGACAGAGTAGTACTGTCCCATGAGGTTTCCAAGGAACGGCTGGTGGATTTGAACTGCTGACCTTTTGGTTAGCACTCCAGCGCTTAACCGCTGTGCAACCAGGGCCTCCTTTCATCCTTGTCAACCTGTATATTGATTTCAAGTTTGTACCCTGTTAGTAATTTACTGAGGACATTTTTAATAACAGAAATTGGTTTTAAGTGGTTGTTTAGGAGACAGGTTAAACTCAGAGCAGCATTTAGTGTAGCTACTTTGCAGTCTGATGACTATTAAAAGAATGTCATTATTTCTTTGTTACTTATCCTCTCAGGCTAAGCTAATGGTTTAAGTTGATATTAATTCTTAACACTTTTCAAATTTTTATCTCAAATGTCCTTGATGCTTATTACCTAATTAAACAAACCGATGTTGTCTCCAATAAATAGATATAAATGTTGGATGCTTATAGTCTTAAGTAGTTTTACACAGAAAATTACTTTTCTTATTATATACAAATTTATCTCAAATTTGATTGCTCTCCATTATTTACTTCCCCTTCCAAAAAATTTTAAGAGGAACCACAGTTGTCTTTCCTGTTTGTGTCCCCCACGTTCAAACCCGAAAGTGACTGTAATTGAGTAGAGTAGCCCTGAAGACTGCCAAGAGGTTTCTGAAAATGTGGTGAGACCAGTAGATGCAAACTCAAGGGAGGAGTTTCATGCATTATGTATTGAATTCTGGATGTGCTTATCCATCTGTTGAGTCTAGAGGGTTGGTTTTTCCACTGGTTTCCTGGATTTTCATTGAATTCATAAAGTTTATGGATAATTATAATTTGACCCGTTTATTTGACAGTTGCAAAAACCAAAGCCCAGAACTAGGCAGGTAGTTATAATTAGGCATATGTGAGGGTTGGAGTAGGGATAGCAGTTCAGGATCCTCCTTTTCTGAATTTCTTTCCCCAATTTGTACTATATTAGATGCTAGCCCAAACCAAGAAAATTTCCTTTTTTTGAACTAGGCTTTATGCTGGTTATTTTAAAAAGTTAAGATGCACTGATCTAGTGCAAAGATTTTTAGACGTTTGTGCTTTATGAATCAGTAAAATTTCCAAAGAATTAGGGCACTGGCATAGTGTTGCAATTTTTTATTTTCCCCAGCTAAGTGCATTAAAAAACAAAAGAAAGAAATGCCTGTGGCCAAATACATTACCATTATTTCATAAGTGGACATTTTAACATCTGAAAGGATGATGAGTAAGACTTGTCCTGTTAGCCTAGAAATGATGACGGTAACCCGAAACAGGGCACTAATAAACCCAACCCATTGCCACTGAGTCGATTCCAACTCATAGTGACCGTATAGGATGGAGTAGAACTGCCTCATAGGGTTTCCAAGGCTGTAAATCTTTACAGAAGCAGACTGCCACATCTTTCTCTCACGGAGCGGCTGGTGGGTTTGAACTGCTGACATTTTGGTTAGCACCTGAATGCTTTAACTACTGCACCACCAGGGCTCCTTAGAGGACTAACAAAACCCATTGCCATCCAGTTGATTCTGACTCATAGTGACCCTATAGAACTGAGTAGAACTGCCCCATAGGGTTTGTAGGGAGCTGCTGGTGGATTCAAACTGCCAGCCTTTTTGGGTTAGCAGCCAAGCTCTTAATCACTATGCCACTAATATCCATTGCTGTCAAGTTGATTCTAACTCATCCCACATCCCTGAAGAGAACTCTATACACATGTGGTCAGGCAACACTCTCTGGGCTTACGAGGTAGCCAGTCAGGTTCTGATACCATTTATCACTTTGGAGACTTCCTAATCCTCATATAAATAACTATGGTATGGGAGGGAAAGAATGAGAAGAAGTGTTGGAGAAATGAATTATTGACCCACTGAACAAGAATGACTTCTAGAGATCAGAGATGACTTCAAGAATGGGAAGGTTATTTTCTGTATCACTTAGGTTCCAGTCAGGAAACTAAAAGGATTTCCTACAAGAGCTTGTTTATACAGGTGTTGGATAATGAAAGTGAAAAGAGACCAACAAGATAACCCAAAGATTAGTAACTACAAGAAGTAACAATTAGGGCTGGGGGTGGAAAGGGAAAGATGATGCCACCAGAGTATAGTATTGCAAGGGAGGCATCATCAGTTTAGAAGCTGGGACCACCAAGGGGTTATGAATCTAGGGGGTGCTGTGTGGCTCTTCTCAGACTGCTAAGAGGGAGTGCCAAAGTTATCAATATTCCTGGAAGGGGGAGGAGAATCCCTTCTTCCCAGCTCTCTTCTCCCAGTCTCCTGCCAGTAAATCTCATTGGCTCCTAAAGGAAGCCAGCGGGGAAGAGAACCTGGGAAATGTAGTTTGCAGCGTCTCAGCCTCTGCCTCAGCATCACAGAGTGAAGTATAGAATGGTTGTCTTGGGGCCAAAAGACATTGGTAAATAGTTGACACAATATCTCATTTCTCCACTGATCATCCACTTATTCAGAAGACTTGCTGATCTGCAAATGTTGCGCTTTTATACCATTGCTACAGCAACCAGGGTCTTTTCCCTTATTTTAGCCATTGTGCCTTCTTAAGCAAGGGAGAAAGAGAAATAGAGAGATAGCCTTAGAGAAGAGATAGCAATGAAGCAACCTGCACCTTTACCACTTTGTGTAACAAGGATGCTTGAGCTTATTTTCGATCATTGTGGCTTGAACCATCTTGTTATTCAATCAAGAAAATAGACTATTGGGAAAGGGGACCCTACCAGCAAGAGTTTGGATGTGTACTAATATAAGTCGGAGCTGAGGAGACTGGAAAAGTTATTTCTTCCCAGTG
Source organism: Dugong dugon (assembly GCA_030035585.1). Taxonomy (NCBI): domain Eukaryota; kingdom Metazoa; phylum Chordata; class Mammalia; order Sirenia; family Dugongidae; genus Dugong; species Dugong dugon. The sequence continues at coordinate 94,816,670 of CM057462.1, forward strand.
GAAAAGCTCCTACTTAACCCTAAGAGTAGAGCTAGCATTTGGACATCTGCCTTAGAGAAGTCATCAACGTACAATCTGTTTTTCCAGAGAAGTGGCGGCACTCAATAGAAGACAGTAATTGAATGCCCAATTAAGTAAGAAGACTTTTGCTCCTTTTTATTAATTCATCCATTCTGCCACAATGTGGAAGGAGCTAGAACCTGAAGAGGAAAGGAAGGAGGAGGACTAAAAGTAGACTGTTCCCCCTTCCCACTCCAAGTCCCGCACACTGGCCACTGAGTGGTCTTGTAGAGCCTGGTCACTGAACGAGGGAAAGGGAAGGGATGCTATTTAAAACATACATGAGATTGGACACATTGGGTCAACATGAGCCACAATGGACTCGACGGCATCCAACAACAGCAATGAGAGTGGAGATTTAGAATCAATCTGGAATGTTGTTAAAGGAGAGAAAACAGATTTGACATTGCAGATTAAAAGCAGTTATTGGAGAAAAATTAAAACTAGTTTCTATTTGGGCCCCACTGAGTTCAAACTAGGAGTCCCTGGGTGGTGCAAATGGATAACACCTTCAGCTGCTAAATGAAAGGTTAAATGTTAGAGTCCACCCAGAGGTGCCTTAGAAAAAAAGACCTGAAAATTTACTTCCAAAAAAAATCAGCCATTGAAAACCCTATGGAACACAGTTCTGCTCTGACACACATGGATCTGCCATGCATTGGAGTTGACCCGATGGCAACTGGTTTGGAGTTCAGACTGTCCCGTAAATCAGTTATAATGAAAACAAAATGAAACTTTTTGCACATCAAGTTTAAGGGGCACTTTAAATTGGAAGAAAGCAGCTTTCTTAAAAACTCAACGTGTTATTCTTATTTTTCTCATTTCTCTATAGCTTGGAAATCACTCATCTAGCATGTATCCATGATGTAGGATTTTAATGATTATCATTATTACTTGAAATTCCCGTTATCCTGGGATCAGTAGTAGTGATAACTGCAGATATTCACACCATTGCTACAGTAGAGAGAGGGAAAAGAGAGAAAGGCAAAATTATACAACGAATATTGCAGCCTTTTAACCAACAATGTTTTATGAAGGATTAATGTAAGTTTAAAAGCATCTTTTAAGTGGTGCAATATAAAATCACAGACAAAACTATTAAAATATGTTAGAAATGGAATTTATAATCATAGTTACTCATCACTTCAGAAATTCTTAGAAATACTTTGTTTTAATAAAGCATATGGTGTTCTATTTATTGAGAAGCAAGTTTTGCTAATGCAAGAATATTCTCAGATTAAGAGAACCTGACCTTGTCTCTCGTTTACACCATTTGTCTTAAAATTGAGGCATTTTAAAATTCAAGTATCTTTTAAAAATGAATCCTTTTTGTTGTTTGACTATGAGAAGCATGGTTCCAGAACACTAATCAGCTTAATTTGTATTTCCAACATCAGGAAAAATTGAAATAAATATCACTTCATCACTTCTATCTTGAAAAGATATGAGTAAGACCCAATTAGCTCCATTGTGATAAGTTAAGAGGCTTGGCTTTTGACCCAGACTGCTCTACTCATAACCAGCAGAGTATGTGACTATGGGCATGTTTTATTACTGTTTCAAGACTTGATTTCTTCACCTCTATGATAATTATACCTATCTCATTTGGTTGCTCTTATGAGACATATTGAAATAATTCAGGTATAGTGCTTAAACGGAAACCCTGGTGGTGTAGCGGTTAAGAGCTATGGATGCTAACCAAAAGGTCTGCAGTTCACATCTACCAGGTACTCCTTGGAAACCCTGTGGGGCAGTTCTATTCTGTCCTTTAGGGTTGCTATGAGTCAGAATCAACTCGATGGCAGTGGGTTAGTGCTTAAACTGGTACAAGGTAAATCTTCAGTCAGGGATGGGGTGGGGGGGGAGAAATACTAAATAGGCAATAGATAAGTGGTATCTTGGGTGAGAGGTGAGACAGTACACAGTACAAGGGAATCTTCAGTCTATGTCAGCTGAAATGGAAGGCAACTGGCACCAACAATCAGCAGTTATATAGCATGTGTAAACTCCTGATCTCCTTATAACATGCTTCTCAGATTTCCAAAACAATCACCATTTGCCACCCACAAGTGATCACATAAAACTATTTTATCTGCCTCATAAAAGCAACTTGAGAGAATGTCTGCTGTCTTTCTTTTGTAAAAGTCAAAAAACCATTCTAGAGCTCCAGCTAGATTTTACTTATTTATTTTTTGCACAATTATTTATCAAGTCCCTGCTTTGTGTCAGTCTACAAATGGATATCCGGTTTTGCCAGCACCATTTGTTAAAAAGACTGTCTTTTCCCCATTTGATGTATTTTGGGCCCTTGTCAAAAATCAGGTGACCGTAGGTGGATGGATTTACATCTGAGTTCTCAATTCTGTTCCATTGGTCAATGTCTCTGTTGTTGTACCAGTACCAGGCTGTTTTGAGTACTGTAGCTGTATAGTAGGTTCTCAAGTCAGGAAGTGTGAGTCCTCCAACTTTATTCTTCTTCTTCAGTAGTGCTTTACTTATTCGGGTTTTCTTCCCTTTCCATATAAAGTTAATAATTAGTTTTTCCATCTCTTTGAAGAATGTTGTTGGTATTTGGATCAGGATTGCATTGTATTTGTAAATTGCTTTAGGTAGAATTGCCATTTTCACAATGTTGAGTCTGCCTATCCATGAGCATGGTATGTTTTTCCATTTATGTAGATCCCTTTGGGTTTCATGCAGCAGTGTTTTGTAGTTTTCTTTGTATAGGTCTTTTACATCCCTGGTCAGATTTATTCCTAAGTATTTTATCTTTTTAGGGGCTATTGAAAATGGTATTGATTTCCTGATCTCTTTTCATCGTTCTCTTTACTGGTGTATAGGAATCCAACTGATTTTTGAATGTTTATCTTGTATCCTGCTACTCTGCTGAATCTTTCTATTAGTTCCAGTAGATTTCTTGTGGAGTCTTTAGGGTTTTCTATGTAAAGTATCATATCATCTGCAAACAGGGAGAGTTTAACTTCTTCATTACCAATTTGGATGCCCTTTATTTCTTTCTCTTGCCTTATTGCTCTAGCTAGAACTTCCAGCACGATGTTAAATAGGAGTGGTGATAAAGGGCATCCTTGTCTTGTTCCTGTTTTCAAGGGGAATGTTTTCAGCCTCTGTCCATTAAGAATGATGTTGGCTGTTGGTTTTGCATAGATGCCCTTTATTATGTTGAGAAATTTCCCTTCTATACCTATTTTATTGAGAGCTTTTATCAGGAATGGGTGTTGGACTTTGTCAAATGCCTTTTCTGCGTCAATTGAGATGATCATGTGATTTTTTTCTTTCCTTTTATTTATGTGGTGAATTACGTTGATGGATTTTCTAAGGTTAAACCATCCTTGCATACCTGGTATGAATCCTGCTTGGTCGTGGTGTATTATTTTTTTGATATGATGCTGACTTCTATTGGCTAGAATTTTGTTCAGAATTTTTGCATCTATATTCATGAGAGATATTGGTTTGTAATTTTCTTTTTTTGTGATGTCTTTGCCTGGTTTTGGTATCAGCGTTATGCTGGCTTCATAGAATGAATTTGGAAGTGTTGCTTCCTCTTCTATGCTCTGAAATAGCTTGAGTAGAACTGGTACAAGCTCTTCTGTAAATGTTTTGTAGAATTCTCCAGTGAAGCCATCTGGGCCAGGGCTTTTTTTGGTTGGGAGTTTTTTTATTACCTTTTCAATCTCTTCTCCTGTTATGGGTCTGTTCAGATTTTCAATATCTTTGTTGTAGTTTGGGTAAGCCGTGTGTTTCTAGAAATTTATCCATTTCCTCTAGGTTTTCAAATTTGTTGGAATATAGTTTTTCATAATATTCTGTTATAATCCTTTTTATTTCAGTTGGGTCTGTTGTAACGACCCCCATTTCATTTCTTATTTGGGTTATTTCTATCCTCTGCTGTTTTTCTTTTGTCAGTCTGGCCAGTGGTTTGTCAATTTTGTTGATTCTTTTAAAGAACCAACTTTTGGTTTTGTTGATTCTTTCTATTGTTTTTCTGTTCTCTATTTCATTGATTTCTGCTCTGATCTTTACTATCTCCTTTCTTCCGGTGGTTGTAGGCTTTTTTTGCTGTTCTCTTTCTATTTGTTTGAGTTCTGTAGTTAGTGCTTTGCTTTGTCCCTTTCTTCTTTTTTGATATGTGCATCTATTGCTATAAATTGTCCTCTGAGGACTGCCTTTGCTGTGTCCCAAAGGTTTTGGTAGGATGTGTTTTCATTTTCATTTGATTCTAGGAATTTTTTAATTCCATCTCTGATTTCTTCTATTACCCATTGATGTGTAAGCAGAGTATTATTCAGTTTCCATGTGTTTGATTTTTTTTCCTTGCTCTTTCTAGTGTTAATTTCTACCTTGATGGCATTGTGGTCAGAGAAGACACTGTGAATTATCTCAGCATTTTGGATCTTGTTGAGGATTGCTTTGTGGCCTAAGATGTGGTCTATTCTGGAGAACGTTCCATGTGCATTGGAAAAGAATGTGTACTTTGCAGCGGTTGGATGGATTAGTCTATATATGTCTATGAGGTCCAGTTGGCTGATTGTGTCCTTTAGGTCTTCTGTATCTTTGCTGAGTTTCTTTTTATTTGTTCTGTCCTTTACTGAGAGTGGTGTGTTGAAGTCTCCTACTATTATTGTGGAACTGTCAATTTCTCTTTTCAGTGCTGTTAGAGTTTTTTTTATGTATTTTGGAGCCCTGTCATTGGGTGCATAGGTATTTATTATGGTTATGTCTTCATGATGGATCGTCCCCTTAATCATTATATAATGTCCTTCTTTGTCTTTTATGGTAGATTTTGTTTTAAAGTCTATTTTATCTGAGATTAGAATTGCTACTCCTGCTCTTTTTTGGTAGTTGTTAGCTTGATATATTTTTTTCCAACCTTTGATTTTTAATAAATTCACATTTTTGTTTCTAAGGTGTGTCTCTTGTAGACAGCATATTGATGGATCCTGTTTTCTTATCCATTCTGCCACTCTCCATCTCTTTATGGGTGCATGAGTCCATTTACATTCAGTGTAATTATTGATAGATGGAAGTTTGTTGCTGTTATTTTGTAGTGCTTTTTTTTGTGATGCTGAAGTTTTCTTTGTTCTTCTTACTCTCTTGTGCTGAGTTACTTTTGTTTGTGGATTTTGTGTTCATTTCTTTTGTTTTTGTAGGTTTTGTTTTTGCTGAGACTTTATGTTTTTCGTCTTTATTTTTATGAGTTGGTTTGTTAAGTTTCTTTGTGGTTACCATGAATTTTACCCTTATCTTTAGAAGTTTGAAGCAGTCTACCCTTACTTTGTATCGCCTTGCCTTCCTCTCCATTAGAAGGTTCTATACCTATGCCGTTTGTTCCCTCTTTCATTGTTTTGATGTTTTTGTCATCCTTTGATTGATTGCTCTGATTCACTGTTGTATTTCTTTTGTTTTTGGATAGTCCTCAATAGTTCATTTCCCTGAATGGTATCTGGTTCGTATGAACCTGCGTCCTGCGTCCTAGGTCCTAGTTCCTGCCTGAGGGCTGAAGCTGTTTGTCCTCAGATCGAAGAACTCCTTCTAATAATTCTTGTAAGTTTGTTTTGACTTTTTCATATTCCCTTAGTTTCTGTTTATCTGGAAATGACCTAATTTCACCATCAAATTTGAACAAGAGTTTTGCAGGATATATTATTCTTGGCTGACAATTTTTTTCTTTCAAGATTTTATATATGTCATCCCATTGCCTTCTTGCCTGCATGGTTTCTGCCGAATAATCTGAGCTTAGTCTTATTGTTTCTCCTCTATATGTGACTTCATGTTTTTCACGAGCTGCTCTCAGGATTCTTTGTTTATCTTTAGTTTTGGCGAGTGTGAATATGATATGTCTTGGTGATTTTCTTTTGGGGTCTCTTCTATATGGGATTCGTTGAGCTTCTTGGATGGCCATCTTTTCATCTTTCATGATATTGGGAAAGTTTTCTGTCAGCAGTTCGTCAATGATCCTCTCTGTGTTTTCTGTTTTCTCCCCCTGTTCTGGGATGCCAATCACTCGTAAGTTTTTGCTTTTAATTGTGTCCCACATAACTCTAAGGTCTCTTCATTTTTCTTTGTTCTTTTTTCTGAGTTTTCCTGAAACAGAGTTGTATCCAAGTGTTTGTCTTCAGTTCCACTTATCCTGTCTTCCACAGTTTCAAATCTACTTCTCAGCCCTTCTATGACACTGTCCATTTTCTGAAATCTTGTTGTTTATCTTTTGGATTTCTAATTGTTGTTTTTGTATAATTTCTAGTTGTGAATTTATTTTGGCATTTTGTTCCTGCATCATCTTCCTGAATTGTTCCAATTTTTTGTCTGTATTTTCCATAAATTTGTCTATTTTTTCCTCATGTTTGTCAGCTTTTTGCCTCAGTTCTTGGAAAATTCCGAGTATTAGTGATTTGAGTTCCCTATCAGGTACTTCTAATGCATTTTCTTCCACAGGAGAGTTATCTGGTGTTTCAATTTGTACGCCTATTGGAGTCATCTTGTCTTGTTTTTGTAAATGTTTTGATATTGTTTGCTGTTTTCAGGGCATTCAGTAGATATTTCTCTCATTTATTGATTGTAGATTTTTTTTTTTGTTTCGTCCTTGTGGTACTGCTGGGCAGATCTAGGTGAAGAGGAGCCACTGGGACGGGTTGTTTGTGGCACTCACCGCAGCCACCAGGACGGTTGGTAGTCAGTGCTGGGCAGGTTCCAATCGGGCATGCCTGCATAGCTTGGTGGTGTGATGTCAAGTGCATGGTGCAGGTAGGCAGGATGCAGCGGGGAGATGGTTATGTGTGAAGCTAAGCTGGATATGGGAGAGAGGAGAGAGGAGCAGGAGCGAAAAGCATACAAACATAAAAGAATGCTAGGGGAGCTTGTCGTTGGAATGGACAGATGAGAGACTATGGGATGGAGAAAACCAGAAGGGGGAAGAGAAAGAAAAGGAAAGAATGAACAAATAAGAGTCAGAAAAGTTAAGGAACTGCAAAGTTCCCAGGGATCCCACCGATGCAACTATGAGGTCTGGGGGAGTCGGTCTCAGGTTTCACAGCACAGCCTGGCCAGAAGGTGCAGAGGCATACATCACCTGGTATTCAGGGATCAGAAAGAGAAGGAAGAGATAGAGAGATGAGAAATTAAGCAATGAAGAAAAACAAAAGGGAAAAAGAGGGAAAAGAAAACAAAACTAATAAAAAAAGAAAAAAAATAAAATTAAAGAAAAAAGAAAAGTAACACCAGCAGTCAATGAATGGCACTCAGAGAGCCAGCCAGTGTGGGCTGGTGTTTCTGGACAAGAGACTGTGTCCATGGGAAACAGAGAAGGCCGAGTGTGAGTGAAGAAGGGTGGAGAGTGGAAAACGTATATCACAAATTGCCTGCACTCTGGGGACCCTTAGAAAGGAGCTAAGAGGGTGCAAGGAGCCAGGCACCTGAGTGAAAGGAGGGGGAGGTGGCAAGAGGCAAGCAAGAAACCAAAAGAAGCAGGAGGAAAAAAAAGAAAAAAAAAAGAAAGAAAATATAAAAAGGCAGCACCAGCAGCCAACAAACAGCAGCTGGAGAGCCGCCCACCCGGGCACACAGAATCCAAGCAGCCGGCAGACCCCGGTGAAGAGACTGCGGCCATGGGGAGCAGAGGGGCTAACGAACAAAGGTCCCGGGATCTCACCAGCGTGGCAGCCCAGACCTGGAAGCAGCCACCCACCCGAACGCAGCCCCACAGCCCCGCAGGAAAGAGCAAAGACGGCGCTCGGAGCGAGGCACCCGAGCAAAAGGAGGGGGAGGCAGCGAGAGGCAAGCGAGAAACCAGAAGAAGCAGAAAAAGCCACACCAGCAGCCAACAAACGGCACCCAGAGAGCCCCCACTCAGGCGCATGGATTCCAAGCAGCCGGCAGTCTCGGGTCAAGAGACCGTGGCCACGGGAGGCAGAGGGGCGAACGAACAAAGGCCCCAGGATCTCACCAGCACGGCAGCCCAGACCTGGAAGCAGCCACACGCCCGAACGCAGCCCCACAGCCCTGTAGGAGAGAGCAAAGACGGTGCTTGGAACCAGGCACCCAAGCAAAAGGAGGGGGAGGCGGCAGAAAAAGCTACGCCAGCAGCCAACAAACGGCTCTCAGAGAGCCGTCGGCCCGGACGTGCGGAATCGAAGCACTGGCGCCCCCCGGCCCAGGGACCCTGGCCACGGGAAGCAGGGGAGCCCCAGCCGAGGTGGAGAGGGGTGGGGGGTGGGAAAGCGCACATCACAATTTACTGGTCGTTCCATCTCCCACTGGACGCTCCGCGAGGCTGCTGTCCCATTCTCCCGTTTGCTGGTATCCGATAGGAGTCCAAGATGGTGGATCCGTGCTGCGTTAGCTGGTAGGGAATCTCTGCATGAGTCTCTCCTCGCTCTCCGTTCTCTTTCAGTATTCTCACTCCGTTTGGTGTTTGGTTGAGTTCTTTACCTCTTCATTTGATGTTCTAGGGTTTCAGGAGTGTTGATTCTCTGTTAGGCTTAGTTTTTCGGATCTTTGCTGTGGAGGGACGGCGTGGTGCTTCTGCCTAGAGCGCCATCTTGCCCTGCCTCTATGTATTTTTTGAATATATAAGTAATATACTTTTATTGTCAAACATTTGGAAAAGTGCCTTGTAAAATGAGATCCTGCTTTTTCCTAGGCAGGACATCCTCCTGGTTGAAGGCATGTGAATTTATCCAGTAAATCCCACATTCAGAGTGTCATATAAAACGTGAATATATTTCATAGCTAAGACCTCACAAAAATACTTCTGCTTGCCAAAAGATCTACCAGTGTTAACCTGGAACATTTTGTATTTCTGCCTGTCATGAATTTCCTTACTATAGCATCTTCATACATGTATTACACCCTTAGCATATTAAATTCCTTTCCTTATTTCTGAACACTGTATTCCCTCCATTATGTCCACTAAGCAAATTCTACTCATGAAGCCCCACTTCCCTCCTGTTTCCTAGGGCTGCCATAAGAAAGTACCAGAAACCGGGTGAATTAAAACAGCAGAAATTTATTGTCTTACAGTTGTGGAGGCTAGATGTAGGATATTAAGGTGTCGGCGGAGCCATGCTCTCTATGAAGGCTCTAGGGCAAGATCTTCCCTTGCCTCTTCCTAGTTTCTTGGGGTTTCTGGCAGTCTTGGTTTGTGGCAGCATAACGCCAATCTCTGCCTCTGTCTTCACACATGGCTGTCTTCTCTCTGTGTCTCTCTGTCTCTGTGTCCCTTCTTTTGCTAAGAATGCCAGTTATTGGATTAGGGCCTACCCTACTCTATTATGTCCTCGTGTTGGCTTAACTAATAGCATCTTCAAAGACCTATTTCCAAACAATGTCACATGTACAAGTACCAAGAGTTAGGACTTCAACATATCTTTTTAGGAATCACAATTCAACTCATAACACCTCCAAAAACCTTCTGTAAAATTTTATACCAACTTTGTCTTTACCTTCTACTGGAGGTTTATCTACACATAGCATTGTAGCACTTAATTATATTCTTTCGTTCATTCATTTTACAAATATTTTTGAGTACCTGCTATGTGCCAAGGACGTATTTTAATGATATCTTTTCTTCCAAGCTAGATTTAAATACCTTGAGGGCTGACTTTGCATTGCACTTCACTTGGATTCCATTATGTCTTGCTCAAGTCTAAGAGGATGTGCAGTTAAAGTTCTATCTTTCATTTTTGCTGAGGAAACTTGATCATTATTCCTCCCTGCTAGAGGTAGTCTAGAGATTTCTATTCCAGTTGTGGTGTTTTATCCTGTTTTTAAATACACTTTCTGCCAGGCAAAATGGACATAAGATAAAAGTGAATCTTTGCATCTTAGAGTTTTGATTCTAATTAAGTTATATGAAGCCATTTTTAGCGATCGTGTTGATTTTCTTAATTTTTTTCCCCCAGAAACAGCTCACTACTAATTAAGATTTCTTGAAATAGTCGGCAAATAACATTTGCATCTTGATGGTCCTGTGTGAAACCTATCAGTGAAATGTGTTACATTTTGCATCGTGATATAACATAATTTTGCAAGTGTTTTATTAACTGTGTGAACTCAGTTGTCACTCAACTAATAGTTATTTGAGAGACCACGTTATTTGTCAGCTAGCTATGATCTAAGACTTAGGTCCTAGCTGGTTGCTGTTCTTTGATTTCTTCATTCAAATAAGTAGATATCATTACTCACAAAACGATGATCCCCCAAAATATATGACACACTAAGTTTTGTAGAAATAAAATAATTTAAAAATAGGTTAATATTTTTATGTAATTTTTCTGGGCACGTAAGCAGTGGTTAAGAGCTATGGCTGCTAACCAAATGACTGGCAATTTGAATCCACAAGCCGCTCCTTGGAAACCCTATGGGGCAGTTCTACTCTGTCCTATAGGGTCGCTATGAGTCATTATCGACTAGACGGCAGCGAGTTTGGTTTTTGGTTTTGTATACACACATGCTATTTGGTTTGTGAAATGATATAACATCACAAAACATTTGGAAAATATAGAGAAGAGAAACTTTCTATAACCCTTATATGTTATCTACTCATAATTTTACACAGCTTCTTTAATATTTTTTCTATGCTTATATTTTCACATAGATATAATATTGGGTATGTATAATTTTAGATCCTGCATTTAAGACATTTAAAACTTAACTCCTGAATCTTGCTTTTTTTTTTTTTTTTTTTTAACCTTAGGGGTATAAACTCCCCTTGCCCCCAGGTTCAGCCCTGTAGAGGCACTCAGGTTTGAATATAACTCTGTGGTAAACTATCTCTGTTACTTTGTCTACTTTTGTTAGGTTTCAAAAAGCGTTTGAGTAAAAGCTCTAAAATTCTGTCTACTGCTGTTTGGTCAACATTAGAAGAAGACAGTAATTGTAATCACCTTTGGTGTATGCTATAGAAATTCTTTTCCTTGACACATTGAATCATATACCTAAAAAACCTGTGGGGTTCTCTTCCTAGAACACTTAGAAAGGTGAAGTTTCTCCCTCATTCCTCCCTCTTATCTACTTTGTGAGTTTCACTGCCAACTCCTGTATCCATTGCCTTCCAGTCGATTCTGACTCATAGTGACCCTACAGGACAAAGAGAACTGCCCTATAGGGTTTCCAAGGCTGTAAATCTTTAGAGAAGCAGACTGCTACATCTTTCTCTGAGGGACGGCTGGTGGGTTCGAACTGTCTTGGTTCAAACCACTATCCTTTCCGTTACCAGCCGAGCGCTTTAACCACTTCACCACCAGGGACTCTTAATTCCTGCATAATATAGTCGAATTAAGTCTTAGAAATTCAACCCTGGTTTCCCGGGTGATGGTACAGTGCCACTACTTAATATTCCTAGTCACAAGCTACAATTCCATCTAGTTCTTAATCTATATATATCTTCATGTTAGCAAAGCAGACTTTTCAAATCAGTCATGTATTAAGAGTTTAAATGTACAGAGTGAGAAAATATATAGGAGCTTCTTGAGTCTCAGCAACGATACCGGGCACTTTTGATACCAAGATCTTGTGAAGGTGCCATATGGACTGACATTTCTTGGATTCAATTATTTCTATAGTACATCGTTTCTAGTTAAATTCTGCAAACTCAGAATTATCCATATTTTCTTAAAGACTTTGTATGACTGAATTTTAAATTTGGGTTTGTTTTAATACACTGCATTTTCTTAAACCAGTGACAATTTTTTTCTCTGGAGCTTGCACAGCCAGGATGGACCCTTAAATTCTGGTAACGTTATTGAGGTTCTTTATTTCCAGTGTGGCTCCGAGATGATCTACACAAAACAAATGTCATGAACTGCTGAATCTCTACCTCAAAATGGCCAGACGTGTAGGATTTAAACCAGGAATTTCTAGCTCTTTGGAACTACTGGTTGCTGAATTTCTCTGTGATGAATACTTGCCCACGTACCTATATTTGTGAGAGATTGAAACTGGTGGTAAAATTGAGATTAAGGGCATTTTTTTTCTCCCATATGTATTTTTTTGCATTGGTTTTATTTTTCCTTCCCTTGTCTTTCTTTCTTTTTTAAAGACAGTATTATCAAGAGGTCATATTCTTTAAATTCTGAGTCTTCTATGTTTTAACTGTGTGCTTTGGCCAAATAATTTCTCTGGCCCTCTGTTTTTCATCAGAAAAAGAAAAGAAAATAATCAAAATAACCTTACAGAATGTTATGGGGATCAAATGCAGTATAGTAAGTAAAAGTACTTTGTAAGCTATACAGCCCTACACATGATGCATATTATTTTTCTATTCTTTGTGACCGTCGTTTATTTGGGAGCTTAATAGTTACCCTTTATTCTTATTCTCTCCTCCCAAATAGCTTTGCATTAATTTCTTGGATTTTTGTATTTTGTGAACCTCGTTTCTCAATATGTCAGAATTGACTGGATTGGTAAATTGTGATATTTTCTTATCCACGTACATTTCAAATATTAGTTTGTAGAGTATAAATAATGTATGTATTTGTATTTAACTAAGGATACAGAAGTTGTTCTTTTTTTATGTGTGTGTTTTTTTTCCCCTGTAGGTCTTAAAAATTGCCAGTAAAGCTGTATTGAATGACACCCTGGTAGGGGATATTTTCCACCTCTATAATGAAGAAAAGCAGGAGTGTGATGACAGTGACGGCTGATGATGTAAGTTCCAAAAGCCAGAGTTGTCATATTCCACCCCCTTCTTTCCTTTTTAATAAAGAAGTCACACAATAATTCTATTCAAAGAGCAAGTTCAGCACCACTGCTCTGTGATTAGGTGTTTCTATGACCTAGACCTTGCCAGGATCTGGATCTAACATCTCTGCAAGGTAGGTGGCAGGAACAACTCTCTGCAGCTTGGACATGGGCTGTTTCAGCTCTGTGTATACCCACATCTTAACGCTTAGAAAATTCCTGTTTCCACACTGCTTACATTATCATTTCTGTGACATTTTTTTTCCATACTTTTTCCCATGTACAGCTAATCCTTGAGAGTCATTTCCTGTGGTGGGGCCTTTGGAAACTACTCCTAAGAATTTTGTGATACACAGCTGCTCTAGGTCCTGTGCTACCCAGAGTGTGGTCCCCAGGCCTGCATCATTAGCATAACTGAGTGTTTTATTAGAAATGCAGAATTGCAGGCCATTCCTCAGCCCTACAGATCAGAATATATTTTAATGAGATCCCAGGGTAACTAGGTTTGCTCATTATGTTTGAAACAGGGCTTCAAACCAGTTCATTCCAGTTCAAACCCCTGCTGAGACTTTGCATTTCCACCTCAGATATACTGAATCAGAATTTTACATTTTTATAAGATCCCCAGGTGAGTCTTATGTATAATAAATTTTAAGAACCACTGAGCTCAGGCCGCTAACCAAAAGGTCGGCAGTTCAAATCCTCCAGCTGCTCCTTGGAAACCCTATGGGGCAGTTCTAACCTGTCCTATAGGGTCAGGGTCGCTATGAGTTAGAATTGACTGGACAGCAACGAGGGTGGGTGGGGGCAGAGGGGAGGCTCCATTGCCTGGGAACTTGTTAGAAATGCAAATTATTAGCAGAAGTTCAAACCAGAACAAACCAGTTAGAAGCCCTGGTTTGAAAAGCCCTGCTCTAGATAATCATTTGAGAAGTCTCTAAACTCACCATTTTCATAGCTTTGGATCTTGATCAGCTGAAATTAATTATCTCCTTTGCTTTCAATTAACCAGGCCCCACCAGTCTTTCTTTGTCCAAATCTTTACTCGGTTTCTGTTTGTAGTTGAACTAAAAATTATATGCTACTAATTAGATATGCAAAAAGAAGGAAAAAAGAAGAAAGAAAGGAAGGAAGGAAAGAAGAAAGAAGGAAAAGGAAGTATTTTTCCTCACTTTCCCTAACAAATCTCATCTGGTTATTAAGCTCCTATTTCACACACAGATGGAGGGAGGGAAGCCGGAAGGACTTGAACTTGCCAATCAATGTAAAATGGTGTCTTTTGTGTAAGTGGGCAGTCTTTAAGGATTTCTTCCAGTTCTCCTTTCTTCCCTTTAGTGAAGGTGCCTGTAGGCAAAGGAATAAACTTAACATTGCTATGTTGTAGCAGTAGGAAGGATAAGAGATGTGCAGTCTTGTATTGTTCTTTTCCACTGGCACTTAATGTCATCTGAGGAATATTTTCATCTGTCATCACTGAGGAATACCTCATTTTCCCAGGTCTTTGGTTTTGCTCTCTGCTCTTGGTTCAGCTGCTACCTAAGCAGGCAGCAGGTTTAACAGGAACAGGGACGTTGGTGGTTCTGTGGTAGAATTCTCACCTTTCATGGAGGAGACCGAGGTTGGATTCCTGGCCAGTGTACCTCATGCATAGCCACCACATGCCTGTCAGTGGAGGCTTGCGTGTTGCTATGATATTGATTTCAGTGGCGCTTCCAGACTAAGATAGACTAGGAAAATAGGCCTGGTGATCTGTTTCTAAAAATCAGCCAAAGAAAAGCTTATGGATCATGATGGCCCAATTTGCAACTGATCATGAGGATGGTGCAGTACTGGGCAGTGTTTTCTTCCCTTGCGCGTGGAGTGCTCATGAGTTGGAAGTGTACTCTCTCTACAGCAGCTAACAACACCACCAAGTATAACAGTGATGATTGCTCTCAGCATAAGCAGTGTGCCTTGTAGCTCACTGAATGTTTGGCCTTCTCCACTTTCTCAGCCCTTTGCCTCAACTCTCAGTGAGGCTTCTGTTCATTTCCATCCCTTGCCTTTGGACTGCTCCCCCATGGACTTCATGGTCCCATGCTTCAGCAAACCCTTGGCCAGCATGCTTAGGCTTAATTCTCGGCTTTCTTCTGTGGGCTTGTGGGAACTCCTGATACCCACAGGTTCAGAGGGAGACTTAGGCATACTATCTAGGCTCTTGCCCTCCAAAACACACTCTTTACTGTTGCCATTTCTACTCTTCTGTGTTGAGCGACCTACTCAGTGTTCTCTTCTCACCACCTGGATGGTATGTCATTCCTTTATTTCCCTCTTTCTTGCTCCTGAGCCAGAAGGGAACTTCCCTGAAGTCATATTCTAAGTTCTCAGTAGCAATGGCAAAATACTATGTTCAGAATTCCATGCTCTGTTCAGGATATCTACAGGGAAATTTCTAGAATTTAGAAATCCTTTTTCTCTTTAAAAAGTGCTTGGGATTGTCCCTTAATAGTATTTTTACACTGTGTATGCCAAGATTCTATTTTTTGGCAAAATAAAACTGAGCAATGCATTCCATCTATATAAAAGATGAACAACCATTTTTCTTTCTCATTGCATCTTTACAAAAATTATTCTGTTCCTCCTTGAGGCAGTGATCGCTACAGTCAAAAGAGGAAGAAGACTGCATACAAAGATGTCCAAAAAGAGAAAAAACATATTCAAAGAAGATTAACCATGTCAGAGTGGATACATGTTATCTAGAATTGCGCTGTCCCGTATGGTAGCCACTAGCCACATATTTCTGTTAAGCACTAGTTTGAATGGAGATGTGATGTATGTGTAGAATACTTCCAACTGTTTACAAAATTTTTTGAATGAATAGTATAAATAGAAAAGAATGTAAAATATTTCATTAATTTTTATATCGATTACATGTTGAAATGATAATAGTTTGGATATACAAGGCTAAGAAAAATAGAACTAATGTCATCTCTTTTTTTATTTTTTAATGTATCTACTAGAAAATTAAAAATTATGCATTTGGCTTGTATTTGTGGCTTTCATTTTATTTCTATTGGACAGTACTGACCTAGAATTTTTCACCATGCAACCCAACCTTTCATATACAGTGCAAAAGATCATATTGAGTCCTACAGAGTATCTCTTCCCTCACAACAAGAACAACCTAATAGCTTTTATATTTTATGTGCCATACCCTTTAAATACATTTTTACTCGTGAGTCAGCGGTGATATTTTGTTATATTGTCATTTATTTCAGTTCAGCAAACTTTTATCATTAATTTAAATATTGACCTAATATTAATTTAGCACCTATTATGTATCACTGTTACAGGTTCTAGAGATTAAGCAAGAAATGGGACAAAGTCCTTGTCCCCTTGGAGTTTATATTCCACTGGGGTCACAAAAAAATATATAAAATAATTTCAGCTATGATAAGTGTTATATAGAAAAATGAAGTTGGTTGAGGGGGTAAAGAATAACTGAGACAGTGAGGATAGGGAAAGGCCAGTGTGAAGAGTTGACATATGGACAGAGATCTGAATGTAGTGAGGAAGTAAGTCCTGTGAAGATCTGGAGGAAAAGAACATTTCGGGTGGAGGGAACAGTTTATGCAAAGGGCTTTGCTGTATGCCAGACACTGGGTTTGGTTCTGTGGGAATGCATAGATGAATAAACCATGATTCCTGCCTCTGTATATTTGCAGTACTCAAATAACTTTAATGTTGTTATTGTTGTTAGGTGCTGTCAAGTTGATTTCTACTCATAACAACTCCATGTGACAGAGTAGAACTGTCCTGTAGGGCTTTTTTAGGCTGTAGTCTTTATAGGAGCAGATTGCCAGATCTTTCTTCCGTGGAATTGCCGGGTGGGTTTGAATCACCAACCTTTCAGTTAGCAGCCAAGTACTTAACTGGTGGCTACCAGGCCTCCTTAATAGGAAACTTAAAATGATGAATGACATAGGAGCAGTATACATTCAATACTTTGCATCCTGGAATTAAGTTCCAGAAATGTGTGTGTGTGTTGGGGTGGGGGGGTATAAATTAAGTGTTATTCAAGTGCTGAACTCAGTCAATTAATTATAGATAAAGGGATTTCAAAAATAGTTTAGACGAGAGAGAGTTGTAGGTTGGGGCAGGAGTTGAAAAAAAGAATAAGAAAATGAGGTGAGAGGGAAACGATTAGAGAAACTAGGACTGATAAAAAAAAAGAATGTATTATAACCAAAGGCAAATATTTCAGTTATAGTTCTGCATTTCCAATCAGGGAAGTCAGGAAATTGTTTCAAAGGAGTGAAAGAGCTCTGTAAAAGATAAGACTGATAAGAATTGCCTTCAGGCAAACTATTCTTGTACCTGATGATGATTGCCTAGAATAAAACCACACCTTTCAAAGACAAAATCACTTTTGTTATTACTAGTGGGGCATCCTGACATTTGGCATTGATAGGGACACGAGTGTTATTTGATACTTGTTATAATTTCCAGTTCACAGTTTCATAATTTCGGTTTCACAAGGCGTGCAAAACTCTGGTCAGTGGTTCAAGTTGAATGTGCACCAAGCACATTATAAATCTTTGGGAATACCGAATCCCTTTTTCTCACTGTGAGTTTAATTGGAAGAATTTGGAAAATAGAGCAAGCGCCAGAAATGACTGAAATAGATTCAACAAAAGACAAAACAAAACAATAACAACAACAAGACCTTGACTACTTAGGTACCAGTCTATCTTATCCAGACATTTTAGTGGTCCTACCTTGGTTGGTTTTGACAGGGATAGGGCAAAGAGATCAGTCCCTTCGGTGTATCCCTCCTATCCTCCTCGCAGACTTTTCTTACTAAAGTGTGTGATTTCACACTAACTTTTCCTTTGTGATAAGCTTTTAAAATTACATTGGAAAGAATATTAATTTTTAAACTAATGTTTATCCAGAAACACAAGGATAATCTCACACTAGATTGTTTCCCTTGTGATTATTAAAACATAAGGTGTATTTTGGGCAGCATGATTCATTTTAAAAATCGTGATTTCCAGAGTCATTTTAAAAATTGTGATTTCCAGAGGTAGCATTTCATTAAAGTTCCTTTTCCAAATATCTTTAAACTGATGAGTGGTATAGTCAGCCAGAATCATGCTGATTAAAATTAAAAAAAAAAAATCAGTCCAAGATAACAAATTCAGTATAAGTAATTGAGAATTGACTGAATTAGATTTTGCCTTTGAAGTTGTTAGCAATTTGGGGGGAGTAGTGTATCAACTCATTATGGGTATAAGTTAGAGAATTTCAGATTATTATAAATAACTCTGCATGGGCTAATGAGTGTGTGTAAAACAATCTTAATGTATTCAGTATTTAACTTGATTGCTAAAAAGCTATTCCATTATGTTCTTCTTTTATGACAATGTATTTAGTGTTAACTGAGGTCTTCTGAAACAAATCCCTTAAACTCAAAGAATGACTTCAAATTTGTAATTCTAAGCATATTGACAAGTCAGTGTGGGAGATATTTTGGGGTAGGTGTGTGACTTTGTTATTTTTCAAATAACGAGTGCCAAATAAGTACCCATTTAGTTTATTTGCTGTTTGTAAACCTGGTTGGTAATGTTTTCATTTTCTAAAAGAGAAAACAGAAAAATATCTAATAGCTTTATTAGGACTCTATGGTAATTGGTGGTTTAGCTAAAAGATATCCCTATTTCTGTTCTCTGGTACAGTATTTCTTTCCCAGGAGGTAAAGTATATACTCAAGACTTTGTTTCTTGGATAACCAGTACTTTCCTTTTTCCTCCCAACAATTTCTACATGTAAAATTCAGTGACATTGATTGTATTTTTCATGTAACCATGTGCAGCCTTTCTCACGTTTCTTTTCCAACACTATTAAGAAAAACTGAATGTCCCCTAAACAACTCCTCCTTTCCACCTTGCTCCCACCCCTGGTATCCACTAATAATCTTTGGTTTCTATTTTATTTGGTTATTTCATATAAGTGGGATCAAATAGGATTTGTCCTTTTGCGACTGACTTATTTCACTCAGCATACTGTTTTGAAGGTTCATCCATGTGGTGGCGTGCATCAAGACTTCATTTCTCTTTATGGTTGAGTAGTATTCCATTGTGTGTACGTACTACATTTTGTTTATTCTTTCATCTGTTGATGTGCCTTTCCGTTGTTTCTACCTTTTGGCTATTGTGAAAAGTGCTGCAGTGAACACTGGTGTACATATTTCTGTTTGCATTCCTGCCTTCACTTTTTCTGGGTATGTACCTGCAATTGGGATTGCTGGCTCAAATGGTGGTTCTATCTTCAACTTTCTGAGGAATCACCACACTGTTTTCCACAGCCAGCCGCACCATTTTACATTCCGACAGTGGATGAGGGCTCCAGTTGCTCCACAAACTCAACAACATCTATTGTTCTCCCCTTTTTTTTGATCATTGCAATTCTAATGGTGGCAAGGTGGTATCTCATTATGGTTTTGATTTGCCTCTAACTAATGGACCACTGGTGGCACAGTGGTTAAGATCTATGGCTGCTAAACAAAAGGTCAGCAGTTCGAATCCACCAGCTGCTCCTTGGAAACCCTATGGGGCAGTTCTGCTGTGTCCTATAGGGTGGCTATGAGTCAAAATCAAGTTGACAGCAGCGGGGTTTTTTTTTAATGGTAGCTGTAAGGGTTGCTCTAAGTTGCAATCAACTCAACAGCAATTTTTTTTTTTTAAATGGCTAATGACCATTTGAATATCTTCTTTGGTGAAATGTCTTCAAGTCATTTGCCCATTTTTTGATTGGGTTGTTTGTCTTCTTATTGTTAAGTTGTAGTTTTTTTCAAAAATATATTTTGATTATTAGACCCTTATCGGATATATGGTTCCCAAAGTTTTTTTTCCCAATCTGCAGGTTATCTTTTCACTTTGTTGATAAAGTCCTTTGAT
Organism: Dugong dugon; assembly: GCA_030035585.1. Lineage (NCBI taxonomy): Eukaryota > Metazoa > Chordata > Mammalia > Sirenia > Dugongidae > Dugong > Dugong dugon. The sequence continues at coordinate 94,836,364 of CM057462.1, forward strand.
GAATAAAATCATTTAATTTTTATGAGATCCTATTTATCTATTTTGTCTTCTGCTACTTGCGCTTTTGTTATATCTGATAATCCATCATTAAAAACTAGGTTCCACAGGCATGTGCCTATATTTTCTACTAAGAATTTTATGGTTTTAGCTTTCACATTTAGGTCTTTACTGGTGCTTTCTTTATGGCATATTTGGGACTACACTGCTTTATAGATATCTGTTGTGGCTTTTGATTTGTTGTGAAATATTTGCAGAAAAACTTTGTGTATTCTGCCTCCTCAACTAGTTTGTAAGTCTTCTGAGAAAGAAGCTCATATATACTAAATCTCTGCCCTCAGTCTCTTATTGCTAACACACACACACACGTACACACACACCATACAGTAAGTACTAAGCCTACAGTATATTTATTGTATCAATTAGTTACTAAATGGTACAACACTGGACACATTCCAGAATATTTCAAATGCTGGAGAATTCTGGATTATTCTGTCTTTTTCCTGTTACTGAATTGTGGTTCTCTGAATTTCAGATAAACAAGTGTTCCAAATCCATTAGCCAAGCACAAAAAGAAATGAGTATATCCCATTTCCAAGTAGGGATAGTGATTTCCCTGAAAAATGCCAGGTCTTTTCATGCCCACATTTCTGTATTCAAAATGTGGGCTATGATATGGTCTTGTGAGGATCAGATAAGTATAAATCACTAGAATATAGATTCTGTGAAAACAGATACTATGCTTCTCTTTGCTATTGTATCCTTTGTAAGAAGTACAGCACAAATCTTATATGTGTGTAATGAATGTTTGTTGAATGAGCCCAGCTAAACCCTTCAACTTGAGTTAATTATTCTTATATAAACTAGGACAGCTGTGGTTGGAAGAGTAGGAGTGTAGAGAACTTGTGTTTGTTTAAATCTTAGATGGTCTGGTCCCAGGTCCTCCTAAGTCTATTCTGAAGAACCAGTAGGAACCACCTACCTTTGTTAGGGCCAAAGAAGGACTTTTAGGTGAGACACTTTGGCTTGGTGGTGGGACTTCCATTATCCCCTGTTACAATAAGAATGGAGAATGAAAATTATAGCTTCTCAACTCCAAGTTGCTATCTGTGGTCATTTGCAGTGCTATAGCATTTTCTTACCTTTGAGCTGATACGAATGATATGTCATACTGAGGCTCCCACTCCCAGCAGTACCAGGAACCATAGTCACCAAGAGATATGGAAAGAATGAATAACTCTTACCATGGATTATAGAACAGTGCCTTTGTATTCTCATGCATATTTTATTCATGTCCACATTGGGGCATGTACTTGAACATGGCAGTTCAGGACTTGATAAAGTATACTTTTCTTTTTCTGAACTCTTATTTAATTTGACAAAAACAAATTATAGAGCAGTCATTCACCCATAATTATCAACATCCTGCTGTCCTTTGATATTATTTTTAGTTTAAAATGTACTGTTTTATGGTTTAGCTATCAAAATTTATTTCCATGTTGCAGAATGATAGCATTGGTTTCCAAAATATATTTTTAATTATAAGATTTCATTTTAACAAATAAAAAAAAAAAAAAACCTGAGAAAAAAAGAAAGAAAAAAGTACAGAAAGATAGAAGAAGAAAGAAAAGAAAAAGTTCTCCATCCCATATGCTATGACTGGTAAACATTATTTACTCTGCATAAAGATTGACGAGAATATGCAACTGATACATTTATTCCAAAAATTGAAAATTAGCCCCCTTTTATCTTTCCTCTTAAGGTTTTGAGTTTAATGTTAGATTTCAATTGTGAGATAATGAATCAAGACTTTATGAGTGACAACATGATCATTTAGTTTCTTATTTTACTCCACTATGCATTATTTTAAACATTTAAATTTCTTTTTTTCTTCTTCTTTTTTCTTTCTCTGTGGTTCCTCCAGCATGTGAAGGATTATTTTGAATGTAGCTTGAGTAAATCCTACAGTTCTTCCAGTAACACACTTGGGATCGACCTCTGGAGAGGCAGAAGGTGTTGCTCAGGAAATTTACAGTTACCACCACTGTCCCAAAGACAGAGTGAAAGAGCAAGGACTCCTGAGGGAGATGGCATTTCCAGGCCAACCACACTACCTTTGACCACGCTTCCAAGCATTGCTATTACAGCTGTAAGCCAGGAGTGGTGAGTAGTCTCAAAATTAATTGTCAAGTCTAAAATTTTATTTTCCAGTTACTCCAAATACAATTTCATGTCATTAAAATGTGAGCTATCCATGGAATAACTAAGGCTGCTGTTACTTTGAGAATTTGTTTACCTTTGAGTAGCAAGATGAGGCCTTTTAAACAGTGGAGATATTTTCTACTACTGAAGATTGCTAGGACAATGTTTTATATAAAGCCTAATGATGAAGGAAGGAAATGCATTTTCATTAATGTCAAGAGAAAGCAAAATTTCCACCTATCATTGACCTTTTTAAAAAAGAATTATTCAGTATTCATCAATGTCTTTTAAATTAAGAAAAACAACATCATGTAGGAGCATCTATAGAAAGAACAGATTTTTAAAGACAGGAGATATTCCTCTGGCATATATTTGTCCCTTGTTTCTTTTTTATTATAATTCTACTTCAGTGATCTCAGTTTGGGATTGTCTACAAAGTAAAATGCTTCATTGTATATCGAAAAAAATATAAAATTATGCTATGAGAAATGCTTGCAATATTTTGCAGAGTCTGTATTTGAAGAAGAGGCCATTTTAAACTAGTTCAATGTTGAATTTAATCTTATAACATGTAATCTTATAACTGGTTAAAATTGCATCATGAGACTACTTCAAATACATTCTTATTATATATTTAATAATTAGCATAGGCTTTCTTTTTTCTTTACATAATTTTCAAATATTTTTTCATAGAATGGTCTGTTTACATAGCATGAAGTTTTATCATTCAAATGAAAAATATTTTCTCTATGTTTTTTATAATTTTAAATCATTTATTAAGGAAAAGAACTAAACACATTAAATTATTATACAATACCATTCCAATAAGTCATTAAAATCTGTGATTTTTATGGTGTGCCATATGCCCTTGCCACATGCTGAGCTTGGCAGTGCTGATGAGTAACCTGACATATGCTCTTTGAATGATACATGACATCTTTGAGTTGATGGCTATCAACTACATTAAGAATTAATCACTGAGATTCCAGGTACCATCGTTAATGGCATGAAATGGTTCATCAAAACATTCTGTATGGGATAGGGAAGCATGATCAAACAGCGTGATAATGCATTGCAGGGAGAATGGGCTAAAGATTTGGGGAGCACTAACTTACATCTTCTGTTTAGCTGAATTAACACTGTAACAGTCATAGCCAATCATTTGTTGCCATTGAGTCAGTTCCAACTCATAGTGACCCTATAGGACAGAGCAGGACTTCCCCATAAGGTTTTCTAGGCTGCAGTCTTTAAGGAAGCAGATCAGCAGGTCTTTTCTCCCACAGAAGTCACTGGTAGTTTCAAACTGCTGACCTTTCAGTTAGCATCCAAGAGCTTAACCATTGCGCTGTCAGGGCACTCTCCTGTGTGCTCTCTAGCTCTGTCTGTCTATCTAGCATCTATCTATCTACCTACCTACTTACCTGTCTTTCTATCAATCAGTCATCTATCTATCTTCTGTTTTTCTGGAGCACCCTGACTGATACAAGTGTACATATCATAAGCAACTTGATAAAATTTCACAAACTGAACACGCCCAAATAATCAGCATCCAAATCAAGAAACAGTACATTACCTAGCATCCCAGAAGCCCTTCTTATGTGCTCCTTCAGTCACTACCTCCTCCTGACTTCTAACAAAATCAATTAGCATTGTTTGTTTTTGTACTTTATATAAGTGGACTGACACTATGTACTCTTTTGACTCTGGCTTCTTTCCCTCAACATTAGGTTTATGAGGTATGCTTGAATTTTTTTCTTCATTGTACACTGCTCACTGTCATTGAAACATAATTTGTAGGCACAATTTAAGGTATAAAAATAAAGTGTACTTCACCAGAGAGAATTTGCATTTGATTTTACCAGGTCTGTGGGGACATTGGAGCCCTGGTGGCACAGTAGTTAAGAGGCCGGCTGCTAACCAAAGGGTGGGCAGTTCAAATCCACCAGCCGCTCCGTTGGAACCCCTACAGGGCAGTTCTAGTCTGACCTATAGGGTCTCTGTGATTTGGAATCAACTAAACAGAGTGGGTTTGGTTTTTTCGCTTGGATGGGGGCATTGGAACATTACTAGACAGCTTTGAAACTTTCTCAACTATCTAGGCTGGACCTTGGTCATAACTTGTCATGCGTTTTTCTCCCGTGACTGACTTAACACCAAGGCAACCTTTCTTGCAATCTTCAGGTGTACAGGGTGGGGGCAGGTTTACTTCTATTTTACCTTTACCCTAGGAGAATAGCCCTTTGAGATCGCAGTTTAATGTGAGGACATGCTCCTTCTGGGCTTCCCTTCTTGGGCATTGTTGGAATTCCACTGCATTCTACTTGATCTTCAAGGAAATTAAATCCATGTTTATGTTTGCTGTCTGTGGCAAATGTCAAGAGCATGTTTCTCATGTAGGTCTGGTGCAAAACTTCTCTTTAAATTTTGACTTGCTATTTCCTTACTGATTTGTCATCTTGATGGTATTAAGGAGATACTTTTCCTTTTCTTTTTTAAGCACTTAAATTTGTTTTCTAAAGACTGGTTACTTGAAATAACCTAGTCTACCATTATTGCAAACCTTTCATAGCCAGTTGTTAAAGAGTTCTTAGGTTCTTTCATCCTACACTTGTTTCAGCTGTGAAGTAAAGGTCAGTACATTCTTGAACTGAAGTTTCTATTCATATTCCTGAAGCTTGTGTTCCTAGGAGGAGGACCCATTTTTTGACTTAGGCTCCTGAAGACACTGTCTGTCCTCAGTATCTGAATATTCCTGGTTTGAAGTAGAATATTTGCTTATTTTCTATAGTGAAGATGTGTGCTTCTACTGTTTCATCTCCTTTTCAAAAAAGAACATCTGAGTTTGCAATAGTTTAATCAGATTCTTATTTTAGTATCAACTCTTCTCTTGTACATGTAGGCTTACACGCATTAGATTTGGATTACTTTTTATTTTACTTTCTCCTTGCTATTTGATAAAAAGAATCAAAGAAGAGCTAAATAAATGGAGACATATCCTGTGTTAATTTATTGGAAACTCAGTATTTTAAATATGCCATTTCCCCCTTGATCTATAGATTCAACACAGCTGAATCAAAATTCCTACAAGCTATTTTGTAGATATTGGCCAAATGATTCTAAAGTTTATTTGAAAAACAAAAGATCTAGAATAGACAACACAGTATTGAAGAAGAAGAACAAAGTTGTAGGACTCACACTACCTAATTTCAAGACTTACTATGAAGCTATAGTAATCAAGACAGTATGGTATTTACATAAGAACAGACATATAGATCAATGGAATAGAATACAAAGCCCACAGATAGATCTACAAAATGTAGTCAACTAATTTTTGATAAAGGAGCAAAGGCAGTTCGATAAAGAAAGGATAGCCTTCTCAACCAATGGTTCTGGGGATAATTGGCCTTCTATATGCAAAAAAAATTGAACCTAGACACAAGCCTTAAAACTTTCACAAAAATTAACTGAAAATAGATCATGGATTTAATTGTAAAACACAAAACACTAAAACTTCTAGGTGACCTTGGGTTTGGCAATGGGTATTTAGATACAACACCAAAAGCACTGTCCATGAAAGAAAAATTTGATAAATAGGACTTTATTAAAATTAAAAACTTCTGCCTTGTGAAAGACACTGTTACGACAATGAAAAGACAAGTCACAAACTGGGAGAAAATAGCTGTAAAACACATATCTGATAAAGGATTTGTATCCACAATATGCAAAGAACTCTTAAAACTCAGCAATATAAAAATAAACAACCCAATTAGAAAATGGACAAAAGATCTGAATAGGTACCTCACCAAAGAAGATATACAGATGGCAAATAGACATATGAAAAGATGCTCAACATCATTCGTCATTAGGGAATTGGAAATTAAAACGAGATACCACTACACATCTGTTAGAATGGAAGGCTTGTTGAAACACAGATTGCTGCACCCAGTTCCTAGAGTTTCTGAGGGTCTGGGGTGGGGCCCCCAAATTTGCGTTTATAACCCATTCCCTAGTGATGCTTATGGTACTGGCCTGGGAACCACATTTGAAGAACTGCTGTTGTTATTGTGTGCCATCGAGTCGATTTTGACTCATCTATTGCTGTGGAGTCAATTCCAACTCATAGCAATCCTATAGGATAGAGTAGAACTGCCCCATAGGGTTTCCAAGGCTGTAAATCTTCACGGAAGCCGACTGCTGCACCTTTCTTCCACAGAGCGGCTGGTGGGTTTGAACCACTGACCTTTTGGTTATCAGCCGAGTGCTTAACTAGTGTGCCACCAGAGCTCCTTCAGCTGCCCCATAGAGTTTCCTAGGCTGTAATCTTTATGAGAGCAGAAGACTAGATCTTTTTTCACATGGAGCCGCTGGGTGGGTGCCGACAGCCGACCTTTCAGTTAGCAGCCGCGTGCGTAACCAGGTCTCCCTTTTTAAGAACTACTGGCCTAGATTTTCTCAGGAATTAGGAAGTTAGGTTATCTGCTGAGAATAAGGGGGAGCAGGCCCTCCACGCCTCTTATTTCAGCCAAAGGCATGTGTTTTTGTACATCATGGAAACATGTTAGGACCAGAGTTTTTGTCTGAGGGATTTTTTGTTCTATGCCAAGCAAATTGGCTTGTGCTGGGCTTGAACTCACAAGGTGTTAGTACTGCTTTGAAAATGCTCACACCTTAATGATAAAATAAACCTATTGCCAGTCTAGAGGAGCCCTGGTGATGCAGTGGTTAAAGCACTTGACTGCTAACCAAAAGGTTAGTGGTTTGAACCCACCAACTGCTCTGCAAGAGAAAGATGTGGCAGTCTGCTTCCATAAAGATTACAGCCTTGGAAATTATGAGGCAGTTGTACTCTGTTCTGTAGGGTTGCTATCAGTTGGAATCGACTCAACAACAGCGAGTTTGGTTTTGATTTATTGCCAGTCTAATTTTCATATTTATAGGAAGAGGCAAAGAGATTCAGAAGGCAGGGAATATTGTTTTTTTTTTATCGTTCTTATGATATGTTTTTTCGTAAGAAACAGTCTGGCTTCTCCTTTGTTATTTTCAGAAGATTATAAATGTAAGTTTGCTTGTCTCCCACCTCCATCTGCCTGAGGGCTGTGCTTTGCTTTTCTAACTGTTGCAGTTGTGAACATGATTCTGTTTAGGTGTCTATTAACTTAGGTGTGATGTCCCTAGTGTTCACTGTCCCAACTTCTACCACTGTTGGGGAGAGTGGTACTGATTTCCCATTTGCTGGGAAACTGGACGCAATTGCCACTGTTCCCGTTACTTTGAGGTGAAAGTGGTCAGTCATGGAAAGTGCTTCATTGTGACCACACTCTGTCACAAGTTGACAGTCTGATGAGGTTCTCAATAAAAATACTTTACACTTTTGTGCTGCCTCTCAACCACAGATCTTAAAGCCCTGTTTTAAAGATCAAAATACCCACAGATGCTGTGTACAAATGCCAGAGATTCAACAAAAGCTGGTGTGAGGATGGGGAATGAATGACACACACATCTGCTCAACTCTTGTCAAGTTTCACCACCCACTGAAGTTTTTTGGCTGCAGAGATTGCATTTGTGATTTCTGCATCAAGCGTTGCAGTCTCCAAGTTAGCAATTCACAAAACCCCCCAGGGCTCACCACCCCTCAGGTATGTGAAGTAATGGACAATGGATATTTAAAATCATCCCCTCTACACTTCTTTGCTTATGTATTCTGCTGTCAGTCAGGTAAAAATTATACTAGAATATAGAAAATTCAGATTTTATGTAAAATGTGTCTAGGATAGGATATAGCCTATATAATTATAATAATTATTTTAATACATTAAATCAAATATAGATTATGTTGTCACTATAACATATTATGGAGCCCTGGTGGCACAGTGGTTAAGAAGCAAGATTGCTACTTTAGGTAAGGTGGGTAAGGAAGTCCTCCAAGAGGAGGTAATATTTGAGTTGATACCCAAATGATAAAATGCAACTAATCTTTGCAAAAAGTAGGCGAGCTGAACTTTCTAGGCAGAGGGAGTAGAAATGCAAAAGCCCTGAGATGGGAAGGAGCCTGATATGTTTGAATAGGAGAAAAGTGACCAGTGTGGCTGGAGCACAGAAAGCAAAGGGGAGCTAGAAGGGACATGAGATTGCGGAGGCAGGCAGGCCTAATTAGTCCCTTGTAGGATACAGCAAGGAGTTTTATTTTATTTTAACAGCAGAGAGAGTACATTTCAAAAATTTTAACAAAAGGTGACGTGATCAGACTTTTAAAAAATAGTGTTTTTTTTTTTTTTTTTAAATAAATTGTATTTGTAAAATGTATTACAGGGGCAGAGTGGAAGCAGGGAGACCACTAGGAGCCTGTTGCAGGATAGTGACTTGGAACAGGGTGGGAGAGTTAGATATTTTTTTCTGGGCTTCAGAGGTGAGATAACAAATTTGACAATTCATCAAAATATATATGGTATGAATACTTTAAAAGTTAATTTTATTTATGAAATATGTCAAATATACTTAACAGTAAAGAACATAATTTAAGACACTATGTATTGATGTACCTATCATCTAGATTTAACAAATGTTAATATTTTAGTTTTTTGGGGTTTTATTTTGCTTCAGAACTTATAAACTTATAATGTTACAAATAAAGGAGTGGGTGCATTCTTAAGGATTCTGGGAAGATAGTGGTTTCAATGCTGATAAGTGGTTTCCATCTACTCCCAATTCTGCCTTTTCTACCAGAAGACAGGTTGTGGAAGATAAGAATGAAGCCTCTGGTTCTGTCACATCCTTGCCAGAGAGAGTTATTACCAGAATCTCTCTCCTCTAGAAAGAAGAGAGCTTGGAGATCAGCACTAAAGAACTCCAGAATGAGGATCAGAATGTCTGGATCCTGGAAGAGTTTGGCTCTTAGAAACTCATGATCTCATATAAATTCACATCTTTGTAATATACCTAATATTCTATTCCTGGCTTCTAAACACTGAGAAGCAACTAAACAGATGGAATTGACCCTTTCTACTGCTCACATTGGGAGAACATGAAGAAACCAGAGCGGGAAGACCTCTTGATGGCTTGACATGATACCAATAAGGTGCCAACCTCCACACCACTGAATTATAAGAGCGGAGACTCGCAGGACTGCTACCACTTAATGAACCCTATTACCTTAAGCCCCAGTGAACAGTCCAGGGACAGTAACAATGCACCTAAGGGTGTTAAATTACCAGAGAAATGAAGAGCAAGGAAAAAACACAAAAGAGGCTCTTTATGAAATAGAGTTACTGGGAGAGACAGCAATTTGAGGAAAAGGATAAAGTACTTAAGGAGATTCAAGTACAGCACACACAAAGTTCTAGAACTAAAGGCAATTTTTTAAAATAAAATTTTAGCAGATGAATAGAAACAAAGTAAAATCTTTGTTGAGAAGAAAAACACACACACATACAACTCACAAACAATCAAAAACTAGCCTTTCTCAGTCAGTTGGCCTAACAGTGTGTCTCAATGCTCTGTTCTACTTCCTAGTTTGTTAAGTAGTGCCTGGAGTCTTAACAGCTTGCAAGAGGCCATCCAAGCTATAACAATAGGTCTCCATTCACTTGGAGTAGCAAAGGAAGAAGGATAGTCAGGAATCAGGGGAGGAAATGCTACCACCCTGAATGTCTCTCTTCTGTGCCATGAGACCAGAAGGACTAGATGGTGCCTGGCTACCATTACTGAGGAGTTTGAGCTAAGATTTTGTAGAAGGACCTTGATCAAAAGGGGGAAAAAATGGAACATAATTTCAAATTCTCAGTGGAATCCAGACTTTCTGGAACCATTGAGGCTGGATAAACCCCTAAAACTATTGCTCTGAGATAATCTTTATTTTATTGTATTGTATTTTAGATGAAGGTTTACAGAGCAAATTAGTTTCTCATTAAACAATACACATATTGTTTTGTGACATTGGTTGCCACCCCCATAATATATAAACACTCTCCCCTTCTCAAACTTGGGTCCCCCATTACCAGCTTTCGTGTCCCCTCCTGCCTTCTCTTCCTTGTCCCTGGGCTGGTGTGTCCGTTTAGTTTCATTTTGTTTTATGGGCCTGTCTAATCTTTGGCTGAAGGGTGAACTTCAGGAGTGACTTTAGTACTGAGTTTAAAGGGCATCTGGGGCCATACTCTCTGGGTTTCTCCAGTCTCTGTCAGGCCAGTAAGTCTGGTTTTCTTTTTTTGTGAGTTAGAATGTTGTTCTACATTTTTCTCCAGATCTGTCTGGGATCTTCTATTGTAATCCCTGTCAGAGCAGTTGGTGGTGGCAGCCAGGCAACATCTAGTTGTGCTGGACCCAGTCTGGTGGAGGCAGTGGTACTTGTGGTCTGTTAGTCATTTGGACTAATCTTTAGCTTATGTCTTTGGTTTTCTTCATTCTCCCTTGCTCCAGATGAGGTGAGACCAGTGGAGTACTGAGACAATCTTTAAACCTTAAAAATCAAAAATGTTTTGCAGAAGTCCGTTTTGAACCAAACAGCAGTTTAGACTAATTAGTAAAGTATGCCTGCCTTGAGCATTGTGCTGTCTCAAAGATTTATCTGTGTGGGATCAAATTGATAAACAGAATCTTGAAAGGTTAGATGAGAATCTCAGGGGGCAATGACTTTACATTAATGGTAGTGGAATAATTCAGAAAAGGATAGTGAGAATGGTTACACAACTTGAAGAATGTAAACAATGTCACTGTACATGTGTACCTTATTGAAACAGTGTATCCTTTGCTATGTATATTTCACAAAAAAATAAAATTTATAAAAAGAGAGCCCATAGGACTGTACAACACAAAGAATGAACCCCAATGTACATTATGGATCAATGTTAATAATGTATCTATATTGGTTAATCAGTTGTAACAAACGTACCACACAAATGCAAGATGTTAATAACAGGAGAAACTGTCAGCAGGGAGATGAGGTATATGGGAATGCTGTACTTCTTGCACACTTTTTCTGTAAACCTAAGACTGTTCTAAAAAATAAAGTATTTTTTTAAAACAGCTATTTTAAAGAAGTTGGGAAAACAAATAAATAAAGAACGTCTCCAAAATGAGAAGTAGAGGTCCCCACCCTTCAAAACAAAACAAAACAAAACAGAACTAAACTAAACCAATATCCTGGAAGATCAAGTAAAAGAACTATCTTAAATGGCAAGAAGAAATACAAAGAGAGAGATATATTTAAAGGAAGAAACAAATACTGGGAAGCCCAACAAGCCCAAAATGTAAATATTAAGAGTTCTGGAAGAAGAAGAAGAAATACATGGAAGAATTTTAAGAAGAAAAAAAGCAACAGTCTTTAAGCTTTCAGCAGGAAAGAACAATTCAGTTACAAGAATAACTGAAAAAATGTAAATGAGAGTTGACTCATCTACAGACAATTGAGAAAAAAGGACTGCAACCCAAGAACCCTATACCTAGCCAATATGTCATTCACCACTGTGCTAGGCAAGATAACGCCCCTCCCCCACTCATCCCCGAAAGGAGCCCTGGTAGCACACACCATTAAGCCCTTGGCTGCTAACCCAGACGTTGGCAGTTTGAACCTTGACTGGATGGCACCTAACAACAATTCATCCCCCAAGGATGTCCAAACCCTGATCCTTGAAACCTGTGAGTATGTTACTTTAGATGGCAAAAAGTAACTTTGCAAACCAGGTATGGTTAAGAACCTCGAGATGGGAAGATTATCCTAGATTATCCATTTGAGCCCAGTCTAATCACATGAGTTCCTTAAAAGTGGAGAACCTTTCCCAGCTGCAGAGAACCAGAGAGATGGCAGCATGAGAAAGGCTTGGCCACAATAGTTGGCTTTGAAGATGGAGGAAGGGGGCCAGGAGGCCAGGAGTGAGTGGCCTCTGTTGTTGTTGTTGTTAGGTACCATCAAGCCGGTTCTGACTCATAGCGGCCCTATGTACGACAGAATGAAACACTGCCCGGTCCTGCGCCACGCTCACAATCGTTGTTATGCTTGAGGCCACTGTTGCAGCCACTGTGTCAATCCATCTCATTGAGGGTCTTCCTCTTTTTCGCTGACCCTGTACTTTACCAAGTATGACGTCCTTCTCCAGGGACTGATCCCTCCTGACAACATGTCCGAAGTATGTAAGAGGTAGTCTCGCCATCCTTCCTTCTAAGGAGCATTCTGGTTGTACTTCTTCCAAGACAGATTTGTTCGTTCTTTTGGCAGTCCATGGTATGTTCAGTGTTCTTTGCCAACACCATAATTCAAAGGCGTCAGTTCTTCATCGGTCTTCCTTATTCATCATCCAGCTTTCGCGTGCATATGATGCAATGGAAAACACAATGGGTTGTATCAGGCGCTCCTTAGTCTTCAAGGTAACATCTTTGCTTTTGAACACTTTAAAGATCTTTTGCAGCAGATTTGCCCAGTGTAATGTGTCTTTTGATTTCCTGACTGCTGCTTCCATGGGTGTTGATTGTGGATCCAAGTAAAATGAAATCCTTGATGACTTCAGTCTTTTCTCTGTTTATCACGATGATTGCTTATTGGTCCAGTTGTGAGGATTTTCGTTTCCTTTATGTTGAGGTGTAATCCATACTGAAGGCTGTGGTCTTTGATCTTCACCAGTAAGTGCTTCAAGTCCTCTTCACTTTCAGCCAGCAGGGTTGTGTCATCTGCATATCAAAGGTTGTTAATGAGTCTTCCTCCAATCCTGATGCCCCTTTCTCTTGGATTATTTGCTCAGCATACGGATTGAATAAGTGTGGTGAAAGGATACAACCCTGACACACCTTTCCTGGCTTTAAACCATGCAGTATCCCCTTGTTCTGTCCGAACAACTGCCTCTTGATCTGTGTACAGGTTCCTCATGAGCACAATTAACTGTTCTGGAATTCCAATTCTTTACAATGTTATCCATAATTTGTTATGATCCACACAATTGAATGCCTTCACATAGTCAATAAAAAACAGGTAAACATCTTTCTGGTGTTCTCTGCTTTCAGCCAGGATCCATCTGACATCAGTAATGATATCCCTGGTTCCAAGTTCTCTTCTGAGTCTGGCCTGAATTTCTGGCAGTTCCCTGTTGACATACTGCTGCAGCCGCTTTTGAATGATCTTCATCAAAATTTTACTTGTGTGTGATATTAATAATATTGTTCAATAATTTCCACATTTGGTTGGATCACCTTTCTTGGGAATAGGCATAAATATGGATCTCTTCCAGTAAGTTGCCCAGGCAGTTGTTTTCCAAACTTCTTGGCATAGACGAGTGGGCACTTCCAGTGCTGCATCCATTTGTTGAAACATCTTAACTGATATTCTGTCAATTCCTGGAGACTTGTTTTTTGCCAGTGCCTTCAGTGCATCTTGGACTTCTTCCTTGAGTACCATCGATTCCTGATCATATGCTACCTCTTGAAATGGTTGAACGTCGATCAATTCTTTTTGGTATAATGACTCTCTGTATTCCTTCCATCTTCTTTGATGCTTCCTGCATTGTTTAATATTTTCCCCTTCACTATTTCCTTCACTATTGCAACTCGAGGCTTGAATTTTTTCTTCAGTTCTTTAAGCTTGAGGAATGCTGGGAGTGTTCTTTCCTTTTGGGTTTCTATCTCCAGTTCTTTGTACCTGTCATTTTAATACTTTACTTTGTCTTCTTGAGCTGCCCATTGAAAGCTTCTGTTCAGTTCTTTTACTTTATCATCTCTTCCTTTTGCTTTAGCTACTCAACTTTCAAGAGCAAACTTCAGAGTCTCTTCTGACATCCATTTTGGTCTTTTCTTTCTTTCCTGTCTTTTTAATGACCTCTTGCTTTCTTCATGTATGATGTCCTTGGTGTCATTCCACAACTCGTCTGGTCTTCAGTCATTAGTATTCACAGCGTCAAGTCTATTCTTGAGATGGTCTCTAAATTCAGGTGGGATATACTCAGGGTCTTACTTTGGCTCTCGTGGACTTGTTCTAATTTTCTTCCATTTCAATTTGAACTTGCATATGAGCAATTGATGGTTTGTTCTGCAGTCAGCCGCTGGCCTTGTTCTGACTGATGATATTGAACTTTTCTATCGTCTCTTTCCATGGATGTTGTCAGTTTGATTCCTGTGTATTCCATCTGGCGAGGTCCATGTGTATAGTCGTTATTTATGTTGGTGAAAAAAGGTATTTGCGATGAGAAGTCATTTGTCTTGCAAAATTCTATCATGCAGTCTCCAGCATCATTTCTATCACGAAGGCCATATTTTTCAACTATTGATCCTTCTTCTTTGTTTCCAAATTTTGCATTCCAGTCACCAGTAATTATCAATGCATCCTGACTGCATGTTCGGTCAATTTTATACTGCAGAAGTTGGTAAAAATCTTCAATTTCTTCATCTTTGGCCTTAGTGGTTGGTGTGTAAATTTGAATAATAGTCATATTAACTGGTCTTCCTTGTAGGCATATGGATATTATCCTATCACTGACAGCGTTGTACTTCAGGATGGATCTTGAAATGTTCTTTTTGACGATGAATGCGATGCCATTCCTCTTCAAGTCGTCATTCCCGGCATAGTAGACCATAGGTTGTGCAATTCAAAATGGCCAATACCAGTCCATTTCAGCTCACTAATGCCTAGGATATCGATGTTTATGCATTCCATTTCATTTTTGATGATTTACAATTATCGTAGATTAATACTTCATGCATTCCACGTTCTGATTATTAATGGATGTTTGCAGCTGTTTCTTTTCACTTTTAGTCGTGCCACATCAGCAAATGAAGGTCCCGAAAGTTTGACTCCATCCACGTCATTAAGGTTGACTCTACTTTGAGGAAGCAGCTCTTCCCCAGTTGTCTTTTGAGTGCCTTCCAACCTGGGGAGCTCATCTTCCAGCACTGTATCAGACAATGTTCTGCTGCTATTCATAAGGTTTTCAGTGGCTAATTCTTTTCAGAAGTAGACTGCTGGGTCCTTCTTGCTAGTCTGTCTTAGTCTGGGAGCTCAACTGAAAACTGTCCACCATGGATGACTCTGCTGGTATCTGAGTACCAGTGACATAGCTTCCAGCATCACAGCAACAGGCAAGCACCCACAGTACAACAAACTGACAAACACATGGGTGGAGTGGCCTCTAGAAGTTGGAAAGGCAAGGAAATGGATTCTTCCCTAGAACCTCCAGAAGGGAGTGTAGCCTGCTGATACCTTGATTGTAGCCTGATGAGACTTTTGTTGGACTTGAGCTACAAATCTGTTAGATAATGAATTTATGTTATTTTAAGTCACTAACTTTGCAATAATGTATTATGGCAACAATGGAAAACTAATACAACCTCTTAAAAAAAAAGAAGGGTATTTGTAGAGATAGAATGATTTAGAACATTTATCATCTATATTCCCAATCTGAGGAAAATACTCACTAAAGAACTTTAACAAATAAAAAATGTATTGTAACAGAAGACTCCAGATAGAAAATAAAGAGTAGAAACAGTGAAGATAAAAGAACTTTACAATATATAAAGTTAAAACTAAGTGGACAATTATGATCTGCCTGGGAATGTGTAATACAAGTGATGAATTCTGGAAATAGCAAGGACTCTATCAAAGGAAAACTCACAATATTCTGGAAATAAATATAATAACCATTTCAGCACAGCTTACGACTTGGGAAGTGTTGGTAAAAACCTTCCCAAGGTCTTATGTGAATGGTTGGAGAAGGAGTATGCAGAGAGGAAAACATTCTAAAAATCCAATCATATTTGGGGAAGTGGGAGAAGAGCACATGATGGTAAAGGACGGAGCTGGTATCTTGTTGTGATATAATAGTAGAGAAGTTGATTTGATTCTGAGCACTGGAAAAGGAAAAATAGCCGTTAACGGAATACAAAAGTACTGAAGTCTTCCGAATTAAAAAGAAGAAAAATAGCAATTTAATCAAATCAGGAAAAAAAAAAAAAAAAAGTAAAAAGAGGATGCAACAAAGTGAAATATTTTCTCCCTCTTTTTTAATTTTATAGGATTGATAAGCTATAAAGTAAATGGAAAGAATAAAATGAAATATATGCTATAACACTGAATATGAATGAACTGGATGATCCCATTAAAAGACAGAAACTGTTAGATAGGTTCATATGCCCCCTAAGCTTCATGTCATTTTTAAGAAACACAGTTAAAATAAAGTACTAAACAAAGTTTGAAAATACATATATGGGGAGTTTCGGTAAGATGTGAGTTCTGCTTCAAAAACACAGCAATTACAGATTAAAAAAACAAAAACAGTAATAACAACAACAACAACAAAAAAAACTCTAGACCTTATATGAAACAAAGAAACAACACAGTGGATAAAGTGGAAGACATCAGCTGGCTGGGCTACAGATGTGAAAGTAGCTATGTCATGGATTGAATTGTATCCCCCAAAAATATGTGTCAACTTGGTTAGGCCATGATTCCCAGTATTGTGTGGTTGGCCTCCACTCTGTGATTGATGTAATTTTCCTGTGTGTTGTAAATCCTAATCTCTGCCTAATCTCTGATTAAAGAGGCAAGATTAGATTATGTTAAAGACATCCCTCGGGTGTGGCCGAGCAGAGAGTGAGGGACATCATACTATCAAGAAAGTAGCGCTGGGAGCAGAGCATGTCCTTTGGATCTGGGGTTCCTGTGAGGAGAAGTTCCTAGTCCAGGGGAAGACTGATGACAAGGACCTTCCTCCAGAGCCGACAGAGAGAGAAAGCTTTCCCCTGGAGCTGATGCCCTGAATTTGGACTTCTGGCTTACTAGACTGTAAGAGAATAAACTTCTGTTTGTTAAAGCCATCCACTTGTGGCATTTCTGTTACAGCAGCACTAGATGACTTAGACAAGCTAGAAACTGAAAAACTGTTGAAACCCCTCAGCAGGAGGCCTAGGCTGTCAGCCTAATTCTAGAAATTGTACAACTAGGCAGATTGGAGGACAAAGACACAGTCTTACCTTTCTAAGGTGCACACATTGTTTGGGAAGTGGTAAAAGTACTTATTAACTGTAAGACTTTAATGAATCAAGAAAGCCTTTGTAACCTCTGCAAGATTACACAGATTGGATAATTGAAAGGACTCACAAGACTCTACAGAGCATATTCATGGATGGCTTTTAATAAAGACAAAGGATAAGGATAGCGGTAGAAACAAAGTGTTGGCAGGCAGTGGAGTATTGGAGATTTCCAGGAGAAGTTCCTCATATTCCTTAGTCACAGAGGATGCACTTTATTTTTGGATTATGAACCACCAAGATGTGTATGAGGAATCTTGCTTCAGGAGAGCCTGGCAGAAATTTCCAGGTGGATCTCTTATACTCATTAGTCATGTAGCCAAGCCAGGCTCTTTAACTGGTTGCAAATGATTTAAGCCTTCAACAAACAAGCTGGCCCTGGGTGCTACCAGAGGAGTGTGAAGCTTTAAACAGCACATTATAAATCGTTAGCCCACTCATTATTAGCTTGGCCAAGAGTCAGTAGCCAATTTCCAACTTCCTGGAGATAAGCAGAGAACTGACCAAGACCAATTGTAATGTAGCTCTATCTTACACAGTCCACCCACCTGACTCTTGGTCAAAACTTCTTAATTATAAATTATTCATTATCATTCTTCTTCCTGCATCTTTTACATCATTTATGGAACAAAAAAAAGTACAAATATCAAAATCTAAGAGGTTATAGGTATATAGCTTTAAAGAAATATTTAAATTTTCCAAATATTACAGACATACTTGCTTGTAATCATGTACAGGTTTTTCAACCCTTTGACCTCCTTCCACCACCAAAATTTTAATTTTATGTGAGGTTTCAATAGATCGATTCAATGTAGTGGTTAATTTATAAATTGTTAGCTAAATCTAGTTCCTCATCTGGCCAGTTTGTTTTCATTGGAAGAACATCTTGTGAAGGTTCTAATTCAGTTCCCCAATATATTTGATCATTGATATCAGAATTATAATAAATTTTGGTAAAATCAGTCGATTATTCTTACTAATTACATTAGTGTTTTACCATATAGCAGTTACATTATGAATTAGACTAAGATCATTATAAAATGTCAGTTAGAATAGACTTCCCAACGAAATATTTATATGGATTGGCTTAGAAATCAAGGGCCAAATCTCAATAAATTCTAGATTCCAAGTCTCTTGTGGGTATATCCATATTATTTGTTGCATACTACAAGATTACACTGACACAGTTTCCTAATGGACCTTATCTTTAAGTAATGTCTATCTCTTCCCTACTACCATCAATAAAATTTTAGTCAATTTTAATAGGTTTCTAATTCTGACTAACTGTACTGTTAAGTATGTTGTTTTTCTCTTTATGCATGGGACCTTGGAAGTTTGAGAGGCTCTAAGAAAATTTCAGTCTCCATTTTTGAACTTCCATAGGCTAGGAAGATCATAAGTCTCCTAAAAATGTTTCTTTGTGCTTTTGTTACCAGGGTCTTAGGCCATGGACCTTAAACTACCTCTGCTGCCAGCTCGGGGAGATACTTATCAGCATTTCTTGAGTCAGAATGCAAACTCTTCCCCGTGTTTGTATCCTGGTATGGTGTTGAATTTTTAACCATTTTCATAAAGCTGTGCTAATTTTCAAAGCCACTTGCCATTCTTTCCCTTACTCCTGAAATAACATCCCTTCTAAACAGCAAGTCCAGGCAAATAAGTTTTTTCCTGAATGTGGCTCTCTTCAGTAGTCAAATTTGGCTTGTACTAGGACTACTAAATCAGTGCCAATTTTTCCCTAGGGCTTTACTAGACTGTTTTGGGCAATGATAGTTTATCAAAACTGTTATTGCCATGCAGTGCTTATTGCCTGAATACAATGAGTATATATTTTGGAACAAAAAATGTTAAGTGCCCCATATGAATATCTGTAAGCTGCTAACTGAAAGGTCGGTGGTTCGAACCCACCAGCGGCTCAGAGGGAGACAAGACCTGGCCATCTTCTTCCATAAAGATTACAGCCTAGGCAACCCTATTGGGCAGTTCTGCTCAGTCCTATAAGGTCGCTATGAGTCAGAATCAACTCAATGGCACACAACAACCACCCCCAAATATATTTTGTTTGAGTATGTACGTTTGAGTAGTGGTGGAAAAATCTTGCAAGATTTTTCAAATGTTAAGAATCATTAGTCCAGGATAATTCCCTTGTTATCTGTATTGATGTTATGCCATTCATTCATTTGATCGTTCATTCTTCATGTACTTATTGCCACATAATTTTCCCAAATTGAGAATATAGAGGGAGGCATATAGGAGAATATAGGAGATTTATGTGAAAGAAAATGATGAGCCTGAAAAATTGTCAAACAACTGGAAATATTTGTCTAGCTCAGGAGAAAGATTAGGTGTCGACATGCTGATTTTTAAGTCATTGAAAAATTAAATGAATAGTTTAATTTTTTATAGATAGGGAAGTGGAATCCCCAAATGAGAAAAGGACAATATTTGAAGGGAGGGAGAAAAAAGAAGAACAAGTGAGAATGTGCAGTCAGTAGAGAATGTGCCGTCCTGGTAACACAGGAACAAGGAGATCTGCTTCGGGAAGGATTGTTTCTCATGCTGCAGATAAGTAAAAGAAGGGCAGAGGTGTGAACTGGGTATGGCGATTCGGAAGCCATTTATAATACTCCATCCCCTCATTTTAGGGTCTGTGGGTATAGTGGTCCTGGTTCTAAGATGGGAGACACTCCTGCCGGGAGTCACATTAAGAGTATCACTAATTTAAAGATACAGCTGCCACCTGGCCACTTTGGTTTCCTTGTGCCAGTAGACCAGTAAGGCTAGGAAAGAAGTTGCATATAGGCAGGGGTAATAGGTCCTAATGATTATAGGAAGGTAGGGATGCTTCTAAATAAGGGATAGGGAGTACAAATACCCAAAGCAATTGACTGAGAGTAATGGTGAGCTGGGCCACTCCTACTTCTTCCCCTTGGTTACCATAGTCCAACCCCCCTGTCATCTATCTTTTTCCAATTTGAGGGCAAAGAACCATATAAAAGCTGTTGGTTTAGTGTATTTCTCATCCTAAAGGACCCCTACAGAGTGCCACCTCCAAGCTAGCACTTCAGTAGCAACTTTGAGAGGTCATTACATTATTCTCTAAGGCTTATAGCTTCTGGATGGTATATCGGTAATAGCATCAGTGTACCCCTCCACCATACCTTTTTAGCTAGCTGTAAAGTGATCCCTTGGTCTGAGTTGATATTATGTGGAATCTCACTTTGTCCATCAAACACTTTGATTCCTTGGATAGTGGTATTTCTCTGAGGTACTATAGGCAGGAAAGGCAAACTCAGACCAGGAATACATGTTAGGCCGGGCTAGTTTAAACATCACTCTTTCCAGGATGGAAGAAGTCAAATGAAATCAACTTGCCAAGTGACCAGTTGGTCTTTAGGAATAGTATCATAACTTGATCAGCATTGATCCTTGTTTCTGGCAGCATCAACATTCAACCACAGCAGTTACTAGATTAGCCTTGAAGAAATTGAACCCATGTTGTTAGGTCCACTCATATCCTCCATCTCTACCACTATGGCTACTCTGTTTATAAGACCATTCCACAGGCACCAGGGTAGTCAAATTCAGGGACTAACTGATATTTACTTGCTGAGTCGTTCCATCCACTTGAAGTTCTTTAGATTTCTGTAATGGAGTCTCTCTGCTGACCATTAACCTGTAATGCAACAGTCCTTACACTTTGTGAAGATTCTTATAGATTCATCCGCATGCCTCTTTCCCAGGTTTTTGTACCTGGTCTTCCAATCTTTATCATTCTAGTACCCTGAGCAGTCAGTCAACTAAGTCATTAGCTCATGAGTCCCTGTAGATTCCAACCGCAGGCAATTTCTTTCCACACACAATGTGAATTACAAGATATAGTACTTAAAGCCCTGCTCATGGGGAGGATTTCCCCTAAATACTGTTTTTCAGGGTCACTCCATAGAGCACTAGCAACTCGTTTTTTGGCTTGCAGCCACATACTAAACTGACCCATCCATGAACCAAACTTGGACTGTTTCCTCCTTCATCAACAAGTCATAGGAAATACTCTGTGAGTTCAAAGGTATGAACTGAGGGAGAAGCATTGCTGCAACAGTGATAGATAACATACGGACTTGGGTCACATATTTATGCCGGTTTCTTATACCATCTGAGCCTTCTCAAATTTGATCCTGGATCAAGCTTTTGTCCTCTGTTGGATTGCTACTGTGGTCACCTGACCTTATGGCTTCTTGGGTCTGTCAATACCAGCAGTGTGCTCATAAATGTTTAATAACCACTTCTTTGAAACATACTGCCCTGGACTGTAGCATTTGACAAGTTTGGTGGTGTAAGTACTCCCACCTTGACTGATATCAAGCTGCTAATGTGAAGAGCTGGGAAAGAGGTTTGCCAGTATGAGCTGGTTCTAGTACACCGTCCTATCCAGTTAGTGATAGGCACTTCTGGCCACACTCCTGATTGGCTGTCAGTTCTTAGAGTCCCCAGCTTGAGAATGTTTGTTATTTCCCACTGTGACCTTTGGTTAATTTCTTCATTTCTCCCTCTTGCTTGCCATTACTTTTAATCTATGATGATAGGGGTGGTATCGAGATCATGAGAATATTTCCATTGTGATCCATTGTTCCGTTTGGTACAGTGTTTTATATATACAAGTGAAAATGTCTCTATACTAGTATATGCTATTTCTCAAAAGAGGACAGTAGGAAAAAGAGAAATGTGAAAGAAATGATCAAAAATTGCTATACAAATAGTTGAGAGTTAGGTTTTGATTTCCTGTTTTTTTTTTTTTTTTTCCGTTTTGAGTTTGGGAATTTCTGTTCCTTTGATCCTGGAAAAAAAAAAAAAAAGTATAACATCAGCTTAGGGCTTCAGTGCTTTTGAAAAATCTGGAAATAAGTCATTGTCTCTTGAGATGACATGAGCAATTTATGGTAAGAACCATCCTATCCTTTACTTCCTGAATCTCAGCATGCTGATGAATGAGTAAAACACTTGAAAAATGGTGATGCATGCTAAAGTGTTTTGAAAACTGTACTAAAAAAAAAAAAAAACACATAGAGATGAGGTAGTATGGTTGCTTTAAATTAAAACTGTTAGTACCTCTCCAAAATCTTCACTCAGCCTGCCTTTCACCTTATATCCTATTATCCTCCTTGTTCTAGCATGAGATTCTTCCTCCTACTTGCTCCAGAATGCCCATTTCTTTCTAATTATTAAAATTCAACTCATAATTCTACGCTTGGTTTGAATCCCACTGTGAGAAAACCAATCTTGATACTCCACAGTTGGGCAATGGAGGATGAATCTCTCTGTTGGGAAAAAGATGGCAGAAATTTGTGGGTTTCACTCTTGTCCACGAGATTCTCCTTCCCTTACGGATCTCTTTCACTAGGACAGTGCTCTCAAAGTGTCGTCCCTAGACCAGAGTATTAGCGTCACAGGAGAACTTATTAAAAATGCAAATTATCAGGCTTCACTCCAGACCTGTTGGTGTTATTAACTGCCATTGAGTTGGCCCTGGCTCATGGCGACGCCATGTACAACAGAATGAAAAACTGCCTGCTCCTGCACCATCCCAATGATTGATTGCAGATCATACTGTTGTGATCCATAGGGTTTTCATCGGCTGATTTTTGGAAGTGGATGGCCAGGCCTTTCTTCCTAGTCTATCTTAGGAAGTTCTGATGAAAACTGTTAAGCATTCGTCTTAGTCATTTAGTGCTGTTATAACAGAAATACCACAAGTCGATGGCTTTAACAAAGAGAAGTTTATTTCCTCACAGTAAAGTAGGCTAAAAGTCCAAATCGCAGCGGCAGAGAGGCGGCAACGGCAGAAAACCAACAGCAGCAGAACCAGGAGACCAGTGCAAGACGGCGCTGGAGCCGACCCACGAAGCGAGAGAGCTGAGGCTTCCTGGTGGAGTGGGGTGCCTCTGGGTGCTTATTGGTGGAGCTAGGCTTGCTGACCACGGAGCAAGTGAGCTGAGTGCCTGTGGGCAGGAGGCTTCCTGGCAGAGTGGGGTGCCTAGGGGAATTACTGGTGGAGCTACAGAGCTTTGGAACACTTGCCCCAGCAGGGCAGGTGCAGGCTTGAGGCCCGAGGAGCCGAGAGGCTAAGAAACCAGGAAGCAGAAGCTGAAGAGACAAGAAACACAAGAAGCTGAGCTGCCTCAGTTTCAAAAGGCATGGCCATGACCTCAGGGGTTTCAAAGGGTGGAGCCATGGCCTCTGGTGTTTCTAAGGGTGGAGTTGTCACTCCTATGGAGTAGGAGAATGGTGTGCCTAAAGCCAGGGGAGCAGAGCTGCTGTCCAAGTGGGCCTAGAAGGCGAAGCTGAAGCCCCGGGCCGAGGGGCCTCCACTCAAAGTCCAGAGACTGTGGCCAACACCTAGAATCTGGAGGGCAGGGCTATTGTATAAATTGTCTCAGGGGACAGAACATTATTTTCAAAGCCTTGAGGGCTAATGTAATGTGTTCTGCTGACTTGCTTGGTGCCTATTATCCCTTCTTTTCCTCCAGTTTCTCCCGTTTGTAATGAAAATGTCTAGCTTGTGCCTGTTCTGCCATTGTACCTTTGGAAGCAGCAGATAACTGGTATTCTAGATTTTACAGATGAAGAAGAATTTCTGGATTTTGGACTTGGAATTAAGACTTTTGCTATGATATGATGGGGTGAATAAGTTTTCCATGTTGCAAGGATGTGATTTTTGGGGCGCCAAAGGGTGGAATGTCATGGATTGAATTATGTTCCCCCAAAAATGTGTGTTGATCAATTTGGCTGGGCCATGATTCCTGGTATTGTGTGATTTTCCTATATGTTGTAACTCCTGCCTCTATGATGTTAATGAGGGAGGATGGGTGGCAGTTGTATTAGTAAAGTAGAACTCAGTCTACAAGATTGGATTGTGTCCTGAGGCAATCTCTTGAGATAGAAAAGAGAGAAGTGAGCAGAGAGATGGGAGGACCTCATACCACCAAGAAAGCAGTGCCAGGAGCAGAGCGCATCCTTTGGACCCATGGTCCCTGCACAGAAAAGCTCCTAGTCCGAGGGAACATCAGTGAGAAGGCTGACAGAGAGAGAAGGCCTTCCCTGGAGCTGACGCTCTGAATTTGGAGTTTTAGCCTACTTTACTGTGAGCAAATAAACTTCTCTTTGTTAAAGCCATCCACTTGTGGTATTTCTGTTATAGCAGCACTAGATGACTAAGACAGCATTAGAGCAACGTGAAAGCCTCCACTGATAGATGGATGGTGGCTGTGCATGAGGTACATTGGCTAGGTCTCCAGCATGGAAAATGAGGATTCTGCCACTGAACAACCAGTGCATCATCCCAGACCTACTGAATCGGAAATCTTAGTGGTAGAATCCAACAACTGGTGGCTTTTAATAAGCTTTCCAGGTAATTCTGAGATGTGCTAATGAGAATCACTGTCTGAGGAGATCTCTTACTAATCACCACTGACACCACTCTGCTGACCTTGGTAGTGCTCCCCTATTAGCCCTCCAAGTCAAATAGACCCTTAATTGCCAGAGCTCAGTTGGTACATTTAAATTAACTTTCTTAGTGCCTTGTCCATAATAAAAGGAAAATGAATCCCCAGAGTAATGTATAGTTAGATACAAGGATTCGTAAGATATAGAAATACATTATAACATAGTGGTTAAAAGCCCCAGTTTTATAGTCAGACCAACTAGAGTTTGACTCTTACTTGTCACTTACTCATGATACTAAGATTCTGCATCTGTTAAATGGTGATAATAATTGTGCCTAAGTTTTAAGACTGTTGTTAGAATTAAATTATATGATGAAAGTATAGTGTCTGGCTCATAGACGGTGTTCAATTAAAAAAACAACAACAACCAAACCCATTGCCATCCAGTCAATTCCGACTAATAGCAACCCTAAAGGACAGAGTAGAACAGCCCAATAGGGTTTCCAAGGAGCCCCTGGTGGATTCAAACTGCCGACCTTTTGGTTAGCAGCTACAGCTCTTAACCACTATGCCACCAGGGTTTCCAGGTGTTCAATAAATGGCAATAAATTGTAAGCTAGCTTAATCATCCTCAGTTCCATAGCCCCCTATCTGCAGTGTGTCTCAAGGACTAGCTTCCAGGCCACCACCACAGGCATGAGGCATTTTTCACCCTTGCATTCAGAAACAACTCTAAGGATTTCTGGGCTCCTAAGAGTCTAGACAGAGCCCTGGTGGCATAGTGGTTAAGAGCTTGGCTGCTAACCAAAAGGTCAGCAGTTCAAATCCACCAGGCATTCCTTGGAAACCCTAAGGGGCAGTTCTGTTCTGTCCTATAGGATCACTGTGAGTCAGAACCAACTCGACGGCACCTAACAACAGCAACAACAGAGTCTAGACAAGAGAGATGCAGGAAGTCTCCCTTCCAAGTCTTAATCTCACAGTCCAAATTCCAGTTTCCTCTTACCTAGGCTATTGTTTTTGTGGAATATCAGGTCCACCCCTGACAGGGCCTGGAGTAATACAAATTGGAGGCTTACATACCATATAATTTACAAAACAAGATAAATGTTTTATCTTCTGTGGTAGGTAGAATAATACTCCTCACCCCTAAGATATTTTTGTCCTAATTCCTGGAACCTGTGAATATGTTACCTTACTTGGCAAAAGGGACTTTGCAGATGTAATTAAATTAAGGATCTTGAGATGGGGAGATTTTCTTGGATAATCTGGTGGGCCCAATATAATCACAAGGGTCCTTATAAGAGGGGGGCAGGGCAGATAGAAAAGCAGATGTGAGGACAGAAGCAGAGGTTGGAGTGTTGGGAGACCATGAGCCAAGGAATGTGAGCAACTTCTAGAAGCTGTCAAAGGAAAGGAAACTGATTCTCCCCAGAGCTCCAGCCTGTATTAGACTTCTGACTTCTAGATTGAAAAATAATAAATTTGTGTTGTTTTAATCCATTTCAATTGTAGTAATTTGTTACAACAGCAACAGGAAACTATATCCTCCTACCTTCGCAACAATAAAAATTTTTTAAATTGTGTAAATATATGTTTTTATAAGACTAAAAGTTGGCAAAATATCATTGGATGACTGCGTTTAATTATTTTGCATGTCTGTTTTGTGAATGATCCATAATATTTGGATGAATAATAGAATGAAGATAAAACCAGAAAACCAAACCCGTTGCTGTTGAGCCCATTCCGACTCATAGCAACCCTACAGGACAGAGTAGAATTGCCCCATAGAGTATCCAAGGAGCAGCTGGTGGATTCAAACTGTTGATCTTTTGGTTAGCAGACGTAGCTCTTAACCACTGGGCCACCAGGGCTCCTCAGAATGAAGATATAATTCATTAATTATATTCATTCTATAGAGTTTATTTTTCTTGTCTTTATTTCAGCACACACACTAATTAAATTCTTCCAAGAGTTTGTTTTTTATAGACATTATTGCCAAATTATACCACCTTTCTTGAGTTGTTGTAGTTCTTAGATTATTTTATTTTTTAAAATAATTTCAGTTTGGAGAAACTGGTTTACCTAGACAGTCGCAACTGAGTTGTCATTAAAACTCTTTACCGAATACTTGGATTTAGAAATAAACCATTAATTTTACATACCATGTTAATACATTTTAAAGGGAATTGTGTATGATAAATTACTGTTATCTCAGGAAAAATTACCAAATATTTAAGTTTAAACAAATAGAAGCTATCATACATGTTGTGATTTTCAGCATCTGTAAAGCAATATCTAGATACATGAGTTTTAAATTTTTTCCCCCAATTTTTTCAATGTTGAGGTATTAAAAGAAAAATTTAAAAATTTAAGTATGATGCTTTATTTGTTCAAGTCTCTCTCTTCAGTTGAAACTATAGCCAGATCTAGAATGGCCAGAATGTAGTCTCAAGTTTATTTGTACATGCATCTTCTCCTTCATACTCACGCAAAACTTTTCATTTCCTCTTTCTAATTTCTTCATATTTTATTGGAAATCGCTTTGGTGCATATTTCACACGTAGTTTCTTTTAATCTAGGAAAAGGTTTAAAAAATTTTTAAAATAATTTTTATTCTTTTAAAAATGAAGGAGCTAAATTTAGATTTGCTTGGGTTTTTGTAAGCTTTTTGCTAAATTCTTAAGAGCAAGCAACAATTCATACCAAATAATTATTGAGTATTCCAAGTTCCAAATTAATTACATTTCCCACCAAACACCATGAGTTGTTCCTTACTTGAGAATCTTCTATTGTTTTGCTTATTTCTTCTTAAGCATCTTTTATCATGACTAAATAAAATCTCATTGCTTTAACAGCATTTAAAAGCATTTCGTTGGCATTTCCACCATGTTCCAAGAATGGCTTTAAGGTCAGATTTGACATGTTCTTTATTAAGATGTTTCATCTTTGGGCAGACCCATAAAATACTGCATATAATTTTTGAATTGTTCCATAGAGCATCATTATTAACAGTCCAGTTGAGATGGCGTCTTCTAGTAACAAATTTAGACCATGAGCTGGTACAAAGAATGCTTCTGGAATTGTGGTCAAAATTCTAGCTTTGAAAGTTTTTGTTTGCCTTCCACTTCAGCACTGTTATCATAGACATAGCCTCAACAATATTTTAAATTATTTAAATAAAATGGGGATCTATTTAAGTCTTTGAGAGTTTGTTATTGAATATTTTATAAAAATAAAACTCTTCAAAATTCTCATGTTCAAAGACTACAGAATTGCCAATGTGAAAAATCAGTATCCTGCTTATGTGAATTTCCTAGGACTACAGTAAAAAATCATCACAATGTTGGGGTTTAAAACAACAGAAATTTATTATGTTATAGTTTTGGAGGCTGCAAGTCCAAAATCAAGGGTCAGCAGATCTGTGGTCCCTCTGAACACTCTAGGAGAGAATCCTTCCTTGCCTCTTCCAGCTTCTCCAGGCTCCAGGCGTTCTTTGGCTTGTGGCTGCATAGCTCCATTCTCTGCCTCAGTCTTTACATGGACTTCTCCTCTTCTCGCTGTGTCTATATCTTCTCCTTGTCTATCTCTTATAAGGGCATTTACTGACTTTAGAGTCCACCCAGATAATCCAGGATTATCTCATCTTGAGATCCTTAACTTAGTTACATCTACAAGGACCCTTTTTTCAAATGAGATCACATTCACAGGTTCCTGGGATTAAGACGTGGACACATCTATTTGGGGGCCACCATTCAACCCACTACCATACTTCATTCATTTTACATCTAGATCTCCATATACATATATTTTTCATAGACTTTATTTTTTAGGGCAGTTTTAGGTTTACAGAAAAATTGAGCAGAAAGTAGAGTTCCTATATACGTCTCTCCCCCCATTCTAATAGATATGTAGTTATAGCTCATTGTTTTAGTTTGCAATTCCCTAATGACATGTGATGTTGAACATATTTTCATAGGCTTGTTTGCCATCTGTGTATTTGATGAGGTATCTGTTCAGATCTTCGCCCATTTTCAAATTGAATTATTTGTTTATAACTTTGTTTATAGTTGAGTTTTTAAAACCCAAAAAATACCAAACCCATTGTAGTCGAGTCGGTTCTGTCTCCTGGTAACCCTGTAGGGCAGAGTAGAACTGCCCCATAGAGTTTCCAAGGAACACCTGGTGAATTCAAACTGCCAACCTTTTGATTAGCAGCTGTAGCTCTTAACCACTACGCCACCAGGAATTGTATATTTTGGATACAAGTCCTTTACCAGATATGTGTTTTGCAAATATTTTCTCCTAGTCTGTGGCTTATCTTTTCATTCCCTTAGCAGTGTCTTTCACAGGGCAGATGTTTTTAATTTTAATAAAGTCCAACTTATCAACTTCTGTAATGGATCATGTTTTGTTGTTGTATCTTAAACAGTCACTGCCAATCCTAAAGTCATCTAGATTTTCTCCTGTTATCTGCTAGAGGTTGTAAGTTTTGTGTTTTAACATTTAGGTCTTTGATCCATTTTGAGTTAATTTTTATAAAAGACGTAAGATCTGCATCTAGATTCTTTTTATTATTTTTATTTTACATGTGGATGTCCACTTGTTTCAGCACCACTTGTTGAAAAGACTGTCCTTTCTCCATCGAATTGCGTTTGTCTTTGTCATAGATTAGGTGACAATATTGGGTGAGTCTATTTCTGGGCACTCTATTCTGTTCCACTGATCTATTTGTCTGTTCCTTTGCCAACAACACACTGTCTTGATCACTAGAGCTTTTAGTAAGTCTTGACATTGGGTAGTGTCTGTCCTCTAGCTCTCTTCTTCAGTATTGTGTTGGCTCTTCTGGGTCTTTTGGCTTTCCATATAAAACTTTAGAATATCCATAAAATAACTTGCTGGGATTTTGTTTGAGATTGCATTGAATCTATAGATCAAGTTGGGAAGAATTGACATCTTAATAATATTGAGTCGCCTTATTCATGAACATGGAATAGCTCTTCTTATTTATTTAGATCTTTGATTTCTTTCATCTGAGTTTTGTAGTTTTCCCCATGTAGATCTTATACATATTTTGTTAGATTTAAACCTAAGTGTTTCCTTATTTTTGGTGCTAATGTAAGAGGTGTGCTTTTAATTTCAAATTCCAGTAATTCATTGCTGGTATCTAAGAAAGCAAATTTCTTTGGCATATTAACTTTGTATCCTGCAATCTTGCTATAATTGCTTTTAGTTCCAGGAGGTTTTGTTTTTTTTTTTTTTTTGGTCAATTCTTTGGGATTTTCTACATATGCAATTGGATCATTTACAAAGACAGTTTTATTTTTTCCTTCTCAGTCTGTATACCTTTTATTTCCTTATCTTGTCTTATTGCATTAGCTAGGGTTTCCAGTATGGTATTGAATAGGAATGGTGAGAGGAGACATCCTTGTCTTGTTTCCTATCTTAGAAGGAAAGTGTCTAGTTTCTTACCATTAAGTATAATGTTAATTGTAGGTTTTTTTTAGATGTTCTTGGTCGGAAGTCTCCCTCTATTCCTAGTTTGCTGAGAGTTTTTTTATTTTATTTTTTTAATCGTGAATGGGTGTTGGACTTTGTCTTTATCTTTTTCTTCATCTATTGATATGATCATATGATTTTTCTTCTTTAGCCTATTGATGTGATTGATTGCATTAATTGACTTTCAAATGTTGAACCAACCTTGCATACTGGTATAAACCCCACTTGGTTATGTTGTATAATTCTTTTAATACAGTTTTTGGGTTCAGTTTTCTAATATGTTGTTGAGCATTTTTGCATCTATGTTTGTGGGAAGTATTCGTCTCTATTTTTATTTTCTTGTAATGT
Organism: Dugong dugon; assembly: GCA_030035585.1. Classification (NCBI taxonomy): domain Eukaryota; kingdom Metazoa; phylum Chordata; class Mammalia; order Sirenia; family Dugongidae; genus Dugong; species Dugong dugon. Next base: position 94,866,846 of record CM057462.1, read on the forward strand.
CTTTGGTTTCATATATAAAAATTTAACAGTAGTAAGAATTATTGAATATTTCAAAATGCACTGTGGCTGCCACCTGCAGTTATTGAAAATACTACACTGATTTGTGAGTACCTCCAGAACTGCTGATAGGAAAGTAAGAAAGAAGTAAGGGAAGTAATAAAATGGATGTTTGACACTACTGGCCATTGATATATCACTATTCCAGGATCTATTGCATTCATTTTATCTGAGAGGACATCTAAGTAATTAATTTTGCCTGAGTATTTTCCCCATTCCCTGAAGCTGTGTCTGTCTCAGATGTCAGCAGTGGCACAATTTCAGACATTCAGAATCAATGAGCTTTTTTAAGGACTGAGAAAAGAGATGTATAGTAGTGTTTCTCTAGGGCTTGGACCATTTATCCTCTAAAGTCAAGATGATACTGGATAACATCCATCCTTTTATGGGATATTCCATTCTCTACCCACAGCCCACAGGGATGTATCTTCCCTCTATTGCCTAGAAAAATGACAACAATAACAAAAGCTTATTCCATTACAACAATGTAACACAATGAACCAAGCAACACATGTATTATGTATTGAATTGTGTCCCCCAAAATTATGTACTATAAATCCTAACCTCTAGCCCTGGTGGCACAATGGTTAAAAGCTATGGCTGCTAATCAGAAGGTCAACAGTTCAAATCCATCAGCTGCTCCTTGGATACTCTTTGGGGGCAGTTCTACTCTACTGTAGGGTCTCTATGAGTTGGAATCTACTCAAAGGCAACAGAGTTGGTTTTTTATGCCTTTGGTTAGAATGCCATTTGGGAATGAGTTGTCTTTGTTGTGTTAATGAGACAGGATTAGTGTAGGGTGTGTCTTGAGTTAATCTCTTTTGAGATACAAGAGATTAAATAAGCAAGCAAGAAGCAAAGATGGGGGAAGAGAGATGCCAAGCCACCTGATGAGGTGGATCTTAAATAATCTTGCTACCTTTATTTTTGTCATTGTGAATGTTACTTGTAGGTATCTCCTGGTTCATATGTGTAAGATTTTTTCTAAGAGGTATGTGTTGGTAGAATTGCTGCCTGAGAAGATATACATCCCTTGAACTTTACTAGGAAACACCAATTATTTTTCAAAGTGATTGGAGATTTACATGCCTGCCAGCAGTGTATAAAAGCTCCTGTTTTTCCATGTACCCTCTGACCCTTGATATTATCAGACTTCTTAATTTTTGCCAATACAGTCAGTATATCATGGTATCTCATTGTGGCCTGATTTGTGTTTACACAAATATTAATTGAAGTTGAATAATATTTCCAATATTTATTTGCTATATGTTTTTTATTTACACGACTGTGTTTTTTTGCCCATTTTTTTCTAGGCTCTTTTAGTATATTTTTTTTCAATTATTGATTTGTAGACATTCTTTACATATATTTGAATACTGGATTATATATGTTACTGCAGATATCTTGTCGCAGCTGGCTTGTCTTTTTATCCCTTTATGATGTTTCTTGATCAATAAATGCTCTTAATTTTAATGTAGTTGAGTTTTATTAATTTTTTTTTTCATTTGTACTCTTGTGTTTAAGAATTCTTTTCTGCCCCAAGGTCAGAGGTACATTTTCCTATATTTTCTTCTAAAAGTCTTCAGGTTTTCATTCCCAAAGCCAACTCTTCAGACAAAATTAGACTGGGCTATAAAACATAAAATAATACTCGTGAAGAGCGTGCTTCTTAGTTCAAGTAGATACACAAGACTAAATGGGCAGCTCCTGTCTGAAGGCAGGATGGAAAAGCAGAAAGGGACAGGAGCTGGTTGAGTGGACACAGGAAACCTGGGGTGGAAAGCGGGAGTGTGCTGTCGCATTATAGGGATTGCAACTAGGGTCACATAACAATATTTGTATAAATTTTTGTGTGAGAAACTAACATGAGCTGTAAACTTTCACCGAAAGCACAGTTAAAAAAAAAGAAAGAAAGAAAAGTCTTCAGGTTTTGTCTTTTAACTTTAACACCTTAATCCATTTGCATTTTTTTTTTATATATAATGTAAAGCCAAATGTCCTGACACCATTTATTAACCCATCCTTCTCTCAAAGAAGTGCAATGCCATGTCTGTCATACACCAAGGGATACATTCTGGGATCTGATTCTGGGGTCTCTGTCTGTTCTCTTGGTCTATGTGTCTATCCTGATAGAGCAGATATATTAAATATCTGTAAGGCAAATTTCCCTACTCTATTATTCTGCTGGAATGGTAGCTTCTTCATGATCCTGTGCTCATTAATGTAAATTTAAAAATTACCTGTTATGTTCTATGAAAACCTGTTAGGATTGTGATTGTAAAAACTCTGGATCTTTAAAACCATTTGAGGAAAATTGGCATTTTTATGGTAATTAATCTTCCTATCCATTTACATGCTGTATTTCTTTGTTTATTTAGGTATTTTAGAAGTCTTTAGTAAAGTTTGAATGGTATGTCTATTTCTAGCTTTCTGAGGAAGCGCCATATCATTTTGCTGCTCTCTTTCTATGTGTTCAAGTTGTATGGTTAGTGTTTTGATTTTGGCCCTTTCTTCTTTTTGGATGTGTGCATTTATTGCTATAAATTGACCTCTGAGCACTGCTTTTGCTGTGTCCCAAAGGTTCTGGTAAGATGTGTTTTCATTCTTATTTGATACTATGAATTTCTTTATTCTGTCCTTGATTTCTTCTATAACGCGTTAGTTTTTGAGGAAGGTATTGTTCAGTTTCCATGTATTTGATTTTTTTTCCTTGCTGTTTCTGTTATTGATTTCTACTCTTATGGCTTTATGGTCAGAAAAGATGCTTTGTAATATTTCGATGTTCTGAATTCTGTTAGGGCTTTCTTTGGGGCCTAATATGTGGTCTATTCTGGAGAATGTTCCATGTGCTTTGGTAAAGAATGTATACTTGGCTGCTGTTGGGTGGAGTGTTCGGTACATGTCTATGAGGTCAAGGTGATAGATTATGACATTTAGATCTTCTGTATCTTTGCTGAGTTTCCTTCTAGATGTTCTGTCCTTCACTGAAAGTGGTGTATTGAAGTCTCCTACTATTATTGTGGAGCTGTCTATTTCTGCTTTCAATGGTGTTAGAGTTTGTTTTATGTCTTTTGGAGCCCTGTTGTTGGGTGCGTATATATTTATTATGGATATGTCTTCCTGGTGTATTGACCTTTAATCATTATATAGTGTCCTTCCTTATCCTTTGTGGTGGATTTTGCTTTAAAGTCTATTTTGTCAGAGATACTATTGCCACTCCTGATTTTTTTTGGTTGTTGTTTGCTTGTTGTATTTTTCCATCCTTTGAGTTTTAGTTTGTTTGTGTCTTTGAGTCTAAGATGTGTCTCATGTAGGCAGCATATAGACAGATGGTGTGTTTTTTTTTTATCCATTCTGCCACTCTCTGTCTCTTTATTGGTGCATTTAGTACATTTACATTCAGTGTAATTATTGATAGGTATGAGTTTACTGCTGTCATTTTGATTTTTTTTTTTTTGTGATGTTGACAGTTTCTTTGTTCCACTTAATTTTCTGTGCTGAGTCCTTTTTCTGTGTGTATTTTCTTTTCAGTTTTTTCATTATTGTTGATTTTGTATTTGCTGAGTCTTTATGTTTTTCTTCTTTTTAATTTTGGTGGGTTGATTTGTTAGTTTCCTTTGTGGTTACCTTAAAATTTACCTGTGTTTTTCTGAGTTTAAACTAATCTTTTATTTCTTGATATTGCCTTAACTTCCTGTATATATGGAAGTTCTATGACTACACTATTTAGTCCCTCTTTTTTGTTTTAATGTTGTCATCGTTTACACATTGACATCTTTGTTTCCCTGTTTTCAGACTTTTAGCTTTGACTTCTTTTTGTGACTTTCTATCTGGGTTGATATCTGGTTGTTCTGTCCTGTGTTCTAGTCTTGGGGTGTTGTCTACTGTTGTTAATTCTCTGGCTAGAGGACTCCCTTTAATATTTCTTGTAATTTTAGTTTGGTTTTTACAAATTCCCTAAACCTCTGTTTATCTGGAAATGCCCTAATTTCACCATCACATTTGAGCAAGAGTTTAGCAGGCTATATTATTCTTGGTTGGCAATTTTTTTGCTTCAAGGCTTTATGTATGTCATCCCATTGCCTTCTTGTCTGCATGGTTTCTGCTGAGTAATAGAGCTTAATCTTATTGACTCTCCTTTGTACGTGACTTTTTTGTTTATACCTAGCCACTCTGAAGATTCTTTTTCTTTGGTTTTGGCAAGACTGATCATAGTATGTTTTGATGACTTTCTTTTGGGATCTACCCTGTGTGGGTTTTGTTGAGCTTCTTGGATAGATATCTTCTTGTCTTTCATGATACCAGGAAAGTTTCCTGCCTGCAAGTCTTCAACAATTATCTCTGTATTTTCTCTTTTCCCCCCTTGTTCTGGTACTCCAATTACTTGTAGGCTTTTCCTCTTGATAGTTTCCCACATAATTCTTAGAGTTTAAAAAAAATTCTTTTATCTGATATTTTCTTAAATAAATTGGTGTCAAGGATTTTATCTTCAGTCTCACTAATTCCGACTTGATTCTCTCAATTCTGCTCCTATGACTTTCTATTGAATTGTCTAATTTTGAAATTTTATTGCTATTCTTTTTTATTTCTAGTTGCTGTCTCTCCATGATTCCTACCAGCCTGCTAAAGTTGTCGTTATGTTCTTGTATTGCTTTCCTGAATTCCTCTATTGCTTTTTATATATGTTCCTTGGCTTGGTCTGAGTTTTGCCTGATCTCCTTCCTGATACCTTGAAGAGCTCTGTATGTTAATCTTTTGAATTCTAACTCTGGTAATTCCATGACTGTCTGTTCCTCTGGAAGGTTTCCTGGCTCTTTATTTTTGTTTCTTCCTGGAGCTGCTTTGACCTGCTTCTTTATGTGAGTTGATATTGACAGTTGTCTCTGAGCCATCAATAAATTATTATATTTATATATTGTATGTTTGTTTAGTGTGTTCTAGCTTTTTGTTTTGTTTTGTTTTGATATGCCCAAGTAGTGTGTAAGCTACTTTGATTATTGGCGTCTTTGAAAATCTCACATCCAGTTATCAGGTGGTTAGAGCATCTACTAGTGTGTGAACCCAGGGGTCTGTTCACTTTTCTTGTGCAGATTCAGCTCAGGTGTCCATGTTGTCAGTCACTGAGTGTGTGGTGCACTTTCGCCTATAGTCCTAGTTGGGCAGGGCTGCATGTAGGGGTGTTTGGAGCAGGTACAGTTATCTGGCTGCAGTAGGGAGCTATGTGCTTAGCAAGACAGGGGGCTGACAACTGCCCCTGAGTGCCTGAGTGGAAGGTGTGTCCCTGTTCCTTAGAGCACGTAGGTAGGTGTGTTTTGCAGCCAGACTTTGGGCACCTGTTGTTGTTGGCTTTAAGGACTGGGAGGCACTACTTATTTTTGGATGCCTGTTGAGGTTGGCTAGATGGAATGGGTGATACTGCCAGCCCCCAGGCCCCTGATGTGGGTGGGTGGGGATGCTGCTTAATGGGCAGGGTGGTGTCAAATGTCATGAATCTGCAAATCCCCCTTGGCTGCTACAGTTGAAAATAGGCTTCAAGTGTATGCTCTGTTGTTCTGTGCTAATGAAGGCATACACTGTTGAATTAGCCCACCCAGGTCTAGGCAGGGGTGAAGGGCACTGGAAGTCTGTGGACCCCTTATGCCAGTGCCTAGGCAACGCAGCAGTGCCTGCCCTGAGTTCCCGGTTTAGGGGGCGTGTTGATTTTTTAAAGCCGCAAGACTGTTTTGGGCATGGATAGCCCTTAGTTCTGGCTTAGGGGGCGTGACAGTTTTTGAATTCTGCTAGACTGGTGTAGGAGTGGAGCAGGGTGGGAGGTGGGCGATGGGAAAGAGGCACTTCTCTGCTGTGGAAGTCTCTGAGTGGGAGGGATTATTTTGACTCCATGCAGTAGTTTAGATGCTTGCACTTAACTTTTGCAGGTCCAGCACCACTTCCTCCCGGCCCTGGAGGCTTGCGCAGACTCTCTGCTGCGCAGTCTCTCCTGACATGATGAAACACATCCCGGGCACTACTCCTTGCCTCAGCCCATGTGCACTGGCCAGCCCAGCCCACAGGGTGTTGGCTACCTCAAGACTGACACTTACTTGCTGCTTCTGAACTGTCTGTCCTTCCCCCTGCCACTCAGTCCAACTCCTCAACTTTGTCTTTGATGCTCAGGGCTCCTAGATTGTCATACATAATCAATTCACTTATTTTTTTTTGGGGTCTTTGTTGTAAGAGGGACCACAGGAAGTGTCTGTCTTAGACTGGGTTCTCTAGAGAAGCAAAACCAGTAAAGGGTATAAATATATATATATATATATATATATATATATATATATATATATACACACACACACACACACACACACACACACAGAGATTTATATCAAGGAAACAGCTCACACAATTGTAGAGGCTAGAACGTCCCAAGTCCATGGATTAGGGTAGAGGCCTCTCCCAATTCATGTAGTCTCAGAAGCTGGCGAGCCCAAGATTGGCAGGTCGGAGAGCAGGGCTCCCACTCACAGGCTGTGAAGATCGACAAATCCCAAGTTTGGCAGATAAGCTGACAGCTCAAGTCCCAAGAACTGGAAGTGAGATGACGGAGGCGGCCGCACGATCCAGAGTGAGCAGAAAGCTAGAACATCTGCTTATATTCAGGTGCAGGCCACACCCCCAAGGAAACTCCCTTTTGTCTGATTGGCAGCTCACAGCATATTCAGTCATGGGAGTGATCACATATAAACACTCAGAATCATGGCCCAGCCAAGTTGACACACAATCTTAACCATCACAGTATCTGACTGTTCAGCCATCTTAGCCCCACCGCCATCCTCATTTCTAAGGAGCATTCTGGCTGTACTTCCAAGACAGACTTGTTCATTCTTCTGGCAGTCTGTGGTGTATTCAGTATTCTTTGCCAACACCATAATTCAAAGGCATCAGTCTTTTTCAGTCTTCCTTATTTGTTGTCCAGCTTTTGCATGCATATAAGGTGGTTGAAAATACCATGGCTTGGGTTAGGCACACCTTAGTCCTCAAGGTGATAGCTTTGCTTTTTAACACTTTAAAGAGGTCTTTTGCAGCAGATTTGCACAATGCAAAAGTTGTTTGATTTCTTGACTGCTGCTTCCATGGGCATGGTCATTAAAGAATGGGGTCTACATAATACAGTTTTTAAATTTTTTCAAGACTTACTTTCTACTACATCCATTAGAATTTTTTATGTGTGTTTGAAAAGTATGTTTATTCTAATTGTTGGGTATAAAATTATGTATATTTATGTCTATATACGTAATGTTTCTGATTGTTTTGTTCAAATTTTCTGTCTCTTTATTGATTTTTTTTTACTGCTAGATGCATAAGTAATTGAGAGAGGTATGTTGAAATCACTCATTCTAATGGTGATAATGGTATCTTTTTGTAGTTCTATCAATTTTGATTAGTCTATTATGAAGTTATTTTATAAGCTATATTAAACAACAACAACAACAAAAAAAAAAACCCTGTTGCTGTCGAGTTGATTCTGATTCATAGTGACCCTATAGGACAGAGTAGAACTACCCCATAGGGTTTTTAAGGAGCTGCTGGTGGATTCGAACTGCTGACCTTTTGGTTAGCAGCCAAAAGCTTAACACTGCACCACCAGGGCCCCAGAAATATATATATATATATATTAAAGAGAGTCATTATACAGTGATGTAATTTTAAATACATCATGCATTTAAATACATTATACTGTATATGGTATATTATACGTTATACAATATTATATATTATACAATATTTGTGATGTATTTAAAGTTCCATCACTGTATAATGACTCTCTTTAATAGTAATAATGCTATTGTCTTTAGTGTATTTTGTCTGATTTTTTTTTTTTTGGTCTAGGGTGTATATATCTAGTATGCATTTTTCCATATGTTTACTTTCAAAATTTCCATGTCCTAATGTTCTAGGTATCCCTCTTATAAACAGTGTGTAATTGGAATATGTTTTTATTTCATTATCGTATTTTTCAATCCAATCTCATAAGCTCTGTCTTTTAAATGGTGACCTTAAACCTTTCATATTCATTGTGATGATTGTATCTCTGGGCTTGTTTCCTCCATCTTACTTTTGTTCTCTATCCTTTTTTGCTCTGCTTTTTCCTTTTTTTCTTTTTTTAAAAAAATGATTAAGATAGTTTTTCCCCCAATTTTTCCATTTTCCTTTTACTGTTCTTTAGTGACTACTCTTACATCACCACCCTCCTGAAATAAACTCAAAACCTTCAAACATTTTCCTGTTATTTTAGTTCTGTCCTATTTTTTTTATAACTCCCACATATCTGATTTTCTTCTTATTTAGTGTAGTGCTTGTTCAGATTGTTACACATTTATCATCTTATTTGCTCACCATTCCCTCTTTCAGCTTATATCTGTCCTCTGGGATCATTTTTACTCCTGAAGCGTATCCTTCAGCAGCTCTGTTAGTAAAGGTTTGGTTGTGATCAGCTGTTCTTGTTTTTATTTATTTAAACATGTCTTTATTTTACTTGCTTCTTGAAGGATTGCTTGATTCCCAATACTAGGTTGACTGTCATTTTCTCTCAACAGTTCTACTCTCTTCTGGTTTTCATTGTTGTTCACAGGACTTCTCTCTGGTCTAATCTGTCTTTTCTAGGTGATCTGTCTTTTTGCTCCATCTGCTTTTTTTTTTTTTTTAAACCCTTTTATTTTAAGATAATTATAGATTCACATGAAGTTTTGCACCCTTTACCTTGTGTACCCTTTATGCAGTTTCCCCCAATAGCAACATCCGGCAAGCTTGTAGTGCCTTCTTCTATGTGATCAAACATAGTAATTCTATATTCCATGTGGGACAATTACAACATCTGTAGTCCTTTCCATTCTCCATGTGCTTACTTATAGTCATTGTAGTTTACCATCTAATGTGCCCTCTGAGATTTTATTGTGTGCTCATTACTTGGTCATGTTGTGTGAGAATTCTGCCACCCTCAACTGGGGTTGCTACCCTCTAGAGATGATTTGTGTCTGTTTTGCTGGGAGCCAGGGTGTACCACTGACCAGGGCTACTTTAAGACCCAAATGGCTTGGCCTGAAGGAGTCACAGACTTAGTTTTTCCCTGCTCAGTATCCTGTGGAAGTGCTGTCATGATTGTCCTCGGGGCAGCTCGGCCTCTCTTCTTGGACTTCTAGGTTAACATCATTTTAAAATGAAAATATCGATTCTCCAGAGTTGAAGTAATCCACAAAGGTTCACTAATTTGGTTTGTGTCTCACCTTGTCTCCAAAGAACTCTGATCTTTAAAGCCACTGTAAGCTCTATGATTCTAGTAATCTATGGCTCTGTGCCTTAGAGACTGAGGCATTTATCAGCTTTTAGTGCTGTGTTTTCTCCTTTGCCTCTTTGCTATATTTTATGTTTTTTCCTTGGATACTGCTGGTAAGTTTCTTAAGATATGTTTGATGTGTGGTAATAAAACAAAGGGTATAGAAAACACAAGCAGAAGTACTATTACAAAGAAATTTAATATGTTTTGCTTGTTTGTTTCCTGCATAACCTTTATAACCGATGGTCTTGGAGATAGGTGCAGGGCTGGCTTCTTGGGCGTGGGACCTGTGCCATTGCATAGGACCCTACATTCACAAGGGCCAGCTCTTGATTTAATGTTTTGTTACTGTCTTAAAATTTTAGTGATTTCTGAACAAGCAGTCTCCCTCACATTTTCATTTTATAATGGTCTTTGCAAATAATGGAGCTGATCTTGGGAGATGGTTTGATACAGGGGAAGGAACATGGCTTTTTGAGTCCAAAAGGTGGGAGAGATTGTATTCTGCACTGTCCCTGATGTATGGCCTTTGGCACGTTTCTTAAATCCTCAGAATCTTTTTCCTCGTTGATAAAATACTGATAACACAGTCTTTAAGTATTTGAAATTTTCTGCTTAAAAAATAAATAATAAATATAACTACAGTAGCTGCCACATTAAAAAAAATCATAATTAGTAAAGTTAAGCCAAAGGGTCCTGGAGTGTGAGTTTCTCGGTAATTTATGGTGTTACCTTGGGCAAGTTCTTTAGACATCATTTGTATCCCATCTGAAAATGGGAATAATAAGAGTTAACATGTTGTGAACGTTAAATGAGCACACTGCCTGGTACACAGTAAGCATCCAGTAAGTGTTAGCTATCATTATTTAAAAAAAATATCCAAACTCTTCCAAAATGTGCAGCTTATGGAGGAAATGAAGCAAAGGGGTCCTTGGTGAAGACAAAGATGGGAACACTTACGAATAACCATGCCTTGAAGGACATGATGGTATAATCGCTGAGTAAAAGGTTTACCTTAATGGCATAGCAACCCCATTAAGTATTCACCTCTGGGCCAATCAGTGTGTCCTTTAGGAGAAGGTGTAATCTCTTGTCACTGCATTCTAGTTAATTCTGGTGAACAGTGTCATACGCTATTACTTTTAGAGTAGACAATCTAGAAGCACGATGATGTTTGTATCTGTTAGTCCATTGTCTTTCATTTCCTATTCTTGGCCCCCACTTGGAGTACAATAGCTCTGTCAGTCATCATTTACCTCATTTGTCATCCCACCGTGGATAAGGGACCAGGATAGGCTCTGAGAGGGGAGTCCAAATTCTTGCAAAATTTCTCAGGATGGACCCAACGTATAAGGCAGTGAATAACTAAATTAAAGCAAATTAAGGCTCGTTTTTGAAAAAGCAGCCTTGTCTTTCCATATTATTACATTAACAACAGTATTCCTTTATCCCCTGTCCTAGTCCCATTAATTACCAGAAAAATTTAGGTAAAAATTTAATGCGTTCCTACCTCTTTCCTGTAAGAGTATCAAGGCAGTATTTTCCTTCCCTTCTTTCATTCAAGTGGTATTTTATTCTTTCTTTTAGTCTTTTCTCTCAGTAGTTGTCATCAGTAGCACTGCCTTCAAAGTAAATGTGTGAGGACTTATTACACTCTAGTCATTCAGGTTTTTTGGAAGAAAAGATCTGGAGAGAATTGTAGTGGGCATGGACTACAATGCCCCCACACGTCCTTTCCCTTGGTAAGTAAAAACCAACCAACCACCAACAAAGTGTAGATGTCGATTTGATGGTGTGCGGCAGGTTGATTTCAGGCTAGATATTGTCAAACACGTTTTAAAAACCAAGTGCGTGATGATAAAATGCTACAAAACGTTTGCCTTTGGTGGGGAGGGAGCTGTACAAACTGGAAAGAACAGTTGACCCTTGTGGCAATTTGTATTACAGATACTTTGATTTATGGAATCTCACTTATGATTGTGAAACTTGCTCTTGAAATATTTAAGTTGGTAACTGTATCAGAAAAATATCGTGGAATCTATTTAAATAATCATTTAAAATTTGAGTCTGTTCTGCGTCTCCTATATAATCACAAATAAAATATTTCAGTTGCTTTATTTTTCAACACAAGGGGGCAGCATTGTTACACAGTTTTTTCCCTGTAAGACAAACTGCTATACTTTGTGTGAATTTAAATACACAGTGTACTTCTTTCGAATGGATAATCATTTGAGAATTGTACAAAGGTAAACCCGAACCCAAACTCGCTGCTGTCGAGTCGATTCCGACTCATAGCAACCCTACAGGACAGAGTAGAACTGCCCCATAGGGTTTCCAAGGAGTGCCTGGTGGATTTGAACTGCTGACCTTTTGGTTAGCAGCCATAGCTCTGAACCACTACTCCACCAGGGTTTCCTATACAAAGGTGGGCCCATGCTATTTACTGTTTACATGATAGTCATTTTAATGCTAGTTTTGAAAACTACTCTCTGAGGAACATTTATACAAATTTTGTATTTACCTCATTGTTTCTGATTTTATAAGAATCACACGTTTTATAGTGTTTATATACAGTAATATTCAAGAAATTGGAATTATTTTAAATGGAGTTTCCAATCATACTACTGGGAAGTTGGTAGAGTACCAGGAGATAGGCCTGTTTGACATAAAGGATTAGTTAGGAGTTCTTGGATGCTGCAAATGGTTAATATGCTTGGTTGCTGACCGAAAGGTTGGAGGTTCGAGTCCCCCTGGGGGTTCCTCAGGAGACAGGCCCGGCGATTTACTTCTGAGAAATCATCCATTGAAAACTCTCTAGAGCACAGTTCCAGTCTGACACACATTGAGTTGCCATGAGTCGGAATCTACTTGACGGCAACTGGTAACCCACAGAGCAGGTGTGCCTCCTGTCAGATTCAAATGTGACACAGCCTTGTATGTGAGAGAGCAACACAGGTGCCACATAGTCTTGTAGGTCCATCCAAATGAATTGACTTGGAGGATGAGGGTGGGAATGAAATAATAATAGTAATAAAAATAATAACATTGGCACCATTTACTGGCTGCTCGTTATGTTGTAGATCCTTTATTTGCTTTAACTACATTATTTTTTAATTAAAGAACCTTGCGAGGTAGGTATAATTATTCCCACTTACAGGCCAGGAAGCAGAATCTTAGTTTGGTTAAGTGACTCACCCCTCAGTTTATGAAGCTTGTAAGTGGCAGCAATGGCTCCGAAAACCTGGCTTTTTCCACTACCCCACACTGTGTCACCATCAGAAGGTAAAAGAGGATAAATTCAGTGGTTCAACAGAAAGGGTAATTTGATTTGGATTTCAAGTTTTCTCACCCCCCTCCTTACCCCATGGAGTTAATATATTTGATTTAGTCTGAACTATTGAAAGAAAAATATGAAATGCTATGCAAAGGCTAATTTTTATTATTTCATTTATTACTTCTAGCTCGTTGTTGTTGTCAGTTGTCGGGTAGGTTGCAACTCATAGTGTCCCCATGTGCAACAGAATGAAATGTTGCCTGGCCCTTCTTCATCTTCAGAATCATTGTTATGCTGAAGTTCATTATTGTGGTCACTCTGTATTTTGAGTGTCTTTCAACCGAGGGGGCTCCCCCAGCACTACATTGGACAATGTTCTGTTCTGATCCATTGAGTTTTCATTGGCTAATTTTCAGAAGAAGATTGCCAGACCTTTCTTCCTAGTCTGTCTTAGTATCGAAGCTCTGCTGAAACCTGTCACCATAGGTGCCCTGCTGGTGTTTGAAATACTGGTGGCATAGCTTCCAGCATCATAGCAACACGCAAGCCACCACAGTATAACAAACTGACAGACAGGTGTTGCTTTAGTGCTTTACGTCTGAGCAATTATTTAATGCCTTATACCTGAGAGGAAACCCTGGTGGTGTAGTGGTTAAGTGCTACAGTTGCTAAACAAAAGGTCGGTGGTTTGAATCCACTAGGCACTCCTTGGAAACTCTGTGGGGGAGTTCTACTCTGTCCTATAGGGTCACTATGGAATCTACTCAATGGCAACCAGTTTGGTTTTTGGTTTTTTTATGCCTGAGAATCTTGATCTCAGCAGAAGAAGTCTAGGAACATTACCAAAGACTCATTGATGGAGAAGGGGGTATTGGCTTTTACGCAGTAGCACAGTGAATTCACATGACACCTTTTGCTCTGAGGCACTAACAAAGATGGGAGGTTATCATCTGCATTATTGCCAGTGCAGTTGATGGAAGACAAACACCATCTTACTTCTGAGAAAAACCGAAACTGCGGTGAGAACAAATTGCTGAAGTAGATGTCAATGATTGCTAATGACTAAAATCCCGGAGCTGTGTCTCTTATTCCTGACCCAGGAATTGAATATCACTTTAGAGTCAGACAGGCTTGACTTTACCCCCAGTTTGCCATTTTCTGGCTCTTGGCTTTGGGCAAAATGAGCCTCAAATTCCTCATCTGTTAAAGGAAGAGATGACTAATATCAGTTTCTCAGGACTGTGAAAAATACATATTTCTTTTGAAATACACACCCATTTAGTAAACAACAGTCGCATTTCCTTAATCTGCCCCACTTTGTGATAAGGTCACCAGTCTAGCTCAGCACCATCTGCCAGCTGAGCAGTGCTTACTGAGGCCACTGGGTGTCTCTAGAAAGCCTGAAGTTTAGGTATAAGAAAAAAATGCTTGGGAACATAGTTTATAAACTGTAAAGCCTTGTAAAAATATAAGGTCATTATAATGGCTCCCTTCTCTGAACTCAGCTTCCATCTGATACATGCCAATATTTTTGCACTTTATCTAGTTAGTTCAAATCAGTAAACATTTGTTGAGCACCTAATATATGCTAAGAAACATTCATTCATTTTACAACTATTTATTAAGAACCTACAAGGTATACTATACTGAGTATTGCTGGGAATTCAACAATGAACAAAACAGACTAAGCCTTGACTAAGCCCTTGGAGCTTATATTTGTAAGGGTGACAATAAACAAACACGCACGCACACACAATGTTGGTAATAATGTGGAGAAAAATAAAGAGCTTGGTAAGGCAATATAAAGTAAAGGAAGCTGTTGTTTTAGATAGAAAAACCAAAAAACCAAACCTGTTGCTGTTGGCTCTGACTCATAGCGACCCTATAAGACGGAGTAGAACCGCCCCATAGGGCTTCCAAAGAGCCGCTGGTGGATTCGAACTGATGACCTTTTGGTTAGCAGCCCCAGCTCTTAACCACTGCCCCACCAGAGCTCTATTTTAGATAGAGTTGTCCAAAAAGCCTTCTTTCAGGAGGTGGAAACAGAGCAAATACCTGAATGAAATAAAGGAATGAATACATATACATATAGAAAAAGTGAGTTTTAGGCAGAGAGAACAGAAAGTTGAGGCCTTGAGAGGAGGAAGTATGCTTGGTAAGTTTGAGAAACATCAAGGAGGACAGTGTGAACCACATAAATTGATAGATTTCCTGACTCAATCAGATTCACTCTTTCAAGACCTTGAAGCAAGGATACCAAGAGTGTTGCCAGTCCACAGAGGGTCATGAAATGGGAAGGTTATCCAGCCTTTGGGGGCTCAGGAAGCCATTTGAGGCCATGTGTAAGCTGTCGACAGAAAGAGAAAAGTGGAACAAGTACGGAAAGGAGCAATGTGGGTCTCTTAGAAAAAAGAAATGGAGGCAGCAGCAGCAGCCCCTTAGTTTCTGTCACATTTCTAGTTCTCACTTCTTTAGGCTTCAGGAGGAGGTCTATTTCCTGTCCTGTATCATAGAGATCTCTGTGTTCTAAAATTAGCAGAATCATATAATGTGTTATCCAAACTGCAACACTTTTGAGGGTGAAAGTGGGTGTTACTAACAATTATACTGGGAGCCCTGGTGGCACAGTGGTTAAGAGATCAGCTGCTAACTCAAAGGTCAGCAGTTTGAATCCACTAGCTGCCCCTTGGAAACCCTTTGGAGCAGTTTTATTCTGTCTGTAGGGTTGCTGTGAGTTGGAATCCATGCAATGGCAATGGCAATGGTTTTTTTTTTTTTTTTTTAAGTAACAGGCATAAACTGGAAAAGTACTGAGAAAACTGGGACATATGCAATGGTGGGCTAGAAAGTATTTAATGATGGACTCTCCTGGAAACAAAAACAACCAGAAAAGACCAAAATCTGACTTACAGTGTTTGCCAATTTCCATGATGTAAACACTCCCATCATGGCTGACCGAAGCTATCAACATGATATCAACTGGCTTGCAAAAGTCCTGAAAATTTTAATAACCGGCTTTTGCAAGCTGCTTCAAGTCAGCTCAGCATACCACTAGATGTATACTGCCCTACTTTTCCCAAGACCCCCACCTTATGTTTACTTAGGGTTTTTTTTTTAAGTATATTTGATACTTGTGACTCTAAAAGTGTTGATTAGAACAGTAGTGGGTTTGGACTTGAAACTATAGGCACTGGGAAACGTGAAGGGAGTGACTGTCCTCCACTTCATTTTTCTCCCTGGTGTGCCCAGCACAGTGAGGGAACATGCAGGGGCTGTCAGTACATAACTGCTGAATTAGTGTTTCAGGTGCCAGTCACTGCCACCACTAGAGCAAGTCATTCAGCTGTGATTTACAGTTTGCCTGTCAGCAGTGACGGAATAGCAAATACCAGCTTCTCAGGGGATTTTGAGACCTGAGCGCTGACATCCTCAGCCAAATCTGATTGTTGTCAATTCATCCTCCCCTGTAAAGCTCTGGCCTTCCATAAGCAGAAAATGAAGTTTATTAATTCAGTTACGGGATGATCTTACCCTGTAGCCACATGGGTGCTAACTGCCTGATCAATGCTTCTCCATAGCATGTTCACATTGGCCTGAGGCAAAGCACTGTCACACTATTCTTCCCTCTTCCTTCTTCTGTTTGCCTTCTACAAAGCAAAATCTTCCATCTTGTTTTAGAAATAAACTGGTTACGTGAGCTTATGCGTGGAGTAATTGGATTGTGCAAATACATTCTTACCCGGGATCTAGATTTTTCTTTTATTCTCCTTTCTGCTTATATGGAAAGATCTGTGCACATTTTCAGAGATTGGTGGAATTTTAAAAGAATTCAATTTCTAACAGATTTCCTAAAAGCAGTTTTCCTTGTTTTTCAGAAGCGATAAGAATGGAAGACACTTCCTCTGAAAATCCTAAATGTACTATTTTTAAATGATTGATACAGCACTTTTGCTGGGAAAAAAATTAGTTCCAATGCGCGCGCGCGCGCACACACGCACTCTCTTCTTCAGCTGTTCTCCGTGGAAATGGAACAAAGTGAGATGATATTTTGTACGTGTTCTAGCACTGTCCTTTTTAATTGCTTAGAAGTTCACTTAAAAACCCTTCCCAGTTTATGTGTCCAGCAATAAAATGGTTAAATAAGCACAAGTTTTCTAAGATAAATTGTTCAAAATACCTCAAAAATTAAGTTACAAAATCATGCTTATGACTAAAAACCCTAAGATTCAGCATTCAATAAGCATATATTAGAATTGAGAAGGTCAAGATTCACTGGCTTCTGGTGCTTTTGGTTGTAGGAAGAAAAAATTAACTTTTATAAACCATAGTGTAAAATCACCTTTAAAAAAAAAAATCTGTTTATAATGTATCCATTAATAGCCTTGATGATGTAAAGTAACGATGACATGAGTCTAAATAATAGATGTTCATAAGGTAGTATATGTAAAGATGTTTGTTGAAACATTGTTTAAAATTCTGAAAAAGAGTAAAAATTATACATATCCAATAAGTAAGCATGCTTGAATGATGATTTAGTTTGCAGCCAGATGATGGATTGCTATCTGACAATTTAAAACCATGCTGTGGAAGAATATTTGATGCAGAAAGATATTAAGAATATATTGCTAAGAGGTGAACTCAATCTACAAAACTTTACGATAACATTTTTACATAAGTGTGTTAGGTAGTGTGTGTAGACATATAAGACTAGAAAAATATATATGCATCTGTTAATGGTGGTTATACCTAGGTAGAATGATCAAAGGCTTAGTACTTTATTTTCCTGTTTGTTTTTCATTATGCCTTGTTTTTACTGCCTTGAGCATGCTTGGTTATTTTAGTTAAAAGGAAAAGCATTCTCAACGAGCTTACTGAATTTTAGAGGGAATAGAGTTGTACACAATTTACTATAAAATGATACATGGTATATGTGCTAAATTTATGAGCAGGACGTATAGTTCATTAAATTCCTACCCTTTTATTTAAGGATAGGTTTTAGAAAGGTGAGCAGGGGTTGCTTAGAGAAATGAGAACACCTCGGGTAACATGAATTGATGCCTGCTTAAAGAGTTAAGGCATCTCATTCCCCCATGGGGCAAGGAGAACAAAGCTTTTACTGTACTGTTAATTAGAATTCAGCTTTGCATAGTCTGTGGTTACAAACTTCAGTGATACTGGTGCAGGATCCTATTCTGAAAGTCTTACAAAGCATATATTGTTGTCAAAGTAAATCCAGTACAGGAAGATGGCATCCTTGAAATAAATATTAAATACATTTTATATGGAGCAGACCACATCAGACACTTTCATAGGCTTAAATATTTAACAGTGGTGAATGGTTCCTGGAATCTTGTCAACTTTTTTACTTAAACTGAATGCCCTTATTTCCCAGAAATCCAAGACTTTACACTTTTTTTTAACAACTATGTGATGGGAACAATTCTAACTGGAATGCAAGTATTGTCAACTATGGTGGTTCCCAATTAATGGATATAGAAACAAGGTAACCATGAATAAATTTCTATAAATTACAAAAGCTACATCTTATTCACCTTTACCCCCAATGCATAGCATGGTGCCTGACACATAGTAGGCACTCAGCAAAAATATGAATATTTGATATACCTAGAAAACGTGCTTACCTGTTGAATAGAATGGGATGATAGCAAGAATAATGGACCAAGAGACCAGTGATTTGAATTCTAATCCCTGTTCTTCCATCAACTCAATGTGTGACTTTTTCTCTTGGGGCTCCATTTGCCCATTTGCTAAAGAAGGGATTGGACTAGATTAATTTTTAGAGGACTTTCAGGTCTGGGTACCTCAGATTCTAAGGATCTTTCAAGGTTCTTTTCTTTCTCTTCCTATTGCCAAAGTTCATATATTTATAAATGTATTTCACAGATACTTGTTGAATATATTCTCTGTCTGTCAGGCATAGTGCTATGTTGTGCAGAAGAGGCTTGCGAACAAGCCACACACTCTCCCTGGCCTTGGGGCCCTTTCCTCTAGTAAGATTTGTATGCCTCCCTACATGATGGACTGTAACTTTTTTTTTTTCTTTACTCGTTTAAAGTAGGATCTTGGAGGGACAGGGAACTATTCTTTCTGGGGGGATTGTTTGGAGCCCTGGTGGCACAGCGGTTAAGAACTCAGGCTGCTGACCAAAAGGTCGGCAGTTCGAATCCACCAGCTGCTCCTTGGAAACCCTGTGGGGCAGTTCTACTGTGTTCTGTGAGTTGGAATTGCGGGATCAACTCTATGGCAATGGGATTTTTTTTTTTTTTTCTTTTTTGGTTTGCCGCCCTAGAGCTCTCTTTGATGAGACAGAGGAATTTAGAAAGATTAAGCTCATTATTTGCATTTCTGTGTGAATTGTTTTAATGGATCAGAATAATGACAAACTTGGTGTTTTAATGATGTTATGCATATACATCACACTACAATGTAAATGTAGGCTCAAAATGTTGTTTGTAAATATTTTATTGACTGTCATACTTTTAATATGCCAGAATAAACTGACCATTTGAAAGGATGTTTCAGTTTTACATAGTGAATTCATACTGTGATGTGAATAATTACAACCCTATCTATCTATCATCTATCTATAATATTTATTTATTATAAGATTGTTTTTTACTGTGAAGTATTCCATACTTTAATATGAAGGGAATAATTATGCCAAAATAATCATAGGCTTTTAATTGGATATTAATTACTCTATTACTTGATTCTCAAAAGCATTAAAAAAGAAGAAATGTTAGGTTATAATAGCAGTTTTCTTTCCTTAATTCTTCTTTTTCCCTTTGTATTTCCATTAGACCCTTTCAGGTTTTTGCTTTGAATTGATATTTCAGAATTACTCTTTGACAATACTCTACTAGTCATTTGCCCTTCTAATGCCAGTTCTGAGCCAGAGCAGATAGTAACTTGTCAGATAATTTTAGAGTCTCAAGTATTTCTAAATATCAGCCTGGAAGGTGTATTTCATTATGCACCTTTCTTAGGTAAAGCAGTAGATAGTGTATGAATGCCTTTTACATCATCTCTTTAAACTAAAGCACCATATTAGATATGTACTAATAATTTCATTCATTCATTCACTTATCAATAAATCTTTATTGTAGTCCTTCTATGTACCAGACACTCAAACTGATTTAATTATATGCATATTACTAAAAATCTGTGAGAAGTTACCATAATTTTTCAAGTAAATCATTTATTCCCTAAGGGCTGTGAAGGTTCTATTCTGTTATGTGAAGATGGCAATACAAGCCTAACAATGGAACATGCACTTTGAAATACGTGTTCATTGCAGGGGCTAGACGACATTCTTTTCTGTGATCCTTTGCAGAGGAGTCATATATGCATTTGGAATATTATTGACCGGATGTTCTGGAATGCTGTGTGGCTGTTAAATGGAGTTTTAATTGATTCTGATATTCTGGGATCCATACTTTTTTTTGTCTTAACCAGCCTAAAATGAGTATGTATCTGCAGTGGGCCTGGCACTTTGGTAGGAACTTGGAATGCAAAGATCATAAAGACACAGGCCATATTCCCATGGAGTTCCTAGCCAACTAGGGGAAATAGATATGTTAATATATAATTAGGTATATAATAGAATACATTTTATGGTAAAGGTACCTAGAGAGTATGGTGGGGATACCAAGATGTGGTAGAAAACCAACCTGGACGTGTCAGTGAGACCTTCTCAGAGTGGGGTAAGGAAGTGACATTTGACTTGACCTTGAATTCACTGAGGGAGAGGGGAGGGAGAAGAACATTGCAAGCCTAACAAGCTGCATGAGGGATTAAATGCACGGAAGTGTCAACACATGTGCAGCTGGAGAGTTGTGTATATGATGTGTGGGGAGCAGGAGCAGGAGATGGGACTGAAAGAAAACCCTAGGCCAGACACAACAGGGCCTTGACTTGGGATTGACTCAGAAGAATATATTACTTTTCTAGGATAAGAAATGAACTTCTGGAAAGTCTTTGGCTAAAGCACTTGGAATTTATCTTGTCGGTACCTGCGATCTTTGACTCTTATAAAGCAAGAGTCACTCTCTTGATTGATATTTTCAGGAAGAAGACAAGTAGTTGCAGTGGAGGATGAAGAGAGAAAGTAGAAACAGTGAGACCAGGAGGCCCGTGGAATTTAAATCTTTGCCTCATTAGCTTAATTCTTCAGTGACTAGATTCCAGACAACTGAGATAGTGACTAATTCTTTTGCTTTAATTTATAATATTATGACTATGTGCTTAGAAAATGGCAGCTGGTCCTTTAATAACTTGATTGCTTTCTGTCTTAAAACATCTCCGTTAAATTTTCTTTGAGGTACCAATGCATTTGTTAGAAAGCAGCAGACGTGTTAATCGCAGTCATTGCCTTCCTCAGCTATGAAAATCTCTGTGGTACCAAGTACTTATTTAGGCATTTCTATTAATAGGTAGTAATGGGTATACTTGAGAGACTGTGAAGGGAATCATTTCATGGAGCCTTATGTGACTTAAATGCAAGAGTCCATCAGTGAATAAAGGAAAGAGCTGATGTCACGTATGTAGCCATCGGCATAGTTTGAAGAATGATGTGTAGTTGAAGTGAAATGAAAGTGCTGAAGGTGATATTTACTCCAAGTATTTCAAAAGTAGAATATGGTAGTCTCTGACAATATTCAGAAAGGATGCTGTTATCAGCAGTATCAGCTGTTTTTTCACATATCAAGAACAAAAATGAGGGAGAATGATTAATGCCAAAATTTACTAAATAATCATCTTCAGAATACCTAAGCAGGTGTTTTGATGTATTCCTGTAGCTGTAAAAAAAAATAATCAAACCTGCTGCCGTTGAGTCCATTCTGACTCATAGTAATCCTGTAGGACAGAGTAGAACTGCCCCATAGGACTTCCATGGCTGTAAATCTTTACAGAAGCAGAATGCCACATCTTTCTCCCACAGAGTGGCTGGTGGGTTCGAACCTCCAACGTTTCGGTTAGCAGCCAAGTGCGTTAACCACTGCACTACCAGGGCTCCTATAGCTGTAATGATATATAATTTGAGAGATTTTAGAAATAAGCATCATTATCAATAATGAAACACAGTAGGTAATAATCTCTTCTTCTTTTTTTATTTTTAAATGCCATGTCTTGTATCTTATGAATGGGAACGCCATTATTTGTGTTGCTGAAGAAAATCCCCCGTTGTTTCTTCTCTCAGTTGTGCAGACACATTATACTTTCCAGCCCAATGAGGTAGACACTGGTAAAAACAAACAAACAAACAATAACAACAACAAAAACCACAGCTTTGTTAACATGGTATGACTGTGCCTGTTGGGTATTCTATTTCTTTTAAATTGATGTATTTGATTTTTAAGTTCCTAAGCAGTTGATCCCTTGTGCTTCACAAACAGGCGTGTTTCTATGCATATGTTTTGTGGTTAGATGGCAGATTAGTTTGCGAATCAGTTTGCCATTTAGACGATCTGTCTGCTAAAAGGCCAGGAGGTTGTTCTTTTAAATGGCCTGCTGAATGCATTTGTATAGTTCTCTATCCTGCCACATTTAGGATTTTTTTCATCATTGGATTACGTGTCTGTTAGGGCTGTTAAATTCTTGGGAAATGCACACACCTTGTTTAGGTCCTACCCCATCTATAAATTTTTATAGGTCTAGACTATTTAAGAAATTATCAAGTAAAGCTGCATCTTTCTATGAGGAAGGGAGAATTTAATCTTCTAGGTCAGCCTTTCTGGGATGGAAGGTAGCTTTGGCCAAAGGACAGTGATATTCTTCAAATGAGCCTGGAACTGGATGAAAGACAGAATTAACCTGAAGGCCTGTGCTATTTATCAAAAAGTGGACTGGGAGCAGGTGTAAGGGGTTACATTCTATCTCATATCCTCTGGCTTCCTTATGTTTCTGCATGGCTATTTCTGGACAGTATTTTCAAAAATTTCCTCCTTATTTAAACACAGTTAAACTATAACTAACTGGTCTTCTTATAGACAAGCGTCTCCAGTAAAAGAAAGAACACACTGGACTGTTTTTAACTTCCATAGGACCAAATGTTTATTGAATATATACTTTGTGTCATGCATAAAGTTGAACGTGACAAAATTGTTCCTTTTAAGAAGTTCTAGTCTAGTGGATATTTCCTTTTATATATTGTTTTGACTGAATTTAGGTAAAGCTCTGGGAGCAGAGTGTTCCTTTAGCTGAAAATCTATCCTTTCTGCTTTTTATCAGGAAAATCTGAGGCTAGCCAGCTGTCCTAGTCATCTAGTGCTGCTATAACAGAAATACCACAAGCAGGTAGCTTCAACAAAGAGAAATTTATTCTCTCACAGTCTAGTAGGTTACAAGTCCAAATTCAGGGCGTCGGCTCCAGGGGAAGGCGTTCTCTGTCGGCTCTGGAGGAACATCCTTGTGATGCAACAGTCTTCTCTTGTTCTGGGAGCATCTCAGCACAGGAACCTCGGGTCCAAAGGACACGCTCGGCTCCTGGTGCTGTTTTGTTGGTGGTGTGAGGTCCCTATGTCTCTCTGCTCACTTCTGTCTTTTATATCTCAAAAGAGATCGGCTTAAGACACTGTTTAATCTTGCAGATCTCATCAATGTAACTGCTGCTAATCCATTTTATTACATCATAGTGATAGGATTTACAACACATAGGGAAATCACCTCAGATGACAAACTGGTAGACAATTGTACAAGACTGGAAATCATAACCTAGCAAAGTTGACAAATATTTTTGGGAGACACAATTCAATCCATGACACCAGCTTTAAGCATTAGCTAATTGACAGTATTGGAAATGATATCAGCTCCAATACCAGGTCCCTTTCTTATTAATTGGAAAGCCACATAGATTTATTCTGTAATATAGTCCCACTTCCACATAATTAAACTAAAGGTAAATGGGTGACTGGGAAAATCTTCAGTTCAGAGAATTATGAATCAATGTAGGTTTACTAATGTAGGTATTCAAACTCAGTGACTATTTTTATATTTATATATGATATATATTTTTTATGTATATATATTATGTATATAATAGATAGAAGCCCTAGAGGCACAGTGGTTAAAGTGCTCAGCTGCTAAGTGGAAGGTTGACTATTCAAACCCGCTAGCTGCTCCTCAGGAAAAAGATGTGGTAGTCTGCTTCCGTAAGAAACCTTATGGGGCAGTTCTACTCTGTCATATAGGGTCACTATGAGTTGGAATTGACTCCATGGACATGGGTTTTTTGGGGTATGTAATAGATGCATGCTCTATTTTATAGAGTAATTGATTTTTAGAGAAGGCATTTTAGTTGGCCGAAGAGTTTTGGAGTGAGAGAGTTGGGTTTGAATAAAGCCTTCAGGACTTACTAATTTTCAGCTTTGACCCTTACCTCTCAGAACATGTTTCTTCACTTGTACAACAGGAGCTGAAAATACATATTGTGCAAATTATTGTAATATTTGCAAAGCTCCTGGAACACGGTAGACTCTTAGGAATCGGTAGCTATTTTCTTTTTGGTCGTTCATTTATTTTTAATGAATATTTGAATGCTATTATGAGGAAAAGATTGCAGGAAGCTTCTGTGGGAGGAGCACAAAGAAGAATGTGATCTCTGTCTTTAAAGGAGCTTGCCACAGTGTCATGGAGGAGATGGACATATTTGCACATCAAACAAATCCAAAACAATCCTAATGTAAAACATACAAATCAACACAAAAGCTTTATAGGGCAGAAATGTAGTGCTGGAGTAATTTTTATGTCACCAGAATGGAAATTCTAATCATGTTGCCTTCTCTCCTCATCTCTATTTAGAAATCTACTCCCTAGAGAACACATTGATGTGGCCATAATAGAATACTTTTAATAAACTCAAAGATGTTTCTCAGAATCAGTAACTATGGTGTGTCCAGCAACAATAAATGGGACTGAGCTTGTAATTATCATAGATTACTTCAACTCAATTCTGCATGAAGTTCTCACTGTATTTCCAATAAGCTACCAATCTCTGCAACTGCGTCTATAGATTGGATCCTTATATATAGCAAACTTTCAGATGTTAAAATAATTTCAGGTGCTCATAATTGATCACTCTACTTAAAAAAAGATCAGCAAACACAGTGTTAATGTGATGTCATCACCTTCTTCCCAGCCTGTGGCGGACATCACTATTAATCATGGCATTCTTTCCCACTGGATACAGACTCACAAGCCTTCTCAACCCTATCACAACCAAGTGATTTGCTTGACATTAAATTCCATGGTTACTATATTAACTGAAGGTAGATTTCTTTAGACCAGTGAGTCTATGTTATGGAAATTTATAATCTCTACTAATTATAATTTTTCCTCCCCCTGCCCTTCGCTTGGTCTCATTATATGGTAGAATTCTGTGATGTCAATCATGAAGATATAGAAGAGTGCAGTGGTTTGCACACGTTAGAGTGCACCAGTCAGATGAAGACTTATTAAAGCACAGGTTGCTTGGTCCCATCCAGAGTTTCTGATTCAGTAGGTGATGATCTCAAAAACAAGTCAAGAATCCTCTTTAGGGAATATAATACTAAGTGATGCTGGTGGTGTTGGTTGAGGAACCATGCTTATAGCACCACCGTTTGGGGAAAAGAGCACAAAATTGCAGACAAATGCCTTGGGGGCATCATTACTCGTGCTTTGATTGTGAATGTATTTATTAAGCTATCTGGACCTCAAGTTTTGTCTCTGAAGTTTTCTGTATAATAATAATAAAATGGAATTATCTTAAGCATTACATGAGATATTTCAAGCATCTAGTAAAAACAACCCTTTTATAAATGTTTTCTCCATGTTGTTTTCTCTATAATGACACCGGATTCATGGAATTCTTTTAAGCATCAAATGGGATATTTTAAGTAACCACTAAAAATAATGTCTCTATAAATGTTTATTACCTTTATGTAACATTTTTTTGTACATGGAACCCTGGGTGGTGCAAATGATTGATGTGCTTGGCTGCTAACCGAGAGGTTGGTGGTTCGAGTTTGCTCAGAGTTGCCTCAGAAGAAGGGCCTGACGATCTACTTCCGAAAAATCAGCCATTGAAAACCCTATGGAACAGAGTTCTACTCTGACACAAATGGGGTTGTCTTGAGTCAGAGTCGACTCAATGACACCTGGTAGGTAGATAGTTGAAAATAATTCCTATCTAGCATTGTTCTGGATGCTATAGTGAAATGGAGACATTGTTCTTGCTCTTTCTTTTAGGAAATGTTACATACTCTAATCTTCAGAAACACTGTCTATGTTTTTCTAAAGATCATCTCATATTTTTTCTTTGTTTTAAAGATCTTGCCTTAGGCCATGACAAGAAAATTTTACTTTATTTAAGTTTGGGCACGTGGACAAATGGTAGCACAGCAAGTACCTATGCATGAAAGCGTAGCAGCCACATTGAGGTTTGAAATTCCTCTCTTTACAGGGAATGCTTTAAAATAAATGTAGGAATGCCTATAACACTTTTTAGATCCTGCAAGGGAATCCTATCCAAATATATGTACCAGATTTCATTGCTTATGCAGTGAAGTTTACATTGTAAATTGTAATTTGTTAATTTACATGAATTACCCTACAAAATACTTCTGTATGAATGTTTATGTTTTACAGATGAGAGACTGAGAAACAGAAAGCATTAGGGAATTTCCCAAGGATGATGAAGAAGCTGGCTTAAGTTAGATCTCAAAGCACAGACTTCTGATAAATAATGTATTCACTTAGGTCATTTTCTGCGTGATTGTTCTTCAGATTACCAAGGGTTTAGTTTGTTCCCACGTAAGTGTTAGGCATACGGATTCTTTATAGATTGCTGTATTTTTATTTCTAGTGATCTCAATCAAAAACATCAAAAATACTCTTTAGGAAATAAAATGTTATCTATGGAAAAATAATTCTCAATTATAATGCAGTGCTTCCAGACAGTGTAAATGATAGCTTAGAACTGAAGGAGGATTACTGTGCTTACCACCATCTCCTTGACAACAAGCTCAATGTTGTGAACACTGAATCATTTAGAATTTTATGTAAATTTAAAGATCTCACACCTTGGCATCTCATTCCTTTATATACATTTTGGGTTTTAACCAGTAGTCTTCAAAATCGCCTTAAATGTTGTTGCTTTAAAAAATATATTTTTGGCCATCTAATTCAGTTGAATTTGAAACATTTCTCTCATGTTTAGCATCATCATCATCATGGTCGTTATCATCTTCACCTTTCTACAGTATTTAGTGAGCTATAAAAAACTGTTCAGTCGAGTTCAAAGAACGTTTTGCTTACTTAAAGGAAGCTGCTTTGTTGGAACGCCACTCTAAAAATGCAAAAAGAAGTGATTGGCAAATCCTAGGTCTTCCCACCTATGGAATATGCAACGTAACTTGAGTGCTTACCATCCCCCCAACTTCTTGCTTCTAGTTTTGAAATGAAAGGAAAGCCTTCTGAGCTTATAGTATTCTGTACAGATTGCCTCCCTGCCTTTGGCGGAGCTCCTGTTTCTCCTGTGAATCATTTCTCGGTACACAGTGTTACCATTGTGCTATCTGAAAGAGCAAATCCCGCTGGGTGGTGGTGCAGCTACTCCATCGGGAAGGTCACAAGTTCACGTCTGCCTTGCCTTCTGTCTAGTAAGAAGTGTTCTGGCTAAGGAATACATAATTGCAGTATTCCTCCGGGGATGAAAGGTTAGGCTCTTAATGGTAAAAAGAAATTAGTAATGGTGAATTCAAGACAAGGCTTATCCTTGCTTTTGGTCTGTCATTCAGCATGTGTCTCTCAGCATCTCTTCTTAGTGGCTGTAAGAATGGATTTGATTAAGGACTTGGTTGAAGTGACTGAGAAAGAGGCAGAACGTACTTAATGGGAGCATGGAGCAGACTCTTGCAGTTTAACTAAGTGACCTTTATTTATTAAACAAACATTTATGAACACCTACTGTAAATGCCAGGCACTGTTGTAGGTGCTGGAGTCAGTATGGTAAATAAAACATTAAAGGTCTCTGTCCTCATGAAACTTTTATTTTAATGTGTGGGAGGGATAACAGACAATAACAACGTCGGAGAGTGAGAGATGCTGTTAGGTGAGAGAGGATGGGGATGCTGTCTTACATGGAGTAGTTAGGGAAGTCCTCTCTGAGGAGAACACATATGAACACATACCTGAAGGAAATGAGAGAGGGAGCCATAGAAAAATCTAGAAAGAGCTTTTTAGACAGAGGTAACAGCAAATGCAAACCGCCTAAGGTGTAAGTGCGCTTGGCTCTGTGAGGGCCATGGTGTAAATTCAACAGTTATTTGAAATCAAAATGCTTTGTTGACAAAGATTATACACATCTTATAAAACGTATTTGAAAATTTGGCATTAAGAAAAAAGAGCCATCACCACTTTAAAAACTGTGTGTATAAAATGAAGGTATAAAATAATATTTTCTGTCATGAATCTTTTTCCCAGTAGAGCGATCACAGGGTTAAAACAATATACTTCATGCATAATGTACCGTAACTGCTTTTTTAACAACTGAAAATGTACAGAAAATGGTGTTTTGACTGTCTATCTTTAGTCTTCAGCTGTTGTTGTCACGATTCAGAAATTTGGATCTGTCCCTCAAGAGGAACATTTCGTTAGCTGTAAAAAATCATACAATGGAATCTACCCCTGAAATCATTGGTGGGATTTCAGAAGATAAATCACTTGCTATAAAGGGGGGGAGGGGTGTCTCTTTTCTTTTCACTTAATTCTCATTTGTGTTTTCAGTATGCTTTAAGTTTGTTCATTTTTTTTTCTTTTTTGGATGAACTTTTCTTTGGCTTATGTGTGTGGCAAACAGTGTCCATTAATTTTAATAGATACTGTACCTGCAGAATCTCAATATGTGTCTGGAAATCCAGAAAACTGAGCCCAGAAAAGACGTTAAGCATAGACAGGAAGGAGGAACTAAAGAATCCCTGCATGGTGCTTTGATGGTTGGTATGAAGTGGAACCTTAAGGTAGCTTCTAAAAGAAGAACTGCATTCAGAAAAAAAAAACAAAAAAATAAGAAAAATTTAAAGAAGTTAAACAAAAGCAGTATCATTGGGAATTTGGTCTCTTACCTCTAAAATTTCCAAATGACCAAAAATAAAGTGAAAATATTGGTTACAGCTATTGTAGCACAAATGAAACAGTTTAAAATCTCAACCTGGAATTTGCAAAATCAGTACTGATTTCATCCCAAAATACCGTTTATAGTAATAATAGCCAAGAGAATTAAGTTTATAACTCAGGAGTCCAAAACCGTAAATCTCAGGAGTGCATATTAGAAAGTAAAAGAGGCTAGAAATAAGACCATAGGATAAGATTAGAAAGAAAAGGAGGGACATGAGAAAAAAAATTAGCTATTAACAATAAATGCAGAATAAAGTCCAATTCTGAGTAGCAAATAAGTGAGTATGCTAAGACATATTAAGTCAATGTCTTCCCTCCCAGAATTGGTTTAAAACTGATAAGGGTGTGTTCAGACAAAATTATTTTAAAAATAACTTGTTTGTAAAATCAATTCCTGCCTGGCTGAAACAAATTTTTTTGTTACATATTCAAACTATTTTAGGTTGTCCTGCTGTATGGCATTTATAGAAAAGCCATTCCAGTTTCAGGATATCACATAATTGGAGTTGATCGATTTTTATAACAGATTCAATTGCTTCTCATTTTTCTTTTGCAACGCAATATGATGGATTAAAACATGAGTTTTGAAGTCCAATGGCTTTGGGTTCAAATCCTTACTAACTGAGTGATCTTAGGTAATTCATCTTAACTTTCTGTAATTGAGTTTATTCATCTGTGAGTGTAAAATATATACTTCAAGGGGGTATCATAAGGTTATTTTGTGTTAATAATGCATGTAAAACTGCTGAGCACATAGTAAGCTCACAATAAATACTAGTTAGTATGTTTTATTCCTCAGTTTCCTCTCTTTTTTCTCCCCCTCCCCCATTACTATTGTGTATGAGAGGTTAATTCAGCCTGTTATTTAAAAAAAGAAAAAAAAGCTGTCTAATCTGTGTTATATAAGGAATAATTGAAAGACCTGTAGTTATTTAGGTTGGAAAAGAACAGCATTAGACGGCATATATTTGAGGGGCTATCATGTGACTTATTCACTATAATTCCAAGTGGCAGAACTAGGACCAGTGGATAGACACAATTGGAAGTCAAACTTTGGTCCAACTGAAAGAAAAACTATTTGCCATTTACTGTTAAAAGTGGAGACAGGTCTCACTGAATCTTAATTAGAATTCAATGAGAGATGAAATGAGGCTTTTTTGTTTGTTTGCATTTATTGGCATTTGTCACTGGATAGACGTCTACATTTCTTCTATATTAAAAAAGATTACAGTAGGCTAAGTTGTGATAAAGCAATAGGGACTGAAGAGCAAGGCTAAAATCTTTGGACAAAGAACACAGTCATACTTTACCTTGTAGGACAGTCAGGATGAGGACAAGTATTGTCCTCTGTGAAACAGAGAGAAACTCAAGTACTAAGATAAACAGCAAAGAATTGGATTTTGATCTCTTTGAGAGAGTAGATAAATGAAGAGGCAAATAGAATTATTATTGAGTTAGTCTATAATAGTTCTTCCATTAGACTATAATTACCATGAGGGCAGGAATAGAGCTATCTTATTCATTCAATATCCCTGAGTCTAGCACAGTGCCTGACTCATATTTGACATTTAACTAATACTAGTTGAATAAATGAGTAGATACTATCAATGAATATTCATAATTTTTTAACAGTCATGCATTCATTTTGCACACACAAAACATTTATATATGCGTGTAAGAGTTCTAGATAAAGAAGTTAACACATAAGGAATAAATTGTGGTCTTTACTCTCTAAGAGCATGGAGTGTTTCATGAGGCACATTCATACAATAAAACAAGTATAAAGCTGATGCTCTAATTGTCGCAGATAGTGTAATGTCATGCTGGTGAAGGCTTATAATGTATCATGAACCTTATATATATATATATATATATATATATATATATATATATACACACACATGCATACATATATATAGAATATATAAGTATATATACATATATAGAATAATATATATGTATAGAATAAAAATCCACTAAATTAAAAATAAAAAATGTTAATTGAGAATAAGGTTATATGGAAAAGTTGATCAAGTCACACCTATAATAAAAAATCACATAAAGCTTCTTAGAATTTCCTTTTATATTTAGTAACAAATATGCAAATGTCAAGCAATAAAACAGGCTGACCAATGAAAATGAGCAATCATATTCTTGGCACATAGTACCTACTCAGTAAATACTTCAAAAAATGTTTGAAGATTATATGAATTAGCAAAATTATAGAAGTAAGAAGGGGCAAAAAGATGAAGTTCATTTTACACATCAGTTTTGAGGTATTCACGACACCACAGCTGGCTGTGGAGAAGAGGAACTGTTGCTTGGGAAAGTGATCAGGACTGGAGACACAGTCCTATCAACGTCTGTATGTTCCGATGAGAGTCTCTCTCTAACCGCACAAAAGCATCAAATCTCTGTTCCTCAGTGATACTAGCGTCTGTGGCATTGAGGACTAACTACACCAAGAGTGAGCTTTAGGAAATCACTCTAGATTGTCCAAGACATGGGCGTCACAGTGTAGATGTGAAGCAACAGTGAAGTAAAGAATGTAAACGCTGAAGACTTTGGGAAGTGAGTCAATAAAGTAAAGAGGTTATAAGTTATAAAATCAATTTGAAAGTTTCAGGATTTTTTAACTGAAAATACCCTATTCTGCATTCAGGTAGGATGGAGTAATCTCACTCCATTCTGTCTCTACTGTTGAATATAGCTTTAAATCCTGGACAGAATGCATGGTACAGCTATTTGAGAACTCAAAAGTAAACGACAACAGGTAAATTGAGGAAGACTTGATCAGAAAAGAAACAATCCAATTATACAATGGGCAAAAATCTTGAACAGGCACTTCACCAAAGAGGATATATGGATGGCAAATAAGCACATGAAAAGATCACATTAGCTACTTCTGGGGAAATGTAAACTAAAACCAGTCTGAGATACCACTACACATCTATCTGAACAGCTGAAAAAGAAAAATACTGACAGTAACAAGTACTGGCAAGTATGTCGAGCAACTGATATTGCTAGTGGAAATGCATAATGACACAACCATTCTGGAAAATAGTTTGACATTTTCTTGCAAAGTTGAACATATATGCTTACCATTTGACCCAGCAATCTCACTCCTGGTATTTCCCCTGGCAAAATAGCAGCAGGTGTTCACACAAAAACTTATACATGGATGTTTATAGCAGCTCCATTAACAATTTCCCCAAGCTGGACATGACCCAAATATCCTTCAGTGGGTGAACCAATAAACTGTGGTATATCCATACAATGCAATACTATTTGGCAATAAAAATGAATGAACTATTGATAAATCTAATATCTTGGATTAACTTCAAAGACATTGTGCTGAGCAAAAGAAGTCAGCCCCAAAAGGTTAAATACTGTATAATTCCACTTATATGACATTATTGAAAAGAGAAGACGAGATATAGTGATGGAAGACAGATCAGTGGTTACCAAGGATTAGGGGTGGGGAGGATATAACTATAAAGGTATAGCACAAAGTAACCAAGGGAACTTCCAAAAAATGGATTTTACTTAAGTCTTTACCACAAAGCTCAGCATGTTTCCATATAAAATGTCTCAAGTCTTTCTTTTTACATGTGCTAGTATTACACTGTTTCAATTATATGGAATATTTTTACAAAATTAAATTTGAGTTACTTCTTAATTCTAGAACTTTGTAGCCAGTTGTCATGGATTGAAGTATGTCCCCCCAAAAATGCACGTATCAGTTTGGCTGGGCCATGATTCCTGGTATTGTGTGATTTTCCTATATGTTGTAAATCCTGCCTCTATGATGTTAATGAGGGAGGATGGGTGGCAGTTGTGTTAGTAAGGCAGGACTCAATCTACAAGATTGGATCGTGTCCTGAGGCAATCTCTTGAGATATAAAAGAGAGAAGTGAGCAGAGAGACAGGGGGACCTCATACCATCAAGAAAACAGTGCCAGGAGCAGAGCGTGTCCTTTGGACCCGGGGTCCCTGCGGGGAGAAGCTCCTAGTCCGGAGGAACATTGTCGAGGAACATTGTCGAGAAGGCCGACAGAGGGAGAAAGCCTTCCCCTGGAGGTGATGCCCTGAATTTGGACTTTTAACCTACTTTACTGTGAAGAAATAAATTTCTCTTTGTTAAAGCCATCCACTTGTGGTATTTCTGTTATAGCAGCACTAGATGACTAAGACACCAGTCTTCAGAGATAAAATTCCCTTTTCTTCATTATAAACCAAGTCATCATCATTAATGTTAACTGAATTTTAAAAATTTTTATGTTGCATTCTGATTTTAAATTAACAGGATATGATTTGTCATGAATAGACAAATCTTGAAAATACATAAGCTGATTTTCATCTAATGCCCTATTTTAGAAGCATTTTTCATATTGATATGTATTCTATACCCCTTTTAGACTCATAATATTAAAATATTACTTGAGAAAAATATTGTTTCTATAAAAATAACTTGTAAATGTATGCTTAAACATGAAATAGATCCTTTAGTATTATTTTCTTTTAGAGAGGAATGGCGTGGAATTTAATTTTCATCTATACCATATTCCTTTTTGTGATGTCTGTAGTATCACAGTTAATTGAATTTGCATAGGTAATTATTTACATTTTACATTTTTAACTGTAGATTAAAAAGAAAATGTTTCTTACATATTTCACAGAAGACTACTGACATAGTAGAAAAAAACAAAAAATAAAAATCTCATTTTGGAGAAAGAAAACAAAATAAAAAAACCTATTGCCATTGAGTCCCTATAGGACGGAGTAGATCTGCCCCATAGGGTTTCCAAGGAGCACCTGGTGGATTTGAACTGCTGACCTTATGGTTAACAGCCATAGCTCTTAACCATTACACCCCCAGGGTTTCCTTTAGAGAAAGAGGTTTTCCCAAATATGCCTCTGTTTTTTAACATATGTATCCCTAATATCCAATTCATTTGAAATCACCCTTTTAGGTAATTTGCTGACAGGTTAGTATTATCTTTGGGAACTGGGTGCCCTCTTTTAATGTAGTTTTTAAAACACCTACCATGGAATGATTTCCTTGCATTTAGGTGACTGGCTCATCTTTGCTAATACTTCTCAATGTTAACAATGACCTAGGAAACAAAGAGAGGAGCCTCCTTAGTATTTTTATCTGTGTAATCTGCCTTCACAGAATGTGCCTTTTGAAAGAAGCACCTCATTACTCTGGCAAAAGCAGAGAGCATTGTGAGGAGAGAGCCTAACAAGTCTATCCTACCCAGTACACTGCTTAATGCATAGAGATTGCAGCAACACACTGGAACTCTGCTTTAGCATTGCAAGTGAGAATGTGAATAACAATAACATCAACAATAACAATTATTTTTTGTATAACAAAGAAATGATAGTTAAAGTAGTAAACATAGCCAAGCTGCTATGATTTAGGAAGTTCAGTTTGGAAGCCTTTCTAAGTTCTAGTGCAGGAAGTTAGGATATTGACAGGATTAGCTTTAAAGATAGTAAGAGAAATTGAGAGCTGAGTGTGTAAGATGGTGATTTGGCACCCTCAAGTTAAATTTTAATTTATATTTTCAATCAATAAACATTAATCAATCAGGATGCAGTGTCAGCCTCTGGAGATACAAAGATGAATAAAATAAGTTATGTTCTTGGGGAGCTCATAGGTTAGTTGAGGAAACAAATGAGAATATGCCCTGCTATATATGCAACACTCTGAGGGATGAAGCCGATGAAACTCCTGACTTTGCCTGTGGGAGCTGGGGAAGACTTCACTGAAGAGTTTTCATTTGAATTTAGCCTTAATGGATGTACCATAGTATTCTAGGAAAAGACAATAGAAGCATAACACCCCAGGCAGTGAAAACTGCATGTAAGAATATACAATATTGTGGAAGGGTTACTACTTAATGCTACTATAACAATTGCTCTAATTTGACAGAAGTAGTTTATTCTATTATTTTCTGAACACATCCTCCCCCCCATCTTATTCTACATTGAGGTCATTTATTCATTCAACAAATATTTATTGTGCAGCTACCTACTATGTGACAAGCACTCTTCTGGGAGTTGGGGATTATAGGAATGAACAAAACTTTCCCTCATGAAACTTAAATTCTAGGGATGGTAAACAGATGATAAACAAGTAAATAAGTAAAATATATACTATATTAAATGGTGACAAATACTATGGAGAAAATTAAAGCAGATGGGGAAAACTGCAGTTTTACACTGGGTAATTGGGGGGGATTTCATCAAACAAGTGATATTTTGGTAAACTCTGGAAGATGAGGGAACAAACCATGCAGATATCTGGGGGAAGAGGAAACTTGCGCAACATGTTCAACAAACAGAAAGAAAGCTAGTGTGGCTGGTGTAGAGTGAGCTAGGGGGAGAGGAGAAGGAGATGAAGTCAGAGAGGTATTGCTTATGGGCCAGGGGATACTCATCCAGGGCCTGAGTGTGATGGGGAGTTATTGGAGGGATCTGAGGGGACAATTCTTTCTTGAATAGGGTTATCTCAGAACCATGTAATGCTTTGCCCAAAGCTAAGGTATAAGCTTCCCACCTCCTCCGTAGGATTAAGGTGTTGTTGCAACAGTATTTGTCTGATATGTTTATAATGAGGACGAAATGAAATAATTTATGAGAAATGCCTATCACAATATCCAGCACCCAGTAGGTATGCAGTAAATGTAAGGGACATCTTTACAAACTCTTAATTCTTAAGAGTTGTCAGTCAGTTGTTCTTTCCCAGGACAGCTGGATAACTGTGTTTACTCACTTGAAGGTGATCCTTTCTTCAATTGTAGTAGAATAATTTTCTTGTTCCTTTCCTTTACACTGACATAGAGAAATTGGGAGAAGTTGCCATCTATGGTGAGTGGGATGTTCTGTTGGAAGAGGCTACAGCTGTTTCTTGGTGTTCTTCTGTATTCCCTTATTACCTTGTCTTGACTGAGGGAAGGATCTTGTGTATTTTTAATTGAACAAAACCTAATGATTATGCTCAGATAGTGTGTTGATTTAGAAAAAAGGAGCTGGATAGTGAAATAGACATTTAATCAATACCTTAACTCTGTTAATATTGATTTTCTTAAATGTATTCCTCAAAAAAAAAAAAATACTTCCAAATATATTCTGTCTTCTCAGATATCTAGCTTTGTATTTACAGTAAATGTGATCCATCTTATTTTATGTTCAATGTTGTGCTAGGTATAATATTGCACAGAAACTGCAGTTTTTTGCCTTTAAAATATTTTAATTTTATAGTGAAAAAGTCAATTAAAAATATTCACTCAGGGACAAAAAAAATTATTCCATGTCAACTTTTAAAGTCTGAAGGACATTGAATATAAAATGATGTAAGACAGTGCAAGACAAAGTGGAAATAGAAATTGATCAAGAAGAGGGGGCCACAGAGTTTTAACTGAGCATTTGATAGTTAATGAGCTTACCTATTTCTGCCTAATCGTGTACACTACCCACCAAAAATTAGGTCATCATAGTTGAAGTATGTGTCTACTATATGCAGAGAAGTTGGTTGTATTTTTTAAAAAAGTATTTCACAAGAATGGTTGTACAAATATACTTAGCCAGTTATATCTTTGAATAAAAATCCTCCTTTTATTGTCTCTTTTAAAAAAATTTTATTTAAAATAATTTGATTAAAAGGCTGTTGACTTTTAAAATTATTTTTACAAAGTTATTATACTCACAGTATAAGTTTTTCAGTTTATTTGGTTGTAATTAGTTTGCCTTCCATTTCAATTTAATGAAAATCAAAATGTTTTTAATTTGCCCATAATATTTGTAGGAATAATACATCATTTGATTGTTATTGACCATGTAACTAACTCTATTCAAATCTTTTAATAGTATTTTATTATGATAAATTTTTAACTCTTATTGCTTTGACAGAATATACATACAGGAATTTCATTATTTAAAATTAAGGCATAACTATAATTTCAAGTTTACAATAATTCACAAGGGCAATCACTTGTACATAGTCCTCAGTATTCTCAGGGGATTGGTTCCAGGACTCCCTCAGATACCGAAATCAGAGGATGCGCAAGTCCCTTACATAAAGTGGCATAATATTTGCATATAACCTACATGCATCCTCCCGTATTCTCTAAATTATTTATAATACCGATTACAATCTAAATGCTATGTAAATTGTTATTTTATCACAACTGAAGACTTGCTCTGGAAGGTAGCCTTTCTCTTCTATGAGTTTCTTGAGCTCTTCTGGGAACACTGATGCTGTCTGGGCATCAGCTGATGTCGATTCACCCACGATCTTGAAGTTCTTGAGGCTGTAGCGCTTTACATAGTTAGCCAGCCGTCCCTCACAAGTGTAAAACTGCTTCCTCTGGCTCGCCTCAACTCCCTCACACTTAGCCTTTGAGCTATTCCTTTGACAACTTAGTTGTATTTTTAGGAGCCATTTTTTCACAGAAACAGGTGCACACAGCACAGGTAGCGAATGGTTGAGACACTAGAGAGACTGAGGATCTGTGAAATGGCGACAGGCTACAGCAGGGGACGCTTACACATCAGTTCATCTGCATGGATTCAGCATAGTGCTCCACATGTGGCAAATTCAAGTTTTGCTTTTTGAAACTTTTTTTTTCTTTTCAGAATATTTTTGATCTGAGGTTGGTTGATTCTGCGGATGCATATCTGCAGATATGGAGGACCAACTGTACTGGTAAACTGATAAATTGCTCATTTCTCTCTTTGAGAGAAGGCTGCAGTCTTCGGTCTTCATCAGTAGTGCTTCAAGTTCTCTTCACTGTCAGCAAGCAAGGTTGTGCCACCTGCATAACGCAGGTTGTTGATGAGTCTTCTTCCAATCCTGATGCCCCGTTCTTCTTCATATAGTCCAGCTTCTTGGATTATTTGCTCAGCATACAGATTGAATAAGTATGGTGAAGGGATACAACCCTGATGTACACCTTTCCTGACTTTAAACCATGAAGAATCCCCTTGTTCTGTTCGAAGGACTGCCTCCTGATCTATGTACAGGCTCCTCATGAGCACAATGAAGTGTTCTGGAATTCCCATTCTTTGCAATGTTATCCATAATTTGTTATGATCCACACAGTTGAATGCCTTTGCATAGTCAATAAAATACAGGTAAACATCTTTCTGGTATTCTCTGCTTTCAGTCAATATCCATCTAGCATCAGCAGTAATATCCCTTGTTCCATGTCCTCTTCTGAATCCAGCTTGAATTTCTGGCAGTTCCCTGTCAATGTACTGCTGCAGCTGCTTTTGAATGATCTTCAGTAAAATTTTGTTCATAGGATCCTTCAGTATTGCAACTTGAGGGTTGAATTTTTTCAATTCTTTCAGCTTGAGAAAGGCAGAGGTATTCTTCCCTTTTGGCTTTCTAGCCCCAGGTCTTTGTACATTTCATTATAACACTTTGCCTTCTTGAGCTGCCCTTTGAAATATTCTGTTCAGCTGTTTTACGTCATCATTTCTTCCATTGTACTTTGGAAGCATATAATTTATATTCTAGATTTCACAGGTTCACAGATGAAGAGGAATTTTCCCCCAGGATGGATTACATCTAAAGTCTCACCCATATTTAATTTAGATGCTTCAGAAGGTGAAAGTTTGGACTTGGAGTTGATTTAAGACTTTTGGGATGATATGATGGAGTGAATGTGTTTTACACATGGCATTTACATGGATTTTTGGAAGCCATAGGGTGGAATGTTATGGATTGTATTGTGTCCCCCCAAAATATGTGTTATAAATCCTTACCTCTGCCTGTGGTTATAATCCCATTTGGGAATGAATTGTGTTAATGAGGCAGGATTAGGTTATGTTAATGAGGGTTAGGTTATGTTATGTGAATGAGGCAGGATTAGGTTGTATCTTGAGTCAGTCTCTTTTGACATATAAAAGAGATTAAAGAAGCAAGGGAGGAGGGGGGTAGGAGAGTGGAAGAGAGATGCCAAGCCACATGAATGTCTCCCAGGAGGAGAAGCTCAAAGAAACAAGGTCCTTTCTCCTGAGCCAAGAGAGAGAGAAAGCCTTCCCCTAGAGCCAGCACCCTGAATTTAGACTTCTGGTCTCCTAAACTGTGAGAGAATAAATTTCTGTTTGTTAAGGCACCCTATTGTGGTGTTTCTGTTATAGCAGCACTGGAGAACTGAGACAGAATTTGGTTTACATACAGCTAAATCTGGGTTATGAAATTTACCATAATTTTTGGGGTGGGAAGAAATCCCTAAAATCCTTACTGTATTTTGGCAGCTTTAAAAAGTGAGTATGAGAGAAAGATCTTCATTGACTTCAAATTGCTATTTTATTTTTTGCAAATAAGTCTCTAAATATTGGTAGGATCACATTTTCATCTTTCCCAGTTTTAAATCATATTATTGTTGGAGGAAGATCCCACCTTGTTTTCATTATGCAGCAAATAATAAGTAATATTAACCATATTTTCTCCCATGTTATGTCTGTGACATTTATATCTCATAATATGATAAGCATAGCCTCTAATATGATATGGCTATTTGTTAAACTGTCTTCTCAAACAGGGCAATTAAAATATCTTCAAATACAAAAGAATATGCCCCAGGGTCTAGTTGGACAAAATTACAATTTTGACCTCTCTGTATCATATCCTAAGGAGCCCTGGTTGCTGAGTGGTTGCGTGCTTGGCTGCTAACCAGAAGGTGGGTGGTTTGAACCCACCAGCTGCTCCATAGGAAAAAGATGTGGCAATCTGCTTCTGTAAAGATCTACAGCCTTGGAAACTCTATGGAGCAGTTCTACTCTGTCCTATAGGGTCGCTATGAGTCAGAATTGACTCTGTAGTAGCAGGTTAACGAGAATCATATCATGGAAAAGCACTCAACTGGGAATCAGGAATCCTGGGTTCTAGTTTCAGCTCTAACATCTACTTCTGGTATGACTTTGGGCAAGTCACATAAGTTCGCTAGATCTGTTTCCTCATCTTTGAAATGAGGAGCTGAACAAAGTGATTAATAGGATTCCCTCTAAGTCTAGAATTCCATGAATTTGATTTTGTTTTTAATATATTTGTAGTTAATATTTAAATATTGATACACTTTCCAAGGTAGCACCTGTAAACTGGTAGTTTAAATCCTTCCAGTTATGTCCGAGCCACTTCTCCCAAGGGCTGATGTGGGATCTACTTGCTCCTATATGCAGGTTCCTGCATGTCTGCTCTCATTCAGCCCTTCTAATATTTAGCATGTTTTTAGCCAGAGTGTATGTCATATATGAATGATTTTACCTTAGAGGAAACTGTACATTTCTCCCTTTTCACTGAAGTCTTGCTGAGAATCATTCCTTTTCTGTCACTCTCACTGATTAGCCCTAGTTCTGCTATGTAAAATTTGTGTGAGATCAGGCTGACCCTGGTTGCAGTCATTGCTGGTACAAGCTTTTTACAACATCCATGAACTTCAAGCACTGCAATACTCTTTTTTTACTTCTGTGTGCCTTTTAAAATATAGAAGCCACATTCCAGTATATTTCTAAATGAAATGTCAGGTTACAACTTTGTGCTCTTGGACTTAAGACATTTCTTGAACTCCTCATCCATATGTCCCACTTGCATGCCCTTGTGAACAAAGCACACACATATACACACACAAACATACAATTGCTTGTACACCCTACCTACACACCCACAAACACATACGTACTGCTTGACTTTGACTCTGCACTTTAACTGGAAGCATTCATTTTCCCCTGATGTTACCCCATTTCAGTTTTGGGGAACTTTCACTGTCAGAAGTGGCTTTGCATCTAACATGGACTGGCTGCTCTGGGCAACCCATGAACAATGAGCTTAAACAGAAAGAATGAGGATAATGTTTATTGGAATAAAGATTAGGCTTTAAATTCCTTGGGGGAACGAACCAAATCCAATGTTTTCCTGTTGGATGACATTTTTTATATTGATGCTGCTTTGGATCTTCTGGAGAAGGGAGGAAAAAAGAAAAAAAAAAAAGAAAAAAAATTCAGCAAATCAGCCCTTTCATTCAGAAATGGAATTTGGAAGGCTGTTTTCGCTAGGCTTTTGGACAATCCCTGATTTAATTAGTTTTCAGTGTGATGGGGACAGTAGCCTCACAAATTTTGTGAAAATCAGAGCTATGGAGAGTGTTGTTAAGGGAGAGACAGAGTGCAGTTGTTTAAATAATCTTGGACCAATAAGTATTTGGTGGGTGGAGTTACTGTTATGTGCATTTACATAGTAAGATAATTCTGAATGAAGACTTTAAACGTTACACATGCTGGACAGACTCTGGTTCTGCTCTTTGTGAAAACTAAACTAGTGACTAGGTGACTAGGTTTTGCTTACTAGCCATTAGTGAATGCAGCTTGTTTGGTAAGATGTCTTTTTTAATACATGTAAAGGATTTATCAGAAGTCTTATGAATATTTCATGAGTTGATATATTCAGCTGAATGAATTCAGTGAGTGTCAGTGTGTAGCTTGCAGACAAACCTCATCCACAAGGAGGCTACTGACATAGGAAGCACTTTGGCGCATTTTCAGAGGCAAAGCCAGGCTGATAAAGCTCCTTGTGACAGCCCTGACTTGCCATTCTTCGAGTATGCTGCTCTTGCTCTAAGCAGCTCATCCATTGGAGTCGCAGCTTCTCCAATTAAACTGGAAATAGTTTGCAGACTTACCAGCCTTCTAACCTGCAGCAGTGCCTCTGCTATGTTTGAGGCTTTTCTTTTGGATGGTGAAAGCTAGCACTCCATACAAGACATGACAGCAAAAGATTCTTCAAAGGGACTTACTGCTTCTGAATCTGAGGTTTGCATAAAGACTTTCAAGGAGCAAATGCGCTTAGAACTTGAGCTTCCGAGACTCTCGGGAAACAAACCTACATCTCCTAAAATTTCTCCACGCAGTTCGCCCAGGAACTCACCATGCTTTTTCAGAAAGTTGCTGGTGAATAAAAGCATTCGGCAGCGTCGTCGCTTCACAGTGGCTCATACGTGGTAAGAAGGGACTTGGAGCTATCTA
Source organism: Dugong dugon (assembly GCA_030035585.1). Taxonomy (NCBI): domain Eukaryota; kingdom Metazoa; phylum Chordata; class Mammalia; order Sirenia; family Dugongidae; genus Dugong; species Dugong dugon. Next base: position 94,908,707 of record CM057462.1, read on the forward strand.
CAGTGTTTTTCAGATTATTGCATTAGCAGCAGTGATTCACACATGTAGAAAATGGAAAATTTAAGTTTTCTTCGTAATACCTACCACAAGTGTTAAGTGAATGGAGAGCGGGTCAGCTGAAGAATACATAATGCACTGTTTTAAATTATCGTTGTGCTGCTAGCTATTTCCAGCTAAAATAAGCCACTAACCCTATAGAGTCTAACATTACTGCTTATAAAAAATACATAGCTCATTTTAGTTAAATTGAATAATGAAGTAGTTTTTAAAAGTCAGTGTTTCTTTAATCTCTATTGAAGTGATAAGATGACTTTTGTTTTGTGGTTGTTGATTTTTTTTTTTTTAACATATAGTATGTTAGTATGTTTTGGTAAAAGAGTGCCAATATTTTCATTTTAGTTCTGCTTTATTCCTTAAGACAATATATAAGGTTAAACTTATTTATTGCCTACTATATTTATAGTGTATAAACTAGTGAGTTTTTGATTTATTGACTTTTATCTTTACACTGCTAACTTAGAGAAAGGTAAAACTAAGTTCCCACTTCTAAAATTGCATAGCTGATTACTTTTATTTATGATTTCAAATTGCTGTTATCTTTAAAAGCATTTAGTCTTAGAAATATGACTTAAAATTTATAGATATTTCGGGAATGCCAAGTAAATAATTCAAGAAACCTCTTTAAAAATTGTACTCAATTCCTTTAACATATATGTTTACAAGGAGTGCATATACAATAGGGTAATCTCCTTAAACCGGCATAATTATAAAATATAAGGACAAGCACAATAGAAGTTAAATCAACTTTAACTGCAAAAGTTAAACCACCAGGTATTCAAATTTCTTGGAAGGAAATATTTTCTTTCAGATTACGATACCCTCCAAAATTGGATGTCTATACCTATAGATTTTATTTAATAGGAGCCATAGCAATAAAGAGAACTAGTACCTCTTAAAGGCAGTTCTAACCCAGTGACTTTGTGACTGCATACTAGATGGCCAACCAACGTTATAAACTGAGGCTATCCGGTCTTTGGAAATTAATTTTTATCTGAATTCTATTTTCTACTTGTCAGAAATGTCTCTGTCTCATCTACCGCACAGTTCATTGGCAAATTAAAGTTACCCCTAGGCAGATGTAGCTTGTCTTTGACAGACTCTACCCGTTAAGCCAACACATACTTCACTTGGTTAAATATGATGTGATTATTCTTGTTCTGTGACACTGGACTATTGTTCATATAATTGCTTTCTTGGAGAAATTTTTGGTTATCTTCTTGATGAATTAAATCTTGATATTTTGTTGTTATCTCATACTTGTAGAATGTAGAATACACAGGATTAATTTTTTTCAAAACCCTACCAAAGGTTTGTATGTAAGTATGTGCTGATCTGAAGTTTTCTCTCATGTGCTTTACCCCATCCCCAGCGTGTGTATATTTTCATATATTTTGCCAAGTAGCATAAGTGAATAGGGGAAGATATAGATGTATTGTTAGTTAGTTCTCATGAAAGGAATGCATATGGAAAATATACAATTAATTAATAGATGCATATGTTTTACGATTAGGGTTCATATTAAACCCTTTTATTAACCAGAGGGATGTTTAATTTTAATATGCTAATTTCCAGTTATTGTAGATCTGCTTAAAACCTTAGTAATATTTTCGTTAATGTAGAAATGTGATTCTTGAATATATTAATGTGACCTTTCTTTTCCTTAGAACAGATGTGTACTGTAATAGGAACATAGACCTAAGAATACTGTGTTTTTTTCTTTCAAGATACCCAAATTTTGAAATAATTAGATTGAAGAGCAAGTCTCACTTATGTATTATACAAATTTTCTTACAGCAAGTTGCAAAAAGAGCAATTAAATGATATTTGAGGTAACTTATGCTAATAAAATCATCTCCTTCTAGTTGAGTTAAAACAAAATTTTCCACAAGTTGCCAAAAAAGAAAACACATGGCTTTAATATAATTACCATAATATAGGTTTTAAATAACCCATTAATCATCAAACTTACAGAATAACTTTAGTTATGACTGTGATTCATTTTCAACCTGTTTCTCTCCCAATTCACATACCCCCCTTCTTATGTTTCTTAGGAAAGCTTTATCATAGTTTGTTTTCAGCTCCTGATTAAGCCTGTATTTACATTAATTTCTATTTTTTAATCTACATATATGGTTAGCATTTTTCAAATTTATTTTCCCAAAGTAAAATAATTTACTTTATTTTTTGGAAAATACACGTATATCTTATCTATTTGAATGCCTTTTTCACAAATCTTACAAATTATATGCTTCAATTTTTAAATGTAATGTGAAATAGTTACACGAGGAAACAAGAACATAGCACTTTATTTTGTGTTTTTCTCTTTGTCATGATGAAATGTAACCAGCCTTTCATGATCAACGATTGGTATTTTCCAAGCATGCATTTAAGTTAGAAATTCCAAGATATGCACTTAGAAGTCTCCAAAAACATGTTATTACTTTACAGTAGACGGTAAACTTCTTTTAAGAAGATTGGATTGTTTTGATTCCAGCGTTGAAATTAAAGTAGTTTTCATGATGAAGCTAAACAATGCAGAGGATGAAGTTTATATTTAAACCCACTGAACTTTTTTTTTTTTTTTTTTTGTATCTTAAGTTATTTGTAGATTTCATATTTTGGTCAGATAAACGTGTAGTTCTGGTTTTGAAAACCCAAGTTACGAAGTGTGGGATAATGGCAGGGTTTGAAGATACAAGAAATACTCATGAGATTCTAACTTTGAGATTATTTAAAAAGTATCTGGAGAAAAGTAGATGTTCAGTGTGTTGTCACTAATTAGCATATTTACACAATCTTAAATCTGGAAGGAAGTTGGGTGCTTATCTTATTGCTTTCTTTTACACTTGGGCAGGACTACTATTACTCCTCCTTGACATATGGGAATCTGCCTTATGTTTAAGACTCTAGAGAAAATAGAGTTCTATAATCTCACTTAATGCACAGTTTCACTATTTCATAGTCAAGGTACTGAAAAATTCTTCCTCATGATTAATCTATATATTTTATATTGCAAATTATTTACTTTTCTTTTTATCCTCGATGGATATTGAGAAAAGACTTACAGGAACTGCATCAATCTGAAGATCATTAACTTGTACTAGGTTTTGTTTTTGTGTTGTTCAGTCAACACATATAACTGAGCAGTGCTATGAAGAAGAAAAGAAAAAAAAAATTGATTCAACCCACATGTATTTCAACACCTACTATGCTTTAAGTTCTTCACTAGAAATGTTCACATACACCATCTAAGTTTCCTTTGAAGTATAATAGTACTCCAAATTCATGTTCCTTTCAATATAATATGTTGCAGATAAAACTAATCTGAATTGCTTTAACTTTACCAAGTATTTCTAGTTCGTTAATGATTATTTTGACTCCGAACCATCATCCCAAACTATTTTTTGAGCTCTGAAACACAAAAGTGGACAGCATACTCATTGTTGGATGATATGAGAAAATATAGATAAAAACAATGCCATACATTGCCAAGTGTTAATGGGATGGTCTGCGTTGCCACTGAGGGCCTGGCTGATACAGGGTGGAATAGGAAAATTCCAGAGTTCTTGGATAGCGTATTATTTATCCTTAATCCTAAATCATGGGTGGCAATGCACGAGGCATAAGGTTATCCTGCTGGTTTATTTGGCCTGCCTGTTGACTGGCATTTGCCACACAATGTTCACTTTTAAACCTTCTCTGCTTTGCTGTACTGTTCTGACTTCAGTCATCAGTTCTCTAGCATCAGAGGCATGATGCTCTCTGAAGAAAGATGCTGCTGGTGGTCTTGAATATGTCCTGGGCACACTTCTCCACTATACTCTCTTATTGCAGAGCAGATATATGGTGAGCTCCACCCTCCATCTCATTGTCCATGCTTGGCACAGAAAACAATATTCTTTCAATTAGCAGTTAGTATGAGAAAAAAGGACCTTTGTGTGTGCGTGTGTGTACATCCCCTCCCCCCGCCCCCGCTTTTCCTATTTAGTTCTACCTATAGGTTGGAAATCTCCCTTCATTTTAACAACGGCTCATGGATTGAATACTTTTGTGCTTAATATTTGAGCATAAAAGAATGAAAATACATGGTTTCTTCTTCAAAGAAATTTATATTTGACAAGACAAATGGAATAACTGGAGAACAGTAAAAAGAAACCAATGCATATAGTATATGCTTGACCTTTCTCTGAACTTTAGACACAGTTAACATATTATGTAGTTTAGTCCTGCTTTGAATCTGTACCTTGTATTATTCAATTGCCTTTAATTCTTTCCTAGTAATATGGGAAGTTCTTTGAAGAGTGTCTGTGTCTCTGTACGTGTATTGATTGGATATTTGTTTCAACAAAAACATTTGTTGAGAGTCTAGTATATACCAGCTCCTGCTCTGGGCAGAACAAAATGAGAAATGAGAAAGAGATAGCCTCTGCCTTCAAAGAACTTCAGAGAACTCATATACTAGCTGGAAGACAAGCTTACACATTAATAATTAATGGTATGTGGATAATGCTATTGAAGAAGCATGCTTAACTTGTTATGGGAGTACAGAAAATAGCTAACATTAGAGAATGGGTCATTGTGTTAGGGAAAGTTTAAAGAACAGATGACATTTATGAGGTCTTAAAGAATGAATAGGAGTTTTCCCGGAGAAGAGTGAGCAGAAATGACCATTTTTGACAAACAACACAATAATAAGGAAATCCCATTAGCAAATAATAGTAATAATAGCTCATATTTATTTAGCACTTACAATATGGCAGTATTGTTCTAAATGTATTTATTCATTTAATCCCATAGCAACCCGTGAGTTGTATACTATTGTTATTTTCATTTTATAGGAAAAGGAATCAAACACAGAGAGGACATGTAATTTGTCCAAGGTGACACAGTAGTTAATGGCTGAGCATGAGGAACAGTGAGCATAGTTTTCCCCGGCTATAGCCTAAGGTGCAAGGTGGGAAAGATAGGAGCTAAGACTGTAACGGTAGATTGAGGCCATGGCCTGTGGCTTCCGATATCATGAAAAAGACTTGGGGCTTTGTTCTGTCATCAGTAGGGAGCCACTGCAAGGTTGTGAGAAGGGGATTACCATAAATAGCCTATACTTTGGAAAGATTCTTTGCAGGCAGTGTGGAAAATAGATTGGAGGAGAAAGAGATTAGAGGCAAAGGGAAAAGGGAGAATGTGCATTTGAGAGATAATGACTTCTAATTATTTTGTATATCTCATAACATTGCAAACTCTGCTTGACATTCTTTATGACTTAACAAATTACTGTTTATGGAAACTGGAAAAAAAGTATGTAAATTTGGTGTCCCTTGCATTTATAGCCTACAGCGTGATACTAGTAGACTACTACTAGTTGAAACGCTACTCTCAAAGACATCAAATAATCACAGCAAAGGTGCATAGGAGGATGGGTGCATCTGGGGCAACTCTGTGAGCTCAGTAGTAATTTACCTGAGATGTTCAGTATTATGCTTTAAGTACAGACTGTAGGTGGGCTTTTTGGAGGAATTACCTGTGTCCACAATTTGAATTGAATGTTAGTGGAAATCTTTGTCTCTTAGCCTGAGTCTGTTGCTTTAATCAGGAGGCATTTTCTCAGTAATGCAAGTCTATAAGTACTGTTTTCCTAGCCTTTTAGTGTCCTCAGATCTTCAATATATTGAATTTTTTAAATATTCACTACAAAAAGGGTTTTGTAAAGTAATGGTGACAACCTCCAGGACACATGCCAGAAGATGGGCCAGCAAGCTTGCCTGCTGCCTGACTATTAAAGGCTAAACTCCTTTTGTGAAATCCCATTTCCTTTCTTTTTCCATTCCTCCCTCTTTTGTTATCTCCCAGTTTTTCTTCTTGGATGTTTATAACACTTCCTTCTCTAACATCACTGTCAAGACACCAGCAGCATTGTGCTAGCGACATTTAAGTGATTCTTAAAAGAATATATAAAATGCTTACAACATTTTACAAGGCTTTACATGAATTCGTCCCAGGCTACCTCTGGCCTCATCTCCTACTCTTCAGCAATATTAGCCTCCCTGTTGTTCTTCAACAAAACAAGCATGATTCCACCGCAGGGCCTGTCTTAGTTATCTAGTGCTGCTATAACAGAATATCACAAGTGGATGGCTTTAACAAACAGAAATTTATTTCTTCACAGTTGAGGAGACTAGAAGTCTGGATTCAGAGCACTGGCTCAAGGGAAAGGCTTTCTTTCTCTGTCGGCTCTAGAGGAAGGTCTGTGTCTACTTTCAAGCTCTGTGGGCCCAGTGTTCCTTGGAGGTTTCCATGTGTCTTGGCGTCAGTCTTACCCTGGGTTTAGGAGGTTCTCAGTGCAGGGACCCTGGGTCTAAAAGGACATGCTCTGCTCCTGGCTCTTCTTTCATGGTGGTGGTAAGGTCCTTCTCTCTCTGCTCTCTTCTCTCTCCTTTTATCTCTTGTGAGACAAAAGGCGTGACTCAAGCAAGGAAATGACTTGAGTAAGGGGGTGACTTGAATAAGATGATCTCCCTGAAGGACAGTAGTGAAGGGAAATCCTCCTAGTGGGCAGAATTTCGAGCAGTGCACCTGGTTGTTCATTTTGCTTGGAAGGAGAGATGGCCACGTGTGCAATTGTCCACTGATTCATAGGCTGTGGCCAATGGTTTGGCTGAATGGTTGGGGACTTAAAAGGAACATGATTGGAAGATTAGTGATGAGGAGGTATGGGGAAGATGCATGTGGATAGACCTCTCTGAACAGGCCAAAGAAGTGAAGATATTTGTGTCTCTTGAATGCTTACCAAAGGGTGACCTCAGGATCAGAGGATTTTATCAAGAGGAAACCAGTCATCCTCTTTCTTCAGCCACTCCCATTATTGCCCAATAAAAAACAAAAAACCAAACCTGTTGCCATTGAGTCCATTCTGACTCATAGCGACCTTATAGGACAGAATAGAACTGCCCCACAGAGTTTCCAAGGAGTGCCTGGTGGATTCAAACTTCTGACCTTTTGGTTACCAGCTGTTGCTCTTAACCACTATGCCAGCAAGTTTTCCATTGGCCAATGGACTTATGAACAAAGTAGTCATGGTGGCAGGAATGAAGGTTTTGCATGGGCTCAGCAACATGGGCTTCCACTCACCAAGGCTGACTTGGCTGCAGCCACTGCTGAGTGCCCAATCTGGCAGCAGCAGAGTTGAACACTGAGTCCCCAATATGGAACAATTCCTTGAGGTATTCAACCAGCAGCCTGGTGGCAAGTTGATTACATTGGCCCACTTCCATCATGGAAAGGGCAGTGTTTTGTTCTTACTGGGATGGACATTTACTCTGGATATGGATTTCCCTTCCCTGCCTGCAATGCTTCTATCATAACTACCGTCCATGGACTCACAGAACACCTTATCGACCATCATGGTATCCCGCACAGCATTACCTCAGTCAAAGAACTCGTTTCACAGCAAGTGAAGTGTGGCAGTGGGCCCATGCTCATAGAATTCACTGGTCTTACCATGTTGTTCATCATCCTGAAGCAACTGACTTGATAGAGTGGAATGGCCTTCTAAAGACACAATTATGGCACCAGCTAGGTGGCAATACCTTGCAGGACTGGAGTGATGTTCTCCAGGAGACTGTATATGCTCTAAACCAGTGTCCAGTGTATGTTACTGTTTCTCACGTAGCCAGGATCTATGGGTCCAGGAATCAAGGGGTGGAAATGGGAGTGGCACTACTCACTAACCACTTGCAAAATTTTTGCTTCCTGTCTCCAAGACCTTATCTTCTGTGGGTCTAGAGATCTTAGTTGCAGAAGGAGAAATGCTCCCACGAGGAGACACAGCATTGATTCCATTGAACTGGAATGCTACCCAGCCACTTTGGGCTCCTCATGCCTCTGGATCAACAGGCAAAGAAGGGAGTTACCATATTGACTAGTGTGATTGATCCTGATTACCAAAGGGAGATTGGATTGATATTACATAATGGAAGTAAAGAACAGTATGTTCGGAATGCAGAAGATCCCTTAGGGTGTCTCTTAGCACTACCATGCCCTGTAATTAGAATCAGTGGTAAACTACAGCAACCCAATTCCGACTTGACTACTAATGGCCCAGACCTTTAAGGAATGAAGGTTCAGGTGACCCCACCAGGCGAAGACCTACAACCAGCTGAGGTGTTTGTGGAGGGCAAAGGGAATACAGAATAGGTGGTGGAAGAAGGTAGCTCTAAATAGCAGCTACAGCCACATGACCACTTATGGAAAGAAGGACTGTAATTGTTATGAGTATTTTGTCCTTGTTTTATTATATGCGTATGTGTGTGTATACATTTATGTGTGTGTGTACATATATATATATATATATATATATATATATATATATATATATATATACATTTACATATATATACATATACGTGTGTGTGTGTGTGTATACATATACATATATATATATATATATAGCCCTGGTGGCTCAGTGGTTAAGCATTTGGCTGCTAACCAAAAGGTTGGCAGTTCGAATCCACCAGCTGCTCCTTGGAAATCCTATGGAGCAATTCTACAAGGTCACTATAAGTTGGAATCGACTCAGCGGCAATGGGTTTGGGTTTTTTATACATAGCAACCCTATAGGACAGAGTGGAACTGCCCCGTAGGGTTTTCAAGGAGCAGCTGATGGATTCAAAGTGCTGACCTTTTGGTTAGCAGCCAAACTCTTAACAATTGTGCCACTAGGCCCCCTGTATATATATTTTGCTTCTCTAGACAACCCAGCCTAAGCCAGGGCCTTTGCACTTGGTGTTTCTTCTGCCCATAAGACTCATATCTAGATATTGATATGGTTCACTCTTTTAGACTTCTACTCAGATATTACTTGCAAAAGGTGTCTTTCCTGACATCCTTGTCACTTTTACTTTCTAATCCCTTACTATGTTTTATTTTTTTTTCTTAGCACTTGTCATTACTTGAAAATACATGTAGATATACTAGCCTGTTATATTTTCTTTACTGTCTGTCACCCCCACTAAATTGCAGAAGGGCAAGGATTCTGTGTTGTTTACTATATCCCCAACACTTACAAGAAAGGCTGGCAATGAATAAATATTTGTTGAAAAAAATAAATGAAAGGATAAACAAATTTCCCATTTCTTGCTCTTTATTCTTAGAGCTATTTTCCCTTAGCCTGAGATGAAGGAGGGGGAAAGGTAGCTGATACGTGCTCTACTTACTCCATCCATCTCTTAATAGCTTTGATCCCTGTTCTGCAAACTGGCTACTCTATCTTCCTATTTTGTGTTCTCTTATATTGCAGATACATGTTTAATTAAAATATCTCACTAGAGGCAAAGTGTTTTACATGGTAGCCTGTTTAATTAAGCCACCGTGTACAAATCATACTACCTAGCCTGTAGTGCTGAAAAGTAAATATTTCTCTGTAGCCCTGTACAATTATTTATTTGATTATTCTCCATGCATCAAATAGCACAGTTGGTGCTTCAGCTCAGGAAAGCTCTATATATGTCTCATTAACTTACTCAGTGGAAGTACTATACAGAAGAATCTGGTTGTTATTTTGCCTTTAAAATGTTTACACATCATATATTAGAATGTTTATTTATCTAGGTTTTGCCACTGATACAATGTTTAAGAAATTAACACTGTCAATAGCTACAGTAATTTGATCTTTTTATAGGATTTCCTCAGGGAACTTGGAAGTGGTAAGAGCCCATGACTTTCAGAGTGAGGAAATTGTGAATTAATAACGCTTGTACTCCAGAAAAAGCATCCTGCCTTCACTAGGGGTGAACACTTTCACTTTTCTCTGTCTCATTTTTCTGAACAGGGAGATTGGGGGTCTCTGTCACTCCTAGTAATTTATTTGTCACAGTTGTGTTTGAATCCTACTGTGTACTTTAAGTTTAAAAAAGCAATTTATTGACCTTCTCAGGTTGCTTCTTACTAGAACTGAGGCATTTTCTCTTTGAGCGGAATAAGAGCTACTTCTTTTCAAGGCCTTTCATGAAAGAGAACACCTGTGACACAGTGCACTCCCTGACAGAGATAGCTTGCTGTCCGCTTCCTAGCTACACTCCTCACAACTCAGACTTATTTCAAATTATGCACTTTGGAAATAAGGGGTGTGGTTTGTTTGGTTTCAGAGAGAACTGTTTTCACACTGTATTTTTTGGAGTATCAGTGTCCTGGGAATCATTCTGGGGATTCCTTGAAAAGTAGGATGATGATCTGTTTCCTGTGTTGAGTCCTAACAAAGCACCCTAAGCTTGGAGAATTTTGGAGAATTCTTATGCAGATTTTATAACCTCCAAGTACCTGAAGATCACAAATTTAAGAGGTAAATCAGTAGAGAGAAAAAATACATTCTGTGCAGCTGTGCTTGATAGTCACAGAAATTTCCAAATAGTTTATAAACATTTAAATTACATGCATCTAAGATATCCAGGGATAGCAGAAAGATAAATGTGGTGAGTGGATGTATCTGTAGGTCAAGAGGAGGTCACTGGTAGATAAGGGGCAGCAATGAGTGATTAGCAGAAAATAGATTTATTTTATTTTTTCCAACTTTTAAGTTTGAAAATGTCAAACCTACCAAAAAGTTGTAAAGTAGTGAACACGCTTTCCATTATGTAGATTTATTGATTGTTAACATTTTGCCACATTTTCTTAATTTCTTTTTCACCATGTATTAAAAATTCATAAATAGAATAGCAAAACAATAGAGAAAATGAATGAAACAAATATTTTGTTATTTGAAACGGTCAACAAAATTGATAAACCTTTAGCTAGACTGACAAAGGAAAAAAAATAGAAGATACAAATAACTAAAATAAAAAATGAAAGTGGTTACATATGCTGACCTTGAAGAAATAAAAAAGGATAATAAGGGAATACTATAACAATTGAATGTCAACAACTTAGATAAACTAGATGAAATAGACACATTTTTACACAAACTACCTAAATGCACTAAAAAAAAAAAAAAAAAAAAAAAAAGAAAACCTCAACAGACCTATAACAAGTTAAGAGATTAAATTAGTAATAAAACTCAAGAAAGAAAAGTCCATGACCAGATGATTTCACTGTGGAATTCTACCAAACACTTAATGAAGAGTTAACATCAGTCTTTCTCAAACTCTTCCTAAAAATTGAAGAGGAAGGATCATTTCCTGACTCATTCTGTGAAGCCACCATTACCCTGATGCTGAAGCCAGATAAAAACACTGCAAGGAAAGAAAATTACAGACGAATATCCTTTATGAGTGTAGATGCCAAAATCTTCAACAAAATGCTAACAAACTGAATCCGTCAGCTTATTAAAAGGATTATTCACCATGACCAAGTGTGATTTATTCCAGGAATTGAAGAGTTATTCAATGTAAGAAAATCAACTAATGTAATATACATGTTAATAGAACAAAGGAAAAAAAAAAAAAAAAAACCTGAGCATCTCATTTGATGCAAGAAGTATTTGACAAAATTCCATACCCTTTTATGATTAAAAAAATTGATAATCAAGGAATAGAAGAAAACTTCTTCAAAATGATTAAGGCTATATATGAAAAACCCACATCAAACACCTTACTCAGTAGTGAAAGACTGAGAACTTTTCCTGTAAGATCAGGAGCAACACAAGAATGCTCACTTTTGCCACTTCTATTCAACCTAGTACTGGAAATTCTAGCCAGAGCAATTAGTCAGTAAAGAGAAATAAAAGGCATTCAAATTGAAAAGAAAGAAGTCAAACTATCTCTATTTGTAGATCTCATGGTCTTATATCTGAAAAACCCTAAAGAATCCACAAAAAAAAGCTGTTAATCAGTGAACCAGAGAAGTTGAAGGATACAAAATCAACACACAATAATGGGCTGTATTTCTATTCACTCGCAATGAACAATTCATAAAGGGAATTAAGAAAGCAATTCAATTTATAATAGCATCAGAAAGAATAAAACACTTAGGAAGAAATTTAACCAAGGAGGTGCAAGGCTTTTACACTGAAAACTATAAAACGTTTGCTGAAAGCTATTAAAGAAGACCTAAATAAATGGAAAGCCATCCCATGTTCATGGACTGGAAGAGTTAATATCATTAAGAAGACAAGAATTCCCAAAGTGATCTACAGATTCCAGGTATTCTCTATCAAAATCTAAACTGTTTTTTGCAGAAATGGAAAAACCTGTCCTATATTTTATGTGAATTTTCAAGGGGTCCAGAGTAGCCAAAATAATTCCAGTAAAGGAAAAAAAAAAGTTGGAAGATTCACAGTTCTAGATTTCAAAACTCACTACAAAGCTACAATAATCAAAACAGTGTGGTACTGGCATAAGGATAGACAAATACATCAATGGAAAAGAATTTTAAGCCCAGAAATAAATCCTCACATCTGTGGTCAATTAATTTTTGACAAGGATGGTTTTCAACAAGACCATTCAATGGGGAAAGAAAAATCTCTTCAGAAAACACCACTGGGAAAAGTGAATATCAACATGCAAAACAATGAAGTTGGACCCTCATCTTACACTATATTAAAAAATTAATTCAAAATGGATTAAAGACCTAAATTTATGAGCTAAAGCCATAACACTCTTAGAAGAAAGCATAAGGGCAAATATGCATACCTTGGTTTTGGCAAAGGATTCTTAGATATGACACTAAAAGCATGAGCTTCAAATGAAAAAATAGATAAGTTGGATTTCATCAAAATTAAAAAAAAAAACAAAACTTTGTGCATTAGAACATATTATCAAAAATGGGAGAGACAATTCAAAGAATGCGAGGAAATATTAGGAAATCACATACTTCGTAAGTGCTTAATATCCATAATACGTAAAGAACTTGTACAACTAAACAAAAAATAACAAACAACCCAACTAAAAAGAGGGCAAAGGACTGAATAGACATTTCTCCAAAGAAGATACACAAATGGACAACAAGCACATGAAAAGATACTCAACCTCATTAGTCATTAGGGAAATGGAAATCAAAACCACCATGAGATACCACTTCACACCTATTAGGATGGTAATAACAAAAGAAAAGAAATAGCAAGTGTTGGTATGTGGAGAAATCGGAACCCTCATCCACTGCTAGCGGGAAGGTAAAATGGTGCAGCTGCTGTGGGAAATGGTTTGGTGATTTCTCAAAAAAAGTAAACATAGGATTATCATATAACCCAGCAATTCCACTCTTACATATATACTCAGATGAATTAAAAACAGGGCCTCAAACAGAAGCTTTTGTATGCCAATGTTCTTAACAGCATTATCCACCATAGCCAATTGGTGAAAACCTAAGTGTCCACGAATAGATGAATGGCATAAAATATGGTATATACTTACAATGGGATATTATTCAGTCATAAAAGAATAAAGTTATGATACATATAGAACATGGATGAACTTTGGAAACTATGCTAAGCAAAATAAGCCAGACACAAAGAGGCAAATATTACACGGTCCCACTTATATGAAATAATACAGAACACGCAAATTGGTAAAGACAGAAAGTACATAGAGGCCACTGGGGGTAGGGGAGGAAGAATGGGAAGTTACTGATTAATGGGTACAGAGTTTCTGTTTAGGGCGATGAAAAAGTTTTGGAAGTAAATGGTGGTGGTTGCACAATTGTATGAATGAAATTGATGCCATTGAATCATACACTTAAAAATGGTTCACGTGACAACTTCTATGTTATATATATTTTGCCACAATAAAAAACAGAAAAAAAAGGTCTGTCTATATAGCCTGAGAGCCATCTATCTCGAGATAACATTAAAATGTTTAACACAATACTTCCCCTTGCCGTTGAGTCGATTCCAACTCATAGCAGCCCTATAGGACAGAGTAGAACTGTCCCACAGGGTTTCCAAGGAGTGTCTGGTGGATTTGATCTGCTGACCTTTTGGTTAGCAGCTGTAGCTCTTAACCACTGTGCCACCAGAGCTCCAACACAATACTTAGTGCAATGCAATATAAATTACATAATAGATACATCAGGGCTATTTAGGTCTCATGCAGAGGGCCTGGGAAGATGGACAGATAAACTAAAGTGTCTAAATCTTTTCTTTCTGGTAGCATAACTGGCCAAGACATCCTCTTGAGATTTTACTGTTGAAATCCAGACGTGAGATTTAACTTCAGGGGGATAATAACCGTGGTCTTTGTCCTTACCTATCAGCCCTCTCAGTCAGGAGTGAGCTCACCCAGAAAACATAGTTTGTGCTTCAACATGCTTACGTTACCAAAACCACACAAGGACTTGGGGAGGAAGTGGGGTATGGTGGAAAGAGCACAGCATTTGAATCCCACCTTTACCTTTTATCAGCCACAAGGTTTTGGGAAAACTATTTAACCTATCTTAGATCCTCTTTCTGCATTTGAAAAGTTAGAACAATGTTACTTACATCTCTTTAGGCTATAATGAAGACTGAATGAAGTAGTGTGTGTTTAGTGCTTAGCACAATCCCTGGCATATGACAGGAGGTAATCAGCAGACATTCATTCACTAAGGTATCCAGAGCTTATAAATTCATACAAACATTTATGTAATATATATAAATATGCAGGGCCCTGGTGGTATAGTGGTTAAGAGCTTGCTGCTCACCGACAGGTCAGCAGTTCAAATCCACTAGCTGTTTCTTGGAAACCCTATGGGGCAGTTCTACTCTGTCTTATAAGGTTGCTGTGAGTCGGAATTGACTCGATGGCGATGAGTTTTGGTATATAAATATATCATATAAATTAGATATTTTATATAACATGGTTTTATTAAATACGTTTTTGTTGAGCAACTGCTATGTGCCTTAAATTAATTATTCTTAGACCACTTAGATATTACATAGTTTCACAGAATAGTACTTTATCTTGAAGTCATGACATACAATGTTTTTTTTTTTCTTTCTTTCAAAGTACCAGAATGTCTCTGAAGTTGTTTTCTTCAGTTAGTAAAATCTAACCTCCTAGTGACCTGTTTATATAAGAAAGTTTATTCACCAGAGGCAGTGGGAAAAGAGTGTAGAGTTGTGAGTCAGAGAATCTAGAAGTACGTCCTGATGCCACCACTTACAAACTTTTGTTGTTGTTGGGTTTTTTTTTTTTGTTTTTTTTTTGCTTTTCAGTTGAGGAGAAATAGTCATTTAACTTTTGGAGGCTCAGTTAACTATATATGATATTTACATATTTTAATTAGCATTGTTGAAAAATACAAAAAACTGGGACCTATTTTGCTGGAAGAAGAAAGATAAAGTTACTGGACAGAAAGTAATGGTAAACTATTACAAATGAGTACAAAGTGAAGCGATCGGCTTAAATGCTCAGGTGCATTTGGGTTGTATATAAAGAGCACCCTGCTTAAAAGTATTATAAAATACCCCAATTGTTGCTCCACATTTCTTTTAAAAAGAGGGGAGAGATTCTGTTATACGAGAGCAATTAAGTGAGAGACTGTAGGGAGACAGGGGAAGGGGAGACTTGACTAAATGGTACTCTGGATCTTATCAACCCCCACAAGTCTTTAGATAATTTTCATGCCTCCTGCAGAAAGATATGAATAGAAAGCTCATATAACCAGTATGCATTGCAGAGAAAGTTATATTTAACCTTTATCCAAATGACTTTACAACATTTAAATCAAATTGCACTTTATTTCTTGGTTGTTTCCAAGAATAATTTAGGGAGGAAAGGTTATACCTTCTCTTTTGTCAAAGACTTCCTTCCTGCATTATCATCGATCAAGGTGGTTTTGTCTCTTGGCAATTTAAAGGCAGTAAAATGTTATATCTTTAAGGAAAGGTGTTCTGTTCACATAAATAGCTATCTCTTTGAAAAATGGCTCTTCAAATAAACTCAAAGCTGTGAAACAGTGAAAAAATAGTAAAATAATTTTGGACTTCCCAAGGAACATGCCAAGCTTCTGGTTTGGTCTAAATTAGTAAAAATAAGATTTTTAGGAGCCTATCTGGCAATTGCAGATTAAATTAAGCAACTGCTTCATTTTAGTAAAGATTTTCAGAGTTTAATATTATGAAGGAGCTATCTTTATAAACACAGTCTTTGCTTAGGATTCAAGGACTTTGAGTTTTAATGCCAGCCAAATCCCAAATGCCCATTGAGCACATAGGCATACATTTGCCTCTGGTAGCTTTTTTGGTCAAATGGAATTAATAATTACCTGCTCTATCAACCTTACATTGTGCATTATGGTAGGAGTATTGAATACTCTGGTTCTAGAATGCTTTAGTGATCTGCAAAGGAACGTGACAAAGGCAGTAAGAAGAAAGAAAAAAAAAGCTGCTAAAAAGTTTTGTGCTTATCAAACTAAAAAAAAACTGAGTAAGCTTAAAGATGTATTAATGAAGTTTGTATTTTATGTGAACCATAAAGGTATTTTTGCCAAGAACTTAGTATTCTGAAAGCTTTGATGTTTGGGTTTAGGGTTTCTTAGAACATTTCTGCATTTGTGTGCACCAGTCCTTTGTCAGTGACTGAAAACCAGACAGCCATTGTTTAGTGAACCAGCTCTGATGTGTGGCTTAGATTTTCAGTTTTTGTTGATCCCAATCGATCGATATTTATTGTTGGATAACACTAACAATGTAGGCCTTGCCACCAAGGAACTATAATCTAGGCAAGGAGAATGTATGTTTGGCATGTAATATGAATTTATTTGCATAAATACAGGTGATAAAAGTATAAAATATAATGAATAGCTCTCCCACGGCTAAAATGTAGTGCCAATCTGCTTATGAAACTAAAAGTTAGCAAAACAATGGTACTGCTTCTCCTTCCAAATGTCTATTAGCCCTAGATCTGCCTCTGTTATGGTGGCTTATTTTCTCGAACAATTAATGACTGTAGGGGCACTATGAATCAGAAATGACTCAACAGCATTGTTTTTTTTTTGTTTTTTTTTTGTTTTTTTTTGAGCTATACTTAGGAATCTGGTGCACCAGCAAGAGCCCAGATATAGGTAATCTGCTTGTGGGAGCAGGTAGGAAACATGCTCCCAGCAGGAGAGGAACATAGCAGCAATGTGAGAAAGGCTATCTTCTCATAAAAAATGGAGAAACGATAGAACAATTACATCACATGCTTCTTATATCATTTAGTCCTTATCATCATTTATAGATAAGGAAACAGAGACTTAGAGAGGTCAACTGACAGA
This sequence comes from Dugong dugon, assembly GCA_030035585.1. NCBI lineage: Eukaryota > Metazoa > Chordata > Mammalia > Sirenia > Dugongidae > Dugong > Dugong dugon. The sequence continues at coordinate 94,925,930 of CM057462.1, forward strand.
TGCTAGGTAACCAAGCTGAAAAATGGTACAACCAAGACTTATCCCATGTCTTCTGATTTGGGGTTACATATTTTATGTATTGGCAAGGTCAGTAGACTCAATGATATTCCTTCATGCTATCCATGCCACCCCTTCCCAACCACCAACTCCCAGCCCCTATGGGAAAACATGTAGGGTTAGCTTACTCTCACATCTCTCTGCTAAAAGCCTTTTCACAATGAGGACCTGACAAATTCATTCACACTTAAGCGTAAGTGACTCATGGGGTTTAATGTGTTTTTCCATTTTAGGGAAATAAGCATTAAACCAGAACAATTAATCTCTACTCGTATAATTTGTCACATTAGAGAGCTGAGGCAAAGGGAAGTATTTTGAAGGATAAGAGAGTCTTTTCCAATCCCCTCAAGGCCGGAGATACAGATGATAGGCTAAATGTCCCAGAAAAGTAGTTGTATTCTTAAACCTTTCATTTATTCACCACATTTACCACCTACCAGCTCTGTGCCCGTGTTTCCTGGCTTCCCTTCTGTATCTATAAATCAGCTGTGCACCTGGTAAGGCCATCAGCTCCATTGTGCATTGTATTTTATCTCCTCTCGCCTACAAGGACTTTGCTTCTGCCCTTGTCCTTGCTGTCCCTTGCATCATCAGATTTTTCTACCAGTATCAGATTTTTTATATCCATGTACAAACATGCTATCACCTTCTTCCTTAGAAAGCTCTCTTTGACCTCGTGCTCTCCTCCATTTTTTTTTACCCTATTTCTGTTCACCTTCATAGCAAAACTTCCCAAAATAATCATCAATACTCTGTCCACATTTTTTTTCCTCCCCCATCCTCTTGTGAAACTTTCTAATCAAGTTTTCCCCTCACCACTCCACTACAAATATTCTTGCTAAGGTTATAAGTGACATCTGTGTGACAGATCCAGTGATCAATTCTCAATCCTCAGTCCATCAGCAGCATTTCATACAGTTGATTACTCCCTCATTCTTTTTTTTTCCCCCTCATTTTTTTACTATGGTAAAAAAAAAAAATTTTTTTTTAACAAAACATTTGCCAATGCAACAATTGTGACATGCACAATTCACTGGCATTATGTTTATCATGTTGTGCATACATTGCCACTATCCTTTTCCAAATTGTTCCATCACCATTAACAGAAATTTATTTCCCCTAAGCAAGAACTCCTGCTTTCTCCTTCCCTCCTACCCTGATAAGCACTAATAAGCTTTGCCTATTTCATGTCAGTGGAATCATATAATATTTGTCCTTTTGTGACTGACTTATTTCACTCAGCATGTTTTCAAGGTTCATTCATATCATAGCATGTGTCAGGACTTTATTTCTCTATCTTGCTGAGTAACATTCCATTGTAGGTATATACTTACTACATTTTGTTTATCCATTCATCCGTTGATTTATGTTGTTTTTGCCTTTTGAATATTGTGAATAGTTCTGCAGTGAATACTGGTGTACAGGTTTCTGTTTGTGTTCCCGCTTTCGGTTCTTTTGGGTATATACCTAGGATTGGGATTACTGGGCGGGATGGTAGTTCTAAGTTTAACTTTTTGAGGAACCAACAGACACTACTGCCTCATTCTTGAAATACTCCCTTCACTTGACTTCCATCAGACACTAATCTCTCTCCTTCCTCAGAGGCCATTCTTTCTCAGCCTCCTGAGCTTCTTCCTTCAATTTTCCCAAACTCTAAACATCAGAATGCTCCCACAGGAATGTGCCCGTCCGCTCCACCCTAGGTCAAGTATCCCGCATAGACTCATGACTGTAAACAACTTCTGTATGCTGATGATCCCCAAATTTGTATTTCTAGCTCAGACCGCTCCTCTGTACTCCAGACCTACATACTATTCAACAATGTTCTTGACAGTTAAGACTTAGCATGTCCAAAACTGAAATAAAGATTCCCCTGCCCCCACCCTCCTTGCAAAAAACATCCTTATCCATCTCACAAAAAACAATTCCATTTTTCTAATTGTGCGGGCTAGAAATCTCGGAGTCTTCCTTGACTCATACTTTTCTCCGATAGTCTACATTTCAAGTTCATCAGCAAATAATATCAGCTCAACTTTAAAAACGTATCCAGAATCTGACTACTTCACATCACCACCACTGCCACTCTTCTGATCGAAGTCACCGTTATCTTGTATCTAGATTATTAAATTAACCTCTTAACTAGTTTTCTTGATTTCAGTATTTCCTCCTTACAATGTAGTCTCCCCACAACTGCCACAATGATCCTTTATATGTGTGAGCAATTGTGCCACTTCTCTATTCACAATCTCCCGATAACATCCCATCTCCCTCAGAGCACGAGTCAACGTGCATACCCTGTAGCTACAAGGTCCTGTTCTTCTCCATCTGTTACTTCTCTGACTCCTTTCCTATTATTCCTCTTCTCACACCATGCCAGCCACACTGGTCTACTGGCTGATGCTCAGACAGACTAAGCAGCACCCATCATCATTTGCTGCCTTTTCATGTTGTCAAGAAAGAATTTCCCCCAGATATCTGCATGAACTTTCTTTGTTCGGATCATTGTTTGAATGTCACCTAATCAGAGAGGTCTTTTCTGAAAATCTGTATAATATTTACTATCCCAGCCTTCTTCCTATTATCCTTATCCTTGCTTTCATGTTCTGTATAACACTTATCACCACGTGATGTGTGTGTGTATATATGTATGTATGTGTGTATTTGTATATATATATCTACATCTGTATTAATATTCATATTTATATTGTATTGTCTACCTCTCCCTGCTAGAATATTAAACTCCATGAGGATAGGAACTTGTCTATTTTGTTCATTGCTAAGTCTCCTAAACCTGGCTACCACATGATAGGCAGTGGATATATATTTATTGAGTGAATGAATGAACAAATGAATTGAGCAGACTGTTTTGGGTACCTGCTAGTTTTAAGCTCTGTGCTATGCTCTAAATATCCACAGATAAATTGGGAAAGTTCTCCGCCCTCAAGTTGAATGGGAGAGATAAATGTGAATAGATAAATCAAAATACAACGGCATAAGTAAAATAGTGAAAGTAACTGACCAAAAACAAAGGAAATTTTATCTGCAAATATAAATTTTAAAAATTGAATAAAATATTATTATATAAAATTTAGCAATAGATTACCAATGAGAAGCAGAAAGAGAGGGGGAGAGAGAGAAGGAGAGAGGGACAGTGTGGAAAGTATACTGAACTTGTAGTAAGAAAACTTAAATTCATATCCCAGTTACATTGTTTACTAGTAGTGTGACCTCAGACAAGTAACTAACCCTGTCTGGTTTCTTCCAATGTATACATTATGCCATCAACTTTGTTTCATTTTTGTGAAGATTAAGTCAGATAATAGGAAACATAACAGGCTTATGTACTTAAAGTAAGACATTACATTTTTTTCTTTGTTCCCGTATCCAGTACTTCAATTTACATTCACAATTTAGCCCTCTCTAATATCTTACTCCACTGTCATTTCTCAATGACTTTCTAAATTCCCACCACATGACTTCTATTTTCTTCCTATGAGACTTTTTGACACGATGTGATGCTATAATAACCCTCACCACCCCCTCAGAGATTAATCAATCTTTTTCTCCTTTGCTTCAGTGATACTCCATATAGAAAGAACTGGTGCATGCTTTAGGCATATTTCTAAAGGTGGAAAGCTGGATCAGTCATCACCGTTGTAGTGATAAGTGAATATGTATTTTTTAATTGGCAGTGTGTTTCTTTGGACCACAGTCTAGCAGTAGTTCTTATCACGTCACTGTGCCATGGATCAGCGAGAGTGAAAGGATATTTATAAATGAGCTGAGAATTGCACATCCACAAAAAACATGGCTTTTATGTTTCTTTCTGTGCAGCAATGAGACTGTTAAAACAACAATATCAACAGTAACATAACTATTTTTTTGGGGGGGATGAGAATATCACAATTGTAAAGGCTATTTGTAGGGCATAATCTGGAAGAAAAAAATATCAAGAGTCATTGTTTTAGACATAATCTCTTTGAGGACAGGCACTATTTCCTATTCATGTTATATGGTGACAGGCTAGTAGCTGGTTAACCGATGTGCTTAATTTATTTTTCTAGTATGTTTGTATTTTTCTGCATATAAGACAGACTTATTTTGGTCCCAATTTTGCCATTGGAATATTGGCAGGCAGAAGGTGATATAATAATGTAATATCTGAAATTATAGCCTATGAAGGCACCCATTCACATATTTTTTGTCAAACAATTAGGATATTTCTATAACATGAACAAATGTGCAATAGAAAAATGAAAAACAACTCATTTTTAATGTGTGTTTCATATAAACACAGAAAGTTTATACGGCCATATTTCCTAACTATAATAGTTCAAATCCCTTCCTTTTAAATACTCAACTTAGAAGCTTTTGTTAATTAATATCTAGAATTTATAATTGTTTTCCTTTCTGTATCATAGTAATGACAAATGTCAAGAGTCATATCTTACCACCTTTGTCCAGGTCCAGTGCTATTTTTTTGAAATTCCATGAAAGATTTTTTTTACACAAGTTTTTACCAGTTGGAAGATCTTAGGGATTATTTAGTTTTCAATGAAAGATAATCTTTTAAGGAGTTTATGCTCCAAATATTTTCTGGTTTTGGGGTAGCATGCATCAGACGTAATCATTGCATTTGGATTGGGATTTTTGATTTTTAACATGTTCTCATATTCTCTAGGCATTTCATGTTTCCATCTGGTCCTCATAAAAGATTTCACATTTGTAATGCAGCTCATGCTCCCGCTTAGAAAGCATTGTTATAATTCCATCCATGACTCTGGTTTGATAGAACAGATCTTTTTTTTTAACTTTGGGTTTTGCTTTTGCTTTTTTTCTTCCTTAAACCTAGGGATAACACTTGATTTTAATGGTACATTTCTCACTGACAATAATTGTAGCATGCACATTAAGACAACAGGTTCACTCCTCACTTCCTTCTGTGGAGTTTGAAGCTGCTAGGGCAAGAGAAGTAACCACGCTTTGAGTCCAGTATAAGTAAACTTAGCAGTCAATCGTCTTTCCTCTTCATTAAATAATTAATTCTCAGTCATCACTGATGGAAGGAATATTTTCAAAGACTTGAACATTTTCTTGAAATAGCCAAACGACTGGGAACCTCTTTTCATCATATTAAAAAGTAGGTCCTAATGCACACTTTGTATAAATGCACACAGCAAGTTCTTTTCTATTTCATTAGGTGCTCGGTACATGCGTGTGGATTTGTTTAGCAAATACCTATGTAGCCCTTACTGTGTGCCAGGCAATGCTCTAAGAACTTCACAGATATTAAGCTCTAAGAACTTCACAGATATTAATCCATTTAATCCTCATAGTAACTTTATGAGTAAGATAGTATTAGCACCTCTATTTTAAGGGCCAGGAAACTGAGGCAAAAGGCTTTAAGAAACTTGCCCCACAACCACAGCTAGCAAGGGACAGAGCCAGAATCAAACCTAGGTAGTCAGGCTCCATTATCCATGATCTTAACCATTGAAACTCTGCTATGACTTATATAGTGTTCAGCTGCAAATTCCCAAAGATCTATTATTGCTTTCCTAGAATTGAGTGGCACACTCTGTGTAGCTCCCCACAGCACCACTTTTGACTCATAGTTGGCACTCAGTGTTTATTTGTTTATTTATTTGTTTAATGATGAATGAGGTAATAACTGAATCTGCCAAATGTGAAACAGGCAGACCCAGAGATGAATCCCAGTGGTAGCCAGTGGAAAAGGTGCTCTTCACTTAGGAATGTGGGTAGGTCCCAGTATCCAAAGATGGCCAAATTTAAGGCCTCAGTTTCCTAGGTTGATCCTTTGGACTTTGGATTTTCAAATCTTGAGAACTGTCTTCATTTTTTAATGATTTCTCTTTACTGATGTAGTTTTAAGTGAAACTCAAACCACATAGCTATAAACTTAGAGTTACTCTCATACTTTAGTCCTAACCCTAATGGATTTAGAGGAAGTCATTTCTAGAGTTTTAACTGGGGGTGATTATGTATCTCTGATGACATTTGGCAATATCTGAGACATTTTTGGTTGTTACATCTTCAGGGGGTTGGGGGGGATAGTTTCTCCTGATATCTAGTGGGTAGAGGCCAGGTATACTGCTGAACATCCTACAATGCACAGAACAATTCCCTACAGCATGTTTCAGGTTGAGAAACCCTGGCATAGACTAGAATGAGTAAAGATAATATCCTCTATCCTGAGAATTAGAGGATCCTCTTTTTTTGCCATTTGAGGGCTTGACAATGATGACTGGAGTGGTGACGGCCTAGGGGTCTAATTCTTTGGCTAGGTGGTTTGTAAAGAGATCTGAATTTTGTGTGCATCAAGTTCAGTTTAGCAATAGAATGATATTTGACATTTTATGTTTGGCTTTAAGACCATCCTTTCTCACTTCCTATCACTATGACTTTGCTTATTCATACCTTCATTTTCCCTTCTCAATCAGAAAGCAAATAAATAAATAATCATAGAATTTGGGGTGCTATTAGATTGTGTAGTGGCCAAGGATTATGAGAATGCCTACAAGCCTGTCTTAGCCTAGCCATTTCTCCTACTTCTGAGCTTTTCTTGAGGAAAAAATGCCTGAGGGACAGTATAAATAGGAAATAAGTTATTATTTTATAATAACCTGAAATTCCAAAGCTTTTCTCTCTGCTAAACTGAGCTGGAGCACATGGAGCCTCTGGCTTCAGCCCAAGGCAGTTTTATGTTGTGTTGTCATGGTGAGGGGAACGTCATTGAGGAGGACATGACTGAGTGAGTCCTGCCTGACTAGAAGACTCCAACCTGAGAACATTTGGAGCAAGAGCATTTCCACCAGAGAGAACAGAAAATTACAAGTGCAAAGGTCCTAAGGTGGGAATTAGCTTGGCATGTTCAAGAAATAGAAACAAGCCTAATGTGGCTGATGAGTAATTAATGAGGATAACAATGGTATGATATACTATAATAGAGATCAAAGTGTGATAGCACTTCTTCAGTTGTTGGCTGTGTGACCTTGGGTAGGTTATTTAACATCTTTGTGTGGGGGTATCTTTATCTATTAATTGAGGAATTTATTGTAGCTGCCTCATAGTACTGTAGTGAGGACTAAGTGAGTTAATACATTGAAAGCATTTAGAACAGTGCTTGACACAGAGTAAGCACTCAATAACTGTTACCATTGGTGTGATTATTTCAGGGAAGGGCAGAAAGAGACTGATTCATTCAGTTCCCATGGTTAGGAAAATATAACAGATGAAATTTAAGTTCACTCATTCACTCATTCACTCATTCATTTATTTAGTAAATATGTATGGAATGCCTGCTGGGTCCTGGGTACTGCTTTTCTGCTTTTGCACATTCTCCCTTCTTGCTGCCTAGGTTGGTTGATACCATTGTTCTGTTGTCAAAGTTTAACATCTGCATCATCCTTTTCAATGTAATCTCCTTTGGTGCAGGGGAGAGTACAGATATTAGAGACATAAATTATACAAATAATTATTTAGTTGCAATTGTGAACCATGATATCAAGTATAATCTAGTCAGTGAGAGGAAAAATGTAGAAAACATCAAAAAAGAATGAACAATGATAAAATGTCTCAGCCCAGAGGTTCAATACAAGAGAGATAAGAAATATAGGGTATCATAAGAAGAGATGGGATAATCAATATCTTTGTAGACTCCCTAAGTTCTCCATATTTCATATTTTTATCTTCTTCAATTTTCTAATAGTAAACACAAACAAAAGGACTTCAGTGCTTATTTTTTGGTCAGCAGTAAAGGGATCAGGAGTTAAACAGTCTAGCTTGCTTTTAACCCCAAGATAGGCTTAAGTTGGGGGCCCTGGTGGCACAATGGTTAAGCATTTGGCTGTTAACCAGAAGGTCAGCAGTTTGATCTACCTGCTGCTCCTTGGAAACCCTATGGGGGCAGTTCTTCTCTGTCCTATAGGGTCACTATAGGGTTGTTATGAATCAGAATCGACTCAACGGCAACAAGTTTTTTTTAGACTTAAGTGGGGAGAGGTATTTGGAGATGGGAGTTTCCAAGGGGCAGAATAGGTAGGGCAGCTATTCACGGGGAGGAGTGTGGGCTCTTTGGGTATTCTTGCAGCGAAGAAAGGTGGGTGGGAGTGGGGATATGATGGGGTGGGGAACAGAACTGGACTAGAACTGGCTTGGAACGGGAAGGCTGAAGGGTGGTTCTTTGGAATTTGGGTTTGCTCATACAAACACATTTTGCAGTTTTTGGGTTTACTTGCTTGTCATCCTTTATTAGTGTGTTGAATGTGAGAGCAAAGATTTGTGACCAGGGAATTTATTGTCTTTGTATAGCCAGCATCTCTCATTGTACTAGGCGTATAAAAGTCGTTTAGTGAATATTTTAGATCCCTGGTGGTGTAGTGGTTAAGAGCTTGGCTGCTAACCAAAAGGTTGGCAGTTCAAATTCACTAGCCACTCCTTGGAAACCCAATGGGGCAGTTTTACTCTGTTGTATAGGGTTGCTACGAGTCGAAACAGACTCAATGGCACCTAACAACGACAGCAGCAGTGAATATTTTTGAATTAATATATCAAGTTATATACCAATTAATAAATTAAGTTTGAGAGAATCATACCCACTAGACTTAACCTACAATTTGCTTAATATTGATGTGTTTGAAAATAAAGCTCCGAGTCCATACCTAGATAAAGGGTCAAAATATAACATGTGGCTACTATGGTCAGGCTAATAATTCAGCATCTCTCTAAACTAATAGTCTTTCCATTTATTCTACACGTATTCAGTGGTTGTGGGGGACAACTGATATTCCCATGGTCAAAAATAGCATGTAGAATCAAATTCTCTTACTAAGTCTTTACTCTGGTCAGGCGTAGTCAATATTGTGGATATACTCAGCAAAACGTTTCCCATGTTTCTGTAGATTTTCTTGTTTTTAAAGCTTCATTTGTGACTTTGAAAACCAGAAAACTCTTTAGGAAATATTAGAATAAAATAAGTTATTCATTCCTGGTAAAATCCCTATGCCATGCAGTTCTTGAGTTAGAAACTCAGCTGAGAGCAACTAGTGATCATCAGCTGGCTGCAACTACTTGTGAGTTGCAGAAATATTCATTTGAGATAGTTTTAATGATATTTAGAAAATTCTATTCAAGAGTGCTTTCTAAGAGCAATTTACATTTCACCAGTTACCTAACGAGTTGCATGTGGAAATCAGAGTTAACTGGCATCATTTATTCCAGTTATATTTTAAAGGCACTGACAGGTTGCCACCTGGGTAATGGGCTTTCTTTTCTGTAGCTCTGAAAAGATCATAGAATCTTAGAGGTGGAAGTTGTTTTCTTCTTTTCCTGTTACTCTTGTAACATTATCTATGTGGTTGTTTCAGTAAGACAAACATTTCCACCTGAAAGTAGGTATTTGGTTTTGACTTTTATAATAATGTAGATTCCGATTGAATAGATTCTAAGATTAAGTATTTGAATTCTGTATTTTATTTTGCTCGTGTAGGTGCAAACTGGAACATTACATTTCCAATATGAGGTTAATATTTTAGTATCCCTTAGCAAATGGAGCTCTGATGGCACAGTGGTTAAGAGCTCGACTGCTAACCAAAAGGTTGGCAGTTCGAATCCACCGGCCACGTCTTGGAAAACCTATGGGGCAGTTCTGCTCTGTCCTATAGGGTCACTATGAGTTGGAATCAACTTGACGGCAATGGTTTATGGGGTTATCAAAAGTATCTGAAAACCTAACAACTGTTCTGTAGTGACCACCAACAGCTTAGATGGTTCTCCAAATAATTCAACTTGATGGTAGGCTTTGGATATAAGTTGCATTATCAGACTCAAGATAATACCATTTCCTAAAATTGTCTAGGGAATACCATCTTAAATTAGTGAAATATGCTCATGTTATACGTTTTTTTCAACCAATATCAATTGAGGACTTACTGTATGCTAAGGTATAATACAAATGTATATTATAATAACTACAAGGTTTTGTAATACAGACTGTGATCTGAAAACAAAATACATATGTGATGTAACAATTACCGTAATTTCATAATTTATAATGATGAAACTGCCTGTGTAATTGAAAACACCATTTCTTTATTTTTTGATGCATGTTGAAGTAATTATACTCTTGAATTAATTATACTTAGAAGTTCTTACTATTTTCACATTTAAGCATATCCTGATATGATGGCATATAGTTTTGATGGCCTGGTTAATATTGATGAAAAATTTCAGTGGCATTTCTTGGGACTAGTAGTCTGCTGCATATTTTATTTTGATATTATTGCAATAACAACTACATTAGTTATTTTCCCAGCCTGGAAGTCATTAATTAAGGGACTGAAGCCTAATTTATGTAAAAAGCAATTTCTTGAATAAGTGAACAGTTCACAGAGTTATTTAAATGTCTTGTGCAAATTTATTAAATGCTCTAGCAAATATTTTTTAGAAAATTGTTTTTAATAGATCACAGTCCTTTGCAAACTGACAGAAGCAGTCCCTGGGAATTCTTCTGCATCCAGAAACACAATTAGATATTTACACACCTAATCACACTTCGTTTTATTTCATCCTACTGTATACCACCTAAAAGCTGAAAGTCTGTCCAGTTCTTCTTTGGAGGACTAGTTAAGTAGACAACATGCAGAGACATACAGGAGCTAAGTGTACTCTGTGGTTTGTTTGCTGGCTTCATTCAAGCCTTAGGTTTGGATTCTTCATTTTGGGTCAGTTGATCAACAGGAATTCATTGAATGCTCACTCATGGCTGAGTCCTGCTGTAGACTGTGTACGTAGGAGTCGCAGAAAGAGAAATCAATCATTATCAACAAACATTTATTGAGCACTTACAAAGGGGCACAGTTTCTCCCTCAATAGTTTGCAGTAACGTTGGGGAGATGAGACATGTACATTTTTAAAATGCCTATTTCAAAATCTGGCTAGGGAATTGTGTTGCTACAGTGTAGCTAAGCCAGTTGCAACAACATGAAGTAATTAGGTCAGGATGAGAGGTGCATTACAGTGTTTTGCTAGGTACTGTAGGATTGAGAACAAGGTAGGTGTCTGGCATTGTAATAGTAGAAGTAAGGAAGGTAGGATTCCAGATAGTGTCACTTTAAAAAAAAAACAACCCATTGCCGTCAAGTCAATTCCAACTCATAGCAACCCTATAGGACAGGGTAGAACCGCCCTACAGAGTTTTCAAGGAGTGCCTGGTGGGCTCAAACTGCCAACCTTTTGGTTAGCAGCTGTAGCACTTAACCACTACACCACCAGGGTTTCCGGTGTCACTTAAAGCACACTAGAAACAGGGCTCTTACCACTGGGTGGGGAGACGAAGTGCCTATAGTACTTTTGTACCTTGGAGAGCTCCCAGTAACCTCTAACTTTTATTTTGTCAAAGATCCTGCTGAGGCTTTTTGTCCTCTGAGCCTGAGGCCTGCCTGATTAGTTCTCTCCTCATGGTGGAGCCAGGGCTTTGAAATGGTTCTTTCCAGTTCGAACCCCTGCTGAGAATTTCCATTTCTAACAAGTTCCCACGTGATACTAGTGCTGCTGGTTAGGGACCAATTCTGAGAATCACTAGTTGAGCAGTGGTTCTCAAAAAAATGTATTATACATAAGAATCACCTGGGGATCTTGTTAAACTGTAGATTCTGATTCAGTATATCTGAAGTGGAAATGCAAATTATCAGCAGGGGGTTGAACCATAACGAACTGGGTCGAAGCCCTGGGTGGAACTAAATGATAGACAATGCCAAAAAAAAACCCAAACTCGTTGCCATCGAGTTGATTCCAACTCATAGCAACCCTATAGAACAGGGTAGAGCTGCTCCATAGGGTTTCCACGGATCGACTGGTGGATTTGAACTGCCAACCTTTTGGTTTGCAGTCATAGCACACTGTAGCTCTTAACCACTGTGTCACTGGCCCCCATAGTTGATGCAGCTGACTTCAGTTTGTTGTGATTGGGCTTGGTGCTTGGACAACATCTTCAACCTGCTAAAACCTTTTGACCCCCACAATAGATCATGAACAATATTTTTGGGTTCCTCAAATGTACATATGTACCGAGGAAGACAAATAGGTTTATCAAGGATTCATGATGTTGGCACACTGTCTCGTGGGGAAGGAGCATGTTCTTGGCTCAGGCTGGTGAAGTGTTGCCAAGGACAAGGTGGCGTATGCTCAGCTCCAATTAGTGGTAGAGACAATAAACACAGTAAGAGTTCAGAGGAAGAAGTTGTTATGAGGGCTGGAGAATTCATGAAAGGTACCATGCCATAGCTGGTCCTGCAGTAATGAAAGAATTCAGGCAATCTGAGATCAAGGGAGAAGTAATTCCAGGTGGGAAGAATGCTTACCATTAACATTCCATTGATTTCAGGGGAAGACAATTACAAGACAAGCTCTTTATCTTTAAATAGCCTATAATCCACCTAAGGGAGAAAAGAAACCGGCACGCATGAATTGGTATTAGAATAATTACTAGTTATGTAGTAAAAAGAATAAAGAGATAGAATATAAACTTAACAATGATGCTTAGAAGATAAAGTCTTAGAAATAAAGGATCAGTTTTGGGTAGGGCTAAATTAGGGTAGTGTGTGGAGATTTGTCTCTTGATCTGAGTTACTATTTTCTGTTTCTTATATTAATACTTCAAAGTATATGTTATATGTGCTTAACTGGAGACTTGAACTCAGACAAATTCAGGCAAATCCAATATAAATGTATTTATTTTCATTATGCATGCATACTAAATAGACATTTTAAAAGATTTTATATATGTAAATATATTCTAATAGTTTATGCTTCCATTAAGTACCTAGCACAGCACACTCTGAAGACCATGTGCTAGAGGGTAAGAAATTATAGCTTTGTTAGCTATGTGCCTATAAAGGCAAAAATGCCCTCTGTATACTGGAGATCTCCATTATACATATTTTGATCATTAATTCTGTGGGTTATTTCACAATGAGTTTGTTTTTTAGCTCTTTGCTGCCTACCTACTACTACTCATGCTCCTGTCTGCCTCTTGACTTCTGGATTCTCCCCTCGGAGAGACTCTGCATACAAGTATCCTCCATTAATGTGGAGTAGAGTTGCTTGTACTTGCAAAGAGTCCTGGGGGTGGGAAAATAGTCAATAATGGGTACAAATAAATAGATAAACACTATCTTCTATAGTATTAAATTAAGTCTTTCACCAAGCCATTTTCAGAAGATCCCTAAAAATAATATAAATTTAGCATCACAATATCTTAGAGTTAGAAATGCTTTAAAGGTCATCTCATTTACTCCTTACCGAATCACATAGCCAGCCACCTAACCTGCATTACATCTGTGGAATCTGGTCATCAGGCTCTGTCTGAAACATTTTCAAAGATGAAAATCTCACTAAGGCAGACATTCCATAGTTGAGTAACTTTAACACTTGGAAAGTTCTTGCATCAAGCCAGAACCTGTCTCTGTGACTTTAAATCTGCTGTTCTAATTTCTTTCTGGGGAAGTTATACCAACTAGGTCATTTCACACATTTATTAACAAAGTTTAATGGGCACATAATATGTGCAAGGAATTTTCTGGGTCCTACAAGTAGTAAAAATCTGAGTAAGGAAATGATGTTTACCTTCATTGGGAAGGCAAGTTCTTAATAAGGGCTTTTTGTAGCAGTAAATGGATGGATTAAAAAAACCCGTTGCTGTTGAGTCAATTCCGACTCATAGCAACCCTACAGAACAGAGTAGAACTGCCCTACAGGGTTTCCAAGGAGTGGCTGGTGGACAAGAACTGCCTACGTTTTGGTTAGCAATTATAACTCTTAACTGCTGTGCCACCAGAGCTCCAAAAATGGATGGATAGATGAATAAATTATAACATTTTCTCCTTTTCACTGTTAAATAATGGATGAACTCTTGATATATAAGTAAATATGGCATATTCCTTGATCAGTGTGAGATGGAGCATGTTAGTATCCTACTATCCTTTTGTTCTCTAGAGGTGATTTAATTTTTTTAAATTGTATACCATAGCAATATTAAAAAAAATTCAGTCAAATCAAATATATGTTTCAAATTGTATACATGAACTATTGAAATATTATGTATGCATATGAAATAAACATTTTTAAAGATTTTATATATGTAAATATATTCTACTAGTTTATTCCTGCATTCCATTAAATGGTAACACACTGTACTTTGAAGACCACGTGCTAGAGGGTAAGAGATTATAGCTTTGTTCACATTTATTGGCCCATTACATCATTCTTCTGTCTAACTGGAGTCAAGTGATTGCAGTATGGTAGCATTTAAGATTTGGCTCAAAAACATATTAGAACGCACTAGATTTTTTGAAAAACAGGCTTTGACACAACATTAAGAAACTCTGGGTACTTCAAGGAAGTTTATGATAGAAATAATGTCTGAGAAAAAAATAATTTATAAGAAAGCTGTATACTTTTAATATAGCAGTAACTTAGGGGGGAAACAAAATTATAGCAGTACATAGAAAGGAGTAGAAGTGTGAAACAATGACAAATAGACTAAAATCTTGATCTTTTTAGAGGCCTAATAACCAGTTGGAATGCCACATATAGTAGAAATTGGGATTTTATTGAAGGTAAATATTTTCAAAGAATACAATGGTACAGTGGCATTATTTAATAATAAAGCAGAAAGGAAGAAAGAAAATAATGTATTTCTACCTTTCCTCATCCACTGTCTGCTATGTCAGCCTAGCTACACATCATAAATTCAACAGGCCTGAAACTGAACTCATTGTTCCTCCCCTTCCATATGAGTTTCCTAGTTCTGTTATGGCATTCAAATCAAAACCAAAAAAACCAAACCCATTGCCGTCAAGTTGATTCTGACTCATAGAGATCCTGTAGGACGGAGTAGAACTGCCCCATAAGCTTTCAAGAAGCAGCTGGTAGATTCGAACTGCCGACGTTTTGGTTAGCAGCCGAGCTCTTAACCACTGCACCACCACTGTCTAAACCTCCCAAGCCTCAAACCTTAAACTCAACCCCCTCTTGCCTATTTCTCAACTAACTCGTTACCCGATGTTTTTGATTCTCTCTTTGCAGTACCCTGCCAGCAAGTTCTCCTATCTATTTAGGTACAGTGAACACTCAGGTCTTCTACCAACCATAGAGGTTTTGTGCTTTCACTTGTAGTTTGGTTGTGAGTTCAGGAAACTTCTATAATATTGTCAAGCTTAGCATGGCAAATGGATTTTAGTAATTTTAAATAAGTTTTCAGTTTCAATTTTATGTATGTCTATGACTATAAACTATAGATATATATTTCTGTTCAATGAAATGTGTTGTTTTCACGGTTCTCCTTAGGTTTATCACTCTGGAAAAGAGTATTAAATTTAAATATCAATAACATTTGACCAGTATTGTTTTACAGACAAAACTGTGAACTCAGGTTGTTTTTCACTTTTCTAAACCTGCTCTTAAAGTTTCAGTGACAGTGTTTTAACCTCATGTTACAGTGGAAGGGGCCATGGATCTGGTCCCAATCTGGCTTTGGACCTTGGGTAAATAATTAGTCTCACTCAGAATAGAGTAGGACTTTATAATGACAACGGTCCCTTTCTTGGTCCAGCTAATATTATGTCTCATGTCCTCTGTTATCCCTATGTGGCCCTACTAGGTGAGGGCTATAGATAGCATGGCAGCATAGGTTCAAGATTAAGCTCTCAGACTTTGGAGTCAGGCAATTTGAGTATATAACCCAGTCCTGCTAACTGTGATAGCAGCGAAAAGATACTTAACTCTGTGTCTTTGTTTCCTGTTCGTAAAAAATGGGATTAATACTAGCACTTAATTAATGAATAATTGTGAGAATTCCACAAGTTAATATATAAAAAATGCTTGGACCCTGAGTAGCCATTGCCACTATGTTTGTGCGATTATAAATATGCATATAAAACACTCAGCACAGTGCCTGAATACCACATGTAGTGCTCAGTAAGCGTACTGAGTATTAACTGTTTTATTAAGTAAGTAGAGCTTTTTTGTTAGCTCTATTCCAATTTTTATAAGCAGTATTTCAGACTTTGGTCACAAAGTAAAACAGATGAGAATACATTTTCTTCACACCAATCCATGTTTTCCACTTCAACAACAGCAACAAAACAATAAAATAGATTGGGCAAACAGTCTCTTGAAGAAAGGGTGTGCTTTGCCTTGTAATGTAATAACATATGTCAATATAAGGACTAATAAGGACATTTATACTATCCATGGCTTAGTGAACTTAATTTTTCCTTTTCACTGCTGCAAACCAAGATTTGCTTTCCAAGCCTATCAGTTTGTGCCCCAGGGTTACTGTACCAATGCATATTCAAATTTATGGCTCTTGTTTTACCTGTTAGCTTTAATACACTTTCCTTTTTAGTAATATAATCCAGTAAAATTTGAAAATATTTGATTACATAGGGAACATACTCTAAATTTGTAGAATGCAGTTTGATGCAAGAGTGTTTGAGTAGAAACATTTGGAGATAAATGTGATTTATATTAAAAATATTTAACATTTAAGAGCAAAGGTTTTCCAATTTACCATTGTTGAAAGATATGTTTTAGATTAGAAGATGAAATTCTTTTATTGACTCCTCTTTGTTAAGATAAACTGACAAGATACCCAATATTGATTCATATACAATATTTATGAATGCTTCTTTTACTCTTTGTGATATGGATTACAAGTCATATATTAACTATCAGAATAAGTACCATTGACAACATTTCTTCCTAATTATAATCACATAATAAAAGTTCCCCACATCTAGACCTGAAATAATTTAAATATTGGATTTAGGATAGATTTGATTTTATAAAATCTTAAGGTAGAAATGACCAGTTTCTATATTTCTCACCCAGTAATCATAATGGTCAATGATATTAGCTCGATATAAAAAAGTACTTTCAATCAATATCCCTTTGTTGCTTACCACAAATTATTAATCCTGATTTCAGAAAACCTACAGAGATGAAGTGACATGGTCAAGTTTAGTGACAGATTTAGTATTTAAACCTGGCTATATGATGCCAAATACTGCATCTTCAAGTAAGTAAAATAAATGTACTAAAATCATTGATTATAGATTCACTGATGAGGGTACAATACTCTTTCTCCATGGATTAATGAAGTAGGAATTTGTGTTCCTTCTTTTTTTGTCTCTCTGCTTTTCCTGAGCAATGAAAGAAGGAAAGCGATTCACAGTAAATAAACATGGTTTGGCCAGGAGGGATGCTTGCTCCCATTGGTAAAAAACTGGTGCAGTATCTCCAAAATATAAAATCCAATTCATATGTTTTAAACTGACAGTTTTTTGAATTGACAGTTTAGAAGGAAAATAAAATATTTTGGTGACCCACATATTTATTTTTATGTGTTTGTCTTTGCCTGTTATTCCAGAATTGAGCTGCAGCCTGCAAGTAAATTAGAGAACACTTGTTTTCATTTTTAATTATTGATCAGCTGCCTGAAAGGTTCATTTTCTATTAATGCGGAGGTGGAATTGTGTTTTTTCCTTGCTCTTTAGTTCCTGATGAACCCCATATGGTTCTGGTTCTCACAGCTTTTCAATAATTCAAGCTTATCATGGAAAAAAATATCAAATTTAAAAAATCCAGATCAGTAATTCTCAAAGTTGTTTTTATTCCTGTTAGCAGTGGAAGTATTTTCCAAGTTAACTTATAAGCTGGACTCAAACTCTTAAAACGTACTTAAGCAGAGCTGTTTGCATTAAAGTGGGAAAGGAATATTTGTCCCTGGCCTGCTCAACTTCCCATCTCTGTTTGTTGGCCCCAGAGGTGGCTCCTTAAAAGTCTGAGGCTCTCAATGAACAGAATTTGGAAAGCACTGGCCATGACAAAACTATCTGTTAGACTGTAGCTCAGGCTCAGGGGTGAGACATACCTGATGGATTCTAACCATGACCTCACCACCAACTAGTCTTTTTACCTTGAGCAAGTTACACAGCTTCTCTAAGTGTTGGTTTCCTCCTTGGTAAAAATGGGATAAAGTAGTGCCCACCTCATGAAACTGCCCTGAGGATTGAAGTAAATGCATATGAGGTGCTTGACACATATTATTATTGGATCCAACATTTAATTATCTGTTCTAAGGGACAATATTCATACTCTGTAGTGATACAAAGGAGACCTGGTTGCGTAGTGGTTAAAACACTCAGCTGTGGACCAAAAGGTTTGTGGTTCAAACCTACCAGACACTCCATAAGAGAGAAATATGGCAGTCTGCTTCCTTAAAGATTCCAGCCTTGGAAACCCTGTGGGCTGTTCTACTCTGTCCTTCAGGGTTGCTGTGAGTTGGGATGCACTCACAGCAGTGGGTTTTGGGTTCATAGTGATACAATGTTGACTGTAAGTAATAGAGATAATGCTACTCACAGTAAGTATGGCGTGTTTGATAAGAGACGTGAATATCTGAAATTATAATCCTGAGATTTTTTTTCAACTCTGAGATTTGTAAAAAGACATATATAAAAGACACCTGCTTTGAATAGTAAATTGCAAAGTAGCCTTTAAGATACTGAACCAGTGCTATTCTGGGCAACATGACGCTATAGTCAGAAGCACCACACCATCCCTCCGCAGCAAAGATCAGATAAACTAAGTCAAACAGAGTCACACATCAATCCTGAAACTCTAACCATCAAATGAAGAGATAAAGAACTCAGCCAAGCACCGAATGGAATAAGAAACTGACCGAGAACAGAACTCAAGGAGAGATACATGCAGAGGTCCCCTATCAGCTACCACAGCACTGATCCGCCATCTTGGACTCCTATCGGAGATCAGCGAACAGGAGGTAGGAGAAAGCAGCTTCATGGAGCTTCCAACAGGAGAAAGAACAACTGGTAACCCACGATATAGGCTTTCCCACCCCCACCCTTCTTCACCCCTATTTGGCCTCCTCTGCTTTGTGCAGCCACAGTCTATTGGCCAGGAAGCAGGAGCTTTCCCCCAGGGCCACTTGGATTCCACCCACCTGCACTGGCGAGCTCCCTGAGTACCATTTGTTGGCTGCTGGTGTTGCTTTTTTCTGCTTCTTTTGATTTCTTCCTTACCTCTCACCACCTCCTGCTTCTTTCTCTCAAATACCTGGCTCTGTGGGCCATCTTTGCTTCTTCCTGAAAGGCTGCGAAACACTGCTGGACTGTAAACTGCTTCCTGCTGGTGCCACCACACTATTGAGACCCTCAAGGCTTTTTTGTTTGTTTGTTTTCTTGATCTGATTTGTTCTGCTTTGATTTGTTTGTTTGTTTTCTTGGCTTTGGAGCCCCTTCTAGCTGGGCAGTACCGCTTGGCTTGGAAGCTAGCAGATGCACAGGGACATCCCAGGGGGCATTTCTTTTTTCTAGTTTTTTTTTTTCCATTTCTTTGTTTAGTTTTCTTCTCTCTCTTATTCCCTTTTTTGTCTTTCTTCATTTCCAGTCTTTCGATTTATTCATTTTTTTCTTTTCATTTATGTTTTTCCTCATTTCTCAGTCTCTCATCTCTCCACTCCAATAGTAAGCTCCCTTAGCACTCTTTTTTGTATGTGTGTATGTCTTTGGCTCCTGTTGCTCTCTCCTGTCTCTCATCTTTCCCATATCCAAGTTAGCTCCACACATCACAATCTACCCCCTCCTTCCTGCCTAACTGGACTGTATGCTGAACATCACACACCCAAGCAACACAGACACGGCCTACTGGAACCTGCCCTGCCCTGATTCCCAGTCCGCACTGTCAGCCCTAGTACGTGCCACAGAAAACCTATCCCAGCAACTCCCCTTCAGCTGGACCTGCCCTGTTGTACCATACCTGAGTGGTTGACCCTGCCCATTGGTGAAGGAGGTGAAAAGTATCATGCCCACAGACAAGCAAACAACAAAGAAAGCACAGCCCGGCTGCTCAAACATAACCAAATAAAACAGAAAAGCAGGACAAAACAAACAAATCTACAATCAGTAAACGAGGAAGATAACCACTGAATGCCCCAAAGACAGCAGACAATATCAATACATTTACAAAAACAAGACAGGATGGTTCAAATAGGCATCCAAAATAAAACACCAGATGACCTTCCAGTAGAAGAAAAGGCACTAGACCTAACTGATAGGGAAATCAAATCTCTAATATTCAGAATTATCCAAGAGTTGAAGCAAAAAACAGACAAAAATGAGGAAAAAATAGACAAATTCATGGAAAAGACAGACAAATTCATGGAAAATACAGACAAAAAATTGGAAGAATTCAAGAAAATAATACAGGAACAAAACACTAAAATAAATTCACAACTAGAAGTCATACAAAAACAACAATTAGAAATCCAAAAGATAAACAGCAAGATTTCAGAAATGGACAGTGTCATAGAAGGGCTGAGGAGCAGGTTTGAAATGATGGAAGATAGGATCAGCGAAATTGAAGACAAACACTTGGATTCAACTTTGAGGAAAAATCAGAAAAAAGAACAAAAAAATGAACAAACCCTGAGAATTATGTGGGATACAATCAAAAGCAAAAATCTGCGAGTGATTAGAGTTCCAGAACGGGGAGAAAACAGAAAACACAGAGAGGATCATTGAAGAATTGCTGTCAGAAAACTTCCCCAATATCATGAAAGATGAAAAGCTGACCATCCAAGAGGCTCAAGGAACCCCTATAGGATAGACCTCAAAAGAAAATCACCAAGGCATATCGTAATAACACTCGCTAAAACCAAAGACAAACAAAGAATTCTGAGAGCAGCTCGAGAAAAACAAAAAGTCACATACAGAGGAGAAACAATAAGACTAAGTTTGGATTATTCGGCAGAAACCATGCAGGCAAGAAGGCAATGGGATGACATATATAAAACCTTGAAAGAATAAAACTGCCAGCCAAGAATAATATATCCTGCAAAACTCTCGTTCAAATATGACGGTGAAATCAGGTCATTTCCAGATAAACAGAAATTAAGGGACTATGTAAAAACCAAACCAAATTTACAAGACTTATTAAAGAAGGTCCTTTGATCTGAGAACAAACAGTATCAGACCACAGGCTGAATATAGGGCACAGGATTGTACTAGCCAGATATCGAACTAGGAAATAAACTCTTAAGGACTATGCTAAACCAAAAGAATTACAAAAAGGAACCAGAGAGGTTAATCTGTAAATGACAACAGCATCAGAACAATAAAAGAGGGAATAAACGGTGTAGGTATAGAACCTTCTAATGGGGAAGAAGTCAAGTGATACCAAGTAGTAATAGACTGGTACAAATCCAGGAAGATATGGGTAAATTTCAAAGTAACCACAAAGAAAGTTAAAAACCTACTCATCAAAATAAAGAAGAAAAACATAAAGTCTCAGTAAAAACAAAACCTAAAAAAATAAAAGAAATGGAAAAAAAAATCCACAAACAAAAGTAACTCAGCACAGGAGAGTAAGAGGAACAAAGAAAATGTCAGCACCACAAAAAAAAAAAAAAGAAAAGAAAAAGAAAAAGAAAAAAAAAAGCACTACAAAATGCAGTCCCACTCCTAGGAATATATCCTAGAGAAATAAGAGCCCTCACCATGAATAGACATATGCACACCCATATTCATTGAAGCACTGTTCACAATAGCAAAAAGATGGAAACAACCTAGATGCCCATCAACAGAAGAGTGGATAAACAAACTATGGACATACACACAATGGTGTATTATACAAAGATTAAGAACAATGATGAATCTGTGAAGCATCTCATAACATGGATGAAACTGGAGGACATGAGGCTGAGTGAAATAAGTCAATCACAAAAGGACAAATATTGTATGAGACCTCTACCATATAACTCATGTAAAAGTTTACACACAAAAAGAAACAATCTTTGTTGGTTAGGAGGGATGGGGGGGAACTAAACAGATAAGTGGTAACTTTGGTGAAGGGTAAGACAGTACACATTACTGGGGAAGCCAGCACAACTTGTATAAGGAAAGGTCATGGAAGCTCCATAGACACTTCCAAACTCCCTGAGGGACTGAATTGCTGGGCAGAGGGCTGTGGGGACCATGGTCTCGGGGAACATCTAGCTCAATTGGCATAACACAGTTTATAAAGACAATGTTCTACGTTCTGCCTTGGTGAGTAGTCTGTGGGGTCTTAAAAGCCTGTGAGCAGCCATCTAAGATACTCCACTGGTCTCACCCTTTCGGGAGCAAGGGAGAACAAAGAGAACAAGATACAAGGAAGAGATTAGTGCAAACGACTAATGGACCACAGCTACCAGGGCCTCCACCAGACTGAGTCCAGTACAGCTAGATGGTGCCCGGTTACTACCAGTAACTGCTCCAACCAGGATCATGATAGAGGGTCCTGGACAGAGCTGGAAAAGAATGTAGAACAGAATTCTAACTCACAAAAAAAAAGACCAGATTTACTGGCCTGACAGACTGGAGAAACCCTGAGAGTATGGCTCCCAGACACGCTTCTAGCTCAGTGAGAAAGCCCCTCCCAAAGTTTACCGTTCAGCCAGGGATTGGACAGCCTCATAAAACAAAACAGGACTAATGAGGCACAGCAGTCCAGGGACAAGGATTAGACGGCAGGAGAGGGCAGGAAAGGTGGTGATAGGGAACCCAAGGTTGAGAAGGGACAATGTTGACATGTCATAGGGTTGTTAACCATTGTCATACGGCAATATGTGTACTAACTGTTCAATGAGAAACTATTTTGTTCTGCAAACCTTCATCTAAGGCACACAAAAAAATTATCTATGTGAGATTAAATTGACAACAGCAACTGAAAAGATTTGATGGGAAGCCTAGGGGACAGTGAGTTGAACATAATGGTGATGTAATAATTTGGAAAAGGATAGTGAGAATAGCAGCACAGCTGGAAGAATGTAATCAGTGTCACTGAATTGTACATGTAGAAACTTTCGAAATGGTGTATGTAACTTTGGCTATGTATATTTTCACCAAAAAAAATGTCCTCAAGGTTGAGAAGGGAGAGTGTAAACACGTCGTGGGGTTCTTAACCAATGTCATAAAACAATATATGTACTGACTGTTTAATGAGAAACTATTTGTTCTGTAAACCTGCATCTAAAGTACAATAAAACAATTAAAAAAAGAAAAAAAAAGATACTGAAGTGGTGAAAATCATTAGGATACTGTGTAATTTTCTTGGTGGTATGTACAAACAAACAAACAAACAAAAAAATCAAAACCTGTTGCTATTGAGTCGATTCCGACTCGTAGTGACTATTGGACAGAGTAGCACTGTCCCATAGGGTTTCCAAGGAGTAGCTGGTGGATTCGAACTGCCAACCTTTGGTTAGCAGCTGAACTCTTAACCACAAGGGGAAGATGGCAAATCTAATCTTTTGAAGTGTAAATAAACTCTGTATTCCATTCAGGGTAGAGCCTCTAAAGTAGAGGCTTATATGCCACCACATAATTTATTCAAATCCTAATAAGCAGTCCATTTTGCCTTCTTCCTTCCTTCTCTCCCTTCCTTCCTTCTTCCCTTTCTTCTCTCCTTCTTTTGCTTTTACTCTGGGCCAACATTGTATGTTATATTATTGTTAGGTGCTGTCAAATTGGTTCCGACTCATAGCGACCCCGTGTACAACAAAACGAACACTGCCTGATCCTACGCCATCCTCATGATCGTTCTTATGCTTGAGCCTGTTGTTGTAGCCACTGTGTCAATCCATCTCCTTGAGGGTCTTCCTCTTTTTCGCTGACCCTCTACTTTACCAAACATGATGTCCTTCTCCAGGGACTGATCCCGCCTGATAACATGTCTAAAGTATGTGAGACAAAATCTCACCATCCTCGCTTCTAAGGAGTATTCTGGCTGTCCTTCTTCCAAGACAGATTTGTTTGTTAGTGCTATTCATAAGGTTTTCACAGGCTAATTTTTTATTAAGACAGTAGTGGCTGCCGAAAGGTTACTGTGCCTTCTAACCCTAAAAATCTCTTTAATCTCAATACTGTGCAACTAAAGTTTTTAGCAAAGGCATCTTACAAGACAATATGCGCAGAGTGGAGCAGTTAACAGACTACTCCATTCTTTCTCCATCACCAAACCATCCTGCTTCCCATAGTCTCTGCTGCACAGTACCTAGCCCAGGCTCTCCTTGCTCATCCTGCCTCAGTTGCTTACTAGCTTGTTTGAGAGTTATGCTGAGCTCCAAAAGGGCAGCGCCTTATTCACCACTGACTCCAGGGCTTGATGCAATACTACCACTTACTGAACGCATTAAAAGATCTCTTCTTTAAAAATACATACCTTTGGGAAGTGGTATACTTGAGGCTAGGTACACTTGAATTTTTAGTTAGAACCTTAGCTAGAATGTATTAGCAGCCAGCCAAAAGCACAACTAACTCAGGAAAGGTGCCAGATAGGACAGATGTGCCAAGCAAGTGAAGACCAGAGAACCAAACCAGAAAAAAAAAACCTGAAGATAAATTTCCCTTCCTTTTTTTGTAATTTTGCCATAGACTTTCCATTCAAATCATCTTTTGCTTCTGGAACTAGCTATTAATATTGGACTTCTGGTTAATTAGCATTTCAAAGAGATAGAGACAATGTGTGATGATTCTGTGAATCACCGCAAGTGAATGTCAATTTGACTAACCCAGTGACACAGGTCCCAGCCCCCACCCTTACTCTGCACTTAGCTTCTCAGAATTCGCTCCCTTAATCTTTACCTTTCTGTGCTTCTCTCTCATTCCATTTTCTGAGTCTCTTTCTTTCACTTTTTCTGTTGAACCCTCTGTTTTCGTAATCTCTCCTGTTTCTTTCTGTTTCTATATTTTTCTCCTCCTTTGTGAGTTACTTTCTCAGTTCTTCTGTTTTTCTCTAAATGTTTGTATACCCTTCACTCTTATCTGTATATGCTATGGATTTTGAATTATGTGTTTAAAATGTTAACTGTAGTTATTTAATTGAGATTTACAACCTATTCTTTTTCCTTAAATAATAAGTGAGTTGAAAGTTTTAAAATTTACTTTTCAAAGGAGAGAAAAAACGGGTTTTTTTTTCCTATGTAATTCACCTATTCTTTGGACTCTAGTTCAGAATATTTCCATAATAAAAGGAATCTTTACCCCATTTAAGGTGTTGTCTTAATGTTATTAGACAATAATTTAATTTACACATGGAACATTGTTGGATTGCACGCTCCTCTAGCCCTGCACTCTTGGAAATGACTAAAATATCAGACAAGGACCCTTGCCACAAGTTTTATGAATTGACTTAATTACAGAAACCATTATCTGGGACATAAACAGACATTAAAGGGGTGGAAATCATCAGACACTGAATGCCCAGAAGTCAGCCTATAAATCCACTCAACTCACTCACCACCTTTGTCCTTTACCTTCTGTGGGTTGGAGGGCCCTTGCTTTTCTGTTCAGATACCTAGCATTTCCAGGAACTCACACTGCATGTGTTGAATCTTGGAAATGACCGTATTTCTGTTTTATTTCTACCTGTGTTCAGCTCCCTCTGCCCTAGCTTTTCTTCTCTGGTTGTAAAGTTTTCATCTCACCATTTACTTTGGTCCAGGAAGCTCAGGTGCTGAACTGACTGTGTTATTGCTGTCTACTAAAGCTTCTCCTTTCCTTCCTCTTGATGGAATTCCAAGAGGGAGGGGTACTTAAACCTTTTCACTTTCGGGTCATCTTATTAACTCCCTCTTATCTGTTATCAATCTCCTTTCTGCTAGAGAGTAGTTTGCCACTCTGCTTGGGTCCTTTAGGGCGCTTCTGTAAAGTTACAGCTTAAGAAAACCTATGGGGACTGTTGTAAGCTGTCCTGTAGGGTCCTTGTGAGTTGGAATCACCTTGACAGTGCATACCACCACCACCAACATGCATCTTAGTCTGCCAGTACTTTCCTGCATTGTATGTAGTTTGGATCATTTCCCGGTGTGAATGGCAAAAAATTGGCTAAACTAAAAATGAAATTTTAGTTTAATTAGGATTGGCATCATTTTCAGCAATAAGGACATGTAAAAAAAATTCTGTGCTGTAGTGAAAACTGTTTATGGATGATATTTTTATCATTCGGTAAAAGATATGAATCAGAAAAATGTCAATAAAAAGAAAAATATTTTGAAGTTCACCTCTTAGTTTTATCAAAATTATACAATAAATACAAAAATGGAAAAGTTAATGAAATAAAAGCCTTTGTAGAACTTTTCCAGAATTTGAGGGATTGACAGTATTTGCGTAGGGAAAAATTGGGGAGAACCTTCCAGAAGCTCAAAACTGCATGAACAAGGGGGCATTAAGGTGGCAGAATAAAATCGGTATATGTTAGTATATGGTTCATGACTAGAGCAAAATGGTTGCAGTGAACGAGATTCATTTATTCAGTCATTTATTAAAAAAATCATCTACTTCTACCTTGTGCCAAATATTGTACTATGCTTTGAAGTTTCAGAGGTAAATAAAAAAGATAACAAATTATATTATTATATAGGCATTAATCGAATAATTATACAAGAATATAATGATAACATGGATGAAACTGGAGGACATTATGCTGAGTGAAATAAGTCAATCACAAAAGGACAAATATTGTATGAGACCTCTATTGTAAAAACCCATGAAAAAGTTCACACACAAAATGTAACAATCTTTGTTGGTTACCAGGGATGGGAGGGGTGGGGGGGAAATACTAAACAGGCAATAGATAAGTGGTATCTTGGGTGAAGGGTGAGACAGTACACAATACAGGGGAAACTAGCACAACTTGTGCAAGGAAAGGTCATGGAAGCCCGATAGACACATCCAAACTCCCTGAGGGACTGAATTGCTGGGTGGAGGGCTGTGGGGACCATGGTCTCGGGGAACATCTAGCTCAATTGGCATGACACAGCTTATAAAGACAATGCTCTACATTCTACCTTGGTGACTAGTGTCTGGGGTCTTAAAAGCCTGTGAGCAGCCACCTAAGATACTCCACTTGTCTCATCCCTTCGGGAGCAAGGGAGAATGAAGAGAACAGGATACAAGGAAAAGATTAGTCCAAAGGACTAATTGTCCACAGCTACCAAGGCCTCCACCAGACTGCGTCCAGTACAGCTAGATGGTGCCTGGTTACCACCACTGACTGCTCTGACCAGGATCCCAACAGAGGGTTCTGGACAGAGCTGGAGAAGGATGTAGAGCATAATTCTAACTCACACAAAAAAAATCCCAGATTTACTGGTCTAAAGGAGACTGGAGAAACCCTGAGAGTATGGCCCCCAGACACCCTTTTAGCTCAGTGGTGAAGTTACCTCCGAGGTTCACTGTTCGGCCTGGGAGTGGACAGCCCCATAAAACCAAATGAGACTAATGAGGTACAGGAGTCCAGTGACAAGGGCCAGAAGGCAGAAGGGGACAAGGAAGCTGGTGATAGGGAACCCAAGGTTGAGTAAGGATATTGTTGATGTGTTGTGAGATTGTTAACTGTTGTCATAGGGCAACATTTGTAGTAACTGTTAAATGAGAAACTATTTTGTTCTGTAAGCCTTCATCTTAGTGAGAGTAACAGCACAATCGGAAGAGCGTAGTCAATGTCACTGAACTGTGCATGTAGAAATTTTTGAAACGGTGTATCTTTGGCTATGTGTATTTTCACCAAAAAAAAAGGTTGAGAAGTTAGAGGGTTGATATGTTGTGGGGTTGTTAACCAATGTCATAAAGCAACATGTGTACTACTGTTCCACGAGAAACTATTTATTCTGTAAGCATTCACCTGAAGTACAATTAAAAAAATATATATATATATATAAAGAATATAATGATAAATCATGTAATAATTGTTTCTCAGGAGAAGAACTTGAATTTATAAAAGTATTTAGCTGGGGATTTTGATCTAGAACATGGGGCAAAGAAGATACCTAAAATGAAGTGACATTGACCTTCAATTTAAAGTGCAGGGGAAGGGAAAATTCTTTTTGTTTTCTTTAAGACTGACAACCCTTGGCATCCTTAAAGTTTGAAGGGAAGTAGAGAGTAGTAGAAAATGTGAAGGAAAAATGTCTGTCAGACATCTGAGATGGTAGAAATAGGAAATGAAGAGAATCTTAGGTAGAGTCATATTTTGGTGGTGTTTTTAAGACAGACAATAGTTTAGATTGTTTAGTAAATAAATAATTTTTTTGAGCACAGAATGAACGGTAAAGATGTTGCTTTAGGAGTTTGGTGGCAATGGATTGTTGAATGATTGGAATATGGAAGGGTGAAAGACAAAGTCAGTTGGGAAATCACAACATATAGGCAGGTGTGGAGTAAAAAGGTCATGAATCAACATAGCTTAATGCCCATGTGGAAAATATCCTGTATGTGTTTTTGTGACATCTTTTCAATCCTATTTCAAAAAAAAGAAAGGAAGCTGGGTATGTGTCTATCTCAAAAGTTGTATGCGCAGTATTGCTCCTCGCGCAGAATCCCACAGAATTCTGTTTCTAGTTCTGTAGTGCATATTCTATGAAACAATTGTTTATATATACGCTCCTTGAATAAAACTGTTAACCTCCCATGGGCTCAGAGAATTGTTATTTATTAATTCTACTTAAGGCATCTAATCTGGCTTGAGTTTCTGGCAGTTTTCAATTTCAAGCCGGATCCAGAAGGGGATGTGGAATGAGGGATATCTTGCTGATGTCAGAGGGATCTTGGCTGAAAGCATAGAATATCAGAAAGATGTTTACCTGTGTTTTATTCACTAATTCAACTTATAGCTTTACATATTATGGATAACATTGAGGAGAATGGAAATTCCAGAACACTTAATTGTGCTCATAAGGAACATGTACGTAGACCAAGAGGTAGTTATCCGAATAGAACATGGGGATACTGCATGGTTTAAAATTAGGAAAGGTGTGTGTCAGGGTTGTATCCTTTCACCATACTTATTCAATCTGTATACTAAGCAAATATTCCAAGGAGCTGGACTATATGAAGAAGAACAAGGCATCAGGATTGGAGGAAGACTCATTAACAACCTGCAATATGTAGATAACACAACCTTGCTTGCTGAAAGTGAAGAAGACTTGAAGCAGTTACTGATGAAGATCAAAAAACACAGTCTTCAGTATGGATTACACCTCAACATAAAGAAAAAAAAAAATCCTCACAACTGGACCAATAAGATTGTCGAGTATTTCATTTTACTTGGATGCACAATCAATGCCTATGGAAGCAGCAGTCAAGAAATCACATGACACATTGCATTGGACAAATCTGCTTCAAAAGACTTCTTTAAAGTGTTGAAAAGCAAAGATGTCACTTTTAATACTAACCTGCGCCTGACACAAGCCATGATATTTTCATTCGCCTCATATGCATGTGAAAGCTGGACAATGTATAGGGAAGACAGAAGAAGAATTGATGCCTTTGCATTATGGTATTGGTGAAGAATATTGAACATACCATGGACTGCCAGAAGAGCGAACAAATCTGTCTTGGAAGAAGTACAACCGGAATGCTCCTTAGAAGTGAGGATGGCAAGACTTTCTTCTCACATACTTTGGACATGTTATCAGGAGGGACAAAGTGCCCGGAGAAGGACATCATGCTTGGTAAAGTAGAAGGTCAGAGAAAAAGAGGAAGACCCTCAACAAGATGGACTGACACAGTGGCTACCATGATGGGCTCAAACATAGCAATGATTGTGAGGATGGCGCAAGACCAGACAGTGTTTCCTTCTTTTGTATATAGGGTGGCTATGAGTCGGAACTGGCTAGACGGCACCTAACAACAACAACAGGGCATCTAAGACAGAGTTTGGAAAATAGGGGACATACAATGTATATTGTTGTTGATCTACTGAGTGTCTAAATGAAGAGTCAATATTTATGTTTTTTAAAATTTTCCATGTGTAGCTGTTTTGTTGCTTAGCTTCTTGGTGAATTCTCAAGTCAGAGATGTCATAATTTGGAAGGTGTCCATAATTTTCTTATCAAAATCAATTGTATGCTCAAAACTGAGAGATTGGTTGCCTTTCAAGATGTAGAGAGTGAATGATAAGTGATTTTTCTAACAATTTTATTATTTAGTCTTTGGTAGGGTACATACCTAAACATATTCTATTTTTTCATTCTTAGTGGCTGGCCTCAGAGGAAGGTGTGGCAGGTCCTCGTTCGGTCTAATATTAGGGAAGGTAGTTGCACCACCTGAACACTGATTGGTTCTAGGACCTTCATGTCCGCCTTGCAGTCTTCTTCAACAAGGATGATTTTTGTATTGGCAGGAAGAGTTCTTCTAGTTATTGGTTTGTGTCTCTGCCTAACTACCTAAGACACTCAGGCCCTGACTATCATTGAATGGAGAAACAGGCACCCTGTTATCTTTAGAGGAACCTCAAGGTCTCTTACAGTGATGCTTAATTCTCTCTCCTTCCTTAGCCCAGTAGGAAGAAGGGGGCTGGAGGCACAAATGCATGTTTCTTCCCACTTCCAAAGAGAAAGGCTATGTAGAGAGAGTAGGCAGGGTGTTATACTTCTTTGCTGCATTAAGTGATTAAAATGACAGGTGACACTTCTTTTTGATAAGCCAGGTACCTAGGGGGAAATAAAAAAGCTGAAAGCTGCTTGCTTTGGTTCCCGCCCCCCTCCCCCCGCCAATAAGTAGAATATGCTGAGGCACAGAATGTGGGAAAACAAAGAGTGGGTAACAGGTTTGATGAAATGGCTGGGAATAAAAAAATAAAGCAATTGCGTTTCTAGTAAAAACGTAGTTCTGTAATTTTTGAGACTTTTTCGGATGCAGTTTTAAACTTTTCTCAGGAAATAAAATTTTTGATGGGGGGAGTGAATATAAAGAGTTTGTTTGCAGTTTGGACACATTTTTAGGGAACACCTCAGGTGTTGCCATACAGGAGCCATTTGGAAAGTCAGCCCTGAGCCCAACATATTGGGGGAGGGGAGGGAGCAAAGGCTTATAAAGTGAAGTAGGAAAGACAAAACCATACTTGGTTCACTTGATAATTTTGCTCAAAATCTACTGTGCCTGATCTCCTTGGTGTAATGGCCCCATATTCTTTGAAATCTTTCATCCCATCTTTTCTGGAAGTGGTAACATTGCAAGTGGGTGGGAGTTGGATGTATCCTCAACTGATAGCTTGTTGGCTAGAATAAGTCCTTCTCTAGAACTGATGAATACTAACATTGCCTTTAAAAGAAAAGGAGTGGGGTTGTGGTAGCTAGTTATACCTTGGGCAAACATACTGAGCACAGTAGTTTACAGAGTCTTGTGGCTCACCACTTAGCTACTGAAAAATTGTTTCAAATCACTCAATTTTTGTAGTTGCCTTCTACATTTTTTTACCATCCAGTACTCACAGATGTGCAAAAATGCCAATGTGTCCCATGGGCATTATCTTTGTATTAACAATGCCCCATAATATTGGTTTGTTTTACATTATCATTCAACGCCAATAATCCTTAGTGTAGTCTCTGAAACTTTTTGTCATCAGACCTTACCAACTGCTCTCTCATTATTTCTCTTTTTCCAGAATGAATCCCCAGCCATACACAGGACTATTTTGAGGCTTCCACGACATACTGTATTTGTTTATGCTCTACTCAGATGTCAGAATATTTTCATTTACCTCTCCACTTACCTTACCCTACTGAATTCTCAGAGTGGGACTCAATGTCCTATATAGGGTACAGGGCTGGTTGCAAGATGAAGTGAGAGTTAGCAGTCTCTCCTATATGCGCCAGACAACTTTTTGTCCTTTCATCTATAATGGCATTCAAGACAGCATGAACCTGTTGTCTTCCTGGCTTTCCCTGTCTAGGACATGAGTAACTTGAGAACAGAGACCATGTTTTATTTTAGCTTTGATATATAAACAGCACCTAATATATGGCTTGACACAGTGTCTGACTCAGGAGGTACCTAGCAGGTTGAAAGAATAAATGACTTCATGAATTTCAAGTGTCTTACATAATGAATATTCAATATGTAAATATTAAATAAATGTTTTCAACTGAATTGCTTTTCTCGAAGAAAACAAACCCCTTGATACTACTTTTAATACAAAAGTTTAAAATGATGCATAGGGTTTAATTAGCTATTTTCAAGAGAAGTGTCCTAAATGGAGGTCACCAATTCATGCAGTAATTCTTTGCAACCAACTTTTGGGAGATTTTCTTTTTCCGAATAGTTTTCATCCAAATTAATATTAAGATTCTTTGTATAGATGTTCTTGTGATTGGTATAACTCTTACATTTTAAAATCTAAGAATAAAAGTGTTTTAATAGCAATATTTTCAATCAAAAATAGGATAAGGTAAGTCTTCTTTATGTGATTTCCAAAGAAAGAAGCTAGACTATGGCTACTTAACTAATTGTATACTTTGAACATTAATGGATGAAGAAATAATGTGTTTATTTATCTGAAGAAAGTAAATGTTGAGGCCTAAATTTTTTTTTGTTCATCCTTTTATTTAAATATAACATACTACAGAAAGATGCAGAAACAAAAATACGCTGCTTACTGATTATCAGAATGTCACACACCGGCACCATCCTCCCCACTCACTATTCCCTCCAAACGTCACCGCTATCCTAATTTTTTTTTCAGGCCCAGTATATTTTAATTTAGTGGTTCATTGCTACATACGTAATAAGAGTAATTCTTCCCATGTGTCTGAAATATATCTTTGGATGAGATGAGTTTGAGAGACAGAATAGTAAGTTAAATTAAAGTACGAGGCATGGCCAGAACTGGGAGGTAGTTAAGAAGAATAGTAGAGTCAAACATACTTGAGTTCAACTTCTGACTCCCTCACTTAATAGCTCTGAGAGCTTTATAAGTTACTTAACCTTCCTGAGACCCCTTTTCCACATCTACCTAGCTCAAGTAGTTGTTAAGAAGTGTGAAAGAAATAATACAAAGAAAAGCACTCATCCGAGTTCCCAGCACACATCAAGTGCTCAATAAAATACCATTTTCTACTAAGGATATTATTTTTGAGGCAGTGTATTATAGTAGTTTTTGAGTCAGAGATTCTGAACTTAATAAGACACTTTGTTAGTATTGACAAGTTTCTGTTCTGTTAAAGGAAGGAAATTTTTACTGAAGAGACTAATTCTTTTGTGTATTATCAGAATGTAGATATAACTGTTGTTAATATAAAAATAGAATGGATCTATTACTCAAAAATCTTTGACTCTCCAATGACTACGAAAATTCCAAACAGCAACAATACTATGAGCCCAATAAACAGTGAATAAAATCGGAATGGAACTTTAGCGCTGGTGTGGTTTTTTGCTGTGTAATCTATCTAGTGTGTCCACTCTTTTCTTGGTTTGAAATTCACGTGTTCTCTCCATTAGCCTCGGGTTATAAACAGTCTGATGTAATTTGTGAGTTCAGGGCTATGAATAGGGCTTTAAGGAGGTCTCATAAAGAAAAAAGGGACAGTTGAATCAGTGTGCCTACTGTGTGTTCTAGTGCCAACTAAGGGTCTACTTGTATTTAGTGCTTTTGGAGTAAAAAGATGAATAAACCTGATCTCCTGCCCTTCAAAAATAACTCTTTAGAACCTTTAGAAAAAGTAAACTAAAGAAAATTCCTTTGAATTTTGACCAGAGAATGCAGTTATAAAATAAAGTGAAATGTAGAAGTCAACTAATTGAATTCGTTTCACTATTTCGGGCAATCTGTTCTAAATCTTTGAGCTAAACTGGTCGAGCAGCCCTCCTAGTAAACAGAAAATTTCCCAAGTTAGGAAACAGAAGGGCTCTTTTAAAGCAGTGCAGAACACAGCAGTTTGGATTTCATTGAACTAGTTTAGGGTTGCAACTTATATAACTTCCATAAGGAAATGTAAAGGGAACATAGAAACTAAACCCTCCTATTATACCACCTGAAACCAGCTGCTCTTTCAGAATTCTCTGTTCAAATTTCCCAGGACCCTGAAGATATGTATATATGTGTATGTGTTTTGGTTTTTTCCTGAAAAACTGGATTTCTTTCCAAAGACTGACAAAACTATGAAAATCAGACTTATGAAAACTAACTTTTAATGGCAGTGAGAGGAGGAAATCTATTTTAATTTCCTTTTTAAAGTACAAGAGCACTTAGGATGGGTTCACCTAAAAGCTAGTCTACACGTTCCAAACAGAACCACAACCAAAGAGGCAACTGTTCTGAGGTGAAATGTGGACGGTGCAATAATGTTTTTCTTTTGAAATAAATGAGATAATTAGGCAGAGCATTGTGAATTAGAGTTAGCTAGAGACCGTGATTGTCAAGGACTAATGATGCAGTCCTGAAAAAAAAAAAAAAGCCTCCATCTCCCACTCAATATGGGAGGGCGTTGAGAATCAGAGAGGGTCAGCCAAGAATTATGCTAAGCTTCTTACATGCAATTTTTGCATCTAATTTTCTCAGCTCCATGGGGTAGGAATTATTTTAACCTCATTTTAGCTTCTGAAGAAACTGTGACTGAGAGCTGTAGTATCTTCCCAAAGCCATACAACTGAGAAAGGGTGGGTCCAGCATCGAATCTCATATGTGTCTCAACTTCTTTCCAACACACGCACTGCTTTTTTGAGGAGTTTATAATTTATCTCTTAGTTGCATGGATTTACAAATAGTAAGAGTAGGTTAGACCATCCTCAAAATATTGACAAAATTCTTTCAAAATTAGTTTAAAAGCTTTTGCAGGCCTAAACATTTTGATTACTTCTGAGTGAGGTTCTACATGATTGAATGTCTGTTGTGAAATGAAAGACTTATGTTTTAGAAGAGAAAAATAATTAACTGTTTCATGATTGAGCAGTGTTTCTATATGCTAATTTTGGAGTCCTACAGCTTGCTTTGACTGCTCTAACAGGGATCACAAGCTTGGCTTTTTTTTTTTAGTGAATGTTTGAAAGCCTGGCTACATCTTTAATGAGATAAAAATTCCTAGATTCACAGTGGGCAGAGGAATTTGAGAAAATCTGTGTAGTCAAAACTCATATATTCAGCAAAGCTGCATTACTTGTCTTTTATGCTTCCTGAGAAGTAAATGAGATAATCCACATAACTAAAATTTCCCATGAATTTAACTGTAACGCTATAAGGGAAATATTTTACCTTTAGAATTTTGAATAAAGATCTCTTTAAAAAGACTTTCTACTTCTGTGACTTATGTGATCATGTCCTGAATAAAATTGTACTTTCCATTGAATCTTGGTCATCATTATAAGCATCAGCTATTGATGCATTCTATTAACTGCTTGTCTTAGGCTGAGTTCTCTACAGAAACAAAACCAGTGAAGTGTATATTTATATATGTATGTATGTACGTATATATATATAGAGAGATTTATATCAAGGAAATGGCTCATATGGTTGGTCAGGGTGGAGACTTTTCCTGACTCATGTAGCTGCAGGGGCTGGCGAAACTAAGATCGACAGGTCAGACAGCAAGCCTCTGGCTCACATGCTGCGGAGGCTGACAAATCCAAAAATCAGCAGATAAGATGACAGACCCCTGTATCACAGGCTACAGAGGCTGGGGAATCCCAAGCTTCTAGCTCAAGTCCCAAGAACCAGAGGTCACATACAGAGTCCAGAGTGAGCAAAAGCCAAAGAGCTTTACCAGAAAGTCCATATGTATTGGTTATAGGCCACACTCCCTTTCAACTGATTGTCTCCTCATAGACTATCTCATCATGGAGGTGATTGCATTAAGTCAGATCTCATTATGGAGATGATTACATCATTACATAGCTGCCAAACTACTGAGAATCATAGCCCAGCCAAGTTGACACACAACCTTAACCATCACAGTCCACCCTTTGTCAACATTGCATCTGTACAAATCTCCCTAGACAATACACAATCTCTAAATAAGACAGTTGTAAAGTCATACGTGAGCCTAACACAGCTGAAAATGCACTAGCCTTGTTTACATCTTATATTTTATAAGCGATGAAAACAAAAATATTTGATGCATACATCACAGTCCTCATTTCTGCTATTGGTCACATAGTTGTAGCTGGTATTTAGAACTACTTCTTCCATCACCCATTCTGTATTCCCTTTACCCTCAACAAGTACCTCAACTGGTCTTGGTTCTTTGCCTGGTGGGGTGACCCAAACCTTCATTTCTGAAAGGTCTGGGCCATTAGTAGTCATATCGGAATTAGGTTACTGTAGATTTCCATTGACTAATTCACAGGGCATGGTTGGTAGTACTAAGAGACACCCTAAAGGATTTCCTGCATTCCAGACATACTCTTCTTTATCTCCATTATGTAATATCAGTCTGACTTCCTCTTGGTAATCAGGATCAATCACACCAGCCAATATAGTAACCCCCTTCTTTGCCTGTTGATCCAGAGGCATGAGGATCCGGGTAACATTCTTAACTTCCAGTTCAGTGGAATCAGTGTTGTGTCTGCTGGTGGGAGCATTCCTCCCTTTGGAACTAAGACCTCTAGACCCAGAGCATAGGTCATAGCAACAGAAAGCAAAATTTTTACTAGTGGGTCAATAGGAGTAATAGTGAGTGATGCCACCCCCATTTCTACCTCTTGATTCCTGGCCCCATGAATGCTGGCTATGGGAGAAAGAGCACCATATACTGGATGCTGGTTTAGAGCATACACAGCTTCCTGGAGAATATTGCCCCTACCCTGCAAGGTATTGCCATATAGTTGGCTCCATAATTGTATCTTTAGAAGGCTATTCCATTATTCAATCAAGCCAGCTGCATCAGGATGATGAGGGACATGGTAAGACCAGTGAATTCCATAAGCATGGGCCCATTGTCACATTTCATTTACTGAGAAGTGAGTCCCTGGATCTGAGGCAATGCTGTGTGGAATACCATGATGGTGGATAAGGCCTTCTATAAGTCCATGGATGGTAGTTTTGGTATAGCATTGCATGCACGGAAGGCAAATCCATATCCAGAGTGTCTAATCCAGTAAGAACAAAATGCTGCCCTTTCCATGATGGAAGTGGTTCAGTGGAATCAACTTGCCACCAGACTGCTGATTGCACACCTCAAGGACTTTTTCCATATTGAGGACTCAGTGTTCATCTCTGCTGCTGCCAGATTGGGCACTCAGCAGTGGCTGTAGTCAAGTTGATCTTGGAGAGTGGAAGTCCATGTTGCTGAGCCCATGCAAAGCCTCCATTCCCGCCACCATGGCTACTTTGTTCATGAGCCCATTGGACAATAATGGGAGTGGCTGAGGGAAGAAGATGACTGGTTTCCACAGAATGCATCATCCTATCCACTTGATTGTTAAAATCCTTCTCTGCCGAGGTCACCCTTTGGTGAGCATTCACATGAAACACAAATATCTTCAGTTATTTGCCCCATTCATAGAGGTCTATTCACATACCTCTTCCCCATAACTCCTTGTCACCAATTCCAATCATATTCCTCGCAAGCCTCTGACCATCCAGCCCAACCATCGGCTACAGCTCTTGAATCAGTATACATTCGCACATCTGGCTATCTTCCAAGCAAAGTGAACAACAAGGTGCATTGCTCAAATTTCTGCCCATTGGGAGGATTTCCCTTCACCACTGTCCTTCAGGGAGGTCAAGCAAGGGGCTGTAGTGTGCTACAGTCCACTTTCGAGTGGTGTGTGCGTATCACTCAGAACCATCTGTAAACCAGGCACAAGTTTTCTCTTCTCAATCAACTGATCATAACGTACTCCCCATGAGGCCATAGGTGCAGACTGGGAGAAGGCAGATAATAGAGGTGGAGACCATGGGCATTTGTGTCACTTCCTCATTCAACTTACTTGTGCCTTCAGGTCTTGCTTGGGCCTGATCTCGTATATACCACTTCCATTTAATCATGGAGTGCTATGAACATCTGATTTTATGACTCTCTGGGTCAGACAACTCCCAGTTCATGATGGGCAGCTTAGGCTGCATGGTGACTTAGTGCGCCATGGTTAAGCTTTCAGTCTCTGCTAAGGCCCAGTAACAAGCCAAAAGCTGCTTCTCAAAAAGTACTTATCACAGAGGATGGCAGAGCTTTGCTCCAAAATCCTAACTCTGCACTGTGATTCATCACTAGGGGCTTTCCAAAAACTCCAAACAGCATTTCTATCTGCCACTAAATCAGCTGGATCATAGGGGCCAAGTGGCAGAATGGCTTGCACAGCAGCCTGAACCTGTTGCATAGCTTTCTCTTGGTCTGGGCCCCACTCAAAACTATCAGCTTTTTGAGTCACTTGACAAATAGGCTGGAGTAACCCATTGCCATCCAGTTGATTCTGACTCATAGTGACCCTAAAAGAAAGAGTAGAACTGCCCCATAGTGTTTCCAAGAAGTGGCTGGTTGATTCCAACTGCCAACTTTTTGGTTAGCAGTCAAGCTCTTAACCACAGTGCGACTGGGGCTCCAGAGGCTGGAGTAGCACACCCAAATGGGGATATGTTGCCTCCAAAATCCAAAGAGGCCCACCAAGGCTTGTGCCTCCTTTTTAGTTGTGGGAGAGGCCAGATGCAATAACTTATCCTTCACTTTAGAAGGAATATCTCAACATGCCCCACACCACTGGATCCCTAGAAATTTCACTGAGGTGGAAGGTGCCTGAATTTTTGTTGAATTAATTTCCCACCTTCTTCTCCATAACCCCCGTCACCAATTTCCAGTCATGGTCCTTCCAAGTCCCTGACCATGCAGCCAAACCATTGGCCACAGCCCATGAATCAATATACAGTTGCAGATCTGGCCATTTCTCCTTCCAAACAAAGTGAAAACCAGGTGCACAGCTCGAAGTTCTGCCCATTGAGAGGATTTCCCTTCACCACTGTCCTTCAGAGAGGTCCCAGAAAGGGACTGTAGTGCTGCTGCTGTCCACTTTTGAGTGGTACCTGCATATGGTGCAGAACCATCTGTAAACCAAGCACAGGAGCTCGGCTGCTAACCAAAAAGTTGGCATTTTGAATCCACCAGGCATTTCTTGGAAACCCTATGGGGCATTTCTACTCTGTCCTATAGGGTCGCTATGAGTTGGAATTGACTTGATGGCAACAGGTTTTTTTTAGCACACAAATGTTTTACCAGCAAGTCCAGAGTCATTGATGCTTCTTCCTTACTAGCTTCAGTCAGCATAGTGTCATCAATTTAATGGACCAGTGTGACATCTTGTGGAAGGGAAAGGTGATCAAGTTTCCTGCAAATTAAATTATGACATAGGGCTGGAGAGTTGATGAAGTTCTGAGATTGGACACTGATGGTGTATTGCTGGCCTTGCCAGCTGAAAACAAACTGTTTCTCGTGGTCCTTTGAAATAGGTATGGAGAAAAAGGCAATAGCCATATCAATAGCTGCATAGCACGTACCAGGAGACATATTAATCTTCTCAAGCAATGAAACCATATCTGGAACAGCAAATGCAATTGGAGTCACCACCTGGTTAAGTTTTCTGTAATCCACTGTCATTCTCCAAGACCCGTCTGTTTTTTGCACAGGACAAATAGGCAAGTTGAATGGGGATGTGATGTGAATCACTACCCCCTGTGTCCCTCAAGTTTTTCATGGTGGCAGTCTCTGCAGTCCCTCCAGAAATGTGGTATTACTTTTGGTTTACTATTGGAGCCCTGGTGGTGCATTGTTAAAGAGCTTGGCTGCTAACCAAACGGTTAGCAGTTCGAATCCACCAGTCACTCCTTGGAAGCTCTATCAGGCAGTTCCACTCTGTCCTATAGGGTTACTATGAGTCAGAATTGACTCAATGGCAACAGCTTTTTTTTTTTTTTTTTTTTTAGGTAGGGGCAGTTCTAATGGCTTCCACTTGGCTTTTCCTACCATAATAGCTCTTAATCCACTTGTCAGGGATCCAATGTGGGGGTTCTGATAGTTGCTGAGTATATCTATTCCAATTATGCATTCTGGAACTGGGAAAATCACTACAGGATGGGTTCAGGGACCCAGTGGACTCACTGTGAGATGGACATGAGTTAAGACTCTATTAATAACCTGATATCCATATGCCCCCAACTCTGATTGGTGGGCCACAGTGATGTTTTGGGTCTCCTGGGATTAGTTCAGAGCCAGCATTCAGTAATCCCTAAAAGGTCTGATTATTTTCTTTTCCCCAATGAACAGTCACTCTCGTAAAAGGCTGTAGGTCCCTTTGGGGAAGGCTTCGAGAAAAATTAACAGTACTAATTTTTGGCGGTGCAGTGGTGTCTTTCCTTAGGGTACCTGACCTCCCCTTCATACAAGGGGTTGTGGATCTGTAAACTGGCTCAAGTTTGAGAATTGATTGAGGGGCCGTGACTCACTATTCTGGTGATTCAAATTAGACTGCTGTTCACTTGAACTAGAATTCTTCTGCTTGTACAGATGAAGTAAATATTTAGTAGATTTCCTATCTATTTCACTCTTAGAGACACCATGACTAAGTAGTCAATGCCATAAGTCCATAATAGACTGTTCTGATTACTGTTTTGACTACGCTGTCCATTATGGTAACCACGTCCATCTTGCATTTGTCAGTTGAGTGCTACTTCATGGCCCCTACCACCACGAGGTCCAGTCAGCCCCATTGTAGTTAAGTGTTTTAATTCAGTTAAGGCAGTTCTCACATTCAAATCCAACTTACATAAAATATCAACCACAGCAGTTTTCAAGGATATTGAGGCTCCCTTCACAAATTTGTTCCTTACCTTTGTAGTAAAAGATGTGTTCTCTGGGCACTCCATGTGTGGGTCTGTGGGTCTAACCTGATAAATCCACATTAACATGCCAATTTCCCTAAGCCTTTGGATTCCCTCTTCTACAGTATACCGAGGCAGGTCTGGCAGTTCAACTTGATTTAGCATGGGCCACCGTGTAATCCATGCTTCAGCAAATCAACCAAATAAAACTATTAGATCCTTTCCTAACTTGTTGAGTTGAAACATTGAATGAAGAATCTGTGCTTAGTGGGCCTATATCAATAACTCAGACTGCTCCAATTTTATGTTCCTTGCACCGTTATCCCCCACCCTTAATAGCCATTCCCACACGTATTCCCCAAGTTTATGTTTGTACATGTTAGAAAAATCAAGCAGTTCTTTTGGAGTGCAGTATACCTCCTCCTGGGTCACGCTTTGTACTTTACCTTTTGGGGCTTGCTGGGACTTAAGTCTAGTTATAGGTCTAGAAAAAAAATGGCTGATGGGGATGTAAGCAGCTACTTGTAAGTCATTTGCCTCAGGTTGTGCTCCAGGTAATGACTCAGACACCTCACCAGAGGATGACTCAGACAAAGGC
Source organism: Dugong dugon (assembly GCA_030035585.1). Lineage (NCBI taxonomy): Eukaryota > Metazoa > Chordata > Mammalia > Sirenia > Dugongidae > Dugong > Dugong dugon. Next base: position 94,967,244 of record CM057462.1, read on the forward strand.
TTTTCAGACATAACTGTGTTAATCTCATCAGATGGGGGTGGAGGGGCTAAGGGTTTTACTCAGGAGAGTGGCTTAGAAGACAAAGATGGAATAATCTCTTCAGATGGAAGTGAGAGGGATGTTTTGGCTGGCAAGAGTGATTCAATGGAATTTAGGGGATCAGTGTTGCCAGTTTCCTGATTATCTGTCCATATGTCCCCATCTCAAGTTTCAGGATCCCATTTCTTCCTAATCTATGCCCTCACTTTAACTTCAGACACTGTTCGAGGTTGTGAATTCAATTGGCATTGTAATTCAGCCACTCTTACAATAAGACTCTTGGTTTGGTTTTTGGCAATATCAGCTCTGTTACTACAAGAAATATGGCTTTCTTTCAGGACACAAGTGGCAACTCTGAGGTTGTTTATGTGGTGCTTGAGCTGTGACTCTGAAGCCCTGAGCTCATCTCTTTATTTCACCACTTTGTCTAGCAAAAATAGGAGCAACCAACAAGCTTCCTTATACTTCTCATTTGGACAAAACGGTAGAAAGATATCAAACATGTTATCACCCAGAGCCTCACCTCTAACCATTCCCTGATCTACTGGTAGTGATATTTTGCAAATTTCTCTAGCCACCTCACACCATGGATTAACAGTGGCTTGTTTAGTACTGGGAGCAGTGTCATCAACACCTCTGAGACTAACCAGACTTGAGAACCAATTTAGAAAACTCATCCACACAATTTTGTTTCTCTAGAACCACTCTTGGTATCAAATGCCTTAGGCTGGATTCTCTAGAGAATCAAAACCAGTGAAGTGTATACATACACACACACACACACACACACACACACATATATATATATACACACACACACACAATAATCCACCCTTCTCTGCGGAGGGTATGTTCCAAGAACTCCCATGAGTGCTGGGAACTCCAAGTATTACTGAACTCTATATATGCTATGATTCATCCTATCCATACATACCTATTGATAAAGTTTAATTTATGAAATAGCCTCAGTAAGAGATTAACAGTAGTAACTAATAATAAAATAGAACAATTATAAGAATATACTATAATAAAAGTTATGTGAATGATGGAGTGGGACAGCATGAGATTTCATCATGCTACATACTCGTTTAACATTTTTAAACCACAGTTGCCCACGGGTAACTGAAACCATGGAATGTGAAAGTGCAGATGGGGGCAGGGGTTCAGTATCATGTAGAGGCTAGAAAGTCCCAAGTCCATGGGTCAGGTTAGAGGCTCTTCCCAACTCATGTGGCTGCAAGGGCTGGAAAAACCAAGTTCAACAGCTCAGGCTATATAGGCCTCTGGCTTACACTCTGCGGAGGTTGACAAATCCCAAAATCAGCAGGTAAGATGGCAGGTCGCTGGCTCACAGGCTGTGGAGGCTGATGAATCTCAAGACTGACAGGTAAGCTGCTACCTCAGGTCCCAAGAACCGGATGTCAGATGCAGAATCCAGAGTGAGCAAAAGCCAGTGAGCTTTACCAGAAGGTCCACATATATTGGATGCAGGCCTCACGCCCAAGGAAACTCCCTTTTAACTGATTGTCTACTCATAGCAGATCCCATAATGGAGGTGATTACATTATATCAGATCTCATTATGGAAGTGATTACATCATTACATAGCTGCCAAACTACTGCGAATCATGGCCCAGCCAAGTTGACACACAACGTTAATCATCCCACTGCTACTGATGCAATTTTTATGAAACATAAACTTCACTTAAAACTGATCCTATCTTTAAACTGAAAACCTAAATGACCCATGTCTTTGTAGTAAATAATGTATTTTTATGTCCCCTACTACTGGGGTAAAATAACCAACCAGTATGTGTGTTTGACCCACTTTTAGTCTAATTCCAAACACATGGTGTAGGTGAAGCTCCTATGAAGTGCATGATCATTGTCTATAAATAGGGCTTTAACTCAAGACTTTTGACTCATCCCAGAAAACAAAACAGCAACAACGACAAAAAATTTAACCTCCTTTAACCCTTTTGCTCATTTTAGAATCTCAAGATATTGCTTGGTCATCAAATTTCTGTTTTTTCTGTTCTGAAGTCCAATTTGACTCCTGTAGCTCCCCAGAGTCAATGGTATTTCCCAAAGAGAAGTCATCATTAACCCAAAGTTAGAAAGATGGTAGAAGTCCCTAAGATCTGTAAAATATATCCTTCTAGTGTGTTTTACTGAAATGATTCTTAACACAAATTTCTCCTACTAAATTATTTTCCTGACATGTATCTTTTAATTTTATTCAGGTATGCTGCTGGAAATTAATTAAAGCTTGATAAAGTGCCTGCTACGTGAGAGGTACTCCTGCAGGTGTTGCAAACACAAAAATGGCTATACTCAACCCTCAAGAAGATCATGTTAAAATAGGGGACAGAAGCAGAAACATTTAATATGAATGGATTTTGGAGGAATATATACAAGATTTAATCTGAGAACAGATGGTCTTGAAAAATAGTCTCAATGGATGAATAAGAGTTACTTTGACTAAGAAGATTGGAATGAACCTAACAGTGAAATCAAATACATGAAAATGTATGCTTCCAGGAACTATGTGTAATTAAATAATGCTGAACATATATATGAAAGAGATGGTGAGTGGAAGGAGAGCAGGCTGTAGAAAGAGAACCAGATCAGGAAAAGGACTGCAAACGGGTGGATTAACTAGTAAGCAAGGTACCCAAGGGCTTAATTGTGTTTATTTACTAATCTATGGTGTACAATTTCACATGGGTTGTCAGTAAGCACAAGTAACCCTGTGTATACCTTGCTTATAGGGTAATCTGTCCCTGGCTATAAATCATGTCTTGGTTTTCTAGTGCTGTTACAACACAGATACCACTGTTATGATTGAATTGTGTCCCCCCAAAATGTGTGTCAACTTGACTAGGCCACGATTCCCAGTATTACGTGATTGTCCTCCATTTTGTCCATGTGATTTTCCTAGGTGTTGTAAATCCTACCTCCATGATGTTAATGAGGCAAGATTAGAGGCAGTTATGATAATGAGGCAGGACTCAATCTACAGGATTAGGTTGTTATCTTGAGTCAGTCTCTTTTGAGATATGAAGGAGAGAAGTTAGCAGAGAGGAGAGGGACCTCATACCACCAAGAAAGAAGCTCCAGGAGCACAGCATGTCCTTTGGACCTGGGGTCCTTATGCTGAGAAGCTCATAGACCAGGGGAAGATTGATGACAGGGACCTTCCTCCAGAGCTGACAAGGAAAGAAAGCCCTCCCCTAGAGCAAGTGCCCTGAATTTGGACTCCTAGCCTCCTAAACTGTGAGAGAATAAATTTCTATTAAAGACATCCATTTGTGGTATTTCTGTTATAGAGGACTAGATAACTAAGACAACCACAAATGGGTGGCTTTAAAGAACAGACATTTATTTCTCACAGTTTGGGAGGCTGGAAGTTCAAATTCTGAGCACTGGCTATAGCTAAAGGCTCTCCCTCTGTGGGCTCTGGGGGCAGATCTTTGTCTCAGCTTCTGTGGCCCAGGTGTTCCTTGGTGATCTTCACATGGCATCTGTCCCCTCTTTGTGCTTCCCGTCTCTGTGTCTGTGCAGCTCCTTATAACTCAGGGTGATTAGGTTTAGAACATGCCCTACGCTGATATGGCTTAATTAACATAACAAAGAAAACCCTATTTCTAAACAAGATTATATCCACAGATATAGGGGTTAGGATTCCAATTCAATTCAATCCATAACATCATGCTAGAGAACCAGACTTAATTTTATACACGATGGAGTGCTTCTGGAGAGTTTTTATTTTAGATAAATTATTCTCTGGCAGCCGTGTAGAAGAGACATTTAGCAGGGCAAAACTGAAGCAGGGAAACCAGTTAGGAAGCGGTTGCAAATGGTCTAAGCTAGATATGATGAACACTTGGTTTAGGTCCACGGTGGTACAGATGGAGGAGGAGACAGTTTAGAGAAGTATTTAATAAAATCTTACGTGACGTGGAGAGTTCTAAATGTTTATATTGAGCAGCAGGAATAAATCCACATTATGTGGGGCTTGAAGCTTATACAATTTAAGAAAGAGAGTATAAAATTATAAATTCAAAATTAATATGAATGAAAATATTTATTTAAAATGAGAAAAAATCATAAAGTAACACATTTTAAGAACATGACAAAAGCCACCAACATCACAAAATTCAGTAAAAAAAAATGTAACTCATTTTGTGATGGTGGTTTTTGTCATGTTCTTAGAATGTTTCTTAATGTTCAAGCCATAACCATAAGCTTTAAAAAAATATATATATATGATTATACAGCACATAGGTTTCCAACATTTAATAAGATGCTCTTTAGTCATGGAGAAGAGAACTGTATGTTTTCATACAGTAAAACTTATAGTTTGATTTCACACTTCTCATTCCATCTTAGCCTGGAAGCTCCACTGCAGCCTGTTTAGCATCATAGCAACACGCAAGCCTCCACTGACAGACGGTGGTGGCTGTGCGTGAGATGCATTGGCTGGGAATCACACCTGGGTCTTCTGCATGGAAGGCCCAGTTAATCGTAAGCATTGGAAGGTCAAGGCTGAGGCTGTAGCTGGAGCTAGAGATTTGTGGATCCTTACATGCAATCATTAAAAGAAAGACAGTGGGGATGAATGAGCAGGGAGGCACATGGAAGGGGAAGAGCAGAGACCATGAAGGGAACTGTGGGAAACTAAAGTGAACATTAGGGGCGGGCAATGGAGGAGTCTGAGAAGGAATGATCAGAGAGGCAGGAGGAGAATCAGGAGAGAGCAGGGTACATCCCAGAAACTTTTGTTCTTGGTGGTGGATTGAGCAATCATACTTGGGTAGGTAGTCAGAACAGATATAGACTATTCTTGTTCTTTTTTGTCTGCATAAAATAAATTCAATTTTTTTTTTCATGCAGAGGTTTCTGAATTATCATGAATTACATGTTTTTGGCCTTAAGAATAGAATGATGACTGTGGTTATTAACAGTGAGAAGTGAGGCGGGCTAGCTAATGCGGAAAGAATTTGCAACTTTGTTTCGGATATGAATCCCATTCCCCTCCAGTATTTATTCTTTTTGTACCTTGCTGAATTAAGCGCCCTACAATATTAAGATACAGTGGGCTCAGTTATGGTCTTTAAGAATGAAAAAAAAAAAAAAGAAACCTCTAAACAAGTAATCAATAGTGCAGATAAACTCTGAACTATAGTTTGTTATCCAATTTGAGGTTTATAAGCAGAAACAAGTTAGCAAAACTAGGAATAATCAGAATTTTATAAATTGTTTTATTCAGAGGGTAACAAGTATCAGTCTTAAAGCATCAGTTCCTAGATTTTGTTCATCACTTCTGAGACAACTAGTCATTCCAATGAGGAACGTGGCAAGATTAGGTGAAACCTCGCAATTATGAAGCTTCTCATCTCTATTTTGAGAGACAGTACAGTAGAGGAATTAAATACAAGGACTCTATTAAGTGTGTTGGAATCCCAGATTCAACACTTAATGGTTGTACATAACCTCTTTGTGCTTCAGTTTTGTCATCTGTAAAATAAGGGTAATAATAGTACCTACCTTATTGCATCATTGAGTGGATTATATGCGTTGATACTTGTAGAGCTCTTAGAAGCAATGCCTAGCACATAATACATAAGCATTATAAAAATATTTGTTACTTTTTGTTATCCAAAGAGAAGGAAAACTTTCCTTAGAATAGCCAAAAAATCCCTGCACAGCTGAGTTAGTCTGATTTCCAAACTTTATTCCTAGCCATTGTGCCAGGCATGCTAACTCCAGCCCAGTGTTTCCCAAACTGTGTTCTGCAGGGGTGTTCTAAGATAATGTGTTGCCCAATAAATGTTGAGCTGAATTAAATCAAACATTTTAGAGGTGTTAGAAACTTCTGTGTAGTTTTTCATGCCCTGGAACAATAACTCCAAGTGGTACAGGGATGATTGAGCAATAAAATCATGTCTAGCCAGTTGCTGTGGAGTTGATTCTGACTCACAGTAACCCAATGTGTGTCAGAGTAGAACTGTGCTCTGTGTGGTTTCCAATGGCTGATTTTTTGGAAGTAGATCACCAGACCTTTCTTCTGAGGCACCTCTGGGTGGACTCAAACTGCCAAGTTTTCGATTAGCAGTCAGGGACTTAACTACTTGTACCACCCAGGGATCTATAATTGTGTCTGTCTTGTTTTTATTTGAGGAGATCAGGGAAATACTGTTGTTACCTTGGGATTTCATTGACAGGGACCTATAATAATCTACTCTGCTAAGACTTTGGCCTCATCTACTTTTGGTGGTACAAGATCAGGCCCTTTGAGGAAGCAGATTGTAAATACCAGTTAAATGAATTCCACCCCAATATCAGCTGCTCTGTCTTGCCAAGGAAAGTGTTATTTGTTTCCTTAGCATTCCACGAGCTTGTTAATACTGGTGATGACCACCTGTGGGTGTAAATAGGGCTAATGGGCTGTTAAGTGACAGATAAGTCATTTCCCCGGGGTGTGCACACAACGTCTGTTCTTTGGATCATGACTAGGTTTATCCTTGGCAGACCATTGCCCTTTTCAGACTTGCTTTCAGTCTCCTCTTATTTGTTTCATCCCAGGAACTTGTCTCTTCACTCAGGCAGAAAGCTCATTCCCTCATTGCTATACCTCTTGCACCATCCTCTGAACACAGGTTTAGGTGTTTGCCATCATTACTTTCTTTGGCTTTTGATCACTAAACTTCCATTATCTAGGTATCACTTGTATTTATGAGTAAACTTTTCCTTTTGAGCCACCTGCATGTTTCAAGGCTTCTTAGATGAGCCGTTTCCTGACAGCTAAGGAGCAATCAACTCCACCACCCTCCTACATAGCAATGAATAATCTTTTATGCAGTCAATAATGCAGACTCCTACTGTTGTATCCTCTTATGACTTGAAGGATGGTGGTGAAGAATCTTGACCAATATTCTTCTGAGTGTAGAACAATATGAATATGGTATTCAGTATACTTTTAAAATAATTATCTGGAAAGTATAGCTATCATATTAAACATGATTTATGCTACAAAGAAAATAGTAAAGAGGAAATAAACTATGGAATGCATGGACGTTTAGTGATAAAAGGAACAATTTGATTGTCTAATTCAGCTTCTTTATAATTGTGGAAGCTGAAGCCAAGTAGAGTTTAACAACTTGCTCAAGATCATACAGTTAGTCAAGTCAAGGCACAAGGGGCAGTGGTGATACTGGAATAGAATCTTCTGATTCACAGCTTGCAGAATGTTCTTCATTCTCAAATATTTTATGCCTATATAAATCCCTAATATGCTTCTGAAAATGTCTAAACATTTTTGGTTAGGAGGTTATCTGAAATTACTTCATTTTCACTTGAGATGTCAAGAGTTCTCAAAAGAAGTCCACTTTCAAAATGTCAGGGGCTGACTGGATGGCAGCTAACAATATCACAACAAATCACTGATTGAATAAGTGAGAAAATAAGTGTAGACTCCTGTCTTTTAAGTTGCATTGTTAGAGAGAGAGGGAAATGCCCCACACCAACTCTAGGGCTTGCTTGAATCTATCTACTATGATTACCACAGTAATTGACTGGCTCCCTGAACTGTGGAGGTTTCACTAAATTCTCCATGTATTAAATTTGAATTAAAAAAAACTGTTTTAAGTAGTTATTTTGAGAGTGGAAAGAGCATAAACCTAGAATAAGGAGGTTGGGTTCTACTCCAAATTCTACTGTGAACTTGAAGCCTGATTGCACGTGAGTCGCTCACCATTCCTTGCCTCAATTTCTTGCACACGAAAAAATGGGGTAAGGGGTTGTTCTAAATGATATCTGAAATTCCTTTCAGTTACTGTGACTGGTAAAACCTACAAGTCCCTGGGTGTTACAACTATCATGTCAGTTAACATAATGTGTCACATATATTTCCAGTGCCTGGTGTTGGAAGAAGGACAAGGGTGGGAGTTTGACATCTCTGTTTGTATTGTTAGCTGACAGACTTTAAAAAAAGCGATAGTATGGTTTGAGTAGCGAAAAGACCTCTTCAGAGTGTCTCGCCAAATAATGAAAGGATGCTGGAAAGCATTTCTGAGTAAGAGTACTGAAGTACTTTTGGAGGATTTTAGACTAGGCATCTATTTCATATTTCAAAAAAACAAAAATCTTATGTAACTAAAATGTAGCTGATTTGTATTAAAATTAGCATGTTGGCATGATATATTCTAAAACTGGGTCAGATAACCATGGGTTTTCTAAATAACTCTTCAAGGGAATATAGCAAGGAATTAGAGTTATAGGGCTTCCCTCATGCTTATTTGCACTATGGTGTGTTAAGCACTAGCTGCTAACCTAAAGGTTGGCGGTTGGAACCCACCCAGTGGCTCTGCAGGAGAAAGACCTGGCAATCTGCTCCCATGAAGATTACAGTCAAGAAAACCCTGTGTGGCAGTTCTACTTTGTCACGTAGGGTCACTATGAGTCAAAATCAACTCAATGACACCTAACAACACCAATAACAACACAAGTCTTCTTTAAAGTATCTAAATTAGGGTCAGTAAAGTCCTTAGGGGAAACCCTGGTGGTGTAGTGGTTAACAGCTACAGCTGCTAACCAAAAGGTTGGCAGTTTGAATCCACCAGGCGCTCCTTAGAAACTCTATGGGGCAGTTCTACTCTGTCCTGTAGGGTCCCTATGAGTCAGAATCGAATGAACAGCAATGAGTTTGGTTTTTTTTAAGGTCCTTAGGTGGTGAAAACAGTTTGTGCTTGACTATTAACCTAAAGGTGGGTGGTTCAAACACACCCAGTGGTACCGCAGAAGAAAAGACTTAACGATCTGCTTACCTAAGATTACAGACAAGAAAACCCTATGAAGTAGTTCTACTCTGTAACACATGGGGTCGCCATGAGTCAGAATCTAATGGCAAATAACAACAACAACAAACAGAAGGGATCAGGGTTGGGTCTGTATACCAGTGATGCCAAGAAGTTGATTTCAGCATTTCCTGTCCCTTAGTATTCCACTGTTGTGTACCTCCTCAAAATGCTTTTCACTTTTCTTTGCAAAACTACAAATTGGAGCCCTGCATTACCTTTTGCCTTAGGGATTGTTATGGAGTGAATTGTGTTCCCCTAAAATGTGGATCACCTTGGCTAGGCCACGATTCCCAGTATTGTGTGGTTGTCCTCCATTTTGTGATCTGATGTAATTAACTACGTGTTGTAAATCCTAACCTCTATTATGTTAATGAGGCAAGATTAGAGGCAGTTATGTTAATGAAGCAGGACACAATCTACAGGATTAGGCTGTATCTTGAGTCAATCTCTTTTGAGATATAAAGAGAGAAGTGAGCAGAGAGAAGGGGACCTCAGTACCACCAAGAAGAGCAAGGAGAATAGCGTGTCCTTTGGACCCAGGGCCCCTGCCCTGAGAAGCTTGTAGACCAGGGAAAGATTGATGACAAAGACCTTCCCCCAGAGCCAACAGAGAAAGAAAGCCTTCCCTTGGAGCTGGTGCCCTGAATTTGGACTTCTAGCCTCCTAAACTGAGAGAGAATGAATTTCTGTTTGTTAAAGCCATCCATTTGTGGTATTTCTGTCATAGCAGCACTAGGTAACTAAGACAGGGATGGAAAAATATATTTAAGGTTTTAGCATTGATGATGAGAATTTAAAGAAAAGCTGTGTGAAAAACCCACTTAAATAAATAAAAGTATACTTTAAAATACTCCTAGAAGAATGATTTGAAAACAAGGTTGTCTGGGGAATAGGCAACAAAAAGTCCCTTTTGTCTGGGTTTTCTTTGATTCAGTGTTTCATCATGCAGACTTACAGAAATAGATGTGTCCTCAACAAATTAAAGGCTACAAGATATTCATTATTGCTTAATAACAAGTTTAAAATTTATTTCTATAAATCATATGCTGTATTGGAAATATGCATTTAATTTGATAACAGTAGAGAATCTATTGTTTGTAACTAATGACTCAGCTGCCCAGATGATCCGTTGTATCAGTGGCCAGTGGCAAGAACAAGGCTCTGTGCAGTATTGTTGTAACCATGGCATTAGTGACATCACTTGGTGGAAATAGAATTTGGAACATTGGGAAACAAAGCAGTAGCTTCTTTGCTTGACTCTGTGAGAAGATAATGAATGCTAAGAAAGTGAAATAAGGAGTGTTGATTTCTCTACGCATATTTAGCAAATATACACACACATATATAACAAAAAATATTGCATTTAAATTTTACCACTATATAGGAAATTCACAAAGACTCTGGGAATAGTACTGTTCTTGTATTGTGAAGCTGTGCTCTACTTTTGTTGTTAGCTGCTATCAAGTTGCCCCCAACTCATGGTGACCACATGCATAGTAGAGCAAAATACTGCCCTGTCCTGAGCCATCCCCATAATTGGTCATGGTTCAGACCACTGTGATCCATAGAGATTTCATTGGCTAATTTTTGAAGTAGATTGCCAGGCCTTTCTTCCTAGTGTCTTAGTCTGGAAGTTCTGCTGAAACCTGTCCACCATGGGTGACCCTGCTGGTATTTGAAATACCAGTGACACAGCTTCCAGCATCACAGCAACAAGCAAGCTACCACGGTATGGCAGACTTATAGATGGGTGGTGGTTCAAAGCAATACCTTTGTGCTATCAACCAACCAGAAAACCAAACCCGTTGCCCTTGAGTCGATTCCAACTCATAGCAACCCTATAGGACAGAGTAGAACTGCCACATAGGGTTTCCAAAGAGCACCCGGTGGATTCAAACTGCCGACCTTTTGGTTAGCAGCAGTAGCTCTTAACCACTATGGCACCAGGGTTTCCAGTATACAAATTCAGTGAGGCCAGGACAAGACATAACATTGTTTCTGTTCTGAGTTAAACCTTTACTAAAAAAGCTCCTTCAGTTTTTCCTGTCTTGACCTCACCAACTAAAAATGATGAAAAGTATCCTGCATGACTTTGTTAGTCTGTGTTATTCGGAGACCCATGAGAGAGCATTATAGTAACTGTATAAACAAATGCTGCTTCTGTCATGGACACAAAAAGGAGAAAGTGACAACTGAGGAGTGGAAGAGCAGTGGGAAGAAGGGCTTCTGTCAAGTAAGAATAGAAGAAACTACACGGGAAATAACTGCATTGAGATAGTTGAGAAAAGAACAGCATGAAATAGGGTGGGGAACCTGATATTGAAAATTCCCAAAGAAAATGTGAAAAACAGTATCACAACTTGGGTGGGGATTACAAAATATGGTGACTTTTATGGTTTGAAAATTAAAAAAAAAAAATTTTCTGTGTTGAACACATCCTATTATTTTGCCTTTAAAACTACTTCTTGAACCCTGAAGTCTTTCTTAAAAATTAAAATTTTAACAAAGTAAGGAAAACATTGAAGTTTGTGCTAGAATATGAGTTTGAATCCTGAGTCCTTTACTTAATAGTCTTGGAATTTGGGGCAAATCACTTCATCTTGGGAAAATAATACCAATCTCTGCGAGAGAACCAAATTCAAACCCTTGTCTATGGAATGTACATTTCTAATGCAGGGAAAGTTTAGGAAATGAAATATGGGAGTATAAATCACACATCTGAGTATTTGAGAATGAAAAGGATATAAGAAAGTTTTTCTTACCCCCTCAAAAAAGAGAATAACTTCTTCATGCTTGAATACAGTGGACAGAGATAGAAAACATTTATTACACATATATAAATATATAACTGGTTGATAATTTGCCACGTGAATAAATAAAATACCATTAAAATATTACTTTTGACCCTAAAAAAGTCTTAATAGGTTTAATGTTATTCAGAGTTACGAGTTTGAATAAATGGTCAAAAAAATTTATTTTAATTATTTTTTTGTATCATGAATAGAATATTGTTACTGTTGTTTTCAGGTGCCGTTGAGCTGGTTTCTACTCATAGCAACCCTTTGTACAGCAGAATGAAAAACTGCCCGGTCCTATGCCACCCTCAGTCATTGCTATGCTTGAGCCCATCGTTGCAGCCACTGTGTCAATCCATCTTGTTGAGGGTTTTCCTCTTTTTCGATGATCCTCTGCTTTACCAAGCACGATGTCCTTCTCCAGAGACTGGTCCCTCTTGATAACATGTCCAAAGTACATGAGACGAAGTCTTGACATTCTCACTTCAAGGAGCATTCTGGCTGTACTTCTTCCAAGACAGATTTGTTCTTTCTTCCCACAGTCCATGGTATTTTCAATATTCTTTGCAAACACCATAATTCAGAAGCTTTGTTTCTTCTTCATTCTTCTTTATTTGTTGTCCAGTTTTAGCATGCGTATGAGGCAATTGAAAATACCATGGCTTGGGTCAGGGGCACCTTAGTCCTTAAAGTGACAGCTTTGCTTTTGAACACTTTAAAGAGGTCTTTTGCAGCAGATTTGCCCAATGCAATAAGTCCGTTGATTTCTTGACTGTTACTTCAATGGGCGTTGACTGTGGAGCCAAGTAAAATGAAACCCTTGACAACTTCTGTCTTTTCTCCGTTTATCATGACATTGCTTATTGGTCTAGTTGTGAGAATTTTTCTATTTTTATGTTGAAATGTAATCCATACTGAAGACTGTAGTATTAGATCTTCATTAGTAAGTACGTCAAGTCCTTTTCATTTTCAGCAAGCAAGGTTGTGTCATCTGCATATCACAGGTTGTTAATGAGTCTTCCTCCAATTCCGATGCCCAGTTCTTCTTCATATAGTCCAGTTTCTCAGATTATTTTCTCAGCATACAGATTGAATAAGAAAGGAATACAGCCCTGACTCACGCTTTTCTGGGTTTTAAACACAGTATCCCCTTGATCTGCTTGAACCACTGCCTCTTGGTCTATGTACAGGTTCTGTATGAGCACAATTAAGAGTTCTGGAATTCCCATTCTTCACAATGATATCCATAATTTGTTATGATCCACACAGCTGAATAACTTTCCATAGTCGATAAAACACAGGTAAACATCTTTCTGGTATTCTCTGCTTTCAGCCAAGATATGTCTGACATCAGCAATGATATCTCTTGTTCCTAGTCTTCTTCTGAATCAGCCTTGAATTTCTGGCAGTTCCCTGTGGATGTACTGTTGCAACCGTTTTAAATTATCTTCAGCAAAATTTTGCTTGTGTGTGGTATTGATGATATTGTTCTATAATTTTGGCATTCTGTTGGATCACGTTTCTTTGGAATGGACATAAATATGGATCTCTTCCAGCTGGTTGGCCCTTCCAAATTTCAGACAACTGAACGCTCCAGCACTGCATCCTTTTATTGAAACATCTCAGTTAGTATTCCATCAATTCCTGGAGCCTTGCTTTTAGCCAGTGCCTTCATTGCAGCTTGGAGTTGTTCCTTCAGTACCACCGGTTCTTATTGTGTGCTGTTTCCTGAAATGGTTGAATGTAGACCAATTCTTTTTGGTGCAGTGACTCTGTATACTCCTTCCATCTTCTTTTGATGCTTCCAACATCATTCAATATTTTGCCCATAGAATTATTCAGTGTTGCAACTCGAGGCTTCAGTTTTTCCTTCTGTTCTTTCAGCTTGAGAAATGCCAGTTGTGTTCTTCCTTTTTAGTTTCCTAAACCAGGTCCTTAGACATTTCATTATAATACTTTACTTTGTCTTCTCGAGACAGCCTTTGAAATCTTCCATTCAGCTCTTTTACTTCATCATTTCTTCCATTCACTTTAGCTACCCTATGTTCAAGAGCAAGTTTCAGTGGCTTTTCTGACATCCATTTTGGTCTTTTCTTTCTTTGCTGTCTTTTTAATGACCCCTTGCTTTTTTCATGTATGATGTCCTGGATGTCATTCCACAACTTGTCTGGTCTTCGGTCATTAGTGTTCAGTGCGTCAAATCTTGAGATGGTCTCTAAATTCAGGTGGGATATAATCAAGATTGTACTTTGGCTCTCATGGACTTGTCTTAATTTTCCTCAGCTTCAACTTGAACTTGCATATGAGCAATTGATGGTCTGTTCTGCAGTTGGCCCCTGGCCTTTTTCTGATTGATGATATTGAGCTTCTCCATCATCTCTTTCCACAGATTTGGTAGATTTGATTCCTGTGTATTCCATCTGGTGAGGTCCACATGTGTAGTCATCATTTATATTGTTGAAAAAATGTATTTGCAATGAATATGTCACTGGTCTTGCAAAATTCTGTCATGTGATCTCCAGTGTCATTTCTCTTATCAAGGCCATATTTTCTAACTACTGATCCTTCTTCTCTGTTTCCAGCTTTCACATGCCAATCACCAGTAATTATCAACGCATCTTGATTGCATGTTTGATCAATTTCAGACTGCAGATGTTGGTAAAAATTTCCAGTTTCTTCATCTTGCTATTAATGGTTAGTGTGCAAATTTGAATAATAGTCATATTAACTGGTCTTCCTTTTAGGGGTATTGATATTATCCTATCACTGACAACATTGTACTTCAGGATAGATCTTGAAATTTTCTTTTTGACAATGAGTGTGACACCATTCTTCTTTAATTTGTCATTCCCAGAATAGTAGACCATATGATTGTCCAATTCAAAATGGCCAATACCAGTCCATTTCAGCTCACTAATGCCTCAGATATTGATGTTTGTGCATTCCATTTTATTTTTGACTATTTCCAATTTTCCTAGATTCATACTTCATGCATTCCATGTATCTATTATTAATGGATGTTTACAGCTGTTTCTTCTCATTTTGAATCATGCCACATCAGCAAATGAAGGTCCTGAAAGCTTGACTCCATCCACGTCATTAATGACAACTCTACTTTCAGGAGGCAGCTCTTCCCCAGTAGTATTTTGAGTGTCTCCCAACCTGAGGGCTCATCTTCCAGCATGTCAGACAATGTTCCACTGCTATTCATAAGGTATTCATTGACTAATTTTTTTACAAGTAGATCACCTTGTTCTACTTTCTAGTCTGTCTTAGTCTAGAAGCTTTGCTGAAACCTGTCCACCATGGGTGACCCTGTTGCTATTTGAAATACTGGTGGCAGAGCTTCCAGCATCACAGTAACATACAAGCCACCACAGTATGTCAAACTGACAGATGAGTAGTGGAATAGAATGTAAAAGGTGATATTTCTATAAATTTGATACATTTCCAAGAAATGTTTATCTGTAAATTAATACCATTTTATGTAATTTAGTGGACATGGTGATGTGTGAACCAGTTGTCCCTTTAAGCAGACTTGCCCCAGCTTCTGCCTCCTCACCCAAGATCACACTGTTCCTGGAGAAGCTCATTTTCCAGGCTGATGGAAGTAGACTACAATGATCCAGCCATTTCAGTCCAATGCAGGGCAACTCTGATGCCCTGTGGGGTTGACCACTGCAGTGGTTGGGCCTTCGTTGCCATTCAACTTGTCCTTCCGCCAATCTTACTTCCTCCCCAGCCTTCCACAGGTGTTGAGCCCAGGGTTTGTTGTTGTGGTTGTTGTTGGATGCTGTCGAGTTGATTTCAATACATAGTGAACCCATAGGGTTTTCTAGGCTGTAATCTTTATGGAAGAGCCCTTGTGGAACAATGGTTCAGTGCTTGACGGCTAAGCAGAACGTCAGCAGTTCAAGCCCACCAGCTGCTCTGCAGGAGAAAAGACCTGGTATATGCCAAGAGATTTGGAAATCACTCTTCCAGTGTTATGATGGCATAAACAGCCAGTTTTTAAAGGACGGAAGCTTTTTTGAAGCTAATGTGGGATTAGGAGTGGGCTCATTTCTTTGGCTTTATCACATTGTTTGTAGCATCCCTCTTGCAATGGAACCCCTGGGAATTTAAAACAATTTCTGGCCAAAACAGCAGTGAGCAAAGAAATAGCCCAAATAGAATTCCAAGTCTAGACAAATATTTGGAATCTAACTCTTGACTTCAGAAACAGTTTTTTAGTAAGTTATTTTGTGAAAACTAAATCTTAAATGACAGATCTGCCAAGATTAATTCTTTAACTAGAATGGCATACCATGCCTCATGAATGCCAACAGCTCTTATTTCTTTCAGAAGGGACTACAGCTAATAAATTATATCTTGTGGTTCTAAATCTGGCTGCATTTGTCACCATGTTCTGAAGCTCCGGGACTCAGTTTTGTAGGACTAATGGACATACAATTCTTTCACCAATGTTCTTGATTACTATTTCTAATTCTTTAGGTATTATATGAAATGTAGGAAGAAAAAGACATATGACCTAAAATCTTAACAGTTTTCACTTACTATAAAAATGTAAAATTTATCCTGGCATTTGAAATAAATAATACAATATCTATATTTTCCCTGAAAGAACATTCAGAAAGATGTAGCACTTTCTCTGGGCTTTCCAATACAGTAGCCACTAGCCACATATATGACTACTGAGTATTTGAAATGTGGTTAGTTCAGTTTGAGATGTGGTGTAAGTATAAAATACACACTGGATTTTGAAGACTTAGTACCAAAAAAAAAAAGAATGTAAAATATCTGATAATCTTTGTATTGGTTGTTTTGAAATAATATTAATATAATTTAAATAATATTAATTTGGATATATTTAGTTATGTAAAATATATTATAAAGATTAATCTTCCTATTTCTTTAAACTTTTTAAAATGTCTATTAGAAAATTAAAAATTACATATGTGTTTTGCATTTGTGGCTCGTATCATATTCTATTGGACAGTATTTCTTTAGATGATTAAATCAGTCATTATACTTGCAGGAAATGTGGGAATTAATTTTAATTAATTAGATTAGTATTTAATCACTTAAATACTCAGTGTGTGGTCAGTGTCTCTTCCTATGTGAGGCCACTTCTACTTGGTCTTTCCTCTCTTCCTGAGCCTTGTGAGGCAGATGATACACTTCCTGTTAAGAGAGAGATTAATAGAAACAATAGGTATAAGAGAAAGAATAGAACATCATTGATGTGTAATCAAGAGAAAAAAAATTTAGGAGAGAGAAATAGAAAGTACATTCTGTCAGTAAATAAGTTCTTTGTCCTTTTTCAGGGAATCTCTAGAACTTGTCCCTTGAAAATGAGAAAAGTAGCGTGTTTATTTGCCAGATAAAAATCAGATGGGATCTGTAGCAAGAAATGTGAACCCAAGAGAATGTGAGAATGGCAGATTTTAACCTTATTTAAGTGGAGAGGAAAGAACTGGGTCGGACTGAATAGCATAATTTCACGCTGTCCTCAGACTAGAAAGTGACTGAAATTGATCAGCAATATGGATCATTTTATTGCAATCCAGTTACCAGAGCATGGGGAAGTGGTTATCTAAGTTCCTATGCTTTCTAAAGAAGAAACCAAAGGTCTGCTGTCTCCTGGACATGAGTTCTGCTATCCTCCTACTAAGAGTAAAGAGTTCTTTGTTTCAAGAACAGAATGGAGACAGCAAGATCATCTATAAAATGGGTTCAGAGAGAGGAAGTTGAATCCTAAAGCCTGTGAGGTCTGGTCCAATTCTAAGATTTTTTTTTTCTTTTTGTTTCAAGGCCTTATTGTGTGCTATGAACTACACTCGTGTGGAATGAGAAAGGAAAATATTATTACCATTTAGTCTGCTGAATCTTATTATTATTTTTTTTAAACTAATATACCATAGAAAACTGTGAGCTCTGTGTTAGCAAAAAGGGAGAGATTTTCAATATCCTCTTACCACTTATGAACATCTGTTTTAGAAGTTCTTAATTATCTCTAGGGAGAGAAGGACATAATAGTGAGGTTCATACTAAAGCAATTTAAAAGTGATCACACTTGGTTCCCCAAATGGGCCTTTGCTTGTTTTAGAAGCAGAGGTGGGGGTTGCTTACTCAACTAGTTTTCCAAGTGTTGACTATTTTAGCATTTGAAAATTGCCAATATTCCATTTCCTGAGCCATGCCTACAAAACCTATGGAAAAGGGATAATTTTCTCTAAGTAAGCAAACCCAAACACTGCAATATCTTGTTAAAATTTAAAAAGCAGGAGATGCTCTCAGTTTCTTTACAAACTGGAATTGTCTCTTCTATGGAAAAAACTCCTGGGTGGTAATCATGGAAATGATGGTAGTTACAGCACCTAACAACAAATGGCATCCCATCTGTCAGTGCCACAGAGGGTTTACAGATGACACCGAAAAATACACTCTCTTTAGGTTGAAGGGGAGATAACTTAGGAGATCTGTGTAGCTTTCTTCCAAGATTTAAAACACTCTCAGATGACAGAGGAAGTTTGACTTGTTCTGGGTGAAGTTAAAAATTTATTTTTAAGTTTACCGAAGAGCTTCCCAATGAATAGAGGTATTCATCCATGATAGAAAGTGCTAGGCAGAGCCTAGATGACAGTTTACAAGGTATACTAGAATGGGATTTCTACCTTGGGCAGAAGATTAGATGAGCTAACCTTCAAAACTCTTCTATAAAACTAACTATTGTTGTCTTACCAGTTTTCTAAAAAGAAACTTTGAATATCTGGATTGCATTACTCATTGTATTCTATGAAATGCTGTATGTATTTAAACCTGTTGACTATTTGTATTATAATTCGTTGTAATCTCTTTCATATCCCTTCTTCAGTGCAGTGAACACGTGCATTAGTGTGGATACTCATACCACAGGCAAAAGCTTTTATGACGATAAGTGAATAAAGTGTTTTAGCAGCCCGCCCGCATACAACATAGCTGATAGTTCTATTGGCACAGCTTGTCTCTATGCTGACCCCATTAAAACATTGATCAGTCAAGACCTCATGAAGCTAATTTGCACACAGCGGTCTCATAGTAGATATTGTTCATTTTGTGCCCTAGCAGTGTTGCCAGTGATTTGAAAGTCTCCAAACATAAAACCCTTACAAATCTGTGAAGATGGAAAGGTATCTTTTTTTAGTTTATTACTAAGTTGGAATGACAAAATGTTAGAGTAAGAAGAGGAGGTGGAAATTATTTATTCCAGCGGTTCCCAGTTTTGACTGTCTTTTGGAATCACCTGGTTTGTCCATTCTCGCAATCATTGTTATGCCTGAGCACATTGTTGCAGCCACTGTGTCAGTCCATCTCCTTGATAGTCTTCCTTTCTTCTGAAGAGCCTCTACTTTACCAAGCATTATGTCCTTCTCCAGGGACTGATCCCTCCTGATAACATGTCCAAAATATATGAGAAGTAGTCTTGCCATCCTTGCTTCTAAAGAGCATTCTGGTAGTACTTCTTCCAAGACAGATTTATTCATTCTTTTAGCCATCCATGGTATATTCAATATTCTTCACCAACACCACAATTCAAAGGTGGCAGTTCTTCTTCAACTTTCGCATACATATGAGGTGATTGAAAACACCATGGCTTGGGTCAGGCGCATCTTAGCACCTTAGTCTTTAAGGTGACATCTTTGCTTGTTAACACTTTAAAGAGGTCTTCTGTAGCAAATTTTCCCACCTGGATATTTATAAATATAAACTCAGGGTCTGGACCCCATACTTGGGATTTCTAATTTAATTGGTCTTAAGTGCCCCTGTTTACTGGTGTGTTTTGATAGCTCCCTCAGTAATTCTAATGTGTGGCCAAGGTTGGGAACGTCTTCATTTTCTTAGTGAGGAGAATAGAACTCAGAGTGGCTCTCAAACTTTTTTAATGTTTGTAGCATACTCTCAGTGCTATAAGTTTGGACAGCACACCAGTGGCGTCACTAGGGTTGGTGTCACCCAGTGCGATAACTCATGATGTCACCCCCTCCATGGATCTCCTCCCTTCCCAGACTATACAGAATCCTTAGTAATGTTTTTTGTACTCATGTTACTTGTAAATCATAATTCCCATGTGTCACTCCTTCTTTTCCTTTAATTACTACTTCATTCTCAAAAATTTTTTTGAAATAGGCTCACAAATACTAATTACCTCAATATTGTAGCTAAAACACCAGAAATTTTGACAAAATCAGTGACTATAAAAACATTGGCAGCAATGAAAACAACAGCATGTGCTTCTTGTGTGTGCAGATGAAACCATGTGATTCAAAACATCATTGTAATTGGGTAATAATGACAGCTCTGACCATTAGAGAGCATTAGAAAGTTCAAAAAGTAAATTAACATAGAGTTTTAGCCTTGTAGGTATATTGATATATGTAAGCTGGGCTTACGAAAAATGTTTTTGTTGTTATAACTACTTACAGGGATAGTTTTATAGATGGTAATTTTGGTGTCACCCCCTCTGATGGTGTCACCCCCTCTGACAGTGTCACCCAATGTGGTCCACACACCCTACACTCCCCTAGTGATGCCACTGCAGCACACATGAAGGAACCAGATGACAGAAAGCCACTCTAAACTACCAAACGATAGTTACAAAACAACGTATGTATCAGTTCTCCAGAAAGACTGAACCAATAGGATGGAGATAGGAGATTTACTTTTAAGAACTGGCTCACACAATTATGGGGTTTGGCTAGTCTGAAATTTGTAGGGCAGACTTTCGGGCTGGAAATTCAGACAAGAGTTCATATTATAGTCTTGACTCTAAAATCTGTAGGCCAGCAGGCTGGAAACCTAGGCAGGGTTCATATGTTACCCTAGAGTTCAAATTCTTTCTTCTCTGGGACATCTCAGTTTTTGCTCTTCAGGCCTTCAACCGATTGGATGAGGTCCACCCACATTCTTGGGGGTAATCTCCTTTACTTAAAGGCAACTGATTGAAATGTTAATGACATATACAGAACATTTTAACAGTAACCTGTAGACTAGTATTTGACCAGACAGCTGAGCAGTATAGCAGAGCCAAGTTGACACACAAAATTAACCATCCTAACACATTTAGTGTTGCAATAAATAATGGCTCACAGTGTCTACAAAACATCCGTAGTTATTGTACTCGCATGCTGGACTTTGTAAATAACTCTTTACTGTGCTGACCACGCTCACTTAAATATTCATTGAGATGCAACACACCAAATTTGCGTGGTGTTCACAGGTGGTCTCAGATTTATATAGCAAGAAGGTCATTAGAAATAGGGCACCAATCACTAAATGTGATTCCTCCATGAATATCCTGTCCTTCCTATCAGCGCCTGAACACATGTTAGTACACAGAAAGTAGCTTTTATTACTACCAACAAAAAGCAGCAGAAAGTATACAACGGACAAGCAGTCTCCCCTGGCTCAAAAGCTGTCTGGGCAGAGAGGGAAAAAGTCTATGCGCTCCATGCTATGCATAGTAGGTAAGGGACTCAAAAAGGGACAGTCATACTAATAGGAAGTGCTAGACAGAGCCTGGACACCAGTCTATAAGGTATGCTAGAATGGGATTTCTACCTTGGGTAAATTAGATGAGTTAACCTTCAAAGACTCTTCAAAATAAGGTTCTATGAAAATTAACTATTGATTTATCAGTTTTCTAAAAAGAAACTTTCACGCATGCCCTCCACCTGGCATTGTGGGTGAGGGCCTCAATGACAGCCTACCTTCTGCCAGTCTCCTCCTGGCCAGGTAGGTCCAGTTAGGCGGACTGTGAGCTTATGCTACATGTGCCGCACCTGCACCATAGCTGAGGAGGCAACAAGGTCCCTCAGCTGGACATTTTTATTCCCCAAGGGTCACATAACTAGGATCTATGTGACCCACCACCAAAACACAATGCAATTTCCCAGCCTGATCACCCTAGGAAGGAAGGGGTCAGACACTTTGGCTCCAAGCCTGGGATTGTATCTCTTTAACCCTGCTGGCATTTAGACAAACCAGTAAACTTCAGGGAGTGAGCTGGGGCCGGGATGGGGGTGGGGGGACGGAGCGCAGAGGGGATACAATTATTTGTTCCTGAAGCACAGAGATGCTAGCAGGGGGAGGAATGGGGAAGACATGGCCACCAGGCTTGTCTGAAGGACTGCCTCCTCACACTCACAGTTAAAATTCTGCCAGATTCTCCAAACTGGTGATCCTTTGTTGTTGCTAGATTGTTATTTCCTGTTACTTGCAACAAGCTGTATCTTCCCAGAAACTATTCCTTGACTGGCTCTGCTCAGCAGGCCGTGTAACAGATATTTAATGCTCTCACTCAATAAATATTTACCATATCAGGCATTGTCCTCTATTCTGGAGATACAGTAATGAGAAAAAACAAACACAGCCCTTGCCCTCATGGAGCTAACAGATATTAATGAAATAATCATTTAAATAAATGTAAAATTATGTCTATGACAAGTACAAAGAGAATGTACAATTCTATAGAAATGGTAAAAGGGAGATTTGACCTGTTTAGGAAAGTCTGGACAAGACTTCTGAGGAAGAGGAGGATAGATAGGATTTAACTAAGCAAAGAGTGAAAGGGAAGAACATTCCTGGCAGAAAAGCTTAAAGATTTTACTATAACAATTTGTTTCTCAGTTGTAAAAAAATATAATTTTATATATTTATCAAAAGTAAGATATATACCTAAGAATGGCTGATTTGCTGAAGGATTTCAGTTGAGAATCTCATATAATGAGTTAAAGTGACCCCTTGCAAAACTTGAAAATGATTAGGTCAGTGAAAATTCGATTCTTGGTATTGTTAATCTCTTTAAATTGTCCAAATTATAAGGGATGATGGCTTTATAAATGATCTTGGATTCAGGGATAATATAAGAACTTTTATGAATAGCAGCATTTACATAAATGGCTTCCAGCATTTTTCTAACATTTTTTTCCAACATGCTGAAAACTGACAGGGACGGTTTTAAAAGAAGAGTCAGCTTACAAAATGTGGTGCTTAAGATGATTTTTTAAAATATTGTGTTTATTAAATCCATATCAAGTCCTTACATATTCTATTATTCCTTTCTAATTTTTCAAATAGAGTAAGTCAGTTTCTCTCTGTGTATTTAGAATTATTTATGAGACTAAAGACCTACTGAGCTGTCCTTAGATGATATGCTATATCCTCCATAACTTTAAGGAAGAGCAGAGAATCATAGATGGATCAGCAATTCTCAGGCATTTCTATTGAGACCGCATTATGGGTGACATAGTACCATGGGTACAGGTATTCGGTCCATTAATTATATATCACTCCTGTTTTTTCAGTCATGAAAGAGTCTCAGAATGCATATATATGAAAAGAGTATTATAGAGGTATCTTTGAAGCTCGATTGAAACAGCTCTGGTGGCACAGTGGTTAAGCGTTCCACTGCTAATAGAGAGGTTCCTGGTTTGAACCCACCAGCCACTCTGTGAGAGAAAGATGTGGCAGTTTGCTTCTGTGAAGATTTACGGCCTTGGAAACCCTGTGGGGCAGTTCTATTCTGTCCTACAGGGTTACTGTGAGTCAGAATAGATTTGACAGCAGTGGGTTTGGTGGGGTTTTGAAGCTTGTTTAAAACAAACACCTATTTTGCAAACTTCTATATCTTATTATATTTGACCTATCTCAGTGTTAATCATAGCTTACCATTTTGCTAACTGAAATGTCGGCAGTTCAAACTGACCCTGCGACTCCGCAGGAGACAACATCTGGTAATCTGCTCCCATAAAGACTACAGCCAAGGAAACCCTATGAGGCAGTTCTATTCTGTCACATTTGATCATTATAAGTTGAAAATCAAGTCAGTGGTACCTAACAGCAATACCATTGATCCATTTCAAACTTCTGTTTTAAAAGTAAAACCCAAAAAACCCGCAGCTGTCGAGTCAATTTCAACTCATAGTGACCCTATAGGACAGAGTAGAACTGCCCCATAGTTTCCAAGGAACACCTGGTGGATTCGAACTGCCGACCTTTTGGTTAGCAGCCTAGCACTTAACCACTACACCACCAGGGTTTTAAAACTAAGACACTGCTTTATCTTTTCTTTTTTTTTTTTTCCTTAAATCAAATTCAAACACCTAATAAACAGGAAGAATGATTCTTTATACTAACAACTGGGCCTCTGAGCTGGTGTTCATTTCCATAGATAAGTCGCCAGTTGGGGTTTCTTGGCAGAGACAGTGAGACAATCTTTCCATATGAAGTACTGCCACCCCTCTCTCTGAGCTAACATGACGGGCTCAGGGGTTATGGTTGTTAGCTTGAAGT
The DNA here is from genome assembly GCA_030035585.1 of Dugong dugon. Taxonomy (NCBI): domain Eukaryota; kingdom Metazoa; phylum Chordata; class Mammalia; order Sirenia; family Dugongidae; genus Dugong; species Dugong dugon. Next base: position 94,991,271 of record CM057462.1, read on the forward strand.
AAGAGTTAAGGGGCTGGAGAAACAAGGAAGGCCTTCCTCTTCCCTGGCTTCAGACCATTACACCTGCAGTCTCATCAATCTGACAGGCTCTTCTCTTGCTTTAGTGTCTGAGAACGTCTATTCATTCTTTAAATCATTCTTCCTGAAGCTTCCTAAAGTCTTCAGGAAGAGTTGCTGCCCCCTTTATCTACATGGAGCCCTGGTGGCGAAGTGGTGAAGAGATCGACTGGTAACCAAAAGGTCGGCATTTCGAATCCACCAGCAGCGCCTTGGAAACCCCATGGGGCTGCTCTTCTCTGTCCTATAGGGCTGCTATGAGTTGGAATCGACTTGACGGCAATGGGTTAATGGGTTTTTCATCTGCATACTTAGTTCATACCTCTCCTATAGGACATATTTCCAGTTGTACAATTTATTTACCTTCACACAGAAACCTGACTCCTCAAAACCAGGTACCCTTCCTACCCCTAATCTATGGATGTGCCTTCTATGGCTAGTACAGTTTTGGCATGTATTATGCTCTGAAGAAATGTTTATTAAAATAAACAATTCGGAGGTGCATGAATGAGTGAGCAGATGAATACAGATGAAGAATAGAAGGCTCTTGTTCTCAAAGGGAAGCTGCAACAGAGTAAACAAAAGTTAAGTTAAGGCCATGGGTTTCTACCTTGAACTGTGTAAAAGCTAGGTATACAAAGAATGTCACAGAATCTTGCTTTGATGTGCAATAGAAACATCTAACATCTTAGGCCCTGGTAACAGGCCATGTAAAAGCAAGCTTGGAGACTTTCAGAAACGGGTGATGTCAGTCTGTTCTGTAGAAGTTTTGTGGAGGAAGGGCATTTTGCTGGCAGTGAGAACAAGACCTTATTTTCACAGTGTTCCAGTGAGGTAAGCTGAAGTATAAAAGTCTGGGAGCCAGGCGTGTCTGACCTACAGTCTTCTGGCTGGTTTTCTAGGTGTATGAGTTGAGGAGTATTTAGGACCTGTTTCCTGTACACTGCTGTGAATTTGTACTTCCTGAGGAACTTAGCTGTTTTCACACTACTTATTTTCCTGGTTTCTTTCCCAACTCTGAAAACCTTGAGTCCTGATAAAAATTGTTTAAGCCTCTGGCTAACAGAGCCACTTGGCTGCTTAGTTACATCATAAGTACAAGGGGTTGACATCCAGGTGCTCATTAGCAAGTCTGATCACATCATGGGCACTTCTCATGTAATATTTATCCTTTCTTTGTTTACCTGACCCAGCCTCCTTCCACTGGGCACCACTGTGTCTACCAGGCATGCTACCTCTGAGGTCCCAGGAACCCTCTGGGTAACAAAGCTCACTGTTAAAGAGTGGGGAAAAATGCTGGTCTCACTTCTTTCTGTTTTTATGCAGAGACCTTTTTTTCCTGGACCTAGAATGAGTTTTATGGAGGTTGAGGCAGGGAGAAAACTCTAAGCGGTAGACAGCACTGAGACCTTCTTAGCTGGGTCAGATTGTGTGGGATGTGACAGGCTCCCTCTTTATTTGGGACATGTTCTCTCTCTCCCAGGTGCTTCCTTGAACCTTTATGCAAATGTACTTCTGACAGGCTTGTTCCTTCCATTTACCAGCAATGCTCAACCTGCTTTAGGATCCAGCACCTTAATTCCGTATAATGACCCAATTATCACCACAATAGATATGCAGGGATGGTTTACTCTCTTCTGCAATTCATAAGGAACATTGCTATAAACATTAGAATCAAAGAGAAAAACTCATTTAGAGTAAGAATTTTGCAAAGTGATACTTTTAATGTAAGATACATGTGGTAAGAAATATTTGGCTTATAGAAGGGTCTCAGCTTATTGGATGAACGCTAGGTAATTTTAGATTTAAGATTATTAGTTTCATGATACAGTTGTATCTATCTACAATACTATCATTTAAAATAAATATGATGGATAAATGATTGAATTAGTATTCTTCCATGTCATATAAAGGCTCAGATGATACTCAAAATAGAGCAATTATATTAAGAATTTGAATACAGAAGTGGGTTTTTAAAAAATGTGATATGTTCATTTCTTAAATTTCAAAGAAGGAAATTTCTAAATGTTTAAAAATAATGAACTATCAAAGCCAAAATCAGAAGCAGACAGTTACATAGAAGATGCTCTTTGCAGAAAGTAATCCATAGAGAACATCCAGTATGTTTTCTCTCAGCCTTCTGAAATGAACAGGTGCTTCCCATTTAGTTAGAACTCTCAGTACTGAACTTTATAATGAGGTGTCAGAAAGGTTGGAATTAACAACGAGCCATGGAGTCATCCAAAGTTGAGTCTGCTTTACTCCTGAGAGTAATCAGGCAACTTGTGAAAATAAAAAAAGAGGTATAATTAAACAGAATTAGATTTTCATAATCTTCAAGATTATTCATATTTCTGGCTTCACTTGGGTTTCTCCTAACCTTTATTCAAACAAGTTCTGGGCAAAAGCAGAATTCACCCAATCTGGTTTTAATGGAGAAATACTAGTGAAGGAAATACTTACAGAGCTGTGGTCAGGGTAAGAGAAAAAGCAAGGAATCCTGAGACACTGAGAAAACAACACAACAGTGGGAGCCTATGTCTGAAGGGGCAAGAAGTAAAATAGTGTTACCACGACCTGTGAGCTGAGCTGAGCTGAGGAGAAGGGCCACCCACTGATGCTCTAGAATTGGGAGGTATCTATTAAAAAACAAAGAAGAAAAGAAAAAGAGCAGGACTGGTCAGTGTTTCATTCTGTTGCACATAGGGTCGCTATGAGTCAGAACCGACTTGACGGCACCTAACAACAACAGCTGTCATTTCATTCGTTTATGAAGCAATATATATATATTTTTTTCATTATACTTTATTATTTTTTTTATTGTACTTCAGGTGAAGGCTTACAGAACAAATAGTTTCTCATGGAACATTAGTACACATATTGTTTTATGACATTGGTTAACAACCCCACAACATGTCAACCCTCTAACTTCTCAACCTTTTTTTTTTTGGTGAAAATACACATAGCCAAAGATACACAATTTGAAAAATTTCTACATGCACAGTTCAGTGACATTGAGTACGCTTTTCCAATTGTGCTGCTATTCTCACTTAAGATGAAGGCTTACAGAACAAAATAGTTTCTCCTTTAACAGTTACTACAAATGTTGCCCTATGACAATGGTTAACAATCTCACAGCACATCAACAATATCCTTACTCAACCTTGGGTTCCCTATCATCAGCTTCCTTGTCCCTTTCTGCCTTCTGGCCCTTGTCATTGGACTCCTGTACCTCGTTAGTCTCATTTGGTTTTACCGGGCTGTCCACTCCCAGGCTGAACAGTGAACCTCGGAGGTAACTTCACCACTGAGCTGAAAGGGTGTCTGGGGACCATACTCTTGGGGTTTCTCCAGTCTCCTTTAGGCCAGTAAACCTGGTCTTTCTTTTGTGAGTTAGAATTATGTTCTACATCCTTCTCCAGATCTGTCCAGAACAGTCTGTTGTGATCCTGGTCAGAGCAGTCAGTGGTGGTAGCCGGGCACCATCTAGCTGTACTGGACTCAGTCTGGTAGAGGCCTTGGTAGCTGTGGACAGTTAGTCCTTTGGACTAATCTTTTCCTTGTATCCTGTTCTCTTCATTCTCCCTTGCTCCCGAAGGGATGAGACCAGTGGAGTATCTTAGATGGTTGCTCACAGGCTTTTAAGACCCCAGACACTACTCACCAAGGTAGAATGTAGAGCATTGTCTTTGTAAGCTGTGTCATGCCCATTGAGCTAGATATTCCCCAAGACCATGGTCCCAACAGCCCTCTGCCCAGCAATTCAGACCCTCAGGGAGTTTGGATATGTCTATGGGGCTTCCATGACCTTTCCTTGCACAAGTTGTGCTAGTTTACCCTGTATTGTGTACTGTTCACCCTTCACCCAAGATACCACTTATCTATTGCCTGTTTAGTATTTTCCCCCCACCCCTCCCATCCCTGGTAACCAACAAAGATTGTTACATTTTGTGTGCAAACTTTTTCATGGGTTTTTACAATAGCGGTCTCATACAATATTTGTCCTTTTGTGATTGACTTATTTCACTCAGCATAATGTCCTCCAGTTTCATCCATGTTATGAGACGCTTCACAGATTCATTGTTGTTCTTTCTCGTTGCATAGTACTCCATTGTGTGTATGTACCATAGTTTGTTTATCCATTCATCTGTTGATGGGCATCTAGGTTGTTTCCATCGTTTTGCTATTGTGACCAATGCTGTCATGAACATAGGTGTGCATATGTCTCTTCGAGTGACGACTCTTTTTTCTCTAGGATATATTCGTAGGAGTGGAATTGCTGGATCGAATGGTATGTCTATTTCTAGCTTTCTGAGGAAGCGCCATATCATTTTCCAAAATGGTTGTATCATTTTGCATTCCCACCAGCAGTGCATAAGAGTTCTGATCTCCCCGCAGCCCCTCCAACATTTGTTATTTCCAGTGTTTTTGATTTGTGCCAGTAATGCCACGGTGAGATGGTATCTCATTGTGGTTTTAATTTGCATTTCTCTAATGGCTAGTGATCGAGAGCATTTCCTCATGTGTCTGTCGTCCATTTGAATGTCTCTGGTGAAGTGTCTGTTCATTTCCTTTACCCATTTTTTAATAAGATTATTTGTCTTTTTGTTGTAGAGGTGTTGGATTTTCTTGTAGCTTATGGAGATTAGACCTTTGTCTGACTTGTACTGTCCAAAAATTTTTTCCCAGTCTGTAGGTTCTCTTTTTACTCTTTTGGTGAAGTCTTTTGAAGAGCAGAGGTGTTTGACTTTTAGAAGATCCCAGTTATCTGGCTTATCTTTTGGGGTTTGTGCATTGATGGTTATGGTTTGTATCCTCTTAATGCCGTGTATTAAAGCCTGAAGTGTTGGTCCTATTTTTTCTTCTATGAGCTTTATAGTTTTAGGCTTTATATTCAGGTCTTTGATCCATTTTGAAGTAGTTTTTGTATATGGCGTGAGGTATGGGTCCTGTTTCATTTTTTTGCAGATGGATATCCAGTTTTGCCAGCACCATTTGTTAAAAAAACTGTCTTTTCCCCATTTGATGGACTTTTGGCCCTTGTCAAAGATCAGGTGACCGTAGGTGGATGGATTTACATCTGGGTTCTCAATTCTGTTCCACTGGTCAATATCTCTGTCGTTGTACCAGTACCAGGCTGTTTTGACTAATGTAGCTGTATAGTAGGTTCTGCAGTCAGGTAGTGTGAGTCCTTATGGAGCAAAATATTTGAGTGACTATTACCATATGTCATTAAATGTAAGCTGCAATCAATTTTAAGTAGCTTCCTGATTTCAGAAATATTAAAATGTGAAAAGAAATGTGTTTCAGAATTTATGAAATACTGTATGTGGTGTGTGTATTTCAATTTAGAATAACTTGTAATTGGAAAATAGCTTATGATCTAGGATTTACAGCCAAAGGAAAGCAAAATGAAACAAAACAAAGATACAGAATATCTGGGTCCTGGGTGTCATTTTTGTGTGTTGCTCTTTTTTCAATAAGTCTGTTTTGTTCCTTGAATGTAGGAACTGTGTTATACTTCCTTTACATACTCTGTAGAGTTGTTACAGAATATAATCATAGAATAGAAAAGACTGAAAGCTCATCTAGTGATTAGTCCAACTTCTTCATTTATAGAATAGGAAATCAAAGAAGTGGTAACTCACCCTGGTCACCCAGCAAGTCAGTAGCAGAGTGGAGACTGAAATCCAGTTCTCAGATTCCTGGTCCAGTGTTTTGTCCACTACCCAAAGTAGTTCTTAAGAGGTATATTTTTAGTGAATAGTAATGCATGTGCCTACTATGTACCTACCAGGTCCATATATTAGCTCCAGCACTAATACTCCTCTTAGGTGTTAGGGTTTTACTATAATTTAACCTTAGTGCAAATAAGTTTAGTGATATTTTTGTGGTGCCTTTAGGTATGTATGTGTGGTTAGTAACAAAATATGATATTTTACATATATATATATAGAGAGAGAGAGAGACAGAGAGAGAGAGAGAATAGCTTTTACCTTAGGAAAACTTCAACCAGTTCCTGTTATACTAAATGGCTCATCCAGTCTCCTTTTGGGTGCCCATGTTCTCCCTTCTAGAATAAAAATTAGAATTAAAAAAATAAACGTGTAAGTAATTTGTACATTGAGTGGTAGAATTCTCATCCTCCATGTGGGAGACCCAAGTTTGATAATCCCAGCCAATTTACCCCATGGGCAGCCACCACCCATCTGTCAGTGGAGGCTTGCGTGTTGCTATGATGCTGAACAGATTTCAGCGGAGCTTCCTGACTAAGACAGACTAGGAAGAAAGGCCTGGTGGTCTACTTCTAAAAATCAGCAAATAAAATCCCTATGGATCACAACTGTCTAATCCACAACCCATCCTGGGCATGGTGCAGGATGAGGCAGCGTTTCATTCCATTGCACGGGGTCACCATAAGTCGGGCCAATTCAACAGCGGCTAACAACAATGTATTTGTATGTACAAAAAATAGAACATGTATAAGTGATGTGATCATTTATTTATTCATATAATTCTTATCAAGCACTTAATTTTAAATTTCTGTGATTAATGTTCTCATATATCTAATTTTTTTGTTCTTAGAAATGAGCTAGCTCTCTCCCCGCCCCCCACACCCATCCTCCACATAAACACCATAACCTAAGTTAGTTATGCATTTTGGAGTCATGTAGATATAGTGGAAGTTAGGAAGAGATATGTATTGAATATACTGAATTAACTTTTATTTTTTCATAAGAACTATTCTCCTGTATTGTGCTTCTAGTCTGTTTTCCAGTATATAATCATCTAAATTTACTTTTTTATCATTGATTACATGAAAAGAAAAAGCTTGCCCTGAAGCCATGCAATTTCGTCGAGTAGAAAATTTTATACAAATTTTCTAACTGTTCAAAGATAAATAGTTTCTAACATAAGTAGGAAATGATTGGTAGTATTTCTGTTGAATAAACAAAGCTGATTTTGCCTTTGAATTCAACTACCACACTCTGGCACTAGCTTTGTGGATATGTTAATGTAGATATGATGTGTCAACATTCAGAAAACTGTAAATAAAATTTGGAAGTTCCAGGTGGATACATATATTTCTTAAAAGCCTCAGAATAATTTTGCACATAAATATTCTTTGGCTTTCTTAATTCTGGCTAAAAAGGTATAGTTTCATGTCCATTTCTGCTTTTCAATGCTTTATATTTCTTATGTTTTTATTCATTCTCCCCTAGTAATCTTAAGGCATAGTACATGAAACCCAGTATTTAAGGATGTTGGTTTTGTAGTTCTAAAAACTTAAATATGAAACTTGGCTCTGACTAGCTGTGTGATTTTAGGCATCCTACTTGATCTTCTTCAGCTCAGTTTTCTTATACATATTTATAGACTATAGTGGAAACTTCATAGAATTACTGTGAAAATTTAGCAGGAAAATTAATTTTTGTTTGGTTCCGTGCATAATTTCAATACATTTTGACTGCTGTTTGCTTCATTTTTGTAACAGTTGCACAGTAAAACTTAATTTGCTGAAACAAGGGAATATATAAGATCGAGCAACTAATGGTCAGTGCCTTGATGTTGCCATAATAATAATTGTTCTTTACCCTCTGAAAAGCCAGGAGTAGAACACAACCTGGAGAACTCTCAGTGAAAGATTAGCACAGAGTACAAATATAACTCAACAACAATGAAGCCATTCCCAGGGAGACAGGGCAAGAGTCAGAAAGCATTTTGCAGAGCATGCATCTAAGGAGTGGAGCCTTCCTTGGAGATTTGTGCAGCAGCGATTAGAATTAACCAATAGCTAAACTGTAGAAACAGAGTTGGGGAAGAGTTGATGAAGATTTGAAAGCAGTGACTTCATTTATATACTAAATCCAAAGCAGATTCATCTCCCCTCCCCTGTTTGTAAATGTATGTTTCAACATTTCTGAATTTTGGAATTGATCTTACAGTTGAGGTCTCTCCTGGGAGGGCTGTTAAATTAATTCCTCCCCTGGGGAGGGGCTGCTAGTTATAATTTCTGGCATCCCTGGTTTGAGGAAATAAGGTAATATATACTTTGATGTATTAATTAATAAACTTTGAACAATTACAGATGGAAATATGGAAACATTCTTCTATTTAAACATAAACCCTGATTCAAAGCCTGCTTAACTATTATAATATAGACTGAAATGGTGTGTAGAATATAAAGGGACACTGAATAAGAGCAGTCCAGGGTCACAGAAAAGGAGGATCCAGATGGGATTAGGGCATAGACTTTTTCTGTTGTTTGACCAATTCCTTAATTCCAGAACCACAGTGTATGTTATGATTTTTAGTAGGTAGCTTGGGTCCACAAAATTTTATTTTACTTGTATCCACAATCAATGCCCTTGAAAGCAGCAGTCAAGAAATCAAATGATGTATATTGTCTTGAAGCACTTACTGCTGAAGATCAAAGACTACAGCCTTCAGCATGGATTACACCTCAACATAAAGAAAACAAAAATCCTCACAACTGGACCAGTAAGCAGCATCATGATAAAAGGGGAAAATATTGAAGTTGGATCCACAATCAACACCCATTGAAGCACTCAAGGACTCCTTATAAGACATAGTTACTGAATAAAACTTTGAGTTGCATGGAAAGGTGCCAGGATTAGATGGATACTCAATGACAAATGCAGTAAGGATTGTTTGTTAGAGAGTGCTTGGAACAGGCAGTAGTCCTTCTAAGAATTGTTCCCAGAGAGGACCTATTTGTATTTGGTGACTGTGTTAACTCCCTGCACTGTCCTTTTGACAGTCTTATTGCCTATTTCAACTTGAGCATTGAAGTTCATCAACAGTCAAGCTCTGACCCCTTAGCTACAATTGACTTTTTCAACTTTATTCTCATTGTTATGCCTTTGCCTTTCAATCTGAGCATGCTCTATTCTTTTCTGCCTCCATGCTGCCACACACAATGCTCCCTCCATCCTGAAATACTTGCCTGCTTTATCTCTGTATGATAAAAGTCTAAGCAAACTTCAAAGCATAACTCAAATTGCCACCCTCAAGAAACTTTTCTTGATTATCATTTGTTGTTGTGTGTTGTTGAGTCGATTCCAACTCATAGTGACCCTAAGGGCAGAGTAAAACTGCCCCACGGAGTTTCCTAGGCTGTGATCTTTATGGCAGCAGATTGCGAGGTCTTTTTTCCCACAGAGCCGCTTGTGGGTTCAAACCAATGACTTTTTGGTTATCAGCTGAGTTCTTAACCATTGCGCCACCAGGGATCCTCTTGATTATCATGTTGTTGTTATTGTTAGGTGCTATCAAATTGCTTCCAACTCATAGCAGCCCTGTGTACAACAGAATGAAACGCTGCCTGGTCCTGTGTCATCTTCATAATTGTTGCTAAATTTGAGCCCATTGTTGGAGCCACCATGTTAGTCCATCTCCTTAAGGGTCTTCCTCTTTTTCTCTGACCCTCTACTTTACCAAGCATGATGTCCTTCTCCAGGATTAATTACAATCCTCAGTTCTCCCCTAACACCTTCTTATTCTTCCGCTTTAGCATTTGTTAAGATTAGTTCTGCATTATACTAATTTCTAGATATTATACCTCTAATTGTCTATGACTCTGTCTTCCCACTTGTTGTTGTTGGGTGCCATCAAGTCGATTTCGACTCATAACGACCCCATGTGACAGAGTAGAACTGTTACATAGGATTTTCTAGGTTGTAATCTTTACGGGAACAGATTGCCAGGTCTTTCTCCACTGGAGCTGCTGGGTGAGTTCAAACCACCAACCTTTCAGTTATCAGATGAGTGCTTAACCATTGTGCCACCGGGGCTCCTTTGTTTGTCACTGTTGTTGTTAGGTGCTGCTGATGAGTTGACTGTGATTCATAGAGACCCTATGTGACCCCACTAAAAAAACAAAACCAAACCTGTTGCCATGGAGTCAATTCCAGCTCATAGTGACCTTACAGGAGAGAGTAGAACTGCCCCATAGGGTTTTCAAGGAGCACCTGGTGGATTTGGTTAGCAGCCAAACTCTTAACCACTACCAGGGTTTCCTGTGACCCCACTAGAGGCCACAAATTTATTGGTCACACACTATGTTTGGACACTAGCATTGTGTAGATGAAATGTCCATAGTCCCTGCTCTCCCAGATCCCAAGTCTAGTGAGGAGACAGAAAAGAAAAATCTCCAATAAAATTCAGTATGGTAAGTACCATAATAGTGTATAAAATAATGTCATGGTGTATAAAAGGATAATACTTAACCTTCATTTAGGGGACTAGGTTAGAAATAACTTTCCAGGAGGAAGCTATATACTAACTCTGTAAATAGTCTTTTCATTATGTTCTCTTATTGAAACCATATTTTGGATGGAATTCTCTTTTCCCGTGGGAGCTTAACACATGTATTTATTATTGTTAAAAATAAGATTCACTTCCTTGTAATTCTTTGTGCACACCTCTGTTATAATAGTTATTGCATGCATCCTCACGTTTATATTTATGGGTGTGTGTGTGTGTATTATATATTTCTGTGTGTGTCTATCCATTGGGACTCTGAAATCTTCATTAGGGCATACACAGTGTGTCTGTATACTTATTGCCCTGAAATGATCTGTTTCATATCTATAACCTTTATTAGATTATGAGCTCTTTGTGGGCAATTGCCATGACCTATTCATACCCATGTCTCCAGGTGCTCAGCTCACTACCTGTTACATACAGGGTAGACACAGTAAATATGTTGAGCTTGATTGATTAATGAGTGTATATATACAGTTTCTTTTTTTCAGGAGGAAAAGGTCTATTGCAATTTTTAGTTGGAAGATATGAGTGTTCTTGTTACTATATATAGTCTGAAACTACAAGAAGGAAAGGCTTTGAGGGTGGAAAAGGCAGATTTGCAAGCTGGAGAAAAAAAGAATGTCAGTATACAGGAGAGTGGCAGAGGGAAAAGTGAGGGAGTGGGAAGCTGGGGGTAGTGAAAGGTGGTAAAGTGAAACACAGAGTAACAATAAGCCATTTAAAAATAATTTGTCCTAATGTGCTAGCTCTTTTCTAAATGCATCTTTGCCAAGAAATTATATATTTTTGGTTCACCTTTTGGGAAGGTGGCGATTTAGGCTAGGGGAAAAGTAGACAAGTTCAAATCTCCATGGAAACAATTACCATAAACTAATGATTGATGAAGATATTAGGAAGCAAAAAGGGAAAGAGATAGTTGTCATAGAAACATGGACATTCAAAAAAATGCACTTGAAGAGATTCCTTATTATTTTAGCTAAATGCCTGATTAATCTAAAATGCTATACCTTGGTTTTGGAATTTATTTTTTAAACTCACTTAAGATTTGCTTAATTTTTTTCTATCTTACTAAGTTATATTCATAGGAATTTAGGGAATTTATTTTAATTCTATAAGACATAATTTTTGTGTAATAAAATCCATTCTGAAATATATAAAATATTCATTATAAAGCCTACGGAAGCATTATTTTTATAAATATGAACTTGAAAAAAATACTCTATTGTTTAGAGCATAAAGTGTTATCAATAATGACAATTTTCTTAAATTTAAATTATTTAAATTTGCACTGTCTATCAACATAAAATTCTCTATAAATATTAAAAGAATATCATTTCAAATATTTTATGATAAATAAAAACAGGCTCACTTCTTTTTCAAACAAATGTTTATGACTTGAATTTTGAGATGCTTCTTAAGTCTGGAATTTTATTTTGGGTATTGTGGCCATCAACTCACTATAGAAATGTGAGGAACTTGCTCTCAGGGACAATATATTTGCAATTAAGATGTAAAAAATTGATTATTCAAAAACATTCAATATTTATCTAAATGTGACATGTAGACATTTGAATTGATAAAGTAGGAAATTAAATTTTAGAATTACTGTAAACTTATAGGATACAATTGTAAAGTTTGCTTTGCAGAGTACCTTTAGGTGATATATCCTGAAATAATCCCTTACTTTTTCAGTCATGTAAAACTGAAATATCAAACACTTAGAGAATACATGATTTCCTACCAGCTGCTGACATACTTAAATGCCACACTTAGAGTCAATTGCTTCTTAGAGAATTACTTTCTCTGGCTGTCTCCTCTTGTCATCTTCATTGGTGTTCAGAATTTAGCATTCTAGAAAAATAGCATGTAGATCTCTTGTGGATGGCTTTCTCTTATTATTGATCTTTTGTATGCCAAAAAGTATGTTCCAAAAAAAAGCTTTTTAGATGTTATAGAACCTTTAGAAAATAGAGCATGCTGATTTGTAAGATACTGTGGGCAACTGTAAAGCCCTCTCATTTTCTTAGGGTCAAACAAGTTCATGAATAGAAGGAACTTAGAGGTGAATTTGTCCAACTCCTTCATCTTGAAGAGGAGAAAATTGAGGTTCAAAGAGATTAAGTGATATACTTAAGTCAGTTATCTCCTATTTTAGTTTAGTGTTGTCTCCAAAGCAGTAGGGTTGTTCCAAGGTGTGACTTGAGTGTACTTTAGCCTGTAGCCTCCTCTCTAGAAACCTACCACTTGTTGCTAGTTGCCGTCTAGTCGGCTCCCACTCATGGCGACTTTGTGTATAACAGAATGAAGCACTGCCCAGTCCTGTGCCATCCTCACAATCTTTGATATGTTTGAGCCCATTGTTGCAGCCACTACATCAGTCCAAGTCATGGAGGGTTTCCCTTCTTTTCGTTGACCCTCTACTTTACCAAACATGACGTGCTTTTCTAGCAATTGGTCTTTCCTGATCATGTGCCCAAAGTAAGCAAGACAAAGTTTCACCATCCTTGCTTCTAAGGAGCATTCTGGCTGTACTTCCTCCAAGACAGATTTGTTTGTTCTTCTGGAAGTCCACGTTGTTATTGTTGTTAATGCCGTCAAGTCAGTTCTGACTCATGGTGACCTTATGTACCACAGAATGAAACACTGCCCGGTCTTGCACCACGCGCACAATCGTTGTTATGCTCGAACCCATTGTTGCAGCCACTGTGTCAGTCCATCTCATTGAGGATCTTCCTCTTTTTTACTGACCCTCTACTTTACCAAGCATGATGTCCTTCTCCAGGGACTGATCCCTCCTGACAACATGTCCAAAGTATGTAAGACATAGTCTCGCCATCCTTCTTTCTAAGGAGCATTCTGGTTTTACTTCTTCCGAGACAGATTTGTTCATTCTCTTGGCAGTTTGTGGTATATTCAATATTCTTCGCCAACACCACAATTTAAAGGCGTCAATTCTTCTTTGGACTTCCTTATTCATTGTCCAGCTTTTGCATGCATATGATGTGATTGAAAATACCATGGCTTGGGTCAGGCGCACCTTAGTCTTCAAGGTGACATCTTTGCTTTTTAACACTTTAAAGAGGTCTTTTGCAGCAGATTTGCCCAGTGCAATGCATCTTTTGATTTCCTGACTGCTGGATCCAAGTAAAATGAAATCCTTGACAACTTCAATCTTTTCTCCGTTTATCATGATGTTGCTTATTGGTCCAGTTGTGAGGATTTTTGTTTTCTTTAAGTTGAGGTGTAATCCATACTGAAGGCTGTGGTCTTTGATCTTCACCAGTAAATGCTTCAAGTCCTCTTCATTTTCATCAAGCAAGGTTGCTAATGAGTCCTCCTCCAATCCTGATGCCCCTTTCTTCTTCATATAGTCCAGTTTCTCGGATTATTTGCTCAGCATACAGATTGAATAAGTATTGTGAAAGGATGCAACCCTGATGCACACCTTTCCGGACTTTAAACCACAAAGTATTCTCTTGTTCTGTCCAAACAACTGCCTCTTGATCTGTGTACAGGTTCTTCATGAGCACAATTAAGTGTTCTGGAATTCCCTTTCTAGCCCATAGTATATTCAGTATTCTTCGTCAACACCGCAATTCAAATGCATCAATTCTACTTCAGTCTTCCTTATTCATACTCCAACTTCCGCATGCATATGAGGTGATTGAAAATACTGTGGCTTGTTGCAGGGACACCATAATCATCAAAGTGACATCTTTGTTTTCCAACACTTTAAAGAGGTCTTTTGCAGCAGATTTGCCCAGTGCAATATATTATTGAATTTCTTGACTGCTACTTCCGTGGGCATTGATTGTTCATCTGAGTAGAATGAATTCCTTGACAACTCCAATTCCTTCACCATTTATCATGATGGTGTTTATTGGTTCAGTTGTGAGGACTTTCGTTTTCTTTGTGTTCAGGTGTAATCCATACTGAAGCCTGTAATCTCTGACCTTTCTCAGTAAATGTTTCAAGTCATCTTCACTTTTAGCAAGCAAGGTTGTGTCAGCTGCGTATTCATTATGCAGCTTCCTCCAATCCTGACACCACATTTTTCTTCGGACAGTCCAGTTTCTTGGATTATTTGCTCAGTATAAAGATTGAATAAGTGAGGAGAAAGGATGCAACCCTGTACACTCCATTTCTGATTTTAAACCACTCAGTATCCCCTTGTTCTGTTTGAATGACTGCCTCTTGATCTATGTACCGGTTCCACATGAGCACAATACCTACCCCTAAGCCACCACAAATAAACATACACTCTAAAAACCTTCTGCTTACTTTACAAATGAAGCTTCAAGACAAATTCCTTACTCCAGGTTTCTCCTATTAAAAAAATTTCTCGAGGTAGATGAATGCCTTGGAGATGGCTTAAGAAATAATGAGAAAGTAGTGAAGTAAAAGAGTGGTGCATGTATGTCTAAATAGGATTAATATTTCAAAAAAAAAAAAGACATGTATTTAAATCATTACCAAGTGAGGGAGACAGATCTGATCTCTTCTGCAATTATTTGGTTAAAACTTTTCTTATCCCTTCTTAGAGTTACCTTTCTTCACCTCATTGTGTGGACATTTTCTTGTGATTTCTCTGAGAGAAATTCTACTACTGAAATGGTTTACCATTTTACCAATTTTAGTTAGTAGATTTAACATATCTTTAGAGGAAACAGCCAGAGAGCTCTGCAGCCTATTAAGTAGCTAAATAGTGAAGGCTTCCCTTTTATAGAGTGAACATGGTAGTTTTGAGCACGTCGGTACCTTCAAAATGTAGCCTTTCAAGTTGACCCCTCAAATGATCAGCTCACTAGGCTTGTTTGTCTTTCTGCTCTTCCAAAAAAAAAGGCACAATTCAGTTGTTGAACTGTATAGAATAACTATCTCCTGGATACCTTCTTTGTTCTAGGTACCCTGCTGGACTTTAAGGACACCAAGACAAATCATATATGGCACCTGCCCTTGGAGTTTTTCAATTTGATGTGGGAGAAAGACAAATAAACAGAAAACAGGGCATAATAAATTGCTATGATAGAGGTGGAAGCCCAGAGCAAAGACACTTAATGAACATTTGTGGATCAGTGGAGCTGAAGGCGAAACCAACAAAATGTCAAACAAATAAAAAGCCCTACTTCTCTGATATCAATTGTTCATAATCCTTAGCCTTTTTCAGACAGCTCTAGCCATTTCCTTATAACAAAGTCTTTGCCACTGTACTGTAATTTGACAATAAGCCTGCTGTGGTTTTGAAGGATGGGTCCTGCCAGACCTTGTGATCTCCTGGGGGCAGGGATTGTACCCTGCTGTGTCAGGTATGGCAGGACCAGCCCTGGCAGGAAGAACTAGTGTGCCCAGCAGATTGAACCTCTCTGTGGTGCCTCTGTGTACCTGTCTTTACCACATCACCTAATAGTTAAGAGCCCTGCAGGCTCAGGCATAACTGTGTTTGAATCAAGGCTGTGCTACAAATTGTTTGTGTCATCTTAGGCAGTGATTTTATTTCCCTAAACCTCAGTATGAGACAGAGATGATAATATCTATTTCATGGCATTGTGGTGAGGCATCAATCAGGCAGTGTTGGTCAAAGTTTTAACACAGTGCATAGACTATATCAAATGCTTTATGACAAAAATCCCTTGCTGTTGAAGACATGGGGAAACTCAGTGCAAGAGTCCTAGGGAGCCCAGGTCCAGCTAACCAGCTCATATCATTCTCTTTCTCTAGCCTCTCCAGTGGCTACAGTGGCTGCAACAATGAATGAGCTCAAGCATGACAACAATTGTGAGGATGGCACAGGACTGGGCAGTATTTCATTCTGTTGTACATTGGGTTGCTATAAGTCGGAATCAACTTGACAGCACGTAACAACAACAACAGCCTCTCCAGACCCCCTGTCCTTCCTTCCTCTACTTCCTGTTCTTTATATATATATAATGATGCAACTCTGTCTCCTCTTTGTGCATATCAAATATACATATATATTTAAAAATGCATATACTAGATATTTTTAATATTTCATATATAAATAATATATGTATTTAACATATATATTTGCAGCTACCTGTAAGTTTTAGTTAGCAACAAACACAATAGGAGGCTAGATAACATGGTTCTCCAGAAAGCAAGTATAAATCTAAGGTGTATCAATAAAGATGTAGTTTCCAGAACTCTGGAAACCCTCCTTTGGAACCTTATGGACCACATTTGGAACACTCAGCCTAGTTTTTGATGCTGTGGGTGGTTC
Source organism: Dugong dugon (assembly GCA_030035585.1). NCBI lineage: Eukaryota > Metazoa > Chordata > Mammalia > Sirenia > Dugongidae > Dugong > Dugong dugon. The sequence goes on from CM057462.1 coordinate 95,007,856, forward strand.
AAATAGTTAAGCACTCAACTATTAGCCAACAGGTTGGTGGTTCTAACCCATCCAGAGGTGCCTCGGAAGACAGGCCTGGCAATCTGCTTCTGAAAGCCTTGAGGACCCTATGGAGCAGTTCTAGTCTGCACACTTGGGGTTGCCATGAGTTGGAATGAACTTGATGGCAACTAACAACAATTTGAGGACATTAGCAAACTAGAGATCATTCCAGGAAGGGTTTGCAGCATAATGAATGTTTTGAAAACTATGTCATATAAGGAAAGGGTTGAAGAACATGGGAATGTTTAGTATAGAAAACAGTAGACTCTGAGAACTGTCTTTAAATATGGAAAGGGCTTTAATGTGGAAAGGCAGTAGATTTACTTTAGAAAGGAAAGTTGGCAACGGAAGGAGGGATTTAAAGGGAAGGAGATTCTAATTTCCTGGAAGCTCAAAGCCTGTAACACTCTAGTTCTTTAGAAACAGAACGGACAGCCTTGTGATTACCTTGTCCTATTCAGCTCTCAGGACAAGCTGTATCAATGTGGGAGTGGAAGGAGGTACTTAATGCATTACTGGTTCAGCGGAATTATCCTCAGGAACTACAGCGCTGAATGCTTGTTAGACGTTGCTTTTCTTTAGTTGGCACTGTAAGTAGAGCATAGACAAATAGCACCTGCTTTTTATGCAACATCCCTGAACATTCCAGCTTTACTGCCTGTGTCAAAAAAGGTTACGGAGATGTGATTGCTCATTGTGTGTGTCCTCAGAAGAGGGGTTTGGAACTCTTTCATTTAATGAATGAGTTTGCAAGTGTATAATGACAAACACATCCAGATGTTTTCTTGGTCATAAAATATGGTTAGTACCAATGACACCCTGCATTTAGTGAGAAATAATCAGGTCATGCTTTTTTTCACTGAGTAATTATTTGATATTCATTCACACGGTGTTGGTTAATCCAACCATTTATTTAAGAAACGCTTACTTAGCATACTTTGACAAAGGAGAACAAATTCCCCACTCTTTGAGAACCTAAGTCCTGTGAGCTGTACTTTTTTTTTTTTAAATAAGACTTTCAGGCTTCATTTTCTCAGGTTTGCTTGCAGCTTGTGGGGTTGGGTGAGGTTGTCAGTGCCTTATTACCATGACTTTAGAGATTTAGCAATAGCCTCTTAAGTATGAGAATAGAAAAAATCTTGCACTCATAATAAAAGCCAGTAAGCCAGTTGCCACTGAGTTGATTCTCACTCACGATGACCCCAAGTGCACCAGAGTAGAACTGTGCTCCACAGGGTTTTCAATGGCTGAGTTTTTGGAAGTAGATCACCAGGCTTTTCTTCTGAGGTGCCTCCAGGCGGAATCAAATCTCCAACCTTTCGGTTAGCAGCTGAACGTGTTAACCATTTGCACCACCCAGGGTCTCCCCATCCATAACAGTGACCAAAATTATGATCCTGCACATAAAGGTATGTAAAGGAAGGGATATAGAAGGAGATTACTGCATGCCCCAGGCCAGTAGCCCATATCATTGCCCTCCTACAAGCAGTTGTACAGCTGCAGCCCTGGCCCTGCTGCTTTGAAGTTGTTCTCTGCCACCATACAATGGGATGTGTGCATCCAAGCCTTCTGAACCAGTTAAGCCCAGATCTAGCTGATGTTTGACACGCAGAAATCTGCTTCAAGATTTTCAGGAGAAACTGGCAATGTGGATTTTTATGTGATCTTCTAATTTTTAAATGTTGGCAACTCATTCACATTAAAACACACACACACACACACACACACACACACACACACACACACACACACCCTGTATGGTCAAAGCAAAACAAGTCTGGGAGTTGGATTTGGCTCACAGGTGGTCAATTCACTGCTTCTGCTCTCTCTTGCTATCTGACTATACTTCTACTCAAACGATTACAGCGACAATAAAATCAGGAACAGCGAATGCATTTGTGGCAAACGCGGTATTCCAGGTACTAGCCTAAGCGTTTGACGTATGTCAACTTAATTTAATCCTCATGGCAATTCAATGAGAAGGGTGCAATTCCATTATCATCATTCCCCACAGCACACTTCTCAGAGTACTTCAGTTATGTATGAACTTGACTTCCTTTATATTTTGTTAGCTCCTTGTGGGCAGGGGCCATGTTTTATTTCATTTGTGATCCCAGGACTGAGTGCAATACCAATGTGTAGATATTCTCAAAATTTTGGTTAAGGAAATGAATGAATTATATCTGTCCCTGACTATAATTCTAGTCTGTCTTGCAATAGTAAGAATGATCACTGATATTTAAAAGTTTGCTATGTGCTGGGCATAGTGCCAGGCACTAAACATAGCTATTAGTTTATTATTAAAGCCATGTTGCGTAGAGGCTAGGTATTGGTCTCTAGAATCAGACTTAACTGGATTTAAGTCCTGCCTCTGCCAGTTATGGTTTATGTCATCTTGGTCAAATAACATACTTCTCTGTACCTCATTTGTAAATACAAAATGGTGATGATGTTGTGAGAATAGTCTTATCTAACATGAACTGAGGCTTACTATGTGCTCTGCACTGTTGTAAACACTTTGTAGGAATTGTCTCTTTTAGTGGTAGCTAGCTTGTGGATTTTATGAAGATTAAATTAGTTGATTCATGTAATTCTTACTCGGCACACAGTAGGCACTCAGCACATTTGGCTATGATTATTATCCTCATTTTACCGAAGAGGAAAATGAGTAGTAGAGGGATCAAGTAATCAGAACTACTGTTTGCCTGGCTTAAATTTTCTTCTCTTAACCACCATGCTGTACTGTCCATCTCCCCGAATTTTCCTTCCCCTTCTCTCCACTTACTCAGCATCTACTTAGTCCTTAAAATCTAGGTAAAATGTAACTTCTCTGTAGTATTTCTGAGCACTCCAGCTTTTGGTAATCTCTCCCTTCTCTGACCTTCTCTGGTTTTTATTTGGCAATTCATTTTGTACAAAACTGTGACATTTTTCCCCCTATCATTATCTTAACTAGTATTTTAAGTCTTGCATAGATTTTATGCCATGTCTTATCTTACTTTTTTGCACCACAGCCTTGCACAAAGCCTAGCATAAAAAGCACGTAATACATGAGGGATGCTAGCAGGTGGGTGGAAATACTTTATAACTTTGATCAAAGAACACTCCTGGTCTCTTTACGTGAGTCACTGCTTTGGAGGGGCAGTGAGGGAAAGAATGAAATTCAAGCTAATCGTCTACCATCCACATATCAATTCCTTTATTTGTTCAACAAATGTTTATAGTTTCAGGGCCTCTACTAGGTATTTCTGCATCCGTCTGTCAGTTTGTTGTACTGTCATTCCTTGTGTGTTTTTAGGATGCTAGAAGCTATGCTACCAGTATTTTAAATACTAGCAGAATCACCAATGGAGGACAAGTTTCATCAGAGATTCCAGGCTAATTCACACTGGAAAGAAAGGCCGGGTAATCTACTTCTGAAAATTAGTCAGTGAAAACCTGTGGATCTAGAAAAATCAATCAGTGTAATTCACCATATAAATAAAACAAAGGAAGAGAATCACATGATCATCTCAATTGATGCAGAAAAGGCATTTGATAAAAGCCAACACCCTTTCTTGATAAAAATTCTCAGGAAAGTAGGAATACAAGGGAAATCTCTCAACACAATTAAGGGCATATGTACAAAACCAACAGCCAACATTATTCTCAATGGAGAGAAACTGAAAGCATTCCTCTTGAGAACAGGAGCCAGACGAGGCCCTTTATCACCACTCTTATTCAATATTGTACTGGAAGTCCTAGCAAGAGCAGTAAGGCAAGAAAGGGAAATAAAAGGCATCCAAATTGGAAAGGAGCCAGTAAAACTATCTCTATTCACAGATGACATGATCCTATAAGTAGAAAATCCCAGAGTCCATAAAAAAGCTACTGGGTTTAACAGAGGAATTCAGTAAAGTGGCAGGGTACAAGATCAACACACAGAAAAACAGCTGAGTTCCTTTACACAAACAAGGAGAACTCCGAAAGGGAAATCAAGAAAACAACACCATTTACAATAGCCCCCAAAATGATAAAATACCTAGGAATAAACCTAACCGGAGATGTATAAGACCTATACAAAGAAAACCGTAAAACACTACTGCAAGAAACTAAAAGAGAAATGCATAAATGAAAGAATATTCCATGCTCATGAACTGCAAGACTTAAAATTGTGAAATGTCAATACTGTCCAAAGCAATCTATAGATACAATGCAATCCCAATCCCAATTCCAATGACATTCTTTACTGAAATGGAAAAACTAATCACCAACTTTATTATAAGAGGGCCTGAATAGCCAAAGCAATATTGAAGAACAAAGTAGGAGTCCTCACACTTCCTGACCTCAAAACATACTTGTTATGGATTGAACTGTGTCCCCAAAAAATATGTGTTGTAAATCCTAACCCCTACACCTGCGGTTATAATCCCATTTGGGAATGGGTTTTCTTTGTTGTGTTATCGAGACACTGTTAGTGTAGGGTGTATCTTAGGTCAATCTATTTTAAGATATAAAAGAAATTTAACAAGGAATCTAGAAGCAGAGATGAGGGAATAGTGACGCCAAGCCACATGAAGATTGCCCAGGAGCAGAAGCTCAAAAGAGGCAACGACCTTCCTCCAGAGTGGACAGAGAGAGAAAGCCTTCCTCTAGAGCCAGCACCCTGAATTTGGACTTCTAGCCTCCTAAAGTGTGAGAAAATAAATTTTTGTTTGTTAAAGCCACCCAATTTCTGATATTTCTGTTATAGGAACCCTAGTTAACAAATACAATACTATACAGCTACAGTAATCAGCACAGCCTAGTACTGGTTCAATGATAAACACATAGACTGGTGCAATAGAATTGAGAACCCAGAAATAAATCCATCCATCTATGGGCAGGTGATTTCTGACAAGATGTCAACATGCATTCAATGGGAGAAGAAACAGTCTTTTTAACAAATGGTGCTGACAAAACTGGATATCCATTTATAGAAAAAAGAAACAGGATCCATACCTCACACCATACACAAAAACTTAACTCAAAATGGATCAAAGACCTGAATGTTAAAGTTAAAATTATCAAGTGCCTGGAAGATAGCATAAGGACTATGGGACCTAATTTTTTTCAAAAATAGACTATCAAATACAACTACAAATGCACAAACAACAGAAGACAAATTAGTTAACTGGGACCTTCTAAAAATTAAATATTTCTGCTCACCAAAAGACTTTATCAAAAGAGTAAAAACATAACCTATCAATCAACTGGGAAAAAATCTGATAAGGGTCTAATCTCTTAAAATATATGGAAAACGTCAATATCTCAACAACAAAAAGACAAACAATCCAATTAAATAATGGGCAAAGGACATGAACAGACATTTCACCAAAGAAGACATTCAAGCGGCCAACAAACACATTAAAAGATGCTTGCAAGGACTTCCGGCAAAATGGCGCTCTAGGCAGAAGCATCACGCCATCCCTCCACAGCAAAGATCCAAAAAACTAAGCCGAACAGAGAAAACAACAATCCTGAAACTCTAAAACATCAAATGAAGAGATAAAGAACTCAGCCAAGCACCAAACTGAGTGAGAAAACTGACAGAGAACGGAGAGAGAGGAGAAATTCATGCAGAGGTCCCCTAAGAGCTAACGCGGTGCGGATCCGCCATCTTGGACTCCTGTCAGACACCAGCAAATGGGTACAAGAAAGCAGCTTCACAGAGGTTCCAGCAAGAGACAAAACAACTGGTAATTTGCGATATACACTTTCCCACTCTCCACCCTTCTTCACCCCCACTCGGCCTCCTCTGCTTCCTGTGGCTACAATCGCCTGTCTGGGAAAAACCGGCTGCTTGGATTCCACCCACCCAAACCAGCTGGCTCTCTCAATGCCATTTATTGGCTGCTGGTGTTGCTTTTTTCTGCTTCTTTTGATTTCTTCCTTACCTCTCACCACCTCCCCCTCTTTTCGCTCAAATCCCTTGCTCTGTGTGCCATCTTTGCTTCTTCCTGAGGGGCTGCAGAGCTCTGTTCGAGTGTGGAGCTGCTTCCAGGTCTGGGCTGCTGTGCTGGTGGTGTCCCAGGGCTTTTGTTCGTTTGTTTGTTTTGAATTGTTTGTTTGTTTTCTTTTCCTTTTCTTGAGTTGGGAGCCCGTTCTGGGCATGTGGTGCTGTGTGGCTTGGAAAATACCCCCTTGGCTTGCACAGATGTGCAGAGGGATCCCTGAGGGCATTTCTTTTTTCACTGGTTTTTTCTTTCTTTTTTTCTGTTTTTTTGGGACTTTTCCTGTTCTTTTTTTTTTTTTTTAAATTTGTTTTGTTTTCTTTTCCCTCTTTTTCCCTTTTCGTCTTTCTTTGTTACTCAGTTTCTCGTCTCTCTATATCTTCCTTCTCTTTCTGTTCTATGAATACCTGGCATTGTATACCTGTACGCCTTCTAGCCAGGCTGTACTGCAACACCTGAGAGCAACTTCCCCAGACCTCATAACCGCACCGGTGGGATTCCTGGGAACTTTGATGTTCTTTAAACTTTCTGATTTTTATTTATTCATTCTTTTCTTTTTTTTTCTTCCTCTTCCCCTTTTTGTTTTTCTCCATTTCATAGTCTCTCATCTCGCCACTCCCATGGCAAGCTCCCCTAGCATTCTGTTTTGTTTGTTTGTATGTTTTTGGCTCTTGTTCCTCTCTCCTCTCCCCCATATCCATCTTAGCTCCACACATAACAATCTCCCTGCTACATCCTGCCTACCAGCACCATGCACTAAACATCACACCACCAAGCAGCACAAGCATGGCCTACTGGAACCTGCCTTGCACTGATTACCGACCTGCCCTGGTGGCTGTGGTGGGTGCCACAAACCACCCATCCCAGTAACTCCTCTTCAGCTATACCTGCCATGCTGTACCATATCTGAGTGACTGACCCTGCCAATTGGAGAAGGAGGCAAAAAGTATTGTGCCCACAGACGAGCAAACAACAAAGAACACACAGCCCGCCTGCTCAGAAATAGCCAAATTTAAAAAAAAAAAGGGGATGAAACAAACAAATCTACAATCAGTAAACGAGGAAAATAACTACTGAATGCCCCAAAGACAGCAGACATTATCAAAACATTTACAAAAACAGGACAGGATAGTTACAGTAGGCATCCAAAATAAAACACCGGATGACTTTCCAGTGGAAGAAAAGGCATTAGAAATACCTGATAGGGAAGTCAAATCTCTAATACTCAGAATTCTCCAAGAGCTGAAGCAAAAAGCAGACAAAAATGAGGAAAAAATAGATAAATTCATGCAAAATACAGACAAAAAATTGGAAGAATTCAGGAAAATAATGCAGGAACAAAATGCCAAAATAAATTCACAACTAGAAATTATACAAAGACAACAATTAGAAATCCAAAAGATAAACAACAAGATTTCAGAAATGGACGGCATCATAGAAGGGCTGAGAAGCAGATTTGAAATGGTGGAAGACAGGATCAGTGGAATTGAAGACAAACACTTCGATACAACTCTGTTTGAGGAAAACTCAGAAAAAAGAACAAAGAAGGATGAAGAGACCCTGAGAGTTATGTGGAATACAATCGAAAGCAAAAATTTCGAGGGATTGGAGTTCCAGAACAGGGGGAGAAAACAGAAAACACAGAGATGATCATTGTGGAACTGCCGACAGAAAACATCCCCAATATCATGAAAGATGAAAAGCTGGCCATTTAAGAAGCTCAACAAACCCCGTATAGGAGAGACCCCAAAAGAAAATCACCAAGGCATATCATAATCACACTTGCCAAAACAAAAGACAAACAAAGAATCCTGAGAGCAGCTCATGAAAAACAAGAAGTCACATACAGAGGAGAAACAATAAGACTGAGCTCAGATTATTCAGCAGAAACCATGCAGGGAAGAAAGCAATGGGATGACATATATAAAATATTGAAAGAAAAAAAATTGCCAGTGAAGAATAATATATCCTGCAAAACTCTTGTTCAAATATGATGGTGAAATTAGGTCATTTCCAGATAAACAGAAATTAAGGGACTATGTAAGAATGAAACCAAACTTACATGAATTATAAACGGGAGTCCTTCAATCTGATAACTAACAACTTCAGCTCACAGGCAGAACCTAGGATGTAGGATTGTACCAGCCAGATAACAATCTAGGAAGTGAACTCTCGAGGACTATCCAAAACCAAAAGAAATACAACAGGGAATCAGACCAGTTAATCAGTAAATGACAACAACATCAAAACAGTAAAAGAGGGAATAAACAGCATAGGTATAGAACCTTCTAATGGAGAGGAAGGCAAGGTGATACCAAGTAATGGTAGACTGCTTCCAACTTAGAAAGATAAGGGTAAAATTCATTGTAGCCACAAAGAAAGTTAACAAACATACTCATAAAAATAAAGAGGAAAAACATAAAGTCTCAGCAAAAACAAAACCTACAAAAACAAAAGAAATGAAAAAAAAAAAAAAACCCCACAAACAAAAGTAACTCAGCACAGGAGAGTAAGAAGAAAAAAGAAAATGTCAGCACCACAAAAAAAGCACTACAAAATGACAGCAACAAACTCACATCTATCAATAATTACACTGAATGTAAATGGACTCAATGCACCCATAAAGAGACGGAGAGTGACAGAATGGATAAGAAAACAGGATCCATCAATATGCTGTCTACAAGAGACACGACTTAGAAACAAAGATGTGAATTTATTAAAAGCCAAAGTTGTAAAAAAAATATCAAGCTAACAACTACCAAAAAAGAGCAGGAGTGGCAATACTAGCCTCAGATAAAATAGACTTTAAAACAAAATCCACCATAAAAGACAAAGGATACTATATAATGGTTAAGGAGATGATCCATCATGAAGACATAACCATAATAAACATCTACGCACCCAATGACAGGGCTCCAAAGTACATAAAACAAACCTTAACAACACTGAAAAGAGAAATTGACAATTCCACAATAATAGTAGGAGACTTCAACACACCACTCTCAGTAAAGGACAGAACAACTAAGAAGAAACTCAGCAAAGCTACAGAAGACCTAAAGGGCACAATCAGCCAACCTGACCTCATAGACATATATAGAACACTCCATCCAACCGCTGCAAAGTACACATTCTTTTCCAATACACATGGAATGTTCTCCAGAATAGACCACATCTTAGGCCACAGAGCAATCCTCAACAAGATCCAAAACGTTGAGATAATTCAAAGTATCTTCTCTGACCACAATGCCATCGAGGTAGAAATTAACACTAGAAAGAGCAAGGTAAAAAAATCAATTACATGGAAACTGAATAATACCCTGCTTACACATCAGTGGGTAATAGAAGAAATCAGAGTTGGAATAAAAAAATTCCTAGAATCAAATGAGAATGAAAACACATCATACCAAAACTTTTGGGACATAGCAAAGGCAGTCCTCAGAGCACAATTTATAGCAATAGATGCACATATCAAAAAAGAAGAAAGGGACAAAATCAAAACATTAATTACAGAACTCAAACAAATAGAAAGAGAACAGCAAAAAAGCTCACAGCCACAGGAAGAAAGGCAATAGTAAAGATCAGAGCAGAAATAAATGAAATCGAGAACAGAAAAACAATAGAAAGAATCAACAAAACCGAAAGTTGGTTCTTTGAAAGAATCAACAAAATCGACAAACCACTGGCCTGACTGACAAAAGAAAAACAGGAGAGGATGCAAATAACCCAAATAAGAAATGAAATGGGGGACATTACAACAGACCCAACTGAAATAAAAAAGGATTATAACAGAATATTATGAAAAACTATACTCCAACAAATTTGAAAACATAGAGGAAATGGAAAATTTCTAGAAACACACTACCTACCCAAACTACAACAAAGTGATGTTGAAAATCTGAACAGACCCATAACAAGAGAAGAGATTGAAAAGGTAATAAGAAAACTCCCAACAAAAAAAAAAGCCCTGGCCCAGATGGCTTCACTGGAGAATTCTACAAAACATTTACAGAAGAGCTTGTACCAGTACTACTCAAGCTATTTCAGAGGATAGAAAAGGCAGGAACACTTCCAAATTCATTCTATGAAGCCAGCATAACACTGATACCAAAACCAGGCAAAGACGTCACAAAAAAAGAAAATTACAGACCAATATCTCTCATAACTATAGATGCAAAAATTTTTAACAAAATTCTAGCCAATAGAATTCACCATCATATCAAAAAAATAATACCCTACGACCAAGTAGGATTCATACCAGGTATGTAAGGATGGTTCAACATTAGAAAATCAATCAATGTAATCCACCACTTAAATAAAAGGAAAGAAAAGAATCACATGATCATCTCAATTGATGCAGAAAAGGCATTTGACAAAGTCCAACACCCATTCCTGATAAAAACTCTCAATCAAATAGGTATAGAAGGGAAATTTCTCAACATAATAAAGGGCATCTATGAAAATCCAATGGCCAACATCATTCTTAATGGAGAGAGGCTGAAAACATTTCCCTTGAAAACAGGAACAAGACAAGGATGCCCTTTATCACCACTCCTATTTAACGTGTTGGAAGTTCTAGCTAGAGCAATAAGGCAAGGAAAAGAAATAAAGGGCATCCAAATTGGTAATGAAGAAGTGAAACTGTCCCTGTTTGCAGATGATATGATACTATACATAGAAAACCATAAAGACTCCACGAGAAATCTACGGGAACTAATAGAAAGTTTCAGCAGTGTAGCAGGATACAAGATAAACCTTCAAAAATCAGTTGGATTCCTATACACCAGTAAAGAGAACGATGAAAAGGAGATCAGGAAATCAATACCATTTTCAATAGCCCCTAAAAAGATAAAATACTTAGGAATAAATCTGACCAGGAACGTAAAAGACCTATACAAAGACAACTACGAAACACTGCTGCATGAAACCCAAAGGGATCTACATGAATGGAAAAACATACCATGCTCATGGGTAGGTAGACTCAACATTGTGAAAATGACAATTCTACCCAAAGCAATTTACAAATACAATGCAATCCCGATCCAAATACCAACAACATTCTTCAAAGAGATGGAAAAAGTAATCATTATCTTTCTATGGAAAGGGAAGAAGCCCCGAATAAGTAAAGCACTACTGAAAAAGAAGAATAAAGTTGGAGGACTCACACTACCTGACTTCAGAACCTAGTATGCAGCTGTGGTAGTCAAAACAGCCTGGTACTGGTACAATAACAGAGACATTGACCAATGGAACCCAGTTGTAAATCCATCCACCTACAGTCACCTGATCTTCGACAAGGGCCTAAAGTCCATCAAATGGGGAAAAGACAGTTTTTTTAACAAATGGTGCTGGCAAAACTGGATATCCATCTGCAAAAAAATGAAACAGGACCCATACCTCATGCCATATACAAAAACTACTTCAAAATGGATCAAAGACTTGAATATAATGTCTAAAACTATAAAGTTCATAGAAGAAAAAATAGGACCAACACTACAGGTCTTAGTAAACGGCATTAACAGGATATAAACCATAACCATCAACACACAAACCCCAAAAGATAAGCTAGATAAGTGGGATCTTCTAAAAATCAAACACCTCTGCTCTTCAAAAGACTTCACCAAAAGAGTAAAAAGAGAACCTACAGACTGAGAAAAAATTTTTGGACAGTACAAGTCGGACAAAGGTCTAATCTCCATAAGCTACAAGAAAATCCAACACCTCTACAACAAGAAGACAAATAATCCTATTAAAAAATGGGCAAAGGAAATGAACAGACACTTCACCAAAGAAGATATTCAAGCGGCCAACAGACACACAAGGAAATGCTCTCAATCACTAGCCATTAGAGAAATGCAAATTAAAACCACAATGAGATACCATCTCACCCCGGCATTACTGGCACAAATCAAAAACAGTGGAAGTAGCAAATGTTGGAGGAGCTGCGGGGAGATCAGAACTCTTATGCACTGCTGGTGGGAATGCAAAATGATACAACCATTTTGTAAAATGATATGGCACTTCCTTAGAAAGCTAGAAATAGACATACCACATGATCCAGCCATCCCACTCCTAGAAATATATCCTATAGAAATAAGAGTCATCACTCAAATAGACATATGCACACCTATGTTCATGGCAGCATTGTTCACAATAGCAAAACTATGGAAACAAGCTAGATGCCCATCAGCAGCTGAATGGATAAACAAACTATGGTACCTACACACAATGGAGTACTATGCGACGAGAAAGACAACGATGAATCTGTGAAGCATCTCATAACATGGATGAAACAGGGGGACATTATGCTGAGTGAAAGAAGTCAATCACAAAAGGACAAATATTGTATGAGACCTCTATTGTAAAAACCCATGAAAATGTTCACACACAAAGTGTAACAATCTTTGTTGGTTACCAGGGATGGGAGGGTTCAGGGAGAAATACTAAAAATAGGCAATGGATAAGTGTTATCTTGGGTGAAGGGTGAGACAGTACACAGTACAGGGGAAACCAGCACAGCTTGTACAAGGGAAGGTCATGGAAGCTCCATAGGCACATCCAAACTCCCCGAGGGGCTGAACTGCTGGGTGGTGGGCTGTTGGGACCATGGTCTCAGGGAACATCTAGCTCAGTTGGCATAACACAGTTTATAAAGACAATGTTCTACATTCTACCTTGGTGAGCATCTGGGGTCTTAAAAGCCTGTGTGCAACCATCTAAGATACTCCACTGGTCTCATCCCTTCGGGAGCAAGGGAGAATGAAGAGAACAGGATGCAAGGAAAAGATTAGTCCAAAGGACTAATGGACCACAGCTACCAAGGCCTCCACCGGACTGAGTCCAGGACAGCTAGATGGTGCCTGGCTACCACCACTGACTGCTCTGACCAGGATTACAACAGAGGCTTCTGGACAGAGCTGGAGAAGGATGTAGAACAAAATTCTTACTCACCAAAAAAGACCAGATTACTGGCCTAAAGGAGACTGGAGAAACCCCTAGAGTATGGCCCCCAGACACCCTTTTAGCTCAGTGGTGAAGTCATCTCTGAGGTTCACAGTTCAGCCTGGGAGGGACAGCCCCATAAAACCAAATGGGACTAATGAGGTACAGCAGTCCAGGGTCAAGGGCCAGAAGGCAGAAGGGGACAAGGAAGCCGGTGATAGGGAACCCAAGGTTGAGTAAGGATAGTGTTAATGTGTTGTGCGTTTGTTAACCATTGTCATAGGGCAACATGTGTACTAACTGTTAAATGAGAAACTATTCTGTTCTGTAAGCCTTCATCTAAAGTGAGAATAGCAGCACAATTGGAAGAGCGTGGTCGATGTCACTGAACTCTGCATGTAGGAATTTTTGAAATGGTGTATCTTTGGCTATGTATATTTTCACCAAAAAAAAAAGGTCGAGAAGGGAGAGCATTTACACGTTGTGGGGTTGTTAACCAATGTCATAAAACAACATGTGTACTACTGTTTCATGAGAAACTATTTGTTCTGTAAGCCTTCACCTGAAGTACAATAAAAAAAAAAAAGATGCTTGCCATGATTAGCCATTACAGATATGTAAATCAAAACTACAATGAGATACCATCTCAGCCCTGCAAAAATGGCACTGACAAAAACAAACAAACAAAAAAGAAGTCTAAAAATGCTGGCAAGGTTGTGGGGATGTTGGAACCCTTATCCACGTACAATCACTATGGAAAACTGTATAGTCCTTCCTCAAAAAGCTGAAAATAGAAATACCTTTTGATCCAGCAATCCCAAAGCTAGGTATATAATCTAGACATCTAATAAAAAAGACCTGGTCATACATATGCACGCCTTTGTCCATTGCAGCATAATTCCCAATAGCAAAAATTTGAAAACAACCTAAGTGCCCATCAGTGGATGAATGGATAAACAAAATGTGGTACATATGCATAATGGAATATTATGCAGCCATAAAGAATAATGATGAATCCTCAAAACATCTTATAATGTGGATGAACCTGGAGGACATTATGCTGAGTGAGGTAAGTCAATCACAAAAAGACATATATTTTATGATTGCACTTTTATAAGAAAACAAGAATAGATACACATGCAGAGACCAACTCTCATTGGTGGTTACCAGGGATATGTGTGGGGAATAAGGCGAGGAAGCACTCTTGACATGGTAGACGCTTGTTATTTTTGGTAATGGGAAAGGTAGCATTGAATGTGGGTGAAATTCCTGTGTCTTGACCAAGGTAAATGATGTCACTAAGAAGTGCACAAGAGAAAAGGACATTCTGGCAAAGGATATGACAAATGTTTTCCAGCAACACCAACACCAACCAAAAAATATTTGTTTACACAAATATGTATATAGGCATAGATGAATATAAGTATGCATATGTGGGTACATATGTTTGTACTGATAGAAGTATCTATATACATATGTACATACAGGTATATTTGTGCATGCATGTATATCCATATATACGATAAACCACGTAGGGAAACAGTTATGGATACTTCTTAGACATAAGTAAACACTGTGAGATTGGTTTTCTGTGTTTGAAGGCTTAGGACCATAGTCCTGTGGGACAACTCAGTTAATTGGCATAATATAGTTCATAATGTGTGCGTTCTACATCCCAATGTTGTGAGTAGTGTTTGGGGTCTTAAAAGCTTGTGAGTGGCAATCTAAGATACAACTATTGGTCTCTACTTGTCCAGAATAAAAGAGAAAGAAGGAAACCAAAGACTCAGAGAAGATAGTAGCCAAAGGACTAATAGTCTACACAAACCACATCCTCATCTACCCTGAGACCGGAAGAACCAAATGGTGCCCGACTACTACTACCTACTGTTCTGATCCGGGCCACAATAGATGGATCCTGATAGACTGGGAGAAAAACTGGAACAGAACTTAAATTCTAAAAGATTCCAGATGTACTGGACCTGTTGAGACTAAAGGACTCTTCAAGACTGTCACCCTGAGATGCTCTTTAAACCAAAATTATTCCTTGGGGTCACCTTTTAGCTAAATAAAAGATTGGCTCATAAAATAAAGAACACCATCCCTGAGTAGTGAGCTTCTTTAAAAAATTATCTATAGGAGACCAAATGGTCAAAAATTACTCTAAAGCAGAGATGAGAAGGTGAAGGGGCAGGGAAACTAGAGTGCTGGAAATGACACAACCAGAACAAAATGAATGAGAATGATGACACCTTGTGAAAAATGTAACCAATATCACTTAATAATTTGTGTAGAAATTGTTAAATGGGAACCTAATTTGCTGTGTAAACTTTCACCTTAAACACAATAAAATATTATTAAGAAAAAAAACAAATCTTACGGATCACAAAAGAACATTGTCCGACATGCTTGCTTTGGACACGTCATTAGCAGAGATCAATCCCTAAAGGAGGACATCATGTCTGGTGAAGTAGGGGGCCAGTGAGGGAGAGGGAGACCCTCAGTGAGATGGTCTGGAATATACCAGCAGTCATAAGGAATCGGCAATATTTTGTTCTATTGTACATAAATAAAGTTGTGTTGAGTTAGAGTCCTCTCAACAGCAGCTAATTGTCTGTCTGTCTGTCGTCCATCCATCTATCCGTCCATCTGTCCATCTGTCCATCTATCCATCTATCTATCAATCTATCAGGTATTTATGATAGACATGTACTATGTCTCTAAGGAGCTTAATCTCAGGCATATCTAGATCAGATAGTTCAAACCTGGCAATCAATAATGTGACAAAATTTTCAACCAAATAGCCTGTACATTTTACTAAGATAGTATATTTTGATTGATTTAAAAAGAATTAAAATGTGCGTCCTGAACAGTCCATCTCCGTGTCTCTGAGTTATTTGTGTCTCTCTGCCTTTGTTGCCTTTTCCCTCTGTCCTACCCTATCCCACTTACAGCTTTCTTTGTACACTGTGGAGTGTGGACAGGCAGTTAAGTATTTCTGGTTAAAAACTCCTGCTGATGGAGTCACAGTTGCACAGGCACCCCTTTGGTGACTTGAGGGAACTTGAAGATTCTGACCTTTTATCTCTGCTGTTTTATATTCCTAGTAGCCTGCAGGATACATGTGAAATTTGTCACATAAACCTGCTGGTGCTCTAAATTCCCCGTGGATATTCTGCAGTGTAGTTAATCAAGTGTATTGTATGTAGTTTTTGTAGGACACCTGTAACACCACATGCAATGCAGCTCAACCAATGCCAGTGAAATTAAAGAAAGTTCTGAGAATGCATGAAAAACTGATTAACAGAATAGAGAGTGTTGTTTAGAGAGAAGACTAAAGGAGCTAATTATGCACAGCTTGACCGAGCAGAAACGAAAGGGAGAGTTAATGACTCTTTGATATTGTTTGAACATACTAAATATTGAGGAGAAAAAATATTTTGTATAATACAACAAAATACTATTGCGAGCAATAGGATAGAGTTGAGAATGTTTAAATGAAGTCCATGGGAACACTCTTAAAAATAAAATTGATTAAATTAAAGAATAATATTTCCAATTATAAGGTGGATGCTTTTCTTTGAAGGAATGTAAATTAGCCTAGAAAAACAGATTAAAAAGTCTTTAAAGAAAATAATTTTAATTCTTGTTGGATGGTTTAAATGACCTGCCATCTTAATTTGAACAATCCTGTCATCCCAACAGGTGCCCATTCTGTTCCCAGATATTTCTACAATATGTGCCTTGCAAAATCTTAGGTTTCAAAAAGTGTAAAAGAGGCCCAGGATGGCAATATTTAAAAAATTACTGTTGAGGATTTTATTTCATTTATACAGTTCTGAGGGTAATGCAAGTCGTTGACCAGCCTGACAACATTTTCATGTCCATGTTCTATGCTCTTATGTTTTCCTTTCCTGAGTGAGAAAGATACTTCAGTTCACAAAGTCACAAAGTCAAAGTATTAATAACTAAACACCCTAAATCACCCATGAAACTACCAGTAGAGCATATCTGCAATATTAGTTGTGGAAAACTGAACAAATAAGATGGCCACGCATAATTACTCTGACAAAACCAAACAGTCAAAGAATATAGTTATCTTTTTAGCAATTGAGAAGATATTGCTTATAACTTGGATAACAACATTGAGACAGAAGATAAAACAAGAGGCTTGATTACACAAATAAAATTTGAAATGTAATCATTTAAAACATTGGCAAAGTTTGGTGTTTGGAAATAATCGTTGAGATAGTCTGAATTCATAACAAAAATTATAGGAAGTCTAACGTATCATAGGAAATACAGAAAACAAAGTGGGGAGCAGGTTACACTAAGTGCCCTCAGATACTAAAAGAGAGAGCCCACCTGAGAGGCAATACTGAGGTGATCACTATGTGTGTTACAGGTAGACTCTACTCTGCTTCTTGTCCTTTACCAGAGTGTTGGACTTGTTTAAATGAGAAACAAGTCTCACATATTACGTTTACTTCTTTAAGCAGTCCTTCTGAACCTTCCTTTTTTTTTTTTTGTTTATTTTATGGTCTTTTTAATTAATTGAAATTGCATGTCTTACAAGCCTTTTCTTCATGTTCTTTTCCTCTAGGTGAGGAAATACAATTTTAATCTATCACTTACTATTTTTCTGCATAAAAATTACCGTTTAGTCTTCAAGAGGTAAAGCTTCTAATTTTGGCTATTGTGCCAATCCATGTCGCTGAGGGTCCCCCATGCCCTTGTTGACCCTCTTCTTCACCAAACATGATGTCCTTCTTTAAGACTGATTTCTCCTGATGGCGTGTCTAAGGCTCTGACTGACTGGTAATATGTAAAAAGCCCATCCCTTCCAGCAGAAACCAAGTAGTATATATGGGAGAAGTATACACTGGAGAAATGTAACTGCCACATTGTCAGAACTCAGTAAAATGGGGTAAATATCCATTCACTCTCAGAGATCAAGAGTTTGGACAAGCTAAATCGTAAGGCTAGAGACCCGTGAAGGCTTCCTCTCCATTAGTCTATCTATGAGTAGTGAATACAGAAATAACTGATACTCATAAATATGTCTCTGAGTCATAGTCTAAAGTAATGGTTCTCAATCATGGTTTCACATTATAATCATCTGGGGTGTTTAAAAAAGAAAGACTGATGTTCTCGGTCCCACCTCCAGAGATTCTAATTCAAGTCATGTGGGTTGGGGCCCAGGGAACTGGTATCTTTAAAAACTCTCCTGCTGATTCTAAGGTGCATCCAAAATCTCTGATCTAAGGATAAATTATATATTTAGTATACCATCATTAAGGACGCAGAAGACCAAATGGTACATATAGTACCTACAACATAGTCATTGTAAAATGACTTTATCTGAGGGATTGGGGCTTTCACTCAGCTTCCTGTTTGTTCATTGCCTTAGATTCATTTCTATAATTATTTCCTGTGTGTGCATTTGATCTGTGATGGCTCTTTAAAGGCAAGAATTGTGATTTTTACAGGGTAGAGTTATCTAGAACGCTTCATGGAACTAATTCAAATGTAGTAACTGAGTCATTCTTTAATTCGATTGGAATTCCTTACCATGGAAAACATTCTAGACGGGAGTAAGAAATGGGCTGTGTGTGTGTGTGTGTGTGTGTGTGTGTGTGAAGCTGCAAATAGTCCAAATTTGGAAAAACACCATTATGCCTGATAAAATGACATGTGCTTACTCCACAAGTCATTCATTCTAAAGTGGCATCAGATGCCTGAAAAGGGGACTTAAAAAAGTATTCCTGAAATGACCTAACATATTTTATACAGCATTATAGCAGAGAAGTAGAATTGGAAGTGTTTATGCATAAAGGAATAAGAAAATAAAATAGGAATATTGGAACAAAGGAATAGCATTCATTTCACTTCCTCAAATCCTTACATGTACTAGCCTGCACCCTCATTGCACACTTAATCAAGTGCCGCTCTGTTGCCTTTTGCATTTAGTTTATTTTTCACATCTACTCTCCTCTACTCAATTGCTGCATTCCTGAGAACAGGGAGCTTACTTTTTTCCTCTCTGGGCACCTTACTTCTCCACAGTAGGAGATCAATTTAAACCTAAGTGAGTATCTACCTGTAGAATTTATATGAAGATTAAACGTTTATGAAGTGCCAGGTATCTAAAAGCTGCTAGTTTCTCCTACTTCTGTTTATGCTGTTCTTGTTAGGTGCTGTCAAGTCAGTTCTGACTCATAGCCACCCTGTGTACAACAGAACAAAATACTGCCCAGTCCTGCACCATCCTCACAAGCGTTCCAGTGTTTGAGCCCATTTTTGCAGCCACTGTGTCAATCCATCTCATATTGAGGGTCTTCCTCTTTTTCGCTGACCCTCCAATTTACCAAGCACGATGTCCTTCGTTGATAGTAATTCTATACTATGGTCTGGCATTAGATGGCATAAGTTGGAATCTGGACTGACATTTTCTTTTTTTTTATGGTTGTAATTTAATGAAGTTTACATTTCAAGTTAGTCTCCCATGCAGAATTTTTTTTTTAACATACATTGTTATGAGACCCCAACCGCTCACTCCATTCTGCGACAGCACACTCTTCCCCTCCTCTCCTGATTCCCCATGAACATTCAACCAGCTGCTAACTCTCTTTGCCTTCCCTTCTCACCTCTGGACAGAAGCCGCATCTTTCTTTCGTGTCTTGTATCTACTTCGGACTGACATTTCTAGTGGTGCGACCTTGGGTAAATTGCCTAAACTTATTATGCCTCAACTTTCTCGGTATTAAATGGGGATAATAACAATATGTGCCATATAGAATTTTTGTGAGAATTAAATAAGATAATTCAGTCAAGTTTTTACAAAATGCTCAGTACAAAGTGCTCAATAAATGTTCACTCTTATTATCTGGGAACCTTGGCATCACGGTGCTTAAGTGTTTGGCTGCTAAGCAAAAGGTCAGCAGTTGGAATCTACCAGCTGCTCCTTGAAAACCCTATAGGGCGGTTCTGCTGTGACCCATAAGGTTGTTAAGAGTCCAAATCAACTCGATGGCAAAGGGTTTTTGTTTTTTTTTTTTTTTGCAGGGGAATTATTATCTGTGTCAGTCATTAATGTGATTTATTTGTTCAGTTTATTTTCCATGAATAAAAATCCATTCAATTCACTATTCATGAATGAAATTTCATTTAAAACTATTTCTGATTATCTACTGTGTTTGAAATACTACATAGACCCTGGTGAACAAGATAGAAAAAGTGTTTTCTTTTATGGAGTTCAGAATTTAGTGGGAGATACAGTCAAACAGCAGGCAATTAGTAGGACAATTGCTATGATTAGACTTGACCTTTGACTCCTTCATCTCCTCTGTATAGTCAGTCACAGACTCCTCCCCAAAGAAAGTAAAGAACTACTTCCTTTAAAGTATTTCACAGCCACCCGCTGCAGTCCGCTACCACCCTCATCCTGTATTTTGTCACTTTGTGCCTATTACCAAACGGCCCTCTAGTTAGTGTCCATGCCTATAGTGTTCTCGCCTTCATTCTCTCCCTCCACAGTCACATTAATTTTCTTTAAGCACTGCTTTCATCATGTCACTACCCTGATCAGTAACTTTAAATAGCTCACTCCTTCCTCCCCTATCAAGTCCCAGGTTATCTGCCTAACATTCAAGACTACCCACCACTTGTCCCCAGCTCTAACCATGTAATCCTGTTTTCCACTTTCATGGCATATCAGCTGCTCTAGTGAGACTGAATCCCACCTTCACTTATCACCATTGTCATAGAAATGGCTGATTTTTGAGTGCTTAAATGTGTTAGCCATTGTGCTATTTTATAGTTCATCTCTAATTTTACAAAAACTAGGCTCTTCTTAGACATTTTTATGTTGATTTACAAATGAGGAAAATTATTCTGAGAGGTGAAGGAATCAAGTTAAGGAATCTGCCTATAACCCAGCTGGGATCAAAACCCATGTCTGTCTCACCTCAACGTTTCTTATTCTTTTCATTGTGCCTTTACTCCAAGCTGTTCATTGGCCCAGAATGTCTTTCTTGCCCATTCTATCAGTCCAAATTCTAAACGAGCGAAATCAATCCAAATCTCTTCATGACCTAAGTGCTAGTTCAAGTCTTATCTGTCTTGGAAAACTTCTGACTCTTCATGGCTTCACGGATCCCCTCGTTATTGAACTCCTGCAATACGAACCATCCGTATCACGTTGTTCCTCCTTTACCCTTGCATGGTGTTCTATAGTCTTGCTTCCTAAACTACTTTGCAGGTGTGTTAAAGATAAGCACTCTGCATTACTTCATAATCTCTCAGATTGGTGCCATTTTTTTTTTTTTCTTCATCGAGGGGTTTGTAATATATACTTGTAATAGGATAATATGACACCCCTAGCCTTTAAATTGTCTTGGGCCCAAGTAGGAAGGAGGCAAGAGTAAGCCTTAATTTAATTTTTAAAAAATTAAGACAGCTTACAAGTTGTGTGATGTGAGATATGGAGAGAGAGTATAAATTGGGATGAAAGAAAATAGAAAAACAAAAGTGGGGGCAAAGTTGCAGAAAATCTGACTTAAAACATATACCTTTATGCCAGAGGTAGGCTCCACTTCCTTGCAAAGGCAAAATCGTAAGTTTTCTCTCACAAAATTCAGTGTCCATGAGATAAAAAGCAGATCAATTAATTGCTCATGAGCAGTAACACTATTTTTGGTATCAAGACCAGACTGGAATTTCTCTCCAAGTGTTCCCATTAAGAGGAAATTTTACCACTGTTGGGTAAAACAGCCAACAACATCCTTGCCAACATCATTAGGTGGTTACAATAAAGAGTTTCATAGGAATCTTTTCTTATAATGACCCTTAGTCTAGCCAATGACATCATAGCAAAAAATATAAAATATGGTAAAAGCAATTCTTCAGGTGAGAAGGGCAATATTGTGGGTTAGACCCCCAAGAAAATCATCCAGTAGAAGGACTGAGGGGCTGACCTTCTAAGAAGGTGCTGGTACAAATTAGTACTCTAAGGGTTGGTTAACCTGTATTAAAAGGGCTCAGGTATAGAAGTGGGGGAGATGACATCCACCCAGGGGGAACAGACATGGTAGGTGAGGATCTGGTGTTTTTGCAGTCCTTTTTTTAGTGGTGGTCTCCTTATTGTACTGGGGTTTTTGTAAAAATTCAGCCTGTGGCTGGGGCTAGAGTGAAGGGGATTCTCCCTGATAGGAACTAGGCAGAGGGTCATTGTCCCAGCACTTTGGGCTGAGGTTCTAGGCATAGTTCTTGCTTTGGCTGGAAACTGGAGTTGTGGTTGTTAGCTGTCATCAAATGGACCCCCTCCTCGTGGTGACCCCATACACAACGAAATGAATGTGCCATTCCCAGTCCTGTGAACTGAACCGTTGTGATCTGTAAGTCTTTTATTGGCTGATTTTTGGTGGTAGGTCACCAGGGCTTTCTTCCTAGTCCATCTTAATCTGGAAGCTCTGCTGAAACCTGTTCAGCATCTAGCAACATGCAGACCTGCACTGACAGACAGGCGGTGGCTGCACATGAGGTGTGTTGGCCGGGGATTGAACCTAGGTCTACTGCATGGAAGGCAAGAATTCTACCTGAACCATTGCCTCCAGAAACAGGGGTACTGATCAAGAAAGCAAGGCTAATGCCCAGCCATATGCCTAGAGCGAGGGCAGGATACACGAAATGTTAGGGTCAGTGAGGATGAGACTGGAAATATACCTACTGCCAGGCTTTGTTCTCATTGGCTCTGCAGGGAGTCTCAGTATGTGGGACAGAAGCACTTGGGGGTGCTTAACATGTAGGCCCCTGTACCCCATACAGGACCCACAGAGTCAGTATCACTAGTATAGGTCCTGGGCAGCTGCATGTTTTACAAACTCCCCAAGTGATTCCCATGGAGACTAAAAGTTGATAGCCACTGAATCAGGGACTAGCTGAGGTTGAACCTATAGGTTTTATTATAAAGTATCTGCACTTAGGTTGATGTGGAGTTGGCATTGGACACTGAGAGATTTTATTGGGACTTAGAGAATTAGATACTACTGAATTTTTTACGAAACATGGAATGATGAAGTGGCTTGGAAGTAGTCATTGAACTAAAATAGGGATTTTTATGAGAGAAGTGCAGACAGGGAAATTTAGAAATCCTCTTAATAATGGAAGAAGGTACAAATTTAATGAAGGGGACATTTTAATATGAGCTAGCAGCACAGCTTACCATTTACCTTCGTGTAGAGCAGCTCTAAGAGCATCTGAGAATTTTTGTGTTAGAAGAAGAGAAATCTAGAGTTGCTCTACATGCAGCTGGGATGTAATACCCTGGCAGCAGAAGAAAACAGAAGGCTAGGTTGTCATAATAATCAGAGTAGCCAGGCATCCAGAAGTCTTCTCCTGGCTTCTGGATCCGTTTTACCAGCACCGAGCACAAAGAGTTACAGCACGCAGTGCACATTTTTCTTGGCCCTGACAGGTTATGGGGAATCATGACAAGCTCTGTTTGTGTGCACCTCAAAAATAGGTGTTTTGACTGTAAGTTTGTGCAGCTGTCGTTGTGATGACAAGCTCAGCCCACGCTGCTGCTTGTTGTGTTATTGTTTCATTTGTTTGTTGTAGCGATTTTAAACAGAGAAAGAAAAGTAGTTGGGGAAAAGGTTTGGACCAAAACAATCAGGCATCTTCAATAATGAAACGCTACCCAGGCTTCTGCAATAGGAAATCCATACAATCCCACTGATAGTGCTACCCTCACTATAGGGATTCATCGAGCCTATTTTATCAGCTCAGTGGGGTTCAATGCCTTTCTTCTCTGAAGGGAAAAAAGCAGAATTACCACCAGGGTAATGAAACACACTCCTTCCACATTTATAGGCTATTTTATTAGAAGCATGTTGTTTTGATCTCATATACCAGTTGCAGTATGTGAGTACAAAATGCCAGAATAGCTCTCAAGGGAAACACTTTCCTTTGTGCTAATTTAAAATTCCTCAAAGAGTGTGCAGTCAGGTGTGATGCTGATATTTTGTCTCTTTGCTACCTCAGATTTTAATAAAGGAGAGTTAGGTGCACTGTAGTCAAGGCTCAGCTGAGTTTTGGGATCACCTGACCAGGGCCAGCAAGCAGCTCACCGTAATCTTTTTTCAGAGACATTCTTTACCTTCCTTCCTGATATTCCATACTCTCAAGTTAATTTCCTTATATCATTAATCTGGGGAATTCGAATTTACATTCCTATTTATCAAGCCAATAGCATTGTACTAATTAATACTGTTAATAACCACATTTTACTTGTCTTTTTATAACTTTTTCTTTGGCAATGAAACTTTCACAGCATTTAACTTGTAGTTTCTGAAAATTTTAACTTGATGTTGCCTTTTTCAAACTCTACCATTAGTTCCATCTGTTCAGGATTTCATCCTCCAGCTCATTTCCTCCACCTCCATCCTAATTCTTCTAAAACTTTCGGGCCTATGTTAAGTTCTAGGACTATTAATTCCTACCGCAGCATGCAGTCTGGTAGAGGAGACAGACTTGTAAAGAAATAATTCCAATGCAGTGTGATAAGGATAATGATAGAAGTGTTTGAAGAGAGAAGTATGCTTGAGAAAGGTGATTTTGAGTTAGATATTGAAGAATTGAGTGGAAAGTCACCAGACGGTGAAGAGAAAGACACTCGTGCCAGGGAGAAGGACCTGCATGTGCAGGGAGTCATGGACAACAGGAATGTTGGTATATTCAGAGAGTAGTTGGTAGTCCT
The DNA here is from genome assembly GCA_030035585.1 of Dugong dugon. Classification (NCBI taxonomy): domain Eukaryota; kingdom Metazoa; phylum Chordata; class Mammalia; order Sirenia; family Dugongidae; genus Dugong; species Dugong dugon. Next base: position 95,032,567 of record CM057462.1, read on the forward strand.
TGCGTTGAAGTGGGGGTGAAAGAGCAAACAATGAAACCAAATTGTGAAGTGCCTTAGATTCCACACAGTTGGGTTTGGAGTTGATCCTACGGGCAGTGGCAGGACAATCACTGGTTTTTAAGTAGGGATTACATATTTTTAAAATCGTATATGAAAGATTGCACTAGCAGAAGTATGCAAAATGATTTGGAGTGGGCCATATTGGAAGCAGGGAGATTAGGTAAAAGACTATTGCAATAATTCTGCAAAGAGCTGAGAAGAACCATGATTTAGACTGAGGTCCTTGAGATGGAGAGAAACTGCTGAGCAAAGACAACCAAACTTGGTGATTGGCTTTTTGAAGCAGAGAAGAGAAGGAGGGTGAACACAGTCTGAAGTTTCTAAGTTGGGGTGTTGGCTCGGGCTGTCAACAAAGGCATACATGTGGAGATTATCTCTTTCTTTTAAGGACAAGAAGTAAATAAGTTCAGTTTTTCAATGGTAAATTTCATATACCTCAGGACATCCAAATGGCAGTGTCTAAAAATTAGTTCGATAAAGAAGACATGGACAGGAGACATGGATTTGAAAGTGTGGGACTCATTACTGAATCATGATGTAATAACACTTAATATAACCTATTTATGCAGTGTCATTACATAGATGGCTCATAGCAGAGGTTGTCCTCTAATAATTCTTAAGTATTTTTGTCTATTCTGCTAGGTGTCAGATCTATTCTCTCCTGAACTTGCATTCCTGTGCTTTTTCAGCCTAAATGAAGTAAAAGCCTGTCCATTTATCTCTTTTCAATGTCATCATATTGAGTAGCCAACAAGGTGACTTGGAGAGAACCTGGATTTTGGATCCTGGTAATCACTGGGGCTTTTCACAATGACTCTTCTGCCTGGAACACAGGATTGCATCATTCATCCCTGCATAAATTATCCTTAGCTATGGGGTTAGCTTTAGCTCTTGAGATGTAAGTAGATGGGCCATGTCACTCCCAGGCAGAAGCTTTAAGAATTAGGTTTTCATTCACAACATTCCCTCTCAAGGCCTCTGCAGGCTTGGAGATGGAGCCCCTGTCAGCCAGAGTTCCTGAGTGACTATGATGAGCAGCTATCCACATATGATGCCCATTAGACATGTAGAGTAAGCAAGAAATAACATTTGCTGTAGTAAGGCACTGAGATTATTACTGTTGTTCTTGAAGCATAAACTAGCCATTCTGACTGTTACAGGTCTAACCAGACCTGTGTTCAAGTCCTGACTCTGTCACTTATTAACTAACTAAACAAGTTACACAACTTCTCTGAACTCTAGTTTCTTCATCTTTGAGTGGGAATAATGATACTGAAATTTACAGAGCTCTATAAGGATTAGAGATAAAGTATACAAAGTACCTTATAAATGGTAGCCATTACTACATTGTACCTTCAAGTGGTACAAAGCAGTTGCAGCAGTACATCGACCGGGAACTGTGAGAAATCCAGGGCAGATTCAGAAGAGGATGTGGAACGAAGGATATCATTGCTGATGTCACATGGATCTTGGTTAAAAGCAGAGAATACCAGAAAGATGTTTACGTGTGTTTTATTGACCATGCAAAGGCATTCGACTGTGGATCATAACAAATTATGGATAATATTGCAGAGAATGGGAATTCCAGAATACTTAATTGTGCTCTTGAGGAACTTGTACATAGGCCAAGAGGCAGTTGTTCAAACAGAACAAGGGGATAATTTGTGGTTTAAAATCAGGAAAGGTGTGCATCACTGTTGTAGCCTTTCACCTTACTTATTCAATCTATATGTTGAGCAAATAATCCGAGAAATTGGACTATATGAAGAAGAATGCCACATCAAGATTGGAGGAAGACTCATTAACAACCTGTGATATGCGGATGAAACAGCCTTGCTTGCAGAAAGCAAAGAAGACTTGAAGCACTTATTGATGAAGATCAAAGACTATAGCCTTCAGTATGGATTATACCTTAACATAAAGGAGACACAAATCCTTACAACTGGACCAATAAGCAACATCATGATAAGCAGAGAAAAGATTTAAGTTGTCAAGGATTTCATATAACTTGGATCCACAATCAATGCCCATGGAAGCAGCAGTCAAGAAATCAAATGATGTATTGCATTGGGCAAATCTGCTGCAAAAGACCTCTTTACAGTGTTAAAAAGCAAAGATGTCACTTTTAGGACTAGGGTGTGCCTGACCCAAGCCATGGTATTTTCAATCGCCTCATATGCATGTGAAAGTTAGACAATGAATAAGGATGACTGAAGAAGGATTAATGCTTTGAATTGTGGTGTTGGCAAAGAATATTGACTATACCATGGTCTGACAGAAGAATGAATAAACCTGTCTTGGAAGAAGTACATCCAGAACTCTCCTTAGAAGCGAGGATGGTGAGACTTTGTTTCACATACTTTGGACACCTTACCAGGAGTGACTAGTCCCTGGAGAAGGACATCATGCTTGGTAAAGTAGAGGATCAATGAAAGATAGAAAACCCTCAATGAGATGGATTGACACAGCAGCTACAATGATGGGCCCAAGCATAGCAACGATTATAAGGATGGCCCAGGGCTGGACAGTGTTTGCTTCTGTTGTGCATAGGGTTGCTTTCAGTCAGAACCCACTCGACGGCACCTACCAAATACAACCTTAAAGTGACTGTCATATTCGTGTTGTACTTAGATTTCTTGAACATATTATCTTCATGTTTATCTGGGTAGTTGCTAAACTAAGGGAAACAAAATAGGGCCAAGGACAGGACCATGATCATGCCAACATAGATCTTCTAATTGATACTCCATATATTAATGAATTGTCTTTAGGTAGAGTTGTACAGGTAATTCACCTTACTGCAGCCCCAAAATTTTTATCTCATTCATGAGGATATACAGCTTTATTTCAAAAGTAACATATAAAAGAGTTACCAAGCTAGTTACCTTGCTGAAACTGGATATGAGAAAACCAGTTGGTCTTCTTGGATATTTGTGAACTATTTACTTGGAATTTAACTTTTCTTTCTTCCTTTCTTTCTTTATTGTTTTAAACAAGCTCATCGTTCTGTGTGTCTCGAAGTACACAAATAGTTTGTTAACTACTATCTTTGCTTCTTGTATAATTCTACACAAAAACTTCTGTCACTCTGCCCTCATAGAGTTATCTTTCTGTCATGATCTGATTATCTATTTACAACATCCCACTTATTTAAAATTCTCCATTGGTCTCACATTGCTCACAAGATAAAACTTTTGGAAGATTGTATCCATACAAATACAAACTGAACATCTAAATCTATTTACGCAAAGCATCCACTACACCCTTGACTAATGTAGATTATAAATTTAGCTCTTACAAAATAAAGGAAGGGAAGATAGGAATTGCATATCATAACTTCACTTTGAAAAAAAAAACTTGGTTAGTAGTATAGAAGAGATGGGAACTTTGGGACAAGATGACCTTAGTGAACAGAGAGAGAATAGAGCTGGAGAAAGACAAGAGTATAAATAAGGTAAATATAGTTCTAGAGTAGTAGAAAGTAGGGATTACCTTGAAAGTTAGGTTTTGGACAGATAAAAGGAAGTATCACTTCCTGTAATGGTATGGTCAGCCCATAAAGCCTATTTCTCCCAGGGATGGTACAGACTGGAGATATAATTAGATTCTAAATAGGTTTAGATGGAGTCGTAGATATATCAATAATATACCATGGAGGGCAGGACAGGTGATAGGAAAATAAATACACGTATTTTTCACTTATCAACTATCTTATTATCTGATATTTTGCATTTGTGACAATAGTAATGATGTATATCTGGCAGTAACAAATGCCGAGGTGCGAGGTGAGGGTAATGCTGGCTGTGATGGTTAAGGTGATGTGTCAGATTGGCTTGTTTGGCAGTTGTGTAATGATGTAATTTGGCAGTTATGTAGTGATGTAATTTGGCAATTATGTAATGATGTAGTCATCCTCTATGTTGTGATCTGATGTGGTCATCCTCCATTTTTGCATAACGCCAATTTTTGCGTAATTACCTGATCTTTGTGACCTAACTGTGTTGATAAGTGAGGAGTGAGTGTATGATGTCTGAAGGGAACTTTGAGTAACTCTATATTCTTTTTTTTTTCTTTTTATTGTACTTTAGATGAAGGTTTACAGAACAAACTAGCTTCTCGTTAAACAGTTAGTACACATATTGTTTTGTGACATTGCTTAACGACACCACAACATGTCAACACTCTCCCTTCTTGATCCTGGACTCCTTACCACCAGCTCTCCTGTCTCCTCCTGCCTTCCAGTCCTCGCCCCTGGGCTGCTGTGCCCCTTTAGTCTCGTTTTGTTTTATGAGCCTTTCTAATCTTTGGATGAAGGGCGAACCTCAAGAGTGATTTCATTACTGAGCTAAAAGGGTGTCCGGGGGCTGTACTCTTGGGGATTCTCCAGTCTTTGTCAGGCAAGTAAATCTGGTCTTTGTGAGTTAGAGTTTTGTTCTGTGTTTTTCTCCAGCTCTGTCTGGGACCCTCTATTGTGATCACTGTAAGAACAGTCAGTGGTGGTAGCTGGGTACCATCTAGTTGTGCTGGCCTCAGTCTGGTGGAGGCCATGATAGTTGTGGCCCATTAGTCCTTTAGACTAATCTTTCCCTTGTGTCTTTAGTTTTCTTCATTCTCTCTTGCTCCCAAAGGGGTGAGATCAGTGAGATCTTAGATGGCCACTCATAGGCTTTTAAGACCCCAGATGCTACTCATCAAAGTAGAATGTAGAACATTTTCTTTATAAACTATGTTATGCCAGTTGAGCTAGATGTTCCCTGAGACCATGGTCCCCACAGCCCTCAGCCCAGCAATTCGGTCCATCAGGGAGTTTGGATGTGTCTATGGAGCTTCTATAACCTTGTCTTGTACAAGTTGTGCTGGCTTCCCCAGTACAGTGTACTGTCTTAACCCTTCACCAAAGAAGTAATCCTGTATTCTTAGAGAGAAACTGTGTTGGATGGCTCAGGAGCCATGAAAAAATTTAGCCATTCCTTTCTTCTTATATTTATGAGTGTCATCATATTCCAATTACTCAGAGGAACAAATTGTCAGAAGTTCACCAAAACTTTAGTTGACAAAATAATTTTAATATACATTGTATACAAGTATATTGACATTATGAAACACATAATTAAACATTTTTAAGTTTTCAGGAAGAATGCACAGACTTCTATTACTCTGCATGAAGGAAACTAGACAATGTTGAAAGCCATAGGTCTGAAAATATTCAATTACAAGTATTTTCTCTAATATCTATCCTTCAGTTGAGGTGACAGTAGCTGTCACCACACCCCTTTCCCTAGGTAGTCAGATTAATTGGGGAAAGGAAGATGTGTGCATTGGAGTTGAGCCTCACACACTATCACAGTGCCCCTTCTCACCAGCCCTGGCAGCATGCTGTTGTAGCCCCTGTACCACCTGTGTGATGGCCTTTCAGAAATGACAAACATTTTCTCCTAGGTGAAAAGATTTAACTGGCAATTAAAGAGGCATCCGAGGTTTTAAAAAAAGTAACTGTAACTTCATAATTTTATTTTCCTAGCATCTGTTCTATTCAAGCCAAGACTACTGTGGTGATCTTCATCTAGACAATTCAGTGGTTTCCTAGCAACCAAGTTTCCTGTGGTTTCCTTGGTTATAAGCAACGACATAACTCTTGTGGGCAACTTTAAAAGCACAGAAGAAAGCCCTCCTTATAAAGAATGAGGTTCCAAAAAATTCAGGTTACTGGTTGCTGAGTGTCTTTGTTAGTAATGAAGAAGTTTCTCCTCATGGGCATTAATAGCACAATTAAATGATAACTGGAGATTGCAAAGTAAAGTTGTATGCTAGATTATACATTCTTTTTCATTGTCTTTGTCATCTGCTGATCTTAATTTTTTTTTCTGAAATCTGGATCCTTTTCTGATCTTCTCTAATTTACTACTATCTTTAGATACGTCCAGCGGATGAAATTTAGATACTTTGTTTCCTTATGTGAGAGTTCATTTATGAAGACCGCAGATTTATAGTTGTTCAACAATAGGACAGTAGTGCCTATTTTTAGCAATAATGCATATTTTAGAGACTTAGATGACAATGTCAAGGGCTTCTGGTGGAATCCATTCGATAATTTATACTGCACCGTAAATTGCTAGTACCAGAATGACCAACATTAACTACTTTTACATGCTTAATTGTTTTTCCCTCTATATTAATTTCTAAAGAACTATATCGGGTGGCAGATTTTGATTATCAGTAGCTGTATTCTCTAGTCATATATCTAAACCCATAATTTGTCAACAGAAGAAAGAAATAGAGGCTACCACAATTCAAGGTAGGGTTTTTGCTATATACACTCTTCATTCTTGCATCTTCAGTGCCTAGTATAGAACATGGTTTGTGATAGAAACAAAATAGTGAATTAATGAATGACTAGAGGTCAGAAGACCACTTTAGATCATCCATTCATTTAATTATTTTTTTTTTTAATGGAATTTCTACTATGTGCCAGGCATAGTTCTAGGTATTGGGGATATTCCAGTTAATAAAGTCCTTAACATCATAAACAGAAAAAAAAACACACACAGATAATACAATGAATTATAATTCACAGTCAGGCAGTGATAAATGATAAAAAGTAAAACGAAATGAGCAGTAGAAGGTGGACAAGGAAGAACTTTCTGAGGAAGTGACATTTGATTGTAGACCTAAAGGAAGCAAAGGAGTGCTATATGGGGGAAGAGAATTTTAGGCAAAGGGAACTGAAAGCACAAAGACTCTGAAACAGATAGCATGCTTGGTAAGTTGGAGGAAAAGCAAGGATGCCAGTGTGGATGAAAGGCATGATTGAACGCATAGGAGATGAGGTCAAGGAGATAACCAGGGTCAGACCATGTGGAGCCTTGAGGGCCATGGCAAGGACTTTGCATTTATTTGTGGCGTATTGGGAAGCCTTTGGATATGCTGAGCTGGGGAGTGACATGATCATATTTACATTTTCTAAGGAATAGTCTGGACACTATGTGGGGCATAGACTGGCAGGTTATGAGAGTAGGAGATAAATAGCCAATGTGGTTATTGCAACAATCCAGGTGAACATCGAGGTGTTACTGGTGAAGGTGGTGAGAGGTGGTCAGATTATGGATATAGTTTGAAGGTAGAACAAAAAGGATTTTTTTGTGGATGGAATGCAGGGTATGAGAGAAAGAGTGACATCAAGGTTGGCTTGAAAGATTTTGGACTGAGAAATTGGAGAACGTTGTAGGGGGAGCAAGTTTAATGATAGAGGAAATTTAAAAAAAAATCTGTTTGGGATATGCTGTGTTCTCTACACCGATAAAATATCTAAATGGAGATGTGGAGTAGGAAGTTCATAAGAAAAGCATTGGCAAATGGAAGATCACTAGTATATGAAAAGATTGTTTCTAATGTAGTGTTGTGACAGAAAGCCTATTTCGAATGTGTTCAAGAAAGAAAGATAGGTAAGAAAGTTGAGAGAGTGATTACAAACTACTCTTTTGAGGACTTTTTGCTGTAAAGGACAACTGAAAAATATGGCAGTAGCTGAAGGAGTGGTACAAATGGTTTGTTCTGGGCTACTAACCAAAAGGTTGGTGCTTCTGACCCACACAGTGGCACCAATAATCTGCTTCTATAAAGAGTACAGCCAAGAAAACTCTATGGAGCTCAGTTCTACTCTGTAACATATGGGGTCACTATGAGTTGGAATCAGCTCAACAGCAATATTTTTGGTTTGGAGGAGCGTGTGGATCAAGGGAGGGTTTTATTTATTTGTTTGTTTAAAGAGGTAAACTATCAGAACGGTTTGATATACCGGTGAGAACTATCTAGTAGCCAGAGAAAAATTGATGATACAAGAGAAAGAATGGAGAATTGAAGAAGCAGTATCATGATGAAGTAGAGCAGAATGGGATGCATTGCATAGGTGAAGGGGTTGGCTTTACATGGAAATTGTGGCAGTTCATTCATAATAAGAATAAAACAGAATACATGGGTACTGAAGTGGGAATTTGGTTGCTTTCATCAGTGAAATAAGCAAGTCATTGAGGAGGGTGTATTAGAGATTGAAAGGGTAAGGAACAGTTATGCAATAGAAGTCAAGGAGAGTGGGGAAAGAATTTCTCAGGGAAATTTAATGGAATTTCTGAGCAGTGCTGAGGAACTCTTAAGATTAAGGGTCCAGTCAACATGATTTTATATTTTGATCCAACCATGCTTAAGTGTTCATGTGCAATTTACTAAGATGGTGTTATAGATTGAATTGTGTCCCCCCAAAATGTGTATCAACTTGAGTAGGCCGTAATCCCCAGTATTATGTAGTTGTCCACCATTTTATGATCTGATGTGATTACCCTATGTGTTGTAAATCCTACCTCTATGATGTTAATGAGGCCGGATTAGAGGCAATTATGATAATGATGCAGGACACCATCTACAGGATTAGGTTGTATCTTGAGGCAACCTCTTTTGAGATATATAAGAGAGAAGGGAGCAGAGAGGAGAGGGACTTCATACTACCAAGAAAGAAGAGCCAAGAGCAGAGTGCATCCTTTGGACCTGGGGTCCCTGTGCTGAGAAGGTCCCAGACTAGGGGAAGATTGATGACAAGGGCCTTCCCCCAGAGCTGACAGAGAGAGAAAGCCTTCCCCTAGAGTTGGTGTCCTGAATTTAGACTTGTAGCCTTCTAGACTGTGAGAGAATAAATTTCTGTTTGTTAAAGCCATCCACTTGTGGTATTTCTGTTATAGCAACACTGGGTAACTAAGACAGTTGGGGAACATTTTGAGAGGAACAGATAATGATACTTTATTTTGACCATACAGTAAGTGGCGGGGTTGTGGGGGTAGGGTGGAGATTTAGGTAGACAACTGGATTTAATCAATAGATATTTGACAGATGAGTGCCACAGAGGGAACAAGGGTCAGGGCAATGGGAGTGCTTACTGGGTAAAGCAGTGGTCATATTAAAAATATTTAGCAGCTGGAGTGGCCTAGGTACTCACCAATCAGAGATGACTAACTTTCAATCAGAATGAAAGCAAACTCTTATGTCGTACGTATAAACTACAGTCCTGGGGCAAGGGAGACAAGGGAGATCATGAAGTGGGTGATGGGCACTGAGAAAGCCTCAGGTCAATGTGGTAATGTCCCAGTGATTTAAAAAACTGTGGAACAGATGTCCTAAGGGAGTAGACTGGCAAAAGAGGCAGTGATGATTGAACTGGGATGTCTGAATGCAGTCATTGGTAATAACAAATAAGATGTAGATTTTGACTACAGAGGAAGTGGCAGAGACAGGTAGAGAACAAGATCACTGATGGTCAAGTAATTGAAAGACCAGAGTTTGAGACCACAGTCTACGTAGAATTGGAAGCTACCTAGAATGATAACAAGAGAAGTGATGGTGGAATTGTAAGCCCATTTAAGTGACATGACTTGCCAAGTGTACACATAAAGGTAGTGGTAGATCTGGGGCTACAGTTTAGTTTGATTTCCTGTTCACTCTCATGCATGCAGAGCCTCCAAGAAAAAGCAACAACAACAGACCAAACAGAAAAGAAAAACCTTAAAACCATACCATTATTTTTTTATACAGATGGACTACTTTAATATAAACATATGTACTTGGGCAAAAACTTGTATTTTTCTAAATCTTCAAGCAGTAAAAATTTAATTTAATGATGCTGCCAATATTCTAAAACTCTAACCACCCCAGACAAAAACTATGGATAAATGTTGCAGGATCTGTATTTTAAAGGTGTTTTCAGGTTTATTGAATGTTTATCCGTGCAATTATTTAAGAAGACTTCTCTCTTCTTCACTTGTCGAAGAAGAGAGGAGGGAAAAAAAAAAAGCCACTTTTTGCTCTGCAAAATGAGGACTGTCTCACCCAATTATATTCTCATTTTAAAGCTTGATATCCTGCAGTCTTCTGCAAGCTTTACATGTTACCTCTAGAGGCATATAGAGGTGTGTAATAGAGCATTACTCTTTCATTACCAACATGAAAGGAAAAAGAAGAAAAATCTTGGAAGAAAAGACAGTAAAATTCACAGGATCCTTATAATGGCTTAAATGTTCTTTCCTTTTTTCTTCCTTGAATTGGGTCTAAAGTATTGAAAGAAAGTAGATTCTTTTTTAAAAAGCCATTTATATAAGTAACCATATGATTTTTAACATCAATAAGCACTTGAGATTTTATGGAAACTTACCAATTAATGACTTTTCAATCTAATAAAGTGAGTTAACAGTCCTTGTGTAACAGAAGAGACTTTCAGAGATCTGTCACCTAATGAGTCCCTGCATCTTAAACCATTTAAATTTAACTCTGTTCTTTTAATTTGGACAAGTGTCTTAAAAGCAATTTCTTTTCAGCACTAGGATTTGGGCTTCTGAACTATAAAACACTTGTTTGGCTTACAAACTTTAAAACTTATTTTAGAATTATTTAGGGTAGACACATCAACTGGCTCAATTTCAGATGAAGAAGATGGTTCTATGCTGGTTGCACAATATTTTGTAAATTATAGAATCATAAAATTTTAGACTTTAAAGTGATCTCCAAAGTTATCTGGAAGCAAAATGATAACAGCTTACATTTATAGACCAAAACTGGTTGCTGTCAAGTCGACTCTGACTCATGTTGACCTCGTGTGTGTCAGAGAAGTGTATTCCATAGGGTTTTCAGTAGCTGATTTGTCAGAAGTAGATCACCAGGCCTTTCTCCCGAGGTGTCCCTGGATGGACTCGAACCTCCAATCTTTCATTTAGCAGCCGAACATGTGAACTATTGTTTACACTACCCAGGGACTCCAACATTTACAGAGCCAGATGCAATTCTAAATGTTTAAAACACACGAATACATTTTGTCCTCACGACCTTTGTAGAAGTTGTTATCACTCACATTTTAAGATGAGGAATTTGAGGAATGCAGGGGTTGGTTAAATAATGTCTCCAAGTTCATACAGCTAATAAGTAGTGAACCTAGGCAGTCTGACTCCAAAGCGTTTGCATTAACCATTACATACCAGAGGTGATGAAGAAACCAAGACTGAGTTGTTAAGTAATTTCCCGAGATTATACTCTTAGGAAGCGAAGGCAGGACTTCAGCCTTGTCTTGTCTGATCCTGGGATTGAGCTTTTAATCACTGTCTGTCACATAGTATCATCAGTAGTTGGAGAACTTCTAGCCCTATCTCTATTTTGGGAGGTAACACTGCCTAGTAGAATGTAAAGGGCTGTTTGAACTAGAAAAAAACCTTTGTTTAAATTCTATTCTGCACTTGCTAGCTTGCAGTATAGGTCAAGTTACTTAACTTCTGTGAGTCTTAGTTTACTTCTGCATAAAATTTGAATAACTGTACTTGCCAAGTTACTTTGTAGAGAGAAAATAATGATTTAAAGTGCCTAACATAGTACCAAGTACATACAAGACAATTGATTAATGCAACCATTATTATTATTCTGGAGAGGAAACTAAGGTCAGGGGAATTATATCGCATAGCTAGTAATGGAATATTCAAAATACAAATTCAGGTTTCCTCATTACTGTGTTCTTTGCTATGAACTACACAAAGTACTGAGTAGTGACAATATTCATAGGAAAAAAAAAATTTCTCTGTATGTCTGTTGGTATTCCAGCTCAGAATTTGTGATATTACTTCCTATAACTAATTTGGAAACCCTGGTGGCAGAATAGTTAAGAGCTACAGCTGCTAACCAAAAGGTCAGCAGTTCAAATCCACCAGGAGCTCCTTGGAAACTCAATGGGGCAGTTCTACTCTGTCTTATAGGGTCAGAATTGACTCAATGGCAATGGGTTTGGTTTTGGTTATAACTAATTTGCCAAACTTCAAGTCTGAATCATGCTACTTCTGTATTATATATAATGTCATGGATTGCTGTATGATATAATATATATCACTCTTGCTTTCTGAATTAGATTATAAAATTCTCACACAGAGATCTGTTTTTTTTTTTCTCATTTTTGTGTTTCTTTTGTATCTTTGAGTTTTGTCTTCAAATACGAGAGGAAAGGTCTTTTATGTGAGTAAATCTACAAAACAACTACTTTAACTTTTTTTTAAATTAGCTTTGTTAAGTTATACTTTACATACAGTACACTGTATTAACTTTATGCTTACAATTTGATAAGTTTTGACAAATATATTATTGTTAGTTGCCCTCAAGTTGGCTCCAGCTCATAGCGACCTTATATATAACAGGAAGAAATTTTGCCCAGTTCTATGCCATCTTCATGATGGTTGGCATGTATTGTTGTTGACAATATACACAGTTGTGTAATCACCACCACAATCATGATATAGAAACTGTCTAAATGTACTGTCCCAAATGGTAACCACTAGCCATATCTGGCTTGAAGTGCAGCTAGTCCTAACTGAGCTGTGATATAAATATAAAATACACACCGAATTTCAGTGGTTTGGTATGAAAAAATTAAAATATCTCAATAATAATTTTATTAAAACTATAAAGTTCCTGGAAAGTAACATAGGGTCAAAACTAGGGGACCTAACTTTCAGCATAAATAGCCTATCAAACAAAACCAAAAATCCACGAACGACAAAAGATAAATTAGATGACTGGGGCCTCCTGAAAATGAAATACTCAACGCTCATCAAAAGACTTTACCAAGCGAGTAAAAAGAGAACCTACAGACTGGGAAAAAATCTTTGGCAATGACATGTCTGATAAAGGTCTAATCTCTAAAATATATAGAAAATTTCAACAACTCAACAACAAAAAGACAATCAAATCAAACAATCTGGTCAAAAAATGGGCAAAGGATATGAACAGACACTTCACCAAAGAGTAAATTCAGGCAGCCAACGAATACATGAAAAGATGCTCACGATCATTAGCCATTACCCGCTGCCATCGAGTCTATTGTGACTCAAAGCAACCCTATAGGATGGAGTAGAACTGCTTCATAGAGTTTCCAAGGGGCGCCTGATGGATTTGAACTGCTGACCTTTTGGTTAGCAGCTGAACTCTTAACCACTACACCAGCAGGGTTTTGGAGATACAAATCAAAACTACAAAGAGACACCATCTCACCTCCGCAAAAATGGCAATGATCAAAAAACAAAACAAACAAAAAAAAAAAACAGAAAACAACAAATGCTGACAAGGTTGTGGGGGGATTGGATCTCTTATACATTGCTGGTGGAATTGTAAAATGATACAAACACTATGGAAAATAGTGTGACGCTTCCTCAAAAAGAAAGAGAAATACCTTATGATCCAGCAATCCCACTCTTAGGTATATATCCTAGAGATATAAGAGCAGTGATATAGGAGCCGTCACACAAATAGCCATATGCATACTCATGTTCATTGCAGCTCTATTCACAATAGCAAAAAGATGGAAACAACCTAAATACCCATCAACAGATGAATGGATAAACAAATTATGGTACATACACACAATGGAATACTATGCAACAATAAAGAACAATGATGAATCTGCGAAACATCTCACGACATGGATGAATCTGGAGGGCTTTATGCTGAGTGAAATAAGTCAGTCACAAAAACACAAATGTTGTATGAGACCCCTCAAGAAAAGCTTTACACACAGAGAAAAACATTCTTTGGTGGTTACGAATGTAGGGAGGTGGGGAGGGGAAATCACTAACTAGATAGTAGACAAGTGTCAACTTTGGTGAAGGGAAGAACAACACATAATACAGGGGAAGTCAGCACAGCTGGACCAAAGAAAAGCATAGACATTTCCTAGACACATCCATACACTTTGAGGGACTGAGTAGCTGGGGCTGGGACCTGGGGACCATAGTCTCAGGGGACATCTAGGTCAATTGGCATCACATAGTTTATAAAAGAAAATGTTCTACATCCTACCTTGGTAAGTAGCATCTGGGGTCTTAAAAGCTTGCAGGTGGCCATCTCAGATACGTCTGTTGGTCCCATCACACCTGGAGTACAGGAGAATGAAGAAAACCAAAGACACAAGGAAAATACTAGCCCAAAGAACTAAAGGACCATATGAATCAGAGACTCCACCAGCCTGTGACCAGAAGAACTAGATGGTGCCCAGCTACCACCAATGACCGCCCTGACAAGGAATACAACAGTCCCAGACAGACCAGGAGAGAAACAGAGAACAAAATTCAAATTCACGTAAAAAGACCAGACTTAATGGTCTGATGGAGTCTGGAGGAAACCCCGAAACTATGGCCCCTAGACACTTTGCTAACCCAGAACTGAAACCATTCCCGAAGCCCACTTTTCAGACAAAGATTAGATAGGCCTATAAAACAAAAAATTAATACACGTGAGGAACATGCTTCTTAGTTCAGTCAAATATATACGACCAAATGGACAGCCTCTGTCCAAAAGCAGGATGAGAAGGCAGGAAGGGACAGAAACTGGATAAATGGACATAGGGAACCCTGGGTGGAAAAGTGGAGTGTGCTGTCACATTGTGAGGATCACAACCAATGTCACAAAACAATATGTGTATAAATTTTTGAATAAAATTAATTTGAGCTGTATACTTTCAACTAAAGCACAAATAAATACAATGAAGAAAAAAAAAAGATTGGAGGAAGACTAATTAACAACCTTTGAGATGCAGATGATACAGCCTTGCTTGCAGAAAGCAAAGAGGACTTGAAGCACTTCTTGATGAAGATGAAAAGACCATATAGCCTTCAGTATGGATTACACCTCAACATAAAGAAAACAAAAATCCTCACAACTGGATCAATAAACAACATTATGATAAATGGAGAAAAGATTGAAGTTGTCAAGGACTTTATTTTACTTGGATCCAAAATCAACACCCATGGAAGCAGCAGTCAAGAAATCAAAGGATGTATTGCATTGGTTAAAGCTGCTGCAAAAGACCTCCTTAAAGTGTTAAAAAGCAAAGATGTTACTTTTAGGACTAAGGTGTGCCTGACCCAAGCCGTTGTATTTTCGGTCAACTCATATGCATGTGAAAGCTGGACAATGAATAAAGAAGACCAAAGAAGAATTTATACATTTGAATTATGGTGTTGGCGAAGAATATTAAATATACCATGGACTGCTAGAAGAACAAACAATTCTGTCTTGGAAGAAGTCCAGCCAGAATGGTCCTTAGAAGCAAAGATGGCAAACTTCAACTCAGGTATTTTCAGGAGGGACTAGTCCCTGAAGAAGGACATCATGCTTGGTAGAAGGTCAGCAAAAAAGAGGAAGGCCCTCAACATGATAGATTTACACAGTAGCTACAACAGTGGGCTCAAACATAGCAACAATGATGAGGATTGCATAGGACCAGGCAGCGTTTCTTTATGTTGTGAACAGGGTAGAATTTTCCACTGATAGCTGATTGTATTGGAACTCACAGAGAATACAGTTCCCAAACCCACTGTGATTTGTGAGGGTATTCTATATGTAGAGTTTAATTGCACACCTCCAGAGAAAGCATTTGTGCTGAATCAGGATGCCTAAAACCTTTGTTATTACCTATTTTTGACTAAATAAAGCTCTAAGCTTTTGAGCATTTATCTTTTAATTTTAAAAATTAACTTGTATGGACCACAATAGTTTTATATACTTAGATATTTCTGAGTTTTGTTTATTTGTTTGTTTTAAATAAGAAGTTTTCTGCATTTCTTAGTACTCTGCTATGAATCCGGGATTGCATCATCATGGTTTTTTTCTTTTGAATGTTATGAAAATGTGGCGAATCCCAGACAGATTAAATTATGTAAATCAGAAATTATCATTGTGTAAGCATATGAGAAATATTGGAGTTAAATTTTGCTGTGAATTTAGCTGGTGAAACAAGAGGTAGTGTTACATTTAGAGTCTTTGATACTTGGGAAGGTTGCTATTAAGGCCTTTTAATTGTGCATTTTGAACGTATGGGAAAAATCTCTGGGGTTATTCTAAAATCCTTACAGATGGCTTCTGGTAAAACTCCTGTGAAGTAGATATCTTTTTCTATATTTTGATATGACTTACATATTTATTTAATATTAGTGAATAAAATAAAACAAACAATTATTTCTATTAGACAGAAAAACAGAACGAGGAAAGACCTGCAAGATAATTTAAATCCACCTCCTCAATCTACAAATGAAAAAAACCAAGCCCCATTTTCCTGAATCAGAACATGATTTTCCTAAGACATGAAATTAAAGACTGCCAGGATGATAAATTTGAAACCTCTTGTCCAGTTTACTAATACACTTCTTTGGTCTCCAAATTCTTTATGTGTTTTTGTTGTTGTCAGGTGCCCTCGAGTTGATTCAGACTTATAGCGACCCCAAATACGACAGAATGAAACACTGCCCGATTCTACACCATCCTCAAGGTCGTTGTTATGCTTGAGCTCATTGTTGCAGCCAGTGTGTCAATCCATCTCCTTGAGAGTTTTCCTTTCTTTTGAAGATCCTCTGATTTACCAAGCATGA
This sequence comes from Dugong dugon, assembly GCA_030035585.1. Taxonomy (NCBI): domain Eukaryota; kingdom Metazoa; phylum Chordata; class Mammalia; order Sirenia; family Dugongidae; genus Dugong; species Dugong dugon. The sequence continues at coordinate 95,049,057 of CM057462.1, forward strand.
TATCCTTCTCCAGGGACTGATCCCTGCTGATAACATGTCCAAAGTATGTGAAACAAAGTCTTGCCATCCTTGCTTCTAAGGAGCAGTCTGTCTGTACTTCTTCCAAGACAGATTTGCTCATTCTTCTGGCAGTCCATGGTATATGCAATATTCTTCACCAACATCATAATTCAAAGGCATCAATTCTTCTTCGGTCTTTCTTATTCATTGTCCAGCTTTCACATGCATGTGAGGCGATTGAAAACACCATGGCTTGGGTCAGGTACACCTTAGTCCTTTTAAAGTGACATCTTTGCTTTTTAGCACTTTAAAGAGGTCTTTCGCAGCAGATTTGCTCAATGCAAATCTTTTGATTTCTTGACTGCTGCTTCCATGGGCATTGATTGTAGATCCAAGTAAAATGAAAGCCTTAACAACTTCAATCTTATCTCCACTTATCATGATGTTGCTTATTGGTCCAGTTGTGAGGATTTTTATTTTCTTTATGTTGAGGTGTAATCCATACTGAAGGCTGTGGTCTTTGATCTTCACCAGTAAGTGCTTCAAGTCTTCTTCAATTTCAGCAAGCGAGGTTGTGTCATCTGCATCTTACAGGATGTTAATGAGTCTTCCTCCAATCCTGATGCCCAGTTCTTCTTCATATAGTCCAACTTCTCGGATTATTTGCTCAGCATACAGATTGAATACATATGGTGAAAGGATACAACCCTGATGCACATCTTTCCTGACTTTAAACCACTTGGTATCCCCTTGTTCTGTTTGAACGACTGCCTCTTTCTCTATTTACAGCTTCCTCATGAGCACAATTAAGTGTTCTGGAATTTCCATTCTTTGCAATGTTATTCGTAATTTGTTACTATCCACGCAGTCAAATGCCTTTGCATAGTCGATAAAATACAGGTTAAATTCCTTATGTATCAGGCCTTAAGCAATTGCTTTAGAGTGTAATATTTCTCTTAGAGGTAGATATGCTAGAGAATAAGCCACTGTCTAATTTTTTGGGAATTAATTACATAAAAGGAAGGATTCTTACGGTTCCTTATGAAAATGATATTTTATAAACCTAATAAATTGAGGCTTGTTACTAGCAGTAGAGTAAAATCATTTTGCCTCCCACGGACTATTTAGCTTAGTTGTAGGGGTGCATGGTAAAGATATTTATAAATTGTTGGTTTTGTTAAAAACTGGCATCTGCTCCTAAAGAATCACCATGACTTTTCACAGAAAGGTGAAAATGAGTTTGTTGATATTATTGAGCATTACAGAGTAAGAGAAATGCTGCCTTGTATAAGCTTCTTCAGACTGCTTTATTCTTCTCTATACCTGTGGGAAGCTCAAGGTCCTGAGATAATGCTGATGCTGAAGATACTTCTCCAAAGGACTGAAACTTTAAAAGGCTTTGTCCATTTTCTTTCATTAGATTTCCTGATCTTACCTTGCTTCCTATTGTGTGTCTTAAACATCTGAAATGAGGCCAGCATGTCTGCCAATTAAAAGTGGCCTTAGAGTTTCTCTTTTAGTGAACTTAAATATTTTTCCATATACGTTGTTAATGAACTTGAGTTGTTAATCCCAACCCATTTTCACTTTTATTAGAAATAATGACGTACCATGGGCTTGAGAAACATTTTGATCTTTGCACTTAAAAAAAAAACCTCTTCCTATCATTTAGAAAACAGCCAAATGTATACTTGCCTTTACATGAGACTTTTCATGGCAGGTCCAGCGTGACAATCAAAAAGAATTATTATTTGTTAAGAGACCTTGCTGCAGGAGATGAAATATCGTCATGTAGATGGATTCATTTCCGGGCAGAACGCTAAGTTACTTGCTAGTGTTTTTCACTTTAAGAGCTTTTGTGATTCTAAACCTTTTATGAGGCAGGTAAAGAAAGTCTTTCTGAAGACAAATTAGGCACTGTAGAATTCAAACTATTCTAAGCTACCAGGTGAATACCGTCAAGTTCAGTTGTATAAGACTAAACCCAATAAAACAATAAAAGCTGTTTTGCAGCATTTAGTGCTGTAAAATTCAATAAAAAAACAGCAACAACAACAAATCTCAACACTTATTATGGTGAACCTATAGTTAAAACATTTCATTGACTTTTTAAAAAAAGATATACATTCATTGGATGTCTTTTATTAATGATACTATGCTGCCAATATATTTGTCAGTATTTATTGAGCAGTTATTAGTATCCAAAATACTCAGTTTCGACTTACAGAGCTGTTTTAAATTATTTTGATTCAACTGACTCATCAAGTAGAACAAATAATTTTAATTTCATTTTGCAAAGAAATTAGCTCACCTAATTTGCTCATTTTTGACTGAATTTGACTAAGTCAGAAAAAACAAACAAACCTATTGCTTTCGCATCTATTCTGACTCATACCATTCATTGGTCAAATAGAAAGTTTCTGTTACCATTGGCCTCATTCTGTTATTTTCTTCATCAACCATACCTCATGTCTTGACTGCAGTGCTTATGGTGGATGGAGAAAAGAATTCCCTCTTGACTGAAACAACCAAGCTGTTTTAAAATCCCTTACTAATCATTGTACCTGATTGTTAAGAGATAAGGTAATCAAACAAACAAAACCCAAAGCCTGTTGCTGTTGAGTCAATTCTGACTCATAGCCATCCTATACGACAGAGTAGGACTGCCCCATAGGGTTTCCAAGGCTGTAAATCTTTACAGAAGCAGATTGCCACATCTTTCTCCCACGGAGCTGCTGATGGGTTCGAACTGCAGATCTTTTGGTTAACAGCCAAGTGCTTAACCACTGCACCACCAGGGCTACTCCTATAAGGTAATTAACATTGTAATTAGGACACAGTGCCCACAACACTCTGTTTTAGAACATTCTGCTGGAGATATATCTAAAAGAGATGAACAGATGTCTTGGGACACTTCTTAACATATTTTTTGTTTCTTAGAGCTGCTTTGCCAAATTACGTGTGAGATTACACGTGGAACTGGTAATAAGATAGTTCTTTGAGTGAATGCCATTGATGGTAGTTCTTTGAGTGAGCTTAACAATAGTTCTGTAGGTGAAAGTTAAAAGGCCATAATAATACTGCCAGGATTTTTGCAGTAGGTATTTTTTGTTAGGATATCAGGTGTCAAACCTGTGGGATTTCTCAAAACAGTATACAGGTAATTTAGTTCATATTTGTGCAGGACCCTGGGACAAGAGGTTTTCTGATTTGACTGCTTACAGAAAGATGAAGTAATTCACTGTCAATATACTTTTCAGCTGAAAAGTTAGCTTAATATAAATTTCAAACACTAAACTGGATCCAGGCACCATATAAACCCAATTGTTCTAGCAAAAATTTGGAAGTGTTCATAAATGCAGAACAATGCTGGTGAAGAAGATCCTGATTTTTAAATCGGGTTTTAAAGCTAGGTTTCAACAGTGAGCAGAAATTGCTGAAAGTTTGAGATAGTAATAACCAAGGGACACAATCAAAATAGCAACTTCTATCATATTTCTAAGTACGGAAATGGGAAATAGAGGTGTTTGGAGGAGCTGGGAGCCCTTCTCTACCTGTAATTTAGTCAGCTTTTACTAGATTGGCAGTTTGAACCCACCCAGCAACTCCAAGGAAAAAAGCCCTGGGAATCTGCTTCCATAAAGATTACGGCCTAGAAAAACCTTTTGGGGCAGTTCTGTTCTGTCACATGGGGTAGCTATGAGTCTAAATCAACTGGACAGAACCAACATCAACTAGATTGCCAGGATTCCAAGGTACATACCTGACTGCCGGTGCCCACCTTTGAGAATGTGGGAGAGGGTATGCGATGAACAGACTTCACAAATTGTGTCTGCCATTAAGCTGACTGTTCAGTATAACTGTGTGAAATGATGTATGAAGAAGCCCATAGCATGGTTCCTGAAACATACCCATTGCTGTCGAGTCGATTCCAACTCATAGCGACCCTAGAACATAATGAATGCTAAATACATGGTAGATATTGCTAAGGGAGGTAGTACAGCAATGCTTAATGGTTAAAAGCATAGACTCTGAATTCTAACCATCTGTGTTTTCTTTTTTTCCCCACAATACCAGCTGGGTAAACTCGGGGATGTTATTTAACGTCTCTGAGGCTTACAAGATAATAATAGTATCTACCTCATATAGTTGTTAGGAAAATAAATGAGTTAATACATACAAAGCAATTAAAAGAATGTTAAGTATTAGTAAATATCCAGTTTAAACATCAACTATTACTGTTACAACTAAACTAACTTCTTCTACCACCACTATTACTGCAGTTGCTGTTATTCTGACTCTTTTCAGGAAGTCACTGGTAACTTGTAGAGGCTTTGAATAAGCGGGGTTGGATAAGTTAAGCGCCGACTCATATGACCAATTTGGGCAGTGCTGAAGCTGGGTCCCTGGTGGTGCAGTGGTTAAGCATTTGGCTGCTAACCAAAAGGTCGGCAGTTCAAATCCACCAGCCGTTCCTTGGAAACCCTACGGGGAAGTTATAATTCTGTCCTGCAGGGTTGCTATGAGTCGGAATTGGCTCGACGGCAATGGGTCAGGTTAGGTTTGAAGCAAGTATATACAAACAAGGTATCATGAATATTAACCTATCTGATAAAATGAGGCATTTTCTATAACTTAGAAAACTAATTATAAATAAACGATGAAATGATGCTGGTTGATCATAGATTAATACCCACACAACTCTTACCAACATGAAAAGACCAAAGCCCCAAGATTCATTAAGAAAAGCCTTATAGGATATAAACTTTGAAACCGTTACCTTGTGTGTTCAAAAAGAGTTGACATTTGTTTTGTTTAAAAGACTTTGATTTAACTTAGACTTCCCATTACAATGAACTTTCTTCTCTAATTATGTAAATTAGTAAGCTTTTCCTGTATCTCATAGGTTTGATATTATGGTAGTACCTTAAAACAGTGGTTATCAAACTTCAGCATGCATCAGAATCACTTACGGAGAGGCTTGTTAAACACAGATTTCTGGGCCTTACCCCAGTGTAATCTAGTGGCATCAGGCCTTGTCTACTTTCAGGAGGGGGGATGAGAATCACCATCAGCCCAGAGCTGATTCCTGTGAGGTGGAGATCAGACATACCTTCATTTTCCAACTTTTTTACCAATTCTGACACAAGCCGTCCTCCCTCAGCACTCTTTATTTCTCTGCGATAATTCATTGCAATGGCCACATAGAACTCACAGACCATACTTAGGATTATATGGTTTATCAGAGAAGTAACAGGCTACAACTCAGGATCAGGACCAACCTGGAAGTAACAGGACACAACTCGGGAGACAGAATGCATTTCTTCAGTCAGCATGGCTTCCAGACAAGACAACTCACAGCTCTTTCTCAGCTGTGCCCACAGGCAGACGCTTCACTCCGACCTACTGCCTCTGCCCTGGTCAGGCAAGTGTTACAGCTCTTTAGCTCTGCTGACAAGTGGCTGGAGGCACTCTGCCAGCAGGCTTCCTGCCTGAAGGTGCTCAGCTCTCTCGCTCCATGAATCAGCACACCCTCTGCAGCCACCTTGCTGCATGGGCTGGGAAGACCACCACAGCTATCTCATGCAGGTCTCCTGGTTCCCACCACTCATACTACTGCTGCTGTCTTCTTGTACTCTCTTGTACTGTCTCCAGCATTACAGCTCTTTCTCTCTGGTGTCTAGGAGGTTCTCAGTGCAGGGACCCTGGGTCCAAAGGATGCATTCTGCTCCAGGCTTTTCTTCTTGATAGTGATGAGGTTCCCCTAAACCTCTGTGGAATTGGCCCTTTTATAAGCCTACTCTTGCCACCAAGACCATGAACTAACCAATCTCTCTGGTAGGCCACAGTCACCAAATTTGCATAGTAATCAACCAATCCCTGCTATGATTTTATGAACCTTATTTGCATAGTAGACTAACCAATCCCTTTGCAAGATATTGGCCTAGCAAATCATCTTAGCAGAATTACAAACCCAGGATCAGAAAGGCCATATGTAAAGAGAAACCCATTGCACTGCACTCAGGGTTTCTATTTAGTAGGTGTACAGTAGGGCCAGAGAATTTTCATTTTGAATAACTTTTTAGGTGATGCTGTTGCTGCTGATCCAGGGACCACACTTTGAGAACCACTGCCTTATAGCACCTGTCTTAGTTGATTAATAAAATAATAATAATAATCCTCTCGTACTGATTTTGCCACTATCTTTGTCCCTCTGAGCAAGCAACTCTCCCTCTCTTCACCTATAAACTGAGTAGGGTGCAGGGATATGGGTAAACTGTCCTCTAATCTAAAATTCCTAATAGGAAATGGATCACACTCACAAATTAGGATAATTTGAGAAGATTTATAAAGCATTTTATTTAGAAAGGCATAAAAGGAAGTTGCAAAGAGTTAGTTCTGTTGCGCAGGTTAGAAACGATGATACTGTTACCGTAATCCCTAAGCCTCAGGAGGCAAGGGGAGGAAGCAGTTATAGACAAGGTTGAGTGGAGCGGCCCCTCTGACAAGAGATGAGCCCTTCAGTTGGTCCATGATGGCCCCTTAGGAAGGAGGCCTGGAGAATAAATACCCCAACTCCACTCTCATCTCTCCCTCTCCCATCCTTCGTTCACTCTCCATTGGCTGAATGTGAACAGAAGCTGGGGAACAGAGCCATGTCCTGTAAGTAAGTCAGATAGGTCAGCCTTTTGTAGCATAAAGCAGAGGGGGGAAGGGTGGAGACAGCATGTGGAGGGAGCAAACAGAGGATATCCAGCACAATACAACCAGCAAATATAAGAAGCAGCTGCTGGAAATATCTAGTATAGTGAGGTTTTTATTTTTATTATAGCTATTTTTTCCCTGTTGTCATTATGGTGTCTCAAATATGATCTAAAATCATGTTTCTTTGCCTGTTCAGACCCAAGTGACTGTAATTGCTGGTGTATAACAGATGTTGATTAGTCACACTCATTATAGTCTGGGGCCTTGTTTATGTCACACAAATCTTTGCGGGTGTGATTGCACTTAGAAGGAGGCTTAGAGAAGAAGAGCACTGACCTCTACTTGGTTTCAGCAGGTGACATGTTCATGGATCAGCGAATGACATGTTCATTAAGATCCTTCTGGTTTGGCCTGATTTGTAGTTCTTTAGAAGGGCTCAGACTTCCTTTGATGGGGTATTTTGTATTGTCTGGTTATGGTACCGTACCCAAAAGAGAACAGTTCCACAGTTCGCTAAAATTACCCCTTCTTGATAATGAAGCAACTGAATGGTCTCCGCATATTGAGCAGGGCTCAAACTTTTATGTTGGAAATCCAAAATTTATTAGTCTAAAAGACTCTAGAACTCTGCCATTTTAAGACCTCTGCATTTTATCCAATATGAACCTAAGACAAGCAAAATGACCAAAGAGTAGTATGTGAAACAAATTGATTAACTATGTTTATTGAGCACTTAGTATAGGCAAAGAATTTTGTGAGTTGCTGGGAGGATTACAAAGAACTAGTAACTACTGAATCATATTTAGGAGCTTAAATTTATTTGTAGATAAATGCATGAAAACAAAAAATATTATTAAAAGGACAGAAATTGTCTTTAATGCTTCAAAGTTGAGTGTTCTTGTGTTACTTCCTTTCAGTGCTTTTCATAGCATTTATCACTGTAATTATAAATTTGGGAGAATTATTTGTTTAATATCTTTGTCTATGTCATCCCTGACATAGGTGGAATTATATAATTTTTTCTACCAGGTGACTAGGAGCATTGGTAAATGTCTGTTAAATGAACTAAACATCACATAAATACAGATATCAAAAATAAGTCACCCTCATCCATTGCTGGTGGGAATGTAAAATGGTATAGCCACTGTGGAAAACAGTTTGGTGGTTCCTCAAAAAGTTGAACATAGAACTGCCAAATGACCCGGTAATTCCAATCCTAGGTATATACCCAGAAGGAGTAACGGCAGGAACACAAACAGAAACCTGTACTCCAGTGTTCATTAAAGCACTCTTCACAATGGTTAAAACATGGAAACAACTGAATTGTCCATCAAAAGATGAATGGATAAACAAAATGGGGTATATACATGTAACGGAATGTTACTCTACCATAAAAAGAGATGAAGTCTTGATATATGCCGCAACATGGATGAACCTTGAAAACATCGTGCTAACTGATATAAGTCAGTTCACAAAAGGACAACTACTGTTTGATCCCACTTATATGAAATAAGCAAATATATAGAAATCAAGGAGTATTAGGAGTGGGAGGGAGGGAGAGAGGACAAGTTTTTGCTAGTGGTGATTGAGTTTATGTTAATGGTGGCGGAATAGTTTGGCAAAGGATAGTGAGAATGGTAGCACTACTCGAAGAATACAATCATTGTCATTAAATTATACCTGTAGAAATTGTTGGATTGGCAAATGTTTTGTTGTATATATTTTCACCACACAGACACACACACACGCACACAAAGTGTTACTACTTGAAAGTAGGTAAGCAAACACTTACTCGATGTCTGTTGTGAGCCAGATGCTTTACATAGGTTATCATTTCAGCAGCATAGCCAAGATGAAAATTATAAACAGGGAGGTGAGGTCACACCTAATTGCACAACGCCTCTACCGCTCGTGCTGCCTGCTAATTATGCAGATTCTGTCTCCCTTTGTCTCTGCTGGCATTTGTGTTTCCTCCTGTGTGTCTGGCATCATTGCATCTACACCTTACCATATTTAGTGATTTTGAAGTGAATCTCAGTTTGCAGAGGGTTTCACATCCATGAACCAACTAAACCTCATAGCAGCTCTGTTGGAGGAGGTAATATTCTCCCCGCTTTATGAAAGAGGAAACCGAGACTCAGAGAAATATGGTGACTTTCCAACATAACACAGCAAGTAAATAGCGGAACAGAACTTAAACCTGGGACCTCCAATTCTAAATCTAGTGCTGTCCCAGACAGTGGAACTGTACTGTGGCTGTCTGCAGTGATAGTGACAGGTTGTGAAGTGGCTGAGTTTCCTTTTTTTTCCTCTTCTCCCCTAGTGCTAAATTTTTGAGACAAAATTAGGATTCGCGTTTAGAATGCTCAAGCACTGGAAGGTGATTTTCCCCATAGATTTGAATCAAATGAGTGAATAGCATCCAGAAAGGTTAATCTGTTTACCCAAGTAGAACATTTTGCACTGTAGAAAAAAATTAGGAGTTGCATTGCTGTGCTGTTCCAGATGTCCTATGCTTTGAGCTGCTTTATTTGCATTTGATATTTCAAAGCTTGCGATCAATTTACAATTATAATTGCCATCAAAATTTAACTAGGATTTTGTGAAGGTAAACATCAATTTACATTATTCTGCAGAGTTGGAAAATAGCTAATGATTTATAAAATAAAAATGGATTTCATCAAGACAAGTGAGTACAAAATTGCTGTTGCTGCTCTGTGTTGTAATCATTTCCTAATACAGGATCCTGTTCTTTTCATATATATGTTTTACATTCACTGTGCTAGTCCATAATAAGATGATTCTAATCATTAAATTATACAACTGCTCTAAGAGAACGAAGAGCACAAACATGAATAAGGAAATGAAACAGCTGATTATAAAATGTGCATCTGCCCTCTAAGTAGCACTTGTAACTAGATTAACAGTGAACCTTACGTAAGTTGTTTCTTTTCACATCTCTAAAGAAATACAAAAATGTACTCACTACGTATGCTATTAATAGAATTCTTGTCAGTGTGTTAGAGGAATTATTAGAAATAGCTCAGTTTCTTTAAACCATAATAATAGCACAACGAAGATATTATAAAGTGTGCATTGAATATATTGTTTTAAAAATTGACAGATAATAACATTTATTAAGTGCTTACTATGTGCTAGATGCTGTGCTAAGCACATTAAATGCATCGATCATTTAATGCTCACAAGAATCTTTTGAGAATAAGCACTTGCAACTATTATGAACTCTTTCTTTAAAGATGAAGAAATTAAAATTTTGAGTGGTTAAGTTCCTAAGATTCCCTAGCCAGTAACAGGTAGAGAAAGCATAAAATAATAGATATTTTTTAAGTCAGGAAAAGGCAGAAGGTACTAATATTGGTTCTGAATTTATAATTAGTCTGATAAAAATAAAATAATTGATGTGCAGATTATAAAAGATTAGAATGAGAAGAAATCATAGATTAAAACAATAGCAGAGACTATTGCCTTACTCATTTTCTGTCTCCTTGCATACAATGTTATTGTTGTTTGGTGCCTTCGAGTTGATATGGACTCATAGGGATCCCGCGTGACAGAGTAAAACTGCCCCACAGAATTTTCTAGGGTGCAGTCTTTATGGGAGCAGATCACCAGGTCTTTCTCTTGTGGAGCCCCTGGGTGGGTTCAAACTGCCAACCTTTTGGTTAGCAGCCGAGTGCTTAATCATTGCACCACCAGGGCTCAATTTTGAGATCTTCTTGCATATAGTAGCCCACAGAAAATATTGAATCGAATTTTATCTGGTCTTAAAGTCTTCCAGGAATAAGGAGTTTGCAATACAATCTGTTCTTGTGAAATCTAAAAGTATCAAAAAAATCTTTTATCTGTTAAGTTACAGTCTTTTTCCCCATAATTTCCCCCTGTCGAAATTGTCCAATCACGGAGCATTAATGAGTAAAATCAGCATTGATAGGTTAATATTGATATTAAAAATGGATGAAGCAATTCAAAATGAACTGTCAGCAGCCCAGTATGAGTTTAAGCTCCTGGAGTACATTTACCTCATAGCAGTGGTTTTCCTCTTTTGCTTACCTTTGGATCACCTGGGGAGTACTTAAAACATACCTACTCATAGGTCCCACCACAGAGCAAGTGAATCTAAACCTCTGGGCTCCGGTGAGTCTGGGCATCAGAATTTTGAAAAAAAAAAAAAAAAAAAAACTCCCCAGATAATCCTAATGTGCAGTCAAGTTTGAGAACCACTGTTATAGAGAAATGCGCACTAAATATGGTTATTGCCAGGTGAGGAGCTAGCTAGCTTCTCAGGCAGGATCATCCTGGGTGGCATTGTTTTTATGAATTCATCAATCTTTGATGGTCCAAAACCTGAATCTAACCCTTCATAGGAGTTAATCAGAACCTAGGAAACTGATAACATGTTAACCAAACTTAAAATTGTCTGATATAGAAAAGAGAATGCCTAAACTATGGAGGGAGCCCTGGTGGCACAGTGGTTAAGAGCTCAGCTGCTATCCAGAAGGTTGGCAGTTCAAATCCATCAGCTGCTTTTCGGAAACCCTGTGGGGCAGTTCTACTCTGTCCTATAGGGCTGCTGTTAGTTGGAATCGACTCGACAACAATCGTTTTTTAAACTATGGGTACTTTTCATAGGAATATCCATTATCTGTAAACCTCTTCCTCTTTTTTAGTTATCTGGACAGCCAAATTTATTATCAGATCATTGCTGTGGGAGACTGGACTCTGGGCAGAGAGAAGCTATAATCCTAGGATATTTTGCTTAATTTCAGGTATAGGAAATCCTGTTGAAAGGTCCCTGCCTCCAGAACAAATGACAATGCTCTTTTGTCTGAATTCTGGTGTCCTATAGAGTCAAGGTCCCCTGGGTATTTTACATAAACAGTTCTTTGACTCCTGTTTTTCTATGATTTCATACTTAACCCCCTTCCACTGATACATTCTTTCTTTAGCTATGACACTTTATTTTATAGTTTTTAACATTGGCAACCTTCTATCTCTATTGTGCTTCCTTGATTATATTAGTCAAGACTTCTGGGGTTCCTGAAGCCTAGACTATAGAATGCTCATCAAATGTGTGGAAGATAGGAAGCTTGGCGGGTTAGAACAAACATTAGAAAAGCAGTTAGTTCTTAACCTACTTTTCTGCTGAGACATTCATCAAGGGTGATGTTCCCTTGCATCCCACACTCCCATGGGCATACCCAGATTTTGAAAAACCTGTCAAATTATCTCTATTTCCTGTTGCTTTATCTGGGTCTCTCTCATGTTTTAGGCTTTCCTGAAATGTCTGATGATTCTTGATTGTCCATTCATATTTAGGAATGAGTCAATAAAAAAAGATGATTTGCAGCTCTGTGTGCAAGGGTAGGTCTAGCTTTAGGGTAATCAGGCAGAGTGAGTAGACAGAACATTAAGCTGGGTACTTTTCTGCCCGCCACCGCCACACACACATCCTGGGAGGCATCAGTGCTCTAGTGCTCAGAAATTCAGTCAAGCTCTTTAGAGAAACTGTTCTAGTTTTTTGCTTGGGGACTTGAGTGGGAGTATAAACATCTAGAGGTCTATGAAAAGATTTTTGACTATTTTCCCTATTTTTCAGCCTGGGACTCATTCTGGCTTCCTTTTCTGCTGCAGCCCCTAGGGTTTCAGTAGCTTGAGGCTATCTGTGTCCTGCCACACCATTTATTGTTGTAGTTAGCTGCCTATCTCAGTTATCCAGTGCTACTATGACAGAAATACCACAAGTGGGTGACTTTGACAAACAGAAATTTATTTTCTCACATTTTAGGGGGCTAGAAGTCCGAATGCAGGGTACTGGCTCTAAGGAAGTCTTTTTCTCTCTGTCAGCTCTGGAGGAAGGTCCTTGTCTCTTCTGAGCTTCTGCTCCTGGGCGATCTTCATGAGGCTTGGCATCTCTCCTTCTCCATCACTGCTTCTAGCTGGCTTGTTTAATCTCTTTATATCTTGAAAGAGATTGACTCAAGATACACCCTACACTAATCCTACCTCTTTAACATAAGAAACACGACCCATTCCCAGACGGGATTATAACCACAGGCATAGAGGCTAGGATTTAAAACATGTATTTGGGGGCGACACAGTTCAATCCATAACATTCCATCCTTTGCACCCCCCGCCAAATTCATGTCCTTGCCACATGTAAAACACATTTACCCATTACAGAATCCCAAAAGTGTTAAATCAACTCCAAGTCCAAAATCTGATCTTCTGAGCCATCTAAATCAAATATGGGTGATATTTTAGGCATATTCCATCCAGGGGCAAAATTCCTCTTTATCTGTTACATATAGAATATACAACCTACCAAAACCAAAACCCATTGCCATCAAGCTGATTCTGACTCAGTGACTCTATAGTTCTGTATAACTAATAAAATACACTAGTGGCGGTTGATTGGTAAGTGGGTTAATTTTACAAATATAACCGTAAGATCACTTTTAGGACACTGTATCTGTATTGTCAATCCCTTCTTTTATTCACTGGTTGAGATAGAGGAACTTAGCTGTGATATGACATATTTTATGTGTAAGGCATTAGGAGCTCTCGAGTTTCTTTGGGATTTTTCAGGAGCTCTATGTTTTGACCACTTAGCTCTTTTTTATTTCTTTTCTCTGTTATTAGGAACATCCAGCCTATCGTATCCTGACATTTGAAAAGTCAGTATTTTTCCACACACTAGTAAGTATATTCTACTTGAAATAGGTTGAACAATAAAATTCTGATCGCTTTTTGTTAGGACAGTGATTTTAACAAGAGAAAATAGCACTACCTAAGCCGGTTCTGATAACCTTGAGTTCAACAGCTATGGTAACTGATATCCTAATAGTTTTGACAAGTAAGCGTAAAAATGTCACATTCTTGACACCATTTTAAGATTATCCCTCCAAAATAACTTTGTATATCTGTCCAAGTTGCTTCTTAGAATGTTTATGTTCATCAGCAAGCATCTTCAGATACTTAAATTATAATTTCTCAAGTGAAGTTGTGGGAGATGAATGAAATTAAAGTCTTCCTTCCTTCCTTCCTTCCTCCCTCCCTCCCTTCCTCTGTTCCCACTTCTCTCTCTCTCCCCCTCTTTTATTTCTCCCTCCCCTCCCTTCCCCATGTTTTCTTCCTCCTTCTCCTTTCCCTCCCTCCCTCCCTTCCACTGTTCCTCCTTCTCTCTCAACCCTTCCCTTCCTCCTTCTCTCTTTCTCCATCTCCACGTTTCCTTCTCCGTCCCCTCCCCTTCTCTTCTTCCTTCCTCTCTCCCGTCCTTCCTTTGTTCTTTATTATGAAAGCCTTACTATCTTTCTGCTTCTTTTAAACTGATAAATATTGCCATTAAATACTCACTACAGATGTTTCTGCTCTCCCTCTTGCCCTCAGTTCATCAAATGAAAACAAGTTAATTGTGCTTATATACCACCGATTAAATCCTGAGTGTCTTTAGGCCGGAAGCAGCATGCCCTTCAAAATACCTAGAACAGTTTTACTCACAGTACACGTGATCCTGAGAAATCTCTTAGCCTATCTGTGGCTTTGTTATTTTATTTATACACTAGGATAACAATTCTTGCCCTCCTTGTATACCTCACTAGATTGTCTTGAGGTCTTATATTACAAGAATGATAATAATAATACATAACTTTTGTTCAGATCATAAAAGCTTTCAAAATATTCCTACATACAAGGTGATGAATACGAAAGCACTTTGAAAGTACAAAATGGCAAAGCTAATGCAAAGCATTAATTTTATTAGCAAACTTAAAGAAAACTTCTACACTGAAATAATCACTTTTGATGGCATGGAGCATTTAATTTTATTTCTCAAATTACAGATTTGCCTCATGAAGGTGATGTGCTTAACAACATCAGCACGTGTGAAGCAGGGCTGGCATAATGCATAAATGTAATTCCAGGCATGTTGGCAACAAACCAAAAAATTGTGCTTACTTTTGTCATAGGTTGAAATGGAAAATGATCGTCCCCTTTGGTGAGTTTTGAAGAGCTAACAGATTGTCAGTAATATAAAACAGGATGTAATTTTGCATTGATAACAATTTAGATAAAATATAAAAGTTCTGGTGTTAGAAAGAACACACATATCCAACTGGTCACTTTGAAAAGAGTGTACAGTGTTCATATTTCTGCAGCATTCAAGTACATAGTAGCATGATGGAATGTATTATTGGTGAAAGTAACTTTAGGGATTATCTATTCAGTTATTTTTATGGGAAACCGAAACATGGAAGGGCAAAATGTTTTCGCTATGGCCACGTGGCTTTTAATGACTGAGACAGATTCTTTCTTTATACTTCCCCCCATATTTTACCTACAATTGTCAAATACTCACTAAATTGAGCTCTCTGAGGTCAGCGATTGTGACTCATCGATCCATCCAACCATTCATCCATCCATTCACCATCCGCCCGTCCATCTATCCACTCATCCATCCATCCATCCATCCATCCGTCAAGAATTTATTAAACTTTAAAGCCTTCTATGTACTAGTGTTGTACTAAATGATGCGGCTACAAGGGTAAATGAGATGAGGCAGCTGATCTCAACAAGCTTGTAGTTTGCTAAGAGGCTGAGAGAAGTGTCAGTAATTGAAATACAGTGTAATAAATGTAGTAAATATTAGAGACACACACTGTTGTTGTTAGTTGCCATCAAGTCAGTCTCGACTTGATATGTGCACAGTAAACTGCTCCACAGGGTTCTCAAGGCTGTGACCTTTCTGAAGCAGATTGCCAGGTCTGTCTCCTGAGGCATCTCTGGTTGGGTTTGAACTGCCAACCTTTCAGTTAGTGGTTTGAGCGCTTAAGCGTTTGTGCCACCAAGGGACTCCAGAGACACACACTAAGGGACCATAAAAAAGGAGGGAATAATTACCTCTACAGAGTAAGTCAGAGAAGTGTTTCGCGAAGAGATGCTTGAGTTGCATCCTGAAAAAAAGTCAGTTCCTCAGCTAGCAAGGTGTTGGCAATTCATTACATGAGTATTTCAATGATCAAGACTTAGTGACTTTTCAATCAGTCTCTGATGTTACTATTAAATATACATACATTGTTTCAGTGAAAAATTTCCCCTATAATATTTGCTCTGTGGACTCTTTGTAAAAAAATAAATTAACTTTTTTTGCTGAGCACGACATTTCTTCATCCCAGCCCTGCCTTAAGACAAGTAGCTTTGATTTTCTAAAGCTTATATATGTTTCAGAAGAACTCGGACAAAGCAGTAAAATGATCATTTGTTTTCAGACTAAAAGATAACTATCCTTGCAGCTTTTCCTTACAGAAGATTTCCAGTTACTAAATGTTAAACCAGCCCCACTGCCATTGAGTTGATTCTGACTCATAAGATTTCCAAGGCTGCAAATCTCTACAGAAAGCAGACTGCCACATCTTTCTCCTGCGGAGCAGCTGGTGATTTCAAACCGCCGACGTTTCGGTTAGCAGTTGGTTGCTTTAACCAGTGTGCCACCAGGACTCCTTAGTAAATGTAAACAGAATGAGAAAAACAGAAAATCATCACTAAAACACTGCAATAATAATAGTTGCAGGCAAGACCCACCAAGGGATGCTAAAATTATTTGCTTGAAGTTGGAGAGGAAACAAGTATATGTGTAGTCTCAAAGTATCTACCCCAAGATATTTATTAATTACAAAGTGAAAGATGCTACTTTACTGTGGAGAAGCCCAGCAGATACCACATTCACCAGGTGATCAAGTTTAATATCAATAGTAATAAGATGTATTGACTTCATGCACTCCCTAACATGATATGCTTAAAAGGGTACATCACTTCTAAGGGACATTCTACAAAGTATCTGACCAGTACTTTTCAAAAAGGAGTCCTTGGGTGGCACAAATGGTTAAGTGCTTAACTATTAGCCAAAAGGTTAGCAGTTCAAACCTACCCAGAGGTGCCTTGGAAATAAGGCCCTGGTGATCCGCTTCTGAAATGTCACAACCTTGAAAGCCCTATGGAGCTGCTGTACTCTGCACACATGGGGTCTCTAGGAGCTGGAATGGACTGGATAACAACTAACAACAACAACAACTCTTCAAAAGTGTCAAGGTCATGAAAGGTAGACTGAGGACTGTCTGTCACAGGTTGGAGATGACGAAGGGATTTTAAAATTAAATGCAAAGTAGAATAATGAATTCGATCGTAGAACCAAAAAAGAAGATTAGTGGAAAAACTGGTAAAATCTGAAGAAAGACCGTAGTCTGCTTGATAGTATTGTACCATGTTTATTGCTTAGTTTTGATAATTGTGTTAGAGTTATGCAACATGCTAGCTTTAGGAGAACCGGATGAAGGGTGAAGGATACATGGCAACTCTCTGTTCTCTTTTTGCAACTCTTGTGCTGTCTAAAACTGTTTCAAAATAAAAAGAAAACAATGTCTTTGCATATTAGAGATGCTTCTCAGTGATTTGGCATTAGAAGACAAGTCTGTGATGTTCAGAGTTGATTCAAATTGTTTCATTAATGAAAATTTTAAAACAGAAAATAAATGGATGCATTTCTGTAAGAACTTCATTCTAGAATTTAAACAGTATAGGATCTTTTACTGAAACAATCATTTTGAGTTGGAAAGATGTTAGGATTAGCATTAAACTGCGTCTGCTGCCTCACCCATGTTTGGATATTTACACTGCGAATAGTATATAAACAAACAAACAAAAAAAAAGAAGTGTGTGCCTTCTTAAGTATATCCAAGAAGTTTATTCTAGGATGTAAAAAAAAAAGGAAAAAAAAAAAATGTGGTCGCTTAAGGCTTCTTCTTTGCAAAGAAAACAAATTTTGTTTCCTACAGAAAACATTTTCTATCCCCAGGAGAAGGATTGGCTTGAGACCACTGGCATCAGAGTTTTGACTTTCTCATTCTGAAATTTTCTAATAACTGATATTTTTATTACTCATTGCTGTTTTTAGTTTTTTTCTTTATGACTGAGAAGATTATTTTAGTCAGTTGATGACTACAATTGAGAATTTTCTAAGCTATTCAGCATAAGAGTTCTTAGGTAATTCTAGTTCCGTGTTTGGAATACCAGACGTCTATACGTGCAAAGGCTTATTTGTTTGACCTCAACTGAGCTAAGTGAGTTTATAGCATATTATTTCCAATAATAGCATGTGCTTAAAAATTCCACTGGTTTAAAATAGGTAGATTCTGGGACTAATTGCTAAATTTTCTTTGCTTAAAATTCTGTGCAATGAAGGTGAAAGGGTTTGTTTCCAAGGAAACAAAAGCATTCAATTTTCATTGCATAAAATGTTTTCTGCAAGAAAATTCCATAACTAGTCTCCAGGGAGATACTGTGTCATAAGATAGCTCTCACTGGAGATTTTTTCCAAAGGAACACTTTATATTTGTTCCCCCCGAAATCATCCTGTATTTGTGTAATCGTCACTGTGTTGAATTTCAAAAAAATTAACAGCAGAGCCATTGTCATCACCTTATTGGAGTCATAAAATGTACAATTCCAGGGTAATGTGATTTTCCTCTGACTGTTAGGTTATGCTTATATTGGTGTCTAAGTAGCATAGCATATATTCAGGATGTTTACTTGAGAATAAACAGCCTGTTCTAAGGATGATATTTGTCACCCTGAGGGCTGAAAAAGAACTTCAGCCTTTATCGGTATTTATTTGAAGTTGGAAGTGACTGCTCTCCTTAAAGGAAAATTTGAAAATCATATAAATAGCCTAGCTTTGCATGCTCTTGTGGTTGAATAGCAAATAAGGAAACCGAGGAAAGAAGTTTCAGCTCCAAAAGATTTGAGGCTTTGTTCTGACATATCCCTTGTTGTAGTAAGTGGTGTTGCCTACGTGAGTGTTTGTGTTTAGGGGCAGTGTGTATCCATCCGGCGGCCTGGACCTGGCAGGTGGTTCAAAAATGTTTGATAGTGGAATGAAAGAATTAATTATACGGTAAGAAGACAACGTTTTGAATTAGAAAACAACCGTGGTATTCTGAGCGAGAGAAGTGGCATACTATTCAAAATGAGAAGTCATAGCTTTGCCCCTTACTAATTCTGGGACTCAGAAAGTAACTTAAACCTCTCTGCAAAATAAGGAAAGAAATAGCTACCTCATAAAATTGTTAATTAAGATAATATGTATAAAACCCACATTTATTGAAGAGAAATTTCTTTAAAATACGAGAACTAATCCATGAAGAGAAGTGTGAATTCTTATTTCACAAAAGCAATAACTACATAATATGACTTTCTCTTAATTCAGGAGATGTATACCATATGTCTAGTTTCTACTGCAAAGCTCATGTAAAAATGGCCCAGCTAATGTGAAGTAATTTAAAACATTACTTTGTGAAGCTAGCCCTACAGGCTAAGATATATAAATATATATATATATATATATATATTTAATTCTGTGGAAGACTGGACCACTTTTAGCCAAATTCTGATACCACAAATCCCCAAAATTCTGTCTTAAGAGGTCTAACATGGAACTGTCTAATTTAGCCCACTTAGCCTAAACCTTTAATGATGTAAAGTATAGGTTTCAATCAAAGCAGATAGGAAAATGAATCTATTTGTGAAATGGGGACAGGCCCTTCACGGTAGACCAGTAGAGCCTCTCTAGAAAGTTGAATCTTTATAATTACATACTTTGTGAAATAGAGACACATGTGACAGAGAGTAGCACACAGGAAATAGCAAATACTGACAGCAAGGTGTGGCATCAGTAAAACATTTACTTATTTATTCTTATTTGGAGCCCTGGTAGTGCAGTGGTTAAGTATTAGGCTGCTAACCAAAAGACTGGCAGTTCAAATCTACCAACTGCTCCTTGGAAACCCTATGGGGCAGTTCTACATTGTCCTGTAGGGTCGCTATGAGTCAGAATTGACTCAATGGCAATGGTTTGTTCTTTATTCTTTCATTCATTCATGTGACAGTGATTTATTGGGTGCCGTCTAGGTGCCAGGGACTAAGCTAGATGCTTTCACATACATAATCTCATTTAAGATCACAAGAAATTTGGCAAAGAAATACTATTAGCTTCATGAAAACCTTAGCATCACAATGATCTGATCCACAATTGATCATGAGGATGACTAAGGACGGGGCAGTCTTTCATTCTGTTGTGCGCAGGGTTGCCATGAGTTGGGGGGCCACTTGAGGACACTAACAACAATAGTGAATGTTGATAGATGCCACCTGGACCCCCTTTAAGGACTTAGCCACTTACTCCCCCAGCTGCTGTCCCCCAGCTGAGTGCTGACAGTTGAAGGCTTTTGGCTGCCTCCTTATCCAGGAATTTCTCTCATCCAAAACAATCACCTTGCCCAGGGTCGAACTCCCCCCTTGGGCAGGTTGCATCCAATGACTGATTGATGTGGGGTATAAAGTCTCGGCACCGAGTCTCGATTCAGGACATCACTGAAGGGCCATCCCAGTTGCAGAGCCTCTGTAGTGTGGGTTAATGTCTCCCTCTGCCCAGTCCTGTTTCTCTTTCCACTCGTAGGTGCTTTTTACACAAGCACTGGCCAGTAAACCTGCTGCACAGAAATCTTAAAGATGCAGAATCTGGCTCCTGGAGACCCATTTAACAGATGAGGAATCTGAGGTTAGGAGAATTTCATTTTTTCACGGAAGCCCAGACAGCTGATACGTGGTGGGATCAGGATGCTTTCTCTTCATCTAATACATGTAAAAGCCTAGCAATTAGAAATAGGATACAGGGCTGGAAATAACCCGGTCAGTTTAAAGTCTCAGTCCCAGACTGTCAGTCTGAAGCTCTTAGAATTGCTCAGAAGTGTTGAATAGAGCTCAATATGCAAGCAGGGTGGATCTGTCTAAGTGTCACCTGTAGCAGAAGGAGGACAGGAGCTTGGAGAAGATGAAACCTGGCCTAAGTATTGCCAACTGGAAGCAGAACATTTAGTCCATTTGTTTTATTGAGGCCTTGTTAATAAGGCAGTTCCACTTATCACATACTTATTTAACCTTGTTATTTTCAATATATAACAAAAACTTGAACAAATTAATGACCTATAAACAACATAAAATGTTTGTGGGAAATCATGTTTTAAAAAAACACCTATTAGTGACGTAGAAAACAGGTTCTGATAGAAGAGCTATGTATGTGAGAGAAAATTGTTATTGTTAGGTGCTGTTGAGTCAATTTTGACTAGTAACGACATAATGAAATGAAACACTGTCCAGAGACAGAAAATTATCATTTATATTGAAAAATATTTATATGTTGCCTTTGAAAGTGGCAGATTTAATACTATTATTAAACATAATATTGTGTGAATACATTCTGAATTTTTCTACTAATAAAAAAATCAATCAAATCAATAAATATTTATTGAGCAACTACTGTGTACCAGACACTGTTCTAAGCAATAGGGATAGGACAATGAATGAGAGCTGTAGCCCCTCCTCATATTATCTTACTGTGATGGTTAAAGTTGTGTGTCAACTTGGCTAGGCCATGATTCTCAGTGGTTTGGCAGTTATATAATGATGTAATCAACTCCGTGATGGGATCTGCTATGAGCAGCCAGTCAGTTGAAGGGGATTTTCCTTGGGTGTGTGGAGCCTTCCTCCAGTATATAAAAGGATGTTTCAGCAAGGCTATTACCATGGATCCTGCATCTGGCTTATCGTCGTTGTCTTCGTTATTTAGTGCTGCTGTAACAGAAATACCACAAGTGGATGGCTTTAACAAAGAGAAGTTTATTATCTCACAGCCCAGTAGGCTACAAGTCCAAATTCAGGGCATCAGCTCCAGGGGAACACCTTCTCTGTTGACTCTGGAGGAAAGTCCATGTCATCAATCTTCCCTTGGTCTGGGAGCTTCTCTGCACAGGAACCTCAGGTCCAAAGGACGCGCTCTACCCTGCTTTCTTGGTGGTATGAGATTCCCATGTGTCTCTGCTTGCTTCTCTCTTTTATATCTCAAAAGAGGTTGACTTAAGACACTATCTAATCTTGTAGACTTCATCAGTATAACTGCCGCTAGTCCATCTTACTATGTCATAGTGATAGAGTTTACAACACATAAGGAAATCACAACAGATTACAAAATGGTACACAATCATACAATACTGGGAATCATGACCCTGCCAAGTCGACAGATATTTCTGGGGGACACAGTTCAATCCATGACAGTCATCTCATCTCTGGTTCTTGGGAACTGAGCTAGCAGCTTACCTGCTGATCTTGGGATACACCAGCCTCTGCGTCTGTGAGCCAGTGGCCTACTGTCTTACCTGCTAATCTTGAGTTCTTCAGCCCCTGCAGCTATGTGAGTCAGGAGAAGCCTCCAACCTTACCCAGCCCACAGACTTGGGACTTGCCAGCCTCTACAACAGTGTGAGACATTTCCTGGAGATAAATCTCTCTCCATATATATATATATATATATATATACACACACACACATATATAAAGGGAGATATATGTATTTCACTTTTAGTATTTCACGTAAGCCCAGACAGCCAATATGCGGTGGAGTCAAGATGCTTTCTCTTCATCTAATGCATGTTGTAAAAGCCTAGCAATTAGAAATAAGATAACAGCACTGGAAATAAGAACCTACCTGGTCAGTTTAATTTCTCAGTCCCAGACTGTCAGTCTGAAGCTCTTAGAATTATATGTATATGTATATACATCTCTCTCTCTCTCTATATATATATGTATATATATACACATACATACATATATCTCACATATGTATGTATGTATACATGCTTCACTGGTTGTGCACCTCTAGAAAACCCAGCCTAAGACATTTGGAACCAAGAATGGTTCTAGAGAAACAAAATTATAAGAATGAGTTTTCTAAATTGGTTTTCAAGTCTGGTTAGTATTTAAAGATGTTGATGACTCTGCTTCCAGTAGTAGCAGGCACTGCTAATCTATGACATGAGGTGGCAATAGAAATACACAAAATATCACCACCGATAGATCAAGTATTGGTGAGAGGTGAGGCTCTGAGTGATCGCATATTTGATACTTTTCTATAGTTTTGTCAGAATGAGAAGTATAAGAAAGCTGGTTGGTTGGTCCTACTTTAACTAGACAAGTGAAAGAAAGGATGAGCTCAGGGCTCCAAAGTCACAGCTCAAGTGCTGCATAAACAACCTCAAAACTGCCACTTGTGCCCTGAAAGAAAGTCTTATTTCTTGTAGTAACAGAGCTGATATTGCCAAAAACCAAGCCCAGAGTCTTATCATAAGAGTGTCTGAATTACAATGTCAGTTGAATTCCAAACCTTGAATGGTGTCTGAAGTTAAAGTGAGGGTATTGATTGGGAAGACGTGTGATCCTAAAACTTGGGATGGGGACATATGGGCAGATAATCAGGAAGCTGGGGACATTGAGCCCCTCACCTCTTTTGAATCATTCCTGATAATAGAAGCAGCACTCTCATTCCCAACTAAAGAGATTGCTCCATCTTTGTCTGCTAAACCACCCTCCCCAGTGAAACCATTAGCTCCTTCACCTTGATGTGATGAGATTAAACCAGCTGTGCCTGAAGAACCTTTGTCTGACTCATCTCCTGGAGAGATGTCTGAGTCCTTGCCTGGGGCATTGCCTGAGGGAGATGCCTTAAAGACATTGCTGAATATTCTCAGAAGACATCCCCACCAACCATTTCTGCTTCTAGACCTACAACTAGATTTAAGTCCCAGTGAGCCCCAAAAGGTGAAGTACAAAGTGTGATGCAGGGGGAGGTACACTACACTCCAAAAGAACTGCTTGCCTTTTCAATATGTACAAACAGAAACCTGGGGAATATGTCTGTGAATGGCTATTAAGGGTGTGAGATAATGGTGCAAGGAACATAAAGTTAGATCAGTCTGAGTTTATTGATATGGACCCATTAAGCATGGAGTCTTCATTCAGTGTTTCAACTTGAGAGGTCAGAAAAGGATCTAATAGTTTATTTGGTTGTTTTGCTGAAGTATGGATTATGCAGTGGCCTATGCTAAATCAGACTGAAGTATCAGACCTGTCTTGGTATACTGTAGAAGAAAGTATTGAAAGGCTTAGGGAAATTGGCATGTTAGAGTGGATTTATCAGGTTAGACACACAGACTCACACATGGCGTGCCCAGAGGACACACCTTTTACTATAACAGTGAGGAACAAATTTATAAAGGGAGCCCTAGCATTGTTAAAGACTTCTGTGATGGCTATTCTATTTAACTCAGATTTGACTGTGGGAACTGCCCTAACTGAATTAAGACACCTAACTACAATAGAAGGTGCTCTAGTGTTGCAGTGGATAAAGTTCTCGGCTGCTAACCGAAAGGTTGGCAGTTCAAATCCACCAGCTGCTCTGTGAGAGAAAGATGTGGCAGTCTGCTTCTGTAAAGATTGCAGCCTTGGAAACTTTATGGAGCAGGCAGTTCTACTTGGTACTATAGGGTCTCTATGAGTCCAAATCAACTCGATGGCAGTGGGTTTGGATTGGTTTTTAACTACAATGGAAGTGATTGGACCCCAAGGTGGTAGGGGCCAAGTGGTGGCACTCAGTCAAAAACAACAAGGTAGGCGAGGTTACCGTAATGGACAGTGGAGTCAAAGAAGTAATCACAATAGTCTGACTTATGTGGATTTATGGCATTGGCTGCTTAGTCATGGTGTCCCTAGGAGTGAAATAGGTAGGAAATCTACTAAATATATACTTCATCTGTACAAGCAGAATTATAGGTCAAGTGAACAGCAATCTAACTTGAATTTCCAGAATAGTCATGGTCCCTCAATCAGTTCTCAGACTTGAGCCAATTTACAGACCCACAACCCCTTGAATGAAAGGGAGGCCAAGTCCCCTTGAGGAAAGACTCCAATATACTGCCAAAAACTTACACTGTTAATCTTTCTCCCCACCCTTCCCGAAGTGATCTACAACCTTTTATGAGAGTGACTGTTCATTGGGGAAAAGGAAATAATCAGACTTTTCAGGGATTGTAGGACACTGGCCCTAGACTGACACTAATTCCAGGAGACCCAAAATGTCAGTATGGCCCACTAGTCAGAGTGGGGCATATAGATGTCAAGTTATTAATGGAGGCTTAGCTCATGTCCATCTCACAGTGAGTCCAGCAGGTCCCCAAACCCATCTTTTAGTGATTTCTCCAGTTCCAGAATGCATAATTGGAATAGATATATTCAGCAACTGGCAGAACCCCCACATTGGATCCCTGACATGTGGAGTAAGGGCTGTTATGATTGGAAAGGCTGAGGGGAAGTCATTAGAATGGCCCCTACATGGAAAATAGTAAACAAAAAGCAATACTGCATTCCTGGAGGGTTTGCAGAGATTAATGCCACCATCAAGGACTTGAAGGATGCAGGGGTTGTAATTCCCACCACATCCTCATTCATCTCACCTTTTTGGCCTGTGCAAAAAACAGATGGGTCTTGGAGAATGACAGTGGATTATCAAAAACTTAACCAGGTTGTGACTCCAATTGCAACTGCTGTTTCAGATGTGGTTTCACTGCTTGAGCATATTAATACTTCTAGTACCTGGTATGCAGCTACTGATATGGCTAATGCCTTTTTCTCCATACCTGTCTTGAAGGACCACCAGAAGCAGACTGCCTTCAGCTTGCAAGGCCAGCAATACACCTTTGCTGTCCTACTGCAGAGGTATATCAACTCTCTAGCCCTGTGTCATAATTTAGTCCTTAGAGATCTTGATCACCTTTCCCTTCCACAAGATGTCACATTGGTCCATTACATTGATGACATTATGCTGATTGGACCTAGTAAGAAAGAAATATCAGTGACTCTAGACTTACTGGTAAAACATTTGCATGCTAGAGGGTAGGAAATTAACCT
Organism: Dugong dugon; assembly: GCA_030035585.1. NCBI lineage: Eukaryota > Metazoa > Chordata > Mammalia > Sirenia > Dugongidae > Dugong > Dugong dugon. Next base: position 95,074,626 of record CM057462.1, read on the forward strand.
GACAAAAATTTAGGCTCCTTCCACCTCAGTGAAATTTCTAGGGGTCCAGGAGTGTGGGGCATGTCAAGATACTCCTTCTAACGTGAAGAATAAGTTGTTGCATCTGGCCCCTCCTACAACTAAAAAGGAGTCACAATGCCTGGGGGGCCTCTTTGGATTTTGGAGGCAGCATATCCCTCATTTGGGTGTGCTTCTCTGGCCTATTTATCAAGTGATTCGAAGAGCTGCTAGTTTTTGTGGGGCCCAAACCAAAAGAAGGCCCTACAACAGGTTCAGGCTGTCATGCAAGCTGCTCTGCCACTTGTGCTGTATGATCTGGCTGAAACAATGATGTTTGAAGTGGCAGTGGCAGATAGAGATGCTGTTTGGAGTCTTTGGCAGGCCCCTATTGATGAATCATAGCACAGACCCTTAGGATTTTGGAGCAAAGTCATGCCAACCTCTGCAGATAACTACTCTTATTTTGAGAAACAGCTTTTGGCTTGTTACTGGGCCTTACTAGAGACTGAACACTGAACCATGGGCCACCAAGTCACCATGCAGCCTGAGCTGCCCGTCACGAACTGGGTGTTGCGTGACCCACAGAGTGATAAAGTTGGACGTGCACAGCAGCACTCCATCATTAAATGTAAGTAGTATATGTGAGATTAGGTCCAAGCAGGACCTGAAGGCACAAGTTTCATGAGGAAGTGGCCAAAATGACCATGGTCTCCACTTCTGTCACGTTATCTGCCATTTCCCAGTTTGCACCTATGGCCTCATGTGGAGTTCCTTATGATCAGTTGACTGAGGAAGAGAAAACTCGTGCCTGGTTTGTAGATGGTTCTGCATGATATGCAGGCTCCACTCAAAAGTGGACAGCAACAGCACTATAGCCCCTTGCCTGACCTCCCTGAAGGACAGTGGTGAAGAGAAATCCTCCCAATAGGCAGAACTTAGAGCAGTGCACTTGATTGTTCACTTTGCCTGGAATGAGGAATGGCCAGATCTGCCATTGTATACTGATTCATGGGCTGTGCCCAATGGTCTGCCTGTATGGTCAGGGACTTGGAAGGGACATGAATGGAAAATTGGTGACAAGGAGGTTTGGGGGAGAGTTATGTGAATATACCTCTCTGAATAGGCCAAAGAAGTGAAAATATTTGTGTCTCGTGAATGCTCACCAAAGGTGACCTCAGCTGGGGAGGATTTTAACAATCAAGTGTATAGGATGTTTGGGGAAAACCAGCCACCCTCTTTCCCAGCCACTCCTGTCATTGCCCAATGAGCTAATGAACAAAGTGGCCTTGGTGGCAAGGGTGGAGGTTATGCAGGGGCTCAGCAGCATGGATGGATTCCACTCACCAAGGCTGACTTGGCTGCAGCCATTGCTGAGTGCCTTATCTGTCAGTAGCAGAGACCAACACTGAGTCCCCGATGCGGCACCATGCCTCAAGGTGAGCAGCCAGCAACCTGATGGTAGGTTGATTACACTGGACTGCTTCCATCATGGAAAGGGAGGGCAGCGTTTTTTTCTTACTACAATAAACACTTACTCTGGATACAAATTTGCCTTCCCTATACACAATGCTTTTGCCCAAACTACCATCCGTGGACTTATAGAATGCCTTATCCACTGTCATGTTATCCCACACAACATCGCCTCAGATCAAGGGACCCACTTCACAGCAAATAAAGTGCGGCAAAGAGCCCATGCTCATGGTATTCATTGGTCTTACCATGTTCCTCATCTTCCTGAAGCAGCTGCCTTGATGAAATGATGGAATAGCCTTCTAAAGACACAATTACGGTAACAGCTAGGTGGCAGTATCTTGTTCAATTGGGACAGTGTTCTCCAGGAGGCTGTATATGCTGTGAACTAGCATCCAATATATGGTGCCGTTTCTCCCATAGCCAGGATTCATGGGTCCAGGAATCAAGGGGTGGAAATGGGAAAGGCACCACTCACTGTTACCCCTAGTGACCCACTTGCAAGATTTTTGCTTCCTGTCTCCATGACCTTATGCTCTGCAGGTCAAGAGGTCTTAGTTCTGAAGGGCGGAATGAACCCACCTGGATACACATCACTGATTCCACTGAACTGGAAGTTAAGGATGCCACTCAGGCACTTTGGGCTCCTCATGCCTCTGGATCAATAGGCAAAAAGGGAGTTACTATATTTGCTGGTGTGATTGATCCTGATTACCAAGAGGAAATCAGATTGGTATTACATAATGGAGGTAAAGAACAGTATGTCTGGAGTACAGGAGATCCCTTAGGGCATCTCTTCATACTATCACGTCCCATGATTAAAGTCAATGGAAAACTACAGCAACTCAATTCTAACATGACTACTAATGGCCTAGACCCTTCAGGGAAGGTTTGGGTCACCACACCAGGCAAAGAACCACAACTAGCTGAGGTGCTTACTGAGAGTAAAGGAAATATGGAATGGTTTGTGGAAGAAGGTAGTTCTAAATACCAATTATAACCATGTGACTGGTTGCAAAAATGAGGACTGTAATTGTTGTGAGTATTTCTTCCTTGTATTTGTACATCACATATTTTTGTTTTCTTCACTTATGAAATATAAACTATAAATGGGGCTAGTGAGTTTTCGGTTGTATGTGTGTTAGTTGTATCATTTTATGTGCAAGTATGACTTTATAATTGTCTTTATTTAGATATTATAAATGGTTGAAGGAGATGTATACAGGTGCCAATTCGATAAGGGGTAAACTCTGATGGTTATAGTTGTGTGTCAACTTGGCTGGGCCATGATTCTCAGTGGTTTGGCAGTTATGATGTAATTTGGCAGTTTGGTAATGATGTAATCAACTCTATGATGAGATCTGCTATAAGCAGCCAATCAAGTGAAAAGGATTTTCCTTGGGGGTGTGGCCTGCCTCCAGCATATAAATGTATGTTCCAGCAAGGCTCTTGCTCTGGATCCTGCATCTGGCCCGTCATCATCTGACCTCCAGTTCTTGGGACTTGAGCTAGCAGCTTGCCTGCTGATCTTGCGATTCGTTGACCTCTGCAGCATATGGGCCAGTGGCCTGCCATCCGACCTGCCAATCTTGGGTTCATCAGCCCCGCAGCTATGTGAGTCAGGAGAAACCTCCATCCTGATGTTAATGAACAAAGCAAGAGCTAGGTTTTAGACAAAGCAGAGGATTCATACTCATCCATTCATGCATCCAACCATCCAGTAAATAGATATTGAATGTCTGCCAAACAATATGTTCCATTTTGGAGCTATCAGAGGCCACGCCTTACTCACCTGTTTTGCCAACAGCATTGGCACACATTTTACTGATACTCAGGGTGAACGGTGTTTGTTGAATTTGTTGACTAGTCAGTTGGTCCAGGTAAACTTATCATTTATGTGCATTTATATAAACTCTTAAATTTTGACATTAGACCCAAATCATCAGGCAAGACTTACCCTTTTCTCAGAGTGATTGTCCCCTTAGGACCTTAGGATCTTTACTGCCAGTGAAAGTAAGTTAGAAATTTCCCAGCCCATTCCAAGAGGTTCTAATAACATTGAACCCCCAAAAAGAAAATAGGTGAAGGTCTTTGATCGTCATGAAAATTTACTGGTTTTCTTCCTAATTTACCCATATATCAAAGGTGTACTGGGAGGGACAACTTTTACTGAACCCTAAAGGATCTAGTTATGCCATGTCTTAGCTAGTATTACCATAACAAAAAATACCACAAGTAGGTGGCTTTAAAGAACAGACATTTATTTTCTCACAGTTCAGGAGGGTTGAAGTCTGAATTCAGGGTATGGCTCTAGGAGGAGGTCCTTATTTGTCTATTTCAGCTTCTGTAACTATTGACAATCCTAGGTGTTCGAGGCCTTGTAGATGCATCTGCCATATGTATCTGTCTTCATATGGTGTCTTATTCCTGTGTGTGTCTCTGTGTCTATTCTGCTCTTTTTATAACTCAAAGTGGTTAGGTTTAGGACTCACTCTACTCTAATATGACTCCATTAACATAACAAAGAAAAACCTTATTTCCAAACAGAATCACAATCACAGGCACTTCAATACATATTTTTGGGGGGCTACAATCAATCCACAACACATCTATCACTGATATAACAAATTACTGCAAATTAAGTGTTTTAGAACAACACTCATGTAGTATCTCACAGTTCTACAGAAATTTGAGTCTGAGTATAGCGTGGTTCAACTGGGTCCTCTGCTTAGAGTCTCACAATCCAAAATCAAGGTGTCTGCATGGCTGCCTTCCTTTCTGGAGGCCTGGGGATGAATCTGTTTCTAAGTTCATGCAGGTTATTGGCAGAATTCCATTCCTTGTGGTTACAGGGCTGAGGCCCCTATTTCTTGACCAAATGCCCCTATTTCCTTACTGAGTATCTCTCAGCTCCTTAAGGCCACCCAGATTCCTTGATACATTTCCACCTCCATCTTTAAACTGGCAGAGGCATGTCCTCAGATTTCAAATCTACAAAAGAGATTTTGTAGATGTAATTAAAGTCTGACTTCCCCTGCTGCTGCCCCTCTCTTCTACCTCCACTCAGAGAATGCTCTTTATGTTTAAGGGCTCAGGAGATTAGACTGGGCCCACCTAGATAATGGAGGCTCCTCTTCCTAGCTTAAGGTCTATAACCTTAATTACATCTGCAAAGTCTCTTTTGTCATTTAATGTAAAATATTCACAGGTTCCGAGGGATTAGGGCATCGCCATCTTCGAAGGTCCTTCTGCCTACTATCCCCTCCTTCTGGGGACAATGGAGAAATACTCAGAACAGCTACTGATGTGATTCTCCCTATAAGAATACACATCTGCTCCAGAGTCAGATATCTGCTGTCACAGTTTTAGTTGGAGAAGAGATGAACACAGTTTGAAGAAAAAAAATTTGTTTTTTCTTCAGGCATTCCATTGTGTATATACTGCGTGTTGGATCATTCCTGACCTGTATGTGAGGCTGTCAGTGAATGGTAGCTGTTGTGATGGTGAAGATGGCAGTGATATCTACTAAATTTGACATGAGGCATTATGGTAGTTACAGATTCAAAGCAAATCAAACACAGCCAGCCTCTGTCTTAGGAAAATAGACAGGCATACAGATAAACACAAGATGGAAGAGGTACTTCTTTTTCCTCTTGATGGCTGCTCTTGAAGCTCATTTTAGACTGTCTTCTTCCAGATAAAAATAATGCACAGAATTGAAAGCACACAGTTTGTTAACATGCAATTTACCCAACGGCCGCTCACCCCCAGTGCAACGACAGTTTTGCAAACCCAGGAAGGTCAGACACTTGATGAAACTGCCTCAGAGAAGACCAGGAACTGAGGAAAGGTCAGCAAAGCCTCTCTGCTTTAAAAATAGAGAGAGCCAAGAAACAAAGGACTCAATGCAACTTTTACAACTACAAATTAAATGCAAAGAATGACACATCATTACATAAGCAGCAGAAAATACAATTTAAATGTCAAAAGAACTGAGGATTCTCTAAGCATGTAAAAACTTGCAAAATGTGTTAAATCTCTCAATTTGTACCATGCAAAAAAAGTTTTGAAAAGTACAAATGGCATTGTTTTAGCATGCAAAAATAATCAGTCATGTTTTTCTACTGTTAATGGGAATTCTTATGTATATTTTGCACAACTTTAAAAATACTCATCTTTTGAAAGTTCTTTTGTAATTCTCAGTGACTATGGCTGTATTTGAGTACAAGAGGGAATTATTTAACTCGTGACAGTGTTTAAATGAGATAAGCGTGCCTATGAAGGCCACAGTAAAGTCTTATATACGAAGAATGCATTTCCATTGGCAGCAGTAGGCGTGTTGCAGATTCCTCTACTACTTGGAATATGATTTCACATACATTTTTGCTCTCTTGAAAATTAGCTTTGTGGCAGTTGGTTTCCCTACTTCTGCCACCCACTTACATTTTAGATCTCTGTTTTGAATCTTGTGAGATATATTTAAAAACATCATATTAACGTTTTAAGTCTCTGTCTGGATACAGCAATTTCACATATGCTGTTCTTTGGCAGATGCAGAATTTTACTAGTTTCTGGTTGTCAAAGGTATCAATCTAATCAAAGCTAACTATATGCCTCCATGTATATGTATATATGTATATACATATGTATTTATATGTGTCTTCGTTACCTAGCGCTGCTGTAACACAAACATCACAAGTGGGTGGCTTTAAAGAACAGACATTTGTTTTTGTCAGAGTTCTGGAGGCTAAAAGTCCAAATCAGGGTCTCAGCTGTGCTGATTCCTTCCTTGCCAGTTGTTGTTGTCGGCTGTCGAGTTGATTCTGACTCATAGCAACCCTATTTGACAGAGTAGAGCTTCCCATGGGGTTTCCTAGGCTGTAATCTTTACAGGAGCAGATCACCCACGGAGAGGCTGGTGGGTCTGAACTACCAGCTCCATGGTTAGCAGCCAAGTGCTTAACCACTGCCCCACCAGGGCTCCTTTTCCTTGTTGGTAGCTCTGGGCATTCCTTAGTTCCTGGCAGTCCACACATGGTATCTGTCTTCCCCAGTGTGTGTGCTCTCATCTCTGTGTCTACGTTGCTCTTTTATATAACTCAGAATCGGTTAGGTTTAGTGTGACCCTGCACTGGTATGACCTCAACTGATTGATTGTATTATATTATATTGCATTATGGAGGTGATTACATTACCATAAATTACATTATATCCACAGGTATAGATGCTAGGATTTCAATACATGTTTTGGGGAGGACATAATTCAATCCATAACAGTATGCTTATATGTTATAAACTAGGTATTTTACTTTTCTTCCATTTATTAAATATTTATTGAGCACTTCCCATTCAGTAGTAAGGTCTATGCAGTGACCTGAACAGTGGGAACACTAAGGTAATAAAGACACAGGGCCTGGTCTCAGAGAGCAATCAGAATACTGGTAGAGACAAATTTAGAACAGGAGAGTGTGGTAAATGCCGTGATAGCAGCCAGCAGCGCACTTAGAGAGCTTTGGGAATACATAGGAGAGAAATCTATTCTAAACTAGGGCAGAAAGAACTGGGGAAGATTTCCTTGAGATGACTTTACTGTAGTGAACAAGTTTTTAGACGTGATTTGTTTGTTCAGGTTTCTGATATTTTTAGTATCTTTTCAGTTTGGATGACTTCCCCGTTTGGTGGAAACTGGGATGTGAGGGAAAGGAACATGAGTTAGAGAAGAAGAGAGAGTGAGGAGCCATCTCAGATTGCCTCCAGAAGTTGCCCCAGGTTATAACTTCCATTTCAGGTGACAGTTACCCTGCTCTGTGTCTCTTAGGAGCGGGGAGTGGGGACCATCTCCCTGCCTCTGTTGAGAAGGCACAGTGGAACATATCCTCTCTGGTATACGAGAGGCAGGGCCTGAAGGACGTCTTAGAACAGTTGCCTTTAGGGCCAGTCCTGGGCAGAGATGCGTGTAGCCATATGGACTTCCCTTGTAGGTCCGTGTGCTCAAACTAGGAAAGCAACACAGTGTATTATACACCTGAGGTATTATGAAAACAGCAAGGGAGTAGAACTAATTCCATATAACCTCTAATAAAGTCAGTCAACAGTGGTGCTAAAAGGTTTGAAGTCACTTCTGGCAGTTTTCATGTTGCTTTTCTTGGCTGTCTCTAAAATTAGAAAAGCTTCTATCCTTTGCCAAGAATTGAGTATGCAAATATTTTCTAATAAGGAAAACCATAAGAGGAACTTGAATTTTGTTGCAGTATGCCAACACACTGAAAAAGTGTTTTTATTTATTTTTAAATAGGAAAGAACATTAGAAAGCAAGCACAATAGAGTTCGTTTACAAGAATACCTGCTTTAAAAATACTACTGTTGTTAAGAGGAAACAGTTTCTGGACTAGGGTTTTTTTTTATGGAAAAATCCATAAACAAATAGAAGATACAGTCAATTCTTCAAGTTGCTGTTAGTTATACACATAACGTTTGCATCATCGACAGAGCTTTATATTCCTTTTGAAGTGTCAGGGTCATATTCTGATCTAATGACATTGTAATAATGCCTGTATATTCACTCCTTTGTTGATATCTATCCATATGTGATATTTTTATGTGTATGTAGCCTTCAATCCAGAATGGAGCCAGAAGGCAAGAACATTTGAGGGTTGTCCTCAACACACACATCAGCCATGAGGAAAGGTCTTTAAAGACAAACTGTTTTTCCATAATCAGTGAGTGAGTGTTGGGTGAACAAGATGGAGAATAAATTTAGACAAAACAGATCAGCTCATGCCAGTACTTTGCATCTGTATCATAACAGGCAGTGATAAAATTCTCTAGATACACTGAGGACTTCGACACAGCAGAATAAGGTTCAGAGCCAGCCAGTGGATTAGAATAAGAAGCACAGAAAGTGCTTGAAGGATCAGAAGAACATCGTATTAGTGCAAAAGATACTTATTGAGGACCTACCTTTGTCAGACTCAGAGCTACAATAAAAGGCAAGACATCGCCTTCAAGAGTTTGCCTTCTATTGTGGGAAACAGATCTGTCTACAACCGGCTATATTATTAGCCCTATGTACACCAAAATGCTGATTAATCTTGACCAGGAGATGTTGGGAGACTTCACTGAGTGGGTAACATTTAAATGGGGCCTTGACAATTAGGGAGAATATCAACAGGTAGAGAAGGTGAGGACAGTAGGTCAAGATCAGGCATTAGATCTGGAAACCAGAGCAGCAATCTGATTGTCATCAAAGGATCAAGGAATAAGGTAGGTAAATGAGACCAACATGACTCTGGTGAGTAAGAGCAGGGAGAGCAGTGCAGTCTGAAGGCTCTTGACACTAAGGCTCTCGACACTATTGTTCCTCTAGGAGGGGTGGTGATGCCAGACAACCCTCAAATGTTCTTTCCTTCTGGTTCCATTCTGGATTGAAGGCTACATACACATAAAAATACCATATACGGATAGATGTCAATGACAGAGTGAACACACCAGCATTATTACAATGTCATTAAATCAGAATATGACCCTGACTCTTCAAAAGGAATATAAAGCTCTATCCATGATGCCTGATGGTAGTGTAGCAGACACTGCCAGATGTCCACATCATATCCAGCCTCCTTTTCTTCCTTACTAACAGGGATCTAATTCTAATTTGGGAGACAAAGTGTCTGCATAAAATTACTTATCTCTTCACTCTCTTGCAGTCTGGGATGGCCCTGTAACTGTTTGAGCCATTGAGATATTAGCGGAAGTTGCTGAGAGAGGCTTCTAGAAATCTCTTTAAAAGGAGATGGACACAGCTGACATCTACTTTCTTCATATTGCACTATGCCATTCTTTGTACTTAATTGTCAGATATGGGCAGCCATCTTATAAGTAGGAATGGGAAAAGTCTTGCATCGAGGACGAGAGAAGGAGCCTGGTTCTTCAAGCTGCTGTAATAGCTCTGGGCTGACTACCCAAGACTTGTTGTTTTGAGAGAAAAATAAACTTCTTATTTGTTTAAGCCACTGTAGCAGATGTCTACTAATAGAGCTAAATTTCATCCTGATTGATACAGATATCTTGTGGGGAAAGCAAATATAATCTGACCAGGAAAAGAAAAATGACTCTAACTGCAAGTTACAAATCCTAAGAATTGTGAGGAAGAAGAAAGAAAAGCTTTCCAGTTCTCTCCAAGTTCCCAGTTCTTTTTTTTAATTGAAACTCTGTGCATTCTTAGAACATTCATCATCAAATAAACATTATTTGTGCATCTACTATGTTCCAGGAATTGTGCTGGTTGCTGGAGATACAAAATAGTATATGACGTGGCCCTTCAGGAAGCACACAATCCAATGGAAACAAGCATGTCATTGTTAATCATAAATAATTTGGATTGGAAAAATGTGATTTTTAAAATTTCTGAAACTCTAATAGAGAATAAATTATGCCCTTCCAGATGCACCAACAATTTGGTGTGAAATTAGTTATTGATACCTTAGCGCAGCAGAAGAAAAGGGGCCATGGTTCTTTATCACCAGTGATTATAAATTAAGAGAACACAAAATTAATTTCTCTCTAAAGGAAAATGAATTATGTATTTGAAGGCAGAACATCTTGGGAGACATGTAAATGTAACCAGTGGACAGTTATGGTTGTCCACTCTGCCTTGATAGACTTCCAGAGGCTCCCATTTCCACTTTAAAAATCAATGCACCCAATCAAACTTCTAACTTCTTAAGATAGTAGAATGGGCTGGTGTGTATAACCTCTTTATACCCTGGTAAAGCTGTGGTGGCCATGAGTAGTCATCAACAAACTTGACTGCTAGCTCCTAAAATAAACATATGATTTGAGCAGTAAATCCATTCTTTTTCAGACATTCAGCAAACATTATTGATCGCCTTCTATGTGCCAGACACTATGCTAGAAGATGAGAAAATGAAGTAGAGTTGACATGGTGTTTGCCCCCAGGCCCCTGGGACCTGTGCAGGCAAAAAGAAGCAGACAGGTAACAGGCTCCTGAGCAAGCCCCTAAGAGAGTTACAGAAGATGCATGAATGGTTAATTAGTAGAAAACCAAGCAGATTTGATGGGATCAGAGTTCAAGAGAGCCGTGTAGACAGTATAACCCAAGCAGGGCTAATGATCACATTGCAACAATGGACAAGGCTATGATTTCTCTGCCCTGATTTTTGGCCCTTATCACAAAGAGGTAGACAAGAGCGCCCAGGTGTATAACCATACCCTGAGGTGTTGTTAGTTTTTACGTACTGTAAAAGTCAAAACTTGGGTCTTTGATGGGGAGAAGAACACCCCATCGCCCATCTTTTTATAATGCGTACTATGTGTTTTGAGGCCTTGGGTCTCAGGGACATTTGGAAGTCATTTCCAAGCCTTTTATTTAAGTAACAATCCTGTGGTCTTCAGATGATGGTAACTGATTTCCACAAAAGCTTTTATGCCTTTTTATTGCCTGCTCTTTAAGAAATGTGGGTTGAGATAAAAATGAAGAAAGATGCCTTTGCAGCAAACTCATTGTTACTTTGCTTCCCACAGTGGATTGTTGTGATTTTCTGAACAGTTACTGAGTATTGGTTTTCTCCTAATTACTTCTTCAGAGTGATAATATCAGCTGTCTGATATTGAGTGATGACTCCTGCTATTATTAAGGATTTTTGTGTGTATTTTGAAAATTGTCTGCTATATGACAGCAACATTTGCTTTCCTCATGAACGTCAGTGAGGATAGAAAGACATTTGACAGGTCAACCAGTCCTCCCCTCGTCTCTGGAAGTAACACTTGTTGTTTGACATGCTTATCCTTCTATTTAAAACTGCCCAGAGCATAAGATAAAAATACATCTTAACCACTTCCCTTAGTAGAGGGCCACAGCCTGGGAAGCATAATGGACTTTTATCTAGCAAGATTTGTTCCTTAGATGAGCAGCTAAACAGAGCTGCCACTATTGCACAATTTCTGGGGACACTGTTCACATCAGAGTCTATGTGAATGGTGCTCCCTGACATTGTGCAATGAACAGTCTATGTAGCCAAACCTCACAGTTCTGAGTTAAGATACTTGAAACATTCCTAACCTTAGCACCATCTACTTTGAGAGTCTGCTTGCTGTCCCTGAGGGCTCAAGGTTATATTTAAAATTTCATGTAAATTTTACCTAGGACTATTCTTTTTTTGTTTATTTCAAGGTATGAATCATGTTTTAAATTGCTTACCATAGGGTAAAATTAACGCACCAGGAAAACTTACCATTTTTAAACTGCTGTAGTTGCTTGTACCCACTGGCATGCGCACACACACACACACCCAAAGATGATGATTGAACACAAAGATTGGCTTCTCTGGTGAGGAGTTGAATGAAACTCCGGGGTCTGGAAATTCAAGCTGATCTGTTTTGATTTGTCGGTCCATGCTCTCAAGGGTTTGCATATGGCTACTTTAAGGTACCAACCAAGAGCCTTAAAACAAGTAGACAGTCTTTGAAGCCCAATGAGCCAATTTATGTGTTAAGAATAATTCGTGTGGAAGGAAAGCAAGAATAACATCTTATATTTGTTTAATTTATTATACTTCAGAAAATTGTTTCACACTAAACTGTGAGCTTCTTCAGGACAAAGATTGTCTTTAAATTCTCTGTACTCCTATTGCCATAGTCCAAAATAGATTCTCAGTAAGTATTTATTTTGACAATGTTTTGTAGTTTTCACTGTACACATCTTGTACTTCCTTGGTTAAATTTATTCCTAAATATTTTATTGTTTTTAATACAATTGTAAATGAAATTGTTTTCTTAATTTCATTTTTGAGTTGTTCGTTGTGTTTGTGTATAGAATTACATTTGATTTTTCTGTATTGATCTTGTATCCTGAAAACTTGATGACATTGTTTATTAGCTCTAATAGTTTTCTTGTGCACTCCTTAGGATTTTCTATTTACAAGGTCATGTCCTCTCCAAATAGAAATAGTTTTACTTCTTCCTTTCCAATCAGGTGCCTTTTATTTCATTTTCTTGCCTAATTGCACTGGCTAGAACCTCCAGTACAGTGTTGGATAGAAGTAGGGAGAGTTGACATCCTTGTCTTGTTCTAGATATTGGGGGGAAACATTCAGTCTTACTATTAAATATGATGTTAGCTGTAGGTTTTTAAAGGACGTTCTTTATCAGGTTGAAGAAGTTCCCTTCTATTCCTAGTTTGCTTAATTTTTTTTGTTTTTTAAATCTTGAAAGGGTGTTGGAATCTGTAAAATACTTTTTCTTTATCTACTGAAATGATCGTGTCTTATTTAGCCTTTATTCTATTAATAAGGTGTATCACATTAATTGATTTTTGTATGTTAAGTTAACCTTGGATTCCTATGTTAAATATCACTTGTTCATGGTGTCTAATGCTTTGTGTGTGTGTGTTGCTTGATTCATTTTTCTAGTGTTTTGTTGAAGATTTTTGTATCTTTATCCATAAGGGGTATTGGCCTGTATTTCTCTCTTTTTATGATCTCTTTGCCTGGTTTTGAAATCAGGGTGCACTGGCCTCATTTAATGAACTGGGAAGTATTCCTTCTTCTTTTATTTTTTGCAAGAGTCTGTGAATAATTGGTGTTAATTCTTCTTTAAATGTTTGATGGAATTCACCTTTGAATCCTTTTGTACCTGGGATTTTTTTTGGGGGGGGGGCTAGGAAGTTTTAAAATTATTAATTCAATCTGTTTACTTGTTACAGGTGTATTCAGATTTTCTAATTCTTCTTGAGTCAGTTTCAGTAGTGTGTGTATTTCTAGGAATTTATCCATTTCATCCAAGTTATCTAATTTGTTGACATACTGTTGCTCATGGCATTCTTTCATTATCATTTTTTTTCCTCTAAGGCCAATAGTAATATCCCCTGTTATATATCTGATTTTAGTAATTTAATCTTATGTCTGTTTTTCTTGGCCAGTCTAGCCAAAGATTTGTAAATTTTATTGATATTTTCAAAGCACCAACTTTTGGTTTCATTGATTTTTCTCTATTATTTCTCTGTTCTCTATTTGATTAATTTCCACTCTAATCTTTATTCATCCGCCCTGCCCCCCTCCACTTGCTTTGGATTTAGTTTGCTTTTTCTAGTTTCTTATGGTGAAAGTATTTGATATCTTCTTTTTAAATATAGACATTTAAGCACAAGATTTTAACTTATGACCCTTATCGCATTTGTTTTTTTTCAAGATGAATATTGAACAATAATTTTTAGTTAATAATAATTATGATTAATTTTATGAAGCCAAATCACAGAATGATACGAGAGTGTATAAAAGGAGTTCCTTGGTTGAAGGAGTCAAGAAAGCTCCTACTAAAATATGTTGTTTAAACTGGGATCTAAAGGCTAGGTAATAGTTGCAAGTTAAAGAGAACGAGGATGAGGGCAAGCTTTTTTGTGGGACAAGGGAATTACAAGCAGAGACAACAATAAGATGTAATGGAGTTTGATTGCTCAAGGAACAGTCAGAAAGCCAAGCAAAGCCAAAGTTGAAGTGACTCACCACTGCCTCACGCTAAAATTTAAACTCCTTAGCCTGTTGTGCATGGCTCTTTCTAATGTGGAACTTGCTTAACTTCTCCAGCTTCTTTCATTTCTTGTCGCTTTGTCATTCACACTGTTAGTGTCATCCATGTTGAACCAATGATAATAATAGTTACTCTCTTCCAGGCACTGTGTTAAATTCATTACACAAACCTAATTAACCATTATATCCAGTTTCCCAGAAATAAAGTCCCCCCTCCCTTCATGAGTTTGATCCATGCAACTTCCATTTCCCAGAATGAACTATGCCTTTATTCCTTCCCACTCCCTTCCTGCCTCTGCCCTGTGTATTTGGCAAATACCTACTCAATGTTGCAGACTCACCTCAAGTATCCCTTTCACAGTAAACACTTTTTTATGTTCTTAAATAAAATATCAGTGAAGAACATCTAACACATCAGGATATTTTGTGTTAATCTGTTTCTCTCTTAGATTATAAATCCTTTTATGGCTGAAACCATGTTTAACTCATTTCTTTATCTCCAGTCTAGCGGAGTATCTGACACATGCTAGACCCTCAATAAGTATTTGTTGGATTAATGGGCAAATCCGGCTACCCAAAATGAGTTTCCACAGCTTTTTGGATAGCTGAGATGAAATTGTACTTCTTTATACTTCTCATAGCGCCTGGTGCAACACAGATAAATGCTCCCTAAAGTTAATTCAACTGAATGACAAATTAATATTATAGTGTCAGTAGCACGTTTTGAATCCGTCAGTAAAAAAGGCATCAAAAAAGCCTTAAAGTATTTGTAAAAAATAGAAATGATAAAAATCCGTTTGGATGACATCTTTTTTTGAAAATACAAAAACATTTCTGTTGTGTTTTGATACATAATTACACTTGAAGATTTTTGGTGTAACAGAGCTCTGTTTGGGAATTCTAATGATCATAATAAAAACACTGCTTGATAGTAAACAAAAAAAAAAAAACAAACCCATTGCTGTCAAGTCGATTCCGACTCATAACAATCTTGGAGGACAGAGTAGAACTTCCCCGTGGGGTTTCCAAGGCTGTAAATCTTTAAGGAAGCAGACTGCCCCATCTTTCTCCTCTGGAGCTGATGGTGGGTTCAAACTGCCAACATTTTGGTTAGCAGCTGAGCTCTTAACCATGGCACCACCAGTGCTCCTGCTTGGTACCAAACCAAGAAAACAAACCCGCTGCCGTTGAGCTGATTCCTACTCATAGCGACACTATAGGACAGAGTAGAGATGGCCCATAGGATTTCCAAGGAGCGGCTGGTAGATTCGAACTGTTGACCTTTGGATTAGCAGCAGAACTCTTAACCATTGTGCCACCAGTGCTCCTGCTTGATACTAAACCCATTGCCTTTGAGTCGATTCTGACTCAAAGCGACTCTACAGAACAGAGTAGAACTACCCCATAGGGCTTCTAAGCAATGGCTGGTGGATTCGAACTGCCAACTTTTGGTTAGCAGCCATAGCTCTTAACCACTGTACCACCAGGGTTCATACTAGGGGAGAGGAAATCCATTTTAAACATTTTTCAATGACACCTTTGTTTTCTGTATCTGGAAGCAATTCCCAGTGCTGTTTATTTAAACACCTTAGGATATGGGAAACTGAGTAGACTCTTGGGTCCCCAAAGAAGGGAGCAGAGTTAGTGTTTCCTACATACTCTTTGTCTTAGTCAAGACAAAGGAGAGCAGACAAAGGAGTGGCTGCATTGACGGTAGTGGCCCCAGCATGCCAATGCCAGGCAAGCAAGGTCGGTACTTCTCATGGTGGCAATTTGAGTTTCTTTGTCATCTGGCCCCTGTCTCCCTTTCCTACCTTGCATCTTTCCATGAGAAGCACGGTTTCTGCTTTTTGGTGCCTTTGCTGACTCCTCCATTCCTGCTTGGGACTCTCATCTCCTCTTTCATCCCAGCTCTCAAATCCCTACTCTTTCCCCTTAGACCCTGTGCAAATGCCACTTGCCTTCCCAAACTTTGGCTGCTTTCCTGTGTAGACGTCATCTCTCCCTTTCTAGAACCCCCAGCAGAGTTCCTGGCAATCCATTCACTTTGCTCTGCTTTGCATTATTCTTAAATGTATTCATGGCAATCGTCCCTCCTCCTGTGACCTCAGGGGGTCAAAGATCTCAGGCTTTTTTATTTTGTTTGTTTTGTTTAATTTCTGTTTCCAACAGGCTATAGGGCTTTCATTCATGCAACAATCTTTATATTTACTCTGTGCCAGGTCCTGTGCTAGCTGCTGAGGAATACAAAGATCAATTAGACGAGGTTCCAGGACTGTGAGAGGTCACAGTCCAGTGTGGGAGGCGGATAAGTAAACTGTAGGTGTCCATTTGTATTCTTGAACTGAATTACTTCCTGCCCTGGAAGTGTAGACCCTTTACCCTCAGCATCTCCTCACCTCAATGCTCCTACATAGAGACAATAGCCAGAGTAGACAGTGGGCTTGCAGTGGGCTAGAAACCTCTGTCCTCGTAAGACCTACAGGAGCAGATAATGTATGTGGTGTGTTCTAGGGGCGCCAAGGAGGTCAACTAATCCAAAATCATCTCTGTTGCTTAGATGCCATAATGCCTGATATGCCACCATTAATAAGTCATTCATTTGGGTACAGGATTATCCTCTCTCCAAATGTACTCCAAATGCACCTGAATTACTAAACACATAGCTATGCTCATAATCTCTTTCAGATTCATTCCCTTTCTTTTTTTACCTGTCTTCTCTCCTCTTTTAAGATGTAGCTAAATTGCCCTCCCTGGAAGACTCCCATAACACAATGGTTTTAGGGGCATCTCCTTTAGGTCCCCATAGCACTCTGTGCCTGCCACAACATAGGTTTTCCATCCTCTGTTGTTCATCTGTGTATTTGCCTGATTTACCCAGTATACCAAACTCTTAAGGAAAGAAAATGTTTTTCATCTTTATAACCCCAGTATCTAGCACAGGGCCAAATACATAGTGGGCTATTCTGTAAGGGAGCATGGAATGGACAGGTGGTTGCCTTTCTCTTTGTTAGAAGGAATCCTGAGCATATCTAGGGGACAGGCATGATGAAATGGACATGAAGGGCTGAGAGAGAAGAGGAGCAAGAAAATGGACCTCTGTGAAGCCACTTTTGTGTTAGAGGTCATTCTTGATCCTACTTTCTGCTATTGTTCACTTTTTGGTTTTACTCATAGATAAAGTGTCTTGTGAATTAAACATGTTCTTTTGTTCTACAATACACAATCTGAAGGACTGTTGGCTGGCAGGAGTTTTTCTGGAAGCATTTTATCAAGTGTAAAGGTGGCTACCCATGCTTCATTTATGAAAGCAAAATGCTTTCAAAATGTCTTATCTCTGCATGAACTGTGCTCTCTGAGAGCACAAACTTCTTCTCATGCCTGTCTCACCCATCCACCACCCCTTCCCCTTTGCTCAAAGAATAAGCTAGTAAAGGCAGTGAAAAAATGTTTTTCTTTTCTTTTTCCCCAAATTGCTTGTATTCGTAAGAAACACAGACCCACACAAGTTAGGCTGGGTTGTTTTAAAGGTACATCTAGACTGGAGCTGAAATCAGAACTGAAAACCAAGACACTATTGGTGTCTACCATTATCTGTTTCTCTCTGCTTAGCTGAATGAACTCCGTCTTTCTCACGATGTGTCTTCTCTCCCCAGAGTTGTTTCATTTTCCTCTTGCTCCTCCTGCTCTGCATGTCTTTTCTCTTTCCTCATATCTTCTGCTTACCCATAATTTCTGCTCCCTCATAACTTCCCATGACCCATCATGACTGCCCCAGACTCTGCTACCTCATGACTTTTTAGCTTCAAAAATATATGCCTCTAAATAAGTACATACCTTCTGGTTCATACCAATTGTGCTTTTTCCACAAATGCATTGTTTTTTTTTTTTAACCTTACAGAGTGCAATTTTATTCTAAAACACGTGAGGTCACTGTGAGTCAGAACCTACTTGATGGCAACTTTTTTTTTTCTTTTTTTTTTTTTAATTGTACTTCAGGTGAAGGCTTACAGAAGAAATAGTTTCTCATGAAACAGTAGTACACATATTGTTTTATGACATTGGTTAACAACCCCACAACATGTCAACCCTCTCCCTTCTCGACCTTTTTTTTTTTTTTTTTTTGGTGAAAATATACATAGCCTAAGATACACCATTTCAAAAATTTCTACATGCACAGTTCAGTGACATCGACTATGCTTTTCCAATTGTGCTGCTATTCTCACTTTAGATGAAGGCTTACAGAACAAAATAGTTTCTCATTTAACAGTTAGTACACACGTTGCACTATGACAATGGTTAACAACCTCACAACACATCAACATTATCCTTACTCAACCTTAGGTTTCTTATCACCAGCTTCCTTGTCCCCTTCTGCCTTCTGGCCCTTGTCCCTGGACTGCTGTACCTCATTAGTCCCATTTGGTTTTATGGGGCTGTCCACTCCCAGGCTGAACTGTGAACCTAGGAGATGACTTCACCACTGAGCTAAAGGGGTGTCTCGGGGCCATACTCTCGGGGTTTCTCCAGTCTCCTTTAAGCCAGTAAATCTGGTCTTTTTTTGTGAGTTAGAATTTTGTTCTACATCCTTCTCCAGCTGTGTCCAGAACCCTCTGTTGTGATCCCGGTCAGAGCAGTCAGTGGTGGTAGCCGGGCACCATCTAGCTGTACTGGACGCAGTCTGGTGGAGGCCTTGGTAGCTGTGGACAATTAGTCCTTCGGACGCAAATGCGTTATTTTTAAATTAATTTTTAGCAGGGTTAATCCACTAATTAATTTGCCCTCACGTAACTAAGTTGATTATATATTGTGGTTGCCTGTCAGTTATTACCACTAAATTATAAAATTCTTTAGGGCAGAGCTGTATCTCCCTCATGGTGTTATCCTCAGAACATACCACATTCCTGGCATCCTGTAGATAGTTGATACATTGAATAAATGGCTAAATGAGGCTCCTAACTGATCCCCCTACTTGTTACCTTCTTCTAATCCACCTACAAAAGAGTAATCTTTTCAAAACTGAAATCAAATAATGATATTCCCTGCTTAAAATCGCTAGTTAATATTTATTATACAAATTAGCATAAGGATGTTTATTGCCTACCTCTCCAGCTTTTTCTCCTGCCCCTGCCCAACTTCTTGTACTTAATGCTTCTACAAAGCCATTGTCATTCCTGAAATAAGTTACGCTGTTACATCCTTGTCTACGCCTATGGCAGAATCTGTAGAAATGGAAAGGATGAGAGAGTGAAGATAAATTTAAGAGATGGGTTGATTGGATTTAAAGTATAAATGATATTACCCTAACTAATGTGTAAATTCTCACAAAACCTACCTTTGCCATATACATAGTAAGCATGTGATATATTCTTGTTAAATTGGATTAAAAAGTGGTATTTGTGTTTTTATTTGGCTTCGGGTCTAGTAAGAATGAGTGAGTCAAAGGAACCTAAAAGGGTGAGTTCATTGGTACAGGAACAATTTCATCCTTTTTCAAGCTCAATAGCTATTATTGTGACTAACAAAGCAACGCTTATGAGTGTAACACAAACAAGAAGTAGTCAGGAGAGTGTTTATGATGTCACCATAAATATTTGTAAAAGGGACATGATACAATGGTTTGTGAGATGTGGGTTATGAAAGGTTAGACTATGAATTGAATGTTCATTTAGATCAAGTAATTATAACATCTGACACTTGTGTAGCCTTTTCTAATTTACAAAGCACACTTACATTCATAATCTTATTTAAACTTCAGTTTCTCAATCTCCACTGTGTCATTCTTTCAGTGTGCATTCTGTAATATTTCCCATCTTTAAAATTTCCTCTCTAGATCCCATGTTTTCCACCAGAAACAAACTCTATGTGTCTCCTCACTTTTATAGCAAAGCCCAAGAGCTGCCTGTATTCACTGTCTACTTTCTCACCTCCCATTCTTCAGGAGTTCCTGCATGGTGTAAATGGTTAATGCACTCAGCTGCTACCTGAAAGGCTAGAGGTTTGAGAACACCCGGAGGCACCTCGAAAGAAAGGCCTGGCAATCTACTTCCAAAATCAGCCGTTGAAAACTCTGGAGCATAGTTCTACTCTGACACTCATGGGGTTGCCATGAGTTGGAATTGACTGTATAGCAATTGGTTGTTCTTTCTTCAATCAACTAAGATCTGGTTTTCATCCCCACAAATCCATTGAGATTGCTTTTGTCAAGGTCACTAAAAACCTCCATTTTGTCTATTCACTCCCTCCTCCTTGAAACACTTCTTCACTTGGCTTCAGACACAGTATACTCTACTGGTTTCCCAGCTACCTCACGGGCTATTCCTCCTCCAGAATTCTAAGTCTCCCAGTGCTCAATTTTTGTCTCTCCTCTTGTCTTTATCGACATTCACTGGCAAGGTGATCTCAGCCAGACCCTGGTTTTCAATATTACCTGCAAACTGATGTATCCCACATTTACATCTTCAACCCAGTTCTCTCTCTGACACTCTCAACCTGTGTTCCAGTGGCCTTCTTAACTCTTATCTAGATAGGCATCTCAAGTTTACGTCCCTAAAACAGAGCTCGGCAAATCCCTGCTCTAATGCCAGTGTTCCCCCTCTCAGGAAGTGGTACTAAATTCACTGAGGTGCTGTAGCCAAAAACCTAGACGTCATCATCCTTAATGCCTCTCTTTCCTCAGGCCCTGCATTTCCTCAATCAGCAAGTCCTATTGGCTTTCCCTCTGCATATACCTGGAATCTATGTATTGTGATCTCTACCACTACCAACCTAGGCA
The DNA here is from genome assembly GCA_030035585.1 of Dugong dugon. Lineage (NCBI taxonomy): Eukaryota > Metazoa > Chordata > Mammalia > Sirenia > Dugongidae > Dugong > Dugong dugon. The sequence continues at coordinate 95,095,413 of CM057462.1, forward strand.
AAAAGCTTTTATCACCAGCCTACACTTCTAAAATAGTTTCTTAACTGAGTTCTTTACTTTCTTCGTTACTACTTTTGTTGTCATGGAAACCCTGGTGGAGTAGTGGTTAAGAGCTAGTGCTGCTAACCAAAAGGTCGGCAGTTCGAATCCACCAGGCACTTCTTGGAAACTCTGTGGGGCAGTTCTTATTCTGTGCTATAGGGTCGCTATGAGTCAGAATCTACTCAGTGGCAATGGGTTTGGTTTTGGTTTGTTGTCATTTCTCCACAGAGCAGCCAAAGTGCTTCTTTTAAATGTAAAACCATGCGGTGGGATTCCCTTCACATTCTGATTGCATAAAACTCAAAGACTTTCTCAGAGCCTGTAAGGCCTACATGATCTACCTCCTGCCTCTCTGTTCAAGTGTATTTCTACCTTAGAGTGTTTGCACTTACTGATATTTCTCTGGAATGCTCTTCTCCCAGTCCTTCCCATAATTCACTCCTTCAATTCCTTAAGGTTCTACTCAAATGTTACCCTTACCCCACCATCCTATTACTTTTTTTCCCCCTGTTATTGCTGTTAGTTCCCAGTGAGTCAGCTCCCACGTGTGAGGACCTTATTATAACAGAATGAAGCGTTGCTCAGTCCTGCACCATCTTCGTGATCCTTGGTATATTTGAGTCCATTGTTGTGGTTCTTGTGTCAGCCATCTATCTGAAGTTTCCCTTGTTTTCACTGGGCCTCTACTTTACCAACCATAATGTCCTTTCTAGCAATTGTCTTTCCTGATAATGTGTCCAAAGTAAGCAAGGTAAAGTCTCACCATCCTCATTTCTAAGGATATTCTTGTTGTGTTGTTTTTAAGACTGATTTGTTTATTCTTTTGGCAGTCACAGTATAGTCAATATTCTTTGCCAATACCACAGTTCAAATGCATTAATTCTTATTCTGTCTTTTTTTTTTTTTCATTATCCAACTTTCACATGCATAGGAAATGATTGAAAAGACCATAACTTGGGTTAGATGCATGTTAGTCATCATCAAAGTGAAATCTTTGCTTCTTAAAACGTTAAAGAGATCGTAGCCCAATGCAATATGTCATTTGATTTCTTGACTGCTGCTTCCATGGGCGTTGATTGATGAACCAAGTAGAATGAAATCATTGACAACTTCAGTTTCTTCTCCATTTATCAAGATGTTGTTCCTTAATGCACTTTATTTTTCCTAATTCTCTTACCTATCAATATATTATATATTTGTTTAATTGTTTATGGTCCCTAGAGATATAAATCCAAGAGGCAGGGGTTTTTTTACCTTGTCCCCTCCTATATTTCTAGCATTGAGGACAGTGTTGTATTATTGTAGAAGCTCAACAAATATTTGTTAAATGAGGTAATGAGACTTGAATATAAATCTCTTAACTAGAACTTGAGTGTTCTTTCCATCACCCAAAGGTCATATAAAAAGTGATCATCTTTCCATCTTTTTTGATATCTTCAGATTTTCTGAAAATTATTTTCATGACCTTGATTTCAGATTTTTCTAGATCAATGAAAATTTATCAGAGAGCAGTTATGTCACTGTGATTTGGTTTGGTGGGCTGAGGGTCTGTGATAGCGACATCAGCATTATCTCATTGGCTCAGAGTCCCTTTCACACTCATGCTGCACTGTGTAGATTTAGGTACTGTGCCATGGTTGGCAGGAGAACCCCCTAAAAGAATAAGAATTTATGGATTTTAAATTTTGACCCAGTGAAGCTAAAACAGCAGAGGAGGAAACATGAGTTTATTGAAGCCACTTCAAGCAATCTCCTTGTAAAATGCCATAGATAGTACAATCTTGGGCATAGACTTGCATAATATTGAGGGCCCAGTCTGGTTGTTCCAGGCCCTGGCATGCTGTGGCAGTGTCCTGTTTTTTCCCCCATGTAGTAATCACCTTAAAGACTCTCACATTCCCTGTTTTCATTGCCCATGAATTCAGTATTCCTCACATTTTCCAGGGAGACTTATTAAAATTATTTCACAAAGATTTACCGTGAGATAGGGCAGCTTCCATTTATTATGTACCTAGTATGTGCTCAGAATTTTAAGTATTATCTTATTTAATTTTTAAATTCCTGAGTTAGTCATTTGTAGTGTTGTCTACCCAGAATAGCCTCCTTCCTTTTTTTAGAAAATGGTTCTCCTTCATCCAAACCCTGGCTTAACAGGGGCTTTGCATATAGCTCCCCACCTGCTGGCCAGATGAGTCATAATAAGACCCAAGATGAGCCAATTAGAGTCTTCATGCAGGGTTTTTTTTAACTGTTGTAAAAATATAAATATTTGACAATTCAACATCTTTCAGGTATACAATTCAGTGACATCAATTATATCACTCATAGCAGGATTTTTATAGTGGGTGCTAGAAGATAAAAACATGATCTTCTCTCTGGTCATGAAGTTGTAAGGAGTGGCCTGTGAGCATGCATACTGTGTGGATGAGCTGGACTAAACAAATTCACTTGACATACAGAGAAGAACATAGATAGACAGAGGCAGAGAGACCCAAAGGTGTTTGGATCCCTTTATTAAGTCTTCTTGAGGTTGGGACAGTCTACGATTTCAATCCTCTCGATAGCTAAGTGATATGAACCAATAATTTCCCCTTTTTTGCTTATGTCCATTTAAATTGGATATTTGGCAGTTGTAACTGTCCTAATTAGTTTAGTAGATTATCTCCATTTTATAGATGTAAATCACAGGTCATTACCTGTTAAGTGGTTAAATGAGATTCGAATTCAGGTCTGTGGGCTTCTAATCCCCTTGCTCTGTCCACAGTGCCCTATGCCTCCTCCTTTTTTTCCTTCTAAAGGAGTTAGCAGAGTCCCTGGGTGGTACAAACGTTAACACGCTCAGTTGCTAACCAAAAGCTTGGAGGTTCAGGTACACCCAGAGGTACCTCTGAAGAAAGGCCTGGTGATCCACTTTAGAAAATCACCCATTGAAAACCCTATGGAACATAGTTCTACTCTGATACACATGGGATTGTCATGAGTTGGAATCGACTTGATGACAACTGGTTAAAGAAGTTCGCCCTCAGAAATCAGTTAAAAATGTGACACAATCTACTTAGATTTGATTTTTTTTTTAGAGATAAGCACATAATGTAGTTACAGAAAAAGTTCTTACTGCCCAAGTGGCCTCACAAAAGCTCCTTTCACACTCTGTGCTCGAGTTTCCTTATTTGTAAAATGACCAGGTCGGACTCAGTGTCCTCTGAAATCTTTTTTTCCATGGAAAGTTTTCTATTCAAATTGATTTTTAGTGCCTCTGAAAATCTAATTATACTGACTGTGTCTTTAGGATTTATCTAAATATGAAAACATAGAGCCATCGAGAGGAGGTGCTTCCATCAGACATCATGGTTATGAGCCAAGCTGGCTTCCAGCCCTCCAGCAATAAGTCTAGAGTAGCGCTGTCAGAACATCAATATGTTATTATTTCCAGATCAGAGCACTATCCTAAAGGACATGAGTGCACTGCCAGGAAAGAATTAAAAAATATCCAGAAACAACCAGTCTTCTGGAAGATCAAAAGGCAATTGTCTTTTTTTTTTTTTCCCATGAAAATTATAGTATACACTCCCAAATCTTGGAAATACATTATTTTGTAAGGGTTGTGATGAGCACCTTTCTTTGGCATTCAAGTCGGGAGCCTAACAACTCCTGCAGAACATCTGGAGCTCTGTAGATAGATGACCACATAAAGTGGTAAACAGGCACAGAGAAGTTTGTTTCAGCACCAACATGCGCCAACAGACACAGGCATGCAAATCTGAACAGAGACACACACACATACACACAGAGTGGCCTTTTTGTTTTTGTTGGAATGCATTCTTAGGATTGTGTGCTTGGAAATTGTACCCTGTGGAAGCCTCTTGATACCTGCCCAAGTCTAAAGTATCAGGATAATCTTACCCTGAATGTTGTTGTGGTTTAACACTCATTTTTCGAAATAACTTTTATAAGAGGTGGTTCTTTTAAGATTTTAATGATGTCTTTTCCCCAGAAGCTCTAATTATTTTTTATTCATATTGATGTGGTGTTTTATTGCTAGCCAAGTGTTTTAATGCAAATTATCTATGTAACTTAACTACCAAACCTCTGAGGTAGGTAGTAGTATTATTTATGTTTTTTTGATTTGCCTTTCTACATCATGTTGTAGTTGTATGCTGTCGAGTCAATCCTAACTCATAGCGACCTTATAAGACAGAGTGGAACTACCTCATACGGTTTCCGAAGAGAAGCAACTGGTGGGTTCAAACTGCCAGCCTATCAATTACAAGCCGAGTGCTTAACCATTGTGTCACCAGGGCTCCTTTTAATAATTCAACATCCTAAAAACCCAAAAAACCACACCCATTGTTGTGAAGTTGATTCCAACTCATAGCGACCCTATAGAACAGAGTAGAACTGCCTTATAGGGTTTCCAAGGAGTGGCTGGTAGGTTTGAATTGCCAACCTTTTGGTTAGCAGCCGAGCTCTTAACCACTGAGCCACTAGGCTTCTTCAACATCATAGCAGCTCCATAACTATCTGCATTTAAAGATGAAGAAAATGAGGCTCAGACAAATGACTTATCCTGGGTCACATAGCTGCTGAGGGATAAGATTGATACTCTACATAGGTTTCGGATAGCACAAAGAGTAGGGCCTTTAGAGCCAAACATTATTTAGGTTGGAATTCCAAATTCACCCATTAAATTTATGACTTTGAGATGGTGGCTTAATCTATTGGATCCTTGCTTCCCTTACCTGTAAACTGATGCTAAACAACAACAACAAAAAAAAAAACCACCATCAAGTCGATTCCAACTCATAGCGATCCTATAGGACAGAGTAGTAGAACTGCCCCATAGGGTTTCCAAGGCTGTAAATTTTTATGGAAGCAGACTGCCGTGTCTTTCTCCTCCAGAGAGGCTGGTGGGTTCAAAACGCTGACCTTTCGGTTAGCAGCCAAACACTTTAACCGCGGTACCACCAGGGCTCCTTAAACTAGTGCTAATGATATCAAAATTATAAGCTTGTTGTGAATGTTAAATGAGAAACCATACAAAGCACTTAGCATATGAGCCAGAATCAGCTCGATGGCAACAGATATATAGTACTCATCAAATGGCTCTAGTTCTAAGTTTGACGCTAGTCATCCAAGTGCAGTTGACTGTAACAAAAAGAAAAAAAAATCCCAGTTAAATCTATTCAGTATTGATATAGGAGGGTCTGTGGAAGGTCCAAATGTTCAGTGAAACTTGTATAGTATGAAGTGGTCAGTGCCAAAGTGTCTCGAGACTCCAGGGATTTGCTACCTCTCTACTTTATCCCTAACTGAAAATTAATCCACGGGGACAAGCTCTGGGATTCCACAGGGCTTTTTGGTGGTAAGGTTCATGGACTTGCCTATGTTACTTTCTGGTACTCTAACCCCCCATCCACTGCTGTCGAGTTGATTCCGACTCATAGTGACCCTATAGGATAGAGTACAACTGTCCCATAAGTTTTCTAAGGCTATAATCTTTTCAGAAGCAGATTACCAAGAATCAGCTGGTAGGTTTGAAATGCCCATCTTTTGGTTAGCAGCTGAGCGATCAATCACTGCACCACCCAGTCTCCATTCTCCTACTCTCAGACTCTCCAAACTCATTGCCATGGAGTCGATTCTGACCCATCGTGACCCTAGACAACAGAGTAGAACTGTCCCATAGGGTTTCCAAGGAGCAGCTGGTGGATTTGAACTGCTGACATTTTGGTTAGCAGCCGTATCACTTAACCACTGCACTACCAGGGCTCCTCTGCTACTCTTTTGACCCATTAATCACATATTCACATAGAATCTAGAAGTGTGTGTCTTCCAGGCCAAAGAAAAATGTTGCTCCATACTGCCCTGGTGCTGTCATGTGGGGTTGATATCTGACAGAAATGATAAACTATCTTAGAGAGTACATTGGATCTCTGGGAAGTTAGCCAGCTTCTCTCCATGCCATGACCACAGATCTTAGCTTGCTACCAGGTCTGTACTGGCTTCTCGTCATAGTGTGTGGATGAGGTGGTGCTGATTTCAAAAATTACTACAAAGACAGTGTGGTATTCACATAAGGTAGACATGCAGATAAGTAGTGTAGAATTGAGAGACTATATACTTAAGGTAGAGCTATTTTTGAAAAGAGTGCCAAGATAATTCAATAGCGAGAGAAGTCTTTTCAACAAATAGTGCTGAGACAATTAGATATCCACGTGCAAAAAAATGAAGTTGGAGCGCTACCTCACACCATAGACAAAATTAATCATAAACCTAAATGTAAAAGCTAAGATTATCAAGTCTTAAAAGATATGGGTGAATATTTATGACCTCGAGTTAGTCAATGATTTCTTAGATATGACTCCAGAGCACAAGAGACAAAATTAAAAATAGATGAATTGGACTAAATTAAAATTAAGAAAAACAACAACTTTTGTGCTTCCAAGGACACCATCAAAAAGAGAAAAAAACACCCACTGAAAGGAAGAAAAAAATATGTAAATCATTTCTCTGATAAGCCATTTGTTTCCAAAACATGTAAAGAACTCTTTATAACTCAACATTAAAAAACAACCCAATTTAAAAATGGGCAAAGGCTTTGAATAAACATTTCTCCAAAGAAGTTAGACAAATAGGCATTAAGCACATGAAAATATGCTCAAAATCATAAGTCATAGGAAAATGCAAATCAAAACGACAATGAGATACCACTTCACACCCACTACCCCTTGCCATGGAGTCGATTCCAACTCATAGCAACCCTGTAGGAGAGAGTAAAACTGCCCCATAGAGTTTCCAAGGAGGAGCTGGTGGATTTGAACCACCAAAACGTTTGGTTAGCAGCTGGGCTCTTACACACTGCGCCACCACTAGGATAGCTGTAGTCAAAAAGACAGGCAGAACAAGTGTTGGAGAGGATGTAGAGAAATTGGAACACTGATACTTATGTGGTTGGATTCTAAAATTGAGCAGCCACTTTGGAAGTCAGTTTCACAATTACTCAAAAGGTTAAACATAGAGTTACCGTATTATTCAGCAATTTCACTCCTGGGTAAATACCCAGAAAAAATGAAAGCATATGTACACAAAAACTGGTACACAAATGTTCCTAGCACCATCATTCATTGTTGTTATTGTTAGGTGCCTTTGAGATGGTTCCAACTTATAACAACCCTGTGTACAACAGAGTGAAACACTGCCCAGTCTTGTGCCATCCACGTAATGGTTGTTACTTTTGAGCCAATTGTTGCAGCCACTGTGCCATTTTATCTTGTTGAGGGTCTTTCTCTTTTTTGCTGACCCTCTACTTTACCAAGCATGATGTCCTTCTCCAGGGAATAGGCCTTCCTGATAACAAGTCCAAAGTATGTAGACATAGTCTCGCCATCCTTTTTTCTAAGGAGCATTCTGGCTATACTTCTTCAAGACAGATTTGTTCATTCTTCTGGCAGTCCATGGTGTATTCAGTATTCTTTGTCAAGACCGTAATTCAAAGGCATCAGTTCTTCTTCAGTCTTCCTTATTTATTGTCCAGCTTTTGCATGCTTATGAGGCAATTGAAAAATGCCATGGCCTCCGTCAGGTGCACTTTAGTCCTTAAGGTGACTTCTTTGCTTTTTAACACATTAAAGAGTTTTTTTTGCAGGAGATTTGCTCAGTACAATATGTCGTTTGATTTCTTGGCTGCTGCTTCAATGGATGTTGTTTGTGGATCCAAGTAATATGAAATCCTTGACAACTTTAATCTTTTCTCCATTTATCATGATGTTGTTTATTGGTCCAGTTGTGAGGATTTTTGTGCAATCCATACTGAAGGCTGTGGTCTTAGATCTTCTTCAGTAAGTGCTTCAAGTCCTCTTCATTTTCAGCAAGCAAGTTGTGTCTTGTGCATATCACAGGTTGTTAATGAGTTTTCCTCTAATCATTCTTCGTATAGTTCGACTTCTCAGATTACTTGCTCAGCATACAGATTGAATAAGAATGGTGAAAGGATACAACCCTGATGCACCCTTTTCCTGATTTAAACCACATCATACCCCCTTGTTCTGTTCCAGCAACTGCCTCTTTGTCTATGTACAGGTTCTTCATGAGCACAATTAAGAGTTCTGGAATTTACATTCTTTGCAATGTTACCCATAATTTGCTATGATCCGCAAAGTCAAATGCTTTTGAGTAGTCAATAACACAGGGAAACATCTTTCTGGTATTCTCTGCTTTCAGCCAAGATCCATCTGACATCAGCAATGATATCGCTTGTTCCATATCCTCTTCTGAATCCTGCTTAATTTTCTGGCACTTCCCTGTGGATGTACTGCTGCAACTGTTTTTGAATTATCTTCAGTATAATTTAACTTACGTGTGATATTAATAATACTGTTCATTAATTTCTGCATTTCGTTGGATCACCTTTCTTTGGAATGGGCACGAATATGGATCTCGTCCAGTTCGTTGGCCAGGTAGCTGTCTTCCAAATTTCTTGGCATAGACAAGTGAGTGCTTCCAGTGTTGCATCTGTTTGTTGAAACATCTCAGTTGATATTCCATCAATTCCTGGAGCTTTGTTTTTTTGCCAATGCCTTCAGTTTAGCTTGGACTTCTTCCTTCAGCACCATCGGTTCTTGATCATACTGCTTCCTAACATAGTTGAATATCTACCAGTTCTTTTTGGTACAGTGACTCTGTGTATTCTATCCATCTTCTTTTGATGTTTCTAATGTTGTTCAATTTTTTGCCCATAGAATCCTTCAATATTGCAACTTGAGGCTTGAACTTTTTCTTCAGTTCTTTTAGCTTGGGAAATGCCAAGTGTCATGTCATGTCATTATAATACTTTACTTTGTCTTCTCGAGCTGCCCTTTGAAATCTTCTGTTCAACTCTTTTACTTCATCATTTCTTCCTTTCACTTTTAGCTACATTACACTTAAGAGGAATTTTAAGAGTCTCGTCTGACATCTGTTTTAGTCTTTTATTTCTTATGTGTCTTCTTAGTGACTTTTTTGCTTTTTTCCTGTATGATTTCGTTGATGTCATCCCACAACTGGTCTGGTCTTCAGTCATTAGTGTTCAGTGCATCAAATCTATTCTTGAGAGGGTCTCTAAATTCAGATGGAATATACTCAAGGTCTTACTTTGGCTCTTGTGGACTTGTTTTAATTTTCTTCGGCTTCAACTTGAACTTACTTAGGAACAATTGATGGTCTATTTTGCAGTTGGCCCCTGGCCTTGTTCTGACTGATAATATTGAGCTTCTCCATTTTCTCTTTCCACAGATGTAGTCAATTTGAGTCCTATGTATTCTGTCTGGTGAAGTCCACGTGTATAGTCATCATTTATGTTGTTGAAAAAGGATATTTTTAGTGACTAAGTCATTGGTATTGCTAAATTCTATCGTATGATCGCCTGTGTTTTTCCTATCACCAAGGCCATATTTTCCAACTACTGATCCTTCTTTGTTTCCAGCTTTTGCATTCCAATCGTCAGTAATGAGCAATGAATCTTGATTGCATGTTTGATCAATTTTAGACTGTAGACATTGGTAAAAAAAAAAAAATTCAATTTCTTCATCTTTGGCATTAGTGCTTGGTGCATAAATTTTGAATAATAGTTGTAATGACTAGCCTTCCTTGTAGGTGTATGGATATTATCCTATCAGTGACAGCATTGTACTTCAGGATATATTTTTAAATATTCTTTTTGAAGATGAATGTGATGCCATTTCTCTTCAATTTGTCATTCCCAGCATAGTAGACCATATGATTGTCTGATTAAAGTTGGGCAGTACCAGTCCATTTCATCTCACTAGTGCCTGGCATATTGATATTCAAGTGTTCCATTTCATTTTTGACAGCTTCCAATTTTCCTTAGTTCATACTTTGAACATTCCACATTCCAATTATTAGTGGATGTTTGTAGCTGTTTCTTCTCATTTTGAGTTGTGCCACATCGGCAGATGAAGGTCCTGAAAGCTTTACTCCACCGTGTCATTAAGGTCAACTCTACTTTGAGGAGGTAGAGCTCTGTCCCAGTTGTATTTTGACTGTTTTCCAACCTGAAGGGCTTGTCTTCCAGTACTATATTAGACAATGTTCCACTGCTATCCATAAGGTTTTCACTCATCAGTTTTTCTTAGAAGCAGATCAGCAGGTCCTTCTTCTGAGTCTGTCGTAGTCTGGAAGGTCTGCTGAAACCTGTCCACCATGGGTGACCTTGCTGGTATTTTAAATATCAGAGACAAAGCTTCCAGCATCACAACAGCACGCAAGCTACCACAGTATGACAAACTGACAGATGAGCACATCGTATGCAAAAAGTGAAAATAGCCCGAATATCAATCAGCCAAGGAATGGATAAATATGGTATATGCATACAATGGGATATTATTTAGCAATAAAAAGAAGTGAAATACAGGTATATGCTACAAGGTGAATGAACCTTAAAAAACATACTAAGTGAAAGAAGCCACATATTGCACAATTCAGTTTATACAAAATGTCCAGAACAGGTAGATTTGTAGAGGCAGAACATAGATCAGTTGCCACCAGGTGCTGGGGAGTTGGGGTGGTAAATCAAGATAGGGTTTCTCTCATGGGAAATAAAAATGTTCTAAAAGTAGATAGTGGTGGTAATTGCCCGACTCTGTGAATACACTATTAGCCATTGGACAATTTATAAGGGTTCATTTTATGGTATGAAAATTATATCTCAGTTCACTATTATTAGATGAAAAGGAACTTAAGCTTTCTGATGATCCTAAGAAATGGAAAAAGAAAATAAGATAACATTTTTTTCTGTTCTTAAAAGTATAGCCTCTTGCTTTGCTTGTGGTAGTTTCTTATCAATATGTCATCTTTAAAATTTCCTTATCAAGTTTTCCCAGGTAGCCTTTGCTAATGTTGTATTTCCTTCATCATCTAATACATATCCTTTAGTAGCATTCTCAACAGTCATCATCCTGCTTGATTGTATTAAATGAACCACATTCACCAATGCTTCTCTCTTCTCTGTTCAGGCATTCTCAATAGTTATATTGCTCCCCAAACCAAAAGAGAATATCAAGTCTTTTACTGTAAAAGAGCTATCGTGAACAATTACCCTGACCCAAAATATTATTTTCTCATAAAAGCCACTTCTGTTTATTCATGAATGAGGCCAACTATCTTCTTTCTTGTAAGCTGTAGGCATAAAGACCTGCACTCACTTTTATTCATTTATTAAGTAACTGATTTTTCAGTAAATATTTATTGATCACCTACTTTGTGCTAGACACTATAGTAGGCACTGACTATCAAGTAGTGAAAAAAATACAAAAAGCTTGTTTCTTTTGGAGTAACCCTCTAGTGGGAGGATACAAATGATAAAAATAATCAGCAAATTATTTGGTATGCTTTTGTTATTAGTTTCAGTAGAATCGATTCCAACACATGGCAACCCCATGTGCACAGAGTAGAACTGCATTCCATAGGGTTTTCAAGGCTGTGACCTTTCAGAAGCAGATCTCCAGGCCTTACTTCTGAGGCATCTCTGGGTGCATTTGAACCACCAACCTTTCAGTTACTGGGGCAGCATGTTAGAAAATGATAAATACTGTGCAAAAATAATAAAGCAAAGGAAAGAGTGCTGGCATAGGGATGGTCAGTGTAGGCAATAAGAAGGTGATATTTGAGCAGTGGCTTGAGGAAGTATAGGAGGGAGCCATGGAATGAGCTGAGGGAGAGTATTTCAGGCAGAGAGAATAGCCAGTGAAAAGTTTCTGGCATGTTCTAGAAATAGCAAAGGATCACTGCAGCTCAAGCAAAGTGAGAAAGGAGGAGCCTGTGGAGCAATGGGGAAATCCTGGTGGCACAGTGGATAAGAGCTACGGCTGCTAACCAAAAGGTCAGCAGTTCAAATCCACCAGGTGCTCCGTGGAAATCCTGTGGAGCAGTTCTACTCTGTCCTGTAGGATTGCTATAAGTCAGAATCAACTCGACGGCAAAGGTTTTTTTCTTTTTTGGTTTATGGAGCAGTGGAGTTGGCGAGTTACCGGGGACCACATTTGGGGCCTCATAGGCCACTGTAAGAACTTTGGATCTCACTCTGAATGAAATGGGACCAACTGGAAGATGTTCAGTCAATGAATGATGTGAACCGACTTAGATTTTTAAAGAATTACCCTGGCTGCTATTCTGAAAATAGACTGTAGGGACACAAAAGGCACCGGAGCAAATTCAGTTAGAAACCGATTTTCATGTCTAAGCGTTTTTAAAAGTCTTTTATTATTTTTTACATTGACTACATTCATCATGTTATGCACCATCACTAATATCCATTACCAAATTTTCCATCACTAGTAACAGACACTCAGTACTTCCTAAACAAAGACTCCTCGTTGCCCCCTCCCTCCCACGCCAGGTAACCACTAATAAACTTTGGTCTCTATACATTTGCCTATTGTAGATATTTATGTCTAAGTTTTGATTGCTTATGAATCTGTACTTTTTATACCCGTGGCGACCACTGCATAAAATGAGCAGTGTCCTAAAGTCCGCTTCTCTGAGACATTGTGAGAGTTGGGGAACTGAGATGTAGGGGAAAATCTGAAATAAAGAAACCAGGCTTCCATTCCAGGAGCACAGATACAATTAAGAAAGAGGATTATCAAGATCCAGAAGGAGGATAAATGAGAGTAAGGCCTAAAAGAAGAGTCAAAGGGGAGGCCATTGAGGCATCCCTTCTTATATGATTGTTAATCAGTGTTTGTCAGTATGAGCCATAAGCAATGATCATATTGTACTCAGATGCAAAACGCTGGGACGCTTGTCCTTTGCGACCTAATGTCTTTGGAGTATAACTGGTCACTCTGGGAGATACCTTTAGTTTTTCAGGGGTCTTAGAGTCTTTGAATCTATTACTGCTGTGCTGTGCTAATGGTGATTCCAGCGACCTTCAAGCGATATCATGTTTGCTTGGAGGCCAGTCTTCCTGGATCAGGGGTGGAAGTTTAAATACACACCAGCTTGCTTACAGCAGCCAGGGGAGTTGGTCCCAAACCTGGGTAAAGTTGAATTCCTTATTCCAGTCGCACTGTTATTTCTTTGTGTAACATAGACATTTTCCTTGCTCTGTAATCCCCTGCAGTGAAAAGAATTTATAATCTCTCCCGGGTTTTCTCCTTTGTTGTGGTCTAACATATGTCATTCAGGAAATCTGACCCCGTGTGTTGGGTGTTCTTTCATCGTGCACGGAATGGGCTGAACAATGCAGAGCGAGTCAGACAGGAGGTTTGATAGCTCCAAACGCAATGCAAAAGGTAGAAGGAAAGAGAGTTTTATTTGATTAATCTGATCTCCGTGAACTTCGGGTAAAAGAAAACCCAAAAACATGCCGACATATCACCCAGCATGGAGAAGGAAATGCAAAATGAGAGAGAAAACAGAGAATACTGTTTAAAGGGAGATTTTCCTATAATTTTGGAAACTCAAATTCTTTCCGCTTCTGAGGTAAATTGGAAGAAATACCACATACACTATGGGAACCTATGGTTTAGACTTGGCTGCAGATCAATCTTCTCATTTGATATGTAAAGGAGACTCCTGATGATGTTCCAGCTGAACGCTTACATGTCGATTGCTAAGTCATTTCTATTCGTATCGAAATGGTATCTACTCAGCAATGGGAAGTGACATGCCATCAGAAAGAAAAATGAAAGGACAAAGATCTAAGTAATAACTATGTGGCAGCAAGAACACAGACAGAGATTTGCAATTAAGGAAAATGTACTACGTTTCTGAGTGCTGGGTTATTGATAGTGTACCAGCTCTTCAGGATGTTGCCTGTGAGCGATATGCCTCCCCCTTGGCGACATTCATGGATATGGTAGGTGTCGGTGATGCTATGAACAGCACACTTTATCTGACAGTTCCAGAATAGAGCTGGGAGATGGTTTCATATTTAAAATCACTGAGTATCAAGAAGTTAAAAGTGAACAAAAAGTCTTGGGGAAAACGTTAAGCCTTGTAAAGTGATATGATTTTTAGGAAAAATATTTTTAGCATATTCATATATGAAAATTTTTTTACATTACTTTTTTTTAAAATTATTAGCATAGATAGGGAATTGAGTGGCATTTTTCTGTAAGAATAAATTGTTTCCTCAGGCCAGGATAAAATTTGTGAATGATATTCTTTTTTTTTTTCTGCTTGAAGTTTAAAATAAGAGTATTTTTGAGAAGTGTTTCTCTAATAGACTCTTAAAATATATATAAGGTAATGAGCAGTTACTAACTGTAAATATTTTAAGTACTCCCAAATATATATTATAACTTTTCCCAGATTTATATTTTTATGCGGGAATTGAATAGTTGATTAGTATGTTTTAACCTTGTTTTTTTTAGAGCTATGGGAGAAATTTAAAATAATTTGCACTGTCTAAAATACTTCTGTTGTCTATTAACTTAATTTTTATTTTGAGGGTTAATACACTAAAAAACATAAAATTATGGGTATGTGTGTATATATATGTATACATATACAGAGAGACATGAGTGTACATTTTAAATGCGGACACATTGTTTGGGGATGATTTAACTTTTGAACTGCTCTGAATGCCAAGGCTCCTAGAGGACAGAGGCCATGGCTGGCATACTCTTTCTGCACAGTGCCTAGCACAGTGCTTCAGATGGTTAATTCAATAAATACTTTTGAGTGGTGTTCATGAGTAAATCAGAAAAGCAAAGTCATTTTACTCTTAATTTGGAGTATAAATAATCCTCATAAACCAGATCACAATTTTTCCTGATTAAAATTTTTTTTTTCTAAAATCAGTTGAAAGTGTAGTGTACATGAAAGGAAAAGGAATTAGAATGCTTACCACTCCAATCAAATGTGGAATTCAATAGGGAATTTTGAGTAATTGGATCAAAAACAAATTTCCATTTTAATATGACTTCAAATGAGGGCAATATCATGGGGTGCAACATTTGTGTTCTGTGAAGAAAAAAATGGAGGTACTTCCTTAAAACTAGTAAACACTTGATTGAACAGTTAAGCATATTTCTTGACGGTTTTTAGAGTGTTGATATGCAACTAATTTCATCATGAATTTTTAGAAAAAGATATGGTCCAGGTGATGTTGTTTCAATGAAACAAACACTGCTTAGAGAACCAGATCAACAAGGTTGAAAATCCCAGCTCCATCACCGTGAGCTTGGGCAGATCTGAACCACAGTTTTCTTGTTTGTAGATGAGGTTATAATGCTTTCCCTGGAATCTTGTGAAGATTAAGTGACGAAATATGAAACACCTAACAGTTCTTGGCACATATGAAGCATTTAGTAATTTGCAAGTTCATATTAAGAATGAAATATGAAAATTAATATTGATATCATGTGGCTGAATGTGCTGTTTATATGAGACAGACAAGCAGTTAGCATCATGCTTGGTCCAAGGAATTAACTCAACAAATATTCTCCTCTTACTCCCTGTCTCCTCAACTTCACATTATTTATAAGAAGGCTAACACTTCACTGAAAATCCAGAGGATCTTCTTAGTAATATATGCTGTTCAAATCAACTTTTTAAAAATTGCACTTACCCATTGAAAAGGTTGATTCATTCATCTTTCCAATATACATTTCTTAAGCACTTACTAGGTACCAGATGATGTGTTAGGCTTCTGGTGTCCAAAGTTGTGTAACCGTCAGATAGGGTTAAAAAAATGTACCAGTTACCGTCAAGTCGATTCCAAATGGTGACCCCGTATGTGGCAGAGTAGAACTGTGCTGCGTAGGGTTTTTAAGGCTGTGACCTTTTGGTAACTGATAGCCAGGCCTGTCATCTGAGGCACTTCTGGTGGGTTCATACTACCAGCGTAACTGGTCCCAGGGACTGCTAGATATGGTAAACCCACAAATAAATCAGTGATTATAAATCAGTGTTTTAAAACAATGATAGATTTGTGTACAGCTCTACTTGGAGAACGTGGGTACATCTATATCTGACTGAAAAATAAAGGAAAAACCCAAAAACCAAACCTGTTGTCACTGAGTTGATTATAACTCATAACAATCCTTTAGGACAGAGTAGAACTGCCCCATAGGATTTTCAAGGCTGTAATCTTTATGGAAGCAGACTGCCACATCTTTCTCCCATGCAGTGACCGGTAGGTGTGAGCTGCCGACCTTTGAGTTAGCAGCTGAGTGTTTAACCACTGCACCACCAGGTAAGGGAAACAAAAACAAAAAACCAACCCACGGCCGTCAAGTTGATTCTGACTCATAGTGACCCTATAGGACAGATTAGAACTGCCCCATAGGGTTTCCAAGGAGAGGCTGGTGAATTCAAACTGCTGACCTTTTGGTTAGCAGCCTGAGCTCTTAACCACTGCACCACCAGGGCTCCAGAGTAAAGGAAGTGACCCCTAACTAGAATTTTGATGGATAACTAGACAAAGAATCAGAAGAGGACCTCATAGCATAGCATGATTCATTATGGGGAAGAACTGTTGTGGCTCCAAATCATAAGAAGAGAGATAATTGCTTAGCAAGAGACAAACTGAAAAGGCAGACATAAGTCAATATGTGGAGGCAGAGACTGGTTAGACATTTTCTGTGGAAGGAAAGAGGGCTATTTACTTTAGAAAGTAGTGTTGTATTCCATTTTAGGAAGAAAATAATCAAGCAAGTGCTGCTAAACCCACAAGAATCTATTTGCATTTGTCTATAATCCTTGCAGTGACCCAGTGGCTCAGTCCAACTCTTATAAGGCAACTTGCAGCAATCGAAATGGCGCATCACAATTGAACTGTTGAATTACAAGTGGTAACATTTTTTTAGAAGTTCAACTGCTAACAGCTTGGAAATCTGCCTAGACTCTCCTTGTAAGCCCTCTACCTGATAAAGATTAGTCTCTTTTTTGTACAACTCCTTAAGAGTTAAGTATAAATTTATCTTTTATTTTTCTAGTTGAGCTCATTTGACTTACATATTTTTTAAAGTTACTCTACCTATATATATATTTTTCAACTGAACAACAGCTAAGAGTGAATTCAGGTAAGAAAATAAAATTGAGCTCTTCATTTTCAGTTATACCCACATCAATTAATTATATGTAACCAATCACTTAAGTGTACTAGGGGAGTTAAACTTTAAGGAAACCCTAGGGGAAATCCCTCAGTAAAGAGCAGAATTATTTTTATAGTAAAATTATTTCCAAATCTGTTTGTTTCCAAATTTATTTATGTAGCCTCTAGGCCTACATATTGTCTTAAATGTATCTAATTTGTACTACATGATTCCTTAAAGCAGGGCACACCTGTGTTCAGTATATTTAGTATGTGGAATTATGGGCTTCACCTAGACTGTTTTTGCTACTTGCCAATCATATCAGAAGCTAAGTTATAGATTCATAAACATTGCCAGAAACCAGTAAATACTTGTCTATTCTTTGAAATCGATGGATAGAAAACCCATACAGCTTGACAGAGGGTATTTGTCAAATTGCTGAGCACTGAATGGAGCCCTGGTGGCACAGTGGTTAAGAGTTATGCTGCCGACCAAAAGGTTGGCAGTTCAAATCTACCAGCTGCTCCTTGGAACCTCTGTGGGGCAGTTCTACTCTGTCCTGTAGGGTCACTATGAGTCAGAATCGACTTGATGGCAGTAGTTTTTTTTTTAAACATCGAACAGAAGCTAATGTTCAAACTGTGCAAGAGCTAATTTTGACAACCATTATCTACAACTCTGTGTGTAGAGTTCTGTTGTAAAGGATAATTTTTTTTTTTTTTTAGCTGAAGGAAGACCCTTTGCTTTAATTACCCAAGGAGAATGAGAAAAATGTGCCTGAGATCAGGTTCCTGCAATGAAAATAAAAACCAGGAAATATGAATACTCACAAAAATTCAAATACATTATATTTTATTGATATTGACTAATAGGTACAGACATCAGACAAACTCACTTCAATTAACAAATAATTTATTTAGATGGAATATAAACACTCAAGACTTAAAATGCATTCTTTTTGTTTTTTCTTTGCTGTGAACGTTATCCTCTTCTTGAGACTCTAGCCATAGCACAAGCAGTATGAGTGAAATGCCTGTAAGCCTACTTTGATGGGGGAAAATTGTATATTATATTTGAAGAATTACATTATTTCTTCCTTTCTATGCTATTTAAAGGAATTGCATACAGCCTGGTGAAGCAGAGCATACACTTATAAGTCAGTGTCATCTATCAATCATCACATATTTGCTACACTCAGCATGAAGCTAGGTATCAGGGTGCAAAAAAAGAGAGTGTATTTGCCTCAAGTATGGGGCAGGAGAATCAGCTCTTTCCCTGAGATTATTTCATTGGAAAGTCATGCAAAATATATTTTTTGGGGAAAAAAGCTACTTATTACTTGAAGTTTTATAAGCTGGTTAAAAGCAGATGGCTCAGGCTATAAGCTTGGTAGAAAATCTAAAATTACAGGAAGGGATGTTAGCTTGCTCCTAAGACCTTCCTTGCTGTCAGAAACATAGCTTCCTCTTTCACTGCATAGTTGAATCAACAAAGGCAAGGTTCTCCCAGCTGAAGACAGACTGAAGTTCCAAGACTGGAGATCACTGGCAAAGAAACAGACAGCTAATCTGACAGATAATGTGCTAAAAACCACAGAGCTAATCCTAGAGTGGAGTCTAGGCACTGGCTAAAGGCTGCACATGCTTTCACTCTTGGAATATTCCCTCTTAAATCACAGCTCCCCCAAAGCAAGCTCTGTTGTGCTGATCATAGTAAGTTAGTCAGATGGCTAACATTCTCAGAGTAACAGTAATTTAATTTTCTTGTGATAATTAGGTGGTTAAAGAAAATAAGCATCTTAACTGTACTCCTCAAGTTATCCAAATGATGATAGAACAGATGAAATTAAGCATTTTAAAAGATAATCAAGTCATAAAATTAGTATTTCTATCAAGGCTATTTGCACCAACTAATTAAAAGTTAGCTTTTGAATTACCATGCTTGCTGAATCAGCTTTCAGTAAAACAATGCTAATGTATTTCATATAAAATTGTTTTATTTCACATAAAATTGTTTTATTTCAAGCAAAATTGTTCTTAAATGTATGTATTATTCAGACTTTGGTGTGGATGGTGTGCAAAGAAACATCCTAATCGCAGTTAACCTTACAATTAGTCTTTGCTTTATGGTAGAATAAAACTGCACTCATTCTTGAACTGAAGAAACATTTATTGAGAGTGCTACTCTATTATGCTCTGTGCACTCTCTGTGCTTTACGGCTCTGGCAATACAATTTGCTGTTGTTAGCTACCATCAAGTCGACCCCCGACTCATGGGGACCCCAAGAAGAATGGAATGAATCACTTCCAGGTACAGCACCATCCCCTTGAGTGGAAGGGACTGTTGCCATCCACAGGATTTTTATTGGCTGATTTTCTGAAGTAGATCACCAGGCTTTCCTCTTAGTTTGAAAGCTCTGCTGAAACCTATTCAGCATTGTAGTAACATGCAAGCTTCCACTGACAGGTGGTGGCTGCTCATGAGGTGCATTGGCTGGGAACTGAACAGGAGTTTTTCCAACATGGAAGGTGAGAATTCTACCACTAAACCACCGAAGCCCCCATGACAATACAGTGTTGTTTTTGTTGCTGTTGTGTGCCGTCCAGTTGATTCTGACTCATAGCAACCCAATGTGACAGAATAGAACTGCCTCACAGGGCTTCCTAGGCTGTAATTTTAGGGGAACAGATCACCAGGTCTTTTCTCCTATGGGACCGCTGCTGGGTTTGAGCCACCAGCCTTTCAGCTAGCAGCCGAGCACCTAACCACTCTGCCACCAGGGCTCCTGTGGGGGAGACAGACACATGTCAAGTAGAAGACAATCTGAGAAATTCCATGAAAGAGCTATGCATAAAGCTCCATGAGGCCTCAAGGAGAGCAAGCACAGGCTTCACAGGGGAGGTGAGAGTTGACCCAGGTCTCACAGGATGATAAAGGAAGCGTTGTTGTTGTTGTTGTTAGGTGCCATCAAATTGGTTCATAATGATCCATGTACAACAGAAGAAACACTGCCTGGACCTGAACCATTCTCACAATTGTTATTTTGAGCCCATCATTGCAGCCACTGTGTCAGTCCATCACATGGAGGGTCTTCCTCTCTTTGGCTGATCCTCTACTTTACCAAGCATGAATTCATTAGCATTCTATATAGATAAAAAAGCAAATTCAAAGAGGCAGAGACAGAAAAGGGCATGGCTGGCCTTCAGACAGTTAAAACCGATATGGCTCATGTGTACTGTTTATTTGTCCATCCTACCCCTCACAATTCCACCCCCCTATCCCAAGCTGGAATAAACCCCATGAGGGCAGGGAATTCTTTTTCTGTTTGTTCCCTGATATATCCTAAATGCTTAGAACAGTGTCTGGTATACTGCAAGTGCTCAATAAATACTTGTCAAAAGAGGGAATGAGTGTGTATGTTGGGGGGGATGTTTGAGTTGTGTTGTGTGACTTAGGACGTTGACATATCTAGGAGTTCACATAATTTAGGAAGTGACATCAGACAAGCCTTTGTCTTAGAACCTCTTTTCTGTCTTGAAAGTGTATTTTACTTTAAAACTAAAAGTCACTCAGTGGCTTTTATTCTGATGACAGCCAAGTTTCAAAGCCCTGAAAGATCTCATTGTCACTGAGCAGCGTCATAAGCTGCAGGCAGGAAAAGTCAAGCCTAGGGTTGTGTCCATAACACATTGAAGCCAGATAATAAATATTCAGTCTCTGTGACATTTTTGGAAACTGTGTTCAAAAATATTTAGTGTAGGTCCCTGGTGTTTTATTGATTTCCATGTAAGTAACGGAAATGCCCTGTGGCTCTTCTTAAAGGTAGGATGTTATGACGGCTCAGTAAACAGACACAGCTTTGGAAGAGTCAACACAGGTATTGGTAGGCATTATTTTGCAGTGAAAATCCAAAAATTTCAGTCCCATAGTAAAAAATCACTCTCTAAAATATAATTAGAATTATAACTCACAATTGAAAATACCATAAAGTCCAATTGTAATGCTTACCATTCCTAAAAAAAAAAAAAAAAAAAAAGACAGTGAAAAGAGATTACATATGCATTTCATTTATATTATTTGAGAAAGCTCATGACAGGTGATATTACATAGGTCATATTATTATGTAACAATTTTTCTCCTCCCCCCGCCAAAAAATCAAAATAAATGTAAATATATTGCATTGCTTAAACATATTCAATATCTACTCTATACCAGTTTAAAATACCTTATACATACTCATTTATTCTTCACAAAAACTTGTTAGATGTTACTATTATCCCTATTGTGTTGTTAGTTACTGTCCATTCAGACTCATGGTGACCCTGTGTGTGTCAGAATAGAACTGTGCTCTATAGGGTTTTCAAGGCTGTGACCTTTTGGAAGCAGATTGCCAGACCTGTCTTCCGAGGTGCCTCTGAGTGAGTTCAAACCACCAACATTTCTCCTGGTGGTCAGGTGCTTAACCTCTTAGATGGTTTTTATTTTCCCATTTTTATGGAACAAATACTGAGCAGAACCTGAATGCAAACTCAGATCTGTATAACTCTGTAACTCTTGCTTTTCCTACCATGTGATAGGCATAATTTGTATAATTACAGATTTCTTGACTGCTAATGGCAGTTGTTTTAATTTTTAAATTATTTATAAAGTTTATAAATATTTAAATTTTATTTAATGATTGTATTTAAATTCTCATTATGGCCTTTATGAACAGAAAAATATTACTTATTTTCTAGTTTATTTAAAAATATTTGGTGCCCTTGAGTAAAAATATTTTGATTGCTCACAAAAGTAGCAGTAAACGCATTTTTATGGCATACATACATGGGCAAGGAAGCACCGTATAAAGTATACTATATGCTGAAACTGATATAAATAAGTGAAAGATCCTCGAGAACTTTCTAATTAAGTTTGCGTAATGAAGCATATATGCGCAATACCTAGTTTCTACATATTAAAACATCTGTCAGAAAAGATCACTTTCACTTTTCACTGCTTTGGTTAATTCAGTCACTGATTCATCACTGTTTACAGTGCAAACTCACCCAGCATATTTCCTTATTAACATCAAAGCACCATGGCATGGTGAATGGGCGAACTCCAGATTATATATGTGGCTATGCCTACTTAGGAGCCCTGGTGGTGCAGTGGTTAAGAACTCGGCTGCTAACCAAAAGGTCAGCAGTTCAAATCCACCAACTCCTCCTTGGAAACCCTATGGGGCAGTTCTACTCTGTCCTCTAGGGTCACTATGAGTCGGAAACGACTCGATGGCAATGGATTTGGTTTTTTTTTTCTTAGAGAGTAGTCATCCTTTTCTCCTTTATCTGTCAATGGAGGGAAGGGACTACACACAGATACAGAAGTTACATGGAGAAGATCCAGTAGTATGATGTGGAGAGTAAGATCTATCCATTGATACAAAGAGCCCTCATTCACATGCTGCTCACTCATCACAAAATGTATTAGAAGGAAAGAAAAGTATACCATAATAAACTCGTTGCCGTCAAGTTGATGCTGACTCGTAGCGACCCTATAGGCCAGAGTACAACTGCCCAATGGGTTTTCCAAGGCTCTAATCTTTAATGAGTTGGAACCAATTTGATGGCAATGGGTTTGGTTTTGGAACCTTCACAGAAGCAGACTGCCACATCTTTTTCCCTCAAAGTGGCTGATGGGTTCCAACTGCTGACCTGTCGGTTAGTAGCCCAGCGCTTCACCACTGTGCCACCAGGGCTCCTTAATACCATAATAGGTGCTCGATAAATATAAAGCTAACCTCTTTGCCCACCATTGAATTGGAATGTCACACAATCATATTTGCTGAGTGAATGAATAAATGATCCAGGACTCTCATGTCACTTGAACAAGTGAAGTTGTCAATAAATGATTAATTAGCTTGCTCTTGCCTCTGGCTTCACTGCAATTTCTGGATTCAAGTGATAGGCTGTACACTTCTTAGAAGAGCTGGGAACCATCAGAATGTGTGGCCTTTAAATAAGTCTTTCTGAACCTGGTTCTAGAACTTCCAGTATTATCCTTTCTCAAGGCTCCAGAATCTAGTGTCTAATTTTTCAATTGAAACAAGATGCAGGCGGGAAGGAATTGGGACCAAACTGCACAAGAGGCCCCTTCAACATCCATCGCTGTTCCACAAAAATAATTCTAAAATCTCTTTGGTAAGGTAGTTCAACTGAAATCACATATCCTAATGTTCATTTATTCAGTTAGCATTTTTCAAGAACAGCGTGCCATTCTTTACCTGTTGTTGTCAGGTGCCATCGAGTCGGTTCTGACCCATAGTGACCCTTGGTACAACAGAACGAAACAGTGCCCGGTCCTGCGCTATCCTTACAATTGTTGTAATGCTTCAGCCCATTATTGCAGCCACTGTGTCAATCCATCTCGTTGAGAGTCTTCCTCTTTTTTTGCTGACCCTTTACCAAGCATGATGTCCTTCTCCAGGGACGGGTCCCTCCTGATAACATGTCCAAAGTATGTGAGATGAAGTCTTGCCATCCTTGCTCCTAAGGGACATTCTGGCTGTACTTTTTCCAAGGCAGATTTGTTCGTTCTTCTGGCAGTCCGTGGCATGTTCAATATTCTTCACCAACACTATAATTCAAAGGTGTCAATTCTTCTTCGGTCTTCTTTATTCATTGTCCAGCTTTTGCATGTATATGAGGCGATCGAAAACACCACGGCTTGGGTCAGGTGCACATTAGTCCTTAAAGTAACATCTTTGCTTTTTAACTCTTTAAAGAGGTGTTTTTCAGCAGATTTGCCCAATGCACTGCGTCTTTTGATTTCTTGACTGCTGCTTCCATGGGCTTTGATTGTGGATCCAAGTAAAATGAAATCCTTAACAACTTCAATCTTTTCTCCATTAGCATGATGTTGTTTATTGGTCCAGTTGTGGAGATTTTTGTTTTCTTTATGTTGAGGTATAATCCATACTGAAGGCTGTAGTCTTTGATCTTATCAATAAGTGCTTCAAGTCCTCTTCACTTTCAGCAAGCGAGTTTGTGTCATCTGCATAATGCAGGTTGTTAACGGTAGCTTTAGCCATGATTTATTGAATCCATCACAGCTAAATGGAATAGGAAAGGGTGAAAAAAGAAAGTTATTGTTTAAATCCAAATCATATACAGCACTTTAAATACACTACCTTGAGTAAACATGACCTGACTGGCAAGAAGTTTCTTATTGTAGCTGACCTCAACTCTTAGTGCTAACATTTAAACACATGTTCTCTTGCTTGTTCCTCATTAAAAAGGCAAGTCTCCTGTATAATGGTCTTTCATATTTTTGCAGTTTGTTATTAAGTTAGAGAAATATACATCTACCATATATATTATTACCTGATGTGGATAACGTAAAGAGAGCTGATGATAGTGCTTCATGGACAATAGACAATTGTTGAAGAGTATTGTTTTCTGTGTTCCTTGTCCTTGGCCAGTTTGACTTTCTAGACCTAAT
Organism: Dugong dugon; assembly: GCA_030035585.1. Classification (NCBI taxonomy): domain Eukaryota; kingdom Metazoa; phylum Chordata; class Mammalia; order Sirenia; family Dugongidae; genus Dugong; species Dugong dugon. The sequence continues at coordinate 95,119,973 of CM057462.1, forward strand.
GGCTTTGGATCCTATTCAGTTTGGATGTATAACCTCGAGATTGACATTGATAAATTCTCCCTTATTTTTACCCTCAATTTTGTCTCTATTTTACATGAATTTTGTCACTAGTATTTTTTGCCAAATAAGACTCCAGAAAGAGAGGGGTAGCTATATGCAATTAGTTCTGTGTTGCATACACACATGTATTCTATGTCTAAGCCCTCGTAGGTATCTCTGAAAACAAAAATCCATTTTAAGGGTGTTTATTGATTAAATTTCCTATGATTAACTTTGGATATCCTTAGTTTAAAGTTTTCTTCTTTAAAAAAAAATCAGGGAAAAAGAGACAGAGTAGAGACTTTCATTTTAAAATTATATAATTAGATTAAATACTGTATTTTTTAAGATTTAAATGTGCTTTGATATACCCGGGCAAGTATGATTATTCCTGAGAAGCTCGAAAAGTCAATAAATAATACATTGTGCTTAACAAACAAGAAAAGTAGTTGCCTCTGCTTTCTTCTTTTTGACTTTATTTTGAATGTTTTTTAAAGTAACGCTAATTTACGGAGCACTAGTTTTCTTCCTTTCAAATGTCGCAGGTTGTGGGTGTGTGTTTTTGTCTTTTTCCTAAATGACAGTAAGTTGTGCTATATTTGTACCTATAGATATTCTTTTTTCCTGAATATTTGGACATTTCTTGGAAACTGCTGAAAATTTGTTATTTAGTTTCTACAGGGTCACTGTAAGTCGGAAGCCACTCGACAGCAATGGATTTTTTGTTTTATTAGTGTTTTTGCACCCTGGTTGCTCAGTGGTTAAGAGCTCAGGCTGCTAACCAAAAGTTCAGCAATTCGAATCCACCAGCTTCTCATTGGAAACCCTATGGGGCAGTTCTACTCTGTCCTTTAGGGTCGCTAGGAGTCGGAATTGACTTGAGGGCAATGGGTTTTATTAGCGTTTTTGGAAACCAAACCAAAAACCCATTGCCGTCAAGTTGATTCTGACTCATATGGACCCTATAGAAAAGGTTCATGTATTTGAGTGTTTTGAATTTTTATACAAAATATATGTAGAAAGTGACCTATAATACTTTGATAAATGAAAACACTAAAGGAAATTGCTCTCATATTTAAATGAAGTATTTTAGTAAGCATGTGTTTGCTTAATTCAGTTTTAATTGCATTATTAATTGTCATGAAGAAAATATTCCTGGGGAAAAGCTGAGCAGATCATCTAATTGCAGCTTTTACTGCTTTGGATGATAAAGTGCCTTTGACTTGGTGCTGAGCCAGGAGGGCTTGATTGATAATATCTGTCTCAGATGTCACCCCGGGAGAAAAGAATAAAACCTCAGTAGACTTGGTGCACTGCAGCTGTCTCGGTTGCTCCAATTTCTCTGCTCCATTGACGTCATTGGGAGGTTTCAAACCAGTCCAGGGTGTCTAGTAAACCTGTACATAAATGAAATGAAGAAACAGAAAAACACTGATTCATAACCCAGCCCTGACTGTTATATTCTCACAGACAATGGGCAGATGTTTTCTCCTTTCCTGGACTTAATAAAAAAAAATTATTAAAATGTCATCAGCTATCCAGAAATGTGGGAAAGCCTCAGAAAAGGAATGTGAATTTGATAAGACCTGCTGAAATCAGATAATATCACAATGAGCCACAGTTGTCCAGGGTTCTCGGTTATCATAACCTGCAGCCAGCTTGTTTCTGAAATCAGGAGTATCTGAAGCAGAAAGTGGCATGGGAATCAGCTTTCTCTGGAGACAGACCTCTGTAACCCCAGAGACTCGTTCTCAGCACCATTTCCTTCTCTTCTCTCTTCCTATGCAGTCTTTTGTGTTGAGTTCTAATTGAGATGCACCCTTGGTGGTATGAACACAGAGTATAGTTACAGTATTTTCCAGGGAAGCGTCTTTGTTTTTTAAATGAATTCAGCAAAGAGAAAATACGCAGTGGAAAGTAAAGGTTTGGAGGAGGGGCCTTCGGAGATGTTTGTTAAAAAAGGAGAAAGCCTCTTTGTCAGCTTAATACATTAAACCCGTGATAGACGCTAACCCTCAAAATGATTTATCATAATGAAACTTTTCTAAATGCTGTCACATAGCCATTTAGTGACTGGCTGAGCATTCATGTTAAAATATTATGTCCAAATGCTAAATTTTCATCGCTGAGGAATTCTGACTGTTGAGAAAATGAGAGTAGTCTTCCTTTTCCCTCTCCTTATCCAAACCCCTTCCTCATTCTTCACCAGATATAGCTGGGAAGGACAAAAACAAAAGAGCTTTCATTTTTTATTCATCCAACTAGCCCCAAGGCATTCGATTCAGAAGTAATCGAATCTTTTTAGTATGTTGAAGTTTACCAAGCATTGTAAACACATGGGGTCGCCAGGAGTCAGGATCGGCTTGACAGCAGCTGGCGAGCTTTGACATTCCTATTATCTCATTTAAGTTCGATAGGCAACCCCGTGAGGTAGACAGTGTGATTATCACCATTTTATAGATGAGAACACTGTGCCTCGGATAGGTTAAAACAAAAATTTTTCCCGAGCTACTCATGTTGTAAAAGGTAAAGCTAAGATTTAAACACAAGTTTCTGGAACTCAATCCTATGCTTTCTTCATTATACATTTGAGAGGGTAGATTTTTTTTTTATCCTGTGACCTATCCTTTGGAATCACTACAATTTGGCAGATGTTTATTGACCATTTACTGCATGTCGCAGGTGCTTTAGGGTAAAAGGTAAGTAAGGTATAGTTACGTAGAGTACTCTGGATAAGACACTTAACTGTGTTACAAGGCATAAGATAGCAAACTCATGGCATCTGATCAAGGGATCATGAATGAGGTGGCATTTCAGATAAATATTGAAGGACTGGTGATATTTCAATAGGAAACAACAGAGGGTGTGATCATTCTAAGCCAAGGGATCTACATGCGCAGAGTCAAAAAGGCAAGATGGCCTGAGTGGTAATGGGGAATGATTCATAGGATGTTGTTTTGAAACTGAAGGCCGTGTAGAGAAAAGTGGGATATCAGATGAAAGGTAGGTTAAAGCTATTAGTGGCCGACTTTAAATGCCAGGGTGAGGGCTTGTATTTAATTTGTTCAGCAATAAGGAGACAGGCATGGACACATTTTAAGCAGGGAATAAAACAACTAAATCTGTTTAGTACAATTGGTTAAGCAACCATGTGTAAGGTATATAAGAAAATCTGGATCATGACACCAACTGGGAAGTTTCCTAGAAATCAGGGGTGGGCAGTTAGAGGAAATAAGATAAAGTGGGGCTATACAAATTTATTCATTTGTTTAAAACTATTTAGTGAACACCTACTATCTGTCAGACACTATTCAAAGTACAAGAATATAGCAGTCACACTGGTGAACTCTCTGCCTTAATAGGTCTTTCATTCTGAAAAGGAAGAAATGGAAAGGAGGGGTCAAATTCACCAGCTGCTGTGGGGCTAGAACTAACCACACGAAGTAACAGGTGGTTCTGAGTAGAGTAAGAAGCAGCGCTGACTTGGAAACGTCTCTGTTTAGAAAAAGCCTGTTAGCTAAAAGAACACTTCCTCTGCAAAGTTAGTCTTCTTGGGTGCTACAGTAACACTTCACAAGGGTACTGTATAGCTCAAATACGGTGAGGTAGGGAAACATGCTTGGCAAAGCACCAAGTGCTACATAAATATTATCATTATTCATTGTGAATAGTTGTTTTTAATGTATTTTTTATCCTAAAAAGATTGATATTTTACAGTGTTTAGTTAAGTAAATTGTTTCCCGTGTTACTTGTCATTGTCAAGCAAAGAGTTGGAATGTATTTATCTTCATTCTGTAATTTCAAATAATTTCAGAAAAGTTATTTCAAAGAAGTGTTGTTTGGAACTTTCCTTGCCATATAATCTTTTATCATTTTGCTGTTGTGATTTCTGCTTATATGCTAAAGTAGTATACATTATGAAAATATTACATATCATATGGGGAGCTCCTAAAACTCATATCCAGGGCGTCACCGCCTTACTGGGAAAGGGCTGTCTTCTGAAAAGAACATGCCTTGTGTGCTGATACTTTTTGTGAGTTATGTCATGAGCATTTAGTGACTTAAACATGATCTTTGAGGTTATTTATGTGAATGACTTATTACATACAGTGAAGGTGATTTTTCCTACATATCCACAGCAAGTCGCCAGACTTATTTACAATGCTGATCTGTGCATCATGCTATTAATAAGATTTTTTTTCGTGTATATTTAAAAAGTAGCAGAAATTAAGAATTCTGTCTGGCAACAATATAAAGGCACAAATAAATCCAAGCAAATGTGAGACAGATAATTAGATTACTATTAAGTCAATAGAGACCCTGAAGCTGTCTGATTCAGAAGAATATTGATAATGACCCTCTTTAGGTGTCCTCCCTTTGTTAAGCTAAGAATGAGAGTCCATGTGCAAGCTGAAATGAAGAATTGAAAACGTTACCTGGATAATCATCTTTGAGGAGTCTTGTTAGTAAAAATCAGATGATGACAAAGGCTGTCTTACATTGATAATCACTCCCCTCCTCCAAAAAAAAAAAAAAAAGAAAAGAAAAAAACCTGGTATTTACTGAAATAGGCTTATTCAGCAAATACTTACTGAGTTTCTCCTGTTTTCCAGGTCTGGTGACTGAAATACCTTTTGTTTTTGTTTTTTTCTCTTTGTACCTACTCAAGACTTTTATTTTGTGTTTCCTACTGCCCAACTGAATGAATATCAGGCAGATAAAGAACTGATTTGAGAAAACAGTATCCTCCTTTTTCCGATAAAATTTCAGTTTAGAAAAAAACTATTTTGTGATCATGACCGCCTCCCCCACCGCCATTGCCTTGTTGCTTAGAATTTAGACTCAGCTGAAAGGATCGTGTTCTCTGTCAAGCCTTTCCAAATTCTGCCCACCATACTTGCCCCCATTCTCCTCTGCTTTCTTACTGTGTACTGCCCTTACTGTTCTCTTGGTCATACCGTATTGTACTCATCTTTTTATATGTTTGCTTTCGCCTCTGGACTGTGGAACCCTTGGGGAGGGCAACTATTTATTTCGTCTTTGTACCCATAACACCTAGTACAGTCTCTGGCACATGTTGTTGCTGTTAGCTGCCTTCAAGTCGGCCCTCAACTCCATATTAGATCCTTGGAAAATGAGGAAATATCTGTTAAACTGGGCTTTCTTTTGTCAATGGAAGCATGGGTTTCATGGCTTTGGGGAGAAGTTTTATTTTCCTAATAAGGAGCCTTTTTATCCTTTATGCCTAGTGCAAAGTCTGTATCTCTCACCATCTCTTACAGTTACCTCATGACTGTTGACATATATGGGAGTAATAATAATAACAATAGTAGTAGCAGCCGCTACAGTCTCCTGAGCACATAGTGTTTGCCAGGCCCGTGCAAAGCACTTAACATGTAATAATATCTCACTCAATCTAGGTAAATATTATCTTCATTTTGCAGATAGGGAAATAAAAATTTTAAGTAACCTGCCTAAGGAGCCCTGGTGGCACAGTGGTTAAGAGCTCGGCTGCTAACCAAAAGGTTGGCAGTTTGAATCCACCAGCCGCTGCTTGGAAACCCTATGGGGCAATTCTGCTCTGTCCTGTAGGGTCGCTATGAGCCAGAATTGATTCGACAGTAACAGGTAATCTGCCTAAATTCACACAAATAGTAAGAGGTAGTAATAATCAGGATTAACCCAAGATTTTCTGACTCTAAAACCTACTTTTCACAGTTGTGGGAAATTGGCAGTTTGCATCTAACAAGCACACAAGAAAAGATGGTGACATTATTTGTGCGCAGTGCCGGAATATGGCCATCACATGCAAATGGAATGGCTGTTGTACGTGTCTTTTAGCTCAGGATGGTACTTGATTTCATTAATCAGATGTTTCTACAAGAAAGGAATGTCAAATTGTCTAGTCTTTTAAACACCTGGATATATTTTGAAACATGATTTTTTTTTAATGGCCTTTGGTTTGTTTCTTTGAAAATGCAAAATAAGTTTTAGGAAACAGTTATTGAAGAGGGACCCAAAAGATTTGAATTATAATCTCAGTTTTGTGTTGCACTAAAATACATGATCCTGCTTAATTCCTTAAACATCCTGAGTTTGAGTCTTGGTTGGCGAATAGATGAATTGGTCAGAATGATATTTAAGTTCGTCATATCCCAAACCTTGTCTTATTGTGAGCAATCTCCGAAGTCCAATATCAACTTAATTTGATGAGAAAAAGCCTAGAATTTGTGGGGTTCTTGGATAGGGATTTTATCACCTCAAAGCTTTAAAATAATAATCCTCACTAGCTTGTCTGGTCTGAGATTATTATGAAACTCAGTGTGAAAGAAAACAGCTCTCAAAATATTAGCAGTTTCCTACATTTGGCCTTCTAACCTTTAGAAACATGATCAGGGCATTTTTACATTGATTTGAGCTGACATTTGGAGAAAAGCCATAAACTGGGGTTATTACCATTTAATGCTTATGTGGAACTATTAACAAATAAGAGGGAGACTTGAGGTATCAAGAACTTTGACATCAAGCTGGCTTATACTGTGGAAAAATGCTTTTAGGGACTGAAATCATCATAGTGATAGAGTCATTGAGCTGGAAGGAACCTTGGGAAATTATCTAGTTCATCTTTCTGCCTGAGATCATGTCACATTTGAACCACATAAAAAGATTAGAAAGCTTTCTTATTTTTTAAGGGAGATTCCACAACTTCTCCTGGTATCTTATTTCAATAACTGACAATCTCACCTGTCAGCAACTCATTTTTTTTTTTTTTCGTAGCTAACCTAAATGCGTAGGGTTACAGTTTGAACTCATTTTCTTCAGTCCTTTGAGGTAGAAAACAGCTGGTGTAATAACTTCTCATGTACATGAAGATTATTACCAAGATATTATTCTGCTAACGTCCTTAAGCCAAATTCCTCGAATCTTCGTATTTTTTGTCTAACTCTTCCTTTTGCACATGTGAACTCTCCCTAAGTTCATCTTCCTTCTCAGTTGTGACATACAGAATCATATATAATAGCTTACTGAGCTCCCCCAGCCATGAATTGTTTAGGTGAATATGTTACATGAACATGATAGCTTGGATTCTGTTTCTACTTAAGCAAACGTATGATTAAAACTTTTTTCTTTTAACAATAGCTATATAAAGCATTTAGTTGCTGTGACAGTAAGAGAAATTACAAGGGTGTATAATGCCTTAAAAACCCAAGTCTACAAAAATCATAAACTTAAAACTTATATTATGGGAGATCACTTCAAAAAAGTATCCATGTCAATTTCCTCTGAATTTCTACACCCAAGCTGAGTGTGATGTGGTAAGACAAGAATAAATTTTGATATCAAATGACTCAGGGTTCAGTCCTAAATGTAACTGGACTCAATGATCTTTACTTATCTAATACGTTACTTAAGATGATAATAATACTATATGGTGAGTTCCTTGAGGACAAGGGCCATTTCTTATTTATTTTTGTATCTCCAGGGCATATCCCAATTCATGCCACAGATTAATACTCACTAAACGTTTAAATTTTACTGAAGTGTTTCTGTGAGAATTAAATGAGATTATATATGTGAAAATATCTGGTCAAGTGTTAAACTCTATGTAACTGTGAAACATTACTATTAGCAATTTAAACAAGTCATTAGTAGTCATTTTTTTAAAAATTTGAACCAAATTTTGATTTACATTTTTCTTTCTAGGAACATTTCTGTTATCCATTTGTTCTGTATTGTCTTAGTTATCTAGTGCTGCTGTAACAGAAATACCACAAGTGGATGGCTTTAATAAACAGAAATTTATTCTCTCACAGTCTAGTAGGCCAGAAGTCCAAACTCAGGGTGTCGGCTCCAGGGGAAGGCTTTCTCTGTTGTCTCTGGAGGAAGGTCCTTGTCATTAATCTTCCCCTAGACTAGGAGCTTCTCCTTGCAAGAATCTCAGGTCCAAAGGATGCTCTGTGCTCCTGGCCCTGCTTTCTTGGTGGTAGGAGGTCCCCTTGTCTCTCTGCTCCCTTCTCTCTTTTATATCCCAAAAGAGATTGGCTCAAGACACAATCCAGTCTTGTAGATTGAGTCCTGCCTCATTAACATAACTTCCACCTATCCCACCTCATTAACATCACAGAGGTAGGATTTACAATATATAGGAAAATCACATCAGATGACAAAATGGTGGACAGTCACACAGTACTGGGAATCATGGCCTAGCCAAATTGATACCCATATGTTTTGGGGACACAATCCAATCCATGACATATATCTTGTAAAAATTTGTCAAAAATGAGTTTCCTAAAGTGATAATCAATGGCACAGAGCTTCTTGCTTGGAGCTTAATGCTTTGTCTCTGCAGATGAGCAACCTGAGAATGATAAATGAACTCAAATGTGACTCAGGTTAAGCACCATGAGAATGGAGCTACTCTGAAAAATTTATGTTTTTCCAGGGCTTCAGTGACCTTGTGTACATTTCTGTAATGTGGAAGAGAAAATTAGTGATATCTTTGCCTGACAAAAGCACCCAAAGTTTTAAATAACATTGCTTTATTTATTAATAACATGACCAAAAGGAGTCTCTTAAGTACTTGACCTTTTTCCATGGGGAACATTGCCAAACGGTCAGAGGTAATATAGGGAAGATTTTTATCTCAGGGACTTAAAAAATAATGTTTATAAATACTGTTTCAGATCTTTCTAAAGACCATCTTTCTTCTCTTATTCTTGGTTTATCTTTAGTCAAAATGATTCAATTATTTAGCCTCTCTAACCTCAGTTTTCTATTCTGTAAAATGGTGGAATATATCACCTAGCTTATGAGAATCCTGAGCCCTGTTGGCATAGTGGTTAAGAGCTCACCTGCTAACCAAAAGGTCAGCGGTTTGAATCCACTGGCCGCTCCTTGGAAACGCTACGGGGGCAGTTCTATTCTGTCCTATAAGGTCACTACGAGTCGAATCAACTCGACGGCTACGGGTTTTTTGGTTTCAGCGCTCTTGGGTCCTTAGCAACTTCATCACCTCCTCCATCTTCGCTTCTCCTTCTTCTTTGCCTGTCTTGTTAGGATGGATTGACTAGGTTAATATAATTTACAAAACTGGTATTTTCAATGAACTTAAGGGACCTCCGCAAGAAGTGGCCGAAACTTTGATAAAGCATTTTATTGCATTTCCTTCCAGGAGTAATATTCGTTGCTTGATAATGACACAAAGCTATAAACCTCTGAGAATGTATTGCTTTTTGAGGAGCTAAGTTAGAAGAAGAAAAAATATTTAACTTTAGAAGTGAGAATTGATTACCATCTCTGCCAAGGCCAAATAGCATGGAAAAGAATTCTGCACTGGGAATCAAGGGTCCTGGGAATCCCCTATCTGTGACTTAGACTCTTAGCTCTGCCACAAACTAGATAGATAACCTTGGGCAAGAGAGACACTTTTGTTTTCTGGGCTTTAATTAGTTCATCTTTAAAATGAAGGAATGATGTCCAAGGCCCTTTCCTGCATCATCAGTCATCAGTACTGACATTCACACACTGTTATTCTCCCAAGGAGATTCTGCCTGGGGCCCTGAAGGGTTCCTGCCCCATCTCCTTATGCTGTCAAAACTTGAGCCATTCAGGACTTCAGGGGAGTGATATGGCCTTTAGGCCAGCACATCTCTCTAGGGAAAATATCAATTGCATCAGTCAGAACAAAAGAAGATTTAGAAGGCATTTTACTCCCTGGCATTTTATTTTATTTTTTTAGATGAAGATTATGCTGTCTTGACTGGTGAGAAAGTTTGTCACCAAAGTAAGGAGAATCACAAAAATTAAAAGAAAAAGAAAAGGAAGCAGTCAGTCAGGATAAAGAAAATGACAAAAAGGGAGTGAAATTCCTAAAAATCTAAAATCAGGCAAATACTTTACTTTGCTAAATCAAATTTCAAAGATTAATGTCTGGATCAGCTTGTGTTGCTGCAGTCTCCTTTGAATTTACCATATAGGAAAATCATTCTTGATAATTTAATTTTGATAGAGCCAGAAGAGTATAGATATTTGTGATTATCCCACTTAAGGCCTAAATTAATCTCTTTATTTAGAATAAAATATATATTTGAAAAGCTTGTATTTTTATTTTTCTCCATGTCTTCTGCACTTGAAAAGGGTTCATGACTTACAACCATTTTGGAAAATGATATGGCGCTTCCTTAAAAAGGTAGAAATAGAAATCTCATACGATCCAGCAATCCCACTCCTAGGAATATATCCTAGAGAAGTAAGAGCCGTCACACGAATAAACAAATGCACACCCATGTTCACTGCAGCAATATTCACAATAGCAAAAAGATGGAAACAGCCTAAGTGCCCATCAACAGATAAATGGGTAAACAAACTATGGTACATATACACAATGGAATACTACGCAACAATAAAGAACGATGAATCTGCGAAACATCTCACAATGTGGATGAATCTGGAGGGCATTATGCTGAGTGAAATCAGTCAATCACAAAGGGACAAGTACTGTATGAGAACACAACCATTAAAACTCATGAAAAGGTTTACACACAACGAGAAACAATCTTTGATGATTATGAGGGAGGGGAGGGGTGGGGATGGAAAAACACTAGTAGTAACTTTGGTGAAGGGTAAGACAGTGCACAATACTGGGGAAGCCAGCACAACTTGACCTAGGCAAAGCCATAGAAACTTCATAGACACATCCAAACTCCCCGAGGGATCCAGTTACTGGTCTGAGGGCTGGGGGCCATGGTCTCGGGGGACATCTAGTTCAACTGGCATAGCATAGTTGTATAAGGAAAATGTACTACATCCTACTTTGTTGAGTGGCATCTGGGATCTTAGAAGCTTGTGAGTGACCATCTAAGGTATGGCTACTGGTCTCACCCCATCTAGAGCAAGGGATAATGAAGAAAACCAAAGACACAAGGGAAAGGTTAGACTGAAGGACTAATGGAACACGACTACCACAGTCTCCATCAGACTGAGTCCAGCACAACTAGATGGTGCCCGGCTACCACCACTGACTAGTCTGACAGGGATCACAATAGAGGATCCTGGACAGAGCTGGAGAAAAATGTAGAACAAAATTCTAACTCACAAAGAAAGACCAGACTTACTGGTCTGACACAGACTGGAGAAACTCTGAGAGTATGGCCCCCAGACACCCTTTTAACACAATACTGAAGTTACTCTTGAAGTTCACCTTTCAGCCAAAGATTATACAGGCTATAAAACAATAATAAATGTAGCTCAACCATGTGTACTAGGCTAAATGGGCACACCAGCCCAGGGGCAAGGATGAGAAAGCAGCAGGGGACAGGAAAGCTGGACGAATGGCAATGGGGAACCCAACGTCAAGAAGGTGAGAATGTTGACACATCGCGGGGTTGGCAACCAATGTCACAAAACAATATGTGTATTAATTGTTTAATGAGAAACTGATTTGTTCTGTAAACCTTCACCTAAAGCACAATTTAAAAAAAAAAAGAGAGAGAGAGAGAGACCATGTCTAATTGTATAATCATCTTGGCCATAACCCGTAAACCAATCCCGCTGCCTTCGAGTTGTTTCCGACTCACAGTGACCCTATAGGACAGAGTAGAACTGCCCCGTAGGGTTTTCAAGGAGTGGCTGGTGAATTCAAACTGCTGACCTCTTGGTTAGCAACCATATGCTTAACCACTGCTGCTACCAGGGCTCCGATCTTGGCCATAACAGTTGACAAATCAACTCACTTCTTCTAACCAAAAAGCAAAATAACTTATAGATGTTAATCTCATAGCTAGCAGCAGTCTTTCCTACTGTTAAAGGGAGTAAAAAGTTAGCCAGAGATGCACATCATATTTATTGCTTATTTTTAGAATATTCAGGAATGGTGTTCCTCACAGTTTAAACTGAGGTGAGATACTCTACAGCTATGCTACCTAAGTGACTGAAAAACCACTTTGGCTCTTTTCCTATGTGTTGATGAGGCAGAATACAAAGTCCAAAGAGCACTGGTTTCTTCAAAAATCTCCTATCTGTGACTTAGAATCCATATTTCAAGTACAATCACATTTTTCTCCCCATATATCAAACTAAAAAAAAAAAAAGAGCATACTACGACTTAAGTGTACAACAGACTAGAAATGCAGAACCAAAATTTAGAATCCTCACCGATCTGGGATTTATCCTGAAAGCACTTCACATTGACTGACACTGACTATGAGAAGGAAAGAAAAGAAGACCCTACTGCGGTGTATTTCTATTCAAAATTTACTGCTATTTCTCTGGATTCAGAAGGACCAGTCTTTTGGTGAGTTGGCAAATTGGTGTGCTTGAATGGAATAAATACAGCAGGCCAAGGAAATCATACTGCTTTTAGTACTTTCTTTGCAAAGAACTTTTTTGGAGCAAGTCCGTGACCGCTACAAGTCAGTACTCTGTTGAAAGAAGAATGTGAGTGGAGAGTAAGCAGGCTGTGGCTTTGTATTAATACACTATTAATGTGATGAATGTTAATTTGAATCTGAAGACTCAAGAGCGAACCAGTTGGCTAATATCCTGAGGTGGGCCCCAGTTTTCTTCCCTTGTGTGTCCAGGGTGTAAAGGTTGTTTATTAAACCTGATACAAAAATCCACTTTTTTGAGTGATTGCAAAATTAGTGCTGTCCAAATTCTACATCCTCTTTTTCTACTCCATCATGTGCAGGGCTTTTTTTTTTTTTTTAAAATATGATTTTTCTGGCTATAAAAGAAGTACATGCCTACTATGGAAAGTTTAGAAAAATAATGTGAAGTATAAAGAAAAAAAATTGTATTTGTTAAAACACTCAGAAAAAAATCATACTCAAGCCAGATAAAACAAAAAGGGGATTTATTGTAGGGATGAGACAGTGGTGGTTCAGTGGTTGAATTCCATGTGGAAGACCCCAGTTCATTCCCAGCCAGTGCACCTCATGGGTAGCTACCACCCATCTGTCAGTAGAAGCTTGTGAGTTGATATGATGCTGAACAGGTTTCAGTGGAGCTTCCAGACTAAGACAGACTAGGAAGAAAGGTTTGGTGATCTACTTCTGAAAATCAGCCACTGAAAACCCTGTGGATCACAACAGTCCAATCTGTAACTGATCGTGGGGATAACACACAACCAGGCATCCTTTTTTTCCGCCATGAGTTGGGCCCAACTCTGTGGCCACTAAAAATAAGACAACAATGGTAGGAAAAATGAAATATCTCAGAGAAACCAGGATAGGAGTGCAGGTGTTTCTGAAGCCTCAAAGACTGTTAGGACTCATGAGTAGCCTCTCACTTGTGGCCTCTCTCTGCTCTTCTGCTGCCCTATCTTTAGCAGTGTTTGGGTAGTCCAGCATTTTCCAACCCACGTGACAGAAAGCATAGCCACAAACTCTTAAGTTTTAGAATTTGTGGTCAGCTCTCCACCAGCCCTCCTTCGAAACCCTATGGGACGTTCTTCTCTGTCCTATAGGGTCTCCATGAGTCGGAATCGACACAATGGCAACAGTTTTTTATTTTTATGCAGAAAAAAGATTACTTATCATACCCCCTCTGCTTTCCATACCTCGATTCTCTATAAAGAGACTCACGGGCACAACTTAGGTTAACAGCCCATCCCTGCTCCAACCACATGTAGCCCAAACCAATGTGGAGGAGTATATGACAAAACGTGGTTGCTTCCACTGCACTCAAATGGAGTAGGGGTGGGGGCAAACTTCTCAAAAAAAGAGCAGTGAACAGACATTCCGATAAATCTTCCTCTTAGACTATAATTCTTCCACCCAGGGATAATCATTGATAATAGTTCGATACATTTTCTTCTTGTTTTCCCCTTAAGCTTACATATTTTTTAAAGTAATTAAGATTAGTCTGTTTATAAGATTTTTAATCTGGCTTTTTCTAATTAATTTTCATCATTAGCACTCACCCATAGTTTATTTTTACCAATAACGACTCCACAGTAGCCACAACCATAATAGCTAGCATGTATCCAATGCTATATTATTAAGTATCAAGAAGTTTAAATGCATTGTATCATTCACTATCACAGTGAAATAATATTTATTAATATGTTTACAGTTTACTACAGGTTACAGTATATCTTCATAGATATCATTCCACTTGATCACACCAGCAATGCTGTGAAACATGGTATTATTGTTGTTGTTTTTAGTTGCTGTCGAATCCAACTCATGGTGATTCCATGTGTGCAGAGTAGAACCATTTCATAGAGTTTTTAAAGCTGTGATGTTTCGGAAGGAGATCGCCAGGCCTATCTTCTTCTTAGGCACCTGTGGGTGGGTTCGAACCAACCTTTTGGCTAGTAGTCCAGTGCTTAAGTGCTTGTGTCATAATTTCCTATTTTACGTATGAAAAAACGGGAACAAAGGAAAGTCATACACTAGTAAATGGTCCTTTCTAGTCAGATTCCAAATTCTGTTCCCTTGAGTCCATGTTCTCTTTTCTCTCCCGGTATTTTTCTGCAGTCAGATAGACTGATCCTCTGCTCAGTTGTTCTCCAAGACAGTTGTTTACACAGTAATATCCCTCCTTCTGCCGGGGCCTTTCTAGACATGTACAGTGAGTCCAGGGAACAGGGAGTAAGTGGGGGAGGAAAGCTGAAGCAACTCCAGGAATCATCTCCCAGGACACTGGTGGGATGGTGGTGGTAGTATAGCTTCCAAATTCTGCTTTGTAGAACCTCTGATTTCTTCACCCTTCTGGCCCTCTTCTTCACCATGGCTGCACCGCCAGGCCCCTTCACACTTGGGCATTTTCTCTGACATGCTATTTTGGTTTCACCTTCCAAGGCAGTTTCCTTCAGGGAAACTACTAACATACCCTATAGGAGGGAAATCCAATTATGGACTACATTCAAATGATCTCCCACAGGGCTTTTGTTTCTGTGTCCCTGAACATTCATCTGTGCTGGGAGCACAGACAGAACCTCTAGGGGGTGGTGCAGCCAGTCTCCACACTGCAGCCTAATAACATCTCATCCCAGATGCAGCCCAATGCCCAAAGAGTGGAGGTGCTGCGGTGACCCTGAAAAGGAAGGTGAAGGAAGCAGTGAGAAGATAGGAGACTTGGTCATGATAGGTGTACCAAGCTTTCTATAATCGTTTCCTGCCTTTAAAAAAAAAATTATCCTTTGGGTGGGATAATAATAGCTGATACTGTAAAATATGGGTCACTTATTAAAATGACCTTATTCATTTTGCCAGCAGCTGGCTTGATTCAGAAAAATGCTTGCCAGTAATGTCACAGGTAGTAAGACTGGTAAGTGGCAGTGCTGGGATAGGAACTGGGTAGTCTGAGTTGGATTAGAGCCTACGCAAGGTAGACACAGCCCCATAGGGCAGAGAGTATGGAGCTCATATAAGCATGTGTGGAATTTCAGAGACTGGTCCTCCAGCCCAGGGCATGATTTCATTTGTCTTCGAATCCTTCGCAGGTAAGTTTAAACCATGGAAGTTAAACTGAATAATGGTTATAATAGTAAACATGAGCAAGATTCTGCATCGTAGCGTGGCTTGTGATGGACTGGTTACGTTGCTGCTGGCCCCTACTGCCCTATAAACCAAAAAACAAACAAAAAAAAAAACAACAGCGACAAAAAAAACCCAAACTTGTTGCCATCAAGACCCATTAGCAACCCTATAGGACATGGTAGAACTTCCCCATAGGGTTTCCAAGGCTACAGCCTTTATGAAAGCAGACTGCTGCATCTTTCTTCCACAGAGTAGTTGGTTGGTTCAAACCACCAACCTTTCAATTTGTCTTTCTCAGGCAAAAAATCCAAGGCCTAGTACACATCTGGTGAAAGATTACCAAGGCTTATACTGAAAGAAAATACTACGTCTTTTTCCCCCAGCCACAAGCATTGCAGGAAGCAGCAAATGGAACTGATTAAATAAACACAATTTATAGGGCAAAATTTTACAAATTCTCAACTCACCTTGAGATAAATGGAGGGTTAAAAGATCAAGATTTTTATTTTCATTTTTAGAATAACTTGTGTATAGTCAATTTATCTCTTGGTTATATTTTTAGTTTTTGAATACCATCATTTCTTTTTTAAAAAATGCAGATTTATAATAAGGTTGTTATAATATTCATTGATTGAAACTCAGCAGCAGGATTAAAGCAAATTAAATGTTTCTTAGTGTGATTAATAGTGTTATTCTCAAGAATTTAGGAACTAAACCTCAATTATTTACACAGATGGCATTTTGCTATCATAAATATTTATGAAACCACAGGTCGCTGCAGATGTAAATTAATATCCCACCAGTTAAGAACAGAAATTTAAGGCAAATGAAAAACATTTTCAAAACTGAAATTTCCTTTATTTTTAATAATAGCTTAACTCTATCGCTGATCTTGTTATTGGCAAGAATCTCATAAACAGGAGCAGGTTTTGGGATTTAAAAAGAATTTTTTAAGTTACTGGGAAATATAGTCTTCTTAATTTCTAATATGATACACAAAGGAGGGAAAAAGAAACTGTTCTACGATGTGGTCCCCACTGTAATGGTGAGTCAGTACCTGCAGCAGTCATAATGACAGAGGAATCTATTTATTCCTGTTCCTCTAAGCCTCACACAATGAAGCCATGCAGAAATTATATAATTATTCCTCCTGGATGGATTTTCTTGTTGGTTTGTAATTGCAAAATACTCTGAGTACTTTTTTATCCTGAAATTAAGTCTTCAGAATTGCATAAAGAACCATAAGGTTTGATCTTGGTTTGTTTATCCTCTTTATGTTTGATTTTACCAATTAATAGTGTAGCTTCCCAGGTGTTAAAGTGTGACTTCTTTATCTTTTGTCAGCTCAATTACTTGAACTAGTTTTAAATAAGTCTTAAAGGAAACCTCTTATTTTCACAATCACGCAGTATGTTTTTCCACTACTTGTAACTGCTTCCTGTGTAAATTAAGTAGCCTATGTTGCTGTTGGCATAGTGGTTAAGAGTTCGGCTGCTAACCAAAAGATCGGGAGTTCATAATCCACCAGGTGCTCCTGGGAAACCCTATCGGGTAGTTATACCTGTCCTATAGGGCCACTATGAGTGGGAATCGACTCGATGGCAATGGGTTTGGTTTTTGGTTTATGTTGCTTATGTTCCATGCTCTCTAGGTGTGCTCCCTTCAATATTTCTTGTCATTTTTGGCCATGCTCATAAATAGGGTCTCTGAGTCAGAACTGACTCAATGGTACAAAACAAACAAACAAACGAATGTAAATGGTTACTAATCATCCCCATAGTGTTCTCTGAAAGAAACCCTGGGGACAGGCACAGGTGTCTTATATGAGCTACTATTGGTACTGATTCCTTTCACTTTCCCTCCCCTCCCCAACCCCATGTAACCACTTTGAGTGTCTACTATGTACCAGGTAATAAGGATTGAGAGATTAAATAAATGAGCCCTCCAGGAATGCGTGTTCTAGGGTGCTCCTACTTCCAGCCAGCTGTTCTCACTAGCATCTGTAGTTCCAGAGATAAAGATGCCCATATGGCATTATTAATAAGTACTTAATGCCTTTGAAGATTCTTCCGGGATGATTCCTAAGGTAACGTTCAAGAGAAGCTATGATTATCTCCCTCTTCAGAAGGTTCCCATTTCTTTGAGGTTTTCCAAAAACCAAAACTTGTTGCTGTCGAGTCGATTTTGTCTCATAGTGACCCTATGAGACAGAGTAGAACTGCCCCATATGGTTTCTCAAGGAGTGCCTGGTGGATTTGAACTGCTGACCTTTTGGTTAGCAGACATAGCTCTTAACCACTATGCTACCAGAGTTTAGTGGGGGTACAAATGGTTAAACGCTGGACTATTAACTGAAAGGTTGGTGGTTCAAACCCACCCAGAGGCACCTGGGAAGACATGCCTGGTCATCTGTTTCTGAAAGGTCACAGCCTTGAAAACCCTATGGAACTGTTCTACTTTGCACACATGGAGTCCATAAGTGGGAGTCAACTGGATGGCAACTAAAAACAATAATAAGTAATAAGTACACTTATTGTTATAATCACAGCCATAGAATAAACAAAATTAATTTCCTATAATGTGCTTTCTTGATCTTCCAAAGTCTTTTGACTATTACAAAGAAGGGCTTATTCTATATGTTGTTTAATGTATAACTATCAGAAATAAAAAGTGGATCACAATGAGTGGGTCAATTACATAAATCTAGAAAGGATACTGATTTATTAATTACAAAATAATACTGTGCTAAATGTTTTGCCTGTATTATCTCATTTAATTCTCACAGCAACCCTTTGAGGTAGGAACTGTATGTAGTATTCCCATTTACAAATGAAAAACTGGAGTTTAACGAAGGAACCTACATGCCCCCAATTTCTCAACCAGTAGGTGAAGGCAGACTGTCTTACTCCAAAATATGCGCTCTAACACTATACAGCTTCAGAATCTTTCATCACAGCTGTGTTATGCGGGATAGCGTATACCAGGATGTGAATCTTTAGTCTCATACCAGACCACACCATATGTCTTAGAACTTTTTCATATGTATTTTATATTTGGTGGCTTTTTGATCTAGTGATGATTTTTTGTCACACAGCAACATACATGCAAGAAATTTCTGACATCTGCTTTGCTCAGAAAGAAGCCTCTGTGTGGCATTACTTGTAACACCCTGAATCCATTCAGTTGTTTATTGCAACTGCTGTTTATTGAGCTTCTGCTACGTGCTAGCAGTTTCACATGTTATCTCCTTTAATCCTCATTGTAAAAAAGATGAGGATGCAAATATTCTAAAAACACTATAGTGATGTATCCAAGGTTACATAGCTACTAAGTGGATGGAGTGTCTTGTATTCAAACTCAGCTGTTTTATTCTAAAATCCATACCAGACTACCCTGATAGCTAAATCAGAGCTTATGTTTACCATACATTTGTGTCTGAACAGCATTTTATTTTTTAATCAACTTTATTGAGGTATTATTTACATATAATAATGGACACACTTCAAGTGTGATGCATTTAATGAGATTTTAAAAATGTATATATCCTTGTAACCACCACCCCTCTGAAGTTACACAATATTTCCATCTCCAGTAAATTGCTTTGTGCCCTTTTACAGCCTTCTCCCTGGCCCCCCGGTAACCACTGACCTGATTTCTATCACTGTAGAGTAGTTTTGCCAATTCTAAACTTCATATAAAAGGAATAAGACGGTATATACTCTTCTATCTCTTGCTTTTTTTCACTCAACATAGTATTTTATGTGGTTCATACGTGCTTTTGCCTATATTAGTAGTTCATTTTTTTAAATTGCCAAGTAGTGTTCTATTGTACGTTTTTATCACAGTTTCTGTTTGCCTGCTAATGGATATTTGGTTGTTTCTAGTTTGAGGCTATTATAAATTAAACTGCTATGAATATTCATATCTCGATTTTATTGACTCATAGCTATCATTATCCCCAAATACTTATTGGACTTTGCATTTGTCTTGAGTGATGCTCTGTTTGTTCTGAAGAACAATCCCAATCTTACGGAACATAGCATGGACTCCAGCCAATTTCTGAAACTCATGTTTTTTTGTAAGCATTTTTCTCTTGAGTATTTGGTTATACATCTACACTCACTCCCATTTGCATTGCAATATACCCTTCTAATCGATTACATTGCTTTTAGGGTTAGTGATCTTTTCACTTTGCACGTGAGTAGTATTCATTACTGTATCAGTTGGAGTTCTTAGTTCCAAGCGAATGAACTCAATTCTGGATCCTTTACAAAGGAAATGATATAGGGTAGTTCATACAATCATCAGGAACCTATGGAACAAGGTTTGACAAACAGGCAGGAGCAAGGAAAGCTAGGTAGCAGCCAGGACCACAGCCAAGGTCACATCCCAAAACCAGCCTTTTGATGGCACTGCTGCCACAGTTGCCAACTCTAAACTCTCCATTTCTGCTCCTGGGCATAAGGACATAGTTAATTATTTCTAACTAACTTTATACTACCTATTCCATTTCCTCTTTGCCTTCACGTGGCTGCTCCTAAAACTTTCAGTGAGGCCATTGCTGTTGCTAATGTTCCATGCTCTCCAGGTGTGCTCCCTTCAATATTTCCTGTCATTTTTGGCCATTGCTCATAAATAGGGTCTCTGAGTCAGAACTGACTCGATGGTACATAACAAACAAACAAACAGACATAAATGGTTACTAATCATCCCCATAGTTTTCTCTGAAAGAAACCCTGGGGGACGGGGGCATGAGTAGTAGAGCAGCAGGAGTAGGCACAGTAGAGGTGTGAGCCACAAGCTCTCATCTTCTAATTGTGGCATTAAGACTTTCTTGATCACTTCCTCCTGATGACAGAGCATGGCCAGGAAGGCCTGACTTAATGGCTAGGAAGATTAGATATACCCATTCAGAATGGACAGGCTGGGCCACACGGTCGCTTGAATTCCATGTGGATGATTATGTGATAGTACATGGTTTATGGACTTCGTTTCTACTAAGGTTCAGATTTTAAGTTGAAGCAGCTTCTCAATGGTAAAACACACATGGCTTTTCTCCAGGCCATCACACTGGAAATTCAAAATAACCCACATTTATTCACTCTTAAAATCCTAGATGTGTATTTCACAACTTCTCTTTTTCTCAAACCCTCAATACCTCCTCTCCCATCTCCACTCTCAGCTGATGGTCTTGCTTTCTAATTCACTGAACAAATTGAAACAATAGGAAGTGAACTTCGAGACTCCCTGTTACCAGCATCTGCACTCAAATACTCTATCTTCCTGCCTTTAGATGAATTACCCATGCTTCTACCTAAGGCCAGTTAAATAACAATGTTATATACTGGAGTACATCATATTGGTTTATCGGTAATAATACTCTGCTAAGTGTGTTGCATGCATCATCTCGTTTAATCCTCTCAGCAATCTTTCGAAGTAGATCCTATAATTACCCCTGATTAAGGGAGCTAAGTAGTTTGTCCAAGGTTCACAACTAGTACATGGCATCAAATCAGGTTTGGCTAATCTTGCAGGACAGCTTCAGATGGTTTCATCCCAAATTTGGGACGGTCCTTAGTGCATGTCAAATACACACCAATGTTCACAGGTCTCTCATGCCAAGTTACTTGATAAGCCTGTATTCCAGCTGGTCAATATACTTATCCATGGTGTGACCTAAACTTTCCCCCGACCCCTACTTTTTTGACCCCATGTGTTTCAAAATAGAGCTGTGCTTCATAGGATTTTCAATGGCTGTGATCTTTTGGAAGTAGATTGCCAGGACTTTCTTCTAAGGCACCTTTGGGTAGATTTGACCCACCAACTTTTCGGTTAGTAGCTGAGCATTTAACCTTTTGATCCACCCAGAGAAACCCCAAGCCTTTATTCTTGATAAATCTGATCCTTGGTGTCTTACATGTATAGTACTGACTGAGACTTTTCCTGCCTTCCACCACCGAACATGGAGTATCAGAAGGTGCATCGGCGAATTCCCTCGATATTTTCTCCTTTCTCCTTTGTGTAGTTGCAATTATTACCCACATTCTATGAATAAATCTGGATATTTACCTTAGTCTCTCCTACCAATAAAACTGATAGCAAGAGGTATCACATGAGTTTCAGCTGCTGAGATTATTTCTCCTCTGCACTGTCCTTCGAGGCCACCCCAGGTGCCCTCTCCTCTTCCATATCACAGAGTCCACCTACAGCTGGTACTAGACCTTGTATGGAGAAGGTCTCAGAACCCAAAAAAGGCTTATTTGATCCAGTCCTCCATTACTTCTCTGACTTCTACTTTCCTTCAGCCACATTGGCCTCCTTGCTGTTCTTCACACTTGCCATGCATGCACACGCCTGCCTTAAGGCCTTTGTTCTGTTTGCTCTGCCTGAAATTCTTCCCCATTCCCATCCCCACATTATTAACTCCCTCGCTTCCTTCAAGCCTTTGCTTAAGTCTTAAGACCTCAAGGAGGCCGAGCTCTCCTGCCTGTCTGACTAGAACTCCTAATTCTCATTTTCCTGCTCTACTTTTTACTTTTTTTTACAGCACTTATAACTCTCTAACACACTACATAATTTACTTATTTATTGTTTTTGTTTATTGTCTTTTTAAAGAGTTCTGGTGGCACAGTGGTTGAATCGCTCTGCCGCTAACTGAAAGGTCAGTGGTTTGAAGCCACCAGCCGCTCTGCAGGAGAAAGATATGACTGTCTGCTTCTGTAAAAGATTACAGTCTTGGAAACCCTATGGGGCAGTTCTACTCTGTCCTATAGGATCACTATAAGTCTGAATCAACTCTTCAGCAAGGGATTTATTGTCTTCTTCCCCTCTTAGAATATAAACTCCTTGATGTCGTGTCTTTTCTGTTCACTGATATATCAAAAGCATCTCATAAATATTTGTTGAATTAACTTGAAAACCCTGGAGACCTCCACTATAATACTCTTTCTGAGACCTGCTACGGACAGTATACAATGCTCTTGTCTAGACAGCCACTTAGAGCATCATTGGATAAGCTCAGTCATAAAGCCCAAGTGGTATAGCTGCCTGCACCACAGCCTTGCCTAGTTAGAAGACCTTCCTCTCTTGCTCTGAACCTTACTCCAAGTAGTCTAGACAGCACATCAAAATGTGGTATATACTGCTCCCAAAGTCCACAGAGGCCTACCAAACTTTGTGTCGCCTTGGTGGTAACTCAGTCTAGCCTTGTTTTCCAGACATGATTTTTTTTTTTTAGTTCAGTCAGAAAGATCCTTAATAGACGTTGCCTATTTCAGCTCTAGATATCCCATGATTAATTTCCTGTACCCCTATGGATACTGTTTCATTGTACATATTAGACTTTGTAAAGGAAATCTCCTTTCTGAGGAAGTTGTAGAAAGCTTCTTGAGACTGGATTGGAGGATATTTAAGACACAACCTTGTCCACCAAGCATGAATAAGTGTCCCAAGAAAGAACCAAGGTACCTTGACTTTCTTCTTCTTCCGATGGTTTTGCTGCCCTCCTCCAGGAGCTCCTTTCATGGTAGTTTCTTCCAGACATTAGGTCTGGAAACATTAGTCCTAAATTCCTTTTCAACATTTATCTAAGAGGCCTAAGAGGTCTTCAAATGAGACTCTTGGTGCCAAGATCTGATGTCCAGGCATTCCCTGGGCTATCTTAATTCCTAGATCCTTGTTACATACCTATTATACTTCTGTTTTATAGCAACTTTAATGAAGTGCTATTATAATCATTACTACAAAATCATAGGTTATATGTAGTATCTCAAACTGACCTAAATTGTGCCTTTTTGTTCTTTTGGGATCTCCCTTTGAACCCTGAATAGTTAATAAATCTCCAACCGTGTATAGTAAAGTCAGAAAAAAAAAATTCTCCCTTCTTGCTTGATGGGGACCACATGTATAGCTGGACTTCCCTCTGTTAATTTGCATTTAAGACCATTGCTTCTCCACTATGCATTTACTGTGGCTTGGAATTAAGATCCTTTGTGGCTATTGGCTCAGTGTAAATTTACAGTTCCTCTGCTTTCATCCATTCGGTTCACCAGCACATTGCCCCTGAGAAATTTTACAGAAATGCAAACATGATTATCTAATTATCTTGTTCATATCTACATAAAAGATTTCTATACTCCCTTGGAGTCCTCGTGGCGAAGCGGTTAATAGCTCTGCTGCTAACCAAAAGGTCAGCAGTTCAAATCCACCAGCCACTCCTTGGGAACCCTATGGGGCAGTTCTACTCTGTCCTACAGGGTCACTATGGGTGGGAATTGACTTGACCACAATGGATTATACTCCCCTATCACTTTCAGGAAAAAAAGTTTGAATCAATTAACATGACCAAACGATTATCCGTAATCTAGTCCTGTTTATCTTTCCAGACCTTTCTGCCAGAGTGCCTAACCTATAAAAATAATATTTCTGTGTCAGGAGAATTGAAATATCACCCTAGGCATGCTACGGCAAGAGATGTAGTATGATTCTAGGCATAGTACAGTGAAAGCTAAACAACATATCTTTTTTCTTAAATGAAAACCTTTCTTTTATTCTTGGCCCATGGAATTTCTAAAACAGGAACAAGCATTTTCTCCAGGAAACTTCTGGTATTATTACTATGCTTCAACTTAAAAAATAATGCCTCTGTTTAGGCAAAAAGAAAAATCGAAGGATCCTCAGATTGTTTGTTTATCCCCTACTTTGCCTTCTGGTGCTCTTTGGTAACTGTGAGAGATTTCTGAAAAAGAAGGAGAGAGTGAGGTGGAAGGCAGTCATGGAGGCCAGGGAGGGGAAGTGAGTTCCCATCTGCTGGGTACTTACACTTCGGACCGGACTCGGGATAGTCCATATACTATGGTATCAATTCTAAGATAGACATTTCTTTTAAACGTTAATATCCCCGAAATGTGGCTTAAAATCATTAGTGTCTTAGAGTTGATGGAATATGCCTAGCTTAATCTGAGCATCAACTTTATTAAATTTTAAAGATAAAAAATCTGTAGGTTAGAGAGATTAAATTATTTGCCCCATGTCACAAAGGGCCAAACCATGATTCAAACCCAGATCTGGATAATTCCAAAACCCACTAAAATGAATTCAAAGACATTATTTCAAATTTGGTATAAATACCAAATTCAGGATCCAAGATAATCTTAAACATCCAGGGCAGCCCAAGGCCAACTAAATGAAATTGAAAGAGATCCTCTCTCATTCTAAGGCCAGACTTGAAGGAGTAAATAGCAGCGAGAGGGTCAGGAGTAAGAATCAGACACACCTACCGGGGTGTGAGGAGCCCTGGTGGTGCAGTGGTTAAGCGCTCTGCTGCTAGCCAAAAGGTTGGCAGTTCGAACCCACCAGTTGCTCTGCAGGAGAAAGACATGGCAGTCTGCTGCCATAAAGATTACAGCCTTGGAAACCCTATAAGGAAGTTCTACTCTATCCTATGGGGTCACTAGTGTTGGAATCGACTCACCTGAAATGAGTACTGGAGTGTAATAGGAAATGAGGTGGAGTGAGGGTTAAAGAGTGAGCAGCAGTGAGCAAAGGAGGAAGGCAGAAAGTCTAGACTCTGGAAACTGGAAGCAGAAACTGGCTGTGACAGGTGACAAAAGTCTAGAAAGAGTGTTTTGACAGGCAGACAGAGCTTAGAAAGTGGTAAATTAAGGTATATAAAGATGCAGACAGAAAGCCTCAGAGATCTCTTAATACATAGCGGGTTGTCAGCAACCAGTCCGTGGAAAGGTTATAATTTAAGCCAATACCAGTAAATATTTTTACTTTAGGGGCAAATCATTTTGGCAGTAAATGAAGAACATGATTCTTCTCATATGGTAAAAAAAAAAAAAAAGTTACCATTGAGTTGATTCCAACTCATGGTGACCCCGTAGTTGTCAGAGTACAACTGTGCTCCATAACGTTTTCAATGGCTCATTTTTCAGAAGTAGATTGCCAGGGCTTTCTTCCGAAGTGCCTCTGGGGTAGACTCGAACCTCCAGCCTTTCAGTTATAGGCTAAGCAAGTTAACTGTTTGCACCACCCTGGGGCTCCTCTGGGATGGTACACGAGACAAAACCCTGATGGAAAAGCCAGCAGTAACACGATGCAAAGAACCCTGGGTTGGGTGTTGGAACTCCTAGTTTCTACACCTGCTCTACCAGAAAGAGTTCATATGACTCCACATGAAGGAGGTTAACGTGGAGGCTAATGGAAGAAATAGGAGCTGTAAGCTGCCCAGGTTTGTTGCTGGTCAAGCAGCAGAGTATTTTACCCAAAGCAATAAGAGAGCATAGATTCCTTTTGGGGCTGAAGAGCAGCATAATGGTTTCTCTCTAGAGAATTCCTCAGGAACAGAGGGAAGTGTGCAGAAGCTGACAGTGCTCAAGGTAAACCGTTCACCCCATCCACAGGAGACGAACTTGTCAGAATGAGCCAGAGAGAGACCAGGGGTAGCTCCCCTGGCTTTCCTTCTGTATTCCCAGTAGCTCTCCTAACCCCAGAGGAGTTAGGTCTCGAAAGGAAAGGAGAAGAGGTGATGCAGAATCAGACTGTGCGTCCCATCTCACTAGGTGCTGGACTGGGAGAAGGAGTGAAAGAGCAAAGGCCAAATTTCAGCCAGAGATGAGGGAGGGAAAGCATGGCATTTGATGTGAGATTGGAGTTTAAAGTGGCATGAAATGTACTTCTACAACAGAAACTGCTTGGAAATTTAAGGGATCTGCCCAGGATGTTATTAAATTGTCACAGGAAAGGGAAATTTGGCAGAGTTTTTTTTTTTTTTTAATTGTTGTGCTTTAAGTGAAAGTTTACAGTTCAAGTTAGTTTCTTATACAAAAATTGTTATATGACCCTAGATGCTCTCCCTGTAATGTGACAGCACACTCCTCATTTCCAACCCTGGATTTCCCATGTCCATTCAACCAGCTCCTGTCCCTTTTTGCCTTCTCATCTGGCCTCCAGACAGAAGCTGCCCATTTAGTCTCATGTATCTATTTGAGCTAAGAAACACTCTATTCACAAGTATTATTTTATGTCTTATAGTCCGGTCTAATCTATGTCTGAAGAGCTGGCCTCGGGAATGTTTCAGTTCTGAGTTAACAGAGAGTCCAGGGGCCATATCTTCCGTGGCCCCTCCAGTCTCTGTCAGACCATTAAGTCTGGTCTTTTTACTAGAATTTGAGTTCTGCACCCCACTTTTCTCCTGCTCTGTCAGGCACACTCTGTTTTGTTCCCTGTCAGGGCAGTCATTGGTGGTACCCTGGCACCATCTAGTTATTCTGGTCTCAGGCTGATGGAGTCTTTAGTTTATGTGGCCCTTTCTTGACAAAGTATTTTTGAAGAAAACAGTTAGAAAAATAAAACAAATTAGTCTTAGTTTATACCCCAACAGACTTGAAACTTTGCAATAAACTGGTTACTCTAGTGTTATAAAATGGAATTCATACAGTATTCAACCATGAAAATTCAACTAAACTTCTGAATTTCTTACATTACTTTTATGGATACAGTTCTAGTACATCTAGCCAGTTAATCTTTAAATACAATATGTTATTTTTAACAAAAGCAGACCATATTATTAGACAAGGCAACACAATTTGACCAGGAGCCTGCTTTCTCAAGACATTCCTAAACGTGTCTCAAAGCCTATTCAACTATAGCTGAGGATGGAATTTGACATGTTAATTTCACGACTAGCCAGTTCTTAAAGTATAAGAGAATAAAGGAAAAGAGATAGTGAAGCAACTCATTTCAGCCACAGGAAAGGGGAGGTTGTTTGGGGAAGTCCGTCTTAGTGGTAGTGCAATCATTTATTTTCCCAGTTGTTTCTAGATTTGATTGTGACTCCCTGGACAGTGTGTTCCCAATCTCAGCCTCAATACTTATGCACAGCAAGGTGAACTGAGGATACTTGTGGCCCCAGTCTCCATCCCCAGCTACCAATTCTCTTGCTTTTGAGATTGAATAAAGCCTTGAACTTGAATTACCCTTTTTTTATGCCATCCTGTCAGCTTTACTTATTTGCTCAAAGTTTATTTTTTTCAACATGAAAAATGGGGCAGGCCATTAAGTATAAGAGAGACACTGCAGTAGCCTGTAGTGGTCTCAGCTAACCCACTCCAGACTCTTGCACCTTCATTTCCTAGTGCTGCCATAAAAAGACACCATAAACTGGAAAACTTAAAACAACAGAAATATATTATCTCTCAGCTCTAGAAGCTAGAATTCCAAAATCAAGGTGTTAGCAGGGCCGTGCTCTCTCTGAAGCTCTAGGGGAAGATCCTTCCTTCTTCCTACTGCCTGGTGGTTACTGGCAATCCTTGGCATTCCTTGGCTTGTAGATGCATTACTCCAATCTCTGTGTCTGTGTTTACATGGTCTTCTTCCCTCCACCTGCCTGTGTCTCTTCTCCTGTTTTTGTAAGGACACCAGTCATATTGGATTAGGCTTACTCCAGTATGACTTCATGTTAATCAAGTGCACCTGCAAAGATCCCAGTTCCAAATAAGGTCACATGCACAGGTGTTGGAGGTTAAGACTTCAACATCTATTTTGGGGGACACTATTCAACTCATAACACTCATGTTGTATCATTGGTGCCCACATTTAATCGACTGCCATCAGTTCAACCTTATTCATTTTTGAAGTCCATATGAGTCTGTTTCATTTAGTTGTTAAGTGTTTATACCTCAATTAGCATAGCAGTCATGGTCTAGGCAGGAAACATAAGGAACATTCAGCTAAGATTGTGAATGAAATGTTATTAAAGGTTTATTTACAGAAGTATTGGCAAGGTTAAAGAAACCAACAAGGGGTGCTGAGGCTTCCAGGGATGAGAATAGCAACAATGGGAAGTGGTTACTACAGCTATACCTGAAGGAGCAGGAGGAGCAATCAGAGTAAGTATAGTGTGGAATGCAGCCACCACCAGAACCAAAGCAAGTGAAGAAATGCACTGACATCTCTCTTCTCCTGCCCACCTATCTCCTAGTGGTGCCTCCCATTGGCTGAACTCAACCAAAAGTCAGAGGACAAGGGAACTCAGGAGTCAGTTCTCTGAATCACAGAGAAGGACGGAGAATGGAGAGTGAGGTCAGGGAGAGACAAACAAAGAATAATTAACCTAGATGTCTGGGATATTGATATGATTTGTCTTATTTTTCTGATTAGCTTTGCATTTCTTAATAGATACAGTTTAGTGAAACACTTTATTTCTCAAGGCCTGAGTTTTGTTGTATGACTATTGTTTACTGTTTACATTATTGATACTGGAATTGCACCTGAGGTCTTCAGAACAATGTATCATTTACTCCTCAGTGCAACTGTGAGGGGAATATATTACTAATTTCCATTTTGCAAATGAAAACACGTGAGTCTGAGAGAGGCTGAATTTTCCCAAGTTCTCATAGATGGTAAATGGAACAACTTGAGGACGTTTGATGCCCAATCCATTTCTTTTCCATGCATCATGGATTCACTTTAATATGGATGCACTGGATCTAATGTCACTGGTATGTGTGCATTTACACATCCATCCATCCATCCATCCATCCATCCATCCATCCATCCTTTCTCTAAATGCCTGTGGAGAGTGTTCTGAAACAAGAGAATGAGTGGTGAGTTATTGAGTGCTTCTCATCCACACCCCTTGTATGACCTTTAGCAGTATCTATTAACTCTATGAGCCTCAGGTTTTTCAATAGAAAATGAAAGAATTGAGCTAGCTTAGTGCTTTCAAACATATTATTTTAGCCACGGTGACCTTTTACAAATAAAGCCCCACTTAGAAACTTAAACAAAATTAATGCAAATGGAATTCTCAGATGAAGCCTGGAGAAAAAATCCCTGCAGTCCTGTTAAGTGTTTTCCTGGGTCCCAACCCCACCTCAGTTCACCCCTCAGGGGTCTCTGTGGAGTACAGTTAGACAACCAATGGCTCACTCTTGATTTCTAAGATTCAATCCAACTCTCTAAAAGTGTGTCGGTCTGTAATTGCTCTCCTGACCTTGCGTAGACACTTGAGCAGTGTGAGGGATTCTGGCCGTGTTTGCAGTAGCAATTAATGGCAACAAAATCTCCAGAAGATAAGGGGAAATAGGATGTCTCTAACTTCCTAAATTAGCAGGATGTGGTTGATTTGTGAAATCATCAGATTTTTCTAAGCTTAATTTATGAGAGGCTATCCTTGATGATTGTGTTTTCTTTCTCTTCTATTTCCAAATTACGTCTTCCTCCTTAAACTGTAGAGTGCATTTTTTCAAAGTACAACCAATGATGAGGCTGTAAATTTAAGAGTGTGTTTCCAACTCTAGAAAATGGATTATATTTCTTCTACTGTGACCCAGATAAGGGAAAATTTAAGAAGGCAATTACATTTCAACTTTCAAAAAATACAGCTTTGGTGTATCTGCTTTATGTGTGCCTGACATCTAGTAGGAATAGCAATCATATTTGCTGAATAAATTTATGTTATTAACTCTTTATGTTTCTGTCTCTCATTATATTGTAGTTTTTTAATGGTAAATTTTTTAAATCCTAAGTACCATGCATGCTAATGTGTACATACAACAACAAACAACAACAACCCATTGCCATTAGGTTGATTTCAGCTCATAGCGACTCTATAGGACAGAGTAGAACTGCCCCACAGGGTTTCTAAGGAGCAGCTGGTGGATTTGAACTGCTGACCTTTCAGTCAGCAGCTGAGTGTATAACCACTGCATCACCGGGACTCCAGTGTGTACATGTTGCTGTTGTTAGGTGCCACCAAGTCGCTTCCAACTCATAGTGATGCTATGTACAACAGAATGAAATACTGCCCGGTCCTGCACCATCCTCACAATCATTGTTATGCTTCAGCCCATTGTTGCAGCCACTGTCAAGCCATCTCATTAAAGGCCTTCCTCTTTTTCTCTGACCCTCTATTTTACCAAGCATGATGTCCTTCTCCAGGGACTGATCTCTCCTGATAACATGTTCAAAGTATGTAAGATGAAGCTTCCCCAGCCTCCTTTCTAAGGAGCATTTTGGTTGTACTTCTTCCAAGACAGATTCATTCATTCTTTTGGCAGTCCATGGTATATTCAACATTCTTTACCAACACAATTCAAAGGCATCAATTCTTCTTCAGTCTTCCTTATTCATTGTCCAGCTTTCACATGCATATGAGGCAATTGAAAACACCATGGCTTGGGTCAGGTGCACTTTAGTCTTAAGATGACATCTTTGCTTTTCAACAGTTTAAAGAGGTCTTTTGCAGCAGATTTGTCCAATGCAGGGCATAATTTGATTTCTTGACTGCTGTTTCCATGGGTGTTGATTGTGGATCCAAGTAAAATGAAATCCTTGGCAACTTCAGTCTTTTCTCTGTTTATCATGGTGTTACTAATTGGTCCAGTTGTGAGGCTTTTTGTTTTCCAAGTTGACGGATATTTTTGGGGGACACAATTCAATCCGTGACAAACAGTTATCATTTCTTTAGTTCATTATTTTTATGATTACTGAAAATTTTCTTATAGTGATTAGCATGAAAAACTCTTAAAAGTAAAAGAGCTTGCCTACTTACCCCCTAAGGCAACAAGGAATTGGGGTCTGGGAAAGCTATATACTCCAAGCCAGATTTAGGAGGAACCTTCCCAAGGGATGGCAGAAGCAACTTAATCCCAAGAAAAACAAAGTAAAAGAAAGGAAGGGGAAGTGCAGAGTATGTCTGGACCATAGAGGTAGTCTGGGGCTGAGCCGCCAAAAACCTCACAGCAAGACTAGACATTTACTTGCCCTTGGGGAAGAGAAGAGCAGAGTAGCTGGTAACAAGAATGCTCTTTAATCCCCTTTTGCTTCGAAACATTATGGCGCTAGATTAATATTCAGTACTTCTTTGTTCAGGTATCTTTCTTTTAGCCTCACTTTCTTTCCATTAGAGTGAAAAAATTTTACAGATTCCAAGTTGTCTCTTCATAAGTTCGAAGGGATAAAGTGGGAGACATTGAGGAGCCTGGCGCATTAGCATCCTCTTCATGCAGCGTGAAGTTGAGGGACTTTTAACATGGATATTAGTTATCAAAACTGATTATTGAACTTGCAAAGAAGCCTTGGGTTCTCCTTGCAGGCTAAGATGGATGATGACAGAGGAGCCTTTTGCATTATAAATTAGGACAGATGCTCCCTTTTAGAGTCGTTGCTCTTTCAGGTTGCTAATTTATCTTTTTATCTGTGATTTATCCTTCCCCACTCACATTCTTAAGCTGCCTTTTCCTCTACTGCTATTTCTTAATGGCATAGGCTTGGATTTACTGTGACTGATTTGGCAGATTTAGAGCTTTTAGAAAGGTGTCTTAAAATTGTTGTCAAGCGCTTTCTGCAGGTGGGTAATAGCATCCATTGAAATTGATAGTCCTTTGAAGGAGAATAAGTTGAAAATGTTGCCAGGGCACCAGGGAATGACATGAAGTTGATATCTTCATTTATTTTTCCAATTAAGCCTTGGCTATTTCTGTCTAAAATTGTCAACACACATATTATTTTTACTGCTGTTAGTAGTGGTGATAGCAATAACAATATTTATAGAATATATAATAATATATCAGCTAGGGTTCTTTGGTTTCCTACAACAGATTTGACTTTGACTACGTTAAACAAATGGCATACGGAAGAGATATTGGGAGTTCCTACAATTTTTTGAAGCCTGGAGAGCCAGAACTGGAAATAGGCAAGAACCAAGGCAGCCCTGGAGGCAAGGAATTTGGATTTCATTCTAAATGTGATGGAGTTATACAAAATTTTAAAGCATGATCGAGTTTATATTTTCCTGTTTACTGGGGGGGGGGGGGGATAGGCTATAGGAGCAAAGAATGGAAACAAGAAGGCCAATTAAATAACTATTGATAGAGTCAAAAAAATACACAAACAAAAACAAACCAGTTGCTATCAAGTTGATTCTGACGGATGATGATCCCAAGTGTGTCATGTGTGTCAGAGTATAACTGTGCTTCATAGGGTTTTCAGTGGCTGATTTTCTGAAGTAGATAGCCAGGCCTTTCTTCTGATGCATCTCTGGGTGGATTCAAACTGCCAACCTTTCGGTTAGTAGCCAAGCTCTTAGCCATTTATGTTACTCAGGGACTCCTTTAAAAGAGTCCAGACAATAGATAATGGTAACTTGAATGAGGGTGGGAGATGTGGATGTGATCAAGAGTATACAGATATGGAATAGATATTGAAAACTGAGCCATCAGGCCTTTCTGATTAACTGGATGTATAAGAAGAGGGAAAAAGAGAAATCAAGGACAATTCATAGATTTTTAGTTTGAGCACCTGGGGAGATTTCAGTGCCATTTTTGAGATGGGAAGGACTGACAGAGAAAGAGTTAGTTGGGAAAATAAAGAATTCTGTTTTGGCCATGTGGAGTCTGAAATGCCTATTGGACATCCATGTGTAAATGTTGAGTTGGCATTGGATATAGGCGTCACTGCATACATTTACATTACCCCAAGGGCTTTTGAGTTTGTAATTCTCCTATAGTATGTAAGTAAGGAACATTGGCTCAGGAGTAAAAAGAGCTTTGTTTGAATCCAGGTTCTACTGCTTACCAGCTCTGTGACTTTGAACAAGATTCTTAAATTAATTGCCTAGGCCTCAGTATCCTCTTCTATATAAACCAAAAAAACCAGATTCGTTGCTGTCAAGTCGATTCTGACTCATAGCAACCTTGTAAGACAGAGTAGAACTGCCTCATAGAGTTTCCAAGGAGCACCTGGTGGATTCCAACTGCCGACATTGTGGGTAGCAGCCGTAGCTAGGTTAAAATAGTATATACCTCATAGACAGGTTGGGAATATTAAGTAAGTTAATTTATGCAAACTGCTTGACAAAATTCCTGCAAAAATGTAAGTACACACTTGTCTTACTTATATAGTGCTGCTACAACAGAGACACCACAAGTGGATGGTTTTAACAGACAGAAATTTATTTTCTCACAGTCTAGGAGGCTAGAAGTCTGAATTCAGGACGCCAGCTCCAGGGGAAGGCTTTCTGTCTCTCTTGACTCTGAAGGAAAGTCCTTGTCATCAATCTTCCCTTGGTCTAGGAGCTTCTCAACACAGGGACCCTAGATCCAAAGGACGCACTCTGTTCCTGGCACCACTTTTTTGGTAGTATGAGGTCCCCTGTCTCTCTGCTCGATTCTGTCTTTTATATCTCAAAAGAGACTGATTCAGGATACAGCTTAATCTTGTAGATTGAGTCCTGTCTCATTATTATAACTGCCTCTAATCCTGCCTCATTAACATCATAGAGGTAGGATTTACAACACATAGGAGAATCACATCAGATGACAAAATGGTGGACAATCACACAATACTGGGAATCATGGCCTAGCCAAGTTGACACACATTTTGGGGGGACACAATTCAATTTATAACAGCATTGTCATTGTTGTTGGGTGCCATCAAATTGATTCTAACTCATAGTGACCTTATGCACGATAGAATGAACCACTGTCAGGTCCTACACCATCCTCACAATCATTGCTATGTTTGAGTCCATTAGGTATTATTTATGGAACATATACTCTGAGCTATGCCCTTTCTATCTTTGTATACATTATTTCACCTAGCCCTCCCCAAGACCCTTAATATAAGCCCTATCAGATAAACATCAAACAGTCTACAGGCAGCTGACAACAGATGGATACAAGCACAAATTTATTTTGTCACTTTTCAGACAAGTGTGCACACCTGCACAGACTACTTCTGACTCATGAATCTGGGAAGCACTCATATAAACCTATAATGTGTACCTCTCCACTGAAATCCAGATTTTTATGCTCAGCTGACTAATTGGCATCTCTTCTTAGATGCCTGTCACTTCAAACTTAACATGACCTGATCTTCACCTCCAAACCCAAACCTGCTCCTTCCGTGGTCTTCCTCTTCTCAGGTGATGACATCTTTGGCCTTATAATTGCTCAGGTCTAGAACCTTGCACTCCTGTCTTTGTCTCACACGCTTTATGAAGGTCTTATATGATCTGGCTTCCTGTTATCCTGCCCTCATCTCCTGCTACTTTTCCTCTCACTCACTTTGTCCTTCCCTTTCCTTCACTCCCCTTTCCTCTTCTCACCTTCCCTTACCTCCATTTTCCTTCCTTTCTCTACCCTTCCTGCAAGGGAATCATATCATGTTGCCTCCAGAGGGAGCATAAGGTTTGTTACTGCTCCAAATGTTCTGATCATCCTGAAAAGTACTACACCCCTTGAAGCCAATTTCTCTGAGATCAGTTCTTCCACTAGTAAAGGCCCACTGGTCCTCTGCCTGCTGACTCAGTACCATTGCCCTATTTAGGATTGTTTTCAGCTGCAATACCAAATACCTTACTACAGTGGTCAAACAGTGCTTTGTCTCATGCAACAAGAAGTTCACTCAGTGGTGTCACCAAAGACTCAGGATCTTTTTATTCTCTTTTACTGCCATCCTGCTGCTTATCTTGAGGGCCATAAGATTGCTACTTATTGTCCTGGCATTGAGTTCCCTGTTTCAGGCAAAAGAAGAAGAAAGGGCCAAGAGAAAAGGATAAAAAGTTCTCATATGTAGTAACATTTACTTTCTGTAGGTTGAACTATCTGAAATTGCTGTTTTTCAACTATTTTTTAACCTACAAAAATGGCAATTTCATATGGCTTGACCTAATAGTTGGGAAGGAGCACCCTTCCCAGAGAGTTCTAGCTACATCTCATTGGCCAGAACTGTGTCATTTGGCTACTCTTAGCCACAAAGCAGAGTAAGAGGTGAAGATTACGTGAGTCTTTGGGCAGCCAATCCAGTGCCAGCCATAGACACTTGGGTTCTTCCTGAGTTATTAATCTTCGAAAATGCTATTCAACCCTCTGGCTTTGGGCTATCTTCCTCAGAGCCTTTATTACAGGGTGGCCACCACTCCTTACGAGTCCCCGGGTGTTACAAACAGTTAAGCACTTGGTTAGAAGTTGGAGTCCACCCAGAACTGACTTAGGAGAAAGGCCTGGTGATCTACTTCAAAAAACTCATCCATTGAGAACGCTATAGAATACAGTTCTACTTGGACATACATGGGGTTGCCATGAGTTGGAGTTGACTCGACAGCAACTGATTACAGGTCTAGGGGTTCCCAACTCTTGACTAAATTTATACTCCACACCCCAGCAGCTCCCAAGGCACGTGAAAACTTTTGGGTCTACCATGTGATATCTACAGAGCTTGGGAAATTACATTTCAGGGAGTGGGGTAACAATACAATCTCAGACTCTCTGTCTAAATAAACTATACTGCCATGTCTGTTTTTCTGCATTTGTCCTGTGCTGTCATGACTAGCACTGCGGGGTTGAACATTTAAATCTTTATACATGTTGTTTAATTTCATCCTCACAGCAATCCTTTGAACTGTCACCCTTACCAATGTTTTACAGATGAGGAAACTAAGTCTCAGAGAGGTTAAATCCAAGGCCAAAAAGCTAGCAAATGGCAGAGCCACTATTCAGACTCAGGTCGGCTTCAATCCAAAGCCTCTGCCCATCCATTCGTCTTAAACTGCTTCTAAGCTGATCTTTCCCAGAGCAATCATCTACTGTCTTGAGTCACGCTCAATATTTCCTCATGGGGCTGACCACACAGGAAAACTTAACAGGCTACAGGCAGTCACTCCCACAGTGAGGGTGGCTGAATTCTGCCTAATTCCTGGGCTTTCCATCCTCAATCAACACCCTCGCTCACACAAAGATTTTGATTTGTAGAAATATCAGAGAGAATATTCTAGATAGACAGATGGTCTAGGGGACAGGAATAGTATAAGCAAAGGCAAGGAAATATAGCACTGGGGAGAGTGCATAATTCAACTTGGTTAGAGTATAGGTAGCATGGAAGTATATGGTAGCATGGAAGCTTAGAAGGTCAAGTTCAAATCATGCCATTAGGACTTTGACTGCCAAGCTGAGGAGTTTGAAGTTTCTTCTGTCTGCAGTGGTAGTGTATGTATTAGAGGTTTTTATACAAACCAAAAACAAACAAACCCATTGCCATCGAGTCAATTCCAACTCATGGCAACTCTATAGATAGGACAGAGTAGAACAGTCCCATAGGGCTTCCAAGGCTAAAATCTTTACAGAAGCAGACTGCCACATTTTTCTCCCATGGAGCAGCTAGTAGGTTTGAACCACCAACCTTTCAGTTAGCAGCCCAGCACTTAACCACTGCACTATTAGGACTCCTGCTTTCCACATGGTAGAGTTCAATTACACTTGGTGCTTTGTGCTTCAATTTTAAAACAAAGAAGTTTGAAAAATGCTTTGAGTATCAAGCAATTGTGATTATCCTACTGCAGGGATTACTAAGGGAGATTCGAGAGTTTTGTGTCCTTTTCTGCCACCTTTTTTTTTTTTTCTTTCCAGAATAGCAAGGAAGTTTCCAATTTGTGTGTCAAACGAACTGTTAGCTTATAAACAGACAAAATTGAAAATCAACTCTCCCCAACTCCATTTTCCTAGTAAGAATATAGTTGCTGCTACTTAAATAAATTAAGAAATGATCTGAAGCATTTCCCAATTCTATATTATAATATTTCCTAAATTGTAAGGCCTGCAGAGAAAATGTAGTGGCATTATGACCTTCTTGTCTAGAGTATAATGGTCACACGTCACAACAGGATAATAAAATATATTGAAAAAGTTAAGTGAATCATTTATGAAGTTGAGAAGCAAACATGTGAGAAACTCAGCTAGACTACTTAAGGTGATGGTTTTTATTTGTCCAAATAATGCCACTTTATTGAGGTGGCACAGAACACATTAGCTTTATCCGTGAGTCAGAAATATGTGAGTCAGAAACAACGTGAGAAGAGCCCTCTGTCCTTTTGATTACTGAAACTGATGTTTTGGTTTGACTGGGTAATTTACCAGTGAGTTAAGATAATTGAGTATTAAGGAGGAAATCCATGTTGAGAAAATTGGTTGTGAAGAGATAAAATAAGGAAATGGGATTATTGACAAAGCTGAGAAGAATATTCAGGGAGGTCGCTGTCAAATAAATCAGCCCTTGAAATGGCTTGTTTAACTGTCAGTGAGTGAGTCAGTGAAAGGAACTGGTTGTAAAAGTAGTTGAAAGGAAGAGAA
The DNA here is from genome assembly GCA_030035585.1 of Dugong dugon. Lineage (NCBI taxonomy): Eukaryota > Metazoa > Chordata > Mammalia > Sirenia > Dugongidae > Dugong > Dugong dugon. The sequence continues at coordinate 95,157,630 of CM057462.1, forward strand.
TGCATTGCAGATGCTTTTCCTCAGGTACGTAGATTTGGTTGCAGTAATTGTTTCTGTTACTGAAAAGATGAATTGGTAAAATAACAATGCCTTTTTCAAAATAAGGAGTCGTGAATAAAAACTGGTATCTGAAGAGGAAAATATATTCACACGGGTTGAAAAATAAGAACTTCTCTGTCTACTTCAAAACACTGCCTCTCTCTCTTTTGAAAGGGTTGTTCTGGAAAGATAAGCTGAAGCCTGCCATAGTGATTTGAGGTCGTCACGCTTTATGTGAGGGTCAAGTGTGTTAAAGGATGGTCCCATTTTTTCAAGGGCACTGGAATCGTGAAGCCATCCCCTCATCCTGACTGACCTCACCTTACCTGGACCTTTGGGAATAAAAGGGGGCGCTACCCAGACTGATGAAGGGCAAGCTGTGACCTGCTCAGAGGCAATTTGGTTTCTATTACAGGAAGATTTAATTTCTAAAAATAATGGCAAAGAACAGTGAAACCTGGAGACTTTGCTTGAGCTCTAATAGAATCATGATGCCATTTATTTTTAGAATGTTGACGTTTCTGAAACTCTTCAGATGCAAAATCAATGCTAAGTAGTTTTGGAGAAATCGGATGCATTTTACATAAAATTACCACCAGAGCTGAGGACAGTGATGCACAAAAGCACAGATGCAATGCTTGGAATATAATGGAAAGCACAGTCTAGACGACTCCCTGGAAGCACCTAGAATCCGTACTGCACTTTCAAATAGTTGTCCTTTAACTATCTTTGCTCTTCTGGAAGTTTCCTGTATATTGCTTTCTCTGTTCAGCTAGATTACTAGCCTCTTGACTATTCAGTATCTTCTTCATACAGTCCTTACTGTTTCAAACACATTAGGGAGTCATTGGTGAATAGGTAGTATTTTATGCCATGATAAAATCACCTAGGAAATGGGTATAGATAGAGAAGAAAGGAAGGCTAAGAACAGAGCCCAGGGACATTCCAACATTCAGAGTTTGGACAGAGGTTAAAGAACTAGGAAAGCCAGTGAAATAGAAAGAAAACGGTGAGAGTGACATCTTAAAAGTCAAGCAAAGAGAAGGATTAATTGTGTCAAATACTCCTGATAGGTTGAGAAAGATGCTGACAGAAAATTGGCCATTGATTTTGGTAAGATGTAGGACACTGTGATTTTGATAAGACGGATTTCCTATGAGGTGCTATGGACCAAATCCTGATGGTAGTGTGTTGAGAAAATGGAGACCGTGCGTAAAGGCCATTTTTTTGAAGAATTATTTTTAAAAAGGAACCCCCCCCCCCCAAGAAAAAAGGGACAGTAGGTGGAGGGTGACATGGGGTAACCACAAGTCTTTTTCTTTTTTTTAAAATCCACTTTATTGAGTTATAAATGACATGCAAAAAATACATTTTAAAGTGTACAATTTGAATACATATATACTCTAATGAAACCATCACCATATTCAAGACAATAAACGTATCTATCAAATCCAAACGTTTCCCTTTGTAATCCCTTTCACCTCTCTCTGCTATGGACCTCTTGTCCCAGGAAACCACTGATCTCCTTTCTGTTACTTAGATTAGTTTTATTTTCTAGAATTTTATATAAATGAGATCATATAGTATCTGTCCTCTTTCATTCCGCATGATTATTTTGGGTTTCATCCATAGTTTCTTTCTTTTTATTGAAAAGTGATGTATCCTGTTGTATGGATGTATCACAATTTGTTTATTCATTCATCTGTTAATGAACATTTAGATTGTTTCCATTTTGGGTTATAATAAACTGCAATAAATATTCCACATAGATAATTATATCATCTGTCAATAAAGACAATTTTCCTTCTTCCTTTCTAACGTGGATACCTTTTATGTCATTGTCTTGCCACGCTACACTGGACACAACCTCCAGTAAAATGTTGAATAGAAATGGTGATAACAGCATTTTTGCCTTGCTCCAAGTTCCAGTCTTTCACCATGCTATTAGCTATAGATTTTTCACTGATGCCCTTTACCTGGTTAAGGAAGTTCCCTTGTGTCATGGATTGAATTATGTCCCCCCAAAAATGTGTGTATCAATTTAGCTAGGCCATGATTCTCAGTATCGTGTGGTTGTCCTGCATTTCGTGATTGTAATTTTATGTTGAAGAGGATTAGGGTGGGATTGTAACACCCTTATTAAGGTCACATCCCTGTTCCAATGTAAAGGGAATTTCCCCGGGGTGTGACCTGCACCACCTTTTATCTTACAAGAGATAAAAGGAAAGGGAAGCAAGCAGAGAATTGGTGACCTCATACCACCAAGAAAGCAGTGCCAGGAGCAGAGCACATCCTTTAGACCTGGGGTCCCTGTGCGGAGAAGCTCCTAGTCTGGAGGAAGATTGATGAGAAGGCCGAAAGAGAGAGAAAGCCTTCCCCTGGAGCTGACACCTTAAATTTGGACTTTCAGCCTACTTTACTGTGAAGAAATAAATTTCTCTTTGTTAAAGCCATCAACTTGTGGTATTTCTGTTAGAGCAGCACTGGATAAATAAGACACCTTGTATTCCTAGTTTGCTAGAAGTTTCCATTAGGAATGGATGTTGAAGTTCGTTAAATGCTTTTTATCTGCATCTACTGAGATGATCACATGCTTTTTCCTCTTCTACCTATTAATATGGTGAATTACTTTTATTGATTTTTGACTATTATAACTACTTTTCTTCCCTTGAATAAGCTCCACTTGATCATAATGTGTTGTCCTTTTATATATCAATAGATTTTAATTTGCTATAATTTTAAGAATTTTTTCATGTGTGTTCGTGAGGAACAGTATCTGTAGTTTTCTTTTCTTGGGTTCTCTTTGATTTTTGTATCAGAGAAATGTTGATCTTATATAATGAGTTGAGAAGTATTCTCTTCAGTTTTTGAAAGAGTGTGTAGAATTAGTATTATTTCTCCTTTAAATTTTTGGCAGAATTCACCACTGAAGCCATCTGGACATAAAGTCTTCTTTGCAGGAATGTTTTACACTACAAATTCAATTTATTGAGACTTGTTTTATGACCCAGAATATGATCTTTCTTGGTAAATATTCTGTGTACACTTGAAAAGAATGTGTATTCAGCTGTTATTAAGTGGCGTGTTCTATAAATGTCAATGAGTGTTAAATTATTCGACAGTATTGTTCAAATCTTCTGTATTCTTAAAACCAAAACAAACCCATTGCCATTGAGTTGAATCTGACTCTATAGACAGAGTAGAACTGCCCTGTAGCGTTTCCAAGGAACAGCTGGTAGATTTGAACTGCCAACCTTTAGTTAGCAGCCAAGCTCTTAAACACTACGCCAGCAGGGCTCCCTGTATTCTTACTGGGTTACTAATTCTCTTACCAATTATTGAGACTGTAATTGTAGAATTTTCTATTTTTAGTTTTAGTTTTATTGGTTTTTGCCTTCTGTATTTTGAAACTCTGTTATTAGTTGCATAAACATTTAGAATTATCATGTCTTCTTTATGAATTGATTTCTTTTTCATTATTTAGCGTCCCTGTTTATTCCTGGTAATATTCTTTGCTCTGAAATCTACTTTGTCTTATATAAATATAACTACTCTAGATTTCTTTTTCTTAGTGTTATCATGGTGTATATTTTCTATTCTTTTCTTTTTTTTAAGTATTTGTGTCTTTATACTATTTGTGTCTTTGTATTTAAAGTATAAGGTATGCTTATAGGCTTGTTCTTTTATCCATTCTGAAAATGTCTGCCTTTTAATTGTGGTGCTTAGACCATTTATATTGACATGTTCAGGTTTAAATCTACCATCTTGCTATTTTTTAAAATTTTTTCCATCTATTTATTATCTGCTTTTACCTCTTTTTCTGCTTTGTTTTGGATAATTAAGTATTTTATGCTTCCATTTTATCTACTTTGTTACCTTATTAGTTATAACTTTTTTTTTAATGATTACTTTAGGGATTGTAGTATAAATCTTTAGCTTATTGCAGTCTACCTTCAAGTAATATCACTTTGTGTATAGTTTTTTTTTTTTACACTATACTTTCATTTCTCTCCTCTTTGCCTTTGTCCTCTTATTGTCACTTTGCTTCTACGTATGTTAAAACCTCAGAATAAATTACTATTATTTTTGCTTAACAGTCAATTTTCTTTTAAAGAGATTTTAATAATAAGAAAAGTAATCTTCAGTCATCTTCATGCCTTTGCATAGATTCAGATTTCTGTCTAGTACCATTTTCCTTCTGAAGGATTTCCTTTAACATTTCTTGTGTGCAGGTCTGCTGGTGATGAATTCTTTCAACTTTCATATGTCTGATGGAAGTCTTCTTGATCGTTGTTTTTTGTTTGTGGGTTGATTTGTTTTAGATGAAATCTTTGCAGCTTGATTGTTTGCTGATGTGCAAAATGAAAAATATAATGCAGGAGGAGTAAAATTACTTTTGTAGCATTGTCTATAAGTAGGCAAGAAAGGACAGGGTCCAGAGCACAGGGATTGGCTACAGATAAAATCATTGAAATTCAGCTTTAGTAACAAAAGGGAAGACAGAGCATATGTTTACAAATGTAAGTGGGTTGGTTGATTCGATTCATTAATGGATCAGACGAAGGAACCGGGTTTAAATCCAGGATCCACCATTCAATAGCTGAGTGAACTTCAGCAAGTTAATTCAACACTTCTAACTTCAGTTTTCACACACATAAAATCAAGTTAAAAAGTTCCTCACAGAGTGATTATAGCAATTAAATTAGGTAATGTGTAACAAATACTTAGCACATTGCCGACCACATTGTATTTGCTCAATAGCTATAAGAAAAAGTGTGTTGTTCTTCTTCATTTTACTGCCTACACAGAGGAGGAAGGATTCTGGGATCTCTTCTTTCACTTCTCCTCCTTCTCTCATCCCTCCTCCCCTCCCAAAAGAACATATTTAAAATTCAGTTGCCAGGCTATATGCAGGTGCAATGTTCAAGACTGATAACATCTGGAGGCCAGATGTTAACTGACGTAAACACCACTAAGTGTAGACCGGAGGCTAAGGCACTGATCTCCAATTTTATGATTATTATTTGAGTTTATGGAAACCTTGCTGCCACTCCTTCTACTCCCTATTTCCACCAAAAAGGAGATGAATGGCCTGCTCAATCTCAAGAGAATATACGATATCTTTTAAAATACAAAGTTCATGATATACTTATGGCATTTCACAAACCTAGCACTGGGAATGCATGCTCCCTGTAGACCACAACATCTACTTGAAGCTCTCTCCGAAAGGTCAGTGACTTATGAAACTTGATCTCAAAATCAGTCTAATTTTCTGAAATAAACCAGGGAAATAATCACAAAAAATGCTTCAAACCCGTGACAAGTTTCTACATCGATGATATCATAAATTTGAGTTTCCTTAGGATTGATGTGGTAGCTGGTCCAATGAGAAGAAACAAATATATGAGCCCTCTCAGAATGAAGAATATTTTTTATAAATCATAATAAGTTGGTTCTGCAATCAATAATGGAGGGGCTGAATGTATGATTTATTCATTCATCAATCCATAGACTAGACATTGGTTCAGAAGTAGAAGTATGTGCTAGGCACTAGTTGATACCTGGGTAAATACAATAGCTAGTCCTCCTGGAGCTTAATCTTATCAGAGAGGAAGACAATAGCAAAACAAAAAGACAAATAAATATATTAAAAGGTTGTTATAGATACTATGAAGGAAAGGGAGACCTACTTAGGTAATGGGTTGGGGAAGGAATTTTTTAGTAGGTGACTTAAGCCAAGGCTTAAAGAATGGGGGAAAAGCAGCCATACGAAGAGTGGAGAAGAGATCAAGTAGGATTTATTCGTTCAGTCAACAAATATTTTTTCAGCATCTTCTATGAGCTAGGCAGTGCTCTAAGTAAGCAAAGAAGATGTACCAGTGAACAAAACACACGTGCAAAATTGCTGAGGTGGGAAAAAACTTGGCACATTTCTGGAACAGACTGGGAGTCCCTGAGGCTAGATCATACTGAGCAAAGGGGAGAATGGTATAAAATGAAGTTGCAGGGGAGGCAGGGGCCAGATGATGTGCTTATAATTTATGGTAAGGAATTTGGATTTTATTCTAAGTGCAATGACATGATTTGATTTTTGTGTTAAAAGATTGCTGTTGCTGTCATGTGGAGAAGTGTTTTGAGGATGGAAGAGGGGGTGGTGTGGAAGCAAGGAGATCCATTGGGAGGCTACGCTAGTTCAGGTGAGAGCTTACAATGCCCTGAAACAGAGTGCTGGCAGCAGAGATTGACAAAAGTGTATGAATTTCTGATACAGTTTTGATATAGGATGGATAGTACTGGCTGGTCAACTGAAAAGAAGATGGGTGAGGAAGGAGATGAAATTAAAGATGATTCTGGTTTGTATAACTGAGTAGATCATAGTTCCATTCACCACAGAGAGGGAGACTGAGTGAGTGAGTGGACGTGGGCAGGGAGGTTTAGGCTAAAGACGAAAATAAATTCAAATTTCCTTGCCCAAGTGTTAAACAATTAAGTCAATCCAAAAACGAAATTCATTATCTCATGGGGCTAATATATCTCCCATCACTGTGGTATACAAACAGAAGCTAAAGGTCCACTCATCTGCAATATTTTAGATATTGTTTTCAAGAGTATTTCTAGAACTGATTTCTAGATGGTATATGATAAATTACAAAAGAAAGCAACAATTTTTTAAAAATAATATTTTATTGTGTTTAAGGTGAAAGTTTACACAACAAATTGGGTTTCCATTTAACAATTTCTACACAAATTATTCAGTGATATTGGTTACATTTTCCACAATGTATCATCATTCTTATTCATTCCATTCTGGTTATACTATTTCCAATACTCTAGTTTCCCTACCCCCTTACATTCTCACCTTTGCTTTAGAGTAATTTTTGACCATTTGGTCTCCTATAGATGATTTTTTTAAAAGAGCTCATTACTCATGGGTGATAGTCTTTATTTTATAAGCCGCAATCCTGGAAGCCAGTACTATATTTCTTAATAAATATTTTATTTAATGAATAACCCCCCCTAAAAACCCATTGATGTCAAGTCAATTCTGATTCATAACGGCCTTATAGGACAGAGTAGAACTGCTCCATAGGGTTTCCAAGGAGCAGCTGGTGGATTTGAACTGCTGACCTTTTGGTTACCAGCCATAGGTCTTAACCACTGTGCCACTAGGGCTCTAGATTTAATGAACAGATTTTATTATTGGTAAGGTTACTAAATTTATAAATTGAAATATTTATGTTTTATAAGAGAACACTTGAATGTCTTCTATTGATAACCTTCCAGAAAAGGTGGAGAATGAGAGCTGGAAAATATTGAACTGGTAGAATAATGTGTATACTCAAAGTTCAGATTAATGGGGCAGTGACAACACAAAACATTATAAGTTTTCAACCTGGGGTTTTTTGTTTGTTCTTTTTATTTTTCTCTTCATAACGTCCATGTACAAAACACATTTCCACACAAATCTATTCTTCTCGTCTGGGGAACCCCTACCTTTCTTGAGAATCACTGCACTATAGAAAGTGGCTATTGCTTTTAAGAGTCATCATATCCCTTTAGGGGGTTAGGATGAACAAGTGTTTGATAGTGGTTACGTGAGATTTCAACCATGATTAGAAAACATAGCTAAACATATGCTTAATTTATAAAATATTCTTATTTCTGAAAAACATTTTTGCCTTGGAAATAGATGGACAGAGCATTTTGTCAACTTGCCACAAATAATGTTCTTATGAAGTAGGGTTGTTTATATTTGGTCCTTTTTCCTTGTGCGTTAAATCATATAACATAAGGAACAACACAATTTGAAGTTATAAAGGATCACACTAAAATGTACTCCTAAACATTTGAAACAAAGCTTAAATTTGGCCTTCATTTTATAATCTCATTAGAAAAATTGGTGTTGGTATTAATTTTGCTGTTGTTATTCACCCATTTCTTGGGCAAAATACTTATAACCTGAGAGATGACCTCAAACAATAAATGAAATAATTTGAAAGATAAAGCCCTCAGCAAGATTAAAGCTTTCTACCAAAGGAACATCAAGAAGAATACTCATGGTATTTCCATCTCCGACACCATCAGCACTAAGTGATGAGGATGACTGCGTTCAAGTGAGATCATTCTCCTTTGGGTTTGATGCCTTGTAGAGGGTATCTTAGTCATCTAGTGTTGCTCTAACAGAAATACCACGAGTGGATGGCTTCAACAAAGAGAAATTTATTTCTTCACGGTAAAGTAGACTAAAAGTCCAAATTCAAGGCGTCAGCTCCAGGGAAAGGGTTTCTCTCTCTGTCAGCCTTCTCATAGATGTTCACCCGGAATAGGAGCTTCTCCACACAGGGACTCTGGATCCAAAGGACACGCTCTGCTCCTGGCACTGCTTTCTTGGTGGTATGAGGTCCCCAGTTCTCTGCTTACTTCCCTTTCCTTTTATCTCTTGTAAGGTAAAAGGTGGTGCAGGCCACACCCTAGGGAAACTCCCTTTACATTGGATCAGGGATGTGACCTAGGTAAGGGTGGTGTTACAATCCCACCCTAATCCTCTTTAACATAAAATTACAATCACGAAATGGAGGCCAACCACACAATTCTGGGAATCATGGCCCAGCCAAACTGATACACACATTTTGGGGGGGACATAATTCAAACCATGACAGAGGGCATTCCAGTCTCTGTGTAGGTGGTATCTGGTGGCAGATCCCTGGTTCTTCTTGTCATATCTAGCTTTTAGGGGTGATTAGGGCAGAGGACAGGAGATGACTTAGTGTCCCCACACCACTCACAACCCTCTCTCCTGGAGAAGTAGGTCTTTGCTGTCTGTGGTGGGTCAAGGGGAACTCATGAAAGTTCCTTGGTTCCAAACCATTTATTCCTTCATTTTCTAATTCATCAGATATTTATCAAGTGCCTACACTCTGACATGTATGGCATTTAGAACTGGGTAAAAATATGAAAAAGATATTCTGTGTACTTGAGGAACACAACTTTTTAGGAAAAGGCTCATAAACTAACAATTATGCTATGCATGTGCTATGGTAGAGATATAAATAGATAGATACCCATACACATATAATGATATAGGACAATGGAACAACTAACTCAGCAATCAAAGGGGGGCAAGGATGAGAAAAATTAACTCACTAGCTTAATAAATGGCATCAAATTCAAATGCAAGTATCATCTGACTCTATGTTTTGGTTTAAAAGGATATAGAAATAGATATTGGAAAGAACCCAAGGACAAGCTTTACTACTCCTTTCAATCAGATCTCCACTCAAATGACACCATCTGGGAATGATGGATGGTATCCCCTTTTATAGTAAAATCAGACAATCTGAATGACTATACAGAGTGGACCTGCTACCACCAAGACTAAAGAAGTACTCTTCTCCCTACGTGTCTATCACATTATTATGTTTTACTGTCTTCATAGCATTTATCACTGTCTGAAATGATCTTATTCATTGATTTTTTATTGTCTGCGCCTCCCATCAGGGACCTTGTCTGTCTTACACATTGCTGTATTCTCAGACCTAGAACAGTGCCTTGTTTTGTGCTATTGTTGTTATTAGTTGCAGTCAAGTCAACTCTGACTCATGGTGACCTTAACGAATAACATGTCAAAACCTTGCCCAGTCCTGCACCATCTTCATGATCATTGGTCTGTTTGAGTCCATTGTTGTGGCTATTGTGTCAATCTACCTCATTGAGGGTTTCCCTCATTTTTGCTGACCCTCTACTTTACCAAGCATGATGTCCTTTTCTAGCAATTAGTCTTTCCTGATGACACGTCCAAGGTAAGTGAGCCAAAGTCTCACTATCCTCGCTTCTAGTGACTGCTTATTAAATACCTGTTGAATGAATGATCAACACCATTAACTGTAGAAAACCACACTTGAGAATTAATCTTTCTTTTCCTCTCCCAAATCTCTGGAAGATGTTTAACCTCAGAGGCATCTCAGAAATCTTCTTCTCCGTAGCTTCATTTCAGTGGAGATAAGACTGAGGTGTGGAGGTCAGGGTACATGGAGCCCATTTCATTTCAGTTAGTTCCACACAGAGCAGGAACTGGAAGCCAGATCTCTAGAATCCCAGAGCTCTTCAGCATTCCTATGCTAACTCTAGTTAAGCCTTTCTGGGAGGAAAGCAGTTTTGGGTTGTTTACGTGATGTAATTTTCAGAGCCCCTGGAATGAAAAGGAAGGAAGAAAGCAAGCAATGGAAAGCTGTTTCTAGAATTCAGATGAGCCGAACATCAGAGTTCTCCTTCCTGGTCTGTGGGAGCGAAGTGAGCGCTCACCTTAAAACTAGACTCTTAGGGCTGAATGGCAATATATTCTGGTTTTTGCCTGCTACAGCTGTGGCCAGAAGTGGTCTGCCTGCCTTCAACTAGGTCGTAGGCTCTACGTCATGCTGACTGATTTTGCACAGTTAATTTCTTTATTGGAAATTAGAACTGACTGCGGCTTTCAGCCATTAATTATGTGAAGATGAATCACTGTCATTGTGACTAAAAAGGCATTCTCTACCTAGTGTACCATTCTACATGGACCAGGTAGTACTTTGAGGTGATGGACAAAATACGTTCACGATCAAATGGTTATTTATTTTTATCAAAATGTTAAGCAAGCATTTGCCGACATTAGTTTCGGAGCACAATTGAGAGGAATTTTTTCGAACAGAGCTTTAAAGAAGCAGAGCATTTTTCATGAATACATCTCCCTGCCCCCCACTCCACATGTGCACACACACATACACACACACACACTTCATATACAAACATATACCTTATTACAGACACAACAGTTTTCATAAGCTTTTGGGATGAGTTCTTGTGCTAATGCAGAGAAAGTGGGGAGGGAGGAGGAAAAGAGGGACCTATTAAAGCCTTTGAGGAACCCTGCTGGTACAATGGTTAAAGCACTCAGCTGCTAACCAAAAGGTCAGTGGTTTGAGTCCAGGAGCCACTCTGTGGGAGAAAATATCTGGCGATCTCCTCCCGTAAAGATTACAGCCTAGGAAACCCTACCCTGTCCTATAGGGTTGCTGTGAGTCAGAAGCGACTTGATGACACAGAACGACAACAACAACAACATTAACACCTTTTAGGTACTCTACTGAGGTTGTTACTGAATCCTAGAAGGTGGGTCCTTGTCCAGCGTGCTCAGACTTGCCAATTTTCTGGACGCTGATCTTTGAGAAAGAGAAAGTAACTTTATTGCAATGCGCAGAGCAAGGAGCTGGGAAGTTTCTCAGATCCGACTTCCTGAGCTTTGGGGAAGCAGGGCTTATATGTGACTTGGGCGGCAAGATGATGGTTGAGCAGGTGTACTGGAGATGGGAAATTCTAGAAGGCTGCCAGGAAACATGAGGGGACGTGGTTCTTGTCGGACCTCTCACTTGAGAATAGTGATAATTTTCCTTCTGATTTGTTCCTCCCATTGCTGCATCCTCTGTTGAGGTCAATTAGCGGTCACAGCTGGCTCTTCTGTGCGTCTGGGGTGGCCAAATCTGGCTTGGGCTAGTTTAAGGACTAATGGAAATTTACTGGCATTTGTAGGGTCAGGTTACAAGGTCTTCCCAACACCTGTCTGTCCTTTTTGTTGTACTGTCATAGCTTGCATGTTACTATGATGCTGAAAGCTATGCCAGTAGTGTCTGACATGTTTAAGCAGAGCTTCCAGACTAAGATAGACTAGGAAAAAGATCCTGGTGATCTACTTCCAAAAATTAGCCAATGAAAACCCTATGGATCATAACAGAATATTGTTTGATATTGTTATGGATTGAATTGTGTTCCCCAAAAATGTGGGTAAACTTGGCTAGGCCACGATTCCCAGCATTGTGTGATTGTCCACCATTTTGTTATCTGATGTGATTTTCCTATGTGTTGTAACTCCTACCTCTAAGATGTTAATGAGGCGGGATTAGAGGCAGTTATGTTAATGAGGCAGGACTCAATCTACAAGATCGGGTTGTGTCTTAAGTCAGTCTGTTTTGAGATATAAAAGAGAGAAGTGAGCAGAGAGACGGGGGACCTCATACCACTGAGAAACAAGAGCCAGGATAATAGGGTGTCCTTTGGACCTGAGGTCCCTGCCTGCACTAAGAAGTTCCATGACTGGGGAAGATTGATGACAAGGACCTTCCCCCAGAGCCAACAGAGAGAGAAAGCCTTCCCCGAGAGCTGGCACCTAGAATTCGGACTTCTGGCCTCCTAGACTATGAGAGATGGCCAATCAACTGGAAGAGATCCATATTTATGCCTATTCCCAAGAAAGGTGATCCAACCGAGTGTAGAAATTATCACACGATTTCATTAATATCAAACACAAGTAAAATTTTGCTGAAGATCATTCAAAAGCAGCTGCAGCAGAATGTCAATGGGGAACTGCCAGAAATTTAAGCCAGATCCAGAAGAGGACATGGAACCAGGGATATCATTGCTGATGTCAGAAGGATCCTGGCTGAAAGCACAGACTATCAGAAAGATGCTTCCCTATATTTTACTGAGTATGCAAAGGCATTTGTGTGGATCATAACAAATTATGGACAACATTGAGAAGAATGGGAATTCCAGAACACTTAATTGTACTCATGAGGAACCTGTACACAGATCAAGAGGCAGTTGTTTGAACAGAACAAGGGTTACTTCGTGGTTTATAGTCAGGAGAGGTGTGCATCAGTGTTGTATCCTTTCACCATAATCATTCAGTCTGTATGCTGACCAAATAATCTGAGAAGCTGGACTATATGAAGAAGCATGGGGCAACAGGATTGGAGGAAGACTCATTAACAACCTTCGTTATACAGATGACACAACCTTGCCTGCTGAAAGTGAAGAGGACTTGAAGCACTTACTGATGAAGATCAAAGACCACAGCCTTCAGTATGGATTACACCTCAACATAAAAAAAACAAAATCCTCACAACTGGACCAATAAGCAACATTATGATAAGTGGAGAAAAGATTGAAGTTGTCAAGGATTTCATTTTACCTGGATCCATTATCAACATCCCCGGAAGCAGCAGTCAAGAAATCACAGGATGTAGTGCTTTGGGCAAATCTGCTGCAAAAGACCTCTCTAAAGTGTTGAAAAGAAATCACCTTGAAGACTAAGGTGCGCCTGCCTCAAGCCATGGTGTTTTCAATCGCCTCATATGCACGCGAAAGCTGGACAATGAATAAGGAAGACCAAAGAAGAATTCATGCCTTTGAATTGTGGTGTTGAAGAAGAATACTGAATATACCATGAACTTCAGAAGAGCAAACAAATCTGTCTTGGAAGAAGTACAACCAGAATGCTCCTTAGAAGCAAGGACGGTAAGACTACGTCTCACATACTTTGGACATGTTATCAGGAGGGATTAGTCCCTGGAGAAGGACATCATGCTTGGTAAAGTAGAGGGCCAATTAAAAGGATGAAGACCCTCAATGAGATGGTTTGACACAGTGGCTGCAACAATAGGCTCAAGCATAACAACGATTGTGAGGATGGTGCAGGACCGGGCAATTTTTCGTTCTGTTGTACATAGGGTCGCTATGAGTTAGAACTGACTCGATGGCACCTAACAACAACAACAACAGACTGAGACAATAAATTTCTATTTGTTAAACTCTTCCACTTGTGATATTTCTGTTATAGCAGCACTAGATGATTAAGACAGATACAGTGCTGAAAGATGAGCCCCCTAGGTGGGAAGGCACTCCAGATACACAGTGGCTGCCACTGTGGACTCAAACATACCAAGTATCATGACGATTATACAAGACTGGGCAACATTTCATTTTGTGGTATACAGGGTCACCGTGAGTCAGAACCATCTCCACGGCAACTAACAACACCACTTAGGTCTTCATCTGCCAGAGGTTAGAATCCAAAAGGAACTGGCTTTCGTCAGATGAGATATATAAATTATCAGAGACTTGCATTCAGTGAAAATTTGTTGAGTGCCTACTGGTATGAGACTCAGTTCTAGGCCTTGGGAATACAAAAATGAAGAAGGCTTAGTTTCTGCTTCAAGGAGATTTCAGAGTCTAGTGGAGTGAAACAGGTAAGTAAACTGCAGAATACAGCACAGTGTGGCAGGTTCCAGAATCAAGAGGAAGTCTGTGGGAACATAGAAGAGAGATGCCCCGGCACAGACTGCAGGGTAATATAAGAAAGTCACACTTTAGAATTTGTCTAATGAAGTTTCACACATTTTGGAGCCTCCATTTTCTCTTCTTTGAAATGGGGCTAAGAGGATTAGCCTGCCAGAGCTGTTGTGAGAATTCAGTGATACAGAAGCCACTCCATGAGTAATTTTTAAGAAAGCAAAGCAAAGTCAAAACAGTAGAGTTCTTTCCTTGAAGTGTGGTAAGCCACTCTGCTGGCCTTTGAGTTTAAATCTCTTGTGTAGAGCTTGCTATCTTTTCAGTGGGGTTCTCGCACCTGAAAGGTGCTGAGGTTAATGTGCCCAGCTGCTAACCGAAAGCTTGGGGTTTAAGTCCACCTGGAGGCACCTCAAAAGAAAGGCCTGGTGGTCTACTTCCTAAAAATCAGTCATTGAAACCCTATGGACTGAGAGACTGAGCTGCTGGGCTGAGGGCTAGGGACCATGGTCTCAGGGGACATCTAGCTCAATTGGCATAACATAGTCTGTAAAGAAAATGTTCTACATCCAACTGTGGTGAATAGCAACTGGGATTTTAAAACCCTACGAGCGGCCATCTAAGACACAGCTACTGATTCTTTCCTGGCTGGAGCAAAGGAGAGTGAACACTAAGGACACAAGGGAAAGATTAGTCTGAAGGACTAATGGACCACAACTACCACAACCTCCACCAGGCTGAGCCCAGAACAACTAGATAGTACCTGGTTACCACCACTGACGGCTCTAGCAGGGATCACAATAGAGAGTCCTGGATAGAGCAGGAGAAAAATGTAGAAAAAAATTAAAAATCACACACACACAAAAAAAAGAGCAGACTTGTAGAGACTGGAGAAACCCCAAGAGTATGTCCCCCGGACATCCTTTTAACTCAGTACTGAAGTCACTCTTGAAGTTCACTCTTCAGCCAAAGATTAGACAGGTCTATAGGGCCAATAATACCATACATGAGGGATGTGCTTCATAGTTCAATCAGTACACTAGCCCAAAAGCAAAGATGAGAAGGCAGGAAGGGACGAATGGAAAACTGGACGAATGGAAACAGGGATATGGGTGGAGAAGGGGAGAGTGTTGACACATCACAGGGTTGGCAACCAATGTCACAAAACAATTTGTTTATTAATTGTTTAATGAGAAACTAATTTGTTCTGTAAACTTTCACCTAAATCACAATAAAAAAGAAAGAAAACCCTATGGAACACAGTTCTACTCTGACACACATGGGGTCACCACGGACTCCCGGAGTCGGCTCCGCAGCTTTTTTGTTTTGTTTGTTTTTGGTCAGAATAAGTTAAAGCTATTTGCCTAGAGAATTACTGAGTTGAAAAAGAAACGTCTCCTCTGGTTCAGAAATGAATTATTCCAAGGATGTTGTTTCATGAGTCTTTGTTACAGAAATTGGGATCTGTGTAGGCAATTGGAGGTTGGGAAACAACCACCCTGGGGACAATTGCAGGTAGTTCTGTGACCATCTGGCTTAGGTCGGATTCCTGGAAGAGAGGTTCTCTTAGTTCAATGAAAGTTTTCATGTATACCTTGTGGTTCTGTTCTTGATCCTTGATTTTTCCTCCCAAGCTTATGTATAAGGCTCTGGTCGTTTTTCTACCTCCCAGACTGCCAAGCAGCCCCACCTGCTCAGAGTGGAGGCTGGAGCAGTGCAGCCTGAGGAAGATGTAGCATCTTCTGCCATCTGCTGGCTCCCTCCCTTCACCACCTCAGCGCTGGCTTTGCCTGGATTCCAAGGGAATGAAAACCAGCACTAGGAGGGGAGGTGTGGGACAGAAAATGTTCCTGCTTCTATTAAAAACAAAGAGATTAGAAGATGGCAAACAGAAGCTGACATGTCGTTGGTGGTGGTGACTGCCATCAATTCCATTCCGACTCAGAGCAACCCTGTATGATACAGTAGAACTACTCCATAGGGTTTCCTAGACTGTAATCTTTACAAGAGCAGATTGCCAGGTCTTTTCTATGCAGAGCTGCTAGTGGGTTCAAACCACCAAACTTTCAATTGTGCCACCAGGGCTCCTTGAAGCTGGCATAGGAGGATTTTTTTGTTCTGGTTTGTTTTTACCATTTTGGGGGTTTGTGTAAAGAGATGACCATCTCAGACATCCAAGCCAGTGATTTTTCTGTGCAGGTTTGTTTAGCTCAGGGAGAACACAGCAGTTTTTTTGTTTTCTTTTGTTTTTGTCCTTTTAATGTAATTGCCTCATGAGGCTGACCAAATAAAGTAATGATACATCTCTAAAGACTCATGTGAATGAAACAGCAGGAACCCATGTTGATGGGAATGGAGATGAGGCTAGGGAGGCAGAAAGGAGGGGGGCAGATAAGAGAGGCATTTCACAGTAAATGTCAATATTTTTAAATTGGTTCAATAGACATTTTTTAAAAACACTATTTACCAGCCCCTGGGCCAGATGCTGAAACCCTGGTGGCCTAGTGGTTAAGAGTTCGGCTGCTAACCAAAGGTCGGCAGTTCGACTCCACCAGGTGCTCCTTAGAAACCTTATGGGGCAGTTCTATGAGTTGGAATTGACTGGAAGGCAACAGGTTTGTTTTTTGGGGTTGGGTCAGATGCTGAGGACAACATTGGGTCTCTTTCCTCTGGGAGATAATAATCTGTTGGGAAATAGCTAAACAGAGAGTTGCATACAAAGATGTAAGTACTGTGATAAAGTACAGTAGTAAAGGAATCTAGGGGGAGCACAGAAGAGGGGAAAACTTACCAGAGGAGATGACAGGAGTGAGTGATGAAGAAAGCTGCTTATGGGATGCAGTGGTGGGCAGGGCGTGCCGGTTACAGCGAGCACTGTGTCTGCTTCTAAACACAGCACCGCCGCCACTGCCAAGCTTGAGATCATAGCCTTGAGGTGCTAAGGACTCTAGGTAAAAACAGGAGAAAGTTGTTAAAATATTAGGTCTTACACAACAAGCAGTTGATTCAGTTGGGGAAATCAGCAGAGGCAGGGAGAAGCAGGCAGATCTATGCAGGAGGCCAGCATACAGCATCCTGGAGATCACAGGGCAGCGTTGGGGGATCTCTGGTCCTCGGAAAAAACCGCTACCAATGCTGTTCAGTCCATATGCTGGATATGGGCAACCCTACCAGGCAGGCATGCCATAGTCAAATGTTCAGAAACTTGTGAGTGACTTCATCGGCTCAGCAGCAATTAACAACAACAACATAAGCTCAAACATATCAATTGCAACGTCATTTAGAATCATAAAATATGATGGATGGCAGTAGGGAAATGCTTAAGAACATTGTGGTACAGCTACTGGGTGAACTATTGCGTAGCCCATGGAAAAGAAAATTCTAGAAACTGTGTAGTACATGAAAAAGTACTTGTGGAGAAAAAAAGAAAAGATCCAAACCTGCAGGAAAAAATATTCAGAAGGAAAAATACTAAACTACTAATTATGTTGGTATTAAAGATTATAGGTGATTTCTTTTTTTTTCCCCTCTCTCTATTGTCTGTGTCTTATATTACATTCTTATAGTACTTTTACATATATATAAATATATATATATATACACACATATATATATTTCTTAATATAAAGCAACCTAAAAGTAAAATGTATGTACCAATTAAGGCAGAGGCAGAAATTACTTTAAATGAATAATAACCTCATTTATGTGTCTGTTTCTGGTATTTCAGAATCAGTTTTCTTCATAACTGTATTTAAGTTTGAGTGATAGATTCATTTTGCTTGTCAAGTCTGTCCTCAGTTTTCCCTTTTTCCATGCCCCTCCTCCCACCCTGGCTCTGTGGGACATATTGTGATGTCTGCCTGCTAATTTTGCTGTGACTGGGGCTGGTGTCTGGTTTGTGATTCATGTTTGTTCCTAAGTTGTACATCTGTGTTGGTTGCTTTGAAACAGTGCCCCAGGGAATATGAAAGGCCATTTGTCTCACTAAGACTGCTTCTTTGCACTAGAGCATTCTTCTCTGGCTTCTTCCAAATTCCAGCAAGCTCTCCTATGAGCTTAGGCAGGGTAAGGAAGAAGAAAATAAAACCAAAGGGGAGCAGCATGGAGAGAGTTTTGTGGCTAGGTCTAGTCTTCACTTACCTGGCGAGACTGTCCTCCGATGCTGTTATGGATTGAATTGTGTGCCCTGAAAATATGTGTCAGCTTGGCTGGGCCGTGATTCCCAGTATTGTGTAGTTGTCCTCCATTTTGTGATTTGATGTAATTTTCCTATGTGTTGTAAATCCTAATCTCTGCCTGTGGTTAGTGAGGCAAAATTAGGGTATGATAAAGAGGATTAGGGTGGGATGCAACATCCTTACTCGGGTCACAGCCCTGATCCCATGTAAGGGGAATTTCCCTGGGGTGTAGCCTGTATCATCTTTTATCCTACAAGAGATAAACGGAGAGAGAAGTGAGCAGAGAGGGACCTCATTACCACTAAGCAAGAAGAGCCAGGAGTGGAGCGTGTCTTTTGGACCTGGGGTCCCTGAACCGAGAAACCCCTAGACCAGGGGAAGATTGCTGACAAGTACCTTCCCCGAGAGACGACAGAAAGAGAAAGCCTTCCCAGAGCTGGCACCCTGAATTCAGACTTCTAGCCTCCTAGACTGTGAGAGAATAAATTTCTGTTTGTTAAAGCCATCCACTTGCGGTATTTCTGTTATAGCAGCACTAGATGACTAAGATAGGAACTAAACACTGGGGACAGAGTGCCTTGTGACACTGACTTTAAGGGTAATGCCTTGTGACTTATCCTCTGCCCACTAGGAATGCCTGTAGCAGAAAAGAGGGTAGGGTGAGCTCTGTTGGAAACCCTCAATGGAAAAATTTCTGAGAGCTGGGTAGGCATACCAACTTGGCACCTCTTCTAAGATTTTAGCATAGCCACACACAGCAGTGATATTCATAATATTTAATGTCTGGTACTGCATAGGCACTGACCAACTAAAGGGACACAGGCCACAGTGCTGCAGCTAGAGACCCCCTGCTGTGCCTGGGGCAGCAGCTGGTTGTCAACTGTTACAAAAGTATTTCAATATGTTAATAACCATGGAGGCTGTACAGATACATACCAGAAGAATAACATGAATACACATGAAATTTCCAAAGAGGAGCCCTGGTGGTGCAGTTGTTAAGTGCTCGGCTGCCAACTGAAATGTCAACCGTTTGAACTCGCTAGCTGCTCTGCGGGAGAAAGATGTAGCAGTCTGTTTCTGTAAAAAAGTACAGCCTTGTAAACTGTATGGGGTAGTTCTACTCTGTCCTATTGCTATGAGTCAGAATCGACTCAACGGCAATGGATTTGGTTTGGTTTTGGGCCCACTGGTTAGCGTTATGTAGTCCCATCTTCACTTTTTAAGAATCTACCCTCTTTGTCCTTAAGGAGAATTCAAACCTAGCATCAGGACCTACTGGTTCCACAGGATTTGGATGACAGCACAAAGAAGCCCTCACCTACAAAGGAGCTCTTTATTTTGTTCAACAGCTAATACAGATCTTACCCAAGGAAAGTTTGCAAGTCAGCTTTCATTATATTTTCACTTGCAGCAATGCATGTGGCTTACAACATAGCTTCACCTCCGGGCAGGGTGACACACAGGCTGGTATCGGTGATTGTCTGCCTGCCTGCCTGCCTGCCTACAGTCTTTGAAAGGTAGCCCCATCCCAGACCATTAGCCTGCTGTGAAAATCCATCTGCAGTGCCTTGAAAGCCCAAATACATATTGGATTGTTATGGCTCACCCTTGTCCTTTTCACTAGAGATTTTCACTTGCTGCTTCTTATCACACACCTGGAGTTTGTGGATTGGCTAAAAGCAGCTTCTCAGAATGGTCTCTGGGGAAGCATTTAACCCTGAATTCTGTCATTTCTTCTTTCTCTGTTTCAGCAAAACCTTACAGCTTCAGGGTAATTTGCTGCCTCCCCAGTCTCCGTTCAAGACAACAGCAAACGTTGTTCATAGTCTGACTGACTCTCTGCGTACTAACCACAACTTTTGTTTGAATCCAGAGACTGAGGGAAATTGCACTCATTTATCTAATGGGCCATTCTGAATCTCTGTGACTAAGGAAGGCTGAGGTTGTAGCGAAATGACTTGGGCTGCAATTCTCCTCCCACAAGTTACTAGCCTGTGACTTTGAGCAAGGTATTTAGGTGTCTCTAAGCCTCATTTCGAAGGAGCCCTGGTGGCACAAAGGTTAAGCACTTGGCTACTAAGCAAAAGCTTGATGGTTCGAACCCACCCAGCGGCTCAACGGGAGAAAGACCGGGTGATCTGCTCCCATAAAGATTACAGCCTAGGAAACCCTACCGGGCAGTTCCGCTCTGCCACATGGAGTCTCTATGAGTTGGAATCAACTTGACGGCACACAACAATAACAGCAAGCCTTATTTTCCTCAAATGTAGAGTGGGATCATATTATATACTTTACAGGGTTCTTATGAGGAGTAAGTGAAGTCATATATTGGAGAGCACTTGTAAACTGAAGAAATATAATCAGTATCAACCCCAAGAGAGCAAGTTGTGAGAACTATTAAATGAAAAGAAGCAAGAGCATAGAAATAAATTATGGTAGCTGGATAAGTATAATGGAAGCCCACTGCTATGGTCTAACTGGAGAAAGAGAACTCCCCATCCCCATATCTTTCTCATAACACCTTTCTGCAAATCCTTAGTTGGGGAGCAGTAAGTGGTCTAGAGAAATGCTAGAGAAGAGGGTTACTGTCATTTTGAAGGTAAGGGAGGTTGAGTGTGCGGGAAACAAGTATATGGGATGATTAAGGAAATCATGAGAAGGACACAGTGCCTAAGGTAATACCATGGTAACTAGTTGCCATTGAGTCGACTCCTACTCATGGTGACTTCAAGCGTGTCAGAGTAGAACTCTGCTTCATAGAGCGTTCAATGGCTAATTTTAGTCTAGTCTATTTCAACTCATAACCACCCTATGGGACAGAGTAGAACTGCCTATAGGATTTCCAAGGAGCAGCTGGTAGATTCAAACTGTTGACCTCTTGGTTAGCAGCCTGAGCAATTAATCACTGCACTGTGAGTTGGAATCGACTTGGTGGCAACAGGTTAATACCAGGGTAGGGAGAGAGAAAACAATGCACTCCAACTCTACTGCTCTTGCTTCGGTGTTCACTAATCAGAGCTGTTCAAATAATTCTGGACATGAGGACACCTTACCAGACTGAAAGAGACTGACCAGAAACTTCTATGGCGCTCTTCTGCCAGAGCAGTGAATGTGGACGAAGACAAAGCTCTGTGGCCCCTGAGTTTAATTTGGTGTTATCAGATTAATTAAGTCATTTTCTGTGATTCAAATTGCACACATGGATGTTAAATCTGATCCTTCAGTGGATGTTTTCAGGATAGCACTTTGTTCCCGAAACATTTAGAAATACGCACATTGTATCTTTAATGAGCCTATGAAATTTATTTACGGGCAGGAAGAAGTCTTTCAGCTAGGGAGACACATTCAAGTGATAGTTCAATGTCTGACACTTAGGCTGTGCTTGATGCCTCCTCTGGAGGTGTTTATTATCCCCAAATTATTTTATGCTTGTCTCTTGTTCTGAATTTATCAAAGTCACTCATGCTGCTAAAATATCATATGTTCTGCTCCTGGGTTCAAATCTTGGCTTCGCTATTTCCGAGGGTGGAATATTGGGTAAATGATTGGATTTCTGTGGGACTCATTTTCCTCACATAAAAAATGGGAATAACGATGACGGCAGCGTTCCATAAAGTGTAGAGTTTTGTGTCAACTGCCCGGCACCTCGTGTCTGCACACACTAGGGTCTCAGTGTTTGTTCACTGCCCCCCTCCGTGGTTCTCATGTGACCAGAGTGTTCTGCTTTTTCTTTAAGCTTTGACGTGGAAAATGGCCCTTCCCCAGGTCGAAGCCCACTGGATCCCCAGGCCAGCTCATCCTCTGGGCTGGTGCTTCACGCCACCTTCACCGGCCACAGCCAGCGCAGAGAGTCCTTTCTCTACAGATCAGACAGCGATTATGACTTGTCACCAAAAGCAATGTCGAGAAACTCCTCACTTCCAAGCGAGCAGTGAGTACAAGCTCTGTCTGGCTTCCAGTCTCACACATACTTCATCTTTAACCCTGTCACAGCAGCAGCAACAAAAACAACGGCTCTTCTTTTACCCACTGGGAGGAGGGAAGAGAAAAATAAACAGGAGCCTGGGTTGCACTTTCTTAAGGACAGTGATGCTATATAGCACGAGGGACATCTAGCCAGGCCTCCAAGGGTCTTAAAATCCTTCAGGCACAGTCTTCAGTTTACATCTGTTATTGACACTTTTTTTCTTTGCATTTGGCTTCATGTTATCAACTGTTGAATTGTCTATAGGATAAGAACTTTTAACACTTTTTTTGGAAATCTTACATAAATTTTTGGTAGCATGTGCAATTTGTGTGAGGCTCCAGGAGAGGTGAGAATTGGTGGTCACCTGCATCCTTTCTCAGTGGCTTTTGTTGGTGACACTTAACAAGCTATCATTCAGCCACATGCCTGTCTTTTTTCTGGACCTTGACACAATGCCCACTTGTTGCCTGACTCCTTGATGAGACCCAACATACTCCACCACCCTGTTAAGCACAGCTGATGTTTTTGTTTTGCTGCTATTAATTGTAGATCTCTAATTTTTTAAAAGAACAACAACTGGGTTGTGTTACTTGTTTATTAAATTTCTGAAACCAAATAAAATTGAGTGTTGGAATTTATGCCTTTAAAGGTTTCTGGGCACACATACAATTGTTTTTAACATCATATGTTATAAAAATATCAGCAGATCCTTAAAGTCCCCAGCCTGGAAAATTCCACTGGGCACTCTTCTATTTATTGCACAGGAGGCTAAAAACATTCACCCTGTTTATCAAAGAAACAGAGGGCCTTCTAAAACTATCGGCAAGAAAATAGCTCCGGGCCATTTTTGCTAGCAGATGCCAGTAGCAGCATCACTGCCCTGAAATATCTCAATCTCAATTGTTGTGTGGGCAAAAATTCATTTATTCACTCATTTGACAAATATTTACTGAATCTCTCCTATGTGCCATGCACCTTGCAAGTCTCTGGAGTTAAAAGATGAACAAAATAGTGGGAAAAATCACAGAAGAGTCCAACACAGATCTTGTTCTCAAGGAAGTTGCATGCTCTCAGGGAGGTTACAGTTAAATAAGAAAGCAAAGAGGAACACACAGAGAAGTCTACTGAGTGGACAGAAATTAACATTTAATGAGCACTTACCCCCTGGGGTCAGGTACATTTATATACGTTATCTCTTTTAATCTTCTCAACAACCCTGTTAGGTACGTGCCGTTATTATTCTCACTCTATAGATGATGAAACTGGAACTCTGAGATTGAGAAACGTGTCCTTATTCCACACTAGTAGGTGATGTGGCCAAGGATGATCATATTCAAAACATTTGAACTATTTCTATCCATGTTCTTCAAACTGCAAAGTAGCATCTTTATTGTTGTTAGTTGCTGATGAGTTGGCTCTGACTCCTGGCAACCCCATGTATGCAGAGCAGAACTGCTCCACAAAATTTCCAAAGCTGTGATCTTTCTGAAGCAGATCACCAGGCCTGTCTTCCAAGCACCTCTGGGTGGGTTAAAACCTCCAGCTTTATGGTTAGCAGTCAAGCACTTAACTGTTTGTGTCACACAAAGAGCTACCTTGTTGTTGTTAGGTGCCATCAAGTTGATTCCCACTAATAGCAACCCTGTGTACAACAGAAAGAAACGCTGCCCTGTCCTACGTCATCCTCACAACTGTTGCTATGTTTGAACCCATTGTTGCAGCCACTGTGTCAATCTATCTCGTTGAAGGTCTTCCTTTTTCTCTCTGACCTCTGCTTTACCAAGCATGATGTCCTTCTCCAGCGACTGGTCCCTCCTGATAACATGTTGTCCAGTAGGTGAGATGAAGTCTCCCATCCTTGCTTCTAAGGAGCATTCTTGCTGTACTTCTGCAGAGACAGATTTGTTTGTTCTTCTGGCAGTCCATGGTATATTGAATATTCTTCGCCAAAATCATAATTCAAATGCATCGATTCTTCTTTGATCTTCCTTTCATTGTTCAGCTTTCATATGAGTATGAGGCTATTGAAAATACCATGACTTGGGTCAGGCACACCTTAGTCATCAAGGTAACATATTTGCTTTTTAACACTTTAGAGAGGTCTTTTGCAGCAGATTTGCCCAAAGCACTACATCCTGTGATTTCTTGACTGCTGCTTCCAGGGATGTTGATTGTGGATCCAAGTAAAATGAAATCCTTGGCAACTTCAGTCTTTTCTCCATTTATCATAATGTTGCTTATTGGTCCAGTTGTGAGGATTTTGTTTTCTTTATGTTGAGGTGTAATCCATACTGAAGGCTGTGGTCTTTGATCTTCATCAGTAAGTGCTTCAAGTCCTCTTTACTTTCAGCAAGCAAGGTTGTGTCATCTGCATAATGCCGGTTGTTAATGAGTCTTCCTCCAATCCTGATGCCCTGTTCTTCTTCATATAGTCCAGCTTCTCGGATTATTTGCTCAGAATACAGATTGAATAAGTATGGTGAAAGGATATAACCTTGATGCACACCTTTCCTGATTTTAAACCACGGCTGATTCAACGACTGCCTATTGGTCTATGTAAGGTTCCTCGTGAGCACAATTAAGTGTTCTGGAATTCCCATTCTCCCCAGTGTTATCCATAATTTGTTATTATCTACACAGTTTGAATGCCTTTGCATATTCAGTGAAGCACAGGTAAACATCTTTCTGGTATTCTCTGCTTTCAGCCAAGATCCATCTGATGTCAGCAAGGACATCCCTTGTTCCAAGTCCTCTTCTGAGTCCAGCGTGAATTTCTGGCAGTTCCCTGTTGATATACTGCCGCGACCGTTTTTTAATTATCTTCAGCATAATTGTACTTGCATGTAATATTAATGATGTTGTTCAGTAATTTCTGCATGCCATTGGATCACCTTTCTTTGGAAAGGGCATGAATATGGATCTCTTCCAGTCAGTTATTGTCTTAGTCATCTAGTGCTGCTATAACAGAAACACCACAAGTGGATGGTTTTAACGAAGAGAAGTTTATTTCCTCACGGTTAAAGTAGGCTAAAAGTCCAAATTCAGGGCGTCAGCTCCAGGGGAAGGCTTTTTCCCTCTGTCGGTCTTCTTCTCTTCAGTGTTCCCTGAGACTAGGGGCTTCTCTGCGCAGGCACCCCGGTCCAAAGGACGTGCTCTGCTCCCGGCACTGCTTTCTTGATGGTATGAGGTCCCTCTGTCTCACTGCTCACTTCTTTGTTTTATATCTCAGGAGATTGCCTAAGGACACAATCCAGTCTTGTAGATCCAGTCCTGCCTTACTAACACAACAGCCACCAATCTTCCCTCATTAACATCATAGAGGCAGGATTTACAACATATAGGAAAATCACACAGTACCAGGAATCATGGCCCAGCCAAACTAAAATACACATTTTTGGGGGGACATAATTCAAACCATGACAGCTGGCCAGGGAGCTGTCTTCCAAATTTCTTGACATAGATGAGTGAGTGCTTCTAGCGTTGCATCTGTTTGTTGAAATATCTCAACTGGTATTCCATCAATTCCTGGAGCCTTGTTTTTCGCCAGTGATTTCAGTGTAGCTTGGACTTCTTCCTTGAGTACTGTTGGTTCCCTTGGAAATTTTTGCCCATAGAATCCCTCAATATTGCAACTCTAGACTTGAATCTTTTCTTCAGTTCTTTCAGCTTGAGAAATGCCAAGCGTGTTCTTCCCTTTTAGTTTTCTAACTCCAAGTCTTTGAACGTGTCATTATAATACTTCTTTGTCTTTTCAAGCCACTCTTTGAAATCTTCTGTTCAGCTCTTTTACTTCATCATTTCTCCCTTTTGCTTTAGCGAATCTATGTTCAAGAGCAAGTTTCAGAGTCTCTTCTGACATCCATTTTGGTCTTTTCTTTCTTTCCTATGTTTTTAATGGCCTTTGCTTTATGATGTCCTTGATGCCATCCCACAACGTATCTAATCATAGGTCATTAGTGTTCAATGTGTCAAATCTATTCTTGAGATGATCTCTAAATTCAGGTGGGATATACTCAAGGTTGTACTTTAGCTCTTGTGGATTTGTTTTAATTTTCTTCAGCTTCAGCTTGAACTTGTATATGACCAGTTGATGGTCTGTTCTGCAGTAGGCCCTTGGCCTTGTTCTGATTTGTCATATTGAGTTTCTCCATCATCTTTCTACAGACTGTAGTCTGTTGGATTCCTGTGTATTCCATCTGGTGTATAGTTGCCATTTATGTTGTTGAAAAAGGGTATTTCCAATGAGTAAGTCATTGGTCTTGCAAAATTCTGTCATGCAAGTTCCTCGTTTCTATCACCAAGGCCATATTTTCCAACTACTAATCCTTCTTTGTTTCCAACTTTCACATTCCAATCACCAGTAATCATCAATGCATCTTGATTGCATGTTTGATCAATGTCAGACTGCAGAAGTTGGTAAGTCTTCAATTTCTTCATCTTTGGCATTAGTGGTTAGTATGTAAATTTGAAGAATAGTCATATTAACTGGTCTTTGTAGGCATTTGGATATTGTACTATCACTGACAGCATTGCATTTCAGGATAGATCTAGAAATGTTCTTTTCAACAATGAAGGTGATGCTGCTTCTCTTCAGTTTGTCATTGCCAGCATAGTAGACCATATGCTTGTCCGATTCAAAATGATCAATACCAGTCCATTTCAGCTCACTTGTTCCATTTCATTTTTGACAACTTTCTATTTTCCCTGGTTCATACTTCATACATTCCATGAGGAACCACCTAGCAGGTGGAAAACAGATGAATGCAGAATTGTGTACCTGAGGCTGAGGGAGAAGCAACCACTTTGCTGTAGATCATGTAAAGCCATGGCAGTTTCTGAATCAGGGTTGAATGGCGGGGCTTTGATAGTGAGTGTGCTAGACGTTCTCTTTTTCACCAAGATAAATACCTTCTAGACTTCATTTGGGAGTCCAGGGGAGGCCCAAAACGTTAGACACTTTACCACTAGCCGAAAGGCTGGTGGTTGGAACCCACCCAGAGGCTTCTTGGAAGACAGACCTGGCAATCTGTTTCCAAAAGTTATAGTCTTGAAAACTTTATGGAGCAGGTCTGCTCTGCACACATGGAGTGGCCGTGAGTCAGAATCAGTTCGACTACAACAAACAACAACAGACTTCATTTAAGGACACATAGGAAATGTGAGTTTGTTAGTTACTGTCAAAAACCTAAATGCATAGAGAAACATAAAAAATTAGTGTACCAGAATATATTTATTGTAAGTATATAGGAATTGAATTAGGCAACGTCAACCTGGAAAGTATCAAGAAGGTGTTCTGAAAAGGCAATAGTGAAAATGGGTTATATAGGTCAATGTCATGTTAATTTCTCAGGAGCTAGCATTAGAACAGGTGCAGGGTTCCAGGGTTGATTGTTATAGAAACAGAGTCACTAGGACATGCCATACATTTTCCAGTCAGACCGGGGTTCCTGCTCCTTGAAACGGGCTGTAAGCAGATGATTCTCTAAAAGAGTCCAATGCCTAAGCTGCTTCCTAAGCTATTGTTTGACTTGAAGGTGACTTTAGGAAAACACTTCCTTAAAGGCTGTAGGTTCAAAAGGACACCTAAATGGGCCTGAGTGGCTCATCCCAACTCTGTGAACCTAGAAATCTGGATTATAGGAGAATTAAAACAATTTGTCATTCTGGGATCACAACAGATGGTCCCGGACAGAGCTGGAGAAAAATGTAGAACAAAATTCTAACTCGCATAAGAAAGACCAGATTTACTGGCCTAACAGAGACTGGAGAAACCCTAAGAGTATGGCCCCCGGGTACCCTTTTAGCTCAGTAATGAGGTCACTCCCAAGGTTCACCCTTCAGCCAAAGGTTAGACAGCCCCATAAAACAAAACGAGACTAATGGGGCACAACAGTCCAGGGACAAGGACTAGAAGGCAGGAGGAGACAGGAAAGCTGGTAATAGAGAACCCAAGGTTGAGAAGGGACAGTGTTGACATGTCGTGGGGTTGTTAACCATTGTCATAAAACAATATGTGTACTAACTGTTTTATGAGAAACTATTTGTTCTGTAAACCTTCATCTAAAGTACAATAAAAAAAAATTTTTTAAATGGTGGAAACAACTGAAATGTCTGTGGGCAGAAGAATGTATATACACACGATAGAAGATTTTAAAAAAAACAATTTGTCATTGCTGCTATAACAGAAACACCACAGGTGGGTGGCTTTAATGAACATAAATTTATTTTCTCACTGTTTAGGAGGCTAGAAGTCCAAATTCAGGGTGCTATCTCTAGGGGAAGTCTCTCTCTCCACTCTGAGGGAAACTCCTTGTCTCTGTTCAACTTCTATTCCTTGGCTCCTTAGTGATCTTGTGTGGCATGGCATCTATTTTCCTCCATCTCTGTTTGGAGCCCTGGTTGTGCTGTGGTTAAGCGCTTGGCTGCTAAGCAAAAGGTCAGCAGTTCAAATCCAGCAGCCAGTCCTTGGAAACCCTATGGGGCAGTTCTGCTCTGTCCTATAGGGTCGCTATGAATCAGAATCGACTCGACGGCAATAGGTTTTTGTTTTTTTTCTGCTTGCTTCTTAATCTGATCTTTTATATTTCAAAAGAGATTGATTTAAGATACACCTTACACTAATACTGCCTCATTAGCATTACAAAGAAAACCTATTCCCAAATAGGACTATAACCAAAGGTATAGGGGTCAGGATTTAGAACACATCTCTTTGGGGGACACAATTCATTCCATAACAGTGAGTTCAGACATAATTAGAGCTTTATCCTCATAGTATTTCACAGGTAAGAGACTAGCTTTGGAAGGCAGTTACCAGTTCCCCAAACTCATGCCAAGCAGCATGATGCATGGGGGTCATCCAGAGGCTTCCCAGAAGGCTTGAGCCACATATCAGATTAAATTTTGGTGATTCATTACTTGGTGTCAAGAGCTTATAGAAATTTTGCCCTTGAAGAGACCTTAAAGATCACAATCCAACTCACTTAGTCCATAACTGTTGAATCAGAGATTCAGAGAAGTTTGTGGCTTGCCCAAGATCACAGAACTCCATCTAATTCTGAACTTCTCTGCAACCAGTGCCCTTGATACTGGTGGTTCACCCTTTTTACAATTTTATACACCAGTAAAATTTGCCCCCTAACTCTGGAACCTACATAGGGTTACTAACTCTGAATTTAGTCAGGCAAGGATATATACAAGTAAGCTACATAGTAATATTCTCTCACTCTTTGAAATAAAAAGTTTTGTAAAATTAAAAAAGCTGGAAGATCATACTTTCAGAATGAAGAACAGCCTTTCCCAAGAAAACAGGAAAACAGAATTGGCAACTTAATACCATCCTATGAAAAATACTGATACTGATAACAGGATATAGTGAAATCCCTGAGTGAATAAAAATAAATTTTGTTTTACAATATTCCAGCATAATGATAAAATTATTACATATTTGTCAGTTTAGTTATTTATATTTCTCAATACAACAAGGAATGGAGTTTGGATAATGTCCAAGTTCTCTGGTACTTCAATTTTGTGAGGGCCATGTTGGAAAATCCAGTTCTACACAAGCATCTTGAGATAAACTAAAGCAGTGCTCTTAAAGCTATTTCAGCAAATTATTATCCTTCAGAGGGAATTGAAATAAGTAGAGGAATAACATTCCCAAGCCTCTCACTGCTTCTCCTTCCTTCTACTCATAGAGCCAGGAAGAAGGGTGATGATAGGCCAGTGAAGGCCATTGGAAGGGGACTACAAGATATTCTCTGTTTGTTGTTGTGTGCCCTTGAGTCAGTTGCTACTCATAGCCATCCTGTAGGACAGAGTAGAACTGCCATAGATTTCCTAGGCTGTAATCTTCACAGAAGCAGTTCACAGTCTTTTCTCCCACAGAGCCACTAGTGGGTTCCAATCACTGACATTTCATTTAGCAGCTGAACACTTAACCATGTTCCACCAAGGCTCTTTATGCCTTGTTTAGGGATCCCTTACACCCAGCACAGAGTAGTGATGAATTTTATAAGAAAGGGAAAACTTTGCACAATTGTACTGCATTAAATCCTAACAGTAGAGGAAAAACTGGCTTTTTAAAATTTCACATCTGTTATGGGTTGACTTGTGTCCCCCAGAAATGTGTGTGAACTTGGCTAGGCCATGATTCACAGTATTGTGTGGTTGTCCTCCATTTTGTGATCTGATGTAATTTTCCTATGTGTTGTAAATCCTAACCTCTATGATGTTAATGAGGCAGGATTAGAGGCAGTTATGTTAATGAGGAAGGACACAATCTACAGGATTAGGTTATATTTTGAGTTAATCTCTTATGAGATATAAAAGAGAGAAGCTAGAAGAGAGGAGAGGGAGCTCATTACCACCAAGCAAGAAGAGTCAGGACGGGAGTACATCCTTTGGATCCTGGGTTGCTGCACTGAGAAGCTCCTAGACCAGAGGAAGATTGATGACAAGGACCTTCCCCCAGAACCTACAGAGAAACATAGCCTTCCCTGGGAGCTGGAACCCTGAATTCGGGCTTCTAGCCTCCTAAACTGTGAGAGAATAAATTTCTGTTGGTTAAACCTACCCACTTGTGATATTTCTGTGATAGCAGCACTAGATAACTAAGACAGTATCTGAACTCTTTTGGAAGAGTAAGATGTATAGGCAGAGGAGTAATATGGAAATATAGTGAATAAAAAGATATTAAGAGTAAAAATGTGAATGGAAAATTAAAAGTGGCTTTAACTTTTAGCAACAGAAGAGAGGTTGAAGTAAGTCTTTCTAGTAAAGGAAGACAAGAACCCCATTGAATCCCAAAAGGAAGTTTTGATGTTTTCCTAGATGTGGCAATAATCAGTTGGTTTCTGTTCAGTTCCTGTATTGTAGTCATCTCTAACGTAATGCCTTCATATATTGGAGTACAGATTTCCCAACGGGAACATAAAGTACTGGAAACTGGTTAGACCAGTTTTATTGCCCAAAACTGCAGCAGGAACCGCACTGGACAGGACTTAGATTTGATTATCCACCTGCAAAGCCACAGGCAAAGAGGATCCATGCTTCTTTCATTTGGTGGTCCCATTGGCAAAGCCTTACTTAGACAAGAAGGGCAAAGTGGTCTCTAGGTACAGCAGTCAAGGGAAATGAGATCTAAAAACCAAAGAGGAAACAGGAATAACGGCCCACTTAAATTTGGACCTGTTAATTGATGGACTACCAGAAAAGTACAATGTGGATTCTAAGACTTGAGTTAAGCTTATGACCATCAAAGTTACTAAAACCATGGCCCTAAGACATTTAATTTCTTTTATACTCTGTAAATTATAAATTATAAATAAAAGCTCACATTTATTGAGCACTTTCTACTTGTTATGTTCTATTTAAAGTACTTTGTATAACTCATTTAATAACTGCAATGTGGTAGAAGCTGTAATTTTCTTGCTTTAAAGATGAGGACTTCGAAGCACAGAGAAACTAAGTAACTGGACAATAAATGGGAAACCAAGGTTTGAACCCAGGAGGTCTATATGGTTAAACCACATGGATATCTGGTATATATACCCCTTCTGAATGAAGATAGAAAATAAAAATAATGATACCAGTTTCTTCTCTGCCTACTTTTCCAGCTGTTACAAGGATCATATTCATTCTTTTTATAAATATTTACTTAAACATAGACTTTGCTAAGAAAACATTGTCTGGGTCTTCAAAGGAGCTAAAAGATTAGTAAACCAATGTCATTTTTAGGTGCAGTAGAGCCAATTTTGACTCATAGTGACCCCGTATGACAGAGTAGAACTGCCCCATAGGGCTTCCAAGGCTGAAATCTTTATGGAAGCAGACTGCCACATCTTTCTCCTAAGGAGCAGCTGGTGGGTTCGAACCCCCGAACTTTCCATTAGCGGCCAAGCACTTAACCACTGTGCCTCCAGGGCTCCTTTAGTAAGTCAGTAGGCAGTTTTAATATCTTCAGATAAGGACAGTTATAGAAAGGTATGCACAGGACTTTAAAAGAGGCCTGACAGGGGGCTGCAAGTAGCTCATGTTGAGGAGGTTCCAGCCAAGCTAAGTCCTAAGACCAGGGAGTTAGCCAGGCAGAAGGGTGTGCAGGAGGAAAGGACATGTGCTAACTCCCTAGTTGTGGGAGAGCGTTGTGGGGAACCACAGCTTGGTATGGCTGAGGTAGAGAATGTGAGGAGAGGCAGGGGGCGGGGGCAGTGGTGAAAGATGAGGCTGGAAAAGGAAGCAGGGGCCTTGTCATGAAGGGCCTATACTAAGGAGCTGGTGTGTCTGCCGAAGGCAAACATGAGGAGCTACTAAATGTTTTTAAGCAGGAAAATGCATAACCAGACTTATGTTTTTGAAAGATAGCTCTGACTATGTATGAAGAATGGTTTGCGTGGTGGCTAAGCCTTGTGCCTGAGAGGCAGTTGAGAAGCTGCTGTGGTAATGCACATAGAGGGTGGAGATCTACATTCAAGCAAAGCCAGTGGGCAATTCATAAATATTTGCAAGGTAGGATCAACAGGACTTGGTGGTTGATTATGGGGTGGGTGAGAGGGAGGCAACTTCCAGGTTTCAGGATTGGCCAACAAGCTAGGTGGTGGCACCATTCCCTGAGTTCAGGGACATTCCCTTATCACATGAAATAATGCATATGATAATGCTTTGTAAACTGTAAAATACAATGTAAATATTAGTTCTCCTGATTGCACTGGGGGCAGACATGAATGTCCTAAAGAAGCTTAGACCACGTCAGCTGGGAAGATAGACATGCAACCCTTTAATTATAATAATAATACCTACTACTACTAATAAACCAGTTGCCATTGAGTTGACCTGACTCATGGTGACCCCATGTGTGTCAGAGTAGAACGGTGCTCCACAGGGTTTCCAACGGTGATTTTTCGCAAGTAGATCCCCAGGCTTTTATTCTGAGGCACCTCTGAGTGGACTCAGTCCTCCAACCTTTTGGTTAGCAGACGAGTGCATTAACCCTTTGCACCACCCAGTGACTCCCTATTAATAATAACAATTATAACTAAATAACTGAAGTGCTTTTATGTGCCAAGCACTGCTGTAAGAGTTGTACATATATAATAACATTTAATTCTCACAACTCTCATTTTACAGATGAAGTAATTAGGACATTGAGAGAATGCCTAATAGTGATAGGGCAACTGAGAAACAGACCAGTGCTGTCTGGCTCCAAAATCTGTGCTCTTAACCACTATAGCATACGTCTTTCTGTAAGACAGACTGAAATTAGTGTTACAGGAAAAGTACAAGTTAAAATTCTGCACACAAGTAAAATTCTGGGTGTAAGCGAGAAACATAGAGAGATGAAATTAATTAATGAAATCCTGAGTGTAGCTGTGAAAAGTAGCATTTTTACTTTCTAGAAAACCATTTCATTGTTTAGTGTTCACCTAGCAAGTCTAAGACCCAGAGTTCTCATTACTCTATGAAGTTGTAATGTGCTGATTTTGTCACCAGATGTCGCTCATGCGATGTGCTGAATATTTGGTCTTGACGCTAAGAAATATTGCCCTCTCTAGTGGTTTGGAACGTTAATAAACACATCAGTTTTCTTAACCAACTAAGTATTTTGTTGCCTCTGTGCAATTTTATTCTTAATTAATAATACATCAAAATATGATGGAGAATACAGAATAGTTTCATAAATAATCTGGCTATGCTCACATAGGAGTTTTTTGTTTGTTTTGCTTTTTTCTTTCCTGATACATGCTTTCTATAAATTATCTGATGATTTCTCTACCAGTTGTTGTCTGACTTACAGTGTTAGCTTTTGAAGCTCAAATCCTTCAAGGAATCCTATGCTGGGGATCTGGAAATCTCTCTCTCGCTGCTGATTGCTCTACTCTCCTAAACTTCCAAAGTTCCGTAAAGATAAAGTCATATTGACATGGTGCCCTGTTAATGTTTGTTTGCCTCCCTTTAATCATTAGTTCATGCAGTTTTAGTAGCTCCCCAATTCATTCAACAATACATCAGCTCTGGGTGTTGCATGAGATTTGTTTATATTATTTAGCTTTTTGTCAGATATTTTGATTCGAGAAATCATGAACCACAGATTTACTTAGCTCTCCCTGGTTGGCACAAATAGTTAAGCACTCGACTACTAGCCAAAGCGTTGGCAGTTCAAACACGCCCAGAGGCTTCTCAGAAGACAGGCCTGTCGATCTGCTTCTAAAAGGCCTCAGCCTTGAAAACCCTATGGAGCAGTTTTACTCTGCACGCATGGGGTCACCATGAACCAGAATCAATTCGAGGGCAACGAACAATAACTCCATTACCTTGTCCCCAGTACACCCTGGTGTCTTATAAACAATGTAAACATCACATAAGAAATCTGAACAAATAGCAAGATATTTCACCCATCTCAAAATTCATCTCAAGAAGATACTTTGGGAAAGAGGCAGGTTTTGATACCATCTCACCACCCTGCTTTGCATCTCCCTTAGCTCTTTATTGTGTCTTTCCTTTTGGCTCCTTTTTATGGGGTGTTTCCTGAAGGTCTTCCTTTGGCTTCCTCTCTGTATATATCCCTATCTCATGAAGCCATCACTGCTATTGCTTTAACTATCCAGGCTACTGTAGGTATACCTGAATCTGTAACTCTAATTCCTACAATTCAATCTTCCTGCTCCATGTCTCCACTTGAATGCCAACCAACACCTAAAAACCAAACGTGGGAAATTAACACATCTCCTCTCCTAACTCTTCCTTGCCTTCTTATTCCTATTCTTGACTTCACTGTTTTCCCAGATATCCATTTTTAAAGCTGAAAACAATATTCTTTATGAATCCTTGTCCAATTAAATTCCAACACCTTGCCAGACCTAAAAGTCCCCTTAAAGTTGTCCGTGCCTGTTTCTTCTTCTGCTTCACCTATCCCTTCTCATCTGAATTACTGCAATTTCCTCCTAACTATTCTCCCCGGGTCTGTCCTCACTCCAATCCATCCCTCTGCTTCCTAGCATTTTTCTTTCTAAAGCACTTTTCTGTTTGCTTATCTCACTTCCCATTTTACTAAAAACCTTCACTGACTCGTTTCTTTCTACTGAATTAAGCACCAACTCTATACCCTTTGTCAAGGTAGTCTATAAGATGGCTGTGGAGACCTTTCTAGCTTTATGCACTACAAATGTCTGTAGTTAACATGCTTGGCTCCATCTAAAAAGCCACTGAGTGTCTCGGTGCACATGTTCATTACTTTCCCACTTCAATGCCTTTGTTCTTGCCACATCTCTCATTGGTAGCATCTGCCACTTCTGCCGTTTTAAAGCCTATCCATCAAAGTTCACCTCAAACACTGAGCATTCAATCAAGTCTCTCTTCCTTCCTCCTACCTGTAATTTGCAGCGCTCCTCTGGACCCCATTAAGTATCCATTGTATTTGCATTTCTCATACTGTATTTATGATGTCTATTATAGTTTTTTGAATATTTTTGTCTCCCGTATTATATTATAAGTTATTGGGGAGCATGGATTCTGTATAATTCAAGTTTTCAACTATGCAGTCAAATGCAGAAATATAGTGGTTCAAAGCATAAGCTTTTGGAATCAAGCAGTCTCAGCCCATGTACTTACTTGCTGTGTGACTTATGCCAGTTGCTTAACAACTCTGAGCCCTGATTTCACCTATAAAATGGGAACATTAAGAGTACCTGCCTCATAGTCTTGTTATAAGAATTAAATGAGATTATGCAGATAAAGCGCTTAGCACTCACTGGGCCTGATATACAGAACTCAAGGAGTGTTTGCTGTTGTTATTATTCTTTTTGCTATTACTGTACAAAGTGGGCAAACGAGAAGGTTTGCTAGAATAAATTGGAGGGAGTCTAGCTAAAGACAAAGACAGAAAGGAAAGTATTGCGTATACATTAAATACCCCAGAGTAAAATCCCGTGCTTAGAGAAGAGGCCCAGGTGGACATATATCTTGCTCAACTCCAGATCGCCAGACAGCATATGGTGCCTGGTATAGGGAAGGTGCTTAATAATTATTGCTTGCGCTCACATTGTTAGCGAATAGATGTCCTGTCTGCATGGCAATCATGAAGACAGAGAAGATAGGCAGGAGAGTGAAGGAAGCTCATTGTCACCAACATCTGTGCAGCTGTTATCATTCACAGAGTGATAGCAAATTGCCCCGATCTGTGACCACAGCCTAGGACGATATGCTTTCATGACTTTCATGAAGAGTTTGCTGAATGTGGGCTTAAGTAGATTTATTGAAACACTTGCCAGAGAGAGGCCACACTTCTGAAAATACACTTTTGCCTGTTTCTGAGAACAGATTTGCATAACACTGGGCATGGCTTAATCAGGTCTCTGGGACAAGATGAGCAGGATAGGAGTAGTAATGGTAGGCTCACTCTGTACGATCCCATTAAAAGCTTTTCCTCAGGTACTTTAAGAAAAAAAGTTACATTAAAAACAAAAAGTAATGGGCTTCCCAGACAGAATTCTGTGTTTAAATGGCATTAAGGCTGTGGTTCAAATCAACAAAAGCCAGGAAATCCAATGTTAACGTTTATCCAGACTGTTATACCATTTTTTCCAACTCTGTGTGCCTCTGAGCAGCCCTCCCTTTGAATTTCCTGGCTCTGGCAACCAAAATCCACAAGTTGCTCTGGGTTACAGTGCTCTGGGTCTGCAAGTTAATGGGAATATGCCCCTAGAAAATATGCTTACTTGCAAGTGCTTTTAAGTGCCCTCACTATTAACCCAGAAGCCTTGAACTTGGCGCTTTTTTTTTTTTCCCCACGTTTCTAGGATCCCTATTAATGCCTAAGTTTTAGTACTGCTTTATACCCAGATGGAGTTCTTCTCGCGTAGTAGTTACGAGCTCAGCTGCTAACCAAAAGGTAGGCAGTTCGAATCCACCAGCCGCTCCCTGGAAACCCTATGGGACAGTTCTACTGTCTTATAGGGTCGCTATGAGTCAGAATCGACTTGACAACAATGGTTTGTTTGTTTGTTTGTTTTTTTTAATATCCAGTTGCAAAAACTTTTATAACACTTACATTGTTAACACTGATAGAAGTTTAATATTGCAGCTTATATGTCACAGTTATCATTCAAACGTATTTTTAAATGCCTCTTTTCTCTCTTTTCACCAGACATGGGGATGACCTGATTGTAACACCTTTTGCCCAGGTACGTATTATGCAGGCACTGGCCTGCTCTCACTCTGTCCCTGGGTATGGTTTCTAAGTGGCCTCTGAACCTCCTTTTGTTCCTAACCATTTGAAACATTTTCCTTATAGGTCCTCGCCAGCTTGAGAAGTGTGAGAAACAACTTCACTATTCTGACAAACCTTCATGGAACATCCAGCAAGTAAGAATTGGGTATTCTGTGGAGTTTAGAGCTGATCTTTATGAATCCCTTCTGTAAAGGCAAAGACATTGAACATTTTTAGAAATTGACTATGCCATTGAAATTTGCTCTTTGGAGCTATGTTAGGACATGGTACCATATTATTTTAGAACTGGTTAGAGATGATCTAGTCTACAAACCCCACCCAATCCCATTGCCACTGAGTCGATTCCGACTCATGGTGACCTTATAGGACAGAGTAGAACTACCCCATAGGGTTTCCAAGGCTGTAAAACTTTACGGTAGCAGACTGCCACATCTTTCTCCCTCGGAGAGGCTGGTGGGTTAGAACTGCCAGTCTTTTGGTTAGCAGCCAAGCACTTTAACCACTGCATTGCCAGGCCTCCTTATGATCTAGTCTAGGTTTTATTAATCTTTGTCCCTTAACACTTAGTACCCAGTTGTTGTTGTAGCTGATTTTGAGTCACCCCCAAGTCAGGGTGACCTCCTTCACAAAGGAACCAAACCCTGCCCAGTCTGCACCATCCCCGTGATCAGTTGCAGATCAGAGCATGGTGATCCATAAGGTTTTCATTGGCTGGTTTTCGGAAGTAGATCCCCAGGCCTTTCTTCCTATTCATCTTAGTCTAGTAGTTCTGCTGAAGCCTGTTTAGCACCATAACAACACCCAAACTGCCACTGAGGGATGGGTGGTGTTTGCATATAAGGTCCGTAGTACCCAGTGGGAATAGTTTCAATAAATGAAACAATGAGGTGAGGATTTTTTGGTTGACTTTTATATTTACCACTTTGGAAAGTATAAATACTTAACAGCAATGGCCATAAATTCTATTAAAAACTTTTGGAGTAAGCTACTAATGAATTCAGAGATTCACTCTTATACTTGAAAGTACCAAAAAGCTATAGTCCAGGTTCCCTATATTTTACAGGTTCATGAAGTTCAATGAATAAAGTCAGAGAGTGGGATTATCTTCTCTTCTGCCACCAATTAACTACCTACATGATCTAGGTAAATTCAGTTACGATCACTAAACCTTGGTTTCCCCATCTATAAAATGAAAGTTTGAACTTGATGTTATCTGCAGTAACTTTCTCCTCTAAAACTCTATTTCCTTATGACTCAAACTATCCCTGGGTAGCACAAACAGTTAATGCTCTGGGCTGCTAACTGAAAGGCTGGACTTTGATTCTACCCAGAGGCACCTCAAAAGAAAGGCCTGCAAACTACTTCCAAAAACTCAGCCATTGAAAACCTTATGGAGAACAGTTCTGCTCTGACACACATGGGGTCGCCATGAGTCTGAAATGACTCGAGGACAACTTTTTTTCCCCTTCTCTTTCTTGTTTTATGAGTAAAATTGAAGTGCTATGCAGCTCACTATTCTCCATGTTTTAGAAGATCATCACGTGGCTCAGAGGGTCATAGAATCAATGAGCCTGGAGTGGTAGAGCTGGGGGAAGCCTTCAAGGCCATTGATTCAACCTTTTCTTTTTACAGAAGGAGAAGCCCAATGACTTGCTAACAACACTGCCACAGTTTAAGACACACCAGGGTGTAAATCTCCTGAGGTTTTGGACAGTGTTCACTACAGCATACCACCCTCTGCCCAGTCTTCACAAAATTATTAATCAGCCTTCTATTTTGCTTTTATCACCAGACATGGCCATGACCTGACACATTTCATAGAGTGGATTTTTAAAAAGTGGCAGTAAACCTATGCTCTCCCATGCTCGGAAAGCTCACTTTTCTTTTCATTGTCCTGTAACTTGTAACTGAGCCTTCTTGTAAGATGACTCAGCACGCCCTGATAGAGTCTTTCCCATCATTGGTCTCTCCTCCTCTAAACTCTTCCCAGCTGCCACCAGAGTGATCTTTCTCACATGCTGTCTCACCATGTCTCTCTCCTGCTCGAGCCATTTCAGGGGGTCAATTTTACTCGTAAGACAAAGTTTAAATGCAGGTGCTTAGCACCCAAGGCAGCTCATGATCCAAGTTAAACTGATTGATAGTTGATTGGGTTTATATTAGTACATATACATGAAAGCTAGAGGCTTATCCTAGCCTCATTTGCAGTGGTATTCATTAATTAGTTTTCCTGTTCATTCATTTCTTAATCAACCTATCCAACAAGTATTAATTTAGTATATAATAGTCATGCTTGCATGCGTGTATGCATTTAACAAATGTTTAGTGAGCACCTATATTGTACCAGGCCTTGGTGATACAGTAGCAACCAAGGCAGACAAGTTCTCTAAGGCTTATGTTCTAATGGGAAACACCAGGGGATTTGGTGGTCAACAGTCGAACCGGGTTTCTGCCCACCTGGGATTATATTCTAAACATTCTGGTCTAGTTGTTTCCTGCATGTTCTGTTTGCCATTCTAATTATGGACTTACTGTTGTCTCTCCCTAAAATGTCTCTCTCTACCCGCCAGTGTGTATCTGACTAAATCTTTGTTGACTTTTTATGATCTTTTGTGACTCACCTCTAGTACTTCCTTTATCAGAAGGCTGTTCTGACCCCACCCAGCATAGCTGCATGCCCCTCATATGGCCTCCGGGCACTCTGAAAACTTTATCATACTCTGTTTATATGTCGCTAGACTGTGTGCCCCTTGAGGGTGAGAATTGCGCTTATTTTTCCTGAATTCCCAAGAATTAGCAGAATGCCTGACATATGGTTTGTGCTCTGTAAACATTCATCATGCATATGAATTTATAAATAAATAATTGGTGGGGGAAAGACCCCCATCAATTATTTAGAAAATTATTTTTTCAAGAGTAATCCTTTCCCCATCCCTGCCTTTGTTTCTTTACAGAATATGGCCTTTGGGGCCTGTCTTAGTCATCTAGTGCTGCTATAACAGAAATACCACAAGTGGATGGCTTTAACAAAAAGAAGTTTATTTCCTTACGGTAAAGTAGGCTAAAAGTCCAATTCAGGGCATCAGCTCCAGGGCGAGGCTTTCTCTCTCTGTTGGCCTTCTCGTCAATGTTCCCCCGGACTAGGAGCTTCTCTGTGCAGGGACCCTGGTCCAAAGGACGTGCTCTGCTCCCGGCACTGCTTTCTTGATGGTATGAGGTCCCCAACTCTCTGTTTGCTTCCCTTTCCTTTTATCTCTTGAGAGATAAAAGGTGGTGCAGGCCACACCCCAGGGAAACTCCCTTTACATTGGATCAGGGATGTGATCTAGGTAAAGGTGGTGTTACAATCCCACCCTAATCCTCTTTAACATAAAATTACAATCAGAAAATGGAGGCCAACCACACAATTCTGGGAATCATGGCCCAGCCCAATTGATACACACATTTTTTGAGGGACACAATTTAATCTATGACGGGGTCAGACTTACTGGCTTCGTGACCCAATTCTACCACTCAAAAATTATGTGGCCGTGGGCAAGTTAATTAACTTCTATGTACCTCGGTTTCCTGACTGTACAATAGAGTTGCTCTGAGGATTAGATGACTTGATATTTGTAAAGCATTTATAACAGCCTTTAGCACATAGTAAGTGCTCAATAAACGTGAACTGTTATAAATGATAGTTACATAGCTTTCGCTGAATCCAGAAATAATAGAACACTTTGGGGTTTTCACATCCATTATCTCAGTTACAATCACCATAAAGGATATTCATGATAGGCATTGTTACTCCCACTCTGTGAATAAGGAAACAAAGCTTAAGGAGATTAAATGACTTGTTCATGTTCACTGCACTTGTTAAGTCTTCTGCATTATGGGAAGGAGTCTCTGAAGACTTTGGAACAGATAGTGATTTAGGAAGAACTTATGGAATAGGTGAAGGTCAGAGAGCCTGGAGGCAGAGACACTAGTTATAAGAGTGTTTTCAGGAATGACAATGTGAGGGGTGAAGTCCTGGACCAGGAAGATGGAGGTGGAATGGGGAGGAAGGGATTTATAAAGACACATTTCAAAAGCTTCCTTAGCATAACTAGACTCAGAACCACTACGTTGTACAGCTCCAGGGAGAAGGGGGGAGGATGTCTTCAATGACCGATTTGTTAGCATGGGCTAGGGCCTTCTTACTCTGGTAGTAGTATTGGAGGCATTTAGCCTAGCCTTGCTGATTAATAGGCTGTGTCCGCTGAAGCTACTTTCCAAGTAATCAGGTCCTTCCTTAGCCTTGGGAGATTTTTGCCACATAAACCTTCAGGAAATGTGTACCTTAAGACCATGAGTACCATATTCAGAGCCCATTCCCACAATCTGGCTGGTGACCACCTCCAACATCATGACCCTTCCATGTTACCTTTGGCCCAAAGCAAACCACACTCACCAAATAGAATAGATCTCCAGTAGTAAGATAGTTGTGTACAATGATCTTTATCACATTCATACCCATATTTGTACAGAGTTGATCCTGTTATTTGCTTCATGTACTTCCTTGAAACTAACATCAACCAACAAAAATTCAAGGAAGGGCGCATCCAGCCTTAGAGCTTCACCAAAGGAAGTTGGATCACCTTGGTCCAGGCCTCCCTGAGACCTGACTGATAGATTTCAGCCAAAAATGGAGTCGCCTGGCTGGGGCAGGTTGGAAAACTGAGGGACCATTGAATGTACTCCGTTCTACTTCTAAACAGTCAATACCCTCCTCTGCAGATTGTAGATACAGAACAAGTAAAGAAAATCCAAGGGGAGTAACTGAAGATAAGAATGACTGCCAGGAGTGGATAGAACAGTCTGAAAGTATTTCCCCCCCAGATTTATTCACCTTAAAAACTGAAACTAAAGCATTCATGGAGCTCAGAAGCTGCTTCTGAGATATTTGACTTCGGTTTCAGGGTGCCTTGAATGCAACATTTAAGCAACAATTATGTCATTATAGCCTTGGAGTGGTTATCATGAGACATCTGGATAGTGTGGTTTATTATAAAAAAATGAACTCCCACATAGAACTATACTTCTCGTAAGTCCAGATTTCCTTTATCTTTCGGCTCTTTGCTCTACATAAAAGCAACTCATTGTCTGCCTGAGCTTTACCACCCAAAGGGTGAAAATCTCAAAGTTCCTATTGAGGTGATCTCCTTACACCTCCATGAAATGTTCCATTGAGAGATGCTTGATGGGGCCTGCACTTCTTGGCTTCAAAGTAAAACCTACATTTCCTTTGTCTGAGGACTTAATTTTGAAACTAGGGTTTTCATTTAGAGTTGCTAATTCATATGAGCATCCCTAAAGCATTTACTGGCACCAGACAGACTGATGGAGAGATCAGGTGTGTGAGTGAGAGCGTCCACCGCTCAGCAGTCTGATAACCGGAGAACGAAGCTGGGAGCAAAGAGGTGTCCTCCTTCATCCCTCAGCCCTCTCATCAACATCACTAATCTCGCCTGTGGCAATCAGGAAATCATCTCTGTATTAACATTCTTTCAAAGCACAATTTAATCAGCAGTTATGCAAGCTCTGGGAAACAGTTAATAACACTTAATTTTTTTTTCAATGTGTATAGGAACTGTCTTTCATGGCTTTATATACTTTGGCATGGGATTTAAATTAGCTGAGAATCATAAAATCTTGAGCATTCAGAGCTGGAAAGAACCTAGCCAAATTTCCTGGGAGTAAATGAGGAAATATATATAATACTACTCACACAGGACCTGGCACATTTGTAAAGCCACAGTAAGTGGTAGTTACTGCTTACTTACTCTCCCCATGTGAAGAAGAAACTGAGAGGTTCCCTGAGTTGCCTAGGGCTACACAGTTGGAAAGTACCAGAGCCAGGATTAGGATTCTAGTCTTAGTCATAGTCCACTTCTCTCTCCACTGTGCCATTCAGAGGTAGAAAGCATTAACTCCTGTAGTCATATTATCCTTCCTATTAATATTGCCATCTCCAGCAGTCCTGTCATATAACTTCCTGTACTTCTTCCCTGAGTTCGGGACACTGGAAACTGGGCAACTAACACCATTTTCTCCTGGCACTTGTCACAATGTCCTATCTGGCACTCTCACTCCCTACAAGCAATAAATAATACAGCTTCTGGAAGTCATCCATTCATTTAAAATGGATTGAGCCCCTTCTTTGCACCAGGTCTCGAGAATCAGTGGTAAACCAAACTAACATGGTCCCTGCCTTTCCAAAGCTGCCACACTCATGTGTAGCTTGTGTAACTCCCAAGAAGTCATTGGGAGAATTGAGTGCTGTGATCAACCACGCAATTAAAAAAGCAGAGATTTCCATCCTCTAGGGGCTTCTGGTTCAATGTCTTCTTTGGAAAAAGCCTCCTCTGGAACCCAAGAAGGGAAGTAAAATAAAATTATTAAAAATGTATTATTAATCCGATGAATATGTACTGAGTCTCTGCATCATACCAGATATTATGCCAG
Source organism: Dugong dugon (assembly GCA_030035585.1). Taxonomy (NCBI): domain Eukaryota; kingdom Metazoa; phylum Chordata; class Mammalia; order Sirenia; family Dugongidae; genus Dugong; species Dugong dugon. The sequence continues at coordinate 95,201,620 of CM057462.1, forward strand.
ATCCCAGGGTTACAAAGATGAACAAGACTCAATGTTTGCCCTTAAATTTCTTACAGGCTAGTTGAGGAGACAGAGAAAAGGGAATTGCAGTACAGTACAACCAGTGCTATAGTAGGGGTAAGCATAGGGAACTTCACAGACCAGGGCCACCTCACAGGAGGGAAGACTCCTCTGAGGAGGTGATGCCTGAGTAGAGTCCTGGAACATGTGAAGGAGTTAGTCACTTGAAGAGCAGGAGAAAAGTGTTCAGCTGAGCAAAACCTGTGCAAAGGCATAGCAACAAGAGAGCATGCTGTGTCCAGGAAACAGCCAGTAGTATATAGAACCAAGACTGCATGGGAAAAGGAAACCAGATAAAACATTCATATCGTGTTTGTGAGTCCTCAAACCACTTTCACATCAATGGTTCATTCAATCAATGATCCACCAGTATTTATGGAGTTCCTGCTATTCACAAGGCAAGTTGGTGGGTCCTGCAGAGGATATGAAAAGGAATCATACCTGAATCCTGCCATCAGGAAGGTCACAGATTAGTAGCAGAGATAGTATGTGCCCGTGTTAATTACAATATGAAGAAATAACCCTAAAGTTACAAATAAAGCACCATGGGGCTTAGAGGGGGGACCATTTTCAGCTGAGCAGATGACATACTTTGGAGAAGACAGCATTTGACCTTTGAGGGACAGGTGACATTTGGATGGGTGGATTTGTGGGGAGAGGGCTCCTTGACAGAGAAATGGTCTGAGCAAAGGCAGGAAAGGGACAGCACATGTTTTAGGAAAAAGAAGGAATCAAGTTTGGACTTAGCAAAGTAGGAGTTAGTTCTTTCACTCATTAATTCATTTATTCTTCCATTCAAAAAGTATTTACTGAGTGGCATGTGAAAACCATCCTGGGTGTCAATGTACAGTAGTGAATAAGTTGTTCCCTGCCCCCATGAAGTTTACATTTAATCTAAGGAGTCATATTTAAACACTAATTTTAAAAAAATGTTACCTTTGTGTCAGTTTTGACTTATGGTGACTCCATGCACGTCAGAGTAGAACTGTGCTCCATAGGGTTTTCAATGGCTGTGATCTTTTGGAAGTAGATTGCCAGGCCTTTCTTCCAAGGTGCCTATAGGTGGATTCAAACTACCAACCTTTTGGTTAATAGCCAAGCACTTAACTGTTGCACACCCAAACCAAAAACCAAACCTGTTGCTGCTGAGACAATTTTGACCCGTGGTAATCCTACGTGTTACTGACTACAACTGCTCCATAGCATTTTCTTGGCTATAATCTTTATGGAAGCTGATCACCAGGCCTTTCTTCCACGGTACTACTGGATGGGTTCGAACCACCAACCTTTAGGTTAGCAGTTGATCTCAAACTTACTTGCACCACCCAAAGACCAGGACTTCTATTTTAATTACAATTTTAAATTGTTACAGAAGAGAAGTGCAAGATGCATGAGCGCACATAGCCAATCAGTGGTTGGAGATAAAATATCAGGCAGGGAGGGATTCTGAGAGGTAAGGCTGGAAAAAGTATGATGAAGCCAGAGACCAAATGACTCTGAATGCGAGGCTAAGGAGTTTAGATTGTATCTCTTAATTTTCCTGAAAATCAGTCCTCAGTATTAATGCAGGTATTATCACAGATGATATAGTGGAAAGAGCATGCACTTTGGATTCAGAGACTTAGCTTTGAATCATGGCATTGTCAGTCATAAACCATGTGTGCTTTAGCATGTTACTTAACCCCTCTGAGCTGAAGTCTCCTTTTCCTTAAAATGAGATGAGAATACTACAGTAAGTCCCCGGGTTACAAACGTCCAACTTATAGACAGCTTGCCCTTTAATATCATGTAAATTTGCCCTCAGTTTGAAATGACTGAACCAACCCCTACTCCCAACAAATTCTTCATCACTGTCACCCTCACTTGCTCCACATGCAGCTTTTAAATCATTGAAAAGTCTTTAAATCTTTTCTTGCACTAAAAGAAGGCTAAATAAGAACCATATGTACCTATTCCAACTTACCTACAAATTCGACTTAAAGACACACTTAGGAACAGATCACATTTGTAACCCAGGGACTGCCTACATCTGCAACATTGCCTAGCAGAGAAAAGCAATCACTAGGTGGTGTTTTCCCCTTCCTTGTCATACATGAAAAAATCACAGCACATAGGGTTTAAAAGTGTCTTGGCTACCATGACCAAGTTGTAAGTTAGTGGTAAATGTAAACCCTGTCTGTCAGACTCTGCGGCTGTAAGATGTGGTTACCTCTTGTTGTTGTTAGGTGCCATCAAATTGGTTCCCACTCATAGTGGCCCTACATACAACAAAACAAAATACTGCTCAGTCCTGCACCATCCTCACAATCACTGTTATGTTTAAGCCCATTCTTGCAGCCACTGTGTCGATCCCTATCATTGAGGGTCTTCCTCTTTTTCCCTGACCCTCTGTTTACTAAGCATGATGTCCTTCTCCAGGGCCTAGTCCCTCCTGATAACAAGTCCAAGTACATGAGATAAAATCTCACCTTCCTCACGTCTAAGGACCTTGCTGTACTTCTTCAAAAACGTATATTTATTCTTCTGGTAGTCCATGGTATATTTAGTATTCTTTGCCAAAACCATAGTTTAAAGGTATTAATTCTTCTTTGGTGTTCCTTATTCATTGTCCACCTTTCACATGCATATGAGGTGATTAAAAATACTACGGCTTGGGTCAAGTGCACCTTAGTCCTCAAGGTGACGTCTTTGCTTTTGACACTTTAAAGAAGTCTTTTGCAGCAGATTTGCCAAATGCACTACATCATGTGATTTCTTGACTGCTGCTTCTATGGGCTTTGATCGTGGATGCGCTAAAATGAAATCCTTGACAATTTCAATATTTTCTCCTTTTATCATGATGTTGCTTATTGGTCCAGTTGTGAGGTTTTTTGTTTTCTTTACGTTGAGGTGTAATCCATGTTGAAGGCTTTAGTCTTTTTCTTCATCAGTAAGTGCTTCAAGCCCTCTTTGCTTTCAGCAAGCAAGGTTATGTCATCTGCATGTTGCATATTCCTCCAATCCTGATGCCCCGTTCTTCTTCATATAGTCCAGCTTCTCGGATTATTTGCTCAGCATACAGATTGAATAAGTATGGTGAAAGGATACAACCCTGATGCACACCATTTCTGATTTTAAACCACTCAGTATTCCCTTGTTCTGTTCTAATGACTGCCTCTTGGACTAGGTCCAGGTTCCTCATGAGCACCGTTAAGTGTTCTGGAACTCCAGTTCTTCTCAATGTTATCGGTAACTTGTTATGATCCACACAGTCAAATGCCTTTGCGTTGTCAGTAAAGCACAGGTAAACATCTTTCTGGTATTCTCTGCTTTCAGTCAAGATCCATCTGAATCAGCAATGATATCCTTTGTTCCATGCCATGTTCTGAATCTGGCTTCAATTTCTGGCAGCTTTCTGTTGATATACTGCTGCAACTGTTTTTAAATTATTTTTAGCAAAATTTTACTTGCATCTGATATTAATGATGTCATTTGATAATTCCCTCTTCTGTTGGGTCACCTTTCTTTGGAATGGGCACAAATATGGAGCTCTTCTAGTCAGTTGGCCAGGTAGTTTTCTTCCAGATTTCTTGGCATAGACAAGTGAGCGCTTCCAGCATTGCATCTGTTTGTCGAACCATCTCAATTGGTATTTTGTCGATTCCTGGAGCCTTGTTTTTCGCCAGTGTCTTCAGTGCAGCTTAGATTTCTTCCTTCAGTACCATCAGTTCTTGATCATATGCTACCTCCTGAAATGGTTGAATGTCAACCAGTTCATTTTGGTACAATGACTCTTTGTATTCCTTCCATCTTCTTTTGATGCTTCCTGTGTTGTTCAATGTTTTATCCATAGAATCCTTCAATACTGCATCTCCAGACTTGAATTTTTTCTTCAGGTTCTTTCAGTTTGAGAAATGCTAAGCATGTTCTTCCCTTTTGGTTTTCTAACTCCAGGTCTTTGCATGTTTCATTGTAATACTTTACTTTGTCTTCTGGAGCTGCCCTTTGAAATCTTCTGTTCAGCTCTTTCATGCGATCATTTCTTCCTTTCCTTTTAGCTACTCTGTGTTCAGGAGCAAGTTTCCAAGTCTCTTCTGACATCCATTTTGGTCTTTTCTTTCTCTCCTGTCTTTTTAATGACCTTTTTCTTTCTTCATATATGATGTCTTCCATGTCATCCCACAACTCATCTGGTCTTCAGTCATTATTGTTCAATATATCAAATCTATTCTTGAGATGGTCTCTAAATTCAAGTGCAATATACTTAAGATCATGCTTTGGCTCTTGCAGACTTGTTCTAAATTTCTTCAGCTTCAACTTGAACTCTGTATATGCGCAATTGCTGGTCTGTTCTGCAGTCGGCCCCTGGTCTTGTTCTGACTGGTGATAACGAGCTTCTCCATCATCTCTTACTGCAGATGTAGTCGATTTGATTCCTGTGTATTCCATCCGGCAAGGTCCACGTAGCTAGCTGATGTTTATTGTTGTTGAAAAAAGGTATTTGCAATGAGTAAGTTGTTGGTCTTGCGAAATTCTGTCATGTGATATCCGGCATCATTTCTGTCACCAAGGCTGCTTTTTCCAACTACTGTTCCTTCTTCTTTGTTTCCAATTTTTGCATTCCAAACACCAGTAACTACCAATGCATCTTGATTGCATGTTTGATCAATTTCTGACCGCAGAAGTTTGTAAAAATCTTCAGTTTCTTCATTTTTGTCATTAATGGTTGGTGAATAAATTTGAACAATAGTCATATTAATTGGTCTTCCTTGTAGGCGTATGCATATTATCTTATCATTGACAGCATTGTACTTTAGGATGGATCTTGAGATGTTCTTTTTGATGATGAATGCAGCACCATTCCTCTTCAATTTGTCATTCCTGACATAGTAGGCCATATGCTTATTTGATACAAATGGCCAATACCAGTCCATTTCAGCTCACTAATGCCTAGGATATTGTTCTTTATGCATTCCATTTCATTTTTCCTAGATTCATGCTTCGTACATTCCACATTCGATTATTAATGGATGTTTGCAGCTGTTTCTTCTCATTTTGAGTCATGCCACATCGGCAAATGAAGGTTCCAAGTGCTTTACTACACCTACATCATTAAGGTTGACTCTACTTCGAGGAGGCAGCTCTTCCCCTGTCATATCTTGAGTGCCTTCCAACCTGAGGGGCTCATCTTCCCACACTATACCAGACAATGTCATTACACTACTTATAAGGTTTCACTGGCCAGTATTTTAAGAAGTAGATCACCAGGTCCTTCTTCCTAATGTGTCTTAGTCTGGAAGCTCCACTGAAACCTGTCCACCATGGGTGACCCTGCTGGTATTTGAAATACTGGTAGCATAGCTTCCAGAATCACAGCAACATGCAAGTCACCACAGTATGAATAACTGACAGAGGAGTGGTCCCTAGAAACTAGATTATCCCTAAGGGATCAGAGATTGATTCGGAGCACTTAAAAACCTAGAAAAACTAATTTTGTAGTCACACTAGTAGAAATACCCTTCCTTAGCAAGACCTTTGCAGACCATTCCATATCAATGAGAATTTGGGTTTCTTCCCAAATTTATCTGTGCATTAAAATTAGCAGAGGGGTAAAAAATACTGATTCCCAGGCCTCATCCTAGATACACTGAAATAGACTCTCCAGGGATGGGAGCAAAGAATATGTAGTTTTAATAGCTTCCCGTGTGTGTCTGATGCTCATCCATGTTTGAGAATCATGAGCCTAAGAGACTAACTCTCTTGCTCACTTTCTTCTGCTGCTCAGTAGGGCAGAGAGTCCTTTGTGCCAGTGTTTCTGAAAATGTGGTCTCCGGACCCGCAGCATAAACATCACTGGGGACTTGTTAGAAATGCAAATTATGAAGCCCCACCTCAGACCTATGGAACCAAAACTTCAAGGAGTGAGGTCCAGCAATGGGTTTTAACAAATCCTCCTGGTAATTTTGATGCATCCTGAAGTTTGAGGGCCACTTCTGTGTACTCTTCTAGGAGGTTCTCTAGCAATACACGGGGTTCCCTAAGAGTCTGGCAGAAGAAGTTCTGCAAAGTATGAGAAGGATGCTAAGAGCAGCAAAATCGGAAGAGAGGGGAGATTGCAAAAAAGAAAGGGAGAAGGAGCCCCAGTATCTGTAGAGTAAGGGTTTATTTGCTTGTTTCATTTTCCTCAATGCCAGTAACCTAGTTATGATGTAGGATGGTGGTCCAGTCCCTCAGTGGAAAGACCACAACATAAGTTATGCAAACTGATGATGGTTACTCATGGCTGTGTAACCTCTGGCAAGTGACTTTACCTCTCTGGGTCTCAGTTTCCTCAGAAGCAAAATTTAGGGACTGGACTGAGTGATCCCTAAGTGGTCCTCTGGCAATAACCTTCTATAGCACTGCCCAAAGGAACAGTGACATTCGGTGTGATTCCTGACTGAGCATATCCTCTTCTGAAGGCCTCCTGGACCAGCAAAACCTAAAACAGAGGGGCTGGTTAGGGACCTGGGGTCAACGGCTTCCTCCCTGGAGAGTTGGAGCATCCTGAGGCAGTGCATAGGGGAATTCCAGGCCATCTGGATAAGAAAGAATTGCTGTCATCTACCCGTGTCACAGGAGCCTGCCTTCCGGAGATAGCATTATGTCACCCGATAGCTCATTTTGACCTGGAAAGCTCCTCAGTGATCATGGGGGCGGGAAGGGGGATGGTATTGATACATAAACTCAGGCTTTCTTTTTTCTCTGTCTTCCTAGGAGATCCCCAGCTGCCAGTCAGCCTCCTGTCTCCAGAGTCAACCTACAAGGTAGGCCATGTTTTGAGGTCTATCTCAATGTTTCAAAATAATAAATGCGCCTCTTCTTCAAAAACTTTTTATAGAACCATAGCATTTGCTTGCCTATCCCGGCCCTCAAAGTTGTGTCTCTTGGTGACTCTTTTTCAAAAGCCTAAAGAAACTTTATTCCATGTGAAACCAAATTAAAAGCAGTATTAAATAATTTGCGCATCGTATGCCCAGACTTTCAGAAGGTATGACCAGATTTTCATTTATGATGAGTAGGTGGTAGTGCTGCTTCCCAGAAGAGGAGTAGGAAGCAGAACTGTGTTGATGGTAAACCTTGACCTTAGCTTGCTGGCCCTGATGAAGTCAGGGAGGGCTAACCTCAAAGGCCCCCGAGGGGCCCCACACTGGCCTGCGAACCCCACAACAGGGTATGTTAGTGGTTTTCCTCTTAGTGTCTACTATAGATCCTACTTGAATCTACATCCTCTCCAGGTGTGAAACCAAAGGCTCTTACCAGGTCACAGATCATTTTTCCTGGAAGTCATCCAACTTTGTTCCTTAAAGGTGTTTTTTAAAGAAACCTAACCTCTCGTCTTTCAGTACTGTGCATTTGCTTTTTAAGTAGAGTTGAGAGCTGCTGAAAAGGGCCACCTTGAAGAAGCACAATGGAGATGTGATGAACATAAATTCTTCTTAACATAAAATGCAGCCAGCTAGATGACATTTTTTAAAGTCCAAAATGGAGTTGTTTCCCTTGAGTCTGTCCCCCCATTGTAGATTTGAGTAAAACCACAGGAAAAACGACTAAGATGAACTCATACTGAGATCACCCAACACCTAACATTGCCTCGCACACATTTCTATTTCCAGAAGTGCCATTCCTTTTGCCTTATACTTATGCTCTTCCTTTTTTGGTTGTTGTGTTCTCTTGCTAGTATCATGTCCATAAGTATAGTGGAAATATTACAAAAGCCCAACTCCTAAAAGAAAGAAACAAAGGCGATAGATTCCATTGGCTCATTGGCTTCTGAAGTATTCATGGCACATGCTTTTAAAAAATGTTTTTGTGAGAGAAAGATTGAGAGCAAAAATGAAAGTGAGAAAAAGATATCAAGTAAAGGTGAGTTTGCCTCTAGAACTCTATGATATGAAACAGAAAAAAGTAAACAGTACTCTCTCTATAGACATCAAAAGCCTGGCACGTGGATGTACTATTTTCTTTCAAAGTTTTAGAAAAAGAAACTAAATAGAATGTTTTAACATGTAACTAGTATTACATGCTTGGAGATCAAAGGAAGTGGTTTTGAAACTCCTGTCATTTCGTCATACTGGCTTACCAGAGAAACATCGTCGTTCACATTTCTGTTAACCAAATTTTATTAAGATGCTTTTAACATCACTTTGAATATTTAAACTGTTTTCTTTTTCTGATAATGAATACTGACAACCATTAGGAGAGTATGTGATATTTATGATACTATAAATTAACTTACTAACCAAAAATTCTGTTGGAAAGATCATTCTGGGATTATTGGCACAGTAACTACAGTTTGGCAACTAGAGATTCTTTTGCTAAATTCTTTTTAAAACAATGGAACAAAGAAATGACAATACCACTTAGGCAATTTGTTTTTGTCTGTCTTTGTGGCAAACTACGAAATTCCTGGCTTTTCATTGGGAAGAAAATGTAGTGATACCAATTATTATGTAATTACAGGTTTCAAAATCTTCTTAACGTTTAACCACAGTCAGAAAAGGAAGGGGGAGACACACATCCTGTGTTTTGTTCTTATTATCAGCTTGAATAAGTCAGGCAGATTTTTCCTGTTATTTTAATATTTATCAGCATATGACAAAGAGGTGTGTTTAAATAGACACTTTAAAGGGGAATGAAAAATAAGTGGCTTAGAGTATGCTGAAAATTGAGAGCTGGAGTGTTGCTGTAAAGTACATTTTTTCATGATAATAAGATAAGATGTCCATTTATGAGTAGAGAAGTTGAACTTATGTATTTCAATTGAAGTCTAAGATAAAACATGCGAGAAACCTCCGATAATTTAAACAGAGTTAGCCACAAACTAGTTTGTTAGGAAAGCGTGCCTGGTATAGGCAACTGTATTGTTGTATGGAAGCAAGTCTGAGAGCGGGGCGAAAGCCAAATCTTTAAGGTTTTTTTTTTTTTTTTTAACATCTAAATGAAGAAAATGCAATTCATTTTAAAGTTAATTCCAAGAAACTGTGTTTAAATTGGTGCATTTAGTCTAACAAAATAATCATTAACTGAAATAATTCATTGGGGGAAATCAAAGCAAATTCCTCAGTCTGAAGTATCTTTCTTCCCATGGTTTACTCAAGGTTATTCTTCTGCGCTCTCATGCTCACCACAGATTTCCCCCCTCTGAGAAAATGTCCTAAATTTTTTCCTAACTGGCCAGCATTGCTGTTGTTAGATGCTGTCAAGTCGATTTCAACTCAGAGCAACCCCATGTGATGGAACAGAACTGCTCCACAGGGTTTTCTAGACTGTAATCTTTATGGGAGCAAACCACCAGGTGTTTCTCTGGCTTGGTTGCTCCTTTTTCTGTGCTGTGACAACAATTTCTTTCTAGGATATAGTGTCATTAGTGAATTGTATGTCTCCTGCATTAGACTGTAAGCAAGCTCCTTGAAACCAAAGAAGGTACCTTATTCATCTCTTTATCATTCATGGTGCTTAGGATAGATATTTTCACATTATAGGAACAGAATAAATGTTGAATGGACCAGGAGAACTACATACATACATTGATTTTATCTTCAATAAAATGCTCATAAATTAAATTTTAATAATAAGCTAATATTTTTTATCTCTATGGCTATGAGGTATTCAATTGTGTTTTTTTATTATTATAAAACATCAGCTATTGCACTGAAATTGAGAGGTTTGAAACATACTCTATAACTGCTTGTATATGTTAGTGTGTTCATATAGGTTTTGAGTAAAGAGTTACATGGAAAAAGTTGGCATTTTGTGCCTTGACTAAAATCAAAACAGGGTAAAGGGATACAGAATTTAAAACCCAGAAAGAAGAAGAACAGTGTGGAAGTCCGTGCTCCCAGGTGGAGGAGAAAGACGCTGTAGATCCTCCTGGAAGTGTTGATGGTGCTAATACTGTGGAGTTTAATGAGCATATGAATTTTTAAGATATTTTGCCTTTACATAAGCATTAATGCCAGGCTTTCTGTGCGTAATGCTCAAGGACTGAAACAGACTGGAAAAACAGAAGAAAGAACACTCCAAAACAAGGCAGGAACTTGAGTTCTTGTCTCCTGTAAACATTTCAAAATGAAAAATTGAAGTCATTTTCAAGATTTCAGGACCCAAAGCTATTTTCAACAGAAATAGATAATTGAGGAAAATCAGTGTGTGTGTGTCTCTATGTGCATGTGTATGTGTGTGTGTATAGGATAATTGTCCCACTTTTCCCACCCAAACCTACTCCTTGCTTTTATATGCATTTCAGTAGTGATTACAGGCATGCCACAAAGGTAAGAATTTACTGAAAAGATAAATTATCAAGTATTTCTTCCCTTTACAGAGTGACTCTTTGCCTTACAAAAAGGATAGAGAAGTATTTCTTTTAATGGTCAGCACCTTTGATTCACATAAATGTAACTTGTTGTAATAGTATGTGTCATAATACAACATAAGTCAACAGTCACGTTGATGTGTAAAGTGGGACCCAACTCTGCTAATTTCCTTTTTCTAACATTTACCAGTAAACATGTTGAGCAGAAACCTCACCACTAGTAACAGATCATATGTTATGATGAACAAGCCAGAAGTCTATGGGTGGAAATCACAGCAGACCATGTCACAAAGATGCCTGAAGAGGTCCCTGGATGACTTCAGGCCAGACTGCTGCAGACCCAAAGTCTCTCCCAGCCTGGGTATTCACAGCCTTGGTTTATAGTTGTTTTCAACATCAGTCACTTAGAGTGTTTCTCAAGAAAAGACTGTGTACTGAAAAATAGGATGACGTAGTATAGGGCTTTCCGATAAAGTTGGAAACAAGTTGGCCTAAGTGAGAAAGAGATTTTAATGTTTTTCAGTGCGCATGGCAATCCATTTCTTCTAATTCGTGTCCAGGCCATTCTGGAGGGAAATGGCTCTTTATCAGTTGATAAAACAGGAGAAGAGGCTTTTGCCTCGGAAGCCTGTATCTCAGTATGGGTTCCTGCCATAGGGTTACTTGATTATGACTATGCCCCTGGAAGTCAAGTCAGTATGCCAGATGCAGGGCCTGTTAAAGGGATGGGCAAGGGTTCAGTGGGCTACCTTTGATTCCAAGGAGTTTAGAAATTCATGACGTTGGGTCGCTTGTCATTCTTTGCCAGAGCGTGCACGACCTAGGATGAGAGAGGGTGCCTGAGTGCACAAGTAAAGGGCTCTCTGAGAACCACAGCAAGAGTCTGCCAGCCGATCTGTCTCAGATGACTGGAAATGAAGCCCGGCATAAGCAGAACCTTTACTTGGTTTCTACATTAAGCAAGAACTGTCCCGCAGGATTACAACACTTACGGACAAATAGGAATGAAATAAATATCCTTACCAAAGGCTGTGGCCATTCATGATTTAAAAAAAAGGGATTGGAGAATATTAAAATAAATAAATAAATAAATAAAAAGGAGAAAAGAAAGGAAGGAAAAGGGAAGGAAAGGAAAAGGAGAAAGCAAACTTAGACATATCAGGCTTTTTTTCTTCAGTGTTCTGACTGCTGTGTGGCCTGAATTATTGGGATAATCACTTTAATTGCTCACCTTGAGTGTTGAGGCAGCCTGTGTACAAAATGATAGGGCAAGTGTGCTAGAAAAATCCTGGTAATTCTGAGAATACTTCCCTAAAAGAATTGCTTTTGTCTAAAATATCTCTCCTGTGAAAGTTTACCCCAGAGCATCGACCTTGAATTATTTATATTGATTTGCAATTATTTCATACATGTCTAAAATTAAGTATGAGTAGTCGAAAAAACATTAACAAGTCAGCTGAAGTGCGAATAGTTAAAATGTTACCCTTGAGCAAACATTACCAAAAATAAAGCCCTGCTCATTAATGGCTATTTCACTTGCTCAAAATTAATTTCTAAATTTAGCATGAATGTTTCTTCGTATTAAATGGAACCAATGAGACCCGCAGCATCTAATCTCTTGCTTGCTGCCTTGAAGAGTTGAGTTCATTCCGTGTCGACTCCACTTCATGTTTTTGTACTACCGAAAAACACCATCCACCCCACCCCCACCCCGAAAGTTGGAATCATGCATGTTAGTAAGTATTTCAGTTATGCTATTGACGTCAATGGAGTCATTAAATAGATTGCTGGCCCTCCCAGAGGCAAATCACTGCCAGGGACCTAGATACAGACACGTTTTTTACAAAGACAACCATCAGGTTTTGCTATAGCAGTAAGCCAGGGAAAGGAAAAAGTTTATACTGTAGCAAACCTATCTCCAAACAGCTTCTTTCTCTCTTTTGCGTTTTAGTTCCGGCCTTTCTTTCTCTTTGGTTACAGTAGGCTCAAGCCTATGCCCAGATATTGTTGCCTGAATGTTTTGTGTGCACATGCATCTCCTGTAATTGAGACCATGAAGGGAGGCACCCCACTTTTAAAAAATGAGCCTCAGCGTTTGTTCTGCACTGCCTGTCTTGCTGTTTATCTGGTGGCATAAATTGTCTCGGCAAATCACTATCGTCTGGCAGTTAGGGCTGTGTTTGATATATAGTTCTCTGAATAAAGAGTCTCCCCCAAACGCGTGCATGCACACACACAAATCTCGTCCCTTCTGCAGTCTCTGTGTGGCTTGTAGCTACAGCTTCTGGTCTATGAATCAACCTTTATGCAGGCAGCACTGTGCTGCAGCAGCACCCGGGCTCTGTAGCAAAGGGCAGGCCGAGGAGGAGGCTGGGAAGAAAGTTTCACTTCTCTCAGCTGCCTCATCTGCAGAGCTCCCGCAGGAGGCTGTCCACGTGCCTGTGTCCTCCCAAACCCTGGCTGCTGCCTCCCTCAAGCCTGGTCATGCAGCTCCCAGGCATAGCAGAGAGAGCCCTTCAGGAAACATCTGCCTCTTCCTGGATATTCTTGACAGCTCTATTTACCTGGACACCCCCAGGAGTCAGAGCCAAAGATTCACCTCACACCTGGACTTTTCTGCCTCCCAGGCTCAGAGTTAGGTAGCCATCTTAAGCAGACAGTTTTCTTGAAATCTAATCATCAGAATCCGCTGTGTTGACTTTGGTGCTCCAGTCTGCCTTTAAGCCCTGTCCCTTCACTCCCTGGACTCTCCCACCTACTTATCAGTAAGTGTGTATGTAAATACTGGACACCTGACCACCTGTGGTAATCCCTTGTGATTATCTGCAAGCCCAGAGGCAGCTGCCCTCCACCGCTGCTGCTTTTCTGGTATTCCTGGCTTTGAGCAGGGGAGTCACCATCCACTCTTTTATTTCTCTCTTCTTCACCCTCTACCACCAATTCCTTTAGTCTTTCTGCTAATCTTTCACCTTCCTCTTCTTCCCCACTGCCTCTCCCTTAGTTCAGCACTTCATCGTCCTCTACCTAAACCCTATGATAGCCTTCCAACTGGAGCTATTGTCCTCAGTCTTTCCCCACTGCAATCCACCCTCCATTCTGGTACCAAAATTGCTCTTCTAAAACACAGTTATGGTCATGCTCCTTCCCTATTTGGCTATCCTTTGCCTTCAAGATAGGACCAGAACTTCTTACCAGGTATGCAAAGTCCTTCAGAATTTCAGTCTTAACTGCTTCTATTTTCTCATCTCCCACTTTATCCACCCCATTTCCCCATGCACAGCTGACGACTGAGGTGTACTGAGTACTGTCTTTCAAATATACCAAGCTCTTCTTGCCCTCTGCACATGCTGTTCTCTCTGCACATGCTGTTCCCTCTGCACATGCTGTTCTCTCTGCACATGCTGTTCCTTCTGCACATGCTGTTCCTTTTGCACATACTGTTCCCTATGCCTGCGTTGCCCTTTCCCTAAAATATTATTCACACATTCAACTCAGGGATTTTCTTACATTGCCACCATGAACAAGTTCTTTATACTGAGTCTTGGATTCTGGATTAAAATAAATCTATAGTCTCAACCCAGGATCTTGTATATAGTATGTTCTTAGTAAATTCTAGCTCCTTTATCTGTTCCTATCTGGAAAATGCCTTGTTTGTCCTTCAAGACTCAGCATATATGCCATCTTTTGGATGTACCCTCGCCCCTTACCCCCAAATAATTAGTGAATCTCAGTCATTGCACTTATCATATGGTGTTGCAATTATTTAAGTAATTTTCTCCCCTTCTAAACTAAGAGCTTCCCAAGTTCAAATACTAATCCTCTTTTTTAATATGCCCAATTATAGCATAAGACCTGGAATATGGTAGATGCTTAGTAAATGTTTATATAATGAACTGATATAAATGAGTGAATCCCCATACCTGAATCAGAAAGAATTAGAGAGAAACTGAGGGGCGTCTTTGGTTTTGTTCAGGCTTGCCTAAATATCTTCTAGCACTCGACACAGGCATAGTGCTGAAATCCCTGCTCAATCTTGACTGCATATGAAATGAACTATGTCCATCACTTCGGGAAGAAGTGGCAATGTTAAAAGAAATGGAAAGAAACAAAATAATGAAATGTAACTAGTTTATCATGGTATTCTTAGGGCCAAACACAGTGCCTGGCACAGAGTAGCTACTCAAATATCATATTGAATTGAACTGAGTTGGGAACCCAGCTCAATACTCAGACAAATTACTTCTCCAAAACTCGGTGTTCTTATCTGTAAATTGGGGACTTTATTATTCTAGCTCATAAGATTGCTGTGGGAATTAAATGAGAAAAAGTCATGAATAGTGTGTAAGAGCAAAAACTGTAGTTGCAGACTGGACTGCAAATCTGGGCTCCATCACTATGTGAACTTGAGACAAATTATTTAGCCTCTCTGTGTCAAAAGTGCCTCATCTCTAAAATTGGGATGGAAATTGTACGTATGTTGTACGGTGGTTGCGAGGATTAAATGTGTCCACATCTGTAAAGCACTTACAACAGTTCCTGGAACTTAGAAAGTGCTAGTGTGAGTACTGGTAGCATTAGTGCTATATAAAATGTATCAAATAGCACCCAGCACATAGCATGTGGTCAATACGTGGTAGGTAAGAACTGAGACATGCTGGTTAGTATCAGTAGGGTACTAAAACAGAAAGCTCTACTGAGATCTTTCTAAAAGGTTCTGGTCTACTTCCCTGCCACAGTAATACCATCTAAAAGGGAATTTTTTCTCTGAAGTTTATTTCCTCCTGAAACCATAAATTCCAATTATATGGAACTAAGACTTGGAGCTGAAGGTAAGATTCTCCAGGACACACACTGGAAAGCTGAGGGGGCTAGAGGAAAGATGGCGCTAATGCCAAATCTCAGGACACTGTAGGGGTATGGCTTCTTTCTCTTTAAAACAGAGTGCAAAGAATGCCAAATCATTTAGGATTTGGATAACTGGGCCCTCATTAACTGAGAGTTTTCTCTTACATAGGCCTGAGAGATCTTCACTTTATAAGATAGATAATTACAGCTGGATAACTCATTACAGCTGTATTTAAATCCAGTGTTCAGGGCTTGGCACACACCTGCACAGGCAGGGGTTTTTCAACCCAGGTAGCTCAGCAGGGAGTAGCAGCAAGAACTGCTGCAGATGTTCCCTTTGGAGAGAAGACAAAACCTACTAGCAGAGGCCAGTGTCAGAGAGAGCTTTAGTTTCTTTTGGAAAGACTTCTATGTGTATTCCCAATAACTTCTGGCAAGGGGAAAGCACCCTTCTATCCACCTGACCTCCCTCTTCTTTCCTTATTAGCGGGGTAGAGGGGACGAGAAGAAGGTCAAGGTTGGCCTAGAGAAGAATGAATATGGAAGTTTGCCACGGGGGAAGGAAGAGAACCATCTAAGTTCCTTTTTCTCCCTCTTGCATCCCCAAGACCACATGACTCTGGGGCCAGGGTGAATTCTGCTTGCTTGCTTCTAATCAACCCCTGCCCAGCATATTGTGGAGTTGCCTCCAGAGCTGTTCTCGGAAGCTAGGAGCATTTCAGGGAACATTCTTTCACCCAAGAGAAAAGAAACAAAGCAGGAACTGTCCCCTTGAAATAGAGAACAGGCAACAGAACTCACTGGATCTTTTTCTTGGTTTATTATCTTGACTTCCTCCCAAGCAGAGCTGTTGACAAGGACCAAAAGTGACCCCTTAGAGTTTTGTGTACTTTTCCTACCCTCCCTCCCGCCATCTTTCCATGGAGTGAGCTGAGGCTGTGGCAATCATCCAGTTCATTTGAACTGTGGAGGCAGCCAGGTCAGATAATGCGGTCTTTCTCTCCACTCTCTCATTTGTACTTTGGGCTTCAGATTGCAAGTCTGGCTAGTACTGCTAGTCTAATTAACTAGATAACTTCCAAATCCCCAGATCGTTGCCTCTGGTTGTAGGAAAGAAAAGGAGTTAGCAGTTATTGAACTTCTGCCATGTGCCAGGCGGTGTGCTAGGCTCTCTGATTACATTATCTCAGGTTCTTTGATTACATTATCTCACTTAATTCTCCCAGCTAACCTGTTTTGCAGATATCATTGTCCCTGTTTCACAGATTTGGAACAGAAGGCTCATAGTGCTTTACTTAAGACCACACCATTAGTAAATAATAAGTCAGAACTGAAACCTAGAAACCTAGATCTGTCTTTCTTGGAAATCCATGCTCTTTCTCCTCGAGTCTAGACCACAGTGCCCGTGCTTCCACCGCAGTGTAAATCTCACATGTTATAGCTAACAGAGAGGGAGATGGTGAAAATTTTGCAAGAGGGTAGCAAACAGTGGTAACTGGATGATCTATTTAAATAAATAAATAAATAAAAACCTGCTGCCTTCAAGTGGATTCTAACTCATAGTGACCCTATGGGACAGAGTAGAACCACCCTATAAGGTTTCCAAGGAGCTGCTGGTGGATTCAAACTGCTGGACTTTTGGTTTACAGCTGTAGCTCTTAACCACTATGCCACCAGGGCTCCAGGATGATCTACAGCCTTAATAATTCCAAGATAATAGAGAATTTTCTTTTTCACCTATCCATTCTACTGTAAGCAGTAAGCACATGAGAGAAAGCCTTGAGAGAAATATGTCTCATGTATGTCCATTATTCATGTATTCATTTAATCAATAAACATTTAGTCTATACCTACTGGACACAGGGCACTGTGTTAAACATTGGGGATGCAGTGATAAAAAGAAGTAACCCATGCCCTGACCTCATGGAGCTTAAAGCCTAGGAAACATTAAATGGATATGTATATGATTACTTATTCAACCATTGTAATGAAGGAAAAATACAGAATGCTCTGAAATTGCTTCATTTTTCACCTGTAAAAGTAGGAATAAAACTAGTACTTACCATTAAGATTATAGTGATGTTTAAATGAGTATTTAGAACACTGCTTAGCATCTAGCATTCGTTAATGTTTGTTCTAATTATTTTTAGCATTGTTTATTATTGAGATATATGTAGACTAGGGGACAAGGAAAGCCTCTGTAAATAAGTGACCTTCCTTAGGGTGGATGGGGTGGGGGAGGCGTGTCTCTGAGAGAGTAACCAACACACTCAAAGGTGCTATGGCCGAAGACCTATATTGCTAGAGGGACAGGGGCTCGATGGCTGAGGGATGACATCAGAGAGGTTCAGTGAGCTCAGATTTGGGCAGAGCATTTGTGGGCCACAGTAAAAAACCAAACCCGTTCTGTTGAGTCGATTCCGACTCATAGCGACCTTATAGAACATGTAGATTTATTCCAAATGCAATGGGAAACCCATTTAAGATTTTAAGAAGGAGAGTGATATGACCTGCTTTGAATTTTAAATAAAGCACCTGTCTCTGAGCCCTAAGTCTGGAATAGAGGCACCTCCTACATGCTCCCCCAGCACCTGAACTTTCTCTGTCATGATACTCAACACTTGCCCTTATCCATCCATTTGGATTTGTGGTTAAGAAGGCAGGCTTTGGAGCAAGCCTGCCTGAACTTAATTCTGGCTCTAGATGTTTTCTTTCCATGTGATTGTAGACAAGTTATTCAACATCTCTATATCTTGGATTCCTCATTTGTAAAATGGGGATGATAGTAGTACTTGCTGCATAGAATTGTTATGAGAACAAACTTAGTTAATGTACATAGTATTTAGAACAGTGGCTGGTGCACAGAAAGCACTAAATAAATGCTAGTTGTTTTAAAACGAGACTAATGGGGCCCAACAGTCCAGGGACAAGGACTAGAAAGCAGGAGGGGACAGGAAAGCTGGTAATAGGGAACCCGAGGTCAAGATGGGACAGTGCTGACATGTCATGGGGTTGTTAACCATTGTCATAAAACAATGCGTATACTGTTTAATGGGAAACTATTTGTTCTAGAAACCTTCATCTAAAGTACAATAAAAAAATAAAATGAAATACAATTAAAATAAATAAATGCTAGTTGTGTTTAATGCATTAGAATTGCCTATTTTCTTGACTGCTTATAAGCTCAGTGCCTGACACAGGCAGATGTTAGAAAATTATTTATTGAATAAAGAATGAACAATGAAAGGGGGGAGCTTTTGCTTAGATCATTGAGTTTATGTTTTAATGGTGGTGGAATGATTTGAAAAAAGGATAGCGAGAATGGTGGCACAACTTGAAGAATGTAGTCAATGTCACTGAATTGTACGTGTAGAAATTGTTGATGTGGCATAAGTTTTGTTATGTATATTTTCACCACAATTAAAAAAAAAAAAAAGAATGAGCAACAAAAGAGAAGTAGTGCAATGGATTGCAAATAAAAGCAAAGAATGATTGCTGTCCTATTCGTGGAAAAATGAACTTCCTTGAGTCAGGAGTATTCTGGTAATGAAAGTCTGCTTATGGGGACAGAGAAACTGAATGACTATGGGACTACCCAGCTGCTACCATTTTGGGGAACTTGAAACAACGTGTATGGGAAAAAATACTTTGTTTCATAATCTGTGATGCCAATCTGGACTGCTAAATGCACAATAAGAAAACTGGGATCATGAAAGAGCTTTTTCACCCTCTTGGGCTATGTGACTATCTCTCTGTAAGACAAAGGCAAGGCAAAACTTCCGGAGTTCGTTCCCTTTGCTGGCTCTGGCAGGACAGCCCTGCCAAAAGATCCAGTCATCCTACCAGAAGGTAACAACACCTTGACTTCCTTTTCATCCTTGCATTGCTCATAGGGCCTCAAGCTAACAAGCGTTCAGTTCTGTGAAGTAAACACACACCTTAGTGTGGTGCATATGCATTGGAAGAGGCTTTTCATGTATTTGTACAGCTCAGAAGTCTTTTAAGCATTCAGTGGCAGCAGCGCCTTTATTTCCCCATGCAGCTGCACAGGGTACCTGCCCTGACAAGCAATGAGTCTTTCGGCTTGCGGAATGTTCCAGTTCTGTACTCTGTGTGTGTGTGTGTGTGTGTGTGCGTGTGTGCACATGTGTGCATGCTGATTTGTTTCTTTTTTATCCCAGGGGAAAATGAGGGTTCTTTGCATGCTTTTTGTCAACACAATGGGCCTCTGTCCCCACTGATCTGGTTTTCCATTATTCCCTCCCTTTCCCATCTCAAGTTTACCAGTCTGCATCTCTTCACCCATCGATAATTTCTAGGCCTTCCCCTGATTTACCTCTTTTCTCCATGCCCCTCACACTTCCAAATGATGTTCCTTGTAGTCCTCTTAACTCGATTCAAAAACTTACTTCTGGAAAGCCTCCTACGGTTAACCCTGCCTATTGTCAATAGTTGTCTATTCCATTTATATTATATTGAACTACACATGTCCCACATTCCTTTTTAAAAGGATCATAAGTTCTTTATGCTATGAGCATAAGTTCTTCCTACACGAGGCATTCATTTGTTCAGCTCTGTGTGTATTTGTTAAGCTAATTTTTTTTTTTTTTAATTATGGCTTGTTATGAGCCAGGGTTAGGGAGTTGGAGGTGTGGGGGTAGGGGTGGGTACTAAGGTGAATAAGACCCAGACTCTGATCCTGAGTTTGCATCATATGTGAATAAGATTCTAGAGAATAAGCTACATGAGGACCAAGTCTTTAAAACAAAACCAGAAACCTGTCTTGGTAGTCCGACCAGAACTATGTCCAACTCTACCACAAATAAGGTATATAAAATCCAGGGGGAAAAAAAAAAAAAAAATATATATATATATATATATATTCCTCCTGCCTAATTGAGACTTTACTTCCAAACGAGGTAAAATAACCAATCTTTCTTCCTCACATAATTGTTGTAGAAACCAAATGACAGCAGTGTGAAAGACCAGACTGCTTCGCAGCTGCACAGTATTGCTATCATGAGTACGCTGCTGGTGCCCAGGCAGAGTCTGCACACCTCCTAAATGGTGGCGGCAACCACGGCTGCATTACCATGCCCCTCCTGCTTCCTGAATGCCACCACTGGAATTTGAAGGGGGCCATTAATTATATTTGTTTCTTTCTGAGTTCTGAATCAATTAAGAAGCAGGCAGTGGAATCAGATAGGAATTAAAATATTAGCCTTACTGGTAGTAAACCTGGCTTGGCAAATACAGCTTGGATCTAGATCTAAAAGCAAGCTTCTTCCTCCTTCCTCCCTAAATCAAATTTACTCACCAATGACCAGCAGAGAAGCTGGACAACCGCAGGCCTCACAGCCCAGGAGCAGAGTTCACCCAGGGCGTTGCCATCTTGGAGGAGAGGAGAGTATATGACCTGTGGGCAGGTGTGTCTGTGAGGAAGTTGAGCAGGGGCTGAACATACTCAACTACCTTTTCCTGGCCTTACCTGTCTGTTGATTTACTCTTGAGGATTCCGGAGAGAAGAGCAGAAGAAGTCTTCTCAATACTATTGAAATGACAAATTTCCTATTTTAATCTATTTTGCCAAAAGAAACATGTGGAGAAGGAAAAATAAAATGTTCCTCTGTACTCATGGACCCTTTTTGTACTCTTAACCAGTGGGGCTTTCACCATCAAACTTGTGGTCACCCAGGGATTTGGCATGCCCCTTCGGAGACCTACAGTTTATCAGGATAATCCTCCCACGTAAGTACACTTCCATTACCACCTCCTACTTCTCTGTGTATCCTGGTACCCTTGATGAGTCTCTTCTGAAATGGAGCAGAAGAACACATTTGAGTAAGTTAACTCTAGGTCTCTGATGCACCCTAAACCAAACCAAACTCATTGCTATCAAGTCAATTCTGACTCATAGTGACTTTATAGGACAAAGTAAAACTGCCTCATAGGGTTTCCAAGG
Organism: Dugong dugon; assembly: GCA_030035585.1. Classification (NCBI taxonomy): domain Eukaryota; kingdom Metazoa; phylum Chordata; class Mammalia; order Sirenia; family Dugongidae; genus Dugong; species Dugong dugon. The sequence goes on from CM057462.1 coordinate 95,222,820, forward strand.
CTATAATCTTTACAAAAGCAGACTGCCACATCCTACTCCCACGGAGCAGCTTGTGGGTCCGAACCACCAACCTTTAGGTTTACAGCCCAGCACTTAACCACTGCAACACCAAGGCTCCTTCGATGCACCCTTGTAGGCCTAAAGTTCTCTGTATTTTGTTTCTCCTCTCAAATTTTGCCCAGCTACATTATTCAAGGTAGGTCACCAAAAGCTGTCAAGAGTCCAAACAATGGCATATAAGTATTACAAATACCACTACGTTAAAAATTCTTGGATTTAAAGAATATAAACTATCTCATGACTCAATTCCCAGATGAAAAATTAAAGACCCTAAATTATTTTCCCTTCATGAGTTAGTGTCCAAAGAACTTAAAAACCAAAAATTTTCCCTACCTTATTTCTTACTCTACCTACCCATGACCTACCCATTGCCTTCCGACTCATAGCGACCCTACAGGACAGAGTAGAACTGCCCCACAGGGTTTCCAATGAGTGGCTAATGAATTTGAACTGCCGATCTTTTGGTTAGCAGCCAAGCTCTTAACCATTGTGCCCCTGGGGCTTTTTAGTCTACCTAATCTCAGCCAAAGAGGAGTTGATGGAATGTTTGGGCAGTTTGACTTGTTTTTTAGCAGCTGCATTTCTGTCATTGGAATGAGTATAGTTTTGTATTTCCTCTAAAGATTAAGAACTACATCATCCGGATGAATTTATTCAAGGCAAATTTCTTGTATGCCCACTTCTTAGATCACCCAGACTGTTACGTAGGACATGTAATGGTCACAGCAGTTTCCCCCACCCTCACAATTTAGAAACACAAATAAAGTCCATGACCTACAAGAGTTTATCACGAGAAAACAATGTCCCTAGAAGACAGTACATGAACAACCCAGACCCATGTAGTTGGCAGTAGCCACAGCAGAGACGGTAGAAGCAAAGTAGACACCATGAGAGAAAAGAGAGAATCTTGGACTTCAGTTTGGCAAGGATGCCAGTCAATTTGTGCCTAGTGTCTGGAGCCCACACCTATTATCTTAAACGCAACTGGGAGAAATACCTAAAAAAAAAAAGAGATTAATTTGGGCCTGAAATATCTCAGGGGGCAAGGGGCAGGTGGGAATCCTCTTTATGTATATTACTTATTTCCTCCAAGTGGTGTTTGAAATATTCATACTCTCTTAAAAAATTTGAAAATTTGAATGGCAACTCAATTTACCAGACCTTCCTTCTGAATATCTAAACCTCTTTATCTCCATTTCCCTCGGAGTCTTGTAGTTCTGCCCCTGAGAAAGCACTGGTCAAGAGGTGGGGCCTCCAGCCCCTTTGGGGAGCACATTGGTACCAGGCAATTCTCTATGTCGATACATAGCCTTGTGTTTGCCACAGTTTTAAGCTTCTACTCCAGCCTCTGAATTTATGCATCCCCAAAAAGGTCCTTGAGTATTTTAACCCTAAGCCACATGGCTCCTGTAACTGCTTCTGGTCTTGAATATCTTAGGAATATGAATTTACCATCAAGGTTCAGTTTTCTCCTCACCTTCATATATATTTTGATAAAGAATTACTCTCAGCAAATGACTTAACTGAACCTACTATTGATACTTGCTGGAGTTCAAGGAATTAGCATCTCACCATATTCTTTTCCCTAAAATCTTGTTTTTGCATTAGGCATTGAGTAACTGTTTTACTTCAGTGGTTGAAGAAACACTTCTCTCTGCCTCCTCTTTTTCTGCAGCAGTGGAATATGCTTCTGCTATTCCATTTCCTAATTTTGTTGGTGGAATTATTTATTACCCTACTTCTCTAGTTTCTGTGGAGGGGATTCCCACCAATCACAACAGTGTTGGGGAAGCATTTCCTTTCCACCTTTCTGTGCTGCCAGGACAGAGAAGAAAGGCAGGTTATAAGAGAGAAGGAAATTTGTAGGAGAGAAGTTTTTGCCTCAGTGAGCCATTTAAACCAGCAGAGTTTTTGGTGTGGACTTCCAGGCAACATGATGCTATAGACGGAAGTACCACACCGTCCCTCCACAGTAGAGATCCGAAAAACTAAGTCAAACAGAGACAGATGTCAATCCTGAAACCCTAAGCATCAAATGAAGAGATAAAGAACTCAGCCAAGCACCGAACAGAATAAGAAACTGACAGAGAACAGAGCATGAGGAGAGATACACGCAGAGGTCCCCTGTCATCTAATGCAGCTGGGGTCTGCCATTTTGGACTCCTGTTGGAGATCTGCAAACGGGGGTATGGGAAAGCAGCTTCATGGAGCTCCCAGCAGGAGATAGAACAACTAGTAACCACTGATATATGCTTTCCCATCCCCTACACTTCTTCACCCCCACTCGACCTCCTTTGCTTCCTGCGGTCACAGTCTCTTGGCCAGAAAGCACCGGCTTCACCTCTGTGCCACCTGAATTCCACTCGTCTGCACTGGCCGGCTCCCTGAGTGCCATTTGTTGGTTGCTGGTGTTGCTTTTTTCTGCTTCTTTTGGTTCTTCCGTACCTCTCAACACCTCCCACTCCTTTTTCTCAAATACCTAGCTCTGTGTGCCATCTTTGCTTCTTCTGGAAAGGTATTGAAACACCCCTTGACTGTAGAACTGCTTCCTGGCCCGTGCCGCCACGCTGGTGGGATCCCTGGGGCTTTTGTTTGTTTTGATTTGTTTGTTTGTTTTCTTTTTCTTTTCTCTTCTTAGGAGCTCCTTCTAGGCAGGCAATACTGTGTGGTTTGGGAGCTACTCCCTCAAGCTGTGCAGTGGGATCTCTGGGGGCCTTTCTTTTTTCTTGTTTGTTTTTGGCTTTTGTCTGTTTGTTTTCTTTTCTCTCTTTTTCCCTTTTTGTCTTTCTTCATTTCTCAGTTTCTCTTCTCTCTATACTTAACTTCTCTTCCTGTCTCCTGAATACCTGGTGCTGTGTGACACCTCTGCCCCTTCCAGCCAGGCTGTACTTCATGGCCTGGGAGCAACTTCCCCAGTCCTTGCAGCCACACCAGTGGGATCACTGGGGGCTTTTCTTTTTGTTTCTAATTTTTGTTTATTCTTTTTTTCTTTTACCCTTTTTCTTTTTCCTTTTTGTTTTTCTCCATCTCTCAGTCTCTCACCTCTCCACTCCAATGGTAAGCTTCCTTAGCACTATCTTTTGTTTGTTTGTTTTTGGCTCTTGTTCCTCTCTCCTCTTTCCCATACCCATCTTAGCTTCACACATCACAATCTCCCCCCTCCTTCCTGCCTACCTGCACTGTGTGTTGAACATCATACCCCCAAGCAGCACAGGCATGGCCTACCGGAACCTGCCCTGCACTGATTCCCGGCTCACTCTGTCATCCCTAGTACGTGCCACAAACAGCCCATCCCACCAACTCCCCTTCATCTCGACCTGCCCTGAAGTACCATACCTGAGTGACTGACCCTGCCCACTGGAGAAGGAGGCAAAAAGTATCATGCCTACAGATGAGCAAACAACAAAGAATGCACAGCCTGCCTGCTCAGACATAACCAAATAAAACAAAAAAGCCAGACAAAACAAACAAATCTACTGTCAATAAATGAGGACAATAACTACTGAATGTCCTGAAGACAGAAAACAATATCAAAACATACAAAAAAACAGGACAGGATGGTTCCAGTAGGTGTCCAAAATAAAACACTAGATGACTCTCCAATAGAAGAAAAGGCACTAGAACTACCTGATAGGGAATTCAAATCTCTAATATTCAGAGCTATCCAAGAGTTGAAGCAAAAAGCAGACAAAAAGGAGGGAAAAAAAAGACAAATTCATGGAAAAAGCAGAAAATTCATGGAAAAAACAGAAAGAAATGGAAGAATTCAGGAAAATAAAGCAGGAACAAAATGCCAAAATACATTCACAACTAGAAATCATACAAAAATAACAATTAGAAATCCAAAAGATAAATATTAAGATTTCAGAAATGGACAGTGTCATAGAAGGGCTGAGGAGCAGGTTTGAAATGATGGAAGACAGGAACAGTGAAATTGAAGACAAATACATGGATACAACTCTGTTTGAGGAAAACTAAAAAAAAGAATGTAGAAAAACGAAGAAACCCCGAGAATTATGTGGGATACCATCAAAAGCAAAAATGTATGAGTGATCAGAGTTCCAGAGCAAGGGGAGAAAACAGAAAACACAGAGAGGATCATTGAAGAACTGCTGGCAGAAAACTTCCCCAATATCGTGAAAGATGAAAAGACTGACAATCCAAGAAGCGCAACGAACCCCATATAGGATAGACCCCAAAAGAAAATCACCAAGGCATTTCATAATCACACTCACTAAAACCAAAAACAAACAAAGAATCCAGAGAGCAGCTTGAGAAAAACAAAAAGTCACATACAAAGGAGAAACAATAAGACTAAGCTCAGATTATTCGGCAGAAACCATGCAGGCAAGAAGGCAATGGGATGACATGTAAAACTTTGAAAGAAGAAAATTGCCAGCCAAGAGTAATATATCCTGCAAAACTCTTATTCAAATATGACGGTGAAATTAGGACATTTCCAGATAAACAGAAATTACGGGACTATGTAAAAACCAAACCAAACTTACAAGAACGATTAAAGGGAGTCCTTCGATCTGAGAACAAACAACTTCAGCTCACAGGCTGCATCTAGGATGCAGGATAGTACCAGCCAGATACCAACCTAGGAAATGAACTCTCAAGGACTATCCAAAACCAAAAGAATTACAACAGGGAACCAGAGAGGTTAACTTGTAAATGACAACAACATCAGAACAATAAAAGACGGAATAAACAGTGTAGGTATAGAACCTTCTAATGGAGAGGAAGACAAGGTGATACCAAGTAATAATAGACTGGTTCAAACCTAGGAAGATAAGGGTAAATTTCAAGGTAACTACAAAGAAAGTTAACAAACCTACTCATCAAAATAAAGAATGAAAACATAAAGTCTCAGTAAAAACAAAATTTATAAAAACAAAAGAAATGAAAAAAAGTCCACAAAAAAAGGAATTCAGCACAGGAGAGTAAGAGGAACAAAGAAAAGGTCAGCACCACAAAAAAAAAGCACTATAAAATGACAGCAATAAACTCACACCTATCAATAATTACACTGAATGTAAATGGCCTAAATGCACCCATAGAGAGACAGAGAGTGACAGAATGGATAAAAAAACAGGATCCATCAATATGCTGTCTACAAGAGACACACCTTAGAAACAAAGACGTAAATTTATTAAAAATCAAAGGATGAAAAAAATATATCAAGCAAACAGCTGCCAAATAAGAGCAGGAGTGGCAATACTAATCTTAGATAAAATAGACTTTAAAACAAAATCGGCCATAAAAGAGAAAGAAGGACACTATATAATGATTAAGGGAACAATCCATCATGAAGACATAACCATAATAAACATCTGTGCACCCAATGACAGGGCTCCCAAATACATAAAACAAACTCTAACAGCACTGAAAAGAGAAATTGACAGTTCCACAATAATAGTTGCAGACTTCAACACACCACTCTTGGTAAAAGACAGAACATCTAGAAAGAAACTCATCAAAGATACGGAAGACCTAAAGGGCACTATCAGCCAACTTGACCCCATAGACATATATAGAACACTACACCCAACAGCTGCGAAGTACACATTCTTTTCCGATGCGCATGGAATGTTCTCCAGAATAGACCACATCTTACACCACAGAGCAACCCTCAACAAAATCCAAAACACGGAGATAGTACAAAGTATCTTCTCTGACCACAACGCCATCAAGGTAGAAATTAACAACAGGAAGAGCAAGGAAAAAAAAATCAGTTACATGGAAACTGAATAACACCATGCTTACAAACCACTGGGTAATAGAAGAAATCAGAGATGGAATAAAAAAAATCCTAGAATCAAACAAGAATGAAAACACATCATACCAAAACCTTTGGGACACAGCAAAAGCAGTCCTCAGAGGACAATTTATAGCAATTGATGCACATATCAAAAAAGAAGAAAGGGATGAAATAAAAACATTAACTAAACCAGTAGTGTTTTTGAAAAAATGGATTGGGTTTCCCTGGGAAGTGGTTCACTCTACATTTTCCTGCTGGAAGACCATATATTTAGACAGATGTTGAAAGTTTACCATGGGATTCTCTCATTCACTGGAAAGTTTGACTCAGTTATTTCTGAGATTTTTCCTGAATTATGAGTATACAAGAGAACTGTGATTTGATAAATCAGTTTCCCTTCTACATTGTCTTCAAGATGTTTTGCTTATTTCCAAAGAGCTCTCTTTAAAGCATTTGTTTCAAATACAAGGCTTGGGGAAGAGGTGTTAACGTAATATTAAACCTCTATAAAATTACCAGATTTAAGATACAGGTGGTTCAGTGGTAGAATTCTCACCTTCCTTGGGGAAGACTAGGATTTCATTCCCAGCCAATGTACCTCATGCACTGTAACCACCTGCCTGTCAGTGGAGGCTTAAGTATTTCCAGGACACTAATCAGTTTCAGTGGAACTTCCAGACTAAGATGGACTAGAAAAAAAGACCTGGCTATCTACCTCTGAAATTCAGCCAGTGAAAACCCTATGGATCACAACAGTCCATTCTGCAACCCATCATGTGTACCGCACAGGACCGGGCAGTGTTTCTTTTGGTTGTGGGTCACCATGAGTCAGGGCAGACGCTATGGCAGCTAACAACAAGTACTAGATTTGCTGTTCGGAACTCTGCAAACGAGATCTCTTTTAATTCTCAACAACCCCTTATGAAGTCAATATTATTATCCTTTTTTTTCTTTAAACCAAAGAAACAATCCCTCAAAGAGGGTAACTAGTAGTATAAAGACACTCAGCTAGTGAGTGATGGAGCTAGGACTTGAACCCCGGCTTGTTTGTATCCAAAGCCTGTATACTTGGCACTGCCTGTCTGTGCTATCAGGCAAGCAAGAGTGCTGCAAATGATGCCCATACAGGCACCTGTCTTAAAGGTACATACTCCCTTTTGATGAAGTTTTCAACATCTGCTTCTCCAATCATGCTCAAATTTCTCTAAACATTGCCCCCTTGTTCCTAAACTATACTTAATCTGTATTTTCTCTAAATCCTAGAATTGGAGAGAATTTAGGAGGAAATGTGTTTCAAGCCCTTGTCTTTCTTCAGGGGAATAACTGAGCCAACAGGAAGGTGATAGTGTCTTCCTCTTTTCTAGGAATAAGTCCCGCTGCCTTAAGACTTTGGGGTTTTGAGTAGGCAGTCCTAGCAGGGAAAGGAGGCAAGGGAGAGTTTGTAGGACATAGCAAGGCAGTGGGAGATTTATCTCCAGAGCATTACTCACTACATAAAAGATACCCTCAGTCTCTGACATCACAAGGAGAGAGTATTAGATTTCAGATCTGTAGTGAAACTGGGGCGTGCCTCCCTTGAACGCAAGGAGGCAGCCATCCAATTCTAGGCTGGCTCTGGAAAGTCCCTTTTTAAATAATTTGCTTCTTATGGTGTTTTGTTCAACTTCCCTACCTCAAATGAAACTGTGTGACTTAAGTGAAAGAGCGCTGGGCTGGAACTCAGGAAATCTAATTTTTAGTACAGCAATGGGTTTGGTTTGGTCTGTCCAACCAGGTGTATGACCTGAGGTAAATCCCAAACTTAGTCATCTTTATTTTGAGTTATTTTGAGTCTAGAACCCAATCTTACAGAGCTTTCAAACTTCCAGAATGACTCCTAGCTCAGAAATGATGGTGTGTGGGGGTTGGGAAGCAGTTCCTGAGCTGGCAACTGGTGAGTCTGGGGTTCAGACCTAGGTCTCATTGGTCTTACTCCAAAACTTTCCACTCCTCCCACACTGACATTAGGCCATTCTTCCATAACACTTTGTATGGTTATTATTTTATAAATCCCTGTTAGCCTTGTATTTGGCACAATTTGATAGCAGACATTCACTGAATGCTTATGAGTGTTGGAGAAACAAACATGAAGGAGACATGGCCTTTCACCCAGGCTTAAAAGCATTTTTGTAGGGAGATTCTTGAGCCAGACTGGGTTTAAATCCTAGTTTTACTACTTACTAGGCTACTTACTTTTTAAAATTCTCTTTATGCGTCAGTTTCTACATCCTCATTTTCATCTTCAATATCTTTCTCTTAGACTAGTTAGGCAGATTAAATGAATTATTTCATGTAAAACTCTGAAAATAGTGTGAGACATAGAGTAATGACTGAATATTTTATTGCTGTTAATTGCTACTTTTTTACATGTTTGTCAGCTGCCTTAGATCAGGAGGCTCAGAAGGTTGCAACTGGGTCTTATTCACTGGCACTTAATCAGTGCTTGTTGGATCTCACTATTCAACAAATATTTACAAAGCTCCTATTATGTGCAAAGCCCTTTGCTGGATCCTTGGTGGAACCCAGAATTTATACAAACTCTTAGGAAAAGTCACCGTGTCTAAGAGCTTACATGAGTATAATTTGAAATATTATTCTCTTCTGCATATTCTTCTTCTTTATTTTTTGTGATCATTGCTTAGAAAGGGTAAAGGAACAGGGAAGAATATATTCTACATATATACCTAGTGACATGATCAGGTGAGCAATCCTGGAGGAGGTGTGATTAAGAGCAGGCCAATAGGAAGATTAGAGTCTTTCTTAAAGGGAAGCCTCTTTTAGAACTCTGATGTCAGACAAGAGAGTACCACCTGCTTTCATTGGGTTTTCTGTGTCAGAGAGAGAGAGAGACTCATTCTTCCATTCTCTCACCCAGGGACGGATTACCCAATAAGCGAGGTACGCACGGCCTAACTTGTGCTTATTTACTAATCTGTAGTGCACAATTGCACCTGTTTTTCACCACATGAAATTGTGCACTACAGATTAGTAAGTAAGCACAAGTAAGCCCGTGCGTACCTTGCTTATTGGGTAATTTGCCCCTGCGCTCACCTTCTCCCTAATCCATTCACTCTAAAAACAGCTAGTGAGCACCCACCACTACATGAATCAGGCATGGTGCCTGGTGATAGCGATAAGGTTCTACTCTGGAGGAACTCAAACGTCTTGAGAAGCAGCAAACAAACTGATACATCAGACAGTGATACGAATCTGCCAGAGGCATGAATACAGCGCTCTGGAAGTTCAGAGGAAGGCAGGAGGTGGTCAGGAGCTGGATTCTATCCTAGGTACAAATAACACTCTGTACTGGGCTGTACCTACAAATTTTATAAATGGAATTTTATCGAATTTTTTAAAACTCAGTACTTCCCACAGCTGGGTTAGTACACAGATGACTTTTTGAAGTCAGTTCAGCTCAACTCATCTCAAAAACCTACCATAACCAAGTAGATTAGGAGAACAGATTAATTTTGACCAGGGCCACTAGCAAAAGGAAGGTATAGGAGATATAATTTGAACTTGGCCTTGAAGGATGGGTATGACTTCATAAGGCAAAAGTGAGAAGAAATATTGTTCAAGAAAGCAGATCATGCTCAAAAAAGGTAGTGAGGCTGAAAGAGTATGGGCTGAGTTATGCAGTAAAGTCATCCTGAGGGATTGGTATAGGGTGGATGGGGTGAAGGTGTGTGGTGGGGGATTGGGCAGGAAAGATGGGTTAGGAGAATAATGGAGGGCTTTGTACCCCTAACAGACAAGCTGAGATTTTATTTTATGTGCAGCAAGGAGCTGCCAATGTGTGTTCAGCAGGGGAGTGCATTATCAGCGGTGCGCCCCTCGGGATGGTTAATGTGACATTAGCTATAGCTAAAGGAAGCAGTACCAGGCTTGGAGTCAGAAAACATGAGAGAATCTCAGTTCTTCCATCAAACTGTGTGATCTTGAGCAAGTTGGTAACCATTTTTGAGCTTTTGCCTCCTCATCTACATAATAAAAAACCCCAAACCCATTGCCCTTGAGTCGATTCCAACTCATAGCAACCCTATAGGACAGAGTAGAACTGCTCCATAGGGTTTCCAAGGAGCAACTGGTGGATTCAAACTGCCAAGCTTTTGGTGAACAGCTGTAGCTATTAACTACGGTGCCACCAGGGCGCCCACCTATATAATAGGCAAGATGAAACCTCTTAGAAACAACAGCAGCAACAATTACAACAGGTTTTTTTATGGAGTGCTACTTTCTGCCTAGCATCCTGCTAGGGCATTTCCAAGTAATGTTTAAGGCCCTAAACGACGTTGTCAGTTCTTAGAAAACTCAGCAGGAATTTACCATACCTGTTGCTGTCAAGTTAATTCCGACTCATAGCGATCCTATAGGGCAGAGTAGAACTGCCCCTAGTGTTGCCAAGGAGCAGGTGGTGGATTCGAACTGCCGACCTTTTGGTTAGTAGCTGAGCTCTTAACCACTGCACCGCTAGGGCTCACCATATGATCCAGCAATTCTATTCTTAGGTATCTACACAAGAGAACTGAAAACATATAGCCACACAAAGACTTTCACACAAAGGTACTTAGTAGGATTATTCATAATAACCAAAAATTGGAAAGACAACCTCAACACCCATCAAATGCTGAAAGGATAAACAAAAAAAAAAAAAGGTTATATCCTTACAATGGAATATTATTTAAAAATGAAAAGACACAAATTATAGATTCATGTTATGTACCACATGGATGGAACTCAAAAACAATATGCTCAGTGAAAGAAGCCAGACAAAAGAGATCACATATTGTATGATTCCATTATATGAGATATCCAGAAAAGGCAAAGCTATAAACAGTAGATTAGTGATTGCCTGGGGCAAGGACAGGAAAGGGGTGGAGATTCACAGTGAAGATGTATGAGAGATCATATTGGAGTGATGACAATGTTCTAAAATTGATTTATTGTTGTTTGCACAACTTGGTAAATTTACTAAAAATCGTTGGAATTATATACTTAAAAAGGATAAATTATATGATATACAAAATATGCCTCAACAAAGATACTTAAAAAACAAAAACAACTCTGTGAGGTAGGTACTATTCTTACTCCCATTTTACAGATGAGAATATTGACTTTCCCAAAGTCTCCTTTAAAAAGTGGTGGAGCTAGGATTTAAAATTTTTTTTCCTGATCCTAAGTCCATATCCTTGGCCACTGACCATACAGTCTCTTTCTTTATACCACAACGTGATTTAAGGAATAGATTGAGTATGTTTGATCACATTGTGCACAGAGCAAGCGTGTGGTAGGCTCTCAGAAAATTGTAGCTGTTTCTGATCTGGCAGCAGTTGGCCAGGTGGATTGGAGGGGTGTGAGAGGAGACCACATAAGGAGCTATGCAGTGGTCCTGGCAGGAGAGTCCAGGAGCCTCCCCACAGGGCACTGTCAGTGGAAAAGAAATGGAGGTACTGAAAATGAAGCCAAGTTAGGGTTATGATCTTACTCCCTACCATATTTTAACTTCTCTAAACAAACATTTGGGGCTCTTGGTTCTATTAAAAACAGAAGACAAAGAACAGAGGTCTTCCTTTCCTTTAGCAAATAGCTGACACACTTTCCCATCATAAACCTTGTGATGCAGGATGTAAAACCAAATCCAACAATCCAACCTAGGCAGAAGGTTAAATAAATAACTGCTAAATAAATAGGGTCACTATGAGTCGGAATTGACTCGATGGCAACAGGTTTGGTTTGCCTGTTTGTTTGTCCGTTTGTGGGGAAACACTTGCAGACGTTTCCTTGGCCCATGAGTCTTCTAGAAGATTCCACATGCTTCTGCTAATTGAAGTCTTTTAGCCAGTTTTTTTCCCCTGTGAGTTTGGGGAAATGACCTACCCTGAGTTAAGAACTGAAAGTTTGAGAAGTTGAAACATTTTGTGTTTTGCTTGTGTCACCATCATGAGCACCATAGCTAATGAAGATTATGAATCACAGTCGAGGGAGCACTCCTAACATCTCATCTTTTATTTTGAAATGCTGGTAAAACTCAAAAGGCAGAAACATAGCCTGCAGCCTTGGCAGATACAGGGCTAGGTGAGTTAATGGGGTTTTTCCTACATTACTTTCTATGACTGAAACTTTGTGGCACAGATGTGCCTGCCACATTGCAAAACTTTATGATTAATAAATCCACAGCCCCCTAAAACAAATAAGACAGCATGGCAAACAGTGGTGTTTGCTCTGTATACATTTGGGTTGAAATTTTTTTTTTTTTTAGTTTCCTAGGTGAAAATTGGTGAAAAAAAAAAAATGAGAATTCACAGTTTGCCTGTTTTGGCAACATAAACACGGGACAGTTTGTGGTCACAAAGTCAGGACGTGTAGTTCCAGAGGGCTTGGTGGCAGATGGGGCTGTGGGGCTCCTTAGGAGGACAATATTGAATCTGGACACGTACATTGGACTTAGGCTCTATTGTAAACAGAATATTCAAAACACTCCCTGGTTATATGGCATTTGGTCTTTGAGTTGCTGTCCCTAAAGAGCCAGGAAAAGCTAGCATATGTCTGCCATAATAATTACGTGTTGATGTTTGAAGAAGCCTGAAGAAATCTTAAATGTAGCAAAACTAATACTGCCAGTTTTGTTAGCTGTTGTAAGAACTCAACCAACCACAAGTCATTCGAAATATCTTTATGGGACACTGACTGTGTGTGTTAAAGAAACCCAAAGCCATTGCCATCGAGTTGATTCCTACTTATGGCAACCGCAAGTGCTACATAGTAGAACTGCTCCATAGGGTTTTTTGGGCTGTTATCTTTAGAGAAACTAGATCTCCAGGCCTTCCTTCCGCAGTACTGCTGGGCTGGTTCGAACCACCTTTAGGTTAGTGGCTGATTGCTAACTGCTTGTGCCACCTAGGGACTGTGTGTAGCACTGTGAGAAATATTAGAGTCCCAGCCTCGAAGAGATTATAACAAGATGGGGATGGTGATATTTAAATGTAAATCGTTTATACTTTTAAATAACAATAAAAAGGATAAGCAATGATTTCCTCCTCAGAGACACATTTCAGAGCTCTCCCACCCCATCCTCCCATCAACTGACCTTTCTCTCTGAACCCAAACAATCTAATCTAACCCTTCTAGAATGGGATAATGGAAAGCCCATGAGTTTTCAAGTCAGACACACTTAAATATGAATCCCATGTTGCTCACTATTATCTGAATCGTAAACCCCCTGAGGACAACAAGTCTGTTTAAACACTGTATATCTCAGAACCTGACACAGTGCCCAGTATTTAATTGCTGCTGTTGTTAGCTGCCATCAAGTTGACCCCTGACTCATGGTGACCCCATACATAACGGGATGAAATGCTGCCTAGTCCTGCACTATCCCCGTGATTGGTTGCAGATCGAACCTGGTATGTAGTAAGCACTCTATAAATATTTGATGTTGAATACATCAGTTCATTGTGTAACTCTGACAAAGTTATCTCCTGAGTCCAGAGCTCCTCCTCGTGAAGTGGGAGTACCACACCAACTCATAGGGGTTGGGAGGTTGCCTAGAATGGAGATTGAGAGTGAAGACTTGAGCCTCATTTCCTGGGCCAAATTCTGGCTTCTGTGATTTTGAACAAATACCTTCTCTTTGCCTCAGTTTCCCAAACCATTAAATAAGGATAATAATACTACCTACCCCTTAGGTTTATTATGAGGATTAAATGAATTAATATTTATAAAGTCCTTAGACTAGGACCCGGTACATGGTATGTGCTATAAAAATCTTTATTTAAAATAAATAAGTAAAATAGGTTTGCTGTAAGAATTAAGTGAGTGTTAATGTTATAAAATGCCTTGTATGGCCTGGTACAAAAGGTGCTGAATAAATGTTGGCTCAAACGGCTATGTCCTTTATGTTTGAGCCCCATTTCCTAAGCCAATGTCTGGCTCATAGTAAATGCACAAAATGGAATATAATTGGGGGAGCCCTGGTGGTGCAATGGTTAAAGCACTCAGCTGCTAAATGAAAGGTTGGCGGTTGAAACCTACTAGCCACTCCATGGAAGAAAAAGCTGTGGCAATCTGCTTCCATAAAGATTACAGCTTAGAAACCCTATGGGCAGTTCTACTCTGTCCTATAGGGTCGCTCTGATTTGAAATCGCCTCGACAGCAATGAGCTTGGTTTTTTGTTCGGTTTCTAGTCTTCCTGAGGAGGGAGAGGACCTTGTGGGCTAGAATTATGGTGAGGGGTTTTCTCAAGGATAGGGAATTAGAGTTGGACCTTTGTTAAGATTGGGTGGTTAGAAATTAAACAGGAAGAGAAGAGAGGTGGGGAATTCAAAGAGGAGGCATATAATCTGCATAAAGCTGGAGGAGGGAAAGATCGGGTCATAGTCACAAGATGCACCATTGTCATCAGAACTTGGCACCACAGTCTGGGAGAATAATTTGTCATGGCCCAGCTTTTTAAGTGAGTTTTGCCAAAGCGCCGCTTCAGCTCTATGTTTTCAACTGCTCAGATTAATACTTTGATGGCTGCTTATTCATTCATTCATTTATTCAGCAAATATTTAGGAAAGGTCCACTGTGTGCCAGGTAAAGAAAATAGAAATGGATCTCACCCCTTGTGGGCCATGAGGGAGAAGCAAACTATAAATAAGAAAAGAAATAAATTGTGATAAGTGCTTTGAAGGTTATTAAGAGGGTACAAGAGGTAGAAAATAATGGAAGGGGAAGAGGGTTACTTAGATGGGAAAATGAGAAAAGGTCTTTCCAAGGAGGTGACATTTCAACTGACGCCTGAAAGCTAAGAAGAACAAAGGGGGCTATTCCAGGCAGAGGAACGTTCACAAGTCTTGAACTTAGTGTATTTGATAAAGAGGTCAGTGTGGCTGAAGGGGAATAAGCTGGGGCATGTGGTAGATAATGGGAGTTGAAAATGGGCAGGGACCAGATCTTGTAGGACTGTGTAGGCTATAGTAAGGAGTATGGGTTATATCAAAGTGAATTGGGAAGCCACTGAAAAATTGAAAAATAGTTATACAGTTTTAAACGCTCACTCCGTTTTCAATTGTATAATGAACTGTATTAGAAAAAGAGAGAATGTGAGGAATATTGAACAGTCTAGGCAAGGGGTGAAGTTTGCTTAATCTGGGACAATAGCAGTAGGGAGGAAGACAAGTGGACATATTTGTGCTGTATTTTGGAGATGAAACAGACAAGACTTGCTGATGGGTTGCATGAGGAGGATGTGAGAGAAGGAGAAGTAAGGGAAAGAAAAGGCTCAGGAATGAAATCTAGGCTTCTGGCTTGAGCCAGTGGATAGGTGTCGATGCCATTTACTAAGATGGGGAAGATAGGAAGAGGATATCTTGGAAAGTGGGGTAGGAGAGAAATCAAGAGTTTGCTTTTAGATGTGCTGTGATGCATCCAAGAGAAGATGTCAGTTAGGCATAAGGAAGGTTAGGCTGGAGATTATAAATACGGGCATTTTCAGCATATAAATTATGAATAAGGTCTGGGCATAAGTGAGAAATAGAAGTGCTGAGGCCCGGGACCATATCCCTAGAAAACACCAACATTTAGATACTGAGTAGAGAAGGAAGAGATTGCAGAGAAGACTGAGATGCAATGATGTGAGAGGTAAAAGGAAACCCTGGAGCGTATGAGCACCACAGAAGCTGAGAGAAGAGAGTAGTTTGAAAGAGAGAGCTATTAGCTGTGTTGAAGTAAGTTGAGCACAGAAAAATGACCACTGGTTTTGACAACATGGAAGTCATTGATAATCTTGACAATGGCAGATTTATAGGACTTATAAGGATAGAAGCCAGATTTGGTGTAGGTTGAACACTTGAGGATAGTAAAGCATAGTTGTACATTGCCAAACAATTCAGAAGAGGTTATTAAAGGAGGGGGTGGGGAATAAGCAAAGAAACAATCCTAGAGGAGGTCAGGAGTGGTGGGATCCAGAAAAGAAGTTGAGAGATTGGCCTTTGGCAGGACCAGGGACACCTCCTTAGCTGAAAGAGGGAAGTGGGAGAAAATGGGTTTAGGTAGAGGTAATAACAATCAGAATCATAGCTAATATTTATTGAGAGTTTATTATGAACCAGCTAAAGTTCTAAGTAATTTTTCTTTATTAACTCACTTAATTATCATCATCTTTTTATGAGGTAGATTTGTAGACACAGTGAATCAAAACTGAGAGAGTTCTCATCTAAGGTTTAAATTATGGAAAGGGAGGAGAGTTGGAGGTTTGAGGAGACAGAAGGTGGGACGTAGTTGTCACACAAAATAAGTACTCAGTGGAACTACCAAGCAGTATTGAGAGTTCATTTGGAATTTGAAATCATGAATATAAAATGAATCTAATCCAAAATCCAAATGGGTTTTCTATAGCATTCAGCAAGCATAGTTCAGTGACCAGACTTAACTGATGCTTAATTTGGGAGCAGAGATAATTTCCAACGCCAGGGGTAATCAACTAAATTAGCATTCCCTACTAGCATCCTAGCCCTTACTATACCATCACGCTTAGGGAAGTTGGCCACAGGGAGCCTGCCACCCACCAAGCTGTCTTCCTCCCCCAGCTCGGAGGGAGGAACCACAGACTCCGTGAAGAATAGTATATAAACTACAATAGCCCATAAGGAGGAGAATAGGAATCGACTGGGCAAGTTTGAGCCTTATGCTTAGAAGAGGTCCAACCTGGTTTCTCTGTCCTACCCTGCCCTGCAGCTTGCCAGGTTCTATCAGTGATGAGAGCACATCCTTTACCCAAGAACACCATCAGCTTTCTCCATTACCAGGATCTCAGGAATGGGGAAGGGATTCAAAATTTTTATTTGGTACAGAGAGCTTTGGACTGACAACGAATACCAATAGCTAATATTTTTTGAGCACTCGTTCTGTATTGGAGTTCCTTGCTGGTGCAAACAATTAACGTGCTTAGTTACTAACTGAAAAGTTGGAGGTTCAGGTCGACCCAGAGGGACCTCAGAAGAAAGGCCTGGTTATCTGCTCCCGAAAACTCAGCCACTGAAAACCTCATGGAGCACAATTCTACTGTGACACACATGGGGTCGCCAAAAGTCAGAATCTACTTGATGGCAACTTTTTGTTGTAGTTCTGTGTCAGGCTCTAGGCTACGTGCCTTTACAGGCAACATCTTCCTTAACCTCTAAAACAATCCAGTGAGGTAAGGATTCTTATAATCTGCGTCTTAAAGATAAGAAAGCTGATCTTTAGGTAGGTTAAATAATTTTTCTAAGATCAGGAAGCTAACGAGTGGAGAAGCCAAGGTTTGAATCCCAGACATTCAGACTCCAGAACCCAGACTCTTTTAAAAAGTACACTGGAGGCACATCAGTGAGCATCCTTGCCAGATCAAGCTACTGTGCATATCAATCTGTTATCATATGTTGTCACAATTTTATAAATTTTACTTAGAAAAAAATACTGTTGAGACTGTTTTCTACTCTCCTATGTTCTCAAAATGAGGGATTAATTCATTGGGGGTGATTACAGAAATTAAAGATTTTATTCATATTTCCCGCTTTTGGGAGCAAGCAGCCAGTGAAAGGGAAGAGATTAAGGTGACTAGGTTTTTTTTGCAAACCTGGTGGCCTGTGCTGGGAGAATTTCCCCTGAAGTCAAATTGCTAACACATATGACACAGCACAAGCTGAGCTCCTTGAGCCCTAATGCCTGACAATGGCCTAGTGTTTTCCCACTGTCTAATTATAAATCGAGATTTGACCTTGTCAATACATTCCCAGGTAATTGAGGTCAATTAGGAAATTTTAGCGTCAATATCTGGGCATCTTAACTGTCTAGGTTATTTGCAGAGACGCTGGCAACAAGCTGTTAATGCTGAGCCACTTTTAGGGGGTTGTGAACTGTGAATTGGTTGTTCAGAAATGAGGGATGTATGGATTTGCATGGATCCATCCACACTCTCCACACATAAGTAGAGCCACCTGGTGCTTATTAACATGAGATTTGAATTTCTGAGTTAGGGCTTGGGGGATCTGCATTTTTCAATAAGGCCCCACGTGATTCTTATATAAAATAAAGTTTGAGAACCACTTAATAAATGTATTCTAATTGTTTGATTCCTTCCCTCTCCTTTCCCTATTAAGGACGAGAATAATTAAAAGACCTTCTAACCAGTTTGGCTATACTATAATAATAATGAAAGCCAACAGCTGGTTCAATGCTTAGTCTGTGCCAACTAAGTACTTTATGTGCCTATTTCATGTATAACAAATTATTAGGCAGAGACTATCATTAGTCCCATGTTGAAAATGAGATGTAGGGAGGTTAAGTAACTTAGCCCAAGGTCACATAGCTACTAAGAGGCAAAATGAGGATTTAGAATGACACTAGAGTTTTGAAAGCCAAGTCATTATCTGGAGAAAGATAACTGTGGATACAAATCACAGCTATGCTACTTACCAGTTTGAAAGATGAGGTTAATAATACTGATTTTGCATTGTTCTTTTAAGAATGACAGAACAATACTAGCAAAGCACCAAGTACATGCCTGCCAAATACTAGATGCTCATTAAAAACCAAAACCAAATCCATTGCCATCAAGTTGGTTCCAACTCATGGAACCTCATGCGTTACAGAGTAGAACTGCTTCATAGGGTTTTCTTGGCTGTAATCTTTATGGAAGCAGATTGCCAGGCCTTTCCTCTGTGGTGCCACTGGGTGGGTTCGAACTATCAACCATTAGGCTAGTGATTGAGTGAAACCATTTGCACCACACAGGGACTATGGATACTCATTAAATGATAGCTATCATTATTAAATGGAGCTGGGAAGTTGAACAAGTATTCCATGACTCTGATTAGTAAAATGAGCGAGCATACATAATTCAAATACCTGCCCCATACAAAATATACTATTCTTTCCTTGTTGCTTTGAGTTCAAATTACTCAGATAACCATCTTTATTTTCCTCTTCCTCCTATCTTTTTAGATGTAATCTGTGCTTGAGACTCCCTAAAACACTGTAATTCTATATGATTTGAAAAGCAGCACAAATATTTTCATTTTCCTTGTGTCCTTTCTGAGTAAGTTTGAATGAATTAAAAATATTTTCCCAGTGGCTTTAGGTATTGATGTTTGCAAAGGGCCAGAGTTCTCTGAGGGTAAGATGAAAAACAAACCCAGCTGGAGTATTTGGGTGACCCAGCAGCCCGGACCTGCCATAATAACCTATTTGAGGATGACATGGCAATCTAGTCCCTGGCATTTGGTTTAGTGGTTCCCTTTGTGACATATGATGATTCAAGTTTACTCATGTACACACCAGAGCTTCACAAAATGACCTTTTCTGAGGTCCATGAGGTCAGGCAGGGAAGAAGGGCGGAGCACCAAGGCGCTCTAAACAAAGCAGCTTTGTTTTTACTCCACTTGCTTGGACAAGTGTCCCCGCATGTGCAGCAGCCATTTGCTATGGGGCTCTTAGCAGAGTGACTAAAATGTGACAGAAATGAAGGGAAAATTCTAAAGTTCCCTGAAAAATCACCCTCCCCTTCAGCCTCTGACGCAAATGCTAGCCACAGATTGTAGCTCAAAGGGTTACCAAAAAACCAAACCAAACCCATTACCATCGAGTCGGTTCCGACTCATAACAACCCTTTAGAATATAGTAGAACTGTCCCATAGGGTTTCTAAGGAGCGACTGGTAGATTCGAACTGCCGACCGTTTGGTTGGCAACTGAACGCTTAACCACGGCACCACCGGGACTCTTACCTCTTGTCATTTGCTCCCTTGTCAACTCTTTTCCCTTGGTGGTTGAATTGAATATTTATTGGGAATAGGTCTATGGAGGGTAGAGCCTGGAGTAAAATCATTTTACTCCATCTCTGGGATTTCTTCCCCTGGTCTGCAAAATGGGAATTTAGACTACATCAGTGATTCTCAAGTTACATGCATAGTTTGATCAAGCATATTTAACATTCCATTTCTTACTTTAAAAAATAAAAGAAAAGATCTTCAGAAACCACAGAAAATAAAGTCTGACGAAGTCTTCTTAGCTAGTAGAGATATAAACAGCATAGAATCTCAACCAAGGGGCCATTTAGTTCTGCATAAGCGGTAAGTATGTGATATATTATGTTCTCAACCACATAAAACCGACGGAACAACTCTGGACGACACAATCTTTAAGACTGCTTTCAAGTGTAAATATTCTATGATTGTATGAGAGTTTTTCATGATGCAGTCAGTGGTATTAGCTCAGAATGGAGAGATGTATTCTTAGAGAAAGTAAATCATTAGGGCTTGAGAGATAATCGGTTGTTTCTAACATTGACTTCTGATTGTTCATTCATAGACAAATGTGTATGCTGACCCACACAACACAATTTTCTGATTAATTCTGTTGATATTGGAGATGAATCCAACTAATTTAGGCCCAAAGTGGATTTTTTTTACTTGTTTTTATCAATCTCCATAATCTTTATAGCCTACATTAGCCAGATAATTTAGTTAGAGGTATTTATTAAACCATTTCTGTCAACTTTCACTTTGACTCTTGTGCTTTGCAAACAGGTCAGTAATAAATATTAAAAAAAAGAAACAATATATTAAACTCTTTTTTAAAGCCATACTTTAATTGTATTTTCTTTGTATATTAACTTTTTTTTTTTTTTAAATTTATCCAGAATGATCAGGCAAAAGAGAAGAAAAACAAGATTAAACACTAAGGAAAAATCAAAGAACAGAGAAACTGGCAACTGAATTGAAGAGAAAGTGAGGAATAAAATCCCAAAAGAATTTTTAGGGAAAATCCCTCTGCAAAGGAGAGAAGACAAAGATACAACGTAGGGTGTGTCTCATGAGTCATATGCCTTGGCTCTGTACCTGGGTGATTCATTTGGTGGAAAACATAGCTGGGTCAGAAAACTTTTTACTAGCCCGAAACTTTCTTGGAGTCATTTAAAGCTTCATTTTGTGTGCACATTTTTTCTCACTTCTTTAAAATGGAAATATCGTTTTTTAAGAAATAACCCTAATCATTGGAGTTTATCTTTACAACCACTTGAGATTTAGAATTAGATCATGGACTTCGGAGTTTGGAAAGGTTTAGGAAACTGGGACAAGTTCATTCTAAGCAGCCTCTCTGTCTCCCAATAAGAATAGGCAGAAAGTAGGTCCCCCAGGGGGCCTTGTTGGTTAATAGATCCAAAGTGCAGCCTGGATCAGTGACTATCAAACTTTTTTTTGTTTTAAATCGTGGTTCACAGTGTTGTTGTTAGGTGCCTTTGCGTCTGTTCCGACCTTACGTATAATAGAATGAAATGTTGCCTGGTCCTGTGCCATCCTCACAATCATTGCTGTTTGAGCCCATCATTGCAGCCGCTGTGTCAGTTCATCTCACTGAGGTCTTCCTCTTTTTCACTGACCTTCTGCTTTACCAAGCATGATGTCCTTCTCCAGGGGTTGATCTCTCCTGATAACATGTCCAAAGCAAGTCCCCATCTCCCTTCTAAGGAGCATTCTGGCTGTACCTCTTCCAAGACAGATTTGTTTGTTCTTCTGGCAGTCCATGGTATATTCAATATTCTTCACCAACACCATCATTCAAATGAGTCAATTCTTCTTCAGTCTTCCTTTTTCATTGTCCAGCTTTTGCTTGCATGTGAGGTGACTGAAAATATCATGGCTTCAGTCAGGCACACCTTAGTCATCAAAGTGACATCTTCACAGTAATACATACATTTTACATCAAGACTCAGTATTAATATATGTGTGTTTTATGAAGCAGTACCTACCCTACTACATGTGACATATGTGATATTTCTCATCCTAACCTATTATTCTATCCTATCCTATTCATGTTTTAAATAAATGCTGGCCAAGACCCATTAAATAGATTTCACATCTCACTATTGTATCTCTAAGTATCCTCCTCAATGTCTTCCTGTCTACAACCCTTCCTAAGCACACACATGGCTAAAATACAGCAGAGTCAATTTTCAGGAGCATCTTTCTCACGTCCCGTTTTTACACTGAAACACTTGCAGTTCCTCATACACCAGGCTGCCTTTCACTTTCTAGCATATGTCCTTCTCTTTTCTCAGAGCCTTTTGGCACTTTCCAACCTTTCTTCATCAGGCTGGCTCCAGCTGGTTAAGACTCGACTCAGGGATCAACACCCCTTCTCCTCAGGCTACGTTAGGTGACTTTTCTACTTCTCCAGAGCATCCTGGGCTTATCTGTATCTCAGCCTTATCATACTATGTTATGATAATCCATTTATGTTTTTCTTCCCCGCTGGACTCCTTGAGGGCAAAAGCTTTGTCTAATTTTATATCCTCAGAACTGGTACAATGCTCAACACATATCTAACTGATAAATTTTGGGTGAATGAGAATCCGCTTGCCTCCTTGGTAAATTGTAGTCTGATTTCCACTAACAAGAAAGTGTACGTTTGTGGAGACTACGCTGTCTGGATTGCAGTTGTTGTGCAGGCCCTCATTAGAATCCTTTTTCTCTTGCTAGTAGGAGATAGTGTAGCAAAGTAGTTAAGAACTCAGGGGTTGGAGCTGCACAGAACTGGATTTGAATTCTGGCTCATCATTATCTAGCTCTGTAATCTTAGGCAAGTTGCTAAGTATCTATTTCTTTATCTGTAAAAAGGGAATAATAAACTTCTATGGCTGTTGTTAGGATCGTGTGGATGTTGTTAAACAATGGGGCGTAAGTTTCATCATGGCGGAGATTTTTTTTTCACATTTGTTCGTTGTCCTATCCCCAGGAAAGTGAACCTAGAAAAGCGTCTGGCATGTATTAATGAATGCAAGTTTTGTCATAGTACCAAAACTAAACCTGTTGCTGTCGAGTTGATTCCAACTCATGTGGCGCAAGCGTTTTGCCATCGGCTGCTAGCCTAAAGGTCAGAGGTTCAAGCTCACTCAGTGGCTCCACGGAAGAAAGACTTGGAGAACTGCTTGCATTAAGATTACAGCCAAGAATACCCTATGGAGCAGTTCTACTCTGTAACACATAGGGGTCGACAGGAGTAGCTCGTAGTACCAAAAAAAACATTGCCATCGAGTGGATTCTGACTCAGAGCCACCCTATACGACAGAGTGGAACTGCCTCCAGGGTTTCCAAGGAGAAGCTGATAGATTCGAACTGCTGACCTTTTGGTTAGTAGCCATAGCTCTTAACCGCTGCACCACCAGGGCTAGTAGTCTTTGATAATTTATAGGAGCTCTTATCTGTATGAATTCCTCACCAACTCTTGCACAGGATTCCTTGAGTATACATGATGTACATAATAATTCCTTTGCTCACAGGTTAGGCTCCTACCCCTGAGTGACCCTTCCAGAACCAGACATTCAATGACGACAGATGCATGTCGAAATATTTACTTTCCTGAAGAATGTTGCATTTCTGGCTGTTTGGCTAGAATTAAGTTTAGTCATTTTGAGGTTGTTTGATTCAATGGAGGTTCTGCAGTCCTGGTTTTGAGTTGCCACACATGAACATTTGATTCTTTCTTCTTCCCTTATCTCTTTTCTAGTCGTATATCTATTAACCACATCATACTTAACTGCGTTTTAGTTAGTCTCACCAGGTTCTGATTCAGAGTCTTTGGAACAATTACTGCATTTCTCAGTGTTCCTAGAGCTGATTCACTCCCTTCCTCTACAAAGATCTTGTATAAGATCCATAAGGACTGAAAATCCGTTATTACCCAATATCCTTTGCTGTTTCCCATTTCATGAATGGATGATTGTATTCCAGGGTATCATGTTGGGCCTTTCCCGTTTTTAATACTTTTATAAGTAACTTGATGTTGTACCATGTAACAAAGGTATTATTTTAAGCTTTTATGAACTTCATCAGCTTACAGACATCACTGCATACTGCATTCCCACCAGAAAAGTGAAACAAAACAAACAAATTTTAAAAAGCAGTTCTCAAACTCTCCCACAAGCCAGGGCAAATGAAGCGATAGCATTGCTTGTTTCTGCAGTGTATCCAAACCGTAAGAATGAAAAGAGATCCTCATTAGAATGTTCTCACCTTGCCTTTACTTTCTCATGCATTTATTCAAAAAACCCCTTCATTATAATATTCATGGAAGAATATTTTAGGTAGTAGGGTTAAATGATCTTATTATTAGTGTGTTATGGTTGCGTATCTTAATTTCACATGGTAAGATGAACAGGGTTGTTCTATTTTTATCCACCCAATTGTTTGTAAAAGTCTGCCAAAAGTCATTTTACTCATTTAAGTACAATTTCCAAGTGTGCCTTTATTGTGAATTCCTCAGATATATAAAAAGAGAGCATATATAAAAGACTAGTGAATCCTACAGAACTGTTCTAATTTCATCGTATTAAGTTCATCAACAGAAAGATATACTTTTGGTCTCCTGCTTTTGTTCTTAAATGTAGGATTACTTCCAACCCTGTCAGACTGGGTGGAGCTCTTTATCAAAATTTTGAGACTAGAAGGAGGAGCATGCTTTTTAAGTGTGGTGGATAAAATTTGGAAAAAGGAAAGCTTACCTCACTAATCAATAGGCCTCATTAGTTTGTTCAGTGGTGGGTGACAGAGCAGACCACAGAAAGCCAGAGCTGCCTGGAATAAAGGGAGGGTTAACATTTATGTGGGGCAGTGGTGGTTCAGTGGTAGAATTCCCACCTTTCACGGGGGAGATGGGTTTGATTCCTGGCCAATGTACCTCATCTGCAGCCACCACTGTTCTTTTCCTGGAGGCTTGCATGTTCCTATGATGCTGAGTGGGTTTCAGTGGAGCTTCCAGACTAAGACAGACTTGGAAGAAAGGCCTGGCAATCTCCTTCTGAAAATCAGCCAATGAAAACCCTATGGCTCAAAATGGCCCAATCCAGAACCAATCATGGTGATGGCACAGGACCAGGCAGCATTTTGTTTCATTGTGCATGGGGTTGCCATGAGTTGAGGGCCAACTCGAGGGCAGCTGGCAACAACAGCATTTATGGAAGTCCTAACTATGTGCTAAATGCTTCACAGGTCTTCTCTTATTACATCCTCGCAGTGAAACTATGGAGAAGATATTATTGTATCCATTTTAAAAATAAGTAAGCTGCTGTCCATACCAAAAAAAAAAAAAAAAAAAATTAGTCACCTACCCAAAGTCATACAATTCTTATGGGGCACAGTCCAGATTTGAAACCTAGCTTTCAAAGCATGTGTTCTTTCCATTAACCACACCATCTCAGAATGCTCAGTTAAACTTGTATAAGCCAGTCAGGCTAGTGTGCCTTTTGACAGCTTTTAGATTTCCACTTTACAATTATCCCCCAACGAATTGAGGTGAGGTTATACACAATGGGATTTATAATATCATCTTCTCACTGAATGTTTCTTTTTCTTTTTTTGTTCTTCTACCCTGAATGGTTCCTGTGAACCATTCGGGCATCCATATAGGCTGAGATTTTTTTTATGTAGACCTGAAAGCATTTGGTGAGGTAGAGAACACTGTATTCATGGTAACCAGTTCTGTAGAGCTTTTTAATAATAATAAATTTGATTGCAGAATGAAAATATTATTGGGAAAAATGGTATGCTAGAATATGAACTCGTACAGGCATGAATATTAAGACCCAACCAAATGCATATAGGGAGCATTTGCTCTATGGCATAAACACAGGCTTCCAAAAGAATGTCTTCTCTCCAGTGTTCTCAGTTCTACGTCTTCAGCCACGGGAGAAGATTTTCAAGGGTCCTATTTCTTTCTCAGAGTCAAAGGGCTTGCCTTGCAATGATGCAAGTGGCCAATGGAAGAAGTACCTTCCTTGAATAAATATATTTTCTGGTGATTTTATCCCACCTCTTCTCAAGACTTTCTGAAAATCTGACCATGGAAGTGAATACTACAGAACCCAGTTTAGTGCTGGGCACCTCCTCAGCATTCGGAAAGTGCTCTTGGGTGCAGCCTGGAACAGGTCTGCTGGCTGGACTTACTTCTCCTGCCCACCAGAGATCCTGAAAACCACATTAGGGTGGAGAGGAGAGTTAGGCACCATCTCTCAGCTCAGAGATCAACCAGCTAACTGCACTTTATTGATTGTGGGCTGCTGATGTGTCCAACCTTCTCATTTCACTTGTAAGGGGCAGAGATGTGGAGTGACTTCCTCAAGCTTGCGTGGCTATGATAAAGTGTGGGCTAGAATCCACATTTCCTGGCTCCCAGTCCGGAACTCTCTCCATCACCCAGTCACTCACTTACTAATTAATTCATCAAACATTTATTGGATTCCTATAGTGTGTGAGTAGCACAGTATACAGAGATGAATTAGACACAGGCCCTGCACTCAAGGTCTTTACCCTGCCTTATGCTTTTTTATTTCCCAGAGGTCTGAGTTCCATTAGGAAGGGGACTGCATGCTGGCAGTCTCTCCACCCTGGCTGGATTGGACACTACTGGTCACATACATTCAAATTTTAACTATCAAAATATATTCTTCGTAAATGGCCTATTCCCTGGTCTTCTAACTTTCTTGCTGGTGTTTCTCACCCAAACATGACACTACCGATAAATAACATTTAAGTGGGTGAGTTCTAAAGATCAAGCTATTAATACAATTAATAGACCTCATTTTCTCCCTAGTAAAGGAGAGTCAGTATATATTTGTGTGTGTGTATGTGTGTGCACGTAGAGACAGGAAGGGGGAATGGAGGGGGCAGGGAGCGTGGTTATCTGAAACACTCAGAAGAAAAGTGCTTGTTTGCTCATGAACGGACCGCAGTAAAGCCACGTATATATTCGAGGCCCTACATGACTGCAACATTTACCAGACTATCAATATTGGATAAGCATATTTTTTTTAGTTGGTAATTTAAGGACACTATTTTCCCACTGGAACCCCTGGTGGTGTAGTAGTTAAGAGGTTGGCAGTTCAAATCCACCAGGTGCTCCTTGGAAACCCTATGAGGCAGTTCTACTCTGTCCTATAGGGTCGCTATGAGTCGGAATCGACTTGACGACAATGAGTTGTTGTTGTTTTTTTTTTAATTTCCCATTATTTAAGAACTCAGCTTATAGCACCTCATTTGACCAGCAGATATTTCCTGAAAGCTTGCTGTTGTCCTAGCCCTGCAAGAGTTTGGGTCCATGGGGGACTGAATCAGAGATCCTGATCCTCAGATCACTTTCACATTCTTCTTATTGTTGTCATTATTACTCAATTTGACCCTGAGGTAAAAAGAACTGGTAATATTATTCCTATTTCACCGAGGAGGAAGTTGATGCCCAGAGAGGTTTAGTGCTTAGCCAAGATTCTCAAGACTAGTAAGTGGTAAAGTTGGGGCTAGAACACTGGTCTTCTTGCCTGTAAAATCCTGTGACTATCAAATCGATTCCGACTCATAGCGACCCTATAGGACAGAGTACAACTGCCCCATAGAGTTTCGAAGGAGCAGCTGGTGGATTCAAACTGATGACCTTTTGGTTAGCGGCTAATCTCTTAACCACTGCGCCGTTAGTACAGTGCTTTTGTTTTTACCACACCAGATTGCCTGTCCGTATTTTTTTTTAAAGGCAGAAGATAGGGGAGGGAATTAGAGAAAGAAATTTGTGCAAACACATAAATGTGACCTCAGGATAGAATAATAACAATGACATGAAAATGTTAAAGTTCATTTTAAATACTACCTAGAACTAGGTCATAGCTCCAGCCCATAGCCATTCCTACCGATGGGCATAATTGAGTTCCTTTCCAAATGACATGTTTAGTTGTTACATCCATGCGAGGACTTTTTTCTTGCAAAGACTGCTGCTGAACTGCTCCTAAGTAATCACTTTAGGGTGGGAGAGCTACAAGTAACATGTTAACTGGGCACTTATAACTCTGGAGAAAGCTCCTTGTGAAGTTCGGGGCTTACTCCTCATCCAAGTGATTGACTTTGTCTGGAAAGTGACCATTAGCCTCCCAAATCACAGAAGTTTGGACTTTTCAATTGCAGTAAGCCTACAAGCTGGGAGGGATGAGGACACAGTATCACTGGGTGAAAACAGAGAGAGCTAAACGGCTTCCAAACTGCAGTTTCCTGCCCGTGCTCTGATTTTTGGAGGGCTTGAGAAGAGCCTGAGGCAGAAGGAACCCATTGGTTTTGGAGACAGGAGATAATGAAAACACATTCATTCACAAACCAGCCGCTCCTCCATCACTCCCTACCTGGATGACCTTCATAAATCCCATCTCTGCACAGGTTTCCACATTCTTCAAATGAACAAGAAAAACAGAAAGAATTACGGATTGACTGGTACGGTAGATTTCTCTTATGGTCATCGCACTGTCGTCTGTTACCATGACCTGGGTTGTGGTGTCCTCCCATGGCCTGGGAGAATCTAAAATCTGCTGTTTTCGCTCTTGCTCACCCTATTTGATTTATTGTCCGCAGTTGATATTAAAATTGGCTTGCATTTGCTGAACAAATCTGGATGGGCTGTGGAGGGTGGAAACAGACAGTAGCCTGAGCGGTGGCTGGAATTAGAATGGTAATCCCTTGAGTTTTAGAGGTTACAGAGCACTTTCCCACATATTGTCTCGTTGTTGTTAGGTGCCCTCGAGTTGGTTCCAACTCATAGTGACCCTATGTACAACGGAACAAAACACTGCCTGGTCCTGTGCCATCCTCACAATTGTTGCTATTTTGAGCCCATTGTTGCAACTGCTGTGTCAATCCATCTCATTAAGGGTCTTCCTCTTTTTTATTGATCCTCTACTTTACCAAGCCTGATATCCTCCTCCAAGGACTGGTCTCTCCTGATAACAGTCCAAAGTACTTAAGACGAAATCTCGCCATTCTCCCTTCTAAGGAGCATTCTGGCTGTACTTCTTCCAACAGAGATTTGTGTGTTCTTCTGGCAGTCCGTGGTATATTCAACATCCTTTGCCAACAACATAATTCAAAGGCATCAATTCTTTTTTGGTCTTCCTTATTCATTGTCCAGCTTTCATATGCCTGTGAGGCAATTGAAAACACCATGGCTTGGGTCAGGCACACCTTAGTCCACAAAGTGACTTCTTTGCTTTTTAACACTTTAAAGAGGTCTTTTGCAGCAGATTTGCCCAATGCGGTAGGTCCTTTGATTGCTTGGCTGCTGCTTCCATGGACTTTGATTTTGGATCCAATTGAAATGCAATCCTTGACAGCTTCAAAATTTTCCCTGTTTATCATGATGTTGCTTATGGATCCAGTTGTGAAGATTTTTGTTTTCTTTATGTTGAGGTATAATCCATACTGAAGGCTGTAGTCTTCGATCTTCATCAGTAAGTGCTTCAAGTCCTCTTCACTTTCAGCAAGCAAGGTTGTTTCATCTGCATATTGCAGGTTGTTAATGAGTCTTCCTCCAATACCGATGCTGCATTCTTCTTCATATACTCCAGCTTCAACAAAATTTTACTTGCATGTGATATTAATGATATTGTTTGATAATTTCTGCATTCTGTTGAATCGCCTTTCTTTAGAGTGGGCACAAGTACGGATTTTTTTCCAGTTGATTATCTTCCAAATTCCACCACTCATCTGTCAGTTTGTCGTACTGTGGTGCCTTGCATGTTGCTGTGATGATGGAAGCTATGTCACTGGTATTTCAAATGCTAGCAGGGTCACCCATGGTAGACAGGTTTCAGCTGAGCTTCCAGACTAAGACAGACTGGGAAGAAGTACCTGGCAATCCACTCCTGAAAAAACTGGCCTGTGAAAATCTTATGAATAGCAGCAAAACACTGTCTGATGTAACGCCAGAAGATGAGCCCCTCAGGTTGGAAGGCACTCAAAATATGACTGGGTAAGAGCTGCTTCCTCAAAGTAGAGTTGACCTTGATGTGGATGCAGTAAAGCCTGCGGGACCTTCATTTTCTGATGTGACATGACTCAAAATTAGAAGAAACAGCTGCAAACATCCATTAATAATTGGAACCTGGAATGTATAAAGTACGAATTTAAGATTGCCTCATTGGATCCCTGCAAAGTCCTGTGAGGGCAGATATTCTTAGCCCCATTTGACAAATGAGAAAATTGATATTCCAAAAGGTGAAGTGACTGGCCAGAGTTCACAGAAAATTTGCTGGTAATATAAAAAGCAGAATAAAATCTCAAACCCAAAGCTTCCTTTTGAACATGCCAGGTGGTGGTTAGAATCTATCCTAAAAAAGCTCTTTAGCTATACTCAGATCATCAGCAATTGATTGTAACACATTGTAAACAAAGGTCTCTGGTGCTCTCCTCTTTCAGGATCTTCACACCTGTTCTTTTGATTCCCTTCTGTCATGGATTGAATTATGTCCCCCCAAAAATGTGCCTATCAATTTGGCCAGGCCATGATTCCTGGTATTGTGTGGTTTTCCTATATGTTGTAAATCTTGCCTCTATGATGTTAATGAGGGAGGATGGGCGGCAGTTGTGTTAGTTAGGCAGGACTCAGTCTACAAGACTGGATTGTATCCTGAGGCAATGTCTTGAGTTATAAAAGACAGAAGTGAGCAGTGAGACAAGAGGACCTCATACCATCGAGAAAGCAGTGCCAGGAGCAGAGCGCGTCCTTTGGAAAGGATATTGTGGTATTTCTGTTGTAGCAGCAATGGATGACTAAGACACCTTCCTTCAACCTCTTCTTCATCTGGATAACTCTTTCCATTTATCTCTAGGAAACCACTTCCTCCAAGAAGTCCTCAAGATTTTGTTAGGTGCCCATCTTATGGGCTTCCGTGACACCCAAAGATTATCACCACCCAGGACCAGGCAATGTTTCATTCCGTTATACATAATGTTGTCATGAGTTGGAGCCCACTCAATGGCAATTAACAACAACAACATACCTATTACTTTCTAAATCAATTGCCTGTTTTGGAATATAAGCCCATCAAGTAGATTCCAATTCATAGCCACCCTATAGGACAGAGTAGAACTGCCCCATAGGGTTTCCAAGGAGCGGCTGGTGGATTCGAACCGCTGATCTTTTGGTTAGCAGCTATAGCACACTGTAGCTCTTAACCACTGCTTCACCAGGGTCCCAAATCTAGGCACTCAAATATCCAAACCTATTGCTATTGAGCCGATTCCAGTTCATAGCGATCGCTTGGCTGCTAACCGAAAGGTCGGCAGTTGGAACTCACCAGCCATTCCTTGGGAGAAAGATGTGGCAGTCTGCTTCCATAAAGATTTACAGCCTTGGAAACCCTATGGGGCAGTTCTGCTCTGTCCTACTGGGTCACTATGAGTCGGATCTAGGCACTAAGACTAGTTATTCACTAGTAGTTATTTTCTCACAATTTTAACTCCAACACCTAGCACAGTAGACTCTGGATAAATATTTTTTGAGTTAATGTTGCATGATCAACTGTAGCCAAGAGGGAATTTTGCTTCCACATTGCCCCCAGGTATAGGGGAAAATTGAAAGCCTTTTTAAAGCCATCCAAGATAGTACCCTTTCTAAAAGGAAGCTCTTGAGAAATCATTCTCTAGCCATTTGCCTAAAATGTTAGATTATTCCCAAAAGTAAGCCTTAAAGTTGGGAGAGGACTAGCAATGTGACAAGGGTTTAGGTTAGTGTTTGTGTAACTATATGGGGAAAGAGATAAGAGCAGATATTTTTGGAGTTACTGGAAAACTTAGCCATAACACTCAGCCTGCTCGTATATCTGGTTCTATTGCTGGGAACCCAACTGCATACCAAGCCTCTAGTTGTCAGATAGTTTCCAGGAAGAGACCTGAACTTGCTTATGTGGTTATTTATAACTATATCTCCTATTTTATGTGAGGTTAGTAGACCCCACACCACCACTGAGATATGTTATCAGAACCATAAAGCCAAAAAAAAACCAAACCCATTGCCATAGAATCGATTCCGACTCACAGTGACCCTATAGGACAGAGTAGAACTGCCCCATAGGGTTCCCAAGGCGGTAATCTTTATGGAAGCAGACTGCCACATCTTTCTCCCATAGAGCAGCTGGTGGGTTCAAACCACCGACTTTCGGTTAGCAGCCGAGCACTTAACTACTGTGCCACCAGGGCTCGGTATCAGAACTATAGATAGGTGGAATATAACAAATATGCCAGATGATGAGCAAAGTCTAGGACTCACAGGTCATACAAATATGGAACCCAGCACCCAACCTAGTACCTGCCTATACAAAATACTTTACAAGTATTTAGAAATTAATGAATGTATGAATAGAATCATCATAAAAAATGAATCAATCTAGTCTTGGTAGTGAGGCCATTTCTGCAACGGCAAAATCTTAAAGGACATGTAAAACTTGACGGAAGTCCTTAGATGGTGCAAATGGTTAACACACTGGCAAATGGTTAACTGAAAGGCTGGAGCTTTGAGTCCAACCAGAGGCACATCAGAAAAAAGGCCTGGCAATCTACTTTGAAATATCTGCCATGAAAACCCTCTAGAGCACAATTCTACTCTGTCCCACGTGGAGTGGCCACGAGTCAGAATTGAATCAATGGCAGCTGGTAGAGTTTGGCAACTGATGGACATTATAGGCCTTATCCTGAACTTTCAGCATGAAATTCATGGTACGTTCAAAGAACATTAAAAGGATGAGTGTGGCTGGAGAATGAGGCAAGAGATATTAGCAAAATTTAAGAAAAAAACTTTGAAATCCAGGTGCAGTGCTGTGAATTATTTAATATGATCCTTCTAGCCGTAGTCTCCCCAACATGTCTGTCAGTTTGTAGTATTGTGGAGGCTTGCATGTTGTTGGAATGCTGGAAGCTATGCCACTGGTATTCAAATACCAGCAGGGTCACCCATGGCGGACAGGTTTCAGTTGAGCTTCCAAAGACAGACTAGGAAGAAGGACCTGGCAGTCTACTTCTAAAAAAAATTAGCCAGTGAAAACCTTATGAGTAGCAGAGGAACATTGTCTGATATAGCACTGGAAGATGAGCCCCTCATGTTGGAAGGTGCTTGAAAGACAAGTGGGACAAGACAAGAGCTGCCTTCTCAAAGTAGAGTCAACCTTAATGATGTGAATGGAGTCAAGCTTTCAGGACCTTGATTTGCTGATGGGGCATGACCCAAAATGAGAATAAACAACTTCAAGCATCCATTAATAAACAGAACATGGAATGTACAAAGTATAAAATCTAGGAAAATTAGAAGTCGTCAAACATGAAGTGGAATGCATAAACCTCGCTATCCTAGGCATTAGGGAGCTGAAATGGACTGGTATTGGCCATTTTGAATCAGACAATCATATGGTCTACTATGCCAGAAACAACAGCTTAAAGAGGAAAGACATTGCATGCATCATCAAAAAGAACCTTGCAAGATCTATTCTGAAGTACAGTACTGTCAGTGATAGGATAATATCCATACGCCTACAAAGAAGACCAGTTAATATGACTATTTTTCAAATATACACACCAACCACTGAGGCCAAAGATGAAGAAACTGAAAATTTTTACCAACTTCTACAGTCTGAAATTGATCAAACATGCAATCAGGATGCATTAATAATTACTGGTGATTGGAATGCAAAAGTTAGAAACAAAGAAGAAGGATCAGTAGTTGAAAAATATGACCTTGGTGATAAAAACAATGCCTGAGATAGCTTGACAGAATTTTGCAAGACCAACCTTTTTTCAACACCCTAAATGGTGACTATACATGTGGACCTCACCAGATGGAATACACAGGAATCCAATCAACTACATCTGTGGAAAGAGACTTTGGAAAAGCTCGATATCATCGGTCAGAACAAGGTCAGGGGCCGGCTGTAGAACAGACCATCAATTGCTCATATGCAAGTTCAAGTTGAAGCCAAAGAAAATTAGAACAAGTCCACCAGAGCCAAAGTACTACCTTGAGTATATCCCAGCTGAATTTAGAGAGCTTGTCAAGAATAGATTTGATGTGTTGAACACTAATGACTGAAGACCAGATGAGTTACATAATGACATCAAGGATATCGTACATGAAGAAAGCAAGAGATCATTAAAAAGACAGGAAAGAAAGAAAAGACCAAAATGGATGTTAGAACAGATTCTGGAAATTGCTCTTGAACTTCAAGTAGCTAAGGTGAAAGGAAGAAATGATGAAGTAAAAGACCTAAACAGAAAATTTCAAAAGGCAGCTCAAAAAGACAGAGTAAAGTATTATAATGACATGCACAAAGACCTGGAGTTAGAAAACCAAAAGGGAAGAACACACTCAGTGTTTCTCAAGCTGAAAGAACTGAAGAAAAGATTCAAGGCTCGAGTTGCAATATTGAAGGATTCTGTGGGGAAATATTAAACGACGCAGGAAGCATCAAAAGAAGATGGAAGGAACACACAGAGTCACTGTACCAAAAAGAATTGGTTGAAGTACAACCATTTCAGGAGGTAGCATATAATCAGGAACCGATGGTACTGAAGGAACAAGTCCAACTGCACTGAAGGTTTTGGCGAAAAACAAACCTCCAGGAATTGACTGAATACCAATTGAGATGTTTTAACAGATGGATGCAGTGCTAGAATTGCTCACTCGTCTATGCCAAGAAATTTGGAAGACAGCTACCTGGCCAACCAACTTGAAGAGATCCATATTTATGCCTGTTCCAAAGAAAGGTGAACCAACCAAATTATCCAACAATATCATTAATGTCACACACAAGTAAAGTTTTGCTGAAGATCATTCAAAAGCAGCTACAGCAGTACATTGGCAGAGAACTGTCAGAAATTTAAGCCGAATTCAGAAGAGGATGTGGAACCAGGGATATCATTGCTGATGTCAGATGGACCCTGGCTGAAAGCAGAGAATACCAGAAAGATGTTTATCTGTGTTTTATTGACTATGCAAAGGCATTCAGCTGTGTAGATCAAAACAAATTATGGATGACATTGTGACAGATGGGAATTCCAGAAAACTTAACTGTGCTCATAAAGAACCTGTGCATAGGTCAAGAGGCAATTATTTGAACAGAACAAGGGGATACTGTGTGGTTTAACGTCAAGACAGGTGTGTGTCAGGGTTGTATCCTTTCACCATACTTATTAAATCTATATGCTGGCATTATGCAGATGACACAACCTTGCTTGCTAAAAGTGAAGAGGACATGAAGCACTTGCTGATGAAGATCAAAGACCACAGCCTTCAATATGGATTATACGTCAACATAAAGAAAACAAAAATCCTCACAACTGGACCCATAAGCAACATTGTGATAAACAGAGACAAGATTGAAGTTGTCAAGGATTTCATTTTACTTGGATCCACAATCAACACACATTGAAGCAGCAGTCAAGAAATCAAACAATGCATTGCATTGGGCAAATCTACTGGAAAAGACCACTTTAACTTGTTAAAAAGCAAAGATGTCACCTTGAAGACTAAGGTGTGCCTGACCCAAGCCATGGTGTTTTTAATCACCTCATATGCATGTGAAAGTTGGAGGATAAATAAGGAAGACTGAAGAAGAACTGAAGCCTTTGAATTGTGGTTTCGGCAAAGAATATTGGAGATACTATGGACTGCCAAAAGGATAAACAAATCTGTCTTGGAAGAAGCACAACCAGAATGCTCTTTATAAGCAAGGATGGTGAGACTACCTGTCACATACTTTGGATCTGTTATTAGGAGGGATCTGTCCCTGGAGAAGTACATCATAAAGTAGAGGGTCAGTGAAAAAGAGGAAGACCCTGGATGAGATGGATTGACACAGTGGCCACAACAGTGGGCTCAAGCGTAACAATGATAGTGAAGATGGCACAGAACCAGGCAGTGTTTTGTTCTGTTGTATATAGGGTCGCTATGAGTTGGAACCGACTTGACTGCACCTAACAACAACATCAACAACAATAAGCCATAGCCTTTGTGACTCCCATGCAATGATTGGGTGGGACTATGCAAATAAGGTGTATAGAACCTGTGATGGTTAATGTTATGGGTCAGCTTGGCTGGGCCATGATTTTCAGTGGTTTGGCAGTTATGTAATGATGTAATTTGGCAGTTATGTAATGACATAGTCATCTTCCACTTTGTGATCTGATGTAATTATCCTCCATTTTGTGATGTGTTGTAAATCCTAGCCTCTATGCCTGTGGTTATGGTCCCATTTGGGAGTGAGTTGCCTGTTAATGAGGCAGGATTAGGGTGGGATGTATCTTGTATCACTGTTTTACTAAAGGGTGTGACTCAAGTCACCACCCTCACCCCAGCCACCACCCTTACTATCCTTATTCAAATCACACCCTTACTTGAGTCACACCTTTTATCTTAAAACCCATTAAACCCATTGATGTTGAGTCTATTCCAATTCATAGTAACCTTATAGGACAGAGTAGAACTACCCGCCATAGGGTTTCCAAGGAGTGGCTGGTGGATTCGGACTGCTGACCTTTTGGTTAACAGCTGAGATCTTAACCACTATACCACCAGGGCTTCCTCTTTTATCTTACAAGAGATAAAAGGAAAGAGAAATGAGTGGGGTGGGAGACCCACTACCACTAAGAAGAAGAGCTAGAAGTGGAGTGATTTCTTTGGACCCAAGTTCCCTGTGCTAAGAACTTCCTAAACTCAGGAGACAGAGAACTGTAGCACCAGAAACAGTGCAAAATGGCAAGAAGTGGCAGCAAGTGCAGCAGAGAACCAGCAGCAGAAAAACCAGGAGACCACTGCGAGATGGTGCAGTGGGCTTCCAAGCCCATGGAGTGAGGCATCTACATAGCAAGAGAGCTGAACACCTTTCTGGAAGAGTGAGGTACCCCCAGGCACTTTTCAGCAGAGCTAAAGAGCTTTGTAAAACTTGCCCAACTAGGGCAGAAGCTGGGCCTCGGGGCCCAGGGGCTGAGGGGCTGAGAGGCCTAGAGCCAGAGAGAGGACTGCCTGTGGGCATGGCTGAGAAAAGGATGTCCTGATCAAAGAACTGTATCTTGAGTTGTTTCTAATCCTGAACTGTAACCTGTTACTTCCCTAATAAACTTCATATTCATGAATATTGTCTGTGAGTTCTGTGTGGCCATTGCAATGAATTACTGAATGCAGCAGAGAAGTAGAGAGTACTGTAGGAGGGATAGCTGGTATCAGAACTGGTAAAAAGGTTGGAGAGAGGAGACATGTCTGATCTCCACCAAATAGGAATCATCCTTGGGCTGTTGATGCTGATAATGATTCTCTCTCCCTCATGAAGTTAGAGGAGGTCAGACACTCCCCCCTCCCAAGCCATTTTTATAATTGGTGGTAGTGCTGGGAATTGTGGCAATGGCTCCAAACTCTCAGAAGCATGGAACTTCGTAAGAGAAAGAACGAAGGGGCATGGGAAATGAAAGTTTTAATTCTAGGTGATTACTTTGTTTTTTTCTGTAATGGCTAAAAGGAAAGTAAGAGATGTAATGATGCAGCTGAGGGGAGTGGCACCTGAAGTGGCTTGGGGCAAAAGCCAGGCTGGGTAAGCAAGCTGACTGATAAGAGGCCAGGGTCTTCTGGTTCCACTCAGCTAGAGGCCAAGGCCATATGCATATGAATGGGAAGATATTTAAGGTATAGAGAAGAGAAGATGAAACTGGAATGTTTTAAACAAAAGTTATGTGTTTATCTGAATGTACTATAGATGGTGAATGTTTCTATTTGTTAGTGTTGCAAAACAGACCTAAATGTATGATGGAAATGAATATCGGGTATTGTACATAACAGAGATAACTCTGCTTTCAGCCAATACTTGATTGGATATGCCAAAAGGGGAACTAGTATTTGCCCAAAAGAGACACAGGCTGTTGGTTTGAATGCTGTAGTCTTATGTATAGAGTATTGGAGTCTTAGGTTGAAAAACTGAGCCCCACCCAGTAAATTTACATTTGAAAGGATATGCAGATCTACCCAGACTACTGAGAAAACAGGAGATTGGCATTTGAAGGAAGGACCTGCAAGAAAAAAAAAAATGACTGTTTTGCTTTTTGAATTTTGAGCAAGTGGTTTGCAGGGTGCACTGAGACAGGAAAAGTCAGTGCTCCTCAGAAGAACCCCTTCTAGGACTTGAAGTTAAAGGGAGCCAGAAGGTAGACAGCCTTGTATTCTTGCTTGTGCTAACCACCTGGGGCCACTCAATGAGTAGAAGTGGGGGAGGTGCAGCAGTGAAGAGATGGGTTGGGTTTGGAATGTTCCATTTGCACCCATTGACCTAGCCCCCAGGGGCTAGGGATGAGGGGGAGAGAGGAAGGGCTGGCTGGTCTGAAGTGCAGGGAGCTGTGTGGACTCCTGAGCCTATGGGTGGTGCTCATTGACCTGGCTCACGGAGGATAGGGATGAGAGAGAGAGAAGGGTCTGGCTGGTCTGAAGTGCAGGGAGTATGTGGATCCGTCTTGGACTTTTGAACTACAGAACTGTCACATAGTAAATTTGTGTTGTTTTAAGCTACTAAGTTTATGATAATTTATTATGCAGACATTAAAAAAAAAAAAATAAACCTAATACAAAAGCCAAGAAATAATTTTAAGGAGAGGAATGACATGTTTTAGGGGAACTTTATTCTTGAGTACTGTCTCAATATTTCATTCATTCTATAAACAAATATTAGTCACCTACCCTGTGACAAATGCTATTCTGGGCACTAGGTACACAGGGATAATCAAGATGAATGCAGTCCCTTATCTCATGTTGCATAAATTATCAAACATCCATCCCACTTTCTTTTCCATTTCCAATGCTACAAGCCTTATTCAGGGTCACAACACCTTTGCCTGGATTGTTATGGTAACTTCCACATTGGATCTCTCTGCCCGTGGTTCATTCTCTCTGCCATTGCTCCCTAGCAAAGGCATAGTGGTTAATAGAACAAACAGGCTTATGAGTTAGAAACACCTGCGTTTCTGCTCAAGCACTTTATGGTTCTTGAGTGAATTTCTCCATTTTTCTGAACCTCCGTTTCTTCACCTATAAAGTGGTAATAGGAGCCATGGTGGCACAATGGTTAAACACTCAGCTGGTAACTGAAAGGATGGTGGTTCAAACTCACCCAGCAGCTCTGAGAGAAAAAGACCTGGCAATCTGCTTCCATAAATATTAAGCAAACAAAAAAACCCATTGCCGTCGAGTTGATTCTGACTCATAGCAACCCTGTAGGACAGAATAGAACTGCCCCCATAGGATTTTCAAGGAGCAGCTGATGGATTCGAATTGCCAACCTTTTGGTTAACAGCCATAGATATTAACCCTAAGGGTTTTCCATAAATATTACAGCCTAGAAAACCCTATAGGGTAGTTCTACCCTGTCACGTTGAGTTGCCATGAGTTGACATCTACTCAATGACACCTAACAACAACAACAAAGTAAGGTTAACAATGCCTGCCTCTGAGGACTATCGTGAAGATGGGATAATAGTTGCAAAGAATACTTTTGGCACTGCTTTGCTGTGTAATAGGAGACAGTAAAGCACTTGGTTAATAGTACGAATTCTGAGGCCAGACCACTGGGATTCAAAATCTAACTCTACAACTTTTAGCTCTGTGACCTTGGACAAATTATGTAACCTTCTCTGTGTCTCAGTTTCCTCAGAGGTGACATGGAAATAATTTCATCTTTGGTGGAAAGGAGCCCTGGTGGCATAGTGATTAAACACTCAGCTGCTAAGCAAAAGGTCAGCAGTTCAAACCCACCAGCCACTCTATGGAAGAAAGACGTAACAGTCTGCTTCCATAAAGATTTATAGCCTTAGAAACTCTATGGGCAGTTCTGCTCTGTCCTATAGGGTCACTGTGAGTTGGAATAGACTTGATGGCAATGGGTTTGATTTTTTGTACCCTTGGGTGGTTGTAAGGAATTAGGACTAATATATGGAAAGCACTTGGAGCATTGCCTGGCACACAGTGGGTGCTCAGTAAAGATTAGCTATTATGATTTTTAGCTATATCTGCCAGGGTTTGATTAGAGAAGCAGAACCACTATTAGTGATGTAGAATAAGGAATTTATCTTTTAGGGACTAGACATTATGCAATTGTAGGGGCTGGTAGAGAAGTTTATGTAACACTGTTGTCTCTGTGTCTTGTGTTAAACTTGAAGTCAGTATAGGTCATCCAGAGTAGTGGTTGGAAGGGAAAGCTCAGTACAGATTAAAATGAGAACAAACTAACTCAACATACAAACTGAAACCCTTGTGGAAAACTGGAAGCCAGGCCTGTTTCTCACCACCTCCAACCTCAATGCCATGGGTGACTGCAGAAGCAGCTGACCTTTCAGAGAGCTGCATATATACTTGCTTCAGGACTTGAAAATCTGGAAGGAGCTAGAGGAGTTGCAGCCTGGGTGCTAACCCACACCAATAAAGTTAACCAGCAGATTAGTGAGGTGTGCGAGTTGCTATGGTGTCTGGCATCCTATATCAACCTTCAGTGTTTGAAAAATGCTGCTCCCCTACATCTGCCTTCCACATCTCACACAAATATCTCTTGCGTCAACACTATTCAAGTACCATACAGGGAAAAGAATTCTGGAAAATACGGTTCAGCTTAGTTAAGTCAACATGTTACATTAGTATTAATCAGAGGTCAAAAAACTTTTTCTGTCAAGGGTCAAACAGTAAATATTTTAGGATTATGGGAACTATGGATGCTGTGCTCACTTGTCTATGCCAATAAATATGGAAGACAGCTAGCTGGCCAACCAACTGGAAGAGATCCATATTGATGCCTATTCCAAAGAAAGGTGATTCAACAGAATGCAGAAATTATGAAAAATATCATTAGTATCACACACAAGTAAAATTTTGCTGAAGATCGTTCAAAAGTGGTTGCAGCAGTACATCAGCAGGGAACTGCCAGAAATTCAAGCCAGATTCAGAAGAGGACATGGAACCAAGGATATCACTGATGATGTCAGATGGATCCTGGCTGAAAGCAGAGAATATCAGAAAGACGTTTACCTGTGCTGTTTCATTGACTATGCAAAGGCTTTCAACTGTGTGGATCATAACAAATTATGGATAACATTGCCGAGAATGGAAATTTCAGAACACTGAATTGTGCTCATGAGGAACCTGCATATAGATCAAGAACAGAACAAGGAAATACCGTGTGGTTGAAAGCCAGTAAAGATGTGCGTCGGGGTTGTATTCTTTCACCATACTTATTCAATCTGTATGCTGAGCAAATAATCCAAGAAGCTGGACTATATGAAGAAGGATAGGGCATCAGTATTGGAGGAAGACTCATTAACAACCTGCAATATGCAGATGACACAGCCTTGCTTGCTGAAAGTGAAGAGGACATGAAGCACTTACTGATGAAGATCAAAGACCACAGCCTTCAGTATAGATTACATCTCAACATGAAGAAAACAAAAATCCTCAGAACTGGACCAATAAGCAACATCATGATAAATGGAGAAAAGATTGAAGTTGTCAAGAATTTCATTTTACTTGGATCCACAATCAACAACCGTGGAAGCAGTAGTCAAGAAATGAAATGATACATTTCATTGGGCAAATTTGCTGCAAGAGATCTCTTTAGTGTTGAAAAAGCGAAGATATCACCTTGAAGACTAAGGTGCACCTGACCCAAGCTGGTGTTTTCAGTCGCCTCATATGCATGTAAAAGTTGGACTATGAATAAGGAAGACCAAAGAAGAATTCATGCCTTTGAATTGTGATGTTGGCAAAGAATATTGAATATACCATGGACTGCCAAAAGAACGAATAAATCTCTCTTGGAAGAAGTACAACCAGAATTCTCCTTAAAAGGAAAGATGTCAAGACTACATCTAACATACTTTGGACATGTTATCAGGAGGGACCAGTCCCTGGAGAAGGACATCAAGCTTGGTTAAGTAGAGGGTCAGCGAAAAAGGGGAAGACCCTGGAGGAGATGGATTAACACAGTGGCTGCAACAATGGGCTCAAGCATAACAAAGATTGTGAGGATGGCGCAGGACCGGCAGTGTTTTGTTCTGTTTTACATAGGGTCGCAATGGGTCAGAACCAATTTGACAGCACCTAACAACAGCAGCAACAACAATGGTCTCTGTTGCAACTACTTAACTTGGCTGTTGTAGCAAAGGCAGTC
This sequence comes from Dugong dugon, assembly GCA_030035585.1. Lineage (NCBI taxonomy): Eukaryota > Metazoa > Chordata > Mammalia > Sirenia > Dugongidae > Dugong > Dugong dugon. Next base: position 95,264,683 of record CM057462.1, read on the forward strand.
ATAGACAATATGTAAACAAATGGGTGTAGCTGTGTTCCAATAAAAATTTATTTGCAAAAATAGACAGTGGACCATGTTTGGGATGTGTAGATTCCTGACCCTAGTATAAAATTATAGCTATCAATTCCCATTTTCACTATTTCATTTCCTTCTGAAAATCCTTTTGTTCTCCATTGCCCATAAGCTAAAACCTAAACTCCTTACTGTCTAGTCTGATCTGAACAGTATTCTCATACTCCATGACACTTAATGCTCTTTTCCTTTCTTCTTCTTAGCTCACATTGTTCTGCGCAGGTAATACCATTTTTAATGCTTCTTCTTAGCTAAATCCTACCATCCTTCTATAATGTTGTTGTTAGTTGTTGTCAAGTCTATTCTGACTCCTGGTAACTCCATATATTACAGAGTAGAACTGCTGCATGGGATTTTCTTGGCTGTAATTTTAATGGAAGCATATTGTTAGGCCTTTTTTTCTGTGGTACCACTGGCTGAGTTTGAACTGCCAACTTTTAGATTAGCAGTACTTTTGCACTACTTAGGGACCTTTTAACTTTTTTGTGGCAGATATTCTCAAATGGAGGCAGATGGGTCCTATCAGAATCATCTAGGAAGCCTTTTGACAGTAAACGTGTTTTTCATCTCCCACCCTAAATTCTGATAAGCCCAGTGAGGAGGAGGGGAAGGACAGGGGCGTGTATAGATTGAAAATGTTCTTCAGCTTATTCAAGCAATTCCTACCTTCTCCCAAAACTACTGCTTTATAGCCTTACTAGAATATCATTTCCTTCACAAAGCCTTCCCTGACCATGCTAACCTATTATACTCAGCCTTTCCGTCTTTGAATATCCTCAGCCTTCATTGGCTATAAAATTTCTTTTTAGCACCTGTTGTATTATTTGGTTATTTAAGTGTTTCATGTGATGAGTTTTCATCTCTCTTTCTATGTCCCCTTTTCTCCCCAAACTGCCTGACCCAAAACTAACAAATAATATAAGCAACTTGTATTAAGCATTTACTCAGTGATCCAGGCACTATGTTAACAACTTCATAAATGTTACCGCATTTAAACTTTACAACATCTCTATGATGTCAGTACTTTCATTATTCCCATATCATCCATGATTATATGGAGTGTATTAGTTTCCCAAGGCTGCTGTGACGAAATATCACAAAGTGAGTAGCATATAAGAACTTGAAGCACTTCCTTATGAAGATCAAAGATTGCAGCCTTCAGTATGGATTGCAACTAAACATAAAGAAAACAAAAATCCTCACAACCAGACCCGTAAGCAACATCATGATAAATGGAGAAGAGATTGAAGTTGTCAAGAATTTCATTTTACTTGGATCCACAATCAACACCTATGGAAGCAGCAGACAAGAAATCAAAGGATGCATTGCATAGGGCATCTCTGCTGCAAAAGATCTCTTTAAAGTGTTAAAAAGCAAGGGTGTCACCTTGAAGCCTAAGGTGTGCCTGACCCAAGCCATAGTGTTTTCAATCACCTCATATGCATGCAAAAGCTGGATAATGAATAAGGAAGACCAAAGAAGAATTGGTACCTTTGAATTATGGTGTTGGTGAAGAATTTTGAATATACTATGATCTGCCAGAAGAATGAACAAATCTGTCCTGGGAGAAGTACAGCCAGAATGCTCCTTAGAAGCAAGAATGGCGAGACTTCTCTCATGTACTTTGGACATGTTATTAAGAGGGATCAGTTTCTGGATATGTGTTTCATACTTGGTAGAGGGTCAGCAAAAAAGACGAAGAACCTCAATGAGATGGATTGACACAGTGGCTGCAACAATGGGCTCAAGCATGACAATGATTGTGGGGATGGTGCAGGACCAGGCAGTGTTTCATTCTGTTGTGCGTGGGGTCGCTATGGTTCAGAACTGACTCAATGGCACCTAGCAACAACAACAACAGCAAAATGGTTGAAGGTTGACTAATTCATTTTGGTACAGTAACTCCATGTATTCCTTCCACCTTCTTTTGATGCTTCTTGAGTTTTTAATATTTTCCACATAAAATTGTTCAATATTCCAACTCGAGGCTTGAATTTTTTCTTCAGTTCTTTTAACTTGAGAAATACCAAGCATGTTGTTCCCTTTTGGTTTTCTAACTCCAGGTCATTGCACATTTCCTTATAATACTTCACTTTGTCTACTCGAGCCGCCCTTTGAAACCTCCTGTTCAGCTCTTTTACTTCATCATTTCTTCCTTTTGCTTTAGCTACTTGACTTTCAAAAGCAAGTTTCAGAGTCTGCTTCTGACATCCATTTTGATCTTTTCTTCCTTTCCAGTCTTTTTAATGACCTTTTACTTTCTTCATGTATGATGTCCTTGATGTCATTCCACAACTCGTCTGGTCTTCGATCATTAGTGTTCTATGGGTCAAATTTTCTTGAAATGGTCTCTAAATTCAGGTGGGGTATATTCAAGGTCATATTTTGGCTCTCATAGTCTTGCTCTAATTTTCTCCAGCTTCAACTTGAACTTGCATTTGAGTAATTGATGGTCTGTTCCACAGTCAGCCCCTGGCCTTATTCTGATTGATGATATTGAACTTCGTCATCGTCTCTTTCCATGGATATGGTCGATTTGATTCCTGTAGAATCAGTAGGAAGATAATAAAACTGCATTTAGGGCCCAGCTGAGGTTAGAATGGAGGTCTGGTGGCTCAGTGATTAACAGCTTGGCTATTTACCAAAAGGTCAACGGTTCGAATCTACCAGCTGCTCCTTGGAAACCCTTTGGGGCAGTTCTACTCTGTCCTATAGGGTCACTGAGTCGGAATGGACTTGATGGCAATGAGTTTGGTTTTTGGTTTTTGAGGTTAGAGTAGTCCATTTCTGGTAGACTTGATTAACCTAGTGTTGACACTTTTCAACTATGGAAACAGATGAGAAAAAATGGACAATGTGGGTTTCCAAGGAATTTCCAGATGATGGTGAGTGGTTTTATAATATTACTTTTGATGGGGTTTACTTGAGGTAAACAGCCAAGCTGACTGGGCAAATGTGGAGGGAGAGAGTTAAGGAAATGAAGTCACATTGAGGTCAAAAGTCAGGTTCCCAAGGATATCTTTATGCCAGATACTCAGCTGGGCATTTGCACACATTTTTTCATTTAATCCTCATAGTGAGTAATCATAACTTTAAGAAGTAGCCATTACTACCCTAGTTTTACAGGTAGAAAGTCTCAAACTCAGACTGAGCTAACAACTTGCTCAAGGACACACCATTGTAACTGGCCAAGCTTTTTCTTTCTCAGGCCATGTTGGCTGTTGTCTCCAGTAGCCATGAAGGAAATGCAAGATTAGGCAGATAAGGTGTTGAGGTTAGGTAGGGAATTTCAGAATTAGAATTGGGACATTTCCCAGTGGTAAAATCAGTGGTGCAATTGTTAAAGACATGGACTGCTAACTGAAAGGTCAGTGGCTCAAAACCACCAATGGCTCCATGTGAGAAAGATGTGGCAGTCTGCTTCTGTATCGATTTACGGCCTTGGAAACCCTATGGGGTCTCTATGAGTCAGAATCGACTGGACACCAGTAGGTTTTGGGGTTTTTTTTGTTTTTGGTTTATTTATTTTTAAGGTCAGTGGCGTCACTATTGTTGGTGTCACCCAGTGGGGTAACTCATGGTGCCATGCCCCCCCATGCTATTTACCACAATATTGTGACTAAAACAGCAGAAAATTTGACAAAATCAGCAACTATAAAAACATCAGCAACAACGAAAACAACAGCATGTTCGTGAGCACATGCAGACAAAACCACATGATTTGAAGCATCCTCATAGTTGGATAATAATGACAGCTCTGACAGGAGCACATCAGAAGGTTCAAAAAGCAAATTTGCACAGAGTTTTAGCCTTGTAGGTATCGATACATGTAAGCTGGGCTTATGAAAAATGTTTCTGTTGTTATAATTAACTACAGGGGTATTTTTACAAAAAATAATAAATTTCTGCTGAAACATTGCACAGAAATTTTATAGACAGTTATTTTGGTGTAACCCCCTCTGACAGTGTCACCCGATGTGGTTTGCACTTCCACACCCCCCTGATGACACCACTGGGTAAGGCCCAAAGTGAAACAGAAGTGAGAGAGAATAAAGGTGTCAGTTATAGATGTCAAGGTCCAAGGAATTAGAGAGCTAATTTATGTTTTCCAGAAACTTTAAATTGAAATATAATATGCAGAGAGAAAAGTGCACAAATCACAAGTGTAGAAGTCAGTGAATTTTCATAAAATGAACCCACCATGTAACCGGTACCCAGACCAAGAAATAGATCATCACAGCAACATAGAAGACTCTCTCGAGTCCCCTTCCAGTCACTAATCCCCCAAGGAAACCAGTGTCTTGATTTCTAAAATCATAGATTAGTTTTTGCGTGTTTCTGAATTTATATAAATTGAATCATACTTTTTTTGCATTTTTTTTTAACATCTGATTTCTTTTACTCAATATATGTGTTTATAAGATTCATCCCTGTTGTGGTGTGTGGCAAATGTTCCAATTGATTTAACCACTAACATAACCTTGCAAATGACTACCACTCTCTCTAATGGGAAGAGAGTCAAATTATTTAAGTCAGATAAACAAAAGATTATTTCTTTTCTGTGCTTTTTTAGGGGGGTAGAAAGGGAAGGCGGCTTGACACGTTTCTCACATTTATAGAGCTATGTTAAAATTAATCTTATAGTTTGTAGAACATATCTGAGGAAGTTCTGCATGGTCTATTTTATGGATACAGCCTTATAAAGAGAAAGAAAGTTCAAAATGTTTAATGCCATCTACATACACATTGTCAATCCCGTAAAGAAAATGGAGTTCAGTGATGTACTGTCATTTCGAAAGAAAATTGTGTCATTATGGTGATTTGAGACTTTAGGATTCACTGAACTATTCTTAGTTGTTTGGAAATGATGTACACTTAGTCCTGGAAGAAGATTTAAGGAAACACCAGCTGCCATTTGGTAATATCTCTCTGGGAAGGCCCCGTGTTAACTATTCTGAAATATAAATATAAATAACTGGATGCAGTTTAAGACACAAGACAAAACGTTCTGAAAAATGATGTCCCAGAGTGGTCAGAAAGCTTAGACCAGTACGTGATTAGTATGTTGTTGTTGTTATCTGTCATCAAGTCAGTGCCGACTTATGTTGACCCCATGTGTGCAGAGTAGAATTGCCCAATGGGGTTTTCAAGGTCTTTCAGAAGCAGATCGCCAGGCCTGTCTTCCAGAGAGCATCTGGGTGGTTTCAAACAGCCAACCTTTCCGCTAGTAGTCAAGCGCTTAACCATTAGCACCCCCCAGGGACCCCGTGATTAGTATAGCAGGTGGGTTTATGAAACCTCCAAGATATTTAACCTCCCTTGAGGGTCAGTTTCTTCTATAAAATGGAGATAATGCTCCATTTACCTCCCTGGGCTGCTGTGAGAATCAGATGATGTTATATATGAGAAAGCATTTTGCAAATTGTGAGGTAAAGAGTCTGGTATGATTCTTACTGGATGTACATCCTTTTCAGTTGCTAATTGCAGGCCAAAGTGAAGGAAGAACACCCAGACTGGATGCATTACAGATTGTACAGAAGTTCGGCAGGGTGATAAAGAGCTGTGGCTTTGGAGTCAGACAGTCCTGGATGAAAGTACAGGCTTTACCATGTAGTGGTGTCTATGTGACCTGGTTGTTGTTATTAGCTGCTGTGGAGTCAGCCCCTGACTCATGACCATGGTGACCAAACGCTGCCCACTTCTGCGTGCACCATCCCCATGATGGGTTGGGGATCACACCATGGTGATCCACAGAGTTCTCATTGGCTGATTTTCAGAAGTAGATCTCCAGGCCTTTCTTCCTACTCCATCTTAATCTGAAAGCTTCACTGAAAGCTGTTCATCATAATACTTACCCATACCCGTTGCCATCAAGTAGATTCCAACTCACAGCCACCCTATAGGACAGAGTAGAACTGTCCTATAGGGTTTCCAAGGAGCGGCTGGTGGATTAGAACTGCCAACCTTTTGTTTAGCAGCCGTAGCTCTTAACCACTGCACCACCAGGGCTCCAGAATTCATCATAACAGCAATATGCATGTCTCCACTGAAGGAAAGGGTAGTGGCTACACATGAGGTACATTGGCTGGGAATCAAGAATTGAACCTGGGTGTCCTGCATGGAAGGTAAGAATTCTACCACTGAACTACCACTGCCCTCAAGTGATTTAACCTCCCTGAGCCACAGATTTATCTATAGAATGGAGATAATAATACTTAGATACTCCTCATGATAACTTGCACACAGACTATTCCCAATAAATAGTGTTGGTTACCATAATTAAATAATAATAACGAAACAATAATAGTTTCCAGCAGCTACTTAGTGTTGTTGATGTACAAAACATCTGCCAAATATTGACCTCCCGAGGTACGTCTCCAGCTCTCTCGCTGTTCGGTGGTTTCATTACTTAAGGGAACTCTTGTCAGTGTGTTGGTAGAGAGCAGGCCTGGACCCTGGCAGCCCACTCCATGTGGATGCTGGGCATTTGCAGGATTCAGGTGCCAAAGGGGCCTCATGTGGGAGGTCCCCTGATGAGTTGAACTACTCTTCCTTCTTCCTACACTACCCTCCCAGGTAAGCCCTTTGCCGGTACCTCCTTGATGAGTGTTAGGATAATAGGACATAAGAGCTAAAAGGGATCCCTAGACATCATCTATTCTAACACTGCATTTTAGTGCTGAAGAATTGGAGCTCAGAGAGGCTGAGAGGCTTCTTGAGGCTGAACTGGTGATGAAGCTAGGCCTAGAACTCAAGTCTCCCAACTCCCAAGTGGGAGCTCTTTCTTCTACCCCACACTGCCCTTAAAAGGCCGCTTCACCTCTACTCTCAGTGCAAATGCAGGGTTGTTAGCTCTTTAAGAGCTGGGCTTGAATGTTGTTCTTCATGGAATCCCTGGGACAATGCTTTGCACCCAATAGTTACTTAGAAAAATATTTGTAAGTGAAATTAAATTTATGGAATACCCTCTTTTAATATTTGGTTTTTAACGCCAGGGACCAAACTTAAAGATGGTCTTTAAATGACCCGGTTCATTTCTCTGTACTGCAGTATATGTACACGTTCCACTTCCTAGGGGAGCCTTCTCCACCTTCCCTGAGCAGTCAGTCCATCTTTCCTCTGTTCTCTCACTGCCCCTGGAATAGAACTCTTTGTTAGTGCTTATGCTGAGATAGTACAAGATAGTGGTTAAGAGAGTGAGATCTGGAGCCAAGAGAGAATGAGATTGCTTAACGGGTACTGAGTTTCTGTTTGGAAGGATGACAAAGTTTTGGAAATAGACAGTGGTAATAGTTGCCCAACATTTTGAATGTAATTAATGTCATGGAATTGTACACTTAAAATGGTTAAAATAGTAACTATTATGTTAAATATAGTTTACAACAATAAAAAAGTAATAAAAAAAAGAGAGAAAAACATAAGGATTGTGACAGACACTTAGTGACTGTAAATCTATGTTTCCCTATCTGTTAAGTAACCTAAAGCATAAAGTTATTATAGACATTAATAGTGTATGTGTGAAGTCCTTAGTACAGTGCCTGGCACATAGAGGGCTTAATAAATGTCTTAGTATTAGGCTGCATCAGGATCTACACATTTACATGTCTGTCTACTCTGCTAACCTGTTGTCTTTTTCAGGCCTAGAACTTTGTCTTAGTTAATTCTGTATCCATGAGAACTTGGACCTTGTTGTCTGGTGCACAGTAGTGTTTGCAGAAAGATGAAGGAAGGAAGAGAGGAGTAGCTGTGGGATGCCACTGAGCGCCAATCTAAGAATCCAAAGACCTGGGTTCAAGCCCAGTGTTTCCAGCTACTAGCTGTGGAACTCAGTGTGAAACTCATTTTCTTTATCAGCAAAATGGGTTTGCTAATACCCACTTCATAACTTCCTTATGAGGGTAATTTGAGACCATGTATGTGAGAGTATTTTCTAAATTGAAATGTGTTTTATGATTTTGTCATGAGAATCATCATTGTTACAAGATCTACCTTTGCTGTCTCCTTTATTTTACTCAGTCAGTTCGTCACCATGCATTGACTGCTCCTCTCCAGAGTACAAGACACTGTGTTAGGTGCTGTGAGGAGGTCTTTCCTATCAAGATGCTTACAGCATGGAACTCAGGTTAGAACCCACAGCCTCCACTCCCAGCCATGGTGGTTCACTGGAAAGATATGGGTGGGGCCTCTTGACCTTGACTCACTTACCTCAGTGCCCAGCAGCAGAAATCTCTGAAGTCACTCCTAACAAGGTATAGATGCCAAGCCTGCTCAAGCTCTACTTTGAAATGTATCTCCTTTGCCAAATGTCACCAGCATCATATTCTCATTTCCCTCATGTTAACACACATTTCAAAGTAGCAAACTGTATTCCCCATGACGTAAATGGTACAGTAGCACAGAAGGGGGGCAAGGGGTGGCCCCATGCCAGCAGAATAGAAAGTTAGGGGCTGATTTCTGACAGCCCACTTCCCCACTCTGAGGTCTGCAAATCAGGACCTACTCTGGGACTTCCATGTTCACCCTCACACACTGTAGTTCTCTTTCCTTAAGTATAAATCTTCAAGTGTGTGGATCCGGGAATTCGTGGGGAAACACAAATAAAGGGAAATTTCATGTCAAGGCCTCTTATACTTCACCAGGGATCCATAAAGCCTTTCAGTGTAAAAGCAGATCTTTATTATTATAAACAATCCCTGAAAGCATTGGCTAATTTTTTCCCCCACTTCCAAATCCAGATTTTCTTTAATCTACCGTTTTCATCTAGGCACTGAAGTGGATATTGAGCCTGTGTTCTTAATTCTGGAGCTTTGGATTTCTCCAGAATGTTTAGAAGGTTTAGCTCGCATAGATATTGTATTCGTTTTCTATTGCTGCTGAAACAAATTGCATAAACCTAGTGGTTTAAAACACACATCAAGGTGTTGGCAGAGCTCTGTTTCTTTCCGGATGCTGTAGAGGAAAACCCATTTTGTTGATTTCTCCAGCTTCCTGAGGCTGCCCGCATTCCTTAGCTCTTTCCATCTTCAAAGCCAAAAATGTCCAGTTAAGTCTTTCTCACATCTCATCACTTTGACACTGACTCTTTTGCCTCCGTCTTCCACATTTAAGAGCTTTTTCGATTATCTTAGGCTCACCCAGATAATCCAGAGTAATCTCCCTATTTTAAAGTCAGCTGATTAGCAAACTTAATTCCCCTTTGCCATGTAACATAACATATTAACATGTTGTAGGCATGTGGACATCTTTGGGAGGCCATTATTCTGCTTACTACAGGTGCTGAGAGTGACTTCAGAGTCTCAGGATGTCTGTTTAGCAAGGGGTGGCAAACTATGACCCATGAGATGGCCCCCTGTATCTGCAAAATAAAGTTTTATTGGAACACAGCTGCACCCATTTGCTTATGTATTGTGTATGGCTGTTTTTGTGTTAAAATGGCTGAGTTGAGTATTTACAACAGAGTCTATATGGCCCATAAGCCTCAACGATTTACTATCTGGCCCTTTTAATAAAGTTTACCGCTCTATAGCACTCCAAATATCTCTGGTTTTGACTGTAAATCTTTAGAGCATCACTCAGGCACCCTGTGGATGTCTTTATGTTTTGTTTTGTTTTCTGCCCTATCCCCTTGTTTTTAATTCCTGCAGTACTCTGTCCGCCTCTTCAACTGTCCTTCCTCTTCCGCCAATTGCCATAAAATACTAAACCCTTGTAGTAACTCCAAGCACCATAGAGTGTCAACCCCTTTATTTTGATACATACTGTTCCCTCTGCTTGGAATGCATTTACCTTCTTTTTCCTGCTAGGCAAGCTCCTATTCATCCTTTAAAACTCTGCCAAGGCATAACTTCCTCCAGGAAGCCATCGCCAATACCCCCACCCAAGCAAAAGTAATTACTTCTGTTCTCAAAACAGTGTTTCCAGACTAGTCTCCTCAAGAGCTGTGACTGTTATATTTAACCTTCTTGGTATCCTCTGAGCCAGCCTAGGGATGGACACCTATTAAGTATCCAATTAAACTGAATAGTACTTAAACGTTGCCAGTCAGAGGTGAGGCACAGTGAAGTGGCAACAACAGGTTCTGTGAAAATGCAAAACTGGTTCCTGCTGTTTCAGTGAGGGGAATGGCTGTGTGATCTTGGAGATGTTAATTCCCTTCTGGCCTTTGTCTCGTCCTTCACCTGTTATCAAAGAAATTGAGTTAAATATGGTCTGTAAGCTTTTAGGGTTCCTTCTGGCTTTAATTATCCTTTCCATTCTGGAGAAATTTTCTTGGTCCCTTGCAGATGTTGAGGAGAGAGAAACCTCCTTCATTAAGCTTGTACCCTACAGAGCTGGAAATCATCCAAGACATATATCACTCATAGCTTTGCTTTGAGTGCGTGACAATTGAGAACTGAGGAAATGGGGAAGGAGCGAGTGGAGGAGAGCAAGGAGTTGGTGGTGCACATGCCCTAGAGAGTCATGGCCAGGTAGTATGTGCTCACAACACTTAGCCCATAATCCTTTGCAGCAATCCCATACCTGGAGCTGCATTCACTTCCTAGAGACCCACCCCCAAATCCCTGTAACCATATGGGAATCACACTAAACTCAGTGTGGTCCAAGGTAACATGTTCCCCACTCCCTCATATTTCTTAGTGGTTCCACTCTATTTCCCACTCCAAGGCGTGGAAGCTTGGCAATTTTGGACATTTCTCAAATCTTCTATTTACCATATTTTATGAAAATATATTCTTTTTTTCTTTTTTTTTTTCTTCCTTCCAGACATGGCTTAAAACTTAACTCTTCTCCCCATCCTATTGCCACCACCTATCCTAGCCTTTGTTGTTTTCATCCTGGGTCGATACAGCAGGGTCTTCCTGGGGTCTCTAACTCTTACCCCTCCCCACTGAGGGCCATGTTACATACCTCTGCCAGCCTAATTGTCCTCAGTTCCCTCTTTCCCCATGCCTTTTCCCTGTTCAAGAATCTACAACAGCTCCTTACTGTTTCTGCATCAAACCCAGACTCTCTTCCTGACTTCATAGTCTGACCCCTCTCTGACTTTGTTTCTTCAAATCTGTCTTCAATGCTTTACATTTCATTTTGGCCTCCATGCCTTTCATCCTAGGATAACTGTCACATAGCTTTTAATTCGATTTAGTTCACTGCACTTTGTAAACAGTGTGTATTAAGCACCTGCTCTGTTCAAAGCAGAAGCCCTGGTGGTACAGTGGTCGAGGCTGTCAACCAAAAGGTCAGTGGTTTGAACCGACCCGTGGCTCTATAGGAGAAAGATGTGGTAGTCTGCTTCCGTAAAGATTTATAGCCTTGAAAAGCCTATGGAGCAGTTCTACTGTGTTCTATAGGGTTGCTATGAGTTGGAATCAACTTGATGGCAGTAGGTTTGGGTTTTTTGGCGGGGGGGCAGGAGGATCTGTCCAAAGCACAAACACACCTTTGCTGCTCCCAGTTTTTCCCTGATGATCCGACTTGTAGTCCACGGTTTGCCCTTGCTGCTTTAGTTCTATGTCTTGTGTGTTCCCACTGCCCTCCTGGACTACACACTCCTTAACGGCAACAACTATGTCTTTGCTTCTTTGTATCCCCCACTGGGACCTGCCGTTAAGCCTAACACCCAAACCACCTTTCCAACCTCACCCATCATTTCCTTTCAAACCTGTTTTCTCACCTATAAATTGATGATATAAAATCTACCTTGCAACGTTGTTTTGAAGATTAGAGATATTATGTGCAAGGTGGACCCTCAATGGATGGTTGCTATGATTAATATTATCTTTTTTAGCCATCTTTCCAGTTTTTGGTGCACAAGTTCTTGAGCTTTTGGAGATAGAGAAAGTAACAAAAGGGATTTTATCATTACTGGACATAGACATTGTTCCTGCCCCTAAGTCCTGGTTGGAAAATTCCACGCTCAACTCCACAAATTACATTAGGTTAATGCATCTCATATCACTTTCTCATAAAGCAAGCATTTAGTAAATGTCTGCTGTTTACTGAGCACTGTTCAGGGCTTGCCATTAGCAATTTCAGTGACCTTTTTTATAGATGAGTCACTCCCCCTTCCTCATCTCAGACCCAGTCCTCTCTACCTAAAAGAAAGTGCGGTATGGGAACTGTGCAATTCGAAGTTTTCACTGAGGGCTTGGTCCTCAGCCTTGCCCACGTAAACCTCACTCACTCTCCACCCTCTCAGGTTCTTCTCCTGAGGCTGTGGCTGCCAGGTGTCAGCTGGGGCCTTCTGTCTGCTGGCTGCCTGGGCTATTCAGTTTCAGAAAAATAATTTCTAATCCAAACTACAACTATTTGCAACTCATTCAAAGTGTAGCAGCAATTCCTTCATTCAATAAATTCAGTCAGTAAATAAATTCAACTCAGTAAATGTTTGTTAAACTGAAGCAATCACTCAATAAGACTGACTTAGCAATCTCCAAATGCCTGCTATGTTTCTGCAATAAGCTTTGTGGTATGATCTTTTTTTTTTTTAAGATCAAGATTCTCTTGCTTACTATTACTTCAAATAATACTAATTCTCATAATTCAAGGAAACCTTTTAAACTAGATTGCATGACATTGTGTGATAAATGCCTGAAGAATCACCAAAACAAAAACAAACCAAAAAGAAACCCAGAACAAAAATTCGTGGCTAATAAGAAAACAACTTAAAAAAAAAAAAAAAGTTATCTCTGTTTTAAGACTGCTCTGCAGCTGTGTTATATAGTAGTGATAAATGTAAAGCTGGTCAAAAGAGGCCAGAATGTCATAAGTGACATGCAAAACATTTACAGTCCTTGTCTGTACGTGTATATTCAGGGGGAGATTGATTTAAGCCAGTATTTTCTACCAAGCCTGCACATTTATGTTGGCAGGATTTCACTGGTAAATATTGATTTAAACGAAACACTGAAATCTTTAATCACATTTAAACAGAAGCTGCATTATACCGTTAGAAAGGCTGAAACAGGGAAAGAGTAAGCGCAACTGATAGCTAAGATCCTTCAAGAATAAAAAGGGTAAATAAGAATTAAGTAAAATTCTTCAGAGGTAGAAATGCCAAGAAAACCATTGCTGAAATACTAAATGTTGTTTTTCTAACGTCTGGAGCTGAGTTCAGTTAAGTGACGTGGTTTACAAACCAGGGGAAATTAGGGCAGGAACGGAAGTACTTCTAAATTAGGAGAAATTGGCCAAAGGAAAGCTAGCTAGCTGTGACATACACAGTGTTGGCTTCTTTCATTCTCAAACAATTCTTGTTTGCTACTGTGTCAACTTGGGTTGTCATGAAACCTGGGACCTAATTTTATATTTTTTGTATGCTAGTTGGAAGTTCTGAATCGGTCACTTAAAGAAACTGCTTGTCTACCTACAGAGCCTGCAGAAAACATACCGTTAGCCTTTCCTACCACACCACACTGAGAGAGAGAGAGAGAGCACACGCGCGCACACACACACACACACACACACACACACACACACACACCCCGAAAATCCCAACCCAGAAACAGTAACTTGGCTTTATTCTGTCTTCATTCACATTGAATGTTTCTTACTGAATCATCCCAAACCCCATAAATCACCTTAACAGCCTGTGATTCTCCCGCTGCAATGTTTCTTCCTCCTACCCCCACCACCTCTGCAGGCCCTAAATCTCCATCCATTTCAGACAAAGTCCTGGACGGCTTAAATGTCTGCTAAGAAATTCTTCAGGGGGGAGGAACATCTGTTTTAGCTCTGAAACTTTCTGATTTCAATGAAATGGATTGAAAACCCTCTATGAGGTGGATTGCCATAATAGCCACAACAATAGACTCAAACATACCAATGATCATGAAGATGGTGCAGGACTGGGCAAAGTTTAGTTCTGTTATATATAAGGCCACCATGAGTTGGAGCCAACTGGATGGCAACTAACAACAACAACAATTAAACCATTGCCGTCCACATTTTTGGGTAAAATAAGAAGATTTGGAAGAAGCCAGGACCCTGCTGAGATAAATGGTCATTTCCACTGACAGCTGCCTGAAGGAAATACTGTTTTTATTTATTCCCTGTCTTTCTTCTCAACCTCGCCCAGTTCGTCAGCTCCCATGACACACTGAGGAGGTAAGACTGTCAGAAAAATAATGAAAAATGTTGAAAATGGAAATCTCAGATAAGGAGGTTATCCCCAAGCCTGGCTGAGGGTGGTGATCACCTAGAACAATGCTATAAATAAAGAACAAATTCTGAGAATCCACTCTGGAGAGATTGCTTCAGTAGATCTTGGAATTCAGGCTGGCTTCGAAATTGAGTTCTGCCATGTAACTAGTGATGTGACTTTGGGGGCAGGTTTTGTGATCTCTCTGAGCCTCAGTTTGCTCACCTATAAAATAGGGATAATAACTACCTTATTTGTTGCAAAGATTAAATAGGATAATATGCACAGTCTCTGGTGTACTGCCTGATTTATGGTAGGTCGAAAATAAAAGGTCAGCCAAACTCAATGTTTCTTTGGGACTTACCCAACAGAGGTAGTCATTAAGGCATTCCTCATGATGAAGAGTCCAGGCAGAGCCCAGGAATTGGAGGCAGACTTGCCTATGTCAGAATCCTGGCTCCACTATGTCTGTGACCCAGGGAAAATTACCGAAACTTTTTGTTTCTCATCTGAAAAATGAGGATAAAAATAATACTTAGGTCATCAAATTATGACGAAGGTTAAACTACTTAGTGCATGTCAAGTGCTTAGAAACAGTGACTAGTACTCAGTCCATATTAATTACAATCATTATTATTATTAACATCTTTTTTAAGATAAGCATTTGTGGTGGAACGAATGGGTGGAATAAACGGTGACTTTGGAGTGTTCGAGTCCTGGCTAGAGCAGTATGATCTTGAACAGAAATATAAATCAATAGAAATATAATTCAAACCTCAATTAGTAATTTTAAATTTTCTAATTGTGGAATTGGCTCATTGCGACCTTATGTATAAGAGAATGACCTGTGCCATCTTCATGATCATTGGTGTGTTTGAGTCCATTGTTTTGGCTATTGTGTCAATCTATCACATTGAAGATTTCCTTCATTTTTGCTGACAAATTTTCTAAGAGCCACATAAAGAGAAACAGGCGTAATTAATATTAGCAATAGATTTTACTTACTACATCCAAAAAATTATCATTTCAACATGTAATCAAATATAAAAATTTATTGAAATATTTTACATTCTTTTTTCTTCAAGTCTTTGAAATTCAGCGTGTATTTTACACTCACAGCACATCTGAAATCAGACTAGCCACATTTTAGTGCTCAACAGCCTAGTGACTACCATAATGGACGGTGCAGAAATCCTAGACTCTAAAGCAAGTCCCCTCACCTCAATGAGCCTAAGTTGTTTCGTTTGTAAAAATGGAGTAACTTGAGTGGCTTTGTTTTAGGAGAAAATGAGCAAAGTTGAAAGTGCTTTGTCAATTGGAAAAGACTGTATGTAACTGGCTTTCTTGTCTGTGAAACCCTTGCACTATCAAATGCAATAGCATGCTCACATGGTGACCAACGTGTGATGTGGTGTGATGTGAGACATTCCACAGGGAAGCCCAGGTGGAGGCCACTCTCCTATAGGCAGGTGCAGATCTTAGCTAATAATGTTTCAGGGGACTGGAAAACTTCTAGCTCTCCCCCCTCCCTCCTCCCTATCTCTACTCCCAAATGTAAACACCTTTGCTGCTACTCTTCACTGATGCTTGACATGCCTTTGACAACTTTCATTCTACAAATAAAGGTAAGGGTAAGATATAAATAACCCTTCCATTCCCTCTGCTAACACCTTAGTTTGGGACCTTATTACTTCTTAACCTCCTAACTTTTGCTAGAAAATATAATCCCTGATGTTAATAATTTACAAATGTGTGCTCTCTACCTCATCCTGTAATTCTTACAACCTTCTGCTCTCGGGTCAATAATTCATCTTCTTAAAGGCTGCATTGTAATAGAAATAGCACTGAACTTGGAGTTAGCAAGCCTAGAATCAAGTCTCTAGGTTCTGCATTTACTAGCTATGGGATTTGGAATAAGACACTTAAACTCCTGAGCTGCAGTCTCTTCCTCTGTAAAATAGAGACTACGACCTCTTTCGCAAGGTATGATGAGGATTAAAAAAAATTACACATATGAAAGTGCTCTATACACTGCGGTACAAAGGTATTAAGATATTTATAAACCACTTTGTGCATGCCGTTCTTCTGCTGAGTGGCTTCAATGGCTCCCCATTGCCTGCCAAATAAAGTCAGATTTTTAAAAGTAGCATAAAAACACTCTCCAAGATCTACTGTTCTATTTTTTCAAATTTATCCCCCTCTACTCCCTTACTCAAACCCAGTGTTCTAACCAAATTATTGTTAGTGTTAGTTGCTGTCAAGTTGGCTCCAACTCGTGGTCACCTTATGCCTTCTCTTGGACCATTCTCCCAATTATTTGTATGTATGTTCATATGTATGTTGTTGTAATTGTTGCACCCAACTTATCAGTCCATCTTATTGAGAGTGTTTACTGAACTTTATATCCCTTTCTAGTGATTGATCTTTCCTGATGATGTGTCCAAAGTAAGTAAGACAAAGTCTCGTCATCTTTGCTTCCAAGCAGCCTTCTTGCTGTACTTCCCCCAAAACTGATTTGTTCATTCTGACAGTACATGGTATATTCTAACCATAGGACTGTTCTAGTTGTCCTAACCAAATGGGACTGAACAGTCCGTAATGTTTCTACTTTCATACCTTTCTTCATGCTGTTCATTGCCTTGCCTCATATCTTCGTCTCTTAAAATTCTACCTGTCCTTCTTTACCTGCTCTCCAAAACTCTCCTGATCTACTTTCCCCCTACACGTCCTTAAGATCTCTCTCTGCTGCTTCTGAACTTTGCTTGTATCTCTCTTATGGTGCCTGCCATTATCTGCTTGGGATTCTAGTAGTGCTTGGTACCGAGAGACCTGTAGTAAGGTGCCTGAATACAGCTACTCGGTGAGAGGCTAAAAAGAAAATCTTGAGAGGCAGAATGTCCCCCATATTAAAACCAGCCAGCTTAGAAATCTAATCAAGACATTCCTGCCCGAGAAGTTTATAGCTCATTAATTTGTTAACATTGAATAAATCAGCAAAAGGAAGATGTTTATTTGGAGATTAGTGAAATAAGAACCAAGAACAAGAATGCCTGGCAGTGTTTCCCAATACCGTTTGGTAGCCCTTTTCCTTTTGTCATGGATATTCCAGCTATTGACATGTTTTGAGCTTCCTGCCACATGGGACTTCTCTCAGTTCACTGAACACTCCCTGCTTCTCCTAGTGCCTAGAATGCATTTCCTCCCTTGCTGTACCTGCTTAATTCTTATTCTTTCCAATCTCATAACTTTCCTAGGTGAGTCTTCCCTGCACTCTGTCTAACACAGCTACACTTCCCAGCTGGTTGGGTACCCTGTTATCCCTGTTAGAAATTCTTATGGCACTTTATACATCTTAATAGCTCATTTCCCAATTATAATTAAACAATTTTTATGTCATTATTTGTCTTTTTCTGGTAAGATACAGGCATCAAGTAAGTAAAAACCAAGCCTATAATGTTTGCCACTAAACCCTTACCGCATAGTAGACACTAAAAAAAAATCCACTTATTAAGTATTTATTTTGTCATAGTCAACAAATAATAGGTAACACTTACATTTATCTGGTGTTTATAAGGAGTCCCTGGAGAGTGTAAACGGTTAAACGTTTGATTACTAACCAAAAGGCTGACAGTTCGAACCCACCCAGAAGTGTCTCTGAGGAAAGGCCGGGCAATCTGCTTCCGAAAGGTCATAGCCTTGAAGACCCTATGGAATGAATTTCTACTGTGCAACACGTGAGATCACCGTAAGTTGCAGTCGACTCGATGGCAAATGGTTTGGCTTTTTTTGTTTTGTTACTTGCAACAAATAAGGAAGTCCAAAGAAGAATTGATGCCTTTGAGCTATGTATGATGTTGGCGAAAAATACTGAATATAACATGGACTGCCAAAAGAATGAACAAATCTGTCCTGGAAGAAGTACAGCCAGAATGCTCCTTAGAAGTGATGATGGCAAGACTTCATCTCACATACTTGGACATGTTATCAGGAGGGACCAGTCCCTGGAAAAGGGCATTGTGCTTGGTAAATTAGAGAGTCAGCAAAAAAGAGGAAGACCTTCTATGAGACGAATTGACACAGTGGCTACAACAACGCACTCAAGCATAACAACAATTGTGAGGATGGCACAGGACCAGGCAGTGTTTTGTTCTGTTGTACATAGGGTTGCCTTGAGTCAGAACCGACTCGATGACACCTAACAACAACTTATAATGTACCATGGACTGTCCTGAGCAGTGCATTAGTTTATTAATAATTAAATTCTACAACCCATTAGGTAGATACTATTAGTGTTCTCATCATATGAACGAGGAAACTGAGGCACAGAGAACTTAAGAAACTTTTTCACAGTTACGTAGCCGTAAGTGGTGGAACTGGAATATGAACCCAGTCAGTCTAGTTCCAGAGACCAGGCTTTCAATCATTACTCTATACTCTTCCTAAATATTTCTTGTACATTATATATTGAAATAGTTGGAAAAATAATTGGACAGCAACTTGTCACTATCTCTGATAGCTTTCTTATGTCATTGCTCTATAACACCAGCACAGGTGGATAATTAATTTCCTTGAAAATCCTTTCACACTGATGGTACATGTTATTAACTGGAGGCACTTGAAAAGCAGGATGCAGAGAAAAGGGGATGGTGCTATGAGGCTGGCATATCAAGGACATAGTTTTGCCTTGTCTAAGCCTGCTGTGGGGAAAAAAAGAGAAACTCGGACCACTTGTTTATAACAGCCCCCATGGCTTAGCAAAAAAGATCATGGAGTTTAGAATCAGAGAACTTAGATTCAACTGTTTCTCTGTCTGTCTCTCTTTGTCTTTTTCCTTTGCTGTGTGACTTTGAGAAAATCATTAAATATGTCCAAGCCTGAATTTTCTTATTTGCATAATGTAAAATGCGTGTAATAATAATAATTTCTATCTCACAGGGTTTACTTTTCAAGGAAAAAAATAAGATATGCAAGTGAAAGTACTTGGTAAACTGTCAAGTTATATATACAAAAGGTAATTGTGATTGGAGTTCTTTCTTTTTTTAACTTGCAGGCTTAGAGGATTTTGCTAAAAAGATCGTCATCATAATGACCTACTTTTCATGGTTATTTCCCTTGAGCGCTGTGAACCTCTTCTTCCATGAATCCACCCAGAGTGGAATTCCTGTTATGTGCGATTGCAAAATTCTGTATTTGTAAAGACACATTAACAAAGTCTTGCTTAAAGAAAGGCCATGTAGAGCTTATAAACTTTGCCTGTAGAAGAATTGAGTTATAGAGTGCCTAAGTGTTCTCCAGTTCCTGTGATCTGTTATCAGAATGTTTTACTCAAGGTTAAAACAGCATGCCTTCCTGAAATGTTGCACTGTAATACAGGAGTGTTTCATTTACCAAATAGCCATAAAAGGCAATATATACTTTTGAACGCAACAACTTATGGTGGAAAAAATATATATATATTGCTAATTTTAAGGGAAAAGATCATAGCCAAAACCACCAAGTAAATAGGTGAATAGTCCCAATCTAACCACTCTTAAATAAATGAAGAAAGGAAGTCTGATTTCAATATTCGTGAAATGATCTTAGGTTCTAAGAAACACTTATTGCACATTGGAGAGGAACACAGGAATGAAATTAGTATGCTAACTTCAAGACATGTAGGCAACAATAGTCAAGAAATCAAATGAAATATTGCATTCAGCAAATCTACTGCAAAAGACCTCTGTAAAGTATTAAGAAGTAAAGATGTCACTTTGAGGACTACGCTGCACCTGACCCAAGCCATGGTCATTTCAGTCAGTTCATATACATGTGAAAGCCGGACAGTGAAAAGGAAGACCAAAGAAGAACGGACACATCTGAATTGTGGTGTTGACAAAGAATATTGAAGATACTGTGGACGGCCAGAAGAATGAACAAATCAGTCTTAGAAGAAACACAACCAGAATGCTCCTTAGAAGCGATGATATTAAGACTTCATCTTGCTTACTTTGGACATGTCATCAGGAAAGACCAATTGCTGGAAAAGGGCATCATATTGGTAGAGGGTCAGTGAAAACTAAGGAAGCCCTCGATGTGTTGAATTGACACAACAGCTTCAACAATGGGCTCAAACACATCAAAGATCACAAAGATGGTGCAGGACCAGATAACATTTCTTTCTGTTATACATAAGGTTGCCATGAGTCTGAGCCAACTCAAAGGCAACTAACAATAACAGCAGACACTAGAGAGGAACCCAGAGATAAGGACACATACAGGAAGGAGCCCTGGTGGTGCAGTGGTTAAGTGCTTGGCTGCTAAAGAAAAGATCAGCCGTTTGAACCCACTAGTTGCTCCATGGGAGAAAGATGTGACAGTCTACTTCTGTAAAGATTTACAGTCTTGGAAATCCTATGGGGGTAGTTCTGCTCTGTACTATTGGGTTGCTATGAGTTGGAATTGACTAGATGGCAGCAAGTTAAAAGTTATGGATAAAACTAGAGCCAGGAGGAGTCGCTAGGCAGTGCAAATGGTTAAGTGCTGGGCTACTAACTGAGAGGTTGGCAGTTGGAACCCACCCAGATGTGCCTTGGAAGAAAGGCCTGGCTATCTGCTTCCACACATGGGATTACCACAAGTTGGAAGAGATTTCTTGGCAACTGATGATGGCAGCTGGTTACTGGTTAAAGCCATAGGTTACTAGAGCCATAGGTTGAAAGTAAAAAATCCAATTACTATACACATCTCAGTTTTAAGGATCAGAAAAGTGTTTTTTTGTTTGTTTGTTTGTTTTTAATTTTTCTCCCCCAAAGACTCTTTTAATTGTTCCTCCCATGGGGCCCTTGCTTGGTGGCATAGTGGTTAAGAGTTCAGCCGCTAACCAAAAGGTCAGCAGTTTGAAATAGAAAAAGAATGGGAAAAAAAAGCCCACAGCCACCAGAAGAAAGGAAATAGTAAAGATCAGAGCAGACATAAATGAAATAGAGAATAGAAAAACAATAGAAAGAATCAACAAAACCAAAAGTTGGTTCTTTGAAAGGATCAACAAAATCAACAAACCACTGGCCAGACTGACAAAAGAAAAACAGGAGAGGACGCAAATAACCCAAATAAGAAGTGAAATGGGGGACATTACAGCAGACCCAACTGAAATAAAAAGGATTGTAACAGAGTATTATGAAAAACTATACTCCAACAAAATTTGAAAACCTAGAGGAAATGGATAAATTTCTAGAAACACACTACCTACCCAAACTAACACAAAGTGATGTTGAACTGAACAGACCCATAACAAGACAAGAGATTGAAAAGGTAATAAAAGAAAAAACTTACAACAACAACAAAAAAAAAGCCCTGGCCCAGATGACTTCACTGGAGAATTCTACCAAGTATTCAGAGAAGAGCTTGTACCGGTACTACTCAAAGTATTTCAGAACATAGAAAAGGAGACGACACTTCCGAATTCATTCTATGAAGCCAGCACAACCCTGATACCAAAACCAGGCAAAGACACCACAAAAAAAGAAAATTACAGACCAATGTCTCATGAATATAGATGCAAAAATTCTCAACAAAATTCTAGCCAGTAGAAGTCAGCATCATATCACCACGACCAAGTAGGATTCATACCAGGAATGCAAAGATAGTTCAACGTTAGAAAATCAATCAACATAATCCACCACATAAATAAAAGGAAAGAAAAGAATCACATGGTCATCTCAATTGATGCAAAAAAGCATTCGAGAAAGTCCAACACTCATTCCTGATAAAAACTCTCAATAAAATAGGTATAGAAGGGAAATTTCTCAACATAATAAAGGGAATCTATGCAAAACCAATGGCCAACATCATTCTTAATAGAGAGAGGCTGAAAACACTCCCCTTGAGAACAGGGACAAGACAAGGATGCCCTTTATCACCTCTCCTATTTAGCATTCTGCTGGAAGTTCTAGCTAGGGCAATAAGGCAAGGAAAAGAAATAAAGGGGATCCAAATTGGTAATGAAGAGGTTAAACTGTCCCTGTTTGCGGATGATATGATAATATACATAGAAAACTCTAAAGACTCCATGAGAAATCTACTGGAACTAATAGAAAGATTCAGCAGAGTAGCAGGATACAAGATAAACACACAAAAATCAGTTGGATTCCAATACACCAATAAAGAGAATGATGAAAAGGAAATCAGGAAAACAATGCCATTTATAATAGCCCTGTCTCAGTTATCTAGTGCTGCTCTAACAGAGATACCACAAGTGGATGGCTTTACAAAGAGAAGTTTATTCTCTCACAGTCCAGTAGGCTATAAGTCCAAATTTAGGGCATCAGCTCCAGAAGGCTTGCTCTCTCTCTCTGTTGGCTCTGGAGGAAGGTCCTTGTCATCAGTCTTTTCTTGGTCTGGGAGCATCTCAGCACAGGAACCTCAGGTCCAAAGGACACGCTCTGCTCCCGGCACTGCTTTCTTGTGGTATGAGGTTCCCGCGCTGAGATGCTCCCAGACCAAGGGAAGACTGATGACACAGACTTTCCTCCAGAGCCCACGGAGAAAGCGTTCCCCTGGAGCTGTTAGAGCAGCACTAGATGACTAAGACAGAACTTGGTACTGGGAGTGGGGTGCTGCGCTAACAGATACCTAAAAGTGGAAGCGGTTTTGAAACTCTGAAATGGATAGAGGAGCAGCAGTGGCAGAGGACCAGCAACAGCAGAGAACCTGCAGTGGCAGAAAACCAACAGCAGCAGAACGAGGAGACCAGTGCGAGACGGTGCTGGAGCCAACCCACGGAGTGAGAGAGCTAAGTGCCTATGCGCTGGAGGCTTCCTGGCGGAGTGGGGTGCCTTCGGGCACTTATCGGTGGAGTTAGACTTGCTGACCCACAGAGTGAGGGAGCTGACTGCCTGTGTGCAGGAGGCTTCCTGGCGGAGTGGGGTGCCTCCAGGCACTTAATTGGTGGTGCTACTGAGCTTTGGAACACTTGCCCCAGTAGGGCAGATGTGGGCATAAGGCCCAAGGGCCAAGAGGCCACAAGAAGCAGAAGCTGAAGAGACAAGAAACACAAGAAGCCGAGCTGCCTCAGTCTCAAAAGGTATGGCCAAGACCTCTGGGGTTTCAAAGGGTGGAGCCATGGCCCCTGGTGTTTCTAAGGGTGGAGTTGTCACTCCGATGGACTAGGAGAATGGTGCGCCTGAAGCTGAGGGAGAGGAGTTGCTGTCCCAGTGGGCCTGGAAGGCGGAGCTGAAGCCCAGGGCTGAGGGGCCTCCACTCAGAATCTGGACACTGTGGCCAATACCTAGAGTCTGGAGGGCAGGGCTATTGTGTAAGCTGTCTCAGTGAACAGAAGATTATTTTCAAAGCCTTGAGGGCTAATGTAATGTGTTCTGCTGACTTGCTTGGTGCCTGTTATCCCTTCTTCTCCTCCAGTTTCTCCCATTTGTAATGGAAATGTCTAGCTTGTGCCTGTTCTGCCATTGTACCTTTGGAAGCAGATAACTGGTATTCTAGATTTCATAGATGAAGAGGAATTTTTGGATTTTGGACTTGGAGTTAAGACTTTTGCTGTGATATGATGAGAAGAATGTTTTCAATGTTGCAAGGATGTGATTTTTGGGGGGGGCCAAAGGGTGGAATGTCATGGATTGAATTGTGTCCCCCAGAAAATGTATGTAGCAACTTGGCTAGGTTATGATTCCCAGGATTGTATGATTGTGTTATCTGATGTGATTTCCTTATGTGTTGTAAACTCTACCACTATGATGAGATTATATGTGATCTCCTTATATGTTGTAAATTCTATCACTGTGATGAGGTTATACTGATGAGGTTGACAAGATTAGTGTCTTAATGCAATCTTTTTTGAGATATAAAAGAGAGAAGCGAGCAGAGACACAAGGGAACTTCATACCACCAAGAAAGCAGCGCTGGGAGCAAAGCGCATCCTTTGGACCTGAGGTTCCTGTGCAGAGAAGCTCCCAGACCAAGGGAAGACTGATGCCATGGACTTTCCTCCAGAGCCCACCGAGAAAGCATTACCCTGGAGCTGACGCCCTGAATTTGGACTTGTAGCCTACTGGACTGTGAGAGAATAAACTTCTCTTTGTAAAGCCATCCACTCGTGGTATCTCTGTTAGAGCAGCACTACATGACTAAGACAAGCCCCTAAAAAAATAAAATACTTATGAATAAATCTAACCAGGGATGTAAAAGACATATACAAAGGAAACTACAAAACACTACTGCAAGAAACCAAAAGAGGTCTACATAAATGGATAGGCAGACTCAACATTGTGAAAATGACAGTTCTACCCAAAGTGATTCACAAACATAATGCAATCCTGATCCAAATACCAACAATATTCTTTAAAGAGATGGAAAAACTAATCATTAACTTTATATGGCAAGGGAAGAAACCCCAGATAAATAAGGCACTATTGAAGAAGATGAATAAAGTGGGAGGACTCGCACTACCTGACCTCAGAGCCTACTATACAGCTACAGTAGCCGAAACAGCCTGGTACTGGTACAGATACATTGACTAATGGAACAGAATTGAGAAACCAGATGTAAATCCATTCACCTGTGGTCACCTGATCTTCGACAAGGACCCAAATTCCATCAAATGGAGAACAGACAGTCTGTTTAACAAATGGTGCTGGCAAAACTGGATGTCCATGTGCAAAAAAATTAAACAGGACCCATATCTCACACCATATACAAAAACTAATTCAAAATGGATCAAAGACTTAAATATATAGCCAAAAACTATAAAGTTCATTGAAGAAAAAATAGGATCAATGCTAGGGGCCCTAATACACGTCATTAACAGGATACAAACCATAACCAACAACACACAAACTCCAGAAGATAAGCTAGACAACTGAGATCTTCTAAAAATTAAACACTTATGCTCATCAAAAGACTTCACCGAAAGAGTAAAAAGAGAACCTACAGACTGGGAAAAAAAGTTTGGACATTACAAATTAGACAAAGGTCTAATGTCTAAAATCAATAAAAAAATCTAACACCTCTATGACAAAAAGACAAATAATCCAATTAAAAAATGGGCAAAGGAGATGAACAGACACTTCACCAAAGAAGATATTCAAGCAGCCAGGAGACACATGAGGAAATGCTGCTCGTGATCACTAGTCATTAGAGAAATGCAGATCAAAACCACAATGAGATACCATCTCACTCCAGCATTACTGGCAAGAATCAAAAAAACTGGAAATAACAAACGTTGGAGAGGCTGTGGAGAGATCAGAACTCTTATGCACTGCTGGTGGGAATGTAAAATGATACAACCATATTGTAAAACAATATGGCGTTTCCTTAGATAGCTAGGAATGGAAATACCATATGATCCAGCAATCCCACTCCTAGGAATATATCCTAGAGAAATAAGAGCAGTCACATGAATAGACATATGCACACCCATGTTCATTGCAGCGTTGTTCACAGTAGCAAAAAGATGAAAACAACCTAGATGCCCATTAACAGATGAATGGATAAACAAACTATGGTACATACACACAATGGAGTACTACACAACAATAAAGAACAATGATGAATCTGCCAAGCATCTCATAACGTGAATGAATCTGGAGGGCATTATGCTGAATGAAATAAGTCAATCACAAAAAGACAAATATTGTATGAGACAACTACTGTTAAAATTCACAAAAAGAAACAATCTTTGATGGTTACAAGATGGGGTGGAGGGGAACACTAAATAGACAATAGATAAGTGGTAACTTTGGTGAAAGTACACAATACTGAGGAAGCCAGCACAACTTGCACAAGGCAAGGTCATGGAAGCTCCAGAGTCACATTCAAACTCCCTGAGGGACTGAATTACTGGGCTGAGGGCTGTGGGGACCATGGTCTCTGGGAACATCTAGCTCAATTGGCATAACAGTTTATAAAGAAAACGTTCTGCATTCTACCTTGGTGAGTAGCGTCTGCGGTCTTAAAAGCCTGTGAGCAGCCATCTAAGATACACCACTGGTCTTAACCCTTTGGGATCAAGGGAGAATGAAGAAAACAAGATACAAAGAAAAGATTAGTCCAAAGGACTAATGGACCACAACTACGACAGCCTCTACCAGACTGAGTCCAGTACAACTAGATGGTGCCCGGCTACCACCACTGACTGCTCTGACAGGGATCACAACAGAGGGTCCTCGACAGAGCTGGAGAAAAATGTAGAAGAAAATTCTTACTCACAAAAAAAGATGAGACTTACTGTCCTGACAGAGTATCGGCCCCGGACACCCTTTTAGCTCAGTAATGAAGTCACTCCCGAGGTTCACCCTTCAGCCAAAGATTAGACAGGCCCGTAAAACAAACCAAGACTAACGGTGCACAACAGCCCAGAGACAAGGACTAGAAGGGAGGAGGGGGCAGGAAAGCTAATAATAGGGAACCCAAGGTCAAGAAGGGAGAGTGTTGACATGTCGTGGTGTTGTTACCCAATGTCATAGAACAATATGTCTACTGACTGTTTAATGAGAAACTATTTGTTCTGTAAACCCTCATCTAAAGTACAATAAAAAAAATTAAAAGAAACCAAAACGAAAAGTTGGCAGTCCAAATCCATCAGATGCTCCTTGGAAACCCTATGGGACATTTCTGCTCTGTCCTACGGAGTCGCTATGAGTCGGAACTGACTGGATGGCAATGGGTTTGTCTGTTTTTTGGTTTACACAAACACTATAATTAATATTCTAAATTAAAATGTTCAGTTATTTTATAGAGATGGTCATTGGTTATGATGGTATTCACAAATTAAGAGCTAAGGAAGATCTTAAGATGTTTTCCTCATAGTGTTGAGGATTTGCCTTATTTTGAGGTTAAAAGTGCAGACCTCAAACAAATTTGAATCCCCTGTTCTCTGTCCTACTTTTACTGAGCACTCCTTGTCTTCCTGGGAAAACTCCAAGCTGGCTTTCCCCACATCATTGTGCACTGGGCCATTGCATGAGGTCACGGTGCAGTTTGGGCACTGATCAAAGATACCCATTCAGGTGGTGAGGGGAGCTGAAAGTCTGTCCATGCATCACTTCCCAAGCCTTCTGCCCTAGGAATATGACTGCCCAAAGGGGGCACTTTTTCTAATTTTTGTAAAGACCCTATACAGTTTTTTAATTTTTTTTTTTTGGCGGGGTGGGGGGGTGATTTACGTGGCACCTAGCTTCATAGACTGACCATTTTGGAACACAGGAAAAGGGTTTCCCTTATAATCATTCAGTGCAGTGGACTGTGCCACTCTTGAGGTACACTGTTTATTGCTGCAACCCCAGTACCCACTGCAGGCTTGGCACATTTTGGACACTCAATGTATTTTTGTTGAAGGAATGAATGAACAAACACCTTTTTTTGCACAACTTTCTATGTCTCAGTGTCACTGATCTGGTGTGCCAGTCAGGATTTGGTAAAAGCTGATTGATACACTAGGTCTATATTTCAGATGATTGTGAGGATGGTACAGGACCAGGCAGTGTTTTTTCTATTGTACACAGGGTCACTATGAGTCGTAACCAACTCAACAGCACCCAACAACAACAACATATTTTAGAAGTGAAAACCAACAAACGCTAACCTAAGACAAGTACCAAGAGAGCAGTTTCCTGATCTGAGGTCATGTTGTGGAAGGGACATTTTAGAATTTCATAGCCATTATATATGTACTCACTTCTCTAGGGCCAGAGCAAGACTATACCGGACTTAGCTATCTAAATATTTGGCAGTCTACCCTCAGGACTAGGAAGAAGGTAGTGGGGAGGGATCAGAAAGTTCCTGCCACATGCTAGGCACTGCACCAGACTTGGTAAACATTGATTCACTTAATACTCACAGCTAGTTCATGCTATCTTCCTGTTTTTCATACAAAGAAACATAGGCTCAGCCAGCCTATTTACCTTGTATAAAATCACACCGGTAGTAAATGGCAGAGTCAGGATTTAAAAACAGCCAAATCAGACTCCAACACGTTCTACTGAATTTTGAGTTTGTAGGAGTCCCTCGGTGGCCCAAATGGTTAAACCCTTGGCTGCTAACTGAAAGGTTGGCAATTCAAGCCCACCCAGAGGTGGTTGGAAGAAAGGCCTGTTCTACTTCCGAAAGATCAGCTATTGAAAAGCCTACGGAGCAGTTCTACTCTGGCACACATGGAGCCACCATGAATCAGACTCCATGGCACCTGGTTTGGTTTGATTTAGGACCATCCTGGTGTATGTCACATGAAAATCAACATTTTTGTTGCTTTTCAGCTTTGTGAGACTCAAACTCTGGTGCCACCCACTGCTATACCCGTTGCCGTCAAGTCGATTCCGACTCATAGCAACCTTATAGGACAGAGTGGAACTGCCCCATAGGGTTTCCAGGGAGCAGCTGGTGGATTTGAACTGCTGACCTTTCAATTAGCTGCTGAGCTCTTAAGCACTGTGCCACCGGGGCCTTCCCCAACTGCTATAGCGTCAGTATAAGGAAAGGAAATGTGTTTTTAGAAATGCTGCTTTTCTTTTTTTAAACAGGGCTTTCTCTAGATGAGACTACCTGCTGAACTCCTGCGTGGAAAACCAGAAAGTCTTGGGTATACTGTGATGGTTCCACTTGCCAACTATGTTATTTTAGGCAGGGTACTTACCTCTCTGAGCCTCGGTTTTCTCATCTGTATTAAGAGTGATGATACTTAGGGCTTCAAAGTTAAATGATATCAAATATATAAAGGGCCTCTGTCCTCACTTTCCCCAGACATCAGTGGGACACTGGATCACACTTTCCTGCACTGAGCTCAGAGCCAGCTCAGGGCACCTGAGGTCTGTTACAAGATGGGCCGCTGACTTCATGACTGCTCAAATCTGTTCCCATGTTTTTACACTATGAGCAGCTGGCTATTTGTGGCCAGGCAGAGGTTTCTAATTACCCTTTCCTGTCACCCTTCCCTGGATCTCTCCCTCTTCCCAACACTTCCCTGCTAACATGCATACATTTCTGATGGACGGGCATAAAAAAGCTGGGGAAATTGAATTATGGCCTAAGTATTAGAGGAACTGAAAAGTTATTAAAACGGAATAGTGGGGATCATTGACTTTTAAAAAAGTAGGTTGCTTGAAGTTTGTGTGGTGTGATCTCTTTATTGTATACATGTGTATGTCCACACACAAACATAGAAAAGGATATGCAGAAAGAGGTTAACAATGGCAATCTCTAACTTGGTAAAAATGTGACATTTTTATTATTTCAAATTTTTGCTTCTCTGGTTTTTTTTCTTTCTTTGTATTTTTCTACAATGTACCTGTACCCCATCTGTAATAGTAAACAAGACATTCATAAAATTGCATAACACTTAATGGTTTATAGTCTGGTTTATTTACGTGTTCTCCTATTTTACCCTTCCCGGAAGATCAGGGTATTATTATTACCCTCATTTTAGAGATAAAGAAGCAGTCTCAGAGAACTTAGGTAACTTGCCTGAGGTCACCCACTGAGGCAAGACGCAGGAGCAGACCATACCAAGTCTGCCGATTAAATACTGCACAGCCTCCATTTGCTGAGATCGGTGCTAGGTGTGTAAGAAAAGGGAGGAAGAGACTCAAGAAATGACAACATTTAGGAGAGCAATTGCACAATTTTAAATAGAAAACACCCAAGGGTAGGATGCAACTTCAAATGCAGCATTTTCAGAAATGGATACGTTTTCAGAGCTGGGCTGAATTCCCTATTTCATAGACCAAGATAGGGTTCTTGAGAGGAATCCGGGAGAGACTATTTGCTCTGATCATTTAACCTCTGACTTCTTAGCTTGTGCCTGAAGATAATTGAGTGCCTATCACACAGAGATGTTGCAAGGACTAATGAATGGTGTGCTTGGAGCTCCTTTGAGAAAAGAGCTATTCGAATGCCATGTATTCTTACCACATTAATATAAATTATAATTATTCATCCCTTCTCTCTTCCTGTTGCTCAAGATCGAGTGCAATAGCTACCAGACCTGCAGAAGGAAGAAAATCTTTCGTTCTTGCTCTTGGAGGGAAAGAAGGGAGGAAAAGAAGGGAGTCTAGTTCTCCCTGCTCCTTCTCTTCTGGAAAATTTTAACAACTATGATGGACAGCATAATCCATCCATTGTCACACTACCTAATTTTACCCACCACCACCCCGCCCCTGCTTCCCCCCACCTTTAAGACTTGCTTCTGTGGTGTTAGGCATTATTCCTTCTCAGAGCTCTTTTGTAAGATGGGAAACAAAGCTGGCTTCAAAGATGTGCAACCTGTGTAATTGCACAGGACCCCGCGCTCAGAATGGCCTCATGTTTTGGCTTTATTGCTCTATTGTCTCTTCCTTGAAATTCTGAGTAATTTTATCTTGTGTTTTTTAAGTGAAGTCTGATAGAACAATGGAGTATACATTGGTGTCTTAGAGCTTTGGCTCATGTGCTGTCTCAACTCCTGCTGCCTGCCTGCTTCCCCTAGATGGGTCTTTGGCCATCTGCTCCTCTGTTCTTGGCACCCCAGAAATGGCCCAGCCTTTTTCCCCATGGCCCTACCCTATGACCACTGCTGCTCCCCATCCTCCGGTAGGGGCCTGGGTGCAGGTATAGGGAGGGTCCAGGTTAGGTGTGCATGCCTTGCAATATCTAGATACAGCACGGTAGCAGCTGTCCACACCTGAGGTTTGCAGTGCCGCAATGTGGCCAGCGGAGGCCATGTCTTGACAGGGGCCAGCCACTCACCACTACTGATCCAGGTACCTAGCACATCCCCGTATAGAGTTTGCAATACCCTTAGTGGTCACCTGTCTGCTATGTGTTGGGACAGTGAGTCCTTGGGAAGGGAAAATGCCTGACTCAACTTCCCCAGGACCCACACCTGGCTGGGCCACAGCATGTCATTACAGCTGGAACCCGACAGCTAGTGAACTGTACATGTACCCCAAGTCATGGAATAGGGGTCCCCGGGTTCCTCTGAGGGTCTATACTCGCCCCACAAGTATCCCCATGCGTGAGGGAGCAAGATATTAAATGGCAAATAACAAACACATGTCTTTCATTAATTGTGACAAATATACTATAGCAATATAAGATGTTAACAATAGGGGAACCTATTGTTAGGGTGTAGGGTATTCAGGAACTTTACATTATCTTTGCAAATTTTCTGTAAATCAAAAACTATTCTAAAATAAAAAGTGTACCAAAAAAAAACCAAAAACAAAAACACTGGGACAGGCTGACGGAGAGACAACAAAAGAAAGGAAAAAGCTTCATTCTTCAGTACTGTTAACAGAGATTTTTTTTGTTCTTTGAGCCAGGGGCCCTGCACACTCAGTTTGCACTGGGCCCTGCAAATTCTGTAGCCGATCCTGACTATAAAACTTCTTCTTAAATATGCAGTTCTGTTATCTCCCTTCCTAATCCTTACCACACTCTTCCTACCCCCAAATACCAGGACTTTGGGTTACTTTGATTGCCATTAGTAATTCTCCTAGGCATTGATTATCTACTAAAAACTAGCCACCATATCAAGCACAGTATTTGCTTTACCTCATGCAATCCCTTTATGCTTGTATGAGGTAAATATTCTTCTCCTTATTTTACAGATATAGGAAATTGAGGTCCAGGTAGTGGTGGAACAGAAAGTCAAAATACCTGAGTCTCACTCCACAGCACTACAGATGTACCGTTGAGCCTCTTGGTGCCCAACTATTTGTAGGCTGCTTGGGTAGGCTTTTCAGTTTTCACTCCTCCAAGTGTCTACTGAGTCTTTACCAGGAACCAAGCGTCCTCGCATGGTACAAATGGCTAATGCTCTCAGCTGCTAACCAAAAGGTTGGAGGTTGAAATTTTCCTGGAGGTACCTCAGAAGAAAGGCCTGGCGATCTACTTCCAAAAATCAGCCACTGCAAACCTTATGGAGCACAGTTCTACTCTGACACACACGGGGTCACCATGAGTCAGAATCAATGCCATGGCAACTGGTTTACTGGTACTATGTACCAAGCACTGAAACTGGTGCCAGAGCTACGATGCAGAGTAGAGGCCAGTCCTGAGCTACACTGGTTATTTTATTTGGCTGTACTCCTGCCCCCCCATAAGTGGCAAGTGTTCGATGTCCCCCCATACTTAGCCCACTCTAGTGTCCCTCCACACTCCCCTCTTCACCTACTTTCTGTGACGAGAAGACTGTGCCCGATATATCTGCAAGTTCATGCACTATGGGACAAAAGGAAGTCCTGACTGCTGATTAAGAATTTGGGAAGTGACAAATTCTCATAACTCAAAAATGTAATAATTTTTGCTTATAAAAATATTGTGGTTGACCAGAATAAGAGAGGGCAATGGAGAGAGATCGTGTCACATCCATTGGCCAGACATTGATGTCTCACTCTTGTGCCAATGCTAGAGGACAGGTGTGCTTGTGCTGTGTAATACAGACAATAAACAAGCTGTGGTGGAAACACTGAATCTGTATATCTTTGAAGAGTCCCTTCTGTTTCAGCACTTCGGCTGTTCCAATGACTGTATTTCGTTTGTCAAGCTTGAGTGGAAATCAGACCCCTTTTTTCCTTTTCATGAAGAAATATGACATATCATCTTACAGTCATTTTGCTTATCAGCCAATTCAAAAGGCTCTGAATGAGTTGCTTACTCCCCCACTGTCCTGGTGGATGCCTGATCTTAGTTACAGAGAACCACAGGTTGTGATGTGGAAGATAACCAAGTTAGTAAAACCTGAGTAATTGGGAAGTGGTTGGATTTTTCTCTGTTAGTAGAGACAGGGAGTGAGGATGGGAGAACTCTGTCTCTTCAGAAAAGACTTTCTTGGAAGAAGTGTCCTTTTGGAAGGAAACAGAGGAGGCAGGGGGTGTCTCGGAAGCACTATATAGTAAGTGGGGAGCTTCTTCATGTTGAGGCAACATTGCAAAATTGGGAAGGAAGAAAGGAAGGAAGGTATGTGAAAGTCTGGCTTGAAATGAGTTTTGCTAATAACACTTCAATTCTTGTCTGCACATTTTTTGATGAGTGAAAAAAATGGAGGAAGTCACTTCCAGTGGTTTTGTGGCTTTTTAAGTATGACGTACAGGATATTGAATTTTAACCCCTGTTTAGTTGGGGGCAAACAAAGCACCTATTCTTTGAAGTGTACATCTGTGGCCAAGTGATTCCAGTCTCCTGGAATCGCTCTTCTGCTTATTCCCTTTTCTGTTTCAAGAACCTGATTGCCACACACATAAAATTATTCATATAATAATGAAAAGCTATGTGGTCTATAAAACGTATAAAAAATGTATTCTAAATCTGACAGAAATGCATGTGCCTTTTTCTTTACACTAGAACTCCATACAAGATTTTTAATTGTGTTCGTGCCTGTCATGTACTTGTGTTCCAGAAAACCTGGTAGAGTTAATGGATGTTGTTCCCCTTGAAAAGAGACATTTAGGAGGGACAGACTGATTGCTTTTTAGTAGCTGTCTGTAATATCATTAACTCATTTAGCATTTATAAAAATTAATTCAATGTTTATTAACACTGGGTTCTTAAATCAATAACCTGAAGTATTGTTTAGAACCATAAACTTTTGGATATGCAAAGACATGTTGTGGACATTTAAAAAGAGTTTCAATTATCCAACAAAAATATGATCTTGAAAACTATATATATCTATGTATAGTTTGTTTTGTTTTGTTTTGGTGTGGACCACTGAGAAAACTTTCCAGAAAGTCTAGATTCCTAAAGTGACAAATCAGAGCCGCTGGCTTAATCAAAATGGAAATCTGCCGCGTTCACATCTGGCTCCACCTGAAAGTCCGGTTCAGAATTTCTCTGAGATCCTGGCACTAGCAGAAGGGAAGTTTTAGCTTTGTTTAGTGTAACAAGAGCACAGGACTCCCAGGCTAGTAAATGTGTTCACGTAAAATCCCAGACAGTCTCTCTTAAAGTCTTATCGGCGAGACCTCGTTTTGAGCCTAATTAAAAGAAGGCTTCAGGGGAGGCGAGGAAGAGCGAAGTCTCTTACTTGTTCGGTCAGTGTTTGCCGAATTAAGTTATTCCAACATTAATACATTCCAGGAATGAAAGACTGTCTAGCCTTCCAATGTCATTGCCAAACGTCCTTTTCCCGCTAGATTTTCTGCTGTATGCTTCCTTTAGAAGAAAAGCAAACTGAGAAGACGCTTTCCTCACTTCTCTTGTAGACTGCAAACGTTCAGAAATGACATCACGCACCCCAAAGAGCCCCGGGATGACTAAGGCAGAGAGAGCCTGAGAAAACTCCTCACTGCTTCTTTCAGTTTTAGGGCACATTTATGCAGATGAGCTTAGAAGAGACAGTTTCCCCGCCTTCTTCCTCAGAGGAAGTTTCTTGGTAGATCACGGACACCTCATCCAGGCAGGAGGGGGTGAAAACTTGGCACCAGCCACCTCAGGCAGAGCACCACGGTGATTTGTTCTCCTGGTGGAGAGAGCTGGAAGGAAGGAGTCGGCGGCGCAAATAATGAAGGAGCACTGTGGCACCTTCAGTAGCGCCGGGATCAGCGGAGGCAGCGGTGACTCGGCTATGGACAGCCTGCAGCGGCTCCAGCCTAACTACATGTCTGTGTGTTTGTTTGCAGAAGAATCTTATCAAAAATTAGCAATGGAAACCCTGGAGGAATTAGACTGGTGTCTAGACCAGCTAGAGACCATACAGACCTACCGCTCTGTCAGTGAGATGGCTTCTAACAAGGTAAGAGAGGACCGTTTTATTCATTAATATGGGACCGCTCAGGGAGCTCCCAGCCTGCAGCAGAGGTACACCAGGGACCGCGACTGCAGGAATATGTTTGCCGATTTCTTTCAGAATATCCTGTTCCAAAGAGCCACACTTTGCTTGTATCTTAATGCTACAGCAAAAGTTTAAGATCCACACCAAGCTTTGCAATCACAGCAACCAAACTTTTTTTTTAAATGATATAGTTTGGAATACGTTTAATGTGAGAGCTCGCAAGTCACTACACAAAAGAAAATGCCTTAAAAAAAAAATTATCAGGAAGCTAAACTGTGAATGAATCCATAGGGTAAAATTTGTAACATGTTCCACTGCAATTATGTGTTAACATAGATATTTTTGACCAAAGATAATTTGACCTCCGTCTATCCGTGGAAGAGAATGGCTCTGAAGATTGATAAATTCCTTCTGAGAAGAAGGACATCCTGGGATTTTCTATTCTTTTGTGATGCTGGGATGACCTATGATAAAAAGTGACAATAATACTTTGTCCCGAAAAGAAAGTTATTTTTTAAAAGATTGCTGGTTTTCAGAGTGGAATAATTTGAAACTGAGTTTCACCCATACTGCAAAGACATTAGTTTATTTACAATCCCCAGACAAAACTTACTGTTGAAGAGCTTTAATTATCCATCATTATATCATTTGTTTAATTAACACCTGGACTTAGAGTACTAATTTATGTAGTGAGAGTCATTGTTTTTTGTTTTTATTTTTTCCTTGGAGAATTTTAAACTGTATATATATATATATATATATTTATATGTATATGGAGCACTGGTGGCAAAGTGGTTAAGAGCTGAGACTGCTAACCAAAAGTTCAGCAGTTTGAATCTACCAGCCACTCCTTGGCAACCCTTTGGGGCAGTTCTACTCTGTCCTGTAGGGTCACTATGAGTCAGAACCGACTCGACGGCACGCAACAACAACAACAATACATGTATGTATACATATGTATATGTTCACACACATATATAGAAAGCCTTAGCACTGTAACCTTCTAAGTGCATGTTTTCAGAGTCCCTATCAGTCTAGCCTGAGGCGGTGTCTTACGTTTCTGGGGCTGGGAAGAGATTTTGCTGCACACCTGCCAACATGCCCTCTCTAGCCCTAGGTTTACTTGGGAAGTGGGTCCCTCCTCCCTCTTTCCTGGGGTTAAAAGTATCACCTTCCATCAAGGCTTGCTGTCTCCTGCTCAAAGGACCTGAGCAGAGGAAGCAATGAGTCCTTAAGAGTCCTGAAAGAGGAGGGCTCTTCTCACTTGAGAATTCATTGCTTTTTGGTTATTAATTAAGAGAGCAAAAACAAGTCACTTTCTAAAATTTTCGTTCAGAGTATGTAACTACTTACTGCCTTTTTTCTTCTGAAGCTCTAAATTAAAGGCTAAATTCAGGGTTTTTCCAGGCCGTTGTAAAACTCACCCAACTGCTTCCCCATATTCTAGAGCTGAGCTGCGTAACTTCTCCAAAACACACTGGACTCTATGTAGAGGGGGTTTTTTACACATGGTTTAATTTAGCCTACTTAGAAATATTAACAGCTACTCTGTTCTCTGCCTTTTG
Organism: Dugong dugon; assembly: GCA_030035585.1. Classification (NCBI taxonomy): domain Eukaryota; kingdom Metazoa; phylum Chordata; class Mammalia; order Sirenia; family Dugongidae; genus Dugong; species Dugong dugon. The sequence goes on from CM057462.1 coordinate 95,301,191, forward strand.
TAACCACTGATGTGCATGCAAGATATAGAGCCAATATTTGGAGGTAGTTTCTCATCTTGTGCCCTCCTAGAGGACATGGTGAACTCTTCCGGAATCACTAAGGTAAAGTAGGCAATTCACTCTAGGGGGAGAAGAAGAAAACTCACTGAGAAACTGCAAATGGCTCTTATTTTTCAGTTTGCCTACTGATGAGTCGTAGCAGTCTAACCAGGTTTGTGTCTAGAGTGCTGAAATTAGACACTGTCTATCTGTCTGTCTTGCAATTTTATTAAAAGTAATTTCATATTCAGTCTAGTAGTTACTAAGGGTCTGAGGCCGGGGATGTTGTAGGTCCTGGTGAGAATTCCAATCGCTTCAGGCTTCCGCTCCTCCTTTATGGTGTGGTATGCAGGAAGTAATGAAAGTTGAATAGCACTAACCCTAAAGAAAGGGCTAAACCTTAATGCTGACGCACTTAGCTCAAGTAGAAGGCATGTAGCATCGCCTATTTTCTAGATCTACAGTGGAAAGCTAGTAGGGCAAAGCGATTAGCCATTGTATGAGTATGAGTGATGTCTGGACTGACAGCTAAAGTCAACTTTAGTTTTTAAAAAGATCACTTTTTACTTAGCTATAGTTTTCTTTTTTTTTTTAAGTCTTGATCATTCAGATAATTATTTCAGATAAAGCTTGAGTAACTTAAACCATGGTGCATGGCACATATGATGTGCTATGACATATGATATGATATGATATGATATAATGCAATGAGGACTTTTTGTGGCTACCAAAATGAAATTGATCTGAATTGGTTTTATGGGGAATTGAATTATCTGTGATAAAAATAAAATTCCACATTCAATTTTAAATGTTGTTGAAATTATTTGAGCTTTCCAACAAAGTTGCTGTTTAAAAACATAATCATTACTGTCTTCATCATCATCACTTCTGTGCAGTCTTATTTGGTCACATCTCGCTTATTAGCACTGAACAACAGTGCCACAGCAAATATCTGAGTTGTAGACATGGAAGTGAGTGTGTAGATGTTTTATGGAAGGAGTATGTGCAGAACATGGTCTTTGGGATCAGAAAATTACTGTTCCACTCCTGACTCTCCCATTTATTAGCTGTTTGGCCTTGGCCAATTTACTTAATCTCTCTGGGACTCAACTTTCTCATCAGGAAAACAGGGATAAAAGTGGAACCTATCTCACAGGTTGTTGTGAGGTAATTCATCTAAAGCATTCAGTAAGGTATCTGATATGTAGTCAAAGTTTAATAAATGATAACTTATTGGAACATGTCCACAACAGTTTTGCAAAAAATACGTGTCCCTAGTTCTTTCTCAGCTAAGGGACTGCTGAGTTTTGTTTGTAACCCCTGAACTCACTTAAGAGTGCGTGTTATGTTTCGGGGGTATTTGGGAACTACAGATGTGCTGGTCTACTTGCAAACAGTAGCGAGTTGACTGCCTCTAGAGGAGGAAAAAGAACAAACAGTTTTTCATAGTTACTTCATCTGGGTAGGGCTATATATATTTTATTCTCTTTGTTATTAACTCTTTTATGTTTTAAAGAGGACTGAGTGACTCAAATATTGTAACTAGCTTTCCCAACTGTACTTCAGAGCCCAGGGTGATAGATAGGAAACTGTTTCTGTGACTTATAAAAATACAGTCTTCTCCTTGGCCCGAGTTTCCCAAATCCCTTAACGCTGACTACAGGCCAAATGGAATTTCAGAATATCAGAGAAATATTCAGTCAGGTAGGTTAATATCGTAGATTATTTCCCCCCAAGAATGATAGCAAGATGACATCAATCTGGCGGGAATTTTACAAGGTGACAGCATTGTTTTACAAAATGAAAAGGATGTCCAGTGAAACTTCTGTCAGCAGCCCAAGGTCAGTTAGAAGTGTTAGAGCTGTTTTGCTTAAAACTGTTTTGCTCAACGACAGATTGTGCTCTTCGACGTCTTCATTAATTTTTGCATTTCAACTTTTATCACCTCCTGAATCAGAAGAATTGTCTTACACTTCAGTGAAATGCATCAGAACATGAGCTCCTCGGTGGCAAAACAGTCAGATGTTTTGAAAACAGGATGCTTTGGCTCTGCATTATAAAAAGAGGAACGGAAAGAGAAACAGTATAGAAAGGAAGAAAGCAAATAGCCTCAGCAGGATCCCCAGCCCAGCAACGGCATAAACAGTGACCTATCTTCCTGACCTTCACTGTGGCTCAGTTCCTGACCTCGTGTCACCAAAGCCAATCGACGTCATTGGAGGAGGATAGCAGGAATGGCGCAGCTGCTGTGAGGGTGACTAGAATTTCCTGTCTCCTTCCTGACAGACGCAGTCAGAAAAGTACAGAGTTGCAACCACAGTGGTGAGGGAGGACCGACACAGAACAATCCTAGTGAGGCATAGTTGTGACTGGTGGGTAGAGGGGTGTTTCTTCCCCCATTTTACTAAGAAAGAAACACAGTCTCTTGCCTAGAATTTTCGGGTGAATGTCAAAGGGGTCATTTGCACCGAGCATGTTAGATGTTTCTCAAAAGATGAACATGATGTGGTATTCGATATGGAGCTATGTTTAAGCAACTCATCACTGTACTAGCTATCCCCGAAAGGCCCTCCAGTGTCCTTTATATAATCTACTCTACTATCCTTGCCCTAGGGCCATTTTGTATGTAGTACAAAGGTTTGTGTCCTATCAGTAGAAATTGATACTCTGCTGTTATAAAGAGTAATCCTGAAAAATAGCAATATTTTCTTTAAAATGAAGCATTAGGACCTGTTGTAGTTAGTGGCCATCCATTCGCATTGGACTCATGGCGACCTCATATGTTACAGAGTAGAACTACTCCATAGTGTTTGCTAAGAAACCTACAAGATAGGAATGAAAGATAGGTGGTTGTTTGTTTTTTTCACTTAAAGCATCTTCATTTTGGAGAGAGGGAAGGAAGAAATAGAAGTTGAGGGTAGATATGCTAATGACAGGGTTTTGACTGCTTAAACTTTGACTAGGACTAGTGGAAAGGCAAACACATATCAAAAGCCCTAAAAATGCTCATATCCTCTAATCTATTAATTTGAGTTGTGGGACGCTAACCTAAGAAAGTAAACCCTGGTGGCATAGTGATTAAGAGCTACGGCTGCTAACCAAAAGGTTGGCAGTTTGAATCCACCAGGTGCTCCTTGGAAACTCTGTGGGGCAGTTCTACTCTGTCCTATAGAGTCACTATGAGTCAGAATCAACTCGACGGCAATGGGTTTAACCTAAGAATGGAGTCCTGGTGGCGCAGTGGTTACGCGTTTGGCCGCTAACCAAAAGATTGGCAGTTGGAATCCGTCAGCCGCTCCTTGGACAGAGTTATAATGATGAAAAACTATTGTAAATTGGTTGTTATTAATATCATATCAACACAGTAGAATATCATATAGTCATTAAATAGTATTTATAATGAGAACTAATCACATGAGGAAATGTTGACTAAAAAAGTTGGAGATAAATTATCCTTAGAGTCATTTTAAATTATGACAGGGTAAAAATGTTAACCCTGGTTGTCTTTGTAAGACAAGATATTTTCTGTTGCTTTATATTTTTCTGTACTTTCCAAACTCTGAGTTTTGATTTTTTTTTTTTTAAATTTAGAAATTAATACAGCAAAAAGTGAAGAAAAACAGCCAGTGCTAGGGGCATTTAAAGTAGCTCACTTCAACTATTTTTTGCTAGATTTTGATCACCAAATTTTGAGGAATAAGAAATTAGTTCTCTTCACTTGAAATGACTAAGACAACTACTTATAGCTTCTACTCAAGAAGGATAAATAGACTATGAGAATGTTAAAAAACCATGCAAACTAAACTGGGAATGTCCCGTGTTGTAGGTAAGCTTCATCAGCCTCTTGCTGAAGATGAACAGTTTAAGCTGGATTTGTAATCAGGCATGTATTTTAATATCTAGTCGCCTACTCATTCATTACCCATATGATGCTGGAGAAGTCATGTCATAATCAAATTACCTTTCGTTTAGGTTGTCCTTTACATTTTACAAAGTTGTTTGGAAAGCATTAGCTGTTTAACCCTCACTTTTTATTGATGAAGAAACTGATACTTCTGCTTTCTTGTCTATAAAATGAAGACTTCAAGAGATAGGATTTTAACGATCCTTCCAGGTTTAAAATTCTACGATTTTGTCTACTGCAATCATGTGAGTTTATAACGAAAAGAAAAATGTTTAGAACTTTTTTTTGTTTTTGCTTTGGTTTATCAGATTTTATCATCTGTGCTACCAAAGACATTAGGTAATTGCCAAATTAAGACATCACTTTTCTCCGATCAGTTTTAGCACAGCCGGTATGGTTGCGTTGGAAAAACATTTCCAGTTAATGACAATTTATCTGCTTACTGTTTTCTTTCCAAAGTAACTGTTACGGATTATCTTTTCATATAGCAAATGTTGCACCTCTTGTCCTAAATCTAATATTTTTTAATTGACTTAATCATTTTCACTTCCTGGCATCGGTACTCAGTTTTCATTTCTAGCTATTGCTGAAGGTTATAACATTATGCCACTATGCTGCTAGCAAAGGTAACTTGGCCATTTAAAGTTCTTAATGATCATTTAAAAAGTTACCATATTTTGAATAGTTAAAAAGAAAAATGAAGAGATGAAATTGACAGCCGTGAAGATGAATTTTATTCTCCATAAATTCTCTAAATTTCAATCTCTGAGGGCTTTAGGTTTCCAAAGCGGTACATTTTAAAATTGCAAGTACTTAGCAGAAGGAAACACATGGTGACTGACGAGCAGAATTGCATGATTTATAGCTTTTAAACTCTGCTACATAAAGAGAAAAAGATCATCGGGCATCTCTCAAAGAGAGTAAGATAATCAGGCACTTCCCAAAACAGAAGCTAAAGAAACAGGAGTTTAACTGTCTTCTTCGTTTCTAAATAGCTTAACAGTCCTTTCTTTGTGGAAGCACTTGGCTACTTTAAAGTAAATCAAACAAAGGAAGTTACAGTAAAATATCCAAGAGACTAAACAGTTTGGCACCAGTTGAGGGAAACATCACGTACAAGTGGGCAAGACAGAGAGGGGCTGGCAGGCCCCTGAAAAATGTTAGAGGGGAAGGATGTGCAGGGAAGCACATAGACAATTGGCACAGTGCCTCCAAGAGTGTGAGATCCATTGAATGGGATACAAGTTTGCTGTGGCATCCTCTGGTTTAGTAAGGCGTGGGAGCTGAGCTACCTTCTACTTGCTGGGCACATTTTACTTAAAATGTTTTGGAATAGTACAAAAGCAATATCTTCCGTTGGCTTTTCCGTCATAGGTAACAGTAGTATAAAACTTGAGACACTTTTAGACTGGGATATGTTTTTTAAAAAGAGACAAAAAGTACTAAAAAAATAGAAACCAAACATTTATCCTACTAACGTATTACAATTCTACTTTTCAAAACTAGTTTTCTAGATTTATATTTGACACTTTAAACATAATTACCGGATTTTTCTTTTATGTGGAAAGAGAGACCCCTCCTAACGTGACTTATTTATCAGATGTTGAGAATGTAAAGCTCCCTTATCGGCCTGCCAGAGGAGCAGCAAAGGTAATTAATTTCCCTGTCTTCATTCCTGTTTGCTTTTTAGAGATTTGCTCACTTGGGGACTCTCAAGTGAGTTAGCAGAAAGATTGGATTAGATGGATTAGAATTCAGTAAAAGAAACAGCCCTATCAATAACAATGTAGATATATTTAAATTAAGCATGATCGATTCCGAATCAAATTTATTACAAAGCACCAAATAACTTTCAAACCCTTTGCTTGCTAAGTTTTGGTAAGACTAGAGCTTGGAATATTGAATTATACTTTCAGTAAAAAAAAAAAATGACAACTCTATCTTGTCATAGAATAATTGAAACAATGCTAGATAAAGAATAAACAGCTTAATCTACACTTTCATCTTTGTTTGAAGATAAAGTCAATTCCAACTCATGGCGTCCTCACGGGAGCAGAGTAGAACTGCTCCATAGGGTATTCAAGGTTTTGACTTTTTGGAAGCAGATTGCCAGGCCTGTCTTCCAAGGTGCCTCTGAGTGGGTTTGAACCACCAACCTTTCAGTTGGTAGTCCAGCGCTTAACCATTTGCGCCACACAGGCACTCCACGCTGCTAGTTTGGGAAGTTGAAATCGAGATGACCATCTCAGTTTGACTCTTTCCTTACACCCCAGAATGTTTCTGCCCAATGGCCCAGATTAGTGGAACTCTCACAACTTCAATACTATTTATTGATGTTGTATTACCAATATCCTGGTACGTTGTTAGCCACACATTTTAGAAACAATATCAATGTAATTAATGCCTTGTAAACGTTTTAAGGGAAACCCTGGTGGCGCAGTGGTTAAGAGCTCGGCTGCTAACCAAAAGGTCAACAATTTGAATCCACCAGCTGCTCCTTGGAAATCCTATGGGGCAGTTCTACTCTGTCCTGTAGGGTTGCTATGAGTCAGAATTGACTCGACGGCAACAAGTTTGGTTTTTGGTTCGAATGATTGTAACAGCGGACTTCCAGGTTTCTCTCTACTCTTGACGTCAGAAGATCTGTTGAAAATCTAGCTTAAGAATATCAGTAAGAGTTTCATTATTACTCAAGAATAAATACAAGCCTTTAACCCTCCTCTTGGCATACCTCTTGGGATTTTCTTTATGTCTGCTCCAGATTGCAAGCTCTCAGGGCCTGAGATAATGTTTTGAATTTTTAAAATTCCACATTTGCTCCAGGATATCAAGGTGGCATAGCTTGATTTCTGTTCACCTGTAAGGAAGGTACCGTGGGTGGTGCAGATGGCTAACATGCTTGGCTGCTGACAAAAACGTTGGCGGTTCAAGCCTACCCAGAGGCACCTTGGAAGAAAGTCGTGGCAATCTACTTCGAAAAATCAGCCATCGGAAATCCTGTGGAGCAGAGTTCTACTCTCACACACATGGGGTCACCGCGAGTCAGAATCGACTCCATGGCAATTGGTTGGTAAGGAGGGACGTGTAAAGCAAGTGGAGGGTTTTGTTAGTGGTAGTTGATTTTTGGCTTATGTCTGCAGTCCACTTGATTTAAAGTTTAGTTTGACGTGAGGACTTTTGATAGATTATCCTGCTTTGGACCAAGGCCAGGATACCTAATGACCTCACTGGTGGGCACAGCACAATATTGAAGGTTTTTTTTTAGCATTTTCAAAACTTTAAACTCGTGCAGCATCCTTATGCTGTCCAGCAATAGGTGCGTTTTCAGTGTACTTCTGCATTTCATTTGATGGTGAGAAACCAGGGAGCTTCTAATGGTCACTAATGAAATGGACTGCAACTCCCACTCTGGATATCCCATTCATAGCCCATGCAGGGTCAATTTAACCGGCCAGATGCTACCCATTTACCAAGCTGAAAGGGCACAGTGCCCTTCCTGCCTGCAGCCCCTGTCCATTGTGATTGCTACTGCTGACCAATTTCTGTAATTGAGTCAGAATGATTGCGTTTACTGATGCAATGGATATGTTGTTCTTGGCCAGACACGTACATTATTTGTGTTCTTGACAGGGTGAGCTGCCACTGAATTTTACCCTGCTGTATTTTAACACACTCAGGGTCCGGTTACACAGTGTGTTTGCATCTTTTTAATCCATTACATGGGAGCTTCCCTGATTCTGTCTCATCAATTTACCAGTATTATTGTAAAAACATTTTGAAGTCAGTATAATTTAATTTCAGAGACTCTGTTTTGTTTTTATTTTAATTAATTAGAAACAATCTTGGACTAATAGTCTTGTTTTGTATGTTCAGGTATTAAGACAAGGTTATTGTCTAATGCTAATGACACGTCTGGCATAGTAAAATTTTCAAACTGAGAAAGGTCATACGTTGCTTTTCAAGAAAGATTCTTCAGGGCCCTTAGTAAACTCCTAAAATAATAGAACTTTGCCCAAACCAACAACAACAACAAAATAAAATAAACATCCTTAGGCAAAGGTGGATTCTTTTTTTTTAAGTAAGGGAGATATTTTGGGTTAAAAATGAGTAAAATGTGGCCCCTTTTTTCTTATAGGTAATAAAGGAGGAGGAGACATTAGTTAGGAAGAATTTGAGGAAGATTTTTCTTTTTTGATCTGTTTTTCAACTCTAACCACAAAATTCAGGACTGCATTCCCCAGAGAACTCTGCTTCTTCCTGAGAGCATTAGTTAGGGGGCAAAGAAGGATTTCTAAAGTCTGTTTCCTCATTCAGCACTTCCTGAGGTATCAGGATAGACCTTTGAAAAAGAAAGAGTCACTCTCTTTAACTGCATATATATTTATTATTTTCATGTAGCTAGATCCAGGGTAGGCTCCTGGTAAGGAAAAATATCCAAAGAGCCCTTTCCTGCTTACACAGCGCTCTCGTCTATGTTATCTTGTACGATACTCACCATGAGGAAAAAAAAACCCATTGCCATCATGTTGATTCCTACTCATAGCAACCCTATAGGACAGAGTAGAACTGTCCCGTAGGATATACAAGGAGCAGCTGGTGGGCTTGAACTGCCCACCTTTTTGTTAGCAGCCAAGCTCTTAACCACTGCACCACCAGGGCTCCATGAGAAAGGCAATATTATATCTGTATTTTCAGATGTGAGACTGAGATTCAAGAGGGATAAGTGATTTGTCCAAGCTCCTCAGCTGCTAAATGGCAATGCTTGAAATCAAACGTTATTCTCTTGGCTCCAAAGTCAAATGATTTAAGAATGAAAATTAAAGGAAAATTCACAGGGTGGTTTGTTATATTCTTATAAAACTTGGTTGGTTAACAAGACATCTCATCATAGAATTTTAAAGCCAGAGATAAACCAACGTTCCTTCTTATTTTTCAGGCCTCAGTTTAAATGTTCACCCTTTGAAGAGACTTCTTTAATTACTCTCTGCAGCAGCTTATTTGTTTTACAATTTGCTGTCACAGTGTGTGACTTTTGCTTTGTTGTTGAACTTGGTTTTACTCATCTTCTTTATTAAACTGTAAAGTTACTGGGGACATGACAATATTGCCGATTGAGGACAACATGCCTGGTTTCTCAGACTAAGTTACCATACAGGGATGCAAACTGAAGTTCAGTTAATTTCCAGACTCAGCTGGATATTCAGCTGATCTTATGTCCTGCTATTACGATGCGGGGTTTGCTGTCAGAGTCTCGTTTGAGCTGTTAGGGCCCACTGGTAAGGCAAACAGGTAACCAGCACCTCCTCAACTTCATGTGTGACCTATACAGCTGACTCTGAAACTGCCTTTAGAAGTCTTCCAGGAACCAACAAGCTATTATTGTAGCTTCAGCATTTAGAACAGCTATAGCAACCCTGGTAGTGCGGTGGTTAAGAGCTACGGCTGCTAACCAAAAGGTTGGCAGTTTGAATCCACCAGCCACTCCTTGGAAACTCTATAGGGCAGTTCTCCTCTGTCCTGTAGGATCACTATCAATCAGAATCGACTCGACAGCTGTGGAGGGGTGTGTGTGTGTGTGTGTGTGTGTGTGTGTGTGTGTGTGTGTGTATGTGTGTTTTAATAAGCATATGGTAAGCATCTAATAAATATTTGTTGAATCAATTTAAAGAGGACCAAATATGTTGTCAGTGGCAAATCCATTAGAACCCAGGAACCATGATATGTATAGGTACTTGCCATGTTTAATCCCAGTTTTTCCAGTTGTTAGGTTGGAGAAGAAATGCCCATTTGGCTCACACTGACTCTTTAAAGTTCCCTCAGAGGCAGCAAAAACTTGCTCCTGAGCCTTCTCTCACATTCAAAGTCAGATAATAGACAACAGGTTGTCAGGGACAAATGTTCTTTCCTTAGATGCAGAATTGTGAAGCATGGGGCTTTTGTTTGGTTTGGCACTGAGGCATTTGGCTTCCCTTGAAAACTTTGCATCCTGTGGACAAGAATCAAAGCCTTTCAGTGACTGGCAATGACGGTTGCATACTCAGCCAGAAGCATGTTTATGAGCACATGTTGTGTCTGTAACTCAGCCACTCTTCCTATCAGTTGTGTCTGGAGAACAGCAGCCCGATCATTATGCCATTGTTTGCTTATGTTTTTCATTCATGGCCTATGCTGAAGCTTCTCCCACCCCTACCCCAGCCACGTATTCAATTAAGTCAGATGTGCTACCAGGTTGACCTCAGCTGTGGAAATCTGAGCAAAATACATACTTGATGCAGTTACCCTTTTGTCAGGAAACGTGCAGTCCCTCATGGCTTTTGGTCAATTCATAAAGAGTCCTAAAGGCTTTCAATTTGAGGAAATAGGCTAAGTCAAGGAAGCATGAATGGATAGAGTTAGCAATAGCCGGACATCTCCAAATAGGCCTTGTAATGATATGACTTTAACATAAGGACATTTTGAGTTATGTTCTTCATTTGCCATGCTTCATCCATCTTTCTGGCAATTCTGGTTTACACTCCTTAGACTGGTGAATAATCTAAATGTCAACCAGCAAGCTTGAACTTCTGTGAGTAACTCATGTGTCACGTAATCCACATGACACAGTACTGCATCACACCTGCAACAGCGTATTGTGGGAATTCTGTAGTCAATAGTATAAGCTGCTGTCAACAATGAGTAGAAAGAAAAGAGTTTAGGTGCTGAAGAGCCAACCGAAACCTCTACCCAAACCCAAACCCAAGGTGAAATAGATCATTTTAAAATTCAGAGACAAAAAGTAGCTTCTTCAAGTACAAATCCTGTGGAATGAAGAGCACCTACTAGGTTTCAGAAACCTTGCCAATGGCTGTATTTTTAACCTTCATATTTTAAAGATGGAAACACTTAGCCTTCAAGAGACTCAACAACTTGCCCAGCTTTTCAGACTAAGTTACCGTACAGGGATGCAAACTGAAGTTCAATTTATTTCCAGTCTCAGTTGGATATTCAGCTAATCCTATGTCAAGCTTTTATGATGTTGGATTTGCTGTTAGAGTTACCTTTGTGCTTTTTAGGCCCCCTGGTAAGGCGAGCCTATAAGCAGCATCCCCTCTACTTCATGCATGACCTATGAGGCCAACTCTGAAACTGTCTTTATAAATCTTCCAGGAACCCAACAAATCTATACATCTGTGGGGTGTAATGTTGTGCAAAGCACATATCCACGGTAAAATATAGTAGCTAATAACAGGAAAAACAAAATGGTGCACCAGTGTAACTATCTTTTTTTTTTTTTTGTATTCGGTAAAAATACTTAAGAGTATTGATTTTCATCCTTTATAGTTTAAACCTCCAACCTGTGGCAGATTCTTCTCAAATTGCAGGTGTCTCAAAAGAAAGGCCTAATGATCTACATCTGGAAAAACAGCCATTGAAAACCCTATGAAACACAGTTCTACTCTAACACACATGGTGTTGCCATCAGTCAGAGATGACTCGACAACAACTGGCTACTGATTATTCTAGCATGGAGAATACCAAAATACCAAAACAGATAACATGTAGGCATTCAGGGATGAAAAGGATAAGTCTGTGTAGCCAAGGATTTTCTTGTATTTATTTGACAGGCCCCAGAGTTAAGCTATGAGTCAGAATTGACTGGACGGCACCTAACAACAACAGAGTTAAACTTGGAAATTGCCAGATTATTGGGATGCCCCACCCCTAAGAAATTACTACTCTAGAAGCAAAGATTCCCAGGACAGGTTTTGAAGCATCCCATCATCTTTTGCCTCAAAAGGTGTGTAAAAATCACTAGTTGAAATCAATTTAATTCATACTAAACACAATATGTGATGTTTTTAAAGGGATAGTAATCTCAAAAACAACTATAGTAGATTTTTATAGCTGCAAAATGTAACGGAAACTTTTAAAGGCAATACTTCATGCAGAATTTAAAATAACCTAGGAGATATTATACAAACTGAAAACAGAAATTGGTTTTTAAAAAGAATCATGACAAGTCCTTATGAGATTGTGAAAATAAAGTAGAGTGTTTGGTGAGTGAGTTCTGTGTCATCGCTTTCAAGTAAGATATGAAGTTTCTTAACGCATATGTCTTGTCTTCTGCTGATCAGGAGAGGATACTGGAGTAGATGTTCTGATCCAGGGTAAAATTTCTAATTTTTAAAAATATAATAAGTTTTCAGGCTTCCAGCTGTGAAATGGTTCAGAAGAAACCTTAGTCATCTGCTTTGGAATCACTTTAAATACCCCATGGCCTTAGAACTGGCTTTAGAAGCTTGAGGTTAAATATTAGCCATTATGCCTGCACAGAAAACGTTGTAGAAGGCTTAAATGAAAAAGCAAAAGAATAACTAAGTAGTAGTGTACCTTAGTTTTTCTGGGTTGCTTCGATGATTCTTGTTATCCATTTGCAGGGGGGTGGGGAGCCTCTGCTCTATGGTTGGCAATGGGTTTGGTTGTTGTTGTTGTTTTATATTTAGTTCTGGAGCCAACAAAAAACAAACCTATTGTCGTGGAGCTGCTTCCGACTCATAGCAACCCTATAGAACAGAGAACTGTCCCACAAGGTTTCCAAGGAGCGGCTGGTGGATTTGCACTGCCAACTTTTTGGTTAGCAGCCAAGCTCTTAACCGCTGTGCCACCAGCGCACCAGTTATGGGGCCAGCACCTCAAACTGGCCCAAGTACCTTTTTTTGTCTATCTCTATTAACAGCCAGATTAAAGGGGAGGACGGATTACATAAAATAAAATTGTAATGCTCTAAGAATAGACACAGATCTTAGTGTATTGCTCACCAGAAGGAAAAGTTTCTGTCAAAAAGAACAGGTTTGAAAATTTTAAATTATCTAAAAATATACAGTGCCTCTAAACCTGACACGTAATGAAGACTGTATGACTTTGAAATGGAATCTCTTTATATATTTAGAGTTGCCAGATAAAATACATTTGGGACAGGCAATATTTGGGACATATTTTTACTAAAAAAAAGATGTTGTTTATCTGAACTTCAGATTTAACTGAGCATCCCAAATTTCTGTTTGCTAAATCTGGCAATCCTACATACACACAAAGACGCGCACACACACACACACACACACATACGCACATATAGACATATATATAAAAATAGTTTTAAAATGCATAATACGTATAACAGTATCAGGCACAAATATTTATAGTGTCTTTTATCTATATAACACTGTCTCTGCGGCAACTTTCAGAGTTTGAGGCATGCTGGATCATGAGAAATTGCTCAAAACTTTCTTATGGAAATTAGTTTGGGTCTAGGAAAGGTCAAGTTTTTAGTGTCCCAGTAATAAAGGCCATGTCCCCTCTTAAGAAGTTTTCAGAAATTCTAAGAAAAATGGACAGTAGCAAAAGAGGTATATAGATAGGAAGAAATACCAAAAAAGTTTAGGACTGTTAGAGGCTTCCTTTCAAGTTGTAGAGCAGTTGTATCAAACTGTTTTGGTTTTTTTTCAATCCTCTGTGTAAAGGCACTAATGCTTTACAACTACTTTGCCTTTGAAAATGTCTCTGTCCTCTAGCTGGCAAGTGGAATTTATTCTATTTTTGCTTCATCATAAATGCTAATATTTTGTTACAGAATTTTGGCGAAGATGTTCTTGCTTGGTTTTCATTACATACTTATTCACTGTGGCCTCTAAAAAGAGAATCATTCAATTTCCATAGGTTTAGGAGAGTGACTTTCTGCTTTGGTACATAGATAGAATGATCTGTGTTCTCTGGTGTATCAGGGATTTCGCTCCAAAGACTCCATAGGTTATATTTCAGATTATGTGTTCCAGATAGTAGTACACCAAAACTTGTTTGCAAGGATGCCCCATCCTAGAATTATAGTCTCTGGTTAAGTAGCTATTAAAGGACAATAACATGTCATTCCTTCTTTTATCCAACTTAATTCAAACTCAGCTTTCAAATAAGAAAAAAATACATCATTAGAGAAACTGAACATCAAGTTTCAAACAGATCATAGCACTTATAGGTAAAGACAGAAAGGAGGGAAGAAATGACATGTGTGTTATTAAATAATCTCAAACGTTAAGAATTATGGAAGTTGTGAGTTTAATAAAGGGTTTCAGAGAAAATACACTGTATCGCAGTTATTTTTTAAGTCATACTTCGGCAGCGAAAGTGTAGGTTCTTAGGGATTATATTTCTTCACATCTTTGAGTCTTAGTTTCTTCCCTTCTAAAATTAGGGGTATGGAAGAAGCATTTTTTTTCAAATCAGAGGGAGCTTGAAAATCAGTCATTTTATAGCTAAAGGAACTGATCCCCACGAAGTTAATGCATTTTACCCAAGATTAAACATGTGGTTAGTGCCAGAGCTAAGACAAAGACAAGCTCTCCTTACTTCCATTTCTCACAGTTTTATCTTCTGGCACTACGAGCATTCCATGATTTCAGGAGGAATTTTCTGCCCCTTCACTTTCCTGATACCCGGGAATTCTTAATAAGTTATGACTAACAAAGCGCAAAATATGAATTGAAATTTAGTCCCTAATAAAGCCATTGTGACTTTAATGACTTCGGCAGAGTTTCATACTGCAAAAACAGGAAGATCCCACACAATAAGGCGCCTGTCTCACAGCTGGACTCATGCGTAGACAGCCACCCACAGGGGTAGTTACTGGGGCTGTCCTCCTTTCCTTGGCACTTTGTCATCTGCACAGTTTTCTCCTACTAATTTCAACATGAAGTTATCAATGACAGCAAAGTGCTTGCTTTATCTAGTCTCCGATATGCTGGAGAATGTTTTGGATCATTTTGGACTCACTCACTAAATGATTTCCAGGTATTAAGTAATATTATGATTCTGGATAACTTTATTTTTTAGAAACCTAAAATTACCAACTTTTAAGTTTGGGTAGAATCTCTGAGATCATCCTAGTCTATACCCTGATAAATTTAACTAAGAACTCATTACCAAGACAGTTAGTTACCTGGCCTGCCTTGTGGATCTTTGCAGAAAACTCAAAACTAGTCTTCTGATGAGAAGTATGGGAAAATGATGAAGTGTTCCACCACTTCAGAAGAAATTGGCTCTGAAGAAAATGATCTCTGTATGTAGCATCAAAACTAAAGAAAATTAAAGCCACAGAACAAAATGTTCATTTTATGTGTGATTGAATTTCAGCTTTTGCTAGTTATTGTATATTTTTAAAATAACTTCATGCTCTTAAAGGAAGCCCTGGTGGTGTAGTGGTTAAGCATTCAACTGCTACCCAAAGGGTCGGCAGTTCGAATCCACCAGCCCCTCCTTGGTAATCCTATGAGGCAGTTCTACTCTATCCTATAGGGTTGCTATGAGACGGAATCAATTACATGGCAACGTTTTTTTTTTTTTTTCTTTATGCAAAAAAAGCACAGATGAGTTTATAGAAAAGATATATTCTAGGAAAGCAGTATTCAATCATATATATAAACAAAGACACTTTTTTCCCTTTTCAAAAACACTGTGATTTCTAGCAATGTTGTAAACCTAGGGCTGAGCATGAGCTTCGAAAGCCATTGGAAGAATTTGCTTTACTGAGGGTTCATTCACAAACTCTGCTTGTCTGTGTTGGAAAGGGGCTTTGGCCATTTCCTCTGGGGACATTATTTCTGGGTAGACTCTAACAAGGTTTTCTTGTGAAGGCAGATTCTTAACAGAAAAATAGGATCTATGTACATAGGGCAGCAGAGACACATTTATTGTTCACGTGGAATGTTCTTGTTTGTGGAGTTTTCTTTTGCATTTGATAAAGTAAATCATGTCCATTCCCTTTCAATCCTAGAACTCCTTGGGACAGTTTTACTCAGGATAAGTAGGTAGGAAGACTCCAAGAGTCTTAGAATATAAAACTCTGGATGGATGATAAGTACTTCTCTTCCTTTGTTGGTGATTTGTTCTTAAGGACTTGTTCTTACGCTTTTCGGATTTGGCCAGTTTTTCTCAGTAGTGTTGAAGTGTTTTGCTTTCTGGGAAGTATTGGTTGCTGATAAATAATAAGCTCAGGCACAAAATTTATCAGAGAATCATGAAAGGTGAGGGCTGAGAGGCTGAGATCCTAAAATCATGCACCACTCTCATTTTACATATGAGAGGTCAAGTGACTTTTCAAGACAGTTAGTGAGAGCTGAGCATGAACTTCAAGATTCATCCATCACATCATGACTGCCTTCTGGTTCAAGAGAAACAACTTCTAGATGGGAGTCAGACGCCAGAAACCCCAACTGAGTTTTGCTCCCAAACTATCCTCAGCCTTAACCTCAAACATAGGTCAAATTTATTCCATTCCTTAATGCATCTCACATCCAGGCCAGCACTAATTGCACTCTACATTACTACAATATATAAAATACCCCCTGTCTACTCCTCAAAGGCCGTGTCTGCCTTCCTTAGTTTGTACAGAGCCTGACATAAGTGAGTCCTTCATGAATGCTTTTTGGTGAGAGCAATGATTGCCTTAGTCAATGTGGTTGGGCCCTCCCTTACGGAGGAGGAAAACCAATGGTTGTTGCTAAGCAACATTTAAAGGACTGGGTCAGTTTCTGACACTGAGTGACCTCCGTTTACGTACTTCATCGTGTTGCGTGTTTTATGGTTACCTTAAGATGACTTTGTTTTTTGGTGACATTGCCATGCCCTTAGCAAAAGCCTAGTAGAAAAACTTGTTTAGGCAACAGAAGGAGCGAAGTGGCATTCATCTGTTAACTATGAACGTAAGTACACTGATCCCTTGGTAAGTATGCAGGAAGGGTGAGGAGTTTGGTTTATTCTCAGCCTTGTGGCCAAGAGCCACCTGCCTGTCCTACACTGGGACTGATTAATAATGTATCTCGTCAGGGTCCTCCAGTAGTAGGAAGAAAGAAAATAAGGTGAAGAGTCTTTCATCTCCTAACATTTTATGATTCAATTTCCAGCTGCTATCTTCTGAACTGGGAAATAGGTGTATGGCTAATAAAGAACTGCTCCCATCCTCACCAGACTGTTAACTATTGTGGTTAACTAACATACCCTAATACGTATGAATTTCTACTAGAATGTAAGCTGATTAAAAACATGAAAGGTTTGGTTTTTGTTTTTTTTTTTTTTTTTCTCACTGCTACATCCCCAGTGTATTGCCAGGCACATTTTAGGTGTCCAGTAAATATCTGTCGAATACATGACAAATGGCATTATTGAACTAGTGCAGACCTGATTGACTCCAAATTATTCCCAAGTACTTCAAACAGACCAGAGTAACCAAAATGAGGATGATTGTTTGACTGTTTCATTTGGCTAAAGTCTGGTGCCCAGGCCTAATAATGAAAGAAATCATTTGACTCTGAGCTTTTTACAAGATATTTTTTACAATGGTCCAAGTTAAGTTTGCTACTTTGCCAAAATACAGCTGATCAGTCAGAACACAAAAACCTGTCTTTTCCAGCTTCTAAATCTTCGGTGTTCCTGCCTGTCTTTGGAGAACTGAAGATAAGAGGCTTTTGACTGAGTGGTTACGTCTTAAAAAATAAGTGAATTGGAATGTTCCTGGAGTTCAAAATTGCACGATTGTTCAATAAGTAAAACGCACTAGCTGAGGGGATTGATTCAGAGATCCCCGGTTACTAGTACTAACATATCGTGTCACGGAAAACACATGCATACACAAGCAGGGTATTCCAGAAAGAGGTTGATTGTGCCTCTTTGAGGACAATGCGTAGGGCAGTGAGCCAGTGGACAGCAGTACTGACTTGCATTGGTTTTACTTCAAAAGGCCAGGTCTCCTGGGCACAGTCAGCAGCATGACTGGAGCTTGGATGCTTGAAGTGAAGCCATTGTCAGTGCAGGATGCTCATCTGAAAGGAGAAAATCTCACAGAAAAGAGAGCCAATTGCGTGTGGGGGCTGTTGCCATGGTGCCTTGCTATTCCTTTAACATGCTGTACTTGAACTCCTGGGAGTCCAGGGGTGGGGTCATAGAGGGAGGGAGAAGGAAGGGAGTGGAATGGGAATGGTTAGGGTGGGAATTCCACTTCAGTAGGGCTCTAGTCTTGGTCTTTCCTCTTGTGTGTGCTCTAATGCTGACAAGGAAAGTGAGAGAGGGAGAGAAAGAAAAGCCCAAAAGAAAGGGATTAATTTCTCAATATGCCCTAGATTGTTAAACTAAAATAAAAATTAATTTAACTCCTGAGTATTTCTAACATGAATTGGAAGATGGAACATGAAAATGCCAAAAAAAAAGTGTAATAATTCACAACCCCAAATAATTCATCATTCATTCAGTGAACAATACCTTCTATTTTGTAACACACTCTGGATCCCAGACCGAAAGGTTAAATGTGTTTGATGCATTTGTCAACTACAATCTAATATACATATCAATGATGTGATGGCGTGCAGAAAATTGCCTTCTACACATGAAGGTACTTGTAAAATGAAGTAAATTAATTCTATTCCTATTCTTTTCATTGTGAAGAAGGCTAGGTATGTCGGCACACTGCTGGTTTGCAAAACAACTCCCCAAGAAAGCTAATTTAAAAAAAAAAAAATCTAGTATATGCAAAGCCTAGTCTGAAAACATTCAGTTCTGTTTTCAAATTTTTTTTTTTTTTAATGATCAGAAAGTAAATGAGTCTAATGCACCGTCACTTTGAAACAGTTCGAGTGGCCGAGCTTTGTGTGGAGGCTGCATCTGCAAAGTCCTTGTCTCAGCAGTGGAGAGGGTTAAGGAACACCTAGTTGAAAGGGGGGAGGATACCTACTTCAGATTTACTTAAATATTCATGGGGCTTCCTCCATTTTAATCTTCTCCTTTTGAAAAGATGGCTGTGTTTCCCAGCCTGGCAACCCCTCAGGAAAGAAGAATTGCTCCTTCCTTGCAGAGTTCAGCCGAGCAGGACTAATATAAAGTGGAAACCCCTTCAGCCACTGGGACTATTCATAATTTATAAGTGCTTCACACCAGCCAGCTGAATACATTTGGACAGATTCTTGCAGAGCTTTCATGCAATCCCTGATTTCATTACTCTCTTCTGCCAGGAAATAAGCACGAGCATAGGCTTCTTTCAAGAAGGGAATCCGAAGATGGGCTTTGTTTGGATTAGGAAATGCCATGAGTTTTGGAGACTATGTCTTTTATAGGTTTTAACGATTTTACCACTGGATCTGCAAGATTTTTGTGGTCCTCTTGAAATTGCTGTCTGCACTGTGAATTCTTTCGAAGGGATTTGTGGATTGTGGCAACCAGAGCATTCCAAAATGCCTGAGGCAAACTATTTGTTATCTGTATCTTGGGGTTACATCAAGGTGGGTTCATTTGATTCTATTATGTGTCTTTAGTAGAATATG
The DNA here is from genome assembly GCA_030035585.1 of Dugong dugon. Classification (NCBI taxonomy): domain Eukaryota; kingdom Metazoa; phylum Chordata; class Mammalia; order Sirenia; family Dugongidae; genus Dugong; species Dugong dugon. The sequence goes on from CM057462.1 coordinate 95,320,472, forward strand.
AAACATATTCATCTGTTTGTTTTCTGTGGAGTGGAACTCATCTGTGATGGTTTATTTGTGTTGTCAGCCCGCTGAGGCTGCTTATTGTGAAATAAGGGCATATTATATTACATTGTATTTAAATATACTGTGCTGTATTATATCTATTAATCCTATTCTCTTTACTCAGCTCTATTTTTAAAGGATGCTATTTTCCCCCTTTGTTTTCCCTTAAACTTTTCATATATAATCTCCTTTTTTCCAGGTAAGCTCTAATTATATTTTCAAGCTAATTTCCAATACATGTATTCTAAAATGTAGTTATATGTTCAAGTGAAATTATCTCAACCTATATTGAAATTTCTTTTCTGGTATTTGCATCTCCAGAAGAAATCAAATATGAATTCTAAGAAAATATCTTTTTACTAAGGGTGACATTGGAATCATTTTTGAATTAAAATGGCATTATATTTTGTAGAAGCAGTATCCCTCACCTAATGATATCTGTTCATCAATTTCTTGGCGTTTCGACAGTAAAGTTGGAAATATTTAAAGTGAGAACATGCCATTTTTTAGATGGTTAATGTATTTTTGTTCTTCATGCACAGTTTAAAAGAATGCTGAACCGCGAGCTGACACACCTGTCAGAGATGAGCCGCTCAGGGAACCAGGTGTCTGAATACATTTCAAATACTTTCTTAGGTAAGATATTAACTGAGAAACTTGTCCCATAGCTGAGATTTTTCAATATTACTTTCTGCAACCCATCAGGGGCATCCCTATGTAATTTTGAGATCGGGTTAAGTCACATAAAAACAAATCCATTTAAAATAAGAAGTAAGGACAGTCTGTAAAGGGAAAAAATAAGCAAGAAGGTGATGTTAAAAAAAAAAAAAAAAACAAGAGGAGAATGAAAATACCCAACAACCACAGAAGGTTATTAATGGGCTGATTGTATTTATATGGACCTCAGGTCACACTTTACCTACCCATCTACTTCCATCTCTGCCAAGACTTATGCTATTTGAGGGGGGAGGGGGATTGTCCTGCAATCACTCAAACACTAGGGACAGCTCTGATGGCTTCTCTGACAGTATTACTTAAATGCTTCCAATGACTGGGCTTTGAGCAAAAGGTTTCCTCTTAGGTGGTCTGTGGGATATGGTTGGAGAATCATTCTAGAGTGATTAGGTCCATGAGAATAAGCTTTGGAAATAATTTGACTATTGCTTTGCTAAGATATCTCTTAAAGATAAGTGGGGGGAAGGGGAGAAGGTGATAAAAACTTCCGTGTCTCCGGAAAATTTTGTCTTTTGGAAGCAGCATTGTTATCTTCCCGATCTGATCCGTTATCTATTATTCTCAGTTGCCACATTGCTGGCATTTAACACACGGCACTGACAAGAAATGGTTTACATAATGATCCTCAACTACTGGCATGCATCCTGTTTGATTACTATGGATTTCTGATCTCATGCTTAAAGGCAACTCTATTTGTATCATCAACCTATTTGGACTTCATTTTGATTTAATAAGTCCTGCAGAATCTGCAAATCTGTATGTTAAAGTGAATGGAAAGCATTTAGATTCTGATTCTGTTGACTTTTGATCATTGCTAAATTGTATTTGATTAAAGAGCCCCGCTTTCCAGGGAATTGACCCATTCACAGCTGAACGTTGCACCTCCCTTCTTTGTTGGCATAGCCACATGTCATTAAATCCATGAGCATTTGCCTTGTTGCTCTATGGAAACATATACCTCTTCTGGTTTTATTTTTAAAAGATCAATCCTGTTTCTCTAATGCCAAAGCAGTTCCTGCTATCAGCAGATCAATCAGCTTCCTCTCTGCACAGCCCAGTACAAAGCTCATTGCATTACTCTGCAGCCGATTGGCACCAGCACAATTAACAAGTGCCTTTCCAACAGTTTCCAGCATGTGGGTGTCCGCGGCACCTGGTTTTCTCCAGCTGCACTTGGCGACAACCTTGTGTCAGAGAACAAAGGAGAAGAATTTTTCATACAGCCTAGCTCTAAGAAGTGGCTAGAATCTAACTGAACAGAAAACATTATATACCGGTCCTTTTATTCTCCTTTCTTCCCCTGTATCCCTTTGAAGACAGGTATCTTCTATTAACTATTGTAGATATACCCTGTTCTGTACACCACCCAATTATTTTTCACAAACTGGCTGTTTTATTGATGTTTTACAGGTTAATGGCTGTGAGAGAGAAGGTTAAAGTCAATAAGTGCAATAACCAGTTTTTGTGTTCATAAACATTGCATTTTAAAATGTCAGAACTTGTCTTTCTTCTCAGAAGAGTCTCTCATGACCAGAGTTAAACCTCAAGTCCCTGCACCTTCAATTATCCAAGACTGGCCCTAAGCAGTCCTCTTTATTTGTGGTCTCTTTCCCTGTCCATTTGCCAAGGATGACAAGAATATCTTAGTATACTAATTCATTTCTCTCTCCCTCTCTTTTTTTTTTTTTTTTTATCATCATAGGCTCTTAAGCAAGAAAATTGATAAGATAGTAAAGATCAGTTCTCAGTCCAGCATCCTTTGTATCTCAAGAGCAAGCAAATGTCAACTCTTTTTTGAATATTACATTTGCTATTTGGTCACATCTCTTGAGAAAAACAAAGCGTTTGGTTCATTATTATTCAAAAAAAATAAGTTATCAAGGACAAGCTGTTGAGGAAGGTCGTTAGAATTTCAATCCTTACGGACCGTTAGCGTTAGAAGGGTGGTGTGTGCACGTGTGTGTAGACCTGAGCAAACAGATGAGAGAGGCAGAGTAGAATTATAAATGTTCTGGGGAGAATATAATGAGAAAGAAAAATCATATAAGCAAAAGCTGTATCAGCTGCCTCATCTGTAAAATGGGATCATTGGAATAGATGGCTTCCGCTCTCATGCTCTATGTCTCTGATATGGGCTGACTGTTCACCAATTTTGCTAAAACATACCTGACAACCTGATTCTCTGTGATGGACCCTAAGCTTAAATTTGACACTTTTAAACATAAACAAATGAATGGAAGGCATATTTCCAAGCTATAAATGCAAATACCATCTTGTGAGCAATGGTGAATGTTCCTGAAGGACCATGATGCCTTCTTCATAGACTGTCAGGTCTGCAAGGGGCCTCAGTGGCCCCATACTCCAATTTCCTCTTTTACTAGAGAGAAAACTGAGGCCCAGAGCCAGGGGTGGATTAATTTCACCCATGTGAAATTGTGCACTACAGATTAGCAAGTAGGTACAAGTAAGCCTGTGCGTACCTTGCTTATTGGGTAATCCATCCCTGCCCAGAGGGGTGAAGTAACTCGACCAAGGTTACTCAGCTAACATATTCCTGAGCCAGGACTTCAGTCTCTTGAGTGCTAGACCGAAATACGCCATTGGTCTTTGAACTATGAAAGAAGGCTGTTAAGAGCTCAGAGAACATATAAAAGAAAAGCACATTTTAAGAACATTTGAGTAATATTATATTATTTTGGAGAAAAGTCTTTAAGAGTTAGGATTGTAGGACCTACAAATAAAACATATTTATTAACATTTTCCAATAATATAAAGGGTTCTTGTCAGGGTATGGCAACCATCTCAGTGAGCACAAAATGAAAAGATCTTAGAGATTTGACCCAAACCTGAAGAGCAATAGCTCAGTAAAAGTCATTGCATGTCAAAATGTGTCATGCAGGGAAGAGGGAAATCACTTGCTCCAAGGGTCTGTAAAACTCATGTTGTTCCTATCCAAAAGGATGATGTCCAGATGGACGGGCAGGCAAGCAAGAGATTGTTCACCAAACCAGGGACGTACCAATGCTGTTATATGATAATGGGCTGCAGGGAGCTGATACAAGAGCAAAGAGAGGTATCTAACTTCAGGGGAAGTGAGGCAGGGCCAGAAGGGAAGAAGCTTAGATAAAACAAAATTTTTAGATATCATATGACAATGTCGTTAATGTTTTTGTAAGCAGAAAAAAAATCATTCTTTCAAATCTCCTACTTACCGTCTGAAGAGCTAGAACTTAGAATTTTCAAGAAGCAAGGAAAAGAGTCTAATCATTTTGCATCATTGCATTCTGTGATCTAGCAAGAAGAGCAACCAAATTATGCCATTAGCAGAGTTTTGACATGAGCATTTCCTGTATCTGATTTTTTGTTTGTTTGTTTTATACTGGATAGTGATTTCCCCACTAGATTCTGACCATCCTGTGAATGTAAATTCAGTGTTTCTTGTGATTCCTGTAGGCTGTATTTCAGGTGTTTTTCTCCACTGTGCTTGCTAAGCATTTAACAGAGGAAATTCAGAACAGGGAAACCTATCGGTTGTTCCATTGCTTGCCTAGGGGAACACCCATTAATGTCAAATTGGCACTCTCTGTGAATAATGGCTTTCTTCTTTATTGCAATGTTCCGGACACAGTCGTGGTTCAGCTCAATTACTCCCTGTTGCAGGGAATCTTTAGTTAAACAAAGGGAAAATGCTGCTAGTCTCCCGAGGGATGGTTATATCTGCAGTGGCACGGGAGAATCTAACAGCTTCTTTAACCAGACATGAAGAATGGTGATCGGGAAAGGCAGAGGCTATTGTGGCCTTTCATTTTAGCATAAAGTAATAATTATTAGGAGCTAAGTAACAGGGAGAAAAGTAATTTCAAAAATAGTATACGATTTTTCTGCCACAGATTGTGAGGCAGGAAAGAGATTTTTGACAGGGACCTCAAGACCTGGGTTCTATGCTATTAAAGCACGGGGTCTGGAACAAAGTAATTGCAAAATAAGTATCTGTTGAATAGATTGCCCTTTGAGCTTGGGCAAGTTGCTGACTTCATCTGAAAAATGAGCGTGTGATTACGATGGGTTCCCAAACCCCGCTGATCATCAGAGTCACTTGGGAAGCTTTTAAAAAATACTGATTCAGTAGGGTTGGGTGGGGCTCATGAGTCTGTAGTTTTTCAAAGTCCCCTGGGTGCTTCTGATGCTGAAATAAGTTGGAAATCACTAAACCAATTGAGATGACCACTAAAATTCCTAATAAGCTAACATCATAGGCTTCTGCGTTTAGGAGTTCATGGGCACCTAGAGACAATACCAGGATGCTAGTGATAGGGGGTTCCCTCACTCCAGCCTGCAGCCAGGCAGCAAGGTATACATGAAGGCTGGTACTCAGTGTACTTGCATTGCTTTGATGTGGTGCCCACAGGGACCTACGAGCAGGCAGAGGTCTCTGGGGAGAACATATGACTATACCATCATCTGAAAGCAAAGAGTCTAGATCCCAGCATGCCAACTGGAAGCATGTCGTTTTCAAATGAAGAAGTTATCTTTGTACTAATTTTTGCTGTAACCAAAACCCACTGCCATCCAGTCGATTCCAACTCATAGCAACCCTATAAGACAGAGTAGAACTACCCCATAGGGTTTCCAAGGTTGTAAATCGTTATGGAAGCAGACTGCCATATCTTTCTCCCTCAGAGCGACTGGTGGGTTTGAACTGCCAACCTTGTGGTTAGCAGCCGAGCACTTAACTACTGAGCCACCAGGGCTAAGCAGAGATAAATGGAGACATTTTTGAAAGCTGCATTAACTCTTTCAGCTACAGGGTGTCATTTAGTTCAATGAAGTGGCTCTTAAGCAATTTAGTAAATTACTGCCTCAGTGCAGTCACAGGCATCCCTGTGGCCGGAAAGAGTTAATGGATTTTTCAGAAATGCTCGGGATACACTCCCTGTGAAACAAAATCAAATATTTGATTGCTGGTATTTTTGATAGCATAATACAGAGGAAAGAGTTTCTTGGAGCATGAAGGCATGTTTTCACTAATTCTATAGCTTCGTTATTACCTTGTAGCAAAATTTTTAAAAAGATTAAATGAGATGATTATAAATATTTAATAATCATACATATTTTAATAAATATAATGCCTATTACAAATGACAGGCATTGTTATTATTACTTATTAGTAGAATTAATAGATACAAGACATAAAATAAAACTGAAATTATGGTCTTCCTCTAAACCTCAATTTATAAGAAAATCAGGGCTTTAAAGTAATTGTTTGAAGATTACAAGCCTTTTATGATATACATACTGCCTGTCTAAACTGAACCCAGCTAGTGTCATTTGGATTTTTTAATTAAAAAATAAACATATAATAAATTGAGTGGATTACAAAGCCTGTTTTTATTAACTTGGCCTTGACTGCATGAACCTTTTTGATTATACAAATATATGTTATTCACTTTAATAAAAATCTACATACAAATGTTGATGTTTCATACAGTAAATGCACAAGTGTAATTCTCCTAAATCAGACTGAAAACAGAAGTCTTGGGCTTGAGTCCTACCTCTGCCACTTCTTGGACAAGTGACTTAGCTCCTGTGGGCCTCAGTTTGCTTAGCAATAAGATGGAGCAATGAATCATCATATTTTTCCCACCTACCCTCATAGGATTGTGAGATAATGCTTTGAGAGTCCCTTTATAAGATACAGCATGCATTACAGATGGTTAGAAGTTTTAAATACTGTAGTGTATTCTCACTTGCAAACATGTGTTGAAATGCATATCCCCTTGTCTGTTGCAGACAAGCAGAATGACGTGGAGATTCCATCTCCCACCCAGAAAGACAGGGAGAAAAAGAAAAAGCAGCAGCTCATGACACAGATAAGCGGAGTGAAAAAACTGATGCATAGCTCAAGCTTAAACAATACGAGCATCTCGCGCTTTGGAGTCAGCACGGAAAATGAAGATCATCTGGCCAAGGTGTGTATAATTTGGGTATGTGAGCATATAGCTCTCTGCTGTGCAGTGAAGTGATGCTCTGAAACCACCTATTAGAAAATAGTAGGGATTGCTTTTGCTTTATTATTAATTTTTTATAATAAGGAAGTTGATGTGGCCTCTTTGTCCATTGCTGGGGCACCTAATTGAAGGTTCTTCTCCTATACCAAAGGACCATTTTTTGTCCTGAGTTGGGTGTTCTTCACTAATGGACAGTTCCTTATGAATGGAGAATCCTGCTGAATGGACGCTGGGAGAACCCAAAGGGAGGGCAGGAGGCAGGACTGAATCATCCTTGAGGAGATTTCAAGGATTACATGCCAAGGGTCAGTGGGAAATCCTGGACTAATTGGAGGGGCTAGAGAAGAAATAATGAGAAATTGATAGCACTGACTCTTGATCCCCAATCCAGGTAGTGAAGAATGGCATAGAAAGGATTGATACACCTCCTAAGGGGCAGTGCAAGGCAGCTGCTAAAGTTCTCTCATCCTTATGCGATTATGAAATGAGCTGAATGTGACCAAATGAGCATTCACTGAGGCCTTCTGACAGCTTTCTTTAGAGTAAGATTGACTAAACACCGGCCCAAACCTCTGAAGTGAGCCTAGAACCCTTATTCAAGGCAATAATTAAGAATGGAATAAATTGTTCCTTGAATCAGATAATCTTGATAATCATCAGGGCAGATGATATGTCTTCTAGTTCTTTCTATGGCCCAGAGGCCTAAGATAAAATGCATGACAGTCATTCTTCATGACCTTCTGCATTTAAAGGTTTTCCCCTAAATTGGGGTTGACTTATGCACATTTTGTCAGCTGAGCCTCCCTAATCTGGTTCTCAGTGATAATAAGCAAAGGGCAGAGGAGTTTCCCAGGCTGTTATCAGTGGGCCAGTGGGCAGCTATGGGAGAGAGAAAAATGAGGCTAAAATGATCTCTACCCACTTACAGCTACCTTTGAAAGTAATGTTGGTCAAAGACTGACGTATGGCAAATACAGGCCAGCAACTAAATTTTTAAGCAGTCACGCTTTTCCTTTCTCTGACAAAACGTAGAGAAACTGGTAGCTAGCATGAAGAAGACACCCACCATCCTAGGCCATTCCATTTTCAGATTTTCATGCAACTAGAGCACCCTAGAGACTTAGGCAGTCATTGTCCAACAAATAAATAAAAAATCATCCTTATCCCTAAATTCCTCTAACATTGATTACAGGAGCTGGAGGACCTGAACAAATGGGGCCTTAACATCTTCAGTGTGGCTGGATATTCACACAACAGGCCTCTAACATGCATCATGTATGCCATATTCCAGGTGAGTAAACGGGATCGGAAGTTGATTATTTGCTTGGATGGCTCTTTATGATTTTTTTTTTTCATCCCAGTTTATTTTCTGATTTGACTGTATTCCATTTTGAACATCCACTTATTATGTTCTAATGCATTTTACTACGTAGGAAAGAGACCTCCTAAAGACATTCAAAATCTCCTCTGACACATTTGTAACCTACATGATGACTTTAGAAGACCATTACCATTCTGATGTGGCATATCATAACAGCCTACATGCTGCCGATGTAGCCCAGTCAACCCATGTTCTTCTTTCTACGCCAGCATTAGATGTGAGTAGTTATGATCTGTTTCCACACCTGCCCATCTTCTTTAGAAAGTGCCATGAAATGTGTAATATATTTACAAAAATGATGTAATTAGATGACTGTGAATATTGGAACTGGTATGAATGTTCTTTATTATATATAGCATCCATCAAGTGGGTTATTTATAAAAATGGATGACAGTTCTATTTCTTTTGTTTTCTAATAACAGGGCAATCTTCTCTTTACATCTCTTGCTAATGGAAAACCATTTAATTATCAAGCAATTACCGTAATCTTCAGGGCAAGGACAATAGTTTATTCTTCATGGTATCCCTAGTATCAAATAAGAGTCTAGTTTGGTATCTGGTATATAGTATATCTTCAGTATGCAAGTATGGACTGAAATGCCCAACATCATACCGGGCAGTGTGAGGGATCTCAAAGAAATATAAAGTTTTCTATATTGTTACTGTTAGGGGTAAGCTTCTATAGGCTTATTCTCTTAAGAACTCATAAAACTGATTCTACGGGTTAAAAAAAAAAGGAGCTGAAAATTTAGAACAGAGGACTTAATAATGCTGAAGCAAAGAGGAACATAAAGCAAAGAAGGATGGTGTTCCATCTTGCCAGACAAGATCTGAGGTGGTGGCTGGGACTCTGTCCCTTAGAGATTAATGCATTTCATATCCCGGTGCAAGCAGCAGTGTGCCCAGCAGGCCATGATCTTACTTGACAGGTGGGGCAGATGGTGGTCAGGTACTTCCAAATGCACTGACTCACTGCAGGAAGGCACTGCCAAACCCTCTCCAGCCCCACTTTTGCAAGCTCAATTTGTGAAGCGAGGAAAGATTAAACTGACCACAACTCCATTACTTGGGTTCCATGTTTTCTAGGAAAAGAAATCCAAGAAGACTTGAGGAAGTAAAATCGAGCTAAGAGTGTTTTATCCCCTTAAAGGAAGGAAATAGTATTATGTTTATGCTCTGTATAAGTATCCCATAGTGGGCCAACATTGTTCATCAGCTCTGCGATGCTGTTGATAGAATACCGACTGTGTGGCCAGGGATTCTCTATGCGTGGCACAGAAGTTTAGAGAAGGGAGAGCTCAGTAGGTCCTTGAGTAATTAGATTGGCCTTCATGGGAGTGGTGAAAATTGAGCTGGCCCTTGAAGGATCAGTAAATTTAAGCAATCACAGAGGATGAGGAAAGACATTTCAGCATGGGAAAACAGCAGTGATATATACCTAAATAAATACTAGATTTAAATCACTGGGCATGGGTAGGGGCAGAGAAGCCTTCATGACATAACACGAAGGAGTTGAGCGGGAGGCATTAGGTTTCACTCTTGGAAATGTTCTCAAATCTTGCCCATAGTAAGCATTCAAAAAATATCGATTGAATGGATGAATGAATACGTGAAAGCTTCTGACCACACTATAAATTTAGCTTTGGGAAATAATTTATTGTCTGTCTTACAAATCTGTAATTTGGCCTTTGTTCTCTAAGTTACTCAGCCTAAAAAAATACGACGGTTGTTATATCTCAGAATAGGACCAGTTTGACTTGCTTCTTTGACTTGTATAAGCACAATACTGCTGTATCGCTTATCCAAGAAACAAATATTAGGTATTTACATAAACCGTAGGCATCGTGCTAATGCCTTCCCAAGCCTTGTTCTGCAAGCTTGATTTGGGAATGAGCTCTGACCATCATCCCTTTCACTTCAGAGACCTTATGGTGATGGACCAAATTGACATTTTAATTAAATTAACATATGAAGACATTATGTAAATCAACAAAACCTCTACCAACAAGAATTAAATGGGATACTTTAAAATGAAACTAAATAAACAGGATCAGTGAATGGGATATGAAGTTAAATGCACTCATTTTGCTCCCCAGGCTGTCTTCACAGATTTGGAAATCCTAGCCGCCATTTTTGCAGCTGCTATCCATGATGTTGATCATCCTGGCGTCTCCAATCAGTTTCTCATCAACACAAGTGAGTTCACCACTAAAACAGTCATTCAAGACAGTTGTATGATTCACTGCTTTTTTTTTTTTTTCCTTTTAATGTTTTCATTATGGGTAAAATAAGAGTAATAATGATGTAACCCTTGCATTCCACACAAAGTGGTCAAACCTTTCCTGGATACTGTGTCAAATCTGTCAACACAGGTTTTGAGCTGAATGGAGAATTTGGAAAATATGACAACGTGGGGAGAGAGTAATAGATGTGGAATTATCCAGGAAGGACAAGAAAGAGTTGGGGATAATGTAATAATGGTTTTCAGTAATATTCAGGGTTCGCACACAGAACATGGTGACCCACTAGTGTTCCTCTCTGCTGAGGAGACGTTGAAGAGACCCAGATGTTGAATCTGAGAATGGGAACCTCCAAACAGAACTAAGATTCCAAAAAAGCACTGGAATGGGTTTCCAAAATTCAAGAGGATGGGTCATTAAAAGTCCTACACATCTCTCTTCCAACTGGGCAGTTTTAATTATGGATTGGTTTGTAGCAGGGAGGGTGACATCAGTGACATTGAGGATTGGTCCAGCCTTAGGATCCTAGGCTATACTCAAAGCTTTTGTCATGCTCAAAATGTTTGGTTTCCATGCTAATGAAAGTCCATTAATTCTGTCAGTTCATGTACTTTCGCTAAGTAGGGAAAATCTAAGTATTTTTTTGTTCTGAAATATTTGTTGTTTCCTTATGGTCATAATTAACATTAAGTGCTGATGGTTTTATAGAAATGTTGTTTGAGCTACTTCATGTTGTAAAAGAGTACTTGTCAGGCTTTATCATGAGAACATCTCAGTGATCTAGATTTTGGGTATCTTTTTTTTTTTTTTTTTTTTTAAACACCTTGTTCTCCTATTGAAAGATCATAAACTTTGGGCAACTACTTTCCTGTGTGGGTTATATCAGCTGGTATCAGTGTGCTTCCATGAATCCATTCATGTACAGGCCAGTTTGCATCGCATAGAAGAGTCGCCTTTCTGCCATAGCCACCAACAACACTACAACATATAAAGCTGGCTTGCAGAGTTGTGCCCTTGATTTCCAGGTGAACAGGGCAAGAGTGCTCAAGTGACTTCATATAGCCCACCACCCTTTCTCAGGATGCAACTCAAAACACACAGTTAAAGATACAGTATGTTAGTAACAACGTCTGCTGTTAGTAACTTATTACCATCACTTGCTGTTATTCTTGATTAAGAGAAAATGTGGCTTCACGAGCTTGATGCCCATATTCTCGAGTGCAGATCAAGGCTCTGCTAACAAAAGATATCTGGAATGTTTCTGTGTGAAAAGCAAGCTGGAAGGTGTAGTTTAGGTATCCAGGTATTGTAACTTCTGGTATATACAGACAGAAAGCAGAAAATTTGGCATCAAGAAAATTCCAAAAAATGGTAACTGTTCAGTTACTATATTTATAGGAAGCTCCAAAAAGTTACAATATTTTAGTAAAATGAAATTTTACATGAACACCATGATCTTCTTTGAAAATTCCAATTTCCAGAGGTTGGGGAACATACGAAAAAGTGAATATAGTTTAAAAACCTTAATAAATTTGATAAACTTTAGAGGCATTTTTTATTTTCTTCTTTTCCAAATCACAAAATATTGAAGGACAGAAAGGAAATTACAGGCTAAGATAAAAATAGGAGTTAGCTGCTGGGGGAATGCCCTTAACCTGACGTCAAAATCTCCATCTGTAATGAAGGAGGAGAGAAAGGACTTTAGATACATTGACTTCTAATCAATGAGAAAGCACTAATATCTACTAGAAACATTTTTTGCATAGAAACTGACTACTTCCCTTTGTGGAGGGAGACTGTTTCTCTAAGGGGAAATGGCGTGTGAATCATTGTTCTTGAAACCACCTGGGGGGAACTAGATCTGATCTCAATACATTGAGGTAATGCCAATATCTGAATCTCATCCCCTTTTACTAAGCCATCATTTTTTCTTGTTCATTAGATTCAGAACTTGCTTTGATGTATAATGATGAATCTGTCTTGGAAAACCACCACCTTGCCGTGGGTTTCAAACTGCTGCAAGAAGAACACTGTGACATCTTCCAGAATCTCACCAAGAAGCAGCGTCAGACACTCAGGAAAATGGTTATTGACATGGTAAGATTTCAGCCTCTCTTTGTTCCTCACTTACTTTTGCCCTCACGAAAGGAGAAACTCCATTCTGTCTGATAGAGTGAATTTAGTAAGAGTTTTCATTTTCTTTTTTACCTAAGGTGTTAGCAACTGATATGTCCAAGCATATGAGCCTGTTGGCAGACCTGAAGACAATGGTAGAAACAAAGAAAGTTACAAGTTCAGGCGTTCTTCTCCTGGATAACTATACTGATCGTATACAGGTATTTGATGCAAACCTTTGATTCTACACAAAACCAAACCAAACCAAACAACAGTTAAAGAAAACAAACAGGTTATTTTAGTTGCATGGCCTAGGTTACCACTATAGCTTTGGGCTTATTTTAAGAACTAAGGATAATGGTCATTAAAATTTATTCTATAATTTATGAGAAAAAACATAACCCTATTCACTGAATTGCTTGGTTCTAAAATAGATGGCAAAAACTATTTATAATAGGGCATACGTGACTGTTGGTCACAAAAGCTCGTGTTTGGATATAAATCCCATCGACTTGAGGTTCATTAGGTCTGTTTTGGTTCTACAAATTGCCATCAGCTGGTCTCTTCTTTCCACCAGTGGAAAATATGCAGGCATTCACTTTGAGTAATTCTTTGCATTCTTTCCAAACTGAGGGAGAGAAACGATAGCAGTTTCTGACTTCAAATATCCCTTCCAGTTTTTAAATTCAGTGACTGTCGATCTAAGAAGACACACTTGTTCCTTTTTGGGACTCTGTAATGGTAAATGACAAACTCTGGCCAGCACTATTGTAATGCTGCTTTTTTTGATGTACGCACCATAATTATATTGCAACTAAAATGTTCTCGAGTTTGGTACCAAGTGTACTAGTACAAGAGGGATGAAATGTTCAGGTACTATTTACACCTAATTTTATGGGATTTTTAAAAACTTGATAATTTCAGGTTCTTCGCAACATGGTACACTGTGCAGACCTGAGCAACCCCACCAAGTCCTTGGAATTGTATCGGCAATGGACAGACCGCATCATGGAGGAATTTTTCCAGCAGGGAGACAAAGAACGGGAGAGGGGAATGGAGATTAGCCCAATGTGTGATAAGCACACAGCTTCTGTGGAAAAATCCCAGGTATGTACTATGAGGTTTTCAAAGTTTTTATGATCTATGCTGTTTTCAGAACTGGAGGTTTCTATCTTCCTTCTTTCATATATAATTTCATATATGTACGTGAAATTACAAGGAAGCAACTACCCATTTAGTTCCATTGTACACATGACTCATTTGCCTTTTTCATTGCACTCAGTTTCACAGGATGGGGATAAAGCAGCCATCAGAAACCCATCAAAGTTTGGACCGTGTATCCCCTAACAGTTTAGATAGTTGTCTATGACCTTCGAAATCCAACTGACTCAACTGAATGCTGTTGTCTTCTCCATATCATTGTCTGCATTTTTTTTCCAAGTCTGTCTTTATACAGCAACTCTACTCATCCTTACTTATGGCAACCTTTTTTTGCCATGCCTCCATAATGAAGCACGCCATCACCACGACCAGAAACACTGAATCTTATTCTCACACATCTCTTCCACCTCATTGTCCAAGCCCTGAATGGTGTCCTCTTCCAAGGCTGCTTCTACCCCTTTGAAAACATGTTGGCATTTTCTGGTTGATTTGGCAGCTGGTATGTCCAAAGCTCTAAATCCCCTTTATTCTGAGAACTTAGGATAATACTGTGGAGGAAGGGGGTATGGAAATGCCCAGGATGCCAATAGCTGCAGAGTTTGCAGCACTAGAAGGTATCAGTATCTTTACAAAGGCTTTGGGGTCAGCTGAATTGTCCCTTTTTTTTTTTTTTTTTTGGTCAACAAATGGTCTGAGCCAGATGACCATGACTGAGAATAGATCTATAGGCTCTTCAAGATCTTTATGATGAAAGTATTTTGAGTATCCTGTGTTAGCGCTTATCCTCTTTCCCCACTACCTGAAAATCCCAAATTTGAACATCGATTTATAGTTCCTTTGCAATTATTACTTTGTTGCTTCTTAGAGAGACACAGTTAAATCAGGTTAAAACCTATGAAAGTTCTCTAAAATCTAATATGTGATATAAATGCATAATAACATTAAGTTAATCAGGGTCAATTCAAATACCCCCAAGGTATTATTGGAACAAGATATAAATAAATGGAGATAATGCCTTTTTATTAATAACAGTGATTTTAAAAAATATGTATATGATGTCCTATGTGGGTTTTCTCACGTTTCCCATACATTATCTTATTTGAACTTCAAAACATTCTTGTGAGATGGGAAAAGCAGCTAATCCCCCTATGTTGCAGGTAAAGAAGCTGTTCTCTTGGTCTCATTCACCAGCTCCTTAGTGACTCACCAACCGTCTGCCTAGTGGTCCTCACTCTTCATCACTGGACAGGTTTCCCTGTTGCCATGACATCATTGTCCACTCCAGTGTTTCCTACAGAAGAGCTCTGTTGAACATTATCTAATTAGCCTAGTTACTGAGCCCTTGACTAGATGGTCCTAGGATTTGTAGAGCTCTCTCATCCCATGACCTAGGAAATAAGCAGCTAGAGGCCACCTTTCAGAAAAGTGCTGAGTGCTTTTTAGCAGAAGCAAAACAGATGAAGAAAGGAAATGACCGCACTGCATTGAGTCCATTTGATTTTCTCCATTGACTTGAGTTTGTTATTCCAGCTCCCTGGAAAACACCTTAAAAATCATCTCTAAAATCCATTAGACATGCATAAGTAAGTAAAAGGGAGAAAAAAGGAGTGGGTGGAAGTAAGAAAAATATAGGACGCATCCACAGTCAAGCTCTTGTAACCAGCGCAGATCAGAGATGCCCTGACTTTGGCATGAATTCTGTTTGTTAAGGCCTGGGAAGCACCAGAGGGAAGTTATATATATATATTTAGTCACATATGACCAAGGTTTGTTTTATTGTTTTTTAATGTAGTACAACTTGGACGTATTAAATAACTGGCTAAATACCAGAATAATAATAAAGGGAAGTTTCCAATAGTGTGGAAAGGTAGCTCCACGATGTCCCCTGGGAGAAAATAAGTTGCCCCTGCTCACCTCCCCCTGGTTCCCTACCCAGCATCTCTCCAGTTCTCCAGACCATGACAAGGGAATTCCATCCCCTCATTCAACTAGCTGCTATTCTTTCTCTCTACCTGCCCCCTTCCCCAGTGTTTCCTGTTTGTCCAGCAATGTGGAGGTCACCATAAGGCCACACAGGTAGCTCATGCAGGATGCATAGCCCCCGTCTAAATCATAACAGAGCCATAAGCCTCGTATTTATTCACAAGAACAGCAGCAAAAGGAACTGCTTAATTGTTTTTATTTTCCCTTCTTTCTTTTAATGGGAATGACTGTGTGCACTATGGACCCAAAACAATTGCAGACATGTCCCTGGAGGGAATATTTGTTTGTTTTGGGGGCTTGAAGTATTTTCCAGTGTTTTGTCAAACCTGACTACAATCCAAAACCATCCCACAGAACTTGAGAAATTCTAGAATAGTCAGGGGCCGACTGCCCTTTGTTCATTCTGGAATAGCAACACATTTAAAAACTATCAGGGAAATAATGTTGAGTCAGAGCATGTTAGACCCGAGGCTTCCTTCTTCAGAGGATGACTCACAGAATACAAGTAGTGACAAAGTCATTCCCAGCCAGAGTTACATCCAGACCTCTTATCTGGCAGACATAAAAGGAAAAGCAGTCTGTTGTAGTGAGAGGAATCCAGGCTTTGTAATCAGAAATGATTCCAGCTCCACTACTTGCTAGAAATGTAACCTTGAACAAGACATTAGGAAACTGAGTCTTAGATTACTCTTTTGTGAATGGCAGATAATGATTCTTATTTTGCAGGATTAAGAGCGATAACTCATACATTGCATCCAATGCATGGCCTACCATATAGCAGATGCTCAGATAATGGAATTCATTACTATTGATCTCTCCAGTGTTGTTATTACTCCTTCTTTGCATGAAACCAGGACAGGTACTTTGGTTGCCAAGGGCTCATCACAATAACAGTTGTATAACCTTATTTTTCTCCAGGTTGGTTTCATTGACTACATTGTCCATCCACTGTGGGAGACCTGGGCAGATCTGGTACAGCCTGATGCCCAGGACATTCTGGATACATTAGAAGATAACAGGAACTGGTATCAGAGCATGATACCCCAGAGTCCCTCCCCACCACTGGACGAGCAGAACAGAGACTGCCAGGGTCTGATGGAGAAGTTTCAGTTTGAACTGACCCTTGAAGAAGAGGATTCAGAAGGACATGAAAAGGAGGGAGAGGGCCACAGCTATTTCAGTAGCACAAAGACACTTTGTGTGATCGATCCAGAAAATAGGGATTCGCTGGAAGAGACTGACATAGAGATTGCGACAGAAGACAAGTCTCCGACTGACACATAATCTCCCTCTCTGTGTGGAGATGCACATTCCACCCTTAACGAGCATGCCAGCTGTGTGGTAGGGCCAGCCCACCATGGGGGCCAGCCTACCATGGGGGCCAAGGCCTGAACCGGACAAGGGCTACCTGGCCTTTCCAGTTACTTGAGTTTGGAGCCAGAGTGAAAGACCGTGAAGCAAATAGCAGCTCAGGAAATTCCACAGTTGACTTGCCTTGCTTGTAAGCTCTGTGGAGAGCTGAAGCTTTGTGTAGTACCGGACGCCAGTTCCGGTCGAGACTAAATGGCTTGAAAATGGAAGACACAAAACTGAGAGATTTTTCTGCACTAAGTTTCGGGAATCTGTCCCCTTTAGTGACTGAACTTACTAATAACTTTATTTATAATCTGCTTACCTGTCCCCTTGTCTGCCAACCTGTGTGCCTTTTTTGTAAAACATTTTCACGTCTTTAAAATGCCTGTTGAATACCTAGGATTTAGTAACAGCTTCTACACAGAAGAAGCGTTTCAAAGTTGACATATGTTCTTTTGATTCTTTCAGGAAAAAAAAGTGAAGAAAACTGTCTTCCTTCTTTCTTGGGCAATATCTTTCACTTTACTACAGTTACTTTTACAACTAGAAAGGATACACTTCTAACCACATTCTACTTCCTTCCCCTCTTGTCCAGTCCAACTCCACAGTTGCCCTTACACCTTATCTCTGCCTGCTTTAAACAGTACTTTTTGTCCTCTGGAGTTTCACTTTTTTGCCGTAAACAGAATAAAGTTGAACAAACTAGGGGATAGGAAAATGTAGTTATGTTGTTCACAATAACAGTGTGTAAAACTCAGCTGAATTAGGCAGTGTGCGCCATATTATGTCCTCAGCCCCCTTTGCCTCTGGAAGTCGCACGCTCCCCTGTCCTGTTCTCTTATGCCTCTCTTCCCCCACACAGCCAATTACGCTGTTTTTCAGTTTAATGCTGCCATCTTTCTCCTGCACTGCCTTTGCGCTAACATCTCCATTCCTGTTTATAACAGTGTATTTATTACTTAATGTATATAATGTAATGTTTTGTAAGTTATTAATTTATATATCCTAACATTGCCTGCCAATGGTGGTGTTACATTTGTGTAAAAAACTCTGCATAAGAGTTGCGACTTTTCTTGTAACATTTTGTATTGTGTATGATATAGCCTGAATATCACTTAAGAGAGACAAACCGGCCCCTTGCCAGTGAGGACATTGGTGAGCTTTTATTCAGAAGATCTGCCCTTTGGCTTGTCTCAGTTGCTGATACTGGGCAACCCCCTTGGGACGTGGTTTTGGAAACAGGATCTCACAACATTAGATACTAAATGGTTTATACTGAGCTTTTACTTTTGTATAGTTTGTTAGGGGTAGGGGGCAACGGAATGTGGTTTTTACCCAAGTTCTATCCAAATCTGTGTACACATGAGCTGGTTATAACAGGGTTTTACAGTAATTGTGGTTTCAGCTTAGAAAGCAACACTACATTTGCTCAAACATGGTCGCTTGGAGTATTCCCGAACTACTGACTTTGAAGAAAAAGCCTCCTGCAGGTCATTAAGCAGGAATGTCATGTTCCCATTAATTACAAAAGAAAAGAATAAAACAATGTGAAGTTTTTTAAATAAAATGTGAACTGATGTAGTAAATTATGCAAATGTGAAGCTTCTTCTGATAACACTTATTAGGCCTCTTTCTGGTGTCAGTCTGTTTGTAAAATATGTGTCATGCTTTCAGTTCAACATTGTGACTTAAGAGTTAAAGAAAACAGCACAAATGTGCATGACCAATGGGTTTGTATGTCTATTGAACACTGCATTGTTTCAGGCGGATGTTTTATCGTCTCCAAAAGTTTCTCACAATGTATGTTATAGTACTATTATTATATATTGTGCTCCAATGCATTCTTAAGAGACTTTTACATGAGGTGAATAAACAAAAGCATGATTAGATTAGACTGTAGGCCCCATTATTTCGTGGTTAGTTTGGACGTATTAAAAGATTTTTTTCTCTCCTACCATACTCCAAAAAGAAAGATAACCACTTTGCCAGGCCAAAATCACAACTGAAGTTTCAGAATCTGTGTCCAAAAAGTCCCCTAGCTTGGAACGTTTTACTTTCTTTTTCTTAGCAATGGTTCACCCAGCTCAATGCTGCAGGAAGGGAGGCAGTGAAGGGAAGCAAACAAAACCACTGTGTTGAGCTCCTACAGTTTCCTTCTACCTCTTTAAAATTAAAGAGTTTAGTCTACTAGATGAATAAAGGGAATCCCCAACTTGACTGGTTCCTCTAGAAAAATGAATCATCGAATCACAGAACGCTAGTGTAATGTAGTCAGATGGTCTCATTGATTCTTTTGACATATGAAGAATCTGAGGTCCAAAGAGTCATCTGATAGCTTGGTCCACAGACCGCTCGCTGGTGGACGCTCATAATCTTGGTGGTGGTTGCTGGAGTCTCCTATTGATTTAAGGTTATGGTTTTATTTCTGGAAAGAATGTTATTTAAATATTCTAAGCAAAATACTTAATTGTCTTGTTTAAATCTTAATGTCTGCATTTTAAACATTTTATACTGGGGAATATGTATGTGTGTGTGTGTGTGTGTGTGTGTGTGTGTGTGTGTGTGTGTGGTGGGGAAGGTTGCAAATCAGAATCAGTGATAGTCCACAATATTTTTAGACCAAAGAAGAGGCCTGAGAACCAGTAAAAGAGTCTGCTCTAGAAAAACCCCACTCAGTAAGCTGAAATTACTTTATTCCTTTATAAAGGCAACTGGAGATGAGGCCACATTGTAGAACCAGTTTGCCTGCTGGTTGCAGAGCTAATGTTTACACACTTTGCCACCATCCCTGCTTTCTAATTTAATTGTACCCCATCATCTCTGAGTTTTACACCTTGAGTGACAAAAATGAATTGTTGAAATAGCCACAGATGTGACTTTTATCATGTCTAGAGCTATAAACATTTAGACATATTTACAGAGAAGTGGTTCTTAACCTTGGATGCAATTGAGAATCGCCTGGAGAATAAATATTTTTTAAAAGACTGATGTTTGTGAGAAGAATGGAGCCTTAGGTGACATCTGTGCTACAATGGCTGACATTTATGCCCTTTAGATGTATTATTTCACTGTTGTTGTTAGGTGCTGTCGAGTTCGTTCCAACTCATAGCAACACTATGTACAACAGAATGAAACATTGTCCAGTCCTGCGCCATCTTCACAATCATTGCTATGTTTGAGCCCATTATTGCAGCCATTGTGTCAATCCATCTCTTTGAGGGTCTTTCTCTTTTTCACCGACCCTCTACTTTACCAAGCATGATGTCCTTCTCCAGGGACTGGTCCCTCTTAATAACATGTCCAAAGTACATGACATGAAGTCTTGCCATCCTTGCTTCTAAGGAGCATTCTGGCTGTACTTCTTCCAAGAGAGATTTGTACATTCTTCTGGCAATCCATAGTATATTCGATATTCTTTGTCAAGACCGTAATTCAAAGCATCAATTCTTCTTCAGTCTTCCTTATTCACTGTCCAGCTTTCACTTGCATATCAGGTGATTGAAAATACCATGGCTTGAGTCAAAGTGACATCTTTGCCTTTTTCTTAACACTTTAAAGAGGTCTTTTGCCGCAGATTTGCCCAGTGCAATATGTCATTTGATTTCTTGATTGTTGCTTCCATGAGTGTTGACTGTGGATCTGAGTAAAATAAAATTCCTTGACAACTTCAATATTTCCTCCATTTGTCATAATGTTGCTTATTGGTCCAGTCATGGGATTTTAGTTTTCTTTATGTTAAGGTGTAATCCATATTGAATGCTGTAGTCTTTGATCTTCATCAGGAAGTGCCTCAAGTCCTCTTCACTTTCAGCAATCAAGATTGTGTCATCTGTATATCACAGGTTGTTAAATCAGTCTTCCTCCAATCCTGATACCACATTCTTCACATAGTCCAGCTTCTCAGATTGCTTGCTCAACATACAGATTGAATGAATATGGTGAAAGGATACAACCCTGACACACACCTTTCTTGATTTTAAACCACTCAGTAGTCCCTCGTTTTGTTCAAATGACTGCCTCCTGATCTATGTACAGGTTCCACATGAGCACAATTAAGTGTTCTGGAATTCTAATTCTTCACAATGTTATCCATAATTTGTTATGATCCACACAGTTGAATGCCTTTGCATAGTCAATAAAACACAGGTAAACATCTTTCTAGTATTCTCTGTTTTCAGCCAAATCCATCTGACATCAGCAACTACATCCCTGGTTCCACGTCCTCTTCTAAATCTGGCTTGAATTTCTGGCAGTTCCCTGTCGACGTACTGCTGCAATGATTCTTTAATTATCTTCAGCAAAATTTTGCTTGCGTGGATATTAATGATTTTTTTAAATAATTTCCACATTCTGTTGGATTTTCTCTCTTTGGATGGGCATGGGCACAAATATGAATCTCTTCCAGTTGGTTGTCCAGGAAGCTGTCTTTCAAATTTCTTGGCATAGAAAAGTCAGCTCTTTCAGTGTTGCATCCATTTGTTGAAACATCTCACTTGGTATTCCCTCAGTTCCTGGAGCTTTGTTTCTCACCAGTGCCTTCAGTGCAGCTTGGACTTCTTCCTTCAATACCATTGGTTCTTGATCATATGCTACCTCCTGAAATGGCTGAATGTCAACCAATTCTATTTGGTACAGTGACTCTATTCCTTCCATCTTCTTTTGATGTTTCCTGCATCATTCAATATTTTGCGCATAGAATCTTTCAATATTTTAATCTGAGGCTTGGATTTTTTCCTTAGTTCTTTCATCTTGAGAAATGCTGAGTATCTTCTTTGGAAACAAAGAAGAAGGATCAGTATTTGGAAGATATGGCCTTGGTGATAGAAACAATGCTGGAGATTGCATGATAGTATTCTGCAAGACCAACAACCTATCCATTGAAAATACCTATTTTCAACAACATAAATAGTGACTATACACATGGATTTCTCCAGATGGAATGCACAGGAGTCAAATCAATTACATCTGTGGAACGAGACTATGGAGTAGTTCAATATTATCAGTCAGAACAAGGCTAGGAGCCAACCATGAAACAGACAATCAGTTGCTCATAGGCAAGTTCAACTTGAAGCTTAAGAAAACTAAAACAAGGCCACAAGAGCCAAAGTACAACCCTGAGTATTTCCCACCTGAGTTTAGAGACCATCTCAAGAACAGATTTGACACACTGAACACTAATGAAGACCAGATGAGTTGTGGGGTGGTATCAATGACATCATACATAAAGAAAGAAAAAGGTCATTAAAAAGACAGGAAAGAAAGAAAAGACCAAAATGGATGTCAGAGGAGACTCTGAAACTTGCTCTTGAATGTAGAGTAGCTAACATGACAGAAAAAATGATGAAGTAAAAAGCTGAACAGAAGATTTCAAAGGGCCGCTCAAGTAAACAAAGTAAAGTATTATAATGAAAAGTGCAAAGACCTGGAGTTAGAAAACCTAAAGGGAAGAACACGCTTGTTTCCTTGACTATACTAAATTAGGAGATGGCTTGGTCATTTTCTCCAAAACTGCCCATTGTTTCCTCCTCAACAACAACCTCTTCCCCTTTGGTCATAATTATATGGAATTGCAGTTCCCTTAATTTCTTCCTCATTACAAAGAATGTTTATTAAACTCTGAAGTAAACTTTCTGAGACACTCCTTTATCAAATTATCTTGAATACCGGTGTTTCTTAGGTAGTCTGAGCCACTTTCCTCTGAGTCCCTGAAGTTTTTCAAATATCTGTCATAAGACTCAAACTATTCTGCCCATTTTCAGATCCAAATTGTTTCTCTCAGAAGCATATAAATGCCCATGTTGGCACTGCATCCAGCTGTCTAGTCTGATGGTCAGCTGGTCAGTCGAAAACTACTTACTGAGTGCCTGCCACGTGCCAAGCACGGTCTAGCCCCCTAGGCTATAATGATGAAGAAAACAAAAGAAATGCAGTTTCTGCCCTCAGACCATAAAGATACAAATTAATCAAGGGATTGAAAAATAAATTTAAGTGGAGTAAGTCATTCTGTGGGTTTTTGGGGTTTTTTGTTTGTTTTTCATCTCCTGGTAGCTCTTTACTGGTTCTTTATTAGGCCTTTTGCAGATAATATGAGAAACCTACCCCTAGAAACTTACGTCTTTAACATGCTACGATCTTCCATAATGTACCTTGCTGTCTTAGAAAACCACATTATCCGTTTCACACGTGCATAAAACTTTGAAGCTGAGAAGGAACTTTGAAATTAGCCAGTCCAATGTTTCTCAAACTTGAATGTGCAAACAAATCGCCTGAGGATCTTGTTAAAATGCAGCTTGTTAATCAGTAGGTCTGGGTAAGGTCTGAGATTCTGCATTTTTAAAAAAGCTCCCAGGTGATGCCTTTGCTGGTAAATGGACAACATTTTGAATAGCAAGCATCTAGTTCTCTGGTTTGTAACTATGACTATCCACCAAAATACCCTGCTTTTTCAAAATACAGATTCTGAATCGAACTCTAATAGTAGATCCAGGACATGTGAAATTTGAAAAGGCAGTCTCAGACTTCCACTTCCAGCAAAATGGAATAACAGGAACTGAATTTACCTTCCTGCCTGAAATGACCAAAAGGAAAAAAAAAAAAGGAAAGGAAAACCCCTGACAGAATATGGAACAACACTTTTCAAGACACTGGACAATAGTCAATGAAGGAGAATGACCCCTGAGACAGGAAATAAGTGAAGCAAGTACAATGATTGTCCCAGTTTACTGCATTAAGAGAGTTTATAAACCACAGCATAGGGAGTGGTAATGCAACCAGAGTCCAGCAGACTCTTAATTAAAGAGGCAGAGCTGAGAGTCAGGGGAGAGCAAGGTGACTAGAGTTCTCAGGGCAGAGTACCAGAAAGGCGCAAGCTGCACAGAAAAGGAACTTCAGAGATCTGTAGAGTCCCCTTCAAGTACACAGTAGGATATTGATCAGTACTGATGTGTGAGGAAACTATCCAAGGCAAGGGTAAGGACAGGAAAGGATAAGAGGTAACAGTGCCCTGTGATCACGCAGGGCTGGAAATAGTGTCTGTCCCCACCAGGGTGTGCCTGTCCCCAGTAGGCTGACTGGAAAACCTTATGCTTCATGGGGCATTAGGTAGAGTACTCTGGAAGGTCTTCTTCAGATGAGGAATAATTATCCCTTGGGTGAGCACTGCTACAGTCCCACCTAACAAATCTTAAAAGCAAGTCTCAAAACTATTAAACTGTTTCCAGGCAACTTAACTGTGCCGCAGAATAAAGCTCAAGAATATTTATAGGATTACAAATTATTCAGGAAAGGTGAACTCACAATGTCTGACATCCAATAAAAAATTATCAGGTATTCAAAGAAACAGAATACAATGCATAATGAGGAGAAAAATCAATCAAACAACACTGACTCTGAACTGACAGAAATGTTAGAATTAGGAGATAGGAATACAGTAAAGCTGTATTCCATATGTTTAAAAGTTAAGCAGAGCTGAGAAGGTATTAAAAAATACATTGGATAGGATTAATAGAAGATTAAATATTGCAGAAGAAAAAAAGCAGTGAACTTAAAGACATAATAGAAACTATTCAACACTGAGAGAAGAAAGAAGGAAAGAAAAGAAGAAAGAAAAACTGAAAGACAGAAAGAAAGAAGGAAACAAACTGAGCATCAGGACGTGAGAAGAGGTTCATAAAAATATTTTTTAAAAAAGCTAAATGCTAGAGATTTTCTAAATTTGATGAACACTTAAAGCCCGCAGATTCAAGAAACTCAATGAAGCCCAAGCACAGGAACTTGAAAAAAACACCATCAAACATGTCATAATTGGTCAAATCCAGTGATAAAGAAGACAGGGTGCAGGGAGAGGGGGGAAATCATGTTCAGAGGAACAAAGATAAATATGTCAAGAAATTTCTTGTCAGAAACAATGCAAACAAAAAGGCAATGGAGCAACATCAGTAAAGCATTGAAAGAAAAAAAAATTGTCATCAAAGAATTCTATACCTAGCAAAAGTACTTTTCAAAAATAAAGATTTTTTAAAATTAAAGCCTATGGTACTTTGCTCACTCAGTGGTGGGTCTCAGTTTTTCTTGAAATTGAATACTAATATCAATCAAGGTACATTGAAATAAGGACAGCATAGGAGGTGGACCAAGATGGTGGAGTAGTCAGATGCTTCATAACATCCCTCTTACAATGAAGACCTGAGAAAACTAGTGAATCAGACATAGCTGACAGCTTTGGAACCCTGAGCATCAAAGACAAAGCTGAAGAATTGGACCAAGCACCAGATGGAAGGAGAGACAGTAGGAAAACAGCAGACACAGAGAATTATGAATTGTCAGTGTCCTACCAGCCAAACCTGCACAACACAGACATACTGAGACAAAGCAAGTAGCATTCCGAGCCCAAACTCCCATCATCTGGTGCAGCCAAGCAGGAGCAATTTTGTACTCATGTCCAGAGTCAGGTGGGAGTTCTTGCCACCCCGAGAAAGTTAAGTGTTTGCACCCCACCCACCACGCCTACCCTAGTCCCCAGTGCTGGAGGCCTGCAGGTCTGTGAGCCCTCTCACCCTCCTCGCCCATCCACCTCCCACACAGGATCTCAAGCCAGCAGGAAACCACCACCACCCTGCCCCCTAAGCCAAGAGCCTACAGACTAGAGGTGCCCCCCACCTTTGCTTAGCCACTAACGCTGGGGGCCCACGGTCCCGCAGTACCTTCTACAGCATCAACAGTGCCTCCCGCTCCCTCTAGCCACCCACGCCAGGGGCCTTAGGGCTGGCAGTGCCTCTGACTCCCTCCAGTCACCTGCTCCATGTTCCTGACTGGCTACAACTTCCCCTGCCACACACTCTAGTGGATAGGGGCACTCCCTCCAGCCAGGAACCCATGGACAGGTGACATCCACCCTGCCTCACCCCCTACATTGCTCCCAGCCACAATTGGAGGTTTGTGCTGGCTCCAAACAGCCCTGTGCAGCCCAGCTCACCTGGGATCATCAGTGAGAGTTTCCACAGCACCCACCTCGTGACCGATGACCCATGCACCCTCGCCCTGACCACCCAGCAATCAGCAGAGAAAACACACAATACCTAGCCTAGTACCCAGGGACAATGCCCCCTGCACCCACAGCCAAGTGACCGGCTGGACAGACACATCACCTCACCAGAAATACCAGCTATATCCTCAGCAGCTCTGCAAGAACAGCAATCAGACACCTGTGCCCACACACTCAGTCATTGGAGCAGGAAGTGAGAGCTTCAATGTGGCCAGATTAGGGTACACTAGGGTAGCACACACACACCTGGCCTACTCTGATATATCAAAATAAAACAAAACAAAAATTCAAGACTTAGCAAACAAACATACAATAAATAAATAAATATAATAACTTCTTGATGCCTCTGAGACAGCAGACAATATCGAATCATATAAAGAAGCAGGACAAGATGGCTCCAGCAAGTGACAGAAATAAAAAGCCAGAAAACATTCCAGAGGAAGAAATGGCAATGGAACTACCTGAGAAGGAGTTCAAAAGACTACTTAATATACAGGGCTCTCCAAGGGATCACAGAGCCCTGGTGGCACAGTGGTTAAGAGCTTAGCTGCTAACCAGATGCTTGGCAGTTTGAATTTACCAGCTGATCCTTGGAAATCCTATGGGACCGTTCTACTCTGTCCTCAGGGTTGCTATGAGTCAGAATTGACTCAACAGCGCAGGTTGTGTTGTGTTTTTTTTTTTTTGTTTGTTTGGTCCAAGGGATCAAGAAAGAGATCAAGGAAAACACAGACCAAAGGAAAACAGAAAAAACTAAGGAAAACAGAGACAAAACAATAGAAGAATTCAGAAAAACAATATAAGAACAAAATGAAAACTAAACAGGAAATTAGAAACCATACAAAAACTTTAAAGAGACAAAGAGTGGCAGAATGGATTAAAAAAAATCCATCAACATGCTGTCTACAAGAGACACACCTTAGACACAAAACCAGACTAAAACTCAAAAGATGGAAAAAAAGTATATCAAGCAAACAATAACCAAAAAAGAGCAGGAGTGGCAATATTAATCTCTGATATAATAAACTTTAAGGCAAAATCCACCATAAAAGATAAGGATAGACATTATATAATGATTAAAAGATCAATCCACCAGGAGGATATAACCATAATTAATATATACACACCCAATACTGGGGCTCCAAAATACATTAAAAATAAAAACTGAAAAAAAAAAAACAAAAAACAAAACTCTAACGGCACTGAAAAGAGAAATAGACAGTTCCACAACAATAGTAGGAGAATTCAACATGCCACTTCGGGTGATGGACAAAACATCTTAAAAGAAACTCGACAAAGATACAGAAGATCTAAATGCCACAACCAACCAATTCGACCTCACAAACATATACAGAACGCTCTACGCAACAGCAGCAAAGCATACATTCTTTTCCAATGCACGTGGAATATTCTACAAAAATAGATCACATTTCAGGCCTCAAAGAAAGCCTTAAAAAACATCCAAAACATCAAAATAATACAAAGCATTTTCTCTGATCACAATGCCTTGAAAGCAGATCTCAATACCAGAAATAACAAGTAAAAAATATTAAATACATGGAAACTGAATAATACCTTGCTTAAAAACCACTGGCCAACAGAAGAAATCAAAGATGTAATAAAAAAATTCCTAGAATCTAATGAGAATGAAAACATATCTTACCAAAATTTTTGGGACACAGCAAAAACAGTGCTCAGAGATCAATTTATAGCAATAAACACACACATCAAAAACCAAGGGCCAAAATCAGAACATTAACCCTACAATTTGTACAAAGAGAAAGAGAGCAGCAAAAGAAGCCCACGGTAACCAGAAGAAAGGGAATAATAAAGACTGGAGAAGATATAAACGAAATTGAGAACACAAAAACAACAGAATCAGTAAGATCAGAAATTGGTTTTTTGAAAGGATCAACAAAATCTACAAGCCACTGGCCAGAATGACAAAAGAAAAGCAGAAGAGGAAGCTAATAACCTGAATAAGAAATGAGATGAGCGATATCACAACAGAACCAACTGAAATAAAAAGGATCATAACAAAATACTATGAAAAATTGTACTCCAACAAATTTGAAAACCTAGAGGAAATGGACGATTTTCTAGAAACACACTACCTACCTAAACTAACACAAACTGAGGTAGAAAAATGGAACACGTACATAACAAAAGATTGAAGAAGTAATAAAACAAACTCTCAACAACAAAATCCCTGGTCCAGATGGCCTCTCTGGAGAATTCTACCAAACATTCAGAGAAGAGCTAACACCAATACCACTCAAACTGTTTCAGAGTATAGAAAAGGAAGGAATACTCTCAAATTCATCTTACAAAGCCAACATAACACTGATACCAAAGCCAGGCAAAGACACCACAAAAAAAAGAAAATAAAATTACAGACCAATATCCCTCATGAATACAGAAACAAAAATTCTCAACAAACTCTAGCCAATTAGAATTCAATAGCACATATAAAAAAAATAATAATACTTCATGACCAAGTGGGATTCATACCAGGCATGCAAAGATGCTTCAACATTACAAAATCAATCAACATACTCTACCATGTAAATTAAACAAAAGAATCACATGATCATCTCAATCGAAGCTGAAAAGGCATTTAATGAAGTAAACATCCATTCCTGATAAAAACTCTCAGCAAGATAGGAATAGAAGGGAAATTCCTCAACATAATAAAGTACATTTATAGAAAACTAACAGCCAACGTTATTCTCTATGGAGAGAGACTGAAAGCATTCCTTTTGAGAATGGGAACCAGACAAAGATGCCCTTTATCACCACTCTTATTCAACATTGTGCTGGAAGTCCTAGCTAGAGCAATAAGCTAAGAAAAAGAAATAGAAGGCGTCCAAATTGGTAAGGAAGAAGTAAAACTGTCCCTATTCACAGATGATATGATCCCATACATAGAAAACCCCAAAGATTCCACAAGAAAACTACTGGGACTAATAGAAGGATTCAGCAATGTAGCAGGATATAAGATCAACATACAAAAATCAGCTAGATTGCTCTACACCAACAAAGAGAACTTCAAAAAGGAAATCAAGAAAACAGTATCATTTACAATAGCTCCCCAAAAGATAAAATACTTAAGAATAAATCTAAGCAGGGACATAAAGACCTATACAAAGAAAACTACAAAACGCTACTGCAAGAAACCAAAAGAGACATACATAAATGGAAAAACACACCATGCTCATGGATAGGAAGACTCAACATTGTGAAAATGTGAATACTACCCAAAGCGATCTACAGATACAATGCAATCCAGATCCAAATACCAACAGCATTCTTTAAGGAGATGCAAAAACTAATCACCAACTTTATATAGAAAGGAAAGAGGCCCCAGATAAATAAAGCGTTATTAAAGAAGAAGAACAAAGCAGGTAGCCTCACACTACCCTATCTCAGAACCTACTATACAGCCACAGTAGTCAAAACAGCCTGGTAGTGCTACAACAACAGACACATAGACCAATGGAACAGAATTGAGAAACCAGAAGTAAATCCATCCACCTATGGACAACTGATCTTTGACAAATGGTCAAAGCCTTTTAAATGGGGAAAAGACATTATCTTTAACAAATCTTGCTGGCAAAACTGGATGTTCATTTGTAAAAAAAAAAAAAAAAAAAAAAATGAAGCACACCCATACGTTGCACTATACACAAAAACTAAGTGAAAGACCTAAATATAGGTCTTGGATCAAAGACCTAAATATAAAATCTAAAACTATAAAGATTATGGAAGAAAAAAATAGGGACAACACTAAGGGCCCTAATATATGACATAAATAGACTAACAAACATAAGTAAAAATGCACAAAAAGCAAAAGATGAACTATAAGAATGGGAACTCCTAAAAATTAAACACTTTTTTTTTTTTTTTATATTTTATTGTACTTCAGGTGAAGGCTTACAGAACAAATAGTTTCTCATGAAACAGTAGTACACATGTTGTTTTATGACATTGGTTAACAACCCCACAACATATTAAGCCTCTAAATTCTCAACCTTTTTTTTTTTGATGAAAATACAGATAGCCGAAGATACACCGTTTCAAAAATTTCTACATACACAGTTCAGTGACATTGACTACACTCTTCCAACTGTGCTGTTATTCTCACTTAAGATGAAGGCTTACAGAACAAAATAGTTTCTCATTTAACCGTTACTACACATGTTGCCCTATAAACACTTATTTTTATCAAAAGACTTAACCAAAAGAGAAACTGCAGACTTGGAAAAAATTTTTTGGCTGCAACATATCCTACAAGGATCAAATATCTAAAATTTGTAGAAAACTTCTATACTTCAACAGCAAAAAAACAAATAATCCAATAAAAAAAATGGGCAAAAGTTATGAACAGACACTTCACCAAACAAGACATTCAGACGGCTAACAAGCACATGAAAAAATGCTCGTGATCATTGGCCATTAGAGATGCAAATCAAAACTACAATGAGATACCATCTCACCCAACATTACTGGCAATAATAAAAAAAAAAATAACAAAGAATAACATATGTGGGAAAGGCTGTAGGGAGATTGGAACTCTTATACACAGCTGGTGGGAATGTAAAATGGTACAACCATTATGGAGAACAGTATGACACTTCCATAAAAAACTAGAGAGAGAAATATTGTATCGCCCAGCAATCCCACTGCTAGGTATATACCCTAAAGAAGTAAGAGCTGTGACACGAATAGACACGTGCACACTCATGTTCATCGCAGCACTATTCACAATAGCAAAAAAGATGGAAACAACCTAAGTGCCCATCAACAGATGAATGGATTAACAAACTGTGATGTACACCCACAATGGAGTACTAGTAACAATAGAGAATAATGATAACTTCGAGAAGTATCCCACATCATGGATGAATTTGGAGGACATTATGCTGAGTGAAATAAGTCAATCACAAAATGACAAATATTGTATGAGACCACCATTATAAAGAAAAAAAAAAGGTTTCTACACAGGAAAAAAATTGTTTGATGGTTACCAGAGATGGGGGGTAGGGAGGGAAAATTACCAAATAGGTAGAAGACCCATGTTAATATTGGTGAAAGGAAAGGCAACACACAATAGGGAGAAGTCACAAAACATGACCAAGGCATGGAAGGACACTGAGAGGAACACAAGGACAAAGGGTAACAGTAATTAGTATAGCATAGACAATCCTGCAACAATAGTATTAATAAACAATAATTTACAAATGGATACATAGGTAGATATTATGCCAAGAGGTGTGGGAGGGTGTAAGGGAACATACATACCTGCAGATATAGGTTTGGAGGTGGATATCTCTACACACATACCTGTAGGTACTGCTGATATATTGATATAGACAATACAACACACAAAGGCCACAGTCAAGGCAACTTCTTAGACATAACCAAACGCCTTGTAGGACAAAGTTTCTAGGCTCAAAGGCAAAGGACCATAGACTTAAGGGTCATCTATATCAACTGGTATAACGTAGTTCATAAAGTTCTGTATCCTAATTTGGTGAGTAGCATTTGGGATCTTAAAAGCTTGTAAGTGGCCATCTAAGATACAACTATTGATCTCTTACCCTCCAGAGCAAAGGAGAGTGAAGAAAACCAAAGACTTGAGGGAGCCATTAGTCCAAAGAACTAATGGACCATATAAACCACAGTCTACATGACCCCAAGACCAGAAGAACTAGATGGTGCCTGGCTATCACTACCGACTATTCTGACTGAGATTATAGCAGAGGCTTCTGGACAGAGAGGGAGAAAAACTGTAGAACAAAAAATCAAATTCACAAAAAAGACCAGTCTTGCTGGTCTGATAGAAACTGGAGGAACCCCCAAGACTTTGGCCCTAAG
This sequence comes from Dugong dugon, assembly GCA_030035585.1. Classification (NCBI taxonomy): domain Eukaryota; kingdom Metazoa; phylum Chordata; class Mammalia; order Sirenia; family Dugongidae; genus Dugong; species Dugong dugon. Next base: position 95,352,413 of record CM057462.1, read on the forward strand.
ACACTCTTTTGAACTGGAACTGAAGCCATTCCTGGAGACCACCTTTCAGTCAAACAATAGACCAATCTGTTGCCATCAAGTTGATTCTGACTCATAGCAACCCTATAGGAGAGAGTAGAACTGCCCCACAGGGTTTCCAAGGAGCACCTGGTGGATTTGAATTGCCATAGACAGGCCCATAAGATAAACAATAACACTGGAGAGGAACGTGGTCCTTAGAACAATAAATTATATGAGATCAAAAGGGCAGCACTTGCCCAAAAGCAAAGATGAGAAGGCAGGAAGGGATAGGAAATCAGGACGAAAGGAAACAAGAACCTAGGAAGGAAATGGGGAGAGTGTTAACACATTGTGAGAAAGAAACCAATGTCATGGAACACTTTATGTACAAACTATCGAATGGGAAAACAACTTGCTCTGTAAATTTTACCCAATGTGCAATAAAAAACTTTAAAAATAAAGACTTTTTCAGATGTACAAAAGCTGAAAGAATTCATGACTGACAGATCCACACTACAGGGAATGTTAAAGGAAGTCATCAGGCAAAAAGAAAAGTAAACCAGATGGAAACTTGGATCTACACCCAGGAATGAGGAGCACCAGAAATGGTAACTACATCATTAAATATGTAGCAACTTTTTCTTATTTTTAAAAATCTCTTGAAAGGATAATTGACTGTTGAAACAAAAATAAAAACAATGTAGCACGGGGTTTGTAACATACGTGAAAGTAAAATGATGACAACTGCAGTACAAAGGTCAAGTAAAGACATGGAAACATACTATTTTAAGTTTTTTTTTTACTGTTTGTGTTTAAGTGGTATAATATCACTTGAAGGTAAATTATATATTGCACATGTATATTATAAACCCTAAAAACCTGTTCAACATTATGGCAACATGCAAGCCTCCACTGACAGACGGGTAGTGGCTGCACATGAGGTGCATTGGCCAGGAATCAAACCTGGGTCTCCTACATGTTGTTGTTAGGAGCCATCAAGTCAGTTCCAACTCACAGCAATGCTATGCACAGCAGAATGAAACATCCCCTGGTCCTGCACCATCCTCATAATCGATGATATGTTTGAGCCCATCATTGCAGCCACTGTGTCAATCCATCTCATTGAAGGTCTTCCTCTTTTTCACTGACCCTCTACTTTACCAAGTATGATGTCCTTCTCCAGGGACTGGTCCTTCCTGATAACATGTCCAAAGTATGAAAAACGAAGTCCAGCCATCCTTGCTTCTAAGGAGCATTCTGGCTGTACTTCTTCCAAGACAGATTTGTTCATTCTTCTGGAAATCCAAGGTATATTCAATATTCTTTGCCAACACTAGTTCAAAGGCATCGATTCTTCTTCCAAAACAACCCAAACCAAACCCGGTATTTTCAAGTTGATTTCTAACTCATAGTGACCCTATAGTACATAGTAGACCTGCCTCACTTGGTTTCCAAGGAGCACCTGGTGGATTCAAACTGCTGACGTTTTGGCTAGCAGCAGTAGGTCTTAACCACTATGCCATCAGGGTTTCCAATCCTTCAGTCTTCCTCATTCATTGTCCAGCTTTCACATGCATGTGAGGCAACTGAAAATACCATGGCTTGGGTTAGGCACACCTTATTCCTCAAAGTGACATCTTTGGTTTTGAAAACTTTAAAGAGGTCTTTTACAGCAGAGTTACCCAATGCAATGTGTCTTTTGATTTCTTGACTGCTGCTTCCATGGGTGTTGATTGTGGATCCAAGTAAAATGAAATCCTTGACAACTTCAATCTTTTCTCCATTTATCATGATGTTGCTGATTGGTCCAGTTGTGAGGATTTTTGTTTTCTTTATGTTGAAGTATAATCCATACTGAAGGCTGTAATCTTTGATCTTCATCAGTACCTAAATGTGTACATACCCAATATCATCACTCCAACATATAGGAGGCAAGTACTGAAAGAAATGCAAAGAGAAATAAAGAAATTCACAACAGGACAAGGAGACAGACATTCAATAACGACATAGCAAAGGGGTTATTGTTGTTACTGGCCATTGAGCCAGCCTCTGACTCATGGTGACCTCATGCACAATGGAACAAAATGCTGCCTGGTCATCCCATGACCAGTTGTGGGTTAGACTATTATGATCCATAGAGTTTTCATTGGCTAAGTTTCAGAAGTAGATTGCCAGGCCTGTCTTCCTAGTCCATCTTAGTCTGGAAGCTCTGCTGAAACCTATTTAGCAACATATAAGCCTCTGCTGACAGATGGGTGGTGGCTGCACATGAGGTGCATTAGCTGGGAATCCAATGGAAATCTTCCACATGGAAGGTGAGAATTCTACCCCTGAACTACCATTGCCTCTCAGAAAAGGGATGGGCAACCTTTTCGTGTAAAGTGTCATATAGTAAATATTTTGTGGTTTTGCAGGCTTTACACTGTTCATCACAACTACTCAACTCTGCTAGTGTAGTGCAATAGCAGCCACAGACAATATGTAAATAAATGCACATGGCTGCCTTCCAATAAAACTTTATTTACAAAACAGGAGGATTTTGGCCTGCAGGCTGTAGTGTGCTGATCCCTGATATTATAAACCAATTTGACGTAATTCAGATGTATAGAACACTCCACCCAACAACAGCAATATACCCCTTCTTTTTCTGTGTACACAAAACATTTGCCAAGGTAGACCATATTCTGGGTTCTAAAATGAGTCTTAATAAGTAGAAAAGGTTTCAAGACATACAAAGTATATTGTCTCACCACCACGGAATTATCACTAGAAAATCCTCAAATATTTGGAAACTAAATAACACACTTTGAAACAACCAATGGGTCAAAGAGGAAATCAAAAGGGAAATTAGAAAGTGTTTTGAGCTGAATGAAAATGAAAAACAACATATCAAAATTTGTGGAATTCTGCTAAAGCAGTGGTCCCTGGGTGGTGCAAATGGTTTGTGCTCTGCTACTAACCAAAGGCTGGTAGTTCAAACCCACCTAGTTGTGTCATGGAAGAAAGTCCTGGTAACCTGCCTACTTAAAGATTATAACCAAGAAAACCCTACAGAGTTCAGTGCTACTCTGTAACACATGGAGTCACCATGAGTTGGAATCAACTTGACAGAAATGGGTTTGTTTTTGGTTTTAGCTAGAGCAGTACATACAGGGAAATTGACTGCACTAAGTGCCTTTTGGAAACCCTGGTGGTGTAGGGGTTAAGAGCTATGGCTGCTAACCAAAAGGTCGGTGGTTCGAATTCACCAGGCACTCCTTGGACACCCTACTCTGTCCTATAGTGTTTCCTATAGAGTTGAAATCAACTCGATGGCAATGAGTTGGTTTTTATGTTTTAAGTGCCTTTAATATTAGAAAGAGTAAAGGTCTCTAATCAATGACCTCATTTTTCACTTTAGGAAACTAAAAAAGAAAGGCAAATGAATCCTAAAATATTCAAAAGAAAGGAAATAATAAAGGCCAGAGAAGAAATCAATGACATAGAAAACAGAATACAGAAAATCAATGAAACCAAAAGCTGGTTCTTTGAGATCAATACAATTAAGCCAGACTGATTAAGACAAAAAAAAGAAAGAGGAGGCACAAATTACCAAAATCAGGAATGATAGGGGTGGTGTCCCTACACACTCTACAGATGTTTTAAAGCTAAAGGAATGTTATGAATACCTTTATGCCAATACGTTTGGCAATTTAGTTGAAACGGGCAAATTCTTGGAAAGACACAAAAGCTCACTCAAGAAATAAATGGCAAACCTGAAAAGCCCTGTATCTCTCATGAACAAAAATGCAAAATGTAAACAGTGGCTATCAAATCAAATCCAACAATATATAAAAAGAACAACACATCCTGATCAAGCGGGGTTTATCCCAGGAAGGCAAGGTTGTTGAACATTTTTAAAAAAATTAATCAATGTATTTCACCACATTAGCAAAAAAAGATAAGATCATCTAAGTGCAGAAAAATCATCTGACAAAATTCAACAGCCAAACCAGTTAAGAATTCTTAGCAAACTAGGAATAGAAGGGGGTTTCCAAAACAAAATAAGGGGCATCTATGAACAACCTAATGCTAACAACATGCTTAATGATGAAAAGTAGAATGCTTTCTGCCTAAGATCAAGCATAAAACAAGAATGTCTGCTTTCACCACTTTTGTTCAGCACTGTTCTGGAAGTTCTAGCCAGTGCACTCAGGCAAGAAAAAATAAATAAAAGGCATATGGAATGGAAAAAAAAAAAAAAGTAAAATCTGTCTTATTCTCAGATGATGTGACTATTTATGCAGAAAATTCAATGGAATCTACAAAAATAAAGTTACTAAACTAACAAGGGAGCTTAGCAAGGTTACAGGATACAAGACCTGTATCTAAAAAATCATATTAACAGACTAATTACTAGCAACAAAACTATGCTAACAGCAAAACTATGCTGGAAACAAAAAACAAAAATTGAACTTAAAAAAAGTACAAGAGCATAAAAAATATGCAATTCTTAGGAATAAGTGATTTTAAAGGATTCTGAGATTGGTTTGGCGAAGTGACTTCGCACAGGTGTTTAGTCAATAAACTCAGACTGGGACTAGGAACCTGAACTCCAGACTGTTCCATGCTTGCTTCCTTCCATGCGTTGATGCCAGCAGAGTGACCAAATCTCATACCTGGTGGGTGCGATGTGTCCTCAGTTAGGAAATTTGTATGACTTTATTGTCACAGAACAGGAGTGGCCTTAGTGGACAACTGGCTAATTAGCTTGTTGCTGCCCTCCCCCCATAAAGAATATCGTCATGTCAATTAACTCTAAATCAATGACATTGTTTTTTGCAGGAAACCTTCAGCATTTATCCAACTTAAAGCTAACAACATTTTATATCATTTCAGTATCTTCATTTTTCCAGAAATAACATTTTACTACCAATGTATTTTGATGGACACATAAGAATGTAATATTGCTCAAAGTTATACATTCATTTATAATGATAGCTAAAATGTATTGTGTGTTTTCTACGTGCCGGGCTTCACAGATAATAATAACCTATTCAACCCCTGTCATAACCCTATGAGACAGGTACCTTTATTAGCCTGACTTTATACATGAGACAACTGTAGGACGAGCTAATAAAGGGTAGAGTCTGAACACAAACCCAGAAGGGTGGGCCCAGCGTCCCTAAGCTTTGTCACTACAACATATTGCCCTCTAACCGGATGCTCACCAAGATTTTTTGTTTGTTTTCTAGAAGTTACTGCTTTTAAAAAAGCTCAGATTTAAATTATTGTGGCTTTGCTAGACGTGTCTAACATTGAGGGCCTTGATTGCTTTCTTCAAAATAGTATTTGGGTCCTGTTCTTAAAAAAAAACAGCTTTATTTATCCTTTCAACAAATATATAGTTAGTTCTGGAGAAACAGAGATTTAAAAAGATAATCTTTGACTTCACCGAGCTCACAGTTAAATGGGGTGGGGGGTAGGTAAGGGAATTTTTCATTACATCAAAATGGGAAAAGTGCTCTGCTAGCGATAAACATAGAGTATTATGAAATCACAGAGAAAAGGTTTTGCTAGGTCTCCTTAAGGAGCTGGAAGGGATGTGGCGAGTATTCTGGGAAGGGGTTATTAGAATTCTATCGTTGCTTCACAATTTAACTCCAACTTTTAAGATTTGATGTAAATCATGCACACCAGTGCTTGGAACACTGTAACATGGGGGCTGGCAAATAGAAAAGTACTCAATAAATATCTATTGAATCTACAAAAATGTACATGTGCGCATGAGCACGTACATGCACGCACACACACATTCACACTGAATCCACGAGAAACTGTCTTTAACTTTTATTTTGTGCTTATTTTTCTTTTTGTGTTCTTTGGAACACTTGCAGCTGCTCTGGCTTAGACCTAAGTCTGCAGCTTTCCCAGATGTGGCTGACAGACAACTTCCCAACAATTGAGCCTGTGGGACATTTCCAACAGTGTCCAGACGAGGACAAGGCTAGTGAGACACTCACCTCAGGTACAAAATTTAAGGAAGTGCCAAAAAATATCAGTAATCAGCATTTTAAAAAATAATCAAAACTATTGCTAAAAAGCAAATAAAATAATTTCAAAGACAGGATCAGTATTACTGATTTTTTTTTTTTTTCCTTTTTGGCCTTTGACATAGCTCAGCATGACACTGATTTCCAGCAATAGCCCAAGCATCAGATCCATAGTGAAGTAAGGTGAGCCAAATTTACCATTTCCTTCATCACAACTTAGAGCACCCTTCCAGAAACATTGCTGCAGGGAGCTTTCCTCAGGAGACCTGGGCACTATGAGCTGAGTTTCTCGCTTCCAAAGCAGGCTTATTTATCTTATGAATTGTGCAAACACCTCCTAAGAAGCTAATTAAAATAGAAGCCCCTGCTGCAAAATCCCGGAAGCCTCCAAGTCAGCATCATGAGGCTCCCAAGAAGTTTTATTAATACACACACACACACAACTCATCCCTGTGACTCTGGGGCAGAAGAGTTTGAAGGACAAGCTCTTTAAGGTGGTATGAAATGGAAGTTGCTGAGCTCCACTGTCAATACACCAGCACCTGGGCAAATGAGGGGCACTCTTTATGTGCATGAATGAATACTTGATGGGTATGAGTGGATGGAGTTTAGGGACAGGAATAAAAGTGAATTCCCTTCTTCCTGCCTTCGCTTCCTAAAACCATTATATAAAGTTGATTTGTATGCTACCACTTACTAAGAAACCTAAACAAATAAGACAAATCACTTAGTTGGCTCCAGTAGTAAAATGAATATACAAAATCTGATACATAAATATAACCATTGATAAAGCATAATAATAAAAAAAATCACATTTACAATAGCATAAATATTTTAAAATACCTAGGGACAAATTTAAGAGGAAATAGGCAGGATCTATATGAAGAAAAATTATGGATGGGTGGTTCATTGGTAGAATTCTCCACTTCCATGTGTGAGACCCAGGTTTAATTCCTGGCCAGTGTAACCTCATGCCTGGTCACTACCCATCCATCAGAAGACTTGCATGTTTAGAAAGGCCTGGTGATCTAGTTCTGAAAATCAGCCAGTGAAAGCCTTATGAATAACAACAGTCCACACCTGATAATGGATATAGCACAGGACTGGGCAGCATTTCATGCTGTTGTCCATGAAGTCTCCATGAGTTGAGGGCCAACTCAATAGCAGCTGAGAACAACAACATAAGAAGAAGAAAATTAGACTATACGAAGGGCATAAAGGAAGACTTTACTAAGTGGCAAGTCACACTAAACTCCTGGGTGGGAAGATTCAGTTATAATAATACAAATTCACCTCAAATTCATATGTGAATTTAATATAATTTAAAGAATAGATCAACAGCAATTTTGGAAGAACTTAACAAAATGATCTTAAAATTCATCTAAAAGATCAAAGCAGTGAGAATAGTTGAAGAATTTTGGAAAGAGAAAACTTATGGACACCATGAACTTTTAGGTAAATAAAAATATTATAGAACTGTAATAGTTAAGATAGAGGATAGTGTTACAGGTTAAGAAAATGGACAAATGAAACAGGGCAGAAAACCTAGAAACTAAACTTTCCTCCTATAAGACTTTAATATGTGATAGAGGCTTCATATCAAATTATTTTTGAAAGATAGTCTTGTTCAATATTGTTAAAACCTGGAACTATTTATTAATTATTAGAGAAAAATAGAATCCCACTTTATATTATATATCAATTAAATTTAAATTGACTAAAGAGTTAAGGGTAGCAATAAATTATAAGAAATTATAGGATACTGTATGATCTCACTATACTATACACTACAGGGTCTGTATGAGTTGGAACATACTAGATGGCACATAACAACAACAACATGATCTCAAAGTGGAGATAGATTTTCTAAGCATAAAAAACAAGTAAAGAGACTAGAAATAAAAAGATTGATCAATTTTTTTCATAAAATTTAAAAGTCTGTACGTCCTAACTCACCACAAACAAATTAAAGGGAACAATAAACAGTAGAAAAGATATGCCACATATATGAAAGGCAAATAATTGTTAGTCGTATGCATAAAGGAGTTTCAAAAACCAATAAGAAAAAGAAACAATGAATACTTAAAAAATGGGTGAAGCTCATGAATAGCAAATTCGTTTAAAAAGAAATCCAAATGGCCAATTATCATATGAAAAATATTGACCTTACTAGTAACAGAAGAAATGAAAGTTAAATTGCAAATTGACAAATTTTTTAACATTTGTATTTTCTTATTGTGGTAAATATATATATGTAACAAATCCTTTTCCATTTCAACATTCTTCACATGTACAATTCAGTGACATTAGTTATGTTTGTCATATTGTTCAACCATTACCATTATCCATTTCCAAAATTTCCCATAACATTTAACAGAAGCTCAGTGTCCCTAAGCAATGACTTCTCTTTGCCCGCTCTTTCCCACACAATCCCTCTCCCTCTGTAAACTTTTATATACTTGACTATCCTAGATATTTCCCATAAGTGGAAAAATACAATATTTGTCCTTATGAGTCAGCATTGACTCAACAGCTATGGGTTTGGGTTTGGTTTTGTGATGGAATTATATCACTCAGAATAATGTTTTCAAAGTTCATCCACGTCATAGCATGTATCACAACTTTATTTCTCTTTCTAGCTGAGTAATACTCCGTCATACATATGTACCACATTACGTTTAGCCATTCATCTATTGATGGACGTTTAGGCTATTTCCACCTTTGGCTATTGTGAATAGAGCTGCAATGGACCAAATTATTTTAAAAGATCAAGCTCAATAGTGAGATTCCAGTAACACTGGGTTCCACAGCCCCTGCACACTCACATCCCCTGGTAGAAGTGACCAACAGTGCAACTCTTCTGAAAGAGTGGATACTATCTGCAGATCTTTGGTTTTAAAAGAAAAGGGTGAAATTGAGCTAAAACCAAGGGAGGAAGTGGCAGAGCTTTGCTGAGAAGAGTTTTCAAATGTGAGAAAATCTCTTAGTAATGCTGAAGGGGACGTGGTCCACAGCTGACAGCCGCCACCTCAGTTCCCAGATGACGGTCATGCTCGAACAGCAGATGGGCTTAGAAAACAGTCTGCACTCTTGCCCCAGCTTCATCACTTCCTAGCAGTAATGCGCAATTTACCTATTTCCTCTGGGGTTTATGAGTAGACAAAAGAGTATGTTGCATAGAGCATGAATCCCACCACCACGAGTTGCCGTGCAGTTGATTTCAACTCATGGAAACCCAATATGTGTCAGGGTAAAACTGTGCTCCATAGGGTTTCCAATGGCTGACTGTTATGGATTGAATTGTGCCCTCCAAAAATGTGTGTCAACTTTGCTAAGCATGATTCCCAGTGTTATATGGTTGTCCACCGTTTTGTAATCTGCTGTGATTATCCTATGTGTTGTAAATCCTAACCTCTATGATGTCCTGAAGAAGGACGTCATGCTTGGTAAAGTAGAGGGTCAGTGAAAAAGAGGAAGACCCTCAATGAGATGGATTGACACTGTGGTTGCAACAATGGGTTCAATCACAACCATTGTGAGGATGGCACAGGACCCAGCAATGCTTTGTTCTGTTGTACATGGGGTCGTGAGTCAAAACCAACTGGACGGCCCCTAACAACAACAACAACAACAACAACAACACGATGTTAATGAGGCAGGATTAGAGGCAGTTATGCTAATGAGGCAGGACTCAATCAGAATTAGGTTATATCTTGAGTCAATCTCTTTTGAGATATAAAAGAGAGAACTGAACAGAGAGAAGAGGGGCCTCATACCACCAAGAAAGAAGTGTTGGGAGTGGAGCATGTCCTTTGAACCTAGAGTCCCTGTGCTGAGAAGCTCCTAGACCAGGGGAAGATTGATGACAAGGACCTTCCCCCAGAGTTGACAGACAGAGAAGGGCTTCCCTTGGAACTGGTGCCCTAAATTCGGACTTGGGGCCTCCTGAACTGTGAGGGAATAAACTTCTGCATGTTAAAGCCATCCACTTGTGGTATTTCTGTTGTAGCAGCACTAGATAACTGAGACACTGACTTTTTTGGAAATAGATCACCAGACGTTTCTTCCAAGGCACCTCTGGGTGGACTTGAACCTCCAACCCTTCTGTTGGCAGCCAAGTGCATTAACCCTTTGCACCACCCAGGGACTCCAGGGCATGAGCAGTACGGAATTGTTACTAACTTGTTTTCTTCTTATTTCAGCTCCAGATCTATTATTTGCATTTGTATCGAAAGAAAATAAAAAGGGAGTAAGTGAACAGTTACTTATTGAGTCTCTGCCCTATATGTAAAGATGTTTTATGCAATTGTTCACTTAATCCTCCCCAGGGCCCCAAAAAGTGAATATTAAGATCTTGCATTTACAAAGAAGTTGAAACTCAGAGAAGCTAAGACACTACTGTCAGGTCTCAAGCTAATTAAAGGCAGAAAAAAAATTCTGCTTACTTCCCAAACTCCAGCCAGGCTGCCCCTAAGCCTGTGCTGCCTTCTCCAGCCCAAATCCCCACAAACTGTTAGTGGCACCTGCCCCTACGCACCTGCTGCCGTGGGAACAAGGCTCCCACCCCCTTAGTCACATAGACCTGGAACATGGCTCTTGCTTTCTGGCTAGGTTGACCCAGGTGAGGACACAGCCAGATGCACCATCCCGGGGCCCAGGACTGCTGCAGGTCACAGGTACCCCTCTAACAGTAAGATACCACACCCAGAGCCCCCTGCCTAGCAAAACATGGGAACTCAGAGTAAAACACTGGCAAGAAAAATCTGTGTGTGCTTCTATCCCACAGGGAGTCTCTGGGGCTGGAGAAAGCTCTCCAGGGATGCACAGAACCCAGAGGCATGAGGGACTGGGAACAATTTTAATGTTGCAGAAGCACATGGGATGGAGTAGGGTGGTGGGGTGGAGAGCTGAGAAAGATTTTTTCACACTATGAATACTACCACGGGGTTCCTGGGTGGTGCAAATTGTAAACGTCCTTGGCTGCTAACAGAAAGGCTAGAGGTTCAAGCCCACCCAGAGGTATCTCAGAAGAAAGGCCTGATGATCTGCTTCCAAAAAGTCAGCCACTGAAAACTGTATGGAGCAGTTTTACTCTGACATACATGGGGCATCCTTGAGTCAGAATTGACACAACCACAGCTGGTATCTTGCCACACTCTCTAACATGGTTTAGTGCCTTTATATACAGAGTAGGAAACTGAGGCTCAGGCACATCAGGGAGACGCTGGTTCATGTGGCAGAAAGAACCGGGCTTGTGGGTCCTTAAGATCTTTGTTTCAATTCTAGTTTCTTTACTTACTTTGCTGTCTGATCTTGGGCAAGTGGCCTGATGGCTCTAATAACACAACAGTAACAACTACAAAAACGACTAGTATTCATTGAGTGCTTACTAAGGGCTAGGTTCTTTCTCCTAAGCTCTAAACATTTATTATTATACTTCATTCTCACAAAAACCACAGGGGATAGTCAGTTGCCATGGAGTTGACCCCGACTCTTGGTGACCCCAAGTGTGTCAGTGTAAAATTGTGCTCCCTAAGGTTTTCAATGGCTGATCTTTTTCAGAAGTAGATCATCAGGCCTTTCTTCCCAGGTACCTCTAGGCGGACCCGAACTTCCAACCTTTCAGCTGGCAGTCTAGCACATTAACTGTTTGCTCCACCCAGCGACTCTATAGGAGATGTTGTTGTTGTTGTTGAGCGCCATGGAGTCAATTTTGACTCACGGTGAACCCACGTGATGGAGTATAACTCCCCCATAGGGTTTTCAAGGATATAACCTTTACAGGAGCAGATTGCTAGGGCTTTCTCCCGCAGACGTGCTGGGTGGTTTCCATCTGCCAACAGATCGCTTAACAGCTGAGCACTTAACTGTTGCACTACCAGGGATGGAAACCATTATTATTTCCATTTCATGGATGAGGAGCTGAGGTACAGTGCAGACTAAGATACCTTCTTTAGGGCTCAGAGTGCTCTGCATATGTCCTGAGACCACCTCAGCCAGACACTTCTCCTCAACAGAGTAGGGAGTCTCTGAATATCAAAGGCCAGTGTCAGAATTTTCTTTTTTTCTTTTGAAAATCACTGCTTTAGGTGTTGCTGTGGGGAGGAGGCTCCTGGAGAGACATTTGTGACTGTTCAGAAGGGCAGGAACTAGGCCACATGGCTGAAGCTGAATTTGGTAAAGTCATTCACCAGGACTCCCTCTCATTCAAAGCAGCAGACTGCTCTCTCTCCAGTTCTGGCCTCAGGGTTTCCAGAACCTTGGGTTTTGCTCTCTGAGAGCCTCAGGAGTGTTGAAACTCTGGAGAAATCAGGGGAAATCTTTCCTGGGTCACAGCCTGTGCAGTTATCCCTCTGGGAGTTTCCAGCTTGCGTGGGCTCAAAGTCAACTATTTTTATTTGAAAAGCTCTAGAGTTGGCCATGGGCCAAGGTTCTCTTTACTCTGCCAAGGTTATTCGTAAGAAAACGTAAAGGTTATCTTTTTATTAAGGAAAGAGAAATTGCCTCAGCCCAATTGTCATGAGAGGAGAGGCCAGTATAATGGAGAGGAAAGGACCCCATGTATGCAGGGATCTTACACTCCTCACTGAATTTTCACCCAAGAGGAAGGAAGTATGATCCCCTTTTCAGAGAAAGGAGAACTGAGTTGGTCAAAGCCACCCAACCAATGGTAGAATTGAGAGACTTTTCTCTTTTAAATGCTAATGATGTTTTCATTGCCCACAATTCCTTGCTAATTCTCCAGCTGATATGTGGTAGTGGGTAGTGGTTAAAAGCATAAACTCTGAAGAAAGACTGTTTAGGTTTAAAGCCTGGCCCTATACTTATTAGCTCTGTAACTGTGAGCAAATTACTTAATCTCTCTAAATCTCAGTTTCCTCATGGATAAAATGAGGCCAGTAGTGCTAGTACTTGCTTCTTTAGGGCTCTTGTGAGTTTTAAATGAGTTAGTATGAGGGAAATGCTTAGAACATGTACTGTGACATATTGTCAGGTATTTTAATCATGGAAAAATGAGGAAAACCCTCCCTGAGATGTATTGATAGGATGCTGCAACAATGAGCAGAAATGTGGGTGCTGTAACAAGACGGTCATAGCTGACAACCCCTTACTCAAATCCATTCATGACTGTCAGTCAAACATACCAAAGACTGTGGGAATGGTACGGGACCAGGCAATGTTTTGTTCTGTTATACATGCGTTGCCATGAGTTGGAGCCGACTTGACAGCAACCAGCAACAAAAACATTTTTAATCCTGTAACTTGATGTAGGAAATGTACTGTAGTTTCATCTGGTATGTAGTGCACCCTGGAGAAAGAGGATTCTTGTACAAGGAACTAGACTTTGTGCCGGGTGTTTCAGATTCACTATCCCATTTAGATCTCCACAGCAATCCTGTGAGTGAGGCATTTTACAGATTAGAAAAGCTACGCCAGGTGATGAATGTTGCACAGCTGCAGGGTATTAAAGCTAGAACTCAAACCCCAGCCTGACCCCAGCACTTCCATTTTCCTCTCTGTCTTGCTATCTACCGCCTCCGGGTGGAAACAGAGCAGTCCAACAAGGAAATATGAGAGAGAGAGAGAGAGAGAGAGAGAGAGTGTGTGTGTGTGTGTGTGTGTGTGTGTGTGTGACTAGAGGACCACCAGGGAAAGAAAAATTGCCATTTTACGGAGTTGCCTCGTTTTATAAATGCATTATTTCCTGACAGGTCCTCTGCACATTTAATTAGTGTGAATATTTTAAATGCTCAAAGCCCAAAGGAAGCTGGCAATTCAGCAGACTCCTGTAATGATTTGGAATTTGAAAAGATCGGTTGGTATGTGTTTGTTTGTTTATTGTTTGCCTATTATGTTCCAGACACTGGGGCTATGAAAGTAAACGAGGAGTGACCGAACTGATTAAATAATCATACGATGAATGAATATTCACAAACTATAACATGTACCATGAAAGAAAGTTCTATGGTATTAAAATGCGTATATGGGGGTCTGATCTGGTCTAGCAGGAGGCTCAACAGACAGCTTGGAGAGGTCTAAAACAACAGGAGAAAATAAGAGGATAAAGTAAGTAGGTAAAGAGAGAAGAAGATCAATATTCCAGAGAAGAGTAGCATGCGAAACGGCCTGATGGGAGGAGGCAGCATAGATTATTTGAAGAACTGAAAGATTCTCACTCTGTCTAGAGCACAGAAAAAGAGGTTCAAGATGAGATTGGAAAGAGGTTTAAGATGAGAAGGGGCTAGACTATGGAGAGCGTTAGTGAGCATGTAGAATGGTCTTTGCCCTAAAAGAATGGGAAGGAATTTTGATAAAAAATAAAAATTAATAATTTTCATAGGGATGGTAAAAATTTAAACAATCTGCTTAGGATACGGTTAATACAGTAGTATCCATCAAATTGTGAAGAGATGATAAATAGCCTTCAATTTACCTGCCAACTCTGAAAGATAATTAGTGACTATAGGAAGGATGTGTTGAGGACTCAGTAGCGGTATCTGGATCCAGCGGGAATGAGTGTTGTTATCTATTAACAAGATAGGCAGGCCATGGGATGGGCTGGTGTTGGCTGCTGTAACTCAGGTTATTTTATAAAGCACAGTGGCTCTGGCATCAGACTGACCCGAGTTTGAATCACAATTCCACCCCTTGCTGTCTGTGAGACCTTGAACAGTTTGCTTAATAGCTCAGAATCTCAGCTTCCCAAGCTGTAAAATAGACAGCACACTACCCACCTCCAAGTGGCTTTGTGAGGTTTCTAGCAGTTAAAATGTTCAATAACCCAGCCTATAATTTACTATAATAATAAACTTCCTGTATGTAAAGGGCATTTAGGAGTATAATCATGGAGTATTAAGAGTTGGAAATACCTTGGCTTGAGTGAGAAGGAAAAAATGGAAAGGTCAATTTATTTCACTTTTCACAACAAATTTTTGACCTGCCTTCTGTGCAGTGCAAAAACTCCTAGCATAGAGAACTGACAGCCAGCACGTAGGCTTTGTTGAATCAAGCTTCCAGGGCACGGAGCTATGTTTTGGAGAAAACAAGTTGGCTTTAAGTATGAATGCTGTATAATAGACCTTTACTGAAACAACCAACTCAGTGGGTTTGTGTTCTGAATTCATTCACCTCAGTATTGTAAGAGAGTCTCAGTATTGTAAACTGAGGCTCCAAGAAAGACTAGATACTAGACACTGAAGAGAAATTTGAGGCTCTCCACCCCGAAAAAAAGAAATCATCAGGAACCCACTGAATAACTTACACACATTGACAGGATAAAAGGGTTGGGATGCTAAATATTAAGAGAGGATTCATGAAGAGGCTTTCTTCATAGAGAGTTGTTAGTGAACTGTGAGTTCTAGCCACCCCAGGGTTTTATTATATAATTTTTCTGACACAGTACCAGGCACAGAGTTGATACTCAATAAGCATTTATTAAATGTATGATTGAATGAACAACCAACACATGAACATAACCTGAAATAGGTGAGAGATGGAAAAAGAGCATTAAGATTCTTTAACTGAGCTTGTCGTTGTTGTTAGGTGCTGTTGAGTCAATTCCAACTCATAGCAACACTGTGTACAACAGAACAAAACACTGTCCTGTCCTGTGCCATCCTCACAATCATTGTTATGTTTGAGCCCATTGTTGTAGCCACTGTGTCAATCCGTCAGGGATTGGTCCTTCCTAATAACATGTCCAAAGTACGTGAGACCTAGTCTCGCCATCCTTGTTTCTAAGGAGCATTCTGGCTGTACTTCTTCGAAGATAGCCTTGTTCATTCTTTTGGTGGTCCGTGGTATATTCAATGTTCTTTGCCAACACCATAATTTGAAGGCATCAATTCTTCTTCAGCCTTCCTTATTAATTGTCCACCTTTTGCATGCATATGAGGCAATTGAAAATACCATGGCTTGAGTCTGGTGTATCTTAGTCCTCAGAGTGACATCTTTGCTTTTTAACACTTAAAGAGGTCTTTTGCAGCAGATTTGCCCAATGCAGTACGTCATTTGATTTCCTGATTGCTACTTCCATGGGCGTTGATTATGGATCCAAGTAAAGTGAAATCCTCGACAATGTCAACTTTTTCTCCATTTATTGTGATGTAGCTTACTGGTCCAGTTGTAAGGATTTTTGTTTTATTTATGTTGAGGTGTAATCCATAAGGAAGGCTGCATGCAGCCTTTGACCTTCATCAGTAAGTGTTTCAAGTCCTCTTCACTTTCAGCAAGCAAAGTTGCATCATCTGCATAGTGCAGGTTGTTGGTGAATCTTCCGTGAATCCTGATGCCACATTCTTCTTCACATAGTCCAGCTTCTTGGATTATTTCCTCAGCATACAGATTGAACAAGCATGGTGAAAGTGTCCAGCCCTGATGCATACTTTTCTTGATTTTAAGCCATGCAGTATCTCCTTGCTCTGTTAGAATGACTGCCTCTTGGTCCCGTGGGATATAATTTATACGAATTTGGAGGCTCCAGTTAATCGAGCTGGAGTCTCCAAATTCGTATAAATTATATCCCACAGGATCGAGAAAGCATGCAGATATGATGAGGGAGAAATTTTTTGTAACTTTGAAGAGTTGTTGAGTAAAGTTCCAGAAGACTGGAGATAAAGTTTCTCATTTTCAAAAAGCTGATTTTCAGAAATGACAGAGCTATGCCATTAGTATGGATGAAACCCTAGAGCATATTTCTAAACACTTAGGCATGAAATAGTACTAGGAGCCAGCATTTGTCTGGTAGGGTTACTAGACTATTCTGATCAGGAACAAGCTAAAAATGATGTATTCTGATTTTAGGGGGAGATTTGACAGCTAGATTAATTGCAGAAATGTGGGTGCTGTGACAAAGTGACACAGTGGTTAAGAGCTTGGCTGCTAACCAAAAGTTTGCAGTTTGAATCTACCAGCTGCTTCTTAGAAACCCTATGGGACAGTTCTACTCTGTCCTACAGGGTCGCTATGAGTCGGAATTGACTCGACAGCACACAACAACAACAAGACAGAGTCATAGTTGATAACTACCTTACTCAAATCCATTCATGAATTTTCAGTCTAGACAGGGATCCTCAGACTGATGACACAGGGCAGCAGTTCTTAATTCCAGCCAACTACTGGAATAAAGATGGAAACTTTTAAAACACGTCAATATTTGGCACCACTCACAGAGATTCTGATTTTAATTGTCTGGTGTGGGTACCAACCATTTGTATATTTGAAAAACTCTCCAGTGTTGTAATGTGCAAGGGTTGGAATAGAACTTTAATGTTCTATTCTTGGCCATTGCCTTTATGACATGTTTTTAAAGGACATATTGAATGAAGATGGAGAAGTCACCTGTGTAGATAAGTCAAAACTAGGAAGTGATGGAATTAAGTTTAAAACAAACAAAAAACTTCAACAGGCCAGAAAAATGAGCAGAGACACTAACAAGATGAAACATCTTGTTACAGAAATGTTGTGAGAATTTAACAAGTCAATACAAAGAGCTTAGAGCAGAATCACATACATAGGTGTTCTCAGTACAGCCACCACATTAAATTCTCTTCATCGTATAAGGTTGGCTTTATCTCCATATTAGAGAAACAGAGGCACAAAGAGATTAAATGATTAGCCTAAGATCATAAAGTAAGTGGCAAACTTGGAATTCACACCAACTCTTGACTGAGTACAGAGACCAAGCTCTTACTTACTATCCTGGGTGTTATGTTAATTTTGAAAGGGGTGCTAGCAATCAGCTCATACATTTCAGGGAGGGAAACTGAGGCTCAGAGAGGTTAAGTAACTTACCCAACGGTGCATAGTTAGAGAGTGGTGAAATCAGGATTTAAAAGTAAGTTTGTTTAAATAAAAAACAAAACAAAAAACAAAGAAGGGAGAGAAGGAAGAAATGAAGGAAGGAAGGAAAGGATACAGCCAATCTCTGGGCTTAGGGTCCTTTCCAGAGCTGGGAAAATCTAGGCAGGTCCTGGCTTATCCCATGGAAATGAAATTCATCAGCTGGGAATTCTGTCTCTGATAAGGGAAATCCCCTAGAAAGCTTCTGAGAAATGCTCACAAAGAGGTCCTTGTGAATTCTCACAGGCAATGCTGGATTTTTCTCACTCATCTTGAGACCTCCTTAAGGAGCAGATTCTCCCTTATCTACCCTCCACAGTTTCATACCTGGACTGAAAGGCTGAATTGAAGAGGCAGGTGAGGCCCCTTTCAGGGAGGGTGTTAAGGAGTAAGGGCAAAGTTTGTTTTCATTGGCATGGGGAAATCCAGGCGAAGAGATGTGGGGAAGGTTATTGAAGGTGTTTCACAGCAAAACAAAACCTTCGACCCAGGGTTTGCTCAAAAGAACTCTAACATGTACTGTGGCTGGCTCTTACCTCCCCTTGCTAATGAAGGGATCTCAAGTCCCAGAGAGTTTGGCCCAGTGATTTCTGGAGTCCCCCAAGAGGACCCACATACACTCATGAGTGAGTTCTATTTGCTACCATATTGTTTCTACCCCATGTTTCTTCTTCTCTCCCAGCATCCCCATTCAGTGAGACTTTCATTTAGGGTGACTGAGCTGCCTCACTCACCAGTGAATGTAGGGATCAAATAAAATGACACATAGTAGGAACTCAATAAATAAAAGCTTGTTATAATAATGGCATTAATAATGGAGAAGAACACCTCTGCTGGTTTAAACTAGATGCCCGCAGGAATCAAGAGGGTCTATTAGAAACTAGTTTGTAATATTCGAATAGAAGGACAATCCTTTTCTCTTGATACTAGTGATTCAGAATTTAAATGCAGGAGGATGACCTGGTCTGATTGCAACAATTCCAGGCATGTGTCACTATGGGTTACAAGGGTCCCCTAAACCAATTCCGATGAACACCTGACCTAGAAGCACCTAGAGCCCAGATTCCTCCAGCCTGCACCTCTCAACTCCAGCCACCCTGGTGAATGCTGCTAAGAATAGCAGTTATCATGGTGTGTACGCTCTGCATCAAGGCCTGAACTACATGCCCTAGAACCACGACTTCATTTAGTCCTCACAACAACCTATAAAGTCAGTGCTGTTACTATCACCCTTGTTTTACAGAAGAGGAAAACGTAAGTTCAAAGATGCTAAATAACTTTTTCAAGGGAGAGAGAGCTGCGTGCCTCCAAGACAGGTCCTTAACTCCTTTTGACACCTCAGGCATCTCTGGTGGTGGTTCCATTAGCCAGTCCTGCAGAAAGGGTTTCCTTCTTTTCTCTTAATTCCACTCAGATCCTAGAACTGTCCCCATAGCCTGGCCTCCTATGACTCTAATCAGGGTATGCTGCCTCTCGTGGGAGTCTTTGTGGAGGGCAAATTCAGCTTCTTGGATCTTCAGCTCTGCTTCTGAACCAGACTGAGGGCCCCATGACTCTGGGTGGTGGGTCTCCAGGGACAGTATATGCAAACACCAGCTGCAGGAGGGGCTCCTTGTGTGCACACTGTTTTTAGAGGGGCCCAGACCCACACTATCATCTGAGGGGCTGAACACACCATTCTCTCTTGGGTACCCAAGGGACATCAGGAGAGCACCCTGCATTGGTCAAGATGCCCACTTCTGCACAAGAAAAAGCATGCTCCCCCCACCATTCCTATCACAGAAATGTCTGATGTCAGGGAGAAAACCGCCAGCAGGACGTGGGGCTTCCCGATCATACTGGTTCTTTCCATCTCTTAGTTACCTAGCGCTGCCATAACAGATATAGCACAAGTGGTGCCTTTAAAGAACTTTTCTTTTCTCACAATTCTGGAGTCTAGAAGTCTGAAGTCAGGGTGTGGCTCTAGGGGGAGGTTCTTCCTTGTCTGTTGCAGCTTCTATGAGCTGCCAGCCATCTTTGGCATTCCTGAGCTTGCAGATACATCTGTCTACATTGTGTGTCTTCCTCCTCCCCCAGTGTGTGTCTCTGTGTCTATTCTGTTCCTTTTGTAACTCAGAAGTGACTAGGTTTAAGACCCACCCAACTCTGGCACAGTCTCATTAACATAACAAAAGAAAACCCGTATTTCCTAATATGGTCATATTTACAGTACAGGGGTTAGGATTTCAACATATATTTTTGGGGGAATACAATTCAATCCATAACACAGTCCCAACTGTTTTCACAATATCCTCTTTTTGGAACGGAGGCAGCATCCACTACAATCTATTCTGTCTGCCACCAAGAAAATAGTCTCAGCAAAACCTGCATGTAGCATTTTGGGGAAGAAACCTTGTGAGCTTCTGGCATCCACCCTTTAGGCTTGGGATAGGATCTGGCTTCCATGTTCTCTGCTGGCTCCTGAAAGCCATGTGTAATAGAGTTGTACCACGTGTGTCTCAAGTCCCCAAATCCTGCACCAGCTTCATGGGATAAGGTCAGCCACTTGCTGGATCCTTGTGTTCCTTTCTAAAATATTTACCTTTATCCCACATTATTTTAAGATCCTCCCTAGAGAATTCTTAAAGAGTCTATATTAAGGATTTCATGGGAAGAAATCCCTGATCTCATTCTATAATATGTGCCAATTCCTTATAATTGAATCCAAATACAGTGAGCCAAAAATTGTGCACTCAAGAGGGACTAAAGTAGAAATCACCCAGGCTGCCATAAGTCAGGTTCCCTGGAACAGATAGGGAAGGAGGTCTGTGTACAAGTGTTTATTGCAGTGTGCTCTCTGCAACAACAACCTATAAGGGAGGGAGTGAAACAGACTGGACTGAGGGAGAAGCTGAGCTGCAATGCTCTGAGACAGATGTTTTACCTGATCCCATGGGGAGCTCTGAATCTGGGATAGCCCTTCAGAGATGTTCTGAATTGACCTCTCTGGGCTGTGTTCCTCTGCATGGAACTGCCCCCAGGAAGGACGTAGAGGTATAACCTTGGATGAGGTACTTCCCTTTGGCTGAGAGCAATTCTCTAAGAGGAACTCAGTTACGGGCCATCAGCAGCCAACACTCTTGGCCACGGGGGGCACCGAGTACCGTCATTCTGAAGAGAGTTTTGTTGGCACACCACAGCATTCACTACACAAGCTAACTCTCTCACTTTATAGGTGATGGAACAGAGTCTTAGAGAAGGAAAGTGTATGACCCAGGCTCACATAGCAAGGTGGATGGAATAAGGAATAGCTCTCAGTACTGTAAACTCCAAAGCAGTATTTTTTTCTCTGATATCAGTAAATCCATCATTAGCTGTGCATTTCCTATGTGCTAGTCAATGTGCTAAGCAGATTAGATGGGTTTGTACATTAACTAATCAGGTCAAACCTCATGGAGTAGGTATTTTTACCTTCATCTTATAATGGAGGAAACTAAATTCTCAAATGTATTTAATAGCCTAGCAAAGGGCCTGGCACATACGAAACATCTGTTTGTCTCCAAACCCTGTACTCATAACCCCCACCCCAGCAGCCTCCTCCCTACTGCTGCAAATCATACTGTTGCCCTTGGTCATTGTCTTAGTCATCTAGTGCTGCTATAACAGAAATACCACAAGCCGATGGCTTTAACAAAGAGAAATTTAGTTTCTCCACATTCAAGTAGGCTAGAAGTCCAAATTCAGGACGTCAGCTCCAGGGGAAGGCTGTCTTTCTCTGTCAGCTCTGGAGGAAGGTCCTTGTCATCAGTCTTCCCCTGGACTAGGAGCTTCTCCATGCAGGAACCCTGGGTCCAAAGGATGTGCTCTGCTACTGGTGCTGCTTTCTTGGTGGTATGAGGTTCTCAGCTCTCTGCTCTCTTCCCTTTCCTTTTACCTTTCTAAGATAAAAAGTGATACAGGCCACACCCCAGGGAAACTCCCTTTACATTGGATCAGGGATGTGACCTGAGTAAGGGTGTTGCATTCCACCCTAATCCTCTTTAACATAATTTAATCTTGCCTCATTAACCACAGGCAGAGACTAGGATTTATAACACTTAGGAAAATTACATCAATCACAAAATGGAGAACAACCACACAATACTGGGAATCATAGCCTAACCAAGTTGACACATATTTTGGGGGGACACAATTCAATCCATGACAGTCATCAGCAATGAAAGAGAGAAACTGCCCAGCAGTCCCTCACCGCCATGAGAACTGATATTTTGGCCACCACTTGTGATTCTTTTCTAGCCCACCACAATTCCCATATTTGCTTAATATTCAACCAATGGAGGCCCATGGATCACAACTCTGTGACTAAACCTTCTTTGAGTCATCCAGCAAATATTTATTGAGTGCTCACTATATGTCAGCACTGTTCTCAGTATTATTATCTCTACTTTACAGATGAGCAAACAGAGGCGCAAAATGTTCTATAACTCACCCAAGATCACGCAGCCTGGATTTAGAGGCAGACCTGTTTTATTTCAACAAAGCTGTATTCATTCACTGTCATTTATTAAACAAATGTTTATTGAATGCCTTCTCACTGTCCAGCACTGTGCAGAGACGTGCTGGGGACAAAGCTTCACAGAGGACATCTGCTGGCATCCCTTGCTTTCAATGCAGGTGCAGCCTGGAGCAGGAGTCACAAACACAATTGAGTATAGAGGCCATGAGTTAAGTAGATGGGTGGGGACTGGAGGGGAATGGAGTGTTACCCCTGGCTTCTGGGGACAGTGGCTACTCAAATCCAGCCAAATATGCTATGTGAGAATGTGGACCCAGAGTTGACAGGTTTTCCATTTTTCAAGAGGAACCAGAAATCTGCATTTTGTGCAAAATATCTTGATTTTAAAAAGCGGACGTCTAACTGAACCATTCTGTAATTACTAATGAGGGCCAAGGAGTTCTGGGTGGTGTAAATGGTTAACACCCTCAGCTGTTAACTGAAAGATTGGCAGTTCTAGTCTACCCAGAGGTGCCTCGAAAGAAAGACCTGGTGATCTACTTCCAAATAATCAGCCACTGAAAACCCTATGGAGCACAGTACTGCTCTGATAAACATGGAGTTGCCATGAGTCAGAAGCAACTCATTTTTAATGTGGGCCAAATAAAAGGCATATGCAAGCCAGATTGGGCCCTTGGGCAACCACAAATGCCATTTTACATATGAGGCTTGGAGGGAGTGGTCCCACTTGAATCTAGGCCAGTTTCACATTGAAAAATCAAGTACACCTTATGCTCTCTCCAAGTCCAGAAACTTTTCCCATGTTACAGGAAGCTTCGAGTCGATCCCCAAAGTTTTCTTGCCAGAGGAACCCTACAGCCTATGCAGATTCCCTCCTCATTCCCCAAGGCTCCATTCTTTCCTGAGTCCAGGCTATTAGCTGGCCTACTTCTGTCAGGAAATAGCTTTATTGTGGGCATCTGCAAATAGCAAGACAAGGCTACGTGACCAACATGCAGAGCCTCTGCCCTCTTCTCCTCCTCGCTGCTACCAGATGGTTCAGAGATAATGCCACGTCTTTCCTGAAAGAAACAATATTCCCAAGCCACTCTGCTGATCCCCTCTGATCATCCTGGGAATTCCATTTCTTGGCCTGTCCTGTTTTGTCATCACTTCCCCTGTCTTATCTTCAGAGGGCTGGGGGACCTGAGCTGGTTGCTTTCCAAGAAGCGTCAGTCATCCACCATTCTGGGAGTTCAAGGACTCACGTAGACGGTATGAACGTGCAGACTGGGAGTTCCTGCTTGCCCCTGGATGCTTACAGTGTGTTGGGGACCACCCTATCATTCCCAAATTATTTGTGATACCAATCTCACTCATTCTCTCTCCTGTTAAGATTCATGTTCTTTAGTCAAACAAGTGGAGTTCTTGCCTCTCATAAATCCCCCCAGAGACAAGAACAAGATGATCTTAGCCGCACATCTGGCATCCAGCCAAGCTTTAATTTTTGATTTCAGCCCCTCCCTTCAGACCTCAGTATGACCCCAGTCACAACTAGACAACATCTCCTTCTAGCTCTGCTGATGCTGTAAGCACAAGGATTAAGGATCTAATCAATAGTTACTGGCTGCTCCTGGGTATTAATTAGTAGTAGGGAGAATTAGGCCCCAGAGATGAGCTCATTATTAGCTGGAAGAAACAGCTGGCCGTAAAAGCTGTCACTGTTATTCTGGATCATTCATCTTTTTATGTGTGGGACTGATAGCTGAAATGCAAAGCCCTGAGGTTTCTAACCCAGAGAATATGTAAGATATTCTGAATATGTTCCTTGGTATAGGTGAATCTTGGCACCTTGAAATTTTATACTTGAGGTTTCAGCTATTTTCAAGCTATGCCCCAAAGGCCATGTCATACCACCATTTTTAAATTTTTCTGTGGCACAGATTGGATCACACTGCAAGGAGTCATTTCGCAGATGAGTGAGCCTAGCTGACTGCCTAGTGTCAGCCTCTCCACAGAGTTTTCACTCCACTTAATACATGATTTCATTTAATCCTCACAAAGAGCCCTATTGGGGAGGTATTTTTATCCTCATTTTACAGATTAATGTAGAGGAGATCATGTGCTATGGTAATATTCATGAATATGGGGATTTGAGAAAGTCTCAAGAATTATCTCATGCACATGTCAAGAATCTACTGGACTATTTTCCTATTCTTTACTTGGAACAATCCAGCAGAAAGGGAAAACATATCTAGACAGAGAATCTTCTAACCATAGCTCAAATACCAGCTGAGGCCTCCCTAGACTAAGAGATTTAATTAGAGTTACCACAGCCTCCAATTCTACCATCTGAGAAAGTCTTAACCCTCAGTCTTTTGACGATTCTCTGGACTTTACACTCATACGGGCAGCTCCTTTGCCTACAGGTGCTATCTCTATTCTATCAAGAAGATTCCCAGTCCAGCCCTTTCACAGGTTTCCATAAAAATCCAAACAACAGAAGTTTTTGGATTTTTGAAGGCTTTGCAGAAGTTTGGGGGATTTTCAGAGGAGTTACGTGGAAAAGCACACAGCATGCCACCATCTTACTTTCTTCCCTCCTCGCACCCTTACTTACGCTCTCATTCTCCCAGCTCTCCAGGAGCTCCAATTCATCCTCTCTCGTGCAATCCACTGGCCTCCTTCTCTGCAGTGGCACCACCCAACTCCCAGGCATTGAGGTGAGATTATCAAGGTGTTTTCCTACAAAAATATTCTTGTAGCTCCTGCTAAAAGAATAAAATTCTTCCCTTTGTTGACATCACGATGAGATCTCTTCAGAAATGGAACAGGCTGCCTCAGGAGGTAAAGACTGATTTCTCTAGGCCAAAGGAGAACAATGGAGCAGGATTTAGATGGATGATTATGGCAAAGTATCTTTAAGATCCTTGCAATTTAGCGTTCCTCCTAGTGTTATTGTTCCAAGCACTCGCAAACTTTGACAGCAGACCTACTAGACTTTGAGTCTATGTTCCATCTCTCGCCGGCTGCAGGAGCATGGCCTGTCATTTATCTCCTCCTAAACTCATTTTTCACATCTGTAAAATTCAGGTGATAATTCATAAAAGACAAAATATTTCTCAGTTATTTAGCACAATGCCTGTGGGATAGTGATAGCACCATAAAAGACAGATGCTAGTGTTATCTTTATTTCTTTATTGTTGTTTTGTTGTTATATTGTCCTAGTCAGAAAGGCAACATAACTTAATAGAAAAGACATTCAATTACCTGTTGCCATCAAGTCAATTCTGACTCATAGTGACCCTACAGGACAGAGCAGAACTGTCCCATAGGGTTTCCAAGGCTGTAATCTTTAGGGAAGCAGATTGCTACATCTTTCTCCTGCAGAGTGGCTGTTAGGTTCAACTGCTGACCTTATGAGTTAGCAGCCTAGCATTTAACCCCTGCAGCTCCAGGGCTCCTGACATTAAATTATGGAGTCAAAAAAATTCTAGCGGCAGTTTTATTATTTAATATCTGAGTGATGTTAAACAGGTCACATTACCCACCTGGGCCTCAGTTTCCTCACTTGGAATTGTGGGGTGATAATAATGAACTTCCTTGACTACCTTGCTCAGCCTTCGTGAGAGTTATATGAGAAAATTCAGGTAACTGTGTTTTGGTAATTTGAATTACCATGTAAATTAGTCAAAATGACAAAGTTTGGCATATTTGCCTTAGATGTCTCACTTCACACTTTCTGAGTCCTCTTCTTCCTGGTGCTGTTGTGTTGTTCACAGCTGTCCAGAATCTACTAAGGCACACCAGCTTGTTCGTGCTCTTGGAGAAAACCCCCAAATCTGCTGTACCTTCAATCCCTCCTGCCCCTCTGGAAAAGCTTACCTGCCCAACTAATCCCTACTTTCTGCTGGTTCAGGAACTTACTAATGACTTTGTATGTTATCCTTCCCTGAAAACATATTTGTATTTTCAACAGGAGCCTTGTAGCAGCATAGTCCCATAAACCAACAGGAAGATAAGGATGGTGGAGTTATAGATACCACTGAGACCAACGTGGGAACTGTTTTAGAGGAGATAGGACATATGGTTGTTCATATGTCTGCTTTATCTAAAGGCAGGCCCGCACCTGCCCTGTTTTGTGTCCCATTGGAGCTTCTGTTCCAAGCCCCTGTTGATCAGCTATGAAAATCATGGGCACTCATATCCTTGGAGTCGCTTTTGCTCCATACCAACTTGCTTCTCCCTCATGGCCAGAGACAGACGCGTGGACTAAATGACCTCCAGACTTCCCTTCTAATTCTTAGAATCAAAGACTGAAGAGACTCCAGGTAAAGTGATTATAACCTTTTCTCATTTCTTCAACAGCAAACATTTACTAAACTCCTACAACTAAGCCAGGCACTAAGCCAGAATCTGAGCATACAAAGTTGAATAAGATGCAACATAGCCCTGAACTGGGTGCTAGCCTCTTTCCACCAAACTAAATCAAAGTGCTAGTAATTCCTAATAAAAACCTTTCACATGCATTTTCTCATCTGGTCTTTTAAAAACTTCCTAATAACTGATAGCCTTACTTAGCACAGGTGGCAACTGAGGCTCAAAGGGTTTGAGACATTTGCCTAATGTCAAAATGCCATTAAGTAATAGAGTTGGAATTTGAGGGGGCAGGTGTATCAAGTGAAAGGCAAGCCAGTTGTCATCAGTCTGAGCCATCCACCTCTGGAAACTCGAGGTTTGTTTAAACATTTGCGTGAACCAGACAGAGAAGTATACATATATATGTTCAACTCACTCTAGTCCTTCTGGTATATCAAATGCTCCCTGCCCTTACCCCCTTGCTCTCTCTGCAATACAAGCCAGGCTAAGGCAAATGCAAAGACACAGATGGATGCACATGCTCCAAAAAAGTGGCATAGACCTCAAGGGATGTGTCATCTGCTAGAGTTACTATGTTCCTCTTCTTCAGAAGGGCCCTGATTACACAGCACGTTTAAGCACTGGAATGAGAGAGTCATGCAGAAAACCAAAAGTCTAGTGATAGAATAGTCTTGAAGCTCTTAGGCTTTTTTGGCTAGAGAAAATAATCTGGTCAGAGAGCCTTTAACTCCACATTTGGGCCCAAAAGGGACTGTAGCTATCTGCAGTTTCCATGACAGCCATTTTTTTTTTCTATAAGTAGATCTGCCCCAAGCACAAGTGCAAGCTTAGAATCAGTTCTTAATAAATTTTCATAAATGACAGATCAATGACTGGAAATATCTCTCCCTCTTTCTGTATATAAATTGCTTATTCTCAACAGTGAGTGAGTTCATAGTGCTTCTTCTGTATTATCGGGAAATTTACTCTAGTGTTCATGGAAGCTAACAGAGACATAGATTTAAACAAACACCCTCTATATCCTTAATGATTCAACCCTTTCTAAAAATAGTCTATAACTAGCGTTTCCCCAGGAGAAACCAACTTGGGTCTCAATAACTCAGTAACAAAACAGTATTTCTCTGTCTCTTCCCCTGCCTGCTGTTGCTATAATTCTAGTCCCCCCTCAGATTCCTCCCTTGTTTGTTCTGGGAGTCCCCAGAGAGTGGCCTATCTCATGTAGACTCTTGCGCCGCTGTCTTGGCTGCCATTTTCCTCTTTTCCCATTCAGTTTTGCAGCGGTGACGTCTTCTGTCATGACCATTGCCAAAGTCTCCATGATATGACCTCACTTCCTAGAGCATGGTGACATTTCCTGCTCCTTCTCCATTCCAGATGTAAACTGACTGGCTTGGGCAGTAGTCCTTTGAGTGGACACACCCTTGAAGGCCCATTCCACTTGTCTTCCATATGTGCTTGGAACTGTCCTTCTCTTATCCCAGGACACATACAATTTTGACAGCCAAGTTGGAACCTGCTACAAGCCAAAGTAAGCAACAGACTTCACTGCTTTGCATCAGGAGATGAACTAGTCTAGATTTGACCTAAGAAGTGACTGTAGATGTGCCAGCTACACTTGAGTCTATTTTATTCCTGGTGTAAATAGTTAAATTACTCCTAGTTCTTGGCCCCTTCAGTGATTGAAGGAAAGAGAGCTCATCTACTATCTCTCCTGAGAAAAGGAAGAAAAAACAGAACCTGGGGATATTTACTTGGTGGACAGTCACTTGAGTGACATAATTTCTCAGCCAGAAGTTGAGATCCACGTAAGACAAGTGGGTTTATAAGGGCAATGGCTATTTGAAATGAGGGCTGTTTCAGATGCTTCATTTGTTTTCTATTTCTTGCCTTGCTCCATATAGGAATTAACGTAGCTGTCAGGGCTATTTAAAGACAACAAAGAAACGTCAACTAGAAGGACATATAAATTTTTAAAAAAACAAAAATGATTGGAGCATAAAATGGAGTTGGAATGTGGCTTGTGCAAAAATGCTGCTCATGAGGCTGTAAGCTTTCCAGCACCGACACACAAAATAGAAGCTCGATTAGTGATAGGATTCCTAGAATTCGTAGTGATTTGCTTTAAATTTCTCGAGAAAAGATAGCTATTCCTGATACCAGATAGAAATAAGTTTCTCCCAACAGTCCTCATAGAGTGAGTTTGGCAAATAATTCCATAAAATGTGGTCAACAAAATCAAGGAAAGCATTTAATAAGCAAAGGGCGATTGTAATTATACAAATAGCAGGCCATGAGAAGCAGAGGTTAAAGGAATCACAACCAAGAATTGTAGCCTCTTGCCCTTCCTCCCCATCCAGCCTGCTGGTCTCTCCACTTTCTGTTTTTTGCTCTGGTTGGCACGCCTCTTTCCACTCCTTTTTTTCCCTCAGTGGCTCTGTCCCTCTACCGATCTCTTGTTTCCTCAGTAAAATTATTTCCTCTCCTTCATCATCGTTGTTACTATCCTGAAGGTCAGAAAGGACAGAAAGCATGTCCAACGTCACCCATCTGAGGAGTTTGTTATGCATCTTAGATTTTGATCAGTCCTATCCCAAACATTTATTCAATTTTTAGCAAGTATTTATTGATTTTTAACTAAAATGATCTCATCTAGTCCTATGACTTGAAACACCGCATGTATCTTATATACTCATGTCTCCCCAGTTTAGACCTCTGCTTCTGACCTCTCCTCTGAGACCCCCGTTTGTATATCCAGTGCTTCTGGGCACCTCCACTCAGATATCTACTAAGCAACTCAAAGTATCTATATCCAAAATACCATGAAGTCTGGGTGTTTCCTCCAAGTCTCCTGCATCTGCGTTCAATGACATTTGCATTCACCCAGTTGCTGAAGTCAGTTCTCTTGCTCCACCCCCATCTAACACTTTAGGAAATCTATCGACTCCACCTTCGAAATAGATCCCAAATCCGATCACTTCTTACCATATGCATTATTATCACCCCAGGCCAAGTTATTGCTCTCCTAGTATATTATTAAAATAGCCTTCTGTATGATCTCCCTGTTTCCAATCTTGCTGCACTCCCAGGGTCATCTTCACCTGGCAGTCACAGTCACATAGTTAAAACTAAATCAGATCATGGCATTCCATTGCTCAATACCCTCTAATTCCGTCCATCAAGAAACAGCTTCAAGGCTGTATATGACTTGGCCTCTATCTCTCTGAACTTAACTCCAGTCACTTTCCCCTTTATTCACTGTGCTATAGCCGCATTGGTCTTTTTGTTCCTGGAATAGGACAAGTTCATTCCAACCTCAGGGCCTTTGCACTTTCTATTCCTACCATCTAGAGCATGAGTCCCTAGATCTTCATATGGATACTCTCCTCTTCATTCTGGTATTATCAAATAACATTTTTTCCTAGATGTCTACCCCCCGCACCAAACCCCCATTACTCTATATTTCCTCCTTTGCTTTATTTTTCTTTATTACCTTGAGTTATGTTATATACTTGTTTATTGTCTGTCTCCCACAGGCAGAATGTAAATTCCATGAGGCAGCGGTCTTGCCTGTCTTATTCCCATAGTATCCTCAGCACCTAGTATTAGTACCTGACACATTAGATGGGTACAATGCATCTTTGTTGAATAAATGGTTGAGTGTACCAGGCACACAGTGAAGGCTGAATATTTGTTAACTGAATGAATAAATGTAATCAGTGCTGGGGATACAGCAGTGAACAACACAGACAGGCCTATGGACTCACTGCACTTAGCAGAAAAGACACCCATTAAAGAATAACAAGAAAATAAGAAGAGTGTAGTAAAAGGGGAAGCTCAGGGGCCTCTAATCTACTCCAGTTTAGAACATAACATGTAGATGTGTGGCCTTAGGAAATTAACTTATCCTCTGTGTGAAATGGGAATACTAATATTGTCAATCGTGTGGCTGTTGGGGAGAAGAAACCAAACCAAAAACCTGTTGCTGTCCAGTTGATTCTGACTCATAGTGACCCCATAGGGAAAAGTAGGACTGCCCCATAGGGCTTCCAAGGAGTGGCTGGTAGATTCTAACTGCTCACCTTTTTGTTAGCAGCTGAGTTCTTAACCATTGCACCACGAAAGGGGATGGGTATAAAATGTCTAGCACATAATAAATGTTCAATAAATTTTGACTGCTATTGTTTTAATTACATTGATATCTGTTATGCTTTGTGGCACCCCTCAGCATCTTTTGAACTATCTTCCTACATTTAGGGAAATGGCATACATTTTAGGTTCTGGTCTGTCAGGTTAGAAGTCAGAGTTTCTTTCCCAGCCTTTTCTGAAGCTATATCAACACATAAGCTGTGCATCACCAATAAGCCTCATGCTTTGATTAGAAACAGAGCAATATGATGATGCAGGCACATCATGGACCTCATCTTTTAACAAAGTGGGTGGCTGGAGTGCATAACTTTGAGATGAGGCATTGGCTGGGGTTCAGCCATCCTTGGCCCAACATCATCAGTGTGAGCTGAGGTATTTTTTCCTAGCAGCAGAGTGGTGTGGACACCCTGGAGTAGTTCCACAAGGAGGTCTAGGTATTATTTCTGGTTGTATATTCCCTAAGCCTGATACTCTGACCTTTCTGTAGATCTTGTGAACTCACTAAGGTTCTTAGTAAACTCTTTTCTGCTTAAGCTAGTTAAAGTGGGTTCTGTGTGTTTGTAACTAAGAACCCTGAGTGACATGACATGTAGATCATCTGAGTTACTAAGTATTTAGGGGCAGATGCTGTACACACTAAGCTGGTTGCTGATCAATGGCTATACAGGTCAAGGACATTGGGGAGGGGACTCTCGGGAGAGGAGTCATTGCTACCTAGAAAACGACTTCCCCCATGCTTCTTTTCCTGATGACAGCAGGAGAGGCCCCACCCAACTCCACCGCTTTCTTTGTCGGTGCTGCTTATTAGCACTCCTCACACATTGCCTGTTCTGAGACTTATTGTGGCCCATGTCTCATTCTTATCTCCCCTTCCAGTCTGTATTCATTTAACTTTCATTGAGCACCTACTATGTACCAGACACTGAAGATACAGAGGTGAAAAAGCATTGCCCTCACCCACGAGGAATTTACAGTCTCCTCAGACAACTGGTCTACGTGCAACAACTGGAAGGCCCTGTGATGACAGGTGAGGCCGGGTAATGTAATGGCTAAGTGCATACACTCTAGCATCAGACTGACCTGAGTGCAAATTCTGACTCTGACACTCAGCACTTGGTGATGGTTGTTAAATTATTTAACCCATTAAGCCTCAACTTTATCATCTGCAAAATAAGGATAACAACAAGTAATGCATAGCGTGCATTCAATGAAGTACTTAAGAAAGAGCCTAGTTCTTTGTAATGCCCAATAGGTGTAGTTATTATTAATGACAACAGTTCTGTCGGAAGATGTTAGGAAATCGCTCACAGAGGGAGAAAAGCTTGCATTATGACTTTTGGAAGCATTCTTAATCTAGGCAGACAGGGACACCTGTGCATTTTGTTCCTTAGTCAACAGTTACTCAGTTTTAAAAACTGTTTCTTGTAACATCCTAGGATGGAGAGTATCCTGTTTTGATTCTTCTGTTTTGGAAACCGAGAAAAATGTCAGGAGTTAATTAGCTCATTCAAGTGCATAATAGTTATGTTGTTTAAATAGCAAAGGCCTTGATCATAAGGAAGAAAATCAGGGAATAGAACTTCAAATTCATATGAAAACCAGACTTACCGAATCCACTGAGAGGGGGAAACCCTTAAATCTACTGTTTGGAGGTAATCTTTAAGCGCTGAACCAAAACTATCCCATTTTACTCAATTGATAAAGAATGTCTGCCTTGAGCACTGTGCTCTTATAAAGAATTACCTATATCAGTTCAGACTGACAACAGTTAATCTGAAGCATAGATGAGAACTTTAAGGGGCAGAAAGTCTAAATTAATGGTGATGTAACAATATGGGTAGAAATAGAGTGGTGATACATTGTGGAGTATGTAACCAATGTCATTGAACTATACATGTAGAAACTGTGAACAGATATATGTTCAGTTGTACATATTGCCACCAAAAATAAATTTAAAAAGAAAAAAAAAACAGAAAAAATCTTCTGTGAGAAATGACTTCAGTAAGTCTACATTGAGCACATCCTCTGTGTAAAGTCTTGTGGAAGATGCAGAAATGCACAACCCCTCAAGCCATACCACTGTACTAGGGCAAATCAAATAATTGCCAAGCAGTCAGAAAAGTTAGAATGATCATTTCATAGTGCTGGACTAAGGTTATGGTAATAAAGAAGAGATCATGACCAGGAGGAGTGATCAGAAAAGAATTCATAAAAAAGGTGAATTTTAAAAGCTGGGCTTTCAAACGTGAATAGAATTTAGACAGTGAAGAGAGATGGAGGTGGGAAACGTGTCAGGAAGAAGACAGAATATGAGCAGAGGATGTGGTGGTGAGGATACGCAACATTCATTCAGGAGACATCTAGCAGTCAAACTCTTTTTGTGCAGAAAGTTATTATGAAGGAGGTATGGCAGACAAGGACAGTGGCTAGATTATGGAGCTTGGATCTCATCCTACAGACAAGTAACAGCCATGGTATGGTTTTGATCAGAGTACTGAAGGAAGGGGTGTTTTAGGAAGAACTTAAGCAGACGGTAATGGGAAAGCATGTAGAGTAGAAGAGTGGAGGCAGGAATCCAAATCAGAAGTCATTGCGACCATCCTGACATAAAATTGGCTTTGTGGTGGGATTAGAAAGAAAAGGGTGGATGAGGAAGATATTTTGCCTCAATAATCACCAGCACTTAGTGACTGGTTAACTACAGAAGGAGACGGACAGCTCACATAGCACAAGCTGGAGGGGCTCTAGCACTGCAGGATTTCTGCAAGTGTGATCTACAGACTGCCTCTAGCAGAATCACTTAGGATGTTGGTTAAAAATTCAGATTCCTGTGCAACCTACTGGATCAGAATCAGTGGGGTTGGGGTCCTTACAAACATACACTTTAATAAGCTTCCCAGATAATTTTTAATGCTTGTTAAAAGTTTGAGAAGATCTGTCTTGGAGATGATTTGATCAACTGCATTGATTTTAAAGATGTGGAAACTGGGATTCAAAGAAGTCAAGTGACTTTCCCAAGGTCATACAGGTAGTTAGGACTAGGATGAGGTCATCCAACTCGCAGGCTTGACTTGTTCTACCACTCCGTGCAAGATTTATATCTGATGGTTGAATAATGCAAAGAAAGCACTATTTCTTCAATTTCAAAGCAATAACGCAGAAAAGACTGGAACTAGGGCCTAATGGACATGGATGCAGTTGCCTTAAAATTCCAGAAGGCTGTGGCAGAAAAGAACTGTCCTATAGGAAAGCTGCT
This sequence comes from Dugong dugon, assembly GCA_030035585.1. Classification (NCBI taxonomy): domain Eukaryota; kingdom Metazoa; phylum Chordata; class Mammalia; order Sirenia; family Dugongidae; genus Dugong; species Dugong dugon. Next base: position 95,386,542 of record CM057462.1, read on the forward strand.
GCCATCCTGGTGCTCTTACCACATCCTGATGCTCAGACTCTGAGGATGTGGCTTTATTTTAGTATCCAGGGCCAGAAGACCTCCTCAGGGCAGCCCTCCACATGATCATGTGGAGGAAGTCAGTCCGCACAGACTGTCATTACCCTGCAGATGGTCTCCAAGGCAGATCTTGATTCACATGATCTGACAAAAGACCTCGTGCCACTGTTAAGAGTTAGAGAGAGCTGAGCAGATCTGCTTGCGGATAGTGCTCTTTTGGTGTTTTAGGGACATGGTTTAAGGTGACAGTGGGCTGAATATTGAAAATCAGAAATGCCCAGGAAAATCAAGAATGGTGATGGCTATGCCAAAAAAGCTGCCTGCTCTGACTTCAGTGTCTTCCCTTTGTCTATTTCTTCCCAGAATAAACACATTTAAACTCTAGTCTACAAAATGAGTGAAAATTAGCCAGGCAAGAAGGAAATGGAAGAGTGTTTTTGGAAGATGGATCAGCATGTATACTGCAGGCCCAGAAGAAAGAGAGAGACAAATCTGAGGACCTTCAGGGAGTTCAATAAGTTTGTGTTATAGATTGGATTGTGTCTCCCCCATAATATGTGGTGTAAATCCTAACACCTATACCTGTGGATATAATCTCATTTGGAATATGTTTTTTTTTATTATGTTAATGGGTCATTTAGTATAGGGTGTGTCTTAAACCAATCATTTTTGAGATATAATGAGAGCAGATTTGGCACAGAAAGAAGGAGGCAAGAATTGGGGAATGATAGATGCCACATGAAGATCTCCAAGGAATGCCAAAAAGAATGCTAGAGAAGCTGAGACAAGGATATCCCCCTAGAAAGGACAGAGAAAGCCTTCCGCTAGAGCTAGCACCCTGAATTGGGGCTTCTAGCCTTCTAAACTGTGAAAAAATAAATTTCTGTTCATTAAAGCTACCCACTTTTGGTATTTATGTTATAGCAGCACTAAGAAATTAAGACAAGTTGAATCACAGAGCTTGCAGTGAAAAGTAGTATGAGATAAGGCTAGAGAAGTAAGCAAAGTCCTGGTTATGAAGAATGTTCATTTGGGAGTTGGGACTTCATCATTAAAGTAATGGGAAGGCACTGATGAGGTTAAATCAGGAAAATTACTTGATCAGATTTGTGTTTAAGAAGGATCTCTCTTGCTCTGGGAAGAGAATGGGTTGCAAAGCAAAAGAAAATGCTAGGAGGTAAAATAGGAAAATGGTGTTGCAGGAATCCACGTGAGAGGTGATGGTGTCTGAATAGGGAAGTAGCAGTGGTATTGAAGAGGACATATTTGAGAAGCAGACTCATAAGACTTCATGATTGGACATAGAAGAAGAGAAAGAAGGAAGAGACAAGAATATTGTCATTAGCTTCAATGTCTGGGACCACTCATGGAGGTAGAGAACACAGAAAAGAGCCACATTTTTTTTCTTTTTCTTTCCTTTTTGGTAAGGGTGGAGAGATAATAAGTTTAATTTGTAGTAGGTTGAGAGGTATTGAAGTAGAGCTGTCTGGAAAGCGCTGATCTATTGGCCTGGATGTCTGCACAGAAATCTGGGCTGCATATAAAAATCTGAGTGTCATTATTCTCTGGATAAGGTGGCAATGGATGAACATATCTGGAAAGTATGTGTACACTCATACGAGAGGAAGGCCTAGGACTTAAGCCTCAGGGGCAGCAAGAATAAAGGGATGGACAGAAGACCCACCAGCTTATGAGACTGGGAAGGAGCAGAGAAGGGTAGGAGGGAAACCAGGAGAGAGTGGTGTTAATGGAGGAGGTACAAGGAGCGTTTCCTGACTTTATTACCCTGGATAAAGCAATGCTTGCGGAACCACAGTTAACTGCTTCTAATGTTGGCCTCTTAGATAAATAGTGTTATTTAGAAGGTCATATACCGAATTTGGAGAAATAAGATCTGGGTTCAAGTCATTTTCTAACTGTGTCATTTGAAACAAGTTAATTATGGTATATTGTTACCATGAGATTGGCTATGCCAATCCCCCTATTTTACAGGTTAAAAAAGCAATTGTTGTTGAACTGACTCATGGCGACCCTATGTGTGTCAGAGTGGAACTGTACTCTATAGAGTTTTCAATGGCTGAATTTTTGGAAGTAGATCACCAGGCCTTTCTTCTGAGGTGCCTGAAGATGGACTCGAACCACCAGCCTTTTGCTTAGCAGCCTAGAGCGTTAAGGTTAAAAGAAAGCAAATTAGAAGCTCAAAAGACTCCAATAATTTATTCAAAGTTATACAACATGTTAGCTCTCTGAATCTCCATTTCTTCAAAATGAGAATAATAATATCAATGCTGTTTACTTTACAAAGGTTTTGTGGGGCTCAAATGAGAAAATATGTATGAAAATACACCACAGTACTTGAAGTGGTGGTCACAGGCCCTTAATTTTTGCTTTGCCTCTCTTTCTACTGCTGCCATTGGTAAAATGGCAGCAATCATTCTCACATACGCCCCCCCCCCCCAACACATATAACATATGTATAGCATACATAATAGAGCACACACACATAAGATTTATTTAAAAGGCCTTCGGAAAGAAGTGGATTAACTCAGGGCAAGAATGTGTTTATGAGCTCATTTCTGGTCCTACACTATGGATTATTTCGCATGGTTTCCTAGGGCCACATCTCTACTATAGCTAGTGAGAGGTGTTCCCAAACAAACCACATCCCTACATTCAGAAAGGCTATCTTGTCACGACCGCACTATTTCTATCCTGTTTCTTCCACTATGTGCCTTGCCTTTTCTGGGGAAGAGGGAGCAGAGGAGCTAGCACAAGTGCGTCTAGTCAGATTGCCCCAAAAAGGGGAGTGCCTTGGCCGGTATTTGGACCTGGGTGGAGAGCAAAGGGTCAAAGACTCAGAATGCCAGGGAAGCTTGTGGGTTGGCCATTTTCCTTTTGATGTTGATTTGTATACCAAAAAACCAAACTCATTGCCGTCAAGTCAGTTCTGACTCATAGCAACCCTAAAGAAGAGAATAGAACTTCCCCATAGGGTTTCCAAGGAGCAGCTGGTGGGTTTGAACTGTCGACCTTTTGGTGAGCAGCCAAGCTGTTAACCACTGTGCCACCAGGGCTCTGCTGATTTGTAGAAATGGCTTGAATTTGTTTAAAGTCAAACACCAAACACCCCTTCTCCTAACTTCGAAATAGGTAAAAGTAGGGAAGGAGAGCAGAGAGGGAGAGGAGGGGGATTGGTTTTCTCTTCAGCAAATAATTTACAACAAGAATACTCTAAATAGGAGTTACCCAAGAGAAATTAGAATTTTCTAAATTAAAGAATTCATTTTCCCTTCAGCCTTTTGCAATCTTTCTATTATATAGAGCAATTAAGCTACAAGTTCTTACTCCTATTTCAGCACGTCTCAGTCAGATAATCCCAAGGTGCTTGTCAAAATGCAGATTCCTTGGCTCCATTTCAGACCAGCTGACTTAGAATCGCGTGGGTAGGTAAATTAAACAAGCTCCCAATGAGATTCTCGTGCGCACTGGAATTTGGAAACCACTGCATACCCTCTCAAACATCTGAAATCATTTTAATTTCTCATCAGATAAAATAATCTATTAGTTTGAACTCTTACATATTTATAGTCTTTGGGCCATTTTGTCTCTTTCCAGGTCACCCAGATCAGTGTTCAGCATAAAACATGGTCAAAGAAATTAGATGGAGTATAATGGAAATATTGCCTCATGCTTCCTTCCATAAATCTTCACTCTTTTCTCTTCTTGCTTCAATTTTCTTCACAAACATACAGCAATAAAATACACTTATTTTTAATGTTCTATTCTTACGCACACCAAAGATTAAGAAAAACACTGCCGTCCCTGTGGTAGGTGCTGTATAAGCCCATGTCTTTGACTAATAGGCTAGGAACATGATGAATTTGTGGTGAATGAGTCAATGGGAGGAAGGAAGACAGAGGAGAAAAAATAAAGCAAGAAACGTAGAATCAACATGGTATGGTGCCAGGAGCCACAAGAGTTAGGTTCCGGTCCCAGCTGGTCATTAACTTAGTGTATGACCTGGGGTGAGTCATGACCCTTTCTGGGCCACCACGTACTCTGGGGCTAGGCAGAATTCTCTGGACAGAGCTTCACAGCCTATGTGCCGCATTACACATGTGTGCCACAAATGGCTGACAAGTGTGCTGTAAATTATTGAGTCCCTCAGCATGCAGGGTGCTCTGTGGGACTTGAAGTAGCTGAAGCACTGGGGTCAAGAGGAGTCTCATCACAGATTTCTTGGGGAGTTGTTTGAGCAGCGTGGAAGTCCAAGGTCGAGCCTCATCGTCCCCAGAGAAGGCAGCGAGCATAGTGAGCCACATTTGTCATGCAGTGCTCTGCCATGATGCCCTAAATGTGGCTAAAAAGGTGCTCTTCCTCCTGGGCATCTCAGCAACCACCTTCAGAGCACACCACTAATCATACTACACCAGATCTAAGGAAATGCTAGAGAGTTTGTGTTCCAGGTGCCCAGAAGCTTGGAACACAGGTCAAGATGCAGCCAGTTGGAGGAGGATACTGAGATGTGATGGTTTCTTCTGGTTGCCCACTGGCGTAAAGTGTAAAGAATCTCTCTTCACATGTATCAGATACTCTTGTCCATCTGCAGCTGATGGACAAGAAACTCATTAAGTGGCTTCCAAGCTACAGGATAGCCACTCTTACAATGCATATGTGATTACAAATTAAACCTTCACTATTATTTTGAAATGCAAGATATGTCAAAGTTTTAGTCAATTGCAAATTCATTTGCTCTATCATAAGAAATTTAAACACTGATTTGTCAGTATAAGAAAAGATAAGCTATTAGATCTTTAAGAAGCCCTGGTGGCACAGTGGTTAAGTGCTCGGTTGCTAACTGGAAGACTGGCAGTTGGAACCCACCATTCTCTCCATGGGAGAAAGATGTGGCAGCCTGCTTCCGTAAGGATTACAACCTTGGAAACTCAATGGGCAGTTCTACTTGGTCCCATATGTCTGCTTTAAGTCGAAATCAACTAGACAGCAATGTTTTTTGGGTTTTTTTCTGGGGGAGGGTGGGGGGTTCTTTAATTTTTAAATTTTTCAAAACTTCAGCTAATTGTAAATCATGGCTTTAATTTTTTTTAATCATCTGCTTATGTGAATGAATTTGCTTGTTGATGGATACTACCAAGAATGTGAAGCCATCATCATTAAAAAGTCTTGATCAGCATTGTGTATAACCATTTCGAGCATAATATCTATTGGTAAAAAGATATGTTAATGGAAGTAAGATCAAATTCCTCATTTAAAATTTGGAAAAGATTTTATTTGGAAATTTTACATATATTTAATATTTTACTAAATATTCTGTATTTTTCTATCATAATTATATAAATATAAAGTGTAATGAATTTTTGTGCTCAGCTTCATATAGATAACCCTAGATTGCCTCCAGTTTACACCTTGATGCATATAAATATTGTAATTTTCTTTGTGTGCAAGATGTGACCAAGGTTGGGTGGCCATGCTCTAGAGTAGTGATTTTCAACTAGAGATGGTCTCGACTGGACATCTCCCAGGGGACATTTGATAGTATCTGGGGACATTTTTGGCCACCACTGGGAGGTTGCCACTGGCATCTAGTGGGTAGAATCCATGAATGCTACAAATACCATACAAGTGTTACAGATGCCCCACAAAAAGAATTTATTGAGCCCAAAATGTCAATCATACTGAGTTACAAACCCACTGTAGTGTCCCTCCCACTCTAGAGCAATGTGTTTCTGTAGGCATAAATGCTCTTCTAGTTTAAAGGAGAGGAAGACTGGCAATAATGGGTATGGTCAGGAACAGCCAGTTCTAATTTCCTAACTTCAATTATAGTAGTAGACCCAATAGGCAGGTAAAATATGGGCCAGGACTTTCTGTGGCCCAGTGAAAATCAGACTATGGGTATTTGTTTAAGTTTGTATACATTTCAAAGCAGTGTATATGTATTTTCTATGGTTTCAATCTTAGTACCCTAGATGAGCACTTCCTCTCCTCTCTTCTTACTTGTTTTAAAGTTCCATATTCTCAAAATAGCTTCTTTGTTCCACTGGTTTGTGATCCACATTGTTTTCAACAAGCCCTCCCTGGGTCACACCGGGACTACCTTAGCTGGGATGGATCTCCAACAGGCAGGGACTTGCACTAAACAGCTTTTCAATTTATTTTCTCCTGACAGTTTCTTTGGAAGTTGAGACCATCTGGTGTTCTGGTACTAATGCCCTACCTCTAGGCCTAAATAAACCTTCCATGTCCTCCCTTTGAGACATCCACCCCTTTTCATGGCACTTGAGTGTGATTCAGGTGATGGTGATTTCATCCAGTCCTGGCAGCCTTACTTCTTTGTTACTACAGCTCCTGCCACCCCTTCAGTCAATTTTTACAACAGATTCACATCTGCCACCTGGTACTAAGAGCAGGTTTAATGGTGCATTAAACACTTTTATTTATCCTGGGGCTTAACTGAGGATGAGCAATTCTATTAATACTTGCTCTTAGAAAGAAGAAAGATCAATAGGCCCAGTTTCTTTGCTATATAAACTTAAGTCATTCAGTCATCTAGAGCTTTACTTTGCTCATATATAAAAATAACCACTATAAGGCTGCTGAGACTCCTTCTACCTTAAAAAAAAAAAAAAAAAGCTCTGAGAAATTTTGAGAAATATATCAGTAGTAGGAAATACATGCCTTTATGGTATTGATTTGTTGCTTATGGTGTCATTTCTACTGAAACGAGGAAGTTGGTTTTTTTCACATTTAGAATCAGGAAATTGTTTACATCCTCTGTAGGGTTTAGAATCTCTGGAAGATTGTGGTCACTGATGTTACCCTACGATAGCACTTTAGTTTGGGCAAAACCAATCCATTAATTAATTCAAGGAATATATATTAGACCTCTCCTAGGTCCTTTACATGCAATAGCATGTTTTTTCTATTTTGAAGGTGGGAAAACTGAGACACCATATGGCTACAGGGACTGCTCAAGACAACCCCAAAATTTTGACTGAGGAGAAAGGGGAAGGTCAACAGGGCATAAGAGGAGCTATGACTAAAACCATAAAAAATTCTCAGTTCTCAGTTCCATTATTTGAATCCTGTGTGCTTCTCTGGCTAAAATGCGATTGCTTAAGTGGAACACAAGGCTTCAAACTGGTTCGTTCTGTTTTGAACCCCTGCTGAAAATTTGCATTTCTAACAAGTTCCCAGGTGATGCTAGTGATGCTAGTTACAGACCAGTTCTGAGAACCACTAGTAGAGCAGTGGGTCTCAAAATTTATTATACATAGGAACCACCTGGTGTTCTTGTTAAACTGTAGATTCTGAATCAGTATATTTGGGGTGGAAATATAAGTTTTCAGCAGGTGTTTTAACAAGAAGGAACTGGTTCGAAGCCCCAGTGGAACACTCTTATTATTTATTGCCTTGTTAAACTGCAATGTTAAGTTATTGATCAGAAACAAGAGCTTAAGTTAATGTTATATTTTGTAATAATTGATTTATTATGTTGATTGTTTAAAATGCTACTTAATTACCTTGCAGACCCAGTCATTTTCTCCTTTAAATTTTTGGTTGATACTATGCTTTCACTAATGGAAGGCATGCTGATTAAACGACCAATTCAGAATTTTTGTTATGAGTTATGGATTTTGATACTCTTTATCTGGAATCACATATGTCGGAGCAGATGCTGGACATAGTAAATCCTACCAATATGAGTCAATGATAACTTTTGTTTTTGTTATTTCTTGAACATTTGCAAACATGAGGTAAAACATGAAGGCACCTGGCAATGACTGCACGTCCATTTTATTCTAGTCTCCTTCTTTTTAGCCTTTTTATTATTTTTCATGAAACTTTTCAAAATATGGCACAATGCATTCTTCCTCGCTGCAAAATAAATACAGCTCAAATAAATAAAGGCAAGGGATTTTTTTATCTCAGGAAAGTTTCCACTACCATGCATTCTTCATTACTGCAGAACCAGTACTGATAGGCCAAATAAATAAAATTAATTTGAATCTCAGGAAAATTACCACTACTATGTATTCTTCATTACTGCAAAAGCAATACTGACAGACCAAATAAATAAAAGAATAGGAATCTCAGGAAAATTAACACTACTATGTATTCTTCATTACAAAAAAAGCAGTACTAACACCTAAGAAGCAGAAACAGTTGCCCTGGAATACTGTAGAACTGCTTACTGTGGTGCACTCCACCTGAGTGATTGTTAAGGTGGTGTGTCATCTTGGGTAGGTCGTGATTCTCAGTGGTTTGGCAGTTATATGATGTAGTTTGGCACTTGTATAATGATGCAATCACTTCCATGATGAGATCTGATACGATGTGGTCACATCCATGATGGGATCTGCTGTGAGTAGTCAATAAGTTGAGAGGAAAATTCCCTGGAGGTGTGGCCTGCATCCAAAATAGGTGGACTTTCTGGCAAGGCTCATGGGGTTTTTCTAGTTCTGGATCCTGCAGCTGGCTCCTATTCATCTAACCTCTTGTTCTTGGGACTTGAGCTAGCAGCTTACCTGCCGATCTTGGGATTCGTCAGCCACTGCGGTCTGTGAACCAGAGGACTATTGTCTGACTGCCCATCTTGGGTTCGCCAGCTCCTACAGCTACGTGAGTCAGGAGAAGCATCCAGCCCGACCTACGGACTTCGGACTTTCCAATCTCTACAACCGTGTGCCCGTATCTGCACCCATTCCAAAGAAACATGATCCAACAGAATGTGAAAATGTCATTAATATCACATACAAGTAAAACTTTGCTGAACATCATTCAAAGGTGGTTGCAGCAGTACATTGGCAGGGAATGCCAGAAATTCAAGCCAGATTCAGAAGAGAACGTGGAACCAGAGACTTCACTGCTGATGTCAGATGGATCCTGGCTGAAAGCAGAGAATACCAGAAAGATGTTTATCTGTGTTTTATTGAATATGCGAAGGCATTCAACTATGTGGATCATAACAAATTATGGACAACATTGGGAAGGATGGGAATTCCAGAAAACTTAATTGTGCTCCTCAGGAAACTGTACATAGATCAAGAGGCAGTCATTTGAACAGAACAAGGGGATAATACATGGTTTAAAATCAGGAAAGGTGTGCATCAGGTTTGCATCCTTTCACCATACTTATTCAATGTGTATGCTGAGCAAATAATCCAAGAAGCTAGACTATATGAAGAAGAATATGGCATCAGGATTAGTGGAAGACCATTAACAACCTGTGATATGCAGATGACACAACTTTGCTTGCTGAAAGTGAAGAGGAACTGAAGCACTTACTGATGAAGATCAAAGACCACAGCCTTCAGTATGGATATATCTCAACATAAAACAGAAGTCCTCACATTGGACCAATAAGCTGCATCATGATGAATGGAGAAAAGATTGGCATTGTCAAGGATTTCATTTTACTTGGATCCACAATCAACGACCATGGAAGCAGCAGTCGGGAGATCAAACGACATATTGCACTGGGCAAGTCTGCTGGAAAAGATCTCTCTAAAGTGTTAAAAAGCAAAGATGTCACCTTGAGTACTAAGGTGAACCTGACTCAAGCCATGATATTTTCAATTACCTCATATGCATATGAAAGCTGGACAACAAATAAGAAAGACTGAAGAAGAATTGATGCCTTTGAATTATGGTGTTGGTGGAGAATATTGAATATACCATGGACTACCAGAAGAACAAACAAGTCTGTCTTGGAAGAAATACAGCCAGAGTGTTCCATGAAAGCAAGAATGATAAGACTTTGTCTCACATACTTTGGACAAGTTAGCAGGAGGGACCAGTCCCTGGAGAAGGACATCATGCTTGGTAAAGTAGAGGGTCGGCGAAAAAGAGGAAGAGATGGATTGGCACAGTTGCTGCAAAAATGGGCTCAAACATAGCAACAATCGTGAGGATGGCACAGGACCAGGCAGTGTTTTGTTCTGTTGTACATATGGTCACTATGAGTTGGAACTGACTCGATGGCATCTAGCAACAACAACCACACAACCACCTGAACCATTTCCTTGATATAAATCTCTCTCTGTGTATGTATATATATATAGACACTTCACTAGTTTTGCTTCTCTAGAAAACCCAGCCTAAGACATTTGATACCGAGAGTGGTTCTAGAGAAACAAAACTCTAAGGATGAGTTTTCTAAATAGTTTCTCAAGTCTGGTTAGTCTTAAAGATGTTGATAACTCTGCTTCCAGTAGTAAAGAGGGCACTGCTAATCCATGGCATGAGATTGCAATGGAAATACGCAAAATATCACCACCAATAGATCAGGTATTGGTGAGAGGCGAGGCTCTGGGTGATCACATGTTTTAAAACTTCCTACAGTTTTGTCATAATGAGAAGTATAAGGAAGCTGGTTGGTTGATCCTACTTTTGCTAGACAAACTGGTAAAAGAAAGAGTTAAGCTCAGGGCTTCAAAGTAAAAGCTCAAGCACCACATAAACGAACTCAAAAGTTTCCACTCGTGCCTTGAAAGAAAGCCTTATTTCTTGTAGTAGTAACACAGCTGATATCGCCAAAAACCAAACCCAGAGTCTTATCCTAAGAGTGGCTGAATTACAACATCAACTCAATTCACAACCTCTAGTGGTGTCTGAAGTTAAATTGAGGGCATTGATTGGGAAGAAATGGGACCCTGAAATGTAGGATGGTGACATATGGGCAGATAATTAGGAAGCTGGTGACACTGAGCTCCTAAATTCCATTGAATTGCTCCTGCCGATAGAACTAGCCCTCTCACTCCCATCTGAAGAGATTATTCCATCTTTGTCTGCTAAGCCACCTTCCTCAGTAAAACTATTAGCACATCCACTCCCATCTGATGAGATTAACCCAATTTTGCCTGAAAAAGCCTTTGTGAGTCATTGCCTGGGGCAATGCCTGAGGCAGATGCCTTACAAGACAATGTTGAATGTTCTCAAAACACATCCCCACCACCCATTTCTGCTTCTAGACCTATAACTAGACTTAAGTCTCAGCAAGCACCAAAAGGTGAAGTACAAAATGTGACCCAAGAGGAGTTTTGCTACACTACAAAAGAACTGCTTGACTTTTCTAATATGTACAAACAGAAACCTGACAAATATGTGTGGGAATGGCTATCAAGATGTCAGATAATGGTGCAAGGAACACAAAAATGGGTCAGTCTGAGTTGATTGATATGGGCACCTAAGCACAGATTCTTCATTCAATGTTTCAGCCTGAGAGGTTAGGAAAGGATATAATAGTTTGATTGGATCACTGAAGCATGGATTATGCAGAGGCTTACACTAAATCAAGTAGAAGTACCAGACCTGCCTTGGTATACTGTAGAAGAAGATATCCAAAGGCTTAGGGAAATTGGCATGTTTGAGTGGATTTATTAGGTTAGACCCACAGACCCATATCTGGAGTGCACAGAGGACACAGTTTTTGCCACAAAGGTGAGGAACAAATTTGTGAAGGGAGCCCCAGCATCCTTGAAGACTGCTGTGATTGCTATTTTATGTAAGTCAGATTTGACAGTGGGAACTGCCCAAACTGAATTAAGACACCTAACTACAATGGGTCTGGTTGGACCCTGTAGTACTAGGGACCAAGTGGTGGCACTCAATCAACAAAGACAAGGTGGGTGTGTTTACCATAATGGACAGCAGAGTCAAAGCAGTAATCAGAATAGTCTGACTCATATGGACTTAAGACATTGTGTGCTTAGTCAAGATGTCCCTAGGAGTGAAATAGATAGGAAATCTAAATATTTACTTGATCTGTACACGCAGAAGAATTCTAGGTCAAGTGAACAGCAGTTTAACCTGAATTGCCAGAATAGAGAGTCATGGCCCCTCAATCAATTCCCAGACTTGAGCAAGTTTACACACTCACAACCCCTTGAATGAAGGGGAGGCCGGTTCCCTTGAGGAAGGACCCCACTACACTGCCAAAAATATATACTGTTAATCTTTCTCCCAGCCTTCTGCAAAGGGATCTACAGCCTTTTACAAGAGTGATTGTTCATTGGGGAAAAGAAAATAATCAGGCTTTTTGAAGATTACTGTATTCTGAACTGACACTAATTCCAGGAGACCTGAAAAGTCACTGTGGCCCACCAGTCAGAGTGGAGGCGTCCAGAGGTCAGGTTATTAATGAAGTCTTAGCTCAGGTTCAAACGGAGAAAAGTTTGAAGTTGTCAAGGATTTCATTTTACTTGGATCCACAATCAATACCCATGGAAGCAGCAGTCAAGAAATCAAAAGACGCATTGCATTGGGCAAATCTGCTGTGAAAGGTCTTTTTAAAGTGTTAAAAAGCAAAGATGTCACTTTAAGGACTAAGGTACCCCTGACCCAAGCCATGGTGTTTTCAATTGCCTCATATGCATGTGAAAGCTGGACAGTGAATAAGGAAGACTGAAGAAGAGATGACGCCTTTGAATTGTGGTGTTGGTGAAGAATATTGGATATACCATGGACTGCCAGAAGAATAAACAAATCTGTCTTGGAAGAAGTACAACCAGGGTGTTCCTTAGAAGCAAGGATGATGAGACTACATCTCACATACTTTGGACATGTTATCAGGAGGGATCAGTCCCTGAAGAAGGACATCACACTTTGTAAAGTAGAGAGTCAGCAAAAAAGAAGAAGATCCTCAATGAGACAGTTTGACACAGTGTCTGCAACAATGGGCTCAAGTATACCAACAATTGTGAAGTTGGTGCAGGACCAGGCAGTGTTTCATTCTGTTGTGCATAGGATGGCTATGAGTTGGAATTGACTCAATGGCACCTAACAACAACAAACAGCTCAGGTTTGTTGCATAGTGGGTTCAGTGGGTCCCTGAATCCATCCTGTAGTGATTTCCCCAGTTCAAGAATGCATAATTGGAATAGATATACTCAACAACTTGCAGAATAGATACACTCAGCAACTGGCATTGGATTCCTGACAAATGGAATTAGGGACTATTATGGTAGGAAAAGCCAAGTGGAAGCCATTAGAACAGCACCAGTCTAGGAAAATAGTAAACCAAAAGCTCTGGTGGTGTAGTGGTTAAGAGATCGGCTGCTAACCAAAAGGTTGGCAGTTCGAATCCACCAGCTGCTTCTTGGAAACCCTATGAGGCAGTTCTACTCTGTCCTATGGGGTTGCTATAAGCTGTAATTGACTCAAGGGCAATGGGTTTGGTTTTGGTTTTTAGAGGGATTGCAGAGACTACTGCTACCATCAAGGACTTGAAGGATGCAAGGGTGATGATTCCCACCACATTCACATTCAACTTGCCTATTTGGCCTGTGCAAAAAACAGATCTTGAAGAATGACAGTGCATTATCAAAAACTTAACCAGGTGGTGACTCCAATTGCAGCTGCTGTTCCAGATGTAGTTTCATTGCTTGAGAAATTAATACATATCCCGGTACCTGTATGCAGCTATTGATCTGGCTAATGCCTTTTCTCCATACCTGTTTCAAAGGACCACCAGAAGTAGTTTGTCTTCAGCCGGCAAGGCCAGCACTACACTTTCAGTGTCCCATCTCAGAGGTATATCAATCCTCCAGCCTTATGTAATAATTGAGTCCACAGTGAACTTGACCTCTTTTCCCTTCCACAAGGCATCACACTGGTCCATTACATTGATGACATTATGCTGATTGGACCTAGTCAGTAAGAAGTGTCAATGACTCTGGCCTTATTGGTAAAACATTTGCATGCTAGAGGGTGAAATTATTCCAACAAAAATTGAGGCACCTTCCACCTTAGTTAAATTTCTATAGGTTCAGTGATGAGGGGCATGTTAAGCTATTCCTTCTAAAGTGAAGGATAAGTTATTGCATCTGGCCCCTCCTACAGCTAAAAGGGAGGAGTAATGTCTAGTAGGCCTCTTTGGATTTTAGAGGCAACGTACCCTCATTTGAGTGTGCTGAGTCCCCAGTCTGCCAGCAGCAGAAACTAACACTGAGTCCCCGATACGGCACCATTCCTCGATGTGATCAGCTAGGAACCTGATGGCAGGTTGATTACACTGGACCACTTCCATCATGGAAAAGGCAGTGTTTCATTCTTACTGGAATAGACACTTACTCTGGATATGGATTTGTCTTCCCTACATGCAATACTTCTGTCAAAAGTACCATCTGTGGACTTACAGAATGCTCTATCCACCATCATGTTACCCCATACAGCATGTCTTGGATCAAGGGACTCACTTCACAGCAAATAAAGTATGGCAATAGGCCTATGCTCATGGAATTCACTGGTCTTACCACGTTCACCATCATCCTGAGGCAGCTGGCTTCATAGAATGATGGAACGGCCTTCTACAGACAGAATTATGGTGCCAGCTAGGTGGCAATACCTTGCAGGGTTGAGGCAGTGTTCTCCAGTATGCTGTATATGCTCTAAACCAGCATCCAATATATGGTGCTGTTTCTCTCTTAGCCAGGATTCATGGGTCCAGAAATCAAGGGGTGGAAATGGGGGTGGCACTATGCCTATTACCCCTAGTGACCCACTCACAAAATTTTTGCTTCCTGTCATGGATTGAATTATGTCCCCCCCAAAATGTGTGTATCAATTCGGCTGGGCCATGATTCCCGGTATTGTGTGATTTTCCTATATGTTGTAGGTCTTGCCTCTATGATGTTAATGAGGGAGGATGGGCGGCAGTTGTGTTAGTGAGGCAGGACTCAGTTTACAAGATATTGTGTCCTGAGGCTATCTCTTAAGATATAAAGGAGAGAAGTGAGCAGAGAAACAGGGGGACCTCATACCATCAAGAAAGCAGTGCTGGGAGCAGAGCGCATCCTTTGGACTGGGGTCCCTGCACAGAGAAGTTCCTAGTCTGGGGCAACACTGAAGAGAAGAAGGCCGACAGAGAGAAAAAGCCTTCCCCTGGAGCTGATGCCCTGAATTTGGACTTTTAGCCTACTTTAACTGTGAGGAAATAAACTTCTCTTCATTAAAACCATCCACTTGTGATGTTTCTGTTATAGCAGCACTAGATGACTAAGACACTTCCTATCCCCCTGATGTTATTCTCTGTGTGTCTAGAGGTCTTAGTTCCAAAGGGAGGAATGCTCTCACCTGGAAACACATCACTGAGTCCATTTAACTGGAAGTTAAGAATGCCACCTGGCACTTTGGGCTCCTTATGTCTCTGAATCAACAGGCAAGTAAAGGAGTCACCGTATGGACTGATGTGATTGAGCCTGATTACCAAGAGGAAATTGGACTGATATTACACAATGGAGGTAAAGAAGAGTATGTCTGGAATGCAGGAGATCCCTTAGGGTGTCTCTTAGTACTACCATGCCCTGTGATTAAAGTCAATGGAAAACTACAGCAATCCAATTCCAACATGACTACTAATGGCCCAGACTCTTTAGGAATGAAGGTTTGGGTCACCACACCAGGAAAAGAACCACAAACAGTTGAGGTGCTTGCTGACGGTGAAGGGAATACAGAATGGGTGGTGTAAGAAAGTAGTTCTAAATACCTCTTATGACCACATGACCAGCTGCAGAAACAAGGACTGTAATTGTTATGAGTGTTTCTGCCTTGTATGTGTGCATCAAATATTTCCGTTTTCCTCAGTTAAAAATACAAGATGTAAACAGGGTTAGTGCATTTTTGGTTGTATGTATGTTAGTTGTACCATGTTAGGCACAAGAATGACTTTATAATTGTCTTTATTCAGAGAGTATGTATGGTTTAAGGAGATGTGTACAGGTGCTAAGTTGACAGGTGATGGACTGTGATCATTAAGGTTGTGTGTCAGGTTGCCTGGGCCATAATTCTCAGTGATTTGGCAGTTACGATGTAGTTAGGCAGTTGTATAAAGATATAATCACCTCCATGATGAGATACGGTATATGATGACATCCATGATGAGATCTGCTGTGAATAGCCAATCAGCTGAAAGGGAGTTTTGTAAGGAGTGTGGCCTGCATCCAATATAGGTGGATTTTCTGGCAAGACTCATGGGCTATTGCTCACTCTGGATCCTGTAACTGGCTCCTGTTCATCTGACATCTGGTTCTTGGGACTTGAGCTAGCAGCTTACCTGCTGATCTTGGGATTCATCAGCCTCTGCAGTCTGTGAGAGAGAGGCCTGTTTTCTGACCTGCTGGTCTTTGGATCGTCAGCCCTTGCAGCTATGTGAGTAAGGGGAAGCCTCCAGCCAGGCCCACAGACATGAGACTTTCCAATCTCTGCAACCGTGCAAGCCATTTCCTTAATATAAATCTCTCTCTCTCTTATATATGCATAAATGTCAGTTTTTTGTACTGTGGTGGCTTGCATGTTGCTGTGATATTGGAAGCTTTGTGACCGATATTTTAAATACTAGTAGGGTCACTCTTGGTGGACAGGTTTCAGCTAAGCTTCCGGAATGACAGACTAGGAAGAAGGACCTACCAGTCTACTTCTGAAAAAATTTGCTAGTGAAAACCTTATGAATAGCAGCAGAACATTGTCTGATATAGTGCCAGAAGATGGGCCCCTCGGATTGGAAAAGACACTCAAAACATGACTGGGGAAGAGCTGTCTCCTCAAATAGAGTCAACTTTAATGACGTGGATGGAGTCAAGCTTTTGGGACCTTCATTTGCTGATGTGGCATGATTAAAATGAGAAGAAACAGTTGCAAACATCCATTAATAATTGGAACTTGGAACGTATGAAGTATGAATCTAAGAAAATTGAAAGTCGTCAAAAATGAAATGGAATGCATAAACAATGATATCCAAGGCATTAGTGAACTGAAATGGACTGGTATTGGCCATTTTGAATCATACCATGCCAAAATGACAAACTGAAGAGGAATGGTGTGCGTTCATTATCAAAAAGAACATTTCAAGATCTATCCTGAAGTACAATGCTGTCAGTGCTAGGATAATATCCATCTGACTACAAGGAAGACCAGTTAATACGACTATTATTCAAATTTACACACCAAACACTAAGGCCAAAGATGAAGAAATTGAAGATTTTTATGAACTTCTACAGTCTGAAATTGATTAAACATGCAATCAAGATGCGTTGATATTTACTGGTGATTGGAATGCAGAAGTTGTAAACAAAAGGGAACAGTGGTTGGAAAATACAGCCTTGGTGATAGAAATGATGTCAGAGATCACACGACAGAATTTCTCATTATCAATGACTGCATTGCAAATACTGTTTTTCAACAACATAAATGGTGACTATGCACGTAGACCTCGTGAGATAGAATACACAGGAATCATATCAACTATATTTGTGGGAAGAGAAGATGGAAAAGCTCAATAACACCAGTCAGAACAAGGCCGGGGACTGACAGTGGAATAGACCATCAATTGCTCATATGCAAGTTCAAGCTGAAGTTGAAGAAAATTAGAACATCCATAAGAGTCAAAGTAAGACCTTGAGTATATCCCACCTGAATTTAGAGACCATCTGAAGAATAGATTTGACACATTGAACACTAATGACCACAGACCAGATGAGTTGCAGAATGACATCAAGGACGTCACACATAAAGAAAGCAAAAGGTCACTAAAAAGACAGGAAAAAAAGAGAAGACCAAAATGGATGTCAGAAGAGACTCTGAAGGTTGCTCTCAAATGTAGATTAGCTAAAGCACAGGGAAGAAATGATGAAGTAAAAGAGCTGAACACAAGATTTCAAAGGGCAGCTCAGGAAGACAAGGTAAAGTATTATAATGACATGTGCAAAGACCTGAAGTTAGAAAACCAAAAGTGAAGAACATGCTCTGCATTTCTCAGGCTGAAAGAACTGAAGAAAAAATTCAAGCCTCGAGTTGCAATAATGAAGGATTCTACAGGGAAAATATTAAAGGATGCTGGAAGCATCAAAAGAAGACGGAAGGAATACACAGAGTTACTGTACCAAAAAGAATTGGTTGACATTCAACCATTTCAGGAGATAGCATATGATCAAGAGTCAATGGTACTGAAGTAAGAGATCCAAGCTGCACTGAAGGCATTGGTGAAAAAGAAGGCTCCAGGAATTGGTGGAATAACAGTTGAGATGTTTCAACAAATGGATGCAGGGCTGGAAGCGCTCCATAATTTATGCCAAAAAATTTGGAAGACAGCTACCTGGCCAACCAACTGGAAGAGATCCATTTTTTTACCCATTCCAAAGAAAGAAGATCCAACTGAATGTGGGAATTATCGAACAATCTCATTCAAATCACACATAAGTAAAATTTTGCTGAAGATCATCAAAAGTAGTTACAGTAGTACATCCACAGGGAACTGCCAGAAATTCAGTTTGGATTCAGAAGAGGACGTGGAAGGAGGAATATCATTGCTGAGGTCAGATAGACCATGGCTGAAAGCAGAGAATACCCAAAAGATGTTGGCCTGTGTTTTACTGACTATGCAAAGGCATTCAACTGTGTGAATCATAACAAATTATGGAAAACATTGTGAAGAATGGGAATTCCAGAACACTTAGTCGTTTTCATGAGGAACCTATACATAGATCAAGTGGCAGCCGTTCGAACAGAACAAGGGGATACTGCGTGGTTTAAAGTCAGGAAAGGTGTGTGTCTGGGTTGTATGCTTTCACCATTCGTATTCAATCTGTATGCTGAGCAAATAATCCAGGAAGCTGGACTATATGAAGAAGAATGGGGCATCTGGGTTAGAAGAAGACTGGTTAACAACCTGTGATATGCAGATGACACAACCTTGCTTGCTGAAAATGAAGAAGATTTAAAGCACCTATTGATGAAGATCAAAGATCACAGCCTTCAGTTATCACAGCCTTCAGTAGGGATTAAACCTCAACATAAAGAAAACAAAAATCCTCCCAACTAAACCAATAAGCAACATCCCGATAAATGGAGAAAAGATTAACATTGTTGTGGTTTTCATTTTACTTGAAGCCACAATCAATGCTCATAGAAGTAGCATTGCATTGGGAAAATCGGCTGCAAAAGGTCTCTTTAAAGTGTTAAAAAGAAAAGATGTCACTTTAAGGACTAAGGTGTGCATGAGCCAAGCCATGGTGTTTTCAATCACCTCACATGCATATGAAAGCTGGACAATGAATAAGGAAGACCAAAGAAGAGTTGATTCTTTTGAATCATGGTATTGGCAAAAAATATTGACTATACTATGGACCGCCAAAAGAATGAACAAATCTGTCTTTGAAGAAGTACAGACAGAATTTTCCTTAAAAGCAAGGATGGCGAGACTGAGTCTCACCTACTTTGGACAACTCATCAGGAGGAATTAGCCCCTGGAGAAGGACATCATGCTTGGTAAATAGAGGGTCAGTAAAAAAGAAGAAGACCCTTGATGAGGTGGATTGACACAGAGGCCACAACAATGGCTCAAACATAGCAATGATTGTGAGGATGGTGTATGATAGGGCAGTGTTTCATTTTCTTGTACATAGGGTCACTGTCAGTCAGAATTGACTTGATGGCACCTAACAACGACAACAAATCTCTCTCTTATATATACATATAGATGCTTCACTGGTTTTCCTTCTCTAGAGAACCCACCCTAAGACATCCTGCTACATGTGAAAGCAATGATTGGGCCATAAGATTGAATGCAGGGCAAGAATAACTAACAGGAGTTCGAGTCTTGTGAAAAGTGCCACTGCAATGAATTACTCTTTATTGCAAAGGCGTTATTTACTATTCAAAAGCTAGAAAAACAGGGAGCCAGCAACACCTGGAAACAATGAATGGCGTCCGGGAGAAAACGGCCACTATGACTGAATGAAGAGTGGGAATAACTTCTTCTCGAAATAAGTAAATTCTCAGGAGAACATAGTAACTGGGAAACAAAATGAGGAGGCTTATATCACAGAAATAATGGCAAAACAGTCAAAAGTTTAGAAAATTCATGCATCCAGGAGGCATCAATAAGACAGTGCTCAATCTACACAAAAATAAGACTCCAATTCAGGGTTCTTGAGTTTCACACATTTCAAAAGGCTCCTAACTTGAGGCAAAATATGTACAATTGGGCTACCTCCTTCCCAAAGAACTCCAGAGGCATAAAAACTGGTTAGCAAAGGGTTCAATTTTTTGTTACACTTCTAAATCACCCTCACCATGTGGACATCACCCCATGTTTCTCCGTGATGCAATAATTGTCTCCTCTTTAATGCCTTTCTAATAGATAGTCTAGTTGCAACACCAAACTTCAGTCCATGATGAATATTTCAATGTGGAAGTTGACAGACCAGGGCAGAAAGTGTGTCTCAAGTTAGAGGCATCTCTTCCTACCTTCTTTCATGAGGAGGCTTCGGGTGCAGTTCAGTTAGGAACCTCCAGATCCTGGTCCATGTTTGGAACTACTGGGACTTCAATATTCATTAAAACTGTCAAATCCCTTAGGATCCCTAATTGTTCAATGTTCTCCACTTGCAAGACAGATGACCACATCCTCAGGTCTCATTTTATTGTATTTAGCTCAGACTTTGGTTCCCTAATCAGGCACGTGGGTGTTTAGCCAAAATACTCTGGTGGTGTTGGCAAAGCAAGGCAATTGGAAATGTGTACTATACTAGTTAAAGCTAACAGGTGAGGGCTGTGTGCAACTCCAAGGTAATCCAAGGATTACCAACTCCAAGGATCCCTGTTTGAAACAAGAGGACCTTCTAATTTATTTTTCTTTCTATTCAATGCAACCTTTGCAATGACTATCCTCGGCTAAATACCTCCTCAATACTATTGTCTCATTCGATCTTTAAAAAATGCTAATGTAATTCTAATGTAATTTCATATTAAAAAAAAGCTAATGTAATCCCATTTTTACACAATCATCAGCGGGTATTCCTGCTACTCAGGGGTGGATTATTCAATAGGCAAGGTAAGCAAGGTGCTTACTTTGTTTACCAGATTATTTGCAGTGAAAAATTTCTCTTTTTTCACCACATCAAGATTCTGCTTCTAGGTATGGCTGGTGTCTGTCTCTCTCCCAATCCCACAGCACCTTCCTGCAGAATCAAGGCCTCTTTTCAAATTCACGGTCCCTGACAGGGTGGATGACAAAGTAAGCAAGGTAAGTACGGGCTTACTTGTGTTTACTCATTTACTAATCTGTAGTGAAATTGGATAATCTCCCCCTGCATGAGACTATATGTCAGGCACTGTTTTAGGCACAGAGGATTCAACAGTGATCAAGATAGACAAGGTCTGTAATCTCATGGATAAGATGTTAGGAGGAAGGCAATACGTACCTACGTAAAAAAGGTTCAGAAAGGTGAGGTGACTTACCTAAGGTCACACAACTGGTGAACAAGAAAGGAGAATCAGTTTCTAACCCTCTCTCACTTCGCACATTTATTTTCTCCCTACTTTTTTCCAGACATGGTCCTTAGAACTGGGTACACAAAGATGAATAAACCCTGTTCCTTAGCTATTCACAATCTAATGGAAGTTCTGGACTTAGTAGGGGAGAAACAGTGTGGATGAGGGAGAAATCAACTGTGACTGCCATCTCATCTTTTACTCATTCACTCAGCCCTAGTGACATTTAACAAATACTCACTGGATAAATTGATGAAGTAGCCAGATGTACAAGGAGCTGTAGAATCGTCAGTTCTCAGGGACAAAAGGTGCTTTAGCAACTGGGGTAGGCTGAATAATGACCCTCAAAGATATCCACATCCTAAACCTGGAACCAGCAAATGTTACCTTAAATGGCAAAAGGGACATTGCAAGTTAAGGATCTTGAGATGGAGAGATTATCCTGGATATATGAGTTGGCCCTAAATGTAATCATAAGTCTCCTTATAAGAAGGAGGCAGAGGGACATGTGCCTACAGAAGAAGGCGGTGTAATGATACATGCTACTCTGCTGGCTTTGAAGATGAAGGAAGGGGTCACAAGCCAAGAAATGTGGGCAACCTCTAGCAGTGCAAAAAGGCAAGGAAATGGATTCTTCCCAAGAGCCACCAGAAGGAACCAGCCCTGCCAACACCTTGGCCCAATGAAACTGATTTCAGACTTCTGACCTCTAGAACTGTTAACATAATAAATTTGTGTTGTTTTAAGCCACTAAGTTTATGATAATTTGTTACAGTAGCAACAGAAAATAAATGGAGCAATTGTGTAATCTGTCTCATTTTACAGCTGAAGAAACTGAGAGGTGAAGTGATATGCTCAAAGTCACAAAGCCAGAGAATGATGGGGCAAGTCACTTCAACCCAGCCTGTTGGATTCTTTCTACACGCAGTCAGTACAGCTTGGGCCCAGCACAAAGACACCCCAGGAAAAATGGAGGCTGAAACACATCTTGGGCTCCACTCATCAACTTCTGTCCCCAAAGCTGCATCCACCCAGAGGGGAGTGGGTTTCTAATTCACACAGAGGCCCCAAAAGTTCCCATACATCATCTCGTCACACACCTCCACAGCGGCAGGGCTACTTCTAGTACAACCATCTCCAGTCTTCAAGGCTAATGCTAGTTCAGAAACCCAGCCAGCCTCTTCAAATCAACATACTGACCTGGCCTGAGTAGGACTGTCACTAAAATGGATGATGGAGCTACCCATTTTAAGAGCAAGTAAACAGAAACCCAGAGAAGTTATGAAATGAGTCCAAAGTCAAAGGCAGGATCAAGATTCAAACCAGACTCCAATCTATTAAACACTACATATTCCTGTTGTTCACTGGCCATTCTGCTAAGTTTGGGGATATAAGAGGGAGAAACATTAATCGTATTTAAAATTTTTTTTTTTTATTGTTGTACTTCAAGTGGAAGTTTACAATTCAAGTTAGTTTCTCATACAAAAATTTATACATACGTTGTTAGGTGACCCTAATTGCTCTCCCTATACTGTGACAACACACTCCTCCTTTCCACCCCTGATTTCCCGTGTCCATTCAGCCAGCTCCTAACCCTCTCTGCCTTCTCATCTCACCTCCGTACAGAAGCTGCCCATTTAGTCTCATGTCTCTACTTGAGCTAAGAAGCACAGTCTTCACGAGTATCATTTTATGTCTCACAGTCCAGTCTAATGTTTGTCTGAAAAGTTGGCCTTGGGAATGGTTGTAGTTTTGGGTTGACAGAGAGTCTGGGGGCCATGGTTTCTGGGGATCCTCCAGTCTCAGTTAGACCATTAAGTCTGGTCTTTTTACTAAAATTCGAGTTCTGCGCCCCACTTTTCTCATGCTCCATCAGGGCTGTCTGTTGTGTTCCCTGTCAGGGCAGTCATTGGTGATAGATGGGCACCATCTAGTTCTTGTGGTCTCAGGCTGATAATCGTATTTTTTTAATGGGCAAAATTGTATCAGACAGTTCTGTAAAATAGGGAAATGAGAGTGATAAAGAGTAACTTCGTGAGAGCGAGCTACATTTTGGGCAGCCAGGGAAGGCTTCACTGAGGAGGGAACATTTTAACTGAGATCTAAATGATGCCAAGGTGCAAACCATTCAAAGGTCTGGAGGAGCATCTGAGAAGAGGGGTAAACAAGTGCAAAGGCCCTGAGGAGCGTGGCTGGAGTGTAGGGAGGTGGGAGGGAGACAATGTTGCAAGTTTTGGTAGAAGGTATCCAAACATCTGTTGGACTGACTTCACAGTTGATACGCTTTGCCTGGTTAAACAGCTTTTGTTGAAGTGTTTAAAGTGTTACCAGGTTTTGCCCACTCACCACCATTAGTTAGCAGCTACCTAGACCAAGGATGAATCTATAACAGTATAGGGAGTGATTCATTAACTTTATAAACACAGAAATTGTAGCTTGAGAAAGGTTTATCCCACTGCGTGGAATGAGAACCATGTTTAAAGACAGGTATTGAGGTTAAGAGCAGAGACTTAGGAATCAAACAGATGTGGGTTTAAATTGACTACTGACCACCAACAATACTTTGTGCAAGTCTCTTCTCTGTCCTTCATTTTTTTTCACACGTAAAATGACGGTAATCTCTTGCCAGAAAAGCCAGCTTGTGTCTGATCACACATAGATTATCTAACTGCCAGTTGATGGGAAGTACAGGGCAGAGAAGAATATCTTAAATGATACCCTGAGAATGCAGTCAGCAAAATCCAGAAAGTGGACAGTTGTACAGGGAAGTGACTCAGTTTCTTGAACAAATAAATTGCAGGGCAGAAAAAGAGAGGAGGAGACCTATAGAGCCAAGGAGAATAAAAGGACATATCAACAAATTGCAATGAATTAACTTTATTTGAATTCAGGAGAAAATCAGTCTGTGAAAAAAACATTTTTAAACAATTGGTGAAATTTGAACACTGATTTGATATTTATGATATTGTGTTGTTACTGTTGTTAGGCGCCGTAAAGTTGATTTCAACACATAACGACCTGTGTGACAGAGTAGAACTGCCCCATAGGGTTTGCTAGGCTGTAATCTTAACGGGAGCAGACTGCGAGGTCTTTTTCTCGTAGAGGCACTGTGTTGGTTCAAACTGCCAACTTTCAGTTAGGAGTCCAGTGCCTCCAGTGCTCCTTTTCATGATACTAAGGAATTACAATTAATGTCTTGAGGTATGAAATCGTATTGTGGGTTTTTTTTTAGCAGCTTAAGTGAGGTATCGTTGATATACAATAAACAATACATATTTGAAGTGTACAATTTAAGTTTTGACATATGTATAAACTCTTGAAATGACTGACACAATCAAGATAGTGAACATATCAATCACTCCCAAAATTTCCTTTGCCCTTTATAATCCATCCTTGTCTCCCTTCCCCATCCCTTCTTCCAGGTAACCATTGATCTGTCTTCTGTCACGGTAGATTAGATTGCATTTTCTACAGTTTCATATAAATATAAAATCACACAGTAAGCACACTTTTTTGTCTGGCATTTTTCACTGAGATTAATTATTTTGAGATTCATCCATGTTTTTGCATATATCAGTAGTTCATTTCTATTTCTGAATACTATTTCATTGTATGGCTATACCAGGATTTGTCTATCCATTCACCTATTGATGGATATTTGGGTTGTTTCCAGTTTGAGAATGTTACAAACAAAGCTGCTAAGGACATCTGTGTACAAGTCTGTATGAACTTATGCTTTCTTTTCTCGAGTACATACCTAAGAGTGAGATGACTGAACCATATGGTAGGTATATGTTTAAACTATTTAGGAAACTGCCACACTGTTTTCCAAAGTTGTACCATTTTTAATCCGCAACAGTAATGTATGAGAGTTCCAGTTGCTCTATATCCTTGCCAAAATTTGGTATTATCAGTCTTTTTTATTTTTAAATCTCTTTATTTTTAGCCATTCTAATAGGTTTGCAGGGCCCTGGTGGCGCAGCGGTTAAGAGCTCGACTGCTAACCAAATGGTCAGCAGTTCAAATCCACCAACGTCTCCTTGGAAACCCTATGGAGTGGTTCTACTCTGTCCTATAGGGTCCCTATGAGTCGCAATTGGCTCAACGGCAACAAGTTTGGTTTGGTTTTGAATAGGTTTGTAATAGTATCTCATTGTGGTTTTAATTTGCATTTCTCTAATGGTTGATGATATTTAGCATCATTTCAGATTCTTATTTGACATCCATATATCTTCTTTGATGAATATGTAATATATTTTAACATATAATAATATAATATTACATATATAATTATATGTTTACATTTACAATTATGTATGTAATCAAGTCCTTTACCAGATATATGATCTACAAATATCATCTCTTGGTCTGTTGTTTGTCTTTCCATTCCTTTGACAGTGTCTTTCAAAGAACAGAAGTTTTAAATTTTTTTTCTTTTTTTTTTTTATTGTACTTCAGGTGAAGGCTTACAGAACAAATAGTTTCTCATGAAACAGAAGTACACATACTGTTTTATGACAGTGGTTAACAACCCCACAACATATCAACCCTCTAACTTCTCAACCTTTTTTTTTTTTTTTTTTTTTTTGGTGAAAATACACATAGCCAAAGATACACCATTTCAAAAATTTCTACATGCACAGTTCAGTGACATTAACTACGCTCTTACAATTGTGCTGTTATTCTCACTTAAGATGAAGGCTTACAGAACAAAATAGTTTCTCATTTAACGGTTATTACAAATGTTTTCCTATGACAATGGTTAACAATCTCACAACACATCAACAATATCCTTACTCAGCCTTGGGTTCCCTATCACCAGCTTCCTTGTCCCCTTCTGCTTTCTGGCCCTTGTCACTGGCTTCCTGTACCTCGTTAGTCTCATTTGGTTTTATGGGGCTGTCCACTCTCAGGCTGAACAGTGAACCTTGGAGGTAACTTCACCACTGAGCTAAAAGGGTGTCTGGGGGCCACATTCTTGGGGCTTCTCCAGTCTCCTTTAGGCCAGTAAATCTGGTCTTTTTTTGTGAGTTAGAATTATGCTCTACATCCTTCTCCAGCTCTGTCCAGAACCCTCTGCTGTGATCCCGGTCAGAGCAGTCAGTGGTGGTAGCTGGGCACCATCTAGCTATACTGGACTCAGTCCGGTGGAGGCCTTGGTAGCTGTGGACAATTAGTCCTTTGGACTAATCTTTTCCTTGTATCCTCTTCTCTTCATTCTCCCTTGCTCCCGAAGGGATGAGACCGGTGGAGTATCTTAGATGGCCGCTCACAGGCTTTTAATACCCCAGACACTACTCACCAAGGTAGAATGTACAGCATTGTCTTTATAAGCTGTGTCATGCCAATTGAGCTAGATGTTCCCCGAGACCATGGTCCCCAGAGTCCTCCGCCCAGCAATTCAGTCTCTCAGGGAGTTTGGATGTGTCTATGGGGCCTCCATGACCTTTCCTTGTACAAGTTGTGCTAGTTTCTCCTGTACTGTGTACTGTCTCACCCTTCACCCAAGATACCACTTATGTATTGTATATTTAACATCTCCCCCCCCCCCCATTTCTGGTAACCAACAAAGATTGTTACTCTTTGTGTGTGAACTTTTTCATGGGTTTTTACAATAGAGGTCTCATACAATCTTTGTCCTTTTATGATTGACTTATTTCACTCAGCATAATGTCCTCCAGTTTCATCCATGTTATGAGATGCTTCACAGATTCCTTGTTGTTCTTTCTCATTGCGTAGTACTCCATTGTGTGTATGTACCATAGTTTGTTTATCCATTCATCTGTTGATGGGCATCTAGGTTGTTTCCATCATTTTGCTATTGTGAACAATGCTGCCATGAACATAGGTGTGCATATGTCTATTTGAGTGATGACTCTTATTTCTCTAGGATATATTCCTAGGAGTGGGATTGCTGGATCGAATGGTATGTCTATTTCTAGCTTTCTGAGGAAGCACAATATCATTTTCCAAAATGGTTGTATCATTTTGCATCCCCACCAGCAGTACAAAAGTGTTCTGATCTCCCCCCAGCCCCTCCAACATTTGTTATTTCCAGTGTTTTTGAGTCATGCCAGTAATGCCGGGGTGAGGTGGTATCTCATTGTGGTTTTAATTTGCATTTCTCTAACAGCTAGTGATCGCATTTCCTCATGTGTCTGTTGGCCATTTGAATGTCTTCTTTGGTGAAGTGTCTGTTCATTTCCTTTGCCCATTTTTTAATAGGATTATTTGTCTTTTTGTTGTAGAGGTGTTGGATTTTCTTGTAGATTATGGAGATTAAACCTATGTCTGACTTGTACTGTCCAAAAATTTTTCCCAGTCTGTAGGTCCTCTTTTTACTCTTTTGGTGAAGTCTTTTGAAGAGCATAGGTGTTTGATTTTTAGAAGATCCCAGTTATCTAGCTTATTTTTTGGGTTTTGTGCGTTGATGGTTATGGTTTGTATCCTGTTAATGCCATGTATTAAGGCCTAAAGTGTTGGTCCTATTTTTTCTTCTATTAACTTTATAGTTTTAGGCTTTATATTCAGGTCTTTGACCCATTTTGAAGTAGTTTTTTTATACGGTGTGAGATATGGGTCCTGTCTGATTTTTTTGCAGATGGGTATCCAGTTTTGCCAGCACCATTTGTTAAAAAGACTGTCTTTTCCCCATCTGAAGGACTTTGGGCACTTGTCAAAGATCAGGTGACCATAGGTGGATGGATTTACATCTGGGTTCTCAATTCTGTTCCATTGGTCAATGTATCTGTCGTTGTACCAGTACCAGGCTGTTTTGACTACTGTAGCTGTATAGTAGGTTCTGAAGTCAGGTAGTGTGAGTCCTCCAACTTTATTCTTCTTCTTCAGTAGTGCTTTACTTATTTGGGGCTTCTTCCCTTTCCATAGAAAGTTAATGATTAGTTTTTCCACCTCTTTGAAGAATGTTGTTGGTATTTGGATCAGGATTGTGTTGTATTTGTAAATTGCTTTGGGTAGAATTGTCATTTTCACAGTGTTGAGTCTACCTATCCATGAGCATGGTACGTTGTTCCATTTATGTAGATCCCTTTGGGTTTCTTGCAGTAGTGTTTTGTAGTTTTCTTTGTATAGGTCTTTTACATCCCTGGTCAGATTTATTCCTAAGTATTTTATCTTTTTAGGGGCTATTGAAAATGGTACTGTTTTCCTGATTTCCTTTTCATCATTCTCCTTATTGGTGTATAGGAGTCCAACTGATTTTTGAATGTTTATCTTGTACCTGCTACTCTGCTGAATCTTTCTATTAGTTCCAGAAGACTTCTTGTGGAGTCTTTAGGGTTTTCTGTGTATAGTATCATATTATCTGCAAACAGGGACAATTTAACTTCTTCATTACCAGTTTGGATGCCCTTTATTTCTTTTTCTTGCCTTATTGCTCTAGCTAGAACTTCCAGCACAATGTTAAATAGGAGTGGTGATAAAGGGCATACTTGTCTTGTTCCTGTTTTCAAGGGGAATGTTTTCAGCCTCTCTCCATTAAGAATGATGTTGGCCATTGGTTTTGCATAGATGCCCTTTATTATGTTGAGAAATTTCCCTTCTATACCTATTTGATTGAGAGTTTTTATCAGGAATGGGTGTTGGACTTTCTCAAATGCCTTTTCTGTGTCAATTGAGATGATCATGTGATTCTTTTCTTTCCTTTTATTTATGTGGTGGGTTACGTTGATTGATTTTCTAATGTTGAACCATCCTTGCATACCTGGTATGAATCCTACTTGGTCATGGTGTATTATTTTTTTGATTTGATGCTGAATTCTATTGGCTAGAATTTTGTTGAGAATTTTTGCATCTATATTCATGAGAAATATTGGTCTTTAATTTTCTTTTTTGTGACGTCTTTGCCTGGTTTTGGTATCAGCGTTATGCTGGCTTCATAGAATGAATTTGGAAGTGTTGCTTCCTCTTCTATGCTCTGAAATACCTTGAGTAGTACTGGTACAAGCTCTTCGGTAAATGTTTTGTAGAATTATCCAGTGAAGCCATCTGGGCCAGGACTTTTTTTGGTTGGGAGTTTTTTATTACCTTTTCAATCTCTTCTCTTGTTACGGGTCTCTTCAGATTTTCAACATCACTTTGTTGTAGTTTGGGTAGGCCGTGTGTTTCTAGAAATTTATCCACTTCCTCTAGGTTTTCAAATTTGTTGGAGTATAGTTTTTCATAATATTCTGTTATAATCCTTTTTATTTCAGTTGGGTCTGTTGTAATGTCCCCCATTTCATTTCTTATTTGGGTTATTTGTGTCCTCTCCTATTTTTCTTTTGTCAGTCTGGCCAGTGGTTTGTCGATTTTGTTGAATCTTTCAAAGAACCAATTTTTGCTTTTGTTGATTCTTTCTATTGTTTTTCTGTTCTCCATTTCATTTATATCTGCTCTGATCTTTACTATTTCCTTTTTTCCAGTGGTTGTGGGCTTTTTTTGCTGTTCTCTTTCTCTTTGAGTTGTGTAGTTAATGTTTTGATTTTGTCCCTTTCTTCTTTTTTGATATGTGCATCTGTTGCTATAAATTGTCCTCTGAGGACTGCCTTTGCTGTGTCCCAAAGGTTTTGGTATGATATGTTGTCATTCTCATTTGATTCTAGGAATTTTTTTATTCCATCTCTGATTTCTTCTATTACCCACTGATGTGTAAGCAGGGTATTATTCAGTTTCCATGTAGTTGATTTTTTTTCCTCGCTCTTTCTAGCGTTAATTTCTACCTTGATGGCATTGTGGTCAGAGAAGATACTTTGAATTATCTCAACGTTTTGGATCTTGTTGAGGATTGCTCTGTGGCCTAAGATGTGGTCTATTCTGGAGAGCGTTCCATGTGCATTGGAAAAGAATGTGTACTTTGCAGTGGTTGGATGGAGTGTTCTATATATGTCTATGAGGTCAAGTTGGCTGATTGTGCCCTTTAGGTCTTCTGTGTCTTTGCTGAGTTTCTTCTTAGTTGTTCTGTCCTTTACTGAGAGTGGTGTGTTGAAGTCTCCTACTATTATTGTGGAATTGTCAATTTCTCTTTTCCGTGTTGTTAGAGTTTGTTTTATGTATTTTGGAGCCCTGTGATTGGGTGCGTAGATGTTTATTATGGTTATGTCTTCATGATGGATCGTCCCTTTAATCATTATATAGTGTCTTTCTTTGTCTTTTATGGTAGATTTCATTTTAAAATCTATTTTATCTGAGATTAGAATGGCCACTCCTGCTCTTTTTTGGTAGTTGTTAGCTTGATATATTTTTTCCCAATGTTTGACTTTTAATAAATTCACATCTTTGTTTCTAAGGTATGTCCCTGTAGACAGCATATTGATGTATCTTGTTTTCTTATCCATTCTGTCACTCTCCGTCTCTTTATGGGTGCACTGAGTGCATTTACATTCAGTGTAATTATTGATAGATGTGGGTTTATTGCTGTCATTTTGTAGTGCTTTTTTTTTGTGGTGCTGATGTTTTCTTTGTTCTTCTTACTCTCTTGTGCTGAGTTACTTTTGTTTTGGACTTTTTTTTCATTCCTTTTGTTTTTGTAGGTTTTGTTTGCCGAGACTTTATGTTTTTCCTTTTTTTTTTATGAGTATGTTTGTTAACTTTCTTTGTGGTTACCATAAATTTTACCCTTTTCTGTCTAAGTTTGAAGCAGTCTACCATTACTTGTTATTGCCTTGCCTTCCTCTCCATTAGAAGGTTCTATACCTATGCCATTTATTCCCTCTTTTATTGTTTTGATGTTGTTGTCATTTACTGATTAACTGCTCTGATTCCCTGTTGTATTTCTTTTGGTTTTGGATAGTCCTCAAG
The DNA here is from genome assembly GCA_030035585.1 of Dugong dugon. Classification (NCBI taxonomy): domain Eukaryota; kingdom Metazoa; phylum Chordata; class Mammalia; order Sirenia; family Dugongidae; genus Dugong; species Dugong dugon. Next base: position 95,417,670 of record CM057462.1, read on the forward strand.
AGTTCATTTCCTAGATTGGTATCTGGCTGGTACGATCCTGCATCCTACGTTCTGCCTGTGAACTGAAGCTGTTTGTCCTCAGATCGAAGAACTCACTTTAATAGTTCTTGTAAGTTTGGTTTGAATTTTACATATTCCTTTAATTTCTGTTTATCTGGAAATGACCTAATTTCAACATCAAATTTGAACGAGAGTTTTGCAGGATATATTATTCTTTGCTGACAATTTTTTTCTTTCAAGATTTTATATATGTCATCCCATTGCCTTCTCGCCTGCATGGTTTCTGCCGAATAATCTGAGCTTAGTCTTATTGTTTCTCCTCTGTATGTGACTTCTTGTTTTTCACGAGCTGCTCTCAGGATTCTTTGTTTGTCTTTGGTTTTGGCAAGTGTGAATATGATATGCCTTGGTGATTTTCTTTTGGGGTCTCTTCTATATGGGGTTCGTTGAGATTCTTGGATGGCCATCTTTTCATCTTTCATGATATTGGGGAAGTTTTCTGTCAGCAGTTCCTCAATGATCCTCTCTGTGTTTTCTGTTTTCTCCCCCTGTTCTGGAATTCCAATCACTCGAAGATTTTTGCTTTTGATTGTGTCCCACATAACTCTCAGGGTCTCTTCATTTTCTCTCTTTGTTCTTTTTTCTGAGTTTTCCTGAAAGAGAGTTGTATCCAAATGTTTGTCTTCAATTCCACTGATCCTGTCTTCCACCGTTTCAAATCTGCTTCTCAGCCTTTCTATGACATCGTCCCTTTCTGAAATCTTGTTGTTTATCTTTTGGATTTCTAATTGTTGTCTTTGTATAATTTCTATTTGTGAATTTATTTTGGCATTTTGTTCCTGCGTTATTTTCCTGAATTCTTCCAATTTTTTGTCTGTATTTTGCATGAATTTGTCTATTTTTTCCTCACGTTTGTCAGCTTTTTGCCTCAGTTCTTGGAGAAATCTGAGTATTAGAGATTTGAATTCCCTATCAGGTAGTTCTAGTGAATTCTGTTCCAGAGGAGAGTCATCTAGTGTTTTATTTTGGACGCCTACTGGAACCATCCTGTCCTGTTTTTGAAAATGTTTTGTTACTGTCTGCTGTCTTTGGGGCATTCAGTAGTTATTTTTCTCATTTATTGATTGTAGATTTTTTTGTTTTGTCCCTTTTTTAAAAAAAAAATTTGACTATGTCTGAGCAGGCAGACTGTGTGTTCTTTGTTGTTTGCTCATCTGTGGGCACAATACTTTTCGCCTCCTTCTTCAACTGGCAGGGTCAGTCAGTCAGATATGGTTCGACAGGGCAGGTCTATCTGAAGAGTAGTTACTGGGACCGGTTGTTTGTGGCACTTACTACAGCCACCAGAGTGGGCCGGTAATCAGTGCAGGGCAGGGTCCAGTAGGCCATGCCTGTGCTGCTTGGTGGTGTGATGTCAAACGCATGGTGCAGGTAGGCAGTATGCAGCGGGGAGATTGTTATCTGTGGAGCTAAGATGGATGTGGGAGAGAGGAGTGAGAAACAGAAGCCAAAAACATACAAACAAACAAAAAAGAATGCTAGGTGAGCTTGCCGTTGGAGTGGAGAGATGAGAGACTATGAAATGGAGAAAAACAGAAAAGGGAGAAGGAAGAAAAGAATGAGTAAATAAGAATCAGAAAGGTTAAAGAACCGGAAAGTTCCCAGGGATCCCACCGATGCAGCTATGAGGTCTGGGGAAGTCGCTCTTAGGTGTTGCAGTACAGCCTGGCTAGAAGGCATAGAGGTATACAACACCAGGTATTCAGGGAACAGGAAGAGAAGGAAGATATAGAGAGATGAGAAACTGAGCAATGAAGAAAGAGAAAAAGGGAAAAAGAGGAAAAAGAAAATAAAACAAATTTTAAAAAAAGAAAAACAAGAAAGGCCCGCAAAGAAAAAAAAAAAAAACCAACGTACAAAGAAATGTCCTCAAGGATCCCTCTGCACGTCTGTGGAAGCCGAAGGGGAGTCTGCCTGCCACACAGCTCAGCCTGGCCAGAAAGGGCTCCCAACTCAAGAAAAGGAAAAGAAAACAAACAAACAATTTAAAACAAACAAACGAACAAAAGCCCCGGGATCCCACCAGTGCGGCAGCCCAAACCAGGAAGCAGCTCCACACTTGAAAAGAGCTCCGCAGTGCCTCAGGAAGAAGCAAAGATGGCGCACGGAGCCAGGTACTTGAGCGAAGGGAGGGGGAGGTGGCAAGAGGCAAGTAAGAAATCAAAAGAAGCAGAAAAAAAAAAAAAAGCAACACTAGCAGCCAACAAATGCCACTCAGAGAGCCAGCTAGTGCGGGCTGGTGTTTCTGGACAAGAGACTGTGTCCGTGGGAAGCAGAGGGGGCCAAGTGTGGGTGAAGAAAGGTAGAGAGTGGGAAAGCGTATATCACAAATTACCGGAGCTCTGCAGCTCCTCAGGAAGAAGCAAAGATGGCGCACGGAACGAGGTACTTGAGCGAAAGGAGGGGGAGGAGGCGAAAGGCAAGTAAGAAATCAAAAGAAGCAGAAAAGAAAAAAAAAAAACAACACCAGCAGCCAACAAATGGCACTCAGAGAGCCACCCGTTCAGGTGTGTGGAATCCAAGCAGCCACTGTTTCCCGATCAAGAGACTGTGGTCGTGGGAAGCAGAGGAGGCTGAGTCGGGGTGAAGAAGGGTGGGGGGTGGGAAAGCATATATTGCCAATTACCAGTTGTTTTGTCTCCCGCTGGAAGCCCCGTGAGGCTGCTTTCTCGTACCTCCTGTTTGCTGGTCTCCGATAGGAGTCCAAGATGGCGGATCCGCGCTGCATTAGCTGGTAGGGGACCTGTGCACAAATCTCTCCTTGCTCTCCATTCTCTGTCAGTTTTCTCCCTCCATTTGGTGCTTGGCTAAGTTCTTTATCTCTTCATTTGATGTTTTAGGGTTTCAGGATTTTTGTAGTCTCTGGCTTAGTTTTTTGGATCTTTGCTGTGGAGGGACGGTGTGGTGCTTCTGCCTAGAGCGCCATTTTGCCAGAACTCCAGAAGTTTTAAATTTTGATGAAGTCTAAATTATTAATTTTTTTTTTATGGATTGTGCTTTGGTGTTATATCTAAGAAGACTTTGTCTAACCCAAGGTCACACAGGTTTTCCTATGTTTTCTTCTGGGTGTTGTGTGTGTTGTCTTCTGAAAAATTGGGGTTTGAAATTTAAGTCTATGATCTATTTTGAGTTTTGTATATTGTGTAAGATTTGTATATTGTGTATTGAGCTTCTTTTTTTATATTGTTCCATTGCTATTTGTTAAAAACATTATCTTCTCTCCTTTGAATTTCCTTTGCACTTTCATGGAAAAATCAGTTGTCTTATATGTGTGGTCTATTTTTGGACCCTCTATTTTGATGCCAGTGCCATACTGTCTTGGTTACTGTAACTTTATAATAAGTTTTGAAATTAGATGGTATTACTCCTCTAACTTTGTTCTTCTTTTTCAAAGTTGTTTTGGTGATTCTAGGTCATTAAATTTCCATTTGAATCTTAGAATCAAATTCTGAATTTCTACAAAAATCCTGCTCAGGTAGTACACCAAGATCCTCTTGGGTTCCTCCTGTGCCAAACCTAGAAACTCTCTCAAAACAGTGAACTGGGCAATCAGAGGGCTCAACTTGTTTGTTTTCCATATCTCTGGGAGCACTATCCTTCTTCGGCTAATGTACAGTGTCTTGGAAAGCACTGTTTTTCCAGACAAGACATATTTTGTCTTTTTGTTGTCATTGTTGTTGGTTCAAGCAGGAGGATAAATCTGGTCCCTGTTATTCTATGTTGTATGGAAACTAACTTGTGGTCACATTTTTTAAGAATTATCCTCATTTTTTAGATTAATATACTAAGCAATATACAAATGAAATGACATGATACCTGGAATTTGCTTCAAATACTCCTGACTTCAAGAAGAATGTAGGGTATAGATGAAACATGATTGGCCCTGAGTTGATAACTGATGACACTGAGTGGTGGGTACAAGACAGCTAATTTTACTTTTAAAGAACTTTTGTATGGATTCATTTTTCCATAAAAAGTTTTCAAGATAAGCATCTTAATACCTACCCATCTCATGAGATTATTGTCAGGATTAAACGTGGAATTGTGTGTAAAGTACTTAGCACTCTGCTGAGAACTGAAAGAAGAGTAGCTATTAATATTACATAATTATATAAAACCAACCATCAAACATATAGAAAGATTCTGATAAAAATGACAAAAAAAGAACTGATGAAAACCTTTCACCAGGAATGAGTGTAGTAGTGATCTCCGAGTCCATTGTCATGGTTTGAATTATGTCCCCCAAAAAACGTGTGTATCAATTTGGCTGGGCCATGATTCCTGGTACTGTGTGATTTTCCTGTATGTTGTAAACCTGCCTCTATGATGTTAATGAGGGAGGATGGGTGGCAGTTGTGTTAGTAAGGCAGGACCGGATCTATAAGACTGGATTGTGTCCTGAGGCAATGTCTTGAGACATAAAAGACAGAAGTGAGCAGAGAGACAGGGGGACCTCATACCATCAACAAAGCAGTGCCGGGAGCAAAGCGCGTCCTTTGGACCGGGATCCCTGCGCAGAGAAGCTCCTAGTCCAGGGGAACACTGAAGAGAAGAAGGCCGACAGAGAGGAAAAGGCCTTCCCCTGGAGCTGATGCCCTGAATTTGGACTTTTAGCCTACTTCGACTCTGAGGAAATAAACTTCTCTTCATTAAAACCATTCACTTGTGGTATTTCTGTTACAACAGCACTAGATGACTAAGACATCCATCAAGATTCAGTTTGAGCATTACCTCCTCCAGGAAGTCTCCTAAGACCACCAACGCTAGATTTAGTGGCTTTTCTCTGAATTCCCCTAACACCCTATCCCATTTACTCTCAGAGCACTCAAATATGGCCTGATAGTTCTCCATTTATGTGTTTACCTCCAGTCCCTCGAGATTACCTTACATTCATTTCATCTGTATCCTTAGAACTCAGCACAGTGCATACTGAAAACGTATTTGTTAAACTGGATTATATGGTCTTCTTGCTTTACCCAGCTCAGCCAACCCTCTTTTCTGTGTACACTCTGTTCCTGCCTCCCAACAGTCTGCACTGGGTCAGTGATTTCCTGTTTGAGGGCGTTGGCATTAGATTTCTGCCTACGTACTTCTTCAAGTTCACTGTAAACATTGGGTATCTTTTCTCCTTTAATGAATTGCTTTTCTTTGGAAGCTCTGCAACTCTCCAATCTGTCTCCAAATACCTGTTGCCTGATATAGTAATTTGTTTAGGCCAAGTGGTCAGAGTTCAGGATGACAGTAATGAGATGACACCAAGAGAAGACAAAAGAGGATACTGACAGTGAGCACAGGGACTGCATGGCTCTGTTTTCAGACTGATCCAGAGCTTCACATCTGCTTAGCATGTGTACAGGTAGGCCTAGGTGAAAATTCAACCAAAAAAACTAAAGAACTTACCAAAACCAGTTGTCATCAAGTTGATTCTGACTCATGGTGACCAATATGTATCAAAGAAGAACTACACTCCATAGCGTTTTCAATGGTTTGATTTTTCAGAAGTAGATTGCCAGGCTTTTTTCTGAGGCACCTCTGGGTAAACTTGAACTACCAACCTTTCAGTAAGCAGTGAGTGCATGAACCGTTTGCACCACTAGGAACTCTTCTAAAGAACTTAGGACCATAAAATGCTAGAGGTGAAAAGGGAGAGAGATAATTGAAATTGTAGCATTCAAACTTTCTTCTAACAAGGGATAACATTTTTAAAAACAAAACAACAACTTACAATTCCTACTCCCATTTCCTACATGGAGCTGTTCTGGCTGAAGAGGTTGGAGGAGACAGTCCTGAAGTCATTCCCTTCTACACTCCCTTCAACCATCAAACACACACACACATACCTTGGCAGCCAGAGGCCTCTCTGAAGAATCCTTGGGTCACTGAGGAACACAAGCACAACTTGAAAACCACTGGTCAAGCTGAATACTTTCACTTTGAGGAAAGTCATACAGGGATGTTGGGCCTGGAATCTAAATTTCAAAATTCCTGTTTTTCCTTCTTTCCACTAGTTGGGCCACAATGCTGCACATGGCAAAAATCAACAACAAAATGTTCCACAAATGGTATCAGAGCTGCAGAAATCTTGGTGTGGATCCAATTCTTGTAGGAGTGTTGCTGGGATAATCACAGTTTTCAACAATGAATCGGAAAGATTTTCAGTTCTTCTCTGAAAGAGAAGATTGCATGATGTCCAGATGAAGATGGTTTGAAAAGCTAACACAATGAGGGAAGCATCTTCTGCTTGGGAAGCCAGAAAGCAGGCTGTTTTGTGTATGAGTGGTTTTATACCACCATCCAGTGGCAAAAGTCTATACTGTAATTAAAGCTCAAGAACAGGGTTTATCCATTCTTTCATTTATTTTTTAATTCAGTCAATAAGTATTCATTCTAGAGTCTTTGGCGTGTCATGTCCTATGCTAGGCACTGGGAACATAACAGTAGCATTTTAAAAATTCCATACAATGATTTCAGAAAATTCTCTCTCCTTGTCAGTCTTATAGGCATCTCTAGAATGGTGTCTTTACTACCAGAAAGGTGACTTAGGCCTCTAAAACAGGCTGCATGTCTACCTCTGGCCTTAAGGTATGGCAGATAAGTGACTCCAGTTTACACAGGGCCCAGAAAATAGTGACCTCTCAAACTCCAAACTCCATAAAATGGGGACATTTCTTTGGAAGAGGAGGCTTTTGCAAAATCTCCGTTGGAATATTACTACACAGTTGTTATCAGTCTGAGAATGCAAAGGTATATGCTTTCTTGAGCCTTGGAGAGGGAGGTATCTGGACTTTGGTCATTCCCATGAACTCTTAAAAGCAGATAACCTATCGTGTCCAGGACTCAAAAAGTACCTACCTGTTCAATAGGTAAAATTTCCTTCCTTCCTTTCCTTTTTTCCTACCTATCATGATGCCATCTGGTGGGGGATGATCTGATTCAAGATGAAGAAAACCGTGGTTTATATCCAAAACATGGATGGAGAAGGCATCTTTGCTGGACTGCCGTGATTATGTGTATAGCAGTCTGCCGTGTGAAGACCTGTTACTTTGCCATTGTCTTTGTTTTTGTAATTTCAATTCACAGGCCACTTGATAGCCTTGAGAAGTCTCTTGGTTTCTATTAATCAGTTCTAGTCCTATTTTTGTCTTTCATTTGCTGAAGGAATTTGGACAAGCCATTTCATTCCTCTGGCCTTCGTTTCTCTTATTGGAAAAGTAAAGAGGTTGGAATGATTGGACATGGATAATACAAATTGGCCATGAATAATCAGGAGGTGTGTTATCCTCCTGGAGATTACAAGCAAAATTCCTTAGAGCTTCAAACAACCCAAACTCTCAGCCTGACTTGAAACATTTAGCTTATCAAAGAGTGATGTGCATTTTAATTTCTGACAATATGGCAGATGAATTACTCTATAAACCCCAAAAAACAAATTCATTGCCACTGAGTTGTTTCTGACTCATAGTGACGCTATAGGACAGAGTAGAACTGCCCCATAGGGTTTCCAAGGCTGTAAATCTTTACAGAAGCACACTGCCACATCTTTCTCCCACAGAGCAGCTGGTAGGTTTGAACTGCCAACCTTTTGGTTATCAGCCGAGCACTTAACCACTGTGCCACAAGGGCTCCTGAGTTACTCTATAAGGCCTTCCAAATCACATATAATTAGATGATGAATTACACAAACATAATAAACACAATTTCAATGCATCATCGTACTTGGCAAGTCAAGTTGGGTATGATTGGGTCTGACCACAAGCGAAAGCATATTCCTATGTTCACTATGTTCTCAGCAGGTTAGACACGATGGGGACATTCAAAAAAGAGCTACAGGTCCCTAGATTTAAGGACCTGATAGGCTCATAGGGAGAATGAGATGTTAGTGCATTTTGAACGACCTCATTCCCAGGAATGTTTTTTCTTCAAAGTGGTCCATTACCATAATGATGGCAACAAATAACAGTAAATCCCTGTGTGTTTTCTCTTGGGAAAACCTGGTGCCATAGTGGTTAAGAGCTATGGCTGCTAACCAAAAGGTCGGCAGTTCAAATCCACCAGGTGCTCCTTGGAAACTCTATGGGACAGTTCTACTCTGTCCTACAAGGTTGCTATGAGTCAGAATAGACTCGACAGCAATCGGTTTGGTTTTCAACTGAGTCTAGATATGCCTTGGGCCCTATTATCGATCACGTCCCCCCTCCAGGAATATGTAGAAACTTAAAATGGAGCCCTCTGGCACTTAGGGAGCAAAGTACACATACAATAAAAAATAAAAAAACAAGCAAACAAAAAAAAAACCAGTTGCTGTTTAGTTGATTTTGATTCACAGCAACCCTGTAGGACAGAGTAGAACTGCCCCATAGGGTTTCCAAGGAAAGGCTGGTTGATTCAAACTGCTAACTTTTTGGTTAGCAGCTGAGCTCTTAACCACTACGCCACCAGAGCTCCACTCATACAATACATGTATTAATAAATAATTGAGAATCAGCATCATAATATTAAAAAAGAACTTTTAAAACCTAATCCAATTTTCCATTAAAACAGCATGGAATGGCCAAGTAGATGGTGATAATAATAATAATAGGTAGCATTTGCATCATACTTAAAATGTGCCAGACACTGTTCTAAGCCCTTTACATGTGTTGACCTACTACACTACAACCCTATGTAGATACCATTATTGTTGATGGTAGACTGTTGCTGGAATCTGTGGTCTTAATCATTACATTATACCACCTCTTGATGGCAGTGATGGGCTGGAATCCTGTTGAACATATTCCTGTTTAAAATAACATATATTCTAGCATCCAAAATGAAAAAAAAATCCATTGTATCTTATGGAAGAAAATCTGTGTGATTGAGAACTCTGAGTCTACTTTTTCAATTTATTCAACAAATTATTGAATGCCTATTGTGGGTCAGGAGCCCTGGTGGCACAGTGATTAAGAGCTATGGCTGTTAACCAAAAGATGGGCAGTTCAAACCCACGAGCCGCTCCTTGGAAATCCTATGGGGCAGTTCTGCTCTGTCCTATAGGGTTGCTATGAGTTGGAATTGACTCAACAGCAGTGGGTTTGGTTTTTGGGTATAATCCAATTACTATCTACTATACCTCATAACTGAAGCCCTGGTGGCACAGTGGCATACTCATGGTGACCCTACAGGACACAGTAGAACTACCCCATAGGGTTTCCAAAAATGTAGTCTTTATGGAAGCAGACTGCTACATCTTTCTCCCTCGGAGCAGCTTGTGCGTTCAAACTGCTGACCTTTCAGTTAGCAGCCGAGCGCTTAACCACTGTGCTACATGAGTCGGAATTGACCGTAATGGGTTTGGTTTTGGTATCTACTATAAAAGTGCAAACGGTTTGCACTCGACTGCTAACCTAAAGGTTGACATTTCAAACCCACCCAGCAGTACTACAGAACATAAGCCCTAGTGATCTGGTTCCGTTAAGATTACAGCCAAGAAAACCCTATGGAGCAGTTCTACTCTGTAACACATGGGGTCCTGATGAGTTGGGGCCGACTTGGCAGCAGCTAGACAACAACAATCTACTACAGTGTCTGGTCAGGGCATTCACTATGGAGAAAGCAGGGTGAAGGGACAGAGGGTGACAAGGGGGTTACTTTAATTGGGATGGTCAGGGAAGGCCCGCCTGGAGAGGTAATCCTTGGTCACAGACATGAGGAGGTGATGGAGAGACTCTAGGGCCAGGCTGCTTGGGTCAAAATCCTTGTTCTGCATGACCTTGACAAGTTTCTAGAACTCTCTGTGCCTTAAGTATCCTGTCTATAAAATGGAGATAATAATAGTTGTTGCCTCATAGTGTTGCCTCATAGTGTTGTAAGGATTAAATGGTTTACTTGTATGTCATCAATTCTAAGAACACATTTATTTTTTCACATTTTAGCTTCTCAAATCATGGTCTTCTTATAATGAATGGGGCTTGCCTTTGTTGATGGCCACGCAGCGGTCCCGGTGAAGTTGTTATTGATCGCTTTTGGGCTAAGACTATTGCTAATCGTGGTAGCGTGACAAGACACCTGCAACTGTTCCATGTTTCAGGCCACAAACCATTTAAAGACCATTTTAGGAAGGAATATGAGTCCTGATTGTCGAAAAATGTTCTATTGGCACCTTCTGGTAAGCTCAAGGAAGCACTAGTCTCACAACTTAAAGATGAGTGTCAGTGAGTTGGAGGAAAAAGCTAGAGAGAGGAGCGGAAAGCTCTTCTAAATATTTTGCGACTCATCTCCCGATGGCTCTGGCACTCTTATTTTGTAGAAAAACCTGGACTTTAACAACTCTGCTAAAAACAAAACAAAACAGAATAGACAGACTCCAAATGTAAAAGAGTTTTAGAAATGCATTAAATGATTTATTTCGCTTTTATTTTTCTTTTTATGTGTGAACAAGAGTAATCTCTGATTTAAAAAAACTGTATCTAAATATCAAGTCATATTTCAATAAGTATAAAATAAAAATTCAAAGTGACAAGAAAGCATTGTTCATATTTAATTGGCAGCATTTTTTTTTTCTTTCTTAGTGGCTCATAAAATAATAATGCCTCTTACAAAGGAAGCATCTTAGAGTCAATAAAATACAGCTGAAGCTTTTACAATCATGCCTGGTAATAGTAAATCTTCAGAAGCACTCATCAGTATTTCTCAGTTCCTTTGGAAACAAAGTGCTTACCTTATCTTTCATTGCTCAGTCTACACCCAGAACTTTAAAAATTAACCCCTTTTATTAGATTCACGCTACAATCCTCTGATAACAGCATGTGGCCTAGCACAGATTGTTTGGTGAATAAATGATTGAGTAAGGGGCTTCTGTTGGGTCTCTTCCCCTTCAGAGGTCCCGTTGCCTTTCTAATGTCTGTTCTTGTCAGAAACTTCTCTAGATTTGAAGGTCTTTCCTCTCCCCAGCCAGCACTCAAGTCATTGTTCTTTCCGCTTAAGGCTGGCACATCTTTTCCTGGAGCCAGGATGGGGCAGTAGAAGGATCCTCTACCCAAGTCTCTGTGCATTTCATGCTCTCAAACACTTCACATCAAACCGCACATATATATAAGTTTATATACTGATGCTATTAGGACAATTAAGACTTTTTGCTCAAATTTTATTCCTTTTTACTGCCTTTAGGAAGTGAGATCATATCAGAGTTTCAGATAAACGGAATTAATCCTTGCCTCTTGAAATGTTAAAAACTGAGGTCCTTGCATATACAATAGATTTGGAGAAATGCTTTTTTAATCATTTTTCTCTACCTCATTGTCTCATTCTTCCCCTTTCACTAAATAAATAAACACACACATATGCACACGTGTGCACACACACATATACCACACATGCACAGAGTCACTCAGGAGATATTAAAATATCTCTGAGGTGAGGAGAGAGTTCTAAGGAACTCAAGAGAGAAGCTAGTGAGGGACTTTGGGAAGTGGGCATTAATTCCTATTTCCCTGGGTTAACTCCAAACCCAGGGGGATGTAGGGGGATGGTAATGCACCCAGATCAGTTTGGGGGCTCTAGAATAGTAGAGCTCTATGCTCTGCATCCCATCTGCCTGGGAGGTGACAACACCCATGGAATTCTCCACAACAGCAGAGATAGGAGAATGGAGTGGAGATGCTGAGCGAGGAACCCAGGCTAATGGGCCAGAGGTGGACTCACCAAGCTCCTTCATGCACTAGTGGAGCACTGTGAGCAGCAAAATGTTTCTGGCATAGACAAGAGGATTGTGGATGTGACAACGTAAGATAGAGGAAATGGAGGTACCTGGGGGTGAGGACAACTCCCCCATCATGTCATTGTCATAAGGCTCTGAAGGCTTCCAAAAACCTAGATGCCACATCAGAGAAAAAAGATCGCAGAAAAGTGTAACGGGATAAAATTTTCCCTAAATTAGCTAAGAAAGTCAAGATGACAAAGTTTACTCTGAATTAGCAATATTGTATCCCATTAGTGATGGAGTGACAACTTAAGATAGAAACCAAGTTTAGTTCTAGGGGAAAAACATTATAGTTCCTATGTATAAGAATATGGCTTAAAAATTCTTACCTGCTCTATGGATATATCCCAAGGAAAAGCACTAATTTGGGGGAATTGGTGGTGAAGAACAGTGTATTCTAAACCTAGCATGAGAAAAAGTATTTTTTCAATTAGCAAGAGTTTTACTCATCTTGTAGTAAATTACTTAGAGAAGTGTTTACCAAGGGTTATCAGAATCATAAAAGAACAGTAATAGCTATTTGTGGATGTTCTCTGTTTCCAAAGGAAGGACTCTAACTTCTTTCAGCTCATTGTTGCATCCACTTTTTATTGGGTCCATTGGGGATGGGGGTGATTCCAGTCAATTCTTTCTGCCATGGATGCATTAACTTATTAAAGGAATACCCAGGGGAATTTATTCCCTTATAAAATTTATGAACTCTTCCCAACTATGCAGAAATCCCAGAAGAAGATTGAGTGACACCAAGGACACATAGATAATAGATTTGAGAAAGTTTTGTGGGATAATCTCCAAAAAGAAAAGGCTCAGATGCTGTCTGTGAATGCCAAATTGTTTAGTGAAAACATGAGGATTGCAAAAGAAGTGTGGGAGTTAATCCCTGAAATTCAAGAGCAACTCTGGGCCTGCTCAGGAAGTGATGGGTGGTCATATTAACAAGAAAATGTTTCATTTAACAATAGAGTTGTCATAAGCAGAACTTGAAAGCAGAATGATAAATTGTGGATAAACGTGATAAATTACAGTTTCTTAATTTCATATTCTTTGCTACAGGTACACATAAAGATTTGTTAAGATGTCTGTGAGACAAGGTTTAGATGAGGCTGGGGCTTCTCACTTTCCATCATTGCCTGGAGTGGTCTGAGTCACTTATTATATAGTGGGTATCACGTAACCCAGAATCAAGAGCCAGCAGAGACAAGAGAAGCTGCACACACTCAGGAGCACGTCTTTCCTGTCTAGTTTCCTTTGCTTCAGTAAACAAGCCAACTTGAGAGATGGCCAGTGGTGGGTGTTGCCCAGACTTCCTTCAGCTGAACCAGCACAAAATGTTTGTGGTTTATTTTTAAAATCTTGTTCTCTTTGCGCTTCATACATTTGGTAGTTTAAAAAATATATTTAAGAATTGTATTTTCAGATTCCATTATTTTTCTGATTATAAGAACTTTGTAACAGTTAATATTTTTATTTTGAGATAATTTCAGACATACAGAATAGTTGGAAAAATAGTACAGGGAGTTTCCATATACCCTTCATCCAGCTTCCCCTTATGTTAGCATCTTACATAACTACTGATGCTTTATCAAAACCAAAAAATTAGAATTGATACAATATTATAAATCTAAGTACAGAACTTAGTCTTCACCAGTTTTCCCACTAATGTCCTTTTTCTGTTCCAGGATCCAATCCAGGATCCCTCTTTGGATGCTCTTGCCTCTCACCCAGCTGTAGACTGCTACTGCTTGTTACTTGGTTCTTGTGCATGGTGGTGGGACATGAGGGATGGTCTCTGTCATTCTGTTTCAGTCTCATTCTTAGGCAGGCCTGGTGTCTGAGGATCTCAGAGTTTGGGCTTTCTTAGTGATATTATTTCTCCCTCAAAAGTAAAAACCAAACAACATGCAAGTTACTGCTGAGTTGGTTCTGACTCAGGGCAATCCCTCATGTACAGAGTAGAACTACTTATAGGGTTTTCTTGGCTGTGACCTTTCAGAAGTACATTGCTAGGCCTTTCTTCCAAGGTGACTCTAGGTGGGTTCAAGCTGCCAACCCTTCAGTAAGTAGCTGAGTGCTTGACCATTTGCTCCACCCAGGGACTTCCAAAGTACAGGTAAGAATCTGGACTTGAAAAGATACTACTTGAAGGTGGTCTGGCTTCAACCCAATGGTATAGAATGAGTCTTCAACAGTGACACCATATAGAAATAATCAAAGCATCAGTGCTTGTGGACATAAACTTTCTCTCTCCATCTAAAGTATCTAAATAGTAAATAGCAGTAGAACTCTTTCACTATTGTATCTCCAGCTCCTGGAATGGTGCCTGGCACACAGCGGTCACTTTATAGTAATTTGTTCTATAAACAAATGAATGAAAAAGAGCTTGTGCTTCTTCAGCAATTAGTGTTAAAGCCCTAAAAAGGAGACACTGGACTTTCTGCTCCTTACAAAGGTATATGGAAGTTTCAGCTGCTAACTGATAAAAGAGGTATAATCATATTTATATCACAGGCTGGTAAGCAGATAATATAAGTTATACTTCTTAAAAGAGATCCATGCTATTTTGTAACCTGCGTTTTCAATCTATTATTAGTTTGGGGTATATCTTGACTGAAAAGAAGCAAATAAGGTAAACTAAATTTAGAAAATTGGAGGTGGGCTATAAAATAAAGTAAGGATTATGAAGAAAGAGAAATTTCCCCCACAAGTATAATTGAGTATCTGCGTGGCTCAAATGGTTCAGTGCTCAGCTACTAACTTAAAGGTTGGGGATTCAAGTCTACCCAAAGGCACTTTGGAAGAAAGTCCTTCTGTAAGATTACTTCTGTAATCTTCTGTAAGATTACAGCCGTTGAAAACCCTGTAGAGTTCAGTTCTACTCAGGCACACAGGAGGTCACCATGAGTAAGAATCGACTAGACAGCAATGGTTTAATGACAGACGCTGTGGAGAGTAGGTACTAAAAAGCATTGGACTGAGTCTCACATACAACATAGCTGACGAGAGTTGAACAGAAGAAGCTGATAGAAAAAAAAGAAAATCAAGAGAAAAATAAAAGCCAGATCATTCACCAAAAAAACTCAGATTTAGGCAAGGAAGAACTTAAACAAAGCATTGGGAAACATCCAGAAGGTTCCAACTCACAGGATTTATTGATCATTTTGACGCATTTTAGAATGTCCAAAAATATATCCATCTACTGGCATTAATTACTTTTTTTTCTGGCTACTCTATCTGTGGAACTCTAAAATATTCTCTAATAAATTCAATTTTAGTTTAAATTGTTCTTCACAGTAAAAAGAAAGCTTTACAGGAAAAGCCAATTTCTGTGCTGCCACTTTACCCTACTGTCACAGTCACACTATGCTGCCTTGGCAACTTCACAAGATAATGTGTGCTGTTGTATCCACCTGTGATGTCATAAGCAGATGGCCTTGTCTTGGCAGCAGAATAAAATGGTTGCTCTCTGGATAGCTATTTTCTGTGTGGACTGTTTCAGCACCATTATGCATGGAAAGGATTATACAATGTCTATTTTGAACATGGTACTTTTTCAAACCATTGCAAAGCATATGGAAGACAGTTCTACTCTGACATGCGGGATCACCATGAGTCATAACCTACTCCATGGCAGGAGCTGATTTGGAGTACCTAGGTGGTGCAAACAGTTAATGTGCTCTGCTGCTAACTGAAAGGTTAGAAGTTCAAGTCAGTCAGACACACCTTGGAAGAAAGGCTTGGTAACCTACTCCTGAAAAACCAGCCATTGAAAACCTTATGGGGCAGTTTTACTCTGACACACATGGTGTTGCCAAGAGTTAGAGTCAACTCAAAGGCAACTGTTTTTTTTTTAAAACTCTTTCGAATACCGGATTGTTCCATAGTACTTCATCTTCCTCCCTTCATGTTAGTCAATTCAAGGCTGGAATATTGGGGTTCCTGGGTTCCTGTAGTTGATATTGTTTATTGCTTACACAGAATCTCTCTTCTCCTTTCTCCTTACCCACAAACCACAGTCAGGTTTTGACTCAGGAATAGCTGAAACCACCTGCACTCCAGAAAGGGATTCTAACACCTAATCCTACCCACTTGCCAGTGATTTCTTCAGGAACCCAGATTTAAGCTAATCAGTGCAGGGCCTTCCTCTGGTGACTGTATTTGTCTAGGATTGAGCACATGACCAATTTGGCCCAGTCAGATGGCAAAGAACTTTCTGTCCGTGATAAGAGGAAATATTTTTCAGCAGTTAGACAAAAGAAAGAAAAAGAAAAGAAAAGAAATTATTGTGCCTCAGTTATAGTGGGCAGCCATGCTGAGAACATGAGAGATACAAACCTGAGGTGAATGCTGACACCTGAACACAGGGCAGAGCAGAGCGCAGAGTAGAGTAATGGAGTCAGAGCTCTTGATCTTGCCCCACTTCTGGACTGTCCTACCTCTGGACTTCCTGTTATATAATACATTCGGTTATTGTTTAACACAGTTTAGAGTCAGGGTTTCCTGTTTCTTGCAACTGTAAGCATCCTAACTGATATCATTCTAGTATCTAATAACAAACATGTAATCTTGGACCAACTCCTTCATGTCTTTGGACCTGAAGTGGCACAAATGTATATGGACCAATATAGCTATGTGGTATATGACACCCATGACATTGTCTAGCTTTCACATGCATATGAAGTGATTGAAAATACCATGGCTTGGAACAGGCACATCTTAGTCATCAAAGTGACATCTTTGCTTTTTAACAGTTTAAAAAGCTCTTTTTAACACTTTAAAGAGGTCTTACACTGGGTGGGGGGAGTCTCTTAGTTATTTAGCTGCTATAGCAGAAATATCACAAGTGGATGGCTTCAACAAACAGAAATTTATTCTCTCACAGTGTAGGAGGCTAGAAGTCTAAGTTCAGGCATCAGCTCCAAGAAAAGCCTTTCTCTCTCTGTCGGCTCTGGAGGAAGGTCCTTGTCATCAATCTTTCCCTGGACTAGGAGCTTCTAATGCAGGGATCCCATGTCCAAAGGATGCACTCTGCTCCTGGCACTACTTTCTTGATGGTATGAGGTCCCCATGTCTCTCTGTTCACTTCTCTCTTTTATATCTCAAAAGAGACTGGTTTAAAACATAACCTAATCTTGTAGATTGAGTCCCACCTCATCAACATTACAGAGGTAGGATCTACAACACACAGGAAAATCACATCAGATGACAAAATGGTGGACAATCACACAATACCAGGAATCATGGACTAGCCAAGATTACACACATTTTTTGGGGACACAATTCAATCCATAATGGGGGAAAAATTGGATCAGTGTCTTCTAAATTGTCCTTCTAATGTTCTAAACTTCCATGTCTTATAAGGCAAAGCACCGTTTTAGAGACCATGACGTTTTCAAAACAGTGTAAGAAGTCAAGCAAGTGGTTCAAGCCCAAAGCTTAGGACAAGAGACTCTATGAAATAGGTCACATTTTAAGAACAACGGGCATTTAGAGGTTTGGGCCAGCTATTTACCAGAAAGGTTTAGTGAGAAACACCCGATCTGCCCTGCCTCTAGTAGATATAAGAAGAACCAAGAGGAGGAAAGGTAGTCAACATTACGGAAAGGGATGCTACTTCTTTCCTCATTATCCCCTGTGGAGGAGGAGTGGTTGGTGCTTCCCTGCCTACCAACCAAGGGAGCTCCAGGACAACCAGTCATAAAGACTGGGAGTACCCATGACAAGGGGAGGCTTTAATATATTACCCAGTCACAGATCTGCTTGGCTAGTGGCTTATCTTCCCCATTACCACCCCAAACAGGAAAAGAGAGAACTGCGAAATAGCAAGGCTGAGAAAGGGGTGGGAATGAAGCAGGCTGCCATAAGGATACTGAAATGCCTGTGGGGGTAGCAAGAAAGGTAGTTCAGCTTAACCTGTGCCACCTGCTCCATCAGGTGCAGAAGCAGGATGGAATACCTTATTGGGAGACTGGGAAATGGATAAATTGAATTGAGGCTGAATTTTTCAAATTAGTGAATTTTGCATGTGGGAAATGCCCTGCAGCATAGAGTGAGGATCTGAATGTCAGCTGCACCTAACGCAGGGTCGGCATTATTGCACAACCACGGTAAATGTTTATGGAAGGGGATAGGAAAGGAAGGAGGAAATTAGTTATTTTCATGAAATGTTTAGCATGGTTCTCTGTATAACAGTTGCTTGTTTTTAGGTGCTATTGAGTTTGTTCCAGTGCATAGCAACCTTATGTATAACAGAATGAAATGTTGTCTGGTCATGCACCATCCTCACAATCATTGTTGCTATGTTTGAGCCCATGTCAATCCATTTCACTGAGGGTCTTCCTCTTTTTTGCTGACCCTCTTCTTTACCTAGCATGATGTCCTTCTGCAGGGACTGGTCCCTTCTGATAACACGTCCAAAGTGAGACAGTCTTGCCATCCTTGCTTCTAAGGAGCATTGTGCCTGTACTTCTTCCAAGACAGGTTTGTTGGTTCTTCTAGCAGTCCATGGTATATCCTATATTCTTCGCCAACACCATAATTCAAATATGTCAATTCTTCTTCAGTCTTCCTTATTCATTGTCCAGCTTTCGCATGCATATGAAGTGATTGAAAAATACAATGGCTTGGATCAGGCACACCTGAGTCCTCAAAGTGACAGCTTTGTTTTTAACACTTTAAAGAGGTCTTTTGCAGATTTGCCCAATGCAATACGTTGTTTGATTTGTTGACTGCTGCTTCCATGGGCATTGATTGTGGATCCAAGTAAAACAAAATCCTTGACAACGTCAACATTTTCTCCATTTATCATGCGTAACTGTTGTTGTTAGGTGCAGTCTCGCCAGCCTCACTTCTAAGGAGCATTCTGGCTGTACTTCTTCCAAGATGGATTTGTTCGTTCTTTTGGCAGTCCATAGTATATTCAACATTCTTTGCCAACACCGTGACACAAAGGCGTCAATTCTTTTGTGGTCTTCCTTATTCACTGTCCAGCTTTCACATGCATATAAGGTGACTGAAAACACCATGGCTTGAGTCAGGCCCACCTTAGTTCTCAAGGTGACATCTTTCCTTTTTAACACTCTAAAGAGGTCTTTTGCAGCAATTTGCCCAGTGCATCGCATCGTTTAATTTCTTGACTGCTGCTTCCGTGGGTGTTGATTGTGGATCCAAGTAAAATGAAATCCTTGACAACTTCAATCTCTTTATCAATCTCTCTTTATCATGTTGTTGCTTATTGGTCCAGTTGTGAGGATTTTTGTTTTCTTTATGCTGAGGTGTAATCTATACTGAAAGTTGTATTCTCTGATCTTCGTCAGTAAGTGCTTCAGGTCCTCTTCACTTTCAGCAAGCAAGAAGTATCATGCATAACTGTACGCCCATAAATGTTTTTGGAGGATAAGATGATAAAGGCTGTGTGCCCACACTCCTGTTTCTCTTCTCATTTTCAGGCACTGACCCCCTTTCTACTTCTCCCAACTCATCTCTTGTTACTCCTTTATGTACAACTGAAATTCCTGACATTTTGAACCCAGTTGCTGTTTCTGAACTACAGCATGTTCTCACACACGCACGTGAGCCTGAGCCCTAAATGCCTTTTTTGCTGGTCTGGATGGGAAACTCCTTTTCCTCTATCTGGGAGAGGCTTTCCTGAAAGCTTGCTTGACCTCCTGTGTAAGATATGGGGCTTTCATGACACCTTGTGCTTCCCTTTTTACTATCCTTTGTTTACTTCCTGACCCATGTTTAGCCGATGGGTCTTATTTGGTATTTTTCTTACCTTGAATTTGTTCTACTTCCTTTTCTCTGTATTAGAGTCCAGTGAAAATTCTTCCATTGCTTTCTTCCTGCTTCTCTGTCTTAACAAAGTGATTTGGAATTCAAATCATATTTCCCAAGGTGCTGTCCGATGTCTCCATTCTGGAAAAATATTGAATGCTGTCCATATATTAAAATTCTCTTGTTTTATAGATAGGGAAGTTCTTTAAGATTATCTAATCAACATCCTATTTCAATAATTAGAAATCTGACGTTTTCAGAGATGAAATGACTTCTCCGAGTTTGTAGAGTTTCTTTATAGTAAGGCCAAAACACAAACCCTGGTAACCCAATAGATAGTAAAGGGTTGGTTTTTGTTTGTTTGTTTTTCCCAGTACTAAACTCAAAACAAAGCAGACAATCTTAAATTGAGTTTACTCACTGTTGCATGATGAAAATACTACACATCACTCAAGTGACCTTTATACTGATTCTAGAACCTCTGGCAACAACTTGGAATGTAAAAAACCCAAGCTAATAAACAATGTGTTTATGCAAGACTATAGCATGTATGAAGGCGTCCTGGTGGTGCAGTGGTTCAATGCTTGGCTGCTAACCAAAAGTTCAGCAGTTTGAACCCACCAGCCTCTCGGTGGGAGAAAGACATGGTAGTCTACTTCCGTAAATATTTACAGCCTTGGAAACCCCATGGGGGCAGTTCTTGTCTGTCCTATAGGGTCTCTATGAGTCAGTTGACACAATGGCAACGGGTTTGGTTTTTGCTTTATAGTGTATATAAGAAAAGAGAGAATTCGCTCAAAACAAAGTAACTAGCAAAAAATATTATATACTTCTTGCACCATTCTCAGAATTTCAGATTCTTAATACTGGAAGGAACTCTAGAAGTTACTCAGAGAAGGAGTGCCTTATATGTGTCAAACATTTCATTATACTATTGATGTAGTCTCATTTATTCATCACAAAACAAACATTTTGAGGAAACCATTATCTCCATTTTTTAAATGAGAGAACTCAGGTTCAGATAAGGTAAGTTACTTACTCAAATTTATAGCCAAAAGGTTATGCAGTTGGTCTCCAAACTTGCCTGTGCTCAATTCCAAGATCTTAATTCTTTGCATCTAAATCAGATTGAGTTCCTCCAGTCACAGGATTCTCCTCTACAGATTACATGGAGTAGGGTCTTCAGTTCATCTGGAGTATCTCAATCTGGGTGGATGCTGTTTTGAGAGACAGCTCTTTCTATATTTGAAAGCTCTGGTTTTTCTTCCTAATTTTAGGCCCCCAAATTTGCCTGCCAGAAACTTCCACTGAGTCTTTATGTAGTCCTTTGGAATAAATCCAATAAGATAATTCTTTGTAACTCTACTTCTTCCCAGCTCCTTCCATCTCCTCCAACCCAAGAGTATTCCCTTCTTCCAGGAAAGCATCCAGCATTCTCTCAACTGTTATTTGTAGAACCTTCCTCTTTGGCTCTTCTCTAGGTGGCACTTCTTGCACTTTATATTTTGTAATTGTTAGTATCCTGTTGAAGGATTGCATCAGAACTGGACACAATACTCCATTTGTAGAATGTTTACAACTTGATATTGAATTTCAATGAATGTAGCCTAGTTCATTAGATTTTCATTAGCATCCCAACACACTAAAGACAATTTTCTGAGCACCACTCTACAAGGCTTAAGAACACTCAAGAAAACACTCAAAAACATAGCCAACAACACATAAGATTCATCCCATAAAAAGGAAACACTATTAACATGCAGTCAAACACAGCTGAATTGGATCTCAAGTCCCCAAATTAAAGACTTTGACAGGAAATTGCAGGCTGCTCAGCTCTGTTACTTTTGCTGAATCAGTTATAGATCCAAGTCATGCTTGGTGGAATTTTTAGCAACATCTGTACTGAGATGTGCATTTGCCTTTATCGTATGCCATTTTTTATGAGCACTCCTATTGGAAGGGCCAAGCCATAAGAGTAATAGAACCACAAATTTCAGACTGGATCATACACCAAGAGATTTAGTTTACTCCTCTGACTGCACTTTTTAAGAGTGTTCTTTTATTTTAATGGGTTCCCAGGGAAGCTGTTTCTCTTTGCCCTCAATATCCAGGAAACATGGGGGGTATGGGAGAACTTGGAAACCAAGATTGAATAGCATAGATTCTTCATATTGTTGTTGCAGAAGTAGTATGTACTAAGAGAAGAAAATACACCTACTCCTCACTTATCGACATGGTTAGGTTTCAAAGACCAAGTTGTTATTTGATAATTAGTATTATGTGAAAATGGAGGATGACCACATCAGATCACAAAATGGAGGGTGATTACATCATTACATAGCCGCCAAACCACTGAGAATCATGACCCAGCCAAGCTGACACATAACATTAACCATCACAGCCAGCATTACTCTCACCTCACAGCTTGGCGTTCGTTACTAGCAGAAGAATGGTGTTAATGTGCAAAACAGTTGGATAGTAGATTTTTACTATTGTCATAAATGCAAAATGTAGGATAATGAGATAGCCAATAAGTGAGGAGTGGGTGTATATCTCTTGAATATCACAGCTCCAAAATAAGAGATAAAGGCCATGATGGCAGGACCTAGTAAACACTACCTAAGGCCTATATTTTGGTTCTAAATGAAAGAGTCAGCTAGATTGTAAGCACTATGAGGACATTTCTGGTGTCTTCACCATTGTATCCCATATACAGTAGATAATACCATAAACATTTAGATTAATGACTAAATAAACCGATAGGACTAAACCTAAAAATGATTGACATCGGCTTGAACTATGAAGTTTGGCAGCATCATGGTGGGGTCTTTAAATATTCATTCAATGAGATGGTCTTCAGATTTCTGCTACCATTGTCCATTAGCACTGTATTTCCCTAACTAATACCCCCAGATGAAGGCAGACCCCTCAGTTTTATGTTCCTTCATAATTTATTTGAATGAATTGGGTGAACTTATTCCCCACCCCAACACACACACACACATGATTCTATTCTTCTATTTTGGGAGAATGATATGGTCAAAAAAATATTTTAGATCTGGTCCATCTGGTTCAGATACAGACTTTCAAAGCTAATATAATGGATCTTACAATGTAAACAGGTTTATGAAGAGGTCAAATGCTTCTTAACAAAATACTTCCAGGATTATTATTTTGCAAGGAGTAAATTCAAAATTTGTTTTAATAGGACAAACATGCTCTCCTCGTAATTTACAAGAGAAGTAAGTTACCTTAGGAGAAAATAATGTATACTTTGGTGAGGAATGCTTGCCTGTAGGTCATTTGTGATGTAATCAGCCACCACTATTGCTGATACAGAGAGTGATTTGAAAGCAGAGAATCCATAATCTGCCTCACCCACAGAATGAGAACTCACACCTTTCCATTTGTTGGCTACCAAAACCTGGGCTTAGAAAATCATTTCATATCTAGTGTCATAGAACAAAAATGGCGGAGTCTGGCTGTATTAAAAGAGCCTTTTTTGAGAGGCAAGGCAATTTGCAAATTGGGAGTCACGAGGACCAAGTTAACAGGTTTCATTTCACACTCGAAGAAGCTGAGGCATAGTAAGGTTAACTTACCTATAATCACACAGCTAGGAAGTGAAAGATCTAAGCTTTCAAACTGTGTGACTCCAAACATCATGACTCACTCGTATCTCCTTCAGGGTGGGATCAATACATGATTTCTTTTTATCCCTTCCTCACCCTTGACTTTTACTTTCAATTTATAGGACAGTACCTTGCACTGAAGGAGAGCCCTGGTGGTGCCATGGTTAAGCACTGGGCTGCTAAATGAAAGGTCACTGGTTCAAACCCACCAGCAGCTCCACAGGAGAAAAGATCTGGTGATCTGCTCCCATAAATATTGCAGACTAAGAAACCCTATGGGGTAGTTCTACTCTGTCCTATAGGGTTGCTATGAGTTGGAGTTGACTTGATGGCACACAACAACAGGAACACTGTATGAGTTGAGAATTAAGGCAAAGTGCTCTGGTGCCCTGCTGATGATTCTACACTGAATTTGCCCTGTTGTCATTCTTGAACCCCAGTGACTGCATGTCTCTGGGAAAATATTCAGATTAAAGATTTAGGCCTCTAAATTGTTAGATGAGATAAATGCCTCTGTCACTGGCTTCAGGGACTCAAAAATCCCTTTGCAAGACTTGGTTTGTAAGTACATTTCAGAAGAGAAATGCTATCAGTCTGTTCATCGGTCCAATGACTCTTTTCCTGGGTCAGCCTCAAACAGTTGCTACAGCTGGTAGAAGAGTCCCTGGGTGGTGCAAATGGTTAACACACTCAGCTGCTAACTGAAAGGTTGAATGTTTGAATCCACCCAGAGCTGGCTCAGAAGAAAGTCCCGGCCATTACTTTGAAAAAGCAGCCACTGAAAACCCTATGGAACACAGTTCTACTCTGATACACATGGGGTCACCATGAGTTGAACTCAACTCAATGACAACTGGTTTTTAAGTTTGGTGGAGGGTTTCAGAGAGTACTCATGTTGTTGGTACTGCTCTTTTGGCCACTTCACTCACACATCAGATGTCACATCATCGTGGCAGGCATGCAGAGGCTGCTTTTTCTTTGGTATTAGGAATAAATCAGTTCCTTGATAACAAATATGAAGTCTGCCCACCTGGCTGCTGATAGGGCAAGAGAGCAGGACAGCCTGAAGCTGATCCCCAGTGAAAAGCAAAAGTTAGAGAAGAAAGAAGACCTGGCAACATCCACGTTCTGGCTCCAGTTGGACATGAGTTGAGACTTCCTTGGATTCCATGAACCAATTTGCCAATTATTTACCTATTATCTCTCAGCTCCAACTAACTATGGGAGTGCCTATGGGAAAACAAGTATGTGAGCATGTGAGTATGTAGAGGTAGTTGGACCAGGCCTCTTTAATCAGTATACCTACCCTGTAGAGATGAGAGTGTTAAAATATGTATATAAAGTAGTTACCCAATGCTTTGCACACGCTATTCTAACTAATAACCATAAAGCATGCTTGTGTTGATCAGGAACAATTAGGATGCAAGAAACAGAAACCCAGTTTAAACTATCTCAGACAAACAGAGTGTATTGGTGTGTCAGGAAAATAGGAATCACGCTTAGCTTTCAGAGGGAATTGTATATAGGAAATAGCTTCACAGATGTTGGAAGGCTGAAAGGGCAAAAAGGGAATACTGAACTAACACGAAGATGATAACTGAAAGAAGCAGCTTCCTCCTTTAGGATGGGGCAACGAAACAGAAGGGGTTGGTTTCCAGAACCAGGGATCTCAGAGGAAGGGTACTGTGGACTTGATGCTCAGACTTTTGAGGAAACGGCAGCTTCTACCCCCCAGCTACAGTTGTTTCTTCTGAGGGTATGAGATAAGTCTGGTACTGGGTGTGCTAAAGAAGCTGGCAGCTTGTGCCTTCTTCTCTCCCTTTGGTGCCTCCTGCAGGGTAACAGCAAGCCAGCTGACAGAGGGGACTGCAAAATGCAATTTGCAGAGCACAGAAAGGTAAGTGGGAGCTGAAAGATAATAGGTAAATAATTGGCAAATTGGCTCATGAATCCAAAGAAGGCTCAACTCAGATACAAATGGATCCAGGACTTGGATGTTGCCAGGACTT
Organism: Dugong dugon; assembly: GCA_030035585.1. Classification (NCBI taxonomy): domain Eukaryota; kingdom Metazoa; phylum Chordata; class Mammalia; order Sirenia; family Dugongidae; genus Dugong; species Dugong dugon. Next base: position 95,442,881 of record CM057462.1, read on the forward strand.
TCTCTCTCTTCTTTAACTTTCTGCTTCCCACTGCTCATCCATTTCAGGCTACTCTGTTCTGTGTAGCAGAACACAGCTACAAGCCTTTCCCAAATCTGACCCCCACAACTTTGGCCTTCAGAGAGGGCCTGACTTGGTCTTTTCTCAACTCTAATCTTAAAAATCTTCAGACAGACCCTGATTAACTAATCTTCCAGCTGGAGATGGGTGCCTATGGTAAAATGAGTTCCTTTATGTAACCTTTTGCCTTGGTTCTTTGGAAAAACAGCTTGAGAGATTTTTCCCCTAAACCCTGAGGAGTTACCTTTGCCCTAGTTTTCTATCCCAGAGTGTTTGTTCCTTTTGTCTGGGTTGATTGACATTTCCTGGGTAAGCTGTAAACGAATTGTGGTTTGATACTGTTTATTTGGTCCTGGGTTACAGCCTGCCCTGTGATTGGTATGCACCCTGCAGGGATTGGTCAATAGACTGTGCAAATGAAGTGTCTGTGGCCTACCGAGAGGGGATTGGTCAGTTTGTAGCCCTGGCGGGAGGGCCATACCTTGAAATTGATGAAGAGTTTATAGATATAAGCAGCAAACCCCACAGAAGTCTTTCAGACAGAAAGAAGCAGGAAGAGAAGCAGCAGGAAGAAAGCAGAAAGAAGCAGCAGAGAAAGAGAAGGCAAGGAACCTCCTAAAATAGCTGTAACAGGGGTCAAGGGTTGTAACACTGAAGACAGTCAGAGGCCCAGAAGGGGCTCAGGGGAGACAGTGGTGATAGATGGCAGGGCCAAGAGGAGCCTGTCCTGAAGGGGCTGAGAGGAGTCTGTCCTCAGGGGGCTGAAAGGAGGCTTGTGCAGCCAAGAGGACCTGAGAGAACTTTCCTGCACTGCAGAAGGGAGACTTGCCTGCATGCTTCCTGACCCTGGTCCTGAATTGTACCCTGTTACTTTGTTAATAAACCACTTAACTGTAAGTATGGTCTGCAAGTTCTGTGTGGACATTGCAATGGATTATTGAATCCAAAAGAGAAGTAGAGAGTGCCGTGGGAGGGACAGCTGGTGTCAGAACTGGTAAAAACGGTTGGAGAGTGGAGGTATGTCTGATCTCCACCTCATAGGGATCAGTCTTGGGCTCATCTTGATTTGAATTATTCTCCCTGAAGTTAAATAGGTTCTGATGTTACTCCTACGAGTATTAGTTTCACCATTTTACAGTGCCTTATCTAGATCAATCAACCAGGGCTTCGAGTCAGGTTGTTTTGATTCAGAGCCCTGCTGGGAATTTCCATTTTTAACAAGTTTCCAGGTGATACTAATGCTGCTGGTTAGGGACCAATTCTGAGAACCACTAGTAGAGTAGTGGTTCTCAAAATTTATTACACGTAAGATTCCCCTGGGGATCTTGCTAAAGTGTAGATTCTGATTCAGTATATCTGGATGGATTCAGTATATCCCAGGATGAAAAGCCCTGCAATCAACTATGGCCAGAAGGAGCTACAAAAATATGGCAACTGCCCCTGAAAACACATGATAGGAGTTGGGGTTGGAACCAAAGAGGTGGCTGCAGTCAGGTTTCAGGGTACAAAACTATATATCTCCTACAATGGCAGAAAGGGACATAAAAGAGGAAAAAATGCTGTGGGATGGAAAAGCAGAGATCGAAGATTCTTGGATGGCTGGTCACTGAGGTTGGTCTTGAAGCAAAGGGTCTGTGGAAACTGGAGTCTCAGATCTCAAAGTAGCCCAAGGCTGAGAAGCACCCAGAACTCAGAATGGTGGGGGCTTTTCAGGGGGCAAGTTCAGTTATCGTCTGGATGCATCCACTTGAATGGAACCTCCAGAATTGATAACTATATATTTAAGTTGATTAGCTAGACAGAAGCAGTCAAAGGAATAACAATGTTTTCTTAACAAAGTGAGTCCATTTCAGTCAAGTTGTGTTTTTCCTAGACACCCAGTAGCTCAGTCAGTCACTCAAAGACAGCAGTTTTAAAACCTCCAAGGATTTCTTATTTTCTTCAGGGTTAAATCCAGTCTACCTAGAACTAATCCAACGCCCTTCCTAAGTTGGCTCCAACTTATCGCCTTGATGGCTCCAGCTTCCACTGCCATCTCTCCCAAAAAAACCTCTTTCTCTATTAGATTCAGCTTTCTCATGACTCTGTGCTTTTGGAACTGGTTGCTCAGTCTCCTAAACTACCCCACTGCCACCTTTCCTACACAGATCAAACCTCATTCCCCCAGGAAGCTGAGTACTCTTACTTGCTCATTCCTCATGGCACACCCAACATAACACATCCCTGTTAAAACAGTTTGTCTTCCCAACTCAAAGGCAGAAATTAGGGTCGATTCATCTTACATCTCACCTTCCTCTCTTTCCACCCCATGTTTGACATTTATAAAATTTTGAGAAAGAACACATGAATATTTATTCCTGAACTCACTCAGTTCTGTGATCCCACTTTCACTGAGAACAGTGTGGTACAGTGGGAAGTGGGTTCTGGGGTCACGTAGACCTTGTTCTAGCCCTGATTTGCCACGTATTAGCTCTGTGGCCATGAGCAAGATACTTAACTTCTCTGAGCCTCTGTTTTTTATTGGTATAATAAGAATAATAAAGAACAATTACATTTCACAAAAAATATGAGGGCCAAATAAGTCAACGTTTGAAATTTTTTTAAAAACACGAATTTAGAAATGCTATACAAAAGTTAAGTATTCAGCAGTGGGAATGACTAAGATTGTTTTCTCACCTATTTACTGTGAAGATAAAGGAGAAAGTAAAATTCAATCAGAAAAGAAAGCAATCAAAAATTAAAGGATGGAAAGAGAATGAGAGCCTAAGTGATTTTGGTTAAGAAGTAAACAGAAGTGGTTAGTATTCATGTCTGAAATGATATTTTAAATATTTTTCAAAGATGAATCAATAGATTCCTTGTGACAGAGAACAGAAGATCGGCATTACTGTTCTAATGTTAACATTTAAACAAAAATGTTAATATAATAATTTCTATTAGAAGGCAATAAAATACAAGTTTGTAATTCAAATATAGCACATGATTTTTAACCCCTTCTGCTATGTTTCTCCATCCCTTTGTTATCACATCAACACTTCAAAACCACCTCTCAGTGTTACTCACTTTCTTCTTCGTGCCTACCTCTCTCAATTTTGACTTTAAAATTCTACCTTTCCTCCCCCATAAGAACTGTCTTTTTAAACTATTTCTAAAAAACTTGGAAGATCTGATTCATAACAATCAGTTACTTATAGTCTCTACTTAGATCAAATAGAGGTCAATTCTAGCTATAAGAAAACAGTGTTAATTCATAAATAAGAATTCTAATTTGACTAAACTGTAAATTTACTACAGTATTTGATTATATCATCATATTTTGCTGCCTATTCAATAGACATTTCGTCTTTCCTTCTGACAAGTACTCAGAATAAGGGCCCCTCCCCAGATCCCAACCAAAACCCCATGTCCTGTAGGATTGCTATGAGTCGATTCCAACTCATAGTGACCCTACAGCACACAGTAGTGCTGCCCCATGGGGTTTCCAAGGAGTGACTGGTGGATTAGAACTGCCTACCTTTTGGTTAGCAGCCAAGCTCTTAACCACTGTATCACCAGGACTACTTCCCAGCCCCACAAGGTAAATATCAGTTATCCTGGTTAATCATGATAATTCTAGTCCCCTCACAAGTGACTAGTTTAATCACGGATATGTTATACAGTCTTAGCCAACTGTAGAAGGAAAAGTATGCTTCTGGACTTCTGGGCTTTGGGGAAAGATTTTTCAGCCTGATAAAAAGAGCTAGGTGACACAGAAGGGCTCTTTTTCTGGTTCTCTATTTGGTTGTACCAGCATGTGATGCTGCTACTGCCTGGAGGAGGGGAGACATCAACACAAGCCCAGTGGAAAGAGTGAGAACATGGTGTCCTTTATAACAGCATTAAATTGCTGGATTCACAAGCTGTGGTAATGCCCACCTTCAGATTTCTTGTTATATAACATAATGGGCCCCTGTTTGCGCAGTGGTTAAAGTCTCAGCTGTTAACTAAAAGGCTGGTGGTTCGACCCCATCAGCCACTCAAGGGGAGGAAGATGTGGCAGTCTGCTTCCATAAAAGGTTTACAGCCTGGAAGCCCTGTGGGGCAGTTCTACTCTGTCCTTTAGGGTTGCTATGAGTCAGAACTGTCTCCATGGCAGTGGGATTGTTTAAACCACTTTCAACTTTTTTTTTTTTTTTTTCAGCTGACAACATCTCATAGAATACAGTAATATTTCGGCGAATTGAGTTGTCTGGCCAACCAAGAATTTTTTAAAATCTGGTTATGTTGGGAGAACAATAATAATGTCATCCTCCCATCTTTGCCAGTGAAATTCTAATAATATACAAAAAGAAAAATAAGCTTTCCATTGCACAAGAAACGGCAAACTCCCAAAAGAATTTCCAAAATACAGATGAGACCCTGAAATTCTAGATGAAGCACTTAAACATAAAAGTTGGTATATAATACCTAGAAGAAAATCTTGATGGCATTAAATGTACGTGTGAGGTTCACACACACATACACCACACACAAAACTAAGGAATTCATTATTTAAAAGTTAGCACTTCCATAGGAAAAATTTCTATGCAACAATTAAAAGCCATTTTTTATAAATGACATGGAAAAGAACAGGATATGATAAAAAGTGACAAAATTTGGATTCAATATTATACTATATGATCTCAACTTTTAAATGCACTCTACATACATTTTACTCAAAGAATCATAAGCACAAAGCTCCTGTGTATACTGGAATTTTACTGAAATTCTGGTGGATAGTTGGGTTGGTGAGGAACCAAAAAATAAAGTGCAGGATGGAAAACAATTTACAATTCAAAAGCAGATATTACCATTCCTAGAAATCTAGCAACCATGAAGCTTCCCTGCCCAGTTTCCCACTGGCTGTGTCCCTCTGTCAACTCCCAGCCTACCACCATAATTCCAGGCCTCCCTGAAATGTTGAGCTACTGCACTTCCAGTGACTTTATTCAGCAAGGAAATACAGCTCACTCCTTGTCTTGCCCTTTCTCATGCAAATCATGCTCCGCGTAAGTGTGTGGGTGGTAGGTGGTAATATTCTTAGCTATCACCACCAAAAAGACCTATCAAATGCTTTCCTTCCCTATCCCCCAAATAAACCAGAGTCTACCAGAGATAAAAATTCTGCCATTAATCTAGAAGGTAGGAGTAGCTGCAGTAAGTTTTTAATTTCAATAGCATTTCCTCTACCTGCTATATAAATATATGTATATATTCATGTCAGAATTTAAGCAATACTTATCTCTGGGCAGGATTACTGAAAAGTTTTTTGTTTTTTTTTTTTTATATTATTTTTTCCTATTTGTAAAAATGTTTACAACAAACATGCAATCAGAAAACAAACCAAAATGGCCTAATGTTTTTCAATCCTTTTTATTGAAAATGCACGGAGAGCATGCTAAAATACTCTCCTGTGTTTGCATGCTGAATCACAAATGTAACTGGATCTTTTATAAGTTAGAACCAAGTACTACATCTTGTAGCCATTGGGATCATCGGTGGAAAGAAAGTAATACTTATTGCAAAATCTGTCTACATAGAAGGAAATTGTGGAGACTGGATCACCTAATCATTACAATGGCCTTTAGTTTAAAAGGTGTATCATTCTCTAGTACAATGCACTTATAAATGAGTCTGAGTCTGAATGAGTCTGACAGGTGGTGTTTTCATTTACTAGTTGCTATTAATTTATTTTCTTGTCATTCATTTCTTTCCCGTAAAAGAGACTACACATGCACAAAAAGACTCATTACTTGAGGACTCTACTTGATTAGATTAGGATACGTGTGTATGTTTGTGCATGTGTTTGCACATGTGTGTGTGTGAGACATACACAGAGAGTTAATTAATAAAGATACGGCCTGATCTTTGGAGTAAACTGTATATATTATGTAATTGATTGTATACATATTGTGTAATGCTCTTAGAATCTAATTTCCAATTAACTGTTTTATAAAATCTTCCCAGACTTCTAGTCTTTCAAAGCCTTTTTTCCTCATCTCTTATGCCTATATTCATTCATATTAAGCTATATTTCATTTCTCTTGCTCCTTTCATTTTTTCTTGCCTACCTGGTGCTTACAATGTCATTTTAATAACAGTATTATTATCTACTCATCTTTAAACAGCGAGAGGATTCCACCTTCATCTCTATACCTATCTTAGTTATCTAGTGCTGCTATAACAGAGATACCCCAAGTGAGAGGCTTTAACAAGCAGAAATTTATTCTCTCACACTCTAGGAGGCTAGAAGTCTGAATTCAGGGCACCAGCTCCAGGGGAAGGCCTTCTCTCTCTGTCAACCCTGGGGGAAGGTCCTTGTCATCGACCTTCACCTGTGTCTAGGAGGATCTTAGCACAGGGACCCCAGATCCAAAGGATGCGCTTTGCTCCTGGCTCTTCTTTCTTGGTGGTAGGAGGTCCCTCGTATCTGCTCACTTCTCTCTTCTTTTATCTCTTGTAAGATAAAAAGTGTGAGTCAAGCAAGGGTGGTGCAGGCCACACCCTAGGGAAACTCCTCTTACGTGGGATCAAGGCTGTGACCTGAGTAAGGATGTTGCATCCTACCCTAATGCTCATTAACATGACCCAATCCTGCCTCATTAACATAACAGTCAGCTCACTCCCAAATGGGACCATAGCCACAGGCATAGAGGCTAGCATTTATAACACGGCACAAAACAGAGGATAATCAGATTACAAAATGGAGGACAACTACACAATACTGAGAAGTATGGTCTTCCCAAGTTAACATATATTTTGGGGGGACACAGTTCAATCCTTGACAATATCCAGATTCAGAAGAGAAAAAAACAGGGCTATCTTTTTCTGTTTTCTAGTATATTTCATAGCCTAACTTTCTCCTTTTCTTGAATTACATCCTTGATTAACATTTGGGCTAGACATGATAAGGAAAAGAGAGGAAGTGAAAAGGAAGAAGGTCTGGGACTTGCTCCAGGATGGATTTGCCTGGCTGTGTGATCTAGTAGAACAGCTGTGGTTTTTTCATCAGACAAACAAGAGCACCTCTCCTAGCTCTACCAATTTCTGGCTATGTGACCATAAATATGTCTCTAAAATTGAGCCTCAGTTTTAAAATGAGGAAAACATATCTACCTACCAGGTTAATTATGAAAATTAGAGATAATCTATGTAAATAATAACTAGTAACTTTGATTATTATACCCACTTCATGTCTCCATATCAAATATGTCCCTTAATTTAAAATCCAATATTAAATCCCCATTATACCTTTGCACACTTACTTTTAATGTGCTTCAGTTTTCTCATCTGTAATATAGCAATAATGATATCCTCCCTTTATAAAAAGGGAAGGCAGGGAAGAAGCTGTGTTTATTCTTAATGCAAGAAATATTTATTCTATTTTTCATGACTCATTTCGTTAACTGATGGTTGATATATGCACTATCCAGAACTGCTGTGAGGATTAAATAAGTAGTTTATGTGAAACACAGCACCCTGGAGATGTTAACTATATTAACTATCGCCATCAACATCATCTACGTTAAGTATCTTTATCATCCTTGTGCTGTCAGACCTAGGTGTTCATTTTTGGTTTGAAAAAATATTTCTTCTACGTGTGGGCATAATTTAGCTGTTTGGACTCAGTCCACCAGATCTAGGAAGGCCCCTTTGAGCTGTCTGGAGGTACTGTCAACATTTGTGGAAACAGCATGGACATACTGGGCACAAAGCTCCTATGATATTTGTTCTCTATGTTCAGAATGTTTTGGCGACTGCTAAACAATTTCCACTGTTTAGCACTCTCTCACCCTTCCAGCTCTTCAAGAGGTTCACCCTGGATACTCCAGTGCCCTTGAGTACCCACGGCCCAAACCATCAAAACCCTGGCTATGGAAATCTGTGAACATAGCAAGGATGATGTCTCCTCACCAGTGGCAGTGATATGACATGACCTGAGTACAGTTTGGGCACGGCACTAGGCTGGTTCACCTGGTAACTACATTGGCATCTCCAAACTAGGCATGTTAACTTGTAGCCGTTCCATGTGATTTAGAGGCAGAAGGAGCCCACTAATCAGATTTTCAGTCATTTAATTATGTGGTGAAAATTGACTCTTCTCCCATGGCTAGCTTTGTTGGTCATTTTAAGGAAAGAAAGAAAATAAATCACAGAAAACAGGCTTCTTTTATAATTGTATAAAATGATAACTGCATACTTCAGGGGGAAAACAAATAAACTGAAAGCTAATTGAAAGGTAAATTGGGAACGGGGGAGTAATAAAACAAAGGTAAACTATAATGAGAGTTATCCAATTGTAATTCTGTGGGGAATAAGGAATAATGCCCCGTCACAAAAAGCATTCATTTAAGGCCTTCAATTGCGAATAATTGTTCCAATCAAAGAATTAAGTGAGGTCACAATAGGTAGTACTTAAACAATTAGTTAATGAAATGAGCTATGAAGAATGGGATAAATAGTTCTAACATTAACTATAAATGCAGTCTTCCCCTTTCTTTCCCTTTTTATGGAACAATAAGAAATAGAGGTCAGGTGAAGGGTATAAATAAAATTGAAGTAGATGTAAAGTAAAGCAATATTGCTTAACTAGAGGCCATATGGTCAGTCACCTGAACTATGGACAACGGAGCTGGACTGTCTAGAGCTAACAGATAAGACAAAATCTGCAAATCAAAGCCCACATTGTTATTTTATAGATGAACCCAAGAGGGCCTAGCTTAAAGTATATTTAATTTTTAGAATAGCCTTAATAGTTTTTTATTTTCTTTTTTAGATTATTAATAGGAAAATTCTTTTTTTTTTTTTTTTTTTGGTTTAAGAAAACACATGTGGAATATCCAGAAAATTTTAAAGAAAAAAACTAGACATTAACAGAAATCCTAGCACACTGAAATAACCATTATTGCTATTTTGTGTATTTCATTCTAATCTTTTTTCTTCAAATGCATATGTATACATATTACAAAATGAAAATCCTTTCTGTATAAATTGTATCCTGACTTTTTCATAATGATTCTTATTTTAAGCACAGAGCCAAGAAGTTTTGTTGTCTAAAATATTCATAGCATTATAGAAGCAACAAATTAGAAGCAAGATTTGAGGATTGTTGTCTTGGTCATCTAGTGCTGCTATAACAGAAATATCACAAGTGAATGGCTTGAACAAAGAGAAATTTATTCTCTCACAGCCTCGTACGGTACAAGTCCAAACTGAGGGCATTAGCTCCAGGGGAAGTCATTCCCTCTCTGTCGGCTCTGGAAGAAGGTTCTTGTGATGCATCAGCCTCCCCTTGGTCTGGGAGCATCTCAGCACAGGAACCTCAGGTTCAAGGGATGTGCTCAGCTCCTGGCGCTGATTTCTTGGTGGTATGAGGTCCCCAACTCTCTGCTTGCTTCCCTTTCCTTTTATCTCTTGTAAGGTAAAAGGTGGTGCAGGCCTCACGCCAGGGAAGCTCCCTTTACATTGAATCAGGGCTGTGACCTTAGTAATGGGTATTACAATCCCACCCTAATCATCTTTAACATAAAATTACAATCACAAAATGGAGGACAACCACACAATGCTGAGAATCATGGCCCAGCCAAATCGATATACACATTTTTTGGGGGTCATAATTCAGTCTATGACACTTGTTAAAGAAGGAACTACGGTCTCAACTGCATAATGGATGTCTGAGAGTGTAGTAAATTAGAAAAATCTTTGAATGAATAAAACAATAAAAACCTCAGGATTGGAGGGGAACTCAGAAAACGCATAATTCAGCCCCTATGCAAGTGTTTAACTCTGTCTAAGGCTACCTTGCCTGACAATGCACTTCCCAATGCAGCCCTTTTCATTTTGGCACTTCTTATATTAGTTAGGTCAGTGCTGGTGACTGTAACATATAATCTAGCCAAACAAATCAAATAAAATCCAAAAGGAGTCACCTGATTGGTAGCAGGCCCCCTAGGACTGATTCAGGGGCAAAGCTCCTTCCATCTTTGGCATGAGGCTCCCAAGTCTTCTATGTTCATCAGCATCAAGTCAATGGAAAAGAATGAACGTGGAGGACAGTTCAAGGAAGATGTCGACAGAGCAGTCCTGAAAGCAACCAGCGTTACATTTCATTACTCAGAACTTGATCACATGGACATACCTAGCTGCAAGTGAGACTGGGAAATGCTGTTCAACTGTGTGCCCACACAAGGAGAAACAAGTATAATAAATGGCTAGCCAGTCTTTGTCCAGTTTATTTTGCAGAAGTGGCTGCAACAATAGTTCAAGCATAACAAGGACTGTGAGGATGGCACGGGACTGGGAGTGTTTCATTCTATTGTACTTAGGGTCGCTATGAATTGAAACCAACTTGATGGCACCTAACAGCAACATTCTGCAGAAAGTTCATTCTCATGATGAGCCAAAATTGCTCATAGATTTGTTCTGATTCCGCTCCCAGGATAACATAAAATAATTCTAATCCCTCGTCCACAAAATAATTTCTCAAATGTTTAAAGAATGATTTCATATTTCTCATACATCTTGCTTTCATTAAGCTAAATGCCTCAAGTTTCCTTCATTGTCTACATGTGACATTATTATAGACATTTGGGGCCATTTGATACAGAAACAAGAAAATTTACATACTTCCCTAGTCCCCAGAGGCATGAATGCTTTTAGGCATAACATAATAGTTAATATGCATAATAAAAGTCATCTATAAATTATTTAAGCTTAGAGGCAAAGTATGTAATGCATGCTTAAAAGATACACCGTTGAAAAATTATTAGAATAAAAATAATCTGCTGCTTTAAAACGGTTAGCTTCGTATAAAAGATGTTAGAATAGGGCTTGCTTGTCCTATCTTAGTATCAACTTGAGCACCAATACTATAGATATCCGCTTACAATATCAGGAGACAGAATCTCCTTCTTTATATATTTCCACCTGCAGATTTATAAAGAAAATGATTACAAGAAACTGGTCCAAGTCCCCCTCAACCAGATGAAAAAAATTTTTTTAAAAGGGTCAAATAAAAAAAGTGGGAAAGGAGATGTCTTTGAAGAGGGCATTTGCCTTACTGTGAGTCCTCCCTCCTCCAACTTTGGGGAAGAAATGCAGTCTTCTTACCTCAAGCCTAGTGATGAGGTCTTCAAAGGGACCACTTGGAGAGATTTTATACGTACTCTCTGTAATCAGGGGGATGTAGAGAAGCCCAGTGTCTAAGAAACCAAAATAGACTGTGGGCTGAGGTCTAACTAGAGTATAAAAGAGGTTTACTAACCACCTTAGGGGTCCAGAACCAGGAGAGCACCGCCATATTGAGATCAGCCTGTATTCCAGACTTCATCAAGGCAAGCAATGCAGGATTACTTCCTGTGGACCGTGTGGGTCATGTTACACAGGAGACTATCAATGTGGAGCCTTCTTGGGTCCTATTCAATAGAGCCACTTGGAGGAGCAAAAGCATAACTGGGAGCTGAGGAAGGAATCACAAGTCTTACCATCTAGAACAGGGAGGTGTCTGAGTCGTCTAGTGCTGCTATAACAGAAATACCACAAGTGGATGCTTTTAACGAAGAGAAGTTTATTTCCTCACAGTTAAAGTAGGCTAAAAGTCCCAATTCAGGGTGTCAGCTCCAGCGGAAGGCTTTCTCTCTTGGCCTTCTCATCAGTGTTCCCCGGGACCAGGAGCTTCTTGGTGCAGGGACCCCAGTCCAAAGGACGCACTCTGCTCATGGCACTGCTTTCTTGGTTGTGTGAGGTTCCCAACTCTTTGCTTGCTTCCCTTTCCTTTTATCTCTTACAAGGGATAAAGGGTGGTGCAGGCCACACCCCAGGGAAACTCCCTTTACATTGGATCAGGGATGTGACCTGAGTAAGGGTGGTGTTACAATTCCACTCGAATCCTCTTTAACATAAAATTACAATCACAAAATGGAGGACAACTACACAATTTTGGGAATCATGGCCTAGCCAAATTGTTACACACATTTTTGGGGGGACACAGTTCAAACCCTAACAGGAGGCATCTGCCCAGGTCAAAAGAAATGGAAGAGAGTGGAATCACCATAGAAACTTTGTAGTGCCCAGAAAAGCATACCACAAAAAAGTCAGGCTTAATTCTTTGTCAGGCCCATCCAGAAATGGCAACTTTAACCATCTTATAGACCCAGACAACATAAAGTTACACATCCAAGTAAAAACTGCCCTATTTCCTCTGTTACCTCCCCACACTTGGCCACATGAAACTCATAGGTAGCATGTGGGGATGAGATGAACAGGGAGAGTAGAAGGAGAAGCCTAACCGTGCCCTATTACTGCCATGGCCTCCAGCCTGAAGCAGGCCCAGCTTAGGGAAGGTACAAAATGTGAATTTATAGATTTTTGCTTTTTATTATTTAATTAAGGACAGATTTACATTGAAATTAACAAAAAACATAAGATTAGCCATTTTAAAGTGTACAGTTTACTGGTATTTAGTATATTCATAATGTTGTGCAGCCATCACTTCTATTTCCAGAACATTTTCTTCACTCCAAAGGGGTACCTGGTACCCATTAAGCAGTCTCTCCCTCAGACCAACCCCAAGCAGTCACGAATCTGCTTTCTATCTCTATGGATTTGCCTATTCTGGGTACTGCATATAAATGGAATTATGCAATATGTGAGCTTTGTGTATGGCTTTTTTCATTTAGCATAATGTTTTCAAGTTCATCCATATTGTAGAATGTATCAGTACTGCATTCCTTCTTATGGTTGAATAGCATTCCATTGTACATATATATCATATTTCATTTAACCATTCATCACTTGATGGACATTTGGGTTGTTTCTACTTTAAAGCTCTTGTGAATAATGCTGCTAGGAACGTTCACGTGCAAGCTTTTGATTCTTTGAGGTATGTACCCAGAAGTGTGGAACTGCTAGTTTACATACATGGTAATTATATGTATAACTTATTGAGGAACAACCAAACTGTTTCCCACAGCAGTGGCACCATTTTACTTTCCCACCAGCAATGGAAGAGAGTTACAATTTCTCCACATCCTCTCTAACACTTGCTATTTTCCTTTTTTAAAGCCATCCTAATGGGTGTGAAGTGGTTTTGATCTCATAGTGGTTTTGATTTGCATTTCCCTGGTGACTAATGATGTTCATCATCTTTTCATGTGTTTGTTGATGATTTCTATATCTTCTTTGAATAAATGTCTATTTAAGTCTTTTATTCAGTTTTAATTTGAGTCCTATGTCTTTTTGTTGTTGAGATGTAAGTGTTGTTTACATATTCTGGATACTAGATCTTTGTCATATATGATTTGCAAATATTTTCTCCTATTATGTAGACTATATTTTCACTTTCTTGATAGTATCCTTTGATCCACAGAAGTTTTTAATTTTGATGAAGTCCAATTTATCTACTTTTTCTGTTGTTGCTTGTGCTTTTTGGTATCATAGCTAAAAATCCATTGTCAAATCAAAGGTCATGAAGATTTAGCCTTATGTTTTGTTCTAAGAGTTTTATGGCTTTATTTTTTATATTTCAGTCATTAATCCATTTTTATTTAGTTTTCACATATAGTGTGAGGTAGGGGTACAACTTCATTCTTTTGCACGTAGAGATTCAGTTGTCTCAGTACCATTTGTTGAAGAGACTATTCTTCCCAATGAGTGGTCTTGGCACCCTTGTCAAATATCAATTGACCATTGATGTATGGATCTATTTATGGAATCTCAATTATATTTCATTTATCTATATGTCTATCCTTATGCCAATACCACTGTTTTGATTACTGTAGACTTGTAGTTAGTTTTAAAATTGAGAAATGTGAGTCCTTTTACTTAGTTTTTCTTTTTCAGGATTGTTTTAGCTATTCAGGGTCCCTGGCAATACTATATAAATTTGAAGATTGACTTCTCCATTTCTGAAAAAAAAATGCTTTTGGTATTTTTATAGAGATTACATTGAATCTGTAGATCAGTTTGGGTTGTGTTGCCATTTTATCAATATTAAGTCTTCTAATCTATGAACATGAAATGTCTTTCCATTTATTTAGGTCTTGTTTAATTTCTTTATCAATGTTTTTCGCAGTCTTCAGTGTACAAATCTTGTACCTCTTTGGATAATTTGATTCCTAAGTACTTTATTATTTTTTTATGCTATTATAATTTGAATTATTTTCTTAATTTCCTTTTTGGTTTATTTATTGCCAGCATATAGAAATACAACTGATTTTTGTGTGTTGATCTTTCATCCTGCAACTTTGCTGAATTTGTTTATTGGTTCTAATAGTTTTTTGTTGTTTCTTTAGAATTTTCTATATTTGAGATCATGTGGTCTGCAGATAGAGATAATTTTACTTCTTCTCTTCTAGTTTGGGTGCTCTTTATTTCTTTTCTTTTCTTAATTTCCCTGGTTAAAAATTCCAGTACAATGTTTAACAGAAGTGGTAAAGTGGACATTCTTGTCTTCTTCCTGCTCTTAGGGGGAAAAGCTTTCAGCTTTTCGCTATTGAGTATAATGTTAGCCGTGGGGTTTTCATAAATGTTCTTTGTCAGGTTTAGGAAGTTCCCTTCAGTTACTAGTTTGCTGAGTATTTTTATCATGAGAGGGTGCAGGATTTTGTCAAATGCATTTTCTGCATCATTTGAGGTGATAGCGCGCGTGTGTGTGTGTGGGTGTGTGTTTTCTTTTTCTATTAATGTGGTATATTACAGTGATTTCTTTCATACACTAAACCACCCTTGCATTCTTGGGATAAACCGCACTTGATCATGATGTATAGTCTCCTCTTAATGTGCTGATGTGTTTGGTTTGTTAGTGTTTTGTTGAGTATTTTGCATCTATATTTGTAAGGGACATTGATCTATAATTTTCATTCTTATGATGCATTTATCTGGCTTTGGTGTCATGGTAATGCTGGCTGAGCTCAGAGTTTTGACTGAATCTTAGATTAGGCAGTCCAAATACTAAATTTAGATTGCTCTTGTAACTTAAAGTAACTGTACGACTAGATGTTTCCTAAGAGTGAGCAGAAAACTCATAAGACCTGCTCAGTTTTTATCCAGGGGTAGGTAAAAATTATCACTAATAATGCTTTTTTGGCATACTGGTTCCTTTTGGTTATTTGAAATAGTCACTAATATGGTGTACCTCTTCCCAAATGATTCTAGATAAAGGAATTTAGTGTAGTCACAGGATATATAACATGAAATAGACATGCAGGAACAATCCTTTACTCATCTGGCATTGGCTATGTTTTAGTTACAAATAAACGCCAGAAACTTCAGTAGTCCAATACATAAAAGTTTCTTGCTCGCAAGGGCTCTTTAAGGTCAGACAGCTTTCAAAGACTGTTCATTTCCAAGCAAGGATCCAGGCTCCTTTCATCTTGTACCTACACCATCTCAAACAAGCAGCTTCCAAGATCCAAAAGAGAGCCTGGAAGCGCCCACCCACTCTTAAATGCTCCAGTCCAGAATAACCTTTGTTACTTCTGCTCACAGTCTACGGTTCAGAGCTAGTCACATGACTCCACCTGACTGTAAGGACCTGGGAAGTCTTCCTGTGTGCCCAGGAAGGAAAGGAAAGCTGCATATGGTGAGCACTAGTTATCTCTACCACAGTCTCCTGAATGGCTGCTGCAGCTTGGATAAATAAGTAGGATACTTAGTGCTAAGCCACCAAAAATGTCATAATTTCCATGGTCCTTGCCAAATGAAGATGGACTTTTTAGCTCAGGTATCTCTTAGGAAGTGACTCCATCAAAGAAGGAGAAATGCAATGGACTCTTTCACTATAGTGCAGATACACAGTCTGGACAGTGAATACACAGAGAGGTAATAATAGTCAAGTTACCAAGGATGTTGCAGCTTATAGTAGTAAAGATTTATGTCATTATTAGCTTAACAAACAATAGCTACAAGCAAGTTGTGAAGTATGTTTGAAGAAACATTCTCCAAGGAAATCAACTAATAATTATTATTTGAAGCACATATTAAAAAGCAGAATTAACAGAAACATAAAATGGCTTGAAAATGGTACTGACTATCTTGAAAGAGCATCAATAAAATGTAGTCATTATACTAATACTTGTTCCTTGATTATACACACCCAGTATACCAAACAATGGACAAGGTTTTACAAACAATTTATCCTCATTGTAAAACAAAGAATATATTCTACCAGTTGCCTTGGAGTCCACACCAACTCACGATGACCCCGTGTGTGTCAGAGTAGAACTGTGCTCCGTAAGGTTTTCAATGGTTGATTTTTCAGAAGTAGATAGCCAGGCCTTTCTTCCAAACTGCCTCTTGGTGGGCCTGAACCTCCAACAATTCAGATAGCAGCTGAGCTCATCAATCGTTTGTACCAACCAGGGACCTGAAGAATATATTACTGTCTGCATCTTATAGATGAAAGGAGAGACTCAGAGAACTCATATCAGTTAGGATTCTTTTAGCTCCAATAACAGAAATTCTTTTGCTTAAATGATACGGAAATACACTATTCCACTTAGCAGGAAGTTCAGGGTAGGGCAAGTTCCCCCAATGATTGATTCAGTCTTCATCATGTTACCATGGCCTTAGGTTATTTCCATCTTTCCATTCTGCCATCTATAGCACCACTTAATTCCTCTTTTGGTCATAAAATGGCTACCAACAGGAAATGCTTCCTAATTTACATCCAGCAGGAGAACGAGAGAGAAAATCTACTTTCGCTTTCTCAGAAGTCGCATGTCTCCCATTAGACTAGTGACTCTCAGCTGGGGGCAGTTTTGTCCCCCAAGGGACATTTGTCAATGTCTGGAGACATTTTTGGTTGTCATGAATGGGAGTGGGGTGCTACTGACATCTAGTGGGCAGCGATGCTGTTACACATCCAACAATGCACAGGACAGTCTCCCCACTACAAAGAATTATCCAATCCAAAATATTAATAGTGCTGAGCTTGAGAAATCCTGTTTTAGACTAAAATTTTATAAGGGGAAGAAGCACATCTGTGCTTACCAGTGTATCTCCAGCATCTAGCAGAGTGCCTGGCACAGAGAAAGTATATGGTAAATATTTGTTTAAATACTAAACGAATAGATTTGATCCCTGTAATGGTTCTATGATACAGGCAGGGTAGGTATCTTTTTTGCAGAAAAGGGTGTTTTGGTTCAGAGAATTTAAGTACCTCACCCAAGATCAATCAGCCAGTTACAAAATCAAGATTAGAATTCAGTTTCTTAAAAATTTCCAGTAGTGTTCTTTCTTCTCCTCCATCCTTCTCTACCAGAATATATCGTGGTCTAAGACTACCCTCAGCTAGATTCCAAGAAGTTATTACTGACTCAAGTCTCCATGCACAGATCTTGGGTTCCCAAAGCCAAGTTGCCTCAGCCTTACAAACCTTTTTTTTTTAGGCACCGGCCCACTCTCACCTTACCATCTGTTATTGGAGTCTATGGCTATGTGGGAAGCCCTTTCGCCTGGCTCCACAGACTGTGAAGTTACTGTAGTCTTGTTCAATGAAGCAGGCTTGAGGCCTCAGCCATAGCTAAGACATTAGCCTCAGATTTTGGAGCACCTATTATTGCTAAGTCTGAATCCCTCTACTACTAGAAAGAATTTGATGAGTTTGAGTGATCTATGGGATAATTAAGGCAAATAGTTTCCCTGATATGATTCCAGTAGTTCCCATAAGGCATCTATCTCTATGTAAAAGCTTAGGGGAGTGTCCATGGTCTGGGTGACTTGAAGACATGAAGAATTTGAAAATCCCTGAGGGTTATAAATAACCTTCAAGACAAGATTACTAAGACACACCAATCCGCTGCAAGCAAGAGAAACTCTTTTGCTTAAACAGAAATTCTTTTGCTTAAAAAATACGGAAATACACTATCTCACTCAATAGTATGTCCAGAGTCCAGAGGTAGAGCAAGGTCTCAGGATGGTTGATTCAGTCTTCATCATGTTACCAGGGTCTTAGGTTATTTACCATGTCATCTGTCATGCTAATATTTCCCAAGATACTACTGGCCTGATTGTTGTTGTTGTTATGTGCCATCGAGTCAATTTTTGTAATTATGGGAAATCATAAATCATGGCTCAGGAGGGAGAAAATGATTGCTAATAAGTTTCACTTATTTTTAATAATTTGGATGTGACATAATTTACAATGAAATTACTGTTTCCTGTTAATATAAAGTATTTAAGACATATGTTGTTGTTAGGTGCTGTTCAGTCAATTTTTGACTCATAGCAGTCACATGTGACAGAGTGGAACTGCCCCATAGAGTTTTCTATCTCTATGGAAGTAGATCTCCAGATTTTTCTCTTGTGGAACTGCTAGGTGAGTTTGAACTGCCAACCTTTTGGTTAGCTGCCAAGAGCTTTAACTGTCACATCACCAAGACTCCTTACAGGTCTGATAGGACATATACATAATTTATCCATTGCATAGTAGGAATACAATAGGTGTTCTCTTGTTGCCACTCTTTTCATCCCTTCACTCTTAAGTCCCCATTAAGTTTTACAGTCAAATGACCAAGTCTGAAACAGTTCAAAAACTCTGCTTTTAATGGTATTAAGGGAGTCCGAAAATTGAGTGTCATAATAATCAAGAGGCCCTAAGTATCACCTTTATTTCGCTTCATATTTACCTGTTCATTCAATGGTTTCATTGAAACAGAAACTCATATTTAGAAGAAAACTCAGAAAAAGAGGACAGTCTCTCTAAATAGTCATGAAGACAAGAACACTATCCAAGAGGTATATTTCAATTGGTTGATAAACATTGACTGAGTTCTTTCTATGTGACATAGCATTTGATACACTGGATGCCTCAAAGAAGCTTTAGACTTAGGTACCACCCCTAGAAGCTCGTTAATACTTATAACTTAAAAATCTCATGGGTGGTACAAGGTATAAACATTGGAGCCCTGGTGGAGCAGTGGTTAAGCATTTGGCTGCTAATAAAAAAGTCGACAGTTTGAATCTACCATGTGTTCCTTGGAAACCATATGGGACAGTTCTACTCTGGATATAAATATCAGTAGGGCTACATACCAAGTGCAGTGCAATGAGTTACTTAATATGGCCCTTCTAGCCATGGTCTTTGTGACTTACACACAATGATTGAGTGGGACTATGCAAATAAGGTATATGGAACCTGTGATGGTTGGAGTTATGTGTCAACTTGGCTAGGCCATGATTCCCAGTATTGTGTGGTTGTCTTCCATTTTGTGTGTTGTGGATCCTGACTTCTATATGTTGATGAGGCAGGTTTGGTGTAAGGTGTGTCTTGGGTCCAGGCTTGCAGGAGGGTGTGACTCACGCCCCACCCTTACTAAAGTTACACCCTTCCCTAGGGTGTGGCCTGCATGTAAGATATATGTGTGTGTCCTGGTGAGGCTCTCTCTCTCTGCATCTGGATCCAGCATCCAGTTCATGATCAGTTGACCTCCTCAGAGGCCTGCTGTCTGAATTCTGGGATTCACTGTCCTCCACAGCCCCTTGGGCCAGCGACCTATAGTGTGACCTGATTTTCCAGTTTCTGCAGCCTTGTGAGCTAGCAGCCTGTGGTCTGAACTGCCAGTTTGGGTTTGTAAGCTCCTGCAGCCACGCGGGTTGGGCGAAGCCTACACCTGACCCATGAATTGGGACTTGCCAGCTTCCACAACCATGTGAACCATTTCCTTTATGGGGTTCATGAGTTCTGTGAGACGTTGCAGTGAATTAGGAAACCTAAAGACAGGAGGTAGAGAACTGAGGGGAGAAGGAGTAGTTGATGTTACTGATGATGGAATGGTATAGCAGCTTGGAAAAGTTGGACATTTGGAACATTTTTAGCCTTGGCCTCATAGGAACCAGCTTTGTGCTGATCCTTATAAAACAAGTTATTCATTTACCAAGTAACTATAATTAATAACAGTATTACAGCTGCCCAAGAGAAGTTTTAAGACAATATTGAAAAAATTGCCAAGTGTAGGGTAGCGGAAATAAATTATAAAAGAAGTTATTACAGAAGCACCACACCGTCTCTCCACAGCAAAGAGCAGAAAAACTAAGTCAAACAGAGTCACACATCAATCCTGAAATCCTATGCATCAAATGAAGAGATAAAGAACTCAGCCAAGTGCTGAATGGAATAAGAAACTGACTATGAACAGACTGTGAGGAGACATACATGCAGAGGTCCCCTATCAGCTACAGTAGCATGGATCTGCCATCTTGGACTCCTATTGGAGATCAGCGAACTGGGGGTACGAGAAAGCAGCTTCGCGGAGCTTACAGCAGGAGACAGAACAACCGGTAACCAGCGATATAGGCTTTCCCAACCCCCACCCTTTTTCACCCCCACTTAGCCTGCTGTGCTTCCTGCAGCCACAGTCTCTTGGCTAGGAACACCCTGGTGTCACTTGGATTCCCCCACCCACACTGACTGGCTCCCTGAGTGCCTTTTGTTGGCTGCTAGTGTTGCTTTTTCATGCTTCTTTAGATTTCTACCTTACCTCTCACCACCTCGCCCAGTTTCTCTCAAATACCTGGCTCCGTGTGCCATCTTTGCTTCTTCCTGAAAGGCTGTGAAACACTGCTTGACTGTGAAACTGCTT
This sequence comes from Dugong dugon, assembly GCA_030035585.1. Taxonomy (NCBI): domain Eukaryota; kingdom Metazoa; phylum Chordata; class Mammalia; order Sirenia; family Dugongidae; genus Dugong; species Dugong dugon. The sequence continues at coordinate 95,463,538 of CM057462.1, forward strand.
CCCAGCCCATGCCGCCACGCTGGTAGGACCCCCGGGGCTTTTTTGTTTGTTTGCTCTGATCTGTTCTGTTTTGATTTGTTTGTTTGTTTTCTTTTTCTTTTCTCAGCTTGGGATCCCCTTCTAGCTGGGCAGAACTACACGGCTTGGAAGCTACTCCCTTACTCTGCACAGACGCACAGGGACATTCCTGGGAGCATTTCTTTTTTCTTGTTTGTTTTTGGGTTTTTTTTTTTTTTGTCTGTTTGTTTCTTTGTTTTGTTTTCTTCTCTCTCTTATTGCCTTTTTGTCTTTCTTCATTTCTAGTTTCTCGATTTATTCATTTTTTTCTTTTACTCTTTTTGTTTTTCTTCATTTCTCAGTCTCTCATCTCTCCACTCCAATAGCAAGCTCCCTTAGAGCTCTTTTTTGTTTGTATGTTTTTGGCTCCTGTTCCTCTCTCTTCTCTCTCATTTTTCCCATACCCATCTTAGCTCCGTAAATCACAATCTACCCCTTCCTTCCTGCACTTCCTGCACTGTGTGCGGAACATCACACTCCCAAGCAACACAGGCACGGCCTACCAGAACCTGCCCTGCACTGATTCCCAGTCTGCACTGTATGCTCTGGTACATGCCACAAACAACCCATCCCAGTAACTCCCCTTCAGCTGGACCTGCCCTGCTGTACCATACCTGAGTGACTGACCCTGCCCATTGGAGAAGGAGGTAAAAAGTATAGTGCCCACAGATGAGCAAACAACAAAGAACACGCAGCCCACCTGCTCAGACATAATGAAATAAAACAAAAAAGCAGGAAGAAACAAGCAAATCTACAATTAATAAATGAGGGAAATAACCACTGAATGCCCAGAAGACAGCAGACAGTATCAAAACATTACAAAAACAAGACAGGATGGCTCCAGAAGGCGTCAAAAACAAAACACCAGATTACCTTCCAGTAGAAAAAAAGGCACTAGACCTAACTGATAGGGAATTCAAATCTCTACTATTCAGAATTATCCAAGAGATGAAGCAAAAAGCAGACAATAATGAGGAAAAAATAGACAAATTCATGAAAAATACCGACAAAAAATTGGAAGAATTCAAGAAAATAATAAAGGAAAAAATGTGCTAAAATAAATTCACAGCTAGAAATCATACAAAAACAGCAATTAGAAATCCAAAAGATAAATAACAAGATTTCAGAAACTGACAGTATCACAGAAGGGCTGAGGAGCAGGTTTGAAACGATGGAAGACAGGATCAGTGAAATTGAAGACAAACACTTGGACACAACTCTGTTTGAGGAAAAATTAGAAAAAAGAATGAAGAAAAACAAAGAAACCCTGAGAATTATGTGGGAAACAATCAAAAGCAAAAATCTATGCGTGATTGGAGTTCCAGAACAGGGGTATAAAACAGAAAACACAGAGAGGATCATTGAAAAATTGCTAACAGAAAACTTCCTCAATATCATGAAAGATGAAAAGCTGACTATCCAAGAAGCTCAACGAACCCCATATAGGATAGACCCCAAAAGAAAATCACCAAGGCATATCATAATCACACTCGCCAAAACAAAAGACAAACAAAGAATCCTGAGAGCAGCTGGAGAAAAACAAAGTCACATAAGGAGGAGAAACAATAAGACTAAGCTTGGATTATTCAGCAGAAACCATGCAGGCAAGGAGGCAATGGGATGACATATGTAAAACCTTGACAGAAAAAAATTTCCAGCCAAGAATAATATATCCTGCAAAACTCTTGTTCAAATATTATGGTGAAATTAGGTCATTTCCAGATAAAAAGAAATTAAGGGACTATGTAAAAACCAAACCAAACTTACAAGACTTATTAAAGGGAATCCTTCAATCTGAGAACAAACAACATCAGACCACAGGCTGAGTATAGGACACAGGATTGTACTAGCCAGATACCAACCTAGGAAATGAACTCTTAAGGACTACGCAAAACCAAAAGAATTACAACAGGGAAACAGAGAGATTAATCTGTAAATTACAACAGCATCAGAACAATAAAAGAGGGACTACACAGTGTAGGTATAGAACCTTCTAATGGAGAGGAAGGCAAGGCGATACTAAGTAATAATAGACTGGTTCAAATCTAGGAAGATAAAGGTAATTCCAAGGTAACAACAAAGAAAGTTAACAAACCTACTCATCAAAATAAAGAAGAAAAACATAAAGTCTCAGTAAAAACAAAACCTACAAAAACAAAAGAAATGAAAAAAAAAATCCACAAACAAAAGGAACTCAGCACAGGAGTGTAAGAGTGTCACGGATTGAATTATGTCCCTCCAAAAATGTGTGTATCAATTTGGCTGGGCCATGATTCCCAGAACTGTGTGGTTGTCCTCCATTTTGTGATTGTAATTTTATGTTAAAGAGGATTAGGGTGGGATTGTAACACCATCTTTACCCAGGTCACATCCCTGATCAAGAGATAAAAGGAAAGGGAAGCAAGCAAAGAGCTGGGAACCTCATACAACCAAGAAAGCAGTGCTGGGAGCAGACTGTCCTTTGGACCTGAGGTTCCTGTGCTGAGATGCTCCCAGACCATGGAAAGACTGATGACAAGAACCTGCTTCCAGAGCCTAGAGAGAGAGAGAGAGAGAAAGCCTTTTCCTGGAGCTGATGCCCTGAATTTGAACTTGTAGCCTACTGGACTGTGAAGAGAATAAATTTCTCTTTGTTAAAACCATCCACTTGTGGTATTTCTGTTAGAGCAGGACTAGATGACTAAGACAAAGAGGAACAAAGAAAACATCAGCAGCACAAAAAAAAAAAAAAAGCACTACAAAATGCAATCCCACTTCTAGGAATATATCCTAGAGAAATAAGAGCCGTCACACAAATAGACATATGCACACCCATATTCACTGCAGCACTGGTCACAATAGCAAAAAGATGGAAACAACCTAGATGCCCATTAACAGATGAATGGATAAACAAACTATGGTACATACACACAGTGGAGTATTATGCAAAGATAAAGAACAATGATGAATCGGTGAAACATCTCATAACATGGATGAAACTGGAGGACATTCTGCTGAGTGAAATAAGTCAATCACAAAAGGACAAATATTGTACAAGACCTCTATTGTAGAAACTCATGTAAAAGTTTACACATAAGAAGAAGCAATCTTTTTTGGTTACAAGGGATTGGGGGGGAATGAAATAGACAATAGATAAGTGGTAACTTTGGTGAAGGCTACGACAGTACTCAATACTGGGGAAGCCAGCACAGCTTGTACAAGGAAAGGTCATGGGAGCTCCATAGACACTTCCAAACTCACTGAGGGACTGAATTGCTGGGTGGAAGGCTGTGGGGACCGTGGTCTCAGGGAACATCTAGCTCAATTGGCATAACACAGTTTATAAAGACAATGTTCTACATTCTACTCTGGTGAGTAGCGTCTGGGGTCTTAAAAGCCTGTGAGCAGCAATCTAAGATACTCCACTGGTCTCATCCCTTTGGGAGCAAGGGAGAATGAAGAGAACAGGATACAAGGAAAAGATTAGTCCAAAGGACTAATGTACCACAGCTACTAAGGCCTCCACCAGACTGAGTCCAGTACAGCTAGATGGTGCCCGGCTACCACCACTGACTGCTCTGACTGGGATCACAATAAAGGGTCCTGGACAGAGCTGGAAAAGGATGTAGAACAAAATTCTAACTCACAAAAAAAGACCAGATTTACTGGCCTGACAGACTGGGGGGAAACCCCAAGAGTATGGCCCCCGGACACCCTTTTAGCTCAGTGGTGAAGTCACTCTTGAAATTCACCATTCAGTCAGGGATTGGACAGCCTCATAAAACAAAACGGGACTAATGAGGCACGTTAGTCCACGGACAAGGACTGGAAGGTAGGAGGGGACAGGAAAGCTGGTGATAGGGAACCCAAACTTGAGAAGGGACAGTGTTGACATGTCGTGGGGTTGTTAACCATTGTCATAGGGCAATATGTGTACTAACTGTTTAATGAGAAACTATTTGTTCTGCAAACGTCCATTTAAGGTACAAAAAAAAAAAAAAAAAAGAATTATCTATGTGAGATCAAACTGACAACAGCAACTCAAAAGGTTTGATGGGAAACCTAGGGGGCAGTGAGTTGAAGATAATGGTGATGGAATAATTTGGAAAAGGACAGTGAGAATAGCAACACAACTGGAAGAATGTAATTGATGTCACTAAATTGTAAATGTAGAAACTTGAAATGGTGTAACTTTGGCTATGTATATTGTCACCAAAAAAAAAAGTACTCCAAGGTCGAGAAGGGAGAGTGTTGACACGTCGTGTGGTTGTTAACCAATGTCATAAAACGATATGTGTACTGACTGTTTAATGAGGAACTATTTGTTCCGTAAACCTTCATCTAAAGTACAAAAACAATTTCAAAAAAGAAGTTATTACAAAATGGAAATTATTACAGAATAGTTTTATTTGAAGAGATTTCAAAAATCAGATCAAATGTGAGTGAATCTTTAAAGAATACACAGTATTTAGGTAGAATGGGCTCATAGCATATTACCTAGGCCAGTTTACTTAAAATAGAGAATTTGTTTATGGGAGTAGAAGTAGATTTATTTTACTTGTTTCCAAAACATATACAACTCCAGGAAATGATTCATCATTTCTTGGCATTTTATTTTTGAAATGAGATTACTAAAATCCCGACTAAGAAAAATCAAACTCTCAAGGTTATTTCAAACTTTGAAAGACTATCTTGGTTTTAAATATAGATATATGTGTGTGTGTGTGTGTGTGTGTGTATACGCACACACCCCATCCCATTTTTCCCTGGGTTTCCTTTTGCATCTCACGTAATACTTAGGTGGGACTGGGAGAATGTAAGGAGATCATGAGTTCAGTAGTACTAGTCTATAGTTCTGAGCCACCACTAGCAACATTTCAGAACAATTTTCCTAACTTTGATTGCCTTCTGTTGCTCACATTGTCTGAGTGGCCTCAATTTTATTCCATTAGCCACTGGTTCCAGTTTCTCCACTTTACCATCTGGTCATTGATCTCTCCCCTCTGCAGTCAGCATGATCTTTCTAAAACTATAATCTGAACATATCACTGCCCTGATTAATATGTGTCCTCTTTAGTTTCTCTTTGCTTATAGCAGTAGTCTTCAGGGTATGTGTACTCCAGTGGGTAATCAAACCATTCTGAGAAGTAGCCAAGAAAGTATAGATTTAAAAAAATTGATTTCCAGATCTCCAACTTCCACTTATACTCTTTCTTAAAATTTCTTCTCTCTTGGGACAGCATCTGTGCTCAAGGAATCCCCTTCAACAATTGCCCTTCCTCCATTCTACAAAAACCAGGCAACATCACTCTTATTCTAAATTGTGCTTTGGGAGATTCCCTAGGTTGTAAAGACCTTCGGGTTGTCATAAAAGGGGACAACTGGAAATATTAGCATAGATGTGGAGAAAATGAATATATCTCATGAGCTGGTAACAGACTCTATTGTAAATTTGGTGGGTTCTAATTCTTTGTTATAGAGATTGAAGAAGAAATTGAAGGAGAACCCAAACAAATTGTTAGCTGACCATTAAACAAATTTTTGGAAATGGACAATTTTATGATTTTTAGTTACGAATTCATATTGTTGTTGTTGTTAGGTGTCAGTGAGTCAGTTCTAGCTAATAGCAATCTTATGTTTAACAGAACAAAACTTTGCCAGGTCCTGCACCACCCTCACAACCATTGCTATGTTTGGGCCCATTTGTTGCAGCCACTGTACCAATCCATTTCATTGAGGGTCTCCCTCTTTTTGTTGACACTCTACCAAGCCTGATATCTTTCTCCAATAACAGTCCCTCCTGATAACATGCACAAAGTCAGATGAAGTCTTGTCATCTTCACTTCCAAGGAACATTCTATCTGTACTGCCTCCAACACAGACGTCATAGGAAGTTCAAATAACTGAGTGCCATTGGAATAATAAAACTTCTTCCATTCCCATCTATTATTTATATGAAAAGGTTTCTCAGTATCTGTTGTAGTTGTTGTTGTTAAGTGCCATAGAGTTGGTTCTGACTCATAGCAACCCTAGGTACAACAGAACAAGACACTGCTGGGTCCCATGTCATCCTCACAGTGGTTGCTATGTTTGAGCCCATTGTTGCAGCCACTGTGTCAGTACATCTCATTAAGGGTCTTCCTTTTTTATCACTGACTCTCTACTTTACCAAGCCTGATGTCCTTCTCCAGGGACTGGTCCCTCCTGATAACGTGTCCGAAATATGTGAGACAAAGTCTCGCGATCCTCACTTCTAAGGAGCATTCTGGCTGTACTTCTTCCAAGACAGATTTGTTCATTCTTTTGGCAGTCCATGGTATATTCAATATTCTTTGCCAACACCGTAATTCAAAGGCATCAATTCTTCTTTGGTCTTCTTTATTCATTGTCCAGCTTTTGCATGCATATGAGGTGATTGAAAACATCATGGCTTGGGTCAGACACACCTTAGTCCTCAAAGTGACATCTATGCTTTTTAACACTCACAAGAGGTCTTTTGCTCAGATTTGCCTAATGCAATACATTGTTTGATTTCTTGACTGCTGCTTCCATGGCGTTGATTGCAGATTCAACTTAAATTAAACCCATGACAACTTCAATCTTTTCTCCTTTTATCATGGTGTTGCTTACTGGTCCAGTTGTGAGGATTTTTGTTTGCTTTATGTTAAGGTGTAATCCATAGTGAAGACTGGGGTCTTTGATCTTCATCAGCTTCAAGTCCTCTTCACTTTCAGCAAGCAAGGTTGTGTCATCTGCATAACACAGATTGTTAATGAGTCTTCCTCCAATCCTGATGCTATGTTCTTCTTCATATAATCCAGCTTCTCAGAGTATTTTCTTAGCATACAGATTGAATAAGTATGGTGAAAGGATGCAACACTGACACATACCTTTTCTGATTTTAAACTATGTATTATCCCCTTGTTTTGTTTGAGCAACTGCCTCTCAGTCTATGTACAGGTTCTGCATGAGAACAATTAAGTGTTCTGGATCTCCCACTCTTTCCAGTGTTGTCCATAATTTATTATGATCCACACAGCCCAATGCCTTTGCATAGTCAATAAAACAGTTAAACATCTTTCAAGTATTCTCTACTTTCAGCCAAGATCTGTCTGAGTTCAGCAATGATATCTCTCATTCCATGTCCTCTTCTGAATCCGGCTTGAATTTCTGGCAATTCCCTGTTGATATACTGCTGCAACTGCTTTTGAATGATGATCAGCAAAATTTTACTTGTGTGTGATATTAATGATATTATTCAATAATTTCCACATTCTGTTGGATCACCTCTCTTTGGAATGGACACAAATACAGATCTCATCCAGACATTTGGCCAGGTAGTTGTCTTCCAAATTTCTTGGCATAGATGAATGAGTGCTTCCAGTATGCATCCATTTGTTGAAATATCTCAGTATCTAAATCTTTGAAAATGAAAAAAAATGGAATAAATTGACGCTGAACTTGTTTCATTCTAGCAAAAGTTAATATGTATCCATAGATTTTTAAACTAATTGTAAAAAAAAAAAAAGCCTTTGTCCTTTTTATTAAGAGATTCAGTGGCAATAAACTTTAAATGTTATGCTCAACACTTATCAAAATATGTAATGTATTTATCATGTTTAATAGATTATACATGTACTCATATCAATTTTGGACAGGTTTAGTAGCCAAATCTGTTTGTTGCTGATTTGTGGAAAAGTTTTTATTTTTCAAAATTTTCAAATTTATTCTTTAATTTTAGGATTTTGGATAAGGGATTGAAAAATAATCCTGTGTTAACAAGCATACTGGTAATTCAATCAAAAAGAAAATTTAATAAAGATTTATGCTTACAGAAAATTTTTTTAAATATTAAAGTTTTTTTTAGAAGAAATATAGGGGAGTGATCTGTGAAATGCTTTCATACGTAAAAGTAATTGCAGTAGGATAAAATTCTAAACAGGACCACACTTTCTGTGTGAGAGTAGGGCTTCCCACAGTGGAATGACTATTTCTACTGTCAATTTTCCAGTCAAGGAAGGTTGAAGGGGTGGCCTTTAGAATTTTTGTGGAGTATCTTATCTTTCTCTTGTTGATGGAGATCTTATCTCAGTTTGACTGGTAACAATTTGTACTCGGAAACATGGACATGTTGAGGATAATTAATGTATCCCGACTAATGATGGTGGTAGCAGAGAGCAGTTAACTGCCTCCTGCCAAATGGAAGCAGGTCTGAAGCTGGGCAGGGGCACAACCTTGACAGAAACCTTGATGTTGGGTCTGGACTCCTCTACGACCCTAGAGTAGCCACTTCTAGTAGCAAATAAGCATTTCTCTCTGTGTGGAACTATGCTAACAGCATTAATTACTCTGTCTCCCTTTAGAATTTATGAGCTTTTAAGAACTTAGATTAATTTAAAATAAGCAAGTAACCAATCTGGATGACTGCCAAAGAACCAACAAGAGATGGGCACTGCAGCAGTTGAAGCCTATTTCAGAAGAATATGCTTTTAATCAAGTCCTATAGGAAACTCTATTCACAGCACAGAATAACACGATCTTTTTGAAGTTTTAGTTCCTTCTACAAGGTCACTGTGAGTTGGAATGGACTCGAAAGCAACAGGTTTGGATTTTTTTTTAAATATAAAAGTATGCATATCATAGCATAGATTACAATAGAGGTAGAGGAAATATTACTAGGTGTTTGAGGACAAATTAACTCGATGCAATCTTTACTCTTTTTCCTGGGAGATGTATAGCTCTGGGCCTTGGTTTGTTCATCGGCAAAATGGAGATAATAATAATAAGACCTCCTTCCTTGGGCTGTTGGTAAGAATTAAAAGAGATAATGTGTGAAATACTTAAAACAATGCAGAGAATATATTAAACAGTCATTAAAGGTCAGCATTTACTATCAAAACAGAACTTTAGCGCTCACAGTTTATTTGTGATTTATATTATTCATGAGCAGTCCATGAAATATAAAAATGAGATGATTAGATAGCTCATGTATAGAAAAGTCAGCCTGGGACAATGAGTCAATGAATTTGTGTTTTTGGTTTAGAAATTGGCAGAGGCACTTTTAATTTAAATCACAGTAGAAGAGAGACAACCAACTGAGCTGCTATCCCAAATACTAGAAATTACAGTGAGATATTTAGAATTTCAGAGAACAAGGATCTTAAGTCTAGGTAGAGAAAGAATTTTAAAAAAAAGTTAAGACTAGAAATAAACTGAAAACATACATTCTAAAAATACATGCTTAACAATATCCCCTAAAAATATGACAAATCTAGAAATAAATCTAACAATATATGTGGAAGATTTTTATGGAGAAAATTATAAAATTTTACAGAAAGACTTTAAAGACGACCTAAATAAATGAGCATGGAATGGAAAAGTCATACGATGTCAATTTCCCACAAATTCTTCTATAATTCAAAAAAATGAAAATTGGAATCCTAAAAGTGTTTCTCTAAGAACTTCACAAGCCATTTCTGAAATTTTATATTGAGAAACAAAGGCCCATGAACAGGCAAAAAATTTTTGAAGAAGACCAAGTTGCTCTTAAGGAGATTAATACTTATTATGAAGCTATGTTAACTAAGACTGTGTGATTTGATATAGAGGCAAATGGACCAGTAGAACATAGCAGAAACTGCAGAAGCAGAGCCTGTGCTTGTTGAAAGTTGATATATGACATATGTAGTGAAAAAAAGGATCAGTAAAAGGTATTGAAACAATTAATATCATATAGAGAGAAATGAAATTGAATTCTTACCTCACACAATGCATAAAAAACATTACCAAGTGTAATAGAGCCCCAAATATGGGGAACAAAGCTTTAAAGCATTTAGAATATATTGGAAATTATCTTTATCTTTATTCTTTCAGGATAGGAATGGGTTTATTTAAAAAGCAAAAAATAACTTGAATATATTAAAACTTAAAACTTCTGTTCAAAAAAAGACACTGTAAAATGAGTGAAAAGAATACAGTTGTAAAATAGGGTGAATTATTTACAACATACATAACTGACAAAAGAATAATAGTCAAGATATATAAGTGACAATTAGAGATCAATAAGGAAAAAATAACTCAGTTTTCTCATAGGGCAAAAGATATGAATAGGCAAATCTAAAAGGAGGAACCACGTGGAAATATGACCAATCCCGCCTCTAATTTTCATTCCAGGAAGATAAAAATTAAAACTATCCTTCACATAGGCAAACTTTCAGAAGTCTGATAATACCAAATGTTGGTGAGGACGTGGACATGGAAGAACTTGTATATACTTCTTGTGAGAGAGTAAATTGTTAGAACAACTTCTGAGAACAATTTAGTAGAATTTAATAAAGTTGAAAATGAATATGCCCTTTAATCCAGTGATTCAGCTGTTTAATATACATACCTTAGACCTATTTTCAAGGGCACATGGGAACATGTACAAGAATGTTAATAGAAGTAATTTTTGTAACGGCAAATAATTAAAGCAAACCTAAAAATCCACCCACAGGAAATAATTTGACTACAGTGAATTCTACTTAGTAGTGAATATAAATGAACAACAGTACCACAAATAAACATGGCTGATTCTCACAATCATAATCTTTAGCCAAATAAATAAATAAGTTGCAAATGAATATATAGATAATAGATAGAAAGATAGTTAGTGAATGCCATTTATATTAAGCTGTAAAACATGAAAAACATTGTTAATGGGAACATACATATGAAGTAAAAACATTTAAAAAGGAATAGGAATTATCAAGATCAAATTCAGGACAGTATTTCTGAGTAATCTGGTGTATGATATAGGGGAGTTACACAGAAATATCACTTTTGGTAACATTTTATCTCTTAAGCTTATTATATTAGATTTGTACTGTTTATATGGTTAAGTGCTCAATTGCTAATGGAAAGACTTTCAGTTCGAACCCACTCAGTGTCTCCATGGAAGAAGGACCTGGTGATCTGCTCCCATAAAGATTACAGCCTAGAAAACCCTATATGGCAGTTCTAGTCTGTCACATGTGGTTGCAGTGAGTTGAAAATTGACTCAACAGCACTTAACAACATCAAAAACATGTATCTTAAATACTTTATAATATATTAACAGAAAACAGTAATTTCATTGTAAGTTCTATCACATCCAAATTATTAAAAATAAGTGAAACTTATTAGCAATCATTATCTCTTTCCCTACCCATGATTTATGATCTCCCATAATCACTTATATCACTTATCAATACTCTAATCTGCATAAAATACAGATTTATTTACATTTCAGGAGAATAAAGGCAGACTATGTTGTAGACCAATTTGACCAAAAGAGTATCCTTATCTCTTTACATTAAATTACAATAAAATGCAGCAGATAAGTCTTTCTTATGAAAAATAAAAAAATTTTCTTTAATGAGAGTGACATATAATTCAGCACCCAAATAGGAACACTTTTGAGAGTGACATGAATAAATATTAAATGGAGAGATAATAAATCTGGGACATCATGCATGAAGAGGGACTTTCCTGGACAAACCTATCCTTAGTTGATCATTTAACTAACCAGTGTTCTTTATTTCACTGATTGTTAAACTGAACTTTCTTCTTATTATATAAAGGTACCTGAGTAAACAAAGTATTTTGTGTCCGTATCACAGTTTTCTCATTATTAAAGTTGATTCTTAAATTTCCCTTTCTGAAAATTTGGTGGACTAGTGTTCTGAAGAATATTTCCTGGTATATATCACCAAAGGAGCCCTGGTGGCCTAGTGGTTAAGAGCTTGGCTGCTCACCAAAAGGCTGGCAGTTTGAATCCACCAGCTGCTCCTTAGAAACCTTATGGGACAGGTCTACCCTGTCCTATAGAGTTGCTATGAGTTGGAATCGACTCAACGGCAATGAGTTATCACCAAAAGTGCTTGACAAATTGTTTTAAAGATATAAATGAGCTACAGCAAAGTAAAGTCATGAAAAGTGGAGGACAGAAAAGACAAGAAAGTAGGAAACCAGCCACGTAAGGGAGCTTTGGAGCAGTATTTGCCCTGATAGTATCTTTGATCCTTTTGACCAAGAAATTTGGGTGTTAATGCTTTAATTGGGAGACCAGAGGCCATATCTGGGGCCTGAGTAAGCGGGAGGGTGGTTCAGAAAACACTTTTTTCAACTTGGGACCCTGAAAAATGATATCCTCAAGGGAAGAAAAATACTCTGTACAGAGCAAAAGAGAAGTTATTTGCCTTCTCAGCATTGACTGTGAGTCAAAACGTAAAAAGAAAAAAAGTCTTTCCTGAAAATTCTCAAACACAAGCCTCTTGCCCATCACTTTGAGAAAGAATTTACACTCCTGTGTGGTCTGTGAAGTTAAAATTAAAAAAAAAATTTAGTTGAAAGTAGTCCCAGGTTGGTAGTGTCTGACAGGTGACTGACAGAAGCAAAAATAGATCCATTTTAGAGAAAATTACAATAAAGGTGGTCTTAAAAACATCATACAGATAAAGTTTCAGTCATATCAAGCTCACACTCAGAAATCAAAAATAACAACAACAAAAATGTATAAAGCAGGAATCAGCAGAAACAATATGCTGCAAGACTAGATCCAATAAGATTCATTACTAGAATCAGCAGATAGTATCTTTAAAGCATGTTTAATATGCTTAAAGAATCAATGAAAGTATAAAAATATGACCAGGAAGATACAAAAAAGGAAAACAACTTTTAGAAATAAAAATGTAATTACTGAAACTAGAACTCAGTGGATATACTGAATAGCAGATTACACAGAGCTAAAGAAAATAGGAAATTAGAAGTTAAAGAAACTTCACCTATTGCATTATAGATGATTATTTTATTTTTAGTTCTCTACTTGTTATTCATTGCAGAATAAACTTCTGAATAACTCATGGATCAAAGAATAACTTATAATGGAAAATAGAAAACACTTAAAACTGAATATAAAAGTAAACCAGATCAAGACTCATAGGAATCCGCTAAAACAATATTTGAAGGAATTTTCTACCATAAACGATAACATTAGAAAATAAAAAGAAGTAAGCTTTAAAATACACAAACCAAGCATTAAACTTAAGAAGTTAAAATAAAAACAATAAATCTAAGGAAAGTAGAAAGAAGGGGATTTTAAAAATAAGAGTAGGAACTCGTTAAATAGTAAACAAAGATAAAACAAAGAGGTTGGACAAATCAAATGTAATGTATAAAAAAGAATGAATATGTAATACTCATGTTGAAGTTATCCCAGCTATTCAAGATTTTAAATATTAGAAAATCAATGAATATAATTTTACACATTGTATTATTTAATGAAAGGAGAAAAAAGTATGAAAATCTCAATAGACATAGGAAGTGTGTTCAATAAAATTCAACACCCATTCGTGATAACAATTCTTTGTAAATTGGGAATTGAAGGGTACTTCTGTAATCTGATACAGGTTTTTTCTTTAAACTCCACAGACAAATATCATGTTCGATATGGTACCTATAATTTCTTTATTTGATAGTGAGGACCAGCTTATACTGTAATAATATAAACCCCTGATAGGAAATATGTCATAGAAACAATAAAACTGTCCCATAGGGTTTTCTAGGCTGTAATCTTTATAGGAGCAAATTGCCAGGTCTTTCTCCTATGGAGATACTGGGTAGGCTCAAACCACTAACTTTTCGGTTAGCAGCCAAGTGCTTATGGGGTTGCTATCAGTAGAAAATCGACTCAGCGGTACCCAACAATAATAACAACAACAAGGAAATAGGTATGTGTCTCCTCTATGGGTGCTAGGTTTATTGAGTTGCTTCTTAAAATAACAGTGAGTAGTTAACTTTTCCACTCCACAGTTGGGCCTCTATGGGTATCCGAGAGGTATACGTTACTTGAAGTACTCCAGAGTTCTGTTTGCAATAGTGAGTTGGTGGTGGTGATGGTGGAGGTACAGTTTACAGTTGTCTGAATTTCACTGCCTGTGTTTTCAGGGCCCCAGATCAGAAAGCATTGCCTGAGAAGCATGAGAGAACTTGAGAATAAAATGAGACAGCATATTTAAAATTGGACTCTTCTGTAAAATTTGAGATGCATGATTATTGGAACTGGACTATAATACAGTACTTTATATCTGGTTAGTATGATGAGCTCAGAGAATGACATGAGCCTGCAAGAAGAATAGTGTTATCTGATAAGCACTATTCTGCGGCCTTTGCAAATGTTCCCTTCATAGAAAATTCAAGAACACTGTGAGGCAGGTATTACCTTCATTTCAGAGATGAAAGCATTGCATGTATTATTTCATTCAATCATCATTATGTCCATTTCTCCATATGAGGAAACTGATACATAGAGAGATTAACTCCCTTCCCTCAAGGTACACAGCTAATGAATAGTAGTGGGTCTCCTCTTACCCCCTACATTAAAATGTCTCCTACACATGTAGTCAAGAATTGCTCTGCTCAAAATTTATAAAGTGTTAAAGACATTTTCCATCTGTCCTCTACATTTTATGCCATCTTGTCCATAGAGAGAGATAAGGTCACTGTGACATACTCACCTGTGTTATACTTCCCTGTGGATCACACCATCACCACACATGATGCACTAGGGCAAATCCTTCTCATGTTGTTAGAATGGCATGATTTAAAGTATACACAGTCCCTTTAAAAATCATTTTAAAATAACTGTGTTATTTGGCTCCTTCTGGAGTTTTCACTCCTAGATTAAAAAAAAAAAAGAAAAAACTTCCATCTGTGGTCTTTGGAGGCAGACAAAATTGGGTTCAAATTCTAATTCTTCTTCTTACTAGTTATTTGTCCTTTGAAATGTGCTTAAACTCTCTAGTTCTCAGTTTCTTCACCTGTAAAATGATATCCCCATCTATATCATAAGGTTGGTATACAGATAAAAGAAATATTGCATTTAATGTGCTTAGCATAGTACAGGTAGTCCCCAATTTACGCCTGGGTTCCATTCCGTTCCGACAACTCTGTGGTAAATTGGTTCTGATATAAGTTGAATACCTCTTTTTTTTTTTTACTTTTCATTATTATTGCCTTTTATTATCAGTATCTTTGTAAATCTGATCTTTATTTGTCTTGGGGATTGGAAACATTGCATATGAACTTACAGATATGATGACATCAGCAAATTACACACCGCAGCATTGTATATAGTACAGATTACTAACAATAAGATATAAAAAATATATAATAAACAGTCATAACTGTGGTTCGTTGTAACTCAAATATGTCATAGGTCGGGGACTACCTGTACTTGGCACAGGTAAGAGCTCAATAAATGACTGTAATTCTTAGTTCTATTTCCATGTTCATTTCCCTTTTGTGGTAACTCGGCCTTTAAAATCCTACATACATGTTCCTGGTTTAACATTTATTTTGTGCATTGGGAAATAAAGGCAAGAAATCTGTATCTAAGATTGGGCTGAGTCTTAAAGGCAGAAAGAGCCCTGCTGGCACAGTGTTTAAGTGCTCAGCTTCTAACTGAAAAGTCAGTGGTTCAAACCCACCAGTCATTCTATGGGAGAAAAATGTGACAATCTGCTTCCGTAAAGATTTACAGGCTTAGAAACCCTATGGGGCAGTTCTACTCTGTCCTATAGAGTTGCTATGAGTCAGAATCTACCCCATGGCAATGGGTTTTATTAAAGGAAGAATAGCACCCTCCACAGGACAAAGTGAATCTGACAGCCATTTCATCAGTGGTCAAGAGGCCCTGCGAGGCAGTTGCAATTTAGAGAGAGTTGAGGATGGGAGGTTCAGTGTAGCTGCCACTTGCCGTGGTAGCAGAACCAGCTACATAATTTGTGACGCCCGGGGCAAAACGAAAACGTGGTGTTTTCTGTTCAAGAGCATTAAACCAAGCATGGAGCCTTGTTGGATTGAATTGTGTCCCCACAAAATGTATGTTGTAAATCCTAAACCCTTATATGGTTGTAATCACACTTGGGAATAGGACTTCCTTTGTTATGTTAATAAGGCCATATCCTTGTAGGGTGTGTTTTAAGCCAATCACCTCTGAGATATAAAAAGAGCAGATTAGGTGCAGAAAAGGAAATATAAATGGAGGGGAAGATACTCGCCATGTGAAAATCTCTGAGGAACCCAGAAACAGAAACTGAAAAAAGACAAGGACCTTCCCCCAGAGCTGACAGAGAGAAAGCCTTCCCCTAGAGCTGACACCCTGAATTTGAACTGGTACCTTCCAGAACTGTGAGAAAATAAATTTCTGTTATAGCAGCACTAAGAAATGAATACAGAGCCCTCTAATGGGTCTTTTATGTATGATCTCAAGTCAGAAAAACTCAATTTTGATTTGGCGCCTTGTTGGGAGGCACATTTGGAGCAGCTGTTTCCTTCCATGGGACACTTTTGCTCTATAAATAGACTGTATTTGCTTTCTCCTTTTAACATGATAGATTCACACATATTACTAAGAATAAAGACTCTCCACACAAGTAATTGCTTTTAGAATTTACTTCTTTCCTAAACGAAAAATACCAAATTTGTCATAATGGTTACCTCTGAGGAAGGAAGGAAAATACAGGGAAGGACAGGGGCTTCAACTCTATTTTTAATATTTTATCCCAATGTATAAGGAAGTGTTAAAATTCAATAAAATCAGTGGTAGATACACATGTACTGAACACTGTAAGTTTCTATGTTTATAATATTTCACAATAAAAGTATTTCCAAAGACACTAAACTAAGGAAATTATGGTTTTTCAAGTATAACTGTGGGGAGTTAAGACTAGAATTTGAAGTCCAGTTCTGCCATGCAGTGCAGTTCTGTGACCTTGGACAAATTACTCCAATTCCCTGTGCCTCTGTCAAGAGATTTCGGCTATTATTTTCCGACCTTCAGGTTATCACCCCCATATTTTCCTGTTATTTCAGCTCCTGGCTCACTCTCACTCTCTCCATACTACTTATATCTTAATTCCTGGTGATTAGATATAGATAGATGTAGATGTAGATATAGATGTATAGGTATAGAGAGAGATACAGACACAGACATAGATATAATAGATAAATATATCAATAAAATAAATATACCAATAAAAAATAAATATATATTTCACTGCCTGGCTGCTAAAGCCCTTAATGTGTCTCCTCCAACAGTCTTGCTGTCCACCCAACATCAGACTCCTTACATTCCTACTGATCCTGTAGATCTTGTCAAGACCATAACTGCTACCCATCTATAAACCTATTTTACTCCCTGATCACCATGTCTCATCTTTCCAGCTTAATTTCTCTAGGATCCTGACTCCTAGTTCCAACAATCATCTGGCCCCTCCAGGGACCCCCAATCAATTAATCATTCTATCATTTTACTATTTCTCAGTGCCTTGAATCCTTTCTTGCTTCCAATCCAGCGTAAATGCCAGGGTCTGTATTTATAGTCACTTACTTGCACCACCTGTCTGTCAGTTTATCATACTATGGTGGCTTGTGTGTTGCTATGATGCTGGAAGATATTCACCAGTATTTCAAATACCAGCAGGGTCACCCATGGTGGACACGTTTCAGCATAGCTTCCAGATCAAGACAGGCTAGAAAGAAAGACCTTGTGATCTACTTCTGAAAATTAGCCAATGAAAACTTTAAGAATAACAATGGATAAAAAAATTGAAGTTGTGAAAGATTTTATTCTACTTGGATCAACAATCAATGTCCATGGAAGCAACAGGCAGTAAAACAAATTACATATTGCATTAGGCAGATCTGCTGCAAAAGACCTCTTTAAAGTTCTAAAAAGCAAAGATATCACTATGATGACTAAGGTGCACCTGACCCAAGCCATGGTCTTTTTAATCACCTCATATACATATTCACCAATCATCTGTTGGTTTGACATACTGTGGTGGCTTGCACATTGCTTTGATGCTGGAAGCTATGCCACCTGTATTTCAAATACCAGCAGGGTCACCCATGGTGGACAGATTTCAGCAGAGCTTACAAACTAAGACAGACTAGAAGGAGGGACCTGGCAGTCTACTTCTGAAAAAATTGGCCAGTGAAAACCTTATGAATAGCAGAGAACATTGCCTGATACACTGCTGGAAGATGAGCCCCTCAAGTTGGAAGGAACTCAAAAAATGGCTGGGGAAGAGCTGCCTCCTCAAAGTAGAGCAGACCTTAATGTCATGGATGGAGTCTAGCTTTCGGGACCTTCATGTGCTAATGTGGCACAACTCAAAATGAGAAGAAACAGCTGCAAACATCCGTTAATAATAGGAACATGGAATGCACAAAGTATCAATCTAGGAAAATCGGAAGTCATCAAAAATGAAATGGAACACATAAAGATCAATATCCTAGGCATTAGTAGGCTGAAATGGACTGGCATTGGTCATTATGAATTGAACAATCATATGGTCTACTATGCCGAGAAAGACAAATTGAAGAGGAGTGGCATCGCATTCATCATCAAAAAGAACATTTCAAGATTTATCCTGAAGCACAATGCTGTCAGTGCTAGGATAATATCCATATCCCTACAAGGAAGACCAGTTAATATGAATATTATTCAAATTTACACACCAGCAACTATGGCCAAAAATGAAGAAATTGAAGATTTTTACCGAAATCTTTTTTCTGCAGTCTGAAATTGATCAAACATATAATCAAGATAATTGATAATTACTGGCGATTAGAATGTGAAACTTGGAAACAAAGAAGAAAGATTGGTAGTTGGAAAATATGGCCTTGGGGATAGAAATAGCACCGGAGATCATATGATAGAATTTTGCAAGACCAATGACCTCTTCATTGCAAAACCTTTTCTCAACGACATAAATGGTGACTGTACATGTGGACCTCACCAGATGGAATATACAGGAATCAAATCGACTACATCTGTGGAAAAAGACAATGGAGAAGCTCAATATCATCAGTCAGAACAAAGCTAGGGGCTGAATGCAGAACAGACCATCAACTGCTCTTATATAAGTTCAAGTTGAAGCTGAAGAAAATTAAAACAAGTCCACAAGAGCCAAAATACGACTTCGAGTATATCCTACCTGAATTTGAAGACCATCTTGAGAAGACGAAGTAAAGTATTATAATGTAATATACAAAGATCTGGAGTTAGAAAACCATAAGGGAAGAACACACCCGGCATTTCTCAAACTGAAAGAACTGAAGAAAAAATCCAAGTCTCGAGTTGCAATATTGAAGGATTCTACAGGGGAAATATTCAACAACTCAGGAGGCATCAAAAGAAGATGGAAGGAATATACAGAATCACTGTACCGAAAAGAATTGTTTGATATTCAGCCATTTCAGGAGGTAGCAAATGATCAAGAACCGATGGTACTGAAGGAAGAAATCCAAACTGCACTGAAGGCATTGGCAAAAAACAAAGCTCCAGGAATTGACAGAAGACCAGCTGAGATGTTTCAACAAATGGATACAGCACTGGAAGTGCTCACTCAGCTATGCTAAGAAATTTGGAAGACAGCTACCTGGCCAACTGACTGGAAGAGATCCATATTTATGCCATTCCAAAGAAAGGTGATCCAACCGAATGTGGAAATTATCAAACAATATCATTAATATCACACACAGGTAAAATTTTGCTGAAGATCATTCAAAAGTGATTGCAGCAGTACATCAACAATGAACTGCCAGAAATTCAAGCTGGATTCAGAAGAGGATATGGAATGAGGGATATTATTACTGATGTCAGATGGATCTTGGCTGAAAGCAGAGAATACAGACAGATGTTTACCTGAGTTTTATTGACTATGCAAAGGCATTCGACTGTATGGATCATAACAAATTATGGATAACATTGTGAAGAATGGGAATTCCAGAACATTTAATTGTGCTCATGCAGAACCTATACATAGACCGAGAGGCAGACATTTGAATAGAACAAAGGGATACTGTGTGGTTCAAAATCAGGAAAGGTGTGCATCAGGGTTGTATCCTTTCACCACACTTATTCAAACTCTTTGCTGAGCAAATAATCAGAGAACCTGGGCTATGTGAAGAAGAAAACAGCATCAGGATCGGAGGAAGACTCGTTAACAACCCGCAATATGCAGATGACACAACCTTGCTTGCTAAAATTGCAGAATACTTGAAGCACTTACTGATGAAGATCAAAGACTACAGCCTTCAGTATAGATTACACCTCAACATAAAGAAAACAAAAATCCTCACAACTGGACCAATAGCAACATCATGATAAGTGAAAAAAGATTAAAGTTGTCAAGGATTTCATTTTAGTTGGATCCTCAATCAACGCCATGGAAGCAGCGGTCATGAAATCAAACAATGTATTGCATTGCGCAAATCTGCTGCAAAAGACCTCTCTTAGGGGTTAAAAAGCAGAGAAGTCACTCTGAGGACTAAGGTGTGCCTGACCCAAACCGTGGTATTTTCAATCACCTCATATGCATGCAAAAGCTGGACAATGAATAAGGAAAACTGGAGATGAATCGAGGCCTTTGAATTATGGTGTAGGTGAATAATATTGAGTATACCATGGACTGCCAGAAGAACGAACAAATCTGCCTTGGAAGAAGTATAACCAGAATGTTCCTCAGAAGCAAGGATGGTGCTACTTCGTCTCACATACTTTGTACTTTATCAGGGGGCTCAGTCTCTGGAGAGGGACATCACACTTGGTAAAGCAGAGGATCATTGAAAAAAGAGGAAGGCCCTCAAGGAGATGGACTGACACAGTGGCTGCAACAGTGGGCTCAAACATAGTAATGATTGTGAGGATGGCACAGGGTATTGTTTTGTTCTGTTGTCCATAGGGTCGCTATGAGTCAGAACCAACTAGACAGCATCTAACAACAACATCAACATATGCATGTGAAAGCTGCACAATGAAAAAAGAAGACAGAATAAGAATTGATGCATTCCAACTGTGGTGTTGGTGTAGAATATTGAATATACCATGGACTGCCAAAAAAACAAACAATTTGGTCTTAGAAGAAATACATTTGGAATGCTCCTTAGAAGCAAGAATGGTGAGATTTTGTCTTGCTTACTTTGGAGGCATCATCAGGAAAGACCAATTGCTAGAATAGGACGTCGTGTTTGGGAAAGGGTCAGCAAAAATGAGGAAAACCATCAGTGAGATGGATTGACACAAATAGCCTCAACAATGGACTCAAACATATCAAAGGTCACAGAGATGGCACAGGACTGGGAAATGTTTCGTTCTGTTATACATAAGGTTACCATGACTCGGGATAGACTAGATGCCACATACTCAATTTCCTTTCCCGTCTTTCTCATTTTGCCTGCATGCAAAACCACAGCCCTGGCTAAATGTAAATCTTCGCTGTCCCATGCCTGCATCTTAGCTGCAGGAGAGTAGGGAAAAATACTTGGCCATGCTGACTGAAATCACCTTAAATACGTACAAAGAACCCCAAGTGTGTTCTTAATGCTTCCGGGTAATTGTCCTGTATTTCCCTTGTTACTATGGTCAGTGTGTAGTAAGTGCTAATACTAACAGGTATATGTGTACAATGGGAAAAAAGGAGAGACTGTTTAAAATTGGAAAGTGTGAAATTATAAATATTGCAAATGGATGAATTTGCAGTATAGGGAGAAGGAAAGATTCTGAAAGACAGCAGTTAAATCATGCCATAGGTAATAAGCACAGTTTTTCAGCAAGACCTTAGGAAATATTATGAGCAAAATGTATACCTTTTAAGAACATTGCTAGAGAATCAGAATCCATGCTGGAAGCCCACTAACCTAATGTGCATTCAGGAGAAAGTTTAAAGTTTGTTGAAGGACTAAAGACTAAGCAAGGTGAAATTGCTATTGATGAAAACACCAGTGCAGCTCTTGAATGTACAATGGTTCAAGGTCTATTGGATTCTGTATAACATCAAAAGAGTGGCAAGGAAACAAACAGGCACTAGGCCATTTTGTAGTTGCCCTGGAGAACATCAGAGTATGTGTGTGTGCATGTGTGTGTGTGTGTATATGTTGGTGATGGGGGATGTGATTAACAATCTCTGCTGAAACTGATCTATTTTAAATAAAGTTACCATCAAAAAGGAAAAATATGAACCTGGTTTTAAAACTTTGAAGGGCTAAATTTCACTTCAATTTGGTGGAGCTGCATCAAGGAAATACATGTTGAAAACCCCTTCCATCACTATGCAATTATGAACAAATGAACACAGAAACAGATTTTTGGAAACTAACCTCGTTTATATTTAAAAAGGAAAGATTCTATAATTAATTAATAACAACACAACAATTAAAACAACCACATTTCGGTTATATTTGGTCATTTCTTCTAAGTCTAGTAATTGTGACACTAGACCATGAGGATCTTAAGGAAAGAAACTGTATGCTTTGTCCTTGTATTTCTAGCAGCTATTATATTTCTATTATAGTAAGCACTCAGTAAACATATGTAGGATAAAAATGACAATCAATGATAATAGGCATCATTAGATCCCTAGACATCAACAAAAATTCTCAGGAGTATACATATTTTACACACTATGACTAGTAAATTTCAAAATCGTTTTCTTGAAAGGTTTTCAAGTACAACGGTGGAAAAAATGGATGTTAGAGTTATTTCTCAGTTAACAAAAATTCTGCTCTTATTTGAGCATATTGGTTAAGGGAAAATTATATTGCATTTTGAATTAACGTTTTGCAAGTTTGATAGTGTAAAAGTGTTGTTCATTGCGCAGTTCCTTCCAAGATAAACTTTAACAGGGGTTAAAAGTATAAAACAAAAGTTCTCACTGTACTTTTAGATACTGAGAACTATTTATGCTAATTATGTGCCTGCTATTTTTCTTCACATGGCTTCTTTTCTAAATGATGGTATCTCAAAAGTATTACTTTCTTTTTATCACAGAGTTGCCGGACAGAATTGGAATCCACGCAGAAGTGAGAAACAGTGTTCTAATTGCATGAGCTTGGCAGGACACACACCCCACCATATGCACACTAAACTTCCCTGTTGCCTCAGTTTCCTTATTTGTAAACACAACTCAATTTTTTGAGTGTCTAGTAACTGGGCTTTTTTCAGCAACATAAACGGTGACTATACACGTGGAGCCTTGCCGGATGGAACACACAGGAGTCAAATTGACTAAATCTGTGGAAAGGAATGATGGAAGAGCTCAAAATCATCAGTCAGAACAAGGCCAGGAGCCAACTGTGGAACAGACCATCAATTGCTCATATGCCAGTTCAAGGTGAAGCTGAAGAAAATTAGAATAAGTCCACGAGAGCCAAAATACGACCTTGAGTATATCCCACCTGCATTTAGAGACCATCTGAAGAATAGATATGACCCATTGAACACTAATGACTAAAGATCAGACAGGTTGTGGAATGGCATCAAGGATATCATACATGAAGAAAGCAAGAGGTCATTAAAAAGACGGGAAAGAAAGAAAAGACCAAAATGGATGTCAGAAGAGACTCTGCAACTTGCTCTTGGACAACAAGTAGCTAAAGGGAAATGAAGAAATAAAAGAGCTGAACAGAAGATTTCAAAGAGTGGCTTGAGAAGACAAAGTAAAGTATTATAACGACATGTGCAAAGACCTGGAGTTAAAAACCAAAAGTTAGTAACACAGTTGGCATTTCTCTAGCAAAAAGAACAGAAGAAAAAATTCAAGCTTCGAGTTACAATATTGAAGGATTCTATAGGATTGTCATGAGTCAGAATCAACTCGATGGCAACAGGGTTGGTATTTTTTTTAAGTGCAAAATACTGAAGACACAGGAAGCATCAAAAGAAGATGGAAGGAATACAGAGACACAGTAGCAAAAGGAAATGGTCAACCTTCAACCATTTCAGGAGGTAGCATATGATCAAGAACTCATGGTACTGAAGGAAGAAATCCAAGCTGCACTGAAGGCATTGGCAAAAAACCAAAGTTCCAGGAATTGACAGAACACCAATTGAGATGTTGGTTTCAAGAAATGGATGCAGCACTGGAAGTGCTCACTCATCTATGCCAAGAAATTTGGAAGACAGCTACCTGGCCAACCGACTGGAAGAGATCCATATTTATACCTATTCCAAAGAAAGGTGATCCAACCGAATGTGGAAATTATTGAACAATATCATTCATATTACATGCAAGTAAAATTTTTCTGAAGATCATTCAAAAGCAGTTGCAGCAGTGCCTCAGCAGGGAACTGCCAGAAATTCAAGCCAGATTCATAAGAGGATATGGAACAAGGAATATCATTGCTGATGTCAGATGGCTCTTGGCTGAAAGCAGAGAATACCTGAAAGATGTTTGCCTGAGTTTTATTGACTATGCAAAGGCATTTGACTGTGTGGATCGTAATAAATTATGGATAACATTGCAAAAAATGAGAATTCCAGAAAACTTAATCGTACTTATGAGGAACCTGTACATAGACCAAGAGGCAGTCGTTCAAACAGAACATGGAGATACTGCATGATTTAAAGTCAGGGAATGTATGAGTCAGGGTTGTATCTTTTCACCATGCTTATTCAATCTGTATGCTGAGCAAATAATCTGAGAAGCTAGACAATATGAAGAACACAGCATTAGGACTGGAAGAAGACTCATTAACAACCTACGATATGCAGATAACACAACCTTGTTTACTGAAAATGAAGAGGACTTGAAGCACTTACTGATGAAGATCAAGGACTCTACAGCCTTCAGTATGGATTACACCTTGACATAAAGAAAACAAAAATCCTCACAACTGGACCAATAAGCAACAGCATGATAAACAGAAAAAAATTGAAGTTGTCAAGGATTTCATTTTACTTGGATCCGCAATCAACATCCATGAAAGCAGCAGTCAAGAAATCAAACGTCGCAGTGCATAGGGCAAATCTGCTGTAAAAGACCTCCTTAAAGTGTTGAAAAGCAAAGATGTCACCTTGAAGACAAGAAACTGAGCTTGGATATTTACAAAGATTATCTTATTTCATCCTTATAAGAATTCTATAGGATACTTATTCTCATTTTACAGAAGAGGACTCTGGGGCTCACAGAGGTGCTTTTAGGTGATTAGCAATGAAGACAAAAGATTAAAGCTAGGTCTGTTTGATTCTAATGCCTATACCTTTGCCACTAAAACATGCTGCTATCTTCTTGAAAAAATCGTAGTGTGAGTACAGTCCATAAAACTGACCAAAATGAATAAAAATGTGTAAAAATAGGGAAGACATTGTTAATCTTGAATCCAAAGAAAGATTCCTGCCTCATGCTGCACTTTGATTGCTCTTGATTATATAAAAAATACCAGCCTCCCAAGTAAAAACTTGGGAGTTGTCTCGGAATCCTCCACCTCTCACATTCTGCATATTCAAATTATGTCTATGCTGGTATACCCTATTTTAAGAAAAGTCGGTGTCTAAGATAAGTCATAAAAAGAAGTTATAGATTCAGACTATAATGGACCTTCACTCTGGTTCAATTTCTTCATTTTGATGACAATGGTTTTTCAGTGGTAGAATTCTCACCATCTATGCAGGAGACCCAGGTTCTATTCCCAAACAGTGCATCTCAAGTGCAGCCACCACCCATATGTCAATAGAGGCTTACGTGTTGCTATGATGCTGAACAGATTTCAGCAGAGCTTCCAGACTAAGATGGACTAGGAAGAAAGGCCCGATGATCTACTTCTGAACAATAGGTCAATGAAAACCCTATGGATCACAAAAGTCTAGTTTTGTTTTGCTTGGGGTTGCCATGAGTCGGAGATCACCATGAGTTGGGGGTTCCTATAAGTTTGGGGTCATTGACAACAACAACAACAAAACTGTAACTCAGAAGGTTTAAGTCACCTGCCTACAGTCATTTAACTGAGGTAGAACTAGAATAGAGTTCTCCTGATGGTGTTTTAGCTCCCTTTTCTTTATATCATGCTGTCACCTTTACAATGGGGTTATCGAATGAGACTTTCATCAAGTATTTACTGAGTACCTATTATGTATCAAGAACTGTGATGTAATGGTAAGCAAAAGGATGTAATGGTAAGCAAAGCAGTCATAATGTCTGTCCTCATGGGACTTACAGTTTAGAGGAAATAATTGACATTTATCAAATAATTACACAAATATATAAGTATACACTAAGACTGTGCTACAAAGGAGAAGTAGAAAGTACCGCTATGAAAGTGTAGTCAATCTGATCTGACAGAGTATATTAGATCTGTGGGAAGTCAGGCTAAGTTTTTCTGAGGAAGTAATGTTTGAACTAAAATCTGAGTGAGTGGTGGGGCTACAGAGCAAAGGAAAACCAGAGTGGCTCCTCCCTGTAGCTTCCATGGAGACTTGATTTCCAAAAGCCCAAAGAATTATCAAAGCCAAACACATAACTGACAACAAGCAAAATTAAAACATATCCTGGAATCAAATGCTGAGCAGTTACTTTTGGGAGCTGATTCACTAATGCTAAGAAGCATATTCAAAAGCAGACTGAGGTCAACCAAGCAAGAATTGAAATGCCAGGGTTGTTACAGGTGGCAGAGTTTGACAACAGAGATTCAGGAATGATGGTAAATTTGTTGAGTGTGCTGAATTTGCCATCAACTTGGCACAATCACCGTCCATCTCTTTTAAGGCTGAGAACTACATTTCCTAGAACTCCCTTCCCTGTAAGGCTCTGGGTTAGAATTTACCAATAAAGTGACTTGCATGAGATTTTGAAAGTAGGAAGTGAAGCAGAAGCCATTGTTGTTTGGAATCTCATGGCACTCACACATGGCAGCCTCTCAGGCTTCTTCATATGCTCCTACTTTTAAGATGCAGTGGTTTGCAGACATTCCCGCAAGTGGCAGCTTTCTTCCTCTGTCTCATTGTTGTAGGTGATGTCACAGTGAACTTTTCTTCAATCCTCCCACCTCAGTATGCCAGGTATTATGTAAGCTCTAATTTTCATATTAAAGTACTTCTCATAATACTTGACGTGGCTCTGTTTTCCTGACAAAACCCAAACTAATGCAACTTTTGGTATTAAAAGTAGTCTCAGGGTCACAGAACCGTATGGATGGGGATCTTGTATGAATTATCTGACCTAATTAGATTTAAAGGTGTTAATAATCTTCATTTTAAGTGGTGAATAGGACAATGATAGTTTATAGCAGGCGGTGGCAAAACAGTTACTAAAATTATCACCTGGAGTCAAGTACCTATAGAAGTGAAGGCCATAAGGGGCTGTAGTAGAACATCGTAGGGAGATAATGCATGTAAGGACTGTGGCATGGATTAGTTGTTTGTAAGTATAATGGAGAACTTGAAGAGAAAAAAAATGAAGAGGCATTCAGGGTTCTAAAATTCCAGCTCAAGGCTAGGTAATAATCATAAAATTTCTATGACTGTCCTTAAAAAACAAACAAGCAAAAAACCTTATCTCCTACAGTCTCAAGGTCGAGATTTCTGAAAACCAAATCCAAAGTCTTTTCTTGTTGGCAACTGAAGCATAATTCAATTTGAATTCATACACATACAGGGTCACTTATATTTAGGGCATTGATTGGGGAAGAGTGAGACCTTAAACATTTGGATGAGGATATCTGGCCAGATTTTAATTAACCTGGAACCTCTAAATTCCCCTGAGCCTTCTTTGCCAACAGAAGCAGGCTTTCCTTCCCTGTGTAATGGTATTAGACTCCCCTTGCTCAAGGAACCTGTAATGACTACTCCTGGAATAGTTGCCTTGTAAGTGAATGCTGATCTTTAAGACCAACCCCCAACCATTCTCATTGATTGTAGACTTGTAATATGACTCAAACCTAGTTAGTACACAGGTACTAAGTGTAAGATATTGCCAAATTTATATCAGCAGCAACTGGAGAAACATGAATAAGAAGAGATCTTAAGGGTGTTACGTCACAATTGGAGGAATATAATATTGGATCAGATTGAATTTATTAATATGGATGCACTAACTAGAGATTCTGAACTCAATGTACCAACTTAAGCATCTATGGATGACTTTGATTTCTCAGTTGGTTGCCTGAAATCTGGGCCCAATTGTGAGCTATAATTAATGAAGCCACGACTTTAGAACTTCCTTGGTAAATTCTAGATCAGGGTTTTTCAATCTTGGCGCTATAGACTTTTGGAGCAAGATATTGGGGGGTGGGTAGGGGTGTTGGTAGGAGCTCTGGTGGCATAGAGGTTAAGAGTTCAGCTGCTAACCAAAAGGTTGGCAGTTTGAATCCACCAGCCACTCCTTGGAAACCCTATGGGGCAGTTCTACTCTGTTCTATAGGGTCACTATGAGTCAGAATTGACTTGACGGCAATAGATTTGGTTTTTAGGTTTGGGGGTATTGGTGAGTCTGTCCTGTGCATTGTAGGATGTTTAGCAATATTCCTGGCCTCTACCTACTAGATGCCAGTAGCATATCCCCCAAATTATGACAATCACAAATGTCTCCAGATACCAAATATCCCCTGGAGTGCAAAATTGCTCCCAGTTGAGAACTACTGCTATAGAGGAAAATATTCAAAGACGTATGAGGATATGAACACGGAGTGAAATTATTATAAAGGCCCTGCTTACCCACCCACTAGTTATGTCACTTGGGAATATCCAGAGAACATACCCTTCACCAAGGCTTTAAGAAGTAAATTGGTGAAGGCACTATAAATACTCTTGAATGGCCAGTAGGGGCAGTTCTCTGCAAAGAAGCTAAGAGATGCCGACGTCAAAATGGGGTCTTAGAATTCAATGGCTAATGAGATACCTGAGTAACAGGGGCCAAAAAGTAATCACAATGATTTGACCTGTAGAGATCTTTGGTAATGGATAAGCGATCATAGGGTCTGTAGAACCCTGGCAGTCTATGTACTGAAGTCTTACTTGATTAGTATAAGTCAATTAAGTTAATCAAGCAAGCAAACAAACAAAAAAGAAAACTTGATGTAGTGAAAGAAGTCTTACAGGAATCAATATAGTAGACAGTCATGTTTCTTCGACAAATTCCCAGACTTGAGCAAAATCGCAGCCCTTTAAATAAAGAGGAGATTAAGTGTGGTAGGCAGATCCCGTGTTATATGGCAAGGGGAAATTAAGGTTGCATATGGAATTAAGACTGCTAATCAGCTGACCTGAAAATGAGGAGATTATCCCGTGCTATCTGGGTGGACTTAATGTAATCGCAAAAGTCTTTAAAAAATAGAAGAGGGAAGCAAAAGAGTCATAACCAAAGAGATGGCATCATGAGAAAGATTCTACTAGCATTTCTGGCTTTGAAGATGGAAGGGAAAATGAGACAAGGAATACAGGCAACCTCTCAAAGCTGGAAAATGCAAGAAAATGGATTCTCCACCTACACTCATCAGAAAGAAATGTACTCTTACCAACGCCTTGATTTTACTCTGGTGACAGTTATTCAGTCTTCTGACCTCTAAAACTGTAAGATAATATATTTGTGGCATTTTGTTAGAGCAGCTGTAGGAGACTAATATACTAGGTCACCCTGAATAAAGTCTCTCTACACTTCCAAAAATGTATACTTGAAATCTGCCTCCCAACCTTTCCTAAAGAGACTTCTGTTCATTTATCAGGGTGACTATACTGGGGAAAGGGAACTAGCCAAATTTCCAGGGATTAATATAAACTGGCCCTGAATCAAAGATGTGGTGAAACCCATGTGAAATTATGGACTACAGATTAGTGAGTAAACACAAGTAAGCCCATGTGTACCTTGCTTAATGTAAGCCTGTGGGTACCTTGTTTATTGGTTAATTCACCCTTGCCCTGAACTGATGCTGATACTGGAGATTCAAATGTTACTGTGGTCCAATAATCAAAAGCAGGGACTATGGAAGCTGGGTAATTAATGGAATTTGGCTCCTGTCTGTCTCTCTGTAGGCCCATTTGGTCTCTAACCATGTGGCTATTTCCCAGCTCTGGAACGCAGAGTTGGAATAGACTTACTCAGACTTCCCATATGAGTTACTTGAACTGAAGGGTGAGGGCTTTTATGGTAGGAAAGGCCTCTCCCTTTTAAAATAGTAAACCAAAAGTAAGACTTCACCAAAGACTTGAAATATGGAGATACATTGTTCCCTACCACTTTACTCATGCAGCCCACCTACTTGGCCTATACAGAGAAAATACGAATCTTGGAAATTACCTCAGATTACCATCAACTTAATCAGGTGGCTTTCATTGCAGTTGTTGTAATAAATGTGTAGTTTTACTGGAATAAACCAACACACCCCTTGTATCTAGTATGCAGCTATTGATCTAGTGGATGGTTTTTCTCTACATTTGTTAGTAAACACAGTCAGAAAAAGTTTTCTTTCATGTGGGAAGGACATCAACACACCTTTACTATGTTATCCTACCTCAGACCTCTATTATAATCCAGTCCTTGGGGACCTTGATTGTTTAGGCAATCCGCAGGACATTATTCTTGTCAATGCACTGATGATTGCAGGATGTAGCTAATATCCTTGTGTACCTTAACAAAACACATGGTTGCCAGAGGGTGGAAACACGACAAAAATTCAGGGGCTTGAAGACTCGGTGAAATTTCCAAGAGTTCCATAGTCTGGGATATATTGAGATACTCCTTACAAAGTGAAGGACAAGTGCCTCCTACCACTCAGAAAAGGGCACAACACCTATGGTGACTCTGGGTTTTCAGGCAATCTGTACTTCATTTAGGCATGCTTCTTTGATCCATTTACTGGGTAATCTGTCTAGACTTCCAGTTTTGAGTTGAGCACAGAGCAAGAAAACGCTTTGCACCTGGTTCAGGCTGCTCTTCAAGCTGCTCTGCCACTTGAGCCGCATAACCCTGCAGATCCAATGGCAGTGGAGTGTCTGTGGCCGATAAAAATTCTGTGCAGAGTGCTTGTCAGTCCCCTATAGATAAATAACAGTGCAGATCTTTTGAATTTTGAAGTACAACTGTGTTGTCTTCTGCAGATAACTATTTTCCTTTTGCAAAACAGCTTTTGGCTTGCTCCTGGGTCCTGGGAAAGCCTGAATGTTTGATAATGAGAGGCCAAGTTACCATGTGATCTAAGTTTCTTATCATAAAATGATGGGTGTTGTCTGCCTCATCAAATTATAAATTTGGATGTGCATAATAGCACTTTATCATTAAGTGGAAGTAATATATACACTATAGGGCTTGAGCAGGTCCTGAAGGCACAAGTATTTTGCACGGGCAAATGACTCAAATTCCTATGGTTCCTACTTCAATTGCAAGACTTCCTTTCCTCCAACCAGCGCTTGTGACATCATGGGGAGTCCCCTATGACAAGTTCATTGATAAAAACAAAGCTTGTTTATGGATGGTTCTGTATTATATGCTAGTAATCACTGAAAGTGGACAGCTGCAGCACCACACAAGGGTGACCCTAAAGAATGGTAGTGAAAGGAAATCCTCCCAGTGAAAGAACTTAGAACAATGCACGTTGTGGTTCATTTTGTTCGGAAGAAACTATGGGCAGAGGTAGGGATCTAGCTAGATGGTCATGAACTCGGAAGGCATAAAATTGGAAAATTGTTACAAGGAGGTCTGGAGAAGAGATACGTGGATAAACAAACAAACAAAAAAAAACAAACCCGTTGCATCAAGTCAATTTGGACTCAGAGAGACTCTCCAAACTGGCAGACAATATGAAGATACTTGTGTCGCATGTAAATATTCACCAAAGGCTACCTCAGCAGAGGAGACTTAAGATAATCAGAGGCAAAATGATCTTACGTGCGGATGTTAGTCAGTCTTTCTTCCCCAGCCACACCTTTCCTTGCCCAATGTGCTTGTAGCAGCAGGGATGCAGATTGTGCAGTGACATCCACTCACCAATGCTGCTGGCTGCAGCCTCTGCTGAGTGGCCAACATGCCAACAACGGAGATCAATACTGACTCCCCCAGTATGGCACCATTCCCTGGGAGGAACAGCCATGCCTGGTAGCAGTGACTTGTTCTGACTGAAATAAATGCTTACTCTGGATATAGATTTACCTCCCCTATCTGCAGTGCTTCTACTAAAAAAACCACAACATGTGGAGTTACAAAATGCTTTATTCACTGTCAGGTTATTCCACACAGACATTTCTCTTAGCCAAGGAAATACTTTTACAGTGACTGTAATGTGACAGTAGGATCAGGCCCTAAACTTTCACTGGTCTTACCATGTTCTCTATCATCCTGAAGCAGCTGGCCTGATGTAACTGTGGAATGGCCTTTTGAAGACTTGGACTTTAGTCACTTGATAACACATTGCAGGGCTGGGGTAATGTCCCCAGGATACTGCATATGTTCTGTATTAGCAACTAGTATATGATGTTATATCATCCATAGCCAGTATGCATTAGGAACCAAGGGCTGGAAATGGAAGTGGCTCCTCTCATTATTCATTCTAACAGTCCACTAGCAAAATTTTCAGTTCCCATGCTTACAAGTTGAGCTTATTTCTGGTAAAGTCTTAATTCCTAAGATCAGGGAACAAACAATAGTATTACGAACTAGAAACTGAAACTGCTGCTGGAACACTATGAGCACATCACGCCACTGAACCAGCAGGCAAGGTGAGGTGTTGCTATAATGGTTGGGGTAATTCATCCTGATTATAAAGTAGAAGTTAGGTTGCTACTACAAAATAGGGGTAAGAGGGGTATGACTAGAACCTAGAAGATTCTATGGAGTGCCTTTTAGTACTCCTCTGTCCTGTGGCAAAAGATAAGAGAAAACTATAGAAACTCAGTACAAAAAGGACTGCTAATAGAGATACTTCAGAAAGATTTAGATAATTATTTCTTGATTCTCCAGTCTCAGCCATCCAGATCGATACTCCCCTAGCTCTTTCCACATTTTTATAAGACCTGTTTTTTTTTTCTGCTTTTTAAAATTGTTGTAAAACATCTGTATAACATTTGCCAATTCAATATTTTTTACATGTACAGTTCAGTGTCACCAATTACATTACTAATGTTGTGGAACCATCCCCAGTATTTGTTGCCAAGTTTTTTTTATCACCATGAACAATGACTCCCAATCCCTCCCACCTCTGTTTTCTTTATTAAGCCCGAATATACCCATATTTGCAGCGACTCTGTTTTCTTGAACAAACCCTGACTGATAACAGTGAGTGGCCTTTTATCGCTGGTTTATATTCACTAACTGTGGCCCCTATAGCAGTCATGCCCAGTGATATAAAGGTACACATGGAAAATGGATAACAGGGAAATTGTCTGGTAAAATAAGATAAGGTGCCAGAACCCCTGGCAAGCAGGGGACAGCAGGAAAACTAAGCGAAGATTAGGCATATAAACCAGGCTAAAACAGTGGAGGTCATTCAGACATCCAGAGTTTACCCTGCGTCCAGGGTACACTACACTAGAAACACCTCCTCTTAGGAATGAATGCCATCCCAAACATACTTTCCAGCTTTTGTCAGAATAAGTTCACAACCAGTGAGACTGAAGCTACAGATGAAACTTATCAATGATATTGGTTCAAAGGGGCTGAAAAAGGCATGGTCTGACAACAGGAATACACAAACACCCAGGGTTATAGTAGATCAGAACTGAGACTAGGGCAAAGCATATCATCCATAATATTAAATTAACACACTGAATTATAATCAGCTAATGCCCTAATGAAATTAGCAATCGTTACATTACTTTTGTTCCCAAAGAGAGTATAGTTCTCATCTCAAATCCATTTCTCAAGTACACCATGTGTATCCAATTTAGATTGTAGAGTTTTCCGCTTAATAGAACTGATACTCCTATCAATATTTATCAAGCAACCCTGAAATAAAAATGATCTATTGGCGAGAGCCTTCTCTTATTCCATCTTATGGGTGCCATAATTTGGTTTAATTGTCAACTATAAAAATGGTAAGATTTAGAGAACTTATTAACTTGTCCCTTTTATTGTAGAAATATTTTACCATGACCTATTTCCAGGGAAGTGACAAAATAGGGGCACAACCAATTTTTTAAAGAGATAAAAAAGAAATTGCATAAGCATCTTTGATTTTGGGGGTTATAAATAAATCCTAAGCCACTTCAAGGAAAAAGTTGAATGATTGATGTTATAGCTCTGACACACTTTGATCCATTTAAAGTAGCAGCTCTCTGAAAATTTTTGACACATACTATTTGATTGTACTGGTGGTAGATTCTTCAATGTGTTGGGCTGGATATTGTTCTCGTTCTGAACATAATCACAAAACCTACAAGAGGTAACTGGAGATCCAGGTATTTTTCCTGGGCTATGCACTATGTGAAACACTGCTCAATTTCAGCTAGTAAACATACTTACATGTGTACATGAACTTTCACCCACCACACATATCCCACACACATGCACACATATCACAAAACAAAATGTGAGTCACATGAATGTTATTTTCTTCTAGCTGAAAAGCTGAAAACCAAAGCAGTCTTTAATTCATTTGACTTGTTTGTAGCAGAAGCTCCCAAGGCTCCTCGTACTTCTGTCTGCTGCCAGTAGCGCTCCCCTCGAATGGGATCTGTTGACACGGCACCTTCTGGACACTTGCTGACAGGGACAAGCAGCTTATGGGTTTTGAATGGGAAGGATTTGCTAAATAAAGCTTCAGTCCAAGGCTTTACCCCTCTCTCCCAGAGGTCAGGACACTGAAGTCCTTGGTATCTATGGAAATCACAAGGTGAACCAACAAATTATTTACATCTTACAGCTTGCTGCTTGACACTGATCCCCAGTTAAACCCAGTTATGTAATTAAGCTCATGCAATTATATTTTACACTGAAAATGCGGAGTGAGAAAGCTTCTTTATTTTACATCCAGATAATTAACAGTGGCATGTGCCTCTTTGGTCCATCGTCAAAAATTGATCTCCCGATAGAAACCTCAACACATCATCCTGGTGAAATTGACTCTGCCAAAAGCTGAGGTTCTTTTATTTTTTTATCTGTAAGTTAATTTTATGTAACTCTAGTTTCTTGGTTAATATGACATGGTGTATACTTAAATGTCTTTCATTTCCTTGTGATTTCCTTGGGAGTAGCATATGATTTATTCACTTTGTAATAATTATTGAAAAGAAGATCCTGAATGCTAGTGGAAAACATGATGTTAGGATAGGGATGGCTTTATCTGAGCTTGATTGTTAAAGGAATGATTTTTTTCTTACAAAATTCTGGTTATTGCTCTTTACTTTAAGCATGTCTTTAAACTAAGCTGGTCCACTGATTCTTCTTGTGCCTAGTGACCTTAAAAAACAAGCTTCAGGCCTCACAGAGCTCTTTGGGGGTAAATGGTCTTAGAAGGCTTGACTTCCATTGTTTCTCACTCCCTAATCCACATTAGGTACTGTCTGACTTGAAATTTCTTGGTTTTATCTCTTAGTTCTAATATTTCTTTTGCTCCTTGAGTAAGCCAACATGTCTTCATTTTATTGATGTCTGACCTTCAGAAAGGGGTAGGCTGAATCATTTAGAATGCATTTGTTTGCAAGTGACAGATAGCCAACTTGACTTTGTTGTTGTTGTTAGGTGCCATTGAGTTGGATTCAACACATAGCAACCCTATGCACAACAGAACAAAACACTGCCGTGTCCAGCACCATCCTCACAATCATTCTCTAGTTGAGCCCACTGTTGCAGCCACTGAGTCAATCCATCTCATTGAGGGTCTTCCTCTTTTTTGCTGACCCTCTACTTTACCAAGCATGATGTCCTTCTCCAGGGAATAGGCCTTCCTAACAACATGTCCAAAGTACATGAGACCAAGTCTCGCCATCCTCGCTTCTAAGGGGCATTCTGGCTGTACTTCTTCCAAGACAGATTTGTTCATTCTTCTAGCAGCCCAAGATATATTCAATATTCTTCACCAACGCCATGAATCAAAGGCATCAATTCTTCTTTGGTCTTCCTTATTCATTGTCCAGCTTTCGCATGCATATGAGGCTATTGAAAACACCATGGCTTGGGTCAGGTGCATCTTACTCCTCAAAGTGACATTTTTGCTTTTTAACACTAATGAGGTCTTTTGCAGCAGATTTGCCCAGTGCAATACATCATTTGATTTCTTGACTGCTGCTTCCATGGGCGTTGATTAGGGATCCAGGAAAATGAAATCCTTGACAACTTCAATCTTTTCTCCATTTATCATGATGTTGCTTATTGGTTCAGTTGTGAGGATTTTTGTTTTCTTTATTGTCTTAGTTATCTCTTGCTGCTATAAAAGAAATACCACAAGTGAATGACTTTAACAAACAAAAATTTATTCTCTCACATTCTAGTAGGCCAGAAGTCTGAATTCAGGGCACCAGATCCAGGGGAAGGCTTTCTCTCTCTGTCAGCTCTGGGGGAAGGTACTCGTCATCAATCTTCCTTGGTTGAGTAGCTTCTCAGCGCAGGGACCCCAGGTTCAAAGCATGCGCTATTCTCCTGGCTCTTGTTTCTTGATGGTATGAGGCCCCCAGTCTCTCTGCTCACTTTTCTTTTTTATATCTCAAAAGAAATTGACTTAAGACACAGTCTAATCTTGTAGATGGAATCCTGCCTCATTAACATAACTACCTCTAATCCTGCCTCATTAAATTCATGTTGTTGTTGTTGGGTGCCATCGACACAGTTCCAACTCATAGTCAGCCTGTTACAACAAAACAAAACACTACCTGGTCCTCCGCTATCCTCACAATTGTTGTTATGCTTGAGCCCATTGTTGCAGCCACTGTGTCAATCCTTTTCATTGAGGGTCTTCCTCTTTTTCAACGACCGTACACCTTACAAACATGATGTCATTCTCCAGGGACTGGTCCCTCCTAATAACATGTCCAAAGTGTGTGAGACATAGTCTTGCCATTCTGGCTGTACTTCCTCCAAGACAGACTTGTTCGTTCTTTTGGCAGTCCATGGTATATTCAATATTCTTCACCAACACCATAATTCAAAGACATCAATTCTTCTTCGGCCTTCCTTATTCATTATCCAGCTTTTGAATGCACATTAGGCAATTGAAAAAAACCATGGCTTGGGTCAGGTTCATCTTAGTCCTTAAAGTGATGTTTTTGCTTTTTAACACTTTAAAGAGGTCTCTTCAGCAGATTTGCCTAGTGTAATATGTCCCTTGATTTCTTGATTGCTGCTTCCATGGGTTTTGACTGTGGATCCAATAAAATGAAGTCCTTGACAACTTCAATCTTTTCTCCTTTTATAATGTTGCTGCTTATGGATCTAGTTGTGAGGATTTTTGCTTTCTTTATATTGAGGTATAATCCATACTGAAGGCTGTAGTCTTTGACCTCCATCAGTGAGTACTTCAAGTGTTCTTCAATTTCAGCAAGCAAGGTTGTTTCATCTGCATAATGCAGGTTATTAATGAGTCTTCCTCCAATCCTGATGCCCTGTTCTTCATAGAGTCCAGCTTCTCAGATTATTTGCTGGGATTATTTGCTCAGATTGAATAAGTATGGTTAGAGGATACAACCCTGATGCACACCTTTCCTGACTTTAAATCATGCAGTATCCACTTGCTCTGTTCAAACAACTGTGTCTTGATCTATGTTCAGGTTTCTCATGAGCACAATTAAGTGTTCTGGAATTCCTATTCTTTGCAATTTTATCCATAATTTGTTATGATCCACACAGTCAAATGCCTTTGCATAGTCAATAAAACACAAGTAACCAAGTTTCTGGTATTGTCTGCTTTCAGCCAGGATCCATCTGACATCATCAGTGATATCCCCGGTTCCATGTCCTCTTCTGAATCCATCTTGAATTTCTGGCAGTTCCCTGTTGACATACTGCTGCAATTGCTTTTGAATGATCTTCAGTAAAATTTTACTTGTGTGTGATATTAATGATATTGTTTGATAATTTCTGCCTTTGATTGGGTCACCTTTCTTTGCAATGGGCACAAATATGGATCTCTTCCAGTTGGTTGGCCAGCTGTCTTCCAAATTTCTTGCATTGACGAGTGACCACTTCAAGTGCTGCATCCATTTGTTGAAACATCTCAGTCTGTATTCTGTCAATTCCCGGAGCCTTGTTTTTTGCCAGTGTCTTCAGTGCAGCTTGGATTTCTTCCTTCAGTACCATCGGTTCTTGAACATATGCTGCTTCCTGAAACGGATGAGCATTGACCAATTCTTTTTGGTACAGTGACTCTGTGTATTCCTTCCATCTTCTTTTGATGCTTCCTGGGTTGTTTAATATTTTCCCTGTAGAATCCTTCAGTATTGCAGCTGGAGGCTTGAATTTTTTCTTCAGTTATTTCAGCTTGAGAAATGCCAAGCCTGTTCTTCCCTTTTGGTTTTCTAACTCCAGGTCTTTGCATATTTCCTTATATTTTACTTTGTCTTCTTGAGCCACCCTTTGAAATCTTCTGTTCAGCTCTTTTACTTCATCATTTCATCATTTCTTCCATTACCTTTAGCTACTCTACTTTCAAGAGCAGGTTTCAGAGTCTCTTCTGACATCCATTTTAGTCTTTTCTTTCTTTCCTGTCATTTTAATGACCTCTTGCTTTCTTTGTGTATGGTATCCTTGATGTCATTCCACAGCTTGCCTGGTCTTTGGTCATTAGCGTTCAGTGTGTCCAATCTGTTCTTGAGATGGTCTCTAAATTCAGGTGAGATATATTAGAGGTCATATTTTGGCTTTCTTGGACTTGTAATTTTCTTCAGCTTCAACTTGAACTTGCATATGAGCATTTGATGGTCTGTTCCACAGTTGGCCCCTAGCCTTGTTCTCTCTGATGATATTGAGCTTTTCCATCATTTCTTTCCACAGATGTAGTCAGTTTTATTCCTATGTATTTCATCAGCAAAATCCATGTGTATAGTCACCGTTTATGTTGTTGAGAAGAGGTATTTGCAGTGAATAAGCCCTTGGTCTTGTAAAATTCTGTCACATAATCTCCTGCATCATTTCTATCCCCAAGGCCATATTTTCCAACTAGAATCCTTCTTCGTCTCCAACTTTCACATTCCAATCACCAGTAATTATCAATGCATCTTGATTGCATGTTTGACCAATTTCAGACTGCAGATGTTGGTAAAAATCTTCAATTGTTTCATCTTTGGCCTCAGTGTTTGGTGCCTCATCTTGAATAATAGTCATACTAACAGGTCTTCCTTGTAGGCATATGGGTATTATCCTATCACTGACAGTGTTGTACTTCAGGATAGTTCTTGAAATATTCTTTTTCACAATGAATGTGACACCATTCCTCTTCAATTTATCATTCCCAGCATAGTAGACAATATGATTATCCAATTCAAATTGCCAACACTATTGCCAGCCTATTTCAGCTCACTAATGTCTAGGGATATTGATGTTATGTGTTCCATTTCATTTTTGATGACTTCCAGTTTTCCTAGATTCATACTTCATACATTCATATTATTAACGGATGTTTGCAGATGTTTCTTCTTATTTTGAGTCGTGCCACATCAAAAAATGAAGGTCCCGAAAATTTGACTCCATCCATGTCATTAGGGTCCACTCTACTTTGAGGAGGCAGATTTTCCCCCATCGTCTTTTGAGTGCCTTCCAACCTGAGGGGATTATCTTCCAGCGCTATACCAGATAATGTTCTGCTGCAATTCATAAAGTTCTCATTGGCCAATTTGTTTTAGAAGTAGGTCGCTAGGTCCTTCTTACTAGTCTGTCTTAGTCTGAAAGCCCCACTGAAACCTGCCCACCACGAGTGACACTGTTGGTATTTGAAATACCAGTGGTAGAATCACAGCACACACAAGCCACCACTGTATGACAAACTGACAGTTGAGTGAAGGCCATCAGAATTTACATGGGCAAAACGGGGAAGTTATTAGTTCCTCTAGGCCCTGAGATGGCAGAAACAGTTTGATCTCAGCTACTAAGCAAAGGTTTGGAGATTTGAACCCACCAAGAAGAAAGTCCTCACAATCTGCTTCCATAAAAATTATACCCAGGAAAACCCTATGGAACTTAGTTCTACTCTGTAATACATGGGGTCACCATGAGTCAGAATCGACTCGATGGCAAAGGGTTGTTGTTCCTTTAACCATCGGAAGGTCAGGAGCAACAGGAACAAAGATCTCAAGAGACAACAGAGTTGTCTGTCTCTCATGTGAGTTTCATTCTCTCCTCCTGCACACAGACTTTTCCCAGGAGGTGAGGGACATGGCTGCCTGTGGATTCGAGTTTACCTTCTTACAGTCTGAGTACCCAAGGTTCTCACTCCCAGGGTTAGTTTCTTGACTTTCAGGGAAGAATTGTAATTAGGTCAGCTTGGGTTATGGCCTGGTAAATAAGGCATTTGCTCAGCTTGGGCCAAATATCTCTCCCTTGACCAATCATTATGGGTAAAG
Organism: Dugong dugon; assembly: GCA_030035585.1. Classification (NCBI taxonomy): domain Eukaryota; kingdom Metazoa; phylum Chordata; class Mammalia; order Sirenia; family Dugongidae; genus Dugong; species Dugong dugon. The sequence continues at coordinate 95,503,847 of CM057462.1, forward strand.
AGGTACAATCATGTTGGAAGATGACGGCAACCATCTTCTCTTCTCGAAGGAGTATTGTGGGAAAAACGTTATTTTCCCCAAAGAAAATGAGTTCTATTACCAGAAGAAAGAAGGAATATTGAACCTAGAAGAACAATTAATGTTCACAAGACTTATTTATACTCTAAAGTCATGGGTCTTACAGGCAGACAGACATGAGTTCAAATACCAGATCTTACACTTGCTGCTTCCTTCAACAAATCATTTACTATTTCTTTTTTTAAAAAATCAATTATTTATTTATTTTTTATTGTAATTCAGGTGAAGGCTTACAGAACAAATAGTTTCTCATGAAACAGTAGTACACGTATTGTTTTATGACATTGGTTAACAACCCCACAACATGTCAACCCTCTGACTTCTCAACCTTTTTTTTGGTGAAAATACACATAGCCAAAGATACACCATTTCAAAAATTTCTACATGCACAGTTCAGTGACATTGACTACACTCTTCCAATTGTGCTGCTATTCTCAGTTAAGATGAAGGCTTATGGAACGAAATAGTTTCTCATTTAACAATTACTACACATGTTGCCCTATGAGAATGGTTAACAATCTCACAACACATCAACAATATCCTTACTCAACCTTGGGTTCCCTATCACCAGCTTCCTTGTCCCCTTCTGCCTTCTGGCCCTTGTCACTGGACTACTGTACCTCATTAGTCCCATTGGGGCTGTCCACTCCCAGGCTGAACGGTGAACCTCGGAGATAACTTCACCACTGAGCTAAAAGGGTGTCTGGGGGCCATACTCTCGGGGTTTCTCCAGTCTCCTTTAGGCCAGTAAATCTGGTCTTTTTTTGTGAGTTAGAATTATGTTCTACATCCTTCTCCAGCTCGGTCCAGAACCCTCTGTTGTGATCCTGGACAGAGCAGTCAGTGGTGGTAGCCGGGCACCGTCTAGCTGTACTGGACTCAGTCCGGTGGAGGCCTTGGTAGCTGTGGACCATCAGTCTTTTGGACTAATCTTTTCCTTGTATCCTGTTCTCTTCATTCTCCCTTGCTCCCGAAGGGATGAGACCAGCGGTCATTTACTATTTCTGAGACTCCATTTCCTCACATATAATCTAACTAATAGGTTTGAGGGAAGTACATGAAATAATGGTCAGAAAGTACTTAGCTGACTGCCTATAGAAAATGCTAAATAAACTCTAGCTTTTATTATTATCCTCAGCGAGATGATGGATTGATACAATAGCCACAACAATGAACTCAAATGCACCGATGATCATGAAGATGGTGTAGGACTGGGCAACATTTCATTCTGTTATACGTAAGGTCTCCACAAGTCAGAGCCATCTTGATGGCAACTACCAACAAGAACAACAATTATTATTATTATGGTGCTCTGTGAGTTTTGTTCCTGGTCGCTCTAATAACTATACCCAACCAAGTCTGGCTTCTGGGACCCAGTCTGAGAGGTGACTTGCTGGGTTTATATTCCTAGTGGGATTTTCCCAGGCCTCTCTGGGGAGATCAAATAAGAAACATTTATGCCTTCTTGAATTTCTCCACTGCCAAAAAGAATGAGAATAAGCAGAAAAAATATTTTGTTACTGAATTTATATTACAAAATAAAAAGTGACACATTTGTTTATCAAATAAATATTGAACATCAAATATGTATCCAGTATTGTGCTATGTGATGTGGGAAATGTCAAAGAAATGGAAGGTATGGTCCCTTTCGGCAGAGTTCTGTTGAGGTTGTTGGCTAATATACACAAAATAATTAGATGACAGACTATATAATCAAAAGGTGATTTGGTAGAGGCTAAGAGAAGGAAAAAAAATTCATGTTGTTGGCGTTCTAGGAAGGATCTGAGTTTGACTTTGAAGAGTGGATGGCATTTATCAAGATAAAGGTAAGCATTCCAGATCATGTGAGTGCCAGAAGAAAAAGAATAGAGCAGAAAGGAAGAAATTGTTGTCAAGTTCTGTGGGAAGTGTTGCTTTCAAAGGTCCCCCACTTTAACCCTACCACACACCAGATTTTACTCCCAAAACTATGAGAAGGAAATAAGAAAAATCAGTGTCCCTAGGAGTTACTTATGAGGCAAATCAGATCCAAGAAATGTGAAGGCATATGTGTAACATGTGGAAGGTAGGAAGGGTGGATAAGAGGCTGTAATCAGATTAGGGAAAAATGGGGTTAGAAATATTAAAGATAAAGATGAAGTTCAAATGTGGCTATGCTTTTGGTGACTAAGACACAATGGAAATTAAGACCACTGGAAATGAGAAAGTCAAAGAAATGGTAAGGTAGGTGGTTGGATCATGGAAGGGATGCTGAAGTCATGAGTGATGAGGACAGGAGGTGAGATAAAGAGGAGGACTGTGATACAGGTGCTGAAGTCATAGAGGAAGTGGGAGGAGTGTCTGAGGTTGGGGGGAAAAACAAAATGAAGCAGGCAAGGTGAACCTTAGAAGATATTTTTGGCAATTGAAGTAAATGAATGACCAAGAAACCAAAGTGAGGGGCAAAGAAAATGCCAAGCCCTCCTTATCCCTCAGTGAGTTGGGGCTAAATGGTAGGGTATAAGAGAGGGAGATAGCATCCACTACAGAGGATATAGGGGGACACTATGTCATTAAAGAAAAACTTGGCCAGGGCTTAGGCAAGGAGATACTAGGTTTACTATGGGTATATGTCTACTATTGAATAGGATATCCAAACAGTACACTGAAAGGACTATTAGAGGAGAAATTGAAGTCGGGAGAGATGAGGATAGGGCTAAGGCTGGATAAGGATGAGTCTGTAAGATTATTCTATTTGCCCTTGAAAAGGCAGATCAAGGAGTACTTCTCTGGGAAGACTTCTACCAGAGATGTCCCTTCTTTGTTCTGCTTTAGCTCTGAACATCTATAAACCTGTATTGTAATTGTTGGTTTGCTCATCTTCCACCTCCCCTGTAGTATAAGCTTCTTGAAAGATTTGTTTCTTTTTCATCTCTAACACAGTGCCTTGACACAAGCAATTCTTAACATAGCCTTGTTGGATGAAGAAATGAATGACCACGGATGAGGCGGTGATATGTACCTTTAACGTATAACCTCTTGAACTTAATCCATCCCACTGGCTCACAATATTTGTTGGGCTGGCTTTCGTTCAGAATCTAGAACAGTGCTGTCCAATAGAAATATGATGTGAGCTGTAAATGTGAACTTTGTAGGCAATTTTAAATTTTCTAGTTGACACATTGTCGTAGTTATCTAGTGTTGCCATAATAAAAATACAACATACAAGTGGCTTTAAATAACAGAAATTTATTTTCTAACAGTTCTGGAGGCCAAAAGTCCAAATTCAGGGTGTGGCTGTAGGGGAAGGTCCCTCCTTGTCTATTTCAGGTTCTAGTAGCTGCCAGCAATCCTTGCAATGCTGATGTGTCTTCCCGCTGTGAGTGTCTCTGTGTCTATTCTGCTCCTTCTATAACTCAGAAGTATTGAGTTTAGGACCCATCCTACTCTAGTGACCTCATTAACATAACAAAAGAAAACCCCTATTTCTAAACAGGGTCATATTTACAGATACAGGAGTTAGGATTTCAATACATGTTTATTGGGGACACAATTCAATCCATAACACACACTAAAAAAGAAGAAAAGATTGACTTTAATTTTTTTTATTTAACCAAATATATAAAATATATACTATGTTTTCAAAGAGGATGTAAAATACCTCATTAATAATTTTATATTGATTACTTGTTAAAAGATATAAAATATTTTATATATTGGGTTAAATAAATTTTTTTTTTTTAATACTGTGTCTTAAAAAGTGTTTGGCTGCTAATCAAAAGCTCAGCAGTTCTAATCCACCAGCCACTCCTTGGAAACCCAATGGGGCAGTTCTACTCTGTCCTGTAGGGTCACTGTGAGGTGGAGTTGTTTTTTTTTACGTCTTCAAAACCTGGTGTGTATTTTATACTTGCGTTACATCTTCATTTGGAACTACGCACATTGGAAGTGCTAAATAGCTGCAAGTAGCTAGTGGCTACCATATTGAACAGTGCAGTTCTAGATTCTAAAACATACCTAGCTCCCTCCCTTTTGATGGCCTTTATACTTCCAAGAAATTTGGAAGACAGCTACCTGGACAACAGACTGGAAGAGATCCATATTTGTGCCCATTCCAAAGAAAGGTGATCCAACAGAATGCAGAAATTATTGAACAATATCATTAATGTCACAAGCAAGTAAAATTTTACAGAAGATAATTCAAAAATAGTTGCAGCAATACATCAACCGGGAATTGTCAGAAATTCAAGCCAGATTCAGAAGAGGAAGTGGAACAAGGGATATCATTGTTGATGTCAGGTGGATCTTGGTTGAAAGCAGAGAATATCAGAAAGATGTTGATTTGCATTTTACTGACTATGCAAAGCCATTTGACTGTGTGGATCATAACGAATTATGTATAACATTGCTAAAATTGGGAATTCCAGAACACTTAATTGTGCCCATGCAGAACCTGTACGTAGACCGACAACAAGAAAAAAAAGTCATCAATTAAAACATAACACAATAATTTACTATATCAATTCTAAGAAGAGTTTCTATAATACAAAAAAACTGCATTTTAGAATCAATAAAAAATTATAACATAGTGAAAGAACTTAAAACTATCATACAATCCCTTTGTCATACTTTTATTTCTCTTTTTCCCCTTCAAGATTTTTGACAATATAGATTTTTAAATATGGGTTATTATTTATTTTTTCATATGGTATACATGTCAATAATACAAATTATAAAATATAAGGTACAATACTTTCACTGTCTGTAGTGAAAAATGTCTTTCTCCTATCCCTGTTCTCTAGTAGCCCTTTCCCCATCATTAGGGGTAACTATTGTTACCAGTTTCTTGTGTATCTTTGTGGAGATAAACTATGCATATATATTTTCAAATTATTTATATATCACTGTTCTGCACCTTCTTTTTCAACTTAACAATATCATAAATATTGTTTTATATTAATATGTAGGAGCTTTCTCATTTCTTTTAAGGATTGTATAGTATTCCACTGTATTGAAAGGCCGTATTTATTTAACTAGTTCACTACTGATAAAAATTTAGTTTGAGTGACTATATGTAGAGTACTTAGAACAGCGCCTAGCACACAGTAAGCATTCAGTACTATTATTATTGTATTGTTATAAGAATACATCTGCAGAATAAATTTCTAGAACTGAAATTGCTGGATCAAAGAACAGGTGCATTTTAAATTTTGACAGATATTTGCAAATTACTCTCTATAGACTTTGTGGCAAGTTACACTTTCTACCAAATATGCTTGAGTATGCTTGTTACCTTATACCCTTTTTCAAACAATTTATCATCAAATTTTTTGATGTTTGCTGATCCAGTAGGTGAACAATAGTGTCTCATGGTGGTTTTTATTTGTATTTTCCTCATTTTAAGTGAAAGTGAGAATTTTTCATTTATGTTAAAAATTATCTATATTCCTTTTCTATGAACTGTAATTCATGTATAAAGATTCATTATGCATAGTGGAATTTATACATTTGACTATAAATATACTTAATAACATGTATTTCACTATGTACATACATATTTGAAGTGAAATATATGCTTTTTCTTAATGGAATCTTAGTTTTGTGCATACCTAGAAAGGTGTTTCCCATTGCAACGTGATAAAAACATAATAATAACTTAAGTTTTAACTTGGTATTTTTATAATATATATTTTGACATTTTAATCTTTGACTAAAATTCCAAAGGGATATAGGTTTTCTAAATGTCTACTCGGTTGTCCTAATACCACTTACTGTATTTTAATATATTAAAATATATACAGTATATTATATAAATCCCAGTATATATTTGAGTATATTTATGGATTTCATGATTTGTTAGTATAATACTTTTTTTTTTCTTAACATGACAATATGTTTTGTTACCTTGTAAGGCTAGTTTCCTTCATTATTCTTTTTCAGAATATTTCTTGTCATTTATGTGTGGTCGTTTTTCCCTAAAAACTAGAGAATCATCTTGTCCATATAAAAATACTATTGGCATGTTATTTTGATTGTGTTAGCTGTATAGATTAACTGGGGAATATTGAAATACTTAAGATATTAAGTCTTCGTATCCATGAACACCACCTGTTTTTCCAGTTATTTAAGTTCTTTTCTGTCCCTTAGCAGCCCTGTAATATTTTCTTTATGAATCTAGCTCCATTTTTTCAATTTATTCAGAGATTTTTTTTTAATTGTATTGTAAATTGGGTCTTTACTTTTATTAAATCTTCTGGTAAATCATTGAGTGTACATATTCAGAATATTGATTCTCATGTATTGATTTTTTAACCAGATATTTTGAATTCTCTTAATATTCTCTTAACATTTGTAATATATTTTAAATTTGTTGTCTTTGAGTTTCCATGTAAACAATTATATAATTTTGTATTTGTCAGATAACCTATACTATGTTGTGGTAGTAAATAAACCCCATTTATTTTAATACAATGTAAGTTTATTTTTTACACGTGCAAAATCTGATGAAGAACAGGCAGTTTTCTGCCATTTGGAAGGGAAGAGAGGTATGGAGCGTGTACAGGATGTTTGCAAAGGCCAGGCCTTGGGAGTAGCTTACATTGCTTCTGCCCATATTCCCTTGGCCTTAATTCAGTTCTATGACCCCACCTAGATGCAAGGAAGGATGACAAATATAGTCTTCCTGTGTGTCCAGGTAGTGAAAATGGTGTGATAAATATATATCACTCTCTCCGACACTATCTTTTTCTTTTGCCCAATTTTAAAGATGGTAAAGGACATTTAAGTCTCATTTTTTATTTTAATGAGAATTTTTTCATTATGTCTCCATTTCACATCATGGTAGATTTTGGATGGAGACTTGTATATTTTATCATATTAAAGAAGTTTTTATCTCTTTCTTTATTGTTAAGATTTTTATTTATTTAATGAATGATATAAGCTAAAATTTATCAAAAATCTTTTCAGTAGCTGTGGAGATAATGATATAATTTTCTTTTTGATATCTTAACCTGGTAAATTTTATTAATAATTTCTTAATGTTGAAGTATTTCTTATTCCCAGAATAAAGTCTACTTTATTATGATATATATATAAAATGTTTTTGAAAAGCTGAATTCGGTTTGCTTTTATTTTATTTAGAATTTTTTGCATCAATATTTGTAAATGGATTGAGCTACAATTTCTTCTTTTATTGTATTTTTCAGGCTTTGTAATTCATAGAATGAATTTAGAAGCTTTTTCTGTTTTTCTGGTTTTTGAACTGTTTAAGTTGCATCTGAGTTAGCACCTGAGAGAAAGAATTCCACCATGCTTAGGTCAGTCGCTATTGTTGCTGCGAGTTTATGCTTCAAGTACATTGCCACTAAGCCTATCAGTGTTCAATCCTGGACGTATCTATTGTATCATTTATTATAGCTATAACATTGAAAAATTTTAATAAGAATGCTTTTACTGCTTCCATGAACTCTTTCTCTCATTAAGCTCTTTTATCATAGTATATGCTCTTGTTTGTTGCTGTTGTAGCTTCTGAGATGATATTGAAATTTTAAAATATATATATATTTTTTAATGCCTCTCTAGTTTTCTACATTTCCTCTGCTTCAGTAGGGGCATTTCTTCTGCTTCCATGAGTTTGTTTTCAGTGAGTTCCATATTGCTTACTTTTGTCTCTTTTGTAACTGCTGATTTTCCTTAACCCTTAATCAACATAGGTCTAGATTAAGCAGTACTCTTAGCTGATGTAAGTTTCTTCAGCACTCATGTAGGTCTGGATAGGGGGCTCCCTGGGCAGGGATAGACTAATGGATGGTGAGCGTATCAGGGAAAGTCTTGTCTTTGGTGTAAGTGGTAAGTGGATGAGCAAGTAAGGCCTGTTTCCCTCTCCCCTCCTCTCCCGTGAGGAGGATGACTACAGGGTCTGCCTGTTTTTCTCTGGATGTAGTGAGTAAGCATGTGTGAATAACTTCTGAAATATGCTGGATAGGATTTGTGTGGCATTCTCAGTCTCTATGGGACCATGAGTTTGCAAGTGATAGTTTTTGTTCATAGTTTCTCTCCCCCACCATTATTCTGGTAATAGCATCCTTTCTTCCTCTGACAATTTCTTTTCTACTCCTCCAATCATATCATGCCATTAGGAGTTGTTTCTCATAAAAACTTGTCTATCTCCTTCCCCATCTATAGTCATAGTAGTTTGCATGCGATTAAATCCAATGTAAATTTTGGTCTAAATAAATCCACCATGAGACCTCATCATCCTGCCCCTATTGACTGGACCAGAGGGTGAACAGTGATCCAAGCCAGGTCAATCAGAGTCCTTCCCTGGACGTTTTTTGTTTTTTTTTTTTTTTTTGCAGTAGATCTTGCATGGTCAAGCTGTGAAGATATGAGCTTAGAGGGTGTTAAAGGCCAGATCTCTGATCACATGGAGAAAAACTACTAAGAGAAAACAAGGTGACATGCTGGAAGAAAGAGAGATGAAAAACAGAGTTCTGAGTTCTTGGTTCTGAGAGCCAAGTTTCCTGGAGTGTGCTGGTTCTTGCTTTCACTCAGCTGTTCAGTTCTTCCTATAATTCTGTGAACTATTTCAACAAATCTCCTTTTTTCCTGTGTTAGTTCAAGTTGGAGCTCTTTTATTTTAACTAAGAGTATGGCAAGTATGAAGTATGGGCTTGTATATCTTACTCTTTCACCTATATCATACTATGGATTTCCAACTCTCCAAGTGAGACCCCTTTCTGATTTGTAGGGCCTGGACAATATTTTCCCTTCTACATTAATTGAATTGCCTCAGTGGAAATTTCAAGAGGGACAGAGTTGAATGCTGTGCTAAGGTAACTATCTTGTATATGTATATCCACCATCCTGGAACCATTTTTTAAACTTTTCCAACTATGTTCATTATTTTCTCTCCCTACCTTTGTGGCTCACTTGTCATACTTTTTTTTTTTTCTCTTTCTAAAATAGATTTTTTTCCCCAATGCTAAAATTGGGAGATAGTGAAAAAATTCAGCTTTTATAGTAAAAATGTAGTAGGATTTGATTCCAATAAATATGTATTGTAGGGCATCACCACCATTTAAGTGTTATTTCAGAAAAAAACTTAAATGACTAGTGACTTTATCAGGTCCCTTGGTGGTGCAAATGGTTTGCACTTGCCTGTTAATCTAAAGGCTGATGGTTCGAACCCACTCAGTGGCACCATGGAAGAAAGGCCTGAAGATCTGCTGCCGTAAAGATTACAGCCAAGAAAACCCTATAGAGCAGTTCTACTCTGTAACACATGTGGTCACCATGAGTCGGAATTGACTAGATGGCAATGGGTTTGGCTTTTTGATTTAATGACATTATCAATTATATTTTGTATTAGACTAGTTGTAAGCACTATCCAAGGGTCTGGTGTAATCTGAGTGCACACTTAGCAACCTGGAATAAACTCCTGAGCCATCCTTGTACTTTGATGCAAGTCAGTAATTTACTCAATCTTCTCCACAGGTCCTTTGACTTCTATATCAGACTTGACAAAATATTATATTATTTTACCAGCTGGGAATTTCTCCTTTGTACAAGTCGGTGAAGAAACACTATACTATGAAGTGACAAAATTTGGGCCACCATGTAAGCTACCGTCTTTGTTCTTCAGTAAAAACATTTTTTTCAAAAGCCTGTGAGAAAACAAAACTGTTGCTGTCAGGTGCCACAGAGTAGGTTCCTACTCATAGCGACCCTATGTACAACAGAATGAAACACTGCTGGTCCTGTGCCATCCTCATAATCATTGTTATGCGTGAGCCCATTGCTGCTGTCAATCCATCTCATTGAGGTTCTTCCTCTTTTTCACTGGCCCTCTTCTTTACCAAGCATGACGGCCTTCTCCAGGGACTCGTCCCTCCTGATAATGTGTCCAAAGTATATGAGAGTAAGTCTCGCCATCCTTGCTTCTAATGAGCATTCTGGCTGTACTTCTTTCAAGATAGATTTTTTCATTCTTCTGGCAGTCCATGGTATATTCAATATCCTTCACCAATCGCCCGAAATGATTGAACATCAACCAATTCTTTTTGGTACAGTGACTATGTGTATTCCTTCTGTCTTCTTTTGATGCTTCCTGTGTAGTTTAATATTTTCCCTATAGAATCCTTCAATATTGCAGCTCAAGGCTTGAATTTTTTCTTCAGTTCTTTCAGCTTGAGAAATGCCAGGTGTGTTCTTCCATTTTGGTTTTATATCTCCAGGTCTTTGCACATTTCATTATAATACTTTACATGAGAAAATAAAATTAGGATGTCTGATCTTTTATGACAATAGACTTGAGCAATTCTTTATGTGAAATAGAACTTTGTACATCAAGTGTTCTTACAATTGGTCATTGCTTGTTCTTTTAATTTAGTGTATAATACACGCAGCTATCAAAATTGTAGCAAAGTTTAACCAGGTGTTAGACTTACTGCCCTTATCTACACTTTGCTTTTTGGTCCTTTTCTAACAATCATATCCAGACACTTTTGTCTTTCCTATAAACACCCTCCTAACCAAAAGAATCTTTGAAATTGCTTTCTGCTCTAGCTAGTGCTTTGCTGTAAGTCTAAACCAAAACTGATGTGTATCCATACCAAATCTATGAGAGGTTTGCTCTAAAACACTGTAAAAGTTACATTAGGTGGGAGAAGGCAGACAGCCTGGGTTTCTCTGGCTCTAAAACAAAACTGACGTGTGCCCATACCAAATCTATGAGAAGTTTGCTCTAAAACACTGTAAAACTTACCTTAGGTCGGGGAAGGCAGATAGCCTGGGCTTCTCTGGCTTACCTGCCCCCCTTACATCTTTGACAATGTTCCCCAAACCCTTCGCATCAGTGCTTGCATTCACCTCCAAATTTTACATGAGCCCCTTTTCTTATTTAGAAACCTCTTTCTTACTTAGAACTGTCATTCCAAGCCCATTTTAATTTTTTCTGAACTCTATAATTCCGTCTCTTTGAGAAGACCTTCCCTAATTAACCTCATCTGGTTCTGATCACTCTTCTACTTTGCAGCCTCTCAATATTTTCCAACATGTTGCCCCACTGGATGCATCACTTGGTGTTTCACTTAGTTCTTCTCTGTGCATGTGGCCCAACTCCCGGTGGACTACAAACTCTTTGATGCAGCTGCCAGTCCTTTGACGGTAATAATGAAAATAATAAGCTAGCATGGAAGGCTTATTATGCTCCTCACATAATGTTAAGTGGGTTACTGGCAAAGTATTTAGAACACAGCTTGGTACATAGTAAGCCATTCATAAATGTTTGTCATTGTTAGTATTTATAGCCCAACAAAGTTGATATCATTATTATCCCCATGTCACAGATAAGGAAACTGTGAGGCACAGAGAGATTACTTAACTTGCCCAGGGTCACACAGCTCATTAAGTGGCAGAAACAAAACTTGATCCCAGTCTGACACCAATATCCATCCATGTTCTTAACCACTGGCTACATACACACACACACACACACACACACACACACTAATCAATCTTGTTTGCAATAATGTCCCTGCAGTTTTCAGAGCACTGTAAGTTGTACTCAAGGCAGGTTTTACTTTGGAATTCTTTCCTCTTCTAAAATTCAACTGTTTCATAGATATAAGGAAAAGAGGCACAAGGACTTATATCTCCCCAGAGAGTTTTATTTTCAAATTTAGAGGACACTGAAATACTGTCCTCAGGGATCACAATGGGTTTTTTAAAACTTCGAAGTTGCTCAGGAACTGAGTTTTTGTTTTTGTTTCTAAACTATTAATATGCTAGCTCAGACAGCCTTTTTAGTTGTCTTTTCTTCAGGAGTTCTCAGCCACCAATACCTCATATTTGCTCTGGTGAAAAAGAACTAGACTATATCAAGGGGTGAGTAATATTAGAAGTCCATTGACATATTTATAATATAAATGATTGCTTTTCAGAGACTCAGCCCTGATCATGTAAAGTACCTTACATCTGAAAGTTATTTTGAGTACATTGGCATTTGTTGCTCACAATTGTCCGGCAATGTGATAGATGTCCTCCAGTCATGTTGCTGTATTAGAGAGTCAGAAATGCCCACTTTGTTGCTGTTGTCTCGCCAGAACTCTAAAGAGGCCTTTCTCTTCCCTCTGATATCCCTCCTTCTTCTTCCTCTCCTACCTCGCCCCTTCCCTCCTTCTTTCTTAATTGTCTGTGTCTGCTCCAAGGGAACCAAGGCTCTCCGGACCCGAGGCCTGGGGTCTTGAAAGGCTCCCGGGGACCCCAAGGAGAAGAGTCAGGTGACAGGCTCTCTTTTCAAGCAGCCCGGGGCCATAACCCTTCTCACTTAGGCAGCTGCACGATACCCAGACCCCATCCCTCAAAGCTGCAAAGCTCTGGGCTCCGCCCACCCCTCGGGCCAGAAGCCGGCACAATTGCCTCTCTCCGTATTTCCACTGGGGTGAACGAATGGGCTGGAAAGCGATTACAGATGCAGGAGGCACGTCGAGAAAAACGTGTCATTTGGAAGAAAGTCTGATTCCTACTGGGACTGCATTTGGCAGCTGCAGCCACTTTTGGTTGCGAGAAAGGCTCTGCCCTCCCCACCTGCGGAGGCGAGGCGGTTCGTGTGTGCACTCGGCCGGGGCGGACGCGCTAGCGGCGAGACTCGAACCCGGGAATTTAGTGGCGCCCCGCGGAGTTCCGTCTTTGGCAGAACCAGCTGGCCCAGGTTAGAGCGGAGGAAGCCGGCGTGCACAGCTGTCTTTGGTTGGGCTAAGGCCTCCCCTCCCTGCTCTCTCCCGCCTCCCGCCCCAGAAATTATCTCAAGCGTTCCCAGTTTGATTCCAGAACCCCACTCGGGTAGGTTCTTCTGTTTCTTTGTTTTAATGACAGTTCCCAGCCCTTTTGCATGTCATGTGCGATTAATACCCTGGCTCTCTTGAAGGCAGCTGGGGTGAAATTTCTTCTGCATCATCCTTTTGGGGATCATTGTTTATGATGTGACGTCAACCGGATTGATTTTTCTCTCTTGAATGGGAGAGAGAGAGAGAGAATGTGTGCAGAGGGTACAGGCACTGACATTTGGAATTCCTTCAGGGCAAAAGATGGGAATGGGAGCTTAAGAGTGCTGCCTGGACTTTATGCGGCATAGATTTATTAAGAAGTTTTTCTTTAAAAAAAAAAAAAAATCCCCTTCGCAGCGAGCCCCTTAGGTGCTCCTTTCATGCCCAAACCCCCTGTTAAGGTGGCAGCGCCTGATAATTAAACTCAGGCACCCAGCCGCTGCAATAGGCTTAGGAAGGCGGCGAGGAGGGGCGGGGGAAGTGCGTCACCAGGTGGGGAAGGGGCTGTGTATTTGGTGACAAGCGGGAGGGAACGGGGGTGGAAGGGAATGGGGACGGGAAATAGGTTCTGTGGGCTCTCCGCGGGTATTGTGTCAGGAGATGCAGCCTGGCTACCATGTGACGCGGTCCAGAGTTGAAGGGATTGGCCAAGGCAGCGCAGGCGGTGCAGCTCGGCCGGCTTGCTCTTCCTCTGCCTTTCTCTCTCAGCATCTTCCTGGGAGCCTGTAAGTGAAGCAGCACCAGCAGCATCCATGGCCTGTCTTTGGGGTTAACACTTGTCTCCTCTGGCTTTGGCAGCTGGCAGAGCAGACCTCGGAAGCGCCGCTGTGAGGACTTAACTGGGAACTGGAATCATATCCTCTTGTGTTTTTTCAGACTCCTTGGAAATTAAGGAATGCAATTCTGCCACCATGATGGAAGGTAGGATGCTTTCTGCTGTGGTTGACTGGATTCAGGCAAGGTTTGGGCAGAGCAGCGCTGAAGAATGTGTGCAGCTTGTGTGTGGCTGGTCTAGAACCTGGTTGCCCAGATTTTGCAAGCAGAAATGCTGCAGTTTGCTTGCAGCGGCCCACGGCTCAGACTAAAGGAATCATACCACAGAGCTTTTGCTTAGCTCAGAATCTACAGAGCTCCCTGCTCCTTTGAAAGAGAAAAGCCTAAAGTGTTTGCGGGGAGCTGAGATAGAGCTAGGAAAGAGCTTGCAGAGCAAATAAGTTGGGAGAGAAGATAAGGTTTTCTGTGCTGGGTTCCTGGGACTATACTGATTAAACATTTACAATGGAAACTTGGTTTCTGAAATTGACATTAGACAGGAGAGGTCATTGACAGAGTTATCCGTACTGTCATTTTCAGTGATTAAAAATGTTTAAGAGTCATGTAAGATATTTTTATCTCTGCAATTTACATCTTATTGTTGGGGGGAGGGCACAGAAAATTTGGTCCATAAGCTATAGTTTTATGAGGATGTCATCACAACAGAATGAGCAATATAAGGAAAATATCCAGGCCTCTTGGCCCCTGATTCCGGGTCTTATCAGGTTAGGAACGAATTTTGTGCTTCCTAAATGCTTTCCTCATGCAATGGTCCCTAGCCAAGCATTAAATGATTACTTGCTGATTACCTTTTTGCATTCAATTTGAAGTGTAAAGAGGAACTTCTCCTGGGGATGAGCTTTTTAAACTATATTTTATTGTACTTAAATACCTTTCCAAGCTTGACATAGTGACAGGCAAGATTGCCTCAAAAAAAAGCAGCAAGCTGATCAGGAAAGAAGCAAGCAGCTCTATACTGGCTTTGATTTTCTGTTTTCACACTACAGGATGGTGTAAAACTCCTAGCCTTTCCTAAGATGACAGGCAGAAATTTGTCCCCAGACTGGATTTCACAATGCAGAATCGAAAGCATAATGGGTCTCAAATCAGCCAAGAAAATGGCAGAGAAGCCACCTCTTAAGCCAAGATCTATCCTACAGATTTTAAACATTCCTTAGAAATTTACCAAAATGGAGTAAGGGGAGAATGGTTTGAAAAAAAAAAAAAAACAATTTAGCCTCTACCTGGCAGAAATGAATTCTTTTTGCTCTCTCTGTTATCATGTCAAACATTGTTAATGTGATTTGGGAAGTGAATAATTCTAGAGTCATGGCCCACAGATTTTAGAAAATAGCTTTAAAAGAGAGATTGGGCATCATTTCGCTATGGGGCCTGGTTGTGTTTGCAAAGGGCTCTGAACCTAGTTCTTTAAATATAAGCCTAAATAAATTGAGGTTACTAATGCTCTGAGATTAAACCATTTTCATTAATTCAAAGTGGATTTAATATTTGAATAACAAGGCAAGACAAACAAAAAGAGTATTACTGATGTACTTTTCAATTAAAAGCTCATGTGAATTACCCTCCTCAGAAAAAAATCTTGTCTAGAAGTATTATATTTCTCTAGCTACCTTTCATGTAGCATTTCTGTAAAATGTACCTCCACACACATTCTGATTAGATTTTAATCTCGCATGGGCAAGTGGAAGATCTTGCATTTGGCTTCTTGCCTTGCAAACTGTGGAACTAAAGTGTCCCCTCTGAAACTACTAACATTTACTGATGCTTATTAATAATTTTCCTGGTAATATGGTCTATTGTGCCATCCCAAAATCTAGTGCAAAGCCCTGTGATAAGCTTATCTGAGCTGCCTAAACTGAAATGAGAACCGAACAAAGACTTGTGTGGGAGCTGAACTGGCACTATTGCTCTGGGTTGGCCAGATTTATCTAACGAAGGATGTTACCTCAGCATTGGTCTGAATTAGAGGTGACACTATGGAGACAGTTGTTTTCCATCACATCCTTGCAAAAGAAATTGGACAGGTTTTCTTTTGGCTTAAAAATATAAATGAAACTAATATTTATGTATATTTTTATCTACTCGTTGCTATTTAAATGCTTTTCAGGACTTAAGTATCTTAATGGCTCAGTAACCTTAGAAAGGCAGGTGGGAACCTTACCCAGAAATTAATTTGCCTATCAGTGGCCTTCCAACTTAGTTGCCAGTCTTTCCGGCAGTAGGTATTCATGTTTCTGATACTGGATCCAAGAGTTGCACCTCTGAATTGCTCTTAATCTGAAGATGTGGTATAAGAATAGTTATTATTTCTGTTTAGCTCATCTGTAGAGGAAACTAAGCCGTTACATCTATTATGATAACCTTGGAAAGTAAGGAATTCCCTAAAAGGCACCCCCAAATCCTATCACTGCAACTGTCTGTTGAAACATCAGTGGACTCTGAGAATGTGTGACCACACATCTAGATAAGATAATGTCTGTAAAAACTAGTATGTGTCACACACACACATGCACACCCTCACACATGTACAGTCATCCACACATATACATATTTCTAAAGCAGGAGAGAAGTACATTTGCATATGTGTGCGTGTATGAATTTCTATACTTCTGAAGTGTTGTAATCTGCTGCTCAGGAAAAGCATGGCCATGGCAACTCTTCAAAGCTACTTATCTACTTTGGGTAAAGCAGTAGTAAACAAATTTTCAGCAGAATGGCGTATAGTTTAGTTTTATGCTCTTGTTTTTATGCAACAGGGATATAGGCTCCATTCATTCAATGCCTAGTGGAAATCCTGGCCATAGACGAGGACTGTTGTTACCTCTCCAGTTATTCTAATATCAAGGAAGGCAATAAAATAATTCTTCAGGGACCTTGATCAGGTTACCAGTAGTTTGTGCCTCCATGATTCACCAAATATTTTTATTAAAAAAAAATATATATTTTAAGGGACTTGATTCCTGGATTCTTGCATTCCTTATTTTTTGGTCGGTTTGAGTGGTTTCTTTCCTGAAGAATGTCACATGATAGGGAGCTTTATGTATTATGAGTGTGAAGGGAAAGATGATGAACAAAGGGAATTATTTGCAAAGGGGTACGTGTATTGGCTAAGCTTACAAGGCAGTCTGTGGTTCGGGCAACTATTCTTTTTTCCTATATTATTATTACAGTTTGAAAATGGCATTATAGCTACTGCTTCTAAGATGGGTGACATTAAGTCAGAGTTTCTTAGGACATCTGTTTTACTTGTGAGGCTGACTTGGAAGTACTTTCCCTTGTCCATGCAGAACAGAACTGGACTGAAGGTACTTTGTGCTTCTAGTTTCATATTCAGGCTCTTAGGTGGTATACTGGAAAGATAAGTTTCTGGGTGCCAATGGTTTTACCCTATATAATGATTTTTAACCATTAACAAGTATATTTTTAAGGGCTTATTGTGTTTAATTGCAATGTGCAAGGTGATTTCATACATTTTATTGTATTTACTACTCACAACCACCTGCAAATAAGTGTATTCTGCATAATGTAATTTTGCAAGTCTTTTTCTAAATTGTAAAAATAAAAAATAATATATTGGTGGGAGAAATGGTGGAAGAGAATTTGAACTCAAGTTCATTTGACAACAAAGCATATTTTTGACCCCTTGTAGCCTGGCAATCTGCTTCCGTAAGGATTACAGTTTAGGAAGACCCTATGGGGCAGTTCTACTGTGCCCTATAAGGTCACTATGAGTTGGAATTGACTGGACCTCACACAACAAACATTTTAAATAGTAACTTTTTTTTTTTTTACTTTGTATTAGGGTGAGACATGTTAACCTAACTGAAAAATAGTCTTTAGTTTCTTAGGTTGCATAGTCTGTTTCTCTCTTAAATATGAGTACTCACAGAACCGTACACTTTAATTCTTTTTTAATGCCTTTTATCTCTATAATCGTTTAATAGATCATTTTGAACAATTCTGGATCAACTAACCTTTGTTGCAGTGAAACTTATAAACAGCAAAGGGCTTTTTTTCCCCTATCTGAAATGGAGTTTTATAATATTTAGAAAATGCTTTGATGTGATCAAATAGGGAAAAGCATCTCAAAACTCGAGCTGTTCATTTTATATTAGCTAAGAAGTTTTAAAGGAAATGCTCCTAATTCTCCTACCAATTCCCTTCCCAGAAATGGTGAAGTTATTTTGCAAAATCTAAGCCTGCATTTGAGATTCTAATATATGATCTATCACTTATGTAATTTCTCATCTTCCTCTAGGCTCTGTGTAAGAAAGTGCCTCCTTAGACATATAAGTTTCCATCCAGTTCCAGGAGTCAATTTCAAATCTCCAAAAAGAATATATATATAAAAAAATAGCTTATATAACCCATGCTGTAGGAATCTGGATGATCCTTTCTGTTGGGTTTGGCATGTACACTCTCCATGTTTCATATAAACAAGTTACAGGAAGTCACCAACTCACAATCTTTAATGTTCCTGAAAGTTTGTAAGTTGGTTACTTGGAACATGTTTTCCCATAGGAATACTATATAAATGATGATTAGATTCTCATACTATGAAATCAAAGACCATTAATCTGCTATCTAGCTAAAATAAATAATTGCCTTGAAATGAGCAAAGCACAGTAGTGTTGCCATAGTAATTATCCAAAAGAAAGTGATGGCATTAAATATATTTTTAACTTCAAATGATGGTGTTTGAGGAAAAGAAGGTTTAATTAGAGGTGAAGACAAAATCAGAAGGGGATTTTTAGGTATTTCTGAAGTTTTAGAGACTTATGACCTAGCATTTTGCCATTATGTTTAGTTTTATTTCTATATTTGTGGCTTTACTTTCTCTCAGTTAAGTTCTATCATATGTGCTGCTGTTAAATTGTGATTAAAGTCATCATGTAAACTCACAAGTGGAATTAAGAGAGGGAGAGAGAATTTACTGAGAAGACTGTGAAGGAGTTGGAAGAGAGAAAAAGAATAAGGGGTTCTAATGGATTTGAGGTCACGTATCTGAAAAAGTCCCTGAGGAGAAATTAACGGAATAAGGAAGAGGGCATAGGTAGAGAGGAACTGGAGAGCATGGTAAGCACAGGGTGCCACTGAGGAGAAAGTGGGCTGCGGGGTCTAACCTGTTTGTGTACTGACTACAGGTATTGCTATGAGCACACAGTGGATTGCTTACCAGTGGGGGACCTGTTGGGGAAGGCTCTTTAGACGTGAGGAAGAATGAGTCTTCATTCATAGAATCATATATCATCAATTAATTGCATCTACAAGATTTTAGAAAGACATTCAGTATCCATATTTAAATACTTCACATCATGCTACTTCCTTGTTTACAAAGGTTCAATATCTTCCCATTTCTCTTAAAATCCACAATCTACAAGAGTCTGCATGCTTTGGTCTTCTGTGCCTCTCCAAACTCATCTAATGCTTCCCTTACACTGATAGCCATACTGCCCATCTTGTAGTTTCTAGAACAAGTACTTTCCTGCCTTAAGTCTTTGGTGCTTGCTACTCTCTGCCTACAGTACTTTCCCCTAGCTCACTGAGTTGCTGATTCTCTTGTGGTCCTAGCAAAACTGCCATCTCCTTAGAGAAGACCTCCCTGTCATCTTTGCCATCCCTAGCTCCCAAATACACACCCCACACCACTCAGTCTCTCTCAGTCCTCTCTCTCTCTCCTCGGAGCTGATTTTCATTTCATGGTTGTTTAATGATGCATGGGCCAAATCTCTCACTCACAGGTAAGTTCCATGAGGGCAGGGATCTGGTCTGTCATACTCGCTTCTGTATCCTTAGCTCATGGCACCCAGCAGATGCTTAGCATGTTTGTTTATTGAATAAGTAAATGAAACCAGATGTAAATGATTCAGATGAGTACATACTGCACATTGTTAGGTGTTATTGTGGACATTATGGTGAATACAAATAAATAAATAAATAAATGCTTAAATGTGCATTCTTGTTGGAGAAACATGACCTGTAAACATAAAACAATTAGGAAACAAGTCAATATATTATGAAGTGCTAAATTTAATACATGCTGAGAAGCAGAAGAAAAGAAATAGTCCACCTGAAAATATGTACTTGAGCTTAAATTATTTTGGTGATTATCTCCAAGGAAATGCTTTTTCTTTAAATTGTACTTCAGATGAAAGTTTACAGAACAAGCTAGTTCTTCATTGAACATTTAGTACACATATTGTTTTATAACGTTGGTTAACAACCCCACAATATGTCAACACTGTCCCTTCTCATCTGGTTCCCTATTACCAGCTTTCCTGTCCCCTCCTGCCTTCTAGTCCTTGACCTT
Source organism: Dugong dugon (assembly GCA_030035585.1). Taxonomy (NCBI): domain Eukaryota; kingdom Metazoa; phylum Chordata; class Mammalia; order Sirenia; family Dugongidae; genus Dugong; species Dugong dugon. The sequence continues at coordinate 95,523,875 of CM057462.1, forward strand.
GGGCTGTTGTGCCCCTTTAGTCTTGTTTTGTTTTACGGGCCTGTCTAATCTTTGGCTGAAGGGTGAACCTTGGGAGTGACTTCATTACTGAGCTAAAAGGGTGTCCAGGGGCCATACTCGGGGTTTCTCCAGTCTCTGTCAGGCCAGTAAGTCTGGTCTTTTTTTGTGAGTTAGAATTTTGTTCTACATTTTTCTCCAGCTCTGTCCAGGACCTCTATTATAATCCCTGTCAGAGCAGTCAGTGGTGGTAACCGGCCACCATCTAGTTGTACAGGACTCAGTCTGGTGGAGGCTGTGGTAGATATGGTCCATTAGTCCTTTGGACTAATCTTTCCATTGTATCTTTGGTTTTCTTCATTCTTCCTTGCTCCGGCAGGGGTGAGACCATTGGAGTATCTTAGACGGCTGCTCACAGGCTTTTAAGACCCCAGACGCTACTCACTGAAGTAGAATATAGAACTTTTTATTTATAAAGTATATTATGCCAATTGAGCTAGATATTCCCAGAAACCATGGTCCCCACAGACCCTAGCCCAGCAGTTTGTTCCCTCAGGGAGTTTGGATGTGTCTGTGGAACTTCCATGACCTTGCCTCCAAGGAAGTTCCCAGTGTCAGTTTTGTCAATAATCCCTAGACTGTTTTTTTTTTTCTTTTCTTTCTCCCTTCTGCCTTTCTTTGTATTTCTTCCCTTCCTTTCTCCACTTTTCCCACTCTTCTGTCTCATCTTTCCCATCCAGGGCTCTGTTTCCTTTTCTCTGGTTTATGACCAGACCTGAAAATAGTGGCTTTTCGAGCTAGAGACTTTGACTTGGAATTTGATAAAGTACTCTTAAATAAATTAATTAGTCACGTGTTATAGGATGTATTTTTCTGTGCAGTGGCAATGTCATAGTATGTGAGATTTCTCAGAAACCAGATTATCCCTGATTGGCAAGTATGTTAATCTTAGAAGCTCACTATTTTGGCTGAATTTGTGCAGGGTGGGCTTTTTGGTAGAAAGAGCATGGACTCAGAAGACAGACTTGAGTTTAACAGTTGCAACTGCTTGACACTGTGCCTTGGGAAAGTCATTTTACCTTTCTGGGCTCTGCTTCCTCATGAACAAAATGAAATAATTTATCTGTCATATCTCTAGAACTTCCATCTCTAAGAGTTTGTGTCATCTGCTGAAGGATTTGAACTCCCCATGTCTACTCCCTCCAAGATCTGAATTCTAGTGATGGACTCCTCTTCCTTCCACTTCAAAATATACTTGTCCCTGATACACACATAATTTAAATGTATTACTGTTTGCATTGCATTGGTTTAATCTTCCTTTGTTGTTTGCATGCACACCACAAGTTAGTTTTGCATTTTTGCTGTATTTGAAGACAACAAGTGCATTTATATAACCCTTCCTCTATAGCCACTAGCATAGAGGTGTTTATTTATTCAAATTACATATTCAATACCTATTAGGTGCCAGGCACAGTTCTAGGTGCTGGAGGTCTAGGAGTAAACAAAACAGATAAAAAGTCCTGCCTATTTGGTGCAGGAGAAAAATGATTAAAAAAATAAAATATAAAAATATAGAGTACAATACCTGGGAGTAAGTACTATAGAGAAAACTAGAAGAGAGAAACAGAAATATTGGAAGGGATAGGGTGGGTGGGGTTGCAGAGGTCAATAGGATGGGGATGGAAGGCTTTGCTGAGAAGCAGATATTTGAGCAAAGACCTGAGAGAGGGGAAGGGATGACTATTTGAAAGAAGAGTGCAAAGGCAGTGGAAAGAGCTAGTGCAACGTGCAGAGGCCTGCGTGGGAGTGCGCCTGGCATGAGGATAGAAAAGCAAGGAGGCTAGTGTGGCTGGAGCACAGAATGGGGCAGGGGAGAGATGTACAGGAGAGGGAGTCACAGAGGTAAGATACAGATAGGCACCTGTGAGTTCTTATTAATGATAGGAAAACCTGTTTCTTTTTGCAGAAGTCAGTCAGCATGAGTCCTCGTGATCTATGTATCAAAGGACAGGTTGGCATTCAGAAGCCTGGGGTTCTGATAGTGGTTCTATGACTGTCTTATGATGGCACCTCTCTGACCGATCCTTCCCACGTATTTAACTAAAGAATTGAAGATCATGCCCTTGCCTTAGCTCGTGTTTCTGAACCAAAGTTAGAGCTGAGTCACAGACTGGCCGAGGGTTCAGCTACAACTGTAAGTTTGAATATTTCCATGGAAGAGATATAGCCCCATGATATGGGTCACTTCAGAATCAGAATTACCTATCAACTCACATTTTTTTTTTTTTTTTGGCTCATATACCAAATACCTTCATTTTACTTTTAATTTGTATCTACCTCTATTATGTACCAACACTAGTATTTTAGGATTTTTTAAAAGACTGTGCAGAGTTGCTAACCTATGCTTCATATCTTTTAACAAACAATATAAGGAGGGACATATCGTGCTCACTTAGGGCACTGTCATAAGACTATATGACATTTGCACACACGATTCCCAAAATGTTTCATTCATTCAGCTGGTATATATGGAACTTTTCCTTTAGTCTCAGGCACTGTGCTAGGCACTGTGAACATGGCAGCACTATGTGGTAGAAAGAATAGGTATTACTATCTTTATTTTGGAGCTCTGGTGGTGTAGTATTTAAGAGCTCAGCTGCTAACAAGATCAGCAGTTCAAACCCACCAGCCACTCCTTGGAAACCCTATGGGGCAGTTCTACTCTGTCTTATAGGGTCACTATGAGTCGGAACTGACTCGAAAGCACTTAACAACAACAACATCTGTAATTTAAACAGGAGAAAACTTGGGTCTAGAGAGATTAAAACGAGTCACTCAAGGGGACCACCTTACTAAGTGGCAGAGCCAGCCCTTATTAGCCCCTCTGGACTCCCAGTCAAATGCTCTTTATTCATATAATGGTATAGCTGGAAAGTCCTGCTCATATCTGAAATTGTTTGACCTGGGTCTTGGACTGACAAGCAAACAGCAGATTATTTAAATTTGACATGGTGCTTCAAAAACCTTTTTCAGAAGTAAGCAAGTAAATTTTATTATCAAGTCATCATCCTTCTGACTTTCAACTTGAACAAGGCCACCTAACGTAGCAGTGTTTTATCTCAATGGGCTTCTTTCATTGGCACTCACTGTTTTCCTAGGATTTTATGATGGGAAGGGACATGTGATGTCACTGTTCCAGTGGACTACATTTTCACAGCTTAGATTCTCCAAAACATTTTCTCAGAAAGCCTGGGTCTCACTATGAACAAAAACCTTTTTTTCCCTGAGAAGGGCAGCTTGGTGTTCACTGATATTCTGTGAATGCCTTGGTCATTATCATGAAAACATGATAGTGTGTGCCATCACTTGCAGACTAACCAATCTAGTCCAACCTCATTTTACAGTTGAGGAATGAAACAACTTATCCAAAGGTTTTTATTCTCTCTGTAAGAGGACAAGTCAAAGTTTATTTTAGTAATGATTCCAAAAAATGTGAATAGACAAAGACTTGGAGCCTGTGGTGTCTTTCCCGTTCAAAGGTGCTGAGGCTGGTTGGGTGACTGCCCAAAGACACACAAATGAATGTGCCCCCAGGGTCTTTGCTCTGCTTAGTACACATACAATGTGGCCATTTATAGCTCTCTCCTCTGCTGCCATGGCTCAGGCGTCTGCTCTCAATGAGTCAGTGCAATGCAGTGGGAAGAACCAGGACTTGGAGGCGCTGTATCTCCTGCTAGCTAACTGTGTGACCTTGAGTGAGTTCTGGAACCTCTTTTATTTATCCTCGGCTTCCCCATTTGTCAGGTAAGAATAATGCTGGCTCTTCCTACCTCACAGAGTTGTTGTAAAGATCCAAGGAGATAATAAATATGAAACATCTGAAATAGTTTGATGCAAATGTTATTCTCTCAGAGGTTTCTCAGTTTGCTTGTTACATATGGTTTTCTTAACATTCAGTGGCTAGGCATCACTGCTTGCTATTTTGCTTTTCAAGTATGTCATTGCTGCACCTTTTTTGCAAATAGGCCTTGTAGATTTCCCTCTTCTCTTCATACTGCTTATTTTCTAGCAGATTCTGCATCTCTCCTGTATCTCTCTGTTCTCAATGTCGATGTACTGTACTACCCCTTTCTTGGCCATGAAAGGCATCACTAACCAATAACAGCTGCCCTTCTCTCTGATCTCAGCATCTTTCTCAACATCCTATTCCAGGCTGCCTCTGTCAATTGACTGAAGTTTGCACATGACGTGATATCACTTTGCTTTCCCTGGCATGGGCAGTTTCCAAGAGTTTAAATACAGTGAATAAAGCTGGAATATAGGTGGTCTACCTGTGCATCCAGCCTTTGTGAATACCCTTAGTGAATCACTGAGAAGGACATAAAAATTGCTCACAGCATTAGTGATGAGGTAGGAACTGTAACAGGTAGGCCCCTACTCTTGTGCTATCGATTTTTACTCTCAGGTTTCTCTCAGCCTCCTTGTGCCCCCAATTCAAAGAACTGTCTACTTTACCAGGTAGCCAAGCTAGAGTCAGTCCTTGGATTCATTCCTGATTCCCCCTTCCTGCCTTAGTAGGTCCTCAAGAGCTGTAGGTTATCCTACCTAAGGAGACCCTGGGTAGTACAAATGGTTAAGCATTTGACTACTAACTGAGAGGTTGGTGGTTAGAACCCACCCAGAGATGCCTTAGAAGACAGGCCTGGTGATCTTTTTCTTCAAGGCCACAGCCTTGAAAACCCTATGAAGCAGTTCTACACTGTATACATAGGGTCACCATGAGTCGGAATCAACTTGATGGCAACTAACAATTGTCTCCTGACTCTGTTCTCTCCTCTTCATCCCCTGCTACCACACCTGATCAGACAGACCTTCCTAACTACTCTCCCTGCTTCCACCTTCCAATCCATCCTTCACATAGCTGTCCTCACTTGAAGGAAAGCCTTAGATTGCTACCCATGCTTATCAAATGAAGTCCACATGCCTTAGTGTCATATGCAAGGCTTTCACCCAATGGCTGCCTTCTACCCTCGTCTCTCACTCTCTCCTCCCACTACCTCTATTCCTCATCTCCAGCTCTCTGCCATTCTCTTTCCCCTGCATTTGCCAGTCTTTCCCTTCTCTGTATGGTGATCGACTTCTCTGATAATTCAAGGTCAAACAAAACGGCTCCATGGAGCCTTCCTATATCCCCCCAGGTTGACAGTGAGATGCTTCCTGTTCTGTGCTCACTCAGATTACAATTCCCACCCTCCAAGGCCACGTAGCAGATGTTTTGAGGGCACTGGCTTTGGCGTCAGACTGACCTAGGTTAAACCCCATGTGTGTGACCTTGGGAAGCTGGTGACGCCTTCTGCTTCCTCATCTGGAGAATGGGAGTGATAATCACAGTCTTTTTGTAAGTCCTTAAGAATTAAATCAGAAAGTGCACTTGTAGCACTTAGCTTAGGACTTGACAAAGAAGTAAGTTCTCAATAAATCTTAGCTGCAGTTATTCTGTGTTAGGCACATCACACTATCATATCTGCCTTGTTCTTCCCCAACTGGGCCAAGGACTTTGCCAGAGTGGGGACCATGTCTTAGTCAGTTTTGTATCCCCAATGCCTGGCATGTGTAAGGGCTCAGTAAATATGCAGTAAATGAATGAATCTTGTCTATGAATCACAGAATTTTGGAGGCATACTCAGGCTACCCAGCATATGGTTACCATGAATATTAAATGAGTTAATATATGCAAAACATTTAGAAGAGTATTTGGTTCATAGTAATGCTTCTGAAATATTACTCTCTTGGGCACATCAGCGGCTCCAGTACAGTTCCTTGATGCCAGGCAGTACCTGGATTGTGCTCTCTCTGCTCTCCCCAAAGCATCCATCTGCCGCGTAGGATCACGCTGGCTGAGAGCCGCACTTGGCTTCCAGGAGCATGCAGTTAATCTAGTCTCTCACACAAGTCTGCCTGACTCCTTTAATTGCTTTCCTCTGATTTTAAGAGGAATTAGATTTCATTATAGAAAAGGTGGAAAACAGAAAGATACAAAGAAGAAGTTGAAATCACCAATAAGCTCATTTTTATGAAATACTGCTACAAGTTGTTGAGTATAGAACATGGGCTTTGGAGACAGACAAATTGGAGGCTCGGAGGCTCGTTAAGTCTCAGCAATTTTTTTTTTAAATTTTTAATTTTTTTATTGTACTTTAGATGAATGTTTACAGAACAAATAGTTTCTCATTAAACAGTACACATATTGTTTATGACAATGATTTACAACCCCATAATATGTCAACACTGTCCCTTCTCATCTGGTTCCCTAGTACCAGCTTTCCTGTCCCCTCTTGCCTTCTAGTCCTTGTCCCTAGACTGTTGTGCCTCGTTAGTCTCATTTTGTTTTATGGGGCTGTCAAATCTTTGGCTGAATGGTGAACCTCAGGAGTGACTTCATTACTTAGCTAAAAGGGTGTCTGGGGGCCATACTCTTGGGGTTTCTCTGGTCTCTGTCAGGCCAGTAAGTCTGGTCTTTTTTTGTGAGTTAGAATTTTGTTCTACATTTTTCTCCAGCTCTGTCTGGGACCCTCTGTTGTGATCCCATTCAGAGCAGTCAATGGTGGTATCCAGGAACTATCTAGCTGTACTAGACTCAGTCTGGTGGAGGCCGTGGTAGTTGTGGTCCATTAGTGCTTTGGACTGATCTTTTCCTTGTATCTTGTTTTCTTCATTCTCCCTTGCTGCCAAAGGGGTGAGACCATTGGAGTATCTTAGATGGCTGCTCACAGGCTTTTAAGACCTCAGACACTACTCACCAAGGAAGCCTCAGCAATCTTATCTGTAAAGTGGGTGAAATAACACCTACCACCTAGGATTGTTGGGAGGATTAAATGAGACAATCTATGGACAGCACTTAGCACATTCAGTAAATGGTAGCTCTTAATAGCTTTATGCTCAAAATATATTTCTATATCAAAGGACCTAATTTTATATATGTATGTATTTGTGTGTGTTGCATATATATATATATATGACACCAGGAGATATTAGGCTTTTCTGAGTTAAAATTCATTTCATTTTACGTTAGATTGTAACCATGATCCTAAGCAGTGTGTATGTTTGTTAAGAACATGGGATCTGAAGACAGACTTTTGGGATTCAAATCCTGGCCTCTCACCTTAAACTGTGTGAACTTAGGCAAGTTATTTAACTTCTCTCTGCAAAATGGAGATAATTCCTACCTCACAAGGTTATTATGAGGATTGTTGTTGTTGTTAGTTGCCGTTGAGTTGTGACTCATGATGATCCAATGTGTGCAGAGTAGAAGTACTCCACAGGGTTTTCAAGGCTGTGACCTTGAGGAAGCATATCACCAGGGCTGTCTTGCAAGATACCTCTAGGTGGATTAGAACTGCCAACCTTTTAGCTAGTAATCAAACACTTGACCATTTGTGTTACCCAGGGACGACTCATTATGAGTGTTAAATGAGCTAAATATGTAATATGTGTTCTATTATTATATATAATATGTATAAAGAACATGATACAGTGTAAATGTTCTATCAAGAAGTGTTAACCATCAGTATCATTGTCATGAAGTAGTCTTCAAAAGCATTATTTTTATTGGTTGCATAATATTCTATTGTGTTATGATTTATTCTACTATTCCCCTGTAGTCATTTAGATTGTTTGCTGGAGCTTGATTTATTTGTAGAGCTAAAAGGCTCATATTAATGAGGCATATGCTATGGTATCAATTCTTGGCTCTTGTTTAATAAGATGGCTTGGGGAGGTGGTGAGAGGTCTGTATTGGGTTCTAGTCCTGGCACTGCCCCAGCTAGCTAAGTGACTTTGGACAAGCCACTTAGCATTGGAGAGAGAAAACAAAGTAGTAGAAAGAGAAATTGATTTTAATTTAGATAAGTCTAACATCTCCTGGTACCCTTCTTTATCAGCTATGAGGATGAGGCTAAGAATTTGCTAGATGGGTTGGAATTGATTTTTGATGTCCTCTGCAGGCCCTAGCTGTATATTTTGGGAAAATCATCACTTCTTTATTTTCCCATCTGTAGAATGGTAAATGTTGTGAGCCTTCCTGCTGTTTTCACTGGGCTATAAATATCAAAGGACATACTATATGCAAAGTATTTTGTAAACTACAAATTTTTGTATGAATGTAATATAGTCTGAGGACCGTTGTTATCTTTATTGTCTTGGAAACTGTTTTCAAGTGAAGGATTGGGTTAGATCATCTTGTAGGTGCTAATTAGTTTTAAGATTCTGTGGTCTAGTACAAGAGTTTCAGGATGAATCTTGTCTACACTCAACCTCTCTCTCAGTTCCCTCCACCTTTCATGCACATAAGTGATTCTCTTCATTTCTTGATACCAAGAGATGAGCACCTTTCCTGATTCGATGAATTATTTGTTTGAGCAGGGAAGGCTACATGTAATTTAGTTAAACTGAGTAAAAATATTATTTCTAATAATGGCTATGTAGTGAGACAATTTAAAATGCAGGCAATCACCAGGTTATAAATGAGATCCGTTCCTAAGTTTGTCTTTAAGTCGAATTTGTAGGTAAGTCAAAACAGGTGCATATGGGTCTTATTTAGCCTAACTTTATTGCAAGGAAAGGCTTGAAGCCTTTTCAATGATTTAAAAGCTGCATGTGCAGCAAATGAAGGTGATCGTGATGAAGACTTTGTTGTGAGTAGGGACTGGTTCAGTTGTTTCAAAGTGAGGGCAAATTTACATAACTTTAAAGGGCAAGTATGAGTTGTCCGTAAGTTGGATATTCATAACCCGGGGACTTACTGTACATTTTGAAGTGTGCTCAACTGAAATCTATCTTTGCCTAGTTACAAAACCAAATATAGTTCTGTATATAATTTCAATAAAGTCTAATCCTCTCCATATAAATGCCAGATCAAATTATTTGATCTGGCTTTCTTCTTTTGAATTTTCCACTGTATACAGTCCTTATGGCAACACACTTCAAGTTAGCACATTGAAGAATAGAGTTCATTGCACTCTTGATCAAATTTTGACTAAGATAACAGAGGAAGTTTTTAGAGGCAGTGGAATACAATGAGCTAGCCTTGGTCCTGGGTGTGGGAATTGGTGGAGAAGACAGAGTCCTTGCTCTCATGGAGTTTACATTCCAGTATGAGGAGACAGACAAACAAATCAAGTGAATAGACAAGATAATTTCAGATGATGGTAAATTCAACGAAAAACAAAAAAGAATCATGTGGGAGAGAATGGGGGTGGGGGTGAATGCTACTTTAGGTGTTTAGGGAAGGCCTTTCTGAAAAAGTGCATTTGAGCTGAGACTTCTTCATATTGTGACATGTGAAGATCTAGGAACAGAGCATTTCTGGCCACAAGAACAGCAAAGTAAAGGTAAAGGTCCTAGGACTTGGTAAGCTCGAGGAACAAAAGGAAAGCCAGTGTGGCCAGAGACTAGTGAAGGAGGGGAAGAGACAAGAGAGAAAGAAGGCAAGATTCAGATCGGGTAGGGCTTTATGAGCAATGGAGAATTATCTAGAATGTATTGAGGCAATGGAAAGCCACTGGAAGGCAACTTTAAGAAGAAGAACGACCTGCCCTCATTTGTGTCTTTAAAACAATTTGGATGTTGGGTAGAAATGGACTTCAGTAGCTACAGATGACATTCTGTTTTGTTTTGTTTTGAGAGGGTGAGGGATTGTCTTCAAGCTGTGTTTGAGTAATACATACCCTGATTTTATTTAGATTTTTTGTTTGTGGGAAAGCTGAAAGAGTTTGGAAAGGATTTTGGTGCCCCTCTCTCAAGCCACCCATTGGCACCACCACTGCTGAGCTCTTTCAAAGTGGAGGTTTAATTTAGCTATTGAATAAACCCTTTTTCAAACCCAAATGGTACTGGCACCAGATTTTTTCAGATTCGTGTTGAGAGGTAGAAAAAAATCAAGATATTAGAGATCCAAGTGTATTGTGTACTTGTCTTTCATGTACTTGTTTTTAAGTGGCTTTGAAACACTTCCATTCTTTGATGGTCATTTTGATACTGAATCACTTAGTTTATTAGGTTGTCTTTCATCACTGAGGCTCGCTCTTAGGCAGGATTAGAAAGATAGAAGTACTTAAGAGATCTTACTGTTAACAGAGGTTGACCTGTCCGTGTTCCATTTTTCTCCACAAATGTTTCCATTAAAGCCTCGTGTGTCCTCTCTGAATTTCATTGACTAGGATCCCTTCACTAGGTTCACCTGTGCGCTCCTCTAATGCTATAGCTTCTCCAGTCCTACCCGCGGGCACTACAACTTTCTGTCCTCTCAAATGCACTTGTATTCCAGAGGGAAATAAGTGAGGCTTCCTATTGGGTGGAAGCTATTCCCATTTCAGTCCCCTTTATACTAAGGACTCTGTTGTTGTTTATTTTCCCCCATGATTACTTAGATGATATAGCAGGTAAGTCCATAAGATTGAAAGTAAAAACAGACCTCGGTTCAAGTCCCGACATTGGACTTAACTAGCTGTGTGCCTTTGGGCAAGCCTGAGTTTCAGGTTTTTGGTTGTTCGTTTTTTAATCTGTCACAACTTCACGAGATTTTCATTAACTATTGAGGCAACAGACATTGTGCTTAGCACTGGGGATGTAGAGATGGGCAAACATCATAAACACAGGCATTGCAGAGCTTCTGGTTTAGTGGCAAAGACATTAAATTAATACAGATAACTAAATGATTATCAGTGAGCAGAGTGCTGTGAAGGAAGGCATTGGATGGGATTCTCTAAGAGCTTTTTTAGTACAGATGCCTAACCTGGTAAGATGCTGGTGAGTTGAAGGCATTGCAAGCATCAAATGACACATTGTGTGTAGAACAAACGTATTACCTTTGCATTCAATTGATCATACTGTTGTTGTTGTTAATATTACCATTGCTGTTGCCTTTGTTAGTATTATGCGCTCCCCATGCCTGTACATTGCCTTGAGCTTCCCGGGGCTTGCTACACAGTGCTCCATAAATATCTATTGACTGTAGCTTGGTTACTTACGTAGATCTCTGGTGTGTCTGTGCTCTCTGACTCCAGCCTGCTTAACTAGTTTCTGACCTGGTATCTGAGTAGTTTGTGGGACCAGCCACTCATACTTTGGGCCCATCCATTCCTTGACTCTCCCAGATTCCTTAGCAGGCTCCCGAGCTTATTGCTGTACCTCTCAAGTGAATTTCACCAAATCCTAATATAACTGTCTTGTTGCTATGCTGTTCCAGAAGGAAGCAGGAACCTCTTGGAGTATTTACTGAAAAAAAGGAGAGTGCCTGCCTCTTGGTTTAAGCTGTTTTGAAGAGTTCATTGATGTACCCGCTCTGCACTTTAAGTGGTTGTTCAGGCTGAATTATGGGCCTGAGGGTTATTTCTTCTCATTATTTTTCAGGAAGTCTTCCTGTTCACCACTGACCTAGAGCCTACGTCATAAATCTAACCCTCAGACTTCATAATTTTTCCATACCGTAGCCAGTAACACTGTGCATTTTTATTTTGATATTGTCAGTGCGTATGTGGCATGTACATCTACACATAATCAGTCCTTGATTTTTTCCCACTGATGGGCAGCAGGGATAGCTCTTTATAGCCGTTAGTTCTGAATCACCTCTTCTACTCAAGCTACTCATGACTAACTTTAGTTCTTCCTCCCTTTTCCTCCTAGTCTTTAATTACCATACCAGCTACTGTCAAGCTGATTCTGACTCATGGTGATCCCATGTGTATCAGAGTAGAACTGTGTTCCATAAGGTTTTTAATGGCTGATTTTTTTGAAAGCACATTACCAGGCCTTTCTTCCGAGGCATCTGTAAGTGGACTCAAACCTCCAATCTTTCGGTTAGCAGCTGAACCTGTTAACCGTTTGCATCACCCAGGGGCTCCTCCTGTTGAATACCCAGTGGAGCACAGTTCTACTTTGACACAGATGAGGTCACTGTGAGTCAGAATCAATTCAAAGGCAATTGGTTTATCCTTTAATTAGACCTCACTAAAAGATAGCTGCTCCGTAACTAACCATAATAGAGCTGCACCAGGACAACTCTAGATCTCTGGATATTACATAACAAGAAAAGCTGAGAATAGCATTATCCCTGAAATTTTCCGTAATTTCTCTTAACAAGTGGATAGAGCTTTAAACACTGCTCGTCCTAAACTGAGGGAAGTTCAAGTAGAGTTTAGATTTATTAGCCTAAAAATAGCTACTATTTCTTGAGCCCTTGCTGTGTGCCAGAAACTGTTTTTAAATTCTCTATAAGCATTTATGTGATCTAATCAATACAACGATTCTATGAGGTTGATAGGCCATGATTTTCATCCCCATTATGCAGATGAGGAAACTTAGGCTCAGAGAGTTTGCGGACTTGCCCAATTAAGTGACAGAGTTTTTGACTTGAATCTTAGGGTGTTCACCAGTAAATAACACTGTCTCTGAATTTTTACCTTTGAGAGATTATATTTGGTATATTCTTATGGAAGGGCATAGCAGTGGCGTAGTTGGCACCTCAGCTGATAGTTAACAGTAAGTAACATTACTGCAGCATGCTTACCTATTTTTTCTCACCAGGTAGATGGTAAATTTGAGAAGAATCATGTCCAGGTCCTATGATACTATGAAACAACTATAATACCCCACACTGAAGTTGCCAGCTAATAAAAAAAATGAGTAAATCATTATACAGGTCACAAAACAGTTATCCAAATTTCTTTGTTCTGACAGTTCTTAATCAGCTTGGTTTACAGTTTCTCAAGTTTTAGTTTAAAGGCTTCTCTGACCTTGTAGGAGCCCTGCTGGCATAGTGATTAAGAGCTCGGCTGCTGACCAAAAGGTCAGCAGTTTGAATCCACCAGTTGCTCCTTGGAAACCCTATGAGCTGGAATCAACCTGATGGCAATGGCTTTGGGTTTTTGGTTTATAACATTGTATGTTAAACAAAATTTAATAAACTGTATTGGATGTCTCAGAGAATTTTGCAATGCCTCTTCAGTACTTAATGCAGTTCTTCTATGATAGAATGGGAAATCTATTTCCCCTTTTGCTTAAAAACCTATTGGGCACAACTCCTAGTTTTGATTATAATCGAATTTTTATTTTATAGCATTTCAGAGGCAATTCAGTCATCAGTTGATTTTTGCTTAATCTGAGAAGGTCATTCAGACTGTGTGGTTTGGAAAGGGTTATAGTTCTCAATTTCACATGAACAGCTTCATTGTAGTTAAGGCTTAATACTGCTTTTGATTTTAATATTCTTCACAGATGCTCAATTCTCAATAACTGTAATAAACTGCATACTTTAGAAATGTGTAAAAACATGTAGATTCTCTCCAAGTTTATTTATAGACCGAAAATGGATCATCTCTGCCCTTTACTCTGCAGTAAATGCAAGATGCAGCCCTCAGGTGTTGCCTTTTGTCTGTTCACTGTGTCTTTTGTTCTCAACACAAGTTCTTTAGTCTAAAGCAGGAAAAACAACAGTAAAGATGAACTCTGTATATTAGGTGCATACCCCCAAAGGTCTGCAAAATTCCAAGACTGCAGATTCTCTGAAGGTGAAATTGAGTCATAGAAAGATGGAATGCAGTCACCCGAGGTCAGTAATATTCATATTAATTATTATTAATATGTAGCTCCCTGGTGGTGCATGTGGTTAATATGCTCACTGCTAACTAAAAGGTTGGAGGTTGAATTTCACCCAGAGGCACTTCAGAAGAAAGGCCTGGTGATATACTTCTGAAAACAATCAGCCAATGGAAACTCTGTGGAGCACAGTTCTACTCTGACACACATGGGGTTGCCATGAGTTGGAATTGACTTGATGGCAACTGGTTGGTAATATACATAATTTAGGAGTGTGCCAGGCCCTGAGTGGGGAGCCATATAAATGGTGGAGTACCTATTTCTCCCCACAATCTATGAGTGTTATTCTTAATCCCACTTGATAAATGAGGAAATTGAGGTCACACACACACACACACACACACACACACACACACACACACACACACACACACACACACACACACACACACACACACACACACACACACACACACACACACACGCAGCTAGGAAGTGGCAGAGCCAGACTGGACGATTGAGTCTCAGCCCCTGTGATCTCTGAGGGACCTGGGTTAATGAGGCAGTTGTCCATTGTCACGACCAGTCAAAGTCTTCATGTGGGACTTTATCATCACTCACTCCTCACCTTGGCTGCGCTCTTCAGTGTGCTTGCTCTGTTGGCTATGCATTTTGAAGAGCCCTTACAGACTTCTGCAAATCCATTTAGCAACACAATTTCTAGGGCTGGGCTACCCTGGGTATCTTCATGCCACACTTCTTTTCTATATTGTGTGCTACTTTGTACTGTTTTGCTGGAGATCATTCAAAAGTGACTGCAGCAGTATATTTACAGGGAACTGCCAGAAATTCAAGGCAGATTTGGAAGAGAATGACGTGGAACCAGGGATATTATTGTTGATATCAGATGGCTCATGGCTGAAAGCAGAGAATATCAGAAGGATGTTTACCTGTGTTTTATTGACTATGCAAAGGCCTTAATCTGTGTGGATCATAATAAATTATGAATGACATTGTGAAGAATGGGAATTCCAGAACCCATAATTGTGCTCTTGAAGAACCTGTACATAGATGAAGAGGCAGTCGTTTGAACAGAACAAGGGGATACTGTGTGGTTTAAAGTCAGGAAAGGTGTGTGTCAGAGTTGTATCCTTTCACCATACCTATTCAATCTGTGTGCTGAGCAAATAATCTGAGAAGCTGAACTATATGGAGAAGAACGGGGCATCAGGATTGGAGGAAGACTCATTAATAACCTGCATTATGCAGATGACACAACAGTGAAAAGGACTTGAAGCACTTTTACTGATGAAGATCAAAGACCACAGCCTTCAGTATGGATTACACCTCAACATAAAGAAAACAAAAATCTTCACAACTGGACCAATAAGCAACATCATGATAAATGGAAAAAAGATTGACGTTGCCAAAGATTTCATGTTACTTGGATCCACAATCAACGACCATGGAAGCAGCAGTCAAGAAATCAAAAGATGCATTGCATTAGGCAAATCTGCTACAAAAGGCCTCTTTAAAGTGCTGAAAAGCAATGATGTCACCTTGAAGATTAAGGTGCGCCTGACCCATGCCATAGTATTTTAGTCACCTCATATGCCTGCAAAAGCTAGACAATGTATAAGGAAGATGGAAACAGAATTGATGCCTTTTAATTGTGGTGTTGGTAAAGAATATTGAATATAACATAGACTACCAAAAGAACAAACAAATCAGTCTTGGAAGAAGTACAACCAGAATATTCTTAGAAGAAAGGATAGTGAGAATACATCTCACATACTTCAGACATGTTTTCAGGAGAGATCAGTTCCTGGAGAAGGACAACATGCTTGGTAAAGTAGAGGGCCAGCGAAAAAGAGGAAGACCCTCAACAAGGTGAATTAACACAGTGGCTGCAACAATGGGCTCAAGCATAATGATTGTGAGGATGGCGCAGGACCAGCAGGGTTTCATTTTGTTGTAGATAGGTCGCTGTGAGTCGGAACCAACTCATTGGCACCTAACAACAACCTTTTGTACAGTTTACACTGCTCCCCCTTCACTTCCCTTTTCTTTTGTCTTCTTTTCTGATGTTCTCTTACCTGCTTTGCAGTGTACTGTTCCTTCCTGTGTTCCTGTTCTGTGATCTCTGCCCTTCCTGCTTCCCTCATTCAGTCGGGTTTAGATAGCACTGGAGCATCACCAATAAGAGAGCAGTCATTTGAACTAGGCTGCTTGGCTTCAAATCCTGACCCCCTCACTTACTTGTCATTCAATTTTGGGCAATTTACTTCTTTTCTTTGTGCCTTGGTTTTCTCAGTTTTAAAATCAATACTGCAATACTAATACCTACCTCATAGAGTTATTGTGAGGAATAAAAGTTAAAAACCCATTGCCGTCAAGTTGATTCCAGCTCGTAGCGACCCTATAGGACAGAGTAGAACTGCCTCATAGGGTTTCCAAGGCTGAAATCTTTATGGAAGCAGACTGCCACATCTTTCTACTGTGGAGTGACCGGTGAGTTTGAACTGCTAATCTTTTGGTACGTAACCCAGAGCTTAACCACTGTGCAATCAGGCCTCCTGTAATAAATGATTTAGGACAAGCACAGTGCTTAGCTCAGCAGCTGACCCGTAGTAATCACTCACCTAAACAATCTTCCTTTTTTTTTTTTTTTCATTTGCACAATGGCAAGTAATTTATATCAGGAAATCCCAACATTTGGTTTCAGAGAGAAACCACTTCAGCCATTACAAGGAAAACCCTGCCCCCCCCGACCCCCCCCCAGGAAACAGACAAAACAAGCTCTTCCTTTAAGGTTTTTCCATTCCTTCGTTTTCAAATTCCCCTTGGCCACAACACAGCAAATTGGCCGACTGCCACTGGGACCTCAGAGACCAACATATCAGCCAAGTATTTGCTTTTCTTTTAACTCTTGCAATTCCTGTCTCTTCAATTCCCTGTTGCCCATATGCACAGTGCAGGGGGCGGGGGGGTTGGTGATAGATCCACTTCTGGGTCGTGGTTGACCTGGGTCTTGTAGTCTTGGGGGCTAGGCAGAAAGCCGAGGGATTGACCCCTTTCTGTTCGCTTGCACCACAACAGTTACGCATCAGGGCATATATGATAACTTTGTGCATGAGTGGGGAGGGGTACGTGGAGAGAATTGAAAATGACCCACAAAGCCAGCTGTGCCAAGCTCTTTTCATGAAATATTTCATTTGGTACTCCCAGTGACCTCTAAAGATGGTATTGTTATCTCACTTTTAAAAATAAAGTCATCCAAAACGAGACTGAGAAAAGTGAAGTAATTTGACTAAGATCTGATTCCAGCATCTGTGCTCTTAACCACCGCATACTTCACTATGTATCCTCCTTATTATACCACCCTCTGTTGACCTCAGTTTTCTCATCTGCAAAATGATGTTGTTGTCGTTAGGTGCCATTGAGTCAGTTCCAACTCAGAGACTCTATGTACAGCAGAACAAAACACTGCCCAGTCCTACACCTTCCTCACAATCGTTGCTGTGTTTGAGCCCATTTTTGCAGCTACTGTATCAGTCCATGTTGTTGAGGGTCTTCATCTTTTTTGCTGACCCTCTACGTTACCAAGCATGATGTCCTTCTCCAGAGACTGCTCCCTCCTGATAGCATGTCCAAAGTATGTGAGACGAAGTCTCGTCATCCTTACTTCTAAGGAACATTCTGGCTGTACTTCTCCCAAGACAGACTTGTTTGCTATTCCAGCAGTCCGTGATATATTCAGTATTCTTCACCAACAACATAATTCAAAGATGCCAATTCTTCTTCGGTCTTCCTTATTCATTGTCCAGCTTTCACGTGCATATGAGGTTATTGAAAATACCATGGCTTGGGTCAGGCGCACCTTAGTCCTCAAAGTGATATCTTTTTAACACTTTAAAGAGGTCTTTTGCAGAAGATTTGCCCAAAGCAATATGTTGTTTGATGTCTTGACTGCTGCTTCCATGGGCATTGATTGTGAATGCACTAAAATGAAATCCTTGACAATTTCAATATTTTCTCCATTTATCATGACGTTGCTTATTGGTCCAGTAAGCAATGGACCAATTGAGGATTGTGAGGATTTTTGTTTTCTTTATGTTGAGCTGTAATCCACACTGAAGGCTGTAGTCTTTGATCTTCATCAGTAAGTGCCTCAAGTCCTCTTTGCTTTCAGCAAACAAGGTTGTGTCATCTGCACATCACAGGTTGTCAATGATAGGGTTCAGCAAAATGATTTTAGAGTTCCCTTCCAGCTCTGAAATTCTGGCACTTTGGGGTGGGCATCTGAGGTTGGAAGCAGTGTTGCCAGTGATCACTTTCTGAGTGTCCACCAGATGTGTATGGATACACCTCATGTATTTGGTGCTGATTATTTTATGCTGCAGCTGTCTGTGACTCTGCCTCTGAATCACATTACAGCTCACATTATCATGTCTCCTGTGGAGCCTAACCACACTTTGTTCTGTTACCACTGAGCAATGCCTCTAAGGAATTCAACAGGGCTCCAGGAATTCTCTTCTGGTAGCTGCATAATGTGTCTTGCCTTAATCCGTAAATTAATACAATTTCAGAAGAAAAGATGTTCTGTATAATCTAAAAGAGGATGGGGTCAAGTATAGAAGAGGGAGAACCCAATCGCCATTGAACTGTACAGAGTTAAATATCTTTGGCTTTATTTTTCACAATCTTGTGAGATTAAGTATTTTCTCCAAGACTCAAACAGAATAAGGCCTCATAGCTTGTACAGAGAATTCAAACCTGAGCCTGAGTATGCTTTTTCCATGATAATGTGGCCTTTCCCTTGGCATGGTATTAGAAAAAGGCATTAGACTGGAAGTTTCATTCCAGCTTTGCTACTAATTTTTAATGTGAGGTTTTGATTAAGACACTCTTCATCTGTAAAATGGCCAGGAACAGGGGAGGTGTGGTGTTCCACTGACTAAACTGAGAAGTCTTAAAGATTTTATATCTTGACTCAAGTTAATGCTTTAATTATCACAGCTGGTTAGGAGGACATGGAATCACCTTTCAATCTTTTTCTCTTTTATTTTCATAGATTTAATCAGTCACCAACTACTATCAGTTATTTTTTAAAAATGCCTCTCTCTGCTGTTCATTCCTAGTCCTGTTGCCACCACCGTCAGTCTGGGCCTGAAATAGATTCTAAGCTGTCCACACTCCCAGGCTCTACCTGATTCCCCTTGCAGTGTGTGGTGTGAGTCCTCCTTGCTCACATTCTGGTCTTGTCAGAAACCACAATTGTTTCTTTCTCTATTGTCATATCAAGTTCTCTGGCCTTCCCTAAGCAGAAACTGCTTAAAGGAAACTTTCTGTTTTCCCATGTCCACCATCTTTATCTTATCTCTGAACCTTTGCCCAGGGTCTTTTCTGCAGCTCTCTTCATTTAATTCTTCTAAATCCTTCAAGGCCCAATCCAAGTACAGAAACAGCCTGTCGCTCCCGTTCATCAATGCACTCCAAGCACACTGCCAGGTACATATCACATGCTTAGTAAATACTTGTTGACTACTTCAGCCTGCATTCATGTCAGGATCCTTTAATCCCCAGTGGCCCATTTTTGTGTCAGAGAGTTGCTTTGTTTCCATCTACTCAAGAACGACTTAAATCAATGAAACCAAAGTAAAGTTTTGAATTGGTTTGTTCCACCTACCCATAGGCTGAATCCTAGCCCAAGTCATTTCTCTTATAGACTGGAAGAGGAAGTTCTTCCTGAGTGTCAGACTCTGTTCTAAGGGCTTTACTGATACTTACTGAACCATTACAACTTTGTGAAGTAGGTGCAATATTATCCCCATTTTACTGATGTAAGGAGCCCTGGTAGCTCAGTGGTTAAGCACTCGGCTGCTAATCGAAAGGTCACTGGTTCAAACCTATCAGCAACCCCATGGGAGAAAGATGTGGCAGTCTGCTTCTGTAAAGATTTACAGCCTTGGAAACTATGGGGCAGTTCTATTCGTCCTATAGAGTCTCTAGGAGTTGGAATCAGCTTGAAGGTGGTGGGTTTGGTTTTCCTGATGTGAAAACTGAGGCCCAGAGAGGTTAAGTACTAAAACTTGCCCAAGATTAGAAAGCTAGAAAATGGCTAAACCAGGAGTCAAACTGAGAGACTCTGGCTACAGAGTGTGTGATCTTCAACATTATACTATGCTATCTCTCATATCAAGGAGCCCTGATGGCACAGTGGTTAAACGCTCGGCTGCCAACCAAAAGGTCAGTGGTTTGAACCCACCAGCCTCTCCATGGAGAAAAGACCCAGCGATCTGCTCCTGTAAAGATTTCAGCATAGGAAACCCTATGGGACAGTTCTACTCTGCCCTATAGGTTCACTGTGAGTGGAAATCAACTCGACGGCACACAACAACAACCACTTCTCACATCTGCAAAACACGGGAAAATATCTCACCAGACTAACGCCCGAACAGGAAAAAAATGAAAGAAACAAACAAAAACTCCTAGGTCAGCCCCTACTGCCACTGGGGCACAATATCATTTTACTAGGAATTGACAACTCTTTGGATTCAGCTCTTATTTATTCATAATCCCCTGCAAGATGCTCTCCTAGATGTTTTTAAATAGATCTGCTCTTGTGTCTGAACACACATGATAACAACCTCACCCTAACTAGAGTTCCTCTTTTTTCCTTTGAAGGATATTCTCCTGCCCTCTGAAATGCCCCATGGCTAACAGCAGGATGTGCCTTCTGTAAAGAAGCCCTATTTCCTGTAGCTTGTCTGGCATGCTGTCCTAGGAGGCTCTTCACTGCAAGCCTCTGGTCAACTGAATAAAAATGAAGTGGGCATTTGTATTTCCTTACTGATGGAGTTGGCTCAACCTGATGTGGGTTCAGATTCACAAAAGCCTAGACAGGCTTGCTTCCAGGCTTGCAATGGAGATAGAGGAAGGCAGGCTGGGTGCCAGGCTTCCTTGCCGAGCATAGCATTGGATATGTGTCACTGGTACCCTTTAAAACTAAGGCTTCAAGATCCCCTCCCCCACCCACAAGTCACGGGATGATTTGTGAAAGATGCCCTACTTCTGATGCCAGCTGGACCCTGTTGAAATGCATGTGCAGATCCGAATGTGTTTTTAAAGGATGAGTGCATCCATGATGGATAAAATGATCTGTAAAACAAGACATCTCAAACCCTCATCCTACTGGTTATCCAAGCTTAATACTTTTGCCCTACTGGAAAGATTTTTCCCAGAAAATCCCAGGTCTTGATCATGTGAATGGCAGTTATTTAAGGGAATGCCAATCTGGATAAATGATGCTTACTGAGTTTATGTTGGACAAAGAAAGTAGCACCTTGATATTTACAAGTGTAGCATTTAGGCTTCCAGTGTTCATACAGTGCCCTATAGGTCCACATAACGGCGTTATTTGTAGGTTTTCTGTAGTGTAAATATGAATCACCCACTTAGGAAGGCAGGGGTTCAGGTGGGGGTCAGTTAGAGAGGAAACCTAGCTCGGTGTCAGCACCCATATCTCAACATGCCCTGCTATTCTCTGCAGGAGTAATTATAATTTGAGTATATTCGTCCAAATGTCAAGGGTAAACTCTACATCTGAAATAGTCAAATGCTTTAGGTTTTTGTACAAATGGTTGTGATATAGGCTTTTGGAATTTCCCCATTCCTCATGGCAGACAGTGCTAATCAATCAACTGCCAAGGCCCAATGCAGGCTGCCTCAGAATCCAATATAAAAGGTTAATTAGATTTATTACTTAAAGATGTGAAAACAGTTTAGGATTGCTGGGCTTTTGGAAGGCATAAAATAAACTGCTTTTTTTTATGTTTAATTTGAGCCTAATATTAAATACCAATTTCTCCCTTCTCTCTTACATACATGTTTGGGTCTCTCAGCCAAACATTGTCCAACCACATCTGTAAAATGGGTCACTTTGCTTGGT
Organism: Dugong dugon; assembly: GCA_030035585.1. Taxonomy (NCBI): domain Eukaryota; kingdom Metazoa; phylum Chordata; class Mammalia; order Sirenia; family Dugongidae; genus Dugong; species Dugong dugon. The sequence continues at coordinate 95,545,416 of CM057462.1, forward strand.
CAGTCCATCTTTAGCCCATTTGTCTTAGGACAGATGATTAGGGAGAAGGTTAAAAAAAAAAAAAAAAGGATATGTTGAGACCAAATTTTATGCCGGAAAAAAAATAAGATTTCCGTTTAGGCAAAATGACGTGTTTCATCCCTTAACCAGAAACTCAGCTTGTGATGTCCTAGAACAGCCTACTTCTTCACCTCATTTTTGAAGTTTGCCACACCTGAAATTAACTTTTGATAGGAGGGGAACTTTACTAAACTCTAGAAGCCAGAATTTGTCGATTTGTGAATCGGTTTCAAAACGTAACACTCTTTGGGTTCTTCCGTCATAACAACCTGCTGCCTCATTATGATAGGCTATTTGCATGCATGTTAGTTTGCCCCCTGGAATGTGAGCTCCATGATGACAGGGAATGTCTTTTTCTCTTCTATTAAAGCTATGTCCTTGAAACTATCAACATGCCTTGGGCTTGGTAAGTTGGAATGAAGAAATGAATGGATGATATTTGTTAATGTGAGTGGTTATAATCGCAGGGTCTTATTTACCATGAGCCAATCACAGCCCTGCTCCAATGGCAATTTCTCTTAGATGCTGGGTTTTCTGAAAGTGGTGACAACTGCATTCATCTCTCTCCTGCTCGTTTTCTCCTGCGAGCAGGCCAGTTTTGGGAGCGTGCAACCAGTGCAGTTATGTAGGATCCTGCACTCGAAAGGCCCCACACTTGCTTTAATGTTCCGCTGTTGCCCTCTGAAAATTCTTAATCATTTTTGAACAAGAGGACCTGCATTTTCATTTTGCACTAAGTCCCACAACTTATGTAGCCAAACCTACCCGAGAGCCTAATATGCACACTCTGCTAGACTGGCGCCTGTGGGTCATTTCATCCTTCCAGTCTGGCTTTTCTCACCTAAAATTGAATTCACAAGCAGTGGTTGGTTTCAGGGTATGTGGTTCCCTTTGCTTAAAAAATGCGCTGTACAGCAGCCATCTTATGAGGGAGAAGCATCCTGTGTCAAATGGGCTCCAAGGAATCATCCTAGAATATTACCATGCAGAGGTTGTGGTTTGATTTCAAAGAGTCAAAGCAGGAGAATCTTTAGAGGAGAAGGCACGGAGGAGGACTCCGAAAACCAACCAAACTCATTGCCGTCTGGTCGATTCTGACTTATAGTGACCCTGTAGGACAGAGCAGAACTGCCCCCATGGAGTTTCCAAGGCTATAAATCTTTACAGAAGCCGACTGCCACATCTCTCTCCCGTGGAGTGGCTGGCGCATTCGAACAGCCAACCTTTTGGTTAGCCGCTGAGTGCTTGACCACCGTGCCACTAGCACATGTTAATAACTTCCCTGCCCCTCCCTCCAGTTGGGGAGAATGGAAAGGAGAAGAAAATAAAGCAGTTAATTTGTTAAGAGAATTTTTTCCTTGATATGAATTCCTATAGTTAGAACATGCATGAAATGAGTCTTCTGGCCTCATTTATTTATAATGTTATTAAAAAAAATAAAATAAAAGGAAGGCATATCACATGGTGGATAAAAACAGAGACTCTGAAGTCCAACTGCCTGGGTTTAGTTATTCCACTAACTAACTGTATGACCTTAGGCAAGTTACTTAACCTCTTTATGCTTCAGTTTCCTCTGTGAAATAAGGATAAAAATAGCACCTACCTCTCCTGACTGTTGGAGCCTTGGTGGTGCAGTGGTTAAGAGCTCAGGCTGCTAACCAAAAAGTTGGCAGCTCAGATCCACCAGCCACTTCTTGGAAACCCTATGGGGCAGTTCTACTTTGTCTTATAGGGTTGTTATGAGTTGGACTTGATGGCAGCAGGTTTGGTTTTGCTTTTTACACGTCAGAAAATGTGCAGGAAGTTGGGGATGAATGATCAATAAAACAGTGGAACTAGAGACTATCAACAGATATGTTTAAAAGGACAAAAATCATAGCAAGTAACAACTCATAGAAATTAGAGTCTATAAAATACTTTCATACTTAACTGAACTAAATTAAGGCATTAACTATCTTCTAAGTAGTACCTGCTTTACAGAAACTTGATAAGAAGTGCCCGTGGTAGAATGCGAGGTACAACATTCATGGTGTAAGTGGAGGAGACACACTTGGCCCCCAAAAATGGATCCTCTGGCCTTTCTGGTAATACCATATCACAGTCTTAGATTACCAGCTTTTCAAGTTTTGATAGCAGAGCTCTTTAATCAAATAAAGTATTATATAGGGAGCCTAATGTGTAAAACACATCAATGTTTTTAGCAGTATTCATTTCTATTTTTGCTTTATATTAAAGTTATGATCAAGTCCACCTACAAGACAAGTACAGTTCTTTTTATGGACACAAATTTTAAATTTTACATCCAGTGTTTTATCTATTTTCTCCTTTTAGTTGCCTAATCCTGAGAATATCTTGACTCAGAGAGTGTTGTTGTTAGGTGCCTTTGAGTCAATTCCAACTCATAGCAACCCTATGTACAACGGAATGAAACGTCCTGTGTCATCCTCACAATTGTTGCTATGCTTGAACCCATTGTTGCAGCCACTGTGTCAATCCATCTTGTTGAGGGCCTTACTCTTTTTCGCTGATCATCTACCTTAACAAGAATAATATCTTTCTCCAGGGACTGATCCCTCCTGATAACATGTCCAAAGTATGTGAGACAAAGTCTTGCCATCCTTGCTTCTAAGGAGCATTCTGGCTGTACTTCTTCTAAGCAGTTTTGTTCATTCTTCTGGCAGTCTGTGGTATATTCAATATTCTTTGCCAGCACCATAATTCAAAGGCATCAATTGTTCTTCAGTCTTCCTTATTCATTATCTAGCTTTCTTATATGAGGTTATTGAAAATACCATGGCTTGGGTCAGGGGCATCTTAGTCCTCAAAGTGATATCTTTACTTTTTAACACTTCAGAAAGATCTTTTTCATCATATTTGCCCAATGCAATGAGTCTTTTGATTTCTTGACTGCTGCTTCCATGGGCGTCGATTGCGGATCCAGGTAAAATGAAATCTTTGGCAACGTTGATCTTTTCTCCATTTATCATGATGTTGCTTATTTGTCCAGTTGTGAGGATTTTTGTTTTCTCTTTATTGAGGTGTGATCCATACTGAAGGCTGTAGTCTTTGATGTTCATCAGTAAGTGCTTCAAGTCCTCTTCACTTTCAGCAAGCAAGGTTGTGTCATCTGCGTAACGCAGGTTGTTAATGAGTCTTCCTCCAATCCTGATGCCCCATTCTTCTTCATGTAGTCGAGCGTCTCGGATTATTTGCTCAGCATACAGATTGAATAAGTATGGTGAAAGGATACAACCCTGACACACGCCTGTCTTGGCTTTAAACCATGCAGTATCTCCTTGTTCTATTCGAACAACTGCCTCTTGATCTATGTACAGTTTCTTCATGAGCACAATTAAGTGTTCTGGAATTCCTATTCTTCACAATGTTATCCATCATTTCTTATGATCCACACAGCTGAAGGCCTTTGCATAGTCAATAAAACACAGGTAAACATCTTTCTGGTATTCTCTGCTTTCAGCCAGGATCCATCTGACATCAGCAATGATATCCCTTGTCCTATGTCCTCTTATTGGACCCAGCTTGAATGTCTGGCAGCTCCTTGTCCAGTACTGTTGAAATCACTTCTGAATGATCTTCAGCAAAATTTTACTTGCTTGTGATATTAATGATATTGTTCAATAATTTCCTCATTCTGTTGGATCACCTTTCTGTGGAATGGGCACAAATATGGATCTCTTCCAGTTGGTTGGCCACGTAGCTGTCTTCCAAATTTCTTGGCATAGACGAGTGAGCACCTTCAGTGCTGCTTCAGTTTGTTGAAACATCTCAATTGGTATTCCACCAATTCCTGGAGCCTTGTGTTTTGTCAATGTCTTCAGTGCAACTTGGACTTCTTCATTCAGGTCTTAATCATATGCTACCTCCTCAAATGGATGAACATCAGACAATTCTTTTTGGTACAGTGACTGTGTATTCCTTCCATCTTTTTTTGATGCTTCCTGCATCATTTAATATTTTCCCTGTAGAATCCTTCAATGCTGCAACTCAGTGCTTCAATTTTTTCTTCAATTCTTTCAGCTGAGAAGTACTGACTGTGTTCTTCCCATTTGATTTTCTATCTCCAGGTCATTGCACATTTCATTATAATAATTTACTTTGTCTTCTTGAGCTGCCTTTTGAAATCTTCTGTTTAGCTCTTTTACTTCATCATTTCTTCCTTTTGTTTTATCTACTCTACATTCTAGAGCAAGTTTCAGAGTTTCTTCTGATATCCATTTTGGTCTTTTCTTTCTTTCTTGACTTTTTAATGACCTCTTGCTTTCTTCATATACGATGTCCTTGATGTCATTCCACAACTCATCTCCTCTTCAGTCATTAGTGTTCAGTGCATCAGATCTATTTCTGAGATGGTCCCTAAATCAGGTTGGATATACTCAAGGTCATACTTTGGCTTTTGTGGACTTGTTCTAATTTTCTTCGGTTTCAGGATGAACTTGCATATGAGCAATTGATGGTCTGTCCCACATTCAGCCCCTGGCCTTGTTCCGACTGATGATATTGAGCTTTTCCATTGTCTCGTTCTACAGATGTAGTCAGTTTGATTCCTGTATGTTCCATCTGGCAAGGTCCACATGTATAGTCACTGTTTATGTTGTTGAAAAAAGGTATTTGCAATGAATATGTCCTTGGTCTTGCAAAATTGCGTCGTGCAATCTCCAGTGTCATTTCTACAACCAAGGTCATATTTTCCAACTGCCAATCCTTCTTTGTTTCTGACTTTCAGATTCCAATTGCTAGTAATTATCAGTGCATCTTGATTGCATGTTTCATCAATTTCAGACTGCAGAAGTTGGTAAAAATCTTCAATTTCTTCATATTTGGTCTCAGTTGTAAGTGTATAAATTTGAATAATAGTCGTTTTAACTGGTTCTCCTTCTAGGTATATGGATATTATCCTATCACTGACAGCATCGTGCTTCAGGATAGATCCTGAAATGTTCTTTCTGATGATGAATGGGATGCCATTCCTCTTCAAATTTTCATTCCCGGCTAGTAGACCATATGATTGTCTGATTCAAAATGGCCAGTTCCAGTTCATTTCACCTCACTAATGCCTAGGATATGGATGTTTATGCATTCCATTTAATTTTTTATGACTTCTAATTTTCCTAGATTCATACTTTGTACATTCTATGTTCCTATTATTAATGGATGTTTGTGGCTGTTTCTTCTCATTTCGAGTCATGCCACAGCAGCAAATGAAGGTCCCAAAAGCTTGACTCCATCCACGTCATTAAGGTCGACCACTTTGAGGAGGTGGCTCTTCCCTAGTCATATTTTGAGTGCCTTTCAACCTGAGGGGCTCATATTCTGGCGGTATACCAGACAATGTTCCACTGCTATTTTTAAGGTTTTCACTGGCTGATTTTTTTCAGAAATAGACAGCTTGGTCCTTATTCCTAGTTTGTCTTAGTCTGGAAGCTCAGCTGAAACCTGTCCACCATGGGTGACCCTGCTGGTATCTGAAATACCAGTGGCATAGCTTATAGCATCACAGCAACGCGGAAGCCAACACAGTACGACAAACTGACAGATGTGTAGGGCACAGAGGGTAGTAGTTTCGAATAGCAACAAGCTCTGGACGTCTTAATTACCAAAGACTATTTCTATGCCATTTCGGGTAGGTTTAGGTTTTTTTGTTAGCCAAAAAATCTCTGACTTTCATTCACTGACATACATTATCGAGTGCCTTCTATGTGCTAAGCACTTGGCAAAGTGCTGAGAGTACACGGGTAACAGGACAATCCCTGCGTTTACAGAGTCTTGGAGGGTGGCAAGTTTATTTCTGGATTCTCTGTACAGTAGCTAATTTTAGTTTTTCATTTCATCTTTCCAAATTCAGTAGAATTAGAGGAAACATTAAACGAAGAACATGTGCTGGGCAAGGGTCTCAGGGAGACAGAATTCCTCTCCTTAAAGGGGAAAAAAAAATCCTGTATTTGGTAGAATTTTAGGAGGGATTAAAAACACTTGGGATTGCCATGAGTGGGAATCGATTCAATGGCACCTGGTACTGGTAAAATATTGGGAGAGAGGAACCCTGGAAGACAGTATAGAGAGAGTATATGAGAAGTAAAGATAAAGGTAGAAGCTAGAGTGGGAGAATGAAACTGGGGCAAGATACCCTTGACAATGAAGAAGAGTGGGTAATTTCCTATCCATTTGCCAAGGAGTGGTGGTAGAGTGTTTTACAGCCAACAGAATATTCTTAGACCAAAATTTGTTGGTTGATTTTTTTTTCTTTTAGCAAAGCCCCAGGGTACATGGGGAAGTTCTACTCCATCCTATAGGATCGCTGTTAGTTAGGATAGACTGGATGGCAATAGGTGAAGAGGAATATAATTCACACAGTAAACCTTGGAGGTTAGAGGGAGGGTCAGGGAGTATATGTTGGTCTACAGCGTTTGGGCTGGAGGCATTTCTGTTCGATATTAAGAAGTGTTACATAAGGCCAGAGGATTTGGGCTGTCTAGTTGACTGACCCCCGGGTTATTTGGAGGAACACACCGTGTTGGAGCAAGAAAGGATTTTAATGATTCTATCAAGACCAGAGAAGAAAGTGACTTGCTCAATTTCAAACAAGGAAAGGTAGAGGAAAGTCAAGCCTAGGTCTCCTGACTGTGAATCTGGCCCTCGGTTCATTCTGCCCCTGTGTGTTTCACAGGGGATGATTCTATGAAATGGCTTTGGGAAAGTACTAGCGATTTAAAGCTCTCCAGTGGTCTGATTGGCTTAGCATCTGGGAAATTCCGAATCACTTCTGATGGAATGTTTTGTTTACTTCCCCCCACAGTGCTAAAGGGGAAAAAAGTTTTCTCTTTTTTTTCCCCAACTAATTTGCTGTAAATAATTTCCCATTTCATCTGGTCTCACAAACAGTGCCTTCCTGGGGCCATCTATTTGCTAGTTTCAGAGAAGGAATACCATTTTAAATACTTGGCTGTTTTTTAGATGCAAAGAGAAGGAATAATGTCGTTTACTTAGCTCCTCTGTTAGTAAACCTGCTGACCCTCTAAACCAGTTTCCGTGGTGTCAGCTCTGACTCATGGTGTCCCCATGTGTGTCAGAGTAGAACTGTGCTCCATAAGGTGTTCAATGGCTGACTTTTCAGGAGTAGATCACCAGGCCTTTCTTCTGAGACACCTCTGGGTGGACTTGGACTTGCAGTCTTTCAGTTAGCAGCCAAATGTGTTAACTGTTTGAACCATCCAAGGACTCCACTGCACCTACTACTAGAGGCAAATTGTGACCCAGAGCGCCCGTCTAGTGCAGCCAGTACTGCCACGAACTGACGTGCATTTAGAGATTTTTAGAGCCCTAAGTTTCCACTAAAGGTCATCTAGCTCAATGGGTCGGAAGCGTTTTTTCAAACCAAATTTTAAGTCAACACCCAATAAATAAAACTGGAGCCACTCAGGTTGAAGTGAGGGGTTGAGAACTGCTTAATCTCTTTCTTATTCTGGAGTAGTAGTCCCTGATATAGGTCCCTAAAGCAATTTGGAAACTACTAAACTAGTCCAGCTTATTCATTCTATCAGTGGTGACACTAAAATTTCACAGTGACCTTCCCAAAAGTCCATGGCTAATTAGTGGCATATCTGGACTTGAACCAAGGTCACCTAAGCTTAGTCCAGTGAGTCTTCTGTAACTCACTTAAGTGGTTAAATGCTGTTAGTGATGGAGGCCTCACCTGGAACTAAGATCTCCTTGGAGGCAGAGAGTGACAAGAAGAGGTTGGGCAGGCAGTATGTTACTGTGTCCAGTAACTGGGAAAAATGCAATGAGGTCGAGCCAGAGGAAGCTGTGGTTTGACCTGCCTGATCTAAACAAACATATACAAATATGGTGGCTGGTGGGTTCCAACTGCCGACCTTTCAGTTAGTGGCCAAGTCCTAAACCACTTCACCGCCAAGGCTCCTCCATATGCAAAGCAGGCATCAAAAAAAAAAATTATTTACTGTAACTCTTGAGAGACTCAAGATTTCTGTGTCATCTGCCACTTCCTCTTTACATTAATCTAAATACTGTCCAAGGATACCCCATAGTCCTAAGGAAACAATACAAGTAGGAAATCACGCTCTAACAATTATTCTTTTTGTAAAAACATGGTGGTGGGAGACATGCATCAGGCCACACAAAGCCTAAGGGAATTAACTGACCCACTGCTCACGAGAAGCCACCCTCTGTTAACTGTGGACCTTGGGTGAGTTATTTCATCTCGTGGAGCTTCAATCTCTTCCCTCACTAGGCTGTTGGGAGAAGAAAATGGGAGTCTTCAATGCATCACCTGGATGTAGTAAACATGCAGAAGTATTAGCTATTATTATGTAAAACAAACAAACAAACAAAACCCCAAACCAATTGCCATGGAGTCGATTTGGACTCATGGTGACCCCATCTGTGTCAAAGTAGAACTGTGTTCCATAGGGTTTTCAGAGGCTGATTTTTCAGAAGTAGATCACCAGGCCTTTCTTCTGAGGTGCCTCTGAGTGGATATGAACTGGCAACCTCTTGGTTAGTAGCCAAACACTTCACTGATTCCACCACCCAGGGACTCCATTATTACTATGTAACTAACATAATAACATTTCTTACAATAACCCTTTGGGACTCATAGCTACCAACATTTCCTTTTCCAGTGAAGAAACTGAGCTCTGGAGATTTTAAGTGTCTTTCCCAAAGTCATACGATTAGGAAAGGGGCAGAAACTGGGATATAAAACCAGGACCATCTGACTCCAACACCCATTTGCTTTCTACTACAATGACCCCTAATAAATTTCTAGTTGGTTTAATTTCAGGGGAATAATGTTTCTGCTAATGCATTGTGATCCAACATGTAATCTGAGTGTCTCCCTTTTTGTTTTAGTGCCTAGAAAACTTGGAACCAAATGTATTGCCCAAGTATAATTATCTAATTAACTCTCCAAAGAATTTATCCCTTTTCTTGCACTCATTTTACGTGGACTCATTTTCTGCAGCCTGGTTTTTATTTATTTTGTTTTCAACATCTTGCTATATTCCTCTTGGGTGTGTCCTTCCGAAGACTGTCCAGGTGATTATAAAGAAGTGCAAATTTGGACTTAAGTATTTGAGAATTGCATTAGCTTGTTTGCTTTGTTCATTAGTTGCTATCCAGGTGGCTTTCAACTCATACCAGTCCCTTGTACACTGGAACCAAATGCTGCCCAGTCCTGCGCCATCCCCATGATGGGTGCAGATCAGACCATTGTGATCCGTGGGGGCATTAGCTCGTAAACCCCATTGCCGTGGAGTCGATTCCAACATAAGTGACCCTATAGGACAGTGTAGACCTGCCCTGTAGGGTTTCCTAGGCTGTAAATCTTTCAGAAGCAGACTGCTGCATCTTTCCCTCACAAAGCAGCTGGGGGAAAGGACGGACCTTTCCATTAGCAGCGAAGGGCTTAACCATTGTGTCACCAGGGCTCCTGGGGGGGATAAAAAGGATAAACGTAAGTCTCTGACATCAAGAAACTTGAAATTTAATTGCGGAAAATAAGATCTGTACGTGGAAAACGATGACAGTAAATAGATTCCAAGTGAGAAAAGTACGGATAGGAAGTACAAGAAGAGGAGAGAGATTTCAAAAATTGGGAGTCATATTGGGGAGGACTTTCTGAAATTTGGGCTTAGAGTTCCAGAAAACAAAGCATCACATGGTGAAATAAAAAAGCTGAAAGACCCTTACTCCTCTAAGAAAGTTAAATAAATCATTTGCTTACTCATTTATGCAACATACTTTTTTTTTTTTTTTAATACAATAGGCATGGTCTTGGCCCTTGTAGTTTGTCAAGAAAAATATTACTGGTTCTATCATGTTGTACTTCCTAGGAGAAAGGAAAGAGCTGGTTCTGAAATGGAATAGCCTAGTCTAAATTATGGATAATTATCTCATTCCCATTTGCCAGCCCATTTTGTTAAAAGCAGATTTTATTTCAAGTACATTATTCTAGGTTCTTAGAGCTGCCTTGAGGTTCAACCCAGACCAGTCATTACACTGAATGAAAGATGCACTCATTTTAATGTCTTCTTTTATGGGGAGAAATTCATCATTCGGTTAGAATGTGTTGAAACTTTAACCAGAAACTGTGTAAATCTTATTTTTAGAAGAGAAGCAGGGTGATTTCTCGAGTGGTGATGGGTGGTTAAAGTGCTCAGCTGCTAACCAGAAGGTCAACTGTTCAAACCCACCATCAGCTCCTTGGGAGAAAGATGTGGCAGCCTGCTTCCATAAAAATTACAGCCTAGGAAACCCTATGGGGCAGTTTTACTCTGTCCTATAGGGTCTCTAGCAGTCAGAATCAACTGGACAGCAGTGGATTTGGTTTGGTTTTTTGTTTTTATCTTTTTAAGCAACCCAGCTCAGCATACTCTGCCAGCTCATTTGCTATTTGAATCATGGGCTCATTTTAAGATCGATGTGAGCAGTTGTCATCCCTTGGGGCCGTCAACTTTCTTAGAAGCTGATTCTCATCCCATCCATCATTTTTATTTCAGAGACATTTAGGATAATGACTGATAATTTGGAAAGGGGAACTTTTAGATTTGCCTCCAAATTGCTTTATTATACCTAGCAAGAAAAAAATGCACTTTTTCTGGGAGAAGGTTCTTTTATTAATTTAGTATGCAGCACCTTCTGGTAGTGGAATAACAGCAAGTTCAGAGTCCAGAGACCTGAATTTTATTCCTCACCACAACACTCAGTGGGTCTCAGTTTTTTATCTATGAGGCGGGGATTGTAATGACAGCATGATAGTTATGAGAGCTTAGTACAAATCAGAGAATGGTTTATTGTTTTTACCCTCTGCTATGCATTTATTCTTTTTCTAGTAACAGTGTCCAACATTTCCTTTAGGAAGCAGCCGCTCCCCTGCATGAGGGGAACATGTGGCACAGACCTGGCCAATCAAGACACTAAATGATGATGCTTATAAATATAAAATAACCTTAGTGATTGGCTCAGGAATGGACATGTTATGCAAAATGATTTAATCAGAATGGATACTAAAAAGTGTATATGAGCAAAAATATTATAAAGAGATATTATATTTATGAAATAAATTGAGGACATTTCAATGTGGATACAGTTAAATGATGCCAAAAAAATATTATTTAATTAGCTATCAGAATGGATTGTGGTTAGGTAAGAACCTATCTGTAGTAAAGATGTAGGGATGAAATGAAATGAGATGGGAGGTTTGCTTTAAAATCTTTCACTTAAAAAATGAAGCAAAATGGCAAATTTTTGACAATTGTTGAATGGTTGATACATATATAATAATATTTTATTCTCTTTTGTGTGTGTGTGTTTTCATAGTAAATTTTAAAAAATAATCTGATCATGTAATTCTTGTTTTAAAAATCTGCCAATTTTCTGCTGGCTACAGGAGAAAAATCTAAACTTACAAACTTGGCATACAAATCTCTTTATAAACTGACCCCAAACTAATTTTCAACCTACTTCTGCATTCCCCATAATTCTGCCCTATATGACTACTCCACTCCTTTTTTTTTTAGTCTTCCATACTCTTTCGTGACTCCGGGTCTTTGTGCCTTCCATTCCCACTGTCCAGAATTTCCTTGCCCTCCTTCTTACGTAAGAAAATATACCCATCCCTAAAGGCCCAGTGCAAAATATTTTCCACTGGGACAAGAACCCGATGCTGTCAAGTCGATTCCAACTCATAGCAACCTTATAGGACAGAGTAGAACTACCCCATAGGGTTTGCAAGGCTTTTAAAATCTTTACGGAAGAAGACAGCCACAGCTTTCTCACGTGGGGCAGCTAGTGGGTTCAGACTGCCAACCTGTCTGTTAGCAGCCTAGCATTTCATCACTGCACCCCCAGGGCTCTTTATTGAGACAAGGAATCCAGTTAAAACAAATTCAAGTTTTCCTTTTATCCATGACTTTCCAACTGTACAACATTCTGCTGTAATTTATCTATTGATGCCCCAGCGGTTGGTGGTGAGCTCACTAAGAGCAAGCCAGTATGCTTGTAGCTCTGTATACCCAGCACCACCATCGGGTCTAGCAAACAAAGGGTGCTTGATAAGTGTCTGTCAAATGAATGCCTGCAGAGTCAATCCTTTAATTGTGAATGTCCTCCTGATGACCTGAAGAGAGCGAAGACCAAACAAACAGCATTTTCCTATCTTGCAGTTGCTTTCTCCTGTCTTGTAAACCTGGTTAGAGATTTGACTTCTCTAAAATGGAAAGACAATCACAGTTCTCAACTCCCAAGGCTACAGAAATATGCTAATATTTCTTTTGTAAACATCTCCAACAAATTGACTATGTCATTAAGGTTTAATGATTTTTGGAATAGCTGAGGTTTATCTTTGGAGAAACACTGAGACTTGATGCCCTTAATGAACTCTTTTTCCCCTGACCCAGCAATACCTAATTTCTACTTAATTGCTTTTTGTTGACATTAGGTTTAGTTTCTTGGCTTCTTCACTGAAATATATCCTTACGGAGGCTGCTGCCTGGCTGTTTGGTTGCAATAAATTTTGTCCTTTAATTCCTGACTTAAAAGATACGAAGCCATGTGCTTTCCTCTTGTTCCTCCCCACCCCCGGCTCTTGAATGTCCATTATCACTGACAGTATACTACCATTTTCTAAATGGTTTAGAGTAAATAAACCATTTTTCCTAAAATTTAGATAATTGTAACCCAAAAGACTTTGAACGTATTGAACGTATATGTGAGTCCTCCAGATGAATGAATCTCCTTTTCAGTGTATTGATAGGATCATTTAAACAGCCTATGGCAAAGATAATAAAAGCATAGACACACTTCATCAACTAATGAATGAATAAATGTGCGATATACATACAATGAAATATTATCCAGCAGTACAATGGAATGAAGTACTGATACATGTCACAATGTGGATGAATCTTGCAAACATTGTCCCAAGTGAAAGAAGCCAGTGACCAAAGAAAACACATATTGTGTGATTTTGTTTACATAAAATGTTCCGAATAGGCAAATCTATAGAGACAAAAGTAGATTAGTGGTTGCCCAGGGTTGGGAGAGTTTGGGTAAATGGGGAATGACTGCTAATGGGTATGAGGTTTCTTTGTGGGGTGACTAAAATGGTCTGGCATTACTGGTGATGTTTGTACACTTTAAATGCTTGAATTGTATAGTATGTGAATTATATCTCAGTAGAACTTAAAAAAAAAAAAGCTTAGATATGAGAACTGGATGTAGTTTTTTTTAGGGTAATGCTGGCTGGTGTAACAAACAAACCCAAGCATTACAGTGGCTTGAAACAGGCAGATTTGTTTGTTTTTCATTTGCGTGACAGTCTAGTGTAAGCACTCTGGTGCTGGAGAGGGGGGAGGGGGAGCAGGTGCTCCTGTGCAGTTATTCAGAGACCTGGGCTCTTTCCTTTTGTATCTCTACCTGTCTCTAGTACCCCCGAGTCCTCTGCTTTCAGCTGGCAGATGGGGAATGCTGGTAGAAAGAGGCACATCCCTTTCTCTACACTGTCCACTTGGGAGTGCCCCATATCACTTCCCCTCGAGTTCTATTATGTCACATGACACATCTAATTGCAAGAGAGGTTTGGAATACGCCCAGGAAGAAGAGGAAACTGGTTCGGCAAATGGCTCTCCATCCTGCTTGTGCGTATCTCCAAATGTTTGTCATTTGGTTACTAATCACCTAATATAAGTCTTTATTACATACACATCCTGTCTGTAATTCGGCACATGTGGCATACATCTATGACAGCAATATGATTTGTTTTTAGTCCTTTTAGGGAAAAGATGGTGTGGTTTGCTTTATGTGCAGCAAGTGAGGAGTTACCAACCCCATCCCTTCACTCTCCATAATTAACTGCCCCCATTGTCATCAAACATATCTTCTTTAACAATCTATTACTCCGCTTCTTAGAGGATTCAGTGGCTATCCATTGCCCACAGCTGTGTTTCTATATGCGTCTGTAGCCTGCTGCTAGTCCATAGTGAAGCGATCAAAATTAGAACACTGTAGTTAGTGTGTGTGTGTTTGATGTAAAGTTGCCAACTGCCCTTGCTCAGGAAGTACTGTCATTTATTTGAGATGACGTCCCTCTGATCTTTTGGGGTGTTAACATATTGTTTTCTTTCATGAAATCATAGTGCTAGTTGATTATTTTTAAATGTCCTTTTATTCTAAAATAGATTTAAACTTATATTTTGTCAAAATGTGGCAAACGTGCTTGAAAGCCATAAAGCTCTTCAGAAAATGTCTTTTGAGAGTAGACTTTATGGAGTTGTGCTCTGTGACAGATCGCTTTTGTGTGGCCTTTCTCGCCATAGTCTTGTAACTCCCACCCAAGTGATTGGGTGGGACTGTGCAAATAGGGTAATTGTGGCCCACCAAGGGCATTGGTCAGTTTTGCTATCCTGCTGGGCTTGAAATGAGCCATCCCAGAGGCAGGAAAGAAAGGATCCCACTACCACCAAGAGGAAGAACAGCCAAGAGCCAAGAGCAGAGCATGTCCTTGGACCCAGGATTCCTATGCTTAGAATCTCCTGGAACCAGGAGACAGAGAGAGAGAGAGCTGTAACACAAGATGGCAGAGAAATGGTGGAAAAAGAGACAAGCAGCAGGAGCTGTGGTGGGCTTCCTGACCCACAGAGGGAGAAAGCTGAGTTCCTTTGGGCAGGAGGCTTGCTGGTGGAGTAGGGTGCCTCTGGGCACTTGATGGAGCTAGGTTTGATGACCCACAGAGCTAGTGCTAAACACCTTCAGGGCAGAGCTTACTGGAGGAGTTTGGTGCCTCTGGGTACTTATCGGCAGAGCTAAAAAAGAGCTTTGTAATACTTGCCTAGGCAGGGCAGAAGCTGAGGGTTCAGAAAGAGGTGTGCCTGTGACTGGGAAGAAGCTGCCCTGATGGAAGAACTGTATCCTGAACATTCCTCAACCTGTATTGTAACCTGTCACTTCCCTAATTAACACCATAATTGTGAGTGTGATCTGTGATTTCTGTGTGGCCATTGCAATGGATTGTCAAACCAAGCAAAGAAGTAGAGAGTGCTGTGGGAGGGATGGTTTGTGTCAGTACTGGTAAAGATGGTGGAGAGAGGAGGCATGTCTGACCTCTGCCTCATAGGAATCAGCCTTGGGCTGTTGATCTTGATTCTCCTTCCCTCTTGTGAAGTTAGAAGAGGTCAGACGCCGCCCCCACGCCGTTTTCACAACTTGCCACTCACAGAACACTTGCGAGGTACATGATCTCCATGATCCTGATCACATGAGGTGTAATTTTGATCTTCTGCTTAGAAGGCTTGTGTGTATATGTAGTTTATGGGAATAAGAATGAAGGATCTTCCAGGGATTTAGAAATAAGATAAAAAATCTCCCATATAGAATTAAGATAGGAAAAATAAAATAGTGGGTCGTAACACATGGCAGAGACCAATTGCTAGAAAAGGACATCCTGTTTAGTGAAGTAGACGGTCAAAAAAATGGGGAAAAACCTCAATGAGATGAATTGATACGTCACAATGATAGACTCAAACATACCAACAATTGTTAAGATGGCACAGGACTGGGCAGCGCTTCGTTCTGTTATACATACGATCACCATGAGTCAGAGGTGACTCAGTAGCAGCTAACAATAACATATGGCAGTTAAATCACAGAGGTAAAACCCTGGAGTTTGGACTCAGACATTTTGCCTGGGTTCTAATTTTTGGTTTATCACTTCTTAGCTCTGTGACCTTGGGAAAAATTATTCTCTGTGACATAGTTGCACATCTGTATTATGTACATAAAACATGTAACCCTAACTTCATAGTGTTGTTATAAGGACTAAATGAGATGATGTATATAAATCTCTTTCTACGGTGGCTGCCGGACATATAGAAAACCCTTAATATTAGCTATATAGATCAGAGATATGCAAAGTCAAATGGAAGAGACTGAATGGCTCTAAGAGAAAAAAAAAAACACTTATAAAAATGAATTTAAAGATGTTAACATTCTTTGATAAAATAAATATTTATTGAACCCTTACTATATTTTAGGCTTTGTGGTAGTCACTGAAGATGTGATTCTGAGCCACATGGGATATGGTCCTTACTCCCAAGAAATCCTACAGTCTAGTGTATGGTCTTCAAACCTTTTTTTTTTTTACCACAACCCATGGTAAGAAATGAGTTTAAGTAATTACGCAGAAATTTGATGTTAAGGGATTAGATGTACCTATAGCGACGTGTTATTGTTATTAGCGCCATCAAGTCAGGCCCTGACTCATGATGAACCCATGTGTATCAGACTGGAACTGTTCCATAGGGTTTTCAAGGCGGTTACCTTTAGGAAGTAGATCACCAGAACTTTCTTCTGAGGCACCTCTGGGTGGGTTTGAACCAACAAGTTTTCTATTAGTAGTCAAGTGCTTAACTATTTGTGCCACCCAGGGACTCCTATGTTGTTGTTGTGTTAGGTGCTGTTGAGCTGGTTCCAACTCACAGCGACCCTATACAGATGTCTTAAAACAGTGCTTGGTGAAACAAGTAAGAAGCAGAATGGTATCTACCATACAATACCAATTACATAAGTTAAAAACAAACAAAAACAATATCTGGTTTTTAAAAACAATGGAAGCAAAAGGATATACATTAATCAGAATAGAATGGTTGTTTTTGAGGAGGCAGAAGATGAGAACAAAAGAAAATAAATAAAATAAGAAAGATACCAATTCTAATGATGTGTTATAAACTGAGAAGATTAAAACAATATATAAATTTTGTATAGCAGCCCAGATGTCTATCTCTCTTCTCTTTCTCTCTCTCTTACACACACACACACACACACACACACACACACACACACACACACACACACACACACACACACACACACACACACACACACACACACACACACACACATTTAAAACCAAACCAAAACGTTTCACAAAGTAGAGGTTACCCTTATTACATGTGATGCACTCTAATTTTGTATTTTATTATTTTACTTCCAAGTTTGTTTGTACTTCTGGGGCTACCTACTACATTGATTTCACAATCCACAGTTTGAAACCATTGGTCTAGTGGGACAGAATCACATTAATGAATGTTTAAACTAAAACCTAAGATAGGGCTCTGAAAGAGAAGAAGAAGAACATATAACAAAGAAACACATTCCATGCGGTTTAGGGGCAGATAAGGCTGCCTGCCCTAAGAAAAAAACCATGAAGCTGCTATCTGAAACTCATTATCAGTTATTTCGGGATGGAGTTGGAAAGGTTTAATAATAGGCAGCTTTCCAGACAGAGAGAACAGCATGTGCAAAAGCCCAGGGTTGGAAAAATTATGTGAAAGGCGTTTCTAGAAAATAAAGATACAAAAAGTAGTGATTTTATTTTGGATTAAAAAATACATAAATAACTTGATAAACTTTAAAGAAACCTTCATAGCTTCTCCTGTGTTCTCTGCCTTTCCCACTCCTCCATTGACTTAGTTTATTTTAGAACAAATACAGGGTTAGAATGCCAGGTGTAAGTAGTCATTAATGGTTTTCATCAAATAATTTTGGCTTTTGCCATCCAGACACCTGTAGTGTTGCACTTCCTGGCCTTCTGTGGCTTTGTTGGGGCCATGTGGCTAACCTAGCCAATGATTTTTGAGCAGAAGTGATGTTTGTCACTGAGCTCTCCTGTTTGTCTGCTACGGCAGTTTCTCTGTCAGCCTGGGTCCTGTAATGAGGACATATGAAGCATGGACCTGTAGTATGAGCAAGAAATAAACCTTGATTGTGTTAAGCCACTAGAATTTGGAGTAGTTTGTTACCATAGTATACCCTAGCCTGCCCTGACTTATACATCCACTCCTCACTTATTGACATAGTTTCCAAAGAGCAGGTTGTTTTGTGAAAATCAGCGTTATGCAAAAATGGAGGATGACTACATCATTACATAACTGACAAATTACATCATAACTGCCAGACCACTGAGAATCATGGCCCAGCCAAGCTGACACATGCTCTAGCCATCACAGCTTGGCTCACACCTTGGTATTTGTTACTGCCAGACATAAGTCGTTAATGTACAAAATAATAGGATAGTGGATTTTTTACTGTTGTCGTAAATGTAAAATGTCAGATAATGAGATAGTTGATAAGTGAGGAGTAGGTATACAGTAGGTCAACGGATGTCATCATGAACGATCATGGAAAGAAAAGGTTACCATTCACCAGCACCTTTTGGCAGAATACACACAACATGGAGGGGTCAGGTAGCTGGGGCCAATGCACCAGTATGTAACTTGTTGGATCCATGGGGTGACTCAGTTCCAATGGGAAAGATTAATTGAGTATACATTTCTCAAGGTCATCCTGGAAAAGAAGTTTCCCCATATCATAACTGTACATGTTATCCAGTAGAAAAAAGAAGGACAAGAGGCCATCTAGGAATCTGCTACTTTGGGTGAGAAAGAGAGTCTGGATATAAATTAGGAAGAAGCATTATGAGAAATTGGAAGATTCCTGGAGCCCATATAATTTCTCACAGAGGTAGTTTTGTTGCCCCTGAATGTTTTGTGCATAAATGATCAGAAAAACCCTCCCAATAAAAGGGCCTTGTGGCTTATTTTTTGGAACATAAACGACAGTAAGAAGAATTCCATTGCGTAGTTTGTCTACATAGAGTAGTCATGTGAGAAAGTCAGGTGACTGCAATTCTGCAGAGAATCAAGTAAGTGGAATGGCAGTGGCAGGGAAGAGGGAAGGGAATGGTAGAAGTGGTATGGAAAGGATGGGAAGGCTTATGCTGAGTCATGTGTGAATTTCCCATAAGACCCTTAGTGATGGTGGAGCAGCCTATGGTCCTGTCTACCATCCATGATGTATGCTTCCAGAACCCTATTTCCTTTGGCCAGCTTTCTTACTCCTGGATCCAACTTGATCTTACATTTACTTGCAGATGCACCCCAAAATCCTCTCTACTTGCTGCTGTTTTGGAAATAAGCTACTTTAAAAACTGGTAACAGTCAAAGACCTCAAAATTGGACTCAAGTATTCATGGCACAAATTGAAATTTAGCACATTTCTATTCCATCAAACCTGTGTGTGTTGACATCTTGCACATGGCTCACTCCGGGACCTCATGTGAATCACACAGGCACTCTGGGACTTAATTTTCCCCACTGAGAAAATGAAAGAGTGGGTTAGTCTGATTTCTAAAGTCTCTTCCATTTCTAACACTGTAGACACTAGATTATTCGTGTCTGGGATGTATGTATTTTGTGGTAAAATTGTATCAAGGACTTTTCTTTTTTATTGTGCTTTAAGTGAAAGTTTACAGTTTAAATCAGTTTCTCATACAAAAATTTATACACACATTGTTATGTGACCTTAGCTGCTCTCCCTGTAATGTGACAGCACACTCCTCCTTTCCACCCTGGATTTATTGTGTCCATTCAGTCAGCTCCTGTCCCTTTTTGCCTTCTCATCTTGCCTCCGGACAGGAGCTGCCCATTTAGTCTCATGGATCTACTTGAACTAAGAAGCACTCTCTTCAAGAGTATAATTTTATGTCCCATAGTCCAGTCTAATCTTTGTCTGAAAAGTTGGCTTTGGGAATGGTTTCAGTTCTGAGCTAATGGAGAGTCTGGGGACCATGTCTTCTGGGGTCCCTCCAGTCTCGGTCAGACCATTAAGTCTGCCCTTTTTCCTAGAATTTGAGTTCTGCACTCCACTTTTTTCCTGCCCCATCAGGGACTGTCTGTTGTGTTCCATGTCAGGGCAGTCATTGGTGGTAGCCGGGTACCATCTAGTTCTTCTGGTCTCAGGCTGATGGAGTCTCTGGTTTATGTGGCCCTTTCTGTCTCTTGGGCTAATATTTTCCTTTTGTCTTTGATATTCTTCATTCAAGGACTTTATTTTCTATCCATGGTAGAATCTGACCATCTTCAAAGTAATTAAATGTGTGTGTGTGTGTGTTTAAAGCTGAAGTGGAAACCACCTGTCATCTGGGTGTCGTGGAAAGACAGCTAGAGACAGAGTTTGCGTTTGTTAACAGTGACTCATGCTCCAAACAGATCCAGTCTTCTGCTGACAGTAGCAGATTTATCATTACATCAGAAGCAATGTGCAACTTGTTTAGCTTTCAGGCCCTTTCTCCCTAGGAGCACATGGACACTAGAGGTGAAAGTGAACGTGCAGAGAGCCCAAGTGGGCCAATATTTTTTTCTAGATTGCAGCAAGAAGTCAAAAGTGAGAAGTCACAGTAACAATTCAACACTTTACAATTGGGATTGGCTCCTTCTGGAGTACTGAAGGCAAATACTTTTTTTGTTTTTTTTAAATATTTTATTTTATTGTTGTTGAAAATGTAGACAGCAAAACATACACCAATTTAACAATTTCTACATGTACAACTTAGTGACACTGGTTACATTCTTCAAATTGTGCAACCATTCTCACCCTCATTTTCTGAATTTTTTCTCCACCATTAACATGAACTAGGGAAAAAAAATAAATAAATAAACCAAACCCATTTGCCATCGAGTTAATTCTGACTCATAACGACCTGATAGGGCAGAGTAGAACTGCCTGCCCATAGGGTTTCCAAGGAGCTGGTGGATTTGAACTGCCATCCTTTTGGTTAGCAGCCAAACTCTTAACCACTGCACCACCAGTGCTCCAACATGAACTCGTTGCCCCCTAAATTTCTTCTCTAACCTAATCTGATGTTGCTTTAAAGTTGTTGTTGTTAAGAATGAGGTAAAAGTGGTATTTTCCTTCTTTGAAAAGGAAGCACTAATGTAATATTTCTCACTTTGGAATCACTGAATATGAGAAAGAATGGGAAAGCCTTTCTCTGTTGGGTGAACTGAAGTGCTTTATAACCTCATAACTAACCCCGTTGTAATGTGGGGTTAGGAGTGTAGGCTTCTGGAGTCAGCAACCTTGGTTCAAACTCTAGCTCAGCCACTTAAAAGCTTATGACCCTGTGCAAGTTATTTACCTTTGCAAAGCTCAGTATCCTTGTCTGTAAAATGAAAATGATAGTATAGGGTCATGGTAAGGGTTTAAAGAGATAAGGTAACTCAGTGCACGTGGTAAACACTCAATGGTAGATATGTTTATTATTAAATCAACAAGGAGCCCTGGTGGCACAAATGGTTAAGCACTTGGTTGCTTAACAAAAGGTTGACAGCTCGAACCTACCCAGCAGCTCTGAGGGAGAAAGACCTGGCTATCTGCCGAGAAAACCCTATGGGGCAGTTCTGCTCTGTCACATGGGGTCTCTGTGATTCCGAATCCACTCGACAGTAGCAAACAACAACAACCTTTAACATTCCAAGATCTCTTGGACCAACCTCTTCTATCTTCTCCATATTTGCTCCAAAGATGCATTTGTTTAAACTTCCTGAAACTATTGGAAGTTTCATTTCTTCTCCTTCCTCTTCTTTTCCTTTGTCTTTCCCCTCTTCTTAGAGTAGGTAGGAATAAGTAGTGGCCAGGTACCAAACTGTTTTTTTTTTTTTAATTGATGTAATTAAATGAAATTTACATTTCAAGTTAGTCTCCCATACAGAATTTTTTTTTTTTAACATACATTGTTATGAGACCCCAACCGCTCAGTCCATTCTGCAACAGCACACTCCTCCCCTCTGCCCAATTCCCCATGGACATTCAACCAGCTCCTAACTCTCTCAGCCTTCCCCTCTCACCTCTGGACAGAAGCCACCCCTTTGGTCTCTCATAACTACTTGTCTAAGAGGCACATTCTTCACGACTATCACTTTATGTCCCACAGTCCACTCCAATCCCTGTCTGAAGAGTTGGCCTCAGAAATGGTTTTAGTTCTGGGGTGATGGAGAGACCAGATGCCATGCTTTCTGGGGCACCTCCAGTCTTAGTCAGACCATTAAGTCTGGTCTTCTTTCTAGTATTTGAGTTCTGCATCCCATCGTTCTACTGCTCCATCAGGGACCCTCTGTTGTGTTCCCTGTCAGGACGTTCATTGGTGGTAGCCGGGCACCGTCTAGTTCTTCTGGTCTGAGGCTGATGAAATCTCTGGTTTATGTGGCCCATTCTGTCTCTTGGGCCAATACTTTCCTTGTGTCTTTGGTGTTCTTCGTTCTCCTTTACTCCAAGTGGTTGGGACCAATTGATGCATCTTAGATGGTCACTTGAAAGCTTTTAAGACCCCAGATGCCACTCACCAAAGTAGGATGCAGAACATTTTCTTAATAAGGTTTGTTATGCCAGTTGACATAGATGGTCCTTAGACCCTGCATCCCTGCTACTCTGTCTCTCAAAGTATTTGTATTGAGGAAACTTCTTAGCTTTGGTTTAGTCCAGTTGTGCTGGCTTCCCCTGTAGTGTGTGCTGTCCTTCCCTTCATGTAAGATCGTTCTTATCTACTATCTAGTTAGTGAATAACCCTCACCGTCCCTCCCCACCCCCCATAACCATCAAAGAATGTTTTCTTCTGTGTTTAAACCTTTTCTTGAGTTCTTATAATAGTGGTCTTATACAGTATTTGTCCTTCAGTGCCTGACTAAATTCACTCAGCATAAGTTCTAGCTTCCACGAAGTTATACGATGTTTCACAGCTTCATCATTGTTCTTTATCGTTGCATAATATTCCATTGTGTGGATATACCATAGTTTGTTTACCCATTCATCCATCGATGGGCACATAGGTTGCTTCCATCCTTTGGCTATTGTGAACAGTGCTGCGATGAACATGGATGTGCATATATCTATTCGTGTGATGGCTCTTGTTTCTGTAGGATATATTCCAAGGAGCAGGATAGCTGGATCGTATGGTACTTCTATTTCCAGCTTTTTAAGGAAGTGCCAAATAGATTTCCAAAGTGGTTGTACCATTTTACATTCCCACCAACAGTGTATAACTATTCCAGTCTCTCCACAACCTCTCCAGCATTTGTTATTTTGTGTTTTATGGATTAATGCTAGCCTTGTTGGGGTGAGACGGTATCTCATTGTAGTTTTGATCTGCATTTCTCTGATGGCTAATAATCGTGAGCATATCTTCATGTGTCTGTTAGCTGCCTGAATATCTTCTTTGGTGAAGTTCCTTTTCATATCCTTTGCCCATTTTTTAATTGGGTTATTTGTCTTTTTGCTGTTGAGGTTTTGGAGTACCTTGGAGATTTTAGAGATTAAATGCTGATCAGATTTGTCGTAACCAAAAATTTTTTCCCAATATGTAGGTTGTCTTTTCACTCTTTTGGTGAAGTCTTTGGATGAGCATAAGTGTTTGATTTTTAGGAGCTCCCATTTATCTAGTCTCTCTTCTGGTGTTTGTGCATTGTTACTTATGGTTTGTATTGTGTTTATGCCATGTATTAGGGCTCCTAGCTTTGTCCCTATTTTTTCTTCCATGATCTTTATCGTTTTCCATTTTATATTTAAGTCTTTGATCCATTTTGAGTTAGTTTTTGTACATGGTGTGAGATATGGGTCTTGTTTCAGTTTTTTGCATATAGATATCCAATTATGCCAGCACCATTTGTTAAAGAGACTGTCTTTTCCCCAATTAATGGACTTTCGGCCTTTGTCAAATATTAGCTACTCATAGTTGGATGAGCTTATATCTGGGTTCTCAACTCTGTTCCATTGGTCTATGTATCTGTTATTGTACCAGTACCAGGCTGTCTTGACTACCGTGGCACTATAATGGGTATTAAAATCAGGTAGTGTAAGGCCTCCCACTTTTTTCTTCTTCTTGAGTAGTGCTTTATTTATCCGGGGCCTCTTCCCTTTCCATATGAAGTTGGTGATTTGTTTCTCCATCTCATTAAAAAACACTGCTGGAATTTGGATCGGGATCGCATTGTATCTGTAGATTACTTTGGGTAGAATTGACATTTTCACTATGTTGAATCTACCTATCCATGAGCAAGGTATATTTTTCCACTTATGCAGGTGTCTTTTAGTTTCTTGCAGTAGTGTCTTGTAGTTTTCTCTGTGAAGATCTTTTACATCTCTGATTAGATTTATTCCTAAGTATTTTATCTTTTGGGGGGCTATTGTAAATGGTATTGATTTGGTGATTTCCTCATCAAGGTTCTCTTTGTTGGTGTAAAGGAATCCAATTGATTTTTGTATAGTTATCTTGTATCCTGAAACTTTGCTGTAAACTTCTATTAGTTCCAGTAGTTTTCTTGTGGATTCCTTGGGGTTTTCAGTGTATAAAATCATATCATCTGCGAATAGAGATACTTTGACTTCTTCCCTACCTCTTTGGATGCCCTTTATTTCTTTTTCTAGCCTAATTGCTCTGGCTAGGACCTTGAGCACAATGTTGAATAATAGTGGTGATGAAGGGCATCCTTGTCTGGTTCCTGTTCTCAAGGGGAATGCTTTCAAAGTCTCTCCATTCAGGATGATGTTGGCTATTGCTTTTGTATAAATGCCCTTAATTATACTGAGGAATTTCCCTTCTATTCCTATTTTTTTGAGAGTTTTTATCATGAATGGGTGTTGGACTTTGTAGAATGCCTTTTTTGCATCGATTGATAAGATCATGTGGTTCTTGTCTTTTGTTTTATTTATGTGATGGATTGCATTGATTGTTTTTCTAATGTTGAACCATCCCTGCATACCTGGTATAAATCCCACTTGGTCATGGTGAATTATTTTTTTGATATGTTGCTGAATTCTGTTGGCTAAAATTCTGTTGAGGATTTTTGCATCAATGTTCATGAGGGATATCGGTCTGTAATTTTCTATTTTTGTGGTGTCTTTACCTGGTTTTGGTATCAGGGTTATGCTGGCTTCATAGAATGAGTTTCAGAGTATTCCTTCCATTTCTGTGCTCTGAAATACCTTTAGTAGAAGTGGTGTTATCTCTTCTCTGAAAGTTTGGTAGAATTCTCCAGTGAAGCCATCTGGGCCAGGGCTTTTTTTTGTTGGCAGTTTTTTAATAACCTTTTCAATCTCTTCTTTTGTTATGGGTTTATTTAGTTGTTCTACCTCTGTTTGTGTTAATTTAAGTAAGTAGTGAGTGTCTAGAAATTTTTCCATTTCCTCTAGGTTTTCAAATTTGTCAGAGTACAATTTTTCATAGTATTCTGTTATGATTCTTTTAATTTCAGTTGGGTCTGTTGTGATATCACCCATCTCATTTCTTATGTGGGTTATTTGCTTCCTCTCCAGTTTTTCTTTTGTCAGCTTGGCCAGTGGTTTATCAATTTTGTTGATCTTTTCAAAGAACCAGCTTTTGGACTTGTTAACTCTTTCAATTGTTTTTCTGTTCTCCGTTTCATTTAATTCTGCTCTAATTCTTATTATTTCCTTCCTTCTGGCACCTGTAGGCTTCTTTTGCTGCTCTCTTTCTACTTGTTCCAGTTGTAGTGTTAGTGCTTTGATTATGAGCCTTTCTTGTTTTTGGAAGTGTGCATTTATTGCTATAAACTGACCTCTGAGCACTGCTTTTGCAAGGTTCTGGTAGGATGTGTTTTCATTCTCCTTTGATTCTATGAATTTCTTTATTCCATCCTTAATTTCTTCTATAACCCAGTAGTTTTTGAGCAAGGTGTTGTTCAGTTTCCATATGTTTGATTTCTTTTTCCTTGCTTTTTGTGTTGTTGATTTCCACTTTTGTGGCTTTATGGTCAGAAAAGATGCTTTGTAGTATTTCGATGTTTTGGATTTTGTTAAGGCTTGCTTTATGGCCTAATATGTGGTCTGTTCTGGAGAATATTTCTTGTGCATTGGAAAAGAAAGTATACTTGGCTGCTGTTGGGTGCAGAGTTCGGTATATGTCTATGAGATCAAGTTGGTTGATTGTAGCATTTAGCTCTTCTGTGTCTTTGTTGAGCTTCTTTCTGGATGTTCTGTCCTTCACCAAAAGTGGCGTGTTGAAGTCTCCTGCTACTATTGTGGAGCTGTCTATCTCTCTCTTCAGAGCTGTTAGAGTTTGTTTTATGTATTTTGGAGCGCTGTTGTTAGGTGTGTAAATATTTATTATAGTTATGTCCTCCTGGTGTATTGACTCTTTAATCATTATATAGTGCCCTTCCTTATCTTTTGTGGTGGATTTTACTTTAAAGTCTATTTTGTCAGAGATGAATATTGCCACTCCTGCTCTTTTTTGAGTGTTGTTTGCTTGATACCTTTTTTTCCATCCTTTGAGTTTTAGCCTGTTTGTGTCTTTAAGTCTGAGGTGCATCTCTTGTAGGCAGCATATAGATGGATCACGCTTTTTTATCCAATCTGCCACTCTCCATCTCTTTACTGATGCATTAAGTCCATTTATATTCAGTGTAATTATCGATAGGTATGAGTTTAGTGCTGTCATCCTGATATGTCTTTTTGTGTGTTGTTCACAGTTTCTTTGTTCTCCTCAATTTTCTGTGCTGAGTCATTTTTCTTTATGTATTTTTTCATCTTTTTCATTGTTGTAGATTTTGTGTTTGCTGGGTCTTTATGTTTTTCTACTTTTTTATTTTGATTTGTCAGATTGTTAGATTCCTTTGTGGTTACCTTAATATTTACCCCTAATTTTCTAAGTTTGTACCAGTCTTTTATTACTTTATATCGCCTTAATTTCCCCTCCATATAGAAAATCAATGTCTCCATTTTTTAAGTACCTCTTTTTTTGTTTTAATATTATTGTTTTTTTTTTTTTACATGTTGATATCTGTTTCCCTATTTTTGATGGTTTTAGTTTTGATGTAATTTTGATTTCCGTATCTGAGTCAATATCTGGTTGCTGTATCCTGCGTTCTAGTCTTGCGTTGTTAGCTGGTGTTATTGATTATGTAACCGTAGGACTCCCTTTAGTATTTCTTGTAATTTTGGTTTGGTTTTTGCAAATTCCCTGAACTTCTGTTTATCTGGAAATGCCCTAATTTCACCATCATATCTGAGAGACCGTTTTGCTGGATAGGTAACTCTAGGCTGACAGTTATTTTCCTTCAAGGCTTTAAATATGTCATCCCATTGCCTTCTCGCCTGCATGGTTTCTGCTGAGTAGTCTGAGCTTATTCTAATTGACTCTCCTTTGTAGATGACTTTTCTTTTATCCCTAGCCACTCTTAAAATTCTGTCTTTATCTTTGGTTTTGGTAAGTTTGATTATAATATGTCTTGGTGACTTTCTTTTGGGATCTACCTTATGTGGGGTTCGATGAGCATATTGGATAGATATCTTGTCATCTTTCATGATATCAGGGAAGTTTTCTGTCAACAAATCTTCAACAATTTTCTCTGTATTTTCTGTTATCCGCCCCCTGCCCTGTTCTGGTACTCCAATCACTCAGAGGTTATTTCTCTTGATAGAGTCCCACATGACTCTTAGAGTTTCTTCATTCTTTTTAATTCTTTTATCTGATTTTTCCTCAAATAAGTTGGCATCAAGAACTTTATCTTCAATGTCACTAATTCTAACTTCTACTGCCTCAATTCTGCTGCTATGACTTTCTATTGAGTTGTCTAATTCTGAAATTTTATTGTTAATCTTCTGGATTTCTGATTGCTGTCTCTCTATGGATTCTTGCAGCCTATTAAATTTGGCATTATGTTCTTGAATAACTTTTTTAAGTTCTGCTCTACTGTGTCTGTATGTTGCCTGGCTGTTTCTGTGTTCTGTCGGATTTGCTTTCTTATTGCTAGAAGAGTTCTGTATATTAATCTTTTGTATTCTGTTTCTGGTAATTCCAAGAAGTTCTCTTCCTCCAGAGAATTTATTGATTCTTTATTTTGGGAGCTTGCTGAAGCCATCATGGACTGCCTCTTTATGTGACTTGATACTGACTGTTGTCTCTGAGCCATCAATAATTTATTATAATTTTATTTTGTGTTTGCTTAGTGAGACCTGATTCTTATTTTGTTTTGTTTTGATATGCCCAAATAGGCTGCTCATGTGCACTAGTTTGATTTTCGACACATTTTGATCTCTAATGTCCTGTCACCAGGTAGTTGGTTCTGTAACTAAGCATGTGCATGCCGGAGTTCGTTAAAATTCCTATATGGGATCAGCTCGGGTGTGCAGACAGTCGATCACCAACTGTGTGATGCAGGCTCTCACCCCCAGTCCTAGCGAGGCATGGGTGATTGGTGCAGGCACTGGACTCTGGCTTTCGTAGGGGATCACGTGCTGAGCCAGGCAGGGGCCAACAGCTGCTCCTGAGAGTCGGAAAGAAATGCGTGTCCCTATTCTCTAGGGTGAATAGGTAGGTGAGTTTTGCAGCTGGGCTAAGAGCGCCCCACTATGTTGGCTGCAAAGACTCGAGGGCACCATTTTTTCTTGAACTGCTGTAGCAGGTGACTAGGTACTTTAGGAACTATCACCAGTCCTTGAGACCCTACTGCAGATCGATAAAAGTGCCTACTTGAGGGGCAGGGCTGTTTTGAGGATCACAAATCTACCCGTTCATAGTTGAAGCAGTTGAAGTTAAACTTCAGATGTTTGCCCTGTTGTACTGTGGTAGTGAGGGCTAACGCTGTTGAGATGGGTCCCCACAAGTCTATACAGGGGTGTATGGCACTCAGAGTCTGTGGACCCTTGATTTCTATGGCCAGCAAAGGAGTTGTGCCAACCCTGTGTTCCTGGCCTAGGGGAGCCAGCAGCTTATTTGTTCCCTCTCCAAGGCCAGGAGAATGGGTCAGGGTGCCTTTTGGGATCTATTTCCAGCCCAGTGGACTCCAGTGCTGAGCTGGGAGGGAGGCGGTAAAAGGGACAGAGGTTTTTCCAAAATCTGGTGTACAGTGCGGAGGTAGGAGGTAAAAGTGAGAGAGGTTTTTCCCAAATTCGGTGAAGAGTGCAGAGGTAGGAGGTAAAAGTGAGAGAGGTTTTTTCCAAATCTGGTGCAGAGCACGGAGGTAGGAGGTAAAAGGGAGAGAGGTTTTTTTCCCCAGTGGGCTTTTTTTTTTTTTTTTTTTAACTCACCGCGAAAGGGTGCATGCATGTACTTATCCTAGCCTCTTGGGCTCTGCTCTTCACTGGTTCGGAGTGTCCAAGCAGAATCTCTGCTGCTGGGTCTCTCTCGATGTGGAAACTGCTTCTTGAGCGTGTGCACAGCACAGCTGTTTGCCTGCTTCACCACACCCGGTGTGGCTGTGTCTCTGCTGTGTCACCGCCACAGCTCTAATACTCCTCACCTCTTCCAAATGGTCTTCCTCTCCGGTATGACTTAGATGGATTTCTTAACCTTGCCTTGTTCAGGGCTGCCAGATGTTCACATAGAATCAAATCACTTGTTTTTCGAGGTCTTTGTTGTAAGAGGGATATAGGAAACATCTAACTACTCTGCCATGTTGACCACGCCTCCCTACCAAACTGTTTTTGAATGAATATGCCTTCACATTAGCCATGTGTCCTCTGAAGTTTTGGATTTGGAGATTATTCTTTAGTGTTTACAAAACAGGCAAGGATAGTTATTGTCCTGCATTCCCTCCCACCTCCACCACAAAGCAAGCTGCTGCCTGCTCAGGGCTGCCGTATCAGCTGGGCCTGCCTTATGCTTGAACGCAGCTGCAGCAGGTCAGAGCTGAAGAGGTATGTTCTATTTTTTTAGAAGGGCGATTGCCAGTGCGTTGCGACACACTTGAGTGTCTGAAGTAACTACCTAACTCCTATTTACTGGCATGGGAGGTTTCCGCCAGATAAAGCTCAAGCTGCCACCAAGACTGCCCTTCTCCCATCTCTGCTCATTAAATGTGTTGTCATTTTTCAAGGTCCACTTCAAATACCAATTCCTCAGTAAAGGCCTTTCTTGGTCTGTCTTCTGGACCCCTTTTCTCTCTTGGCTCATAGCACGTACTTAGAGCAGAGACTTGTGTCTTTAAGGGTGCTGTTTTAATCTGGTGAAGTATTCCAGGACCTCCTCATGTAAAGGAACCCCTTGAAGAACACTTGTTGTTCATTAAGTCACCCTGGGCAATTTCTTTTAATCTACATGATCTTGCTTTTATAACCATTCTCTGATTTTAATCCAATCTAACCTTGATGCTGCTATGGACTCAAACACACTGGCAATTGTGAGGACAACACAAGACTGGGCAGTGTGTCATTATGGTGTACGTAATGTCGCCATTAGTCAGAGTCGACTCAGTGGCAGCTGACAACAACCCCCCTGCTGCTTAAATTAATGAATTAATTTTATCCTCCCTGGCTTTTGATTCTGGCCATTTAGGGGGCTGGTCACAGTGAAGTTAAACAGAGAAGAGAGGTCATGGGGCTGTTTTAACTGGTGGTGTTACCTTCGTTCATTTGTATTATAGTGACAGGTGGACTTATGTCTCTCCCCTGAGCAACAATCTAGGAACTTGTTTTTCTACGTAAAACGAGGCTTTAAACATAGCAAGTGCTCAGATGATTAGTGATTTGAATCTGATGAGCTAATTTACTTAGCAATCCAGAAAAGTGACACTCATCATTCCTGTATGTGTGTGTGTGAGTGTGTATGTGTGGGGTGTGTGTGTGGGGTGTGTGTGTGTGTGTGTTGCGTTCCCAAAGAGAAAAGGAGGAATAGGAAGGACACAATGGCAGCAGGGTTATCCTAACCTGCATTTTGAAACAGGTCAAATTTTCCTTTCTTTACTTCTTGTGTGCTTTCCCTTGCTGTTTGGAGCCAGGATTCAAGACCAGAGGATCCGTGTTAGCTACAAGATTTGGTTCTACAAATCATTCTTCTTTTAAGACCTATTCTAATCAAAATATCATGTTGTCATTTATAGATTAGTGTGACTTTTTCCAGATGTTACCAGTTGCAGAGACATTTGTATTTTAATCTTTCTTCATCATCAGATAAAAGTTTTTGTTATCTACTGGTTCTGGGCATGGTTGTGGTGGAGGATATCCAGTGTCATGTAACAATAGTTCCCCAACCTGGCTGATGGCCAGAGTCATATGAGCATTCCTGTTCCTCAGCCCATCCCTGGAGATTCTGAGTCAGACTGTATGGGATGGGTCAGGTGCTGGGAATGTGTATCTTTACAAAGCTCCCCAAATAGGGATAATGATTGATGTGGGTATTACTAGGGTAAAAAGATTGGATCCTGCCAATAGGGAGTTTTTAAGCTTCTCAGGAAGATAATTGTATTATAAAATACCTTGCATGTTAAAATGTTTTACCATTTGTAACGCATTTCACAGAGTCTCTCACATATACAGTTTCTCCTGTGAGGTAGATAAAGCAGTTATATTTTTCCCAATTTTTAATCCCAATTTTTTAAGTGGACGTGGAGGCAAAGACATTAATCGAGTTGCCTAGAGACCCAAAGTTCTGATTCAGCCCAGATTCAAACGCTGCAGATCCCATGCATGCCCTTTACTCTACAAACTGACTTCCTGATCCAAGAAATTTGTTTATAATGAAACAGATATCGAGAACAGCAACTAGCAAGAACCTGGGGGGCTGGGGGGTGTCCAAAAGTAAAATGAGCTTGATGATCCAGAGACTTCTCTGCAACCATGTGTTTTCCAGTTTATCTGGAGTAAAATGAAATGAGTGAAAAATAGCAGGACTTTTTTTCTCTTCCCCTTTAAGTATGTCAGGAGGTTTGGTTTCACATCTTTCTGTTCATTTTGGATGTCCTAAAAAAAAAGGTGTATGAAGTCCCTGGGAAGTGTAAATGGTTAACGGAAAGGTGGAAAGTTCAAGTCTACCCAGAGGCACCTCAGAAGAAAGGCCTGGCAATCTACTTCTGAAAAATCAGCCATTGAAAACCCTATGGAGCACAGTTCTACCCTGACCCACATGAGGTTGACATGAGTTGGAGTCGACTCAATGGCAACTTTTTTTTTTTAATGTGTGCATATTTAATGGTAGGGTTAATCAAGTTTTGTAGCTGTTATTTGTTTTTATTCTCTTTGCCCTGCCTTCCTATGTACTCTCAGTACCAAACATGCTCTTACCCAAGGCTACAAGTGCTCAGCCTCACCCATTTTTCACTATCCCAACCCTTTATGTTAGTGTCTATGGGGATACCCATTAAGGTGTAAGATGGTAGGCAAATGCTGGTAGACATGGTTGCACCCATTATCATAATGCTTTTGTAAGTTTTTCTAATAGACATAGACAGTTTACAGAATTAAAAAAAGACAAAGATCTATATGTGATTAGAGCAACTATATGGGATTAGAAAAAGAGATCTATATGGGACTATGACAGAAGGCAGACTTCATAGGAGAACTTTAAAGCTGTGTACCTAGACCATGGTTCTCAAATTTTGTGCATGTGGCAGAACACCTGTAGAATGAATTCCAAGCTCATTAGCACATATGAGAGGTTCTTCATTATTAGGGCCTTGCTGACCTCCCTAGTCTTTTACCTTCTGTTCCAGTCTTAACAGACTACTTGGTTCTCGCAACACGCATACCCTTCTATCTGCCCTTGCCTTGGATTGTGCTGCCCATTTTGATAGAAATAACTATCCCTGATCATGCTCACTGGATGACGTTCCCCAACTTTAGGGTACTGTTACTCTGTTCAAGATTCTATTCAAGCATTATTTCTTTCTACAAAGCCGCCTTTTTTTTTTTTTTTTTGCAGCACCCCTACCCAAATCCAACTGACCATCCTCTGCTCTTCCCCATCTTAGTAAATGACAGCTCTGTTATCCCAGTTGCTCTGATCGAAAATGTTTAAGTCTTCCTTGACTCCTCTCTGTTTCTCACATGACACGTGCAATCAAACAATATGCCCTATTTCTTTTGTCAGAATACGCTATATCCCAAATACAATCACTCCTCACCACCTCCAAAGCTTTCACCCTGGTCTAAGCTACAGTCTTGTCTCAGCTAGTTGAGTTAAACAGATCCCTAATATCTTCTATGCTTCCATCTTAGCCCCACTTCTATTTTCTACACTGAAGCTAGGGTGATCCTTTTATAATGTAACATAGAGAATGTCACAGCTCTTTAATACCCTTGAATGACTTCCCATCTACTCAGTAAAACAGCCAAACTCCTAACAGTTGCCTGTAAGACCCTGCATAATCTAATGCCCACTCTCTCTCTCTCTGACCTCCTCTTCTACTTCTCTCCAGCCACATTAAAGATTTTGCTTTTTCTTATATACTGCAAGCATGCTCCTGCTTCAGAGTCTTTACAATTGCTCTTCCATTGTCTGGAACCCTCGTGCCCCGATAGCTACATGGTGCATTCCCTTACTTCCTTTAGGTCTCTTCTGAGGTATCACTTAACTAGGTAGGTCTTTCTTGACCACACCACATAAAATAGCAACCACTAGCTCCGAACTCTTATCTACTTCAATCTGCTTTTTGCTAGTGGTAGTACTTTGCTCTACCTGGCACGATATATATCATTTATTATCTGTCTTTCCCTATGGAGCAAGAATTTTGTTTTGGTTATTACTGTGTCTTCAACACTCAGAGTAGTGTCTGGTACAGTGGCGTGTGTGTGTGTGTGTGTGTGTGTGTGTGTGTGTGTAATGATCGGCTAAATAAAAACACCAAATGCAGCAATTTATTGTAATTATTTTTTATATATTTTTTTTTCTTAATTAGATTGTGAAAGAGTAGGAATTCTTTCTTCATCATTTTTTAATCCCCAATGCCTGGCACGTGGTAAATGCTCAATAAATAATTTGATGGATGGATGGAAGAATAGATGAATGAAAGGATGGATGGATGGATGGATGACTATGTGATGCTCTTTATGAAACACCATAAAATGTGGAAATATTTTATCCCATTTTATGAATTAGGAATAGTTTCACTAGCAAAATGTATAACTACTGCATGCTTACAGCATAAAATCATAACAGCAAACACACATCTATTTAAAAAATGAGCTGTTGCAACTAATAGTCAGCTCTTTCTAGAATTTATGTTAAAACTTATTTACTTCTTCATTTGTTGTGATCTGCTAGCTCTAACCCACAGAGTAGCCATTATAGACAACAAAGCCTTAAGAGAAAGTATGAAAAAAAAATATTCCATATATATATATATATTGCTACTATTAATTGTTTTATTAGTGGTCAAAGACTCAAGATCTTCTCACAGTACAAAACACTCTGAAACCTCACGACTTCAGACTAACAAAACCCAATCTGTTTAAATTACTAATTATTTAATTTAGGCTATAGCACAGTGGTTGAAGATTTGAGGCTCTAGAGTCAGAATGTACGTTTAAATTCCAGCTTGAATGTTCAGTAGTTGTGTGACCTTAAGCAAGTTCTTAACCTCTCTGTTCCTTGCATTTAAATCAGAACCAGTGCCTTCTAAATAGTAGGAACTTGATAGTAACTATTGTTATTATTGTTATAAAATATAACTTTTATTACTTTTAATGGAACATAATAACTGCCTACCAGATATTTCATAGTAGGTCCTTCCTGTCTTGATTCAAAGAATAAAGAAAACTATTTATGATTAGCATTCATTTCTATAAAAATAATTGATGTATTGAAATCCATACATTCTCTTAAATTTAAAATGCATTGCCTGGCACATCCTCAGCTCAGCCCAAGCAATTATTATATGTTCTTCACTAGAACACTTCAAATTAGTGGAGTGTTACTTCGTATTCCTTGATGGAGACTGAAGAATGATTGTCTTAGTAACACATGGCATTAAATGTAAATTTGGTCCTTCAGTATTATGGAATGGAGACTGGAGACTTTTCCCAAATTTTATTTCAGCAAATGAAGAAAGACATGGGACATTAATTAGAGACAAACATGGGAAACAGGAAGTAGGTTATAATTTGCCTAATCCTTTTTTACTTGTAATTTAATTTCCCTCACAAAGTACCAGCTGGCCTGCAACCATCTGACTGTCCACATGAGCTCACAAGAAACTACTTCTCTCATTCTATGTAGGGGCTGTTTGTAGCAGATGAAATGGGACCTGGTGAGCAGTGTGTCCCTTGAAAAGCTGCAGAATTGCCCACAATTGGTGTCTTATTAGAAACAAGGCTAGGTAACCAACTAGTTTTGCTGCAGGACAATTTTCCAAAACTGAAAAGGAGAAGCATTTAATTATAGCTCAGAGAGGAAGATGATTGATTCTAAATCTGTCATCTCACAGAAAGGAGAACTGACTGCCTCATTAGTGGTGGTGACAGAGTCAGAAGCCTTGTATCCCAAGTCAGTTCAATGCTCTTTGCACTCTGTGTGATCTTAGAGCTGGTAAAAGCGATTACACGTTGCTTTGAAGTCTGGGAAAGGATAATCCTGACTTTAAAAGGCCTCATAAATTCTGAGTGAAAATAAGTGGACTAAAATAGTAAACGGTGGATAATATAAAAACTTCATGTGTTGTGTGATGGAGCCTTTGAAGATAAATCGTTTTTCTCTGAGATATTAATTTTCTCAGTGGAAGTGGCCTGATAAGCTGGTGAGTGAAGGTAGAGGGCTTTACTGTTCAGCATCACTTCCAGGGATACTTTGTATGAAAACAGGTCAGTCTCAGGCCTACAAATATGAATGGAGAGTCAGAGTTCTCTGGGTGATCTATGGCAGCCTACTTCTAAGTTTTTGATTAAGTGAAGGAAAAATATATTCACAGGTTGAACAGAATTTTTTTTTTTTTTTTTGGTAAAGGGCTTTGGCAACATATGTCAGTGGAAAAATAGTTAACTCTTTCCATTCAGAAACGTAGGAAGCAGCTAGAGTCATTTGGTGCGTGAAATAAACTAAAAATCTGATCTGCCTTGGATAATCTAAGGTTAGCCCCCAAATCTAATTATTAAATCCTTGTGTCTTTTTTTTTTAACAGAGTGGCAACCAGTTTTACTAAGTTAGAAAATGAATATAATCTATAGGTACATGTTGCTTTAAAGCAAACCCAACTTGAATTCATATTTGTATAAAAAATACATTAGGGAGTGGTTTTATTTTATACATATTAATGAAATTCTTTAAGATCTCTAATGTGTTTGACACCAATTGACTTATGAACATTTGAATTGCATGTGGCCTTTTAGCCTCTACCTAACAATTACCTATCAAGGAGAAGATGAGTCAGATATGCCTGTAAATACCTCAAATTATATATGGTTCCTCAAATAAAATATTCAGCTATAATCATATACCAGAATTTTTTCAGTGATTTTGGTGAGCCTGGAAGATGGATTTGTGTAAGAGATGAGCTAACAGCTTATTTTCTAGTGGTGGGAAAATTGAGGTACATCCAAAGTATTTTTTAAAGTGTGACCCATAAACTACTTGTAAACAGGATCGCCTGAAGTGCTTGTTATAAATTCAGATTCAACCCAGATTACTGAATCTCGAGAAGTGGGTCCCAATAACTGCATTATAATGAGCTCCTTGCTTTGTTCTTACGCACCATAAGGTTTGTAAACCACTGGGATTAACTATTCACTTAGAGGCCGAATGTCACCTTTGCAGAAATTGATAATCTTAATTTTCACTTTAATAAATACCCAAGCTCTTCCATTCAAACACATTTAAAAATGATTCCCTTAGTCCAAACAGCATTTCATTAGGAGAACTAAAGAGGAAACTCTTATGCTGACTCAGCTGCATTTTATATCTTTGGTTGAGGCTTCCAGTTTCCCACCAAGCAGAGATTAGTGGTGCCTTTCTCCTGCATATTCCTCTGTCACATGGTATCGTTTGGTTACATGGCTGGCTCTTGCCTGCCCCCCTGACTGTGTGCTCAATGAAGAGAGGAAAATTATTCACTGACTCCTAAGCTTCCAGGACAATAGTCAACACGTACATAATAGATGCTCAATACATTTTTGCTGCACAGTGTTAGCTGTGATTAATAAAGCATAATGTGTAGGAGAGATGAGGAACTAAAAGTCTTTCCTGGGTAGACTTGGGACTGGCTTTTTGCAGAGGAGGAGGCTGGTCCATGGAGGGGACCAAGTGATCCCAAGAAGTGCATTTGAGATCAATTAATAAGTATAGTCTCTGGAATCCTGTTTTGTTGGAGTTTTTGTCTTTGACATGATACTAGAGGGCTTGTCAGTTTAAAGTGAAATTGTTGGCTTGGTTTCTGCTTCCAGTTAGGCTGTGAGCTTCTTGAGGGGATGAAATGAATCTCAATAATCCCCGTATCTTCAATACCTAGTACCTAGTATGGTGGTGGTGTTAGTTGTTATCAAGTCAATTCTGACTCATAGTGACCCCAGGTCTGCAGAGTAGGACTGCTCTATAGGGTTTTCAAGGCTGTGACCTTTCAGAAGCAGATCGCCAGGACCTTTTTCCTAGGCATCTCTGGGTGGGTTTGAACCACCAACCTTTCGGCTAGTAGTAGAGTGCTTAACTGTTCATGCCACCCAGGGACTCCAGTACCTGGTATAGATGCTAGAAAGAAAAAAGTCAGAATTAAGCTGAATGTCAGTAAGCATCAGACACAGCCCTTGGAGGTAATCAGTGCTTAGCAGCTGTCATTTGGATTCTTCAGGCTAGGCAAAGCAATATAAGTTCCTTACACAGAAGTAAATCTCAGCATCTTAGAGTTGGAAGGGACTTGGAGAAGTCATCTATTCCAGCTCATGACAGTGCAGAGATCATTTCTATAGGAAGCTCAGTGACACCAAAGACAAGCAAGTCCGTTTAAACTGCTCTAATTGGTCATAAGTTTTTCTTCATAAACCAGATCTAGTACTGTGTGAACTTCCTTCCCCATATTGTTATTTTCAGCTAATGCTAACAACACCATTAACACAGTGGTAAGTACATGAATCGGGCAAAGCTGTTTCTTCCCTGTAGCCAAATTTCTGACCACATGAGTGTCTGTCGGCAAAGTATGATAGGTGAATTTGTTGTGTCTGGGGTGGTGTGTGTGTGTGTGTGGTGGTGTGTGTGGGGGGTGTCTTTCCTTGATGCCCACCTGCTTTCTTGAACATAATGCTATGGTGCCCTGAATTTGCCTTACTCAGTGCCATCCTCAAATGCTTTACATCACCAGAGACTGGCTGCCCTGGGTTGTTTTCTTTTTGCTTGTTTGTTTCTTTGGTTTTGACACAAATAAGAAGTTCAAGCATTTTAAATTCTTACTGTTTCCCTCACAGTAAATTAAGGCAGCGTTTCTGCCTGAAAGCCTTCACTGGAATCCCTCTCCCCAGAATAAATAAATGAATAAAAACAGTTTTTGTGGGGTCAATTTCAACTCACGGCAACTGTGCTCCATAGGATTTTCAAGACTGTGTGATCTTTCAGAAGCTGATCTCTAGGCCTTTGTTCTGAGGTACCTTTGGGTAGATTTGAACCACCAGCCTTCAGTGAGTAGTCAAGCACTTAACTGTTTATACCACTCAGGACTCCCAGCCTATGCTAAATGCCCATCTGTATGTTCCAGTTGCACCCTGGGTTTTCTTCTATCATAATTATTTTTCCCTTCTGGGCTGTATTTCCTGTTTTGTGCCTTTACCTCTGGTCACAGAATGACTGACTATCCCTCCTGGAGGCCTTTCCTTGTCAACTATTTCACACACTCCCTTTTTTATGACGTTCCACGCATTCTTGGCTGGTTTGTGTTTGTTTTGTTGCCTTAGACTGTCCACTGTAGCCTTATATTTATTTTTTAGATTAAATTTGCATCTCTGAATATTTATGGCACTGTCTTTATGTCTGCCTTCGGTGTAATAACTTTTAGGCCTTTCCTTACAGAGTCAGACTTTACTTGTGTGATATGACATGTTGGAACCTTTCTCCTGTATTGATGCGGCCCTAGGATATCAGGTTGTGTTACCTTGGATCTATAATTTTTAAAAGCCCTTGAGGATCACTCTTTAAGCTGCTCTGCTATGGGGCAGTGCTGTTTACAGAAAATTTTGAAAAGAACTTTGGGTTTTTCTCTGATCAAAGACTACAGCCTTCAGTATGGATTACACCTCAACATAAAGAAAACAAAAATCCTCACAACTGGACCAATAAGCAACATCATAATAAATGGAGAAAAGATTGAAGTTGTCAAGGATTTCGTTTTACTTGGATCCACAGTCAGTGCCCATGGAAGCAGCAGTCAAGAAATCAAAGGAAGTACTGCATTGGGCAAATCTGCTGCAAAAGACCTCTTTCAAGTGTTAAAAAGCAAAGATGTCACTCTGAGGAGTAAGGTGCAGCTGATCCAAGCCATGGTATTTTCAATTGACTCGCATGCAAAAGCTGGACAATGAATAAGGAAGACCGAAGAAGAATTGATGCCTTTGAATTGTGGTGTTGGCAAAGAATATTGAGTATACCACAGACTGCCAGAAGAACAAACAAATCTGTCTTGGAAGAAGTACAACCAGAATACTCCTTAGAAGCAAGGATGGTGAGACTCCATATCCCTTACTTTGAACTTGTTATCAGGAGGGACTAGTCCCTGGAGAAGGACATCACTGTTAGTAAAGTAGAGGGTCAACGAAAAGAAGGAAGACCCTCAGCAAGATTGACTGACATAGTGGCTGCAACATGGGCTCAAACATGGCAATGACTGTGAGGATGGTGCAAGACCAGGCAGTGTTTTGTTCTCTTGTGCATTGGGACCTACTCAACAGCACCTAACAACAACAAGAACTATCTCTTTGCCAGGGATATTGGGGCACCTTGTTACAGCCTTTCAAGGGTGGAAGTCTAGATTCTCCGTCTGGCCTTTGCTGGCGTGTGTGTGGGAGGGAGGCACAGGTTTTCTTTTGTTTTTGGTGATGGTTGGCTGAAGTAGAGCAATTATTGCCTAGAAGATTTCTGCCTTGCTAGGCTTCTCCTTTTCTGATACTTTGGCTAAAGATTGCAGGCTTTTTTGGTCTATATCCATTGGCTTTTCCAAGTTGCTGGCTTCTTCAGCTCCAGGTATGACATATATAAGGGGGAAAAAAAAAAAAAACCACCTGGGAACTCCCCACTGTGTCATTCCTTGCGTCCGGATGTTCATAGCTGGTCTGACGTCTCCTTACGTTTCAGTCTTCTTTTGTTTGTTTTACACGTAATGCCCTGGGTTTTTAGTTGTACTTCCCAGGAAGAATAAGGAAAAGTATGTTTTCTTCATCTTCCCAGAAGTAAAAGTCTTTGTTTTTTTTTAATTATTATAAAAGATATACACACTCAGTAGCCAATATTGTTATTCATGTCAAGATCCCTGTTCTTGATCTTTTGTGGTTGTGAGATAAAGTAAAAGGAGATACTGATGAGTCCAAATAGCCAAATGGGATGGCACTCTTCTGGCTGATCTGTAAGATACAGAGTTTAACCAGGATTTACATAGGACATGTGCTATCCCTCTTACCAGTCATGCTTCATAGACATCTACTAATTTTAACCCCTTTCTAAACACAATATTGAAATTGGGGAAACATATTCATAAGAGAAGGGATAAATCAGCTTTCCACTCCAATTGCTTCTGCATTTACATATCTTCCTTTGTGATGCTTTTTGTGTTGGAACCCTCTGTCCATAGGATTAGGCTCTTGATTTAACCCTGGAATAGCTAGGTCCCCAGACCCCCAGTGTTTAAGTGGAGATTCCCAAATACGCCTGATTCCAATTGATGTTAGTCTAACAAATTCCGGAGAATCATCTAAGAATGAGACAACTATCCTGTATTATTAACCACGTTACCCCCACCGTAAAATAAGCCACCTCTTTCTTGTTCGACCCTTCATTGATCACTTACATTCAAGGCAAGGGAAATGGACATGAAGGAAACCAGAGAGGGAAGAAAGAAGGAAAGAATCCTTGTAAAATTCAGTGATTTTTGTATTTCATTATTCTCCCAATAAAGGCACCTACTTCCTTTAACTTTTGCCTGAGAGCTCTATTGCCCACACATTTTGCTTTTAGATCTTCCTTTCATTAAAACAAGACAATAACAACCACAGCAAAATCTTTGGGGTATTACTTCATCTGAATTATAATATTAACGCCTGAATTCACAAACAAAATCTGATAAAGTATTTATGACAGTATCATGCTCTATTTGTTATTTAGATCCTCTTGGTATTAACTTCAATTATTAAGCTTCCAAAGGGACTATGTTTCATTCTTTCACTAGGAAGACTGCTAGGAGACCGGCTTTTAATATCACTAGCTTTTAAAAAAAAAAAAAAAATCATGTTTTGTCCCCTTAAATTATTGGAGTGCAATAATAAAATAACATAATACTATGCAAGTTCTGTGGCTTATCCCCCATGCTGTCCCTGTCTCACAGTAGAGTCACGTGAAAAATACTTCCCCCACCCTGTCCTTTAGTGTCTCCACCTGCAAAATGTGAAAATGTTAGAACCCCGCCCCCCTACTTCACTGAACTGTTGAAGAGAAAGTGGAGCAATGATGTTTCAATGTTCTGTGAAGGACAGTTTCATTAATATGTAGGATTTGTCAATATTTGAGGCCAAATGACCCAAGGCAGAGATGTATTCAGTTTAATAGTATATGGAAACTTAATTTTTACAGTAAAATAAAAGAAGAAGAATTCATTGAAGAGTTAATTTTTCACCATTTCTACAGTCTTCCTTCCTAATTTTTCCATTTGACTCTGGATCTGTGATCTAGAAGGCTTTAAGTGCAGTTAACCTTCCCTAATTTCCCATACTCATTCTTACCTCCCTTTTGATTTCACATTTAATTCGTGTTTTATTCTTTGTAGGGCATTAGCAATAGATTTTCAGTTAAATGTTTCCTTAGAATGAACCAAAACTTTATTATCATTATTATCCTCTAAGTTTTTTAAATAAATGGAATAGGCTTCCTCCTTGGTTCTGGAATTCGAAAGAGTATAATTTTGTAGAAATGTAGTAAAAGAGAAAAAATCCTTCTACCTAACACAAAGAACAGAAGCAGAACCTTACCTTCTTATTTTTCTCCCCAGCAGTAACACATAGTCCGGCTATAATCAATCTGAAATCATGTCTTATATTCTGTTTAGCATCTAAGTGTGTCAGCATTATTTTTCTTCACTTAGATTCCTAATACCTACATGGTAACATTTTTTGGTAGGGGTGGGAGAAAAGAGAAGGTGGAAGGTTTATGAATTTCTCATGACTGGAAAAAAACAGAATGAATTAGTTTAATGTTTACTGAATTTATTGAAAAGGTTAAGACAAGCTTATTTTAGATTTTGTTTTCTTAAATCATTTGGGCACAGAAATGGCCTCTGTCATTAAGTCTACTTTTTTGCCTTTCTCAAAACCAGACAAAACAAATTCCCTGAACAGTGGACTAGAAGGGCAAGAGTTCTTAAACCAAATTCAACCTGTTGGCCTTTCTAGACCACAGATTCCATGAAGATGAGTTTTCCCTGGGGCTCTTGAGCTTGTGATGGGACTTAATACCTCCCCACGATCTAGCCCCAAAGGATGCCAGGGATGAAAACGCAAACACCGGTGAAAAACACTCCCCTGATTAGCATCTTTTTATGTCTAATGCTCCCTGAAGGTCAAAGAAGCGAGGGTGTTTGACAACACATTTCTGAAACATTGTGTGCAATCAAAGACTTTTTTAATACAATTTATTTTTAAAAGAAGTTTTAGGTTTACAGAAAAATTGTGCCAAAAGTGCAAAGAGTTCCCGTATGCCCACCTCTCCCTGCACAGTTTTCTCCTATTATTAACAACTTGCATTTATGTGGTACATTTGTTACAACCGATGAACCAATATTGATACATAATTACTAACTGAAGTTCATAATATACTCTTTGTTTGGTGCCCTTATATGAATTTTGACAAATGCGTCATGTCATGTGTTTACTATTACCGTATCATACAGAATAGTTTCACCCACTAAAAATGCCCTGGGCTCCACCTATTTAACCCTCTTTCCCCTCCCCACCAAACCTCTGGCAACTTCTGATCTTTTTTACTGTCTTATAAGTCTTACCTTTTCTAAAATACTGTATAGTTGAAGTCATACAGTATGTTGCTTTTTTAGCCTGACTTTTTAGTGAAGAAATTTTTAAGTAATCCTTTTTCGAGCTCATGGGAATGGCTGGCTGTTTAAATTCTCCATGTCCAGAAAAATTTCATTTCTTCTCTCTCAGAATATCAAGGTCCTACCTAGTCCTTTCAGGAAAAAGATGTAGCAATGTGCTTCTGTAAAGATTACAGCCTTGGAAACCCTATGGGGCAGTTCTACTCTGTCCTATAGAGTCACTATGAGTTGGAATCGACTTGACAGCAATGAGTCTGGGTTTTTTTGTTTCTCTGTTTTTACCTAGTTCTTTAGGCCTAGCGTACGTCTTTTCTCTTCTATGAAACTATTGTCCAGTGTCTCATAAAATTTTTATTATAATGCTTTGCATTCTCTGTTTCTTGTGTGTAAATTTTGTTCCTCATTGAGCTTTTTAATTCCTTGGTCACCGGGTTAGATTAAGGTTTCAAGCAACCCTAGGTACTGAAAAGATTTTGGTACCACCACCACATCTACTTAAAAATAAAAATGATCTTATTCAGTCATATAAATATAAGGCTATCAGATTTCAAAAATTTCCTTACTTGTTTTGGGACATAGTCTTTAAAAATTTACCCCATTTTTAGTGCTCTAAGCAAATGCATGGCCTATTGGGTAATCCTGTCCTGTTTGAAGAAAAAACAAATATTGCCCTCTTTATGTTCCCAGGAATAATTGAATCAATATTCTGCCAACATCTGTTTTATTGATTAATGAAGTCCTGTTGTAAATCTCTATAAATTGAAGGACACATAAGAAAATAATTATCATCTGAATTATTATTTTTATACATGTGGATTCTATCAGAATTTCTTAAAGTGAGGAATACATGTATATTTCCATATCTGCTGCCAGCTGCCCACTTGTCCTCCTTTTCAAACTGTCCCAATAAAAAAACCACTCTCATTAATGTTTCTGCATTAGTGAGTAATATAAAATTGCTAAATATTTCCTAGGGGCAACGGAGACATTTTTATATCATGCACCCACAATAAAGTTGAAATCTGTGTTCATTGATTTTCTCAAAAATTGAGCATTAGCCATATTACTTTGGGGGGGAGAAGGAGTCTCTGACCCTTCTGTATCCCACAGCCTCCCTTCACTTTCTAAATTTGATATCAAACTCCTGAAGCATCTTATTAAATCATTTTCCCTGCAATGCCAGATTCCTCCTTACAAGGAATCTTGTACCAACTGTGAAATAATAAAAGGTTCTCACATAGTTGTACCTACCTTGTTTAGGCCAAGAATATGATTCTTAGCAGACTCACCATAAGCCTGCGGCAACGATCATGTCTAGGTGGACACAGAGGCATCCTGACCCCCATTTTGATCCAGTTCCTCCTTTTGCCAGTTCTGTTCACTTTTCACATGGGTTGTTGGGGTCATTTGGCTCATGGCCCTCATTACTGCATGTGGTTGATTAGCTACATGGTTCCCTTATAATATTCTCTTCTAATCAGTAAATTAGAATGCTAGTGTGAGCTATAAAGAACAATGAATTTCACTTGAGGCCAAAAGCAGACCCAGCTGTGACCCAGTTCTGTTCCTTATTTTGCAATGCAACTGTCAACTTTTTTTTTTTCAATCCCTGATGTGCTTTGGTTTCCTCATCAAATAAGGGTAAGAGATGCCAACATATTTTAAAGAATTTTTGTCTAATAGCATTCTTGAATTAAAAAATAGAACAAATATTCTGATAAACTTTGCAAGCTTCTTAACAAGTAACATTATGAGAGGTGAAATAAAAGAATTTTATTCATGCCTGCCTAATAACAAGAGTGTTTTTCTTTTCTCACAACTTAAAGCTGTAAAGTGCAATGTGAGTAAAAATTTAGAAAATTGAAACTACTTTGAAACCTATCAAATCTAGAAGTGAGAATAAAGCTTATTCGTGGGATGATCTAATGGGAATAAACAACATATGTGAAAGAGAAAAATAGGAACATTATTATTTATTTATTTTGCTTAATTGTAGAGGTTTGTACATATCTAAAACTCTTAAAACTTACATAGTCCTCAAAATTTCTTTCTACTCCATTGTATGTCTCCCTGAGAAACTAGTTCCAATCTGTTT
Source organism: Dugong dugon (assembly GCA_030035585.1). Classification (NCBI taxonomy): domain Eukaryota; kingdom Metazoa; phylum Chordata; class Mammalia; order Sirenia; family Dugongidae; genus Dugong; species Dugong dugon. The sequence continues at coordinate 95,590,392 of CM057462.1, forward strand.
AATCTATTGTTATTGACATAAATGTAATTTGTCACTGTGTAGACCCTAAAAAAAAATAATCAGAGCAAATTTTTTTTCAGTAACTTTATCGCTGTGATACGACCTGTGTGTGGTTTGCTAGTGTGAGGAAAGGTGTAAATTAGGTAGGCTGATTCACAACCAGGCAAAATGGCTTCAAGAAACTTACTTGAGTCTCCATTTCCAGGTCTGGTCTTTAACTTTGGGAGTCCAGGCACTTGATTTTTTCAGTGCTCAGATATGAATAGGCTCTGGGAACCTGGGCCCAGAACCAGAGAGAAAGCATAACTACGTTTTATTAACTTACAATGAGAGAGAAAAGGCCAAAGAGGAAGAAAGGCAGTGTAGACAGAAACCAAGCACTTCTCTTTATTAACTTGGGTGGTTTCCTCAGTGCTCACCTGTGAATGAGGATAATAATAGGACTCAGCTTCATAGGATTGTGTGAGAATGAATAAGATAACATATATAAAGTACATTAGCACCGGGCTTTTTACTTTCTAAACACTTAAATGCAAACAGAAGGGGGAAACTTTTAGGTCGTTTGGCGAGAGCTTTCTCTCTCAGAATGAGATGTTTTATTGTGTGTAGAGGCAGAATAAAAAGGAATCAGAGGATTGTATTGAAGGAGTTTCTGGTGTGAGGCATCCTTTCGCACTACAGAGATAAATTTGCCAATGTAACCCTGTTTACTTGGTGTTTCTTGCTTGAACAATGCTAGAGACACATTTAAAAAAAAAAAAAAAAAAACAGTCTTAATGGAGTTGATTCCAACTCATGGTGATCCAGTGTATGTCAGAGTAGAGCTGTGCTCTATAGGGTTTTCAGTGGCTGATTTTTTAGAAGTGGATTACCAGGCCTTTCTTCCGTGGTGCATCCTCCTTTTGGTTAGAAGCCAAATACATTAACCATTTGCACTACCATGGAGTTCAGAGGCACACTTATCACATTTGTTTTTCTAAATATTGTTCTTATATACTTCATAGTGGTCATTGACTTTTCAGTTGACACAATCTTTCTTTAGCTTTGTTAATGCTGCTGGTGACAAGTATCTGGCACAGATGCGGCAATTTCTCCTTCAGTGCCTATGGCAGATGTCACAAATGGACTAGGTTTTCTTTCCTGCTGAGCCTAGATTTACCCTCTGAATTCTCAACACTCCCTGCCAGGCACCACTACCAATTGCTCATAATTTTTCATGGACGTGAAATATCAGTTGATCCTCATTATTGCGAACTGGCCTAGTGGCTGAAATTTATTTTTAGCCTCAAAACCAATACTCATGGCACTTTTGTGGTCATTCCCGAACACGCACATGCGCAACGCTGCCAAAAACTTGAGTCATTTGACATGACAAGTTCCCCACTGAGGTCAGATAAGGCTGGTTCGTATTCACTAATTCAGTGTTCATGGTGGCTTTATAGACCCTAACTACTAAAAATCACAAGAATGAACTGTATTTGCCATCCTGGGAATAGGCCACAGATGAAGTCATTTGTCCCTGCTTTTACTTTTAAAGACATTTCTCATCCCTGATCAAGTGTTCACAGTTCTAAGGGATCTTAGGACACCTCCAAAACCTCCCATAACCTCAAAAAATATGCAAGGACAAAGATAAAATTCATCTTGGTGAACTCCTGTGTTCCACTGGTAGGTTTTGTACACATAAAGGAGTTTGTACTTTTGGGATTTCCATTTATGGGCTTTCCTAATCTTTTCATAAAATTTACAGTAAGGGTGAATGGTTAAACAAACTGTTTTATGGAATCTATGCCATGGAATACTGCTTGGCAATAAACAGGGACAAACTAACAATACACACTCCAACCTGGATGGATCTCAAGGGAATTATGCTTCATGAAAAAAAGAAATTTCAAAATGTTGTATACCATATGATGCATGGTTTAAAGTCAGGAAAGATGTACGTCAGGGTTGTATCCTTTCACCATACCTATTCAATCTGTATGCTGAGCAAATAATCTGAGAAGCTGGACTATATGAAGAAGAACGGGGCATCAGGATTGGAAGAAGACTCATTAGCAACCTGTGATATGCTGAAAGTGAAGAGGACTTGGAAGTACTTACTGATGAAGATCAAAGACTACAGCCTTCAGTATGGATTACACCTCAACATAAAGCAAACAAAAATCCTCACAACTGGACCAATAAGCAGCATCGTGATAAATGGAGAAGAGATTGAGGTTGTCCAGGATTTCATTTTACTTGGATCCAAAATCAACACCCATGGAAGCAGCAGTCAAGAAATCAAAAGACGCGTTGCATTGGGCGAATCTGCTGCCAAAAGACCTCTTTAAAGTGTTGAAAACCAAAGATGTCACCTTGAGGACTAAGGTTTGCCTGACCCAAGCTATGGTATTTTCAATTGCCTCACATGCCTGTGAAAGCTGAAAGATGAATAAGGAAGATCGAAGAACTGACGCCTTTGAATTGTGATATTGGCGAAGAATATTGAACATACCATGGACTGCCAAAAGAAGGAACAAAATCTGTCTTGGAAGAAGTACAACCAGAATGATCCTTAGAAGCAAGGATGGTGAGACTTTGTCAGTCCCTGGAGAAGGACATCATGCTTGGTAAAACAGAGGGCCAGCGAAAAAGAGGAAGACCCTCAATGAGATGGATTGACACAGTGGCTGCAACAATGGGTTCAAGCACAGCAACAATTGTGAGGATGGCACAGGACCAGACAGTGGTTGTTCTGTTGTGCATAGGGTCGCTATGAGTGGGAACCGACTTGATGGCACCTAACAACAACAACAACAACATATGATGCCATTATATAATATTCTTGAAATGACACAATTCCAGAGATGGAGAACAGGTTAGTGATTGCTGGGAGTTAAGGAGAGGGGAGGGAAGGATATTGCTGTGGCTGTAAAAAGGTAATGCAAGGGATCCCTGCAATGGAACTGTTTTGTATCTTTACTGTGTTGACTGTGGTGGTGGTCAGAAGAATCTACATATTGTGAGAACATTGCATAAAACTAAATAAAACACACACATACACACACACACACAAGTGAGTATAAAAGTGGTGAAATCTGTGTGGGAGAGTGAATTGTATGAACGTCAATTTCCTGGTTGTGATATTGTACTATAGGTACATGTGCAAGATGTTATCATTGGGGAAAACTGAGTAAAAAGTATACAGAATCTTTCTTTATTATTTCTTATAACTGCATGTGAATCTATAATCATCTCAAAATAAAAAGTTTTAAAAAGATCTGTAACAACTGCCTCTTGTAGCAGTTAAGTATAAAATAAAGGGAATGATTCCTTCAAATTAGTATGAGAGAATGCTGCTCAGATGTTTTCAAACTTAAAGTGACTGTTATTAACATTTCCTATTCTGGACAGAGCTGGAGAAGGATGTAGAACATAATTCTAACACACACACCCCCAAAAAAGACCAGATTTACTGGCCTGACAGAGACTGGAGAAAGCTCGAGAGTATGGCCCCCAGACACCCTTTTAGCTCAGTGGTGAAGTCACTTCCAAGGTTCACCGTTCAGCTGGGGATTGGACAGCCCCATAAAACAAATCGGGACTAAGGAGGCACAGCAGTCCAGGGACAGGGACTAGAAGGCAGAAGGGGACAGGAAAGCTGGTGATAGGGAACCCAAGGTTGAGTAAGGACAGTGTTGACATGTAGTGGGGTTGTGAACCATTTTCATAGGGTAGCATGTGTGCTAACTGTTTGATGAGAAACTATTTTGTTCTGTAAACCTTCATCTAAAGTCAGAATAGCAGCACAACTGGAAGAACATAATCGATGTCACTGAACTGTGCATGCAGAAATCTTTGAAATGGTGTATCTTTGGCTATGTATATTTTCGCCAAAAAAAAAAAGGTTGAGAAGGGAGACAGTTGACATGTTAACCAGTGTCATAAAACAATATGCGTACTGTTTAATGAGAAACTTTTGTTCTGTAAACCTTTGTCTAAAGTACAATAAAAAAAAGAAAAATATTTCCTAATATTTCTACTTTGGGGACTGTTCCCAAGGATGTGTTTGCTCCTTCATCTGGCTTGAGTCGTATATAGTAGAAAGTCAGTTTATCTAGCATTCTGTCAGTCTGAGAACCTTATTTTAAAATTCAGGATTATATTGTTTTGTACTTATCTGTTTTATTTTTAATGTTAGACAGTAAACCAAGTAAGCAAAAATGAGATCTGGCTCCCCCCCCCCCCCCCCCCCCCGCTTAAAAAATGAGAGAGGGGAGTTTTCTAGAATACTTTATATTTCAGCAAGAGATGGCAAAAATGCGACGTGTATGTTACCAGTCTCCATCCTGAGTCTATGGCAGACATTATTAGTCAATTGTGGCACTTTTCCATCCCTTAGAAACCTGAACATTTCCTTAGAATCCTTCATCACACGACACTTCAGGTAGCCATTACCAGTAAGTTGCCTTTGACACAAGATGGAGCCCCAGAGTCAGAATTTGTGATGCCCTCATGTTGAGACCTGGTGGTGCAGTGATTTAGAGCTTGGCTGCTAACCAAAAGGTCGGCAGTTCGAATCCACCAGCCCTCCTGGGAAACCCTATGGGGCAATTCTATTCTGTCCTGTAGGGTCACTATGAGTACGGTTGCTGTAAGTTGCAACTGACTGGATGGCAAGGTTTTTTTTTTAATGTTGAGGTAGACGCTGCCACTGCCAGCCCAGTCTCCCACATGCTGTGCAGTAGCATCTCTAAGGGGGTGTGGGGGTGTGGACTGCACCAAGTGACACTCTCAGAGGGGTGACACCAAAATGAGTGTCTGTGAAAATATCCACAGTTACAACAACAAAAACGTTTTTCGTAAGCCATTTTACATGTATACCTACAAAGCTAAAACTCGATGCTAATTTACTTTTTGAACCTTCTGATGCATTCCGGTCAGAGCGGTCATTATTACCCAATTACAATGATGTTTCGAATCACATGGTTTTGTCTGCATGTGCTACGAGCATGTGCTGTTGTTTTTGTTGCTGCCGGTCTTTTTATAATCGCTGATTTTGTCAAATTTTCTGGTATTTTAGCTACAATATTGTGGTAATTAGTATTTGTGAACCTACATGAATAACTTTTTTGAGAGCAAGTAGTAATTAAAGGAAAAAAAGAGTAATATAGGGGACTGTAATTTGCAAGTAACATTAGTACAAAAAAACATTACTAAGGATTCTGTATGGTCTACTACGGGAGGAGTTCCTTGGGGGGGAACTGTGAGTTTCCGCACTGGGTGGTACAAACCCTAGTGATGCCACTGATGATATGTACTGTAATAGGGCCCATAACAGGATCCTGATGTGATAGAAGATCCTAAATTACCTTCTGAACCATCAAAAGCAGATTACATAATTTTATTCACTATAGTTATAGTGTCAACTCTTGTCATATTTGAATTTTTTAAAGAATGAGTATCTCAGGTACAGAAAAAAAAAAAAAAACAGTGTTCATTTTCCTTCCCCAGAGTGTGAGGTTTTCTAGCATACTCTATCTCCTGTCCATACCAAATCAAAAAGATTGTATGCATTAACATTTTATTTCCTCCCTCCAGCTTTGCTTCATCTGGGCATGGTATGCATCATAAATAAAAATTCCCAAACTAAGTGTTTTTACATTTAAATCCAACGTTCCTAAAAACAGTAGTGTCATATGCAGCTGGTAAACTGTTAACAGATTTTAAATTTCTTTCTGGTTGAAGTAGAAAAAGAGCACACCTGGCCGGTGTGGAGGAAAGTAAGTTCTCTCAGGCATGTGAATATGCGTTATGTATTAGATATTTCACCTTACTGCAATAATTAATATGTACCTGAAAAATTAAGTATCAAAGATTATCAATATCTAGATGCTGGCACTGGTGACTTGTTTTTATGGTAAAAGTACCTTTTAATCCAAAAGAAAGGAGAAGATGAGTGATTTAAATTTATTTTCTTTGCCTGTAGTCTATCCAGACTAGTATAAGAAAAGCAACAAAAACTAGCAAATCCTAGTTTTTTTTTTTAATTGATTTACCTGAAAGAGATAAACCATCTAGTTCAGATCCCTCTTGAGTGCTTCCTTGGACCATAGTTCCCAAACTGTGTGCCAAGGCAGCCCAGGGCATAGGTATGTCATGGGATACTTTAAATTTTTGAGGGAAATAGTGATATCTGTCAGCCATCGGTGAGCTTGAGGTACTTTGCAGTTTCACCCTTTGGATGACTTCGTATCTTTGCGAAATGGAGTTTTACATAGTTACTGTTGTTAGTTGCCATCAAATTAGCTCTGACTCATCGCAACCTTATGCATAACAGAAGGACACGTTGCCTGGTTCTGCACCATCCTCATGATTGTTGGTATGTTTGAGTCCACTGTTGCGGCTATTGTGTAGTACCGTCCGACCAAGGGGCTTCTATTCCAGCCCTATATCTGACAACATTGTGTTGTGATCCATAGGGTTTTCATTGGCTAATTGTCAGAAGTAGATCACCAAGCCTTTCTTTCTAGTCTGTCTTAGTCTGGAAGCTCCACTGAAACCTGTCCATCAGCGGTAACCCTACTGGTATTTGAAATCCTGGTGGCATAGCTTCCGTAGTAACATGCAACCCACCACAGTATGACAAACTGGCAAACAGGTATTGGTTTAGATTACTGTAATGAAAAGCAAGAATAACACAAAAATCAAATGTGGAAGAGGCAAGGAAGGAAGCAGTTTTCTGTACAGTGTTCAACAGGCACACACATTCCATTAGTAAGTAATTGTGGTTATTTAAGAATAAAATGAAAATATGTTGCTTTCAATTTATGTGTGTCACTTTTTTCCAACAACAACTAAGTTGTTAAGGAGCCCTGGTGGTGCAGTGGTTAAGTGCTCAGCTGCTAACCACAGGGTCAGTGGTTCAGATGCATCAGCCTCTCTGTGGGAGAAAAATGTGGCAGTCTGCTTCCATAAAGATTACAACCTTGGAAACCCTATGGGACAGTTCTGTCCTATACTCTGTCCTATAGGGTCGCTATGTGTTGAAATCGACTTGACAGCAATGGGTTTTACTAAGTTGTTGATGACATAAATACTCCTTCTGTTATTTGGACCTAACTTCTTAATGAATGGAGCTGTTAGCTATTTCTTTTGGAGTGGGGCACCATGAAGATATTACTTAGACATCAAGTGAGTTTGAGGACCTCTTCCTTAGGGCACTGAGGAGCATATTTTATCCATGTTTTCTCATTTATTTCTTATAAAATCTGATAAGGTGGGTATCATCAACCTAATTTTACACCTGAAGAAACTGAGACTTAAGGAGTCTAAGTGACTAGTTCAAGTCAGCCCTGCTAGTAGTGACTGAGGCTTCAAGAGCTAAGTGACTTGCCTGAAAATGCATAGCAAATGAGAAGTAGAACTAAAATTAAACCCTGGTGTCCTGATTCCCCTCCCACGACTCCTTCTACAATGCCACATTTTCTCTCCAAATTCTTACTTGTCTTTTTCTTTCCAAGTTTGAATTTATGATATAAAGAGGTGGACTTCCATTCCACATGTTTACAAATACAGGAACGTTCAAGCCAATTTAATTCCTTCATCTCTTGATTTTGAGTATGTGAAGAAAACGTGTGAGGTGTTATAGCACGGGGATTTGTGTTAAGTCTGAATAAACACTAAAACAATATTAAAAACCACTTTCAGCTCCCGTAACCAAGGAGACCCTGAGGTCTTTCAGAGGACATGGTCCTCTCCTCAGGTTTCCTATAGCTAAAAGGCTGATACTGTCTTTCAGGGAATTGGACACTTGGGATCAATTTTCAACCTGGAGAGCTCCAATTTAACACTGAAGAGAGTCTGGATTTTCCCTTTAGTCCTCACAGTAACCATCCCCGATAGCATCTTTTTAGTCAAGAGGGGCAGGCGATATTAAAGCCCAGAGTCCAACGAATGCTGATGGAACCTTTACAAGATGTGACATGTTGGCCTCTATTGTAATGGGTATTTTTAAAACATAGCTTTCCCCAGCTTCAGTGAGTTTTTGCTTTGCTTTTGCTCATTGGCATTTAACAGGCAGCCTTATGAACAGCATGTTAAATAGTCAGTGTTTAGGCCTTTGGGCTCATTTCAATAAGTTTATAGAAATTTAATTTTAAAAAAGATTCATTACCTAGCTGTGTCATTATGACTCATATTTTGACCTATTTGAATGGTTGTCATTTGTTCAAATATTTATTGAGTGTTTATTTGACAGCTGTTCTGCTAGAAACTAAAGATTCAAAGGGGAGGCCCCCTCCTGTAAATGGAAGTCATGCAAATAAAAAGTTATCCCCATGTGAGCCCCTTTGCCTAGGCACAGCGTAAGGGGTCCATGGACTTTGAATGCCTTTCACTCCTGCATAGATCTATGCGGGCCCATTTCAACAGCATAGGCCCTCATTACCACAGTACAACAGGGTATATACCTGAAGCCTAACTTCACAGTATCAGCTGTATGGTAGAGTGACAGATTTGTGACATCTGATACCACTCTGCCCATTAAGCAGGGTCTTCACCTACTCACATCAGGGGCTGAGGACCAGTGGCTCCACCACGCCACCTAGCCACTTGCGACAGGGGTCCAAGAACAAGTGGTGCCTCCCAGTCCTTACATCTAACAGCACTGGGTGCCCATAGTCCAGCCGCAAGACCCACCCACCTAAGCACTCTAGGGAACAGGGACACGCTTTCCTCCTAGACACTCAGGGGCAGCTGTCAACCCCCTGCCTTGCTCAGCACATGACCGACCCCCTACTGCAGCCAAATACCTGTGCCTACTCCAATCACCCCTGCCCCATCCTATGGGGTCGCTATGAGTTGGAATCAACTTGATGACAATGGTTTTAGTATGAGGTTAAGTTTAATATATAACCAGGAAATTTTCAAAACTGAAACTAAAGGATTGGAATTAGAATATTTACTTGTATGGCTTCTAATAGAGCATCAGAAGTGTAAATTTATACATAAAAAAGAATAAGATCAGTCACACATACCACACTGTACTGTATCTGTGAAACAGAGACTCTTATTAAAAGCTTGATGTAGATTTTCAGGATACAGAATCTTTTTATGCAAAATATTTAAGGTAAGATATAGAAGGGATTTCATTTTACTTGGATCCACAGTCAACACCAATGGAAGCAGCAGTCAAGAAATCAAAAGACGCATTGCACTGGACAAATCTGCTGCGAAAGACTTCTTTCAAGTGTTGAAAAGCAAAGATGTCACTTGAAGACTAAGGTGTGCCTGACCCAAGCCATGATATTTTCAATTGCCTCACATGCATACGAAAGCTGTACAACAAATAAGGAAGACTGAAGAAGAACTGATGCCTTTGAATTATGATGTTGGTGAAGAATATTGAATATACCATGGACTTCCAAAAGAGTAAACAAATCTGTCTTGGAAAAAGTGCAACCAGAATGCTCCTTAGAAGCAAGGATGGCAAGACTACGTCTCACATAGTTGGACATGTTATCAGGAGGAATCAATCCCTGGAGAAGGACATCATGCTTGGTAGAGGATCAGCGAAAAAGAGGAAGACCTTCAACGAGATGGATTGACATAGTGGCTGCAACAATGGGCTCAAGTGTAACAACAGTTGTGAAGATGGTGCAGGACTGGGCAGTGTTTCGTTCTGTTGTACATAAGGTCACTTTGAGTTGAAACTCAACGGCACCTAACAACAACAACAACATATAAGGGAAGGAAAAATAAAATAGAGAAAACAATACCAAAGATGGGTGAGATTATTCTCCAATTGACCTATGTCTAAACAATTGCTTTCCAACTCTCCCCCAGTATTTTAATAAGTAGAGTTACTATGGAGTATTTTTTTTTTCATTTTTAATAACTAGATGTAATCAACACATAGCTGCTCTGTCAACCTCAGATGCATATTGGAATGTGCTGATGTAGGTAATATACTAAGAAGCAGAAAGGAGTCTGGAGGATATTGTGCTAAAGTTTTTTACCCTCCTCCCTTTTTTTCCGTTACTGACCAAAGAATAACAACACAGTAATATGTGTTGGGAAACACTTTACAGTTTATGAATTCCCTTCACATGTATTATTTTATTTGGCTTTCATAATAACCTGGTGAGGTAGGTAGGATCTGTCCCTGGAAAAATATCTCTAAGGTAATCTAAATATAAGATGTCTGAGAAGGTAATGTACTGGGGAAAGGAAGCCACTGTTTTACTGATCAAAGATGTTACTGGGACTATAAAGCTCACTCCTTAGATTTATTGCTAGAATTCTGAGTTTCATCTCATAATGTAGCAGAATATTCTATGCAAGAAACCACTAGAAAACAGAGGAGAACAATTCTGAAATAACGAATGAAGACAAAGTCTGCATTTCATTTCCCTCATGGAGGTCTTGGGCAATGAGATTTCACTGAAGAACAATAGAGCATAGTGTTATGTTGAACCATATCAAATTGTCAAGTAGTCAAATACTGACAATTTTATATGATTTACCTTAAAAATAAAATCATTTTCTAGATTTAACCATGTAAAACCTGAATCTGAGATCCTGTTCTACCCCTGCTTTCTTATGTGACCTTCTCCAAGTCCATTTAACTTCTCCTGAGTCCATTTCCTCATCTATGAAATACATAAAATACTGCTTATCTCATAGGACAGTTGGAAAGATCAAAATATGTGATGTGATGAATATCCAGTTCATAAACTATTCCCAGTATGTAACTATAAGTCAAGTTATTGTTTTGGAGCAGCAGTGGGTTAGCTGGTTGTTGGTACAATGTGAGACAGTTCTCTCTTCCCTGGTCAGCCTATAGGCTCTTTCTTCTGACTGTGAGTCATCTTGAGTTCTTCCCACCCCCTCAATCTAACACCCAATCATTCACTACGTTTTTCTTAGCTTATCACCTAAGTAATACCTTAATCTATTCCTTTCCTCTCCATTTCTATAGCACTGCCCTATTTCAGGCCACCCATCATATCTCTTGACTAGAGTGTTGCAGTAGTCTGTAAACTGTCTTGCTGCTTCTAGTCTTCACTCAATCCATCTTCTGTGCTGCCACAAATCTAACCATGTAAATGTTCTGCTTAAAAGCCTACTTTTGCTTCTCAATAAACTACAGAATAAAGTCCAAGTCACCTAGTATGGCATAAAGGGGCCCCATAATGTGACTTCCCTGTTGGCATAGTGGTTAAATGCTGTGGCTGCTACGCAAAAGATTGGCAGTTCAAATCCACCAGCCACTCCTTGGAAACTCTATGGGACAATTCTACTCTGACCTGTAAGGTTCTATGAGTCAGAATCGACTGGACAGCAAAGAGTTTAAGAGACCTACCTTTTAAGCCCCATCTCCTGTCACTCTCTCCTTCGTACTTAGTTTTAATAATAAATAGCAAATTGTTTGTTGTTCTCCAGCCATATATCCACATGTCACCCATTTTCACCCTTCTGTGCCTATGTTCATATGGCTTCCTCAGTCTGAAATTCTTGCCCCACTTTTTAGTTCCCACCAAGCTAACTTCTTACTCATCTTTTGAGACCCATTAATGCATCTCAGATGAGGCCCTTCTCTGAGTTGGGGTGGGTGTCTTTCCTCTCTCTGCTCTTATAGCCCCTAATTACTGCACATAAGTGTACCCTACTATTATGCTGTATTGACAGTGTATATTTATGAGTCTGTCTTCCCAACTCAGCAGTCCTCCTAAAAGGAAGAGGCTCTATTTATTTATCTCTGTCCTCCAGTATCTAGAATAATGACTAGCATATAGTAGGCACTCAGTAAGTTTTTGCCAAAATGAGTCTTCAGGTGGGTTGCAGGAGGCAGGTCCCACTGCCATCAAGTCCAATTCTGACTCATAACGATGCTATAGGACAGAGTAGAACTGCCCCCAGAGGGTTTCCAAGGTGTAAATCTTTACGGAAGGAGACTGCCACATCTTTCTCCTGTGGAGTGGCTGGTGATTTCTAACTGCCAACCTTTTGATTAGCAAGTAAGCACTTAACCACTGCATCACCAGGGCTCCTTTAGGAGGCAGGTACCAAGGGAGAAAATATGGTTAATTCTGAGCATCACTTTGGACATCATCTGGGCAGACGTTAAAGGCTTCCTTATCTGACTGGGCAATTGCTGTATGGCAGTAGTTCCCCAAGCAGAGCCTGATGGGTAGAGTTTTCTGGACACGCAGGCCTCTAGACTGGCTGCTTATCTCACCTCAGCTACCTCCCCCAAGAGGTAAAGAAATGAAAGGAGATGTGGAAATGGGAAGTTGTCAGTGGAGACAAAAGTGATGTGGCAACCCCAAAACATCTTCCCAAAGAATTGTAATGTGGTTTTGTACTCAACCTGGATACTTGAAATAAGTTTTGGGAGACTGGAGCCATGGCCACTGTAGCAGACTGTGTTTTAAGGGGACCTGGGGGAGGCAATCAGTCTGGATAAGGCAAGACAACTGTGTCACCTGCTGTGTTCCAAAGCCCTTAGCAAATACAGCCCAGTGACTCATGACCTCCTTATGTCTCCAAACAAGCTGATATTCTTACTGTGACAGTTCATAAAGGCTTTTACTTTTGATCCAGAAGGAAATACAGGTGAAGGCTAATTTGATGTCTGAGAGTGAATGGAAAGAGGATTTGAAATTTTGTCATTACTGCCCAATACCACTGATTTCCTCCGTGGTTCAGTTAGCCATGTCTTGAGAGAAAAGGCAGCAGGAGTCTGAATGCTCCTGGATGGAAGCCCAGTCCTCCAGGTAAGGTTTCATTTGCTTTGTGGCTTAGCCAAGACCACGTGACCTCACTGTTGGCATTCACCTGCATATTCTAGAAGGCGTAAGTCACCCTTTTATTCCTCCATGCAAATCTTTTAATCTGGAGAATCTCTAAGCTTTAGGAAGTTCTCTCACACTGAGATAACTTCAAGATACAGGGATACAGGAAGCATGGAGTTAAGCCTGATTTTTTTTTTTTTAAATAAGTACTTTTAAAAGCATTACATAGTAGAAAAATACTAAATCTGTGGTTGAACACACATATGTGTATATCTTAGTGCCATGTGTTAACTATGGAGTGTTACATAAGTCATATAATTGCTTGGAGCCTCTGGCTACTCACATGTAAAAAGTGAATAGATGGTATCTACCTGAAAGGATTGATTTAAGAATTAAATAAGATCTGTGAGAGGGCCTAGCCCTGTAATTAGCACACAGAAGTAACATTTTTTTTCTTCATCATCATTGCTAATGACCAAGCTCTTTGGTTTTTATTTATCCTTCTGAAAAAACAATTTCCCCACTCCTTCTATTCAACTTTGAAAGATGCAGACCCAGCAAAAGCATTGTGGCTGTTTCTTAGAGAAACAGACAGATGACTAGACCAGCCAGAGGAAAAATAGTGAGGTTCCATGAGCAAGACATGACAGAGAGCTTGTCTGATTGACTCAAATTGAGAGTATCCATCACCACGGGTCCAGGGACAGATTCTGTGAATTCTCAGCCTGACTCAGGCTCAGATTCTCTCTGAGGTGTTAAGTAACTCATTTAATGTCTGACGAAATTTCACCATAATGCTGGGTTATCTCCACCAAGATCATTTATTATGTACCAGTGTTACACATTAATGCAAAAAGTATTGAATTCCTCCAGAGTAAGAGACTTAAGTAGTCATTAAACTCCATGGAATTATACTCCCAGTTGATACATACACATGCATGCCAGTATTTTTTAAGGAGAGGATCCATAACTTTTATTAAATCATCAGTGGAGTCTGTGACCAAAAAAGTGGTTAAGAACCACTGCAACATAATGAAAGACTTTATTTTTATAGCTAGAGAGACCATTTCCATGTGTTTATTTTTCCCAGAATCCCAAAATATGTGCCCTGATGAAAACAGGATTGGAGCCATCCATTGCGTTTGTGACCTATAGTGGGGTTCTTCATTACGTTTGTTTCTCGAATTCATACAGACATCCCAAGGTCCCTTTTAATTGTTGATGAAACATGCTTGAGTTTATAGTACTCGTCTTCTCCTAACCATAAACTTTCTCCATCACTGTCTTACATCTCAGAAACAAAATATTAACTGTTTGGTTATCTGAAATGACAAGTTCCTTGAGGAGGAGGGATGAAGCCTTGCATCCTTGCATATACATTACTTATAAGTAAAACCTACTTAATACTGGAGAGTACCCATAGGCAAGAAAGAGCAAGCTGACTTTTTCAGACATGGGCTACCATTGGTCATTAATTGAATAACAGGATATGCCATGGGTTTTACTGGTCATTGATGGCTGAGTGTATCTGAGGGAGGAAGCTAAAGTCCCTGTCTCTATCACTAAAATAAAAACTGACAATTTCAGAGCTAGAAATGATATGTTCTTTCCCCCTTGTCTTCTGATTATATGCCTGAATCTGTTCTAGAGTAGGGGAATCTTGAAATTCCTAGAGCCACTCTCCTCAGCCACTGAATTAGTTTCTTGAGGCTTCCATAACAAAGCACAACAAATTAACCGAAAACAAACCGACTGCCGTCAAGTTGATGCCAACTCAGCGACCCTGTACGACAGAGTAGAACTGTGCCATAGGGTTTCCAAGGCTGTAGATCTTCACAGAAGCAGACTGCCACATCTTTCTCCCGTGGAGAGGCTGGTGGGTTTGAACCACTGACCTTTTGGTTAGTATCAAGTGCTTTAACCACTGCGCCATTGGGATTCCTTACTACAAACTAGGCAGGTTAAAATTTTAAACTTAAAATTGTAAACTACAAAAACAGGCACCTTGAAATAACTGAAATGTATGGTTTCACAGTTCTGGAGGTTAGAAGCCCAAAAATGAAGATGTCAGCAGGGCCATACTCTCTCTGAAGGTTCTAGGAGAGAATCTTTCCTCGCCTCTTCCTAGCTTCTGGTGGTTGCCAGCAATCCTTGGTGTTCCTTGGCTTATAGATGCATCACTCCAGTCTCTGCCTCTGTCTTCACATGGTGTCTTCCCCTGTGTGCCTATGTCCAAGTTTCCCTCATTTTATAAGGACACCAGTTATAATGGATTGGGGCCCATCCTAATCCAGTATGACCTCATCTTAACTAGAATATATCTGCAAGGACCCTATTTCCAAACAAGGTCCCATTCACAGATACAGGGGACCAGGACTTCAACAAACCTTTTTGGGGGGACACAATTCAAACCATAAAAGCCACTCAGCATCATCAAGCAGTGTACACAGGGGTCAAAAGCATAGGTTACTGGTTCTGACAAGCCCAAATGTGACCCCTGGTGCCATCACATACTACCATGCCATCTTGGCAAATTGCCTAGCTTCTCTGAGATGGTTTCCTCATCTGCAAAGTAAAGATGGTTATAGCACCTCACAGTATGATGCTGTGAGTTTTAATGAGATAATATGTGTAAAGTACACAGCAGGTATTTAATAAATACCAGCTGAAGGCTAGTTGTGCTCCACATAATTTAAGTGTCTGAGAAACTGAGATGTGTCCTTTTAAAACCTCACTTTTGACAATACCATTTCTAAAATGTAAAACATTATATATATATAGAGAGAAAGACATTATATATATATGTATATGTTCTTATATTTCTTAAGCACAGGTCGTCAAACCTTTAACATTTACAATCAACATTTATGTAACAATTTAAAACAATGTAAAAGCTTCCTTATATATTTTGTCATTGTTTAGAATACCAGTTGATGTCCTGTGCTATAATTCAACAGGGCTGTGAGGCACTACTCTTTCATGTTGGGCTGGTGGCCCAAAGATAAAAGACCTCAGAGTGCTGTGGTTTTCTAAAGTGTGTTATTTCTGTTCCTCACTGGCAGCTGTCATTACTACCTATGTTTATCTGTACCTCTTTGACTCGTTCTGATTTTCTGCTGCCATTTTGGTCTGGAAAAGAAGATTAGCAAGGTTGTTATCACTGTCTGTAAAACAAGAGTGAATAGTCATGAGTAAGAGTCTGAGGGGTTCTCTTCTATGCTGTATAAACAAGTGTTAGTGTATAGACTTGTAACACATTATTTCACCTTTCCTTTTACTTCTTTGGAGCCCTGGTGGCACAGTGGTTAAGTGCTATGGCTGTTAACCAAAAGAGTCAGCAGTTTGAAACTACCAGCTGCCCCTTAGAAGCCCTGTGAGGCAGTTCTGCTCTATCCTATAGGGTCACTGTGAGTTGGAATCATCTTGATGGCAACGGGTTTGGTTTTGGGTTGGTTTACTTCTTTAGTTACTTTTCTGCGTTTTTCAGGATGCTGGCTGTATTTATGATATAAGTAAGATTAGCAAGGAAGTATTTAGATTCTTTGCTAAGTGAGGGAGAAAGTCGTGACATAAAAGCTCCTGGTTTGGTCACTTGTACTCAGCAAGGTTGGAGAAGGTCATTTTTGATGCTTGACTTGGAAACTCTAGCTTGGAAACCCTTTCTCACTGAGTGAATGTTAACTGAATATCTCATGTGTGCAGGACGCTGAACTAGATTCGCTGGTAGAGGACAAGATAAATAAGAAGTGGATCCTGCCTTCAAGCAGCTTAAAATCCAATAGTGAAGGCAGTCTAGACAATAATGTAAGAGAACATTTGATAAGTTCTATAATAAATTCTTAAGTGAAGTTTGGGAAGAACCCAAGGGAAAAAAATAGATTTTGAAGAAAAATTTCCTGCAGGAGTGATGGGATATTTCTGAGTCAGCTTGAAGATGGCAGGATTCCCACAGTTACAGTTGGAAGACAAGGCAGTCCAAGAAGAGAGTCCTCCAAACAGAGACAAATACATAGGGCACAAATGTGCAGACTTGTTTAGGGAATGGAGAGAGTTTTCATTTGGCTGTAGATCCAGATGTTTAAAATGTAATAGTAACAAATAAAAGTGGAGAAATATGGTA
The DNA here is from genome assembly GCA_030035585.1 of Dugong dugon. Taxonomy (NCBI): domain Eukaryota; kingdom Metazoa; phylum Chordata; class Mammalia; order Sirenia; family Dugongidae; genus Dugong; species Dugong dugon. The sequence continues at coordinate 95,607,291 of CM057462.1, forward strand.
GATTGGGGCCTTAAATGCCTTGGACTAAGGAGTTCTGTCTTCTGGGAACTTCAGAGCAGATTGAATTCTGCTAAAATCATTGAGGTGGGCTCTACTTAAACCAGATAAGAAAGGTGAACAAGGCGTGTGCATATATTTAAACACAAACCAAAATCGTTACTGTTGAGTTGATTCTGACCCATGGCAGCTTCAGCTGGTGCAGAGTAGTCTATGACTTTTTAGAAATAGATTGCCAGGCTTTTCTTCCAAGGTGCCTCTGGGTGAGTTCAAATCACCAGCATTTCAGTTAGCAGTCCAGCGCTTAACCATTTATGTCACCCAGGAACTCCATCATGTATATATTTAGGTGGCTATTAAAAAAAATAAAAACAAAGGGACTAGATCTATCCTTGGGTTTCAAAGTTTCAGAAGAGAAATATCTGGGGCAGCCTAAGAGGATACTGGCAAACTTTTGAATTAAGCATACAGTTGCTCTTGTAAATGTGATTGTTCCGGGAAGAACAAAATACATTTGTGCAAAGTACCATATAATTAGCTTCATTCAGATTCAGCATTAGGATGTTGGCATTTCTAGCTACCCCATTTCTAATGATCTTTTTTCTGTTTTTTCATCATTATTAAAATCACCTTTTACTTTCCCTGTCTTTGAGGTTATAGCCTCACAAATTAAAAGGTCTATTCAGAGTACTCAATAGAAAATTTAATCAAAATGCTAAGCCAGATTTCAGCTAACAAGGTATTACCACCACTGGAAATGTGATTCTGATTATTGAGGTAATGCTGTTCGGCTAAATAGGGGTTCATTGCACTGTTCTAGCATTTAAAAGGTAATGTGATATATTTAGCAGAGAAGTAGAAACAAAAACCATATTCAGAAAAACCCAAAACCATGCAGAGTATGCTAAAGTAGTACAGGAGACAAATATACTTTATGTTCTTTCCATCTATCTAGCATCTGTCTACACACACACACACACACACACACACACACACACACACACACACACACACGCAAGCACATTCATATTTAATGAAGCAACATGATAAAGTGTTCTGGACTGAAGTCAAGGATGACAATTTGAGTCTAGGCTCCTCTAATTTTCTGGGTGACTGTGGGCCTGCCTCTTCTTTTAATGTCTCTGTTCTTCAGTTTTATTCATCCACTTCTTATGAAGGCTAAACCAGATATTGATCTTTACTCTGTTATGTTATCTAATTACCTATTAGTTGTTCAATGTTATTTCCTCTTTATTTTGTCGTTTAATGGAAGCTGATTAAAAGCACCACCCCCTTCCACCCATGAACAAGCATTTTTTCCTTAAATTCTGATTTTGGGGGTGGGGGGAAGGAGAGAAAAACCTTCAAAGTCTTCCTCAACCTCCAAACTAATTCAGTAAACCATAGTATAGATGTAATTTTTTATAATCCCAACAATTTTGAAGATTTACCCTGGGGTCAATTTTACATTCAGATTCAACTTCTAGAAAATATTGATTTTGCTAAGCTATTGAATGCACTAAGCACATTGCGTGCATGATTTATTTACTCTTCATAGTGATCAAAGATGAGATCTATTTTATGGATATTAAAACTGCGTCTGATAGAGGTGTAAATTTATTCATGATCACAGAAGTAGTAAATGGCAGAACCAGTTAATTATGTGGTATTATAGCTCAAGAGTGCAGAGAAATGGTAATAGGAGCTAAGGAGCATCAATCAAGAAGTTGAAAGAGATACCTAGTTGACCTCCTAAAGTCCAAGCTCCCCTTCCATAGTGCAGAGTTGTTGCTGGGAAGTGGCTTCCCAGCCAAGAACTTCATTTTCCAGCTTCCCTTGCATCCAGGTGAGACCATGTGGCTCCTCTGGCCAATGTTATATAAGCAGTTCTATTTATCTTTCTGACTGAAGATTTCTCAATTTCTTCGATTTCTCTTTCCTTTTCCTGGCAGTCTTACAGGCCATGTGTTGAAGATGACAGCTTCATGAGATGGAAGGAGCATGGGTGAACATATTAGATGTACATAAGAGATAGAGTTAACAGCACTCCCTGGCTGTGGAGAGGAGGATGAGAAAGGAAGAGTCAAAGGTGCTTCTTAGGTTTCTGGATAGAGCATCTTGTGGGATAAAGGCACCATTTTACTTGGAAGGGGAGGCCTGGCATAGGAACTGGCTTAGGAGGAAGTGATGAGGTTAGCTTTAGAATATATACACCTGATGTGAACACCTATGGTTATTTGTCTAGATTGTTGAAAGTTAAACAAGATCTTATAGGATATTAGAGTTAATCCTACCCAGCTGAAGGAATTGGAAAGGATATTCTTAGATGGTTTGTGAGCGAAAAATGGGTTTTCCTCTCCTTTTTATATTAACACACAGGAGAAAGATGTGACAGTCTGCTTCTGTAAAGATTTACAGCCTTGGAAACCATATGGGGTGGTTCTACTCTGTCCTATAGGGTCTTTGTGAGTCAGAATCAACTTGATGGCAGTGGGTTTGGTTTTTGGTTTCATATTAACAAGGGACGAGAGATATATTACTATTGGTACTAGGTTGTATTCTTTACTTTGATATGATATATACTGCTACAGTTTGCTATTTTTCAATGCTCAATTAAAATGATAATAGTAATTCTATGACTAAATAATATTAATAACTTTTTGGAGGGTAGCATTTTATTTACATATCCAAATCCATTTTCTCACTCAATACTCACAATAATCATGTGAAATGGATATTTTACAGTTCAGAAAACTGAATTCCTGAGAGGTTAAATAATTTTCTCAATATCACACAACTGGTTAGTGCTGAAGCTAGATGTGATTTTAGGTCTGATGCAAATGTAAGAAAACTCTGTGAGGGATATGGGTCTAAGAATTATGAGAGTTTAAATAGAAAGCCCTAAATTAATTTGAATTTCAGTTAGGATTGTCACAATTGGTATATTTACATACTGTCACAACTGGTAAATTCTTAAGTGATAAGAAATTCTCAGGCATTCAGCTGTTCTGGTAAATTAAATATTCTGGTCACGGGAAGTTTTGATACAGATGATAACTTGCATGCTAGTTTCCAGATAATTAGTCCAACACAGCGCTTTTAACACCAAAGCACTAGTCAGTGTAATTTTATCTTTTGGTGATCCAGAGGACACTCTAGTTGTTTATTTAGTACATCATGGTGACCATTATGCAAATGAATTACTATTGTACTATATAACTTTCTTATACTAATTTACATTTCACTCTTTAGCGATCAAGAATTTATTGGAGTCTGTGGTGAAAACTAATAATATAACTGATATTTTCTAATACTTTGCAGTTTTTCCAACATTGGTTGGTTTGTTCCAATGATGCTGCTAATGTGAGACTTTATTGCACCATGGTCAGAGAATAATGGCCGCATAATTTGTACTTCTGAAAATTGATTGAGGTTATTTTTTTTTCATCTGTCTTAAAACTTTCCATGAGAGCTTGCTAATGCATATATTCACTGTTTAATAGAGCTTGTTGGTAGAAAAAAATAGATGATGTTATTTACCTGTTCCAATGCTTTCAATGACTACCCTTTGCACTTAAAAAAAAAAAAAAACTAACGTCCTTGACTTGACCTTCAGATATTTACATGATCTGGCCTTTGACAGTCGCATCTCATGTCACTCTTCATCTCAAATATCAAAATATCACACATGTATGCATATATCCCCTTTAATTCCTAGATATTGGAAGGTGCTAACATTGGTGGCAGCTACTTAATTGAAGGGGTGTTTTACAGTTGTAGTAATTGAGAGCTACTAAAAGGTAACATTTACTACTGAATCTCTAACTCCAAAAGTATCCCTGGCACATGCTCAGTAGGTTCTTATTCAATCAACCACTGAATGAGAACATGAAGAGATCTGATACTGGTCCCAAGTACTCCAGAGCTTGCTTAACTCTAGGCATTGAGTAAACAGCTTGAATTATATCCATCCCCAATTCTAGGAGATTGGTGAAAAGAATACTGACCAGTGATCGGGAAAAAATGCTATTCTGGGATTGCCAGGTAAATTCAAGGACCTAGAATCAGAGAGTCCATGACAGTAGAGCAACAAAGAAAAAATTAAATATTTGGAATACAAGATCTAAAAAGAAGGAAAGAAAATAATACACGTTCATTTAGCCGAAGAAGATGCTAAGAGGGTGGCTTAATAAATAGTAAGTCTGCAAAGCGTTAATTTTCCAAGAGGATTGACTTAATATTTTCTACCTCCAATAAGGATAGACTGAGGGAAAGCAGGTTTTTATTGCAACTTGATAAATTTATGTTATTTAGAAGGAAGAATTTCATGACGATGAATGTTCTTACCTACTGGGATTTATAGCAAAACGATGGATTGGTGGGTAGATGGACGTATGGTTGGATAGATGGATGGATGGATGGATGGATGGATGGATGGATGGATGGATGGATGGATGATCATAATTATACTAAATCCTGCAGGCAGGATTAATCTGTATGCATCCCAAGAAAACTTGGAGCTAAATTCTATATCTAGTTCCTTTTTAAATCTTTTATTTGCATGCATGTCTATCTGATAGGTGATCTTTTTAAAAATAATTCCAGTTTTATACATTTTTACCTTTTTAAATCATTTCCATTTCTTTTTGGAAGTAGGCTTCATAAATCCTTTCTACATAGATTTGGTTAACAATCCTGTGGTGTGTTGGGTTGTCAGTGCCATGTAAATCCCCTTCCCCCTTTCCCATCTCTCAGCCTCAGTGTAGCAGATTAGAATTAAGCCAAAAGAATTCTATGTAGGATATGTTCCAGCTTTCTTTTTTCATTCACCTTTAAAGAATTCAGCTCCAAGCACTAAATGGTACATGTAGTAACAATTTAGAGATTTTACCCAAGTACCCACTCCTTCTTCCTTGAATGAAATATAAAAAGGCAAGGGCAAATGGAAAGCATTTCTGTTATTGTCCAGTTTGCTTTCTTTGGGATTTATTTTCTTGTTGAAAGTGGTGTTCGTGAAAATGAGATTTGGTGAATTACAATTCAATTGATTTTTTGTCTGTGTATGCCTGAAAATCTGAGTATCCCTGAACAGAGTCATTAACTTCAGTGCTGTGTACATATAAATGTCCAGCTGGGGAGGCACTGGAAATGGAAGGGGACAGAGAGAATGGATGAATGTGCAGAGAAAGGGGGAGGAGGAAAAGAAAGAATAAGAGGGAAAGCCTGTTACAGAACAAGATCATCATGGGACAGGTCAAATTAATTTCACTGGTGTCCACAGTGTTACTGTCCAAGGAGAACCTGTGTCTCCCTACCAGGCTAGGAGCAGGAAACTCCAAATTCTATATCCCACTAACCCAAGTAGAAATAGCGCTAGCAAACTTTCAGATAACACTGGAAAGACCAGCTTATTAACTAAAGTTTGTAATAGACTTGGATAAAGTTTGTAATAGACTTAGGCATAGAAAAGGCTTCATAAGTGCTTTATTTTCCTACTGTATGAGAAAGTTGTATTTCTTGCTATGAGTCTTTTAATCCCCACATCATTTATGATAGATGATAGTCAATTACATTTCTTGATCCAAATTAGTTTTTTTTTTTTGTTGTTGTTGTTATTTTGTTATTACTGCTATAACCAAGGAAAGTGATATTTTGAAAATTTGATTATTTTCAAACTTTAATGCTGTATTTTTACTTCTAAAGAAATAGAGTTATGGGGCTGCTATACATGCTGGAATTAAGCATTTAGTTGCTCTGATGTAATCAGTTAAGGTAGATGATTTCTAATTGTTTTATAAATATCAAGATTCCAAGAAAAGCAAGAGAAATCTTCATAAAGTAATACATAATTTATTTTGGGTGTTATGCAAGTACTTTTACACTCATTTAAACATTACAAAAACTTTTTATGGTAGATAACTGAGAAAATTGAGACAAAGAGAGTTTAAGAAGTTTTCCCAGGAGGTAGTGAAGATGAGATTTGAAACCAAGTCTGTCGGAGCTGAAAGCTCATATTCTTTACAACTAAGTACTGCTTCCCATAGATCCCACTGCTGTACTTTCAGCTTAATGGAAGTGGTGCACCTATTTAAAATTCTTCCAATTCTTTTCAGCTCGAACATTATGTTAGTATTGGCACAGTGAACACCAAATACTTTTAAGTGACAAACCTATTTCATAGCTATTTTCTCTTAAACATTTTCTTCCACGTCACCAAGAGATCAAATACTTCTTTTTAAAAAAAGCCATTACTGTTTTTAGCTCCTCAAAGATCTTAATTGCCATTTATATATTTCCATTTTAGTGCCCCAGTGTAAATTTCCATATCTCACATCTGAACCTCAAAGTGCCATCCATTTCAGACCCTTTTGCAATCCAGCGCTAATGGAGTGTGTCACTACAATTTTCCCCAACAAGCTCAGCTCAGCTCAAAGTGATGGGGTATCATTTTTCAAAGAGGCTTTGGGTTTACAAAGTACGAAGATCACTTGGATTTCTTTTGCTTCACATAAAAAATGAAGGTGAATTATTCAGACCAAAAAGTACATGCCCACCATTTTGGTTAGAATTGCAAATATGTAGAGCAACCAACAACAAATATTTATTGAGTGACTACCGTGTACCAGGCACTGCACTAGACAACTGCATTTTGACTTTCCTATTTCCTGGCATTCACCTTTATTAAGCATCTCCTATCTATGAGGCAGAATCGACTCAGCAGCAGTGGGTTTGATATCTACTAGCACGTGGGGATGGCACAGGACCGGGCAGTGTTTCATTCTGTTGTACATGGGCTTGCTATGAGTCAGAATCAACTCGAAAGCACCTGACAACAACGACATTTACTAGGCAAAGGAGCCCTGGTTGTGCAATGGTTAAGCACTCAGCTGCTAACCAAAAGTCAACAGTTTGAACCTACCCAGCAGATTTGCGGGAGATAAGACCTGGCAGTTTGCTCCCATAAATATTACAGCCTAGGAAACCCTAAAAGGGAGTTCCACTTAACAGCACACAACCCAGCACATATGCTAAGCAGTGGTCTGGCACTGGAAATCATAAATATCCTAAAAAATCATGGGAGGGACTGGCCTCCATGTTTACTGGTCTTATGTCTTTCTACAAGACCTCATTATGACAAAGAATCTGAATCAGATTATAGTACCTATATTTAAAACTTAGAGGAAGAGCTGCTATCCAAAGCATCTTAATCTTTTCTGACAAAAATGTAGTGAACATCGTAATAAATAGATATTTTCAGTCCTGGAGCTGCTGTCAATACACGGCGTTATGCCCAGGGCAATTAAATTTGCCTGTTTTGTATTACTGAGACCAAATGTTTGGCCTGGGTTACTGCAGAAAATAAGTAATTCCATTACATGTGATTCACCTTTGAGTAACCCTTCAAGCTGATGAATACTCAGACTGGAAATATACATGTATTACAAAAATAATCCACTTAGCGAACATTTATTAGATCTCCTTATGTTCACTGGGCAGCATACAAGGATGTAGACATGTAAAATACTGTCTTTGTATTTAAGAAATGTGTAGCCTAATTTGCCCAAATTTTTTTCCATTTAAAAATTAATAAGTTGTTTATTTTTACAAGAAGTCTAGATGGATTCTGATGGCTAACAAAAATATATGTATATGAAAGACATGAATAACATGGACTCTGGGACCAGACAGGGAGTTTGGAAATGTATTCTGCCATTTAGCACCCATGTGATCTGAGACACTAGTTACTTCTGTATGCCCCACAGTATGTTATCAATGGGATATAGCTCCCACCTTATGAGGTTGTGTTGAGCTAAGCTAAAGAAGTTCATGACGTATTTCCTAGAACATCTTAAATACTATAAATTATGGCTACTACTTTTATTAATGACGTGTGTCTTTGGCTGAATGGAGTTTTTCAATGTGCCATTGTGAACACTGTCCACCCAAAAATGTGACAAAGTCACAGAATAGCCTTCGCCCTGGGTCCCTATTCCTTGGCCTAATACCTATGCATTCAGATAGGTCCAGCCCGTTATGAACGTGTAATACCCATGCATCCAGACAGGTCCAAGAGTCGGGCCCCTTCTCCTTCCCTAATAATTCTGTATACACAAATGAACATCAAAAAACTGAACATCAGTGGAATGTAGACAGAAAACACCAGGAAAGGCCATTCGTTATTTTATTTAAATTATTTCACAAACCTTGATTGAGTGCCTGTTTTACTTAATTGTTAAGCATTGATGGTGTGTCCCCCATTTAGCAGGCATTGATCTGGGCACTTCAATAATCATCATGGGCTGAGCACTCTGTAAGAAGTTGTTGGGCTTTGGAGTCACAAAGACCTGGCTCAAAGTCTTGGTCTTGTCACTTGTTTGCTGAATGACCTTGGAAGAGGAATTTGATTGCTTTGAGTCTGTTTCTTAACCCATAAAATAGGGGGTTTATGATACCTTCTGTCGTTGTTCGGAGGATCATTGTGTAACTTGCTTGGCACAGTGCCTAGACCTTGCTAGATACAGAATCAAGATCTGCCTTCCCATCACTCCTAGTGATTAAAGACCTCTTGTCCCGTGAGGACATGAATCTGACATTGAACATAGTACAGTGCTTCTTAGATACTCTATAAATGTGGCTGTGAATGACAGTTAATAGGTAGTTGAACTGGGATTTGAACCCATACCTTTGAATTCCAAAGAAGGCCATGCATCCTGCTCCCTCTGTCTCTCTGCTTCTATTTCTGGGAAGGGAGCATTTGCAAATTTGCAGGAGAGAGACATGAGGGGGTGGTTTGAGTTTCTCTATTATCTGGGTTTTACATACTATCATGGATTAATTGTGCCCCCCTAAACATGTGTGTCAATTTGGCTAAGCCATGATTCCCAGTATCGTGTGATTGTCCACCATTTTGTGATCTGAGGTGGTTTTTCTGTGTGTTGTAAATCCTACCTCCATGGTGTTAATGAGGTGGGATTAGCAGCAGGTTGCGTTAATGAGGCAGGACTCAATCTACAAGTTTAGGTTGTGTCTTAAGTCAATCTCTTTTGAGATATAAAAGAGAGAAGTGAGCAGAGAGACAGGGGGACCTCATACCACCAAGAAACAAGAGTCAGGAAAACAGCACGTCCTTTGGACCCTGGGGTTCCTGCACTGAGAAGCTCCTAGACTGGGGAAGATTGATGACAAAGACCTTCCCCCAGAGCCAAAAGAGAGAGAAAGCCTTCCCCTGAGCTGGCACCCTGAATTCGGACTTCTAGTCTCCGAGACTCGGAGAGAATAAATTTCTCTTTGTTAAAGCCATCTACTTGTGGTATTTCTGTTATAGCAGCACTAGATAACTAAGATACATACTGACCCTAAATAGTTGTCACTGCCATCCCCTCCTCCTCACCCTCCTCTTCTTTTTCTCAGAGCTTCTGGTCACTTCTAGAGTTGGCTTTGGACCTGTACCTTGCCTTGTTCGGGTCCTGCCCAAAAGCACTGTCTGGAGAGAAGTGGGAGGCAGGAGGTGCACGTGTGCCCCAGTAACATGATATTCAAAGGTAGTGTCTTTTAAATAATTTTAAAAACATTATGTTTATATGAAGGTCTTGACATCATGATAAAGAGCTATTAGAGAAAGGAAGGTGAATAAGGAAGATAATCAAAAAGTGATGCCTTCAAAAGGATTGTCTCCTCCAACAAAGACACAGAATGTTTCCACCCCACCCCAGGCTCTTTCTCTCCCACCCCCACCCTAGTCCAGTGTTAGAACTTGGCTTTGGCTCTGATCCCCAAATTGTACCTGCCCCACATCTCTTCCCATCCCAGCCCCTTTAAGCTAGCTCAAGTGATAAACCAATTGTGAAGATGCTGTTTGGGAGGCTACCAGTCTATGTTTGGCTGTTTCTCATTGTTGTCTTATCAGCTAGCAGTGGAATGGTAGGAAGCCAGGGTAGGGAGAGAAAGGGGGTGTTACTGACAGGACTCTCCACTTGCTCTCCTAGGCAGCAAGCACGACAGCGATTCTGGCTAAGGACAGCAGGGTCTTCTGTGTGGTTGGTCCCCAGCTCCTGGCCACAGGGTGCTAATACTTAGATTTCTTCTGTTCAGAACTCAGCTCTAGGAGTGTTAGTGTGACTTAAAAAAATAAAATAAAATAAAAACACTAAGCCAAACAAACAAAAACCCTACAGGCTCTTCAGAGTGTTAGATTTTTATGTTTTACCTAAAATTGTTATATATTATAGAGTCTAAATTTTCTTTTTGGAAATTTCCTCTAAATGCTTTTATTTTCAGTGTAACATTTAAAGGCTCAAGTTCAGAATCTGGTATTTGCTTAATGAATCCCCCCAGAACATTTGCACCCAGGAGAAAAGAAAATGGATAGAAGTAATGTTTTCCCCTTTACTGTTTCTTCTGCAGGGCTGTGTACTCTTAAAGCCAGAAAGTTCTAAGGTATCTTGTTTTCGTTTGTTTTGTTTTTAATTAATTCAGGAAATTTTGAAAGAAAAATACCAGTAAATACAATAATTTGTTTTAAATTTAAAAGGCTCTTTAAAAAAGACTTTTCCAAAAGAAAACATTTTTTAAAGCTTTTGTCTTGTAACCTATTGCAAGAAATATATTTTACATTGGACCTCAATTTGCAAACACTTACCACACACACCCTGAAGCAAGAATTTTATAAAGCAGTATTTATTCTTTCTGTGGGCAATGCACTTACTTTTTCTCCTTTTTTTTAAATTTTTTTAATTGGAGGCTTCTTCCCGCTGAATTGATTTCATAGACTACCAATGGGACATGACCTTCTGTTTGAAAAGGAGATGAGAAATAATGTCTTGCTTTTTTTTTTTTTTAAATTTTTTTAGTAATATATTACAAAACATTTGACATTTCAGCAATCTTCACATGTACAGTTCAGTGACATTAATTATGTTCATCATGTTGTTCAGCCATCACCCTTATCCATTCCAAATTACACTATCACCCTTAACAGAAGCTCAGTGTCCTGTAAGCATTGAGTCCTCCTTTCCCCCACCCTCCTGTCTGCCCCTGGTAACCACTAATAAATTTTGGTCTGTATACACTTACTTATTTCTAGATATTTCATGTAAGTCATATCATAGATTATTTGTCCTCGTGATTGATTTATTTCACGCAGCATAATGTTTTCAAGGTTCATCCATGTCGTAGCATGTTATCTATCTGGACTTCTTTTCTCTTTATCATTGAGTAATATTCCATTGTATGCATGTACCATCCAATTCAGTAAATGCTTTTAATGTATGCCCTGTCTGTCAGACACTATGGAACTACAAAACCACAGGACACGTAGGTGGATAAAGTGACTGATGTCATGGAGCTTACTGTCCAGCGGGGGTTAGTGTAACATTGTGATCTTATGAGAAAAGATCAAAGGAATAAGCAACATAATAAAAATGTGTTTGTTTATGAAAAACTTATTGCAGACATCTGTTAGGTTGGGGAGACAGGCTGGATGGCAAATCTGGAGGTTCTGTTGTTAATTCTCATGGAAATAATTGCTTTATCAATAATGAAGGTCACTATGAACATAGATATTTGTCTGCATACACCCTTATTTCCTTACTAAGTATTTGCCGACTTTGGAAAAAAATATAGGCCCAAACTTGTAAGCCAATCTGTCTTGTTTCTTTCTTTCCTCCCCTAATCCCTCCCCTCTTTTTTTCCCTGGTCACAGAGTAATCTAGCTTAAACTATTGCATTTCTTTTGTATTGTGGTAAAATACACATAACATAAAATTTACCATTTTAGCCTTTTTAAAGTGTACAATTCAGTGGCATTTGTACATTCAGGATGTTGGGGAATTATCACCACTGTCTATTTCCAGACTATTTTCATTACCACAAAAGGAAGCCCTGAACCGATTAAGCATTCAGTCCCCATTCCACTCTCCCCAAAGCCCCTGACTGCCACTAATCTGCTTTCTGTATCTATGAATTTGCCTACTCTGGATATTTCACATAAATGGAATCATACAGTATGTGGCCTTTTGTCTCTGGCCTCCTTGACTTCGCATGATGTTTTCAAGGTTTATCCACATTGCAGCATTTATCAGTATTTCATTCTTTTTTTGTGACTGAATATTATTCCGTTGTATAGATATATATTGTTTATTAATTCATTAGTTGACGGAGAACTATTTCATTTTAAGGTGAAATTTATTCATAAAATAATTTTAATTTTTTTAAAAATTTTATTGTACTTTAAGTGAAAGTCTCTCATACAAAAATTTATACATACATTGTTGTGTGACCCTAGTTGCTCTCGTTGTAACTGTGACAGCACATTCTTCCTTTCCACCCCTGATTTCCCGTGTCCATTCAACCAGCTCCTGACCCTCTCTGCCTTCTCATCTCACCTCCAGACAGGAGCTGCCATTTAGTCTCATGTACCTACTTGAGCTAAGAAGCACACTCTTTACAAATATCATTTTACGTCCCATAGTCCAGTCTAATCTTTGACTGAAGACTAGGCCTCAGGAATGGTTTTAGTGCTGGGTTGACAGAGAGTCCAGAGGCCATGCTCTCTGGGGTTCCTCCAGTCTCAGCTAGACCATTAAGTCTGGTCTTTTTACTAGAATTTGATTTCTGCACCCCACTTTTCTCCTGTTCCAACAGGGACTCTCTGTTGTGTTCTGTCAGACACCATCTAGTTCTTCTGGTCTCAGGCTGATGGAGTTGCTGGTTTATGTGGCCCTTTCTGTCTCTTGGGCTAATGCTTTCCTTGTGACTTTGTTGTTCTTCATTCTTGTTTACTCGAGATGGATTGGGACCAATTGATGCATCTTAGATGGCCACTCAATAGCTTTTAAGACCCCAGATGCCACTCATCAAAGTAGGATGCAGAACATTTTCTTAAACTTTGTTATGCCAGTTGACCTAGATTCCCCCTGAAACCATGGTCCCCAGACCTCTGCCCCTGCTATTCTGTCCCGCAAAGTGTTTGGTTGCATTCGGGAAACTTCTTAACTTTGGTTTAGTCCAGTTGTGCTGACTTCTTCTGTAGTGTGTGCTGTCCTTCCCTTCACCTAAGATAATTCTTGTCTACTGTCTAGTTAGTGAATAACCCTTTCCCTCCCTCCCCACCCTAGTAACCATCAAAGAATGTTCTCTTCTGTGTTTAAACATTTTCTTGAGTTCTTATAATAGTGGTCTTATACAATATTTGCCCTTTTATGACTGACTAAATTCACTCAACATAATGCCTTCCAGATTCTTCCATGTTATAAGGTGTTTCACGGATTCATCGTTGTTCTTTATCGTTGCGTGGTATTCCATTGTGTGAATATACCATAATTTGTTTATCCATTCATCCACTGATGGGCACCTAGGTTGTTTCCATCGTTTTGCTATCATGAACAGTGCTGCAATGACCATGGGTGTGCATATGTCTATTCGTGTGGCAGCTCTTATTTCTCTAGGACATATTCCAAGGAGCGGGATTGCTGGATTGTATGGTACTTCTATTTCTAGCTTTTTAAGGAAGTGCCAAATTGATTTCCAAAGTGGTTGTACCATTTTACATTCCCAGCAACAGTGTATAAGTGTTCCAGTCTCTCCAAAACCTCTCCAACATTTATTATTTTGTGTTTTTGGATTAATGCTAGCCTTGTTGGGGTGAGATGGTATCTCATTGTAGTTTTGATTTGCATTTCTCTAATGGCTAATAATCTTGAGCATTTCCTCATGTGTCTGTTAGCCATCTGAATGTCTTCTTTGATGAAGTGCCTGTTCATCATCTTTTGCTGGTTTTTTAATTGGGTCTTTGTTGTTGTTGTTTGTTTTGTTGTTGAGGTTTTGCAATATCTTGTGGATTTTAGAGATTAGACCCTGATCAGATATGTCGTAGCCAAAATTTTTTTCCCAGTCTGTAGGTTGTCTTTTTACTCTTTTGGTGAAGTCTTTTGATGAGCATAAGTGTTTGATTTTTAGGAGCTCCCGGTTATCTAATTCCTCTTCTGGAGTTTGTGCATTGTTACTTATGGTTCTTATTCTGTTTATGCCATGTATTAGGGCTCCTAGCATTGTCCCTATTTTTTCTTCCATGATCTTTATTGTTTTCAATTTTATATTTAGGTCTTTGATCCATTTTGAGTTAGTTTTTGTGCATGGTGTGAGGTATGGGTCTTGTTTCAGTTTTTTGCAGATGGATATCCAGTTATGCAAGCACCATTTGTTAAAGAGACTGTCTTTTCCCCAATTCATGGACTTTGAGCCTTTGTCAAATATCAGCTGCTCCTGGGTGGATGAATTTATGTCTGGTTTCTCAATTCTGTTCCACTGGTCTGGGTATCTGTTGTTGTACCAGTAGCAGGCTGTTTTGACTACCGTGGTGGTATAATAGGTTCTAACATCAGGTAGTCTGAGGCCTCCCACTTTGTTCTTCTTGAGTAATGCTTTACTTATTCGGGGCCTCTTCCCTTTCCAAATGAAGTTGGTGACCTGTTTCTCAATCTCATTAAAAAATGCCAGTGGAATTTGGATCGGGATTGCATTGTATCTGTAGATCGCTTTGGGTAGAATTGACATTTCCACAATGTTGAGTCTTCCTATCCATGAGCAAGGTATGTTTTTCTCCTTATGCAGGTCTCTTTTGGTTTCTTGCAGTGGTGCCTTGTAGTTTTCATTGTATAGGTCTTTTGCATCCCTGGTTAGATTTGTTCCTAAGTATTTTATCTTCTTGGGTGCTATTGTAAATGGTATTGATTTGGTGATTTCCACTTTGAAGTTCTCTTTGTTAGTGTAGAGGAATCCAACTGATTTTTGTATGTTTATCTTGTATCCTGATACTTTGCTCAAATCTTCTATTAGTTCCAGTAGTTTTCTTGTGGATTCTTTGGGGTTTTCTGTGTATAAGATCATATCATCTGCAAATGGAGATACTTTTACTTCTTTGCTACCAGTTTGGATGCCCTTTGTTTCTTTTTCTAGCCTAATCGCTCTGGCTAGGACCTCCAGCACAACGTTGAATATAAGAGTGGTATAAAAGGTCTTCCTTGTCTGGTTCCCATTCTCAAGGGGAATGCTTTCAAAGTCTCTCCATTTAGGATGCTGTTGGCTCTTGGCTTTGTATAAATGCCCAAATTTTGTTGAGGAATTTCCCTTCTATACCTATTTGCTGAGAGTTTTTATCATGAATGGGTATTGGGCTTTGTCAAATACCTTTTATGCATCCATCGATAAGATCATGTGGTTCTTTAGTTTTATTAATGTGTTGGATTACATTGATTGTTTTTCTAATGTTGAACCATCCCTGCATGCCTGGTATAAATCCCACTTGATCATGGTGAATTATTTTCTTGATATGTTGCTGAATTCTGTTGGCTAGAATTTTGTTGAAGATTTTTTTGTATCAATGTTCATGAGGGATATTGGTCTGTATTTTTCTTTTTTTGTGGTGTCTTTACCTGGTTTTGGTATCAGGGTTATGCTGGCTTCATAGAATGAGTTTGGGAATATTCCATCTTTTTCTACGCTCTGAAATACCTTTAGTAGTAGTGGTGTTAACTCTTCTCTGAAAGTTTGGTAGAATTCTCCAGTGAAGCCATCCGTGCCAGGGCTTTTTTTTGTTGGGAGTTTTTTAATTACCTTTTCGATCTCTTCTTTTGTTATGGGTTTGTTTAGTTGTTCTACCTCTGTTTGTGTTAGTTTAGGTAGGTAGTGAGTTTCTAAAATTGTTCATTTCCTCTAGGCTTTCAAATTTGGTAGAGTAAATTTTTCAAAGTATTCTGTTATGATTCTTTTAATTTCTGTTGGGTCTGTTGCGATATCACCCATCTCATTTCTCATACAGGTTATTTGCTTCCTCTCCTGTTATTCTTCTGTCAGTTTGGCCAGTGGTTTATCAATTTTGTTGATCTTTTCAAAGAACTAGCTTTTGGTCTTGTTAACTCTTTCAATTGTTTTTCTATTCTCTATTTCATTTAATTCTGCTCTAATTCTTATTATTTCCTTTCTTCTGGCATCCAATGGCTTCTTTTGCTGCTGTCTTCTACTTGTTCGAATTGTTGGGTTAATGTTTTGATTTTGGCCTTTTCTTCTTTTTGGATGTGTGCATTTATTGCTATAAACTGACCTCTGAGCACTGCTTTTGCTTTGTCCCACAGGTTCAGGTAGGATGTGTTTTCATTCTTGTTTGATTCTATGAATTTCTTTATTCCATCCTTAATTTCTCCTGTAACCCAGTAGTTTTTGAGTAAGGTGTTGTTCAGCTTCCATGTATTTAGAAAATAATTTTAAGCTAGATGATTGGGCATACCTTCAGAGATTTGACTTCATATATATTGCAAGTGAAGCCTAAAGACTTTTGATGAAATCTGGTGTCTCTTTGTAGAAGCTCAAGTATGGGAAGAAAGTCTGTGTATTTCAGAAGCTCATGAGATAGTGCTGGGCCTGACCTATAGATTCAGGATTTATTTGCATAAATCTAATGGTAAATGAAAACATGTAAGTGGATGAAATTGTCACAAGGTGGAGGTGTAGAGAAATCTATGACTAATCCATGCAGGTCCCCAACAGTTGGGAAGTAGTGGAAGAAGAGTAGCCCCCAGTTTCCTGGGGATGATGATTACAAAATCTAATTTAGGGAAACCCTCAGGCTCATCAGTTGAGGCGGAAACATAGCTTACTTTTTCACAAGGTTTGTTAGAGGATTAAGTGAGACAACATAGACAAAGTACTTGTTACCTGGCACATGGGAAGGACTTCAATAACGCTAGCTACTAGTAGATGGAATTTCTACTCAGTGTTTTTCTTGTGCTATCACTATCATCAGTTTCTAACCCTGTTGCTTTATTTGATCATCTTGTAATATTATATCCAAGGTTGCCTAGAGTGAAATAAGCTTGTTATTGTTTTTAGCTGTCACCCCCGATTCATGGAGACCCCATGTGTATTCCTACATGCTTAAAAATCAGTCAATTTTTAATTTTTTTTTTTCCCCAAACTTTACTAACATCTCTCATAATACTAAGAGAAACTAAAGGAATCTGGGACAGGTGGAGAGAAGCTAGAGGTACAGGCCAGGCTCCTTGCGTAGCTAATCTGAGACTACAGTCCTGGGCTCCGTATAGCACAGGAAAGCAGTTGCCACTCAGTTGGTTCTATTTCATGGCAACCTCATGTGTGTCAGAGAAGAACTGTGCTACATAGTGTTTTCAGTGGCTGATTTTTCAGAAGTAGGTCTCCAGGACTTTTTTCCAAGGCACCTCTGGGTGGACATGTTCCAACCTTTCAGTTAGCAGCCAAGCATAGTAACCGTCACCACCCAGGGATGCAACAACACAGGAAGGTATTCTCTGTTCCACAACTTGGGATAAAACTTTTCTAGCCCTGATCATCAGGACAATACAGTTCTTTCCCTTTAGGTCTGTCTTTTTTTAATATGTTGACATAGGAAATTCACTTCATTGAAAACACTTGATTTTTGCCCTCCCATTTTTGGTAAAGGATTGTTGTTGCTGTTAGATGCCGTCGAGTTGGTTCAGACTATAGCAACCTTATGTACAACAGAATGAAGCACTGCCAGGTCCTACACCATCCTCACAGTCATTGTTATGCTTGAGCTCATTGTTGCAGCCACTGTGTCAATCCATCTCACTGAGGGTCTTCCTCTTTTTCACTGACTCTCTACTCTACCAAGCATGATGTCCTTCTCCAGGGACTAGTTTCTCCTAATAACATGTCCAAAGTTTGTGAGACTTAGTCTTGCCATACTTGCTTCTAATGAGCATTCTGGCTGTACTTCTTCCAAGACAGATTTGTTGGTTCTTCTGGCAGTCCATGGTGTATTCAATATTCTTCACCAACACCATAATTCAAAGGCATCGATTCTTCTTCGGTCTTCCTTATTCATTGTCCAGCTTGCAGATGCATATGAGGCAACTGAAAACACCATGGCTTGGGTCAGGAGCACCTTAATCCTTAAAGTGACATTTTTGCTTTTTAACACTTTAAAGAGGTCTTTTGCAGCAGATGTGCCCAATACAATGTGTCCTTTGATTTCTTGACTGCTGTTTCCATGGGTGTTGATTGTGGGTCCAAGAAAATAAAATCCTTGACAACTTCAGTCTTTTCTCCGTTAATCATAATGTTGCTTATTGGTCCAGTTGTGAGGATTTTTGTTTTCTTTATGTTGAGACGTAATCCATACTGAAAGCTCTGATCTTTGATCTTCATCAGTGAGTGCTTCGAGTCCTCTTCACTTTCAGCAAGCAAGGTTATGTCATCTACATGTCACCGGTTGTTAATGAGTTTTCCTCCAATCCTGACACAGTGTTCATCTTGATATAGTTCATCTTCTCTGATTATTTGCTCAGCATACAGTATGGTGAAAAGATGCAACCCTGACACACATCTTTCTTGACTTTAAACCGCGCCATATCCCCTTGTTCTGTTCCAATGACTGCCTCTTGGTCTACCTACAGGTTCCTCATGAGCACAATTAAGTGTTCTGGAATTCCCGTTCTTTGCACTGTTATCCACAATTTGTTATGATCCACACAGTTGAATGCCTTTGCGTAGTCAATAAAATACAAGTAAACATCTTTCTGGTATTCTTTGCTTTTAGCCAGGATCCATCTGACATCAGCAGTGATATCCCTGGTTCCACTTCCTCTTCTGAATCTGGCTTGAATTTCTGGCAGTTTCCTGTTGATGTATCACTGCACCTGCTTTATTTTCAGCAAAATTTTACTTGTGTGTGAAATTAATGATATTCTTTGATAATTTCCACATTCGGTTGAATCCCCTTTCTTTGAAATGGGTACAGACGTAAATCTCTTTCAGTCAATTGGCCAGGTAGCTGTCTTCCAAATTTCTTGGCATAGGCAAGTGAGCACTTCCAGCACCACATCAGTTTATTGAGATATCTCCATTGATATTCCATCAATTCCTGGAGCCTTGTTTTTCACCAGTGCCTTCAGTGCAGCTTAGACTTCTTCCTTCAGTACCATTGGTTCTTGATCATATGCTACCTCCTGAACTGACTGTTGACCAATTCTTTTTGGTACGGTGACTCTTTGTATTCCTTCCATCTTCTTTCAATGCTTCCTGAATCATTTCGGATTTTCCCCATAGAATCCTTCAGTATTGCAACTCAAGGCCTGAATTTTTTTCTTCAGTTCTTTCAGCTTGAGAAGTGCCAAGTTGTTCTTCCCTTTTGGTTTTCTATCTCCAGGTCTTTGCACATTTCATTATAATACTTTACTTTGTCTTTTCGAGCTGTTCTTTGGTAAAGGATAGTTGACAAAAATTCATCACCCAGCCTAGAAATAATTAGAAATTAACTTTAAAATCTTCATGAAATTCTAGAATCAGAAGTAGAGAGTTTTCAGATATAGTATTTTTTTAAGCTTATCAGATTATCGAATATAGTGTTTTATAATTCCTGTAAGATCCTCAACTATCGTTTCTCTCTTTTTAAGAGATTTTTTTTTTTTTTTGGATATTTTAAAATAAACTCTCCAAAGACATGACCATGCCTCTCCAATTACTTTAAATGTAGCTTGTGTGATTGTTTTCTTCTTGGATCATCTCCAGAAGTTGTTAAGATATAAGTGGTTTTTACATTTTATAACTTTCTCTTTAGTCTTTCAGAATTTTCTTCATGCTCTCCTAAACTTCTCAAGCCTTTCCACTTTTCATGGGAAAAATGTTTTCAATGTTTTTTCCTATTAAACAATTTGATTTTTTTTTTCCCCCTGGAATCTCACATCGATGGTGTATTCTTGGTTCATAAAAAACAGGACTTTCAGTGAAACTAAACCTGTGGGTTGGCTTAGTATTTTGTGAAGGTGTGTATATTCTTTCTTTCCTGATTATTAGTTGATTTTCTTGTTATTAGTTGGCTGAGAGATTGAAACATAAAGAGAATATAACTTGAACTAAGCTAAGAAATTAGAAATGAAGCTGAAACTGGACCCTGTGTTTCCTGACTTCTGTTATACTGCACTTTTTTCTGGAAACTAGACAACTTGTGACTTTCATGACCTAGATCGTATTGGCTATTGTCCACATTTGATTGTTAAAACTGGGCAAGGTCTATGGAAAACTACAATTGTCTACTCTGTTATTAACTTAATACAAGAATTACTGGAATCTGTATGTATTTTCTCATCTAGTTAGTAGGACATGCTATCTCTTATGGTCAAGTTATGGGAAATAAAGTACTATGCAAACATGAGATATTAATAGCATTGGTTTTATAGCCATATAAAAACCGGTAGTGATTTGCAATTATAGCATACCCTATCAACCCAAAGGGTAAATTAGAAGCCTAGAAAAACCAGTTAAGAGACAAGATGCCTAAGAAAAATAATAATAATAAAATATTTTTTTAAAGAAGAGATATAAGGCCTAAGAAAAATTGTGGGAAGAAAATTATTATATGACTATGATTCTTTATCCCTATAAGGGGAAAAGGTAGTTAGAGATGAGAAGGAAGGAAACAATTAAAATAAACATGAAAGGAATGAAGATTTTCCTAAATATTATAGGTGGGTAGTTTTAAATGTCAATCAGTTTTCCTATAAACTCCCCATGTGGAGAGTAGTGGAAAATAGTTTTATATGAAAGAGATTTTTTAAAAAAACCAACATTGACATTTTAAAAACCTAAACTTCTTAAATGGAATGACTATTAAAATGCAAAATTAGATGGAACAGAGGCATTTTGGAGATTATATTTGAGTAGTATCCTAAAAGCCAAATAATGAATGACTCAGATAATCTGAGCAGTTTGGGCTGACTCACATGTTTTGGAAGAAGGTGTCATCAAATCATTGATGCTATCAGTGTTTTTCCTTTTATTCCACCTGGTAGTGCCAAACACATATCCTGTAATGTCAGTGACTTTTCCAGCTTGAACATCTCAAGAAGACTTTCCAAAACACTAGTAACAAGTCTACAGTTTTGAATATATAATATGTTGGAATAATACTAACACAAGAAACACAAGCCAAGTGTGTAACTGTGAAACACTTCGTTGTTGTAGTTAGGTGCCGTCAAGTTGATTTCAACTCATAGCAACCCCATGTGACAGAGTAGAACTATTTCATAGGGTTTCCTAAACTGTAATCTTTACAGGAGCAGATTGCCAGGTCTGTCTTTCCCCAGAGCCACTGGGTAGGTTTGAACCGCCAATCTTTCGGTTAGCAGTCAAGCACTTAACCGTTGTGCCACCAGAGCTCCTTATGAAGCATGTAGGGGGTGGGAAATCCAAACAGAGCCTTGACAGGATAAGAATGAAACAAATAAGACATGACTTGGTTTGTCCAAGATGGAAGAAAGAGGCCTTGTGCTGCCCTAATGATGCTTCCCAGAGGATGTTTTAAGTCAATAAATACTATCTGGTATCAGTAGTAGGTGTCCAGGATGTACAAACAAGTACGCCTTGGCCTCTGTCCTGGAAAAGCTCACAGTCTAACAGGAGAAACTGGCATGGGAAACAAGTATGATACAGTTTGATATATTATAATACATGTAAGAACAGCATTTTGTGGGTAGCACAGAATAGCTTGTGTCTTAACACAACTGGGATTGAGTAGCACCCACAGAGGAAGTAGACTTTGGCCTGGCCCTTGGAGGATGAGTTGAAATTCTAAATGTTCAACAAAATAAGAAAAGCATTTTAATCAGAGGTAAGGACTACGTAAGAAATAAAGAGATACTGGAGTACAAGAGCTGAGGTATGTTTAGAAAAAAACAATTGCCATCAGGTTGATTCCAACTCATGGTAACCCCCGTGTGTGTTAGAGTAGAACTGTGCTCCATAGGGTTTTCAGTGGTTGATATTTCGAAACAGATCACCAGGCCTTTTTTCCAGGGTGCCTCTGGGTGGTCTCAAACTTCCAAGTTTTTAGGAAGCAGTTGAGCACATTAACTATTGCACCATGCAGGGACTCCCAGTATATTTAGAGAATGGTTATTAATCCAGCCTGGCCACAGAGTTGAGGAAGTAGAAAAAGATGAGATGGGAATATGGGACACAAAGAGTTGTCAGAACAATGTAGCTCTCTTAGTATGGTTTACATGATCTGTGGCTTGGTATTTTCCCAGTTGCAAGAATGTGTCTAACCTGGAATTTGTTATTTTTCTACATCTGGAATTCAGTTTCTTGGCAGAGCCCCAGTGTGGATGATGAACAAAAATGGTCTAAGAAAAGCTTGCAATCTCCTCTATACCCATAAGTCTTACGTTGCTTATAATGCTAAGAATCTATACTACTGAGTTCTTGATAAACATCTGTTAAAAACTATAATAAGGAATCATATGCATATGCACACACAAAATTGAAAAAACTTTCATTGGTTTTTGAACATTCAAGTTTACCTAGATTGTTACAACTCTAAAAATATCTTCACTTGAATGTTGTTGATATGTTTCTTTGGCCCTTTTTTCTTTTTCCACAGGATTGAAAAAACGTACAAGGAAGGCCTTTGGAATACGGAAGAAAGAAAAGGACACTGATTCTACGTACGTACTTTAAAAATTTGCCTCCTCAAAGAAACTATTTGAATAAGAGATGTCACTGTTACTTTAAATTTTCCACAGAATTTTCTTGGATATCCTGTACTGTTTGGTTGCTCTCCCCATTTCTGAGTAAATTGTAATTACTGGGCATAAACAGTTCTTAGTTTTATGCTATGGAGATGAAGACTTCTCATCACATGTTCAATTTTTCATTATTCCTTATTTCTCAGTAGCGTGATAGCCACACTTCCCATCAGTCCTGGGAGGAGGGAAGGGTCATTGTTACTTTTGTGGGCAACTAAAAACATGTATTTCCATTCCACCTTGAGGGTTGACCCTAAACTGAACTGAAAAAACAAATACCGGCTGAGATAGATTATGCCTAACCAGAAACAGAAAGATAGACTAGGTAACGTACCAAATCTCTTACTGGAGATGCCAAGATTTTATATAAACTCAATTGTAAATCAGCTAACAGAATTCACAAGAATGATGATTTGGCTGCTAATGAGCAACCAATGCCAGAAACAACAGGGTGGACACTTTTACATGTTTAAATTATCACACTCAAGAGAGTCAATTGCCCATGGACACTAACGGACCCCTTTTGAAAATGTTCAAGCATGTAACAATTTCATTCCACTTCTTAGACCGTCTTGGATCCTCTTTCAGAAGTATTTAGCGCTAAGCCAAAAACTCAGGTGCCTTTTCGATCCAGGCAGGTAACTTAAATACATGAGCAGTCCAGGAACTTGGGATTCCAGCCCAAGGCCAGGATCAAGATGGTACCACTCCTCAGCTCCAGCTGGTTTTAACCATGTGAAAATGCAGATCTGATGTGGTCCACTGTATATCAGAACTGAGTTGATTAAACCTCTCATTTGACTAGGGTCCCTGAAAGAAGTTAGGAAATGGGGAAGTCAATAGTTGTTTGGGCACAGGTAAAAAGGAAGAGGGCTACATTTATTCTCACCTTTAGTTCTTCATTCTGTACATTTTTATTATGTAAAAATTTTATTACAAGGTGCTGACTATTGTGCTGTTTCCTTGTCCTCCAAGAATTTATTTAAAAATTCACGGGATGAAATATCTACCATATTAATTAAAATATCTTTCATACAATTAAATGAGATAACATTTAAAATGCCTCTTATGGTACCTTAGAGCCCAGGAGGCACAGGGGTTAAGATGAGGCAGCTGCTAACTGAAAAGTTGGCATTTCAAACTCACCAGTGTCTCCATGGTAGAAAAGATTACAGCCTAGGAAACCCTATGGGGCAGTTCTACTCTGCCACACTGGGTTGCTATGAGGCAGAATCCACTTGACACAGTACACAACAACAAGAAGTATAGTACCTAGTACTTAGTAAATGCTGCATAAATGGTAGCTTCTACAACCCTTATTATTATTGATACAAAGTAATGTATGGTAAGTTCCTTATGAGTAATTAAAAATGAAATTTCACGGGAGCTTGAGGATGGGAAAGCTCATATTTGGACAGATCATCAGGGAAGCTTCAGGGAGGGAGGAACCTTGAATTTGATCTTTAAGAGGATAAGGACATGCATTTCATGCTATGGAAACAACAAAAGCAAAATCAGAGAGGTGGAAAAATCCAGTGGGCATTCAGGACAAGATAAATGGGCAGTATGTTTACCTGTTGGCTACAGGTAAAGGTGATAATGGAAAGCAAGGCTGAAAAGGAGGTCAGGACCAGATGGGAAGGACTTCATTGCCAGGCTGAGGTTTCTGGTCTTCCTTCCTTCAGTAGTGGGCAGTCTTGAAGCCTCAAAGACTGTTAAGCAAAGGAGTGTAAGGAATTGGGGTAAAAGTTACTTTTTATGTAGATACCAAATGTTAAGTCTCCTGTTATCACATTTTCATTGTGTTTTTTTCTTTTGGTAAATAATTATTTCATGGAATACATTTATTGTAGTCCTGCAAAATTTTCTAAATGATGGAATTAAGAATATTTTCTGAGGATGGTATAGTTCACACTGTTTCTTAAGAAATTGCCATTCTCTAGACATTACCTACCAAGAATTGGTGGTGGTTTTTCACTGGACTCTGAAGACCTGGGCTGTAGTCTCAGCACTGCCAGTAGCTCCATGGCCTTGGGAATTGCATGTTCCTTTGCTGGGCCTCAGTTTTCTCATCTGTGAAAGTGAAAATTTACACTAGATGGAACGAATTTCCCTGAAGTGCCACACACAGTACTGGACAGTCATCGACAACATCTGTTGACGCCTACAATGTGCCAGGTATTGTACGTGGCACTATTAGACACAGCTCAGGAGAGCATCATTAGCAGAGACCAAATCCATTTTTCTACGAAGACAATGTCTTTAACTGACTGCACATAATCTCTGATGTGTGAAGATTGTTGAAAAGGGGAAAGGAAAAAAAATCCTTCTAGAAAGGGAAGGGAAAAGAGGTTAAACAACCTCCCCAGGGCTTGCTGAGCTAATTTGCATGTGGCCAAAGAACTGCTCCTCCATCCCCACTTCTAAAGATATGAAAAAAGGTAAGTTGTTCCTCATGGCTTTGGGTATATGCCCAAAAGCTCTGAGGAACTCTAATGGGACATTTGCTTATAGAATCCCAACTCTCTCCTTCTTACCATTTGAGTACCCCCAGGTTACTTATCTGATGGCAAATTGGCTCTAGACTGTTTCCACCACCAGTGGATGGTTGGCGGACAAGCAGTTTAGTATAAGCCTTTGTTTTTCGTGAACCTCTGCTCTGTAATTGGGCTATATGTCATTCTTGCAAAAGGAATCAGAAAATGCTGTGGCAATTTGCTGTCCCTTCAGCTTTAGCTAATGCTCATGTTAAGCAGGGATCATCGAAACCTCGTTGATGGAAACTGTTTTCGAGACTGTTGCAACTGGTTCACGGTTGCTAAGAAACCTACTTGGCTAGACTCCAGCACCAACTCCAGATGACTGAACCTCCCTCGATAAAGAGTAGGGTTAGGACCAGAGCTTCCTGATTTAATCATTATTACAGTGGCTGATAAACAGGGGAAGAGTGACAGGCCTTGTGCAGGGTATTTTGTATGCACTGATATCCTTTTTAATCATCACACTAACTCAATAAGATTAGTAGTAATATCTCAATTTTAGAGATGAGAAATCATTACGAAAGATGGTTAAGTAACTCACTGAAGGCTACCAAGAAAATAAGACTTGGAGCCAGTATTCTAGTCCAGAGTCTAATGCCTATGTTTTATCACCCAGAAATGAAAAGTGTAGATGGGCAAACTTATAATCCAGGCAAATAGGAGGGGAAAAGAGAAAAGGTAGTAGTTATAAGAGGTAGCTGAAACTTAAAAAAACAGAGGCAAAACTTCCATGGTAGGTGATCAATTTTAAATTAGAAGACAGTAGATAGAATGAGTATGCTCTTAAAAAGGAAAAAAAAAAAAATCTTTTAAAATAAAATGTAAACCTAAATGAGTTAATAAAATGAATATAGAACACATGCTCAAGTGTCTACAGCTGCTAAAATCTCCCCACTACCCAGTCTTAGGTCAGATTATATAATAATTATTATTTTAGGTGACAAAGAGTATTGACTATATAGTAGGAACTAGTCTAGGCTCTATTTATATTAACTAATCCTCCAACAACCCTACTGGGTATATGTTACTATCATTGCTATTTTATAAATGAGGAAACTGAGGCACAAAAAGTGAAGTAACTTGCCCAAGGTTATGCAACTAGGAAGCCTAAGTTGACTGAACCCAGGTAGCCTGGTACTAGAGCCAGTACTCTTCATTGTCCTGCTTAATATTACTGTACTAGGAAACACCAGATCCATTTCCATCAGTGGATAAGACAAAGGATCAGAATGGCACCCCAATGCTGTTAACTACATCTTTTCTGATTAAAATTTTTGAAATACCATCCCAATAGCTGCAATGTGCATGAGATCAATTGACCTTCCATTAAGATGACCTATGGATATGCCCTTATACCTGGACCAACTGTGGGCAACACAGCAGCCAAGCCAGTCTCCAGACCCTTCTCTTCTCCACATCTATTGCTTGCTGTCCCTGAGGCACTCCCACATGGGCTGGTGCCTCTGAACATACCCTAACCAAAAGTTACTACAATGACCTCTTCTCTCAACTTCTTTAACAAGGCTTGAAATCCTAGTAAAAACTCCTCATTTTTTTGTAGCATGTAGATAAGAGAAGGAAAGTTGGTTTCAGTGAGTGTGGGTTGGTACCTGTCCATGCTTTCCTACCAGCCTGGGCTTACTATACCCATGATAACCCACTGGATTTTGATGAGCATGTCTTGTTTACTATTTCTATCACCTGGTCTTAGCCCATTGCTTGGCTCATTATAAGCCCTCAGTATTTGTTGAATTAATTGTGACTCTTTTGTCTGTTGAGACTTTTCTGTTATTCTATTTTAGTTGAGATTTCTTTGAACAATCTAATTTCTATGACCAGGGAATACCCAAAGTCTCCAAGATTTCTGCCAACTCCCATGATCTTTCAGTCTCAGGAACCTCTGCTTCTAGCCCCTGCTGATATCACTGATGTAAACACGGAACTCAGTCTCTTCATGGGTTATCATGAGAAACGTGCTCCAGTCAAGGGTTTTGTATTACAAGCAGATTATGTTTCTCATTTTGGATGTGGTGTTGGTAGGAAAGAGGGATCACATCTTGGAGTCCAAACAGTGTCCCACCTCTGCGTTCCCCATTCTCTTTCTAAATAGAGATAGATAGATAGATACATAGCTAGATAGAAATGATATACATGGAGATAGAGATCCTCTCATCTGCCCTAATCCCATAAAGCAATAAAGAATTTCCTTACTTGGACCCACCTCCTAAAGACCTTTTCCAACCAAACTCCTCAGGATTTCATGGTCTACCCAAGCACTTGTTAAGGTTTTCTTCCAAACAATGTAGATTGAGATCCCTTTCTAAGCACAATTCTGGCCCCCATGTTAATGGAATAACATTTGTCTAACTCCTAATCAAGTGGATGAAAATAGGACGTTATAAAGTTATAGTGACTGCCCTCTCTCCTCTCCCTTCCTCTGGTTCATCCAGCTCAGTTTCCCAAAACAACAATAATACTCCTCCTATATTGCTATAAATGTCAATGTGGCTGCAAGTGCACTATTTTTTATTCCTAAGGAAGAGACACTATGATAAGAGAACAAAGATTATAATAAACTAACATTTTTGAGTACTTACTTTAACAAACAGAAATTTATTATCTCACAGCCTGGGAGGCTAGAAGTCCGAATTCAGGGAGCCAGCTCCAGGGGAAGGCTTTCTCTATCAGATCTGGGGGAAGGTCCTTGTCATCAGTCTTCCCCTGGTTCTAGGAATTTCTCAGTGCAGGGACCCTGAGTCCAAAGGACGCACTGCACTCATGGCTCTTCTTGCTTGGTGGTAATGAGGTCCTTCTTCTCTCTGCTCGCTTCTCTCTTTTGTATCTCAAAAGAGATTAGCTCAAGATACAACCTAATCCTGTAGATTGTGTCCTGCCTCATTAACATAACTGCCTCTAATCCTGCCTCATTAACATCACAGAGGTGGGATTTACAACACATAGGAAAATTACATCAGGTCACAAAATGGTGGACAACCACACAATATTGGGAATTGTGGCCTAGCCAAGTTGATACACATTTTGGGGGGACACAATTCGATCCATAACAGTTGCTTTATTGAAACTGATTTAGGTTAAGTAACTTGTTGAAGGTCACAGAGCTAATAAGTGGTAGAATCCAGACTCATCTTATTGCAACGCCCTGACTCTTAGCCACTGCAGCATAGTGCCGCCGTAGAATAGCTTCCCTGGACTTTAGTCAGCAGTGTGAGCCATTCAGCAAAACATTGCCTTCCATTTCCTGCTTTCATATAATCAAAGGAGACAGTAAATTCAGAAATATTGAAGAAAGTACAGATCTTCAAAATAAGTTGAAAAATGCCATAGAAGTTTCTTCTTATAAGAGGAAACTCAAGACCATTCTCAGGGGAAAAGATGAGAGCAACTCAGTTTACAGTCCTTGTGGTAGTGTTAAATGGAGCCAGCTGAACTGGGACAGACTCGCTAATGAGTTCTTCTTTCCAAAGTGGACCAAGTCATTGCACAAGCAGCTTGTGCTTTTTGAACTTCAGCTTTTGATGACCATCTGCCTCCCACACACATACACACACCCCACACTCAAACATCACTCTCAACCAAATTGGTTTGATTTCGTTTTCATTAGCCTGGTTTATTGGGGGGATAGAGCACAAGGGGAGTATAGTTAATGATTCCTATTATTGTACTTTAGTCTACATATCAAAAATGATTCATTTTTTCTAATGGCTACTAATTTCTTTTTGTTACAGAGGTTCACCAGACAGAGATGGAATTGTAAGTATTTAAATAATTTTAGTAGGTTTACACTTGGGTGTATGCTATTTTTAAATTTTTTGAAGTCCCACTTTTTTCTGTAGGGAAAAAAAATAGTTTGAATGACTTTTTAGACTGCTTGTTGTTGTAATTTTCTATAGTAATTGCATGGGAAATAAATGCAGTATTGGTCAAATTAGACTTATATATTGCATTCACCTAAAACTCTTCCCCAGAGTAGGCAAGCAAACCAATCATCAGTATGGTGGGTCAGAAGCCAGACAGTTCATGCTGGGCTGCTACCATCAACTGTGATTTCATTTTCAGTTTAATGATGTAAAAGCTCATTACGTGAGAATGTTTTTCTCTAACAGAGGCCACAGAGTCATAATGGAGCTGAGATCCAATAAAATTGGAAGAAGCCTTTCCCTTTTAGTAATTGAGCTGCAGATACATTCTCTATATTAAATTCAAAAGAAGGGAATGATCTGGAAACCACTTATGCCTGAATTTTCAGCCTGAAGGAGGAAAATGTGTCCACTGGGTTTAGATTTAACAGTACCTCTGACTCCTTGCTGGCTACCAGATTTCTTGCTTTTTTAAGAAGTCTGTGGAGCCTGGGCTTGGATTTATCCGAGTTGTGCTTATGGGAGTCTGCACCAACTTCTAAAATGACTCCTTTCAAATCTAAATCAGATGCCTATTCAGAAGGTTCAAAAGAACAGCTGTTACTGAAAAAAAGAAGAAAAAATGGGCTCACATAAGGCTCATTGGGCTGGAGTGGGAACTAAAACAAGCCTGGAGGTTAAAAATATTTTTTGGAACATCACCCTTTGTAATATTATACCTAAATTGGATGTTAATTGCCACTACAGCAGGAGTTTTTCTCTCACACTTGACTCAAGGTTCTTAGCTTTGGGGTGCCTTTTGCCTTCATGTAGTTCTCATCATGAAATGTTAAGAAAATAGACTGAAATTCATTGGACCTTGGGTAACACTGTAATCAAGGCTCTATTCAGCAGGGGAAAAAAAAGACCCAGAAGACTCACCTTCTCCTCACCTCTTGCTTCTGGCTCAGAGCCCTCTTCTTAACTGTGTCTCAGGTACTCTCTGCTTCTGTGTCCTCTCTGCCTCTGTCTTGGTCCCCTCCCTGGATTCTCTTGTCTCCTCCACTCTGACCTTTGCAAAGCTTTATTAGTGATTCTCTGCTTTCTGTCTCCGCTGCTCCCAGGCTGAGTGCTGTTTCTTGCTTCTCTCCCTCTGCCATCCCCAGTCTTGTCTTTTTTTCCTTCTCTGAACCCCTCCCCACCTGGCTCATTGTCTCTGAGGCTCCATTGCTAATTCACTGTTCTCTGCTTCTCTGGGGACCACCAGTTTAAATCTCTGGGTAGAATATGTGCCACAGAGCCTGGGTCAACGGCTGGCATATAACAGGCAACCATGAGTATTTGCTGCATGAATGACCCCAGCAGTGATTCTGAAGGTTTGTACATCCTAGGTCAAGACTTCGTGCACCAGTTCCCTGAATCCTCCTTTACCTTCACGATTTTAAGGCATATAAGTCATTTACTAGCAGTTCTACCCCCCTTGTTATTTAATCGGCAATGCCATAAATATCACTGGTCTTGATTATTAGAAAAGAGGAATTCTTTAACTCTGATTTCTCAAGAAATAAATACAAACCTGTTTTGAAATAGGTGACATTTGAAATAAATCCATTTTCTGAGAAACAGTGTGTACAGCTCCGTAGATCATTGGAAATTATTAGTCAGCTGCTAGTTTTACCATTTGGAAACGTTCCCCAGTTTTTTCCCCCCATTTACTATTGTCACCAAATTTTGAGAACTCCTTATCCTACCAGTACTATATGAGTCCCAGTTTCTGTTTACATTCCATCCTTAAAGATGTCAAGCTGAATTTCTTTGAAACTCAAACTTATTTCTTTAAGACTCTGTGTCTGTGGACCCAAGCCACTTTGGTGTGGGTAGTTTAGCTTCCAAATTATTTCCTTTTGAATGTCTACAGTTGATATTTATGTGTTGACTAGTATGGTCCCACGAGCTACCAGTAGTGGTGCACCCACTTGATATTTATAAACTACTTTGTAAACGCAGAGCCTAGACAATAGCCTAATGTCCTGGTGTTTTATTTAATTTTGGCTTCTCAAAATACAATGAAGCCCTTCTCTGGGGACAGTGCCTTTGATTTTTACTCTATAGAGGCTTCTTGGCAGTGCTGCATGCATGGCGGTTGGTTTGCCTTGCTCACTGCTGGCTGGGTGTACCTGTCGCTGGCAGAGCTGGTGATCATGATGTCTGAGACATCAGCTGTGTGCAACAATGCATTCTAGCCCAGACAAACGCTAATTTGTGCGGAGTAAAGCATAACTTTTTCCTAAGCAGTTCAGATTTATATCCAAGATTGGGAGCATTGGGGGTTCTAGCCATTGCTGTGAGGGGATCTGCTCTGCTCCTCCTGAACAGGTGTGCAGGAAAGGGTGCAGAGAAGGAACTATCAGCCGCATGTGCTATACGTATTGGTGGCCTCAGGAAGGCTTTGTTCCAGGGAAAAAGATGGTGGAGCTAGACTTTCACACTTAGATTAGAAATACAGTTGTTTTATTCAGTCTTTTCTGGCGTGTCCTGGTGTCTGTTCTCTACCTATAAATTAAGTGCTGGCTGAATGAGGAATAGATTCACGTGGTCCCTAGTGCCTGGGACGCATCTTCCTACTTCTCCCTTCTTGTACTGGCCTAGCCAAGCTGGCCTGCTGAATAGAGCCTCATTATGGGCCCCAAAGTCCACTCTATTTAAGGAATCCTGCCAAGATTGGTAGGCCCTACAATTTGGCCTAGAAATTGTTTCTTCTATGATATGTTTGCTGACTCCATGTGATTCTTTATATGTGTCTTGAAGAACAAACAGATCCTTTAACAACTTTTTTCTACATTAAAACAATCAATTCCAGCAGCCCAGCCCACACGAACCACCCTACAATAACAAAGCAGAGTGTGCGCGTGAAGGAGGAAAAAAAGTTTCGGTAAGGACACAGATTTTAGTTTAAAATTTCCAAGGGGTTGTAGAAAAAGTGAGTAAAATCCCAACTCGAAATTTGGAAGAAAAATAAAGTAGCTTTATTTACTCCATTAAAGAAGACTTTCCTAGATATTCCCAAATTACTTACTGAATACCTGGAGCCAATTTTTAAACCAATCGTATAGACTATGTATTGACATCCGAGTATACTTTTGTAAAGAGTTATCAGGCATAAAAGATGTGTGTGTCCTAGACAAAGGACAGTGATTCAAATTTTCAAAAAAAGCATGCTATCTATAAAGAAGCTTTTGGCTGTAATACAAACATCACTCTGCAAATTGAATTAATAGTTTGTTAGGTTAAGTGCCATCTCATTAACGTCAGGAACCTGCAGGCTTGGTCTGTGGGAACCAGTGTACTTAACTAAAGGATGTCAAGCCAAGGATGCTGATCCCAGGCCAGCCTATGCAAACATCTGTAGCTGTGTGGTCCAATATGGTAGCCACATGTGGCTATTTAAATTTAATAAAAATTCAGTTCCTCAGTCACACTTGCCACATTTCAAATGCTCAATAGCCACTTGTGAATAATGGCTCCTACATTGGACAGAACACATGTAGAATATTTCCATCTTCACAGACAGTTCTATTGGACAATACTGTTATATCAGATTACTTACGAAGTGAATCAGCTCTACCTCAGTGATAAAAAATATAGTATTGAGGCAGTACAATGTGTGTTTCTAATACTTCTCACCCAAGGATTACTGTGTGGTCATGAGCTAACCTTGGGAAAAGGGAACATTCACAATGGAAATTGCAAATTTTGATGGAAGTACAATTGAACACAATTGTTGTTATATTAATAATTTAGCCCATCATGTTTGGTCAGATAATAAGCCTGACCAAAGTAAAATACCTATTAAAACAAGACGGACACCACTGTGAGTCTCAATTATCTGTAAATAACAGTCACGTATTCAAGTTATAAAATTACTTATGCTAAGTATAGAAATTTTAGAAAAGAAAAAAGTAAAAATATGCATAACCCTAACTCCAAGAGAAAAATCACCCTTTATTTGTTGTTGAATAGCAATAATGCTTTCACTATTTAGCCTAGTTTTTAAGTGATGCTTCTCTACTTGGTTTATACCCTCCCTTGCTTCTTCAAAGTTTTCAATTTGAAAATCAATAAAGCCATTCCCTTCACTATGACCACTTCCATAAGTTGTACTTTGCTTACAGAGTTAAACTATGAGAATTGGTTTTGCTTTTGTTTTTTGTGGGGTTTGATCTGAAGAATTTCAGCCAGGCTCTGGCTAGCTTTAGCTTGATAATTTTCGCTTGTAAAAGCTAAAGATATTTTTAAGAATCCACTGGCATGAATGCAGCCAGATTGCTAATTCCTCTACTAAAGCCAGGTGTGTGTGTATATATGTATGTGTGTTGTACATCTGCCCAAAAGAATGTATTGTTATAATTTGGTGTTTGTGTTTACTTTTTTTTTTTTTTTAAATGTTCCTATTTTTAAAAGAAAAAAATTTTTTTATAGGTTTTGCTTTCTCTTCATCTCAATCTTCCATTGGTTTCCATGGAAACTAGGAAGTTTTCACTCAGCCCAGATCTAGAAAATTCAGAAATTTTTTATCCAAATTGTCAGATATGTGTTGTCAGGAAGAAAAAAAGAATACGTGTATACATAAGTTTGTTCAGCTGCATATATAAGCTGCCTTAGTTTTGAAGAGCTTTGGTTATAGAGATGAGATTATCATGGAAGCAAACTCTACAACTTTAAAAATTTTAAACTCAGCAATTTACCTAATCTCTTTGGCATTTAAATAACAGTCTAAAAACCTCCTCTGTATTGAGGAATTATTTAAGAATTAATAAGTATATTAATAGCAGTAGTTACTGATCACAAAACTCATAAGCTCAGTTCTTTGGAATCAACCTAGTCCATTTGATTTTTCATTATTAAAAATTAAAAATTAAAAATCTATGTATTAAACTTGTTTATTATTTGTGCTTTTTAAGAAGAATTTGGGGCATTTTTCAAAGAATACATATGCAGACAGATTGGTAAAGAAGGAATAAAAAAGAAAGCAAATATGACAGAAAGAAAATAGGAAACATGGCCACTTCCCAGGGGAGAGAAGTTTTTTTTATGTGTGTATGTTTGTGTTTTTTGTTTTTTTGTTTTCATATTATTAGGTGGCACGTTATTTAGTGAACCTAGCTTCATAGGGTGTGCAGGTACAGAGTTGATGTGGCTGGTTTTAAAAACAACCTGTATTCAAAGTAAAAAAGAATAACACTGAAGCACTTATTCAATGACAGCAATTCTATGGGCTGAGTATATAATCTTTGGAGCAGGACTAGTGTGGGAAAGGCACAGGCCCTGTATCTCTCAGTGCTGGACCGTGGAGGCAAAGTTCTCGTACTTAAAAGCTCTAGTGCAGTGTAGTATAGAGGAAGCGAGAAGACATAGACATGTTATCTATCCCTTGTGTACTATCTTACCTGGCTAAACCACTGCCAGTTCTTAGAATGTCCAGTCAACATTCAGTAAATGTTAGTCAATGATTATGTTTATTCTGGGTTACCTCCAATTTGGTTATCTAGTGATCTTATACCTATTTGTCAAATTGGGTGTTAACTATTCACACTGTCGTTAAAGTGGCCTCTACCTGTGATTGCAGAATTAGAGGTCCTATCCTCAAGCCTCATGCCTCACCATGTGATATGTGCTGCTCTAAGTTCTGCTATGCTTAGCGACACACCATTGCTCTATGTGCTAAATACAGGAATGTTGTTGGATGAACTCCCGTTATCAACCTGATCTGTGTTTTTGTCCTTTGCTCACAAAAAGTAGAGAATCTTAATCACTGCTGTTTGGGTGATACCACGTCCTTATTCAAGTGCTGTGGCCATATGTCAGGGTTATACTGGAGGCTAAAATGGACATTTAAAATAATCTAGAGAGAATAATGTGATATCATTTCAGCTTGTAAAGTGTGTGTTCACGGAGGCATAGGCCACATGGATAACTGAAATACACAACTAATCACTAAGCCCTATTTTAATAACTTGATAAGAAAAGCCACTTGAAAATAATATCAACACTATTTTCAACAACTAAGAGTTGAATTAACTAATCTGGGGCTTATTTCCTGTATATTCTATCAAAGAGGTGGTTAGGAAAACATTGAGTCAGTGTCAGAAAAGCTAAAAGAAGATTAGTGAGTGACATGAATGAATACTCTTTGGATATGGTGGAACTAATGTAACAGAAAAGCAACATGGAAGTCAAAATATTTCCATTTTTTAAAAAAAGATCTGGTTGTATCACATGAAGGTAGAAAGCATTAAATTGTAATATAGGTGTTGTTAATTTTTCAGTGATTGAATTAAATTTGAACAGTTAGTTGTTAATATCCCTATCTTTAGTTATCCTCCAGTCTTTTGTGAAGTAAACATGTACGTTCTTTTATGTAGCACCGTGACAGCTAACTCTACCATTCATTTGCACCACTGTGGTTCCATGATAGGCTCCTCTAATTTGTTTTTTCAGTGCTGGATTCTGAGAGCGCTTGCTAAATACAGATAAGAGTTAAGTGTCCTTTGTTCATTTTTCATTTAAATGTTTGCCCTCTAAATTTATTTTCAAATTTATTACAGAAGAAAAGCAATGGGGCACCAAATGGATTTTATGCAGAAATTGATTGGGAAAGATATGTGAGTATCAGAAGTTTTTTTTGTTTTGTTTTTTTCTTTATTAAGTATTTCACAGCTTAAAAGCAAGTTGAGGTATTCCTATATTTATAAAAAGGACGTAGAAATAGGAGAAATACTTTCCATCTCATTGGAAAGTACCTGGCACATTTAGAGTGGTATAGAAGCTGAAGTGCACTAAAGTAGTGTGTCGTACCTGGGTTCATGACCTGACTCTTCCACATATTAGCTGTGTGTCTCCTTGGGATCATTAGGAGTCCTGGTGGCACAGAGGTTAAGCGCTTGGCTGCTAACCAAAAGGTTGGCGGTTTGAGCCCACCAGCAACTCTGCAAGAGAAAGACATAGCAGTCTACTCCCATAAAGATTTACAGCCTTGGAAACCCTATGGGACAGTTCTACTCTGTTCTGTAGAGTCACTGAGTCAGAATTGACTCGAAGGCAATGGCTTTAGTCACCTTAGAGCATTGTTGCAAAGATTCAATGAACTAATTCTTTGGAAAACATTGCAGTAGCCTGCCCAGTCTGTATAATGTGTTTAAAAAAAAAAAAAAATACTGTTTTTAATATTAACTCCAGGTGTTTTAGCCCTGGTTCTTTTTTCTAAGTAACTTTGAGAACCAAGGCAAGTAATGAACTTCTCTGGGCCTTAGTTTCATAACCATTATTATAGCCTCATAATACAGATTTTTCCCAAGTCAAATGACAATCACTGTTGCTTCTCAGGGAGTGAGCACAAATCACAGCTGAGACCTACGCTCTCCTCATTATTCCCCCAGAAACCAATTAGCATCATCACCATAAACTTCAACCAACCATAACAGGGCAGTCACAATCGCTCTTTAATTTCTAATCATTATAGAACAGACCATATTTCCATCAAAGATAATTTCTATTGCATGGTAAGTGCCCAAATTCACGATTCCTGCAAAATGCCTTTGCACTTATCCTTTAGGTGACTATCCTGGCCCACCCTCCCCTTTCGTAAAGACTTAAGTTGACATTAAATCTTTTATATGTTTGCTAATAATAACAATACAAAATTTATTTTTATTATAAATAATACTACCATTTATTGAATACTCACTATTTACCAGGGATAATATTAAAAGCCATTAAATCCTTACCACCCAAAAAGGTAAATACTACGTTGTCTGCATTTAGAAAAAAGAATCCTGAGGCTGTGAGAGGTTGAATTCTTCATGCTTCCCACCCCCACACTCTAAAACTGATGATAAGCTTATCTTGTCACTTTGTCAACCTCACTATCTGGTCCTTTCTGATACCTGTTTTCCAGTATTGAGTTCTTTTTGGTATTTTTAGCAGTTAAATTCCCTTCAATCTATGGTAGCCACTAACCCGTAGCCACCATGGTACACTAAATCCAAATTGTTCACAGATAAAGTTATAAGCAAAGCTATTAGATATTAAGAAGTGGTGATTTCTTTCCCCCAGATTAATTCTTTTTTATCCAGACAGATTTTTTTTTTTTTTTGTAGCATTCTATAATAGACAGGGATCAAATACTCAAAGCAAACAAGATGTATGATAATTAAAATACCAAATTATTCATCAAATACTACACACTAACTGTCATCTAGCACACAGACGTTAAACTCTAGTGCTGTCTTTGGCCAACAAGTGAGTACTTAAATGATGCATAAAACCCACTGCCATCAAGTCAATTCCAACTCATGGTAACCCCATGTATTACTGAGTAGAACTGCTCCATAGGGTTTTCTTAGCTGTAATTTTTATGGAAGCAGAGCACCAAGACTTTCTTTGATGGCATTGCTAGGTGGGTTTGAACCACCAACCTTTAAGTTAGTAGTTGAGCCCCAAACGTCTGTGCCACCCAGGGACCTAGATGAAGCCTGTTGTTGTTATTGTGTGCTGTCGAGTTGATTCCGACTCATAGCAACACCATGTGACAGAGTAGAACTGCTCCATAAGGTTTCTTGGCTATAATTTTTATGGAAGCAGATCACCAGGTCTTTCTCCCATGGAGCTACTGAGTGGGTTCGAACCACCAACCTTTCTGTTAGCAGCCAAGTGCTTAACCATTGCACCACCATGGCTCCTTCAAATGAAGCATAGCTTCCCTCAGATTTGTTTAGTACTAAACACTAGTCACACAGGAATTGCTCTTGTAATTATGCATTAAGCATTAATTTCTCTAAGCAGTAGTGAGAAAGGTTTTGTTCTTAACTGATTATTTCCTTGTGATTTGGGCAGGGAAGGGGTAAGAGCAGAGAAGGCCTCTGAGAATGTAAAATTTCAGCAAAGACCTAAGGTATAAGCAGGGGTTACATGATTGAACATTTGAGAGAAGAGAATTCCAGGCAAAGAGAATGGCATTTATGACATGGGGACCTGAAATGAGCTTGTAGTGTGCAAATCATAAAAATTAATGATGAGAAGAAGTCCACTGGTGAGGGATGGTTAGCAAAGAGAATCGCAGAGATGAGGCTGCAGAGAGAGCAGGAACCAGATCATATAGGGCCGGGAGGGCCCTGAGCTTTTATTCTAAGTGCCATAAGAAGCCAGGGATAGGTGTTTAGCAGGGAAGGGACCTCAATACACTTGCATTAAAAGAAATTAATTCTGAGTGCTGAAGAAGGACAAGAGGGAGACTACAATAAGTGCTCAATAAATGCAGGGCTCAAAAATGGTGGCTTTTTCCATGGCATTTAGACCCTGCTTTCTCTCTATCACCATGGCATTTTTATTGCTTAAATGACTCCCAGGTCTGTGTCTCCAACTCAGTCCTTTCTCACTTCCTGGCCTGTAAACCTGGTTTAAAAGGGCCACCCCTGAATTCTTCATCTTCCTCTCCTTTAGGGCACAGGGTATAGTCTCACAATGACTCAGGTCAAAGCCTGCGTCTGTCATTTGTTGAGTGTGTTTCCTTAAGAATTGGTATCTGGTTTCTCTTAGTTTACCCCTTGGTAAGTGGGATAATTCTTACCACCTATGGTTGTTATGAGGGTTCAATGAGATAAAGTGTGGGACACGGTACTTACCATATAGTAGGAACTGAAATATGATCATTACTAATCCTAATAAATGGAGCCCTGGTGGCATAGTGGTTAAGAGCTCAGCTGCTAACCAGAAGGTCAGCAGTTCGAATCCCTCAGCCGCTCCTTGGAAACCCCATGGAGCAGTCCTGCTCTGTCGTATAGGGTTGCTATGAGTCAAAATTGGCTCAGCGGCAATGGGTTTTGCTGTTTCTTTTTCATTCTACTGATGTAAACTGTCTTTTATCATTCCTGCTTTTTTTTTTCTTTCTAAAAATGTTAATTTTCTGATGTTAAAATTAGCCTAGCCAGGAGTACCAGCAGTTTCTCAGGATTTGAGGGTGGAAACCTTGGAGTCTTCCTGAACCTTCTGTTTCCTTTTTCTCCTATGACTGATCTGTAACCAAGAACTAGCAGTCCTTCCAAATGCCCTTGATTCATTCCTTCCCTCCACCAACAGCTAGATCCATATTCTTATTACATTTTACCTGAATTAATACAAGTATTTTGAATTAGTTTCCCTGTCTCCAGTTTCTTCCGCCCACAATCTATGCTGAAACATACTTCTAGAAGACCTTAAAACTTTGCTTTCAACAGGTCATAATCTAATTGAGAAGCTGCAGTAGCTGTATCAAATCCAAACCCTGTCCCCTACATGTTGGCCTCCCATGGCCTCACCCCACCCCAGACCTCTCTAGTATGATTTCCCACATCACCCCAGATACAGCTGCTTTTCCAGTCATGTCATCCCTGTTGTTGTCTCTCTCTCTCCCCTGACTCATATGGCGTCCGTTCCTGCCTTGCTGTCTCAGCCAGGCTCTTCCCTCCCACCTAGAAGGGACTCCACCCTACCCTCTGCTATCTGTTTTGAAAGGCCCATGAGGACTTTCCTGATTCTTCCAAACCTCACTAATTTTGTCTTCCTTCAAACTCCTATCCTACCATATGTATTTAGTGTTTTACATTGTATTTTTTTCATTTTTGGCAAATATATCTCCATTTCCCTGAGGATAGATAATTTGCATTTTGCATCCCCCATGTTGCTTAGCGCAATCCTTGACTTAGAAGAAATGCATGATAAATTCTCTTTGAATGCTTTGTTTCATTGACAGGTGATTACTAGCTAATTTCCCCCATACAAAGACTCCCCAAGCATCCTTGATTAAATATCTACATGTATATGTCTCAGCATTTACTTCCAAAAGTTAAAATCCCAGTCTCTCGAACAAGAGACTTGCCTCTATCTTTAAGAAAAAAGGCTCTAGAAGGAAAGTGAATAATTCCTTGATCACTGTAGGATAATAATTGCTCACGTGCACTTGTATTTTATAGAACTCACCTGAGCTGGATGAAGAAGGCTACAGCATCAGACCCGAAGAACCTGGCTATATCCTTTTTGTATTTTTTTCACTTTAATTTTTATTCTCTCTCAGCAAACAGTAAGATAAATTCAGGTTTTGCAAAGGTGTTGAAATAACCCATGCCTCCCAAGCCCTGTTATTCCTAATATTAGAGATGAATAAACAGCACCGAGAACAGCCTGATGGTTGACAAGCGGGCATTTTGCCTTGATCTATTCATAGAAAAGAGAGAAAGGAGAAAGAGAAAAATGTGCTGAAAAACGGTTGTGCAAATTGTGGGCTGGGTTGTCAGCTAAGACCTGATATGACTATATCATTCATTGTGACTGGAAAATAGCTCTCCACTTGTCCTCTCCCCATAATTCATCTCTGGGAAGGGCATGTCACTCTGAAACACTTAGAACTCATTACATATCATCCATAAAGTGGCAGTCCTCTCTTGGTAGACCAGTAAACTCACTTGAGCCTGTCCCTATGTATACTGACATGATAAAACAAATGGCCGATTGTAATAAAAACGTAGGACATTATCACCATTACTCCCTGAAATTCTCATCCTTAAATCAATCATGTCTTGAGGAATAGTGAACAAATCCTAACCCTTTCCTCCTTTATTTTTTTTAATTTTTGTTAGTTCTAGTGTTCTGCCGTCGAAGGATACTTTTGCTGTCTTTATGTGCAATTATTCTTGTCTTATACTTTTTGTTGTCTAGCGACAGAAGAAAGAGTTCTATATCTTTAACTGTGCTCTACCTACCAAAGGAAAGCACTTTTATTCTTCGAGTGAATCCGAAGAGGAAGAAGAATCCCACAAGAAATTTAATATCAAGATTAAGCCATTGCAGGCTAAAGACATTCTTAAGAATACTGCAACTGTAGATGAGCTGAAGGCATCAGTAGGCAACATTGCACTCTCCCCATCGCCCGTGGTGAGTGGTTTTTTATGTCAGGCTTTGGTGAGGTGGGACAGAGAGCCGTGTTCCGCCCGTGCTCACTAAGTAGGCCAGAAACTTCTTAAACTGAAGGCTGCATGTGGTCACCATTGTATGAACTCTATAAACCTTAAACAACTCATTTTACCTTTAGAAAGTTATAGTCATTTTATACTGCAGTTCCTGTGCATTTCAAAATGGTAAAAGCACAAGGGACTACATTTCCTTTGGACTTATTTTCCTGAAAGTATTTTAAAAAGAAGAAAAAAATAACAAAAAGATAATCCAGACTCTCAAGCAGATTTAGCAATGAAAAACTATATGAAGTTCACACATTTGCTAGCAGTGATTTTTTTAAAAACACATCCTGTTTTCCTTTTTTGTGATATATCACAGAAAAATATGTGGGCAGAAAACCAAGGTAATCACTTCCCTTTAAAAAAAAAAAAAAAAAAACCAAGGTAATCACTTCCCTTTTAAAAAAACAAAATGCTTTTTGTTGCTATGATCTGAAAGGGAACAATCTTCTCTAAAGCTATAGTTTCAATGAATTAGAACTTATAATCTTCATTATATTTTATTATCATATTGTCTTAAATGTCCTCACCCTTAACGCACCTCAGATGCAGGTGTTCTTTATTCATATTATTCACATTTGTATTTTTCTGCAATTTGTATTTCTTTCCCCCAGTTCCCATCTACTAAATTTCTTTAATTGCTACATTCCGAGTTCCAGCAGTTACAGTATTTTCTGTGTGGTGTTTGATAAATGCCACCATTGTTTTCTAAAAGTAGCTTTGTAGAGCAAATGAAAGCTCTCAAACTAGCAGCTACTATGTTCTTGGCATGTTCTTAAAGGGTGTACGATCTCCCTACAGTATTCCCCCTGAACCAGGTCACTAGACAAAGTTGTTAATAAATGCTGAACAGTTTTAGAGATGCTTCTGGAAATATCTCAGCTAACCTATCTGAAGGAGTTGTAATTATCCATCCTTTGAGAATAGACTGATGCCTGCCTAGGATGCCTTTTTTAGAGCTTAGTGCTTATAATGACCTTTACGTGTATTATTGGCAACAATTAAAATGATTGCTAGTAATAAACAAATATAGAAAATGATATTTCAGAAAAAGGGTACATGAAATATATTAGTTTTCTTTCCCTTTTGCAATGGAAGGTATAGATTTTAAGCTCCCATAATGGTCTGT
This sequence comes from Dugong dugon, assembly GCA_030035585.1. NCBI lineage: Eukaryota > Metazoa > Chordata > Mammalia > Sirenia > Dugongidae > Dugong > Dugong dugon. The sequence goes on from CM057462.1 coordinate 95,649,435, forward strand.
GATACCAACGATTTCTAGTAATGGGCATGTTTTATTTTTTTAAAATGTCTTATTGTGTTTTCGGTGAAGGTTTACATAGCAGTTTAGGCTCCCATTCAGTAATTTCTACACAAATTGTTCGTATTTCCATTCTGGTTGTTCTGATAGGGATATTTTAAATGCACACACTTCCATTTTTAAGTTAACATCTTTCAAATAATTTTTCTCTTACTAAATAATTTTTATAGTAATTGGAAATATTGACTTAAATGCCTGAAAACAGTTTATATCCGTTTCTCTGTAGCACGTAATAAGCTTAGTGGGCATTCAGAAGCTACCTGGAGTAAGTGAAAGAACGAGAAGTTCACCAGATTAAACTGAAAATTTACATGAAAGCAAACTTACTAGAACAAGCTCAGAGACATAGTAGATATTTTTTAAAAGTTAATTGAACTGAGAAAAGACAGATGCTCTCTATTAAAAAGAGTGTATGCCCAAAGAGTCGCATAGCCAATCGTCCAACCAGATATGTTGCTGAGGGTAGAGTAAGAGGGGTGGTAGCCTACTTTGAACGTTGCCAATCATCTATTTTTAGGGTAATATGTTAGCATGATGTGGTTAAGACTCAGAAGAGAAGATGTTAGGGGAAGCAGTGTGAAAACTAGCTGGAAATACTAGAGAAAATAATCATAGGATTAGGCCTTTTCTGCATATCAGCAATGCTACAAACCAAGGAACTTTCCCTCCCTTCTCTCTACCCTACATTCCAATTTCTCCCTCTAATGTGAGAACTTGGCTCTACCATGACTAAGATTCCCAAGTATTTGTGACTTTTAATATTTAGATAGGAAAGTGAGCTATTGTTATGCTTTAAGGAAAGGTGGACACCTCTCTGGATGTACGTAAGTATAAAGAGAGCTTGTAACTGAGAACATATTCTTGGCTTTGGAATCCTTGCCCCCTTCTAGAGTCACCCAAGTGTACATGTATTTTATAGATTACACGTGTAGTACTTTATCTCCAGAACTAGTTAAGTAGAAATAATCTTTTGAAATCCAGTTGATGTCATGATAAAAATGGCAAATAATTTATACGTTTATAGATGTTTCCAGCCAAACGATCAGACATTTATATATCTACACTTCCTTCAGATGCTAAAAGAGAAATAAAGCCTCTACCAATTAATGATAGAGCATAATATTTCATATAGGCTATGGTTCTTGTGCTACAAAAGCATCAAAAGTTGCCTTAATAGAAATAGAGGAAATTCCAAATGATAAACTATTCATAACAACAGCTTACATTGGATTTCTGATTCCTATTTCAGTTGCAGTCTTTCTTTAAGATAAGATTGTACTTCATTTGTTCTTTTCATCCATTTGTGAATTTCATCTATTTTATTATTATTTTATTTGGTTAGTTTTCCTATACACACTGTGTGGTCAAATTAGTCAATAAATGAGTGAAATGAAATGAATTAATAAAATACATGCATTCATATATATCTACATATATATATATATAGATATACACACACACAATATAAACCTATCTTAAAATCCTTTCTGAAACAAAACTTCAGCAACATAAAAAATCAGGGTTTATTTCTGGAAAAAATTCTACCACATAGTTAGAAAAATAAACACAATTTCAGTTCAGATGTAACCTTGGCTGTTGATTTTTTAATATAAAAATAAAGCATAGCATCTTTATGTGGGCCAGGACAAGGCAGAGCACCAAAAAAAAAAAGAGCTGATGCAGATGTTAACTCAAGTAAAGGAAGTTAATTCCTATTCCTATCCCCTTGTAGTCCCCTGATAAGTTACCGCACTTATAAAACAAAGAATGAACATCACCCATGTTTTAGTTGCTAATTTGGCATCCGTACAAGTTAGAGATTGATTGAGCTGCTTTAACAGAGATCGAAGCAATAATGACGGAAACAAATCAAGTGGTTTGTTTTTCTCCCACATAAAAGTCAAAGTTAGAAGGCATTCCTGAGGGGTAATAGAGTTCTGCTGCAGACTCCAGAACTTTCTGTATAGTTGCTCCACCTTTCCTAGGGTGCCGCTGCCTTACCTCCATCACTTCCATATTACAACTTCAGAGATGGAGGGAAGAGAAAATGAAAGACAAGTGTTTTCTTTTTAAAGATTTGACTCCGAACTTGCCCATGTCACTATCACTGTGATGCAATTGGCCATAATTTAATTACACAGCAACGTTAGCTGCAAAGGAGTCTGTGACATGTAGTCTTTGGCTGGATAGTCATGTAACCAGCTAAAATTCAGGGTTCTGTTACCAAAAGACAGAGGAGCAAATGGATATTGGGCATTGGAATTTCTGCCACAGCATTGTAAATAATCTCAGATTACTTTTGGGAGTTCATTAAAAAATGGGATTTTCTGTTTACCATTTGCCTTCAAAACTATTTCCACAACCTGTTGAATACAGGACATTTCCTTTGTGAAACTTCTAATCACTAATTTTTAAACACCAGTGATGCTACATGTTAGCCAAGAGCAGAATGAAGGAAACAAATTTTAATAAAATATCAGCTTGTTTGGTTGACGTAGACTCCTCCAACAATAACAGCACTCCCCCTGTCTTACAAAGTTCACTACTTCTTGAGGGCAGGCTGTTTCATTGTTGAAAGTAAAGTCTTCCTTTCATTAAACCCAAATTCTGTTACTGTGTAAGTCTTGTCCTTGGTGGTAGTTCTGCACTTTAGAGGATGAACAAAGGACAAGGCCCTTCCCTCTGCCAATGCGTTCTCCAGGAAGCAGACTGATTCCAACTCAAAGTTTAGTGTGCAGGGTTTTTATCAAGGAGTAAACTTGGGAGCAACACCTGTGGGATGAAGTGGGCCGAGGGAGAAGTTGAACTGTTTTGTACCCCCAATAATAGCCTGAGCTGCTGCCATGGGGAACTCTAGAGCTAGAATGGCCCATCAGAGTTGTCCGGAGTTAGGCCGGGATGGATGGCCTTTATACTGCTGTATCAGTCAGTAATTGGATGTGAGCCACGCTAGGAAAGGATGTGGCTTTGGGTGAGGTGGCTTGCAGCAGCTGAAGCAGACCCTGAGATGTTGATGGTTGAAGCTGTCTGCCAATAGCATTCCCAGAGGGATCTGCATGGCACATTTTGACATCTACCACAAATCCCCTGTGCCTGACTTAGGGTTGTATATATCACTGACATTCAGTAAGTGCTTGTGAGTCCATGAGTGAGTAAATGAGTGAGTGACCAAACATATGTGAACAGGACCGAGAGAAGCACAGAGCACTGCAACAGAGCTGTCTAGTTTTACATCCTTCCACTGATAACACACATCAGCCTACCTTATTCACCATATGATGATATATCTAACTGTGTCCTCATCCCAGCCCCATGCTTCCATTTTGTTCAAACCAGTGATGGAAACTTCATCAAATCCAACACTGAATTTAGAGTCATGGAATGTTTATAGCCTTGTTCTAGTCTGCTAGATCAGTAACCCTATCAGAGAGAGAGTGATATGTTTAGTTTGGCACCTAGGGTTACCACCTTCTTTTCCAAATGCTTTCTGACCATCTGTTTAAATAATTTGTTCTAGAAAATTGTGTTAATAGGTGCCAACTGTGTAGTAACAGAAAGGGTATAGCACACAGATTCAGAGAGGCCTAGACTCCAGGTCCAGGCCTGCCACTTTCTACCTGTGTAATCTTAGACAAGCTCCATAACTATTCTGAGCCTCTGTGTCCTCGTCTGTAAAGTGAGAATAATAATTGGTCCTTATGGGGTCTTTTTGTGCAGATTATTGTTGGTCTCTGGGAGGGTCAAATCCTACTTGACTTTTGTCCCCCATGCTTAACACAATGCATAGCACATATTAGGCACTCCGGTACCTAATGGATAAATGCATGAATGAAGCTTAAAAAGACTCCTAACAACAGTGCCTGGTACATAATGTCTGCTAATGTCTGTTTCTTCATTACTAGGATAGATAGATAGGTAGGTAGATAGATAGATTTTAATCTACTTTTCTCTTCCTTTTTGAGAATCATAGCTCTGCTTTCCCATTTTCAGTTTCCTGCCCCGTTCTTCAAATTTCATAAAAGATCCCTAAGAGCATACTGTGTTTTCATATCCTGGATTATAATTTAGTTGCATGTGGAAGCTTGGATTCAGTTAAAGGGGCTTGGAACTCTCTTGCCTATCTTGGACTTTAATTCTAAACCAGATCTGGTCTATCTTTTATAGGGAGTGCTTTAAAGTCAGTTTTTCTCCATACTAGAAAGTTTCAAATGATTTTTCTTTAAATCCAAATGGTGACTGTGTACTTATCCCCAGAAGGACCTTGATATAGTGGAAAAGGTGATGGAGGCTGGCAGACCTGAACTCAACCTCTTGCTAGCAGTGCTTAGGCAAATTATTTAAATCTACCTAGTTGAGTCTCAGTTTCTTCATATCTAAAATGGGAATAACAAACACCTATTTTGCAGGGTGGCTGTTGGGATGTCCATCTCCTTCTGATAGTACAATTTATAGACCATTCCCCCTAAGGGAGAACATAGAAACAGAGATGGAAGAGGACCAGTTTTGCTGTTTACTCCACTTATACAACCCTCCCTACTTTCCGGGTAGAAGCAAGCCTTCATTACATCATTCAAGAAATGACTCTGCTCTTAAAGAGTAAAACTGTTTCTGAAAGGGACAAATTAAAGCAATGTGTGCATGATTGGACGATAAATAGGCATTTTCAAAAAACAGCAAAATCAGAGTTTAAACATACAATGAAATACAATTCCCCTTTAAGGTAACTTGGTGGAGAAGGAAAGACACTTACTCCAATGATGCCACAATTACTTAAACAACGGGGCTCTCCCTCTTCTTAGCCAAGTGGCCTTTGGCAAGTTACAAAACCTGTGGCTTGGTTTCTTCATCAGTGAATGTGGATAATTCCCATACCTACTCCACAGGGCTATTATGAAGGTTGAATAAGTTAATACACGTAAAATACTCATAGTAGATACCACATTCAGAGATTGTTAACATCACTGTGTTTGTTAGACTGTTTGCAGAGCCTAAGGCACATTTTTTTTTAGAATATCATTAATAGTGATAAATCAGGAAACCCAAACAGCCGAAAGTCATTTATATCCAAGACCACCAGTCATTACCCTAAGCAATCAACCTGGGAAAATGTGTTAGTGAAAGAACTTTTCTTGTGAGGCCTATAAACTGGTTTTGAAGGTAATTCCAGAAACATTCCTGAATTGCTTTGAGTAATGGTGGCAAACCCTGAATAAGTACAGGCTTCTTCAATAGATAAAACTGAAAGATAATAATCATTTGCCTGCATGTGTAGCAACCATACTAGTACACAGTATTGTGAGTTCACCATCTTGTTTCATGGAGTATTGAGTTGACTCCCTCCCCCACTTCAAATCATTTCACCAAATATTTGTTGAGCACTTTCTACGTAGCAGGCACTGTGCTGGTATCAGAAATATTGAACAGACTTGGCCTGTCTAATCTTCTTACTAACACTCTGACTACAGATTTATTGGAAAATAACATATATAACTATTGTTGTTAGCAGCGCCTGGAAGTTGAAGTTCCCCTTGGGGTCCAAACCTCAGCCTGTCTTCATTTCAAGTCCCCTGATTGAAGATGTGGTTTTCTGCAGTGGCTTCCCCTCTGGCTTCTAATTCAGGGTCTCCTGGATCCTCACCCTTTGAAGGGTCTCAGATATGGACATCCCCTCCATTTCTTTCAGAGCCTAGAGGGAGCATTGTCTCTGATACATCAGTACTCATATGCTTTGCTCCCCAGGTACTTTGAAACCTGTGTCTCCTGGAGCTTTAATCAAAGCGAGAAGACAAATGCTTTGACTTATTTCTTGGTGCAATATCATCTTTTCTTTTTCTCATGTGCTGCTAGTGATTCGTTTACTTTTGTTCTTTGGTGAGCCAAGAATCACTGCTGGCATACCTTGAGAAGCTGTCCTAAACTATAGGCATTGTCATCCAGTACTTTCAAGAATTTTTGTTCTGTGATAAGTCAGAACTAAGCTTGTATTCTGGCTCTGCCACTCATTAGCCATATAGCCCTGGACAGGTAGCTTAACTCTTGATGCTTCAGTTTAATCACGTGTAAAATGAGGTTAATAATACTACCCACCGTATAAGGTCCTTGTGAAGATTAAGGAAGTGTTTAAAGTGCTTAGTGCTTTGTAAATAAGTTGATGTAAGTAAGGCTCAGTGGAAGCACTAAGTAAATGACAAAAAAAAAAAAAAAATTGCTGTCGAGTCGATTCCAACTCATAGTGACCCTATAGGACAGAGTAGAACTGCCCCATAGAGTTTCCAGGAGCACCTGGTAGATTCAAACTGCTGACCTTTTGGCTGGCAGCTATAGCACTTAACCACTACGCCACCAGGGTTTCCAAAGTAAATGATAGCTATTGTTAATTTGATTATAACCATGATAGAATATGTCATGATGACTACTCTTAGTTGTCCCTTAAACTCGTAGACCACTTTGAGAACTTGCTAATGGTGATGGTCATGATGATGGTGATGGTAGTGATGATGGTGGTGATGGCGGCAGTAATGGTGGTGGTGGTGGTGCCAGCTGCGAAAACTTACTGAATGCTGTGTTTCAGGTGCTTCACATATATTAACTCATTTATCCTCACAACTATGAGATAGGTACTATTATTATCCCCATTTTACAGATGAGAAAATTGAGACATTGAGGGATTAATTAACTCAACCCAAGGTGTCACAGCTAGTCAGTGAAGTTACTGGGATTTAAACCCAGCAAGTCCAGTTTCTAATTCAGAACTCATTATCCCGATATTATACTACCTCTGATGAAAGCCAGTCTCCCTTTCTGGATTGGGAAAAAAAAGTTCATGAGTTCACTTAAAACATTTTCCATACAATTTCTGAGCACTCACAAATCCTTTGAAGGCTATTTATGGGTGCTCAAAGGCTATGTGATCCCAATTCAGGAGCCCGCCTCTAAGGTTTTCTTCCCAGTCAGTCAATCCACAGACACCTCCTTCCCAGGGTCCTTCGTATGTCATTGTATGTGCCATGACAGCAACATTTTGCCAGGTCAGTTTAATTACTGCTGTTTCATATGTGATTTTTAGTTTACTAACATTCTCTCATTTTATATTAAGACTTCATGCACATAGCTACTTTTTTTAAAATGTTAAGGAATGACACCTCATTTTTATGTGATTCAAAATTTCAGTTCCCCGAATCAATCAATCAGCAAGTATTTATTATGTCTGTGGTACATTATGGAGCCCTGGTGCCACAGTGGTTAAGAGCTTGGCTGCTAACCAAAAGGTCGGTAGTTTGAATCCACCAGCTGCTCCTTGGAAACCCTATGGGGCAGTTCTACTCTGTCCTATAGGGTCTCTATGAGTCAGAATCGTCTAGATGGCAATGGGTTTTTTTTTTTGTTTGGTTGGTTAGTTTATGGTACATTATAATAATGCTTTGCATTTTTTAACTGCCCAGTCATAACCAGAAGGATGAAATTAGCAGCAACACTATTAAGCAGGCAGGGAGGTGGTAATCACCTCATTTTACAGAAGAAACCAACTCAAAAAGATCAAGAGGCTGCTGAGGCTAGGGCTCAGACTCCAGCATTCAGCTTTCTTTCTGCCTAGGTAAAAACACAAAATATTTTCTCATCTGCAAAGTAAAGGTCTGAGTATGATTCAGTTATCTTTATGATCCTTCTCAGCTTTACACTCTGCTGTATCTTCTGACCTAATATTCTCCAGGGGAAGCTTGCCATTTTAGGGGACAGATTAGAGGTGTAGCAAGGGGACCAGGAGAAAGAACATTTCCTTGAAGCACATTGATTTAAGTAGGAAAAACACAGGCTTTTGAGTCATTGCCTTGTTATTTGTGTGTTCTTGGGTGGGTTCCCTAACTGAGTCGCAGGTCTCAAATCTATAAAACGAGAACAAGAATATCTACCTTCTTAGGATTGTTGTAAAGATGATGTGAGAGATTGTTGTAAAATGCTTAGTTCAATGTCTGTCACCCAGGAGGGACTCAGGAAACACCAGTTCCCTTCCTAGCTCTTCTTTCCTTTTCCTTAAGGTAGACGCCTCGTGGAAAGCAAGCAGAAAATAAAATAGCGCGGGAGGACCTCAGCAAATCAAGGAGAAGAGGGCTGATAGAAATGATCAGAGAGTAGAAGTCGACTTACCCTGGCATGTGTGCTAATGCCTCCTCCTCTTCCCTTGTAAAATTCAGTGATTCAGGAATGAAATAATTTGATACTGAGTTACGAAGGAGCAATTAGTTTAATCTTGCTACTTGAGACTTGCAACCCATAAAGGAGCTATTTAATAAAAAAAAAAAAGTGAGGTTTTGAACTGGAGATGTTCTGGTGTTGTTTGCTTATTCCAGGTGGCCCCCTCACCCACCCCACCCCCACATTAGCCTGGCAGAGAGCAAAATCTGCAAAATTGCCGCTGCTCGGTAACACCACCCCCTCTCTGTCCTCACTTTGGCAGAAGGTTCAGCACCCCACTGAGTTCAGTAAAAATAAAGAGTCATCAGTGGGGGAGGAGAGCTGCAGTCTCCTACATGCTGATATTCTCTACCCATGCAAAGGCTGCACTGTGCAAAGAGAGGCTAAGGACTGCATGCACCCTGGTGCAAAGGATGCAGCCCAGACCTCAGTGCAGGGAGTAGGTGGGAAGAGGCTCAGCTTGGGCTCTACTCGTCTGGAAAAGCTTTACAGGGCAAACATGATTTGAGCTGGGCCTAGATCAGGGTATCAAACAGGGGGCATATAAACTGCTAGTTCCCCCTTCCAAACCCTCAGCAGACATTGCAACTAGACCCAGACATAGCCTGAGAACCCTTCTAGACAAAGATGCAAGCAGAGTTGGCACATGAGATGAAACTTATTATCCAGGCCTGATTAAGAAGATAGATGGAGAATACAGGAGGGACTTTGTTTTCAAACAGTATTTTTCCCTTCCCTACATTTTAATAAACTGTAAACATCCTCAGAAGAACTGGTTTTGTATCTGATCTGTGTTTTTTCTTTACTTCTCTGCTGAAGTTCTTCCTAGGGAATTCACTGTTGCTTCCATATCCTGACCTTTAAAACAAAAATATCATTTTCCAAACATTCCATGCCCACCCTACTCTAGTAAGAAGAAATCGCGAAATTGCTCTGTGGTTTGATCTCCTTGAGAATGAGCAAAATGTGAATTCAATCTGTAGCGCCTTGACATCATTTCTCAAAGTAATGTTGATTCTACCTTTTGAGTACATGGTATTTTTCTTCCTTTGAGAGGTATAAGAGTGATAATTTCCTTACATGATTTCAAATTTTTACATTGTGTTATATTGTTTCAAGAAACAGCACTTGATTTGTGGTTCCCAAACAAGATCACCTGGTCAAAGAACACAAGCACTCAATTTCTGTTACCAACTTAAAATCTAATTGAATGAGACAATATACTCACAATACTGACACATGTAAATATCTTAAGAAGTCTTCAACAGAGGTAGAAAATTCTTGAATTACGTGCTTTTGATTATAATGCTAACTTGTAATAAAAGAAAAAGACTTATTTTTTTATATCTTCGAGGACTTCTACCTTAGTTATAGGAGCCCTGGTGACACAGCGGTTGAGAGTTCGGCTGCTAACCAAAAGGTCGGCAGTTTGAATCCACCAGCCACTCCTTGGAAACCCTGTGAGGCAGTTCTACTCTGTCCTATAGGGTTGCTATGAGTTGGAGTTGACTTGACGGCAATAGGTTTGGTTTTGGTTTTTTGGCCTTAGTTGTAAGTGTTAGCACTACTGATGTAGAGTTTAGAATTGCTTTAGAAGTATTTTTATTAACTAATGGCTGTAATTAACATAGAATGGACTCTGTAAAGAAGCAATCAACTTGGGAAAAATAAGTTTTTGGCATTAGCATAATTTGTGAACAATTCACTGTTACACTTACCATACACCCAAAGGTTGTAAGTTCTAACTCTACAGTAATTACCTAAAGGAGCATTTCCTTTAGAGTCTATAACATTGCATGACACATAGTAGGCACTCAGAAGATACTTGATAGGTGGATGGATGGATGGATGGATGGATGGATGGATGGATGGATGGATGGATGGATGGATGGATGAGTGAATGGTTTTCACTATGGGGCTTAGCTATGATATAATACAATTCATATTCTTTCATTGTTTTATGAGGGAGGCCAACATGGTTCTCAGTTTCTTACGATCTTTCCCTTCAACTCAAGTTTCTTTCTCCACTAGTAGATGGATGAGCAACAGGAGCAATAACTCCCTTATTGTTATCTTATAGTTTATAGAATCTTTTAAAACTGTATTACTGTGCTCCTTCCTGTGAGCACTGGCTCATTGTCATAATTCTCCTCTAAGCCCGCATCTCCCAGTCGGTCTATTTTTTCACCTAAGGCCTCAGGTTTCAGTCACTTAGTTGTCCTTGGACCCAGAGGATAAAGAGGTTTTAATTATCTTTCTTCTGCTGCTTATACTTATTTTTGTACTATTCGTCATGCCTTTATAGAAACTCTTGAAGCCTTTTTTTAGTGAAAGAAAAAAATCTACACCAATGAATGTAATTTTTAATTGTTTTAGGGAAAAAAATCTTTAGAATGTGAATCGTCCACATAACGATTATGTCAGAAGATGATTCTTCAGAGGCTTTAGGGAAATCTCATTTCTGAACAGAATGAAGGTCAGATTTCTTTCTGTCTCATATCTATTGAAAGAGCAGCCACTAACTGCCCATCGATCTCAAAAACTAGTATTTTGAGTCAGCTACCGTCGCAGCAGAGGTGCATGGCTGTGCGCACCAGTCTGAACTGCTTGTCGTGATGTGGACACATGGAGAGGGAAGGCAAGATGGACTGGCCTCATTCTATTTTGCCCAATTGAGACTCCCTGTCCACTTCCTAACGTACTTGAAGTCCATCTTTTTTTTTTTTTTTTTTTAATATGGTACATGGGGAATCAAACTGAGCTTCCAAAGAGTAAGGAAAAGGACAGCTATGTCACATCCAGACACTCTCTGGCATTGTTTCATCTATGCTTATTCTCAACGTATAAAAGTTACCAAATGCCCACACCTAAGAACCCCTGGTATGTAACAGCAGAACTGCCTTGGAACAGAGTGAAAGCTGAAGTCGTAACTGTGGTCTTCAAGGTCCTCATAGTTGGCCTCCCCACCACCACCACCCAGCTCATACCTCCTACTCTGCCTTCTCATTCCACTGCTCCCTGGCTCCTTGGCTGTGCCGTCTTCCCCCAGATAGCTGCATGGTGAGCTTCCTCACCAACTTCAGGTCTTTGCTGAAGTCACCTTCTCAATGAGACCTCCCAGGACCACCTCATTTAAAATCACAAAACCCTGTATCCCAGCATTCCCAAGCCCCTTTGTTTGCTTTATTTTTTTAATTGCATTTATGACCTTCTAAAATACTATATACTTTAGTTTTTACATTTGTTATTTATTATCTGTCCCCTTCCCTCCAAAAGTAAAGTCACTGGAGCCTTTTTGTCTCTTGATTTTATTGTTTTGTTCACTAATGTATCCCAGTGCCTAGAAAAGTGTCTGACATTCATGAGGTACTCAATAAATATCTGTTAATGGTTTAATACATGAATAAATAATCCTTTTGCTCCTTGTGAATACCTGACCAGACATAAATAACTGATAGGAAGTGCTTATGGTATATAAAATAAACCCCATTAGTTAAAACATAAAGATTCAGAATACAGCAATTCTATTTTTACAGTTAAGCAGATATAGACTCATAAAAGGCTGATAAATTAGACCTGGTTTTGTTTCTTAATTCCACTATATTAAGCTTCATTGCAGAAATTTCCACGGGAGCTCAGTTCCTTGCTAAGACCAGGAAATCTCCATGAGAGTGTAACTGAAACTCTAGTGTTTATTTTCTCCATTTACCTCTGTTTGCTTCAGTTCCGGATCTTAAACAGAGATCAGTATCAAATGTGGCTGATTTCTAGCCTTTCATGCAGAAAACTAGGCCTCGACAAGACATAAGTTGGATGAATACTTGCATTACAAAGTGATTTGGGGTAATGATAGCAGAGAACCATTCTCCACCTGCAGTGGGCATGGGTCTGTGGGATTCTTGGGAAGATGTTGTTGGTAAAGATGAACTGCCTTTCAAATGAGGCTTGTAAGTCAGAGAACTGTGTTTTTTCAGGCCATGGAACAGAAAAAAATCCCCTTACTTAGGAACCAGACGCTGATTATATTTTAGGAATATGTTTTGCCCAATCCAAAAATTCACTTACTCTATTTCTATTTCCAAGTGAGCCTAGAGGTATAGATCTATTTTCCAATTACCTCACTTCTCTTTTTCATAATTAAAAATCGACTCTAATGCAGTGAGTTAATTTTAGATCAAGAAATAGATTTGTTACCTAAAGAGAATTGTCCTATTTGTACAGTTTGCTTTTTTTTATTTTTATTTTTTTTTTAATTGTACTTCATGTGAAAGCTTACAGAACAAATAGTTTCTCGTGAAACAGTAGTACACGTGTTGTGTTATGACGTTGGTTAACAACCCCACAACATATCAACCCTCTAACTTCTCAACCTCTTTTTTTTTTTTTTTGGTGAAAATACACATAGCCAAAGATACACCATTTCAAAAATTTCTACATGCACCGTTCAGTGACATTGACTACGCTCTTCCAATTGTGCTGTTATTCTCACTTAAGATGAAGGCTTACAGAACAAAATAGTTTCTCATTTAACAGTTACTACAAATGTTGCCCTATGACAATGGTTAACAATCTCACAACACATCAACAATATCCTTACTCAACCTTGGGTTCCCTATCACCAGCTTCTTTGTCCCCTTCTGCCTTCTGGCCCTTGTCACTGGACTCCTGTACCTCGTTAGTCTCATTTGGTTTTACGGGGCTGACCACTCCCATGCTGAACAGTGAATCGCAGAGGTAACTTCACCACTGAGCTAAAAGGGTGTCTGGGGGCCATACTCTTGAGGTTTCTCCAGTCTTCTTTAGGCCAGTAAATCTGGTCTTTTTTTTGTGACTTAGAATTATGCTCTACATCCTTCTTCAGCTCTGTCCAGAACCCTCTGTTGTGATCCTGGACAGAGCAGTCAGTGGTGGTAGCTGGGCACCATCTAGCTGTACTGGACTCAGTCTGGTGGAGGCCTTGGTAGCTGTGGACATTTAGTCCTTTGGACTAATCTTTTCCTTGTATCCTGTTCTCTTCATTCTCCCTTGCTCCCGAAGGGATGAGACCAGTGGCATATCTTAGATGGCCTCTCACAAGCTTTTAAGACCCCACGCACTACTCACCAAGGTAGAATGCAGAACATTGTCTTGATAAGCTGTGTCATGCAAATTGAGCTAGATGTTCCCCGAGACCATGGTCCCCACAGCCCTCTGCCCAGCAATTCAGTCCCTCAGGGAGTTTGGACGTGTCTATGGGGCTTCCATGAACTTTCCTTGTACAAGTTATGCTAGTTTCCCCTGTATTGTGTACTGTCTCACCCTTCACCCAAGATACCACTTATCTATTGCCTATTTAGTATTTCCCCCCCACCCCTCCCATCCCTGGTAACCAACAAAGATTGTTACATTTTGGGTGTGAACTTTTCAATGGGTTTTTACAATAGAGGTCTCATACAATATTTGTCCTTTTGTGATTGACTTCTTTCACTCAGCGTAATGTCCTCCAGTTTCATCCATGTTATGAAATGCTTCACAGATTCATTGTTGTTCTTTCTTGTTGCATAGTACTCCACTGTGTGTATGTACCATAGTTTGTTTATCCATTCATCTGTTGATGGGCATCTAGGTTGTTTCCATCGTTTTGCTATTGTGAACAATGCTGCGAAGAACATAAGTGTACATATGTCTATTCGAGTGATGACTCTTATTTCTCTAAGATATATTCCTAGGAGTGGGATTGCTGGATCGAATGATCTGTCTATTTCTAGATTTCTGAGGAAGCCCCATATCATTTTCTAAAATGGTTGTATCGTTTTGCATTCCCACCAGCAGTGCATAAGTGTGCCGATCTCCCTGCAGCCCCTCCAACATTTGTTATTTCCAGTGTTTTTGATTCATGCCAGTAATGCCGGGGTGAGATGGTATCTCATTGTGGTTTTAATTTGCATTTCTCTAATGGCTAGTAATAGCGAGCATTTCCTCATATGTCTGTTGGCCATTTGAATGTCTTCTTTGGTGAAGTGTCTGGTCATTTCTTTGCCCATTTTTTAATAGGATTATTTGTCTTTTTATTGTAGAGGTGTTGGATTTTCTTGTAGATTATGGAGAATAGACCTTTGTCTGACTTGTACTGTCCAAAAATTTTTTCCCAGTCTGCAGGTCTCTTTTTACTCTTTTGGTGAAGTCTTTTGAAGAGCATAGGTGTTTGATTTTTAGAAGATCCCAGTTATCTAGCTTATCTGTTGGGGTTTGTGCGTTGATAGTTATGGTTTGTATCCTGTTAATGCCATGTATTAAGGCCTGAAGTATTGGTCCTATTTTTTTCTTCTATGAACTTTATAGTTTTAGGCTTTATATTCAGGTCTTTGATACATTTTGAAGTAGTTTTTGTATATGGTGTGAGGTATGGGTCCTGTTTGATTTTTTTGCAGATGGATATCCAGTTTTGGCAACACCATTGGTTAAAAAGACTGTCTTTTCCCCATCTGATGGACTTTGGGCCCTTGTCGAAGATCAGGTGACTGTAGGTAGATGGATTTCCATCCGGGTTCTCAATTCTGTTCCATTGGTCAATGTATCTGTCGTTGTACCAGTACCAGGTTGTTTTGACTACTGTAGCTGTATAGTAGGTTTTGAAGTCAGGAAGTGTGAGTCCTCCAACTTTATTCTTCTTCTTCAGTAGTGCTTTACTTATTCGGGGCTTCTTCCCTTTCCATATAAAGTTAATGATTAGATTTTCCATCTCTTTGAAGAATGTTGTTGGTATTTGGATCGGGATTGCGTTGTATTTGTAAATTGCTTTGGGTAGAATTCTCATTTTCATAATGTTGAGTCTGCCTAGCCATGAGCATGGTATGGTTTTCCATTTATGTAGATCCCTTTGGGTTTCATGCAGTAGTGTTTTGTAGTTTTCTTTGTATAGGTCTTTTACATCCCTGGTCAGATTTATTCCTAAGTATTTTATCTTTTTAGGGGCTATTGAAAATGGTATTGTTTTCCTGATTTCCTTTCCATCGTTCTCCTTACTGGTGAATAGGAATCCAACTGATTTTTTAATGTTTATCTTGTATCCTGCTACTCTGCTGAAACTTTCTATTAGTTCCAGTAGATTTCTCGTGGAGTCGTTAGGGTTTTCTGTGTATAGTATCATATCATCTGTAAACAGGGACAGTTTAACTTCTTCATTACCAATTTGGATGCCCTATATTTCTTTTTCTTGCCTTATTGCTCTAGCTAGAACTTCCAGCACAATGTTAAATAGGAATGGTTATAAAGGGCATCCTTGTCTTGTTCCTGTTATCAAAGGGAATGTTTTCAGCCTCTCTCCATTAAGAATGATGTTGGCCGTTGGTTTTGCATAGATGCCCTTTATTATGTTGAGAAATTTCCCTTCTATACCTATTTTATTGAGAGTTTTTATCAGGATTGGATGTTGGACTTTGTCAAATGCCTTTTCTGTGTCAATTGAGATGATCATGTGATTCTTTTCTTTCCTTTTATGGATGTGGTGGATTATGTTGATTGATTTTCTAATGTTGAACCATCCTTGCATACCTGGTATGAATCCTACTTGGTCGTAGTGTATTATTTTTTTGATATGATGCTGAGTTCTATTAGCTAGAATTTTGTTGAGAATTTTTGCATCTATATTCATGAGAGATATTGGTCTGTAATTTTCTTTTTTTGTGACGTCTTTTCCTGGTTTTGGTATCAGCGTTATGCTGGCTTCATAGAATGAATTTGGAAGAGTTGCTTCCTCTTGTATGCTCTGAAATAGCTTGAGTAGTACTGGTAGGAGCTCTTCTGTAAATGTTTTGTAGAATTCTCCAGTGAAGCCATCTGGGCCAGGGCTTTTCTTGGTTGGGAGTTTTTTTATTACCTTTTCAATCTCTTCTCTTGTTACGGGTCTCTTCAGATTTTCAACATCACTTTGTTGTAGTTTGGGTAGGTCGTGTGTTTCTAGGAATTTATCCATTTCCTCTAGGTTTTCAAATTTATTGGAGTATAGTCTTTCGTTATATTCTGTTATAATCCTTTTTATTTCATTTGGGTCTGTTGTAATGCCCCCCATTTCATTTCTTATTTGGGTTATTTGTGCCCTCTCCTGTTTTTCTTTTGTCAGTCTGGCCAGTGGTTTGTCGATTTTGTCGATTCTTTCAGAGAACCAACTTCTGGTTTTGTTGATTCTTTCTATTGTTTTTCTGTTCTCTATTTCATTTATTTCTGCTCTGATCATTACTATTTCCTGTCTTCTGGTGGTTGTGGGCTTTTTTTGCTGTTCTCCTTCTATTTGTTTGAGTGCTGTAGTTAATGTTTTGATTTTCTCCCTTTCTTCTTTTTTGATATGTGCATCTATTGCTATAAATTGTCCTCTGTGGACTGCCTTTGCTGTGTCTCAAAGGTTTTCGTATGATGTGTTTTCATTCTTATTTGATTCTAGGAATTTTTTGATTCCATCTCTGATTTCTTCTATTACCCACTGATGTGTAAGCAGGATATTATTCAGTTTCCATGCAGTTGATTTTTTTTCCTTGCTCTTTCTATTGTTAATTTCTACCTTGATGGCATTGTGGTCAGAGAAGATACTTTGAATTATCTCAACGTTTTGGATCTTGTTGAGGATTGCTTTGTGGCCTAAGATGTGGTCTATTCTGGAGAGCGTTCCATGTGCATTGGAAAATAATGTGTACTTTGCAGCGGTTGGATGGAGTGTTCTATATATCTCTGTGAGGTAAGTTGGCTGATTGTGCCCTTTAGGTCTTCTGTATCTTTGCTGAGTTTCTTCTTAGTTGTTCTGTCCTTTACTGAGAGTGGTGTGTTGAAGTCTCCTACTATTATTGTGGAACTGGCAATTTCTCTTTTCAGTGTTGTTAGAGTTTGTTTTATGTATTTTGGAGCCCTGTCATTGGGTGCGTAGATGTTTATTATGGTTATGTCTTCATGATGGATCATCCCCTTAATCGTTATATAGTGTCCTTCTTTGTCTTTTATGGTAAATTTTGTTTTAAAGTCTATTTTATCTGAGATTAGAATGGCCACTCCTGCTCTTTTTTGGTAGTTGTTAGCTGGATATATTTTTTTCCAACCTTTGACCATTAATAAATCCACATTTTTGTTTCTAAGGTGTGTCTCTTGTAGACAGCATATTGATGGATCTTGTTTTCTTATCCATTCTGTCACTCTCCGGCTCTTTATGGGTGCATTGAGTCCATTTACATTCAGTGTAATTATTGATAGATGTGAGTTTGTTGCTGTCATCTTGTAGTGCTCTTTTTTTTTTTTTTTTTTTTTTGTGGTGCTGACCTTTTCTTTGTTCTTACTCTCTTGTGCTGAGTTACTTTTGTTTGTGGATTTTCTTTTTCATTTCTTTTGTTTTTGTAGGTTTTGTTTTTGCTGAGACATTATATTTTTCCTCTTTATTTTTATGAGTATGTTTGTTAACTTTCTTTGTGGTTACCATGAATTTTACCCTTATCTTTCTAAGTTTGAAGCAGTCTACCATTGCTTGGTATCACCTTGCCTTCCTCTCCATTATGAGGTTCTATACCTATGCCGTTTATTCGCTCTTTTATTGTTTTGATATTGTTGTCATTTATTGATTAACTGCTCTGATTCCCTGTTGTATTTCTTTTGGTTTTGGATAGTCCTCAAGAGTTCATTTCCTAGATTGGTATCTGGCTGGTATGATCCTGCGTCCTAGGTTCTGCCTGTGAGCTGAAGCTGTTTGTCCTCAGATCGAAGAACTCCCTTTAATAATTCTTGTAAGTTTGGTTTGACTTTTACATATTCCCTTAATTTCTGTTTATCTGGAAATGACCTAATTTCAACATCAAATTTGAACGAGAGTTTTGCAGGATATATTATTCTTGGCTGACAATTTTTTTCTTTCAAGATCTTATATATGTCATCCCATTGCCTTCTTGCCTGCATGGTTTCTGCCGAATAATCTGAGCTTAGTCTTATTGTTTCTCCTCTGTATGTGACTTCGTGTTTTTCACAAGCTGCTCTCAGGATTCTTTGTTTGTCTTTGGTTTGGCAAGTGTGAATATGATATGCCTTGGTGATTTTCTTTTGGGGTCTCTTCTATATGGGGTTCGTTGAGCTTCTTGGATGGCCAGATTTTCATCTTTCATGATATTGGGGAAGTTCTCTGTCAGCAGTTCCTCAATGATCCTCTCTGTGTTTTCTGTTTTCTCCCCCATTCTGGAATTCCAATCACTCGAAAATTTTTGCTTTTGATTGTGTCCCTCATAACTCTCAGGGTCTCTTCATTTTTCTTTGTTCTTTTTTCTGAGCTTTCCTCAAACAGAGTTGTATCCAAGTGTTTGTATTCAATTCCACTGATCCTGTCTTCCACCGTTTCAAATCTGCTTCTCAGCCCTTCTATGAAACCGTCCATTTCTGAAATCTTGTTGTTTATCTTTTAGATTTCTAATTGTTGTCTTTGTATAGTTTCTAGTTGTGAATTTATTTTGGCATTTTGTTCCTGCATTATCTTCCTGAATTCTTTCAATTTTTTGTGAATTTGTCTATTTTTTCCTCATGTTTGTCAGCTTTTTGCCTCAGTTCTTGGAGAATTCTGAGTATTAGAGATTTGAATTCCCTATCAGATAGTTCTAGTGCATTTACTTCCAGAGGAGAGTCATCTGGTGTTTTATTTTGGATGCCTACTGGAACTATCCTGTCCTGTTTTTGTAAATGTTTTGATATTGTCTGCTGTTTTCGGGGCATTCAGTAGTTATTTTTCTCATTTATTGATTGTAGATTTGGTTGTTTCATCTCTTTTTAAAAAAAAAAAATTTGACTGTGTCCGGCAGACTGCGTGTTCTTTGTTGTTTGCTCATCTGTGCGCTCAATACTTTTTACCTCTTTTTCCAACTGGCAGGGTCAGTCACTCAGATATGGTACGGCAGAGCAGGTCTAGCTGAAGAGGAGTTACTGGGATAGGTTGTTTGTGGCACTTACTACAGTCAGCAGAGCGGGTTGGTAATCAGTGCACGGGAGGTTCCAGTAGGCCGTGCCTGTGCTGCTTGGTGGTGTGATGTCAAGTGCACGGTGCAGGTAGGTAGGATGTAGTGGGGAGATTGTTATGTGTGGAGCTAAGATGGATATGGGAGAGAGGAGAGAGGAACAGGAGCCAAAAAGACACAAACAAAAAAGAATGCTAGGGGAGCTTGCTGTTGGAGTGGAGAGATGAGAGACTATGAAATGGAGAAAAACAGAAAAGGAAAGAAGAAGAAATGAAAAGAATGAATAAATAAATATCAGAAAGGTTAAAGAACCACAAAGTTCCCAGGGATCCCACCGATGCAGCTATGAGGTCTGGGGAAGTCGCTCTCAGGTGTTGTAGTACAGCCTGGCTAGAAGGCATAGAGCTATACAACGCCAGGTATTCAGGGAACAGAAGCAGAAGGAAGATATAGAGAGATGAGAAAGTGAGCAATGAAGAAAGACAAAAGGGAAAAAGAGGGAAAAGAAAACAAAACAAATTAAAAAAAAAAAAGAACAAGAAAGTACCCCCAAAAAAACAGAAAAAAAAAAAAAAAACCAACGAAAAAAGAAATGCTCTCAGGGATCCCTCTGCACGTCTGTGGAAGCCAAAGGGGAGTCTCCTTGCCACGCAGCTCCACCTGGCCAGAAAGGGCTTCCAACTCAATAAAAGGAAAAGAAAACAAACAAACAATTCAAAACAAACGAACAAAAGCCCCGGGATCCCACCAGTGTGGTAGCCCAGACCGGGAAGCAGCTCCAAACTCGAATGGAGCTCCGAAGCCCCTCAGGAAGAAGCAAAGATGGCGCATGGAGCCAGGCACTTGAGCGAAAGGAGGGGGAGGCATCAAGAGGCAAGCAAGAAATCAAAAGAAGCATAAAAAAAAAAAGCAACACCAGCAGCCAACAATGGGACTCAGAGAGTCAGCTAGTGTGGGCTGGTGTTTCTGGACAAGACACTGTGTCCGCGGGAAGCGGAGGAGGCCAAGTGTGGGTGAAGAAGGGTAGAGAGCGGGAAAGCGTGTATCACAAATTACCGGCACTCTGCAACCCCTCAGGAAGAAGCAAAGATGGCGCACAGAGGGAGGCACTTGAGCAAAAGGAGGGGGAGATGGCGAGACGCAAGGAAGAAATGAAAAGAAGCGGGAAAAAGCAACCCCAGCAGCCAACAAATGGCACTCAGAGAGCCACCCGTTCAGGTGTGTGGAATCCAAGCAGCCACTGTTTCCCGGTCAAGGGACTGTGGCCGCGGGAAGCAGAGGAGGCCGAGTCGGGGTGAAGAAGGGTGGGGGGTGGGAAAGCATATATTGCCAATTACCAGTTGTTTTGTCTCCCGCTGGAAGCTCCGTGAGGCTGCTTTCTCATGCGCCCTGTTTGCTGGTCTCCGATAGGAGTCCAAGATGGCGGATCCACGCTGTGTTAGCTGGTAGGGGACCTCTGCATGAATCTCTCCTCGCTCTCCGTTCTCTGTCAGTTTTCTCACTCCATTTGGTGCTTGGCTGAATTCTTTATCTCTTCATTTGATGTTTTAGGGTTTCAGAATTGTTGTATTCTCTGTTTGGCTTAGTTTTTCGGATCTTTGTTGTGGAGGGACAGTGTGGTGCTTCTGCCTAGAGCGCCATTTTGCTGGAACTCTCCCTGTTTGTTTTTTTAACATTTTTTAACATTAACATTAAGGAACCCTTAAGCAAAGAGGCCATATTCTAGGTGTTGGTAGCTGTTAACAATTAAAGAAAAATAACGTATTGAATAAAGATGGTTAATATATCATGTAGCCTGTATGGGAAGAGAGAGGGAGGCGGGGAGGAGTAATCCTTATTATTTGCATGCTCATCTTTAGTCTTCTGATTTTAATTAAATAAAATGCATTTAATTCTAGAAGAAAAAAAAACCTAAGAATTTTACTTTATAATCAGAGTTTAATTCCAAAGACTGTAACCATGCCTAGAAATACAAGCTTACTCTGAGACCTGCTATGATAGACAGACATAATCTATTTAACCCTTTCCATTGGAAAGATCGAAGATTATTTTCTAGGCTCTGTAATGTGTGAGCTTTTAACTCCCTTGTTGCTAGATCCCAGTGTCAATAAGGTGCTGAAAGTGGGTTCAGTCTGTTTAGGGGACATGGGCTGTTCCAAGAGCCCACCCCGATCAGGCTCTCTGGAATTACACAACCTGAGCTCCAGTCCCAGCTCTGCTCCTTAGTAACCATGTGACCTCCTCATTGGTAAGTTAGAGATAATAAAGACACCATCCACATAAGGTAAAATAAAATTAATTCCTCAATAAATGTTAGCTTATCAATATCATCCTCATCTTTTAGTCCTCACAACAACCCTACAAGGTAGTGATTATCCCTACTTTACAAATTATGGAATTGAGGCACAGTGTAACTCGCTCAAAGACATACAGAAAATAAGAGTTGAACCAATTCTAACATACAAAACTTCACACTCTTCCTTCCATCTTGACAACCTCTTTAAAGCTATGTGATTGGAACTCAAAAATACTTTTTCGGCCATTCATTGAAAACCTGGACCTTGTTAATAATTTTTATTTCTCTGTGTTACTTACTCAAGTGTCTGGGTCTGAAAGCAGCACGGAGGATGTGGCCTCTTTCTGGTCCTGGGCCCTCAGTTATTCTCAAGCAATAGATTTTTGCTATAAGAGAAAATTCCATCTGGGAAATCTGATCATATAGCTCTACACTAATGTTTGTGCAAAGCTGTGCCCCTTCCTTGGAATATTTGTAACATGTGTTAGTACCTGAGGTCACTAGTGGGCAGAGAGATCCACAATTAAATAAGGTCTAAGTGAAATATTTATAGGAGCTGGTGAAGGAACTGTTATAAGTGGGACCACATCCCTTGGGCCATATTATAATTCAGTGTTACTTCAGAGAGCAATTCATCTTTCCATATTTCAAAAAACATTGTGCTTTTTTGATGGTCTCCAAAAAGGGAATTCATAAACATGTTTTGAGAGCCTACCATGTGCCTAGCAGTATGTTTGGGGCTAGAGGGAGTCCATTCACAACCGTTACTGTGAGCTAATCTTCTAGTGGAGACAAATATCTAAATAATACAGAACAAAATAAGTACTGCAGTAAATGTACTAACAATGTGTACCTTTGTTTTCCCTGAGGCAAATAAATGTCAGAGAAATAGGTTTTCAACATATGTTTATTATTTTGAACAAAAGGAATGTGCTATGATCATATAGAGAAGGTAACGATTTATTCAGACTGGGAAGTTTGGAGAAGGCCTCGTAGAAGATACGTTATTAGCCTTGAAGAATGAGTAAGATTTTGATTGGTGGAAAGGGAGAGATCCTCAAAGTCTGAAGAAGCAACTTGAGCAGAAAGCAGAGAAGTGTGTGAGTACACTACATAGTCAGGGAACATCAGGTAGAGTTTTCAGCTAAGTGCAGATTTCATGGAAGATGATAGTGGAAGAGGAGGGCATGAACGTAAGCTGGAGCCATTCATGGAGGAATTAAATGCCACAGAATGGAGTTTGAATTCTATTTTCTGAATAATAGGGAGGTTTTTGAATGACAGAGTAATATATTCATATCACTGGTTTTGGAAAATAATTCTGGGGATAATGTGAAGGATAGATTTAGTGGATGAAACCAGAAATAGGACCATCTGATAGGAAGCTCACGTATGGAACTTGTGGAGTACTGCGTCAGCAAGAGATGATGAGGCCTTTGGTAAAATAGTTGCTGAGAAAATCAAAGAGCATTCTGAGGGGCCAGAGGCCACTCACTAGGAAAAGAATTTGTCAATGAGTTGTCTACAGGAGGTTGGGGAGAATGAAAGAGTAGGGTCAAAGAAGAACTGATGATTCTAGCCAAGGTGACTTGCAGGAAGATGGTAAGTACCTCATTCCCTGACAAGACTGGAGTTTTGGGAAAATCTCATGTTTTAATTTCATGGTCATGCCTGGTTGAAATGCTTTAATAGCATTTTCCAACTACTTTCAATGTTACAAGACATTATTTTCTATTGTTAAGGATGAGATCTGTTTGACAAAATTAAACGTTCAAAAGAAATCTTAGGATCAGAGGGGGCAAGATGGCGCTCTAGGCAGAAGCACCACGCCATCCCTCCACAGCAAAGATCCGAAAAACTAAGCCTAACAGAGAATCAGCAATCCTGAAACCCTAGAACACCAAATGAAGAGATAAAGAACTCAGCCAAGCACCAAACGGAGTGAGAATACTAAAAGAGAACGGAGAGCGAGGAGAGACTCAGGCAGAGATTCCTTACCAGCTAACGCAGCGCGGATCCACCATCTTGGATTCCTTTCGGAGACCAGCGAACGGGAGAGCAGCCTTGCAGAGCATCTGGTCGGAGACAGAATGACCGGTAAACTGCGGTGCGTGCTCTCCCACCCCCCACCCCTCTCCGCCTCAGCTGGGGATCCCCTGCTTTCCGTGGCCAGGGTCCCTGGGCTGGGGGGCGCCGGTGCTTGGATTCCGCGCGCCCGGGCTGGCGGCTTTCTGGGAGCCGTTTGCTGGCAGCTAGCGAACCTTTTTCTGCCGCCTCCCCCTCCTTTTGCCTGGGTGCCTGGTTCCGAGTGCCGTCTCTGCTCTCTCCTGCGGGGCTGTAGGGCTGCGTTCGGGCATGTGGCTGTTTCCAGGTCTGGGCTCCCGCGCAGGTGGGATCCCGGGGCCTTTCTTCGTTCACCCCACTGCTTTCCGTGGCCGGAGTCCCTGAGCTGGGGGGCGCCGGTACTTGGATTCCGCGCACCCGGGCTGGCAGCTTTCTGGGAGCCGTTTGCTGGCAGCTAGCGAACCTTTTTCTGCCGTCTCCCCCTCCTTTTGCCTGGGTGCCTGGTTCCGAGTGCCGTCTCTGCTCTCTCCTGCGGGGCTGTAGGGCTGCGTTCGGGCATGTGGCTGTTTCCAGGTCTGGGCTCCCGCGCAGGTGGGATCCCGGGGCCTTTCTTCGTTCACCCCACTGCTTTCCGTGGCCGGAGTCCCTGAGCTGGGGGGCGCCGGTACTTGGATTCCGCGCACCCGGGCTGGCAGCTTTCTGGGAGCCGTTTGCTGGCAGCTAGCGAACCTTTTTCTGCCGTCTCCCCCTCCTTTTGCCTGGGTGCCTGGTTCCGAGTGCCGTCTCTGCTCTCTCCTGCGGGGCTGTAGGGCTGCGTTTGGGCGTGTGGCTGTTTCCAGGTCTGGGCTACCACGCTGGTGGGATCCCGGGGCCTTTGTTCGTTCGCCCCTCTGCTTTCCGTGGCTGGAGTCCCTGGGCTGGGGGGCGCCGGGACTTGGATTCCGTGCACCCGGGCTGGCAGCTTTCTGGGAGCCGTTTGCTGGCAGCTAGCGAACCTTTTTCTGCCGCCTCCCCCTCCTTTTGCCTGGGTGCCTGGTTCCGAGTGCCGTCTCTGCTCTCTTCTGCGGAGCTGTAGGGCTGCGTTCGGGCGTGTGGCTGTTTCCAGGTCTGGGCTACCACGCTGGTGGGATCCCAGGGCCTTTGTTCGTTGGCCCCTCTGCTTCCCGTGGCCACGGTCTCTTAACCCCGAGACTACCGGCTTCTTGGAATTCGCGCCCCTGAGTGGGGGCTCTCTGGGTCCCATTTGTAGGCACTGACTGCTGGTGTTGCCCTTTTTTTTTTTTTTTTTTCAATTTTATTTTTCTTCCTTTTTTGATTAGTTTTGTGATCTTTTACCTCTTTGTCCCTTTTGTCTTTCTTCATTGCTTAATTTCTCGTCTCTCTATCTCTTCCTTCTCTTTCTGATCCCTGAATACCAGGCGATGTATGCCTCTGTACCTTCTAGCCAGGCTGAGCTGTGAAAATTGAGACCGACTCCCCCAGACCTCATAGCTGCATCGGTGGGATCCCTGGGAACTTTGCAGTTCTTTAACTTTTCTGATTTTTATTTGGTCATTCGTTCCTTTTCTTTCTCCTCCCCCTTCTGGTTTCCTCCATCCCATAGTCTCTCATCTGTACATTCCAACGACAAGCTCCCCTAGCATTCTTTTATGTTTGTATGCTTTTTGCTCCTCCTCCTCCCTCCTCTCTCCCATATCCAGCTTAGCTTCACACATAACCATCTTCCCGCTGCACCCTACCTACCTGCACCGTGCACTAGACATCACACCACCAAGCAGTGCAGGCACGCCCTATTGGAACCTGCCCAGCACTGACTACCGACCGTCCTGGTGGCTGCGGTGAGTGCCACAAGCAACCCGTCCCAGTGGCTCCTCCTCAGCTAGATCTGCCCAGCTGTACCACAAGGACGAAACAAAAAAAAAAAAAATCTACAATCAATAAACGAGAGAAATGTCTACTGAATGCCCCGAAAACAGCAAGCAATATCAAAACATTTACAAAAACAAGACAAGATGGCTCCAATAGGAGTCCAAATTAAAACACCAGATAAATCTCCTGTGGAAGAAAATGCACTAGAAGTACCTGATACGGAACTCAAATCACTAATACTCGGAATTTTCCAAGAACTGAGGCAAAAAGCTGACAAACATGAGGAAAAAATAGACAAATTTATGGAAAATACAGACAAAAAATTGGAAGAATTCAGGAAGATGATGCAGGAACAAAATGCCAAAATAAATTCACAACTCAAAATTATACAAAAACAACAATTAGAAATCCAAAAGATAAACAACAAGATTTCAGAAATGGACGGTGTCATAGAAGGGCTGAGAAGTAGATTTGAAACCATGGAAGACAGGATCAGTGGAACTGAAGACAAACACTTGGGTACAACTCTGTTTCAGGAAAACTCAGAAAAAAGAACAAAGAAAAATGAAGAGACCCTGAGAGTTATGTGGGACACAATTAAAAGCAAAAACTTACGAGTGATTGGCATACCAGAACAGGGGGAGAAAACAGAAAACACAGAGAGGATCATTGACGAACTGCTGACAGAAAACCTTCCCAATATCATGAAACATGAAAAGCTGGCCATCCAAGAAGCTCAACAAACCCCATATAGAAGACACCCCAAAAGAAAATCACCAAGACATATCATATTCACACTCGCTAAAACTAAAGACAAACAAAGAATCCTGAGAGCAGCTCGTGAAAAACAAGAAGTCACATACAGAGGAGAAACAATAAGACTAAGTTCAGATTATTCAGCAGAAACCATGCAGGCAAGAAGGCAATGGGATGACATATATAAAATCTTGAAAGAAAAAAATTGTCAGCTAAGAATAATATATCCTGCAAAACTCTCATTCAGATTTGATGGTGAAATTAGGTCATTTCCAGATAAACAGAAACTAAAGGAATATGCAAAAGTCAAACCAAACTTACAAGAATTATTAAAGGGAGTTCTTCGATCTGAGGACAAACAGCTTCAGCCCTCAGGCAGGACCTAGGACCTAGGATGCAGGTTCACATGAACCAGATACCATTCTAGGAACTGAACTACAGAGGACTTTCCAAAAACAAAAGATATACAACAGGCAATCAGAGAAATCAATCAAAGGATGACAACAACATCAAAACAATGAAAGAGGGAACAAACGGCATAGGTATAGAACCTTCTAAAGGAGAGGAAGGCAAAGCGATACAAAGTAACGGTAGACTGCTTCAAAATTGTAAAGATAAGGGTAAAATTCATGGTAACCACAAAAAAAGTTAACAAACCAACTCATAAAAATAAAGACGAAAAACATAAAGTCTCAACAAAAACAAAACCTACAAAAACAAAAGAAATGAACACAAAATCCACAAACAAAAGTAACTCAGCACAAGAAAGTAAGAAGAACAAAGAAAACTTCAGCATCACAAAAAAAAGCACTACAAAATGACAGCAACAAACTCACATCTATCAATAATTACACTGAACGTAAATGGACTCAATGCACCCATAAAGAGACACACCTTAGAAACAAAGATGTGAATTTATTAAAAACCAAAGGTTGGAAAAAAATATATCAAGCTAACAACTATCAAAAAAGAGCAGGAGTGGCAATTCTAATCTCAGATAAAATAGACTTTAAAACAAAATCTACCATAAAAGACAAAGAAGGGCACTATATAACGATTAAGGGGATGATCCATCATGAAGACATAACCATAATAAATATCTATGCACCCAATGACAGGGCTCCAAAATACATTAAAAAAACTCTAACAGCACTGAAAAGAGAAATTGCCAGTTCCACAATAATAGTAGGAGACTTCAACACACCACTCTCAGTAAAGAACAGAACAACTAAAAAGAAACTCAGCAAAGATACAGAAGACCTAAAGGACACAATCAGCCAACTGGACCTCATAGACATATATAGAACAATCCATCCAACCGCTGCAAAGTACACATTCTTTTCCAATGCACATGGAACGTTCTCCAGAATAGACTACATCTTAGGCCACAGAGAAATCCTCAACAAGATCCAAAATGCTGAGATAATTCACAGTATCTTCTCTGACCACAACGCCATCAAGGTAGAAATTAACACTAGAAAGAGCAAGGAAAAAAAATCAAACACATGGAAACTGAATAATAATCTGCTTACACATCAATGGGTAATAGAAGAAATCAGAGATGGAATTAAAAAATTCCTAGAATCAAATGAAAATGAAAACACATCATACCAAAACCTTTGGGACACAGCTAAGGCAGTCCTCAGAGAACAATTTATAGCAATAGATGCACATATCAAAAAAGAAGAAAGGGACAAAATCAAAACATTAACTACAGAACTCAAACAAATAGAAAGAGAACAACAAAAAAAGCCTACAACCACCGGAAGAAAGGAAATAGTAAAGATCAGAGCAGAAATCAATGAAATAGAGATCAGAAAAACAATAGAAAGAATCAACAAAACCAAAAGTTGGTTCTTTGAAAGAATCAAGAAAATCAACAAACCACTGGCCAGACTGAGAAAAGAAAAACAGCAGAGGGCACAAATAACCCAAATAAGAAATGAAATGGGGGACATTACAACAGACCCAACTGAAATAAAAAGGATTATAACAGAATATTATGAAAAACTATATTCCAACAAATTTGAAAACCTAGAGGAAATGGATAAATTTCTAGAAACATACAGCCTACCCAAACTACAACAAAGTGATATTGAAAATCTGAACAGACCCATAACAAGAGAAGAGATTGAAAAGGTAATAAAAAAACTCCCAACCAAAAAAAGCCCTGGCCCAGATGGCTTCACTGGAGAATTCTACAAAACATTTACAGAAGAGCTCGTACCAGTTCTACTCAAGTTATTTCAGAGCATAGAAGAGGAAGCAACACTTCCAAATTCATTCTATGAAGCCAGCATAACGCTGATACCAAAACCAGGCAAAGACATCACAAAAAAAGAAAATTACAGACCAATATCTCTCATGAATATAGATGCAAAAATTCTGAACAAAATTCTAGCCAATAGAATTCAGTATCATATCAAAAAAATAATACACCACGACCAAGTAGGATTCATACCAGGTATGCAAGGATGGTTTAACATTAGAAAATCCATCAATGTAATCCACCACATAAATAAAAGGAAAGAAAAAAATCACATGATCATCTCAATTGATGCAGAAAAGGCATTTGACAAAGTCCAACACCCATTCCTGATAAAAGCTCTCAATAAAATAGGTATAGAAGTGAAATTTCTCAACATAATAAAGGGCATCTATGCAAAACCAACAGCCAACATCATTCTTAATGGAGAAAGGCTGAAAACATTCCCCTTGAAAACAGGAACAAGACAAGGATGCCCTTTATCACCACTCCTATTTAACATTGTGCTGGAAGTTCTAGCTAGAGCAGTAAGGCAAGAGAAAGAAATAAAGGGCATCGAAATTGGTAATGAAGAAGTTAAACTCTCCCTGTTTGCAGATGATATGATACTATACATAGAAAACCCTAAAGACTCCACGAGAAATTTACTGGAACTAATAGAAAGATTCAGCAGAGTAGCAAGATACAAGATAAACATTCAAAAATCAGTTGGATTCCTATACACCAGTAAAGAGAACGATGAAAAGGAGATCAGGAAATCAATACCATTTTCAATAGCCCCTAAAAAGATAAAATACTTAGGAATAAATCTGACCAGGAATATAAAAGACCTATACAAAGAAAACTACAAAACACTGCTGCATGAAATCCAAAGGGATCTACATAAATGGAAAAACATACCATGCTCATGGATAGGCAGACTCAACATTGTGAAAATGGCAATTCTACCTAAAGCAATCTACAAATACAATGCAATCCCGATACAAATACCAACAACATTCTTCAAAGAGATGGAAAAACTAATTATTAACTTTATATGGAAAGGGAAGTAACCCCGAATAAGTAAAGCACTACTGAAGAAGAAGAATGAAGTTGGAGGACTCACACTACCTGACTTGAGAACCTACTATACAGCTACAGTACTCAAAACAGCCTGGTACTGGTACAACAACAGAGACATTGACCAATGGAACAGAATTGAGAACTCAGATGTAAATCCATCCACCTACGGTCACCTGATTTTTGACAAGGGCCCAAAATACATCAAATGGGGAAAAGACAGTCTTTTTAACAAATGGTGCTGGCAAAACTGGATATCCATTTGTAGAAAAATGAAACAGGACCCATACCTCACACCATATACAAAAACTACTTCAAAATGGATCAAAGACCTGAATATAAAGCCTCAAACTATAAAATTCATAGAAGAAAAAATAGGACCAACACTTCAGGCCTTAATACATGGCATTAACAGGATACAAACCATAAACATCAACACAAAAAACCCAACAGATAAACTAGATAATTGGGATCTTCTAAAAATCAAACATCTATGCTCTTCAAAAGACTTCACCAAAAGAGTTAAAAGAGAACCTACAGACTGGGAAAAAAATTTTGGACAGTACAAGTCAGACAAAGGTCTAATCTCCATAATCTACAAGAAAATCCAACACCTCTACAACAAAAAGACAACCAATCCTATCAAAAAGTGGGCAAAGGAAATGAACATACACTTCACCAAGGAAGACA
Organism: Dugong dugon; assembly: GCA_030035585.1. Classification (NCBI taxonomy): domain Eukaryota; kingdom Metazoa; phylum Chordata; class Mammalia; order Sirenia; family Dugongidae; genus Dugong; species Dugong dugon. The sequence goes on from CM057462.1 coordinate 95,679,634, forward strand.
TTGAAATGGCCAACAGACACATGAGGAAATGCTCGTGATCACTAGCCATTAGAGAAATGCAAATTAAAACCACAATGAGATACCATCTCACCCCGGCCCCGGCATTACTGGCACGAATCAAAAATACTGGAAATAACAAATGTTGGAGGGGCTGCGGGGAGACGGGAACTCTTATACACTGCTGGTGGGAATGCAAAATGATACAGCCATTTTGGAAAATGATATGGCGTTTCCTCAGAAAGCTAGAAATAGACATACCATTCGATCCAGCAATCCTACTCCTAGGAATATATCCTAGAGAAATAAGAGTCATCACTCGAATAGACATATGCACACCTATGTTCATGGCAGCATTATTCACAATAGCAAAACGATGGAAACAACCTCGATGTCCATCAACAGATGAATGGATACACAAACTATGGTACATACACACAATGGAGTACTATGCAACGAGAAAGAACAACAATGAATCTGTGAACCATCTCATAACATGGATGAAACTGGAGGACATTATGCTGAGTGAAATAGGTCAATCACAAAAGGACAAATATTGTATGAGACCTCTATTGTAAAAACCCATGAAAAAATTCACATGCAAAATGTAACAATCCTTGTTGGTTACCAGGGATGGGGGGGGGGGGAAATACTAAATAGGTAATAGGTAAGTGGTAACTTGGGTGAGAGGTGAGATAGTACATAGTACAGGGGAAACTAACACAACCTGCACAAGGAAAGGTCATGGAGGCCCTATAGACACATCCAAACCCCCCGAGGGACTGAGTTGTTGGACGGAGGGCTCTGGGGACCATGATCTCGGGGAACATCTAGCTCAATTGGCATGACACTACTTATAAAGATAATGCTCTACATTCTACCTTGGTGAGTAGTGTCTGGGGTCTTAAAAGCCTATGAGCAGCCATCTAAGATACTCCACTGATCTCATCCCTTCGGGAACAAGGGAGAATGAAGAGAGCAGGATTCAACGAAAAGATTAGTCCAAACGACTAATTGTCCACAGCTGCCAAGGCCTCCACCGGACTGAGTCCAGTACAGCTGGATGGTGCCCGGCTACCACCAATGACTCCTCTGACCAGGATCACAACAGAGGGTTCTGGGCAGAGCTGGAGAAGGATGTAGAGCATAATTTTAACTCCCAAAAAAAAAAAAAAAAAAAAAAAAGAAGACCAGATTTACTGGCCTAAAGAATACTAGAGAAACCTCACAGATTTACTGGCCTAAAGAATACTAGAGAAACCTCAAGAGTGTGGCCCCCAGACACCCTTTCAGCTCAGAGGTGAAGTTACCTTCGAGGTTCGATGTTAAGCCTGGGAATGGACAGCCCAGTAAAACTAAATGGGACTAACGAGGTACAGGAGTCTGGTGACAAGGGCCAGAAGGCAGAGGGAGAGTAGGAAACTGATGATAAGGAACACAAATTGAATAAGGACACTGTCGATGTATTGTGAGATTGTTGACCACTGCTATAGGGCAACATTTGTAGTAACTATTAAATGGGAGGCTGTTTTGTCCTGTAAGCCTTCATCTTGGGCGAGAATGGCAGCACAATTGAAAGAGCATAGTCAATATCACTTAAATGTGTAAGTAAAAAGTTTTGAAATGGTGTTTAAATAAAATAAAATAAAAAAAAACAAATGAGACTAAAGAGGTACAGTAGTCCACTGACAAGGTCCAGAAGACAGAAGGGGACAAGGAAGTCCCCTGGTGATAGGGAACACAAGGTGGAGTAAGGATATTCTTGATGTGCTGTGAGATTGTTAACCATTGTCATAGGGCAACATGTGTAGTAACTGTTAAATGAAAAACTATTTTGTCCTGTAAGCCTTCATCTTAAGTGAGAATAACAGCACAGTTGGAAGAGCGTAGTCAATGTCACTGAACTGTGAATGTAGAAATTCTTGAAACGGTGTATCTTTGGCCATCTGTAATTTTCATCAAAAAAAAAAAAAAAAAGGTTGAGAATTTAGAGGCTTAATACGTTGTGGGGTTGTTAACCAATGTCATAAAACAACATGTGTACTACTATTTCATGAGAAACTATTTGCTCTGTAAGCTTTCACCTGAAGTACAATAAAATATATAAAAAAAAAAAAGAAAGAAATCTTAGGATGCCTTCTAATGAGACCACATCTATGCCCGCTGTAGCTAGCAGCATAGGAGTGAGCGTATCAGACACCCATAGGAGACATCATAATCACAGTGCCTTAGAGAGCTGCCTTAGGTAGTTATTTTGAGCCCTGAACTGTATCTGCTTCAGAATATATTTCACCTTTCTCATTTTCTCTCTATTTTTCCTCCCCATGCTTACGCTTTTAGAGGAAAAGTCCGGTAAGAAATAATAAGTCCTTTCCTTGTTTTGGCCAAACATTATTTGTTCTGTTCATTTTTACTATCTGCATATCTAGTGACTGAATGTGTTTAACACCTAAACAAGGTTCTGAATTTTAAAAACAAACCTTTGGGAACAAGGAAAATTTCTAATTATGTCACCTGGGAAGAAAAAGAAGTCGGTTGCTAAGTGATTTTGCAACCCTGTTATTAAGGTGCACGGGGTAATTTTGTAAAGATTCACCTCTGTCTCAACCACAGGCACATGATCAAATGTTTTAGGTACTAAGTTTATTTATTACAGCTTCTGCTTGAATTAGTCAAGCTATATATGCATACTATAAGCTAGGAAAAAAAAATTTAATTTTTTATTTAATGCATAGCATGATAGCACCCTGCATGCTTGTGAAGCTGGCCTAGGAGAGAAGAGTTTTCTTTTTGGTAGTAAATCAGAAAGATACCCCCTTCCTCTGCTGGTTTTTGAAATATTCTATCCTGCACTAGAATTGTTGGAGACTGAAAAAGAGAATCTTTATGAAGTATAATAAATCACCCATATGCTACTTTTCAGTATCCGTGAGTGATTTTCAGTGCAGCACAAACCATGTATGATGTACCTACATAATTTTATTTTAGAGCAGCATTGAAACAGTTCTACTCAAAACTTCTCGGTGGCCTGCTTTATAGGGAAAATGTTCCCAAGATGCCCATGCATGGCTGACGCACGTGACCGCATCACAGAGAAATATGAAAATATTGTGTTTCCATGTTAACAAGCACCAAGAGGTGGTTGGTTTATTCTGTTTCACTCACCTGAAGTGGATGCTGCAATTAGTGCTAAAACCTCATATCCCACATCCATTGACCCAAACCTGGCACTCCCGGTACCACATGTCAGATACTAGACTCGTAGAAAGTTCACGTGATAGGAGGGAGGGGAAGTGGAAGGCACAGGAAAAACAAAAAGTGGACTCAAAATGTTATAGTTTATCAAAATGTGAGTCCCTGGTCTTTTTTCTTTTTCTTCTAAAAATAGATACTTATCATTATTATTATGATTAAACTAAACAGCCCACTTGTGAGTATTTGGGAAGTGGCTGTGTATTGTAGGCTATGTGACAGTACAGTATCCTTGGTGCACTTTAGTAACCTTTGCATCCTTTGAGTTTTAGCCTGTTTGTGTCTTTAAGTCTAAGGTGCGTCTCTTGTAGGCAGCATATAGATGGATCATGCTTTTTTATCCAATCTGCCACTCTCCGTCTCTTTATTGGTCCATTAAGTCCGTTTACATTCAGTGTGATTGTTGATAGGTATGAGCTTAGTGCTGTCATCCCGGTATCTCTTTTTGTGTGTTGTTCACAGCTTCTTTGTTCTCAATTTTCTGTGCTGAGTCGTTTTTCTTTGTGTATTTTTTTTTTTTTTCACTTTTCTTTGTTGTAGATTTTGTGTTTGCTGGGTCTTTATGTTTTTCTACTTTTTTATTTTGATTTTTCGGATTGGTAGATTCCTTTGTGGTTACCTTAATATTTACCCCTAATTTTCAAAGTTTATACCAGTCTTTTATTACTTTATATCACCTTAACTTCCCCTCCATATAGAAAATCAATGTCTCCATTTTTTTTTTTTTTTTGCATATTGATATCTGTTTCCCTATTTTCAATGTTTTAGCTTTGATGTAATTTTGATTTCTGTATCTGAGTCAATATCTGGTTGCTCTATCCTGCGTTCTAGTCTTGCGTTGTTAGCTGGCGTTATTGATTATGTAATCGTAGGACTCCCTTTAGTATTTCTTGTAATTTTGGTTTGGTTTTTGCAAATTCCCTGAACTTCTGTTTATCTGGAAATGCCCTAATTTCACCATCATATCTGAGAGACCGTTTTGCTGGATATGTAACTCTTGGCTGACAGTTATTTTCCTTCAAGGCTTTAAATATGTCATCCCATTGCCTTCTAGCTACATGGTTTCTGCTGAGTAGTCTGAGCTTATTCCAATTAACTCTCCTTTGTAGATGACTATTCTTTTATCCCTAGCCACTCTTAAAATTCTGTCTTTATCTTTGGTTTTGGTAAGTTTGATTATAATATGTCTTGGTGACTTTCTTTTGGGATCTACCTTATGTGGGGTTTGATGAGCATCTTGGATAGATATCTTGTCGTCTTTCATGATATCAGGGAAGTTTTCTGTCAACAAATCTTCAACAATTTTCTCTGTATTTTCTGTTATCCCCCCCGTTCTGGTACTCCAATCACTCGTAGGTTTTTTCTCTTGATAGAGTCCCACATGACTCTTAGAGTTTCTTCATTCTTTTTAATTCTTTTGTCTGATTTTTCCTCAAATAAGTTGGCGTCAAGAGCTTTATCTTCAAGGTCACTAATTCTAACTTCTACTGCCTCAATTCTGCTGCTATGACTTTCTATTGAGTTGTCTAATCCTGAAATTTTATTGTTAATCTTCTGGATTTCTGATTGCTGTCTCTCTATGGATTCTTGCAGCCTATTAAATTTGGCACTATGTTCTTAAATAACTTTTTTAAGTTCCGCTACTACTGTGTCTGTATGTTGCCTGGCTGTTTCTGTGTTCTGTTGAATTTCCTTTTTTATTTCTAGAAGAGTTCTGTATATTAATCTTTTGTATTCTGTCTCTGGTAATTCCAAGAAGTTCTCTTCCTCCAGAGAATTTATTGATTCTTTATTTTGGGAGCTTGCTGAAGCCATCGTGGACTGCCTCTTTCTGTGACTTGATATTGACTGTTGTCTCTGAGCCATCAGTAATTTATTATAATTTTATTTTGTGTTTGCTTAGTGAGACCTAGCTTCTTATTTTGTTTTGTTTTGATATGCCCAAATAGGCTGCTCGTGTGCATTAGTTTGATTTTTGACACCTTTTGATCTCTAATGTCCTGTCACCAGGTAGTTGGTGCTATAACTAAGTACGTGCACACCGGAGTTTGTTAAAATTTCCTATATGGAATCAGCTCGGGTGTGCAGGCAGTCAATCTCCAAGTGTGTGATGCAGGCTCTCACCCCCAGTCCTAGAGAGGCATGGGTGATTGGTGCAGGCACTGGACTCTGGCTTTCGTAGGGGATCACGCACTGAGCCAGGCAGGGGGCCGACGGCTGCCCCTGAGAATCTGAAAGAAAAGCATGTCCCTGTTCTCTAGGGTGAATAGGTAGGTGAGTTTTGCAGCCGGGCTAAGAGCGCCCCACTGTGTTGGCTGCAAAGACTCAAGGGCACCACTTTTTCCTGAACTCCAGAAGCAGGTGACTAGGCACTTTAGGAACTATCACCAGTCCTCGAGACCCTGCTGCAGATTGATAAAATTGCCTACTTGAGGGGCAGGGCTGTTTCAAGGATCACAGATCTGCCCATTCACAGCTGAAGCAGTTGAAGTTAAACTTCAGATGTTTGCCCTGTTGTACTGTGGTAGTGAGGGCTAACGCTGTTGAGATGGGTCCCCACAAGTCTATACAGGAGTGTATGGCACTCAGAGTCTGTGGACCCCTGATTTCTATGGCCAGCAAAGGAGTTGTGCCAACCCTGGGTTCCTGGCCTAGGGGAGCCAGCAGCTTATTTGTTCCCTCTCCAAGGCCAGGAGAATGGGTCAGGGTGCCTTTTGGGATCTATTTCCGGCCCAGTGGACTCCAGGTGCAGAGCGGGGAGGGAAGTGGTAAAAGGAAGAGAGGTTTTTCCCAAATCCAGTGCAGAGCGCAAAGGTAGGAGGTAAAAGGGAGAGAGGTTTTTCCCAAATGGGCTTTTTTTTTTTTTTTTTTTAACCTCTCTGCGAAAGGGTGCGTGCACATACTTATCCTAGCCTCTTGGGATCTGCTCTTCACTGGTTCGGAGTGTCCAAGCAGAATCTCTGCTGCCGGGTCTCTCTCGATGTGGAAACTGCTTCTTGAGCGCGTGCACAGCACAGCTGTTTGCCTGCTTCACCACACCCGGTGTGGCTGTGTCTCTGCTGTGTCGCCGCCATGGCTCTAGTGCTCCTCACCTCTTCCAAATGGTCTTCCTCTCCGGTATGACTCAGATGGATTTCTTAACCTTGCCTTGTTCAGGGATGCCAGATGTTCACATAGAATCAAATCACTTGTTTTTCCAGGTCTTTGTTGTAAGAGGGATATAGGAAACTTCTAAGTAGTCCACTATGTTGACCAAGCCGCCGCACTTTAGTAACCTTTGGCTTAAATTTTGCCAATTTCATTTGTTCTCTTTGTCCCTGAATCGTTCTCTAAATTATCTAATTGTTACCACTTCAAACATTGGCAGGACCGTGTGGCCTGAAGTTTTGCAGTAACATTTCATAATTCTCTGTTCCTCATGGTTTCCTCCTGTCATCCTTACGGTAATTTTAATCACAAGTAGGCCTTTTCTTTATTACTTGTATATCTTCAAGTGTGAGTCTTTCCCCCACTTTTTTGCTTCATTCTCCTTTGGAATCATCTGTTTTGTTAATCCTCATTCTCGTCAACTCTTAAGAATGCCTTGATCAGTAATAGATTTTTTCTCTTCTCAAGTGGAGTTTCAGAAGATCACCTTGACCATGTCTGATTAGATATGATAGATGATCACTGTAATCTGACTTGTAATATATATAGGAACAAGTTTAAATATAGTCAAACACTTACAATATTGGGACAAATAGATGCTTCTGTTCTTAGTGAGTTGAGTCAAAAGGCAAGAAGAAAAAAAGTATATTCTCTCAGGTTAGAAGACAAGCTCTCCCTTACTTATGTGTATGAATGTCTTAGTTCATTTTGGTTTACTTGTCAGTTTATCTTCTTGCTCAAGTATTTAAAAGCAAATAGGATGTTTGTTTAGATCATAATGATAAACATAATGATCATATATTCTAATTCTTTCCTGAAAATTCTCTAACATGAATCACTGAATTTGTTACGACTAGAATATATAAAAATATTATTTGTTTAGTACTTTGTAACTTACCTAGCATTTTCCTCTACATTTCCCCATAGCGCTGGATTTAGCAAATGAGTGTTTTGTAAACTTCAAGACCTAAGGCTGGTTATGTAGTGAATTTGGCAAGCAAGAAAAATTAAGTTTGGTTACTTCCCTTTATAAACATTTTAAAATACTTACCAATATTGACTGACTGAATTTAAGTTAATCCTTTTATGCAAAATAAAACAGAACTGTGATATAGTGTAAGGATACTATGGGGACTGTTGCAGTATTTTAGGGAGGCATACTCATATTACAAACTACATAAATTTTAGAAATACAACATGTTCTAACCAAAGATCTTTATTCTAGTGACCAAATCATAAATTAGTATGTTTACTAACTTTGAAAGTAGCCTCAAAATCCAAATAAGAGTTATCTCTAAGTAGAACACCAAAATAAAAATAGAGGTAAAAATAAAACACTTTCCAAAACCTTCTTCAGAGTGCATCAGAAGACCAACAGAAATCAGCAGTTGAGCATTTATTGTTTAATTAGGAACATAGGAAATTTGGTTAGAAAATGAACAGACCAATTGGAAAATTCCTGTTAGAGTAATCAGGTTTAGAGATGCAGTAATAAGAACAGCCTCTAAAATTTACTGTGTTTGATACAAATGCCTGTCATCAGACACAAACTGACCACCTGCAGACTCTGAACAACCTAATAGGTGTTTTGTTTGGTTGTATGCTTAAAAACAATTTTATTTTAGCCCACATTTAAAAACCAGGAGACTTCAAATGAAAAAATCTGGATGTTCATCTTCTTCAACACCTCTAAAGACCTGGCAGCCCTAGGTCTATATGCCTGCACTGCAGTCCCCAGGCCTGTGTAGTGACCAGAGCTTCCTGACTCATGTACGCCTAGTTCCTGCTTACTACTCCTATAAGCATTTGAATATGCAACTCTGGAAATAGATCTTTTAGCTTACAGAATAATCAAGACCAGGTACTGAATCTGCTTCATTCCACCTTTGAAGCAAATTCTATAAATTGGTAGAACAAAGAACACTAAAGGCATTGAACTTCTTGGGAAATGACGGGGAAAGTGTAAAATAGAACTTTAACAAGCCAAGACCCTCCACTCCTGACTGATACTGATCCTGGTGTCCTTGAAGTCTGGCAGAGCCTATAACTGCTTTATACTAGTACAATGCTTAAGTGCTTGGCTGCTAACCAAGAGGTTGGTGGTTTGAAGCCACCAGCAACTTCACAGGAGAAGACCTGACTATCTGCTACCATAAAGATCACAGCCTAGGAAACCCTGTGGGGTGGTTCTGCTCTGTCTTTATGAAGTCACTATGAGTCAGAATCAACTCCATGGCACACAACGATAGCCGGTTGCCTTGGAGTTGACCTCAACTCATGAGGACCCCATGTGTGTCAGAGTAGAACTGTGCTCCAGAGTTTTCAGTGGCTGATTATTCAGAAATAGATTGCAAGGCCTTTCTTCCAAGATGCCTCTGAGTGGACTCAAACCTCCAACATTTCTGTTAGCAACCAAGCTCCTTAACAGTTTGCACCACCCATAAGAAACCCATTGCCATTGAGTCAATTCTGACCCATAGCGACTCTATCCCAGGGACTCCAACTAACATCTATTTAAAAAAAAAAAAAAGTTGCCATGAAGTCATCAAATTGACTTTTGGGGTCTTTTGCTTTTGAAGGATTCACACAGCTTTTAATTAGAGATCTTGAGGGTTTCTGGATTTACACTTTCCAAAGCTTCTAGCTGGATTTTCTGGATTCTGGTTTATCAGCCTGTGACTACATGAATCTGAACAGCTGTTCCCTCAAAAGAGTATGGTGATGATGGCATCTGCAAATGGAGTTTCCAAAATTCTATCTTAAGAGGATGTCTTTTACTAGAAAAATATAAACATGAACAATTGACTAAATAATCTATGTTTCAAAGTCATTGAACATTAAGATATGACTTAATTTGGGTGGATTAATATAATTGAAATTGTGTTTTTTCTCTATAATCTTAAATTAATAAATGATCTTGATTTAAGGTTCTGCCTCTATATGGTTGCAATTGGCATTTAATTTACATTAGATTTTATAATCTTATCTTGGTGTGTCACATTTAATCTCTTCCTTGCTGTATTTTGTGCTACTTTTAAAAGGAAATTGTTTGCCATGAAATTGAATCTAAAATCATAAATTCCGACATTTCCTTCCTTTAAGAAGAACTTTAGTCTGATCACTACAGAAGAATAAAGTCCGAATCTTCCTATAAAATTGTCTCTTTCTCTTTCAAAACACAGTATGGAGTAGTCAGTACAAGATTTTAAGCCCAGAAATACATATTCACAGCTGTCTTTTTTTTTTTCTAATTTCTTTTAAATTTCATGCATACATACAGACAGATTTTTAAGAAAGGTGAGGTTGACGTGGACCAGTACATGGAATACACGGCAAATAATAAAGTCAAATATTACAAGTAAAATGGACTAGAGTAAACATGTCTAGAGCCCTAACACTTACAAAACTAGCCTGGAAAGTGACCATTCCTGGACATTAGCTACAATTGTTCTCTACTTTAGGAGTCCTCCAACAATGTCATGCTCAGTATCGTAGAAAGAACATGAAAATGGGGGACCAGAGATCTAAATTCGGAGTCTGGTTCTGCCCATTTCCCTTCTGTGTGTCTGAGAGCCTCACTTGCCTCTCTGTATCATAAAGGGAGTTAGACTTGATATCCATGGAGGTCTCTCAGGTATAAAAGGCTATAGGCTTTTGTTTCCTGTCTATGTTCTGGAGAGTGGAGCCAGCCTCTTCATACGAGCGATGTCCTAGCTACTTTTATGTTTTGTGCCTTGGGATGTGGTCAATACTGGGTCCCAAGTAGCCTCTGGTGAGTTCATGGGCTAGCCCATATCCTGAAAGTGAAACTGTACAACATCTCTTTCCCCAGTCACATCCTGGTCACTCTTGTTACCACAGAAGGGTCCTAAAGAAGGACAGAAGTCAGAGATTGTTGGAGTAACTTGATAGTGAAGCCGTAGTCAAGGTTTGAGGAGTGAAAGAAAGAAGAAGTATGTCTGCTTTGTTTTGTGTTTCCAGACATCATCTGGTCCACCCGTGTTCTATTGTTGCTGGACAGTTTTTATTATTCCCACCTGTGTTTATTAGCGGCTCCTCGTCTTCTGCATTACATTCCTACCCATTGGTACAGGTGGCCCAAATCACTAGAAAAAGCACCTTCAAAAAAATATTCTCATAAACACACATTTCATGGCACTTTAAAGAGAAAGCCAGACAAGGAAGTTGTTAGTTGCTATCCAGTCGGCTCCAACTCATGGCAACATTACGAATAACAGAATGAAATGTTTCCTGGTCCCGTGCCATCTTCATGATCATTGGTGTTTGAGTCTATTGCTGTGGCTATTGTGTAGTGCCTTCCAACCTAGGGGGCCTATCCTCCAGCACTGTATTAGACAGTATTCTGTTGTGATCCATAAGGTTTTTATTGACTAACTTCCAGAAGTAAATCTCCAGACCTTTCTTCCTAGACTATCTTAGTCTGGAAGTTCTGCTGAAACCTGTCCACCATGGGTGACCCTGCTGGTATTTGAAATACCAGTGACATCATAGCAACACAGAAGCCACCACAGTATGACAAACTGATGGGAGACAAGGAAGAGGCCTCCTTAAATTCTGCTCTCTGGTTTTCTTGAGGCTTCCTTTAAGCCCTAATCATGTCGGAAAGGCACTATGTTTATGATGTTTGCTAATACCCTATTCGGGGAAACAGTGTGCCCTGTACTACCTATTCTTAATCGTTGTCCCTTCAGCCCAATTAATCTGGAGGAAAACTTCTAACAAGACATTAGAAACTGACGGTATAGTTTTCTTGTACATTTCTGCTTTGTTCTTGTGTGTACATAACTGAAAATAGCACCTCCCTTTTAGCAAAGCTTTGTTATACAACAGATAGTCTCTCTTTAAGGTTTTCCAAAGTCTCCTTATGGTTTAAATAAGCCCCAAACACAATGACTGCTTGTCTTACGTTGGCCTGACTATTTGGAGTGTATGTTTGGTTAGCTGTTTATGAAGTCTTCTATTGCCCAAGCCTGTTGACTGATCCATCATTCTCTGACTAGGTGTCTGTTCTCTCTTCCTTTTTGCTGATCACAGAGGCGCAGCCCGGTAAGAACTCTCAACATTTTTACCTTAAACATGTATAGAGAAAATTGCTGCCAAGGCAAGGTGGCCAGGTTGGTTTCCCATTAAATTTATGATAACCCAGTGTGAATGAGGCAGATGAGTTAGGTTTTACTGGTTGGTAGCTTCTGGTCCTCCAAGTGTCCAGGGCATAGTTAAAGATTATCAGAGCACTTGTCCATAACAAACTAAATTCCTATGTAGGAGTTCCAACTCCTAGAGCTAAATCTGATAAATGTGCACGTGTGTATGTGCACTGTGTATGTGTGTGCGTGCATGTGTATGCGTGTGTAAGTGCAAGGTGTTGAGATTGGCTAAAAACACCATAGAAGTTGATAGAAAAGTGAAAATAAAGAATAAGAAAACTAGAAAGAAGGAAGTAAGAAAACCATTTTTAAAACCAGGTTGTAGTTAAGCGTGAATTCAAAACGTGTTGCTGGGCCTAATTTACACGAGTCAGTATCCACTGTTATATAATCCTAATTTCAATTTGGGAGGAAGAGCTATGCTTTCAAGGTAAAACTCCTAGGCTGTCACATAATTCTAAATTTCACCACCGAAAACAAACTTTGAAAGAGTTAATCAGTGTTAGATTGTCTTGTTCAAAGTAAATTCTCAGTCGCTTTCCTCAGGTTGAAGAGTATTAAGAATTTAAAGTAACGAAAAGAAGGGTGTTCACCATGTTTGAAATGCCCTCCTCCTACCTGGTCAGCTCCCTGAGAAAGGAAATGGGACTGAAAACAACCCTCTCTGATACACCCTTAGGCCTGTGCCAGTTCAATTCATCAATTAGTGTTTGAGGCAAATATCCTGTCCCAGCTGACATGTTGGTTATTTATTTGACTACAGAGCTGGGGCTCTAAGTTAAATGTTTTCAGAGACTGCTTTTAGGTTGTGGGTGAGTCCAACCCCATGGTTAGATGATATCTCAGATTATGAAAAATATTCTCTTTTTTTAAAGCAAAGAGTGAGTTTACTAATTCAAAAATGAAGGAAAATTATTCACAATATACATATATCAGCAAACAATCATTGAAAAGAGGAAACTGTGGTCACATGGTGAGGAGGTGAAGGTTTTTTAATTGAATGGTGTTTTGCCTGAATGTGGCTTGTGTGCTGGACATCACGTTAACCTTGTTCCAGCTTTGTCATGCGGGCAACATCAAAGTCATCAAAGATCTGTATGCTGGATCCAGCTGACAATAGGGCTTTCTTTTCTGTTGCTACAGACTTGCTGTGGTTCATTGGATTATCTGTTCTTCATAAATTGATATTTTTATTCCTTCTAATTTTTAAACAATAGGGTTTTCTTGCATCTTTCTGCCTTGCTTGCTCACACTTAACTGGGGATTGTTCATTCATGAGGGCAATTTAATAAAAATGTTACAAGGGCTTCTTCCTTAGGGCCTCAAGGGTAAACATCTGTTGAATGAGTTAGTACACCTGGGAATCAATGACTACAAAAGAAGCTTTGTACCTTTCTTAGTTTCCTGGGTATTTTACATTTTTAATAAAAGCAGCAGTACAGAAAAGCCAAATAGTCTTCATTACAGCCTCTGGGGTTCCCGAACTCCTGGATTTCAGGACTCACAGTACTGAGGGGGCCCTGCTCCCTCAATGCCAGCTTATTAACCTTGTGCTAACTACTTGGAACTAGACCCCCTGTATCTTTTCCTTCAGACCTTATTAACAGATAAGTGATTATCTGAGGCTTCATAACTGCAAAAAACATCTCAGATCTATTAAACAGTTTATCTCTTTAATTATTTCTGTCCACAGAGTCTTATTTTCCAAAAGCGAATATGTATCCAAACTCCATAATAACCATAGCGGATTTAAATGAACGTATTGGTTAAAAGTTTTTTACTAATGGTGTACTAATTCTCTATATGGCACACGAAATAGGAGGAAATAGATTGCATTATTAGGAAAGACAAGCTGGAAAATATAGCTTGAAAGGTTTAAATCACCTACCTTATGAGGAGAAATCACTTCTCACCTAAAGAAAAACATCTAATGGATCCTTGTTGACATTAAAACTGTTCCTCTCTCCTAAATGAGATAAAAATGGGATAGAAAATTCTGTAAGTCTTTAGGAAAGAGGCAAAGAAGTTTTATGTAGGTCTGTTACAGAGATCTGGTGCTGAGTTGTTAATGTTATAACTTGAGAAAAGAAAACATGTCTTCACTGGCTTGAGTCTTCACCAAAGTTAGAAAGTAAGGAAAATGTGTCTCTGTTGGCCACCCCACTGAACTGTCATTCATGGTGATACTTTCTTATACCTTCAATCTCCCCATCCCTGCCCCTGTCATTCTCCCAAGGCTGGCCATGCCATGTCCCACCCCATGATGCCAACCTTCTGACAGTCTACTTTTCTGGTAGCACCTCATGCTAAGAACTTTTCACTGCTTCTGATTTCAAATTACAATTTTTGATCTAGTCAATGCTTCTGTTATCTAAATAAACTTACTTCTGTTTTAAGGTGTTATGGTTGCTATAAAGGCTAGAGATGGCTTTCTCAGATTATTCCTGACAGGGCTATTTGCATTCCAATAGGATCACAATACCTTGAGCTAAAGGAATGACTCCCAGTAACTGGACTGGTGGGCCCTTGGCAGGCAGGTGGAATTCCCTGGTTTGCTGAATAAAACGGATCACTCAGTGGCAATGCCTCCAAGTTTCCCTTCCCTTTAACACTTGCCATTTATATCTTTAAAGATTGCATTAGTAAACTGATGGCTGTTTATACTAGCAACCTGTGTATCCCACCTGACTAGAAGCAGATAGTACCCCTAATACATTCTATAATTTTCAGTTATCAAACTGGGTCATGGATTATGGTAGCCTTGGATTTACTTTCTTGGCTGCTAGAGTTCAAGGTTCTCGTTTCGTTTTGTCTTTAATGGACTCTTCATTATTTGCCTTTAATTTACCATATCTATCCAGGTAAGGGTTTTTTTCTGGTTCAAAAGACTTGTTTATCCTCCCTTCCTCTCAAATAACCTTTGAGTCAAATGAAAACTTGATTTATGTGCATGTGTGTCTACAATTTCCAACTTGAATGCAGTTTAAGAAAAATTTTATTTTCCTCATCTGCGTTTCTTAGTTCAGTCTAATGAAATAACAGAAATATACATATTGTACATAACATCTATGTGGTCTTAAGCCTTATAGTGTCTATTTCTGATTCTAGGGTGCAATTAAAAGGAACTTATCCAGTAAGTATATTTTAGCTACAAGAAATAGAGTACTATTTAAAAGAAGGAATGGTTCCTTGGATCTTAGAGGATGTGTACATTTGAATTATATACACTTTGGACTGAATTTTTAAGTTTTATAATTTTTTTACTTTTACAGCAAAGACATCTTGTAATGATAGAGGATCTCTGTGGGCTCAGAATGATTAATATTTAAATTCTTAAACTGAATGTGCTTTTGGAAAGACATTTCTATCTTCTTCCTATATTTGTCTACTCTTGATGTATCATTATAACTTTAGAAATGAATTTAATCAAGTATGTGTTTGTTGGTGGGGGTGGGGAGAGGAGGAGGACAGAAGGAACTAAAGGTAGATGCAGTTTAACCATTCTTGTGTTATTTAACATGAAAATTTAATCAACCAAAGTGATATAGGTTATCATATGCATAGAGTACTATTTTCCTCTGCTGCATACAACACATTCCAGGAAATTCTAAATTCATGGTATATAGTTAAAGGTCTGACATTTTCTTGGCATTTCAAGAAAAGAACAGGCATAGAATGCTGGATTCATGTACTGTGTACATATGGCCTGACTTAGTAGTCTCATGCTAATTGAGTAGCAGAACTGATCAACACAGCAGACATTTGAAGAATCGTATGCTATTTCGCTAAGCTCTGCAATACACAAATCTATTTAATGGCTTATCATGGAGGTTCCTTGGTGAATGAGATTTTACAAATGCCAGAGAAAATGCCACTACATATGCCTAATACATGACTGTTGCATTGCCAGGAGAGAGGGCTTGTTTTCTGGGTTTGTTTTGCAGTGTTTTAATATTGAATTGCTTATTGATGGGACTTAAATCTCTTAGTGTTTCCAAACAACTCATAAACGATATCAGAGGGGAATGGTAAAATATAGGCCTAAAAAGTCCCTTTGTCCTGTGTATCAATCAGGTGAAGAAGTGGCAAGACCCAGGCGTTCCACACCAACTCCAGAGCTTGTAAGGTGAGCATGGAAGACATTGGTTATGTCTTATGCAAGGCATCATGCCCTGTTAACATTTAAGCAAATTTTCTCTGGGCTAATCTCCTGACTACCTGTTAATAAGCAGGCTACCCATAGTTACAAGTCATAGTATGGTCCAAATATGCTATCATTTCTCATAACTGCAGCCCCAGGGAGACCTTTGGGGAAGTATTCTGCGGTCATCTAAAGTAACCGTCCATCAGAATGTTTAGTTCGCTCACTAATGGGAAGGGTCTTTTGGTGTCTGGAATGCTGATCCAAAATATGATTATATTACCCTATGGAGAAGGTTATAATTTCGTGATACATTAATATTTGTCGCACACCAAAGGAATCTTCTTAGATGTTTTGGGTTTTGGCAAAGCAGTGTATTCTTTGGGTTAGGTAAGTATTGTACAAATGGGTATTGTTTTCAAAAAGACTGTTATTACTATTTAAAAGCTGGGTTCTTTTACATTTTTCCCTCCTTCCGCAATCCCTCCCCTCTCCTCTTCACCTCTTCACCCCCTTCCACACGTACATGGAGAGAGAAAACTCCTTAGGATCAGTGAGGGGAATCAGGACTAGAGAAGAAATAAAGAAGATTATGCAGCCCTTTGGTAATAATCTATCTAGAGTAATAATTAGAAGAAATGGTGAGAGTTTAGCTTATCATTTCCCTGCTCCCCCCACCACCAATTTCTTGATACGCTGCTTCCCTTTCTGTAGTGTGCTACTTTAGGATGTTAAGAGGTTATGGCTAGGCTGTTGGGTGGGGAGAAATGAAATTAGAAGTTGGAAGACCCTGTTTCTTATTCAGACACAAACACTGACATCCTGGGTGGCTGGTCACCTTACCTCCCTATACCTAAACTGTGTTAACTACAAGAAAGAGGTGTGGTGAAGACCAATATAAATGTTTTTTGAGATCTTAAGTGAGAAAGGCACTTTGCAATAAACTCTTATCTCTAGTATTATCTCATCTAGGTGTAAATAATCATGATGCTTGGAAAAGACTTTCTCTCCTTCTAACTTACTTCTGTTGGACCACCACCCTGGTACCCTACTGAGAGCCAGGGATCTTATCTCCTACCAACTCTCTTGTCCCATAACATATTTATATATTTGACATCCTTTGTAATATTTTCTAGCCCTACAAGAGCTTTGTATACACATGCTTGCAGGCATGCTTACAAGAGTGCACACACTGGCACACACACATGCACACACACCTGTCTCACCTAGAGAACTATTTGAAAGCTTGTAATTTGTATATCTTTTTTAGCATTAATAATCCCTGTCTTTCTCTCTGTTTTGCTTTAATGTATATGGTTTAGCAAAAAGGCTCCAGATGACACTATGGCCCTTGCTCCCCTCTTTGGCCCACCATTAGAATCAGCTTTTGATGAACAAAAGACAGAAGGTAAAAGAAACTATATGTATATGGATTTGTTTTTCTTTTCAGTGAAGTATGACTTACCTAGAGTAAGTATAAGTGTTTTGAGGCATTTTTTTTCATTTATTTATTTATTTGTTTTAATTTTTTGGTGAAAATATGCACAGTCAAAGAATCACCATTTCAGCAATTTCTACATGTACAATTCAGTAACACTGATTACATTCTTCAAGTTGGACAACCATTCTCAGTATCCTTTTCCAAATTATTCTACCACTGTTAACATAAAATCATTGCCCGCTAAGCCTCTCATCTAACCTTTCGAGTTACTGTTGTCAGTTTGATCCCACATAGATAATTCTTTAAAAGAGCACAATGCTCAAGGCAGACATACTTTACTAATTAATATGAACTATTGTTTGATTCAAAGATGATTTCAGGGAGATAGTTTTGGCTTGATGTTTAAGATTTAAAAATTCTCAGGGCAATAGTTTCAGAGGTTCATTCACCTCAATGCCTCCAGACTGTCATTGAGAATTTGATTGAGGCACATTTTTAATGCATCATCAGTTTCTTGTGTGAAAGAAAAGTTCTCATCAAGATGTTTTATAAAGCACAGGAGTTTAGTTTGCAAACCTCTATTATTTTAGGATTTGAAGCTTTCCTCCAAAAAAACAAAAATCTAATACCTAACAAATTCATTCCTCAAAAGAGGTCAGAAAGAATTATTGCAAATCTGCTCAAATCACTGGTCAGGGAATAAGTGCTCTGTGAGCTAAACAGCCATCATTTGAGGTATTAGCAGGAGCACAAAGGAGCCAGCCCCTTATACTCCCCATCATAGTCCCTGTCATTGCAATCAGGCCACATTTACTGTTTCACCTCATCAATGGAAGTGTCAACTGGACTGCTCGAAAAAGACATTGTTTGGAGAACCACAATCCAGGAGTGACCTTGAATCATTTAGCAATTTAGAAGTAAAATGTGGGAGAAAAAGAATACATTCATTTCTGTCATTATTATTGAGCTTGCCTATTATTCATTCATAGAGTTAAATTTCATTTTTTAATGGCCATAAATAGCATATCCCTTGCTGATATAAAAGAAACTCTCTATAAAAAGAATCTGATCTATGCTTGAAATGTGTTTATGTCCAATATACATAACTTCTGTAACTGTGTTTGGTAATATATAGTGTGACTTAAGAGCATTATGTAAAATGTTATTTTTCCAGGACTCATTGGTGAAAGAAATTAAATATGTTAGGACAACAATAATTGGAAGCATAATGAGTAAGCTAAACCACAATAACAAAGAAACTCCAAAGTAGGGCGAATTTAACAAGATAGGATTTTATTTATGTTCATGTTAACAGTCTAGAAGTAAACAATATAAGACTGATAAGATGGCCCTAAGGATCCCTAAGGTTTCACAGTGGTTAAGCACTCGGCTGCTAACTGAAAGGTCGGTGGTTCAAACCTACCAGTGCTCCGTGGGAGAAAAGGCCTGGTGATTTGCTCCTGTAAGGATTGCAGCCTAGGAAACTCATGGGGCAGTTATACTCTGTCATAGAGGATCACTATGAGTCAGAATAGACTCAATAGCACACAACAACAGGGTGGCCCTGCCATCTTCAGAATGTGGCCCTCATCTCTGGGCCCAAGGTAGCTGCTCTGGGTCTCATTATCTCCCATTTAGAAGAAAGGAGGTGTCATAGGCTGGGTTCTCTAGAGAAGCAAAACCAGTGAAGCATCTATATATACATATATATAGAGAGAGAGAGAGGAAATGGCTCATGTGGTTGTAGAGGCTGAAAAGTCCCAAGTCCATGGGTCAGGCTGGAGGCTCTTCCTGACTCAAGTAGCTACAGGGGCTGGTGAACTCAAGATCCAGATTGAGGAGGCTGACGGCTCCCAAGATTGGCAGGCAAGCTGCTAGCTCAAGTCCCAAGAACCAGAAGTTAGATGAACAGGAGCCAGCTGCAGGATCCAGAGAGAGTAAAAGCCCGTGAACCTTGCCAGAAAGTCTACCTCTATTGAATGCAGGCCACAGCCCCAAGGTAACTCCCTTTCAACTGATTGGCTACTCACAGCCGATCCCATCAGGGAAGTGATCACATTATTATACGACTGCCAAACTACTGAGAATCATGGCTCAGCCAAGTTGACACACAACCTTAATGATCACATTCCACCCCTTGTCTACTTGGCACCTGTATACATCTCCTTATACCATACATAATCTCGGAATAAAGACAATTATAAAGTCATAATTGCTCTTAACTTGATACAACTAACATGTGTACAACTGAAAACGCACTAGCTGTTTACGTCTTATATTTCATAAGTGAAGAAAACAAAAATATTTAATGCACACATACAAGGAAGTAATACTCATAACAATCACAGTCCTCATTTCTGCAGTTGGTCATGTGGTTGTAACTGACATTTAGAACTACCTTCTTCCACCTCTCATCTATATTGCCTTTGCCCTCAGCAAGCACCTCAGCTGGTCATGGTTCTTTGCCTAGTGGGGTGACCCAAACTTTCATTCCTGAAGGATCTGGGACCTCAGCAGTCATGTCCGAATTGGGTTGCTATAGTTTTCCATTGACTTTAATCACAGGGCGTGGTAGTACTAAGAGACATCCTAAGGGCTCTCTTGCATTCCAGACATATTCTTCTTTACCTCCATTTTGTAATATCAATCCGATTTCCTCTTGGTAATCAGACTCAATCACACCAGCAATATGGTAACTCCCTTCTTTGCCTGTTGATCCAGAGGCATAAGGAGCCCAAAGTGGCCAGGTAGCATTCTTTAACTGCCAGTTCAGTGGGATCAGTGATGTGTATCCAGGTGGGAGCATTTCTCCCTTTAGAACTAAGACCTCTAGACTCACAGAGGATAGGGTTATGGGAGCAGGAAGCAAAAATTTTGTGAGTGGGTCACTAGGGGTAATAGTGAGTGGTGCCAGTCCCATTTCTACTCCTTGATTCCTGGACCCATGAATACTGGCTGTGGAAGAAACAGCACCATATACTGACACTGGTTTAGAGCATATACAGCCTCCTGGAGAACATTGCCTCAACCCTGCAAGGTATTGCCACCTAGCTGGTGCCATAATTGTATCTTTAGAAGGCCATTCCATCGTTCTGTCAAGCCAGCTGCTTCAGGGTGAGGGGGAACATGGTAAGACCAGTGAATTTCACGAGCATGGCCCATTACCACACTTCATTTGCTGTGAAGTGAGTCCCTTCATCCAAGACAATGCTATGTGGGACACCACGACAGTGGATAAGGCATTCTATAAGTCCACAGATGGTAGTTTTTACAGAAGCACTGTGTGTAGGGAAGGCAAATCCATATCCAGAGTAAGTGTCTATTCCAGTAAGAACAAAATACTGCCCTTTCCATGATGGAAGCGGCCCAATGTAATTACCCTGCCACCAGGTTTGTTGGCTGATCACATCGAGGAATGAGCCTTAATAATCACAGGAGGAAAAGGGCCAATGGAACTCACTGCCAGTTCTTGTAAGGGCAAAATTTGGAAGACACATCACTTCCAACCAGAGCCCCCTGGAGAGAATTTAGTGCCATATGACCAGCTAAACTCAAATTATAAATGTGGAAAATGGATGCTGGGAGACAGCTCCCAGTCAGACTGAAATATTTTAAATGATGTAGTTAAGAAAAGGTATAAGGAGAATTCCTAAATACTCTTTCAGCTATTAAAATGCCTATAACTTAGAACCCCTGTATAAAGGTGGCCCTGAGGTAAGGCCTTCAGCTATTATAAGCCCACCTATAATCAATCACACATTTGCTGACATAACTGTGGAGGAACTGAAAATGGGATTTGATTCCTTGCATCAAATTTAAGGTATTCCATAACTTTTTGGAAACCTGATATGCAAAATAAAATTTAAAAATCTTAAAAACCATGGTGGTGTCCCACACTGAATGGATGAAAAAAAAAATGTTGTTTCACATCTTTGGAGAATGTTTGAGTTCATGTTAAAATAGAGCTAAAGCGTCTTGAGGTTTGTGATGGAGAAGTGATATACACCTAGACTTGTCAATGAGCCTAACTTGATTGTTCTTTCTGTGCTTTCAGCCCCTGATGTTCCGTAAACTTTCAACATTTTCACCAACCATAGTTGCTCTTCCAAAACCCACACTTCCTTTTCTTATCTACCCACTCTTACTTTTTCTGGCTGATTCTTCAAACATTAGTTTAAAATCCCTGGGGAAAGATGTTCTGGATTCAAATATATTTGGATCAGATCTTAGCTCTTGCTCAAGTTATTTAACCACTTTAATCCACAGCTTCCTCTCCCAAAAATGGTACTTATATCAGCTACATGATGGTGTTGTAAGGATTCAAATATATAAAAATAGTAACTGGCCTTGTGCTAAGTGTTTCATATACAGTATGTTTATATACAATACCTTCTTCTGGAGCCCTGGCAGCACAGTGGTTAAGAGCTTGTCTGTTAACCAAAAGGTCAGCAGTTCAAATCCACCAGCAGCTCCTTGGAAACCCTATGGGGCAGTTCTACTCTGTCCTATAGGGTCACTATAAGTTAGTAATCCTCCTCCTTCAACTCTGTGAGATTGTTCTTATCCTCATGTTACACCCAAAGGAGCAAAAGCTCAGAAAGGTTAAATAACTTGCCCAAGGTCCTTCAGTAAGAATAGAGTCTGGATTCAAACCACATCTGACTGACTTCTCAGCCTGTTCTCTCCACTGCAATGAATTAAAAACAGTATTTGCACAACTCAACATCAAAAAGATAAAGAACCCCATCAAAAAATGGGCAAAGAGAAGATGGCGCTCTAGGCAGAAACACCACGCCGTCCCTCCACAGCAAAGATCCGAAAAACTAAGCCTAACAGAGAATCAACAATCCTGAAACCCTAGAACACCAAATGAAGAGATAAAGAACTCAGCCAAACACCAAACGGAGTGAGAATACTAAAAGAGAACGGAGAGCGAGGAGAGACTCAGGCAGAGATTCCTTACCAGCTAACGCAGCGCGGATCCACCATCTTGGATTCCTATCGGAGACCAGCAAACGGGAGAGCAGCCTTGCAGAGCATCTGGTCAGAGACAGAACGACCGGTAAACTGCGGTGCGCGCTCTCCCACCACCCACCCCTCTCCGCCTCAGCTGGGGATCCCCTGCTTTCCGTGGCCAGGGTCCCTGGGCTGGGGGGTGCTGGTGCTTGGATTCCGCGCGCCTGGGCTGGCGGCTTTCTGGGAGCCATTTGCTGGCAGCTAGCGAACCTTTCTCTGCCGCCTCCCCCTCCTTTTGCCTGGGTGCCTGGTTCCGAGTGCCGTCTCTGCTATCTCCTGCGGGGCTGTAGGGCTGCGTGCGGGTGTGTGGCTGTTTCTAGGTCTGGGCTCCCGCGTGGGTGGGATCCCGGGGCCTTTGTTCGTTCGCCTCTCTGCTTTCCGTGGCCGGAGTCCCTGAGCTGGGGGGCGCCGGTGCTTGGATTCCGCGCGCCCGGGCTGGAGGCTTTCTGGGAGCCGTTTGCTGGCACCTAGCGAACCTTTTCCTGCCGCCTCCCCCTCCTTTTGCCTGGGTGCCTGGTTCCAAGTGCTGTCTCTGCTCTCTCCTGCGGGGCTGTAGGGCTGCGTGCGGGCGTGTGGCTGTTTCTAGGTCTGGGCTCCCGCGTGGGTGGGATCCCGGAGCCTTTGTTTGTTCGCCTCTCTGCTTTCCGTGGCCGGAGTCCCTGAGCTGGGGGGCGCCGGTGCTTGGATTCCGCGCGCCAGGCTGGAGGCTTTCTGGGAGCCGTTTGCTGGCACCTAGCGAAACTTTTTCTGCCGCCTCCCCCTCCTTTTGCCTGGGTGCCTGGTTCCGAGTGCTGTCTCTGCTCTCTCCTGCGGGGCTGTAGGGCTGCGTGCGGGCGTGTGGCTGTTTCTAGGTCTGGGCTCCCGCGTGGGTGGGATCCCGGGGCCTTAGTTCATTCGCCCCTCTGCTTTCCGTGGCCGGAGTCCCTGAGCTGGGGGGCGCCGGTGCTTGGATTCTGTGCGCCGGGCTGGGGGCTTTCTGGGAGCCGTTTGCTGGCAGCTAGCGAGCCTTTTTCTGCCGCCTCCCCCTCCTTTTGCCTGGGTGCCTGGTTCCGAGTGCCATCTCTGCTCTCTCCTGCGGGGCTGTAGGGCTGCGTTCGGACGTGTGGCTGTTTCCAGGTCTGGGCTCCCGCGCGGGTGGGATCCTGGGGCCTTTGTTCATTGGCCCCTCTGCTTCCCGTGGCCACGGTCACTTAACCCCGAGACTACCAGCTTCTTGGAATTCGCGCCCCTGAGTGGGGGCTCTCTGGGTCCCATTTGTAGGCACTGACTGCTGGTGTTGCCCTTTTTTTTTTTCTCAATTTTATTTTTCTTCCTTTTTTGATTAGTTTTGTCATCTTTTACCTCTTTTTCTCTTTTGTCTTTCTTCATTGCTTAATTTCTTGTCTCTGTATCTCTTCCTTCTCTTTCTGATCCCTGAATACCAGGCGATGTATGCCTCTGTACCTTCTGGCCAGGCTGAGCTGTGAAAATTGAGACCGACTCCCCCAGACCTCATAGCTGCATCGGTGGGATCCCTGGGAACTTTGCAGTTCTTTAACTTTTCTGATTTTTATTTGGTCATTCGTTCCTTTTCTTTCTCCTCCCCCTTCTGGTTTCCTCCATCCCATAGTCTCTCATCTGTACATTCCAACGACAAGCTCCCCTAGCATTCTTTTATGTTTGTACGCTTTTTGCTCCTCCTCCTCTCTCCTCTCCCCCATATCCAGCTTAGCTTCACACATAACCATCTTCCCGCTGCACCCTACCTACCTGCACCGTGCACTAGACATCACGTCACCAAGCGGTGCAGGCACGCCCTATTGGAACCTGCCCAGCACTGACTACCGACCGTCCTGGTGGCTGCGGTGAGTGCCACAAGCAACCCATCCCAGTGGCTCCTCCTCAACTAGATCTGCCCAGCTGTACCACAAGAACGAAAAAAAAAAAAAAATCTACAATCAATAAACGAGAGAAATATCTACTGAATGCCCCGAAAACAGCAAACAATATCAAAACATTTACAAAAACAAGACAAGATGGCTCCAATAGGCGTCCAAATTAAAACACCAGATAACTCTCCTGTGGAAGAAAATGCACTAGAAGTACCTGATACGGAACTCAAATCACTAATACTCGGAATTTTCCAAGAACTGAGGCAAAAAGCTGACAAACATGAGGAAAAAATAGACAAATTTATGTAAAATACAGACAAAAAATTGGAAGAATTCAGGAAGATGATGCAAGAACAAAATGCCAAAATAAATTCACAACTCGAAATTATACAAAAACAACAATTAGAAATCCAAAAGATAAACAACAAGATTTCAGAAATGGACGGTGTCATAGAAGGGCTGAGAAGTAGATTTGAAACCATGGAAGACAGGATCAGTGGAACTGAAGACAAACACTTGGATACAACTCTGTTTCAGGAAAACTCAGAAAAAAGAACAAAGAAAAATGAAGAGACCCTGAGAGTTATGTGGGACACAATTAAAAGCAAAAACTTACGAGTGATTGGCATACCAGAACAGGGGGAGAAAACAGAAAACACAGAGAGGATCATTGACGAACTGCTGACAGAAAACTTTCCCAATATCATGAAAGATGAAAAGCTGGTCATCCAAGAAGCTCAACGAACCCCATATAGAAGAGACCCCAAAAGAAAATCACCAAGACATATCATATTCACACTCGCTAAAACTAAAGACAAACAAAGAATCCTGAGAGCAGCTCGTGAAAAACAAGAAGTCACATACAGAGGAGAAACAATAAGACTAAGCTCAGATTATTCAGCAGAAACCATGCAGGCAAGAAGGCAATGGGATGACATATATAAAATCTTGAAAGAAAAAAATTGTCAGCCAAGAATAATATATCCTGCAAAACTCTCATTCAGATTTGATGGTGAAATTAGGTCATTTCCAGATAAACAGAAACTAAAGGAATATGCAAAAGTCAAACCAAACTTACAAGAATTATTAAAGGGAGTTCTTCGATCTGAGGACAAACAGCTTAAGCCCTCAGGCAGGACCTAGGACCTAGGACGCAGGTTAACATGAAACAGATACCATTCTAGGAACTGAACTACAGACGACTTTCCAAAAACAAAAGATATACAACAGGGAATCAGAGAAATCAATCAAAGGATGACAACAACATCAAAACAATGAAAGAGGGAACAAACGGCATAGGTATAGAAGGAGAAGAAGGCAAGGCGATACCAAGTAACGGTAGACTGCTTCAAAATTATAAAGATAAGGGTAAAATTCATGGTAACCACAAAAAAAGTTAACAAACCAACTCATAAAAATAAAGACGAAAAACATAAAGTCTCAACAAAACCAAAACCTACAAAAACAAAAGAAATGAACACAAAATCCACAAACAAAAGGAACTCAGCACAAGAGAGTAAGAAGAACAAAGAAAACTTCAGCATCACAAAAAAAAGCACTACAAAATGACAGCAACAAACTCACATCTATCAATAATTACACTGAACGTAAATGGACTCAATGCACCCATAAAGTGACGGAGAGTGGCAGAATGGATAAGAAAACAGAATCCATCTATTTGCTGTCTACAAGAGACACATCTTAGAAACAAAGATGTGAATTTATTAAAAATCAAAGGTTGGAAAAAAATATATCAAGCTAACAACTATCAAAAAAGAGCAGGAGTGGCAATTCTAATCTCAGATAAAATAGACTTTAAAACAAAATCTACCATAAAAGACAAAGAAGGACACTATATAATGATTAAGGGGATGATCCATCATGAAGACATAACCATAATAAATATCTATGCACCCAATGACAGGGCTCCAAAATACATAAAAAAAACTCTAACAGCACTGAAAAGAGAAATTGACAGTTCCACAATAATAGTAGGAGACTTCAACACACCACTCTCAGTAAAGGACAGAACAACTAAAAAGAAACTCAGCAAAGATACAGAAGACCTAAAGGACACAATCAGCCAACTGGCCCTCATAGACATATATAGAACAATCCATCCAACCGCTGCAAAGTACACATTCGTTTCCAATGCACATGGAACGTTCTCCAGAATGGACCACATCTTAGGCCACAGAGCAATCCTCAACAAGATCCAAAATGCTGAGATAATTCACAGTATCTTCTCTGACCACAATGCCATCAAGGTAGAAATTAACACTAGAAAGAGCAAGGAAAAAAAATCAAACACATGGAAACTGAATAATAATCTGCTTACACATCAATGGGTAATAGAAGAAATCAGAGATGGAATTAAAAAATTCCTAGAATCAAATGAAAATGAAAACACATCATACCAAAACCTTTGGGACACAGCAAAGGCAGTCCTCAGAGGACAATTTATAGCAATAGATGCACATATCAAAAAAGAAGAAAGGGACAAAATCAAAACATTAACTACAGAACTCAAACAAATAGAAAGAGAACAACAAAAAAAGCCTACAACCACCGGAAGAAAGGAAATAGTAAAGATCAGAGCAGAAATCAATGAAATAGAGAACAGAAAAACAATAGAAAGAATCAACAAAACCAAAAGTTGGTTCTTTGAAAGAATCAACAAAATCAACAAACCACTGGCCAGACTGACAAAAGAAAAACAGCAGAGGGCACAAATAACCCAAATAAGAAATGAAATGGGGGACATTACAACAGACCCAACTGAAATAAAAAGGATTATAACAGAATATTATGAAAAACTATATTCCAACAAATTTGAAAACCTAGAGGAAATGGATAAATTTCTAGAAACATACGGCCTACCCAAACTACAACAAAGTGATATTGAAAATCTGAACAGACCCATAACAAGAGAAGAGATTGAAAAGGTAATAAAAAAACTCCCAACCAAAAAAAGCCCTGGCCCAGATGGCTTCACTGGAGAATTCTACAAAACATTTACAGAAGAGCTCGTACCAGTTCTACTCAAGTTATTTCAGAGCATAGAAGAGGAAGCAACACTTCCAAATTCATTCTATGAAGCCAGCATAACGCTGATACCAAAACCAGGCAAAGACATCACAAAAAAAGAAAATTACAGACCAATATCTCTCATGAATATAGATGCAAAAATTCTGAACAAAATTCTAGCCAATAGAATTCAGTATCATATCAAAAAAATAATACACCACGACCAAGTAGGATTCATACCAGGTATGCAAGGATGGTTTAACATTAGAAAATCCATCAATGTAATCCACCACATAAATAAAAGGAAAGAAAAAAATCACATGATTATCTCAATTGATGCAGAAAAGGCATTTGACAAAGTCCAACACCCATTCCTGATAAAAGCTCTCAATAAAATAGGTATAGAAGGGAAATTTCTCAACATAATAAAGGGCATCTATGCAAAACCAACAGCCAACATCATTCTTAATGGAGAAAGGCTGAAAACATTCCCCCTGAAAACAGGAACAAGACAAGGATGCCCTTTATCACCACTCCTATTTAACATTGTGCTGGAAGTTCTAGCTAGAGCAGTAAGGCAAGAGAAAGAAATAAAGGGCATCCAAATTGGTAATGAAGAAGTTAAACTCTCCCTGTTTGCAGATGATATGATACTATACATAGAAAACCCTAAAGACTCCACGAGAAATTTACTGGAAGTAATAGAAAGATTCAGCAGAGTAGCAGGATACAAGATAAACATTCAAAAATCAGTTGGATTCCTATACACCGGTAAAGAGAACAATGAAAAGGAGATCAGGAAATCAATACCATTTTCAATAGCCCCTAAAAAGATAAAATACTTAGGAATAAATCTGACCAGGAATATAAAAGACCTATACAAAGAAAACTACAAAACACTACTGCATGAAACCCAAAGGGATCTACATAAATGGAAAAACATATCATGCTCATGGATAGGCAGACTCAACATTGTGAAAATGGCAATTCTACCTAAAGCAATCTACAAATACAATGCAATTCCGATACAAATACCAACAACATTCTTCAAAGAGATGGAAAAACTAATTATTAACTTTATATGGAAAGGGAAGAAACCCCGAATAAGTAAAGCACTACTGAAGAAGAAGAATAAAGTTGGAGGACTCACACTACCTGACGTGAGAACCTACTATACAGCTACAGTACTCAAAACAGCCTGGTACTGGTACAACAACAGAGACATTGACCAATGGAACAGAATTGAGAACTCAGATGTAAATCCATCCACCTACGGTCACCTGATTTTTGACAAGGGCCCAAAATACATCAAATGGGGAAAAGACAGTCTTTTTAACAAATGGTGCTGGCAAAACTGGATATCCATTTGTAGAAAAATGAAACAGGACCCATACCTCACACCATATACAAAAACTACTTCAAAATGGATCAAAGACCTGAATATAAAGCCTCAAACTATAAAATTCATAGAAGAAAAAATAGGACCAACACTTCAGACCTTAATACATGGCATTAACAGGATACAAACCATAAACATCAACACAAAAAACCCAACAGATAAACTAGATAATTGGGATCTTCTAAAAATCAAACATCTATGCTCTTCAAAAGATTTCACCAAAAGAGTTAAAAGAGAACCTACAGACTGGGAATAAATTTTTGGACAGTACAAGTCAGATAAAGGTCTAATCTCCATAATCTACAAGAAAATCCAACACCTCTACAACAAAAAGACAACCAATCCTATCAAAAAATGGGCAAAGGAAATGAACAGACACTTCACCAAGGAAGACATTCAAATGGCCAACAGACACATGAGGAAATGCTCACGATCACTAGCCATTAGAGAAATGCAAATTAAAACCACAATGAGATACCATCTCACCCCGGCATTACTGGCACGAATCAAAAACACTGGAAATAACAAATGTTGGAGGGGCTGCAGGGAGACGGGAACTCTTATACACTGCTGGTGGGAATGCAAAATGATACAGCCATTTTGGAAAATGATATGGCGTTTCCTCAGAAAGCTAGAAATAGACATACCATTCGATCCAGCAATCCCACTCCTAGGAATATATCCTAGAGAAATAAGAGTCATCACTCGAATAGACATATGCACACCTATGTTCATGGCAGCATTATTCACAATAACAAAACAATGGAAACAACCTCGATGTCCATCAACAGACGAATGGATACACAAACTATGGTACATACACACAATGGAGTACTATGCAACGAGAAAGAACAATGAATCGGTGAACCATCTCATAACATGGATGAAACTGGAGGACATCATGCTGAGTGAAATAAGTCAATCACAAAAGGACTAATATTGTATGAGACCTCTATTGTAAAAACCCATGAAAAAATTCACATGCAAAATGTAACAATCCTTGTTGGTTACCAGGGATGGGGGGTGGGGGGAAATACTAAATAGGTAATACGTAAGTGGTAACTTGGGTGAGAGATGAGATAGTACATAGTACAGGGGAAACTAACACAACCTGCACAAGGAAAGGTCATGGAGGCCCTATAGACACATCCAAACCCACCGAGGGACTGAGTTGTTGGACCTAGGGCTCTGGGGACCATGATCTCGGGGAACATCTAGCTCAATTGGCATGACACTACTTATAAAGATAATGCTCTACATTCTACCTTTGTGAGTAGTGTCTGGGGTCTTAAAAACCTATGAGCGGCCATCTAAGATACTCCACTGATCTCATCCCTTCGGGAACAAGGGAGAACGAAGAGAACAGGATACAAGGAAAAGATTAGTCCGAAGGACTAATGGTCCACAGCTACCAAGGCCTCCACGGGACTGAGCCCAGTACAGCTGGATGGTGCCCGGCTACCACCAATGACTCCTCTGACCAGGATCACAACAGAGGGTTCTGGGCAGAGCTGGAGTAGGATGTAGAGCATAATTTTAACTCCCAAAAAAAAAAAAAAAAAAAAAAAGAAGACCAGATATACTGGCCTAAAGAATACTAGAAAAACCTCAAGAGTGTGGCCCCCAGACACCCTTTCAGCTCAGAGGTGAAGTTACCTTCAAGGTTCGATGTTAAGCCTGGGAATGGACACCCCAGTAAAACTAAATGGGACTAACGAGGTACAGGAGTCCGGTGACAAGGGCCAGAAGGCAGAGGGAGAGTAGGAAACTGATGATAAGGAACACAAATTGAATAAGGACACTGCCGATGTATTGTGAGATTGTTGACCACTGCTATAGGGCAACATTTGTAGTAACTATTAAATGGGAGGCTGTTTTGTCCTGTAAGCCTTCATCTTGGGCGAGAATGGCAGCACAATTGGAAGAGCATAGTCAATATCACTTAAATGTGTAAGTAAAAAGTTTTGAAATGGTGTTTAAATAAAATAAAAATAAATAAATAAATAAATAAACAAATGAGACTAAAGAGGTACAATAGTCCACTGAAAAGGTCCAGAAGACAGAAGGGGACAAGGAAGCCCCCTGGTGATAGGGAATACAAGGTGGAGTAAGGATATTCTTGATGTGCTGTGAGATTGTTAACCATTGTCATAGGGCAACATGTGCAGTAAGTGTTAAATGAAAAAACTATTTTGTTCTGTAAGCCTTCATCTTAAGTGAGAATAACAGCACAGTTGGAAGAGCGTAGTCAATGTCACTGAACTGTGAATGTAGAAATTTTTGAAACGGTGTATCTTTGGCCATCTGTAATTTTCATCAAAAAAAAAAAAAAAAGGTTGAGAATTTAGAGGCTTAATACGTTGTGGGGTTGTTAACCAATGTCATAGAACAACATGTGTACTACTATTTCATGAGAAACTATTTGCTCTGTAAGCTTTCACCTGAAGTACAATAAAATATATATATAAACAAATAAAATAAAATAAAAAAATGGGCAAAGAATTTAAATAGACATTTTTCTAAAGAAGATAGACAGATGGCCAATAAGCACATAAAAAGATGCTCAACATCATTAGCCATTAGGTAAATGCAAGTCAAAATCACAATGAGATACTACTTCATACCCACTGGGATGGCTATTATTTAAAAAAAAAAAAAAAAACAGAAAATAATAAGCGTTGGTGAGGATGTGGAGAAGTTGGAACCCGCATCCATTGCTGGTGGAAATATAAAATGGTTCAGCCTCTGTGGAAAACAGTTTGGGAGTTTCTCAAAGAGTTAAACACAGAATTACCATGTAACCATCAATTTGACATCTAGGTATATACCCAAAATAATTGAAAGCAGGGACTGAAACAGATATTTGTACACCAGTGTTCATTGTAGCATTATTCACAATAGCCAAAATGTGAAAACAACCCAAATGTCCGTTAACATATGGTATATGTATACAATGGAATATTATTCAGCCATAAAGAGAAATAAAGTTCTGATATATGCTATGACATGGATCAACCTTGAAAACATATGCTGACTGAAATGTCAGACACAAAAGGTCAAATATTATGTAATTTCATTTATATGAAATATCTGGAATGGGTAAATGCACAGAGACCAAAGTAGACTAGCGGTTACAAGAGGCTGGGGAAAGGGGTAATGGGGAGTTATTATTTAATGGGTTCTGAGTTTCTGTTTGAGGTTATTAAAAAGTTTTAGAACTGATAATGGTTAGGTTGTACAATAATGTGAATGTAATTAATGTCACTGAGTTATATATTTAAAAATGGTTAAAATGGCAGATTATACATTACATATAATTAACCAAAATAAAACTAAAAAAAAATAAAAAGCAGTACTTGCATAGTCCCTGGCACATGATAGGTGCTAAGAAGAGGTAATTATTTACATTGTTACCATAGCAATAAAGAACTCAAAACAAGGAAAAAAATAAACTAGGGGAAATGTTAAATTCAGTGCCTTTAGGCCCAGTGCTTAATTACCTTTATGCGTTCTCTGATTCATTTTAGATATCTAAGAATTTGTTAATTTTTTCCAATATTCCCTTAAGATAGTCACCAAATACTTTTAAAATAACTTTATTTCTGATTATGATGCTAAGAAGGTTTTATTTAAAAACCCTGGAAGACGCTTTAAACATATAAACCACTATATATAACCCAGGTATTTTTATTTCTGCTGCATATTTATGGCAAAATTTAAACAAACCAACTTACAACAAAACAAATGCCCATAAGATTAATGCCTGGTTTTCAAATGGGTGCCAGAAACTGAGTTAGGACAGTTACTGATTTAAATGCCCTTAAGTGATCAACCAGGAAGAAAATGTAGAAGCCGTATTTTAGAAGTTTTTATTTAGCTATGTTTACACACACAGACACCCCTACACACACACATCACTCCTATTTTCATTCTCTGCTTGAGTAGAATGAGGAGCAGCACATTCCTAAATTAATTTACCAATGCAGAGGCGGGGGGAGATAATATTGTGATGCTCAACTTTAAATTGAAATTTTAAGCTCTAAAATCAGGGAGTGTTCTGTTTTGAACTCACCCTAGGAAATTTTCTTTCTATGTTTCCAGTTCTTATAGATCAGCCTGAGATATGGGGTTCAGGCCAATCAATTAACCCAAGTGTCGAGTCGCCAAAGTTAACAAGACCTTTTCCCACTGGAAGTAAGTTATATGTCTGTTCTGTCTGGAAAAATGAGTGAGTCATTTTACTGTCTGTCTGTGTAGTGAAATTAGGCAACTCTCAGAAAGTCTACTTAAGTAACATTGGAACTGCGTAATATTAAGAAGAAATGTTGTTGTTCTAATAGGCTTTAGAGTTAAAGGAGCCCAGAGAAGGTTATTGAGGCAGGAATAAAAAAATAAAGTAAAATTATTAACCTTGAATCATGGTTCATGGTTCCACATGCCCCATTTCTGTTTGGTCATTCATTCATTTTATATATATATATACACACACATATAAAATAAAGATAGTGTGATGCAAATGAGCTAAA
Organism: Dugong dugon; assembly: GCA_030035585.1. Lineage (NCBI taxonomy): Eukaryota > Metazoa > Chordata > Mammalia > Sirenia > Dugongidae > Dugong > Dugong dugon. Next base: position 95,712,619 of record CM057462.1, read on the forward strand.
GAACCAACCGGCTATCACACAATGCAAAGGTGAACAAGTCAGGTATGGTCCCTATTAGTTCTGTAGAACAGCTGATGCTGTGTTGGATAGAAAGGCTGCGTTGAGAGTAAAGAGGGATAATTGGAGAGCAGAAGAAACAAGGCTGAATAGTAGAGAGAAGCTGAGACAGGATCAGGGCAAATTTATCTCAATGCAGGGCTGTCAGCCCTGCTTTTTCCAGCATGCCTCCCACCCCGGGTGGCTGGGGAAGGAGGTTCTAAAGATCTTTATAGCCCTTCACCTGTAGTGGGCTGGACCATTTGGACTAAATGGACTGCTCATTTTGGTCAAGTCACCAGTTTGATGGATTTATTGAATTCTCATTTTGGTAGACCAGCCATAGCAGATGTGTATTCATTAAAATGCCCAGAGAAGATTTGGATCTCAGAGAAAGGTGTTTGGAGGATGGAGGTTATTTTTACTAGATGAGGTTCACATACCAGTTGCCACTGAGTCGGCTCTGACTCATGGTGACTCCATGTATGTAGAAGTAGAGCCTTCACATTCCTCTAAATTATGGTAGATAAATCTACCAACAAAAAAATTTCATTGTTGATCATACAGAGTGCTGTGCTGCCCTACTTATCCAGAGGGTTTTCAATAGCTGATTTTTTGGAAGTAGATCACCAGGCCTTTCTTCCAAGGTGCATCTGGGTAGACTCAAACTTCCAGCCTTTCAGTTAGCAGCCGAGCACGTTAACAATTTGCACCACCCAGAGACTTTAAGGCTCACATACAGACCAATTAATACTTTTCCCACTTAGCAGCCCCAGGGCTTTCCCTTTTGATATGCCCTCCTCCACCAAAAAAAAGAAAAAGGAAATTAACCAAGGGACTCATAATCAAAGGTCAAGAAGTTGGGAACATTATTGCTGTAAAACCATGTGATCCAGCCTTCCCAAGGATATTTCCCCCATAAAATAGGGTTCAAGAAACAGTATCAACATTTTTTTTAAAGTTCTGAACCTTCAAAGATGAATTTTGATAGAACTTGGAACCCAGTGGCATGATTTTGAATGATTCTCCTTGCTACTGGGAAGCAAAGCCAGAAAAAAAACTCCTAACTTCCTTGAAAAGCTTTCTTTAGAGACCAGGGATATCCAAATTATTCCTAGAAAAGTCTTCCTAAATGCCAAGGAAGTAAACAAATGAAATGTAGATAATGTATTGGTTTTAAGTCCAACTATTGGTATTTTCAAGGATCCCTGGTGGCACAGTGGTTAAAGTATTTGACTGCTAACCAAAAGGTTGGCAGTTCAAACCCATAAGCCGCTCTGTGGGAGAAAGATGTGGCAGTCTGCTTCATAAAGATTTACATCCTTGAAAACCCTGTGGGGCAGTTCTACTCTGTTGTATAGAGTCACTATGTGTCAGAATCAACTCGAGGACAATGGGTTTGGTTTTTTTGGTATTAATATTTTCGAGTTGAGAGTTTTATGGGCTGTCATTACACTTAACAGCACAGCAGAGGCTATTGTATAATTGATGTGTGTTGTATAATTCTGCTCATTGCATATATGGTGTACAACTTTGCTCTCTTAAATGATCATACTTGAATGACTTTTTATTTGCTTTTATGATATTTTGTTGATTATAATCTTGATTAATTGTGTACAGAGATATTTAATCAAGAACAGAGTCCCTGACTGACTCTTAACTTCTGTGGGGAAATATGATTCATTTAAGGTGTAGTTTACAGAGGCTCATAACTCAGGTTAGAAACCATACATCTCTGTACTTCAGGATGATAGCTGTTAGTTATGCCTGTTCGTGTGGATGGCAGGGTGCCCTCTATAATACATAGATAGATAACAGACAGAAAAAGGAGGGAATGACAGAAAGGGGCTCTTCCTAATGTCCGCAGTTAGACGGTACTGGAAAGAGGTATTTTACTATGTGCCCTCCTGACTCACTCTGCTTTTAGATTATGAAAAAAAAAAAAAAAGTTGCCATCACATCGTTTCCCACTCATGGCAACCCCATGTGTGTCAGAGTAGAACTATGCTCCATAGGTTTTCAGTGGCTGATTTTTTGGTAGCAGATCCACTTCTTCCAAGGTTCCTCTGTGTGAACTTGAACCTCCAACTTTTCAATCAGCGTTACTACCAAGGGACTCCTAGATCATGAAAGATTGAACCAGGTTCACATTCATGACTGGACTTTGGGATGCTCTGAGATAAGTGTGAGCTCTTTGAATCTATCAAGTATGCCCACTGACAAGAAAATGTACATTTAAGGACAGAATAAGAAAAAATATATATCTGTTGAAATAGTAATTCCTAACTTTGCCCAAAAAGTGACAAGCCCAATTCAGAATGGTAAATATTTGGGAAGGGACCATAACGTGATGCTTTTTCTACCTCAGAAATTTGTTTGGCTGTAATTTTTACTGAAGGAATCTACTCATTCCTCCTTGACGCAAATCATTTTGCTTCACATTTTCAAAAATAGAGTAAAATTTAAAGAATATAACTTTTAGAAATCCTTCCAGACTCAATGCAGGCAATAATCTTCTGAGGAGATTAAAATCTCCTCACAGTAGCTGTTCTTATAACTCAGCCTGTTACAGGCATACCTCAGAGTTATTGCAAGTTCCATTCCAGACCACTGCAATAAAGCAAGTCACGTGAATTATTGGTTTCCCAGTACATATAAAAGTTATACTTACACTATACTGTAGTCTATTAGGAGCCATGGTGACACAGGGGTTAAGAGCTTGGCTATAAACCAAAAGGTTGGCAGTTTGAATCCACCAGCTGCTCCTTGGAAACCCTATGGAACAGTTCTACTCTGTCCCATAGGGTCATTGTGAATTGAAATCGACTTGATGGCAATGGGTTTTAATGAGTAGTCTATTAAGTGTGCAATAGTGTATGTCTAAAAAAATGTACATACCTTAAATAAAAAATACTTTATTGCTGAAAAATGCTAACCCTCATCTGAGCCTTCAGTGAGTCGCAATTTTTTTGCTGGTGGAGGGTTTTGCCTCAATGTTAAGGCTGCTGACTGATCAGGGTGGTGGTTGCTGACAGCTGGGGTGACTGTGGCAATTTCTTAAATTAAGACAATAGTGAAGTTTGCTGCATCAATTGACTCTTCCTTTCATGAAAGATTTCTCTGTAGCGTGCGATGCTGTTTGATAGCATTTACCCACAGTAGAGCTTCTTTCAAAATTGGAGTCAGTCCTCTCAAACCCTGCCACTGCTTTATCAACTAAGTTTATGTGATATTCTGAACCCTTTGTTGTCATTTCAACAATGTTCTCAGCATCTTCACCAGGAATAGATTCCATCTCAAGAAAGTACTTTCTTTGCTCATCCATAAGAAGCAACTCCTCATCCATTAAAGTTTTATCATGAGATGGCAGCAATTCAGTCACATCTTCAGACTCCACTTCTAATTCTAGTTCTCTTGCCATTTCCAACACATTTGCAGTTATTTCCTCCACTGAAGTCTTGAACCCCTTAAAATCATCCATGAGGGTTGGAATCAACTTCTTCCAAACTCTTGTTTATGTTGATATTTTGGCCTCCCATGAGTCATGAATGTTCTTCCTTAATGGCGTCTAGAATGGTGAATCTTTTCCAGAAGGTTTTCAATTTACTTTGCCCAGATCCATCAGAAGAATCACTATCTATGGCAGCGGTAGCCTTACAAAATGTATTTCTTAAATAGTATTTCTTGAAAATTGAAATAACTCCTTGATCCATGGGCTGCAGAATGGATGTTATGTTGGCAGGTATGAAAACAACATTAATCTCCTTGTACATCTCCATCAGAGCTCTTGGGTGACCAGGTGCATTGTCAATGAGCAGTAATATTTTAAAAGGAATCTTTTTTTCTGAGCAATAGGTCTCAACAGTGGGCTTAAAATATTCAGTAAACCAAGCTTTAAACAGACGTGCTGTCATCCAGGCTTTGTTGTTCCATTTACAGAGCACAGGCAGAGTAAATTTAGCATAATTCTTAAGGACCCTAGGATTTTCGGAATGGTAAATGAGCACTGGCTTCAACTTAAAGTCACCAGCTGCATTAGCTCCTAATGAGAGAGTCAGCCCTCATATGAAGCTTTGAAGCCAGGTATTGACTTCTCCTCTCTAGCTATGCAAGTCCTAGATGGCATCTTCTTCCAATATAAGGCTATTTCATCTACACTGAAAATATGTTGTTTAATGTATCCACCTTCATCAATTATCTTACCTAGATCTTCTGGATAACTTGCTGCAGCTTCTACATCAACATTTGCTGCTTCACATTGCACTTACATGTTGTGGAGATGGCTTCTTTCCTTAAACCTCATGAACCAACCTCTGCTAGCTTCAAACTTCTTCTGCAGCTTCCTCACCTCTCTCAGCCTTCATAGAATTGAAGTGAGTTAGGCCCTTCTCTGAATTAGGCTTTAGCTTAAGGGAATGTTGTGGTTGGTTTGATCTTCTCTATCCAAACCACTAAAACTTTCTCCTATCAGCAACAAGGCTGTTTCACTTTCTTATCATTCCTGTGTTTACTGGAGTAGTGCTTTTAATTTCCTTCAAGAACTTTTCCTTTGCATTCACAACTTAGCTACCTGTTTGGTGCAAGAGGCCTATCTTGGCTTTTGACATGCCTCCCTCACTAAGCTTAATCATTTTTTCTAGCTTTAGATTTAAAGTGAGAGACGTGTGACTCCTCCTCTTACTTGAACACTTAAGGGCCATTGTAGGGTTATTAATTGGCCTGATTTCAATATTGTCATGTCTCAGGGAATAGGGAGGCCCAAGGAGAGGGAGAGAGATGGGGGACCTGCCTGTTGGTGGAGCAGTCAGAACACACACAACATTTATCAGTTAAATTCACTGTTTTATATGGGCTCAGTTCATGATGCCCCAAAACAATTACAATAGTAATATCAAAGATCACTGATCACAGATCACTATAACGGATATAAGAATAATGAAAAAGCTTGAAATACTGAGAGAATTATCAAAATTTGACACAGAGACACGAAGTGAGCACATGCTGTTGGAAAAATGGTGCTGGTAGGCTTGCTCAACGCAGGGTTGCCACAAACCTTCAATTTGTAAAAAACACAATATCTGCAAAGCATAATAAAGTGAAGCACAATAAAATGAGGTATGTCTGTATTTCCTTCATTATATCCTGCTTTGAAATTGCCTCTTTACTTGATATACATTACTCAGTCATGAATTCCTTGAGGGCGGAAGCTGTTTTCATTCAGCCTATGTCCCTAGTTCTTAGTACAGGAACTTGGTTGGCACTTAAGGTTGGTTTATCAAATGAATGAATTGACTGCATGAATAAAATGGTAATATTATTGTTATTACTTGATATTCTTTTGACAGATTCTTATTATCATACAACAGAAGAATCTGAATGGGTCTTGCTTCAGTCCCTTGCCTTTAAACTTAAAAAATTTAGACCATTAATGGGTAGTCTAGTCCCAATATCAGGAATCTCAATGAAAGCCCAAATCCTGCTTATCTAAAGTATATAATGTAATTTAGGAAGTAAGTGAGCAGTAACACAGGACTTGTCTTCTCTTTGCAGCACCTCCACCACTGCCTCCTAAAAATGTACCAGCCACCCCACCCCGAACAGGCTCCCCCTTAACTGTTGGACCAGGTAAGCTTTAGTCTTTTCTACTCTGGGATAATGTGGCAGTCAGAGCAGTGGCCCCAGACCTCAACATGCCCTTGAAGTGTCAAAAGCTATAAGCTAGACTAAACATGAAAATGTTTGTGTTTATCTTTCCTTCCATTAGAATTTACTGTGCAGATTTATTTTAAAACACTTCCCAAGTTTTGCAAAAGGATCACTTTTTCAGTTAATATTTCACTTTTATTTTTGTTGAATGAAAGCCACATTTGTATGTAAAATGAAAGGAAAAAATCTCAATATGAAAAGTCATTGTTTAATTAGCACCTCACTTCACTGGATCTCATGTTAATGATTTCTAGATCGATAAAGTCTCAAAGTACATTGTTTTTCTGAGGAACAATAAAAATTTTGCTAGAATTACAACTGTTTAGTCTTTAAAGATACAAGATGGTTACCCGAATGTGCAGCATACTTGGGTGGTGGGGAATTTTTTCCCAGTAGTTATTAAATTATTTATTATCCCATGGCAAAGAGATATGCAAAGATTATGAAATATGGCAAGGAATTGCTGCATGTGTTTAGCCAGATTTTTGTCTGAGTCATATCTATGTATTCATGTAATTTATAATCTGCCTAGTCTCATTAAACTCGGAAGTCAAAGTAGTAATGGTTACTTTATGTGTCTGGACTCATAGAATATGGATCTTTATCACCTTTGGAATTCTATTGCATCTTCATCCTTTGCTGTTTATGCAGCCTGGTGAGTTTGATAGCTGCAGAGTGGGATATTTATCAGCAAGAGCAAATGCAAGACATAGTCATCTACGAAATTTATGTTGAGTCAAATCCAATAGAGAGTCATCGCAAAGTCCCATAAGGAGATTATGGTGTTCGCAATTTCAAGCCATTTTGGTCCCTTTTCATTCCTATAAATTATGTTAGATACAAATAATTCTACCAGCAAAAAGATTATAAGTGTTTTGGATCATCCAAAGTGCTAACCCCACTTATCTGTAGCATTGGAGCCTTGAAGGTTAATGCCTTTCAAACTAGAAATATGGAAATACTAAGCCAGTTCTTATATCCAAAGTGTTATTTAACAGTAAAGTGGCTTCTATTCCTTCAAGCATCTGCCCGTGCCTTCCAGTTATTTGGGCAACAATTTCTAATATGAATTAAAAAAAAAAAAAAAAAACCGTTACTGTGGAGTCAATTCCAACTCATAGCGAGCCTATAGGACAAAGTAAAACTCCCCCATAGGGTTTCCAAGGTGCAGCTAGTGGATTCGAACTGCCAACCTTTTGGTTAGCAGCCGAGCTCTTAACCACTGCGCTACCAGGGCTTCTCTAATTTGAACAATCACAATTTTGAAAAAAAAAGGTACAGTTCCTCACAGGCCACTTGTTCTCAAATATTTTATTCCAAGCTGTAGAAGATTGTTTTTAATTTTTTTCTCTTGTTCCTGAGATGAATTAAAAAGAACAGCTGACTCCAATGTTTAGGCAAAACAGACTTTTATGTTTCATTGACTTCAGACAGATAAACATCACAGCCATGCCAATGGTGTTAACAGGTTAGACTTGACAAGGATTTATAAAGATGCTTTTAAAATTTTCTTCCCTATTAAACAGGTAGATATATCACAGCTCTAATAAGTACCAGATGTCTTCTTAATAACTTACATGTGTGTTGTGTGGGGTGTGTATGTGTGTGTTTGTAAATATATGTGTGTGAATATCTCTTTAAATCATCTTTGTACTGTGTTTCTGGTATATACAACTCATTACGACGAGATAGTTTTTAAAACCAGCAGATACTATGATTAGTTTATCAAACATTTTCATTTAATATTCTAAAGTAGACAATTCTTATAAAATACTATTCAAAATACTAAAAATAAAAAACATTGTGTTGTGCATATTTCAGTAGGACAGTTTTTCAAAAGTGACCTCCCGTTTAGAATTTGCAGTTCCAGAGCCTGTATTTCTCTCTGAGCCTGACACTGCCTTCTCAAAATGTCACACTTGTCCACTTGTGAGCAGCCTTTGAGAGCCATATCATGTTCATCACTTTAATGATGCTAAAGGTAACTAACTGTGGATACCTTGCAAAAGGGTATGTAATAGCATAAAACAACGATGCTCACATAACGGAAGCAGAAAAATGGAAATCTTCCTTCGTCTTCAGCTCCTAATCCAATGTAGATATTTTTGCATCCTAAAATATACCCACTGAGGCATGTATCTGCCAGGCTTTACCTCATGTTTGTAGCTATCATGCCTCCTCCCCCTCGTACAAATAACATTAACCAAGTCAATTAAAGTTTAAAATCAACTACTTTAACCACAGGAAGTGACCAGTCAGCCACAGAGGTCAAAATTGAAAAACTACCTTCAATCAATGATTTGGACAGCATTTTTGGCCCAGTATTGTCCCCCAAGTCTGTTACTGTTAATACTGAAGAAAAGTGGGTCCATTTTTCCGATACGTCCCCGGAACATGTTACTCCAGAGTTGACTCCAAGGGAAAAGGTGATGTCCCTACCAGCGGCATCAGACAACCCAGCTGAGTCCCCAGCTCCAGGCCCTCCTGGCCCCCAGGCCCTCCCAGGGCCTTCAGGCCCTGCTGGTCCTCCCGGTCCTCCGGGTCCTCCTCGCAATGTACCATCGCCACTCGATGTAGAAGAAGCCCAGAAGAAAGTTGCTGAGCAGACCTTCATTAAGGATGATTACTTAGAAACAATGTCATCTCCTAAAGATTTTGGGTTGGGACAGAGAGCAACTCCGCCTCCCCCACCACCACCCACCTACAGGACTGTGGTTTCGTCCCCTGGACCTGGCTCCGGCAGTGGTACGGGGACTGCCAGTGGTAGGTCTTACTGTTTGGTGTGCTTCGTGTGACAGGGAATGGCCATGGCTGCTGCAGTGTGAGCAATACTCTTCTCCTGCCTGGCAGTTGGCTTTAGAGCTTCAGCTATCCCTCCTTTGGTTTGGGTGTCCTGTGGCCCTGTGGCATGTCCTAGTCCATCAAATGCTCATAGTCATAGTCTAAGTCTGTGGATGTTTTCTGCCCCTCACTCCCAGCCCTTAGGAGTGCCCTGCCTCCCATCCTGCAGTTAGTTAGGAAGTGTATATTTTTAAAGCAAGCTGTGATGTCATTGTTTGGAACTCAAGAAAGTTCTAGAAAGCTGCATTTCACAATGGGTGGGTTTCATGTTTAATGTCTGATTTCCTTATCAAGATGCCTTCACAAGGATCCTAGATCTTTGTAGGTCATTTGGGGGTGGAGGGGGTGGTGGGGAGGTGGTGTTGACCATGCTAATTTCTTCTGAAAGAAAAGCAGGGTTTGAAATGCAGATTTGAGGGGAAAGCAAAAGGAGGTTTATCCCCAACCTAATCAAGCTGTTACCAAAAACAACACTGTTCTCAGTTTGACCATTTGGCATGCTTATCAGCCTATGATGTCAACTCTAAGTATGGGGACAGGTGATGGAAAAGATCTATCAGAAATGCAACTTTTGGGACGCCATATGCAAATTTTGACATTGAATTTGATTTTTTGCTTTTCCTTATGTGAACCTTCATTTTGTATTTTCTAATTATGAAACTATGTGAACACCTGCCATGCATACTAAAGAAGTGGCAAGATTTTTTCTAGTGCATCCTCTTCTGTCTCATTTTTTCCACTGTTACTCACGTTTGTCTGGCTAGATCCTCCAGTCTCTTCCCTCCTGTGCATGTGGTTTCGGTTTAGGCACCTCCCATGCGGTTGCATCCGCTATTTGTTTTTCATTTGCTTTGAAAGAGGCAACCAGGCTTGTTACTTAGATCTAGGAAGCGACAGAAAGGAAAGGCATTTGCCTCTATATTCGGTCATCATTGCTGCCTCTTTCGGTAGAGCGTCTTTCAGTGCTGGCTCTGTGTACTGCACTGTGTACTACAAAACCAATATTTTACATCAGTAGATGTGCTCCTGTACTCTCGATCCACCCCCCACCCCCACAAGAAGAGAACTATTCAATGGTCAAATGTTTGGGAAGCATTATGTTGATATCGGCATGTTTCTTTACCACAGGAATTCTCAGGGCCATTATTTTGCCAATAATGGTCAGTGACAGTCACCATTATTTTGCTTTAGTTTCTTGTGCGGGGGACCATGCTAAGTGCTTTATGCACATTATTTCATCTTCACAACACCATGTGGTGGATAACTCTTGTCCCCCCCCCCACACCCATTTTACAAGGAAAACTGAAGCACAAAGATGTCAAGTAATTTTCTCAAGTTTACATAGCTAGAGGTGACAGACCTGGGATTCAGACTCAGGCCTTTCTGATCCCCAGCGCGTGTTCTTAACCACTACGCTCTCCAGGGACCCTTGTAAGGTTTAGCTACAAAACATCTCAAGCTTATTTGACCACTGACACCCAGCTATCTATACTGCACAAGTGCTATCAACAAGGTCACCAAAATCTTCTTTCCAAATGTGCTCCTCTGTGTGTGCTCCTTTCTATAATTTGAGAAGATTAGAGCACCCAGGTTCATTCCTCTATTGTTTTTTTAGGTCTTTTTGGGTACATGAGACTCCTTTCTAATTTGTAAAGGTAGTAAATGGCCCCTGTGTGAAGCCTTCAGACCTCCAGCTGGCTACCCTACTTTAGAAAAGAAAGCTAGTCTTCCGGTTGTAAGAGAGGGATGTGCTTCCAGTGTTTCCTATGGGACTTTCTTTGCTGGGCCAGGGTTTTTCAGGAATGCTTATCTACCTCCAGCGATGGGTCATTATGCTCTTTCTCAAAGTAAACAGCCTCAGTGGGAGATGGGCTTTATTATTCCTCTGTTTCCTCCATCACCTTCCACAATTTAATTGCCACTGATCTAATGAGTGAAGAGAGGAGCTTTGGCTTTCTTGTTTTAATGTTTAACTACCATATTCTTATTTGAAATTATCTTAAAATGTTACCAGTGAAGACTATTGATTCTTAATAATTGAGCTGGAAAAAGCTGTCCTTTGCTGGTATTAAAGGATTGAATTTCTAAGTGGGATATTGAACTAGACCAGTGAAGCCCATGAATAAATAAAACTTTGCACCATTATCTCCCCAATTAAGTCTCAGTTTATTTGCTGCTTAATCTTTTATTGATGAAACATACACAGACTGGCAAAAATGTAAATTTAGGATTAAAACAACACGTTGTGGCCTCATGTTTTAAAGATTAGTGTCTTAGTTATCTAGTGCTGCTATAACAGAAATACCACAAGTAGATGACTTTAACAAACAGAAATGTATTTTCTCAGATTTAGGAGGCTAGAAGTCTGAATTCAGGGTGCTGGCTCTAGGGCAAGTCTTTCTCTGTCGGCTCTCGAGGAAGGTCCTTGAGTTTTCTGAGTTCTGCTCCTGGATGATTTTCCTGTGGCTTGGCATCTCTCTTCCCCTTCTCTGCTTCTTTCACTTGCTTGTTTAATCTCTTTTATATCTCAAAAGAGATTGGCTCAAGATACACCCTATACTGACCCTGTCTCATTAACATAACAACGAAAACCCATTCCCAAATGCGATCATCACCACAGGCACAGAGGTTAAGATTTACAACACATATTTTGGGGGGACACAATTCAATCCATAACAATTAGCAATGCCTTTTACTATCTACTTTTTATAATATGTAGCCTGATGGGACTAACTTTTCCTTTACTCCTCAAGTGATGTTTAACTGGATAGCATTGTGCTTATTTTTCAACTTTCATTCACAGCAAGGTGACTGTCACTGACCAAGTGTAGACAGTACCTACAGCCTTGTGAATGAGAAGAGTTAGCTGCTAAAAGACAGTCGGAAGTTAAGAATTTGCTCTTAAGAACTTTAATTTTCTTATGGCAAAATGTTATACACACCTTGTTTGGCCAGAATGTTGCTTTACTGGAATGCAGACTCTGATTCTTGGCAAAGGCTGCACTTTTCCCATGTGGGTTGTGTACCAGGGATGAGAAGGAGAACTTTATTGGTTTGCAACAAGTTTGGGGGGCAGGGAAAGATATGTGATAATAGAGATAGAATATTCAGTGCAACATTTTCCAATATGAGAAACTAAAACAATATTAAATAGATGTTATACACACACATTTTCACTCGTAAGCAAATAAGTTTGAGCTATACAGGGTTGAATTAGCAAAATAAACCCACCCAGAGGCAACTTGGAAGACAGGCCTGGCAATCTGCTTCCAAAAGGTCAGAGCCTTAAAAACTCTATGGAGCAGTTCTACTCTGACACAAATGAGGTCGCCATGAGTCAGAATTGACTCGACGGCAACTAACAACAACAACAATTTTCTAACTACAAGTCTGTTTAGAGCTGTCCTGTCCAATACGGTAGCCACTCACCACACATGGCTGTTTTAATTGTCATTGTAATGAATTAAAATTAACTAAAAGTAAAAATCCGTTTCCTCAGTCACATTAGCCACAATTCAAGTGCTCAATGGCCAAATGTGGCTAGTAGCTATCTGGTGGGACAGCACGATTCTAGAACAGTTCCGTCATCACAGAAAGCTCTGTTGGACAGCACTGTCTTAGGACTTTCAATATGCTACTCTCTGAAAAGAGACCTAGTATGTAGCCCTTCCCACACACATTTGATACTTTTTTCCAGAGAAATGGTGTAATTATGTTCTAAAGAACACAGTTTGGGAAGGCTGCTTAGTTCTTTACATAATTCACTCGCTTCTATTAACAACCTTGTGGTGTATTAGCCTCGTTTTGCAGATAAGGTAATTAAGGCTTGAAGAGGGAATTTGGCCATGATCACAAAGCTAATAAATGGCAGAACCAAGATCTGACACTAAATCTGTTGCGTTCCATAGCCTATGCCTTTACTACTTCTTCCTAGCTTCCCTAACTGCCCCCTGCCCCTCTACCTCCTTCCCACATACGCGCAGAAGATGAGAGGTGAAAGTTGAAGCCAAAGTTACGTGGTTCTCAGGGGTTACCAAAGAAACTATGATGGAGCCTCGACCTGAGAGCAGCGAATGGATTGAGAGGATGTCGAAGTGTGCCAAATTTGTGAAATCACGAAGTTCAGTTAATGTACATGTGATTTTTTGTTTTTTTAAGTTAAACTTTAAACAGTAATGTTGTTGAACTTATTTTCCAGCATTGTCCTTGGGAATAAACCCTGCTTGAGGGGAAGAATGAAAGTATAACTGAAGATGGGATAGTGAGGATAGAGAGGCACAAATAATAGCCATCTAGACTCTTAAAACAGGGAACAGTCGTGTGATCTCACAAAAGCATCTGAAGTCTTCATTCTGTTGCGAAATACTGAACATCCTCTGCTGAACCTCAGGGTTCAGTCATGCAGTGTTTCCCTGACATGTCCTCTTGCTTCTCAAACACCCTGTTAGTGACTTCCTAACTGCACAACACATTGATTAAATCAATTCGGTAAAGAAAACAAATGAGTTAACCAGGGTGTCCATAAAGGAAATGGAAAACAATTAACTAAACACTTTTTCTTTCTTCTTTTTTTTTTTTTTACATTTGGTCATATCTGTTTCAAAAGACAATATGTTTACCATTATCATCAACATCTATTGCTTTACATTTGGGTAGCATTTTATAGTTTAGTGAACACTTTCGTAGCATTTTTAATTTTGAGTCTCACAACTACCTTAGAAACATTTCATTTTTTAAAACAGAGAAGCTGAAGCCCAAAGAGGTTAAGTGACCTGCTTCAGATCCCATAGTTAATCAGAGGCAGGCAGGGCCAGAACTCAGATCAGCTGACTCTTCATCCAGTGTTTTTTCAATATTCCACGCTGCTTTGATGACAACTCTTTAGTACTTTCCCAAGCATTAATCTAAGGGATTTGTGTTTTGTTTTTTCTCTTCTGGAGCAGTTAGGAAAAGGATAAGCCGCTGACCTTTTCTGGTATTGTTTCAGAAGAATATTGGCTTGGAAGTAAACTCATCAATAGACATTTTGGGCCATTACTAAGGCATGATTCTCCCAAAGTTAAACAAACCAAACAAAATCCACTGCCGTCGAGTTTATTCAGACTCATAGCAATCCTATAGGACAGAGTAGAACTGCCCCATAGGGTTTCCAAGGCTGTAATCTTTACAGAAGCAGACTGCCCTATCTTTCTCCTGGAGAGCAGCTGGTGGGTTTGAACCGCTGACCTTTCAGTTAGCAGCTGATTGCTTTAACCACTGCACCATAGAGCATCTTCCAAAGCTAAATAGAACCCCAGAAAAGCTCCATGAAACTTCCTGACAAAGACTTTGCTGTTTAAACATTTACTTCTCATCTCTATGCTGTCACTTCTGTCTTCTGAAAACATGCTGGGTATAAATCTACTAATATGTACATACTCAAGAAAAAACTTTGTAGTGGAATCTAGCAAAATATATCTTACTTTTTACCACCTCAGGAGATTAGCCAAAGACTAAGAGTATTTATATTGAGAGAGATGTGCAAGCAGACCATGCAAAAATAGCAACAGGCTTTATGCAAAATGTAGGACTCCACAGTCCTTCTGAAACAAGACGCTGTGTTTGAGAGCTTAGGCTTTGGAATTAAATAGACCATTTGAGCTGTGTGACCTTGGACAAGTTACTGAATATCTCTGTGCTCTCGTTTCTTCCTCCAAATGCTGAGATAATGACAATACCTACCTTAGAAACTTATTGAGAGTTAAATAGGTAATGCATGGCAAGTGCCTATCGTAGATCCTGGCCCAATAAAATAAAAATTAAGAATACAGTAAGAAAGTGGTGGTGGTGAAGAGGAGGTGGGTGTAGAGACAGGGAGGGGGCAGTGGAGGAAGTAGGCTGGGGGTGACATCAATAATTAACAGGGTTTCCCACTAGTGTGATTACATTTAGAATAAATAGGACAGAAAAACACGTCTAAGATTTCAGATTCTTTAAACAACAGGAGCAGGGTTTACCCCCATGGACTCTCCTGAGAAGTAAATTCTGAGATCATGGTTTTTGACGCTCAACTTCAAATATCTCTGAGAATATGAAAATATAGAGACTAAAATTGGTCTCCAGAGAGCAGGTGTGTATGTGAGCGTGAGCGTGAGCGTGTGTGTGTGTGTGTGTGTGTGTGTGTGTGTGTGTGTGTGTGTGTGTGTGTGTGTGTGTGTGTGTGTGTGTGTGTGTGTGTGTTTGGGCATTCCAGGTGAGGAGGGGAGATTTTCCTGGGGCAGAATTTCTTAGAATTTTCTTGAAATGATTTTATGCCTATATTTCTCTCCAAAGTGACAAAACTTTAGAGGTGGTTGGAACCTTTCTGAACAAGACCTGTTTGAATATTGATTTGACTTTCTTAAGGTGTTTAACCAGGTGATTTTGCCATGTGTCCCAGATGTATGATTGAAGATCAGACCCCTGTGTACAGAGACTCCACTGGTGTCCTGTCATGTGCATGCCAGCCTCTGTATGTCTTCTTTGTTTCATATGCTTGTCATTGACAGCCAGAAAGATAAATCCAAGTGGCTCTTTCAAAAATCATCACAAAAATCATTGTGGGCAAAGTCTACGTAGGCAGATTCCAAAGCAGCCTCCTTCAAAAAACCCTCTAAATTCAATGCGTTTATTAAGATTCTAGACACAAAGTACTCATGCAACATCTGATTTATTATATCTTTTCTTTTGCTTGCTATCAGGTGTTTGGGCAAATTGATAAGGTTCGAGTGCATGTTTTAAAGCACAGTAAAATGGGTAATCTCTTACTCATGGTTACAAAACAACCTAAAGTGAAAAAATCATTCATCTTTCTTCAAGTTCTAACTTCTATTCATTCATCCTGGATATAAAGAAACTCTGAATATATGCAAAAAAATAGGAAAATTGATCATAAGTTTGGTGTGTACGTGGTCAAAATAAAAGGTCTCTACCATGCAGTCATAAAAATCTTAATGTATTCTCTGTCACAAATAGAGCAATAAAAGGATTTACCTTTCACTGGGTGCTATATGACAAGGAAAGGCAATGAGCTTCAGCTTCTGTCGTCAACCATAGTTGAACTGAGTAATTGTTTTTTTTTCTTAAAAAAAAAATACCACGTGCTATAGTGTTTGGTATAGTTACTGCTGACATGAAGCGGGACTGACATTGCTGCCATGGGAACAGGGAAGGAGGGATCAAGCAATGAGAGCGCTTTGGCCACAGGTATTTCCAGACGCTTTTAATACCAGTTTATTTTTCAGGTGCATCCTCCCCTGCTCGACCAGCCACTCCCTTGCCTCCTTGCAGCAGTACCACCCCACCTCCACCTCCTCCCCGGCCTCCATCTCGGCCAAAACTACCTCCAGGAAAGCCTGGAGTCGGAGATGTGGTATGTTCCCCTCTGCCCTGCCTTGCTCAGAAACAGATAGTGAGAATGACAAACTCAAGAACGCCTGGACACAGGGCAACTGGGCTTCAGGGCCAAGCATTGTAGCACTAGGACAAATGGCCCTTAGAGGTCGCATCTGAAAGAGAGTTGGTGCAGTATGGGTGCACGTTTCAACTCTCAGCTCTGCTGCATTGGGGTTTGATGAAAATTAAGACAGTAATGTTCAATTATGCTAAATCCTTTAGAAAGGGAAAGGTTTATTTTCATTATATTTATCTGATTTTGGAGGACAAGTCCTTATTTCTGACTCCAAACGACAGAAAAGTTATTGGTGGTAGGCACACTATGTGAATTTAAAAAGGAGAATTGTGGCCCCCATGGATTTGTTCCAGAAGCTTCTTTGCCTTGTGTTTTAAGGCTGGGGGAAAGAAGAGCATTCTGTTTGATCTTTTGTCAAGAGACTTGTGGTAGAGGCAGATTTCTTTGGTATCTGCACACGGAAGTTACAAACTGATGATGCCCATAACTTTTGTTTTGGCTAACGCAGTACAGTGTTTTGTATTTGAATCTCTTTAGATGACTACGAGCTCTCACATTATGTTACCTGCTTAGTCCCTGAGGGCTTGTGAGTTCACAGGCCTGAAACAGAACTGCTGACCACACCACAGATCCCAGCTTCTCTAAAGCTGGGCGTACCTATTGAGTTTAGCATGTTTATGGTTTAGGGTGCCTCTAGTTGCAGTCCATGAGACCCTGTGTAGGTATATTGAATCAATTCCAGTGTTAAAATGGTTTCACTTGTACTCCTTAAAGAGCCAGAGTTGTCATATCTGGGGCTGGGATACATTAACAGTATGAAAGTACTACGGCTTGCGTATCTAACTTTTCATCTCTTTTCTTCTCCCCGCAGTCCAGACCTTTTAGCCCTCCCATACACTCTTCTAGCCCTCCTCCGATAGCACCCCTAGCCCGGGCTGAAAGCACTTCTTCAATATCGTCCACCAATTCCTTGAGTGCAGCTACCACTCCCACAGTTGGTAAAAATTATCTCCTCTCTTTTAATCCGTTTGTGGTTTTGACTGGCTATTTTATATGATCTGACATCCCCAAGGCCCTATGTTTCTGGTCAAAATTGTTTTGCTGTGAGTTTTGCTACTATCATCTGACTCTTCTTTTAAAAGCACCTTCTCAGCAAAGGAGGCAAAGTAAATAAATAAATGAAAGTCAAGTAGATAAATAAATGAAAGAACATTAACACCTGTGTTTTGCAGGTTTTTTCTTATGGTATTACATATAGAGAGGTCTCCATAAAAGTAAAGAAGAAACCGCCAAATAAGGTCCTGTAATTTAGATATTGTTTCTTGTAATAAAAGTAGGCTCCTTTGAGGGGGGATGTTTCTTTAAAATTCCAACTGTGTAATACATCAGAAATCACAAAATGTAGAACTTTCATTTCTTGACTCTCATTTCTTCATCGTTTTTGGCTGTCCTTATATTGACAAATGGTATAAACATTGGCATTGTGGGACTTAAGCAAACTCTTTGAATCTTTTTTTGTTTGTTTGTTTTTTAGTGCTTTTCAGTGATGTATGATAAATTTTCCCAGAGAAAAAATTCATTGCTGGCATTTTCAGTAAATGCCTTTATGCCTCTTTTCATTATGGTGTGATGAAAGTGAAGAGTTGAGAATGACTGCTCAGCTGGATGGTTTTCCCAGGTCTAAATGCCTCCTTTTGCCTGGAGTGGCTTCCCTCTTCCCAAGGCTGGTCTCTACACCATTTCACCCACCTTCCGTAGGCTTCTTCCTCTCTTATTTTTGCATGGTGTCTCTCTTGTCTAACATGGGGCTTTCCCATTCCATCTTTCCCATGTAACTCCATTCCCTATTCTCTTCCTCTATTGTTTGGAACTCCCCTCCCAGGCTTCTGAAGAGCATAGTATAGAGTTGCTTATGTGAGAAGTAGCTTGATCAAAGCCTGAAGCTCTTCTGGAGAAAAAACACCTGTCTTTAAGGTGTGCCCTTTAGAGCCCCTAAAGAGAGTGTCTCCTATATCACATGCTCTGTATTTTTAATCATACTATCGCAAGCATCCCCATCAAATATGGAGAAAATATAGCCCATTACCAGTTTCATATGATTCATTAATAGACATATATTTACCATTACTTATATAGCCAAGTCTATTTCTTCTCTGCTTAATTAATGGGGAATTTGGGGTTTCCTATTTTTTAGATGTCTATTAGCCATTTCTCGTGCTCTCTCTCTTTTTTTTTTTTTTCCCGTGACATCCCAGCCTTATTTTTGAACTCTACCTCTTTAATACTCCTTGATTGCTACAGTCACTTTCTCCACTCCTTTTCCTTTTTTTTTTTTAATCCCAAGATCATGTGTTCTACCCATTCCATGTGATTGGCCTTATTGGTCAGAGAGAAAAGGAAGAAGGGTGAACCGTCACTCACAAAGCCATCCCCAAGTGACCTCGGATGAAATGTCTAACATGTTCTTTCAGCTTACTCAGATGCACGGAGAAAATTGCACACGCAGAGAACTTGAACTATGTTCAAGTTTTGTACACCGTGTTTCTACGCTCTCTGCTGCAGAAATCTCAAATCTTAGCCAGCTACTTTGATCTATAACACACCTCACATGTGTATTTTCAAGATGAACCAAAGAGGGGTTAAAAAGAAAATAGCCACATGAGAGGGTAGTCACATTGCTTCATTGCTGAGGAGCATTCTGATTAATCTGTTTAGTTCTTTTATTTTTATTTGGTTTTCATCTTCCCACTGCATCTCTCACCTCCTGTTCTTTATTTCCTCCTGCTGCCGTGGCTCATCTGACAGCCACTCCTCCCTGAAGTAAATACATTGTCAAATGACCGGCTGCCAGCAGCTTCTTGTGTACTGCTGTTTCTCTCTTTCTGGAGAGGATGTGCTTTGGCTGTTTAGCACCAAGGAGTTTCTTCATGGCTGATGTGGACTGTCAATTTAATGTAGTCAACGGCTTGCCTTGACATAGAGAATTTCAGCAGCAAATTCCCTGAAGTTGATGGCTCAACAATTTCCTGCTACCACCACAATATTTTTTTTACATTCCCCATGACACTTGAGCCAAATTTGGGGCAAGTGTGGTGGGCACAAAATAAGCAAAGTTTAAAGTAACTCAGGGACTAAATTTTTACGAGCAAGTCTAATCTGTCTTCTTACACAAGTCATATACGAAAATATCTCTAAAGGACTTTGGGCATAACATCTTTCATGAAAGCTATGATTATGAAGTAGTCCAATGCCACAGCTGAAAATAAGCCTTTTTGTATATAGTCACACTGAAATAATGAAGAGCTCCTATGTGACTCTATTTCATTGAATTAAAGATACCCTTAAATATAAGCTATATCATTATTTTATATATCGCTAAGAAGGAAGAGGGAAAGATGTCATTAGGCAGAGATGTAATGCAGTCTTATGACATTGGTTATAAAATCCACCCCAATTTCAGAGATGTTAAAATATGAAAAAAAATGCACATCTTATAATCAGTGAAATACAGTAAACTCTTTTTACACTCTAAAAAGCTCACAGGACCTGCACTCTTTGGCTTTGGGAAAACATTCCTACTAATATTTTGGAGATAGAGAAAATGTTAAAAATTATTCTACTATAAGAATCAAACTCTTAGGCATGTAACTCCCTATTCAAAACAGGGCATTATCTCTGCTTGTAAATATCCATTTTTATTGCTTGTTTATTTTTATATTCGATGGCAGGTTTTTTAATATGTTTCAATATCTCCCTTTAGGGCCCCACCACAAAAAAACCACCGTAAAGGCAATTTTTATTCACTGTTAAGTATGTTCTTTCACTGTTAATTATGCATTTTAAATTGCATCTTTAACATCCCAGGAATCCGTAATGACTGAAAGGTGATCATTTATGAGCACCAAAGGAAGCATCATATGGACTTTGAGCAGAAGTGAATTCGATTCAGTAGTGAAATATTAACCACAGCATCTAAAACTTAAAATGTTTCCTCTAAGTCTTTATCTCTCCAAGCTTTCTGAATTGAACACACTTTTTTTAAAAAAAAAAAAAAAAAAAAAAAGCCTGTCTTAACTGCCAATTATTCTACACAAAAATAAAGACAGATTATTTTTGGAAGTGAATGTTTATAATCCCAATAAAAATTCTCACCTTTGATTTTAGTCTTTTTTTTCCTATGTTGTTATTATTGTTATTATTATTATTTTGGAAAGGTGTGTTTCCAGTAGTAGGTTCCTCATCCCAGATTGACTTGAGGCAATTTCCACGGTCCATCCTTAAGGAAACTGTCCCCTCTGCACTTAATTTAGGTGTTGCCCTTCTTTAAACAAAGCACAGGGCTATCCAGTGATTTATTTTTATTCTCTCGTTTATTTAGGATGTTTTTTCCTAAGCCCTCAAAGTCTATAACCCCCATAAAGAAAATCATAAGCATA
Source organism: Dugong dugon (assembly GCA_030035585.1). Lineage (NCBI taxonomy): Eukaryota > Metazoa > Chordata > Mammalia > Sirenia > Dugongidae > Dugong > Dugong dugon. The sequence goes on from CM057462.1 coordinate 95,733,067, forward strand.
CTGCTTAATCCTTATGAAATTATTCAGTTGTAACTTCAGCTCAAAGACAGATGGCAGTGTTGGAGGCTTCTCATTTTAAGGAGACTGTATATAGGAAATCAGTCCTTCAACATTAAGGAAGTTCTGCCATTCCCCACTGGTGAGTCTGAAAAGACGCCTTCACATCCAGTTAGTGCCAATGTAATTCTTTCGCTTCCTGTTTTCTAGAAACATTGTTGAGTGTCCTTTACTGCCAGTTCTGTTTGTCCTATGCCTCTCCTGTAGATATATAGAAGTTACAGTAACTTGTTCTAGCTACCAAGAAAGCCACAAGTGTAATAAAAATTATAATGGACAAGTGATGTCCTAGGACCTTAAGAATTGACAAAAAAGTAGCTTCTCTGCCTTACTTTCTAAGTCTAGGAGGCAAACTAATAGAATGTTTTCCAAGGAATATTACTCCTCATGGAATCATTTACTATCCTCATTCATTCCCTTATCTTACATCTCTGTATTGTAGGTGGGATTCTCCCTTACTGGTCTGTATCCAGATTTTATTCTATTTTCTATTAAAATTGTAATAATTCCCATAGGACCTGTGGCATTGAGTACTTTTTTATAAATCACATAGTGGAAAAATCCCCCTTGCTCATGTGTGTTAGTGAGGAGGGAGACTGTGTGCAGAGATCTGTAACAGTTGAGGTCCCGAGCATCAGTTCAGGATGTTGTGACCAATTCACAAAGACATTTGGCCACAGCTGGAGTCCATAGCCAAAGAGGGAAGTATAATAATGCTGTTCAAAATTAACAGTCCATAACTACCAAAGGCAGGTGCAAGGCAAATTGAATTTGGATACTGATGAGGCTGAAATGGGATGGTTCATGCAAGGACCTCAGATTTATTCTGTGGCTTTTTATGGTCATGTTAAAAGCTTCTTCTTTCCCTTCGGGGAAAGGTGCATGCTGAGTGATCCTGTTGAGCTGTCAGTGCTCTGTCAGGAGGATCTTGTTGATGGACATATGTCTGGCCACTTGAGAGTTGCGTGGGAGTGAAATACACTCACACAAGTCAATTATTAATGATACCGCCTCTAACAACTCCCTGAGAAGATGGAGCGTGACTTCCACCAAGGGGCTGACTTCAGCCAAATTCACAGATGTGCAAACTTGACCTCTTTTTAAATTTTATTTTAATTTCTTCTCATAGAATCATCATAAAATTATGATAACCCCAGTGACTTAAGTTTTGTTTCTTTTTTCCATTAAAATCATTTCTTGTGTTTCGATCAGTGAAGTGTGCTGTTTGATTTCATTTGGGATTTGTCTTTCTGTTTTTGTTTTCCATTCCTTTATGATTCTTTGGTTCGTAGTGTCAGAAGATGATGTTTTTTATGACAAACTGCCCTCGTTTGAAAGGTGCTGTGAAACGCCTGCAGGTATGGTGCTAGCCAAGTCATCTCTAGATACTTAGACTTTAAAAATCCAAGCCATTACTCCATCTGAATGCTATAAACTTCACGGACATGCTCCTCACTCACGAGTGTCCAGAGCTTCTCGGATGAACATTGTATATTCTCTGTCCACTGTGGAACTCATTCCACTGAAACATTTTTAAGTGAACGTATTACAAAGCAGCAGGTTGCATGACAGTTTCTCAGTGAAAGTGTTCAAAAAAAAGGTGAGGCGCTATTGCTTTATGAATTTTCAAAGGAAGGAATAATTTAACTGCTCAGAATTACATGTCCAGTGACTGCTTTTTAATTAAAAAAAAAAAAAATAGAGCAGCGTTAGTAACTTTGTTTTCTCTTTGGTATGTAGGTAAAGGATGTTTTGTGTCTGGATGCTTAAGGTGATTCCAGGGGAGGGGTTGGAAGATGTATGACATCTTCCAGGAACTTTAAATCAATATGCAATGTTGTTGTCATTTAAAACCGAAACTAACGTTTTATACAACCCATAACTCCAAGTTTATCTTTTTGTGAAAACATAGAAGGGGATGACATTGACGATGAAATGGATACAGCAATTGCTGAATGACAGTTTACCCAAACTAGTGCAGTTAAAATATGCTGATGCCCCTGCATGGCCAGGAAGACTTCTGCTCCATGCACACAGGCACCAAGTATCCAGCCGCCGGCAACACGTGCCCATCCCTTTAGGCCTCCATAGCTTTGCTTTTGCTTTCTGATTCCTGAACTAAAACAAAGCATAGATTTGCAGGCTTCCTTGTTTTTTTTTCCCTCCCCCTGCACGTTAACGGCATGCCTTGCCTCCACCTGACCCCATAGTGAGATTAATGACCTGCTCTGTTAACTCATACTGTGTCCTTCTCTCTCCCTCTCCTTAACCTTTCCCATCCCGCTTCAACTCCTGGCCATACAGAGAATGAACAGCCTTCCCTCGTTTGGTTTGACAGAGGAAAGTTTTATTTGACTTTTGAAGGTAAGTAGTACATAGCATACCAGATTCTAATTGATACTCCCCTCATCCTTTTTCCCCCATTTGCATTTCAAAATCCCAGTTTTCTTCAAAAGACCCGGTGTCACTTTTCTATATAAAAATGCTATGGCTACTTAGAAAATACTAAATATTAAAGAAAATATTTGTGAATTTGGTTTGTCTGTGATTTTCAATTTTTCATATTGAAAAAAATGAAAGCTAATCTGTAGTTAATATAATTAACTGTAGTTAATTGAAAAAAAAAAAAAAAAAAAACAATCAAAACACCTTTTCTGACCAAGGAACTTAACTCTGTCAACCAGGGCTCTGTCCTAACTTTTCTGCAAATGTAATGCCACAAATAGGACATTTTTTGGTTGGTATTGGTATTTAACTTTGTTTTGGATAATTAATGTTTCAGGTACGACGTGCATTATTGTCAAATGTAAATACATATATATGTTCTTATGGCAAGGAATGCGGCATGGGAGAACACAAAAATGGGAAAAATTAAAAAGGAGTATTTTAGTAAGTTCCATCTGTACTTTCTGAAATTGCAATTGGGATGACTGCAGTAAAATGGACATCTATTGCCAGACTTGCCATTTTAGAAGATTAAAGAAAATATGCATAAATACAGGCAGTCCCTGGATAATGAACGAGATCCGTTCCTAACTGTGTCTTTAAGTTGAATTTGTAGGGAAGTTGGAACAAGTGCATATGGTTCTTATTTAGCTTTGCTTTAGTGCAAGAAAAGGCTCGAAGCCTTTTCAAGGTTTTAAAAGCTGCGTGTGCAGCGAGTAAAGGTGCTTGTAACAAAGAATTTGTTGTGAGTAGGGGTTGGCTCAGTCATTTCAAAGTGAGGGCAAATTTACATGACGTTAAAGGGCAAGTACAGTTGCCCCTTGTCTGTAAGTCGGACATTCGTAACCCGGGGACTGCCTGTACAATGTTAAATATCTAACCTCAATGTTTGATTGTTATATTCAGTATTTAGGAGTAACGTTCTTCTGACTCATATTTCCATTCTAAATCATCTTAACTCACCAGACGTTTGATGAAGTACCCATTTAAAATAATGATGGGAAAATATTATGTAATTAATGGGCCATTTGTGATTTAGGGCTCTACTTTTTAAGATTCTAAGTTATTCCTGGGATCAAAAATTGGACAAAAATAAATTACACCCCAAAATTGAATCTAGATATTGAACTTGTATTTTATTATAACAAAAATAATTTTCCTAAATTGCATGTGCATCTTAACACAATATAAAAAAATCAGAATGACTGATAAATATTTTTAAGTAGTTTGTATGGTTGTAGCTTTTTGTTGTTGTTTTTGGTTTTTTGCTCGTTTGTTTTTTTCTATTAACAGTGAGTTGGTTTACAAGATCATTCTAGGAATGGAACTTATCTTGGAGTGAATTAGATAGCAGCAGGAAAGATGGTCTGATTTAAAACTTTCCAAATAGCCTCCTGTCTTGGCCTGGCTTGGGTAGAAGGGCAGGTGGGTTGGTAGTTTTCAGGAAAGGAAGTGTATTTTCTACATAATGTTGAAGCCTTCATTACCCCAGGACATTAATTTTGTTATAACCAAAATGCAAATTCTGCAAACTTGTGACCTTCTAAGCTTTCTCTGTGAATCAGATAGAATTAAAAAGTACCCAAGTGTCTTTTTACAGATCAGCATATCTCAAAAGGAGATTCTACGGTTGAGTAGGACAGTATCTTGAAGTACAGCAAATAGTTATGTAGGTAAAGGCCCATTCTCTGGTTTCAGCCTGGCCACAGCAGAAGCTGTAGTTTACCCTGTTTTAGTCAGGAAATTAAACAGTGTACTATGTCAACCCTCAAGTAGTTACCTGGGACACCCAAAAGCAACTCTGGCAGTTTTTTGTTTTGTTATTTATTTTGGCTTTGGCATGTTTGTTTTCTTGTGTTTTAGTATGGGTCTCTTTTAACAGAAACAGCTGGACGTTTTTGAAGATACCAATCTAAAGTCACTTTCGGTTCTTGGCTTGTTTGTTTTTAAATATATATTATCAGTCAAGTATAAGTGTTTTTAAAATGTGTGTAATAACACGTCATGTAAACCAATTCTTTTTTTTCACTGTAGGAAAATAAGGTATTTGTTAGTAAGTCTCTGGTAAAGGATTCCCCGGGTGGTGCAAACAGTTAACACACTTGGCTGTTAACCAAAAGGTTAATGGTTCAAGTCCATCCAGAGGTTCCTTGGACGACAGGCATAGATATCTACTTCAGAAAAATCAGCCATTGAAAACGCTAGGGGGTTAAAAAAAGAAAATCCTAGGGAGTACAGTTCTACTCTGGCACACATGGGGTCGCCATGAGTCAGAGTCGACTTGACAGCAACTGTTTTTTTAGATCGGTAGCATTGCCTTTCTTATTAGTAAGATCCAAATTCCTCTAATCATCTCAATACAGGCTAAGAGAAGTCAAGCCAAAAAAAAACAAAGTTTTAATAGATATTAACTGGAAGCTCAAGTGTTGTGCTGTCTTCATTTTGACTTTGACTCCAGTTTTGAAAGCATGGATGAAGTGTCTTGAGGGGCTGTGGAAGCAGTTACATCAACACCAGTATATTGTATGTCCCTGCTTATCTCACTAACAACATGTTTATGTAGCTGAAAATACATTAAAATGAAGTTCAAGGGCAGCCCTAGGAAAAACTAAAAATGAAACCATGCCACCTAAGCAAGGCTTGCTATGTATTAACAATGGAGGTTTGTCTTCAAAGTTTATGTGCATCACCTCAGGTATTATTAACTAGTGCAGGCTAGAAGAACTTTTTATTTTCTTCTGTAATGATAACATGACACAGAAGTAGTGACATTTTAAATTAACTTGGGAATACTACCCCCTCCCCAAATTTTTAGATTCCAAAAAAAAAAGACTGTCATTCACATATTTTGTTGAATAGCGTTTCTAACATATTCTTCTAGGGCTCTTTGGTTTTATCCACCTTTACTATTATTAATATTAGTTATTTTTATCTTCAATTATTCATTCAGGGAAAGTAGAAAAGGAAGAAAGATTCTCATGTCAAAATATTTACCTGTTATAAATAACTTTTAAATTGTTATTTATTAATTTATGTATTATGTTTTTATAGTGCTCAAAACTTCAGCCTGTCTTACCCATCACTTTGTTCTCATAATAGTTTAGACATTGTAGTCACTCATTAATGTATGAGCCACTGACCAACCAGCCAAGTGAATAATGAACATTTGGCTTATGAGTTTATTTGGAGAAAACACAAGGTATTTCAAACTTCCAAATGTGATTTAACAAGAGAGATAGTAATGTGTTAGTCAGTGGTCCTAACTCTCAAGAATTCCATAGGTTTTCTTACGTGAGTGTTTTAGCCTCACCGATACTCTTAAATAACTCTTTCGTTAACCGTTGGTATAATGGTACACCAGCCACTTTTTGATGCCTCTGGACCTCATAGGTAGTATTATTTTGGTTCTAATGCATTTAGCATCCAGATGGGTCCCTTTTGAAATGTGTGAAGCTCAGCAGAGTGGAGTTGGAGCCTCACTGTAGGCTGAGCATTCTATTAGGTGATACTTCCTGGATGTATTAGTTTTGTAAATTTTTGTAAACTTTTGCCTTATTTTCCCTTACTTCTATGAGGTAAGGCTTGAAAGCATAAGTATGGCTTTCCCGTGTGATAGTTAGGGAGCCCTGATGGGTTTATTTTGATTTTTCTGTGCCATATTTGGAAAACTGGAGGTTCCCCATGTAACCTAATGGGAAGGCGCCTGCAATAAGTTCTCTATTTAGTTCTTATCTGTATATTGTCATACCACAAATCAGTGGCACCAAAGTGCCATAGCCTCGTTGATGGATTGTATTACTGGATCACATTTCTCAAAATCCACATTACCAACCAAAAATTTAAACACACTCAGTTAGTAAGCATTCCAATACTGAAAACACATGCCATCAGAAATATTTAAAAATAAAAATTTGGTAACTAAAGGGTTTTAACTGATTTATTTTCAATTGGGTTAAAAGAAAAATAAAAGTGAACAATGGTAATAACTTTTTTAATTGATCCAAGAATATATCCTATTGACATAAATCAAGTATTCTTCTGAGGTAGGAGAAAGGAAAAGATGTTTCCATGACAACTGTAAGATGTGACTGTTAGATATTTGAACACTTTCTAGAACATTTTAACATCAAGATGTTTCCAGAAATGTGCTGTCCCTCTCCTTGGTTAGTTTACTTAAATACACAATTATCTTGTACATGGCAGTGAAAAAGAGCCATAGCCACAGTTTTTCTTGAGTGTCCTTGTGTCTGAATATCATCTATATTGTTGGTTCATCAACCTCTTACACGTTCTCATACAGAGACTGCTCTGTGCTCCTCTTTGCTGCTCTTCCTCTTAATATGCCTTCTGACATGTCATGTCCTTAGCAACACCTTTCTCTATATTCTCAGTCTCTCTGCTGAACTCACCCACTCATTTTCTTAACTGAAGCCCAGCTCTCTCCAGGGACCATCACTCTCCAGGGAAAGTTCTTCCATCTTCTGTGGTCCATATGTCATGAGACTAGGAAGCAGTATTTTAATTCCCCCAGCTCCCTATTGCCACTTCCAAAACCTCCCCTGTTGTGAAGAGCAGCTATCTGGTAATTCTACCTCCTACTGCCATCAACTACTGACCTGCAGAGCATCCCTCTGTGCTTATCTATAGGCTTAGAGACATTCCACTTCTGATTGTGCTGCTCAATTGAGCTGTTATTGTCCCTGAGTCTGTTTCATCATTTTTTTTTTAAATCAAGAGTATCATATACACTTTTAAAGTGGCCTCTAGCTCAGGATTGTATCTCTGAAGACTTACTGTGTATTTTCCTCTTCTTCTAGCGTCACCTGTCCAAATTACACAGTTGTTTCTGGACATGTCCCTCATTCAAAAACAAATTAACACGATCCAGTAGCTTTATATATTTATATATATATATATATATATATATATATATATATATATAAATGTTGGACAACCTTTGCTTTTCTCACAAGTAAAGCTTTATATGCACCAGAAGAGGAGATGAACGCTGAGTCATATTTACCCAGGTGCAAAAGCAGCTTATAAAACAGTATTTCTCTATCTGACTGTAGTTACCGAATGGAGAACTAGCAAGCACAGCACAAAGCCTTAACCTCTGAGCAGAACAATTGCTATATCAGAATTTTTTGAGACCTGAAATGTAAGTTAGATAGTTCCCTAGAGCAGGGAAAGAAAACTAGAATCAGTGATTGATAGAATGTTGTTTGTTGGTAGGTGCCGTCAAGTCGGTTCTGACTCATAGCAACCCTACGTGCAACAGAACAAAACACTGCCTGGTCCTGCGCCATCCTCACAATAGTTGCTATGTTTGAGCTTGTTGTTGCAGCCACTGTGTCAATCCATCTCATTTAGGGTCTTCCTCTTTTTTGCTGACCCTCTACTTTACCAAGTATGATGTCCTTCTCCAGGGACTAGTCCCTCCTGATAATATGTCCAAAGTATGTGGGATGAAGTCTCACCAGCCTTACTTCTAAGGAGCATTCTGGCTATATTTGTTCCAAGACAGATTTTTTCATTCTTCTGGCAATCCATAGTGTATTCAGTATTCTTCACCAACACCATAATTCAAAGGCATCACTTCTTCTTCAGTCTTCCTTATTCATTGTCCAGCTTTCACATGTATATGAGGTGATTGAAAATACCATCACTTGGGTCAGGTGCACCTTAGTCCTCAAGTGACATCTAGATAGTTCCCTAGAGCAGGGAAAGAAAACTAGGATCAACGACTGACAGAAAAGAAAATTTAAAGAATATTCACTCATTTATTCCTTCTTTCCATGATTCGTGAGCATTTCTTGAGCTCTTCTAGCTCTAAACCCCAAGGTAGGAACTATGCAGGTAAAATCATATGACTTCTGCCGTCTGGGAATTCACAACAAATAGAAGAGACAGGCACTTCCTATAAAATGCATACTGGGTTAAATGCCATAATAGAATTGTAAAAAATGTGCTGGGAAAGTATGAACGGTAGACAGATTTTAACTGGGAAGAATCTAGAATAACTTCTTGTAGGAAAATGGACCTGGCTGGTTAACATTGAAGGACAGAGAGGACTTCAGACAGCTAAGAGTGTTCCAGTGAGAAGGAATAACTTGAGCAAAGTCATTAGGATAAGTAAAATCTAGTTGTATTCAGGGATGGTAAACACTGGGAGAGGTGAGGAATATTTTAAGAGCTGATCCTGAAATGTTAAGTAGAGATCATATTCTACAGGGCTTTAAATGCTGAGTGAAGGAATTTGAATCTCCTTCCCTATGCAATGTGGAATTAAGAATTTTTTATTTCCTTTGATAAAGGAAGTAGTATGAGCATCTTTGATTTTTAAGATTAGAGGCAAGGAGAAATTTGAGGATTTACTGGAGCAGTTCAAGTGAAGTAATAAGGGACTGACTTAGTCCTGCTGCCTGAGAGATTTTAAAAAACACCAATGAGGTGGAAATATCCTGAGACACAGAGAGAAGGGAGAAGGGAGTCCCCAGGAGTAGGAGATTTGGTTAGGAAGATAATGAGTTTCATTTGAGACCTTTCATATTTGAGGTACTTACACAGCTTCCATGTATGCAGTAAATGGACTGTGTAAATTTCAGAGTAATCTTACTGGGGTAAGGGCTGAATCCATGGAGGTGAAGATTTAACTTTGGAGAATATCTATATTTGGGAGCCATATCGAAAAAAGAGCTCATTGTAACTTGAAATTTTCTCTGTTGTATTAGGGACACAAACATTAGTGATCAACTTTGAATGCATGATATTTTAATGGTTATGGTTGTATGGAATATATTAATTGCCTAGATCTTTTGCTAATGTGTTGTCTACTAGCTATTCACACCTGAGGGAATGCCCAACTGGCTTACCAGTTGCACTCCCAGTATGATAGTTAACCTGAGTGCCAGCTAGGAAAATTGCAGACATCATGTCTAGAAGAAAAGTACCAACTTCTGGTTAGCTATTATTGCCAACACAAGCTAACATAGAGATGATGTACTGCCACTTTTCACTCAGTGCTGCTTTTGTGTTCTGTCTCTCTCTCTCTGTCTCTGCCTCTCGTATTTGTGTGTGTGTGTGTGTGTGTGTGTGTGTTCCTGTCTTTCTCTTTGATCCTGAAATCTTTGTTCTTTTTCTCATTTTTCTTCTTTCTGATACACAGACATCAACAATCAAAATTGAACATAATATGAGACTGAAGGAATTTTTAGTATTGTTTTGTCCATCAAATAAAAACATAATGACATAAAAACATTAGACATATTGAGTAATAAATTTTCAATTTTTTTTGCTTATGAATAGAAAGAAAATTGATTTTTATATGATGCTTTATTTTTCTTTTTCCATGTAGCAGGAGTTCTAGAGAAAATTTTTAAAGTTCCCTACCTACCCCTGCAGTAAACTTTCAGACATATGTCATGTTCAGAAAAAGGCTCATTTCAATTAGTTGTCCTGTTATGATATTAAAGAGTTTTGCTTGAAATATTACTCATGCTACCATATGCATATGCTTATAGTTAATATTCTCTAGCAGTAGTCAGGACTGTCTTTATATGTTTATATGTGTGCAAAATTGATTATGATGAATATACAGCAAAATGCTAAGATTGTCCATGTTTACTAATTGTGCAATAGTAGAATTGTTTTGATAGGGAAAACAATGAACAAACTTATAAAATAAGTCCTTGATAATATTGCCACAGGGACAGATAATGTTATTACTGTATTCATTCAATCAGCGAGTATTTACTGAGTTCCTACTATGTGCATAGGAAACCCTGGTCCATAGTGGTTAAGAGCTATGCTGCTAACCAACAGGTCAGCCGTTCAAATCCACCAGGTGCTCCCTGGAAACCCTATGGGGCAGTTCTACTCTGTCCTCTAGGGTAGCTATGAGTCGGAATCGACTCAACGGCAGCGGGTTTGGTGGTGGATTCTTTTTTTTAACTATGTGCATGGTACTATGATAGATACTGAGGTTACAGTAGTGAACAAGAAAGGCATGTCCCTGCCATGCTGAAGCATAAAAGCAAGATATTAACTAGTAAGGAGAGTAATGTGTAAAGAATGTTATAACTAAGGCAATAGGATGCTTTGGAGGTACCTAGCAAGGGACCTAACCTGGCCTAGAAGTTAGGGAGAGCTTCCAGAGACAGCCTACATAAGAGTTTTGCTTGGAGTAAATATGAAATTGTTGCTGTTAGAGTTCTAATAGAAAATCTTAAATAGTATGTAAACGTTAACCTAAAGGTATAGTTGGCATTATCCTAGATATGAGAAATAGAAATAGAATTCCCAATTAGTGTATATCAATTTATTCTCTAATGATATAGAGACATGAAATAGAGTGTGTGTGTGTGTGTGTGTATGTGTGTGTAATTAGCCTTCTCGGTGAAGTACGCCCTCAGCCCTTAAAATGTGTGACTTTAAGCAAATTACTGAACCTCTCGAAGTCTTAGTTTTCTCCTCTGTAAATTAGAATAATAATAATAGCACCTGTTTCACAGGGTTGTGGTCAAGATTAAATAATCAATCACTGAGAACTGTACATGCAAAGTGCTCGGTAAATAGTAGCTATTAGTACTATTGTCCAACTCCGCACATCCCTTGCTTGCAACATGGCTGTGTTTAATTTGGTTGTTGCCTGTTTTGAAGAAGTTTGAGTTGTAGCATTCTAGTGTTCTTCCATATAAAACATTTGACAACTTGACTTCCTGTGAGTTGCTCCATGGCCTGCCTCCTTGTCAGCAGGGACAACAAGCAATCTTTTCTGTGCTGCTGGTGGAGGAAGAGAACAACTTGGAAGCATAATACCCCTCCCTGCTGTACAAGCCCTGCCTCCACCACAGCCTGTCATTAAAGCTGACTTGTTAAGGCTAATGATCTGCCTGGTGATACACTCCTCTGGATTCTGTGTTAATGCTGATGGGAGACGTGGAAGAAAATCTCTTTCATTGAAGATATGCAAATCATGGGATTTCAGCAGATTTGACAAGTAATTTCAAACTTATTGATCAAAGAATGGAAAAGGTGGGAATCCCCACATGAAACTGACTCACCTTTGGATGGTTGTGTGCCTTTAACATGCAATAGCTGGCTGATTACCTTTATAAATGTAACTTTTAGTATGTTCCTTTGTAAAAATGATGTGGGGGCAGTGTTTGACCTCCTCTAACTTCACAAGGAGGAAGGAGAGCTAAGATCAGCAGCCCAAGGCTGATTCCTGTGAGGTGGAGGTCAGACACACCTCCTCTCTCTGCCATCTTTATGAACTCTGACACCAACTGTCCCTCCGACAGCACTCCCTACTGGGTTTGATAATTCATTGCAATGGCCACACACAACTCAGAGACCATACTCACAATTATGGGGTTTATTAGGGAAGTAACAATTACAATTCAGGCTCAGGAACACTCAGGAAACAGTTCTTCCATCAGGATAGCCTCTTTCCCGCCATACTCAAAGGCACACCTCTTCCTGGCCCTCAGTCGCGGCCCAAAAGCACTGAGCTTTCTCTTTCCATGGGCCGGGAAGTCCACCACACCGTCCCCAGCTGCCGGGTCTCTCCTGCTGGTCTCTCCTTTCTTGGTGGTGGTGGACTGTTCTCTTTCCTTCCTCTGGGGTGGCTCATTTCAAGCCCAGCGGAATGGCAAACTGACCAATCCCTTTGTTGGGTCACAATTACCCTATCCCACAATCCTGCCCAATTACCTGGGTGGGAGTTACAAGACCATGGCTACAAAGGCCACACACAGAAGTAATCAGTCACGCTGCAGCCTTCTGAAAAAAGATGTCCACAGATTTTGGTTGCCCACCCCACTGTACTTCTTTTATGAATGTCTGTCTACCCCAGTTAGAGAGGAGAGCTGCCAAAAATAAATGAAGAAGATCTACTAGTGATTCAATGAGATGATGTCAAGACTCAGGAGAATCTCCCATTTCTAATCCACTTTGTCTGAAATGAATACATTTAATCAAGACCACATATAGATTTTCTACAGTTGCTTATGAAAGGCCTTTGTAAACTATAAAGTACTATACAAATGTAATCATTTCTTAAAGTAACAAACGTAATGACTTTAATACATGGTAGACGTGTGCTAAGAACTTTATATTAATTGCTTCATTTGTTAAATCAAAGATTGATTCGGGAGTTTTAAAATAAGTCATTGCCCTTCTTATTTTGCAACACATCTGTGGTAGTAATTTCTGCTACAGCATAGACTTTCCGCAGACAGGAGTGTTCATGGACATTTTCCTCTCCTCTGTTGGCTCTGCTGTACTAAGCCACTAGCTTCTTTCTCTTCTGGCACACCTGAGCTCAGGCAGTGCGTACTATTTACAATTGTGTGTGGCACACCTTAGCTCAGGTGCGTGTACTATTCACAATTGTGTGTGGCACACTTTAGCTCAGGAGTGTCTACTATTTACAGTTGTGTGTCTTAGTCTTAGATTCAGAGAAATCATAGGATGGCTTCTCCTAAGATCTGATTTAGAAGCTCTAAGTGTGCCTCCGAGAAAATACAAGAAGTTGTTCTGGTGAAGTTTGACAAGGGAGCAGTGGTAATATTAGTCTTTCAAGGATGTTTTGGTGCCTTTCAAGAATTGCAGTCGTCATTGTAGTGGGTGAGGCCAGGAAGAGGAAGAACAAGTTCTTTAATGTTGGTTACTTCTTTCTTTAGATCTTGCCTTCTTTGGACTTTGCTTACAGCCCATACCCCATGAAACTGGCAGTTTAAATAGCAGGCATTCAGGCAGTCCGACCATGGCCTTCTTTATGCTTCCGCATTCCTAAATATCGGCCACCTAGGGGAACAACTTTCAGGGGTGTCCAAATTACTGACATTTTCTTTTTAGCTGTAAGAACAGGAACTATTCAAGAAATAAGTAAAGGAGAAACATAGAAACTTCAGTGTTAGTTAAAATCCAAATATAATTCTCAATTCCTATTTGTAATAAGTTATTGCTACAATATAAAGAGAAACGCATGCTTACTATAGAAAACTTGGAAACAGAGAAAAGTATATAGAAAATGAAATAATCCACAGTCCAATAACCATAGATAACCACTATTACCATTGACGTTTTTCAGTTCTAAATGTTTTCATGTGTATGTGGGTGTATGTGTGTATGTAATTTGCTATCATACAGTGTATAATTGCACACTGTTTCTTATTTAACACATAATGATTTCCCCGTGCCATTAAAAATGATTTTAAAATAGCTCATAATTTGCTTTATTCTGATCACAATATAGATTTAACACATTACTTTTAAAAATTCAAACAATATAGGGAAGTATAATTAAGAGTAAATATCACCCCAAAATCACACTATTTTGAGATTATTAGAGATAACATTATTAACGTTTTGGTGAAAATTCTAGAAGAAAGCTCTCTCTGTATATATCTGCAAACACATACACACACATACACAGAAATATGTATGATGCATTTACTTGATTCCCAAGAAGCCATCCATTGAGATACGCTCCATTGACTTCATAATGACTTTTCTGGTACAAAATAAACTTGCTTAAACGTAGAAAATCCTTTTATTCTCTAACCAACAAAAACAGAAAAACACAAACCATGTCTAAATCCCTTCTGACCCTCAGCAGTTATGTTTACTATCACAGTGACTTGATGCTTTTTATACCCCGTGTTTGTAACTTTAACCTCTTTATTCTCTTTCGCATTGACAGTTTAATTTTGAGACATATCAAAAATTCCAGAATTTTACCTGCATTAGTTATCCTAAGTTTATTTATATGTTGCCACAAGGTAAAAAACTTTCTTGAAAGGCAACTGAACAATTTTGACAGATAAAGTTTTAGCACCTAAGTTATATATTCTTTCATGATGCATAAGTCAGTCATAACCTTCTTGTCCCATCTTTTAAATTTCTGCGGTTTAGATTCTAAAGAATGTGGTAGTTTCTCCTGCCTGCAGTTGCGTAGCCTGGTATGTGACAGTTAATTTTCTGTGTATAAATAACTTTTCACTTTATTATTACATCAGAATGGAATCATAAAAAAGAAAAAAAAATTAAGGGGCAATTAACAGTGCAAATGTAAGTTAAAATTAAATCACATGAGGACCTATCAGTCAAGTAACTCAACTGAGGAGACTGTGAGGTGAGCTGATAACTTGTACTCATAGTTACATTCCCACAAGAGCAAGCAAAGACAACCATGGCACATGCTCTGTTAGCAGACAGATGCCAGGTTTCTTTTCATATTGAACACAAGATGGATCACAATCTTACAAATGTTAAAATGTCTTTACAAGTATGTTTCTTATAATGTAGAAAACATGTTGGATACAATTTTATGAAAATAGAATATACAATCTGCCCTATAACTTTCACTCAACAGTAGTCATTTACATTTACCATAGTGTGTATATGTGTATATTGTGTGTGTGTCACACAGGGCTTTGAGCCTGTCTGTTCCAGTTAGAACCCTTGCTGAGAATTTGCATTTCTGGTAAGTTCCCAGACGATGCTAATGCTACTGGTTAGGGACCAATTCTGAGAACCACTAGTTGAGCAGTGGTTCTCAAAATTTATTATGCATAAGAATCACATGGAGATCTTGTTAAAATGTAGATTCTGATTCAGTATATCTGGGGTAGAAATGCAAATTCTCAACAGGGGTTGAAACCAGAATGAACCAGTTTGAAGCCCTAGTATCACATACCCTTTATTAATGGATAAAGATTTTCTCCCTTTTATATTTTTTCTGTCCTGTAAAATGCTGCAATAAGCATCCTTGAATATGTCTTTATGTATTTATCTTAATGTGCCCTAAAGATAAATTCCTAGAAATGGAATGGCTGTGTTGAAGGGCATGGGCATTTTAAATATTACTACTGTATTAGTTTTCTTCAGGAGCCATGGTGGTACAGTGTTTAAGCTCTCGATTGCTAACAGAAAGGTTGGAGGTTTGAACCCACCAACGGCTCCGTGGGGAAAGATGTGGCAGTCTGCTTCCATAAAGATTTACGGCCTTGGAAGCCCTATATATAGGGCAGTTCTACTCTGTCCTATAGGATGACTATGAGCTGCAATCAACTAGATGGCAACAGCTTGGATATTAGTTTCCTTGGGCTGCTGTAATAAAGTACCACACTGAGTGGCTTAAAACAAGAGAAATAAATTCTGTCACAGTTCTGGAGGCTAGAAGTCCAAATTCAAGGTGTGAGCAGGGCCACACTCTCTCTGAAGGCTCTAGGGGAAGATCCTTCCTTATCTCTTCTGGCTTCTGGTAGCCCCAGGTGTTCCTTGGTTTGTAGCAACATAACTCCAATCTCTGCCTCTGTCTTCATATGGTTGTCTTCTGTCTGCGTCTTTCCAGCTTTGTGTCTCTCTCCTCTTATAAGAACATCAGTCTTACTGGATTAGGCCCCACCATACTACAGTATGACCTCATGATAGCTAATTATTTCCAAATAAGATCACATTCACAGGTAATAGAGGTTAGGACTTCAACATATCTTTCGGGAGGACACAGTTCAACCCTTAACAGCTACACCTAGCCAGACATCCCTCTAAAATGTTCATCACAGCATTATGATGATCAGTTTTTCCATGCCCTCAGCAATGCTGTGTTATGTCACTATTTTTCACATTTTCCGTTCTAATGGGTAAAAGTGATATGTGATTGTTTTTAGCTGCATTTCTTTAATTACTTGAAAACTTTTAATATCTGTATAATACTCCATTCTGTCACTGATTATGATTTATTTAAACACTTCAATTATTAGGCATTTAAATTGCTTCAAGTTTTCCCATATGCAATGAACTTCTTTGCACATGATTCTTCTCAGAATACATCAAATTGGAATTATGGGCTAAAATTATGAAATTTTTAGAGGTTCATGGTACATGCTGCCAAACAACTTTCTAGAAAGGGTATACTAATTTTGACTCCCACCAACATTATATGAAAGTGCCTATTTCATTCTATTCTCACAACCATGGAATGTTATTTTTTTCAGATCTTTTCTAATATAAAAAGGTAAAAAATGCTTTCTTACCATTGCATTTTTTAATTACTAGAGAGGCTGAACATTCTGCATACTTTTTAAGCCTTTTATGGTTCTTCAGTGACTTTTTTTTGTCCCTTTTTAAAAGTCTTAAGTTTCCCATTTCCTTGAGAAAGACTCTAAGGAGCTAATCATGTGTTGGTGTTGTCAGCCCCAAGGCCATAACTTCAAGTAGCCACCATTTCTCTGGAAATACACACCAGACTCTTCACAAAAGAATATATTCCACCTGTCCAACATTCTTGGATGTCTTTTCTAGTATCTCTAATACCCCTCAGACTTAACTGACTTCTCCTTTCTTCTCTTGGTGCTTACTGTTCTTCTACCATGGTATCTGGCCTTGCTCCTGGTTGGTTTGAAGTTGGACCCAGGCTCTCTTCAGTTTCTAACTTGAATTCCCTAACTATGTTCTCATCTTCCCTGCCTGGGCTCAGGGACTCCCTAAACTGCTCATTGGAGAACATGCCTCCTGGTTTGACCAAGTTCTAAAGCCTCCCTTTGCTATACTCTGTTCCTTTATGGCAGAGTGGTTAACTGTTTGGCTGCTAACCAAAAGGTCTGCAATTCGAATCCACCAGCGGCTCCTTGGAAACCCTATGGGGCAGTTCTACTCTGTCCTACGGGGTCACTATGAGTTGGAATCGACTTGATGGCAACGGGTTTGGTTTTTTGGTCTATGTCTACTATATTACTAGATTTTTTTTTATGATATTACTAGATTTACTATATTTAGTAAATATAATAAATTTAATTTACTATGTTACTAGATTTTTTCCAAGAAACTTGATTAGACCACAGGTAATTATGGTGCAAGTAATTATATTATCCACTCAGTGTAAGTTTGAAGAAAGAAACAAGTATCCTTCAGCATAACAAGTGCCTTCAAGTTGTTTTCCAAGAGAGCTGATGAGTTGTACTGGGACATTCACTGAGATGAGATATGCTGGGATATAGTTGTACTGGTCCCTTTTAAACCTATAGATCAGTACTTCTAAACCGTTTTTGTATTATTCCTCCTCCCCTCACTCAGGGAGTCCTTTTAGACATTTTTTTCCCCAACCCCCTGTTATAGATTGAATTGTATCCCAGAAAAATACATGTAGTAAATCTTAACCCCTATACTTGTTGATGTGATCCCATTTGGGAATGGGATTTTCTTTGTTATGTTAATGAGGCCATATCAGTGTAGAGTATGTTTTAAACCAATCAATTTTGAAACAGAAAAGAACAGATCAGGCACAGAAGAAAGCAGACACAGGGAGAAGACCAGTACTATCTGAAGACAATTGAGGCAGAGCACTCTACAAGCCTAGGAACTCCAAGGATGGCCAGCTAGAGAAGCTAAGGAAAGGATATTCCCCCAGAACCAACAGAAACTTCCTTTAAAGCCAGTGCCCTGAATTCAGTCTTCTAGTCTCCTAAACTGTGAGAAAATAAATTTCTGTAAAGCCATCCACTTGTAGTATTTCAGTTATAGCAGCACTAGATAACTAAGACACCTCCCATGAAATTTTAATATCACAGAAGTACTGTAAATCTTTTTTATGTACTATGTATATCTGTGTTCTTTATACATAAAAAGAGTAAGGTTTTTTTTTTTTGCCTCCTGCAAGAACCAATTTGACCCCCTTCAGGGTGATTCTGCCCTGGTCAAGACCCATGCTCTAGAGCTAGCTAGCTGTTGGAGTAATGCTTACTAACGCCAGTGGGGCACACAATGATAATACAGGTACAGTATAAGAATGCAGTTGGAGTTGGAGTTGGTTTTCAGTGCCAGCTCCTCTACTTATTGTACAGCAACTTACCTGGAGCAGGTTATTCAACTTCACGAGGCTTCCGTTTCCTAAATGGTAAAATAGAAATAATAACAGCATGTACCTCAGAAAGATGTTTTTAGATTAGAGAACACAGTGCATGTAAGTATTGAGCACACAAAAGTGCTCTATATAAATTAACACTTAATATTGTTGTTTGTATTCCTTGTAGTAAAATGCTACAGCTGGCTCAGCTTTAGATGCCTGATCAAACGCTTCCACTGTCTGTGTGAAAAGGTCTAGGATTTGGCCATGTGACTGCTCATAGTAAAGACAAATCACTAAATTCTCATACCAGTTGAGGAAAGCATTTGAGCAAGTGTGTATTCATTTGATTATGATTCTGTCTCCTGCCTTATTCCATTTTTAACAAGTATAATCCTTACGTAGAATATGCCTGATGTGACTATAAGGATGAAAACAAAGGGGAATTTTCCCATTTTCTGAGTCAACCGTATTATTACAGGAAGTCAGTTAAGTGGGGCATTAATTTTGGGTGATTGTTTAGGAACTGTAAGCAAAGATCCAGTTTGAAGAAAAAATTATCTATCAACCATGATGAAAAATATCCCCTGACAATGTTGCTGGACTGAATGGGATTTGTAAAGCAAGAAATACATGCATGTGGAATATATATGTGACCAGGGCAGATAAGCAGGGGCTTGTGAAGAGAAAGACAGAAAATACCTCTAATCCTGTGTACTTACTCAGAATGTCAGTATCCTTGATTCTACCCTGTGATAACTGACTTAAGTACATATTCCTCATTTTTGTGAAGGGAATGCCCAGCACACTGAAAAGCACAATGTAACAGGAATAACTCACCCAGTACAACCAGTAGCATCTTAGGGTTGGTGTCACCCAGTGTGGTAACTCATGGTGTTACCCACCCCCCATGCTAATTACCACAATGCTGTAGCTAAAACACCAGAAAATTTGACAAAATCAGTGACTATAAAAACACTGGCAGCAATGAAGACAGGAGCTCATGCTTGTAGCGGAGGAAGACAAGATTACGTGATTCAGAGCCTCATTATAATTGAGTAATAATGTCAGCTCTGATCAGAGCACATTAGAAGGTTCAACACATAAATTAGCATAGAGTTTTATCCTTGCAGGTATGTTGATACATGTAAGCTGGGCTTACAAAAAAAAATTTTGTTGTTATAACTAACTACAGGGATATTTTTATAAAAAACAATAGATTTCTGCGGAAACACTGCACAGAAATTTTGTAGACAGTCATTTTGGTGTCACCCCCTCTGACAGCGTCACCCAGTGCAGTCCGCGCCCTCCGCACCCTCTGAGTGACACCACTGAATACAACTGCAAGTTGGGATGAGGCCTACGGGGTTCATTATCGTGAAAAGAACATGGAGTCAAGAGGTCCTAAGTTTGAATCCTGGCTCCACCAGTTACTCTCTGTGGGAACTTGGCAATCACTGACCTCCCTCAGCTTTGCTTTCTTCACCTGTAATATGTAGTAATGCCTATTTGGGCCTAGGGTTCTGGTGATAATAATGCAGTATGTGTAAATCATAAAAGACAGTGTCTAGCTCATAGAAGGAGCCCAATAATATCTCCCCCTGCCCCTTTGAGATTTGCCTTTTTTCCTCCTTACAAACATGCACCAGGCCGATTGATGCTATTTGTCTCAAGAAGTAAGATGCTTCTTGACTTCTCGAAGCCTCAGCTTTGTCATCTGTAGAATGACAATGTTGTTGTTACCTGCCATCCAGTCTGTTTCAGCTGATAGCAACCCCACGTGACAGAGTAGAATTGCCCCATGGGGTTTTCTAGGTTGTAATCTTTATGGGAGCAGATCGCCAGGTCTTTCTCCCTCAGAGTTGCTGGGTGGGTTCAAACCGCCAACCTTTTAGTTAGCAGCTGAGTGCTTAACTGTTGCACCACCAGGGCTCCTTAAAATGGCAATAATAATATTTTTTTCTTAAAACTGCGAGTATTTGATAAGGTAATTCAGGTGAAACACTTAGATAGTTCCTGGAGTACAGAAGTATGTGCTCAGTGTACCATGCATGGCAGCATTTAGCCTATAGCATTAGACTAACAACTCCCAGGGAAATATTATAGATTTTTATGTGCAGTAGTATGTATATATATATACATAGACATATATATACACATTTATAAGACATATTTTATATACCTAATGACAACTAGTTTATTTTATGCAAAACTGTAACATTCTAAAATGTAGAGAAAAGTGAAAAAATAGAAAATTTTGTATGTAATAGCTTTCTTTGTAATAAATAATACTTTTCTCACAAACGTATCCTAAAATTTTTTTTAAACAAAGCTATGATTTAAAAAAAAGTAACGTTACTTTATTGAGCATCACTTTATTAAGCTAAGGTTCAGAAGGTCACAAGAATGTAACTCACCTTCTCAAGTTAAGCTTACATGATATAATTCTTTCTACTGACCTAGGGAGAACCTGTCATCTTCTCTTTATGCTTCCTTCATGTGCTGAATGCATGTGGTGTTGAGGGGAGCCTTAAAAAATATATTACATACTGTGACTATCAAACAAATTCTTCTTTTCTGTTAATGATAATGACTACCCTTTAGTAAGTATTTACTATGTGCCAGGCACTGCAGTTTACATATACTGGCATTTCTCCTTTATTCGCAAATCCTTGCAGTTATTGATTCTGTAGGAAAACAAAGTCCGGGATGACATAAAAATACTTATAACATCAGTCCTCATTCTAACACTCCTCTTCCCAAGTTAACACTAATATCTATCCCCATCCATCACATTAGATCGGAGACAGTGTCTTCATAAACATCTGATTTTATGAACCATGGACATACAGTGCAAATATAGTGCATATTGTTGCAAAGTGGAATTGCCAACCTGAGAAAGGATATAGGACTCCATGAAGTCAGTGAAAGCAATGATGTAAAGCTGCTTCAGTCACACTCAAAGTAATTGTCAATTAGTGGTTTAACAGAAATAAAACCATTGATAACTAAAGAAGACAAAAAAGAAAGCTTACCTTGTAGCCACTTCAAAAGAAAATCAAGAGAGGCCCTCAGGAAAATTTATAAAACTCTCAATTCTACAATAATGGCCTACTTTATGACGATTCAAAGCTAAATGTGAACCAAGGATGGTGTATAGGCTTAATACACAATTTTACCTGAAAAATATGTCCTTCCCCCAAATATCAACACAAATCATTTTTGTTCATTCCAAGAACTCATTAATTGTGATTATAGCCTAAATTTTGTTTGTAAGTTTAGTTTATGACAAGTTAAAGTACCAATCAAACCTTTTTATCAGTATATACCATGAAATTTTAGTACCTGTTAAAAACACACTCATTTTAAGTGACTTTTTTCTGGCACTGACTACCCTCAGGTAACAAAGACCTCCCATATAATCTCATTTAATCTTCAAAACATCTGCAGAAGGTGCTATCTCCATTTTACAAGTGACGAAGCTGAAACTCAAAAAGTTAGGCAATTTGCCCAAGGTCACACAGTAAATGATAAAGTCAGGATTCAAATGTAATTCAATCTGATTGCAAAATTCCTTATCACTACAGTTTACAAAATATACTCCATAAATAAGTATAGAATTAAGTATAATTTACCTTTTCAGTAGTTTTAACTAATATGATTCACTTTTTAAGAAAAAGCTAACCTAATATCTACTTTCTGCTGCTTCATACAACTACATGCATTTCTTCTCTCTCTTTTTTTTTTTTTTTTTTTAATGCCTCCTGAGACTTTCTGTTGCTTCCATCTGTTAGTTCCATCTCCTGCATTCTCATCGCTGGCATGAGGGTCATTGGCCTCCCATCTGCAGTAGGCCTGCTTGGGTGGGCAGTTGATTGAGTTGACAAAAAGTAAAAATGATTTTCTAAGAAAACAGAGTTTTTCTCTCTTGCTGTTTGTACTTCAGATCATGCTTCCAGGATGACAGAAAGTAAAACAATGTAACTCTCCTGATACCTTGCATTAGTAAATACAGGTCATCCCTATAGTCTGATACAGGTTGGTAGTACTGATATTATTGTCCAAATGTTATGTGGATGCAGCTCGAATAACTGACTTGCTCTAGGTCAGGCGCTGGATAAGAAGCAGTCAAGACTGAAGCCCATACCTTCTGACACAATCCTAGATTCTTTCCTGTAACAGCAAAAGAGAATAATTGAAAGTATGGGTCACTTGCTATCTGAATTTGAGCAAGATTCTTAAGATCTCTAAGATTCTCATCAGAAAGAAAGGGGTGTTAAAAATAGCATTTACTTGGTGAGGTTGTGAGAATTAAAGGAAATAATACATACAAAGCATTGCACAGGGTCTGGCGCAAAGTTAGGACACAGTAATTCATAGCTATTCAACCAAAAAAATAAGCTAAATCCATTGCCATTGAGCTGATTCTGACTTGTAGCAACCTTATAGGACAGAGTAGAACTGCCCCATAGGGTTTCATAGGCTGTAATCTTTATGGAAGCAAATTGCCAGGTCTTTTCTCCTCTTTTTCCTCTTTTTTTTTTCTTTTCTTTCCATTTCTCTTCTAAAACCTCTCTTTCTCCCTTAAATATTTTACGCATACAAACAAACTATCTGTACTCTATGCCTGCATTTGCATTTCAATTGACTACTCAAGAAAGGGGCCCTGGTGGCACAGAGGTTAAGTATTTGTTTGGCTGCTAACCAAAAGGTTGGCAGTTCATATCCACCAGCCACTCCTTGGAAACCCTATAGGACAGCTCAGCTCTGTCCTATAGAGTTGCTATGAGTCAGAATCGACTCAATGGCAATGGGTTTTTACTCGTGAAATGTTACCACAAATTAATGACCTCCTTTTTTAAAATGTTATACTGTTATTAAGGATTTAAATGTTTTTAGCCTCAGGTTGTATACGTGGTTTTTTGTGACTTTTTAATTGTTGTTGTTGGGTGCCATCATATCAATCCCAACTCATAGTGACATGTGACAGAGTAGAACTGCCCCATAGGGTTTTCTTGGCTGTAACCTTTACAGAAGCAGATCACCAGGTCTTTCTCCCACGGAGCCCACTGGGTGGGTTTGAACCGCCAACCATTGTGCTACCAGGGCTCCTTGTTTGGTAATTAGAGTCACAGAAAGCTGCCTTTCAGAAAACATACAATCACTCACTGGTGACTCCCTGTGCCTTTTTCCATTCCTCAAAACTCCCTATGTGTACTTGGAATTGCTTTCTAGAACCCTGAAATTGTATTTTGTCAAAAGTCCACAAATTAATGGCTGCAACTCATAGGTTTTTTTTTTTTGGTGGGTGGCGGGTGTTACCACATACATGCTATCAGATGTCCAACATAAGTCACTTCTGACGTCT
This sequence comes from Dugong dugon, assembly GCA_030035585.1. Taxonomy (NCBI): domain Eukaryota; kingdom Metazoa; phylum Chordata; class Mammalia; order Sirenia; family Dugongidae; genus Dugong; species Dugong dugon. Next base: position 95,756,790 of record CM057462.1, read on the forward strand.
GTACTTCCCGAGCAAGGCAGGTAAGAGTGTGGTTTCTGAAGTCAGACTGTCCTGGGTTTACATACCAGTTCTGTTCTTATTACTTACTCGCTGGGTAACTGTAGGCAAAGCTGCTGAAAGAACCTCCGTTTTCTCATGTATAAAATAAGGATAATAATAGTACTTACCTTACAGGGCTATTGTTGTAATTAAGAGTTAATACGAGTAAAGCGCCTCGAATAATTCTTGGTTTGCAGTAAGAACTTTAGAAGTTTTAGTTGCTGTTGCTGCTACTGTGGAGCCCTGGTGGCACAGTGGTTAAGAGCTCAGCTGCTAACCAAAAGGTTGACAGTTCAAATCCACCAGCTGCTCCTGGTAAACCCTATGGGACAGTTCTACTATGTCCTATAGGGTCACTGTGAATCATAATCAAGTTGATGGTAACGGGTATGGTTTTTTTGGTAACTGCTGTTCTTGTTGAGTTTAGAGACCTAGGATTGAATTTCAGCTTTGTTACTTACTAGCAGAGTGACCTTGGACTAATGAAATAATTACACTGAACCTGTTCATCCTTTCAACTTATGAAAAACATAAAGCCATGTTAATGTTTGATATTAGATGTTATTGAGGGAAAAACATAAAAGCCACAGTAATAAATGTAATCTCTGCTCTGAATTCTTTACAGGTGATTATTGGCAGTAATAATACAATAATGATAATATTAAACTATTATCTAGCTTCATATAATGCTTTATCTTTCATTTGTAGATAATACTATATCCTCTTCCGTACTATAACTCTACAAAAGAAGGAACATGTATCATACATTTCTGTGTATTCCTCAATCCCAAGCACAAGGCTTATCATAGCAGGAACTCACATTTGAATAAATCAAAAAACAAACTTGCATTCAACCACCTTTTATCCCTTATTTGTCCCAGTATTGTATCAAGCAATTTAAACAGGTGTAGTAGCTTCCTGTGAGGGCAATGGTGGTTCAGTGGTAGAATTCTCTCCTTCCACATGGGAGACCCAGGTTTGATTCCTGACCAGTGCACCTCATGCACGGTCACCACCTGTCTGTCAGTGGAGGCTTACGTGTTGATATGATGCTGAATAGGTTTCAGTGAAGCTTCAGGACTAAGACAGACTAGGAAGAAAGACTTGGCAATCTACTTCTGAAAATCAGTCAGTGAAAAGCCTATGGATCCCAATGATCTCATTGACAACCAATGAGGGATGGCACAGGACCAGGCAACATTTAGTTCCATTGTACACAGGGTCATCAGGGGTTAGGGCCTGCTCAATGGCAGTCAACAACAGCAACAGTAACCACCTATGTGATACCTGAAATATTAAGAATGTGCGCATAGAATCCTTTGTTCATATGATAGCAGGATTTTAGTGATGGAAGGAACCTAAAAATTCTAGTCTGTCTGCATGCTTAGATTAAAATTCTGTTTGTGGTATCATCTCCCTTCCTTTTCTTACCTAAAAACCCGTTCAACTTCAAAGCACCAACTAATCCAACAGCCTCAATAAAGCGTGCCCTGACAAAGTAACAGTAACAAAAGTAATAATAATAATAACATGTTTTTTTCGTGCATCCTATGTTAAGGACTTACAGATGTTAACCCCATTTGATGTGTACTCCAAGCTTTTGAGGCAGGAACTATTATTATCCCCATGTTAAGGCTGAGGAAGCTGAGTCCAGAGACTTGTGCATCGTCATACAGCATGTAAGTGGAGAAGCCGGGTATATACAGCTTCAGAGCCCAAGCTTTCTGTTCTTAAATTATGTGACAGCATCCCCTATGACACTCATTTGACAATCTCACAGCCAAATAATCTCATAGTGCTGTCACTTGAACTATTGTCTTAAGCTCTTGTTTACATGATTTTATTGTTATTTAGTTTTCCGCATGTTTATGTTTTATTTTCTGGAAGTTTACTCATTTGTGTCCCTGTCTATGTCTTGTATATAGCAGAGACCAAGTAAAAAAATCAGAAGATATTTTCCCAATCCTCCAGTGAAAGGGTATGGTTTCAAGACTGTTTATTTCTCCGTTAGAAAGTTGTTCCTCATGTTTGAGTTTTTGTAAATGTCTCTAAACAATGTAAAATCATGGAATCCTACAATGTAGAAATTGCATTTTATGGTTGAGAGAACCTAAGGTTAACTGAGTTGCCCAAGGTCACAAAGCTATTAACTTGCAGATCCATGGCGTTGAACCCTGGTCCCCTGAGTCACTGTCTGGTAATATTATTTCAGATATATGAAAACAGTTTCCAGGCCCCAGGCCCCTCTTAGTCCTCTTAGGACATGATGTTCGATTTCTTACCATCTTAGTCACTCTTCTGGTTTCTGTCCAGCTTTCCAGTAAGCCAATTAAACAAAGATTCTCAAAGCTACCGCGGGGCAGCGGTGGGGGGCGGAGGCAGGGAACAGAAACATTCCTTCATTACTAATAGCATTCTAATTGAGTATAATCTTCATGTAGAATCTGGAGTTCTTGGCAATCAAAAAGTAATATTTTTGTTTGGTCATCCCACTCTGTAGGAATATAACTATATCCTAAGGAAATAATTGGAAACCCTGGTGCCATAGTGGTTAAGTGCTACGGCTGCTAACCAAAAGGTCGGTGGGTTGAATCCAACAGGCGCTCCTTGGAAGCTCTATGGGGCAGTTCTACTCTGTCCTATAGGGTCACTATGAGTCAGAATCGACTTGACAGCAATGGGTTTTTTTTTTTTTAAATTAAATAATTAAAAAGAAAAATCAGACCAGTTGATACAAAGATGGATTTAGAATTATTACTATCTAGAAATGACCCAAGGCCAACATTTCGAAAATGTTTGTAGAATAATATAAAGGTGTTGAAAATGATCATTATAGCAATAAGGAAAATGATGAAATAAGTGAAAAAAGGTAAAATACAGAACACATTTTAATTACAATATATTGTTGTGTGCCATCAAGTCGATTCCTAGTCATAGCAACCCTGTAGAACAGAACTGCCCGAGAGGATTTCCTAGGCTGTAATCTTTACGGGAAGAGATCACTAGGTCTTTTTTCTTGCAGAATGGCTGGTGGATTTGAATTACCAACCTTTCAGTTAGCAGCCAAGCACTTAACCACTGTACCACCAGGGCTCCTTGCAATGCATACAGATGTGAAGAAATTAAAGTTGTAAATGGAAGGCCCTTTAAGATAAAAAGATCCTGGTGTGACGCAAATGGTTTGCTCTTGGCTACTGAGAGGTTGGTGGTTCAAACCTATCCAGCGGCACCACGGAAGAAAGACCTGGCAATCTGCTTGCTTAAAGATTACAGCCAAGAAAACCCTATGGAGTTCAGTCCTACTCTATAACACGTGGAGTCGCCGTGAGTCAGAATCAACTCAATGATGAGTTTGGTTTTTTGTTTAAGATAAAAGAGTTCTTTGTCATTTTTTGTTCTTTTTCTGTGTTTCTCCTCCCTGACATTGTTAACTGAATCTAAAATAAGGACTATGGTGCCCAGAGGTGAACATAGCCAGACTATAGGGTGTGTTGGAAGGAGTGGGAGGAGGCAAATCATGAGAGATAGATGTGAGTCACATCACAGATGGTCTTTGCACATCACTACATGGAAGACTTTGGTCTTTAGCTTGAGGATAAGTGTTCTCATTGCCCTCTGATGAGCTTATTTTAAAAGCATACAGACAAATAAAAAACAGTAAAACCTTCGATTCCAGGGATCTATCCGTTCGTTACCCATCCACTGATGCAGCCCAAGCTAGATGAAATGTTTACAATCCAGCAAAGAAAGGCGATCATCAACTAAAACCCACAGGTCTTTTTTCACATATTCTTCCACCAAGATAGTTTTTTTCTAAATCACAACTATTTAATTAATTTTTCATCTTGATATATAAAAATTTCGTATTTATTTTTGTTGATTTTTTAATTAGTTTCGGCTCAGTATTCCAAAACTGTGAGATAAATTCTAGCACTTTCAATGAGTCTGTTATTATCTCAGGTGACCTTTGTGTTATTATTTCAGGTAACCTTTGTAATAATCATAAAAATGTCTAATAGTTATTGAATGCTTATTATAGACCAAGCACAGTGCTAAATGCTTTACTTCATTTTTTTCTCAGAATAAGCCTATGAGGTAGGTATTATTTACATCATTGCTGCTAAAAATCATATAGATAATAAGTGTGTCAGAGATAGGACTCAATCCCACCCAGGTATGTCTGACACCAAATCCCAAGCTCTTAGCCACTACAACACGCCATCTCGTTTTACCTAAGGCACTGAAGAACCCAGACTAATGACAGATTTCTGGAATATTCTACTAAAAAAAAAAAAAAAAAGGAAAGAAAAACCATTGCTGTCGAATCGATTCTGACTCATAGCGACCCTACAGGACAGAGTAGAACTGCCCTCATAGGGTTTCCAAGGAGAGGCTGGTGGATTCGAACTGCTGACCTTTTTGATTAGCAGCCAAGCTCTTAACCACTAGAACCACTGATTCATGCTTATTGGATAATGTGATTCATCTAACTTTTAATTCACTTGGCAAGACTATTATCCAACCAACTTTCACCATTTTATTCACAAGAATATCTTGAAGGACTATTAAATGCTTTGCAGAATTATAAAAAGCACACAAACAAATAAAAAACATAAAAAAAGAATTATAAAGAGTATTATGTCTATGACATTCCCTTTATTTACTAACATCTTCGTTTCTCACCAGTTTTATCTTTCTTTCCATGTAAGAGTTCTCCTCACCTACATTATTGTCTCCTTCATGAATTTATCCTCTGTGCTACAGCTGGACTGATTTAAATTCAAGTCCCATTGTGAGCTGTGTTTTAAATACTTCAGAGGCCTCCCATCTTCTGTAGAGGGTGTTCTGAACTTCAGTCCCAGGGCCCTCAAGGACTTTAAGAAATTTATTATTCTATGTCAAATTATGTACAATATGTTCTATATATGTGCAATTTGCCCAGAAAAGTATCCATAGGTTTGTATTAGATTATCAAAATGAATTATGATTTTAATGCCTACGAATCACTTATAAAGACGAAGTTTCCTAAATATTTACACAGGACTCTTTAAGACCTAATTCCTAACCTCCTAAGCCTCATCTCTTTCCGTTTATTACCCTCCATATCCACCACACTCACAAACACACACGGCAATGCCACACTTCCTGTGGTTTCTCAAAATGCCACGTGTTTGCTCAGCTCCTTCCCCTCATGAGATCCTATTCAGCCTCAAACCTCAGCTCCAATGTCACCTTCTGAATATTCCCTGACCTTTCCAAGCAGCATTAAGTGCTTCTTCCTATGAGCTTTTGTAGTGCCCTGCTCATACCATTCTTAAACCATTTATCAAATTCATCTAATGATTTGATTGTGCCTCTGTCCACCCCCTCATAGGGTGGCTATGACCTGATAAAATGGTGAGTCAAGCCCTCCCACCACCCTGGCCCAGCTTTAACTAACAGGGAAGTCATTTTTCTCTGGGACCTAGTAGTCCCTCCGTAAATATTTGAACTAGTGATTAAACAAATAAATCAAGCAACACTATTACAAAATAATGATTGTTTAGTGTGCCTTCTTCACTGCTAGCTGCTCATAAACTTTCTCTTTCTGAGCTACAACAATGGATAATTCAACATCTATTTAATAAAAGGTCAGTGTAAACCTGGCTCTGTTTTAGGAACTGTGGAGGTCCCATTAAAGTTCATGTCATGGTTCCTTCCTTCTAGAAGTTTATAGTCTTGTGAGAGGCAAAGACTTAAACATGCAAATTCCAACATAAGACTTACTCAATGGTACTGTAATTGTTTGCTTACCTTCTTCTAAGGAGGCAAAATAATACAGTGCTCAGAGCGCCAACTTTGAACTCATATATACCTGAGTACCAGTCTTAGCCTTTCTGCATACCAGCTGTGAGGTACTGGGCAAGTTGTATAAACTCTTTTGAGCCTTGGTTCCATCAACTACAAAATGAAGTGAAGATAATGCTTACTTTATAGGTTTCCACAGTAATATATGTAAAGCACATAGTAAGTATACAACCCGTAACGGTGATGAAGGTGATGTTTGATGATGATGACGACGACGATGATGATGATACTAGCATAATGAACTGTAATTCCCTGAGGACAAGTACCATGTTTAATTTATCTTTGAATCCTCAGCACCTACTATAGTGCCTGACACAGTAGATATGAAACAAGTGTTTGTTAAATTAATGATTACTTATCAATTCCAAAATATTAAAAGACACAAGACAGAAAAGAAAGAGACTATCATGGACTCAAATTATCAAGGAAAACCTCATGGAGGAAGAAAGTATACAAAGGGTGGACTTTTTAATAGCTGAAGAAGAGGACACAGGTGACAGAAGGCAAAAATAAGCATTACACTAAAGTGTGTCGCCCGTAGTAGTCTGTGCCTGGGCTGGGGAGGAGTAAATGTGCTTCGTTTGGTAGGAGGTGGAAGCCATGAGGGTGTAACGTACATGCACGCATACATACAGACATGCAGACAAATACTTGGCATTACCAAAATTTTACTATTTAGCACTATGCTAGAGATTAATAACCAAGACAATAATTCTAAACTTGTTGTTTTTGGAAGCTACACATTATATCCAAACAATATAGGAAAATGTTTCATTTAGACAAACTATGTTCTGGTGGGAAAATATGTGCTTCAGAGGGAAACAAATCTAGGTTTGAATTTTTAGTTTTACCATTTAGCTTCAGCCTATTATCTTGAGCAAGTCACTTACCTCTTTAAGCTTCAGTTCTCTCTTCTGCAAAATGGAAATAACAACGCCTGTCCCACAAAGCTGATGTGGGGCTTGAAGGAGATAATTTATGTAAGGCATCTCTGCAGCACCTGGTACAGAGCAGATGTTCAATATGCATGAGAGTGCTGTTATTTTTAACATATGAATTAATACATTTATGTGTTTATGCTAAGTCAAAAGTGTACATTTTGGTTGTGCGTATTTTTGGACATGTAAACTTGAGCTTTCTCTATCTGAGACCAACTGGGATTGTTGAAATTGAAATAATCCAGAAAAGGACAAAGTGTAACGTAATACCATTAGGCTGTGTCTCTCTTCAAAATGAAAAAATATAAAAAGTTTAGAGTATGGGTGATTGTATGTGTTGAATGCTCAAATAGAAAGTTAACTCCTTTCTTTATTAACCATCTACTGTACAAACTGTCATGCAAATACTGCCTTATGCTTTATGCAAGACATTTGAAAATCCCTATGACTTTGTTCTTCTGCTTGGATTTTTTTCTGTAGTAAAATACGTAATTGAATTAATTTCAAGTGTTTGTAAACCAGCCAAATATTTCCTTTTAAATACTTGAGCTCTATGTTGAAATGCAGAGTAATGTTTCTTAGCACATTACTTTTTTTTTCTTTTCCCAGTAATAGACGTCATCCCTTAATTCTTTAATAGACTTTCAGTTCCACATGTGCTACGGTATCTCCTATGCTCACAGTAAATGAAAGTTTTTCATCTCATGCAGGTTCTTCCAGGGGACCCAGCCCCTTAACCATGGGAGCCCAGGATACCCTCCCTGTTGCGGCAGCATTTACAGAAACCGTCAATGCCTACTTCAAAGGAGCAGATCCAAGCAAGTAAGCCTGGGGCTTGATCCACATATCCCCCAAGTTCTGTTCTGTCCAGTGGGGGACACACTAAGCATTATTGTATCATGCCGTATCTTAAAACCAAAAAGATCCAGATAACAGTAACAGGTGGCACACCTAGAATAGAGGAGAAAATTTAATTAGGAAGGTTAATTCAGTGATTTAAAAAAAAAAAAGTCCCCAAAAGATCCAATAAGCGAGGATGGCAAGACTTCGTCTCACATACTTTGGACATGTTATCAGGAGGGACCAGTCCCTGGAGCAGGATATCATGCTTGGTAAAGTGCAGGGTCAGCAAAAAAGAGGAAGACCTTCAATGAGATGGATTGACACAGTGGCTGCAACAATGGGCCCAAGCATGACATCAATTGTGAGGATGGCGCAGGACCGGGCAGTGTTTCGTTCTGTTGTACATAGGGTCGCTATGAGTCAGAACCAATTCTATGGCACCTAACAATAGCATCTTGTTGTTAGCTGCCGTTGAGCCGCCCCCATACTCATAGTGACCCGATGCACAACTGGACAAAACGCTGCCCGGTCCTGCATCATCCCCATGATTTGTTGCAGATCGGACCATTGTGATCCATATGGTTTTCATTGGGTAATATTCAGAAGTAGATCACCAGGCCTTTCTTCCTAGTATGTCTTAGTCTGGAAGCTCCACTGAAACCCGTTCAGCATTATAGCAACACACAAGCCTCCACATTAAGGGTGGTGGCTACACATGAGGTGCATTGGCTGGGAATCAAAACCGGGTCTCCCACATGGAAGGCGAGAGTTCTACCACTGAACCACCGAATGCCCTCTAGCAATCTAATATCTTACTATTCAGAAATCTGATTCAGCTTCTGGCTGCAAGTAGCAGAAAACCCTAACACAATTCTGTCAACAATAAGAAACTTTTTCTCTCACAAAAATAGAAGTCCAGATCATGCCTTTTGTTATCTTAGTCTTTCCTGGATGGGAATCACCCAAATATAAATTGGAACAATGGTGTGGAATGTGAACCTGGAAGAAAAAACACCTTCCAAAAACACTCAGGTTGGCAAGAGATCGAGTCATATGTTACCCTTACTAAGTAAGGAAAAAACTGGCCACAAACCATTATAATCATAGCCAAGTAAAAATTCTAGAGCAAAATGCACCATCCTCTTTCTGCAGGAGCCTGATTTCACTGATATATCAGTTTATATAGGCAATGCATTCAGTGGCAGTCATTGAATGCATTTGCTTTTTGGACTTAATCTGAATACATATGTGATGTAATTAAATACTTTACTTTTCTATAAGGAGTTCCGTGAATAGGGTTGTGGAAGTCTACAGATTCCCTGAAATTCTGTTGCATATCTTATGTGTCTGGGGGGTGGATGTGCATGTTTCCATAGACAGTCTATAGCATTCATCAGTTTCACAAAGGGTTCATGATTCAAAAAAGATTGAGAGTGATTACTTGTCTAAACTGAAAACTAAACAGCTAAGTCAAACCAGTTCTCAAATATGTCATTAATATATGAGTCTGAATTTTATTGATAAACAAAGGGAAAACTTAGACGAGGGAAGAACTGCTCTCTCTTTTTTTTACTTACAAGGACTAGGGCTTGGAAATCCTTAGTATCTATAGCAATTAGAATTAGAGAAAAAGTTAAATTTGCATACAAAACACTAGACTATTTTATTAAAATGTTTGGAACAGTGATAATTAAGTATAATTAGAACTTGGATCGTCACATATATTTTAAGTGGGACTCTGTACAGACTAGTCATGAATCCTGTTTACACTTTAGGAACAATAGGTTTTTCTAAAGACTAACAATATTATGCTAGAAAACTAGTGATTCCACCTTTAAGTAGCCTATGCAGCCACTGGAATCTACCAACATCCCTAAATGCCATGTCTCTTTAAACAACATCTAGGTTTTGTTCTAGACCTCAAATACTGTAGAGAAATAAACACTGTGGATTCTGGTTTCCCCCAATGTCCTTTCTCCTTTATCTTCAAGGAATGAAATTTTGCCATATCCACATGTAAATAGAAGTTAAAAGCTACCTCATACAGAGCATGCATTTGAGCTTTTAGAGCAAGTAAACACCATGAGCTTAGATTCTATATATCCTTCATACTGTAGAATCTTATTTAAACAAAGAATTTGCGTAATTTTCTGTCATACCAGTTTAAGGGCTAACTACCGTTGAATGACCTATACCTTAGAAAGTTCAGGCTAGCCTGAACTGAGAAAAGTGGGCGGAAACACACTTTAAAAAAATAAGAGTAGTCAGGTGTGTAGAGAGTTGTATGCACCTGCGTGAAAACCCCCCGGGAATGACACGAGAATTAATTCTTTTCTGCCAGCTTACTAATTGGCTTTCATTCATTCATTCACTGATTTATTCAGAGAGACCTAATTGATCTCTGTACTTCCACTTTGGTCCCCCTAAAGTCAACTCTCAACGTTATCATGTCACTCCTTTGCACACAACAGTTCTACCTTGTTCAGAGTAAAAACCAAAGGCTTTATAATGGCCTCTAAGGCCCTCCATGATCTGTCCTTCGGCACTCCCCAACCCCCGCCCCGGTTACCAACTCTCTGATCGTATCTCCATCACTCTCTTCCTTACCTCTGACCTTGTCTCCCTCACACATCTCCTTAAAGCTGTCCTCGTGCCTGTTTCTCTTTTCTCACCCAACCCTCAGGGTCTTTTCACCTTCTGCTCCTTCTGCCTTGATGAAATCTCTATCCAGATGTCTGAGTGACTTGTCCCCTCACTTCCTTCATGGTACTTAAGGAAATTTATTAAAGACGCCTCCCCTGTCCACCTTATATAAAACTGCAACACTCCTCTCCACCCCGTCAACAGTTTGTCCTTACCTCATTTTTCTCTTTCCCTATAGCCCTCTCTACTGAACATACTGTGTATTTCTTCAGTTGTGTGTCTCTACCCCCAGAAGGATATAAGCTCTATGAGAGCTGGGACTTGTCTGTTTTGTTCACTCCTGTAACCTCAGCACCTGAAACAGCACCTGGCATGGAGTACTCAATGCATATTTGCTGAATGAGTTGAGTTGAATTACTCACCTAATATTTATGGAATGTCTACAGTGTGCTTGTACTTGTGCTAGACGGGATACAAAAGTGATGAAGACCACGGATATGAAAAGTAAGACTTGTAAATATAGCGTAAAACCAACCATAAGAGAGGTGTAGATATGGTTCCAAGGGAGTTGAGAAACCCTTGCTAATAATTTTTTAAATCCTAAAGAAGGAGTGGAATGGCCTGTCAGTCACCTGTGGGCCTGCCACTATGCAAGCAAGGTTCTTCATCCTGTTTGGGCTCCCCCAGCATACTATGGCAGAAGTGTAGGGAGGTCTGCACCAATGAGCCTGCTACCGTGACCTTGATATTCCAATGATGTAGCAGTTGAGCCTGATTAGTGAACCATCCATACATTGGAAAAAGAAATATACCACTTTCATTATTGTATATTATGATATATAATTCGTTCATTTATCATTATGCTTTTTACCTGAGTATTCAGAACCCTGTAACAGGTATTCTGACATTTCAGTCTTTCTCAGGCGTTCATAGACAGAGAACACCTTGACTTTACTATACCTTTCCCATTATCAGCTGCTTTAAACAACCCTTGTCCCAAGAGATAAAGGTCAGGGAAAATTTCTCAGGCGTTCATAGACAGAGAACACCTTGACTTTACTATACCTTTCCCATTATCAGCTGCTTTAAACAACCCTTGTCCCAAGAGATAAAGGTCAGGGATTATTTCCCAGCTATATCCTATTTTTCTCTTTTCACCATACTTGCAATTATTTATTGTATGTCTCCCTGCTTAAACTAGAAGTCTGGGCAAGGACCGTGTTTGTCCTATTTCTCACTATCCATTCAATGCCTAGATTGATGCCTGATACATTGTATAAGCACCCGATATACTTGCTAAATTTATGAATTTATGTTAAAAACATTGCATTCCTACTCTGTACGGGTTCTGTGTTATATGTACTTTTGCCTTCCAAGAACCTAAGACACAGTCCTTGCACTCACAAGAGTAGATAAAATATGTGCAAGAAACGACAAAACAATATTTCAACAAAGATCTGTACATGTTTCTATGGGAAAGTAGAGAAAGGAAAAGCTAAGGAAGGCTGGATAGAGAAGATCTTAAGGAGTACTTCAGAAGAGCCTTCCTTTGAACTAAGTCTTGAAATAGGAAAAGGATTGTGCTTAGTAGATAAGCCAGTGAAAGGGGATTGCAAATAAAGGAGGTGGCATGAGTACAGAGGTACACCTGAAGAGGGCGGTGGGCTTGGTTATTGAGGCAGTACACAGAAATCACATTTTACGTGAGGGGTGCATTCCTAATGACCTCGCATAATTAAATTCACATATTCCTTGACCAAAAATGGCCAGGACTTCTGTTGTCCAGCTAACAAACATGGTGCTGCCTGTGGCAATAGGGAGAACCCAGTTTATAAATCACTTGGTGAGCTGACTTTGAAATCCTGCCATTCCTGACAAATTTTTCATTTGTGGGGATTCACGTAATTTCAAATTCTATTCCTAAAGTAAAAGCTGATTAATATTTACATATCACAGTATTTTAAATTTATATCATTCAAACTCACATAAAATGTATCTACATTACATAGTTGTAGAAACAGTCATTACAGTTTAGTAAAGATTTCCCTCCAGTGAGTATCGATGGAAAATATTTATTTTTACATAAAAGTTTCATCTCAGCTTAGATACTGGATGGATTAATAAATCAGCAGAGGTCTGACAGTTCAGATGCAGTACAGGAATATAATGCCGTGGAGGAGCCTTGGTGTTTCTCATCATGGACTATAGGGACTGTGCATCGGCCCTTCTCCCACCTTCCAGCTGACTGTAAGCTCTTTGAAGTTGAGGCTGTTTTGCTCATTTTTTAATTGCCTTCCCACTCACAAAAAAAAAAACAGAGTTGAGAGTCAATTTTTTTATTTTTTTACTTAATAAATGCCACCTCCTCCCTTGCCGACTTGCTTTCAAAAGTGAAACTTTATCCCTCACCAAGACAACATGTAGATCTCATTTTAAGCAAACTGGAAAAGAAGCTAAGCAGATTCTCTCCTAGTTAAAAGCATCTGAGCCACCACTGCTAACTACAATATACTGAGTGAGGGTAGGTGCTGAAATCTAATTTAACAAGCACTCTGACTAATTGTTGTTTTATACTGCAATTGCCAGGTAATTCTGCACGTCCACCATATACTGACAGACATTAAGAGTAGGCCGAGGTTAAGAGGAAGTCCAGGCTCAGCACCACTTGGGTAAATCAAGCAAGGTTTACTGATCTAAAAGGTGAAAAAGGAAGACAACAGTTAGCACCCAAGCTGAGATATGAGCAATATTCCCCAGAAAAGATGAAGATGCAACCTTTCAGAAACCAAAAATTCTCATCTGCAGCAGTGCAAAGTTATGAATGATAATATCTGAGTAAGGGATGGACACGACTTCAAGAAGCTCGCCTGCCTCCTCCTCTACTCTGAACCTAGCCTTATACATACATATAAGTCTACGGCAATTCTTCACATAAACTATTTTGGATGTATACCAGGGACCACCTCACCTGAGCCAGGTGTATCTCATCAATCTCAGAGTTACACAGTATACAAGGCAACTGTGGGGCAAAATAGAGTCCCTGATACTCAGATGTGAGCTGAGTTCATTAATTTCATTTTCCCTGGGAAGTGCATTCCTGAACTTCAGAGCTACAGACTGGTACAAGGGTCAGTTACCCAGATGAATGGGGAAGTTGTAAAGAAGTGTACTCCATTTAAATACTTAGTGTTTCCCAAAGAAAAGTAACACTTTTAAGGGTTCTGCTTCTGGCCAAGATGGAGTAATAGGGACTAGTTTACACTCCCACCTGAAGCAGCCCGAAAATAGACAAAGAATATGAAACAGTGATTTATCTGCAAGAAGCTAGACACCAGGTGAAGGACAGTGGTCCCTGAGAGATGGAAATAAATGAGGTACACCCTATGATTGCCCCTTCTTACTTTCTTAAGAGAGTTTCCAGCCACACCACAGGGAGCGGGAACCAAGGCAGAGCCCAGAGGACTCTCTGAATTGAGGAGACAGAGCTGAGAGTCTGGGCTTTTAGAATTCTCAGGACAGAGTACCAGAGAGGAGAAAGCTACACAGAAAGAGAACCCTGACTGTCTGCAGAGGTTCCCCTGAGGTATTCAGCAGACTACTGGTCAGCTCATGTATGTGAGAAAAATACCCAAGGCCAGAAAAAGAATTGCATGAAATCATTAGAAGTAACAGAGTCCAGCACTCACACAGGGCCAGGAATTGTGCCTGTTCCTCCAAGCCAGACCGGAAAACCTCGAGATTCATAAAGCATTAGGTAGGGTACACAGAAGGGTCCTACATCAGTCGTGGGGCATAATTAGCCCTAGACTAATCATGTGCTGGTCCTACCTAACAAATCTTAAAAGAAGACCTAAAAGGACCAAACTGTTCCCAAGAAACATAACTGCGTCCCAGGGAAAGGCTCAAGAATATTTATAGGAATTCAGAAATATCCAGCACCCAACAACGTAAAAGTCACAATGCCTGGCATCTAAGCAAAGATTATCAGGCATGGAAAAGCACAGAAAAACATGGCAAATAATAAGAATCAATCAATAAAAATTGACCCAGAACTGACACAGATATTAGAACAGGCCAAGGTATTAAAACAAATGTATATCATAGATTCAAAAAGTTAGCTAAGGATATGCAAGATATATTTAAATAAACAAAAAACAAATTGAACTTCTAGAGATGAAAACTAAAATGTGTGAGATGAAAAATACAGTGGATGGGACTAATGGCAGATTGGGCATTGTAGAAGAAAAGATTAATGAACTTGAAAATATATCAATAGAAATTGTTCAAAATGAAACACAAAGAGAAAAAAAGGATAAAAATAAAGAATATAACATCAGTGAACCATGGAACAACTTCCAGAAGCCTAGTATATGTATAAATGGAGTCCCTGAGGAGAGGAGGAAGGACAAAATTTTTCCAAATTTGATGAAAACAATAAACCTGTATATCCAAGAATCTCAGAGAAACCCAAGCCTAAGAAACTTGAAGAAAATTACACCAAACACATTATAATCACATTTCTCAAAAGCAGTAATAAAGAGAGCAGCCAGAAAAGAAAGATATGTTACATACAGAGGAAAAACATAAAGATGATGGCAAGTTTCTTATTGAAAACAATGCAAGTGAGAAGACAGTAGGGCAACACCTTTAGAGTACTGAAAGGAAAAAGCTTGTCAGCCTAAAATTCTATACCCAGTGAAAGTAGTTGTCAAAATGAAGGCAAAATACATTTTCAGACATACAATGCTGAAAGAATGCATCATCATCAGACCCACAGCACCAAAAAAAAAAAAAAAAAAAATTGAAGTCCCTTAGGCAGAAGGAAAATTATAACACATGGAAATAATGAATCTACTCAAAGGAATGAAGAACACTGGAAATTATAACTACATGAATAGTTATATAAGCTTTTTCTTATTGTTTAAGTCTCTTGAACAGATAAGTGATTCTTCAAATGAAAATAATAATAAAGTAATATGAGCTTTTTAAAATACATAGAAGTAAAATGTACGACAATAATAATGTATCACAAAGGTTGGGAAAAAATGGAAGGTGTATTATTGTAAAATTCTTAAAATATCCATGAAGTAGTAAAGTATTAATCACTTCAAGGTAGACTGTGAACAGTTAAAAATGAAGAGCATAAGCCTTAAAACAACCAATAAAATAATAAAACAAAGAGTTATAGCTATAACTAAGCCCACATAGAAAATGTATTAGACAGATCCAGTCAAAATGGAGAAACCACATATTAGTTTGAACAGGGAAAGTTTAATATAAGAAATTA
Source organism: Dugong dugon (assembly GCA_030035585.1). Classification (NCBI taxonomy): domain Eukaryota; kingdom Metazoa; phylum Chordata; class Mammalia; order Sirenia; family Dugongidae; genus Dugong; species Dugong dugon. The sequence goes on from CM057462.1 coordinate 95,772,387, forward strand.
TTAACTAGTAGGGGATGGGAGTAATAAAAACTAAAGAGAACTCTAAAATATACATGAATAGCAGATATAAGGAACAGCCATTACCCTAGAGCTGAAATAGTGTACCCAAGGAAGAGCCCTCTATGCCTTCCTCTTGACTGAGACCCCGACCTTGTTGTTGAGGGCATGGCTGTGGAAAGCAGAGAAGTCTCTGTGCTGATGCATTGCTGGAAATCTACCCTCTGGGGCGCCAGAGAAAGCTGTTCATGGGAGATGTCTCATAGAGCCACTCTGCTACAAAACTGGCTTGGGGGACCAGAGGAAGCTAATGGCTGGCGGGTGCTGCAGGCCACCATGCACTGCAGAAGCCAGGTGCTGGAGTAGCTGTGTATATGGCTGAAGTCTGGAGCTGAAAAACCCACCTACATGGCAGGAACTGGGCACTAGGCAAGCCATGTGTGCTACAGAAACCATATGCTAAGGAAGCTGTTTTGCTACTGGGCACTGGCAAAGCCGTATGCACTGCGGTACTTAGGCATGCCACATGTACTGCAGGAGCCAGACACTGAAGAAACCCTATATACTGTAGGAGCCTGCCTAGCAAGCACACTGGAAATAAGAAGGAAAAACAGTTCTCCTGCAGTGTCTCTCTAGCGCCCTCTATTGACAAAGTTTAACATCATACCTGTTGGCAAAGAAAAAATATAAAGGAGCTGTTATTAATTTTCTCAGAAGATACAGTAAAGGGTGAATGGGAACTGGGAAGCAATAAATTGATGACTGGCATGAGATATAAGTAGGGTCATAAAAATATTCAATTAATTTAAAGAAGACAGAAAAAGATGAAAAGGGGGAACAAAGGACTGGTGAGAGCAATACAAAAATAAAGACGATAAATTTCAACAAAACCATCAGTTAGAAGAAAGAGATTGTCAGATTGTATAATAAAGCAAGATCCAACTATATTCTGTCCACAAGAAATGCACTTCAAATACAACAGCTCAAATAGATTAAAAGTAAAAGGACAGAAAAAAATGTACCTTACTAATATAATCAAAAGAAAGCTGGAGTGGCTATGTTAATATCAGACAAAGTAAATTTCAGAGCAAAATACTTCCAGGGATAAAGAAGGTAATTTCATAATGATAAATGGTAATTCATCAAGAGAACATAATAATACTGAATGTTTATGCGCTTAATAGCAAAATTTTATTGTACACCCAATGCTGTATTTTTACACAAATAACATGTGCCTTCTATATTTGTTTGCCAACTGCGCCCTCCCCCCTTGAGGTATTTTCATAAGCACCACTATGCCAGTTTTTTTTACATGTTGCTGTAAAAAAAGTCAGCATAGTGTGCTTATGCAAATACCTAGTCACGGGGGAGGGTGCAGTTGGCAAACAAATGTAGAAGCACACATTATTTGTGTAAAAATACAGTAACAGTTTTTGCTTAAAAATACTTGAAGCAAAACTGATAGAAGTACCAAGAGAAATAGACAAATCCACAATTATTGTAGGAGATTTCAATATCTGTCTCTCAGTAATTGATAGAAGAAGCAGACAGAAAATCAGTCATTGTATAGAAGACTTAAAGAACACTATCAACCAACATGACTGAATTCATGTTTATAGAACATGTCATTCAACAATGGCAGTATGCAAATTCTTTTCAAGGGCATGTGGAACATTCCTCAAGAAAGATCATATTCTGGGACATAAAACAAGTCTCAAAAAATTTTAAAAGGATTTAAGTCATACAAAATATGTTCTTTGACCACAACAAATTCAGTTAGAAACCAATGATAGAAAAATTTCTGAAAAATTCCCATATATTTGGGAATTAAATAATATACTTCTAAATAACACATGGGTACAAATAAAACCAAAAGGGAAATGAGTAAGATTTTAACTGAACTAAAATAAAAGTATGACATATCAAAATTTGTGGGATGCCAGAAAAGCAGTACTTAATGGTAAATTTATAGTGGTAAAGGCCTATATTAAAAAAAGAAAAAAGATCCCAAATCAATGACTTCAGATCCCACGTTACAAATTAGAAAAAAGAGGAGCAAAGTAAACCCAAAGTAAATAGAAGAAAGGAAATAATAAAAATCTGAACAGAAATAAATGAACTAGAAAACTGGGGAGAAAATAGAGAACATCAATAAAGCCCAAATCTAGTTTTTTAAAAGATCAATAAAATTGATAACCTCTAGCCAGATTGATCAGTATAAAAATAGAGAGAAGACACAAATCACCAGTATCAGAAATGAGAAAAGGGACATCATTATATATACTGCAGATATTAAAAAGATAATAAGGGAATACTGTTAACCATGAGCCAATGAATATGAAAAGTTAGATACAATCAACAAACTCTTTGAAAGTACAAACTACTAACACTCACTTAAAAAGAAATAGATAACCTGAATAGCCCTATAACTATTAAAAATTTTGAATATATAGTTTAAAACTTTCTCACCAAGAAAATGGCTTCACTGGTAAATTCTACCGTTTAAGGAAGAAATAATTCTATACAAATTCTTTCGTAAAATTGAAGAGAAGAGAATACTTCCCAACTTATTCGATGTAGCCAGCATTACTCTGATATTAAAACCAGACAAAGATATTACAAGAATAGAAAACCAGAGACCAATATCCCTCTGAACTTAGTTGCAAGAATTTTAAACAAAATTTTAGCAAATTGAATCCAACAATATAGAAACTAGATGATACAAATGACTAAATGGAGTTTATCACAAAAATTAAAAGATGGCTTAATATTCAGAAGTCCATAAATGCAATTAGTTTTTAACAAACTAAAAAGGTAAAAGCATAGGGACATCTCAACAGAGATGTTAAAAACGTTTGACAAAATCCAGCATTCATTCTTGATAAACCACTAGAAATTAGAAATAGAATGGAGTTTTCCCAACTAATAATAAATGATGTGTACAACAAACTTACAGCTAAACTATCAAATAATAAAGAAGGACTGAATAATTTATCTCTAAGATTAAGAACAAGACAAGATGTCCACTCTCACAATTTCTATGTAATATCTTACTGGAAGTTCTAGCCATTGCAAGAAGGCAAGCAAAAGAAATAAAAGGCATTCGGATTGGAAATGACAAAGTAAAACTGTCTTTATGTAGAGATGATGAGATTGTCTAAGAAAATCTGTTGGAATTTACAAAAAACGGCTAGAACTAATAAGTGAATTTAGCAAGGTTGCAGGATGCAAGATCAATATACAAAATCAATAATATTTCTATGTAATAACAACAAACAGTTGGAAATTTTAATTTAAAGAGCATAACCACTTAAAATCACCTCAGAAAATGTGAAATACTTAGGGATAAATCTGACAAAGGGTATGAAATACCTCTACACTGAAAACTATAAAACATGGCTGAGAAAAATTAAAGACCTAAATAAATGGAGAGAGAGATATACTGTATTCATTGATCAGAAGACTCAATGTTTTTAAGATGTCAATGTTTGCCAAATTGATCTATGTATCTAATGTAATCTTAATCTAAATCTCAGCAGGCATTTATGTCGAAATTGACGTAGTGATTCTAAAATTCTTAAGGAAAAGCAAAGGGCCTACAATAGTCAAATAACTTAGAAAAAGAAGATAATGTTGGAGAACTAACACTACCTGACTTCAGAACTATCAACCAACAACAACATAATGCTACAGAAATCAAGACAGCATGGTGTTATTGAAAAGGTAGGTAAAATAGGTCAGTGAAACAGAATAGGAAATCTAGTAATAAACCCACACATATATGGACAACTGATTTTCAGCAAAATTGCCAAGGTAATGCTGTGGAGAAAGGATAGTCTTGTAAACAAATTGTTAGAACAATTGGATACGCCTGTCAAAACAAAAACAATGAACTTGGATCCATACCCAACACCATATAAAAATTAACTAAAAAGTAGATCAAAATCTTAAATATAAAATGTAAAACCATAAATCTTCTAGAAGAAAATATAGGTGAAAAATTACACAACATCCAAAGAATACAATGATTCAATATAATCATAAAAGAATAAATTGATGCATTGGACTCCATCAAAATAAATAAAAAAAAATCTTGGGATCTTCAAAAGGTACTCTTAAGAAAAAAAAAACAGACCTATCTGATAAATGACTTGTATCCAGAATATATAAAGAACTCTCAAAATTTAATAAGAGAACAAAAAACTCAATTTAAAAACTTGGCAGAGGATATGAGCAGACACTTTACCAAAAGAGGTAATTAAAGACAAATAGTCACATGAAGGTACTTAACATAATTAGCAATTAGGGCAATGCAAATTAAAACAACAATGAGATAACGCTACATATCTTTTAGAATAGCTAAAATTTAAAAGAATGACCCTAACAAGTGTTGGTGAGGATGTGGAAGAACTGAAAGTCTTATAAACCCAAAACCCATTGCTGTTGAGTCAATTCTGACTCATAATGACCCTGTAGGACAGTGTAGAACTGCCCTGTAAGGTTTCCAAGGCTGTAAATCTTTAACGAAGCAGACTACCACCTCTTTCTCCCACAGAGCAGCAGCTAGTAGATTCTAACCACCAACCTTTCAATTAGCAGCTGAGCACTTAACCACTGCACCACCAAGGTTCCCTCAAAAGTCTTACACACAGCTTTATTTTATTTTCCACTTTAGAGAACAGTTTGACCTTAAAAAGTTAAAAGTACAACTGCCATGTTATCCAGTGGTTCCATTCGTAAGTACTTACCCAAGAGAAAGAAAGCATCTGTCCATACAAAGACTTGTGCATAAATGTATAGCTTTATTTATAATAGCCCAAAACTGAAAACAACCCAGATGTTCTTCACCAGATGGTTAAATGAAGTGTGTTATATCCATACTACTGCTTAGCAGTAAAAGGGAATGAACTGTAGATACACACAACTGCTTGGATGAATCTCAACATAATTACACTAAGTGAAAAAAAACTTAGCCAAAAAGAACATACCTTATTATTCTGTCTATAAACAACTCTGGGACATGCAGACTAATGCATAGTGACAGAACATATTAACAATTACCTGAGGATGGGGAGTGGAAAGGTGGGGAAGGATGGGAGCAGGGGATTACAGAAAGACATGAGGAAACTTTTAGGGGTGATGGGTATGCTCATTTTCTCGGTTGTGGGATGATTTCATGGGTGCATCCTCTGTCAAAACTTATGGAAGTTTACACTTTAAAAAGTGCGGTTTATTGTATATCAATTATACTTCAATAATTCTTTTAAAAAGTAATTTTTCCTTCTAAACTCTCATCCTGTTGTGTTAACTGGTATGACTGATTTGACCATTTTGACCACATAGCCAAGTTAATGAAATGAACAACTAGCTAAGGGGACACAAGAACTTCATCTGAAGAGTGGAAAACAACATGCGCGAGGCATTAATCATGTTACTCAGAGAACTAAAGTAGGTTCCAGTGTGTGAGGATGGTGTACAGTTAATATCTTTAAATGTTCTGCCAAAAATTCAGAAACCAAAATGAGAGTGAACCACCACAGTAGATGATTCTATTTGTGAGGTGAATATATAGACTTTTCCACAGAAAAAAGCTGCACTTTTCTTCTTACAGTCCAAAACGCATTCAACAAAATAGCCACATTTTAAAATATAAGTGTTAAAACAAGCCATTGATTTCTCAGATAAGTGAGAAATTGATTTAGCAGTAAGAGTGGAATGATAAGAGCTTACCTTTCATCTCTTCTGCTGTTTAATATTATTACATACGTCTTTACTTTTTCACAACTGTTTTGATTCACAGCATACTGACCCAGGATTCCTCTCTCTTTCCTCTGTGTTTTGATACGCCAGATGCATTGTCAAGATCACTGGAGAAATGGTGTTGTCCTTTCCTGCTGGCATCACCAGACACTTTGCCAACAACCCATCCCCAGCTGCACTGACTTTTCGGGTGGTGAATTTCAGCAGGTTAGAACATGTCCTGCCAAATCCCCAACTTCTCTGCTGGTAAATATGATTTTGCACAAATATTTAGAAATGTGTGTGGCTGAGAACTTTGTACCTAGAGAAGCGATAAACCTTGATAGTGGAGTAGCACAGAGAAATCATCACTGCTCTATTGATTCAGTAGGAAATGCACCTACTGATTCAAACATACAACTTTTCCCAGCTGTCAAAGTTTTTGTGAGTGTGTGTGTGTATGCATGGCTGCATATACATATATGTATTTTAATGGCCAACTATCTCAAGTGGGTAAAGAGACGTTTAGAGTAATAAAATCTGTGTTAGTGATAATTTACTCATTGTCTGTTTTACTTTTCATTGGTAGACAGTGGATGAGAATGGTGGGAAATAAGCCCAATAACGGACTAAAATCCTTCTGTTGAATTAGCGTCTTTTTAAATCAAATGGTATTTGAATTGTGAGCTACTCTTTACATGACCTAGAAAATATTCTTTGTGACACATAAAACTTCATTGTAATTGTAGTGTTTTGATGGAACTTTACATGTACGAAAAAAAAGAAGCTTATGTGAATTTTTGTATGAATATAATTTTTCACATATTCTAAGTATTAAGCTTGAATATCAGGTCCTTATTATGTGTGCTCATGTGCACATTCACCCAATACGTATGTACATGCTGTTAAAAATGATTAATTATATCGGGTTAATTATTTGCAATGGATGAGACAACAGCAGCATTCCTGGTATCTCCCTTTCCATCAAGTCCTGATATTACATCTAAAAATCTCTCTCTGAAGTGGCTACTTTTCTCCTTTACTGAGACCTCCCTTGCCCACGTCACCACTATCAGTGCCCTGGACCACTGCAATTGCTTCCCTTCTTGCTTCCCTGCATCCAGTCTTGCCCCACACCAACACATTTTTCACACAGCAGACAGTCTTTTATGAGGTAAATCAGGTCATCCTTGCTCATAAGCCTCCAGCAACTTCACATCGCACCCGTACCTAAACTTGTTACCATTTCCTTGGAGGTCCTGAGTCATCTATTGTTGCCTGCCTGTCTGTCCTCTTCTCTCACCATTCTGCCTCAAGATCCCTGTAGCTCTGGACACACCTGCCACTCTCAGAAACAACAGCAGGGCTTTTGTGCTTGTTTCCTCTGCCTGCGATACTCTTTCTGCCCTTCTTCACCTGGCTCCTAGTCATCCTTCAGATTCAGCTTCACCAAGTCTCCCTGACCCTCCCACACCCCTCCTCATCCCCCACCATTCCCAAACTAAATTATGTCCCCTTGTTATTCTGTCTCAAAGTCCTTTATTCTTTTTCTTTGTAGCACTTACTATAATTAATAATTATATATCTATTCATGTTTCTTCATTCATTCATCTCCCCCACTAGACTGTAAGATCCATGAGGGAATGGAACATTCTGTTAGTTCACCACTGTATCTTCATACCTCCTACTGTGTCTGGCATCTAATAAGCACTTCTAGTATTTATTGACTAAATGAACAATTTAAACATAACTTAAAGAATTTAGTCAGTGGGATGTTTATGCAGAAATAAGTAAATGTTGTTGGTATTTGGAATTTGAGGACCAACATAGTTACTCACATTCTTGCCTAAATGAGACTTTTTCATTCCACTAGTGAAAAAACAGTCGCGGGTCTTTCAGACAATTACAAAGGTCACTTTCTCCTCTGTGGCCTTTGCAAGGGCCTAACTGGCAACTTGAGTCCAGGTTTAATAGTATAAAAGAAATGATTTTCCATGAGGATAAAAAATAAATGTGAAATGATTATTATTGGAAATTGACAAATCTTTATGTCACTTTCCCTCCCTCTCTTCGATGTGCATGTTGAGCCAGTTAATTTTACTTTTCAGGTGTTCGTCCATCTAAAATTAGAAATTGTATGCCACTACCTCATCAGTTTGTTTGTAAATGTTATTTTTATTATATTATTTTGCACTTTGAGGCAGTTATATTGCCAAGTTCTTAGGCATATATGCAATAATTTTATACATATATTAACATATAAACCAGTAACCAGATGCCATCAAGTCAACTTAAACTCCATGGTAACCCCATGTACGTCAGAGTAGAACTGTGTTCCATGGGGTTTTCAAGTGCTGATTTTTTCCAGAGATAGGTCACCAGGGCTTTCTTCTGAGGCACCTCTGGGTGGACTTGAACTTTCAACCTTACAGTTAGCAACTGAGTGCATTAACCATTTGCACCACCCGGAGACTCCTTGTGAGTTGCATTAAACAACACTCTGAGAGTGTTTTTGCTTGACTGTTAGCAGTCAAGTTAACCATTTGTACCATCCGGGGACTCCAGTGATATGTTGCTGGATATGAATTCTACGCCCCTGTCAAACAGTTAACCAAAAGGTTGGAGGTTTCGGTTTACCCAGAGGCACTTCAGGAGAAAGCCCTGGCAGTCTACCTCCAAAAAAATCAGCCATTGAAAACCTTATGGAGCATAGATCTACTCTGACACATACGGCGTTGCCATGAGTTGGAATCAACTCACGGCAACTGGTTTAGGGTGTATGCTTTTTTTGTTTTGTTTTGTTTTGGTTTTGGTATAGCAGGAAGGTATGAGCTGTAATAAGATTGACCTGGGCTGGACTCTTAACTCTATTACTTATAATTAGCAGTGTGACCTTAAGGAAGTTACTGAATTTTGCTGACCCTCTATCCTCTTTTCTCCTGTCTCCTTCCTCTGGAAGCTTGGGTAACTTAGATACTTATAGATAATAAAAGTTTGGGTAGCCCTTACCAGCATCCTTAGCTCAGCTTGACTCAGGGGCAAAGTCTCAGGGACCAGGAGTCTTTTCATCCCCTTTGTAGAATCATAGAGAAGAATCACAGAACTTCGCTCTGTCCTCAATAACCTTATGCCACAGCACAGCCAAATCATGTGAGTCACGCTGAGACTTGACCTCCAACAGCCGCTTTCTCCTAACAGACCAGTAGCAATTTTAAGACCCTGGTAATTTTTAGACTCAGCTTTCTTGATTTGTTTGACCTCCAAAGGCTTAATCATAGCAATTTATTTTTGATCTGCCCTCTACTTTTCAACCTTCCCTCTTCTCAAACGCTAATTTTCTCTTTTTATAAGTTAGCTCATCTTTAAAAACGAGGATAATAATTCTTCCTTTGTGAGGTAGATTTTAATGAAATAATTTATAATGCATCTGGTAGAGTGCCTAGTAATAATAGGTGCTCGAGAAAGCATAGCTACTGTTATTGTATTATATAGGATATTCTGAAAATGAAACATCAGTGAATAGTTCTGTTGTTTAATCATGTGGGACCTCAGTTTCCTCATTATGTGGGAAGTGAGCAGATGCTTTACACGCTCTTGCCTGTGCGAGGACAAGCATTCACATGATTGTGTGAATGGTATGTGGACAGGCCTCTAAACAAAGCTGAACAACTCTCGTCATTGTTGTTAGGTGCCATCGAGTTGATTCCAACCCGTAGTGACCCCATGTACAACAGAATGAAACACTGCTTAGTCCTGTGCCATCCTCACAATCATTGCTATGTTTGAGCCCACTGTAGTACCCGTTGTGTCAATCCATCTGGTTGAGGGTCTTTCTCATTTTTTTCACTGACCCTCTGCTTTACCAAGCATGATGTCCTTCTCCAGGGACTGGTCCCTTCTGATAACATGTCCAAAGTATGTGAGACGAAGTCTCTCCATCCTTGCTTCCAAGGAGTATTCCAGCTGAACTTCTTCCAAGACGGATTTGTTCGTTCTTCGGGCATACTGAATATTCTTTGCCAACGCCATAATTCAAAGGCGTCAATTCTTCTTCAGTCTTTCCTGTTCATTGTCCAGCTTTCACATGCATGAGGCAATTGAAAATACCATGGCTTGGGTCAGGCGTACCTTAGTCTTCGAAGTGACATCTTTGCTTTTTAACACTTTAAAGAGGCCTTTTGCAGCAGATTTGCCCAATGCCATATGCCATTTGATTTCTTGACTGCTGTTCCATCGGTGTTGATTGTGAATCCAGGTAAAATGTAACCCTTGACAACTTCAGTATTTTCTCCATCTATCATGATGTTGCTTATTGGTCCAGTCGTGAGGATTTTTGTTTTCTTTATGTTGAGATGTAATCCATACTGAAGGCTGTAGGGATATAAAACTCCTTGGTTCAAGGCTGCACTCTATTTTTCTATCATAATTACCATGATTATCATCACTTAAATTGCAAGATCACCTTCTAAGTAAAGTGATTTTTTATGATTTAGATGCTCTTGAATTAAGTATTGTCTATGCTGAATAGGTAGCATGGTAATTTTAGGATCATCTTTTTCTCATTAGTAGATGATAAAGACTATGTTTATATTTGGCCAAAATATTTAACTCAGGAACTTCTGAGAAACTACTGGCTAACTCAGTCTAAGAACAAAACCAATGTACTTAGCTCTTTGATTGCATTAACTGACTAATTCAGATGAACCATTTGATGACGTAGGAAAAGTCTATTAAGTTTGGGTTAATAAATAATTCACTCTGTAGAGCAACCAATTATCATCATAATTGGTTAATATTACTGAGTACTCACTGAGATTTATAGCAGTACAATAGCTCCGTATTACTATAATATGGTATTAATCTATTAACATGTCATGATACCATTCAGAATTGCATTTGTACTAAAACTGCACTAGTGTTATAAAATAATCTCTAAGAATTGTCAAAGATGGATATAGACATTAGACATCCATTTGCTAAGATGCTTCTTGTGTGGTTTATATTTGATTCGTTATAAGATGCTACTCATTTTTCCTTCCCGATTGAATAGCGATAATACCCAAAATGATGCCAATACCAAGGAATTCTGGGTAAACATGCCAAATTTGATGACTCACCTAAAGAAAGTGTCTGAACAGAAACCCCAGGCTACGTATTATAATGTGGACATGCTCAAATATCAGGTAAGCCTATTTATAGGATTAGGGTATCTGTTTCACGTTACAAATTTATATTCAAAAGTGTAGCATGAAGTAAAAGTAAGTAAAGTAACATATCTTTTAATATTATTTAAAGTCTATAATTTAAGGAAATAAAAATTTTAAAGGATTAATTGAGGACTAGTGACTAGAATATGTATACATTTCCTTATTAGTCTAAACTTACCTGTAAAAAATATTATTAAAAAAATTAGAGAAACATGCCACAAAATGAGGTTGCAGAAAACTACATCAGTTAAAATTATAAATATTGAAAACTAGATCACTGTATCCTTAAGGATATTACTGAACTAAAACCTCTTATTTTTAATGATTAAATATAAGAAATACGATTTTTTTTCTAGTGTGATAGCCCTGTGGTACAGTTCTAATAAGATTTATTTTAAGAAATCGTTTAATGTTAGAAGGAGGTTTGATACAGTATGTGAGAACTTTCTTTTTTGTGTCTAGGATTGCCCTTACCTCAGATTACTACTGATCTAGCAAATAGGCCTATTTCCAACCAAGTTTCAAAGGCAAGAAGTAGTACAAATTCTAATGCCTGAGTATCCCATTGATTCCCAGCCACATGATCTTCTAGATTATTTTTAATGCATTGTAATTTTTATGGTTAAATATGTTCAACTTCTTTTTCTTAAAATGAGGAAATAACATTGTTCTTTTTCGAAGTTGTGCTTTAATAGAAACCAGTGCATCTTATATCTCATTGTACTGTACAATCAGCAGGGAGCTTGTAAACAAATACTGGTTCTGAATTTAGTTCTGAATTGGTACCAAAAAATATCACAATATAGTTGCTGGCCCTCACACACCCAGATTCTGATTTAGTTGGTTCAGGATGAAACCCAGCTATCTGTATTTTTTATAAGCCCTTCAGCAACTTTAACACACCCTACGGGTTGAAACCTATTTATTTAAATTACTGAAAGTAAGTTATCTATATGATGGTACATTTTACAAAAATGCCAACAAATACAACATTTTTTCCTCTAAGAATATTATCATCTAAACTTTGGACATCATAGATAAGACTATCAAATAAATTATATAATGCAAAATTTATAGTTTTTATAATTAAAGTAAAAAATACATTTTGTTTAACTTCTAAACTTTTTTTTCTCAAAACATTTAAACATGTTTAGTGACTCCTTTAAGCTTCTGAGAGAAATGAGGGATAAGGAAGGGAAATGCCAATGTATTTCTTCTCTGAATGGCAAGTTAAATTTCAGGGCACATGAGTGATTCTCATCCCCAAAAGGGTGAAAATAAAACCGTGCTTGTATCCCGTTATGAACTCTGCTTACAAACACTGCATCTACATTTTCACTTCAGATAAAAAAATTTTGAAACTTTTATATCCTCTGTTTTTTGCTTTTTAAATCTCCATATTTGTTATCAAGTGAGCCTAGAAGGTAGGCAGAATTCACCTGTTGTAATGAGCTTGGTTTAAAGCGCTAAGGTGGAGGCAAGAGACTCAGGCCTGCTTCCCACTCTCCATGTGACCTTGGGCACCTTAAGTCTTCCTGAACCTCAGTTCCCTCACCTGTATATAAGAACAGCAATCAGACCTACCTAGATACTTCATCGGTTGTTGTGAGATGACTGTTGTTGTTCTTAGTTGCCACTGAGTCAATCCCCCGACTCATGGCGACCCCAGGTGTGCAGAGTAAAACTGCTCAATAGGGTTTTTAAGGATGCGACCTTTTGGAAGCAGATCGCCGGGCCTGTCTTCCCAAGTGCCTCTGGGTGGGTTCTCAAACTGCCAAGCTTTAGGCTGGTAGCCTAGAGCTACTTAACCATTTGCGCCACCCAGGGGCTTCTTGTGAGATGCTAATGTTGTTGTTAGGTGCGATGGAGTCAGTTTTCAACTCATTGCAACTCAGAGTGGCAGAGTAGAACTGCCCCATAGGGTTTTCTAGGCTGTAATCTTTACAGGAGCAGATTGCCAGGACTTTTCTCCCAAGGAGCTGCTAGGTTGGTTCAAACTACCAGTCTTTCTGTTAGCAGCCAAGTGCTTTAACCATTGCACCGCCAGGGCTCCTTGAGATGCTAATAGCCTAGTATATTTCAAACTACTTTGTGATTGAAGCCCTGGTGGTGCAGTGGTTAAGCATTTGGTTGCTAACCAAAAGGTCAATGGTTTGAATCTACCAGCTGCTCCTTGGAGACCCTATGGGGCTGTTCTACTCTGTCCTGTAGGGTCTCTGTGAGTCAGAGTTGACTTGATGGCAAAGATTTTTGTGTTTTGGTTTGATTTGGGTGTTTTTTGTTTTGTTTTGTTTTGTTTTGTTTTGTGAATGGTAAGTAGTCCTCGAACGGTTGTTCTCAAACTGTGCTCTGAGGAATTCCTTTTGTTACTGTTTTGTTGTGCTTTTGTTACTGTTTTTCAACAATTGAAGATGGGGCACAAGTAGCATTATCCTCAAATCACAGCCTGTTTAGTCCCTGACCACCAATAGCAATGCCTAGTAATTGGAACAATCAAAAACACACCTTCATGTATCCAGGGTTAAGGAATTACTATCAATTTGAGAAATACTGCTGAGGATAAAGTGCAGAAAAAGGAGAGTTCTGCTCTGCTTTTGGTCTGTGTTAAATAATGACTTTCTAAATAAAAGTTCATTTTCAGAAAAGATTGGGTTGCTAAAAATATTTAAAGTTTGAAAACTACTATAATGGTTATCTAACTAAAACTGTCATTGCAGCCCATTCCTATCATTTCACAAAAGAGTCCATTTCTGGCCTTGTTTCTCTAGCAACCTCTTCTGCCTTTTGAGTTCAACCGGCCTTCAGGACTCTTCCCCATGGTGTCCTTATGTACACGCACTTCTAGGCCAATAGATAGTTGTTTATAGTCTTCAAAATTAGCAAAATTCACACTCCACGAATAAAAATCCAAGGACATAAACACCACCCACACAACCCCTGCAGTGTGTGTGTAGTTGTGAAAGGAGATTCCCGTAGAGATCTGTTCACCCTCACAGTTAACAATGAAAGATTAAAACATTGTTGAATTTTCACTGTGGCATCCAGAATTCAGGCTGATGTTATTGTCTTTAGATGAGATCAATTTTGGTTGACTTTTCAAACCTGGCTTTTCCTTGGTAAAATTCACTGTTGATTCTAAATACATTCTACCATATACTGTTGATTTTAAATAGAATCAACATTCGATGTAGAATGTAGCACTTCCTGTCAGGGGACCTGGGTTGAAGTCCTTACTTTGGCAAATCCCAAAGTAGTAATAATAATAATAACCACTGTTGTCTAACTCCCTGCTTTGTTGTGACTAGCAAATGTGATAAGAATATTAATTTTCCAATTGCCATCGAGTCAATTCCAACTCATGGTGACATCATGTTCCGGAGTAGAACTGTGCTCCCTAGGGTTTTTGTGGCTGTGATCTTTCAGAAGCAGATTGCCAAGCCTTTCTTCCCAGGTGCCTCTGTGTGGGTTCAAACCGCCAACCTTTAAGTTAGTAGCCCAGTGCTTAACCATTTGCGCCACCCAGGGACTCCTAAGAATGTTAATAAACCAAAACCCAAACCCATTGCTGTCGAGTCTATTCCGACTATAGTGAAGTAGGTAACATTTATTAAAACATTAATTACTTTCTGTGTGCTAGACACTGTTCTGAGTGTTTTGCATAAAATATCTCCTTCCATTTTCCTGACAACCCTATGGGTAAATATTGTTGTTATGATTCATATTTGGCAGATGAGGAAATAACTGAAACTCAGCGAGGTTTAGTGACTTGTCCAATATCATTTGTGACAGAAACAGAACTCAGACCCTTAGCTCCACAGCCTCAGCTATTCATCAGTGTGCTATGCCACCTCCCTAACAGATGTAAAGTGCATTGCAAACTATAAAGTACCAGAGAGATTTTAGCGGTAAATTTGGTTTTTAATCCGTAACGGTTTTCCTTAAGCCCCCAGCTCTCTTTCACACGGCCCCTTCACAGTGATTTTCCCTGAGAGCTCATTTGTGAGCACCATAAACAAAGTTATGAAATTTTGATATCTAAGAACATTCCTGTGGGGATAGCTTCTGGGTTTGTTTCTGAGTAACTGTCCAAGCTTACATGTCCTCTTTCTTGTCATTTGGCAAGGTGTCTGCCCAGGGCATTCAGTCCACGCCTTTGAACCTGGCAGTGAATTGGCGCTGTGAGCCTGCAAGCACAGACCTGCGCATAGATTACAAATACAATACAGATGCAATGACAACCGCTGTGGCCCTCAACAACGTGCAGTTTCTGGTCCCCATAGATGGAGGAGTAACCAAGCTCCAGGCTGTACTTCCACCAGCAGTCTGGTAAGGAGCCACCAGCCCCCTTTCTCTTCACCAAAGGGCTCCTTCTACGTAAAGAAATCCCAATCTTCTTGACGTTTGGGTCTCCTACAGGAGGAAATCACAGCAGGCCTGTGTATCAGGGTTCAGGGCAAGAAATAGAAACCACTGTCATTATTTTAAGCAGAAAATGAATTAGCACCGGGATTCCGATGCTTACAAAATGGTGGAAGTGCTACAGGAACAGGCTTTAGGCTGGATCTCTAAGAATGTTTCCAGAACATTGCAGAACTGGCTCACCCAGAGAGCTGCCACCTCTGCTACAAATGGGAAAGAGAGAAATTAGAAGGCTGTCAGTGGAACCATTGAATTCAAGAACCAACCACCATACCTATGATCCACAGGTCAGAAAACTCCTGCTGGTACCTCATTAACTACAGACTGACTGGAGCACTGTTGTAGAAGATCCCACATCTCAGTTAGGTTGCTGGCCAGCAGAAAACAGCCTCTGCCTCCCTTCCATCTTCCAAATCTCAAGTTCATCTAATTGGTGGAACCTAATTTGCAAGGGAATCTGGGAAATACAGTGTTTAGTTTTCTAGCCTCTGGACTATAAGAAGGCATGCTAGAGAAGGTATGGCAATAGGCACTGAATAGATACAGAGTGCCAATAGCATCTGTTAAAAAGAATTTGTTCTCCTAGAGAGAACATTCTAGTTTTCACATATGATTGTCAGAAGCAAAAAGGAGAACATTTTTAACAAATAAATGTCAGCCATAGGACATAATTCCAATTTAAATTACTTAAATTATTTACTAATACTTCCCATCTATTGTTTCAGTAGATATGTTCCAAAATTTTTTTAATTCTTTGCTGTCCTCTAAATGTTTATCTGTCAGTGTTGTGTGGCTAGTTACAATAAGGGAAGGGAGAGAATTTATATAGATTATGTATATAATTTTTAAATTGTAGCAAAATTTTCAAGATCCATTTTTAATAATTGTCACTATCCAGACAGTATATGGCATCCATTAAACAAAAACTCTTGTGTGTATAAAAGTCTTTTACCTATTTTATTGTTAGGAATGCTGAACAACAAAGAATATTGTGGAAGATTCCTGATATCTCGCAGAAGTCAGAAAATGGAGGTAATATTATCACAGGCCTATTTTTATGTAATATGTAAATCTGAAGTAACCTTTAGATATTAGCCAACTATTAGCAAAAATACACTTAGCACTAGAGATGAACAGAATATTTCACTTCATTTTTACATTTACTTATTTCAACCAATAAAAGCAAATAATTCTTCAAATCCAAACCCTCCAAATCCAAACCATCCCCTCTTCATTTTCTCCTTTTCTACACATTATCAGGACTCCACATCAAAGAGGCCATCCTTTAGGCAGAGAAGAGCCTTTAATGAGGCAGTTTCTTACCCTGTATCAGATCCGATACTTCTTTCACTTTCCCCTGACATTAATCATTTGTTAGAATATAAGCATAACAGAACCTTCCAAAAAGCATGCCCACAAGTTTTGTAGTACTATTTTGCTGAATTACGCTTGTAACAGCATGCAAAAAAAAAATTGCTCATGATATAGGATGATAAATTTTACACATTACCATTTTTGTCAGTGAAACATACACTATTTCCGTTAGTCCGATCTTGTAGGTTAACATTTGACTACAATTTCCAAGATCATTTCCAGAATGTTATGTTAACTGTTATCTTGTAATAATACTTTTTCTTTTAGGGGTAGGTTCTTTATTGGCAAGATTCCAGTTATCTGATGGTCCAAGCAAACCTTCCCCATTGGTTGTGCAGTTCACAAGTGAAGGAAGCACCCTTTCTGGTTGCGACATTGAGCTTGTTGGAGCAGGGTATCGATTTTCACTCATCAAGAAAAGGTTTGCTGCAGGTAAGTGAATAATGTCTCTTGTAGGTTTCATTTGTGAAAATAATACTGCCTTAGCAACTCTTCTGTAAGGAGAAATAGGTTATGATTTTTTCATCTTCTTCCTCTTCCTGTTCCCTACTCCCAACACCCATTTTTTCATCCCAGTTAAAAAGAAACCAGTTGTTGATGAGGTAAAAGTAGGACAATGAACTGGAAATCAGAAATCAGGAGGGCTCTGGCCACCTAGTCTGGCTCTGTTTTCTTTATGTGAGGCTGACCAGTTGTTCCCATTTTAGAGGTGTGTATATTGAGGTTAAAAGGAGTCCTGTTGGCACAATGGTTAAGCATTCGGCTGCTAACAAAAAGGTCAGCTGTTGAAACCTACCAGCAGTTTCACAGGAGAAAAGACCTGGTAATCTGCTCCTGTAAAAATTACAGCTAAGAAAACCCCATGGGGCAGTTCTACTCTGTCCTATAGAGTCGCTGTGAGTCGGAATTGACTCTAGGCAAGGGGTTTCAGTATCAAGCAGGAAGAAGGACTGGTGGCACAGTGGTTAAGCACTCAGCTGCTAACCAAAATGTTGGCAGTTCAAACCTACCAGCCACTCTGTGGGAGAAAGATGTGGCAGTCTGCTTCCATAAAGATTTACAGCTTTGGAAACCCTACGAGTCAGTTCTATTCTGTCCCATAGAGTCGCTATGAATCGAAATCTACCTGACAGGCACAACAGTGTACTGAGGTTAATGGAGTAAATCCTACCTTTGTTTCACTGACAAACGAGGAATGCTATTTGCCTTTGCATTTATCTCCCACCTGAAAATGTTTTGTTTTTCAGAAGGACTTTTTAGATTTAGCCTTGTCAGGCTTAGCTGAGAACTGAGAGGATCTAATCTTCACTTTAACAGCAGCCTTACAGTGTTTAAACCATAGAAGCACCATAGAGGTGGAAATTGGCAGCCCATGAGCTGAATACGGCTATGAGGCAAGTTTTATCTGACACACACAACAGAGTTTGTTGAGGAGAAGGAGAGAGAGAAATTTAAACCAACATTCAAAAAGTAGGTGATTTAACAAACAAAATCTAGATTTCCAGCATTTTTTGAAAATTAGAATATCAGACAACAAATGTTTTTGCTTTCCTGAAAATAAACCAGAGCCTAGTGGCCACACACCCCACCAGAGCCAGACTTGCTGCACCTCCCTTTCACTACAATCCCCACTCGACCTGCTTTTACTCAACTGAGCCCCTAAGGCAGTGTTTCTGAAAAATTTAGGACGTGTCAGAGTTACCAGGAAGCTTGTTAAAACCCAGATTGCTAGGCACCACCTACAGAGTTCCTGGTTCAGCAATGCTGGGGTGGGAACAGAGAATCTGCATTTCTAACAAGTTCCCAGGTGATGCTGATGCTTCTGGTCCAGCGATCACTCTATGTGAAGCACCGCTCTAAGAAATCAGGTGTGTGTTCAGAACTGCCTCCCCAAAATTTGGGGTCATTCAGGCCCCACCACACAGTGACTTCTTTCTGGAAGTAAAACAAGAACAAATCCAAATTCCACTACATGCTCCAGTTCTAGGAGACTATACTTGTGGGTGATTCACTGGGATAATTCCTGGGTTTTATGCCTGTTTTGCTGATGTAATTATTAGTAATACCACTTTTCCTCTGAAAAATGATCCCAGATTGGAAAATGTATAGTCACCCTTCCTATAAAAAGTTGGATCCTCACATTCAGGAACAGATCTCCCAATCTATTTTGGTCAAAACCCAAACCTCTGCAAATTATTCAAATATGGAAACGCAAAAATGCAACTAGCTGGTCTGGAAAATCGAAAACTTAAAAAACTTCATGTCTTTTATGTTGCACTGCTCAAGTTTGCAGTATTTAGTTCCAATGGGTAGGACAGGAGGAATAGATACGTTACTTATGTAATAACTGCATTATTGAACTAGTAGATAACCTGTAAATATGTCATTTTGTTTTTCAGGAAAATACTTGGCGGATAACTAATAAAATCTTATGCAAGGATGTGGAGGACATATAATGGAGGACTGTTGTATAAGAACCAGGTTTTAATTTCGGTTTGATGAAAACAAACCAAAATCTGCACTTGGGATGTATCTGCTGGAAATGTTGGAGACTTTCAGCAATGATTTCCCTCACACAATACCATGATGACCAGTCGTACAGTATTTACTTCTAGGTGTAATATTGTTAATGGTTTTAAAATGTAATTATTGTATTTGTAAATTGTACTCATTCCAGTAAGGCAGTTAGATGCTTGAGTTTTAGCATTTTACCATTCCTGAAATGGATGTAATTTAAACTGTGGTATGTAAATTTAATAGTAGTACTGTTGAATGGCACAATGCTTACAGAGGTAGATTGCATTTTGTCAATATATAAAATTTAAATACAGTATTGATAGCTGTCATAAAGGGGGTGCGACATACAAAGAAAATTAAGTGGAACCAGAAAAAAAAAAAAAACTTTTATTCAGTCCTTAGTATGTCTTACTCTAGTGCTAAATAAAAATTCTATCTTCAAATGTTTAGTGGGTTTAAATTCAGAAACTATTTCAGAAAAAAACATTCTAAGATTACAGCATATTCAAAGAAAAGCATTACCACTTTTTAAAAAGCTTTTTTTTCAAACTGCAAATTTCATAAAAATGCAAACTGTGTAAACAGGGCCTCTTATTTTTATAACTTGTGTAAAAAGGGAAAGCAATTCATATTTAAAAGTTTAAGTATAATCCAGAGAAAAGAAGATGCTGAAGTCTTAACTACTTCTCCCCCTCTCTTCAGTTTAGCAAATGTGGAGATTACTGAATAATCAGACTAAAACCAAAATTGAGATTTTAAGATTTCAAGACTTTCCATGGTCGATCTGGTTAACAACTTCTGCACAATCACTCTGAATAAACGCCCTCTCCCAACCAACACAGAGGAATGATACCTCATGTCTCCCTCTTTTTCCACAGGCATCGAAACATTGAGACTAAGAGTCTCAAGAGAAAAATTTAGCCCCTTGTTTAGATACAGAAGGAGAATTTTTGTTGTCGTCATTTATATCATTTGGGAAGGAAAACAATAAGCTTTATCAATTAATTCTAGCCACATGTATTTGTGCAATAAACTTCCTATTGAATGAACAAAATATTCTTTATTAAGATTCATTGTCTAAAACTGTAAATCTTTGCCATTGTTGGGAATCAAGAAGCGCATTCTCAAAACTTTATGTCATGATTTCACTGTTGCAAGCCATGATAAAGCTGGTAACCGCTCTGTCCAGCCCTACAATATGGAAGTTCAGGGAGGAGAGTGCTTCTCCAGTGTTCCAGCTGTGAAACCTTCCTCTGTTAAGATTTGAAAATATTAGTCTTCCTTTAATTATAGAACTTATTTTAAACGTAAACCAATTCCTATTTTAGGTTATACTCTTAAATAACTGTAATACTTAAGTTGTCATAGTTATCATCAGTTGCTAAATTTTATTTTATATGCGTTCATATTTGACAAAGAAACTTTTAGCCCTTTAAATTTTAGAATCAAATTAAATTTTATAAGTCTTATGAAATAAATTGTGACTGGCATTAGTTTATAGTAGAACTTTTTAAATTAATATTTGTGCTCCAGAATGAGTGCTTTGTACCACAAGAATGTTCCAATGATCTGTTTTACCTTGAAAGAATTCTTGCTATTCCAGCAAACTCTCAATTGGCACCCCAAAGCAGTATGGGTTGAAGTTTTTTGAACAAACTAATTAATGTACTCATTTTTAGTAAAGATATGCAATTTGATTTTGAAGCCAGAACGGAAGATGCCAACTTTTAAATTCTCCTGAAACATGGGGAAATTTAGCACACTGAAACCAAACAAAAGTAAGGTGCAGAAAATTGAGAATTATCCATCATATGAATATAAAAATTTGTGTTTTTAAATATCGGTTCATGAGCAACTTATTGAATATTAATACAAACCATATTAAAATATGTAAATATTACTGGTTCTCATGTCTTGATCTTTATATTTTATTTTATGTAGTTCTAGAATTAATTACTATTTAAACTACAAGGTTTTTTTTTCCCCAAAGAATAATTTTTGTTGATATTGTAAAAATGTAATTGAAAACATAGATTACAATACCCCCTAAAATTATTCCAGTGTTTTCAGGGACTAAATTTGAAACCATGTAAACATCTTATGATCCGTTAATTAATCTTTATGAAAAAACAGAAAGGGAGTCAGTGATTTCAAAATTATTAAACCTTGAAGACCCAGACCATCAATAAAGAATATATCCCTTCAAAAAGTAACATAATAAGCTCATATCAGGGATTGGGATTTGGGAGTTTTGTTTTTTGTTTCAGTCTTGCAGGTTATCATCTCCTGTATCCACAGTACTGCATAATGAGAGTTCAGTTTCAGAAAAATGATCCTAGACGATGAAAGGGTCTCAGTAATCAAAGAAACGTTAAGTCAGGTCCACTGTCAGTTCCTCCATCAGAAAAAGTGAAGTACGTATGAAGGTGATTTTCAGTACTAGGGATTAAAATAACACCACCATTTCCTGAGCCTTCTGGTTCAAAACGGTTCTACTCTAGCAAGATAGAAAGCATGAATGATACTGCTTTTTTTCAGCAACATGGAAATTATATTTTCTTTTCAAATAAATTCCATATTTTCTTAAAGTTTTTAAAAATAAATTCTTACTAAGAATTAGTCTGAATTTTATCTTAATTTAAATTTACAATTACTAAGAATGAAATTTTTAATTCTTTTTAAAGCTCTGTTCTTCTCTACACCAACAGCCAAAACAAAAATTCCATGTATGGCATTTGGGAATATATTTCACCTGTAAATAATGTCCACATTTCAACTGGTTTCAAGTTAATAGATAGGAACCCCTCAGAAAGTCAAGCTTGAAGATGTTTTATTTTTGTTTTTATGTATTTTCACTCCATCTCAATCTGCAAAGTGTTTCAGGGCATAGTTTCACATCTTTTCATTTCTAAACCTTCTATTCAAGAAGCTGTAAGTTTATATTAGGTCTTGCTGTGTGACTTGACACTAACATTTGCTGTGTGACCTTGGACAAGTCACCGCCCTTTTCAGTGTCTCATACTTAGAATGAGGGGTTGAAACTGAAATGATTTTCAAGCTTTTCTTAAGAGCCTTTTTTTTTTCTAATAAAATTACACATGGAATTCTGTTAGACAAACAGATCAAAGCAATGAATGAGTTACACCAGCAGTTTAAATCTGACCTCCCCAGTTCGAAAACCACTGTAACACATAAACAATCTATGAAGTTTCTTCCAACTCCAAAGTTCCATGACTACTTTCCCTCAGGCAGATCCACCTTTTGAGACTTTATACGTTGTATAGTCACAGTAATTGATTGATACCAAAACAAACAAACCCGTTACAGTCGAGTCAATTCCGACTCAATAGTGACCCTACAGGACCGAGTAGAACTATGCCCATAGGGTTTCCAAGGAGCTGCTTAGAACTGCTGACCTTTTGGATAGGAGCCGAACGCTTAACCACTGCACCACCAGGGCTCCTTGGGCAGATTACTTAAATTTGATACATGATAAAAATTCATACTTACTTGACTGCTTACTGTATACCAGTCACTAGAGATATTAATTTAACATCTCATTGTATCCTTAAATCCACCTAAAAGTTGTAGGCACTCGTTTTCATCCCTTTTTTACAAATGGAGCCCTGGTGATGCAGTGATTAAGAGCTCAGGCTGCCAACCAAAATGTCGGCTGTTCGAATCCACCAGCCGCCCCTTGGAAACCCTCTGGGGCAGTTCTACTCTGTCCTATTGGATCGCTGAGTGGGAATCGCTGAGCTTGATGGCAATGGGTTTTTACAAATGATGACACTGAGGCTTAGATTAATTTGCCCAACGTGACACAGCTAGAAATAGCCCAGTTATGTGACTACAGAGGGAGCCCCTTGACCTTTTTTGCTTTGTCCTTTCTGGGAAATAAACTTATTTTGTTTTATTTTACTATATTTATTCTATTTGAATACCAACGTAAAAGGCAGTACAAAAAATGAATATCCAAATAAGGACATTCCAATAACAAAGTTGTTGAAAAAAGAATATTTCTCAAAGTGTACATTTTTGACCATTTGTATCATCATTTATCAAAAGAAGGCAATGATTTTTCTTAGTCACCACTATTATCACCAGAGCCTAGAAGATAGTACATCAATAAATTTGTCCAGAATGCATAAATCTCTGGTTAGAGTTTGGGATATGTGTTTCCACAAGCACCCATAATATGAGAATCACTGCCCTAGTAGATCTCTAAGGTCCTTCTAATTTCTGACATCATATCAGAATTTAAGCATTAAATTGTAAGTTGAATACCATTTTTTTTAGTTTATTTTTATGCAGTCCATTTAACTTCCTCCCATCTTTAAAAAAAAAAAAAAAAAAAAAAGAGTGGCTTTTTCTAGGAAAATTCCTCTTTTTCTTGAAATTCCCGTTAAGCTCTCTCAGTCTCAAAGGGCCTGAAATGCATTGTCTCATTTTCACGCTTTCATCCTTTTCTTCAATGTCTTAAAAGACTTGAAGCAGTAGAGATATTGCAAGCTGTCTTTCATTCCAAATACCCAGTCCTAAAAACTGCCTCCTTCCTTGCAAGGGTCGTGCAGACCTCTAACTTGTGAGTCGACCTTATTTATTTTGTAGGCTTTTGAATTCCATGTTTACAAACCTGGACTAGCCCCATTCCAAAAGAGTTGCACCAATCACTTTTATTTTTGCTTTTTTTTTTTCCAAAATAATCACAGGCTGTCAGTTAGAACAGAATGACACACTACAGTGTGCATGTATCTACTAAGGACATGCGTTTGTGTGGAGGAGTGTGTGTATGTGTGTGTGCGTGTGCGTACGTGTGTGTTTAAACTTTTTATTTCCCAAAAGATTAATGCATTCGAGCAAATTCCCATTTGGTCTAAATGTACTCATTTTGCTACACCGTCTCCTGATCAACCGTTTCAAAAAGATGGAAGCATTCTTTTTTTTTCATAATCTCAAAATGAAAGTATGACCTGTAAATATAGCCTAGAAATTTAATATAAGTAAGTATGTTTCTTTGAAATAAATTCTGTCCTGGTGACCCACCGCACCCGCCTTTCCTATGTGCACTTCTCTGCCGAGGCTGTATTGTATTTTTCCTACTCTTGTAGTTTTCATTTGACAAGCAGCATTTAAATGCAATCCTCTCACTCATGCATTAAACATGAATAGCATTAGTTTAATTTTTGTCAGTGGAAAGTAGGGAGGAAAAATGAGATAGAAGATCATTTAAGTCTCTAAATACTTGTTTTTAAATGCCTTTCTCTTATGTCATTGCTTCGATGTCCTGTCATCTTCTTCAGGTTAGAGTTGTATTTTTAATATCTAATTGAAATCTAGATATCATTCTTGAAGGAATGTCAGTGCTTAGAGTCTACAGAGCTGACCATGATCACACCTCTTGATTGTCCCTCATGTTTAATATCTGATTTCTAGCAGTGGTTAAGAGATCAGCTGCTAACCAAAAGGGCAGCAGTTCGAATCCACCAGCCACTCCTTGGAAACTCACTGGGGCAGTTCTACTCTGTCCTATAGGGTCACTGTGAGTCAGAATCCACTCAATGGCAATGCATTTTTTTTATCCTCATTTTATCCTCAAAAATAGGTGTATTCCAATGAGAGAAAGGCAGCTCCTTGTTGACATTCACCATGGATATAAAATTTTTTTCTCTAGATTTAACTTTTAAAATTATTTTTCCTTTGATTTTCAGTATTTCTGATTGTCTTCTTCTAGCCCTAGCAGAGTACATCTTCAACCTTCTAGAAAAAGATGTTTCAACAGAAAGCAAACATATTTTTAAATGTTACTTAACGTTTAGAAGAAAAGGGTACTTTGCATTCACCTATCTACCAGTGTCTCCCACATTGTGTTTAGATGTACCATTTCTGACAAATTTTCATTGTGATCTGAGAACAAATGATCTTATAGGGGAGTCTCCTCTCCTTGGACATGACAACAAATATTAGCATTTTACTGAAGCTTAAGAAAGCTACTGGATCAGGAAAAGTTTTTTTTTTTTTTCTCAGCACGCCTTGAAAAACTTTGGAAAAGTTTTTTCTTTTTTTTTTAAACACCGCTATATATATCTTTCAACAATTGCAAATCATATAATCAGGAATGCTCTGAAAATTTGCTTTTGGGTTTTTGTTTTGACTTTGAGTGAATTTCTGCTGTGTCAAATGGATTGATATCATTTTAAATCTCACTAATAATCTCTTAATGAATTTAACTTTACCTCCTAAAATATCCAAAATAAACCAATAAAATTATTTTCAATTTTTAAATTATTATTTTTAAGACCTGCACTTATCACCAGCACATGAGGTTTCTATCTGTTGAAGATGTTCCAAATTCTTTGCAGGATGAAGTTAATACTTGTGAACAATCTTTGCTGATATTTTATTAAACAGCTTTATAAGAAATTGAAACTTGATAGAGCAATGGTGACAGTACTTTTAAACAAACTCGTTAGGAATTATATGAAAAGCATTTTAGTTAAAGCTAAGAGAAATGTGCTGTGTAGCATGCATTTTGCAGGACTCCACATTCATTTAATCAGCATTTCACAGTTCTTTTCCACTTTGTTTTATTTTGCAAATCAGTTGTTTTTACACAAAATCAACAAAGTTCCTTTAAAAAATTCCTGGGTAGATTGTCTATAAAATCACTTTGCATTTCTCTAAATATAGTTCAATTTTTAATTCATTTAGAGTTTGTGAGTCAGACTGAGAGATCATAAGTCATTTGTAATTTTAAAACGTCCATTAAATGAGTAGATATTGCAAGTGTTAATTTCATCTCACCCATTCTTACTTCACTGATATTTTCATTCATTTTTGACAAAACAAATGGTTAATGTTACTCGTGCATCATCACTTTAAACTATTTTAAATGATGCACCAAATGATTATCATAGGGGTCACTGTCCCAAGATTTTTCTTTATCAGTTGCTAGGATGATAATTCTTACTGCTGTGATGATATTGCAGGTCAGTATTTAGTTCTTGCTTTGTTAAATGGATATGCATAAGGAGGTTGGCTCCTGTATGATCTCTCACTCTCTGTCTCTCTCTCTCTCTCTCTGTTAATCAAAAGGGAGTTGAAAATCGCTGCTGAGTAGTTTCTTTTTTTTAAAAAAAGCTAAATGTTTGTGTGGTGATATGCTAAACTTATCTATAAGCAGGGCTTCACTACAGACCGAACAGTAATTTATCAGGTTGGCTTTTTAAGCTGTTTGAACATTACTGTGTTTCAGTAGGAAAAAAAAAAAAATTTTTTTTTTCTTTTCACTTTGCATAGGAAGGGGTCTGTATAAATGAAATGCTGAGGCTTAATTTTTATTTTTCTTTTTTTGGCTTATAATTCAACAATCAGAGAAACTAGGAAAGGAAGCTCTAAGAGAAACGTTGCTGTGTTTCTAAAGGTAATGAAATTCAATCAATTGTCTTTCTTAAGGAAAATGCTGTTAATGTGTACTTGAGTTGGTGGTAGCATTTATTTAGCGTTCTCGTGATCTATGCAGCAAAAAATAGAGTGAATTTCTTTCTTCATGATCTTGAATTGAGTATAAAATTTCACAAAACACCTTGGGTATAAAATATTTATTAAAGGAACTGTGGATTAAGATACTTAAGTATGTCTTTAAAATTTAGTCAAAATGTCAAATGCCTGGTCTGTTTTTCCTCCACTTGCAATTCAGCAGAGTATACTTTATTCTGATAGCCGTTGCTGCTTAGTCTGTGAAGAAAGCTTTACTGCTACTCTTCTGTGCTCAAGAGAAACCCAACAAAAGAAGCAAAGGCTTATTGCCTTCACAGGACTGCAGCAAAGCTCTATGCTGAGCAACGGTGATATGAATGTGGAGTATGGACTTGTTGAAGATAATCATGAGAACATTTTAGGGTTACTTGCCTTATAGGTTAGAAAAAGTGTGGCTATCACTTTTTTTGTAAATGATGATTTTTATAATTTTTTTCCTTCTTAATTTTCCCAGTCACCCATTTCACAAAATCCTGAATATGCAATTATCTATTATGACATGTTACTGCAACAAGGTTTCCTGTTTCAAAACAATGTTTAATTCTATACATAAGAACAAGATGAAATATCTAAGTAAGTTGTTATTTAAATGTGTTTTTTTTTTTCTGGAAAATAAATGAAAACTATCAAAATAAATTGAGTTGTGAAACTTTTTTTATTGCTAGCCTCTTAAAATTTACCTGAGTTTCTGGAAAACGTAATTGCATGTTTAGGGTGAGCATAGTGGGCAAACAGTTGGCACAGTCCAACGCTTTTGGATCAGACAAATCCCAGCTCCATAATTTAACTACAGAACTGAGGAAGACAATGATTCTCCATTTCCTTATCTGACAAAAAAAAGAGTTAATGTCCCCTATCCCATAAGGAGAAAGGGGCACTGGTGAGACGCTGCTGATCCAAAGGTCGGGAGTTGGAATCCACCAGCCGCTCCACAGGAGAAAGCTATGACAGCCTGCTTCCCTAAAAGTTTAACAGCCTTGGAAACCCTATGGGGCGGTTCTACTCTGCCCTATAGAGTAGCTAGGAGTTGAAATCAACTGGTGGGTTTGGTCTTTTTTTCTTTGTTCAATAATAAGGGTTGTGCAAACAATTTGACCTGACTGCTAACCCACCCAGTGGCACAGCCGAAGAAAGGCCTAGCAATCAACTTCCACAAAGATTACAGCCAAGAAAACTCTATGGAGCAGTTATAATGTGTAACACATGGGGTCGCCTGGAGTCAGAATCAACTGCGATGGGTTTGGTTTTGGTTTTTCTATCATAGCGTCATTGAGCTGACTAAATGAGAATATTTATCAGTTCCTAACAATTCCTACCTAGTACATAGCAGATATGCAAAAATCCGGATTCTTATCACTCTGTGAATGGGGACTGGGATAGGCCAGAAAACTTTAATGCTCTTCCTCCGTGTTGACAAGGCTTTATCCTAACACTTAACATGCTACGCTGTAACCCTAGTGTATGACTATTGTTAGCTATCGCTGCCGTCACCAAGCGCTCAGCACGGGCCATGCCCTAGGCTAGGAGCTTAGTGGCATTATCCTATTTCTACCCCTAAAGACTGCCCCCCTACAGGAAGGTCCCTACAGGGTTTGATTTTATTTGTTTTTGGTTAGGGGAGGAGCTACAGACCTGGGAGGGAGATAATCAGTATGAAGGAGGAAGGAACTATTAAAGCAAGTAGGCGCTCAACCTCAAACAGCTTCCATTCCAAAGCTTCTTAAACTTAAATGAGTTGCGAAGTCATATTAAGGAAAGTATTATGGAGGGAGGAAACCCCGATTGTAATGCACAGCCGTGAAGACTGTGGGTTCCAGGGTTGGGGCGGCATATTATTTATCTTCTTAGAGTCTCAATTTTTTAAATCTGTAAAGGGAGAATAATCCTTTCTAGACAGAGTTGGGAAACCCTGGTGGTGTAGTGGTTAAGAGCTACGGCTGCTAACCAAAAAGTTGACAGTTTGAATCCACCAGGCGATCCTGTGGGGCAGTTCTATTCCGTCCTACAGGGTCGCTATGAGTCGGAATTGACTCGACGGCAACGGGTTTGGTTTTTTGTTATT
Source organism: Dugong dugon (assembly GCA_030035585.1). Classification (NCBI taxonomy): domain Eukaryota; kingdom Metazoa; phylum Chordata; class Mammalia; order Sirenia; family Dugongidae; genus Dugong; species Dugong dugon. The sequence goes on from CM057462.1 coordinate 95,801,241, forward strand.
GTTGTTCAGACAGAGTCGTTGGGATGATTAAATAAAACTAAAGCTGTTTGCCAGAATCTAGTACATGTAGATTAATAAACTGTAAATTTATAATTATCCCTCTGTCAACTGTCTGTGCCTTGGAGAGGAGTGGTGGAAAGCGGCCGGGGAAGCGGACTTGCTTTTCCTTTCTTTCTGTGCCCCGAGTTTCCTGTCCCAAGAAACCGCAGCATTTCCCACTCCTGTCTCAGACTTCTTCGAGAAAGGGGACCGACCGAACGAGGGGTCCTAGAGGTCCTTGCTTATAGGATAAATGGCTCCCATTCAGCTCGCGGCCACCCGAGGGCGCACGTGGGCTCAGAGCGACCCCTCCGGCCAGTGGCAGTGAGATCCTTTACGTCTGTGGGGCGGCTCAGAGGATCACGCAGAGGCCAAGTCCAGCCAGGGCAGGCCGAGGGCCCTGTTTGAGGAGGTCACCCTGGAGACCGGCGGCGGAGCGGAGAGGGTGTGCGCGGGCGGCCGCGGTCAGAAAGAGGCCTGGGGAGGTGGGAGCCGCGCGGCGCGCTGGTGCCGGCAGTGGACTAGCCGGAGGTCTGGGAGGCCCCCGGCGGAGCCACAACCAGGCTGCAGCCGTGAGTAGGTGAGGGCACCCTCCGCAGCGCGTCGAGGCTGGAGGAGAAGGGGAAAGGGAGACGACAGCCAACTCTGGGGTCGCGGAGCCTGGGAAGGGGAGCGGCCCTGCGCTGAGAATGGCCTGCCTTGGCCATAACCACTCGCCGCTTTACTTCCCCTCCGCCCAGCAAATAAGAAAAAGTGGCCTCAATTTTGGGAACTGCAAGTGGGTCCCGGTCTTTGGCGTCCCGGCCCGCCTGCATGCCTGGGCTCAGAGCGTTATGCCCACTGAAGAGTATGCTAGCCCGGTGCGCTCTTGCAGCCAGAGCAGCAAGAGTTCTGAGCCCTCTTCCTGCCGCCTTGCAGGGCCGCCGCACCCCCTCGGTTCCTCCAGGTTCCAGCCCTGGCCTTTCTTGTTGGGGGTTGGGAGAAGGAGAGGAGTGAAGGGCGGAGCTGCTTTGGAAACAGCTAAGGAGGCCAGTGCCTCGGTGACTTTGGAGTAGAACCTGAATGACCCACTTAATCAGGCTCAGTGTGTCCCTCTCCATCGTTTTCATCAGTTAGGCAGCTGCACACACGTAGACACATACCTACTCACCCATGCAGACATTCATACACAAGGACACACTCATCTAAGAGACACACTCATATACACAGGTACACACACACACACACACAGGCACATACTCATACCTATACAGACATACTCTCATACACAGGCACACACTCACATACAGAGATGCTCACACACAAACTCAGACATTCACACAAGCGGGTACACACAGACAACCGCTCACACAGACTCCTACATACAGGCACACACACAGAGACACGTATACACTCAGGCACACACTCATGCACAGACACACAGAGTTGCTCACACACACAGAGGTGCTCACACACACAGACACACACAAACAGTGCTCGCCTCCCCAGCACACATCTTCTGCCCCATTTGTGTGTCCTGCAGTACCCTTTGCCTATCTCTGCTCAGACACTGGGGTCCCTGGGTAGTGCAGCAGCTTGGCTGCTAACTGAAAGATTGGCGGTTCAAGTCCACCTAGAGGCATCTTGGAAGAAAGTCCTGTCCTACTTCTGAAAAATCAGCCATTGAAAACTCTGTGGAGCACAGTTCTCCTCTGACACACATGGTTCACCATGAGTGGCAATTGACTTGATGGCAACTGGGTTCTTTTTGCCAAGACACTGATCACACCATTGCGTTCTTGTCTACTCTACCCAGTACTCAGTTGCCAGTTCCTTGAGGGCAGGGTGTGTGTTAATGCCTACCACGGTGTCTCCCTGCTATGGATCTCAGACTTACAAATTCTAAAATAATCTAAATGAATGCCTAAATTTATTTATAGGCAAAAAGAGCATTAAAGTTATAGTCTGAATTGTGGGAAATTCATCCCTATTACCAGCATTTTTTTGGAGCTCTGGTGGCGCAGTGGTTAAGAGTTCCGCTGCTAACCAACAGTTAGGCAGTTCGAATCCACCAACTACTCCTTGGCAACCCTATGGGTCAGTTCTTCTCTGTCCTATAGAGTCGCTATGAGTCAGAATCGACTCAATGGCAACGAGTTTGGTTTGTTTTTTGTTTGCTTTGTTGTTGTTGTTATCATTTGTTTGTTTTTTGGCTGTACCAGCTTTTTAACAAGCATTTGTGAGAAAAAGGTGGGTTTTTCAATAAATTACTTAGTTATAAGTCCTATTTTCTCTTTATAAAATAACACTGTTACTTGGAGGGAAGATCCTTTGGGGAAGACATTTAAGTTTATTTTTTAAAGAAACAGTAACACATGTTAATTAGCAAAACTTTTATCAGTGTGAAGTATTGGGGGGCCAATAAAAAATATTGGTTTCTGGTGCGGGATGACATCTGTCTTTCCCAGTGGCTTTCTCCCTTTTCTCCAGTTGAACATTTTTGCTACAGCTGAATATCTACTTATGTGAACTGAATATATAATTGCATGAATAAGTTATCAGTTATTGTATTTCCAGTTACACTGGCCAAAATAACAACATCTTCTATAAATCACTCTTGAGGAAACTTGACTTCCACATTCAAAAATGGTAGGAAAAGTATGTATATGCCATTTGAACATTAGACTCTGTTATACTAACTAAAATGTTTTCATATCTTTCTTTTACTATTTTACAAAAATCTTCCATAGGTTGTGATGATGTCAGACATTGCCAAAGACAGAGTAGCCCATTCATTAAAGAAAAGAGGGAGTGTGTCTTCTCTAAGTAGTCATGAATTCCGGCAGAAGGAACCACATAGGCGCACCAAAGAGTGAGTAACTAAATGTCTAGTGATTTAAATTCAGTTATTGAATAAACAGCATCATAATGTTTATGGCGAGGCATGCATCATTTCCTTTGGGACATAAAAATGGAGAAAATGGACAAATACAAGGTTCAGGTCAGGTTTTGGAGCCAGATTAAAAGAGATAGAAAGAGAATAAGAAAGTATAAGTGATATGCTGATCCTAGCAGCATTTTTACTATCTCAAAGACTACGAAAAAAAAAAAAATCTAAAGAAACATCACATGCAATGTACACCTGCTGCTCTATACATGTTTCTTGAATTCTTCTCCTTAATATTATATAGTGTTTACATTTTTATAATAAATATATGCATGTATAATTGCATTTACCATTATTTCATACACATTTTGTATTTTCAAAATCTTTGTTCATGTTCTTTTAAATGGCTACATATTTTGTCAATTTATAATTTGTGAGTTAGCCAGCCATTGCCCAATTATTGGGCATTTTAAGTTTGTTTCCACTGGTTGGTTGGTCTATTTGATTTGTATTCAATAATAAGTCTCTGCTTGGTTGCTTTTCAAAAGTATAATTAACTGGTGGGTGAAAAGGATAGAAATACATTTTTTTGACTGTTGCTACATATCGCATTTGCTCTTCTAAAGAGATAATCAATTTTTAAAACTTTTATAACATTTCTTTTTGACTGCCCCTGGGAAGATGACAAAACAATTATCTGACACAAAGGACAGTTAACGTACGTAAAAGACTTTCCTTCTTAACAGTTTCCATGGGATTGAGGGATGGGGCATCTTACTCCCTGAGGTTGGGGAGCAGGACCTGGTGTGTCCTGTGGAACACAGATTGGAAGAGGAGAAATATACATTAGAATTCTGAAACAAAACACTTTCTATTCCCAGAGTTTATTAATGCACTTATTAACAATAGCACTTTCCAACCCTAGAAGTTTGTGGACTCTCAATAGAATCTCCCTCTTTTATTGATGGGTAGCAATATAAATGAGTAACAGTCTCAGCATATATCAGAAGTATAGCTGGGAGAATAATTAACCTCTGTAACTGTTTTTTTTTTTTTTTTTTTTTTGCTTCTGGCCCTAAGCCATTCTGGCTGCTATTTCCAATATTTAAAAGTAAAGTAATTTTTTAAATTATTTTAAAATAATCATTGGCTTAAATTCAGCTTACTTTTTTATTTTTTATTATATTTATAATAATAATCTGACATAAATCATATTCCCATGATTTTAAAAAAATATGCGCTGATCCAAAAACTAAACTATCATCCTTATTTGAATAATTTTCATTTACCGCCTTCTTTTCAAAAACAAATTGGAAAGTCTTATAGAATCAGTTTGATCAAATTGGAAGAATAAGAGATTGCTCTTTTTCAACTTAATGTTGATGAAGTATAAATATAAAAGTAACAAGAATACTCACTAGGATAGATTTTTCACGAACAAATCCTTACCTAACAAATACATTTAAGTTACCATTATTTTGATATATTTCCAAGTTAAAAATTTGGACTCACAAACAAATGTTCAGAATCCTCTGTTAGCACTTTTTTTGTTAACTAGCAAATGAGCAGATTCCATTACTGCTGTGATGTAAGGCTGTTTAGAGAGCTGCCTCCCCAACTCTAGCCCATACTTGCTTTCCAGTGTCTCCTCATGTCTGGACTCAAACTCTACAGGTGATTTTCCTTCATGAAATGACCCTTCACCTAATAGACTAATTCTGAAACTTACTGGCTATTGAACGCAGGCGTTGTTTTAAAATTGCAGTGCTTTGTAGAAAAGCATATCCCTTTCATTTGAAAATCATATCAAAACAATTTTTTGAAAAGATAACTCTGAATAGTTCAAAGCAGATACCTGAAATGCACTGAGGACCTAAAATTTACATTATCTCCTTGAATCTCCCAGCATTAATCCTATTAGGTACACATAATTCTTACATTTTACTATGAGAAAAGTGAAGCTCACAAGTCATCTTGATTTAATGACTGGGATAATGTCCCAAATCAGGAGTATGGCATGCAGGGTCCACAGACCCTTGCTACTTCTCTAGCAATATCTTCCCCACTACTCTCTTGCATCCTAACCTCTGACTGTATACTCAGCTACTGTATTCCTTCAGTGCTCCGTCTGGCCTCTGGCCACTGCCCCAAACTGCCTCCCTTGCCTGGAATGCTCTTCTTATTGGCTTCCTTCATCACTTCCTTTAGAATTTAACTCCATCTTCACATCTCCAGAAAGCTCTCTCTAACTACCCAACTACAACCACCTCCATCTCCAGGCTGAGTTAGATGCTCTTCCTTTCTGCTCCTTCTGCTTTCCCCTTCTACCTGGTACTTGTGTTTGGCTATTTTCTTATCTGCCTCCTCCATCAGATTGTGGATGTATTTGCCTTTATAGCAGTAAATACACTGATAAGGAATGCAAGAAAGAGTAGGGGATAGACCTGCTTTGAAAGCAGTTCTTGTGTAAGATCAGATAAATTCATCCCTAAATTCTTCATTTCTATGTCTACAATCTTCTACAGTAGGAACAAATGCTTAACAGTATCCCTGGGTATCATGAATGTCTAAAGTACCTTCTGAATTGTGGAAGAATGGATTTATATCCAATACAATTATTGTTGACTGTTTTCAGGATTGGGCCTTCTTATTTAAATTACTTTTATTATAATGTAATTTTTAGGTTGTATTACAGAAAAAAGACATATCCTAAGCTAGATCTTACAACTATTAGCATGTTGACGTATTTCTTTTTATACTCACATAGTTGTCATCCTACTTCTAGTTTTGAATTTTGAGGATTTTTTTTCACTTAAGTAATTTACAATAATAAAGGTAGTAATAATAGCTTATATTTATTGAGCCTTTACCACGGACCCAATTTATTCCTCATAGAAGCTCTATCACAGAGGTTGGCAAACTACAGCCCAAGGGCCAAATCCAGCCTACTACCTCTTATTGTATGGTCCCGTAGATAAGTATGGTTTTTACATGGTTGGAAAAAAATCAAAAGGAGAATGATATTTTGTGACATGTGAAAATTATATGAAATTTAAATTTCAGTATCATCAATAAAGTCTTCCTGGAAGACAGCCATGCCTGTTCCTTCATGTATCGCCCCTGGCTGCTTTCACACTACAACAGCAGAGTAGTTGCGATAGAGACCATATGACCCGCAAAGTCAAAAATATTTGCTGTTTGTCCTTTTGCAGAAAAATTCTGCCAATCCCTGCTCTATAAGATAGATAGTATTGTCATCTTCATTTTACAAATGAAGAAATGGAAGTTTGGAGAGGCTGAGGCCCCAGTGCTACCGAATTAGCAAGTGGCAAATCAGGCTTTTATTTACCAAGTATTCTCATTCCCTGAAAATTGGTAATCAGTGTGTAACTTGCATTAATGAAGCTGTTGTCTTCACTTACCAGAACCTTCTGTTTCCCACCCATGAGATAAGAGCAGTTGTTTACAATGACATCTTTCTTGATGGAAGCTCAGCCTTTGGCAGACATTCAACAGTGTTAAACAGATGTGCCACTCTCATGTTCTTGAAATGGAAACAGAAACCATGAGGATAAGTTACTTTCCTGGAATAATCTGACATGATACCCAGGTTTATTATCTCTGAGACCAGTAATTCAACTAGTAGTTCAGGCCTAAGGTTGGAGACTAAAGAGTCTTTTTTGCCTCAAACCAAAATTACCGTGATGTCATATTACCACAATTTTCAGTTGGTATCTGATGGTACCTAAAATACTAATTAGGCCATACAGTATGTACTTCTTTCACGTAGTCAGCATTTATTGAGCTTCTACTATGTGCCAATTATTGTGCCACATGTTACACATATAAAGATGAGTAACTCCAGGGCTTTAACCTAGAGAAGCTCATTTTTCAAGTAAACTGAGGGCCACTTGGTAGCTTTATGGCAGTAGGCTAGGTCTTTCCACTAAGAGTGACCCAGATGGGAAGGACTGCATTCATTACTTCCTTCAAAAATAAAGATTTTTTGAGCAATGATTACATCACCGGCATTCTGCTAGGAAGTGAACCATACAGAAACAATCTTGCCGTCATGGAGCTTATGTTATAGTGGGCAAACAAGTAATTTTAAATAGGATGGATTTATTCTGTGATTCCACCCTGTACTATTGTGAGCCACTTATGTTCAGTTAAAAAAGACTTTGCCAGGCCTGTTCTCTTCATTTCTATACCCAAAGTATAAGACTAGAGGTTAGTGGATCAGAGCTAGGGGATAAGTTATGTTGTCGTCTAAATCTAACCTAAAGTTCCCAACAAGATCAGATTTCCCCCAAAAGAGACATACTTGAGAAAACTGAAACAGCCATGTTATCAAATTAAACCACAATAATAACTAATATTGTATTATACGTTATAGGTTACTAAGCCATTTCACATTTGATATCCATATAATTCTCATAAAAAATACTCGATGAGTTAGAGAAGGTATTTTTATTATTTTATTATCCCCATTTACTTTTACCTTTTAACAAGAAAAGAGTTCCAAGTAACTAAGTTAATTTTGAAAAATGAGCAGAGAGGAAGCACTCACTCTATCAGATGTTAAGATCTACCACAAACTCATAGTAAATGAAAATGATCATAAGAAACAGATTTGAGTTAAAAGAATTCTTCATTTAATAGCCCATCGTTATCACCAATATGGGCAAGCCTTTCTCTTGTGTATCTGATTGTCACCCTTTCTCCCCATCCTAACTCCCATTCCCCTCCCCCAGTGGTCACCCACGCCAGTATACACACACAATACAACGTATGTTACAAGAATATACATATTAAAGTACTTAAAGATATGTGTGTTTTTAACTTACATAAATGGTGTTTTGATATAAATCTCAATCTGTTTGCTTAATCTCGTATAGCTCATTAAACCTTTAGTTTTTATAGGTACCAATGGAGCTATAGATATCTAGCTCTTTGCTTCATAGTATTCCTTTAGTGTCTTTCTATCATGCATCTTCTTATCCATTCCCAGACATCTAGATTGGTTTTTATTCCCTGCCAAGATATATAATGCCACATGGACCATCTTTGTACATAATCCTTCATAGGTGTCTTTGTGAAAACTTCTGGGTGAGTGTGATCCAGGTCATAAATGAATTCATATAAAGGAAGATTTGAATTAGTAGAGATAATCCATGCTTGAAATTACACAATAATGATATCAGTGCTCCTCAAATTAATTTACAAATTCAGTGCATTTCAATCAAAATCCATATGTACGTTTTGAGAAACTCTACGAAGTAATTGTAAACTTTATAAACAAGAAAAGTGTTCCAAGTAACGAAGTTAATTTTGAAAAATGAGCAGAGAGGAAGAACTTAACCCTGTCAGATATTAAGATCTACCACAAAGTCATAGTAAATAAAAATGATTATAAATGTGTTAACTATTACAGTAACAGACAAATGGAATATGTGGAAACCTCAGGCAGAAATAGATCCATAATTATACAGAAATGTTGTTGTTGTTGTTAGATGGTGTCGAGTTGGTTCCAACTCACACGACTCTAAATACAACAGAACGAAACACTGCCCGGTCCTGTGCCATCCTCACAATCGCTGTTACATTTAAGACCATTGTTGCAGCCACTGTGTCAATCCATCTCATTGAGGGCCTTCCTCTTTTTTGCTGACCCTCTACTTTACCAAGCATGATGTCGTTCTCCAAGGACTGGTTCCCCCGATAACATACCCAAAGTATGTGAGACATAGTCTCACCATCCTTTCTTCTAAGGAACATTCTAGTCAAACTTCTTCCAAGACAGATTTGTTCGTTCTTTTGGCCGTCCATGCTATATTCAGTATTCTTTGCCAACACCACAATTCAAAGGTGTCAATTCTTCTACGGCCTTCTTTATTCTTCGTCCAGCTTTCACATGCATATGAGGCAATTGAAAACACCATGGCTTGGGTCAGGCACCTTAGTCCTCAAGGTGACGTCTTTGCTTTTCAACACTTTAAAGAGGTCTCTTGCAGCAGATTTGCCCAATTCAATATGTCATTTGATTTCTTTACTGCTGCTTCCATGGGCATTGATTATGGGTCCAAGTAAAATGAAATCCTTGACAGCTACAATCTTTTCTCCGTTTATCATGATGTTGCTTATTGGTCCAGTTGTGAGGATTTTTGTTTTCTTTAAGCTGAGGTGTAATCCACACTGAAGGTTGTGATCTTTGATCTTCATCAGTAAGTGCTTCAAATCCTCTTCACTTTCAGCAAGCAAGGTTGTATTGTTGGCATAATGCAGGTTGTTAATGAGTCTTCCTCCAATCCTGATGCCCTGTTCTTCATATAGTCCAGTGTCTTAAATTATTTGCTCAGCATACAGATTGAATAGGTATGATGAAGGATACAACCCTGATTCACACTTTTCCTGACTTTAAACCACCCAGTATCCCCTTGTTCTGTTTGAACGACTGCCTCTTGGTCTGTGTACAGGTTCCTCAAGAACACAAATTAAGTGTTCTGGAATTCCCACTCTTCAAAATGTTATTCATAATTTTTTATGATCTACACAGTCAAATGCCTTTGCACAGTCAATAAAACACAGGTCCCAAAGTCCATCATATGGGGAAAAGACAGTCTTTTTAACAAATGGTGCTGGCAAAACTGGACATCCATCTGCAAAAAAATGAAACAGGACCCATACCTCATGCTGTATACAAAAACTACTTCAAAATGGATCAAAGACCTGAATATAAAGCCTAAAACTATAAAGTTCATAGAAGAAAAAATAGGACCAACACTTCAGGCCTTAATACATGGCATTAACAGGATACAAACCATAACCATCAATGCACAAACCCCAACAGATAAGCTAGATAACTGGAATCTTCTAAAAATCAAACACCTATGCTCTTCAAAAGACTTCACCAGAAGAGTCAAAAGAGAACCTACAGACTGGGAAAAAATTTTTGGACAGTACAAGTCAGACAAAGGTCTAATCTCCATAATCTACAAGAAAATCTAACACCTCTACCACAAAAAGACAAATAATCCTATTAAAAAATGGGCAAAGGAAATGAACAGACACTTCACCAAAGAAGACATTCAAATGGCCAACACTAGCGATCACTAGCCATTAGAGAAATGCAAATTAATACCACAATGAGATACCATCTCACCCTGGCATTACTGGCACGAATCCAAAACACTGGAAATAACAAATGTTGGAGGGGCTGCAGGGAGATGGGAACTCTTATGCACTGCTGGTGGGAATGCAAAATGATACAGCCATTTTGGAAAATGATATGGCACTTCCTCAGAAAGCTAGAAATAGACATACCATTCGATCCAGCAATCCCACTCCTAGGAATATATCCTAGAGAAATAAGAGTCATCACTTGAATAGACATACGCACACCTATGTTCATGGCAGCATTGTTCACGATAGCAAAACGATGGAAACAACCTAGATACCCATCAACAGATGAACGGATAAACAAACTATGGTACATACACACAATGGAGTACTATGCAACGAGAAAGAACAACAATGAGTCTGTGAAGCATCTCATAACATAGATGAAACTGGAGGACATTATGCTGAGTGAAATAAGTCAATCACAAAAGGACAAATACTGTATGAGACGTCTATTGTAAAAACCCATGAAAATGTTCACACACAAAAAGTAACAATCTTTGTTGGTTACCAGGGATGGGAGGGGCAGGGCGGAAATACTAAATAGGCAATAGATAAGTGGTATCTTGGGTGAAGGGTGAGACAGTACACAATATAGGAGAAACTAGCACAACTTGTACAAGGAAAGGTCATGGAAGCCCCACAGACACATCCAAACTCCCTGAGGGATTGAATTGCTGGGCGGAGGGCTGTGGGGACCATGGTCTCGGGGAACATCTAGCTCAATTGGCATAACATAGCTTATATAGACGAAGTTCTGCATTCTACCTTGGTGAGTAGTGTCTGGGGTCTTAAAAGCCTGTGAGAGGCCATCTAAGATACGCCACTGGTCTCATCCCTTCGGGAGCAAGGGAAAATGAAGAGAACAGGATACATGGAAAAGATTAGTCCAAAGGACTAATGGTCCACAGCTACCAAGGCCTCCACCGGACTGAGTCCAGTACAGCTAGATGGTGCCTGGCTACCACCACTGACTGCTCTGTCCAGGATCACAACAGAGGGTTCTGGACAGAGCTGGAGAAGGATGTAGAACATAATTCTAACTCACAAAAAAAAAGACCAGATTTACTGGCCTAAAGGAGACTGGAGAAACCCCGAGAGTATGGCCCCCAGACACCCTTTAGCTCAGTGGTGAAGTTACCTCTGAGGTTCACTGTTCAGCCTGGGAGTGGACAGCCCCGTAAAACCAAATGAGACTAATGAGGTACAGGAGTCCAGTGACAAGGGCCAGAAGGCAGAAGGGGACAAGGAAGCTGGTGATAGGGAACCCAAAGTTGAGGAAGGATATTGTTGATGTGTTGTGAGATTGTTAACCATTGTCATAGGGCAACATGTGTAGTAACTGTTAAATGAGAAACTATTTTGTTCTGTAAGCCTTCATCTTAAGTGAGAATAACAGCACAATTCGAAGAGGATAGTCAATGTCACTGAACTATGCATGTAGAAATTTTTGAAATGGTGTATCTTTGGCTATGTGTATTTTCGCCAAAAAAAAATGTTGAGAAGTTAGAGGGTTGACATGTTGTGGGGTTGTTAACCAGTGTTATAAAACAATATGTGTACTACTGTTTCATGAGAAACTATTTGTTCTGTAAGCCTTCACCTGAGGTACAATAAAAAATAAAAAAAAAAAAACACAGGTAAACATCTTTCTGGTATTCTCTGCTTTCAGCCAGGATCCATCTGACATCAGCAATGATATCCCTGGTTCCACGTCCTCTTCTGAATCCAGCTTGAATTTCTGGCAGTTCCATGTCGATATACGTCTGCAGCTGCTTTTGAATGACCTACAGCAAAATTTTACTTGCGTGTGATATTAATGATACTGTTCGATAATTTCCACATTCTGTTTGATCACCTTTCTTGGGAATAGGCATAAATGTGGATCTCTTCCAGACGATTGGCCAGGTACCTGTCTTCCAAATTTCTTGGCATAGACGAGTGAGCACTTCCAGGGCTGCATCCGTTTGTTGAAACATCTCAGTTGGTATTCCGTCAATTCCTGGAGCCTCGTTTTTCACCAATGTCTTCAGTGCAGCTTGGACTTCTTCCTTCAGTACCATCAGTTCCTGATCATATGCTGCCTCCTGAGATGGTTGAACGTCTATCAGTTCTCTTTTGTATAGTGACTCTGTGTATTCCTTCCATTTTCTTTTGTTGCTTCCTGTGTCATCTAATATTTTCCCTGTAGAGTCCTTCACTATTGCAACTTGAGGCTTGAATTTTTTCTTCAGTTCTTTCACCTTGAGAAATGCCTGGTGTTTTCTTCCCTTTTGGTTTTCTATCTCCAGGTCTTTGCACTTGTCACTATAATACTTTACTTTGTTTTCTTGAGCCACCCTTTGAAATCTTCTGTTCAGCTCTTTTACTTTATCATTTCTTCCTTTCAATTTAACTACTTGACGTTCAAGAGCAAGTTTCAGAGTCTCTTCTGACATTCATTTTGGCATTTTCTTTCTTTCCTGTCCCTTTAATGACCTCTTGCTTTCTTCATGTATAATGTCCTTGATGTTATCCCACAACTCATCTGGTCTTCGGTCATTAGTGTTTAACGCGTCAAATCTGTTCTCGAGATGGTCTCTAAATTCTGGTGTGATATACTCAAGGTCGTGCTTTGGCTTTCATGGACTTGTTTTAATCTTCTTCAGTTTCAACTTGAACTTGCATATGAGCAATTGATGGTCTGTTCTGCAGTTGGCCCCTGGCCTTGTTCTGACTGATGATATTGAGCTTTTCCATTGTCTCTTTCCACAGATGTAGTCCATTTGATTCCTGTGTGTACCATCTGGCGAGGTCCACATGTATAGTTGCCATTTATTTTGATGAGAAAAGGTATTTGCAACAAACAAGTCGTTGGTCTTGCAAAATTCTGTCATGCTATTTCCAGCATCGCTTCTATCACCAAGGCCATATTTTCCAACTACCAACTCTTCTTTGTTTCCAACTTTCACATTCCAATCACCAGTAATTATCAACGTGTCCTGATTGCATGTTCAGTCAATTTCAGACTGCAAAAGTTGGTGAAAATCTTCAGTTTCTTCATCTCCACCCCATACTTCTCTCCCTAACCCCAGACTCATATATTTAACTTCCTATTGTCCTTTCAAGGAGACTTGGTTAAGCGCTAGGCTGCTAAATGAAAGTTTGGTGGTTTGAACCCACCCAGCAGCTCCCGTAAAGCTTACAGCCTAGAAAACCATATGGAGCAGTTCTTCTCTGTCACATGCAGTCACCATAAACCAAAACAGACTCTGTAGCACCTAACAAAAAATTGTTCCTTTCATTTGAACATCTAGTATACATTTCAAACTCATCATGTTCATTACTGTTTATCACCTCCTTCCCATTCATCAGGATATTCTGTTGGCTGTACTTTGAAAATATATTCAGAATCCAACTAATTCTCGCTATTTCCCCTGCTACCATCTTGGTTCAAGCCACTATCATCTCTTACCTGATTACTCTAGTAGCTTTCTAGCTAGCCTCTCTGCTTTTTACCCATGCCTGCCTAGAGTCTGTTTTCAACACAGCAGTTGAAGTGATCATCATAAAATGGAAGATGGGTCCTGCCATTCCTCTGCTCAAAATTCTATAGTTTCCCATTTTATTAGAGTAAAAGACAAAGTTTTTCCAACGGCCCGCAAAGCCCTCCATGAACTAGCTACCTGACAGCTTTGTAACCTCATCATCTTCTACCCTCCTGCTTGTTTCCTCTACTCTGGCTACTCTGTCTCTATGAACTTTCTTAAACACACCAGACAGGCTCCTATCTCAAAGCTTTGCGTGTGCTGTTCTCTCTCCCTGGAATACACTTTTCTCAGAGATCCACATAGCTCACTCCTTCACATCCTTCAGTTCTTTGCTCATGGAGGCACCCTCTCCCCATACCCATTTCCAAGCTCCCTTAACCTGTTCTACTTTTCCTTTGTCCCATAGCATTAATCACCTTCTATCATAACAGATAATTTAAGTATCTCGTTGTCTATTATTGACTGTCTCCTCTCATCAGAATATAAGTTCCGTGAGGACAAACCTTAATTTGGTATTGTTTAATTATTGTATTCCAAGGATCTGGAATAATGTCTGGCACATAGCAGTAACTCAATAAATATTTGTTGACTGTCAAATGAATAATTAATATATTATTGTATTATATTAATCCTGAACAAGCAACTTATTTTGCTTACAAGCAGGTTAGGCTCACAGGTATATGTATCCATTAAGTTAAGGGATTTCATATTATAGACATAAAATATATTTAAAGCAAATGGAAAAGTGCATATTCAAGAGTTTAAAGCAAGGTACACTATGCCTCCTTGCTAAAACATTGCACATCTTTTTCCAAAAAGAACACTGTCATTTGTGTTGGAAATCTGTTGAGATAGGTCACTCCCCTCCTTGATGATCCACACAGCATTGTAGAGGTGACTGTGGCACCCAGACTCACAGCCTCACCTCTCTGATGATTTCTGAGGCTAATGGAGCTTTGAACTTGTTCATTCATCCAGGAGCTGCAACAGAAGTTTCATCAGCTGGCTTTGCCCTATTGTCTCTCCTTCTTCTGCATGATTAGTTCAACAGGCTTCAGATACTAACTCTGATTCTCTGTCTACACACTCAACATTATTCTGTTTTGTCAGTCACCTTTCCTTGACTATCTTCAATCACATCAGAGTTTCAAGTCACGATTGTACTTTTCACAGGTTGCATGGTTCATTCTCTGTCCTTCAGAATAACTCCTACTCTTGCAAATGTATCCCACAAGAATATTTTTCATTTTTCCTTTTTGAAAATTATCATGACATTTGTTTCCACTATAAACTTCCTTTTACTAGTAATATGGGGTTAATAATATGAGTAAAACACCTGAAAACTACGCAAAAATCCATCAAACTTGCTATAAGCTAAATGAACACAAAACTAAAATATCTTGCCAGGCAACTAACACCATCTGCTGACGGGGAAACAGTTGGTATGCTTTGACTCTTAAGCATGACATTCATAAAAATATCCATAGACATCCTTAGGTAGGAAGTTCCTAAGTAGGGAAGTGTAGGTGCATATTATCTTGTAGTCTACATCAGGTGTCTCAAGCACAGTGGCTCTGTCTAATTTTTCTTAGTATTACCAGTACTTCCCACTTTGCCTGCCACATTGTGGACAATAAATGTTGTTGAAAGAATGAAAGGAAAACCGTACGAATTTATACCATGAAGCCGAAGCCTTTTTCTTTTCTGTGGCGCTCTGAAATGTCCACTGGGAGGCAGCACATCACTTTAGTTAAGAGCCCTCCCAAAAAAAACAAAAAGGTGTATGCTTAAGTGATACCATCTCAAATACGCTAGTTCCTGGTGTTTTGTACTTTGAAATAGAAACAAGAGATGATATTCTGTCCGTCTTAATCTACTAACTTTAATGGCTCCCAGGCCAGTTATGCATTCAAGTATTATCTCTTCCTGGAGCTTCAAAACATGGCTGTAAAAATGGCTGGAAATGAGTTCTCACTAGTAATTAGATGGTATTGTGGCTAGTGAGATTTGATTGAAATTATTGTTACTATTTTTAACAGTCATGATGATAATACATGCCTTGTAATGATACTGTGTGTAATTCAAGAATTGATCAGCAAGCAAATTTGCAAGGTGTTTTTATGAAAACTCAATTTCATGAACGAATAAACATATTCCAACTGCTTTTTTTTTTTTTTTTTTTGGTTCCGTTCTACATAACTGGATCACAGGCTACTGAGTTAGCATGAAAAGTTTCATTTTTGAAAATTACCATGCCTTTCTGGTATCAACCAGGTACAATGAGGGTTACTTCTGTTATTTAGACCAATTTCAAACAGCTATTTCTACATCCAGTGCTCAAGAGCTTTGCTGATTCCAAGTCTGTCCCCAGCAGTAGAACATGAGATTCCAAGTATTAACTGAATTTTGCATCAGATTACAAATGGTTACTCTTCTCCCTAGAAAAATATTGGTTGATTTATTTAATATTTTCACCAGTGGTTTATGCCAGTCTTTCATTGCTTTTGTTTTTCTTTCCCCCACCCCATTACTTTTAATCTACCTTCCTTCCTAAAACTTTACAACTCTCTTGGACACATTTTGACAATTGAAATTTGCTTTTCCACAAAGGGCAACACGCTAATGATACAGATAGCAAGAATATTTTTCACATTTAAATGATAAAAATAACCACGGCCTTACCTTTGTAAAAAGATCATGTGTCCAAAAGGGTTGTCATTGTATACTAGGGAAAGTCTGGTCGTAGAAAAGTGCAAGTCATCCATCTGTAATGGTGTGACAGGTGCCCAATAAATCACAATTATAAATTTACTTTTTAAGCATCTCACATTTTGATTTTTGAAGATTTTGAAGGTGTTATATGAAACTGTTTATCAAGAGAAACAATGTCTGAGTTTTTCTAAGCCAGTGTGCTGAACTGATAATGGTCATTCCCAATTTTAAAATCCAGGGCCTCTTTCTATTTCTTAAAATTTACCAAGCTCATTTTCTGGTTTATTGTTATTTTCCTAGAATGAAAGCATGTTTAATCTTTTATCTGTTTCTTTTGTCCTCTCTCAAGGAATAGGTATCTTTTTTTTTTTTCTTTTCAGTTTATTCCTTTTTTACTCCTCTCTCTCTGTTTCTATCCCATCCCGTTCTAATGTGGGAACTGTTATATATCTCAGTTAAAATTAAAGCACTGTTTAAAATATATATATATGAGATTTTTAACAAGTAAAATTTTCCTCCCATTTTCCATGAAGTTATAGCCTTGATCAATGCATGGTCAGCCTTCCAAAGTACAGAAGGCAAGAGACTAGCCAAATATTTTCCCTCCGATGATAAGGGTCACCAGATTTCCAGCACAAAATAGCTGAACCTTACTCCCCAAGGTCTCATCTCCTCCACAAAACAAACTCCAAGTTTCATGTTCTGTTACTGTGGTTAGTAATCTTTTGTGTCATTTTACTTTCTTCATACCTTTCTGTATGTTTTGAAATTTTTACAGTGAGTATACATTGTTTATATGCTTGTTGTAGAAATAAAAAGGCACTGAACAAAAAACATCTTTAGTAATTCAAGAAAAGTCCATCTATACAACTGTTTATTTGCACACCAGTCTTCAGCCAGTAGACTTTTTAAGCTGCCCTTATGATGCTTACCAATTTTGTAGTGATAATATCATAAATTGCACTGATGATCAATCTTTAGTAACATGGAACAGAGCAACAGTGGGCTGTTGGTAAAAATCTTTATTTGCTTTCTTGTCTTAGACTTCTAGCTCCTGCTAGCTTGAATTTTATGCCAATTCTATTTTATTTTCTATCAGTCTTTAGTATGATGTTCGGTAGAAAAGATACAGGGTTTTTATCAGTATCTTCTGTAAGTTCGTGCAGGTAAGTTTTAACTACAGTAACTAATTGTTTCAGGTAGTCATGACCCCTGTTTGCATTCTGTCAGATATGACCTATGTGAGACTTTTCCACTGGGTGATAAATAGGATATTTGGTATCTATTTCTGCCTTTACTCCATCTACGACGTTAAGCAAGTACTTTGCCTCATTTCCTTTTATCTCTGAAATGGGTAGAATAATGAATCCTTTACTTACTTTAAAGAATATTTGGAAGGTAAAATGAGATCATTGATGGAAAGTGTTTTGCAAAGTTAAAAGTAGTATATATAATACTGAGGCAGACTGGCTTGTTTTACAGTCAGGGGTTTATTCAACGTTGGGTCTTCTAAGCAAAAGCTATCATCTTCGGTACTGCCCACAACACCTGCAGTCAGTGTGGCCAGATAGGTAGGTTGCTACTTCACAGGACAGCAGAAAATTATGAGGAAAGCAGGTGTTATAAGAATGAAGACTAAAACACTGATCCAGAAATGCATGGTGAAAAAGCAACCATAATTTCTTATATCACTTTCTTGGCCTTGATGGGTAAACCTTAATTTATCATGTGAATTGTTTTGTATTTTAAAAAAAGTTTTTAAGTAGATTATCGCTGATTTTCTTAGAATATCAATTTGTAAGGAATTCACTAATTCCATACAGCTGAGAACAGAGTATGTTAAACTCTTTGTTGAGGGGGAAAAAAGTCCCTAAAGATTAAGAACCAATTCTCCTTTTCTCGTTAAGTTAAAAAAAATATAACCCATTGAGAAAAGTGGCCCTTCTGAACACACACACACACACACACACACTATTATATCGTCTCCTTTGAAATGACATCTGGCTTAACTTCCATTTTCACAGGTGGAGAGAAGGGGGTGGGGAGTTCTGAGACTGCCATTAGTGACAGTTGAGTTTCCTCTGAATTAAGTTGAATTTTAAGTAGCACTTGAGGGACAATTAGAGGTTCCTGTTTTCTTGGGTCTCCTGTTCAGCACCTGGGTAAGCTCATATTGCCTTGGTAACCAAACCAAACCCCTTTCTTAATGTTGAAAAGGATGATTGACGCTTATCGATCTACGATAGAATGAATTGAGGTTTTTCTCACCATATAGATGAGTTTCTCAATTTTCTTTTTTCTACTAAAGGGCTTTTGTGAAGTACATGTTATAGTGAACTTTTCATAACTGCCCCCCCTCCCAGGTATACACAGAGTTTTTTCCTGGTATGGTAAGCTTCCTCTTATATTCCCCAGGCCTCTTTGTGAGGTTTGTCCTCTATGGGGAGAGCGTTTGCATATGTGATAGAGACGAGATTGGCAATGGCTTTTGGAACTTGTACTCTGGCCCCATAGATAGAGGTCAAGCATTAATAGACATGACATGATCTGTTAAAAGAACACTTTCTGGATAATCAGATGACACTGGGCTCCAACCTCTACCTGAAGACCTGGTCCAAGTAATTTATCTATGCCTTAATTTTTCCACCTCTAAAATGTTTTAGACTTTAAATATGTCCCTGGGATATTTGCTTAGGACTTTCTTAAAATTTTCTTAGAGAAAACTTTATAACATTTTAGCTTAACACAACATTGCATTTTGTTATTATTGTTATAACAACTACTGAGATTTCTTTTTCTCCCTTGCTTTTAGCTCCCTGAGTACTGTGTCATATATGGATGAACCTAGCCAGCATGATGATGCCTCTCGCCTTACAGTTCAGATGGAAAACACCTACCAGTTAGGTCTGTTATTTTATCACTCACCCCTGTTTGAAAACTTCTAACCTGGTGATTGATGCTGATGTAAATAATATCTGGTAACCTGACGTTATCTTCAATCCTAGCACAAAATAAAACCAGAAAACCAAACCAGTTGCCGTTGAGTCAATTCCGACTCACGACGACCCCATCTGTGCAGAGTAGCACTGCCACTCCATAGTATTTTCAAGGCTATGACTTTTCAGAAGCAGATCTCCAGGCGTTTCTCCTGAGGGACCCTCTGGGTGGGTTCGAACTACCAACCTTCCAGTTGGTAGTCAAGTGCTTATCCATTTGTGCCACCCAGGGACTCCTGGCACAAAATAAGGGACCTTAATTTATTAAGTGATTTGATGCTGCTTTAGTTTCTTCCTCTGCAAAATGAGACCAACACCCACTGATTACTTTTCTTTATCACTGTATCCTAAATACCAAGCAATTTACTCCGCGTCGCTGACATTTATTGAGTGTTACTGAGTTCATTGGATATTTATGAGTTATTTTGTGGAGTTAATTGATAGACTGGTGCCACTCTATGTACTTGACTTAATGAGCTTCTCAATAAATTTTAATCCAATAAAACTGAACGATGTTGTTGTTAGGTGGAGAAAAAAAAATATACTTCAAGGAAAATAATTCCTGGTCCCCTGTCAACAGAGATGTTTATCCCTTACCAGACAAAGATCTTTGCACCTGCCTGTATACTTCAAGGTAGAGTCTGTGGCGAGTAGCTTTTCCCATTCATGTTTCCTCATAGACCTACTTGTTTTCTGTAAATGCAAACCTGTCCACTATTATCGGAACCCATATATAATTACTGCTATATAGAATTCCACAGAGACTTACCAAGGACTAAAGGTAGACCCTATGGGGCAAGGTAGTTCCATCTGTGGCCAGTTATCCCAGAGAAAATTATAGACCATCAACGCATCCCATTAAACCCTGTAGCCAGGTTTCTACAGTAATCACCAAAACTACATGGATTACAGGGCTCCATAATTAGTCAATCTACTGGTATTTTCTGAGTGCCGGTAGTGGACATCTGTTATTGCTGCCATCCAATATACTTTTATACTCCTGGTAACTTTACCCAGTTTCCTTTGAGGAAGCCCCACTGCCACAATCTTCACCATTTTTGGTCCATACCATTCTGGTAGAGTGGACACTGGCTTCAGAAATGAAACAGTGGCTGATTCTGGGATTGCATATAACTCTGGTCAAGCAAATCCGAGCTTTTGAGATTCAATTCAGGACATGTTTGGGCTGTTGGAGAAGCAAATCAGGCCCTGAAACCTGAAAGAATTTTGGGTTTGGCAGTTTCTGCCACCTTGCTCCTACGTGGAACCTGAGACCAAAGCCAGCGTAAGGGAAGGCAGAGCTGAGAGAGAACAACCAAATCCTGCTATCACCATTTGAGTCCTAAATTCAGCTGACTACCCTTAGGCTTTTCAGTTAGATAAGCCACATTTGGGCCAAGTTTTCTCCCACCTCCAGCTAAAAGATCTTAGCCATTTGGTGCCTGTGACTTTGGCTATGCGTGCTAGAAAGGTTTGAGTCACATGTCAACAATGTAGAGCAGTCAAAATGTGAAGCCCTGTGTTTCTTCTTCATTAGGATATATTTTCATAAACTATTTTCTCAGATAAATAAATTGTCTTATCAGTTTTAGAAATACTGAGTGTTAAGCCAAGTTAAAAAAGTAATTTTAGAAATATCTTAGTATAACCACAACCAACCCTTTGCTGTCAAGTCAATCTGTTTTCTTACCAAAAGTTTATGTGAATTATTCTTTTATAATTAGTCTTTTATGCCTGAAAATTTCATTTTTTAAGCATTCAACTAATCATCTTGTTAATAATTAAAAATGTATTTCCACTTGTATTTGTTTCTGGATTTATTTTGCATGTGAAAGGCACTTTTTGGGACTTTGGTAAAGATTCTCCCTTACCCACGCAATGCAATATTGGCCAGCAGAGTGAAGAAGAAAAAACTAGTCAGTTACCAGCACTCTTACGTTTAATTAATTTTCGTATTCTATCCAATAATATTTGCATCGTTTAAAAACATCTTAAATGTTGAACATGTTTGTTCTCCCTGAATAATTAATTATGTTTTTGTTGTTAGGTACTGTCAAGTCTGTTCTGACTAATAGCAACTTTATGTACAACCAGTCCTGCGCCATCCTCGCAATCATTGCTATGTTTGAGCCCATTGTTGCAGCCACCGTGTCAGTCCATCTCGTTGAGGGTCTTCCTCTTTTTCGATGACCCTTTACTTTACCAAGCATGATATCCTTCTCCAAGTACTGGTCCCTCCTGATAACATGTCCAAAGTATGTGAGGTGTAGTCTTGCCATCCTTGCTTCTAAGGAGCATTCTGGCTGTACTTCTTCCAAGACAGATCTGTTCGTTCTTTTGGCAGTCCATGGTATAGTCAATATTCTTTGCCAACACCATAATTCAAAGACATCAGTTCTTCTTTGGTCTTCCTTATTCACTGCCCTGCTTCTGCATGCATATGAGCCAATTGAAAACACCATGGCTTGGGTCAAGTGCACCTTAGTTCTTAAAGTGACATCTTTGCTTTTTAACACTTTAAAGGGGTCTTTTGCAGCAGATTTGCCTAATGCAATTCGTCTTTTGGTTTCTTTACTGCTGCTTCCATGGGCATTGATTGTGGATCCAAGTAAAGTTAAATCCTTGACAACTTCAGTCTTTTCTACATTTATCATTGGAGCCCTGGTGGCACAGCAGTTAAGAGCTATGGCTGCTAACCAAAAGGTCAGCAGTTCAAATTCACCAGCGGCTCCTTGGAAACACTATAGAGCAGTTCTACTCTGTCCTGTAGGGTCACTATGAGTCAAAATCGACATGACAGTAGAAACGACACACCAGCAATGGGTTTTTTATCATGATGTTGATTATAGATGCCAAAACATGAGATGAAACCTGAATATAATGAACAAAAGAAAAAAAAAATGGAAAACGAAAAGTATATTTCTTGCAATAAAACATCCTTTACATTTTCTCATTAATTACCAAAACAAAAATATAGGAGAAAATACAGACTAGAATTTGATGTATCTGAGTTTGAATATTAGTTTGAATTCCTAGATAAATTAAATTTGAGCAAGACAATCAACATCCTTGACTATAAGCTCTTTGTCTATGAATAAAAGTCCATACATCAGATAGGTGCTGTGACAATTAAGTGAAGTAATATATTTACATTGATTCTTCATTCATTATGCTATTACTTCTGAAAGGGACTAACTCTAAGACTTCACCTTATCACTAAGAATAGAAGCCTCCCATGATATTCAATACAATCCCTATTAATTATGGGATGAGTACTCCACGGGCGTATCTGATTCTTTGAAAACACTGACAGTGAGCTCCGGGTCAAACAAGCTGTTGATGCCATCTTTGCTGCCACATTGAGATAGTCTGCATGAGAATGAAGCCAACATGATGGAAAGTAGAGCCTAAAGTTGAAGAGAGAGAGAGAGATCACTGAGGTCAGTTTCTATGAGGTGTTCAGGCTGTCATTGGACACGTTCTTGAACAGAAACCTGTCATTCTCTCAGCGTTGACTCTGCTCACCCCATGGGGTCCTTCCCATCCATGGAGGGCTTCACTGTCTCCCTGCTTACATCCTCTCCCAACACTGCCTTCTCAGCAAGGAATATCCCCCATCCCTTCACTCAGAATGAGGTAATAACAATAACAGCAACAACAACATTAATAATAATAAATATCTAATGATTGTTATGTGTGTGTGGCAGGCACTATTGTAAGAATTTTAAATATTTTGTCTCATTTAACCCTAACAATATAGTAATTCTCATAATTATCCCAATTTGTGGGAGCTGAAGCATAGATAGATTAATAACCAGATCTTTACTCTCTTTTAAATCATTTGTGGACAGTTTTTTGTTTATTTTTTCATCCTGACCATTCAGGTCTTTGCTTTTTAATTTCCAAAAACATTTTTTCCGAATAAAGGGGGAGAAGATTCTCTCAAAAAAAGAAAAAGCTTTGGCATTCTCATCAGTTGACTCTCAATGTATCTTCAAAAACTTATTTTAGAAGTCAGAAGCTGATTTCCTACATCCTTCTCGGAACTTTCTAAGAGATAAATAGCTGTTGTTGAGTCGACTCCAACTCATGACAACCTTATGTACAATGCAATGAAAAGTTGTCCAGTCCGCATCATCCTCATGATTCAGCATGTTTGAATCCATTGTTGCAACTATTATGCCAGTCCATCTCATCAAGGGTCTCCTTCGCCCTCACTGGTCTTCTTCACCAAACATGTTGTCGTCCTCCAGCGATTGATCCCTCCTCATGACATGTCCGAAGAGTCAGATAGCGTTCTGTTGTGATCCATAAGGTTTTCATTGGCTAATTTTCAGAAGTGGATTGTCAAGCCTTTCTTTCCAGTCTGTCTTATCCTGGAAGCTCCATTGAACCCTGTCCGCCATGAGTGATCCTGCTGGTATTTGAAATACCAATGGCAGAGCTTCCAGCATCATAGCAACACGCAAGCCACCACAGCACAACAAAATGATATACAGATGGTGGACCTCCCTAAAGAATCCCTTTACTGAAGCCTTCTGGAATTATTCTAACATGAGTATGCCATATGTTTCCTTAGACCCTGAAAAATGTAGTCATGAAAAATAAACACCTAGTAAAATATATTGACAACTATTAAAATAGAATTAGATAGAATTCTTGATCTCATTCCTTAATCCATATCAATTCTGCAAATAATGAGTGTCAGGCCCTGGGCACATGTACGTGTAGTACAATGACAGGGGCATGTACCCAGAGAGATGATGAGGCTAATGCTCCTTGGAGGTGCAGGTAAGATTCCCAGAGTTCAGGGAAGAACAGACAGATCTCAAGCTTCTGCTGTGAACATGGACTAAATGTGACTATGAATATAGACTCTGAGTTAAATAAACCTGGATGTGCTTCCCAGCTCTACTACTGTGTGATCTTGGGCAAGTTTCTCAATGTGTTTAATAAACCTCTGAAAATTCATTTTGTTAAGCATTTAACTAGTCATCTTGCTAATAAATGCAATTAAAAAGTATATTTTTAATGGCGATAGCAGTAGGATTCACTTCAAATTTGTCGAGAGATTATGTAAGGTAATAAATATAAAGTACTTAGTATAGTGCCTGACACAGAAAATGCTCAATAAAAAGTAGCCATTATTTGTGTTGTGATAACTTTCTATAAAATATTTAATTCTATTTATATTGAGAAATTATACATTAAACATTTCTTATACCTTTAGCAAGAGGAGAATAAAATCTAACCCTGCTTACTAAGCTACTATCAAGAGGATTAGGACACAAGGTAGAAATGGGGACCCAGTGCATTGGGAGTACAGAGAAGAGAGTGATTGTGTCAACCTGAAGGGAAGTGGAAGGCTACCTGGAGAAGAAGACATTTGAAGTGGCCTCGAAAAATGAGTACTATTTGTCAGACAAGCAAGATGGAGAAGGATGTTCCATTTGAAAACAAGAGCTAGAGCAAAGGCACACAGCGTTCTTTAAACACACACACACACACACACACACACACACACACACACACACACGCACACAAAATCTCATAGTTGCCATCAAGTCGAGCGTTCCTCATGGTGACCACATATGTGTCAGAATAGAACTGTGCTCCAGAGGGTTTCCAATCCTGATTTTCAGAAGTAGATAACCAGGCCTTTCTTCCAAGGCACCTCTGGGTGAACTCAAACCTCCAAACTTTCAGTTAGCAAACAAGTGTATTAATCATTTGCACCACCCAGGGACTTCATCCTTTAAAAGCCCAGTGGAATCAAGAAGACTGGATCAGCATGCATAGGGAGCCAAGAGGCTATGAGTTGGGTAGGGGTTGTACCCTAGACCTTGTTAAGAAGAGGAATAACACAGTAAGATCTGGGCTTTAGAGTGATCACTCTGGGTGCAGCGTGCAGAGTGAGTTGCAGTGAGAGGGAGACATAAAAGCAGGAGACCCAATTAGAAAGATCTTGCAACTTTAAGGTAGGTCACTAACAGTAGGAACAGGGAAGGAGAAGACTTGGAATGCCAAACTGCAACAGTATTGAACACACATTTTTCCTAGTCTAGTAAATGTATGAATCCATTATCTTCTTGTCCCTCCAGAGAACCTGACTGGAAACCTAATTAGGACCACTTTTTTCCTTAAATAGACACCACCCAGGAGATTAAATGTCCCTTCATGTTTCAGTACTATTTTGATTAGCATATGGGGTGGGTGGATATGGTTTGAAATTACTTCTTAGAAAGAAATTCTGTATGTGTTTTTCAGGTCCTACAAAACATTTTCCTGTGGTTGCTGTCAATCATATTTTGAAAGATGTGTTAACTAACTATCTGCAAGAAGAAGAATATGAACCAGAGCTCTGTAGACAGATGACTAAAACAATTTCTGAGGTACATGTGTGATTTTCCCAAAGTGTTAACTGTAACTAGAATATCTGCTGAAAGCACAACAGCCTCCTACTTTTTGATGAAGGGAATTAATTTGCAGTAGCAGGAAGAAAGCATATTTATATTTTATGAAAAGATTTATTAATTAGGTCATATTCCATAGTGTGTGTGTGTGTGTGTGTGTGTGTGTGTGTGTGTGTGTGTGTGAAAACTTTTGGCTAAAACAATTATTATGTGCAACATTTTCATATATTTTATAAAGAAAATGTATATTACTGTCCCATTTACAAAAAATTTTATTGTAGAAGGTACAATATTTTAATTATCATTTTCTCTTCACCGAGGGAGCAACTACCGCTTTGAGGTAGAAACTGTGATCTTAAAATACATTTCTATTTTTATCAACTAAAGGGCTGACAGTTTATCTAGGTTTTCTTTACTTTCTCTTTTACAAAAAATTAGCAAATAAACATGCATGATTAGTCATATTACCGGAAAGTCCTGTGTATGGCCCCTTAATTTGACATGAGCCAGACAATATAACTTTAAAGCCAACTTTCTTTGAAGGGAAGCCATCTTAACATAGATTTGCAAAGAATTTAATAAATCCTTTAAATTCTGTGCTCTGGATTATCATTTTCCATATGCCTTAGAAAATGTAGATTTATTGCTGGTGCTATCATTTTGATCCTGTATATGCAATCTGATGAGGACAGTGCTTGAAGGAAATCATAGTTATGGATCTACAACAATTAGTGTAAGAATCGACAATTCACATGCAATTTTTAAAAAATTAAATCCACTGTATGTATGATAAGAGCTCTGGTGGTGTAGTGGTTAAGAGCTTGTCTGCTAACCAAAAGGTAGGCAGTTCAAATCCACCAACCGCTCCTTGGAAACCCTGTGGGGCTGTTGTACTCTGTCCTTATAGGGTCACTATGAGTCGGAATCGACTCAACGGCAATGGGTTTGGTTTTTGGTTTATATGTATGACACAGATTAAGATTTTTAAGTTTCAGTGTGGTTAAATGATAAATGAAGACTTTTTTTTTTCCTTTTAAATTGGTAGGTTGTCAAAGCCCGGGTCAAAGACTTGATGATTCCACGGTATAAGCTAATTGTGATTGTTTACATTGGACAACTGAACAGTCAGAGTATACATATCGGAAGCAGATGCCTCTGGGATCCTAAAAGTGATACTTTTTCATCTTATGTTTTCAGAAATTCTTCTCTCTTTGCTCTTGCAAATGTCTATGCAGTTTACTTTGAGTGATAGAAAAGAAATCTAGTTCTTGGTTGTTTTTTTTTATATCAAAAAATAGACTGTTTCTATGCATACAGAAGTTTTCCTGCCCATAACTTTGAGAAAGAAACAACACTAATATTTCAAACAGCTGGAAGCTTTTGGACTTTTTCAAACTCTTGTAAGGATTGTAGGAGAGGAGGATGACGCAAGAAGGAATCTTGTTTATCCAAAGCAGGAAACAAGCTTTGGTTCCACTAGATTGTTTTTCACAGACGTAGATTCTTATTAAATATTGCTTTTGGATATAATTTTTTAAATTACCCCTTAATTAGAGAGTTGGAATTTCCTGCATTATTCTTTAATGAAGATAAGTGTTTTTTGTTTTCTTTTTAAAGTATGGCTATATACCTTGCTCAATAAATGACAGTAGAATATTCAACACGGTATACACAAATAATAAATGATAATATGCCTCAGTGCTGCATATAAAGGAATGCTGGTTTTCATTTTGCACTTAATAAATTGAGCAGCATTCATTAACTGCAATTATTGTTACATGTACGTGACAGGTGAAACTGCTGAGGTAGAATCAATGACTTCATAACAATTACCGTGGTCCCACGGGGTAGCCAGCTAAAACTAGAAGCTCTTGTGGGTTGCCTGCACTTTACAAAATTGTGGGGAAACTGAACCTTGGTTCTTCAATAATGGAAACTATAAAGTGAACAAAAGCCTTTTAGGGCATCGAAGTAGACATCGTGGCATTAAATATACATGATGCTTAATAGTAAATGTATATGTAACACAAAATCATGTATTGGAAGGAGACATTGTTTTTAAATATACACTGCCTGATGTGCCTTTGGATTGGTTTTCCTAGGCTAACAAACTTTTACACAAAATATGTTGTTGGCAGCTGACCAAATAAAACATGTGTATTTACCATTTTGTTCCTATGAATTTAATCTTAAAGTGATCCAGTGCGGTTTTGAATGGATGGGCACTAAAGTTTACAGGGCTGAAATAGCTTATTATTCTGCTGGTTAATGTATCTTGTATCATGGATCATTTATTTTTATGGAGCTTTCAACTCTTTGTGTGCGTGTAAAATGATACTGTAGCATTCTTCTTGGATGGTAAGTGGACTGACTGCTTAAAGGACATTTGTTAAAGGTCAAAGACAAATTATACACATACGGAGAAAATTAGCAATGCTCTGGTCTTAAGGAAAAAAGCTAGCAAATGTAAAAATGGTCAATGTTTTATAATCAATAAAATTTATTGATGTCTTATTTTCCCCAGAAAACAGCATATAGTCAAGAATGTATACTTAAAATCTCTTTCTTTCTGCTTGTCCTGACTTTTAAAGAGGCTTTTAAAAATGAATTAGGCAATTTTCTTTATTTCGTCTGCTAGTCCTTTGGTGGGAATATGTCTGTGGAGTAATTTATCACAACCAATACTGGTTAATCTCTATAGGCCAGTTTTGAATCTGGATTAGACCACAAGTGTAATAAGTAAATGAGCTTCATATTTTCGTTATACATTTGTGAACTTCTCCCCTCTTGGAACAACAGCAGGGGCAATCATAAAACAATTTTGCATGAATAAATCAGATGAAGACACTTCTTGAGTATATAGAAAGCTCATTATAAAAATGGCTTTATTTTTTCCGAGTTCTGAACTCTAATCCATGAGACAATCTCTAACTGTATGTTTTTGACTGTGTTAGAAATCAAAACCTTAAAATATGATGGCAGAAAAAAATAAAAAAGCTTTTTGCCAGCATATTACCATGTACTGTAATTTAGATTGTCAATGATGACTTCTAGCAATTATATAGCCATACAGGAATGTTCAGTAAAAATTTATTAATTGCAACTAACTTGGAAAAATGCTGGTTATCACAAAAAGCTTGTGATAGAATATTTTTAAATAAATGAGACTGTAAGGAAATTAAATTGTTTTACTTTGGAAAACCCTGAACTTTCCTGTATGTTTCCCTTTCATTGGGTATTCCTGAAGTGCCATGTTTGTTCCCAGACCTATTGAGCCTGTCCCTATGTCGGAACCTTCACTTATGCTTTCCCCCTCCTCTGAATGTCCCCTTCCACTTATAGTAACTTTCTTCCCCTGTCAGCATCAAACTCAGGTCCCCACTTTTCTATCAAACCTTCTCCAACTCTTCCTTCCCTCCTGTTCTCTCTTCTCTGTTTGCTCTCACAGTTGAGCTCCTGATTATTCTCTAGATAATTTTTTAATATTAATTTTGTTTCCCTTACTGGATTGAAAACATCTTGAATACATGGACCACAAACTGGGACAGCAGCAAGCAATAAAATTGTATTCATCTTCACTTTTGAAGCAAAAAATCATGTGCATTGCGCTGTGCTGCATGCTACCAGCTGCACAGATAATGGTAATACACAGTTCAACCCTAAAGGAGCTAGGGTCCTACAGGGATGATAAGAGAAGTACACAAGTTACCACAGTACAGGCTAGAATATGTTGTCATGAGAAAAATCCGGAACAACTTTATCTGATTAAGGGATTCATGGAAGACTTCATGAAGGAAGTAGCATTTAATCTAGATCGCGAAGGGAATGAGTATAATTACAACAGGTAGAGGAGTTCAGAGTAAAGGAAGACATCTAGACTGAATAGAACTTAGGATTCATGAAGGAAAGTAGTTGGAACTAAGATTGGAAGGGTATATGGTAATGTGAATGTCTGAGTAAGAAAACTACACTCAGACTGTGAGTACCATGGAAAGTTTTCACTAGGCTAATAGTGTAAGTAAAGTGACTTTTTAAGAAGATGAGTATGTGGATAAAGAGCAGGAAGACCAGTTTGGAGAGGTGAAAGGCAATGAGAGACTGAACTAGACTGTAGCATGGAAATGGATAGGCGAGGGCAATAGTATGGGACGTTATAAGGACACAGTCTGTATGATGAGGTAGAGAGGAAGGAGTCAGAGGTAACTTTAAGGCAACATGACAAGGCAGTTGAAAGTTACAAACTCTGGATATTTGCAGACCTAGGGCTGAATCCTGAGCTCCCACTTGGTAGATAGGTGAATTTCAATTATTGACCTCACAGACCCTCAGTTTCCCTATCATAAAGTAAGGATACTACCTCAAAGGCTTTGGGAAGATTAAATACTTACGTCTGGTCAGCTCTTAACTACACAATGCCTTCCAGTCAATTCCAACTCAGCAACCCTGTAGGACAGAATAGAACTGCCCCATAGGGTTTCCAAGGAGCACCTGGTAGATTTGAACAGCTGATTTTTTGGTTAGCAGCCAAAATCTTAACCACTACACTACCAGGGTTTCTGTCTGATAGGGAGCCCTCAGTAAATTGTATGGTTGCTAGTTGAAGGTTTGATTCTAGGTAACTAGGAGATCTGAGGTCCTGTTAGCAAAAGTAAAGAAGTCAGTAGAAAGAATTTGAGGCATAAAATGCTAAGTGTGTTTTTGCACTTATTAAATTCAAGTTAATAATGGGAAATTCAAGTGGAGGTAGCCTCAGGCAGCTGAAAAAGTGGAACTGGAACTGAGGTACAACATCAAGGTGAGAGACTTAGAGTTGGCAGTCATACAAACTGAGACCTAATATCTTCTTCCTGCTTTATAAATTATTCATTAGCAGAATTTTCAGCAAATATAGCCAGTACTAATAGCAAATTACTGAAAATTCAATTAGCTCTGGGAATGTCAGCAGGAAACCCTCCCCCGAAATCAATCGGTAAAGTTTTCTTTCACAAAACCAAAATTAACTGATGTCTTCCTTTTTTTCTTCATTTTTTAATTTTTATTTGATCCATTTCTATTGTTAGCATAAGAAATGTAAAGGTCCTCTGAAAAATATGCTAGCATCTTGACTGGAAGTACCAGTGCTGCATTGTGCTGTCATTGTTAAGAGGACAACTTTAAAGAACAGGAGGCCTTTACAACGGAGTCCAACAGATTATATATTGGGAAATTAAGCACTACTTCAATTTATTCATTTTTAAAACCTTGGGAATGATCCAATATATTTGAGTGATTTTTAAAACAGCAGTTGAGAAATTAGAGCCTTTTCAATCTAGCTATTTTAGAGA
This sequence comes from Dugong dugon, assembly GCA_030035585.1. NCBI lineage: Eukaryota > Metazoa > Chordata > Mammalia > Sirenia > Dugongidae > Dugong > Dugong dugon. The sequence goes on from CM057462.1 coordinate 95,832,300, forward strand.
ATGAACACTTTCCATGGGGCCATAATTTGACCTGTCTCTCTAGGTAGTCTCAAAAAATACATTAAGAAAAATCAACACAGAAATAGTTAATGACAATTTATTATGTCTTTTAGCTCCCCAATTCTTCAAGGAGTGGCCTGCACCCACTACCTCTGAGTTCCTCTGCTACTGTCACCACTTTTACCTCCTGCAGTATGGTTTTCATCCTCACCAATGTGTTACTTTCACAGAAGGGCAGACGTGGACTCCCCCACAGCCACCACCAAATCTAGGTAGCATTTCAACAGCTGCATTCCACCTCGGTTCTCTTCTAGATTCATTTGAGAGGCAATGTGATGTAGCTGGCAATGGGAAAGGTACAGGTTTGACAGGCATACATCTTCACCAGCTTCCAACCCTCACTACAAGCATGGCTTTGGGAAAGGTGGCTAATGTCTTGAGCATCATTTTCCTCAAAGGTAAACAGGATTGTAATGATGACCGTTACTCACGCACTTATCGCGAGGACTGAAAGCGTGTCCGCAAAACGTCTGACCCATGGTAGAAATTTGCCCTCGACCTCTAATTTTTTTCCTGCCGCAACTGTTTTCCTAAAGAATTGAGAGTGTTTTTTTGTTTATTTGTTTGCTTGCTTGGTTTTTGTTTTTTTCAAGTTCTGCTCATCATCATAATGTGATACTGTAGATTTCAGAGCTTTTAGTCATCTGCTACTGCCTCCTTTGAATGACAACCTCTTCTCAATTCCGTGTTTATACAAAATTCTATTCATCCCCAAATTTAGCCTCTCTTTGCTAATCTCTACCTGTTTCTATACTTCTTCCCTTCAGATGTCATGGCCCCCACTTTCGCATTCCCTTGGTTTCTTTATTTATTTATTTCACCTATTTTAGATTACGTATATTATACTTCAATAACTTTTTAAAGTCACTAGGCAAAGATACTATTACAGCTTATTTCTTTGGGAATTTTTTAAAAACAGCTAATACTTTCATTTTATGATGCTAGAATAATCTTTATTGCCAAAACTTACCGGGCCAATTTTACTTGTAAATACAGATACAAAGATTCTATATAAAATATTAACAAATTCAGTCCTCCTGAGTATCAGAAGAATATTACACCATGATTAAATCGACTTATTCTGAAAATCCAGGGAGATTTCAACATAAGGAAGGCTCTGAACATACTTCATCACATTAACAAATTAAAAGAGAAAAACTCCATGTGATAAAACATTAAAAGTTGAATAGGTGTTTGATAAAATGCAGAAGTCATTTCTGATAAAATAAGTCTGTAAGCAAACAGCAATAGAATAAAACATTTAAATGATCAGGATATTGACCGCTTTAAACCAAACCCATTGCTGTTAAGTTGATTCCAACTCATAGAGACTCATCTGTTTGTTTATCAGCAAACGTCCTACTGAGCAGTGAAATGCTGAACCCATTTCCACTAAAATTAGGAACATGGGAAAGATGCTTACCATGATCATCTTCATTAAGAATTCTTTCCGTGGTCACCCTCCTAACGAGGCCTTCCTTAGCCTGGCCACCCTGTCTAAAATCTGTTCCTCTCTCCAACCCCTAGCCCTGTCTGTCCCTGTCATGCTTTATTTTCGTCCCAGCATCAGTCATTTATCTATCTATCTATCTCTTTGTTACATTTGATTCCTGTTAGAATATATACTCCCTCAACATACTTAGCACCTAGACCCGTGCCTGGAAAATTATACCTCAACAAATATTGAATAATAGACAATGTAAAAAGACAAAAATATGACAAAATCAACTTAAATATTGGAAGAGACAAAACTACCTTTTCCTTAGTAGACGGTGATATTCTATACCTAGAAAACCCAAGATAGACTAGTAAAAGAGGCTTTCAATTTAATAAAATAACTTGACATGGTGGCTGAAGATAAGATGAATATACAAAAATTAAATTCTTCTTTGTACTGCAACAAGCATTTAGAAATGGACTTAACCACTGAAACACAAGGGTTCCTTAAAGTAATAACATAACTTCGGTATTATCGTAACATGTTTAAATGGAAATTCTTAATGGCATAGAATGTAAATGTTTTCTAAATTATTATATAAAATGTAATGCAATTCAAATCATAACTCCAATGAGATTCTTTTGGAATGGGATAACATGTTTATAAAATCCATATGGAAGAGTATATGTCTTAATATAATGATGAACATTAGAAAAACCTATCAGGAAGGGCAACTTTTCCTACTAGATATTAAAATTTACCACAAAGCTACTACAATCAAAATATTATAGGGTTAATTCAGGACAAATAGATCAATGAACAGAGTAACAGTCACCGTAATATTGGCATATCTAATGGAAATTTAACATATGATTAAAGTGGCATTTGAAATCTCAATGGGAAAAGGATGGTTTCTTTAATCAATGATTCAGGCAAAATTTGCTATCCATCTAGAAGAAAATAAAACTTAAACATTGACCTCACACTACACAAAAATCAATAAACAATGGATTAGAGATTTAAATGCAAAGGATAAACAATAACAATATTAGAATAAAGTTTAGGAGAATGTTTGCACTATCTTACAGGAAGAAGGCAGAAAATTCAGAAACCGTAAAGGAAAAGATAGACATTGTATGGCCAGAGACATCCTAAAAGAAGTCAAGATATATAAAAGAAAATATTTGACTCAGATGACAGTCAAAACGATAGTACCATTAATATAAAAAGGCTTCCAATTTTTAGAGAACAATTACAAATAAGGGATATTAGCAGGCCAATTTACAGAAGAGGAAATACAAGTGGCCAATAAATACGAAAGCTAATCACTCCATGACAGTCAAAATAACACAAATTAAACCAGAAATGATATTCAATTTGAACTTTCAAGAACTACAAATTTTCATAAGCATACTAACATGTACAGATGAGGATGTAGAGAAATAGTCACTCTCCTGCATTTCTAGTGGGAATATGAAATAATACAGACTTTGAAAAGGGGTAACTTCACTTTGTGTTTACATTTAAAATACACATTTGTTGTCGTTAGGTGACGTCGAGTCGGTTCCAACTCATAGCGACCCTACGTACGACAGAATGAAACACTGCCAGGTCCTGTGCCATCCTCACAATCATTGTTATGCTTGAACCCATTGTTGCAGCCATTGTGTCAGTTCATCTAGTTGACGGTCTTCCTCTTTTTCACTGCCCCTCTACTTTACCAAGCATGATGTCCTTCTCCAGGGAGTGATCCCTCCTGATAACATGTCCAAAGTACATGAGACGTAGTCTCGCCATCCTTGCTTCCAAGGAGCATTCTGGTTGTACTTCTTCTAAGATAGATTTGTTCGTTCTTTTGGCAGTCCATGGTATATTCAATATTCTTCGCCAATACCACAACTGAAAGGCGTCGATTCTTCTTCGGGCTTCCTTATTCATTGTCCAGCTTTCGCATGCGTATGAGGTGATTGAAAACACCATGGCTTGGGTCAGGTGCACCTTAGTCTTCAGGGTGACATCTTTGCTTTTCAGCACTTTAAAGAGGTCTTTTACAGCAGATTTGCCTAATGCCCTTTGAAATCTTCTGTTCAGTTTTTTTACTTCATCATTTCTTCCATCCGCTTTAGCTGCTCGGTGTTCAAGAGCAAGTTTTAGTCTCTTCTGACATCCATTTTGGTCTTTTCTTTCTTTCCTGTCTTTTTAATGACCTTTTGCTTTCTTCATGTATAATGTCATTGATGTCATTCCACAACTCTTCTGTCTTCAGTCATTAGTGTTCAACTCATCAAATCTACTCTTGAAATAGTCTCTAAATTCAGGTGGGATATACTCAAGGTCGTACTTTGGTGCTCATGGACTTGTCTAATTTTCTTCAGTTTCAGCTTGAACTTGCATATGAGCAATTGATGGTCTCTTCTGCAGTTGGCCCCTCGCCTTGTTCAATTTGTCTACTGTGGGGGCTTGTATGTTGCTGTGATGTTGGAAACTATGCCACTGGTATTGGAATACCAGCAGGGTCACCCATGGTGGACAGGTTTCAGCTGAGCTTCCAGATTAAGATAGACTAAGAAGAAGGACCCGGCAGTCTACTTCTGAAAAGAATTAGCCAGTGAAACCCTTATGAATAGCAACAGAACCTTGTCTGATATAGTGCCAGAAGATGAGCCCTTCAGGTTGGAAGGCACTCAGAAGATGACTGGGGAAGAACAGCCTCCTGAAAGCAGAGTCGACCTTAATGACCTGGATGGAGTCAAGCTTTTGGGACCCTTATTTTCTATGTGGCACAACTCAAAATGAGAAGAAACAGCTGCAAACATCCATTAATAATCGGAATGTGGAATGTAGGAAGTTATGAATCTAGGAAAATTGAAAATAATAAAAAATGAAGTGGAATGTATAAACATCGATATCCTAGACATTAATGAGCTGAAATGGACTGATTTTGGCCATTTTGAATCAATCAGATGGTCTACTATGCCAGGAATGACAACTTCAAGAGGAGTGGCATTGCATTCATTGTCAAAAAGAACATTTCAAAATCTATCCTGAAGTACAATGCTGTCAGTGATAGGATAATATCCACACGCCTACAAGGGAGACCAGTTAATATGACTGTCATTCAAATTTATGTGCCAACCACTAAGGCCAAAGATGAAAAAATTGAAGATTTTTACCAACTTTTGCAGTCTGAAATTGATCGAACATACAATCAGGATGCATTGACAGTTACTGGTGATTGGAATGCGAAAGTTAGAAACAAAGAAGAAGGATCAGTAGTTAGAAAATACGGCCTTGGTGATAGAAATGATGCCAGAGGTTGCATGATAGAATTTTGCAAGACCAACAACTTCTTCACTGCAGATATCTTTTTTCACCAACATAAACGGTGACTATACCCATGGACCTCACCAGATGGAATACACAAGAATCAAATTGACTACATCTGTGGAAAGAGACAATGCAAAAGCTCAATATCACCCATCAGAACAAGGCCAGGGGCCAACTGTGGAACAGATCATCAATTGCTCATATGCAAGTTCAAAATACACATACTGGGCTGTTTTTGGAAGTTCTCCAGTATATATTAAACAAAATAACAATGATGAAGTGTAGGACAATGTCTTAGTTTCCTAGAGGTGCCATAACAAAATACCACAAACAGAGTGGCTTTAAAGAACAGAAACTTATTATCTCAAAGCTCTGCAGGCTAGAAGTCAAAATCAGGGTATCGGCTCTGTTTATTCCTCTGAGGGCTCTGAAAGAGAAACTATTCCATACATCTCTCCTAGCTTCTGGTGGCTCCTAACAATTTTTGGCATTCCTTGGCTTGTTGATGCATCTTTACATGACATTTTCTCCCTGTGTCTGTGTTTGTGGAAGTGGCACGCATCATTACTATTCACATTTAATTGGCTAGAACTCAGTCACATGATCACAGGTCATGGAATGGATGCTGGGTAGTGTAGTCTAGCTGTGTGTCCAGGAAGAGGAGAAGTTTTGGTGAAATGTTAAAAGTCTCTGAGATAGATGATAGATACATAGATGGATGGATGGATGGATGGATAGATAGAGAGATGTATAGGTAGAGGTTTAAGTATAGGGATACCAAAAAAAAAAAACCTGTTGCTGTCAAGTTGATTCCGACTTATGGTGACCCTATAGAAAAGAGTAGAATTACCCCATAAGGTTTCCAAGGTTTTCAAACTGCCCACCTTTTGGTTAGCAGCCATAGCTCTTAACCTCTGTGCCACTAGGGCTCATATAGAGCAAGCTATTTATTAATATTAGTAGCTATACTGCATGAATTTGGTATATACATGTCTTTTTTTCCTGGCAGAAATTACAAAAAAAAAAAAACCTCTGAATAAGCGTTATGTTATTACTTTAGAAATATGTAGGAGAGTGAAGCTTTTGTTTTGTTTTACAAATCTCTGCACTGTTTGCATTTCCTAACCTTTAAAAAAATGGCTACAGGATTTATTGAAGTAAAGAGATAAGGGTCCATTCTTCTTCTGTGTTTTTCTATGTACCTAAATATATATATTACAACTAATAAGCATATACAAGTTGTCCCCGACTTATGATGTATTCAAGTTATGACAACCATCTGTTTTTGGTTTTTGTTGTTGTTGTTTTTGTACATCTTAGCATTAGCAGTATGTATTACATACAATGTTGCAGCATACAGTTTGCTGATACTATCATTCTCAGATGTTCACTCATAAATGTTCAATGTTATGATTTACTGTTCAAAACACTGCCGTATAGCAGGCTATAGCCTGGTCTGCGAGAGAGTCCGGTGTCGGTGTCGAGAGTCGTTACGGATAAAAAGTTGGGCAATGTTCAACTCTAACAACATCCCACAATTGAACTGCACACGCGCCATACAGCTGCTTTAACTCCAACTTCGTTGTTAGGACACTGACGTCAACTTCCTTGTAGACCAGGCCTGTAGCGTGATCTTATTCAGCGTTTTGTACCATCAGAAGCATCAGGTGTTAATTTGAAACCGAGTTGTTCCAACCCTAAAGACAAAATAAGGTCAGATTTATAAGCATACTGATAATAAAAGGCAGTAATAATAAAAGGGGGAAAAAAAGGTATTGGACTTATGTCAGAGCCGACTTGTGACCAAATCAGCAGACTGGAACCCCATCATAAGTCAGGGACTACCTGTACTGAAAAAAAATACTCGTACCCTTTTCCCCAGCAACTTGGTAAACTATCCCATGGGAATAAAAGCATCAGTAAGTAAGGATATATGAACAAGGAGTTTTATTGCATTGCAGACCTTTGTCATGGCAAATGCTGAATACAACCTGAATATCTATTAATGCAGGCCTCAAAAAAAATTGTGGCAATACATACTATAGAATAGCGGTTCTCAAACATTTGGTCTCTGAACTCCTTTACATTCCTAAAATTATTAACAATTTCAAAAAATTTTTGTTTATATGGGTTGAATCTGTCAATATTTATTGTATTGGAATTTTAAATTGAGAAATTTTGAAAATGTTTAAAACAGTAACAAACATACCACATGTTAACATAAATAACATATTTTATGAAAAGTTTCTATATTTTCAAAAATAAAAAAAATTGTCAGAAGAATAATATTGTTTTATATTTTCCAAGTCTTTAATGACAAACTTAATAAAAGACAGCTTAATTGTTGTATCAACTTTCTCATTCAATCTGTTGCTATATGTTGTGTTGGTTGAAGAATATGAAGACAATCCAGGGTCACATATTTAGCTGGGAAAGGGAAGAGTATTTTAATAGCCTTTGCAGATAATTTTGGATATTCTTTTTTGATTCAATTCCCAAACTCAACAAATAGTTGTTTGTTAATGGATAGTTACAGTGTAGGATCTGAAACCACATCAGTGAATTCATATACTCTGTTAAAGTCTTTATCTTTCACTTTAGGTGGATCTTTTAACCCTTTCATAATTTTGAAACATCATTCATCGAACATTTGGAAGATATTGGATCACTGAACTCTGCACATCTTCTGTATGTTACACACTTCATTACATCATATCAAATTCATTAATATTACCACCAATGCTCATGGTAGTGGATAAAAGTTTTCCAAAATTGCTTGAAAGCTTAAATTATAACATTGGCAACAAATCCTGTCATTCGTTTTTCTTGACATGACATGCTAACTTAATTTCATTCTTAATTTTTATTTCCTTTAATTTCAAATACCAAATCTAAATAACCACAGTTTGTCAGTCTGTCTTAAAAAAAAAAATGTTTCATGGGAAAAGTAGCTAGTTTTAACCTCACAAACCAATCGCAAGTGCTTTTCCTTAAAACCATCATCATACTTCAGTATGCAGTAAAACTGCCTCATGCATATTCTCATTTTGTCACTCAGAATATTGAAGAGATATGTACTCAGTGACTTAGATTTAGTATAACTAATTTTTCCTGCTTTATCAAAGACCTTCTTAAGTAAAACTGAGACTGCCTAGTGGTAAAGAATACACTGACTACTGCTAGAGTGTGAGGTGCCTGCCACCATTACTTCTGCACCATCGGTGCAAATGTAATGTAAGGAAAAAGGCAAATAATGTCTTAGTATTATTATGAAAATAGATTTGACTTCTCAGACTTAGTCCTGGGGACCCCCAGGGGTCTTCAGGCCACACTTTGGGACCCCAGTCTATAAAATATTATCAAATTATTTTAAAAGAATAAGTTAGATTGGTATCTGTTGACCTAGAGGGATGTCACAATGTTATTTTGAAGTTAGAAATGCACATTGCTAGGTAATATGTATCATGTGATCCCTTTTTGTAAAGAAGATGATGGATAGATAAATAGACAAATAGATATGAAATATATATTTATGTGTATATATATATATATATATATATACAAGGTTTCCTGGTGGCACAGTGGTTAAGTGTTCAGCTACTGACCAAAAAGTCTGCAGTTCAAATCCACCAGCCACTCTTTGGAAACCCTGTGGGGCAGTTCTACCCTGTCCAATAGGTTCACTATGAGTCAGAATCAACTCAATGGCAACGGGTTTTTTGTTTTTTATATATGTACATATATATACACATAGAGAAAAGAGAAAGTACGGAATGATGTGCATCACACTGTTAACACAGGTTACCTCAAGGCAGGGATACAGATTGTGTTCTTTATGACTCCTCGGATTGTTTCATTAATCGTAACATGTATTCAAATTAAAAATGATTAAAATAAATACATAAAATAAAGATTTCAAAAGGGCATTTATAGGAGTACAGTCCTGGTGAGCTAGTTTGAGGAGACACATCTGAAGAATGAATTAGGCCCATTACAAGAGCAAGGTAAACCAAAAACCAAACTCATTGCCTTCAAGTCGATTCCAACTCATAGCAACCCTATAGGACAGAGTAGAACTGACCTGTAGGGTTTCCAAGGAGCAGCTGGTAGATTCGTACTGCCAACGTTTCGGTTAGTAGCCATAGCTTTTAACCACTGTGCCACGAGGGCTCCTAAACTAGATGGTTAGTCAACTTCTCTGAAGATTTAATTTCAAAGAATTTTAGAGCGGGATTAAATCATAAAGATAACACAGTGAGAAGTCTCGTCCCATCCAAGGCCTCCCCGCATTTTCTAACCTGCCCAGCCTCTGCTTGAGCAACTCCTCAAGAGAAGTCCCACTCCTCCACCCACCCTTGAGAAGCCATTCTTCTGCGCTGATGCACAGAAAATACCTAGCAATTATTTGATTCACTTTGTTTCAATGTAAAATTTAAATCTAGTGTGACCGGACATTAATCCAGAATTTCTAACCAATATCTCACTCCATCATGTTTTGGTTATATATATGGAAAGCCCCAAATAATCCTACCAAAGAGTTTAAAATATATTTAAGGAAGCAGAACACATAGGGTCGCCATGAGTTGAAATCAACTCTGCGGCAACTAAGAACAACAAAACACTTTTCTAGCCTTGAAACTAGTTACCACTAACTCCATCAGCTTCTTCACACTGCGCTTCCCGGCTACAGCCATCCTTCCGGGAGCAGAACACTGACATGGAGTCCTATAGCCTGAATTTGGACACAGTAACACCACTTGCTTAGCAGTGTGACTCAAGACACATTTAATTAATTCCACTGGGTCTCAGTTTCCTCATTTAAAAAACGGCAGTAAAAGTACTACTCCACCCTCATAGGTTTTCTGCAACAAATGCGTGGGGTAAAATGTTTAAATGCCCTGCACGATGCCTTGGCACAATGTACATATTAGTGCACATGTACTTGCCCAGTATATATTAGATGGACTTCCAGTACAGACTATAGTACTGATGAGAGCAGCACTTCAGATGAATAGAAACTTCCGGTGATTGTTACAACCCACCGGGCTGGCAGAGTTAGAAATTAAACAGTTTTGTAATATGTTTGTTTTTGTCTTTTTATCAATGAAGACAACCAATTTCACGACTTTGCTATCTGGGTCTTAGTTTCTCAACCTCCAGAATGGAAAGAGAATGTCTTTTATCTCATCAGTAGGGAGGGAAAACCAAGATGGCCTAGACTATAGAAAGGACCTTATTATACAAACAGGATTGCCCTTCCGGGTTTCTGCTGTTTATGGGAACTCATTGATAAATGTATGTCTCCAGCTATTGTCAAGTAGAATGTTGAATGGTGGAACGATATCTAGAAACATTTCTCAAGCATTCTGAGGTCCTTTGAGACGATCACTTCATTTAGATTCTTATAACTGATGATGAATCAGTGTTTAAATTATTAGCAATAATACACAGTAACCCAAAAGTTAAGAGTGGATAGTTATTTCTGGGTGATTAGATACCAGTTCATGTTTATTTTCTTTTTATATATATATTTAGGGTTTGTAACATCAGCATTTTCTATCATTTACTTTTTTAAAGTGATATGCAATTAAAAAGGAAAAACAAACCACAATGAGCTTGTCTTAGGACATTTTTATTGCAATTTTGCACAGATCTTGGTTAATGGTAGACTATATCCCAGCATTTAAAATTCAAAGCATTAGAACTTTGGTAAAAGGAGAAAATAGACTTCATTGTGGTTTTAACCATTCATCCACAACTTTTAAAAAAATAAGCATGACCTACTCAAAAGCCATCATTTTAATGACATTGTATAACTGTGGTACCAGGCAGTGAAACACTGTGATTAAACATGTGTAAAGCTCTGCCACCCACCAGGTATTTGCTCTTATCTTAGCAAAAAGAGCTCAAATCAGCCATGCTACAGCCAGCAGTGCAGCACATAACAGAGAGGTCTCTTCTTGACTTCACTGAATGCTTCCTGGGCTCCCACACGTCTCCCCTGGGCAGCTGTCCATCCTGAGCAAGTTCCTCTACTGTGGAGTCCAGCTTCGGAAGGTTATGCACTGTGATTTCCTCAGAAACTTCATGTTCATTTGGAAGATGGAAGTAATTTCCTCTCTCAGCTGTATGGAAGAGAAAAAAGAAAAAAGATTTTCTTAGATGGCCCTGATGAAAAGGCAGCAACAAAGTTCTACTCTTGAGGAAATAAGTTGGATTTCTGAAAGGAAATTGAATTCTGCACATAATTTTTCTAAAGTGTTCATTTGGCTTAACAGAAATGAGATGTTTAGTGGAGTGCCCAGTTATCTCCACTCTCCTCATCTCACAGATGAGAAAACTTGAGTGCAGAGAGAGGAGCGTCATGCAGCCAGTCAGCAGCCAAGTGAAGGCTTGAATTCTGTTTGTTTTACTGGCTATCTGCTCAATGACCAACAGCTCCCAATGGTGTTAATCATGCTAGAAACAGAAAACACACAAACAAAAAACAACTGCGTATATTCCCTGTCAGGCTGATCAGTGAGGGGAGAAAAGGTCCCTGAGTGGCACAAACAGTTAAGCACTCAACTGCTAACCAAAAGGTTAGTGGTTACAACCCACCCAGAGGTGCCTTGGAAGAAAGGCCTAGCAATCTGCTTCTAAAAGGTCACAGCCTTAAAAACCCTATGGAGCAGTTCTACTCGGCACACTTAGGGTCCCCCGCCACCAGCCTCAATTGACTTCACAACTAGCAACTAACAACAAGAAGGAAGAAAATGGAGATTTATGCCTCTGGGCCTTGGTGGTACAGTGATTAAGTGCTTAGCTGCTGACAGGTTGACGGTTTAAACCCATCAGCTGCTCCATGGGAGAAAGATGTGGCAGTCTGCTTCTATAAAGATTGCAGCCTTGAAAGCCCTATGGGGAAGTTCTACTTGTTCTATAGGGTCACTATGGGTTGGAATCGACTCAACAGCAATGGGTTTGGTTTTTTGGGTTTTCTAGCTGAAAATAAAAGGTGGGCCACACTGTAATTTTATTCAAGTGTTGTTGTCAAAGTCTGAATAGAAGCCTCTCTCCCTGTAATTTAGTTCAGATTAACTTATCAGTACCTTAGGACACTGGCAAGTACCAAGAAAAATTAGATGAATGAATGCTGATTGGTAAATCAGTAATTGATCCAGTAAAATAATGCATGGGAAACACTCTGGAACCCTGTGAAAGGCTAAATAAACAGTATTATGATTTTCATGGTATATGCGGACATCCAGTCCACTCTACTGTGTGTTTCAGAGCTCTTCCAAATGTATTATTTCCTATTGCATTTTGGTTTGCTAATTCAAAGATTGATATAAATCCTGAAAGTTTGCACTTATTTGCCTAAGATTAAACACGGTTATTCATTCTGTCACCATTTTGTAACTATGAACCTCTCAATATTAAAATGATAATGGTAATTTTTTCTCTTTTTAAAGCACAGAGTAAGTTCATAAGTTTTCCAAATACATTAGCCCATCAAACTATGAGAACTGTGGCTCGTTCTCTAAAATATTTTTGTTTCCCAGGCACTTTAAACCAAACTGAAACCTTTGTAATCATATATGTGGTTTAAATACTTATTATGAAAACACATGTTTTTACTTTTTATTGAAAACATAACAAATGCAATTGTTTTTGTCATTAAAATAAAATCTTAAATAAAGTTTACCTCACACTTTAATACAGAATTAGCAGAAAGAATTTCAAGCTAACTTCTAAGTTATTTGAATTAAAAAACAAATGACTGTAATGAAGTCAGTCCCTCACTCTTTCTGAAATGCATTAAGTTCAGTCCCACCTTCAAATTCTGATCAGATAATTCCCGTTGCTAGAATTCCCACCCCACTTTACCCTCATTGCTCGTAATCCTCAAATGCTACACATCCTTCAGGGCCTCTTTCAAATACCACCACCTCCATGATGCTGTCATCTATTACCACAGCCCACCACCTCCTCTTCCTCACCTCAGAAGCAGTATGGAATAAGTGAAAGACCCCTCTGCTCTTGAAGCCACACACACCTGATTCGTCTCCTAGCCACACTGCTTAACAGCTGAACGAACATCTTTTTTCTCAGTCTAATGGGCAAAACCAAAAATCAAACCACTTGCAATTGAGTTCATTCCAATTCTTGGCAACCTCATGTGTTTCAGAGTAGAACTGCAGATAGGGCTTTCAATGGCTGTGATCTTTTGGAAGTAAATCACCAGGCCTTTCTTCTGAGGTACCTCTGGGTAGACTGGAATCACCAACCTTTTGGTTAGTAGCTCAGTGCTCAACTGTTTGCACCACTCAGGAGCTGTTGTCTAACGGTAAATGGTGGTAATATCACTTACTTTACAGTATCCTGATCGGCAGGCCGAATGAAATATTGCACATGAAACTGCTGGCACTTAATAAATGCACAATAAATTTTAGACTCCATATTTTCTATCCTTATTTGACACCTGCTTGAATTCCATCTTATTAAGTTCTATATTATCCAAGTGTGAAAATCTTGCTAATCCAACCAGCCCCTTGAAATCACACGCTGTCTCTATCCCCTACTACACCTGAAAGAGATGCTGAGCTCATCCGAATAGTTATGCAATCAAATGATTTCAAGAAGACTAAATAAAACAAGGTCCTTATTATTTGCATGTAGTTAGCTCACATCTTTTCCTAGCCAAATTCAAGTTTTTTTTTTTTTTCATAATTTGCTAACTTGATATAGAAATTGGTTAGCAGTACTTAGGGAAACAGTTACTAAAGCCTAAACACTTAAAAAATAAGGAGTGCTCCATTAAAAAACCATCTACATGAGACCAAAAGGTCAACAATTACTTTAAAGCAAAGATGACAAGATAAGGGGGCAGGGAAACTAGAGTACTGGAAACAGAACAACCAGATTGCAATTAAAGAGAATGTTGGCACATTGTGAGAAATGTAACTAATGTCACTGAACAATTTGTGCAGAAATTGTCAAATGGGAAGCTAATTTGATGTGTAAACTTTCACCAAAAACACACATTGAAATATTATTTAAAAAAGAAAAAAAAAAAAGGAGACAGGTGGCTTCATGTTACCTTGCTGAACTGGAAGGCTCCCCTCCAGATGCCGTCTCCACCTAGAGGCACCACAGATATAGATGATTGCTCTGATGAAGTCTTTCCCGCAGAGCTTCAGCGAACCCTCACTCTTCACTTCTGAGATGGCAAGTAGGAAAGAGAGTAGAAATAAAGTGAAAATTGAGCCCTTCATTTTGCTGAGGATCAAATGAGGATCTGATATGGTGAGTATTGCCAAATCAAGTTCTGAAGTTACTCTCAAGCTCTTGTCCAATTTATACTAATTTTCCTGGCATTTTATTGGCCAGAACCTCATTGTAACAATATTTGCTAACCACATATGTTACTCTGTGAAATTTTGATAGTGCACTTTTATGATTATGGCTAGTTATTCAGTCACTTCTGAACACCATCAATTGCCTTTAGCTGCATCCCTGAAACAATAAAGAGAAGACAGTCTTGGAAGGGAGGAGAGCATCATGGAAACCACGTGGACTTTGGAGGCGCCAAGTAGACGCTCCAATCTCAAATTTGTCACTTGCTGAGAAACATAGGACAAATTTTAAATTCTTTGACTCTTAATAGTCATATCTCTAGAATTGGGAAACCTTTGTCATATGGGTTTTGTGAATATCAAAAGCAACATCTTATGTCAAAGCAATAGGGAGTCACTTAAGAAAGTAAGTTCTCATGTCAAAGTTTGAGTTCTGACTTCCCACTTACCAGATCTAGAATCTTAAGCAAGTGCTTCACCTCCCCAAGCTTCCTTCTATGTAAAATTGTGCTAATAATACTAACCACCTCATAGAGCTAATGTCCTGCTTTGTGCCATCAACAGTCAATAATTGTTGGCTGCCTTCTTCCCATGTCATTGGCACAGACTTAAAAAGATAACTGTCCTTCATAAGTCAGAATTTCTCCCATTGGGATCTTAACCTTGTTATCCTTTACCCTATGGCTCATCAGCACACATTTTTATAACAGAAATGTTTCATAACAGAACTTTCATCCATAATCCCAAACAGCAGATAATGAAATTTCTCATATGGTAAACCATCTGAAATCACTCACTTTTGCAAAACAAAAAATGCTAGAGTTTGAGATCTTAAAGACAGTATTGTTGACTCACTTTTTAACCAATTGAAGAGATAATTATTTAGTTGATTCTGCTGAATCCAAAGGAGCAGGAATGTTCTGAGGTCAGATGAAGCTACTCCATCTTTTGATGGGTCAGAATTGCAGATGAATCTATATATTTAACAACTCAAGAGGGACATCTGCATGACCAAGCCTAGCACACCCACAAAATCAACAATTATTCAACCATTTATTACAACATTCTTCCCTTCTTTGGAGACTTCTACTGCCCATCATAATAATGCCACTGCAAAAAAAAAAAAAAAAGTTACTGGCGAGTCAGCTCCGACTCATGATGACCCCTTGTGTGTCAAAGTAGAGCTGTGCTCCATAGGGTTTCAATGGCTGATTTTTCAGAAGTAGATCACAAGGCCTTTCTTCTAACATGCCTCTGGGTGAACTTGAACTTCCAACACTTCGGTTAACAACCATGTGCTTAAGACTACAATCAGTGGCTATGGGCATTCTGCATAAACCAAGAATGAATTATTAACCCAAGGCATGATGCCTACCCTGAATGTCAGATACACTCTGCTACCTCTGAATCTGCTACCAACCCGTTGATCCTCCTGGCTTCGAAATAGTCCCTTCTTCATAATTCATTTTATGATAATGATTATGAGATCACTGTATGTAAATTAACAAACACTAATTTATTTTTATTATTTTGTAGCATAAAGTTAGTGCCTGCTCATCCTTGATGAATCACACTTAATGCTTCTGAAGGGAGTTCCCATTATGTGGCACCACTTTTATCCAGCTCTTCCTGAGACTCATTCATAACTCCTCATTCTCCCTCAGTCTCCACTGACCAACACCTCCTTCATCACATACATTCATTAAATCACCAATCCCATTGGTTCTGCTTTCTAAATTTCTCTAAGATCCATCCACTGCTTTCTATACCCTCTAACTTCAGCTTCTTTGGGAATACTGCAATGACCTCTCAGCTTGCCCTATTTCTCTTTCACCAATCCATTCTCCACTCTGCTGGCAGAATGATCTAATACACACGATTATTTTATTACCCGCCTTTAAAGCCTTTCAGTGGTTTCCCACTTCCCTCAAGAGAAAGTCCAAATTCCGTTAACATGGCCTGCAAGAATTTGCATGATCTGGTTCTGCCTATTTGTTCAGAGCTGGCTGTTTTAGAGACCCTTGAACTCTTGATGGTCGAGCTATACCAAATACCTTCAGTTTTTTGAAATTCTATGTTCTCTGTCTCTCCTACACTTTCCACATGCTGTTTCCTTCACCTATAATTCCTTTTACTCCCCAGTTTGAATCTGGTTAACTTCTACTCTACAAATATCTGTAGAATGGATATTGAAATAACATTGCTATAGATAAATTTTGCATAATTTTGTGGGTAAAACTTTACTTCTCATTTTAGCATTTTTAAGTATATCTCAGTTAAGAACAAAAATTAGCAACTAAAAATAACTTTAAAATATATCTTATAATAATTTATTTTTCTATATATTTTTTGTTATCTTGGGCTTTTAGAAATTGATAACTCAATAGATAACTGAAATATATATAATAATTTGAAAATTTCAATAAAATTATTATCAGTGAGTTCTAAAGTATGACCCCAAAACATCCTGGGATCCTTTGTTCTTCCTGATACGATAGCACCATAAAACCTATTGCTGTGGAGTCAATTCCAACTCATAATTCATTCAGAGTAGAACTGCCCCATAGGGTTTCCAAGGAGCGGCTGGTGGATTCAAACTGCCGACCTTTTGGTTAGCAGCCATAGCTCTTAACCACTGTGTCACCAGGACTCCAATAGCACCATATCTTCTTTTAATAGTTGACTTATTCAAAGAAAATACAGATATGGTGAATACATTTCTCATGAGTTGTCCTGAATGCTACATAAATATCTCATCAATTTAGAAAAAGCAGTGCTCATTTTTATGAGATTTGTAATGATGTTTTATATGTTCCAACTTAATGGACATGTTCTGCTTTCTATTTAACCCAGGAACTGATTTCATGTAAACTGTCAACCTTTTAGTTTTATCACCGAGTATGCCAACCTAAGGAAACGAAGGCTAATGGCCTAGTAAATGTTCTTTAGACTTGAGGGTGGATTTGAACATTGTACAAAATCCTGAACAAACAGGACTCATAGCCTAAATGTTGTATAAAGGAACAAATGAGGTCATCAGCACAGTTTGTGTCTCCCCCAGGAGACAGTAGGGCCTTGGCAAGGACCTAGCCAGCTGCAGAGGGCAAAAAGTTTCTCACACCAGGAAGTGGGGATGTGGCTCTGGGATAATCAGAATGATAGATATTATTTTTGAGCACCTACTCTGTGCCAGGCATTTTTCTAGATGTTTTACATTGGATGTAATTTGTGCCCCAAATGACCAGCAGGAACACAATCTCACCAAGTAGCAGCAACACTCACAAAAAAAAATGATTACACATTTGTTTTTTAGCTTTTATCTTAAGGGTAAAATTGATTTTATATTGTTAAAGAACAAATAAAGCCATAGTCTGTGTTTAACAATTTTCAAGGCTGATTTTATATTCTATATGGTCTCTACAGTTAAATAAAATATTTTATCTTATGTGATATTATGATGTACTGTTAAGATATTCAGGAAATCACATTTGAAACATTAGATTATGTTCTGAAATGGGACAAGCATGAAGCCATCATTTCCCTCCATTAATTTTATAATTCATTCATTCAATAAATATTTGCTGAGTTCCTATTTTGTGGCTGATACTGTTCTAGGTGCTGGAAATACACAGACACGAGCAAAACTCCCATAGTTCTTCTCTTCAAGCAGCTTACAGTCTAGAGTGGGAGGCAGACATTAAACAAATGCTTACACAAACAAATATTTAGCATGGCAAGTATGAATCTTAGTTTAGAAACTCAGGAATCCAAAAAATATAACTATATTTTCTGTAACTCAATTTAATTTCTGACTCCAAGGGTCTATTCCATCCAGCTGGAAAAGAAATGCAGAAAGTTAAAGTCAGTCCTTTCCAGAGTTTTTCCCTTCCTTTTCCCCAGAATTATGACATAGTTCTATCATCTACTGTGTATCAAGGCCCTTCTGTCATCAAAGAGTTTCTGCTTGCTGAATCATTAGTTATCCTCATCTATCTGGCTTCTTCAGTTCCAGTGGTTGTTTACTGCTTTCTTTGCATCTCTTACTGCATGGGAATGTTTTTTTCTAGTTGACTGTGTTCTATCCTAAGTCTCAGCACTTCCTGGGACATTGCTGTTTAGAAACAGAACATGGGTCCCCTCTGCTCTATGGATCCACAAGCTTCTCTGTTTCCCTCATTCGCCACGGCCCTCCAGTCCCAAGGAAATTTCACATTTCCCTTTATGTTTCTTTAAGACACTTGGTCTATGCCCCGAATTCTTTTCCCCAGCATCTGTGCTTTTATAAAGCAAAAATGGACTTCTTTGATTTATTGTCATGCTACATTCCTCCCTGAACTTATAAGCACAGAGCTACCAATTTGAGTATATTCTTAAATCTTGAGTTAGCTACCAAACCCCGTTGCCTTGAGTCAATTCCAACACATATAAGCCACAAGTATTTCAAAATTCAAATTTCTGGCTTTTCTTGAAAAATCACAATAATTGGTCCTCAAGACAACAGTATGCTGAAGTTGAGTACCAGTGGTCAACACGTACTCTCTACTCCCCCACAGTGTACCTTGGAAAAGGATGGTACTGTTGATGCTAAGAAGTGGAGGAGTTTGATTTAAGTAAGAAAGATAGTAAGTGTTAAGTGAAGATACTTTTCCAGGTGGAAATGTCCACTGGGCAACTGGAGATAGGAGACTAAAATTCAGAAGAGCGGGCATAAATAGAATTACCAATTAGAATCATAAGATAGAGGCAAGAGATGAAAGCAGGAAAATGGGTGATCCCTGTAAGTACGCTTCTTGACTGAGTTAATCCCAGATATCATGGAAGACAATAGGAGGTCCTGAACTTTGAGAAGGTTCCTAGCCATTCTGGGACCATGAAAGTCTCTTCACCTCTCTCTAGATCTTAGAGTAGGACTCTCTTGGACCAAGTGCTTATCCAATTTTATATTAATTAACTCTACACATAAATGCTGCTACTGCTCATTAAAAGTAGCTTATCATCATCAGTTCCCAAACCCAAACACGTAAAATACAACCCTATCAATGTCCTGGAATGGCCTCCTAACATCCCTGTTTCAAGACCAGCTTCAGGCCCATTTCCCCTGTATGGCCTTCCCCCTAAGGACTCAGCTTTTGTGGTTCATGCTTCCCACTGATAAGCGTAGCACATGTGATATGAAGCATCATATGACATGTAGCAAACTACTCTTACAAATACCCCTCATGCATACTTTCTATCCAAATTTGTCATTTCAAGGACAGAAACCATGCTTTTTCTTCTCTCGGTGTACCCAGCACAATACCTTATATTCAGTGGGTGCCAATAAAAGTTAATTGACAAAAAGAATAAAAACTATTATTTATTTAGTGCGTACTGTCTACCAGGCACTGTTCTAAGCATTCTGCATTATTTTCAGATATGTAGAGATAGAAAGTTGCATCTATTTTTCAAATATGCTGTAGGGAAGAGACCTATGCATGACACCAGAGTCTTTGTCCTAAATTTCTTTGCTCTGTCATACCGTCTAAAACAATGATTCAACATTTATTGACAGCACATTTGTACAAATATCTGGTACACTGCCTAGCTAATTGTAGATAATATTTACTAAGTAATTTAATAATACAAAGCACTGGACTAGGAGTTACAGGTGTATGGAAGCAAGGCCCACTTTCAAAGAACTTAAACTATCCTAAAGGAATCTTGGGTGACCAGCTAAATTCAACTGAAAGCAGACTGAAGAAAGTACTTAAGAGAGGTGTAAGCAATAGCCTATGAGAATCCAGAGAAAAAAGCAATTAATTTTTTTGTTTGTAAGTAGATGTGTAATTGACACTTAAATGACTTGATATATAAAACCCATTTCCGTCAAGTCAATTCTGACTCATAGCGACCCTATTGGACAAAGTAGATCTGTCCCATAGGATTTCCAAGGAGTGGCTGGTGAATTTGAACTGCCAATCTTTTGGCTAGCAGCTGAGCTCCTAACCACTGCATCTCTGGGACTCCCCACTTAATACATATCACTTTTAAAAGGGACAATAGTATTCTTTGCTATGCTTTAAATTTTTCAGTTTGGTTTGGCTCTGTTGAAAATGCATGTTTCATGGGAAAAAAATAATAGCTGGTGAATAAAGCCAGATGACATTTTGAAATTACAGAGAACTTCAAACTATTTTTGTGCCATTAAAAAACAAAGGTGAAATTACCTATAAAATTACTTCAACCTTAGAAGTTACATGCTGGAGCGAAAAGATCTGGCCTATGATAAGCAATAAAATATTGCTTATAATTTAAGGAGACATGTAACTGTTATAGTTCCCTGTTTTCCCAGAATACTGACCTAAAAGTTTGTTTCAGTGGATACCCAGAGTCCTTTTCTCTCACCTCTTTATTACATACCACCAGGATCTCCATTCTAATTACTCCATATCTCTCCTTATGACTTCTCTCCATTTTTCCTTTGAAGTTGTACATAATCTGGTATTTCAATAGTCTCAGATCTTTGTTATGGGATTGACTTATATTCTCTTTGCTTCTTTACCAAATGTTTTCTAAGGCTTACAGATAAAACCTTAATTATAGAAGAACATACACACTTGTGTTTTGGTGTACAAGATCCTCAGCAATCTACATAGAGCATTATCATTTACTGTGCAATAATGGAAAATGTATAAGAACTGTTCAAAACTTTGGACTTGAGTTCAAGCTTAGCCAGCTACCAGCTGTATGATCTTGGGCAAGTTATGTCATTTCTTTCAGCTTTAATTATATCATCTGGAAAATAGAGATTATGATAATATTACAACTACTTGCCCCACCTGTATCATAGGATTGTTGTGAGAATACACTGATAGTATAGACATGAAAGTGGCTTGTAAACTGTAAAGAACTTTAACATGTATACTATTATATAGTTGATTATATATATAATTGATAACTATATAGTTGATAACTATATCTATTCACAGCATGATTAACGTATTTTTAGAGAGACTCTCACTGAGACAAAATGGCAAATACTGATTTCTACTTCTTATTTATAGTTATATTTAACCACACAGAGGTTAACCAAATGAACACACTAAAAATGATGTACAATTATATAATCATCAATATAATCATCCTTCCATATTGCAGCTGAGAGAGCAGCTAACAATTTACAGCAGTAATGTAAGTTCTATATGAGAGATGCCTGGTACAGGATGACTGAATGAAGTAATGAATACCTAGCAAAAAAATAGGAACCTAAAGTTAGTCCAGTCACCACTCTCTTCTTAGGTCTTTTTTTTTTAAAAAAAAAAAACAATAAAATAAGATGGCTTATGACTGAGCAGAATTCTCATTCAATTGTTAAAAATGTACGGTAAATACAGTTTACCAGTAATACTCCAAAGCCAGCCTAGAAAGCAAGCAAAGCATTTCCTTCTGAAACTCCCAGGTAAAAGATTTTAAAGCAAAACTTTTGGTGCTAATGTAAGAGTATAAGAATCATCTAGGCCAGATCAGCAGTGAGAAGGGTGGAATAGAATAGGTTCAGTTGCTTTAGGATCAGTTGCCCAGGATCCAAGAAGAACAGCTTTATTTCCTTTTTAGGCTTGACGAACAATGAGAGTAGAGTATGTGAAATTTTTTTTCAAATCAAAAATAAATAGTAAAAAGAAACATTTTTTTCATTTAAATCGGGTTTTTATTTTGTTATACAAAGTGTTGTGGACAGTTCAATCTTTCAGAAAGACAAAGAGAAGAATCACAATGACTTATACAAGCATAAAATTTATAATTCTTATAACCTGACTTGAAATCTCAATCCACCTGAAAATTAGCTTGCTTTTGTTTAAAGAATGGCTCTAAAGGAGTGGAGATTGTGAAACAATGGATACTTGTCAAAGGTAGTTTCCACCGTTGCACTGATTCCATTTGCAGTTTAGACATATATATATAAAGTATATATATATGAGTTTAGTGAGTTTTAAATGACCTCTTCTGTCCTATCCACTTAGAATGCTTTACAGAATAGGCCTTAATGTCTTATGGTCTCATTTAACATATCCAGAACTTGTTAAAACAAACAACTTGGAATAGATTGTTGGAATTCTGTCTTTGGAGGAGCTGCTGCCTCCCACTCCTCCTGCTTCCATAAGCTTGCTTTAGAAACGTTCATAAAATAGCATCCTGATGTTGTCTATAGATAAGGAACTTTGTATTTTCTCTCTGGACCCACTTAAGTCTGGGCTTAAAATCCAGAGCACATCTGGGCATGCAGAGGAGGGTATCCTGATGCATACCAGACTAGTCTTCTCACTGAATTAGGAGTGTGACGCCTGCTGGCCATACACAATGCAATTCTGACATTTGCCGCCATGGTGTTTGCAGTCAAATAATCTAACAAAGTTCCATAGCTTCAGCTCTCAGATCTAATAGGATAAAATTCTGATTCAAAGTTGGGTATCAGAATCTAATATTCTCACTATAAGAGCAATAGCATAATTTATAAACTCTGGAATACAGAGCTTGGAAAGCAGAAGATTTAAGTCTATGGAAACTTGCCTTATAAAGCTTTTGGTTTAAGTTGTTCTAATAATTTCCAAGTTTTGCTTCTCAAGGTATAATAATTTTCTAATCTATGTGGACATTTTATAAATAAATATATATAGTAATATGTCCATGAATTAGAGTAGGAATATCTTTAGAAAAATTAAGACAATTCTAACAAAACTCTTACAATTAGTATAGATCACAAACTAACCTTACATTTCTGAAATCATGGCTCATTCAACTTATATTAAATTTAAATGGAAAATGTACAAAAAATATTGTTTTCTAAAATAAAAATCCCAGCTTGTAGACTCTATTAAGTATTAAATACTGTTCTCTTTTCTTTAAACAACAACAAAAAATTAGTAATGATGAATTATTCTGAGTGATTTGACTTGGGTCCAAGCAACGTATATATTGCATCTTCCTGAAAAGAAAAGAAAAAAAAAAAGTCATCCAATTACAAAGCAATAAAATACAAATTACGGAAAAAAGTAGTCTTTAAAATGCCATTTAAAACTTATAAGTTAGTGATACACATATAAAGAGCACTCAGTTTAAGACTGAAAAAAGGAAATAAACCAATATAAGTTTAAACAGTAATGGTTACTTCCTCGTATAAACCTGCTCTTTCCTATAAAAGACTTTTTTAATGAAGTTTGATAAATAACTTTATATGGCCTCAGTAAGGGGAAAGTCTCTGTTGACAGTTTTCGCAGTTCCTATTTAACCTTAACGTTTAAACCTCAGTTTTTTCATCTGTAAAGTAACTGTTAAACTTAAGGATATCTTAAGTTCTTTCCCTATGTTAGTACTGGATTTAGAGAGAGGAGAACTTTTCCATTTCTATGTAGTTTTTGTATTTTCATTTAGTCATAATGATTCTTCATACTAAAAGGGGTAAAATGATCATATATAAGAACATGAAAACCAAAGATGGGAGATGAGTTTGTAAGAAAGGTAGTAGAGAATGGGGAAAGACTGGAATTGGAAGCAGAGGACTAGAGTTTTCTCTGACTACGTGATCTTCAGAAAATCAATGAACCTCTGGGAGTCTTAGTTTCCTCAACTGTATAATGGGAACATTAACATCCACTTCTAAAGATTGTTATGAGAGTTTAATGAGTTAATGTATGTGAAGGTGACACCTCTCCATTCTTCAAGCTGCGACACACCAAATCAGTTGCCAAGTCCTGTAAATTCTAACCTTAATATGTTTCTCAAATCCATCTCTTTCTAGTTCAGACTCACACTTGAACAATTGTATAGCTCACTGCTGTAATTTGTTCACTGTTTTATTCTTACTGCCTAAAACAATCTCTGGCACATGGCGCGTGCTCAGTAAATATTTGTTGAATGGTCTATTTCTTCTGCCTTCAGTGTCTCTTAGCATTAATTTATCATATATATTGCAGATTTATGTTTCTAAAACTCCATTTTGAATATTTCACTTATCTTTTAATTTGGGAAAGAAACAAAAATACCAAAAGCACAGATAAAAATATGACAAACACTTGCATACTAAAACATACAGTAAAAATAGTATCCAGGAGTCATTCTCTATAGGCTGCCTCCCAGAAAAGAAGTTGCTTCCTGCAATGCCCCACTGAAACTGGCTTCTGCCAAGTGGTTAAAGCATAATTCCATTCAATGCAAGACTTAGACTCCCGGCAACCAATCCTCATCGTGCCAGGAGAGGAGCTGGTGCTTCCTCAACCATGAATGCTAACGCGGTGATAAATCCTGTCTCTAGCTATCTACATCATAAAGTTATAATTGCAAGGCTTGGAGCCCAGCCCCCTGCTTATATATTACCCTAATCATGAACAATGAACTGGTAGGATAGGGCTGGAGCCAACATTCTGCCATGTCATATTATGATAGTATTTTGGTTCTTGATCACATCAAGGAGGGGCCAGAGTTTCAGAAATTATGTCACTTAAAAGCTCCACAGCCAAGGATCAAAGTTCTTCTCCTGACAGACTACCATGTACTTCTACAGATGGTGATGGACAATGTGGAGGGGAAGGTAGTGGTCACGGTCGACGATCTGTTACTGATCCTGACTCTGTGGGTTTTCGCCAATGAACCCTGCTCCAGCAAAACAGGTGTGTGTGCCATCTGATACTTTGCCTTTGTTTGTAAAACACATATCCACCCCAAATCTAAAAATGTCATTTTTGCCTTGAATATTTTTTAATAAAAGAAATAAAACCTTACTGAATTTCCCTTTGTACCCCTTCCTCCATCCTGTTGTTCCCTCATCCCTCACTTGCCAGAGGCAGCCTTTATCATATATTTGTTATACATCTTTTCTATATAATGAAAGCTTAAGTTTTCTAAAATTGTGATTTACCCTTGGTTAAAATTGATGGAGAAATTATAGATCATATGTTACTTGGTAAGCTATCTTGGTAAGAAATACTGTTTTGACATTTGAGACTTCAAATTATAATTATGATTATAATTCTTCTTGGAAAAGCTAAGGAGGAGAAAGTGTATCCATTAAGCTTGTTTTTGGCTGTAAGGAACATAAAACCTGATTAATAGTTTTCTGTTTAATCTCCCAAAAATATAACACTTAACCTTTAAAATATAATGAACAAAAAGTGTGTTAAGCATATCTGTATTTGGAAATGTACAGAATACATTTGTTAAAAGAAATTGAATTTTTCTCACCATCCTTGAAATAATTCTCACACACACACACACATTTGCCAAAAATTTTCAGACTCTCTGAGCTTAGCTTTCTCGTTGCAGAGTATACTGCTTATAATAAATGATATCCATAAAAAACCAAACCAAACCCATTGCCGTCCAGTAGATTCTGACTCATAGTGACCATATAGGACAGAGTAGAACTGCCCCATAGGGTTTCCAAGGAGCACCTGGTGGATTCGAACTGCCAACCTTTTGGTTAGCAGCCATAGCTCTTAATCACCAGGGTTTCCAAATGATATCTATAGTAGATTCAAATCCAAACACAAAATAAAACATTTTTCTTCTACATTCCAGTATATATTTTATACTTTTACTAACTATATATGTGTCCCCTAAACTGTATGTGTCCTCTAAGGACACTATTTTGATTTTTTGATTTTTTGTGTTTAAATAATGTTTTATAATATAATAACAATGTTTATTATATAAATTGTAGCATATTGTACTTACCTTCCTGCAATTTGCTTTTTTTTACTCAACTCCGTGATTTTTAGATTTATTCAAAAGTTTCCATATTGACACATTAAAATATATCACTTAAACTTCTGCATTGTAGTCACTGATGTGAATATGCCATATTTTATTTATCTAATCATCTACTGATGATCATTTAGGTTGTTCCCAATTTATAAATATACAAATAAAGCAACTACAAATATTCTTTTCTCATTGGTATGCCTTTTGGACCACTACTAATGAGTTATGCAAAGCCCTGGGGAAAATATAGAATCCAACTGGATATCATTTTTTAACATTGCTATGTGTTGTAGCCTTACCAGATAGGAAGACTATGGAATAATTTAGAATTTAATGACATAATAAATAAGTGAGTTAAAGTCAATCAAGTGATACAGCAATAAGGGCAAGGTTGCAAACCTCCATGAAAAGACCTAAGATTTAGCTAATATGTAACTAAAATTTAGGAGACCTGGGCTAGGAGACTACTCCATTTGGAGGGCATTGACAAATTAATTGAAAAACAGGGCTCAACCTGGAAGCTAAGGCAGTTAGAAAAATGCCCCTAAATGCCTGCAGTTGTAGATCTCATTCGCTGGCTGAAATTTCAGGTCAATATGTATCTCATTCATTTGTTTCTTTATTAGGAAAATATATGTTTACTCTAAAAAGAATAAGCATGTGTACAGATGATGCAGCAAATTAAACCAATAATTATTTGTTCTATGTTGAGGAATTCGTACATATTTGCCATCTGAAACATTCATTATATACAAAATAATTTGCCTATTAGAATCTCTAACAAATATCATTGTGATTCTAATTTAATTATATAGTTGGGCAATTGATTTCGACTTCTGAATATAGGTTGAAATCTTACAAATTTACAAACAGTATTAGAACTTCCATGTGGGAGACCCGGGTGCAATTCCCAGCCAATGCACCTCAAGTACAGCCACCACTTGTCTGTCAGTGGAGCTTACATGTTGCTGTGATGATGAACACATTCAGTGACATTATTATTCTCATTTTACACATAAAGAAAATGAGGTTCAAAGAAAATAAGCAACTTGCCTGAAATACTATGCCAAGTAAGTAACAACTCTTGAGACTTAAGCTTTTTCCATTGTATCACACTTAAGATATTTAATAAGTGTAAACCCTTTGCATACTACAAAATTGCAACTGACTAGACTCATAAAATGGCATAAAAACTTAACTTTTGAGTCTTACCCGTCCAGATTCTATGGCAGTGGGCATATTCTTCAGTTCATATACAGAGACCTGTCCATCACTGTCTCCCACCAGGAGGCAATCTGTTTGTTTGGCGAAGAGAACAGTTGTGAATTTGATTCCAGGGTTAGCAACATTCACAATCAGAGGGTCCAAACTGTAATGAAATATTTTATTTGTAAATTCAGATGTTACTAATATGTTGTTATTAATATATAGAGTAAGAAAAGTTTCCCCCACATGTCTGTCAGTCTGTGGTACTGGGGGGCTTGAGTGTTTCTGTGATGCTAGAAGCTATGTCACCAGTATTCAGAAACCAGCAGGGTCACCCATGGCAGTCAAGTTTCAGCTGAGCTTCCAGACTAAGACACACTAGGAAGAAGGACCCAGCAGTCTACTTCTGAAAAGAATTAGCCAGTGAAAACCTTCTGAATAACAGTGGAACATTGTCAGATATAGTGTCAGAAGATGAGACCCCCAGGTTGGAAGGCTCTCAAAAGATAACTGGGGAAGAGCTGCCTCCTCAAAGTAGAGTCAACCTTAATGACGTGGATGGAGTCAAGCTTTCGGGACCTTCATTTTCTGATGTGGCATGACTCAAAATGAGAAGAAACAGCTGCAAACATTCATTAATAATTAGAACATGGAATGTACAAAGTATGAATCTAGGAAAATTGGAAATCATCAAAAATGAAATAGAATGCAAAAACATCAATATCCTAGGCATTAGTGAGCTGAAATGGACTGGTTTCAGCCATTCTGAATTGGACAGTCATATGGTCTACTATGCCAGGAATGACAACTTGAAGAGGAATGGCATTACACTCATCATCAAAAAGAACATTTCAAGATCTATCCTGAAGTACAATGCTGTCAGTGATAGGATAACATCCATACACCTACAAGGAAGACCAGTTAATATGACTATTATTCAAATTTATGCACCAACCACTAAGGCCAAAGATGAAGAAACTCAAGATTTTTACCAGCTTCTGCAGTCTGAAAGTGATCAAACATGCAATCAGGATGCATTGATAATTACTGGTGATTGGAATGCAAACGTTGGAAACAAGGAAGGATCAGTAGTTGGAAAATATGGCCTTGGTGATAGAAATGATGCCAGAGATTCCACGATAGAATTTTGCAAGACCAACGACTTCTTTACTGCAAATACCTTTCTTCACCAATGTAAATGGCAACTACACGCATGGACCTCGCCAGATGGAATACACAGGAATCAAATGGACTACATCTGTGGAAACAGACAATGGAAAAGCTCAATAAAATCAGTCAGAACAAGGGCAGGGGCCAACTGCAGAACAGACCAACAATTGCTTATATGCAAGTTCAAGTTGAAACTGAAGAAAATTAGAACAAGTCCACGAGAGCCAAAGTATGACCTTGAGTATATCCCATCTGAATTTCGAGATCATCTCAAGAATAGATTTGACGCCTTGAACACTAATGACTGAAGGCCAGACAAGTTGTGGAATGACATCGAGGACATCATACATGAAGAAAGCAAGAGGTCATTAAAAAGACAGGAAAAAAAGAAAAGACCAAAATGGATGCAAGAAGAGACTCTGAAACTTGCTCTTGAACGTCGAGTACCTAAAGCAAAAGGAAGAAATGATGAAGTAAAAGAGCTGAACAGATTTCAACGGGTGGATTGAGAAGACAAAGTAAAATATTATAATGACACGTGCAAAGAGCTGGAGATAGCAAACCAAAAGGGAAGAACATGCTCGGCATTTCTCAAGCTGAAAAACCTGAAGAAAAAAATTCAAGCCTCAAGTTGCAATAGTGAAGGATTCTATGGGGAAAATATTAAAAGACACAGGAAGCATCAAAAGAAGATGGAAGGAATACACAGTCATTATACCAAAAAGAATTGATCAACATTCAACCATTTCAGGGGGTAGCATATGATCAGGAACCAATGGTACTGAAGGAAGAAGTCCAAGCTGCACTATAGGCACTGGTGAAAAATAAGGCTCCAGGAATTGATGGAATATCAACTAAGATGTTTCCAGCAGTGTTGGAAGTGTTCACTCATCTATGCCAAGAAGTTTGGAAGACAGCTACCTGGTCAACCGACTGAAAGAGATCCATATTTATGCCTATTCCAAAGAAAGGTGATCCAATCAAATGTGGAAATTATTGAACAGTATCATTAATATCATACACAAGTAAAATTTTGCTGAAGATCATTCAAAAGCGGCTGCAGCAGTATATTGACAGGGAACTGTCAGAAATTCAGGCCAGATTCAGAAGAGGACGTGGAACCAGGTATATCATTGCTGATGTCAGATGGATCCTGGCTGAATGCAGAGAATACCAGAAAGATGTTTACCTGTGTTTTATTGACTATGCAAAGACATTTGACTGTGTGGATCATAACAAATTATGGATAACATTTTGAAGAATGGGAATTACAGAACACTTAATTGTGCTCATGGGGAACCTGTACATAGATCAAGGGGCAGTTGTTTCACCAGAACAAGGGGATACTGTATAGTTTAAAGTCAGAAAAGGTGTCCATCTGGGTTGTATCCTTTCATCATACCTATTTAATCTGTATCCTGAGCAAATAATCCCAAGAATCTGGACTATATGAAGAAGAACGGGACATCAGGATTGGAGGAAGACTCATTAACAACCTGCGATACGCAGATGACACAACCTTGCTTGCTGAAAGCAAAGAGGACTTGAAGCACTCACTGATGAAGATCAAAGACCACAGCCTTTATTTACTTTGGATTACACCTCAGCATAAAGAAAACAAAAATCCTCACAACTGGACCAATAAGTAACATCACAATAAACTGAGGAAAGATTGAAGTTGTCAAGGATTTCAGTTTACTTGGATCCGAAATCAACACCCATGGAAGCAGCAGTCAGGAAATTAAAAGACACATTGCACTGGGCAAATCTGCTGCAAAAGACCTCTTTAAAGTGTTGAAAAGCAAATATATCACCTTGAAGACTAAGGTGCGCCTGACCCAAGCCATGGAATTTCCAATTGCTTCATATGCATGCAAAAGTTGGACAGTGAGTAAGGAAGACCGAAGAAGAATTGATGCCTTTGAATTGTGGTGTTGGCAAAGAATATTGAACATACCATGGACTGCCAAAAGAATGAACAAATCTATCTTGGAGGAAGTACCACCAGAATGCTCCTTAGAAGCAAGAATGGCGAGACTACATCTTACATTCTTTGGACGTTTTGTCAGGAGGGATCACTCCCTGGAGAAGGACATCATGCCTGGTAAACTACTACAGGGTCAGCGAAAAAGAGGAAGACCCTCAACGAGATGGATTGACACAGTGGCTGCAACAATGGGCTCAAGCACAGCAACAATTGTGAGCATGGCGCAGGACTGAGCAGTGTTTCAATCTGTGGTATATAGGGTTGCTGTGAGTCGGAACTGATTCGACAGCACCTAACAACAACAAGAAAAGTTGGAGATATTTTTTGTGATTTCATATAACAAAACCAAAAGCCTCTTTAAGTGTTTCTAAACTCAATATAACTGCTTTTCACTCGCCATTCAATCAAGTCTTTCATTTGTTCAATGAACTAATTTCAACTAGTTAGATGAATGGAATTGACAAATAAGATTTGAATTTTCTTAAGTTTAAACTCCTTAACAGAAGAGGGTTTTGACCCAAATGAACCTGTGAAACATTATGAACATTTTCAAGGGAAACTTTCTACCCTTGGTCATCAAAGCAATCCACCTCAAAAAATAACAGAAGTAAGCAACTTTGTATACTTTTTCTGAAGAGTGTTACCCTGGGAACTATAGTTTCACCAGAAAAATTAAACTCAGAATAATTTAAGTAGCTACTTTAATCATTAGTCATCTCATACTCAAAACCAATAGTTCTGTGATGTATTCCTGGATTTTTGATTCATATTATTTTCTAGAACAAATTATGACAAATTTTAAGTTGCTAATCATTAACTTCTAGGAAAAATTTTACCGTTAAGAATAAACTCATTAAATTTTACATCATTTATATTAAACAAGAATGTATCTCCCAGCTCCTTCTGCTAATAATAATATAAAAAGTTATGATATTTTCCAGCTGAAGAAGTAGGATCATTGAGCACTTTATTCTAGCATTGTAGAAATTTGTATATTAAGAAGCATACTGGATCTAGATAACACTCCAAAAACTTTGATGTTAACACCTTCAAATTTAAATTAAGTGCATGCCTCTATGAATATTTTTGAAGCAATGTGAGAGAATAAGTAAATATTGTTAAAAAAATAATTATTTTATCCCCTTTCTTTATCCTATTATACAGACTCTCTAGTTACCAATGATTAGATGCTTGTCTGAATTCCTCTGTAAACCAGTCAATGAATAAGAATTCAAAGTAATTATGACTTCCCTATATCGGCAGTTCGAATCCACCAGCTGCTCCTTGGAAACCCTATGGGGCAGTTCTACTCTGTCCTGTAGGATTGCTATTAGTCAGAATTGACTCAATGGCAATGGGTTTTTTGTTTTCTTTTTGTTTTTTTTATATCAGCCTATAAAAATCTGAGGAGATGAGTAAGGCAACTTATTTTCATTCAGATATTTTTATGAACACATACGGCATAAGTAATTAACATTAATATAGCATCCTGGTATATATCTTTATTCCTAAAGAGTCCTCATACTTGTTTGAAGTTACTACAGTACTCTCTAACCAATGTCAAAACTATAAAATATCATTTAGTTTAAACTTCTTGTATTAGAAATATCCTCAAGAAAAATATCAACACTTACGTGCTAATATGAAGGTCCCAAACCTCCACCCTGGTCTCATTGGCAGCTGCAAATATATAGGATGATTTTGGAGACCAGACAACATCATAAACAACATAAGTAGTTGGATACAATGTCAAAAATGGCTTGATATTGTCCTGTTGCCATATGATAACACCCCAATCTGCAGAACAACTTAAGAATACATCATGACAAAATGGATTCCATGCTATTTTATACACTGGACCCTAGAATTAGAAAAATAAAATACGTAGGTAAATAATATTTAACATCTTATACTTGAAACTTAAAAATGCTAACTTTCATAGAAGATTTATGCACCATCCATTATTGTGTGGGTATTATTTCAGCTGAGAGCAAGGTTATAAATTTAATCTTCCCTAAATTATTCCATAAAGCAACATAAAAATCGAGTTACTACAATACTCACTAAATAGTAATATATATTATTCCTAATTACTTTAAAATGATAGCAATGAGTGCTAAGAAAACAAACAGAAATTAAGGAGAAAATGAAGAAAACACAGATGGAACAATCATAAAAATGTAGAGGACAGGCACATACTAGAAACAATTTTATGTTGGGTTCAGCATGTTATCATAATTAAAGTTTTTTAAAAACAAATAAAAATTATGATTTACATAAGATTCAAGAAAAAAATCAAAGATATCTAGAAGCCAAATAAAATACCTCACACATTACTGGTGATTTTGATGCAAGAAAGCACTTGAGTTGGTATTTTTAACTATCATGTTGCAAATTTATTGGATGTAAAAGTACTATGAATGATGATACTATATTTTTGTAGAAATATTGCAAGATAAATTAATTTTTATGTATCTACTATAATTAAACTAACCTTATGTCCTCGGTAAGTATCTAGGTATTGTTCATTATATGAACAAGAACATTTGTGAATATGACCTTCTTCAGTGCCAGCCAAATAGATATTTGTGTCCTACAACACAAAAATCAAAATGTATTGGCCTGTAATAATAAGTGTGCTAAATAGAAGATTAGGTAATTCAGAACCTACTAAAATTCATTTAAGAACCAAACCTAAAATACTGTCTTGAAGAGGTTAGTAGCCATCCAGAAGGCTCTAACTCATGATGACCTTAAGTATAACAGAAAGAAACATTGCCTGGTCCTGCGCCAGCCTCACAATCTTTGGTAGGTTTGAACCCATGAAGATAATTGTCTTTTTTCTATCATAATTTACAATAATTAAACTACCTGAAGGCCTACTGTTCAAAGAGAATATAGATTTGTCCTTTGTTGGAGTAGAGTAGCACTTAACATCCTATCTAGAAAGGGCATGGAAAAGTTTAGCTTAAGATGAGAAAGAGATTCTCTAACATTTATAACTGCCTGACAATGGAGCTAGCAGTCTAGGGAAATAATAAGTGCTCTTTCATTAGAGCTAGTCAAAGAGAAAATGGATAACTTAACAATAACTGGGTAGGTCTGTAATGCTGAAGAAATGATTACTGGTAGGGGTGAGAGGTTGGACTTAGGTGGTCTCTCAGACATCTTTAACTGTAAATTTATATATTAAATAGGAATTTAAAATGCATTTTCTATCTTAGGCCATAGTCAAAAAGTCTGAAAGTCAGTGTTCTCTTTCCTCGCTACATAGAGTATGGTCACTGTTACACATTGTTGTTGTTTACCGTCAAGTCGATTCTGACTCATAGTGGCCCCGTATGACAGAGTAAAACTTCCCCATAAGCTTTTCTTGGCTATAATCTTTATGGAGGGAGATCGACAGGTCTTTCTCCCACAGAGTCGCTGGTGGGTTCGAACTGCCAACCCTTTGGTTAGCAGCTGAGCGTTTAAATGTTTGTGCTACCAGGGCTCTTTATGTATTGATCCTAAGTTATTTCTTCATAATTGTCTGAGGCCTGTTAGCCTAAAAAGAGTGCCAAAGTCAAATTTTTACACATCCAATTGTTTTAAAAATAGCTCAGTTAAGCAAATTTTTATCGATTTAGAGCCTGCCTGCTTTGTATACCCAGTAAGACTATGCCTAACACCTGCTAGTCAAAGATAAGATAAACTCCAAGCTGCTGTAGCCCTTCAGAGCTCTCTGACCCAGAAACTCCCCATCTTGCAGCTGTGGGACATTGCCTAGACATGTAAGCCCCCCTCTGCTTCATCCCTTCCCCTAGGAGATCCCTTGCCCTTATCCGCTTCTGGTGACTTTTTGTACCACTTGCCTTTGGAGAATCTCTTGTTGCAAGGGACTGCCCCTTGCATGCAAAATTTCAAGCTGCCACGGCCCCAATAAACAGCTTGTTGTGCAACACTGCCATCTCATGTTTATATCTTTTTTCTTGATCTGCCCCATATTCCCTTGAACTCACATCAGACCAGCAGCATGAGCATCTCCTGGAAGCATTTTGGAATTACAGAATTTCAGGTTCTACCCGAGACCTACTGAACCAGAATTTCATTTGAACAAGATCCCTGTAATGGATTGAATTGTGTCCCCAAAAAATATGTCAACTTGGCTAGGCCTTGATGCCCAGTATTGTGTGATTGTCCACCATTTTGTCTCTGATGTGATTTTCCTATGTGCTTTATATCCTACCTCTATGATGTTAATGAGGAAGGATTAGAGGCAGTTGTGCTAATTAAGGCAGGACTCAATCTACAAGATTAGGTTGTATCTCTTTGAGATATAAAAGAGAGAAGCGAACAGAGAGACAAGGGGACCTCATACCACCAAAAAACAAGAGCCAGGAGAATTGCACCAAATCTGGTGTGGGGAGGGCAGATTTCCCTTGTAAGGTCTGCTAGGTAAAGCCTTTGTAATTGCCTATGGTCATGCCTAAAATATCACACATAGCTTTTTGGCCAGGAGCAAGACTTCTCAGGATAACGCATCATGACAAAGGAGGGTTTATTCAAAGGAATAAACATTCAAAAATAATGAATGTAATTCAGCCTATTAACAAACTTAAAATGAAAAACAATATGATCATTTCAATAGATGCAGAAAAAGCATTTGACAAAATTCTGATAAAAATTTTCATTAGTCTAGGAATGTAAACGAACTTCCTCAACATGATCAATAGCATCTTAAAAAAAATAAAATAAAACCTTCAGGGGACATCATACTTAATGGTAAAAGATTGGATGCTTTCCCCTAATATCAGAAAAAAGACAAAGTTGTCCATTTTCACCACTTCTTTTCACCATTCACTGGATGTTTTAGTTTGTGCAATCAGGCCAGAAAAAGAAATAAAAGACAACCAGATTAGAAAAGAAGAATTAAAACAATCTTTATTTACAGATGACATAATTATCTTGAATTCCTTATGCCAAAGATCTTTCCAGGACACCAGACCAGGGTTTCTCAACCCTAAACTATTGACATTTTGGGCCAGATAATTCTTTTTTAGGAGGGGGAGGGTGATTCTCTTGTGTATTATAGGATGTTTAACAGCATACCAGGCCTCTGCCCACTAGATTGCAATGCACTCCTCCACTCCCC
This sequence comes from Dugong dugon, assembly GCA_030035585.1. Classification (NCBI taxonomy): domain Eukaryota; kingdom Metazoa; phylum Chordata; class Mammalia; order Sirenia; family Dugongidae; genus Dugong; species Dugong dugon. Next base: position 95,867,693 of record CM057462.1, read on the forward strand.
AGCTGAGGCAACCAACAGTATCTCCAGACACTGCCAAATATCCCCTGGGAATAGGGGGAGATTCCCCTTTCCCACGGCCCCCATTCCGACCCATGTTGAGATCCATTTTCCTAGAGTCAAGATGAAAGGCAGATTATAGGAGTTTGAGAATGAAGGCAATTAGAAGATGGCTGCAGTAGTACAAGTAAAAAATAATAGAGGCCTGAACTACATCAGTAGTAGTAGACTTGGATTGGAAAGGATGGGATAATAAGACATATCGTTTGGATGATAGAGTGGAACAGAGAGGGAACTTGGATTTTGATTTACCTAATTAGGTAGACTCAACAGCAATGGTTTGGTTTTTTATTGGTTTTTAATTAGGTAGATGGTGGTATTGCTTAAGAGATGATCACACTACATATTACAGAAAACATACAAGATATGTTTTCTTAGAAGTCTGTCACAGTGACTGATTTTTCTGATGCCAAACCCCTTAATATAAAAATAATTAGAAAAAGTAGAACTTCTTTAACTGTGCTCTGTTTTGATTCTGGCCTTGACAAACATGAATTTAAGTGGTCTTCCTGATCTCCAAAATCCTAAGAGTCACCACTTGCATTAAAATGTAGGGGATTTCTATAGTGGATTTGGTTCTGTAGGTATGATAGAACAGCAGATCGTCCAAGAGGGGAAAGGAGGGACACTCAAGTTAAGCATACAGTTGTAAAGAGAATCATTCCATAGTTCCTCAAAAATATATACCTTTCCCTATCTGGAAAAGTAGATAAAGAAAACAGTATAGTCAACTGAAATGTACCATCATACCTGGGTTGACAGCTAGGTCTATGTTTATTTTTTTTACTTACAAGGAACAGTATTAACATGTTAACTTTTTTTTTTCTTGTTTTATAGCTTAATACATTTCAATTGTTGGAAGTTGTTATATGCAATAGAAAAATAATGGATTTAAATAATGTACCTTGGGATGAAAAGCAAAACACAATCCAGGAGCCTGTCGAGATATCAAAGCTTCACCTTTCTTTTCCATTTCCCCTCCTTTTTTATTGGAGCTAGTAGTAGTTCGCCTCAATTTCATCAAATCTTTATTTAAAGAAAAAGAAATGTATAATATTATATACCACATTAAGAAGTACCACAAACATCATGTGTGTCCTTTGTGTGTGATTATATTATGATTTCTACCAGTTTTGCATGTGATTAGGCTAAAATCAGGACATACCATTCGACTGTGTGGATCATAACAAATTATGGATAACACTATGAAGAATGGAAATTCCAGCACACTTAATTGTGCTCATGTGGAAACTGGACATAGACCAAGAGGTGGTTGTTCAAACAGACCAAGGGAATACTGAGTAGTTTAAAATCAGGAAAGGTGTCCACCACATAAAAACAACAAAAGAAGACAATCACATGATCATCTCAATCAATGCAGAAAAGGCATGTGATAAAGTCCAACACTGATTCCTGATAAAAACTCTCAATAAGATAGGAATAGAAGGGAAATTCCTCAACATCTATACAAAACCAACAGCCATCATCATCCTCAATGTAGAGAGGCTGAAAGCATTCTCCCTGAGAAAGGGAACAAGACAAAGATGCCCTTTATCACCACTCCTATTTAACATTGTGCTGGAAGTCCTAGCTAGAGCAATAAGGCAGGAAAAAGAATAAAGGGCATCCAAATTGAAAAGGAAGAAGTAAAACAATCCCTATTTGCAGGTGATATGATCCTATACATAGAGAACCCCAAAGATTACACAAGAAAACTGCCGGAATTAATAGAAAGATTCAGCAGAGTGCATCATATAAGATGGACATACAAAAATCAGTTGGATTCCTATACACCAACAAAGAGAACTTGGAAAAGGAAATCCAGAAAACAATACCTTTATAATAGCCCTTAAAAAAGATAAAATACTTAGGAATAAATCCAACAAGGGACATAAAAGACCTATACAAAGAAAATTTAAACCAAAAAAGACCTACACAAATGGAAAAACATACCATGCTAACAGATATGAAGACTCAACATTGTGAAAATGTCAATCCTACTCAAAGCAATCTACAAGTATAATGCAATCCTGATCCAAATACCAACAGCATTCTTTACCGAGATGGAAAAATTAATCACCAAATTTACATGAAAAGGAAAGAGGCCCCAGATAAGCAAAGCATTACTGAAGAAAAAGAATAAAGTAGCAGGCCTTACACTACCTGATCTCAGAACCATGGTAGTCAAAACAGCCTGGTACTAGTACAAAGACAGACACATAGACCAAAAGAACAGAATTGAGAACCCGATGTAAATCCATCCACCTATGGTCAGCTGATCTTTGACGAAGGACCAAAGTCCAGTATATGGGGAAAAGAGAGTCTTTTTAACAAATGATGCTGGCAAAACTGGATGTCCATCTGCAAAAAAAAAAAAAAAAAAAAAAGAAACAGGACCCATACCTCACACCATACCCAAAAACTAACTCAAAATTATCAAAGACCTAAACATAAAACCTAAAATGATAAAGATCATGGAAGAAAAATTAGGGACAATGCTTGTTGTTGTTAGGTGCCGTCGAGTTGGTTCTGACTCATAGTGACCCTATGTACGAGAGAACAAAAAACTGCCCAGCCATGTACCATATCCACAACAGTAATTATACTTGAGCCCATTGTTGCAGCCACTGTGTCAATCCATCTTGTTGAGGGTCTTCCTCTTTTCTGCTGACCCTGTACTTTACCAAGCATGATGTCCTTCTCCAGGGACTGATCCCTCCTGACAACATGTCCAAAGTATGTAAGACGTAGTCTGGCCATCCTTGCTTCTAAGGAGCATTCTGGTTGTACTTCTTCCAAGACAAATTTGTTCATTCTTTTGGCAGTCCGTAGTATATTCAATATTCTTCACCAACACTACAATTTGAAGGCATCAATTCTTCTTCGGTCTTCCTCACTCATTGTCCAGCTTTCACGTGCATGTGAGGTGATTGAAAATACCATGGCTGAGTCCAGTACAGCTAGATGGTGCCTGGCTACCACCACTGACTGCTCTGACTGGGATCACAACAGAGGGTTCTGGACAGAGCTGGAGAAGGATGTAGAACATAATTCTAACACACAAAAAAGACCAGATTTACTGGCCTGAAAGAGACTGGAGAAACCCCGAGAGTATGACCCCCGGACACCCTTTTAGCTCAGTGGTGAAGTCACTTCCGCGGTTCACCATTCAGCCGGGGATTGGACAGCCCTATAAAACAAAAAGGGACAAATGAGGCAGAGCAGTCCAGGGACAAGGACTAGAAGGCAGAAGGGGACAGGAAAGCTGGTGATAGGGAAGCCAAGGTTGAGTAAGGACAGTGTTGACATGTAGTGGGGTTGTTAACTACTGTCATAGGGCAACATGTGTACTAATGGTTTAATGAGAAACCATTTTGTTCTGTAAACCTTCATCTAAAGTGAGAATAGCAGCACAACTGGAAGAACATAATTGATGTCACTGAACTGTGCATGTAGACATTTTTGAAATGGTGTATCTTTGGCTATGCATATTTTCACCAAAAAAAAAAAAAAAAGGTCAAGAAGGGAGAGGGGTTGACATGTCATGCGGTTGTTAACCAATGTCATAAAACAATATGTGTGCTGACTTTAATGAGAAACTATTTGTTCTGTAAACCTTCACCTGAAGTACAATTAAAAAGAAAAAAAAAAAAACAAGAAAATACCATGGCTTCTGACAGGTGCATCTTAGTCTTCAAGAAGACATCTTTGCTTTTCAACACTTTAAAGAGGTCTTTTGCAGCAGACTTGCACAATGCAATGTGTCTTTTGATTTCTTGACTGCTGCTTCCATGGGTGTTGATTATGGATCCAAGTAAAATGAAATCCTTGACAACTTCAATCTTTTCTCCATTTATCATGATGTTGCTCACGGGTCCAGTTGTGAGGATTTTTGTTTCCTTTATGCTGAGGTGTAATCCATACTGAAGGCCATAGTCCTTGATCTTCATCAGTAAGTGCTTCAAGTTCTCTTCACTTTCAGCAAGCAAGGTTGTGTCATCTCCGTAACACAGGTTGTTAATGAGTCTTCCTCCAATCCTGATGCCCCATTCTTCTTCATATAGTCCAGCTTCTCGGATTATTTACTCAGCACACAGATTGAATAGGTATGGTGAAAGGATACAACCCTGACACACACCTTTCCTGACTTTAAACCATGCAGTATCCCCTTGTTCTGATGAAACAACTGCCTCTTGATCTATGTACAGGTTCCTCATGAGCACAATTAAGTTTCCCAGAATTCCCACTCTTCAAAATGTTATCCATAATTTGTTATGATCCACACAGTTGAATGCCTCTGCATAGACAATAAAACACAGGTAAGCATCTTTCTGGTATTCTCTGCTTTCAGCCAATATCCACCTGACATCAGCAATGATATCCCTGGTTCCACATCCTCTTCTGAATCCAGGTTACATTTCTGGCAGTTCCCTGTTGATATACTGCTGCAGCTGCTTTTGAATGATCTGCAGCAAAAATTTTACTTGCTGTGATATTAATGATATTGTTTGATAATTTCTGTATTTGATTGGCTCACCTTTCTTGGGAATAGGCATAAATATGGATCTCTTCCAGTTGGTTGGCCAGGTAGCTGTCTTCCAAATTTCTTGCCATACACGAGTGAGCACTTCCAGTGCAGCATTTGTTTGTTGAAACATCTCAGTTGATATTCCGTCAATTCCTGGAGCCTTGTTTTTTGCCAATAACTTCAGTGCAGCTTGGGCTTCTTCCTTCTGTACCATCGGTTCCTGATCATATGCTACCTCCTGAAATGGCTGAATGTTGACCAATTCTTTTTGATATAATGACTCTGTGTATTCCTTCCATCTTCTTTTGATGCTTCCTGCATCGTTTAATATTTTCCCCACAGAATCCTTCACTCTTATAACTTGAGGCTTGAATTTTTTCTTCTGTTTTTTTAGCTTGAGAAATGCCAAGCATGTTCTTCTCTTTTGGTTTTCTATTTCCAGCTCTTTGCACATGTCATTATAATACTTTACTTTATATTCTTGAGCCACCCTTTGAAATCTCCTATTCAGTTCTTTTACTTCACCATTTCTTCCTTTTGCTTTAGCTACTCGATGTTCAAGAGCAACTTTCAGAGTCTCTTCTGACATCTGTTTTGGTCTTTTCTTTCTTTTCTGTCTTTTTAATGACTTCTTGCTTTCTTCATGTATGAGGTCCTTGATGTCATCCCACAACTTGTCTGGTCTCTGGTCATGAGTGTTCAACTCATGAAACCTATTCTTGAGTTTGTCTCTAAATTCAGGCGAGATACACTCAAGGTCGTACCTTGGCTCTTGTGGACTTGTTTTAATTTTCTTCAGTTTCAACTTGAACTTGCATATGAGCAATTGATGGTCTGTTTCACAGTCAGCCCCTGACCTTATTCTGACTGATGATATTGAGCTTTTCCATTGTCTCCTTCCACAGATGTAGTTGATTTGATTGTTGTGTATTCCATCTGGTAAGGTCTATTTTTATAGTTGCTGTTTATGTTGGTGAAAAAAGGTATTTGCAATGAAAAAGTCATTGGTCTTGCAAAATTCTATCATGCGATCTCCAGCATCATTTCTATCACCAGGGCCATATTTTCCAACTACCCATCCTTCTTCTTTGTTTCCAACTTTTGCCTTCCAATCACCAGTAATTATCAACGCATCCTGATTGCATGTTTGATCACTTACAGACTGCAGAAGCTGGTAAAAATTTTCAGTTTCTTCATCTTTGGCCTTAGTGGTTGGTGCATAAATTTGAATAATAGTCATATTAACTGGTTTTCCTTGTAGTTGTATGGATGTTATCCTATCACTGACAGCGTTGTACTTCAGGATAGATCTTGAAATGTTCTTTTTGATGATGAATGCAACGCCATTCCTCTTCAAGTTGTCGTTCCTGGCATAGTAAACCATATGATTGTCTGATTCATAATGGCCGAAACCAGTCCATTTCAGCTCACTAATGCCTAGGACATCAATGTTTAGGTGCTCCATTTCATTTTTGATGATTTCCAATTTTCCTAGATTCGTATTTTGTACATTCCACATTACAATTATTAATGGATGTTTGTAGCTGTTTCTTCTCATTTTGAGTCATATCACATCAGCAAATGAAGGTCCTGAACGCTTGACTCCATCCAAATCATTAAGGTTGACTCTACTTTGAAGAGGCAGCTCTTCCCCAGTCATCTTTTGAGAGCCTTCCAACCTGGGGGGCTCATCTTCTGGCACTGTATCAGACAATGTTCCGCTGCTATTCAGAAGGTTTTCACTGGCTAATTCTTTTCAGAAGTAGACTGCTGGGTCCTTTTTCCTAGTGTGTCTTAGTCTGGAAGCTCAGCTGAAACCTGACTGCCATGGGTGACCCTGCTGGTATCTGAATACTGGTAGCATATCTTCCAGCATCACAGCAACATGCAAGCCCCCACAGTATGACAAAATGACAGACACGTGGGGGGTGGGGACAATGCTAGGGGCCCTAATAACACGGCATAAATTCAGTACAAACTGTAACAAACAATGCACAAACACTAGAACATAGACAACCAGGAGCTCCTGAAAATTAAACACTTACGCTCATCAAAAGACTTCACTAAAAGAGTAAAAAAGAGAACCTACAGACTGGGGGAAAGAAGTGGGCTATGGCTATCCAACAAGGGTCTAATCTATAAAATACTTCAACACCTCAATAACAAAGAGAAAAATAATACAATTAAAAAATTGGGCAAAGGATATGAACAGACACTTCACCAAAGAAGATATTCAGGTGGCTAACATACACATGAGGAAATGCTCATGATCACTAGCCATTAGAGAAATGCAAATCAAAACTACAATGAGATACCATCTCACCCCAACATTACTGGCATGAATCAAAAAAAAAAAAAAAAAAAAAAAAAACCAGAAGAATAAATGTTGAAGGGGTTGTGGGGAGATTGGAACTCTTATGCACTGATGGTGGGAAGGTAAAATGGTACAACCACTATGGAAAATGATACAGTGCCTCCTTAAAAAGCTAGAAATAGAAATACTATACAATCCAGCAATCGCATTCCTAGGAATATATCCTAGAGAAATAAGAGCCATCATACGAATAGACATGTGCACACCCATGTTCATCACAGCACTATTCACAATAGCAAAACGATGGAAACAACCTAAGTGCCCATCAACAGATGAATGGATAAACAAATTATGGTACATACACACAGTGGAATACTACGCACCGATAAAGAACAACGATGAATCCCTAAAACATCTCACAACATGGATGAATCTGGAGGGCATTATGCTGAGTGAAATAAGTCAATCACAAAAGGACAAATATTGTATGAGACCCCTATTATAAAAACTCAAGAAAAGGTTTACACAGAAAAAAACATTTTTTGATGTTTATGGGTCCGGGGAAGTTAGGGAGGAGAAATCACAAACTAGAGAGTAGACAAGTGTTAACTTTGGTGAAAGGAAAGACAACACACAATATAGGGAAAGGCAGCACAACTTGACCAAGGCAAAGCCATGGAAGCTTCCTAGACACATCCAAACACCTTGAGGGACCAAGTTACTGGGGCTGAGGGCTGGGAACCATGGTCTCAGGGAACATGCAGGTCAACTGCATAACATAGTTCATAAAGAAAATGTTCTACATCCTCCTTTGGTGAGTAGTGTCTGGGGTCTTAAAAACTTGCAAGCAGCCATCTAAAATAAATGTATTGGTCCCATCATATTAGGAGCAAAGGAGAATGAAGAAAACAAAAGACACAAGGAAAATATTAGTCCAAAGGACTAATGGCCCACATGCACCACAGCCTCCACCAGCCTGAGCCCAGAATAAATAGATGGTGCCTTGCTACCACCACAAACTGCTCTAACAGGGATCACAATAGAGGGTTCCAGACAGAGTGGGAAAAAAATGTAGAACAAAATTCAAATTCACAAAAAAAGACAAGACTTACTGGTCTGACAGAGACCAGAGGGACCCCTAAGACTATGGCCCCTAGATACCCTGCTAACTCAGAACTGAAGCCACTCCCAAAGTCCACCTTTCAGCCAAAGATTAGACAGGTCTATAAAGCAAACAGTAACACACGTGAATGGTTCCTGGTTCATTGAAGTATACGACACCTAAAGGGCAACACTTGCCCAAAAGGAAAGATGAGAAGGCAGGAAGGGACAGGAAAACTGGAAGAATGGACACAGGGAACTGGGGGTGTACAGGGAAAGGGGGAGAGTGCTGACACATTGTGGGGATTGCAACCAATGCCACAAAACAATTTTTTTGAATGAGAAACTAATTTGCGCTGTAAACTTTTACCTAAAACACAATTAAAAAAAAAAAAAAAATCACAGTTGTATCCTTTCACCATACAAGAACTAGATGCTTAGAAAAAGAATGACCAAGCCCAGTTTTTTTCTTACTAGCCAAACCAAAAATTGTCATCTTTCACAAGCATTTCCTTAGAAATTTTAGTTTCACACGTAACAATATAAAGATTAATTTTTTTACCATGACAATCCAGTCCTTTTCGTATAACCCATTTGGAGATTCTTCCATCTGCTGATATTGAAACTAGTATTTCTCTTTTGTCATCACCCGTTGTGCCTCTGTCTTGTTCTATCCACTGTAGTTGCCATATAGGTCCCAAATGTTTTTGAGGAGATTCACTAAAACAGAGAAAGATAGTAATTATAGAATCATTATAATAATTTGTAAAAGGCATTAGAGTATAAGTGATAATGAAAGCTCCCTAGAGCATAATGACTTCCTGATAATAAAGTTTTTTTTTTCATGGCTTAAATCAACCAGTCATCTAAATCTTATTCAAGTAAACAGTTACTTTACTCATATTCCTATGTTTCAAGATTGCCCACTGGCTTAATTCTTTACTATAGTTGAGATATAAAATTATTCTGAAAGGTTAAAAATCACTTCTCAGATTACTGCCTATTTTCCTATCAGATTAATGGAGTGTTTTATTCCTAGTACCGACCCTTTTTTATATTTTTTTATTGTTGTAGTTTAAATGAAGTTTACATTTCAAGTTAGTCTCCCATACAAAAATTTATAGATATATTGTTATGTGACCCTAATTGCTCTCCCCTTACTGTGACAGCACACTCCTCCTTTCCACCCCTGATTGCCATGTCCATTCAACCAGCTCCTGACCCTCTCTGCCTTCCCATCTCACTGCCAGACAGAAGCTGCCCTTTTAGTCTCTTGTTCCTACTTGAGCTAAGAGGCACACTCCTCATGAGTATCACCTTATGTCCTACAGTCCAGTCCAACCCGTCTGAAGAGTTGGCCTCGGAAATTATTTTAGTTCTGGGCTGATAGAGAATCCAGGCGCCATGCTTTCCAGGGTTCCTCCAGTCTCAGTCAGACCATTAAGTCTGGTCTTCTTACTAGAATTTGAGTTCTGCACCCCCACTTTTCTCCTGTTCCATCAGGCACACTCTGTTGTGTTCCCTGTCAGGGTGGTCATTGGTGGTAGCCAGGCACCATCTAGTTCTTCTGGTCTCAGGCTGATGAAGTCTCTGGTTTATGTGGCCCCTTCTATCTTTTGGGCTAATACTTTCCTTACGTCTTTGGTGTTCTTCATTCTCCTTTACTCCAGGTGGTTGGGACCAATTGATGCATCTTAGATGGCTGCTTGCAACTTTTAAGACCCCAGACACCACTCACTGAGTAGGATGCAGAACGTTTTCTTAATAAGCTTTGTTATGCCAGTTGACCTAGATGTCCCCTGAAAGCATGGTCCCCAGATCCCTACCCCTGCTATTCTACCCCTCAAAGTGTTTGGTTGTATTCAGGAAGCTTCTTAGCTTTGGTTTAGTCCAGTTGTGCTGACATCCCATGTAGTGTGTGCTGTCCTTCCTTCACCTAAGATAATACTTGTCTACTATCTACTTAGTGAATAACCCTCACCCTCCCTCCCCACACTCGTAACCATCAAAGAATGTTCTCTTCTGTGTTTAAACCTTTTCTTGAGTTCTTATAATAGTGGTCTTATACAATATTTGTCCTTCTGTGGCTGACTAAATTCACTCAGCATAATGCCGTCTAGATTCCTCCACGTTATAAGATGTTTCATGGCTTCATCGTTGTTCTTTATCATTGTGTAGTATTCCATTGTGTGGATATACCATAATTTGTTTATCCATTCGTCTGTTGATGGGCACCTAGGTTGTTTCCATCTTTTTCCTACTGTGAACAGTGCTGCAATGAACATGGGTGTGGATATATCTATTTGTGTGATGGCTCTTATTTCTCTAGGATATATTGCAAGGAGCGGGATAGCTGGATCATATGGTACTTCTATTTCTAGCTTTCTAAGGAAGCACCAAATTGATTTCCAAAGTGATTATACCATTTTACATTCCCAGCAACAGTGTATAAGTGTTCCAGTCTCTCCACAACCTCTCCAGAATTTATTATTTTGTGTTTTTTGGATTAATGCTAGCCTTGTTGGGATGCGATGGTATCTCATTGTAGTTTTGCTCTGCATTTCTCTAATGGCTAATGATCGTGAGCATATCTTCATGTGTCTGTTAGCTGCCTGAATATCTTCTTTGGTGAAGCGTCTGTTCATATCCTTTGCCCATTTTTTAATTGGGTTATTTGTCTTTTTGTTGTTGCAGTTTTGCAGTATCTTGTAGATTTTAGAGATTAGATGCTGATCGGATGTGTCATAGCCAAAAATTTTTTCCCAGTCTGTAGGTTGTCTTTTTACTCTATTGGTGAAGTACTTTGATGAGCATAAGTGTTTGATTTTTAGGAGTTGCCAGTTATCTAGTCTCTCTTCCAGTGCTTGTGCATTGTTACTTATGGTTTGTATTGTGTTTATGCCATGTATTAGGGCTCCTAGCATTGTCCCTATTTTTTCTTCCATGATCTTTATCGTTTTTGATTTTATATTTAATTCTTTGATCCATTTTGAGTTAGTTTTTGTGCATGGTGTGAGGTATGGGTCTTGTTTCAGTTTTTTTGCAGATGGAATCCAGTTATGCCAGCACAGTTTGTTAATGAGACTGTCTTTTCCCCAATAAATGGACTTTGGGCATTTGTCAAATACCAGCTGCTCGTAGATGGATGAATTTATGTCTGGATTCCCAGTTCTGTTCCATTGGTCTATGTATCTGTTGTACCAGTACCAGGCTGTTTTGACTACCGTGGTGGTAATAATAGGTTCTAAACTCAGTAGTGTGAGGCTTCCCAGTTTGTTCTTCTTCTTCAGTAATTCTTTACTTATTCAGGGCCTCTTCCCTTTTCATATGAAGTTGGTGATTTGTTTCTCCATCTCTTTAAAAAATGCCTTTGGAATTTGGATCGGGATTGCATTGTACGTGTAGCTCGCTTTGGGTAGAACTGATATTTTCACAATGTTGAGTCTTCCTATCCATGAGCAAGGTATGTTTTTCCACTTATGCAGGTCTCTTGGTTTCTTGCAGGAGTGTCTTGTAGTTTTCATTGTGTAGGTCTTTTATGTCTCTGGTTAGATTTATTTCTAAGTATTTTATCTTCTTGGGGGCTATTATAAATGGTATTGATTTGGTGATTCCTCTTCGAGTTTCTCTTTGTTGGTGTAAAGGAATCCAACTAATTTTTGTATGTTTATCTTGTATCCTGAAACTTTGGTGAAATCTTCTATTAGTTCCAGTAGTTTTCTTGTGGATTCTTTGGGGTTTTCTGTGTATAAGATCATATCATCTGCAAATAGAGATACTTTTACTTCTTCCCTACCAATTTGGATGTGATTTATTTCTTTTCCTACCCTAATTTCTCTGGCTAGAACCTCCAGCACAGTGCTGAATAAGAGTGGTCATAAAGGGCATCCTTGTCTGGTTCCTGTTCTCAAGGGGAATGATTTCAAAGTCTCTCCATTTAGGATATTGTTAGCTGTGGGCTTTATATAAATACCCTTAATTATATTGAGGAATTTCCCTTCTACTCCTATCTTGTTGAGAGTTTTTGTCATGAATGGGTGCTGGACTTTGTCAAATGCCTTTTCTGCATCGACTGATAAGATCATGTGGTTCTTGTCTTTTTTTTAATTTATGTGATGGCTTATATTGATTGTTTTTCTAATGTTGAAACATCCCTGCATACCTGGTATAAATCCTACTTGGTCATGGTGAATTATTTTTTTGATATGTTGCTGAATTCAATAGGCTAGAATTTTGTTAAGGATTTTTGTGTCAATGTTCATGAGGGATATTGGTCTGTAATTTTCTTTTTTTGTTGTGTCTTTACCTGGTTTTTCTATCAGGGTTATGCTGGCTTCATAGAATGAGTTTGGGAGTATTCCATCCTTTTCTATTCTCTGGAATACCTTTAGTAGTAGTGGTGTTAACTCTTCTCTGAAAGTTTGGAAGAATTCTCCAATGAAGCCATCTGGGCCAGGGCTTTTTTTTTTGTTGGGAGTTTTTAAATTACCTTTTCAATCTCTTCTTTTGTTATAGGTTTATTTAGTTGTTCTACCTCTGTTTGTGTTAGTTTAGGTAGGTAGTGAGTTTCTAGAAATTTGTCCATTTCCTCTAGGTTTTCAAATTTGTTAGAGTACAATTTTTCTAAGTATTCTGTTATGATTCTTTTAATTTCAGTTGGGTCTGTTGTGATATCACCCATCGCATTTCTTATACGGATTATATGCTTCCTACCTTATTTTTCTTTTGTCAGTTTGGCCAGTGGTTTATCAATTCTGTTGATCTTTTCAAAGAACCAGCTTTTGGTCCTTATAAAGCTTTCAATTGTTTTTCTATTCTCTATTTCATTTAATTCTGCTCTAATTCTTATTATTTCCTTTCTTCTGGCACCTGAGGGCTTCTTTTGCTGCTCTCTTTCTACTTGTTCCTGTTGTAGGGTTGTTTTAGTTATGGCCCTTTCTTCTTTTTGGATGTGTGCATTTATTGCTATAAACTGATCTTTGAGCACTGCTTTTGTTGTGTCACAAATGTTCTGGTAGAATGTGTTTTCATTCTCGTCCGATTCTATGAATTTCTTTATTCCATTCTTAATTTCTTCTATAACCCAGTATTTTTGAGAAAGGTGTTGTTCAGTTTCCATGCGTTTGATTTTGTTTCCTTGCTTTCTGTGTTGTTGATTTCTACTTTTATGGCTTTATGGTCAGAAAAGATGCTTTGTAATGTTTCAATGCTTTGGATTTTGTTAAGGCTTGCTTTGTGGCCTAATATGTAATCCATTCTAGAGAATGTTCCACATCCATTGGAAAAAAAAATACTTGGCTGCTGTTGGGTGGAGTGTTTGGTATATGTCCATGTGATCAAGTTGGTTGATTGTAGCATTTAGCTCTTCTGTGTCTTTGCTGAGCTTCTTTCTGGATGTTCTGTCCTTCACCGAAAGTGGTGTGTTGAAGTCTCCTACTACTATTGTGGAGCTGTCTCTCTCTCTTTTCAGTGCTGTTAGAGTTCGTTTTATGTATTTCGGAGCCCTGTCATTGGGTGCGTAAATATTTATTATAGCTATGTCCTCCTGGTGTATTGACCCTTTAATCCTTATATAGTGTCCTTCCTTACCCTTTGTGGTGGATTTTACTTTAAAGTCTATTTTGTCAGAGATTAATGTTGCCACTCCTGCTCTTTTTTGAGTGTTGTTTGCTTGCTATATTTTTTTCCATCCTTTGAGTTTTAATTTGTTTGTGTCTTTAAGTCTAAGATGTGTTTTTTGTAGGCAGCAAATAGACAGATCATGTTTTTTTATTCAATCTGCCACTCTCTGTCTCTTTATTGGTGCATTTAGTCGATTTACATTCAGTGTAATTATTGATAGGTATGAGTTTAGTGCTGTCCTTTGGATGTCTTTTTTTGTGTGTTGTACACAGTTTTTCTTTGTTCCACTTAATTTTCTGTGCTGAATTGTTTTCTTTATGTATTTTCTTTTCATCTTTTTCATTGTTGATTTTGTGTTTGCTGAGTCTTTATATTTTTCTAATTTTTTATTTGGACTTGTAGGATTGTTAGATTCCTTTGGGGTTACCTTAATATTTACCCCTATTTTTCTAAGTTTATACCAGTCTTTTATTTCTTTATATCACCTTGACTTCCTCTCCATAAGCAAAGTCTATGTCTACCTTTTTTAAGTCCCTCTTTTCTGTTTCAATGTTGTCCTCTTTTACATATTGACATCTGTTTCCCTATTTTCAGTGTTTTAGCTTTGATTTACTTTTGTGACTTCCCTATTTGGGTTGACATCTGGTTGTGCTGTCCTTTGTTCTACTCTTGGGTTGTTATCTGATGTTACTGATTTTCTAACCGGAGGACTCCCTTTGGCATTTCTTGTAATTTTGGTTTGGTTTTTGCAAATTCCCTAAACTTCTGTTCATCTGGAAATGCCTTAATTTTGCCATCATATTTGAGAGATAGTTTTGCTGAATATATAATTCTTAGCTGTCAGTTTTTTTCCTTCAGGGCTTTACATATGTCATCCCATTGCCTTCTTGGCTGCATTGTTTCTGCTGAGTAGCCTGAGCTTATTCTTATTGACTCTCCTTTGTAGATGAGTTTTCATTTAACCCTATCCACTCTTAAAATTCTCTCTTTATCTTTGGTTTTGGCAAGTCTGATTATAATATGTCTTGGTGACTTTCTTTTGGGATCTACCTTATGTGGGGTTCGATGAGCATGTTGAATAGATACCTTGTCATCTTTACGATATCAGGGAAGTTTTCTGCCAACAAATCTTCAACAATTCTGGCTGTATTTTCTGTTATCCCCCCCTGTTCTGGTACTCCAATCACTCATAGGTTATTCCCCTTGATAGAGTCTCACATAATTCTTAGGGTTTCTTCATTTTTTTAAATCCCTTTTATCTGATTTTTCCTCAAATAAGTTGGTGTCAAGTGCTTTGTCTCTAATCTCACTAATTCTGACTTCCATTGCCTCAATTCTGTTCCTATGACTTTCTATTGAGTTGTCTAATTCTGAAATTTTATTGTCAATCTTCTGGATTTCTGATTGCTGTCTCTCTATGGATTCTTGCAGCCTGTTAAATTTGTCCTTATGCTTTTCTCTCATCTTTTTAATTTCCTCTATTGAATGTTCTGTGTTTTGCTTAATTTCCTTCCTAATTTCTTGAAGAGTTCTGTATATTAATCTTTTGTATTCTGCCTCTGGTAATTTCAAGAAATTTTCCTCCTCTGGAAAATTTCTAGATTCTTTATTTTGGGAGCTTGCTGAAGCCGTCATGAATTGCATGTTTATGTGATTTGATATTGACTGCTGTCTCTGAGCCATCAATAAGTTATTATATTTATTTATTTTATGTTTGCTTACTGTGTCCTAGCTTCTTGTTTTGTTTTGATATGCCCAAATAGGCTGCTTTTATGAGCCAGTTTGATTCTTAGCACCTTTGAAGCTCTAATGTCCTGTCACCAGGTGGTTAGATCTGTTACTAGGTATGTGAGCTCAGGAGTCTGCCCACTCCTCCTGTATGGATTCAGCTACGGTGCCCAGGTAGATAGGCACCAAGTGTGTGGTGTAGGCTCTCACCTACAGCCCTAGATAGGCATGGGTGATTGGTGTAGGCACAGGCATCTGGCTGCAACAGGGGGACACACTCTGAGCAAGGCAGGGGGCTGATGGCCACCCCTGAGTGTCCAGGAGGAAGGCATGTCCCATTTCCCTAGAGGGTATAGGTGGGTGGGTTTTGCAGCTGGACTCTGAGGACCTAATTCTGTTGGCTGTAAGGACTAGGGGGCATCTCTTATTCTTGGGCCCCTATCACAGGTGGCTAGGTGGCATGGGGGGAGCCACCAGTCCTCAGGCCCCTGATATGGGTAGGTGAAGACCCTGCTTAATAGGCAGAGCAGTGTCAAATGTCAAGAACCTGCCACTTCACTGCTGAAACAGTTCAAGTTAGACTTCAGGTATATCCCTGTTGCATTGTGATAATGAGGGCCTACATTGTTGCATTGGGCCCACACAAGTCTCTGCAGGGGGAAAGGCACTCAACGTCCCTGGATCTCTTATGCCCGTGCCTAGGCAAAGGACCTGTGTCCACCCTGGGTTCCTGGCTTAGGGGAGTCCGCAGTTTATTTTTTCTGCTGTTTGTTAATTTGTTCACTCTCCAAGGCTAGGAGAATGGCTCAGGGCATATGACGGATCCTACTTCCGGCCCAGGGGACTTGGCGATTGCTGAAGCCAGTCTAGGACTCAGTGCAGAGCAGGGAGCGGGGAGGTAAATGGGAGAGAAGTTTTTCCCTAAGGGGGGTGTTTTTGATCTGCGCAGTAGGTCCTATGCAAGTACTTATCTGCTTCTCACTGGTTCTGGGTGGCCAAGTAGACTCTCTGCAGCTGGGTCTCTCCCAGTGTGGAATACAGCTCCTGAGCACTGCTGCTTCCCTGCCTCACCAGTCACCCATGAGGTGATCAGGCCTGAAGGGCTCAGGCTCTCGTGGGGTCAGGTCTGGCAACTCCTTGTTGCTTCTGAACAGTCTCTCCATCCCCTGCCACTCAGTCCAGTTCCTCAACTTTGCCTTAGATGTTCAGGGCTCCTAGACTGTCATATATAATTGATTCACTTGTTTTTTTGGGTCTTTGTTGTAAGAGGGTCCACAGGAAGTGTCTAACTACTCTGCCACCTTGTCTTTTTTATTTCATTTTTTATGTAAACCCTCCAATGCAATAGTTATGAACCTTTTTAAGATCATAGATATGTATAAGTATTTTGATAAAAGTTATGAACAGTCTGCCAGAAACATACACAAAATCCCATGTTTACAAAGCTATGAAAATAATTTCAAAGTTAAGATTAAGAACTCCTGCTTTAATACCTACTTCCAGTTTTACCTAAATTATTTAAGCACCAATACAAATGTACCTCCCCATTTTAGCCGCATTGGTATCTGATCTATTCCTAAAACCTAAGCTACTCAGTATCTTTCACCTTCAACTTTTTGGTTTCTTCAATATGACTCACTCATTCATTGTTTATTAATTAATCATTTACTGTACTCCTGTTACATACCTGATATTGTATGACATACTGAGGCTACAAAGGTAAATAGACTCAATCTTTGCCCTCAAGGGGCTGTCAGCCTCCTCAGGAAGATATATATGTAAACAAATAATTTATATACAGTGTGGTAAGTACTATGATAAAGGCATGTGTAGGTAGGATGCACAAAAAAATAATTAAAAAAAAAAAGGAATGGGAAAGTTTCCTGAAGGATGTGAGGCCTACCCAGTATTTTGAGAACCAGCATAAACTATCAAGCCAATGCAAGTCTGCTGGGGAGGTGGACAGAGAAGAAGATGAAGGAGATATAAGGACAGAGCATTCCAGATGGAGAGAACAATATAAAGAATTGTTAAATATTTAAAAAATAATGGTATTACTCTCAATAACAACATAAACACTCACTCAAAATCAATATTAAAATAAATTTCTACTTCTCTCTAAAAAAGCATGTAATATTATTCATTTATTTATTTTGGATTCTCACCTACTATCCAGAACTGGAACGGTACTTTTGCTCTGTACATTATAAATTGCAATTGAGCCACTGTAATAAGCAACTGCTAAAAGGTGAGGTGATCCAACAGAAAAATCCACAGCAGTAACTCCATGTAGACTCTGATATATACGTTCTGGCCACTGAATAAAAAGAAAAAAAAATTTTCATTTTAAACTTCTTTTTGTAGGCCACAGCAAGGGAGTTGATTATTAATCCATCTTTAATGGGAATACAGTGAAGAATTTTAAGTAGGAGTTTAATATGACTTGATTTATGCTTTTAAAAAAATCACTCTGGATGCTATGTAGAGAACAGAGTATAGTGGGCAAAAATTGAGGCAGAATGATCCATTAACTGCTGCAGTAGTCTAGGTAGGATAAGATCGATTGTGGCTGAGACAAGGTTGGTGGCAGTGGGGATGTGAGAAAGGCTCATCTACATTCAGCTACTCCTATCTAACTTCCAGTAGATGAGAATAATACCTCAATTTCCTTTACTTCATAAAACCATGGCTCCTAAGAGCTCAACAGCTTTAAGAAATACAGCATGGGCTTCTACAATAATTATCAAATTTTGGTAATCGTTCAGTAAGATTAGTATGATCTTCACAGATCTGTCTTCTTATAGAAGCAAATAATGGGCCCCAAACAAATCATCTAATAGATGATACTGCCTTGCAATACCTGTTTCATACGTTTGGATTATGTAATCATTTCTAAACAATGGGTAGAAGTTCCAAAACTCTCTAAAATACTCTGTTCTACATATCTGTCAAGAGTGTGTGTGTGTGTGTGTGTGTGTGTGTGTATCCTTTTAATTTCTAATGTAAATCCTTTCCTGTTTCTAACCACCTAAGTGGGGCAAGGAGACAAGCTACCGATGATAGATCTAATGTCAATACTTCCACATGTTTAAAACTGCTTCTTCCATTCTTTCATGCTATATAAACCCAACTTATTAACATACTGGAGCTATTTATAAAAACTTTAATAATTTTTGTATGCTCTTCTGGCCCTTCTCTGTTTTCCACTTTACATTTAGTTGTGGATTAAAACTAAATGTAAAGCTGAAAAGTAACAGATTGACCCATGTTGTTTAGCAAAAATGATGACTGTGATTCTTATCATTCTTCTTGAAAAATGCATGGCAGTAAGACAGTTATATTAATTTATTTTATATCTGCTGAAGATAGCAGAGATCAGGTGATAAGGAAATACTCATATATTTAAGAAGCAACCCAGTAGTAAAAGACACATGTACTTTTCAAAGGATTTTCATTTGCAAATTTATTCTTCTGTATAATTAGCTGTGATTAACCATAATAGTTCAGCTCTGCATCATCAGATATAACAGCATAGTCAATGCTCAATAAATATTTATTGAATGAATTTGTGAATGAATTTCCTTTACCCTATGTTAACAAGAACAAATTTTAATTATTATGAATATAAACCAAAGAAAATAAAGAACAAAAGTCTTGATTGATAAAATTCTCTTGATTTTAATTTATCACATACAACTACATATAATCTAAGAGAATTATGTCAACATTTAATTAATTGAATAAAAACAGGTCTTATTCTTGTTCGGATTACCATGGGATTTTTTAGAGACCAGCAGCAAGCCAATCCTCTTTTTTGCTCTTTAAATCCAAAGTGCCCATAGCCAACAGCCAAAAGGTCCTGAAAACAAAAAAAAAAAAAAAAAAAAAAAAAAACATTTAGAATAAGATAGCATAAAAAATGTTGGCAAATGCATAAAGATCTACATTGAACAACTGTGTTATAATTTTCAATTAAGAGGAAGAAAATACCAGTATGTCATCTATTTTTACTCTACATTTCCATCTTCCTAAGCAAAATAATAATAATAATCAGTATAATGCTTCTCACCTTTCAGACTAAAGAATAAGTATCTAAAAAGAATCAATTGCTAACAAGTTCTTTCAACATGTTGAGGTAATTTCCAAGATTATATTATGGTATTATAATATCTTAAGAATTTTTGAGGATGGCCTAATCATTTCAAATGTAAAATAAAAGACACTTAAGTTAAAGGCAGGTCATTTCAAGAAATGCATTTAGAAGTACACATAGACAAAAGTTTAATGATTGACCAAACTCAGCCTCTGCTTTGTTATCAGAATACCTTTATGAAAATTCATCGTATTTTCTTGCCACCACCCTACTTTCAGGCCAACGTCATTTCTCAGTCATTCCCTCTGTCTTAAAATACTCTTCACTAGACTTCCTACCTCGACATGAACAGATTCCTATTCCTTTCTTCTAGACTCAGCATAGGCACCACCTCCTCTGAGAAGCCTTCAAGAGCCTCTCTTTTGTTACCACAGCACTATTTATTTTCCTTATCAGGGCACACAGCAAACTATTTTATAGACAGGGTCTATGTATGATTCAATTATTAGTGTATCTCTAGTGCTTAACAGAGTGATTGGCACAGAGTGAGCAGTCAATAAATATTTGTAGAATGAATTAATAAATATTATAGATACCATCTATCAGGTGTTTTTATTTAGCTTCTTTCAAAATTATTTAATTTCAATCTCAAAGCAGAGTATTAATTTTAAAAATGCTAGTATGTTCAGTTTATGAAAAGGGTTCATCTACCTTCATTTACAGACTGTTAGTATTGATTTATTAAATCTCACTTACCTACAAAATGTTGCCAAATATAGTTTCATAAAGACAAATTCATACTAAAATTACTTTCTTTTATTCAAAAATAATCACACATAATTAAAATAATGTGTTATTTAGGTTTCAAGAAAGATCATTATGAACTTTCTTTGTTTAATAACCATAACAACAATAAAGTGTGACTATAAAAAATAAGGCTAATTCTTAAACATACACACTACAGATTAAACAAATTAGTTTTAACTTCTTTAAAAATATACTAAATATTTCAAAATATTTTTTAAAATGTTGCCATTACACATAAGCTTTTTGGAATCGCTAACTGGGAAATGTCTTCAGATATTTATAAACCCCAGGAGAAAAACCAGTCTCATTCTATAATCATCTTGTTTTTAAAAGCAAACATACCATCTCCCCGCTTGAGGACTCATCTTACTTGCCTCAAGATGACTTTTGTCTGTGCAGTAATTAAGAGCAAAAACTTGGGAGCCAGATATCTGCATTTGAATTCTGGATGTTTCACTTACCAGTTGTGTCATTTTGGGCAAGTTATTTATCTTTTATGGGCTTCTGTCAACATAATGGAGAAAATAATAGTACTGACCTCATAGGGTTGTTGTGATTAGTTGGCATCAAGTTGGCTCTGACTCATGGTGGCTTTATGTAGAACAGAATGAAACACTGCCCAGTCCTGCATCATCTTCATGATCATTGGTAGGTTTGAATGTTGTGTATACAGTAAGTGCTATTTAAGTATTTGCTGCTATTAGTGGTAATAGTATTTTAGGAACCTCACAATTATTTTACACATTTGCAGGGGCAATGAATTAAGTATATACTTCAGAATATGAATACTTTGGGGAGAATACAAATTTGGGTGTATCAGGTTTTGCTATGTGTCAGCCATATATTATCTTCTATTTCATTTTTCAATATCTGCCATGAATTTAGAGAAGTCCATATCCCAAGTACATCCTAAAATAATAATGGGATGTTTATATACTAAAGGAGAAAACATTATTTTATAACTATTTTCATTTTCCTTTTTTTTTGAAAGATAACCTTATTTTAAGATACATTTTAAAACCAGGGGTTATGTTGATTTAAATCCTTTGCCCAATTATCTGAGAAAAAGAATTCTTCATTAAAACCTGACAGTTGCTCTTAAATGCTAGAGACAGAATTTTTTTTTTTTTTTTTTTTAATGTTTTATAACTTACTGGGTTTGCTTTATTCCAGGCAAGGCTGCTCACATTTAGACCTTTGGTTAAGTCGCAGGAAAATGACCAAAGTCTTTCCAGATTGGCTGGAATTGTTGATTGTTCTGCACCTATTTCGATTTCTTCTTCCTCATCCTTCTTAACTTCCTCCTCTACCTCTTCAAGTTCTTCACCTTGTAACAAGTCTTCAGGTTCTTCAGGTTCAGGTTCTAAAATAAAATTAAATAAAAAGATCATTGTCCACTAGTAAAGTGATAGTTTTGACTCATATTCTAATGCCTCAGAAGAACTGCTAAAAACACATATCTGCCCTAATAAAAAGTGATAAATTTGTTTTTATTTTATTAAACTCAAAAAAATATTAGAAAGGCTACTAAAACAATTGAGGGCAGTGGTGGTTCAGTGGTAGAATTTTCACCTTCCATGTGGGAAACAAGAGTTCCCAGCCAATGCACCTCACTTGTCTGTCAGTAGAAACTTGTGTGTTACTGTAATGCTGAACAGATTTTCATGGAGCTTCCAGACTAAGGTAGACTAGGAAGAACGGCCTGGTGATCTACTCCCAAAAATCAGCCAATGAAAGCCCTATGGATCACAACAGTGTGATCCAGCTGTGCACGGGGCATCCATGAACTGGGGGCCGACTTGATGGCAGCTAACTACAACAACAAACAAAAAAGAATTACAAATGAAATAATCAAAAAGCATTTTAAGCATATACATTTTCTTAAACAATTAGGTATCATGTAGAGATTTTAGTGGTAACCTTTTTTGGTTAGCAGCCTGAGCGCTTAACCACTGCACCACTAGGGCCTCATTTTTGATAATTTTGTGAACACTGTGACACACTTATCAAAAAATTAGAAAAATTAACATATGCATATAACCTAAAATTCTGCACATGATTTCAGGAGGTTCACTGAACCTATAAAGCTGGTCATGAACCACAACAAAGATTGCCTATGTAGAAAACGCAAGCAAATCTCCAAAAACCTACTAGAACTAGTAAGTTTAGCATACTTGCTCAATATACAAAAATCAACTGTATTTTTATATATACTAGGAATGAATAATCACAAATTTAAATTTAAAAATAACACCATTTACAATATCATCAGAAAATATGAAATAGGGATAAATCTGACAAAAAATATGAAAGATATGAACATTGAAACTATGGGAGAAATTTAGGAAGACCTAAATAAATGTAGAGGTAAACAGATTCATGGGTAGAAAGACTCAATATTATTAACTTGACAATTCTCTTCAAATTGATCTATAGAGTCAATAAAATCTCAACCAAAATCCCAGCAGTCTTTTTTTTTTTTGTAGAAATTGACGAACTTATTCCAAAATTCATGTGGATATTTAAAACAATCAAGAATAGCCAAAACAACATTGATAAAGAACATAGTTGAAGGACTCACTCTACCCGATCCTAAGACTTGTTATAAAGCTATAGATATCAGGACAGTGTGCTACTGACATAAAGATAAACAAGTAGATTAATGGAACAGAATAGAGTCCAGAAATAGACCCATGCATATATGGAGAACTGACTTTTTATTAAGATGCAAAGGCAGTTCAGTGGAGGAAAAATATCATCTCTTCAACAAATGGTGCTAGAAAAATTGGATATCCATAAGTAAAAATGTAAACTTGGATCCATACCTTGCACCATATATAAAAACGAACTCAAAGTGGATCATATACCTAAATGTAAAACATAACACTATTAAACTCCTAGAGGAAAACATAGAAGAAAACGTTTGTGACCTTGAGTTAGGTCTTAAATAATACAACAACAAAAGCACAAGTCATTTAAAAAAAAAAGACAAACTGGACTTCATCAAAATTTTAAACTTCTTTTTCAAAAGGCATACGTTAAACTTCTGGTTTCAGCTCAGAGGTGTGAAGAGCTGAAAACAGCATAGTTCCCACTCTAACAACAAATAAATATTAGACGAACTGCAAATGAATGACTTCTCTTGAGCCCTCCAGAGAACTAAGATTCTTAAAGCAAACAAACTAAGCTGAAATATGGAGAAAGAAAGGACACAAGCATTTGCCTACCAGCGGCAGATGCCACCACCTGTCATATAAACCAATAAGAAGATTCAGCTAGAAAATTTTAATGAACTGCTGAAGCCCAAGTGTGGACGACATGAGAATGTAAAGTCCCTGGAAGCTGCAGACATAAAGGTGTTAATTCACTCTTGCAGGATTTTGCTTGAGGAAACCTCCCACCAGGGAAGATTAGAGAGAATGCTTAGAAAGCTTCCTACCTAGTGCTGGCTGCTGGAGGGAAGCAGCAGCCACAGCCCTATCTCTGCCTAGACAGATCACCACTTAAATTGCAAGAAAAAGGGCAACAAAGAATGTAGCCTAAAACTGATGGTAAAAACCCAGTGCAGACAGGTGAGGGTAACAATAATAACAACAAAAAATCTCTGCCCTTGGAGAACAGGCAGAAATACTTACTAGGACCAGAATTAGATCTGAAAGATGAACAAGAACATTTGTGAAGGCTACATCCTTGAGACCCAGGTTCAAAGTGTCCGCCTAAAACAAGTTTAATCAGAACATCTGATAATATCCCACTCCCCAGAATACATCACCACCATAACACGAGTAGAGTAAAAATAAGAATGAAATACAGCTGGTAGAATACAAGAGACAGATTCTTTAAAGAGAAGTCCAAAGGGAAGACCCAACACCAAGCAGGCAGACAGCCCCCAAAATAAGAGGAGTACAGATATTTAGAAAAAACCTTCTAGCAAATTCCAAAAAAAAAAAAAAAAAAATCCATTGAGTCAATTCTGACTCATAGCGACCCTAAAGGACAGGGCTGAACTGCCCCATAAGGTTTCCAAGGCTGTAATCTTTTTTATCACGCTTTAGGTGAAAGTTTACAGCTCAAGTTAATTTCTCATACAAAAATTTATACATATATTGTTACGTGACATTAGTTGCAATCCCTATAATGTGACAGCACACTCCGCTTTTCCACCCTCGGTTTCTTGTGGCCATTCAACCAGTTCCTGTCCCCTCCTGCCTTCTCATCCTGCCTCCAGACAGGAGACGCCCATTTGGTCTTGTGTATCTGCTTGAACTAAGAAGCACACTCTTCATGAGTATTATTTTATGTTTTATAGTCCAGTCCAATCTTGGTTTGAAGAGTGGGCTTCGGAAATGGTTCAGTTCTGGGTTAACAGTGTCCAGGGGCCATGGCTTCGAGGGTTCCTCCAGTCTCACTCAGACCATTAAGTCTGGTCTTTTTATGTGAATTTGAGTTCTGCTCCACACTTTTCTCCCACTCCGTCAAGGACTCTCTGTTGTGTTCCCTATCAGCGAGGTCACTGATGGTAGCCTGGCATCACTCTAGTTCTTCTGGTCTCAGGCTGATGGAGTCTCTGGTTTATGTGGACCTTTTGTCTCTTGAGCTAATATTTTCCTTGAGTCTTTGGTGTTCTTCATTCTCCTTTGCTCCAAGTGAGTTGGGACCAATTGATGCAACTTAGATGCCGGCTTAAAGGTTTTGAGACCCCAGGCACCACTCACCAAAGTGAGATGCAGAACATTTTCTTAATAAACTTTGTTATGCCAATTGACCTAGATGTCCCCTGAAACTACGGTCCCCAGACCCCAGCCCCAGCTACTCTGTCCCTCAAAGTATTTGGTTGTGTTCAGTAAACTTCTTAGCTTTTGGTTTAGTCTAGTTGTGCTAACTTCCCCTCTACTGTGTGCTGTCCTTCCCTTCACCTAAGATGATTCTGGTCTACTATCTAGTTAGTGAATCCCCTCTCCCTCCCTCCCCACCCTCCTAACCATCAATGAATGTTTTCTTCTGCGTTTAAACCTTTTCTTGAATTCTTACAATAGTGATCTCATACAATATTTGTCCTTTCACAACTAATTTCACTTAGCATAATGCCCTCCTGATTCATCCATGTTGAGATGTTTTGCGAATTAATCATTGATCCTTATCCTTGCATAGTATTCCATCGTGTGTATGTACCATAATTTGTTTATCCATTCATCTGTTGATGGGCACCTAGGTTGTTTCCATCTTTTTTCTACTGTGAACAGTGCTGCAATGAACATGGGTGTGCATATATCTATTTGTGTGATGGCTCTTATTTCTCTAGGATATATTCCAAGGAGTGGGATTGCTGAATCACATGATACTTCTATTTGTAGCTTTTTAAGGAAGTGCCAAATCAATTTCCAAAGCGGTTGTACCATTTTACATTCCCACCAGCAAAACGTTTAAGTGTTCCAGTCTCTCCAACATTTATTATTTTGTGTATTTTGGATTAGTGCCAGCCTTGTTGGGATGAGATGGTATCTCACTGTAGTTTTGATTTGCATTTCTCTAATGGCTAATGATGGTGAGCATTTCCTCATGTATCTGTTAGCTGTCTGAATATTTTCTTTGGTGAAGTGTCTTTTCATATCCTTTGCCCATTTTTTAATTGGGTTACTTATCTTTTTGTTATTGACGTGTTGCAGTATCTTATAAATTTTAGAGATTAGACCCTGATCAGATATGTCTTAGCCAAAAATTTTTCTCCCAGTCTGTAAGTTGTCTTTTTACTCTTTTGGTGAAGTCGTTTGATGAGCATTTGATTTTTAGGAGCTCCCAGTTATCTATTTTCTTCTCTGGTATTTTTGTATTGTTAGTTATGGTTTGTATTCTGTTTATGCCAGGTATGAGGGCTCCTAGCGTTGTCCCTATTTTTTTCGTCCATCGTCTTGATCATTTTAGATTTTATATGTAGGTCTTTGATCCATTTTGAGTTAGTTTTTGTACATGGTGTGAGGTATGGATCTTGTTTCATTTTGTTGCAGACGGAGATCCAGTTATGCCAGCACCATTTGTTAAAGAGACTATCTTTTCCCCATTTAACAGACTTTGGGCCTTTGTCATATATCAGCTGCTCATAGGTGGATGAATTTACATAGGATTCTCAATCCTGTCCATTGGTCTATGTATCTGTTGTTGTACCAGTACTAAGCTGTTTTGACTACCGTGGCAGTATAATAGTTTCTAAAATCAGGTAGTGTGTGGCCTCCCGCTATGTTCTTCTTCATCAGTAATTCTTTACTTATCCAGGGCCTCTTCCCTTTCCATGTGAAGTTGGTGATTTGTTTCTCCATCTCATTAAAAAATGTCACTGGAATTTGGATTGAGATTGCACTGTATCTGTAGATTGCTTTGGGTAGAATTGACATTTTCACAATTTTGAGTCTTCCAATCCATGAGCATGGTATGTTTTTCCATTTATGTAGGTCTCTTTTGGTTTCTTGTGGTAGTGTCTTGTAGTTTTCTATGTATAGGTCTTTTATGTCTCTAGTTAGGTTTCTTCCTAAGTATTTTGTCTTCTTGGGGGCTATTGTAAATGGTATTGATCTGGTGAGTTCCTCTTTGAAGTTCTCTTTGTTGGTGTAGAGGAATCCAACTGATTTATGTATGTTTATCTTGTACCCTGATACATTGCTGAAATCTTCTATTAGTTCCAGTAGTTTTCTTGCGGATTCTTTGGGGTTTTCTGTGTATAAGATCAATCATCTGCGAATAGGGGTACTTTTACTTCTTCCTTACCAATTTGGATGCCTTTTATTTCTTTTCCTTGCCTTATTGGTCTGGCTAGGACATCCAACACAATGTTGAATAAGAGTGGTGATAAAGGGCATCCTTGTCTGGTTGCCATTCTCAAGGGGAATGCTTTCAGACTCTCTCCATTTAGGATGATATTGGCTGCTGTCTTTGTATAAATGCCTTTTATTATGCTGAGGAATTTCCCTTCTATTCCTATTTTGCTGAGAGTTTTTACCATGAATCAGTGTTGGACTTTGTCAAATGCCTTTTCTGAATCAATTGCTAAGATCATGTGGTCCTTATCTTTTGTTTTATTTATGTGATGGATTACATTGATTATTTTTCTAATGTTGAAGCATCCCCGCATACCTGGTATGAATCTCACTTGGTCATGATGAATTATTTTTTGATATGCTGTTGAATTCTATTGACTAGAATTCTGTTGAGGATTTTTGCATCTATGTCCATGAGGGATATTTGTCTGTAATTTTCTTTATTTGTGGTGTCTTTACCTGGCTTTGGTATCAGGGTTATGCTGGCTTCACAGATTGATTTCAGGAGTATTCCATCCTTTTCTATGCTCTGAAATACCTTTAGTGGTAGTGGTATTAACTCTTCTCTGAAAGTTTGTTAGAATTCTCCAGTGAAGCCATAAGGGCCAGGGATTTTTTTTTGTTGTTGGTATCTTTTTATCACTTCTTCAATCTCTTATTTTGTTATAGGTTTATTTAGTTGTTCTACCTCAATGTGTGTTTAGGTAGGTAGTATGTTTCTAGAAATCTGTCCATTTCCTCTAAGTTTTCACATTTGCTGGAGTACAATTTTTCACAGTGTTCTGTTATGATCCTTTTAATTTCATTTGGGTCTGCTGTGATATCACCCATCTCATTCCTTAACTGGGTCATTTGCTTCCTCCCCTGTTTTTCTTTTGTCAGTTTGGCCATTGGTTTACAAATTTTGTTGCCCTTTTCAACGAATCATCTTTTGGTCTAAATGATTCTTTCCATTGTTTTTCTATTTTCTACTTCATTTATTTCTGCTTTAATTTTTATTATTTCCTTTCTTCTGGTGCCCCAGGGCTCCTTTTGCTGCTCTCTTTCTATTTGTTCGAGTTGTAGGGTTCATGTTTTGATTTTGACCCTTTCTTCATTTTGGATGTGTGCTTTTATTGCTATAAATTGACCTCTGAGCACTGCTTTTGCTGTGACCCAAAGGTTCTGGTAAGATATGTTTTCATTCTCATTTGATTCTATGAAGTTCTTTATTCTGTCCTTGATTTCTTCTACAACCCAGTAGTTTTTGAGCAAGGTGTTGTTCAGTTTCCATGTTTTTTTTTTCCCCCCTAGCTTTTTCTGTTATTGATTTCTACTTTTATGGCTTTATGGTCAGAAAAGATGCTTTGTAATATTTCAATGTTTTGAATTCTGTTAAGGCTTGCTTTGTGGCTTTGCTATGTTGTCTATTCTGGAGAATGTTCCACGTGCATTGGAAAAGAAAGTATTCTTGGCTGCTGTTGGGTGGAGTGTTCTATATATGTCTATAAGGTCAAGTTGGTTGATTGTGGCATTTAGATCTTCCATGTCTTCATTGAGCTTCTTTCTAGATGTTCTTCCTTCACCAAAAGTGGTGTGTTAAAGTATATAAATAGTACTAGGAGTACTATATTGTGAAACTATCTATTTCTCTTTTCAATGCTGTTAGCGTTTGTTTTATGTATTTTGGAGCCCTGTCGTTGGGTGTATATATATTTATTATGGTTACGTCTATCTGGACACTTTAATCATTATATAGTGTCCTTCTTACTCTCTGTGGAGGATTTTACTTTAAAGCCTATTTTGTCAGAGATTAATATTGCCACTTCTGCTCTTTTTTGAGTGTTGTTTGCTTGATATATATTTTTTCTATGCTTTGAGTTTTAGTTTGTTTGTGTCTTTGAGTCTAAGGTGTACCTCTTATAGGCAGCATATAGATTGATTGTAGGTTTTGATCAATTCTGCCACTCTCTGCCCCTTTATTGATGCATTTAGTTCATTTACATTCAGTGTAATTATTGATAAGTATGAGTTTAGTGCTGGCATTTTGGTTTTTTTTTGTGGTGTTGACAGTTTCTTTGTTTCACTTAATTTTCTGTGCTGAGCCATTTTTCTTTATGTATTTTCTTTTCATCTTTTTCATTATTATTGATTTTGTATTTGCTGAGTCTCTAAGTTTTTCTTCTTTTTTATTTTGATGGGTAGATATGTTAGTTTCCTTTGTGGTTACCTTAAAATTTACTTCTATTTTTATAATTTTATCCAATCTCTTATTTCTTGATATGGCCTGAACTTCCTCGCAATATGTAAGTTCTATGACTACACTATTTAGTCCCTCTTTTTTAATGTGGTCATATTTTACATATTGATGTCGCTGTTTCCCTATTTTAAGTGTTTTAGCTTTGACTTATTTTTGTGACTTCCCTATCTGGGTTGATATCTGGTTATTCTATCCTGTGTTCTAGTCTTGGGTTGTTATTTGATATTGTTGGCTCTCTAACCAAAGCACTCCCTTTAATATTTCTTGTAATTTTGGTTTAGTTTTTACAAATTCTCTTAACTTCTGTTTATCTGGAAATACCCTACTTTCACCTTTACATTTGAGAGACAGTTTTGCTGGATATATAATCCTTGGCTGGCAATTTTTTTCCTTCAAGGTTTTATATATGTCATCCCATTGCCTTCTTGCCTGCATAGTTTCTGCTGAGTAGTCAGAGCTTAGTCGTATTGACTCTTCTTTGTAAGTGACTTTTTTGTTTATCCTTAGCCGCTCTTAAAATTCTCTCTTTATCTTTGTTTTTGACAACCTTGATTATAATATGTCTTGGTGACTTTCTTTTGGGAACTACCCTGTGTGGGGTTTGATGAGATTCTTGGATAGATATCTTCTTGTCCTTCACGATATCAAGGAAGTTTTCAGCCAGCAAATATTTACCAATTCTCTCTGTATTTTCTGTTATCCCCCCTTGTTCTGGTTGGTACTCCAATCACTCATAGGTTATTCCTCTTGATTAGTGCCCCACATAATTCTTAGGGTTTCTTCATTTTCTAAAATTCTTTTATCTGATTTTTCCTCAAATAAATTGGTGTCAAGTGCTTTATCTTCAATCTCCCTAATTCTGACTTCCACTGCCTCAATTCTGCTATTAGGTGTCTAATTCTGAAATTTTATTGTTAATCTTTTGGATTTCTATTTGCTGTCTCCCTATGGTTTCTAGCAGCCTGTTAAATTTGTCATTCTGATCTTGTGTAGCTTTTCTGAATTCCTCTATTTCTTTGTCTGTATGTTCTTTGGCTTGGTCTGAGTTTTGCCTGATCTCCTTCCTGATCTCTTGAAGGGCTCGGTATATTGATATTTTGAATTCTTCCCCTGGATGTATCCTGGTTCTTTGTTTTGGTTGTTTGCTGGAGCCATCTTGATCTGCCTCTTTATGTGATTTGATATTGATTGTTGTCTTTGAGCCATCAGTACATTATTATATTTATTTATTGTATGTTTGCTTACTATGTCCTAGCTTTTTGTTTTGGTTTGTTTTCATATGCCCAAATAGGCTGGGTGTGTGAGCTATTTTGGTTATTGGCATCTTTGAAGCTCTCACATCCTGTCATCAGGTGGTTAGAGCTGCTACGAGGTGTGTGAGCCCAGGAGTCCTTTTACTTTTCTTGCATGGATTCAGCTCAGGTGTCCAGGTCATTGGTCACTGAGTGTATGACCCAGGCTCTCACCTACAGTTCTAGATAGGCAGGTCTACATAGGGGTGATTGGAGCAGGCACAGGTATCTGGCTGTAGTAAAGGGCTATGTGCTAAGCAAGGTAGGGGGCTGATGGCTGCCCCAGAGTGCTTAGGTAGAAGGCATGTCCCTGTCCCCTAGAGTGCGTAGGTGGGTGGGTTTTGCAGCCGGACTTTAGGCACCCATGCTGTTGGCTGTATGGACTGGGAGGCACCACTTATTCTCAGACCCCTGTCATGGGTGGCTAGGTGGAATGGGTGAAGCCGTCAGTCCTCAGGCCCCTGATGTGGGTGGGTGAGGACCCTGCCTAATGAGCAGGGCAGTGTCAAATATCACAAATCTGCCACTCCCTTTTGGCTGCTGCGGTTGAAAATAGGCTTAGGTATATAACCTGTTGTTTTATGCTAATGCAGGCCTATGCTGTTGAATGGGGACTACACAGTTCTAGGCAGGGGTGAAAGGTGTTCCAAGTTCATAGACCCCTTATGCCTGTGCCTAGGCAAAGGGGCACTGCCTGCCCTGAGTTCCCATCTTATGGGGCACGATGACTTTTTTAAAGCTGGGAGACTGGTTTGGGCGCAGTTAGTCCTGAGTACCCGGCTTAGGGGAGCTGGCAGGTTTTTTGTTTGTTTGTTTTTTCCCTAAAGCTAGAAGATAGTTCCTATTTCCAGCTTAGGGGGTTTGGCAATTGTTGAATCCTGCCAGACTGGTAATGGAGCAGAGTGGGAAGAGGGAAAGGTGAGGGGAAAAGAGGCACTTCTCCACTACAAAAGTCTCAGATGGGGAGCGGTTATTTTAATCTTGCACAGTAAGTTAGACAATTGCACTTATCTTTCACAGATGCGGCACCACTTCCTCCTGGCTCTGGAGGTTTATGCAGACTCTCCACTGCCCAGTCTCTTCCAGAATGGTAAAATCAATCCTGATCACTACTGCTTGCCTCAGCCCATGTGCGCCAGTGGATTCAACCCACCAGGTGCTGGCTGGCTCAAGTTTGCCACTTCTTTGCTGCTTCTGAACTGTCTCTCCTTCCCCCTGTGCCTCAATCCAACTCCTCTACTTTGTCTTTGATGTTCAGGGCTCCTAGATTGTCACATATAATCAGTTCACTTGTTTTTTTAGGTCTTGGTTGTAAGGGGGACCACAGGAAGCGTCTAACTATTCCACCATCTTGGCCCCCTCCCAAAGGCTGTAATCTTTACATAAGCAGACTGCCACATCTTTCTCCCATGGAGTGGCTGAGGAGTTTGAATTGTCAACCTTTTAGTTGGCAGCTGAGAGCTTAACCACTATACCACCAGGGCAACATAAACACAAAGTATTCCTAGAACAATCTGAACTCTGTTGTACTGAGGGTAACAGTGTCTTGGATTGAATCATGCCCCCCAAAAATATCTGTCAAATTGGCTAGGCCGTGATTCCCAGTATTGTGTGACTCTCCACCATCTTGTCATCTGATGTGGTTTCCCTATGTGTTATAAATCCTACCTCTATTATGTTAATGAGGTAGGATTAGAAGCAGTTATGTTAATGAGTCAGGATTCAATCTACAAGATTAGGTTATGTCTTAAGTCAATCTGTTTTTTTTTAATTTTTTTATTGTACTTCAGGTGAAGGCTTACAGAACAAATAGTTTCTCATGAAACAGTAGTAAGCATATTGTTCTATGACATTGGTTAACAACCCCACAACATATTAACCCTCTATCTTCTCAGCCTTTTTTTTTTTTTGGTGAAAATACACATAGCCAAAGATACACCCTTTAAAAATTTCTAAATGCACAGTTCAGTGACATTGACTACGCTCTTTGAATTGTGCTGTTATTCTCATTTAAGATGAAGGCTAACAGAACAAAATAGATTCTCATTTAACAGATACTACAAATGTTGCCCTATGACAATGGATAACAATCTCACAACACATCAACAATATCCTTACTCAACCTTGGGTTCCCTATCACCAGCTTCCTTGTCCCCTTCTGCTTTCTGGCCCTTGTCACTGGACTACTGTACCTCGTTAGTTTCATTTGGTTTTACAGGGCTGTCCACTCCCAGGCTGAACGGTGAACCTCGGAGGTAGCTTCACCACTGAGCTAAAAGGGTGTCTGGGGGCCACACTCTTGAGGTTTCTCCAGTCTCCTTTAGGCCAGTAAATCTAGTCTTTTTTTGTGAGTTAGAATTATGCTCTACATCCTTCTCCAGCTCTGTCCAGAACCCTTTGTTGTGATCCTGGTCAGAGAAGTCAGTGGTGGTAGCCGGGCACCATCTAGCTGTACTGGACTCAGTCTGGTGGAGGCCTTGGTAGCTGTGGACCATTAGTCCGTTGGACAAATCTTTTCCTTGTATCCTGTTCTCTTCATTCTCCCTTGCTCCCGAAGGGATGAGACCAGTGGAGTATCTTAGATGGCCGCTCACAGGCTTTTAAGACCCCAGACGCTACTCACCAAGGTAGAATGTAGAGCATTGTCCTTATAAGCTGTGTCATGCCAATTGAGCTAGATGTTCCCCGAGACCATGGTCCCCACAGCCGTCTGCCCAGCAATTCAGTCCCTCAGGGAGTTTGGATGTGTCTATGGGGCTTCCATGACCTTACCTTGTACAAGTTGTGCTAGTTTCCCCTGTATTGTGTACTGTCTCACCCTTCACCCAAGATACCACTTATCTATTGCCTATTTAGTATTTCCCCCCAACCCCTCCCATCGCTGGTAACCAACAAAGATTGTTACATTTTGTGCGTGAACTTTTTCATGGGTTTTCACAATAGAGGTCTCATACAATATTTGTCCTTTTGTGATTGACTTCTTTCACTCAGCATAATGTCCTCCAGTTTCATCCATGTTATGAGATGCTTCACAGATTCATTGTTGTTCTTTCTTGTTGCATAGTACTCCATTGTGTGTATGTACCATAGTTTGTTTATCCATTCATCTGTTGATGGGCATCTAGGTTGTTTCCATCGTTTTGCTATTGTGAACAATGCTGCCATGAACATAGGTCTGCGTATGTCTATTCGAGTGATGACTCTTATTTCTCTAGGATATATTCCTAGGAGTGGGATTGCTGGATCGTATGGTATTTCTATTTCTAGCTTTCTGAGGAAGCACCGTATCATTTTCCAAAATGGTTGTATCGTTTTGCATTCCCACCAGCAGTGCATAAGAGTTCCCATCTCCCCGCAGCCCCTCCAACATTTGTTATTTCCAGTGTTTTTGATTCGTGCCAGTAATGCCGAGGTGACGTGGTATCTCATTGTGGTTTTAATTTGCATTTCTCTAATGGCTAGTGATCACGAGCATTTCCTCATGTGTCTGTTGGCCATTTGAATGTCTTCTTTGGTGAAGTGTCTGTTCATTTCCTTTGCCCATTTTTTAATAGGATTATTTGTCTTTTTGTGGTAGAGGTGTTAGATTTTCTTGTAGATTATGGAGATTAGACCTTTGTCTGACCTGTACTGTCCAAAAATTTTTTCCCAGTCTGTAGGTTCTCTTTTGACTCTTTTGGTGAAGTCTTTTGAAGAGCATAGGTGTTTGATTTTTAGAAGATTCCAGTTATCTAGCTTATCTGTTGGGGTTTGTGCATTGATGGTTATGGTTTGTATCCTGTTAATGCCATGTATTAAGGCCTGAGTGTTGGTCCTATTTTTTCTTCTATGAACTTCATAGTTTTAGGTTTTATATTCATATCTTTGATCCATTTTGAAGTAGTTTTTGTATACAGTGTGAGGTATGGGTCCTGTTTCATTTTTTTGCAAATGGATATCCAGTTTTGCTGGCACTATTTGTTAAAAAGACTGTCTTTTCCCCATTTGATGTATTTTGGGCCCTTGTCAAAGATCAGGTGACCGTAGGTGGATGGATTTACATCTGGGTTCTCAATTCTGTTCCACTGGTCAATGTATCTGTCGTTGTACCAGTACCAGGCTGTTTTGACTACTGTAGCTGTATAGTAGGTTCTGAAGTCAGGTAGTGTGAGTCCTCCAACTTTATTCTTCTTCTTCAGTAGTGTTTTACTTATTTGGGGCTTCTTCCCTTTCCATATAAAGTTAATGATTACTTTTTCCATCTCTTTGAAGAATGTTGTTGGTATTTGGATTGGGATTGCATTGTATTTGTAAATTGCTTTGGGTAGAACTGACATTTTCACAATGTTGAGTCTGCCTATCTATGAGCATGGTATGTTTTTCCATTTATGTAGATCCCTTTGGGTTTCATGCAGCAGTGTTTTGTAGTTTTCTTTGTATAGGTCTTTTCCATCCCTGGTCAGATTTATTCTTAAGTATTTTATCTTTTTAGGGGCTATTGAAAATGGTATTGTTTTCCTGATTTCCTTTTCATCGTTCTCCTTACTGGTGTATAGGACTCCAACTGATTTTTGAATGTTTATCTTGTATCCTGCTACTCTGCTGAAACGTTCTATTAGTTCCAGTAGATTTCTCGTGGAGTCTTTAGGGTTTTCTATGTATAGTATCATATCATCTGCAAACAGGGACAGTTTAACTTCTTCATTACCAATTTGGATTTGCTTTATTTCTTTTTCTTGCCTTATTGCTCTAGTTAGGACTTCCAGCACAATGTTAAATAGGAGTGGTGATAAAGGGCATCCTTGTCTTGTTCCTGTTTTCAAGGGGAATGTTTTCAGCCTCTCTCCATTAAGAAAGATGTTGGCCCTTGGTTTTGCATAGATGCCCTTTATTATGATGAGAAATTTCCCTTCTATACCTATTTTATTGAGAGTTTTTATCAGGGATTGGTGTTGGACTTTGTCAAATGCCTTTTCTGTGTCAATTGAGATGATCATGTGATTGTTTTCTTTCCTTTTATTTATGTAGTGGATTACATTGATTGATTTTCTAATGTTGAACCATCCTTGCATACCTGGTATGAATCCTACTTGGTCGTGGTGTATTATTTTTTTGATATGATGCTGAATTCCATTGGCTAGAATTTTGTTGAGAATTTTTGCATCTATATTCATGAGAGATATTGGTTTGTAATTTTCTTTTTTTGTGACGTCTTTTCCTGGTTTTGGTATCAGCCTTATGCTGGCTTCATAGAATGAATTTGGAAGTGTTGCTTCCTCTTCTATGCTTTGAAATAGCTTGAGTAGTACTGGTACAAGCTCTTCTGTAAATGTTTTGTAGAATTCTCCAGTGAAGCCATCTGGGCCAGGGCTTTTTTTGGTTGGGAGTTTTTTTTATTACCTTTTCAATCTCATCTCGTTATGGGTCTGTTCAGATTTTCAACATCACTTTGTTGTGGTTTGGGTAGGCTGTGTGTTTTTAGAAATTTATCCATTTCCTCTAGGTTTTCAAATTTGTTGGAGTATAGTTTTTCATAATATTCTGTTATGATCCTTTTTATTTCAGTTGGGTCTGTTGTAATGTCCCCCATTTCATTTCTTATTTGGGTTATTTGTGGCCTCTCCTGTTTTTCTTTTGTCAGTCTGGCCAGTGGTTTGTCAATTTTGTTGATTCTTTCAAAGAACCAACTTTTGGTTTTGTTGATTCTTTCTATTGTTTTTCTGTTCTCTATT
This sequence comes from Dugong dugon, assembly GCA_030035585.1. Taxonomy (NCBI): domain Eukaryota; kingdom Metazoa; phylum Chordata; class Mammalia; order Sirenia; family Dugongidae; genus Dugong; species Dugong dugon. The sequence continues at coordinate 95,903,994 of CM057462.1, forward strand.
TCATTTATTTCTGCTCTGATCATTACTATTTCCTTTCTTCTGGTGGTTGTGGGCTGTTTTTGCTGTTCTCTTTCTATTTGTTTGAGTTCTGTAATTAATGTTCTAATTTTGTCCCTTTCTTCTTTTTTGATATGTGCATCTATTGCTATAAATTTCTTCTGAGGACTGCCTTTGCTGTGTCCCAAAGGTTTTGGTAGGATGTGTTTTCATTCTCATTTGATTCTAGGAATTTTTTGATTCCATCTCTGATTTCTTCTATTACCCACTGATGTGTAAGCAGGGTATTATTCAGTTTCCATGTAGTTGACTTTTTTTCCTTGTTCTTTCTATTGTTAATTTCTACCTTGATGGCATTGTGGTCAGAGAAGATACTTTGAATTCTCTCAACGTTTTGGATCTTGTTGAGGATTGCTCTATGGCCTAAGATGTGGTTTATTCTGGAGAACGTTCCATGTGCATTGGAAAAGAATGTGTACTTTGCAGCGGTTGGATGGAGTGTTCTATATATGTCTATGAGGTCCAGTTGGTTGATTATGCCCTTTAGGTCTTCTGTATCTTTGCTGAGTTTCTTCTTAGTTGTTCTGTCCTTTACTGAGAGTGGTGTGTTGAAGTCTCCTTAAGTCAATCTATTTTGATGTATAAAAGAGAGAAGCAAGCAGAGAGACGGGGGACTGCATACACCAAGAAAGTAGTGTTGGTAGCAGAGCACTTCCTTTGCACCTGGCATCCTTGTGCTGAGAAGCTCCTACACCAAGGAAAGACTGATGACAAGGACCTTCCTGCAGAGCTGACAGACAGAGAAAGCCTTTCCCTGGAGCTGACACCCTGAATTCGGACTTCTAGCCCCCTAGACTGTGAAGGAATAAACTTCTGTTTGTTGAAGTCATCCACTTGTGGTATTTCTGTAATAACAGAATCTGTTATAGATGACTAAAACACACAGTAACAACAAACTTCAAGTTCCGCCCAACTCCCCACTAGATTAACATAACCCCGCACACTAAAGATCTAGCAGAAGCAAAAGTGTATTCATCTCCAAGCATAAAAAATATTTACCTCAGCATCTACTGTCCAATAAATGTACCATGTCCAGTTATTAACAAGGAATTTAAAATAATTAAAAATAACTATGATTAATGTTTGAATCAATCATCATTCTCCAGAGAAACAGAACCATACACATACATACATATGTAGATATGTATACACTTTTTTTTTTTTTTTTCAAGAGATTGGCTTACGCAGTTGTACGATATGACAAGTCTGAAATCTGTAGAGCAGGGCAGGAGCTGACACTGCAGTCTTCAGAAGAATTTCTTCTTCCTCAGGGAAATCTGTTTTGCTCTTAAGGTCTTTCAAAAGACTGGATGAGGCCTACCCACATTATGGAGGATACTCTTCTTAAAGTCAACTGATTGTAAATGTTGACCATATCTACACAGCAACACCTAAATTAGTGTTTGATTGAATAATTGAGTACTATAGCCTACTCAAGTAGAACACATAAAAATAATCATTGTAGTCCATCTCTTGTTGACTTAGTACCCATACACATCTTTTAAACCATACTTAATCTCCAAATAAAGATAATAACAACTCCCATAAGGAAATAGAAATCTTCTCAAATGATGTTATGTGGGAGAGTTTAACAAAGGAACTATTTACAAGGATGTTTAAGAAAGGGAACAAGGGCTGGTGCCATGTTCCAGGGCTGAAAGTGGTTCTGGGAACTACTCCTTCCCCTTTAGGCCTAGGGGTCTAAATGGCTCCCTAGTGTTCTAGCCCTGGAATATGGCACCAGCCCTTGTTCCTTTTCCTAAACTCTTCCAAAGTTTGTTGAGCTTCTTGGATGAGTAGATTCATGTTTTTCATCAAATTTGCAAAGTTTGGGCTATTATATCTTCAAGTGTTCTTTCTGGACCTTTCTCTCTCTCTCTCTTTTTCTGGGACTCCCATTAGCGTATGTTGGTTGGTTGGATGGTGTCCCAAATGTCCCTTAGGCTCTGTTTGACTTTCTTCATTCTTTCTCTCTTTTCTCTTTAGATTCAATAATATCAATCGTCCAGATTTCAAGTTCACTGATTCTTCTGCCATCTCAAATTGGCTATTAAACACCCCCAGTGAATTTTTCATTTCCATTACTGTACTTTTCAGTTCCAGTATTTCTATTAGGTTCTTTTTTAATTTCTACCTCTTTATTGATATTCTCATTTTGTTCCTTTATAACTTTCCTGATTTCCTTTCGTTTTTGTCTGTTTTTTTCTTTAGCTCCTTGAGCATATTTAAGACTGTTGTTTTAAAGTTTTTGTCTAGTAAATCCATTAACTAGGCTTCCACAGGGACAGTTTCTGTCACTTTGTTTTGTTCTTTTCAACACAAAATCCTTTCCTGTTCCTTTGCATGTCTTGTAATTTTTTTAATATTACATCTGAGATTGTTGAATATTATAAATGTAGTAACTCTGGAAACCAGATTCTACCCTCTCCCCAGGGCTTCCTGGGGACTGCATTGAGCCTAGAGATCAGTCTGAGGTAAATGTAGGTTCTTCTCAGGTACCTTCTGAACATGCTTCTTTCTCTGGGAATATGTGTGGCTTTCTGAATCCCCTCATATATACAGTGGTTTTGAAAGCCTTAATTTCTGAAAGTATCCCAAGTCTTTCCTTCCAGCCTTTAGGTGCCTAGTGTATGCCTTAATGGCACTCTTTAGCCCCAGGTAGCTACAGGCAGTTATGGCTCTCAGTCATTTCCCACTGTCCCTCAGCCCTACCTGAACTCTGAGATAGGCCAAACTGAGATGAGTACCTTGGTTCAGTACTTTCGGCAGTCCCAGACAGGTTAGAACTGACACACACAAAAATTTGTAAGTGTAGTCTATTCTGCTCCATCTAGATACAAAAACTAAGCAAGCTCCCTCTCTGGGAATGTGGGCTGAAGCCACTTTAAGATGATCATACCAAGTTGGGAAATGGATGGGACTCTGGTGAGTAAAAAACCAAAGTTTCGGTACCATTTATGTGTCACTTTTCCTTGAGTCAGTATTCACTTAGTTGTTACAACTCTTTTATTGATTTCCAAATTTCTGCCAAAATTGGTTCTGCCAGGTTTTCCTTATTTTGTTTGCTTTGGTGTTTTTGTGAGGAGACAGGAGCATGCAGTTGCTCACACAACCACCTTGCTCCAGACTCCCTTACAAAGTTTGTTTAAGCTTCATTTTCTTCATTCAAAAATTGAAAAAGTTGACTCATATAGTCACTAAAATTCTTAAAAATATTTTGTCAACATATAAGATGAAATTATGTGAATGTATGAGATGGAATCTTTGAGTAGCAGAGAACAGGAAGAATGCCCCTGCAATAAAATTAAGAAGTAATAAAAGCCAGAACCCAGAAAGTGTCAATGTCTATATAAAAGAAGAATTCGAGGCAGGACAAAGATGGCAGAATAGTCAGACACTTTGTGTTACCCCTATTACAATAAAGACTTGAAAAAACAAGTGAATCGCATATACATGGCAATCTAGGAACCCTAATCATCAAAGACAAAGCTGAAGAATCAGACTGAGTGACAGGTGGAAGGAGAGACAATTCAAAAATTCAAATCTTCACCCTCCAAAACCAAACAGGAGCAACACCAGAGCTGTAAAAGTTAAGAGCAAGCTCCCAAACAACTGCATGTGCACCATAACCCTTCCCTTCACCAGAGCTCCACAGCCAAGGAGCACTCCCTTCTCATCCACCCCCCTCCCCACTCCAACACCAGTCCTGAAGCATTCAACACCACCATGCCCCCTAAGCCAGGAACTCACGCCTGGATCTGGAGGTACCTGCTCCTTAGCCAAGCCACTGGCGTAGGGGGTCCACAGACTTGCAGCACCCTTCACCGCTGCTAATTACTGGCACTAGCACCTTGTGGGCCAATCCAGTGCGGCACACCCTCATTAGGACAAAATAGGCAGTGCATCCGCATGAAGCCCATTTTCACCTGCAGTAGCCAAGTGGGCGCTGCCGATTTGTGACATTTGACACTGTCTCGCCCCCCCCTAAGAAGGGGCCTCATCCACCCACACTGTGCATCTGAGGGCCAGTGGTACCTCCCACTCCATCTAGCCATCCACGATAGAGGCCTGAGAATTAGTAGTGCCTCCCAATCCCTCCAACTAATGGCACCAGGCATCCAAGGGCTGGTTGCACTAACCCTCCCACTATGTGCTCAAGCAGACAGGGGAACGCCCTTCATCCAGGCACCTGCAAGCAGCCAACAGGCCCGTCTTGCTATCCGCATCGCCCCCCACTGCAACAAGAGACCTGTGCCTGCTCTGAGCATCCCTATGCAGCCTTGCTCACCCAGGACTATATTTGAGGTCTCCATAACACAAACTGGGAATCATGACCTAATCAAGTTGACAGATATGTCTGGGGGTCACAATTCAATCCATGACACCAAGCAAGAATTATATATCCAGCAAAATTATCTCTCAAATACAATGGTAAAATTAGGTCATTTCCAGATAAACAAAAATTAAGGGAATTTGTAAAAACCAGACCAAAATTACAAGAAATATTAAAGGAAGTCCTCTGATTAGAGAACCAGCAATATCAGACAAGAATCCAAGACTAGGACACAGGAAAGATCAACCAGATACCAACTCATATAGGGAATTCACAAAAACAAAACAAAGCTAAAAGTCTGAAAATAGGGAGCTAGAGACATCAATATGTAAACGATGACAATGTCAAAAGAAAAAAGAGGGAATAAATGATGTAGACATAGAACTTCCATACAGAGAGGAAGTCAAGGCAATATCAAGAAATGAAAGATTAGTTTAAACTTAGAAAAATAAAGGTAAATTTAAACGTAATCACAAAGGAAGCTAACAAACCTACCCATCAAAATAAAAAAGAAGAAAAACATAAAGACTCAGCAAACACAAAATCAACAATAATGAAAGAGATGAAAAGAAGATACATAAACAAAAGGAACTCAGCACAGAAAATTAAGTGGAACAACAAAACCATCAACACCACAAAAAAGAAAAATACATCAAAATGACAGCAGTAAAGTCATACCTATCAATAATCACACTGAATGTAAATGTCCTAAATGCACCATTAAAGAGAAAAAGAATGGCAGAATGGATTTAAAAAAAAAAAAAGATCCTTTTGTATGCTGTCTATAAGAGACACACCCTATACACCAAAACATAAACAAACTAAACCTCAAAGGATGGAAAAAATGTATCAAGGAAACAATAACCAAGAAGGAGCAGAAGTGGCAATATTAATCTCTGATAAAACAGACTTTAAAGCAAAATCCACCATAAAGGATAAGGAAGGACACTATATGATGATTAAAGGGTCAATATACCAGGAGGACATAATCATAATAAATATATATGCACTCAATGATGGGGCTCCAAAATAATAAAACAAACTATAATAGCATTGAAAAGAAATTGACAGTTCCACAATAACAGTAGGAGGCTTCAACACACCACCTTCAGTGAAGGACAGAATATCTAGAAAGAAACTCAACAAAAATACAGAAGATATGAATGCCACAATCAAGCAACTCAACCTCATAGACACATACGGAACACTCCATCCAACAGTAGTGAAGTATACATTCTTTTCCAACACACATGGAACATTATCCAAAGTAGACTGCATTTTAGGCCACAAAGCAAGCCTTAACAAAATCCAAAACACTGAAATAATACAAAGCATCTTCTCTGATCAAAATGCCATAAAGGTAGAAATCAATAACAGAAACAGCAAGGGGAAAAAAAAATCAAATACATGGAAACTGAACAACAACTTGCTTAAAGACTACTGGATAATAGAAGAAATCAAGGACAGAATAAAAAAAAAAAAAATAGATTCAAACGAGAATGAAAACACTTCTTGCCAAAACCTCTGGGACACAGCACAAGCAGTGCTTAAAAGTCAATTTATAGCAATAAATACACACATCGAAAAAGAAGAAAGGGCCAAAATCAAAACATGAACCCTACAACTTGAACAAGTAGAAAGACAGCAGCAAAAGGAGCCCTTAGGCACTAGAAGAAAGGAAATAATAAAGATTAGAGCAGAAATAAATGAAATAGAGAATAGAAAAACAACAGAAAGAATCAATGAGAACAAAAGCTGGTTCTTTAAAAAGATCAACAAAATCGGCAAACCAATTGCCAAACTGACAAAAGAAAAACAGGAGAGGAAGCAACTGATCCACTTAAAAAATGAGATGGGTGATATCACAATAGACCCAATTGAAATAAAAAGGATCATAATAAAATATTACATAAAATTGTACTCCAACAAATTTGAAAACATAGAGGAAATGGGCAAATTTCTAGAAACACATTACCCATCTAAACTAACATAAATTAAGGTAGAAAAACTTAACAGACCTAAAACAAAAGAGATTAAAGAGGTAATAAAAAAACTCCCAACAAAAAAAAAGTCCTGGTCTGGATGGCTTCATTGCAGAATTCTACCAAACCTTCAGAGAAGAGATAACGCCAATACTACTCAAGCTTTTTCAAAGCATAGAAAAGGATGGAATACTCCCAAACTCATTCTATGAAACCAGCATAACCCTGATAACCAAAGGCAGGCAAAGACACCACAAGAAAAAAAAAAGAAAACTACAGACCAATGTCCCTCATGAACATAGACACAAAAATTCTCAACAAAATTCTAGCCAATAGAATGCAACAGCATATCAAAAAAAAATAATACATTATGACCAAGCGGGATTCATACCAGGTACACAGAGATGGTTCAATGTCAGAAAATCAGCGTAATCCACCACATAAATAAAACAAAAGAAAAGAACCACATGATCTTATCAACTGATGAAGAAAAGGCATTTGACAAAGTCCAACACACATTCCTAATAAAAATTCTCAGGAAAATAGGAATAGAAGGGAAATTTCTCAACACAATAAAGGGCATTTATACAAAAGCAACAGCCAACATCATTCTAAATGGAGAGAGATTGAAAGCATTTCTCTTGAGAACAAGAATGAGGCAAGGATACACTTTATCACCATTCTGATTCAACACTGTACTGGAAGTACTAGTGTGATGGTTAAGATTGTGTGTCAGCTTGGCTGGGCCCGATTCTCAGTGTTTATATGTGATCACTCCCAGGATGGAATCTGCTGTGAGTAGCCAATCAGTTGAAAGCGCGTTTCCTTGGGGGTGTGGCCTGCATCCAAATATAAGTTGACATTCTGGCTTTTTTGCTCACTCTGGATCCTGTGGCTGCCTCCTGTTTGTCTGGCCGCTGGTTCTTGGGACTTGAGCTATCAGCTTATCTGCTGATCTTGGGATTCGTGGATCTTCACAGCCTGTGAGCAGGAGTCCTTCTCTCTGACTTGCCAATCTTGGGTTCGCCACTGCCTGCAGATATTTGAATCGAGAGAAGCCTCTATCCTGATCCACAGACCTGGGACATTCCAGCCTTTATAATCGTGAGCCATTTTGTTGATATAAATCTCTCTATATATTTATACACTTTACTGGTTTTGCTTCTCTAGAGAACCCAGCCTAAGACATTTGGTACCAAGAGTGGTTCTAGAGAAACAAAATTGTAAGGATGAGTTTTCTAAATTGGTTCTCAAGTCTGGTTAGTTGATGATTCTGCTTCCAGCAGTAAAAAGGGCACAGCTAATCCAAGGCATTAGGTGGTGGTAACAAATATGCAAAATATCACCACCAGGAGAGCAGGTATTGGTGAAAGGCGAGGTTCTGGGTGAACACATGTGTGATATTTTTCCACAGTTTTGTCAGAATGAGAAGTATAAGGAAGCTGGTTGGTTAGTCCAACCTTCACTAGACAAAGTCGTGAAATAAAGAGATGCGCTCAGGGCTTCAGAGTCGTAGCTCAAGTGCTGCATAAATGACCTTAAGGCTTCCACTTGTGCTTTGAAAGAAAGCCTTATTTCTTGTAGTAACAGGGCTGAAATTGCCGAAAACCAAACCCAGAGTCGTATTGTAAGAGTGACTGAATTATAATGCCAGCTCAATTGCCAACCTTGAGAGGTATCTGAAGTTAAAGTAAGAGCATTGATTGGGAAGAAACAGGATCCTGAAACTTGCGATGGGGACATATGAGCAGATAATCAGGAATCTGGAAACGCTGAGCCCCTAAATTCCGTTGAATCACTCCTGCCAGCAGAACCACTCCCACCTGAAGAAATAACTTCATGTTTGCCTGCTAAACAACCCTGCCCAGAAAAATCAATAGCCCCTCCACTCCTATCTAATAAGATTAGCCCTAGCCCAGCTGCCTCTAAAGAGCCTTTGCCTGAGTCATTGCCTGAGGCATCACTTGAGGCAGATGCTTTAGAAGACAATGCTGAATGTTTTCAAAACAATTCCACACTACCTTCTGACTTCTAGACCTACAAGTACACTTAAGTCCCAGTGAGTCCCAAAAGGTGAAGTACAGAATGTGACCCAGGAGGAGGTATGCTACACTCCAAAAGAATGGCTTCACTTTTCTAATATGTACAAACAGAAACCTGGGGAATATGTGTGGGAATGGCTATTAAGGGTGTGAGATAATGGTGCAAGGAACATAAAGATGGATCAATCTGAGTTTATGGATATGGGTCCACTAAGCATAGATTCTTCATTCAATGTCTCAACTTGAGAAGTTAGGAAAGGATCTAATAGTTTATTTGGTTGGGTTGCTGAAGCATGGATTACAAGGTGGCCTACACTAAATCAAGTTGAAGTACCAGACCTGCCATTGTATACTGTAGAAGAAGGTATCCAAAGGCTTAGGCAAATTGGCATGCTAGAGTAGATTTATCAGGTTAGACCCACAGACCTATATATGGAGTGCCCAGAGGACACACCTTTTACCACAACTGTGAGGAACAAATTTGTGAAGGGAGCTCAAGTATCCTTGAAGACTGCTGTGATTGCTATTTTATGTAAATCTGATTTGACAGTGGGAACTGCCCTAACTGAATTAAGATGCCTAACTACAATGGGGCTGATTGGACCCCGTGGTAGCAGGAGCCAAGTAGCTCCACTCAATCGACAAAGACAAGGTGGGTGTGGTTACAGTAATGGACAGCGGAGTCAAAGAGGTATTCAGAATAGTCTGACTCCTATGGACTTATGGCTTTGGCTACTTAGTCACAGTGTCCCTAGAAGTGAAATAGATAGGAAATACACTAAATATTTACTTGATCTGTACAAATGGATGAATTTTAAGTCAGGTGAATAGCAGTCTAACTTGAATCACCAGAATAGAGAGTCACAGTCCCTCAATCAATTTCCATGTTTGAGCGAATTTAAAGACCCACAACCCCTTGAATGAAGGGGAGGCTGGGTCCCCTTGAGGAAGGAATCCAATACATTGCCAAAAACTTTTACTGCTAATCTTTCTCCTAGCCTTCCCCAAAGGGATTTACGGCCTTTTGTGAGAGTGACTGTTCACTGGGGAAAAGGAAATAATCAGAATTTTCGGGGATTACTGGATACTGTCTCTGAACTGACACTAATTCCAGGAGACCCAAAACATCACTGTGGCCCACCAGTCAGAGTGGTGGCATATGGAGGTCAAGTTATTAATGGAGTCTTGGCTCATGTCCATCTCATGATTGGTCCAGTGGGTCCCCAAACCCATCCTGTAGTGATTTCCCCAGTTCCAGAATGCATAATTGGAATAGATATACTCAGCAACTGGCAGAACCCCCACACTGGATCCCTGACAAATAAAGTAAGGGCTATTATGGTAGGAAAAGTCAAGTGGAAGCCATTAGAACTGCCCCTACCTAGGAAAATAGTAAACCAAAAGCAATACCACATTCCTGGAGGGATTGAAGAGATTACTGCCACCATCAAGGACTTGAAGGGTGCAGGGGTGGTGATTCGCACCATATCCCTGTTCAACTCACCTATTTGGCCTGTACAAAAAACAGATGGATCTTGGAGAATGACAGTAGATTACTGAAAGCTTAACCAGGCGGTGACTCCAATTGCAGCTGTTGTTCCTGATATAGTTTCATTGCCCGAGCAAATTAATACATCTTCTGGTACCTGGTATGCAGCTATTGATGTGGCTAATGCCTTTTTCTCCATACCTATTTTGAAGTACCATCAGAAGCAGTTTGCTTTCAGCTGGCAAGGCCAGCAATACACCTTCACTTGCCTACCTCAGACCTACATCAACTCTCCAGCCCTATGTCATAATTTACTCCACAGGGATCTTGATCACCTCTCCCTTCCACAAGACGTTACACTGGTCCATTACAATGATGACATTATGCTGATTGGACCTAGTAAGGAAGAAGTGTCAATGACTCTGGACTTACTGGTAAAACATTGGCATGGTAGAGGGTGGGAAGTTAATCCCACAAAACTTCAGGCACCTTCCACCTAAGTGAAATTTCTAGGGGTTCAATGGTGTGGCAAATGTCAAGATGTTCCTTCTAAAGTGAAGGATAAGTTATTGCATCTGGCTGCTCCCAAAACTAAAAAGGAGGCACAATGCCTAGTGGGCCTCTTTGGATTTTGGAGGCAACATATTCCTCATTTGATGTGCTACTCTGTCCTATTTATCAAGTGACTCAAAAAGCTGCTAGTTTTGAGTGGGGCCCAGAACAAGAGAAGGCTCTGTGACAGGTTCACGTTGCTGTGCAAGCTGCTCTGCCACTTGGGCCATAAGATCCAGCTGATCCAATGGTGCTTCAAGTGTCATTGGGAGATAGAGATGCTGTTTGGGGTCTTTGGCAGGCCCCTACTGGTGAATCACAGTGCAGACCCTTAGGGTTTTTGAGCAAAGCCCTGACATCCTCTGCAAATAACTACTCTCCTTTTCAAAAACAGCTTTTGGCTTGTTACTGGGCCTTAGTAGAGACTGAACACTTAACCATGGGACACCAAGTCACCATGCAGCCTGAACTGCCCATCATCAACTGGGTGTTGTTTGACCCACAAAGTCATAAAGCTGGATGTGCACAGCAGCACTCTGTCATTAAATGGAAGTGGTATATACGAGATCAGGTCTGAGCAGGACCTGAACGCACAAGTAAGCTGCATGAGAAAGTAGCCCAAATGCCCATGGTCTCCACTCCTGTCACATTACCTTTCATCTCTGAGTCTGCACCTATGGCCTCATGGGGAACTCCTATGATCAGCTGACTGAAGAACAGAAAACTCTTGCTGGGTTTACAGATGGTTTTGCACGATATGCAGGCACCACTCAAAAGTGGACTGCGGCAGCACTACAGCCCCTTTCTGGGACCTCCCTGAAGGACAGTGGTGAAGGGAAATCCTCTCAATGGGCAGAACTTCAAGTAGTGCACCTGCTTGTTCACTTTGCTTGGAAGGAGAAATGGCCAGATGTCTCAGTCATCTAGCAGAAATACCAAAAGTGGATGGCTTTAACAAAGAGAAGTTTATTCTCTCACAGTCCAGTAGGCTACAAGTCAATATTTAGGGCATCAGCTCCAGGAGAAGGCTTTCTCTGTCAGCTCTGGAGGAAGGTCCGTGTCATCAATCTTCCCTTGTTCTGGGAGCTTCTCTGCATAGGAACCTCAGGTCCAAAGGACACAGTCTGCTCCCAGCACTGCTTTCTTGGTGGTATGAGGTTCCCATGTGTCTCTGCTCAATTTTCTCTTTTATATCTCAAAAGAGATTGGCTTAAGACACGTCCAATCTTGTATACCTCATCAATATAACTGCTGCTAATCCATCTTATTACATCATAGTGATTGAACTTACAACACATAAGGAAATCACATCAGATTACAAAATGGTATACAATCATACAGTACTGGGAATCATGACCCAGATAAGTTGACAGATATTTTGGGGGGACACAATTCAATCCACAACACCAGATGTGCGATTGTATACTGATACATGGGCTATGGCCAATGGTTTGGCTGGATGGTGAGGGACATGGAAGGAACATGACTGGAAAATTGGAGATAAGGATTTATGGGGAAGAGGTATGTGGACAGACCTTTCTGAATGGGCCAAAGAAGTGAAGATATTCATGTCTCATGTGACTGCTCACCAAAGGATGACCTCAGCAGAGGATGATTTTAACAATCAAGTGGATAGGATGATGCGTTCTGTGGAAACCAGTCATCCTCTTTCCCCAGTTACTCCCAACATTGCTCAATGGGCTCGTGAACAAAGTGGCCATGGTGGCAAGGATGGAGGTTAAAGCACGGTCTCAGCAACATGGACTTCCACTCACCAAGGCTGACTTGGCTACAGCCATTGCTGAGTGCCCAATCTGCCAGCAGCAGACACCAACACTGACCCCTCAAGGTGATCAGCCAGCAACCTGGTGGCAAGCTGATTACATTGGACCACTTCCATCATGGAAAGAGCAGCGTTTTGTCCTTACTGCAATAGACACTTACTCTGGATATAGATTTGCCTTCCCTGCACACAATGCTTCTGCCAAAAGTCCCATCATTGGACTTACAGAATGCCTTATCCACCGTCATGGTATCCCACACAGCATTGCCCCAGATCAAGGGACTCACCTCACAGCAAATGAAGTGCGGCAGTGGGCCCATGCTCATGGAATTCACTGGTCTTACCACGTTCTCTATCATCCTGAAGCAGCTGGCTTGACAGAACAATGGAATGGCCTTCTAAAGACACAATTATGGCACCAGCTAGGTGGCAATACCTTGCAGGGTTGGGGCAATGTTCTCCAGGAGGCTGTATATACTCTAAACCAGCGTCCAATATATGGTGCTGTTTCTCCCATAGCCAGGATTCATGGGTCCAGGAATCAAGGGGGGGAAATGGGAGTGGCACCACTCACTATTACCTCTAGTGATCCACTCACAAGATTTTTGCTTCTGGTCTCCATGACCTCATGCTCTGCAGGTCTGCAGGTCTTAGTTCCAAAGGGAGGAATGCTCCTACCTGGAGACACATCACTGATTCCATTGAATTGGAAGCTAAGAATGCTACCTGGCCACTTTGAGCTCCTTATGTCTCTGGATCAACAGGCAAAGAAGAGAGTTGCCATATTGGCTGGTGTGATTGATCCTGATTACCAAGAGAAAATCAGATTGATATTACATAATGGAGGTAAAGAAGAGTACGTCTGGAATGCAGGAGATCCCTTAGGGCGTCTCTTAGTACTACCATGCCCGGTGATTAAAGTCAATGAAAAACTATAGCAACCCAGTTCTGACATGACTCCTAATGACCCAGGCCCTTCAGGAATGAAGGTTTGGGTCACTCCACCAGGCAAAGAACCACAACCAGCTGAGGTGCTTGCTAAGGGCAAATGCAATACAGAATGGGCGGTGGAAGAAGGTAGTTCTAAACACCAGTTACAGCCACATGACCACTTGCAGAAACAAGGACTGTAATTGTTATATTTCTGCATTGTATGTGTACATCAAATATTTTTGTTTTCTTCACTTATAAAATACGAGATGTAAACAGGGCTAGTTCATTTTCAGTTGTACATATGTTAGTTGTAACATGTTAGGTGCAAGTATGACTTTATAATTGTCTTTATTCAGAAATTATGTATAGTTTAAGGAGATGTGTATATGTGCGAAGTTGACAAGGGGTGGACTGTGATAGTTAAGATTGTGTGTCAGCTTGGCTGGTCCATGATTCTCAGTGTTTATATGTGATCACTCCCATGATGGACTCTGCTGTGAGTAGCCAATCAGTTGAAAGGGAGTTTCCTTGGGGGTGTGGCCTGCATGTGAATATAAGCAGACTTTCTGGCTTTTTTGCTTGCTCTGGATCCTGCGGCTTCCCCCTGTTCATCTGACCTCTGGGGTTCTTGGGACTTCAGCTATCAGTTTATCTGCCAATCTTGGCATTCATCGATTTTCACAGCCTGCGAGCCAGGAGAAGCCTCCATTCTAACCCCTGGACTTGGGACTTTCCAGTCTCTACAACCAAATGAGCTACTTCCTTGATATAAATCTCTCTATACATATGTTTATATGCTTTACTGGTTTTGCTTCTCTAAAGAACCCAGCCTAAGTCAACACTCATGTTCACTGCAGCATTATTAACAATAGCAAAAAGATGGAAACAACCTAAATGCTCATCAACAGATGAATGATAAACAAATTATGGTAAATACACACAATGGAATACTATGCAATGATAAAGAACAATGATGAATCTGCAAAACATCTCACAACATAGATGAAACTGGAGAGCATTATGCTGAGTGAAATAAGTCAGTCACAAAAGCACAAATATTGTATGAGATCACCATTATAAGAACTCAAGAAAAGGTTTATACACAGAAAAAATCATTCTTTGATGGTTATGAGGGTGGGGAGGGAAGGAAACGGGAAATCACTAACTAGATAGTAGACAAGTGTCAACTTTGGTGAAGGAAGAACAACACACAATATATGGGAAGTCAGCCCAACTAGACCAAATCAAAAGCATAGAAGTTTCCTACACTTCCAAACACTTTAGGGGAGTATCTGAGGTTGGGGACTGGAGACCATAGTCTGGGGGGATATCTAGGTCAGTTGGCATAACATAGTTTATAAAGAAAATATTCTACTTCCCACTTTAGTGAGTAGTGTCTGGAGTCTTTAAAGCTTGCCAGCAGCCATCTAAGATACATCTATTGGTCCCATCAAGTTGGAAGCAAAGAAGAATGAAGAAAACCAAAGACACAAGGAAAATATTAGCCCAAAGGACTAAGACACCACATGGACCAAAGTCTCCACCAGCCTGTGACCAAAAGAACGAGATGGTGCTCGGCTACCACCACCGACTGCTCTGAGAGGGATCACAACAGAGATTCCTGGATAGAACAGGAGAAAAATGTAGAACAGAATGAAATTCACATAAAATTACCAGACTTAATGGTCTGACAGAGACTGGAGGAACCTCCAAGACCCCCCAGACACTCTGCTAACCCAGAACTGAAACCATTTCTGAAGCCCACTTTTCAGACAAAGAGTAGACAGGCCTATAGAACAAAAAATAACACGTGTGAGGAATGTGCTTCTTAGTTCAATCAAATATACGTGAACAAATGGGTAACTCCTGTTCAAAAACAAGACAAGGAGGCAGGAAGGGACAAGAACTAAAAGGGAACCCAGGGTGGAAAGAAGGAGTGTGCTGGTACACTGTGGGGATTGCAACCAATGTCAAAAAACAATATGTGTATAAATTTTTGAATGAGAAATTAACTTAAGCTGTAAACTTTCACCTAAAGTAAAATAAAATTTTAAAAAAAGAAGAATTGAATATGAGAGACACTACAAAGATATGCAACAAATTAAATGCAAGGGCAAGGAGGAGGAAAAAGCCATAGATGGTTTGAAGTTTTGAATCTAAGAAACTATATCATCCTATATCAGCTCCCTAGTCTGGTACTTACGGCAACTCACATTTAGTGCTAAAAGTATATAAGCCTATCTGTTGATAACTGATAATCCAGTGTGAAAATTACATTTAAAAATATGTAATAACCCCATTTATTTATTTAATTATTTGAGCTTGTCTATACGTAATGTTTTTTAAATACCTTTTAAAACAGGAAGCTGACGATAAGCTGCAAGTTTGGACTGAAATATATTTTCCATTAAAACCCGTTCCATAAAAAATAAGTCTTGATGAAACTTGTCAGATTTTACTATTGCATCTGAGTGGTCTTCTTCATCTTCATGGATTTTAGCAAGAATTACATTTTCAATATCCATTAGAGAACTCGCTTCACTATCTGTAAAATACAACCATAATGCACAGTAATAAAATAAACCAAATACTGACTATACTTTTTTTCTTTGTTTGTACTACAACATCTAAGGTTCAAATTTTAGAGGTTATTATGGATTGAATTATGTCCCCCTAAAACGTTTGTCAACTTGGCTAGGCCATGATTCCCAGTACTGTGCAATTGTCCACCATTTTGTCATCTGGCATGATTTGCCTGTGTGTTGTAAATCCTACCTCTGTGATGTTAATGAGGCAGAATTAGAGGTGATTATGTTAATTAGACAGGAAGCAATCTACAAGATTAGGTTGTATCTTGAGTCTATCTCTTTTAGATATAAAAGACAGAAGCAAGCAGAGACAAGGGGACTTCATGCCACCAAGAATGAAGAACCAGGAAGGGAGAATGTCCTTTGGACCCGAGGTCCCTGCACTGAGAAGCTCCTAGACAGGGGAAGACTGATGACAAGGACCTTCCCCCAGAGCTGACAGAGAGGGAAAGCCTTCTCCTGGAGCTGGCACCCTGAATTTGGACTTCCAGCCTCCTAAACTGAATTTCTGTTTGTTAAAGCCATCCACTTGTGTTACTTCTGTTATAGCAGCACTAGATAACTAAGACAGAATTTGCTACAGAGAGAGCAGGGTGCTGCTCTAACAGATACCTAAAATGTGGAGGTGGTTTTGAAACTGCATAGGTAGAGGCTGGAAGAGTTTTAACATGCCTAATAGTAAAACCTTAGATTGCTTTGAAGAGGCTGTTGGTGGAATTATGGACATCAAAGACAATTCTGGTGAGGACTCAGAAGGAAGTAAGGACAGCTGTTACACTGGAGATGGTGCAGATGGCAAGAAGCAGCAGCAGAGAAACAGCACTGGCAGAACCAGAATTGTGAGACAATGCTGGAGCCGACCCACAGAGTGACAGAACTGAGTGCCTTACAGCCAAAGTTTACTGGCAGAGTGGAGTGCCTCCAAGCACTTATCAGTGGAGCTACAGAGCTTTGGAACACTTGACCCAGTATGGCAGGCATGGGCAGGCGAGGCCTGAGGGGCTGAGAGGCCAAGGAACCAGGAAGCAGAAACTGAAGAGACAAGGAACACAGGGAGCAGAGCTGCCTCAGTCTCAAAAGGTAAGGCCACGACCTCAGGGGACTCAAAAAGTAGAGTTGCCACTCAGATGGACTAGGAGAATGGGGCCGCCCAAATTTGAGGGAGCAAAGTTGCTACAGTGGGCCTGAAAGACAGAGCTGAAGCCCCGGGCTGAGGGGCCTCCAGCCAGAATCCAAAGAGTGTGGCTAACACCAGCAGCCTGGAGGTCAGGGCCATTGCCTAAATGGTCTCAGAGAACAGAGGATTATTTTCAGGCTTTGAGAGCTAGTGTAATGTGTTCTGCTGTCTTGCTTGGTGCCTGTTATCCTTTCTTTCCCTCCAATTTCTCCCATTTGTAATGGAAACGTCTAGCTTGCGCCTGTTTCACGATTGCACTTTGGAAGCAGATAACTTGTATTCTAGATTGCACAGATTAAGAGGAATTTTTGGATTTTGGACTTGGATTTAAGACCTTTGCTATGATATGAGGAGTGAATGTGTTTTACATGTGGCAAGGACATGAATTTTAGGAGGCCAAAGTGTGCAATGTTATGGATTGAATTTTGTCCCCAAAAAATGGTGTCAACTTGGTTAGGCCATGATTCCCAGTATTGTGTGATTGTCCACCATTTTGTCATCTGGTGTGATTTGCCTATGTGTTATAAATCCTATATGTTAATGAGGCAGAATTAGAAGCAGTTATGTTAATGAGGCAGGAAGCAATCTACAAGATTAGGTTGTGTCTTAAATCAATCTCTTTTGAGATAGAAAAAAGATAAGCCAGTAGAGAAGCAGTGGGACCTCATGCCACAAAGAATGAAGAACCAGGGGGGGAGTGCATCCTTTGGACCCGAGGTCCTTGCACTGAGAAGCTCCTAGACCAGGGGGAGATTGATTACCAATGACCTTCCCTCAGAGCCGACAGAGAGAGAAATCCTTTCCCCGGAGCTGGCACCCTGAATTCGGACTTCCAGCCTTCTAAACTGTGAGAGAATAAACTTGTTTGTTAAAGCCATCCACCTGTGGTATTTCTGTTATAACAGCACTAGATAACTAAGACAACTGGTCTCTAGATAAAGGTACGATTTGATGATTGCCTTATAGGAACATTAATAATTTTCTATTACTGCTGTAACAAATCACCACAAACTTAGTGTCATGCCCTTTTTTTCCCATATAATTTTATAGCAGCTAATCTTTTTTTTTTTTTTTTTTTTTTAAATGTACAGGCATTTAGAAACTGCACTTAAGTGTCTAGTCTGCAAGAGACATGAAAGGTCACTTGGTCTTCACTTGACACGTTTTAGCATGACATTGTTTTCATGGCTTACACCTTTCTTTCCTTTAACCTTTTTTGTGAGGACGTTCAGGTATTCAGGTTTTACAGAGCCTGAGGGACCTGTGGGACTATAACAAAATATCTAATGTTCATATCATCAGAATCCCTGCAGGAAAGGATAAAGATGGTGGAGCTGAAATTAATAACAGAAAAAAAGAAGCCAGAGAAGAATAAGGATAAGAATTATCGGAGAGTGGAGTGAAATATTTAAGGTGTTGAAAAAAAATAAACACCAACCTAGAATCTTGTACCCAACGAAATTATCCTTCAAAAGTGAAGGTGAAATAAAGATATTCTCAAACAAACAAAGACTAAGGAAATTTGTCACTAGTGGACCTACCTTGTAAGAAATGTTAAAAAAAAGTTCTTCAGAGAGAAGAAAAAGCGATATAGGTCAAAAATCAGAATCTACTCAAAGAAGACAGAGAAGAAATAAAAGTAAAATAAAATTTTAATTTTCTTATTCCAAATTGACCTAATAGATAACTATTCATTCAAAGTACTAATAGTAGTGAGATATTGGTTGAATATAGCATATGGATAAGTGGAATGAATGGCTGCAGTGTTATTAGAGAGGGGAGGGAGGAACTGGAAAGACTCTGTTATAAGGCACCTGCACTACCCATGAAGTAGTATAGTGTTGTTTGAAAATGGATTTAGATTAGTTGTAAATGTATATTGTGAACTCTAGAGCAAACAATATAAAAATTTATAAGACAGAGTAGAACTGCCCCATAGGGTTCCCAAGGCTGTAATCTTTAGGGAAGCAGACTGCCACATCTTTCTCCCACTGAGCGGCCGGTGGTTTCAAACCATCAACCTTTTGGCTAGCAGCCAAGCACTTTAACCACTGCACCACCAGGGCTCCTTAATAACTGATATGGTAAGAGAAAAGAGAAGATGCAGGTGATCGTGAAGAGGGGAAAGAGTGGAATAGATGGAGCACAGTGGATTTTTAGAGTGGTGAAAATATTCAGGATGAAACTATGATGGCAGACACATGATATTATGCATTTGTCAAAACCCATAGGGCTGTACAGCACAAAGAGTAAACCCTAATGTAAACTATGGACTTCAGTTAATAATAATGTATCAATATTAGTTCTTCAATTGTAATAAATGTACCACACTAATGTAAAATATTAATAATAGGTGAAACTGTGTGCCAGGGGTAGGAGGGTAGAGATGGAGTGGGTATATGGAATTTTCTATACTAGCTAGTCAATTTTTCTGTAAATCTAAAACCGTATTAAAGTCTATTAAGTGTAAAAATAACCTAAAGTCTCATTTCAAAAGAAAAAGAGTCTATGAGAGAATATAGTTTTCTGCTGTGAACTGAGATATTATCTTACATTCAAAGATGAAAATGATGGTCCTTTTTTTCACTGAATATGATACACAGAAGGTTGAAATATAACTGATACATTCAGACTTTAAATGAAATAGAAATACTTCTTAAACCAAATACTGACTATATTTATTTTTTTTCTCTTTGTACTATAAAATCTCAGACTCAACTCTTAGGGGTTGTTATGGATTGAATTGTATCCCCACAAAATTTCTGTCAACTTGGCTAGGCCATGATAGCCAGTATTGTGTGGTTGTCCACCATTTTGTCATCTGATATAATTTTCCTATGTGTTGTAAATCATACCTCTAAGATGTTATGATGCAGAATTAGAGGCAGTTATGTTAATGAGGCAGGACTCAACCTATAAGATTAGGTTGTAGTCAGTCTCTTTGGAGATATAAAAGAGAGAATCAAACAGAGAGACAGTGGGATCTTATACAACCAAGAAAGTAGTGCCAGGAGCAGAATGTGTGCTTTGGACCTGGGGTCCCTGCTCTGAGATGCTCCTAGACCAGGGAAAGATTCATGAAAGGGCCTTCGTCCAGGGCTGACACAGACAGAAAGGCTTCTCCTGGAGCTGGCTCCCTGAATTTGGACTTCTAGCCTACTAGACTGTGAGAGAATAAATTTCTGTTTGTTAAAGCCATCCACTTGTGGTATTTCTGTTATAGCAGCACTAGATTATTAAGACAGAAATGATCTAATCATAGTTTTTACTAAAATGTTCTTTACATTCTTAATAAATCTGATCATTCAGCTCTGTTACTCATAATTTTGTGTTTTCGATTTCTTTCCTTATTCTAGTTCTAGTCTCCCCTACCTGCCTCATTGGCCATAAAACTAAAATAAAGTATATCTTTCTGTCGTAGTTATTGGATATAGTTTTATTATCCCTTTTTTTGTGTTTAAAAGCACACACATACATACATGAAACAAAAACCCACAAATTGAGATCTATTTTTCATTTGGGACCTTCCACTTGCATGTTTTTGTTGCTCAGCGGCCTTACAATCTTAACATAAAGTCAATGACCTTCATGTGGGTCAATGCCCTTGATGTCACAACAATCCTTGTTAGTCAGTGGGGTAGGCATATCCAAGCCTAACGTTCCAATGTAAGTTTCAATCTGGGATAAAATTATTTTTTTTCTAGCAGTTTTTGGTAGCTTCTAAAAGCAAATTCACTATATGGACATTCACACTTAAACAACAAAATGTAATGTTTCTTTACTGATAATTAATAATTTATTCATCCCTTTCATTGTCCTCTGGGAAAATAAACTGATCTTCATTGTAAACAACTTCCAGGAAGACATGGCTACAGTCTACATGACTGCAAATATCATTGAAAAACAAACAAATAAATAAAAGAATATAGAAGATATATCTAAAGTTTTTATTTAAAAAAATATATTAAACTTGAGAACAATGATAGATCAAGTTATAGGTCTTCTAAATCTATATTCTCCTAAGGAAATACAGTTGGTTATATATAAAGTAATTGATCTCTGAAAATTATGAATTGTATTTAAACTTGGTATTTTAAAATATTTACTGATTTACTGGACTCAAGTGTTACATTTATTTTTGGGTCAAACTTAGTGAGTGGACACATTTTAGTTTAATTTACAAAAATTGCCTTATAATCAACTTGCTTGGTTATTGCTATTCTGAAGTAAGGAATAGGCTTTGAATGTATAATATCAATTTATAATAAAAGGACTCAAAATACCAAATTTGAGAGAGTAAAATAATATAATAAAAAAAATATTCAGAAGGAGGATTTAACAAACTTCTTATAACTGGACTTACTAGTAAAAATTCTTTTATGTTACCAAGTGTATTCAGAAAATTATAATTTTGTGTTGGTTTTAGCTATAATATTTTATTTTAAAATTTAGAATTACTAAAATCTAAAGGTGTAATGCAAGGTTTCTCAACCTTGGCAGTGTTGGCATTTTGGCTGGGTAATTGTTTGTTGTGGGGCTGTCTTGTGTATTGAAGGATTTTTAGTAGTACCCCTACCCATAAGATGCCCACATAATCATGACAACCAAAAATGTCTCCAGACATTTCCCAACATCCTCTGGGGAGGCAAAATCACGCCAATTAAAAACCAGTGTTACAATGTACAATATTTCCGTTTCAAGTAGTCTCAGAGCTAGCATATATTCCTTTTCTTATGAGGTCTTTAAAAATTACAGACCCCACTCTTAAAAAGCCTGTGAGCAGCCATCTAAGATACTCCACTGGTCTCACCCCTTTGGCAGCAAGGGAGAATGAAGGAAGCAAGATACAAGGGAAAGATTAATCCAAAGGACTAATGAACCACAATTACCACCGCCTCCACCAAACTAAGTCCAGTACAGCTAGATGGTGTCCGGCTACCACCACTGACTGCTCTGACCAGGATCACAACAGAGGGTCCCAGACAGAGCTGGAGAAAAATGTAGAACAAAATTCTAACTCACAAAAAAAGGCCAGACTTACTGGCCTGACAGACTGGAGTAACCTCGAGAGTATGGCCCCCGGATAGCCTTTTAGCTCAGTAATGAAGTCACTCCCGAGGTTCATGTTCAGCCAAAGATTAGACAGCCCCATAAAACAAACGGGGCACAACAGTCCAGGGACAAGGACTAGAAGTCAGGAGAGGGGACAGGAAAGCTGGTAATAGGGAAACCAAGGTTGAGAAGGGACAATGTTGACATGTCGTGGGTTTGTTAACCATTGTCATAAAACAATATGTGTAGTAACTGTTTAATGAGAAACTATTTGTTCTGCAAACCTCCATTTAAAGTACAATAAAAAAAAAAAAAAAAGAAGAAGAAAAAAAAATTATAGACCCCACATGTATGTATGAAAGACAGCTTTGGGAGCAAGTCAAGAAGCAGTAAAGACAGAACCTTTGAAACTCTTGACAGGTATTGGAGAAAAAATAAATTTTTCAGTTCAGAATCCAAGACAATATAAAAGAGTCAACAGTGCTATTTCTAAGTAAAAGTTGTATTTTTAATGTTCCATCACAAAGAAATCATTGTGACTGCTGAAAAATTAATTAATTAAAAATGTCATATGAAAACAATTATTAAAAAAACACTGATACAAATGAAATCTTACTTTTTTCTGTAGTACTCCCTGGTACTCTTTGGTCCCGTTCTTTAGACGGTACATTTGCCTTACAAGATTCAATTGCAGATCGTTTTACTGATGAAGATGAAAGTTCCACAGCATTATAAGAGTCATACAGATCCCAAGCAGTGGACATTATGCCTAAGTAAAGGACCAGAAAGTAAAAATTATTTTAAACCATATTCCAATATTTTAAGATTATACATAACTATTAATAGTGGATATCGCCATAGTGAAGAATATTTAAACCAGCAACCAGTTCAACAGAGTGCTCCATAGGGTTTTCAATGGCTGATTTTTTCTTTTTTCAGAAGTAGATAGCCAGGTCTTTTTTCCAAGACCTCTCTGGGTGGACTGGAACCTCCAACATTTCAGTTAGCAACCTAGCATGTTAACTGTTTGTATCACCCAGGGACTCTTTAGGAAAAACCTACTATTGTTTTACAACAATGGCAGGAAGGAAATAATGGGGATAAAGAAATAAATCATGAGGACACCTTAAGAGATCCTTAGTCATCACACTATCGGCATCTACAAATATGTTTGCACCTAAGGGATACCTCACGATTATCCTTATCTTCAGGAGTAAGGGAGCATGAAGAAAACAAGATTCAAGAAGATTAGTCCAAAGGACTAATAGACCACAACTACCACAGGCTCCACCAGACTGAGTCTAGTACAAGTAGATGGTGCCCAACTACCACCACTGACTGCTCTGACCGGGATGACAACAGAGGGTTCTGGACAGAGCTGGAGGAAAATGCAGAACAAAATTCTAACTCACAAAAAAAGACCAGACTTACTGGCCTGACAGAGACTGGAGAAACCTTGAGAGTATGGCCCCCAGACACCCTTTTAGCTCAGTAATGAAGTCACTCCCGAGGTTCACCATTCAAAGATTAGACAGCCCCATAAAACAAAATGAGACTAATGGGGCACAACAGTCCAGGGACAAGGACTAGAAGGCAGGAGGGGACAGGAAAGCTGGTAATAGGGAACCCAAGTTTGAGAAAGAACAGTGTTGCCATGTCATGGGTTTGTTAACCATTGTCATAAAACAATATGTGTACTGTTTAACAAGAAACTATTTGTTCTGTAAACCTTCATCTAAAGTGCAATAAAAAATAAAATAAACTATACCATAAAAATAATTATCCTTATCATCTTTCCTGACCCTCAACTTCCTCCCTTCTACCCCAATGCAAGTACAGCACAATCTTAGCAGTCTGTCATTATAGGGCTGCCTTGGTGATACGGACCTGGACAACCATGTTATAACAAAGGTATTTATGTTTCTTTTTAGAGTCTCTGGGTGGCAAAAAAAGTTAAGTGCTCACTTAATAACTGAAAGGTTGGCAGTGTAAGAATGGGTTTGCGATCTGAAAGATCACAGCCATTGAAAACCCTATGGAGCACAGTTCTACTCTGAAACACATGGGGTCTCCGTGAGTTGGAATCAACTTGAAGGCAACTGGTTTGGTTTTTTTACTTATGGTTAACATGTAACATATTCTACAGATCTCTTTTATTTGGAATTATCTGATCCCATTTTTATCAAGTAAAATTTCTGATATGCTTATTATGTGAAAAGATTGTTAGGAAAATGACAGAATGTTCTGAAGAAATTTGTGGAATAGTATGGTTATCATCTCTTTTAAAACTCAAGCCACACTCACATGTGGTTTGAAAAATTCTGTTCCTTAGGTTAGTTAAATTTATTCAAATAAGCAAATATAGCAATGGTCTCCAAATTAAAATTGACAATGCTGTTTATCTTCAGATAAAAAACAATGCCCACAATCCCTTTCACTGCTAATTTATAATGCCTGTATAGAAATTATTTTATCAGTGACAATGTAACAATATATTCCTACATACTAAACTTACTAAGCTTTCAGTTAAAGAAAAGTGATTTTATAAAGAGTTCTTTTCCCTGAAAATCAAAACAATCTGGTTCTAATAAATACAACTACCTCATTGTCAGAGCTATTATTTTCCTAATGTAAAATGACAGTGTTAAAGACCTCTGGTATCTAAAGATGTTTTTAATGGATAAGAATGTTAACTCACATTTCATAATAAGATTTCTATTTTAATGAACTTATCTTAGCAGCATCTAACAAAGTCATGCATGGAATAAAGACCTAGTATATTTTGCTGAATCGAAAGGATACAATTTCCATGATCATGAAGAGAATTTAGAAAGAAATCATGTCTTTGAATATTAAAGTATTTAACTTTCTTTTCTTTCCTTTAACTGAGAGTTTAGTAAGTTTAGCATATAGGAATATATTGTTACATGATTCACTGATAAAGTAATTTCTATATAAATTGCTATAAATTAGCAATGAAAGAGATGGGGCAATTCAAAGTTGTTTCTTATTTGAAGATAACAAATAATATTGGTAATTTTAGTTTGGTGACTATTTTTACATTTGTTCACTTGAACAACTTTAATGAACCTAAAAAACAGGAAATCTGAAACCGTATGTCATAATATCAAGTGCAAGATGGACAATAAAACAATGAATGATTGTGACTTCCCAATTTACAGTTATATACTATGAAAGAAAGTTTATTCTAACTAGTATCAGAAAAAAGTATTCCTAATGATACCTGTGTTTCAGCATTTCTGAAGCTAAGAAATATCTAAATAGTTTTTATAAGGTTAAAACATTCTTTCTCTTAGGTTAATTCAGACGGTAAAAGAGTAGCAATTGGCTATGTAACATCTATAGAAAAAATAATTTTACTTTTCGACCAAGTAAAAAGACATGCTCACTGTAAAAAAAAAAAAAAAAAAAAAAGATAATAAAGAAAACTAAAAGGAAGGTAAATACCATTTGTATTTCCCTCAGGTGATATTTCAGAGATAGTAACTGCTAACATTTTGGTGTATGTCCTTCCACAGATTCACATATACATGTATTTGTACATGAACAAACACATATGTATACTTTTAAATAAAAATTAGCTCATATCATATATATTTTTATTAAAAAAATTTTGATTGAAACATAATACACATATGAAAGAACCTTGCTTTATGAGACCTGGAAAGTTACAGGATTTAACTGTATTCACAAGTTAGCCAAGAGCACTAATACATTTGTTGAATAATTCATTCATCTGAAATGCCAACATCATCATCAATTTGTGTATGTATACTGTTAGGTGGGAAACTTTTTCCCACTTTTTGTGAACCTTTACAGAAAGAATTTTAACTAAATTAACACCTGTGGCTTCTCTCTGTCCCTCATTCACTCATTCCCAGGGAAAAGGAAATGGCTAGTCTGACAGGAGAGTTTTAGAGAAGGAACTGCAGCTCTGCCACCTCTGGATTCTTTTGTTAGATCTGCTCACTTGCAGAAAGCATGCATTCTGGTCTGCTCTTACCCCTGCAGGGGAGGTCTGTTCTTATTTAGTTGTGCCAGTTACTGATTGGTAAGATCTATTCTGGAAAGAAGAATTGGCAAGTCAAATTAGCTGTAAATTTAAGGCTACATTTTTTTCAATTAAAATTATTAGTAATTTTCTTTAAGGTTTTTCTCTGCTGGAGCAGATCTGCTGGTGTCCTGTCCATATTCCTTCTGCCTTACCTCTCTGGACAATCACCAACTGCCAGAACCTGAATTTCTTTGCACGGGAATACCTTTGGCCACCAGAGCCACTTTGATGCCCGCAAATCAGGCCAGAAATTGTGGGGAACTAACTAAGGCCTTCAGTCCTCAAATACTGATTTAGAAAGTTCGACCCTCAAGTGGGATAAATCTAGCTCCCAGTTTTCTCTGGTAGGACTGAATTCCAGTTATCTAAAAAGGTAATTTGTATGATAACATACCCTTTATTGGCTGCCTACCCTTTCCTGTCTCACTTGCTCACTCCTGTACCAATGTTTCTCAGGATTATCTCGAGAATAAACTACTTGCACTCAAAATCTTTTCTCAGAATCTTCTTGAAGAATCTCATGTAAGACCACCCTCTATATTATACCTATACAATATATTGTCTAGTTTTGAAAAAATGGAAAAATAAACACTAACACAGACTGTCATGGATTGAATTGTGTCCCCCAAAAAATATGAGTAGCAGCTTGGCTAGGTCATGATTCCCGGTATTGTATGATTGTGTTACCTGATGTGATTTCCTCATGTATTGCAAACTCTATCACTATGATGAGATTATATATGATCTCCTTATGTGTTGTAAATTCTATCACTGTGATAAGGTTATACTGATGAGGTTGGCAAGGTTAGATAGCATCTTAATGCAATCTCTTCTGAGATATAAAATAGAGAAGCGAACAGAGACACACAGGAACCTCATACCACCAAGAAAGTAGTGCCGGGAGCAGAGCGTGTCCTTTGGACCTGAGGTTCCTGCGCTGAGATGCTCCCAGACCAAGGAAAGACTAATGCATCACAAGGACCTTCCTCCAGAGCCAAACAGAGAGAGAAAGCCTTCTCCTGGAGCTGATGCCCTGAATTTGGACTTGTAGCTTACTGGACTGTGAGAGAATAAACTTCTCTTTGTAAAGCCATCCACTCGTGGTATCTCTGTTAGAGCAGCACTAGATGACAGACACAAACATATACAAAAAGAAGAAATTTTCCATCATTAGATGAGGATGCCCAGGAGAAGATAGTCAGAACAACCTCTGGGCCATAGTCTAATTACAGCTTCCCTGGGAGTTTATACATCACTTATGGGGAAGTCACAGGGCAAAATCGTGAATAAATCCTTCCCCTATTTAGGGCACCTGGCAAGCCTGAATGTCCAGTAAAATATGGTCAGAGTAAGTGGGCTGCTCTATGCTCTTTATTTTCTGCTCACCACAGCTTCTCTGCAGCTCTCAGGAGTAGAGTAAAACAGAACACATTTGTGTGGTAGAGTGAGTTTCTCAGTTTATCTAAGCAGCCCTCATGGAAGGGGAAGAAACTACATTAGAAATGGTAAAGGCAATCTAGACCAGAGAAAAATCTGGCAGACTCACCTAAACATTTTGTCCTCAGGTTACAAAGATGGTATGTCAGCAAGCATCTAGTTGATGACAGTAAACAATGTATCAGTCTCAAGACACACTGCTCTAATGTGAATTGACTGTCCTCTATTTTTGGTGCACAGCAGAAATCCCAGGCTCTCCCACCATTGTCCTGGGAATTCCTATCACCTCACTCCTATGCAAAATCTGTATTAATTGTATTCCTTGTCTTCCTCTTTCTTGATTTATGATTTGGTTTTGGCTGAATACATCTTTTAGTAACTTCTTGAGAAAGAAGAAAGGGAGGTAAATTTTTTGAGGCTTCACATATATATGACAGTGTATTTATGAGAAGAAAGACCTGGGGATCTGCTTTCTAAAGGTCACAGTCATGAAAATCCTATGAGCACAATTCCACTCTGAAATACATGGGGTTGCCATGAATCTGAATCAACTTGAGGGCAACTGGCATACCTATGGATGTAATCCTATTTGGAAGTAGGATTTTGTTTGTTATGTTAATGAGGCCATCAATGTAGGG
Organism: Dugong dugon; assembly: GCA_030035585.1. Lineage (NCBI taxonomy): Eukaryota > Metazoa > Chordata > Mammalia > Sirenia > Dugongidae > Dugong > Dugong dugon. The sequence goes on from CM057462.1 coordinate 95,932,132, forward strand.
TTTGTCCTAAATTTAATCACTTCTGAGTGCTATAAGAAGCAGCACAGACACAGAAACAAGCAAGCAAGAACAAACAGGGGAAGACAGATGCCATGTGAAGGTCACCAAGGAACCAAGGAAAGCCAGGGCTACAGATGCTGAAAGAGACAGGATCTTCCTCCAGAGCCAACAGAGAGAAAGTCTTCCGCTAGAGCTGGTGCCCTGAATTCAGACTTCTAGCTTCCTAAACAGTGAGAAAACAAATTTCTGTTGTTTAAAGCACCCACTTGAGGTATTTATGTCACTGCAGTACTAAGAAACTAAGACAAGGTCCAACTTCATTCTTTTATATCCAGTTGTCTCAGCAACATTTGTTGAAAAGACTATTCTTTCTTTCTCCATTGAATATTCTTGGCACCTTTGTCAAAAATCAATTGGCCGTGGATGTTTGGGTTTATTTCTAGACTTTCAATTCTATCCATTGGTCTATATGTCTGTCCTTATGCCAATACCACACTGTTTTGATCACTGTAGAATTATAGCAAGTTTTAAAATAGGAAGTGTTAGTCTTCTAACTTTGTTCTTTTTCAATACTGTTTTGGCTATTTGGAGCCCCCTGAAATTCCATATGAATCTGAGAATCGGTATTTCCATTGGAATTTTGATAGAGATTGCATTGAAATCTATAGATTGCTTTGGGAAGTACTGCCATCATAACAATTGTTTTCCAATCTATAAACACAGAATATCTTTCAATTTTTATTGCTCTTTTCAAAGAACCAACTTTTGGTGGTGTTGATTTTCTCTATTGTTTTTCTACTCTCGTTTTTGTAGATCTCCACTCAAATCTTTATTATTTCCTTCTTTCTTCTGGCTTTGAGTTTAATTTACTCTTATTTTTCTAACTCCTTAAGGTGTAAACTAGGTTATTGATTTGAGATTTTTCTTCTCTTCTTAATGTAGGCATTTGTAGCTATATATTTCCCTCTAAGCACTGCTTTCACTGCAGCTCGTAAGTTTTGGTATGTTTTCATTCATTCTGAAGTATTTCCTAATTTCTCTTGTAATTTCTTCTTTGATCTATTGATTTTTTAAGAGTGTGTTGTTTACTTTCCATATATTTGTGATATTTCCAATTATCCATCTGTTTTTGATTTCTAGTTTCATTCCATTGTGGTCAGAGAAGGTACTTTGGATGATTTCAATCTTTTTAAATTCATTGATACTTACTTTGTGGTTTAACATAATGGTCCACTCTGGAGAATATTCCATGTGAACTTGATAAAAATGTGCATTCTGCTGATTCTGCGTGGAGTGTTCTGTATGTCTGTTATGTCTCATTGGTTTATATTGTTTTTCAAGTCTTCTATTTCCTTATTGATCTTCTGTATAGTTGTTCTGTCCATTACAGAAAGTGAGGTACTGAAGCCTCCAACAATTCTTGCAGAATTAGTTCTCCTTTCAATTTTGTCAATTTTGCTTCATATAATTTGTTATACATTCTTCAAGGATTTAATCTTTTTTCAATATATAATGTCCTTATTTGTCTCTTGTAACAATTTTTCACTTAAGTCTACTTAGTCTGAAACTAGTATAGACATCTCAGCTTTCTTTTGGTTACTATTTGCATCTTTTCATTTTAAACTTATTTTGGATCTAAAGTGAGCCTCTTGCAGACAGCATACAGTGGGATCATATTTTCATCCATTCTGCCAATCTATTCTTTTAAATTGGACAGTATAAGCCCTTTACATTTAAAGTAATTACTGATATGGAAGGACTTATTTTTATCATTTTGCTATTTATTTTCTATATCCCATCTCTTGTTTCTCAATTCCTCCATTACTGTCATCTTTTGTGTTTGATTTTTTTGTAGTATATCATGTTTATTCCTTTCCTGTTTCATTTTTTACAAATGTTTTTATAAGACTAATTATTGCCTACTCTGATATTAGTCTTAAAATCAGTTTTTATAAATGTCTCGCGAACATTTCAAGAGTACAAAGTTCTACCACATAGTATATAAAAACTAAGCTTGATAATTATGCTATTCAGACCTTCTATATTCTTATTTATTACTTGTTAACTTATTTGTCAAAATCTGAGAGTTAGATATCATAGTTCTCAACTACTGTAGTGGTGTAGCCAAATTTTCCTTGTATTTTTATTTTTGTTTTATATATTTCAACATTTATTTGTTGATTGGCTAATTCAAAGAACATATATTAAAATAGGGTAGTTTATTAAGCAGACTGTAGGACCTGGGTGGCACAAGTGGTTTGCAATCAGCTGCTAACCTAAAGGTTGGCAGTTTGACCTACCCAGCATTTCTGCAGAAGACAGACGTGGCAAATGTCTTCCATAAAGATTACAGCCAAGAAAACCCTATGGAGCAGTTCTACTCTGTAACATATGGGGTCTCCATGAGTCAGAATCAACTTGACAGCAATGGTTGTTGTTGTGTCTTGTTTATTAAGAAGACTAAAACATGGATTACCTTTGTCCTCCATTATGACTTTGTCACATTGAACTTCTTTCGTCTTTGGTGCTCCATTAATAGTCTGCATCATCCTTTCAACATATAAATCATTGCCTGTTCTATTTTTACAAAGAATTTCATAATTCCTGTTTCTCTGGCTGTAAAAAAATAAAGTATACTCAACTCATTAAGAAAAATGCTTATTACCACATATATCATTTCTTTATACAGCATTACCCTTTCCCTTACAATTACTTTCACTGAAAAGTGAAGTGAGAGTTCAAAAATATCATTAGAAAAGATTTTGCATTGAGCTACATTCAAAGCACTCTTTCATAGTATACCTCTCAACACCCCTATGACCTTCATTCGCCATCAACAATAAGGTAAAACTATATTCACATTGATCTTATGAAATTTAAAACAGACAAAGCTATACATTTCCCTCAAAGTACTACTTTTATGGCATCCTACAAATATGTATTATTTTCTCAGTGGTGTGGTTCTGAGTATTTTTTTTTTTCATTTCCATTATGATTTCTTCTTGATCCATGAGGAATTTATAAATGTGCTTTTTCAATTTCCAAATGTATAGATGAATGTTTGTGTATGTTTTAGTTGAGATTTATGTAACTGATTTTTAACTTCATTGCATGTGGTCAGAGAATTTAATTTGTATGGTTACCACCTCTGAAATTTTTTGACAACTTCCTTCATGGTCTTGTGCATGGGTGAGTTTTGTAAATGTTCCATTTTTGCTTGAGAAGAATGTGTGCTCCCTAATTATTGAGTGCAGAGTTCCACATATGATCATTAAATTTTTTTTTTTAACGTTTTGGGTAGCAATACTAATTTTTATGTCTGATGGACCTGGGCTCCTGGTGGCACAGTGGTTAAGAGCTTGGCTGCTAACCATATGGTCAGCAGTTTGAATCCACCAGCCTCTCCTTAGAAACCCTATAGGACAGTTCTACTCTGTCCTACGGGGTCACTATGAGTCGAAATCGACTTGACAACAATGGGTTTTTATACTAATTTTTTTTGTATGATCAACCTATCAATAGTTGAGAGAGGTGTGTTAAATTGCCTACTCTGGTGTTAGTCTTACCAAATTTCCAGTTTTTGCTTCATATATTTTCAGGTTATTTTATTAGAAGAATATAAGTTTATAATTGTCATACCTTCCTATCATTATGAAATGATCCTCTTTATCCCTAATAATTGCTGTCAGTTTAATTGCTTCTCTGTAGGTGATATGCCTTTTTACTTCTTTTCTTTTATTTTCCCCTTTCTATTTTAAAAAGATTCTTTTTATATTTGGTGTTCTGGAGTGTCAGCAGAATGCACCAAGTACATTTCTTTTTGGTGGATTTCTTTTTATTTATTTCTATTTCTGTGGAATTGTGTCTTTCAAAGGTTTAGGAAAGAGTTTACCCACTCTCTTTGAATAGTATCTCTCCTCCATTCTTTCTATTCTGCCCGTCTGAAACTGAGTAGATGTATATTAGACCTTCATTCTATTATCAATATCTTTTTTAACTTCTCTTTCATATTTTATATCCTCTGGTCTCTCCAAGCTTCATTCTGTTGTAATTTACTCAGATCTACTTTCCAATTCATTAAATATCTATTCAGTTATGTCAAATATATGTTTAAAACCAATGTTTATTTTTTAACTTTAACAAATACACACACACAGTTTATTTCTGAATCAGGCTCATTATTTTGATAGTTTTTTAATGTTAATCATGTTTTAACTCTTTCATTTCACTAATATTATTAAAAGAAATGCTAAATTTTAAATGTTAAATTTCTTTTAATATTTCACATATATTTTATATTCTAAATCTGATACCATTGTCCATAGTCCTCAGAGTCTAAATCTATGATTTGTTATTTCTGTTTACTCTCACTCATAATGTCTTGTTTCTTTATTGGTTTGGTGTATTTTTACCAAACTCAATCTGAAGAAACCTTAACAGCCTAAACTGCGCATGTTTTCCTCCAGAGATTTCTGTTTGTTTCTGATAATAGCCAGAAGACCCTACTGACCAAGAACAACTTAAGAGCCCTTTGAAGGTCTTAGTTTAATATAGGAATCTCTCTTACAGCCCCCTCAGTCTGTTGGGAACCCAAGACTTACTAGTGGCTTCCAGATTCCTGTGTTAATATTAACCTTTGCTGCCAGCACAAGCCCTCCAATGTATCTATTTTGCTTTACATTGTATAGTAGACAATTCTCACATATTTTATCATTGGATAGGGATCATGTCCCAAAATTTAGTGGACTCTTTTAGTGCTATGAATCATATCCAAATGATATTTGATGCTAAGTAATCTGAATGCTTATATTAATAATCTACTTATATTCATTAGTAAAGAGAAATAGAAAAATCTTCTCTAAAATAGTGAATTAAACTATTTCCCCATAACATATTTCCCCCTCTTAAGTTTTAAATGTAAAAAGTCTGTTCTTTCTTTCTTAAATTGATAATTTTTATAGGAGTAAAAGAATACTAAAACTTACAGAGACTTGTTAGCTTCGCTTACTTCTTTTATTATTTGCCTTATTCGTTCATCTATCTTTTTAAAAATATGTAAAAGCTATGGCCTCTTCCTCTAGAAAAATGCAATACAGCATGAACACATAACTTTACATATACTTTCACTGGACACATAACCCCCAATGTTTATCCAGGAATTCCAAAGAACCTTTCACAGAAACAAGAACCCTGATTTAGCATTTAAATTACAAAAGCAACGTGGACAACTGAACCATACTTACTTTACTCTCTCAGCTTCTTCAGATTCCACGGAGACCATGACTGTTGGCAGGTCAAAAAATCTCAGTGTTTCTGTCTCTGTGAGTATTATCTCTATATTCTTCTCCAAATCTTCTTTTGTTACAATTTTTTCAAGTATTGTCCTCACAACTCGTAAATCTAAAAGACATAACTTAATAAAAATCATTTACTAATTGTTATTTTCAATTTGTCTTTTTCCTCCTAGTCACAGAAATGCTATGATGGGTCATACACTGCAGGTGGCTTTAGATAGTTAACGTGAAAGTGGAAATATATAGACCAAGGAAGGCTTCTGAGAGAACTTTTACTTTCCTGATAAATGAGGAGGATGTGACTGGTTCTACCCATTTATCCGTCTTTCTGCTTTTAATATGAATATAATGTCCAGAGCTGGGAAAAAGGTGTTTTGAGACCATGAGACAAGAAGCAAGAAAAGGCATAATAAGAGATAATAGCAAACTGCCAATCCAGAGTCTGACATAATTGAGTCAAAAAAAATCAAAGCCAAAAACCGCCTACTTCTTAACTTCTTTTAATGTGAGAAAAATAAGTCTTTATTTGTGTAAGTTAATGTTGGCTGAGTATTCCATTACCTCTCAAAAGCATTCCTATCAGTTACACCTCCTTGTACTAAAAAGAAGAGTCCAACAAATACCAATTTTCTGACCTTCAATATGTTCACCAATCCCTCATTGTCATCTCAAATGAAAGACATCCTTGCTGTACTCCAAGGCAAATGACCCTCAAGGAACTACCTATTCCTTCCAGCACTTTTAAATTTTTTATTGTGGTAAGTATATACATAACAAAACATTTGCCAACAGATAGTCATGATGGTTACACAACATGATGAATGTTATGAATTGTAAAAAATGTTGAAATTTCCAGAACTTTTGATCATCCATTATTTCCTTGTTCTTGTATCTTTACTTTCATAATCCTTTGTATTGCTTCACATTTTATCCTCTGCCTGTATTGGTCTTCCCCTACTTCCAACGAATTCCTATTCATCTTAAAACACCTAATTCAAAAGTTGATCATGTTCTCTGTGAAGTCTTTTTCTTTTTTCAGTTCAGAGGAATTAATCACTGCTTTCTAAGTGCTCCCATATATCCTGCATATGTCTTATTATGACATTGATCATGCTGTATCAGAATTATTTGTCTCCCTAGTTATAAGTTGAGCCCTTTTTAAACAGGGCCAGTGATTCCTGAGGCTGGTTGTGCAAAGCAAAAGAATCACTTTGGGAACTTTTAAAAAAATATACATACTCCTCTGGTAATTCTCATGTAGCTACTCCATGGGCCAGTATTTTGAAATCATTACCATAGTTCTTTTATCTCAAGTAACTGCCATATAATAAGTATATTTGCTAGATAATAGACTGTTACTGAAATAAGTGTGTTTTCTTTACCTGTATAACTAGCCAATCTTTCTCGTTTATAAGATGGTTCTTCTAGGTCTTCTGCTATTGATTCAGTTGTTGATACACTTGACTTAGAAACAGTACTGCTTCCTAAAGCTGACCTTTAATAATGAATAACATTACTCATTTATTTACATGTCCTTATAGGCAATTAAAAATATAAATTAAAACATTCAGATGAAGAAACCAAATATACTATAATCATATCAGAATAAATACTGTTATATCAGGTAATATACTATTATCATATCAAAATAAAACTTTTCTAAACATTGAGTTTACTTTTAATGTTCTTTAGTCATTTTTAACACATTTTAGAGATAAGTAAGACATACTATTTAACCTATGCTTAAAGTCATTCAATGGAGTCCCAATATATTTAGGATAAAATCTAAAATCTTATGATAAAATCCAAAATACAGCCTACTTACCCATCTTCCTTATTATCACTCTTCCCCTTGATCTTTTGCTATAGGTACACTGCTTTTTGTTTTTTAAAAATTCTTCAAACTTGTGAAGCTCTCCCTCTCTTACTTCAGGACCATGGCTGGAACAATCTTCCCTTCATTTTTTACCTGGTTTCTGCTCATTTTTCAAATCCCATTTTTATAAATTTTATAAAGGTTCTGTCAACATTTAATTTTTTTAAAAATCTATTTACTAAGCAGGAAATCAATACTTTGAAGAAGCCAAAAATAATTTCCTTAAACATATTAATTTAACATTACTCCATGATACTGTATTTTTTTTTTTTCCTATTTATAATCCCAATTGCCTTCTCTAAAGGGTGTGTCCTGTTTACTGGATGATCCTTTGTTTTGCAGAACACTCCCATGGCTTGTGTATGTAAATATGCAGACAGACTCTAGAGCTGAATATAATTTCTCTGTATTATAAAACAGAAGATAAGTCAAACCCTAGGAGAACAGGGATTTGTATGAGAGAATAAGGAAATTAAGGAAAACCATCCCTTCCCATAAATTGCTGCATAAAAGAAACTTAGAAGAAAAAAAAAAGTCTAATTGGAATTTGCAGTTGTTAACTATGAGGGGTGTGATATAAGCCCCAATCTTTTGGTTCTTCAGGAAATATTCATTAAAGTCTGTATTGTTCACAAAATAATTTGGTGTGAGTGTAGGGGAACTCTTAAGACATGTAGAACTCTGAATCTAATTAAGTAATGACAGGAAGATAGAGATAGCACACTAGGATGACACAGTAGAGCTGGGAGGCTGGCAACAATGGACATCTGAGAGAGAGAACCCCAAAATTATATGAGGGATTTGGTGTAAGTAGAGGACCCTAGCTGAAGCCTGAGAAAAAAATTATTTTAAAATAGCAGTTTTTCTCTCCTGTGCTTAACCTTTAGTCACCCTTAAAAATATACCCTGAAGGAAGTATTTTTCTCTGTGATCAAGCAGAAGCAGGATGTCACAGCCTATTCCCAGAAGGTCTTTTCCTCAAAGGGCAAGCAGATGCAGGATGTCTACAGCCTGTTCCCAAAGAATCTTGACACATAGTATTATCAAAAAATCTCCTTTATAATTGTTGTTGTCAGGTGTCATCAAGTTGGTTTCGAATCATAGTGAGCCTATGTACAACAAAATGAAACACTGTCTGGTGCTATGTCATCTTCACAATCATTGCTATGTTTGAGCCCCTTGTTGAAACAACTGTGTCAATCCATCTCATTGAGGGTCTTCCTCTTTTTCACTGACCCTCTACCTTACCAAGCATGATATCCTCCAGGGACCGGTCCTTCCTGATAACATGTTCAAAGTATGTGAGATGAAGTCTTGTCATCCTCGACCTCCAGAAAAGGCAAGTTCCCAGAAAAGCATGCCATGTCATTGTCCTATGATCTTCTGTGTAGCCCCCCACCTGCAAGTATCACTACAATCTAAGATGTCACCAATCACTGAAATCCACCTATATGTTACCCCCCAAACATTGACAAGCCCCTGCTTTGAGAAAGCCTGCCTCTAACTTCCCTGGTTGCCTGAAAAACAGTCAGAATATTGTAGCCCCCGCTCTTTGTCTACACCCTATAAAAATGTTTGTGTGATTATCGTGCCTCAGACTTTGTAGTTTCATTTTCACGAGCCACATAGTTCCTGGTTTGATCTGATTTTTAATATTTAGTAAATATCTTTATTTCCATCACAATACAAGGTTTCTTACCATCAGCATTTTTGGTGCCATAAGCGGGATCCAAAAGTAACTTGCCTACTGAGACCTCAAGGGACCATGAACCCAGAGCATTGGCACCTACACAAGACCTTTGTGCTTGATCCACTTCCCCAGTTCTTGGGGGTTGCCTCTAGGTAAGACCTCTTGGACCAGCCTTCATTCTCTTTGCATTGAAGTCCTCTGAGGTTTATTAACGGCCTTTTGTCTCTTTACTTTCTGTTCACTATTAAGCCTGTTTGATGAGTTCATTAGGTACTTTCACTTTGAATTGCTGTTTGGTCCAGCCATCTGAACTTGTTTTGTTTTCTCTAAATGCCCATTACGTTCCTTCAGGTGTGTTTTCCTCCTTTGTGAAAGACTCCGGAGCAAAGTTTAACTGTTTTTCACATGTGTGGTTACTATCTTAGTAAATATGGGGAGTGCTAGCTCTAAAGATGTAGTGGGACCACCTGCAGGTACTCCTGCTGCTTATATGTATATATGTTACAATCCAATTACCCGTTTGTTTTTAGATAAAATCACTGAGGATAGCCTTAAGGACCAATGGCCCATATGGGGATCTTTTGACATGTCAAAGTTAATCATTCTGCACAATAAAATTAGAACAGAAAGGCTCTTGGATTAAGAAACTTCTAAGAAACAACAAGAAAGCAGAATTGCTTCATTATAGGCTACTGTATCCAAATTAACAAAACAAGGAGCTACAATGTCAAAGCCCTGCTCCTTTCTCCCATTTAAAATCCATACTAATATGGACACTGAGCATACTCTCCAGTTAGAGAAACCAATATGCTTAAAATAAGAGATTAGGTTTCTAGCTGGCAAAATGAATTAGGTTCAAAAGAATTCCCCATGTGGTTGTCTTGTATAATAATATATAAGCCTGGTTGTTGAGCTGCCCTCGTGCACCAATAAATTTATGTAATTTTTCTGACTCATTTTGAATCTAAGTTTTTCTGTCTTTTCTCAGGAAGCTGTGACTAGTAGTTGTTTTTTGTTTTTTCTTTTCATGAGGCAGTCTTTTAAGTCTTAGGAAAACTGCTTAGTGTGGCTTCTAATAACTACTTTGAAAAACTTTAATATAAATTGGTATATTTAAAAAATACACTAAAAAAGGACAAATATTCTACATTATTTCTCTAAAGGATCCTATAAAGCATGCAGAAGATAGGATTTTAAAAATATAATAATTTCCTACCTCTAGATGGTATTATTAAACTAGATTTCAATATATCTTCAAGGAACATACTATGACTGGTTTAACAATAAATAAACACTTATATAAGTTTAATAGTCTAAATATTTCTAGAAATTAATAAAAGTGAATTTCTTTGGACAAAGATTTTTATATTCTATACTATGAGCCCTGGTGGTGCAGTGGTTAAGAGTTCAGCTGCTAACCAAAAAGGTCAGTAGTTCAAATCCACCAGCAGCTCCTTAGAAACCCTATGGCACAATTGTCCTATAGGGTCATTATGAGTTGGAATCAACTCAACGACAACAGGTTTGGTTTCTGGTTATAGCATGTCATCTTAAAAACAAAAGCTTTTTAAGTAACTTAAGCTAAATATTATATGAAATGTGTTTTATTTAAAGAAAAGGGGTAATTTCCAAGCCCTTTAGATTACTTACTAATATTAAATTGAGTTAATATCCTAGTTTATACTCTTTTGCTTTTTATGTCACAGAGAAAAAATACATATATACACACACATATATACATATAGGTCTGCTGATAAATATGTTCATTACCGAAACTTAAAGAGGTGCACGAAAGGTTTATTCAAAAGGGAATATATTTGATATAATCAAAGTTTTATCCATCTGAATAAATTTAACGGGTTAAATTATGAAAATTTTAAGAACTCTTAGTATCAAATAACATATAAAGCAAGAATTAGGTTTCTTGCTTTAAAATAACAAAATTTTCTTTAATTCCTGAGTTAAAGGGTTAATTTATTCTTTGTGTAATCTGCCTCAAAGACAAGGGGTTGAGGTCTCATTAAAATAAAATTCCTAAGTTGAAACCAAGCTACATGATTTTGGGAGATAAAAAAAGAACTAAGGTTTTTACCTTTAAAATCTTTGGTTTAAATAATTTAAAGTATGGTTTTCCAGTGAACTAACGATTTTAAAATTCATAGCAAGTGCCCAAGGATTTGTTTCTATTTTATAAAAAAAGAAAAAATACAAAAAAGAATTTATTTAATATATTATGAATTACATAAAACATATCAGGAAAAGTGCCAAATTTTCTTTAAGTTAAAATTTATATGTCAAAAATATTTGCCTAAAACTCACAACAAGCACTTAATATTGTCATTATTTTATTAATTTCAATTACTAACTTGGTTGTTACTTTGCTTCCTTTAAGTCTAACATCATCAAAGCCAATGATTTTAACTGGGAAATATACACGGTTTACCCATAAAGTTTTTATTACCATTCAAATGCTTGTTGTTGTTGCTCTTGTTAGGTGCCACTGAGTCAGTTCCGACTCATAGTGACCCTATGTACAACAGAATGAAACACTGCCAGTCCTGCACCATCCTCACAATTGTTGCCATGCTTGAGCCCACTGTTGCAGCCACTGTGTCAATCCATCTCGTTAATGGTCATCCTCTTTTTTTCCTGTCTACTTTACTAAGCATGATGTCCTTCTCCAGGGACTGGTCCCTCCTGATAACATGTCCAAATTATGTGAGGCATAGTCTTGCCATCCTTGCTTCTAAGAAGCATTCTGATTGTACTTCTTCCAAGACAGATTTGTTCATTCTTTTGGCAGTCCATGGTATATTCAATATTCTTCAGCAACACCATAATTCAAAGGCATCAATTCTTCTCTGGTCTTCCTTATTCATTGTGCAGCTTTCATGTGCATATGAGGCAATTGAAAACACCATGGCTTGGGTCAGGTGTACCTTAGTCTTCAAGGTGACATATTTTCTTTTTAACACTTGAAAAAGGTATTTTGCAGTAGATTTGCCCAAGGCAATGTGTTGTTTGATTTCTTGATTGCTGCTTCCTGGGGCGCTGACTGTGGATCCAAGTAGAATGAAATCTTTGACAACTTCAATCTCTTGTCCATTTATCTTGATGTTGTTTATTGGCCCATTTGTGAGGATTTTTGTTTTCTTTATGTTGAGGTGTAATCCATAATAAAGGCTGTGGTCTTTGATTTTCATCAGTAAGTGCTTCAAGTCCTCTTCACTTCTAGCAAGGAAGTTGTGTCATCTGCATATAGCAGGTTAATGAGTCTTCTTCCAATCCTGATGCCCCATTCTTCTTCACAGAGTCCAGCTTTTTGGATTATTTGCTCAGCATATAGATTGAATAAGTATGGTGAAAGAATACAACCCTGATACATACCTTTCCTGACTTTAAACCTCACAGCATCCCCTTGTTCTTTTCAAAAAACTGCCTCTTGATCTATGTACAGGTTCCTCATGAGCACAGTTAAGTGTTCTGAAATTCCCAGTCTTCAAAATGTTATCAATAATTTGTTATGATCCACACAGTCAAATGACTTTGCATAATCAATAAAACACAGGTAAACATCTTTCTGGTATTCTCTGTTTTCAGCCAGGATCCATCTGACATCAGCAATGATATCCCTGGTTCCACATTCTCCTCTCAATCCAGCTTGAATTTCTGGCAGTTCCCTGTTGATATATGGCTGAAGTCACTTTTGAATGATCTTCAGCAAAATTTTACTTGCATCTGATATTAATGACATTGTTCAATAACTTTTGCATTTGGTTGGATCACCTTTCTTGGGAATAGGCATAAATATTGATCTCTTCCAGTCAGTTGGCAGGTAGGTGTCTTCCAAATTTCTTGGCATAGATGAGTGCACACTTCCAGCGCTGCATCCGTTTGCTGAAACATCTCAGTTGGTATTCCGTCAATTCCTGCAGCCTTGTTTTTCACCAATGTCTTCAGTGCAGCTTGGACCTCTTCCTTCAGTGTCATCAGTTCCTGATCATATACTACCTCCTGAAACAGCTGAACATCGACCAATTCTTTTTGGTATAGTGACTCTGTGTATTCCTTCAATCTTCTTTTGATGCTTCCTGCAGTGTTTAATATTTTCCTGTAGAATCCTTCAATATTGCAACTCGAGGCTTGAAGTTTTTCTTCAGTTCTTTCAGCTTGAGAAATGTTGAGTGTGTTCTTCCCTTTTAGTTTTCTATCTCCAGGTCTTTGCATATGTCATTATAATAGTTTACTCTGTCTTCTGAAGCCACCCTTTGAAATCTTCTGTTCATCTCTTTTACTTCATCATTTCTTTCATTTCCTTTAGATACTTAACGTTCAAATGTTTACAGACTTAATAATCTTAATATATTCTTCATATGTCTCAAGATTTTTATATCTGAAACTCATTGAAAATGAGGTTAATTATCATATTCACAGATATTTTTGTCTAAAGTTTTTTATTTGACTTTATTTGGCTTTACACTACTTTTGTAGTTAATTCCCATCAGATATTTTCGATTTAAAAAATTTTTATTATAAGTTAACCATAGCCATTTTTTTAGTTTGCCATTCACAGATAAGTTTTATCTTACTGATTCACTAAAAACACAACAAAAATGGACTAGGATATATCAGACCTATAAAAAGCAAAAAACCAAACCCATTGCCATCGAATTGATTCCAACTCATAGTGACACTATAGGACAGAGTATAACTGCCCCCTAGGGTCTCCAAGGAGTAGCTGGTGGATTTGAACTGCTGACCTTTTCGTTAGCAGGTGAGCACTTAACCACTGTGCCACTAGGGCTCCCAGACTCATAAAGAGGACTATAATATACTGAACATGGATACAATTAAACTAAGTTAATATTTTTAGAGCTTTTATGTAGAAACTAACAGGGTTTTTCAAGTTTCTGCTAATACAGAATAACATAAAACCAAAATTAACTACACGTGACTGAGTAAACGAATTACTATAAGATTTATACGAAAATATTACTAATATACAACGTTCTGTTCTCTAGATATAAAAACCATTTTTTCCTTCTTTCCTGTTTTTAATGTATGAATTGGCTATTTCAGGAAATAATAACGCTATACTGGTTACAGAATATCCTATGAATTAAAAGATGTTACGGCTCATGTCAAAGTTCTGATTAAATATATTCAGAAATGCCACAGACTCCAGGAAATAAATACTATAATGACTATGATGAAGAAGTAATTCTTCAAAACCAAATGGCCTTCCCTTATGTTACTTGGAGCCCTGGTGGCATAGTGGTTAAGAACTCGGCTGCTAACCAAAAGGTCTGCAGTTCAAATCCACCAGCCACTCCTTTGAAACCCTATGGGGCAGTTCTAGTCTGTCCTATTGGAGCGCTATGAGTCAGAATCAACTCAAAGGCAATGGGTTATGTTACTTATACCAACTCTAAGATTGTTAAATATTATCAATTTTAATCCAATACTTTGTTTTCACAGGTTAAAAGAGCCTTTGATGACCAAAAACCAAAATCTCAAAATCTTCCTGATATTGTTCCAGGGGACAGTGTATATTAGAAAAGACCTCAGCTAAAAAGTTCCCTGGAACCTCATTGAAAAGAACCGTATGTAGTTCTCCTCACTAATCCTCATGCCACTAAATTACAGGGAGTTAAGAACTGGATTCATCTCCCCCAACTAAAAAAGACTGCAGCTTCTACCTGGACTGTCCAACCAACTAAAGGACTCAGACTAAAATTCAGCCACCCCAGTACACAAAAACAGACATTTATGACAGAAGCAAACAGCTCTGCCCAAGATCACAGAAAAGATTTAGGCAAGTAGCTGAGATGTCTGGACTATGCTTTATAATCTTTGCTTTCCTGTTTATCTTGATTATCCTTCACCAAGTTGGTATTGTCCCCTGGTAAGGTAAGTTGTATGGAAACTCCTGAAGTAACTGCTCTTCGTTTAATACTTATAACTTTTAAAGTGCCATTATTTTATCAACTGAGATTTATAAATTGGTAATTCGCCACCTGTTACTTTCTGATTTACATCCACCCCTTTCTTTCTCATGCATATGCAGGCTGTTGAAGTCGTTACACTTGTTTCTACTGGTGTGGGTGATCCTTATAAAATTACATTTATATTACCTTATCCCTATGTTGGTAAATTTCCCTCCATGGTATTAATTCTTTATGTCCCCAATAGATATGATTGCCACTGCCTAACACTTATAACCTTTGATGGTGCCTTATTTTATAAGTTAAGATTCATAAATTGGTAATTTTGAACTAATTGTTTTCATGCTAAAACTATTATATAATATTATATTAATCATCATTATTTTACTGATAATAGTCACTATTTTCCTATTAGGAATTGTATATATACCTTTAAATAAAAGAGAAATTTATTTGTAAATCATTATTATTTTTATGATCTTTGCATTACTACATTATTTTTGGTTAATATTTTTATATTATGGAACTTTTCTCAAGTTCCCTATAACCACCATTAATACATAGCATAAAAATGCCTTTATTAAAATAACCCAGTCAGTAACTAGTACCAGTAACCTGTCTAACCACTGGATTTGCATTAAACTCCAAAATCTGGCCTCACGAATTCAGATCCATTAATTTCTCTCATACTAAATTATAATTTTGTCCCCATTGCTACCATCAACTTTAATATCGCTGTTAGGTAAACCATATGTGTGAGACTGTGGCAACCCCCTAGGTTATTAACTCAACTCCAGTTCCCACGTTTCAGTCTAACTCAAATTAGAGTTAAGGATTGTTCTAAAGTAACTTGAAACTCTTCAGACTGTAAAAATGAGCACTTAATTTCATATAATGCCCCTCCCAGATTTTGGAAAGGAGCTTTTACAGGAAATTTAACAGCATGCCTATAGGGAAAAAAGGCTTTTTGTGTTCAAATGTAGAATTGGCTAAACTTTAGATGATTGCCTATTTATAACATCTCCTTGACAGAAAATAGTCCTGAACAAATAAAACATCCCTCTCCCAAATAATCACACTTGAACTGACAAAATATGTGCCCCATATAGATAGATACGTATTTTTATGTAGGGGATAAAGACACCCAACCAACTGCCAATCCAAACTCAAATGACGAGTTCCATACCTGGGCTTTATCCTATTTAAATAATTAGAATATGATAGGCCAATGTACATTAGGTCTTTTAGGAGTCCCTCTAAATTTCCATTCCTATGATAAAAACATATATTGGACCAATAATGTGAACATCTTCAGCCATCACAAAAGAAAATATGTTATAGAATCTAATGAGAACCCTATAATGGACAGACCCAGAGAAAAATGGACATTCCTTTGAGGACTCCTACCCCATATTGGTATCCCTGAATTTCAAAAATCTATTCACAGTGTATCTACTATTATGCTCCAAATAACTGATAAGCTCACTAATAGTATAAATGCCCAACAGAAGTCCCTAAAATCTTTAGTTAAAGTCATACTGGATAAGAGAATTTCCCTTGATTTTCTTCCAACCCAACAAGGAGAAGTCTGTGCAGCTGCCAATACCTCCTCCTGGACTTGAATAAATACTTCAACAGAAGTAAAACAAAATATCAGACAAGTGTGCCAAAAGGCCACTTGGCTTCAAGTACCCCCCATGTCAAACTCCACTTTTCTAAATATTTTCAGCTAGCTACCCTCAGGGATTGGATCATAGATCAGATTTCTATTATTAACTAGATTAAGGATACTTATTGTTATTGTAATTATTATCAGAACTATCAAATACTATACAAAAGTTACCTCCAATGTTTTAACCCAGAAAACCAACCTTTTACCCATTTAAAAAACAATGTACATTAACAAAACTATTTTCCAGATGAGGTTAAGCTTACTCCCTACACCAGTTCCCTTGAATGACCAAACAATTCCTTCTAATATAGCCCTGCTTCTCTCTCTCTCCCAAAAACATCTAAAGAAAACTGCCAAAACTATGACATGGTGAAGCCCTCGAATAGTGCCTGGATACCAAAAATAGTAGTGCCTGGAGTATTAAAAGCTTATAATAAATAAGTGACCATCCAGAGACCCACCATGTCCATACAAAAAAAGACATTCTTTAAAGTAGAATCAAAGAATTTCCCCAAAAATCATTGATCAAAAGGAGGGAATGAGAGAGAGAACCCCAAAATTATACGAAGCATCCGGTATCAGTAGAGGACCCTGGCCCAGGCCTGAAAAAATCCTCATTTTAAAGCAGCAGTTTTTCGCTCTTGTGCTTAACTTTTAGTCACCCTTAAAAATATACCCTGAAGGAAATATTTTTCTCTATGGTCAAGCAGAAGCAGGATGTCACAGCCTGTTCCCAGAGGGTCTTGACACACAGCATTATCAAATCTCTTTTACAATGGATCTCCAGAAAAGACATGCTTGAAAAAGCAGTTTAATAGTAAGTTCCCAGAAAAGCATGTCCTTTCATTGTCCTATGATCCTCCATGTACCCCCCACAACCTGCAACTACTCCTGCAAACTAAGATAAGGCACCAATCACTGAAGTCCATCTATGTTATCCCCCAATCACTGACAAGCCCCCACTTTGAGAAAGCCCACCTCTAACTTCCCTGGTTGACTGAAAACAGAATATTGTAATCCCCACTGTTTGCCAACCTATATACATGTTTGTGTGATTATCATGCCTCAGACCTCACAGTTTAATTTTCATGACCTGTGTAGCTGCCAGTTCAAAATTATTTTTAACCCTTAATAAATCTCTATACTTTATTTCCATCAGACCACTCATAGTCTGATGGAAATAAAGTATGGATTATATCTTAAGATAAAACAAAAACCTAACAACTGGACCAATAAGCAACATCATGATAAACAAAGAAAGGATTTCATCTGACTTGGATCCATAATCAATGCTCATGGAAGCAGCAGTTAAGAAATAAAACGATGCATTGCACTGGTCAAATCTGCTGCAAAAGACTTCTCTAAAGTGTTAAAAAAGCAAAGATGTCACTCTGAGGACTAAGGTGTGCCTGACCCAAGCCATGGTATTTTCAATCGTCTCATATGCATGTGAAAGCTGGACAGTGAATAAGAAAGACCGAAGAAGAATTGATGCCTTTGAATTGTGGTGTTGGCAAAGAATATTGAATACACCGTGGACTGCCAGAAGAACTAACGACTCTGTTTTGGAAGAAGTAAAGCCAGAATGCTGCTTAGAAGGAAGAATGGCAAGACTTCATCTCACGTAGTCTGAACATATTATCAGGAGGGATCGGTCCCTGGAGAAGGACATCGTGCTTGGTAGAGGGTCAGCGAAAGAGAGGAAGACCCTCAATGAGACGGAATGACACAGTAGCTGCAACAATGGGCTCAAGCATAGCAACGATTGTGAGGATGACACAGGACCAGGCAGTGTTTCATTCTGTTGTATTGTACACAGGGTCACTATGAATCAGGACTGACTCAACGGCACCTAACAACAAGTTTTCTTACCATCAACACATCTAAGTTACATATATGCCCTTTAAATGTAAAGACAACAAATACAATAAAAAGAACAATAAAACAGTATACTTTACCTTGTAAACTGTCCTAATAAACTAGGATTTATTGTATTCTGATAAAGGCTATAGGAAGATATAAATTCTGATCCCAGCGATCCTTCTTGTGATGTCAGTATTTTATTTGGCTTTGCTGTAACCGTATGTGGATCTGGATGGTAAAGAGGTCGGGGAGTCACATCAACTCCATTTATATCAATCACCTGTAGAAAATGGTTATTTAAAATGAAATAAAAAGATGGGGTTTCTGAATAATAGTTCCTACAAAACAAAAATAAATATGGTAGAAAGGAGATAAATATATTCCCAGGATAGAATATAAAAAATTGAATGACATAAGATTTTATGCTTAAAATGTTTCTTAACTACGTGTATTTTTTTTAAGTCTTATTCATGTTTCAGCCGTACAAAAGTAATATATATTCATTAATATATATTTATTTCAGGAAAATTCAGAAAGGTAGAATGGTAATTAATCTAAAATATTAATATTTTGGTGCATTTAATTTTGTATGTATAAGCTTTAAAATAGTTTTCACTTAACATTAGTAAATATTTCCCAAGTTATGACATGTCTTTGGTTTATTTAATTTTGGCTTATTTTTAACCCTTTAAATTATGAAATTTAACACACACAGAAATATAATTAAAATAATCCTATACTTCAGTGGTATAAAGTCAATGTTCTTATTAACCACCACTAAAGTATAAAATTAGAATATTGATAGCAACTCCAGCAGCCACTCTCTGGCCTTTGCCCCTTCTGATCACTGCTTTTTCTCTCCCCAGTGGTACCCACCAACTTGACTTTGGTAATCATTTCCTTTTTTCTTTTTTATAGTTTTATCAAATATGCATCCCTAAACAATAGTTTCATTTGTAAAAACATGTATTGAAGTAAAATGTACATGCAGATAGTGCACATATCATGTACAGCTTGATAAATTTTTACAAACTGAACACACCCAAGTACTCAACCTCCAAATTTAGAAACAGAACATCAGCAGCATCCCAGAAGTTCCCTTCATGAGAATCACTATCTATTTCCCACTAAAGGTAAGAAGTATAACATCATGGATTAGTTTTCCCTGGTTTTGAACTTTATTTAAATGGAATCATACATGTGTAATCTTTGGTATCTGGTTTCTTTTTCTCAGCATTATCTGTGTGAGATTCATCCACATTAAGTGTAGTTGCACAGTATTCAACTGTGTGAATGTATCTCATTTTTATTTATCTGTTTTACTATTATTGATGGAGGCTCTGGGTGGTGCAAATGGTTAAATGCTCTTGGCTGCTAGCCAAAACATTGGAGGTTCAAGTCCACCCAACGATGCCTCGGAAGAAAGGCCTGGCAATCTACTTCTCAAACACCAGCCATTGAAAACTCTACAGAGCACAGATCTACTCTGACACACATGGAGTTACCAGGAATTGGAATCGACTCAGTGGCAAGTATTTGTTTTACTATTGATAGGAATTTCTATAGTTTCCAATTTTTTTTTTGGTTGTTACAAATAGTGCTGCTATGAATATTGCTGTATGTGTGTTTTGCTGAATATCTTGCATGTATTTATGTTGAGTATATACCTAACAGTGTAATTTCTGGGTAATAGATTATGCATATGTTCACTTTTAGCAGATAGCTGGTGAAGATTTTTCCCAAGTGGTTCCCAGTAGTGTATGAGAGCTATGGTTGCTCCCCATTTTTGCCAACACATGGTATTTTCCATGTGTGCCCACGTAATTAAGTTTTGGCTATTTTTGAAATATATAGTCATATATTCCTTCATCCCTGGCATTTTTGGTTCAATAATGTTTTTATACTTTTCCATGTTGTTTGCATGCACAGTAGTTCATTTATTTATTTGTGGTTGTAAGTAGCATATTTTATTTATACATTTTACTTTTACTGGACATTTTCATTAATTCCAGTTTGGGGCTATCATGAATATTGCTACAAATTATACACAAGTATACCCAAGCAACATCACGATAAATGGAGAAAATACTGAAGTTGTTAAGGATTTCATTTGACATGGATCCACAATCAATGCCCATGGAAAGAGCAGTCAAGAAATCAAACGATGTATTGCATTGGGCAAATCTGCTGCAAATGACTTCTTTAAAGTGTTGAAAAACAAAGATGTCACTTTAAGGACTAAGGTGTGTCTGACCCAAGCCACGGTACTCTCAATCACTTCATATGCATGTGAAAGCTGGACAACGAATAAAGAAGAATTGATGCCTTTGAACTATGGTTTTCGTGAAGACTATTGAATACACCACAGACTGCCAGAAGAAGGAATAAATCTGTCTTGGAAGTAGTATAGCCAAAATACTCCTTAGAAGCAAGGATGGTGAGACTTTGTCTCACAGACTTTGGACATGTTATCAGGAGGAATCAGTCCCTGGAGAAGGACATCATGCTTGGTAGAGAGTCAGTGAATAAAGACAAAGACCTTCTATGAGATGGACTGACACAGTTGCTCCAACAATGGGTTCAAACATAGCAACATTTGTTAGGATGGCACAGGACTGGGCAGTGTTTAGTTCTGTTGTACACAGAGTTGATGGCACCTAACAACATGCTGGTGTACATAAGCATGCATTTCTATAGAGGTGTATAGATGTGGAATTGATGGATCAACTTGATTAGATAATACCAAACTGTTTACCAAAATGATTATTAAAAATCTCCATGACCACTAGCAGTGTTGTTGCTTCATATTCTCATCAACTAGCACTGTCAGATTTATAAATTTAAGCCAGTCTGGTACAGGTGTAGTGGCATCTCATTTTAACTTTAATTTCCATAAAGTTGAACTTCTTTTCATATACTTACTCCGCATTTCTATTTTCGTTTCTTGGTGGGTGGATTCCCCATTCAAGTCCTTTGCACATTTTTCTATTGGGGTCTGTCTTTTTCCTATTGATAATGTAATTAATTAAATAGTCTGAATATAAAAATGAATTTTATGTGTTGCAAATATCTTCTTTCACTCTGTCTTCGTTTTCTTTATAGTGTCTTTTGACAAATAAAAGTTCTATGTAGTCAAATTTATCATCTTTTCCTTAACAGTTAGTGCTTTTGATGTCTAATTTAAGAAACCATTCCCAATCCTGAAGTCATATTCTTCTATACCGTATTATCTTCTATGGAGGTTTATTATATTGCTTTTCATGGTTAGGTCTTTAATATACCTGGAGTTGAGTTTTGTGTATAGTATGAGGAAAAGAATCCTGTATGTTTTTATTACATATGGATACACAATAATCTCAACATCATTTTTTAAAAATCTTGTCCTTTCCCCTTTACTCTGCAGGGCACACTGTTATAAACCAACTGCTTATATGTGCCTGGGTCATTGGTAGGCTGTCTGTCTACTCATTGGCTAGTACTACACCTTTTACTAACTTAAAATCTGTAAGAGCAAGTCCTTCCATTATGTTTTTATTGAAGTGTCTTGACTATTCTTTAGCATTTTCTTATCAATTTTAGGATTACCTCGACAAGTTCCTAAAAACAATATAATGAAAAAAATCTGTTGGAATTTTGACCGAAATTGGAAAGAATCTATAAATCAAAATTTGGGAAGAACTGATATACTTGCAATAGTGAGTCTTTCTATGCATTAACATTTATTTAGGTTTTCTTAAATGATTCTCAACAAAATTTTAGTTTTAAAAATAAGTACTTGATACATTTTAATGCTATTTTAAATGGCATTTTAAAAATGTGTAATTTTGAACTACATTTTGTTGGTGTATTAACATACAATTTCTTTTTGTTTGATTTGATATCTGATAACCCTGCTAAACTCTTAATTTGATAATCAGTAGGTGATTTTGGATTTTATATGTAGGCAACAGAATCACCCACAAATATTAAAAGTTTTGTTTCTTCTTTTCTAATTCTTATACCATTTCTTTTTCTGGCCTTACTAAACTGGATAAGACTTCCAAGAACGTTGAACAGAAATAGCAATGGTACATATCCTTATGTTCTTTAAATACTTCACCATTAACTATGATCACTGCTGTAGATTTTTGAAAATACCATGTCTGAGTCATCTAGTGCTGCTATAACAGAAATACCACAAGTGGATGGCTTTAACAAACAGAAGTTTATTTCCTCATAGTAAAGTAGGCTAAAAGTCCAAATTCCAGGCATCAGCTCCAGGGGAAGGCTTTCTGTTGGCCTTGTCATCAATCTTCCCTTGGACTAGGAAGCTTCTCAGCACAGAGACCCTGGGTCCAAAAAACGCACTCTGCTCCTGGCACTGCTTTCTTAGTGGTATGAGGTCCCCAACTCTCTGCTTGCTTCGCTTTCCTTTTACCTCTTGTAACATAAAAGGTGGTGCAGGCCACACCCTAGGGAAATTCTCTTTACATCTGATCAGGGATGTAACCTTAATAAGGGTGTTACAATCCCTGCCTAATCCTCTTTAACATAAAATTACAATCACAAAATGGAGGACAACCACACAATACTGGGAATCATGGCCCAGCCAAATTGATACACACATGTTTTGGGGGACATAATTCAATCCATGACATACCCTAAATCAGATTAAGGAAGTTCCTTTTGATTCCCAGTTTGCTAAGAAGTTCTTAATCTTATCAAATACTTCCTGTATGTACTTAGATGATCATATGTTCTTTTTCCTTAAAGGTGTTAATGTTGTGAATTACCCTGATGGACTTTTTAATGTTAAACCAATCTTGATTTCTTGGTATAAATCCAACTTCCTCCTGATATATTATTCTTTTATTATTACTGAATTTTATTCACTAATTTTTAATTGATGAGTTCTCCATCTGTTTCCAAGAGAAACTCACTACTAATCTTTCTTTCTCACTGTTTTAGTCAGGTTTGGGTATCAAGGTTATGCTACCGCAAATAAAAAAAATCACCTTAAACTACTTGCCATCTAGTTGTTTCCAACTCATTGCAACCCAGTGTGTGCCACAGAACTGTGCTCTGTAGGATTTTCAGTGGCTGATTTTTTCAGAAGCAGATTGCCAGGCCCTTCTCCCAAGATGCCTATGCGTAGACTCTAACCTCCAATCTCTTGGTTAGCAGCCAAGTGCTTTAACTGTCTGCTCCATGCAGGGACCTCATTAAATGAGTTTTGGAGTACACTTGCTGTCTGTGTTCTGTTTTCATCCATGTATGTTTGGCATATATCTCTAGGGAAACCATCTGGGACTGGAGTTATCTTTGAGGGATGGTTTTCACTCATATCAAGTTATTTAATAACTTCCAATTTTCAATTTTTGCTTGTCCCTTTAGGTAAGTTAAAATTTTTAAAAGAATTTTTTCATCTAAATTTTCAAAATTCAAAATTGGATATAAAATGCTCAAATTATCATTTAATGCCTGCAAGAGCTTAGTCATTCCTGATTTTGGTTACTTTTTTTTTTTGATTTGTACCATCATAGGTTTAAAAAGTTTATTAATCTTTTTCACAAAATTAAATGTTGACATTTTTGAACTTGATTGTATGATTGTTTTGTATTTCACTGATTTCTGCTCTTCTCTATATTATTTACCTTCTTTGTTTTTCTACTCCTTTTCTAACTTCTCTAGATGGATACTTGGTTCATTAATTTTTAGCCTTTCACTTTTTTCTAAACAAGGATTTAGGTCTATAAATTTCTCTCTAAGCATTGCTTTAGCTGAATCCCATAAGGGTCTATTTTAATACACAGGTGTATTGAGGTAGAATTTACATAGAGTAAAATTCATCCATCATTTTCAAGTGTATGCATCAATGAGTTTTGCAAACTCAAACTGGTAACTGCCGTCAAAAACATGTATGTCCTTTTATATTCAATCCCTTCCTCCCATTCCTTTGCAAACACTGATCTGATTTCTGCCCCTATATTTTTACCTTTTTAAGAACATCAGGAGAGTGGAATAATATTCTACATAGCCTTTTCTGTTGACCTTTGTTCTGGATTGAATTGTGTCCTCCCAAAATATGTGTTGAATTCCTGGTACCTGTGGATGTGATCCTGTTTGGAAACAGGGTTTTTCTTTTGTTATGTTAATGAGGGCATACCAGTGTAGAATGGATCCTACAAATAATCACTTCTGAGTTATAAAATGACCAGAACAGACACAGAGGCATACAGAGGCCATGTGGTGATTATCTACAAGCCAAGGAGCCAAGGAATGCTTGGGCCTACCTACTAGGAAGGAATCAACAAGGCTGAGACCCTGATTTAGACTTTTAGCCTCCAACACCATAAGAAAATAAATTTCTTTTCTTTAAAACCACCTATATTCATAAAAATTCTGAACTTAGATATAGAAGCATGTGAAGTATGTAGTTAATAATCTTTAAGTTGACTTTGACCTGGCATGCTGTGATTAATCCAGTTAATCTTTATAAACTATCCTTGACACGTAAGTCTAAACAACCTCCTTAATTTCTAACTTTGAAGAAAAAATTTGACATTCAGCTAATCTCTAACCCTGGAGAAAAGACATAACATACTAGGCTTTGACGTCACACTGACCCTTACTGTGTGAGGCCAAGGTGAGAATTTCATATACAAACCCTGCATTTCTGCTCACTTGCTGAGAGAAGGCAGGGGCAAAGGGATCTTTGTCTAGTCTCTCACTCTCTCTGAAGAAAGAGAGCCTGCTGAGACTCTGCCCACTGCTGCCAATCTCAGACCCTAGCTACTAGGGACCTCTACCGAGTTTGAGCCATGGTCAAGCCTTCCCCCTGAGACCTCTTGTAAAAGCATTAAGTCTAAAGATTTGGATTCTAACCATCGTTATTGTAACTGTAATTAATTCTGATTCTCCAGTTCTAAATGAACGTTGTGATGACTTACTTGCACGCCTTGCCATGATTACCTTGCGATAAAACTGAGTTTATGCATGACAAACATGAGTTATCTGTCTATAAATTTTCTAAAACCCTACACAACAGGGTTGTATGGTAAGTATGTTCCATTTTTTATAAGAAACTGCCAATCTGTTTTCTGAAATAACTGTACAAATTTCCATTTCTATCAGCCATACATGAGAGTTCCTGTTGTTCCATATCCTTCCGAGTGCTTGGTATTATCAGTCTTTTTAAATTTTAGCCATTCTAATAGGTGTGTACTGGTATCTCACTGTGGTTTTAATTTGTTTTTCTCTAAGGATATTGAACATCTTTTCATGTGCTTAGGTGCCATCCTCGTATCTGCTTTGGTGAGGTGTCTATTCTAATCATTTGCTTATTTTTTGGGGGAGGGCTGTTTGTGTTCTCGTTATTAAGTTTAAGAATTCCTTAAATATTCTGCATATAAGGCCTTGTCAGATAGGTGTTTTTTCCCAGCCTGTGGTTTAGGATTTTATTTTCTTAAAATTAGACAGAAGTTCTAAATTTTGAAGTCCAATTTATTTTTTCCTTTTGAGGTTTGTACTTTTTGTGCCATAGCTAAGAAATCTTTGCCTAACCCTAGGTTAAAAAAAGAAAGAAAAAATCACCTAAGTTTTCTTCCAAAAGTTTTAGTTTTAGTGCTTACATGTTAAGTGTATGGTTCATTTTGAGTTAATTTTAGTATATGGTGTAATGTAACAGTGCAGGTTCCTTTTTTTTTTTTGCTTATGAATATTCAATTATTCTAGCACCATTCTCTTTACACTAGTTCCACAGTATTAATTACTGTAGTCTTATTCTAATCTTTAACGATGTTGTTGAGTCCTACAGTTTTGTTCTTTTTTTAAAATTCTTTTGGCTACTCGAAAGTATCTCCATTTCTATATAATTTTTAGAATTGGCTTGCCCATTCTACAAAAAATATCCTGCTGGTATTTGGATTGGGAAGGTGTTGAGTCTATAATTTGGCATCTTTATAGCACTATTGGTCTTATTCTCTCAGCAATGTTTTGTAATTGTAAGCATAAATATCTTGAATATATTTTATTTGATTTTTCCCAAAGCATGTTATAGTTTTGATGCTGTTATAAATGGTATTGTTGTTGTCATGTGCTGTCGATTCCAACTCATAGTGTATAGATTATTTAATTTCATTGCTAGTATACAGATATGATTTCTGTATATTGAATGTATATTCTGTGATCTTATTAAATTTACTCCTTAGTTTTAGTAGCATGTTTACAGATTTTGTTGTTTTACTACAGAGGTAGTTATGGCATCTATAAAGAGTTTGTTTCTTCTTCTCCAGTCTGTATTTACTTTTTCCTGTCTTATTGTTCTGGCTACAACCTCTAGGACAATGTTAAATAGAAGTGGTAAAAATAGACACCTTGTATTACTCTCAGTCTTCAAGGGAAAGCATTCAGTCTTTCACCATTAAATATGATGTTAGCTGTAGGTTTTCATGATGCACTTGAGGAAATCTTTTCTATTTCTAGTTAGTTGGGAGGCTTCTTTTTTAATTGTGAATGAATACTGAATTTTGTCAAATGCTTTTATCTACTGTGATCACGAGGTTTTTTTTTAAGTCCATTCATATGATGAGTATTATTGATTTCTGAATGTTGGAACAAGTTTGCATGAATTATCCCAACTTGGTCATTTTGTATTATTCCTTTTATATAGTGTTATATTTGTTTACTAAAATTGAAGTAGGGCCGTTCCCAGTTTTTTGTTTTTTTAATTGTACTTTAGATGAAGGTTAACGGAACAAACTAGTTTCTCATTAAAGTTAGTACACATATTGCTTTATGACATTGGTTAACAACCCCATGACATGTCAACACTCTCCCTCCTCGAACTTGGGTTCCCTGTTACCAGCTTTCCTGTCCCCTCCTGCCTTCTAGTCCTTGTCCCTGGGCTGTTATGCCCTATTAGTCTTATTTTGTTTTATGGGCCTGTCTAATCTTTGGCTGAAGGGTGAACTTCGGGAGTACATCATTACTGAGCTAAAAGGGTGCTGAGGGCCATACTCTTGGAGTTTCTCCAGTCTCTGTCAGGCCAGTGAGTCTGGTGTTTTTTTTGTGAGTGAGAATTTTGTTCTACATTTTTCTCCAGCTCTGTCTGAGACCCTCTATTGTGATCCCTGTCAGAGCAGCCAGGGCTGTTTCCAGTTTTGGGCTATCATAAATAAAGCTGCTGTGAACACTTATGTACTTGTCTTTTTTATAAATGTTCTTTGCTCTGGAGTAAATACCTATTGGTGTAATTTCTGGATAATATAGTAGATATATGTTTAACATTTAAATAATTTTTAATTAACAAATTGTTTTCTATTTCCACCAGCAGTATATGAGAGTTCAGTTCCTCCACATACTTGCCAACACTTGATATGGTCAGTCTTTTTGATTTTAGTCATTCTAATAAGTGCGTACTAGCCAAAAGGCTGGTGGTTCAAACCCAGCCTTGGAAGACATGCCTGGTAATCTGCTTCCAAAAGCTCACAGCCTTGAAACCCTGTGGAGCAGTTCTACTCTGAACACACGGCGTCACCATGAGTTGGAATCGACTCAACAGCAACTAACAACAATAATAGGTGTGTAGCCATAATATCACTGTGTTTTTAATTTGCATTTTCCTAATGACTAATGATGTGGAACGTTTTTTTGATGTGCTTATTTGCCACCCATATATCTAGTTGGGTAAAGTGTTTGTTCAAATGTTTTGTCCCCTTTTTTATAGGGTTGTTTTAACACTGTTTTGAGAGTTATTTGTATACTTTGGATACAAGTACTTTATCAGATATAGGCTTTGCAAACAAATTTTCTTAGCCTATAGCTTTGCTTTTCATTCTGTTAGCAGAGTCTTTCAATGAGCTGAAGATTTAATTTTGATGAAGTCCTATTTACCAATTTTATCTTTTGTGGATTATGCTTTTGGTGTCATATCTAAAAAACGTTTTATACATTATATACCTTTCTGTACGTATGTTACACTTCAATTAAAACGTAAAAAATTCAATCCTTAATGAGTTTTCTAATGGGAAAAAATAATTTTAAGACAATTCATTTTATATTTGCCAAAACAGTGGATGCTAGATGTACTGTGTTTAAAAATAAAATAAAACATGGTGACCCCATGTGTATACAGTAGAACTGCTCCAGAGTTTTCAGTTTTCTTGGCTATAACCTTTATGGAAGCAGACTGCCAGGCCTTTCTTTCACAGTGCCCCACCGAGTGGGTTTGAACCACCAGCCTTTAGGTTAGCAGTTGATTGTAAATCACTTGTACCACCAAGGACCTGTGCTTTATTAGCTATAGTTAAAATCATAAGTAACTAGTTCTTAAAGTCATGAGTAGACTTTTCTCATTCCATTCTAATATTGTCATTATCAGTAATGATTTGTAGGAGCCAACTATCAATATTATGTTGTATACTATAAGTCTCAAACAAAACCAATATTTCAATATTAGAAGTGGTTATTTGGAAGCAGCATATTTTCTATTTTTATCACCCCAATCAAGATGTCCATGCCATCATTTTCATATAAATTCAGAATTCAAAAGAATATTACTTGTGTGACTGTCCTGGGGGAGGAAATACTCATTTTTTCTATTTTCATTTCTGGTAGAATCATCATGGTTTTTGACATTCTGTTTTGGTTTGCACCAGCATATCCTTTTGTTTGAGTTCCTTTTACATTCTTAATAAAGCTAATAGACTTCCTTATTTGTGGGCCAGTGCTCCTGCATCAGGAAAAGAAAACACAGTACATAGGATCCAGGATTAAAAAGAAAAATCCACCAACAATAAAAAAGTACACCTTCATTTATAAACATGTAAACAATCTAACCATATAAACAAGAAATAATAACTATTTTAGAGCTCATTATGTGTACATAGTTTTGGAGTCTACACGCATTATATCATTTTTTCCTCACAACAACTCTAAGAAGTTGCTATTAGTATTATTCTATATAAAGTCAGAGGCTTAAAGGAAAACACTTCTACTAGAGGTGAGATTTGAACTCAGGTAGTCAGATTTAACGTGTACACTTCTCTGAGTCTTAGTTTCCTTATTTGTAAAATGGGGATAATAATAGTACCCCCACGCATCTGTCAGTTTGTTGTACTGTGGGGGCTTGTGTATTGCTGTGATGCTGGACGCTATGCCACTGGTATTCAAATACCAGCAGGATCACCCATGGTGGACAGGTTTCAGCTGACCTTCCAGACTAAGACAGACTAGGAAGAAGGACCGGGTGGTCTACTTCTGAAAAAAATTAGTGAAAACCTTATGAATAGCAGCAGAACACTGTCTGATACAGTGCTGGAAGATGAGCTCCCCAGGTTGGAAGGCACTCAAAAGACGACTGGGAGAAGTGTTGCCTCCTTAAAGCAGAGTCGACCATAATGACATGGATGGAATCAAGCTTTCGGGATCTTCATTTGCTGATGTGGCATGACTCAAAATAAGAAGAAACATTTGCAAACATCCATTAACAATAGGAACGTGAAGTGTACCAAATATGAATCTAAGAAAATGCGAAATCATCAAAAATGAAATGAAATGCATAAACGTCGATATCCTAGGGATTAGTGAGCTGGAAAGGACTGGTACTGGCCATTCTGAATCAGACAATCATATGGTCAACTATGCAAGGAATGACGAATTGAAGAGGAATGACACTGCATTCATTGTCAAAAAGAATATTTCAAGATCTATCCTGAAGTACAACACTATCAGTGATAGGATAATATCCGTATGACTACAAGGAAGACCAGTTAATACGACTATTATTCAAATTACCCACCAACCACCAATACCAAAGATGAAGAAATTGAAGATTTTTACCAACTTCATCAGTCGGAAATTGATCAAACATGCAATCAAGATGCATTGATAATTACTGGTGATTGGAGTGTGAAACTGGAAACAAAGAAAAAGGACTGGTAGTTGGAAAATACGGCCTTGGGATAGAAACTATGCCAGAGATCACATGATAGAATTTTGCAAGACCAATGACTTCTTTATCACAAACACCTTTTTTCAAACAACATGAACGGCAACTATACACGTGGACCTCACCAGATGGTATACATAGGAATGAAATCAACTACATCTGTGGACAGAGATGATGGAAAAGCTCAGTATCAGTCAGAACAATGCCAGGGGCAGACTGCAAAACACACCATCAATTGTACCTATGCAAGTTCAAGTTGAAGCTGAAGAAAATTAGAACAAGTCCACAGAGCGCCAAAGTACGACTTTGAGTATATCCTACCTGAATTTAGAGACCATCTCAAGAATAGATTTGACAGACTGAACACTAATGACCGAAGATCAGACTAGCAGTGGAATAACATTAAAGACATCATACGTGAAGAAAGCAAGAGGTCACTAAAAAGACAGGAAAGAAAGAAAAGACCTAAATGGATGTCAGAAGGGACTGTGAGACTTGCTCTTGAACAGAGAGTAGCTAAAGCAAACAGAAGAAATGATGAAGTAAAGGAGATGAACAGAAGATTTCAAAGGGTGGCTCCAGAAGACAAAGTGAAGTATCATAACGACATGTGCAAAGAGCTGCAGTTCAAAAACCAAAAGGGAAGAACATGTTCAGCATTTCTCAAGCTGAAAGAACTGAAGAAAAAATTCAAGTCTCAAGTTTCAATAGTGAAGGATTCTATGGGCAAAATACTGAATGACGCAGGAAGCATCAAAAGATGGAAAGAATACAGAGTCACTATACCAAAAAGAACTGGTAGATGTTCAATCATTTCAGAAGCAGTATATGATCAAGAACTGCCAGCACTAAAGGAAGAAGTCCAAGCTGCACTGAAGACATTGGTGAAAAACAAGGCTCCAGGAAATGACAGAATATCAACTGAGATGTTTCAACAAACGGATGCAGCACTGGCAGCACTCACTCACTCATCTATGCCAAGATATTTGGAATACAGCTACTTGGACAATCAACTGGAAGAGATCCTTATTTATGCTTATTCTAAAGAAAGGTGATCCAACAGAATGTGGAAATTATTGAACAATATCATTAATATCACACACAAGTAAAATTTTGCTGAAGATTTTTCAAAAGCGGTTGCAGCAGTACATCGACAGGGAACTGCTAGAAATTCAAGCCAGATTCAGAAGAGGACCTGGAATGACAGATATTATTGCTGATGTCAGATGGATCCTGGATGAAAGCAGAGAATACCAGAAAGATGTTTATTTGTGTTTTATTGACTAAGCAAAGGCATTTAACTGTGTGGATCATAGCAAATTATGGATAACACTGCAGAGAATGGGAATTCCAGGACACTTAATTGTACTCTTGAGGAAGCTGTACATAGATCACGAGGCAGTCATTCGGGCAGAACAAGGGGATTCTCTGTTGTTTAAAGTCAGGAAGGTATGTGTCAGGGTTGTATCCTTTCACTGTACTTATCCAACCTGCATGCTGAGCAAATAACCCAAGAAGCTGGACTATATGAAGAATGGGGCATCAGGATTGGAGGAAGACTCATTAACAACCTGCGTTATGCAGATGACACAACTTTGCTTCCTGAAAGTGAAGAGGACTTGAAGCACTTACTGATGAAGATCAAGGACTATAGCCTTCAGTATGAATTATACCTCAACATAAAGAAAACAAAATCCTCAATACTGGACCAATAAGCAACATGATCATAAAAGGAGAAAAGATCAAAGTTGTCAAAGATTTCATTTGACTTGGATTCACAAACAATACTCATGGAAGCAGCAGTCAAGAAATTAAACGACATATTGTATTGGGCAAATCTGCTGCAAAAGACCTCTGTCAGGTGTTAAAAAGCAAAGATGTCAGTTTGTGAACTAAGGTGTTCCTAATCCAAACCACAGTATTTTCAGTCGCCTCATATGCATGCAAAAGCTGGACAATGAATAAGGAGGACCGAAGAAGAATTGAACCCTTTGAATTATGGTGTTGGCAAAGAATATTGACTATACCATGGACTGCCAGAAGAACAAACAAATCTCTTTTGGAAGAAGGACAGCCA
Organism: Dugong dugon; assembly: GCA_030035585.1. Lineage (NCBI taxonomy): Eukaryota > Metazoa > Chordata > Mammalia > Sirenia > Dugongidae > Dugong > Dugong dugon. Next base: position 95,964,478 of record CM057462.1, read on the forward strand.
GAACTCTCCTTAGAGGCAAGGATGGTGAGACCAGTTACCAGGAGAGACCAGTCACTGGAGAAGGACATCATGCTTGGTAAAGTAGAGGGTCAGCGAAAGAAAGGAAGACCCTCAGTGTGATGGACTGACACAGGCTGCAAAAATTGGCTCAAGCATAACAATGATTATGAGGATGACACAGGACCAGGCAGTGTTTTGTTCTGTTGTGCACAGGGTTGCTATGAGTAGGAACCGACTTGACAGCACCTAACAACAACAACAATAGTACCTAACTAATAGGCATTTTGAGGATTAAATGAATTAATGTATGTTTTATGGTTAGAAAGTACCTGGCACATAGTAAGCACAAATGAATGCAGAATGCAGTTACACATGCAGATTTAAACTTAATTAATAAAACCTGGGAAAGAATATCATATTCTTGCCTCAACAAATTACATAATCATTTTTAATGGAAGTTAAAATATTTATATTGACAAGAAATGTGATTTCACTTTCAGATTTAACCTGTAAGTCCTATTTATTTATTTTAGTACTCTGATTGTACAGTAGATTTCTAGAAAATGAGGATGATCTTTCCTTACATGATAAAAAGAATGTATTCTTCAAAAGAAAACATTTTAAACAATTCTTTTAATTTTCAAATCACAAAAAATCAGACTTAAGAATAAAATATTTTTAAATGACAAAAATCAATTTGCTTTTCATATTAATTTTTCTTCATAGCACTTATCACTACCTGACATTTTATTTGTTTGTACTTGTGTACTCCTTCACTAGTGTGTTGTTCACCGCTGTATCCCTAGTACCCAGGACAGTGCCTACTACCCAGGACAGTGCCTACTACATCACTATATCATAGACACTAGTTTTAATTTCATGCACTATTCCAAATTCACATTATTTTAAAACACCCTATCCTATCCTCCCTCCTTCAGTCTCTAAATGACTTTACCCTCAACATCGCTAAGAAAATGAAAAGCATCAGTCAGGTAAAAAATATTTTAAATTATTTCTCCATCTTCTTTAAATTCTTCCTCCACCTCCTACAAATTCATCTAAATCCTTCCTTTTTTATTTCTCTCTCAGTGGAAGAGTTGCTCATCTTAGCTAAGGCTAATCTTTCTGTCTGTACTCAAACCTGTCTGTTACCACTTTCTTAGGGACTCTTCTCCATAATTCTGTCTCCTCTCCTATACTGTATTGTATTTCCCTCTGTCTTTTCCCGTTGAGCATATAATGACACTCCAGTCAACCCTCTCAACAAAAATCTTTCCTTTAGCTATGTCTTCATGGGTATTACTATATCTCTCCTTCCTTTCACAGTCCAACTTCTTAGATTAGCCAATAATACTGCCTACTTCTTTACTCCTATTTGCTCCATATCCACTATAATCTAGCTTCATCCTCTCCTCTCCTACAGCACAGAACCTACTGCCATTAAAATCACCTAGGCCTCCAAGTTGTCCATTTTAAGAGACACTTTTCAGTACTTATCTTACTTACATTGTACCATTTGACACTGTTGACATCCCCTCTTCTCATCTTGGTTTCTGTGATATCACTGTCTCCTATTTTTCAACTCCTTGAGACATCCAATCCCCTGACCAATTTTATAACAATTAATGGGTACCTTTTTGGTTTCTTTTTTTCATCCACAATTCAGCATTTGAATCACTGTATCACCATTACTCCCAACTCTCTTATTTTATCATTATTCTCTTTCTCATTGACCTTTTGTCCTTCTGTCCCTAACCTTCCCATTTTGTGAGTCCTTTATTAGGTTGCTCTTTCAGACTGCACTTAGACTTGAAACTTAAGTGATCTGCTTTTGTCACTACATCCACTCTCCCTGAATAAATTTAGCAAAACCAGTGGTTTCATTGGCCACTTATATTCCACTTCCTTATGGCAGCCTACCCTTATCACCACTTCTCTCCTCCCATCCCCTGAAAATTTTATGTCCTGAGTCACTGGCCCCCTCTCCAATACTACTGCTGGCACAATTCTTGGATATTTCAATATCCATGAAACTTGTTGTTGATGTTAGGTGTCATCGAGTCAGTTCTGACTCAGACTGACCCTATGTACAACAGAACAAAACACTGCCTAGTCCTGTGCCATCTACACAATTGTTGCTATGTTTGTGCTCATTGCTGTAGCTACTACATCAATATGTTTCATTGAAGGTCTTCCTCTTTTTTGCTGACCCTCCCTTTACCAAGCATGATGTACTTCTCTAGGGATCGGTCCCTTCTGATAATATGTTCAAAGTACATGAGACAAAGTATTGCCTTCTTCGCTTCTAAGGAGCATTCTGGCTGTACTTCTCCAAGACAGATTTGTTCGCTTTTCTGGCAGTCCATCGTATATTCAGTATTCTTCGTCAACACCATAATTCAAAAGTATCAATTCTTCTTCAGTCTTCCTTACTCATTGTCCAGCTTTCACATACATATGAGGCGACTGAAAGTAGCATGGCTTGGATGCACCTTAGTCCTCAAAGTGACATCTTTGCTTTTTAACACTTTAAAGAAGTCTCTTGCAGCAGATCTGCCCAATGCAATATGTCATTTGCCTTCTTGATGGCTGCCTCCATGAGCTCTGATTGTAGATCCAAGTAAAATTAAATCCTTGACGACTTCAATCTTTCCTCAGTTTATCGTGATGTTGCTTTTTGGTCCAGTATTGAGGATTTTTTTCTTTTCGTTGAGGTGTAATTCACACTGAAAGCTGAAGTCTTTGATCTTCATCAGTAAATGCTTCAAGTCCTCTTCACTTTCAGCAAGCAAGGCTGTATCATCTGCATATAGCAGGTTGTTCATGAGTCTTCCTCCAATCCTGATGCCCCATTCTTCATATAGTCCAGCTTCTTGGGTTATTTGCTCAGCATACAGATTGAATAAGTATGGTGAAAGGATACAACCCTGATGCACACCGTTCCTGATTTAAAACCACACAGTATCCCTTTGTACCAACTGAATGTCTGCCTCTTGGTCTATGTACAGATTCTGCGTGAGCACATTTAAGTGCTCTGGAATTCCCATTCTTTGCAGTGTTATCCATAATTTGTTATGATCCACACATGCAAATGCCTTTGCATATTCAATAAAACACAGGTAAACATCTTTCTGGTATTCTCTGCTTTCATCCAAGATCCATCTGACATCAGCAATGATAACCCTCAGCAAGGATATCCCTTGTTCCAGGTCCTCTTCTGAATCCGGCTTGAATTTCTGGCAGTTCCCCGTCAATGTCCCGCTGCAACCATTTTCGAACTATCTTCAGCAATTTCTGCATCCTGTTGGATCACCTTTCTTTAGAATGGGCACAAATATGGATCTCTTCCAGTTGGCTGGCCTGGTAGCTGTCTTCTAAATTTCTTGGCATAAACGAGCAAGAGCTTCCAGAATGGCATGCATTTGTTGAAACATCTTAATTGGTATTCCGTCCATTCCTGCAGCCTAGTTTTTCACCCATGCCTTTAGTGCACCCTGGACTTCTTTCTTCAATACCATTGGTTCCTAACCATATGCTACCTCCTGAAATGGTTGAAAATGAACCAGTTCTTTTCGGTACAGTGACTCTGTGTATTCCTTCCATTTTATTTTGATGTTTCCTGCATCGTTCAATATTTTACCAACAGAATCCTTTGGTATATCTGCATATGAGCAACTGATTGTCTTTTCTGCAGTCGACCCCTGGTGTTGTTCTGACTGATGATATTGAGTTTCTCTATAATCTCTTTCCACAGGTGCAGTCGATTTGATTCCTGTGTATTCCATCTTGTGAGGTCCACATGTTATAGTCACCGTTTGTGTTGTTGAAAACAGGTATTTCCAATGAATGTCATTGGTCTTGCAAAATTCTATCATGCAATCTCCCACACTGGTTCTATCACCAAGGCCATATTTTCCAACTACTGATGCTTCTTCGTTTCCAACTTTTGCATTCCAATCATCAGTAATTATCAACGCACCTTGATTGTATGTTTGATAAATTTCAGACTGAAGTTGGTAAAAATCTTCAATTTCTTCATCTTTGGTCTTAGAGGCTGGTGCGCAAATCTGAATAATATTCGTATTAATTGGTCTTCCTTGTAGCCATAGGGATATTATCCTATCACTGACAGTGGTGTATTCCAGAATAGATGATGTTTTTAGTTGCTGTCGAGTCAATTCTGACTCACGGTGACCCCATGTCTGTAGAGTAGAACTGCTTCATAAAGTTTTCAAAGTTGTGACCTTTTGGTAACACATTACTAGGCTGTCTTCTGAGGTGCCTCTGGGTGGGTCTGAACTGCCAACCTTTTGGCTGGTAGTTGAGCACTTAACAGTTTGTGCCACATAAGGACTCTATGAAGGTAATCCTACTACTGCTGTCTCTTATCTTCTTGAACTCTTCTTAGGTAAATGATTTGTCCTCCTCTCTATTTCAGCCACTTACTCCCATCGTCATACACTTGACCTTATCCTCAGCAAAGTCAACCTTCACTTCCTACTTTTCCAGCTTATGTGTGCTCTTATACCCCAACTTCAACCACCCTTCAACCCTATTATGCCCTCCAATTCCTTGATTCTATCACTTTTTTACTCCCTTATTCACTCCTCTCATGCCATCTCTTCCCTCTTGAATTTAAGGTTAATTATTATAATCCATAGTTAATTATTTCAATCACTGCTTACTTACACCTTCACCTCACTTGCCCTTATCTTAATTCACTGTACTTACAGGCAAAACCAAAATCTTGGTTAATTCCAATTTTCCTTTTACTTTGAGCCTGCACCTGTGTAACCAAACAAAGCTGGAGAAAAAACACTGAACCATAACTGGTCTCACTTTAAATTATGGATCATTAACTTAAAGTGGGTCCTTAATATGCCAGCAATCATATTGTGTTTTCTTGGTCCATTTTCTACTACCCTAAGGCCATAATTTCATACTCTTTCTCCTCAAATATCAACACTTCTTCTCCCATCTTTACTTTCAGCTGATTAAATGTGAAACTGAAGCAACCCATTAACTTCTATATATTCCCACTGTCATATATATCCACCTGCCTGTATCTATCCTGTATTGTCTATGTCTCTTGAGTTACTATGAATGAATTAGCTATGATGCTAGCTTAGGTCAGTCCCTCTACACATGCACTATATTCCCTTTTCCCCATTCAAGGACATTGCTCTAGCAATTCTCTCTCCTGCACCATTAGCTTTTCTTTCTACTGATCATTTCCTTCAGCATATAAACATACTTTTATTTCTCCCATCTTAAACAAAAAGCTTCTCTTGACTCCATCTATTCCTACAGCTACCAACCATTCATCTTTAACTGTAACATCTTCTTGAAAAAAAAGTCTATATTCGTAGTTTTCAATCTCTCTTTTTCTATTCTCTCTTGAACCTACTCTAATCAGGGTTTCGCCTTCATCATCCCACCAAGACTCTTACCAAGGTCATCAATCACCTCCACAGTATTAATTTCAATGGTTATTTCACTGTTCCCATCTTACTTAGCAGCATTTGACCCAGCTATTCATTCTTCTCTCCTTTTATTTTTAATTTGGATTGCAAGACTCCTCAATTATCTGGTTTTCCAACATTTTCTGGTCACTTCCTCTGAGTCTCTTTTGACAGTTCATGCCCAGCCTCTCGCAGTTGAAGTGTCATAGAGCTCATCCTCAGACCTCACTGCTTTTCATCTATACTCATAGCCTAGGTGAAGTCATCCAATGCTGTGATATAAATTCCATCTATATGACTTCCAAATATACATACTTCTCTGACTGGACCTCTCCTCTGAACCCTAGACCCATATATACTTGCCTATTTGACATCTCCAACTCAAACTTATCATGTCCAAAACTGAGCTCTTGATATGAATCTCCACCACCACCATTACCACCCCACCCTCACCCTGTCCAGTAAAACTACTCCTTTCCCATTTTTGTTAAAGGCAACTCTATTCTTCCAATTGCTCAGGATGAAAAACTTCAAAATACATCCAGAATCCAATCATTTGTCACCACTTTCATTGTCACCATCCTGGTACAAACCACCATTCTCTCTCTCCTGAACTGCTTATTTGTACATATGCTCTGTGCTACTGCTGGCAGGGATACAATATGAATCAGATATGGACCCTAATCTAATAACAGAGATAAAACATGTATATGACTATAATACAAGTACGAAATTGAATTTGCCTCAAAAGAGCAGCACATAAGATGAAATGAAAATTATGGTAAAGATTACTTTTGGCCAGAGTAGTGAGCAGAGAAATCATGAAGGTGATAAGTGAGTTATACCTTGAGTGACAGGTTGATTTTGAAAGAAGTATGAGCATGGTGTAAGCATGGTGTGTGTACGTGTGCACGTCTGGTGCAGATGCAGACAAGGGTAGGCAGGGGTTTTGGGGCAGAACAGGAAATATACCCTGAACAAAGAACATTGTAAACAATGAAGATAGAAAAGCATGTGGTATGTACAAAGAATTCCCAATGATTCATTTAGATACATGAAGGAAAACAAAGTTAAGCTTTGAAAAAAATAAAGTTCTTTTATGCTAGGCTGAAACTTTTGAATTTATTATATAAGCAAAAGAGTACCTTTGAATGTTTCTGAGCAGAAGAGTAAAGTGATCAAAAGTATGCTTCAGAATGATTTAGCTACAGATAGAACAAATTAGAAATAAGAAGACCATTAGTTAAGATGCTATGGGAATAGCCCAGGTGAAAAGTAATCAAGGCCTAAGCTAGTGTGACAAATGCAGAAATAAAACAAATGCAAGATATAGAGGATATAGAACTGACAGACCCAGTTAAATGATAATAACAACGCCACTTAAAATTTAACTTTCAAAGAAATTCTACCTACATTTTCTAATTCAATCCTTATAAAATGTGAGATATTTAACAGCCATATTTTACAAGTGAAAAAACTTAAAGAGGTAAATTTACATGTCCAGGTTTATCCAGTAATTCACACGCTGTGTGTTCTTGGGCAAGTTTTTAAATCTGTTTCTTTCCTTATCTGTAAACTGAAGTTATAGTACCTGCTTCACTGCGTTAGGGCGATGATTAAATTAGTATCTACTTCTAAAGCACGATAAGGAGTTAATTCTAGACGTGTTCAATTTCAGACAGCAGAGTGATAACCTGGTGGAGCTGTTTGGCAGCAGTTGAAAATGTAGGAGTAAACTGAATCTGAGGGAACAAAAATGAGAGCTGAAGATTCAGATTTGAGAATTTTTCTATGAATGTGGTAATAAATTAATTGCGTTCCAAAATAATATCCTAAAGATATCAAGAGATGGAAATAGGGCCAAGGAGAGAAAATGGAGACAGAATGGGAGAGCTGGAAAAGAGGTATTTAGACTAATAACAACTGAACCAGTCAAGTTCAGCATTAAGGAAATCTTAAGGAGGGGATAATCAACATTGTCAAATGCTGCAGAGAGGTAGGAAAGTAAGAAAAGCCACTGACTTTCACAATTTTTAGGTTACTCCTTATTGACCTTTGAGTAGTTTCTGTACACCAACGGAGAAAGCAGACTGCAAGGGTTAAAGAGTGAACACGTAAGAAAGTAGAATATAGAAACTGGGCAGAGATATGGGATAACTGGGTCAAAGAAAGCATCAGTGGTTATCTTTACCACAGTGGGAAACTTGTTCAGTATTGTTAAATTAACAGGAAGGATCCAATACAGGAAAAATGGGAGTCAGAAAGTGGAAAATTGATAAATACATGTTTCATGAGATCCTTTCTAAGATCAGAATTAAATCCTAAAAGCAGGAAGACAAGAAATAACTTATTTGGTCAAACAAACAGGCTGTAAACTTTAGTGTCTGTAAAGCTTTTGTTTTAATTAGATAACATGGCTGCCTCAAAAAGTAAAGGCTATACTACTCCTACACAATTCTTTTTTTTAATAATTAATTTGCTATGAATTTGTCATTACTTAAAGAAATTCCCAAGGGAATTCTTCTAACACTTTTTCATCTACTATGAGAGTTGTATCACTTTTTGTTTTCAATTTACATGAAACGACTTAATTTTACTATGAGATTTCCATACCCGAAAACGAAAACAAAAACCAGACAAGTACTAATCATACATATTCCTTCAATCAGTCTGTTAGTCACGAAATATTTATTGAGTGCCTTCTTCATTCTAGGCAATAAAGAGAAATGTAACAGTGAATAAACAAAAGCCTTTGCCCTTACGGAGTACCATTCCTTGGGTGAAGACAGATTAACAAATAAGTACATAATACATCAGGTAGGGACAAGTTTTATGGAGAAAAGTAAAACAAGGTTGGAGGACTTGAAATGCTGGGAGGAGGAAGCATTATTATTTTATGTAGGGTGGTCAAAGGACTCTTTGATAAAGTGACAACTGAAGGAAATGAGTAAGCCATAGATTATCTGGGGGCACAATATTACAAACAGAAAAAACAGCAAATGCACTGGTCCTGGAATGGGAGTATAGTGTGTCTGATACGAGGAACACTATGGAGAATAATTAGCCAAGTGGAAGAGTTCAAGATCAGATTCTGTGGGGCCTTGTAAGGATGTGAAGTTTTACTCTGAGTGAAATGGGAAAAACTAGACAAGAATTTTAGACAGAAGACCCACACTGACTAATATCATGTTGATCGTGCTGGCAGAACTGACAGAATTTGCTGATATAGTGGGGTATAAGAGAGAAGTCAAGGGTAACGCCGAGGATTTTTACCTGAATAACTGGAAGAGTTACTCAAGGATGGAGAGACTTTGTCTCACGTACTTTGGACATGTTATTAGGAGGGGCCAGTCCCTGGAGAGAGACATTATCCTTGGTGGAGGGTCAGCGAAAAAGAGGAAGACCCTCAGTGAGATGGACTGACACAGTGGCTGCAACGATTGTGGGGATGGTGCAGGACCGAGCAGTGTTTTGTTCTGTTGTACACAGGGTCACTACGAGTCTGAAGCGACTCAACAGCACCTAACAACAACTGGAAGGGAGGAATTTGCCATATACTGAGTTGGAAAAAACTGTACAGTAGGTTGGAGAAGAAATAAGTTCAGTGTTGGATATGAGTTTTGAGATGCCAATTAACTTCTAAGTGCAGATGTCAGTTTGATTTTGTTGTTGTTTTGTTTTTGGTAAAAGGATTTTCTTGGGAGAAGTCTTGGCTAGGGATATAAACTTGGGAATCATCAGTACATAGGTGATTTTTAAAGGCATAAAACAATAACAAAGAGAAGATGTTAAAGGACTGAACCCAAAGATACTCCAATATTGTAGATGTGGGAGAGATGAAGAGGAACCAGCAAGTATTTTGAAAAGGGGTAAAGGTAGTTACAAAATAAGGGGAGAACTAAGGAAGAGTGGTTGGTGTCCCAGAAACCAGATGAAGTGTTTCAAAACCCTAAGTAGTAATAAACTCAATTCAAGCTGCTGAGGGTCAGTTAAGACTAGAATTGAGAAATGGCCAATGCATTTGACTGGACGGTTATTGCTGCCCTTCGCAAAAGTTGTTTTGGTGGAATGGTAAGATGCACAAGAGCTGGAATAGCATATTCAAGAGAGAATAGAAGGAAAGAAAACTTCAAGAAGTTCTGAAGAAAGAAGAGCTGAGCTGGGAGGGTATCCGGAAGGAGATAAGATTCTCAAGGTTTGAGAAGATAGAACATAAATGATCTGCAAGTATGGAAGAGTGAATGAACTAGGCAACTATGGTGGAATTGCCGAGCAGTAAGAAGGGAACATTTTAGGTTATAAGTGTTACAAATCCGCATTGCTGTTGCAAGCACTACAAAAGTTGTAAACAGGATTAAGTTTCAGTGCAGGATGATATAAGAGGCAAAAAAAAAAAGAAAATCGACTAAAGAGCATAGTTTAATTTTTGGTCCAGAGGCTCAGAGAAACTGATAGAACTGGGCATCTGTGCATAGCATCAAGGCACCAAGCTTGACAGACTGCAGACCGAGACAAAAATAAAAGTTCTGAGAGAAAGGATGGTTCTGAACAAATCAGGTCTTTTCTCATAGAACAAGAACAGCTATAAACCCGTTGCCGACGAGTCGATTTGGACTCATAGCGACCCTACAGGACAGAGAAGAGCTGCCCAATAGAGTTTCCAAGGAGCGGCTGGTGGACTCCAACTGCCGACCTTTCGGTTAGCAGCCAAGCTCTTAACAAACTGAGCCACCAGGGCTCCAAGAACAGCTATAACCCATTGCCGTCAAGTCGATTCCGACTCATAGCAATCCTGTAGGGCATAGTAGAACTGCCCCAAAGAAAAGCCATAGGCATACGATAAAGGCTATACTGAGCTGAGGAAGGAACCATTGCCGGTTGGAGCTTCGAGGATAACCCCTTTCCAAATCCAGGGGCCGAAACTTACAACCCGACGCTCGGCGGCTGTTTGCGGCTGCCTGGCGGAGAGATGTGCATGGTGGCGACTGACGACCAATTCCTTCCCTGGCTGCTTGAGGGGACACTGTACCCCAAACGTCGGCGTTAGCGGCTCGAGCAGTGCAAGCGGAATGTTTGTCGGGCGTCATGGAGACGGTGGAGGCCTGGCTCAACAAGCGGCCGCGCGGTTGGCTGGCGGTAAGATGCCGAGGAGGAGGGCAGAGGCGGAGGGGAGGGCCAAGGGTTGGTGGAGGAGGAGGAAGCTGCGGACGACGACTAGAAGAAGGAGGCGGGCGGCCCCGGCCCCAGGCCCCTCCCAGGCTTTGAGTCTCCCCGACTGCAGGCGGATGGATGGGGCTTCTTCAGGCGGTGGCGGCAGCAGCGAGGGTGGCGGCGACAGCGGCGGCAGCGGCTGTAAGTGCAGCCTCCACAAACTATCTCTCCCCTCCTAGTCCTGTTTGGGATGAGGGGCTCCAGAGGTGTCCTTAGTCCCCTTTCTCTGTTTCCCCTCCCCCACGGCAGAGTGCCGCCCGGAAGACCCTTAACTTCCGGGGAGGGGCTGTGAGAGAACGCGCCTAGCTTGCCTTCCCTCCCGGAGCAGCGGCGGCCGCCGATGGCGCATGCGCAGCTCCCCATCGCCACCCGCCCCCTCCCAGCGTTGGTTCTTCGCTTTGGCGACGGCGGCGGCGCGGATCTTCTCCGGCGTTCGCGGCGCGCGCTGGGAATCCGTTGCGGCGTGAGTTCGCCTCGCCCCGTTCGCTTTCACCCAGTTCTCATTTCGGTCGCTGATCCCGGTAGGGGTGGGGCTATGCTAACCACCCCTGTGTGGCTCCGCATGTTTTTCCCCATATCTCCCACAGTTCTTGTCTGAAAGCGGGGGAGGCTCTCGCTGGCACCGCAGCCTCTGTGGTGAGCAGGGTCCTGGGCGAACGTAACCTTTTCGGAGGGAGTGAGGGAGGGAAGACAGACTCCAAGAGGGCATTATGAGGGAACGAGGTCCTCCCAGCCCGTGGAAGGATCCCTTGTGACAGATGCCCCTTTCTATTCCACCCCTTTGGATGGCCTTGGTGTTGCAGCTTGTAATGCAAAGATGCCTGGCCTGGAGCCTATCTCTGGTTTTCGCTTGCTGTGTGACCTTGGGCGAGTCACTACGCCTCTCTGGGCCACAGTTTTTCTTAAAGGGTCCTCCAACGCTGAAACTCTTAATTTTGCGCAAAAGCTAATGCGATTACAAGACCAGCCGGGTACTGAGGCATCTTAGCCTAGATGACCAGGAGTTGACTGAACCCTTCTTTTTTTAGTCATGGGTGGAATAAGGCGACCTATTTATTGGATCAAGAAGCCCTGGTGGCACAGTGGTTAGGAGCCCGGCTGCTAACTGAAAGGTCCGTGGTTAGAACCCACCAGCCGCTCGGCAGGAGAAAGATGTGGCAGAGCCCTGGAAACCCTATGGGGCAGTTTTACTCTGCCAGTAGGGTCGCTCTGAGTCGGAATCCACTCAACGGCTGTGGGTTTTATTTATTTGGTCGCTTTTATTCCTTTACCATTGGTTACAAATACATGACTCCAGTCTTATTATTTTTCTAAAATAATCTTGGGCTTCTTGCCCTAATTGCCGGCCATCTTTTTATACGTAAAACAGGGTGAATGAGCTTGTGGTCCCTGCCTAGTTGCTACTCAGGCTCTCTTTCCTTTGATCCAGATGGTGTGGTGGCTCGATTCTCCCAGTGCCTGGCTGAGTTTCGGACGTGGTTAAGAACCAACTGGTTGAGGTTCAATGCAGACAAGACGGATGTGATGCTGGTAGGCAGGGGCACACTTGGAGATTAAGGGAGGGAAAATCCAAACTCCCTCAAGTAATATAAATACTATATTACTCTTCTTGTATGTTCCAGTGTTTGAGAACTGCTGATGGGCCAATAATTTCCAGAATTTGGGTGAGATAAAAATAACACGTCAACAATGTAAGAAATATAAGAATATTAGTTTGTAGTAATCTGATAAAATGAGGCCACTGCATAAAACTCTTCATGCAAAACTATTATGAAAAGAAAAACCAACCGAAACTGTACCTAGAAGAACCAAAAGGCTATATGATTGTTTTAGAGTGCCATTAGTAATAAAAGTCAAACAAAAAGATGGTGTGATTGTTGCATAGATGTGGGGCTTCCAAATGTAATGTGCTTTGCAGACTGCATTCTGCCTACTAAATTAAAAGTAAACTCAATTTCTCTAAAATGTCATTTTTAAAAAGAGGTAAGTTGTTTAGTATGTAAGTATTTTCACCAAATTAGTAGTCTTTTTTTTTTTTTTTTTTAACCTGCACATCATGAAGATACGATGTAAGCTGTCACTTTTTAAATAAAAAATATTAGGAAATAATTTTAAAAAGAATCACAAAAGGGGCTTATGGACCCTCAAAATTGTTAGATATAGAATTTATTTTAGGGTTCTGAATGTGCTGTACTCATCTATTTCAATCAAATAGCGCCAGAATCTAAACTGTTAACAAGTGTTTTCTTGGTGCATTCTGAGAGATACTTTTTTGAGTTGCATAACACGTTTATATAGTGCAGGTATATATGATATTTGAATCTGGTGTTGGTACTAAATAAAGGTTATATTTCTTAGGTATATGTAAATTATTTATTGGTCAGGTTAAGGTACGGTTGAAGTGAAAATTGTGACCTTAAAATGCTTTGTTAATAGCAAAATGATAACTGAGGGATTCTTCTCTGTGTGTGTGATAGCCTCTGTAAAAATCTTTAACACCTTTTAATGGAGTGTTCAGTAAATTGGTTAAAAATAATTGCCCAATATGATAGCAGTTTTGAGTAGCTTAATGTGGTAGCAATAATGCTGGTTTGCGTGAAAATAAGAAGGCCTTTAGGTGGGAATGGGAGCTAAAGAGGCATTTATTCAGGCTTTGTATAGCTATTTTTTGCTTTGGGACTTCTTAAATAAGCCACAAGCCTCACATAAAATTGGCATTAACCACACTTTTTAAAATTTAACTTTACATTTTACTACACAATTCTAACAAAATACCATTTTGGATATCACATTAGTAAGTAATATAAGCTGTAATAATTTTCAATGGGTCATAGGTAATGGTGAATTTTCTCATGCCTTTTGCTCTGTCATGTCCTGTTTTCAGCTCTTCTGGTATCAATAGGTTTTAAGGAATTCTTTTTTTTTTTTGTTAACCCAAGTTATAAATATTGACTGGTTGCATTTGAATACAAAGAAGACATCTGTTGAACTAATCCAAAGTGCTAAAGAACTAGGGGTAATGGATGGAAGTAACAAGGAGGTAAATTTTGATTTAATAAAAGGTAGAGTTTTCCAGACATTAGAGCTTTTTTGAAAGAAGTGACCTCTTCATGAGGTAGTGACTGCTGCTGTTTAAGCATAGGCTAAAAAGCCTTGTAGTGAGAAAGCATAACAAGGGGTTCCAACCACAACAGGTAGAGAATTAACTAAAGACCTCTAAAGTCCCATCCGATGTTAAGATTCTGTGACTAATCAATAGTTAATTTTACACATTTGACATTGAAGGGGGTAAGCAACAGTTTTGAGAAAGACTTTGATTTCCTTAAGGGGGCTCCTGAAATTTTTAAAGATCACACTATAATAAAATATAATGTGTTACTGATTACTTATAGTTTTAGAGCTGTTTCTCTGTACCTTTAGAATATCCAAACCTAACCCAAAAAAAACCCACACTGAACCCCCATTTACCAAAAATGGGGAGAAAAGTGTAGAGGGAACTTTTCCCCAAATGATGATGCCATTTAAAATTAGGAAAATTGCAGCATAATATTAGTAAACTTAAAAGTCATTAATCAGTAAGATACATGCCCATTCAAATGTGTCAGATCTCAATTTTCCTGACAATTTCAGAATTCATTCGTAGCTTAAGGGGCTATGATCTCAACTCTATCACAGTTTTTTTAATGGTTTAACTGAAGCATCTAAGATAAATGGGCTTAAGCAAGCAAGTTATTCTTTTTCCTTGTATTTTGACAACACATTTACACTTTCCTTTTGTTATCCAGTTAAATTTCATATGTCAGGTTTTGTTTTTTTTAACAGAAAATTCTCCTTCATTCCCACGGTATAAAGCCTGAGTTTCTACCTCTCGGCCTCTTATTCTTTTTATCTTTTCCCACCTTAGGTCCCTGTGCATCCATTGTTCTTTCCTTCAGTTACTTCCATCAATTGTATTAATGTGAAAACTACTTGGAAAGGAACTGACATTTTAAAAAGTCATTATTTCAAGTCCAAAGGTGTAACATAATTCAAGTCAACAGGGTAACTCTCAGAAACTGTATACCGATACTAAAATATTTATTTCCCCAAGGAATCTTAAAAAACACTTTTATATAAATATTCTAAAAAATAAAATGAAAACCGTACAGTACAGTTAATGGTAAAAATTGTTTGTAGTTTGGGAACCCTAAAGTTTTCCTTTCTCTTCTTTCCCTTGCTTTTCTTTCAGTAGAAAATGTGCATCAGATGTTTATGTTTAATTGGTTTACAGACTGTCTGTGGACTCTTTTCCTGTCAAATTACCAGGTAATGTCTTTTCACTTAGCAGCTACTTCATATACCTGTAAATGCAGTTTATTCGTGCACAAATTATTATTGGACATAGTTTCAAGTTCATGTTGAATCTTTGGAAATAAACTGATAGAGTCTAGCATTTTAAGGGAATACACATAATTTAACAGCCTCACTCATGTTGCATTGTATTAACTTTAAGAAAATTGTATTATGTAGAATATATTGTAGCACTGGCACCACATTGTTTGGAGGGAATGATTAATTCTCACGTTTAACTGGTTGATTTTGATAAGACATTTTTGAAACTGTATTAAGAGGAACTCTTGAACATTAAGGGGAACAAAAAGGTCTTTTGAAATAAGAACCTCTTAACTTTTGATTTAGTAAAATATGTTAGTGCACGTTTTAATACCACCTTTCCATTAGCCAGTATCTGCCTTAATAGTGGGAGTGAAACGTGTTTGCAATCATTGGCACTGGCAATCAACAAAATTGGCATCAAGGCCAGTTGGCTGCTCTAAGGCCAGTACATTAAAATTGCAGGCATTTCAAATTAGCAGATTCTCCCATATGCAGTCAAGGCGGAGATTACTTATAGCCAACAAAGAACAGCTTTTCAGTATTTTACTTTTGTCTACTGCAAAATTCAGCCAGTGTTGCTACTGGCGTCACAGAAGTAAAGTAGTGTGAGGAAAAAAGCAAATGAGATAATGAGGATGGCCGATTACCGGTTTAATATACTCCCTTTTCTTAATCTTTAGGATTGTAGGATTTTACATTTCCTGTCGGGAAGCAACCAAGAGAGAAATATTTGTCAAGGAATAACCGCTTTCAAAGCGCAGTACTTGCCGCTGTTGCATCACAGCAACATCCGTTTTCCAGCAACAGCACTTCAAAAGCGACCTGCATGTAAAATATAACATTTTTTTCCCTTCGATGTAAAGGCTGTACGTTCGTTCGCCACCTTTCCTTGACTTCTGTGCGCGTTAGAGCCCCTTCCCGGAGTTAGAACGGCAGATCTATAGGGGCGGGGAAGGCGCCCGGTGTGGAGATGCTTACCTCCCCCCACACCCACCTTGACTCCGCCCCCTCCGCGCTCCTTGGGGGGGCTGGCCGCGGGGTCGTGCGCGCGCGCCCCTACTCCCGCGCGCGCGCTCTCCGGCCTTTTTTCTCCAGGCCAGCTCAGCCGGGGCGCCGCGAGGGGGCGGAGTGGGGTGTGGTGGGCGCGCTCGGGCGGCTCCTGCGCGTTCCCGCCGAGGCAGCGGAGGCGGGAGCGGCACAGGCGTCGGCGGCGGGTAGAGTCCCGTTGCCGAGTCTCACATCCGGGTTCTGGCCGTGACCCAGCTGCGGCCGCCGCGGAGATGTGACCCGTCAGTACGGCAAATATGGCGGAGGTAAGGGAGCGAGCTCCCCCTCCCCGTCCCGGAGCCGGGCGCCCCCAGGCCTGGGCCGGGGAGGAGTGGAGTGGGCCTGGCCTGGAGAGGCCCAGCCCTGTCGGCGCCACTGCCCACCTGTTGTCCGGAACAGGCCGCGCTCTGGGCGGGAGCTTTCCCTGGAACTTAGTTGGGATGGGTCCGGGGGGAGGACGAAGCGAAGGCGTAGTTCGACTTAGGAGGCAGTTTGAAGGGTTGGGTGTTGCGTAGTAGTGCGTGCCAAGAGGGGCGGGGGAAGGAGGCACCCGCTGGGGAAGGGGCGCTAGTGGCGCAACTTTGCTGGCTGGTCGTTAGGGGCCAGGAGCAGAGCTGCTGCTTCCTCTTCTAGCGAAGTTTCTTCCCTCCTTAACCGAGATGCTACTGCGTTCTTCCGCGTAAGCCTCATGCGTTTGCTGCTGACATCCAGTCTTGTGTTGGTGGGGAAAACGTTGGGCAGAACGTTTGATTAAACGCCTTTCATTAAATTTGCTATTTTCCTGGGTAATGATAAAATGAGCGTGGAGAAAGTATACCGGCCAGTCGCAGTCCAGCCCTCTAGGATGAGCGGAATCTCCGCGTTTGTCCCAACAGTTCCATTTTGCCCTCAAGGCAGAACCTCTGATTTCTCCCTTTACATTCCAGGAAAGTTTACTTCCCATCTTTTTCCCCCTTCACTTTCTAGGCTTTTTTTCCTCCCCCCCAAATCAGTGCTAACTATTCTAGTCTTCTCTCCCCCTTCCCCCCCCGGAAAGTTTTTTGTTTTGCTTTTTTTCTAGTGAATAAGTTCCTAAAGTTCCCTTTCTTCGGTGGTAGAGAATTTTACATTTTTGGGCCTCAAACGAACAACCATTTTAAGTTTATGGCTAATTGGAGTTTAGTATATGTTACTGGAAATTTTAAATTTTACCTTTGATTTAAACCTTTAAACATTTGAAGTATTTTTTTTCTTACTTTTGAAAGAATTTCGTTATTCTTTACTCCCTGGAGTTCAAGAAGAGCTGTATCTGAAGTTTTATGTTTCCTTTGAGATAAGCTACGCTAAATGTTTATTAGCACGGCATTTCTCTTGTTTGAATTACCTTTTTCCTGGTCTCAGGCACCCAAAAACAGATTCGGGAAGTAGGTAATTTTATTTACTATCCAGTCCCCAATTTTCGTCATTTGCTGTTTACTAAATGAAGACGATAGTGAGTACTTCCGTCAGTACTTTAATGCCTCCTTTTTAAACCTTGAAGTACGGAAACATGGTTAGATTATGGGGGAAAAAATTAATTTGGAGGCTTTTTCATTCACCTGTTGAGTGGAGGGACCTGAAAGTTAACTTTTCTGGCATGGCTTTTAGGAGTTCTTGTTGAAGTCTAAGGCTGCTCCTTCTGCTTGTCTTACAGAAAATGGTTTTATATTTATATCTGGGTGTATTTACTGTTAAAGGAGGAAGAGAGTTTACCATTTTAGGAGTGTTTGCTGCCAATATTCTTCTAAAAACATTGAATATTTCTGATTTACAACTAAATTTAGGTCTTAGATTTATTTTCATTTCATTTGCTTTTCATATTTAAAGAATTGTATTTTCAGGGCACAGGAGTTAGAGAAAACAGTCTTCTGTTTCAGCTCAGTGTGACTGGGTTTATTCCACTAGGTTGAAAGTCGGTACTTGGATTTTAGTCCTTTTGAGGTTCTTACTCTTTAATGTTTCTTCTTATGGAATGCAGTGGAGGGAGAAAGTGTATAGTTGGATTTACATATATTTACTAATATTTAGTCTTAAGTGGACCCCTTTTCAGTGAATGCCCGTTGGATAAGCAGCAGTGTGTTACAGTTGATGTGGTTTCTTCCTTCGTGATGCTGCTCAGAGTGTCTGAAATGATTGGAGCTTTAAGTTCTGTAGTCTTATTTTAAGGCAGAATAGCCTAGTGTATTAAAAAAAAGTGAAATTGAAGATTTAAAAAAATTATACCTGAAATTTGAACTGCTCAGAGTACTCAAAACTTAAGGTGTGCAGTAACGTTTTATTTCTTGTTTTAGAAATTGAAGATGGCCGTGTTGCAAGATTGAGTTAAAATGATATATTAAATCACTGATGACAGTGTATGTTTTAGTTTTCTTGAAATGTTTTATCACTTGGAGAGTATAACTCATGATCTATAGGAACACATGGATGGTTTAATTCCAAGAAGAAATAACCTAAATAATTTTTCTGGTCTCAGTTTTAGTGATTAGGATGATTTGAGACCAGTGGTTAAAAAAATTAGATGAAGGAAATGTGCTTAGTTTACAGAGTGCTTTTATGTGCCTTTGTGTGAGCTTTCAGTAGATTCATTCTTTACGATGCCAGTATAAAGTGGCATGTGGTAAAATAATTCAGATGCTGAACCATTGCACTTTTGATCAAGTAGACCTGAGGTTGAGGCTAACTGGTGAAATAACAGTAAGTGCAAAGCAACTGTATGCATTTATTTGATAAATCTGAGGGGAAAACAGGTTATTAAGGAAGAATATCTCCAGAGAAAAATGCAGGCAGGTATTATGTTTCTTGGTTTTTTGTTTGTTTGTTTTTGTTGTGTCCTACATGGGATAATAACCCTACCTTGTTTTACTAGAAATTGGTAAATTTTGAATGCAGATTGTTTCCAATGTGAATAGACTATAAATTTTCATACTTGCAGCTGATCATTGCAGGCAGTCCGTTATAGGAAATATGTATTTAATGGTTCATTAATCATGGTACCATTAAAAAAACTTTAATGTGCTTAAAAGAAATGGCATATGCTTGCCTTCATACTTTTTTGTAACATTTCTCATTGGTTCTTATTCTGTAAAATTATTTAGCAACCTCCTAAAAAGAGCCGTTCCTAGTCTCACTTAAAGGAAGGAAATTATAGAGTAGTCACGGTTTTACTAAGGCAGTGAGAGAGAGAATAAGAGGAAGAAATAGTTGATCCTTTGGGTTTTGTAAGAATGTAGTGTTAGGGACCTTTGGGAATTAACAATTTGTCTTTTATTTCAGAGTTTGTAAACACGTAAGGGACTTTTTCCTCAAGAAAAAAAGCCACAGCACTGTGCAAGTCCTGTCTTCTTACACATTAACCATTAACCCATTGCTGTCAAGTAGAGTCTGTCTCCTAGAGACCCTATAGGACAGAGTAGAACTGCCCCCTAGGGTTTCCAAGGAGCAGCTGGTGGATTTGTAACTGCCAACCTTTTGGTTAGCAGCTGACTACTACTGCACCACCAGGGCTCTCTGATGTTTCTGTGATATAAATAGAAAAACATTTAATAGACTTGTTTCTGTATATTAGTATTAAGTATTTAGTATTTCCAAACATGATACATGATTTATTTATTAACTGTCTGATCGCTCCATTCATTTTTATTAAACATAGAGTCTTTGCTTAGCATTTTTTTTTAGTGTATTTGGATTTTGTTTTTTAAAGGAGTGGCATCATGTTGACTGCTGCTCTTGAAAGTGTTAATTTCCACTCTTAGCAAAACTTGTTTAGCTGCAGTGAGTTTAGGCCTTAAGTAATTCTCTGTATTGGTAATGAAATTTTTTTTTAACATTTTATACTTCATCACTATTTAAGGTTTTTTCAAAGTAATCAAGAACACCAATGCATGAAAGTCTTAAAAAATTTGAGTGGGAGTAAGAGTCCAAGAACTGATAAAGTGGGAAAGGCTTAGTGGGGGAAATACAGAAGTGATTCACTATAAGATGACTCTGGTAAGACTAATCAGTTTTCCAAATAATCCAGAAGTAAAACACTGCCATTAAAACTTTCGGGTGTCTTTATGTAAAGGAATCAGCTTTATAGAAGTTTCTTGCTTGAAGTTCAGATTGAGTCCTTACATATTTCAAAAGATTTGCAAATGGTTTCAAAATTCATTGCAGTAATTAATTAAACTGTTTAAGTACCAGTCCTTGCCTGGGACTCAATCGGTTTGACTTATCTTACGGTTTTAGAAGAAGCACTGTTAATAATTATGCTTATGTAGATACGAAATTCAGAAAGTAGCACCTACCAAAAGCTTTTTGCGAATTGAGATCTTTTCCTCAGAGTCCTAGATTTAAAAAAATAAATTCAGAAGAGTCTTAAACAGGTTCTATCCAGTTTGAGAACTACTATTTAGTATTACGCTTTTTGAGCAAGTCATAATAATAGTAAACAATTTAGGTCTCTAAAGAAATCGAACTGAAAGTGAAGAAATCTAAATCTCCTCATCAGAGACAAAATGAAACTGTGTGGAAAGTTTATGCCATTTGCCTTAGGTCATGCAATTAGTCTGTGGCACAATGAAGAATGGGAATCCAGGCTTCTGAATTCCTTATTTTCTATAATACTATTCTGTCCTCTAAATTACTACTGTAGTAAATTTGCTAATTTTAATTCCAAGAAGTTCTTAACCTTTTTTATACCCCAACATTCCTGAGAGTAACAGCAAAGTTAAGAAACTTAATTTTGTATGGGGGGAGAGAGATGGTGGACCCTTGGGATAGTACTCCTGTCCCCTCCACCCTGAAGGAGGCCCCCAACTCCTTCTTGGCTTCTGTCCTCATTGCCATGAAAATTTATGGTTTACAGTGTACAAAACTAAGTGATGATAACATCTAAAGAAATGATGGTGGAATTAGTTTGAGGAGAAAAATCAGTTATACTCATTGAAAATATGCTTTTGATTGCCATAAATAAAAGTGCCTAAGGATTACTTGGAGCCCTGGTGACACAGTGGTTAAGTGTTTGGCTGCTAACTGAAAGGTCAGCATTTCAAATCCACTAGCCGCTCCTTGGAAACCATATGGGGCAGTTCTACTCTGTCCTGTAGGGTCACCATGAGTCGGAATCAACTCTACAGCAACAGGTATGTTTTTTTTTTATGTGTGTGTGATTACTTACTGTTTATGTCATCCTTTTTTATTTTTGTAAAAATAATGGTAATGTTCTAGTTAATCTTCTACTGTTTCCCAAGTCCTAGCTTTGTTTTGTATGAGACATTTCCTGCTATGTTGTAGAAAAATGTAAAAGAGAAACATTTGGACATATTTGAGGCATTGAATGTTTGTTTCCTACAGCTGTTAGCAGCTTGGTCAGCTAAGTCACCTAAATATGTGGATGAGGATGACTTGATATAAATGTTAGTAGAGTTTTTATTTCATTTTGCCTGTTCATACTCTGTGTGTATGTGTGTGTGTATTTAGTGTGATGTTTTCCATCGGAGACAAAACAATTGCATATGTGTCTTAATAGAAAAGTAGGAGCCCTGGTGGCACTGTGATTAAGTGATTGGCTGCTAACGGAAAGGTCAGCAGTTCAAACTCACCATTGGCCTTTTGGGAGAAAGATCTGGTGGTCTGTTTCCATAAAGATTCCACTCCATTGCTGACAAGTCAACTATAGGACAGAGTAGAATGGCCCTATAGGGTTTCCAAGGCTGTAAATCTTTAAGGAAGCAGACCGCCACTTCTTTCTCCCACAGAGCAGCTGGTGGGTTCGAACTGCTGACCTTTCAGTTAGCACCTGAGCACTTTAACTACTGTGCCACTGGGCCTCCTTGCTGGGAAGATTAGAGCCTTGGAAACCCTGTGGGGCAGTTCTACTCTGTCCTGTAGGGTTGTTACGAGTTGGAATTGACTCAGGGACAGCGAGTTTTGTTTTTTTTTAAATAGAAAACTAGGTAAATTTTCAAAGTTAAAGACTTTTATAAAAATGATACCAAACACCAGATTTTTGTAAAAACCAAAAAGTAAAGGAAGAAAATGAAAATGGCTCATAATTCCACAAGCTAACCCCCAGTGACTTTCTTTTTAAAGAGAAAAAGTGATGCATGCGAGCAAGTAGCTAAAAAATTCCAACAGCACAGAAAGGGATAAAAGGAAAAAAGCCTCCTCTCCTTGGCTGTTCTTTATAGGTAAACATTGTTAGTGGCTTCTTGTGTATCCTTTTGGGGGGAAAAAGTTTGTATACATATGCCAGCCCAATTTATTCCTTGTTTCTACTTTTTTGTTTTTTTCACTCCTAATATATCCTTAGCATTTTTTCTGTATCAGCACAGATCTTTCTTCTTCTTTTTAATAGATTCATAGTGTTCCTTTGCTTAGAAGAACTGTATTTCATTTGTCACTAATTAAATGATGGATTTTTTTGCATTTTCCCCAGCTTTTTACTATGACCAACATTGTGGTAATGAAAGTTCAAAAAATGGAACTATGCTTTTGATACACTTTTTTAGGTATATTTGTAGGGTAAATTCATGTTGCCAAAATGATCTCGAAAATGGTTGTTAAACCAATTCTTATTTTTACCAGTAACGTATGAGTGCACTTTAAATATTTTCGACCCAAATTTTAAATCTTCTTTACTGCTCACATTTTATAGTTTGAGTTTTTTGTAAAAACAGATTTTGTTATAAATGAGTACTGGTTTAGCTTTAGGGTTTTTTTTTTCCCTCCCTTCCCTCTTACCCTTTTCTCAATTTGCAGTAGTAATTAATGGTAGTTGTTACAGGTTTTCCTGGAGGGTATTATTAGGTACCAGTTCCTAAAGAGACACGGATAACATTCTGGCATGATAGATGATAACTTGTGGTTACGTTTTAAACATGCTTTGAACATATATGAAAGCCATTTAAAAAAAAAGAATGAGAGAGAGGCGGAAGGAAGAGCAAGGTAAAAAAAGAAACTTTTTACATAGTTTCTCTGGAAGGTCTAAAAGGAGCACTGAAGAGTCAGGTTTTAAGTTTCAGTTCTGCCTTTACCACCTAACATGGAACTTTGGTCAAGTCTATCTCCCTGGGCTTGCTAGTCTATAAAACTGAGGTAGGCGAGGCAGGTATTTTTGCCAGATTTATAGTTATGATCAAGAAACTGTATTCTCATATATATAAAAGTATATAGTACTGTACGAATTTGAAAATGTGTAGCATGTAAAGTGGTTCTGTTTTCTTTTCATGCCTAAATAAAAAATGCTCATTCTACACTGAAACATACTATGATACTAAACTCACATTTTACCTTGAAAGATAATCGTTTTGTTTGTTAGCTGGACAAAGTAAGGTTTAAAATATGAACTGTTTTCAGAGGCCAGATTTCCAGAAACTGGTTTTTTATTTAATTGGATATAATTAGCTTTGAAGAAACAGATTCTCCTACCCCCAGAAGCTGATACAGTGGAATTTTGTTTTGAACATAAATACTTCCCCTCCTCCTGTATTAATTTAAATATACCACTAGCCAAATCATGGTCGTTTAAACATTTCACTATGTCTGACATAATGTGATCATTAACATTTTAGGTGTTGTACTTCATGTCAGTTAGACTTAACAGATGCTACCAGTATTCTAAACATTTGCTATTTTAATGAATGGGAAGTATTTGAGGCCCTTTTCAGAACTTTAAGGTGGTAACTGTTTACCAGTGAAACAATTAGTATGGTATTTATTGGCATTTAGTGCTCTTTGGCCTTTTACAAACTAAAGTACACAGACTCCCTTCGTAATTCAGTATCTCTATTGTCAGTATCTAACATAAGTGCAAAAGTACCTTTTGTTCTTGGGTAGAGTAACTTTCTTGTATATCAGAAACTTCTTTTTTATCAGAAACCTGTTACATGGAATAATTACCGGAGTGTTGAAAAAGATCTAAATGCTCAAAGAACCATTTTTCTTAAACTAATTTGTAAGAAATGCTGGTTTTTCTTGTGTGTGTCTTGTAAATCTGTTTTAAAAGTTTACTCTTCTACTCTGTGGATAATGAACCTGGACCAGATAGTCTATTAACATTACTGTAGCCTTCCACAGAGGTTGTGCTTACACTTGGGAAATAAAGTATAACTGCATGAAGCACAAGTGGATTAATATTTTCAAATATTGATTGGCAGTGTAATAATTTGTGTGGTGGTTAAATCCATTTTGAGCCAGAAATGTGTGGTTCTGCTTAGAGTATGTTAAGGAAGCTAGAAACCTGCCTGTCTCACTCACTCTTCCAGCTCCCATTAGAGGAGCCAAATTAATAAGTAGCGGTACTGTATTGACTTTTGGAAGAACAACTTACAAATAATGTAGTGGTATGATGCTGGAAATACGTAACACTGGCTACTGCCACTCTTCTGTTAGAAAGACAGTACTTATATAGGCAACAATCATTCCCTTATAAGAATTTAAAGGAAAAAATAGGACCCTTGAAAACGTGAGTCTTAAAAGAACCTAACATAATTCACTGTGTGGAATCTGAAACAGCACACTTAAACTGCAGTAGCATAATGTGGACAGTTTTCAAATGGAATTTTAACACCTTATAAGAATTTGTCTTACATACCTAGCTTTTGGAAAATTGAGCATTTTCCCCATTTCTTTTTGTTCTGCTTGCCTCTCTGCCCTATTACTTAGCTGAAAGATAGAAAATACTAGAATATTTCTTAGCTGAAAGAAAGAAAATACTGGAATATTCTTATCTCTTTGCTAGTACTTTTTGGCCTTGCACCATCTCTGCCTTCTGATGGTCACGAAATAGATAGTTCTGAATGAAAAGACAAGATTTTAGTTAACAGAATTCATGTCATTTGAAGCATCTTTTGAGTTTTTGTTATTGAATTGGTCTTGTAGAACTTTACATTTGCTTCCCCCTACCTTCTTACATTTTAAGCCAGAGATCAGCTTGATACCAAACCTTGTGCATAGTTTTCCCTGTATTGATAGGAGAGGATCTGTTTCAGAAAATTCCAAGACTAAAATCATACCTCTTAAACCACGTTTTATGAGATCCATATTTCCCTTTAAAATCTGAATCCATTCCATATTATCTTTGTTTCTAGATTCAGGAGTGTCTTTTTTTTTTTTTTTTTTTAATTGTTGTTGTAAAAAAGGTAACACAACGTTTGCCAATTTAATGTTTTTCACATGTACAATTTAGTGACATTAATTACATTAATCAGATTGTGCAACCATCACCAATATCTTTTGCCAGATTTTCCATCACCATAAGCAGAAACTCAATGCTTCCTAAACAATGGCTCCCTCTCCCTCCCACCCCAATTCAGGAGTGTTTTTGACTTTATCTCTGTGCTTAAATATAACGTCAGAGAAAGGCTTATACAGGAAGTTTTAGTTTGTGTTAGGCAATTCATACATTAAACTGTCACAGTGTTTGGTGTTGTATTAGTCATTGACTCGTTCCTATAATAATTGTCTGTAAAGATTTACTACACAAAAATGCTAATATATCCTCTTTTCTCCCCCTCAGCCATCTGTTGAGTCTTCAAGTCCAGGTAAGTATTTTCTATATTTTTTATAATCTGTATTTGATAACATTTGTCCTAGTAGTTGCATAAAGCCTAGAGGAGTTAGACTGTCATCTGACTTGCTTTTCTTCTGAATGCTTCTTTTCTCTGGGGAAAAAGAAATGGATGAAATGTTTGACTGCCCATGAAAGTACAGGTGAGGCTGCTGTGAATTCATCCTCATGACTGTTTTGGGTTCTCTCTTTTTTTCCCCTGAATTTGCCACATTTATTTCTTAGAGTTTTTAAATAAGTTATTTGGTTTGAAGTATATATGAAATAGGCTTTTTAAAAAGGAAACATCAGTTAGGTTAGAAATATTTGCTTATGTAGGAAATTGAAAGCATTTTATTTGAGAAACATTCTTAATGCATTTAGTGAGGGAGAGTAAAAATAAGCAAAATATTCGACAAATGATTATTCAGTGCTGTAGATTAAGGAAGATTTGAATAGGATCAAGCTTTATTCTCTGATTATGTATCTAGGATTTTTGTATTTTCCTCCAAATATCCAGAAACCAAACCCACTGCCCTCTAGTCAATTCCAACTTGTAGCAACCCTATAGGACAGAGTAGAACTGTCCCGTAGAGTTTCCAAGGCTGTAAATCTTTACAGAAGCAGACTGCCACATCTTTCTCCCGCAAAGTGGTAGGTGGGTTCAAACCACCGACCTTTTGGTTAGCAGCCAAGTGCTTAGCCGCTGCACCACCAGGGCTCCTTCTCCAAGTGTAGTAAAGATTAATTTTTTCCTAACTTAGAGGTTGCAAACTGGTGATCTTTGGACTAAATCTAGGCCGCAAATATATTTTTTTGGCCAGTTCAGTGATCTTAAACAATTAGAATATTTATATAAACTCTGGATTTAGGCTTCTTATGATGAATCAGAGGATCTGATACCACTGAGTGCAGCATTCTGTGTGATAACTGTTGGCCAACTAAGTAGCATTGAGGAGAGAATCAGGTACTAGCTTTTCTGCCTCAGTGTCCATGGTCTTTGCCAAGAGAGGTAAGACCACATTCTGCATGGACTGTGCTGGTTGAGGAGCAGCCCAAAATAGCTGGAGAAGTGTGAGAAAAGGAGACGCTGAGGCATGGTAGTGTTTTATTTGGAAACATCTCACATATATTAAATATGATGTATTCCACATAACTGAATTTTCCAAATTATTGAAGCAATCACCTTTCTGGTGCTTTAGGTAGAAAGCTTTTTTAAATGCTTACATAAGCCTTTTTTATTGCTTAATGGTGCTTTTCATGAATGAAAATTATTGTACTCTGGGTAGTATAATACATCAAGCAGGGGTTGGCTAAGATTACCTCCAGATCCCTTAGAAATGACTAGTATGCTCAATTTATGGTTGATTTTGTCTTTATTTCAGCTGAAAATGTCTTTCTAGTATACTACAGAGTAAAGTGTATTAGGTTTTGTGACATTTCTGCGACTCAAGGATTTTTTTGTTTCCTAGTTTAGAAATACGTTCTGGATGGTTGAGGTTGGGAATAATCTGACCTCAGTTAAGTATTTGATTACCATGTCCTTTTTAGGATATGGAATTGTCCCCAATATTATTTTCTTTTACACATATATCATTTCCGTTGAAAAATAGGTTTTACTTGTTTTTGTTGATTGTTATTAATATTGTGATAATTGCAGATAGACTGAGTTTTAGATATTTTTCTATGTACTTTTGAGACATTCATCAAATAACACATAGATACATAAAAATAATTACTCCAAAAGTGATATTAAATGACTTCTCAGCGTCCATTGTTTTTAAATCAGACTAGGCTAAACGGGAATAATGGAGCTTGAAGAATACAAATATCTTTGATGGCCATTGTTGTTATTGTTGTTAGCTGCTGCTGAGTCCACCCCTGACTCTTAGTGACTCCATACATCAGGGAATGAAACACTACCTGGTTCTGATCTATCTTCGTGATCAGTAGTGAATCAGACCATTGTGATCCATAGGGTTTCATTGGCTGATTTTTGGAAGTAGATCGCCAAGCCTTTCTTCTTAGTCTGTCTTAGTCTGGAAGCTCTGCTGAAACCTGTTCAGCATGACAGCAACACATAAGCTACCGCTGACAGATCAGTGGTGGCTGCACATGAGGTGCATTGGGGCAGGAGTTGAAACCTGTTCTCCTGCACAGGACATGAGAGTTCTACCACTGAACCACCAGTGCCCTTGTTGATGGCCTTTACTACTTGGTAAATGCTTACACAAATGAATGTTTATATTTTTCCAAATTGTTTTTAGACTGACAAAGATCTTTTTTGAGTAAGACAGCATCTGTAATAACAGGCTTAAGTAGTGCTAGTTGTAAACAGTTAAAAAATTGGTGGGGAAAAGTAGGAATAGAGTCTTCATGTAAAGAAAATTTTGGTTCTCTTGTGAAATGCTGTGCTCTCTGTAGCATCTGTACTTTGGAATTGATGCAAGTAATGTTAGTCATGTCACCCAGTCTGGAGGTGTACCCAAGTGTTTGTCTACAGACTCCCACCATGTAAATCAAAGTGGAGGCACAAAGCAAGGCATTACCTGTAGACAAGTAGTCATTAGGGGTGAGGAGTTAGGGAAGGGGAGATTAAAAAAAAAATGGCTATGCGTGATAAACTGAATTTATCCTTTGAGTCTTAGAAAAGATACACTTTTTAGTACTTTTGTAGTAGGAGAAAATTTTATGACAGAGCAGTGATATTTACTATAATTCTGAAGCAAAATATTTATTTACACAAAGCACTAAACTCCTTGCTCCTAATGATTTATTATTGGGGATTTTTTTCCCTAGGAGACAGCCTAATGATGGGCCTGGCAATTGACAGAAAGGAATAGAATGGTTAGTTTGTCCCAAAGCACAAGGTAAAAAGAGGCCAGATAAAATACAGATTAGATTAAGCCAGAAAAAAATTGAAATTGAAAGTTTATAGAGGCAGTGCAGTATATATGGAGGGAAAGAAATTGCAGTGAGAAGGAAGAAAAAGTTCACTTTCATTTTGTTTTTTAATGTAATTGTGGGGATAAAGTGGCAAGGCTTCAGATATAATTGGCTTGGCATATAATGGTAAATATGTGGGACTTCAGATGAGTCATATAACATGCATACTTTGGTGCTGTTTACTCATGAGCTTGATATTTTTAGTTGATAAAAGAGTAATAATCATCAGTTCATAAATAATAAGTTGTTAGAAATTAGGCATAATTATATTCTACAATATTTGCATTAAATAAGAATTATGATTAGGTTAACAGTATAATACAAAGTGGTGATGTGAGGGGTTTTTTTTGTTTTGTTTTGTTTTTCTTTTTTTTTAGGGTATTTCTGCCTATGTGGGAGAAGAAAAGTATAGCATCAGCTGTTGTTGTTAGGTGCCATTGAGTTGGTTCTGACTGACAGAGTAGAACTGCCCCGTAGGGTTTCCAAGGAGCGGGTAATGGATTTGAACTGCCGACCTTTTTGTTAGCAGCCAAGCTCTTAACCAGTATACCACCAGGGCAGGAAAGTACAGCATCAGCTGTAGGAATACATAATTTTTGACTGCTAAGTGTCCCAGAAGGTTCCTGAGTGAACTGACAAGTTTCGGGAAAAATAGTTTTCCATTTGAAATTCAGAAGGAAGGGACAAAAAAACTTAAATTAGTGGTTTTCAGACTGCTCCTATGAAACCCTTGTATGGAGGCCTTCAACCAGTTTTAAGATGCCTTACTAAAATTATGCGAAGCTTTAATAATTTCCAGATGAACATACTTTTCTGAATGTTTTTCTTTTGTAAATCTTTGACAATTGTTAAAATAATTCATGTGTTCTATAATCTAGTATAAGGTGGTGTCAGATTTGGCAGAAAATTTCTACGTTGTATATTTAATATCAATATTTTATTATGCTTTTCAAAGAGCACAGTGACTTCTAAGAGCTTTG
Source organism: Dugong dugon (assembly GCA_030035585.1). Classification (NCBI taxonomy): domain Eukaryota; kingdom Metazoa; phylum Chordata; class Mammalia; order Sirenia; family Dugongidae; genus Dugong; species Dugong dugon. The sequence continues at coordinate 95,994,045 of CM057462.1, forward strand.
CCACTTGACCTGGCTTGTAATTCACTCATCCTGAATAGAAAGACTCTCCTTCAGTATTCTTTGAGGCACAGTATCTACTGTTTTTGAGGCTGTGACTTCCAGCAGGCTAGGAGTGCAGTAGGAAGCAGAGGCTTTGGAATAGCAGACCTAGGATTCAAATTCCATTATTGCCACCTAGTGGCTGCATGAGTTTAGACATGCTACATAAACATTCTAAGCCTCATGTTTTGTCTTTTTTGTCTTTAAGTGGGGTGATGATACAATCCTAGGATTATTTGAAGATTAAATGAGATAATGTTTGAGAAGTGCTTGAGCATAGTATCTGGTATATAGTAAGCACTCAGAAAATCGTTCTTTCTCTGAAAGTTAAGTTCAGGGTTAGCAATAGCCAAATGTGGGCATATTTTACTGTGTGTGTGTGTGTGTATATATATTAATATAATTAATATATATATAATTAATAATATACATACACAGACACACACATTTATGTGTGTATGTATATATGCGTATATATACACATCTATGTATATGTATATACTGCAAGATACATACATCTTCAGCATTTACAGTCTATTATTATAAGGCTTGATCCTACTGAGTAAAGCAATATTCTCTAACAGGTTAAAAATACTCATCAGTTACCTACTAGATTATTTTTAATGCCTTTTTTAAGAGTTCTGTATTTGATTTTACTTTTATACTCTATCTTTAAGTTATTTCAGATCAAAATCAACTAAGCAGGTTTAGGGACAGCTACTTAAATATTAGAATATATTTTCATGGAAGTACTGATAACAGTATAATAATTTGAGTGCAACTTTATTTTCATAAGACTGTATATTTCCCATGACTGTATTCTCCTCAGGGGCCAGAGGGGCTCATATTTACTGGGTCTATCAGACATCAGTCAAATGGTAAAAAATTATGATTCTTCCCACAAAAAAAGATCATTCTTACTTGAAATTATCATTTGTTCTTTACAACTTAATGTTTCCTATTTAAAGATTACATCGCTTTATTTTTAAGCTATAAACATCCCCCGCCTCCCAATTTTGAAGTCATAACTGAATATGTAGCGGTGGGAAGGGGCAAAAAATGATCCTTGAGAAGAATTCGTTTTTGGTTTTTTTGGTGATGAGTAAGAGCAAGAGTTTTAGAAAGCAGTAAATAATAATACTTGTTTTGTTTACCTTTTTCATGCTTCTTTCATTTGATTTTTATCCAACTTCAAATAAAGCATATACATTAAATTAGTATTAATAAGATATACTTAATTTGGTTTACCATACTTTTAAATATTCTTTACCAGGAGGTTCAGCAACATCAGATGACCATGAATTTGATCCATCAGCTGACATGCTGGTTCATGATTTTGATGATGAACGAACATTAGAAGAGGAAGAAATGATGGAAGGAGAAACAAACTTCAGTTCTGAAATAGAGGATCTTGCAAGGGTAAATAACATTAAGAGCTAGGGGGTGAAGAGGTTAGATAGCTTTTTTGTGGGGAGAGGAAATATTTGAAATTTTGGTTCTCTACTTGTGTTTTTGGGGGGAAGGTTGTGTTACATACAGTTCATACTGAAAAAGATCTGTGGGGTTATGAGTGAGATATTTAAAGTTTGAAATGAAGGGCTTTTTTTTAAAAGTAACTTTATTATGTGAAATAATGGAATTTAAATAGTGAGTTTGGAAAACATCCCAGGTCTAGCTCAGAATTTTCTCTGACATATCTTCTGTTGTCCCCCAGTTTTGCTCTTTTATTTACTCCCCTTCAGAGCAACAATATCTTCAGTTGTCATCATCTTTTTTCCCATTTACTCCATAAACCTCTATTGATTGTCTCCACCACTCCTATCAAGGTGACTAGTGACTTCCATGCTTACATCCTGTGAAAATGGCGTGATGGGGGTGTGTGACCTCTTATGACTTGACAGAGGGGAAGGAGAATCAAGATCAACAGCCCAATGCTGGTTTCTATGAGGTGGAGGTCAGACATGCCTCCAGCCTCCAACCTTTTTACTAATTTTGACACCAGTCGTCCTTCCCACGGCACTCTGTACTTCTCTGCTGGGTTCCATAATTCATTGCAGTGGCCATACACAACTCACAGACTGCACTCACAGTTACGGGGTTGATTAGGGAAGTAACAGGTTACAACTCAGGTTTAAGAATGCTCAGGATTATAGTTCTTCCATCAGGACAGCCTCTTCTCAGTGGTGCCCACAGGCAGGTCTCTCAGGCCCTCTGCCCCTCCTCTGCAGTGCTCAGGCAAGTGTTACAAAGCTCCTTTAGCTCTGCTGGTAAGTACCCAGAGGCACCCACTCTCCCAATAAGCCTTAGCTTGAAGGTGCTCAGCTTTAACTCTGTGGACTGGTAAACCTAGCTCCACCAGGTGCCCAGAGGCACCTTACTCTGCCAGCCGGCTTGCCCAAAGGCACTCAGCTTTCTCAGTCCGTGGGCTAGGAACCCCACTGTGCTGTCTCCTGTCTCTGCTGCCACCATTTCTCTGTTACCCCTTCTTGCTGTCTTTGGTGTTACAGCTCAGTGTCCTGATTCCAGGAGCTTCTCAGTGCAGGGATCCTGGGGCCAAAGGACGTACTCTACTCCTGGCTCTTCTTTCTTGGTGGTGGTGGGGGATCCTCCCTTCCCATCTCTGGGATGGTTCATTTTAAGCCTAGTGGAATGGCAAAACTGACCAATGCCTTCGTTTGGATTCCATACATGTTATTTGCATGGTCCCACCCTTGCAAGGGTGCTGTCCACCTTATTTACGTTATTAGCAAGCCGTCCAATCTCCTTTGGGGCCACAAGCACCTCATTTGCATGGTCCTACCCAGTCGTTTGGTGGGAGTTAAAATCTATGGCTAGAAGGGCTGTATTAAGTAATTACTGTGCCGCACATCCATTGGTCACTTTCCTCTCTCTACTTCATTCACAGTGGTATTCAACACAATTCACTTCTTTTTCTTGACTTCTGGAGTACTGCACCATTTAGTTTTCCCTACTTCTTTGGCCTAGCCATTATCCTTTGCAGATTTGTCTTCCTTTACCCAGAGTCTAAATGTTGGAATTTCCTAGTCTTCAGTTCTGGACCTTCTTTTCTTCTCTCCTGTCTTTTGTCAGATCACTGCTCCTCAGAATGTAGTCTGTGTGTCAGCTGCATCAGAATCACCTGTGAGACTTATAAGAAATGCAGGTTCCCAGACATACTGAATCAGAATCTCTAGGGATGGGGCTCAGATTGACATCTTCATTTAATCAAGTTTGAATTGTGTACACACCAAATTTGAAAATTACCAGAGTTGGTGAACTAATCTTTTCTCATGGTGACTGTGTGCTCAGTAATCCTTAGGTTATATTTCTAGCATTAACTTGTTCCTTGTCTGCAATTTTGTTTACCCAACCAACTTCTTGACGTTTCAACAGACATCTCTAATTTTAAATGTTCAAAACAGAACTACTATTGATTGTTCTTCTTCCTATACCTTTTCCTTTCCTTGTTTTCCCCATCACAGTGAAAAATGATGCCATCATTCACCCTATTTCCTAAGTCAGAATCCAGGGAGTCAGTCTTCTTCCATTTCCAATATCCAGTTTGTAAATAAACTTGTCATTTCTGCCTACAGAATCTCTTACTGACTTTTGCTTCATCTCTGCTGCCACCGTTCTAGCCCAGGTCACAATCATTTCTAGACTAAAGTATTGTAACTTCCTAACTGTTTCCTCTATTTCCTGTTTTGCCACTCCCCCCGCCCCAACATATTTTCCATCCAGCAGTCATGGTGATCTTCTCAAAATATAAATTGGTTTATGGTTTATGCCAGTCTCCTACTTAAAAGTCTTCAGTGGCTTTCCATTACTAGAAGAAAATTCAGACTCCTTAACCTGGCCAGCCAAGCCACCTGTGTGATACGGCCCCTCGTCAGTGTACCACACTACCCCTGGCATGCTACGCTGTAGCCACACTAGCTTCTTAAGTCTTTAGATAAGCCAGTTTCTTCCTGCTTCATGGCTTTTCTCATTCTCTGCTCTGGTATGTGCTTTCTGAGGCTGACTCCTTGTCCTCTTAAGTCAGGGCTTAGTGTTGTCTCTTCAGAATGGCCTTTCCTGTCCCTTGAGTAGCTAGCTTATGACTATTTTTTTTAATCACTGTACACTATTTAATACTTTCTTTATACCTAAACAATTTGTAATTATATGTTCATTTAATTTGTAGCCTGTGTCCTCCAGTAGACTTTAAGTTCCATGGAGAGATGAACCATGTCTGTTTTATTCACCAATTTATTTCATGGTGTCTAGCAAGAGTGCTCACTCAAAAAGTATTTAGTAAATGAATGGATGTATAAATAAATCTTGTATGCTTTAATTAACGAAACTTATTATGTATATGATCTGCTGTACTCCATGGCAAAAAGACCATAAGAAATAAGACATAGTGCCAGCCTTTAAGGATTTAGAATATGTAATATTGAAAAATGAACACTTACGGTTTTTTAGTAATAAAGTATAATTTGTATTTCAGAATTTTAATTTGGAACTTTAAAAGTATATGTTAAAGAGCTTGCTTATGAAAAGGCTCCATTTTGGATCACTTAGGGGGTTAGAGCTGGCTTAATCCATAATGCCTACGCAATTTAATATTGCCCTGCTTCTGAATAACCCATCCATATGATAAAAGTTAAAGGAGGAAAATCTTATGTTTTCCCATCTTATGTTATTTTCCTGTCCATGTTATTCAGGTACTAGTTTAGCAAGTGGAGATAATCAAGCACAATTTGTAGTAGGCTATTAGCTGGAATGATGATTGTTTCTTTCAGAATACAGGCTACATTTAATTAGTACAAAGTTACTAGTGGACTTTACTAAAGTCTCCGACATGTCTTTGTGTTTTCCTTCTAATTTTTCTCCTTTTTTCCATCCCTTTCCCCAGCTTCTTACGATCCCCCAAAATTTGCTTTCAGTTGACCCTCCCTTAGGAAAAAGTAATTAAAACAATTATTAATAGAGGATACAGAAAGTTGGAGAAGGTGGAACCAGTTTTATATACCTTCTCGGACTTCTTCCACAAACAGTTCAAACTTTAAGTAGCGTATACTCACCGACGCGTTCATCTGTAACCTAAAACTAAGCAAGTTCAAGGCCAGTATGCTGGATTCCCTGTAGTTACAAAACTTTCTAGGTGTAAACCAAATCAAACTGCTTTTTGTTCTTATTTAAAAAGTGAAGATTTTTGTTATGTTGATTACCATATAGCTTTTGTAATAGCTAAACATTAGTTATGTCAGGATTCGTACGGTGTTTTTCACTTGGCATTCTGGTTGTATGAACTAGACTTTTGATGTAGTTGTGACAGAACTCTGACAATTGATTCATTCAGGAGTCATCAGTAACTGTATAGCTATGGTTTTAAGTTCATTCAGTTTGAATTCTCAAGTTATTTCAGTGGAAACTAACTTTTGATAGAAGAAGGCTTTATGCGTATTCTATTTGCATGCGTGTATCTTATCAATATAAAAGGTATTTTAATTATACAGTGAAACCTGTGAGAGCTGGAACTTGTCAAGACTGCCTTGTTTTTCTGGATCTCAGAAGTTTTCCACCTTTGACAGGGTGCAGTCTTACCACTTTTCTGTTGCTCGTTTTAGTGGAAAATGTTTGAGTTTTCCTTCTGTGACAGGTTTCCACCCTACACAGGTTCCATCTTCCACAGGTTTTACTTTATAAGTTTAGCATTTAAATGTTTTAATAGAATTAGATACATAGTTTAGATTTTATTGTGTTGATGTTAGACTGTCAGAATCATTCAAATGAAAAATAAACTTTTGTTTGCTATAAATAGCAATACTTGAGTTATTCCAAGTTGTACTCCTGTAAAACTTAAAGACTCTGAATGGGCACAATTGTGGCAGTTCATTTGGGAACAAAGAGACTAGAATCATCTATGTTTTTATGTGTTTATCTGTATGTTAGTAAAATCACCCTGTAACAATATCAGATGCTAGACAGTTCTGTTCCTTGAATGTCCAGGACTACAGAATAGAGATTAAAATGTGAGAGATCGAGTTTTACTTTGAAGTGTATATAAACATGAATAATATAGACACAGAAGAAACCCTGCATGGGGATTGAAAGGAAGAGCTCACTGCTTCTGTCCCTTCATGGTTTACCTTATCAAGCCCCAACCCCAGGAGGTTGGTTACCTTAGGAATAGTCTCTCTAGTACAATCTGCATTTAGTCCCTTAGGCTTCACTGGCTGGAAATCAACCTCTTTTCTTCTTCTCTCCCTTCATAACCATTTGCTGGTAAGTCAGTTTTGGTACAACAGGCATGAGAACAGTACAGTGTCTGCCCACCAAATGGCCCTCATTTGAATGACCAGCATCTGCTGCCGTGTGCAGTCATTTCTAAATGACTAACCTTTGAGGAGAGGGACCCACTTCCTCTGCAGCCAGGAGATGGACACCACTCCAACTAATAAGATGGCTATCAGCGCTCCGCACCTTTACCCTATTATTCTGAAGTTAGAAGACAGTTAATTTCAGATACAGTGTCATTTTAAAAGGCCATTCTTTCCACATCCCGCCAGCCTCCTTCACCTTTTGCAGATGTGATGTCCCCCTCCCCCCCTTTTATTTTTTGCTGTAGTACCTTGGGCAGCTTATTTCTTAATGCACAATATGCGAATATAGTTCACATTCCTTTGTTTTTACTCATCTTATACTATATCCTTTTTTTTTATTTCTCATAGTCTAGCAATCTAGCATATCTTATTTCATACCATACCACAGTGAGGTACACTTAACCTGGTCAGGTTTCCACGAAGTCAGTACATATGCATATGCATGGGTTGCCGGGGGGGGGGGGGGGGGGGGGGGGGGCAGTGTAAAGTGGTGAGTCAGTTGCCTGGGTTCAAAACTTAGCTGCACTACTTAATTTAGTGTGTAATTTTGAACAAGTTACTTAAAACATCATGAAGCTCCTGTTGTTCTTACAAGGATAGTATATGTAATACAGCACAGTGTCTCGCACATGATAAACACTCAATAGATCTTAGTGGTGGTTTTACCATTCATAAGATTCTCAAAGAGATCCATGACCCAAAAATGGTGAAGACTCAGTGTACCTGACCCATAATTTTCTCTTTCACTCTGCACCCCCATTTCTATGTTCTTAACACTTGTATGAGTGCAAATAAAATACTGTGCCACTTTATGATATTTCAGTTTAAGTTGAGGGAAGCCCCTCAGACCTTGCAGAATGCAGACTTTGACAGTATAAGCTCCTGAGAGATTCTCTGGATGGAACAGGTGATTGACAATGGCCCAAGTATAATTTCTGTTGGCCAAGTTTTATTCAGTCCTTGATCTTTTTTCACAGGGAAATAACATTTCCTTCACAGGATATCATTACTGTCTATGTCAGTCAGAATTTTGGGGTGCAAGGGACAGAAATCCATCTTAAACTAGCTTAGGCAAAATGAAGATTAATGTAAGGCTTACATGATTTCATGAAGAACAGGGATACATCTATGCCACAAGGACTCAAGTGCCACCAGAATATAATTTTCTGTTTCTCCCATTCTATATGATGACTTCGTTTTTTCAGAACAGCTTACATCATGTGATACTGTCAGTTCCCAGTTCCCCCAGATTGACTGCTTTGAGACAGTCTGTGTTTCTGTAGCTGCTGTTGGTAAAATTCTGGAAACCAGCTATGGCTAATCTTAGGTTATGTGTCCACTCTAAACCTTTTGCCAGGGAATGCGTAATTCCATTTTGGTCAGATGCTGTGGCTGAGCAGGTGAGATTTGTGAGAATATGTCAGCTTTCAATCAGCTTGGAATGGGGGAAAGAGCATTTCCTGGAACAAGATGAGTACAGAAGGAACAAACAGAAGGAAAAGAATGGGGGCCAGACAAGAATAAATAGTCGTTACTTATTAATGCTTACTAAATCTTGAAATTTTTCAGTCTACCCACAGTAAGGACATAATAAATGTCCCTGAAATTTGAAACTGATGATTCCTTAGCAAAATTGATTTTGGTTTTTATTGTAGCCCAGTGTTAGCTGCAAGATCTTCACTTTACACCTTAGATCAAGTAAGATACCTTTGATATTAATGTTAAGCTCTTAATTGTTTTATTCCTCAATGGTTATAATTGTTTTTCCTTGCTGCTTACTAGTAAGGTGATGAATTTTGGGTGATAGAGGTTAAGCTAAAAGTCAATACCTAAGCAAAAGTGTGATATTGCTATGTACTTCTTGTTTTTAATATTAAGCAAGCATTTTCTTAATGTAATAAGCAAGGGTATTTTGCTTACACTTGGTAGAGCCCACCTACAACTAACTGTGACCAAAAGGAAACTTTATCAGAAGGCATATGTATGTGTATCTGGGTCCAAGGAATGCCTAGGCCCAGGGATTCAGTATCACCAGCACCTTTCCATTACTCCTAATGCTGTTAATTTCTTCTGCAGGGTCTCTCCACTTTTTTCTTTCCTTTTCCACAACCACTAATTTAATTTAGCTTCTGATCATACTACACATGAATAATAGCAGGAGATTCCCACCTAGCTCAGTGGCACTGGCAAACTAAATCTCTTCCTACCTCAGTCCGTGTTGAACGATTTGTTTTGTTTGTGATTTTGCCCAAGCCCTTCCTTAGCATCACACGCTGTTCAAGAACTGCTCTCAGATTGAATGAAAACTAGAGTATAACAAATATATTTAAAAGTAGGTTAAACTAGGAATAGTAGAGAAAAATACCAATGCTAGCTTTCAGTAATTCATAACAAGTGGCCTTTTCAAACTGTATTTCTTTTTTAGTTACTATAGACACTCTCTGCTCTAATCAGCGTAACTTGGTCGTTTTTGTTTCTGTGCTTGTGCAGTTTTCATTTCCTCTGACTTAAATGACTTCTCTCCATCTGTGCCAGTTTCTATTACTGTTTCTTCAAATTAAAGCAATTCTCCTTCAGATGCACTCTGATCAGCCACTTTTAACTCTCATCTGTTCTCTGATCAGTTTGAAGGTGTTCCTGAATTTTTCTTTGAGAAGTGAATCATACTTTTCTGTTTAAATTCACAAATGTGTATCCAGGAGTGAAAAATCTTGATTAATCAAGGATGTCAGATAATACCACATTCTTATATCCAAACCTATTGCTGTCGATTCGATTCCAGCTCATAGGAACCCTATAGGACGGTAGAACTGCCCCATAGCGTTTCCAGGCAGCGGCTGGTAGATTCGAACTACTGACCTTTTGGTTAGCAGCCAGACACTTAGCTTAACCCCTGACTACATTCTTGGTAGTAGTTAAAAATTGCTTTTTTCTTTCCATGCAGTTAGTATGTCACCTATCCTTTTGACAGATAACTGAGCTAGTTGTTAGTGATAAGCTTCATTAATGATGATCACAATTTATTATTTCCCCCTGGAGAGGCTAATTGACAGGTATCTAATTCTTAGACCTGTGGGATGAGTGCAGTGGTTCTCAGCATCACTGGGACTTTTTAAAAAAGGCAGACTCTCGGCCTCACCTCAGGCCTTAGATCAGAAACTTTGGGGCAGGGCCAGCAATTGTTTTAATAAACCCTATAGGTGATTCTAATTCCCTTGAGTGAGGCAAAGAACCCAAGAGCATCTGTTTCCTTGATAATCTGCTTATTAGGTGGACCGAGTGTGGTAGTCTACTTGATGTACAGCAGCTATTATTTAATTGCTGTATAGTTTCTCAGTGCATCCATTAACTTGATTGTAGAATGGTACAGATGGTTAAGCAATGGACGACTAGCTGAAAAGTTGGCAGTTCAAACCTACCCAGAGGAGCCTCGGAAGACAGGTCTGGCAATCTGCTTCTGAAAGATCATAATCTTGAAAACCGTATAGAGCAGTTATATCCTGCACACATGGGGTGGTCATGAGTCAGAATTGATTTTATGGCAGCTAACAAAAGGAGCCCTGGTGATGCAGTGGTTAAAGCACTTGGCTGCTAACCAAAAGGTCGGCAGTTTGCACCCACCAGCCACTCCTTGGGAGAAATACGTGGCAATTTGCTTCCGTAAAGATTATAGCCTAGGAGACCGTATGTAGCAGTTCTACTCTGTCCTGTAGGTTCACTCTGAGTTGGAATCAACTTGAAGGCAATGGGTTTGGTTTGATTTGGTTTGGTAATAACAAGAGTTTTATGGAAAATATATGAACTGGGCTTAGGAGGTCTAGGTTTTACAGTAAAGTCTGTCAGTGCATGATACTTCTCTCCCCTTGGTTTCCTTATTTGTAGATAAAGGCAGCAGATACTACCATGTGGTACTTTTAAAGATCTGATGAGATTTTATAATGTTCTGACTCTGCTTTTGTTCTTAAGAGATAGAATAGGAAAGTGGTATCAAAGCTCCTATCACAAGTACTTGGCATGTAGAAGATACTTTGTCAGCTATTTGTTAGTCTTGTGTATAAAATTGGCCTTTTTTGTCTCTTTTTCTTATTCTACTTGATCTGAAGTTCTGTTTTAGTTCCTAAGGACTCTTCGTTCCCAAATTTCCATCTCCTAAACCAAGTACATGGACCAGATTCTTGACACCTCAAGCAGTTCTCTATTGCTCTTTGGGAACCACAGGATAAGAGATGTCCATTAAGTATGCTAGCTGGTCATTCAGCTAGAGTGGTAGTAGCTTGCCTGTGAAATGTTAGGACTTTTGAGATTGCGGATTCTACAAGCCATTAGTTAGGGCTCTCAATTGATTTCTCTTTCAGAAACGGATTCGTAAACTATAGCCAAAATATCTATTTGCAGTGTTAAATAAAAATGTTAAACAATATTTTCTTCCTGTGAGGAAGTCTCATTTTCTTCTATAAGAAAATCTGATTTCCAAATTATAATCATTAGATTGCTTCTTGCACACAGATTCTTGGTGAGGAGGTAATTGTGTGATCTAAGTGACTAGTGTCATCAAGTTACATCATCCAACCTGATGTACCCATTTCCACTGTACCAGTGTATTTATAAACTTCCATGAATAAGGGCACAGATATCTGGAGAAGTACAAAACATGCCTTGCTTTGTGATTACCTTTTTTCTAGATTCTAAACTGACTTTCCTGTTTCTGTTAAGTTTTTCTTTTATATATGTGTGTGTGTATATATATATATATATATATATATGTATGTATATATATAAAACGTATAATGTTCAGATGATTTGGATTCAGTTTTATTACTTATAATCAGAATTCGGTCATGTTTTCCTGAAATTTTACATCATTTGATTACTGATAAGAGTTAGCACCTTCTACAGAAAGATGATTTCATTCACTGCATATAGATATTTCTTCATATTATACTGATAGGGTATGATTTGTTTTTTTGGTGGGGTGAGGGGTGCTGTTTCTGGCTAAGGCAGCGTGATGTACTGATTAAAAGTTTGGCTTTTGGAGTTAGACTGTTCAAATCTGGCCCCACTACTTGCAACTTGTGTGATTTTTGGAGAAATTGCTTAATCTGTCAGCCTCAGTTTCCTCATCAATGAAATAATGTAACAGATAGTAAGGATTACATGAGGTGATTTTCTGTGTAATTGGAAATAACCATAGATAAGAATATGTGGGTAATGTAATCCAGTATCATTCCTGTATATCATTGCTGTTTTTCTTTTAATGTGCTTGGGCTGAGCTATAAATTTCATCTTCCTTTCTGGATTTGTTAATTTAGCTTACAGTCTGTTGGTTTTCTAATTATTCTACCCCCTTCCCCAGTTAAGGTTGGTTTTCTTATTAAGTAGGGGCATCCATACGTGGTGTTAACTAATAAAGTACATATACTGAGTCAACTGCGCAAAACAACAGTTTTAAACCAATGTCACTTTTTATTATACTTAATTGTATTTTTGTTGGTGATTAGAATTGGTCAGCCTTTTGTCGTAGAAATATTTTAAAATACTAAATATTTAAAAGACTGCTATCTTTCCAGGTTTTAAAAATATTTTCATTTTTTTTAATAGTTTAAGAATTCTTGATACTAATTCTAAGAGTATTCTTGTGTGTGGAATCAATACTCTAGATTTGTGATTTACAACCTAGGGATATGAAATAATCACTGATTCAGAAATTTGACTTTTTATTGCGGTTTATTTAGGAAGGTGACATGCCAATTCATGAACTTCTCAGCCTTTATGGTTATGATAGTACTGTTCGACTACCTGAAGAAGATGAGGAGGAGGAGGAAGAGGAGGAAGAAGTCGAAGATGATGAAGATGCTGATAATGATGACAACAGTGGCTGTAGTGGGGAAAATAAAGTAAGGCTGTGTAAATTTTTTTCTTGTTGAAGTTATAATTATTCATGCGTTCATTTACAGTACTTATTTTGATTAACTGTCTTTACTCTTTCTGATTTTAAAAGTAATACATTTAAGTGTTAAAATTAAGATAGTATACAAACGTACTATAAAAATTGTAAGTGCATTGTAATCCCGCTCCTGAGCGGTAACAGTTTGGCCTCTGATCTAGATTTCTTTTCAATGCCTATTCAACAAATAATTCACACTAATTTTAAAAATATGCTATAGTTTTTAAGTAGTAAAGGCTAATTGGCAGTTCTGTATTCATTTTTCTTTATTTTGAAATAATTTTAGATTTATAGAAGAGTTACAGAGAAAGTAGAGAGTTCCTGTATACTTTTCACCCAATTTCTTTTAATGTTAACATTTTATATAATCATGGTACCTTTATCAAAACTAAGAAATCAATACTGTAAAATACTACTGACTAAACTATTGATTATTTGGATTTCACTGGTTTTTTCATAAGTAATGTCATTTTACATATTGCAGGATCTAATCCAGAATACCACGTTGCATTTAATGCATTCATTTTAGTCTTCTATTTGTATTTGGAACAAAATTTGAACACTATAACCTTTCATCTGCACCAGTTTTTTTTTATTATATCTTAAAGAAATTTAATTCCTTATTCCACAGGAAGAGAATATAAAGGATTCATCAGGTCAGGAGGATGAAACTCAGTCTTCCAATGATGATCCCTCACAAGCTGTTGCTTCTCAAGATGCCCAGGAAATAATCCGCCCCCGTCGATGTAAATATTTTGATACAAGTAAGTGCTCTTGGTTGCTGTTTTCATTTGAATATGGTGTTTTGCAATTTTATGTATTCCCAAAAATGCTAGTGCTTTTTTCACTGCTCTATTTGAATTTGTTTTCTCTGTAATCTCTCTCAACAGAGCGATTTTGTTCTAGGTTATTAGTTTAGCAGTGCTGGGACCGGTTGTCAGTTGAATATACTACACTGTTCTATCACTGTACTACTTGACTTTTTACGTATTTTCCCCCGTTATCCTATTTTAAATCTTTTGTTTCATTAGTCGTCTTTTTTATTTCTCCTAGTCTTTTCCTCAGTTTTCATCTTTCCTTCTTAGACACTCTAGGTGTATTCATAAGATTGCTTTCGCTAATCAGTGGATCTCAGGTCTAAAGAAGTGATTGACTCTGCAGGTGGGAATACATTATACCTGAAGGATCTCCCTAATTTTTCTACAATTATGATCTAGTCTGAAATGGCCAATAGTCAAGACAGCGTTTAATGTATGTACCTAAATATTTGGGTTCTTCACCTGTTCCTCTGTTTCATTCTAAGCATGAATTGTTACTCTTAGAAGACAGCTCTTCAATGAGAACAAGTCAACCACCAGTGTTAGTAGTTTAAATTTATAGTCTAACTTTTTTATACATTAAAAGGTAGAAAAACACTGAAGAAAAATTACCTCTGATAAAATACAGTTATTTGTTACACATTTAGTTTAGAAGTGAATGTAGTGCTGCTAATAATAGTTCTGTTGTGGGTTTTGATCAAAGATCTGGTTCAAGTGAAAAGTGTATTAGTGCCAGGAGAGATTAGTTACTGAAATAATCGTGTTTAATTTTAAGTTTAGGGGAAAAACGGTTCTATTTTTCTCTATAAATGAAGAGCAAATCCATTGCCAAAAGATAGCTGTTTCTTTTTAATTGAAGTAGGATGCTAAGTGACTACTTTTGAAACAATATTTATTTCATAGTGTTAATTTGGTATTTCACTTGTAATGGTTTGCATGGAAGCTATACATATAATACTTAGCTTTCCCATAGGAGGAATTAATTTCTATATGTAATATCTTTTTGAACTTTGTGTGGGATCATAGTATTTAAAGGTTGAGAAGATGTTGACAATCTAATAGTTTTCAGATTTCCCACCCCTTTTGCTATGAGTCAGAGTCAAACGGAGTTTGCTTTGGTCTTGGTTTTATGTAAATACATTCTTATTCCAAAATGTAAGCAAACAGCATCTTGCCTGCTGTAAGTAAAACGGGATGGGGAGAATGGAAGTCTTCCCTTTGCATGCTGCCCCCAAAGTGGTGCTACAAATTCCATAGTGTTCCAGGGAGCACTGTTTGAAAACCACTGTTTTCTCCAAATCCTCATTTTATAAGTGAAGAAATTGAGATCCTAGTATTTGTTCTGTCATGAGGCTGTTGGTAGCAGAAATAGGATTAGAAACAGATTATCTTGACTCTAAATCAGTTTCTTTCCCTAAAGTTTTTGTAGAAAATCACTTCATGAAAATGGATTAGAATTGTCCTAGAAAGAAAGGTTTGTAGTCCCCCCCCCCCCCCCCCCCCCATTATGGTATATATTGATGATTTGATTAGAACTATCTTGGCCAAACTGGCCTAACTCTGCAAATACCTTTGGGTATATCTAAATATTTGATGGTAGATATAAAAATAAAACATATATTTATAGGTGGACACGATAAGCAATCATTTCATAGTATTGTCTTATTTATTCTAGATAGTGAAATAGAAGAAGAATCTGAAGAAGATGAAGATTATATTCCATCAGAAGACTGGAAAAAGGTAGTTTGAACCATATTTCCCTCAAACATAAATTAATATAAAAAAGCCAATTATTCTTTTCTAACTATATATATTGATAAAGTTGGTGGTAAGCCTTTTTATAAGATTTAAGTCCTTGGTAAATGTTCAGACTTCCCCTTAATTACAGCCAGGTGAGATAAATATTTATCTTTTTATAAAATAAGATGATTCTATGGAAAGAATCAGACTTTGGGAAAATCAGTACTCCAGCCAAGATTAGAAATCCAGATTTCTGAACTTGTCCAAAACTAGTGCTAAATGAGACATGCCCTGTAAGAAATATGGCATGTAATTTTTATATTTTGGAAAGTGACTGTGGTGGCTTCAGTAGTTGTTAAGTAAATTTTGCCTTATAATTTATATTACCAATTGTTCTATTCCTTATTACTTTCTAAAGGGGAAAACTCTTAGAATGAATTTAATGTTGCTGTATATAACTGAATATATTGTTTGAAGAGCTAGATTTGGCCTTTTCTATAACTATACGTAATTAAATACATTAATTTCTAAAATCTGTGGATAATATATTGATGTAAATTTTTTAATTATAAAATTATATAGATCATTTAGTTAAAACATACAGTTAAATTGAAAAAATAATTTTAAGTTTCTGCAAAGGAATTCACCTTTTAGGAAAAATCTGTTGAAGTGTTTTATAGAATTCTCAACAGTAAAATAAAATATTAAAAACAAAAATAGAGACTAGATTTTATAGCACTTCTGCAGAGAAACCATGTGTCTATGATCTTCCTTGCTAGCAGAAAATATCCAAATATCCTGCCTTCTAAATCTCAGAGAAGTGCATCTAATAATTGCTTAAACGTTATTTGCATCAAGATCCTTAGCTGCAAGGGAGTCTGGGAAATGTACTTTTTAGCTTTCCAGGCTCTCTGGTATAGAAAGTCAACCAGAATAAAGTGGGAATGGATGGTGAATGCCAATCAACCATATCCAGCAAATGTAAACTCTTTTGTTTTCACTGGATTGTGAAAAGAATAGGAAACAAAATTAGTAAAATAACTTCTTGTCAGCTAAGACAGAAAGAAATGTCTTGTATAATTGATTAAAGCAAATCATTTATTTAAAAGGAATATTATTCTTGTTAATAGCTCATTTGATTTTCCTCTAAAGATTTTTTTCATTGAGGTTTTGGTTCTTTTTCTTGGACCTGATTTTAAATTTAATGTATAAATAATCATTGTTTTCACAGTAGCCCAAACCATCAGATTGAGTGGACTTCCTGCATTTCCTAGGATCTTTTACTTAACACATGATTATTGAATAATTTAATTAATACTTTTGAGCCTTGCTTGTGGTATTTTTTCAGTCGGCTTAAAGTTGTCTGTTTTAGGATGTCTGGGGTAAACTTAAAAAAGAGCTGCCTCTTTTGCTGATTAAAATGAAGGATCATTTCATATTCAGAGTTTCTATTAGGAAGAATGAAGTATTCAAGGAAATTCAGCCTGGGCTATCCAAAGGTTCAGGGCTTTACCAGAATTGACCTGTTTTATGGGTTTCCAGAGAGATGTTTCTGACATACATATGCCTTGTGTACCCTAACAAAAGTGTAGAGGCGAGATAACTTTTAAAAATTAATGGCTGAAGTCTAAAGAGTTGGGAAGGCATAGTTTCCAATATTCAGTAAGTGACCGAATTTTTATTGTTTACATAGCTGTTAAGAGACACATAATTCCTTTTCCCCAGGAGCTCATATTTTTGCTGAGAGAGTAAAGGGACATCTGTTAAAAAAAAGTTATATAACATGAGTAAATGCATTATTAAATGTTAAATTGAATGAAATAAGCAAAAAGAGCTGTAGGAGTTAGAAGAGAAAGACATCAGTGTTAGTTAGAATGGTAAAGGAAGATCAGCACGATGTGTAGGAGTATTAATTTGAGTGAGTGATGAGTGAACGATGAGACTGATGGCTGCAAATGAAGATCACAGAAATTACTAACTGTGTGACCTGTTTGAGCAAGTGTTGGTCAGTGCAGTTTTTTTCTGATTCCTGTTTCTTTAGTTCAGTATGTTTTTTTTAAAAAATTTTATACCATGTAGAAATAAAGATAATAAAAAAAACTAGATAACTTGGGAGCCCTCTTAAACTGCTGTTTTCCACCACAGATTCAAATTTATGTATCTGTTCTCCAGCTAATATTGTTTTTGTATCTGGAGGGTCCAGTAGAGTATTAAGTGTTCAGCAATTTTTTTTTTTTTTTAAGTGAAGGAACAAAAACCCACAGGAGGGGAGACTGTGGGAGAGATGAAGCCACCTTTGCTGAGGATTAGTAGTTCTTTCCTCAGGAAAAATTTTATAATAAAGCAGACTAGAGAAAATCCATGTTGTGGTTTTATTTTGGAGTAAATAATTGTAGGATTCAGACAGTCCTTTTCTAAGGCTTATAAAATTGAATTTTTATAGAAACTAGGGTAGGGGAAACAGCTTTGAAGTCAAACCTAAGTTCAAGTTATATTTCCAAAACTTACTAATTGTGTGGTCCTGAGGAAATTAAATTTTTTTTTAGCTTCATCTCCGCACATACAGTATGGGAATAACATACTGTATCAACTTCCTTATGGGAGTTGATAGGGATTTAATAAAAATTACATATAAGATACCTGGTACGTTAAAAAAAAATCCATTGCATAGTGCTCATTAAATGCTGTTTCCTTTCCTATCCTACAGAATGAACTAGCAGGTGAAAAAAAATAAGAAAAAAAGAGGTATCTTATCTTTATGCTAGTCTAGAAGTTCTCAACCCTGGCATCATGTTAAAGTACTGATTACCAGTGCCTTCATCCAGAGACTGATCTATTTGGTCTAGAGTGGACCCATGCATTGATACTTCTAGAAGCACTCCAGCCAGAGCTGGTAACTTCACAATCCTCTGGTAGGAATAGGTGAATAAAGTTGAAAAAATTATAATAAAAGCATGTAAGAAAGTGACAATAGAGTACTCTTTTTATAGTGAAAAAATTAGAGACATAAGGAAAATTCTTATATAAAATCGGAGAAAATTTGTTGTGTGTAGTACTCTTTAGAAAACTAACCATGAGAAATACTTGTTATACAGGTGCAGCAATAGTATTACATAAAGCTCTTTTTTTAATTTGTTAGATAAAATGAGATTCTAACATCAGTAGGGAGTAACAAATTATGAACAGGAGACAGGAACTTTTAAATCTTAAGTTCCCTAGACATACACTAGACATGATTTTGAACTTTTCCTGCCCAAGTCTTCATTTTAAAAATGCTGGTAAATTTATTCTTAACACTTAGCCACCAGAAAAAAGAGGATACATATACTCTTGGTCCCCCTCTGTTGTGAAATTTCATCACTGGTGATTGCCAGTGCCCCTCTGAATAGACAGTTTCCCCTTACCTGATTTTCTATTTAAAAAAAAAAAAAGAAAAGATGTTTTTCAGGGGAGAGGTTACTTTCATTTTGTATTGTTTTGTTGAAAGTGGGGCACTAACCTGCTTTCCCTTTGGTTTGAAGTTTCATCTATCTGGCCCCTACGGGAAAAAAAAAAAAAACACTTTTCATTACACCTTACCTTAAAGCTCTTGTTCTCAGACTTAATTTTTAAGTCTTGGGAATCACCTGGAGGGCTTATTAAGACATAAATTGCTTGGTCTCATTCCCAGAATTTCCGATTCAGGAGGTCTGGGTTTTTGCATTTCTAACAATTTCCCGGTTGACACTGGTGCTTCTGGTTCAGGGACCATATTTTAAGAATCACCGTCTTAAAAATGTAGACATTCTGAAAATACCTGAGTTTACCTGGTTTTTAGTGTATTTTACAATTATCTTACTCATTGGATTACAAGAATTTATTTTTCTCCATATTTTGAAATAAAGTTTGTATCCATTTGTCTGTATTGCATTTCTCACCCCATTATTGATACTAACATTTTCATCCAATCATATCCAAGCACTTATCTATTATTAACTCATTCATCCTCACAATACTCCTCTGAGGTATTTAACTGGTTGTATCTGTATTTTAAGACATAGAAACCAGGAACAGTTTATCCAAGAACATGGTAAAGCTAGGAAATGGATATAAAATCTGTATTATTAGATCTTACTAATATTTTATGTTATTTTTAAAATAGGAGATTATGGTGGGCTCCATGTTTCAAGCAGAGATTCCAGTTGGCATTTGTAGATACAAAGAAAATGAAAAAGGTGGGTTTTAAGTTACATAGCTGAACCTTGTGCTTTCGAAGTGATGAAATGTTATTTTATATGTGAAGTGGGATCAGAATATGAGAGCCTACTAAATTACTCCATTGGTTTATCAAAGAGAGCCCTGTATTATTTCTGTAAGAAGAAATATGTTCACTACTTCTCCAATTTTGTCCTTAGAAGACTACCAAAAAAAAAAAAAAGTTAATGCTTGTTTATTTTTAAGTGACTTAAAGTGTCTCAACCTTTTTTTCCCATATTCTAAATACTTTGAACATACTCTTTTTTGTCCTTTCTAATTTATTTTTTAAAGATGGTTATTTTATATCAGTGAAAGCTTTGTGAGTTTTTTTCTAAAAAACTAATACAGAAAGTTTATTGCTTCTGGAACTTTTAATATTGAGTACTTTGATATTTGTGTTTTTAGAATAATTCGGGGAAACTTGTATACTTAAATTTTACAAGACTTTTTTTCATCATTTTATGTAAAAGTCCGAAGGTAAGTCATAAATACTTCCAATAACCGAAAACAGTTGAAAATTGTTTTTGAAAAAGAGCCTGCTTTAGATTATTTACTTTGGGTGAATTTCAGAAAGAAGAGTGTGTGCATGTGTGTAATGGATTCACGTGCACTGTGACCTCACCCAAAGCTAGAAATCTTCCTTCATTTTTTTTATTTCAGTTTTCTTCTCCACATTTCAACTTTACATATGCAGGGCCCTTTGGAGTTGTAGAAGTCTTTTGTTGTTTATTTTCTTTTTAGCATGCCCTCTGAAAACCTGCTTTATATTTTAAGTAGGTGCCTGCTTTCTGGCCCTAGCAGCAGGTCAGTGGCAGTCAAGGGAACACCATAGGCCAATACTTTTAAATGACAGCAAAAATGTTTTAACACACCTGTAGCAGCTTGTGCTTGTTTTAAAGTTAATTCCTGCAACATATAGGAACGTTAAAAACTCAATATGGAGTGACTGTGTTATATATTAACGTTCTGTACATACATTGTAATTGTGTGCAAAATAAAATTATTCATTGAATTTTGTATTTATTTTTATAATTGAATTTTAAAAGTTAGCTCTAGTCTGATGGAATGATTAGTATGTGTTCATATTCATCACTGAGTCGTTCACTGCAAAGAAATGAACTGAAAGTTAGACATTTCTTTATATTAAATTTCTTTTAAATTATAGCAATTAAAGATAGTAGTGCCTGTCTTTGGAAATTTTATATATAGGACTTGGGTAGGAAAACTCAATTTTATGGCAGATCAATATTATATCTAATTATGTTTTAATATGTTTGTATTGTTAGATATTACGGTGAATATTTAAATGATCACAGTCTCTGACTTTTTAAGGTTTTTAATTCTGTTTTAGCATTTCCAAATTTAACATGATTTTCGAAAGCAATTATACATCTTCTCTCCCCACCCCATCAGGAAAAGGTGTGATTTATGAAGCTTACTCGTTATTTGAGTATTGTGTTATGCAGACTAGACTTAGCAGGGTGATACTGCCTTGGAGGGGTTGCTGTGGTACAAGACCTTTCCTCAGTTTTGTACTAGGAATTCATACTTTTGTCAGGATACCCAAAAATTGTCTCTGTTTAGGTGCCTTATGTATACAAACCAAATTCATGTGAAGTTACTGTGTAAACTCTCAAAGGGATAATGCTAATTAGTTTTATTTCTATGAAAAACATTTCATAGGATGCTTTTCATCAGTAAGTTTAGTGAGCTCAGCCTCAACAGGAAGGACATGTAGTTCGAGTGAATTTCATAAAGTTTCACAAAACTAAGGTGTCGTGATATCTTCATGTAGGGATTATTTGACAGATGGATCAGAATTCTCCTTTTCATTGGTATAAGGAGAGATCCTCTTACCTAAGTGTCCTTAGAGAGATTGACAAATTCTCTCTGCCATCTTACTTCTTTTTTACTAGGCTCTACGCAGATTATATAGCCATATATTATTACTCTTAATTCAAACAGTTAAACAAAGTTTGTTAGTTATAGTCACATTTCAGGCATGTTCCTTTGAACCTGTATCCATTTTGGTTTCTCCTTAGTTACACATTTATTAACATTTTCTTAAAATTATGTAAATTGTCATTTATGTTTAACACAGTGTATTTTAGCTGTTTGTTTATTCATCTTAGTGTCCTCCATACCTGGTGTGATTCTTGCCGCATAGGCACTTGGTAAACTCTTGGTGGCTAGGTTAATGGGTAGGCACAGAATTGTGTTAATAGAACCAATTTAGAGTCAGTAAACCCGGTTCAGTACATAGGCGTTTGGCCTTGGACACATTAAACTTGGTAAAATGGGATTTATTTACAGAGCTGTTGTAAGGATTGCATGTACTATAAAATATGTAAACCAGTTACTCAGCCAGAAGTAATCACTGTGACCAGAGGAGATGAGTATTTTGGCTAGTCCTGGGTCAGCCACACCCAGGCCATGTGAGAAATAGCTTAATTCTCAAAGAGATGTTGGGCAGATGAAAAACATTCTACTTTATAGGGTAATTTTTCAAAGTTATGTGTGTGTTTTTGAGCTTTATTGTTTATTCCATGTGCTAAATTGAGTAAACAGTGTAGCTTTGTGATTAGACAAGGAATGCTGATAAACATCTTATAGTAAAGAGGATAGCTCCACCTTCACAAAGAATTATCTGACCAAAAATGCTGGTAGTGCTGAGGTTGAGTACCCTGGACTGGGTTAATTAAAAAGTAGATGAGCTACTTAAGAAAAAAAGAAAAAGGCCAAAGGAAAGGAGCAATTAAAGGTATTTCCATCCAGTCAGGTTTTCATACTTGCATGATGCATGTTTTAGAATAAGTAAATGATGGCTAGAAATTATGAGGCAGTGAATAGAAAAGGCCCGTATAAATTATTTTCTAATCAACATTTTGACATTCTTACGTTTCTTACTGAAAAATGAACAAATGTGGTACCCTTAGCTGATAATAATAGTACTGTTAGACAATTCGTGAAACCTGTATCCAGGAAAAACTCAGCTAGACAACTTGTAGTTCTTGTTATTAATCATAGTGTGTGGCGATTTCTTTTGTAAACCCGTTATCACACCATAATGCTAATTACGGATTAGCATTTTCATCCTTATGTTCCATTAATTAGAACAAATTTTGACTTAGGATTTAAAATGGAATAACTATTTGAGAAAAACTGGTAGACATTTGCTTATTAGGAATTAATTCCCCATATTAGAGAGGTTTGTTCATGGTTTTGTCATGGTGATGGCCTCTCAGCTTTCTACATCAACTTTTTTCTTTCTAAAGTCATTTGTCCCTCATGCACACACCCACACAGCAGACTTTGTTACAAATTATTTAGACAACTCATTTTGCTTATTGACAAGTTTAATTTGATTATTTTTGATTTTTCTTACTGTATTCTGAATAATAAAATGACAACTATTAATGAACTATTAATAAAATGGCTGGTATCAAATAGTGTTAATGCCTTGCCACTCACAGTGAGGTCTACAGACCAGCACCATCATGTTCACCTGCGAGTTTGTGAGAAGTGCAGAATCTACGGCCCCATCTCAGACCTGCTAAGTCAGAATCTACGGTTTAACAAGACCCTCAGGTGTTTTGTGTTCATGTTAAGAGTGTGAGAAGCACTGCTCCAGATGACCTTTGTTAGTATACTAGGTGAACCACCTGCGTTCTGAACACTTCTGTTAATCACATATAATTGCGTGTAAATTGTCTTCCAGTGACTAGATGATGGATAATCTTATGATGGATCTTTAAAAGTTCTAGTATTTATGGTAGGAGCCCTGGTGGCGCAGTAGTTAAAGCACTTGGCTGCTAACCAAAATGTTGGCAGTTTGAGCCCACCAGCCACTCCGCGGGAGAAAGATGTAGCAGTCTGCTTCCATAAAGGAAACCCTGTGGAGCAGCTTTGCTCTTTCTGTAGGGTTGCTATGAGTCGGAATCAACTCCATGGCAGTGGGTTTGGATTTTTTTTTTTCAATACTTGGGACTGGTAATTTATTTAGAATGAAATTATTTTAGAAGATCCATTGTTTCATTGATTGGGATCTTTCAAAATCTAGTGAGTTTATGTCACTTAATACAAGAGTTGTTTTTCCTATTGCTATTACAGGTTTTTTCCCTTCACGTTGTATTTATAGAAGCTATTTCTCCTTTTTCCTTTTTGGCATTTATCATAATAGTGAGTTCTTTTAAATTTCTGATCCTCTTGGCATCTTAGTCATTCCACAACAGATTTTATTAAAAACAACTATGCTGCACATTTTATTTAGATCATAGTCAAAAGTTACATATTTTAGATAGAGTATAATCTTAAGTGCGCAATAATTTGGTCTGTTTTTGGAACCAATACAGGCAGTGTGGCTTATTTTTCTGTGGAAATGCTAATTGTTTTCACTGCATGGTCATTATTGAGTATATTGTAATTGTGTAAAATAAAGTGTCACATGTTCTTAATGAAATAATAAGGGCTAGGCTACCTGGCTAGCTGATCACAATTCCAGGTGTCTGCCTTGTCATTTGGTGATGTCTGTCTGCTCGGCTTAAATAAAGACATTTCTGTATCCTGTGGCTGCCAGGAACTTCTGAAACAATGGCAGTGATTCCAGAAATATTTCCTGGGTAGTTTGTGCTTGTTTTATAGACCCAATATGGGGTATTAACTGGGAGAGTAGTGGGGCCTTGGGGACCCACCCTCAACCTTTCCTTATATGGGCTTGTCCACATCCCACATCCAGTCCGAAGAATATAAGAACTGCAGTCTGCTGTCTTCAGTGAGCAGAGAACAAAACTCATTGGCAGTATATTCAAGTTCACTTTATATGGGGGTTTTAGGAGTTTCACTAGGATTGGACCAGCAGGTTGGAAAAGGAATGAAGTTTTTAGTAAGGAACAAATCTAAGAGATTTTCTTCCTTTGAGCTGCACTTTGAAGAAGAGTATCTAGTTTGGGAAACAGAAAAAGATGGATTGTTCCTTTGAACATGGAAGAAGTTTTTTTTCTTTGTGCTTTAGGTGATAGTTTACAGAGCAGATTAGTTTCTCATTCAACAGTACATACACAAATTGTTTTGTGACATTGGTTTCAGTCTCTGTGGTGTGTCAACACTTTCCTCTTCCCCACTCTGGGTTCCCCATGTCCATTTGTCCAGTTTTCCTGTCCCTTCCTGCCTTCTTGTCTTTGCTTTTGGTCAGGTGTTGCCCATTTGGCCTCATATCCATGATTGAATTAAGAAGCTTATTCTTCACGAGTGTCGTTTCTAGCCCTGTCTAATCTTTGGCTGAAGAATGAACTTCGGGAGTGGCTTCAGTTTTGAGTTAAACGGGTGTTTAAGGGTCATAGTCTTGGGGGTTCCTCCAGTCTCTGTCAGACCAGTAAATCTAGTCTGGTTTTTTTTGTGAATTTGAATTTTGTTCTGCATTTTTGTCCCACTCTGTCAAGGACCCTCTATTGTGATCCCTGTCAGAGTGGCTGGTGGTAGTAGCTGGGCACCATCCAGTTGTTCTGGCTCAGGCTGGTGAAAGCTCTGGTACCTGTGGTCCATTAGTCCTTTGGACTAATATTTCCCTTTGTGCCTTTGGTTTTCTTCATTCTCCTTTGCTCCAAACGGGATGAGACCAGTAGATGTATCATAGATGGCCATTCACAAGCTTTTAAGACCCCAGAGGCTACTCACCAAAGTTAGATGTAGAACATTTTCTTTATAACTGTTACGCCACTTGACCTAGATGACCCCCGTGACCGTAGTCCCCAGCCCCCAGCCCTCAGCCCTAGTAACTCAGCCCCTCAAGGTGTTTGAATGTGTCTGAGAAGCTCAGCCCTAGTAATTCAGCCCCTCAAGGTGTTTGAATGTGTCTGAGAAGCTTCTATGACTTTGCCTTGATCAAGTTGTGCTGACTTCTATATTGTGTACTGTTTTTCCTTTCACCAAAGTTAACACTTAGCTATTATCTAGTGATTTCCCCTCTTCAACTTTCCACTCCCTTCTACCATCAAAGATTGTTTCTTACTGTACGTAAACCTTTTTTTTTTTTAATAATAGTGGTCTCATACAGTATATGCCCTTTTGTAATTGACTTATTTCACTCAGCATAATGCCCACCAGATTCATCCATGTTGTGAGGTGTTTTGCAGATTTGTTATTGTTCTTTATCATTGCGTAGCATTCCATCATGGCGTATGTACCATAATTTGTTTCCATTCATCTGTCGATGGGCACTTACATTGTTTCCATCTTTTTGCTATTATGGATAATACTGCAATGAGGAAGAAGTTTTTGAAGTGTCTAGGGGGAGGGGGACGACAAGGTAATATATGTGAAAACACTTAACGTAGTGCCTGGTACATAGGAGAACCTTAATTAGCTGTTGATTCCTTTTCATAATATAAGAAACCTTGACACTATGAGTTGTCCTTTGTCTCTTAAATTCAGTGTCTTTATCAAACTGGCTCCTTCCCATTGGCACAAAGGCACATGTCTTCTATTTTTAAAAACAAAAACAAAACCTTTTTTCATCTCTGCTTCCTCTAGCTACTGCACGCTCTCTCTCCTCCACAACCAAATTTTTCAAAGGTTTCTGCTTTATTTTTTCACCTTCCATTTACTCTTCATTCTTCTCCAGTATGATTTTTTGCTTCCATCTCTCCACAGAAACAATTCTTGGCATGTTCACCTCCTTATTACCAAATCCAGTATCCTTTATCAATTTTCATTGTAGTCACAGAACAGCATTCATTCAGTTGATTGCTCCTTGAAACTCTCTCTTCCCTTTGCTGCTGTGGTGCCACATTCTTGGTACCTCTTCCGTCCTGTGGCTGTTCCTTCTTAATTGTGTTTGTTTTCATTTTCCTGTCATTTAGAATTCCACAAGGCTCTATTTTAGGTCCTCCAACTTCCTTTCCACTTTTTAAATTCTGGTGCGATTTAGGCTTTAATCTTACTACAGTGGAAATTATGGTGAAACTTCAGTGCTTTTCAGAAAAATGACTGTTTTCAGGGAAAAAAAGCTCATTCATTAGAGTATATTTTCAAGCATTGTAGAAAAATAAAAGAAGGTAAAAAAATTACCCCAAATCCAACTACCTAGAAATAAACGTTATTAACATTTGGTGAGTGTTCTTCTAGACATAGTTTTAATTAAAAAAAAATTTTTTTGTAGCTAACGTACATTTATATGTGCCAGAAGTATTTTAAAGTGCTTTAAATCCTTACAACTCTTGTGGTACGGTTGTTATCCTTATTTTACAGATGAGGCAAAGAGAAGGGAAGTAACTTGACCAAGTCATACAGGTAGTAAGTAGTGGAGGTGGTATTCGAACCAAGAGAGCTTGGAATTCAGTAAACTCAAGTCACCTTGGATCCAAAGGGACATAAAGTAGTATGTCCATCTCTGTTTAATTGCTTAATTCACTTAAGCTATAAATACTGCTCAAGAAGGAAGCCAGGCAAGTAGTAAGACCACATTTTACCTCTTAGTTTTCAACATTCGGTTCTAGGTATGAGTTATTTGTTAAATGCTATGTTTTAACACAAACTATATAAATATTTTTTAATATTATGTTGTTACCTATTTAGTATATGAAAATGATGATCAGCTCCTGTGGGACCCTGAGTATTTACCAGAAGATAAAGTGATTGTATTTCTTAAGGATGCATCTAGAAGAACAGGTGATGAGAAAGGTGTAGAAGCAATTCCTGAAGGATCTCATATAAAAGACAATGAACAGGTAAATGAATAAAAAGTAACTTAAGAAATTTTTCCAAAGTAAATTAACCATACACATGTATAAATTAAATGGTGTCACTTTCAGCGTTACTATTTTATCCACTGAAATTCCTGTGATGTCATCAACAAGGAATCAGTTTATGATCAGTATAAACTAATGCAGTGTTACTACACTCACTTCATTGGTATGATCTCAGCTCAAAACAAAAAAGGCGATGTGACGTTTTTGCCTGTATATACTTTTTAAGTGTTTTTTTATTTTTTCCCATACAAAAATTTATACATTGTTATGTGACCCTAATTGCTTTCCCCATCCTATAACAGCACACTCCTCCTTTCCACTCCTGATTCCCCATGTCCATTCAACCAGCTCCAAACCCTTTCTGCCTTCCCATCTCACGTCTGGACAGAAGCTGCCCGTTCAGTCTCTTGTATCTACCTGAGCTAAGAGGTACACTCCTTACGAGTATCACTTTATGTTCCACAGTCCAGTCCAATCCCTGTCTGAAGACTTGGCCTTGGAAATTGTTTTAGTTTTGGGCTGATAGAGAATCCAGGGGCCATGCTTTCCGGGGTTCCTCCAGTCTCAGACCATAAAGTCTGGTCTTCTTGCTAGAATTTGAGTTCTGCACCCCACCTTGCTCTTGCTCCGTCCGGGACTCTCTGTTGTGTTCCCTGTCAGGGCGGTCATTGGTGATAGCCAGGCTAATAGTGTTTTTTAAATTCCTTTGGATATCCCTGAGAATCTGTGGCCATCATCAAGTTGAGAATACTCATCTAGGATAATGTTATTATGCATCAGATTGACCAGTGCCTACCACAAATCTGCTATCAGTATTATATTGGTTTAGCTTTTTTATCAATGTTTTCTGATTTGTTTAAGATTATCATAGAGTAGAAACCAATGAATAGCTGAAATGAAGGGATTATGATTCTTATGATATGATATATTTTTATTTGTAAATACCTGAGACACTGTAACCATTAAGGCATTTCCTTATTCTAATTTCTGTATATTTAGAGATAGTTAATTAATCAGAATTGAATTTATGTTTGTTTTTCCTTGGTGTTCTGTATGCTCCATTCACTAGAACTATTTATCCTCTGGAAAAGACAATGAAAACGAACACTGGATTCTGGAAAAGCCTTTCCTCGAGAAATTGTGGTATTGAGTTGTTCATAGTCCAGGTCACATATTGAAGCCTTTTATTTTTTTCAGGCTTTATATGAATTAGTTAAATGCAATTTTGATACAGAAGAAGCATTGAGAAGATTACGGTTTAATGTAAAAGCAGCTAGAGGTGAGCATAGATATGAAATCAGTGCTGTTATTTGTTTTCGTGGTATAGCAGAAGTTTGAAACTGAAGCTGTAGTCTATCTAGGTGTATCTTCAGCTTAATAATACTGATCTTTCTGAATTCAGTAAATATTTATTGACTCTAAGTATTATACAAGAAATTAGGGGGAATAGGATTAAGGCTGCCCCTTCTTGAGATTTTAATGAGAAAATAAGGGCATTTAAATAAAAATACATAATGCTTTACTTTTATTTTCTTCCTACTTAGGTTTTGTTTTGTTTTTGTGAAAATACACACCAAAACATACACAAGTTCAGTGATTTCTACATGTACAATTCAGTGACGTTGGTTACATTCTTCAGTTTGTGCCATCTTTATTGATAATCTTTTCCAAATTATTTTATTACCATTAACATAAACTCACTGCCCTCTAAGCTTCTCATCTAATCTTTCAAGTTGCTGTTGTCAGTTTGATCACATATAGGTAATTCTTTAAAAGAATACAATACTCAAGGCAAACATACTTTACTAATTATTGTGTGGATTAAAGATGACTTTGGGGATAGTTTCAGTTTAAGGTTTAAAGATTTAACTCAGGGCAGTAGTTTCAGGGGGTCATCCAGCCTCAATGGCTCCAGAAAGTCTGGATTCTATGAGAATTTGGAATTCTGTTTCACCTTTTTCCCCTTTTGGTCAGGATTCTGCTATAGAATCTTTGATCAAAACATTTAGTAATGGTAGCCAGGCACCATCTCACGGCAAAAAGGAGGCAGTTCATTATTTTAATAAATATTTTATTTGATCTTTCCTCATGAGCTAAGTAGTATTACAGATGTTACTTCACTGGAAAATTGATATGCCTGAGGTTCAGAGAAATACGTAACTTGTCTGAGGTAAACATAATTCATAAATAATGAAGCTGTAACTAAAAATCTAGCTTTTTTTTTTACTTTAATCATGGCTTCCCAACCTGCTTCACTAAGAGTACTGTTCATATATAATCAAATAACTAATGAGAAGTATTATTCATTCAATAAATATTTGAATATCTCCTAAGTTGTGAGGATGTAACTATTAAACAAAGACCTTTCCTTTCATGGATGGTACTTAGAGCCTAGGTAGGGAACTGAAAAATAGTTACTATGTGTTTTTCGCTTTTGGAAAAATATTGCTAAGCAGTTTTTCTCTCCCCATTTTGTCAGAGGAATTATCTGTTTGGACAGAGGAAGAGTGTAGAAATTTTGAACAAGGGTTGAAGGCCTATGGAAAGGATTTTCATTTGATTCAGGCTAATAAAGTAAGTAATGATATATATTCACATTTTTGCAAAAAAAGAAATTCAGTTTAACAACCCAAATCATCATATGTCTTAATTTTCTATATTTTCAATTGTTACATGTTGTGTAGTGAGTATTTTAACATTTCAGTGTTTAGAGTATTATTACAATCATGCTTAGACTTCCTGGCATATATTTGGTAAGTGACTATTTTCACCATGTAATATTGGAAGCTTTAAACAACTGGACTCATTTACAAGTATGTTAATCAGCTTCCAGGGTGAGAGGTGTACAGTGTAATTACAGCTATTGTCCAAAATCATGACAAAGTTTATTATTTATTTATTTTATTGTGCTTTAGGTGAGAGTTTACAGAGCTGATTAGTTTCTCATTCAACAATTTATACATGACATTGGTTGCGATCCCCGTGAAGTGTCATCAGTCTCCCCTTCCTCTTCCCTGAGTTTCCCGTTTTCATCAGTCCATTTTTACTGTCCCTCCCTTCCTTCTTGTCACTGTTTTTGGGTAGGCATGCCCATTTGGTCTCACGTACGTGATTGAAGTAAGAATCAAATTCCTCACGTGTATTGCTGTTTATTTTATAGACCTATCTAATCTTTGGCTGAAGGGTGACCTTTGGGAGTGACAGGGTTTTTTTGGGGGACGGGGGGAGGTTAACTTTTTAATTTTTTTTTTATTGTTGTAGTTTAAATGAAGTTTACATTTCAAGTTAGTCTCCCATACAAAATTGTATACATACATTGTTATGTGACCCTAATTGCTCACCCCATTCTGTGACAGCACACTCCTCCTTTCCGTCCCTAGTTCCCCATGTCCATTCAGCCAGCTCCTAACCCTCTCTGCCTTCCCATTTCACCTCTGGACAGAAGCTGCCCCTTTGGTCTGTTGTATCTACTTGAGCTAAGGGGCACACTCCTCACAAGTATCGTGACAAGGTTTTTTTAAGGAGAGTCTTTAAAATAACTTTGAAACCTTAGAGCACTTTAAGATTCAGTATTTACAATTGAAATATATATTAAATTTGTTTAAGTCCTGAGTGGTCTAAAACCAGATATTAAGATTTGATTTGGTTTTACTTTAATTTAGCTTGCCTGAACAATTTATCTCAGTAGGTTGGCTTTATTAGTCATTATTAAAGCCCTGGTGGCACGGTGGTTAAACGCTAGATTGCTAACTGAAAGGTCAGCAGTTTGAGCCCACCAGCCACTCTGTGGGAGAAAGATGTGGCAGTCTGCTTCTGTAAAGATCACAGCCTTGGAAACCCTGTGGGGCAGTTCTGCTCTGTCCTGTAGGGTCACTATGATTTGGAATCAACTCAACAGCAACGTGTTTGGGTTTTAGAGTTGTCGTAATTTGACAGTTTTATTTAACATGAGCATTTATCATTCCAAATTGATAGTATAAGTCATAAAGAACTTCATAATCAGGATTTCTAGGCAACATGACACTATAGTCAGAAGCACCACGCCGTCCCTCCGCAGCAAAGATCCAAAAAACAAAGTCAGACAGAGTCACACCTCAATCCTGAAACCCTAAGCATCAAATGAAGAGATAAAGAACTCAGCCAAGCACCGAATGGAATAAGAAACTGACCGAGAACAGAGAGCAAGGAGAGAGATATGCAGAGATCCCCTATCAGCTACTGCACCACGGATCCACCATCTTGGACTCCTATCGGAGATCAGCGAACCGGGAGTACGAGAAAGCAGCTTCACGGAGCTTCCAGCAGGAGACAGAACAACCGGTAACCAGCAATATACGCATTCCCACCCCCCACTCTTCTTCACCCCGACTTGGCCGCCTCTGCTTCCTGTGCCCACAGTCTCTTGGCCGGGAAGCACCAGCTTCACCATGGTGTTGCTTGGATTCCACCCACCCGCACTGGCTGGCTCCGAGTGCCGTTTGTTGGCTGCTGGTGTTGCTTTTTTCCGCTTCTTTAGATTTCGTCCTTACCTCTCACCACCTTCCCCTCCTTTCTCTCAAATACTTGGCTCTGTGTGCCATCTTTGCCTCTTCCCGAAAGGCCGCGAAACACCACTTGACTGTGAAACTGCTTACTAGCCTGTGCTGCCATGCTGGTGGGACCCCTGGGGCTTTTCTTTCTTTGTTTGCTCTGATTTGTTCTGTTCTGATTTGTTTGTTTTCTTTTTCTTTTCTCGGCTTGGGAGCCCCTTCTAGCTGTGTAGTACCGCACAGCTTGGAAGCTACTCCCTTAACCCTGTGCATACGCACGGGGACATTTCTGGGGGCATTTCTTTTTTCTTGTTCTTTGTTTTTGTTTGTTTTCTTCTCTCTCTTGTTCTCTTTTTGTCTTTCTTCATTTCCAGCTTCTTGATTTATTCATTTTTTTTTCTTTTACCCTTTCTTTTTTTTCAGTTTTGTTTCTCTCCATTTCTCAGTCTCTCATCTCTTGACTCCAATAGCAAGCTCCCTTAGCACTCTTTTTTGTTTGTGTGTATGTTTTTGGCTCCTGTTCTTCTCTCCTCTCTCTCCTCTTTCCCATACCCATCTTAGCTCCACACATCACATCTTCCCCCCTCCTTCCTGCCTACCTGCACTGTGTGCTGAACATCACACTCCCAAGCAGCACAGGCACGGCCTCCTGGAACCTGCCCTTCACTGATTCCCATTCCGTGCTGTCAGCCCTAGTACGAGCCACAAACAACCCATCCCAGCAACTCCCCTTCAGCTGGACCTATCCTGCTGTACCATACTTGAGTGACTGACCCTGCCCATTGGAGAAGGAGGTAAAAAGTATCATGCCCACAGATGAGCAAACGAGAAAGTATGCACAGCCCACCTGCTCAGACATAACCAAATAAAACAAAAAAAACAGGACAAAACAATCAAATCTACGATCAGTAAACGAGGAGAATAACTACTGAATTCACCAAAGAGAGCAGACAATATCAAAACATATACAGAAACAGGACAGGATGGTTCCAGTCGGCATCCAGAATAAAACACCAGATGACTTTACGTTAGAAGAAAAGGCACTAGAACTATCTGATAGGGAATTCTGATCTCCAGTATTCAGAATTATCCAAGAGTTGAAACAAAAAGCAGACAAAAATGAAGAAAAACTAGACAAATCCATGGAAAAGGCAGAGGAATTCATGGAAAATACAGACAAAAAAATGGAATAATTCCAGAAAATACTACAGGAACAAAATGCTAAAATAAATTTACAACTAGAAATTATACAAAAACAACAATTAGAAATCCAAAAGATAACAAGATTTCAGAAATGGACAGTGTCATGGAAGGGCTAAGAAGCAGGTTTGAAATGATGGAAGATGGGATCAGCCAAATTGAAGACAAACACTTGGCTATAACTCCGAGGAAATATCAGAAAAAAGAACGAAGAAAAATGAAGAAACCCTGAGAATGATGTGGGATACAGTCAAAAGCAAAAATCTGCGAGTGATCAGAGTTCCAGAACAGGGAGAAAACAGAAAACACAGAGAGGATCATTGAAGAATTGCTGACAGAAAACTTCCCCAATGTCATGAAAGATGAAAAGCTGACCATCCAAGAAGACCTCAAAAGAAAATCACCAAGGCATGTCATAACCACACTCGCTAAAACCGGAGGCAAAGAATCCTGAGAGCAGCTCGAGAAAAACAGAAAGTCACAAAGAAAGGAGAAACAATAAGACTAAGCTCAGATTACTTGGCAGAAACCATGCAGGCCAAGAAGGCAATGAGATGACATATATAAAACCTTGAAAGAAAAAAATTGCCAGCCAAGAATAATATATCCTGCAAAACTCGCATACAAATATGATGGTGAAATTAGGTCATTTCCAGGTAAACAGAAATTAAGGGACTATGTAAAAACCAAACCAAACTTAAAAGACTTATTAAAGGGAGTCCTTCCGTCTGAGAACAAACATCAGACCACAGGCTGAATATAGGACACAGGATAGTACTAGCCAGATACCAACCTAGGAAATGAACTCTTAAGGACTACCCAAAACCAAAAGAATTACAACAGGGAACCAGAGAGGTTAATCTGTAAATGACTACAGCATCAGAAGAATAAAAGAGGGAGTAAACAGCGTAAGTATAGAACCTTCTGATGGAGAGGAAGGCAAGGCAATACCAAGTAATAATAGACTGGTTCAAACCTAGGAATATAGGGTAAATTTCAAGGTAACCACAAGTTAGCAAACCTACTCATCAAAATGAAGAAAAACATGAAGTCTTAGTAAAAACAAAACCTACAAAAACAAAAGAGAGGAAAAAAACATCCACAAACGAATTCAACACAGGAGAGTAACTAAGAGGAACAAAGAACATGTCCGTATGACAAAAAAAAACAGTACAAAATGACAGCAATAAAATCACACCTATCAATAATTACACTGAATGTAAATGGCATCAATGCAACCATAAAGAGATGGAGAGTGACCGAATGGATAAAAAAACAGCGTCCATCCATATGCTGTCTACAAGAGACACACCTTAGAAACAAAGATGTAGATTTATTGAAAATCAAAGGATGGAAAGAAATAAGCAAACAGCTACCGAAGAAAAGAGCAGGAATGGAAATACTAATCTCAAATAAAATAGACTTTAAAACAAAATCCACCATAAAAGACAAAGATGGACACTATATCATGAAGACGTAACTATAATAAACATCTATGCACCCAATGACGGGGCTCCAAAATACATAAAACAAGCTCTTAACAGCACTGAAAAGAGAAATGGGACAGTTCCACAATAATAGTAAGAGACTTCAACACACCACTCTTGGTAAAGGACGAACATCTAGAAAGAAACTCAGCAAAGATACAGAAGACCTAAAGGGCACAGTCAGCCAACATTGACCTCATAGAAGTGTATAGAACACTCCACCCAACAGCGGCAAAGTACACAATTCTTTTCCAATGCACATGGAACTTTCTTCAGAATAAACCACATCTTAGGCCACAGAGCAATCCTCAACAAGATCCAAAATGGTTAGATAATACAAAGTATCTTCTCTGACCACAATGCCATCAAGGTAGAAATTAACAACAGGAAGACACAAGTACATGGAAACTGAATAACACCCTGCTTACACATCACTGGGTAATAGAAGAAATCAGAGATGGAAAACACATCATACCAAAACCTTTGGGACACAACAGGCAGTCCTCAGAGGACAATTTATAGCAATAGATGCACATATCAAAAAACAAGAAAGGGACAAAATTAGAACATTAACTACAGAACTCAAACAAATAGAAAGAGAACAGCAAAAAAAGCCCACAACCACCGGAAGAAAGGAAATAGTAACGATCAGAGCAGAAATAAATGAAATAGAGAACAGAAAAACAATAGAAAGAATCAACAAAACCAAAAGTTGGTTCTTTGAAAGAATCAACAAAATTGACAAACCACTGGCCAGACTGACAAAAGAAAAACAGGAGAGGCCACAAATAACCCAAATAAGAAATGAAATGGGGGACATTACAACAGACCCAACTGAAATAAAAAGGATCATAACAGAATATTATGAAAAACTATACTCCAACAAATTTGAAAACCTAGAGGAAATGGATAAATTTCTAAAAACACACAGCCTACCCAAACCACAACAAAGTGATGTTGAAAATCTGAACAGACCCATAACGAGATGAGATTGAAAAGGTAATAAAAAAAACTCCCAACCAAAAAAAGCCCTGGCCCAGATGGCATCACTAGAGAATTCTACCAAACATTCAGAGAAGGGCTTATACCAATACTACTCAAGCTATTTCAGAACATAGAAAAGGAAGGGATACTTCCAAATTCATTTTATGAAGCCAGCATAACCCTGATACCAAAACCAGGCAAAGACTGTCACCAAAAAAAAAAAAAAAAGTACAGACCAATATCACTCATGAATATAGATGCAAAAATTATCAACAAAATTCTAGCCAACAGAATTCAGCATCATATCAAAAAAATAATACACCACGACCAAGTAGGATTCATAACAGGTATGCAAGGATGATTCAGCATTAGAAAATTAATCAATGTAATCCACCACGTAAATAAAAGGAAAGAAAAGAATCACATGATCATCTCAATTGACGCAGAAAAGGCATTCGACGAAGTCCAACACCCATTCCTGATAAGAACTCTCAATACAATAGGTATAGAAGGGAAATTTCTCAACATAATAAAGGGCATCTATGCAAAACCAACAGCCAACATCATTCTTAATGGAGAGAGGCTGAAAACATTTCCCCTTGAGAACAGGAACAAGACAAGGATGCCCTTTATCACCACTCCTATTTAACATTGTGCTGCAAGTCCTAGCTAGAGCAATAAGGCAAGAAAAATAAAGGGTATCCGAATCGGTAATGAAGAAGTTAAACTGTCCCTGTTTGCAGATGGTATGATACTATACATAGAAAACCCGAAAGACTCCATGAGAAAACTACTGGAAGTAATAGAAAGATTCAGCAGAGTAGCAGGATACAAGATAAACATACAAAAATTGGTTAGATTCCTATACACCAATAAAAAGAACGATGAAAAGGAAATCAGGAAAGCAATACCATTTATAATAGCCCCTAAAAAAATAAAATACTTAGGAGTAAACCTAACCAGGGTTGTAAAAGACCTGTACAAAGAAAACTACAAACCACTACTGCAGGAAACCCAGAGTGATCTGCATAAATGGAAAAATATCCTATGCTCATGGATAGGTAGACTCAACATAGTGAAAATGACAGTTTTACCCAAAGCAGTTTACAAATACAGTGCAATCCCTATCCAAATACCAACAACATTCTTTAAAGAGATGGAAAACTAATCATTAACTTTATATGGGAAAGGAAGAAGCCCCGGATAAGTAAAGCTCTATTGAAGAAGAAGAATAAAGTAGGACGACTCGCACTACCTGACTTCAGAACCTACTAAACATTTATGGTAGTCAAAACAGCCTGGTACTGGTACATCGACAGATACATTGACCAATGGAACAGAATTGAGAACCCAGATGTAAATCCATCCACCTATGGTCACCTGATCTTTGACAAGGGCCTAAAGTCCATCAAATGGGGAAAAGACAGTCTTTTTAACAAATGGTACTGGCAAAACTGGATGTCCATCTGCAAAAAATGAAACAGGACACATACCTCACACCATGTACACAAAAACTAACTCAATTTGGATCAAAGACCTAAATATAAAGCCAAGAACTATGAAGTTCGTAGAAGGAAAAATAGGAGTAATGCTGGACGCCCTAACGCATGGCATTAACAGGATACAAATCATAACCAACAACACACAAAGCCCAGAAGATAAGCTACATATTACTGGGATCTTCTAAAAATGAAACACTTAAGCTCATCAAAAGACTTCACCAAAAGAGTAAAAAGAGAACCTGCAGACTGGAAAAAATTTCTGGACACTACAAGTCAGACAAAGGTCTAATCTCTAAAATCTGTAAGAAAATCCAACACCTCTACAAGAAGAAGACATTTAAGCGGCCACCAAACACATGAGAAATGCTTGCGATCACTAGCCATTAGAGAAATGCAAATTAAAACCACAATGAGATACCATCTCACTCCGGCATTACTGGCACGATTCAAAAACACTGGAAATAACAAATGCTGGAGTGGCTGCGAGGAGATTGGAACTCTTATGCACTGCTGGTGGGAGGGCATAGTGATTCAGCCATTCTGGAAAACAATAGAAAGCTAGAAATAGAATTACCATACCATCCAGCAGCCCCACTCATGGGAATATGTCGTAGAGAAATAAGAGCCATCACACGAATAGACATATGCACACCCATATTCATTGCAGCACTGTTCACAATAGCAATAAGATGGAAACAGCCTAGAGGCCCATCAAGAGATGAATGGATAAACTATGGTACATACACACAATGGAGTATTATGCAACGATAAAGAACAATGATGAATCTCTGAAACATCTCAACATGGATGAAACTGGAGGACATTATGCTGAGTGAAATAAGTGAATCACAAAAGGATAAATATTGTATGAGACCTCTACCGTAAAAACTTGTAAAAGTTTACACACACAAAAAAACAATCTTTTTGGTTACCAGGGATGGAGGGTTGTGGCGAGGGCAGTAACTAAACAAACAGTAGATAAGTGGTAACTTTGGCGAAGGGTTAGACACTACACAGTACTGGGGAAGCCAGCACAACTTGTACAAGGAAAGGTCAGGGAAGTTGCATAGACACATCCAGACTCTCTGAGGGACTGAATTGCTGGGCAGAGGCCTATGGGGACCATGGTCTCGGGGAATATCTAGCTCAGTTGGCATAACCCAGTTTATAAAGACACAGTGTTCTACATTCTACCTTGGTGAGTAGCGTCTGGGGTCTTAAAAGCCTGTGAGCAGCCATCTAAGATACTCCACTGGTCTCATCCCTTCGGGAGCAAGGGAGAATGAACAGAACAGGAGACAACGGAAAGATTAGTCCAAAGCACTAATGGACCACAGCTACCATGGCCTCCACCAGACTGAGTCCAGTACAGCTAGATGGTGCCCGGCTATCACCACTGACTGCTCTGACCAGGATCACAGCAAAGAGTCTTGGATAGAGCTGGAAAAGGATGTAGAACAAAATTCTAACTCACAAAAAGGACCAGATTTACTGGCCTGATAGACTGGAGAAACCCAGAGAGTATGGCCCCCGGGCACCCTTTTAGCTTAGTGGTGAAGTTACTCCCGAGGTTCACAGTTCAGCTGGGGATTGGACAGCCTCATAAAACAAAACGGGACTGTCTCAGTCATCTAGTGCTGCTCCAGCAGAAATACCACAAGTGGATGGCTTTACAAAGAGAAATTTATTCTTTGACTGTCCAGTAGGCTACAAGTCCAAATTCAGAGCATCAGCTCCAGGGGAACACTTTCTCTCTTGGCTCTGGAGGAAAGTCCATGTCTTCAGTCTTCCTTTGGTCTGGGAGTTTCTCTGCGCAGGAACCTCAGGTCCAAAGGACGCGCTCTGCTCCCAGCACTGCTTTCTTGGTGGTATGAGGTTCCCATCTGTCTCTGCTCGCTTCTCTCTTTATATCTCAAAAGAGATTGCATTAAGACACTGATCTTTTCAACCTCATCGGTATAACCTCATCACAGTGATAGAATTTACAACACAGGAGGAGATCACATATAATCTCATCATAGTGGTAGAGTTTACAACATATAAGGAAATCACATCAGATAACACAATCATAAAATACTGGGAATTATGACCTAGCCAAGTTGCTACACACATTTTTTTGGGGGACACAGTTCAATCCATGACAGGGACTGATGAGGTAACAGCAGTCCAGGGACAAGGACTAGAAGGCAGAAGGGGACAGGAAAGCTGGTAATAGAGAACCCAAGGTTGAGAAGGGACAGTGTTGACATGTCGTGGGGTTGTTAATCGTTGTCATAGGGCAATATGTGTACCAACTGTGTAATGAGTAACTATTTGTTCTGTAAATCTTCATCTAAGGTACAAAAAAAAAAAAAAGATGTGAGAGCAGATACACAAAAACAACTCAAAAGATTTGATGGGAAGCCTAGGGGGCAGTTAAGTTGAAGATAATGGTGTTGGAATAATTTGGAAAAGGATGGTGAGAAGAGCAGCACAACTGGAAGAATAGAATCGATGTCACTGACTTGTAGAAACTTTTGAAATGGTGTAACTTTGGCTGTGTATATTTTCACCAGAAAAAAAAGGTCCTCCAAGGTTGAGAAGGAAGAGTGTTGACATGTTGTGGGGTTGTTAACCAATGTCATAAAACAATATGTATACTGAGTGTTTAATGAGAAACTGTTTGTTCTGTAAACCTTCATCTAAAGTACAATTTAAAAAAAGAAAAAAAATGAACTTCATAATCATTTGCAGATTTTAGAGGGGCTTAATTCTCTTTTTACCCAAATCAGGTAAGATTTTTAATAGTAATTACACAATTACATAGAATAGAAAAATGTGTTACTCAAATAGGGGCAGGCAAAATTTCAGAGCTCGCATGTAGGAAATAAAGTAATTCCTAGGCTTAGGAATCTCACATTATCTTTAGAGACTACACAGCAAGCAGCTTGGCTCTTTATGCATTTCCTTTAAAGATAGCATCTAAGGTTTAGTGTGGTGGCTTGCCTAGGACCATGTTGAAAGTGTATGGGCTTATGTCCGAGGCTTTTAAGTAGCCTGACATCAGATTTCTTTCTTTATACCTCTGGATGTAATTGGATGGCATCCAGTTGATTTGTTTCAACATATAATTAACATATTCAGTAAGTAAAATAATGGCTTACAAACCTTTTGAGTCTATTTTTCTTAATTTTGTTGTGCATTAACTAATTCACTATTGATGGCATTTTTGGTATTTGGCGTAAGAAATAGCTAATAAGAAAAATTTTGAGTTTTAGGATTTAGAATATCTAAGAAGGCAGTGTAGTCAGTGTTAAAAAAAAAATTTGATACCCTTTAATGTTGTGTCCAGTCATCTGATAACCTCATATACAGCTAAGGAGTATATTATGCTGACAACTTGCCATGTATGTTTCTGATAGTAAAAAAAAAAAAAAAAAAAAAATTTGTTTCATGGTTGAAAAAAACATTTTAGATAAGAATTTTCTAGTACCCTTGCTTGAATTGAAACACTGTTGACCTAGACCATGCTGGATTACCTACCTATGGAGGGGACTCCTGAACTGACAGGAAGGATAATGGAATATAATTGGCAGTAGCAACCCCAGCAATAGAGTCTATTCTAACCCTTTCAGCTATAGAATCTTTTTTTTTTAAATCTCCACTGCCATTGAGTTGATTCTGACTCATGACGACCCCATGTGTTACACAGCAGAACTGCTCCTTAGGGTTTTCTTCTTGGCTGTATTCTTTATTAAAGCAGATTGGCAGGCTTTTCTTCCACATTGCCTCTAGGTGAGTTTGAACCATCAACCTTTAGGTTAGTAGATGAGTGTAGGCTGTTTGAACCACCCAGGGACCTATAATCTTATTCCTTGGCTTGGAACTGCTAGCCAAAAAAAAAAAAAAAAAGACACACCCTAAGTATTGAAAATAAGACTTTGATTTCTTTGTAAATATTTAGGATGGTGATATTTCAGTGTTATAGGATGGAAGTCAACTTCTTCTGTAGAATATACTAGTTGCTGTAGTGAATAAAAAGAGGATGTTAATTCTTCAAGGGGGAGAAGAATGGCCCAATGAAAGCATGAAGACTTTTGTTATTTTATTGAGAAATTTTCATAATATAGTTAACTTTGTATGCCCCAAAACGTTTTTTCATTTATTGGTTTCAGTAAAATATAGTTGCCATGGAAGAATCTGTATAGAAATGAGTTGCGATAGGCGGCAAAAAGATGGAATTGTCAGAGCTTGAGAATATGAGCTTATTTTTAAGCCCTAATTACTATCAGTCTCAGAGTACCATGGGCTTAAACTGTAAAGAGCAAGCAGAAAGGAAGGAAGAAAAATGTATGGCACGGAAAGAGAAACGTGTCATCAACAATTGTTCTTAGGTGCAGTCAGTGCCACAGGATTCCTACGTCATGATCAGAAATTTATGAGTCAAAGCATGTCATCTTGGCATCTGAAACACTCATGCAGATACTTTCTTAAAACCTTCAATATTTTATTCATATACATCAACCATTCCAGCTCTAAGTAGCAAAAAAGGGGATTTTGTCAACATCATTTGCCAATCCCATAATATGTGAGCGGAGCCATTCATTTGCACAAATAAGTGCAACACAGTAAACCACAGGAATAATTCAGTAAACAGAGTATTCACAGTATTGTAATTCTTAGCCTCTCTTGAAAG
The DNA here is from genome assembly GCA_030035585.1 of Dugong dugon. Classification (NCBI taxonomy): domain Eukaryota; kingdom Metazoa; phylum Chordata; class Mammalia; order Sirenia; family Dugongidae; genus Dugong; species Dugong dugon. The sequence continues at coordinate 96,035,312 of CM057462.1, forward strand.
TAAATTAAATGAGTCTGGATTGCTGTTAGGACTAGTAAGCGAATCTTTTGAATGAGATTTTGAAGGTAGACTTCCTAGGTGCTCTGTGAGTAAAAGTATTTGTGAAGTGGTTATAACATTAATTTTAACCTAAATGTTACTTCCAGACATTTTCAATAGAGGAGTATTTAGTTTTATGGTAGATTAGGATGGTGGCAGTCTTTTAAAAAGCAGAATGCTGAATATCTGAGGGCATGTTTTCATTGTATTATTTCTCTTAATGAAAGTTTAGAAAGAATAGCTTTCAACACAGCTGCTGTGGTGTTGCATTTTATACATTATATTATATATCTAAGGAGCCCTGGTGGCTCAATGGGTTAAACACCTTGCTGCCAAGGGTCACTGGTTTCAAACTCAGCCAGCAGCTCCTTGGGAGAAAAGACCTGGCGATCTGTTACCATGAAGGTTACAGCCTAGCAAAAACCCTATGGGACAATTCTAATCTGTCACATGGGGTTGCTCTGAATTAGAATCGACTTTACAGCACCTACAGCAACATTATATATCTGTTAAGAACAAGCTAAATTTGTTTTTAATCTTTAGATGTTTCTCATGAAATAATTATTTGAAGAGAAAAATGATTCTTAAAAGCAAGTATTTGTTTCTTATAGGTCCGAACAAGGTCAGTTGGTGAATGTGTAGCATTCTATTACATGTGGAAGAAATCTGAACGTTATGATTTCTTTGCTCAGCAAACGCGATTTGGAAAAAAGAAATACAATCTTCATCCTGGTGTAACGTGAGTTTATTTTTTCTTTTAGAACTACATTTTTTTGGTTAAGCTTTTCTGGATTTTTCTTTACAGAATTAGGAGTTTAGAGTCTTCTTTAATAGGGTAAGAGTTTACATTAGTTTAAATTTACCATATATTGACATACCTTCATTTCATGGGGTATTTATACTTTTATATATAGTCTTATAAAAAACATTGTAAACCACAATTCATATTTGAGACAACAGAGATAACATTTAAAGCAAGAGTTAGATTGTAGGTGTTAAGTAGATATCTCTGAGAAGAAATGGAGCACAGCTGCTGTGAATGTATGGTTTTGTTAAATTCTGTTCCATTTAGCATAACCATATACAATTTGTATTTTATGACACTTTGAGAGCAATTAGAAGAGGAAAGATGAGAGAATGTCTTTTCTAAAACTATAGAGCCATGTACCCAGTAGGAGCCTCTTTAAAGAGGGAGGGAAATTAACATTTTTCCTTGTTCAGTCGACTTTAGATCCTTGGAACCAAAATAAGATTTGAGATATAGATGATATAAAAGGGAAAAGGCATAGAGATATAAGTCAGATCAAATTGTATTTTCTTTTTTGGTTATAAGCTGTTTATAGAGGAAGGGGCATATACATAGTGACTTCCGTTTTTCCAAATTTCCTGAAATTTTTCTTCTACAGAATATTCAATAATTAATAACGCGCCTTTAACTTATTCCCAATAGTATAGGTATGGGTTCTTATTATATCCAGTATTTATGCAAAAGACCTTATATGCTTAATCCATTGTCTACGTACCAAGTTCTCTTATCTTAGCCTCATTAAGTCTGGCTTTGGATTAAAACCCTCCCCCCGCCCCCCCCGCCCCCCCCCCCGGTAATTTGTTACTATAAACACATAAAATAGTGAGCCCTTTGTCTCACATGAATTGCTCTAAAATGCTGATGAATTTTTGTTATGATAGAATTTACAGTACTATCCTTGACTATCCCCTATTGTTTACAGAATAAAAGTAATAGAAAAAAATAACATATAAGTTGATTTGGTCAGTGTGCACCAGTAAAGATATTCTTAAGGTTGGCCAAATAATTGCATTTGAAAGATGTGCTTGTATGCATATTTTATTGTTTTTCACACTCCTGGGCTAGACTGTTAGTTGGTCATGTTCATTTACAGGTGTATGCTGGTCACTTCACTGGAGGATCAAACACTCTAAAGCCCAAAGCAAAATAATCTAAAAGGGAATAAATGGATACAGTTGCCCCTGGAAATCATGGGACAGTGGACTGACTGTGTGCCTCATGTTCCATTTATTCAAAGTCCTTGATGGCTGGAGTGGAATTTCATATATAGCAGTATTCCAGATTTTATCTGGTTGCTTAATACTGTTAAATTTATAGTTATTTTTTTTTCTGAATTATTCATTGGTAGTGTTAAGACATGGTATTAAAAAAAAAAAAGGCATAATGATGTAGAACTAAATACAGCTATCCAATCTGCAGAATATATCTTAAGAGAGTCACAGTTTTTCAAGCTGTTCTATAGGGAAAAGCAGCAGTAACATCTTTCATTTTTTTTGCCCATTTCAGAAATAATGTTCATACTTGAACTATAGTCAGTATGTCATCATCAACATTAAGAACATAAGAATTGCCATGTTGGGTCAGACCCATGGTTCATCCAGTTTTCTCTTTCAGAAAGCATCACCAAGGGAAGTATTGTGGGCTGGTTTAGTTGGTCCTCTGTGATGTCAAGCGCAACAGGTTAGGTAGGGATGTGCCGCCAAACATTCTAGTTTCTCTAATAATCTCTTCATAGCTTGTGAAATGGAAGACACATATCTATATCCTTGATTCCTCTTAGGGTTAAGTATTCTGTAGGCGGAGTAGCCACAGTTAAGTTAAAAGTAATCCCATATCTTCTCTTAGGTTTCAAGAGTTAACAGTAATCTCCTGGTAAATGGTATGAAGTGAACAGAATGCTTTTTCCCCCCCAGACAAGAATACCATGGTTTTGTAGGATTCAGTTATGTCTTTTCTGGGTCTCCACGTTATGAAGTTTTAAAACTGAATATACCAAAATTTTCTACTCAGATTTTATCCCTTTTAGCTGTTTTATGTCTTCTATAAGAAGTAGCAACCAGACTCTACATTTTTTCCAGATGGGGAGAGACTGTGATTTTCTGTAACCCTGGAGATAGCATATTTTATGCAAATAATGCACACCTTCTGTGTGTTTGCTGGCCACGCCCTCCCCCCTTGAGGCACCCTCACAAGTGCCTCCTTGCCAGTCCTCTTCCACAAGTTGCTGTAAAAAAAAATTAGCATAGTGAGCTTATGAAAATACCTCAAGGGGCAGCTGTCAGATGCACAAGGTATGGGTTATTTGCATAAAGATACTGTAGGGTGTTTTTCTGGTTTGTTTCCAGAGCCTTCTCTTTCTGTTAATAGTTGCACTTTTAGTGACTGCACAAAACATTGTTAATCCCCTTAGAGAAAAATATGAGTGAATTTTCTTATCTTCCTTTTTAGATCAAAATCAGTTCAGAGTACATTATCCTAAACATTATTTTTTTTCCTTAAAATTGTTATCTTCCATTTGTTCGCCCAAATGAAGTACATTTGCCACTTTTCTTCCTACAGACAACCTTTAAAAGGTCCTACTGTGGATTTTTCTATTCCCTACCTCAAAAAATTGTGAACCGTATACAAATTGAAGATTTCACTGTAGAATACTCAGTCTTCCAAATATTAAAAATAATAAAAACTTAAAAAAATAAAAGATTTAATTTAGCACAGCTAAATTCTGCCCCAGTCTTCTGGATGGTCAGGCTGACTTCTCTTTCTTCTTCCCTAAGCATTCTGAATGCCATTTGTGTGTGTGTGTGTGTGTGTGTGTGTGTGTGTGTGTGTGTAAATCATTCTTTCATAATATCATTGCTGTATTCAGAAATTTACAATAATTTTTATATGTAACCAACTGTAGCTTCTTTTGCTTGGCTTTCAACATCCACTATTATCCAGTCTCACCATACCAAAAAGAAAAAACTAGTTGCCATCGAGTCAATTCCGACTCATAGCAACCCTATAGTTGAGTGTTCAGCTGCTAACCAGAGCAGTTTGAATCCGCTAGCTGCTCACTGGAAACTGTATGGGGCAGTTCTGCTCTGTCCTATAGGGTCGCTCTGAGTAACCCAGGGGATAGTGGTGATCATATAGTTGTTCGTGATTTTAACTACAGTTAAATAGGCTAGTATAGACTCATACCAAAGACTTTCAGTAAGTCCTAAGAGTGTCCACTGTTTCCTTCTTACTCATGTTATTTACCCTGCTCATAAATTTCTAAAATACTTTTCTTAATATCTTTATTATACTTACTGTGAAAGAATTTAAAAATAATATATTCATGTTTTTATTGAATTTCTGCTCTATGCCATACATAGTTCAGGCACCCAGTGGTGCGGTGGTAAACAAAAATAGACTAAATCCCTGCCTTCAGGGAATTATATTTTAGTTTAAACCCCAAAACCCATTGCTGTCAAGTCAGTTCCGACTCATAATGACCCTATAGGACAGGGTAAAACTGCCCCATAATAGGGTTTCCAGGGCTGTAAATCTTTACAGAAACAGATTGCCTGCCACATCTTTCTTTCCTAGAGTGGCTGGTGCGTTCGAACTGCTGACCTTTTGGTTAGCAGATGAGTGCTTAACCACTGTACCACCAAGGCTCCTTTATTCTAGTTTAGGGGTTGGCGAATAAATATTTAGGCTTTGCAGGCTGTGAGGTATCTGTTGAAATTACTCAGCTCTGCTGTTATTACAGGAGACAAGTAATCGAATGGGTGTGGCTGTGTTCCAATAAAAGATATTTACAAAAACAGGTGGCCAGCCGTAGTTTCCTGGCTCTTATTCTAGTGATTTAATAACACTTTATAGTTTACAAAATACTTTCATACATATATTTAATAAACAACTTTGTAGGTAGATGAGGATAGGTATGATTATCTGCATTTTATAGGAAAGACACTAAACCTCAGAGAGACAGGTATTAAACTCAGATCTTTTAACTCTGGCCCAGTGTCACTTACCACAACTGTCTTCACATACCATAGTACAGGAATGGCTTAGGGAGGAAATGAGCTCACCTGTAATGAGATACTGACAGGTTAAAGCCAACAGATAAGTCCAAGGACTTAGTGAGCTTATTATATCTCACACTGTGACAGAAAGGTGATATCGGAGGTGTCCAGGTTTAGGGAAGTGATTCATCCTTCTTCATTAGGTCCCAATTTGTCTTTCTGATATTGTCATCAAGTCTTTATAATTCCAGTTGGCGTCTGTTCAGACATTCTTTTTTACTCCTTCTGATGACATCACCCCTATTTCTTCACTTACAGATCCTCCAGTTTTAGTTGGGCCACTCTGAGTACTTGCCTTTTAACTCTCTATAGGTTTCTGAAATTTGCTAGCCTTTATGTATTTTTTTTTTTTTTTTTACAACATGTAACCAAAAGAAGTTTTCCATTTAAATGTTCAAATCCTGGAGTGATAGATGTCAAATGTAAGTGAAAATTAGAATATATTTGTTAATAAAGCTTTTTAAATTTCACCTCAACTAATTTAATTTTCAGCTTTTTAATATGAAAAATAATTGTTTTATTATTTTGCTTAATTTTAAGGGATTACATGGATCGTCTTCTAGATGAAAGTGAAAGTGCTGCTTCTAGTCGTGCACCATCCCCTCCCCCAACTGCCTCAAATAGTAGTAACAGCCAGTCCGAGAAAGAAGATGGCACTGTAAGCAATAGTAATCAAAATGGTAAGCAACCAAAGAAACGCCTGTTTCTTCCACATGAAGGGCACTTTTCTTTCAGTAGCCTGGGAAGTTCAGTTTGGGTTTCTTTTAAACTTCCAAAGCAGAAGTCGAAATACTAATTATAAATACCAGATGAAACACATACTGTTAGCACACAAATATACTAACACACCATACAAAGTAATTACAAAGGATTCCCACTGACATCACTAAAAAGTACCATTAATCAAGTGTAGGACAATCAACAGTGATCATTTCTTTTAAGAAATTTTTTCTTTTTAAGTAGCATGTATTTTCTTACTTGAATGGGATGCCTGGATATAAGTATTCCTGTTAAATCAAACGCTAGCCATTTCACATCAGAAATACAAAGATATTTATGCAGTACCTGGAGTGATTATGATACTTTATCAGGAAACTGCTTTATATATCTAGATGAGAAGAAATAGGTAACAAGGGCACTATCTTGAATTTTTAAGTTTTCTTTTGATAGTGTAATAACTTTGGAGGATGTGAAAAAATAAAGCAGATGTCAACCTGTAAATATTCTACAGAAATATTCCCATGTTTTTCCTCCATAAAAAAGTCATACTGATGTGTTTGAGGTTCAGACAGTGGTTTCGTTTGAAATATCCAGTGGACCAGAGATCACTGCTGGTCAGCAAGACCTAGGCAGAGAATTATTTTGATTAAAATGATCTTCCTAAGTAAGAGACTTGCCTAGCAGAAGATAAGCCCCCCACTCCTCTTCAGGAGGAAACTGATGAATTAGGTAAGTCCTGCCCACCTGCGTTCTGCCTTTTTCCCACTGACAAGAACTGGAAGAACAGTATGAAAGATTTGACCTTTGGTCTCAAACAGGCACTGCTGTAGTATGTATACTCTGTTCATTGGATGAGCTCTCTCTTCTCTCACTGCTTCCCCTGTAAGCGCAAGCACAACAAAAATTAGGACACAGCAGTAGCCATTCCCTGATCCAAGAAGGTCCACTAACATGCCATCTCATGGTAGCCACATCTATCCTGATGCTGAGATCCTGACCGTGGGACCAGAGGTGGAAGCTTAAGGAGGCAGTCAGTACTACTTGTTTTTGGTGGTTGTTAGGTGCCATCAAGCTGGTTCCGACTCACAGCGACCCTGTGTACAACACAAGGAAACACTGCCCAGTCCCGCGCCATCCACACAGTTGTCACGCTTGAGCCCATTGTAGTAGCCACCGTCGTTTCTTTACCCTTCCTTTATTTTTTAAAACCACTTGTTGGTAATGCGGTGGTCGGGCTACGGGAGTTCCTAAGTTATATATAAATTACTCAGTAGCCTAGAAGCCGTTCACATCAGGTACCTACAATCAAGATTTCCAAGTTTTTCAAGGAAAGGAAGGAACCTTCCAACCCAATTTCATATGTTTTATCTTGTAAGGAGCTTTACTTTGTGCCTTGAAATCTTATAGTTATTCCTGACCTAATCACAGTCTCACTTGGCTCTTTGGGCCGACTATCACAGAATCATTCCTTAAGTCTCGGATTGTAAGCGATCCTCATGTGCATTCATGGTTTGAGTGCATTTTTGAGTTAGGAAAAATACAATAACATTTTCTTTAACACAAACGTAGTATTTGGGGTTTATCCTTTATGCTAAATATTTTTCAGATAATTATATTAACTTCAGTGGCTCATTCTGTATTTTACATCGTTGTTGTATGCTGTCCAGTCCATTTTGACTCATAGTGGTAGAACTGTCCCATAGGGTTTTCTTGGCTGCAGTCTTTATGGGAACAGATTGCCAGGTCTTTTCTCCCACGGAGCTGCTGGGTGGGTTCGGACAGCAGACCTTTCGGTTAGCAGCTAAGCATTTAACTGTTGCACTACAAGGGCTCCTTAAATTTGTGTTCCATTTCATTTTGTAGTCAGCTCTAGCATGACCTTTTTTGTTATTTCTTGCTTTCACTAGAATAATTGTTATAGAAAAAATTTGTTTTTTAGCATTTTCAAGTGTATGCTTGGACAGTAAAGCATTAATTTTTTAACACTGACATTATTTAAATGCACTTAGAGAAATATAGTGTATGATCTTTATTCTTCAGGCACGTTACCCATAGATTGACATTAAAAATAAAGTCATGGGTCTTGATTTTATATGGCAGTAGAAAACTCAAGCATCTTTAAGAAAAAACATGCTGTTTTTACATGGTTTTAGAAAGTTATGACCCTTTTGCTAAGTTGTGAATAATTTATGTGTATCTCTTTGCCTAATTCAGCTTATTAAGGCTGCTGCATCCAGTGTTTATTTGTTGTCACATAATAACTAATTGGATGCTTAATATACTTGAAATTCTTTCTTAGTTCTTTATTTGTATTACCTTATTTAATCTTCACAACAGCTAATAAAACCTGTTCTTATTCTCACATGTGATGAACCTGAGGTACAGAGAGCATAAATAACTAAGGTCACACAGCCAGAATTCAAACTATATGTATACACTGATTTGATACCTCACTTCCTTGATGAAAAGCTATTTTAGTTATTTACAAATTTAACTTTTTTGTCAGTTTCATCTGTGTCTTTTCCAATTTAGGAGTGTCATCTAATGGACCAAGTGAAATATTAAGCAAAGAAGATGTAAAAGTTGAAGGATTACATGTTAATGGACCTACCGGTGGAACTAAGAAACCACTTCATGCAGATACGGATACTAATGGTTATGAAACAGATAACCTTACCACTGACCCAAAACTTGCCCATATGACTGCAAGAAATGAAAATGATTTAGATGAAAGAAGTGAGAGACCTGCTAAAAGGCGAAGGGTAAACAGCAATGGAAAAGAAAGTCCAGGTTCTTCTGAATTTTTCCAAGAAGCAATCTCACATGGAAAATTTGAGGAACTTGAAAACATAGATGACTAAATTTTAGACCCATTTTACTTTCTTTGGAGTAAATCTTGGTGTGACTGAAATTTTCAGGGTTGATGGGTTACCTTAAAAGTTAATTTCCTGAAGCGGTTGTTTAAAATTTGAAAATTTGAGTTAAGCCTAACTTTAGGAAATAAGATTTTATAATTCTGTCCTTTGCAGATTTTTTACTTTAAAACTGTCAAAGACCCTTTAAGGATATAACAAGTATTTTAGTAAATTTGAATGAACTAAAATGTATAGGTGCCTTTGCATTTGATGTATTAATCATATTATAAAATTTCATTGCAAGGTACTTTTTGCTTAGTTTGATGAAGGAAAAAAAAAAACACCTGTTTTTCTGAGTTTCTTGAAATGTCTTATGTTTATGACAGACACTTTTTCTCTCCATACAAATTGAGTGTTGTCATTAAGGAAACCCTTATGAATCCTGAAAGTTATGCTAGCATGATTTTTTTATATATAGAAGTTTAAAAATAAACCAAGTCAGGTTTGTATATGTAAAATTGTTGACATCAATGATGTCTTTCCATATTCTTATCTGGGCTTAAGAAATACATTCTGTATTTTTCCAGATTCTTTGTAGCCTTTGAAAGATTTTTACAGTACCTATGTCTTGACTGAGCTGTCCTTTCTTAATACAAAAGCTTGTATAATTTTCTTAACTTGTACAGTTGGTCAACTTTTATGAGAGGAATTGATAATTCTAAGTCTGTCAGCTTTCATTTTATTTTGCTAAGGTTTTTCTAATGAATTTTTAAGTGTTTGTGTAGTAACTAAGTCATGTTTCTTATCCAGGTGGTAAAAGCATTCATAAAAGATTGTGAAAATTTGTTTTTTCAGATTTCTACTTAAGGAAAAATAGTTTGAGAATTCTGAAATTAAGCATGATACTTCTATTGCAGAGTTTGTTTTGCATTTGCTATAATTTTCAAAGTTATTTTTGAAACAAGACAAAAGTTCAATGCCAGCTTGAGTGTTTAGTTGTATCATGCTGAGCAGAGTTCTGTTCAGTTATTTTTATATACATTATAAAATTTCCCATTTTTGCATTAAATAGAGGGGAAAAGGTCAAGTTGGTGATACTTAGATATTGGCGCACACAAGGAGTAACCGTTGGCAAGCAACAATATTGATTTTATGTGGAGAAAGTGATGAAGTTAGAAAAGTTTTCAAACTTTTCCAGTTACAATCCTGTTTTTCAGAATTGATGATGTATTTCCAAAATGAAAATCTAAAGTCTTTATAAATGCAGATTTAAAATAATTACAAGTTACACAGCAACCATTGCTCTGTGTGATTACAAACAGGATTATCTATTAGTGTAGCCTTGCAAGAGTGCTGTTTTATTTTTAGTGCGAAATTCTTGTTAAAAAATGTAGTTTTATACAGCTGATAGACTAACCTATACCCAAACTTTTATAAAAGATTATTAACTATTCTTGTTTTTATCACACACGCATACACCAAATGCTTCGATCAGTTCATTTTCAGCCATCAGTTCAAGAGCCAATGCCTTTTTAAAATAAATCTTCTGTGGTCTGTTTTTAATGGTTCAACTGCCTATTACAATTGAGTAGAGGCTTGCACTGAGAAATTATGGTTTAGGCCTTTCCTCATGAAGTATTACTACTCACATATGTTCAGACTGCTTTCCTTCACCAATGTGAACAACTTTTTTCCCCAAACAGTGTTAAAAGCCACTTATAACACTTGACTTTATATGATATACATTCACTTACCCAAGAAAATCAAAGTTTTGAGTGAAAGTGTTGAGAAGCCTGAGTTTTTTGTTGTTTTTTGTTTTGTTTTACCTAAGATATTAATTTATCCAGAATGGCAGTAGCTTTAGCAGATGGTCACAATCCATTTTCTAAATTAGATTTTATTAAAATCCAGAGTATCCTAGCTTCTTTATCAAAGGTGATCTGTAGAAATGTTTGAGAAGAATGGTGGTGCTGTGCTTTTTTAAATTGTTGCAATATTAGAGATGCCATTTTCACCTCTGTTAAAAGATGCATTTTGTTTGCGGGTTTATGAAGTTGTTGCAAACTTGGAAATTCTCAGGCATGTTTGCAAATATGGCACATGTATACATGTTTGGACATTTTACTTGTCTTTATCTTATCTTTTTTAAAGTATGCCTAATGAAAGACATTCCACTATTATATACATAATGCTCAGCTTTTCATAAAGAAATATTCAATTTTGTGTTTATACAGGTATTTCACACAGTACTTTGTTCTTCATAATGCAGCCACTATAACTTGATAAGTCATTGCACTACTTTAAAATTTTAGTAATATCATGAGTTTAATTTGCTTAAGATTTAATACGTGTCATAACTCTTGAACTCTTGACAAATTGCATTGGGAAAAGAAGCCTTTGTTAATAGTTACTTAAGTCTCCCTCACCCCATTCCTACCCTCAGCAAAGCACTATCATTTTCATTTGGAATGGTATTCTATTTCATGATGTGTTTTCAAATAGAATTCAAAGTCTGCAACTCAGTTCAACACAGATCTGTTGAGCTTTAAAAAATATATTTGAAGTAATATTTAAATAGGCATTTAAAATTATGAATTAGATGTTTTTAAATTTATGCATAGTAATTTTGGACTGTAAAATAATTCCCTTCCTGCCATTCTGAATATGCTTATTAAAATATTTTTTTTAAACATACTTGTCTACATAATGCTGTGTGAATGATTTTCATTAGCTTTATTGAGGAGATTTTAGTTACAGATGATGAACATTGTTCACAATGCACATATGTTTAACTTCTGTTGCTTCTAAAACTCCTAAACACAGTGCGTGAAGTTTTTCAGCGGTTCCTGGTCCCCTTTACCTTATCTTGGGTGATATATTTTTGTCTTTTTTTTTTACCCTCCAGAAAGACCCTTCAGTCTGTGGACTTCTGTTCACCTTGTTTTTCTCCTTCTGGACTATAAAATTAAATTGTTTCTTTTGCAGTGCAGTTCGTATCACATAATATTTTGCAGGAACCGTGTTTTGTCACATTTGTTTTTGTTTACTGTCAACGGAAAATTAGGAGTGGGCACTTAGAGTAACTGAAGGTTGGTTAATTTCTGTAAGCAGTAGTTAGATGCAGGTGACCCTGGGGGTGTTAAAAATAGTTCTGTATTGCTACTAAATACCAAATCAGAGATAACTGAGGTTTTCCCAACTATATATTTGTGAAAAATGCCAGTGTCGAAAAACAATAACATGAGGAGGAACAAAGAATTTCCAAGTTTAACCTTTTCACTCTCTCTCTAAAAATGACTTCCTTTTGAATCACATGATTCTACAATTTAATTTTTTTTTTTTTTAACCATAAAATCAGCTCTGCTCTTAATCAGCCTGCCTGTTGATCCTTTGCAAAATCTTAGCCCACGTTACAGACTGACTTCATGTATTTGATTATCTGGGTTAACCTTTGTTCTATTATATACCCTCAGTATTATGCTGACATCTTTTGACAACTGTATGGACATAGAGCTTTTGCTTTTCTAAACATGATTTTTTTTTTACCTTGTCTTTATGCTAGTTCACATGACTTATTTGGGATGTGTGATGTACTTAAAATGTCATTTTGTTTGCTCTAAGTAAGGAGTGAATTTCAACACACTTTTAAAGGCTTCCTATTCTGTGAAGAACACTGAAGAATTACCATATAAACAGGAGCTGAATTCAAATTCTCCTTTGTCCAAACTGTGAAAACTTCACGTTACTGTCTAATGGTGACAGGTTTTCATCATGTTGCCATATATTACCATATTATCCAGCAAGTCTTGGACCTACACTTGTGCCAGGTACTATATTTGGCTTGTGGCTTCGGAGACATGACACACTCACTGTAAGAAGGTGTTCACAGATAAGCACAGTGGTATGTGTTGAGTATAGCAGAAACCAAACCTGTTGCCAGCGAGACGACTCTACTCATAGCGACTCTATAGGGCAGAGTAGAACCCATAGTTTCCAGGGCTGTAAATCTTGATGAAAGCAGACTGCTATACTTTTCTCCTGCAGAGTCCTTTCTCCTGCGGAGTGGCTGGTGGATTCGAACTGCCAACCTTTCAGTTAGTAACCAAGCGCTTAACCACTGAACCACCAGGGCTTCGTAAGCTGAGTATAGAAAGGGCTAAAGTAAAGGATGAGTAGGCATGATCTCTCAGAGCTCACCTTCCTGTTTGCTGTATAATTCTAGCTAAGATTTCCCTCAAACTTAAAATTTACTGTGAGGCTGATTATTAACAGCTGTGGCTTATTCAGGACTCTCACCCTTTCTCTTGTCATTCACTGTCCAGCAAGCATACTGTAAGGTGGGGAGTCTGATTTCCTAAAGGTTGCAAGAGGTGAGGCTTTAAAGAATTGGAATACTTGTAAAGATGTGGGCTCTGAAATGGAGGTGGTTTCTTCCAGACACCAAAGATCAAGCAGAAAATGGCATCAGAGTAGTCTAACCTGAGTCTCTTTAGATTCCTTACCAGAAAATCCAGGTTTAAGGAAAGCTTGCTCTAAAGGGGGACTTTTCAGCCCTCCCTTGGCACCAGCTATGCTTTAGCTGAGTGAACATGAGAAACCAGTTCTGGGTGGGAGCTAGTTTCAATAGTGCTGCCAGTCATTCTGAGTATGCTCTTTTTAAATTTATGTCTAAATACTCCATTAATCACCTCTGAGGTACCTAGGTGTAGGTGATGGAAATGGTGTCTGGTGGTTCTGAGCTCATACAGCCTGGATTGTGAACTTAACGGACATGATTTGTGTGGCTTCTTTGCTACACTGCTATCTGTGTTTGCCTCCAGAGTTTAGTAGATTAAAAAAAAAGGTTACCATTGAGTCGATCTAGACTCACAGCAACCCCATCAGTCAATTAGAACTGCCCCCCATAGGGTTTACGAGAAGTGCCTGGTGGATTCGAACTGCTGATCTTTTGGTTAGCAGCCATAGCTCTTAACCAGGGTCTCCTGTTTAGTAGATATGCGTTTGCATTTAAAAAACACATGAGATTCAAATCTAACTTGATTTAAAAAAAAAAAAATTGAGATTTCTTCTATACCTAAGTTTGTGAAAATTCTTACCCACTACACTCAAACCTGATGAAGTGTAGATGTGAATCTAAGATAGCCCACTCCGTGCTTAAACATCATACTATACTGCTTGTTCTAGGCAGCTACAGACCTTGGAGCAAATGCAGGCCTTACAGAAAGGCACATTGGTATTTTCTATCAAGTTTCTCAGTCACCACTGTCCAACAGTGGAACCTATTTGTGCCTGTCTCATCCTAAAATAAATAATAGGATGGACTTTAAAGGATTGTTTTGAGGATTAAAATGTGTCAGTGTGTAGAATACCATCCAGTCAATTCTGACTCATAGTGAACCCTGTATGTTAGATGCTAAGAAAAAATGCCTAGCATGTGGTAAACGGCTCAATGTATTTTTACTGTGGTAGACCAGGCACTGTTTCATTGCTACACTTCAAGTATAACCCTTTGGGAAAACACTTGGGAATCTAAGTTAATGACCTTAAAAATGTTCACACCCTTTGGTCTCTTGAAGATACGAGATTTAGTAAAAAAAAAAAAAAAAAAAAAAAAACATGTTCACCACAGCTTTACTTAAAATGAAAGGTAGAAACAGACTTCATTATCACCTGTTAAGGATTTCAGTTAACTGAATCCTTTGTCTCTTGTTTCCACAACTAAAGGACCTTATTTCTCTCTTGGACTAGTACTACAGCCTTCTCTGATGTATCTACCTCCAGCCCTGCCCTTTCCTGGAACCAACCCTGACAGTAATCCACATAGCATCCCAAGTGATCTTGTTAAGTGCAGAGGGACTCAAGAGCTACACTGGTAGCCAGTGGGCCAGATCTGACTGGCAGATGTGTATTTTAAACAAGTTTTGATTTGAATGTCTTTGGGCAGGCGTGCACCACAAGCCCTACCACTTAAGTGTTGTACTATTGGTTGCATTCCTTAGGATTCACATTCCTTACCTCCCTGGCCCCTGTAAGACAGGTGAATTTGCCAACCCCTGGCCTACAGCAGGAGCCCTCGTGGCACAGTGGTTAAGAGCTTGGCTGCTAACCAAAAGGTTGGCAGTTTGAATCCACCAGCCACTCTTTAGAAACCTTATGGGGTAGTTCTACCCTGCCCTATAGGATTGCTATGAGTTGGAATCAACTCTACAGCAACAGGATTGGGTTTTTTTGTTTTGTTTTTTGGTTAGGCTGCAGTATACAACCCAAACACTGCACCTAGTGTGATCTTCCTAAAATGTGAATAAGGTCATACTCAACTCTTGCTATGTTTAAAAAAAAAGGTGGGGGGGCTTATTAATTGGCTACTCTTGGTCTAGATTTATTCAGCAAATATTGTTTGCCTACAATGTGCCAAGCACTGTTCTAAGTACCAAAGATACTGCAGTGAACAAAACATACCAAAATCTCTGCCTTCAAAAAGCTTGTAATTGATTAAAAGAGACAATAAGTAAAAAATATGGTATGTCAGATGAAAATATTACAGAGATAAAGGGGAGTGGGCATAGTGTGGAGAGGGCAGAGTGCCATTTCAAACAGAATGGTCAGTGAAGGCCCACAGAGATGACGGCCTGTGCTATGGAGTTATCTAGGGGGGATGCATTCCAGGCAAAGTGAAATGTTGGAGGCTGTCCCCAACATCTCAGCCAAATTCTAGTTTCCCTTCAAAAATCCAGCTCAAGTGGTCCCTGCTCCAACAAAGCCTTTCCTACCATCCCAGATAGAATGAAATACTTCCAAGCTCCAATGTTAGTTCATGATTCTGTCATCTTTTGTGGACATAGTTCTAAAAAATATCCACTGAAAAAAATAAATTACTTGGAGAATAAAGTAGACATGATGAGGAGCTCTTGATGAAGAACCCTCCTACTGCATTCTAACAGGGATGCTATCTGGAATGTATCCTTTCGAATGAAAAGGGTTTTGGAATCAAAGTCCAGAGTTAAATTTCTCAGCTGAACGAGGTTGGACAAATTCCTTAGCCTTGCTTAAGTCACTGCATCAGTAAAGTCTGGTAATGGTGAAGGCCTAAATCAGTGAAAGGCACACAGTAAGCCCTCAGGAGAAACTGCTTTTTCTTTCACTTGCGGCAAAGCAAACTGCTCCTTGTATCTAACCCTCATCGGCAGCTGCTGCCACAAGAGGGCACCATCAGCACAGCTGGAAAGGCTTGGCGGCTTTACCTCCTCAGAGTCAACCAGCCACCAGTTTATGCTTAAGCTTTAAATCCATATTTTGTGAACTTTGAGAATGGCATTTGACAGACATGAAATTGTGATGTTTGGTACCACCAAGTCTATTACAGGCAGACTAGGAGAAACAAGAACCCAGTGTGATGGCTAAGAGCAAAGGTCTTTTGAGTCAGACTGAATGGGATTTGAATGTGGGTTCCATGACCACACTGGACAGTTTCACCTCACTGAGCTTCATCTGTGAAACACGGATGCCCCAGGCTCTGCTAGAGGCTGGGTGCTGGCCCCAATAAGCTCGGTCTGGCTTGATGGATGAATAAACGATAGGGCCCAAGTGATGAGAGATACAGGGATGAAGAATTGGGGGTACCTGGTAACTGCTGAACTGTTGAGGGTACACAAAGGCCCAGCTCTGTGCTCTGCTCCTTGGCTCTCCTATGGCTGTCCCCAGTACTGGCAGCACTGCTGCCAGGAAACCAAGCGAG
This sequence comes from Dugong dugon, assembly GCA_030035585.1. NCBI lineage: Eukaryota > Metazoa > Chordata > Mammalia > Sirenia > Dugongidae > Dugong > Dugong dugon. The sequence goes on from CM057462.1 coordinate 96,051,524, forward strand.
ACAAGAAACCAGCAAAGGGCTGAATAAAAGGCATATACCTTTAACAAATTAGACAAAAAGCCAGACTCTAAGAGGATTTTTAAAAGTTGATTAAAATAATCGACTCGATGGCAGTGGGTTTGGTTTCAATGAGCTATTTTATTTTTGGGTTATTTCCCAGTAAAGCCACTCAGAGGCTTAGAAAGATGATTATGCACATGAAATACCCTGAAAGCAGAAAGATTAGCATTTCTTTCCTTCTAATTTACCACAAGTATGCCAAAGACACTGGATATTTATTCATATGTGCTATTTATGCAAAGTACTTGTATGGCAAACTGTTCTATTACTGTATCTCAACTAATGACGCAGCCTCTTGAATGTGAGCTGACTTGTGGCTCTTGATTGTTTCTGCAGGCACTTCACTTAGAAAGGAATTTTAATACATGTTTTCAGGAAAAAGTATTTATTTGACACCTTTACAAAAATAGTTAGGCACATAATTTTCATGTTACCTGATTTACATATCTCAATTATCAGTACCTTTTAAAAAACACTAAAATGGTCTTTTGGTAAATAGAATCTATACTGAAAAAATATTGTGGGAGGCCAACATTTGTAGACAAAATCAGCTGATCATCAGCATGAGAAAGAAAATATTTACAAATAAAGTATCTAAAAACATTTCTGTGAGGCAAATCTAATCAGCTTTCTTTTTAAAAAGTATGAAATAAAAAAGCTTAAAAAAAGAAAACAACACTGAGAATATCTCCTTGTATTACGATGAAGTGGGTCCTGACATAAGAACTCATTCGGTGGGTCTAGAGAAACAGTGATGGTGCAAGAGATGCCCATATACTGACAAGTGAGACAGACTCGAAGCAGAGGCAGTGTGTGGTCAAGTGCATTTAACCAGGAGAGAGGAAGAAGGGATGCCCAGCATGTACAGGAGCGATCTTCAGGTGACAAACTGGGAAAGCCTGAACTACCATTTTGAAGTATAATTATCTTCCTCTAAGGTGTAACATAATTTTCCTTTTATAAAATTTACCATCACAGTATGAAAGTAATTTTGTTCCTTTTTAAAAACAGGTGGAATCAGCTGCATCACACAATGACCACAACTATATCCAGTAAGTATTAAAAAAAAAAAGAAAAAAAAAGACAGTGAACAGGAACCATTATCTAAGCGTTCTAGAGGCAATGAAGTCCAGGGTCACGTTTTTTCAACAAACACACATTGCCCTCTAGCATTTAAAGAGCAGAAATTAAGAATCTTGTTTTGCCTACAGTGTCACCATGAAATAATACCAGATACTACAGTGCCGAGTGCCTGGCACTGTGCTGAGTAGTTTTATATCCATTGTTTCTTCTAAATATGATTATTTTCCCTCAGGGAAGAAAATATCAGTTACGGCCTTGTCCATAAGGAGGAACCAGTTATCACATGGTTACGGGGAAGCAAGAATATGTGCAGTCGACGGAGGAGGAACCCAGGCTGCTCACAGAACTCTATGGGCCATGTCACTTATCTCAGAGCTAGAAGACCAGTATGGGTTACAAGAGTTCCCTGGGGTTAAAAAAATGCTATCGCCATGTAGGTGAGGCACCTCTAGAAGCAATGATGTTGATAACTGCGCAGGCATCTGCTTCCTTTCTCTCAACTAGGGTTCAGGCCACCACCTATGGCTAAAGAAATCTACTTTCCTTAGGGCAAGAACCATTTCACATTCATCTCAGTTTTCCCGGAGCTGAGCTTTGCTCACTAAGGCCATAATAACTAAAGTGAAGGCAGGCCCAAAGTCTTTGGTACTATTCCCAACCAATCAAAGCTTTACTACACCTTCCATGAAAATCCTACACCAGTTTTACTGACCAAAGCCTTCCATGGATTCTTGACACAGTAAAACTACAGTAAACTTACACTTTTTTCTAACCTACGTGCAAGCTGGATCCTACAAATGACTGACTACTAAAGGAGGCAAGAGCCACATGAGGCAATCAAAACTCACCTGACATGTTGGCCACGAGCAGTTGGGTCGGCTGGGGTTATCTGAATCAATCCAGCACTGACTAAAAGAAGACTGGCCAAAGAGGATCTTCGCTTTCATTAACTCAAGGAAGAGGAACCACTAGTCATGGAACTTGGCTTTGAGGATTCTCAGCACAGCTCCTCTGTCTCGACGGGCAAATTCAAGACTTAACTCTATACTGCCTCTTTTTCTCCTAGGAGGTAGTTAATAGGCCAAAGAATTTTTCCTTTCCAAGATATCAACCTTGGGCAAAATCCAGACATTCTGGGAGCTTCTAGGTTACAGGTACAATCTCTTGTACACTACCCTTAGGCCTGCACATAACTGAAAACATACAGGCAGTGCCCAGGTTATGAATGCTCTCTGTTCCTAAGTCTGTTAGCTGAATTTGTAGGTAAGTCTAAACAGGTGTATATGGGTTCTTATTTAGTGTCAGTCAAATGTTTGTCTTAGTATACAGTGTATTTTCTACCTTTCTATGCACATAAAACACTTAAACACTTTCAAACCGTGCAGTTTTCATGAGTGTCACAAAGTAGTGTGTGCATTTGTTATTAAGAACTATCATATTTAACTCAAATTTTTAATATAATAGCCTTTATGGCAGTCTGTTCTGAAGTACGAGTTGTCCGTAAATACGAGTTGTCCATAAGTCAGACGTCTGTTACTCAGGAACTGACTATACTCCAAAAATGGTTGCCCAGTCCACTCCATCTCCAGCTTCCCCAGGCTGCTCTCTCCTGCGCTTCAAGACAGGACGCTGCACTAAGGGGAACTCCCAGGAATCAGGACACAGACAGGCCAGGAGTTCTCAGTCACTGACTGCTTCTGACAACCCAGAAGGTTCAGTACAGGCCAGGGGCCTTGAGGTACAGAAGCCTGTCATATACATTTAGTGAAGTTATAACTACATGTAATTTTCTCAAATAAACCTAGAGATGTGACAGACCTCCAAGGGAACCTGACTCCCAAGAAGCACTTCAATCCCTGGCGCAGCGCTAGCCCATTACCTCCAAATACATCCAAAGGCCTAGCATAACAAGAAATTCCACAACACAAATATCTAACGTCAAAAGTTTCCTCCTTCATGTGGCTAACAGAAGAAGGAACAGAACCACTAAAATTAGTTCTCACTATAACTTGTACTTTTCCATTACACCCAGACAAAACCAGGCACCAGCAGGTAACATTCACAGAAATGCATATCAACTGAGGCCAGCCCAGAAAGTGGATGAAGGCTCCAGGACAGAGAGTGACCTCTCCTCCTCCATGCTAGGTCTGCAAAGCTTATTCTTCTCTGACTCCAAATTCAATCAACCACTCGCCTCTTTGAAACAGCTCAAGCTAATTCAGCTAGCATTCCCATTCCTTCACTCCCTCAGATAAGTTAATCAAATGGCACCATGGTGCAATGCAAAGAACATGGATTTTTTACTTACTGGCAAGTCCCCTACTTTCTTTGACTCTTTTCTCACTGGTAAAATAGGGACAGTACCCATCTGACACAAGATAATATCCTATTCTTCCACTGGAATTTTCTCAGGTCAGATGATGCTGGAAAAAAATGCGCCTAGGACCTCTTATATGGAACTCGTTCCAATGGGAGTTGGTCATGGGACGAACTGTGGGAACACAGCACCACCGGCCAGGCTTTAATAAACACAAAACAAAATTGGGGAGAGACAGGACTATGAAAATGACCTCAATATAATTCTTCATGAAATAAGAAAAAAAAAAAAAAACCTTCCTTGAGACACCAATACCAAATGTTTAGGTCAACAGAGCCCAGCGGATTCGAAACCCAATGAAACAGAAGCTGGTGCGTGCACCAATGCAAAGGGACCCAATCTCTTGTGCACTGATTGCACAACTGACGTGAGCAAACACACTCATCCCCCAAAGTCAACAGATACCTGAGACGAGGCCCAGAACTGTGTTTGAATTGTCCCATACAAGAGGCAATTCAGGCAATGTCCGTTCACTGCTGCTCTCCCAGGAGGCAGCACTGGTCTTATGAGAAGCTGACATGTTCACTAAGTGAGCCACGGGGCATGGGATGGAAGCGGGTGGGGCAAATGAGAATGTCCAAGAGACAAGGTACACTCGTGCCGTATGAGGAGAAAGGAAGATGATGGCTTTAACACTGACAGTGCCAGACAAAGTCCAAGCCTCCCAATCTGGAAACTTCTAACCAGGCTTTCCCCTCAAACCAATAAATTCAGACATGTGGGCACTAGCCATATTGCTCTAAAGAGAAATAAAAAAAAGTAGCAACCCAGAGGAGACAGGCATGAGGAAATAAAGGTGGTCACCTTGCCTGATTGCCATTCTCTTTCAGAGAAAAAAGGGATCAATGCTGAGCTGATTTAGTTTCCAAAATGCAGCTCTAAACACGCATTTGATCTCAGATTGCTGTATTTGGACTCAAACTGCTGTGGAATAGGCAGGGAGGGCAGGGGCTTCTAACCTCAGTTACGGATTTATATTTCGAGAGCTGAAGCAGCTCGCTCCTATTCACATCTCCTGAACTGACTGACAGAGCCACGTTCTCCATTTTATCCTCAGTCACTACAGCAGGAGTGAGATGTGTCCACCACCTCCAAAATCATCTCTGTATTCCCAGCACTCAGCACAAATGCCTGGCAAACATTACATACTCAATACATTTTAGATGAATAAATGAGTCAGATGGATGAATAAATTAACAAAAGGCCTATTTCCTCCCTTCCTTCACTATTCTCATCCTACACAACAAAGAGGGAACAATGTGTTTTCAAGGAATGTGCTCGGTTCACCTCATGAGTCCTCAGGGAAGCTCACATGGAAACCAATGCACTTCAAAGCCCCATATATGTATTTTTTAGTGCCAAAGTCGTCGTCTTACGCAAATGAAATGATGACACCCTCATGAAGACGATGCAATCGTAAGAAATAAAATTCAAAGAAGAGAAATTTCAGATAATCAGCTGCACTTCCAGCAGAAGGAAGGTTAAACTGCCTCCAGAAGATTGCAGCAATGATTTGAGTGATGAGGCTCCTGCTGGAACACTTTATACATGCACCTCTCAGGGACACCTGGACATCAAACTATGGAATAAAATATATTCAAAACACTGATGTTTCACTGTCAGCATAGAAGAAACAATAAATTAAAAAGCCCAGTATATTTTCCAGCCTGATATAAATTAATTCAAACAGCATATTTAAAATAGAGTCAATTATAAGTTTCTCTCATCATAAAATTTTAGAAGGCAGCAATCAATCCTCAGATTGTACAAGTGCAAAAGAATGGTATTTTCTCCATAATCAAGACACCTCAATATCTGCGTAAGAACTGCCAGTGTTCCGAGTTGATCAAAAACTTGGGCCTCCTTAAGTTTAAGCAACCCTCTGGTCATACTGCTCCTTTTCCCTTAGTGTCCAGCTTGTTACTGGCCTCTGACTGTTTGCTCAGCTGCTCTTCAGAAAAAGTGATGTAGGAATATACCAGGCTCCCAGCAATGCTGCAAAAGAGAAAATCACCATCAGGGAGGAAGGGAGGAATGGCAAACGTGGGGGAAGACTGCTGCGAGGGTTGGGAATACCTTTATAAACCAGCAGCACATTACAATTAAAATCGATACAGCATTCTCACCTACCAACTAGCAGAGACACCATCTCCCCCTCCCAATGGTATATCCAGTACTGCTGATGCTTTGGGGAAATGAACGTTTACACATACTTGTTAGCAGGAGTGCCAATTATATACAACCTTCCTGGAAGACAATTTGGTGAAATCAAAAGCCTTAGAATTTTGCTTATTATCCTTTGACCTAGCAATCTACTTCATGGATGAATCATGTACTTCTTCACACACTTAGCTACAAAGTGTTTATCCCAAGAAGTATAATGGCAAAAAAATTAGGTAAAGGGTCAATGTCCCACAGTGGAGAATTACATAAATTCACACAATGGAATACTATGCAACCATTAAAATATAAAATGAAAATAGGCAAAAGACATCTTAAATGAAAAAAAAAACCCTCATAAAACATGAAGTAGCGTCTAGTCCCATTTTACTTAAATGAACATGTACATCAATATGCATTGAAATGGACACAAGTCTGGACAGAACACACAAAAAATATTAACAGTGGTTATATCTGGATGGTGAGACTATACGTAATTTCTTTTTTAAGTGTATTTTCAAAAAGCATTCAAACAGCATGTCAAAAAGCATTCAAGATGAATAAAAGTTATTTTTAATAAGAATGGAAAACACTCCAATTAGTTAAGTAAATATGCAGACCCTGGGAGATTTGCTGAGCTCGTTTCTCTTTGGTTAGAAGCAAGTTCAGAGTAGAGAACCTATGAGCTGAACACTCAGCCTCTTGACATTTGGCCCCTCACTTGTCCATCACGCACGCCTACTACCAGGAGAGTCTACTCTTTTGGGATGGTGACTATTCTATTATCTGTGGGGACCTCAAACTTACCTGGAATACAAAGCCTGTCCAAACACTAGGCTGAAGGTAGTAAGCTGAAGAGGTCACAGATCCAACACTCCCAACCTGTCCTGCCCTCTTCTTTCCCATGACTCCCTTGGGCCGCCAGACCTGGGCTCTGCTTTCAGATTTCCCTGCCCTGGGTTTGGTCCCCATCTTCTGCCTGACCACCTGACTCATAAACTTGCCGCTTATTTGAAATAGTTCTATTTTCTCTGGATTTTGGTGTTCTAGCCCCAGACCAGCGGCAGCAGGGCAAGCGACGCCTATCCCCTGCTCCCTGACACCAGCTTACCTCCTTGCTCCCTGACACCAGCCGACCTCCTGCTCCCTGATACCAGTAAGGAAGCGAGAGCAAACACTGGCACCAGCTCCTTAATGCACACGCTTACACAGTATTACTCACCTCTGAGACACCCGTCTGTTATGCAAAGTCTCCTCTAATCTAGCCTCCCAAGCCTGATTTTTCCTTTTCCTCATCGAATCTTAGAGCACTAATAACAAAAGTGTGACTACTATGGACTGCCTGACTGAAGCTAAATGTTCTTTGAAGTTCATATGTACATCTGCGTCATGGTTAATTTCCCTCTGCCTCCTGTCCCACCCCAAAACAAAGGGAAAGGACTGTCCCTTCCTTCTCTCATACGACTCTCCTATACCTTCCCCCCACAACAACCTAAAATATAATAATGCTTTTATTTCTCCTGTCAAGACAACCTCTGATGTTCATAAAAAGCCAATTTCACATGGACAAAAACACTGGTGAAGTACAGGATAGAAGAGGACAAAAACAGTCTTATTCCAGGTTTTATGCTCATGACGATCCTACACTCCTAGCACAGTTGGTGCTAGCATGGACTCTGGAGTTAGGCTGGGGTTCAAATTCTGAATGTGCTGCTAGCTCTGTGACCCTGGGCAAATCACTTAATCTCCCTGAGATTCTATTTCTGTATTAATAAAAAAAATAATAATATTATCTATCTAGGTTCCTTGAAGATTAAATTCTCATCAATATGCACATTAAAGAACCTAGCCCTATGCCTGGTACATTGTGAGCAATCAGGAAATACTCCCCTCTCTTCGCTTCACTGGGAACTCTGATAGTCACAGATCAGAGGGGAAATACACTGCTCACAAAAGGTAGAGAGGACTATAATAAGCAAACAACACGATGCAAGAGGGCATACATACTGTTGCCAAGTAAGCTGTTCAAATAACCAGATAAAAACCAAAAGAGAAGTACCAGTGGTCTAAACTCTGGTGATTAAAGAACAGTCTGTTGAGATTTTTCACAAGCTCTAACTTGAGGCAACAGTAAGATTTTTCATCTCACATTTATTCCTGACTTGAACATTTCTAAATATTTAAATTTCCAGAAATAGCAATTCTTTACCTGATGAGAACTGAATATTTATCAACAAGCAGACTACAGCGTTAAGCAATGATGAGTTAATGCTTCGGAAAGGGACTATAAACTGCTTCTTAGCAGCTTTGGGGAGAGTGGAGAGGTGGGAGGGAAGGAAGAAAAGATGGGGAAAAGGGAAATGCCCATATGGGGGGCTGTATCTGAATTTTTAATACCACTACCAAATCATTCTCAATCAGGATCCTCTACTATTTTAAACAAAGAACAAAGAATACTGGCTCCATACTCACTCAAAGTCAATGATTTCTGGTACACTGGAATTTGGGTTTATGCATTCAACCATCCTAAATAACCATTTTAAAAAAAGAACCTCTTATATTAGAACTGGTAGATAAGCTTTTTCTTTAAAAAAAATTAAACATTCACATTAAAGATAATGCACAATAACTACACGTTTAGGTGTGTATCTTCTTTTAGATTTCAAGCATTTTCCATCTGCCTAATATTCAGACCACAGCATTACCGACTATTAATTCACAGAGACCTGCTATCACAGGCACAGCCAGGAGGTAAACAGAAGAAAGAAAAAGACAAAGCTACAGTCCCCTGCAGACAGGGGTCTACAGTCGTTAAAACACTGGAGTGCTGAACAGTACCACTCCACCTGCTCTGATCCCCTCTGATCTTCAAAAACAATGTAAACACAACCTACCTCTCCTAGACCTACAATCATGGGCATACTCACAAGCCTTAATCAGATATCCATTCTACAAATATATACTAAATGCCTTCAATACAGCAATTGCAGGCTAGGGAACAAGCGTCCTACTGTCCAGCCTGTCTCGTTTTACCTTACAGATGATATATTTCTTCATGTGTGTAGCCAGGTAGCTCTGCCTCTTAGCTTGGTGGTGGTGTTATTGTGTGCCGTTGTGTCGGTTCCAACTCATAGCCACCCTACAGGACAGAGTAGAACTGCCCCATAAGGTTTCCAAGGAACACTTGGTAGATTTGAACTGCGAACCTTTTTGTTAGCAGCCAAGCTCTTAACCACTGTCCCACCTGCCTTTATATGTAAAATAAACCAAGCTACATTGAAACCCAGGAACCAAGAGTTTGACTCCTAACCAGGGCTTCAAATCAGTTCACTGGGTTTGGAATCCCTGCTGAAAATTTGCATTTCTAACAACTTCCCTACTGAGAATTTGCATTTCTTACAAGTTCCCAGGAAGTTATCATAAGAATCACCTGAGGCTTTGTTAAAATGTAGATTCTGATTCAGTAAATCTGGGGTGGAAATGCAAATTCTCAGCAAGGGTTCAAACTGGAATGAAGCAGTTTGAAGCCCTGTTCCTAACACACACTCTGGGTACATTCTTCCTACAGTGACCAAGGATACCCTATCTTAACTTCCCATACAGCAGCTGCTTGGGAGCTTTCTCTCATTTTCTTTCTTACCAGCCAATAAAGCAAAGCTGTGTTGCCTCTTATCTATCACCATTCAGAACTTTCCAATCTGAACAGAGAGAAACACAGGGTTGAGTAAAGAGCATTTAACTGCTGGGATGGAAGCCAGACCCTGCTACTTACAAAGCTCTCTGATGTGAAGCAAGTTACTTAACCTCTCTGAGCCTTAGTTCCCTCACTGTGAAATGGGGATTATAATACCTTGATGATTATACTTTTTAATGTATAACATTTATTATAATTACATATTATATATAATAACACTTAAGCATAAAGATTATATATACTTATATAATAATGAACTATAAATATATTTGTATATAAAATTTAAATTACATATTTAGAATGTGTATTATTTTCAAAAGGTTAATTAACATACAGTAGTCATCCAATGGAGCCCTAGTGACACAGTGGTTAAGAGCTCAGCTGCTAAGGTCGGCAGTTCGAACCCATCAGCCACTCCTTGGAAATCCCACGGGGCAGTTTTACTCTGTCCGGTAGGGTTGCTATGAGTCAGAACTGACTTGACAGCAACAGGTTTGGTTTGGTTTTCGGTCAGTCATCCAACGGGTAAAAGTCAAAATGCTAAGGCACACCAGGGGCGATTACTGCCAAAAGCAGAATGAAGAAAGGCGTTTTGGCAGTTGCTGCTTCTCTCCATCCTCATGGCTATATACCCCTATCACCCGGAAACTCAAGGAGTTCTCAGTATAGGAAGGCCTTCCTGCTTTTGGTTATCCCCATCAGGTCTTCATTGTATTGCAAGTGAGCAAGCAATATCTGTAGTTTACTAGTAACTCTGAGAATGTCTTCCTAGTTGGGTATTCATTCTTCTTCTGTTATGAGACATTTGAGGCACCTCACACTAGGGTACCAACCTACTTCTCCAGTATTACCCTTGTGAAATCCTTCTTATGCTAACCATATTGGAATTCTTACTGCCTATCATGTCCCCCAACCCTCATTCAACATCTGCATTTCCAGCTCCATGCTTTTGTTCATGCAATACTCACTGGCTGGAATAGCCACCTTTCTTTTTTTCCACCACTCCAAATCCTGACTACTCTTCAAGGCCTAGCCTAAGCCAGCGTTCTCTCGTTTGTGAAGCCTCCGAAGCACCTACCTCTGTGTGACTTTAGTGCCTGGAGGTACCACGGCCTTTGTGCCACTCTGGATAGCTGCTTCGTGACACCTGAGTGACAATAGCTACTAAAAGCTCTTTTGGAAGAATGTATAAAAAGTGCCTAGCCACTGCTGTTATTAATGCCATATCAATACTTAATGTTATACAAATATTACATGGTTTCTATATAAATGAAAGCCATTGCTATTCAAACAATCATTCCATACTTCCCCTCCTCCCTCAGTCTAATCTCAACACAGTGGCCAGAGTGACCCTGTTAAAACTCAGTCTGATCGTGTCATTCCTCTGTTCAAAATCCTCCAACATCACCTGTTTCTCAAAATCATTTTAATGGCCACAGAGCCCTACCTAATCTGCTCCCTACCCTGTTATCTCTATGGTCCCATCTCATTTCACTCACCCCACTCCAGCCACACTGGCCTTCTTGTTCCCTTGAATATGCCAGGCACACTCCTACCTCAGGGCCCTTTCACTTGCTCTTCCCTCCAGAAATCAATGTGGCTCATTTGCTCAACTCCTTTAGGTTTTCACACAAAGTGTAATCTTCCAGTAAGTGCCCCACTGGCCCATAATACTTTCTATCCTCTTTTTCCCTGCTCTTATTTATCACCAGCTAACCTAGCAAATATTTCATTTATTTTCTGTCTCCTCTATTAGAAGGAAAATCCATGAGGGCAAGGATTTTGATCCGTTTTGACAGTAGCTGTATACCCGCTGCCTAAAACAATGTCTGGCACATGGCAGGCACCACTATATAATTAATCTTCCCAACTAGCTTCTCCCTGAAGACAGAAATTAGCCTACAGCTTTGTTATGCACTAAACAGTCCACTTCCTTTACTATATATACAGAATGGGTTCAATAGCTCTGATTCTCACCCTGCCTGCCAAGAGACACAGGAGAAAAAGACGAATCAGTGGAAAGCAGGAGGTAAGCAAGCAGACTTTAGAAATGTTCAAAGAGGGACTATTTTAAACTCTTACCCATGTGCGCTCACATAGCTAAATAGATACCAGTAAAGAAGAGTTCATGTCACAAGGCAGGTTTTTAGAGTCACATCAAGGTTAGAATCTCAGCTCTGCTTCTTACTGTGGTAGCTGTGTGACCTTGAACAAGTTACTTCACCCCTCTGAGCCTCAATTTTGTTATCATAGGAACCGGGGGATAATTAAATGAGATGACATTATAAAGCTTCCTATCACACACTAGGTACTCAACAAGTATTAGAACCCTGCCTGTTGCCCTCCCAGATATTTATTCATGTCATCTTTATACTGTGATGAGTGCCTGGTCTGTGCACATACTTTAAAAACAAAAGTAGTTTAGTCACAGAAGTCTGGCCAGAATGTGAACCATTCCACCTGCCTAGGAAGTTTAGGCTTCCCAGGAGTAAATATGGAAAAAAGCAAAGGTTCCCAAAGCCTGTTATGGTGTTCTTTGAACTCAAAGCCCTTGACAAGATTTTAACAAGAATATTAATTGTTCTATTAATTGATGAGTCAGGCAAACACTCTAAGATCAGAATTCTCTCAAGGCCTATGCACACATATGGGTTTTTTAAAAAGACTGAGCTAGAGAAGAGTTAAAGGAAAAAAAAAATCTGAAAAAGTTCCTTCTAATGTCATAGATCTCCTGCAAAATAACCTCAGACCTACTGACCACATGATACACTTTCCACAGGACCTTCTCAGGTAAATCAGAGAAGTTTAGTGGCAGAATTAGGACAGACAACTCTAGATAGAAAAACTGAGGCCATGAAAAGTGAATTACAGATAGCTAGCGCAGTCCCTGGGGGGACACAAATGGTTAAGTGCTTGGCTACCGGCCAAAAGGTTGGCGGTCTGAATCCACCCAGAGGTGACTTGGAAGAATGGCCTGACAGGAGGCGGGGCCAAGAAGGCAGAGTAGTCAGATGCTTCCAGTGGACCTTACCACAAAGACCCGAAAAAACAAGTGATTTGATTATATATGGCAATCTGGGGGCCCTGAACATCAAGAGTTCAGGAACCAGAATGAGTGGCAGGCGGAGGGAGAGACAGTTCGGAAGCAGCGAGGAGTTGCCAGACCTTCAGGCCTGATCAGCTCGAGGGTGAGCGGTGAGGCAGGCAAGCAGTCATGCTCGGGAGGCACATTTTCCACATTGGGAGAGACTCAGCACCAGAGACTCTACACGGCTATCCAGAACCAGTAAGAAGCAGCCCTCCACAAAAGATGTACTCGCATACGCCCCGCAGATCAGAAAAATCCCCCTTAACGAAAAACCTCTCTCCCATTTACCTCCCCACTCCCTGCTCTGCACTGGGTCACAGACAGGCTTCAGCAATTGTCAAGTCCCCTGTGCCGGAAGAAGGATCCGACACACACCCAGAGCCATTCTCCCTGCCTTGGAGAGAGAACAAATTAACAAACAGGAAAAAATAAACTGCCGGCTCCCCTAAGCCAGGAACCCAGGGTAGGCACAGCTCCATTGCCTAGGCACAGGCATAAAGGATCTATGGACTTTGAGCGCCTTTCCCCCTGCACAGAGTTGTGTGGGCCCATCTCAACAGCGTAGGCCCTCATTACCGCAGTATAACAGGGTATATACCAGAACTCTAACTTCAACTGTTTCAGCTGTGAAGTGGTAGGTTCTTGACATTTGACACTGCTCTGCCCATTAATCACAGTCTTCACCTACCCACATCAGGGGCCTGAGGACTGGTGGCTCCACCCATGACACCCAGCCACCTGCGAGGGTAGCCCATGAGTAAGAGGTGCCCCTAAGTCCTTACAGCCAACAGCATTAGGTGCTCATAGTCTGGCTGCAAAACCCACCCACCTATGCACTCTAGGGAACAACGACACGCCTTCCTCCTGGAAACAGGGGCGGCCGTCAGCCCCCTGCCTTGCTCAGTGTGTGCCCCTGCTGCATACAGATGCCTGTGCCTACGCCAAGCACCAATGCCTACACCAATCACCCATGCCTATCTAGGACTGTATGTGAGAGCCTACACCACACACTTGGTGGCTATCTAGATGGGCACCTGACCTGAATCCATACAGGAAGAGTGGGCGGACTCCTGAGCTCATGTAACTAGTAACATATCTAACCACTTGGTAACAGAACTTTAGAGCTTCAAAGGTGCCAAGAATCAAACTAGCTCATAAGAGCAGCCTATTTGGGCATATCAAAACAAAACAAGAAGCTAGGACGCAGTAAGCAAACATAAAATAAATAAATATAATAACTTATTGATGGCTCAGAGACAACAGTCAATACCAAATCACAGAAAGAGGCAGTTCATGATGGCTGCAGCAAGCTCCCAAAATAAAGAACCTAGAAATTTTTCAGAGGAGGAAAATTTCTTGGAATTACCAGAGTCAGAATACAAAAGATTAATATACAGAACTCTTCTAGAAATTAGAAAAGAAATTCGACAAAATCAGAAACGGCCAATGAACACACACAGTAGTAGTGGAACTTAAAAAAGTTATTCAAGAACATAATGACAAATTTAATAGGCTTCAAGAATCCATAGAGAGACAGCAATCAGAAATCCAGAAGATTGACAATAAAATTTCAGAATTAGACAACTCAATAGAAAGTCACAGGAGCAGAACTGAGGCAATGGAAGTCAGAATTAGTGAGACTGAAGATAAAGCACTTGACACCAACTTATTTGAGGAAAAATCAGATAAAAGGATTTAAAAAACTGAAGAAACCCTAAGAATTATGTGGGACTCTCAAGAGGAATAACCTATGAGTGATGGAGTACCAGAACAGGGGGGTATAACAGAAAAATAGAGAGAGAACTGTTGAAGATTTGTTGGCAGAAAACTTCCCCGATGTTGTGAAAGATGACGAGATATCTATCCAAGATGCTCATCGAATCCCACATAAGGTAGATCCCAAAAGAAACTCACCAAGACATATTATAATCAAACTTACCAAAACCAAAGATAAAGAGAGAATTATAAGAGTGGCTAGGAATAAATGAAAAGTCATCTAAAAAGGAGAGCCAATAAGAATAAGCTCGGACTACCCAGCAGAAAACATGCAGGCAAGAAGGCAATGGGATGACATACATAAAGCCCTGAAGAAAAAAAACTGCCAGCCAAGAATTATATATCCAGCAAAACTGTCTCTCAAATATGATGGTGAAATTTGGGCATTTCCAGATAAACAGAAGTTTAGGGAATTTGCAAAAACTAAACCAAAATTACAAGAAATGCTAAAGGGAGCCCTCCGGTTAGAAAATCATTAACATCAGATAACAACCCAAGACTAGAACACAGAGCAGAGCAACCAGATATTGACCCAGATATGGAAGTCACAAAAGTAAATCAAAGCTAAAACACTAAAAACAGGGAAAAAGATGTCAATATGTAAAAGATGACAACATCGAAACAAAAGAGAGGGACTTAAAAAATGTAGGCACAGATTTTCCATATGGAGAGGAAATCAAGGCGATATAAAGAAATAAAAGACTGGTATAAACTTAGAAAAATATGAGTGAATATTAAGGTAACCACAAAGGAAACTAACAATCCTACAAGTAAAAATAAAAAACTAGAAAAATATAAAGACTTAGCAAACACAAAATCAACAACAATGAAAAAGATGAAAGAAAATATATAAAGGAAAACAACTCAGCACAGAAAATCAAGTGAAACAAAGAAAATATGAACACACAAAAAAAGACATCAAAATGACGGCATTAAACTCATACCTATCAATAATTATGCTGAATGTAAATAGACTAAATGCACCAATAAAGAGACAGAGAGGATAAAAAAACACGATCCGTCTATACACTGCCTACAAGAGATACCTTAGACTTAATAACACAAGCAAACTAAAACTCAAAGGATGGAAAAAAGACATCAAGCAAGCAACACTCAAAAAAGAGCAGGAGTGGTATATTAATTTCTGACAAAACAGACTTTCAAGTAAAATTTACCACAAAGGATAAGGAAGGACACTATATAATGATTAAAGGATCAATACACCAGGAGGACATAATTAAAATAAATATTTACACACCCAACGACAGGGCTCCAAAATACATAAAACAAACCCTAACAGCACCAAAAAGTCAGACAGACAGCTCCACAATAGTAGTAGGAGACTTCAACACACCACTTTTGGTAAAGGACAGAACATCCAGAAAGAAGCTCAACAAAGACACAGAAGAGCTAAATGCTACAATCAACCAACTTGATCCCACAGACATATACCAAACACTCCACCCAACAGCAGCCAAATATACTTTGTTTTCCAACGCACATGGAACATTCTCCAGAACAGACCACATATTAGGCCATAAAACAAGCCTTAACAAAATCCAAAGCATCGAAATACTACAAAGCATCTTTTCTGACCATAAAGCCATAAAAGTAGAAATCAACAATAGAAAAAGCAAGGAAAAAAAATCAAACACATGGAAACTGAACAACACTTTGCTCAAAAACTACTGGGTTAGAGAAGAAATTAAGGATGGAATAAAGAAATTAATAGAATCAAATGAGAATGAAAACACATTCTACAAGAACCTTTGGGACACAGCAAAAGCAGTGCTCAGAGGTCAGCTTATAGCAATAAATGCACACATCCAAAAAGAAGAAAGGGCCATAATCAAAACATTAACCCTACAACTGGAACAAGTAGAAAGAGAGCAGCAAAAGAAGCCCTCGGGCACCAGAAGAAAGGAAATAATAATTAGAGCAGAATTAAATCAAACAGAGAACAGAAAAACAATTGAAAGGGTTAACAAGACTAAAAGCTGGTTCCTTGAAAAGATCAACAAAATCGATAAACCACTGGCCAAACTGACAAAACGAAAACAGGAGAGGAAGCAGATAACCCATATGAAAAATGAGACGGGTGATATCACAATGGACCCAACTAAAATTAAAAGAATCATAACAGAATACTATGAAATACTGAACTCTAACAAATTTGAAAACCTAGAGGAAACGGACAAATTTCTAGAAACTCACTACCTACCTAAACTAACACAAACAGAGGTAGAACAACTAAATAAACCGATAACAAAAGTAAGAGATGGAAAAGGTAATTTAAAAACTCCCAACAAAAAAAGCCCTGGCCCAGATGGCTTCACTGGAGAATTCTACCAAACTTTCAGAGAAGAGTTAACACCATTACTACTAAAGGTATTTCAGAGCATAGAAAAGGATGGAATACCCCCAAACTCACTCTATGAAGCCAGGTAAAGACACCACAAAAAAAGAAAATTACAGACCAACATCCCTCATGAACATTAATGCAAAAATCCTCAGCAAAACTCTAGCGAATAGAATTCAGCAGCACACCAAAAAAATAATTCACCATGATCAAGTGGGAGTTATACGAGGTATGCAGGGATGGTTCAACATTAGAAAAACAATCAACATACTCCATCACATAAATAAAACAAAAGACAAGAACCATATGATCTTATCAGTCGACACAGAAAAGGAATTTAACAAAGTCCAACATCCATTCATCATAAAAACTCTCAACAAAACAGGAATAGACGGGAAATTCCTCAATATAATTAAAGGCATTTATACAAAGCCAGCAGCAAACTTCATCCTAAATGAAGAGACTTTGAAAGCATTCCTGTTGAGAATGGGAATCAGACAAAGATGCCCTTTATCACCACTCTTACTCAACATTGTGCTGGAGGTTCTAGCCAGAGCGATTAGGCTAGAAAAAGAAATAAAAGGCACCCAAATTGGTAGGGAAGAAGTCAACGTATCTCTATTTGAAGATGATATGATCTTATACACAGAAAACCCCCAAAGAATCCACAAGAAAACTACTGGAACTAAGAGAAGATTTCAACAAAGTTTCAGGATACAAGATGAATACAAAAATCAGTTAGATTCCTTTACACCAATAAAGAGAACCTCGAAGAGGAAATCACCAAATCAATACCATTTACAATAGCCCCCAAGAAGATAAAATACTTGGGAATAAACCTAACCAGAAACGTAAAAGATCTATACAATGAAAACTACAAGACACTACTGTGAGAAACCAAAGGAGACCTGCGTAAGTGGAAAAACATACCTTGCTCACGGATAGGTAGACTCGACATTGTGAAAATGTCAATTTTACCCAACGTGATCTACAGATACAATGCAATCCCGATCCAAATTCCAAAGGCATTTTTAAATGAGATGGAGAAACAAATCACCAACTTCATATGGAAAGGGAAGAGGCCTGAACAAGTAAAGCATTACTCAAGAAGAACAAAGTGGGAGGCCTCACACTACCTGATTTTAGAACCTATTATACCGCTACGGTGGTCAAAACAGCCTGGTACTGGTACAACAGATACATAGACCAATGGAACAGAATTGAGAATCCAGACATAAATTCATCCACCTATGAGCAGCTGATATTTGACAAAGGTGCCCAAAGTCCGTTAATTGGGGAAAAGATAGTCTCTTTAACAAATGGTGCTGGCATAATTGGATGTCCATCTGCAAAAAACCGAAACAAGACCCATACCTCACACCATGCACAAAATCTAACTCAAAATGGATCAAAGACTTAAACATAAAATTGAAAACGATAAAGATCATGGAAGAAAAAATAGGGATGCTAGGAGCCCTAATACATGGCATAAACACAATACAAACCATAAGTAACAATGCTCAAGCACCAGAAGAGAGACCAGATAAACCGGAGCTCCTAAAAATCAAGCACTTATGCTCATCAAAAGACTTCACCAAAAGAGTAAAAAGACATCCTATAGACTGGGAAAAAATTTTTGGCTATGACAAATCCAATCAGCGTCTCATCTCTAAAATCTACAAGATACTGCAAAACCTCAACAACAAGAAGACAAATAACCCAATTAAAAAATGGGCAAAGGATATGAAGAGGCACTTCACCAAAGAAGATATTCAGGCGGCTAACAGACACATGAAGAAATGCTCATGCTCATTAGCCATTAGAGAAATGCAGATCAAAACTACAATGAGATATCATCTCCCCCCATCAAGGCTAGCATTAATCCAAAAAACACAAAATAATAAATGCTAGAGAGGTTGGGGAGAGACTGCAATACTTACACACTGCTGGTGAGAATGTAAAATGGTACACCACTCTGGAAATCAATTTGGAGCTTCCTTAAAAAGCTAGAAATAGAAGTACCATATGATTCAGCTATCCCATTCCTTGGAATATATCCTAGAGAATTAAGAGCTGTCACACAAATACTATATGCGTACCCATGTTCACTGAAGCACTGTTCACAACAGCAAGAAGATGGAAACAACCCAGGTGCCCATCAATGGACAAATGGATAAACAAATTATGGTATATCCACACAGTGGAATACTACACGATAAAGAACAATGATGAAGCCATGAAACATCTTATAACATGGAGGAAGCTGGAGGGCATTATGCTGAGTGAATTTAGTCAGTCACAGAGGGACAAATATTGTATAAGACCACTATTATAAGAACTCAAGAAAAATTTTAAACACAGAAGAAAACATTCTTTGATGGTTACGAGGGTGGGGAGGGAAGGGGAGGGTTATTTACTTACTAGATAGTAGGTAAGAATTATCTTAGGTGAAGGGAAGGACAGCACACATTACAGGGCAAGTCAGCACAACTGGACTAAACCAAAGCTAAGAAGTTTCCTGAATACAATCAAACACTTTGAGGGACAGAGCAGCCAGGGTAGGGGGCTGGAGACCATGCTTTCAGCAGACATCTAGGTCAACTGGCATAACAAAGCTTATTAAGAAAATGTTCTGCATCCTACTTTGGTCAGTGGCGTCTGGGCTCTTAAAAGCTTGCAAATCGCCATCTAAGATGCATCAGTTGGTCCCAACCACCTGGAATGAGGAGAATGAAGAACACCAAAGACACAAGGAAAGTATTAGCCCAAGAGACAGAAAAGGCCACATAAACCAGAGACTTCATCAGCCTGAGACCAGAGGAACTAGATGGTGCCCGGCCATCACCAATGACGGCCCTGACAGGGAACACAACAGAGAGTCCCGGATGGAGAAGGAGAAAGGTGGGGTGCAGAACTCAAATTCTAATAAGAAGACCAGACTTAACGGTCTGACTGAGACTGGATGTACCACGGAAAGCACGGCCCCTGGATTCTCTTATCAGCCCAGAACTAAAACAACTTCCGAGGCCAAGCCTTCAGACAGGGATTGGACTGAACTGTGGGACATAAAGTGATACTCGTGAGGAGTGTGCCTCTTAGCTCAAGTAGAAACAAGAGACTAAACATGTAGCTTCTGTCCAGAAGTGAGATGGGAAGGCAGAGAGGGTTAGGAGCTGGCTGAATGGACACGGGTAATCAGGGGTGGAAAGGAGGAGTGTGCTATCACAGTATGGGGAAAGCAACTAGAGTCACATAACAACATATGTGTAAATTTCTGTAAGGGAAAAATAAAAAAATAAAAAAAAAAGAATGGCCTGACAATCTACTTCTGAAAAATCAGCCACTGAAAACCTATGGAGCAGAGTTCTCCTCTGACACACATGGAGTTGCCACTGGAATAGACTCGATGGCAACTGGTACTGGTTAGTGGCAGGATCAACAAGAAAATGCAGATTGTTTATTATAATCCAGTCCAGTGCTCTTCTGCCATAATTATGATATAACTAAGAAGCTACCTAACCTCCCTATGTCCAATTCAAGTACAAGTTATTCTAGTGAGATGACAGTTGTATACTCTATAAAATAGTCTGGTAGGTATTGTATCAGGAGCAAGTAACTGAAAAAACAAAACATTTCCTTCTCCCTCTCTCTTTCTCAATGAGAGAACCATGGATCAAAGGGAGAGCTGAGGTCCTTACTTCAGGAGGAGACTAACCAGAAGACAGTCTACTAGTATGGAAAATGTCGGCAGAACTTTGACCTAGATAAAATGATGAAATTATTCAGGAGGAGAAACAGATTGGAACTAAGAAGCAACATATACTTCTAAGGAAATAGGCAAAGGAATTCTAAATGAGGAAACCACGGATTCAGGGGGCTGGGCAGTGGCAGCTAGACCAAAATCCTCAGGAACCAACTCTAAAGCTAGACTCTGAACTGCACCAAGTCCCCCCCCCCCCCCCCCCCCCCCACCGAGAATGTATGCACCCTGACCTGGCCTCAGGGACTACAGTAAAATGGTTTTTGTTACATAAAAGGAGGCTGACTTAAACACTATATATAACCCTTGTAATGATGTATCATGAAGGGATCTAAAAATTCATCTCTTCACCATTTACTTGATAGCACTGTGGTTAAGAATGAAGACTAAAAAGACAAATCATGGATCAACCATTTACCTGCTAGGTAAATGGGACAAATTTCTTAACCTCTCTGTGAAACAGAATATCGACAGTACTATCTCAGGGTTTTTGTAGAGATTAAGTATAGAGTACTTATGAGAATTCCTGACACAAAATAAGCATAAAAAAGTGTCATGGTTTGAATTATGTCCCCACAAAAATGTGTATATCAGTTTGGCTGGGCCATGATTCCTGGTACTGTGTGATTTTCCTGTGTGTTGTAAACCTGCCTCTATGATGTTAATGAGGGAGGATGGGTGGCAGTTGTGTTAGTAAGGCAGGACCTGATCTGCAGGACTGGACTGTGTCCTGAGGCAATCTCTTGAGATATAAAAGACAGAAGTGAGCAGTGAGACAGGGGGACCTCATACCATCAAGAAAGCAGTGCCGGGAGCAGAGCGTATCCTTTGGACTGGGGTCCCTGTGCAGAGACGCTCCTAGTCCGGGGGAACACTGATGAGAAGGCCGAGAAAGAGAAAACCTTCCCCTGGAGCCGACACCTTGAATTTGGACTTTTAGCCTACTTTACTGTAAGGAAATAAACTTCTCTTCATTAAAACCATCCACTTGTGGTATTTCTGTTATAGCAGCACTAGATGACTAAGACAAAAAGACTGGCTAGTATCTTGTTATTATTACTACTGAATGTTTAACTATACATCAGGCACCGATATATACTAACACAGTGATAAAAAAAGACAAATGGTTCCTGCCCTATAAATAGCTGGTAATCTAGAAGTGGTGATGGATACATATATAAGTTGCTAGGCTACATTATACTCATCCAGTTATTTATCGAATAAGAACATATGAAGCCACCACCTGCCTATCAGTTTGTCATACTGTGGTGGCTTGCATGTTGCTATGATGCTGGAAGCTATGCCACCAATATTTCATATACCAGCAGGGTGACCCAAGGTGGACAGGTTTCAGTGGAGCTTCCACACTAAGGCAGACTAAGAAGAGAGGCCTAGCAATCTACTTCCAAACATTAGCCAATGAAAACCCTATAGATCCCAATAGAATATTGCTCAGTATAGTGCTGGAAGATGAGCCTGCCTAAGTTGAAACGCACTACACAACAGCCGCAACAATGGACTCAAATATACCAATGATCATGAAGATAGCACAGGACCACGCAACATTTTGTTCTGTTATACATACAGTTGCCATGAGTCAGAGCCGACTGGATGGCAACTAACAACAACATATTAAAGGGTAAGAACTTGGGCTCTGGGTCTAACTCAACAGGGTTAAAATCCTTGCATGTGACTTGTTAGCTGTGTGACCATGGCAGCTCTATGGAGATGTGCATACGTCTCTCTAAGAGTATAATGCCTGGCATACAGAAACAGCTCAAATATACATCCTCAGAATGCATTCAAGTCACTTAACCTATCTAAGCCTCAGGTTCCTCGTTTACAAAAGTGATAATAAAAGAACCTCAAAAGAATGTAATGAGGAATTAAGACAATTCAGTAGCAGAAGGACAGAATTTTCAACAAAAAGTTCTGGGATGAATGAGTATCTTTATTAAAAACAAACAAACAAAGATCCTGATCCAAACTTCACAGTATATGCAAAAACTAATTCAAAATGGGTCATACACCTAATTGTAAAACCTAAAACTATAAAAAACTTCTAAAAGAAAATTTGAGAGGAAAATCTTTGTGACCTTTGGTTAGGCAAAAATTTCTTAGCTAAGACACTAAACAAGCACAGCTCATAAAAGAAAAACGTGATAAATCAGACTTTATCAAAATTTAAAAATTTTGTTCTTCAAAAAAGACTGTTAAGAGGATGAAAATCAAGCATAAATCGGCTTTTAAGACCATTTAAATGTCATTCAAAATTCTAGAACTGAAGATGATCTATGATGTAATACAATTCTCCCCTGCACTGAAGATAAGTAAGGTCTAAAGAAATGAAGTAATGTGTCCAAAGTCAGACACACACACACACACACACACACACACACACACACACAGCAATTTTAACAGAGCTGGTATTTGGAATCAATTTAACAGCAAAGGGTTTGGTTTTTTTTTTGGGGGGGGGGGGTTCATATTCTTCTTTAGCCCTGAGTTTTCTTGAAAACACTGCACTACCATCTAGGATAATAAAGGACTATTCTCTGAAGGCTAAATAAAAGGAGCTCAACTTCCAGAAAAAGATTCCCCAAATATTGTGCAGAGAATTCTTCCCCTTTCTTAAAAAGCATTATGTAGAGATATTACCTAGCATATAGTACACAGTCTGTAAATGTTTACCAAATGAACAAATCTGCCACTAAATTAATAGCCTAACCTTACTGTGATAGTTATTTGTGTACCCCAAATCCCACTTGTCAAAGTGGTTACATTTAAATATTTTCACTCACCTGATATTTAAACCAATAAAGTTTGTCCATGTGAAAATATAATCTCCACCAAAGACCATTCCAATATAAGTTATTAATATATTCTGAAAAGAAAAATAACAATATACTGTTAAATAAGTTTAACTCAGTTTTTTAAATATATGCATAAACTCGCCCACACTAAGTGACCCAAATACCTGTTTTTAAAATACAAAAATAAACAGACAATAGAAACCAACAATCCCTAAAGTAAGTGTAGCATGGGCAAGAACTCTAATAAGGAAACGACATTAGCCTCTCCCAAGCTATTTTTCTAGAAGGCAAATGCTGTCACCAATATTGAAGAATACTAAGTTATCAAACTTTCCTGCCCACTGGTATGGGCTGACATTATAAATCTAGATAGAGAAACACTGCTGTGACCAGGAGTAGGAAACACAAAGGCATGTGTGGTAGTCTTAGACAAGAGTGCTTTTCTCTCACACTGAGTAACTGCTGACTTGTGAAGGGAGAGTGAAGTAGGAAAGGTCGCTTACATGCAAAAGCATCTTTCCCTATTTTTAAAGAGGAAAAAAGGGATGGTGCGGGCTTTAGCAACATCAAAACTGTTTTTAAACAATCTTTTTTGTTATTTTAAAACATATGAGAAATCGTTTGTAAGCATTATACCTAAAAAAACGTTTCTGAGTCCCTTAACTTCCCAGGTACAAACATCTTGTGCTTATCGGGGTCCCTTTTGACTATCCTCAGACAATAAAAGTGAAAAAAAAGTTCCAAAGTTTGAACTATTATTCAATTACTCCCCAACCTCCCCTCCTAAGTTACTGCCCCCCTCTCTATTACAACTGCCATAAATTGTAAATTTCAAACATTTTTAGTACCTGAGCTCTAGTACTATTAGGTCTATGAAGCAGAAAGTAAAGTGCTGAAAGTGTTTTTAAAAGGCCAAAAAAAACTTCAAAAAAAAATTTTATAATGGCGTGCCCTGAAAGAAAGCATTCAAAATCACATTAGCCTTTTCTAGGTGTAAGGATGGCATCTACAAGCTACTTAGAGCAGAAAAAATAAAATTAAATGTCATGCAACAGCAAATAAGGCCAGCAGGCAACTGGGAAAAGCGTGTAACAGGACCTCTTGTTTTTTCTTCCTATGATGAAAAAACGCAGCCCCTCCTTTAAATGCAGAGATCAAGAGAGAGGCTGGATCAGTTCGCATAATCCATTGCCACAGAGTGGACTCCAACTCATAGCAATCCTATAGGGCAGAGTAGAACTGCCCAACAGGGTTTCCAAGGAGCTGCTGGTGGATATAAACCGCCGACCTTTTGGTCAGCAGCCAAGCTCTTAATCACTGCACCACCAAGGCTCCCGATTTCCATAAGCTACTCAGGAAATTCAGAGTAGGAAAGGCCAGAGAACCCAAACCCTGCTGCTCAAAATCAGAAGTTAGAAAACCTGAAGGTGTATATTAGAATATCCTAACCAAGGTTTGCTATCAGGAAAGGACACCAACCCCCTAAAGCAGAAATTACCAAGGAAGTAAAGAGGAATCTATACCGGCAGCTCAAAACTAAGACTACAATTCTCAAACTTCAGTATACCTGAGTACCATCTGGAAACCTTGTTAAAAATGAAGATTTCTAGGCGCTACCCCAGAGATTCTGATTCAGTATATCTGGGGGTCAACCTAGGAACTTCCATTTTTAACTAGTTATCTTAAGCCATTTACCTACCACACTTAAAAGAAACAAGGAATGCTGGCCCAAGGGTTTATGGGACTGGGATCCTGAAGCACAGAAGGAAGTTGAAAACGTCTTGGGAACAATGGCTGAGCTAAGAGGGCTGTGACTGGGAGGCTGTTATGGACTGAATTGTTTCCCCCTAAAATATGTGTTGTAAATCCTAACGCCTATACATATGATTATAATCTCATTTGAGAATGGATTTTCTTTATGTCAACGAGACAGTATTAGAGTAGGGTGTGTCTTAAATCAATCTTTTTTGAGATACAAAAGCAGACTGACCAAGAGAGGAAGCAAACAGAGAAATGCCAAGCTACATGAAGATCGCCTAGGAGCAGAAGCTCAAAAGAGACAAGGACCTTCTTCCAGAGCCGACAGAGAGAGAAAGCCTTTCGTGGAGCCAGTACCCTGAATTTAGACTTCTAGCCTCCTGAATTGTGAGAGAATAAATTTCTGTTTGTTAAAGCCATCCAGTTGTGGTATTTCTGTTATATCATCACTAGATAACTAAGACAGAGGCCAGTGTAAGAAGCTCCACTGAGGCCTGTGAGAATCTGAAACAGCAAGGGCATCAGCAGATTCCCATTTGTTCAAAGGTGCAAGACACTTCAAAAGAGATGCCATGTGGCAGTGAGAAGCAACACCAACCAACAGTGAACTACTTAGACAGTAGTTTTCTCCCTCCCTCTAGAGTTTGAAAGTAAAACTGATCCCTCTGGATTAAATAAGTCCCTGGGGTTCCTGCACTACTGTGGAGAGAAGGATATAGCAAAAGAAAGGTACTGGACTTCATGTTAATGAGACAATGACTCTATTTGTACCTACTACTGATAATGATAAAAGTAAGAACACTAAGAGAGTCCAAGCAAGCAGGTTTAGTTTTTAAAATTAAACACAGGCTTTCCTGCACCATCTTCTTCCTTGAAGAGCGTGGTACCAACTGCCTGTTTTCTCATGTTTTTGCTGCTCTTATTGTGAAGATGCATGCAACCCACTTTGCTCTTGAAGCAATCACTCTGTAAAACCAAAACACAGCTGAGAGCTAATTTGGGGGATAAAACTATCTCAGCCTGCCCAGTCTCCTGACTGTAGATTCTCTCTAGCTTTCTGGGCAGTTCACACAATTGACTTGTTATATATCTTAACTTAGAATCCTATTCACAGCAAACACTCTAAATTCCATGATTTGAAGCCACAGACCTTCTGGAGCTTTAACCCAAATCTAGTTTCCAAAATGAGGTAAGGTGGGCACCACTCCATCCGGAAAATTGCAGAGGGAAACACAGCAGAGCAGTAAAAACTTTACCTCTGCAACCCCTTCCCTCACTACTGACTGATGGGTTATTAGAAGGGACGTCACAACGGCAACTGCAGCCTTTTCCCCAAATGATCAAGTACCTCTGTCTTGACTTTTTTTTATAAAGCAAATCTACTTTGCTAATTCATTTGGAATTCAGGCATGCTGTGGCCTCTTGGGACCTCTGGTGGTGCAGTAGTTAAGAGCTCAGCTGCTAACCAAAAAGGTCGGCAGTTCAAATCCACCAGTGCTCCTTGGTAACCTTATGGGGCAGTTCTACTTTGTCCTATACGGTCTCGCTACGAGTCGGAATCAACTCAACGGCAACAGGTGGCTTCTTGGATCTTAAAGTAACAGAATCACCAAGTCAGATGAAAGAGGCCTCAGGCTTCAAGGCCAATAACTTTGGCTCGATATTGACTTGGGTATCTGGGCTGAGACAAATGAGCCTCCCCCAAATGAAATGAAGAGGAAATGACATCACTGGGAATGTAGACACAGCTTTTAAAAGCAGGCAATTTAAGGTTTGGCTCAGGCATAGGAAAACTCCCTCGATTAGCTCCTGGCAGGCATCCTTTCCCTACAAAACAGCCAGAATTCAGTGAGGCGGAGAACAGAACATGGCTCACTGGGGGTTAAAGGGACAGGCCTATCACTACCAAGCTATTCATTCCCTGTGAGATACAGGCCTGACTGTCGTTCTTCCTCTGCTCTAAGATTACAGGATCTCCTTCTCCCACACTCCTTGGAGCTGAGCTGCCTGAAAGCAGAGACTGTACCTCCTCCAAGTTCTTAAAGACTATCTCAGAAACTAGCACCACTACCATTTGTCAAACTATCAAGACATTAGGTGAGGAAATAAGTATTATGGGGCTTAAGAGCATAGCCAGATTCTAATTTTAAAGAAATAATTTTCAGGTAAACCAGGCACCAAAAAAAACAAAACTATTTTTTTCAACTCACCTTAATGCACCCAACTATTGTAGTTGTAAGAGCAGAATTATACTGAGTGCAGAGTACTGTGGCGTACATCAAGATAAACCTGGAATGAAGAAGAAGAAGGTATCTTGTAAGTAAGATCCAGTGGCTTACTTGATAATAATCTCTAACCAAGAAAAAAACGAAAACCTAACCCTTTGCCACTGAGTCGATTCTGACTCACAGGGATCCTATAGGACAGAGTAGAACTGCCTCATAAGGTTTCCAAGGAGCAGCTGGTGGATTCGAACTGCCAAACTTTTGGTTAGAAAAACAACCAGTAGTGGCCTGTGCTGGCACATTCCAGTCACTGACCAACTGTGAGCTTTCCCCACCTCCCTGCTGCTTGTACTGCAGCTTCTAAGACTGTCAGAGATTTTTAAAAATTTCATTAAAGAGAAACACATGTCCATTTCTGACCAGATGTTCTTCCCTGCTACCCTCACCCAAGTCCTGAAAAGATCATTCATAATCATGAGTACTCTTTTTAGATCATGCTTCCTACTAATTCACTTAAACCATAGAAAGCTCAGAACTCATAGACCTCAGTTCAGATATGTACCTCCCTGACCCCTGGGCCAAGGTGAAGATAAGAAAGATCCTTAAGGATGGAAGAAAGCCAAATTAGAACTAATTTAGAACTAATCTGTCTTGGAAGAAGTACAGCCAGAATACTCCTTAGAAGCATGGATGGAGAGACTTCATCTGACATACTTCGGACATGTTATCAGGACACTGCTAACAGAAAGGGTCCCTCATCTCACCAGCCCCCTGAACTGGCCTAGAGGCAGGCACCAAGAGGACCCTCCCCTAGGACAAATGAGGAGTGGTTGGTGGAAGGCCGATGGGGGAGGGGCTCAAGGTTGTTGCTGTCATGTCCTCTGAATGGAGCCCAGCCAGGCCCACTGCCCCTTCCTCTCCTCAGGCTCTTCCTCATCCCCCACCCCTCACCTTGCCCCAGGAAAGGCCAAAGTCCAGATGACTGCCCTCCTCCTGTCTTGTAAATACCAACTATGCATTTGTACAGTGGGCCCTGTTAGAGTGAAGTCCATATCCATGGTCCCTGACACTTGTCTCTCCCACCTACCTCAAGAGGGACAGAGATGCATGTGACTCACCCTTGCCCTTGGTCTCCCAGACCCCTACTATAGCCAGAAATCAATAAAGAAGGGAGACTGTCCCCCACCCCTGAAAAAAACAAAAAATAAAAAAACAATGTCTTTCTCCCTGGAGGAGGACATCATGCTTGGTAAATTAGAGGATCAGCGAGAAAGAGGAAGACCCTCATCGAGATGGATTAACACAGTGGCTGCAACAACGGGCTCAAACACAACAACGATTGTGAGGATGGTACAGGACTGGGCAGTGTTTCATTGTGTTGTACACAGGGTTGCTATGAGTCGGAATTGACTCAATGGCACCTAACAACAATAACAAGAGGTTCACCTGACAACAAAGCAGCAGCAGTTGGCACTCCCAGATTTGCACTAAGGCTTCTGAGCCTGACTAAATACAAAGGCACCATGTCAACTATATTTTGAAGCACCCACTCACTGATGTGCCCAGCCTGTGCCACAGCTATTCACAAATATCAACTGAAATGACAGGCTGAGGGAAAAATGCGTTAGAGAAATCATATGGAGGTGAGGAGAAGAGGCACATTTGCAGACACCCTCTTGCCTACTACATATTCTCTCCTAAAAGGAAAATAACACAGTAGAGAGGAGTCAAACAGTCCCAAATTCAAATGCTGCCACTGCCACCTAATAATTGTGCAAACTTAGACAATTTACTTAAGTTCTGAGCCTACTTCCTCATAGGTAAGGGGGCAAGAATATCTGTCAAATGGGCAAATGTAGAAATAAAACTAAACAATGCATGTTGAAACAAAATGGTACTTATTACATAGCTGTTGTTAGGTGCTGTAGAGTCAATTCTAACTCACAGCAACCCCATGTGACACAGCAGAACTACCTCACAGTTTTCTTGGCTGTAATCTTCACAGGAGCCAATCGCCAGGTCTTTCTCCTGGGAAGCTGCTGGTGGGTTCAAACCACCAACATTACAGTTAGCAGCTAAGCGCTTAACCACTGCACCACCAGGTCTCCTTTATTACATAGGTTATTGGTAATATTGGTTTCTTTTTCCTTTTTCTCAGCATGACTTTAGGGTCAGTTAAGTAGCCCTCAGGGCACATTCCTAAGGGCAGCAAAAGCACCTGAATCTGGAGGCTTAATTATCCTAGGCTAATATACACAGGAGACATGAACAGGATACTGAGGAGAAATGAGGCAGAAGGGCCCTACAACAAATGACCCTGGCAGTTGATGGAGGGGATGGGCAGGTATCTGACAAATTTCTCCAATCTATTTCTCTAAGAAAACTATCTGCTTTCAAGGTAGCAAAGGCTTACCCCATCACACAGGAGAGGGTAAACTGCAGAAGAAAAAGAGTGTCGGCCCAGCCTTCAAAATCCATTGCCTGTAATACACAAGAAAGCATCCAATTTTAGAGCAGGCCCTCAAAATCAGCTGTCCCGTTCATTAATCAAAATTTTTGCTATGCACCTGCCCCCACCATGAACACTCATACATCCCCCTGCATCACACCAAGGATAGTGATGTTCAAGAATTTCATATAAATAGAGTTGAACCAACAAGCAGTTTCAGAAGGTTTTCTCCTTCCCAAAATGTAATATGGGAAGATTTTGTACTTCTCCCTGTTGGTGCAAAGAAGCTAGTATTTGCTTGAAGGCACAGTCACATCTGGTTAATCTCAGCAATTCTCCCAGTGGCTGTTAAGGTGCTAGTATTAAAGGCTTTCTCAAACATTAAAACATATTTTCTCCCTTTAAAATGTTAATGTACAAGTACACCCTTAGTTACACAAATTCAGGGAAAGTCTGTTCACGGATGGGGAGAATTACTGTTTTAAAACACTTGATTCTGAAAGCATGCATTTCTTCTCTGCCAAAAGTAAAGGAATGATAAGAAATGAAAGGGTGCATTGATCATCTTATCTCTCACCCAAGAGGGAGAGATTATCTCTTTCAAATGCATAGTTTCTCTTGCAATATGAGCTTGATAAACAAATTTGAGAAATATTCCATCTTTTATCTCTCTGCCAATCTGTTCAGCTTTAACTCATGCCACTCTGACATAAATCTCAAGACTCCAAGGACTCCAGCAATACCAGGCTCCTTGAGGTTTTTAAGACATGACATGCAGTTTCACAAGCCCCTGCGCTTGCCTGGAATGCCCTTCCCACCTCGACAAGTGTCTGACTCCTGTTCCCATCTTCAAAACAAAACTCAAGCTACAACTTTGTGAGGCATTTCCTGATCAAGTACTTCTTCCTTTGTGTCTCAGCAGTACTTATCTCTGGGGCAGTTATCATTCTGAATTGCAAATGCTTCTTTACCTGTCTACAGACTGAGCTCTCTGAGGGCAGGACCTGCGTCACGTTTATCTGATGGTATTTCTAACACTTGCCAGACAGTAGGCATTTCATTTGTTTATGGGTTTTTTTTTTTTTCCTTTGTTGAGGTATGATTTACATAAAATAAAATTCACCAGTTTTAAGGGTGCAATTTAATGAGTTTTGATAAATATATATAATCATATAACCACTGTTACAATCAAGATAAAGAATATTTCCATTACCCCGTAAAGTTCCCTCCTGCTCTTCTGCAGTCAACTCCTCCTTCAGTTCCAGCCCTTGGCAACCTGTGATCTACTTTGCTACAATTAATTTTTCCTGTTCAAAAATTTCATAAATATGGAATTATACGGAATGTACTCATTTGTGTCTCGCTTGTTTCACTTAGCATAATGCTTACGGGCTGCATGGTATTTCTCCTTTGACGCCCTGGTGGTGCAGTGGGAAAGAGCTCAGCTGTTAACCGAAAGGTTGGCAGTTACAATCCACCAGCCGCTACTTGGAAACCTTATGAGGCAATTCTGCTCTGCCCTATAGGGTCATTATGAGTCAGAATCGACTTGACAGCAATGGGTATATTTCTTCTTTGGTGAAGTACGTGGTCCAAATCTTTTGCCAAATTTTTATTCAAGTTTGTCTTTTTACTACTTAGTTGTAATACCTTCTCGTTTTCTTAAGTGTTTTTGAAAAGCAAATATTTTTGATTTTGGTGTAGGTCAATTTACCAATTTTATCTTTTATAATTCTTGCTTTTTATGATTTTTCTATGAAACCTGTGCCCAACTCAAGGTTACAGAGAGTTTCTCTTGTTTTCTTCCAGGAGTTTTAAAGTTTTAGCTCTTAGGCTTAGGTCTATGATCCTTTTCAAGTTAATCTTTGTATATTTTATCAGGTAAGGGTCAAGGTTCATTTTTTTGCACATAGATGTCAAACTGTTCCTGTACCATTTGTTGAAGAGATTATCCTTTCCCTATTAATTTGCTTTATCTTGGCATCTTTGACAAAAAACAATTGGTCTATTTCTAGATTCTCTGCTCTGTTCCACTGATCTAAATGCCTACCCTTAACCCAAAATCACACTGTCTTGATTATTACAGCTTTATAAGAAGTCTTGAGATCAGGTAGGATAAATCTTCCAATGTTGTTTTTTCAAAATTGATTTGACTCTTCTAAATCCTTTGCAATTCCATATAAAGGATCAATTGAAAAAACAAAATGCAGACACTTTAAATGTACTATATAAAATTTATATACAGAAGAGATTATTCATTTAAACTCTACCACTGTTATCTAGGTGGTAGACTTGTAGGCACACTTTTTATTCTCCCTAAAATAGAAAGCACAGAAGGCACAGTGAACGGGTACTTTGCTAATCAGGAAAAAAGAAATCCTTAAAACAAAACAAAACTTCTGTCTCCAGGGAGTGTTCTGATAAAGAGCCATTATGTCAAGAGGGTGATCTGCCTGGTCATTCTGTGTGTGTGGCACAGAACTAGATGGGCTCTCTGCCAAGGGCCTGCAATCTTCATTCTTGGCTGAGTGGTGCCTGTTGTTGCAGACTAGACATACAAAGATGCTTGCTTGGGCTTTCCTTCTGTTCTGAATAAAGCCTCTGGTTCTACAGGTGTGATACACTACCACAGGCCAACACACCACAGCAGTGAAAAGAATGTAGCATAACCAGTGGGCAAAGATTATGTGGACCTATTGCTTCCTAAAATTAGTTATTTGGTTTGAGTAAGACTTTTAGTTAATTAAAAATACTTGGGAAAAAAAATTTTTTAAAAATCTGATTTTTAGCTAGACTATGGAAATGACAAGAGAAAAGGAATGCCTCAATTACATAAGGAACTAAGCCTACATAATCAATAACAAGGCTAAAACCTAGTCCAGGTATGCAATTAGATTTCATCTTATGTCGCAGTGCTGGTCTATTGACTCTAGATGTCTGGACCACTGTCTTGGGAAACAATCTGAGGCTTTGGCTAGGTTTAGCAAGAAAGTGTTGGGACTACTTGGCAATGTATGCAATGAGCACAGGATAATAACTTAGCACCTTAAGCGCTCAGCTGCTAACCAAAAGGTCAGTGGTTTGCACTCCCAGCAGCTCTGTGGGAGAAAAGGCCTGATGATCTGCTTCTGTAAAGAATGCAGCCTAGGAAATTCTATGGGGCAATTCTACTCTGTCAAACAGAGTTGCTGTAAGTTGAAATCAACTCAACAGCACACAGCAACAACAATCTAGGGACAAGGAACTCTGGTGGTGCAATAGTTAAGTGCTCGACTGCTAACTGAAAGGTCTGGGGTTCAAACCCACCCAGAAGCTCCGAAAGACTGGGCAATCTGCTCCCATAAAGATTACGGCCTAGGAAACCCTAATGGGAGCAGTTCTACACTGTCATATGAGTTTGCTCTGAGCTGGAAGCAACTCCCCAGCATACAACAGTCTAGTACCAGGAGCCTGTGGGTGGTGCAGACAGTTCAGTGCTTCACTACTAGCTGAAATGCTGGGGGTTCAAACCTACCCAGAGGCACCTCAGAAGACAGGCCTGGTGATCTCTTTCTGAAAGGTCACCGCCTTCACAATCCTACAGAACAGTTTTACTCTGCACACATAGGGTCACCAGGAATTGGAATAGGCATCGACGGCAACTAACAATAACCTAGTGACAAGCACAGACTTTCAATGTGCATTGAGTCTTAGATGCAACCATTCCCACTCCTAGGAAAATTTACTAAGCAAAGAGTCATCAACCCACAGAGATCTGAAATAAAAGCCAAAGCATGACTGACACATTTTCTTAGTTTTGATACCTGCCTGCTATGAAGTCTAAAAATAAACCAACCACTTAAAGTCTTTGGACTTTGTGTTAAAGGGTTGATGAATGATAATGCCATGCTATTTTGAAAGTTCCTTCTCCAAAAAACTACTGAGAAAATAACTGAATCCTTACTCTAGAAAGTAAAGTGCTAGAAAACTTGCAGCGCAGAAGACAATGGCAGTGGTGCAAATGATCTGCATTGGTTCCTTCCCCACCTTGGGAAAGTCAGGCTGGGTTCACGTTGCCAGTGGTTCTAGGCGACCCACCCTACCCCTGTACTACTGTAACCATTTGCCACAACTTCTGCTCTGCCCCTGCTCCTAAATCAGACAAGGACTCGGAACCTGAATATCCTAACTACCTCTGCTTACTAGGCTCTGCCACCTATGTAAAACATACGTATCATGACAAAACTACACGCTGAAGCTTACCAACTGGATCACCTGCTTTTATTTTCAAAAACATAGCCTCAGAGGTAAGAATGACTACTTTGTCAAAAAGAATATACAAACAGAAAGATCCATTTGTTCATAACTAAAGAAAAAATAATCCAACCCGCTTGTTTTATACATAAGAATACTAAGGCTCAGAAAGCAGAAAGGTCTTGTCTCTATGTGTGGGGAATAGTTCAGAGAATCAGCCTGTACGGTCCGCACAGTGACCCAGGAAGGGTTAATAACTCTGGAGCAGCTAAACCAAGAGCCTAAATTTCTTTCCCTTTCAGTCAGTATATTCTTAATTAGAGACACACCCAGGTAGATGATCTGTGCAGTAGCTTTTCCTGTAAAACTCATCTGAGCCACGTAACTTAACCAGTGAAATAACGAAGACATTATATGATGTACCAATGTGTACAGTACTGGCCTTGTGAGATCTACAGCAAAGGGTCTGTTCTCCCATCCCTATGTGAGAACACCTAGCTGGGCGCGCTGCAGAAAGCCAGGCTCCAGTACCTGTGAATCACTGGCTTTGTGCTGCAAACATTCCCTTTTAGAAGCAGCAGTTAAGTTTAAACACATTTTGTCCCAACTAGCACTTTAAAAAGTCATAAGTCAACTGATGTCTGTTCCACTTTTATCTGGTTTAACTAGATATCATTTATTAATAGTAAGCTGGTTTTTGCATGACACAGTTTTAAAAAAAAATGTTTTAAAGTTAGAAGACGTATGTTTTAAAAAAACGAAGTGCTTGGCTAGGATGTAGAGAAACTGAAACTCTTGTGCATTGCTGGTGGGAATGTAAAATGGTGTAGCTGCTGTGGAAAACAGTTTGGTGATTTCTCAAAGAGTTAATCATGGAAGTGGTATACGATCCAACAATTCCACTCCTAGGTATATACCTAAAAGCCTTGAAAGCAGGGACACAAATACTTGCACACATGTTCACTGCAGTATTATTCACAATAGCCAAAAGGCAGAAACAACCCAAGTGTCTGTCAACAGACAAATGGCTAAACAAAATGTGGTATACACATACAATGGAAAATTACTCAGCCATAAAGAGAAATGAAGTTGTGATAGACACTACAGCATGAACGAACCTTGAAAACATTATTGTAAATAAAGTAAGTCAGACACAAAGGACAAACATTTTATGATCCTATTTACATAAACTATATAGAACAGACACTAAAGTTTATTAGTGGTTACCAGGGGCAGGGGGGAAGGAGAAATGGAGAGCTACTGCTTAAGAGGTACTGAGTTTCTGTCTGAGGTAATGAAAAACTTGGCAATGACTGTGGTGATGGCTGCACAACATGGTCAATGTCATTAATGTCACTGAATTGTACATTTAAAAGGAGTTAAAATGGCAATTTTTCTGTTACATACATTTATCACAATAAAATTAAAAAAGGAAACAAAAAACTAAGCACTGAATATACCGATTCCTGGTAAACTCAGGACTTTGAAAACACTGAATAAGCTTAAAATAAAAATATACGTGTATGTGTGTATATACACATACACACATATTTACATATAAAGACATTAGCTTGGTATCTCAGAATGCTTTGCCAAGGCTTTGTATTATGTGCTCACTGGGATGAGTTGGACATCTGGATCTTGCCTTTAAATCATTATTTTTTTTGTCCTTGGTCTCTACTTCTTACTTACAGACTGTGTCAGCCTCATCAATTCCTCCAAGGCCTCCTGTTGGGTCCCTATCCTAACAGAGAGAAGTTTTCCCTCTTTCGCTTACTACAGCTAACAGTGGGACTTAGAAAAAAATAATCTGGATTTGAATTTGCTTCAAACTGCATCCTGGATCAAGAATCTGCAACTATGAATAATGAAAACAAATTGGTTTGTCCCACTTGCCCTAGCCTGTTACCATCAAGTCGATTCAGACTCATAGCGACCCTACAGAACAGAGTAGAACTGCCCCATAGAATTTCCAAGGCTGTAATCTTTACAGAAGCAGACTGCCACATCCTTCTCCTGCATAGCGGCTGATGGGTTCAAACCGCCAACCTTTCAGTTAGCAGCCAAGCGCTTAACTACTGCACCACCAGGGCTCCTCCACTTGCCCTAGTTGTTTTTAAATTTAAGATTCATCAAAGAAGTCACCTTTTATAGAAAAAAAATTATCTTTTTCATATTATTCCTTTTATAAGATAGTTTTTAAATACATTCATGATTCTACAATCAAAAAAATATAGTGAAAAGTCTCCCTCCCATTATACTTAGTTCCCAGGCACACACAAACCTGATGAATACTTTATTAGTTTTATGTATATTCTCCCAGTGTTTCTTTATGTAAATATTAAGTGAATAAAAGGTATGTGTATAAGTTATGGATTGATGCATTCCCCCCAAAATATGTGTTGTAAATCCTAACCTCTATGCCTGTGGTTATAATCCCAGGAAACGAGTTTTTTATTATGTTACTGAGGTAGGATTAGTGTAGTTTCTCTGGAGTCAATCTTATACAAGAGATAAAAGGAGCAGATTAGGCAAGCAGAGACGGAGGAAGAGAGATGCCAAGCCATATGCAGACTGTCAAGGAGCAGAAGCTCAGAAGAGACAAGGACTTTCCTCCAGAGCCCACAGAGAGAGAAAGCCTTCCCCTAGAGCCAGCACCCTGAATTTGGATGACTAGCCTCCTAAACTGTGAGAAAATAAATTTGTTTATAAAGCCACCCACTTGTGGTATTTGTTATAGCAGCACTATATAACCAAGACAGAATACATATTCTTATTTTCCCCTGGTTCCCACAAAAGGAAAGAGTTTTGCACCTTGGTTTTTCATTTAACAATTTATGTAGGAGACTTTTTCACTCATTACACAGACAGCTGCCAAGCAAAATGGATTTTAAAGCCTGTTCTGGATCAGGAAAGCAAGTCCAACAGATGAGAGCAGTTTATCAGCACCGGTTACAGGAGTCGGGGAGCAGCTGAGCTCACTCTAGCTGTGAGAACAGAAGCCTCCACTCCACACTGGCATGCCTCTTACTCCTCAGAAACTGTATCAGCCCTGGAAAGAGTGCTACCTAGAGGAAAACTAATTCAACCCACTCACTTTACACACGACAAAAGAGGGCAAGCAAGAGAGCAAAAGGGACTGGTCCAAAGTTAGACGGTGGTCAAGAACAGAAACGGAGTTTGTCTTCTGCATTCTGTCCCCACATTCTCTCCACTGTACCACCTGTCACAAACCTACAGAGATCTGTCACTACCTGCAAAGTAAATTTCAAATTCCTGTATGTAACACTGGTTGCTACTTAGAAGTAAGCAGGGTGTACTATGGTGGGAAGAGCAAGAGTACCAGTCTAAATCTGGGTCCTAATCCTGAGGTCTCTCTGGGCCCCAGGTTCCTTATCTGTAAAATAAGAAGCTTGAATCAGATGCTTTCTAAGGTCTCCAAAGTCTTTGACTTCTACCTTCTAACCATACTGAAGAGTCTGATCTTTGCAGTTCTGCCTGTGCTCATGGGGTGAGTTTCTCCTAGATGTGCCTTTTGTTTCTCTTTCTCCTCATCTTTCCAGGCCCAGCTCAACTTCTCCTGGTATATACCTATTCAGAAAATGCTCTTGTGAACAAGCTAAGCACTCCCACTTCAGGACCTTTCCCTCAAACTAGATTATTCTCCCTCTAACCAAACCAACCAAACTCACTGCCGTTGAGTGTATTTCAACTCATAGCCACCCTATAGGACAGAATAGAACTACAAGGTTTCCAAGGCTGTAAATCTTTACAGAGGCAGACTGCCACATCTTTCTCCCATGGAGGGGCTTGTGGGTTCCAACTGCCAATCTTTTGGTTAGCAGCCAAGTGCTTAACCACTGCACCCCAGGGCTCCTTATTCTTCCTCCAGAGCCACAACACAAACTGCTCTCAGTTCATTCAGTTCAGTGTCTGCTCAAATGCACCTTATAAAGATGCCTTCCCTAACGATCCTATTTAAAACAACACTTCCCCAGAGCTCTCATCCCTGTTTTATTTTTCTTCAGAGCACTAACTGTGTAATTTATGTTTAGTCTATCTCAACCCACTGGAATGCAAGCTCCACTAAAGTAGGGACTTTTGTCCTTTTTTTTAAAAAAAGAACAGTGCCTGACACATAATAAATAAATATCTGAATGAATGAAAGAAATATGATTATTTATAAACAATCAAGTAACAACAAGGACAAGCTGTGGAGGCTCTACTTCTAATACCAGTACTGAGGCATTTTTCACATTCAGTAGTTTATCCTTTGAGAAAGCCCTGCTTGACAGTCCCAAATGGTGGGCGGAAGTGAAGGAGGCAGCGAATGGCTTGAGGAGATACGTGTAGTTGGGCAAACAGCAAGGGATCTGGAGTCAGACAGACAGGTCCTCATCCTAATCTCTTTGCAACCTTGGGCATGGCCTCAACCTCTACAAAACATAGCAACTGTCTTAGCTTCTTAGTGCTATATCAAAAATACCACAAGCAGACAGCTTTAACGAACAGAAATTTATTTTTTCACAGTTTAGGAGATTAGAAGCCCAAATTCAGGGTGCCAGCTCTAGAGGAAGGCTTTCTCTCTCTCAGCTCTGGGGGGAAATCCTTGTCTCAGCTTCTCTAGCACCTTCATTGCTGGGTTCCTTGGCAATCTATCTTTCCCCTATTTGTGCTTGTTTGCTTCTGTGCCTAATCTGCTTCTATCTCAAAAGTGAGAAGGTTTAAAGCACACCCTCCACTGATACGACCTCACTGATACAACAAAGAAAGCTCTATTCCCACATGGGAGTACAGACACAGGTCTAACCCCTATTTTTGGGAGGAGAGGATACAATCCATAACAGCACCCTGCCTCATAGGTACATAATGAGGATTAGGGAAAATGATGCATGTGGAAGCAGCTTGTTAAGTATGAGGTTATCATACGCCGTAGGTGAAGTTTCACTAAAGGCCAAAATCAGGCCCACACTGTTCATGTGAAAACAGCTCTATATAAAGATAAGTTGCCACCAAAAATAAAGTGTCCATTCTGAAAAAACTATATAAACACACATGCATGCTTATCTATATATACATATTTTGGAGAAAAAGCACAGTTCTAAAGGATATACAATGAAAATGAACCTGACCTACTAGAAAACTCTTACCTGCAGTCCTGCCACATCTGACTTCGTAATGTGAACCCTTTTTGCCAGGGCTTCAGGCAAACAGACTCCTGACTACTATGAAACTGGAATCTTCCAGTGGAAGAAATAAACTGCAAACCTCTTGAAGAATACTATGAGCCTTCGGAAAGCCTTTGGTTATATATGGCTTCCACCCACTGTTTCCAGGCTTGCTGTCGCTAACAATGTCCTAGGTTAGCATTATTTGTTACATTTGGTGCATAAGAAAATCAAGCCCTACCTCCTCTAAAACACCAATCTTCATGCCCAACCCACACCAATTTCTTCCTAACCTGAACACTCACATGTTCAGTAGCGTACTTAGTGATGAGCAATCACTTTGATGTTAGATCTTACACCATCTCTGTATCATGCTAAATGTGTTCCGTGTGTGTCAAGGGCTGTGGCGTATTTCTCATATATCCCCAGAACTTAGTATAAGGCTTTCTTAGCAAAGGGAAGATGTTCACAAATACTAAATTTAACTGAATATAAAATGAAATCGTGGTAACTTGCTTCATAAGCAAAATACTAATTAAACTGAACTTAAAATGAAATTCTACGCCTTGCCTTGTAAGCACACAAGGAATTTAGGAACAGAATCAAACTTAGAACTCTCACTTTGTAAGTTTCAAATTTTATTCATAGTCTCAAAAAAACACTGATTATTCACACCACCTATATTTTAATTTTGTCTGTAGGCAAACCTCCATGGGGTATTCTACTCTCAACCCCAACAAGGAGATGGAATTCACTTCCGCTTTATACCCCACAATGCCCCAAATATACTTCTCTCACAGAACCTATAACAGTTTATCGCTCTTATTTTGACAGGTCTAGTCCCCAAGTAAGGTCCTCAAAGGCAAGAACATCACCTAATCATCTTTTTTTCTTTCCTTACCACCTAAATCTAACACGGTAAGACACAAAATAAAATTTAATAACTATCTGAGTATGTTAGGAAGGAGAGAAAAAGAGCATGAAATGGAAATATGACAGCCAGTGTTTCCCTGTGTACCCCAATAAATGTTTTATAAGAACCATATTAATTACTGTTAAGAGTGAGGATGAACAAAGATTTATGTAAAACTCAAAACACTAATGACTAATAAAGAAATGAGTTCAGCTTCAATAATTAGTTTACTGTCCCAGCTTAAAAGTATTTAGATGAACTCTGGCATTCTTTATAAACATAATTCTTCCAAAATAAACCTTTCCTGACCTTTACCTGGCACTTGCATTGGGAAAACAAATACATTACTCAAATTCCACTCCTCTGCTTAAAAAAGGAAAGAAAGAAGATTAAGAAGAAAATCTAAATCTCATCCTAATATAGGTGGTAACTTTTTACACTGAGTAAACATTCTTAATTATACTGGAACATTTCAAATGGAATATGAACTACAAATTTTGAAACATCTATGAATTATGCCACAGCCTCACAGACTATGCTACAACCTTACAGATAATTTACAGGTAAATTATCACCACTCTGAAATGAAGAAATGTCTCCTTCTTTCAAGTAGCTACAAGTTTCCAGTCAAAGTTTCAACTTAATGAAAACTCCATCTTTGCTAAATCCTTAGTACCTACCCACATTAATCCTACTTTCTCATGTACAGATTGGCCTCAAGATTTGAAACCATGAGGAGGCTGTTATCTTGTCACATATATGCCCCAAATTTGAAAGTGGGTGGCTCTTCTGCCAAAGTCTGCTAGAAAAAGGCAGAACACTGTGGAAAGACCACGGCCTTTGGAGTCAGGCTTGGATTTATGTAAATCTTGACTCTACCACCCACCAACTATATAGCCTTGGGCATGTTACTTAGTCTCTCTGAACCTCCATTTCCACATTGATAAAACAGAGAAAATTCACACTTTCCACATTGGTAAACTACAGCTATTATGAGGACTCCATTATACTATATATATATATATATATACATACACACACACATATATATATAGTGACTAACCAAAAAAAACCACCACACAACCCTTTGCCATCAATTCCCACTCACGGTGATCCATGTGTTACAGAGTAGAACTGCTCCATACGATTTTCAATGGCTGTGATCTTGGAAGCAGATCACCAGCCTTTCTTCCAAGGCACTTCTGGGTAGAGTCAAACCACCAACCCTTCGGTTAGTAGTCAGGTGCTTTATCATTTTAACCACTTGGGGACTAAATAAATTGTTAGTTTCTGTTCCTACTCTTTCACAGCCACAAAATACTTATTCAACACTTCTTGTTAGTCAGAGCAATAGCTCCATCTTCTACTTTGGGGCCATTGTTAGGCCTGCTGGAGGCCTGGTCACAGTTCATTAAAACATTTATGCCTATATACAAGATGATCTGTGCCAATTCTTTAAAAGAAATAGTTCTTGATTAAAAAAAAACAACTTTATAAGCATTCTTCTCCTTCTGCCTTTGATTCCAAGAATAATTTTTTTAACAGTATAATTGCTTTCAAAAACCTTTTATTTTGGCTCCCACTGATTTGTGGGAACTGTCACTGTAATTAGAATGAATAACCAACACATTTCTTCTCAAGAAGTTACTAGCCAAGGGAATCATTAGAAGGAACCCTGGCACAGAAATCCTTGGCAGAAGTCTGGATTTCCATTTAGTTTGCAAAATTATGTGAATTTTAACAATATGGTGTTACTTTTTTCCTATAAATGTCGGCTTGTTTTGGAGGAAAATTCTTCTCTAGATTTCATTACTCCTCTATTCTGGATTTATATAGCTAAATATTGTAGAAAATGGATAAACTATTATATTAACTGCTATTTATATGGTTAAGTGACCACAAAGTGCTAAATATCTCCAGGGCGGGGGGCAGGGGGCGGCGACGGCGGCGACAGCGACAGCTTGGGATGTAAGCCACGATGACAACTGTGCATCAAAACACAAAGCTTCTCAAGAAGCCTAGCATTTTGTTTAGGGTATGAAGAATTTCACTATTCAGGATTTTTTGTTTCTCAAGGAGAGTTTTCTACGGTATCTATTTCGTAGCTTAGGAGAAATGTAAAAATTCCCTTCCTCTATCCTTCTGGCACATAAGAAAAGGACACTAGCTGACATGCACTATTTTTATATTGACAGAGCTATTCTGAGCCATTTTAGTACTATCCAATACTTATGCCAAGAAAAAAGGTTAGCATGACATTAGCAAGCTAAAAAGCAAACTCTCAGTATTTGGTCATGAATCATAATGCAATTCATTAACATAAACCATTAAACCATAATTACACAGTCTTACCTTTTGTGCATCTCCTGTGAAATATGCAATGGCCAGTGTGGGCAGAATCATGAACAGTGCATTGTAATAAAGCAGACCATATTTTCCCAGCTCCTAGAACAGGAAATATTAGGTGTTTTACTTGGCCCTTTCAGATAGATACACACAATCTATGTTGTTATTGTTGTTAGGTGCCATTGAGTTGATTCCGACTCATAACAACCCTATGTACAACAGAACAAAACACTGCCATCCTCACAATCGTTGGTTGCTATGCTTGAGCCCATTGTTGCAGCCACTGTGTCAATCCATCTCACTGAGGGTCTTCCTCTTTTTAGCTGACCCTCTACTTTACCAAGCATGATGTCCTTCTCCAGGGACTGATCCCTCCTGATAACATGTTCAAAGTATGTGAGACAAAGTCCACCATCCTCGCTTCCAAGGAGCATTCCGGCTGTACTTCTTCCAAGACAAATTTGCTCATTCTTATGGCAATCCACAGTATATTCAATACACAACCCTATACCACCCTCAACACACACACACCCTTTCCTCGGAACACACAGAAAATCACCAAAAGTTTTGAAAACATTAATAAATAATCTAAGTTTTCAGAAGACAAAAAGGAAAAGAGAGTAACCTTAAAAAAAGGTTTTAAACTTATCTGAGACAAATTCAAGTGCTTAAGATCAGAGAAATAAAAATGACATCAACTGGCTTCCTCAAAACAGCAACCAGGGAAGAAATTATTTTAAACACATATGCACATATTTATAGGTATACATCCCCGGAGCCCTTCCCTTTCCAGAACTGAATCCAGAGTCATCAAATTAGCCTTGGGCTTTTCAGAACGATAAGAGTGCCATTTAAGAAAGATGGATGGACAGATCCAGACACACAGACTCAAACCTAGACCAACACAGATAGGCATAACTTCCCAGTGAAGTATTTCTGAAAATGTGTATGTGAGATACAACGGAGATTTAGATTACTACGGCTAATCTCCCAAAACACACTATGATTACCTGTTCCCCAGCTATTGGGGAGCAATGAAGGACAACAACATCTTCAAACACAGGGAGCCTATGGGAAATCTGGGCCTACCTTGATTCACACACTTCCAGGACATCCAACAGAAAACAGGCAATGGAAAATGTTGGGGGTGGGGGGGAGTGGTGAGAATAGTGGTATAATGTCTACCTAACTTCTGTGACTTGAAAGATCACTGATGGTAATAAAAAGGTCAAACTACCTTCTCAAAAGGAGCTTTGAAATACTGGAAACAAATAGCCAACAACAGAAAAACTCGCTGATTAAACTATGAGCAGCCATACAAAAAAAAAAAAAAAATCACACAGCCACTAAAAATGTTTAATAATGCTGACAGACATGGAAAGGTATTCATGAAACAGTACTGAGTAAAAAATAGAGCTTAGAAAATATATCGTTCCTCTTTAAAATTTTAGATATTGTGTGTGTGTACACACACAGGCACTCAAACCTACAAAAAAGCATATCCACCTAAACAGTGCTTCTCATTGATGGTAGGGTAAAGGGGAGGTTTTATTTTCTTCTTTTTTCTTATCTATGTTTCTACTTCTATCATAAATTTGTATTACTTGTGTGATTTTTTTTTTTAAGATAAGCTAAAAATGTTTTAAATTCAACAGCTGCATCAGGTCTGAAATACAGTCACTAAGTCTTTATGCCACATGACTCATCCTCAAAGGACCAAGATTACAAGGACTTCCAAAATTACAGGCAGTAAAACTCCTTATTTATTAAAAGCATCTCAGTGTGGCCATACTGCCTCCAGGATAAATCAGATAACTGAATGCTTATGGTGACCACAAGAATTGATGAAAAGATGTGCCTTATTTCTGAGACAGCAATACATTTGAATCAGGAAAAGCCACAGTAAGACACAAACTCTAACAATAGGTGCTCATCTGGCAGAAGCGAAAGGGTTAGTGCAAGTCATCCAGGAAGCAGAAGATACATGCATACACATGTACAACACGTCCGGATAACTCACAAATGCAGAATTTTAAACACCAAAGTTTTTTGTTTTTTCTCCTTACATTTTAACTGTTTTGAACATCTTTCTCTAGGCCTTCTTAAACAGAGTTCTCAAAGTACAATTTGATTTAGGAGCATCATCATCAACATGCATTGCTGTATTGTGTTCTAACACAGTGCCGCCCTTACTGCTATTTAACAGCCTCTGCATAATTTTTGTAAGTACTTCTATCTGTCTTTTATAGTTTTCCTGTTTCCCTTGTTGTTACCTCTCCTTTTTTAGCTGGTAAGCCTCTCTGCATCTAAGTAGAATTCTACCTTCTAGTTGCTGCGTCTAAACCGTGGACTAGGAAAAGGAGCTCATAAGCTTAAAAATTCTAACTAGTACAAATAAGTTGGAAGTCATTTCTGAGTGAAGAATTAAAGGGCTCTTCTGGGAGTAAAATACTTCCATTAAAATGCAATAATCATACAGAGCCATCAGGGAAAACAGATGGAAGACATAAAAGGTATATTTAAAGAAAATTTGTTTGAAACAGATCTACGCTGTCCCTAGTTCTT
This sequence comes from Dugong dugon, assembly GCA_030035585.1. Lineage (NCBI taxonomy): Eukaryota > Metazoa > Chordata > Mammalia > Sirenia > Dugongidae > Dugong > Dugong dugon. The sequence goes on from CM057462.1 coordinate 96,096,351, forward strand.
AAAGGATATTCAAAAAGACATTCTCTGAGAATATTAAAAGCTATTGGGAGGGCCAGGAAATCCATGATTCTTTTTTGGAGGACAAGGAAAAGCCCTTACCCAAGACTGTCCCACACAAATACCACACAACTGGATATTAACTAATGCTGCTATCAAGTAAGTAGGGCCTTTGTATTTATTTATGAGTCTGAGCACCAAAAAAGGACCTGAAGTAGTTTCAGAAATACTGTACATATAACAGAGCAGACTAAAAAAAAACAAGCTGATTAGATCATCTGACTGAAAAGAAAATAGGCAGGAAAGTAAGATAACACTATGGTCTGTTAAAAGATTTAACTGTGAGATAAAAATACACCAGCTACTCAGGAAAAACTATGGTGACATCTAAGATTCACATCTCATGTGGGTCCTCACATACGGTACATTATAATGTAAAGGACAAAGTCTTCAATAATAACTCAATGGCTATATAAAGCTGAGTTTCATATAGTCGTCTCTTACAGTAATATAATCTCATAATAAAATATAGTAAATGCAATGTGGCTCAAATATTCAGCTTTCTGAAGGTCTGGATTGATCTAAAAATAAAATTTCAACTCAACGGCACACAGCAACAACATATTCAAAGTATATAGTAAACAAACAAAAAATACCTTGTAAAGCTTTTGTGTACATGCTGCCAGTTGAGGGTAAAGAGCTGGGTACACAAAGTTCATGTGTATGAGATCTAGGCCAGGGAAACCAGCGTTCCTCCTGACAAAGAGATCCTGATGCTACTTAATGTTTCCCATTATCTGTAGCACAGATACACAAAGGCCATCCTTGTTTTGCAGCCCCCTCCAACATTTCCCCTCAAGTCTTCCCCAGGGCTTCCACATATTGCTCTTCCTCACCCAATTCTCCAATGAACACCTCTTACATTTGCTGGCCCTCTCTGAGCAATATATTCACCCAGTCCCTTTCAGAAAAGTCAGCAATAAAATCTAATTACTAATTAATTAAAAAATAAAGTTCCTTACAGGAGCACCAAACTATAGGTATTTTTACCCTCAGAGAGACCCCATGTCTTTCCCACTCCTCCTAAGCATTTTTCTTTATTCCCAGCTTTTTCCCTGATGAACTGACATTACTATTCCCAACATCAGTAAACATCTGTTAGAGAAGCTTTGGACTACTACCTACTTTTGAATCTAATTTTTGTTTTACGTATGCACCATTTGCTGCTGTCAAGACATCATTTATCAGGATAAAAACATATCCTTCCAGATCAAATGCCAAGTCGGAGCTGTAAAACATGAGCAACACTTTAATAACAACTTACATTTAAAGAACACGCATTTAATTTTAAATATGTCCAAAGTATAATATTTACAAGAACACATTCTTATCTAGGAAAGTGAATATCAGGCATTTTATCAGCTACTGTATTTCTTGATTCCTGTTCAGTTTGCAATTTCATACTCAATAAAGGATTCTTCAGAAATAAGGACTAAAAGTTAAACGCATCATTAGCAATAATCAATCATTTCAGTTAACAGCATACTGCTCTTAATTCAAACACAAAACAAGCAACCGAATTTACAATTACAGTACATCTGTGAAGTAGGCAGAAGGCATCAGATCTCAATTTCACAGACAAGGATGAAGTTGTTAACATGTCATTTTCCAAAGATTCACACAAATGGTTCCACTATCTTGCAGGGGTGGTTGGGTCACTGAGTAGAATTTCCAACGGGTGGACCATGGTTGGCTCTCACATCAAACTAGAACAATGTCTAAGTACACAGTAGGAGCACAAATACTTAAATAACTGCTCAATAATTTATGAGGTGTAACTAGTGGATTTGGGGAAAACAGGAAATTTCTGGTAGCTAGTAGACACCAGGCACAAAAACAGAGCACAGTAAGTTTATTAGAATAAATGAAATCCTAAAAAACAGTATGCCTCCAGCATGTGCTAGCACTCTAGCTAAAATAGTGGCCCCACAGTGTGTAATTCTGAAGAGATACTATACACTTGTAACTAAACTAGATGGAACCTAGACTTCTGAGAAGTCTATGCCACTGCAGCTTTTGGCAGGACCAGCCTAACGTACAAGGAGCCCTGGTGGGCCAGTGGTTAAGCACTTGACTGCTAAGTGGAAGGTCAGCTGTTCAAACCCACCAGCTGCTCTTTGGGAGAAAGATGTGGCAGTCTGCTTCCATAAAGATTAGAGCCTAGGAAACCTTATGAGGCAGTTCTACTCTGTTCTATAGGGTCACTATGAGTCAGAATGGAACTTGAATTGAAGGCAACAGTAACGGGAGTCTAATGCACACCTCCCTCCCCAAGCAACCATTACCCGACAATGCTCTAACTTCAGATTCCTCCCAATCTTTTTCCCAAGTAAAAGGTTCTAAACAGATGAAGCTGGTGCAAATAGCTCTCCTCCTCAGAAACTTTTTGCAAGCCAGAGTAAGCCCTGAGGAGTCCCTGTTTGGTTCAATTTTAGACCTCATCAGCTTCAAGCAAATGTTTCAAAGACTAGCAGGGCACCTCTAAAAAGAAAAGTATGAGGCTAGTATAAAATTTCTCCCCAAAGAGGCAATAAAATGTATATAATTTACAGTTACATAAGTAAATTCTAATATCCAATCATGCCATTCTCTTTTGTTTAGGATAAAATCTCACTTGGAGCTTTAGGGTTGAAAAGAATTTGACTTACGATATTTCCTGTCGCCTGTACCACAGGGAGAGCCCTGGTGGTGTAGTGGTTAAGAGCTCTCTGCTAACTAAAAGCGCAGCTGTTCAAATCCACCAGATGCTCCATGGAAACCCTAAGGGGCAGCTCTACTCTGTCCTATAGGGTCACTATGATTCAGAATCAACTCAATGGCAACAATACCACAGGGATGTGATAAAGGTAAATGATTCAATCCAAGAAGCATACTGGAACTCCCAGATGGAAAATATATGTCAAGCATAATTCATACATGCATGCCCCGGACTGAGTAAGATGTTGTAGATAGAAGGTCTTCGGCAATCATTGTAATTCTGAGTCATTGGGTATACATTTTCCCATACATTTTAAAACTAAAACTTAAGGAAAATGGAAAAAGCTTTAGTAACGTAATATTTAGTATTCTAGCAGAATAAAGTTAGGGCATTTGTGATATATTTTAAGTGAGGCCAAATAAAGCAATGTTACCATTTAACAATCCACATGCTAAATGACTCATTGTCATTTGCCTCACCTCGCAGAAAAGCAGAAATTATTTTCTTTAGCAGCAGACAAACTAAAAGAGCACTGCAGTGTTTATAAAAGTACCTAGGCTTATTACGACTGGAATAATGTGTAGATTCAAATTCTAGCTCTGCTATTTGTTAGCTATGGGACCCTGAGCAAGTTTTTGAACTTAAGCTTTAGTTTTCTCAACTACAAAATAGGAAAATCATACTTGAGTTACTGTGAAAAATATACACAAAGAGTGTGTATAAAATGCTGAACATAATGTGGCACATGGTAAGTTCTCAATAAGTAGAAGATAGTAACAAATCCTAAATTCCATGCATTTAGCTTTTAAGAATCCCAAAAATCTGAATTGTGCCAGCCTGATCTTAATATACTCAAAAAGATGTAACATTTCCAAAAAGCCTTTGGATGCTTTTCAAAGATATGGTTTTACTTAGGCTATAAATAATTCTTTACTGATTGATAACATATTATCAATAATTACTGATAACTTCAAGTGTACTATCATAGGTTTTATATGGGACAACACCTTACCTGGCAGCTACAAAGGCGCCAATAATCATTGCAAATACAGTCATCTTGATGCCCCAAGAAAAAGTCTTCCTATAAAATAAAATAATTAAATATACATACATACACACATACACGTGCACACACACACATACACACATATATATATAACATAGATATATGGATTTGGTTACCAAGACACTCATTTTACAACACAGACAATAAAATGTAAGTGATAAACAACAACAAAATAAAAAAAATTTTTTTAATTACCCAAAAATATTCAAAATATGTAAGTGATACTTCCTTAAAAAAGGTATAAGCAATATTTTAAATGCTTCCAAGGAACTAGATATTTAAAAGAACCCCTCTGATGAAGCAAAAGCTCATTTTGTTTATATAACTATATCCACACTTTTTATTATTCTTACAATTATTGTAAGTTAGTTTGAATTTTTATAAATCACAATTTCTTTAAGTTGGAAAAGATCACACAAATCTGTAGTAAAATAAGCCAAGATATAAACACTATGTAAAACCTACACCTATAATTTTGACCTGGCTTCACCCAATGGCAGCAGTAGGTATAGGAATTCTAGAAAATAAATCAATGTTCAGACAGATTTCCAAGCTCCAATTCACGGTCTTCCCAACTACTGCTCCCACGTATCAATTCCTACAGCAAAGGAGAACGGTGCTTAACCTTCTCAAAAACTGAAGTAGAAATAAGACAAATAATTTCAGTATCCAATACATGCTGGGCACATTTTCAAAGTGATTAAAGTCATTTAAAGACTAGATATATTAGAAATGTTAACTCACTTGAGTAAAACTCCTTCAGCAAACATTGTAAACAGGATAGAGAACCTTCTCAGAACTGTAAACATTGGCAAGCTGCAAAGAAAAGATAATTAGGTAAAATAAAGTTTAACTATTTTTTTAAACTAACTTTCTCCAAATTTGCATTTTAAAATAATGCTAATTCCTTCCTTCTATAATGGAAATTCCACACTGATTAAACTGTGATTAAACTTGCATCTGTCTAGACATAATTCCTATCTGAAAGCCTAAAAAGATTGCTTTTATAAAACTACAAGTGAGAAAAATCAAACTATAAAATGGTAGAGATTGCACATCTATCACTACAGACTGATAATACCCATTTTTTAATTTATCTGGCTAATTACACAAATACCCTGGAACTGTGAGCATATTAGTCTTTAATAGAAAAAATTCTCTTCCTCCTTTCTCCACTGGACTGATCTCCCTTCCCAAACTCCTAAACAACATCTACGAAAATATTACCTCTTGAAACATTCCTTGGTTTTCCTTTTGTAGAAGTAATTTTGTCTTCCTCTAAATTCCTACTGTGTTTTTCTTGTACTAATCAAACATACAGATGCTTGCAATACGTAATTTCTGAATATACCTTATCTCTCCAAGAAAACAGAAAGATCCTTGTACAGTTCAAAGTCACAGTCTTGAAGTGGCAAAGACAGGGTTTGAACGACTGAATGCATGGCTGGATAGATGGATGACAATGCATGAAAAGAGCAAACTCTACACAAGCTGCACTTTGCAGCAGCCTGCATTTCTTTCCAAAAGGGTAATGAAATGGAAAACGATGACCCACTCATGATAAATATGACTTTCTTAAAACACTTCTCTCCCAGGAGATATCATCTTGGTCATTCTGTCAGGTTTACTGGGTCTGAAGGAAGAGGAAATGATCCCCAGAGATCCTCAGAGATCTCACATTGTTTTGTAATTATCCAGTATGCCGGGGCATTAGCTTTTGTGAAAGTGATGGAGCCAAAGGTTTCTTGCAAATGGTTTCCTTATATGTGAAGTTTCAATAGCACGCCCACCTAATACACAGTGCATTCCTTAAGTGGAGAACAGGAATTGGGAGGTTGTAGGGTAATAAACGAAACCCTGGTGGCATGACTGCTAACCAAAAGGCTGGCAGTTTGAATCCACCAGGCGCTCCTTGGAAACTCTATGGGGCAGTTCTGCTCCGTCCTACAGGGTCGCTATGAGTCAGAATCAACTCGACGGCAACGGGTTTGGTTTTTTTTGGTTTAGGGTAATAAGACAGTGTTGTCATGGTGCAAAGGTTAAGCACTCGGCTGCTAACCAAAAGGCTAGTGATTCAAGCCCTCCGAGACCCAGCAATCTGCTTCCACAAAGACTACAACCAAGAAAACCTTACGGGGCAGTTCTTCTCTGTCACATGGGGTCGTGATAAATCAGAATCGACTCCACACCACCAAACAACAACAAAACAACATAGTTACACTGGAGTCCCTGGGTGGCACAAACTGGTAAGTGCTCAACTACTACCTGAAAGACTGGCAGTTCTAACCCACCTAGGGGCACCTCAGAAGACAGGCCTGGCCATCTGCTTCTCAAAAATCACAGTCTTGAAAATACTATAGAGCAGACTACTCTGCACACATGGAGTAGCCCTGAGTCGTGATCGACTTGAAGGCAGCAAACAACAACATAGTTGTACTGCCACGTATAAAGATATTAATCATATTCGTATCAGGGTTCCAGATGACTTTAACTACTTCATGTTAAAAAGAAAAACTGCAAAAGTTCTCATTCCTACCCTCTGATTTTGCTGTGTAGAAGTTACCTAAAATATAATATTTATGAACTGTATTAAAGAATTGAAATCCTGGAAGCATAGCCTATATCCTTCATTACAAAACATCTGGGAAAACAACACAAATCTCCTATTACATTATTTTATAGCATTTTAAGACCAACCAAGGCAGGATTTTATTTCATCAGCAAAGCGGGAGAAAAAAAAACCCAAGACAAACAGAACTCCTCATTCTCCTTATACTTAAAGAGTTTAAACTAAAACCCTTGGTGCCCTCTTCATTCTTTAGTAATAAAAGCCTCCCGGGTCCTTTCATTTGATTCAGAATTGATAAAAATATGTTAATTATTTTACATTCAAATACAGTTTTAAGAATACATTAACACCTCACTAGTAAAATAAAGTTATCCATACTTCAGTTTCTTTGTGCTGAACAGTCCCGTGATTTGGTTCCCAAAATATAGTAGAGGTAGTGGAAACGTCTAGAAAATTTAAAAAGGGATAACAAAACTCAGTAATAAAGACAGCTAAAACAAGGTCCTTTCAAACAAACAGTTTTGTTTACACAATCAAATTCCTTCCACTTAACAAAATGATTCACTTTCATACACAATTTTGGCCCCCATGAAGCATCCAAACAACATAAACTCTTCTTGGATAAACAGCTTTACTACAACAGAAAGAGAGCGGGAGGAAGGGAAGGGGGAAAAGAAACAGAAATATGAAGATGATCAAATCATGTGGGACAGAAACATCATTTGCTTTAAAACAGGGCTTCGAACCAGTTCGAACCTCTGCTGAGAATTTGCATTTCCATCCCAGATAAACTGAATCAGAATCTACATTTTAACAAAAACCCTAGGTGATTCTTATACATAAATTTTGAGAACCACTGCTCTACTAGTGGTTCTCAGAATTGGTCCCTAACCAGCAGCATTAGCATCACCTTGGAACTTGTTAGAAATGCAAATTCTCAGCAGGGATTTGAACCAGAACAAACCAGTACAATGCCCTGCTTTAATATATGATACTGCATTAGCCCATGCTTCTAATGTCAGCAGAAAAAGGAAAGGCATTTCATCTTCACGTGGAATCAAGCAGAGGCAGGCAGAAAAACATGAAAATAAACCCAAAGAATAATAAATCCAGGATACACTGGCTAGATTAAAGTAGAAACTGTAAAACTGTTGTACTCCCAACAAGTGTGCATTAACTGCAAACAAAGCACAAACGTCCTCGTTTAGTTTATTCTTAATTTTAAAGAGTGTGGGACTTCTTTAAAATGTATTATTCTTTACCTCCATTACACCCACTCTTGATTGGGCGATTTCAAGGCTACAATTTTTAAGTATGCAAAGAACGGATAAAAAAATACACCTAATGATTTATTTTTACAATATAAAGTGTGACTGTAAATTTATTTATTTATTTTACCTTTTGAGGTACATTTCTGTCAAAGTCAGGAAACTTGACTACTCTGAGCGCCTTTCCCACCGACAGAACTGCCACCGTGGCCACCATCTGTAAATAAAGAACACAGATTCACTGTTCCACATACAAAGGCACACACACAAGTTCCAACAACATAAACCACGTAATGCTGAAGAGTCCAACCAACCTGGCCAAGTCCAACACATAGTGAGGAGGGAAATCTACAAAAACGGGAAAGAAAAAAAGAGTACAGAGTCAGCAAACCCAAACGTAGTCCTGTGAATTCACTTTGCGAATTGGCAACCTTAAATGTATTTTTGATACCATTTACACTAACGTTGCAGTTTATCCAAATGAAAGAAAATCTTGTGAGAAAAATTCCTGCCGATTGGCGGGCAACCCCGCTGATTTTGTAGCCGTGGGCAGCCACTTGTCTCGTCTTGTCTGGTTTTACAATTTCAGTCGACTGCACGCAATAGATTTTTCAAGAAGTTAAGACACAGATCTCCTCAAGGGTTTCACACTTAAAAAAAAAACTTTCGTGTCAGAGTCCCACTGACAGCAACCTAATTTAACTGTAAATGGGCGTGAGGATGCGCACATCCCCAAGGCTGTCAGCGAACGCGGGGAACCACTGAAGTCCCAGACCCCGATCTAAGACGTCCCAGACCCTGATCTAAGAGGACGGAGAGCATCCCTCGTTCTCCTCCCCGTCTTGCATGCGTAGGGACCAAAAAGTCACGAAGCAACTTTGCTCCATCACTCCGAACGGCAGGGTTTTAGAGGCGCTGCGAGAAGGGCACCGCAGGCGCTGCCGGAACGCGTCCGGCCCGAACTCCGCGCAGGGAGCCGGACCCTCGCCCCAACCCAGCTCCGCCGTCCGGGCCGCCCCGGGCCACCGCTCCTGGCTGCGCGCGCCAACTGCCCGCCCTCCCCAGCTCCCGCCCAACTTTGTTCATCTTCAACTTTGGCAGCCAAAGTCCACGGAGCCAGCGCCCCGCCGCCGCCTCCCGCTCCTCCTCCGCGGCCTCGGCCGCCTCGGCTCTACCTGTAGTTGGTAAGCACGCTCTTGTTCACCACCACGATGAGGAAGGAGCTTACGCCGTAAAAGCCGGCGGCCAGCAGCTTCAGGAACACAGTCAGCGTTTCGGCCGACGCCATCCCCAGCTCCTCCTCATCTCTGTGTGTGGAGGATTTCGCGGGGGCTTCTCCTTTAACCCGAGCATGCTGACGTCTATGAACTTCCGCCATGGCTGCGGCGGCGGCCTGTGAGGAGCGGCGGGCGGGCCTGGCTGAGGGGCCTAGCGACTCGGGGCCTGCAGCGGCGACTCCCGTGGGATTGGCGGCGCCAGGGTGGGTAGACTGAGCCGGCTGCGCGCTTGCTGCCTCCGCTCCCCGCACCGCCGCCGCCCGTACCCGCCCAGGGGCAGGGACGCCGGGGTTCACACCCTCGGAGGCTCGGCTCGGGCATTGTGCAACGTGGGGTCAGAGGGTAGGGGCCGCGCTTGTACTTGGTCTAGGCAGGGGTTGGAGAGGGCCTGGAGAAGGGCGACCGGCAACCCTGGGTCCGTGGCGTAGGAGTAGAAAACCCCGGGAGGAACCACTCAAGGCACCAAAGCTCCGGGGCTGCGGCCTTACGCCTGTGCGCGTGCACGTGCTGGGTCTCTCCGCGGTGCGCGTACTGCGGAGGGGGGCGCTGCACCGGAGCAGGGAGCCCGTATTCTCCAGATAACTGCCGCAAGAAAATACAGTCTCTCCACCCGGTACCAGGTGCCTGGCTGAGTAGTTAACACGGTGTGTTGCCTCTGGACTTATTTTGAACGCTCTGTTGGTCTCTCTTGTAGGGGGTCGAAGCCCTTCAAAAGTTTCAGATGTGGATCAACAATAGCAAGATAAGAAGCTGCGTGGGATAGGTGAAAGAGCAAGGTGTGGTAGAGTCTAAAAGACACTTGAGTTTCAGTTCTAAGATTTCTAGAAATGCCCCCGGTTAGTTGTGTGCTCTTGGGCCAATTAGTTGACCTCTCTGAGCATGGATCTCCTTATCGCTGTGCATGTTAAGATACCACAGAACAAGTTTTCCTTAAATAATACCCATTATTATATAATACCATGGAGTTATAATGGTATTATATAATACCATGGACTGCCAGAAGAACAAACAAATCTGTCTTGAAGAAGTATAGCCAGAATGCTCATTAGAAGCAAGGATGGAGAGATTTTGTCTAACGTACTTTGGACATGTTATCAGGAGGGACCAGTCCCTGGAAAAGGATATCATGCTTAGTAAAATAGAGGGTCAGCAAAAAGGAGGAAGACCCTTTACAAGACGGATGGACACTGTGGCTTCAACAATGGGCTTAAGCATAAAAATGTGAGGATGGCATTGGGCTGGGCAGTGTTTGGTTCTGTTGTACGTAGGGTCCCTATGAGTAAAAACCAACTCCGTGGCACCTAACAACAACAACTTTATATAGCAGAAACAAATCATTGTCAGTTTAAGCAAAGAAATGGCATCATATAGAATTTTAACGGCAAGAAAGAAAAAAATTTTAAATTATTTCTCTAAATGCTTAATCTATGTCTTTTGGGTTAGAACACTTGTGTTCTAACATGCCCTAGGAAAAACTAGCACACAGGGTGAAGTTTTTAACATGGTCTAAAAAGTCCTGGGTGATGTGGCTCCTGCTTACATCTCCAGGGTCACTCTTCACATTTCCCTCCCTAAGCTGCAGCACTGTCAGTTTGTCCTACTATAGTGGCTTGCATGTTGCTGTGATGCTGGAAGCTATGCCACCAGTATTTCAGCAGGCTTAGTCATGGTGGACAGGTTTCAGCAGAGCTTCCAGACTGAGACAGTAGGAAGAAAGGCCTGGTGGTCTACTTCCAAAAGTTAGTCAAGGAAAACCTTATGGATCACAACAGAACATTGTCCAACTCACTTGTTTTGGAGACGTCATCAGGAAGGATCAATTACCGGAAGAGGATCTCATGCTTGGTGAAGTAGAAAGCCAGTAAGGGCAAAGGAGACCCTCAGATGGGTTGGCACAATAACTACACGATGGACTGGAACATGCTGGTGACATGAGGATGATGTACAACCCAGCAATGTTTTTGTTGCCCTTGTGTCAACTCGAAGGCGCCTGTCTATCATATCTGAGCTGCAGCTAATTCTACGCCCAGTCACCAAGCTCCCACAAGAACTATTTGGGTTCATGCTTCTGTGTCTTTATTCCCATTATGCCCTCCGTCTAGAATGCTTTTTCTCTCCCTCCCTTCCTCTGTCTTCCTGAAGAACTCTTACTCTTTCTTCAGTATTTAGAGAAAACATTACCTCCTCTCTAGGCAGCCTGCCTTCCTTCACAGTGCCCTCCCTGCCTTCCACAGATTGACATATCTCCTTTGTGTCCCTCCTAATCCAACTTTGTATATCCCCTTTATAGAGGCTTTGGAATTAATGTTTATGTCAGTCTGTTCCACTAGATGGTGAGCTTTTTAAGGACAGGGACAGGCAGGGACACCTAGCATACTTAGATGTTTTTGTTGAATGAAACAATAAATAATATAACAAGGATTAAAATGGCTAAGTTTCTTCATTGGCTGCTAGCAGCAGAAGAAAAATAACTGGATGTTATGTTTTGAGACATTTCTTTTGTACATAAAATTTTATTATTGTTTTAAAAGCAATAATGCCTCCATAACAAAAGCAAACAAGCAAAAAAAAAAAATCTTGTATCATGTAAAAAGTGTTTTCTGATGTTCCTCTTCCTCTAAACCACTCCAGAGAAAGCAGCTGGTAACAGTTTGGAGGCTGTGCTTAGAACCATTTTTTGTGCACATACTAATTTATTTCTACCCATGTGTATTTTTACTTTTTTTTTTTTTTTAACACACCTGGAATAGAACTGGGTAAGAACACTGATCCTAAAGTCAGACACTGCGTCTGACTCATTTCGTAACCTTGGGCAAGTAACGTGACATTACTGTCCTTCAGTTTCTGCTTTTGTAATATGGGGATAACAATAGTACTCACTTCATAGGGTTGTATTATAAATAAAGTTAATGTAAAATGCTTACAACATAATAAACACTTTATAAGTTTTTATAATAATAATTATTACTATATCACCCTTCTCTTTCTGCTTTCTATTCCTTGGAGGTTTTTCTATGGTAGCGGGTAGAACACTACCTCATTCTTTTCAGTGGCTGCATAGTGTTCCATTAGTTAGGTGCATCATAATTCATGTAACCTTTCCTATATTCACTTAAGTTGTCTCCAGTTTTTCCATGTTTGTAAGAAATGCTGCTTTAAATACTCTTGTCCATTCAGCTTTGTGTACTTGTACAGGTATAGCTCTAAGTTCTAGAAGTGTAATTGTTTAAAGACTTTAAAAAAAAATTTTTTTAATAGAAATAACAAATTGCTCTCCAAGAAAGTTGTACTAATTTTATGTTTCCACTATCCTGTATGAAAACAAAACCCTCTTTTATTAAGCCATAGAGCCCTTGTGGCACAGTGGTTAAAGTACTTGGCTGCTAACCAAAAGGCCGGTGGTTCAAACCCACCAGCTGCTCAGCGGCAGAAAGATGTGGCAATCTGCTTCCTTAAAGATTTACAGCCTTGGAAACCCTATGGGGCAGTTCTACTCTGTCCTGTAGGGTAACTATGAGTCGGAATCGACTAGACAGCAATGGGGTTGGGTTTTATAAAATCAGATGTTACCAATGGATATCACTGAAGGAGGCTAGGTAATAGTTCAAGTACTCACTACTCTGGAGGTGTGAAATGCTAGGTACACATTTCTGCAATAAACAGATTGCAATTATCCAAAATGAAAATAATCTCTTAAATGTACTGATCCAGGCAACTACTGTTTTTCTCAGCATGATTATATTATCGATTAACAAATATTTATTAAGACCTACTACAAGCCAAGAAGTGGGTTGGATGCTTTCAAGACCAATAATGGTTTGCAATTGACCTGCTGCAAAAGACCTCTTTAAAGTATTGAAAAGCAGAGATGTCACCTTGAAGAATAAGGTGTGCCTGAACCAAGCCATAGTGTTTTCAATTGCCTCATATGCATGCGAAAGCTGGACAGTGACTAAGGAAGATCAAAGAAGAATTGACACCTTTGAATTGTGATGTTGGTGAAGAATATTGACTATATCAGGGACTGCCAAAAGAACGAACAAATTTGTCTTGGAAGAAGTACAAACTATGCTTCTTAGAAGCAAGAATAGCAAGATTATGTCTCACATACTTTGGACAAGTTATCAGAAGGGATCAGTCCCTAGAGAAGGACATCATGCTTGGTAAAGTGAGGGTCAATGAAAAAGAAGACCCTCAACAAGATGGATTAACACAGTGGCTGCTAAAACGGGCTCAAACATAACAATGATTGTGAGGATGGTGTTGGACCAGGCAGTGTTTCATTCTGTTGTACATAGGGTTGCTGTGAGTTGGAACCAACTCGATGGCACCTTTCAACAACAACATTGACTTTCAGTAAAATGCTGTGAAGTCTAATGGAGTCAAGCATTCTCACTGATGCCCATAAAGATAAACACAGTATCTTAAAAGTGTTTCGCTCTTTCCCATATTTTATGTACTTAGACTTTCAGGACTAGTTCCTAACCTCAGTAATATTGATCACATAATTATATATGGGGATTTACATATTATTTGATAAAATTGAGAAAAAATTGAAACATAATCTAAAAGTTTTACAAGATTAGAAAGACTGCATTTAAATAATCTTATTGAAGTGCAAATCTACACTATTTGGAAAGATCTCAGGGAATTGACTTCACTATCCATCTGTTCACCATAGCTCTGCTATCTCTTTTACCACTCCCAATCACTCTTCAACCCATAGCAAACTAGTTTTACCCCTCAGCTCCACTGAAACTGCTCACCCCTAAGTCACCAATGACCTTCATGGAACTAAACCAAGTGGACACTCTCAGTCCTTCTCTTGCTTGACCATTCTACAGCATTTAACACTGTTGATCCTCTCCCTTCCTTTAGCTCCACTTTCCTCCCTTAACTTCTGTGACCCTACATTCTCTAGAACTCCTGGTTTTCTGGCTGCTCCTTCTCATTCTCCTTTGCTAGTTCCTGCTCTTCTGCCAGATCTTTAAAGTTTCGTACTCTTCAGGGCAAAGTCAATATATTCTCACTCTATATATCCTATATATTCTCATTAAATAATTTCATCCCATTCCATAGCTTTAGTTATGATGTATTTTGTCAGCACTTCCCAAGTCTACACCACTATTGTTCTCTTAAAGTCCAAATTAGTATATCCAACTCTCTCCTGAACATCTCCACGTGGATGACTCAGACACCTCAACACATACCGAAAACTAAACTCATCTTTATCCCCTCAACCCCAGCAACCTGCTTCTCCTCCATTGTTCCCTATAGTATCAGTCAGGGTCTACCAGACTTAAATATGGATTACACCTGAGTGTAAAGAAAATAGAAGTCCTCACAACTCGACTAATGAACAAATCATGATAAATGGAGAAGAAATTGGAGTTGTCAAAAATTGCATTCTGCTTGGATTGACAATCAATGTCCACGGAAGCAACAGTCAAGAAATCAAACAACATAATGCATCGGGCAAATCTGCTGAAAAAGACTTCTTTAAAGTTTTAAAAAGCAAAGATGTCACTTTGATGACTAAAGTGTGCCTGACCCAAGCCACAGTCTTTTCAGTCACCTCATATCCATATGAAAGTTGGATAATGAAAAAAGGGAAGACAGAAGAATTGATGCATTTGAGCTATGGTGTTGGCAAAGAATACTGAATGTCATGGACTGACAGAAGAACAAACCAATGAATCTTAGAAGAAATACACCCAGAATGTTCCTTAGAAGCAAAGATGGCAAGACTTTGACTCACTTTACTTTGGACACATCTTCCGGGAATACCAATCACTAGAAAAGGACATCATTGGGTAAAGCAGAGGGCCAGAAAAATGAGGGAAACCCTTAATGAGATGAATTGACACAATAGCCAACAATCATGAAGATGACGATGTTTCATTCCGTTATATGTAACCTCTCTATGAGTCAGAGCCGGCAACTAACAACATTATGTCTAAACATATTCCAATTACGCATTCAACAACTGGGGAAATAACTAGATTGGGTCTGCAGACTTACTGGGCCCACTGTGTTTCAAACTTGGGCTTGTTGTTAGTTGTCGTTGAGTTGATTCAAACATGAGCTAAGATGCCAATTATCACCAGATCCACATAGGCCCCCACTATTACTTGTAGACCACAGTGATATGGGTGCCCAGGAATTAGTGTCAGTTAGCTAGTGTATGATAATCCCCAAAGGTCTGGATATTCCTTTCTCCTCAGTACACAGTTATTCTAATAAATGCTCACAGGTCCCTTTGAGGAAGACTTGAAGGAAGATATATACTTGTAGCAGTGATAAGGCCTTCCTCAAGGAGACCTGATTTCCCTTCAATTGAAGAGGTTCTGAGTCTGTTAATTGGCTTATGGTCTGGAAACTGAGTGAGAGACATGACTGTCCATTTCAAAATTTCAGGTCAGGTTTTTGGCCATCAGACATGGGTTTTCCTGTTATATAGATTAAGCATCATTTCAGTAGGCAGCCTATTTATTTTAGTCTTAGGGATGTTGTAATCAGTTAGTCACTGCCAAAGATCTCTCAGGTCAAAACATTCTTATTACCACATTGTTGCTGCTTTCCTTTTACAGTAAATGCACCCCACCTTGTCTTTGGTGGTTAAGCACTGCCACTTGGCCTCTGCTACTCCAAGACTTCTGTCATTACTATTAAATTGGGGAGCCCAACTTAATAGTGAGATTTCCCACTATCATACCTGGCTTAAGCTCACAAATGTATTTCACAAGGTGTTGGTGATGAGAGTGTCCTCTGGATTCTCTCTCAAGGATGTAGTTGAGGGATGGGTGTGCAGGTTACTCATGATGAATTCACTTCAATATTCCTATCTCCCTAAATCTTTGGATTCCTTCCTCCACATTATCCCGGGGAAGTTCTGCCATCTCATCCTCATTAAACCAAGGCCACAGTTGAATCCAAGTTGCAATCAACTGATACTAAATTGTTAGAACATTTCTACCTGCATGAGCTAATTAATTCATTATATCCAGAACCTCTGGTAAGTGCACCCATGTCAATACATTTGGCCCAGTCCAGGGTTAGACTCCAACTTCCTTAAAATCCATTTCAATACATATTCCCCAGGTTTATGCAGGCATAAATTAGGAAAATCTTAAAGCTGTTTCTTCCTGGGTTATACTTTGTACTTGTTCCCCTGGAATTATGCTGATATCTGACGCTAGTTATGGGTTTAGTGGGTAGAGTTTGCAAGCAAGAGAAGGCTAATTTCCTCAGACACAGGAGTATAGGTTGCTTCCACTGTTAGAGGATGCTCAAAGTGATGGGAGTTCAAAATTCTAAATCGAACCAGATGTGTCCCCAACTCTAAGATTTAGGGTCCGTCTCCTTCCCAATCATTTTCCTAGCTTTAACATAAGAGACTTGGCAGGGCAGTGAATGAATTCAACTGATGCAGTAGTTTTGCAACCTGAACAATTAAATTTTGTTAATTTTTAGCAATATTGTCCCTGTGGCTAGAAGAAATAAATTCTTTTAGGACTACCATAGGATTTTGCTGGTTCTCTGATAAGACTTGAGCAGAGAGTGTAAGGACCTGAGCTTGTTATATTCTTCCTGTAAGTGCTTTTGTCAACTCAGGAGAATCTACCCCACCTAGTCCTCATACTCATTATTAGTGCTGTAACAGTCAAGTGCAGTAGGCATGTGGATCCACAAGGCACTTGCTTCAGTTAGCACTTCATCACGACCAACTACAGGTGATAATTTAATTCATCATGATGCTTCTGCATGACATGGGTACCAGCATTCATTTTCTCTTAGCAAGGAGTTCAGCACTGCATTCAAGCCCAAGGACACAGTCAAACCAATCTCCAAATCCCATTGTTTAGGGTCTGTTTCCTGGGATCACTCCTAATAGCAGTTTCTGTATCAATCAGGATAGAGTCAGGAGACGTAAACCACACTGATTATTTGAACAAAGAAAATGTAGTACAAAGAATTATAAACTAGCTAAATAAAGGACTAAAACAACAACACTCTAAGGTATCATGGAGGTAGCAACTGCAAGAAGAACAGACAGAACAAAGGGAAGATGCTAGAATTACTAGAACTTAGGGGAAGGGCCCCAAGAGCTAAAACTCAGCCCTCTGAGGAGGAGATGCTTCCTGACTGATACTGGGATTTATTTATTTATTTATTTAGAATTTATTTTATTTTTATTATGGAGAGTATACACAGCAAAACATACACCAATTCAACATATTCTGCATCTACAATTCAGTAACACTGATTACAGTATTCTTCAAATTGTGCAACCATTCTCACTCTCCTTTTCTGAGTTGTTCCTCCCCCATTAACATAAATTCACTCTGCCTTAAGTTTCCTATCTAGTCTTTCCAGTTGCCGTTGTCAGTTTGATCCCATGCGGGTAGATCATGAAAGAGCACAACACTCAAGGCAGACATTATTTACTAGTTAAGCTAAACTATTGTTTAAGAAGACTTCAGGGGATATTTCTGGTTTAAAGTTTAAAGATTATCTCAGGGCAATAGTTTAGGGTTTCATCCGGCCTCCATGGCTCCAGAAAGTATGGATTCCATGGGAATTTGAAATTCTGTTCTGCATTTTCCCCTTGTTGATCAGGATTCTTCTATAGAATCTTTGATCAAAACATTCAGTCAACGGTAACCTGATACTCTCCAGTTCTTCTGGTCTCATGACAAAGGAGACAGTTGTTCATGGAGGCAATTAGCATTCCATTTTCTCCTCCTATTCCTGACTCTCCTTCTTCCTCTGTTGCTTCAGGTAAATAGAGACCAACTGTTTTACCTGGAACAGCCACTTGCAAGCTTTTAAGACCCCAGGCACTATATAACAAACTAGTAGACAGAACAGAAGCACTAAACATGTTATTAGGCCAATTAACTGGAATGTCCCATGAAACCATGACCCTAAACAACCAAACCAAGGAGCCAAATTCCATGAGGTGTTTGGTGGTACATAAGCAGCCTCAGCAGCTATTTTTTCCCCCGTTGTTATACATATCACACAAATTTTGCCAATTCAACTTTTCACAAGTATACAACTTACTGACAGCAATTACATTAATCAGCTGTGTGATACTGGGATTTCTGAATAGAGAGAAAACATCCCATAGAATGTGGGATCCAGATCTTTGAAGAAAGAGCACCAGCTGGTTGGTGCTGTTGGCTCTGAGGAGGTGTGATGAGGCTGGTTCTGCGAATGTGAGAAAAATTGAAAACTGCGTTTAACTGCTGCTATGGGAAGGACCTGCTGATGCCGGAGTGAAGAAGCATTGCTGGGGTGACGGCCAATAGCAGAAAGTCAAGAAGGGACATTTCCTTCTTTCTCCTCCAGCCTTGTAGTCTCAGTCTACTGCCACCTATGGCAAAGCAGAAATGTGGTTTGCAGACTATAAACATCAACTTCACACAGTTAAATATAGAAAGGTAGGTTGGAGCTGAGAGATGCTAACTTAGTAACTGGTACACCTGTTTTAGTACCTTAGAAACCTAGCAGCCATCCTCAATGCCTCTCTCTTCTCACCTGCCACATACAAGCTCCTAAATATCTCTCAAGTTGGAACAGACTGTCACACCTCACCCCTCCTCAAGACTACTGCAATGGCATCCTAACTAGTCTTAAGGCCTAGATTACTGTCCCCCTCCAATTTATTTTCTAAACAGCAGCCACTGATTTGTAAAACTGAGGATCTGATTATCAGGATAAAATCTATCTCTTGCTTAATTTCACAACACTCCTTTTGGCTCCCCCTGCTCTTCTCATACATGATTTCTTTAGTTTCTCAAATACATTCTCTCATTTCTGGATCTTTGTACCTGCACATCACTCTGACTTGCAGATTAATCTCCCATCTCCCACAATCTCACCTCCCTCCTCTGGCTAATTCCTTTAAGTCTCAGATAAAATAGGGAATCTTCAGTGAGGCCTTCCCTACCCCTAGACTCAGATAACACCCCTTTCTACATGCTCCTGAAGCACGTCTTTTGTCTGTACCCTTCCCCAAGCCATTCATGTTCAGGCAATAATGCACAGGCTATTATTTACCCCAGATAGTTGCTATTGGAATGTAACCCAAACCAAACCAAACCCGTTGCCATCAAGTTTGATTCTGACTCATAGCAACCCTGTAGGACAGAGTAGAACTGCCTCATAAGGTTTCCAAGGAGTGGCTGGTGGTTTCAAACTGCTGACCTTTTGGTTAGCAGCCGAGCTGTTAACCACTTCACCACCAGGGCTCAGTACTCAGAACACAGGCTTCAGATTCTTAGATTCTGTGCTCAAAATCCAATGGCGCATAAAGGTTTTATAAAGCATCTTTTTTGACCCTGCCCTGTTGATGTTTTCAGCTGCTGTCAAGTTGGCTCCTTTGTCACTGCGACCCCATGCACAACTGAACAAAATGCTGCCTGGTCCTGCTCCCTCTCCATAATTGGTTGCAGATTGGACCATTTTGGTCCATAGAGTTTTCATTGCCTGATTTTCAGAACTAGATCACTAGGAATTTCTTCCTAGTTTGTCTTAGTCTGGAAGCTCTACTGAAACATCTTCAGCATTATAGCAACATGCAAGTGTCCACTGACAGATGGGTGGTGGCTGCACATGAGATGCATTGGCCAGGAATTGAACCCTGGTCTCCCATATAGATGGCAAGGCTTATACCACTGAATCACAAATGTCCCCACCTGCCCTTTCTAAATTAGGTAAACACCTTCCAAATTTTCTCCTCCCATAGCCTTTTCCAACTCACTATTCTTCCAGTTGCTTAGACCAGAAAACTTGGTGTCACCTTTGACTTGTGTCTCTCACAGCCCACTTCTAACCTTCAGCAAATCCCATCAGCTCTATCTTTAAAATATATCCATATTCCAACATTTATTACTTCCTCAACTAGCATCCTAGTCTAAGCTACCATCTCCTCTTGCTGAAACACTGTAATTGTCTCCTCCATGGTTTCTCTGCTTCTGTCCTTGCTTCACTTTTCCCTATCAATCGTTTATTCTGAAAGCACCGAGAGTAACCTTTTAAAAAATAATTCAGATGCCACTCTTCTGCTCAAAACCCTCCAAAGACTTCCCATCTCACTCTCAATAAAATCCAAAGCCTTACAGTGGCCTACAAGACCTTACATAAACTGGTTTCTTGCTATCTCCGTGATTTCATCTTCTACCCCTTTCCACCCCACCTCACTCCACTCCAGCCATAGTGGCCTTCTTGCTGTTTGTAATACACTGCAAGTACACTGCACCTCAGCGTCTTTGCCCTTACTGTGCTCTTTGCCTAGAATTCTATTCCTCCGAATACCCTCATGGTTCACCCTCTCATTTAATTCAGGTCTTAATTCAAATGTCACTTTATCTTATCAAAGCAGTCTTCTCAGCACTGATGAAAGAAAGTAAAGAATCAATGGAGAGCTGTACTGTGTTTATAGATTGGAAAAGTCAATATTGTTAAGACGTCAGTTCTCTCCAAATTTATCTATAGGTTTAACATAATTCCTATCAAAATTTCAGCAAGCTTTTTTTTTTTTTTTTTGTAGATATCAACAAACTGATTCTAAAATTTAAATGCAAAGGCAAAGTAGCTGGAATGTCCAAAACAATTATGAAAAAGAAGAACAAAGTTGGATAATCCACACTACCCAATTTTCATGGTTTGAATTATGTCCCCCCAAAAATGTGTGTATCTATTTGGCTGAGCCATGATTCCCAGAATTGTGTGGTTGGCCTCCATTTTACGATTGTAATTTTATGTTAAAGAGGATTAGGGCAGGATTGTAACACCACCATTACCCAGGTCACCTCCAGTGTAAAGGGAGTTTCCCTGGGGTGTGGCCTGCACCACCTTTTCTCTCTCAAGAGATAAAAGGAAAGGGAAGCAAGCAGAGAGTGGGGGACCTCATACCATCAAGAAAGCAGTACTGGGAGCAGAGCACTTCCTTTGTACCGGGGTCCCTGGGCAGAGAAGCTCCTAGTCCGGGGGGAACACTAAAGAGAAGAAGGCCAACAGAGAGAAAAAGCCTTCCCCTGGAGCCGACGCCTTCATTTGGACTTTTAGCCTACTTTAACTGTGGGGAAATAAACTTCTCTTTGTTAAAACCATCCGCTTGTGGTGTTTCTGTTATAGCACCACTAGATGACTAAGACACCAATTAAAGCACAACTGGAGGTCCATTTGCAAAAAAGAGCCTCAACATCCACCTCACACCTTATACAAAATTTAACTCAAAATGATTATAGATTTAAAAAGGAAACCTAAAACTGTAAACCTTCTTAAAAAAAAAGTAAAAGAAAATCTGTGTGAGCTTGGGTATGGTAATGGGTTTTTACATACAATATCAAAAGCGCATTCCATAAAATAAAACATTGGTGTCTTAGTCATCTAGTGCTGCCACAACAGAAATACCACAAGTGGATGGCTTTAACAAAGAGAAATTTATTTATTCACAGTAAGGTAGGCTAGAAGTCCAAATTCAGGGCATCAGCTCCAGGGAAAGCCTTTCTGTCTCCTTAGGCCTTCTTCTCATCAGCATTCCCCCAGACTAGGAGCTTCTCTGCGCAGGGACCCCAAGTCCAAAGGACATGCTCTGCTCCTGGCACTACTTTCTTGGTGGTATGAGGTCCCCCTATCTCTCTGCTCACTTCCATCTTTTATATCTCAAGAGATTGCCTCAGGACACAATCCAATCTTGTAGATTGTGTCCTGCCTCACTAACACAACTGCCGCCTATCCTCCCTCATTAACATCATAGAGGCAGGATTTATAACATATAGGAAAATCACACAATACCAGGAATCATGGCCCAGCCAAACTGATACACACATTTTTGGGGGGGACGTAATTCGGTCCATGACAATTGGTAATTTGGATTTTATCAAAGTTAAAAACTTTGTTCAGCAAAAACAATGTTAAGAGAATGAAAAAGCCACAGACCAGTGAGTGGAAAATATTTACAAATCACATATCTAATAAAAAGCTTATATCCAGAATATATAAAGAACTTTTACAACTCAACAATAAGAAACAAACACCCCAATTAAAAATGGACAAAAGATCTAAACAGACACTTCTCCAAGAAGATGTATGGTTGGCAAATAAACACATGAAAATGTGCTCAACATCATTTGTCTTTAGGGAAACGTAAATTAAGACCATAATGAGACAAACTACCACACATCTGTTAGAATATGTGTTCACAAATTCTTGATATTCCTCTCTCGAGTAGGAGGGGCTTAATTCTCATCTCCTTGAGTGTAGCTGGACCTAGTGACTTGCTTCTAATGAATGGAGTATGGAAAAGGAAAACACACACACACACAGTAACTTTACAGTGGAGAAACCTAGCAGATGCCACCTTAGCCAAGTGATCAAGGTTAATATAACCTGTAATAAGCTATGTTCTTAACTTTACTCCCTGATATGATGTGATTAGAAAGGAATTTCAGTTTTGCAGTGTTCTTCCCCAAAATCCATAACCCCAATCTAACCATATGAAAACATCAAAGAAACCCAAGTTGAGGGACAGTTGTACAAAATACTTGACTAGTACCCTTCAAAACTCTTAAGGTCATAAAAAAACAAAGTCTGAAAAACTGTCACAGATCAGAGGACACGTAGAAGACATGATGACTAAATGGAATGTGGTATCCCAGCTTGAAACCTGGAACAGAAATGGGGCATTAGTGGAAAGACTGGTAAAATCCAAATAAAATCTATAGTTTAGTTATGTAAAATATGATTTTTTTTAAAAATGGTCTTCTTTGATCATCCTATCTAAAATATCACACTTCCTGGGCTGTTTGTCCTCTAACCCTACCTCATATTTCTTCTTAGCTTTGCCACCTCTTGACTATTTTATATTTGTTTATTGTCTTTCTTCTCCCAATAAAATATTAGCTTCATGAGCAGAGGCAAATCCAGGTTTTATTAGCCCTGAAGCTTTTATGAGCCCTCTTTAAGAAAAAGAATGCAAAATTAAGAATACAAAATGAGGTACTATAATCTAGTAGTATCAGAAGCTGCCTAACTTCATGAGGAGGGGTGAGAATCAGGATCAGCCTAAAGCTGATCCCTATGAGGTAGAGGTCAGACTGGGTGAGTTGTCAGCTGAGAACTTAACCATTGCACCATTAGGACTCCTTGAGTATAGGTAATTTAAAAAAAAAAAAAAAAAACTCATTGCTGTCGAGTCAATTCTGAATCATCGCAACCCTATAGGACAGAGTGGAACTGTCCCATAGAGTTTCCAAACCTGTAACCTTTATTGAAGTCTGCCACATCTTTCTCTCACAGAACTGCTGGTGGGTTCAAACTGCTCGTCTTTCAGTTAGCAGCTGAGCTCTTAACCACTGCACTACCAGGACTCCTTAAGTATGGGTAATAGTCTCCGTGAATTTTATAAAATGTTATAGGGAATTAACTAACCCACAGGGGAAAATGAGCATCAGTGGCTGGCAGAACAGAGTCTTAACTTGTGAAGACACCAGCTCTGGTAGCTGGTGATCCGAGAAGACTGTATGAGAAGTTGATGAAGGACAGAGTCCTTTTAGCTTGTGACCTGGCCCCAGGGGATTAGGGGGATGGGGGGTGGCTAGTCTTAATGTAGAGTGTTGTGTAGACTCCTGAGCCTATGGCTGGTACTCCATGACCTGGACCAGAGTTGCCACGGTTGAGGTCTGACCTAACTCTGGGTGGTTAGCATCAGACAGGAAGTGCCATGAAAGTGGCTGGCAATGAGGAAGTGATAAAGGTGAGTTTCCACCCCTTGCTCCTTTAATAGTACCATAGGTGGCATCGAAGCGGTCTTCTGGTGACTCTGGAAAGGCCAGTGTAGTTGATAATCACATAGCTGTATGTCCACATTGCCTCATTTATTCTACTTAGGGTTGATATTCGGTAGCAACCCTGTAGTTAGAATATTGAAATATTTCTATACAAAGTGGTAAACAATACCACCCCCAGGTCCCCCAAGACTTGGCTTTCTGCCATGGTTACACTAGCCCCTCCTTCCAAAATCCCCCACACATCCCCACAACCTAGCAACCAAAGGAATAAGTCTAGGAGTGATGTTTTATTCCAGCCATACAGTTTGTTCAGGCTGGTCAGTGCCTGTGCTGTGCTTGTTGTTAAATCTTGTTGTTCACATCTTTGGTGTGAAACTCATGTGAATCAGTGTGATCTCTGTGGTGAAGCCCATGTGAAATTGTTCACTATGGATTATTAAGTAAGCACAAGTAAGTCCGGCTTACCTTGCTTACCAGGTCATCCGCCCCTGACCTGGCCTCTTGTATCTCCGTCCAATGTTCTTTTCACTACACTGAAAAGTAACCCCACTTTGGATTTCTCACAGCATGGATTCAAAGGTGACCAATACGCCCTGGTTACTTACATGGGAACTGGAGATTTTAAGTAAACATCAGTTACAAGAAGTACTCTCACTTAACAGCTGCAACTGATTTTGCTTTCCTCTTGTTCCTGGATGGCGGGCAGAGTAAGATCAGGAATTTGAGCAGAGTGAGAGAGTTTGAAACAGCTCCTATGGAGTCTGTAAGGGGAAGTCAACAGAAGTTAAATGAGAAGATTGCTGAAGGCTGGGAGAACAGGATTGAAGTTAAATAGGATGAATCTACATGGACCTACTCAGCATGGTGGATGTATTACCTCAGCAATATTGGCAACCCATTAGACCAACATTTCTGAAAGTGTGTCCCAGAGAACACTTGGGTTAGAATCATCTGTGGAGCTTGCTAAAAGTGTACATTCCTGGGCCCACACATCCCGGGCCTATTAAATCAAAATCTCTGGGATAGGGCCAAGAAATCTGCATTTTAAGCAAACTTCCAACATGCATTCTCAAGTTTGGGAAACGTTGCTCTAGACCAGTGGTCCTCAAAGTGTGGTCTCTGGGGTGGGGTCCAGCAATCTGCATTTTAGCAAGCCCTCCAAGTAATTCTGATGTGCTAACAGTTTGAGAACCATTGCCGTAGACTATACGATTCTTAGGGTAGGCCCCTTGTCAGTCTTACTCACTGTTACATCTCCAGCACCTGGTGCAGTGCCTGATATACTACGTAACATGTCCTAAATGAATGAGTGAAAAAATCTAGGAGTGGGAATAAGGAATATTGATGGTAGGGGAGACACAGGGTTGGAGTGTGGCTTAGAGTGGTGCTTCTCAAAATTTACCATGCAAACAAATCACTGGGAGAGATTATAGCTTAAGGAGTACTGAGTTTCTGTTTAGGGTGAATGTAATTAATGTTACTGAATTGTACACTTAAAAATGGTTAAAATGCCAAAAGCTAAGAAATTTCCGGAATATAACCGAACACTTTGAGGGACAGAGTAGCAGGGGCGGAGATCTGAGGACCACGCTTTCAGGGGACATCTGGGTTAATTGGCATAACAAAATTTATTAAGAAACTGTTCTGCATCCCAGTTTGTTGAGTGGCGTCTGGGGTCTTAAAAGCTAGAAAGCAACCATCTAAGATGCATCAATTGGTCCCAACCCGCCTGGAGAAAAGGAGAATGAAGAATAACAAAGATACAAGGGAAGTAGCAGCCCAAGAGACAGAAAGGGCCACATAAACCAGAGATTTCATCAGCCTGAGACCAGAGGAACTTGATGGTGCCTGGCTACCACCAATGACCGCCCTGACAGGGAACACAACAGAGAGTCCCTGACGGAGCAGGAGAAAGGTGGGGTGCAGAACTCAAATTCTAGTAAAAAGACCAGACTTAATGGTTTGACTGATACTGGAGGGACCCTGGAAAACATGGCCCCCGGACTCTCTGTTAGCCCAAAACTAAAACCATCCCCAAGGCCAACTCTTCAAAGATTAGACTGGACTATGGGACATAAAACGATGCTCGTGAAGAGTGTGCTTCTTAGTTCAAGTAGATACATGAGACTAAATGGGCAGCTCCTGTCCAGAGATAAAATGAGAAAGCAGAGAGGGTCAGGAGCTGGCTGAATGGACACAGGAAATCCGGAGTAGAAAGGAAGAGTGAGCTGTCATAGTATAGGGAGAGCAACTAGGGTCACATAACAATGTGTGTATAAGTTTTTGTATGAGAAACTAACTTGAATTGTAAACTTTCATTTAAAGCACAATTTAAAAACATGGCTGAAATGACAAATGTTTTGTTACGCACATTTTAAAACAGTAAAAGTTAAAAAAATAAAAAGCAAATGAGATTAGAGAGATGATAGACTTGGAATCAGGGAGAACCAGACTGGAGAATGGGACACACAGGGTTGCCATAAGTAGCTAGAATGGACTCCATAGCAACAGGGTTTTTTTTTTTTTTTTTTGGCGGGGTGGTGGGGGTAGGCTGGAGAATGAAGAATAAATTCAAAGGACTGGGGAACAGGGAGAAGTGAAAGGGAGAACAACAATGATGGGGGTACAGGAAATTCTTTCTAAAAGGCTTTTTTTTTGTAACCAGTAGCAGACAGGCAAGGAAACTAGAAACTTCAAAAGCATGTTAGGGAAATTTGAGCATTAGATGGGAATGAGGAGGAAGAATAGATACAGTCTGGGTTGCACTGTACTCTCCAGTACAGTAGCCACTAACTATATACGATTCTTTTAATTTAAATTTTAATTAATTAAAATTCAGTTCCCCAGTCGCCTTAGACCAGGTTCTCAACCAGAGGTGATTTTGCCTCCCAGAAGACATGTGACAATGTCAGGAGACATTTCTGGTTGTTACAATAGAGGGGTTCTGTTAAACACCCTACAACGCCACAGAGAAGCCTCCCATAACAAAGAATTATTCGGCCCAAAATGTCAGTAGTGTCAAGGTTGAGAAACTTTGCCCTAGAACTATTTTAAGTGCTCAGTAGGCACAGTGAGGCCGGCAGCTACCATACTGAACAGCATAGAACATTTCCATAATTGAAGAACATTCTATTGGACAGCTCTGTTCTAGAAAATCTTCAAGATCCTTTTAACCTCTGAAGTCTAAGCAAATCTATGAAAGAAAAGAGGAAAAGAGCAAGATAGTAAGGATGCTGAGAGAAAAAAACAAGGAAAAAAAATGAAATAGAACTGTCTTTAGAGGCATCTAGTTACCAATTGTTGGCACTAAACATATGTAGTTAATATCTGAAACAGATAGCCCATATTTTGATTCTGGACTTATTGCTCACACAAAAGTGTAGTAGTTGGATTAAATTAATTGTTAACTCTCTAGGCTTGTTGACAAACTAAATGTCACTTTGGAATCTTTACCATTGGGTACTACTTGCCTGACCAGTCCTTTGTCTCTTTCTTGTTGTTATACTGCTGCTACAGTTCATAAATGCACAGTCCTACCTCTTTTCTGGGCAAAGAAAATACATAATGAAGATTTTCTTTAGAGTTAAGTAAGTGGCAAATAGGATTTACATTTAATACTATCCGCTCAGCTTTAATAATAACTGGTTTTGATTTTCCCTTTGAGTACTGGAATAAAACACCTTCCAGCTCAGACCACACCGGTATCTACCTGACTCCTGGAAAAAATGAGATATTTACGGTGTCTTTAAATAACTGAATGGCTTTCAGGAAGAAGAAACGTTAAATGTACATAAAAACCCACTGCTATCGAGTCAATTCCGACTCATAGTGACCCTATAGGATTTCCAAGGCTGTAAATCTTTATGGAAGCAGACTGCTACATCTTTCTCCCATGGATGGGTTGGTGGGTTCGAACCGCCAACCTTTTAGTTAACAGCTGAGCACTGTACCACTGCACCACCAGGGCTCCATTAAATACATATATATATCCAGTACTTGGAAATAAAAAAGGAGATTTTGTGTGCCTTTTCAGTTGAGTGCTAGGAATTGTCTAAAGGATCCTCAATAGATTAATTTATTCTATAAGAGTGTGCATCTTCGACTGACTTTCAATTTAGGGGTAGAGGTTACCTTGTAGGAAACCAATAGTAATGCAAATGATTCTTATCCATAGCAATGCAAGTGAATTTTATCTGTAGAATTCAACTGATTTCCTTCCAGTAGAAAAGATAACCGAAATTTTACAGCTTATTGCCCTATGGCCTAAGTATTTATTAGCATATTAATTTTAGCATTCTTTTGACTGCCTTGACTATATAAATCGTTGTCATCATTTTCCTTTGAACTAGTTTTAACATCTTACTCTTTCCTTATTAATCAACAAGTTGAATGAAATGTTTGACGTGTTCATTTTATATTTTTATGAGAGTCATGCTTTTTAACTTTTTGAAAATTATACTTAGAAGGACTCTAACTTGGTCAGGTATTGTTCCTGTATCAGATGCAATGGATCAAGTGGGTGCAGTGGAAGCCACAGATTTTTAACTTACTATAAGGAAGAACTTCCTAACAATTTTTGCTAAATACCTTCCAACTGACTCTCAGATTTACTCATTACTATGCTCTGTGCTCTGGAAGGTTGACTTCTATAGATTGCATCTCCTAACCCAGGGTTGGAACTAGGGTGAGGCAAGAGAAATACCTAGGTCACAAATTTTTAGGAGGCTGTCTTAGGCTGGATTCTCTAGAGAAGCAAAACCAGTAAAGCTTATAAATATCTACATAAAGAGATTTACATCAAGGAAATGGCTCACATGGTTGTAGAGTCTGGAATATCCCAACTCCATGGGTCAGGATAGAGGCTTCTCTTGATTCACATAGCCGCGGTGGCTGATGAATACAAGGTTGGCAGGTCAGATAGCAGGGCTCTTGCTCACAGGCTGTGAAGACTGATGAATCCCAAAATCAGGTGGCAAAATGGCAGGAAAGCTGCTAGCTCAAGTCCCAAGAACCGGAGGTCAGACCAATAGGAGTCAGCTGCAGGATCCAGAGCGAGCAAAAGCCTGCTGGGCTTTCCAGAATGTCCATTTATATTCGATGCAGGCCACACTCCCGAAGAAACTCCTTTCCAACTGATTGGCTGCTAACAGCAGATCCCATCATAGAGGTGATCACATTATATCAAATCTCATTATGGAAGTGACCCCGTCATCATACAACTGCCAAACTACATCATAACTGCCAAATCACTGAGAATCATGGCCCAGCCAAGTTGGCACACAACCTTAACCATCACAGAGGCGCTGACTCTCAGGGCCAACCCTGCACTTGCACAAACCTGAGAGTGAGTGCCTCCTTAAATTTTGTGCCCTTGGCATCTCTCTTGCCTCACTCTAGTCCCAGCCCAGTCTTAACACCTGACTTTTGCTGAGTTCAGTCAATAGGAGGCATGATAGGTGCAAAAAGGCAAGCAAAAGGTGAGATTATGCTATTTATTACTCCAGCTTCCTCTGTGGGGTGTTGCCATGGGAGGGTACACGTGCTTTTCTCTATATATGGATTCCTCTAATTACTCCTTCCCTTCAGCCTTGTAGGCTTGGGATAGCTACTAGCTCTGGGGCACTACATTATCCCTTGTAGTTTCCCTACACCTGACTGATATCTCAGTAAATAGTTCTGTAAAATATGTATATCTCTGTATAGCTTTATGTAATTACACATAACTATTTATCAATATACATTGATCATTACTGTTTTGTCTCATTTGTGGTTTGGTTAGAATTTTCTCATCAGCTTTCCCTGGACTCTGTAAGCCTTTTCAATCAGTTGTTTTTTTTTTTTTTTTAATTCAGAGATAATTCCATCTATTACTTAAGTATTGTTCCTTTCTTCTTACTGTTTGTATGTCTCCTGTACCTATTCTACAAATCTCTTATGTTTTCTCTCATTATTTTCATGACTTTAGATGTTTCTTCCACTTGGTCTTCTAGGCCACTAATTTTGGTCTCAACAGTGACCATCCTCTCTTTCAATTCATATACTGAACCACTGAAATGGGAAATCAAGAATTTAACATGCAGAATGTCTTTATGTGCATGTGTGTGTATGTGTGTGTATGTTTGCTGCACACTTGAACCTCTTTAAATGTTATTGTTTTTCTTATCAAATTGTCCTTCGTCTCCTCTAGTAGCTTTGTGGGTTCTGTTTATTTCGTAGCTGGTTACTGAGTAAGCTGGACTTGGTAGAGTGGGTAAGCAGAAAACAACTTTATGCTTTTCAAAATGTTTTCTCACTGTTGATCTTGCAAAATTACTAAGTTTACTTGTTCCTCCCCATCTCTGGACAAAATCTCTGATGATTCTCCTAATTTTACTAATCATTATCAGATAATGAATGAAGAGTTTCCTTTTCCCTATTATATCTTACCTGACAGGTCACTTTCTGACCACTGGGCCCCTTTAGACTGTTATGTTTCTTAGTTGACTCAGTGAAGCTCAGATCTGTTTACTTCAGTACCTTAGGAGTCCCTGGGTGGTGCAAACTGTTAAAGCACTCCCTTGGAGGTTCAGGTCCACCCAGAAATGCCTCGGAAGAAAGACCTGACAATTTACTTCTAGAAAATCAACCACTGAAAACCCTGTGGAGCACACAGTTCTACTATGACACACTTGGGGTGGCCATGAGTCAGAATTGACTTGATGGTAACTGGTCAATGGATTAATGACCACAGTCTTTTAAATAGTGAAAGGTAAAGGTCTTGCCCACTGTAATGGATTGAATTGTGTCTTCCAATATTGAAGTCTTAACCCCTGTACCTGTGAATATGACCCTGTTAAGAAATAGAATCTCTGAAGATATGATCAGTTAACATGAAGTCATATTGGAGTAGGGTTGGTCCTAATCCTATATGACTGCTGTCCTTATAAAAGAGGAGAAGATACACAGAGACAGAGAGACAGAGGGAAGAACACCATGTGACACCACAGCTGCAAGCCAAGGAATGCCTGGAGCTAACAGAAGAGAGGCATGTAATAGACCCTCTCTCAAAGTCTCAGAAGAAATCAACATGGTCGACACCCTGATCTCAGACTCCTAGCCTTCAAACTGTGAAGCGATAAATTTCTGTTCTTAAAAGCCACTCAGTTTGTGATACGTTGTTGTGGCAGCTCTAGGAAACTAAGACATCCACTGTGGGCTGTTGTATAGAGGTAAGCCAACCTCAGCTCCCTTGATGAAGCATCTCGAGAAAAATTTATGGATCACTGATTTTTCAGTTTTCTCACAGATCAATCAGATGGTTCATTCTTGGCCTCCTGGGGTTCAGTGAGACCAGGAACACTTACACAGGGCCAAAGGTAACATTTCCCTGGGTGAGAGGAGGCAAGGGACACAGATCCCAACTGGCCAACATAGTCCAAGGATACAGCACAACTCCTGTCATTGTTCTATGACTCTGAGACTGGTCTCCAGGGTCATGCTCAGATCTCAGCATCAGAATAGAACCCAAGTCTAACTTCGCACCCTGCTACTTGACGATTCCAACAGATGTTTGTGTGAGGAGATGAGAGATTAAACTTGAAAGAAGGGAAGGGTGCTGAGTTTCGGTTGCCATCTTCCCAGAATCTACTACTCCCAGCTGTCCAGCTGCTTTAATGAAGAACCTTCAGTCAAATGAAATTTTTAAGTTGTTTTAGTGTCTTCCTAAAGGATAAAGCTCGCAAGCTCTCACAGAAACTTCCAAAAATGACTGAAACAAAAATCCTCAGTTCTAATTAAGTCTACTTTGGGTTTAAGTCTGAATACTATAGTTAGATTTAGCATTTAATTTAGAAAGAGCAGGAATGACAGACTTCTGGGACTATCTTTTCAGCAGGTATATCTACCTTAAGAGCAGGCCTAAGGGAAAAGGGTAGGAGTAGGAAGAAAAATTGTATTGAATGCCTATGGTGCTCAAGGTACTAGGCATTACTTTATTTAATCCTTAAAACAATAACCCTGTAAAAGCTATTTTTGTCCCATCTTAAATTGAGGATACACTAAATTGATGGTCAGATAGTTTATGTTATTTGCCTAAGTTCACTCATATCTGCCAATTCCAAGACTCCTGCTTGCTTCTCTGATACTGAGTATCAGGAAAACCTGCCACCATTACCTATGATATTATTAAGTATATTTTCTATTTCTTACTATTTTTATTGTTAGTGCCTAAAAAGAGTTTGTGTTCTATCTTCTGAGCCAGCAGGGTAGCTAGGGAAACTGTCCTGGTTTATAGTGATGGGGAGAACAGGAGAATAATGAGCGACAGGAATCAGAAGAGAACAGGACGGTCAGTCCTTCTTGTTTGTTGAAACAAAGAAAGATGACTTCATGACTTTGAGCTGCTGCTGTTTCTACTCCTCCCAGGCAGTAGCCGGAAGAAAGTTGACAGCCAGGAAAACTTCTGTGCTCCTCCTCTTCTCCATACATATCTGAGCCCACCACCTTTTCTTGAAGACTTTTTCTATTTCTTGTCCCTCATCCACACAGCCTCAGTTATGTGAAGGGAAAAGCTTTTCTCCTTTTTTTCCCCGTTCTGTCCTCATTGTCTCCTTGTCATTCTATTTAAGGGCCAAAATCTGCTTCCATTTGTGAAGAGTTGCCCATGAGTAGCAATGGTGACACAGAATAAAGTAAACGTTATGTTTCAAGTAGAAACCCAAGCCAGTTTATACCTCCTCACTCTTGAACATTTCCAGAAGACCCCCCAAAGCCTTCCCCTAACTTAACCCATTGCCATCGAGTAGATTCCGACTCATAGAGACCCTTTAGGACAGAGTAGAACTGCCACATAAGGTTTCCAAGGCTATAACCTTTATGGAAGTAGACTGCCACATCTTTCTTCTGTGGAGTGGCTGGTGGGTTCGAAACACTGACCTTTCCGTTAGCAGCTGAGAACTTAACCACTGTGCCACCAGGGCTCCTTTCCCCTAACTTAACTGCTTTTAATTAAACATGCTTCTCCTCAAGCACAGTCAAGATTTAAAAATTCTTCTCTTATTCAGTTTCTCTTTTAATTATTGGAATTGCATATGTATGCATATGTGTGTGTATGTATAAACATGCATATGTGTGTGTTTTATATCTATATATGTGTTAAATATATATGTGTATACACATATATATTTACCATTTTTTACATAACCTCTGTGGGATAAACAGTTAAAATATGCTTTTGCAGGTTAACTGGAATTCATCACTTCCAAGATAATTTCCATGTGAAGTACATTTTGAATTCCAAACAAATAGATTACGAAATGAACTTTTCAAATGCAACTTGTTTCTAAGTTGAGTTCTGGCTTTATACTGTGTGGGTTAATGACAATTTAATGAGAAACAGTTAAACAGCAATGTAATAATATAGTTTAAAAATGTCAATACTTTATAGGATTTGTCAACAAAACTATTTAGCTTATTTAGGATGTTATTTTTTAAAATTTTTTAACAATTCAGAAAAAAAGTTAAAATTGTGCTTGGAAAAAGCATTTTATAGTAATGAAGTTCCAACATCAACTAACAAGAAGCTGTTCAAAATTTTACAAAGCCTTTTTAATTGCATGGATTGCTAATGTAATACTTTTTTCCAATGATAAACCAAAAGTTGATATTCAATCAACTGCACATGCATTAAATTAATGGTACATTTGTCTTATGTGACATTTAGTTACAGACCAGGTTATTGGTGTTGTTATTTGGCTTCTAATAGCAAATTTCCAGAGTCAGTCTATGCCATTCTAGGTCCTGAAGCAGATTTTACTGTAGGAATGTAGATAAATTGAAGAATCTAATTGAGATCGTAGAAATTCATGAACTAGTTCCTTTTGTTGATAATTACTTCCTAATTTTGTCCTATTATTCACTAAAAATGGTCATTGTTCTTCAACAGACCACGGTTTATTTGTAACTTCAGTTTCTATGCTTAGCTTTCTTATACCATCCATTAGAACATTTCTACTTGGAGGAGAATTTCTTCTATCATCTTGGAACTTGATTGTTTGCTACTTGTTTTCCTAATATTGCTGTACAGAATTTACTTTATCAGGCATTTAAGCTTTACTTCAGAAGTTTAACAAATCATCCAGTGGTGTTATATTGTTTAATTTATGTACTTTGAGTATATTTTTTAAAGGCTTTGAACAACTTTTGACAGTTGAGGCGCTGAATTTGTGTGAGTTCATTGGTTTTGTGGTAGAAAACATTCTTTCAAATTTGCCTGTTTTAGTATTCCTTTCTTGAATAACGGTTTTATCAAGGAAACCAACAAATTTTTTTGTTAGGCTGGAAAAAGTCTGTGAGAAATTATGGAGTTTACTCCAACTTCTATTTTCTAATATCGGCTTATTATTTTTCCTCTTTTGTTTATCCTCTACAACTCTGCATTTCACTTCAAAAGGTGTTGTTTGTATATTTTTCCTCCATGCCGTAGGAACAGTTCTTTTGAGATTGGAAGGAGTAATAGACTGACCACTAGTTAAAGATTTGAGGACTCCACAATTTCTTTCTAAAGTAAAATTTGTTCTTTTGTATGGGTAAATGTTTTCACTTCCCATAGGATGAAGAGGAAACTTATTTTTTGTCAACAGTAACATTTGTACATATCTTGTCTCATGGAAAATTATGGGATTTGTGTAATTTTTTTCCTGTGAATAAAAGAAAAGAGTATTTATTTAGTCTTCAGTCTATTGATGCAAGAAAGCTGCATATGTTTTTAAACATAAAAATAAAATTACTGTAAAATATTCTAAAAATGACTACATAGAATTATTTAATATGAATAATGGTATTCAAATACACACACACAAGAACATACTTGTATGTAACATACTTCCTTCTCTTCTTAACAGTCTACAGAGATGTTTGGCATGCAATCCGAACTTTTGGCTTCCTTAAGGCCTTTTTGAAAATAAACTGGCTGTGATTAAATAAATATATTTCAAAATGTTTGAGGTGTTGTCATTGGAAATAGGATAATTGGTAGGACAGTGCATTGTTTCAGCAGTTACTAGGTTCCCATGCTCCAGAAATAAAAACATATCAACAAAAGGATGGAGCCAAAGATCAGAAGATGATCACAAGCCAAAATTACCAAGTCTGGATATCCTACTAAATAATTAAAAAAATTAAAATCCATCTTTACAACTGTTATATTTATTATGCTCCAACACTTAGCACAATACTTGGCACATAAGAAGAGCTCAATATATATTTGCATAATAAATGAACTAAAGTAATAGATTTATTTAAAAATAGACCATCTTCATCAGAATAATAGCAAGATTCGTGTGTATAAGATACTCACTAAACCCTTTCTCACATCTCCATTAGGCCAAAAAGATGAACCCCAAAGAAACTGATCACATATGCATATTACCAGTACAGAGTCTGCAGATTTTAAGTCAATGATTACTACAGTTTGTTTAAAAAATATAATTAATGAAATAAGAATTTTTAAATTGTATATTAGTGCACTTAGTGTAAAAGGTATAGTAATGCCTATGATTAATGAAATGCTAACAACCAAAGATCTAATTTTGCAATCTGTTGGTGATGCCAATATTGCCCATTTAGCTACAGTGTCGCTATTAGTTGCCTGTCTTCCAAGGCACCTCTGGGTGGGTTCAAACCACCAACCTTCTGGTTAGTAGTTCAGCACTTAATATTTTGATCTGTATAGCAGCTTAGGGAATTTTCCACCTTACAAGTCTATGCACCTTTAGGTACAGGCAGAAATTAGCTTTCTCGGCCTCCTTTGAGGTTAGGGTGTAGGCATGTGGTGGCTTGAGTGTTGTTGTGATGCTGGAAGCTATGCCACCAGTATTTCAAATATGAGCAGGATCACCATGGTGGACAGGTTTCAGCAGAGTTTCCAGACGAAGACAGACTAGGAAGAAGGATCTGGTGGTTTACTTCTCAAAAAACTGGCCAGTGAAAACCTTATGAACACTGTCTGATATAGTGCCAGAAGACGAGCTCCTCAGGTTGGAAGGCACTCAAAGTACAACTGGGGAAGAGATGCCTCTCAAAGTAGAGTCAACCTTAGTGATGTGGATGGAGTAAAGCCTTTGGGACCTTCATTTCCTGATGTGGCATGACTCAACATGAGAAGAAACAGCTATAAACATCCATCGATAATCAGAATGTGGAATGTACAAAGCATGAAACTAGGAAAACTGGAAGTCATCAAAAATGAAATGGACCACATAAAGATCAATATCCTAGGCATTAGTGAGCTGAAATGGCCTAGTACTGGCTATTTTGAATCGGACAATCATATGTTCTACTATGCTGGGAATGACAAATTGAATAGGAATGGCATCACATTCACTGTCAAAAAGAACATTTCAATATCTATCCCGAAGTACAGCGCTGTCAGTGACAGGATAATATCCATATGCCTACAAGGAAGACCAGTTAATATGACTATTATTCAAATGTATGCACCAACCACTAACGCCAAAGATGAAGAATTTGAAGACTTTTACCAACTACTACAGTCTGAAATTGATCAAACGTACAATCAAGATGCATTGATAATTACTGGTGATTGGAATGCAAAAGTCGGAAGCAAAGAAGAAGCATCTGTAGTTGGAAAAGATGGCCTTGGTGATAGAAATGATGCCAGAGATCCTATGATAGAATTTTGCAAGACTAACGACTTCTTCATTGCAAATAGCTTTTTTCAACAACATAAATGGCTACTATACACATGGACCTCACAAGATGGAATACACAGGAATGAAATCAACTACATCTATGGAAAGAGATGATGGAAAAAATATCATCAGTGGGAACAAGGACAGGGCCAACTGCGGAACAGACCATAAATTGCTCATATGCAAGTTCAAATTGAAGCTGAAAAAAATTAAAACAAGTCCATGAGAGCCAAAATATGACCTTGAGTATATCCCACCTGAATTTAGAGACCATCCCAGGAATAGATTTGAGGCTCTGAACATTAATGACTGAAGACCAGAGAAATTGTGGAATGACATTAAGGACATTATACATGAAGAAAGCAAAAGACAGGAAAGAAAGAGAAGAAAAGACCAAAATGGATGTCAGAAGAGACTCTGAAACTAGTTCTTGAACATACAGCAGCTGAAGCGAATGGAAGAAATGATAAAGCAAAAGAGCTGAACAGAAGATTTCAAAGGGTGGCTCGAGAAACAAAGTAAAGTATTGTACTGAAATGTACAAGGACCCGGAGATAGAAAACCAAAAGGAAAGAACAAGCTCGGCATTTCTCAAGCTGAAAGAACTGAAGAAAAAATCCAAGCCTTGAGTTGCAATACTGAAGGATTCTATAGGCAAAATACTGAATGATGCAGAAAGCATCAAAAGAAGATGGAAGGAATACACAGAGTCACTGTACTGAAAATAATTAGTC
This sequence comes from Dugong dugon, assembly GCA_030035585.1. Classification (NCBI taxonomy): domain Eukaryota; kingdom Metazoa; phylum Chordata; class Mammalia; order Sirenia; family Dugongidae; genus Dugong; species Dugong dugon. The sequence goes on from CM057462.1 coordinate 96,133,510, forward strand.
AGTGTTCAATCATTTCAGGAAGTAGCAAATGATCAAGAGCCAATGGTATTGAAGGAAGAAGCCTAAGCTGCAATGAAAGCATTGGCAAAAAGCAAGGCTCCAGGAATTGGTGGAATACCAATTGAGATGTTTCAACAGATGGACGCAGGGTTAGAGGTGCTCACTTGTCTATGCCCAGAAATTTGGAGGACAGCTACCTGGCCAACCAACTGGAAGAGATCCATATTTGTGCCCATTCCAAAGAAAGATGATCCAATAGAACGAGGAAATTATCGAACAACATCATTAATATCACATGCAAGTAAAATATTGCTGAAGATCATTCAAAAGCATTTGCAGCAGTACATCGATGGGGAACTGCCAGAAATTCAAGCCAGATTCAGAAGAGGATGTGGAACAAGCGATATCATCGCTGATGTCAGATTGATCTTGGCTGAAAGCAGAGAATACCAGAAAGATGTTTACCTGTGTTTTATTGATTATGCAAAGGTGTTCAACTGTGTGGATCATAAGAAATTATGGACAACATCACAAAGAATGGAAATTCCAGAACGCTTCATTGTGCCCATAAGGAACCTGTACATAGACCAAGAGGCACTCATTCAAACAGAACGAGGGTATACTGAGTGGTTTAAAGTCAGGAAAGGTGTGCGTAAGAGTAGTATCATTTCACCACACTATTCAGTCTGTATGCCAAGCAAATAATCCAAGAAGCTGGACTACTGAAGAAAAATGAGGCATCAGGACTGAAGGAAGACTCATAAACAACCTGGGATATGCAGATGACACAACCTTGCTTGCTGAAAGTGAAGAGGACTTCAAGCACTTACTGATGAAGATCAAAGACTACAGCCTTCCATATGGATTACACCTCAACATAAAGAAAACAAAAATCCTCACAACTGGACCAGTAAGCAACATCATGATAAACACAGAAAACAATGATGTTGTCAAGGATTTAACTTTACTTGGATCCACAATCCATGTCCATGGGAGCGGCAATTAAGAAATCAAAGACGTATTACATTGGGCAAATGTGCTGCAAAAGACCTCTTTCAAGTGTTTAAAGCAAAAGTATCATCTTGAGGACTAAGATGCACCATGGCATTTTTAATTGCCTCGTACCCAATGTGAAAGCTGGACAATGAATAAGGAAGACTAAAGAAGAATTGATGCCTTTGAATTATGGTGTTGGCAAAGAATACTGAATACACCATGGACCGCCTGAAGAACAAACAAATCTGTCTTGAAGAAGTACAGCCAGAATGCTCCTTAGAAGCAAGAATGGCAAGACTTCATCTCACATACTTTGGACATGTTATCAGAAGGGACCAGTCCCTGGAGAAGGACATCATGCTTGGTAAAGCAGAGGGTCAGCAAAAGAGAGGAAGACCCTCAATGAGATGAATTGACATAATGGCTGCAACAATGGGCTCAAGCATAACAGCAATTGTGAGGATGGCTCTGGACTGGGAGTGTTTCGTTCTGTTGTACATAAAGTTGCTATGAGTTGGAACCAACTTGATGGCACCTAACAACAACATGTGACCCAAGCTCTGCCAATCAGATATACCCATGAGAAGCTTCAGTTCAGAAAAAGGAAGCACTGAAAACTATTCTAGTGAGGGTGATGGAATATATATCCGGTTTTGAAGGCCAGCAGTGGCAAAAGTATTAGAAATATTGTCCTCTGGTCAGCATCAAAGTTATAAACTGTTGTCCGTGACAGTAGCATGGACCCCAGTGAAACAATCTGGGGCTGTAATGGGGACTAATCCTGACTAGATAGCTTTCAAGCCAGATTCTCTTTCTAGCCGTACTAGAGATTTTGTGAGTGTGAGCTACCAAATGGCCTTTAGTGAATGCATTTTCTGGTTGAAATAGCTAAAATAATTGTCAGCAAAACAAACATATGATCTAGTCATGTTTTGTTAAAATACCATTTTTATTTTATATTTCTTTTACAGTCAAGCAAATTTGATCCAACTTTCTTCATAAATTTCCAGTCAATGAAACGGAATCCCTAATGTTGGTGTAGTGGTTCTAAATAAGCATTAAGAATTTAGGTGATATTGTCACATTAAAATATTGAAACGAGGTAAGAAGGATTTATCAAAGATCCTGGTCACTAGACTATACAGGAGATTCCCAAAAGTAATGTTATTAGTTGCCATGGAGTCCATTCTGACTCATGTCAATCCCATGTGTGCAGATAGAACTGCACATAGGGTTTTCAAAGCTGTGACCTTTCAGAAGCAGATCGCCAGGCCTATCTTCTGAGGTGCCTCTGGGTGAGCTCAAACTGCCAACCTTCAGCTAGTAGTCAAGCACTTAACTGTTTATGCTACCCAAGGACACCCCACAAGTAATTTTAATATACATATTTACTAAACAATAGTAGATATTTTTATTACCATTTGAGAAACTGCTGTCTTTGGTGAATTAATGCTGATTATCTTCGCATTTGACTTTTTCAATTCATCCTCAAAGCACAAGGGGAGCAAGGCTTTCTTTCTTACTGAACAATGCTCAGTTAACTGATCATTTCTGGTTGATTTACTTTCTTTTATATTAAAATCATTCATCTGTGGGGGAGATGTTTTTCTGAAAATGAACACAAGTTCAGCATAAATGTTTGTTTTTTTTTAATACATTTAATTTATTTATTGTTGTTGGGAATATACACAGCAAAACATACACCAATGTTTCTACATGTACAATTCAGTGACACTGATCACATTCTTCAGGTTAGCAGCATAAATGCTTTTAGAGTTATTTTTAGCTTATAGGTTCTTGCCTGTTTCCTCTGATCTCTAGCACTCATTGCCAACACCTCCACCACAGACTTTCAGCCTGACAAACCCATCCCTTCCTGCTTAGTTTTTGGGGGCAATAGCAAAATCAGGGGTGGGAGCAGGACAGACATGTGTGTGTCATTGGCTTTTTAGTGGGAAGGAGGTGTATTATATAGGCTGAGGGGAACACCACAGGTAGAGAGGTATTTGCCACCTCCCGTGTTGAGATGCTGGGAGAAAACTGCTTTCAGGACAACTCCTTGCAAACAAAGAATGGACCTAACTTAGTAAAGCGGATGGAATGGTATGGTCAGGCAGAGAGAGGATATAGTTTTCATTCCAGGTCTCCTTTGAATCACTTGTGACAAGGATACTGACTTTGGGCTTGCTAAGGTAATTGCCACTGCAGGGGTGAGGTAATCCATAGCAAAGGCTTGGGGTGGGTGAGGTATGGACAGCCTAGTCCAGGGAAAAATGAAGGACATGACAGCAACTCCTAGGGTTCTACCATACCAATGAGAGTTGAGTGTGGATCCTATCTAAGTTTAGAGAGTTTAGACCATGAGTTAATGAACCACAGATGTCAGCAGCCATAGAACTGAACTTCTGGGGATGGGACCTGTGGTATGAGACCCTTGACCTTTGGTCGACTCCCTTTTCCTTAATGTCATAAGTTCCACGGAGCTCCTTACTCATATTCTCAGGTACAGTCTTGGAAAGAAATAGAGGGACTGTGTTAAACCTAAAGAGGCTGTACATTATTTGTTCCCAAAGAGGCTTAAAACACTCTGAATTAATTACATATGTTTATTTTTATTCACAGAGACTGAGAGGCTTATGAGAAAGAACAGAACTTTATACAGAAGAAGCTATTTTTTTCACTTCCATGTTATAGTGCAACTAAATTTGCGTTCCTACTGAAGAAATGTGATTGTATTCTCATTTATTTTTTCCATGTCTTTCTATCCATTAAACTGTGAACTTGTAGTAGGTAGAGCATGTGCTTAAGGTCTGGATGTAATACCAGCTAGCCAAGCAGCCTTGGGCCATTCATAGGATTGTTGCATGGGACTAAACGGTAAAAATAAGCCATGATAAATTCATTCTGGTCCTCTCGAAAATAAAAAGCAGAACTAATCTTATTAGAAACATTATTAAACAGAATAAAATACTAAAAAGTGTTTTAAAATTACCTTTTATTTACATAATCTTCTAAGCCAACAGAATCAAATGCCATGGTAGGTTTATTTTTGGCTGGAGCTGAAATTATAAAAGGTTTTCATAAAACAGACATACATACTATGTTATTTAGAAAATATCTTGCATAAAATATATTAGAATTTAAAATGGTATACGGAAAGCACCTAGTATATAGTGCCTGACCCACTGTAGATACTCCATAAATACTTGTTGAGTGAACAAAATAGAACTGGAAAAGACAGATGAAGGCTTAGATCAAATACGAAACTATTTGGAGGCGTGTGTGTGTGTGTGTGTGTGTGTGTAGAAAGGCATTCTAGAATTTTCATATCTTTCTAGTATGTGAAGTCACTCTTAACCAGTAGGATGCCTCAGATGGTTAAACACTGTTGATATGGCGAGGGAGGTCAGTTAGCAGGTGTGAAAGAGCTTGCCAACAGGGATGAAGGAAGTGTACCAAGTAAAGTCTTCCAATATGTCTGGTGGCTACTCTCCTGTTTCAAAAGTATTCCCAGACACATGTTTTTAGCAACAAATTCAGCTTTTTCCTTGTCCTCAAGTAGCTTACATTCTAATGCAGTGCTTCCCAAACTTTTCACATCATGGCAAATGTTACAATCATTATCTGTACAGCACATGGGATAAACGCTTGAGTTTTACTTGTGGTCAGTCTACTACGTGGCCACCCAGCAGTCTCAAAGACCTGAAGATCAAATTTCAGCATATCTATAACCCCTTCAGTGCACACCAGGTTTCCACAGTATACTGACTGGGAAGATCTGTTCTAGAGAGAAGGGACAGTCAGTAAACATGCAAACCAACCAACAAATAAATATGTAAAATAATTTTAGCTACTTGTAAGTATTATTAAAAAAAAAAGAAAGAAAGAAAAACAGTTGCCGTCGAATCGATTCCAACTCATAGTGACCCTATAGGACGAGAAGAACTGCCCCATGGAGTTTCCAAGGATAACCTGGTAGATTTGAACTGCCAACCTTTTGGTTAGCAGCTGTAGTTCTTTACCACTACACCACCAGGATTTCTGTATTATGGAAGAATATAAAACAAGGTACTTTAACTAGGATGGCTATAGAAGGCTCTCTCCAGAGAGAACATTTGAGCTGAAATCTGAGTGAGACCTTGCTCCTCCAAGTTAGGAGGCTTCCCCCCTAACTCTGAGCACATTTGAAGCAACGATAGGAAGCAAGGGAAAGAAATTAGGCATGGCTATTCCATTTCTCTCAAAAGATGGCTGACACAGACTTGGAATGCTTTGACCTGCACCTCATTACAGGGTAGCTATGAGTTGGAATCGATTCAATGGCAATTTTTTTTTTTTTTTTAAGTTGTGTGGGTGGAGGGCGGGGTAGGGCTGGAGGGCATGGTTAATGGGGTATTTTCAGTATATCTTCCACTGGCTCTTTCAATACTGTTCTACTCTCCCAGGAAATGGAATTGTGCATTGACTTCTGGAGTTTTCTTTCAGATTGCTTCATATTGTAATATGTGGCAAATTTTCCTTGTATTTGGAATGAAATAAACTAGTTTCAATTTAATAAAATTTTATTCTCTATTTTGCTTCTTTTTGTTATTCATTTTTGACCAGGATAAACCTGCATTTATGCTGCCAACTTTCCCAGAAGACTTCCTTTGGGGACTTTAATAAAAGAACTATAATGCCTTTTCTGGAAAGAGACTCAAGAATTCTAGTAAACAGACCAGACTTAATGGTTTGATTGAGACTGGAGAGACCCTGAAAGACATGGCCCCTGGACTCTCTGTTAGCCCAAAACTAAAACCATTCCCTAGACTAACTCTTCAGACAAAGATTAGACTGGACTAGGGGATATCAGAGTGTGATTCTTAGCTCAAGTAGATACGTAAGACTAAGCAGGCAGCTCCTGTCCGGAGGCAAGATGAGAAGGCAGAGAGGGTCGGGAGCTGGTTGAATGGACACGGGAAATCCAGGGTGGAAAGGAGGAGTGTGCTATCACAGTATAGGGAGAACAACTAGGGTCACATAATAATGTACGTAAAAATTTTTGTATGAGAGACTAACTTGAATTGTAAACTTTCACTTAAAGCACAACAATTAAAAAGAAAAAAGAGACTCAAGAAATCTTACAAAGGGGGAATTCACTTTTCTGAAAAAGCAGAATGCCTGCCACAGCTCTCAGGGAACATTTCAGAGAAAGTGTAGCATTGGCATCTGAGCAGAACCTTGAAGGACAACTTGGTAAACGGGGTTGCCTACTTAACATCCGTTCTCTCCCCTTCTTTGCTAACGAACCCCAATCTTATTCATGTTTCTCCAAGCAACCTTGTCCTTCAGGGAAGCCTGGGCCCCTTCCTAGCTCAAGGGAGTAAATAAGCCAAGAAACCAAATGCACTGCCATCGAATTGATTCCAACTCATAGCGACCCCATAGGGTTTCCAAGGCAGTCACATCTTTCTCCTGCAGAGCGGCTGGTAGTTTCAAACTGCCCAAATTTCAGTTAGCAGTCGATAGCTTTAACCGGTGCACCTCCAGGGCTCCTTAAGGGAGTAAATAGTGAATGATTTAAGCCTTTGTTTCTCAAACTGTGAGTTAAAACCCATTCATGTTTTGTGACGTAGATTTAGTACCTCCTGACCAGCTGTGATGGTTGATTTTACATGTCAACTTGGCTAGGCTTGGAATGCTATGGTGTCCAGTTACCTGGTAAAACACTAGTTTAGTTGTTGTTATAAAGTATTTGCATATGATTAAATCAATTGGCCTCAAGAAAAGCAGATTACATTCCATGGTGGGAGTGGGCTTCAGTCAATCAGTTCAAGGCCTTAAGAGAAAAAAGGGAGTTTCCCTAAGGTATGCTCTGCCTTGAGACTACAAACAGACATTTTGCTAGAACGCTGTTACTCTTCATTCTTCTTGTCACCTGACCTATGGATTTTGGGACATAAGCCCACAAGAGTCTCTGGCCTGTCATTCGATCTATGGTTCTTGGACTTGTCAGCCCCTTCCCCCTGCCCCAACAATCGCATGAGCCAACTTCTTGAAGTAAATCTCTCTTTCTCTCTCTAGCACTGATTTTGTTTCTCTAGACAACCCTGACTAAGACGCTAGCATTTTAAAAAATAGAATAGAAAAAAGTAAAGTAGAATAGAAAACTTCAGAGTGCATTTTATGAGTGCTATGTAATAACTATACAAATCACAGAAATACTATGACCAAGTTCAGTTAATAGAGAAGTAATCAGGGCTCCACGAGGCTGAATCTTCAGCTCCATGTATTTGTACACTGGGTTGTGGTATAAAAAGTATTTCTTATTGCAGGTCATGTTAAAAGTTGGAAAAACTGAACGAAGCCAATAATGATTTATTGGTTAAGATATGGGCACTTGAAGCTATTCTAGCCAAGTGGTGTCAGCTGGAAGGGCTTTTGGGGACATTTTTCTCATTCTTATAAAAGGGCAAGGGAGTGGATGTTGTTGCCCATACAAGTTACCACAAATAGTAGTCATCATGTTAGACAGCAAGGCTAGGAGGACAAGCTACTTGCTAAGACCTTTGAGGAAAGAAACTAGATATTTGCTAACATTATTAAGCCCCTAAATTAACCAGCCCTGGAACTGCCTTACTGATGGACTTCTTGCTATTTGAGATAATAAATACCCTTATTATTTAAGCCCCATGTAGTTGAATTTTCTATTAATATCATCCAAAATCTGCCAGCTATTAGAGGTGAATAGGAATCTCTCAGGTGGAGAAGTATGCTCTGAGCATAGAGAACAGAATAGATCAAATCACACAGTAGTTGGAAGAGCCTGTTCAGTATGACTAGAATCAGGGTGGATGTGTTAAAGAGATAGAACAGAAGGCTGGAAAGAACCATATATGCCATACTAAGAATTTACCTTTCTTAGTAATAGAGTCTTCAGGTGTTACTGAGTAGTGAAATAATAAATTAACATGATCAGATATTGATATTCCTTGGTTAAAGATTTTTTTTAATGCTTATATCCTAAATTAAGGAGCCCTGGTGGCGCAACGGTGAAGTGCTAGCTTATAACTGAAAGGTTGGTGGTTCAAACCTGCCCAGCAGCTCCATGGGAGGAAGACCTGGCGACCAGCTCCTGTAAAGATTACAGCCTAGGAAACCCTATGAGACAGCTCTACTCTACCATATAGTGTCTCTGTGAGTAAGAATCAACTTGACGGCTCCTAAAAACAACAACATATCCTAAATTTAGATATAGTTAACTTTCAGACATTTCAATATAAACATGCAATTTACATACCTCTAAAGAAAGTAGAGTCTCTTTCTTTTTTATAAGCATTAGATTGAATGCTGAGTACAGGAGAAAAGATTGAAGAACCAAATGGTTTTCTATATGCTGGCCCATTGTGTGAATACAGTTCATGCGAACGATTTCCCACCTAAACATCAGGAAAAATGGAAAACTATCTTACAAATTATTTCTTTCCATGTGCATATTGATAAATATTTAGTTTATGCTTGATTGTTCACATTTGCAATATTTACGATAACTAACAACTGTCTGGTTTTTAACATACTTTCCAACTTAATGCTTTATTTAATCCTCAGAAAAAGCCTATGAAATAGGTATTATTATTATTACCACTTTATGGAGAGGAAACAAACTCATAGAAGTTAAAAGATTTGTCTATGCTCATACTTTTTACTTTTATTTCCTTTTTCTAAAATTTAGCAGCCTTTATAGTCATATAAAGTTTATTTCTACAAATGCAGGGAAAGTTTAAAGTTCAAATACTGAACAATAAAAGCCTTCTCAGGTTAAACAGAAACTTTAGTCTCTTTAACATAGAATATAGCTGAATAATTCTGAATAAAGGGGAGGAACTGGAAAAATAATCCAGTTATTCCTAGGTGAGAGTCTCAGTTTATTTCCATATATATTTATTTAAAGACAAATATCAAGATATACAAAATACACACGTATATATAAGTATTGACTGCATAATTTGTGATTCCCCATTAACACACTAAACAAATATTTGGTTAAACCCATTGCAATTGAGTCAATTCTGACTCATAACAACCATACAGGACAGAGTAGGACTGCCCCATAAGATTTCTAAAGAGTGGCTGGTGGATTTGAACTGCTGACCTTTTGGTTAGCAGCTAAGCTCTTAACCACTGTGCCAACCAGGGCTCCAAATATTTGTCTAGCACCTATTATTTTCTTGCACTGGGCACAGAATACATTTAATTCTAGATAATATGAGATAAAGAATATGACAAAAATCTAGGCCATGAAGAGCTCACATTCTAATTGGATAAATATGCATGATTAGCATACATGAAATAATAAATATAGTACAGTAATATCACTAAGAACCCAACCAATCAATACAATATAAACAAAGAGGAGTTTAGAAGTGAGGGATATCAATGAAGTTTGAAAAGATAAGTAAGATTTCATATAGGAGGAAGAACTTAATGCTAGGATTTGGAGATGAAAGCATTTTAGGAGAGGCCAACAACATAAGCCTAGAGTGTTCACAGGTTAGGAAAATTAAGTATTTAGAGCAGCGATGTACATCCGGTGTGTACATGGAGAATGATCCATGTGCACTGGAGAAGAACGTGCATTGTGCTATTATTGGATAGCATATTCTGTATTAGGTCTGTTAGGTCTAGTTGGTTTATAGTGTTATTCAAATCCTTTATTTCTTTATTGATCTTCTTTCTCAGCGCTCTGCCTATTATTGAAAGTAGCGTATTGAAGTCTTCAAGTATTGTCCAACTGTCTGTTTCTCCCTTCAATTCTGTCGGCGTTTGTTTCATTTATTTTGGGGCTCTGATGTTAGGTACATACATATTTATAATTGTTATATCCTCTTGATAAATTGGCCCTTTTATCATTATATAATGCCCTTCTTTGTCTTTTATAACAGATTTTGACTAAAGGTCTATTTTGTCTGATGTAGTATAGCCACCCCATCTCTCTTTTGGTTACTGTTTGAATGGAATATTTTTTCCCATCCTTTCACTTTTGACCTATTTGTATGTTTGGGTCTAAGATGTATCTCATAGATATCAAATAGATGGGTCATGTTGTTTTATCCATTCTGCCACTCTCTGTCTTTTGATTGGAGAATTTAATCCATTTACATTTAAGGTAATTACCGATAAGGAAGGATTTACTTCTGCCGTTACGCTATTTGCTTTTCATGTGTCTTATACCGTTTCTGTCCCTCATTTTCTCCAGTAATGCCACATTTCCGTTTAGTTGATCTTTTGTAGTGAGCCATTTTGATTCCCTCCTTCTTCCCTTTTGTGTATATTTTTAAGATATTTTCTTTTTGGTTACCATAAAGATAACATTTAGCTTCTTAAATTTATGACAACCTAGTTTAAACTGATACAAATTTAACTTCGGAAACATACAAAAACTCTATACCTCTACTGCTCCTCCTCCCCTTTATGTAGTTATCATGATTACGTCTTTACACATTATGTGTCCAATAGCACTTCTAAACTCCTCCATGTTTATAGATTGTATTGATTGGTTTGGTTCTTACTTACTGTACTACTTTATTATTATTTCATGTGTGCTAATCATATTTATCCTGCGAGCTCTTTATGGCCTAAATTTTTATCATATCCTTTATTTTATCTCATATCATCTATATAAAAATTTATGATTATGTTTTATATATTTGTCTTTTGGACTTGTGTAGGATATAACTACTAAAGTTACAAACCAAAAACACCATAAAACTGGCAGAGCAGGAGGATGGAGAAGCGAGATGTTGGAGTCCACGTGGAGGCCTGGAGCACAGCCAGGTGATGGTGGGCCCCTGCTCCTCTGAAGGCAGCCGGATAGCCCCAACCACCACTACCACCACTACCACCACCTCCAATCCCTGCAGGCTCCATGGTGGTAGAGAATGCATGGTGGGGAAGGGAGGCCCCTTGCACCACGTGCATCCTTGACATTTGCCCGGGGTGACCCACAGGTGGTGGTGGGGGGAAGGGCAAGGGGAAAAGGGGGAAGAAGGAGAGAAAGGGGGGAGGGGAGGAACACTGGCACCAAAGACTCTTGCATAAGGTGGATTTTCACATAAGGACTGGGTTTTTGGAACCTAACCATGCTGGTGAGGAGTGCGTGTACTGAAATATGGCCAACAAAGAATGTATTATTTTCTCTATTCTCCCCATGCATAAAAGTTTTCTATAAATGATATCAAGGAAGAAATCACTTAAAATTTTTATGCCTTTGCATCCTAAAATATATTTGATTTAAGGATTTGTAGAAGTATAAATAAAGTTATTAAAGCTAACCTTAATTTCTATTAAGTAATTATAAGCATACAAATTTAACCTACCTCAGATGTATCCTTAAGAAAAAGAAAAGGCCTAATAGATCTTGATTTTAGATTTTCTTTTACAGGTTGTAGTCTCTCTAAAGAAACAAATTCAAAAATAAAAGATATTTTAATACTATTAAGCTACTTCTAATTAAACTCAATGAACCATTTTCTCTACAAGTAGTAAACTTTTTATAAATGTAGTTTCATGTTAATATTATTTGCTTACACAGGCATTAATTTTACTTTTTAAAAGCTAAATCTACTCCAGAATACTTTGCTTTAAAAGTGGATTTCTATTAACAGAATATAACTTTCAATTGTTTATTATTATACAATAAAGCTGAAACTCCTTGGGAAAAAATGGATTTCTAAATAAAATAAAATCATACTTGATATTCAAAGAAATCTTTTGGTTAATTTCTTTGAAAAAGGAAAGAATCCTTTCCAGCTGCATTCTGTCATCCCCAGTTGCGAGTTTTATAAATCTGGATAATCACCCATTGGATTTTCTTACAGTAGATACAGTGTAGGTGTTAAACACATAGTCTTTGGATTTAGATAGCCTCAGACAGAATCTTACTTTCGTTATCTGTGAGTTATGTAACCTTAGGAAAGTTACTTAGAGCCTTAGTTTCCTCATCTGTTGTGTGGAAATAATAGTATTTATCATACAGGGTTGCTGTGAGGTTTCAATGAGATAACAGATGTAACAAATGTAACAGTGCATCTAGTATTCATTCAGTTAACATTATTTGTTGATCATGTACTATATGCTAAGCACTGGTGCTCGACTCTGGAATTGTTATTCCTGCCGAATGATGCTTCCATTTTAGTGGGTAAGACAGAAAATAAAAATGTAAAGAAACAAAGGAGTGAATAATTATAAATTGAGATAGATGCTGTGCAGAAATAAACAGATTTTGGGGAAGGAGAATAATAGAGGGAGGTGACTACATTAACTGAAACATGTAAATGAGGAATAAGCAGTGGGAATACAGGGCACGAATATTTTCTACGCAGAAAGGAAATCAGACAGTTGTATTGAAAGAAAGTTAGTGAAGATATAGTGTAAGTGGAAGGCAGAGAGGCAGGGGATGAGATTAAATATGTAAACAAGGTCAGATCACACTTGATGTTGTTAAGGAGTATAGGTTTCATACTAAGTGCAGTGGGAAGTCATTTAAAGAAGTTTTAATCAGGAGATAATCAACCTACTTTAAAAAGATCACTATAATTTTAGAAAAGATAATGAATGTGAAATTTCTGTTGCCATTATAGAAGACCGAGTAATTAGTACCAGCCCTCCTGCTGAAGGCAACTAAAAAGGCTGCGTGAAATAATTTTATAGACCTTTAATAGCATCAAAGGGCTGAAAAATGGTAAGAGACTTCTGGTCCTAAATCTAAGAGAAGATAAGAACTCAGACTGTAAACCCAGTGTGCAAAGTTACCTTTTCCCTAATGATATGTGTGATGTGAAAATAAGCTCAATGTTATGGATTGAACTGTGTCCGCCAAAAATATGTGTTATAAATCCTAACCCCGATACTTGTGGGTAGGTGTCCTGATGGCAAAATGACTAAGCACTTGGCTGCTAACCAAAAGGCTGGCTGTTCGAACTTACCCAGTGGCTCCACAGGAGAAAGAGTTCGCAATCTGCTCCTGTAAAGATTACAGCCTAGAGAACTCTACGGGGGCAGTTCTACTCTGTCACATGGGGTCGCTGTGAGTAGAAAATGGACTTGACTCAATGGTACCTAACAACAACAACATACTTGTAGACGTAATTCCATTTAGAAATAGAGTGTTTCAAAAAATTATTGAGAGTTTTAGCAACAGCACATGATTAGGTATTGACCTTAGAGCAAGTCTGAGCAGGTAGCAAATGGAGGAAAATGTATCTCAAGTTCCAAACTACCTGGCAAAAGGTAGACCAAAAACCTTCTAATTAAGAAGAGAAGAACAGAATACAGAGCAGACAACTGATTCATCACACCAAATTGTCAGTGGGAAGCATCTACAATCAAGTACTGGCTCCCGACCTCAAGCTCTATAATTAGCCTGTGGCCTGACAAATCCAGAATTCTTCTGCTAATGTACTTCATTTTAAAATAAAAGTAGAAATCTGAGTTTAGCAAGAAGCATTAAGGACAGGTAAGATTTAGTTTCTTCAGACCTTAAGCTCAAATCCTGGTGGCCAACTCAGAAAGAATGAAGGGCTGGTGAATGATCTGACGCAGTCGGAATCAATAACTTTCAAGCTCCACAGTTTGGAGGTAAGAGGAGTGTTACGGATTGAACTGTGTCCCCACAAAAAAAGTTGAAGTCCTAACCCCGAGTACCTGTTAAGTAAACTTATTTTCAAATAGAGTCGTTGAAGATGTTATCAGTTAACATAAGGTCATACTGGAGTAGGATGGGCCCTAATCCAATATGAATGGCATCCTTATAAAAGAGAAGAGTCACAGAGAGACATAAAAAGGGAAAATGGCCACGTGAAGATGGCGGCAGAGATGGAACAAGCCAAGGAACATCTGGGGTTACTAGAAGCTAGGAAAGACAAGAAAGGATCTTCGCCTAGGGCCTTCAGAGAAAGCATGGCCCTAAGGACCCTGAATTTGGGCTTCTAATCTCCAGAACTGTGAGGCAATAAATGTCTGCTGTTTTAAATTAAAAAAGGAAAAAGAAATAAGAGTTTTCTTTGTTACATTAATGAGGCCATATCAGTGTAGGGCGTGTTTTAAGTCAATCTCTTCTGAGATACAAAAAGGGCAGACTAGGCACAGAAGTGAGGAAGCATTGATGCCACCTCTAGATGACCAAGAAGCTGAAGAAGAGAAACTGAAACAGACAAGGATTTTTTTCCCCAGAGCAGACAGAGAGAGCCTTCCCCTAGAGCCAGTGCACCAAATTTGGACTTCTAGCCTCCAAAAATGTGAGAAAATAAATTTCTGTTCATTAAAGCCACCTACTTGTGGTATTTCTGTTATGGAAGCACTAAGAAACTAAGTCACTCAGGTTTTAAGCAGCCTCATGGATTGAGAGAAACACAAAAATAAAAAGGTGTAATGTTCAATATGCCCCCCTCCCCACACACACTTACACACTCACTCACTTTAATCTGAGATACCAAAGAGTTACAATCTTAGGGTGAAAGGAAACCAGAAGTAAATCAGCTTGCATGTAGACCCCACATGATCCAGGGAAATAAAAGCCTTGAATTTGGGCTAAGGTATGCTTTGAGAAGCACTGCCCCCAGATGCCTAACAGAAACAAGTAAAAAATGGCTGGAGTAAAGTACCATCACCCTAGTCTTCAAATTGCTCCTACAAATAATTGCTCAAATAGGGTCCAGTACACGTTCACTTACTTGAAGCACTTACTGATGAAGATCAAAGACCACAGCCTTCAGTATGGATTACGCCTCAACATAAAGAAAACAAAAATCCTCACAACTGGACCAATAAGCAACATCATGATAAACAGAAAAAGACTGAAGTTGTCAAGGATTTCATTTTACTTGGATCCACAATCAGCACTCAAGGAAGCAGCAGTCAAGAAATCAAACGATGTACTGCATTGGGCAAATCTGCTGCAAAAGACCTCTTTGAAGTGTTTAAAAGCAAAGATGTCACCTTGAGGACTAAGGTGTGCCTAATCCAAGCCATGGTGTTTTCAATTGCTTCATATGCGTGCAAAAGCTGGACTATGAATATTGAAGACCAAAGAAGAATTGACGCCTTTGAATTGTGGTGTTGGCAAAGAATATTGAATATACCATGGACTGCCAGAAGAACCAACAAATCTGTCTTGGAAGAAGTACAACCAGAATGCTCCTTAGAAGCAAGGATGGTGAGACTATGTCTCACATACTTTGGACATGTTATCAGGAGGGACCAGTCCATGGAGAAGGACATCATGCTTGGTAAAATAGAGAGTCAACAAAAAAGAGGAAGACCTTCAACGAGATGGATTGACACAGTGGCTGCAAAAATGGGCTCAAGCATAACAACGATTGAGAGGATGGCGCAGGACCAGGTAGTGTTTTGTTCTTGTTGTATGTAGGGTCGCTATGAGTAGGAACTGACTCGACGACACCTAACAACAGCAACAACACACATTCAAAGATCATAAGGCACATGAGGAAATATGACATTATAAAAGAAAACAACCAGAAATAACAGCCAATACAGACCCACAAAGATTTTTGATGTTACAATTGCCAGGCACAGAATAAAAGATATGTTTGCCTGCTATGTTTAATGAAGTAAGAGACAAGCTTGAAAATATCAGAAGAGAATTAAAAAAAAATAAAAGTGACAAAGTAGATTGAAAAAGATGCATTCTTAATTCTTTCTTCTGACCTATAGTCTAGTTTTCTCTTTCTTTCACCTTAAACAGCAGATTTGATAACAGTTTACCAGCTACTGTTGAGTCAACACCAACTCATGATGACCTCATGTGTGTCAGAGAAGACTTGTGCTCCATAGGGTTTTCAATGGCTGTTTTTTCAGAAGTAGATCACCAGGTCTTTCTTCTGAGGCATCTTCTGTGGCCTTGAAGCTCCAACTTTTTGGCTAGAGCTCAGAGTGTTAACTATTTGTACCACTGACAGACTCCCAGATTTGACACAGTATAAGAAAAAAATAATAGAAATTTAGAATATAAACCAGAAGAAAGACTTTTGAATGCATCAGATAAAGACAAAAAGAGAAAAAATGCAGAGGAGAGAGCAAAAGAAACAGAGGACCTAGTAAAGTTTTATCAGTATTCCAAATGGGTAGGATAAAGATCAAAGATAGAGGCATTTTTAAAGAGCTATGACTGAGAATTTTCCAGAACATATGAAAGTTACCAATTCACAGATTTAAGAATGTAATGAATCCTAGGCAGGATAAAATAAAAATAAATTCACCCTTAAACATATAAAAATGCAAAAATAAAAAAAAGAAAATCTTAAAAGCAGCCAGAAAAGATTGCTTTAAAAAAGTGACAATTAAACCAACTTATCAATGGCAACAATGGAAGCCAGAAGATAGTAGAAGAATATTTACAATGTGCTAGGACAAAAAAAAAAAAACAAAACAAAAAAAAAACCTACCATCCTAGAATTCTATATTTGATAAAATATTCTTCCAGAATGAAGGTGAAATAAAGAATTTTTGGACAAACACTCCCAAAAGCCGACCACAATAAGATATGCACTAAAGGCAATTCTAAAGAAGGTACTTAAGGGAGAAGAAAAACGATGTCAGATGTAAAGACAGAGAAGTAAAAACTTAAATGAACATAGGTTGTATAAAGAAAGTAATGTCTTGTTTGTTTAAATGATATGGTATTAAAATTCTAATATGTAGTATAATATGATACAGTATAAAATACGTAGGAAAAAGCACAACACTAATAACATAAAAGGAGTGAAAAATAATTGAAGAGTTCTAAGATCCTTTATTGTCCAGGACGAGGGTGATATTAAATTTTGATAGGATGCATATTACAATTTGTAGGCTATTAATGTAAATAATAGAAACAGAGTATATAATTTCCAAACTAATAAAGGAAAAAAGTGAAATAAGAAAATGAATCCTAAAGAAGGCAAGAGAACAGAGAAAAAGAAGCATCAAATGTGCATTACCAATATAGACAACAAAATAAGATGGAAGATTTCAATCCAAAGATATCAGTAATTACATTAAAGTATAAATGGCATAAATGCTCCATTTCAAAGACAAATATTATCAGATTGGATTCTTAAAATCTAACCATATACCTGTGTTTTATTGACTATGCAAAGACATGTGACTGTGTGGATCATAACAAATTATGGATAACATTGTGGAGAATGGGAATTCCAGAGCACTTAATTGTACTCATGAGGAACCTGGACACAGATAAAGAGGCACTCGTTAGAACAGAAAAAGGGGATACCGCGTGGTTTAAAGTCAGGAAAGGTGTATGCCAGGGTTGTATCCTTTCACCATACCTATTCAATCTGTATACTGAGCAAATATCCGAGAAGCTGGATTCTATGAAGAAGAATGGGGCATCAAGATTGGAGGAAGATGCATTAACAACCTATGTTATGCAGATGACACAGCCTTGCTTGCTGAGAGTGAACAGGACTTGAAGCACTTACTGATGAAGATCAAAGACCATAGCCTTCAGTATGGATTACGCCTCAACATAAAGAAAATAAAAATCCTCACAACTGGACCAATAAGCAACACCATGATAAATGGAGAAAATACTGAAGTTGTCAAGGATTTCATTTTACTTGGATCCACAATCAACACCCAAGGAAGCAGCAGTCAAGAAATCAAAAGACACATTGCATTGGGCAAGTCTGCTGCAAAGGACCTCTTTAAAGTGGTGAAAAGCAAAGATGTGATCTTGAAGACTAAGTTGTGCCTGTCCCAAGCCATGGTGTTTTCAATTGCCTCATATGCATGCCAAAGCTGGACAATGAATAAGGAAGACCGAAGAAGAATTGACGCCTTTGAATTGTGTTGGCAAAGAATAGTGAATATACCATGGACTGCGAGAAGAACGAACAAATTCGTCTTGGAAGAAGTACAACCAGAATGTTCCTTAGAAGCAAGGATGGCAAGACTACGTCTCACATACTTTGGACGTGTTATCAGGAGGGATCAGTCCCTGGAGAAGGCCATCATGCTTGGTAGGGCAGAGGGTCGGTGAAAAAGAGGAAGACCTTCAACAAGATGGACTGACACAGTGGCTGCAAAAATGGGTTCAAGCACAACAACGATTGTGAGGATGGCGCAGGACTGGAGAGTGTTTTGTTCTGTTGTACATAGGGTCACTATGAGTAGGAACTGACTCGAGGGCACCTAACAACAACAGCAACCATATGATGCTTATAATAGATAAATCTAGATTATAATGTTACAGGGAGTTGGTAGTAAAATGATGGAAATAGACATATTATGCAAAAGTTAGCCGGAAGAAAGTTGGTTCTTTGAAAAGATCAACAAAATTGACAAACCTTTAGTTAGGTTTGCCTAGAAAAAAAGAGAGAAAACTCAATTTACTAAAATCAGAAAGTACAAATCAGTACAAATCAGAAATCGGACCCTACTGAAATAAAAAGGATTATAAAGGAATACTATGAGCATCGTACACTTTTATGGATTGAATTGTGACCCCCAAAATGTGTATCAACTTGTCTAGGCCATGATTCCCAGTACTGTGTGGTTGTCCACCATCTTATGATCTGATGTGATTATCCTATGTGTTGATATCTGATGTGATTACCCTATCCTAAACTCTATGATGTTAATGAGGCAGGATTAGAGGCAGTTATGTTAATGAGGCAGGACTCAACCTACAGGATTAGGTTATATCTTGAGTTAATCTCTTTCGAAAAACAGAAGAGAGAATTGAGCAGAGAGGAGAGGGACCTCATACCACCAAGAAAGAACCACAGGGAACAGAGCACGTCCTTTGGACCTGGGGTCCCTGCACTGAGAAGCTCCTAGACCAGGGGAAGAGTTATGAGAAGGACCCTCCCCCAGAACCGACACAGAAAGAAAGCCTTCCTCTGGAGCTGGCGCCCTGAATTTGGACTTCTGGTCTCCTAGACTGTGAAAGAATAAACCTCTGTTTGTTAAAGCCATCCACTTGTGGTATTTCTGTTATGGCAGCACAAGATAACTAAGACATACACCAACAGACTAGATAATTTAGATGAAGTGGACAATTCCTAGAAAGACACAAACTACTGAAACTGACTCAAGAAGAACTAGACAATCTCAATAGACCCACAACAAGTAGAGAAATTTATTAATCAAAAACTATCCACAAGAAAAGCCTAGGTCCATGTGGCTTCTCTGGTGAATTCTACCGAAAATCTAAAGAATTAATACTAATTCTTCACAAACTCTTCCAAAAACTAAAAGGGGAGGGAACACTTTCCAGCACATTTTATGAGGCCAGTATTTCCCTGATAAACAAAACCAGATGAAGACATCATAAGAAAAGAAAACTACATACATCTCTTATGAATATGGACACAAAAACCCTCACCAAAGTACCAACAAACCAAATTCAGCAACTTATAAGATGAATTATACACCATGATCCATGGGATTTAGCTCAGGAATGCAAGGTTGATTCAACATACAAAAATCAATTAATGTAATACATCATAGCAATAGCATAAAAAAACAAAAATCACAAGATCATCTCAATAAACACAGAAAAAGCATTTGACAAAATTCAACACCCTTTCAGGATAAAAACACTCAATAAACTAGGAATAGAAGGGAACTTCCTCAACCCAATAAAGATCATCTACAAAAAAAATCACAGCTAACATCATACTTAATGGTGAAAGATTGTATGCTTTCTGCCTAAGATCAGGAACAAGAAAAATGTCCACTCTCATCACTTCTAGTCAACATTATCCTGAAGGTTCTAGCCAGGACAATTAGGCAAAACAAAGAAATAAAAGGCAGGAAAACAGGAGATACGGGCCCAAAAGCCTAAAGAGGAGAATTTTTAAGAAAAGAGTAATCAACTAACTATACTATTATTGAGAGGTGAAAGAAAATGAAAAAAATCCTTTGGATTTAGCAACGTGGATAACATTGGTCATCTTGATCTGTGTAGTTCCAGTAGAATGGTAGGGGCAGAAACCAGATTACAGTAGGTTGAGTTGCAATGAAAGTAGAGATAGCATGTGTAAACAAATCTTCTGAGACTTTCGGCTATGAAGATGAACAGAGAAATGAGGCAATATGGGGCAATGTGGAGTCAAGGAGCCTCAGTCAAGGAGGCTGGTAAGGATGACATAATTGAATGCTGTATGTGATAATGTCAGAGAAAGAGAAAAAACAAAGACAACAAAAAACAATCAAATTCTCTGACAATCTGTAATGCTAATTCCTAGCTCACACATGCCTAAATTTCTACTCCTGTAAGGTAAGTAAATTTTTATTAAGAATTATGCAAGCTGTCTCTTCTGGATTTTGTTTTTTTAACAATAACAAGAAAACTCTTGGGATTGAACTGAAAGAGAACTCAAAGATTTTCTTCCTAGAAAAAAACCAAATAACTCTATAAAAATAAAAAATATATTCTCATTTTGTGAATTCTATAAACTGTCCATTCTGATATTTAACAGCTCTTCCTCTTAGGATATTCTTCTTTATAGATCATTGTGAAATGGTTTGCACTGTATTCATACACTCATATACTTTCATGTAAATGCCTTTAACAGGGACATCAAATTCTCAAGAACTTTAAAGACACACATTAATAAATAATAAAAAAATAATTAAACCCCAATTAATAAATCAATCTCAAAGTTGAAGTAAATATTATGTTACACAAAGAATTACCTATTGATTTATTGTCTTGTTTTTTTGCTTTTGTTGGAAGAAAATATGGTCTTAAATTTGACTTTTCAAAATGACTCCTTTTATGGTCAGGCTCACTTTTGAAGGAAACACACCTGGAAGAAATAAAAATTAATCTCAGTTAAAATAACCTGATAATTTACAAAATTAATCCCAAAAATAAGTTTGGAGAAATGTGGTGAAGTCTCAGTTATATACATTGGGACGCTGTTATATTAATATTATCATAGCACAAAGTGTAAAAGATTGGGACTGACTGAGAAAGAGCTGAAAATATTAGTAATAATTATTTAAAGTATGTGGGGACAGGAGACCACCTATTTTTGTGACAGAATTGAAGGTACTCCAGGAAACCATCATTCATAAGCTAATTAACATTCAGAAAAATATGCTGGAAATTAGTTAAATGAAATATCAGGGATATTGTCATATCTGAGGTCGAGTGGTGGGCCGGTGAGTTAGGGACAGTTCAGACAGCAGAATAGTATGCCAGATTGGGTCAAAGTATTTATTTACTACAGACAAAAAGTTTTCTACATAAAATTCTTTAATTGGCTATTGATGGTATATAAGAAAGTTAATAATATTATATAATTAATGATATTTCATATCTCTGAAAGGACATCATGTTTGGTAAAGTACAGGTTCAGCGAAAACGAGCAACACCCACAATGAAATGGATTGATACAATAGCTGCAACAATGGGCTCAAACATAACAAACAATCATGAAGATGGTGCAGGACTGGGCAATACTTTGTTCAGTTATACAGAAGCTCTCCATGAGTTAGAGTCAACTCAGCGGCAACTAACAACGACAACATACCTCTAAATGCTGGAGCAACCCATGACTCAGTCCTGAGACCTCAGACACTCACCCTAAGTTGATATCATTCAGTCCCACACCTTTAAATATTACCTAAAGGCTGATGTCACCTAGATTTACACTTCAGGTCTCAACTGCTTCTCTGAGCCCCAGATTTATATATCCAACTGCCTACATGACCTATGGTAAAGTAGAGGGTCAGCGAAAAAAGGAAGACCCTCAATGAAATGGATTGACACAGTGGTTGCAATGATGGGCTCAAGCATAGCAATGATTGTCAGGATGGCAGAGGACTGAGCACTGTTTTGTTCCATTGTACGTGTGGTCGATAAGAGTCGGAACTGACTCAACGGCACCTAACAACAACATGACTTATACATTTAGATGTACGATAAAAACCAAAAACCAAACCTGTTGCCGTCGAGTCCGACTCATAGCAACCCTATAGGAGGTGAGAGTAGAACTGCCCCATAGGATTTCCAAGAAGTGCCTGATGGATTCAAATTGCCAACCTTTTGGTTAACAGCCATAGCACTTAACCACTATGCCACCAGGGTTTCCAGATGTACAATAGGCCTCTCAAACATAACATATTCAAAACCAAATTCTTGATTCCATCCCTTTCCCAATCAGTTTCCTCACCCAGGCTTCCTAATACCCATTCAGTCATAGGCTTAGGCCAAAAACTTTGTGGTCCTCGTGGATTCCTCTTTCGCTCATTCCCGACTCCAATCCCTCAGCAAATCTCGCTGGGTCTTTCTTTGAAATCCCAAATTGAACCACTTCTTTCCTCCTTACTTCCACCCTAGTCCAAGACCCCTTCATCTCTCATCTGATCTACTCTACTTCTTCTATCTGCTCTCCCTGCTATCACTCTTGTCCTGCACAGGCTAGCCTCCATGTAGCCATGGTGACACAAGTAAAAGGTAAATGTGATTGTCATTTCCACCAACTGCATCCTGTCAGACTTATTCTAAATTCTCACTGCCAAAGAGAAACTTTTCTCCCAAGTCCTACGTTTCTGAGTAGAGGAACTTCCACTGAATGCCCCCGTGGGCCTCGCTCTGTTCTTTCTCTCCACCCTCAGACGTCTCCACATGAGAGCAGAGTGAATTTTCTGGCTGGTGAGTTTAGGGAAAGGAACTTCAGCACCCACTTAAGGACCTGGGCAGTAGACCAGCAGCAAACAGGCTGTCATTCTAGGGTCTTCTAATAGAGAAAGTGAGAAACAAGGAGGCCTCTAGCAATGACTCTCAAACCTCTTGCTGTAGATTAGAATCATCTGGGGTGCTCTGAAAAAATATCTAGACTCAGGCTCTTCCCCACCAGTTAAATCACCATCTCTAAGGTGAGGCCCAGGATATTTTTTTCAAACCTCTCAAGTGATTCTAATGAACAGCCACAATAGAGAAGCCCTGCTGCAGAGTCTCACGTTTCTCCAGGTATGAGAAGTAAGTGGGAGTCATCCTCCAGCGGCTGAGAAGAGGAAACATTCAGCCCAACAGTGAAGTCCCCCAGAAGCTTGTTGAAGGAGGGAAGACTGTGACCCTTCCAGAATTACAGTGGGGACTTAAAGGAGCCTGTCTACGGGAACTGAGGAATTGTATGGGTTGTGGCAAGAGAGGCAGAAATCTCTGTTTCTATTTGGATAAATGTCTTGGTCTTCTCAGCCTTTCCTGCTCCTACCTCACCACACTTACCCATTATAAGTTACACCTTACCTCAGATTTTAGAAATGCTTGCCTTATATAAACATGGCTTAAGTATATTTCATTATTATCATATTTCTAATAATTAGAATATGTGACTATATATTGAAAGAATAAAGCTTATATTTGTTTTGAGTGCCTGTACGTGCTGAGAGAGCTTAGATGGTACAAGCAGTTTGCAATCGACTGCTAACTGAAAGGTGGGTGGTTCAAACCCACCTAGCAGCTCTGCAGAAGAAAAGGCCTGGTGATCTGCTTCTGTAAAGATTAAAGCCTACAAAACCCAGTGGAGCTGTTCTACTCTGTAACACATGGGCTTGCCATGAGTCGGACGCCTACTCAACAACAGCTAAACAACAACTATATGCTAGGGGCATTTTAAACTCTTCACATGTATTAACCCATTTAATTCTCACAACACCACTATGGAAAAATATAAAGCTGAGGCAACTGAGGCACAGAGAGGTTATGCAATTTGTCCAAGGTCACAGAGCTAGTAGGAATCAAAGCTAGGTAACCACTCTGTAAGTCCCACCCCTTAATCGCTATACTAGACTAATGTCACACACACTATATGATATATATTGAACTGGAATGAGGAAGAAGGAATTGAGTCAGTCCTACTATATGCTGAGACTGTAACCATATTCTCCATTCATATTTAATTATATTTTATGTAGGTAAGTTTATCCCTCTCTTACAAAAAATATTTCCAAATGGAATACTCTTTTAACAAGTCTTAGTGTAGACTTTAAAAAAAAAAAAGAAAATATTTCTTCTAACTAGAAACCCTTGTTAATCTAAAAGAAAATATTTTCTAATTTGTCTGTTTGCCCCTAATTTGTTTCCTATTTCTTACCACTTCGTAAATCCCTGAAAATAAACTGTCATTTTCACCCAGTAGTGAATGCTTAGGTAATGGAGAAATCATTTTTTCTCTTAAAAAAAAGAAATTGCTATGTTCCAGGTAATTTTTTAAAAGGACTTTTGTTAAAATAAGTAGGGCTCTTTTTATTAAGGCCTAGTAATGAAAAAGTATGATGTTTATTGAAAAGTCTCAGACTGTACACAAACGAAAGCCAGAAGACAGAGATGTTGGACAATTGTAAAACTCTCTGCTGATCAGGAAAGTAATCCTAGGAAAATCCTGTCAACAAATTTTGAGCATTCGTGGCTGACATTTTTATCAGTTCCTGTCTATCCAAGGAAAATGCGGAAATCCTGAACTAATAGTGACATGAAAAAGATGTCTCTGAGAGTGACTAAGAAAGAAGCCCTAAGAGTTTTAACCCTAAACCAGTGGCTCTCAATCCTAACTTTATATAAGAATCATTTGGGGTGTCTTTAAAATACTGATGCTTGGGGCCCACTCCAAACTAATTAAATTAGAATCCAGTTACTTTGAATCTCCCCAGGTGATGCTAATGGTAGCTGGGTTGAAAGATACTACTCAAATTGAAAGCAAAGCTCAGCTACAAATAAGCCTGGGTCCCAAAACCACAAACCCATTGCCATCGAGTTGCTTCTGACTCACAGAGACCCTATAAGACAGAGTAGAACTGCCCCATAGGGTTTCCAAGGCTGTAATCTTTATGGGAGCAGACTGCCACATCCTTCTTCAGCAGAGCAGCTGGTTAGCAGCTGAGCACGTAACCACTGTGCCACCAGGGCTCCTAAACCCGTGTAGATTCCACCGATTAGATGATTATGGCACCAGGTTGAGAGTTGTTATGGTATTCATCAGGCCAAGAAAACATTGGAACAGATGCATAATGAGAGTGGAACGTAAGCTAGAGCAGTGGTTCTCAAAGGGTGGTCTCTGGACCAGCAGCATCAGAGCACCTGGAAACTTGTTAGAAATGCAAATTCTCAGGCCCCAGCCCAGACGTATTGGGTCAGAAATTGTGGGAATGGTAACTGTTTGATGAGAAACTATTTGTTCTGTAAACCTTCATCTAAAGTACAACAAAAAAAAAAGAAAAGAAAAAAAATTCTGGGAATGGAACCCAGTAATCTGTTTAATAAATCATCCCGGTGATTCTGATGCATCTTCAGGCTTAGAGAGCTACTGGGCTAGAGCCATATGAATCATCTAGTTGTTACAAACTGCCATCAAGTCCCTGGCTGATGGCGACCCCATGCACAGCAGAATGAAACACCGCCAAATCCTGAGCCATTCCCATGATCGGTTGTGCATTGGACCGTTGTCAACCATATTGAATTCTCACAAGTAGATCGTCAGGCCTTTCTTCCTACTCCGTCTTAGTTCAAAAGCTTGCTGAAACTTGTTCAGCATCACAGCAACACATGAGCCTCCAGGCAGATAGGTGGTAGCTGCACATGCGGTGCATTGGTCAGGAATCGAACCTGGGTCTCCTGCATGGAAGGCAAGAATTTCTACTGGTGAACCACCTGGAGAATCTCTTTAAATGCAGCATCAGACTCAGAGGTCTGGGATGGCAATAGAGATTCTGCATTTCCAACAAGCTCCCAGGTAATGCCAATGCTGCTGAATGGAAGACTACACTTTGAATAGCAAGAGGTTAGAGGTCAAAAATGAGAAAGGCATGCAGTTACCAGAAGGTCTATGCTCCAGTGGTAGCTGTTACGAGACTAGGTTTAGGCTAACCTGAAAACTGTGTGAATGAGATCAGGTGTCTTGGTTTAGTGTAGGAGTGAGTTTTGCAAGCACTGGTGTAGATTGGTATTCTGGGTTAAGTTATAAGTAACATAATTTATAAGACCAGGAGCTGCATCTCAAGATTTGGAGGAATTTAATGTATACACTGTAACCAACAGATCATTTTTGATATAAGGACGGAAACTTTCTGCCCTAAGCTCTGTTTTTAAAGCAATCTTCCTGGTGTGGCTAGAAAAGGTCCAACTGCAAGATGGGTTGCTTCATGGAAGAGGCAGGTTATGGCCAGGCTTACGGAGGAGACCTCCTGATTTTTAACTATCTTCTTTACTACTTCACGATATTTCTAAAATACAAATCTGAGTGTGCACTGCTCTTTAATGGCTCATCTCTGCTTTAGGAGATCGCTCAAAGTTCTTTAACTGACTTATTAGGCCCTTTGTTACCTGGCCTTTACTTATTGCTTTAGCGTCATTCTAACCAGTCTCCAATCTCTACCTCATACCCTGTTGGAGTCTAGCAACACTGAACTACTTTTGGTTCCTCAAACGAACCTCCTCTAAGAGACTTTCACTGATCCCATGTTAGGAATCACTCTCTGGAACAACTGGTGTTTGCCTATTCACTTATCTGAATAATCCATTGAATTTTAATGACAGAGGTATTAACTACTGTTGCACAGTGGTTAAAGCGATCGACTGCTAACTGAAAGGTCGGTGGTTTGAAACCACCAGCAGCTCCGTGGGAGAAAGATGTGGCAGTCTGCTTCCGTAGAGATTTACAGTCTTGGGAACCCTATGGGGTCATTAGGAGTCAGAATCGACTTGACTGCAGTGGGTTTGGTTTTTCTGGATTTGTTGTATCTCCAGAATATAGCAGGCACTCAATAAATATTTGTAGAATAAAATTGATAAATGAAAATTATAGTGGTATACAATAGCAGAGCTATTGTTAACAAGCTTAAACTGAAACTATCTGCAAGGATATTTGATTCAAACTTAATTAAGGGCCCAGAAACGACAAAAAGTTGTTTTTGAAATTTATTCAAGTATGAGTGAAATCTACTATTATGTTGAACAGTAATTTAGGTTCTACTTCTAGAAACAGAAGACTCGGTGGTTTGGACTATCCTGAGAACAACTAGAAAAGCTGGACAAAATATTAAAAACATTTGTTTGAAGATATCTGGGAGCCCCCAAAGGAATGGAAGGGCCAAGAACTCGAGAAAAGGAAAACATCCAGAAATTAAGTCTGGTATTTGGGGCTGCATTTTTGTCAATTCCAAAATCAGCTGCAGAGAGGCCAAAAAGCTGTCTTGTGCTTTTGACAGATGGACGTGGCTGTAGAAGCAAAATTGATATTCAGGTCCCACTGAAGAAGAAAGGTCTTAGTAAACGTTTCAGACTTTGGTTTTGAACCCCAGGTGGTTATACAACAGAAGTTAAAGTTGAACCTAAATAGATAAGCCCTCAAAAGAACTAAAGTCCAATTTTGAATCACCTCGAACCTGGTCTAGGGTTGCTGCTGTCCCTAGCCTAGCCACTTGCCAAAAGCCAGCACAGATCCTCTCTGGAGAGGAAATCATCTAGAGCTTCAAATTATATCTCTATTTTTTTCAAATGTAGTGTTCAGTTTCTCAGTAAGCATTATCAGGCGTGTGAGGAGATAAGATTACATGCCCCCAACCCAAGGACAACAATAGACAAGAGAAAAAGACCTACAGGGGATCTATGGACTAGCTATGTTTAATATGTTCAGGGAATTGAATAGTAATTTACAGTACATGGTTTATTTCTTCATTTTTGCATAAATTAATTGGGATGCTATCTTTTTAAATATATTGTTGTTGTGTGCCAACTCCTAGCGACTTTGTGTGACAGAGTGAAACTGCCACAAAAGGTTTTCTAGGCTATAACCTTTACAGAAGCAGATCACCAAGTCTTTTCTCCCATGAAGCTGCTGATGGGTTTGAACTGCCAACATTTCAATTAGCAGCTGAGTGCTTAACCACTCTGCCACCAGGGTAGTGACGTCACTAGAGAGGTACAAGGGGATGTGGCTGCACCAGCTGACACTGTCAGAGGGGATGACACCAAAAGACTGTCTATAAAATTCTTGTGCAGTGTTTCAGCAGAAATTTATTACTTTTTATAAAAATATCCGTGTAGGAGGGGAGGGGTAGGGATGGAAAAACACTAAATAAGACAATAGATAAGGGGTAACTTTGGTGAAGGGTAAGACAGTACACAATTCTGGGGAAGCCAGCACAACTTGTACAAGGCAAGGTCATAAAAGCTCCATAGACACATCAAAACTCCCTGAGGGACCGAATTGCTGTGCTGAGGGCTGTGGGGACCATGGTCTTGGGGAACATCTAGCTCAATTGGCATAAAATAGTTTATAAAGAAAATGTTCTACATTCTACTTTGGTGAGTAGCATCTGGGGTCTTAAAAGCCTGTGAGCAGCCATCTAAGTTACTACACTGGTCCCATCCTTTCGGGAGCAAGCAAGAATGAAGAAAACTAAAGATACAAGGGAAGAATTAGTCCAAAGGACTAATGGACCACAACTACCATGGCCTCCACCAGACTGAGGCCAGTACAGCTAGATGGTGCCCGGCTACCACCACTGACTGCTCTGACAGTGATCACAATAGACAGTCCCGGACAGAGCTGGTGAAAAATGTAGAACAAAAATCTAACTCATAAAAAAAAGGCCAGACTTACTGGCCTGACAGAGACGGGAGAAATCCAGAGAGTATGATCCCTGGACACCCTTTTAGCTCGGTAATGAAGTCACCCTTGAGGTTCACCCTTCATCCAAAGAAAACAAAACGAGACTAAAGGGGCACATCAGCCCAGGGGCAAGGACTAGAAGGCAGGAGGGAACAGGAAAGCTGGTAATAGGAAACCCAAGGTCAAGAAGGGAGAGAGTTGACATGTCATGGGGTTGTTAACCAATGTCATAAAACAATATGTGCACTAATTGTTTAATAAGAAGCTAGCTTGTTCTGTAAACTTTTATCCAAAGTATAATAAAAATAAATTAAAAAAAGAAAAAAAAATCCCTGAAGTTATAACAACAAAAACATTTTTCATAAACCTAGCTTACATGTATCAATATACCTACAAGGCTAAAACTCTATGTTAATTTACTTTTTAAGCCTTCTAATGCTCTCCAGTCAGAGTTGTCATTATTACCCAATCACAATGATGCTTCGAATCATGTTGTTTCATCTGCGCGTGCTACAAGCACGCGCTGTTTTTGTAGCTGCCGAATGTTTTTATAGTTGCTGACTTTGTCAAATTTTCTGGTGTTTTAGCTACAATATTGTGGTAATTAGTATTTGTGAACCTGTATCAATAACCTTTTTGAAAATGAAGTAGTAATTAAAGGAAAAGGAATGATACACAGGAATTAATGATTTCTGAGTAACATTAGTACAAAAAAAAATTACATATCCTCCTCACTTGTTGATTATCTCGTTATCTGACATTTCGCATTTATGACAGCAGTAAAAAAATCTAGTACTTGACTATTCTGAGCATTAATGATGTATGTCTGGCAGTAACAAATGCCAAGGTGTGAGGCAAGAGTAATGCTGGCTGTGATGGGTAAGGTTATGTTTCAGCTTGGCTGGACCATGATTCTCAGTGGTTTGGCAGTTATGTAATGATATACTTTGGAAGTTATGTAATGATGTAATTTGACAGTTATGTAATGATGTATTCATCCTCCATTTTGTGATCTGATGTGGTCATCCTCCATTTTTGCATAATGCCAATTTTTCATATAATGACCTGGTCTTTGGAACCTAACATGTCAATAAGTGAGGAGTGGATGCACTAAGGATTCTGTATGGTCTGGTATGGGAGGGAGTCCATGGGGAGGTTGACACCATGAGTTACGGCACTTGGCAACACCAACCTTAGTGACACCACCACACCAGGGCTCCTTCTTTCTAAATGTAGCAGAGAATTAATACATATTTTGTTGTTATACATAGTTCTGTTTTATAGAAAAATTAAACAATATATGTTAAAACTATGAGTGTTACCAGGAATCCTGTTAGTTGAAATCACCAGTATCTAAAGAACTTTGTTTCACTCTTAAGAACCATATAAAGCAGAATAAAAGGCTACTTGAAGACAGGTAGATGGTAGACAGGAGTCATCCTAGATGCAAACATCGTAGGCTAGAAATGCCTGATGCTTGGACTTATCTACATGTTCCAGACCTTTTTCCTAATTTCTTCAACCAAATTTTATTTCCTTTGGCTTAGGTTATACCCTGATTCTTGTTTAAATTCTTGAACTTTCCCTATTTTTTTTTTTTTTTTTGCTGGTGTTGGCCTTCTGAGTGCTGGTCTATTCAAATTTACTTGTTCTTTGGAGATACGTGCTTGTCTGGTTTTACAATTTAGACTCTGACTTTGCCTCTGGCCTAAAACTTTACAGTCAACCAGACTTACATTGTGTGTAAGGAACATTACTCAGCTGTTGATGGGTCATACTGTGACTAACACAGTTTCAATGATGCCTTTATGAACTACTTAGGAAGTAGTTTTAAGGGGTAATAACAGCACCGTCCTGAAAAATACTACCATAAAACATATTATACATTGCCTTTAAATGCATCTAATGGGTCACTAGACCTATATTATACTGTTCCATAAGGATATATACATGAATATTTTCCCCTTCCCCATGTTTCCAACTTCCATTTAATGCAATTTTTTCTGAGTATTATTTTAAACTTCCACTTTAATATGGATAGTTCTCTAAATGATTTTTAAGTAAAGTTATTGCTGTATCTATGTAAATAAAAGTAGTAATATATGAAGTTTGTGATAAAACTAAATTATGCAAACAATTAATACTTATCTGTGCTAGCGACAAACCACTTTTTCTTAACATCTGAACCCACAATGGAAACAAATTCTGATATCCCGATAAATCATAAATAAGAAAAGCCTGAGTAAGCTGTGTTTTGTGCCACAATCTGAATGCTTACAAGAAAAATGATAGTATTAGCTACAGAATAAATGAGATAAGAATAGCTACTACCTCCAAAATCCAATTGATCTGAAATCATATTGATTCTACATCTTAGGGCTTCTTTTGGTTGAGTTCTCCTCTGTATTTCTGATGCTGGGAAAATTATATAGCATACACATACACAACACCAGTGAAAGACCGAGCATGACGTATTCAGGCTATCCCTTATAAGTACACAGAGAAACTGCATTACTTAGTTTTCCAGGCAGACATTTTTCTTAAATTTTATTAGTTAAAGTTTGAAATAAAGCCTGACATTAACCTGAGGCAATACAGTAGAACTCAAGAAAAGCCTTTTTAAAAAATTCAGAATTGTAATTACCATCTGTATTAGTGAAGTATTATGATAAATATGTTATAAACTATGTGTACTCAGAATTCTAATCTAGTATATTTTAACTCATAACCATTACAAAATGTGCCTTTATTTGACAAAGCTTACATTTAACATAGAGTGCATCTAACACAAATATACAATAATGCTTTAAAACTCCAAATTGAAAGTTTGAGGTAGTTACGATGGTTACCTTCTTTGTTTTTTAATGTCATGTGATTTGTCTTCTGTGATGCTTGATACTGTCTTAAGTGTAGATTTAGTAGTAGGCTGTTCAAATTCAAATTGAAAATCAAATGTCAGGGGACTAATCAAAGACTTTTTCCTTCTTCCACTCCGAAGCCTATTGATCTGCAGCAAAGCAGAAGTATAACACGGTGAAAAAAAAAATCAGTACTTAATATCTAGGTAAAATCCTGAGTGGAAAGGACAAAAATTAATCTCTATTTACACACAACACACGGAATTTATGTGGATTGCTATAATGGAAAAGTATTACAGACTTGAAATTGGAGGGCCTGAGTATCAACCTTTTTAGGCCATTATTGTGTGACTGCAGCCCCCTTTTCTTCTATCTATAATTCTCTCCTAACCCTAAAATTCAGAAGGAAGGGAGGACCCAAATGGTTTTGGGTCTTGGTCTTGCTGAGTTTAAGAGACAGAAACCAGAGTTCAAGGAGGATAAAGCAGCTAGAACTTGTAGGGCAGTGTACTTGAGAGGAGGTAGCTGCACAGAGAGAACTCCAGAGGTTGGAAGAGAGGTCCCCTTGAGTGCTTGACTGAGTAATGATCTGCACATGCTTGAAGTGAAACTCTAAGAGGCTGGGGAAGAAACCATGGAAAGCAGTAGGCTGAAACAATTCTTGGGAATCACACAGGGCTGGGGATAAAGAGTTCCCTTTTACTCCAACTGAGGGCTTCAAACCGGTTCATTCCAACAAGATCCCCAGGTGATTCAGGTCTTGTTAAAATGTAGATTCTGATTCAGTATATCTGGGGGCGGAAATGCAAATTCTCATAACTCACAGGGCATTGGGTAGAGTACTCAGAAGGGAATCACCTTAAGTATTCAGGCTAAACTAGCCCTAGAGGCTTCTTAGGACCCATCCTAATAAAGCTTAATAGAAAGCCTCAGAAGGATCCAATTGCTTCAAGGTGACTTAAATGCATTCCAGTACAAAATCCAATACTCCTTAAGGAATACAACAAGATCTCACACCCAACAATGTAAAATCCCATCAGTCAACCAAAAATTACAAGCCATGCAAAAAATAAGGAAAATACAACTCATAACGTGGGGGAAAAAAAAAAGAAACAGACACAGAAATGGCCTAGATGATAGAATTAGATGATACAAGGACATTAAGACAGCTGTTACAAATATTATAAATATGCCCAGGGATAAAGGACAATGTAAATGTAATGAAGAGAGAAATGGAAGACTTGGGGGAAAAGAAAAGAATTTCTAGAGATGAAAAACACGCTTCAGTATGTTTATCAGTGTAAAAAGTAAGTAGCATTAGCAATAACACTCTTAGCCATTTATCCCAGAGAAACAAAAAAATGAAAAGTTATGTTCACACAAAAACCTATACATGAATGTTTACTGCAGTTTCATTTTTAATAGCAAAATACCGAAAACAACACAAATGTCTTTCAGTGGATGAATGATTGAAACCCTGTACATCCATATAATGGAACACCACTCAGCAATAAAAGGAATAAATTATTGATCCATGCAAAAACCTGGACGCACCTCAAGGGCATTATGCTTAGTGGGAAAAGTCACACTCAAAAGTTTACATTTTGAATGATTCCATTTATATAATATTCTTAAAGTTATCAAACTGTTGAGATGGAAAACAGTTCAGTGGTTGCCAGGGGATAGAGACAGGGGAATGGGATGGAAGCACGGGGAGAATCCAAAGAGATAACATGAGTGAGTTCTTTGCGATGACAGAACAGTGCTGTATCTTGATTGCAGCAGTGGTTATATGAATCCACACATGGCATAAAATTGCACAGAACTACACACATACATATACACATAAATACAGGTTAAAGAAAAGTGATGAAAACTGATAAGGTCTATAGTCTGGTTTATATTAATGTACCAGTGTTTTGATATTGTATTACAACTATATAAGTTGTCACCATTGCGAGAAGCTGGGTGAAGGGTATAGTGGACTCTGTACAAGTTTTGCAAGTTCCTGTGAATCTTCAATTATTTCAAAACAGAAAATTTAAAAAAGATAAAGAGGTAACTAGCAAAGTGATCTACAATTTATCTGTTATCTCCTTTTTTTGTCATTAAGAAATGAAAATCAAGAAAATCTACCTTCATATATGTAAATCTTTATAAGAGTACCAAAGAAGATGTGAATGGATAACCTCCAGCTGCTAACATTTGTTCGCCTCAGGGGAAAGGGTTGGAAGGAAGAGGCCAAAGACTATTAATTTTTCTTTATGCAACTCTCTATATTTCTTGACTTGTTTCCAAATGTGTGTTTTAATTTTATAATTTAAAAATAAGAAAAGGTTTGAAAGATGATTGTGTAAACTTTTAAAAGAATTTCCAGAGAATGTTCTATCAGTAACACATAAACTCTGAACTGTGACACAAAATGAAAAAATGCATGAAAAATACTTTGTACAAAGGAAACATTCAGTAAAAAGTAAGCTTTATATTAATAATCGTAACTTAAGAATATATATAAAAGGGAATTTCATGACAAATTAAATATGTTTCTCTTTATGTTTTCTAAAGTACATCACATTTCATTTTAAACAAAAAAATAAAAAAGATGAGCTTTGGGGTATCTCAGTTTAATATGGTTTCTTTTAGAAGTTACCCCTGGTTTGCTATTTCAAAATTTTCAAAATTTCTAGCTATAATAGAATGAATTTATTCCATTTACCAATATTCCTCTGGTTTATTTTCTGAATGAAAGAAAAGAAAATCAAATTATTATTCAAGCATCAACATTTTAATTTTCAGGTTCACAAAAAGTTCATTCACATAACAGTTCCTCTGTGTGACATTTTCCTTCATTTCCCAGACTCCATTGTTCCTTACATACTCCTCACTTATTCACGTGGTTATATTATTTTGCAAGTCTTTGTATAACCAAAATTAAATTGCTCATATATGCCAAAAACATGGTTTTTGAGGGTATGTTCTTTATTAATATCATTCTATTAACTTCTATGAGGTATTACCTTTTAAATTTTTCTTTAATTAATTTCTACAAGTTTTAATTATTCCTAATTTGGTTTAAATATACCATTTTTTTTTTCGTTTTAATAAACCAGCTGAAGAACTTTTTATATGTTTAACATGGTAGTAAGAACTATAGGAGAAGTCACATTTACTATTTGGTTGTTTTGGATTTTTTCCTTCTTAAGCAGTTTAGGTACGTATCATAACCTTACACAGTGGTTACGTAGAAGTTACCATGCGTATTATTTCTTCATAGCATCCAGTTAGGTAGATGACTCCACTAATGTAATTATTTTCTTTTTGCAAATTAGTTTATACTTTCATATGAACACATCATTAACTAAAAAGTAAAAATAATTTTCATATTTGAAATGTCAATTTTTTAATGACTAAATTGAATTTTAGCTTTTACTGTACGAACCTTTTCTCTTTGGGCCAAGAGTATCTTTGCTTGATCATTCAGGATATCTAACTTCTCTAAGATTTTTGCTGCCATTGTCAGTCATTAAATTCCTATTTAAAAAAGAGAAAAAAGAAGAAATCTCCAAAACAATTCAAATGTAAACATATACCTGATTATTTAGGCATAAGTTCAGAAGAGATCTACCCTTACGTTACTGTTTAGACAAATGATAGAATTTTACAACAGGAAGGAATCGTAAAGGCACAGACTTTCAAAAAAGGTCACATGATCAGAATTCTCAGATGTGTGTGGGTCCCAAGAAATTTTAAATTTATGATTAAGGTGAGTTGGAGAAAGTTCAAAATGACCACATGAGAACCAGATATGACTCATACTTGAAGCTAGGGCACGTGGCTTGATTTGTAACTGTTTTCTTTTGGTCATGATATAATTTTAATGAAAGTTAACTCGAAAAGCTCACATTTATATAATTAATTACATTCAAAATAAACTGGTCAGTGATCCAAGACTGTTAATATAGCACTTAGCAGGCAGCGAGTCACATAGAAGGAGCAGCAGCCCAGCTGGTTAGGTCCTTTTGCCATAATATGTAGTTCATATTTTCCAGTTAATTAACATTGCTGGAAATCTCATCTGGGGTCAGGCAGTTTATAATAGGCTCTGGGAGCTGTATGTTGGACATCAGGACCTGGTAGTCTAATTTATTTTCATTTTCAGATGAGAAAACTGAAGGCCACGAAGTATCTTAGTAACGCAATACGAATAGCTAAGGAAAGAGTGGAGGCAGAAATCTAGGAATACTAACCCAAACTCCCTCTGTTTTATTTATTGGAGTATGACTATGCACTCAATATATTTTTGCTGAATAAATTAAAGGGGCTCCAGTGGCATTTAAGTATGAATGTCATATGGTTCACGGAAAGCATTTATTCATCAATATTTTTAGTGAACATCAATGTTACTGCTGAGGTCTTCAAAAAATTCTATATTTCTGCCATATTGTATAGTATGCAATCAACATCACACAGAGACAATAATGCATGAAAAGACAAGGATTCAGGATCCTATTCAAAAGCTCACGTTATTTCATACTTGGTTTCTTTCAGCTCTTCTTTTCTACTCTCTTTCCTTCACCATATATTGCCCTGAGTGTGAGTTCTTGGTGCTAACAGTGCCTACCCGTCCCAGCATGCCCTCTGCCATGCTGCAACATCCAGTTACTCCACCTCTATCCCATCATGTAGTCCAAAGTGACAAAGGGCTTGCTGCAGAGGGAATTGTGGGCCTTGGGGCTGCAAGCAAATAATGTGTCTTGTTAAAAACCATATGACCTGGGTTGCAAGCTGGGAAGGGGAGACCCAGGGCATGGGGGCCCAGGGTCTGTTCTCACATGACATCCTATGTATACTACTACCCTAGCACTTCTTACACTGTATTAAAGCATTAGATATACTTGCCTTTTTCTCCCTCTATACTATATGATCCTTTAAGGCAGGAACCATGTCTAATTTATCCTTATACCCCAATACTTAACAGTTTGAATGAAGGAATTAACTATTAACCACAGAGGAAACGGACAACTCTAAATACTATGACTTCTTTTACATTCATGAGTATGCACAAATTTTCAAAAGAGTCCTTTTGAGGTTTTTCTAGATCAAGCCATAGCACTACAAAAAGAAAAAAAAAAGGAGGAGAAAATTGCCTTAAAGGAAGTAGAAACTAAAGAAGCAGACTGCCATAATAAATCCAACGTAGCAAACATAGCTTTCTCTCCCACCTTCAAACTTCGAAAGGCAGCATAATGTGCTAGTTAAGAACATGGCCTCTGGAACCAGTTTGCCTGGTGTTGAATCCTTGGCTCTGCCATTTACCAGCTGTGTGACTGTGGGCAAGTTGCTTAACGTCTCTTCTTGCCCCATCTATAAGATGGAGATAATAAAAGTCCCCACTTCATGGAGTTGTTATGAGGCTTAACTGAGTGAATGGAAAACGACGTCTAAGTGTTTGGTAAATAAACAAATCTAAGTAATGGTACACCTTTCAGTTAGGGATAAAGTGTGTGGCTTACCTATAAATGCTGCAAAATGCATGCTCCCCATATCCGTACCATTTCGTTCCTTTCTGCCATACCTGCCTCCACACAGTCACCAGTGGACTTCGTATGTCTAACTGCCTACTGCTTCCTTCACAATAGTATCTTCAATTATGCCTACACACAATCACTTTAGAATTTGGAAAACAATGAAAATGTATTCAGCAATTCAGAATCTTCTGTGCCATGTCATCAGATTATCTTGTTTCCTTCTCTAATTTACTCATATTTTGACTTCTGAATTTCTACTAAATTTTTATTGTGAGTTCAGTGAACAGAAACTGAAAGTCACTGTCTTATAAAGCACTAATATAGGCCTTAAATGCATTGCAAATATTATGGAGACTACTCTGATAGACATTACTATCTCTTCGTACTGGAGTATCATAAAAAAAAATTAGTATTGTACCCAAGTAAGTATATACGATCATCCCATTTCAACTGATATATTGGCGGGGGTGGGAGAGATAATCTTACTTTTTAAATATGTGTAAATACATCTAAACCATTGTTATAGTACTTACAGTTGGGTGGAAATGCTCTCATCTGGAATGTAGGTTCCTTATGTGGTCAAAGAACCTCTGATTCATAGAATCTTGGGGTTAGAATGTATCAACAGCCTCTCATATAATTCCACAAACGGTGGGGGCTACGGTGACCCAAAGGGGACAAGATCTTTCTGATCCTTGCTTTTATTGTCATTGCCATTGCCCTACTTCAGAACTTCAGGTTTTCATTTTCTCTCTTAGATTACTACATAGTCTCTGGGTGGCACAAATGATTAAGTGTTTGGCTACTAATGGAAAGTTTGGCAGTTAGAATCCACCCAGAGTCTCCTTGGAAAAAATCCTAGAGATCTCCTGAAAGATCACAGCCATTGAAAACCCTACGGAGCAGTTCTACTCTGAAACACATGGAGTTGCCGTGAGTTGGAATTGACGCTAGGACAACTGGTTTTGAGGGTTTTTTTTGGTGGGGGTGGGGGGTGTTACTACATTTTTATTGTTGTTGTTAGCTGTTGTCAAGTCAGCCCCCAACTCACGGTGACCCCTTCACAAAAGAATGAAATGCTGCGCCATCCCCATGATCGGTTGCTGATTAGACTGCTGTGATCCATAGGGTTTTCACTGGCTGATTTTCAGAAGTAGATTGCCAGGCCTTTCTTCCTAGTTCATCTTAGTCTGAAAGCTCCACTGAAAACTGTTTGGCATCATAGCAATACACAAACCTCTGATGACAGACAGGCAGTAGCTGGTCATGAGGTATATTGACTAGGTCTCTCCTGCATGGAAGATGAGAATTCTACCACTGAACCACAACTGCCTCATTTTACTGCATTATTAAGTAAACAAATGAAAAACAAACTCATTGCTGTTGAGTTGATTACCATTCATGGCTACCCATGGGTTAAAGAGTAGCACTGCTCCATGGGGTTTTCTTGGCTATAAACTTACAGAAAGAGATTGCCAGGCTTTTCTTCCATGACACCACTGGGTAAGTTCAAACCACCAACCTTTATGTTAGTAGTCCAGTGCAAACTCTTTGCACCACACAAGTACCTTAACCACGTTATAATAATAATAATAAAAAACCCATTGCCGTCGAGTCAGTTTACACTCACAGCAGAACTGCCCCATAGGGTTTCCATGGAGCAGCTGGTGGATTTGAACTGCTGACCTTTTTGTTAGCAGCTGTAGCTCTTAACCACTGCGCCACCAGGTCACTACATTATACTCCCTCCTAATTTGCCTGCCTCTAACCTTCCTCTTCATGCCTCAAATATTGATGCTTCAGAAATGCCATCAGAGCTATCTTCCTTAAACAGGATGCTGATCAGGTCCAGCTCCTGCTCACAAACCTCAGCTACAGAATAACACCCACGCTCTTCAAATGACATACAAGACCGTTCAAGAAAAGACTGTCCAGGATTTGGCTCAATCCACCTTTCCGGTTTATCTCCCACCAGACCCCACCCCACCCCCAACCCTGCCGCCCCCCCCGACATGCCCAGCCCTGCCAAACTCTACCACTTCTAATCCCTGGACACATCCTGTCCCTTTCCTAAGCAGGTCCTTCACTCATATTTTTCTTCCACTTGAAATGTCCTCCCCTTATGTCTAACACAAGGTCCTTAGGTGGCACAAACAGTCTGCACTCAACTGCTAACCTGAAAGTTGCCAGTTCGAACCCACCCAGTGGTACTATGGAAGAAAAGGGCTGGCAACCTGCTTCTGTTAAGATTACAGCCAAGAAAACCCTATGGGGCAGCTCTACTCTGCACACCTGGGGTCACCATGAGTCAGAATCAACTCAATGGCAACAAACAACAACAACAAGTCTAACAATCAAAAAGCCTACCCTTTATCAAATCCTGGTTTAAAGACACCTCTATTATGAAACTTTCCTCTGCATTCTACCATCCCGTGTCTCAGGGACAGCCTCTTTTTCTTGTGTGCACTTTGTCCTTCATTAGAGCACTTAGCACAGACTACTTTGTGCTACAGAGATTCGCTCTTAGACAAATCTTGCTTTTCACGTCTTGAAAGCTCACTTAAAATAAGAATCGACTTAACCCACCTCTTAATCTCAGCACCAGTCCGAGCATTTTACATCTAAGAGGAATATGAAAATTACTATTTAAGTTGAGGATGTCTCTGAACGTAACATCTTAGGGAGAGTAATCCCAGTTTATCTGTAATGGATGATGTTAGTTCATTATGATTTACTCTAGGGATGAGATATAAAGTGGAGTGAATTATTATAAAATGTGGCTTTTGCCACATCTAAACTCAGTAAAATTATTTTCAAAAGACATTTGGATTTATGTTCTTAATTACTAGCTCATAAGTTCTGAAATGACAGTTTTTTGAAAAAGAGCGCAATGAAATCAAGAACTTGCCGATTAAGCAGACTAAAATTCCCTGTCACTCTCACCGTAAACCATCCACAGGCCTCACTGCAAAGTCTTGGTCACATCCAAGAACAACTTCAGGGTTGTAGAGGCAACATTATAAACATATCTGAGGCTGAGTCATTACTAAAATAACAATATCTAACTAAAAAGTTACTTTTAAGAGCACTATTCCATTTTAACAGTTAACACCTTTGAGACTAAAAAGAGATGCTGCCACCGTAATAGGCTCTGCCAAGGCTTCTTCAGCAAGTTCCAAACATCTGTTAAAGGAGGAACTCAGCAAAAGGAAAACAGACTTCAAAACTCACAAGCTAAAGAGCAGGACTGAGCAATTATTTAAAAAATGGAGGTGTACATTTAAATTTACTTCTATTATTTGTTCAAATGTTCATTATGAGTTCCAATGTTTACATTATAAATCCTTGAAGTCAAGGCCTATGTCTTACACTTTTATCTACTCAGTCTAGTAAGCACTGTACTGAACACATAGCAAGCACTCACTTTATCTGTTAAATGATTAATTTTTATCTGACCATGAGATAACTAGATGATTTTCTCCATCTCACATCCCATGTATAGACACAAAGAATGCTTAGTTTTTAAAAAAAATTCTAAACTGTTAATAAATGGCCTTCTGATCTGTGAGAACTGATTTAAAGACCCGTTATTAAAAGATTAAACATTGAACCTGCCGCGCATGTCCACGCTATGTATTTACTTGACCCCTTTTTGCTCTGAGAAGGAGAAAAAGATTAAGGTACCCTTCATTTTGAAACTTCACTACAATCTGCCTGTCATCACTTGAGGTTGGATGACAAGCTTCTAAGGAAAGACATAAAGGATGTTAAAGAACTCCAGGAATCGATTGACAAAATCTCCCCATAGTTAGAGCAGAAGTGAGCAACCCCTCCCCGCCCCCGCCCATTCCAGATTCTT
Source organism: Dugong dugon (assembly GCA_030035585.1). NCBI lineage: Eukaryota > Metazoa > Chordata > Mammalia > Sirenia > Dugongidae > Dugong > Dugong dugon. The sequence goes on from CM057462.1 coordinate 96,174,374, forward strand.
TCTGTCTCCAAGAAGTTTGAAATGTACTAATCATGCACCCTTGAACTTATCTGGCACCTCCTGCCCACCCCCATTTTACCTGTTCCGTGGCACCCCACTCAAGTGAGCGGGCATGTGCCGCGGTGGGGAGCTTGAAAAATAGGGAGCCCAATGCAAACACTCTGTGTCCCCATTCCTGGGGGAGCACTATTAAGGAAGTTCATTAACTTCAAGTATGTTGTTGTTAGTTACTGTGGAGCGGATTTCCATTCACAGCGACCCCTTATGACAGAGTAGAACTGCCCCATAGGGTCTGGCCAGGTTTGTCTCCTGCGGAGCCACTGTGTGGGTTCCAATCACCAGCCTTCTACTTTGCAGCCGAGTGCTTGAAGGTTGTACCCCTAAGGCTCCAAAGAACCCATTTCCCGCCTTCTGTTTTTTCAAGGAACCTGGAAAAAACCCCTCAGCCCCGCCTCCTACTACTTCTCACATTCACCTGAGTAACTGGCCGAGCAACCAAGCCGCCCAGCTTAACATTATGCCTCTCGAATCCCACCCATACTCTCTCCTCACCCCAGATCACGCTGGAGAAATTTCCACCGACTGGGAAGACGAAAAGGCTGTTTTAATAAAACTATGTTTTTCCTAATTCCGACCCCTGTACAAATTTTTTAATTTCCTGCTCTTCCAATGCCTCCGCCTCCCGAAACCGCCTCTACTTCTTTCCTTTCTTTCCCTTCTGGCTCTGGTAGTTTTGTTTGTTTTGTTTCTCCTTTAGCCCCATAACTATGCGTCCTGCATCCATAGAAACAGTTTCCCCAGCTTTTCCTGACTCGAAGAGGTCTTGAGAGCAGTGATAATTGGGGTTTGTTCCAGTTGGGTGTTCTCTCTCCTCAGAGGGGCTTCGCCCACATGCTTTTGTCAAGAAAAGCCAAAGTAACTCATCGCATTCTTAACGGCTATGAAACCAATTATGCCGAAGGAGTGGTAGGGGAGAAAGGTTAGGGAAAGGAGATGATGAAGTGAAAAGAACCAGTAAGCAGTGACTCTTGCTTCCCTTTATTGTGATTCTTTCCTCCTTTTGTACTTTCCTGGAAACACAGAGTTTCAAAAATGAATCTTAAAACTTCCTCCATGCAGCTAACAGCTCAGAATGGAAGTCGAGTATTTGATGGAAGATTGTTTTCATGACTATAAAATAAAAAATCCTATTTTTATTCCTAAGACCAAGAAACCACCATATGGCTAGTAAGATCACCCTCATATTATACAAATTGTATAGCAGGTTTGGACACACACACGCAAGTACCCATACAGACCACTTATACACACCACAGAATCATAATCCAAAAATAACTGACTTGAAAACAGACTTGTATTTGATCAAGAATAGTAAGGAATTTCTACAGCGTTGATTAAATTCTTAGTCAAAAGGTATGTTGGTAAGCATTTAAAAAATGTACCTTATCTAATGCAAATCAAAATAGAAAAAAAGCTTTTAGAAACAGTATCATTGTACCCAAGTCTATGCTAGTGGCAGTGATAGCAACTTCGAAAAAAAAGGAAAAATGTAGCTATGCAGTAAAAAAATTTAGCAAGAAATTGCTCTTCATAGTCAAGGCATGAAAACATTTGATTCAGTTCATTTCATATATTTAAAACATATGTGATACAATACTAAAAAGCATAAGGTAGTTTGAGTCGATCATATTTTTAAGCCGTATGCTTTAGGTACAAATAATTTGTATGGAATTGGTAACTGGAATCTAGGTAATAGTGATTTGTCTAAGATTATTATAATGCCTTTGCCTCATAAGCTTGCACAAAGGTGAAATTAGCTTCTTAAGTAAAGAGGAATTGAGTTCAGAAATGTTAGTACTCATCAATCTTTAGTCAATAAAATTTATAAAGCATAAATCTTAAATAAAATTCTTAGGATATCATGATCATTATCTGAGTTAATGTTTGTGGAACATGTACTACATGCCAGATACTAGTCTAGACATTTTAAATAACATATCTCATTTCATCCTTCATTAATTCTTAATTAGTATGCAAGAGAAAGATATTGTCTTCAATTTTAGAGATGAGCAAATTCGATTTTAGACTCAAATTCAAAGAAATTATATGATTTGACTAATATCATACAATTAGTAAGTATTAATGTAACACAAAGTATTTTCTCTTTGATAAAAAAGTTTAGTAAAATGTACACCAGAAACAATTGAAGTGAATTATTTTCTAACTGCTTTAATTGTTCTCAGTTAAATTCAATTGATATTTACTGAATGAGTTCTTGAATCTATTATAAATAAATACTGGGTTAAGGACCTAACAAATGTTTTATTTTTAAAAATAGAATTTTTTTGAAATGTCAACTGTATTTTATAGGAAAAGAAAGACTGTAATATCTGCAGACTTTTCCCTACCATGACAAATTTAAGCTAACTACAAAGTTAGAGGTCACATTTCTCAAGATCACCCTGACTTCTGAGACCAAATGCAAGTTCAGGAGTATCTTAAGGTTCTCTAGAGAAACAGAACTAGACACAGAAGTATATATGTCTGTCTGTCTATCTATTATCTATGTATATAAAGAAAGAGAGAGCGTGAGATTTATTTTAAGGAATTGGCTCACGTGATTGTTGGGCTGGTCAAGTCTAAAATCTTGTAAGTCTGTCAACAGGCTGGAGATTCCTGTAGTTTTGTGTCCTCAAATCCGTAGGTCATGTGACAGAAAGAGTGGACAGCGGGAATTCTGGCAAGAAGTCTATTTATTGTTTAGAGGCAGAATACAACCTAGAGAAAATTCCCTTTTTGCTTTCAAGGCCTTCAACTGTTTGGATGATGCCCACCCACATTATGGAGGATAATCTACTTTAGGCCAACTAATTTAATCACGTGTAATTACTGCATGTTGTTAAGTGTTGTCAGGTGCCATGGAGTTGGTTCCAACTTACAGTAACTCTATGTACAACAGAACGAAACACTGCCAGTCCTGTACCATCCTCACAATCATTGTTACGTTTGAGCCCATTTTTGCAGCCACTGTGTCAATCTATCTCAGTGAGGGACTTCCTCTTTTTCGTTGACCCTCTACTTTTTCAAGAATGATGTCTTTCTCCATTGACTGGTCCCTCCTGATAATGTGTCCAAAGTACATGAGATGAAGTGTCACCATAACAGCATCTAAACTAGTGTTTGACTAAATAACTGGGTACCATAACCCAGCCAAGTTGCCATATAAAATTAACCATTGCAGGGGGATTCCCAAAACTACTCTTAAATTCAATAACTCACTACAAGGATTCACAGAACTCACTGAAAGCTGTTATAGTCACAGTTACACTTTATTACAGGCAAAAGATACAGATTAAAATCAGCCAAGGAAAGAAGCCCATATGGCGGAGTCCAGGGAAAGCACCAAACACAAAGTTTCTGTTGTACCCTCCCCACAGAGCCAGGACCGTTGCTATTTTGGCATCAATGTGTGACAATACACACAAGTATTGCTAACCGTGGATATTCACCTGAGCTTCAGGATCCAGAGTTTTTATCAGAGTGTGATCATGTAGGCATGATTGATTGATGGTCCACTGTCCTAAATCACATTGTTAGACTGGGTCCCAGGCAAACAAAGACACTCTTATCAGGCATAACATTATAAGGGCTCAGAGATTACCTTCCAGAAGCCTACGGCAAAGGCCGGAACTTTTTTTTAGGCAAGGCCACATTCTTTACTACACACCTACTGTATTAGGTTTAGAAAGTATTCAAAATACTATTTAGTCATTGAGAAACAATAAAAAGGCTCTGAGGTGGAGAATATTAAAAGCAAATGAATATTTATAAATAAGAAAAAACAGTCATGGGGGGTTTTATGGTACAAATAAGAATACGCCTAGCCCCTAAAAAGATAAAATACCTAGGAATAAACCTAACCAGGAATGTAAAAGACTTATACAATGAAAACTATAAATCACTACTGCAAGAAACCAGAAGAGACCTACGTAAATAGTAGAACATTCCATGTTCACGGGTTGGAAGACTTAACATTGTGAAAATGTCAATACTACCTGAAGCAATCTAATCCCGATCCAGATTCCAACAGCATTCTTTACTGAAATGGAAAAACTAATCACCAACTTTATATGGAAATGAAAGATGCAGCAAATAGCTGAAGTAATATTGAAGAAAAAGAACAAAGCAGGAGACCTCACATTTCCTGATTTCAAAACATACTATGCACAGTAATCAAAAGAGCCTGGTACTGGTTTAATGACAGACACGTAACTCAATGGAATAGAATTGAGAACCCAGAAGTAAATCCATCTATCTATGGGCAATTGATTTTCTACAAGGGGTCAAAGTCCATTCAATGGGGAAGAAACAGTCTCTTTAACAAATGATGCTGGCAAAACTGGATATTCATTTACAGAGAAATGAAACAGGATCCATACCTGACACCATATACAAAAGTTAATTCAAAGCGAATCAAAGACCTAAATGTTAAAGCTAAAACTATTGAGTTCCTGGAAGATAATATAGGAACAAAACTATGGGACCTAATTTTCTTTAGACATAGATTAGCAATCACAATTACGTATCCATGAACAACAGAAAACAAATTAGATAACTGGGACCTCATAAAAATTAATTACTTACGCTCATCAAAAAACTTTATCAAAAGAATGAAAAGAAATCCTACAGACTGGGAAAAAATATTTGGGAACAACATATCTGATAAGGGTTTAATCTCTAAAATGTATAGAAAACTTAAACAACTCAACAACAACAAAAAAAAAAAAATTAAAAAATGGGCAAAGGACACGAACAGACATTACACTAAAGAAGACATTCAAGCAACCAACAAACACATGAAAAGATGCTCGTGATCATTAGCCATTAGAGAGATGCAAATCAAAACTGTAATGAGGTACATCTCAACCTTTGCAAAAATGGCACTGATGAAAAAAAACAAAACAGAAAACAATAAATGCCGGTGAAGTTGTGGGGAGATTGGAACACTGATCCACTGCTGGTGGGATTGTAAAATGGTACAACCACTATGGAAAATGGTATGACGTTTCCTCAAAAAGCTAGAAATAGAAATATCTTAGGATCCAACAATCACACTCCTAGGTATATACCCTAGAGATCTGATAGCAAAGACATGAATAGACATGCGCACACCTATGTTCATGGCAGCATTATTCACAATAGCAAAAAGATGGAAACAACCTAAGTGTCTATTGACAGGTGAATGGATAAAAAAATTGTAGTACATACATACAATGGAATGCTACACAGCTATAAAGAATAATGATGAGTTCTCAAAACATAACATGGATGAATCTGGAGCACATTATCCTGCGTGAAAGAAGTCAGTCACAAAAGGACAAATATTGTATGATCTCACTTTTATAAAAAGAAAAGACAAGGTATACATACAGAAAACAACATTCTTTGGTGGTTACCAGCAACAAAAGGGAGAATCATTTTCTAGATAGTAGACAACTTGTTATTTTTGGTGATGGGAAAGGCAATACCGAATGTGGGTGAAGTCTGCACAACTTGACCAAGGTAAATGCTATAACATATAGAATTTTGCAACAACAGCAATATCAATCAAAAACTATGTGTGTGATTACATAGATAGATAGGTATGCATATAAGAGTATAGGAAGGTATATGTGTGTACATATGTGTGCACATATAGGTGTATCTGTAGATACAGCTATCTACATGTTTGTGTGGCATATATATTCATATATATAACAAAGCACATAGAGGACACAGTTATGGGTATTTTCTAGATATAACAAAACACCTCGTGGGATAGGTTTACTGGGTTTGAAGGCTTAGGACCATAGACTCCTGGGGCAACTCAGTCAACTGGCATAACATAGTTCATAAAGTTTATGTTCTACATCCTAGTCTAGTGAGTAGTGTCCGGAGTTTTAAAAGCTTGCAAGCAGCCATCTGAGATATAACTACTAGACTCTACTAGTCTGGAGCAGAAGAGAAAGAAGGAAACCAACAACTCAGAGGAGAAACTACTCTACAGGACTAATAGCCCACACACACCACAGCCTCTTCTATCATGAGACCAGAAGAACTAGATGGTTCTACCGTTCTGACCAGGGACATAATAGACGATTCTGGATAGAATGGGAGAAAAATGTAGAACAAAACTCAAATTCTTAAAAAAGGTCAAACTTACTGGACCGGTAGAGATCAGAGGAACTCCCAAGACTGTTCGCCCTGAGATACCCTTTAAACCTGGAACTGAAACCACTACCGGAGATCACCTTTCAGTTAAATAGCAGATTAGCTCATAAAATAAACAACATCACCAGTGAGTACTGTGCTCTTAAAAAAAAGCAACATGTATATGAGACCAAACGGTCAACGTTTACCCTAAATATGAGACGGTAAGAGGGTGGGGACAGGGAGACTAAATTAATGGAAACAGAACAACCAGAATGGAAATGACAATGTTGACACACTGTGAAAAATGTAACCAATGTCACTGAACAATATATATAGAAATCATTAAATGTGAACCTAATTTGCTGTGTAAACTTTGACCAAAAACACAATTTTTTTTTAAAAGGAAAAAGTAAGAATGTGCCCTAGATAGTGCCGTTGTTATTTTCTTCTTTTTGGTCCTTTTCTTAGTTTCCTAGGGCTGTTGTAATAAAATAATACAAAGTGGGTGGCTTTAAAGAACAGAAATGTATTCTTTCATAGTCCTGGAGTCTAGGAGTCTGAATTCAGGGCATCGGCAGGGCCGTGGTCTCTCTGTCAGCTCTAGGAGAAGATCCTTCCTTGTCTCTTCCAGCTTCTTGTAGCCTTGGGTGTTCCTTGGCTTTTAGATGCATTTTCACATGGCATCTTTCATCGTCCTGTATGACTCTGTCTCCGAGTTTGTTTTTCACTTCTATGAAACAGCATTTAGAAGGGACTAGGACCCACTCAGAAACCCTGATGGTATAGTGGTTAAGAGCTACGGCTGCCAACCAAAAGTCAGCAGTTCGAATCCATCAGGTGCTCCTTGGAAACCGTATGGGGCAGTTCTACTCTGTCCTATAGTGTCGCTATGAGTTGGAATCTACTTGATGGCAAAGGATTTTTTTTTTTTTTTTTTTTTTTTTTTAGGACCCACTCTGCTCTGGTATTACCTTGTTAACTGATGACATCTTCAAAGAAAGACCCTATATCCAAACAAGGTCACATTCAAAGGTACAGGGGTTAGGACTTCAACATATCTTTTAGGGAGACACAATTCAATCTGCAACAGTCTTATTCAGAGAAAGCAAGCAAAAACTTTAGGAGAAAAATGGGTTGGGAGTATGCATGTGAGATGTATTACACTAGGTGCTTTATCTGTGTTACTTAAGAATAAACCATTTTTAATGGGACCCTGTATGCTAGGCCTAACCTCATTTAACCCTCCTCACAGGCTTATGAGGTAGATGCAATTATCCCTCTGAAGCTCAAATAGGTTAAGTAACTTGACAAAACTACTTAGACAGTGAGAGGCTAAGTCTTTTCCATTTCAAAGCCTAGGCTCTTTCTACTCCTCCCTTCAGCATAACAAAATCAAAGGCTATGCAAGTACTTCACAGGGAAAACCTAGACAAGGTGAATATCTTGTCTGCGACTCAGGACAGATTTTACATGTTAGTAAGAGAGAAACAATCTAAAGACCTTTGAAAATGAGTAGTGTGACTATTAAGGAACCAGTGCTCAGAAGGATTTTTGCCTTAAAAGTAATATTAAGGGCTGTTTGAAAAAAACATAAAAATCACAACAAAGGGTACTGTCTCATTTGGGTTTTCTCAAAAACAAACCTTGAAAAAAAGAAGGATTAGGGTACAAGAGTTTATTTGGGAGGGACCCCAGCAAGCGTGGCGGAATGAAACAAAGAGAGAAGACAATCCAACTCATTAACGAGTGGACAACTGGGGCTCAGTTCCCCTGGAGAGCATCTGAAAGTTGATAGAATTGACATAAAACAAACTGTAGAATTATCCCTTTGAGGAGTGAGGAAGCTGAGGTGTTCATTCGCCAACTTCCATCCTCTATCGAGACCAGAAAAGTCTCTAGGCAGAGAGACACAGGTGCTTGAGGTAAAATACCATGTAAGGGAATTTTCATTGGAACTGCAAGTGACCTCAAGAATGGACTAAGGGGATATAGGCAGGGCAACAACAGAGTCTACCACAGAGACGAATAACAAATAATCTTGTATACGCATGTGTGTAGCTCTTTAATAGTAGCTTCAGAAGAATAAAATGTGGGGAAAAAATGTATTTTCTTACCTTTATACACCCTCCTACCACTTGGTGGCAGTATACCTAAGTTTAGAAGGTTGAATTTATAATACATACATACAGCATGCATGAATATATACATGCATATATACTTGAATATACATAGGCATATATATTGGGCATGACATATCTCATAAGAATAGCTGCAAAACAACTTCCCCAAATGTGTCCTTTTCCTGTTAGAGGTTAAGCTACTATTACAATTTTGTATTAATATTACTATTCATAGTACTAGCCACTATTTTGTAGCCTTTTAAAGTTTCTTTATTCAATGCTTCTCTTCTTCCCCAAGCCCTGCCCATTTTTACACCCATTATTGATTCACTGAATTACCGTTAGACAGGACTGAAAGGACTGAATTAATATTTAAGCAACTTTCTTACTTTGTATGTATCTTTACTTTTTGTTGCTTCTGAGGCCTGATTTGTCTTTTTATATTGGCATTCCTTAGAGAGGCAGGGGGATCTTTCTCTTTGGCAAGATAAGAGGTTTTTTCTAACCCAAATGCTGACAAAAAAATGATGAGTTATAAATGCTGCTAACCTTAACCATGTTTTCTGTATTCTCTGTTGTGCTATATTCACATTTCTTCTGAAGTTACTTACAGTGATTTATTTTAAAACTCTGTTAACTAAATTTAACTGAAAGTTTATATTAAATATCATTATAATATATAAAGAGGAGCCCTGGTGGCAGTGTAGTGGTTAAAGTGCTCAGCTGCTAACTGAAAAGTCGGCAGTTGGAACTCACCAGGTGCTCTGTAGAAGAAAGATGTAACAGTCTGCTTCCGGAAAGATTTACAGCCTTGGAAACCCTATGGGGCTGCTATGAGTCAGAATCGACTCACAGTAGTGGATTTTCTTTTTGGTTTTCTTTTGTTATTATCTTTAAACTAAATGCAAAATTAAATATTGATAGATTGTTACTAATTCTAAAAAGATTGATACCCTCTCAGGCCCCCCTTTTACTTCCTTTTAGTTTCTTCTTACTGATTTGGTTGCTCCTATATAGACTCTTCTTTCTCCTCACTTCTTAAGTGTTGGTATTCTCCAGGGTTTTGTCTTCAGACTTCTTTTTCCTCAACCTATTTACTTCCCTAGATGATTTCACCCACATCCACAATTTTAATCATCACCTACTGCTACAAAATGAATTGTGTCCACCCCATATCTGTGTTCAAACCCTAACCCCTATACCTGTGGGTGTAATCCTATTTGGAAATAGGATCTTCTTTGTTATATTGATGAAGTCATATCAGCGTAGGGAGCCCTGGTGGGCCAGTGGCTTTAGAGCTCAGCTGCTAAGCAAAAGGTTGGCAGTTCGAATCCACCAGCTGCTTCTTAGAAACCTATGAGGCAGTTCTACTCTGTCCTATAGTGTCGCTGTGAGTCGGAATCAACTTGATGGCAATGGGTTATATCAGTGTAGGGTGTATCCCAAACCTAATCCTTCTAAGTTATGAAAAGAGCAGAATAGACACAAACACAGGGGAAGACAGACACCATGTGAAGGTCGTCTCCAAGTCAAAAGACACCAAGGGCCAAGGAACACCCAGGGCTACTGACGAGGAAGGAATCAACACATCTGAGACCCTGGTTTGGACTGTTAGCCTTTAGAACTGTCGGAAAATAGTTTTCTGTTCTTTAAAGCCATCCACTTGTGATATTTCTGGGAAGTTAAGACATCTACTTACTGATGATTCCTGTATTTATATTTCCAGTCCTTATCTCTCTCTTTGAAACTCCAGTTTTATTTTGTGACTACCTACTAAACATCTCCACTGGAGGTGCCATAACCCATTGCCATCAATTTGATTCCGACTCACAGCGACCCTATAGGACGGAGTAGAACTGCCTCACAGGGTCTCCAAGGAGCAGCTGGTGGATTTGAACTGCCGACCTTTTGATCAGCAGCCGAGCTCTTAACTACTGCACCACCAAGGCTCCTTTTAGCAGAGATTATTAGTAGGTACCAAATATCCGTATGTTTCTATGCATTTTTCCATCTCCCTTGCCAGGGATGGATTACCCAATAAGCAAGGTATATATCTTGCCTACTGTAAACCAGTGTTTACTGTGCTTACTGGTTAATCTGCCCCTGTCACTTGCTATTAGGTTGGGACCATGTATCTAGCTCTGGCCAATGAAATGGAAATGGAAGTGATGTACATTTCTTCGAGGCCGAGGCACTTAAGAAATCATGCTCCTCTCAATCTTTTTTTTTCCTCCACTGTGGCAACCTTGGAGACCATGAGTTCTGGCTGGCATAGCTACAAAATGGAGGAGACTACATGAAAAAAAACCATTGTGTTAAGCTCTGGAGATGTCAGTATTTGTTATCACAGTGTAGCCTATCCTAATACAAGCAATAGGCAAAAAATTCCTCCCTCTCCTTCACTGTCTACGTCTAATCAATCACCAAGTCCTCTCATTCCTCCTTAATTCCTCCTCCTCTCTGTCCTTTCCTCAGTGCCTCTGTCTAAGCCCACATCATTTCTCTAATTGGGATGACTAACAACGCCTTTTGAATAACTGATCTTCTTCACTCCTTTCTCGAACTCCCTCCAATCCATACTCCATAATCATAGTACTTCATCTCTCTAAGGAAAGAGATTGCTCTAAAGGGTGAGTACAAGCCCAAGACAAGGCATTTGGTGTCCGCTGAGATTATTTTCGGGTGGAGGGAGCTCTCAGGAAGGTGATTGTCTTAGCTTCTTTTGTGCTGCTGAAACACAAATACCACGAGTGGCTTTAAAGAACAGATTTTTTTTTTGTTTTTTCCTTACAGTTCAGGAGGCTAGAAGTCCGACCTTCAGGACACTAGCTCTAGAGGAAGGCTCTCTGTTGGCTGGGAGTGGAGGTGAGGGGGGAGACCTTTGTCTCTTTCAGCTTTTGTAGCCTCGACATTCCTCTGTTCCTTGGTAATCTTCAAGTGGCATCTATCTTCCCCTGTTTGTAAGTGCTTGCTTATGGGTCTAATCTACTTTTCTTTTAATAACCCAGAAGTGATTAGGTTTAGGACACACCCTACACTGAAATGGCCTCATTGACATAACAAAGAAACCCCTATTCCCGACCAAGACTACCTCTACAGGTACAGGGGTCAGGATTCCAACATATATTTTGGGGGGACACAATTCAATCCATAACAGTGCTCTTTTCTTGAGGCATACATTGAGAAGGTTGGAATCCTGGGCCTTCTACGTGGAAAACACTTGTAGGCAGAAAAGGATTACCCAATAAGCAAGGTATGCCTGGGCTTACTTGTGCTTACTTACTAATCTGTAGCGCACAATATCACTTTTTTTCCACCACATCTTTGACTGTGCACTACAGATTAGTAAGTAAGCACGAGGAAGCCCAGGCATACCTTGCTTAATGTAAGCCTGTAAATACCCTGCGTACTGGTTACGCCACCCGTCAGTTGTAGAAGAAAAAAAAACTGAAAGAGTTAAGCAGGTGAGGGATGGATAGTGAGAAGGAGAGTGAGTCCTGGGCCTGGTCTGAGGTTTTTCTCCCTGAGATTCCTTAAGTTACAGAAATGCCATAGATTCTATAACAATTCTTTTTCCATTAATTTCCATTTTTTATTTAGCTAGTGTGTTGGATTTCTGTCACACACTCAAAATAATGCTGACTGTCTTAGGCTGGGTTCTCTAGAGAAGCAAAACCAGTAAAGCATATACATATAAATACATGTATATATAAAACAAACCCTTTGCCTTTGAGTCAACTCCGACTCATAGTCACTCTATAGAAAAGAGTAGAACTGCCCCATAGGGTTTCCAAGGAGATGCTGGTGAATTCAAACTGCCAACCTTTTGGTTAACAGCCAAACGCTGAACCACAGTGCCACCATGGCTCCTATATGGCGAAGTGGTTAAGAGTTTGGCTGCTAACCAAAAGGCTGGCAGTTCAAATCATCCAGCCACTCCTTGGAAACCCTGTGAGGCACTTCTACTCTGTCCCATAGGGTTGCTATCAGTCAAAATGGACTCACTGGCAATGGGTATAAATATATAGAAAGAGATTTATCTCATGGAAATGACTCATGCGGTTGTGGAGGCTGGCAAGTCCTGAATCCGTGGATTAGGCATCAGGCTGGTGGCTTCTGACTCATGTAGTTGCAGGGGCTGATGAGCCCACAGTTGACAGGTCAGACAATAGGCCGTTGGCTCACGGGGCTGTGGAAGCTGGAGAATCCCAAAACTGGCAAGTAAGATGGCAGGCAGCTGGCTCACAGGCCTGCAGAAGCTGGTGAATCCCAGAATCATCAGGTCATACAACAGGCTCAAGCCCCAAGAACTGGAGGGCAGATGACGATAAGCTGGATGCAGGATTCAAAGAAAGGGTGTGCTTTTCCAGAGTGTCCATATATAACTGGATGTCGGTCACACCTTCAAGGAAACTCCCCTTACATGAGATACTTGAGTAAGGCGGTGACTTGAGTAATGGTGTGACTTGCATCATACCCTTTAGTAAGAGTGTGATTCAAGATACACCCCAGATTAATCCTGCCTCATTAACATATAGAGGTTTAGGATTTACACAACATAAAATGGAGGATAATTACATAATAGCACAAAATGGAGGACAGTTACACAATATTGGGAAGCATGGCCTAGCCAAGTTGACACATAACATTAACCATCACACTGAAGACTGCCAATACAAGTACTTCAAAATGATTAACTTTTTTTCTGTTTTTGAGTTATCTGTAAGTTGCTTATATTATATTCATAATAGGAAAATGGCTTAAAATAAAAAGAGCTGAATGTGCAGTATATTAAGAGTTATCTAATAAGAAATCAATGTACTGTTTATATCTGTGGTTACTATGATCTAATGAAGTTAACAACTTGTTCAAGAAGAGGAAATTAGATTTTCAGCGTTTTTTTATGATGGGGAAAGACAATTGTTTTAAAAGTTGACTCAGCTTTAATGTTTTTGCTTCCAACTCCAGTTTGAAATTTGGGGCCTTTTAAGAGAAGCCTCTATAATTTTTTCATCTACCAAAGAAAACATACATAATACAATCTAAAGTTATAAAACTCTTTGGGATTTCTTCACTATTGAATAATAAGATAATACTCTTGTACTTTGCGTTTAGTGAAGTTTTGAGTTGATTTTAATGTGAAACATGGACAAAATTTAACTCTAACATATTGAATCATTCTTCTAGTTAAAAACTGACTAGTAAGAAGAAACTTTAGCAAAATATAAAGGTTCTTATAAATAAGGCTACAGCAAGGATCACGGATCATATAGGAAAATTGTAAACTATTACCATCAGTTGCTGTAGAGTCGATTTCGACTCATGGCGACCCCACGTGTGCAGAGTAGAACTAGGCTCCATAGGGTTTTCGAGGTTGTGGCCTTTCGGAAGACCACCAGACCTTTCTTCTGAGGTGCCTCTGCACGGGTTCAAACTTTCAACCTTTCAGTTAGTAGTTGAGCGCTTAACTGTTTGCGTCACCCAGGGACTCCATGTAAACTATAAAGCCAAAAACCCCGCTGCTGTCGGTTCCAACTCATAGCAACCCTATAGGACAGAAAAGAACTGCCCTGTAGGGTTTCCAAGGAGTAGCTGGTGGATTCAAACTGCCGACCTTCTGGTTAGCAGCTAAGCTCTTAACTACTGCGCCATAGCGGTGTCTAAAGAAGACGATTAAATTCATCATCGGAGATTTAATCTGTTAAACGAAAAAGTAGAAATTTGACAACCTAATTTGTACTATAAACTGTCTTTTCACAACTTGTTTATAAATGTGAGTGCTTTGATTTACCAAGAATGTGAAGAAAATGAGGTATATAAAAGAAATATTCTGAAAAAGAAAGGTACCCACTATAGTTACTGGTTATAAAGTTAACGTATCCTCTTAGTTAAAACAATCGAATCAAGCCTATAAATTGTGAATGGGGAAGATATGTTAAGTTTTTCAGATTTAATCTACTGTACAGAATTTAACAATAAACTGCATGAGCTCTGCTACTGACTGAAACATCAAATGGAAATTCCCACAGAGTCCCAGAAGATTTCACTAGTAGAACCAAGTGCTTTTTTTTTTTAATGTTTTGTTTGTTTTTTAATAAAATTTTGGTCTCAAATATAATGTTAATGAATAGATGTTTTGCTTTTTTTCCTATGTAAACTTGTGCTGCATTTCATTTGATAATTTTTTTCCATTCTAATGTTTTTCCATTCTATAATGGTATCAGACTTTTAGTGCAGAAATAGCAAAGCACTGAAGCCAATATAGGAATTTTGCCTTATTTCATTTTTTAGCCTCATAACCAAGAGACTAACATTTATATAAAGTATATAACATCTATATACTTATGTGCCAGACACTGTGATGTGCATTTTATAGACACACTCCCATTTAAACACCCACGCCCGAACCAACCATATAATGTGTATATTATTATCTACATTTTACAGAGAAGAAAGCTGATGCTAAAATAGATCGGTAACTTGTCCAAGGTTTTTCAACTAGTAAATAGCCAAGCTAGGATTTAAACTCAGGTGTCCCTAGCTCCAGAATGTTTCTCTTTCCCATTTACTGCTGCCTTTGTTTCACAGACATAAAGAAACTAGATTAGAAATTGAAGGCATGGCCTACCCTTAAACAAGTAGCAATAAAAAGAAAGAGATATTAATTTGGAATCATCAGGGACACCTTCTTATTAAAGTCCAGCTGCATCTTTAGTCCTTCTTAGGTTCCATGAACCAATTAAATTCTTTTTTTGCCTAAGCTAGTTTGGTTGGGTTTGGTCCCTTGAAACTGAATTAGTATTGACACACACGTATTTCCTTGATTGATTCAAACCAATAATTATTTATGCTTCTCCAGTTTGAGAGAAAACAATGGAAGGAGTATGGACGGCAATAAAGATGGTCTTTGGGCATGAAAACTCACCAGTGAAACACACCAGAACTTTCCAGATGAGCTAAAAACCTTACACTGTCACACTGTTGGAGCCCTGGTGGTGCAATGGTTAAGTGTTTGGCTGCTAACCAAACAGTTCAAATCTACCAGTTCCACCAGCTACTCCTTGGAAACCCTATGGAGCAGTTCTACTCTGTCTTATAGGGTTGCTATAAGTCAGAATCGACTTGATGGTAACTTTTTTTTTTTTTTTTTTTTTTTTTATTACACTATTGCTATTCTCCCCTTGCTTAACTTGCTTCTCCCACACTGGTCCTCAAATGCACCCCATGGCCACTTTCCCTTCCCTCCCCCGCTCACTGTTCTGTCTGCCTCAAACGCTGTTCTCCAAATTATCTCCATGGCTCATTCCCTCACTTCTACCACATCACTGTTCAGATGTCATATTCCAGTGTGGACTTCTCTGAGCACACTGAACTGTCCCTGCCTTTCACATTTTATTTTTCTCCAAACGCTTATCACCACCTAATGCCATATTTTACTTATTTATTTATTGTCTGTCTCCTCACGCTAGAATGTAAGCTCCACGAGGGCAGGGTTTTCATCTGTTTTGTTTATCTCTTTATCCCCAGCACTAGAATAATTACTGGAGCATACTCAGCACTCAATAAATCAATACTTCTTGACTAACTGAATGTTCTAAGAGTTGGTAAGAGTACATAAGGTCAGAACAAATATGGACTGAACAAAATGATAAGGAATAATTCTTCCTTCACCTGAGTTATACCTCTCAATGCATGTTTATGGAAAGGCAAATACTGATTGGATGGTATATTTTACATTGTTAATAAAACATACTCTCATTTACCTATTTAAAAAAAATGTATGGGGAAGATGGCAGAGAAAATATGCCAAAGTAAAGCAGCAAAAAGTTCATTTTATTCTCCAAAAATTTGGTTTGCTACAAAGGATATTCTAAACCAGTTTCCTGTATGCTTCTGGTAGTGCGTGAGACATTTGAGATAGTATGCAGATAAACATTTTCATTTTAATAACCACATGCCTATTTTACACAGTCCCTGGGTGGTACAAACGGTTAAGCTCTTGGGTACTAACTAAAAGGTTGGCAGCTGAATCCACCCAGAGATGCCTTGGAAAAAACACCTGGCGATCTGCTTCCAAAAGGTCACAACTATTGAAAAACCTCTGGAGCACAGTTCCACTCTGAAACACATGGCATTGCCATGAGTTGGAATGAACTCAATGGCAACTGTTTTGTTACTGTTTTTTTTTTGTTTTTTGTTTTTTCATTGTACTTCAGGTGAAGGCTTACAGAACAAACAGTTTCTCATGAAACAGAAGTACCCAGGTTGTTTTATGACATTGGTTAACAACCCCACAACATATCAAAACTCTAACTTCTCAACTTTTTTGGGGGGGGCGGAAATACACATAGCCAAAGATACACCATTTCAAAAATTTCTACATGCACAGTTCAGTGACATTGACTATGCTCTTCCAACTGTGCAGTTATTCTCACTTAAGATGAAGGCTTACAGAACAAAATAGATTCTCATTTAACAGTTACTATACATGCTGCCCTATGACAATGGTTAACAATCTTACAACACATCAACAATATCCTTACTCAACTTTGGGTTCCCTATCACCAGCTTCCTTGTCCCCTTCTGCCTTCTGGCCCTTGTCACTGGACTCCTGTACCTCGTTAGTCTCATTTGGTTTTACGGGGCTGTCCACTCCCAGGCTGAACAGTGAACCTCGGAGGTAACTTCACCACTGAGCTAAAAGGGTGTCTGGGGGCCATACTCTCGGGGTTTCTCCAGTCTCCTTTAAGCCAGTAAATCTGGTCTATTTTTTATGGGTTAGAATTATGCTCTACATCCTTCTCCAGCTCTGTCCAGAACCCTCTGTTGTGATCCTGGTCAGAACAGTCAGTGGTGGTAGCCGGGCACCATCTAGCTGTACTGGACTCAGTCCAGTGGAGGCCTTGGTAGCTATGGACCATTAGTCCTTCGGACTAATCTTTTCCTTGTATCCTGTTCTCTTCACTCTCCCTTGCTCCCGAAGGGATGAGACCAGTGGAGTATCTTAGATGGCCGCTCACAGGCTTTTAAGACCCCAGACACTACTCACCAAGGTACAATGTAGAGCATTGTCTTTATAAGCTGTGTCATGCCAGTTGAGCTAGATGTTCCCCGAGACCATGGTCCCCACAGCCCTCCGCCCAGCAATTCAGTCCCTCAGGGAGTTTGGATGTGTCTGTGGGGCTTCCGTGACCTTTCCTTGTACAAGCTGTGCTAGTTTCTCCTGTATTGTGTACTGTCTCACCTTTCACCCAAGATACCAATTGTCTATTGTCTATTTAATATTTCCCCCACCCACCCCTCCCATCCCTGGTAACCAACAAAGATTGTTACATTTTGCTTGTGAACTTTTTCATGGGTTTTTACAATAGAGGTCTCATACAATATTTGTCCTTTTGTGATTGACTTATTTCACTCAGCATACTGTCCTCCAGTTTCATCCATGTTATGAGATGGTTCGCAGATTCATTGTTCTTTATCGTTGCATAGTACTCCATTGTGTGTGTGTACCATAGTTTGTTTATCCATTCAGCTGTTGATGGGCATCTAGGTTGTTTCCATCGTTTTGCTATTGTGAACAATGCTGCCATGAACATAGGTGTGCATATGTCTATTCGAGTGACAGCTCTTATTTCTCTAGGATATATTCCTAGGAGTGGGATTGCTGGATCGAATGGTATGTCTATTTCTAGCTTTCTGAGGAAGCACCATATCATTTTCCAAAATGGTTGTATCATTTTGCATTCCCACCAGCAGTGCATAAGTGTTCCGATCTCCCCGCAGCCCCTCCAACATTTGTTATTTCCAGTGTTTTGGATTCGTGCCAGTAATGCCGGGGTGAGATGGTATCTCATTGTGGTATTAATTTGCATTTCTCTAATGGCTAGTGATCGCTAGTGTTGGCCATTTGAATGTCTTCTTTGGTGAAGTGTCTGTTCATTTCCTTTGCCCATTTTTTAATAGGATTATTTGTCTTTTTGTGGTAGAGGTGTTAGATTTTCTTGTAGATTATGGAGAGTAGACCTATGTCTGACTTGTACTGTCCAAAAATTTTTTTCCCAGTCTGTAGGTTCTCTTTTTACTCTTTTGTTGAAGTCTTTTGAAGAGCATAGGTGTTTGATTTTTAGAAGATCCCAGTTATCTAGCTTATCTATTGAGTTTTGTGTGTTGATGGTTGTGGTTTGTATCCTGTTAATGCCATGTATTAAGGCCTAAACTGTTGGTCCTATTTTTTCTTCTATGAACTTTATAGTTTTAGGATTTATTTTCAGGTCTTTGATCCATTTTGAAGTAGTTTTTGTATACGGTGTGAGGAATGGGTCCTATTTCATTTTTTGCAGATGGATATCCAGTTTTGCCAGCACCATTTGTTAAAAAGACTGTCTTTTCCCCATTTGATGGACTTTGGGCCCTTGTCGAAGATCAGGTGACCGTAGGTGGATGGATTTACATCTGGGTTCTCAATTCTGTTCCATTGGTCAATGTATCTGTCGTTGTACCAGTACCAGTCTGTTTTGACTAGTGTAGCTGTATAGTAGGTTCTGAAGTCAGATAGTGTGAGCCCTCCAACTTTATTCTTCTTCTTCAGTAGTGCTTTACTTATTTGGGGATTCTTCCCTTTCCATATAAAGTTAATGATTAGTTTTTCCATCTCTTTGAAGAATGTTGTTGGTATTTGGATCGGGATTGCGTTGTATTTGTAAATTGCTTTGGTTAGAAGTGTCATTTTCACAATGTTGAGTCTGCCTATCCATGAACATGGTATGTTTTTCCATTTATGTAGATCCCTTTGGGTTTCTTGCAGTAGTGTTTTGTAGTTTTCTTTGTATAGGTCTTTTACATCCCTGGTCAGATTTATTCCTAAGTATTTTATCTTTTTAGGGGCTATTGAAAATAGTATTGTTTTCCTGATTTCATCGTTCTTCTTATTGGTGTATTGGAATCCAACTGATTTTTGAATGTTTATCTTGTATCCTGCTAGTCTGCTGAATCTTTCTATTAGTTCCAGTAGATATCTCATGGAGTCTTTAGGGTTTTCTGTGTATAGTATCATATCATCTGCAAACAGGGACAGTTTAACTTGTTCATTACCAGTTTGGATGCTCTTTATTTCTTTTCCCTGCTGTATTGCTCTAGCTAGAAGTTCCAGCACAATGTTACATAGGAGTGGTGATAAAGGGCATCCTTGTCTTGTTCCTGTTTTCAAGGGAAATGTTTTCAGCCTCTCTCCATTAAGAATGATGTTGGCCGTTGGTTTTGCATAGATGCCCTTTATTATGTTGAGAAATTTCCCTTTTATACCTATTTTATTGAGAGTTTTTATCAGGAATGGGTGTTGGACTTTGTCAAATGCCTTTTCTGCGTCAACTGAGATGATCATGTGATTCTTTTCTTTCCTTTTATTTATGTGGTGGATTACGTTGATTGATTTTCTAATGTTGAACCATCCTTGCATACCTGGTATGAATCCTACTTGGTCGTGGTGTATTATTTTTTTGATATGATGCTGAATTCTATTAGCTAGAATTTTGTTGAGAATTTTTGCATCTATATTCATGAGAGATATTGGTCTGTAATTTTCTTTTTTTGTTACATCTTTTCCTGGTTTGGGTATCAGCGTTATGCTGGCTTCATAGAATGAATTTGGAAGTGTTGCTTCCTCTTCTATGCTCTGAAATAGCTTGAGTAGTACTGGTACAAGCTCTTCTGTAAATGTTTTGTAGAATTCTCCAGTGAAGCCATCTGGGCCAGGGCTTTTTTTTGGTTGGGAGTTTTTTTTATTGCCTTTTCAATCTCTTCTCTTGTTATGGGTCTGTTCAGATTTTCAGCATCACTTTGTTGTAGTTTGTGTAGGCTGTGTGTTTCTAGAAATTTATCCATTTCCTCTAGGTTTTCAAATTTGTTGGAGTATAGTTTTTCATAATATTCTGTTGTAATCCTTTTTATTTCATTTGGGTCTGTTGTAATCTCCCCCATTTCTTTCTTATTTGGGTTATTTGTGTCCTCTCCTGTTTTTCTTTTGTCATTCTGGCCAGTGGTTTGTCGATTTTGTTGATTCTTTCAAAGAACCAACTTTTAGTTTTGTTGATTCTTTCTATTGTTTTTCTGTTCTCTATTTCATTTATTTCTGCTCTGATCTTTACTATTGCCTTTCTTCCGGTGGTTATGAGCTTTTTTTGCTGTTCTCTTTCTATTTGTTTGAGTTCTGTAGTTAATGTTTTGATTTTGTCCCTTTCTTCTTTTTTGATATGTGCATCTATTGCTATAAATTGTCCTCTGAGGACTGCCTTTGCTGTGTCCCAAAGGTTTTGGTATGATGTGTTTTCATTCTCCTTTGATTCTAGGAATTTTTGGATTCCATCTCTGATTTCTTCTATTACCCGCTGATATGTAAGCAGGGTATTATTCAGTTTCCATGCAGTTGATTTTTTTTCCTTGCTCTTTCTATTGTTAATTTCTACCTTGATGGCATTGTGGTCAGAGAAGATACTTTGAATTATCTCAACGTTTTGGATCTTGTTGAGGGTTGCTCTGTGGCCTAAGATGTGGTCTATTCTGGAGAACTTTCCATGTGCATTGGGAAAGAATGTGTACTTTGCAGTGGTAGGATGGTGTGTTCTATATATGTCTAGGAGGTCAAGTTGGCTGATTGTGCCCTTTAGGTCTTCTGTATCTTTGCTGAGTTTCTTCTTAGTTGTTCTGTCCTTTACTGAGAGCGGTGTGTTGAAGTCTCCTACTATTATTGTGGAACTGTCAATTTCTCTTTTCAGTGTTGTTAGAGTTTGTTTGATGTATTTTGGAGCCCTGTCACTGGGTGCGTGGCTGTTTTTTATGGTTACGTCTTCATTATGGATCATCCCCTTAATCATTATATAGTGTCCTTCTTTGTCTTTTACAGTAGATTTCATTTTAAAATCTATTTTATCTGTGATTAGAGTTGACCCTCCTGCTCTTTTTTGGTAGTTGTTAGCTTGATATATTTTTTTTCCAACCTTTGACTTTTAATAAATTCACATCTTTGTTTCTAAGATGTGTCTCCTGTAGACAGCATATTGATGGATCTTGTTTTCTTATCCATTCTGTCACTCTCTGTCTCTTTATGGGTGCATTGAGTCCATTTATATTCAGTGTAATTATTGATAGATGTGGGTTTGTTGCTGTCATTTTGTAGTGCTTTTCTTGTGGCGCCGACGTTTTCTTTGTTCTTCTTAGTATCTTGTGCTGAGTTACTTTTGTTTGTGGATTTTTTTTCCATTACTCTTGTTTTTGTAGGTTTTGGTTTTGCTGAGACTTTATGTTTTTCCTCTTTTTTTTTATGAGTATGTTTGTTACCTTCCTTGTGGTTACCATAAATTTTACCCTTATCTTTCTAAGTTTGAAGCAGTCTACCATTACTTGGTATCACCTTGCCTTCCTCTCCACTAGAAGGTTCTATACCTATCCCTTTTATTCCCTCTTTTATCGTTTTGATGTTGTTGTTATTTACTGATTAACTGCTCTGAGTCCCTGTTGTATTTCTTTTGGTTTTGGATAGTCGTTGAAAGTTCATTTCCTAGATTGGTATCTGGCTGGTACGATCCTGCGTCTTAGCTTCTGCCTGTGAGCTGAGGCTGCTTGTCCTCAGATCAAAGAACTTGCTTTAATAATTCTTGTAAGTTTGGTTTGACTTTTACATATTCCCTTAATTTCTGTTTATCTGGAAATGACCTAATTTCACCATCAAATTTGAATGAGAGTTTTGCAGGATATATTATTCTTGGCTGGCAATTTTTTTCTTTCAAGATTTTATATATGTCATCCCATTGCCTTCTTGCCTGCATGGTTTCTGCCGAATAATCTGAGCTTAGTCTTATTGTTTCTCCTCTGTATGTGACTTCTTGTTTTTCATGAGCTGCTCTCAGGATTCTTTGTTTGTCTTTGGTTTTGGTGAGTGTGAATATGATATGCCTTGGTGATTTTCTTTTGGGGTCTCTTCTATATGGGGTTTGTTGAGCTTCTTGGATGGCCAGTTTTTCATCTTTCATGATATGGGGGAATTTTTCTGTCAGCAGTTCCTCAATGATCCTCTCTGTGTTTTCTGTTTTCTCTCCCCGTTCTGGAATTCCAATCACTCTCAAATTTTTGCTTTTGATTGTGTCCCACATAACTCTCAGGTTCTCTTCATTTTTCTTTGTTATTTTTTCTGAGTTTTCCTGAAACGGAGTTGTATCCAAGTGTTTGTCTTCAATTCCACCGATCCTGTCTTCCACCGTTTCAAATCTGCTTCTCAGCCCTTCCATGACACCGTCCATTTCTGAAATCTTGTTGTTTATCGTTTGGATTTCTAATTGTTGTCTTTGTATAATTTCTAGTTGTGAATTTATTTTGGCATTTTGTTCCTGCATTATTTTCCTGAATTCTTCCAATTTTTTGTCCATATTTTCCATGAATTTGTCTATTTTTTCCTCATGTTTGTCAGCTTTTTGCCTCAGTTCTTGGAGAATTCTGAGTATTAGAGATTTGAATTTCCTATCAGGTAGTTCTAGTGCATTTTCTTCCAGAGGAGAGTCATTTGGTTTTTTATTTTGGACACCTACTGGAGCCATCCTGTCCTGTTTTTGTAAATGTTTTGATATAGTCTGCTGTCTTTGGGGCATTCAGTAGTTATTTTTCTCATTTATTGATTGTAGATTTGTTTGTTTCATCCCTTTTTTAAAAAAAAAGTTTGACTATGTATGAACAGGCAGACTGTGTGTTCTTTGTTGTTTGCTCAACTGTGGGCACAATACTTTTCACCTCCTTCTTCAACTGGCAGGGTCATTCACTCAGATATGGTACGGCAGGGCAGGTCTAGCTGAAGAGGAGTTACTGGGACGGGTTGTTTGTGGCACTTACTACAGCCACCGGAGCGGGTCAGTAATCAGTGCAGGGCAGGTTCCAGTAGGCCGTGCCTGTGCTGCTTGGTGGTGTGATGTCAAGTGCACGGTGCAGGTAGGCAGGATGCAGCGGGGGGAGTGTTATGTGTGGAGCTAAGATGGATATGGGAGAGAGGAGAGAGGAACAGGAGCCAAAAACATACATACAAAAAAGAATGCTAGGAGAGCTTGCCAGATTGGAGAGATGAGAGACTATGAAATGGAGAAAAACCGAAAGGGGAGGAGGAAGAAAAGAAAAAAATGAAGAAATAAGAATCAGAAAGGTTAAACAACTGCAAAGTTCCCAGGGATCCCACCAGTGCAGCTATGAGGTCTGGGGAAGTTGATCTCAGGTGTTGCAATACAGCCTGGCTAGAAGGTGTAGAGGTATACAATGCCAGGTATTCAGGGAAGAGAAAGAGAAGGGAGATATTGAGAGGAGAAACTGAGCAATGAAGAAAGACAAAAAGGGAAAAAGAGGTAAAAGAAAACAAAATAAATTAAAAAATAAAATAAAACAAGAAAGGTCCCCAAAGAAACAGAAAAACAAACAAACAAAACAAAACCCCAATTTACAAAAAATGTCTTCAGGGATCCCTCTGCACATCTGTGGAAGCCGAAGGGGAGTCTCCCTGCCACGCAGCTCAGCCTGGCCAGAAAGGGCTTCCAACTAGAGAAAAGGAAAAGAAAACAAACAAATAATTCAAAACAAACAAATGAACAAAAGCCCCGGGATCCCACCAGCGTGGCAGCCCAAATCAGGAAGCAGCTCCACACTTGAACGGAGCTCCGCAGCCCCTCAGGAAGAAGCAAAGATGGCGCACAGAGCCAGGTACTTGAGCGAAGGGAGGGGGAGGTGGTGAGAGGCAAGTAAGAAATCAAAAGAAGCAGAGAAAAAAAAAAAAAAGCAACATTAGCAGCCAACAAATGGAACTCAGAGAGCCAGCTAGTGTGGGCTGGTGTTTTTGGACAAGAGACTGTGTCTGTGGAAAGCAGAGGGGTCCGAGTGTGGGTGAAGAAGGGTAGAGAGTGGGAAAGCTTATATTACAAATTACCGGAGCTCTGCAGCCCCTCAGGAAGAAGCAAAGATGGCGCACAGAGCGAGGTACTCAAGCGAAAGGCAGGGGAGGTAGGGAGAGGCAAGGAAGAAATAAAAAGAAGCCGAAAAAAGTAACACCAGCAGCCAACAAATGGCACTCAGAGAGCCACCTGTTCGGGTGTGTGGAATCCAAGCAGCTGCTGTTTCCCTGTCAAGAGACTGTGGCTGCGGGAAGCAGAGGAGGCCGAGTGGGGATGGGAAAGAGTAATTAAATTAATTTACTAATTCACTAATTACTGGTTGTTTTGTCTCCCTCTGGAAGCTCCGTGAGGCTGCTTTCTTGTACCCCCTGTTTGCTGGTCTCCAATAGGAGTCCAAGATGGCAGATCCACGCTGCGTTAGCTGGTAGGGGACCTCTGCATGAATCTCTCCTTGCTCTACGTTCTCTGTCAGTTTTCTCACTCCATTTGTGCTTGGCTGAGTTCTTTATCTCTTCATTTGATGTTTTAGGGTTTCAGGATTGTTGTATTCTCTATTCGGCTTAGTTTTTCAGATCTTTGCTGTGGAGGGACGGTGTGGTGCTTCTGCCTAGAGCACCATTTTGCCAGAACTCTTGTTACTGTTTTGATTTTTATTTTAATGTGTATTAGAAAAGCTATAACTAGCATATCACAACTGTGGTTTTCTGGATGTGACTTCTTTCGATGAACTTAAAACAGGCAGAACTGTGGCAGTCTGTAGACCTCGTAAACCACAGGAGCAGTACTCAGTCTTGCCCATGATTGTTGTAAACCTCCAGGAAACTGAGTCTTCTGTAACTGGTCGTGAGAACGTATAACATGGATGGTGTTGTTCACTAGTATGTTTTCTTACATTCTGAATTTTCAAGTTCAGCTCTACATTCTTTTCAACACTAAATTGAAATGTAACTTTGAGAAGCTGACAATCATTAAAACCAGTCAAAAACCTGGTTGATGTGGATTCTGACTTACAGTGACTCCATGTGTGCAGAGTAGTACTGTGCTCCACAGGGTTTTCAAGGCTGTGAACTTTCAGAAGCAGATCACCAGGCCTGTCTTCTGAGGTGCCTCTGGGTGGGTTCTAAATGCCAACACTTTGGCTGGTAATTGAGAGTTTAACCATTGCACCACCCAGGGACTCCTTTAATAATAATAACAATTAAGGTTAATAAAAATAATTATTATTGCATTTCTGTTATAGCCTTCTTTTCTTTGACTCAGTGAAGGCTCAAGATGTGTTTTGAAAGGGATGGAAGAGGGAAGAAGAGTCTAATGGGATAAAAATTCTCTCCCCCTCAATTTACAGTTGAATTTGCATAAGTAAAATGTGTTCATCAGTAGATTCATCAAAATTCCCTCCAACTGTCTCAAATTCTGGAAACCCCTTGGAAAAAGCCTCCAATTTATGCCCCATCCTCAAAGTTTTTCTTGTTATTTAATGTGCTTAGTATATTTGACATGTTTTTAAATGATCACATAAATATACTCATCCTAAAAAATAGGAAGGCAGAGAAAAGCAAAAGAAAGAAAAAATAATCACAATCCCATAATCCAAGGAAAATCAGTTATTATTTTGGTGTATTTTTTCCATGTATAGTTTTGCTTGACTTGTGTGGTTGTGACCTAGTGCAGTGGCCTTCCAGATGTTTTCCTTGTGCGAAGAAATAAGGTTTTCAAAAGAGGCTTTAAAAACTGCATACCCCTTCGCATATTTTAAAATTAACTTCTAACATATTCAACATAAGTCTAATAAATTTATTTCCTCTTAAATAGGTGATAGTACTGAACATTTTATAAGATGAAATAAGTGAGGATAGGCTGTAATAGGCACAACTACACCACGATATTTGGTAAAATAAACTTTAACTTCCTTATTGAATAAAATAGAGCAAATTTGAAAGAAATCAAGTAAAATTTTATGAATCTTGTCTAATGTTTCTAGAAATAAAAGTGATAGTCCTTCAAAAATTCCATTTACATTCAAAAGGATAGCATTAAGTCCTTGAAATTGCTTCTGATGCCCTGAATTCGGGTTATTCAAAACTGGGCTCAGATACCCCCAGATTGACTAAAATTCAGAATATCCCCATGTACACTAAAATAGAAGTATTTTAGAAAGGTTCACTTTTCTAAAAAAATACATAAGGTGAGGAAAACCTAGAAACCTTATGGATTTAAAGTGCCTTGATTAATTATTTAAGGAGGCCTTCCTGAACCAATATTTCCATTTATTCCTTTGCTTGGTGCCTTGGAGCTATTTACACTCAGGGTAATACACAATACTAAGATTTGGGATGACTGGAGAAGAGGGGTGCCATTTTTTATGAAGTGAAAGAATGACTCTGTGAACCCAGGCTCGCTCTCGGAGAAATCAGTTTTAGGAAAGGGCACATAAAGAAGTTGAGAATCTGGAAATTGGCTGTCTCTTTTTTTAAAGGATTTTTTTTTTTTTTATTGTAGTTTAGATGAAGGTTACAGAACAAATAGTTTCTCATTAAACAGTCAGTACACATATTGTTTTATGACACTGGTTAACAACCCCATGACATGTCAACACTCCCCCTTCTCAACTTTGGAGGACCTTTTTTTCTTTTGGTGAAAATATACATAGCCAAAGTTACACCATTTCAAAAGTTTCTACCTATACAATTCAGTGACATCAATTACATTCTTCCACTTGTGCTGCTATTCTCATTATCCTTTTCCAAATTATTCCATCACCATTATCTTCAACTCACTGCCCCCAGGCTTCCCATCAAATCTTTTGAGTTGCTGTTGTCAGTTTGATCTCACACAGATAATTCTTTTTTTTTTTTTTTTTGTACCGTAGATGAGGGTTTACAGAACAAATAGTTTCTCATTAAACAGTTAGTACACATATTGCCCTATGACAATGGTTAACAACCCCACAACACTGTCCCTTCTCAACCTTGGGTTCCCTATCACCAGCTTTCCTGTCCCCTCCTGCCTTCTAGTCCTTGTCCCTGGACTGCTGTACCTCATTAGTCTCATTTTGTTTTATAGGGCTGTCTAATCTTTGGCTGAACAGTGAACTTTGGGAGTGACTTCACCACTGAGCTGAAAGGGTATCCGGGGGCCATACTCTCGGGGTTTCTCCAGTCTTGTCAGGCCAGTAAATCTGGTCTTTTTTTGCATGTTAGAATTTTGTTCTACATTTTTCTCCAGCTCTGTCGATGAACCTCTGTTGTGATCCCAGCCAGAGCAGTAAGTGGTGGTAGTCGGGCAGCAACTAGCTGTACTGGACTCAGTCTGGTGGAGGCCGTGGTAGCTGTGGTCCATTAATCTTTTGGACTAATCTTGGAAATTGGCTCTCTTAAAAGCATGTATGCAGTCTCCAAGGTCTAGTGTTGTATATTGAAAACTTTGAACTCACCTCCTCATTTTAGTTTCTTTAATCTCTAAAAATGTCTTAGGAGATAAGGCAAGGTTGACCTTTAATTCACGCTTTACTTGGAGCAACAGGAAGTGGTGATGATTCAGTCTGTAGCACCTTTTCTTCCAACAGAGCTGAACTAGGCAAAGGTGCTCAACACTGAGAAGAATCAAGGAGCTGCATGGAGGTACCATCCCTGAGATGAGCCAAAAGATGTATGGCATTTATTTCCCTTCAGAGAGTCTACATGACTCCTTATGATTAATGGGGTTATTAATTCTGAGGCTGAGAAAATTAAGAAAATAAAGTGATACATCATTTATCTGACGTATTTGAAGAAATGAATGCTTCCAGGTAAAAGTATCAAGATAAATGAGAGCCTAACTTCAAGGTCATGGAGTTAGAAAATAATTCAATCTTTTTGATAAAAAGTTTTTCTGAAATGAATAATATTTTCTGTTACCTTCTTAAATAGGAGCTACAGAGCTTAAATTGTACTTCTCTTAATTACTCAGAGTTACGGGTGGTGAAAGGCAGGGCAGGTCCGGTCACTGAGCTGGGTTCCTTTGGTAAAGCAAAGTGGATTTGGTAGGTGTCTTATTAGTTACCTATTGATTCTGTAACAAAAATACCACAAATGAGTGGTTTTAAAGAACAGAAATTTATTAATCACCATTCGGAGGCCAAAAATCCAAATCAGGGTCTTGGCAGTGTTGATTCCTTCTCTGGGCCTCTCTTCTAGTTTCTGGTGATGTCAGCAGTCCTTGGCACTCCTGAGCTTGTAGTTGCACCTGTCTCCCTTGTCTCTCCTCCTCTTGTGTGTGTGTATTCTGCTCTTTTTATAATTCAGAAGTGATTAGATTTAGGACCCATCTACTCTAGTATGGACTCATCATCATAACAGAAAAACTCTATTTCAAAACAGAATCGCATCCACAAGTATAGGAACCAGGACCTCAATACATATTTTGGGCTGACACAATTAAATCCATTACAGTAGGACACACATTCCCATTCAAGAGTGATGGAGCATCAGGAGAGGCAGTTGGAAGAGGGTTCTGGGTACCATGAAGCCTACTTCAGAGTCACAATGTAGTCCTAATTGGAGGAAACAGACAAGAAACTGAGCCTGAGTCATTGATCCAAATCAGATGGGCCCTGCCCTGCAGGAGTTAGTATTCAGGGCTGAAGTTTGCAAAAGGGAATGAATGTGGACCTGAAGCTATTGCTTGCTTCTTTCTGCTCCCTTAACTGTTTTCATCTCCTTCCATTAACATTTTATATTCTTGTATCTCCCTAGGGGAGAAGCAGAAATTGTCTTGGGCTGAGGACCCTATACTGATACACGCAGAAGTCTCCTACTGCTAGGAGATGGGCAGGAAGCTCTGCCCAAGACCAAATGACACGTTTGGCTGACATTGGAAGGAAGCTCAGAAACGTTGAAAATTCCTCACTTCTGAAGCACAGGCACACAGGGCCTCCCTAAGACTGATGCTAGACCAGGACAGAGAACCCACCTTCTCCCAACACAAGCCTAGCACAGGGTAACAGGCAATAGCAGCCCACCACTCAGGGAGAGGCAAGATCATGAACAGATTCCCAGTCTATGGCGAAGATGTGCAAAGATGGCAGAAAGCCAGGAGCACTAACACTGAGAAAAGCTCTCCATCACCCATGCGTAGCTCAAGGCAAAGGTAACCTTCTACTAGAAAAAATCTGAAACCGTTTTGCCCATTGGAGGCAACCGTAGCAACAACAACAAAATGCAAACTCCTCACTAACTTCCCTCCCCACCTTTAATGTCCTAACAGAGGAAGAGATTTGCAAACCTTTTGTTTTTTGTATAATTTCAAAAGAATTATAACTAATAAGGCAATGGTAGAACTGTGGAACAATCTCAAATGGTGTAACATACATATCACTGGACTCCTAGAAGGAGAGAAGATAGGACAAGTAAAATTTGAAGAGACAATGGCCAAGAATCATCCAAAAATAATGAAAGACAAACATCCATAGATGCAAGAATCCCAGAAACCCCAAGCAGGATAAAAAACAGACAAACAAACAAAAAAAATTGTCATAGAATAACTGGAAAAAAAATTATATGGAGAGAAAAATTTTAATGGAGCCAGAGATAAAAGATAGATTAAATACACAATAACACAGATAATAATTATAGCAGACTTCTCATCAGGAACTATATAGTAAGCAAGAGGACAGGGAAGTAGCATCTTTAAAGTTTTGAAAAGATAAAACCATTAACACAGAATTCTATACCCAGTGAAATATCTTTCAAAAATAAAGGTGAAACTGACAAAAAAATGTACCTGTAGGATCACAACAGAAGGTCCCAGACAGAGCTGGAGAAAAATGTAGAACAAAATTCTAACTCACACAAAAAGACCAGACTTACTGGCCTGACAGAGACTGAGAAACCCCGAGAGTATGGCCCCCGGACACCCTTTCAGTTCAGTAACGAAGCCATTCCTGAGGCTCACCCTTCAGCCAAAGATTAGCCCCATAAAACAAAATGAGACTAATGGGGCACAACAGTCCAGGGACAAGGACTGGAAGGCAGGAGGGGACAGGAAAGCTGGTAATAGGGAACCCAAGGTTGAGAAAGGAGAGTGTTGACATGTCATGGTGTTGTTAACCATTGTCATAGGGCAATATGTGTACTAACTGTTTAATGAGAAACTATTTGTTCAGTAAACCTTCATCTAAAGCACAATTAAAAAAAAAAAAAACCTAAAAAAAAAGAAATGTACCTGTAGAAAGTGTATGATTCCAGACAGAAACTAAGAGCTACTCAAAGATATAAAGAGTCCTAGATATGGTAAAAATTGGAAGTAAATACAAGAAGTATTTTTTCTTATTCTTAATCACTGTAAAATATAATTGACTACATAAAACAAAAATACTAACAATGTATTGTGGGGATATAACACTTATAAAAGTAAAATGTATAATTACACTAACACAAAATATTGTTGTTGTTGTTCAGTGCCATAGAGTCAGTTCAGACTCATAGCAACCTTATATACTAAAGAACGAAACACTGCCCAGTCCTGCATCATCCTCACGATCATTCTTGTGCTTGAGCCCATTGTTATAGCCACTGGGTCAATCCATCTTGTTGAAGGTCTACCTCTTTTTCACTGACCCTCTACTTTACCAAGCATGATGTCCTTCTCCAGGCACTGGTCTTTCCTGATAACATGTCCAAAGTACATGAGTCGAAGTCACACCATCCTTGCTTTTTTTTAAAAAAAAAATTTTTTTTTACTGTACTTTAGATGAAGGTTTACAGAATAGTTTCTCATCAAACAGTCAGCACAAGTATTGTTTTATGACATTGGTTAACAACCCCACGACATGTCAACACTCTCCCTTCTCAACCTTGAGAACTTTTTTTTGGTGAAAATATACATAGCCAAAGTTACACTATTTCAAAAAATTTTCTACATGTACAATTCAGTGACATCAATTACATTCTTCCAGTTGTGCTGCTATTCTCACTATCCTTTTCCAAATTATTCCATCACCATTATCTTCAACTAACTGTCCCCTAGGCTTCCCATCAAACCTTTTGAGTTGCTATTGTCAATTTGATCTCACATAGATAATTCTTTTTTTTTACACCTTAGATGAAGGTTTGCAGAACAAATAGTTTCTCATTAAACAGTTAGTACACATACTGCCCTATGACAATGGTTAACAACACCACGACACATCAACACTGTCCCTTCTCAACCTTGGGTTCCCTATGACCGGCTTTCCCGTCCCCTCCTGCCTTCTAGTCCTTGTCCCTGGACTGCTGTGCCTCATTAGTCCTGTTTTGTTCTATGTGGCTGTCCAATCCCCAGCTGAACGGTGAACTTCAGGAGGGGCTTCACCACTGAGCTGAAAGGGTGTCCAGGGGCCATACTCTTGGGGTTTCTCCAGTCTGTTAGGCCAGTAAATCTGGTCCTTTTGTGTGTGTGTGTGAGTTAGGATTCTGTTTCACCATCCTTGTTTTTAAGGAGTATTCTGACTGTACTTCTTCCAAGACAGTTTTGTTCGTTCTTCTGGCAGCCCATTGTATATTCAGTATTCTTCGCCAATACCGTAATTCAAAGGCATCAATTCTTCTTTGGTCTTTCTTATTCATTGTCCAACTTTCAAATGCATATGAGGTGATTGACAATATCATGGCTTAGGTCAGGAACACCTTAGTTCTCAAAGTGACATATTTGCTTATTAGCACCTTAAAGAGGTCTTTTGCAGCATACCTGGCACTACCTACCACACGCCAGTGTCACCCCCTCCCAGTTGTAACACCCAAATATACTGAATGTAAAAAAAAAAAGAAATCAAACCCATTGTCATCGAGTTGATTCCAACTCATAGCCAACTGTATGAAACCGAAACCATAGGGTTTCCAAGGAACAGCTGGTGGATTCAAACTGCCAACCTTTTGGTTAGCAGCTGAGCTCTTAACCACTGCTCTACCAAGGCTCCAGACTAAATGTACACACCTTCAAAAATATACTTAAGAAGATCTGACAGGACAAACAAGGTGCATTTACCAAATACTAGCAGAGAAATTAGAATCAGAAAAGGTAAATCTTAAGGAGGAATTTTGAAGAAATCACTTCATGACTTTTCTCAGGTCATATTATCATTCAGATTTTCTGTGACTACCTTAAAGTATAAAAGGGAGAAGATAATAATGTGACGAGTTGACTACCTCGGTTTAAGGTTCAGACTTCACTAAATTCACTAGAGTGAACTAATGTGTTCCTGAAATGTTTGCTATAAGCAAGATTTAAGTTATATTTTTCCCGTTGACTTCTGCAGCAGCTGTAAAAATGGGAGTGACTGATAAATGGGTACAGAATTTCCTTTAGGGGTGATGAGAAAGTTCTGAAATTAAAGAATGGTGATGGCTGCAAATACAGTCATGCTTAACGTCCACGATGTGTTCTGTGAAACAGGACGTTATGTGATTTGAACCTTGTGCAAACACCCTGTTACTTAGCAAAGTGTATATGCTTCCTCAACCACTGTCCTGCTCTCCAGTCCTCCTAATTCAGTGGCTTCTCCAAAATGCCCCTTCGAGCCCTCTTCTCTGGTCCCAAATCCCCGACTCCATGCCCTTTCTTAAACCCTCCCGCAGCCCCTGCCTCTTGGTCCCTTCCCCTGCATTCCGCCTTCCCAAGCCCAGCATTCCGCCAGAGTCTGGCTACACTAACCCACTTGGGAAGAGCAGGAGCTGCAGCTGCTCAACCACTCAGCATGACTTGTCAAAGTTCACCGACCTCCAGTAACTTGTCCCCATTTTTAGGGGACTCCCTGCCCCTTCTCCCTCTTCCCTTCATCCTCCCTCTGCTCCTTTCTTCCTGCATCCAGACAAGTGTATATACTTAGCCGTATACACCATATAGACTTAGCAAAGCTGTATGGGACCATGGACGTACACGCAGTGGGACGTTGCCCTACCGGACATCATGCAGTGCATGACTGTATTGTGACTCTACTTAACGCCATCGAATAGTCTACTTTAAAACGGCTAAAGTGAGTAATCTTTATATTATGTATATTTTACCACAATTAAAAAAAAGACACTTAAGAAAATGAAAAGATAATCCACAGTCTGGGAGAAAATATTTGCAAAACACATATTTGATAAAGGACTTGTTTTCAGAACATATACAGAACTCTCAGAACTCAATAATAAGAAAATAAATAACTCAATAAAAATGGGCAGAAGATCTGGACACGTCACCAAAGGAGAGATACGTGTGGCAAATAAACACAGGAACAGATGCATAAGAACTACCACCAAACTCCATGAAAAAATTTTTCCTCATTTTCGCTGAGCTTTCCATCAATCTCATCGCCACTGTCCAAATTCCTAAAATATTAACAATGTCCTCTCCATGTTTTCTCATCTAACTCACTAAAATTTCCTGTCTACCTCCACTTCTTTATTGAAACTGTTCTCAGGGAAGATCATCTAGTGCCAAATCCAAAGCTTCTTTTACTTCTTACCATAATTAATCTCTAACCTAATTTGACGCTGGCCACATGCTCCTTCTTGGCTCTCTCCTTCATGGCCTTTATGTCAACATTTTTAGTTCCCTTATCTTTCTGGATGCTCTAAGTTCTCTTATCCTAATCTTAGTTTTAATACTATGGAAATACTGAAATTTCCCAAATTTAGATCTTCAGCCCAAACTTCTCTCTCAGGTTATTTACCAGTGTCTACAATGGCCTATGACTGCAATAGTGGTTCAGTGGTAGACTTCTTGCCTTCCATGTGGGAGACCTGGGTTTGATTCCACCAATGCACCTCAAGATCAGCCACCACTCATCTGTCAGTGGAGGCTTGTGTGTCGCTATGATGTTGAACACGTTTCAGCAGAGCTTCCAGACTAAGACAGACTAGGAAGAAAGGCCTGACAACCTACTTTCAAAAATAAGCCAATGAAAACCCTATGGATCACAATGGTCTGATTCTGTTGTGTGTGGGGTCCACATGGGATCAGGATGAGGTTGCCATGAGTTGGGGGCTGACCTGAGGACGCTAACAACAGCAACAATTGACCTACAAGACTGTTCTCTCTGGACATACTGTGAACCCCTCCAACTAAATATGCCCAAAACATAATTTATTACCTCCCCCATCCCCACATTCCTCCTCTTTTTGTATGCTCAATTAATGGCATTATTTACCTGGTCAGCAAAAAGAGCCATGGGAGTCATTTTTCATGCTCTTAGATCCTTAAACTCCCACACAGGTTGTTTACTGCACAATCCTGGAGACACCATTGCTTTATTGGTCACAATGACCTATCAGATCTGCCACCACAATAGCTCTCAATTCTGTTTCCGCCACTCTGTTCTTACTGCCTTTACTTTGCCTCAGGTCCTTATCAACTCTTGATTTTAAATAGCTTCATAAATGGACTCTTCATGTTCAGTCAACTCTCAACACAATAACTAGAATTATCTTTCCAAAATCTAATTTGGTTATGCTATTTTTCTGTTGAACAATCTTTGATATCTCTTCATTACCTTCAAGATAAAGATTGAACTACTTAGCCCATTCCATTCTGGCACTGACCTAATTTTCCGCTCAAATCCTACTTCCCTCAACCTTGGGAAACAACTTTCCATTCCCAATAAATATCCACCTTATTTTTGTATTCTGTTCTCTGTACTTGAAATGGTTTCCCACCCCCTTGTCTTCACAGCTTGGAAAATTATTGTTACTGTTATTAGCTGCCGTAGAGTTGACTCTGACTCTTGGCAACCTTAATGTATTAACAGAAGGAGACGTCTTCTGGTCCTGCGCCATCTTACTAATCATTGAAACCCATCTGACAGCCATTTCTTCTGTGAGGTCTTCAAAGACAGTCTTATTCAGATAATCCAGTGTTTCTCAACCCTGGGTGCTCCTTATAATTGAGAGTTTTAAAAAATATCAATGCCCAGCTCCAACAGAGATTCTGATTTAATTGTCTAGGATGAGACTAAGTATGGAAATATTTGAAATGGTCCCCCATTTTAAGTGCTAGGTACTCAGATACAAAAATCGAAAAAGCAGATAAAAATTTCTGACTTCAAGAAGTTCACTGTAGAGGAAACAAGTTATTTTTCATTTACAATAGAAGAGAGCACATGGAGTGAAAAGAAATGCATACCGAACAAATAAAAGTGAGGGGAAGGGGAGGAAGGGTATGCCAGGAAAGGCCCCTGTGGATGCCTGTTGTTGTTGTTGAGTTGGTTTCAACTAGAAATAAATCAAATATTCGGTAATTTTTTTACTCGCTTGTGGAATCTTGCTAAACCAATGAACAACAGTTCAAAAGAGTTGATCTGTATTTAATCACTGTAAACAACAGAACAAAGAAGCTGATCTATAATTAATCGCCATTTATCATGCCCAAAACAATGCCTGGAACATGACAAATACTCAAAAACATGCTGTTTGATTTAATGAATGAATGAATAGTAGCATTGAAACTTTCTTTTCTTAAAAAGAAGATTTATAATCAATATCAATGTTGGTGGCAAATTAAAACTAAATATCATATTTCTGATGTCTTAAAATTTTTGAAAAATAAAGTATGAATATGTGTTCTACTTCTTGGAGGAGGAAAATAATTTTAAATTAAGCTGAGAAAAAAGTACTGACAAAGCAGTTCATTTTAAGTAATCTGGGTTTTCCCAAATAGTGACACGAGAGCCAGTCATTTCAAACTGGACTGTTTGAGTTTCTCTTTAAGAATCTGAAATGTAGGTCAGGGCTCTGCTGACATTTCCATTTGCTCATAGCTGAAAATCAGAAGTAATCATTGACAGACAGACAGCAGGGAAAGAAGACTGTGACCCAGCCAACAAGAGCAGCAGCCTGGCTCTGAGGAGGCATTATGTGCTTCATAACAGGCAGAAAGGTAAAGAGACAATGATCATCCAATACTTAAAGATAGCTCTGTTTCCTTTTGGAAATATGTGGGCCAAGTTGTTTTCTCCTGTAAGTTCTAATGATATTTCATGCAGTGGCTACTGAGGAGAGTTGAATCTCTAATACTGCTTGACATCACTTTAAATAACAATTACAGCATATATCCTATTAAAATGGTGTCAAATGATATTAGAGATTCAACTTTCATCAGTGCATGAAATATCACTAGAACTTATAAGAGAAAGCAACTTGGTGGGCAGTGGTTAAGAGCTCAGCTGCTAACCAAAAGGTCGGCAGTCGGAATCCACCAGCCACTTCTTGGAAACCCTAGGGCGCAGTTTTATTCTGTCCTATAGGGTCACTGTGAGTCGGAATCGACTTGATGGCAACGGGCTTGGCTTGCGTATTAATTATAAAGAGAAGACCTATTGTTGCTAACAAATTATGAAAGCGAACCCTATGTGCATAAGCTATGGGGTACCCAGTTTTTAATATTTTATCAGATATTTTACGCTATTTGATAAGCCATGAGTTTTGTTTTATTGCTATTGTTTTATATGAGAGATTCAAGCTCAGGTTTTCTTAAATAAATATAACTAAATAGTGTCAATTATTAAATATTAGATCACTATGAGTCAGAATTGACTGATGGAAATGGGTTATTAAATAATCAAACTATTCAATAGAATAACAAACTGAATAATGTAACTCCAGTTGTAAATTAAGGGCAATATCGTTTTATATTTCTATAACGTGTTTCTTTTGAGATTTCTACAGGTAAAAGAGTTTTCTGTAAGTTTAACTGGTGATAGTACATAAACTGTCTCACTTCATCTTTCCTCATTTTGAATCCTTTCCCTCTGGAAGTTCTGAAATTTTGGTTTTTTCTCACCAAAGACTGGTATTTCTAGAGGTGTGTAATTATAGTCCTGTAACTCTGGTCAGGAGAAGAATTCATCGTCAGAAGCTAGAGAAGGAGAGGATTTCTAATAAGAAAGACTGATTTTTAGGAGAAATATTTTAACTAGGGTCAATATGTCCTACTAAGATAATTCATAGTGATTTTTCAAGGTTGGAAATTCCATTTTCTTGCTTTACTTATCCACTTCTTATCATACCTCCTCATACGCTAGTGACATTCTTTCCTTCCTTCCTTTCCTCTGTGCTATACAAATGTTCTTATTAAAGAGAATAATAGCTTACAGGAAAAAATGTAATGATTTTTATTATTTTATTGTTATTCTATTAAATTAATACAATTGTAACGTTTTTCAGTTTTTTTTCAGAGAGAAATAAACGGCCTTTTTTCTCCTTTCAGGCATGAACCAGGTCACAGTTCAATGGGATGCAGTAATAGCTCTTTACCTACTCTTCAACTGGTGTCATGGAGGTACGGTATTTTGTGTATCTATCTTTATCATTTATTCAGCAAGTAAAACACTGAATGTTTATTATCATCAAGGCATTATGCTAGGATCTCTGAAGAATACAAAAATGATTAGACTGGGAAAAATTATATCCACATAAAACTTACACGAAACGAGATAAAATTGGTCCACCCTTGCTCCATATGCGGGGTTCCTTTCTAAAACATCCCTGATGGACAGCCCGCTAACCCTTATATGAGCATTTCCATGAAGGAACTTATTACTTTGAGTTCTCATGTTCTATCTTTGAACTATTTTAACTGTTGTAAGATAACCCATCAAAAGTTTGGATTTAATTCAACAAGCCTTTTATTGATGATTGCTCCGTACCTGTCACTGTGCTAAGACTTTTATTCCTCAAACAACCTGGTGCAGTACTGTTATGTGCTATTAGTATTTCTATTTTGTAATTCACACAAACATCTGGCACCATGAAGTAACACAGAGTCCTGAGAGACAGGGATAAGCAGCTTTGAGGAATCCAGGAAGTGGCTCATCAGAAGTGATGGCAGGGCAGCCGCTGGCATTTGAGAGTTTCTTTTGGGGCTAACAGGAGTTCCTGGGTGGTGCAAATGGTCAACGTGCTTGGCTGCTAACCGAAAGGTTGGAGGTTCAAGTCCACCCAGAGGTGCCTTGGAAGAAAGGCTTGGCAATCTATTTCTAAAACTCCATCATTGAAAACCCTGTGGAGCACAATTCTATGCTGGCACACATGGGGTCACCGTGAGCTGGAGTCGACTGGACATTAACTGATTTTTTAAAATAATGTCCCGCAGAGGAAGCAGGGACTCAATCATGGGTAGACAAGCAACAACAAGGTAGGGTTGCAGACCTTCAAGAGAGTTTTGCAGATCATTCAAGTTTCTCAGACTAGTGACGAAAGCAAAACCCTCTTCTACAGGTTGGGACACAGTTATACTGGAGACGGAGATGTAGCCCCATTATCAGAATTGGGACTCTTCCAGCAGGATGGTCTAGAACACTTCCCAAGTCAGACTAACAAATATCCAAGAAGGCTCAAGGGAAATAAGATACTAGATACCTTTCCCAGATTCTTGAAATCTGGAAATTATAAACAGGAATTCTGTTTATACATTCAAGTGATTGGTATAGAGCCACAGAGAAACAAGACAAGCCCCTGTGACATGACATTACAGACCTTACAGGTGTCCATTAGGAATCGTTTTATATATTGTTGTTCAAACTGCTATGAATATTTTTCATATTATCCAGGATACATTTCTTTCTAAGTTTTCTACTAGAATATATCACTGCTTTTCAACAAAAATGCTATGTTTAGCATTCTTATGAACAATTAGTAATCCTACTAAAAACGAAAATTTGTGTATTTTAGTATGGCTTATGCAATCCATGTTGACTCCTATTGATCCATGACTTTTTTCCATGTGCTGAAAAGTTATTAACTTATTAATCCATTCCTGAACGTTGTGAAGCTTGGTGTTCCAGAGTTCCTGAGGTTCTTCTTTCTTTCATTTTTGAAAACCAGGACAACATCTGCCCAAATCTAGTCTTTTGACATCTTTACCATTCCATGTATTCTCAAAGACTACTCACAGTGGTTCCATGCTAGAGTCCACATATTTAAGGTGTTGGAGATGCAGTTTATCTAAACTTGAATTATTGGACTTATTTAAAGTAGCCAGGTGCTTTCTTAAAATTTCTTTTTATGTCTATGGCTGCAATTCCCTATTGATGATGATGGAACTATTTTGATAGCTGTTGATAGATTGTTGTTGTTGTGTGCCGTCGAGTCCATTCCAACTCACAGTGACCCTATATGACAGAGCAGAACTGCTCCATAGGGTTTTCTAGGCTGTAATCTTTACAGAGGCAGATCACCAGGTCTTTTCTCCCACAGAGTCGCTGGTGGGTTTAAACCACTCACCTTTCAGTTAGCAGCCAAGTGCTTAACCACTGCATCACCAGGGCTCCTTACTTCAACATTTCAGTGTTTATAATTCACATGTAAACATTTATTACATAAATGGGAATATTCAATCACATTTATACTATACAAGTTAATTCTTTAAACTTTGTATTCCAAAGACAAGGAGCTTTTTTTTTCCCCCCTAAATCAAATGCTGAACTTTACTTACCACTATTTCGTTAAGGTTTTAAAATGTTTAATGTAGAATGGAGTTTGGATTCCCAGTGCTCATGGTAATTTCTGATCTTACCTTTGAAAATGGTTTAGCCCAATAACACCCCAGTTCTCCATTTTAAAATAGGAGAGCTAATTATATTTGCTCTTTCAATAATTAGGGAAGCTTAAAGGCTGAATCTAATCTTGTGTTATACTGCTGAAGGCCACCAGACGCATGATAAAAATACACTGTGATTAACTAATCAATTGAAAACATACACTTCATTCTAAAACTGTTTCTTTCAATGGAAATCATTTAATTAATAGAAAAGAATACATTTAAAATGCAATACCATATTCTTTCTGAATATTCTGTTTTAATGATTTACATAGAATTTATTATTTTATCATTTTATTTCCAGGAATTACAAATATAAACTGCTCTGGCCACATCTGGGTAGAACCAGCCACAATTTTTAAGATGGGTACGAATATTTCTATATATTGCCAAGCAGCAATTAAGAACTGTCAACCAAGGAAACTTTATTTTTATAAGAATGGCATCAAAGAAATATTTCAAGTGACAAGGATAAATAAAACAACAGCTCGACTCTGGTATAACAACTTTCTGGAACCACACGCCTCTATGTACTGCACGGCTGAATGTCCTGGATTTTTTCAAGAGACACTGATATGTGGAAAAGACATTTCTTCTGGATGTAAGTGTTGAGGTGCATTCAAAATCCAAATGATAGCCAGTCTAATGATTAACTGAAAATTACCAGTCTTTTCTGAAATAGTCACACTGATATTGTTCACTTCTTACATTGGTTTAATATTAAAACAACAACAATAAAACAAACCCATTGCCATCCAGTCCAACTCAAAGCAGACTGCCACATCTTTCTCCCATGGAGTGGCTGATGGGTTTGAACCGCCAACCTTTTCGTTAGAAGCCAAGCGCTTTACCACTGCACCATCAGGGCTCTTTTTGGCTTAATATAAGGGTTACAAACTTAAATATCTTCAGGGACCAGGTTGGTGAGTTAAGGATGTGGGTGGGAATTGTGCAGAAAGGAAAGTATATATTTGGTCTACTATGCAACTTTAACATTTATGAGGGTCCAGTACTCATATATCTTTTTATTCTTCAAAAGAAGTAAAAAATCTGAGTTTTTAATGTAAAATATCCAAATTATAAAATATTGTCAATGCAATCAAAAAAATAATTTTTGAATACTGTTGTTGTGTGTCATCAAGTCGATTCTGACTCATAGCAACCCTACATAACAGAGTAGGATTTCCCATGGGATTTTCTAGACTATAATCTTTACAGAAGGAGCCCTGGTGGTGCAGTGGTTAAAGTACTTGGCTGCTAACCAAAAGGTCAGTGGTTCAAACCCACCAGTTGCTCCGTGGCAGAAAGTTGTGGCAGTCTATGTCAGTAAAGATTACAGCCTTGGAAACATTATGGGGAAGTTCTACTCTGTCCATTAGGGTCACTATGAGTCAGAATTGACTCGATGTCAATGGATTTGGAATCTTTGTTGTTGGTAGGTGCTGTTGAGTTGGTTCTGACTCATAGTGAGTGACCCTATGTACAACACAAGGAAACAGTGCCCGGTCCTGTGCCATCCTCACAATTGTTGCTGTGTTTGAGCCCATTGTTGCAGCCACTGTGTCAATTCATCTTGTTGAGGGTCTTCCTCTTTTACGCTGACCCTCTACTTTACCAAGCATGATGTCCTTCTCCAGGGACTGGTCTGTCTCTGATAACACGTCCAAAGTATGTATGCTCATGTGGAACATGTACATAGACCAAGAGGCAGTCGTTTGAGCAGAACAAGGGGATACTGTGTGGTTTAAAATCAGGAAAGGTGTGCGTCAGGGTTGTATCCTTTCATCGTGCTTATTTGATATTGGAATCTTTACAGGAGCAGATCTCTAGTTCTTTTCTCCTGAGGAGGCACTAGCTGGATCCAAATTGCAGAGCTTTCAATTAGCAGCTGAGTGCATTTTGAAACACTAGCCTGTCCAACCAGGGCATATCTGAGCCCTACCTCAGTACCCTCAGATTTAAAATGTGGCTGTTTTCTTTTTTTTTCACTTTTTTTTTTTTTTTGTTTGTTTGTTTTCTGAATTAATATTATCAACCTTGAAGTGGTTCCCATTGAGAAATTTTGACATTAAGATTTAGTGAGAAAAACTGTTACAGGCCTAGCTGTGTGTCCCTGCTATGCTCCTCACCAGCTGTGTGACTTTGGACAAGTTGCTTTAAATAGTCTGAGTCACAATTCCCTGTCTGTAAAATAAGGCTAATAATACTGGCTGCAGAAAGCGACAAATTTCAATAATTTTTTGAAAGAAAATTATGCATCCTTTTTATAAAACATGAGAAGATTCTAACAGTCTCCTGGCTCCTAATCCCACTGTCCCCACTGGGAATTCCTGTGTCTGTTACTGTAATTATTAATTAAGAAAAAGTTTAGTCAAGGTGATGTTAAAAATGTATGCTAAATTCAATTAGCCTTCATAGTATCTGAAGGTGTTTATGTCATGCTACTACAGCAATATGGGCAGACTTGTATAATTATACACTTAATTCTGGATTCTCCTATTTTGAAGGATAGCTAAATAAGTTCACCATTGTTTTAACCCCAGAGATCCATTCTCTATGAAAATGGGCACCTGGACCCATTTTCAGTGAAAGATGGAGGATGCTGGGTCTTGGCCATACTCCCTTCCTCCATACATCTGAGAATCAAACCTGAGTTTTTAAATCACCTTGCTTCATCCTCACCTCAGACCACAAGAGCCAGACCACCTGCGACCACCACCACCTGTCCCCTAGACTGGAGTGCCTAAAAATCAAGAAACTTTCTTGTTCTAGAATGAGACCATTGTCCTAATTACTTCTGGTTGCCTGATCTTGCAAGCTTTTCAAAAAAGAGAACCATAAGAGGGGGTAGAGGTGAGTTGAGGAAGGGAAATAGTAAGTTTTGAGGTCAAAGAAGAAAGTTGATACGCCTTAAACTAATAATAACGTGGTTAACTTGTCCTAAGTCGTGGGAGTTGAAACCACAAGCAGACGTCTTATCTGGTGTGTAAAAACTCCTTAGCTTGTCAACATCCTCAGGAAACATAATGAACCCTTAATACTTAAATACTATTTATCATTTGGCAGTAGGTAATATATCATTTCCTTCAGGGTAAATAAGCAACTTCCACAGTTACAGGGAAAGGTTAATTTTTTAACATAATCCAGAGGAAGAAGGGAGGCTGAAGACGTGTGGCCTGCTTCCCCGGTTGTGGCTGTCTAACTGATTACACCCAACAACTCTCCCGGTGTTGGCTTAGGGTTCTCTCCCCCAAACCTAACACCACACGAAGTTTAAGGTCAGAAAATGGACTTTCCTCCCGTTCTAGGACAACATAATAGAAATATTTTCTGCTGATGGCTGCTTAGAAAGAACATCACTCTTTCCATTTATTCGCTGTGTGAGTCGTAACTCCTTGCATAGACCTCTGGTTATGAGTGTGAGAATATAACTGCCATGTGAGAATTTACTCAAACCCCTGGATTCACGCTCAATATGTCCCTGGGTTCTGCGTGCTTAGCAAACAAAACTTCCTATTTAAGTAGGTCAAGAAATGGTTTTTGAGGGTTTTTGTGGCACTCTAGAAATCACGATGGTTACACAGGATCTCTTTGATCACAGGATATTTGTCCGGTGAGCTTTACTATGTCAATTTATCATCACTGTTTTGAACAAATTAATTATGTGGTGTAGTGTTATCCTGGAGACAAGTCATAAATGACGGAGAGGAGATAAATGAGTCATTGCTTTCCCTGAAAAGATATCCAAAAGTATTTAAAAGGTGTCATGCTTGAATGTGTAATTTGTGAAACAAAAACTCTATTTTAAAATTTCCATTTCTACCCATCATTTAAATACTTATTAGATTCTTACCTGTGATTACACAACATACTATGGGAAGTTTTTTCTATTAAGGCCACAACAATCGTAGGATGAGACACTACAAGATGTCTTTACTCATTTAAAAACATCAAATGTAAAATAAACTATACACAAAGTTAAGTTTCCAGTTAATAATTTATTTAAAATTTTAAATACCTTTGAACTAAATTTTAACTATCTTTGACCTCTATTTACTGTGATGAAACGAGACTCGTTATCTTTGGTATTGCTATTAAGTATCGTTACTGGCACAACTAGGCTGGCTCATGCTCTCCTTGAGTAAGGAATTCCAGAGTGATCCTTCTCATTATCATCTCAGTAATTAAGCCAATAAATTAATTGAATAAACCTCATTGAGTGATTACTAAGCACCAATAAAGTGCTACTCTTGTTGTTGTTAGGTGAGGTAGAGTTAGTTCTGACTCATCGCGACCTGATATACGACAGAACGAAACACTGTCCGGTCCTGCGCCATCCTCACAATTGTTGCTTGAGCCCATTGTTGCAGCCACTGTGTCAATCTGTCTCATTGAGGGTCTTCCTTGTTTTCGCTGACCCTCTACTTTACCAAGCCTGATGTCTTTCTCCAGGGACTGACCCCTCCTGATAACACGACCAAAGTATGTGAGATGAACTCTCGCCATCCTTGCTTTTAAGGAGCATTCTGGTCATACTTCTTCAAAGAGAATTGTTCGTTCTTCTGGCAGTCCATATATTCAATATTCTTCACCAATACCATAACTCAAAGGCATCAATTCTTCTGCAGGCTTCCTTATTCATTGTCTAGCTTTTGCATGCACTTGAGATGATTGAAAACAGCATGTCTTAAAAGCAAAGACGAGAAGACAAGAAGGGAAAGGAAAACTGGATGAATGGAAACAGAGAAACTGGGGTGGAGAAGGGGAGA
Source organism: Dugong dugon (assembly GCA_030035585.1). Taxonomy (NCBI): domain Eukaryota; kingdom Metazoa; phylum Chordata; class Mammalia; order Sirenia; family Dugongidae; genus Dugong; species Dugong dugon. The sequence continues at coordinate 96,218,903 of CM057462.1, forward strand.
GTGTTGACACATCATGAGGGTGGCAACCAATATCACAAAACAATCTGTGTATTAACTGTTTAATGAGAAACTAATTTGCTCTGTAAATTTTCACTTAAATCACAATAAAAATATAAAAAAATGCCATGGCTTGGGTTAGGCAGCCTTAGTTCTCAAAGTGACATCTTTGCTTTTTAACACTTTAAAGAGGTCTTTTGCAGCAGATTTGCCCAATGCAGTACGTCGTTGGGTTTCCTGACCGCTGCTTCCATGGGCATTGATTGTGGATCCAAGTAAAATGAAATCCTTGACAACTTCAATCACGATGTTGCTTATTGGTGCAGTTGTGAGGATTTTTGTTTTTATGTTGAGGTGTAATCTGTACTGTAGTCTTTCATCTTCATCAGTAAGCGCTTCAAGTCCTCTTCACTTTCAGCAAGTGTATTGTAGGTCGCTAATGCGTCTTCCTCCAATCCTGATGCCGTATTCTTCTTCACGTAGCCCAGCTTCTTGGATTATGTGCTTGTCATACAGACTGAATAACTATGGTGAAAGGATACAACCCTGATGCACACTTTTCCTGATTTTAAACCATGCAGTATCCCCTTGTTCTGTCTGAACGATTGCCTCATGGGCTATGTACAGATTCCACACGAGCACAATGAAGTGTTCTGGAATCCCCATTCTTTGCAATGTTATCCATAATTTGTTATGATTCACACAGTTGAATGCCTTTGCATAGTCACTAAAACACAGGTAAACAGCTTTCTGATATTCTCTGCTTTCAGCCAAGATCAATCTCACATTAGCAATGATATCCCTGTTCCATATCTTCTTCTGAGTCCAACTTGACTTTCTGGTAGTTTCCTGTCAATGTTCTGCTGCAATCTTCTTTTTTTTAATTGTACTTTAGATGAAGGTTTACAGAGCAAATTAGTTTCTCGTTAAACAATTAGTACACATATTGTTTTGTAGCATTGATGGCCAACCCCACGACATGTCAACACTCTTCCCTTCTCGGCCTTGGGTTCCCCATTACCAGCTTTCTTGTCCCTTCCTGCCTTCTTGTCCTTGCCCCTGGTCTGGTGTGCCCCTTTACTCTCGTTTTGTTTTATTGGCCTGTCTATTCTTTGACTGAACGGTGAACCTCAGGAGTGACTTCAGTACTGAGTTAAAAGGGTGTCCGGGGGCCATACTCTAGGGGTTTCTCCAGTTTCTGTCAGACCAGTTAAGTCAGGTCTTTTTTCTGTGTTAGAATTTTGTTCTACCTTTTTCTCCAGCTCTGTCCGGGACCCTCTATTGTGATCCCTGTCAGAGTAGTCAGAGGTGGTAGCCGGGCACCATCTAGTTTGCTGCAACCATGTTTGAATGATCTTCAGCAAAATTTTACTTTCGTGTGATATTAATGATACTGTTCAATAATTTCCGCATTCTGCTGGATCACCTTTCTTTGGAATGGCCACAAATATGGATCTCTTCCAGTGAGTTGACGAAGTAGCTGTCTTCCAAATTTCTTCGCATAGACGAGTGAGCACCTCCAGTCCTGCATCCATTTGTTGAAATATCTCAATTGGTATCCCGTCAATTCCTGGAGCTTTGTTTTTCACCAATGCCATCGGTGCAATTTGGACTTCTTTCTTTAGTACCATCAGTTCATGATCTTATGCTACCTCCTAAAATGATCGAATGCCAATCAATTTTTTTGGTACAGTGACTTTGTGTATTCCTTCCATCTTCTTTTGATGCTTCCTGCGTTGTTCAATATTTGCCCATAGAACCTTCAAAATTACAACTTGAGGCTTGAATTTGTTCTCCAGTTGTTTCAGCTTGAGAAATGCCAAGCATGTTCTTCCCTTTTGGTTTTCTAACTGCAGGTCTTTGCACATTTCATTATAATACTTATCATGGATTGAATTGTGTCCCCCAGAAATGTCTGTCAACTTGGCTAGGACATGATTCCCAGTATTGTGTGGTGGTACACCATTTTGTGATTTGATGTGATTTTCCTACGTGTTGTAAATTCTGCCTCTATGATGTTAATGAGGCAGGATTAGAGACAGTTATGTTAATGAGACAGGACTCAATCTACATGGTTAGGTTTTGTCTTAAGGCAATCTCTTCTGAGACATAAAAGACAGAATCAAGCAGAGAGACAAGGGAACCTTTGGACCGAGGGTCTCTGCACTGAAAATCTCCTTATCTGGGGTAGACTGATGACAAGGACCTTCCCCCAGAGCCAACAAAGAGAGAAAGCCTTCCCCTGAAGCTGGCACCCTGAATTGGGACTGCTAGCCTCCTACACCGTGAGAGAATAAATTTCTCTTGTTAAAGTCATTCACTGGTGGTATTTCTCTTATGGCAGCACTAGATGACTAAGACAATACTTTAGTTTGTCTTCTAGAGCTGCCCTTTGAAATCTTCTGTTCAGCTCTTTCACTTTCATCATTTCTTCCTTTCCCTTAAGCTACTCTATGTTCAAGGGCAAGTTTCAGTCTCTTCTGACATCAACTTTGGTCTTTTCTTTCTTTCCTGTCTTTTCAATGACATCTGGCTTTCTTCATGTATGATGTCCTTGATGTCATTCCACAGTTCCTCTGGTGTTCGGTCGTTAGTGTTCAGTGGGTCATATCTGTTCTTGAGGTGGTCTCCAAACTCAGGTGGGATATACTTAAGGTCGTATTTTGGCTCTTGTGGACTTGTTTTAATTTTCTTCAGCTTCAACTTGAACTTGCATATGAGCAATTGATGGTCTATTCCACACTTGGCCTCTGGCTTTATTCTGACTGATATTGATCTTCTCCATCGTCTCTTTCTACAGATGTAGTCGATTCGATTCCTGTGCGTTCCATCCGGCAAGGTCTACGTGTATAGTTGCCATTTATGTTGTTGAAAAAGGTATTTGCAACGAATAAGTTGCTGATCTTCCAAAATTCTATCATACGATCTCCGGCGTTGTTTATCTCACCAAGGCCATATTTTCCAACTACCCATCTTTCTTCTTCGTTTCCAACTTTTGCATTCCAGTCACCACTAATTATCTAGAAATGCAAAGAAGTGGGAGTCATAGACTGCCTTCAAGAAGTTTTCAGTAGAAAATGATCCTTGGCTGGATTCTGAGTAATGAGAAACCTGGTCTGTGATTATTGGGTGCTCCAATAAAAGGGAAGAGTAGGAAAGAGCAGAAAATTAAGCCTCATCCTTTTATATTTCAGGGTATTCTTTAATATCTGACTGTATAAACCAAAAACTCAAACCCATTGTCATCAAGGTGATTCCAGCTCATGGTGACCCCATGTGTTACAGAGTAGAACTGCTCCATAGGGTTTTCTTGGCTGTAATTTTTATGAAAGATCTCCAGGCCTTTCTTCTGCAGCATTGCTGGGTGGGTTCCATCCACCAGCCTTTAGGTTAGTAATCAAGCACAAACCCTTTGCACCACCTAGGGATGTAGGTTTTTATTTTTGGACATTGAATAACCTGCCAACGAAGTCTTACGATTACTCTCATAATCATATTCAGTTCTATCTTTACATAACTTCACAGGAAGAAATACTGTGTTTATATGCATGTGTACATACAGTAGTCTAATTGATCTTTTACAAAGTTAGCGCGGAAGGAGGAGACTGCCAGAGTAGTGAAGGAACTTCGAGGAGCCATTTCACAGGAACCAAAAGGCAGAGCTGTTTTAAGGAGGAAGTGACTAAAATATCAAATGCTGCAGAGGTCAAGCTCAGTGGAGACTGAAAAGAGATCATGGGATATGTTAAATGGAAAGTCATTCATGACCTGAGTAACAGTGATTTTGTGGGATTGTAGGGGCAGCATACTGACTGCTTTGGGTTCAAGAGTAAATGAGAGATGAAGAAATAGACAAAGATAATGGACTCTTAAAAAATTCGACTGCTAAGGAAAGGAGGTAGTCTGATGGGAGACAGAATCTGAGATTTGAGAAGGTGGGTTTTTTTTTTTTTTTTTTTTGGGTTGTGAGGAACTTGATCATATTAATATTCCCAAAGGAATGAACAAGACAGTAAAGTATATGAAAGAGAGGAGCAGTATTTCATAGCAAAATGTTTTGCAAGGTGAGGTGGTAGTGATGGAATACAGAGCTATGAGGTGCCAATTAGGCCAGTTTCCCAAATATATTGTTGTTGTTAGTTGCCATCAAGTTGGCCTGGATTCATAGCAAGGTCATGAATAACGTTGTATAACATATACCTTGTGTATAACATGTAATGTTGCCTGGTTCTACACCATCTTTTTGATCACTGGTATGTTCAAATCCATTGTTGTAGTTATTATATAGTTTAAGTACCTTCCAAACTAGAGGACTCATCTTCCAGCACTTTATCAGACAATATTCTATTGTGATTCATAGAGTTTTCATTGACTAATTTTCAGACGTAGATTGCCAGGCCTTTCTTCCTACTCTTAGTCCGGAAGCTCGGCTGAAACTTGTCCAACATGGGTGACCCTTCTGGTATTTGAAATACTGGTGACATAGCTTCCAGCATCATAGCAACATGCAAACCACCACAGTACAACAAACTGACAGATGGGTAATGGGTCCCAAATATACTGATAGTTTATCAACTAAATACTTTGTGAAGAATTTTATGGGTTTTTTTTTTTTTTTTGCTTTGTTTTGTTTGTGACACCTAACTGATACATTTTGTTGCAGATCCACCAGATGTTCCTGCCAATGTAACTTGTGTCATTTATGAATATTCAGGCAACATGAGTTGTACCTGGAATATCGGGAAGCTCACCTACATAGACACAAAATATATGGTGCACGTGAAGAGGTAGGTTCTTTTCGGCAGTTTAACGCAAGCAATTGCACCTTAGTTCAGCCAGTGTTCCACATCAGCATAGATCCAAGAAATCAGCTTCAAACCATGAAACATATACCCTGATTATCTCCAACCTCCTAAGTATAATTAGTGAAGCTACCAATGCCCTTCTGAGCCATTAATGTTTTCAGTCTGTGGGACAATGCATTCTATATTATCTCTACCCTTCTTATCATTGGTAGAGTCCCTAGGCGGCGCAGTTAAGTGCTAGAGTACCGTATTTTTCATGCAAATAATGTGCACCTTCTACGTTTGTTTGTTAACTGTGCTCTCCCTCCGTGAGGTATTTTCATAAGTGCTGCTATGCCAAATTTTTTTTTACATATTGCTATAATAAAAAATTAGTATAGCATGCTTAGGAAAATACTTTGCAAGGGAGTGTGAGGTTGGCAAACAAATGTAGAAGGTGCACACGCTACTTGTGTAAAAATACAGTCCTAACCGAAAGGTTGGAGGTTCAAACCCACCCAAGGTCATCTCAGAAGAGAGGCCTGGCAATATACTTCCGAAAAGTCAATCTTGGAAACCCTATGTAGTACAGTTCTTCTTGGACACGCATGGGTTTGCCATGACACAGAATCCACCAGATGGCAACTGGTCTGGTTTTTGGATTTATTATTGGTAGGTTAACTGGCAGGCAAGGGGCCTAATAGCTATACAGCACAGCACAGTCTTAAAAAGGACGTTAGCTTGAATCCCAGCTCAACCTCCTTCTAGTGTTTAGGCAACTTACATTCTTTTATTTTTAAAGAGGGCCTAAAAATAGACTCTAATGCACAGGTTTGTTCTAATCATTTAAGTGGAATTTGACTTTTAAAGTGTATATCACAGTACTAGGTTCATAGTTAGCACTAAATTAACGGAAGCTATTGATTGTTAATAATCACCTCAGGTCTTAAATTTGGTGTCTATGTAGGCCGACCAACTGTCCTCAGATGCAGGACTTACAGTTTTAAAACCAGAAAAGTCTTGGGAAAACTAGGACAAGTTGGTCACCCTATTTATGTCCATGTTTCTTGTTTTGTTTAGTTCATTAAATTAAAAAAAAAAGCCTCTGTAGTCTATTTGAAGCATACTTTTTTCCTGTTGGTAATTCCCAAATTTTTTCACAAACTATTTTAAAAATTCATTAATTGGGCTCTCTTACTGTTTGCCAAGCATTGGGCCAAGAGTTTTCTATGTCTTACTTCATTTAACCCCCCAATACAACCCTGTGAGATAACATAAACTCCTCAGCAACAGGTTTAGACTAGTTAGATTTGTTCTTGCATCAAAACTTGACTAATTTGGGAGAGGAAGGAGAATAATATAAAGCCATGAAAATGAAGATTTCTTGGACAATGTAAAAAATAAATTTATTGGTGTTATTTTCAAGTAATAGAATAATTTTGGACTAATGACTACCTAGAAAGAGATGCTGAATGTGCTTTAATTAGATAAGTTTCATTTGCCAGCTATTCTATATATGCCAGTAGTTAATTCACTCATTCATTCAGCACTAGAATGTAAGCTTAATGAAGGTGAGGATTTTTGTTTGTTTTGTTCACTGCTCTGTACTTTGAGCTTAGAACGGGGACTGGCACGTAGTAAGTCCTCTGGAAATAATTGTTGAATAATTATTCTGATGACTAGAAACAGACCTTTCCTGCACTGTCTCTTCACAATAAATCCCAACACCAGTTACTGTCAAGCTGATTCCATCTCATGGCAATACCCATGTGTGTCAGTTGAATTGTGCTCCATAGTTTTTAATGACTGATATTTTGGAAGTAGATCACCAGAACTTTCTTGCAAGGAAACTCTAGGTGGACTTGAAGCACCATCCTTTTGGTTAGCAGCCGAGTGCATTAACTATTTGCATGACCCAGGGGCTTACAAGGTTGTATATAATTTAAAAATTGTTTTTCTCCACTGTCGTTCCTGAAATGTAACAATAAATTATAGCCAAACTGAGACTAACTTAAGCCAAATTCTGAATTAATGGAGTCCTGGTTAATGGCATTTTATTGTATTTTAGAGAAGACATATAAGATGTGAAGGTAGCATTAAAATGGATGTTCTCCCCTGGCAAATTCAAAGCATGAGCATGAACATTGACTCATCTTACAAGGAAATAACAGCACATTTATGAGTTGAAAAAAATTAGAGAAGAGAAAGTTAAGTACTCTAACTACCAAAAAAGGTCGTTCCCCTCCATGAAGGGGGTGACTTATAATAATGAATTTTGTGGTTGAGGTATCAAGCATCAGGTTTAAAGAAGCTCTTTTAGATCCTCGGTTATTAGGGTATTTTCCACGTTGGCTGATAGGTAGAGATTAGCATTTGCAAAGTTTCATTTCCAACTCACGTGGTTCTGTTTTCCAGTAAAATCACACACACACACAGAGGTGATTTACCTCAGTCCACCCACTTGCTTCACCCGTGGCAGTAAGATGCTGTTACCTCATGGCAGCAAAGGAGACATCAGGGACCTCCTTCTGGCTCAGAGTTGAAGCTGTAAAGTAGGGGAGTTGTGTCTTTGTTGATTCTCCTTTTTCTGTCCGGCACCTATGTGGTGGCTCCACCAGACAGAGCCGCACGGCCATTCACATACCCTTCTTGACTCCTCTGTATTTTTTTTTTTTTTTCAGTACACATGTTGTTTTACGACTTTGGTTAACAACCCCATGACATATCAACACTCTCCCTTCTTGACCTTGGAGGACCTTTTTTTTTTTTTTTTGGTGAAAATACACATAGCCGAAGTTACACCATTTCAAAAGTTTCTACATGTACAATTTGGTGACATTGATTACGTTCTTCCAGTCATGCTGCTATTCTCACTATCCTTGTCCAAATTATTCCATCACCATTATCTTCAACTCACTATCCCCTAGGCTTCCCGTCAAATCTTTTGAGTTGCTGTTGTCAATTTGATCTCACATAGGTAATTCTTTTTTTTTTTTTTTTGTACTTTAAATGAAGGTTTACAGAACAAGTAGTTTCTCATTAAACAGTTAGTACACATATGCCCTATGACAATGGTTAACAACCCCATGACATGTCAACACTGTCCGTTCTCAACCTTGGGTTGTTCCCTCTTGCTTACTAGTCCTTGTTCCTGGATTGCTGTGCCTCATTAGTCTCGTTTTGTTTTATGGGACTGCCTAATCTTCGGCTGAACGCTGAACTTTGGGAGTGACTTCACCACTGAGCTAAAAGGGTGTCCAGGGTCCATGCTCTTGGGCTTCTCCAGTCTGTCAGGCCAGTAAATCTGGTCTCTTTTTGGTGAGTTAGAATTTTGTTCTGCATCCTTATCCAGCTCTGTCCAGAACCCTCTATTGTGATCCCGGTCAGAGCAGGCAATGGTGGTAGCCAGGCACCATCTAGCTGTACTGGACTTAGTCTGGTGGAGGCCGTGGTAGCTGTGGTCCATTAGTCCTTTGGACTAATCTTTTCCTTGTATCTTGTTCTCTTCATTCTCCCTTGCTCCTGAAGGGGTGAGACCAGTGGAATATCTTAGATAGCTGCTCACAGGCTTTTAAGACCCCAGACGCTATTCACCAAGGTAGAATGTAGAATACTGTCTTTATAAACTGTGTAATGCCAATTGAGCTATATGTTCCCCGAGACCATGGTCCCCACAGCCTTCCGCCCAGCAATTAAGTCCCTCAGGGAGCTTGAATGTGTCTATAGAGCTTCCATGACCTTTCCTTGTACTAGTTTTGCTGACTTCCCCAGTGTTGTGTACTGTCTGACCCTTCACCAAAGTCACCACTTATCTATTGCCTGTTTAGTTCCCCCCTCCAACCCCTCACATTCCTCGGAACCAACAAAGATTGTTTCTTTCTGTGTGTAAACTTTTACATGTGACTCCTCTGTATTTTGCTGTGTGCTTGGGTTGTAATAGAAAATAAAATGAACCTCTGCCAATAAGCATCTACCAACTGTGGTCCATCTCTCCCAACAGCCTCATGTACGTATGCTTATTCTTTATTTTGGAGACATTGATAGGGTCTAGCACAGTGCCTTCTCCTCAATAAGTGCTGTTGATTTAAAATGAGTGAATGATGACCCTCTGTTTTATTCCATTCAAGTCAATTTAGAAATTATTTATTTAGCATTTAGCATCTTCTAGGTGGAGTCCCTGGGTGGTGTGAATGCTTAACACATTAAGCTGCTAACCAAAAGCCTTGAGTTTCAAGTTCACTAAGAGTTGCCTTAGAAGAAAGGCCTGGCAATCTACTTCCAAAAAATCAGCCTTCAAAAACCCTATGGAGCACAGTTCTACTCTGACACTCATGTGGTTGCCACGAGTCAGAATCAACCTGATGGCAACTGGTTTATCTTCTAGGCACCATGTTAAACTCTAGAGATTAAAAAACTAGACACTATCCCCGTCTATGATGATGTCACAGATTTTTAGAGTAATACCAACAGTAGAATTTTTGGGCACTGTGGAAAACCAATAGGGTTTTAGTCTCCCTAAAATCAGTTGCCTGCTCTGCCAATTTATAACACTGGCTTGTTTTTGCCACATCATCTTCTCCACATGCATATTTCTAATAACTAGGAACAATTCTTAGATATTATGATTCCAAATATTTTTAGCACTGTGATATTATGTTTCAGTAATTCTTCTAGGACTCAATATATAGTTAATCTTTGAAAATTCCTTTCTCCACTGATTCTGCACCTGTATCTAGAGATTAATTGTGATGGGAACAAACACAACTTTGTTGGTAGATACTGCTTTACATTCATGACCACTAACCTCACTACAAGAGGAGCCCTGGTGGTGCAGTGGTTAAAGGGATCAGCTGCTAACTGAAAGGTTGGCAGTTTGAACCCACCAGCCCCTCCACGGGAGAAAGATGTGGCAGTCTGCTTCCATAAAGATTTCAGCCTTGGAAACCCTATAAGGCAGTTCTACTCTGTCCTATAGGGTCGCTACGAGTCAGAATCAACTCGACAGCAGTGGGCAAAGTCACTAGAGCTGACCAACAGTCCTACTATATTTCATTAGGCAAGTCACTCTCCCACTATAGCCAAAGATTATTTCATTCTCTCCTCTGATCTCCAACATCTTCTCCTTCTCCTCCCTCTCTATGGATGACTGCTTCCTATTTCACTGAGAAAATAGTAGCAATGAGAAGAGAATGCCCACAAATACCTCAACTTCCCTCATCTACTAACACATTGACATTTGTGCCCATATCCTTGGTCTTCCCTTCTTTGCTATAGATGAACTACTGTCAGATCAGCTTTCACTTATATACTAGATCTTACCCCTCCTGCCTACTCAACATTGCTCCAACAATTTTCCTTTCTTTTGCAACATCACCTTTTCTATCTTTACTGGATCTTTCCCATCAGCAGCGAAACATGCTGTAGATCTGCCCTCTTGAAAATTACAGACCTTCCTTGATCCCTGCCCTACACTACCCTATTTCTCTGCTCTCCTTTGTGGTAAAAATTCAAAAATGTTGTCTGTACTTTTCTGTTTTTACTTCTTCTCTTCTCATTCTCTCTTCATTTTAGTCTAGTCAAACTTTAGTCCTCACTATTCCTCTGAGGGAAACCCTGGTGGTGCCGTGATTAAGTGCTCGGCTGCTAACCAAATGGTTGGCAGTTTGAATCCACCAACCGCTGCTTGGAAACCCTATGGGGCAGTTCTAACTGTCCTACAGGGTTGATACAAGTCAGAATCAACTTGACGGCAATGGGTTATTAGCTTCATCTACACTCATTACTTAAAAAACCCATTGCCGTCCGATTGATCCCAACTCATAGCAACAGAGTAGAACTGCCCCACAGCGTTTCCAAGGCTGTAAATCTTTATGGAAGCAGACTGCCACATCTTTCTCCTACAGAACAGCTGGAGGGTTAGAACAACCAACCTTTTGGTTAACAGCCAACTGCTTTAACCACTGCACCACTGGGGCTCCTCCATTACCAAAAAGATCTCACCCAAATTTATGGTATAAAACCCCAAAATGTATATCTCCAGTCCAGACATCTCCCCTGATCTGCAGCCTCCATATATCTAACAACTTACTCAACCCTCCCACTTAGACATCCCAAAACATCGCAAAACAAACATTTCCAGAACCAAAAACCCAGTTTCCTCTCCCCATCTCAGAAAGTGGCGACTCCATTCTTCACACATTATTCAGGTCAAAATCATTGGAGCCTTCCTAAATTCCTCTCTTTTTTATCATGTTCCTCATCCTATTGATCAACAAAACATATTGGATCTATCTGTAAATATCTGAACTCTTGTCACCATCTACACTACAATCTTGATCCAAGTCACCTGGATTATTTTGTTTTAGTTTTGTTTATTGTCGTACTTTAAATGAAGTTTACATTTCAAGTTAGTCTCTCATACAAAAATCTATATATATTGTTATGTGACCCTAATTGCTCTCCCCATACTGTGACAGCACACTCCTCCTTTCCACCCCTGATTCCCAATGTCTATTCAACCAGCTTGTCTTAGTCATCTAGTGCTGCTGTAACAGAAATACCACAAGTGGATGGTTTTAATGAAGAAAAGTTTATTTCCTCACAGTCAAAGTAGGCTAAAAGTCCAAATTCAGGGCGTCAGCTCCAGGGGAAGACTTTCTCTCTCTGTCGGCCTTCTTCTCTTCAGTGTTTCCCCAGACTAGGAGCTTCTCTGCACAGGGACACCAGTGAAAAGGATGCGCTCTGCTCCTGGGACTGCTTTCTTGATGGTATGAGGTCCCCCTGTCTCTCTGCTCACTTCTGTCTTTTATATCTCAAGAGATTGCCTCAGGACACAATCCAGTCTTGTAGATCAGGTCCTGCCTTACTAACACAACTGTCACCCATCTTCCCTCATTAACCTCATAGAGGCAGGTTTACAACATACAGGAAAGTCACACAGTACCAGGAATCATGGCCTAGCCAAATTGATACGCACATTTTTTGGGGGACATAATTCAAACCATGACACAGCTCCTAACTCTCTCTGCCTTCCCATCTCACCTCCGGACAGAAGCTGCCGGTTTAGTCTCTTGTATCTACTTGAACTAAGAGGCACACTCCTCATGAGTATCACTTTATGTCCCACAATCCAGTCCAATCCCTGTCTGAAGACTTGGCCTTGGGAATTATTTTAGTTCTGGGCTGATAGAGAATCCCGGGGCCATGCTTTCCGGGGTTCCTTGAGTCTCATTCAGACCATTAAGTCTGGTCTTCTTACTAGAATTTGAGTTCTGCACCCCACCTTTCTCCTGCTCCATCTGGGACTCTCTGTTGTGTCCCCTGTCAGGGTAGTCATTGGTGGTAGCCGGACACCATCTAGTTCTTCTGGTCTCAGGCTGATGAAGTCTCTGGTTTATGTGGCCGTTTCTGTCTCTTGGGCTAATACTTTCCTAGTGACTTTGGTGTTCTTCTTTCTCCTTTACTCACCTGGATTATTTTAAGAACCTCCTGACTGGTCTTCTAGCCTCCACTTTTGCTCCCCTACAGTCCATTATTCCAAGTAGCCAAAGTAATTCTTTTCACGTGCACCTCAGTTTTATGTCATTTCTCTGCTGAAAACTTCCCTATCCACTCAGATGAAAGCCAAAATCTTTCAATGACCTTGGGCAACCTTATAAGGCCTTCTAAATCTCCCGCTCCCCCAACATATCTGATGTCGTCTCTAATCCCTTTCCATCTCCCTCACCCTACTGACTTCTTTGCTGTTCTTTGAACAGGACAAGCAAGCTCCTGCCTCAGGGCCTTTGCACTTGTTTTTCTCATTGCACTTCCTTGAGATAGCCACAGGACTTGTTACTTTACTGCTCTAATTTCACCTTCTCGGATAGGGCTTCCCCAGTTCCCTAAAATAATCACCCCCCTTCCCCCCAGCACTTCCTAACCCATTTACTCTGCTATATTTTTCTTCTGAGCATTAATCACCACAGAACATTTTATATATTTATTGGTTTCCACCAGAATGTGTACTCCATGAGGTTGGAGCTTTATCTGTTTTGTCTATTATTGCATCCTCTGTGTTTTAACAGTGCTTGGAACATCCAAAAAACAAAACTAAACAGTTGCCTTCAAGTTGATTCCAACTCATGGCAACCCCAAGTGTGTCAGAGTAGGCCTGTACTCCATAAGGTTTTCAATGGCTGATTTTTCAGAAGTAGATCACCAGGACTTTCTTCCAAGTTGCCCGAGTGGACTCCAACTGCCAACCTTTCAGATAGCAGCCAGTCGTGTTAATCATTTGCACAAACCAGGGAATACTACTTGGAACATATTGTTGTTGGGTGCCATTGGGTCAATGATGACTCATAGCGACCCCTGCGACAGTGTAGAACTGCCCCACAGGGTTTTCTAGGTAACTCATTTTTTGGATAATCTTTACAGAAGCAGGTCACCAAGTCTTCCACGGAGCCGAACCTTTCAGTTAGCATCTGAGTGCTTAACCATTGCATCACCAAGGCTCCTTGCTTGGAACATAGTAGTGTTAAATAAATATTTTTTGAATGAATGATTAAATAAATGGGCGACACTATTCACCTTAAATCAGCAGTGTTTGTTGAAAATCTTTTAACTACAACTAGGGCTAGGTGCAGGGGAAACTTCAGAGAAATACAAGCCATGTGGACCCTTGAACAAATAATCTGTTGTATATTGGAACACATGAAGATATACCCAAACCAAACCTGTTGCCATCGAGTCGATTCTGACTCATAGTGACCCTGTAGGACAGAGTAGAACTACCCCATAGGGTTTCCAAGGAGTGGCTGTTGGATTCGAGCTGCCGATCTTTTGGTTAACAGACTGAGCTCTTAACCACTGCGCCACCAGGGCTCCGTATAATATACAGTTGTATGTAAAAATTGTCCTAAAGTATAGCCAGTCATTATTATTGATTTCTTCATCTAAAATAGTGCTTTGTGGTCTAGGTGCTAATATGAAGGTAGACTTTCAAAGCAGAATCAAACCACCTAGTAACTATGGTTAATGTAGGTTTGAGAACATATTTCCATTTTGACTTGTGGTCTCAACATATATGATGAAAGAATCAGCCACAAACCAATTAAGAACATGTATACATATGTGGTTTTCTCTAACTGGAAAATAATGCCCTACTTACTGCTTTCACTTAGTTGCCATTTTGTTATTTTCATATTTGAGTTCTTATTTAGCAGGTGGTTAGCATACCTTATAATAAGTTCTCGGTTTATTTATGTTCCATCTTGTTGCAGAAAGAATATAAGGCAACCATGTAAACACCTGAATTTAATGGCCTAATTTGACTTTAGATACAAGCAATATAAAGGAAATTCCACTTGTTGAAATATAACCATTTTAGAGGTTTCATCTATGTTCTTTAGAGTGTGTTAAAGACGCATGTCATACTTTTAATTCATGATAATGATTGTGTAGGTTAATGAGCCTTTTATTGCCTGTAAAGCCAACTGCTGTGGACTTTCTTATTTCCTTTACTTATGATAACAACAATGTTATTTACCCTGTTTCACAGATGAGTAAACTGAAGCATATAGAGGTTAAGTAGCTTGCTCCAAATCTATCAAGTGTCAGAGTCAGGGTTTGAAGGCAAATCTGTCTCTGAAAACCCAATCCTGGAGTCCCTGGGTAGTGCAAACAGTTAAAAGCACTCGACTACTAGATGAAAGGTTGTCGGTTCAAATCCACCCAGAGACACCTCAGAAGACAGGCCTGGTGATCTGCTTCCGAAAGGTCACTTTCAGACTCAACAGCAACAAACAACATGCTTTTAGTCACCATGGTGTGCTGCCTCTCCTTCTTGCCTTCTCATAGTGTTGATAGGGATCTCACTGCTGGCATGAGGACAGAGATTTGCTGTTAGTTGCTGTCTTGTTGGCTCCAACTCATGGCAAGCTTATGTAAAATAGAATGAAACATTGCATTGGGAATGTTTCACGAGTAAACGAGATACCATTGAGTTGATTCCAACTCATGGTGACCCCATGTATATCACAGTAGAACTGTGTTCCATAGGATTTTCGATGGCTGATTTTTTGGAAGTAGATTGCCAAGGCTTTCTTTTGAGGCACCTCTGGACTCAAATTTCCAACCTATTGGTTAGTAAGTAAACACATTAACCGTTGGTACCACCACTGTAACTTAAAACCTGAGGCGAACTAAAGTAGCTGCTGCTGCCTGTATGTTATGTAATTCCCCTTACCACTGCCCCGTTAGCCTTAGAGAGATTCCTTGAGCACCAGCTGAGGTTGTGCTGTTCTAGTAGTGGCGATTAATTTGAAAAAAAAAACAATACAGAAGGGTATCATTCTATAGTATTTTGATTCATAATACATTTATTGCTTGATAGCTGTGAAGTTGGTTCCTCTTTTCCTCTCTGGAGTTCCGTGTCTTAGTAGGAATGTCTCTGGATTCTGGAAGATCTAAGGGGCTGGCAATTTATACACCTAGCTGGGCTATCATGGGGCAGTTCTACTCTGTCCTATAGGGTCACTATGAGTCAGAATTGACTCAAGAGCAACAGGAAGAAATTCAAGAGTTGCTGAATGGACCCATAGTAGTAACAGGACCTGGAGTGGAGCCTTACGGATGGAAATGCTAGTGATTTTTAAACTCTTTCTTTCCTATCAAGGCAGTCCTTTGGGACAGAGCACAGTTGATGGCAGTAGAAAAAGAAATTCAAGTCACTGCTTGCCTCAGCAGTACAATATAATTGGAACAGTACAAAGAAGATGGACATGGTCCCTGATCAAGGATGACATGCAAATCTGTGAAGCATTTCCATTTGTTAAAAATAATGGAGGGTGCCTGACTTTCCACCATTGTTCAAATTTCAAGGTTGTTTTCCTTCTTAATTCACATATCTTTATCAAGGTAGGTTTCACAGTGAATACGATTAACTTAGGAATCTATAAATAATATAATGAACAGATAACATAGGGCTTAGACCATTGTAGTGTCGGTGAAGATAGTGAATATAGTATGGACTGCCAGAAGAGGAAACAAATTAGTCTTAAAGTAAATACAACCGGAATGTTCCTTAGAAGCAAGGATGGTGAGACTTTGTCTTTCTTACTTTGGACAGACACATCATCAGGAAAAACCAATAACTAGAGAGGGACATCATGTTTGGCAAAGTGGAGGTTCATGAAGGCAAAAGTGCTTAGGGACTATGAAGGGCATATGTGGGCCCTGGCTAGTCTCGAAATTTGCTTTAAAAAATGTTCAAAATGATATTAATTTCAATTCCTTTTCAGGAAAAGATTGCATGTCCAAAAGCATGCTGAAAAAGGTAGCATCAAAAAAAGTCAAATAATTAATTCAAACCAGACATAACTTGTGATCATTATTATTATTATTTTTTTTTTAGTTTAGAGACCAAAGAAGAACAACAATATGTCACTTCAAAGTATATTAATATCTCCATTGACTCATTACAAGGCGGCAAGAAGTATGTGGTTTGGGTTCAAGCCGCAAATGTGCTCGGCATGGAGGAGTCGGAACAGCTGCAAATTCACCTGGACGATATAGGTAAAAAATAAAAAACTATATGAATCTCTAATAGCAAACAACTAATTTGTGCTCGTGAAGTTCCCCTAAAGTTTTTGAAGGTCATAATAAAGAAATAAAAAATTACCCATAATTCTACCACACTTTTGTCTTCGTGAGCCTCCTAGAGACAATTTAGAGAGAAGCATTGCTACCATTTCGATATATATCCTTCCAATCTTGTTTCTACATGTATGTATTTTTACAAATTTATTAAGAGCTTTTTAATGTACCAAGCATTGTTCAAGTGCTAGGAAGAATAAGATAAACAAGGTACCTGCCCTAAAATAGCTTGCAATCTACCAGAGAAGACAGAAAGAAGCAGGGATTATAAAAAGGTGTAATGGGTCTTACAGAGCCCTGGCGGCGCGGTGGTTAAGAGTTCAGCGCTAACCAAAAGGTCGGCAGTTCAAATCCACAAGCCGCTCCTTGGAAACCCTATGGGGTGGTTCTACTCTGTCCCATAGGTTCACTATGGGTCAGAATCAACCTGACAGCAACAGGTTTGGCTTTTTGTTTGTTTGTTTTAATGGGTCTTATATTATGAGCAGCACAGGGTGCTAAAGGATTATATACCCTATTTTGGAACCTCTGCTTTTGTTTGTTTTTATCTTGAAAAGTTTTGCAAAATACATAGAAAACTGCAGAGAATTATGTAGCCATCTCTATGTTCACTAGCCAGATTTAACAAATGTTAACATTTTTTTGCTTCAGATATTTTTAGACTCTGACTTTTTTTACTTAAAATGTAATAAACATTTCTATTAATTTAATCTACAATATTATTTTTAATGTTGTCTGAATATATATTAGTTAAACCAATCCCTTATTGTTGGAGATTTAGGCTCTTTTCAGTTTTTCATCCTGATAAACTATACTGCCATGAACATCCTGGTGGCTAAATTTTTGCATATTTCTTTGTTGTTTCCTTAAGATAAATTCCAAAAAGTGTAATTGCCCTTGAGCCTTTTACAATTACATCCTTGTCCTACAGCCAGAGTTCAGCCAAAGAGCGCCAATTACAAATCAACTTGTATTTAGAGCTCTTAGCGCTAATTATTCCTGTTGTTATCATGATAATTATTAAGGATGATTTCAGTAAGATAATATTTATTGAGCACTTTCTTAGGTGCTAAATACTTTTACATACATTATCTTATTTAAGCCTCACAACAACCTTATTTTGTCAAAAAGATTATAATATATGCATGAGGAAACTGGGGCTCAATGATATTTAAACATTTGAGATGGTAGACATAAGGAGCTTTTAATCCTAATATCCTTGGCTCCTATCCTCAGTCTCTATGGGGGTGGCGGGGGGACCAGATTCCAATGTGTCTGACAACTTTCCTGCTGGTTAATGGTCTAGGGGAGGTGAAGCCTTCTCTTGGGGGTACCACACAGGTACCCCTTGGGAATTACTAGGGTCTTCTACTTCAGCTAACCTAGAGTAGGATTTGAGTCCTGGTGGCGCAGTGGTTAAGAGCTCGGCTGCTAACCAAAAAAAAGGTCGGTAGTTCAAATCTACCAGCTGCTCCTTGGAAACTCTATGGGGCAGTTCTACTCTGTCCTATAAAGCTGCTATGAGTTGGAATCGACTCCATGGGAATGGGTTTGTGTTTTTTTTTTTGTTTGTTTTAGAATAGGATTTAAGTGATGGGTCTAAAAATCTGTCTTTATGTTCTGAATATTGGATTTGAAAATAAACACTGCTGACTATGGTGATGAATAATAAGATGTAGAAACATGTCCTTTTCTTAAAACGCATTCCCTTTGATGGATTAATGATGTTAAAGGTTATCAGGAGCCCTGATGTCACAGTGGTTAAGTGATAGGGCTGCTAATCAAAAAAAAAAAAAAAAAAAAAGCGGTTCAAATCCACCAACTGCTGCTTGGAAAACCTATGGGGCAGTTCTACTCTGTCCTCTAGGTTACCATGTTGGGCATCATTTTGGCAGTGTCCTTTTAGGAACTAAAATTTTGTTCGTGGTAATATTACTATTGTAATTATCATTATGATCTTAATATCATTGCCTCCACACCTATTATGTAGCAGACATTTAACATACAACATCACGTTTAATTCTGGAAACTGCAATACATGGCACCACTGTCTCCATTTTACTGATGTGAAAACTAAAAATACAAGAAACTAAAACTCCAAGAGATAAAATACTTCACTCAAGGTCACATAGCTACTAAAGAAGAGAGCCAGATTTGAGCCCATACTTGCTGACTCCAAAATCCAGTGTTGGTAACTACTACCCATTCCACTTTCCACAAAGGGAAGATCTCACCTGGCCACAACCTCCAAATCTGACCTTTCATACTGCAAACCAGGGGACCTCTTGTTAAGAATTATTCCTTTCATTTCCTTTCCTTTCACTTCTTTTCTTTCCTTTTCCTTCCCTCCCCTTCCCTCCCCCCCACCCCCCTTCTTCCCTTCCCTTCCTTTTCCTTTCCTTCTCTTCTCTTTTCTCTTCTCTCTCATTATCCCAAAATAGACTGTCAGAAACTCAGGTGGAAAAACACAGGTTGATTGTTCAGGAGGCTCCGGTCAACAAAACCACAAGATAATTAAAGAATGGATGAGTAGTTTTCACTTGAGACACTTTAGGAATTAGACATAGAAAGTTAAATAAATGAACTGTTCTATGAAACTGAGGACAGAAGACTCTCCTGGGATCCATTTCCACATAACAGCTAGAGGATCGGGCTTTAATTACATTAGGAAGTCAGTGCTGGAAGAGGAGGTGGAGTTCCTAGTGCAGTAACACTGTACCAGGATGACGTGTGAGGAATGCTGGAAACTTCTTTTGAAGAGAAATAAATTTCAATACAGAAAGTGCAATGCCTTCTGCTGTTGTTTTGAACATTAATTCTCCCTGTTGTATAAATGTGGATAAATATGTGTTGTTGAAAAGATACCAAAACAACTATAATCCGGTTCTTTATTTCAGTACAAGTGTGAACTAAAAATATCACATCTATGATGGATTTGACAGATTTTTTTAAAATGTAAGATCTAGTACAAATGCTTGAAACCTAAGCAATAAGTACAAAAATTCAACATCTGAGTTCTGTGTAACAAAGTGCAGATTCAACTGCATATTATATGACTGACATATTTTTATTTACAAAAATATGAGCTCATTCAAAACTAAAGGCCCAGCTCTCTACTGAGTTGACCTGCTCTGTGCTAAGACCCTGTCTTAAACCTGCCTTATTGTGCTAGCTGCATTTCTCATAAGACTAAACAGGTTTTTGTTTCCTCGCCAGAATATTTCTTTCTGCAAAAGAATTGAGTGTGCTGCTATCCCAGTGGCTAGGCCAAACTCAGAAGTGGGAGAGGTAGTTGTTGTTGTTAGGTCTGTGAGTTGATTTCAACTCCTAGTAACCCCATATGACAGAGGAGAAACGCCCCAAAGGGTTTTCCAGGCTGTAATCTTTACAGGAGCAGATCGCCAGGTCTTTCTCCCACAGAGCTACTAAGCCAAGCACTTAACGGTTGTGACACCAGGGCTTCTTGGGAGAGGTAAAAAGGGTGGTAATTTATCAACCTGAGCGTGTATAAGTGGTCCTGGAAGTTCTGGAGACCCATTTCCCTGGCTCTAGAATTCTCTAAGTGCTGTTTTTTATTACAAGATGCTTACATTAGCAAAAGGAGATCAGCTACGGGATTCAGATAATAAAAGTTAAGTATAGTAAACTCTTAGATTAATTCCACTACTACTGCTGTCTTGTGGAAAGTTTTGTCCCAAGATTTTATTGTAGGACTATGCTACTAGAGGAACCCTGGTGGTGCAGTGGTGAAGAGCTCAACTGCTAACCAAAAAGATGGCAGTTCAAATCCATCAGCTGCTCCTTGGAAACCCTTTGGGGGCAGTTCTACTCTGTCCCTATGAGTGGGAATCAACTCAACAGCAATGGATTCTTTGGTGCTACTAGACAGCAAACCTTTCTTTTTTTGTATTTTTCCATAAGTCACCTACCTGTACGCATAATTTTAAACAATAGCAGTCATTGCTAATAAAACAAGAATCTTCCCAAAGCATACTTTATAAACTTAGAATGAATGAAAAGAAAACTAATTAATAGACAATACTAAGCTGTAACAATGGTCCCTAAAAACATACACAGAACCTCTTAGTTCTTTGTTAAATAATACGTCCAGCAACGTTATAGATTTTCATTGTTTCTTCATGTATCTGGGAGAAATGCAAAGTGCCAATGATTCTGTTCTGATCAGAGAGAACAACCTTACAAGAGTTTTTATACAGTTTAGAAATATAGAGATGCCAATTATACCCTTATTTCTAGCACAACAAAACAACAAATAAGGTAACGAGTCAGAATTTCAGTTACGTTTTGAAAGTTGTTATCATACAACATGACAATTTGTAGAGTCTTATGAGACCAGCTTTGTTCAAATTGTACTTTCAAGGACAGATTCATTTTAATGGAGAACAAAACAAGTTAGCTAATGGTGTAAGTATTCATATGTGTTTCCATATTACACAAGAAAACAAGAATAATATTATTGTGAAAGTTCTCAGAATAACATTTTATCAAATCAGATTCTCTGAACTAAATTTAGAATGGAAACCAACATCTCTCCCTCCACAGACGCAGGGAAGAGAAGACATCTTCTTTAACTCTTTTTTTTTTTAGATTCTTTTGTTAATAAAGCGTAGGCTGTGGAATTTCATTAGTTAGGATTATTGGGGGTAGGTGACGGGAACAAGACTATTGGAGTTCAGTTTAAAAATACGGAGAACGGGCTGAATAGAATTTTACTTAATAGCTGTAGTGTTCTCCTACATCAAAACATACAAATAAACAAACCCATTGCCGTCCAGTCAATTCCGACTCATAGCGACCCTATAGGACAGAGTAGAAATGCCCCGTAGGGTTTCCAAGGCTGTAAATCTTTATGGAAGCAGACTGCCACATCTTTCTCCCACTGATCGGCTGGTGGGTTTGAACCGCCAACCTTTTGGTTAGCAGCCAAGTGCTTTAACCACTCACTATGCCACCAGGGCTTCTTTCTCCTACATAATAGATATGAAAATAAGAAACAATTCATCAGCTCTAAATTAGATGAGATTCTTTAAAATATACTTGGAGTATTTTACATGTTTTTAATCTGGTTTCTTCCTGGACAAGTTTTAAACCGCTGGTTGGTTTGTTTGTTTTTGCCCCCTAGTGATACCTTCTGCATCCATCATTTCCAGGGCTGAAAATATAAATACCACTGTGCCCAAGACGATAATTCATTGGAATAGTCAAACGACCATTGAAAAGGTTTCCTGTGAAATGAGATACAAGGTTGCAACAAACAAGACTTGGAATGTAAGCTAAACATTCATTATTCCATAGCATATGAGCAAGTGATCTAAAAGGAAAGGCAACCAACTGCCTGTAGTCACAGTGGACTTATAATGATACACTTTACATGTTTTTAATCTGATTGTTTATGTGATATTCAAGCAATTCTAGTTTTAACAATGATTGCCGCATGCTTCCAAACAAAGAGCTATTTCTTGAAGCAGTCCTCTTGCCTTTTGTAAATTGCTATATAGACAATGTTCAACTAAGAGGGAGCCATCTGTTTGTTGTTAGTTGCCATTGAGTCAGTTCGGACTCATGGCGATCCCATGTGCGTGCAGAATAGAACTGAACCATAAGGGTTCTCAAGACTGTGACCTTTAGGAAGCAGATGGCCCAGCCTACCTTCCAAGGTGCCTCTGAGTGGATTCAAACAGCTAAACTTTCAGCTAGTACTCAAGCGCTTAACCCCTTTGCACCACCCAGGGACTCCATCAATTTAGCTTCTTGTAATTCAGCATCTCTTAGGGTGAAACTTACATCCATGATCATGGAAATAAAATTTAAGTCATTTATGCTGAAATCTAACAGTTTTCTAGGGAGATAAAAATTATTCAAAAAAGAGAATTTAAATGTATGGATGTCTCATTTTAAATGAAAAATTTGCAATTCAAATTGGAAGATTTATTACTAGTGTAGATGCCAGGCTTGGATGAACATAAGGTAAAAAGTGAATCATGTGTAGATGAACCCACTAACCATCCTTAAATACCAACTGTTTGAGTTATCAGGTGTCTTAGGAGAGATACAAGTACAAGGTTCATTAATAACATCAAATCACGTAACAAGGCCTATGAATAACATGATAAAAACTCACTAATGTGAACCATGGGGGGACACTAGTCCGACTCTGGAGAAGTTCCACTTTTGGTGTATTTTAAAAGAAATGTCATCTTATTATTTTCAAGTACAATAAACTACCATTTGGGCAAAATAATTAAGGAATGATGTTTCTGGCTTTGCTTAATTAAGAGTTATGTATCATGTGTAGATTACCAGTTTTCAGGGAGCTAAAATAAAATGACATATATTTAACACTAAAAAATATACTGAACATAATTTAATTTTCCTCGGTGATTAGTGTGACTCCAAACCTTCTACTCCTTCAGCCTCAACATTGTGAACATCAGGCGTTGCTGTAGAGTAATGTATCTAAGTCAACTTGAGGAGTCCCCGTGAGGTGCAAACAATTAAGAGCCTGGCTGCTAACTGAAAGGTTGGATGTTAGAGTCCGCTCAGAGGTGCCTCAGAAGAAAGGCCTGGTGATCTGCTTCTGAAAAATCAGCCATGGAAACCCTATGGAACATAGCTCTACTCTGGCACACATGAGGTCGCCGTGAATCAGAATCAACTTGTTAGCAACTTTTTAAAATGCTGTTTGAAGAGCATCAGGAAGATGGGGGATAAAACTACATGGATTTCACGATATACCCTAAAGATTACTCTTTAAAAATAAATTCCTGATGTGAACTTGTTTATTTATGTCTGCTTAAATCATAGAAGTGAACTTGATAGTTGTTTGGATTACACTTAGGTGGGAGTCCATGTTCTGCATCATTTGACCAATGACCAAGGGCAGGTCCTGCTGGAGCTCCTTGACTAAGTAATTATGGCATCAGTGTGTATAGCAAACCCACACTTAAAACCGGGGACATGCAGGAAAAAACACAACAAAACTCCACAGTCACTCTTTTTGCGTATATGGAATTTAGGTAAATTTCAGAACAACCCTAGTCAAATTCTAGAATATTGAATTTTGAGTTAATGGAGTTTTACTCTATAAGACAGTTGAGGCTCTTTGTGTGGTGTGGTATCATGGTCATTGAGCAATACTGAGAATAGTAAACTCCTCATATGGCATAAGTACTACCAGTTGCCAGTTGTCATTCAGTTGGCTCTGACTCATGGCAATGCCATGTATGTCAGAGTAGAACTGTGTGCCATAGGGCTTTCAGTGACTGATTTTTTGGAAAAGGTCTCTAAGCCTTTCTTCCAATGCACCTCTGGGTGGACTAAAACTTCCAACATTTTGGTTAGCAGCTGAGCATGTTAACTATTTGTGCCACCTAGGGACTCCTTTGCCGTAAAGTAACTCATTGCTGTCAAGTCAATTCTGACTCATAGCAACCCTATAGGACAGAGTAGAACTGCCCCATACGGTTTCCAAGATGGTAAATGTTTATAAAAGCAGACTGCCACTTCTTTGTCCTGCAGAGTGGCTGGGGGGTTCGAACCACTGACTTTTTGGTTAGCAGCCAACCACTGTAACCACTGCGCCACCAGGATTCCTTTTGACACAAGTACAATCGAAAACCAAACCCATTGCCATTGAGTCAATTCCAACTCATGTGACCCTATAGGGCAGGGTAGAATTGCCCCACAGGGTTTCCAAAGAGCAGCTGGTGGATTCGAAATGCTGACCTTTTGGTTAGCAACCAAGCTCTTAACCACTGTGCAACCAGCGCTCCTTGACATAAGCAGGAGGAGGTAATAGGCTAGAAGAATGTTTAGGAAGTAGAAAGGAATTATATTGCCAGTGTATTTGAGTGGGTTTTCAGAAACCTACTGTTCTCCTGTTGAAACGCTTCTTCTCTGCTCTGCCTGGTGGTGCTATATGTGCCAGTTTGAGACTTGGTAATTTAGAGGGAAATCTGAGCTTATTTTTCAAGGCTTTCTCTTTATCGAGGAGCCCTGGTTGCACAGTGGTGAGGAACTTGGATGCTCATCAAAGGGTTGGCTGTTCGATTCCACCAACTGCTCCTTGGGAACCCTATGTGGGCAGTTCTATTCTGTCCTTTAGGGTCGCTGTGAGTTGAAATTGACGGTAATGTGTTTGGTTTGATGATTTTTCTCTTTATCAGAAGAAGGCAGACAAAGAAGCTAAAAGAATATTTGTTATCTCATCTAATCTTCGTAACAATCTTTGTGATAGTATTAACTCCGTTATATAAATGAGAAAATAGAGCTCACAAGATGTTGAGTTTCCAAGAAGCGGCTGGCGGATTCAAACTGCCGACCTTTTGGTTAGCAGCTGAGCTCTTAGCCACCGCAACACCAGGGCTCTTAGACCACTTTATGCACCCAATAAATATTTGGGTGAAAAGGGAAAGAACAGATGGAGTAAGTGTTTAATCCAAAACCTGTACCCTGGCCCGTCTACCACGTGCCCTCCCAATAAAGCCACTAACACAGGAGGTGAGTTACCATTTCTATCCAGATTACCCAAGTCAAGTCAGTAATAGCCGGAATGAAGCTTTGTTTTACATTTGCTACCATCAGTTTCGCTGGATCATGCATTAAGCGTTGCCTTTGTCAGATACTGCTCGAGGGCAGTCCTTTACTTCAAAGAAGGAGGTGGCTACCTGCAAGAAAGTCTGGTGGCTAAGAGCACAGGTTCTGGAGTTCACTGTCTGCCTCTGCCATTTTCTAGCTGTGTAACCGTGGGCAAGTTCCTTAACTTTTCTGTGCCTCATCACACCTATACGTAAATGGCAATAAGGAAAGCATCTACCTCATATGATGTGTGTGTGTGTGGTGGCGGGGGTAGAGGGGAATTAAATAATGTAAAACAGTTAGCCTAATGCCTGGAATAGAAGAATTGACCTACTAATTGCCATTGAGCCGATTCTAACTCGTGGTGACCTCATGTATGTCAGAGTAGAACGATGTTCCATCAGGTTTTCAATGACAGTATTTTTAGAAGTAGATCACAAGGCCTTTCTTCTGAGGTGCCTCTGGATGGATTTGAACCTCCAACCTTTCAGTCAGCAGCCGAGCGCATTAACTATTTGCATCACTAGGGACTCCAGAGATTAAGATAAGTCCCAGTAAATGATAGCCGTTAGTGTTACTCTTTATCTTAACCTCTGGAGTCCCTAGGTGATGCAAATAGTTAATGCGCTTGGCTGCTGACTGAAAGGTTGGAGGTTCAAATCCATCCAGAGGCACCTCGGAAGAAAGCCCTGGTGATCTATTTCTGAAATATCAGCCATCGAAAACCTGATGGAACACAGTTCTACTCTGACAAATGTGGGGTTGCAATGAGTCAGAGTCAATTTGATGGCAGCTAGTACAGTATAGTATAGCATAGTACAGCATAGAATAGCATAGTATTAATGCAGGACTGGGCAACCTTTTGCTTGGTTATAGATAAAGTTGCAATGAGTTGGAGTTGACTCAAGGGCAACTGGTACCGGTACCTTAACCTTTAGAAGAACTACACAGCAGGGGTAGTGGTGCAAAGGAACCCTGCCTGAAAATCAAAATTGGCAGACTGAGGGTGTCTTTCAGCCTCTTTAGCTAAACTGCATACAGACTGTGAGATATATAAGAGAACCAGAATATTTGTCTACTGAGAAATGGTTCCAAGGTCCAAAGCTATGGATTTTGTCCTTGGAGATCAAACTTGTTGTTGTTAGGTGCTGTCTAGTCAGTTCCGACTCATAGAGACCCTACGTACAACAGACCGAAGCACTGCCCAGTCCTGTAACATGCTCACAGTCGTTGCTACATTTGAGCCCATTGTTGCAGCCGCTGTGTCTCCCTCTTTTTCACTGACACTCTACTTCACCAAGCATGATGTCCTTCTCCAGGGACTGGTCCCTCCTGATAATATGTCCAAAGTATGCGAGATGAAGTCTCACCATCCTCGCTTCCAAGGAGCACTCTGGCTGTACTTCTTCCAAGACAGACTTGTTTGTTCTTCTGGCAGTCCATGGTATATTCAATATTCTTCACTGATACCATAATTCAAATGCATCAATTCTTCTTCAGCCTTCTTTATTCATTGTCTGGCTTTTGCATGCATATGAGGCAATTGAAAACACCATGACTTGGGTCAGGCACACCTTAGTCCTCAAAGTGACATCTTTACTTTTTAACACTTTAAAGAGGTCTTTTGCAGCAGATTTGCCCAATACAATATGTTGTTTAATTTCTTGACTACTGCTTCTACGGGCATTCATTATTGCTCCGAGTAAAATGAAATCCTTGACAACTTCAATCTTTTCTTCATTTATCATAATGTTGCTTATTGGTCCAGTTTTGACGATTTTTGTTTTCTTTAAGTTGAGGTGTAATCAATACTGAAGGCTGTAGTCTGTGATTTTCATCAGTAAGTGCTTCCAGTCCTCTTTGCTTTCAGCAAGCAAGGTTGTGTCATCTGCATATCGCAGGTTGTTAATGAGTCTTTCTCCAATCCTGATTTCATCTTCTTCTTCTTATAGTGCAGCTTCTTGGATTATTTGCTCAGCATACAGATTGAGTAAGCACAGTGAAAGGATACAACCCTGACACACACCTTTAGACTAAATTTACTCCTTTGGAAACATTTACAAACATCTCATTTGCTTCAACCCATTCTTCAATTCTCCAGCAGTGTAACTGGGACCAGGATGGAACATGTAAAGAATTAATAATGGCTCAGGGATAGCAAAAGAAAAACAAGCATCTCAGAGAAAAACCAGCTACTACTTAATCTGGGCTATACAATCTGACTTGCCCCCAAAGTTGGTCTGTCTAGTCTAGCTCGTGCTTTTCTTCTATACGGTGGATATCATCTTAGCAATCACAACAAGGAGCTTCCACATATATATCTGCCTTCCTAGACTGGAGGCTCAAGAGAGAGACTGTAGGCTCAATTCCTATAGAGAGAGAAGATCCTTTTTTGTTTAAACCATGTCTTCTAAATTCTAATTATGTCTAAGAACACTTTTCCTACACAGATGATTGACACCAGGAGTACCCACACTCAAGGGAAATTACATGGTTGTGCACATACACACAGACACACAAGTGGGTTTTACCCTGGGGCGTCAACCAAAACCAAACTAAACCCGTTGTGGTTGAGTCGATTCTGACTCATGGTGACCCTCTGTGTGTTATAGAGTAGAACTGCTCCTTAGGGTTTCTGGATTGTAATCTTAACACAAGCAGATCAGCAGGCCTTTCTTCCATGGTGCCCCTGAGTGGGTTTGAACTGCCAACGTTCAGGTTAGTAGTCCAGCACAAACTGTTTGTACCACTTAAGAACCTGGAGCCTCAACAGGACCACAATATCAGAAAACAACACAGTGAGCATCCCTTATAAGAAATACATGTGTTGTAGCAGTGAGGTCATCTTACTACATTGCCAAAAAACATTTTATGAATTCCATAGCTACACAAAGCCATCCCAAAATCTATTACTTAGCTGGTAATCATAATGGATTCCATTCTAAGCAGCAAAATTTTAGTAGCTCTTCTTTCTACCCATAAAATACAGAAGTTTTAGTACTTAAAATCCTCTGCTAGGTTTTTCATTACATTGTTAAAGCGTTTATCAGCTATCTACTGATACAATCATATATAACGAAGCACAAAAACTCTGTGACATACAACAATAAACACTTATTTCTCACTGTCAGTGGGGTTTAGCTGATACTTGTTGGGCTTAGCTGAGATCAGACATGTTTTTGCAGTTCAGCTGGCTCGCTCATATGTCTGAAGATGGGCTATCCTCCGCATGTTTTCTTCCTCTTCCAGGAACAAATGGGCCTGGGCATGTCCTTCTTATGGTGAAGGCAGCAAGCAAGAGCGCTCATGCCCAATCCCTCCAGTGCCTTTCAAGGCTCTATTTGCTTGATTGATGACCAACATTCCACTGGCCCAAAGCAAACCACTCAGCCAAGCCCAGAGTTAGTGGGAGGGTACTCAAAGCTAAATGGTAAAGACAAGGACAGAGCAGGAAAAAGAAAAAAAATACCTACTCCTCACTTATCAACTATCTTGTTATGCAACATTTTGCATTTATGACAACAGTAAAAAATCTACTACCTGGCTATTTTGCACATTAACGATATACGTCTGGCAGTAACGAGCACCAAGGTGCAAGGCAAGAGTAACACTGGCTGTGATGGTTAAGGTTATATGTCAGCTTGGCTAAGCCATGATTCTCAGTGGTTTGGCAGTTATGTAATGATGTAATTTGGCAGTTACGTAGTAATGTAGTCATCCTCCATTTTGTGATATGACGTGATCATCGTCTATTTTCGCATAATGCCAATTTTCACATAATGACCTGGTCTTTGGAACCTAACCATGTCAATGAGTGACAAGTGGGTGTAGTCAGTTGCCATGGAGTCACTGCCAACTCATAATAACCCCATGTGTGTCAGAGTTGAACTTTCCTCCATTGAGTTTTCAATGGATAATTTTTCAGAAGTGGATTGCCAGGCCTTTCCTCTGAGAGGCCTCTGGGTGGACTCAAACCATCAACCTTTCAGTTAGCAGCTGAATGTGTTAAACATTAAACACAGGTCTCCTGCAGGAAAAAGAACTGGGCCATTACTGCAATCTACTTCAAAATGTAACCTAGATTCTTTCCAATGGGAGAAAACCAATTCTTTCAAAGACACCATTATGTTCGTGAACAACAAAAGCCAAGAACCGTGGCAGCTTCATCCTACTCTAGCATTCAGTACTATTGAAAAGTGTCTTCTCTTGTTTATTTTTTGGTTTTAATTCAGGAATCTCTTAGTTCTCTACCCATATTTCTGACTGCCCTTTCCTAGGTAAATCCTCTTCTTTGCTAACACCTTGAACATGAACATTCTCTTCGCACCTGCTGTCTCTCTCTCCTCGCTCTACAGATTCTCTCACCCACTGCTGAGACCTCAGCTATGGTGGTAGGCTGCCGCTTGGAGCCCTCACAGCTCTCCCTGAACCACACACGCCTTTCTAGCTACTTGATTATCTTCCTTGGCTGTTTCTCTGGCACTCAAACTTGTGTTAAAAACTGAACTCACAATCCCCAGGAGCAATCCTTACCCACTTCTGAGTACCCTATCTCAGGAACAGCAGCATCCTACCGTGTGAGTATCTCTATATGAGGGCAGTGATGGTTCTGGGGTAGAATGCTTGCCTTCCATGTGGAAGACCTGGGTTCAATTCCAGGCCAATCTACCTCAAGCGCAACAACCACCCGTCTGTCAGTGGAGGCTTACATGTTGCTGCAATGCTAAACAGGTTTCAGCAGAGCTTCCAGACTAAGATAGACTAGGAAGAAAAAGCTGGTGATTTACTTCTAAAACATCATTCAGTGAAAACCCTGGGGATCACAACAGTCCAATTCCGCTGTGCATAGTGTCACTGTGAGTCAGAGCTGGCTCAACTGCAGCAACAGGAACAACGTTACAGAGTTTGGCACATTGTGGATACTTACTTGTGTACATGTCTATTTCCTCATCCTTTAACATGAGCTCCTGGAGGATAGGGCTGGTCCATAAACATATTTTTTAACCACCATTGATTTTTATAGTGTCTCGTTAATGTAGGAGGGAGCCCTGGTAGTGCAGTGGTTAAGCGCTTGATTGCTAACTGAAAGGTTTGTAGTTTGAACCCACCAGCCACTCCTTGGGAGAAGGATGTGGCATTCTGCTTCCATAAAGATTTACAGCCTAAGAAACCCTATGAGGCAGTTCTACTCTGTCCTACAGGGTTGCTGAGTCAGAATTGACTTGACAGCAGTGGATGGGTAAATGTAGGTAATATTTTGAAATAT
This sequence comes from Dugong dugon, assembly GCA_030035585.1. Taxonomy (NCBI): domain Eukaryota; kingdom Metazoa; phylum Chordata; class Mammalia; order Sirenia; family Dugongidae; genus Dugong; species Dugong dugon. Next base: position 96,249,185 of record CM057462.1, read on the forward strand.
TATCTATTATTATTGTTATTTGCCTTTAATAGTGCACAACAGCAGTGATAGTATAACCAGGAAATCTAGACTGGAAGTTCAAGTAAATAAATTAATATGGGGACCGTGGTCTCAGGGGACATCTGGCGCAATTGGCATAACATAAAGAACATGTTCTGCATCCTACTTTGGTGAGTAGCTTCTGGGGCCTTAAAAGCTTGTGAGCAGCCATCTAAGATACTCCACTGGTCCCACCCTGTCTGGAGCAAGGGAGAATGAAGAAAACCAAAGACACGAGGGAAAGATTAGTCCAAATGACTAATGGACCACAACTACCATAGCCTCCACCAGAGTGAGTCCAGCACAACTAGATGGTTCCCAGCTGGCACCACTGACTGTTCTGACAGGGATCACAACAGAGGGTCTCAGACAGAGCTGGAGAAAAATGTAGAACAAAATTCTAATGAACAAAAAAAGGCCAGATTTACTGGTCTGACAAATACTGGAGTACGGCCCTGGACACCCTTTCAACTCAGTACTGAAGTCACTTCTGAGGCTCACCTTTCAGCCAAAGAATAGACAGGCCTATAATACAAACAATAACACATGTAGTTCAACCATTATACGAGACTAGATGGGCACACCAGCCTAGGGGCAAGGGCAAGAAGGCAGGAAGGGACAGGAAAGCTGGACGAATGGAAATGTGGAATCCCAGGCTGAGAAGGGGAGAGTGTTGACAGTACGCAGAGTTAGCAACCAATGTCACAAAACAGTATGTGTATTAATTGTTTAATGAGAAACTAATTTGCTCTGTAAACTTTCACCTAAACCACAATTAAAAAAAAAAAAAAAAGATTAGTAATTACTCATTTCTCCAATTAAGCTAGACCAGGGGATCGGCAACCATTTTCTTAAAGGGCCAAATAGTAAACATTTTAGATTTTGCAGGCCATAGGTCTCTCTCAGCTACTCAGCTCTGTGTTTGTACTGTGAAGTGAGCCATAGACAGTAAGTAAATGAATGAGTGTGACTGTGTTCCAATAAAATTTATTTTTCGGCACTGAAATTTGAATTTCATATAAATTCTATGAGTCATGAAATATTATTGTTTTCTTTCAACCATTTAAAAATGTGAAAACTACACAGGCCATAGTGTGCAGACCTCTGAGCTAGACCGTGAGGCATCCATCCTTTATAGGGAAGGACTGATAGAACATCAGACAGATACGATTGAATCTTTGCCTTTTGTGTTTCAGAAGTCTCAACAGTGGTTTAAGACAAAAGATTTAGAAGAACATATGATTAGTCACAACTAAGCCTCCTAGTCACCACTCCCCTTCTGTCCCTTGCCAAACGTTAGATAGATTGTTGTTAGTTGCTGTCAAGTTGACTCTGGCTCATGGGGACTTACGTATAACAGAATGAAACGTTGCTCAGGCCTGCGCCATCTTCATGATTGTCTGAGTCCATAGTTATGGCTATGGTGTCAATCTATTTCATTGAGGGTTTCCCTCTACTTTATCAACCATGATGTTCTTTTCTAATGATTGGTCCTCCCTAATGACATGTACAAAGTAAGTAAGACAAAATCTACCTGGACCAAAAGAGGAGGAGAGTGGGGAGGAGTACCAAAAGAGTTTAGATGCTGGTGGGTTACTGAGAAGGGCCCCTTCACCCTGGGTCATGCCCCAGGTTGGGAGTAGGGGGAAGCAGGGATTATAGAACTCCCTTGATAGGCTGGAGGTTTTCCTTCCCTCCACCTAAGGATACTCCCCAGAGCTTAGATGCAACCCTAAGAAAAGAGGTACCTCAAACCAACAGAGATGTTTCCACACTCCCTCTTCTTTAGAATTGAAGCTTTAAATAGAAATTAACTGCTATAAAAAATAGTTCTCTTTCTTGAACTGTTGAAATCATATAGGCATTCAATGAGGGCTTGATGGGACACCCAAGGTTGAAACATTTGAAGTCTCCCTCTCCCTCACCCAAACAATTAGCACGGAGAGGGGTCTGGAGAGCTACTTTAAGGCAAGCAACTTGTCTCCTTGTGAATTTTCATCGTTTTTTAAAAAATTTTTTTACAAAATTTGATTCAAGTTCCACCCTTGTCATGGCTATCTTTTGTTTAGAGACTTTTTCCCCTAATGACTACAACCTCATTTGTTGTTGGTGTTGTTAGATGCCGTCAAGTCAGTTCTGACTCATAACAACCCTATGTACAACAGAATGAAACACTACCTGGTCCTACGCCATCCTCACAATCGTTGCTATGTTTGAGCCCATTGTTGCAGTCACTGTGTCAATCTATCTTGTTGAGGGTCTTCCTCTTTTTTGCTGACTCTCTATTTTACCAAGCATAATATCCTTCTCCAGGGACTGGTCCCTCCTGATAACATGTTCAAAGTACACGAGATGAAGTCTCACCGTCCTTGCTTCCAAGGAGCATCTTAGCTATACTTCATCCAAGACAGATTTGTTCTTTCTTCTGGCATTCCATGGTATATTAAATATTCTTTTCCGACACCATAATTCAAAGGCATCAATTCTTCTTCAGTCTTCCTTGTTCATTGTTCAGCTTTCTCATGCATATGAGGCGGTTGAAAATATCATGACTTGGGTCAGATGCACGTTAGTCCTCAAAGTGATATCTTTGCTTTTTAACACTTTAAAGAGGTCTTTTGCAGCAGATTTGCCCAATGCAATGTGTCATTTGATGTCTTGACTGCTGCTTCCATGAGTGTTGACTGTGGATCCAGATAAAATGAAATCCTTGACAACTTCAATATTTTCTCCATTTATCATGAAGTTGCTTATTGGTCCAGTTGTGAGGATTTTTGTTTTCTTTAAAACTCCTCATTACTAACCATTAATCATTAACCATAGGAAATGTACTTTTTCATTGGCTTCCTTCAGTGACTCTTGCATTTTCCTTTCTGCTTGGCAGCCAACACTAGGAAAGAACTCTGGTGGATGGCTGGTGGGATCAGGATGTCACTGAGTAGTTTAGTTTGATTGAATTCATTTGTCACCTAACTGTCCCAGTGTTGACCTATGGTGCTGGTTGTGCTAGTAACTACTACAGCGGAAGTAATGGACATGGGTTATATCTTACAAAGGAAATACCTATTTTAAAAATTTACTCTAAGTAAATAACTGTGTCCAGTTAGTGGATTTTGCTGATGAAATGCCTCCAAATATATTTCACCCTTAAAAACAATGAAAACACATGTAGGTTTTGCTTGTCTCACTACAGAAACTTCACTCATGGAAATGAAGCATATTCAATGGTCTAGCTCTCTCAGTGCTCCTTTTTTCCTCCAAAGGTATCATCTTGAGGTTTTTTTTGTGCTTGCAAAGTCCTAAGCAGTCACCTGCTTTGCCTCACTGTAGAAACAACTCTGTTAACAGTTTTGTAAAATTCTTTCTATTTTGAAATTTTGGCTGTACTTGAGGGTATCGAGGGCTTATCTGTAAACATACTGCCAAGAGTCCCATTGGAGAATAACAACTCCCTTACAAGAAAAGCTAATATGAAGTTGAGTGCATTTAAAAGTCAAACCTTTGGCACAATAAATAAAAACTCTCCTGGATGCCAGGAGACCCCAAATGCAGACTAGTCATATCTACAAAACAGAAAATTCTGAGCACTCTGGGCAGAGATGTGACTTACAGAGACTCTGAATGATATCTTTCAGGGAATATGACATTTCCAAAACTTACACAAATATTTACATGAATTTTATATTTTCAATGCATTGCATGTGTTAAAGATTTATGTTAAGATTGGCTTTTAAAGGAAGAATCCCCGAGTGAGGTCGATACGTTGTTTGTTTGTTTTTAAATCTTGGTAGTTTGCCGTATAAATTCATTTCTAGACATATTTTATATTTGCCTTTCAGTCATGCTTCCCTTTTCGCAGTAAATCACTGAATTTACTGAAGGGGCTGTGCAGGTGTCTTAGTTTCTGTTTCTCAACTAAACCAGCTAGCCTGGGGTTGTTTTTCATTATGTTTTATAGCAGGTTGTATAGCACATTGCCCCAGAAAAATCAATCATAGGTTTTTTCCTCATCCGTTTTCTTGCTTCTTTTCTGTTGGAGTCTCACAGTTCAACATCCTTAAATGTTTTGTTCTGTTTTCCTCTTTCTCACACACGCATCTATATTAGGCCTTGTAGTATCAACATAAACCCAGAATACTGGGGACATGGTGGTTAAGAGCTCGGCTGCTAACCTGAAGGTCGGTAGTTCAAATCCACCAGCTGCTCCTTGGAAATCTTATGGGGCAGTTCTACTCTGTCCTGTAGGGTAGCTATGACTCACCAGCAACAGGTTTGTTCTTTTTGGTTTTTGGTTAACAGCTTAGCTTGTGAGTAATTTTTTCCAAAAGTAATCATTAGCAGGTGAAATTATTTCATTACGGAGGCAGAAATATTGATCTAAATATCCACTGCAGAGAGAGAGAGAGAGGGTGATTCAAACACTTGCTATTAGGTCCCTTGCCCCCACTCCATTAAAATCAGCTTTTCAAAAATTAAGGGTATATTACATTTTGGGCTTTTCTTGAGACTTAAAAACCCGACAGCGTTATCAAATACCAACAATACATACTTCACTTTTCATGTTTATTAATGTGAATTTGATTTTTTTGTGGCCGTATTTTGTACAAAGTGTCTATTCCCCGTTGTTTTCCCAGGGTCTAGAAGAGTGCTTGGAACGTAAGTACTCCATAGATTTCTGCTAAGTGGAATATTATTAATTCTAGAAGCACACTGCATCATTTTGTTATTATTATTCATTCACTTTAGGTTAAAGAATTTGACACCAATTTCACATACATGCAGCGATCGGAATTCCACTTGGAGCCAAACACTGAGTATGTATTTCAAGTGAGATGTCAAGAAACAGGGAAAAGGTACTGGCAGTTGTGGAGTCCGCCCTTTTCCCATACGACGCCCAAAACAGGTGAGTGTATTTCTGTATTTTATTTTCTTAGGCTTTTCTTTTGTCGTCTGTCTCGCTTCTAAGTATCTTTTCTCCACAACTTCTAGCAACACTGACAAAGCTAGTTTAGGGCAGGTGGTAACAGTTAAATCATCATTTCGCTTTGATTTCGTTAAGACTGGGTACGATTTAAGTAATGGTCCTCACTTTCCTGGGCATTAAAGCCGCTTGGGGTGATTGCTTGAGATGCATGTTCCCATCCCTGCTCCTAGATGGTCTGATTCCACAGGCCAGAAGGGTGGGGTGCTCAAGAGTCAGCGTTTTTTACAGACCTCCTGGGTGATTCTGAGGTATATGTAATCCAAGCCTCGCTTTGCAAAATATTATTCTAATGAGGAAAAATCCATGCAAGAGTTACATTAAATCCTTTAGGCCATGCTGGTAAAATATATTCTCCTAAATGAGCCACAAATCAAATCATATCAATAAACATTGATTACCTACTCTATGCAAATCAATCAGAAGGAGTTATAACCCTTAAACATGGGATTAATTCTCTCCTCAGCGTCAGAATCTAGCTGCTCTATTGTTTATCTTTAGATATTTTCCTGTCCCTAATATTATTAGTTTAAATCTGTATGTATTCACACATGTAATTGAATAAATTCAGAGCCAAATAGGCTTCAATACTCCATAATGAATTGTCATAATATTCCATAATAGCCTCATTTCTCCCTCCTCTGGGTAGTTTATACACTCGATTAAAAAATTTATCTTCAGGACTAAAGGATTTAATTTTAATCACAGTATTCTTGATACCATCACTATTATAACATAACACCTTGGAATTGTGTCTTAAGTTTTTCAGACCACTTTGACATACATTTTAGATATTGATGCCTGCCTAATAAGTAGAGGGAATGAAGAGGCAGGCTAGAGGCAAAGCGGTTTTGGCGCCCCCTAATGCCCAAATCTCAGAAATACATTATTAAGATATTCACAATACCATGTATCAGTTCTTTTTTTTAACAGGATTTTTAAGCAATCTTGCCTTATGTTGATATTGCAACAAAATCTGAGGACTTATATGGTATTTTATAATAGTCAGAATTTAGTTGATAACCAATTATTTTTTTAATAAAATCTAGACTTGTAAAGCAAGATTATTCTAACTGATAACTAACATTTACTCACTTTTCACAAAGTATTACTAAGTATAAACTTGTTTGATCTTCATATCAGCTGTATTTGGTGGTATAATTAGCACCATTTACAAATGAAGAAACTGAGGCATGACCTCCTAAATAGCACATTGCTAGTGGGTTGTTGTTGTTAGTAGGCACCAGCGAGTCGGTTCCAACTCCTAGTGACCCTACGTACAACAGAACGAACACTGCCCGGTCCTGCACCATCCTCACAGTCGTTGTCATGTTTAAGCCCACTGTTGTAGCCACTGTGTCAGTCCATCTCATTGAGGGTCTTCCTCTTTTTTGCTGACCCTCTATTTACCAAGCATGATAACGTTCGAAGTACGTGAGATACAGTCTTGCCATCTTTGCTTCTAAGGAGCGTTCTGGTTGTACTTCTTCCAAGACAGATTTGATCATTCTTTTGACAGCTCATGGTATATTCAATATTCTTCGCCAACACCATAATTCAAAGGCGTCAGTTCTTCTTCTGTCTTCCTTATTCATTATCCAGCTTTCACATGCATATGAGGTGACTGAAAATACCATGGCTTGGATCAGGTGTACCTTAGTCCTCAAAGTGACGTCTCTGCTTTTTAACACTTCAAAGAGGTCTTCTGGGCAGATTTGCCCAATGCAATGTGTCTTTTGATTTCTTGACTGCTGTTTCCATGGGTATTGATTGTGAATCTAAGTAAAATGAAATCCTCGACAACTTCAATCTTTTCTCCGTTTGTCATGATGTTGCTTACTGGTCCGGTTGTGAGGATTTTTCTTTTCTTGATGTTGAGGTGTAACCCATACTGAAGGCTCTGGCCTCTGATCTTCGTCAGTAAGTGCTTCAAGTTCTCTACACTTTCAGCAAGGAAGGTTGTATCCTCTGCATAACGCAAGTTGTTAATGTATCTTCCTCCAATCCCGATGGCCCGTTCTTCTTCACATAGTCCAACTTCCCGGATTATTATTACTAGTGGGTCCCGTAAACCAAACCCGTTGCCTTGAGTCGATTCCAACTCATAGCGACCCTACAGGACAGAGTAGAACTGTCCCACAGAGTTTCCAAGGAGTGCCTGGTGGATTCAAGCTGCCGACCTTTTGGTTAACAGCTGTAGAACTTGACCACTATGCCACCAGGGTTTCCTACTAGTGGGTAGTAGTACCTAAATTGGACACAATTTTTCTTACTCAGATTACTGTGCATCTTCCCCCACCAACTCTACAGCAATCTCACTGATTTTTTTTTTTAATTACATCAAAGTAGAGGAATAGCTTAATAAAGTGTTCAACAAATTAAGTATAGGACCACAAATCTCATCTTTAAAGATAGAAGTCTTAAACCTCAGCTATAAGGGAATAGGAACACCACAGCTACCCTACAACAAGTCTAAATTTAAAGTCTTTGTTGGTTTCCCAAGGGAGGGGAAAATTAATTTAAGGCGAAAAAATACTAGTTAAAACAAAATATCCCTGAAAAGTTACATCTATTCAAATAAGCATGTTGCCTAAGAAAGAACCATAAACTCTTCTCTTGGTGCAAATTCTTTTGTAAGACACATTAAATGAGAAAATGAGAAACACTGAAAGTGTGTTAGAGAAAGGTGTTGTTATCGTTAGACGCCCTCAAGTTGATTCCGACTCATAGCGTCCCTATATGACAGAGTAGAACTGCCCCAGAGGGTTTGCTAGGCTGTAATCTCTATGAAAGCACATTTCCAGGTCTTTTCTCCTGAGGAGCCACTGGTGGGTTCAAACCACTGACCTTTCGCTTAATCATTGTGTCACCAGGGCTTCTGTTAGAGAAAGTACTAGTATTAAATCTTCCTAAAAATTACCTTTTCTCCCCCTGTTTTTAAAAGCAATGAAAGTTTATTGTATAATTCTAAAACCTATAAATAACTGCTATTTACGTTTTAACAAATTTAATACAAGTTTTATTCTATGCACTTTTTTTCAGTTTATGAATGTGCTGTAATTTAATAGTTTCCCTATTTAAACTATTTTGAGGTTGTTTCCATTTTTTTTCATTATAAATAAACTTCTTTGAACAGCTTTGTATATAAACTCTCCTTATTTTCTTTAGACCCAAAGAAGAATTTTTGGATCAAGGGTTAAGCACATTTTCAGATGCTTAATATCATGTAGCCAAATTGCTTTATAGTAAATCTATAATTTCAATTGTTTTTTAAAAAAGCATCCATGAAAAGACAGTTATTCATTTAGTCATTCATCAAGTATTTATCTAGCCTCTACCAAGTGCCAGGCCTTGCTAGGTGTTTGCAGAATCTCAGTGAGCAAAGGAGGCAAAGGTCGCTGCCTTCCGGAAGCTTAATTCCAGAGAAGACAGGCAATAAAAAACAAGCATCATAAATAAGTAAATTACACAAAACGATAACTAAAGATACAAGTAAAAGCAGTAAGAGTCAAGCCTCACAATTGAAGTTTGCATTGCTTCATAATTGAAAACATAAAAAGATACAAGATCTGTAACATTTTAATCAACTTGTTTGGTAATGAGGCTTCTTGGCCAGCCAAATTTTCCCAGTAATAAAAGATTTTTTTATAAAGAAGCACAGCCCAGACAATAATGCTCCCTGCATGCAGGAAATTCATCCTTTATTTTTTTTAATGTTTATGTGTGCATCAGTGAATTGATTCATCTCAAAATGAAGTGGATTCAGAATTATGTCTCTCAAAGTGCAGGGCAAACCATGAAGTAGGTGTGGCTTGTCCTTCCGGCCCCCAGCACTCTTCCGTGTTACCTTCCCTTTGGATAGTGCCTTCCTTGACCTTTAAAACCCTGGTCTCAAAAGGAAACCAAACAAATTCATTCATAGTAAGGGTTAAATGACTTATAAGCCTTACTTCCTTTTCCTTCCTTAGAGTGTTTACACTTTAATAGAAAACAAAGCCTTACCCTAAAAAGGAAAAAAAAAAAAATCAGTCTCTCAGAATATAATGTTAGGCTTTAGCAAACACACAAGGGAAGTTTCTTTGGGATAGGAAACTCATTTTAATCTATCCTGGTATAATAGCAAGAGACCAATTATATAACTAAGCCCAGGGTCATTTCAGGATAATATATGATATTGTGGTGATTATTGTTGTTGTTGGGTGCCACTGAGTCAATTTTGACTCATAGTGACCCCGTGTTACAGAGTAGAACTGCTCCATAGGGATGTTTTAGGCTGTAATCTTTACAGGAGCAGATTGCCAGGCCTTTCTCCTGCAGAGACACTAGTTGGGTTCAAACTACCAACCTTTCAGTTAGAAGCTGAGCACTTACCTATTGTGCCAATAGGGCTCCTTGTAAGTAATATTAAACAAAACCAAACCCGTTGCCATCGAGTTGATTCCGACTCATAGTGACCCTATAGGACAGAGTAGAACTGCCCCACAGGTTTCCCAAGGAGCGGCTAGTGGATCTGAATGGCCGCCAACCTTTTGGTTAGCAGCCATAGTTCTTAACCACTGTCCACCAGGGCTCCATAAATAATATTAGCTAACATTTATTGGATGCTCAGTATGTATTGGGCGCAGTGATAAGCATTTTACACATGAATTGTCCTTTACTCATCACTACAGTCCTATAAATCCATTGCCATTGAGTTGATTCTGATTCATAGCGGCCCTATAAAAGGAGTCTAATTATTATTCCTACCATGCAGATGAAGAGTTTAAGGCCCAGGGAGATTAAGCAACAAAGCGGGCATAACTCAGGCCATGAGATTTCAGCACCCACACTATTTATAGCTCTGCTGGTCTCTGTCCTAAGAGACCTAGAAGGATCATGTGACAGCCTCCTACCCCCTTGGCCACCTAACCAAATCCTCCTCCACACATTAGCTAATAACGAAACTATGCAAAAAGAACTTCATTTTTTTTTTTTAATTCAGTGTTTGTTATGAAAATACAAGTGCATGAGAAAAAAGAGAACCGTAAGATGTTATCAACTATTTCTACTTCGGCCTGGGTTAGGGCAATGGGGATGAAATCACAGGGCCCCAGAAATCTTGGGATAGGATAGGGAAGGGGCTGCCTGAGATGAGGATGAAGTACCAATGGAGAAGATGGCCTTGCCCAAGGCAGGACCACCCCAGGGCTATTCATATTGTGTTTTTCTAGCTGACACTGTCCAGTAAAATATCTAGAAAGCAGGGCTTCTCAGAGTGGGGTCTGTGGACCTCTGTGTTAGAAATATTTAGAGTACTAGTTGAAAATGCAGTGATGTTTCTGCAAGTGAAGTGCTCTAAAGGTCAGACGCACCCTTTAAGAGGGTGAAGTGTCCTGGAAGGACAGCAGAGGGTATGAACAGTAAACGGGGGCAGAGAGGAGGAGGCCTGGTCACCCAAGCACCCATGGCATCCTCTTAGCAATGGTGATTTTTTGGAGGAGAGAGGGGCAGACATGTGAGAATCTCAAGCCTTTATTTCTAGTACTATCAGGTTGCCTCTCTGCTTCCTATTCTTCCTGCCACCACTTTGTGAGTCACTGACCACCCCAGCCCACCTTAGAACACAAGATCCCTGGAAGCTTGCGATGCAAGACTATAGCCCCGGTGGACCATCACATCACACATTTCCCCCACCTGCCGAGACCCTCCCTGCTTCTGGACGTGAAGTTTCAGGTGAAGGTCTGAGAACCACTGAGTGCTGCTGACATTTCAGTCTAGCCCACCAACCCTGATTAAAAAAAAAAAAAATAGTGGCCTTCTGGTAGATTCTGGCTCATAGTGACCCCTTGTGTGCAGAGTAGAACTATTCCATAGGGTTTTCAAGGCTATGACCTTTTGGAAGCAGATCACCAGGCCTTTCTTCTGATGGGCCTCTGAGTGGGTTTGAACTACCAATCTTTTGGTTAGCAGTCAAGCATTTAACCGTTTGCACCACACAGGGACTCCCCAACCTTGATAGTCACAGTCAACATTTCTGGGATCTTCAAGCAATAAGGAAAAAGCCCCAAAAGGGAAACATGATTTCTCATGATTTATCAGTGTAGAAACCAACACCGAAAATGGAGAAGTCAGTTCCCTAGATTCTCTGCTGCTGTGTGAAACAGTAAAACCTTCTAGGCAGGGATATTTTTCAATTCTGCACTGCAGTACAGATTCCTTTGTAATGAGGAAAATGCACAGGCTCCGTAATCCTTTTTATGAGAAGTCAGAGACCTGAGGGAAGGGCAGTCACATTTCATAATGACTAATTAACTTGTTCGAATTGCTACTTGCAGTAGAAAAGTTTCCCAGAGAAGTCACATTATTCTTTTTGACAATTCTCCAGAGACAGGCAAGTATGAGCAAGATATTAAACAATATTTCATTTTGTTCTCACGAAACACTACCTGTTGCTGCGTTACCAATGCAAATTCTTGTTAGATTTTCAGGATTTCTAAGCTTAGAAATTTCTTTAGCAACTAAAAGAGAGAAAAAAAAGGTTATGTCAATGAAACTAAATATACGTGATATAAAATATAATACAAATCAGATAGTGGCACCCAGAACGCTCTTTTAAAAAATTCCATCATTTGTAAGTAGAGATTTGTGATTCGTCCATATCAAGGAGTATTACAAATTTATAGATTCCAAGTTTCTAAACAACGGTAAACAGTCACACAACATTCTTTGAAAGTCTAAACATTTTAGACTCTTCATCCAGATCTATTTAATCATCTTCAGGTTTTGTCCCCAATAATCCACCTGTAGAAAGAAAAACAGAAAAGTTCCGCTATCGCTCTGAGGTTTGAAATCCACTAGCAGAGAACAAAGATTATGTTTTTTCATAAGGAAGAAATAATGTCCTGTATTAGTTTTCCATTGCTGCTGTAACAATTGCAACAATCTTGTTCTATTCTGACACACACGAGGTCGCCATGAGTTGGAATTGACTTGACGGCAACTGGTTTTTGTGGCTTAAAACAGCACACGTTTATTATTTTACACTTCTGGAGGTGAGCAATCCAAAACCTATCTCACTCGGCTAAAAGCAAAGTGTCAGCAGGACTGCATTCCTTCTGGAGACTCTAGGGGAGAATCTGTTTTCTTGCCTTTTCCAGCTTCTAGAGGTAGCCTGTATTTCTTGGCTTACGGCCCCATCCTTTATCTTCAAAGCCAACAGAGCATTTTCTTCCAATCTCTCTCTCTCTGACTCTGACCTCTGGTCTCCCTCCTTTAAGGACCCTTGTGATTTCATTTGTTCACCAGAAAATCCAGGATAATCTCTTCATCTGAAGATCCTTAGCTTAATCACATCTACAAAGTCCCTTTTGCCATATAAGGCAACATATTCATAGGTTCCAGAGATTAGGACATGGACCTTTTGGGTGGCCGTTATTCAGCCTGTCATGTCTCCCCACCCCACACCCATCGCCTACAATTGCAAGTTTTACTAGTTGGGGTGATTAGGTGCAAGCAACAGAAATCAAATCTGGTTATTTTAAGCAGAAATGGAATTACTGGAAAGATAGCTGAAAATCAGTAGGAAGGCTGGAAAACCTGGCATAGGCAGGATCCAAGAGAGAGCAGGAGCCAGAGCCACTCTGGTGCTAAGGTGCCAAAATCATGCCTTAAGAAGAATCTGGTGAGGACTTTGCAGCTGGCACTGTGGTCACTGCCACTGCCAGCTCTGTGCACTGGGTACCACCACTGGGGCTGCCATTACCAGACCCTGAATACAGCTGCTGAAACCATATTGGATTCTAAGTGGTTTTCTGAAGCTGTGTGTCATGTCCTCCACATTCAGAGTCTGGGAGTGGGGAGCAGAGAGGGGCAGAAAGCAGACTGGCTAGGCTTAAGTCATCTGCTTGTAGGTTCTTGTTGTCTGCGGGTAGAGGGAATATCTCCCCCACTGAGGCTTCCACAGGGGAAGTCCTACATGCCTCTTACCTATTTTAGGAAACCCACAAAGAAGTATGTTCTGGTACCAGGAAACTAAAATAGCAAACGCCTACTGGACAATTTAGACTCAGGGACAGGGACATGCTATGCTTGAAAACAAGCCTACACTTTTGAAGAATCCTAGATCACTAGGCAAAACTTGGAAGCTGCACATTCTCATTGTTGCATATAAAATTTTGCTGCACGTTGACATCAGGCCCTCACTTCTGTGTGAGCCACGTCACTTAGGAAAATCTCCTGGGAGGCGGGGCCAAGACAGCGGACTAGTCAGATGCTTTCGGTGGCCCTTCTTACAACAAAGACCTGAAAAAACAAGTGACTTGATTATATATGGCAATCTGGGGGCCCTGAACATCAAAAGCAGAGTTGAGCAACCAGACTGAGTGGCAGGGGGAGGAAGAGATGGTTCGGAAACAGCGAGGAGTTACCAGACCTGACCCAGTGAGAGCCTGAGCCCTTCAGGCCTGATCAGCTTGGGGGTGAGCTGTGAAGCCAGGCAAGCGGCAGTGCTCGGGAGGCACATTTTCCGCACCGGGAGAGACCCAGCACCAGAGAATCTACACAGTCACCCAGAACCAGTGAGAAGCAGCCCTGGATCGACAAAAGATAAATAATTGCGTACAGCCTACCACACGGGTCAAAAACATTCCCCTTAGGGAAAAACCTCTCTCCCATTTACCTCCCTGTTCCCTGCTCTGCACTGGGTCCTGGACTGGCTTCAGCAATTACTGAGTCTCCTGGGCCAGGAGTAGGATTTGTCACATGCCTGAAGCCTGACTTGGAGAGTGAGAAAATTAACAAACGGGAAAAAATAAACTGCCGACTCCCCTAAGCCAGGAACCTAGGGTAGGCACAGCTCCTTTGCCTAGGTGCAGGCATAAGGGATCCATGGACTTTTAGTGCCTTTCCCCCTGCATAGACTTGTGTGGGCACATATTGACAGCATAGGCCCTCATTACCGCAGTACAACAGGGTATATACCAGAAGTCTAACTTCAACTGTTTCAGCTGTGAAGTGGCAGGTTCTTGACATTTGACACTGCTCTGCCCAGTAAGCATGGTCTTCACCTATCCACATCAAAGGCCTGAGGACTGGTGGCTCTACCTGCATCAGCTAGCCACCTGCAGTAGGGGCCCATGACTAAGTGGTGCCCATAGTCCTTACAGCAACAGCATCAGGTGCTCATTGTCTGGCTGCAAAACCCACCCACCTACTTGCTCTAGGGAACAGGGACACGCCTTCTTCCTGGATACTCGGGGGCTGCCATCAGCCCCCTGCCTTGCTCAGAGTGTGTCCCCCTGTTGCAGCCAGATGCCTGTGCCTACACCAATCACCCATGCCTGTCTAGGACTGTAAGTGAGAGCCTATGCCACACACTTGGTGGCTATCTACCTGGGCACCTGAGCTGAATGCATACAGGAGGAGTAGGCAGACTCCTGAGCTCGCATACCTAGTAACAGATCTAACCACCTGGTGACAGGACGTTAGAGCTTCAAAGGTGTCAATAATCAAACTAGCTCATATAAGCACCTATTTGGGTATATCAAAACAAAACAAAACAAGAAGCTAGGACACAGTAAGCAAACATAAAATAAATAAATATAATAACTTATTGATGGCTCAGAGACAACAGTCAGTATCAAATCACATAAAGAGGCAATCCATGATGGCTTCAGCAAGCTCCCAAAATAAAGAATCTAGAAATTTTTCAGAGGAGGAAAATTTCTTGGAATTACCAGAGGCAGAATACAAAAGATTAATATACAGAACTCTTCAAGAAATTAGGAAGGAAATTAAGCAAAATGCAGAACATGAAATAGAGGAAATTAAAAAGATTAGAGAAGAGCATAAGGACAAATTTAACAGGCTGCAAGAATCCATAGAGAGACAGCAATCAGAAATCCAGAAGATTAACAATAAAATTTCAGAATTAGGCAACTCAATAGAAAGTTACAGGAGTAACTGAGGCAACGTAAGTCAGAATTAGTGAGATTGAAGATAAAGCACTTGACACCAACTTATCTGAGGAAAAATCAGATAAAAGGATTTTAAAAAATGAAGAAACTCTAAGAATTATGTGAGGTTCTATCAAGAGGAATAACCTACGAGTGATTGGAATACCAGAACGGGGCGGGGAATAACAGAAAATACAGAGAGAATTGCTGAAGATCTGTTGTCAGAAAACTTCCCTGATATCGTGAAAGATGACAAGATATCTACCCAAGAAGCTCATCGAACCCCACATAAGGTAGATCCCAAAAGAAAGTCACCAAGACATATTATAATCAAACTTGCCAAAACCAAAGATAAAGAGAGAATTTTAAGAGTGGCTAGGGATAAACGAAAAGTCAATAAGACAAAGCTCAGGCTACTCAGCAGAAACCATGCAGGCAAGAAGGCAATGGGATGACATATACTAAGCCTTGAAGGAAAAAAACTGCCAACCAAGAATTATATATCCAGCAAAACTGTCTCTCAAATATGATGGCGAAATTAGGGCATTTCCAGATAAACAGAAGTTTAGGGAATTTGCAAAAGCCAAACCAAAATTACAAGAAATGCTAAAGGGAGTCCTCTGGTTAGAAAATTAGTAACATCAGATAACAACCCAAGACTAGAACACAGAACAGAGCAACCAGATATTAACCCAGATAGGGAAGTCACATAAGTAAATCAAAGCTAAAACACTGAAGACAGGGAAATAGATGTCAATATGTAAAAGATGACAACATTAGAGCAAAAAAGAGGGACTAAAAATTGTAGACATAGATTTTTCTTATGGAGAGGAAGTCAAGGCGATATGAAGAAATAAAGATGGGTATAAACTTAGAAAAAAAATAGGGGTAAATATTAAGGTAACCACAAAGGAAACTAACAATCCTACAAGTCAAAATAAAAAACTAGACAAATATAAAGACTCAGCAAATACGAAATCAACAACAATGAAAAAGATGAAAAGAAAATACTAAAAAAAAGATTTAGCACAGAAAATTAAGTGGAACAAAGAAACTGTGAACAACATACAAAAAAAGACATAAAAATGACAGCACTAAACTCATACCTATCAACAATTACTAAAGAAGAAGAACAAAGTGGGACGGTTCACGCTACCTGATTTTAGAACCTATTATACCGCCACAGTAGTCAAAACAGCCTGGTACTGGTACAACAACAGATGCATAGACCAATGGAACAGAATTGAGAATCCAGACATAAATTCATCCATCTATGAGTAGCTGATATTTGACAAAGGCCCCAACTCTGTTAATTGGGGAAATGACAGTCTCTTGAACAAATGGTGCTGAATGTAAATGCACTAAATGCACCAGTTAAGAGACAGAGAGTAGCAGACTGGATAAAAAAAACACGATCCGTCTGTATGCTGCCCACAAGAGACACATCTTAGACTTAAAGACACAAACAAACTAAAACTCAAACTATGGAAAAAAAATAAGCAAATAACTGTCGTAAAAGAGCAGGAGTGGCAATATTAATCTCTGACAAAAAAGACTTTAAAGTAAAATCCACCACAAACGGTAAGGAAGGACACTATATAAGGATTAAAGGGTGAATACACCAGGAGGACATAACTATAATAAGTATTTACGTACCCAATGACGGGGCTCCAAAATACATAAAACAAACCCTAACAGCACGGAAAAGAGAGATAGACAGCTCCACAATAGTAGTAGGAGACTTCAACACACCACTTTTGGTGAAGGACAGAACATCCAGAAAGATGCTCAACAAAGACATGGAAGAGCTAAATGCTACAATCAACCAACCTGATATCATAGACATATACTGAATACTCCACCCAACAGCAGCCAAGTATACTTTGTTTTCCAACACACATGGAACATTCTCCAAAATAGACCACATATTAGGCCATAAAGCAATCCTTAAGAAAATCCAAAGCATTGAAATATTACGAAGCATCTTTTCTGACCATACAGCCATAATGTAGAAATAAACAACAGAAAAAGCAAGGAAGAAAATCAAACACATGGAAACTGAACAACACCTTGCTCAAAAACTACTGGGTTATAGAAGAAATTAAAGATGGCATAAACAAATTCGTAGAATCAAACAAGAATTAAAACACATCCTACCAGAACCTTTGGGACACAGCAAAAGCAGTGCTCAGAGGTCAGTTTATAGCAATATATGCACACATCCAAAAAGAAGGGCCATAATCAAAACATTAACTCTACAACTGGAACAAGTAGAAAGAGAGCAAAAAAGAAGCCCTCAGGTGCCAGAAGAAAGGAAATAATAAGAATTAGAGCAGAATTAAATGAAACAGAGAATAGAAAACAATTGAAAGAGTTAACAAGACCAAAAGCTGGCTCTTTGAAAAGATCAACAGAATTGATGAAGCATTGCCAAACTGACAAAAGAAAAACAGGAGAGGAAGCAGATAACCCGTATAAGAAACGAGATGGGTGATATCACAACAGACCCAGCTGAAATTAAAAGAATCATAACAGAATACTATGGAAAATTGTACTCTAACAAATTTGAAAACCTGGAGGAAATGGACAAATTTCTAGAAACTCGCTACCTACCTAAACTAACACAAACAAAGGTAGAACAACTAAATAAACCTACAAGAAAAGAAGAAATTGAAAAGGTATTTAAGAAAATCCCCCCCAAAAAAAGCCCTGGCCCAGATGGCTTCACTGGAGAATTCTACCAAACTTTCAGAGAAGAGTTAACACCACTACTACTAAAGGTATTTCAGAGCATAGAAAAGGAAGGACTACTTCCAAACTCATTCTATGAAGCCAGCATAATGAAAACCAGGTAAAGACACCACACAAAAAAATTACAGACCGATATCCCTCAAGAACATTGATGCAAAAATCCTCAACAAAATTCTAGCCAATAGAATTCAGCAACGTATCAAAAACACAATTCACCATGACCAAGTGGGATTTATACCAGGTATGTAGGGTTGGTTCAACATTAGAAAAACAATCAATGTAATCCATCACATAAATAAAACAAAAGACAAGAACCACATGGTCTTATCAATTGATGCAGAAAAGGCATTTGACAAAGTCCAACACCCATTCATGATAAAAACTCTCAACAAAGTAGGAATAGAAGGGAAATTCCTCAATATAATTAAGGGCATTTATACAAAGCCAACAGCCAACATCATCCTAAATGGAGAGACTTTGAAAGCATTCCCCTTGAGAATGGGAACCAGACAAGGATGCCTGAGAACAGGAACTAGACAAGGAAGCCCTTTATCACCACTCATATTCAACATTGTGCGGGAGATTCTAGCCAGAGCAATTAGGCTAGAAAAAGAAAGAAAGGACATCCAAATTGGCAGGGAAGAAGTCGAATTATCTCTATTTGCAGATGATATGATCTTATACACAGAAAACTCCAAAGAATCCACAAGAAGACTATTGGAACTAAATAGAAGATTTCAGCAAAGTTTCTGGATACAAGATAAACATACAAAAATCAGTTGGATTCCTTTACACCAACGAAGAGAACCTCGAAGAGGAAATCACCAAATCAATGCTATTTACAATCCCAAGATTGTATACTATTTACAAGCCCCCAAGAAGATAAAATACTTAGGAATAAATCTAACCAGAGATGTAAAAGACCTATACAATGAAAACTACAAGACACTACTGCAAGAAACCATAAGAGACCTGCATAAGTGGAAAAACATACCTTGCTCATGGATAGGAAGACTCAACATTGTGAAAATGACAATTCTACCCAAAGCTATCTACAGATACAATGTAATTCTATCCAAATTCCGCTGGCATTTTTTAATGAGATGGAGAAACTAATCACCAGCTTCATATGGAAAGGGAAGCGGCCCCGAATAAGTAAAGCATTACTAAAGAAGAACAAAGTGGGAGGCCTCAAGCTACCTGATTTTAGAACCTATTATACCACCACGGTAGTCAAAACAGCCTGGTACTGGTACAACAACAGATACGTAGACCAATGGAACAGAATTGAGAATCCAGACATAAATTCATCCACCTATGAGCAGCCGATATTTGGCAAAGGCCCCAAGTCTGTTAATTGGGGAAATGACAGTCTCTGGAACAAATGGTGCTGGCATAACTAGATATCCATCTGCAAAGAACTGAAACAAGACCCATACCTCACCCCATGCACAAAAACTAACTCAAAATGGATCAAAGACTTAAATATAAAATTGAAAATGATAAAGATCATGGAAGAAAAAAATCGGGACAACTCTAGGAGCCCAAATACATGGCATAAACACAATACAAACCATAAGTAACAATGCACAAGCACCAGAAGGAAAATTTCCTGGATGGCTGGGCTGCTGCTTCTTATCTTCCTCTCACTTCTTTCACTTTGACAATATGTTGGCCATAAGTATATTTCCTACTTTCTTCCCCCTATGCTTACCATGTGCTTACAGTCCAGGTTTATAAGTATGAAGATAATTCCTTGAATATGTCTATGCACACCCTGCTATCTGTAATATACAAGGATGATGCTATAATTCACTAAATGACTTGTTTTTCAAGGTGTGGTAATAATTTTGTTCTGACGTATTCTTTTCTCTGCCCTAGACTTCTGGTGCAATTTGAGATGTGTGGCAATTGTCTTTGCCCTTGCCAACTGACAAGTACTGGGGCCAAATCTTTGCCCTTGGCCCAAAATGTTGAATTCCAATCACAGAGCTAAACTGGCCTTAAATGCTGTGAAACAGCTGAATTTTTTTTTTTTTAAAAAAAGGAGATTAGAGAGAAATCAAATGGAGATGTTTGTGTTTTAAGAAAAATATGACAGAAAAAAAAAAAACTCCAATTATTTAAAAAACAAATCTTTTGTCTATTTTAATATGACTCTTCTTGAATATCTAGAATCTTCTAAAGGAAAGGTCTGGAAAGGTCCAAGTGTCAGCTCTGATCAAAGCTTTTATGATGCAGGCTTTTAGTTAATGTGGCCTTGACTCCAACATTGGCAAGGACAAAAGTAAATAAAGAAACGTTATGAAAGTCTATACCCTATGGCCCAATAATTACACTTATAGAAATGTAGTCTTAGGGAATAATAAGAGATATGGAAAGGATATTTATATGCATTGGTATTTATCCAAAAGTTAATTACAATAGTAAGATTTTGGAAACAACCTGGAAGTCAACAATAGTAATAGCTAATACTAACTAGCCAGAATGCTCCTTAGAAGGGAGGATGGCGAGACTTTGTCTCACGTACTTTGGACAGGTTATCAGGAGGAACGAGTCCCTGGAGAAGGACTTCATGCTTGGTAAGGTAGAAGAGCAGCAAAAAAAAGGAAGATCCTCAACGAGATGGATTGACACAGCGGCTGCAACAACCGGCTCAAGCATGACAATTGTGAGGATGGCGTGGGACTTGGCAGTGTTTCGTTCTGTTGTACATAGGGCCGTTCTGAGTCAGAACCGACTCGATGGTACCTAACAACAAGAACAACACAATGATGGCTTTGAACAACTTTTAACAAAGTGAGAGATTGCTTGTAAGATAATATTGAATGAAAAAGAACATATCTCAGCTAGGGTACAGACGTATACAAAAGACTTAACAAATAAAAAGAATGACTTTTTCTAGTTTGCAAATAGAAAATTGTGTTTTCTTCTCCATACTCTTCTGTACTTTTCAAATATCCTACAGTTAGTGTGCATTACTTGCACAATCAAGGAAAATAGTTGGTTTTAAGAAGAAAATAACTCCACATTAGAAGATTCTGAGAATCAGTGCTAAATGGCTTAACTCCATCACAGCCCATGGTGGTGGGGAATGGAGCCTTGCAAGCCCAGGCAGCGCCCACACACTGTGGCCAGCCCTCAGAGTAGCAGTGGTACTGCCGCACCCTAAGCCTTTCTGCTATGGAAGTGAGGTTATTAATTAATGGGGCCAGTGACCAGAACAAAGTAAGTGTCAGAACCAGATGGAAATGTTCACTCTTTAACCTACTGGCTGGATGACCTTGGGCAAGGTATTTATACTTTCTATGCCTTTGCTCCCTCGTTCATAAAATGAGGGCAATGTTATCTCCCTGACTGGGATGTTGTGAGAATTTAGTGAGAGAAGGCATGGAAGTCTACTGCATTACCTGGAACATAGTTAAAACCAGTTGCCATAAAGTCAACTCCAACTCATGGCGACCTCATGTGTATCAGAGTAGAACCGTGCCCCATAGGGTTTTCAATGGCTGATTTGTTGGAAGGAGATTGCCAGGGCTTTCTTCCTGAGTGCCTCTGGATGGACTTGAACCTCCAGCCTCTTGGTTAGCAGTTGAGAGTGTTAACCATTTGCTCCACCCAGGGACTCCTGAACATAGTTCCAAAACAAACAAACAAAAAAACTGTTGCCCTTGATTCAATTCCGACGCATAGGGACCCTGTAGGACAGAGTAGAACTGCCCAATAGGGTTTCCAAGGCTGTAAATCTTTATGGAAGCAGACTGACACATCTTCTTCCAACGGAGCAGCTGGTGGGTTCGAAGTGCTGACCTTTCAGTTAGCATCCGAGTGCTTAACCACTGTGCCACCAGGGCTCCGGAACATACTTAGTGCTCAACAAATGGTCATTTAAAAAGAAAAATAAAGCACACTTTCTCCACAGTAGATGCAGAATGAAGAGGTTGAGGAGACTGATTTGACATCATCCCTAAGAAACAGATGGAACACATTACTGTTAAAGTCAGGGCCTTTTGAACCATTTTGATTAAATTAGGCTGGGATTTGGAGTGGGCCAAAGAATGCAGTTACATTATGCTTCTAAGTTTTGTACAAGAATGAAAACTACATTGCTTGTTTGAAACCACTCTAAATTCCCTACAAACATTATCTAAGGCTAACTCTAAACTCCAATGTCAGTGTGTGTAAGTTATATAAAAGTTCTTACCAAATCAGAGCTAGTATGGATTTTCTGAGTATACTCAAGTATGTGTTGTGAGGGTACTAGGCATAAGTTTAACATTCTGTTGCAGGGACAGAATTGTCTCATTATGGACATAACACCACAGACATTAAACAAATAACGAAAGTATCGTGAAGGTTTTCTAGCATGTTAAGCTATACGCTGTTGATTAGAGCTGATATAAACAATGTTTTCCAGTGATAAATGTTCTGTGTGTGTGTGTGTCATTCTGTGTTTGTGAATGTTTTTGTATGTTAAAATACTTGATGAAAAATATGAATAGAAGGTAGGTGGTGGTGGTCATTGTTAGGCAGCCTCCAACTCAAGGCGACCCCGTGCACCACAGAATGAAAAGCTGCCTGGTCTTGCTCTGTTCCCAGGATCAGTTGCAGATTGGAACATTGTGATGCATAGGGTTTTCAATGGCTGGCTTTGGAAGTAGATTGCCAGGACTTTCTTCCTAGATGTGTGAGTTAAGGGGATGGGATTAGGGATGGTTCTTTTTCTCTCCTCCACACCTCCCCTTTAACAGTTTTTTTTCTATTATAATTACTGCTTTTATAATGAAGAATGCTAAGTATGATTTAAAAAGAAATAACCTAGCCACTTGGTGGCAGCATGCCATGAAGAATATAGTCTATATAGCTTCATTTCAGTCCTATGATTAAAAATTTTGTCACTGATTTGATTTCTCTTCTGACAATTTTGTTTATAAGTTGTCTTAATTCAATTATCTGATTCTTTGTGGAATTACCCTCTGATAATTAAGCATCTCTTTCAAATGACTTTAATTTAATCTAATTTAAATTAACACACCTGGTTGATTTGAAATCATGATAACAGACTGAAAAGGAAGATTGTGTTTGTTCCCTAAGCAGACTAACAAAGCCCTAGTCAGATACGAAAATTATTTTTATGTGATGCAAATTAATAACTGAAGTTTCATTGACAAAGAACAGCCTGTAGTTTATATAACAGAATTACATTAACCTGTATTAAAGAAGCCCTGGTGGTGCAGTGGTTAAGCATTCCGCTGCTAACCAAAAGGTTGGGAATTCGAGCCCACCACCCGCTCTGTGGGAGAAAGATGTGGCAGTCTGCTTCCGTAAAGATTTGCAGCTTTGGGAACCCTGTGGGGCAGTTCTACTTTTTTTAGCGTTGCTATGAGTCAAAATTGACTAGATAGAAATGGGTTTTTTTTTTTTTTAATTAAAAGTCAATCCCTACCCCCCAAAAAAACACAAAAAACAAATCCATTGCTATCGAGTCAATTCCAACTCGTAGCAACCCTATAGGACAGAGTAGAACTGTCCCATAGGATTTCCAAGCAGCGGCTGGTGGATTTGAACTGCTGATCTCTCAGTTAGCAGCCAAGCGCTTAACCACTGTGCCACCAGGGTTCCTTACAGAATCATATATGATCTTTTAATAAAAAAATATTAATTTTAAAGTAATAAAAGTGAAAACAAAAGTCACCCAGCAGCACATGCTGTAAACCCAGGATTTTGCCAAATTGAAAATCGTATAACATTACAATGTAATATTTTTATACTTAAAATTTCAAAAGAATATAGATGCAAACTCCTGCCTGAGCTCCCTGAGAATGAACATAACCCTATAAAACACTGTTTTCGATGAATGAACCTGGCTGTTGGCCAGGAGGACATGACCTTGATCCCTCAGAGCTTGGAGGAAACACATACCCAGGGAGCAAAAGAGACAGAAAAGCATTGAGAAGCCAGAAAGGATTTCTGATTTGTCACAAGTTCCCAGTGAAACATTCTCCTCTGGCTGTAGAGAAGCCAGAATAAAAACATAGGAAAGAACTTTTGCCTTTTTTCTGATGGTTTCATCTTCTACAATCCCCTACCCATTGTTCTTAGGAAACTACCCTTCCGTTGAGCTTGTGCCAGCCAGCCTTTTAAAACAATTTCTAAAGACCTAGGGGAACCTTTTTATGGGGAAGATCTGATCTTTTTCTCAAAGAGAGTTGCATGGGCCACATAGCTTATTATACAAGCCTGTGATATCTCGGTGGCAATTAAGAACACCTCAAGTTGTGATTTTTCTCTGTCCTCAAAAGTAACTAAACAAAAAAAAAAAAAAAAAGTAGAATTTGAACACTGAAATCAGACTGACTAAATAAATAGGTTTGAGGCACTCTCAGGGATCCAGAGTGTAGACCCATCTTCAGGAATGTCTTCTGTCAGCTGGGAGAATTATGGCCTTGAGGTCACCTCTGGCAGTTTTGAATTATCAGGAGGAAGGAGATGAACAAGGCAGCCCCAGGATCCTTTCGCATTCAGACTGAAAGTGAGGTAGCTGCCAAGGCTGCTCGCCCCGCCCTGGTCAGAAGTTTTCATCAGCGGTATCCTGACAGCCTTTCTGTGGATTAATAGACAAGGCTGGCCAGGATCCTTGCTAGCAAGAAAAGAGCTGAGGGAAGTCATTAATGACATTCCACTGCATGTTACTCAAAGTGTCTGCTAATCAAAATTTGGCTTTGTATGTGTAGCCAAGAGAGGGTGAACAGCATTTCAAAGATTGTGCAAAGGTGAAAGTGACAAATCTTGGAGATTCTTACGGAAACCTATTCTTTATTGCATCATCTATTGGAAGAAATCTAGTAGAGACCTGCTCTTGTGGCAGTTTTCCAGCTCAATGAAATAAAGCTCCTAGGTATTCGTTGCCTAGAAGTTTCGTGAAATTAGTAGATACACCTTGAAGTTTTATAAACCTTAGGTAGTTTTTATAGTCTTTGCAGTGTTTCCTCTTTTAGGATTTACCCAATTAAAGAAGAAAAAACATACAATTAAAGGCATTGCCTTTATTCCTTTGCTCACGTCTGTTAAAGTTACTGGTTTACTTCAATCATTTCCAAACAAGTGGAGAAACTGTCTTAGGAAGTTGGGCAACCTGTGTGCAAAATGCAAGAAGCTGACACTGTTTTCTTTTTTGTTTAAGTTCCCCAGGTCACACCAAAATCATCCCAACATGAGACTCAGAATTCTGGGCTTCTAATTACTTCCATCTTTAAAGGACAACTTACCACTGGTAAGAAAATACCACTTTGGTTTTTGGAGTAGTCTGCACTAATTCTTCATGTTAACCCTCTATTTCAGTTACCAAGGAGCCCTGGCGGTACAGTGGTTAAGCACTTGGCTGCTAACTAAAAGAAAGATTGGCATTTTGAACCCACCAGCCACTGCACAGGAGAAAGATGTAGCAGTCTGCTTCCATAAAGATTACAGCCTAGGAAACTCTAAGGGGTAGTTTTGCTCTGTCCTATAGAGTCACTATGAGTCAGAATTGACTCCATGGCAACCAGAATGGGAACAGGTCTTAGTTACCTAGTGCTGCCATAACAAAATTATCATAAGTGGGTGGCTTTAAAGAACAAGAATTTATTTTCCCATAGTTTTGTAGGTAAGAAATCCAAGTCAAGGCATGGGTTCTAGAGAAGGGTCCTTCCTTGTCAGTAGTCCCAGATGTTCCTTGGATGGTAGACAGATCTTCACATGTTCTCCTCCCCCAGTGTGGGTACCTCTCTCCATGTCGCCTTTCCCTTTTTATAAGATATCATTCAGGAGGGTTTAGGAACCCCCCTACTCTGGCATGATCTCATTAACATAACAAAAGAAAATCCCTCCCTCCTTCCCAAACAGGGTCATGTTCACAGGTACAGGAGTTAAGACTTCTAAATATGTTTTTGGGTGACAAAATTCAATCCATAATACCCTCCATACTGAAAAATCACGTCAGGCATAAGTTTCTGGGTAATAAGATGTTTCATCAGCTTTCTATATGAAAAAAATCAACAAAATACAAAAATCTGCTTAAAATTGAATTTAAAGAGTGGTTTAGGTGGACTTTGCCAGTTTTTGCAATGGGTTAGATACATTTTCATTTCAATAGGTGCTGGGGTTCAAGGTCCCAAAACTTCATCATCTTTGTTTTTTTTAAATGCATTATCTGTATCTACCAGTGCTGGGGGTTTATATACATCATCTTCTTCAATCCTCAAAACAACCCTGTGAGATAAGTGTTATGTATCCATAACATAGATGAGGAAACAAGTTCAGAGAAGGTGAGAAATTTGTCCCGGGCCACACAGCTGCTAAGTGATAGAACTAAAGTTCAAATCCTGTTTTTTTTCTAATCCTGAAGTTGGTACTCTTTCCATTATACAAACCACCTTACATTTTACTTGTTATTATGACTCAGTATCTTTCCATCAATGAGCACACCTATATGTTTTAACCATAAAAAAATATTAGTCCAGGTTGTGCTATGGGCTAAACAGAAATTTCTAACTGAAAAACTTACACAGGACTATTTCACCACTGACCACTAGTAGACCATTTACCTTCTGGCAGGGATAGTGTAAGAATGTTTGTAGGTTGTATTGATATCCTTTGGACTTAGTTTATTTATTCAACAAGAATTCATTAAGCAACCACTACGTGCCAGGCACTGTTCTGAGTGCTGGCGAATCAGCAGTGAACAAACTGAACAAAGCCCCTGTCTTCATGTAGCCTACATTCTAGATAGATGAAGGGGAACAACAACAATAAGAAAAAAGTCAGGTGGTAATAAGTGTTGTAAAGAAACATGGAGCAAAGTAATGGAACTTTGAATTTGGAGATGTGAATCAATTATGAGCCAGGTACTTAGGTTCAGTAAAAAAACTAAAACCAAATCCTCTGCCATCGAGTTAATTCCGACTCATAGCAACCCTATAGGACAAAGTAGAACTGCCCCAGAGAGTTTGCAAGGAGCAGCTGGTGGATTCGAACTGCCATACTTTTGGCTAGCAGCCGAGCTCTTAACCATTACAGATCTATTATTACCTATGTCTACACAGAATGTGCCCTTTAATATTTCTGTGAAAATTGTGGAGGCTAGGAATTCATGACAGTTCTATGAGATAACTATTATTATCTCTATTTTACAGAAGAGGAAACTTGAGCGTCAGTAATTTTATAGTTATGTCCCAAGGTCACAGAGCAAATAAGCGGCAGAGTGCAGTTTGAACCCAGGTACCTCAGACTTGTGCCCTTGGTCACTCTGCTCTGCTCCTTATTCCCCTTTGCCAGCCCCATGTTAACTGGGGGACTCCCTATCCTTTTCCAGGCACTGATGCGCAAGCGTGTGTGGCAGCCAGTACCCCCATTAGTTTCTTGACATCTTCAGCAATAGCTCATTAAACCCAAAAACCAAACTCATTGCCAATGAGTCAGTTCTGACTCATGGTTACCCCATGTGTTACAGAGTAGAACTGCTCCATAGTATTTTCTTGGCTGCAGTCTTGACAGAAGAAGATTGCTAGGCCTTTCTTCCATAGCACTGCTAGGTGGGTTCAAACTGCCAACCTTTAGGTTAATAGTCGAACACAAACTGTTTGTGCCACCTAAGGACTGTAATAGCTCATTAGCCTCAGGAAAAACTAATTGCTTACTCCACTGAGACTTTGGAGAGAGCTAAATCTATACTTCCCCACCCCAACTGGCTTTCGGAGGTACCGGACAACCTGGAGACACCCAAGTGTTTGGTAGGTGTAACTGGAAAATAACTAAGGCAGGACCAATACAGTGCCTGCTATATGGTAAGTAACCAATAACTATTCCATTTGCTGAACAGAGGTGGGAAAGGAGGAAGGCGGATGGAAGAGAGGCTGTCTTAGTTACCTAGCGCTCTCATAACAGAAATACTACAAGTTGGTGTCTTTAAAGAACGGAAATTTATTTTCTCACAGTTCTGGAGACAAGAAGTCCAAATCAAGGTCTCGGCTGTATCGATTCCTTTTGTGTGCCTCTCTCCTAGTGCTGGTGTTTGCTGGTGATCCTTGGCGTTCCTTTGCTTGGAAGGATCCTCACAGTTCATCTGTCTTCCCCTGTGTGTTTGTGTCTCTGTGTCTATTCTGATCTTTTTATAACTTGGAAATTATTAGGCTTAGGATCCACCCTATACTGATATGACCTCAACTGATTGATTACATTACATTAGATTATATTATGGAAGGTGATTACATTACATAAGGTAATCTGCTCTACCCAAGGCTAACTGATGTAATCACATAGAACTACTCCATGACAGTAACTAGACTAGTTTTTGGCCAAACTACTGGGAACCATAGCCCAGCCGAATTAACACAAAAAATTAACCATCACAGAACTCAATCCCCAGCATGGCTCTGGAACAAACTCCAATGTGATAAGTCACGTCTCAATTATATTCTGTTTTCAAAAATATGACTTATCATGTACCAGAGAGAAAATGTGATGAGCCTAGTAGGTAACATATGTAGGAGATATTATTTAAAGATTTTTGGTGATTAATTCAACTTCAAAATGAAAAAAAAAGCATGTTTTTAAAATAAAACGTGAGTGCAAGACTGATTGCAATTTTCTTTTTTTATTCCATATATTGTTCTAAGTAGAGTGAATGTCCTTTCTGAGCAGGAAAAATTTCATAAGCAAGAAATTTTGAAGAATGGTAACAAGTTGTGCATAAATTCTGTTTGTCTAGCACAAAAGATTTAAAAAAAAAAACCCACAGTTTTGATTGTGGCCAGTTTCAGATACTGTGACAAGCAATTAGGAATTCTCACCTGTGTTGGACAAACCAAATGAGGTTTATAACTAAACATGTTTAAATAAAATGTGCATGTGCAAGCTCAGAAAAATATCTAATGCTGACCACATCTGCTAGAGAGGCACTTCTAGAAACCCACTGATATCAGATATGTATGGCCCATGTCCTCAAACAAAAGGTCGTTTCCTGGGGTTCAGTCTTGCCGTTTAGAACAGTAGTTACCTCACAGCCCAAGGTAAAAGTTAATTTTGTTCTCTCTTCCTCTTTTTCTGTGAGATCAATGGCCTTTGCTTTGAGCAGAGTAGAGAGAATAATGATTCTGGCATCAAGCGGGTGCTATTGCTTTAGCTAAAACTATTTTTCTTTCCTTTCAGATAATAAGCAACAAGACACTGGACTTTTATCAGGAATGGTCTTCTTTACTGTTATGTTGTCCATTCTTTCTTTGATTGGGATATTTAACAGATCACTCCGAACTGGGTAGGTTTTTGCAGAATTTCTGTTTTCTGATTTAGACCATATATGTGCACCACCAAAACATAAAGTCAATTCAGTTATTCACTAAAAAAAAAGAAAAAAATTCCATTAACTTTTTATTCAGAGAACGGAAAACTAAAAGCAATAATGTTTAACAAGTACCTACCCCTGCCAAACTCTTTAGAAATGTCATTCATTTAATCCTCATATTGACCCTGCCTGAAAAGCTTTATGGTCTTTTTTACAGATGACTTAAACAAGGCTCAGACAGGCTGAGTAGTCAGCCCAAGGTCACCAAGCACTAAGCTGGGAATCCAGCAATTATCTGAATCAATGTCCACATTCTCTCTTTTACGATACAGCCTTTTCATTGTGCTGCAGGGTGTCCTCTAGTGCCTGGATTTTTGAGAGTAGTTAAGTCATAACCTGCCTCAAATTCTGTCTGAATAAATCAGCTGAATCAAATTCTGCCCCACAAAATCAAATCTCTGAAGAGAAGTGGGCAAAACAAGGCTTGACTTTGTCACTTTATTGCCAGTTGTGTTACCGAATGTTTTAGCATTCAGCCCTAATGCCCTCTTCCTTGGCCTCCTTTAGTCATTTTTTTACAACATGATATTAGTAAAGACCTCTGTCTAGTTGTTGAAAAGTGAGACTTTGAGGAAAGGAAGGTCTTTGCTTTTTTAAATTTTACTAAATATATGGAGTGTTTCCAACCTGTTAATAGATCAGAGTTGTTTGGTGGCCAATCTCCCGGTATAACAAATTATTCACAAATTTTGACCCATATTAACATTTTTTGCCAAATTGACCCTGAGTTGCATCTTACTACCATCATTTGTTTCACGAGATTATCTTTCTTTCTTTCAAATTTATAATCAAAATGCAGTAGAGTTAAGTGAACTGTTGTAAATATACAAATAATTTTTTATTTATGTAGCTTTTTTTCCTCAGAACCTAAGCAATACTTCAAAATTTATACATTAATAAACATATCCCTAATACCCTTGTGAGGGGAGCAAACGAATATGAGCTTTATTTTAGATTGCTTTAAAATATACTTGATTATAAAGCCCCTTGAGATATCTTAATGTTTAAGCTAGTACTACATAAAAATATTAATATTTGTGTTATTATTGAAAGATGTCCTAGTTAGTTTGAAATTTAAAAAAAAAAAACACTAACTTGGTTAGCTAAAATAACCTAAAAATTAACTTTCAGTTGGTAATGACAGATATGGAAATAGAACAGTTATTTTCTAATTTAATTATTTAAGGAAGCCTGCTTTTTAAAAAATGAAAGAAACAAATAATTTCCATGAAACTATTTTACATATGAGCAGATGCTATTATTTAATATGACTATACATTAAATCTTACTTCAGAAACAGAACTAGAAAATGGAGGGCAAAACATTTCAAATATATTGAAACCAAGGGTGGTAAATGCACGTAAGTATGTTCTCTCTGTATCAGCATGTTGTCTAGAAACTTTTCTAACAGTAATGTGAACTTCACTAATTTGGTCTAGTTTTAGGTACAGAAAAAGTGTAAATTACTGAAAAGTTGAATCAAAATAGTGTATAAATATGTATAAAGAAATCATCTTTACTCTAAAGTTCTAGGCCAAATTAGGCTAGCAAAATTAACCAGGCCATTTTAGTTGCTACTTCGTAGAAGTTCTTAGAGAGCCTGTGCTATGGATTGAATTGTGTCCCCAAAAAATGTGTGTCAACTTGCCCATGATTCCCAGTATTGTGTGATTGTCCACCATTTTGTCATCTGATGCGATTTTTCTATGTGTTGTAAATCCTACCTCTAGGATGTCAATGAGGCAGGATTAGAAGCAGTAATGTTAATGAGGCAGGACTCAATCTACAAGATTAAATTGTGTTTTAAGTCAATCTCTGTTGAGATATAAAAGAGAGAAGAGAGCAGAGAGACAGGGGGACCTCATACCACCAATAAAGTAGTGCCAAGAGAAGAGCATGTCCTTTGGACCTGGGGTCCCTGAGCTGAGAAGCTCCTATTCCAGGGAAAGATTGATGACAAGGACCTTCCTCCAGAGCTGACAGAGAGAAAAAGCCTTCGCCTGGAGCTTGATGCCCTGAATTTGGACTTCTAGCCTACTAGACTGTGAGAGAAAATAGTTCTGTTTTTTGAAGTCATCCACTTGTGGTATTTCTGTTGTAGCAGCACTAGATAACTAAGACAGCCTGCTTCAACAGAGAATCAAGCCCGATCTCTCATTAATGGTTCATTATGTAAAAATGTGCCTTAAATCAATTTGGTCTCTTAAGTTTCTGATACAACTTGTTTGTTCAAACCAATTTGTATAGTAAATACAGAAAGTGCTTTGATTAACGCCCCGGCAGTGCCAAGAGGTAGCTTGGGGTAAGAAGCAGGACATTCAGAACTTCTTTTCATCACCTCCTCTCCAGTGATCTTTAATAAGCACGTAGTCTAAGTAAAGACCTTATTCTCACTGTGCTACCCAGCTGGAAGACAAGTTCCAACCTTTACTCCATCCATGTAAAGAAATTCTGGGTCATTGTACCCTTATGTGGAATTATTACAAATTCATAATTAGAGGAGCTCAGATTATAGGGTTTTACTTCTTTAATATTTTTAATATTTAATATTTTAATATTTGGTTGTGGTCACCTTGGAAAGTTCTACAAAATATTCCTTGAATTTTTCAGTTTTCCACACTGACATCTCCTGCTTATAATGGTTTGTCATATTTAACAAGTATATAGCTTCACCACCAGGAATGTTATCTTGAATCTCATATGAGTTTGTTGAAGTTTTCCTGCCCTTTTGAAAGAAGACTGATAAAGACTAGAGTACAATCTGAAAAGATATTGAATCAGCTCTTAAGTATGAGATGGAAATCTTAGCCCTTGCTTCAGGAAGTTTGATTTTTATTATGCATTCCATTCTAGTTGATTTCCTAATCTCCTTTATTGATTAACTGCATCAATCCTAAAGTAAAATATTTCTAATGTGTCATTTTTGGTTTTTAGAATTAAAAGAAGAATCTTATTGCTAATACCAAAATGGCTTCATGAAGATATTCCCAATATAGAAAACAGTAATGTGGTGAAAATGTTACAGGTAACCAAACACCGTCAAACAAAAACTGAGTGGCAGCTAAGACCAATAACTAGAGCAGACTTTCCATCCAAATAAATAAATGTGTGTACATATTACTATATAAAAACTAATTGCCATCAAGATAATTCTGACTCATGGAGATCCCATATGTGTCAGAGTAGAACTGTGTTGCATAGGGTTTTCAATGGCTGATTTTTTGGAAGTAAATCACCAGGACTTCCTTCCAAGGTACCTCTGGGTGGACTTGAACCACCAATTTTTCTGTTAGCAGCCAAGCACATTAACCATCTGCATCCCCAGGGACTGCCATATTATATATACATATGTAGAAATAAAATTATCCATATTTCAAAGAATACTTAAAAGACATGAGAGAATGGAGTTGAGGAGGGGGAGGAGAAGAGAGAAGCAAGAAAGAAACAGTGCCATTTAAAATGGAGAAGTGAAGAGGAAGATTGTAAACCAGGTGCCAGTGTCACTTGGTGAACAAGCCATTGGTAGATGACTTCAGGGGCAAAGGGGGAGGGCAGAAAAGATCAAAGGAATGAGCCTTAAAGACTCAAAGGGGCTTCTTCTTATATGAGATTGTAGGAGCAGGTAGAGTCAAGGAGCTCACCTCTTCACTCCTGAGATCTAGTGGAGTGCGAGAAAATAAATATGAGAGGCTATGGAGATGGTGTCACCAGGGGTGAGCCAGGTTTCCATTATGGCAAAGAAGAGAAGAGGGCACACAGGGAAGACCCTGAGGTTATAGGGACCTTGCTGGTTGTGGAGGAGCAGTCCCAGGGCACACAGGGGAAGTGTCTGCTAGGTGTGTTCCTGCTACTTTCTGGCACTCAGACCCTACCTTCAAGGGACTCACAACCCAGTTGGTGGGACGGACACATCATCCAAGCGTTGAAACGCAGTGATGTTAAGTGCAGTGACAGAAATAAGCCCAAACATGCTAAGGGAGCACAGAGGAAATGTTTTGAAAGATGAAGAATTGCTCAGGAGAAGGAGAGAACATTTGGAGCAGAAGAGGACAGCATGAGCAAAGGCACAGAGGTGAGAACAGCATGTTGGCTGTTGCTTTATTGAAAAGTTTGGTGAGAGGAGTGGCTGGAACAATGCTGGACCAGATCATTGAAGGCCTTGTTGCTCTGGAACTCATGCTTCATTCTGTTGACCTATGGTTTTCAATTTTTTTTTCGGCTTGTTTAATTTTTAGCCTGGGAACCCTTTGTTCAAATGATGTAGGGAAGCCAAGCATTTGTAAAACAAACAAAACTTGTTCTGTTTGAAGTTCTGGTGAGAGAAAACCAGAGGCCCATTAACCACCACCTTCCCCAGCCCCAGCGGAGTCCCTAAGACAGCAACTCTCAGCTTTGTTTATGTATCTCCATGCCCAGACCACATCCCAGAATCTCTTAGGGGGGTGAGAAAGGGGAACACAAGCATCAGCATTTTTTAAAGCTTCTGAAGTGATTCCCTTCCTGCAGCCAGAGTTGAGAACTACTTGCTGAACTATTGCTAAAGATA
This sequence comes from Dugong dugon, assembly GCA_030035585.1. NCBI lineage: Eukaryota > Metazoa > Chordata > Mammalia > Sirenia > Dugongidae > Dugong > Dugong dugon. Next base: position 96,282,814 of record CM057462.1, read on the forward strand.
GGAGTCACTGAAGACTTTCCACTGGAATAGACACGGGCCCAGAAAGGAGGCTGATTAGGAGGGTCAGAGCCATGAGAGTACTATGGTGTGGGCAAGGTGTCAAGGATCTGCTGTAGTGATGCTTTGTAGAGGTCTGTAAGATAGGTATGATGGTGTCCTTGGACTATGACAAGGAGGAGGTCCCTGGTGATTCTGGCTCAGAGGGTCAGTTGATAAGTGAATGGAAGGGGAAGAAGTGAAGACTAAGAGCTCAGACTTGTTCTGGTGAGTCTGGACAAGAAGAGAAGTAGAGAGAGGGCCTGTATTGACACATGGTAGGCTCTCACCTACTTGTGGAAGGAAGGAATAACAGTAGCTCAAGAACAATGTGGAATCAGCTGGGTGTATTTTTTAATATCGGGCAGACTTGAGAAGGACTATGACAGAGAGAAGAAAGAGAAGGAAAATTGACTGAACGAGACTGTGAAGAAGAGGGGAGGGGATTTTCTAAAGGGATGAGGTAGAGAGATTCACCTTGAGCAGGAGAAGGTATCCTGGTCTCCTGATACTTGAAGGAGAAGAAGGGTGTGGACGTGGCTGACTGATTCTGCAAGAGGTAATATTGCCTGTTAAGGAGTCCCTGGGTGGCACAAATGGTTAATGGGTTCAACTGCTAAGCAAAAGTTTGGAGGGTCGAGTCTACCCAGATGTGTCTTGGAAGAAAGCCCTCGTAATCTATTTCCAAAAAATCAGCCATTGAAAATGCTATAGAGCACAATTCTACTCTGACACACATGGGGTGTCATGAGTTAGAATCTACTTGACAGCAACTGATTTAACATTGCCTAATAACAGTGGAGGAAACCCTGGTGGTGCAGTAGTGAAGAGCTATGGCTGCTAACCAAGAGGTCGACAGTTGAAATCCACCAGCCGCTCCTTGGAAACCATATGGGGCAGTTCTACTCTGTCCTATAGGGTCGCTACGAGTTGGAATCGACTTGATGGCAACGGATTTGTTTTTACTGAACCTGAGTACTTGGCTCATAATTGATTCACATCTCCAAATTCAGTGGAAAGGTCCCTAAGTGGCGCAAGTGGTTTGCACGCTGCTGTTAACATAAAGGTTGGCAGTTCGAACCCACCCAGGGGTACTGCAGAAGTAAAGTCCTGGTGATCTGCTTCTGTTAAGATTATAGCCAAGAAAACCCTATGGAGCAGTTCTACTCTGTAACACATGGGGGTGTCATGAGTCGGAATGGACTCAAGAGCAACTAACAACAGTAACAGTGGAGGGGCGAGCTAGAATGACTGAGCCCACATATATAACGAGGTACACAGTTAACAATCTAAAGACAAGTATATAGTCACCAAATTACAGCTAATAAATACTGTAGTCTTGATATTAACTCCATTTAATAGTTCTATCTTGATCCCCTACTAGTTATTCTAGAGAAAGAGGATTTTAGATGTCCAGAGAATTGTCTCTGGCCTCGTTGTGATCAGATCCATTTCTTCCTTTGTTGTCCTCACTCTGGAAGAGCCCCTGTTGCTTTTCTGTATCCTTCACTGGTGTGATTCAACTCCAACTCGTCTCTCCACTCAGTTGCCAGCCAGAAGTGGGGAAAATGCTCCTTCCTCAGAACATAGCTACATTGCACTCAGTTTCCTGCAGCATGTGTAGTACGCTTTGCTTGGTTTGACCTTTGAACGTTTGTCTACCCACCCTAACCAAACCCTGACAAATTTCCTGGAGAGGCTAGGGCTGAAGAAACTTGGAGAAACACTGTGCACTGCTTTATTCCAGGTCCTCTGCCTTTACCAAACTCCCTTCCAATTCTGGACTCTTGGAATTAGAGTTGAACTTTGGGGCCTCCTTTAGAACGAGGTTTTGTTTTCCACCCAAGAGACAGAGGGGTGACTATAATCCTATCATTGTATTAGGTGGGAGGCCAGCCATCAACTGGGAAGCCTCAAGTCCTTTCTTGTCCAGAAGAGTCATAAGGCTTTCAAATAAATTAAAACCTTCCTCACCCACCTCCTGACCATCACCTACATGTCTGAGCTGAGTAGCTGCACACCTTTAGAACCTCAGGACACAGCATTTATCACAGCCTCATTCTCAGTGTGTAAGCATAGTAGGATTCCCCTCCCCCTTCCTTTTATTTAAGCAATAAAGTGTTTTCTTGTAGTAAGCCTCCATTATATTCCACAACATTTCAAATTCCATTTTTTAAAAGGTCCTGAAACAATATGCATGTTAATGTGTAGATGAATATGAAACTCTCCTTTCTCTTTAAAATTTTTAAATTAAGAAATGTGCTTAAGACATGGATTATTTTTATTACTCATGTCCTTTATTCCACTCATAGGAAAATTTAATAAAGACCTGGAATCAAGCAAGCTAACAAAAGGCAAAAGAAGGAAATTGTAAGGGAAATAATATGCAAAAAAGAAGGGGGCAAAGGAAAGCAAAGTTCCAGTCCTTATTCTATTATCTGGTTGGTCCCTTTAAATGTCTTTTGTTTTAAAAAATATATATTTTTTTCTTCCTAGGAAAAAAGTGAATTTATGAACAATAATTCCAGTGAACAGATCCTATATGATGATCCCGTGATTACAGAGATAAGAGAAATTTTTCTCGCAGAAGAACATAAGCCCACAGACTACAAAAAAGGAAATAATGCTGGACTCCAGGAGACACGAGACTGCCTGCAAGAGTCACTGCTCACCAATACTACAGTTGTGTACATCCCTGATCCCAACACGGGATATAAACCCCAGATTTCAAACTTTCTTCCCAGGGGAAATTCTCTTAGTAATAATGATGACACAGATTCTTCAACTCTTAAGCCACCAGTTGATTTCTTAGATCTAGGAAAGAACGCTGTGTTTAAAAAATATCCAAATTTTGCTTTTTCTATCTCAAGTATGAATTCTCTAGGCAATGCACTATTTCTGGAAGAATTAAGCCTCATTTTAAATCAAGGAGAATGCAGTCCTCATGACATGCAGAACTCAATAGAGAGGGAAACCACCATGCTTTTGGAAAACAGTTCATCCAATGAAACTATTCCAGAACAGACCGTACTGCCTGATGAATTCGTCTCCTGTTTAGGGATCATGAATGAGGAGTTGCCATCTATTAATCCTTATTTTCCACAAAATATTTTGGAGGAACATTTCAATAGGATTTCACTCTTGGAAAAATAGAGTTTTATGGTCAAAATCAATATGGAAAATTTGCCTTGTGATCTGAAGTTGGATCTTCCCTTCAAAATAAATTTGATTCTGCCCTCTTTTTTAACAATTAGAGAATTAAGATCCAAAGAAGGGACATACTCTGTGGTCTCAAAAAAGCAGCAATATTTGTGATATCTCGTGTATTTTTTTTTTTTTTGAGGTCGTTGTTAGGTGCTGTCGAGTTGGCTCTGACTCATAGCGACCCTATGTACAACAGAACAAACCACTGCCCGGTCCTGCGCCATCTTCACAATCGTTGCTATACTTCAGCCCATTGTTGCAGCCACTGTGTCAATCCATCTTGTTGAAGGTCTTCCTATTTTTCACTGACCCTCTACTTTATCAAGCATGATGTTTTTCTCCACGCACTGATCCCTCCTGATAACATGTCCAAAGTATGTGAGACATAGTTTTGCCATACTTGCTTCTAAGGAGCATTCTGGTTGTACTTCTTCCAAGACAGATTTGTTTGTTCTTTTGGCAGTCCATGGTATATTCAACATTCTTTGCCAACACCACAATTCAAAGGTGTCAGTTCTTCTTTGGTATTCCTTATTCAATGTCCAGATTTTGCATGAATATGAGATAATTGAAAACATCATGGCTTGGGTCAGGCACACCTTAGTCTTTAAGGTGACATCTTTGCTTTTCAACACTTTAAAGAGGTCTTTTGCAGCAGATTTCCTCAATGCAATGCATCTTTTGATTTCTTGACTGCTGCTTCCATGGGCATTGATTGTGGATCCAAGTAAAATGAAATCCTTGACAACTTCAATCTTTTCTCCATTTATCATCCAGTTGTGAGGATTTTTGTTTTCTTTACGTTGAGGTGTAATCCATACTGAAGGCTGTGGTCTTCGATTTTCATCATTAAGTGTTTCAAGTTCTCTTCACTTTCAGCAAGCAAAGTTACGTCATCTGCATAATGCAGGTCGTTAATGAGTCTTCCTCCAATCCTTATGCCCCATTTTTCTTCATTTTTTTTTTTTTTTAAGGTATCAACTATTTTCTCTGTATTTTCCGTCATTGCAAGGGGCAGAACAGCTCTCTAAAATCTAAAATGTGTGGTGGTGTTGTGGATTGAATTGTGTCCCCCAAAAAGATATGTTACAGTCCTAACCCCTGTAACCTGTGAATGTGACCTTGTTTGGAAATAGAGTTTTTCTTTCGTTATCAGTTCATACTGGCGTAGGGTGGTCCTGATCCCAATCCCTTCTGAGTGGTGTTTCATAGAAACAAAGTCGCACACACAGGGGGAGGACAGATGCCATGTGCAGCAGAAGCAGATGCATCTGTAACCAGCAAAAGAATGCCAACGATTGCTAGAAACTAGGAAAAAGTCTTGCAACGGCTCTTTTTTCAAAGCTCTCAGAAGGAATGAACATAACCGATACCCTATTTGAATTCCTAACCTCCAGAACTGTGAGAAAATAAATTTTTGTTCTTTAAAGCCACCCACCTTGTGGTGGTATTTTGTTATGGCAGCCCTAGGAGAAGGAGCCCTGGTGGCGCGATGGTTAAATGCTTGGCTGCTATCTGGAAGGTCAGTGGTTTGAACCCACCAGCCATTCCGTGGGACACCCAAAATGATTAAAAACCCATTGCTGTCAAGTCGATTCCAACTCATACTGACCTTATAGGACAGAGTAGAACTCCCATAGGGTTTCCAAGGAGCAGCTGGTGGATTCGAACTGCCAACCTTTTGGTTAGCAGCCAAGGCTAGGAAACCCTATGGCGCAGTTCTACTCCGTCATATAGGGTCAGAACTGACTCAATGGCACACAACAACAACAACATCCCTAGGAGACTAAGACAGGTGGGGAAATGAATGCTAAAAACATTTCTTTAAAATTAGTTAATTAATATTTGTTAACAAAGAGAGAGAGAAGCTAATTTAATTTTCATTGTATCACTTAAAATTCCACTAAGTAGATAAAAACATAGCCCAAATCAACAAAATAAGTATAGTAACCAATGAGTAACTAATTAGCATATTTGCTGTATTATTTTCCCATTACTTTCCATTCAGGTATTAGGGATTTGACCTTCCCCTATTTTGATTTTAGGCTAAGAGCTGTAAAACAACAATGTGTGAAAATCATGAGATTGTCGTTTTCATTCAAGTTAAGAGTGATGGCCTTGCTCTCCTGTGACGTAGCTGGTGTTATTCACACTGCAGTAGAACCCGTCAGAGGTAATAGATGCAGGAACAGCAAGGTGTAATTTTCTTAACTAACCAGGTATTATATGTATGTCAGAAAAGTATTGTTAAAACAGACGTTTGTCCAAATCTGGGATGTCAAATACCTGCCACACCTGCCATTGTTCCCTATCCCATGTGCCCAGCAGGCATCACCAACTGATCACCATCTGCCTTTCCGCTTGCCCGGAGGTGGCCTCCCAATCCTTGCAGTACAGTGTTCCTTGTAGCCACAGTCAACAAGGGCTGGGACTGGAGATGAAATCTATCTGCTAACCAGGTCAACACTGAAAGGTGGGGGATCTTAAAACTATGAAATGAACATTTTAAATTGACAAAAGGTATCCATCAGACTTTTTTATTCTGATTAATTTGTATGGTCAAGGGAAAAAAATTTTCCAATGATCAAAACAATTTGCAAATAGGGTAGGTTACCAATTAAATTTCTCTTTCTGCTCTAACAGTTGTCTACAGTAATAATTTGTATTTAGATTTACTAGTTTAATTTTATTATAAGAAATGAAGCAGTTAATCAAAAAGGACCAGTGGCCTATCATGTGTTTAATACATGAGCAAGCTATTTTGTTTTGTTTTCTTTAGAAAAAAATCTGAGAGTGTTTTTTTTTTTTTTCCTTTGTCATTAAGTGCCCCCATGAGGAGGATGACCCATTTGCTCTGGGTTTGTCTGTTGTCCCAGTGTGATTATTACCAGTGTCCACTTTTATTCTCAGAAGTATGCATCAACCCAGTTTGGGTAATAAGTCATATCATGTCACTCTGTCTACAAGGACTGTTTACTGTCGATCATGTAAGTAATTCAGGAGCCCTGGTGGTACAGTGGTTAAGAGCTTGGCTGCTAACCAAAAGGATGGCAGTTCGAATCCACCAGCTGCTCCTTGGAAATCCTAAGAGGCAGTTCTACTCTGTCCTATAGGGTCAGTATGAGTTGGAATCGACTGGACAGCAATGGGTAATGGGTGGCACAGTGGTTAAGTGCTTACCTCTAACTGAAAGGTTGGTGGTTCAAATCCACCAGCCACTCCACAGGAGAAAGATGTAGCAGTCTACTCCTGTAAAGATTACAGCCTTGGAAACCCTATGGGGCAAGTCTACTCTGTCCTATGGGGTTGCTATGAGTCAGAATCGACTCAACGGCAATGAGTTTTTGGTTTATATAAGTTATTCATCTTCTTTTCTTTTGACATGACAATCCCCTTTACCTTATAACACTTACTAATGCCTTTTTTTTTTTTTTTTTGGAAACCATGGTGGTGTAGTGGTTAAGACTATGGCTGCTAACCAAAAGGTTGGCAGTTCGAATCTACCATGTACTCCTTGGAAACCACATGGGGCAGTTCTACTGTGTCCTATAGGGTCACTATGAGTCGACTTGACGGCAATGAATTTCATGGCTTTTAATGCCATTTTGCTCCAAAATGGAACACTACTATTCACAGTATAGAATACTTATGCCCTGCTGCTAAATTCTATTCTGTTTATCCTAAAATATATTTATATTTGTTAGAATTTGCATATTCTGAAAAGAGTATATTTTAAATTGCTAATGCAATCCTAAGGTAAAACAAGAGAGAACTAAGAGGGAAGGGAGGGAGCTGTTCTCCAGGGCTCCAAAGGGCCAGGCTGCTTGGGATGTAGTTGGGAGTCTTTTTCCCTCTGGGTCTGTGTTCCTGTTTTCCGAGCTCCATAGGAGGTGTGTGTGTGTGTGCACAAGTGTGTGCATGTACCCTGGTGTCCCCAGATGCACTGGTGCCAGGCCGGGCACGGGGAAGGCACGCACACCCCATGTCCAGCTCAGGGTAAGTTGCTGTCACTCCCTTGGACAGTGTCACCTGGTGCAGTCTGCACCCCCCCACCCCAATACCCTCCTTGTGACTTCACTGCCCAGGGCTACCAACAAGGAAGGAATTGACACCACTGAGATTCTGATTTGGACCGTTAGCCTTTGGAATTGTGAGAAAATAAATTTCTGTTCTTTAAAGCCACCCACTTGTGGTATCTGTGTTAACAGCAGAACTAAGTAAGATGAGAGGCAAGGAGTTTCTTTCTAGAATTCTTTTATCAGCAAGTATTTATTTAAGTGTTGAATGTTCTTCTACTTGCAAAGCACTTTGAGGGATAAGGATGTTAACAAAAGCAGTCAAGTTCCTGTTGCCATGGGGCTTATATTCCAGAAACAGAAGACAGGCAATAAATGGGACCCAGTCATTGCCCTCAGGAAATTACATCTTAGGGGAGAGGGGGATGGAGAGAAGCAGAAAAATAAAGAAGAAAAATGCCAGATAATATTAAGTGCTATGCAGAGGTAAAGTGGGATAACGTGGAGAGAGGCTCGGTAGTCACTGTACACTGAGTGGTCAGAGAAGTGTCTCCTGGGAGGTGGCATCGACACTGCAAGAAGGAGAGACAGCACGTGAGAATCAGGTTGCCACCTCCAAGTCCCTTCTATATAAAAATTCTGAAGTGGCTAATGTCTCTATTTCTTTCCAAGTTGCCCCCACAACCTGTCCCTTCCCCTTCCTCAGCCAGAATTTTCTGTGGATTCTGGGGACAAGTGTGTGTCTTTTCATATTTCCATCTAGCCCTTGAGCCTATTCATATTCTTACTCTGAATCACACAGTCTTGCTGCTACTTCCTAAATGAATTGTCATGCTTAGTGGTGTGGGTTAAGGGGAAGGAGGAAGAGAGAAAGTGGCCAGGCACCACTGAGAAGGAGAAAGGGGAGAGAAATACAAAGAAAGAAAAGGCAGATTAATAGTAATGCTGAGCAAATAGGGGTGCCACAGTCTTGGACAATACTAAAGCTGATTAAGGGGCAGAATTCTCCCATTTTGGCCTTGGTCAAACCTTCCTCAAATATACATATATATTTTTTTTTCTTCTGCTAATCTACAAACAGTATTATAACCAAGATTAATAACCTAGTCCATTTGTCATTCTAGTTCTCTCCTGTCTTACTCTAAGATCTTACAGACCAAACCCCTTCCTCTCTGAACACTAGTGAATTTCACTTTTTTTTCCAGTGAATCACAGCAAGTTGTAGTTAGTCTAGTGATACTGTTCATGAAAAGTATTAATTTTATTCATATATTTATTCATTAACAAGTATTTATTGGCAACCCTTTACCTTAAAAAATAGGGGACCTAACATTTGCTAAGCCTTGGACAAGTCACTTTATATTCTTGATCTTATTTAACAGCAACTATATGATGAAGAGGAGCCCTGGTGGTGTAGTGGTTAAGAGATTGGCTGCTAACCAAAAGGTTGGCAGTTCAAATCCACCAACTGCTCCTTGGAAGCCCTGTGGGATAGTTCTACCCTGTCCTATATGGTCGCTATAAGTTGGAATCAACTGGACAACAACAGGTTTGGTGGGGTTTTTTTTTTATATATATATATATGAGGTAGAAGGAGCCCTGGTGGCACAGTTGTTAAGCACTCAGCTGCTAACTGAAAGGTCAGCAGTTCGAATCCACCAGCCGCTCCGAGGGAGAAAGATGTGACAGTCTACTTTCATGAAGATTACCCCTTGGAAACCTTATAGGGCAGTTCTACTGTGTCCTATAGGGTTACTATGAGTTGGAATCAACTCAACAGCAAGGGGTTTTGGGGTTTACATGAAGTAGACGTTATTATTCCATTTCAGAGATGCTGTAATAAAAGGTGTCTACTAGCATTTCTGAGAGTAGAGAAGCAGGAGAAACTAATTTCCTGAAAACATAGAAGATATGGGTATGAGGTGTGTACCAGTCATTAATTTATTGCCTCTCTCCTCTCAGCTCCAAACTCACCTTTCTTTGCCCTCTGCTTTGTGATACTGAAACTGGACTCAAAGACTACATTTCTTCTTTGCCAGCTGGCTCCAAGTTATGCTATGTTAGCTGCCAGTGAGTCGTCCCTGGACTCATGGTGACCCGATGCACAAGGAAATAAAATATTGCCTGGTCCTCCACCATCCCCATGATCAATTGTGGATCAGACCATTGTGATCCATAGGGTTTTCACTGGCTGGTTTTTGGAAGTAGATCCCTAGGCCTTTCTTCCTAGTTGGTCTTAGTCTGGAAACTCCACTGAATCCTGTTTAGCGTCATAGCACCTTGCAAGCCACCACTTGCAGATGGATGGTGGCTGTGTATGAAGTGCAGTGGCTGGGAATCAAACTGGGTCTCCCGCTTGGAAGATGAGAATTATGATTTTGCTGATTGAGGATGCTGGGGAGAGTCTGCAATACTGGCAGAGGAAGAATGGAGTGTTTTTCTTTCAGGGTCCTCGATTTCCATGCAGAGGTGAGCAGGTCTGTGTGCAGGGGCCCCCACAGTGTCTACCACGGCAGCCCTTGTGACTCAGTGGTGGGTGCTTTCCAGCAAGTTCTATCCTCACCGCGGCTGGGAAACAGCATGCTTTTGAGGGGCCCTTTTCAGGTTTCTCAGTTCTTTCCTTCAGGTTTTTTCTTAGATTTCTAAGTTCGTCCCTAGGGGTAGTACCTGTCTCTGCAGTTAGGTTTCCCTTTTACCTCTTTTAGTAGCTGTATTAATTTCTTAGGGCTGTGGTAACAAAGTACCACAGAGTGGATGGCTTTAAACAACAGAAATTTATTGTCTCACAGTTCCAGAAGCTAGTAGTCAAAATTTAGGGTGTAGGCAGGCCTATGTTCTCTCCGAAGGCTCTAGAGGAAGAGCCTTTCCTGTCTCTCCCAGCTGCTGGTAGCCCCAAGCGTTGCTTTGCTTGTATAGGATCTTCACATGGCCATCTTCCCTCTGTCTCCGTCTATCTTTGTTCTCCCTTTTTAAGAACAGTACTCAGATTGGATTAGCACTCATCCTATTTCACTATGACCTCATGTTAACTGACAATATCTTCAAAGACCCCATTTCTAAACAAGATGACATTCACAGGTACTAGGGATTAAGATGTCAACATATTTTTTGGGGGGACACAATTCAAGCCGTAACAGTAAACTACCTTTTATCTGCTTAACAGTTATTGATGTTAAATTTTTCCTTGTTCAAATTACTGGTGTGGTTTCTCTCTTCTGACTCTTAGAGCAGGGACATTTAATTCAGAAGAATTGTGTGTAGGGATTTTCCAGAAAATTAAGGTCAGGGGAGAGAATTTCAGGCAGAGAATATGGCATAAACAAGGGTTCATAGATCTGAAAGAGGATGGTGTGTTCAGACTACTGAAGGTAATACAGTAATGCACAGAATGTGGGGTAAGGGTGGAAAATGGGAAAAGGTAGGTGGATTCAGTTTTGTGTGTCATGCTAAAGACTTTGGACTTTTATTTTTTAAGCCATTGGAAGCCACACATGGTGGCTTTTAAACTGGAAAAGATCATGACAAAGCTGTGGATTTTAGAACCATGAAGTCAAATCATACCAAATGTGGTGGCTTTGTAATGCGTTGACTTGACTAAGCTGAATCGTGTTTTCCAGAATCCCTTTCCCTGTATGTTTCTGATCAGGGTTGACCACATAAGAAATATGCATGATATTTGGAAAGCAGAAGTGAAACAGTAGCTATGTTTACTCTGAAGGTCAATATAGGTCAGGTCCTGTTGCAGCTCATATGTGTTTTCCTTGATCCAATGTCTGGCTCATCTTATTAGCATGGGCAGTGGACAAACAATCTGCAAGATCTCTTCTTTAGCTTCTCAAAGTCCTGGGGAGTCCAGGGGCACCAGTGGCTCTGTGGCATGAGTGCCCAAGTCTCCTGCTAGTCATCCATGACAGTGAGACTGGCAGCTTGGATACAGGGAGAGACCAGCACAGTTCTGGAGAGATATGCATGCAGGTTTAACTTACTCCTCATGAATTCTAGTTGTTCTTGCACTCTTCAACACCATGTCCATCTTTATCTCCTAAAAACCTACTCTGTGACTTTGGGCTGAACACCAGACACAGAAGAAACAAAGAAGACTGTTTTATCAGCTCCTACAATTGCATATGGTCAAATCCCTTTAATAAATCCCTTATTCCTAGCAAGTGCACTTTCTCTCCTTGAACCGTGACTGACCAACATACCAAGTGTTGGCAAAGCTGTCTGGACCTAGGAAGTCTTAGTCATTAATGATAAGACTATATATTAATGTAGCCATTCTAGAGAACAATCTGGCACTACTACCTCAAATTAAATATTAAGTATACGTAAACCTTATGGTCCAGCAAGGAGTCCTGGTGGCACAATGGCTAAACCCTCAGCTGCTAACAAAAAGGTCTGCAGTTTGAACCCACCAACTGCTCCACTGGATAAAAGCCCTGGCTATCTGCTCCTGTAAGGTTACTACCTAGAAAACCCTATGGGGCACTGCTACGTACTCTGTCATATAGGGTGGCCATGAGTCGGAATTGACTCAATGGCATGTAACAAACAAAAAAAATGTGATCCAGCACTTGAGCTCCTGGATATATATAGTAGATAAGTTCAGTGTGGCAGATGTACAATATATAGTATTAGAAATAGTGTGGATTACACATAAAAACATAGTGTTTAATGAAAAGTAAGGAATGGAATAAAATGTGTAATAATACCATTTCATGAAAGTAAATACATGGCACATGAAATAATCATACATATTTTCCAAGAATGTATACAAATACAATGATGTTGAAGCTCTGGTGGCACAGTGGTTAAGAGCTCAGCTGCTAACCAAAAAGTCACAGTTCAAATCCACCAGTTGCTCCTTGGAAACCCTATGGGGCAGTTCTACTCTGTCCTATAGGGTCACTATAGTCAGAACAGACTCATGGCAACAGGTATGACTATGTTGGGAGAGGGCGTGGGGCATGGGGATTAAAAGGGAAATACAAACAAATAAAACAAGAGAGAGGTCTTCAATAGATCAATTGTAATTATACACCATGAACTGAGGATTATGATTAACTCAACCCTCTGCGTTTGGAGTCCAAAAAGAAGTGGTAAGAAAGAGAGAGAACAGGGGCAATTATATGGAGGCTGGATTAGAAGGAGGCATGTTGAACAACAAGGAAACCAGATGGAGCTTTCCAATGTCCATTAAGAGAAGAAAAGGGTCAGAACCAAGGCAATAGCAATGTTGTTAGGTGCGTCGAGTTTGTTCCAACTCATAGCGATCCTGTGTATAACAGAACAAAACACTACCCTGTCCTGCGCCATCCTCACAATCATTGCTATGTTTGAGCCCCTTGTTGCAGCCACTGTGTAAATCCACCTCATTAAAGGCTTTCTTTTTTTCATTGACACTCTATTTACCAAGCATGAAGTCCTTCTCCAAGGACTGGTCCCTCCTGATAACATGCTCAAAGTAAGTGAAACGAAGTTTCACCACCTTCACTTCTAAGGAGTACTCTGGCTGCATTTCTTCCAAGACAGATCTTTTTGTTCTTCTGGCAGTCCACGGTATATTCAATGTTCTTCACCAACACCATAATTCAAATAGTCAATTCTCCGGTTTACCTTATTCATTGTCCAGCTTTCACATGCATATGAGGCGACTGAAAATACTATGGCTTGAGTTAGGCACACCTTAGTCTTCAAAGTGACATCTTTGCTTTTTAACACTTTAAAGAGGTCTTTTGCAGCAGATTTGCCCAATGCAATACATCGTTTGATTTCTTGACTGCTGCTTCCATGAGCATTGATTGTGGATCCTAGCAAAATGAAATCTTGACAATTTCAGTATTTTCTCCTTTATCATGATGTTGCTTATAGGTCTAGTTGTGAGGATTTTGGTTTCTTTACATTGAGGTATAATCCATACTGAAGGCTGTAATCTTTGATCTTCATCTGTAAATGCTTGTTATGGATTGAATAATGTCCACCCAAAATGTGTATCAACTTGGCTAGGCCATGATTCCCAGTATTGTACGGTTGTCCACCATTTTCTGATCTGATGTGATTATTCTACATGTTGTAAATACTAACCTCCATTATATTAATGAGGCAGGATTAGGGGCAGTTATGCTAATAAGGCAGGACACAATCTACAAGATTAGGATGTATCTTGAGTCAATTTCATTTGACATATGAAAGAAAGAATCAAGCAAAGAGGAGAGGGAACAAGAAAGAAGTGCCGGGTGGGAGGCATATTCTTTGGACTCGAGGTCCCTGCATTGAGAAGCTTCTAGGCGAAGGAAAGATTGATGACAAGGACCTTCCCCCAGAACTGACAGAGAGAGAAAGCCTTCCCCGGGAGCTGGCATCCTGAATTCAGACTTCCAGCCTCCTACACTGTGAGAAAATAAATTCCTGTTTGTTAAAGTCATCCACTTGTGGTATTTCTGTTACAGCAGCACTAGATAACTGAGAAAGGGCTTCAAGCCCTCTTCACTTTCAGCAGACAAGGTTGTCTCATCTGCATACTGCAGGTTGTTAATGACTCTTCCTCCAATCCTGACACCAAGTTCTTCTTCATATAGTCCAGCTTCTCAAATTATTTGCTCAGCATACAGACTGAATAAGTATGCTGAAAGGATATTACCCTGACGTACACCTTTCCTGATTTTAAACCACTCAGTATTCCTTTGTTCTGTCCAAACCACTGCCTCTTGGTCTACATACAGGTTCCTCGTTAACACAATTAAGTGTTATGGAATTCCCATTCTTCTCAATGTTATCCATAATTTGTTATGATCCACACAGTTGAATGCCTTTGCATAGTCAATAAAACACAGGTAAACATATTTCTGGTATTCTTTGTTTTCAGCTAGGGTCCATTTGACATCACCAATGATATCCCTTGTTTTATGTCCTCTTCTGAATCTGGCTTGAATTTCTGGCAGTTCCCTGTCAATGTACTTGCTGCAGCCATTTTTTAATTATCTTCTGCAAAATTTTACTTGAGGAGGTGGGACCAAGAAAGCAGGGTAGTCAGAGTCTTCCTGTGGTCCCTCTTACAACAAAGACCCAAACAAGTGAATCGATTATATATGACAATCTAGGAGCCCTGAACATCAAAGGCAAAGTTGAGAAATCAGACTGAGCAGTAGGATGAGGGAGAGATGGTTCAGAAGCAAGGAGGAGTTGCCAGATCTGACCAGGTGGGAACTGGAACCTTGCAGCCAGCACACATAGTGAGGCAAGCAGTGGAGCTTGGGATGTGGTTCCCACACTGGAGAGATCAAGCGGTGGAGAGTGTACTCAAGCCTCCAGAACCAGTGAAAAGCTGCGCCAAGTTGGCAAAAGATACTTACTTGCATCTAACCTACCGCGCGGATCAAAAAACACCCCTTTGGGAAAAACTTCTCTCCCATTTGCCTGCCCCTTCCCTGCTCTGCACCAGGTCCTGGGTCAGCTTCAGCCATTGCCACGTCCCCTGGGCCAGAAGCAAGGACCTATCACACACCCTGAGCCATTCTCCCAGCCTTAGAGAGGGAACAAATTAACAAACAGGAATAAATAATCTGCCAGCTCTCCTAAGCTGGGAAATTAGGGTAGGCACAGCTCCTTTGCCTAGGCAGAGGCATAAGGCTCCACAGACTTTGAATGCCATTCACCCCTGCATAGTCCTGTGTGGGCCCATTTCAACAGCGTAGGCCCTCATTAGCACAGTACAACAGGTATATACCAGAAGCCTAACTACAATTGTCTCGGCTATATGGTGGAGTGGCAGGTTCATGACATTTGACTCTGCTCTGCTCATTAAGCAGGGTCCTCACCTAGCCACATCAGGGGCCTGAGGACTGGTGGCTCCACCCACACCACCTAGCCACCTGTGACAGGGGTCCAAGAATAAGTGGTGCCTCCTACTCCTTACAGCTATCAGCATTGGGTGGCCATAGTCTGGCTTCAAAATACACCCAACTACATGCTCTAGGGAAACAGGGATATGCTTTTGTCCCAGACTCTCAGGGGCAGCCGTCAGCCCCCTGCCTTTGTCAGTGTGTGACCCTCTACTGCAGCCAGATACCTGTGCCTACACCAATCAGCCCTGCCTGTCTAAGACTGTAGCTGAGAGCCTGAACCACACACTTGGTGACTGACTACCTGGACACCTGAGCTGAATCCATACAAGAAAAGTAAACAGACTCCTGGGCTCACATAACTACTAACAGTTCTAACCACCTGATGACAGGACATTAGAGCTTCAAAGCTACCAATAATCAAACTAGCTCGCAAGAGCAGCCTATTTGGGCATATCAAAACAAAACAAGAAGCTAGGACACAGTAAGCAAACATAAAATAAATATAATAACTGGTTGATGGCTCGGACACAACAGTCAATATCAAATCACATAAAGAGGCAAATCATGATGGCTTCAGCAAGCTCTCAAAACAAAGAATCAAGAAATTTTCTGGAGGAAGAGAAATTCCTGGAATTACTGGAGGTAGAATACAAAAGATTAATATACAGAACGCTTCAAGAGATCAGGAGGGAGATCAGACAGAATGCATAACAAGTCAAAGAGCACACAGACAGAACAATAGAGGAACTTAAGAGATTATAGAAGAGCATAATGAAAAATTTAACAGGCTGCAAGAATCCTCAGAAAGACAGCAATCAGAAATCCAGAAAATTAACAATAAAATTTCAGAATTAGACAAATCAATAGAAAGTCATAGGAACAGAATTGAGGCAATGGAAGTCAGAATTAGTGAGACTGAAGATAAAGCACTTGACACAAACTTATTTGAGGTAAAATCAGATAATAGGATTTAAAAAAATGAAGAAACTCTAAGAATTACGTGGGACACTATCAAGAGGAATAACCTACGAGTTATTGGAGTACCAAAATGGGGAGGATAACAGAAAATACAGAGAGAATTGTTGAAGATTTGTTGGCAGAAAACTTCCCTGATATCATGAAAGATGACAAGATATGTATTCAAGATGCTCATCGAACCCCACATAAGGTAGATCCCAAAAGAAGGTCTCCAAAACATATTATAATCAAACTTGCCAAAACCAAAGATAAAGAGAGAATTTTAAGAGTGGCTAGGGATAAACAAAAAGTCGTCTACAAAGAAGAGTCAATAAGACAAAGCTCAGACTACTCAGCAGAAACCATGCAGGCAAGAAGGCAATGGGATGACATATATAAAGCCCTGAAGGAAAAAATTGCCAGCCAAGAATTATATATCCAGCGAAACTGTCTCTCAAATATGATGGCGAAATTAGGGCATTTCCAGATAAACAGAAGTTTAGGGAATTTGCAAAAAACAAAACCAAAATTACAAGAAATACTAAAGGGAGTAATCTGGTTAGAAAATCAATAACATCATATAACAACCCAAGACTAGAACACAGAACAGAGCAATGAGATATCAACCCTGATGGGGACGATACAAAAATAAATCAAAGCTAAAACACTGAAAATAGGGAAACAGAGATGTTAGTATGTAAAAGATATCAACATTAAAACAAAAAAGAGGGACTAAAAATTGTAGACATAGATTTTTCATTATGAAGAGAAAGTCAAGACAATATAAAGAAATAAAAGATTGGTTTAAACTTAGAAAAATAGGGATAAATATTAAGGTAACCACAAAGGAAACTGACAATCCTACACATCAAAATAAAAAACAAGAGAAATATAAAGAATTAGCAGATACAAAATCAACAACAATTAAAAAGATGGAAATACATAAAGAAAAACAACTCAGCACAGAAAATTAAGTGGAACAAAGAAACAGTCAACCACGCACAAAAAAAGCCATCAAAAGGACGGCACTAAACTCATACCTATCAATAATTATGCTGAATGTAAATGGACTAAATGCAGCAATAAACAGTCAGAGAGTGGTAGATTGGATAAAAAAACACGATCCGTCTATATGCTGCCTACAAGAGACACACCTTAGATTTAAAGACACAAACAAACTAAAACCCAAAGGACGGAAAAAAATATATCAAGCAAACAACAGTCAAGAAAGAGCAGGAGTGGCAATATTAATCTCTGACAAAATAGACTTTAAAGTAAAATCCACCACAAAGGATAAAGAAGGACACTATATAATGATTAAAGAATCAACACACTAGGAGGACATAAGTACAATAAATATTTATGCACCCAATGACAGGGCTCTAAAATACATAAACTCTAACAGCATTGAAAAGAGATACAGACAGCTCCACAACAATAGTAGGAGACTTCAACATACCACTTTTAGTGAAGGACAGAATATCCAAAAAGAAGCTCAATAAAAACACAGAAGATTTAAATGCTACAATCAGCCAACTTGGTCTCATGGACATGTACTGAACACTCCACCCAAAAGCAGCCAAGTGTACTTTCTTTTCTCATGCACATGGAACGTTCTCCAGAATAGACCACATATTAGGCCATAAAGCAAGCCTTAACAGAATCCAAAGCATCGAAATATTACAAAGCATTTTTCTGATCATAAAGCCATGAAAGTAGAAATCAACAACAGAAAAAGCAAGGAAAAAAAAAATCAAACACATGGAAAGTGAACACCTTGCTCAAAAACTACTAGGTTATAGAAGAAATTAAAGATGAAATAAAGAAATTCATAGACTCAAACGAGAATGAGAACACATCCTACCAGAACCTTTGGGACACAGCAAAAGCAGTGCTCAGAGGTCAGTTTATACCAATAAATGCACACGCCCAAAAAGAAGAAAGGGCCAAAATCAAAACATTAACCCTACAACTAGAACAATAGAAAGAGAGCAGCAAAAGAAGCCCTCAGGAGCCAGAAGAAAAGAAATAATAAGAATTAGAGGAGAATTAAATGAAATAGAGAATAGAAAAACAATTGAAAGAGTTAACAAGACCAAAAGCTCGTTCTTTGAAAAGATCAACAAAACTGATAAACCATTGTCCAAACTGACAAAAGAAAAACAAGAGAGGAAGCAGATAACTCGCATAAGAAATGAGATGGATGATATCACAACAGACCCAACTGAAATTAAAAGAATAATAACAGAATACTATGAAAAATTGTACTCTAGCAAATTTGAAAACCTAGAGGAACTGGACAGATTTCTAGAAACACACTACCTACCTAAATGAATACAAACAGAGGTAGAACAACTAAATAAACCTGTAACAAAAGAAGAAACTGAAAAAGTAATTTAAAAACTCCCAACAAGAAAAAGCTCTGGCCTGGACGGTTTCACTGCAGAATTCTACCAAACTTTCAAAGAAGAGTTAACACCACTACTACTAAAGGTATTTCAGAGTATAGAAAAGGATGGGATACTCCCAAACTCATTCTATGAAGCCAGCATAACCCTGATACCAAAAGCAGGTAAAGACACCACAAAAAAAGAAAATTACAGACCAATATCCCCCAAGAAAAATAATCGATATAATCCATCACATAAATAAAACTAAAGACAACAACCACATGATCTAATCAAGTGATACAGAAAAGGCATTTGACTAAGTCCAACAGCCACTCATGACAAAAACTCTCAGCAAAATACTAATAGAAGGGAAATTCCTCAACATAATTAAGGGCATTTATACAAAACCAACAGCCAACATCATCCTCAATGGAGAGAGTCTGAAAACATTCCCCTTGAGAACCGGAACCAGACAAGGTTGCCCTTTATCACTACCTTTATTCAACATGGAAACTCTGGTGACGTAGTGGTTAAGTGCTATGGCTGCTAAGCAAAAGGTCGGCAGTTCACACCCACCAGCCTTGGAAACTCTATGGGGCAGTTCTACTCTGTCCTATAGGGTTGCTATGAGTCTGAATTGACTGGACACCAACAGGTTTTTATTCAACATCGTGCTGGAGGTTCTAGCCAGGGCAATTAGGCTAGAAAAAGAAAGAAAGGACATCCAAATTGGCAGGGAAGAAGTCGAAGTATCTCTATTTGCAGATAATATGATTTTATACACAGAAAACTCTAAAGAATCCACAAGAAAACTACTGGAACTAATAGAAGATTTCAGCAAAGTTTCAGGATACAAGATAAACATGCAAAAATAAGTTGGATTCCTTTACACCAACAAAGAGAACCTCAAAGAGGAAATTACCAAATCAATACTGTTTACAATAGCCCCCAAGAAGTTAAAATACTTAGGAATAAATCCAACCAGAGACGTAAAAGACCTATACTATGAAAACTACAAGACACTACTGCAAGAAACCAAAAGACACCTGCATTAAGTGGAAGAACATACCTTGCTCATGGATAGGAAGACTCAACATTGTGAAAATGTCAATTCTACCCAAAGAGATCTACAGATACAATGCAATCTCAATCCAAATTCTACCAGCATTTTTCAATGAGATGGAGAAACAAATCACCAACTTCATATGGAAACAGAAGAGGCCCTGAATAAGTAAAGCATTACTGAAGAAGAAGAACAAAGTGGGAGGCCTCAAACCACCTGATTTTAGAACCTATTACACTGCCACGGTAGTCAAAACAGCCTGGTGCTGGTACAACAACAGATACATAGACCAATGGAACAGAGTTGAGAATCCAGACATAAATTCATCCACCTATGAGCAGCTGGTATTTGACAAAGGCCCCAAGTCTGTTAATTGGGGAAATGACAGTCTCTTGAACAAGTGGTGCTGGCATAGCTGGATATCCATCTGCAAAAAAATGAAACAAGACTCATACCTCACACCATGCACAAAAACTAACTCAAAATGGATCAAAGACTTAAATACAAAATCAAAAACGATAAAGATCATGGAAGAAAAAATAGGGACAACTCTAGGAGCCCTAATACATGACATAAACACAATACGAACTATAAGTAACAACGCACAAGCACCAGAAGAGAGACCAGATAACTGGGAGCTCCTAAAAATCAAACACTTATGCTCACCAAAAGAGTAAAAAGACAACCTACAGAGTGGGAAAAAAAACTTGGCTATGACAAATCCAATCAGCGTCTAATCTCTAAAATCTACAAGGTACTGCAAAACCTCAACAACAAAAAGACAAATAACCCATTTAAAAAATGGGCAAAGGATATGAACAGGCACTTTGCCAAAGAAGATATTCAGACGGCCAACAGACACATGAAGAAATGCTCACTATCATTAGCCATTAGAGAAATGCAGATCAAAACTAAAATCAGATATCATCTCACCCCAACAAGGCTAGCATTAATCCAAAAAACAAAATAATAAATGCTGGAGAGGTTGTGGAGAGACTGGAACACTTACACAGTGTTGGTGGGAAGGTAAAATGGTACAACCACTTTGGAAAACAATTTGGCACTTCCTTAAAAAGCTAGAAATAGAAATACCATACGACCCAGCTATCCTGCTCGTTGGAATATATCCTAGAGAAATAAGAGCCGTACCACGAATAGATATATGCACACCCATGTTCATTGCAGCACTGTTCACAATAGCAAAAAGATGGAAACAACCTAGGTGCCCATCAACAGACGAATGGATAAACAAATAATGGTATAACCACACAATAGAATACTGTGCAATGATAAAGAACAACGATGAAGCTGTGAAACATCTTGTAACATGGAGGAATCTGGCGGGCTTTATGCTGAGTCAATTTAGTCAGTCACAGAAGGACAAATATTGTATAAGACCACTATTATAAGAACTCAAGAAAAGGTTTAAACACAGAAGAAAACATTCTTTGATGGTTACAAGGGTAGGGAGGGAGGCCAAGGGTTATTTACTAACTGAATAGTAGATAAGAATTATCCTAGGTGAAGGGAAGGACAGCACACGCTGTAGGGGAAATCAGCACAACCAGACTAAACCAAAAGCTAAGAAGTTTCCTGAATAAAATCAACACTGTGACGGACAGAGTAGCAGGGGTAGGGGTCTGGGGACTATGCTTTCAGGGGACATCTAGGTCAATTGGCATAACAAAGCTTATTAAGAAAATGTTCTGCATCCTACTTTGGTGAGTGGCATCTGGGGTCCTAAAGGCTGGCGAGCAGATATCTAAGATGCATCAACTGGTCCCAACCACCTGGAGTAAAGGAGAATGAAGAACACCAAAGACACAAGGAAAGTATTAGCCAGAGAGACAGAAAGGGCCACATAAACCAGAGACTCCATCACCTGAGACCAGAAGAACTAGA
The DNA here is from genome assembly GCA_030035585.1 of Dugong dugon. Taxonomy (NCBI): domain Eukaryota; kingdom Metazoa; phylum Chordata; class Mammalia; order Sirenia; family Dugongidae; genus Dugong; species Dugong dugon. Next base: position 96,304,226 of record CM057462.1, read on the forward strand.
TGGTGCCTGGCTACCACCCATGATCACCCTGACAGGGACCAGAACACAACAGAGGGTCCCGGATGAAGCAGGAGAAAGGTGGGGTGCAGAACTCAAATTCTAGTAAGAAGACCAGACTTAATTGTCTAACTGAGACTGGAGAAACCCCAGAAAGCATGGCCCCTGGATTCTCTATCGGCCCAGAACTAAAACAATTTCTGAGGCCAAGTCTTCAGACAGGGATTGGACTGGACTGTGAGACATAAAGTGATACTCGTGAGGAGTGTGCCTCTTAGTCAAGTAGATACAACAGACTAAACGGGCAGCTTCTGTTCAGAGGTGAGATGAGAAGGCAGAGAGGGTTAGGAGCTGGTGGAATGGACGTGGGGAATCAGGGGTGGAAGGGAGGAGTGTGTTGTCACAGTGCGGGGAGAGCAATAAGGGTCACATAGCAATGTATGTATAAATTTTTGTATGGGAGACTAACTTGAAATGTAAACTTCATTTAAACTACAACAATAAAAAAATTTTTTAAAAAAATGGGCAAAGGATATGAATTGGCACTTCACCAAAGAAGACATTCAGGTAGCTAACAGACACATGAGGAAATGCTCATGATCATTAGCCATTAGAGAAATGCAAATCAAGACTACAATGAGATACCATCTCATCCTAACAAGGCTAGCATTAATCCAAAAAACACAAAATAATAAATGTTGGAGAGGTTGTGGAGAGACTGGAACACTTATACACTGTTGGTGGTGGGAATGTAAAATGGTACAAACCACTTTGGAAAACAATTTGGCACTTCCTTAAAAAGCTAGAAATAGAAGTACCATACGATCCAGCAATCCCACTCCTTGGGATATATCCTAGAGAAATAAGAGCCATCACACGAATGGATATATGCACACGTAAGTTCATTGCAGCACTGTTCACAATAATAAAAAGATGGAAACAACCTAGGTGCCCATCAACGGATAATGGATAAATAAATTATGGTATGTTCACATAATAGGATACTACACAACAAATAAAGAATAATGATGAATCTCTGAAATATAACATGGATGAGTCTGGAAGGCATTAGTCAGTCACAAAAGGACAAATATTGTATAAGATCACTATTATAAGAACCCAAGAAAAGTTTTAAACACAGAAGAAAACATTCTTTGATGGTTATGAGGGTGGGGAGGTAGGGAGAGGGGTATTTACTAACAAGATAATAGACAAGAATTATCTTAGGTAAAGGGAAGGACAACTAACACTACCCGGGAAGCCAGCACAACTGGACTAAGCCAAAATCTAAGAAGTTCCCTGAATACAACCAAACACTTTGAGGGACAGAATAGCAGGGGTGGGAATCTGGGGACCATGGTTTCAGGGGACATCTAGGTCAACTGGCATAACAAAGTTTATAAGAAAATATTCTGCATCCCACTTTGGTGAGTGGCGTCTGGCATCTTAAAAGCTAGCGAGCGGCCATCTAAGATGCATCAATTGGTCCCAACCCACCTGAAACAAAGGAGAGTGAAGAACACCAAAGACACAAGGAAAATACTAGCCCAAGAGACGGAAAGGGCCACATAAACCAGAGACTCCGTCAGCCTGAGACCAGAAGAACTAGATGGTGCCCAGCTACCACCAATGACTGCTCTGACAGGGAACACAACAGAGAATCCCTGATGGAGTGGGGGAAGGGTGAGATGCAGAACTCAAATTCTAGTAAAAAGACTGGACTTAATGGTCTGACTGAGACTGGAGGGACCCCAGAAGACATGGCCCCTGGTCTCTCTGTTAGCCCAAAACCAAAACCATTCCCGAAGCCAACTTTTCAGACAAAGATTAGACTGGGCTATGGGACAGAAAATGATATCCATGAAGAGTGTGTTTCTTAGCTAAAGTAGATACACGAGTCTAAATGGGCAGCCGCTGTCTGGAGGTGAGATGAGAAGGCAGAAAGAGACAGGAAATGGTTGAATGGACATGGAAAATCAGGGGTGGAAAGGAAGAGTGTGCTGTCACAGTATAGGGGGAGTGACTAGGGTTACATAGCAGTGTGTGTATAAATTTTTGTACGAGAAATTAACTTGAGTTGTAAACTTTCATTTAAATCACAGTAAAAAATAATATTTTACTTGAATGTGATATTAATGATATTATTGGATAATTTCCACATTCTGTTGGATCATCTTTCTTTGGAATAGGCAAAATATGGATCTCTTCCAGTCAGTTGGCCAGGTAGCTGTCTTCCAGAGTCCTTGGCATAGAATAGTGAGCACCTCCAGTGCTGCATCTGCTTGTTGAAACATCTCAATTGGTATTCCATCAATTCCTGGAGCTTAATTTTTTGCCAATGCCTCAGTGCAGGTTGGACTTCTTCTTTCGATACCATGGGTTCTTGTTCATTTGCTACCTCCTGAAATGGTTGAATGCCGACCAATTCTTTTTGGTACAATGACTCCGTGTATTCCTTCCATCTTCTCTTGATGCTTCCTGTATGAGTCAATATTTGGCCCATAGAATCCTTCAGTATTGCAGCTGAAGGCTTGAATTTTTTCTTGAGTTCTTTCAGCTTGAGGAATGCCGAGCATATTCTTCCCTTTTGGTTTTCTAACTGCAGGTCTTTGCACATTTATAATACTTTACTTTGAATTCTTCTGTTCAGCTCTTTGACGTCATCACTTCTACCATTCACTTTATCTACTCTACCTCAAGAGCAAGTTTCAGAGTCTCTTCTTATATTCATTTTGGTCTTTTCTTTCTTTCCTGCCTTTTTAATGACTTTTTGCTTTCTTTATGTACGATGTCCTTGATGTCATCACACAACTCCTGTGGTGTTCTGTCATTAATCTTCAATGCATCAAATGTTTTCTTGAGATGGTCTCTAAATTCAGATGGGATATACTCAAGGTCGTACTTTGGCTTTTGTGGGCTTGTTCTAATTTTCTTTAGTTTCCACGTGAACTTGCGTAAGAGCAGCTAATGGTCTGTTTCACAGTCGAACCCTGACTTTCTTCTGACTGATGATATTGAGCTTTTCTGTACTCTCTTTCCACAGATGTAGTCTATTTGATTCTTGTGTATTCCTTCTGGTGAGGTCCACATATATAGTCACCATTTATGTTGTTGAAAAAAAGGTATTTGCAATGAAGAAGTCATTGGTCTTGCAAAATTGGATCATATGATCCCTGGCATTGTTTCTATCACCAAGGCCATGTTTTCCAGCTGCCAATCCTTCTTTGTTTCCAACTTTTGCATTCCAATCATCAGTAATTATCAATGCATTTTGATTGCATGTTTGATCAATTTCAGACTGCAGACGATGGTAAAAATCTCCAGTTTCCTCATCTTCAGCATTAGTAGTTGGTGCATAAATTTGAATAATACTCATCTTAATTGGTCTTCCTTGTAGGTGTATGGATATTATCCTATCACTGACAGCATTGTACTTCAGGATAGATCTTTAAATATTCTTTTTGACTATGAATGTGGCTTCATTTCTCTTCAATTTGTCATTCCCAGCATAGTAGACCATATGATTGATTCAAAATGGCCAATACCAGTCCATTTCAGCTCACTAATGCCTAGGATATAGATCTTTATGCAATCCATTTCATTTTTGACTACTTCCAATTTTCTAGATTCATACTTCATACATTCCATGTTCCGATTATTAATGGATGTTTGCAGCTGTTTCTTTTCATTTTGAGTCATGTCACATCAGCAAATAAAGGTCCCAAAAGCTTGACTCCATCCACATCATTAAGAACATCTTTACTTTGAGGAGGCAGCTCTTCCCCAGTCGTATTTTGAATGCCTTCCAACTTGAAGGGCTCATCTTCCGACACTATCAGACAATGTTCAGTTTGCTATTCATAAGGTTTTCACTGGCCAGTTTTTTCAGAAGTAGACAGCCAGGTCCTTCTTTCTAGTCTGTCTTAGCCTGGAAGCTTCACTGAAACCTGTCCACCAAGTGCGGCTCTGCCGGTATTTGAAATATCAGTTCCATAGCTTCCAGCATCACAGCAACACGCAAACCACCACAGTACGACAAATTGAGAGATGTATGGTGGCTAGTGTGTAGGTGTTACTAATGATCTTGTTCACACGGACACAAAGGAAAGAGTTGTGTTATAACATATAGTGCAACTTCTAAAAATCCTCTTTTAACATTTTCTCCCCCTAACTTCCCCCTTCTCTTTGTAGCTTCAGTTTCTTCACTCTCTCCCCACTGCACGGCCTTTCCCTCTGTCCTGGCTTTAATTTCCTCCTCTTCTAGGGTCTTCCTATGTAGAATCAACAGAGGGATGCACAACTGAAGCTCTGTCTGGGACGTTTTGGTTTGTGTGTGTTTGCCTTTAACCTTTTTTAAATTTAGAAACTTTTCTTTTACCAGAGTTAGAAGTAAACTTGAAGATATAAGTAGGCTTATGAGTTTTAGGATGTGGTTGTCAGGTAATGTTAGTTGCTGTTGGGCCCTTCTGGTTCAATCAAAGAGTGTTCCTGACTTCACTGGTTTGTCTAGTCATCCTTCCTTTGACACAGAGGTGGTACATGACTATGGCACAGGTCAGAGGTTTTAAAAAATGAATTTTAGCAACTAATCCACTTTTTCCAAATGAAATTTGTTGCAGAATCCCAAAGTGTAAGACAGATACAAGCAAATGTCCTGTTGAAGCAGAGATTGGAGGCGCTCTCTCTCTCTCTCTCTCTCTCTCTCTCTCTCTCTCTCTCTCTCTCTCTTTCTCTCTCTCTCTTATCTCTGCAGCTGCTTCTGAAACAGCCTATAAATGCAGAACGAAAATCTAGGGCAGGAAGTTTATCTCCTCCACACCTGGGTGACCTGAACCTCAGGATCGTACCTCACTCTCCACTTCAGCCACAAGGCTGCCAGCCCAAGCTGAGGAGACCAGAATTCCCCTAAACCTCCCCATACTCTGAATGCCTTTGTAAAAAGGATGTTTCTCTCAGAGGTTGTTAAGAGAGGCAGTACTATATACACAAATTAACTTGTTTCTTTCCAATTACTTTATCGTAAATGTCTGGGCTTTGTTCAAGTTTATATTCTTTTTGAGATCACTAAGAATAAAATGTTACATTGTGAACATAATTAGGTTTTATAAACCCAAAGAGTATCAAATTGTGCCGAGGTTTCTCTCTTTATGAAGTAATTATACCAATTATGGGAGGTAGTGTTTTAATGGGAAATACTACCCACTCGGCAGACGCTACTGATTTAAAATAAAAGAAGTGATTAAAAACAATTTATGAATTTCTTTCGGGTAGAGGCATAAAATCAATGTAAAATAATTGGATTCTGATTCATGGAATGGATTGTGCACAACTTCTTGGATACTATAGTTAAGACAAAATTACAAGGAATTATAACAAATGTTTGACAGAATGTTATTACGTCTCTTTCCCACTGCTAAGATTACACCATTAAATCCCAATTAATGTTTCATATTGAGACTCTCTTAGCTATTTTGTTAATTTTATTTTTCAACTTAATTTAAGATGAATACTCTGCATCTTTTATATCCAGAATTTCCATCAGTTTTCTGAGGATGCATTCCCTTTATGCTTATGTAAGAGTACAACTTACTATCTAATTCTCATAATTAGCATTTAGCAACAAATTAAGAACTCATTCTTAAGTGGGCCATTTTTGTTTAGGGTCTTAAGGGGTTCTGGCCTAGCTTTATGAGAGAGGGAAAAAAAAAAACTAAACCAAACAACAGTGTTGCAGAAACATAGTTCTTTGCTGGATTAATTCGTTCAAAAATTCAAGTAAAACAAAATGCTGTTTCTAATCTAACCATAAAGGCGTACCCAAAGTTAGTGACTCTGTGAGAAGCACAGGAAGGAAATATAAATAGTCAAACACTGGAACCCAAGTGTGAGATACGGAAGTCAATAAACCTGACCGTATTCTTTCTCTTCACATCCTGCCTGTGAGAACTTTCTTAGAAGAGAGTGAGGAAAAGAGAAAGAACTCAATAATAAAATTAAGGGAGAGCAGTTCTTTCATTTTTATTTTTAAACTATACAATTAAATTCATAAAAATATGCTTTAATATATCAAAACAATACCAATATAAATGGAGTAAAAAGTAGCAGGTCCTCTTCATGCCTCTGCTTCCCACTCCCCACTCCATCTTCAAAGGTAGCACCAAGTTAGTGTTTTTCTTTCCTTTAGTTTTTATCTTTATTACTTAAATGATAAGACATAGTATATTCTGTGACTTGATATTTTCATCTAACAATATATTTTGGAAATCTTTACATGTCAATGTATATAACTTCATTTTATTCTTTTAAATAGTTGCATAGTATTTCGTACAATAAATGTATCATGAAGTCCTATTAATGGACATTTAAGTTGTTTCTGATTTTTCACTATTATAACCAATCCTGTAATAAATCTCTTGTAATATCTTTATACAGATATGTTATTGTTGGGGGTTACTGTGGCGGGGGGGAGTGGAGTGGACAGATGTGTAAATGTGGAATTACTGAGTCAAGGGATAAAAAGAATTTGCATTTTAGTAAATATTACCAGTTATTCCTCCAAAAAGACTTTTCCAATTTATACTCCTGCCAATTTTGTATGAGAACAAAGGTTTTCCCACCACCATTTCATAAACGTTGAATATTATCAGTACTTAAAATGTTTGCCAATCTGGTGGATGTCTTATTTGGAAATTTTTTTTTTTTTGGAAAATAAGGTTGAACATCTTCTCATATGTTTGTTGGTCTTTGTATTTCTTATTTTTTTATTTGCCTTTTTTATGTTTTTGGCCATTTTTCTATTGGGTTTTTGGCTATTTTCTTAGTTATCCACAGGAGTTCTTTACATACAATCTTTCCTGTTATAAGTACATTATCTGTTATGCAACTTTAAAACATTTGTATGGCAAAAGACATGCAAATGTTTTAAAGTTGTATGCAGTCAATCTGTTGCTGTTTTCCATTATGATATCTGGGCCATGTATCATATTTAGCAAAATATATTTTTGAGCTAGAATACTTAGTGCTGGCATGAAGCAGTGGGAAAACAGCGGGCGTTAGAACCTCACAGATCTGTTTAGAATGCCACTTTCTCATATCCTGGCTATGTGGTTTCTAGCAAACACTTAACTTCTCTAGGATTCAGTTTCTTCTTCTTTAAAAAAAAAAAAAGTCACATTAATACCTTCCTCTGACGATCTGTTGAGAGGTTGAAATAAAATAACACTCATGAAAGGGCCTGGCAGAATGCTTTACACATAGTAGGCACTGAGAGAAATTTTGAGACAGCGAGAATGGAAATCCTAGGTACCAGAGGAAAGACAGAAAATGTCGGTGACATTGTGGAGTGAAGAGGCGAGGAAACATAGCTACAAAACTCTAAAAGAACGCTCTTTTAGGTAGACTGCTCTTGTCCACCTGTTAAAGCACCAACCCCAAATTCCCATCGTATGTCTGAGCTTTTGTTTTAGTGTTTAGGATTTCACAGCAGACATAGAAAATTTGATACTTATTTATTATTGACCGATGTGATATTTATTCCAACTCTTCTCATCTGGATTTAAAAGCAGTTCAGCAGCCATTTTGCTTTGGAATTCAGTATAGAAGATTTATTGCATCTTGGTTGCTGAAATTGGAAATTGCTTATATTTCATTAAATGAGGAGAATTTTAGAGGATTTTAAGAATCTGCCAGCTGTGAAACGTTTGCAGATTTGTTTTCCCTTTTTGGTATTCATTGCACATTCCATCCAATTTGTTATTTTCGAGATTCCATTCCACTAAATAGAGGCAACTTGTGCAGAATCCAGTGAAAGAAGGAAGGGAGCTTACAGAGGCCAGACTAATAAAGGCAGACAATTCTAACACGAAAAATAAATTTATAAAAAGATGAGCTTTGGAAACACAATAGTTGAAAGATTCAACCCATCCTCATCAGTTTAATGTAATAAAATTTTTTTAAAATACTCTTTAAAACTCTTGTTGTTGTTGGTTTTTTGTTTTTTTGTTTTTTTGTTTTTTTGTTTTTTTTTTGGTGTTGCTCGCTTTGTTTTACTAAAGGAATGGAAATTCGAATTTAGCAACAAATTTCCTGGAAAGCATGTAGAACTACATAATACGACCAACACTGCAAATCAGTGGACTAAACTTTCTTTTTCTTTTTGTTTGCTTTTTCCTTTTAAGAGCTTGGATTGAGGTTAAACAATCAGGAAGGTTTTTCAATTTCAAATCTGCCACAGGCCAAGTGTGTGACCTTGGGCAATTCTCTGGAGTTTCTGTATTCTCTCTCCTTGTCCTATTTTCTGAGACAGGAACATGAATCTTCATACCTCTCTTAAGATTTGGCCAAGTTGACAAATCTCTGCTTGAAACGCTTTCTTCTTCACTTCACTTGGAGGACACTACATGCCCATGGTTGTCCTCCTCTTTCTCTGACCCCTCATTCTCCGTCTCCTTTTCTGATTTCCTTATCTCCCTGTCATCTAAACATTCGATGTCCCACGACTCAGGTCTTCTGCCTTCCCTTGGTGATCTCGTGTATTCGTGCGGATTTTAACACTATCTACATGTTATGAGGAGTCCCTGGGTGGTACAAATAATTAACACACGTGGCTGCCAGCTGAAGGTTGAAAGTTGAAGTTTACCCAGAGGTGCCTCGGAAGAAAGTCCTGGGGATTTACTTCCAAAAAAATCAGCCATTGAAAACCCTATGGAGGACAGTCCTACTCTGACATATATGGAGCCATATGAGTAGGCATCAACTTGACAGCAACTAGTTGGTTTACAGGCTATGAAAAAAAATTTACCTCTATCTAGAGTAGCCACAATCAATGCTCATGGAAGCAGCAGTCAAGAAATCAAAAGACAAACTGCACTGGGCAAATCTGCTGCAAAAGGCCTCTTTAAAGTGTTAAAAAAGCAAAGATGTCACTTTAAGGATTAAGCTGTGCCTCACCCAAGCCATGGTGTTTTCAGTCACTTCATATGCATGCAAAAACTGGACAATAAATGAGGAAGACCAAAGAATTGACGCCTTTGAATTACTGTGTTGGTGGAGAATATTGAATATACTATGGACTGCCAAAAGAAAGAACAAATCTATCTTGGAAGAAGTACAGCCAGAATGCTCCTCAGAGGCAAGGATGGTGAGACTCCATCTCACATACTTTGGACATGCTATCAGAAGGGACCAGTCCCTGGAGAAGGACATCATTTTTGGTAAAGTATAGGGTCAGCAAAGGAGACAAAGACCCTCAAGATGGATTGACACAGTGGCTGCAACAATGGGCTCAAGCATAGCAACGATTGTGAGAATGGTGCAGGACTGGGCAGTGTTTCATTCTGTTGTACAGAGGGTCACTATGAGTCAGAACCAACTCGATGGCACCTAACAACAATAAAAGAGCAGCCCAACGTCTACCTGCCTCCAGACTCATATATTCAACTGTCTACTTTACATCTCCACTTGTGTATCATCAAGGCATGTAAGACCCAATATGCCCAAAACCGAGCTCCTGAGGTGACCTCCCAAACCTTCCCTTTTCACAGACCTTCCCATCTCAGTAAATAATAATGCCATTTTTCCAGATGCTCGAATATCTTGGTGTCATCCTTGAGTTTGTTTTTTCTCCCACTCCTCACATCCACTCAGTCGGGAAATGCTATCCACCCTACCTTCAACACATACCCAGAAATTGGATGACTTCTTATCATCTCAACTCAGCCACGCTAGTCCAAACCACCATCATCTCTCACCTGGATTTTTGCAAAATCCTCGTAAGGTCCATCTTTACTACAGTAGCTAGAAGTAGCAAGATGATCTTGCTGACACAACATTTGTCTGTTCAAAACCTGCCAGTGGCTTCCCACTCCATGTACAATAATAAGAGGCAAAATCGCTACAATGACCAATTGTGCCCTAACTGGTTTACCCCTGCCCTCACCTCTCTCTGCCCCAGTATCCCTCCCTGTAATCACTCAACTCCAGCACTACCACCTAATGAGCACCTCAGGGCCTTTGCACTTGCTGTTCTGTCGTCCTGGAATTCTCTTCCCCTAGATGTTGGCATTGCTCACAAGTACACTTCCTGTAGGAATTACTGTTGTCCCCTCCTACAATCATACAACCCTTCCCTGGTTACTCTGTCTAAAATTGCAAACCTCTCCCCCTTACCTCGAATACTTTCTATTTTCTTTCTCCGCTTTTCCTTTCTTCGTAGCAGTCTTTAACAGCACTACCATCTAAAATTGAACAGACTGCATATTTTATTCATCTATCTCGCTCATTGTCTGTCATCCACACTAGAATGTAAGATGTATGAGGGCAGAAATTTTGTCTGCTTTGTTCACTGAAAACCCTTAATGTAAGAATATAATCAATGTCACTGAATCATTCATGTAGAAATTGTTGAGGTGGTTTATGTTTTGTTATGTGTATTTTCACCATGATAAAATTTTTAAAAAGAAAAGAAAAACTTCAATATCTAGAACAGTGCCTGGCACATAGTAGGTGCTCAATAAATATTTTAAATGAATGAATTATAGAAAATGGCCTGATCTAGTCGTTCCATCTGCTTCCCACAAGAGGGAAAACAATATTATGTGAAGGTATCAAAGGACTTTCAGATGCCAACATATTTCCTGAGATTCTCCCATAATACTCTTATCATTTTCTTATTATCACCATTGCTGTTTTTCCCTAAACTGCCACTATCTGGTTGATGAGAAAACAATGACGTAAGGTTAAAAAAATACGTGTTTTCTTTTCATAGGAGCAGTTCTCTATCTTTTATTTTGGGGACTGTTCCAACATGACTTCTTTGCAACCATCTTTTCTACTTTTGACTGAAATCCTGTCTTCAAATGGATTCATATGGCAGACTTAATCACATCTCAGTGAGCAAACAACATCATGCATTTCTTCCAGAGGAAATGTTTCTAGCCTCCACACTGATTAGACAGCTATCTGGCTGATAATCAGGGCAGAAAAATGATGCAGCACATTAAAGAAAATGAGCAACAAACAGGTGTAATCACCATTCAAACCCAAAACTCACTGCCGCTGAGTTGGTTCTAACTCATAGCAACCCTGTAGGACAGAGTAGAACTGCTCCATAGGGTTCCCAAGGCTGTAAATCTTTTACAGAAGCAGACTGCCACATCTTTCTCCCACGGAGCAGCTGGTGGGTTCAAACCAACGACCTTTCAGTTAGCATCCCTGTGGCTAACCACAGTGCCACCAGGGCTCCTTTGTAATCACCATACAGAAATTAATTAAATATCTTACTAATGAAAAAACAACAGCTGAATTCTGAAAAACCAGGCATTCTTGTAGCTGATAGGAAGTTTGGCATAAAGAAATGTGTCACTTCAAATATAAATTATAAAGGTGATTCTACTTGAAATAGTCATTGAATGTACTCGTTTGTTCATTTATTACTGTTCTGAATACATCTAATTCAACCCAGCATGTTAATTTTCCAAATGAAGCAAAATTGGCTGGGTGATTTGCCCCGAGTGGCAGATCTGAGAGCAGAGCCTACCCCCTGGCTCCTCACCCAGTGCTCTTTCCCACCCCACCCTAAATTAACTTTTTGGAAATGGATCAGAGGTTCTCGCCCTGCCTGCATGTTAGAATCACTGGGAGAACTTAAAAAGTAAACAAAAAACCTACTGAAGCCTAAGCCCCACACCAAGCCTTAGCGGTATTTTCTAAAAGCTCATCAGGGGTTTTTAATGTGCTGTCAGTGTTGCGAACCACCAACCTAATTGCTCCTTCCGGATGTTAGGAAAGGAACTTTTGGCCTTTGCACATTATTAGTTAGCACCCCAGTTGTCCCATCACTTCTTCTCCTCAGGGAAAATACCGCAGATGCCAATAGATGTGTGCCTCCTCGCATCACCCAATCCATGAGCTTACCTGCACCTTCAACCATCCTCTTGCTTTCCACCATAAAACAGAAAGGTATGTTTCTCCCTGTCAGACATATCTCCACCTGGCATTGGACCTCACTGTCTCGTCCCACCTTAGGAACTGGTCTCAACTCACTGTTGAGTGCCTTTCTTTCTGATATTTTTATCATTTCCCACTCTACTGTTTGTTTGTTTTTAATCAGCTTTGAAATAGTCTCACATCCCTTCAAACTTGGGGAAGGGAGGGAAACGGACCTTATAACTCTGCTTTATTACCCTTCTATCTCACCCCTGTTTCGTTCTTTTGTAGATTAGGCTGCTATGAGTCAGAACCAACTCGATGGCACCTAACAACTACCATATCTCACCCCTACCATACAGAGAAGCTCCTGTCTCCAAACCACCCTTCAATTCATTTTCTAACCCACTTCAATCTGGCTTCCTCCCAACCCTTCCCTCTTGATCAACTACCTCCTCCTTCAGCTAAAGTGAAAGGACACTTGATCTTTAGTTCAAGAGGACTCATCTTAATTGATACTTCTGAAGCATTTGAATCACCTGCCATCTTGAAACTTTATTCCCCTGACTCTTGTGATACACCACAACTCCTGGTTTTCTTCCTACTTTTCTGGCTACTTCTTCCATGTCTCACTTCTGGGTCATTCTTCCTCTTCCTACTTGTTAAATATTCATGTCCTAAAGCATTTTGGCTTCAACCTTCTTCTCACCCTACCTTTTTTTCCTTTGATCATACCCCCTACACAGCTCAGTTACTGTCTATATACTGATGATTCCCAAATATGCATCTACAGCTCAGGTCTTTTTCTAGAGCCCCACATTCCCATACTCTGCAACGTAACTCAAAGATGAGCCAAAGGCATTTCTTCATCCGTCCAATAGTAAACTCATCATCTTTCCCCTAAGACCTACTTTTCTTGTTTTCTCAACATTGGAGAATGACCATCCTCCAGATGCCCAAATACAAAGCCTCTTCCTTCCTCACCACCCCTCCCCAGCAAGTTAACAATTACTTCTTGACCAGCTACTCTGTAATTATCTCTTAAATCTCTACCTTTTCACTGTTTCTACTGTCACTCCCCTAATTCAGGCTACCGTAATCTCTTGCCTAGACCACTTGACAAATTTTTCAATGGTCTCCATGTGTTCAGTATTACCTCATTTTGCAAGCTCTGTAGAAGCGTATCTTTTTAAAATGCAGCTTTCCTATTTCTTCCCTCTTTAAAACTCTTTTAAGTGTCTCTGGTAGAAATTCCACAGCAAGGCATAACAGTAGTTTCATGCATGAGTTGCTGAAATCTCTTGCTTCATCTCTTGCCACTCTGCATGTCACACTCTATATTCCAACCACACCAAGCTCCTTAGAGTTCCATACTGGGCAAGATTCTCTCTTGCCTCCAGGCTTTTGCATATACTATTGCCTTGGTCTAAATCACCCTTCTCCCTGCTCCCCTTTTAAATTGAGGACTTCAGCCAGCCTAGTTGATACTCCCCTGGGGAACTACCCATGACCATCAACAGGAGAATGGATAAACAAAATGTGGTATATACCCATGTGAAATACTACTCAGTTATAAAGGGAAATTAAGTCCTGATGCATGCATACATGGATGAACCTTAAAAACATCACGCCAAGCAAAATAAATCAGTCACAAAAGGACAGATACTGTTTGATCTCATTCATATGAAATAAGCACATATATATAGAAACCAGAGATTATTAGTGATTATCTGGGAGGGGGAAAGAGGGAATTTTTGTTTAGGGGGCATTGAGTTTCTGTTAATGATGGTGGAATTATTTGGAAAAGGATATCTCAAATGGTTGCACATCTTGAAGAATTTAATGGATGTCACTGAATTGTATACGTAGAAACTGCTGAGTTGGCATACGTTTTGTTGTGTATATTTTCACCACAATATATAAAAAAGTTCAGAAGCTGTGTTCAGTCATGATTTTTCCCATGCGGCCAGAGTCAAAGGAGGATGGTCTGTAGACAGACAGCAAGGAGAATAGACAGATAAACAAACAAACAAACAAAAAAGCAAAAATGAGAGATGGAATAAGAACCCTAATTGCATTCAAGTCCCTAGTTTCAATTGTTAATAAGGTTCAATCACATTTATGACTTACTGTTCATGAGAGGCCTTTATCATACAGACTTCTTTTTCGCTTAATCATCAGCTTAGACTTGGGTTTCTGTTGTTTATAATTGAAAGTCCTAATAAATACAACTTCCTAGAATTTAAAAAAAAAACTTTGTATTTTGCTCCCAGAACCTGCATGATTTTTCAAAAAAATAATTATTAGCATGATTGAAGGTGTTTGTTTGTTTTATCTTGTACTCTAAATTACCTGAAATTGGAGCAGGACCATTGCACAAAGAAATATTGGATGTTATTTTCAGTAAATTGTTACTGGGGTTAAATCTCAAGCCACTCTGGTAACTCTAACCTACATCAACCTCTTTGCAACTGCAGCCAGAAGAAATTGCAATGAATGCAATTCAGTTGGAAGAAAATGCGATCAATTTTAAAAGCTGATGAAGGACCATTAGATCGCATTACCAATTCATTATGCATCCGATTTGGAAGACTAAAAGGGAACTAAACCTGTGGTGCTTTTACTTTAATAAGTGTTTACCACTATCATCTTTCCATCTCAACAGTTGCCTCTGAATAAAGACATTGCATGCCATGTCAGAGAAGGAAAATCCCTCCAAGCTACATGACTAGTTCCAGAACATGAGGAGACTATGGCTAATCAATGTTCGAGGAAATTGATGCAAATTTCCTTTTCTGTGACTACATAAACTGAAATCTTTTGCACGGTACCAAGTTTGACGTGGTGTAGCATGTAAAAGAGACAGCGCCCTTCTCTGTGTTTATGCAGAAACCAGGTGACCTTGTCATAAACCGGGGAAGAACTGACTTCAGCATCACCTCCCACATTGCCTGCTGTGAACAGGCTTAAAGGCTATTACGTGTCATAACCATTAACACGCCAACTTGACAGAAATGAAATCTCAGTGCACACATTGAAGAAAAGGTATCTACTGTAAATGAGTTCTGTGAACACAAACTAAACCTCTTCACATATATTATTTCACTTAACTTTTCTTACAACCTATAAGGTATGTATTATCATTACCATTTTACAGTTGAGGAAACTGAGTCAGAAAGAAGGTGGTCTTGCCCAGCGTCACCTAGCTGCTGAGTGGTAGAGCTGGCTTTTGAACATAGGTACCTCACTCCCGTGTATCCATTAAGCATTGTGATGTACTGTGACTTCCTCAAGGGATATGAGCTTCTGGTTTAAATTGTTTCTGTAGGTTAACATTTGCACTGTAAGACTGGATTCTTCTTCCTGATAGTTGTTATAGATTGAATTCTGTCTCCGAAAACTACATCTTAAGTCGCAACTTCTGGTACCTGTGAACGTGGTCTTGTTTGGAAATAGGGTCTTTGAAGAGGTTATTAATAATTAATATAACACAAGATCATATTGGAGTAGGGTGGGTCCTAATCCCACCTAAATAGTGTCCTTAAAAAAGAGCGGAAGAGACAGAGAGAAAGAGGAAAGACTGTCATATGATGGACAGAAGCAGAGTTGGAGTCCTGCTGCAGCTGCAAGCCAGTCCCTGGAGAGATAAGAAAGGCTCTTTCTCTAGAGCCTTTGGAGAGAGCATGGCCCTGCTGACACCCTGAATTCAGACTCCTAGCTACTAGAACTGTGAGAGAATGAAGTTCTCTTGTTTAAAGCCACCCAATTTGTAGGAATTTGTTACTGCAGCCCTAGGAAACCAATACAGTAGTAATAATATGTACTGCACCAAGAATATAGCAGTTATACCAAGAGTAGGTGCTAATTAAAGTCAGCATGGGTGCGTAGTAGAGGGATTATGAAGGGGGCACCTGTGAAACTGGTGTTCAGATTCAGCAAGAATAAATAATTATAAGACGAGACTTGGCCACCAAATGCAACACATGATCCTGGACTGAGTCTTGTGCCCAGGAGGGAGGTGAGAGGGGAGATTTGCTATCAAGACTGTTATTTTCTGACATGCAGCAAAATTTCAATATGGACTGCAGATTAGGGAAAATACATACATACATATATATATATTTATGTCAATGTTAAATTTCCTGAATTTGATACCTGTATTGTGAAATTTAAGTGCATATCTTCATTAATACAAAATCACACTGAAGTATTAGAGTAAAGGGGCATAATATATGTGAGCCACATATATTATGATACAATGGGGGGGGAGAAAAGAAGGAAGGAAGAATAAAAGAAATGTGGCAAAATGTTAAAAGCAGGTAACGTAGGAATTCTTTGTATGTATTATTTTTATAATTTTTCTGGAAGTTTAAAATTATGTCAAAATACAAGGTTAATAAATAAAGAGTGCTAGGCTAAGACCCAGGAGTCCTGGATTCAGAGGTTCAGATCTTCCATTACTCATCTGAGTGACATTTGTCATTTCACGTAACCTCTCTTGACCATGCCTTTCTTCCACAAAATAAAGAAGCTATTTGTTTAAATGCAGATGAGATTCTATTATACCAATAAACCTCAGCTCATCCACTCCCCTACATTGGATCATTTCAAGATTTTCACTATTACAAACAGTGCTGAGGTGAACAATCTTGTACATATTTTCTTGTACTCATGTACAAGCATTTCATAGAGTAGATCTATGTGTATCGACATGGATAAATCTCAAAAGCATATGTTGAGTGAGAAAAAAGCACACCGCAAAAAGATGCATTTAATATGTTTCCATTTATGTAAATTTTCCAACATTAGAACACATCGTAACACTACAAAACCATACATTGGATTGATACATAACTTTGCCATAGAGCTTACCTCTAGGGGAGCAGGTGAAAGAAGGGACAGGGCAGGGTTAGAGCTTTAGCTGTATCTATAATGTTTTATTTCTTTAAAACAGTGAGAGAGAGAGACAGACTCAATTTACAATAAAGAGATTCAGCTAGGGAGTCTCTCAGGCCCCTTATGGTCTATTTTCAAGTTAGATTTGCAATCTGAAAAAGACTTTACAACCTTTAGCGTGCTTATGTGTGTCTGTAGACTTAATTTAATAAAATTCAACAAGCACACAATGAGAAAGTTCTCTACAGAGGGCATTGAGCTACCTGCAGCATAGTCAGAGGTAGATAAGACATGATTTGGAATGCTTTGAAGGGAAAAGGACTCTGATGTATTTTTTAAAAGAGTGGTTAATCATTTCCTTGAGTTAATAAAACTTAAGCTACAGATTAAAAGGAAGCTTTGAACATGGGGGCTGTGGAACTTTGGTCAGAGATATGCTTTTAGCCATATATTTCTGATGTGAAAACAGCAGCTTTTCATTCTTAGTATTGTTGGCTCAGTGAAACGACTAAGGAAGTTACACCCTAGAAGGAAACATGTTATTACACATTGGAATTTACTGGTCCTCCATTAATAGCTACAATTGAATTGTGTGTACCGAAAAAGAAGAAAAGAAAAACATATGCAATGGAAAATATTTTTGATCAAGGATTGGTATCATTTAAAATAAAACAAAGTGGACATTTGTTAATTTTTCAGGAATTTCTGGAGCTTGATAATAAAATTGGATAATTCAAGCAAAATGTAGATCTGCTTGTGCATACACAGTATTACAGCAAAACCTGTCTCTGAGTCACCTTATCTAAACGGTGAACAGAAGAGGGGTATAGCCAAGAGGGCTCTTTCAGGATCCAAGAACAGAAAACCTGACTCAAATTAGCTTTAATGAAAATGGGAGTTTATTGGATCAAGTGACTAACAAGTTCAGGGATACTGAAAACTTAAGTCCACACAAAAAGGTGTACACAAGTGTTGATAGCAGCTTTATTCACAATTGCCAAAAACTGAAGGCAACCAAGATATTCTTCAGTAGGTGAGTGGATAAACTGGTTCAGTCATACAATGGAATATTATTCAGCTAAAAAAGAAATGAGTTATCAGACTACAAAAAGACATGGAGGAACCTTAAATGCATATTGATAAGTGAAAGAAGCCGGTCTGAAAAACCACATACTGTATGATTTCAAATATATGACATTTTGGAAAGAATAAAACTATAGAGATAGTAAAAAGATCAATGGTTCGCAGGGGCTCAGGGGAGCACAAGGCCTTTTTAGGGCAATGAAACTATTCTGTATGATACTGTAATGGTAGGCACATGACATTATGCCTTTGCCAGACCCACTGGATATCACAAAGAGTGAACCCTAATGTAAACTATGAATTTTAGTTAATAGCAATATATCAATATTTGTTTATCAATTATAACAAATGTACCACACAAATGCAAGATGTTATAATAGGAGAAACAGTGCACAGGGAGGGGGGAAGGTGGGAACTCTCTGTACTTTCTGTACCATTTTTTCATAAACTTAATACTTCTCTAAAAAAATAAAGTCAAAAAAAAAAAAAAAAAAAAGCCCAGGGATAGATTTAACTTCAAGTACAGCTTGATCCAGGAGCTCAAGTGATGTCATCAAGAACTAGTTTCTCCCATCTCTTGACTTGGCCTTCTGCAATGCTTGGCTTCATTTTCCAGCTTCGAATGGTGGCCCCAGCAACTCCAGACTCAGATCACCCATACTGCTAGCAGTCCCAGGGAAAAAGAGGTCATCTCAGCTGAGTAATTCCTATATAAATTCAAACGTTTAGGTTGCTAAGCATAACCTGGATCACATACTTATCCCTAAGTTAATTAATCGCTGCTGCCATGGGAGTGCAATGCTCTCATTGGCCAGGCCAAGTCACATGCCCACCAGAGGATTCAGGGTGGGGTTAGCTTCACTCTCAGCACAGGTAGAGGATGAGCTATTCTCAAATAATGCTTCTCCAACTTTCATGTGCATTTGAATGCCATGGGAACTTTTTAAAATGCAGATTCTAATTCACCAGGTCTGGAGTAGGGCCAGTTGTTGTTGTTGTTAGTTGACCGTCGAGTAGAGTCCAATTCATGGAGACCCCATGCATGCAGAGTAGAATTGTCACATAGGGTTGGTTTTCAGGACTGTGACCTTTTGGAAGCAGATCACCAGGACTGTCTTCCCAGGTGCCTCTGCGGGGGTTAGAACCACCAGCCTTTTGGCTAGTAATAGAGTGCTTAACCATATATGCCACCCAGGGAACCCTGGAGTAGGGCCAGAGAGCCTGCATTTACAACAACAGTTCTTGCCAGATGACACTCCCAAGCAGCATGCTAAACTGCCATCTAAGGATGATGAGTGAATATTATTCCTGTTACTAGTGACTTTTCCCCCACCTCTAAAAAATTCCTCTTACTAGATGATAAGGGGCCCTGGTGGTTCAGTGGTTAAGCGCTCGGCTGCTAACGGAAAGGTCCGCAGTTTGAGCCCACCAGCTGCTCTGCTGGAGAAAAATGTGACAGTCTGCTTCTGTAAAGACTGCAGCCTTGGAAACCCTATGGGGCAGTTCTGCTCTGTTCTGCAGGTTGCTATGAGTTGGGATCGACTCGATGGCACTGGGTTGGGTTAATCAGTTAACTTTGAATTAATCAAAAGTGAGACTATTATGGATGAATCTGACCTAAGGTCAGCAGTTCAAATCCACCAGCCACTTCTTGGAAACCCTATGGGGCAGTTCTACTCTGTCCTATAGGGTTGCTGTGAGTCAGAATCCACTCGACAGCAATGGGTTTGATTTTGGTTTTTTGACTTAGTAAGTCTTTAAAAGAGGGGCTGAGGCCCCTCCTGAGTTTAAAGAGATTCTCTTTCTGACTTTGAAGAAACAAGCTCCATAAATCCACAAAGAAATGAATCCTGCCAATAATCATGTGAACTTGGAAAAGGAGCTCAAGCCTCAGACTGACCCTGGTCAACACCTTGATTACAACTTTATGAGATCCTAAGCAGAGAAGCCAGCTAAACAATGCCCAGACTCCAGAATTATGGAAACAGTGAGACACAAATATATGTTGTTTGAAACTGGTACATTTGTAGTAATTTGTTACTCAGCAATGGAATGAATGCTTATCACTAAGGGAAAAGAATGTGGAAAGAAGCAAAAAGGGTCAAAAAAATTGTGAGAAATGTACCTACATTTGATCGACTGGTAAAAGAAATAGGGAAAGTAATGGGGGTTAGAGGCATTGGTGGTTCGGTGGTTGAATTCCCATTATCATATGGAAGACCTGGGTTTGATTCTGGGCCAATGCACCTCATGTGCTGCCACCACCATCCACCAGGGCATGTTGCTATGGTGCTGAACAGGTTTCAGGCAGAGCTTCCAGACTAAGACAAACAAATAAGAAAGGCCTGGCAATCTACTTCCTAAAACCAGCCAGTGAAAACCCTATGGATCACTACGGTCCAATCTACGACTAATCATGGAGATGGCACGGGACCAGGCAGTGTTTTGTTCTCTTGTACATGGTGTCTCCATGAGTGAGTTGGGGAGGGTGGGGCTGACTTGACAACAGCTAAACAACAAACCCCCCACGTCTGTTAGTTTGTCATACTGTGGGGGCTTCTGTGTTGCTGTGGTGCTGAAAGCTGTGCCATCGGTATTCAAATACCAGCAGGGTCACTCATGGCAGACTAGTTTCAGCTGAGCTTCCAGACTAAGACAGACTAGGAAGAAGGACCTGGCAGTCTACTTCTGAAAAGAATTAACCAGTGAAAACTTTTTGAATAGCAGCAGAATATTGTCTGATATAGCACAGGAAGATGAGCCCCTCTGGTTGGAAGGCACTCAAAATACGACTGGGGAAGAGCTGCCTCCTCAGAGTAGAGTTGACCTTAATGACGTGGATGGAGTCAAGCTTTCGAGACCTTCATATGCTGTTGTGGCACGACTCAAAATGAGAAGAAACAGCTGAAACATCCATTAATAATCAGAACGTGGATTGTACGAAGTATGAATCCAGGAAAATCGGAAATCTTCAAAAATGAAATGGAACGTATAAACATCAATATCCTAGGCATTAGTGAGCTGAAATGGACTGGTATTGGCCATTTTGAATCAGACAATCATATGGTCTACTCTGCCAGGAATGACAAATTTAAGAGGAATGGTGTTGCATTCATCGTCAAAAGGAACATTTCAAGATCTTTCCTGAAGTACAGTGCTGTCACTGATAACATAACACCCATACGCCTACAAGGAAGACCAGTTAATACAAAAATTATTCAAATTTATGCACCAACCACTAAGGCCAAAGACGAAGAAACTGAAGATTTTTACCAGCTTCTGCAGTCTGAAATTGATCAAACATGCAATCAGGATGCATTGATAATACTGGTGATTGGGATCCAAAAGTTGGAAACAAAGAAGAAAGATCGGTAGTTGGAAAATAAAGCCTTGGTGATAGAAACAATGTGGGAGATCCTGTGATAGAATTTTGCAATACCAACAACCCCTTCATTGCAGATATGTTTTTTCACCAACATAAATGGCGACTATACACGTGGACCTCGCCAGATGGAACACACAGGAATCAAATCAACTGCATCTGTGGAAAGAGACAATGGAAAAGCTCAATATTAACAGTCAGAACAAGGCCAGGGGTCGACTGTGGAACAGACCATCTATTGCTCATAAGCAAGTTCAAGTTGAAACTGAAGAAAATTAGAACAAGTCCACGAGAGCCTAAGTATGACCTTGAGTATATCCCACCTGAATTTAGAGACCATCTCAAGAATAGATTTGACATGTTGAATGCTAATGACTGAAGACCAGACGAATTTTGGAATGACATCAAGGACATCATACCTGAAGAAAGCAAGAGGTCATTAAAAAGACATGAAAGAAAGAAAAGACCAAAATGGATATCAGAAGAAACTCTGAAACTTGCTATAAAGAGAAAGGAAGAAATGATGAAGTCAAAGAGCTGAACAGAAGATTACAAAGGGTGACTCGAGAGACAAAGTAAAGTATTACAGTCACATGTGCAAAACCCTGGAGTTAGAAAATCAAAAAGGAAGAACAAGCTCGGCATTTCTCAAGTTGAAAGAACTGAAAAAAAATTCAAGCCTCAAGTTGCAATATTGAAGGATTCTACGAGGAAAATACTAAACAACGCCAGAAGCATCAAATGAAGATGGAAGGAATACAGAGAGTCACTACACCAAAAAGAATTGGTTGACGTTCAACCATTTCAGGAGGTAGCATATGATCAGGAACTGATGGTACTGAAGGAAGAGGTTCAGGCTACAATGACGGCATTGGCAAAAAACAAGGCACTCCAGGAATTGATGGAATGCCATTTGAGATGTTTCAACAAACGACTACAGCACTGGAAATGCACATTCATCTATGCCAAGAAATTTGGAAGACAGCCACCAGGTCAACCAACTGGAAATGCTCCATATTTATTCCTATTCCAAAGAAAGGTGATCCAATCAAATGCAGAAATTATCAAACAATATCATTAATATCACATGCAAGTAAAATTTTGCTGAAGATCATTCAAAAGCAGCTGCAGCAGTACATATGAGGCAATTAAAAACACCATGGCTTCGGTCAGGCACACTTTAGTCCTGAGAGTGACATCTTTGCTTTTTAACACTTTAAAAAGGTTTTTTGCAGCAGATTTGCCCAGTGTAATGAGTCTTTTGATTTCTTCTTTTTAATGGAAGTTTTTATTTTATTGTTGTACTTTAAGGGAAAGTTTACAATTCAAGTTAGTCTCTCATACAAAAACTTATACATACATTGTTAAGTGACCCTAATTGCTCTCCTTATACTGTGACAACACACTCCTCCTTTCTATCCCTGATTTCCCGTGTCCATTTAACCAGCTCCTGACCCTCTCTGCCTTCCCATCTCACCTCTGGACAGGAGCTGCCATTTAGTCTCATGTATCTACATAAGCTAAGAAGCACACTCTTCATGACTATAATTTTATGTCCCATAGTCCAGTCTAATCTTTGTCTGAAGAATTGGCCTCGGGAATAGTTTTAGTTCTGGGTTGACAGGGAGTCCGGGGCCATGCTTTCCGGAGTTTCTCCAATCTCAGTCAGACCATTAAGTCTGGTCTTTTTAGTAGAATTTGAGTTTTACACCCTACTTTTATCCTGCTCCGTCAGGGACTCTCTGTTGTGTTCCCTATCAGGGCAGTCATTGGTGGTAGCTAGGCACCATCTAGTTCTTCTGGTCTCAGGCTGATGAAGTCTCTGGTTTATGTGGCCCTTTCTGTCTCTTGGACTAATAACTTTCCCTGTGACTTTGGTGTTCTTCATTCTCTTTTGCTCCAGGTGGGTTGGGACTAATTGATGCATCTTAGATGGCCGCTCACTAACTTTTAAGACCCCAGATGCCACTCACCAAAGTGGGATGCAAAACATTTTCTTAATGAACTTGGTTATGCCAGTTGCCATAGATGTCCCCTGAAACCATGGTCCCCAGACCCCCCCCCCACCCCCCACTACTCTGTCCCTCGAAGTGTCTGGTTGTATTCAGGAAACTTCTTAGCTTTGGTTTAGTCCAGTTGTGCTGGCTTCCCCTGTAGTGTGTGCTGTCCTTCCCTTCACCTAAGATAATTCTTGTCTACTATCTAGTTAGTGAATAACACTTTCCCTCCCTCCCCACCCTCGTAACCATCAAAGAATGTTTTCTTCTGTGTATAAACCTTTTCTTGAGTTCTTATAATAGTGGTCTTATACAATATTTGTCTTTTTGTGACTGACTAAATTCAGTCAGCATAATGCCCTCCAGATTCCTCCATGTTATAAGATGTTTCACAATTCATCGTCATTCTTTACTGTTGCAGAGTATTCCATTGTGTGAATATACCATTACTTGTTTATCCATTCATCTGTTGATGGGCACCTAGGTTGTTTCCATCTTTCTGCTGTCGTGAACAGTGCTACAATGAACATGTTCCATGTGACACCTCTTATTTCTCTAGGATATATTCCAAAGAGCAGGATTGCTGGATCTTATGGTACTTCTATTTCTACCTTTTTAGGGAAGCACCAAATTGTTTTCCAAAGTGACTGTACCATTTTACATTCCCAACAGCAGTGTATAAGTGTTCCAGTCTCTCCACAACCTCTCCAACATTTATTATTTTGTGTTTTTTGGATTAATGCTAGCCTTGTTGGGATGAAATGGTATCTCATTGTAGTTTTGATTTGCATTTCTCTAATGGCTAAAGATCATGAGCATTTCCTCATGTGTCTGTTAGCCACCTGAATGTCTTCTTTGGTGATGTGTCTGCTCATATCCTTTGCCCGTTTTTTAATTGGGTTATTTCTCTTTTTGTTGTTGAGGTTTTGCAGTATCTTGTAGATTTTAGAGATTAGATTCTCACTGGATTTGTCATAGCCAGCATTTTTTTCCCAGTCTGTAGGTTGTCTTTTGACTCTTTTGGTGAAGTCTTTTGATGAGCATAAGTGTTTGATTTGTAGGCGCTCCCAGTTACTTACTTTCTCTTCTTGGGTTTGTGCATTGTTACTTATGGCTTGTATTCTGTTTATGCCATGTATTAGGACTCTTAGCGTTGTCCCTAGTTTTTCTTTGATAATCTTTATCGTTTTAGATTTTATGTTTAGGTCTTTGATCCATTTTGAGTTAGTCTTTGTGCATGGAGTGAGGTGTGGGTCTTCTTTCAGTTTTTTGCAGATGGATATCCAGTTGCGCCAGCACCGTTTGTTAAAGAGACTGTCATTTCCCCACTTAATGGACTTTGGGCCTTTGTCAAATATCAGTTGCTCATAGGTGGATGAATTTATGCCTGGATTCTCAATTCTGTTCCATTGGTCTATGTATCTGTTGTTGTACCAGTACCAGGGTGTTTTGACTACCATGGTATTATAATAGGTCTAAAATCAGGTAGTGTGAGGCCTCCCACTTTGTTCTTCTTGAGTAATGCTTTACTTATCTGGGGCCTCTTCCCTTTCCATATGAAATTGGTGATTTATTTCTTCATCTCCTTAAAAAATGTTGTTGGAATTTGGACTGAGATTGCATTGTATCTGTAGATCTCTTTGGGTAGAATTGACATTTTCACAATGTTGAGTCTTCCTATCCATGAGCAAGGTAGGTTTTTCCACTTATGCAGGTCTCTTATGGTTTCTTGCAGTAGTGTCTTGTAGTTTTCATTGTATAGGTCTTTTACGTCTCTGGTTAGATTTATTCCTAAGTATTTTATATTCTTGGGGGCTTTTGTAAATGGTATTGATTTGGTAATTTCCTCCTCGAAGTTCTCTTTGTTGGTGTAGAGGAATCCAACTAATTTTTGTATGTTTATCTCGTAACCTGATGTTTTGCTGAAATCTTCTATTAGTTCCAGTAGTTTTCTTGTGGATTCTTTGGGGTTTTCTGTGTATAACATCATATCGTCTGCAAATAGAGATACTTTTACTTCTTCCTTACCAGTTTGGATGCCCTTTATTTCTTTTTCTAGCCTAATTGCTCTGGCCGGACCTCCAGCACAATGTTGAATAAGAGTGGTGATAAAGGGCATCCTTGTCTGGTTCCCACTCTCAAGGGGAATGCTTTCAAACTCTCTCTATTTAGGATGATGTTGGCTGTTGGCTTTGTATAAATGCCCTTAATTATGTTGAGGAATTTCCCTTCTATTCCTATTTTGCTGAGAGTTTTTATCATGAATAGGTGCTGGACTTAGTCAAATGCCTTTTCTGCATCAATTGATAAGATCATGTGGTTCTTGTCTTTTGTTTTATTTTTGTGATGGTTTACTTTGATTGTTTTCCTAATGTTGAACCATCCCTGTATACTTGGTATGAGTCCCACTTGATCATGGTGAATTATTTTTTTGATATGTCGTTGAATTCTATTGGCTAGAATTTTGTTGAGGATTTTTGCATTGATGTTCATGAGGGATATTGGTCTGTAATTTTCTTTTTCTGTGGTGTCTTTACCTGGTTTTGGTATCAGGATTATGCTGGCTTCATAGAACGAGTTTGGGAGTATTCCATCCTTTTCTATCCTCTGAAATACCTTTAGTGGTAGTAGTGTTAACTCTTCTCTGTAAGTTTGGTAGAATTCTCCAGTGAAACCGTCCGGGTTAGGCTTTTTTTAGTTGTTGGGAGTTTTTTAATTACCTTTTCAATTTCTTCTTTTCTTGTATGTTTATTTAGTTGTTCTACCTCTGTTTGTGTTCGTTTAGGTAGGTAGTGAGTTTCTAGAAATTTGTCCATTTCCTCTAGGTTTTCAAATTTGTTAGAGTACAATTTTTCGTAGTATTCTGTTATGATTCTTTTAATTTCAGTTGGGTCTGTTGTGATATCACCCATCTCATTTCTTATGCAAGTTAATCTGCTTCCTCTCTTGTTTTTCTTTTGTCAGTTTGGACAATGGTTTATCAATTTTGTTGATCTTTTCAAAGAACCAGCTTTTGGTCTTGTTAACTCTTTCAATTGTTTTTCTGTTCTCTATTTCATTTAATTCTGCTCTAATTCTTATTATTTCCTTCCTTCTGGCACCTGTAGGCTTCTTTTGCTGCTGTCTTTCTACTTGTTCCAGTTGTAGGGTTAGTGCTTTGATTATGAGCCTTTCTTGTTTTTGGGTGTGTGCATTTATTGCTATAAACTGACCTCTGAGTACTGCTTTTGCTGTGTCCCAAAAGTTCTGGTGGGATGTGTTTTCATTCTCGTTTGATTCTATGAATTTCTTTATTCCATCCTTAATTTCTTCTATAACCCAGTAGTTTTTGAGTAAGGTGTTGTTCAGTTTCCATGTGTTTGATTTTTTTTTCCTTGCTTTTTCTGTTGTTGATTTCTACTTTTATGGCTTTATGGTCAGAAAAGATGCTTTGTAATATTTCAGTGCTTTGGATTTTGTTAAGGCTTGCTTTATGGTCTAACATGTGGTCTATTCTAGAGATGTTCCATGTGTGTTGGAAAAGAAAGTATTCTTGTCTGCTGTTGGGTGTTAGAGTTTGTTTTATGTATTTTGAAGCCCTGTCATTGAGTGTGTAAATAGTTATTATAGTTATGCCTTTCTGGTGCATTGATCCTTTAATCATTATATAGTGTCCTTCCTTATCCTTTGTGGTGGATTTTACTTTAAAGTCTATTTTGTCAGAGATTAATATTGCCACTCCTGCTCTTTTTTGAGTGTTGTTTGCTTGATATATTTTTTTCCCATCCTTTGAGTTTTAGTTTGTTTGTGTCTTTAAGTCTAAGGTGTGTCTCTTGTAGGCAGCATATAGAAAGATTGTGTTTTTTTAATCCAATCTACCACTCTCTGTCTCTTTATTGCTGCATGTAGTCCATTTAAATTCAGCATAATTATTGATAGGTATGAGTTTAGTGCTATCATTTTGATGTCTTTTTTGTGTGTGGTTGACAGTTTCTGTGTTCCACTTAACTTTCTGTGCTGAGTTGTTTTTCTTTTCATCTTATCATTATTGTTGATTTTGTATTTGCTGAGTCTTTATATTTTTCTAGTTTTTTATTTTCATGTGTAGGACTGTTAGTTTCCTTTGCAGTTACCTTAATGTTTACCCCTATTTTTTCTAAGTTTAGACTAGTCTTTTATTTCTTTATATCGCCTTGACTTCCTCTACACATGAAAAATCTCTGTCTACAATTTTTAGTCCTTTGTTTTAATGTTGTCATCTTTTACATATTGACATCTCTGTTTCCCTATTTTCAGTGTTTTAGCTTTGATTTATTTTCGTGAGTTTCTTACCTGCGTTGATGTCTGGTTGCTATATCTGTATTCTAGTGTTGAGTTGTTATCTGATGTTATTGATTTTCTAACCAGATTACTCCCTTTAGTATTTCTTGTAATTTTGGTTTGGTTTTTGCAAACTCCCTAAACTTCTGTTTATCTGGAAGTGCCCTAATTTGACCATCATATTTGAGAGACAGTTTTGCTGGATATATAATTCTTGGCTGGCAATTTTTTTCCTTCAAGTCTTTATATATGTCATCCCATTGCCTTCTTGCCTGCATAGTTTCTGCTGAATAGTCTGAGCTTAGTCTTATTGACTCTCCTTTGTAGATGACTTTTCATTTATCCCCAGCTGCTTTTAAAATTCTCTCTTGTTCTTTGGTTTTGGCAAGTTTGATTATGATATGTCTCGGTGACTTTCTTTTGGGATCCACCTTATGTAGGGTTCAATGAGCATCTTGGATAGATATCTTCTCACCTTTCACAATATCAGGGAAGTTTTCTACCAACAAATCTTCAACAACTCTGTCTGTATTTTCTGTTATCCTCCCCTGTTCTGGTACTCCAATTACTTGTAGGTTATTCCTCTTGATAGAGTCCAATGTAATTCTTAGGGTTTCTTCATTTTTTAAAATTCTTTCATCTTATTTTTCCTCATATAAGTTGGTGTCAAGTGCTTTATCTTCAGTCTCACTAATTCTGACTTCCATTGCCTCAATTCTGCTCCTATGACTTTCTATGGAGTTGTCTAATTCTGAAACTTTATTGTTAATCTTCTAGATTTCTGATTGCTGTCTCTCTATGGACTCTTGCAGCCTATTAAATTTGTCTTTATGCTCTTCTTTAATCTTCTTAAGTTCCTCTATTGCGTGTTCTGCACTTTGCTTAATCTCCTTGCTGATCTCTTGAAGAGTTCTGTATATTAATCTTTTGTATTCTATCTCCAGTAATTCCAAGAAATTCTCTTCCTCCAGAAAATTTAGTGATTATTTTGGGATTTTGCTGAAGCCATCATGTCCTGCCTCTTTATGTGATATGATATGGACTGTTGTCTCCAAGCCATCAATAAGTTATTATATTTATTTATTTTATGTTTGCTTACTATGTCCTAGCTTCTTTTTTTGTTTTGTTTTGATATGCCAAAATAGGCTGCTTGTGTGAGCTAGCTCAATTACTGCTGCCCCTGAAGCTCCAATGTCCTGCCCCCAGTTGGCCAGAACTGCCACTAAGTATGTGAGCCCAGTAGTCCACCCACTCCTCCTGTATGGATTCAGCTCAGGTGTCCAGGTAGTCGGCCACCAAGTGTGTAGTGCAGGCTCTCACCTACAGTCCTAGACAGGCATGGGTGATTGGTGTAGGCACAGGCATCCGGCTGCAGCCGGTTATCACATGCTGAGCAAGAAAGGGGGCCGACAGCCACCCCTGAGTGTCTAGGAGTAAAGCGTGTCCCTGTTCCCTAGAACACGTCAGTGGGTGGGTTTTGCAGCTGGACTATGAACATCCAGTGCTGTTGGCTGTAAGGCCTAGGGGGCACCACTTATTCTTGGGCCTCTGTCACAGGTGGCTAGGTGGTGTGGGTGGAGCCACCAGTCCTCAGGCCCGTGTTGGGGGTAGGTGAGGACCCTGCTTAATGGTCAGAGCAGTGTCAAATGTCACGATCCTGCCACTTCACAGCTGAAACAGTTGAAGTTAGACTTCAGGTATATACCCTTTTGTACTGTGGTAATGAGGGCCTACACTGTTGAAATGGGCCCACACAAGTTTCTGCAGGGGGAAGGGTACTCAAAGTCCATGGACCCCTTATGCCTGTGCCTAGGCAAAGGAGCTGTGCCTACCCTGAGTTCCTGGCTTAGGGGAGCCAGCAGATTACTTTCCCCCATTTGTTAATTTGTTCCCTCTCCAAGGCCGGGAGAATGGCTCAGGGTTTGTGACAGGTCCTATTTCCGGCACACAGGACTCAGAACTCACTGAAGCCATCCCGGGCCCAGTGGAGAGCAGGGAGCAGGGAGGTAAATGAGAGAGAGGTTTTTCCCAAAGGGGCGGTGTTTTTGATCCACATGTTAGGCCAGATGCAAGTACTTATCTTTCGCTGATTGAGGGCTACTTTTCACTGGTTCTGGATGGCTGAGTAGACTCTCTGCCGCTGGGTCTCTCCCGATGTGGAAAATACCTCCCAAGCACCACTGCTTGCCTCACCGTGCACCAAGAGCTGATCCAGCCTGAAGGGTGCTGGCTACTGCTGGGTCATGTCTGACAACTCCTTGCTGCTTCTGAACCATCTCTCCCTCCCCTGCCACTCAGTCCAATTCCTCAACTTTGCCTTTGATGTTCAGGGCTCCTAGATGGTCATATATAATTGATTCACTTTTTTTTTTTCGTCTTTGTTGTAAGAGGGACCACCAGAAGCGTCTGACTACTCTGCCTTCTTGGCCCCACCTCCATGTTTTTATTTCTTGACTGCTACTTCCACGGGTGTTGATTGTGAATCCAAGTAAAATGAAATCCTTGACAACTTCAATCTTTTCTGTTTATCATGATGTTGCTTACTGGTCCAGTTGTGAGCATTTTTGTTTTCTTGATGTTGAGGTGTAACCCATACTGAAGTCTGTGGTCTTTGATCTTCTTCAGTAAGTGCTTTAAGTCTTCACTTTCAGCAAGCAAGGTTGTGTTATTTGCATACTGCAGGTTGTTAATGAGTCTTCCTCCAACCTGATGCCACGTTCTTCTTCATATAGTCTAGCTTCTCAGATTATTTGCTCAGCATACAGATTGAATAGGTACAGTGACAGGATGCAACCCTGAAACACACCTTTTCTGATTTAAAACATGCAGTATCCTCTTATTCTGTTAAAAAACAACTGCCTCTTGATCTGTGTACAGGTTCCTCATGAGCACAAGGAAGTGTTCTGGAATTCCCGTACTTTGCAATGTTATCTATAATTTGTTATGAGCCACATAGTCAAATGCCTTTGCATAGTCAATTAAACACAGGTAAACATCTTTCTGGTATTCTCTGCTTTCAACCAAGATCCATCTGACACCAGCTATGATATCCCTGGTTCCGTGTCCTCTTCTGAATCTGGCTTGAGTTTCTGGCAGTTCCCTGTCAATGTACTGCTGCAGCTACTTTTGAATGATCTTCAGCAAAATTTTACTTGCCTATCTTATGATATTGTTTGATAATTTCCACATACCATTGGATCACCTTTCTTTGATATGAGCATAAGGATGGGTCTCTTTCAGTCAGTTGGCCAGGTAACTGCCTTCCTAATTTCTTGGCATAGACTAGCAAGTACTTCCAGCATTGCAGTCATTTGTTGAAAACATCTGAATTGGTATTCTGTCAGTTCCTGGAGCCTTGTTTTTCTCCAGTGTCTTCAATGCAGCTTGGACTTCTTCCTTCAGTACCATCAGTTCTTGATCATATGCTACCTCTAGAAATGATTGAATGTCTACCAATTCTTTTTGGTACAGTGACTCGCTGTGTATTCCTTCAATCTTCTTTTGATGCCTCCTTTGTCATTCAATGTTTTGCCCATAGAATCCTTCAGTATTGCAACTGGAGGCTTGAATTTTTTCTTCAGTTATTTGAGCTTACGAAGTGTTGAGTGTGTTCTTTCCTTTTGGTTTTCTAACTCCAGGTCTTTGCATTTGTCATTATAATACTTTGTCTTCTCGAGCCACCCTCAAAATCTTCTGTTCAGCTCTTTTACTTTATCATTTTTTCTGTTCGCTTTAGCTACTCTACGTTCAGTAGTAAGTTTCAGAGTCTCTTCTGATATTTAGTTTGGTCGTTTCTTCCTTTCCTGTCTTTTTAATGACCTTTTGCTTTCTTCGTGTATAGGGAAATACCCAATTAGAAAACTTAATAAAAATTATCTCATTTATAATGGTGACAAGCAATAATGTAAGTCAGAGTTAACATAATAAAGAATGTCAATCCTTTATGTTGAAAATGTAAACATAAATTATTTATATACAAGTTGATTCTGGCTCCTAACATCCCTATAGCACAGTCAAACTGCCCTATAGGGTTTCCAAGTCTGAAATCTTTACACAAGTGGACTGCACATCTATCTCAGGCAGATAACCTGGGGGGATTCAGATTGCCAACCTTTCGGTTAGCAGCCGAGTGCTTAACTACTGGACCACTAGGGCTCCTATGTATGTGGAGCCCTGGTGGTGCAGTGGTTAATAGATCAGCTGCTAACCAAAAGATCAGCAGTTTGAATCCACCAGCTGCTCCGTGGAAACTCTATGGGGCGGTTCTACTCTGTCCTATAGGGTTGCTATGAGTTAGAATTGACTCGATGGCAATGAGTTTTTGTTTATTCTAATGCATGTATATAGTTCAAAATTTAAAAATGCAGAATGTGAAAAATATTATTGAAATATTCCATCCCACCCTTCCATAGCCATACAATGCCATTCTCCAGGGTACAATCACTATTAGTTTCTTACGCATTCTTTCAGAGATATCCTAGGCATAAATAGGCAAATACATATTTTTCCTCATTTTTTTTACAAAAATGACAGTATAATAGAACATTGCTCTATCCTTCATTTTTTTCATCTATCAATATATATTGGGAATAATTTCGTATCAGTACACATAGAATTGCCTCATTCTTTTTAAATGTCGTATTGCATTCCATTCACTCAAGCAATCCTATCTAAATAGAAATTAAGATTGGTACAAACAATGCTACTGTGAAAATTCTTGTACATTTATCAATTTTCACATGTGCAAAAATAGTTCAAATTGCTCGTGGTAGAACCGGTGAGTCAAAGGGCATGTGCATTTAAAATTTTGATAGATAGGCTAAATTGCCCTCCATAGAGGTGGCACCAATTTACATTCCCAGCAGCAATGTAGCTTAGTGCCTCTTTATCCCAAATTCTCTCCCCATCGCAATGTTTTTGTATTTCGGTTTTTGCCAACACGATAGGTAAAAAATGGTCCCATGCAAATCAAAACCACAATGAGATATGAGATACCACTTCACTCCCACTAGAACGGTTATAATCAAAAGACAGATAATGTCAAGTTTTGGCCAAGATGTAGAGGAATCAGAATCCTCACACATTGCTGGTGGGAATGTAGAATGATGTAGCCACTTAGGAAAATAGTCTGGTAGTTTCTCAAAAACTTTAACATAGAGTTACCATTTGACCTAGCAATTACATTCCTAGGAATATATGCAAGAGAAATGAAAACATATGTCTGTACAAAACTTGTACACAACTATTCATAGCTATTCCCAATAGCTAAGAAGTGAAAACAATCCAAATGTCCATCTACTAATTAATGGATAAACAAACTGTGGTATAGCATGTAATGGATATACCACAAAAAGGAATGAAGCAGTGACACATGCTACAGTAACCTTGAAAACATTATGCTAAGTGAAAGAAATCAGTCACAAAAGACCACGTATGATCCCATTTATACTATGTCCAGAGCAAGCAAATCTATAGAGATGGAAAGTAGATTAGTGGTTGCCACGGCTGGGTGTAGAGGGGGGAGTAGGGTAATAGCGGGATAATAGGTAAAAAGTATGAGGTTTCTTTTGTGAGTGATGAGAATGTTTTAAAATTGTGTTGATGGTTGCATAACTCTGTGAATATGCTAAAAATCACTGAATTGTACACTGTAAATGGGTGAATTGCATGGTATGTGAATTTATATCTGAATAAAGTTATTGCCAAAAAAATGCTCTTGGTTTAGTTTTAATTTGAATTTCTATTATTAAGAGTGAGGTTGAGCATCTCTTCATATATTTATTAGCCTTTCAGGTGTCCTCTTCTGAGAATCATCTATTCAAATCCATTACTTATTTAGTATTTATTTTCTATATTTTCCTTACCAATTTATAGGAGTTCTTTGTACATTTTAGATATGTTGAGTTGTTTTACAGATTGGCAAAAATTAGAAAGTTGATGTTAGACAGAAAAATGGCCCCCAAACATATCTGCATCCTGGTCCCTGGAACCTGTGAATACGCTAGATTACATGGCAAAGGGAATTAAGGCTGCAGATGGAATTAAGGCTGCTAGTAAACTAACCTTGAGATGGGAAGATTATCTTGCTTTATCCTCTTGGGCCCAATGCGATTAGAAGGGTTTTTATAATGGAGAAGGCCTGGTGGCAAAGTGGTTAAGAGCTTGGCTGCTAATCAAAAAGTCGGCAGTTCGAATCCACCAGTAGTTCCTTGAAAACCCTATGAAGCAGTTCTACTCTGTCCTATAGAATCACTATGGGTTGGAATTGACTTGATGCCAACAGGTTTGGTTTTTTGGTTTTATAATGTGGAGGAGGGAGGCAGAAGAGAGAGTATCAGAGCGATGTGAAGTGAGAAAGACTTGACTAGCCATTTCTAGTTGTTCTGTATGCTTCTGTGATGCTTTCAAATCCCATAAGGTATATGTCGCTATTACACTTTCAAAATACATATGTATATGCACTCCTAATCTGAAAGTTGAAATGTGCCATCTAGTCATTTCCAACTCATGATGACCCCGTGTGTTACAGAAGAGAACTCAGATCGATAGGGTTTTCTTTGCTGTTACATTTACAGAACCATACCAACAGAGCTTTCTTCTTGCAGCACCATTCAGTGGGTTAGAACTGCCAACCTTTAGGTGAGTAGTCAACTGCAAACCATTTGCACCACCCAGAAAACTTCTTGAAATGGAAGGGTCCATGAACCAAAGGAATGAAAGCATCCTCTGTAATCTGAGAAGAGCAAGGAATAGATTCTCCCCTGGATCCTCCAGAAGGAACCAACCCTGGCAACGCCTTGATTTTAGCCCTGTAAAATTCGTTTTGGACTTCTGACATCTGAAACTTTAGGATAAGAAATTTGTGTTGTTCTAAGACACTAAGTCTGTGGTAATTTGTTACAGAATCAACAGGAAATGAATACAATTGTAAAATACAAAATTCTGGAAAGAATAAGAATAAACAGATCTCCTTATCTGCATTAATGTGAGTGCCAGCCAACTGGTGCAGCCATGTTTGGAGAGCAATCCAGCAGTACTTAGCCCAAGTAAGTATGTGCATCACTGATGACCCAGAACTTCCATTCCTGGGTAGATACCTCAGAAAAATACATACATGCACAGGAGATGTGCATAAAGATGTTCATTTTTCAAGGTATTATTTGTGTTAGCAAGAATTTGGAGGAAACCTAGAAGCCTATTAATACGAGTAAGGATATGCAAATGTAGTTTATGTGTATGATGGGATACTATGCAGCAGGCTGAAGGAACGAATCAAAACTTCTCACAGCAACATGGATCCATTACAAAAACATGACTTTGAGAGAAGAAAGTTATAAAAGAGTGTCAAATTTATAACATAATGCCATTTGTTTAAAGCTTTTTAAAACATATAACAATGTTAGATACCACAGATTTATATGTATATAAATAAACACCACGGAACGCGGATTGAGAAGACATACTTTATATGTATGAAAGTGTCAATGGAAAGGACAACAGGACTGGAGATGGAGGATAAATGGGGAGAAAAGAAAATAAGATAAAACAAAAAATAAAAAGGGGTGTGGACTATAAAAGATGATTGCATGCCATGTACTCCATGTACTGACAATTACACTCAACACAATTCTGTACATCTAAAACCGAGACCCACAAACTTCTTCTGTAAAGGGACAGATACGATTTGCTGGTTACATACAGTCTGTCACATATTTTTCTTTATTTTTTTAATAGCTCTTTAGAAATGTAAAATCCATTCTTACCTCATGGGCCATATAAAAGCAGACCACAGACAGGATTTGGCCTGCAGACTGTAGTTTACTGATCCCTTATATAGGGTATTAAAAATGAAAAGAGGCTTCTGCTGCTAGTCCTGATGAAGTAACTAGTGCTACATTTGTCCTACCACCACAAACAACTAGAAAACTGGACAAAATATACGAAAGAACTATTTTCAGGCATTGGGTAACAGGCAGCCCCAGGACTGTGATCTCCAAGAGAAGAAAAACAGATGCGATGAACCTCACACTTGTCCTAGTTTTCTTCCTGAAGTAATTTTCTAAACCGGAACACAAAAGGGAAAAACCCAATCAAAACTTAGAGGTCTCACTGAGTGAAGAAGACAAAGATCAAAGACGAAGGAGGTGAGGTAGCAGGAATTTGTAAGTCAGAATACCAGAAAGGAGGGAGACAGATACATAGCTATTTCTAAATCTGCATAGGGACCTGTGAGGAGTTTGATGTGTATAGTGTGAAATTCCACACATCCAGACAGAAAAATTACCGGGGAGGTAAGCACAATTCCCAGAGTTCACACAAGAGTATAATATATTTAAGTTCCAACCTTTGAGAGTGGACTTTGTTTGACACCCGGGGCATCCAGTAGAGATCCCAGAAAAGACTACTGGAGACTTGCCCTAGCAAAATTAAAAACAAACCTCAAAAATATTAAGCTGATCTGCAAGTAAATTAACTGTCTGCCAAAACATTCAATAATTTTTAATGGAACAGAATCCAGTCACTCAGCAATAGAACGTTACAATCTGTAGTGTTCAATTAAAAAAAATAATTACTAGACAGGCAAAGAAGCACAATAATGTGGCTCATAACTAGGAGAAAAATCAGTAAATAGAAACAGATCCATAAATGACAGAGATGATGGAAATAGCAGACAAGAATTTTACAACAGCTATATAAATATGCTCAAAGATTTAAGAGAAAAAAACAATAAAAAGAAAAATGGAAACTATAAAAAAGAACTAAATGGAACTTGTAGGACTAAAAATATTTTAATATTTTATGTGAATAAGATTAGGGGTTGTTCACTTACATGAAAACTTCATTGGATGGAATTAACATATTTGACACTGAAAAAGAAAGAGAAATGAATTTGAAGATATAACAGTAGAAACTACCCAAACTGAAGGAAAGAGAGAAAAAAAGGCTAAAAAAGTGTGAACAGAGCTCAGAAACCTGTGGGACAATATCAAGCATTCTAATATTGTGTAATTGGAATCTAGAAGGGGGAGCAGAACAAACATTTAAAGCAATAATGCCTGAAAAAATTTTCCAAATTTGGCAAAAACTGTAAGACCAAAGATCCAAGAAGCTCAATCAACACTAAGTAGAATAAATGCCAAGGAAATCACACCAAGGTATATCAAAATATAATTGCTGAAAACAGTGATTAAAAAAAATCTTAAAAGCATTTTGGAAAACAAAGAAGAATAACTGCTGACTTTTCATCAGAAACAACGCAAGCAGAAGACCATGTTGTTTTTAGGTGCCTTCCATCAGTTCTGATTCGCAGCGACCCCATGTACAACAGAACAAAATATTGCCTGGTCCTGTGCCATCCTCATAATTGTTGCTATGTTTGAGCCCATTGTTGCAGCCGCTATGTCAAGCCATCTCATTGAGGCTCCTTCTCTTTTTCGTTGACTTTCCACTTTACCAAGCATGATGTCCTTCTCCGGGGACTGGTCTCTCCTGATAACATCTCCAAAGTACATGAGATGAAGTCTCACCATCCTCACTTCCAAGGAGCACTCTGGATGTATTTCCTTCAAAACAAATTTGTTCTTTCTTCTGGTAGTCCATAGTGTATACAATACACTTCACCAACACCATAATTCAAAGGCATCAATTCTTCTTCAGTCTTCTTTTTTCATTGTCCAGCATTCCCATGTATATGAGACAATTGAAAACACTGTGGCTTGAATCAGGCTCATCTTAGTCCTAAAAGTGACTTCTTTGCTTTTTAACACTTTAAAGAGGTCTTTTACAGCAGATTTGCCCAATGCAATGCTTTGTTTGATTTCTTGACTGCTGCTTCCATGGGCATTGATTGTAGATTCAAGTAAAATGAAATCCTTGACAATTTCAGTCTTTTCTCTTTTATCATGATGTTGCTTATTGGTCCAGTTGTGAGAATTTTTGTTTTCTTTATGTTGAGGTATAATCCATACTGAAGTTTGTGGTCTTTGATCTTCATCAGTAAGTGCGTCAAGTCCTCTTCACTTTCAGCAAACAAGGTTGTGTCATATGCATATCACTGGTTGTTAATGAGTCTTCCTCCAATCCTGATGCTGCATTCTTCTTCATATAGTCCAGCTTCTCAGATTATTTGCTCAGCATACAGATTGAATAAGTATAGTGAAAGGATACAACCCTGACACATGTCCTTCCTCATTTTAAACCACAGCGTATTCCCTTGTTCTGTTCGAACAACTGCTTCTTGGTCTATGTACAGGTCTTGCATGAGCACAGTTAAGTGTTTTGGAATTCTCTTTCTTTGTAATGTTATCCATAATGCGTTATGATTCGTGTAGTCCAATGTCTTTGCATAGTCAATAGCAAACATCTTTCTGGTATTCTCTGCTTTCAGCCAAGATTCATCTGACATCAGTAATGATATCCCTCATTCCACATCCTCTTCTGAATTTGGCTTGAATTTTTGGCAGTTCGCTGTTGATGTACTGCTGCAGCTGCTTTTGAATGATCTCCAGCAAAATTTTACTTGTGTTATACTAATGATATTGTTTGATAATTTCCCCATTCTGTTGGATCACCTTTCTTTGGAACAGGCACAAATATGGATCTTTTCTAGTTGGTTGGCCAGGTAGCTATCTTCCAATTCTTGGCATAGATGAGTGAGTGCTTCCAGCACTGTATCCATTTGTTGAAACATCTCAATTCTTATTTGTTCAATTCCTGTAGCCTTGTTTTTCACCATTCCCTTCATGCAGCTTGGACTTCTTCCTTCAGTACCATCAGTTCTTGATCATATGCTACTTCCTAAAATGGTTGAAAGTCAAACAAATTCTTTTTGGTACAGTGAGTGTGTATTCCTTCCATCTTCTTTTGATACTTCCTGTGTTGTTTAGTATTTTCCCCATAGAATCCTTCGGTATTGCAACTCAGGGCTTGAATTTTCTCTTCACTTCTTTCAGCTTGAGAAATGTCAAGCGTGTTCCTCCCTTTTGGTTTTCTAACTCTAGGTCTTTTCACATTACATTTTAATACTTTACTTTGTCTTCTTGAGTGGTCCTTTGAAATCTTCTGTTCAGCTCTTTGACTTCTTCATTTCTTCCTTTCACTTTAGCTACTCGACATTCAATAGTAAGTTTCAGAGTCTCTTCTGACATCCATTTTCGTCTTTTCTTTCCTTCCTGTATTTTTAATGACCTCTTGCTTTCTTCATGTGTGAAGTCCTTGATGTCATTCCACAACTCATCTTGTCATCAGTCATTAGTGTTCAACACGTCAAATCTATTCTTGAGATGGTCTCTAAATTCAGGTGGAATATATTCAAGGTCATACTTTGGCTCTTGTGGACTTCTTCTAATTTTCTTAACTTCAAGCAATTGGTGGTCTGTTCCACAGTCAGCCCTTGGGCTTGTTCTAACTCATGATATTGAGCTTTTCCATCATCTCTTTCCACAGATATAGTTGATTTGATTCCTGTGTATTCCATCTGGCGAGGTCCAAGTGTATAAAACCTGTTGCCACTGAGTCTATTCTGACTCATATCGACACTATAGGACAGGGTAGAACTGCCCCATAGGGTTTCCAAGGAGGGACTGTGAATTGAACTGCCAGCCTTTTGTTTAGCAGCAAAGCTCTTAACAACTGTGCCACCAGGGCTCCTCCACGTGTATAGTTGCCATCTGTTGTTGTTGTGGTTGTTGTTAGGTGCCATCAAGTCGGTTCCAACTCATAGCGACCCTATGTACTACAGAATGAAACACTGCCCGGTCCTGCACCACACTCACAATCATTGTTATGCATGAGCCCATTGTTGCAGCCACTCTGTCAATCTCTCTAGTTGAGAGTCTTCCTCTTTTTTGCTGACCCTGTACTTTACCAAGCATTATGATCTTCTCCAGTGACTGATCCCTCCTGACAACATGTCCAAAGTATGTAAGACATTGTTTTGCAATCCTTGCTTCTAAGGAGCATTCTGGTTGCGCTTTTCCCAAGACAGATTTGTTCATTCTTTTGGCAGTCCATGGCATATTCAATATTCTTTGCCAACACCACAATTCAAAGGCATCAATTCTTCTTCCGCCTTCCTTATTCATCATCCAGCTTTTGCATGCATATGAGGCAATTGAAAGCACAATGGCTTGGGTCAAGCGCGCCTTAGTCTTCAAGGTGACATCTCTGCTTTTCAACACTTTAAAGAGGTCTTTTGTAGCAGATCTGCCCAATGCAGTGCGTCTTTTGATTTCTTGACTGTTGCTTCCATGGGCGTTGATTGTGGATCCAAGTTAAATGAAATCCTTGACAACTTCAGTCTTTTCTCTGTTTAGCATGATGCTGCTTATTGGTCCAGTTGTAAGGATTTTTGTATTCTTTATGTTGAGGTGTAATCCATACTGAAGTCTGTAGTCTCTGATCTTCATCAGTAAGTGCTTCAAGTCCTCTTCACTTTCAGCAAGCAAGGTTGTGTCATCTGCACAAAGCAGGTTGTTAATGAGTCTTCCTCTAATCCTGATGCCCCATTCTTCTTTGTATAGTCCAGTTTCTTGAATTATTTGTTCAGCATATAGATGGAATAAGTGAAAGGATGCAAGGATGCAACCCTGACACACACTTTTCCTGACTTTAAACCAC
Source organism: Dugong dugon (assembly GCA_030035585.1). Taxonomy (NCBI): domain Eukaryota; kingdom Metazoa; phylum Chordata; class Mammalia; order Sirenia; family Dugongidae; genus Dugong; species Dugong dugon. The sequence continues at coordinate 96,344,423 of CM057462.1, forward strand.
ACAGTATCCCCTTGTTCTGTTTGAATGACTGCCTCATGGTCTATGTAGAGATTCCGCAAGAGCACAATGAAGTGTTCTGGAATCCCCATTCTTCACAATGTTATCTATAATTTGTTATGATCCACACAGTCGAATGCCTTTGCATAGTCAATAAAACACTGTAAACATCTTTCTGGTATTCTGTGCTTTCAGCCAAGATCCATCTGACATCAGCTATGATATCCATGGTTCCACATCCTCTTCTGAATCTGCCTGAATTTCTGGCAGTTCCCTGTCAAGGTTCAGCTGCAGCTGCCTTTGAATGACCTTCAGCAAAATTTTACTTGCATATGATATTAATGATATTATTTGATAATTTCCACATTTGATTGGATCACCTTTCTTGGGAGTAGGAATAAATATGAATCTCTTTTAGTTGGTTGGCTAAGTAGCTGTCTTCCAAATTTCTTGGCATAGACAAGTGAGCATTTCCAGTGCTGCATCCATTTGTTGAAACGTCTCAACTGATACTCCGTCAATTCCTGGAGCCTTGTTTTTTGCCAGTGCCCTCAGTGCAACTTGGACTTCTTTCTTCAGTATCATCGGTTCCTGATCATATGCTACCTCTTGAAATGGTTGAACATCAACCAGTTCTTTTTGATATAGTGACTCTGTGTATTCCTTCCATCTTCTTTGGATGCTTCCTGAATTGTTTAATATTTTCCTCATAGAATCCTTCACTATTGCAACTCGAGGCTTGAATTTTTTCTTCGGTTCTTTCAGCTTGAGCAATACTGAGCATGTTCTTCCCCGTTGGTTTTGTATCTCCAGCTCTTTGCACATGTAATTATAATACTTTACTTTGCCTTCTCGAGCTGCCTTTTGAAATTTTCTGTTCAGTTCTTTTACTTTATCATTTCTTCCTTTTGTTAGCTACTCGATGTTCAAGAGCAAGTTTCAGAGTCTCTTCTGACATCCATTTTGGTCTTTGCTTTCTTTCTTGTCTTTTTAATGACCTCTTGCTTTCTTCATGTATGATGTCCTTGATGTCATTCCACAACTCATCTGGTCTTCGGTCATTAGTGTTCAATGCATCAAATTTATTCTTGAGATGGTCTCTAAATTCAGGTGGGATATATTCAAGGTCATACTTTGGCTCTCATGGACTTGTTCTAATCTCCTTCAGTTTCAACTTGAACTTGCATATGAGCATTGATGGTCTGTACCACAGTTCGCCTCTGGCCTTGTTCTGACTGATGATAGTGAGCTTTTCCATCATCTCTTTCCACAGGGGTAGTCTATTTGTTTCCTGTGTGTTCCATCTGGCAATATCCATGTGTATATTCGCCGTTTAAGTTGTTGAAAAAGGTATTTGCAATGAAGAAGTCGTTGGTCTTGCAAAATTGTATCATGCAATCTCCGGCATCGTTTCTATCACCAAAGCCACATTTTCCAAATACTGATCCTTCTTTTTTGTTTCCAACTTTCACATTCCAATCACCAATATTTATCAATGCATCCTGATTACATGTTTCATCAATTTCAGACTGCAGAAGCTGGTAAAAATCTTCATCTTTGGCCTTAGTGGTTGGTGGGTAAATTTGAATAATAGTCTCATTAACTGGTCTTCCTTCTAGGCATGTGGATATTATCCTATCACTGATTGCATTGTACTTCAGGATAGATATAGAAATGTTCTTTTTGACAATGAATGCAATGCCATTCCTCTTCAAGTTGTTATTCCCAGCATAGTAGACCATATGATTGTCCCATTCAAAATGGCCAGTACCAGTCCATTTCAGCTCACTAATGCCTAAGATATTGATGTTTATGTGTTCCATTTCATTTTTGACCATTTCCAACTTTCCTAGATTTCATACTTCGTACATTACATGTTCCAATTATTAATGGATATTTGCAGCTATTTCTTCTCATTTTGAGTCATGCCACATCAGCAAATGAAGGTCCTGAAAGCTTGACTCCATCCACATCATTAAGGTCAACTCTACTCTGAGGAGGCAGCTCTTTCCCAGTCATCTTTTAAGTGCCTTCCAACCTTGGGGGCTCATCTTCCAACACTATATCAGACAATGTTCCCCTGCTATTCAGAAGGTTTTCTCTGGCTAATTCTTTCAGAAGTAGACTTCTGGGTCCTTCTTCCTAGTCTGTCTTAGTCTGGAAGCTCAGCTGAAACCTGTCCACCATGGGTGACCCTACTGATATTTGAATACTGGTGGCATAGTTTCCAGCATCACAACAACATGGAATCCCCCACAGTACAAAAAACTGACAGACATGTGGGGGCCATTTATGTTGATGAAAAAAGGTATTTGCATCGAAGAAATCAATGGTTTTACATAATTCTATCATGAGATCTCCTGCATCGTTTCTATCACCAAGGCCATATTTTCCAACTATCAGTCTTTCTTCTTTGTTTCCAACTTTATCATTCCAATTACCAGTAATTATCAATGCATCCTGACTGCATGTTTGATCAATTTCAGACTGCAGAAGTTGTTCAAAATCTTCAATTTCCTTATCTTTGGCCTTAGTGGTTTGCAAAAATTTGAGTAATAGTCATATTAACCGGTCTTCCTTGTAGGCGTATGGATATTTTCCTATCACTGACAGTATTGTATTTCAGGACAGATCTTGAAATGTTCTTTTTGACAATGAATGCAATGCCATTTCTCTTCAATTTGTCATTCCCAGCATAGTAGACCATATTACAGTCCGATTCATAATGGCCAATACCAGTCCAATTCAGCTCACTAATGCCTAGGATGTCAATGTTTTTGAAGTACATTTCGTTTTCTATGACTTCCAATTTTCCTAGATTCATACTTCGTACATTCCACGTTCCAATTACTAATGGATGTTTGCAGCTATTTCTTCTCATTCCTGACTCAGGGCGACCTCATGTGTGTGTCAGAGTAAAACTGTACTCCATAGGGCTTTTGATGGCTGATTTTTGGGAAGTAGATCACCAGGTTTTCTTCTGAGGCAATTCTGGATGGACTAAAACCTCCAGTCTTTCAGTTATCAGCCAAGTGCATTAACGATTTTCACCACCCAGGGATTCTATGTTCTGAGAACCCATGAAAGACTTAGTTGGAGAACCAAAAATTCTATCTCTGATGATCAGGTAACAAGCCATTGTATTATGGAATCTGTGAATCCTGTAACTCATATTTCTTTAACATTTAGCTGCTGAGAATGGCAGAGCCAGATTGTGAATGAAATTTATACTGTGTAGGACCTTGTAACCAACAATGTCTTAAAATTGCCTCATGTCTCATGTTACTCTTTAACCTTTATTTTCATATAACACTGCTTTTTAAAAATCTGTTCATATTTTACATTCTGACATCATACGTATTAGAAGAACCTGTCTAAAGTTCTTTTTGGAATGAGGTAAAATATAAATAAATTTAAATAAAAGAAAAAGGTTCTACCCACTGGCCTTAAGAAGCTGGAAGGAATCTGGCTTCTGGGGCCATGGATAGAGAAAGAGATAATGGCAGAAATCTTAACACCAAGACCGAACGATAGATACTGATAAGGTCTGAATTCACACTGCCCCTGCCGAGTAGGAAGACAGAGCATATAATTTATCATAAAACCTGGCCTACTATGGTGAGGAGTACCTGGCTTAACAAATGATTAAGCACTCAGCTGTTAACCAAAAGGTTGGAGGTTCAAGCCCACTCAGAAGTGTCTTGGAAGAAAGGCCTGGTGATCTACTTCCAAAAAATCAGCCATTGAAAGCCCTATGGAACACAGTTCTACTCTGACAAACATAGGGTTGCCATGAGTTGGCGTCAACTCAACAGCAACTGGTTTTTCTGGTTTTTAGTATGGTGAAGCTTATAGGCCTCCAGCACAAGCAAAAGTAAACCATTCTGTAAAGGTCTCCCCACAACTCAGAGCATATAGGCTTCCCACAGGGTAATAACTCCCACTAGACATGAACCCAAAGTAAAAAAAATTACAGCTTTTGAGGGGAAGTGAACTACCATGAAAACATGCAACAATGGGCCACGTTCACACTCCAATAACTACAATAAATAAGCACTGGGAAGAGATTTGACTGTTTAAATGAATGTTTAAAATATTCAAGAAGATAAAGAAGAGGAAACAGTGGTCAAAGAGGCAAGAAAAGAATAGCTAGTGTCACATTAGAGAAACCAGGCAAGGTGAGAGACTTAACATGGATGAACTGGTCAACAGTGTCAACAGTTCTGGGGAATAAAAAATTGAGAACATGACAAGATTTGGTGGTTGGTTGACACTGTTAGCTTTTAAAAGAGGAGCTTCAGGACAATGGCTGTGGAATTCTTCTGATTTGAGGACATATGGAGGTGAGTATGAGGTAAAAAAGAAAATGAGACGTCAACCATATTTTATTCTTTCCAGAAGTTTGGCAGTAAAGGGGGTGACGGGCTACAGTTTGAAGGGGCAGAAGACTCAAAGAGAAGGTTAATTTTTTCTTTTTTAGGACTGGTATACATGAGCCTGTTGAAAGCCATGTGGAAGGAGATAGTGAAGAAGAAGTGCATAAAAATATAGAATAATAATAATTGATGGGGAAGGCAAGATCCAGAGTTGAGATCATCAATGTTCTTGGCCTTGGCCTTGACCAAGAGTGATGCTTCTTCCCCAGAGGCATGAAGAATAAAGCATACACATTTTGAGGCAGAAAGGAAGAAACCTAAGGCTGTTAATAGCAGATAACATTTATCTTCTCAATTAGATAGGGAAGTGAAGGAGGAATGAAGTGGGGCTTGAGAGCAGTGAAGGTTTCTAACTACAGCTGCACAGAAAGCAATGGATAGCAAGCAACTTACTGGTTGAACCAAATTGTTGTGTCCCTCACACACTTGCTAAGGTTGGCCTTCTACGACCTCACTATAATTAAATTAATATTTATTCACCAATGACCAACTAATATAGGTCGTTAACTTCAACAGATATTTAGCACCATTATGTGCCAGCTACTATCTGTCTGTAAATTTGCCATACTGTGGTGGCTGGCATGTTGCTATGATACTGGAAGCTACACCACTGGTATTTCAAATACTAGCAGGGTGAACAAGTTTCAGTAGAATTTCCAGAGTAAGACAGATAAGGAAGAAAGACCTGGTGATCTACTTCCAAAAAATTGACAATGAAAACCTTATGGATCACAACAGAACATTGTCTGACTCACTTGATTTTGACATGTCATCAGGAGGGATCTGTCACTGGAGGTGGACATCATGTTTGATGAAGGAGCAGGCCAGTGAAGGCAAGGAAGACCCTTGGTGAGACGGATTGGCACAATAACCACAACGATGGACTCTTGAACTTGCTGACGATCATGAGGATGACACAGTACAGGGTAACATTTCATTCTGTTATACTTAAGTTTGCCATAAGTCAGAGTCAACTTGACAGCAGCTATCTATCTATCTGTCTGTCTGTCTGCCTGTCTATCTATCTGTCTGTCTGTCTGTCTATCTACCTACCTATCTCTATGCGCCAGACTCTGCACTAGGGCTAGAGATACAGCAGTGAACAAAGCAGACAGGGAGCAGGCCCAGATACGTTCACAGTCTAGCTTACAGTGTAAGTGACATGCTTTCATATATAATATCTAATTTAACCTTAGTCATTATTTAAAATGACAAGCAGAATGTATTGAAGGACACAGCATATCTTGTGTTTCTCTATGTCCTCACCATCTAATTGAGAGCTTCTGGTCATTCATTCCATCATAGGGTGAAGAGAACAGAAGATTTCCCATCCCTGAAGGTGAGGTATACAAAGTGAAATCCTGGAGCCTTAGACTGTTTTTTCCCTATCATGAAGTAGAGCTGAGTTTGAGGAAAAGAAGCCAGGCTGTTTGCTTCTTCCTATCATGGTAAGCAAATGACCCATTATCCTTCTATTAAAGTCACCATTTTGCCTAAACATTTCAAGCTGGATTTCTATTGCTGGAGACTAAAAAATCCTAGCTAATCCAGTCATGACAGTGGCTGATACTCCCGAAGTGTTTTTGTTGTTGTTGTTGTGCTTTAAGTGAAAGTTCACAATTCAAGTTAGCCTCTCACACAAAAATGTATACATACATTGTTATGTGACCCTAGTTGCTCTCCCTATACTATGACAGCACACTCTTCCTTTCTACTCCGGATTTCCCATGTCCATTCAACCAGCTCCTGACCCTCTCCGCCTTCTCATCTCACCTCTGGACAGGAGCTGCCCATTTAGTCTCATGTATCTACTTGAGCTAAGAAGCACACTCTTCACGAGTATCATTTTATGTACCACAGTCCAATCTAATCATTGTCTGAAGAATTGGCCTTGGGAATGGTTTTAGTTTTTGGCTCTCAGAGAGTCTGGGGACCATGTCTTCTGGGGTCCCTCCAGTCTCAATCAAACCATTAAGTCTGGTCTTTTTACTAGAATTTGAGTCCTGCACCCCACTTTTCTCCTGCCCCGTCAGGGACTCTCCATTGTGTTCCCTGTCAGGGCAGTCAGTGGTGGTAGCCAGGCACCATCTAGTTCTTCTGGTCTCAGGCTGATGAAGTCTCTGGTTTATATGGCCCTTTCTGTCTCTTGGGCTAATACATTCCTTGTGTCTATGGTATTCTTCATTCTCCTTTATTCCCGGTGGGTTGGGACGAATTGATGCATCTTAGATGACTGCTTGCCAGCTTTGAAGACCCCAGGTGCCACTCACCAAAGTGGGATGCAGAACCTTTTCTTAATAAACTTTGTTATGCCAATTGACCTAGATGTCCCCCGACACCATGGTCCCCAGACCCCCGCCCCTGCTGCTCTGTCCCTGAAGTGTTTGGTTGTATTTGGGAAACTTCTTAGCTTTTGGTTTAGTCCAGTTGTGCTGATCTCCCCTGTATTGTGTGTTGTCCTTCCCTTCACCTAAGATAATTCTTGTTTACTATCTAGTTAGTGAATACCCCCCTCCCTCCCTCCTCACCCTCGTAACCATCAAAGAATGTTTTCTTCTGTGTTTAAACCTTTTTTTGAGTTCTTATAATAGTGGTCTTATATAATATTTGTCCTTTTGCGACTACTTTCACTCAGCATAATACCTTCCAGATTCCTGCATATTATGTTTCACAGATTCATCATTGTTCTTTATCATTGAGTAGTATTCCATTGTGTGAATATACCATAATTTGTTTATCCATTCGTCTGTTGATGGGCACCTAGGATGTTTCCATCTTTTTGCTATTGTGAACAGTGCTGCAAGGAACATGGATGTGTATATCTATTCGTGTGATGGGTCTTATTTCTCTAGGATATATTCCAAGGATTGGGATTGCTGGACTGTATGGTACTTCTATCTCTAGCTTTGAAGGAAGTTCCAAATTGATTTCCAAAGTGGTTGTACCATTTTACATTCCCAACAGCAGTGTATAAGTGTTCCAGTCTCTCCACAACCTCTCCAACATTTATTATTTTGTGTTTTTTGGATTAATGCTAGCCTTGTTAGGATGAAATGGTATCTCATTGTAGTTTTGATTTGCATTTCTCTAATGGCTAATGATCGTGAGCATTTCCTCGTGTGTCTGTTAGTCACCTGAATGTCTTCTTTGGTGATGTGCCTGCTCATATCCTTTGCCCATTTTTTAATTGGGTTGTTTGTCTTTTTGTTGTTGAGGTTTTGCAGTATCTTATAGATTTTAGAGATTAGATGCTGATCAGATCTGTCGTAGCCAAAAATTTTTCCCAGTCTATATGTTGTCTTTTGACTCTTTTGGTGAAGTCTTTTGATGAGCATAAGTGTTTGATTTGTAGGCGCTCCCAGTTACTTACTTTCTCTTCTGGTGTTTGTGCATTGTTACTTATGGTTTGTATTCTGTTTATGCCATGTGTTAGGGCTCCTAGCATTGTCCCTATTTTTTCATCCATGATCTTTATCGTTTTAGATTTTATATTTAGGTCTTTGATCCATCTTGACTTACTTGTTGTGCATGGTGTGAGGCATGGGTCTTGTTTCATTTTTTGCAGATGGATATCCAGCTATGCCATCACCATTTGTTAAAGAGACTGTCTTTTCCCCAATTAACGGACTTTGGGCAGCTTTGTCAAATATCAGCTGTTCATAGGTGGATGAATTTACATCTGGATCCTCAATTATGTTCCATTGGTCTATGTATCTGTTGTTGTACCAGTACCAGGCTGTTTTGACTACCGTGGCAGTGTAATAGGTTCTAAAATCAGGTAGTGTGAGGCCTCCCACTTTGTTCTTCTTCTTGAGTAATGCTTTACTTATCTGGGCCCTCTTCCCTTTCCATATGAAGTTGGTTATTTGTTTCTCCATCTCCTTAAAAAAATGCCCTTGGAATTTGGATTGGGATTGCACTGTATCTGTAGAGTGCTTTGGGTAAAATTGACATTTTCACAACGTTGAGGCTTCCTATCCGTGAGCAAGGTATGTTTTTCCACTTCTGTATGTCTCTTTTGGTTTCTTGTAGTAGTGTCTTGTAGTTTTCATTGTATAGGTCTTTTACATCTCTGGTTAGATTTATTCTAAGTATTTTAACTTCTTGGGGGCTATTGTAAGTGGTATTTATTTGGTGATTTCCTCTTCGAAGTCCTCTTTGTTGGTGTAGAGGAATCCAACTGATTTTTGTATGTTTATCTTGTATCCTGATACTTTGCTGAAATCTTCTATTAGTTCCAGTAGTTTTCTTGTGGATTCTTGGGGTTTTCTGTGTATAAGATCATATCGTTTGCAAATAGAGATACTTTTACTTCTTCCTTACCAGTTTGGATGCCCTTTATTTCTTCTTCTAGCCTAATTGCTTGGGTTAGGACTTCCAGCACAATGTTGAATAAGAGTGGTGATAAAGGGCATCCTTGTCGGTTCCCGTTCTCAATGGGAATGCTTTCAAACTCTCTCCATTTAGGATGATGTTCACTGTTGGCTTTGTATGAATTCCCTTAATTATGTTGAGGAATTTCCTTTCTTTTCCTATCTTGCTGAGAGTTTTTATCATAAATGGGTGTTGGACTTGGTCAAATGCCTTTTCTGCATCAGTTAATAAAATCATGTGGTTCTTGTCTTTTGTTTTATTTATGTGATGGTCTACATTGATTCTTTTTCTAACGCTGAACCATCCCTGCATACCTGGTATAAATCCCACTTGATCATGGTGAATTATTTTTTTGATGTTGTTGAATTCTATTGGGTAGAATTTTGTTGAGGATTTTTGGGCCAATGTTCATGAGGGATATTGGCCTATAATTTTTTGTGGTGTCTCTGCCTGGTTTTGGTATCAGGGGTATGCTGGCTTCATAGAATGAGTTTTGAAGTACTCCATCCTTTTCTATGCTCTGAAATACCTTTAGTAGTAGTGGTGTTAACTCTTCTCTGAAAGTTTGGTAGAATTCTCCAGTGAAATCATCCGGGCTGGAGCTTTTCTGGGGGAGGAGTTTTTAAATTACCTTTTCAATCTCTGCTCTTGCTTTAGGTTTATTTAGTTGTTCTACCTCTATTTGTGTTAATTTAGGTAGGTGGTGAGTTTCTAGAAATTTGTCCATTTCCTTTTGGTTTTCAAATTTGTTAGAGTACAATTTTTCACAGTATTCTGTTATGATTCTTTTAATTTCAGTTGGGTCTGTTGTGATATCACCCATCTCATTTCTTATATAGGTTATCTGCTTCCTCTCCTGTTTTTCTTTTGTTAGTTTGGCCAATGGTTTATCAATTTTGTCCATCTTTTCAAAGAATCAGCTTTTGGTCTTGTTAACTCTTTCAACTGTTCTTCTATTCTCTATTTCATTTAATTCTGCTCTAATTCTTATTATTTCCTTTCTTCTGGGCCCTGAGGGCTTCTTTTGCTGCTCTCTTTCTACTTGTTACAGATGTAGGGTTAATGTTTTGATTTTGGCCCTTTCTTCTTTTTGGATGTGTGTGTTTATTGGTATAAACTAACCTCTTAGCACTGTTTTTGCTGTGTCCTAAAGATTCTGGTAGGATGTGTTTTCATTCTTGTTTGATCCTATGAATTTCTTTATTCCATCCTTAATTTCTTCTATAACCCAGTAGTGTTTGAGCAAGGTGTTGTTCACTTTCCATGTATTTGATTTTTTTTTCCCTGCTTTTTTTGTTATTGTTTTCTACTTTTATGGCTTTATGGTCAGAAAAGATGCTTTGTAGTATTTCGATGCTTTGGATTCTGTTAAGACTTGCTTTATGGCCTAATGTGGTCTATTCTGGAGAATGTTCCATGTGCGTTGGAAAAGACAGTATACTTGGCTGCTGTTGGGTGGAATGTCCAGTATATGTACATGAGATCAAGTTGGTTGATTGTAGCATTTAGATATTCCATGTCTTTATTGAGCTTCTTTCTGGATGTTCTTTCCTTCACTGAAAGTGATGTGTTGAAGTCTCCTACTACTATTGTGGAGCTGTCTATCTCTCTTTTCAATGCTGTTAGAGTTTGTTTTATATATTTTGGAGCCCTGGAATTGGGTGAAAAAATATTTATTATACTTATGTCCTCCTAGCATGTTCATCCTTTAATCATTATATAGTGTCCTTCCTTACCCTTTGTGGTGGATTTTACTTTAAAGTTTATTTTGTCAGAGATTAATATTGCCACTCCTGCTCTTTTTTGAGTGTTGTTTGCTTGATATATTTTCTTCCATCCTTTGAGTTTTTGTTTGTGTCTTTAAGTCTAAGGTGTGTCTCTTGTAGGCAGCATATGGAAAGATCGTGGTTTTTTTATCCAGTCTGCCACTCTCTGTCTCTGTATTGGTTCATTTAGTCCATTTACATTCAGTGTAATTATTGATAGGTATGAGTTTAGTGCTGTCCTTTTGATGGCTTTTTTTGTATGTGGTTGACTGTTTCTTTGTTCCACTTAATTTTCTGTGCTGAGTTGTTTTTCTTCATGTATTTTCATTTTTGTTGATTTTGTATTTGCTGAGTCTTTATATTTTTCATGTTTTTTATTTTGATGTGTAGGATTTTTAGTTTCCTTTGTGGTTACCTTAATATTTACACCTATTTTTCTAAGTTTAAACCAGTCTTTTATTTTTTATATTGCCTTGACTTCCTCTCCATACGAAAAATCTATGTTTACAATTTTTAGTCCCTCTTTTTTGTTTTAATGTTGTTATCTTTTACATATTGACATCTCTGTTTCCCTATTTTCAGTGTTTTAGCTTTGATTTATTTTTGTGGCTTCCCTATCTGGGTTGGTATCTGGTTGCTCTGTTCTGTGTTCTAGTCTTGGGTTGTTATCTGATGTTATTGATTTTCTAACCAGAGGTATCCCTGTAGTATTTCTTGTAATTTTGGTTTGGTTTTTGAAAACTCCCTAAACTTCTGTTTATCTGGAAATGCCCTAATTTCGCCATCATATTTGAGACACAGTTTGGTAGATATATAATTCTTGGCTGGCAATTTCTTTTCCTTCAAGGCTTTAAATATGTCATCCCAGTGCCTTCTTGTCTGCATGGTTTCTGCTGAGTAGTCTCAGCTTAGTCTTACTGACTCTCCTTTGTAGATGACTTTTCGTTTATCCCTAGCTACTGTTAAAATTCTCTCTTTATCTTTGGTTTTGGCAAGTTTGATTATAATATGTCTTGCTCAGTTTCTTTTGGGATCTGATCTACCTTATGTGCGGTTCCATGAGCATCTTGGATAGATATCTTCTCATCTTTCATGATATCAGGGAAGTTTTCTGCCAACAAATCTTCAACAATTCTCTCTATATTTTCTGTTATCCCACCCTGTTCTGGTACTCCAATCACTCGTAGGTTATTCCTCTTAATAGAGTTCTACATAATTCTTAGGGTTTCTTCATTTTGAAAATTATTTTATCTGATTTTTTCCTCAGATAAGCTGGTGTTAAGTACTTATCTTCACTCTCACTGATTCTGACTTCCATTGCCTCTATTCTGCTCTTATGACTTTCTATGGCGTTGTCTAATTCTGAAATTTTATTGTTACTCTTTTGGATTTCTGATAGCTGTCTCTCTATGGACTCTTGCAGCCTGTTGAATTTGTGATTACGCTCTTCTCTAATCTTCTTAAGTTTCTTTATTGCTTGATCTGTGGTTTTCCTGATCTCCTTTCCGATCTCTTGAAGAGTTCTGTGTATTAATCTTTTTATTCTGCCTCCGGTAATTCCAAAAAATCCTCTTCCTCTGGAAAATTTCTAGATTCTTTATTTTGGGAGCTTGCCTCTTTATGTGATTTGATATTGACTCTTGTCTCCGAGCCATCAATAAGTTATTATATTTATTTATTTTATGTTTGCTGACAGTGTCCTAGCTTCTTGCTTTGTTTTGTTTTGATATGCCCAAATAGGCTGCTTGCGTGAGCTAGTTTGATTATTGGCGCCTATGAATCTCTAACATCCTGCCCCCAGTTGGCCAGAACTGCCACTAAGTATGTGAGCCCAGGAGTCCACCCACTCCTCCTGTATGGATTCAGCTCAGGTGTCCAGGTAGTCAGTCACCAAGTGTGTGGTGCAGGCTCTCACCTACAGTCCTAGGTTGGCAGAGATGATTGGTGTAGGCACAGGTATCTGGCTTCAGTAAGAAGTTATGTGCTGAGCAAGGCAGGGAGCTGATGGCTGCCCCTGAATGTCTGGAAGGAGAGCATGTCCCTGTTCCTTAGAGCACGTAGGTGGGTGGTTTTGCAGCCAGACTATGGGCATCCAATGATGTTGGCTGTAAGGACTCAGGGGCATCACTTATTCTTGGACCCCTGCCACGGGTAGCTAGGTGGCGTGGGTAGAGCCACCAGTCCTCAGGCCCCTGATGCGAGCAGGTGAGGAACCTGCTTAATGGGCAGAGCAGTGTCAAATGTCAAGAACCTGCCACTTCACAGCTGAAACAGTTAAAGTTAGACTTCAGGTGTATACCCTGTTGTACTGTGGTAATGAGGGCCTACACTGTTGAAATGTGCCCACACAAGTCTATGTTGGGCTGAAAGGCATTCAAAGTCCATGGACCCCTTATGCCTGTGCCTGGGCAAAGGAGCTGTGCCTACCCTGAGTTCCTGGTTTAGGGGAGCCATCAGATTATTTTTTCCCTGTGTGTTAATTTGTTCCCTCTCCATGTCTGGGAGAATGGCTCAGGATGCCTGATGGTCCTACTTCCAGCCCAGGGGACTTGGCAATCACTGAAGCTGGCCCAGGTCCCAGTGAAGAGTGGGGAATGGGGAGGTAAACGGGAAACAGGTTTCTCCCAAAGGAGGTGTTTTTTGTTCCACATTGTAGGCCAGACGCAAGTACTTATCTTTTGCCAGTTGAGCACTGCTTTTCACTGATTCTGGATGCCCAAGTAGACTGTCTGCTGCTGGGCCTCTTCTGATGTAGAACACACTTCCCAAGCACCACTGCTTGCCTCACCGTGCACTCTAGCCAATCCAGCCTTAAGGGCACTGGCTCCTGTGTGGTCAGATCTGGCAACTCCTCGCTACTTCCAAACCGTCTCTCCCTCCCCCCACCACTCAGTCTGATTCCTCAACTTTGCCTTTGATGTTCAGGCCTTCTAAATTGTCATATACCATTGATTCACTTGTTTTTTTGGGTGTTTGTGGCAAGAGGGACCACGGGAAGCATCTAACTTCTCCGCCATCTTGGTCTGCCTCCTCTTCATGGAGTTTTTAAAGGCACACCTAGCAAGTAGTGTTTTCATGAATTAGCTCACTCCTCACAATAATCTTGTGAGGTAGGCACCATTATTAGGCCAAATTCACAGAAGAGGAAACTAAAGGACAGAGATTAAGTAATTCACTTACCAGTAAGTAGCAGAATCAGGACTAGAATCTAGTCAGGGGCAAGAGCCTATGCCCAAAGCCACTAAGTACACTTCCTCTCAGAGTGAGCACTTGTCTAGTGGAAGAGATAGGGTTTGTATATAAAGCGGTATTGTTGTTGTTAGTTGCTGTCAAATCGGCTCTGACTCATGGCGACCCCATGTACAACAGAATGAAACATTGCCCAGTCCTGCACCATCTTCACAATTGTTGGTATGCTCAAAGCCACCCTGTATTTTGAGTGCCTTCCAACCTAGGGGGCTCATCTTCCAGCACTATATCTAACAATATTCTGTTGTGATCCATAGGGTTTTCACTGGCTAATTTTTGGAAGTAGATCCCCAAGCCTTTCTTCCTAGCGTGTCTTAGTTTGGAAGCTTTGCTGAAATTTGTCCATCATGAGTGACCCTGTTAGTATTTGAAATACCAGTGGTATAGCTTTCAGCATCACAGCAACACACAAGCCACCATAGTACAACAAACTGACAGACGGGTGGCAGTACTATAAAGTAGAAAGTAGTAAATACCTTGAAAACTACAGAAAATGCTCTTCTTGCTAAGGAGAATCCACTTCTTGCTAAGGAGAACCCGCCCTATGACTTATGACATTGTTTTGGAAGAAGACACGAGCATCAGATCAAGTAAATGGCTAAGGAAAGACAAGGAAGAAAAGTCTTTAAAAATCAAACATTAAAAACTGTTATTGTAAAATAACCTATCCCCCTGGACCAATAACTGGACCAATAAGCAACATCATGATAAATGGAGAAAAGATTTACCTTTTCAAGGATTTCATTTTACTTGGATTCACAATCATCGCCTATGGAAGCAGCAGTCAGGAAATCAAACGATGTATGACATTGGGCAAATCTGCTGCAAAAGACCTCTTTAAAGTGTTAAAAAGCAAAGATGTCACTTTGAGGACTGAGGTGAGCCTGACCCAAGCCATGATATTTTCAATCATCTCATACGCATTTGAAAGCTAGACAATAAATAAGGAAGATTGAAGAAGAATTGATGTCTTTGAATTATGATGTTGGGGAAGAATAGTGAATATACCATGGATTGCCAGAAGAATGAACAATCTGTCTTGGAAGAAATACAGTCAGATTGCATCTTGGAAGTGAGGATGGGGGAGACTCCATCTCAAGTACTTTGGACATATCATCAGGAGGAACCAGCCCCTGGAGAAAGACATCATGCTTGGTAAAGTGGAAAGTCAGTGAAAAAGAGGAAAACCCTCAACAAAATGTATTGACACAGTGGCTGCAACAATGGGCTCAAGCATAGCAACAACCGTGAGAATGGCACAGGACGAGGCAGTGTTTCATTCTGTTGTACATACGGTCGCTAAGAGTTGAAACCAACTTGATGGCACCTAAGAACAACAACAAACCTATCCCCCTACCTCCAATAACAACAAAAACAATTTATTCTAAAATAATCTAGTCTTCTAACCCCAATAACAACAACAAGAAAAAGCAAGTTATCTGCTATATTAAGACAACTGTGGTCATAAAAATCAAGGTTTCTTTCAACCTAAAAAAACCTCTTGAAAATGTATTGCTCCTATCCAAGCCATGACATTTTCCACGTGATTTGTTCATCTATAAACAACATCTGTGCTTGCTCAATGTCAACCTTAGAAAAGTTCTGACTCTGCATTTTTATAATCTTTGGAGATTGCTCGTGATCTAAGAATCTTGCATCGCACTGTCTATTCAAGCCTTTTCAGCATATGACACTGGAAGTATATTTAGAGTTATATTGATATCCTATAAACGTAAAACTCTGTACAAGTGTGTAAACCTAATAATTAGGTAAAGACTATTAGAAATGAAACTTCAGCAAAGTGAGGGTGAGTAATCAGTCTTTGATGTGAGTCTCCTTACTATAAGTAAAAGGTAAAAATACATGTCCAAATCTTCTTATCAAACTTAACTGGTGCTAGCATTTGTCTGATGCTCGAAATCACTATGCTGGCAACCACCTTTTGATATTTATTGCAACAAGTGATTTAAAGCAGAGCAGAGCTCATTTGTTCAGAAATAGTGTAATTAAGTATTTTCAGGACTTTTGCTATCAACAATGAACCAAAATAGACATTTAAAGGAATGGAAAAGTACCAGAAATGGAAACTGAACTACTATTTCCTAGAAAAGGCTTTGTTACTGTCACTGTGGTTATTCACTTAATTGAGCTTTTGATTCACCAGTGTATTCATCTAGCTATAACTACACAGAAAGCTATATCACACCTGTAGCTTTAAAAATAATTATCCTAGCAGTCATATGTTAACATTTTGCTTTGTATGTTAGGCTCTTGCTTCATCAGGTATTCACCATCGTCTAGGGCTTAGTCTTCTGAAACTGCAGAAGCAAGAATGTTTTTCCCTAACTAGACAGACAATCACTGGTAACAGCTACACATCTACTAGGGAATCTCCCCAGATAATAAAAGAAGAAAGAGGAGGAGGAGGAAGAGGAAGAGAAAAGAAGAAAGAAGAAAGAAACTTCTCTAAAAGTGCTAAACTCATACGAACTTGCCACTTGCTCAGAAAAACAATATATAATTTTCCAGCTGCTTTTTGACTCTGTTAAGAATGTTGAAGATTCAACAACACCTCTAACCTTGATTGGCCAAAGAAAATGAAATCTCTCCAGAACAAGTCAATTCAGCTCAATAACATTTACTGAGCACCTGGCCTGTACCATTCACTGTGCCACGAGCTGGAAAACATGGAATGAAAAAACAAGGAAGATGTGGTCCTTGAGCTTACAGACCTTACAATCTAGGGAGGATGCAAGATGAGAGAACTGTTGTTATCAGTAACTATTAGCCCAAGTCTTCACTTGATATTTAACCTTCGGTGGAATGATATACAGATGGACTTACAGCATGATGATTTCTCTAATAATATTTACGTAAGATTGGCCATCTTATTCAATGAATACTTATTTAACAATGCATCTTCTTATTTATTTGCATCTAGAGGGAAAAAAAAGAAATAACAAAGCCTATCATCACTGCCTGTATCTTATCATATTTTTGTTAATTCCTTCTTCTTGTTTAACAAGATTCAAGTCCCGTCACCACCACTTCTCGCCTAGTGACCCAAAGAAGATGGCTCAGGCGTAGCTGGAACACCATTTTGTGTTTGGCTTAGCTATGCTGTAAGATATTGTAATTAGAAGTTAATAGACCACTGGCTTTTACACATTTTAGATTGTGCACTCCTTCCGGAAAAAAAAAAAACAGATTTTGAAAACACATTCTCCATTTAATTCAACTGTTGTTGTCATTGTTATTTACTTAGAAATTTTATATACATTTTAAAATGTATACAAAAACATAAGTTACATTTTAATATGAGATTCCACTGCCGTCAAAGTCAACTCGATTTGATTCCAGCTCACAGCGACCTTGTAGGACAGAATACAACTGCCCCACAGGGTTTCCAAGGCCTACAGAAGTAGACTGCCACATCTTCCTCCAGCTGAGCAGCTGGTGGGTTTGAACCACCGACCTTTTGGTTAGCAGTCCAGCACTCAACCACTATGCCACCAGGGCTCCTTTTAATATGAGATAAAAGAGTAAAATATATATTTTGGAATAATTTATTTTATCTATTAACCAAATAAGACATTTCTTCTCACTAAAAATAATTATAAAATAGTCTAATCCATGAGCTGTGCAAGCTTGTTATTAACATTTGTCTATCATAATTAAATTATCCCTGGCATCCATCAGTTGTCACATCAAGCTAATCAGAAGCTGTGGTATATTTGTATTTTTTAACAAATGGGTTCAAAACCCACTAAAATGTGCAACTGGAAGATTGAAACAGAATAGCAAATTTTTTTAAGTGTTTTAAGAATTTTTTTTTGTAGGCGACAAAATTACATAATTTTCAGCAACGAAAACATGTAACGATGACAACAGTTGGAAATGTTCATTTTCAAATATTCTCTTCATAGTACTGTCTCACTCAGTCTTAAAAGGTTAGCTTTCCCTTGAGGAAATAAAGAAGCCTGTGATTTTTTTTTCGGAAAAATTTATTAGGTAATATACTCTGAAAGCCATGTATCACTATAGAAAAGATTAGCAAATTTAGAATATTTGTCTTTTTATAAATAAAACAAAAAGTAAGTCATCTTTAAATGACAGCACTTTTAACTTTGCTACAAATTATTTCCTCGATCATTCACTATCTCATTACACAATAATGCTAAGCTTCTACAATTTAAAGGATTTATTTTTATCAAGGGTCCACGTAAATTGCTGAAGCAAGTCACAAGCCCATAAAAGCAGTCTAGTGTACGTTGTTAATTCTAAGGCATACATTTTTCATATTTATCGTCTCCAAAATCAGGATGTCTTATGCTATAGCCCAGGCAATAATGGTGATGTAATTGTCACTGTCTGTGAATGCTCAGGAAAACTGGGGTTCAGTAAGCAGAATAATATTCCAGAGACAATAGTGGAGCACTCCTTTAAGAAATGCTGTTTTATTAACACTCTTATGGCTCCAAGGATGATATTGAGTAAAAAAAAAAAAAAAAAAACTGATCACAAGGGTTGCACTCTGTGTGTGGATACATCTAAAGAATATCTTAACCAATTTGTTTTGTTTATACTTCACTTTTTCTTTTTTGAATGTACAAGCTTGACAGATAATAAACATCTAAATAAATCTAAAGAAGATATTTCAATAAATAATTTAAAAGAATCTGATGAGAAAGTATTGTGTATGGGCAGTTCTTTTCATTTCTTACTGGTACACAAACAATGGTATGTCTTATAGTCTTACAGTTGATGAATTCCTAGATTCAATGAAATATTGCCTCAGTAGAGGCATTGCTTTGCATTGTGTAATTTTCCCTCTTTCCTCAGAACCCCACTTATAGAGCATGTGACCATTTAAGGCCAGTATCATGCTATCTATTAAATGCCATTTTTTCCTTTTTTAGATAATAAACGCAAATGAAAGTTCTAATGTTTTCTTCCCACATCCCAGTGGATCACTGCACACAGCCCACTTTGGAGACCACAGACCATTACGCTATAGTGTGGTAAGAGCTGGCAGGTCCAGAGAGCACAGAGGAAGAACGTCTCTGAGGAAAGTTCTTTGATGAGCGTCAGCAAAGTGTCACTTCTCCGCGGTTGTGAAAGCTGAGAACATGATTTTGTCGTGTTTATCATTTCTTGGTGTATAATTCACCACACTTTCTCAGTCAATCCTCCCTCAGTCTTATGAGACAGGCTTTATTATCCTCATTTTATATCGGGCGAAACTGAGGCCTAAGATACCTACCTTGCTCAAGGTGACACAGGCACAGCCCACAAGTGGCAGAACCCGACCCTGGCCCACTCCAATCGCTGCGTTGAGACCACAGGCTCTAGCCTGGCTGGGCGCCAAGCAGCTGAACAGTAAAGCCGGGTCCCTCCGCCTTGGGCCACCGCGCGGCCCCCACCTGCCACGGCATCGGCGTGCGCTTCGGTGCCAGAGCGCCCACCCCCAGGTCCGCGCAGCTGGCGCGGCAGGCGCTGGGACCTGGGACCCCGGAGCGCCCGCGGCGAGCGCGACACGTGCGGCCCGGAACAACGGGGCCACCCGGTCCGCGCCGCTTCTGGACACAGCGCCCGGGCTGGCGACGCGCAGTGAGTAACCAATGGCTCAGATGGGGCGGGAGCGCCGGGAGCCCAGGACGCTGGCGGAGCTGAGTCTCTAAATGCCCCGGCTTCTGTGCCTTGCTTCTCCCGGGGGGGCTCGGGTGGAAGCCTCCCTTCATCGCTATCCCCATGCTCTGCGCACCACCGTTCCCTTGAGGGTGCTGGGGTGGCATTTGAACCGGTGGAAAGGAGGGGACGCTCAGACAGAGCTTCCAAGGCGGGGTGTAGAGTGGTGGGCGCGGAGGCAAGGGATGGTGTCTGGAAGAACAGAGAGCAGAGGGCACCCCTCCGGATCCAGCCGTGGTCCATACCCAAGAGCGTGGTTGGGCCTTGAAAATGGACCTTCTGTGGGTAAGATGTTAGGGGCTCTTACTTAGCTTTGGATGGGGGTCACCCCACCGCTCTGTAGGCAGGCAGCACTTTCCTGCGGCCTTTCTAGACAGATCTGGAGTTCCTCCTGGCCAGTTAGAAGCAGGATGCTGGGGCAAGCAACGGGCCAGCTTCAGTTTTCAGGGCTGTGAAGTGTCTGCTTTAGGGAGCCCTTTCTCACCTCACTGAGGGGCTTTAACTATAGGGATTGCAAGCTATTATGTACCTATATGACTGGATCCAAGCCTTATAAAGAGTGACCCAAAAATGTAAGAACAGATTTTTTCCTGGTATATCTCAAGAACAGGGCAAAATTGGTCTTTTTTTATCTTTTGAACTCTGGATATTGTTATAATCCTCCACCTCTGTATGTGTGTGTGTGTGTCCTGGGTGGATGAAAATCTTTGCTGGGCACCTACTATGTACCTGGCCCTTAGGTATACATTGTTATCCTACATCTTCCAAAAGCCCAGTGAAGCAGTTAGTAATATTCCCATTTTATTGGTATGGAAACTTGCCCACTTTCACATGGATAGTGAGTTGCAGGTTTCTGGGTCCAAACTTTGCGATCCTTTTGTTGACACCTCCAGCTCATAAGGATATATCCATCTTCACCCGAGCAAACCAACAAATTCTCGTTCTCCATTAACAAAGGATGGTACAGTACTCTATTTCTCTGTCCAACGTGCATCTGAAAGGATCTTCGTGGCTAAGAGCTGACACTCTCCTCACCCACTTTTTTTTTTTTTTTTTTTTGGTGAAAGCCTCAGTTCATTACTATCTCTTTGTTAGGTACAGCAGAAATCTCTAGATTTTGCAATATGCTCTGTATATCATGTCACTCATTTCTTGAATGTCCTGACGGTTATACTGGATGATAAATTTCCAAATTTTGGCAAGCTGTGAATCTTTTCTGTGTTAGAATGAGTTTTAGTGTAACAAAAAAAAATCTAAAGCACATGTATGATTTTTATGGAAGAAGAATCCTCAATGTACAGTGGATGCTGTGCATTGTTTTTTAATTGTGAATTTATTTTTGTATTACTGCACCCACTTTGTTCCCTGGCAAATTATTTGTTGTCTTTGTAATTACTTTCACAGGGCTGCTCTCAACTTATATACATACATACATACATATATATGAACATATGTATGTATGTACATTTTATGTAGAATAAACCAAAAAGGAAGCAAAACCCCAAAAGGAGATTTATCCAAATTTCTTTTGCTCTTGGAATCTTGTGGTGCTCTTTGCGTTTGATAATGATGCTTTTTTAAAATGCAAATATATATTAAACATCTATTATGTCCAAGTCGTTGTGCTAGAATAGACACTGTAGTGTCTATAAAGAAATGTAAGACCCAGTTCCTGTTCTCAAGAAGTTAAAACTGTTTGAGAAGGCAAGAATTAAAAGAACACTTACTAAAAAAACCAAACCGTTGCAGTCAAGTGGATTCTGACTCACAGTGACATCTAGTATGTCATAAATGAGCAGTGGTTTAAAGTCAGGTCTGGGATCGAGTTTTAAAGAGTTAATCTGTCAGTAGTGAGCCAGGTGGATGGGCAAGGAAACAGGTCAAAGACAAGGCTATCCTACTTAATTCTAACAAAGTCCTTGAAAAAGTAAGTAGTATTGGCCTTTTTTATATAATGATAATAATAGCAGGTGATAGTATTTATTGAACTCTTACTATATGCTAGGCGGATTGTGCTAGGGGTTTCTCATTTAATCCTCACAACAATCCTGTGAGGTAGGTGCTGTTTTTTATTCCCATTTTACAGGTGAGGAAACTCAGGCGGAGCAGTGAAGTGATTTGGCACAGACCACAGAGTGAGAAGTGGTAGAGTGGAGACCTGGGTTCCTTGCTCTTTTCGTAGCTACCTCAATTACTCAGGAGCCTCTTTTGGAAGATGAGGATGAGGTGATGAGAGTAAACATAGTTCAGTTCATCTTTGAGTGGATTGCTCTGTTGAGGCAACATGGGGAATCATTGGGGCTTGCTGAGAATAAATGAGGGATGTAAGCCTGTTCCTGCAGAATTTAAGTGGATGATTTGGATAATTTAATATTATTATTAATTATCCATTATTACAATGAATAATTATCCATTTAAATGGATAATCCCTGGGTGGTACAAACTATTTACACTTGACTGCTAACCTAAAGGCTGGCAGTTTGAATCCACCCATTAGCCACAGAAGAAAAGACCTGGCTGGCGATCTACTTCCATAAAGATTACAGCCAAGAAAACCCTATGGAACAGTTCTACTCCGTAACACATGGGGTTGCCATGAGTTGGAATTGACTTGATGGCCACTAACAACAACAACAATAAATTAAAAAAAAAAAAAATTCAAGTTAGACCAGCAGAATATCAGGACTGAATTTTTATTTCTCCAGTGATCACGAAGTAAGAAGGGAAGCATGCAAGGTGGTTTTAATTAATCTAATCTGGATTTACTTCTGGTTCTTCTTTATTATCTTGGTGAATTTACAGATTTCTCCACCTGTAGAATACAGATACTACTAGTAACTTTATATAGTACTTTTTTTATAAAAGTGAGATCATACAACATTTGTCCGTTTGTGAGTGACTTATTTCGTTCAGCATAATGTTCTCCAGATTCATGTTTTGAGGATACATCATTATTCTTTATGGCTGCATAGTATTCCATTTACGTATGTACCACATTTTGTTTATCCATTCATCTGTTGATGGGCACTTAGGTTGTTTCCATCTTTTTGCTATTGTGAATAGTGCTGCAATGAACACAGGTGTGCATATGTCTGTTTGTGTCACTTCTGTTAGGTCTCTAAGTTATACACCTAGAAGTGGGATTTCTGGATCATAAGGTAGTTCTATTTCTAGTTCTTTGAGGAAAAGCAATACTGTTTTCCATAGTGATTGTACAATTTTACAGTCCCACCAGCAGTGGATAAGGGTTCCAATCTCCCTACACTCCGGCCAGCATTTGTTGTTTTCTGGGTTTTGTTGTTGTTGTTTTGATCAGTATCACTTTAGCAAGGTGAGATGGTATCTCATTGTAGTTTTTATTTTCATCTCTCTAAAGGAACTGTGGTGGTGCAGTGGTTAAGCACCTGGCTGCTAACTGAAAGGTCCATGGTTGGAAACCACCAGCAACTCCTTGGGAGAAAGATGTAGCAGTCTGCTTCTGTAAAGATTACGGCCTTGGAAACCCTATGGAGCAGTTCTACTCTGTCCTACAGGGTTTCTGTGATTCAGAATCAACTCGATGGCAACGTGTTTGGTTTGGTTTGGGGAATGGCTAATGATTGCAAACATCTTTTCATGTGTTTGTTGGCCACTTGAATGTCGTCTTTGGTGAAGAGTCTGTTCGTGTCATTTGCCCATTTTTAAATTGGATTTTTTTGTTGTTGTTGAATTGTTGAAGTTTTCTATATATTTTAGAGATTACATCCTTATTAAATATGTTGTTCCTGAAGATTTTTTCCCAGTCTGTAGGTTGTCTTTTTACTTTTTTGATGAAGTCTTTTGATGAACGTCAGTATTTAATTTTTGTGAGATCCCCGTTATCTATTTTGTCTTTTGTTGCCCTTGCATTTGTAGTTCTGTTTGACAATCTATCTTTAAAAAAAAAAAAGAGGCCCATAGTTTTGCCCCTATGTTTTCTTCCAAGAACTTTATGGTTTTAACTTTAACATTTAGGTCCTTGATCCATTTTGAGTTAGTTTTTTGTATGAGGTATGGGTCCTGTTTCATTTTTCTGTGTGTGATTATCCAGTTTTGCCAGCACCGTTTGTTGAAGAGACTGCTCCTTCTCCATTGAATGGTCTTTGACCCTTTATCAAAATCAGTTGTCTATAGATGGATGAATTTATTTCTGGGTTCTCAATTCTATTCCCCTGGTGCATGTGTCTATCATTGAACCAGTACCAACCAGGCTGTTTTGATTATTGTAGCTGTATGGTATGTTTTGAGGTTGGGAATTGTGAGGCCTTATACTTCGTTCTTCTCTTTCAACATTGCTTTGGCTATGCGGGGCCTCTTTCTTTTCCATGTAAAGTTAGTGATTAGTTTTCCATTTCAATAAAGAATGTTGATGGAATTTGGATCTGTATTGCATTATATCTATAGATTGCTTTGGGCAATACTGACATTTTCACAATATTAAGTCTTCCAATCCATGAGCGGGCAATGTCTTTCCATTTATGTAGGTCTCTTTTAGTCTCTTGTATTAGTGTTTTATAGTTTTCATAGTATAAGACTTTTACATCCCTGGATAGGTTTATTCCTAGGTATTTTATCATTTTAGGGGGGAATTCTCATTTTTGAAATGAGTAAATGGAGGCTTTGAAATATGAAGTCACATGTAATGGTGATGGGTAGAAGTGGAGGAACCTGGAATGATATTTCTCCAGACACTACACTCTTTCCAGTACAACAACCTTCCCAATAGAGGGTAGCTTATTTCATCTATGCTTCTAGAAGGACACAGAGAGTAAAAATAGAAAAGATTGGATTTTTAAGATGTTATTGTACAAGTGCCACGAAAATTGTAGACTTGTGGGAACTAATTAAGGAAAGAAAAGGGGAAATGTCGCAAGTAACATCCAGTTGATTTGAAGTGTCTTGTTTCTTTAAGACTCCATTCACATCTTTTTCTTTCTTTCTGTTTCTTTGCTATGTTGGGGGAATGTTTGTTCAGTGTATAAAATAGTTCACAGTACAAATGATTCAGGGGTGTGGAAGGGAGGAGGTGGAATAAGATTCCTTAATGCATTTCGGGAACCCATCTGTTGTATCAAGTGTGATATATCTGAAATGGAAATAAATAGAACAGAATGGACAGAAAGAAAAACAAAAGAGAAGGGAGAAAGGGTGAGGGAACACTTTTTTTTTAGAAAAATGATAAGGAGGTCATAAAGAGGGAGAAGAGAAAACACACTGACTGGAATAAAAAAAAGAACAAAAGTTTAGAGGTCTCTAATTCAAGCAAGAGAAGAAAGTTTCTATACTTAGGTGAAGCTAGAGAAAAAAAACTACAAACACCAGTGAGATGAGAGAAAGTTCAGGGAAGCCTAAGCATCTGTACAAGAGAGGGAAACAGGTGTGTTTTGGACTGACTCATGGAAAGAGTGGACTATCGGGTAGAAAGAAGAAAAAATAAAGAGGATTGATGTGGTGTAACTTTCCTTCTCCATCAAGCCACTTAACATGCCACTTAGGAAGGGGCTGAGTTGATGATCGGAGTCCAACAGGCCATCTTTTGTTCATGCCAGGGCTTATTAGGTTTTTCATCAAATGGTAGACTCAGAAGAAAAAAGGAAGTAAGACTTTAGTCAGGAGAATTTTTTTTTTTCATGATTTAGGTCCTGAAAAGCCATAGACGAGAGAAGATTGGCTCCAGTGGCTAAGCTGAGAGTTAGCTACTTGGTGGATTGCAACTACTGTGCCAATCCATCTCACTGAAGGTCTCACTCACCTTTGCTGGCCCTCTTCTTCCCCAAAACATGATGTCCTCCTATAGCGATTGATCCCTCCTGATGTGTCCAAAGCAAGTAAATCGGACAATGTGCTGTTGTGATCCATAAGGTTTTCATTGGCTATTTTTTAGAAGTAGATTACCAGGCCCTTCTTCCTAGTCTGTCTTCTTAGTCTGGAAGCTCTGCTAAAACCTGTCCACCACGGGTGACCCCGCTGGCATTTGAAATACCAGTAACATAGTTTCTAGCATCACAGAAACATCAAGCCACCGCAGTACAGCAAACTGACAAACCAGTGGTGGATATATTGTATATCTGCTCAATTTTGTTTTTATTGTTGTTTCATCTTCTTTTGAGGGAAGTGGGTATCAGAAAGAATGATTCAAGCTTCTGAAGATTAAAGCATTAGGCATTTATTACAAGTAGACTGATATCATAGAGATGAAACGTAACGTGCTTAGCATCTTGCCTGGCACATGGTAAGTGATCAGCAAACTGGCGTTAGTGGTCATTTTAGTGTTAGTGTTAACGTTAGCCCTGGTATTAGCATTATGCTGCTACTCTTACTACTGATCAGAAGCAATCTCACACACTAGAAAGAATGTTGGATTAGAAATCAGGAGACCTAAATTCTGATCTGGATTCTGCTATTAATGTGAGCTTGGTCAAGTCCCCTCTTTTTTCTAGACCTTGGTTTATCCACCAGTAAAATGGGAAAGGTGGAATAGGTGACCTCCAAAATATTGCCTTTAATAGATACATCCGTTATGATACTCATATGACACCGGAAGACATGTCTGTAAGTAGCTTTGCCAGCAATAAGATTTTGTACCCTGTCTCACTGGGTAATTAACAACAGACATTCACAAGACAGGCCGCCTAACAAATCTACCTAAAGATGAATGACCTGTTGGATCATGAATTGATAATAGTGATGATAGGGCATCACGCTAAGAAAGCTTTACAAAATTTCCATTGAGTTCATCTAGGTAATCAGGGCTTATGTTTCTGTCTTTCGTCAACTTTGGTTACTTACTGTGTGCCTTCTAAATAGTACAGACAGTTATGGGTCCTGACTTCAAAAAAATAAAATGAATCAACGGAGACACTTTTTTCAGGGACAGAGAATGTCAGCAATATGTTAGAGATGAACAGAGTCTTTTAGGAGAAATAAATAGAAGAAATATAGAAAAGTTATTTTAATAATTTTATGAGACTTTTAATTAATAGTACAACCGATAAGCTTAAAGTTAAATGCTGGTTCATTATATTTAAAAATCACTAAAATGGATGATCTGTAATCACTATTTCTAATCAAGGTGTACTTTAGTATGGGAAAATAAACGTTTACTCTGAAAGTAAGATTATTATAATTTTTTGCAGTCTCCCACCTTCTACAAATGTATTATTTGTTATGCTAAGAATATAAGACATCAAAAGGCTTTCTCTACCAGTATGTAGTATATTAAATATCAATTTAAAGCTCTAATTTAAAGTAGATGTTCATATTTAATCAGCTTTACATTAATTTAACAAACATATTAAACATTGCAGCTTGTTTACTCTTTCACAGCCTTAATGCCATATCATCTCAATGTTTTATTTTTAGTGTTTGATACACTATGGAAGTGATAAATGATCTCCAGGGGCTTAGTGAAAACTTTGAAATTTTTATATATTTTGATATGGTATATTCAAAATTACTCCCAATTTAAAATAATTATATGGCAGGACAATGCAATTGTTTGTTCTTGAATGTGTACTTGATTGAAAAGGCCAATAACTTGCTACAAATTTCTTTTGAATGCTGAAAAATTATTTACTAAGTGTGAAAACCTTAAAATAAAAGTGTCTTGGTTATTGAGTGCTGCTATAATAGAAATACCACAAGTGGATGGCTTTAACAAAGAGAAATTTATTCTCCCACTGCCTAGGAGGCTCTAAGTCCGAATTCAGGGTGCTAGCTCCAGGGAAAGGCTTTCTCTCTGTTGGCTCTGGAGGAAGGTCCTTGTCATCTCTCTTTCCCTGGTCTAGGAGCTTCTCAGTGCAGGGACCCCAGGTCCACAGGATGTGATATTCTCCTGGGTCTTGTTTCTTCGTGCTATGAGTTCCCCATGTCTCTCTGCTCACTTCTGTCTTTTATATCTCAAAAGAGATTGGCTCAAGACACAACCCAGTCTTGTAGATTGAGTCTTGCCTCATTAACATAACTGCCTCTAATCCCATCTCAACATCATACAGATCGGATTTACAACACATAGGAAAATCACATCAGAGACAAAATGGTGGACAATCACACAATACTGGGAACCATGGCTTAGCCAAATTGATACACATATTTTTGGGAGACACAATTCATGACAAAAAGTAATTCACATTGTGGGGAAAAAAAAAAAAAAAAAGATGAGTGGCCTCTGAGAAGCCGTCTCCTTCCTAGAGGCATTGATGCATATTCAGGATAATCACTTGGTTGTTCTGTGGTAGCCCAGACTGAAATGACAGCTTTTGGGAGGTGGGGTGGGGGGAAGCAGTAGGGCTGTGGTACATACTAAATAACCTTTGAGTTTCCTTCCTCTCCTGAGTTTTAAAAATTCTTTGATAGCCAGGATTAGAAATAAAGATTGCCTGACACATAGCTTAAGAAACATACAATTCCAGTACATTGAAAGTCACAAGTGATTTGAAAAAGAAATGAAGGGAAAATGGGAACTGGTCTCAGTGGGGTGCCTACTTAGTGCATGATTCCTTGACATTATCATTTATTCTTCACAGTAACTTTGTGTAGGTAGTTATTACTATACCTGTTGTCGTTGTTGTTGTGTGTTGTCGAGTTGATCTTGACTCATAGTAACCCCACGTGACAGAGTAGAACTGCCCAATGGGGTTGTCTAGGCTGTAATCTTTACAGGAGCAGATTGCCTAATCTTTCTCCCATGGAGCTGCTGGGTGGGTTCGAACTGCCAACTTTGGGTTAGCAACCAAGTACTTAACCGTTGTTGTACCACCAGAGCTCATTTGGTACAGATGAGGAAATGGAGCTCTCACGGTTAATTATATACAGTACAACTGAGATTCAGTAGCCCTTTTCCACAATATTGTACTGCTTCTTGCACTCAATATGGTGCTTCAGGAAAGGGAAAAAAAGGTAGAAGTAGGAAAGTGTCCTACCTATGTGGAATGGTCACCTGAAGAGGAAAAGTTAAGGGTTTCTTCCTAGCCTAGTAAAAAATGATTTTGTGCTTCTGTCTGGAGATGGGGGAAAAGAGACTCACAGAGGGGAAGTTGTCCCC
Organism: Dugong dugon; assembly: GCA_030035585.1. NCBI lineage: Eukaryota > Metazoa > Chordata > Mammalia > Sirenia > Dugongidae > Dugong > Dugong dugon. Next base: position 96,372,994 of record CM057462.1, read on the forward strand.
TCTGCCCTCCTGTCAGTCACTGTTTCTGGCTCTGGTTCCCCCTCACCTGAGACATTGTTTTCACCGTCTGGAAACTGTCACAACTTGAGTGATGAGTCAACGACATAGCATGCTCTTTGATTTTCTGATTCAAGGTAGGGTTGTAGTTTTAATATCGACCCTCCAAGCAGGCTGTATGAAGGATGTTTACAGTTGATAGGAGGTTTCATTTTATTGGAAGATACCTCATTTACTTGAAGGTCTTTGGGGTTCTGAGTTTCTCATAAATGGAGAAGCTGCTTTTACCTGGTATTCAGAGAAAATGAGCAAGTTTGTGTTTAGCTCAATGTATTATGTAAGCTCAAGCTTATCTTCTATTTTATCTACTCCTTATGTATATCTTCATTTTAAAACTCCTTAGGATGACGAGTTAAATATTTTATTATTTGGGGAACGTGATAGCTTCATAAATTGCCATGCACATTGAAAACCCTTATAAAGATGTGCCATAGACATCCTTTGCACTTAGGAAGCAGAAACCTACTTAATTCCTATATATATGTCCATCCAATTATCTTCTAGTTCAATTCAGCATTTTCTCTATGCCAGAATATTCCAGATTTTAATGCAGCAACTAAAGTAGCTTCAATAAACAAAAATGTACTAGTGATGTCGACCACAATGTAACAGAATAAGATTTGATTATTTTAAAACGTACTTCCTTTAAACTAAACTGGAAAAACAATAGATCACCAGAGAAAACTCGTTAAGTTTTGCCAGGTCAGCACATGTATTGAGTATTTACTATGTGCCACACATTGAGGCCCTGCTCCTGAGGAGCTTGCAGGCTAATGGAGGAGAAAGGCAAATACCAAAATAGATTAGTTCCATTTAATATAGTAGGTGCTAAGACAGGGGTAGGAGCCCTGGGTGATGCAAACAGCTAATGCTCTCAGCTACTGACTGACAGGTTGGCGGTTCAAGTGAACCAGAGGCACCTTGGAAGAAAAAAAATCAGCCATTTTCCAAAGATCAGCCATTAAAAACCCTGTGGAGCACAGGTTTAGTCTAACACGCATGGTTGGAGCATGAGTCCAAATTGACTCAGTGGCAAATGGTTAAGACAGTGGTATGCTAGGATACCACGAGGATGCTGGTAGGAATCTTTGTTCTGACCTGAAGACTTAGGTAAGACTTGCTGAGATCTGACTGCTTCTTTCTATCTCCACTTCTACAACCATAGTCCACATCTCCATCATTTTTCCCTGGGCCCTCAGCAATTGCTTCTGTAATTGCTAGTCTGCCTACTTCCACTCTGGCCCTCATACCCAGGGTTCAGAGTAATCTTTGTTTGTTTGTTTGTTTTTCCCAATGTAATTCGTGTCTTGTAATACCCCTAATTAGAAACCTTCAGTGGTTTTCCCATATATTTGAGGGTAAAATCCAGGATCCCTTCCATAGCAAACAAGCCCATAGGAAATCTGGCCCCAGTTTTCTTCTCTGGAAACCCTGGTGGTGTAGTAGTTAAGAGTTCAGCTGCTAGCCAAAAGGTCAGGAGTTCAAATCCACCAGGCGCTCCTGGGAAAACCTATGGGGCAGTTCTACTCTGCCCTATAGTGTCGCTATGAGTCAGAATCAACTTTACGGCAACGAGTTGTTGTTGTTTTGCTTTCTTCTCTAATTTCATTTCATACCATTTTCCCCACATTCACTTTTTCCAGTTTCACTGGCCTTATTTCTGCACCTTATCCATGGCAAGCTCTTTCCTCTGCCCCCATGCTTTGCACTCACCATTTTCTGTGTCTGCATAACTCTTCCCCTAGTCTTCGCTTGGCTGGTGCTCCTGGTCGTTTGAATCTCAACTCAAGCGTTGCCTCCTAGAAATGCTTTCATTGACCAGCTTCTCTCCTCCCCAGGCTCTCTCTCCTCTGACCCTCTTTCATATTCTTCTTTTATCATTATCTGAACTTATGTGCTTGTGATTTATTTCTTTGTTTTCTGTCTCCCTACTCTAGTAGTAGTTAGTTCTGCAAGAGCAGAAACCCTGTCTGTCTTGTTCTCCGCTCTCTCTGAGCCCTTGGCACATGTCGTTGTTAGCTCCCCTTGAGTTTACACCGACTTACTGCAACCCCATGTACAACAGAACAAAACCTTGTCCAGTCCTGTGTTATCTTCACAATCGTTGGTATGCTCAAGTCCATTGTTGTGGTCACTGTGTGTTTTGAGTGACTTCCCACGTGGAGACTCATCTTCTAGCACTATATTAGACAATATTCTGTTGTGATCCATAGGGTTTTGATCAGTTAATTTTTGGAAGTGGATCACTAGGCCTTTCTTCCTAGTCTGTCTTAGTCTTTAAGCCCCACTGAAACCTGTCTGCCATGGGTGACCCTGCTAGTATTTGAAATAACCGTGGTATAGCTTCCAGCATTACAGCAACACACAAGCCACCACAGTATGACAAACTGGCTATGGGTGGTGGTCCCTGGCACATAATAGGTGCTTAATGCATATTTGTTGAATGAATGACTGAATGAAAGTTGTCTGAACTGAGTTTAGACTGTCAGTAAAATTTAGCCAGTCTAAGAATAGTGCAAAGGTAAGGAGATTAGCACGAGCCAAGACACAGAAGCATAAATTGGCATAGGGTATGCAGGGAAACTATAAGCAGCTCAGCGTTACTAGACAGTAGGGTTTCAGCAGACAGTGGTGATGGATGTGGCTGGTGTTTACAGGAATTAGCTCACAAAGACCATTGTATGTCAGGACCTTGGACTTTATAGTTTCGAGGGAGGGGAAACCATCAGATTTTGGTTTAGATCGAAGCTTCTCAAACATTTTAACCATGACCCACAAGAAACAGATTTTATGTTATCTGTAAGTTGAGGACCATCCTCAGCTTCTTAAGGGCTCCTTCATCTTATCTTGAAAGGCAGCAGTGGGAGGTCATATTCATCTTACATGACATCTCCCTGACTCATTCTTCTGCTTCCTTCTTCCACTTTTATGGATTCATGTGCTTAGATTGGGACCACCCAGATAATCCAGGATAATACCCCCATCTCAAGATCCTTAATTGTAATCGCATCTGCAAAAGTCCCTTTTGCCATGTAAGGTAACATATTCACAGGTTCTGGGAATTAAGGCATGGACATCTGTGGGGGCCATTATCCTGCCTGTCCAAAGATGTTTATAGGGTATTTTCTATAGCTCATATTCCTCTCATTCCTTTTCCTTCTTTTTTTTAATAGACATTTATCCAGTACTTACTTTTTCCCAGTGCTAAGTGCTGGTAAACAGCAGTGAGTAAGACAGTCAATGTTCCTGCTTTCACTGTGGTTTATATTCTAGTATATAGGATAGATGACAAACAAGGAATCAGGTAAACAAGGTAGTTACAGATTGTACCATGAAGGCAATAAATACGGTGATGAGCAGAAAGTAACGGGGTATGACCACTTTGATGGGTGGTCAGGGAGGGGCTCTCTAAGGAAATGACATATGATCTGAGGCTTGAAGGATATAAATAAGCCAACCACACTAAACCAGGGGAAGAGGGTTCTAGCAAAGGAAACGAAAAGTGCTGAGTCCCCCAGGCAGCAAAGGGATTGTCTTGTTGAGGAACAGTCTGAAAGGCAGTGTGAATGGAGCATAGTGAGAAAGGCAAAACAAGTAGAGCTGATGACGTTGGCAAAATGGGGAGAGGTGAGGCCACGCAGTGCCTGAGCGATGGTGTGTGGTAAGGACTTTGGATTTTACTCTAATTGCAATGGGGACCCTTTGAAGGGTTTGAAATGGTGGCGGTTGGGGGTAACATGATCTGATTCATATTTTTAAAAGATAGTTGGCTATGTGAGAAACAAAGAGACAAGGGTGGCATTGTAGAGACATGGTGAGTGACGATTAGAGTGGTCTAGAGGAGAGAGAACAATGGTTTGGACTAGGTTGAGGATAGTAGAATGGATAGAAGTAGATTGATCTGTGATAACTTTTGGAGGCAAAATTGACAGGACTTAGTGTTGGTTTGCTTGTGGGGGATAAGAAAGAAGATAGAATCAGTGGTGAGTTTTAAGTTTTTGAACAACTGAGGGGATAAGAGATTCAGTCACTGAGACAGAACAGAGTTGAAGATGTGCATTTGAGAGTCTTTAGCATAAAGATGGTATCTAGAGCCAGGAGACCACATGAGACTCCCTAGAGAGAGAGTAGAAATAGAAGACAATGTCTTGAGCATGCCAGGGTCATCCTTGGCATTTAAAAATTGGAAAGTCAGGACAGGGAGAGAGGGAGCCAGGAAAGACTATTGAGAAAATGCTGATGTTATTTGGGGCTACCTTGAGTCACGACCAGGCTAAAGGTAGACGAGTCAAAGGGGCAAGTGGACACTTTCTTAGAACTCCAGTGAACACATCTGTTCTATCTCTAGCACCTAACGTAGTACCTGGAACATGAAAGGTGGCCGTCAATATTGAATGAGTAAGTAAAATTTTCCTGAGGATCTCCTATACATTCTGGCACATTTCTAAGTATAGGGCTAAGAGGTAAACATTTGCACTGGCTAATTCCCAGTGGTCTGACATCACATAACTTCCCAGCCTAATTTATGGATTGTGGGACCACTTTCAATAGGAATAAGAGCATTTGCTAATAACTAGTACAGCCATTCCTTAGGTTTAAATTGGAACAGATCAGAAATCACCAGCTTGTATTTTCTGAACCTCTCAAGATGAAAATACTCATTAAAGTAAATAAGAAAATATACAAATAAAATTGGGCTTCTATGGAAAACCCAAATATTTCTTTTCGAACTCTTGGAAATTCTTTTCTTACTGCCAGAGATGGATTTTTTTACTTAGTTCTGGGGGAGGGGGAGGGGATTTGAGTCATTTTTGTCTACTGTTATTTCCAGAAGCACATGACTAGATCAGCATTCTCAGTCCTTTTGGAACTTAACATTATTGTTTGGCAATGATGATGCAGCCCTCCTTAGAAGAAAAGTTTTGTGTGGCATAATGATTATTTTAACACTAAATATGAAATCGAATTCATTTTGTTTTGACACTTTTGTGGCAGCCTTGGGACAGTTAGCAGCCACAGTGTAATACTGCACACATTTCTTTGGGAACAGAGTGTAACCGTTGCATATGTGATGGTCCATTCGATGAAACAATTGAAATTGTGCTAACATCTCTTGCAGAAGTATGAAGAAACCTTCAGACTGTTTAAACCATTTGAATCACTACCTTTAGCTTCAGAGTTCTTCAGTGGGAGCATGTCTCTCCAGTCTAACACATCAAAACCAAATGTTTGAACGCCAAGAATATTTTTAATGACTCTCATAGTTCCCTTAGTTAATGCAATTCGGAAAACTTCAGTTAGGGCTGTCTAGTAGACAGTACATTTTGAAAGTTTTCTCCCATTTTTCTAACTAGACATCCTTCCAACCAAATTTGAATGTCATTTATTTTTCTTTATAATGTTCTGTGACTATCTTTCCTCCCCCCTTCCTGCCTCACCTCACCAAGAATCAGTTGCTCCCTCTTTGGTCCTCTAATAGCTCTGTGTTCCTTTATTACAGGAATATCACACACCACATTGCATTATAGTTATTGATATTTGTTTCCCAGGTTAGACTTTGAGGCCCCCAAGGAAAGGAACCACATCTTTTTCATTATTCTTTGCAAACCCTTCGGTTAGCATAGTGTTTGGCATAAAGTAGGTAAATGACAAGTGTTTGGATGAATAAATGAGGGAGTGAATGAAAGAAAGAATTGTACCGACATTTCAGTTGACTGTAGATGACAGATATCAAAAGAGGGCCTTACCTGCAAGAGGAGCCCTGGTGGTGCAGTGGCTAAAGCACTCTCCTGGTAACCAAAAGGTTAGCGGTTCGAACCCATCAGCTACTCTGCAGGAGAAAGATGTGGCAGTCTGCTTCCATAAAGATTTACAGGCTTGGAAACCCTATGGGGCAGTTCTACTCTGTCCTATAGGGTCACTATGAGTCGGAATCGATTCAACTATAGTGGGTTTGGGTTTGGTTTTGCCTGCAAGAGGAACTTGTCTGTATTTGGATCATAATACCACTGAACGCTGAATAAGGGGGTGGTTTGTGAACTAATATTATTGCGTATCAAGCACTATGCTTTATATATCTGACTTTTTTACATCTAAAACTCTGAAAGATAAGTTTCATTCTTCCTATTTTCTTAATGAAGAGACTGAAGCTCAGAAAGTTTAAGTAACTTGCCCCAGGTCACAAAATATTTAAACCTGGGTCTAAAGGACTCCAAAGCCCATGCTTCTCCTCTCATCCTTTGCTGACCCCAAGACTCATAACTTGCCGGGGAGGGTAGCCAAGATTTTCAATGTAGTACTTTTAAAGGTGTACTTTATTTTTTAAAATAACAAAATCTTAGCAATGCGGAAGCGTAAAATGACATTTTAACTCTTCTGAACAATTTTGGTTTTGGTATTTTCTAAATGTATTTTACACGAATGAATTTGTCTCTTTTACAAGGAAGAATACAGAAGTGCATTCCAAAGCTGACTGTTCATGGCATATACTGTTAGAGGATGCTCACTGGCATTTATTTGTATAACCATGTGGCTGTTGATTAAAGCAAAAATAGGTAAGATATTTCTGTAAGCTAATCGTGAAAGGATTGGAGATTTAGATTCTCAGTTACAGATATAATATGCATTTCGGGTAAAAGTTCTGGTAGTTGGTCTTTTTTAGTCAATCTTCTGTCATTTAAGTGGTTAAGTTTGGTACTATGTCTATAGCTAAATGTATTTTTTTAATTTATATTAATTATTAACGTAAGAGTTCTATCGTATCATTTCCTCTTAAGAAAGTGGCTAAGTAACCCAGCTAGGCATCATATATGCATATTTTACTTTATAGTATATTTTAACAAAGGGGTGTTCATGGATGCATTCAGCTATTCTAAAAAAAAAAATAATAATAGCTAGCATTTTCTTTGCTTTTTATTGGGAGCTTGTTTTTGACTTTCCGGCCCTTTAAGAAGAGGAAGCAGATCAAAGAAGCAGAAAACAAACATATAAGTAAAATAAGAGACTGAAAGACTCAGTCTGAAAATAAAAATGAGAACTTTTTATTTAAAATGATTTTCATTGTGTCCTTTACTTGATTTCAATAACTTTTTACCGATTCCTGATTATGGTAGTTTAAGATCCAAGCAGCCTTACAATTACCCAAAAAAGATATTCAGTGGAGACTTTATATTGCAACTGAAAATGCCGGGTGAATCTATAATTCTGAAGTTCTTGTCATCAACAATTACTGAATACCACAAGCAACTGTTACTTTCCGAGCAGTTGTCACATTTATTAATATGAAAGCTTCTGGGGAGTAGGAACAATCTCTCTTCCAAATGAGAATTTAATGTGGTATCTGGAATATGGGCAATAGTATGAAGAACTTTTTTTAAAAAGAGGAATACATTCATGTAATCTCATATTAGTTATATGGGGTAATGGTTCATCCACCCCAGGGCCTTGCCTTTGGAAGGCCTTACCAGAATATAACATAAGACCTAATTTCTATCTTTGATGACAACTACAAACACACCAGAACCCCAAGTATTTTCTGTTTGCTATATCTTGCCGATTACACATACTTTATACCACTAATATAGTGTCTTAATTATCTAGTGCTGCTATAACAGAAGTACCACAGTGGATGGCTTTAAGAAAGACTTCATTCTCTCACAGTCTAGTAGGCTAGAGGTCCGCATTCAGGGCATCAGCTCCAGGGGAAGGCTTTCTCTCTCTGTCAGCTCTGGAGGAAGGTGCTCGTCATCAATCTTCCCCCAGACTAGGAGCTTCTCAGCACAAGGACCCCAGGTCCAAAGGACGCACTATTCTCCTGGCTCTACTTTCCCCTGTCTCTTTGCTCACGTCTCTCTTTTATATCTCAAAAGAGATTGATTTAAGACACAACCTAATCTTGTAGATTGAGTCCTGCCTCATTAACATAACTGCCTCTAATCCTACCTCATTAACATCATAGAGGTAGGATTTATAATACGTAGGATAATTACATCAGATAACAAAATGGTGGACAATCACACAAGACTGGGAATCATGGCCTAGCCAAGTTGACACACATTTTGGGGGGTCATAATTCAATCCATAACATATAGAAAGAGAAGGAATTATTCCCAAATCTGCCCCTAAATTTTCCAATATCCTTTTAGAACTTTTTGTTGTTGTTGTTATGAGTATTAAAGTAAGCATTATAAATTATAAATGGTGATAAAAACAAATACGATATCTTCTGAGAAGCCCTCTTTGGAATCTGGTGGATGATTTGCATATGACAGAGGCTAGCTGTTCCTGGAATTGTGTTTCTGCGTGTTTTTCCAACCCTCTTTTCTCACCACTTTCTTATTACAGTACTGGTTATAATATTACCATTTTGAGAAAGATGCATATTTTAATTCAAATACAGTTAGACTTTAATATGGTTGCCTTCTAGTCTCCTTATGCATCCCCAATGCAGCCAGAGCAGTATGGATTATATGTCCATGATGTGATGGGGTTCATTTTACCCTGCCTTTGGGAATTACACAAACCCTCCATTCTGAAATAGGTTTCTTATGTGCCGACTGAGTATTGCATTTGTATCTTATTGCAGATGTGTGCAAGAGAGGAGGAGTAACCGTGAAGCCTTCCCATGTAATATCACTTGGATCAGCCGTCAATATTTCATGCTCTTTGAAGCCCAAACAAGGCTGCTCAGGCTATTCTAGTTCTAACAAGTTAATCCTCTACAAGTTCTACAGAAAAATCCATTTTCAGCAAGGCCTGACCCTCAGCTCTCAAGTCACAGACCTTCCCCTTGGCACAACCGTGTTTGTCTGCAAACTGGCCTGTAGCAGTAGTGAAGAGATTCGAATATGTGGGGCAGAGATCTCCGTTGGCGGTGAGCATTCCATTCTGAACTCTTAAAAAGTGCTGTACTTTTGGTACTTGAGATGCGTTAAACAGAAACCCAGATAGAGAACAATTTTCTTTCTTCTTCTATCACACGGGAATATTTTATGTTGATAGCAACACAGGAGGACCTCAGTGTGAGAAGTCCAGAGATCGATAGAACTGGGGGCTCATTTGTTTGTTTTCAGCCATTAAGACCATTTACCTGTTTTCCTTGGACGCTAATGGCAGGAAATTGGAACTTCTGCAGCTCAGTCTTCATGCTTCTTGACATGAAATTTTGTTCAAAGGTACAATCTCAAAAATAAAGAGATGTCTCTTTCTACTTATGCAACCCAGGCTGGCTACCCAAGGCTGAACACCTCTCCCCTTCTCTAACTTAATGCACAAAAAAGCAGTTCTCATAAATCAATAAATAAGGCAACATAAAAAATACAAATCATGTTTAAAATATTTTTTTTATTAGTTCTCATTCCCATCCAACCACAATCACCCCTGACCACTGGTTATCATACTTAGCAGAGGTTAAAGGAGAGCTATTGAAATCAACTTGGTGGCACCTAACAACAACAACATCATCATACTTATTATCTTTTTCAAGGTTCTCTAGAAAGCTGCCTGAGACAAAACTGACATGCTAACACTTTGTGGGGGGAGGGAGGCGTATATTCATGGGAGGCAAAAGTGAAGAAGTGAGCCAGGAGAGGAGAGAAAGCAAATACAGGGTGGTTAAGTTACTAGCTGGCCACAACTTTGACAGAAAACACAGCTGGTTACTTGGTCACTAGGGACATGCTCAGAAAGAGCACATGGAAATGCAATGACAAGGGAAAAAGAGAAGAATTTATCTGTCTCTCACTGATCAAAGTTCACCCTCTGGGGCAACAACCTGATGTTGCTGTGTTGTCCTTTTGGTCCCTCCAGGCAGCTACTGAGAAGTAAGAACTAAGACATCAGAGCTGGTATCTGTAGCATGAGCCACAGCGCACAGCGTGAGTCAGCATCACACATGTCTGCAGTTTGCAGCCTGCAGCCTGCGGCATCCAGCCTCACAGGCCCAGCCAGGCAAACCAGTGAGCAGCCATAGCCTTTGTGATCCCATGGTGCCCTGTGCCTAGTGTTCCAGGAAGCTTCAGAGTGGAGGGAGAGGCATGAGGGGACTAGGAAGAGTTGCTAGAAAGAGTTGCAGGCTGGCTGACCAACATGCCAGGACAGGGTCTCTGCTCTGAAGGCAGTGATATGGAGCTCAATGAGATTCTTTCCAGGAAAGATGGGATCCTCTTTTCTGTGACCTGTAAGGATATGGTTGGTGCCAGGCAATTTTCCTAGAGGACCACCAGAAGCACTGAGCAGAAAACCATGGCCAAGCAAATCAGCAGGGATGAGAAGGGTGAGAGGTGGCATAAACTAGATCCAGTGCTCCTGTCCCAGCTCAGGCCTCCCGTTCACACCACTTACAGATCATACACAATCAGCTTAGACTGCCTGTAATGAGTAAAAGGAGCTTGGGCTTTGAATCCCAACTCTGCCACTAGCAGTGTACGCTTAGACAAATTACATTCTCTGAACCTCGGTTTCTCCATTTGTGTTATGAAGATATGAACACCTAATGCATAAGATGGTTGTAAAGAAGATGGAAGAAGAATTGATGCATTTGAATTTATGGTGTTGGTGAAGAATATTGAGTATACCACGGACTGCCAGAAGAGTGAACAAATCTGTCCTGGAAGAAGTACAACCAGAATGCTCCTTAGAAATGAGGATGGTGAGACTTCGTCTCACATACCTTGGACAAGTTATCAGGAGGGACCAGTCCCTGGAGAAGGACATCACACTTAGTAGAGGGTCAGCAAAAAAGAGGAAGACCTTCAAAGAGATGGATTGACACAACAGCTATAACAATGGGCTCAAACATAGCAACAATTGTGAGGACGAGCAAGACTGGGCAATAATTTGTTCTGTTGTACGTAGGGTCACAATGAGGGAACTGACTCTATGGCACCTAAAAACAACAGTGATTAGATGACACATTATATGCAAAGTGCTTAATCTACAGCCAGACATACAGGAGGCACTTAGATAATGAGAGCTAGGATTGCAATTTCATCCAATTTTACTCTTTCCTTCATGTGTGCAGCATGCTGGCTACCTGCACATGTTTCCTTAAAAGAAAGCACAAGCATTGGTTATCTACAAAATGAAATTAAAAAACAAAAATCACACCATTGGTCCTTACTTTCCTTGCCCTCAAAACAGTTGAATATTTCAATCAGGTAATTCACTGTCTTACCAGACCAATACTGCATGTTTGTATAAGGCATTCTCAGCTCTGTCATATCAGTTCCAGTTGTCCGCAGTGCTGCTGGTATTTACTTCTTTTTTAGTAGACCAACAACAGCCTTGGTGATCAGTTCCCATGCAGATGTACTTAGCCATTTCGTTCTGTTTCATATCTATTTTAAGTTACGTCGGCAATTTTTACTTTTCCATCCAGTGCACATGAATGCATTTATGACAATTTGCAGGATCCACAGGTCTAGGGAGATGGTGATGCTTATCTGTCCCGGTGCAGCCCAGTTGGGTGGTGCTGCCAGAATGTTGCTTGTGCAACATGAACAAGTGGTAACCACACAATCAAATGACTACTCTTTGAGCAAGTTTAAACCTTTGAGGTGAAGGACTGACTGGAAGTGACACCTTTTTCTGAATATAGCCAGTCATTCCAAGAAAGACAATGAATTTTGGTTTCCCCCAATGTAATATGCTCAATCCTGTCTAGTGAGGGAGCAAATAGTCCATTTTCTTTTCTGTGATAAGTGGTAGTCCAGAGTGCTGTCATATGTACTGAGAGGGCCTATCATATAGCTGGCTGGTTTTTCAGAACTGGAAATAGGCAGGCCGCCTTTTAGTCTTTTCTTCCTGGCCCCTTCCCAGACCTGGGCTGCTCTGCCACGTAGACCTCATCCAAACTGTGGAATAACTAGACACAGTGCTCTAGCTTAACCTCATAAGATTGATCCACAAACCATTTAGATAATCAAGGCAATAAATTAATTCTTCCTTGGTGGTTTTTAATATATGCTTTGACTGAATATTTCTGAAAACTATTTTTCTGAGTTTTTCTCTATTTCCCTTAGTAAATAGGATTTTAAGAACAATAACAACCATAATATTTATAACAATTTATTATATTGTAAGCTATTTTGACTCTTCAAAGCCTTTGATTGCTGTTCTTTCCTTGACGTTAACTACACTGAGGAGAATTATGTCTGGTTTCCCCTGGGACAGACAGGCTCTGCCAAAACCAAGTCCGTGTCAAGGAGACACCTTGATTTTGTGGTCCAGGGAACTCACATTGAGAAAGTCGACTTGATTTGTGGGTGAATCTTGCCATTTTCTAAAACGAAACCTTTAGGAATAGGGAGGGGTTGAGAACTCTTCTTCATTATATGAAAGTACGAACCACTTTACATCCCATTTGCTCATCAGGAGACGCTTTGAAGGTTTTAGGGTAAAAATGGCGGGTGTGACAGATATGTTTACGTTCATTCCCCCTGAAATAAGGTCAAAATTACAAAAATTTCAAGTGGTGTAAACCCTCAAGGACAAAAAGAATGGGAGGAAGAGGACATGTCAACAAAATTTTGGAAGCTAGAAAGCAGGTGGACCAGTAGTAACTGACTTAGCCTACAGCTGACAGTGAGAAAAGTCAAAATGAAATGATTTGGGGCAGAAGCCCTCATCCTAGAAAGACGCAGAAATTGGTGGCACCAGGTACTTCTGGGGGAACCCTGGTGGCGTACTGGTTAAGAGTTCAGTTGCCAACCAAAAGGTCAGTAGTTCAAATACACCAGGTGCTCCTTGGAAACCCTATGGGACAGTTCTACTCCGTCCTATAGGGTCACTATGAATTAGAATCGACTGGATGGTAGTGGGTTTGGTTTTTGGGTTTTTTAGTCCCCTAGTTGGCGATAGCATACTGAAAACCAGCAGTATTAAAGGAATACTTACATAGAGCTCTCTTCCTGCATTCAGCTCCCAAAATGCTGGCAGCCAGCCCTGTACCAGAAAATTAGAAAATCCTTTTCTAAGAAATCCGATCGGGCCAAGAGGAAATATCTAAAAATATTGACAATAGGAATTCCCCAAAATACCTAGTCAGATCACCATGGGATGAAACCCAGAGTTAGCAAATGCCCCCCGCCCCCATCAACACACAGGCTGAGCTGCAGTCTGTAATTTAGTGCCCCATTCGTATACAAGTTGCTGCCGAGTTCATTCACGGTGCTCGTATGTGTGTCAAAGTAGCACTGTGCTTCGTAGGGTATTCAATGGCTGATTTTTCAGGCTAAAGCACCAGGTCTTTCTTCCAAGGTGCCTCTGGGTGGACTTGAACCTCCAACCTTTAGGTTAGCAGCCAAGCGTGTTAACTGTTTGTGTCACTCAGGGACTCTCCTACAGATGAGTGAGAAAACAAGATTCTGAGGAAACTGCCTGACGTGAAAGAGGTAAACCAAAAAAAAAAGCAGATGGAATAAAGCAAGTAAGCAAAGTGGAGAAAATAAAAAGTATTCAGGGAGAAGAAAGTGTTAAGAAAAAAAAAAACTATCTTTAATAGAGAATTAAGAGAAAATATTGCATACAGAACAAGAATAAGCCAAAAAACCAAACCCATTGCCATTGAGCCGATTCCAAACAAGAATAGAATGCTATAAAAAAGGAAACGTTCAGAGAATAAAAAACATGCCCACAAATGAGAAAGATGGTAAGCAGAAATTAGAAACTCAATGGGAGGGCTGAACTGTAAACTGAGGACATTTCCCAGATAGTAGAACAAAAAGACCAAGAGTTTAAAAATATAGGAGATAAAAGATAAAATTAGAGGAAGGTCCAACTCATGAATAATAGAAGTTTTTACAAAGAAATATAGGGGAGAGGGAATCATCGGAGAAATAATTTAAGAAAATTTTTCCCAAACTGAAAGCCAAGAGTTTGCAGAATGTGTGAACCCTCTGAGAACTCATAAGAATAGATGAAAACTGACCCTCATTTAGTACATCTTTGTGAAAATTCAGAATACTGGGAACAAAGAGAAGAGTCTACAATCTTTTGAAGAGAAAAACAGACCATTTATAATGGCTGAAGAATCAGAATGGCTTCAGGCTTCTCAAGAGCAGCCTGAAATCTCAACAATAACAGAGCATTGCCTTCAAAAGATCTGGAAATCTCCTTCCATAAAGATTACAGCCCAGAAAACCCTACGGGGCAATTCTACTCTGTCACATGGGATCACTATAAGTCAAAATTGACTCAGTGGCACCTAACAACAACAACAATATCTGAATGGAGTCCCTGGGTGGTGCAAACAGTTAACATGCTCGGATGCTGACAGGTTGCTGGTTGGAGTCCATACAGAAGCTACTTGGAAGAAATGCCTGCTGATTGACTTCCAAAAAATCAGCCACTAAAAACCCTATGGAGCATAGTTCTACTCTGACACACATGGGGTTGCCATGAGTCTGAGTCAGCTTGATGGCAACTGGTTTTGATATTTGAATAGGCTTCACTCTAAAAAAGTTAACTCACTGTCACCTGAGGTAACTAAGCATGTTCACCTGTTAGGCAGAACAGAAGCATGTAGTCGTGAAAGGCTTGGACTCAAGTGAGCTACGTCTGACTCTTCCACTTCATAGCTTTGTGATCTTGGGAAAGCTACTTAACCACTCTGTGTCTCAGTTTCCTTGTTGATAAAATGAGGTTAATAATAGTATTTACCTGTCTTAGGCTGAGTTCTCTAGAGAAGCAGAACCAGTGAAGCATGCATGCATATATATATATATATATATATATATATATATATATATATATGTATATATACATACACAAAGATTTATCTCAAGGAAATGGCTTGTTGTGGAAACTGGCAAGTTCCAAATCCTTGGGTCAGGCATCAGGCTGAGGTTTCTCCTGATTCATGTGGGTGCAGGAGCTGACAAACTCAAATTGGCAGGTCAGATGACAGACTGCTGGCTCAAGTCCTAAGAACTGGAAGTCAGATGATGATGAACTGGATGCCAGATCCAGAGTGAGAACAAACTTTTCCAGTGTGTCCATGTATGCATTGGATGCAGGTCACACCCTTGAGGAAACTCCCCTTACATCAGATACTTGAGTAAGGCGGTGACTTAAGTAAGGCAGTGATTTGAGTGAGGGTGTGACTTGAGTAAGGCTGTGACTTGAGTCATGCCCTTAGTAAGGGAGTGACTCAAGATACACTCCACACTAATCCTGCCTCATTAGCACATAGAAGTTAAGGATTTACAACACATAAAATGGAGGGTAATTACACAATACCACAAAATGGAGGACAATTACATGCGATCACAAAATGAAGGACAGTCACATAATACTGGGAATCATGGCCTGGCCAAGTTGATGCATAACATTAACCATCACACTACTTCATATGACTGCGATGATCTTTAATTGAGAAAAACAGCACATAAAACACTTAGCATAGGCCTTGGCATATACTTAGCGTTTGATCCGTATTCACTACTGTTATTACTGTTATTAGAAACAATGCATGCCTTGAAGGTAAATTTTAACTGGATGAACTCTATAATGCCTCCCGCTCATCTGGATGTGGGGGATAGCAGGTGGAGGAAGAGTTGAGTTGGTAGGGAGTGTCATTTCGTTAGGCAAATACATAACAATGTGATTTAAATATCACTTATGTGATATTTGGAAACCCTGGTGGCATAGTGGTTAAGAGCTTCCGCTGCTAACCAAAAGCTCGGCAGTTCAAATCCACCAGGTGCTCCTTGGAAACCCTATGGGACAGTTCTACTCTGTCCTATAGGATTGCTATGAGTCGGAATCAACTCAATGGCAACGAGTTTTGTTTTTTGTTTTTTTTAATGTGATATTTAAAATATGCTCTCTTTCTTTTTAAAGTTGTTCCAGAACAGCCTCAAAATGTATCTTGCATACAGAAGGGAGAACATGGAACTGTGGCCTGCACATGGGACAGAGGAAGAGACACCCACCTATATACTGCCTATACTTTACAGTGAGTGAGAGGCTGTATTTTTGCAGCTCTTTTGTAGGACTTCTCTTAGATGACCTTTAAAAATATCAAACAGTTCTATTTTTACTAAAGAAAAAAAGCAACAGACACCCCTAGACGATTAGATCCTTTACAAGAATCTAGCGTTCGTCAGTTAAAACTAGTTCATTCACCTGAAGCGTGATACCTGATGTCTTGGAAAAAATTCTCAGTCTGAGTTCTAACTGAGAGTGATCTTCAGGGCACCCAAAGCCCAACTTTTGGGAGTTCTTCCCTGGTCTAGTAGGGTTAAACTGACTGCATAATATCACTTCCCTCTTTTGCATTCGCAAACTCTTGGGGTCGTGATATGTAAATAGACTCTTTCATGTGGTAGCTTTCTGTTAGCCTTGAAGGCATCCCTTTTTAAAGCACCTTTTCCTGACTTGCGAGTCTACAAGAAGAAAAGATCTGAAGCGTTGACTCCACAGTCTCATCCAAAGAGCCAGCTGGCTTCTAGTAGGTGGCCCCAAGCCGGAGCGAACAGGAGAGGGGGGAAAGGAGGTGGGGCCAAGATCCCAGTCTAGCCATTTCTGTGCCAAGAGCTGGCTGTTTTGTGCAATTGATGCCAAGATAGCCAGGGGTCCTTTGGATAATGATTGGAATTGCCCTCAGGAGCCAATATGGCCACCAGGGAATTCAGGCTGTATATTCAGGGAAGTTATTCGTCTATGTGAACACCAGAAAAAAAAAAAAAAAGGAAAATCTAAGTTCTACCAAAAAAAGAGAGAAGGGGGATATGGTCATATTTATGGCCATAGAATACAAATGTTCCCACGATGTTTCCCCTGGTAATAACACTGACCTTAAAAAAACAGTCTAGAATTTTAAATATTTGAACACTTGGTTCTTTTGTATTTAAAGGAGAAAGTTATCACATAAAGTATCTTCCTAATATAATTATCTTTTATTTAAAGGTTAAATGGACCAAAAAATTTAACTTGGCAGAAGCAATGTACGGATCATTATTGTGATCATTTGGATCTTGGAATAAACCTAAAGCCGGAATCACCTGAATCCAGTTATACAGCCATGGTTACTGCTATCAACAGGCTTGGAAGTTCTTCTTCATTTCCATCCATATTCACATTCTTGGACATAGGTACATTTTATTTCACTTTTGATAGATGTCAGTCATTGGCCCATGGAATTTTTTTTCTTCATATAGTCAAATCTTCTGTATGTGGTTGTTTCACTGGAGACAGTGGTTGATGAAAGTGACCAATGGGCATAGGCAAAGGGAAGAAGTTACTTTAATGCAAATAAAAGAGTGCACTAACCTAGAACTATTCAGAGATGGCTGTATGACATAGGATATTAAACATTATTCTCTCTGTTAGAGAAATGAGAACTCCTGGCTTCAAGGCATGAAGGCACCAACTTCATGAGGGCACCAACTGCCCAACGATGCCATCTAACCATGAGGTCATTCAAGAAGCTCAATATAGGCCCTTCTTGGTGGAAGTATCTTTTTACCCCATGGATACTTCTACTGTTCTGAGATGGCTGCATGTTGGCCTGCTGGGCTAGAGTAGCCAGATGCAATTTATAACTAAAATGTATCAAGGTACAAATGCAACTTTCTATGGAAATAGTTACCTCCACCCTTCTTACCAGCTTGAGGGCTGGAGTGAACCAGCTCCGGCACATTTCTGAGCAAATAAAATGGGCCCAGTTACATCAGACGCCAACCACAGGCATCCCTGAGTTCTGACCATCCCAGGTAGGACTGAGCTTCTAGCATACCTGAAATTCCAGCCTCACACGATGTGTCTATCTTCTCTCTTCTCATAGCACTTTTTTGCCATACAAACTGGTAACTGTATGAGTCTAGACAGAGGCATGTTCTATACACTTTCCTACTACCCTTCCCCCACCCTACAGTCCATGTCTTTCCATAGACGATTCATCTCTAAGCCATCTTCTTTTCCCCTTAGTCTTTTCTTCTGCTTCTTTGTTTCTCTGTCCCTTTCCTACGAGTTTTCCTGTCAATATTTCTTCTCCTCCTGGGAGCAATCACCAGCAGACTCTGTCTTCTTTTATCCCTTGGAATCCCTTGGGTTTGGAACACTGGTTTTCTTCAAGTCATTGAATTAAGTGGAGTGGACACCATCAGGAATGTTGGTATCATTTTATGTGGTAAAAATTAGGGTGGATTAAGGGAAATTGTTTTAATGATTTAGAAATGAATCAAATGTTTACTTTTTTTTTTTTAAGCCATGGATTTCTCTCATATTTTTTTACCAAATTTGGTGGTTGTTCAGCTTAGAAATGAACATTTTTCAGCTCTTTATACCTCATGTTAATACATAAGGCAATTTCCAAGCATGGAGCCTAAATTACACTTTTTTATCCTGGTTGCTAGTGAAGCCTCTTCCTCCGTGGGACATCAGAATCAAATTTCTAAATGCTTCCGTGAGAAGATGTACCCTTCATTGGAGAGATGAGGGAATGGTGCTGCTTAGTCGACTCAAATATCGGTCCATTGATGGCGGGTCCTGGAATATGGTAATGGCCTTAAGAGTAATGGAAAGGCATCCTTAACATTACTACACAGACCTCTGTCTTTTCTTGTCAGCAAAATGTGGAGTTTAGGAATATTTTGCCCAAAAATGCATACTTGAGATATATCAGAAAGTCAACTACACTGCCATTTATTAAGAAATATCTTGAATTTTGATTACTAATTCTGAAATCTTTAAGCCACATGCTTCTGTAAACCAACATTAATTTTCTATCATTTATTTCTAGTATAGGATTCATTTTTCCCTGTTACTATATCCCCCCATTATTACTTTTTAGCAATTTTTTGACATATAGGAAACAGAAATATTAGAGAATATCTATAGAGGCTTATATGGAATAGACTACACTGTCTCATCACAAATCGACTATCTCATTAGCTGACATTTTGCATTTATGACAACAGTGAAAAATCTACTATCCAACTATTTTGTGCACTAATGACATACATCTGGCAGTAACAAACTCCAAGGTGTGAGGCAAGAGTAATGCTAGCTTTGATGGTCAAGATTATATGCCAGCTTGACTGGGCCATGATTCTCAGTGGTTTGGCAATTATGTAATGATGTAGTCATCTTCCATTTTGAGATCTCATGTGGTCTTCCTCCATTTTCACACAGCATCAATCTTGCATAACAACTTCGTCTTTGGAACCTAACCATGTCAATAGGTAAGGAGAGAGTATATTGCAAAGCTAAAGCACCACAATTTGATACACTATTAGGCATTAATTTTTTTATAATATAAAGTATAGGGTTATGATTTTTCCAGTATTTTTGTAAAATACAATGATTTACAATAATAATAAGGCATCAGTTCCGTATATAGCTGATACTCAAGAGAGACATAACTAATTAAAGTTTTCTTTTTGAAGCCAGTTCTATGTCTGTGTTACAACATTTATTACACTCTAGTTGTAACCTAATAAAAAGTAATCTCAAGTGTAGATTCTTCAAGGTTTTTGAGAACAGTAGTTTTCAGTCTTTACTCTTGGTTCAGCTGGTTTAAGGATGCCTCTTAGAATCCATGTAGTTGGGTTCTTAGTCCAGGAGTTTTTTGTGTCTTTTTTTTTTTTAATGAGATGTTATTATTTCAGATTAGCATCATGTCTATTTAGAAACCCAATCATTGAAATTTTTTTCATTGAATAATAGATTTGAAAAAAAAAATTTTAAATGGCCATCTGGTCTAGCCTCTTCCCTTTATGTTAAGATTTTTTAAATCAATTTAATATTAATATGCAACTTTTAAAACCTTGTTTGATTTAAGGTTAATGTTACAAATGCCAAAGGAAGACATGATCTGCTTGATCTGAAACCATATACAGAATATGAATTTCAGATTGCCTCTAAGCTACATCTTCATAAAGGAATTTGGAGTGATTGGAGTGAATCATTGAGGACACAAACACCAGAAGAAGGTACGTGTCCAAAAAAAAAGAGGACGGGGGAAAAAGAGGAAGCGAGAGAAAGTAAAAAAGTTTTGGAAGGAGAATTTATGAATTTTTATAGCTAAAGTTAGGGATGACTAAAAATGCTAGTTTGTGCAATGGTTTTTGCTATTTCGATTATCAAGTATACCATAAATGATAATCGATTTTATGGAATAACAAAAATTTGTCACCCACAGTGATTACCTTGTGAGAATGGTAGAGTTATTGTCATTTTCCGAGTAAAGAAATTGAGTAGCTTAAGACACTTGCCTAAGGTAAAACAGATGGTAAGTGATGAATCTAGGACTTATCTAACTCCAGCTCTTTCCATGACACCATTACTTCCAGTCTTATCATTAATGAGACATTATTTTTTACATAGATATCAATGTTCATTTTGTGCTACTTGTTTTACTTTACATTATTTCATATAGTCTCTTCAACTTATCACTATGGACCACAAATATATAATCTCATTCATTCCTGTAAATATTTGATTACAATCATGTGGGATACCCCAACCAAGATATTAAGTAATGGAGATATAAGAAAAATAGACAAAATCCTTGACTTCATAGCTGTTACATTCCAGTTGGGAAAGAAAAATTAAATCAAACAAACAAACAAAAAAAGTACAATACCAGATAGCTGTGTTACTTAGAAAATTAAAATAAGATGATGTTATAGCAATGGAGTGGCTATCCTTTATTGGGAGATCAAGGAAGAGTTCTCTGAAGAGGTAACATGAAAGCTGAATTTGAATGCAGAAAATGCCAATGATATGGAGGTCTGAGAGGAACAGATGACATAACAGCTGAAAACAGGGAGGGGTGAGATCATAAAAGGAGTTGGATTTTTTTCGTAAGTGCAATAGGGAGTTATTGGTGAGTTTTCATTTGACTTTATTCTATAAAAGCTTACTCAAATTGCTAGGTGGAGAATAGATTGTGGGAGGTTGGGGCAAGAGTAAAAGCAGGAAGACTGTTTAAGAGGCCATTGTAGTTTTCAGGAAAGGGATAATGGTGGCTTGGGCTAAAATGGTAGTAGTAGAGATGGAGGGAAATTAATGGGATTTGGAATGTATTTGGGGTAGAGTAACAGAACTTACCAACGGATATGATGTGGCAGTTTAGAGAAAGAGAAGACAAATGATAGCTCCTAGATCTTTGACTTGAGCAGCTGGATATATAGTGATAACTTTTCCTGAGGTAGATTTGCAGAAGGGAAGGAGGAAAGAAATAAGAATTCTGCTTAGGACTTATTGAAATGCCTATTGGATATCTTGATGGAACTATCAAGTATGTAGTTTGATATATGTGTTTAGTGTTCTAGGGAGGATTTGAATTGGAAATACAGTTTTGGGAATCATCGACATAGAGACAGTGTGCTTAATATAATGGACTAAACGTGATATCCTAGAGAGAATGTATACAAGGGACTCCTAAAGCTCCACTGCCTTTAGAGACTGGGCTGAAGAGGAGAGGGCTGGCAGAGGAGACTGTGAAGGAACAACTAGTGAGGTAGAATGAAAACTGGAAAAGTGTGGTGTCACAGAAGCCGAGAGAAGAGTGTCTAAGCAGCAGTGGTCAGATGTGTTTGATGTTGCCGAGTGTCAAGTAATAGAGAAGGAATTCATGAAGCTTGCTGCATATAGGCCATAAAGACAATGACCGGAAGGGTCTCACGGGAGAAATGAGACAGAATCTTATTTGGAATGGGCTGAGAAGCAGGTGAGGGAAGGAAGAGGAGACATCTATAGGTAACTCTTTAATGAATTTTGCTTTGAAGGAGAGCAGAGAGATGGTGAGACAGCTGGAGAAGGGAAGAAGATACAGGGTCAGAAGAAGGTTTTGTTTTTAATACTTTGAGATTCTCAAGTTTGTATGCTTAAGATGAGCATATTAAAGAAGCAAGTTACTTGATGAGGCAAGTGCAGATGGAGGTAGAGCACAAATGAAGAGGTTGGCCTTTGATAGGATGAGGAACAAGGCATCTACAGTGGTAAGAAGGAAGGCAGAGAGCCAGGTACAAATGTGGTATCTTCGTCTATTTGGGATTAGGACAATGTGGGAACTTCTTTCTGATGCTTCTATTTTTTCCATAAATATGAGGCAAAATCATAAGTACCAGGGATAAAGGATGTTCAAGGGAAAAGGAGAAGGCTTTGCTGGAAGAGTAGGGTATTGAATACAATAGGCAATTATGGCTAAATTGTCAGGCAGCATTGAGTGTCCACTTGAGATTTTTGATCATGCCTTTAACATCATGGTTATGTGTATTTTTTCTCCAGCATCTTCTTAGGTACAGACACGAATTAGGCTGACAACTGAGTTTAAGCAAGTTTGCCATTTGTAATTTGGCTAGGTTGAGAATGGTAAAAAGAGGAAATGTAAGCAAATAAGTGATTTTATTGATGGACTATGGAATTTAAATGAGTAAAGAGAAGTGACGTCATTAGGAAGATATATTTTGAGGGCTATCTTACTTTCCATTGTATTACTATACCAAGTTCACTACTTTTCATATTTGTTGAGTATTTGTGTGTTGGATTTTTTCAGGGGATCTTTGTAGAGCTAGGTTTTGGTTTTACATTTGCCTGTAATAATTCCCTTGGAATAGAATTTCTAAATTACTGGTGCTAAATCAAAAATATAATTATATTAATTAACAAATTAATTTTTACATTATCTTAAGTACTGAAACTGTCCAAGGAGATATGTTTATATAGCTAGCAAATTTTTAACATTAGTTAAGTCTTACTCCTGGTTTGCTACAAATCACGTTGGTTATAGTCTTACGCCTCCATTCCAATTCTTATCCCTATTACTCTTACATCTCACCAATGCTGTCCTATCCTGCAAAGCTATAATGAGTAATTAATCTCATTCCTTAATAGTTAAACCTTGATACATTTTACTTTTTTAATTCTATGAAAATTAATATGGCTCTATAAGTCATACTAAAAGCGTGAAAGAAAGTAGACTCTGGAGGCAAAATTTTAGAATAAAATTTGACACCCGGCAGTCCTCTTTCCTCCAAATATTACAGCACTGTACTTCTTCAAGGAGTCCCTGGCTGGTGCAAATGGCTGCTAACCAAAAGCTTGGAGGTTCGAGGGCACCCAGAGACTCCTCAAAAGAAAGTCCTAGTGATCTACTTCAGAGAAATTAGCCACTGAAAACGCTATGGAGCACAGTTCTCCTCTGACCCACATGGGCCATGAGTCAAGTCGACTCGAAAGGCAAACGGTTTAAACTTTAAGTACCTCTTTAAGCTGTTGATATCCATTGTTCAGATGAGCATCACCTGACTGTCTATAGCTATGGAAAATATCAAATATATTTTTCAGTCTGATATACTTTTGTTTTTGGTAATTATTGGGCAAGCAATTTTATTGAAGTGTAATCAAATATTTTATTGAAGCAAAAATGCATACATAAACTTTAGGCCAATATTAAAAGGTCTTTGGAGACACAAGAAATAGGCATCTGACTTCATAGTCAAAAGCACTCAATTAGTGATATAGCATAGACCTTTTCATAATTTGTATAAATTTGGCTCTGAGGAAAAATTACTGACATATGATCCATTGCTTTATTACCCATAGCTTTTCTAGTATTAATGTGAGAAAATCTAAATGCTTTTTTGTGAGACTTGTGTACATGTAAACTAGCCTCATGATTAAGTTGCATTCATTTTCTAGGAGCCACTAATGATTTTTGGTAACTGATGACACTTGTCTTAGTCATCTAGTGCTGCTATAATAGAAATACCACAAGTGGACGGTTTTAATGAAGAGAAATTTACTTCCTCACCGTTAAAGTACGCTAAAAGTCCAAATTCAGGGCGTCAGCTCCAGGGGAAGCCTTTTCCTCTCTCTCGGCCTTCTCATCAGTGTTCCCCCGGACTAGGAGCTTCTCGGCGCAGGCACCCCGGTCTGAAGGACGCGCTCTGCTCCCGGCACTGCTTTCTTGATGGTATGAGTTCCCCAATTCTCTGCTTGCTTCCCTTTCCTTTTATCTCTTACAAGAGATAAAAGGTGGTGCAGGCCACACCCCAGGGAAACTCGCTTTACATTGGATCAGCGATGTGACCTGAGTAAGGGTGGTGTTACAATTCCACTCTAATCCTCTTTAACATAAAATTACAATCACAAAATGGAGGACAACCAGACAATTCTGGGAATCATGGCCCAGCCAAATTGTTACACACATTTTTTAGGCGGACATAATTCAATCCATGACAACACTCATCAATGATACTTGAATGACAAGTAAGGATCAACAGAGCCTATTAACAGAATATAACACCTAATATGTAAATTGTAGAATAATCTTCTATTCTTCCTTTCTTCTTGTATTAATCACATTTTTCTACTTTAAAAAAATAAAATAGCCCAAGAGATTATAATTTGCTCCCTCTTATTTTATGACAAACTCTCTTAAACTATTAAGTCCTTGTTCTCTGTTTAAATGCTTGTCATTTTTATAAGCAAGAGCTTACTATTATTATCCTTATTTGTTACACAGTCAAAGTACTGTGTTTTTGAAAAACACCTCACGATTTAGTTTTTTTAATGCATAGTACAGGTAATATTCTTTAAAATGGGCCATATTTTATGTCTAAGTCCAAGGTAGTAAATAGGCTGAGAACTATCTAAGTTCTATTAGTCTAAACCATAAACGAGGGAAACTCTGGGCCTGTGAATTCTTGTCACTCTTACATTTGATAATGACCTGTTTAGAGATGTGTGAAAGGTTTTTCTTGTTTGCTTGTTTTTGTTTTTGCTTTTTTTAAAGTGTTCATCTGTCACACATAAAACCCTTCAAGACAGTATGGTGACTTTCTCAAATCCCGTAAAATACACCACCATCATAACAATGAGTACAGCACCTCATCTCTGTGTGTGGATGGTTATGAACTGAACCTAGGAAGGTGGCTTATTCAGAGTTATTGCTGACATTTATAAAGAAAGAAACCCATCGTCTGAGATATACCACGTTTACAAGGCTCTGCTGGCTTCCTTTCAGTGTCTGAATCTCCCTTTTTTGTGTGTGATCTTTCTGTGGGTTGTTGCAGGGTCTCTTTTTTCTCTTACTCTAAGCTCATGGTTTTCACCTCACACCGCTGTTTCTGTCATCAGTTTCTTTATGAAATACCGACTGATGTAAACCTAAGAGGTGTGAATTTTTTTTAACACTTCTTCCTTTTAACCCTTTTAGTGTATATTCATATGTAACTTGGCATTTAAAAAAATTAATAGTAAGCTTTTTTTAGTTACGCTCTAAAACCGTGAGTGATTTTATAATAGAGCTCTTGCAGCCTTTGCTACCCAAAACTGAGAGGAACATAATGTCTTCTCGTGGCTTGTGCTGAGTTATTTACATCACCTCAGCAGAGCATAAGGGTGTTATTTACTCCATATGGCCCTTTCCTGTGTAGTTAAATTCAACTCCTGTCATGATTCGCCATGAGAAATGCTTTTAAATGACCACTAAGTGAGGGATAGGAGTTTAAAAACCACTTTCCTGTCTTTAGGAGGACAATCTCACAATCAGTCATCCATCTAAGATAGGCCTTATTCTGGGAAGCAAGCAACCATATTTTGCTTCTAGTGGGAAAACAGTCTTGAGTTTGGGTTTCACAGCATCCGAGCATGCCTGAGAATATGCTCAGCTGATGGGGAAAGATGATCCCTTGCCACTTAAAACACCCGGGAAGAGTCTCCAAAATAAAGATGAATGAGCTGCTCCTTACAGCTGTCTCATCCATTAGTGATTCTGTCTGTTCACTTACCATTTTTTAAAGTCTTACTTAAATTTTTAGTCTTGCTCAACTCTATGGACAAGTAATAAAAGACGCATTACATGTGAATACTTGGGCCAGAGCACTGAAAAGGAGCCCTCTCTGATCATACTAGTGGCACAGGTGAAAGGCAGGAGATCCCCAAAAAAGAGAGAAAATGCCAAATTACCAGCTCCAGCCACCCTTCCTTACACTGAGAAGCTAGGTAATTCATTCATTCATTCATTTGTAACTTAAAAATATTGCTTTGGCAGGTCAAGTACAAACAATTAAATGCTATAGCTTGTTTTACCATTTAGGGTAGCAAGCATTTCATAACAGTTTAGCTCAGGAGTCAGGAGTCAGCAAACAATTTCTGTAAAGGACCATGTAGTAAATATTTTAGGCTTTGCAGACCACACGGTCTCTGTCACAACTACTACAATGTACCACCATAGCGTGAAAAAAGTCATAGACAGTGCATAAACAAATGGGCACTGAAATTTTAATTTCATATAATTTTCATGTTATGAAAAATTCTTCTTCCTTTTTTAACCATTTAAAAATGCAAAAAACAATTAGTTCACGGGCAGATCAAGAGCAAGCAGCGAGCTAGATTTGGCCTGCAGACCATAGTTTCGTGACCCTTAAACTAGCTAAACTTGACAGCATCATGTTGTTGCTGTGTGCTGTCGAGCCGATTCCCACTCACAGTGGCCCCATATAACAAAGTAGAGGTGGTCCCTTAGGGTTTACTAGGCTGTAGTCTTTATGGTGTTTCTCCCGCAGAACTTCTGGATGGGTTTGAACAACCAACTTTACAATTAGCAGCCAAGTGCTTAATTGTTGCACCACTATGGATCCTTGAAAACATCATACTTACGTCTTTTTACCTATGACTTAAAAAAATGGGAATATATGGTTCTTTCCCCTTCTAAAGGGACATACGTGCAAACGTTTCATTAGAGAGAAAATGTTACGTTTGAGATCCAATAATAGTCCCTCCTCTCTTTTCCCCTTCTTTTGATCTCCTCTAAGCCCTACACCTACACTGGAAGAAGTAAATGCCTGGGCTCAGTCATTTGACAAGATAGTGATCAGCTCAATAAGAAGTGCTTTCTATGAATTCCTCCAAACAGATATTACTGAGAAAAACAAAACAAAACAAAAAAAGCCTTCTCTGTATGGACTGTGAGGAACATGTGAATCAGGAACTATGCCAGGTGCTGGGACACAATGATAAACAATCAGATCCTCAGATTCAAAGGCTTATATTTTATCTTGGAAGGTCAGGGAAAGGTTGCAGGAGGAGGAAACACCAGAAGTTCAAAGGGAATCTGGCAGCCTTCCTCCATCTGGAACATATGGCCTCCAACGTCATTATAGCAGGGAGCTATTTCCTCCTTGAAGTACTTGATTTTCTTGACTTTGGTGAAATCTCATATTCTTGGCTTTCAAGTCTACCTGTTGGCCAGTTCTGCTTAGTCTCTTTTGCTGGTCATCTTCCTCTTAGCAGTCTCTAGAAGTTGGATGTTTGAGGGCTCTCTACTGGGCCTCCTTCTTTGCTCAGGTGACTGCATCCATCCCATGCCTCTACATATACATATATATATTAGCCTGGCCTCACTCTAGAACTGCAGACTTGTATTCCAACTGCCTATTTGACATTTTCACTTAGATGTCAACAGCCATCCCAAACCTCACATAACCTAAACAAAAACTTTTACCTGTCCTCCAAAGCAAAGTGCTTCCAAAATGCTCTGCTTTAGTCTCTCCTGTGTCGTTAAATGACACTACTGTCTTCCTAGTTACTCAAGCCAAAAATCTAGAAATCAGCTTTAATTTCTCTTTTTCCCCATTCTTTCATCTGAGCAATTGACTCTCTCTTCAATATATTCAGAACCTGTTCACTTCTCTCTATTGCCACTATGACCATCCTAGTTCAAGCTACTTGCTAATTACAAAGACGTCCGGGACTGAAACAGCACGTTGACTACAATAGAGTACAGATTCCTCTTTTCTGGAAGGTAAGTTTTCAGTGTTAAAGTTCAAGGGAATTATATATTCAAATGATGAGTTTCAAGGCAAAAAATGATCTTCCATTTCCATAGTGGCTTTGCAGTGAGGCTTCAGTATGCTCTCCTACACACAATACGCCCAACAAATGAAGACTTACCACTTAAGTACTTACCCAACTTAAGTACTGTTACCAATATATTCTTACTTCTGCTATGCCTTCTCGGAGGTAACCACTATTCTAGATTTTGTGTTTATCATCCCCATACTTTTTTTTCATAGTTTTCACAAATGTATTTATCTCTAAACAATGTTTAGTCTTGCTTGTTTTTGAGCTGTGTCAAAATTGCATACTCTGTGTAATCTGCTGCAAATAACTTTTTTCCCATCAACACTCCAACACAATGCTTCCATTGATTTTAGCATGGATGAAACATCTCTGCTTCTATCAGAGGACAACCTTTTCACTTGTGATCTGGATGTTAAAAAGTTATATTTCTTTAAAAAAAAAAATCGTGGAGGGATTAGTCAACTGTGTCAAATGAGAAGTCCAATAAAGTAAGGACAGAGAAGCAACTGAGTGCTTATCTCAGAAGCAACACGTGGCTTGACTCTGACTTGTTTAGCAAACATGCTGGTTCATAGAATCCTAGAACCTCAGGATCTTAGAATTGAAAGAACCCTGGTCATTTAGGCCAATCTCCTGCTTAAATTAGAATCACTGTTTTTTCACACTGATGGCTTCCGTCTCTTCAACGCTACAATTTTGCCTTTTAAAATAGTAGTTTTGTCACAAGAGACCAGACTTGCATTTCTCATATTTCTATT
This sequence comes from Dugong dugon, assembly GCA_030035585.1. Lineage (NCBI taxonomy): Eukaryota > Metazoa > Chordata > Mammalia > Sirenia > Dugongidae > Dugong > Dugong dugon. The sequence goes on from CM057462.1 coordinate 96,401,625, forward strand.
TTTAAACATTTGTGCCTTTTTGTTTTGAACATATTGGCCTTTGACTTTCTCACCTGCCTGTAAGATCATAGTTATAGCAGTCTTTTGGTAGATAACACTGAGGTTAGAACTTAAACTGATTTTTGTGACAGTTGAATGCCAAAGATTCTCTTCAATTTTAGCCCTAGTGTTGCTTTAAGCTGCAGTGGTTTGACACCCCTGGTCAGGAAATCTTTCACTTTGAAACCCAAACTGATTCAACTGATGATTTCTCTCCCACATAGGCTTACACTGCAGGTGGGCACCATTGAAATTTAAGTTTCACTTGCAATTTTTATTTGAAGAAATTAAACTTCTAGAATCCATTTTTAGCTCTGTAATGATCTTTTAGGTTGTGGGTCTTTAATGAGACAATAAGTGGTTGTCTTAGTCATCTAGTGCTGCTATAACAGAAACACCACAAGTGGATGGTTTTAACAAAGAGAAGTTTATTTCCTCACAGTCAAAGTAGGCTAACAGTCCAAATTCAGGGCATCAGCTCCAGGGGAAGGCTTTTTCTCTCTGTCGGCCTTCTTCTCTTCGGTGTTCCCCCGGACTAGGAGCTTCTCTGGGCAGGGACCCCAGTCCAAAGGACGCGCTCTGCTTCCGGCATTGCTTTCTTGATGGTATGAGGCCCCCAACTCTCTGCTTGCTTCCCTTTCCTTTTATCTCTTGAGAAATAAAAGGTGGTGCAGGCCACACCCCAGGGAAACTCCCTTTACATTGGATCAGGGATGTGACCTGGGTAGAGGTGGTGTTACAATCCCACCCTAATCCTCTTTGACATAAAACTACAATCACAAAATGGAGGCCAACCACACACTTCTGGGAATCATGGCCCAGCCAAATTGATACACAGGTTTTTTTGGGGAACATAATTGAAACCATGACAGTGTTCCCTTTAACTTTCTTCCCAAAATGTAATTACCTGAAGGCATTTAATGCTTTGGAACAAGTTACTTGGCTTTAAGACTGAGCACATCCAAGCTTCCAAATCCTAATTACATAGTCAATGTCTGGATTATCTAGTTTGTGAAGTGTTCAGCCCTTTGCTCAATATAGTGAACTGTAATGGGAAGAGAAAGGAGCCCTGGTAGTGCCATGGTGAAGTGTTTGGCTGCCAACTGAACAGTCAATGGTTCAAATCCACCAGCCGCTCCTCAGGAGAAAGACATGGTAGTCTGCTTTTGTAAAGATTACAGCCTTGGAAACCCTATGGGGCAGTTCTATTCTCTCCTACAAGGTTGCTATGAGTAGGAATCAATTCAACGGCAACGGATTTGGTGTATTGGTTTTAATGGGAAGAGTAGGGTCTTAAGAGTCAGCAAGACCTGGGTTCAGCTCTCAGCTTTGCCGTTTACCAGCTCTAAGTCTTTCTTAAATCATTTGACCTTTGCCAGTCTTCTTGCCCTTAGCTCTGAAACAAGAGTAATCAATTGTACCCCTGCATTGTGTGAGGATTAAATGAGATAATGTGTATAAAGTGCCCAACATTGACTGGCACATTTGTTTTTGTTGTTAGTTGCCATCAAGTCAATTCCAATTCATGGTGACCCCAAGGGTGCAGAGCAGAGTTTTCAAGGCTGTGACCTTTCAGAAGCAGATTGCCAGGTCTGTCTTCCAAGGCACCTCTGGGTGGGTTGGAGCCACCAACCTTTCGGCTAGTCATGGAACGCTTAACCATTTCCGCCACCCAGGGAGATGGTAGGTGGTTAGTAAATAACAGGTCCCTTTTTCCCTCTATTGCTTGTGGGCTTTTTTTATTGTTTTGTTTTATTTTTTTTAATTTTTTTATTGTACTTTAGATGAAGGTTTGCAGAACAAATAGTTTCTCATTAAACAGTCAGTACACATATTGTTTTATGACATTGGTTAACAACCCCACGACATGGCAACACTCTCCTTTCTCGACCATGGAGGACCTTTTTTTTTTTTTGGTGAAAATATACATAGCTGAAGTTACACCATTTCAAAAGTTTTTACATGTACAATTCAGTGACATTGATTACATTCTTCCAGTTGTGCTGCTGTTCTCACTATCTTTTTCCAAATTATTCCATCACCATTAACTTCAACTCACTGCCCCCTAGGCTTCCCATCAAGCCTTTTGAGTTGCTGTTGTCACTTTGATCTCACATAGATAATTCTTTTTTTTTTTTTTTTTGTACCTTAGATGAAGGTTTGTTGCAGAACAAATAGTTTCTCATTAAACAGTACACACATTATTGCTCTATGACAATGGTTAACAACCCCATGACATGTCAACACTGTCCCTTCTCAACCTTGGTTCGCTATCACCAGCTTTCCTGTCCCCTCCTGCCTTCTAGTCCTTGTCCCTGGACTGCTGTGCCTCGTTAGTCCCATTTTGTTTGATGAGGCTGTCCAAGCCCCCGCTGAACGGTCATCCTCAGGAGTGACTTCACCACTGAGCTGAAAGGGTGTCCGGGGGCCATACTCTTGGGGTTTCTCAGTCTGTCAGGCCAGTAAATCTGGTCTTTTTGTGTGTGTGTTAGAATTTTGTTCTACACCCTTCTCCAGCTCTGTCCAGAACCCTCTGCTATGATCCGGGTCAGAGCAGTCAGTGGTGGTAGCTGGGCAGCATCTAGCTGTACTGGACTCAGTCTTGTGGAGGCCTTGGTAGCTGTGGTCCATTAGTCCTTTGGACTAATCTTCTCCTTGTATCCTGTTCTCTTCATTCTCCCTTGCTCCCGAAGGGATGAGACCAGTGGAGCATCTTAGATGGCTGCTCACAGGCTTTTAAGACTTGTGGGGTTTTTTTTTTTTTTTTGGTTTGTTTGTTTGTTTTCATTTTTGTATCTGTACCTGCAGAAAGAAGTCCCTGGCTTGACTCCTATGTCATTCTTCATAATCCTGATGGATTGGAAACATTTTCAGAATGTTTTATGTAAACATTTCTTTACCCTAAGTCCTTGATGCAAGGGCAAATATTACCACTGGTGGGAAGGCAGGGAAAAGAAAAGAAGCCTTTAGAAAGGAAACGAAGTGAGTGTTTAGAAAAAACAGAAGAGAAAAAGGCGAGAGAGGCGGGAAGAGGAAGTGGCAAAGGAAGAGAATAGGACAAGAAGAAGGCCCGCAAGATAGGGGATGGAAGCACCGCAGAGAAACATAAGCCTGCATAGAGCCAAGCCACTGCTTGGTGCAGAGCAAAGACCGCGGGCTATGTGGTCAGACAGACCTGTGTCCAAAGCCTGGATTCTCTGCTGGTTAGTTCTGGGACCTTGGACACTGCCTTAACCTCTCCGTGCTTCGGTTTTCAGATGAAGATAATAACAACAGTTAAACTTACTGATGCTCGCTATGTGTCAGGCACTGTGCTATTCATTTAATTCTCACAGCAGCTCCATGTGATGTATGGAATTATTATCCTCATTCGACATCGAGAAAAGCGGCTAACATGTGTGCTCGAGATCACGGTTCGGGATTTGTCCATAGATGGTCTGGCTCTGGAATTCACCCTTTAACCACTGCTGGCCTTATAGCTACGTCCCAGGGTGTGAGGAGGCCGTGAGACAGCACTGGTGAATGGGCCCACGCAGGACCGGCCCACAGTATGTGCTCAGTACTCGTCCCCTTTTCCTTTTCTCCTCTACGCGACTGCTTGTCTTCCGTTACCCAAATGAGGACTTAATTTTCTGAAATTTCCATCTGGTGAAATGGGCTTTGCTATACCAGAAGAAATCCCAATGCAGCCTCACCTCAAACACACATTATGTTTCACTGTTTCAGAAGTTAGATTGATGCCATCGAAGCCTCTTTTTAGTGGTAGTTTCTATTGAGTCTATCCCTGGCTGTGAATCAAAACAAATATAAGTAATTTATAAAAAAAACTGCTGATGCGCTCTGTTTAAAAGAAAAAAAAAAAAAGAGAAGAAAGGAATGTTGGTCTGACAAATCTGCTTGTTATTATCCTGAACACCACAGTAAGACCTAGAGGCCATACAGTGTGGGATGAGATAAGCTTACCTCTGAATCTTTGTCGTCACACATTTTGATTGTTGTTTGGTTGTTGGTTTTGCTTTTGTTTGGATTTTCTTGATTATTTTTGTAAGTTAACATTTCTACCATGCCCAAATCTTGTGCCTCACCCTCTTCTCTCAAGTATTTTGAGGAACTTCAAATTAAAAAATGGCATTTTAAAATACACAATAAAAGATAAAATGTTTAGCAAGTAAAAAAAAAAACAGTTGCCATCCAGTGGATTCTGACTCATGGCTACCCCATGTGTGACACAGTAGAACTTTGCTTCCTAAGGTTTTCAGTGGCTGATTTTTTGGGAGTAGATCCCCAGACCTTTCTTCTGAGGTACCTCTGTGTGGACTTGAACCAGCAACCTTAGTAGTAGCCAAGAGTGTAACTGTATGCACCACCCAGAGATTCCTAAATAACTGATAGTAGAGGAAAACTACTTCACACGCACACACACACACTCACAGTCTTACACATACACACTCACACACAAAACCAAAAACCCGTTGCCATCGAGTCGATTCTGACTCATAGCGACCTTATCGGACAGAGTAGAGCTGCCCCATAGGGTTTCTAAGGAGCAGCTGGTAGATTCAAACTGCCAACCTTTTGGTTAGCTGCAGAGCTCCTAACCACTGCACCACCAGTTGATTATTCAATCTCTTTTTAAGTATGTTTGTTTGACTTTCTCAAGCTAAGTTAGGTCACGTTGGACCATTGTCTTAGTTTGGTGGTTATTTCTTCCATCAGTTCAGCCTGGGTTTCCGCATCAAGTAGATAATATTCCTGATTTGTTCACTTGTTGTTCATCATTTAACAAACAATTATTGAAAGCCTAATACATTCCAAGTGCTGTGCTAATAAGTATGTGGAATATTAAGACAAATGAGATAGGTCATGCCTTCAAATAGCTAATTGCCTAATGATTATGAAACTAAATACTTATATACAACGTGGTAGGTTCAGGAATGGAGATGAACATAAGGTTTGCCATTTGTATTATACTTTTTATAAAAGGAGGTTTTGTTTAACATACATAAGTCTAATTTTTTTTCAAGATCAAAAAACATGTTTCTTTATTATTTATGTCTTTACTTTTCTGTTGAGAATTCTTTCTCCAGTCCAATAAAATAGAAATAATCATACATACATATTTTCTTTGAGTTATTTTATTAACACGTTACATTTTTAAAATTTTATTTTTAAAGTAACCTTGTTTTTTCTGACTTTTATGGCCAAAGGTATATATGTCCATTCTGTTATATCCTTCCATTTTTTTTTTTAAAAAAAGGAAAATACTGGAGTACACAGAAAACTAAATTTGCCCTATAACTCTGCTTTCCTAGAATTATTTACTAGATAATCGATTGACTTTTAAAGGTTTTACTTGTGTAGATATATATATAAAAAAGATGTTTTTTTCCCCTTCAAAACAGAGCCTACTGGGATGTTAGATGTCTGGTACATGAAACAGTACATCAACTACAATAAACAACAGATTTCTCTTTTCTGGAAGGTACGTTCTCAGTGTCAATTTAAAATTCAAAGAAATTATATATTCAAATAAATGATGAGTTTCAAGGCAGGAAAGACCTTCCACTTCCATTGTGGCTTTGAAATGAGACTTCAGTGACTTGGTTGAAGCTCTTCTCAGACATATCCTCATGATACATGGTTCAATGTCATTTGCCTTTGACAGATAAGGATGAGCGCTGTGACCGAGTTCCCTCATCTGCACAATCACATCATTTCCTCATCCCACTCTCAGTCAATCAAGGTCCGTTTCCATCCCCCAGGCATTCCCATCCTCTGACCCCAACTACACCATCTCTTCAGACTCTTCTCATTTCTAACTCTCTGCTCACTCCCATCTTTCCTACACACAATATACCCAGCAGTGACCAGGCCATCTTACTTATTCACTGGTTGGGAAATAAACAACAGGGAAGCTATGGATGTGGATATTTAGAAATATATTTTCCATAGTCATTGAAAAGGGAGAGGATGGAAAGGAAGCTGTCTCACCTCTGGAATACTGATAAAAAACCAGTTGCAGTCACATCGTCTTGGCTTATGGTGACCCCATGTGTGTCTGTCAGAATAGAACTATGCTCCATAGGGTTTTCAATGACTGATTTTTCAGAAGTAGATTGCCAGGCCTTTCTTTTGAGGCACCTCTGGGTGGATTTGAATTACCAGGCTTTTGGTTAACAGCTGACCACATTAACCATTTGCACCACTCAGGGACTTTGGAATACTAGTAGTGACAGAAAATAATAGGTACAGAAAGCAATCTTATCTCAGGAATAGTAATAAAACAGTAGCAAATTGAACAATCTTCCAGAAAACAATGAAGTCTAACATTATTACAGAATGCAAAAGTTTCACAAAGTACTGAAAGCTGGCATTGTCATTTCATTTAATCCTCATAAAAGCCCTGTGAGGTAGGTACTAGTATCCCCACGTAGATTTAAAATTAAAAAAAAAGGGGGTTACACAGAGCAAATACTTGCCCTAAGTCACCCAGCTCTAAGTGGTACTGAAACCTCACCCAGAACTCTTTCAGCCACACCGTGACTCATCCTTGTTGAAAGAAAATACTATTTGAATGGAGCCACTGATTGACAGGCTCATAAGAAGAGATTTTGGGGTGAGCTGTACTCTTTTTTATTTCCCCACCCCCATATCCCTTTCATTACACTTCTTCCAGTTAAGGTTAAATAAATAGTTTTGAAATTATGAATTTGATGAGCATCAAATCACAAGAGTCAGAGTAATGACTGTAAAGTCCTCTGATGGGGTTAACATGATGGGTTTTGGTAATTGCAATCTTCTTTGGTTTTAAGGCATGAGTTCTTGCTCCCTTTTTCTCTCTTTCTCACACACACATGCAAAATGTCTGCTATAAAAGGAGACCTACTATAAATAGCTTGGTGAGTCATAATCCAGCTCTTCACTTTGAAACTAAAACTGCAGCTTAAAATTTATTTTAAAATAAAGCCACTTTTAACGGGAAGACAGTTTTCACAGCAAGGCATTTAGAACAGCCATAATTTGTGAATATTATAGAAGAACCCAGCTCATTCTTGGCTCTTGGTTTTCATTTTCTCAAGTTAGCAACTGGTTAAAACCAAAATTCCTCTCCCATAAAAATTCTCCCCTGCCAAAAAAAGTCCCCAACAGTGATCTGAAAGATAAGCTGTTTTAGTCTTATTCACTCTCTCTACTCAAGGATTTCTCTCCGCCGAATGAGGGTGATGCTACCAGTATCTGCATAGCTGACTAGACCATGTGGGAATCAGTCAATGAGAGGACACAAATACAGAAAATCACTAGGGCCACCAAGGTAAAATTAAATGGCTAATACATCATGAATTTTTATTCTAATAATGAAAGCCCAGTTCCATGCCTGATGGTGCTTCTCACTGTAACATAGTTTATAAAAGGCATGAGCACTCTGAAACCAGTACCAGGGTGAAGTCAAAGTAAATATTTGTTAGCCACAGGTAATACTTAGCAAACATGCATATGCAAATTCTTCTCTCCAGCTCATTTTGATCTTGTTCGTATCCTTACAACGCTGAAGTTCTAAAATGAGGTCGCAGAATTAGAAAGGATTTCGATGTTCTTCTGGCATCCTGGGTGGCAGAATCAATTAAGCACTCAACTACTAACTGATAGGTTGGCAGTTCAAACCCTCCCAGAGGTACTTTGCAAGAAAGGCCTTACAATATGCTTCTAAAATATCACAGCCACAAAAAGCCTATGGAGCATAGTTCTACTCTGCAACACATGGGGCCGCCATGAGTCGGTATCAACCCAGTGGCCAGCTGGTTTGGTTTTGGTTTGGTTTAATGTTCTCCTAATCCACCCTTGATCCAATCTGCAACTGATCATGGGGATGGCACCGAACCTGGCAGCATTTCGTTCAGTTGTGCATTGGGTCACCATGAGAATTACAACATCAGCCCACCCTTCCTCCCATTGTAGACATCGCGCCTGCTCCAGCCAGGACAGACACATGTCTCTGATGGGGCTTTCTGGGACAGGGAGAGCCTACTTTGTAGATGGCCCATCCTGTGGTTGTATGTCTCTTATCATTAGAAAATCTTTCCTTTTGTGGAGCCAGAATTGTGGTAGCCCAAGAAGGATGTTTTGGACTATATATATATATCTACATATAGATATAGATATAGATATATATCTACATATAGATACGTACAGATAGATATAAGTATATATATATATATATATATTTGGTCCATATGAGAAACCAAAAACATAAATGTTAGAAGCTTCTACAATTTGGTGCCAGATAATAGTTGTGACAGGGCAACTTGAAAACCTTCAGTGGTTCTCTATCCAACCAGGCTTCTTAAGAAAAGGCCCAGTCCTGAGCTTTGCAGGACAATTACAGGATTAAGTCCTGTTCTGTCAAATCTGGGCTTTTTCAGTGGCAGGGAGTGGGAATAAAAACACTGGCCAGAGTTACTGAGATGAGCAGTCCTGCTTTGGGCCACAGAATCACAGATGGCCAGAATGTAAGAGGCGGTAAGTGACATCTAGTTCCACCCTCATTTTACAAACATGGAAACTCAGGTCTAGAGGGTGAAGTGATTTCCGATGAGGGAACTTGAGGTGATATGGTGTTTGCTCATGGGGCCTTTCCTGGGCTGAAATCACTGCCACCTGTGTTTTGAACCTCACCTGTCCCACTCCTCGAATTGGAGATTCCTGATGTCACTCTCCGGGATGCTTTGGGAACTCGAGGGGGTGGTGCAGTGGCACAAGGAACTCATCGAAATGTCAGACGAGACGTTTAGATCAGGTGCTTTGTGGTGGAGCCCAAATGACATCTTACTAGGGAAAGGAAGCAAAGACGTGCGTGTGGTGGTTTTCCGTTGATTTTTTTTTTTTTTTCCTTTGAGCAATAAGGGGAAACCAGGAGAGAGGGACACCCAGCCACTGCAGAGAGAGAAACTTCAGGCCTTGGCACCACAGGAAGCCCCAAGTACAGCCCAATTAGCCTGTGAAGAAAGTGAGAGCACACTTCTCTTGCATCCCAGGTTCCCTTTCACTGTTATAGGGTGTTTACAGTAGAGGAGAACTGATGATGGACGGGTGGTGCAGCTTCTGTGTGTGGGTGTGATAGATGTCAGTGTGAGTATGTGTGAGTGTGTGTGAGAGTTGTGTGTGTGTGTGAGGGGTGTGAGTATGTGTGATTGTGTATGTGTGTGAGTAATATGTGTGAGAGTTGTGTATGTGTGTGTGAGTGTGGGGTGTGTATGTATGTGAATGATTGTGTGTGTGTGAGAGGTATATGCGGATGAATGTGAGGTGTGTATGTATATGAGTATGTGTGTGTGTGTGAGGTGTATGTGTAGTATGTACGTGGGTGTACATTGTGTGAGTGTGAGTGCATGTATGTATGTGAGTATGCATGTGTATGAGTCAACGCCTATGAGTGTGAGTATGTGTGAATGTGTGTGTGTGTGTGTTGAGACCAAAGGAGCCCTTGGCTTTGTTGCCATACAGTTACTCATTTTCCCACACCTTGGTTCCTACTCTAAAAGCTCCATTTCCTCAAAAATATCCTGTACTATTTTTCATCATAGCTATTTTTAAGAGAAAAAACAAACAAACACATTGTGTGTTGAAGCCAAAACATACAACTTAACCTATGAAACAAAATAAAAACACCCGGGCGCTAAAACAATAAATACAGTAACACAAAGCAACTCTTCTCCAAGTGGAATATGTCGCTTTATCACAAACAGCCCCAGTGCTGTGTTAGACCCCTTCCCGGCTGGGCGCTTTTAACAATTCCCTTCCTCTAATCCCCTCTGTCATCTTCAGTGCAAAACTTCATGTCATTTCCCTTGCCTTGATTGAGCAATTCAATCCATGATTCAGCTTTTCTGCTGGTTGATACAGTGTGTATTCTTTAAGAAGAAAATTACCCTGAATACATGAGTAACATGTGAAAAAGATAAGACAGCTGGTCAGTGTCACACTAAACTTTCCAGTTTCCTCTGTTGGTTTCTTCCGAGTCCTTTCACTGGTTTGATCGTGGCAAATCACAAACAAACTTCCTGAAATTATGGCTGAGGCCATGGGGCTGGAAGAGAAATGACCTATGTACAAATCAAGCTGAATTCACTCATTTGTGTATTTATTCACTCATTCTTCCAAGCAAATATTTCTAAGCACCTCTTTAGTGCTAGACAGAGCCCTGGTGGCCTAGTGATTAAGAACTTGGCTGCTAACCAAAGGTCGGCAGTTCGAATCCACCAGCCGCTCTTTGGAAACCCTATGAGGCAGTTCTACTCTGTGCTGTAGGGTTGCTATGAGTTGGAATTGACTCGAGGGTAAGGGATTTGTTTAGTGCTAGACACTGTGCTATGTGCCAGGGACATGGATGCGAACAAGACAAATCCTGCCTTCCTGTCGGGAAGCTCACAGTCCAGTGGGAGGACAGGAAAAAGAGCAGGATGATGAGGGTGCTCAGGGCATTGAGGATGAGTTCAGAGATCCATGGGAATGAAGGTCAGGATGGCCCAGCAGAGGGGGTGCTGGGCAGTGAGTCTGAGAAGGACCTCTTGCTAGGCAATACTGGGCTGACCCCAAAAGAATGGGTTGGCCAGGACAAAGTTTGGGGAGAGCGTTTAGCAGGAGGCCCTTGCTGTCCCACAGAAATATAACACAAGCCACAAATGTGAACCACATGCATAATTTTAAATTTTCTTGTAGCCACATTTAAAAAAGTAAAAAGAAACAGGCAAAATTCATTTTAATCATATATTTTACTGACCCCAATATATCTAGACTGTTACCCTTTCAATACCTAATCAATATTTAAAAATTATTAGTGAGACATTTCGCGTTCTTTTTTTCCTACTAAGAAAAACCATAGTGTGTTTTACACTCAGAGCACATCTCAGTTTGGACTAGCTGCATTTTAAGGGCTCAGTAGCCTCTTCCGCAAAGTGGCTCCCCTATTGGACCACACAGCTCGAATGCCTAGACAAGCAGTAAAGAAGAGAATTAAGAAAACTCTTGGTTCCAAAAGAAGGAGTAAAAGATTTGGTGCTTTTTATTAATTTATTGGAGTCTCCAGATGGTGTAAACAGTTAAGATGCTCAGCTACTAACGGAAAGGTTGGTGGTTCAAATCTACCCAGAGACAACTCAGAAGAAAGGCCTGGTAATCTACTTCCAGAAAAATCAGCCATTGAAAACCCTGTGGAGCACAGTTCTACTCTGACACACATGGGGTCACCATGAGTCAAAATCGACTCGATGGCAACTGGTTTACTGATTTATTCATTTATTAAATAAGATAACTCATTTTGATAAACAGCTTTCCTCAAACCACGGAAGGTGAAAGAAAAAATAACAAGTCCCCTCCACCAAGCTTCCCCTGGAGAGAACCCAGCACAGCCACAAAGACCTGTTGCGTCTGGGGGCAGCTCATTCAGCACCTTCACTTTTTCTTCCTGCATTTCTTTTTCATATGGGGAGTATTTCAAACTATATCCCATGGTGCTGTTGAAGGGAGGGATTCTTTGGCCTTCTCATATGAAAGAAGTTCAGTAAAAGTAAAGTATTGTTTGTAACCTGATTTATATTAATGTGAGAAAAAGTAAATTCCCAGGGAGGATTGGCTGCTAGGAGCCTAAGGCTCTTATATTATTACAGGAGGTATCCAATCTGGAGAAAATACTGAAATTTTCAAGGATTTCATTTTGCTTGGGTCCACAATCAATGCCTATGGAAGCAGCAGTCAAGAAATCAAACAATGTATTGCATTAGGCAAATCTGCAGCAAAAAACCTCGTTAAAAAACAAAGCCGTCACTTTGAGGACTAAGGTGCGCCTCACTCAAGCCATGATGTTTTCAGTTGCCTCATATGCATGTGAAAGCTGGACAATGAATAAGGAAGACTGAAGAAGAATCGATGCCTTTGAATTATGGTGTTGGCAAAGAATATTGAATATACCGTGGACTGCCAAAAGAACGAACGAATCTGTCTTGGAAGAAGTACAACCAGAATGCTCCTTGGAAGCAAGGATGGCAACTTCGTCTCACGTACTTTGGACACGTTGTCAGAAGGGACCAGTCCCTGGAGAAGGACATCATGCTTGGTAAAGTACAGGGTCAGCGAAAGATAAGAAGACTGTCAACCAAATGGATTGACACAGTGGCTGCAACAATGGGCTCAAGCGTAACAATTGTGAGGATGGCACAGGACTGGGCAGCGTTTCATTCTGTTGTACACAGGGTCGCTATGAGTCAGAACTGACTCAACAGCACTTCACAACAACAACAACACCTCAGAATCAATATTTTAATACAAAAGCGGTAGTGGGAAAGTTTCTGTTGTTTTGTTGCAATGTTCACCTCTATCTCCTGCTTTCCCAACTTTTACCCCATCGCTGGCTGGCACAGAATTTCTGAAGATATTTAAAAGAAGAATGGGTCACTCTCCCTTGCTTGCTAGTCACACATGTATGTCAGCTGAAATATAGAGGATTTTCAGTTAGCTAACATAGAAACGTGGAGACCCTGGTGGCATGGTAGTTAAGTGCTATGGCTGCTAACCAAAAGGTTGGCATTTTGAATCCACCAGGTGCTCCTTGGAAACTCTCTGGGGCAGTTCTACTCTGTCCTCTAGGGTCGCTATGAGTCGGAATTGACTTGACGGCAACGGGTTGTTTTTTTTTAAACACAGAACATGACCAGTGACAAAGATAAGAGTGTAGGTAGCAGAGAATTAATATAAGATAAAAAGCAGAGATGGAAAGAGAGTAAAATTTTTGCTCTCACAAGTTTTTGTTATTTTGCTGTTTTTCTACCTGCAAAATAAGCTAGAAATTATTATGCCAGAGTAACATACCATGAGGTATGACTATTAATTAAATCAGCCCAAAACCCGTGGACACCGAGTGGATTCTGACTCATAGCAACCCTACAGGATAGAGTAGAACTGCCCCAGAGGGTTTCCAAGGAGCAGCTGGTGGATTTGAACCGCCAGCCTTTTGATGAGCGACTGAGCTCTTAACCACGGCGCCAGCAGGGCTCCTAAATCAGTTCAGAGTAACAAAACACCTGGGAGTGTCCACTAAGTGCCAGTATGGTACAAAGGTTAAGAGTTCATCATCCAGAGATAGTTGTGCTACCTGGATTCAGATTCCAGCTTTACCACTTTCTGACGGTGTGTTCACAAGCAAGGCACTTGACCTCTCTGTGCCTTACTCACCTCATAAGTGCAGATAATAATAATAGATACTGCAGGAGATCGCGATGAAGACTAATGAGATATTCATGGGACGTGTCTGTTCAACCGTTGTGCACGACACTGAAGATGATGTAAAGGTGAAACAGCAGGGCTCGTAGAGAGAGATCCATAAGCAGAAAAGTTCAATATGGTGATTTTTTTTAAATTTCCAGGTGAGAACTGTCCTTTGAGTCACTACTTCACTTTAGACTGGGGTTACTGAAGGTAGTCGTGAGTTCTGAAATCATGGTGATGTGGTTGTTGTTAGCTGCCATCGGTTTGGCCTAGACTCACGTTGGCTCTGTGCATAACTGAACAAAATGCTGCCCGGTCCTTATGCATACCCATGATTAGTTACAGACAGGACCATTGTGATAGGATTGTCATTGGCAGATTTTCAGAAATACATTGCCAGGCCTTTCTTCCTAGTCTGTCTTAGTGTGGAAGCTCTGCTGAAACCTGTTCAGCATCATAGCAACACGCAAGCCTCCAGTGACACAAAGGTGGTGGCTTCGCGTGTGGTGCATCGCCCGGAAGGCATTGGACAGAAATAGAACCTGGTCTTCTGCATGGAAGGGAAAAGTTCTACCACTGAACCCCCAAACCTGTTGCCACTGAGTAGATTCTGACTCACAGTGACCCTATCGGACAGGGTAGAAGAGCCCTGTAGGGTTTCCAAGACTGTAATCTTCATGGAAGCAGACTGCTGCATCTTTCTCCCATCTTTCTCGCAGCTGGTGAGCTCAAACTGCAGACCTTTGGATTAACAGCCAAGCACTTAACCAGTGAATCACCAGGGTTCCTTGCAGAACCACCAGTGCCTCAAAATCAAGGTACTTAGGCTTCAACCCACAAATTATATGTGTATTTTATAATCAAGTGTATGACATTGGAGAAACTTCTATACGGAGCTGTACTATTAGCCAAGGGACAAGATGGCATGGCTCTCCATAGAGAGATACAAAGGCCATATGAATACAGTAGAAGCACCAATCATGGCAATTTTTATATTAGAGTAACTAAGAGAAGGGAACTTACCAGATGTCTTACCATCTGTCGCGTGCCAAGCACTGTGAGACGGTTTACATCCCTTAGCTCACTGAATCCTCCAATAAGCCTATGCAGTGCACGGAATTCTCATTTGACAGATAAGGAAATTGAGGCTCAGAAAATAAAATAACTTGCCCAAGTTCACATAGCTGCTAGGTAGTAGAGTAGGAAAGCAAGGGATTTGCCCTAATAAGCAGAACTCAAGTCCGCAGCTTTCCAAAACTAAAACAAACAAAAAAAGCACTCACAGTCAAAACTGTGACTAGTAAATATTCAAATTCCCCCAGCTTTCTAAAGGGACTTGATTGTGAACACTCTTCTTTATATGGGCTAAGCTCTAACAGTTTCTTTTTATTTGCATCAGAGGACGTTTAGAAGTAAAACGTTACTTTTTGAGAAATACAGCAAATTATTTTTTTTTTTTTGTAGGTCCTCAGAAGAAATGATTTATCAATTCATAGAAACATTCCTCCTCCATTATGTTATTTTTAATTAAAAAAAAAAAAAAAGAAAACAGATGCATTGCATTCTGAAATGTGGGTGCCAGATTTTGTCCTTTCCTGGATTATGTTCACCAAGTTATTTTGGACGCTGAAAGCCTTTTCAGGCAGCAGGACTCTTATAACAGGCCTATTGAGAGAGCTGTTTGCTCTTGGCTTCTTGGACAAATATAAGTCAGAAAGGTTTTCCGTACTAAGTTGAGTTTGTTCCCCACAGAGAAAAGCAGAAATAAAACCGAAGGAGAGAGGGAATAGGGCAGCATTTCCTTTTTAACATACTCTTACCAATAGGAGGCCAGGAATGTGGGCCTGAGACCCACCTTGAGCACGGCCAGAGGAAGTACAACAGGTCCCTCTGGTCTTTAGAGACACTCCCAGGGATGCCAGACAGCACATCCTGGGTCTCTCGTTCCTCCTCACATCCACCAGGGGGCGCACTGAAAACCTCTCATTACTTTCTTAAGGGCCTGCTTGAGATAGTTCCTTAACTTCTCCAAGCTTCAGACCCTCCTCAGAATGGGCAGTTATGAGGGCTAAATGTGACAATTGACCCACATTAGTTTCTTTTTTATCACCTACCCAAATAACAAATAAACACTAGAGTAAAAATAAACTTATCTGGAAGAGTCAGCTAGCTCATCAGGTCTGCAGTTCTTCTGGTTCACAGTGTGTCTCCTTGTGACTCGGGGCCTGAAGGCTCTGGAAGAAAAGACTTCTGTGTCCCCACCCTCTCCAGATTGCTTAACTCATGTCAGGTGTTGATGCTCCACATCAGCATGTACCACAACCTCACAGTTAGAGAAGCTGCTTTGCAACTTTTGGCAAGAAGCGTGATTGGGATTCCAACTATGAAACATGGAGGCCATACTTACCAGTACATTGTCTCAGGCTTGCCGTTATAAGGAGAAGTACTGTGATGTTGCACAGGTGTCAGTGGAGCTTCCAGACTAAGACAGACTAGGAAGAAAGGCCTGGCAACCTACAGGCAATGAAAAACCTATGGACACAATGGTCTGATCTGCAACTAATAATGGGGATGGTGCAGGATGGAGGAGCATTTTGTTCCATTGTACACAGGATCTCCTTGAGCTGGAGGCCAACTTGATAGCAGCTAACAAGGAACATCGTAACAGAAGTCTAAAAGTCAGGAGCCCTGTTTTCCACTCCCAGCTCCTCCATTTATACCGAGTAAGTGACTCAACTTCCTGGGCCTTTGTTTCCCCATTTATAAAAGGAAATGTTGAATTAATTGTTAATCTCTAGAATCCCTTCCTGTTCTATGGTTCTGTGATGCTATTCCATTCCATCAGGGCCAAACTAATTATACTGATTATATTGTTGCCCAGCTGACTAAATACCTGTATTTCATTTAGTGGACCCTGTTGGACAAGTTAAGCTTGTTTTCCAGTTGGGTTAAGGAGAGCGCTTACCTGAGAGAGAATAACCTTTATCCCAAAACTTGAGCTTACACAAGCATATCATACAGCTGTTTATTTGCATATCACCCCCCTGGCTTTTCACTGATATGTTCAACTCTAAAACATGGAATATGGGGTGAGGGGGGGGGACGCAAAGCTGTGGGTCCGAGCCTTCACTACTCTCTGGGAACCTTCATTCATCTTTCAGAGCCACACCTTTGTTTACCAGATCAGTGTGACTCGGCCACATTTCCACAGCAGTCTCTTTAAATTCATGGGATCCAAGACAACTTGACATTTTCCCTCTTCTTTTAGCAGTTTATCATCAGTTTGAGTGAGATGTCTTGTTTGTCTATGAAAGACAGTGAGAAGGACGTGACAAAGGATGATTTGCAAGGCGTTTTTTTTTCCCATTAGAGCTGTTTCCTTAATTGTTCAAGTGGCACTGAAACCCCTTTGGTCCCTGGCATTTGAGAGCTCAGTTAACTATTGAGGACCATCTTAGGGTTGGGGTGCATGGGACTGGGGGGAGCATATAGCCCTACCCCTGGACCTACAGGAGAGAGATACAGAGGGTGGGGTGAGAGAACCATCTTCCCCAGCTAGCGTTTGCTTTAATTTAACCTATCCCATGTTGTTTATTGGTAACAGTTTAGAACACCACAGTTTAAAAAGCACTTGCTTATTTTAATCCGCATGACAACCACATGAGATGAGCTGTGAAGTATTTGCAACACTCACACTGTTGGCTCTTGCCAGTGCACAAGGTTATCTTCTCGAGGAAACACCACCCGCAACTTGGCATAAACTTCCGTGCAGTGACGATGGTTTAAGATCCAGTCTTGGGCCTTGTGGGTCCAGAAAGACACCCAAGACAGGACTTGCCTTAGTCCAGTTCCCAGCGACTGAAATATAAAAAGCTGGATGCTCGTGGATAAATTTACAGTGAGAAATGCAGCTGTTAGGCCAACCAGAAAGCTTGAGTCAGCCGATGGGAACATCTTCCCTCAGTATGCTAATTGTTTCAGCTGCTAAATTATAATCAGACGGCCAATTTACTCGCTTAAAGTAAAAAAGACAAATCTTAAGTGGACCAGATGTTCATATTCGGCCAGCCTCTTCTGACAGATAAACTATACAGGAAACCAAATTATTAGAAGACTGCTTGATAAGCAGGGGACTAGAGCACGGGGCATTTGTTGATCGTAATGTGTGTCTCTCAGCAAAGGCAGCTGGAGGCCCCCTTCCCATGGAAGAGATAAGCTTGCCAAGAAAACGGTAACACTGAATTCTGGTCAGCCAAGCTTTCTTCTCCCTGCTCGAGGCATGAATGGGCACTACCAATGCTGGTCTCGGTAATTTTCTATGCTGAAAACTGTCCATTTTCTATGCTTGTCTTTCCCATGGTCCTTGTCCAAACCGGGTTACAATACAAATAGTTAATTTTTAGCTTACTTTGTGGGATTGCTCCCAAATAATCTCAACTGGAATTTTTGCAGCTTTAAAACTCTTTAGTTACACATTTCTAAACAGTGTCTGAGTTTCCTAGTACAGATGGCTAGTAATCCAGTTCACCGTGTGTGGATTTTACTAATTTAGCTCTTGAAAATTTTGTTTTTGATTTCTTAAGCAGCACTGCACTTTCTATATTTAAAAAGTTCTACTGTGTGTGTGTTTCACAAATTTAGCAATGGATATTCAGAGGGGCTGAGCAACTTCCCCTGAGTCACACAGCTGGTCATTGGTAGAGCTGGAAATCAAACTCAGGTGTTCTGAGTTCAGACTCCACACTTGTTGCATTGGACGTGATCAAATTGGCTACTCTTAGTAAGTTTCATTTTGAAGCAAGAAAGAAAAATTAATGTGCTTTTAAGAATTGTGTTTAGAAAATGTTAACTGATTGTGTTTCTAAATGAGGGGGTACATAAAAGTGTGTGGTGGAAGATACGAGAAGATCTAAGTGAAAAGGTCACTCAAGCATAGCCCTCTGCTGCAGGGGACCATGAGGTCTAGGCACGGAGTAGCTGATGATCTTGTCTGAGGGTAAATAATAAGTGGATGTGTTTTGTTGCAGAATCTGAGTGTATCAGAGGCGAGAGGAAAAATCCTCCACTACCAGGTGGCCTTGCAGGAGGTAGCAGGAGGGAAGGTCACACTACAGAACATCACGGAACATACTTCCTGGACATGGGTCATTCCCAGAACTGGGAGCTGGGCTGCGACTGTGTCAGCAGCCAACTCAAAAGGCAGTTCCCTGCCCGCTCGTATTAACATAACGGACCTATGCGGGGCCGGTAAGTACCAACTTCTCTTTAACACTGCTGTAGGAAACTGTTTTACTCATCTCTTACCTCCATCAGGCCCAGCCCAGGGCCTAGCATGAGTAGCATAGGAGGTAAGGCTTTGGAGTCAACAGATTTCAGAGGCTGTCTTTTCCGCTCAGTCTGTGAGTGGCCTTGGGCAAGTGAATTCACACTCTTGAGCTTCAGTCTTCTATCTAAAATAGGGATTACATTTCCTGTCTTGCAGGTCATTGTGAGATTAAACACATAGTCAAGTACATAGCAGCTGCTTCACAAATGTTAGTTAAGGAAATAGTAGTTACATTAAATTGAACACTTAGCATCTGACTAATGTTGACAGAAGCAAGAGTAATAAGTGTTGTCAAGTTCTAGAAAAAAACAGTTTACACCTTCAGTCAAAATATTTTAAAACCAATAGTAATGAAATTATAGTAAAATTCCACGATACTGCAGCTCTTTGTTACACACATCTGGATATATATCCAGTTATCTATATCTCCAAACTCCCAACTAAATATAGGGTCACACATTTCACAGGCAAACTCACATCCTCTGAAAATTTACTGCCCAGGATAAAAATCCATGATTATCCAAGAAAGTAGATATTGGTTCTGTTTTTCTAGATATTGCAGAGGATTGCATGTCAAGATTAATAGCCTAACTTTTTAAAAGATTTCCTAACAGAGTGAAACTCTGTAATTAACATTCATTAAATTCAGCGTAACAATTGTATTTACATGTAAACCTAGCAATCATCATTTTGAAGACGCTTCTACCAAAACATTATTATCTTATGTGCACTGTTAAATCTCGGTTATATGTATTTGCACTCTTATATCTGTAAACATATAAATATACGAGATGAAAATAACTAGAAGAAAATCCAGGTAAAATACTGATGTGTATGAGTTAGAAGTTAGAGTTTCTTTTACCAGAGGCCTGACTATAGTGATTTAATTTATTTTCTTGCATAAAAGAAATCCAGGTGTAGGCAGCCCAGGGCTGGTGTAACAGCTTCATAACATCATCAAGAACCTAGGCTCTCTCTGTTTCCTCTACCCAGTGTTACTTTCATCCTCCAGATGGAAATGGTCCAAGGTGGCTGCTGGATCTCTAGCTATTGCCTTCTTAGGCAGCAGGAAAGAAGGAAGAAAGAAGGGTTCCCCTTCACTACTGAGGAGCTTTGCCCAAAATTGCACACAATATTTGCACTCATTGGTCAACTAGTTAGCTGACCATACCCAGCTACAAAGGAGGCTCAAGAATATATGTCAGGCAACAATACCAGTTAAACCAGTTGTTGTAGAGTTGATTCTGACTCATGGAGACCCATGTGTGTCAGAGTAGAACTGTGCTCCACAGGGTTTTCAGTGGCTTATTTTTCAGAAGTAGATTGCCAAGCCTTTCTTCCAAGGTGCATCTGGGTTGACTTGAGCCTCTAACCTTTCCATTAGTAACTAAGCTTGCCGCATTAACCATTTGCACCACCCAAGGACTCACTCAGAAACCCTGGTTGGCATAGTGGTTAAGAGCTACGGCTGCTAACCAAAAGGCTGCTCACCAAAAGGTTGGCAGTTCAAATCCAGCAGCCGCTCCTTGGAAACCCTGTAGTTCTACTCTGTTCTTTAGGGTTGCTATAAGTCAGAATCGACTTGACAGCAATGGGTTTATTGCTGCATGTGGGAGTCCCTAAAAAAAAACAAACCTGTTGGTTAGTAGACAAACACTTAACCACTGTGCCACCAGGACTCCCATGCAGCAATAGTCCCTACCAAAGAAGATGAGAAGCTAGTTGGTAGGCAATTGCTAATCTCTGCCTCAGGTGGGGAAGGCACCTAAGGCAGAAACCTTGAAGGAAACGATGGATTAACTATTAAAAATCTTTTCTAAAAAAAACTTAAATTTTGTGCATAATAAAACAATTTCTTTAAACACTGTAAACAAAGTTTTAAAGCATAAATAGCAATTAAGGCAAATGTATCCCACATTTTTGACAGAAAGAAGGTTGCAATCTTATATATATATAAAAACTTAGGAAAAATAGCATTTCAATAGAAAATGATGAGAGGATATGAATAGGCAACTCAAAAAAGAAGTATAAAAGGAGCAATAAAGACATGAAATTATATTCAGCCTAAGGAGCAATCAATGAGATACAATTTAAAAAAAAAAAAAAAAAAAAGCATGAGAAACCAAATTAGACTGTTACCAAAGATAAAAACTGATAACAGACATCCTACTTTGATTTAAAGGTTTTTTTCTTACCCACAAAACCAAATATTATTCATAAAAAAATCCTGACCCAAAATTAATTCTGCCAGAGGCTTTTTCAACCAAAAATGCTAATTATTTTTTTCCTCTTCTAAGCCAGGCTTACTCAATTTAAATTTCAAAAGGTATGGCAGCTGCAGGTGAGGGGAGGGCCAGAAACCACCTTGTGACCTGCTGTCAGCTGATCTCCGTACAAGGGGGAGGGCAGGGTTCAATCAATCATGTTAAGATCAGTCAATGGTTGCTCTTCTATTCTTCTCCCCACCCACCCCCTTCTCTTTATAAGCCTCATTGTAACTTGCCTACTTCCAGCCATTTGCTTTTTTTTGGAATCAGAATGGCCTCCCTATATGCGTATAGAATGACTGCTCAGAATAAGCCTTATGTTTCAATTCCTTTGAGTTTTGATTATTTTTAACATGGAGAAAAATTAAGTGGAATAAGCATACTCTACATTGGTGAAGGTGTGGGGAAAAGATACTCTCGTTCATCACTGGTGGGTGTGCAAATTGGTCAACTTTGTGGAGAGCAATGTGGCAATATGTAACAAACTTTAAATATCTTTTGACCAAGAAATTTTACCGTTAGAAATGCATACTCAATAAATACTAGGATAAGTGCTAAAAAATGTAAGTACAAAGATGATTGTTGAAATATTGTTTGAAATGGTGAAACACAGGAAACCACCTAAATGAATAAAGACAGGGGACCGACTGATTAAATACATCATGAGCCTCACCTGCCTTAACCCCAACCATAACGAACATTAAAGTGACGATCGTTACAGCTATGTGTTTACTGGTATGGAAAGATGCATATAGTACCCTAAGTAAAAAAGTAGGCTTTCTAAAGTATGCAGGGGATGATGCCATTTAAATTATATATTTACACGGCAAGACTTCATTTCGTGTACATTGGACATATTATCAGGAGGAACCAGTCTCTGGAGAAGGACATCATGCTTGGTAAAGTAGAAGGTCATCGAAAAAGAGGAAGACCCTCAACGAGATGGATTGACACAGTGGCTGCAACAGTGGGCTCAAGCATAGCAACGATTGTGAGAATGGCACAGAACCGGGCAGTGTTTCGTTCTGTTGTACAGAGGGTTGCTATGAGTTGGAACTGAGCTGACAGCACCTAACAACAACAACATGTACATGACAACATATTTTTGCATAGTTAAAAAAATGTCTAATAGAACGTACATGGAAATGTTAACAGAGGTTATCTCTGCATCATGGGATTATGGGTGATTTTTCCTCCTTTTTACTTTTTATATATTTAAACTTTTCTTCTTCAGGGAATAAGTACTACATATCTAATTTTATAAAGTGAATTCTGTGGGGGAAATTGAAATTATACCAGTGTTAGTATCTTGCTGCTTTAGACATTATCAGAACCCATTAAAATCTCACTGCAGATGGGTCTTGAAGATATAAACCTCATGAATTTGATGGGTGCATTCCAGGTTCCTTATTTAGATTTAGTAACAACTTCTCCAAATGCCACATTCATTATTCTGGAGTTCACCTCTACTTTACTCATTCAAAAATTATTTGTTGAGCATGTATTACGGAAGGGAATTGGAATTCAGCAGTATGTAAAAATATAGTCAAAGTCCTCAAGTAATTTATAGTCAAGTGGTACAACAGACATAAAAAAGTAAATTATAGTACAGTATATTAAGTGTTGGATGTGAGAAGAGACTCTGAAACTTGCTCTTGAACGTCGAGTAGCTAGGGCGAATGGAAGAAATGATGGAGTAAACGAGCTAAACAGAACATTTCAAAGGGTGACTCGAGAAGACAAAGTAAAGTATTATAATGAAATGTGCAAAGACCTGGAGTTAGAAAACCAAAAAGGAATAACACACTCAGCATTTCTCAAGCTGAAAGAACTGAAGAAAAAATTCAAGCCTCCAGTTGCAACACTGAAGGATTCTGTGGGCAAAATATTGAACAATGCAGGAAGCAGCAAAAGAAGATGAAAGGAATACACAGAGTCACTGTACCAAAAAGAACTGATCTATGTTAACCATTTCAGGAGGTAGAATATGATCAAAAACTGATGGTACTGAGGAAAGAAGTCCAAGCTACACTGAAAGCATTGGCAAAAAAACAAGGCTCCAGGAATTGATGGAATGTCAATTGAGATATTTCAACAAATGGTGCAACACTGGAAGGACTCACTTGTCTATACCAAGAAATTTGGAAGACAGCTACCTGGCCAACTAACTGGAAGAGATCCATATTTGTGCCCATTCCAAAGAAAAGAGATCCAGCAGAATGCGGAAATTATCAAACACTATCATTAATATCACATAAAAGTAAAATTTTGCTGAAGATCATTCAAAGAAAGGTGCAGCAGGGAACTGCCAGAAATTCAAGCCGGATTCAGAAGAGGACATGAAACAAGGGATATCATTGCTGATGTTAGATGGATCTTGGCTGAAAACAGAGAATACCAGCAAGATGTTTACCTGTGTTTTATTGACTATGCAAAGCCGTTCAACTGTGTGGATCATAAATTACGGAAATTTGAATTAAGTGTTAAAATTTCAAAGAATGGGAATTCTAGAACGCTTCATTATGCTTATGTGGAACGTGTACTAGGCCAAGAGGTAGTCGTTCGAACAGAACAAGGGAATGCGGAGTAGTTTAAAATAAAAAAGATGTGCTTTGGGGTTGTATCCTTTCACTGTACCTATTCAATCTGTATGCTGAGCAAATAATCCAGGAAGCTGGACTATATGAAGAAGAATGTGGCATCAGGATTGAAGGAAGACTCATTAACAACCTGCAGTATGCAGATGACACAACCCTCCTTGCTGAAAGTGAAGAGGACTTGAAGCACTTACTGATGCATATCAAAGACTACGGCCTTCAGTATGGATTACACCTCAGCATAAAGAAAACAAAAACCCTCACAACTGGGCCAATAAACAACAGCATAATAAATGGAGAAAAAATTAAAGTTGTCAAGGATTTCATTTTACTTGGATCCAGAATCAACACCCCTGGAATCAGCAGTCAATAAATCAAACAACGTATTGCATTGGGCAAATCTGCCGCAACAGACCTCTTTAAATTGTTAAAAAGCAAAGATGTCACCTTAAGGACTAAGGCGCGCCTGACCCAAGCCATGGTACTCTCATTCACCTCATATGCTTGCAAAAGCTGGACAATGAATAAGGAAGACCGAAGAAGAATTGATGCATTTGAATTATGGTGTTGGTGAAGAATAATGAATATACCGTGGACCGCTAAAAGACCAAACAAATCTGTTTTGGAAGAAGTACAGCCAGAATGCTCCTTAGAAGCGAGGATGGTGAGACTTCGTCTCACATACTTTGGACACGTTATCAGGAGGAACCAGTCCCTGGAGAAGGACATCATGCTGGGTAAAGTAGAGGATCAGCAGAAAAGAGGAAGACCCTCAATGAGATTGATCGACACGGTGGCTGCAACAATGGGCTCAAGCCTAGCAATGACTGGGAAGATGGCCAGGACCAGGCAGTGTTTTGTTCTGTTGTACATAGGGTCACTATGAGTCGGAACCGACTTGACGGCACCTAACAACAACAACAACAACATACTAAGTGTGAGGCTAGAGGTAAGCACAGGAAACGCTAGGAAGAGAGAAAAGCTGGATAGTGGGCTTGGAAAGGAGATGACATCTGGAGTATGGCGAGACAAGTTGGTGTTATCTGAGTGAGGGCTGAGTGATCCTATAAGTTGAAAGAACCAGGGGGAGAGAGATCTTGAAGATAAGGGAGAGAGGGGATAATTGAAGAATTGAGTCCCTGGGGAGATAGGAGATGATGGGTTCCAGTGACAAAAAGAGGGTAGAAGAGGACTTCTTCCTCTGAGAAGGGACGGATGTAAGTAAGGATGAGGAGTGATGCAGAGAAGATGAGAGTGAAGACGTTGAGGCAGGTCTCTAGAACTGAGCTGTAGCTAAGAGGGTCCTAGGAGTGTTAGAATCTCAAAGGCTTTTCGCCTCTCCTAAGAACACACTTGAACCATCCAGTACAAGTAGATGTGCTTCCCAGGGTGACCTGGAGGACAGATTGGCAAGTTGTGTGGCTCTGTCCTTGAGGGCACTTGTCTCACACATCTGTGGGAATAGAGTCCCATGATTTTGTGTCTCCTGCTCTTTCAATATATGGTCACACTATTCACATATATATTCTCCTTCTAGGAAGGGAAAAATAATGCCCTGACAGGCAGAATTATTTTGATTTTGAGAAACTAGGGACACATCATAAAAAGCAGCTGCCGTGGCATTGCATATCAAGAGACATGAGCATGATTTTGTTGTTTATGATGAAACTCGAATGCGTGCTAAACACACTAGTCAACAATAAAGCATATTTAATGTGTCAAAGACCAGTCCCTGCACTCAAGAACTTTTGAAGAACCAGAAGAGCCAGAAGCCAGCACAATCATAGACAGAGGCCCAACCAGATGTCAGAGTCTGAGGCCCTAAGAGGTGAAGGAACTTACCCAAGATCATACCTATAGTCAGTTGCAGAGCTGTGCTGAAGAACAGGTGGACACTTTTTCAAATATCCTGTGAACTGCTTAACTCTATGCAGAAGCTCTCAGTGAAAATAGAAATGGTAGGTCAAATGATTAAAGCTAAAACAATAATTTGGAAAGGCGACAGGAAGAAGGTGATTTGTTAGCAAAGTTTTGAAGGAGAAAAACATGCCCTGACAAGCATCGTGGGGGATGAAATTTCAGGCTGTTCCCAGCAACTGTGGTGCCTCAAAGGCTGAGGCTGTGGGCAATGCCAAGTGGATTTGCTTAACCAATTCCAGAGAAAGCAAAAGCAGTGATTAGGAAAACTCTTTGGCGATATTATCCCATCACCTGGCATGTTGTTGCTGTTGTTAGGTGCCATTGAGTTAGTTCCAACTCATAGAGTACAACTGCCCCGTAGGGTTTCCAAGGAGCGGCTGGTGGATTTGAACTGCCGACCTCTTAGTTAGCAGCCAAGCTCTTAACCACTATGCCACCAGGGCTTCTCATCACCTGACATAGGGTCTTGCAAATCTTAGGTGCTTGATAAATATTTGCTGAGTGGATAAATTTGATTTCCCACAAACAATCCCATGACATAGCCAAGACATCAAATACCAAAGCAAATGACGAAAAAAGAACCACCACTGGGGACTTCCAGATCCTGACAAGATGGATGACCAATGCACAGGCTACAGGCTCTCACAACTAAAGCCCTGAGGATGGTGAAGGAGAGATAGGGAGGTAGATGGCTGAGCCCCTGTGTAATGGGGAATGTTGTTGTTGGTTGCCAGTGCCTGGGTTGGACAGGGACAGGTCATGAAACAGGAAGAGCTGAGGAGCACTTTCTAGTTATACTCCTTTCTCTTCCCACATTGTCCTGGGCTGATCATTGCCCAGCCACCTCTACCGCAGGGACAAGAAAGTGGCTGCAGCTGCTACAGCTGGAAGCTGCACAGCAGAGCAGAGAAGCTTCAAGGAAGCCCTGGAATTCCACTAGGGAAAGGAGCCGAGAGCAAAGAGTGCCTATGAGTTGGCTGGTCCTTCAGCATTTCCTTCTGCCACCCACCCCACGAGTCTGGCAATTATAAGAGAATAGCAGCTCTCTCCCCCACGAACAGCGTCTGCAATAGAGACACTGCTAGGTTCTGGGGGTTCTGGGAACCTGGGGTCAGGTAGAGGCTGTACGTCCTGGAGCTTTACTCCCTGAAGAGCTCCTCTTCCTTCCCCTAAACTTACCCAGGGGCGCATGAGCTACAGCTAAGCCTTCTCTCCTCCCTCCATAAAAAAAATAACGGCTAAGGTTGCTGATCAATCCAAGAAAACAAAACATGATCCCAAAGGAGAAAATTAGGTGAAATCTGAGGAGCACAGGTACTGAGAAAGAAAGGCAACAAACAGAACAATCTGTACCACAGGAAACAGAACTAGCGCAACAGAAAGAACAAGAGTTTAGAATAAACATAATAAACACCCTTATAAAGATAAGAGAAGACACTAGAAACATAAATCAGAGACAGATGGAGGTGAGACAGCCACAAATAGAGAGATTCAGTACTAAAAGTATGTTGTTGAAGAATTCAGCCAGTGGATTAAGTAGCAAAAAAGACTCATCTGAAGATTGAATTAGTGACTCCAAGACTGGGAGACACACTCTTCCACAAGGCATCAAAAGAGATGAAAGAAACTGAAAAATAAATAAATAAATACTGAAAGAACAGAAATAGAAGTGATGACAGCCATCTCAAAGGAGTCCCAGTAAGAGAAAAAAATAAATGGAAGGGAGGAAATATTTAAAGACTAATGATCAGGAATATTGCAGAATTAAAGAACCTCAGATCAAAAAGCCTCCGAGAGTAGTAAGCTGGACATAAGAATTTTTTTTCTTATTTTATAGTGAAATATAAGGACCTGAAAGTCCATGGGGGAAAATTCTAAAAGCATTCATAGAGAAAAAGCAAATCACCTACAAAGGAACAAGAACCAGAAGGACATGAGATATCGCAACAACACCAAAGCATACAAAAATATGGCAAAGTAATATTTTCAAATTGAAGACAGTAAAGAACTTTGAATCTGGAATTTTTTATCCAGCTAAACTATCATTTAAAAATAAGGGAAATAAAGGTAATAACTTAAAGAAGTGAGAAGGAAATAATAAAGGCAAGGACAGAAATCAACAAAAAGGACAATAACAATAAATTTTTAAAACCCAATAGAGATGGTTGGTAAAGTCTAAAGCTGGTTTGTTGAAAAGCTTAATAAGATAGACAAACTTCTGCTAAGACCAATGGGGGAAAAGAGAAAGATGATGCAAATAAACAGAATACCAAAAAAAAAAAGCAAGGGGAAAGAATATTTTTCCCCAGTAAACTTTAAAATTTAGGTGAGTAAATTTTGGGAAAAATATAAAGTGTCAAAATTAGCACAAGATTAATTTTTTAATTGACTAAAAGAATAACCATTTAAGAAGTTGAAATAAGAATCAAAAACTTCTTAATACCCGATATGCCCTCCCTAAAAAAGCTCCAGACCCAGACTGTTTTACAACTAAACTCTGAAAGTACAGATAATCTCTGTTATTCAAGTTGTTGCAGAAAACAGAAAATAAGGAAAGCTCCCCAACCTACCTTATGGGACTAATTTAACTTTGTTATTAAAAACAGATAAGGACAGTACACAAAAATTATAGGTTACTATCATTGTGAACATTGATACACAACCTAAATAAAATATTAGCAACTTGAATCCAATACACGTATTAAAAATTAATGCAGAATACAACCATTGGTCTCTACTCATCTGGAGCAAAAGAGAAAGAAGGAAATCAAAGATTCAGAGAAGAAACTAGTCTTCAGGACTAACAGCCTGCACCTCGAATCACGGCCTCATCTACCCTGAGACCAGAAGACCTAGATGATGCCCAATTATTACTACCACCATTCTGATCAGGGGACACAATAGATGGACCCTGACAGAATAGGAGAAAAATGTAAAACAAAACTCAAATTCTTAACAAGTCCAGACTTGCTGGACCAGTTGAGACTAGAGGAACCCCCGAGACTGTCAGCCTGAAATAACCTTTAAATTTTGAATTGCAACTACTCCCGGAGACTACCTTTCAGCTAAATAACAGATTGGCACATAAAATAAATAGTATCGCCCATGGAGGGAAAAAGGACTTTAACTTTATCTGTAATATTCTACGTCATTTAAACTTTAAAAAATGGAAACAAAATAAAAAATATTAACAGGTTCAAAAAAAATTAGTGCAGAATGATCAAATAGTGTTGATCCCTATTTATGTCTATGTAATTCATCACATTCATACTAAAAAAGAAAAAGAAAGGCTGTGTTCTTAACAGATGCAGACAGAGAATTTAGCAAAGTTTAACACCATTTTATAAAAACTAAAACTCTTTGAAAACTAGGGATAAAAGAAAACATTACTTTTTGAAGACTTTCTACCAAAAACGTGCAAAAAACCTCATATTAATAAAGAGATATAGGCACGTTCTCTTTAAAATTAGAAATAAGATAAAAATGGAAAAGAAGTAAGAGGTTTAATAAAAAGATTGGAGGAAGGAGATACGTTAAGTTTGCAGCTAATGTGATTGCTTACATAAAAAATTCAAGAAGACTATTTAAGAGACAAATTATTAGAACTAGCAGGTTTACCAAAAATAAGATCAACATACACAGCTTAATAGTGGAAAAAAAGAAAGGAGTAGAAAATAAGATGCCGTTTAGATAGCAAACTAAAAGGATAACGTGTCTAGGAATTAAGGTATTAACCTAACAAAGAATGCATGAAAACTTTGAGGATTTTTAAAACTCCACTAAAGGATATAAAAGGAGATCTGAATAATTTTAAAAAAAAAACAGCATTTTTAATGAGGCAATTTAACATTGTGACAATATCAATTTCTCCCCAAACTAAACTATAAATTTAATTTAATTTCAATAAAAATATCAGCTGGAATATTTGGGGGCTCTGACCACCTGATTCTAAAGGTTATATAGGAGAATAAAGGTTCATGAATATCTAATACCACTTTGAAAAAAAAGAAGAGCAAAAAGAGGAAGAGACTTTGCTAACCAAATAGTCAGACATTAGAAAGCCTGATGAAATGACAAGTATGTTCTGATGAAGAGGCCGACCCAGAAACAGACCCATGAATATATGGAACTTGGTGTATGATAGGGATGGCATCACAAATGCATAGGGAATGGA
Source organism: Dugong dugon (assembly GCA_030035585.1). NCBI lineage: Eukaryota > Metazoa > Chordata > Mammalia > Sirenia > Dugongidae > Dugong > Dugong dugon. The sequence goes on from CM057462.1 coordinate 96,431,205, forward strand.
GGGATTACTTAAAAATGATTTTGGGAAAATTGATTGGCTCACTATGTAAAAAATAATCAAGTTTAATTCCTTCCTCACACCACTTTTAACAAAAACAAAAAACAAAACCTTCAGATGGATTTGGATTAAAAACCTAAATGCGAAAAGCAAAACTAAATGCTAATAGGAGAAAGTGTGACTGAGCAGCTTTGTGAAGATTCCATACGCAAGACCCAAAATGCACAAGCCATAGATATGTTTACCTGTATCAAAGTCACTTTATGTGCAACAGACGCATGGTAAAGTTATCAGAGAGCCGACTGACTCCAGTAAAATATTTTTAGTGTTGAAAACTGAGAAGTGATTAATATCCAGAACAGAAAAGGCATTTTTGCAAATCAGGGAGAAGACAGGAAACTCAACAGAAAAAATGAGCGATGTATATGATTAGGCAGTTCACAAAAGGGGAAGCCAAAAGGCTAATAATATGTGAAGAGAAGCTTAGCCTCATTAAAAAAAATCAGAAGATGAAAATAAAACCACAATTACACTCTGCTTTACAAGTATCAGATTGGCAAAAATTAGAAAATCAGAAAATACCAAGGGGGAAATGGAAACTCTTTGTGTTTTTCTTGTTGGGGGGGTCAACTGATTGGCTATTTTCAAGAGCAATCTGGCAGTATTTAGTGAAATAATATGTGCATTTACTCTCTAAGTGAGCAATTCTGTGCCAGTGTACCCAGAGGCACTCTCACATAGCACACAAGCAGCGAGTTGAGAGGAACTTGGAGACTGCCTCAACTTGGAAACTTGACAAGGAGGGGGTTTAGGCAGCAGGTTGAATGAATGAGCTGGATATAACAGCAGGATGGGTGATATCCCTGAAACATAATGTTGAGTGAAAAAAAAGTTAGAAAAAGCAGTAGATTGATCTCACAATACATTTCATGAAAATAAAATGCAAACACAAAGCAATAGTAATTTTCAAGGATACATATATGTCTAAATAAACAATGGCATCCCTGGGTGGTACAAGTAGTTAATCTGACCAGCTGCTAACCTAAAAGTTCAAGGTTGGAGTCCACCCAGAAACACCTCGGAAGAAAGGCGTGGCAGTCTTCTTCGGAAAAATCAGCCACTGAAAACCCAGTGGAGCATAGTTGTACTCTTGACATACACAGGGTTGGAATCACCTCCACTGCAACTGTTCCTACCCTCCCCCGGTTAAATAAACAATGGAAGATGGATTAGAAGGATGTATATTACATTCGCTAGAGCAGGTGCTTATGGAAATCCTGGACTGGAAAGAAGAACGGAAGATGAAGAGGAAAATCATTTTAAAAAAAATAACACTACATGGGTGTCTTAGGCTGGGTTCTCTAGAGAAGCAAAACCAATAAAGTGTATAAATATATATATATAGAGAGAGATTATATCAAGGAAACAACTCATGTGATTGTAGAGGCTAGAATGTCCCAAGTCCATGGATCAGGGTAGAAGCCTCTCCCGAGCCACACAGCTGCAGAAGCTGGCAAGCCCAAGATTGGAAGGTCAGAGAGCAGGGCTCCCACTCACAGGCTGTGCAGATCGATGAATCCCAGGTTCGGCAGATAAGCTGACAGCGCAAGTCCCAAGAATGGGACATGAGATGACAGGAAGCAGCCGCAGGATCCAGAGAGAGCAAAAAGCCAGAACGTCTGCTTATATACAGATGTGGGCCACACCCCCAAGGAGACTCCCTTTCATCTGATTGGCTACTTACAGTATATTCAATCATGGGAGTGATTACATTAAAACATGGAGAATCATGGCCCAGCCAAGTTGACACACAATCTTAATCATTACAATGGGGTTCTTATACAAGTTGATGATGCTAGTTTGCCATGAACTGAGAAGTACATTGAATTTAAATGTGTGAACCTGAAGTCCTTTAAAAAAAAAAATTGTTTCTCCTAAAACTTTACTGGGATGAGTTGTTCTTTTCTGTAGATCTTTATCCACTGTAATTTTGTCCCCTTTTTACCCCTAAGGGTTGCTGGCTCCTCACCACGTCTCTGCACACTCAGAGGGCGTGGACAACATGGTGGTGACTTGGAAGCCGCCTGGGAAGGCTGTCCAGGAGTATGTGGTGGAGTGGCGGGAGCTCCATCCAGAAGGCAGCACACAGCCCCCTCTAAACTGGCTGCGGAGTCCATCCTCTAGTGTGTCTGCTTTGATTTCAGGTACCTAATTGTTCATCTTCCTTCTGGAGTGTTACTGAGTTCATATTTGTTTGGGGAACCTGCTGGACTCTGCCTCAATGACAAGAGGCTCCATGGTAAGAGACAGCAGGATAACCTAGAGTCCATCAAGACAGCACCTCAGAATTCACCACTTTGGTTATAGAAGGCCATCTGGGTGTCTGACAAATCTAATATTTATGGGAAATCCATGTGCCTAGCACAATTGAGCCCTGGTGGCACAACGGTTAAGCACTTAGCTGCTAACCAACCTAGCGGCTCTGTGGGAGAAAGACCTGGAGATCTGCTCCCATAAACATTACAGCCTAGAAAACCCTATGGGGGCAGTTCTACTGTCACATGGAGTCGTTATGAGTCAGAATTGACTCAGTAACACCCAACATCAACGACAGCACAGTGCCCAATAAAATGAATGAATAATTGAGTGGAGAGCTAAGTGGGACCCAGACAGTTTGATGGACACCTTGACATTTGGAAGCTCTTTTCATTCTCAGAATAACCGTGTGCAGTAGGAGTTATTATGTCCATTATACAGATGAGGAAACCAAGAGATCTAAGTTTCATTCCCAATTCTGCCACTTATTTGTGTGATAAGAAGTCCAGAATTACCTTTGTAATGTTTAGTGTCTCTGATCCTCAGTTTCCTAATCTGTTCGTGGTTAGAATCAAGTGAGAGAAATTAGTTGAAAATATATTAAAAGGATTGGACAGAACTTAATGTCATTTTTAAGCAAGAGGCAGTTCTGCATAGTGGTTAAAAGTCTTGATTCTGGAGCAAGATTACCTGGGTTTGAGTCCAGGCTCTGTCACTTATTAGTTGTGTAATCTAGAGCAAATAACTTCTCTGTGCCTCAGTTTCTTTATCTGTAAAATGAGGGTAATCGCATGACCTACCTCACTGGGTTATTGTAGAGACTAAAAGAATTAATTTATGAAAAATGCTTTGAACAGTACCTGATACATTTTAAGTGCTCAATACATTTAGCTATTATTATTATATGTGACAGAGCTAAGAATTGAGTAGGTTTTCAAACTCTTAAGTCCCATAATATTTTCATTAGACCATGACAATCATTAAGCCCGCCCAGGAGGATAAACACAACCTGTTTCAGGAGACAAGACTTGCACAAATGAAATAAACAGAGCACACGAACTGACATAAGCCCATCCTTTTATAGTCTGAGTTTCTCAGACTTCTAGTGGGTTGTGTTTTTTGTTTTTTTCAACTGTGGTGAAAGTATACATAACAAAACATACCTTATCTCGACAATCTATGTGCACAAGTCTCTCTAACCTCTTCCAAATCATTCCACCACCGTTAACATAAACTCAATGCCTCCTAAGCAAAAATTCTCCCTTTCCCCCTCCTTCCCACCCGTTGTTACTAGTTGCCATTGAGTCAATTCCAATTTATGGCAATCCCGTGTGTACAAAGCAGAACAGCTTCTTACAGTTTTCAATGCTATGACCTTTTGGAAGCAGATCACCAGGCCTGTCTTCCAAGGCCCCTCTGGTGGGTTCAAACTGCCCACCTTTCAACCAGCAGTCTAGCGCTTAACCATTTGTTCCACCTAGGGACTCCCTCCCACCCTTGCTAACTCCTAGTAATCTTTGGTTTCTGTATATTTGCTTATTTCATGTAAGTGAGGTCATACAAATGTGTCCTTTTGCGACTGACTTGTTATCAAGTTTCATCCATGTGGTGGCGTGCATCAGGACTTCATTTGTCTTTATGGCTGAGTAGTATTCCATTGTGCGTATATACCACATTTTGTTTAGCCATTCTCCTGTTGATAGACATTTCGGTTATTTCCACCTTTTGGCTATAGTGAAAAGTACTGCAATGAACACTGGTGTACAGGTTTCTGTTTGCGTTCCTGCCTTCTCCCCTGCTGGGTATATACCTAGGATTGGGATTGCTGGCTCATATGGTAGTTCTTTGTTCAACTTTTAGAGGAACCGCCAGACTGTTTTCCATGGTGGTTGTACCACGTTATGTTCCCACCAGCAATGGCTGAGGGTTCTTGTGTTCTGCTTTAATCACTATACTTAAAGAGAGCACTACCTTAGATTACCTAGTGTGCATCCAGGGAAGGCAAACAAGTCATTGAAGGGTCTGGAACTTTTTATCTAGAGACTATTTAGCCTGTGGAAGAGAATTCTAGATGAGGTGGGAGTGGGGAGGCTTGATGGCTGTTTCTGGCTTTGACTGGTACATGTGAGAGAGCACGAGTCCTTTGTTGCTCTGGAGGGAAAAACTAAGACCCCTGCACAGAAATAATAATAAGGCAGATTTCAGCTCAATTTGATAAAGAACATTCCTCGTGTTGATGGTCTCCAACAGAAGAATCGATTGCCTCTTAAGTTACTGTGTTCTCTGTCCTTGGAGTTGTTGCAGTCAAACCAGTTTTCCTTCAGGCCTGTTCTTCCCATCAAATCAGAAAAACAGTGTATCAAAAATGCCCTTGCTGAACTCTTAAAAAAAAATGCTACGGAATTGTAAATGCTTAGTATAGACTGCATTAGGACTTAGCCTTGTGAGATAGTTTGAACTATATACTACCTACAATTTCTTCCTTCTAGAAATTCTATAATTCTACACAAATATCATAAAATAGATGACAAAAGAAAGTTTAACACCCTTAGGAAATTAAAATATTATTAAGTACTTTAGATTATGTTCATTGAATAACATTAATATACTAATGGGTAAAATAACTTTATTAATTAAAGCTGTTCCCATGCTTGAAAATACTTGGTTAGCTAGTAGTTTGCATTGATGTTAACATTCTGGAAATAAACACTTTTAAAAAATCAGGTTATTCACACGTATCATGAGTTCTAAATGGCACTCTCCAGTCACTAAGATGATTTATTGCGATTGGAACTTCACCAGCCTTTTCCCAGCATCTGGGTCAGAGTTGGGTGTCTTGGAGCAGGGCCAGAATACAGTCTGACTCCTGGATTATAGGTTGTTTGGACCTGTGCCAGAGGCAGTTCTGTCCTGTCTGGGTGAAAACTGTTCTGACCAGACAGAGCCACTCCTCTTATGAATATGCAAACATTAAAGTGTCTAGAGAAACTTCCCTGATGCCTAGACCACTTGGGCCCCTCTTGTACGAGCCCCCATCCTCCTTCCTCTATGGTTGTTGTTAGGTACCATCAAGTCAATTTCAAATCACAGTGACCCCATGTGTGACAGAGTAGAATTTCTCTATAGGGTTTTCTTGGCTGCAGTCCTTACGGAAGGAGATGGCCAGGTCTTTCTCGCACAGACTGCTGGGTGGGTTCACACTGCCAACCATTTGGTTAGCAGCCGAGCATTTAACCAGGCAGCATTTTGCTCCGTTATGCATAGGGCTGCCATGAGTTGGGGGCTGACTCCACGGCAGCTAACAACAAAGTTAGAACCAGGAAACAAGCCTGCAAGGATGCTACCCTTTATGAAAAAAAAATATTGGCTGAGATAGATGGAGCTGGGATATCTTACCTCCTCCACTAAGGGAGGGCCCTTCACAAGAAGAAGCCCATAGCCTCTGAAGCAGCACTTGTCAACGCCTCTGCCCTGGAACTCATATTTTGCCTGGCAAAATGCAATTAAACCATTTGCCTCGTGAGCTCATCTGGAACTCCCGGGCCTCAACATGGCACAGTGGCTGGTTGGCCGCTTCCACAACTAGGGGCAGAACAGCAGGCACTAGGAGCAGAACGCTACTCACTAGCCAATCACAAGTGAAATGGGATTCCATATTCTGTGCTGTCCTTTGGGCTTCTGGGCCTGGACATTACCCACAAGGAATCTTTAGATTACGGAACTGAGCTGTGTCCTTGCCTTCACCTCACGTGGTTCATGAACATGAATTGAATCTGGCAGTCGTCACCCACCCATGCCATGAGTTTGGATCTCATCATGGTCTCTTCCAACAGTAGTGGTTGCACATCTGAGCTTTATGTGCCATCTACTTGTTGGAATATTTAAGGAATCATGGATTTTCATTGGAAGCACACACAATTTAGGAAATTATTCTTTGACATAAAATTCCTCTTCCCAGAAAATAAATGTTAAACCCTCATCAACTGTCAGTATAGGGGACCAGATCTACCTATCGGCAGGTTATTAAATAATATTGGGAGTTGACTACATGATACTGTAGTTACCTAATAAGGATTGTTTCTCTTTTCCCTTTAAATTCTGATTTGGAATGTAAAGATACGTCATGGGCAGTATCTATGAGAGGGGTCTTTTCTTCCCAGGAAGTAGAAATCTGAGATTCATGGAAATAAGGAGCTTTGTCAGGGAAGAAGGGTGACTTGCCAATAAGCTTTATGGGCAACAGAAAATTGCAGTGCGGCTCTTAGAAAGCTAGAACAGTCCATCAAAAAGAGAATAACCAAAATATACCAGATGCTCTGGGGCATTCCTTCTGACTCCTTTCCCAGGAATCTGCCAGAACTGCCAGGCTGTGAAGCCCCTGAGCTTTCACTGGAACGTGGTGGGGGAAGGGAGGGGGGAACAGTGCCCTGGTTAGTCCGGCCCAAGGTGTAATCTGGCACTGCACTGTCAGACCCCAGTGAGCATCTGCGGAATTACAAGAGATGCTCAGGTTCTGTGCCTGCAAAATGTCAGCCTCACTTTTCTGTAAACAGTAAATTATTTACTTGTAGAAGTCAAAGGTTTTGTTTTGTTTCTGGAAGGTAAGTTTTGTTTCAAAAGTAGTCTGTGTTCACATGTCTGTGTGGTTATATTGAAATCCCTGTTGGAACTTGTATACCTTTTGTCTCCTTCTCCATTACGAAGACCTTGTTTGTTTATGTCAGAAATTCAGGTGTTTTTTTTTTCCTTCATACTTGGGAGTTGGGAGCAGTGACTTCCAGAAGCCAGCAACATGGCAAAAAAGATGCTGAGAGTTTGTAACTTAGGTCATCCCTTCACCCTCAGTCCAGACTTGAACTTTCTGCAAACGAAGGACAGGCAAGAAACGCCATCAAGGAGTCTGTATCAGATCGTAAAATGGCTGCCTTTAGTGACTCACCGATGATGCCACATCTGTTACAATAAGAAGTCTCTTCTCTTGCAGAGAACATAAAACCCTACGTTTGTTATGAAATCCACGTGTACGCACTGTCAGGGGACCAGGCAGGATGCAGCTCCGTTTGGGGTAGCTCTAAGCACAAAGGTGAGTCTTCGGACCTTTTGCCAAATTTTGCTTTGGTTTAATGATTTCGATTTGGAGGGTAGTAAAAGCCTCCTGTGTTCTACTTCACAGCACCCTTGAATGGCCCCCATATTAATGCCATCACAGAGGAAAAGGGAGGCATTTTAATTTCATGGAACAGAATTCCAGCCCAGGAGCAAATGGGCTGCATCCTGCATTACAGGATCTACTGGAAGGAACGGGACTCTGATTCCCAACCTCAGCTCTGTGGTATGTGTGAGAACCAAATGCAGTGGGGGCTTTCTTGCTTAGATGTCAGGAAAACACACGAGCATGTGCATGGGCACACATGCACACAAGTGCTAGCACTGTGCCTGGCACTTAGTAGGTACTCAATCAATATTTGTGGAATTAATTGAGTGAAAAAAAATAAAAGACATCCAAGCACACGTACAATGAAGTATTGTTGGTTTAGTGGTAGAATTCAGGCCTGGGTTTGATTCCCAGCCAATGCACCTCGTGTGGAACCACCACTCATCTTTCATGGAGGCTTGCTTGTTGCTATGATGTTCAACAGGTTTCAGCAGAGCTTCCAGCGTAAGATGGACTAGGAAGAAAGGCCTGGTGATCTGCTTCTGAAAAATCAGCCCATGAAAACCCTATGGATCACAACAGTGCCATCCACCACTGGTCATAGAGAGCACAGTCAGAGACCAACTCAGTGGCAGCTAACAACAACAACAACAAATTTACACACACACGCATACACACAGTTACTGAATGTAAGTTACATGTCAAACAAATTGCTAAGGATACCAACATGAAAAGCATGGACTAGACTCTCAAGTTGTTCAGTTATATGGGGAGACAGTGTTTCAAAAAACAACAAAGGCACTTCCATACTATATAGGCCATGGAGGTCAATGCATTTGGAGAACTTTTAAATCTCCATATTTGTAAATATCATCAGAGTATATTATTTTCCCCCTAAAATGATAAAATACAACACAATTTAAATAACACTTTATGACCCATAATTACTCTATGTCTAAGACTAAAGCAATTAAAATAAATTCTGGCTGGAGCATTATCTCAAATGATTTCATGACTCACTCATTTGGGTAGCAGCGCTAAGTCACTTGCCAGAGCTGATGTTCCATCTTTGATTTATTCAGAGATTTATTCCCTTCCCCACCCCCTAGTTTAACCTTCTCTTTACCGTATAAGCAGCTAACGTTCTTTTCAGGGCCATTTATCATAAAGAAATGATATTTTTATTCCTTTATGAGAGTTATTAGGTCCAAGAAGAATATAACAAAGCCACTCTGAGATGCAGATGCAGAGAGCTGCCTGCCAGAGGGATTTTTACCTGGAAAATTTATATAAATAATACTTACACATGATAAAAACATTCAAGCAGTTCAGAAGGTTATGCAGATTGAAAAGTCTTCCTGCACCCTTAGGTCCACTCCCCTAACAGTTAACTACTTCTGCATGTGTTCCTCCAGAAAATAGTAATAATACTGCACACACAAGCACATCTTCAGGTTCTTATTCTATATTCTGAACTGCATCTTGCTTTTATCTCTCAATAATACATACTGGAGATCTTTACACATCAGTGCATATGGATTTGCCTATTTCCTGTTTAACAGCTCCATAGTATTCCATTTAAAGGCTTTACAACCATGTGTTTAGACCAGATCGATGAACAGTTCACATCACTGAACAGAACTGCTTCCCACTGGGCCTGTCCAGGGTATGTTAGTTCTGAAATGTACTCCAAGAGAAGATGAGTGAATTGACCTTCTCTTGGGCCATTTGGTGGCACAGTAGTTAAAGCACTCGGCTGCTGAGGGGTTGGCAGTTCGAACCCACTAGCCGCTCCACAACAGAAAGATTTGGCAGTCTGCTTTCATAAAGATTACAGCCTTGGAAACCCTATGGGGTAGTTCTACTCTGTCCTACAGGGTCACTATGAGTCAGAATCAGCTCGATGGCAACGGGTTTTTTGATTTCTGGGCCATTTGGAATTCTTCATGTGAAATTTGCCCAAAAAAAAAAAAATTTTCTGTTTTGGCAGAATATAAACAGAGATGCATATTTACAACCAGAAAGATCAACATGGGCAGTTGGTTCTTGAAGTAGCTTCTGTTGATGTCGAAGAAAATATCTACCCTATTTTGCCAGGAATCCAATGAATCTAAAGTCTATGTAAGGCTATTTTAAAATAAGTTAAAAGGAGAGGAGGTGCAGATTCACAGTCCTATTTTAAACCAATTTAGATTAAGTTTCCATTTAATTCAATTAGCACTTATTGATAATAAAACCCATCCCCTGTCTTCAGAGAGCTCACAGTCTAGTGTCGGAGGTGGAAAAGTACACAAATGTGATGTGACTGTTATAATCAAGGACTGGGAACTACCCACTCCATTTAGCAATCAGAAGTCATCGATGAATTCACAGGGCAGTGTCTAGGGAGCGTTGGGGATAGCAGGTTGAAGAGGAGGGAGAAAGACACCAGGAGGGAGAGGCACACAGCAGCCAGATGAGGATGGAGCTCCTAGGAAGAAGGGGCCCCATCTTACTAGTTTGTTGGCATGTGGAGGTGGCAGCAGCACTAATAGAACATGTAGAAAAAAAGGGCATTAGCTCTGCCTGGTCAAGAGGAGTGTAAAACTGGGGGAACCCAGGCATCAAAAAGTCCCTGGATAGTGTAAACGGTTAAGCGGCCGACTACTAGCCAAAAGGTTGGCAGTTTGAACCCACCCAGAGGAACCTTGGAAGACAGGCATGGTGATCTGCTTCCGAAAGGTCACAGCTTTGAAAACTCTTTGGAGCAGTTCTACTCTGCATACGTGGGGTCTCCATGAGTCAGAATCAACTCAACAGCAACTAACAACTAGGCATCTGCATTATATAGGCTCCATAGGTGAATCTGATGCACAGCCATTCCTCTGGAAGTTTGTTGATACTATTGTGAGCACCAGTGGCAAGCTGCACTGCTCTACTGGAACGCACATTATACTTTGTTACTACTTGGTTACCCTCAATGAGAAGGATTGACACAATGGCTGCAACTCAAGCATTAACAATTGCAAGGATGGCGGAGGACTGGGCAGTGTTTCCTTCTATTGTACGTAGGGTTACTGAGTCGGAACTGACTCAACGGCATCTAACAACAGCAACAACTTGGTTGTCTTCACCAACAAACTCTAAGCATCATGAAGGCAGAAGTCATGGCAATTCTGCTTACTATTGTCTCCACTGTACCTATAATAGGCCAGGCACATAGTAGGTGCTTAATCAATACTGTATTTGTTGAATAACAAATGGTTGAACACTGCGAAGTCCCTGGGTGGTGCGAATGGTTAACCTGCCTGGTTGCCAACCAAAAGGTTGGAGGTTCAAGTTCACCCAGAAGCACCTTGGAAGAAAGGCCTGGTGATCTAATTCCAAAAAGCACAATTCTACACTGACACACACAGGGTCACCATGAGTGGAATTGACTTGAAGGCAACTGGATTTTGTTTTGTTTTGGTTTTGAATACTGCACCCACACTTTGTCAAACCAATGGAGATTTTTAGGTAAAAACTCATTTCCAGTAACAATGCAGCTATTTTTCCTGATACCACTAGACCTTCCTATCAGCAGCCTTTTAGAGGATTGGTAACTATTACATCTTCCTAAACTGGTGTCTTTGTCATTTAACCACCTTTAGCCTAATGGCCTGCTTCATCTCTGCCAGAGATCAAAGCCCAGAAAGCAGCAAGACCAGTTTTTCCTGTTTGACTTCTTTCTCTCAGTACTCAGCTCACCCTAGTTGCCAATCAAACTGACACCATCACCCTCCTCACTGCTCCCCCTATAGAGTTTCTATTCATGTTCTTCAAATATACCTGTGTTTGTGTATATATAAACTTTTTCAGCCCAGTAACACCCTTTCCTGTTCCAATGTCCTGTTTCTCTTCTACAGCTAAGGATACCCGTATACAGTTGGACAGTTGATTCCCTGATGCTAGCTGATGCTTTGCTGCAGCAAGATGAGCAGAAGATCTCTCTAAAATTAATTTTTTAATCCCCAGCCTTAGGAAGTACAGGAAAGGGTTTTTTGAGCTCAATCATATAGTTTAAATCTGTGCAAGCAATTTCATCAAGCTAGAGTAGGCTTGGGAATTTTCCACAAGGTACTTTTCTCAACAGGATATAAAATGTAGAAATTGCTCTGAGGCTCACAGCTGTTACATGATCTGTTCAGGCCTCAGCCCCTTTGGATGGAGTGGAGATAATATTAATGGGCTCCATCTTGTTGCTTACCAGAGAATAAGCTGAGACAGGATAGGGTAAGAAACCCTCTAATCGTGAACTCTTTGGGGCAGATTCTATGCTTTTGTATATTTAGTGCCTTGTCCAGAGTAGGTGCTTGTGATTGTTAAGGTTGTGTGTCAATTTGGCTGGGCCATGATTCTCAGTGGTTTGGCAGTTATAATGTAGTTTAGCAGTCATATAAAGATGTAATCACTTCCGTGATGAGATCTAATACAATGTGATCACCTCCATGACAGGATCTGCTGTGAGTAGCCAGTCAGTTGCAAGGGAGTTTCCTTGGGGGTGTGGCCTGCATCCAATGTAGGTGGACTTTCTGGCAACGTTTGTGGGCTTTTGCTTGCTCTGGATCCTACAGCTGGCTCCTGTTCATCTGACCTCCGGTTCATCAAACTTAAGCTGGAAGCTGACCTGCCGATCTTGGGATTCATCAGTCTCTGCAGTCTATGAGGCAGTAGCCTGCCAGCTTACCTGCCAATCTTGGGATTTGTGAGCCAGAGGCCTGTTATCTGACCTGCCAATCTTGGGTTCACCAGCCCCTGCAGCTACGTGAATCAGGAGAAGACTCCAGCCTGACCCACAGACTTGGGACTTTCCAGCCTCTACAACTGCTTCCTTGATATAAACCTCTCTCTCTCTTTCTGTATATATATATAGACTATGTATAGTCTATATATAGATGCTTGACTGGTTTTGCTTCTCTACAGAGCCCAGCCTAAGACATTTGGTACTGAGAGTGGTTCTAGAGAAACAAAACTGTGAGGATGAGTTTTCTAAATTTGTTCTCAAGTTTGGTTAGTCTTAAAGATGTTGATGAGTCTGCTTGCAGCAGTAAAGAGGGCACTGCTAATCCATGGCGTGAGGTGGCAATAGAAATATGCAAAATATCACCACCAATAGATCAGGTATTGATGAGATGTGAGGCTCTGGGTGATCGCATGTTTGATAGCTTTCTACAAGTTTGTTGTAATGAGAAGGAAGCTGGTTGGTCGGTCCTACTTTCGCTAGACAAAGTGGTGAAAGAAGGAGATGAGCTCAGGGCTTCAGAGTCAAAACTCAAGTGCTGCATAAACAACCTCAAAGTTTCCACTTGCTCCTTGAAGTAGTAACAGAGCTGATATTGCCAAAAACCAAACCCAGAGTCTTATCGTGAAATAAAACGCCAACTGAATTCCCAACCTTGAGTGGTGTCTGAAGTTGAAGCGAGGGCATTGATTGGGAAGAAATGGGATCCTGAAACTTGAGATGGGGACCTCATGCCACCAAGAAAGAAACACCGGGAGTGGAGTGCATCCTTTGGACCCAGAGTCCCTGTGCTAAGAAACTAGATCAGGGGAAGATTGAGAACAAGGACCTTCCCTCAGAACTGACGGAGAGAGAAAGCCTTCCCCAGGAGCTGGCTCCCTGAATTCAGACTTCTAGCCTCCTAGACTATGAGAGAATAAATTTCTGTTTGTTAAAGCCAACCACTTGTGGTATTTCTGTTATAGCAGCACTAGATATCTAAGACAGTGCTCAATAAATATTTGTGAATGTCAGAATAAATTCAGTGAACAGGATCATCATTTGACTTTCCCTGGGGTTTGTGAGCCAGTGTATGATGTTCAGGCACAAAGTGCTGAGCTCTAATTTTCACTTTCATCTCCAGCTCAAGAGCAGGTCTGCCAAAGTTCTGGCCTTGATTTTATTGTCCTTCCTGGCTTTTGAGATGTCATTCCAAAACCCATGCCCAGCAGATCACTGGAAGAGAATATTGCTTATTTACTAAAGGCTACCATCTCTCATATTTCTTCCAGGAGACAAACAGCCTCAACACATTGCTCAAAAAACAAAATCTCCCCCACTGAGAAACTGCAGGGGGTGTTGAAAACATAAGGAACTAGGTTTAGTCTGACAAAATGAATTGAATCTAAGTACCATTGCTCTAATTCTTAATGATTTTATGTCAACTGAAGTAGATCCATCATATTAAGTCGTCTAAGCTCAGTACCCTGAGTCGACAAAAAGAAAAGCTCAAAATCACAATGTTACTTAAATGTCTGTTTTATTACTTGCTAAACTTACCTGTCTTAAAAATTTCATCACCTTGAAAAGTTTGTACAGTTCATCACCCCCTGCCAAGAATTTTCAAATATATCCAATAAATGCGTGAAAAATCAGTCATAGGAAATAAAAGTTTACTGCGGCTCAATAATTTCAAAAGCCAAATGATAAAAAATTCTTTGAAAAGATTTTATCAGAGAAAAAATAATATTTAATTTGTCTGACGTGCTGTGGAGTGGGGCCTCCATAAATAAGAGCATCTAGGGCCTATTAAAGTTTTAAGTACTGAAGAATTAGAACTATTTTAGAATAGCGATGTGTTTTGGGTTTTTTTTTTTTCTTTGTTTCAAATTATATGAGGCATTAAAAAATAAAAATGAGTAAAGCCCACATTCAAGCGTTTCCTTTAATATGTACCTTTCTTCCTTTATCTTTACCCTCCTTTCAGAAATTCCCTACAGAATATCCCAAAACTCACACTCAATAAACAGCCTGCAGCCCAGAGTGACATACGTCCTGTGGATGACAGCTCTGACAGCTGCTGGCGAGAGCCCCAGAGGGAATGAGAGGGAATTTTATCTGCAAGGTAAGAGACCACTTTAAAATGGCAAGCCCATCCTGCATTCTGAATGAACACCCCCACTACATTTGGCATGGAGATTATCAGACTTTAATTCACTAATTACTTTCTTGCTGCTACACATCTGCACTTGCTGTCTTCTCTCCCTGTTGTGCTCTAACACTTCATTGTCTGCTTGGAGACAGTGTCTGCTTATTTTTCAAAACCGCAGAAATGTCTCCTCCTCAGAAAGCCTTCCCAAATGCACCTCCATACTTCCTTCATAATCCACTGTGGCACTTATTACACACTTGACACCCACTTCTGACTCTGAATTCATCTGATATCTGTTCATCTCTATCCTCGAGGCCTAGAATAGGGCCCAGCACATGCTCACAAAATATCTGTTCAATGAATAATGAGAATAACACCAATAATAACAACAGAAATTGCATATCGGGTGGCTATTATATGCCAGTTATTGTGTTAAGTGCTCTACACAACTTTGATCGTTTCATCCTTACAACAACCATGTAAAGTGCCTGGCCCATACAACCAAGCACTCAGTGTGAAATGAATAAAGGAATAATGGATAATTATGTCTTTTTACAAGTGAGGGAACCAAGGTACAGAACAATTACCCAAGGTCATAGAGGTGGTAAGTGGCAGAATTATGACTCAAACTCAGATGTGAGTTCTGTAAAATAATTTCACTTTGAGTATCTGACTAAGTGGCCCAGCTAACATGGACTTCCCTCCTCTTGCTAGATTAGCACAGTTCTCTTTGGTAAAGCTTGCTCCCATCTGGTCCAAGCATAAAACAAGTGTTCTTGCTTTGTGACATTGGAGCATCACTTTGATCACTCAGGACCTTGCTCTATGCCAGGTCCCTCTCCACTGGGGAAACTGACACCCCCTCTTCTCCCCAGCACTCCTGTGAAGATTAACTTGTGAGCAATTAGTGGGGATTAAGACCTCAGCATCTTTCCGCAAGTGGTACTCCAAACTTGTCCCATCTGCCCAGGAAGGAAGGCAGATGCTGAAGAAATGTCACATTCTGCCAACTGTGTGGGGTGGTAACAAGGCTGCCTTCCATTAACTTCCCAGTTCAGGCCCTGTAAACATATCTCTCATAGGGGCTAACTGGTTCAAGCCCCCCCACCCCAACTCACCCTCCCTCCCAGCCTCTCCATTCAGTCAGAAGAATCATTCTGTAAGACATCCAATCCTGATATTCCACCTCTTGTAACCCATCAGTGGTTCCCCAGGGCCTTCAAGCTAAAATTCACACTCTTTAATTACCAGGCCCTGCATGATCTGGCTTTATCACCCGCCACACACCTCATCATTCTGTATGCTAAAGCGAGATCAGACTCCTTGCAGGTTCCTGTCGTGTTCCTTCCATGCCTTTGCATACTTTCCTTTGTCTAGTCTGCTCTTCCCGAACTTGTCCCCTTAGCTGACTCCTATCTATCCTTCAACTCTAAACTTTTGACATTGTGTCTTTTGTGAAAGCTTCCTGAGCTGCTCATGAGGCAGTTTCCCATGCTTTTTTCTGCTGTGCTGCCTTGTCTGTGCCCGTTTTATCACGTGTCCCATGGCATAGTGGTTTATGGTTTACACATCTGTCTCCCATACTATTTTTATGACTTCTTAAGACAGCAGAGCCCATGTCCTATTCATCTTTGTATCCCAGCACCTGATAGGACTGGGTGAGTACTCAATAAATGTTGGATGAATTAATGAACGATTCTGACAAGTGGTGAAATGCTGTATTTCTTTTCATAGGAAGGAATAGGAACAACTTCTAAGACCTTAGTTAGATAGAAGGCCTAGTCAATGGTTTGGTAAAATTAATAGTTACTGTTTCTGGAGGGCCTCCTATGTTCAAATACTCTGCTATGTGCTTTAAATACACCATCTCTAATCCTCACAACACCCTGCAAGGTAGACATCATCATTCACATTTTATAGATCATGAGACTGATGTCCAAATATTATACATGTGTTAGTGGCAGAAACAAGACTAGGACTCAGGCCTTTCAACGCACAGCCAGCCTGTATACCACACCCTGTTTTCTTCTGTCCCTCCTCCCTTAGAGCCATAGTATCATCACCCTTAGGGCCAACTGAATGGACATAAACTAGTTGGCCTTGTTCCTGAGACCAGCCACCCAGGAGCTGTGGGTAGGGCCCAGAGGGTTCACACAACAGTCAGTGTTTTGAAATGTTCGTTGAAAAGAACTCAATGCAGGATTTGCTAACTTTTTAGGTAAAGCCAACTGGAGTGCATTTGTGGCACCAAGCATTTTCATCGCTGTCATCACGGTCGGCATTTTCTCCGTGCGTTACTTCCGGCAAAAGTGAGTTGGTTACCTCTGCCAGTTTGGTAGATATGCGCTTTTAAACAATAATAGCTGCTGCTGCTAAGACTCAAGGAAATGAACACTGTCCTGCATTGCTGGTGGAAGACTCAGTTTAGTCAACCTCCCTGGGTGACAAAAGATTTTAAAATATTATACCTTCTGACCTAACAGTCCCTTAGGGGGAATTTATTCTAAGTATATCATAGATGTATGCAGATACTTAGTGTCAAATATGTTCACTGAAATATTGTTCATGAAAGGAAAAAAAATTGAAACCTAATGGTTTAATAAATCACAGTATATCACATACTATAGCAATAATAGGCCTTCACTGAAGATAATACAGAAAAAAATCAAATGGCATGTAAGGATATTTGCTATATTATATATATAAAAAAGAAAAGCAGGTTGCAAAACAATATGTATTTGAATTTTTTAAAAATAGTGTGTATACACATACATGTGCATATGCAGGATATGTTAGTTAGCACTAATTTGGTTGTATATAACATAAAAGCCAAAATAATATGGTTTAAACTAGCTAACAGTTTCTCACTCAGGTAAAGGAAGTAAACTCTGTTACAGGGCTAGTGTGGTAGTTCTGTAGTCATCAGGGACCTAGGCTTCATCTATCTTTCAGGTCCACTATCCTGACATTGGCTTCCATCCTCAAGCTCACCTCATGGTCCAATGGCTGCAGGAACTACAACTACAAAAAGAAGAGAGGAAGGTGCCCACACTTCCCTTTTAAAGAACTTTCAAGAAGTCACTCATGACACTTCTGGTTATGTCTCATTGGCCAGCACTTGGTGAGACAAAGGAAGGCCAAAAGGTGTTCTTTTAATCGGGCTCATTGTCACCCAAAAATCAGGTTTCTCCTCCTAAAGAAGAGGGGAAAATGGGTACTGGGTGGCAATTAGCTCTCCCTGCCCCAAGGATGGGTCCCTAGGTGGTGCAAATGGTTTGCACTTGACTACTGACCTAAAGGTTTGACAGCTCAAACTCATCCAGAGGCACCATGGAAGAGAGGCCTGGTGATCTGCTTCCATAAAGATTACAGCCAAGAAAACCCTATGAAGCAGTTCTACTCTGCAACACATGGGTTGGAATCGATTCAACAGCAATGGGTTTGGTTGGTAAGTTGGTTGTTTTTGCCCCAAGGATGTATACCAGAATATTAATGCGATTACATCAGATGATAGGATTATAGATGATTTTAGATCCATTTAACACTATTTTCTAAAATTTCTTTAGTAAACATGTATTATTTTGTAAAGAGAGAGTTTCTTTCTTTAATGAGTTAGTTATTCTTCAGATGCTTTGTAAAGTAACAGAAGAGGTCAAATTAAACTAGCTGAAAGTCAGTCTCCTAGCCATTCAACTTGTCAACACTGTGAAAATGATCATTCTACTGAAAACAATCTACAAATACAATGCAATCCCGATCCAAATACCAACAACATTCTTTAAAGAAATGGAAAAACTAATCATTATATGGAAAGGAAAGAGGCCCCGGATAAGGAAAACACTCTTGAAGAAGAAGAAGAAAGTAGGAGGACTCGCACTACCTGACCTCAGAACCTACTTATACAACTCAGATAGTCAAAACAGTCTGCTACTGGTACAACAGATACATTGACCAGTGGAACAGAACTGAGAACCCAGATGTAAATCCATCCATCTATGGTCACCTAGTATTCAACAAGAGCTCAAAGTCCGTCAATGGGGAAAAGTCAGTCTTTTTAACAAATGGGGCTAGCAAAACTGGATGTCCATCTGCAAAAAAAATGAAACAGGACCCGTACCTCACACCACACACAAAAACTAATTCAAAAATGGATCAAAGACCTACATATAAAACCACAACTCTAAAGATCAGAGAATAAAAAATAGGATCAATGCTAAAGGCCCTCATACATGGCATTAACAGGATACAAACCATAACTAACAACACACAAATTCCAGAAGATAAGCTAGATAACTGGGATCTTCTAAAAATTAAATACTTATGCTCATCAAAAGACTTCACCAGGGCCAAATGGCGCTCTAGGCAGAAGCACCACGCCATCCCTCCACAGCAAAGATCCGAAAAACTAAGCCGAACAGAGAATACAACAATCCTGAAACCCTAAAACATCAAATGAAGAGATAAAGAACTCAGCCAAGCACCAAATGGACTGAGAAAACTGACAGAGAATGGA
The DNA here is from genome assembly GCA_030035585.1 of Dugong dugon. Taxonomy (NCBI): domain Eukaryota; kingdom Metazoa; phylum Chordata; class Mammalia; order Sirenia; family Dugongidae; genus Dugong; species Dugong dugon. The sequence continues at coordinate 96,450,076 of CM057462.1, forward strand.
GAGCGAGGAGAGATTCATGCAGAGGTCCCCTACCAGCTAACACAGTGCGGATCCACCATCTTGGACTCCTATCGGACACCAGCAAACAGGGGGTATGAGAAAGCAGCCTCACGGAGCTTCCAGAGGGAGAAAAACAACCGGTAATTGGCAATAGATGCTTTCCCACCCCCCACCCTTCTTCACCCCGACTAGGCCTCCTCTGCTTCCCGCCGCCACAGTCTCTTGACCGGTTAACAGCGGCTGCTTGGATTCCACATACCCGAACGCGTGGCTCTCTGAGTGCCATTTGTTGGCTGCTGGTGTTGCTTTTTTTTCCGCTTCTTTTTATTTCTTCCTTGCTTCTCCCCACCTCCCCCTCCTTTCGCTCGAGTAACTCGCTCCGTGCACCATCTTTGCTTCCTCCTGAGGGGCTGCAGAGCTCCGGTAATTTATGATATACACTTTCCCACTCTCTACCCTTCTTCACCCACACTCGGCCCCCTCTGCTTCCCACGGACACAGTCTCTTGTCCAGAAACACCATCCCGCACTAGCTGGCTCTCTGAGTGCCATTTGTTGGATGCTAGTGTTGCTTTTTTTGTTTTTTTTTCCTGCTTCTTTTGATTTCTTACTTGCCTCTCGCCACCTCCCCCTCCCTTTGCTCAAGTACCTGGCTCCGTGCGCCATCTTTGCTTCTTCCTGAGGGGCTGCAGAGCTCTGTTCGAGTGTGGAGCTGCTTCCCGGTCTGGGCTGCCGTGCTGGTGGGATCCCAGGGCTTTTGTTCATTTCTTTGTTTTGAATTGTTTGTTTGTTTTCTTTTCCTTTTCTTGAGTTGAGAGCCCTTTCTGGCCAGGCTGAGCTGCGTGGCAGGGAGACTCCCCTTCGGGTTCCACAGACATGCAGAGGGATCGAAGAGGGCATTTCTTTTTATGTTGTTTTGTTTTTTTTTTTCCCCTGTTTCTTTGGGGGCCTTTCTTGTTTTTTTCTTTTAATTTGTTTTGTTTTCTTTTTCCTCTTTTTCCCTGTTTGTCTTTCTTCATTGTGCAGTTTCTTGTCTCTCTATATTTTCCTTCTCTTTCTGATCCCTGAATACCTGGCGTTGTATACCTCTACGCCTTCTAGCCAGGCTGTACTGCAACACCTGAGAGTGACTTCCCCAGATCTCATAGCTGTACCGGTGGGATCCCTGGGAACTTTGCAGTTCTTTAACCTTTCTGAGTCTTATTTATTCATTCTTTTCTTTTCTTTCTCCTCCCCTTTCTGTTTTTCTCCATTTCATAGTCTCTCATCTCTCCAGTCCAATGGCAAGCTCCCCTAGCATTCTTTTTTGTTTGTTTGTATGTTTTTGGCTCTTGTTCCTCTCTCCTCTCTCCCATATCCATCTTAGCTCCACACATAACAATCTCCCCACTGCATCCTGCCTAGCTGCACCATTCGCTTGACATCACACCACCAAGCAGCACAGACACGGCTTATTCGAACCTGCCCTGCACTGATTACCGACCTGCTCTGGTGGCTGTAGTAAGTGCCACAAACAACCCGTCCCAGTAACTCCTCTTCAGCTAGACCTGCCCTGCCGTACCATATCTGAGTGACTGACCCTGCCAGTTGAAGAAGGAGGCGAAAAGTATTGTGCCCACAGAGGAGCAAACAACAAAGAACACACAGTCTGCCTGCTCAGACATAGTCAAATTTTTTCTTAAAAAAAGGGAAGAAACCAACAAATCTACAATCAATAAATGAGAAAAATAACTACTGAATTCCCTGAAGACAGCAGACAATAACAAAACATTTACAAAAACAGGACAGTATGGTTCCAGTGGGCGTCCAAAATAAAACACCAGATGACTCTCCAGTGGAAGAAAATGCACTAGAACTACCTGATAGGGAATTCAAATCTCTAATACTCAGAATTTTCCAAGAACTGAGGCAAAAAGCTAACAAACATGAGGAAAAAATAGACAAATTCATAGAAAATACGGACAAAAAATTGGAAGAATTCAGGAAAATAATGCAGGAACAAAATACCAAAATAAATTCACAACTAGAAATCACACAAAGACAACAACTAGAAATCCAAAAGATAAACAACAAGATTTCAGAAATGGATGATGTCATACAAGGGCTGAGAAGCAGATTTGAAATGGTGGAAGACAGGATCAGTGGAATTGAAGATAAACACTTGGATACAACTCTGTTTCAGGAAACCTCAGAAAAAAGAACAAAGAAAAATGAAGAGACCCTGAGAGTTATGTGGGACACAATCAAAAGAAAAAATCTTCAAGTGATTGGAATTCCAGAACAGGGGGAGAAAACAGAAAACACAGAGAGGATCATTGAGGAACTGCTGACAGAAAACTTCCCCAATATCATGAAAGATGAAAAGCTGGCCATCCAAGAAGCTCAATGAACCTAAAAAAGAAAATCACCAAGGCATATCATATTCACACTTGCCAAAACCAAAGACAAACAAAGAATCCTGAGAGCAGCTCGTGAAAAACAAGAAGTCACATACAGAGGAGAAACAATAAGACTAAGCTCAGATTATTCGGCAGAAACCATGCAGGCAAGAAGGCAATGGGATGACATATATAAAATCTTGAAAGAAAAAATTGCCAGCCAAGAATAATATATCCTGCAAAACTCTCATTCATATTTGATGGTGAAATTAGGTCATTTCCAAACAAACAGAAATTAAGGGAATATGGAAAAGTCAAACCAAACTTACAAGAATTATTAAAGCGAGTTCTTCAATCTGAGGACAGCCTCAGCTCACAGGCAGAAGCTAAGACGCAGGATCATACGAGCCAGATACCAATCTAGGTAATGAACTCTCGAGGACTATCCAAAATGAAAAGAAATACAACAGGGAATCAGAGCAGTTAATCAGTAAATGACAACAACATCAAAATGATAAAAGAGGGAATAAACGGCATAGGTATAGAACCGTCTAATGGAGGGGAAGGCAAGGCAATACCAAGTAATGGTAGACTGCTTCAAACTTAGAAAGATAAGGGTAAAATTTATGGTAACCACAAAGAAAGTTAACAAACATACTCATTAAAAAAAAAGAGGAAAAACATAAAGTCTCAGCAAAAACAAAACCTACAAAAACAAAAGAAATAAAAAAAAATCCACAAACAAAAGTAACTCAGCACAAGAGAATAAGAAGAACAAAGAAAACATCAGCACCACAAAAAAAAGCACTACAAAATGACAGCAACAAACCCACATCTATCAATAATTACACTGAATGTAAATGGACTCAATGCACCCATAAAGAGATGGAGAGTGACAGAATGGATAAGAAAACAGGATCCATCAATATGCTGTCTACAGGAGACACACCTTAGAAACAAGATGTGAATTTATTAAAAGTCAAAGGTTGGAAAAAAATACATCAAGCTAACAACTACCAAAAAAGAGCAGGAGTGGCAATTCTAATCTCATATAAAATAGATTTTAAAACGAAATCTACCATAAAAGACAAAGAAGGACACTATATAATGATTAAGGGGACGATCCATCATGAAGACATAACCATAATAAACATCTACACACCCAATGACAGGGCTCCAAAATACATCAAACAAACTCTAACAACACTGAAAAGAGAAATGGACAGTTCCACGATAACAGTAGGATACTTCAACACACCACTCTCAGTAAAGGACAGAACAACTAAGAAGAAACTCAGCAAAGATACAGAAGACCTAAAGGGCACAATCAGCCAACTTGACCTCATAGACATATATAGAATACTCCATCCAACTGCTGCAAAGTACACATTCTTTTCCAACGCACATGGAACGTTCTCCAGAATAGACGAAATCTTAGGCCACAGAGCAATCCTCAACAAGATCCAAAACGTTGAGATAATTCAAAGTATCTTCTCTGACCACAATGCCATCAAGGTAGAAATTAACAATAGAAAGAGCAAGGAAAAAAAATCAACTGCATGGAAACTGAATAATACCCTGCTTACACATCAGTGGGTAATAGAAGAAATCAGAGATGGAATCCAAAAATTCCTAGAATCAAAGGAGAATGAAAACACATCATACCAAAACCTTTGGGACACAGCAAAGGCAGTCCTCAGAGGACAATTTATAGCAATAGATGCACATATCAAAAAAGAAGAAAGGGACAAAATCAAAACATTAACTACAGAACTCAAACAAATAGAAAGAGAACAGCAAAAAAAGCTCACAACCACGGGAAGAAAGGAAATAGTAAAGATCAGAGCAGAAATAAATGAAATAGAGAACAGAAAAACAATAGAAAGAATCAACAAAACTAAAAGTTGGTTCTTTGAAGGAATCAACAAAATCGACAAACCACTGGCCAGACTGACAAAAGAAAAACAGGAGAGGACACAAATAACCCAAATAAGAAAGAAATGGGGGAGATTACAACAGACCCAAATGAAATAAAAAGGATTACAACAGAATATTATGAAAAACTATACTCCAACAAATTTGAAAACCTAGAGGAAATGGATAAATTTCTAGAAACACACAGCCTACCCCAACTACAACAAAGTGATGTTGAAAATCTGAACAGACCCATAACAAGAGAAGAGATTGAAAAGGCAATAAAAAAAACTCCCAACCAAAAAAAAGCCCTGGCCCAGATGGCTTCACTGGAGAATTCTACAAAACATTTACAGAAGAGCTTGTACCAGTACTACTCAAGCTATTTAAGAGCATAGAAGAGGAAGCAAAACTTCCAAATTCATTCTATGAAGCCAGCATAATGCTGATACCAAAACCAGGAAAAGATGTAACAAAAAAAGAAAATTACAGACCAATATCTCTCATGAATATAGATGCAAAAATTCTCAACAAAATTCTAGCCAATAGAATTCAGCATCATATCAAAAAAATAATACACCACGACCAAGTAGGATTCATACCAGGTATGCAAGGATGGTTCAACATTAGAAAATCAATCAACGTAATCCACCACATAAATAAAAGGAAAGAAAAGAATCACATGATCATCTCAGTTGACGCAGAAAAGGCATTTGACAAAGTCCAACACCCATTCCTGATAAAAACTCTCAATAAAATAGGTATAAAAGGGAAATTTCTCAACATAATAAAGGGCATCTATGCAAAACCAACGGCCAACGTCATTCTTAATGGAGAGAGGCTGAAAACATTTCCCTTGAAAACAGGAACAAGACAAGGATGCCCTTTATCACCACTCCTATGTAACATTGTGCTGGAACTTCTAGCTAGAGCAATACAGCAGGGAAAAGAAATAAAGGGCATCCAAACTGGTAATGAACAAGTTAAACTGTCCCTGTTTGCAGATGATATGATACTATACACAGAAAACCCTAAAGACTCCATGATATATCTACTGGAACTAATAGAAAGATTCAGCAGACTAGCAGGATACAAGATAAACATTCAAAAATCAGTTGGATTCCAATACACCAATAAGGAGAACGATGAAATCGGAAACAATACTATTTTCAATAGCCCCTAAAAAGATAAAATACTTAGGAATAAATCTGACCAGGGATGTAAAAGACCTATACAAAGAAAACTACAAAACACTACTGCTTGAAACCCAAAGGGATCTACATAAATGGAAAAACATACCATGCTCATGGATAGGCAGACTCAACATTGTGAAAATGACAATTCTACCCAAAGCAATTTACAAATACACTGCAATCCCGATCCAAATACCAACAACATTCTTCAAAGAGATGGAAAAACTAATCATTAACTTTATATGGAAAGGGAAGAAGCCCCGAATAAGTAAAGCACTACTGAAGAAGAAGAATAAAGTTGGAGGACTCACACTACCTGACTTCAGAACCTACTATACAGCTACAGTAGTCAAAACAGCCTGGTACTGGTACAACGACAGAGACATTGACCAATGGAACAGAATTGAGAACCCAGATGTAAATCCATACACCTACAGTCACCTGATCTTCGACAAGGGCCCAAAGTCCATCAAATGGGGAAAAGACAGTCTTTTTAACAAATGGTGCTGGCAAAACTGGATATCCATCTGCAAAAAAATGAAACAGGACCCATAGCTCACACTGTATACAAAAACTACTTCAAAATGGATCAAAGACCTGAATATAAAGCCTAAAACTATAAAGTTCATAGAGGAAAAAATAGGACCAACACTTCAGGCCTTAATACATGGCATTAACAGGATACAAACCATAACCATCAATGCACAAACCCCAACAGATAAGCTAGATAACTGGGATCTTCTAAAAATCAAACACCTATGCTCTTCAAAAGACTTCACCACAAGAGTAAAAAGAGTACCTACAGGCTGGGAAAAAATTTTTGGACAGTACAAGTCAGACAAAGGTCTAACCTCCATAATCTACAAGAAAATCCAACACCTCTACGACAAAAAGATAAATAATCCTATTAAAAAATGGGCAAAGGAAATGAACAGACACTTCACCAAAGAAGACATTCAAATGGCCAACAGACACATGAGGAAATGCTCGCGATCACTAGCCATTAGAGAAATACAAATTAAAACCACAATGAGATACCATCTCACCCCGGCATTACTGGCACCAATCAAAAACACTGGAAATAACAAATGTTGGAGGGGCTGCAGGGAGATCGGAACTCTTATGCACTGCTGGTGGGAATGCAAAATGATACAACCATTTTGGAAAATGATATGGTGCCTCCTCAGAAAGCTAGAAATAGACATACCATTCGATCCAGCAATCCCACTCCTAGGAATATATCCTAAAGAAATAAGAGCCTTCACACGAATAGATGTATGCACACCCATGTTCATTGCAGCATTGTTCACAATAGCAAAAAGATGGAAACAACCTAGATGCCTGCCATGGATTGAATTATGTCCCCCCAAAAAAGTGTGTATCAGTTTGGCTGGGCCATGATTCCTGGTATTGTGTGATTTTCCTATATGTTGTAAATCCTGCCTCTACGATGTTAATGAGGGAGGATGGGTGGCAGTTGTGTTAGTAAGGCAGGACTCAATATACAAGATTGGATTGTGTCTTGAGGCAATCTCTTGAGATATAAAAGAGAGAAGTGAGCAGAGAGACAAGGAGACCTCATACCACCAAGAAAGCAGTGCCAGGAGCAGAGTGCATCCTTTGGACCCAGGGTCCCTGCACGGAGAAGCTCCTAGTCCGAGGGAAGATTGATGAGAAGGCCAACAGAGAGAGAAAGCCTTTCCCTGGAGCTGGCGTCCTGAATTTGTACTTTTAGCCTACTTTACTATGAGGAAATAAGCTTCTCTTTGTTAAAGCCATCCACTTGTGGTATTTCTGTTAGAGCAGCACTAGATGACTAAGACAATGCCTATCAACAGATGAATGGATAAACAAACTATGGAATACTATGCAACGATAAAGAACAATGATGAATCCACGAAGCATCTTACAACGTGGTTGAATCTGGAGGGCATTATGCTGAGTGAAATCAGTCAATCACAAAAGGACAAATATTGTATGAGACCACTACTCTAAAAACTCATGAAAAAGGTTTACACACAAAAAGAAACAATCTTTGACAGTTATGAGGGAGGGCAGGGGTGGGGATGGAAGGGAAAAAACAAAAAACAAAAAAGACCTACATAAATGGAAAAACATACCATGCTCTTGGATAGGAAGACTCAACATTATGAAAATGTCAATTCTACTCAAAGCGATCTATAGATATAATGCAATCCCGATCCAAATATCAACAGCATTCTTTAATAAGATGGAAAAACGAATCACCAACTTTATATGGAAAGAGGCCCCAGGTAAGCAAAGCATTATTGAAGAAAAAGAACTAAGTAGGAGGCCTCACACTACCTGATCTCATAACCTGCTATACAGCCATGATAGTCAAAAACAGCCTAGTACTGGTACAATGACAGACACATAGATCAATGGAACTGAATCAAGAACCCAGATGTAATCCATCCACCTATGGTCAGCTGATCTTTGACAAAGGATCAAAGTCCATTAAATGGGAAAAAGACAGTCTTTTAAACAAATGGTGCTGTAAAACTAGATATCCATTTGTAAAAAATGAAACAGGGCCTACACCTCACACCATACACAAAAACTAACTCAGAATGAATCAAAGACCTAAATGTAAAACCTAAAACAATAAAGATGATGGAAGAAAAAATAGGGACAACACTAGAGGCCCTAATCTCGTTGCTGTCGAGTCGATTCCGACTCATAGCGACCCTATAGGACAGAGTAGAACTGCCCCATAGGGTTTCCGAGGAGTGGCTGGTGGATTCAAACTGCTGACCTTTTAGTTAGCAGCCCAGCTCTTAATCACTGCATCACCAGGACTCCAGGGGCCCTAATACATGGCATAAATACAATACAAACTGTAACTAACAGTGTACAAACATCAGAAGATAAACTAGTTAACTGGGAGCTCCTAAACATTAAACACTTATGCTCATTGAAAGACTTCACCAAAAGAGTAAAAAGAGAACATACAGACTGGGAAAAAAAAATTTGGCTACAACGTATTCAACATGGGTCTAATCTCTAAAATCTGTAGAATACTTCAACACCCCAATATCAAAAAGACAAATAATCCAATTAAAAAATGGGCAAAGGATATGAACAGACACTTCAGCAAAGAAGACATTCAGGCAGCTAACAGACACATGAGGAAATGCTCCTGATCGTTACCATTGTTGTTGTTGTTATGGTTAGGTGCAGTCGAGTTGACTCCGACTCATAGTGACCCCATGCACAACAGAACGAAACACGGCCCGTTCCTGTGCCATCCTCATAATCGTTGTTACACTTGAGCCCAATGTTGCAGCGACTGTGTCAATCCATCTCCTTGAGGGTCTTCCTCTTTTTCACTGACCCTCTACCTTACCAAGCATGATGTCCTTCTCCAGGGACTGATCCGTCCTGATAACTTGTCCAAAGTATGTGAGACGTAGTCTTGCCACCCTTGCTTCTAAGGAGCATTCTGGTTGTACTTCTTCCAAGACAGATTTGTTCATTCTTTTGGCAGTCCATGGTATATTCAATATTCTTTGCCAACACCACAATTCAAAGGCATCAGTTCTCCTTTGATCTTCCTTCCTTATTCACTGTCCAGCTTTTACATGCGTATGAGGTTATTGAAAACACCATGGTTTGGGTCAGGCACACCTTAGTCCTCAAGGTGACATCTTTGCTTTTCAACACTTTAAAGAGGTCTTTTGCAGCCGATTTGCCCGATGCAATGCATCTTTTGATTTCTTGACTGCTGCATCCATGGGTGTTGACTGTGGATCCAAGTAAAATGAAATCCTTGACAACCTATGATGTTGCTTATTGGTCCAGTTGTGAGGATTTCTGTTTTCTTTATATTGAGGTGTAATCCATACTGAAGGCTGTGGTCTTTGATCTTCATCAGTAAGTGCTTCAAGTCCTCTTCACTTTCAGCAAGCAAGGTTGTGTCATCTGCATAACACAGGTTGTTAATGAGCCTTCCTCCAATCCTGATGCCCCATTCTTCTTCATATAGTCCAGCTTCTCGGATTATTTGCTCAGCATACAGATTGAATAGGTATGGTGAAAGGATGCAACTCTGACGCATACCTTTCCTGACTTTAAACCACGCAGTATCTTCTTGTTCTGTTCGAATGACTGCCTCTTGTTCTAGGTACAGATTCCTCATGAGCACAATTAAGTGTTCTGGAATTCCCATTCTCCACAATGTTATCCATAATTTGTTAGGATCCACACAGTCAAATGCCTTAGCATAGTCAATAAAACACAGGTAAATATCTTTCTAGTATGCTCTGCTTTCAGCCAGGATCCATCTGACATCGGCAATGATATCCCTGGTTCCATGTCCTCTTCTAAATCCGGCTTGAATTTCTGGCAGTTCCCTGTTGATATACTGCTGCAGCCACTTTTGAATGATTTTCAGCAAAATTTTGCTTGCATGCAATATTAATGATATTGTTTGATAATTTCCACATTTGGTTGGATCACCTTTTTTGGGAATAGGCATAAATATGGATCAAAAGCTTGTGAGCGGCCATCTAAGATTAGCCATTAGAGAAATGCAAATCAAAACTAAATTGAGGTACCATCTCACCCCGATATTACTGGCACTAATCAAAAAAAACAGAAAATAACAAATGTTGGAGAGGCTGTAGGGAGATTGGAACTCTTATGTACTCCTGGTGGGAATGTAAAATGGTACAACCACTATGAAAAATGATACGGCACATCCTTAAAAAGCTAGAAATAGAAATACTGCCTGAGCCAGCAATCCCACTCCTGGGAATACGTCCTGAGAAATAAGAGCTGTCACACAAATTGACATATGCGCACCCATGTTCGTTGCAGCATTATTCACAATAGCGAAAAGATGGAAACAACCTAAGTGCCCATCAACAGATGAATGGATAAACAAATTAGGGTACATACACACAGTGCAATACTATGCAATGATAAAGAACAATGATGAATCTGCGAAACATCTCACAACATGGATGAATCTGGAGGGACATTATGCTGAGTGAAATAAGTCAATCACAAAAGGACAAATATTGTATGAAACCACTATTTAAAACAAAAGCCACAAAAGGTTACACATAGAAAAAAGCAATCTTTGATGGTTACAAGGGAGGGAAGGGGTGGGTAGGAGAAATCACTAACTAGATAGTAGACAAGTGTTAACTCTGGTGAAGGGAAAGACAACACACAATATAGGGGAAGTCAGCACAACTCAAACAAGGCAAAGTCACAGAAGCTTCCTTGACACATCAAGCACCTTGAGGGGCCAAGTTACTGGGGCTGAGGGCCGGGGACCATGGTCTCAGTGGATATCTAGTCAATTGGCATAACATAGTTCATAAAGAAAATGTTCTACATGTACTTTGGTGAGAAGCATCTGGGGTCTTAAAAGCTTGTGAGCAGCCATCTAAGATAGGTCTATTGGTCCCATCATGTTTGGAGCAAGGGAGAATGAAGAAAACCAAAGACACGAGGAAAAGATTAGTCCAAGGCACTGATGGACCACACAAACTGCAGCCTCCACCAGCCTGATCCTGGAAGAACTAGATGGTGCTTGGCTACCACCGACAACCGCTCTGACAGGGATCACAATAGACGGTCCCAGACAGAGCAGGAGAAAAATGTAGAACAAATTCAAACTCACAAAAAAAGACCAGACTTACTGGTCTGACAGAGACTGGAGGAATCCCTGAGACTGTGGCCCCCGGACACCCTGCTAACTCAGAATTGAAGCCGTTCCTAAAGTCCACCTTTCATCCAAAGATTGACAGGCCTATAAATAAACAATAACACACATGAGGATCATGCTTCTTAGTTCAATCAAGTATACCAGACCAAATGGGCCACACCTGCCCAAAAGAAAAGAAGGCAGGAAGGGACAGGAAAACTGGACGAATGGACACAGAGAACCCAGGGTGGAAAGGGAAAGGAGGAGAGTGCTGACACATTGCGGGGATTGCAACCAATGTCACAAAACAATGTGTATAAACTTTTGAATGAAAAACTAATTTGTGCTATAAACTTTCACCTAAGATACAATCAAATTTTAAAAAAAAGAAGATAGCAACCCGAAATGGCATTATAAGATAAAATGGCATCATTAATAATGGTTAATAATTAAGATAAAATCCTAGCTTCCTTTAAAAAAAAAAAGTTAAAAAACAAAGTCTTAAATGCATTCCAGAAGCTTATCATTCTTATTGAACATCAAAGCTTATTGAAGCCAAGGCCTTTAATAAGCCAGTGTCTTTAAAAAATTTTCATATTGGTCTTGAGTTTTTAAAAGATATTCAAAGTATTTAAGTCAAAAGCATTTATAAGAAACACTTTCAGGATTTTTTCCTTCCATATTATAAAAGTAATATGTACTCCTTTAAAAATATTTTCAAGAACTCAGAGATGTAGAAAGAAAGAAAAAAAAGAAAAGACTGGTATTTTCTCCCATCACCAAATACAATCACTGTTAACAGCTCAGATTTATTTTCTTATGATATTTTTTCTTGTCTTTTTCTTTTTTTTTTTTTTAACATAGCTATGTTCAAGCTATTTCTGCCATTGTGTATCCTGTTTTTTGGGTTTTTTTTTTTTTTTTTTTTTTTTGGCTTTTAGCATCATACTTTCCCTGTCATTACAAACTCTTTGTAAACATTCTAATTAGCTAAATAGTAAGCTTCCCAAGAGTAGGACCACACCTTCTTTGCTGTTCTTCCCATAGCATGTGGCACTGTGCTGGTTGTATATGAGGGTTCAATCAGTGTTTGCTGAATTAATGCGTGGTTGCATAGTGACAGACAGCTAAACATGGCATAGAGTGAAAGTTCCATAGTTTATTTAGCAAATCCCAAGTGGCTGAACCACAACTCTCTATCAAGTGAAACTTCACAGAAAACTACTCCAGCCTTGGATAATGCATCGTGTTTCTCCTTTAGTGTTTATATTTTACTCATTTGCATACAAAAGCAAGCCTTACACTGAAGTCACTGCACTAAGAACCTGTGCTTCCATGCCAGCATGTGCACATTTAACCAGATGTCACTGTTTTTTGTTTGTTTGTTTTTATCTACAGGGTATTTGTTCTTCTTTCGGCCCTCAGACCTCAGTGGTACAGAAGAAAAATTCCAGACCCAGCGAATAGCACTTGGGCTAAAAAATATCCCACCATGGAGGTAATGTATAAAACCTTAGTGGCTAGTCAGTGGAGTACTGGTGGCCACCCTAAGCTTGCCCTTGTAGTTAGAAGGAAACCTGGTCCTTAGAGCCTATGGATAAGCTGAAGTCACTTGTACTAAGTGACCATCTAAGTCATCACCCCGTTTTCTTCTTGGATTTAAGAGCAGCACATGCACAGGAATTTTCTGAAGCTTGTGACCCAAAGATTAAAGACCCATAGCTTTTTGTTCCTCTATATTTAGATGCATAGAGCTCTATCTCATTCTTTTAAACAGTTGTATAATGTCCTGTTGTATGAATGTACCCAAATTGTTTAAGCTGCACATTCCCCTCCTCATCTCAACTTATTTCAATAAATGATAAGCAAGTATTTTTGCCATTTGCTAAGCACTAGCCTGAGCATTGATTCATCCGAATTCAAGAGAACTGAAGCTTTACTGTGACATTCCCAGTCCTATGTGAGCATAGAACAGATAAACACAGCCCAGAATATTTTGGTTTTGGCAGGAAGCCAGGAAGCCATTCCGTTCCTTAAGGAAAGAGTTGTAAAGAAGGTGAGGTCACTCAGGAGGCAGAGGAGAGAGAACTGAGGGTAAAGGAAGAGAAGGGGGCTGCTGCAGCGCAGTCTGAGAAGGTGAGGATGTGCTCACGTAGGCGAAGGAATCCATCTCTGGTGGAAGAGGCTGCAAGTTGAAGGCATCTGAATATGGGACAAGAATGGATGCATTTAAGGGGAGCAACTGGGGAGGGAAGCTGTATGCCAATATTCTTCCCATTGCCTGGGGCCTTGGCAGCCCCAGGCTCCATTTCTCAAACCTCACAACACTTCTCCTCCAAGATTCTTCTCTTGCGTTACCGAGATCATTCTGTCATCCCCAGGCCAGAAGCCAGCAGTCCCAGTCTTGTCTACCTCAGTAGGAATTTAAGTCACTGAAGTTTCGTGCCTTTGGAATCAGGCTTGGATGCAAACCCTGCCTCTGCCACTTACTATGTGTATGACTGGGCAACTTGCCCGAGTTTCATCCTCTGTAAAATTCAAATTGACAATAACCAGCTTGTATACTATTGTGCGGTTTAAATAAGATGCCACGTAAAGCACGTGGATCATGTTGTTGTTGTTGTTAGATGCCGTCATGTCGCTTCCACGTCATAGCGACCCTATGTACGACAGAAGGAAACACTGCCCATTCCTGTGCCATCCTCATAATCGTTGTTACACTTGAGCCCAATGTTGCAGCCACTGTGTCAATCCATCTCCTTGAGGGTCTTCCTCTTTTTCACTGACCCTCTACTTTACCAAGCATGATGTCCTTCTCCAGGGACTGATCCCTCCTGATAACTTGTCCAAAGTATGTGAGACAAAGTCTTGCCATCCTCGCTTCTGAGGAGCATTCTGGCTGTACTTCTTCCAAGACAGATTTGTTCATTCTTTTGGCAGTCCATTGTCTATTCAATATTCTTTGCCAGCACCATAATTCAAAGGCATTAATTCTTTGGTGGATCATAAAAGGCAAAAATCATTCCTTTTCTTCCCAGCAAATCTCATACTTTAAGTCCCTTCTCTATTGAGGGGTTTTGTCCCTGTTAAGATACAACAGCAAGAAGAGTAATAATAACAGCAACTAAAATATGTATATAACTTTCTATGTGCCAGCCACTGTCTTAAACATTTTGCATACATTAACGTCTAACCCATAGAACAGCTTTACAAGATTGTGCTGGTATTACCCTCATTTTTCAGATGAGGAAACAGAGGCACTGAGGACTAAGGAACTTGCCTAATGTTAGCTAATAAATGGTGGATCCTAGATTCACATCCAGGCAGGCTGGCTCCAGACCATGTGCTGTCTACACCCCACTGTATGTTCTAAAATACCTTTTAGCACCAGGTGAAAGGAGTGTTTGTAGCAGTAAATGCCTCGAAGCTGAGCACACTAACTAGAGAGGCATCCATACACTTGGCCCTTGTTCAGGGGCAATACCATGTCACCCGATGGGAAAGCACTCTATAAGCTGTGAGGCCTTATAAGCTGCCATTGCTAGTGTTAGAGGGGATTCAAGGACCAGCAGTTGAACCGCTGAGCTTTCAAATAGCTCCCAATACTGAGATTCCACACTTCTATGTCCCAAAAGCCTGAAATGGCGCAGTGGGAGGCAGTTCTGGGTCAGTCATGGACATCTGGTTCCAAAGCTGGTAGCTTTGTTGTCATGGGCTCTATTGGCCTCTGCCTAGTCATCCAGGGATATAGAGGCATGGAGAGTGACTTCAGGGCCATATGAAAACTAGGAGCGCTAAGAAAGATACACAAAGGGTTAGAGAAAGTCACACGGGTAGACGATAACCCAGAAATTGCCACACAGGTGCCCAAAGTTGTGTAGTATATGTTCATTACATTATAAATAAAAACAAAAAAATTGAGTATAACATAAAAGTCCATCAGAGGGGCAGGTTAAACAATGTGGGTACATTCACACAACAGGACATTATACAACTGTTTAGAAGAATGAGATAGATTCATATGTTCCCAAATATCTCCAAGATATTTTAAGTGAAAAAAGTCAAGTTTTTTATACATAATATATAATAACAATTTTTGCATAATAACAATTATGTATAGTGGGTTCCCTTTTGCAAAAAAAGGAGGGACGTCTTACACACACGCGTGCGTACACGTGCACACACACACACATGGCCCTCTAGCATGTGCACAGGATATCTCTGGAAGCATACAGGTAACACATATGAACTGATAATGGTGGTTGCTTCTGAGGAAGGGGATGAGGGCTAATGTTACATAGTCCACTTGAACTTAAAAAAATAAAACTGTGCATATATTTATTTCTCAATAATAACCAGTGAATTAGAAAATCAAAACTTTAAGCAGCTTAAACATAGCCTCTGTGACGAGGGCCTTGGAGGCATCCTTGGAACCCATGTGGCTTGATCCTTGAAGCAAGTAGATCATTTTTAAAGAACCAGGCTTCTCTCATGGTGCTAGGCTGAAGCAGAAGACAGAAACACAACGGTCTGTCCTCCTTCACCTCCAGCAAAATGTGCTAGGACCTCTCAAGCCTTACCCCTTCTACCACTCCCTAAGATGTGGCTGACAAACCTCACCTTAGGGCTCTGGAGAAAAGGGCCCTATCATAAAGGGGGTCACTGGGATGTTATCCATTTTGAGCTCATAAAAGCTTAAAACAGTGTCCATGAAGTGCCTGAACTAAGAGTAATTTCAGAGGGCTTCCTCCTGGAACTTGTCAGCTAGAGAGCCTGCTTTCTAAAAGCACAGACGAGCAGCCTCAATCAATATTGCCAAAGCTTTAAAGAAGGCAGAGCAAACACCCCACCTTGTGAAAACAATGAGCCACTCCCACACCCTGTATAATCTCTCCAGCGTCTGTGGAAGCAGCACTTTGGCAGCTCAGCTGCCCAAAGCCACCAGCTGTGTTCCAAGCCCGACCGACTTGCCAGGGCCCGTCTGTGCAGCAATCAGAATCCAGCACGCTCCCAGAAGAGAAGCACACACACACACACCCTCTCGCTGGTCAGGGCCCTTCGTGGCAGGCTGTCCTGAGGCAGCAGCCTCTTTGACTTTCCAGGACACTTGCCAAGTTCAAGGCAAAGGAGGGGGATACTGAGCTGGGGAACATCAGAGGCCGATCCAGACCAAACCATCTTGGACAGTTTGTCATTTGACAAATGAGGGAGCTGAGGCCCAGAGAAGCCAGTTGAGTTTCTCTAGGCCATAGAGGGTCAGAGCTGAGACTAGTAGCCAGGGTTTTCCCTGTCCCAAGGCTACTTTTTGTCATCCTACTCCTCCCTTAAGGTTCTACTGGGTGGCACAAACAGTTTGCACTCATCGACTAACCAAAAGGTTGGTGGTTCAAACCTACTCATCAGGGCCATGGAAGAAAAGCCTGGCAATCTACTTCCGTAAAGATTACAGCCAAGAAAACCCTATGGGAGCACTGTTCTACTCTGTAACACATGGGGTTGCCATGAGTCAGAATCGACTTGACGGCATCAGGTTTGGTTTTTGATTTACTCCTCCCTTGAGGCGTGGTCCCTGCATGCAGGTGGTTTACAGACATGTAAAAAAGTGACAGTACAAAGCATCCACACATCTAGAACCTAATGGGTGGTTTCTTCATTGTTGTGAAGTGGAAGAACAGTCACTAGGGGCTTATATGAAAGAGGAAGGTGTCGCATAATAGATGGTGGAGCGCACATAAGCAGAGTGGAGACTGCCAGCTGACACAAGTGTGGTGGTGGGACTGAGGGAAAAACATGTGTTCAGTGAAGACCAGGATGGTGTGAGTGAAATAGCAATTTCTGAAGGGAAATGTGGGAAGGTGGAGGAAGGCAGTTGTGCAGGAGCTCGATTGCCTGGCTAAGGGCTTGAAAACTTACCGTATATGTAAGTGGAAGTCATGGAGTTCTACTTTAGAAGGATCAGGGCAGTTTCTCAAATGTAAGGAGAGGCTGAGGCAGAGAGATCAATTTAAATCTATTAAAAGAAATGTTGGGGACAGCGATGGTTCAGCGGTAGAATGCTCACCTTCCATGCACAGCCACCATCTGTCTTGTCAGTGGAGGCTTGCGTTCTGCTGTGATGCTGAATAGATTTCAGTGGAGCTACCAGGCTAAGACGAGCTAGGAGGAAAGACCTGGTGGTCTACTTTCGAAAATCAGACAGTGAAAACCCTATGGATCACAACGATCTGATCTTGTTGTGCATGGGGTCACCGCGAGTCAGGGGCCAACGTGATGGTGGCTAACAAAAAAAAGAAAAGAAATCTTAATAATGTGGCGAGAGGACTTGGACTCAGCAGTAAGTTTGGAAAGGAAAGAGATAATGCCATCAAGGAGCTGGCAACCAACTGGAAAGAGAGTGAGTGAGAGAATTAATAGACAAAATAATGACAGAGAAGAAAGGATGAAAATTTCTTCCAAAAATGTTACTCTGTAGGGGTCTTGCTTAAAAGCTGATCTGACAAGGTTATTACCCTGCCTAAAACCTTTCAGTAGTTTTATCAAAGCTGAACTCCTTAGCATCCCTTAAAAGCCCCTTCGTGATGTGAGCCCCCTCCTGCCAGTCATAAAAAATAACTAGCAGCTACCAGAATACACCAGTCCTCTTGCCTGCTATACCTCCCCACCTGGAAAATATTACACATCTCTCAGGACTCAGCTCAGCATCACCTCATTACCTGTGAGGCATGACCATAAAGCCTTCCCTGGCTCCTTTCCCAGACAGAGGCAAGACCGACCTTTCCTTTGCACCCAGTGTGCCTTCTATGCTAGAGAAGCAGACAACACAGTTCGATTCACATTAGAAACAGGCTGGCTAAAACAGGCTGGGTTGTGGGGGTTGGAGAAAGTCCTGCTCCTGCTTCTCTGCCTCCAATGCAGACTCCCTGACAATGTTCACTTCTCTTACCTTACAAAGTGGAGGGCCCAGTGTCCCACCCAAGCTGAGTCGGCAGTGCAGGCTGTGAGGCATCTGGGAGGAGTGGAGAAGTCAGGTGTCAAGGTTACTTCCTTACAGCACTTTAATAGCCTCTTCTACCTCCCTTCTCTCAGGAGAAGACGCAGTTCCCCGTGGAAAGGCTCCTGACAGCTGGGCACACTCCTGAAGAACCTGAGACACTGGTCATCAATGAGTTCATTCATCAAGCAGCCCCAGCTTTCAGACATCCCCATCGCCTCAAGTGGCCAGAAAGGCGACAAGGAGTCCAAGGTCACTGTACATCTGTGGAAGACATAGCACCTCCAAGAGCCCTCACAGCTGAGACAAGACAACTAGGCGACCTGTACAAGATGCTGGGGGGCAGGATCCCTGACTCAAAGCCTGGAAACCAAGTCAGCCCCTTGACAGTCCTCCCTGTGGACTTCCTTCCCACGAATGAGGGCTACTTACCCTCCAACATAGATTACCTCCCTTCACATGAGGCTGCTGTGCCTGACCCTCTGGAAGAACTGGAGCCTCAGCATATCTCCCTTTCTGTTTTCCCTTCAAGTTCCCTTCACCCACTCAGCTTTTCCTGTAGTGAGAAACTGACTCTAGACCAGTTAAAGATGGGGTGTGACTCCCTTATGCTCTGAGAGACGAAGCTTGAAGCCTGCAAAGTCAATGAGCCCCCAACCAGCACAGCATACCCCATCTCCCCAGCCCCCTTTCCAAGAGGGATAAAATTACATACTCTAGTAGCCATCACCTCTGACTGCTGCCATCAGGTCTGGGTGCTGCAGGACAGCCAGCAAGCCAGCTCATGGTTAGTCTTGGGAACTGAGCATTGGCCTTCACCCAAATACCTCATCTTGACTTTTCCAGAACCTTAACATTACATCCTCCACCATGTGGACTTACACACTTCGGCCTGGGTTCCTGGCAACTTTCTTGGCTATGCTGGCCAGAAAGGGAAAAGGGGAGAAGCCAAAACTCCTGCTAGCAGTGGCCAACAGTCTAGATGACCATTCATGCAACAAATATTTATAAAACACCTATTACATATAGGCATCATGCTCTAGATCAGTACTGTTCAATAGAACTTTCTGAAATGGTATAAATGCTCTATATCTGCACTGTCCAATACTGTAGACACTAGCAACATGTGATTACTGACCACTTGGAATGTGTCTAGCATGACCGAGGAATTGAATTTTGATTATAAATTAAAATACCCACAGTGGCTTAGTGGCTACCACATTGGACAGTGTACTCTAGATGGTAATACACTATTGAGAATTATAGGGAGCCTTCAAAACAAATTTTGACTTGCATGAACACCAGTTTAAAAGGGCCCCCAAGACAATTACTGTCCTATTTGATGAAGCCTATGAATGCATCTTTTTTTCTAATTTCCCTTTGTTTTGCTAGTGTATTGTGGTTTTATTTTGCCTTCACCCTCTTTCAATGAATCAAGAGCAATTTGGAATGCTACCATAAATCCACTGTAGGACTTTGGGCAAAGCAAGGCTTCCTCATGAAAACTTCAAGCTGATCCTCAGGCAGCTCAAGTTCAGCCTGGAAGATAATTCCAAAGATGAACTGGGAACATGACCCATGTTTTATACCTTTAAAGCTGTGGCCCCAGGCTTCTCACCTTCCCTCTCCCATCTCTCTCGATGCCTTCACTATCATTTCTTCCACTGAGCTGGTGGGGAAGTATTGGTCCGAACTGCTAATACTTACTGTGTCATTCAGACAGTAGTACCCTTTCCAAAAGAATATAGGATGATAAGTCCCAAAAGGATCTTTTTCCAAAATCCCTCTCCAAGCCTGGGGCCTACCCTCACCCACACCCTATCACTGGAACTGGGGCAGCTTCTCCACTACCCTTGGTTTGGATTTTCATTTAAAATTTTTTTTGTTGTTGTTGTTACAGATGTATACTTCTTCCCTAACCCACCAAACTAGAAATGTGTCCACACTGGTTCACAGCCCAGTCCTGTATAAATTTTTCGCAGCCTTTTGGTTTACCAGACTTCCCTGAGCTCTAGAGGTTGAAGTGATGAACATTCGTTCTACTTGTTCATGTTGAAACTCTTTATTCATCCTTGCTTCCTGACATGCCAGACCTTATACATTTAGTCCTCGTAGGCTTTCTTTAAAAAGCTTAAGGTCCTTCCTGACATTTCTGTTCTATTTAGCTTTGCACAGCCCCTTCACACCATGGTTCCTTGCATCTCAGCATTAGCTGTGGCTTGTTTGCACCCAGGAGGTAGTGCCCCTCCATCAACTTGTTTGAAACAGAGAAGGCCTCCTCCTCAGAAGCAGGCCAACCTATTACCTCTTGGCAGTGGGAGCTATCTTTACTGCTTTCTTGTAATACCTGTTTTCCTTACCTTTCGTTTCCTTTGGATTATGTGCTATCAATTTTTTAGTTGCTCTCCCATCCTCCTTTGTCCCCAGCACCCAGTCTCCCTTTCACCCCGACTCCCTTTCCTTTCCCTTCCAGTCCCAGGTGATGCTGCAGTCATTTGTCTCCCTAAAAGAAGAAAAATTGCGCATTACCTCTCCTGAGAAGCCTTCCTTGACTCCTTTAGGCTGCAGCAGATTCCCCTCCTCCATGCTCGCACAGCACTTACTTCCTCTACTGGGCTGTAAACAGCTTGCAGGCAGGAACCGCGGTGTTTCCCCAGTACCACTCTTGGTTTAGAGCTGTTGGGTGCCCTCAAGTTGACTTCGGCTTGTAGCAAACAACTCCATGTGAGACAGTAGAACTGCCCCCATAGGGTTTTCTAGGCTGTAATCTTTATGGGAGCAGATTGCCAGGTCTCTTCTCCCTTGGAGCTGCTGGGTGAGTTCAAACTGTCAACCTTTCTGTTAGCAGCTGAGTGCTTAAGCATTGTGCCACGAGGGCCCTTTGGTCCATAAAAGGCTTTCAACAAAAAGTAAAAGATGTCACCTGCTACCTCTTTCATCTTGTTCCTTCTGTTTCAAGTCAATCTAGCTGTGCCTGCCTCCTCTTTATTGGGACGGTTGACAGCTTGCATTTTTCATTCCCAGCTCCCATTCACTCTACCTCATTTTTATTGAAGGCACTGCTGTGATACATGTACAGGAATTTATTTTAAAGACATATTTGAACATATCTTTGGCTGCTCATTCTGCCAGATAAAATGTCCTGTTTCCGTGAATGACAGATGGGTAACCCTGCCTTGCCATTGCCAGGTAGTTTTCACAATTCCTTCTCTCCCAATCAATACTCCAAATCAGGTTGCCTGGTTTACCAGGACTGGAAGCTCAGCAACATTCATACACCCAAGCTTTCATTCCACGGGAAAATGAGCAATTATATTAAATCCTCACTCCTGATATACATCCCAAAGCCAACCCAGAAATTTCCGCTCTACTAAAACTCACATATTCCTTAATTCTCTGGGACCTGAATCACTGTCATACTGCTGCTGAGTTCATTTTTAATGAATTCATGAGAATTTCCACTACCGTTTCTGATGTAGAGACTCTTACCATGAATTGTTCCTTGAAAAGGCCTGTTTCCTGGAAGCCAGAGACTATTTCCTTGGCTGGTCTTCCTTATTGACATTACCAGCCAATTCTGACTCATGGCGAACCCGTGTGTCAAAGTAGAACACTGCTCCAGAGGGTTTTCAATAGCTGATTCTTCAAAAGTAATCACCAGGCCTTTCTTCTGAGGCATCTCTGGGAGTAACTATTTGCACTACCCAGGGACTCCTTATAGACATTAGGAAAAGTCAAACTAATGTTATCTTCCTCCACTCTGTCCCAATTTCTCAGCTTTCATTAATAGGCTGCAGCTGCAACTCACCAATGCCCTGAGGCCAGTGAAAAAGATGCCAAGCTGAGCACATTCTATTTGCCAACTGTGTGTGTTAGATTCTTGGTTTTTCTCCTCTAGGTTATTTTTCTTTCACCTGATGCAGTTGTCACCTGTCCCAAGATCGATTCTCAAACCCTCGCTGTTTTCCTTTCCTAGCCTCCAGGACTCACAGAAGTTCACACTATTCACCCTTTCTGGAGGGCAGCTGGGCAATATTGAACAAGATATGAATAAGCAACTTAACTTCTAGCAATGTAGCTTAAGGAGCAGTATACACATCCTAAGTTGAACACAGTGTTCATTACAGCATTGATTTTAACAGTGGAAAAGCCTAAATACCCTTCAGTAGAAACTTGCTTAAATCATGATATAGCTGTACAATGAAATACTGAGATTTCATGGAATATAAGACTGCACCACTTTTAAGACGCTCCACCATTTTATGTTTTGAGTAGAGAAAAATACTAATTAAAGTGTAATAAACCATCAATTATATGATGCAATTTTTCTCCAAATTTTAACATGTCTGAAATTGGGATGGATCTTAGAATTGATGAAAAGCGTACTATGCAGCCTTTTTTAAAAATATAGAACAGTGCTTGACATGAAAAATGGTCAGTTACAAAAGGCTGAATAGGATCATCACCACTTTTATAAATTATCAGTGCACCAAAACATACAAACGAATATCCGCCAGTATGTAACAATGATTATCTCTAGGCTAGTCCCCTCCCCCCCGCCCCATCACAAATATGCATTAAATTATAATTAAACGAAAAGTCAACACCACCAATTTATCTTAAAGCCCTGAAAACAGTGGGTCAAGACAGACACTGCTGACGACTTTGAAGACATTTCTTGGTGGCTCATCACCCTCCACCCTCATCTGTCAGTGCCTGGCACTTTCACAGACCATATTTATACTTCTGTCAAAGACAGGAAAAGGCAAAACAGATGACACTAACAGGTGAGGCTTGGGGTTGGTGATAAGGTATTGAGTCAGTGGGTTTTTGAAATCCAGAGTGTGTAACAAGCCAATGTTTGCCAAATTCCCATTCTAACAGGAATTGTTACAAATGATTAATAATAGCATCCAACACGGTACTTAGTGTGCGCAGGCAGTTTTCAAGTGTTTTAACTCAATTCTCACAACCACCAGTTAAGTAGGTGTTATCTGCATTATACAGATAAGGTAACTGAGATAGAATGTTATGTAACTTGCCAAGAATCACACAACTAGTACCTAATACCAAAGAGTCTGGTTTCAGACCTCATTCTTTTAATTATTCTATAATTCCTTTACTTGCAAAAGACAACTTTCCAGATAAATTTACATCAACTAGGGTTCTACTGCAGTTAATTATAAAATCTTGGAAGTTATTTTTACTATGTTTCCCCATACTTGTCAAGTTCTAGTTCATACTTAGTTCTTGCAATAACAACCTAAAAACCAGGTTAATTTTAAAACGAACACCACCAGGACGAATTTGGCACTCCTGAATTTGTTAAGTTTATCTCCCCAGCTATTCTAAATCCTATAATTCAAGACATAGGTAGGCCACAGAAGGGAAATGCTACTCCCAAGAAAGTATTTTCTTTCAAGGAAATTGATAAATGGAGTAAAGCTATAAATAAAAGCATTAGGCCTTTTAAATAGAAAAGCAATCAGAGCAATGTGCTCCTCTCTTTGAATTAAAATAGCTATAACCAAACCAAACCCATTGCCTTGGAGTCAATTCCATTCAGACTCAAACCCAATTTAGCTACTATTTAGGTATTAGGGCTGCTTTTGACTCAGTCTTGCTTGTATGAATTCTTGAAACATACATAACCACCTTTCCTATATCCTATGCTAAGTGGCTCCATACTTTGCAAGTGCCAAGTGGTCACTGCTTTCTTCATTTACAAAGGACAAAACCATTCTTAAACTGGTTCCGCTGAGATTTCTATCACATCTCTAAGAAACATATTACGTGATGCTATGGGGTCCCTTTAAGTCAATTCAGGCTACTGAAATTGCCACACTTTAAAGGATTCTTCCAGGTATCCTGTTTTTGCCTGGACAATGTCAGGTGAAGTTCCAAACACTTTCCTCTTTCACTTTCATACATTTTACCACCTACAGGTAGGTAACAGGACTCAAAGAAACACTCATGAAAGCTATTACTGGATTCTCACAGAGAATAAACTAATCTTAAAGGTCCTGAATTTTCACTGCAAAGAATAAACCCATGACTAGGGCATTTTCGCTAGTTCAAAAAAAACTGTACAATTTATTTCAAAATTGGTTAACTTGCAACAAAACACCTGTTCCTTTATTAAAGAAAATCTCGACCCACTTGCTAAAATGGCAATCAGGTATCCCTGCAAATTTGCAGAGAATGTGGGCTGTGTAACCTGAAGGTACTTCTCTTGTGGGGGCCAAACCAAGAAGCCAAGATACAATCCTATGAAAAAAAAAATCTCCCAAGGTGAAAAGAAGACGTCCCAAGATTTCATATAGGAACAGAAATCATACTTTATTCCATCACAGAAGTAAAAGATCATTTGCCTTCTTTTCCCAGTGCTGTAAAAAATATGTTTCCTAAGGTTCTTTCTTCTTCATCTCTGGTACTTGTACTAAAATTCCATTTGAATAGATTCCTTTGTGTTCCTATAAAAACACTATCACCCTTAGTTGACCCTCTCTGATTTATGGCAGGGTAGCTTTCAGGGCAAGTGCAGAAACAGTTTTTTAAATAACACCCACATTTGACTTGCTTGCAATAGATTAAAAAAGGGTAGTAGTTATAAATAACTTGCAAGGATACTTAAGTCAGTATAAGTCCCTTCTCCAGCTACAGATGCAATCTTTGAATCAATTCTTCTGAAAATGTGCAGTCATTTTTAGTTTAGTAACCCTAAGTAGCAAGAGACAGACGATCCTGAAAAAAAGGGAACACCCGTGCTCTCCTTTAACTGAGGTGCTGGTTATTTATGTTCTTCAAGCAAGTTTACTGGCAATTTTCTCTATTAAGACTTTGCCCATTTTCTGCTGAAGAGAACTTCTTTCTCAGATGATTTATAAGTATTTTCACTTAGCATTGCACAGCATCCAAAGCACTTCTCTTATTACTTCAGTCAAAATGACTTTCAGCTCTAGCACTTTGCTCAAGATGTAGGGGGTCATCCGACTCTTAATAAAAACACTTCACCCTACTGGATTCTGTTAATACAGAAAGAGTAAGCACCACTCAATCAAGAGATACTGTCATTATGAACAAAATACAGTGGTCTGAGGCACACGCAATATAACTGCTAATATGTATTTTTTTTCCAACACAACCTATACCTTAAAAATAGTTTTATTCAATCCAATCTCCCCAGACATTCTCCAGAAGCTGTTAGACTTTAGCACCTAAAGGAACCCTTGGCAAACATATAAAGAGTATATTACAAAATTTGGAACATGAATCAAGTTGAAAGCAAACTACCTGTAGATTTTAAGTAAAAGCTCTTCCCTTGTTACCTTAAAAAATAGGGAAGCTACACTAGCACCTGACATTTTTCAGAGAAAATGGACAAATAAACCAATCCTGTATCTCTGAACAGAAATGTATCTCCGTGTTTAGTTCAATTCACCAATCATCTCGGCCTAAACATGTTTAGCCATGAAATGCAGAGGGGGAAAAAAAACCCACTACTCATCTTCTTTGATGTGTTTAGTCATCAATTTCTTTTCACAACAATCCCAGCAGTCTGAGCACTTTAACAAAACGTCTAAACATATGCTTGTCTAAGTATTGTCAAAGTGAGTGCCAAATGAAGCAACATTTCACTGTGGATTACTACACCCAAGGTGTGAAACCAGAAATTTAATATGCAAAGCTCCCAAAACAAAATTTCTCAGATTATATTCATAAGCTAACAGAAAATTTTAGTTACATTTTAAATCTGACAAAATTCTGGGCAAATGTGAAGAACCAAGTTAAACTGGACCATTTTCTAGAATCTTCATTCCAGGAATATGAAAACAAATGGCATTTCTTCAAATTACAGATCTTTTAGATCCTGCTGTTGTGTGCCTTGGAGTCAAGTCCGACCCATCAATCAACTACCACAGCAATTGAGATATAATGAACAACAGTCCAAAGATAAGCAACTGCCAATGTTCCCTACTTTAGTCACCAAACAATATCAAAACTTTGATTAGTCTGTAGCTTTTCAATTTACTTATTCATTGCAAATACCATTTTCCAACAACATAAATTGTCGACTATACACTTGGACCTCACCAGATGGGATACACAGCAATCAAATCGACTACGTCAGTGGAAAAACATGATGGAAAAGCTCAATTATGATCAGTCAGAACAAGGCCAGGAGCTGAGTGCAGAACAGATCACCAGCTGCTCACATGCAAGTTCAAGCTGAAGCTGAAGAAAATTAAAAGTCCACGAGGCCAAGTACGACCTTGAGTATATCTCACTGGAATTTAGAGACCACCTCAAGTACAGATTTGATGCACTGAACACTAATGACCGAAGACCAGATGAGTTGTGGGATGACATCAAGGACGTGAAGAAACCCAGGTCATTAAAAAGACAGGAAAGAAAGACCAAAATGGATGTCAGAAGAGACTCTGAAACTTGCTCTTGAATGCAGGGTAGCTAAAGCGGATGGAAGAAGTGATCACGTAAAAGAGCTGAACAGAAGATTTCGAAGGACAGCTTGAAAAAAAAGTATAATAATAAAATGTGCAAAGACTTGTTATAGGTGAGTTAGAAAACCAAAAGGAAAGAACACACTTGGCATTTCTCAAGCTGAAAGAGCTAAAGAAAACAATTCAAGCCTCAAGTTGCAATACTGAAGAATTCTACAGGCAAAATATTGAACGATGCAATAAGTATCAAAAGACAGAAAGAGGTCACTGCACCAAAAAGAACTGCTTGACGTTCAACCATTTCATGAGGTAGCCTATGATCAAGAACCAATGGTACTGAAGGAAGAAGTCCAAGCTGCACTGGCAACACTGGCAAACAAGCCTCCAGGAACTGACAGAATACCAATTGAGAAATTTTAACAACCAGATGCAGCACTGGAGGTGCTTCAATCATCTATGCCAAGAAATTTGAATAGCTACTTGGCCAACCGACTAGAAGAGATCCATATTTGTGCTCATTCCAAAGAAAGGTGATCCAACAGAATGCAGAAATTATCAAACAATATCATTAATATCACACACAAGTAAAGTTCTACTGAAGGTAATTCACAAACAGTTGCAGGGAACTGCCAGAAGTTCCACCCTGATTCAAAAGAGGACGTGGAATGAGGGATATCACTGCTGATGTCAGATGGATCCTGGCTGAAAGCAGAGAATACCAGAAAGATATTTACCTGTGTTTTATTGACTATACAAAAGTCATTTGACTGTGTGGATCATAACAAATTATGGATAACATTGCAAAGAACGGGAATCCCATAACACTTCATTATGCTCATGCAGAAACTGTACAGATGAAGAGACAGTTGTTTGAATGTGGCTTCAAGTCAGAAAAGGTGTACATCAGGGTCGTATCCTTTCACCATACTTATTCAATCTGTATGCTGAGCAAATACTTCGAGAAACCAGACAATACAAAGAGAATGCAGCACCACGACCAGGAAGGCAGATGCATTAACCTATGATATGCAGATGACACAACCTTGATTGCTGAAAGCAGACAGGACTTGAAGCACTTACTGATAAAGAGCCAAGACTACAGCCTTGAGTAGGTATCACACCTCAATACAAGGAAAACAAAAATCCTCACAACTGCACCAATAAGCAACATCATGATAAACGGAGAAGACTGAATTCTCAAGGATTTCATTTTACTTGGATCTACAATCAACATGCACTGAAGCAGGAGTCAAGAAATCAGATGTATTGCACTGGGTAAATCTGCTGCAAAAGACCTCTTTAAAGTGTTGAAAAGCAAAGATGTCACTTTGAGGACTAAGGTGTACCTGACCCAAGCCATGATATTTTCAATCACCTTAACCTGTTAAAAGCCGTTGCTATCGAGTCAATTCCGATTCAGTGACCCTACAGGACAGAGTAGAACTGCCTTAGAGTTTCCAAAGAGTGCCTGGTGGATTCAAACTGCGTTTTGGTTAGCAGATGAAGCACTTAACCTCTTCGCCACCAGGGTTTCAACTGCCTCATATGCATGCAAAAGCTGTACAATGAATAAGACTGAAGAATTGATGCTTTTGAATTATGGTGCTGGTCAAAAATATTGACTATACCATCAACTACTAGAACAAACATGTCTTGGAAGAAGTATAGCCACAGTGTTCCTTAGAAGCGAGCATGGTGAGACTTTCTCTTATGCACTTGGAAGGGACCAAGTTCCTACAGTACATCATGCTTGGTAGATGGTCAGGGAAAAAGAGAAAGACCCCTAATGCAATGGACTGACAAAGCAGCTTAAACAATAGGCTCAAACATACCAATGATCATAAGCATAGCACAGGACCAGGCAGTGTTTCATTCTGTTGTACAAAGGGTTGCTGATTTGGAACTAACTCAACAGCACCTAACAACCACCTTAATGCAGCTATTTAAAGAATAAGCCACAAGATCAGTTCATAGCAACCGACCAAAAAAAAAAAAAAAAATCAGTTGCCAGACAAAAAGTTATCAACAGTTATCTTCTATGTCTTCAATATACAAGGCTTAGGAGAGTACCCCTACAAATGTAAATCCACTAGGATTGCCGCACCCTACCAAATGGGCAGCAAAAAGGAAAAACATCACAGACTTCAAAACTTAAGTACCTGCACATAATACTTCAAACAAAAACATCACTTGATAAATGATTTTCCACGTTGTGTGGGCCATTTCTCACCTTCCCTTCCATATTTAGAAGTGAACAATTGACTCTCAACTATTTAATACAGAAGTAATCAATGTCAAAAAAGCGAAATTCAGCCCAAATGGGTATTCTCCTGACTAATCTAAGAAATACATTCCCCAGCCATTAATCCCTGTAGCAGCTCAGCCTATTGTTACTTGCCCTGCAGTCAGCCACTGACTCATGGTTGACCTTATGTATTGTAAAGAACAGCTCCACAGGGTTTCTTGCCTGAAATTTTTAGTATAGAGTTTATTAAAACATGTTTTCTCACCTGTAACTAAATTTTCAGAAATCTGGAGGAAATCAATTAGCATAACAGAAAAAGCTTAACACTAAGAACTTTGACAAATGCCAGTAAATGTGTAACATTCAACTATCATTATGCTTACTGTTACATACTTTCCTTAACAGCTTTCATAAGAATGTATTCAAACCACCAGCTACATTAATTTTTTAATTAACAATATCATCTGTACTAAGAGGGTACCAGATTATCTTGCCCTTGTTCCAATTAAAATTACTTCACATTTCACAATTTTCCGTAGGACAGAATTAGTGTGTACCAAAAAGTAAATTTTTATTTTAGAAGAGCTCTTGCATGCCAAGAAATTATAACTTGGTTAGGGTCAGCAAACTTTTTCTGTCAAGGGCGAGATAACCATGTTAGACGTTGCTGGCTACAATCTCTGAAATTATTATTTTTTAATCATTTCAAAATATTAAAACCATTTTTAGCTCAGAGACTGTACAAAAACAGGCCACAAAATGAAGCTGGCTGACTTGGACAACAGCACTTTACTGAAATCATACTCATTTCCAACGTCAGCACTTTCATGTGTGGCCAAAATATTGATGGCTTTAACAGATTTCCTTTATGACCCCATCACTTTCTGCAACTATTAAGCTTCTCATCCTTTAGGTTACAACTTGCTTTCCCTATATTCTTTGCATTATTGAATTCCTCCTGGACTGAAACCAACTTATTTCAAAGACTTCTCAGATAACTTCCAATTTGTCTAACTCAAAAATAACATTCTTAAATTGAGAGAACATGGCAAGGCTAAGCAAAAAACAACTCAAATTTCTGAAAAGTGCCACTTAATATTCATCCCAAAGATAAAATCAGATAGTTCATTTTGCAAACAATGTTGATAAATTATTTCATTTTAATTACTAGGGTCTGGAAGTTTTGATTAAATTTTATTGCCTTGTTACTAGATATACCCTGCAAAGCATATTAATAATCCAATTTTCTGGGCTTTCTGCAGTTAACTTGGAGATCTGGCTTGTAAGTGTTCAGATTCACTGAATACTTATTTACGTTAATCTCAGTAGAACTCTAAGTCTGGGTTACAACATATTTTCTAAGCATAATGAAAGTAGAACTGCGTGTACGCAAGAGCCCTAGAATTTGCTTAACAGCTCATCAATATATCTGGCATATTCTTACCTTTAGAGTCAACACCAATTGGGTCTAGCAGCTTCATATTTCTCCTTAAATTGCTTTTCTACCTTCTAACACCTGCTAGTTTCTTTCACATAGTGTTCTCTTAAAGATGTATTTTAAAAATCCAATCTACAATAGTTAGACTTTGTATGCAATTCCCCAAAAGCATTAAGAACATTTTTCTTTCAGTGTAACCATCAACAATTAGAAAAATAAAATCAGAACTGAGTATTAACACCCTCCCTCCAAACCCATACCAAAAGCCCCAAGTATATTTACAACCCCAGAGATCATGTGGCCTGCTTCCATTTTCAAGATAAAATAGCTACCACATTTATAGTACCTGATGACATATTTTTAAATCCTTCAGAAGTCCTAAAACAGTTATTTAGCTAATAAAGAAAACATATCCCCAATTATTTCAATGCAAGCTGAAAATACCTTAAAATCTATTTCTATTTTTAAAGTGTCAAGATGTAAGTTCACTAAAACATTCCATCAGAGCCACCATTTCTATTTTAGGATCCGTGTCCATTAAGGGATTTTGTCATTAAGAGTATTACCTATTGTCAATAAAAAGTGGCATTCGGTATGATTAGCTTTCACGCTCAAAATGTGGTCTGCTTAGAGACATACCAATTGTCATGTGTCAGCCCTTGAAATTCATGTGACAAGTTAAAAATTTAACATTTCTAATTTTAACACTCATTAAGATAGATATCTTTCCCAAATGTGATTCAATAGCCTGGTTTAACAAAAAACCCACATAAAATCTAACTATAAGGGGAGAAAACTAAATATGAGCATTATCTGAGGGGTGCACACACAGGTCAGAAACCAGGAAACACAGTGACGATAAATGGGCTCCTATTTGCTTTTATAACTTTTTAAAAAGTGAGCATGAAAATAAACTTTATTTTCAGTTATTACCCACCAAAAAGAGAAAATTAGGTTCACAGTTTTAGCTCTTGACAAAGTGAACTAGGAGGCAATTTACATCCATCAGATACAACTAATGGATCAACTTTTATAAGTTCAGGCTATCTTGAAAGCTTGCAACATACCAGATATTGCTGTGTTCTCTCATGACAGACTGCCAGCAATGGCTGACAGTGAGCAGAACTTGCAAAGTATTTTTACTTAACAGCAGGTGTTTTCTGTAATGCTGCTAGAAATCAAGAGATTTGTGAACTAATGTCACGTGTTCAGAAACGAGTTAAACGCTCAAATCTAAACACACTGATTCAGGAGTGTGTATGCTGCATTCTCAAGAGGGGTCAAAAGTCCGTGTGGACTAAATAATACTTGCCTCTGGGTAGCAGGTTTGTTTGTAAATATAAAATTGTATTAGACATTAGCACCAGTGCAGAACATGCTCAGCATCATAAGATCCAAAACACCAGCACAAGTTTTATCCACCACTGAAGAATAATTCTCTCTTCCCTAAGATGTCAGACTAGTGATTAGGTGAATAAATCTAATCCAAATAAATAATTCTTATACTGTACAATTCCTGTTAAAATATATGGGAGAACCAATCAGTTAAACAGACATTTTAAAATTTAAGATCTTCCCTATTTTTAAAACCAGGCATTACCATACACAGGTAAAAAATTACTAAAAATTACTGAGTGATCAAAGACCTCTGAAACAAAATCTTTCTTTCCTGTTCATCAATAAATGGTAGCAAATAATAAAAAAAAAAAAATCCTAGAAAACCTGTTTATTGATCAGTCTCTCCAAGTATGTTTTAATAAGTGGTGATGCTCCCATTCAAGGAATCCATTATTAACCTAATTTTCTAATGGTGGAAGAGGAAAAAGATACTTGTCACCTTTTGTGGAGCAAACATTCATCTATCAACTGAAGATCAAAATTAATAGCAATATAGAAAATTCAGAAACAGTAAGGTTTTTGGTTTGTATTTCATGGATAGTGCTGCTGTTCTAACCTTATAAAGTAAAGCTGCCTGCTTTCCAAATTCCAAAAATTAAAATACTCTCCCCTAACCATACAAACCAGTGCCCTTTGGTTTCTTTAGAACAATGAAGGGTTAAAGAGTTGTTTATAGAAATACAATTTTGATTTTGGGACCTTTCAAATATACAAATCATACTGAAGGGCCAGATACTTATTTTACAGAATTTAAGTATTACACATTAGCCAAATCGACCTATTCCACCCACACTGTTGGAGGGGGAAAAATCCACACCCATGTAGCTACTTCACTCGACAGGATCTGTCTATCAACAATAAGCTTAAACAACTTTCACCAATAACATATGTAATTTGTTTTTTAAGATGGGAAAGTCATATAGTTGAAATCGTGAATCAATTTGAACCTAATATAATTTGAACCTAATGAACCATGCATCACTGCAGGAGCAAGGGTTAATAAACCAATGTGCTTTGCATTTGTTCAAGTACTGATATTTTTGTATATAAAGATTTAGCATATATAACAGCTATCGTGAGAATTGAAAAAAGATTTTTCCTCAAAAATGAAAATATTAAAACTAAGTTAAAATACATAAAGTAGTTAGTATTCCACACAGCATAAAATTTGACAAATCAAGTTTACATGTCTCAGCTGACCATGTGTGAAAATGCAAAGCAGGTATTAAAACCGGTATTATGTCCAATATTTAAAATCGCTCTGTAATTGGGGGAACATCTAAATCCTTAATTAAAAAACACAAATGAAGTGAAAGCTTTAAACTGGTACACACTGTTCACACCTATATTTCAAGTTTGGAAATGCATATTTGCAAGCAGCAATACAAAAGTATTCATGAAGAATGCATAATCTCTGAAAATTATGAAAACATCCCTGCTACCAATACATTTCTAAATACAAAACTGACTACCATATTTGTTACTTCTGTGTAGCGAGAGAAGTTCATTTTCAAAACAGATAAAATTCAGTCTTTAGGTGTGAATGGTATGAATGAGTCTTTTTTTTTTTTTTTAAATTTCTTAGTCGTTTGGGATCCTTAAGCATGCAAAGCCTCAGAGAGGAGGGTCCACGAAGGAACCAGGGTTGTCTTATGGCATCCAGTTAAGCCAGAGCTGGGAATGCCTCTGGGTCATCTACATCAGGGGCAGAAGCACTTGACTGAAAAAGAAACAAATTAAAATTAATCACAATTCTCAAATCTTGAAAATGGATTACCAGTGTCTATAATCAGACAGAGAACTCTAAAAAAACTTGATGTTATAACACTAAGTAAAATGTGTCAAAGCTCTTACTTAAAAAGCAAAATTATGGATCAGAACGGGACTATAAATATTTTCAATGAACTCTGTCCTAAATTTCAAGACCTATGAAAATTCTGTAGTAATCGTCTTGAGATTTTTGTTTTGTTTTTCTAATAAATCACACAGTAGACTCACATGGAGTATGAACGTGGAGTTTTACTTTTGGTTCAGTATTATTATACTCTGCAGATTTCCTAAAGAATGGCATGATTTGAAAGCAGGTAAGAAATCAATTAGCAATTATTTAAGTAGCATATTCATCAATGCTAGGAAAAGGCCCAATGGCTAAGTTTAACCCAAAATACAAATAACAAAACTTTTGAAAAAGATATTGAAAGGCCTATATACACAACACGGGCCTTCAAAAATTTGCAGAGGCAGTAACAGAAACAAAATACCACTACACTGCCACTGATAACCATAAAACCTATAATACTAAGTTACCATTATAAAACAAAACACTGACAAATTTAATCAAGTGGCCATGTTCCAAAACTTGCTTATCAGAGAGAGAATTCAGGAAGACATTATGGTTGTTTCCTAGCTAAACCCTAAGAGACGATGAAATAACACAAAGGTTTACTACCTTTAGTACTTTAATAGCATATAGTCATTAAAAGCACGGACTTTGGCATCAGACAAATCTGAGTTCGAGTCCACTAATTACAAGGGCCTCTATAAAAGTATTTATTGAGAACTTATTTTGTGCCACATACAGAATATTGCAGATGCTATAAAGTAGGACAGAAATGAATGCCAGTCCTCACACAGCAGTTTAGTAAGAAGTCCAGACCAACAAAAAAGGTGACCACAGCCGTCTAGTGAGTGCCACAAGTGGAACCGTACGATGGACACAAAGACTACATTAGACTGAGATGTAAAAAGGGGCGAGGAATTATCAAAATCATCAAAGTTAAGGGAACAGACTGGTGTTTCAGGTAAACCTTAGTAAAGATCAAGGCTTAACTTGGTTCCCTGTACCTGAGTTTCTTCTCCTGAAAATGGGGATGTCACCGTATTAGTGATCATACATCCATAAAATGTGTAGCACAGTACCTAATAAACACCCAATAAAGGGTGGAAACTTAACTCCATTGAGAGCTCTAAGCAAAACAAGTTCAAAACAACAGTTTTGAGCTAATATTCAAAAGACAGATAGTATTTAAGTGCTTTAAAAAATATGACTTAAAATGTATCTTATTGGAGTCTATCATTCCCTTTTTCTACTTCTTTTTATATCCCCCAAAAGCACACAGCCAGCGCTTTACCAAAAGAGGTATGTGAATTACTTAAAAGGGGGAAAAGAAGTCTTAAAATTACCTTGTCAGTCCTGCTGCCACGATTAGGACGCCCACCACGCCCACGTCCACCTCTTCCTCCCCTGCCACCACGTCCTGGGCGGCCAAGGTCTCCAAAATTGATCTCCAGCTGAGACGTTATATCATTTGCTGGCTTCCGGAAATGATGGTCCATAACCGAATCTTCAGCATGAGCCTAAAAATATAAATTGATGCCACTGGATAAATAATAGAAAAGCAATGTTGCAAAACTTCTAAATAATTAGCTTTATCTTAAAAGGACCAAAAATTTCAATCTGTACTTTATGAGAATGAATAATGTAGCAATAGCTCTAAGGAGTCCTGGTGAGGCAGTGGTTAAGAGCTCGGCTGCTAGCCAAAAGTTTGGCAGTACGAATCCACCAGTCGCTCCTTGGAAACTCTATGGGGCAGTTGTACTCTGTCCTACAGGGTCACTATGAGTCAGAATCGACTTAATGGCAACAGTTAAGGGTAATACAGGAGTCCCCAGGTGGCACAAAATGGTTAAGTGCTACTACTAGCTGAGAGGTTGACAGTTTGAACCTACCCAGAGATGTCTTGGTAGACAGGCCTGGCGATCTGCTTCTGAAAGGCCACAGCCTTGAAAACCCTATGGAGCGGTTTTACTCTGGACACATGGGTTGCCATGAGTTGGAACTGACCCGACAGCAACAACAATCCACCTTATAACCAAATTAAATGCCATTCCTTTGTGCCATGCCAACACAATTTAAAGGCAACAGAATTAAAGTTCTTTCTTTAATTACCATTAATTTTAAAGAAGCTTAGAAACATACATAAATGTAAATCCACAAAACTACAAAGGAATTATAAAAGTCAACTATACGTTAACTGCCTATTTAGAATGTTTGCTATTTCAAATCAATGGTATCAATTCACTGACTAGGTTTTATAACTTTCTAGGACATAGAAGCAAAAAAAATCATAAACTGATACACTACTGAAATACCTGGAAGGTTTTAATACAATAATTAAAAAGTTTGGATGTTCAGTGTCTGGGTGGCACAGTTTGACTACTAACCTAAAGGTTGGCAGTTAGAACTCACCTAGCTGTGAAGTATAAGGCCTGGTGATCTGCTTCTGTAGATATTACAGCCAAGAAAACCCTATAGAGCAATTCTACTCTGTAATACATGGGGTCACCAAGAGCCAGAATCGACTTGACAGCAACAGGTTTTTTTGTGGGTTTCCAGAGCACGTCCATAACCTTTCAGGTTAACTATTAGGATAAACTGCTTCCCCCAAATTTTTTCTCCTCCTACGACAATGAATGAATGATAATCAGGAGACGGAGCTCTAGGCTCTGCTCTACTGATAACTTGGTAACTCAGTTCTTTGTTTCTGAAGTTACTTTTTTTCCCCTTAACTACCTTATATTTGTTATGAGGATGAAAATACGTAACAGTGAAAGAGTGCTTCAAGTGCTACATACAGCAACGCACTGCATTAACATTCATTCATTCAGGCAACGTCCGACCGCATATATGTCCGTGGTCCCATAAGGTTCTAACAGAATTACAGTACTAACCTACTTAACCCATATATTATCCTGCCAAATACATTAGCTAAAATACAGTACTGTATATGTACAGCATCTTGGCTATTTAGTCAATACAGATACACTACAGTATCCCATATACCTTTGGTAAGTACAGGCAGTCCCTGGATTACAAACATCTGACTTGTGTACAATCCAGTTATGAACAAATTCCTGTAAAGCCTATTATATTAAAAACTCAAGGTACATAAAACGGTCCATAACAAATGGTACTACTTTGCAAGACACCATCAAAATGTTATTATTATTACTGTATTATTATGCTGAAGATGTTTTAGTGTATCTGGAAGTGTTTATGTTTTTTATGCATAGAAAGGTACACCCTGTACTATATCCTAATATAAACCTCTGACTAACTGACGTTAAGATACAAACCATACCTAATTGTGCCAATTTACATACAAATTCCACTTAAGGACAGAATTAGGAACAGAACTAGTTTGTGATCTGGAGACTGCCTGTATATAACATAGTGTTTGTACAATATCCAAGTCACATGGCATCCTATTTCACAGAACATATCGTGGACGTTAAGCAATGCATGACTGTATAGGAAGCTTCAAGAAATAGGCGATAAGGCCATATGCCAATGGGGGGTCAGAATTCAAACAAGTATACACATCACAAAGGCACAAAAAATATAAAGGCTCAAACATAAAAGTGGCTTGACAATGTAAATGTCTTTGATTCAAAGTTACTCATAACCATTTTCACATTTTTTAATTTTCCAAAATTTCTACTCATAAACATTGCTTTGTATAATAGTTATTTCTGAAAACCTGGGTCTAAGATAGTATTTAAAACGGGGATACCTGAGCCAATGTATATAAAATGCATGAAGAGGTTTCAGGGTATTAATGAATCACCTAAAATCACAACCACAATGTTTTATGTGTGTATGTAGCTTGTTCCAGAAAAAGAGTCCATAGTCAAGACCCCCGTCTACAAGTTACAAGTAACTGGTCTTAAAGAAGCTGTAGGTGAATCTTTTTTATATTAACCTAGACAATCCGATCATTAGTTCAACTGATCAATCACCCCCAAAATGAACTTCCATGGTTCCTGAATGAGGAATTCCTTTGTTTTACCCTGATACATTAACAAATTTATCTGCGAGAACCACAAATAACAAAAAAATAAATGTTCTAAGTCTACATGACTTGACACTTAAGACGATGACCTCATTTATTACTTTATGCTTTTAGATAAAAACCTATACGTTTGAAACAAAAATAGATGCAAGCCAATGGAGCAATAGCGACACCAAGACTTTTAACCAGGTAGTAAACTTGTAATTATGGCCCATCAAATTACAATAGGTTATTTGAATAATTTTAAAATACTTAAAGTTGCTGCTGAAGAGTAAAGGGATTCCTAGAAATTATCCAGATGATTACACTAAATTTTCAAATATTTTATCTACTCTTCCTTCTAACCCTCAATGTATGCTTTAATGATATGAGTACTCAAGTTTCAGTAACTTTTACTGGCTGACCTTAATTCAATACCACCAGTTTATCCCGTTCTATGTTCAAAATAACTACAGGCATAATTCATAAAAATGGAAGTCAATGAAAAAGCATTTCTTTTCTAAACCTAAAAAAGTCTTTTCAACCTCAACATTATTTTAAAATGCTTCTGGGTTTGTGTTACAGCCATTTTTTTTAAAGGATATTAAAAAGAAAAAAAACCATTAAGAAGAAAAAAAGCCCTAATGCATCTTATTATTACAGGTTGCCTTCGTAACATTTCAATTTGACTTTACTTTAGGAATGATAGAATTTGCACTCTGGATTTCTGGCACAGCCTGATTTAGGACATGAATATATCACAAATGTCAAAAGTTTAAAGAAAAAAGAATTTAGCAGAAGAAATAACTTAGGTTTGGCTAAAAGTATGATGGGAGCGCTGGTGGTACAGTGGTTAAGCACTCAGATGCTAACCAAAAGGTCAGCCGTTCAAACCACCAGCTGCTCCACAGGAGCAAGATGTGACAGAGTCTGCTTCCATAAAGATTTCAGCCTTGGAAACTCTGAGGCAGTTCTACTCTGTCCTATAGGGTTGCTATGAGTCAGAATCAACTTGACAGCAATGGTAAAATTATGATTAAAAACTCATTCTTACATAGGATGTAGCACTAGGACATTCCTCTAAAAATATACCCCAAGGCTTAAGTTGGAGCTATCAAAATCAAAAGCCACCAACATGACTTTCTCAAATATTTTCATTGATTTCCATGCTTCCTAAGTAAAGGAAACCAAAAAATTAATTCTCTGGTCTTTACAAGGCATCTTTCCTCAGTAAAGAAGGTGACTACCACTTACTGAATCTGACCATTATACATGGCACAGGTCAACAGTTTCAAAAGTTCAGTACTAAATAGAGCCCACTTACACTTTTGGCAAAACCATACAAAAAGGCCAACATCTCAACCTAATACAAGGAAACCTATGAGAGCTGGAACTTGATAGGACTGCCTTGTTTTTCCGGGTCTCGCAAGTTTTCCACCTTTGACAGGGCGCGGTCTTACTACTTTCCTACTGCTCATTTTAGTTGAAAAATATTTGCACTTTCCTCCTTTGACAGGTTTCTGTCTTACATAGGTTCCAGCTTCTGTAGGTTTTACTGGACTTTAATAATTCCCAGTTAAGTGAAATTTAAAAAAAAAAAGAGAAACCACAACTTTAAGAAGTACTGTAAGATTTCTAAAGTACTAACAAACTGTATGATACACCAACAGCTTTTCAGAAAAGAGACATTACGTTAAATATACTTAAGGATTGAAAGACCAGAGTAATGGTAATGCAGTTTATCTTCCTTTTCAATCAAAAGTTATCTGCCCTAAATAATGCTTTGTAAAGTTTTTTTTTTATAAACTGAATATTATCCACCTGAAATCATAAAATAAAAATTACAAATATTACTTAAATCACATCTGAAAATTTTCCATCACCACAAAGCTTAATTTTACCTCTTCACTCTTTGACTTATGAAGAACAAACCCCTTCTTCCACTGCCCATCAGCACCTTCATTTGGTTTTCGGATATTAAATTCTACTTTTGCCCGATCCTTATTTTGAATAGCCTTCCATTCATCCAGTGTCATCTCTTTTGGACCCTCTTCCTTTACCTCTTCAACTTCATTCTCCCTGTGAAAAGATTTTTAATTTTACACCTGATAGAGGGCTGATATAATTTACATAAAAACATTTCAAATGTATTTTTAAGTAAGAAAGTTAATCTTGGCTGGCTGACAGACTCTTGGAGAAGTTCATACACAAGTGGGAGGGATGATTAGTTTTCTTTATAACCCAACTGCTAACATGCAACTTGTCAAAGACCAGGAATTCAATGCTTGTTGAATTAGTGAAAGTATAGATACAGAAGAATATACAACTCTTAATCATCAATCAGTAACAGTCTCAAATTGGTGTTACCAAACCTAAAATACACATTTCTTAAAACCACACTACTGTTATTTTAAAACTGTCCTCTTATATTTTTAAAATCCTTGGCCTATCCTAAGACACTTTTAATTTCCCACAATACATAATTCATGATAACACATGCAAAAGTAATCATCTAGAATGCCTGTGAGCAACCAAGCTTCACGTTCTAGAATACAGAAGAACCCTTTCCTCTATCCTTGATTCCAGCAACTAACAGTTAAGGCAGAACAAAACAAACACACGTGAAGTTTCTACAAATTCTAAATATTCCAACTTTCAAACCAACTTGTGACAGAACTCTCCACAAAACACACTGGTTTCCATACTTAATACTAAATTAGTTATTTCCAAATACAATTCTCAGCTTGTAACTATTTTATATTATCCTTACCCCTTTCAACAGAAACAAAGCACAGGACTAGAAACCCATTATTTTAGTCTAACCTCAATTTCCAATTGTCACCAAAACAAGCTGTTTGCTATTCTGGGAGCACCACTTCTTTCCAAAGATAGCAGGTGATTCAGTTAGCCTTAAAGCTCAAATATCTCCCTTTGATGCTGCCCTTTACTATTTCACAAATTGTTATCTGAAAGCCCCTAGAACAAGTTTACACTGAATTGATGTGATCTTGGTTACCAAGTCCAATTTTGTCAGTTTACAAATGAGAAAACTAAGGACCTAAAAGAGTTAGATCAGATGCACCTTGTTACTCATAAACTTTGACACAGCCAGGAATAGAATTTAGCATACCTTTTTATCACACCATGAAGCCATGACACCTACTTCAAGGGTTGCTGGGAGGACCAAATTAAGAGCTAAAAAGCAGCTCTGGAAACCATGTACAAGGGAGCTAATCAAAGTTAGCTAAAGCTATGCCTCTTAAATTTGTATTTCCACATCCAAGATATAAAGATATAGCACTAGGCTCAGATTTTCCCATATTTTGGAGCCAGATAGGCCAGAGACTGAATCCCCTGCTTAGCCACTTACCAGTAGGCTGATCTTGAGTAAGATCTGAGAAGTTAACTTTCTCCTATCTGTAAAATGAGGATAACTATCTCATAAGGTTGTTGGTAAAATTAAATATATTTAAAGGAACATGGTTCTATGACTACCTAAGTGGAAGACAGGAGACCAGCACTGGACAGCTAAATAAATACATGGCTCTAATTATTCTAGTAGTTTACCCCAAAATTTTTTTTCAAATTCTATTGGGGACCAAAATTTCTCAAGCACGAGTAGCCTAACTCTATCACCAAAAAAAAAAAACAAAACAAAACAAAACAATAACAATGCTCATCTACCAACCTAAATGCGTATTATCTATTCTTTAATGTGATCATCATCATCTTCTTTAGACCAAGTATTCCTAATTTCACTCCTGTGTTCTCAGCCAGGGATTTTTTTTTCCAATACCCTATTAACACAGCACTTCCTTCTGGTAAACAGTTGCAAGCTTTGCAGATCACTCTGAAGGTGACTCAAAGAGTTTCTTTAGTAAAGAACAGTTAGTTGTGTTGAGCATTTTGGAGTATTTAATATTACACATATTATTAATATTAATGATTTCATCATTAATCACACAAAATTATGATTCCATAGCTTTTAATTTATATTACAATCTTAAATTTAACACCTTATCTAACGCCATGTACTTTTATCTATTCCCACCAATATTAAATTAACCTTTTCTCTACATCCCAACAAACTCATGGACTACTACACTCCCACTATTAATAGTGGTTCACTGTAAGAGCAATTCTCCCTGGATAAAGAAAAGTTTAGAAAAAGTATCCTCTCCCTGATTTACTTATACATGCTCTGGTTGCAAATCACGGCCCTAAATAATCTGTAATTCAAAACTTTAAACCACAATACCCTAATTAATGACTGGTATATAACTTCTGCTCGGATTGATGGAAACCAGAGGGAGACGTTGAATTATGTCGACTACCATAACCTGGATCTTTAAAACAGCTCTCTCACCCCTGAAAGAAATGAAAACTTAAAAACTGAGTTTATCTAAACTCAGAAAATGAAAATGATTAAGAATGCTAGTAATCTAATATATTCCAATCTTTGCTTTTATCGTACATTTTAAACATGCCAGTAATGCTATGTCTCAAATTCTATGTTGATGGAAAAAACTTACGAGATGGAGAACTAATTCTAAAATAGCCATGTTTTCTAGTTTCTGTCTCAGAATATGTACGCTTGTAAAGAGTCAACAGTACATCAAGCTATGAATTCTAAATACTGTAAGTTCCTTTATTTTCAGTTAGCCTAACTGTTAGAAATCCCCGACCACAGCTTCCAGTTCCCACCTACTCAACATCACAGAACATCCATCACCAGAATTACCCATTACAACTTCTCCACAAAGTAAGGTAGTTAGGTCTAACACGTGGCATCTCATTCCTATCCTCCATTCTCAGATTTTGGAAACGCTGGTGGTGCAGTGGTTAAGAGCTATGGCTGCTAACCAAAAGGCTGGTAGTTCAAATCCACCAGGCACTCCTTAGAAACCCTATGGGGCAGTTGTCCTCTGCCCTATAGGGTTGCTATAAGTTGGAATCAACTCGATGGCAACAGTTTTTTTTATTCTCAGATTACAGTAGGAAGGTAATTGTTATGCTTAGGGCTAAGAGGCTTTACTAAACTACTAACTCCTTTTAACCATAACTTTTTTTAAAAAAAAAACTATACAACTGTTTAAGCACATTTATGACAATGGAAAAATGATTAATCAAAACAGAATTAACTACATTAAAAACTTTCCATTTTTCAAACCAACGAAGACACAGACGTGCAAAGCACTCATCTAAAAATAAAGAAATAATTGAGGGATAGGGGTACGTAAAACAGTATAAAATTCTCTCCTGTCAAAAAAAATCAAATAACGCATTAAAATCTATGGTTTATGTTATTATTTCATTAGTAAAAAGTTAATCTGGTTCCAACGTTGGAACATTAAGCATTACTACATATAAAATCACTTACTTATTCTCAGTGTCTGCCACTGGATGTTCTTCACCTTCAGGTGTTTCCTCAGTCACATTCGATTGATCCAAGTCACTGCAATTATAAGACATTTGTTTCTGAATGTATTTGGGGCCCTCTCTAAGGAAAGAAAGAAAAAGAAAGGCATCTAGGTCCATTTACATGTAGCTGAAAGGCTTTTTAATACAAAAATTTTTAAATCTCAAGTTCCCCCAA
This sequence comes from Dugong dugon, assembly GCA_030035585.1. Classification (NCBI taxonomy): domain Eukaryota; kingdom Metazoa; phylum Chordata; class Mammalia; order Sirenia; family Dugongidae; genus Dugong; species Dugong dugon. The sequence continues at coordinate 96,493,198 of CM057462.1, forward strand.
GTGTCTTTTTCTATTAAGTTTACTGTCCAGCAGACTGCTAAGAGAAAACAGTATAAAAATTTTACTAGTTAAGTTGGTTTAAGTATTTTATTTAAAAGGTGACAGGATGGTTAGTTCTAAAACAAAGCTTTAGTGGCTTATAAAATTTTGTAGTGACCAATAGGATAATAGCTAGAAAAGGAACTATAAAAGAGACAAAGATAATTAGAAGACCCAAATAACTTCAATGTAAGATTTCAGAAAAAACTATATACCCATAAGAAAATACATACATAAGTGTGTGTATATATATGTATACACACACACACAAAAATGTTGGTCATTTAATAAATTATAACCGAAATATATCCAGTAAGATACCATCTTGTAAAGGAGTAGCTCTGAGTTACAAGCACCCACTCTTGCCCAGGACAAGTAAAACTTAACAGAAGTATGAATGAACCTCTAGTTTACCTCTAGTAAGGCAAAGAATCAATTATATTACAATTATTTATTTAAAAAATCAGAATACCAACGTTAATTCATCTTTGACAGTCCCCCAGTTGTGAGATCCGCTACCTCCACGTTTGTCTTCGTGCTTCAGGCCACTATAATGTGAAAAAGAACTAAAAAAACTGAGTTAACATAATACTCTTTAGTTACAGAAATTCAAATTTTATTTTGTTAAAGAAATAACTTAAAATACAAAAATAAAATAAACACCAATATAAGACTTACGATCTATCACTTCCACTATGCCTATCAAATTCACGTTTGCCACGAGAATCAAATCCATCTCCTCGGCCCATTCCACGTCCACGGCCTCCTCGACCTCTTCCAAGACCACCACGGCCCCGGATAGGCCGGTCAATAATTGGTCTACAACACAAAAAATATGCTTTCAAAGTTTCCAGAAAAAGGAATAAGGGAATCCATTTAAGAGCGCAAAAATACAGAAACATGTTTACTGGCTCATAATCCAACAGTTAAACACGTTTTAGGAAATTTAACACACTCTATTCTTAAAACACATAAATCAAAACAACTAGGTAGCCCCCAAAAAACAACTAAGGAAATTATCTTGGCATTTTCTAAAAGTTTGCTACTAGTGCACATAGCCTTTTTCATTATGGCAGATTACAATCTAAGCAAAACTGCTACTAACCAATACACTTGAAAACATATTGTGGTGTTCTGTGCTGTTGGGTTGATTCCGACTCATATGGTTTCCTAGGCTGAAATCTTTACAGAGCAGATCACCAGGTCTTTTCTCCCAGAGCCACTGGTGGGTTCAAAACATGGACCTTTCAGTTAGCAGCCTAGCACCTAACCATTGTGCTACCAGGATATCAAGTTATCAACTCAATTGACGTATTTTATTACAAGAAATCTAAGTTTGAACACTAAAAATAATTACTAAAAGGTCTGTGGTGTAACAAATGCCATATAGTCAGATATTTCTCTAAAGAAACTGGTAAAAGTAATCAACCATACTGCTACTGGCAAGTATGTCCAATTTACAGCTTTGTATTAAGATGTGACACTATAAACTAACAAAACATGAAGAGATTTAAATAAAAATAATCTTACCTATCAACTGAAAATTCTCCTCCTTCACCCTTTTCTTCAAGTGGTTTTTCAAACCGTCTTTCCCGAGGTGGTCGCCTTTCTGGTCGTCTATCAATTATTTTCCCTTCACCCTGAAGTTGCTGATCAGGTCTTCTTCCAACACGTCTAATTCCTAAAACAGTAACAGCAGATTACTTTTGTAACAGAAAAAGTTTAGACCTAAACTATTAAATAATAATTACTTTCAGTTCACTAAATAGCACTTCCTGTTGATAAAAAAAGCAAACAATGAATGGCACTAAAATATAATACTTCAGGGAAATTCGTAATTTAAAGACAATAAACTTGCTTCAAACTTTTATTTAGTTGCCCAAGTCACTTCTTCCCTCTGAAGTAGTCTCTATAACTGACTTGAAGTCATTTGGGGAGCTATTATTCCTCATTTTTCAATCTCTTAATTTACAAATTTAAGTTTAAAAAAAATTTAAGGAAATGATACATTTTGGCTTCAAAAATATCTAAGAAAGTAAGACTAATAGCCATTTATAATCAAATCAATACACTTAGCAGATATGGCCCCTCAAAAACTAGAAGGACATACTATATTTCATTCTACATTATCTGGAGGAATAAAAAACGTAATACTTAAAATTCTGTAAGTCTGAAAGGAAAGCAAATGGCATTACTACAGTACATTCCCATAGCTTAAAATAGCTATTTTATCAGAAATAGTACCATCTTCCTTTGTTACATAGTTTATATGTATAAATGTATACATGATGTATGTGTGTGTACATATACACAAGGAGTCCTGGTGGCACAGTGGTTAAAGCACTCAGCTGTAATCAAAAGGTCCATGGTTCGAATCCTTGGGAGAAAGATGTGGCAGTCTGTCTCCATAGAGGTTTACAGGCTTGGAAACCCTATGGGGCAGTTCTACTCTGTTCTATAGGGTCACTATGAGTCACGATCAACTCGATAGCTGTAGGTTTGGCTGGTTTTGGTATATGTATACACACACCACCAAACCTTTTTAATACTGTTATGTAACCCCAGGAAATTTGTTATTTTTTATTATTGGTGGAGAGAACTTATTTTAGTTTGCCCTTAGAAATATTTTGTTTTCAAAGAACCTTTTAAAATCATACTTAAAAGCTCCTCTTTAAGCAGTTTTTAAGAAATAGAAAATCCATGGCACCAAATGATAGCTGAAGCATTTACTGATTTCCCTCCTTATTACTTTTATCCCAATTAGCGTCTGAGGCCCACCAAAGGCAACCAATATGCTTTATGGATGCCCTGAAGGATAAATAGATTAATGGGTTAAATTCATCAATTCAGCTCTAAGATTTCAGATATGCTGTAATTCCCAAACCACAATTTCTAACAAAGCTCAAAAGCAGCTGAGGGACTGGTTTTGTAACAAGACCTTAAGTTGATTCACTCTTGTTCTTTCTAAGAAAGTGGAATGCCATCAGGACACACCCAGTTGTTCAGTTCATTTTAACTAGAGTCAAAGCAGTTAAATACCAAACTCTTTAATAAAAATTTAAAATTCATTCCGTGTAAACTCTCAGAATAGACTACATGTCTTAGATCTAACACCAAGGCATTTAAGTTAAGTTTCTGCAGAGGTACAATGCAGTGGGGCGGGGCTATGGAACCAGTCCTTATGATGATATCCAAAGGAAACACACCCAAATGAACAATGGCTTGCTTCCCCACCCAATATTCAATATTAGGCTTAATTATAGAATCTAAAAAACTTACTAAATAAATTTACCCAATGAAAAATTACTGAATTAAAAACACAAGCTTCTCTTGCTATATACTTCTAGGCTGATTTTCACTAGATTCCAGGCTTTTATTATTCTAATAAAACCCTGACTGGTCTACATCCTCAGTAAGTTGTGTCAATTCTCAAGTTCTTCAAATGGACAAATGACAAGCTACAAACTTAATTCATATAATGCAAACACTAAATACTTAACGGAGTTACGTCTAGCACTGTACCAGGACCTATCATCCTTCCCACTACAAGAGGGTAGGGACTTTGTTTACAGATTTATCCCCAATGCTCAGAATACTGCCCGACAAGTGGCAGGGTCTCAAAATAAATTTTAGTTTTCATTCAACTTTTTTCAATTATCTTTAAGCTTATGTTTTATGCAACTCAAGTTCAAGGGTGCTCTGAAATGTTGATCTCAGGAAAATGTTGAGTTAATATGGAATAATTCTCCCATGGAAAAAATGACTACAGAATGATGAACTCAGTCCTAGTTATAAATTTATGAAAATATTCTCTATATTCATAACTTAAAAACTAGCTTCTCAGTAAAAGCTTATTTCAAAAATGGGCTTTCATAATCAAAATAACTGAGACATTAAACCATGCTTCACACACTTTCAAAATTCAAAATGTGTGAACACACCTACCTGGTGACATTTTAGATTTATGTTTCCTACTCAATTCTTTCATGTGCTTTCTTTGGATGAGTGTAATCAAGGAGACAAACTTGAGCACAGTTTAAATAATTACTCAAATGTGTGTTTCCTAGGACAGGAACTCAATGTTTCATTCAATTGTGCTACAGGTGGCCATAAAGCTTAGTTGGCTGAACAGGTTCGATCTAAGTGACATATACATGTTCTCTAATATTCCAATTTGCACTTCCCCAGTCTTTAATTTTAACACAATTCTTTTATTCATCACCTAGGTTTTTCCACATGTTGTCATTGTATGCCCTCGAGTCAATTCCGACTCACAGCGACCCTACGGGACAGAGTAGAACTGCCCCAGGGTTTCCAAGGAGCAGGTGGTAAATTCGAACTGCCGACCTTTTGGTTAGCAGACTGACCTCTTAACTACTTCGCCACCAAGGCTCCTTTTCCAAAAAAGTCTCAAAAATATTCAACATAAATATATAATAAAAAATTTCTTAAACTAAATTCCAGTATTGTGAGCACAAGTGAAATTTAGTTTTGCTTTTTGCATTAATCGAATGGTAGAGAATTCAATTAAGGCTAAGGAGAAACTCCTTTCAAGGGCACGTGGCAGTAAAGGGTAATCTCAATTTTGAACATATAAAGACAACTAAGATCCTACACCTACTTTTTTCTTTTATTTTCAATTATTTTGCTCTTTTTCGTTCACCGAAACAGATAAACCCGTAATGAGTGAGAATGCAAAAATTAAACTCAAGACAATCCTGTGAAATTCAATGCCCTGAAAGCAACTATCACCCGCCAGTAAAATCCTGGCCATGCTTCCACACGTGGAGAAAAGGCTGCAGACTCAAAAGAGCTCCTGCAGCGGCTTATGTTGTGACAGCCCCAACACTCACTTCACACCACGAGGCCCAGACCACGCCACACCACATGAAATAGTACGTGCGGGGAGTTGGGAGAACACAAGAGCGATTCTCAAGATTTCCTGCAACCACCAGTCTTCAGAATTCCCGCTTCTGCTTCATCGAGTGTAGCCAAATTCCTCTCCTAACAACTTTAACTCCAACAAGTTGTACGATTATCACAGTCGGGGGTGGGGGGAGAAGCACGTGTGACACACAAAACAGCAGCCTACTCCACAGTATCTGATCGTCTCTAACACAGAAGCAGCTTAGGTGTAAACTCCGACTCCCAGCTTTTCACTGGGTACTCCATGCCATTGTAGGACAAGATGGCAGGACAGAACGCTAAAACAAACACCACCTCAAAGAACACGTTGAGAAAGAACTGCGCAGGAAGAAGCTCTGGATGCCAAGCTTCTCCGCAACTCATAAAGCTTCAGTACGTGGCTGGCTTCCCAGCACCTCAGTCCACGAACCCGCCCGCCAAGGAATCCGGCGGGAAGCAACAGCCTCGCAGGACCGTGAGCACAATCGAGGAGCAGCTTATCTCCGGACCACGCTCCTCTGCTCAGAACCTGAGGCGGGAAGGGGGTGGCTCCGGGGATCCTTGCAGACAGTGGCTTGAACTTGGGACTACCACGCTCCCTGTACTTTACAGGACCTGGCTTTTGTCGTGTGGGAGAAACGTGAGGAAATAGGTGGGAAAATCTGTCGCTGCTCCTCGGAGCTCCAGAAGCAAGTGGCAGCCGCAAATCCCCTCACTCCTTCCCTTCGTCCCCGGTCTTCCCCACCTTCTACCCAAGCTTTACCTTCTTTTTTAAGCGTCACGGGTGGCTGCGTCTCCTCTTTCTTGTCAACCACGCCAGCACTGGGGGGCAGTGGGTTCTTGCGGTCTTTTTGGGACTCTTTACGCAGCTGTTTGCCTGCCGCGTTGGAGTTGGTCTGGGCTGCGGCCTGCGCTGCGCTCTTGGCCCCAGGGCCCCCAACGCCGCCCCCGCCGGCTTCTTTTTTCTTGTTCTCTGCCGCCTTCAACACCTCGAAGGGATCCGATTCGTCGTCAAATAACTGGTCGAATCGGTTGGTTACCACGCAGCCGAAGCCTTCCTGTAAGTGCCCAGGCATGATGGTGGCTCGGCGGCGCGTTCCTCCACGGATTGCAGCGGGCCGCGCCGAGCCAAGAGCGCCTGTTTCAGCTCTTCCCACAAGATGGCCGGGCCGAGAGAGGGGGGCCGCCTTCTCTTCCGGCGCCAGGCACATATCCGGGAGCGGCCAGCACCGCGCGGCACCATGGGCTATGTAGGCCAGAGTCGCTTCTCCAGAGGTGGCTCTCGGCATCAGGACTACAATTCCCAGAATGCATCGCGGAACAACTCTTCGCGCTCGCCTAAGAGGCGGGACCTCATGAAGGGAATGAAGCGTGCGAGCTGAGGGTGGGGAAGCGTGGTAGTGGGCGGAGTCCTGCCACCTGCTCTTGCCACGCTTAAACTCCCTAGATCTCCAACTAACCTGGAAACAGGAAAACGTGACGGCGTATTTTACTTGCGAAAGTGCTGTTTTTGGTTTCACTCGTCTTTCCTCCGGCCCAAGGCTAACTTTCTCTACCTCTTCGGGAGGGTCAAGGTGACTCCCAGACCTTTCAACTGGAGACTCACAAACTTCCGGGGGAATGGGGGGGTACGGAGGTGCCAGCCGGCCTCCAGTAGGCAGGACCCTGTCTGTTCCAAGTCCCTAGCCGCTCAGTTGCTGAAGTTGCCCTCTTTCACCCCCTAATAATTAATTGAGGCTCTTCTGTTTAATGTGAGGCGGAATACGCTTCCTCTCGCGGGCAGTTGAACTCCGGTAGCAAAATTGATCAAAAAGACAAATTGAGCTATCACATGGAACTGTTGCGCGCCTTTCCCAAGCAAGAAATACCGTGCTGCAACGGCTGCTTTAGAGCTGTTAAGTCGTGAACAGTGCAGCACTAGACACTGGGCAAGTCTCGAAAGGGCACTGTTTGTAACAACACTTCACAGAGCTAATCTAATTGTCCGTTAGTGTTTGGGAGGCAGGGCTAGATGGCTGTGATGTTAGTAAAATGTGCTCAATAAGTAACAGAGCATCGCAGTGTGTTTGGAGGTGCAGCGAGCGGAGGGAAACATGGCAGCAAATTAATTAACATTACTAAAAGCATTGATATTAACTGAAAATATTAAAGTCTCTAAAGGATCCCTGGTGGCGTAGGGGTAAAAGCCCTCGGCTGATAACCAAAAGGTCGGCGGTTGGAATGCACCACCGCTCCATGGAGACAAAGATGTGACCCTCTGCTTCGGTAAGGATTTACAGCCTTGGAAACTCTATGAGGCAGTTCTGCTCTGCCCTTACAGGGTCACTATGAGTCGTAATTGACTTGAAGGCAATGGATTTGGTTTAGGTTTTTTAAAGTAATGCAGTGTCAATGAATATTCAAACACATTTGTTAACACTGTGTTTAAATATAGCGTCGTAATTTTTTAAATCTTATCCCATTAACACACGATATAAAAGAATCTCTTACGTGCCAGGTGCCATGAGTAACTTTAATCTCAACAGCTTGTAACGTTTCCCCTTTTCACCGATGACGAAGCCCTTTCAGAGAGGTGGAATAATTTACCAAGTTCACACCTCTAGTAAATGCCACTGCCAGGAGTTAACCCATTCTGGTGGTATAGTAGTTAAGTGCTGTGGCTGCTAGCCAAAAGGCTGGCAGTTTGAATCCTCCAGGCTCTCCTTGGAAACTCTATGGGGCAGTTCTACTGTGTCCCATAGGGTTGCTATGAGTCGGAATCAACTGGCCGGCAATGGGTTTGGGTTTTTTTTTTTTTTTTTGGTATGAGGCTGTTAATATCAACCGTTTTTTGTTTTTTTTTTTAACTTTGTGCTTTAGATGAGGGTTTACACAGCAAATTGGTTTCCCATTCAACAATTCATATACAAATTGTTCCCTGTCATTGGTTGCTATTTCCCCTTCCCCCCAGCAATGGGTGAGCATTTCCCCCATTTCCACCCTGCCTTCCCCGTTTCCATCCCTCCAGTTTCCCTATCCCTCTTTGCCTTCTTATCTTTGCTTTTGGGTAAATGTTACCCATTTGGTCTCATTTAGCTAATTGTTCTGAAAAGCACATTCCTCACGGGTGTTATTGTTTATTTTATATGCCAATCTATTATTTGGCCGAAGGGTGACCTCCAGAAGTGGCTTCAGTTCCAGGCTGAAAGAGGGTCTTAGGGCAATAGTTTTGGGGATTCCAGCAGTCTCTGTCATTCCAGTAAGTCTGTCTTTTTTATGAATTTGAGTTTTGTTCTACACTTTTCTCCCATTCTAACCGGGACCTTTTGTGTGTCCCTGGTCAGAGTGGTTGATATCGGTAGCTAGGCACCGTCTAGTTCTTCTGGTCTCAGGCTAGAGGAGGCTGTGGTTCCCATAGGACATTAGTCCTTTGGACTAATTTCTTCCTTGAGTCTTTAATTTCCATCACTCTCCTTTGCTCCAGACAGGAAGAGACCAATAGTTGTATCTTAGATGGCCACTCGAAAGCTTTTAGGACCGGGAGGTAGAACATTGTCTTTATGAATTATGCTATGCCAGTTGACCTAGATGTCCCCCGAAACTTACGTTCCTTAACCTTCAAGCCCAGTAATTCAGTCCTATGAGGTGTTTGGATATGTCTAAGAGGTTTCCATTACCATGCCCCATATGTTCTCTCTTCTCTATGTGAACATACATGCAGCACAAACAAATATGTATATTCGGTTACCCACAACTATATCCATACATGCACATGCATGCAATCCTATATGCCCTCCCACCTCTATATAGCATATATGTCTACCCATGTAACCACTCACAGATTTTTAGGTTGTTATTACTGTTGTTGCTGATTTGTATATGGTATAGTCTTGTTATTGTAGTTGTCCTTTATTCGTGCGTACCTCTCAGTGTCTTCGTTTGCCTTGGTCACGTTATGCTGACTTCCCCCATATTATGTGCCATCTTTCCCTTCACCAGAATTAGCATGTGTCTTCTATCTATTAAGTGGTTCTCCCTCCCTCCCCTTCCCATACCTGTTAACCATCAAAGAATGCTGCTTTATGTGAGTAAACCTTTTCTTAACTTATTATTAAAGTGGTATCATACAGTATTTGACTTTTGTGATTGACTTATTTCACTCAGTATAATGTCCTTCAGATTCATCCATGTTGTAACATGTTTTGTGGACTCATCATTAGTCTTTATTTTTGCATAGTATTCCATTGTATGTATGTACCACATTGTGTTTATCCATTCATGCATTGATGGACACTTAGGTTGTTTCCATCTTTTCGCTATTGTGAATAATGCTGCAATGAATGTGGATGTGCATATGTCTGTTTGTGTCACTGCTCTTATTTCTCTAGGATAAATGCCTAATAATGGGATTGCTGGATCGTATGGTATTTCTATTTCTAGCTTTTTGAGGAAACGCCATACCCTTTTCCATAATGGTTGTACCATTTTACATTCCCACCAGCAGTGCATAACAGTTCCAGTCTCCCCACAACCTCGCCAGCATTTGTTGTTTTCTGTTTTTTGTTTGTTTTTTTGATCAGTGTCATTTTTGTTGGAGTGAGATGGTATCTCATTGTAATTTTGATTTGCATCTCTCTAATGGCTAATGATCGCGAGCATCTCTTCATGTGTTTGTTAGCCACCTAAATGTCTTCTTTGGTGAACTGTCTATTCATGTCCTTTACCTATTTTTTGATTGGATTGTTTGTTTTTTTGTTGTTGAGGTGTTTAAGTTTTCTATATATTTTAGAGATTAGGCCCTTGTCAGATATGTTGTTGCCAAAAATTTTTTCTCAGTCTGTAGGTTTTCTCTTTACTTTTTTGCCGAAGTCTTTGATGAGCACGAGTATTTAATTTTTAGGAGGTCCCAGTTATTTAGTTTATCTTCTATTGTTTGTATGTTTTTAGTTATGTTTGACAGTCGATTTATGCCACAAATTAGGACCCCTAGCTTTGTTCCTGTGTTATCCTCCAGGAACTTTATTGTCTTAGGTTTGACATTTAGGTCTTTGATCCATTTTGAGTTAATTTTTCTGTACGGTGTGAGGTATGGGTCCTTTTAATTTTTCTGCAAATCAATATCCAGTTTTGCCAGCACCATTTTTTAAAGAGGCTATTTCTTCCCCATTGGATGGACCTCGACCTTGTGTCAAAGATTATCTGTTCATAGCTGGATTTACTTCTGGGCTCTCAATTATGTTCCCCACTGGTCTATGTGGCTGTCAGTATACCAGTACCGGATGGTTTTGACTAACATGGCTATATAGTAAGTTTTGAGATCGGGGAGTGTGAGGCCTCCTACTTAGTTCTTCTTCTTCAATAGTGCTTTGGCTATTTGGGGCCTCTTTCCATTCCATATAAAGTTGGAGGTTAGTTTTTTTCATTTCATTAAAGAATGTTGTTGGAATTTGGATTGGGACTGCATTACAGATATCAACTGTTTAGTGTAGACTCTGCCTTATGATAGAAGTCAGTCAATTATATAGTAATTTCCAATACTTAGTAAGATTTAAACATTATTGCATGTTGGTCAGATCTGGTGAGAGTTTTAAACGTAATTTTATCAGTTTTTAATAGGGAAAATAGAAGACAGAGTCATATTACAGGCATGTGGCAGCAAGCCTTGCTTCTAAACCCTCTTCAAAGCTAGCCTATTTCCCTGTTGCCTCAGTCCCCACCACACACATCCCCATCTCACCCCTTCTTCCACAGGCTCTGGCTCTTGTGGCTCCTAACAAGACAACAGACAAGGAGCTTTTGACCATACTCTTTCACCAAAACCAAAACAAACAGACAAAACCCCCAAACTCATTGCCGTCTAGTGGATTCCGACCCGTGGTGACCCAATGTGTTACAGAGTGGAACTACTCCATAGTGTTTTCTTGGCCCTGGTGGCGCAGTGGTTAAGCACACGGTCACTAACCAAAAAGGTCGGCGGTCTGAACCCACCAGCCACTCTGTGGGAGAAGGATATGACAGTCTGCTTCCTAAAGATTTACAGCCTTAGAACCCCTATTGGGCAGTTATACTCTGTCCTATAGGGTTGCTATGAGTCAGAATCAACTGGATGGCAATGGGTTTGGTTTTTTTGTTTTTAATCTTTATGGAAGCAGATGGCCAGGCCTTTCTTTCAGGTGCCTCTGAATGAGTTCAGACCACCAATCTTTAGGTGAACAGCCAATCGTAAACCACTTGCACCAGCCAGGACTGGTGAAATCTGCATCTTTGGAACATCTGCTAAAGCGCCTCTTCTTACCTCTTTCTGACCAGTGCCACAACAATATTAACAGCTAAAATTTGATACTTTACTACTTGCTTGGTGCACTTTACATGTATAATTTCATTTAATCCTCACATTAAATCTATGAGGAAGGTATTATTATGCTTGATTTAAGGTGAGGAAAGTGAACTACAGAGAGGCTGTGTAATTTGCCCACTCCTATCACAATCTGGGGAGTGGGACAGGCCTCTCTTCAATCATTTTTCTCCTCCATACAGCTCCCTGGTGTCCTCAACAGATCTTCGTGACCACCAAACATTATAACAATGAGAATATTTGAAGATAGGCTACACATAAGGGAACTGGATGGATATGAATTATGAGGTTCACTTATGACCCTTAGAGAATTTACCTATTAAGATAACATAAAAATATACATAATCATTTGGGGGAAAGGAGGGAATCTTGTAAACACTTTCAAATTCCTTCTCCCCCTTTCTTCTCTTCTGGAATTTTGGTTAGTCCAGAAAAGTCTTCAGACCCATTTTTAAAGTACAGTATACAAATAAAACTCAAAATAGTAAGTCTTCTACGTCGCAGTCAATTATTTTATAACTCATTATTTTCACTAATGTTTCTTTTATCTTAGGAAGTTAAAAGAGTCTTTAAAAAATATTAAGAAGTTCCTGCTACTCCCCATAGAAAAATATTGGCAAAATAAACCACAAGAGAGGAGGGAGAAGAGACTTCCTGGCAGACTCTGGTTTTCAACTGAGTTATAAAGTGACAAGTCTGTTATAAGATACCACCAAATAGAAATGTGGCTTAAAATATCAGCTCTCTGTAGCAATACTTGAATCACATATTGTTCTCTAAAAAAATACTCCTGCAACTTTATGGGTCTTATCTATATATAGCAAGCTCTCAAAAGAATTTTCTACCAATAAATGCTGAAAACTATCCAAATACCTTGACTGAATATCCAATATAGCTGCCTAATGTTAACAAAATAAAGAAACATGAAGTTATACCCTCTTCCATCCCTCACCTGCTTTTAGGATTCTAATAATCCTCAGCCACATTACAACTTGTTTTCACATCTTTCATATGAATAATCTCAATCCCCTGTGACTAACTGTTGCTGAATAATAATAATAACTAACAACTGTTCTGTAGGCCCTTGGTGGTACAAACAATTAATGCACTTGGCTGCTAACCAAGAAGTTGGAGGTGCCTCGGAAGAGATGCTTCGGAAGAAACTCCTCAAGATCTACCGAAAAATTAGCCATTGGAGGCCCTACAGAGAACAGTTCTCCTCTGACACACATGGAGTTGCCATGAGTCAGAGTTCACTCGGTGGCAACTGGTGGTGTGAACAGCTACTACAATCTGAGCATTTACTGTGTGCTAGACACTCTGCTGAGTAGCTCATGTGGATGATTTCCTTTAGTTCTCACAGTAACATTATAAAGCAAACAAATATTAGTATCTACCCTTTTGTAGCTGGGAAACTGAGGTTAAGTACCTCTCCCAAATTCATAGAGCCTACAAGAGCCCCAGAACTCTGCTCATACCTGTTAGTACTTATCAGAGGCATGGTAGAGGAAATAAAGTCCTTCATCCTTGTGTCGCTACTACATACAGCAAAATAAAAGTATTATTCTGTTATAACACATTGGGGACATTGGATATAAGCACCACACAATTGTAAATAAGAGACTCTCTAATGTGTAGTATACTCTGAATATGTGATTCATTTTTTTAAAGCAAAATCAATAAAGGTGGTTCTTGAGAAGAAAGGGCAAGTCTTCTATGTCCGACGATGGAATGCTCAGTATACTATTGCAAGTCTAGGCCCTTGCTATAGTTAGAATATCAAAGCTAAAGGTAGACATAATTGTACTCTGTTTTGCTACCTCAAATTTATTGTGATGGTTGATCCTCTTGATTTTAACCCTCCCTTTTTTTCCCCCTATATTATACTCTTATTTTAGTAAAACAGCTTCATTGAGATATGGTTTACATGCCATACAAATCACCCATTTAAAGTGTACGACTCAATGTTCTGAGTATATTCCCAGAGTTGTGCAGTCACTACCACTCTCTAATTTTAGAATGGTTGAATTACCCCAATCAGAAACCCTTACCCATTAGCAGTCACTCCTCATTCCCTCTGCTGCCCAGCCCCAGGTAACTGATCTACCTACTTTCTGTCTCCATAGATTTGCCAATTTACAAGACATTTCATGTAAATGGAATCATACAATATATGGTCTTTTGTGACTGGCTTCTTTCACTTAGCACACTTTTTTCAAGGTTGATCCATGACGTAGCATGTTATATGTACTTCCTTTTCTTGTTGTCATATAATATTCCATTCTATGGATAGACCAAATTTTATTTATACATTCATTGGTTGATGGACATTTTGGTTGTTTCCAATTTTGGGCTGTTATGAATGATGCTATTATGAACATATGTGTAAAGGGTTTGTGAGGACATATTTTTTCAGTTCTCTTGGATATATAACTAGGAGTAGAACTGCTGAATCGTGGTAATTTTATGTTTAACATTTTGAGGAAATGCCAAACTATTTTCCAAAGAGGCTGTACCATTTTACATTCCCACAACAATTATTAGGGTTCCAATTTCTTCACATTCTCACCAATGCTTATTAATATGTCTTTTTGATTCTGGGCATTGTAGAAAGTGTGAAGTGTTATCTCATTGTGGTTTTGATTTGCATTTCCTTAATGGCTAATGATCTTTTCACATGCTTATTGGCCATTTTTATGTCTTTTTGAAAAAATGCCTATTCAGATCCTTTGCCTGTTTTTAACTGGGTTATTTGTCTTTTTATTATTTAGTTGTAAGTGTTCTCTATATGTTTTAGATACAAGTCCCTTATCCGATATATGATGTGCAAATATTTTCTTCCATTCTGTGGGTGGGCTCTTCATTTTCTTGATAGGATCATTGCAGCACAAGAGTTTTTTAAATTTTGATGTAGTCCAATTTATCTATTTTTTTTCTTTTGTCACTTGTGCTTTTGGGGTTGTATTGAATAAGCCTTTGCCTAACCCAAGGTCATGTATGTATATTTTCTTCTAAAATTTTTTTTAAGTAGTTTTAGCTCTTACATTTATATCTGTGATACATTGTATTCTTCTTCGTTTTAATTTAAATTAACTTTGAATATGTCAAACCAAAAAGAAAAAGTTTAAAAGAACAATGTCTTAGACTGGGTTCTCTAGAGAAGCAAAACCAGTAAGGTGTATAAATATCTATATATAGAGATTTCTAGCAAGGAAATGGCTCATGTGGTGGTAGATGCTGGAACATCACATCTGTGGGTCAGGCTGGAGGCTTCTCCTAATTCACGTAGCCACAGAGGCTGGCGAACCCAAGATCGGCAAGTCAGACAGCAGGACTCTTGCTCACAGGTTTCGAAGACTGACGAATCCCAAGATTGGCAGGCAAGACAGCAGGTAAGCTGCTAGCTCAAGTCCGAAGAACCGGAGGTCATATGAACAGGAGCCAGCTGCAGGATCCAGAGTGAGCAAAAGCCCACGAGCCTTGCCAGAGAGTCCACTTATGTTGGATACAGGCCACACACCCAAGGAAACTCCCTTTCAACTGACTGGCTACTCACAGCAGATCCCATCATGGAGGTGATCACATTATATCAAATCTCATCATGGAAGTGATCACATCATCATACGACTGCCAAACCACTGAGAATCATGGCCCAGCCAAGTTGACACATAACCTTAATGATCACAAACAACAATAAAAATATATTGCTGTTATTCATCTTATACTTCTTTAAAAACATTTTATTTTGGACTTAACAAAAGTAGTAAGTTTTTAGGTTTAGATATGTCCCATGAAGTTCCAAATGCATTTATATAAACTCTTCTGGACATAAAAATATATTTCACCACTGACTGCTCTGACCAGGATCATAGCAGAGGGTTCTGGACAGAGCTAGAGAAAGATGTAGAGCATAATTCTAACTCACACAAAAAAAGACCAAGTATACTGGCCTAAAGGAGACTGGAGAAACCCCGAGAGTATGGCCCCCAGACACCCTTTTAGCTCAGTGTGAAGTTATCTCTGAGGTTCACTCTTCAGCCTGGGAGTGGACAGCCCCATAAAACCAAATGGGACTAATGAGGTACAGTAGTCTAGTGACAAAGGCCAGAAGGCAGAAGGGGACAAGGAAGCTGGTGATAGGGAACCCAAGGTTGAGTAAGGATATTGTTGGTGTGTTGTGAGATTGTTAACCATTGTCATAGGGCAACACATGTAGTAACTGTTAAATGAGAAACTATTTTGTTCTGTAAGCCTTCATCTTAAGTGAGAATAGCAGCACAATTGGAAGAGCATAGTCAATGCCACCGAACTGTGCATGTAGAAATTTTTGAAATGGTGTATCTTTGGCTATGTGTATTTTCACCAAAAAAAAGGTTGAGAAGGGAGAGAGTTGACATGTTGTGGGGTTGTTAACCAATGTCATAAAACAATACGTGTACTACTGTTTCATGAGAAACTATTTGTTCTGTAAGCCTTCACCTGAAGTACAATAAAAAAAGAAAAATATATATATATTTCACACTTAAGACTATTTATCTATTCATGCTGGTAAACATTTAATTCAACAACTATTTATTGAATACACACCTACCTGTGTGACACTGTTCTGAGCCCTGGGGATTCTTTGATGAATGAAATAGGCAAAGCCCCTGTTTTGATGGAGTTTACATGCTGATGGGGAGAAATGAAGAATAAACAAATAAATATATCACCA
Source organism: Dugong dugon (assembly GCA_030035585.1). Lineage (NCBI taxonomy): Eukaryota > Metazoa > Chordata > Mammalia > Sirenia > Dugongidae > Dugong > Dugong dugon. Next base: position 96,509,190 of record CM057462.1, read on the forward strand.
AGAGCATTTTCAGAGGGCAGTATGTACAGTGAAGATAGTGTGATGTGAGGAGAGGACAAATGTTTTGGATTGCATGGTCAGAAAATCCACCTGAGCTGGAGCCTGAATGATAAGAAGCCAGCCTTCCAAAGGTTTAAAGAAAACGTAGAAGGAATGGCAAACAAGAGAACATGAGGTAGGAAGGAGCTTGTATGTTCCAAGGCAAAAAATAGCACACAACAAGACAACTTCTGTATGCCCGTTGTTATTGTTTTTCTGTGCCACTGAGTCAGTTCCAACTCATAGCAACCACATATGACAGTAGAACTGTCCCATAGGGTTTCCTAGCTTATAATCTTCACGAAAGCAGATTGCCAGGTCTTTTCCCCTGCAGAGCTGCTGGTAGGCTTGAACCACCAACCTTTAATATGAGGTTGGAGTGGGCAGCTGGAAGATAGACCCTGTGATGAATCACCTTGTAGGTGATTAAGTTCCTTTGTGCTTGCTAGTTGCTTCCAGTTTCCTTCTTAAAGAAGTATTCTTCAACTAACATGATAACAAAGTTTAAAATTTAAACCAGGAAACTATTTTATAGTCAAAATTTGTTATTCTAAAAGAGGCCAGCTCAACACATTCTTTTTTCTCCTTTTTTTAATTGTACTTTAGATGATGGTCTATGGGACAAACTAACTTCTCATTAAACAATTAGTACACATTGTCTTAGTCATCTAGTGCTGCTGTAACAGAAATACCACAAGTGGATAGCTTCAACAAAGAGAAATTTATTCTCTCACAGTCTAATAGGTTACAAGTCCAAATTCAAGTCATCAGCTCCAGCGGAAGGCTTTTTCTGTCAGCTCTGGAGGAAGGTCCTTGTCATCAGTCTTCCTTTGTTCTGGGAGCATCTCAGCTCAGGAATCTCAGGTCCAAAGGACACACTCTGCTCCTGGCACTGCCTTCTTGGTGGTATGAGGTTTCCATGTTTCTCTGATCGCTTCCCTCTTTTATATCTCAAAAGAGGTTGGTTTAAGACACTGTCCAATCCAGTAGACCTCATCAGTATAACTGCTGCTAATCCATCTTATTACATCATAGTGATAGAGTTTACAACACATAAGGAAATCACATCAGATTACAAAATGGTACACAATCATACAATACTGGGAATCATGACCCAGCCAAGTTGACAGATAGTTTTGGGGGACACAGTTCAATCCATGACACATATATTGTTCTGTGATATTAGTTACCAGCCCCACAGCATGTCAACACTCTCCCTTCTCAAACTTGGCTTCACTATTACCAGCTTTCCTGTCCCCTCCTGCCTTCTAGTGCTTTTCTCTGGGCTGGTGTGCCCCTTCAGTCTCATTTTGTTTTATGGGCCTGTCTAATCTTTGGCTGAAGGGTGAGCATCAGGAGTGACTTCATTACTGAGCTAAAAGGGTGTCCGGGGACCATACTCTCGGGGTTTCTCCAGTCTCTGTCAGGCCAGCAAGTCTGGTCTTTTTTTGTGAGCTAGAATTTTGTTCAACATTTTTCTCCAGCTCTGTCTGGGACACTCTATTGTGATCCCTGTCAGAGCAGTCAGTGGTCATAGCTGGGCACCATCTAGTTGTACTGGACTCAAAGCTCAACACATTCTTGAAGTTCTACCTCGATACCTTAGCTGTGGAGAGATCAAACATCACTCTTTTTTGCTACTTAAGAGTCCACAGTCCAACTGTTCTTGGCTTCTGTGAAGTCAATTAGAGGCAACAATAACAAAGATTGTTGGCAGAAGCCTTCTTCAGGGCGATGCAACATTATTTACCTGGAGTTACCATAGAGCTCTGAGTCCTTGGGTAGTACAAATGGTTAAGGCGCTCAGCTGCTTAACTGATAGTTTGGAGGTTTGAGTCTACTTAGAGGCACCTCGAAAGAAAGGCGTGGTGATCTACTTTCAAAAAATCAGCCATTGAAAACCCTCTGGAGCACGGTTCTACTCTGACACCCATGGGGTCGCTGTGAGTTGGAATTGACTGGACGGCAACTGGTTTTGTTTTTTTACCACAGAACTGAGAGTGAAAATCTCCAGGTGGTGCCCCTAGAACTGAAAAATTGAAAGACATAATTTAAAATAAGCTCTATGCTCAGCCATAAAACCAAACCAAAATCAAATCCATTGCTATCGAGTTGATTCTGACTCACACGTTCAGCTACAGTGTGTGCATAATAAATGGTAGCCATTATCTCATAGCTTTGACCAATCTCCAGATATAACACTTGCTCTTGGTTGTCGGCTGTAATCTCTCAGGTTTCTGTTGCTCCCAGAGGTAACAAATGGGAAGGGGGAAAGACTTGTAGCCTCATAGCTGGCATGTACAGCTGAGATTATCTGTAGAAATTTTGGAGCAAAGTGTGTGTGTATAGCGATCTCAGATCAAGAAGATAGAGGTCCCACTGCCCACCACCACCAACACCATCAGCACTGGGTGTTTCTCCCTTAGTGCCAACTTTGGAGAGACTGGGTTCTAGTTCATTAAGGGTATTCCTTTGTAAATTTTAATCCAAGGTCTCAGACTTCCTAGAAATTGCATGCAAAATTCATATGTATTTCCACTTTTTCAGGGTAGAGGTTTAATAACTTTCATGAGCTCTTCAAAACCATCTAAGACAAAATCTATAGAGGCAAAAAGTATATTAGTGGTTGCCTAGGGCTGGGAGAGAGGGTGCAGTGAGGAAGAATGGTCAGTAACTCCCTAATGGGCATGGGGTTTCTTTTTGGGGTGATGAAAATGTTATAAAATTAGATTGTGGTAATGGTTGCACAACTCTGAATACTAACAAACATTGAATTGTAAACTTTAAATGGGTGAATTATACGGTATGTGAATTATATCTTAACAAAATTGTTTTTTAAAAAAGTGTCTAAAATATTTCAAAGACTAAGAACCATTGCTGTCAAGGATGACCCTCTGACCAGGGTTTTATTCTGTAATCCCATAATACTCGCAGCTATCATGTATTGAGTGCTTACTAGGTGCTCTGCTCTGTACTAGGTGTTTGTATGTTATTAATCCTCACAAACTATGAAGTAGGATTATTATCCACACTAAACATGAAACCAACAAATGGTAGAGATTGGATTTGAATCCAATTTCATTCAGCTCCAAAAACTCATATTCTTTCCATTATGCTACCAGTGCTTCTCAAACTTTTCTAACCAAGTACCCGTATTGGCTAGAAGGATACGACTTTTGAGGGTAATGCAGGGTATCACTGCCTTCCCATTCTGTGTCTAATCAGTCACTACATTTTATGAGTTTTTCTTCCTACTAGCTCCCAGACATCTCCTCTCTATCCGCATCCAATGCAGGCCTTCATTTCTCATTGGGACTATTACTGTAGTCTCCTAACTGGCAGCCCTGGCTCCAGATCTAACTTTATCTGGATTATCTAATCATATCACTCCTAGACTTGACAGCTTTTCATGACTCCCAATTACCTACAGAATATAGTGCAAAATCCTCTGCAAAGCTCCTAAGGCCCTTGACAATCTGCTGCACCAGAGCCCTCAAGCCATACAGGACTACTCCTTCCTGCTTCTGCATGTGCCCCACACAAAGCGCTTGTCTATTTTACCTCTTCTAATACTTTGTAAATATTCAGTGTTGGTGTGTTTTATTTTACTATTATGCCCCAGTGCCTACTGCTTAGCATGTAAAAGTATCTATTGAAGGAATAAATGTGCCCTGCATTTCCCACTACATTACCTTTTATTCCTTTTATTTAATAGAAATGCGTCTATTTCCCAAATATCTGTTCAATGATACCTAATGCTTATTGAGCATTTACTATGTGCCAGGCACTGTTCTAAGTGTTTAATATGGATTGTCGTGTTACCAGTTGCCGTTGAGTCGATTCTGACTCCTGACGACCCTGTGTATACAGAGTAGAACTGCTCCATAGGGTTTTCAAGGCTGTGACCTTTCAGAAGCAGATCACTAGGCCTTTCTTCCAAGGCGCCTCTGGGTGGGTTCAAATCGCCAGACTTTCAGCTATAAGGTCGGACGCTTAACCATTTGTACCACCCAGGGACTCCTTAATAAGAATTAACTCATTTAAAATTCATAATAACTCTGTGAGGTCAGTGTTACCATGAACCTGTTTTGCATAAGGGACCTGAGGCACAGAAAGGGTAAATAACAAGCTGTGTAACCTGAGCAAGTAAATGGCAGATCTACAATTTAAACAAAGCAGTCTGGTTTCAGAGTCTGCACTGCTAACACTGTACCATATTGCCTGTGTGTCTGTAAGTGTCTGTCTGTCAAATGAGGGAATGAATAAATAGAACCCTTTGCAACCTCCACAGGAGTAGCATCTCAGGAGCTCTGAGCCTCTTTAAGGAGGGAAGATAAAAGATACATTAGGAACTGGAATGCACTTAAAAATACCTCATAGGAAAAATGTCATAGGTTTCATTGGGAATGACTGAAATAGCATGAGAACTTCAGGTACATTACAGGCTGTGTAAGCAATTGTGAATTAGCTGAGGATTATGCTGGCAGGTGGGAGAACCCAGTCTTAATCCCAGGCTATGTGAACTTGACTGTACCTTGCTGCTATGGAATAAGACCTTCCCACCAAACCATCAACCCATGTAATCTGGGGCACATTTCTTAACTTTTCTAAGCCTCAGTTTCTTTATCTGTTAAGTAGGGATACAATTATTAGTGCTGTCTTAGGGTTATGTGGACTTAACAAGTTAAACACTTTCAATGAGTTTTAATGAGTAAAGCACTTAGGACCAAGCAGGATATGAAGGGCTCAAAAAAAAGAAGATTAAGGAAAAAAAAAAAAAAGTTTTTCCCCAGTGGAGGACCAAAGCTGAGCAGTCAGATGAATGGTTTGTGAATAGTTGCCAGCACCTTTTCTAAACCAGTAGAAGGAGGAAGAGAAAGTGTCCAAATGTAAACAAGTTCTGTTTTCTTTTCCGCAGGTTTGGGAGTGAAATGTTAGGAAATAGAAGGCCATTGTAGGTACTCACAGAAAGGAAATGTTGGTGATGGGGATGGCAACAAAAATAAACAAGAACCTCAGAGATTCTCCGCAGCTCATTAAGAGGTGCCTGACCACGTATTTATACTTAGAGATCACCTCTCTTGAGGAATGTAGGCAGCTTTTAAAATCGGACAGAGCCTTTCTAGCTCAAGGGGATTCTGAATTCTGTTAATATTTTTAAGGGCCCTGTTTTCTCCTTTCCCTCCATTGCCTTTCCCCACCTCCTTCCCCTCCAGCTACAAACTTTCCCTTACAAACAGCTTTTAAAATGCATGTCCACTTGTAAAATCTCTGAGTTCCTTTTTGTTTATTCTGAGAGGAAAACATTAAGAAATGAAAATAAAAGAAAACAGAGAAATACCCAGTCCCCTTGGCTGCCTGCCAAGAAAAATGTCAAATGCCAGAGGTCTTGCTGAAAGCTGTCCCACCACATGCTTGAGGGACTGGCCTACCACAAGGTCCACCAGCTCTGAGACAACTCTCCGGGGAAATGTACTCCAAGAGCCTAAACGTCAGAGGGTTTTAGAGACTCTTCTCCATGCCTTAGTTTTTTAGTGCTGCTGTAACAGAAATATCACAAAAGGGTGGCTATAACAAACAGAAGTTTATTTTCTCACAATTTTGGAGGCTAGAAGTCCGAATTCAGGGTACTGGCTCTAGGCGATGGCTTTCTCTCATTCCGGGCTCTGGGGGAAGGTCCATGTCTCTTTTCAGTTTCTGTTCCTGGATTCTTTGGTGATCATGCGGCACGTATCTTACCCTTTGTTTGTGCTTACTTGTTTCTGTGCCTAATCTGCTCCTCTTATATATCTCAAAAGTGATTGGCTTAAAACACAGCCTACACTGATACGGCCTTCTTAACATAACAAAGAAAACCTTATTCCCAAATGGGATTACAGCCACAGGTATATGGGTTAAAAAACCAAACCCATTACTTCCTCGAGTGGATTCTGACTCTTAGCAACTGTAGCTATATGAGTTAGGATTTACAGATATTTTGTGGGGACACAATCCATAATACCCACCAAGGTCCTACAGACTGACTTGATAAAATATTAAGGCCTTAACCACAACTACCAAGGCCTCCACCAGCCTGAGTCCAGTACAGCTAGATGGTGCCTGGCTACCACCACTGACTGCCCTGACCAGGATCACAACAGAGGGTCCTGGACAGAGCTGGAGAAAAACGTAGAACAAAATTATAACTCACAAAAAAAGACCAGACTTAAACTGGTGTGACAGAGACTGGAGAAACCCCAAGGGTATGGCCCCTGACACCCTTTTAGCTCAGTAATGAAGTTACTCCCAAGGTTCACCATTAAGCCAAAGATTAGAGAGCCCCATGAAATAAAACGAGACTAATGGGGCACAACAGTCCAGGGACAAGGACTAGAAGGCAGGAGGGGACAGGAAAGCTGGTAATAGGGAAGCCAATGTTGAGAAGGGACAGTGTTGACATGTGGGATTGTAACCATTGTCATAAAGTAATATGTGTACTAACTCATTAACGAGAAATTATTTGTTCTGTAAACCTTCATCTAAAGTGCAATTAAAAAAAAATTAAGGCCTTAGCTCCCAAACCAGTCACCAAACAAGAGCCTGGGATCTCAGGTCACATGCAAAGGATTCACAAACGTGAAGGCTTTTATCAGTCCAGGAGGCTATGTATCATGATGGTTTGGTGAAGGCTCTGGGGGCAGAGACCTCAGTTTGGATCTTAGCCCAGTACCTCATGCCTTGGTGACTAGGAAAATTGCTTGTTCTCACCACACTACTATTTCTTTATCTCTACAATTAGAAATTAAACATTTACTGCCTCACAGGGTTGTGGTGAGGATTAAATCAAAGCTTCCTGACATGTTGAAGTACCCTGCTTAGTAAATGTTAGTTACCACTATTACTAGTTTTGCTAGCCCTCAACATCTACAGGTGGAAACCAACACCTCATATTACAGCCTCTAGCACAGAAGTTTATGAACCATGCCACACTTGGGTTGTTTTCATTATGACCCCACCAGCTCAAAGGAAGCCTAAAGGAGTAACTTGAATCAAGGATGTGATACACTTATTAATAACTTCTTCCAGTTGCCTTTGAGTGGATTCCTACTCATGGTGACCCCATGTGTCTTAGAGTAGAACTGTGGTCTATAGGGTTTTCAATGATTGATGTTTTGGAACTAGATTGCCAGGCCTTCTTCTGAGGCACCTCTAGGGGGATTCAAACCACCAACTTTTTGATTAGTAGTCAAGCACATTAACCGTCTGCACCACCCAGGGACTCCCAGTTACCAATAACAGTACCCACATATTTTGAGCACCTAATACATTAGCTCATTTATTCATCACAGCCACCCCACAGGAGTATCATTAGTCCTAATTTATAGATATAGAAACTGAGGCCTCAAAGGCTTACCTGCCTAGTAAGTCGTAGAACTGGGATTTATTCTCAGGTTTATCAAACTTCAAACTTTCTCATCTTTCATCTCCACTGTAAGGACTTGGAAGGAGCCCCGGTGGCACAATGGTTAAGTGCTCGGCTGCTAACCGAAAGGTCGGCTGTCTGAACCCACCCAGTGGCTCCACGGGAGAAAAGACTTGGCGATCTGCTCCCGTAAAGATTGCAGTCTAGGAAACCCTATGGGACAGATCTACGCTGTCATATAGGGTCTGTATGAGTTGGAATTGACTTGACAACACGTGACGGCACACAGCAACGACATAAAGTCTTGGAGCTGAAAGCTTTAGATTGACAATGTATCTAGAAAGTTTCAATATTTTTGCTGAACATGAACTTGTGGCAAGAGCTCAGAAAATAATTCCTCTCAGCAGCCTTCCACCTGAGCTCAAGATCAGAATTCTCCTTAAGCACATTTCTCATAGGCACATGCTTAGTTTGAAGAGATTGTAAGCAAGGCTCATTTTAGTCATGTATCAGAAAAAAACCAAAACACAGGCTGATACCCTAAAGCAGTCTAGTCTAGCCACACTTGGTAATGAACACCTATGAAGAGGGTGGAGTTTGCAGGGAATCCTGAGACAGGCAGAGTACTGAAGCAAAGCCAGAATGTACCCAAATATCCCTGTGGCAGAATATATTTTCCAAGATTGAACACAACAAGATCTTTCATCCCACATGCTCTTCTGCAATGTGATCTTGCATCAAGAGGTAGAGTCTAATTCCCTTACTTTTAACCTGGGCTAGTCTTAATGACTTGCATGACCAACAGAATATGTTGTGAGTGAAATTCTGGGTCTTCTGAGGTGAGGTCATAAGAATCATTTCATAGTTTCTGCTTGAGTTTCTTTGAACCTCTCACACTTGAGATACTTGAGAAAAGCCTAAGCCTTTAGAAGAAGGAAGAGAAATCATATGTGGGAACTCTAGGTGACAGCCCCACCTAAGCTCCCAGCCAACAGCCAGCATCAGTTGTCAGCCTTGTGAATGAGCTATCCTGGATGTCCAGCCTACTCAAGCTTTCAGAGGACAGTAGCCACAGCCAGGACCAGCCACATAATTTACGGGACCCAGTGCAAAATGATAATTCAGGGTCGCTTGTTCAGAAAGTATTAAGAGTTTCAAGATAGCAACAGCAGAGCATTGAACCAAGCATAGGGCCGTTGTAAACACGGGGCCCTGTGTGACTGAATAATCACATGACATAAGTCAACCCTGGCCCTAGCAGACTTCTAGCTGCAACTAGTTGAGACCCCAAGTAAGGCCATGGCAGCTGATCCCAGTCAACCCACTGGACTGTAAGACACAATGAAAAGTTGTTAAGTCACTAAATTTTGGGGTGGTTTATTATGCAAAAATAGATAACCAGAACACCCCCACAAAATAGCTGCAGGCAGTCCTAACTAGAAAAGTGCTAAAAGCAGCAAGTCTATGAAAGGACCCCCTGCTCAAATTCACACAAAGAAGTTTATTTTGTGCAATGAAACACATAAACCCCAGATTCAAGAGTAAAGCTTCCCTTGGGATCAGAGAGCTTTCTTTCTCATTTGGGCAGAAACTGAGAGAAGGCAGGCTTTATACCTGTCTCAGAAACAGCTGACGGAAGAGGACTTAAATTGTTAAAAGTCAAACAAAATGTGAATGAAGTTGTACTGTGCAATAAGATTTATTGCAGCCACAGAAAAAAGTTAAAAATGAGGGAGTTGAACCACTTTGATTATCTCTGTAAGGCATCATGGAGGAAGAGAAAGGTTCCTGGGGATACATAAATAGTCTGATTTTCTAAAAAGTGAAGAAAGGTGGATTTTACAACTTACAGCTTAGTGACTTCAGTGTGTATCCTGGGCTCTATTCTGGAACAGCACGTTAAAGAAATAGTTTGTGAATTACTGAAAGAGGAAGAATGGGTCACTAGGATCCCACACCAGTTCATGAGGAATGAATCAAGTTAGACACAAGGAGTTGGCACCTAGTACGTACGCAAACAATTCTTACTCTATGATTTAGTCTTATTTCTTTTTTCTATTTTGACAGTTACTGCACATTTTGTAAGGAACTCAAGGCATTTAGCAAAGCATTGCATGAATTCCTTGAGGAAAAGAGAGAGAAATGTGGGCCACAGAAGAGTAGAGTTAGGTGATTTGTAACTGACTCAACAAAGTCAGACCATCTTGGCCTCTATACCATGGTGAAATAAAACATGGATTTAGATACTATCACTCTGCTATCAACTAACTGTAAGACCTTGAACAAGTTACATAACCTCTCTCAAGTTCAGTGTCCTTGCCTGCAGATAGGGGCTAACAACCTATATGGGATAGGCATGAAGTAGCTAAACAAAAAACCCCAGGTCAGTAGACTGCATTCAGTCCCCAGAGAACCAGGCAGGTGGTTCCTCTGCCAGAGAAGCGATTACAGGGAGAGACAGGAAACAACCAAAGAGGAAAAGAGGAGGGTCTTCCGGTCAGAACTCTTTTTCAGCAGACTGAAGCCACAGAAATCCCTAACAGCCTGTCCTTCCACCACACTGCGGAGAAGAGTTACTGGCATTCTAGGGCCTACGGAGGGATTTTGACTCGAGGGAGAATCATGGCTCCTGTGGGTCTGTTTCATAACAATTAGGTACAGAAACAAAACATAAGAATAATATAAATTCAGTAACAGAAATACATAATTCAGAGAAAGTCCATCCTTGAAGGATCCAACTTGGCAGCTCCAGTGACTAAGAGCTTTGAGAAGTTGGCAGATCAGCACTAAAACAGAAAAACAATCCAAGACAACCCAGGAAGCCTGACACAGGGCAGCCAGGGGAGCCCTGTGACCTGGGTCTCACATTCAAAGCCCTCAAATTTAGACTTTTGACATTGTCTCCAAATGAGGTTATGTTTGTCCGTCCTAGATATATACTTACAGAATTGAAAGAAGATTATGTTCATTATCCAACTTTAAACTCGTGTCCCATTACTGGACCAAACCAGCTGTAATATGTTATCAATTAATATTTTTAATAATTCAAATGGTATTATAATTATTTGGTGACTAGCCAAATACATTGTTTTTATTATATGTTAACAAAACTGTTACTAAAAACCACTTATTGTAAGCTTTACCACAATTTTGTAGCCCTATTTTAACATTTAAAAATATATATATATATCAAGATCCTCAAAAAGCATGCATGCTCTGGGAGCCTATGAGAGAAGGTAGGTGAAAGCCAGATTCAGAACCATGACAGTCAAAGAAGATGATTCAGGCCAGAACAGCATAAATGCCACCCCTAGGTAAATTTATCCAGAATCAGAGGTTCTGGCCCTCACTTTATGAGTGATCATTTGGGTGCTTGGAAACTCTTACTATACAGATGTTAGTTTTCACCTGTTAAAAAATAATCAAAACTCACCAGAATTTGAACATTATTCTGAGTAATTGTTCTATACACGTATAAAACCAAACCCATTGCTGTTGAGTCGATTTCGACTCACCGGGACACTATAGCGACTCTACTGGACAAGAGTAGAACTGCTCCATAGGGTTTCCAAGGATTGGCTGGTGGATTCAAACTGCTAACCTTTTGGTTAGCAGCCGAACGTGTAACGGTTGCGCAACCAGGGCTCCTATATACATATAGGGAGGCCCTTTTTATTCCAGAAAAAGCAAATGGCTCTCGAAGAAGCTAGGTACAATGGGGTTTATAAAGAGAAGAGGAGGGAGAAATACAGAAGATCAACCATTGGCTAATCTAATTGATTGAACCCTGCCCTCCTCGTCTGCTGAGATGAACTGATATCAGTTTCCTTCTGGCCTGGCTGCTAATAATTTGGCCCTCCATCCACCTGCAGCCAAGAGTCTTTTTGAGATTTAAATCAGGAGGTAATGGTTTGTTGACTACTCTTTTCTAGCAGGATAAGACAAATCTACATTGCTGTAGAGCAGATTCTGGCAGGCATTTTATGGTTAATATTAGGTTTTGTGGATAAGAGAAACCTTAAAATCAAAGTAAGATGTCTATTTAATTTTCCTCTTCAACACACCTTTTAAAAAGGGGAGGATGTTGGACTTAATTTTCCTTCTTTAACATTTTTATGCAGCTGTTAATACCTGAGTCTAGAAAGATGGTCCTGAATTCCTATGCAAAACCTTTGGGGCCAGAGGTTTTTAGAATTCAGAGTTTTTCAGATTTTAGAACGACAATATGTGCATATAAAGTACATTATCTAACACCCCAGCGGGGTCTACAGCAGACCCGTAGTCATAATCAAACTTAGTATTTCTGAGGCGAAACGTATGAATAGTCATCTAAATGGGAAACAAAAACTATAAATAGCCGCATAATATGTGGGCTCACAGTGCAGGTTTTGCCACCAAATGAATTCAGGTCAGGTTAGGTCTTGTCAGGGAACAAGTCACAAAAAAAAAAAATTCAATTTTTAGAACTTTTAGAAAGATTTCTAAGTTATGTAGTTAACTCCAGTACCACTCTGAAGGTACATCTTCGTATGGAATGCAATTTATTACGTATCTAAATATATGTAGATATAAATTTGTTAAGTGCCTTGCCTTTTGCTTTTTCTTCACTAATCATTTTTGTGTTTTTTGTTCTTATAAAGTCCCAAGGTAAAAGAGCATCAGATATGGAAAAAGAAAGGTAACTGGTAATTGCAAAACTAGTTTTATATACGCAATGATACCACATTAATTTTAAATACCCAAACACAAGTCCTGGAGCTACCACTTACTTGTTTATAACCTGAAATTTAATTGTTGTGTTTTGAGATATACCCAAAGAATTATACACTGCATTAAAACTTGAGTCAAACAAAGGTGCTGGGTTAAAAATGTTCTGATACATCCCTCCCCATTTAAGACTCTCACAAGGTTTGTTAGCTTCCTTTTAAATTTCTACTTCCCAGATTCCCACAGAGGTTGGCAGCTTTTCTTGAGTTTATTAGGCATTTGTATCTCCCCCAAAACCTGTTCCTGTCTGAGAGAGTCCTTTTAGAATATAGGGGTAGGCAGTGGCCTGGAGGGTGGACAAAAAGGGAATGTGTGGCGGGGGTGGGTGGGTGGGGGGTTCTGGGGTGGGGAGGTGGGGGTGAGGTGGGGGGGTGATTAGGCGAGGAGGTAGTTAGGTAGAAAGTAGAAAATAGGGAGGAAAGTGTCAGGTCCGATTTCCTGTCCTTCTCCTGGAACCTAACCACCTTTCTTTCCTTAGGACTGCATTCTCTCAACACCGCTTCCCTTTTGTCTTCCAGAGTTAGATCCATTTTCTCACAGCCTGCCTCTGCTACATTCCAGGATAACTTCTTTTAACCAGGACCTTCTTCCCTAGGAATTGGCATCCTGCCTGGAGAGAGTAAAGCCTCAAAGGTAGAGGATGCTTAGTCCTGAACTTGGTCTTTTTCCTTGTGGAAGAGCATCTGAGGACAAAGTGTGGAAGACAAGAGGAAAAAAAAAAAAAAAAAAATCTTGTCATATCGCTCTGGTGTTGCAATCCCTGCAATCTTGACTATTTAACATATTTTAGAACCGGCAATTATCACCAATATCTTAGGAGACTAAACAGAATCCTAGTAGGAAAATCCCAGTGAGTTTACCCAACAGGTAAATCCCCAGTCTCTTTGGCTGTCTTCATTAATCTATATGGATAAAGAGCATGAGTGTTGAAAACAGACTGGGATACCTTGGAGTAGATAGTTAGCCTCTTTGAGCCTTAGTGTTCTCATCTATAAAATGTGGATTTAAAGTACCTACTGCCAGTGAATCTATGAGTAGCAGAGATAAAGAATGTAGCGTGCCTAATGCAGTGGTGGAGCCTATTAGGTACCTACTAAAGGCTGTTGTTGTTGCGGTAAAGTCAACTCCGACTCACAGCAACCTCATGCGCAACAGAATGAAAAGCTGCCCAGTCCTGTGCCATTGATTAAAAATTGAATCACATATTGCCCTGAGATAATCTTTAAACCTTAAACCAAAAAAATTCCCTGAAGTACTTCATAAAGTAATAGCTTAAGTAGTAAAAAAAAGTCTACCTTGAGCATTATACTCTTTTAAGAACTATCTAAATGGGATCAGATTGATGACAACAACTTGGAAGATTAATGGGAACCTTAGAGGGCAGTGAGTTTATGTTAATGGGGATGGAACAACTCAGAAAAGGAGGGTGAAAATGGTTGCAAACGTGAAGAATGTTATCAGTGCTGCTGAATTGTACATGTAGGAACTGTTGAACTGGTGTATGTTTTGCTATGTATAGTCTCAACAGCAAAAGAAAAAGAAATTGAATCACATCCTCTTTCTTTCAGTGGGTCCCTTTTGTCCCTGAATGAAAGTCAAAAACTCCTTAACATGGCTTGTTGTTAGTTGCTGTCAAGTGGGTACAGATTCACAGTGACCCCATGTACAACAGAACAAAACATTGTCTGGTCCTGTGCCATCTTCATGATCATTGGTATGCTGGAATTCATTGTCGAGTGCCTTCCAACCTAGGGGGCTCATCTTCCAGAACTATATTGGACAGTATTCTATTGTGATCCGTAGGGTTTTCAATGGCCAATTTTTAGAAGTAGGTCTCCAGGCCTTTCTTTTTAGTCTATCTTAGTTTGGAAGCTCTGCTGAAACCTGTCCCCCATGGTTGACCCTGCTGGTATTTGAAACACTGGTGGCATAGCTTCCAGCATCATCGCAACACGCAAGCCACCACAGTATGAAAAACTGACAGATGAGCGGTATTAATAAATGCTAGCTTCTGCCCTTGCATCTTACTTTAGGAATCTGTGGCACCAGCAAATTGATGGAGAAGTTATGGAAGGCAGACAAGGGAAGAGAGGGGGTCTGAGACCCCTGAAAAGCTAGACCTGCAGAAAAAAGTGATAGATATATTTTTTTAGATATGAAAGCTGTTGCAGGGGGAGAAAAGGACAATTTACTAGAATCTAGTTATTGCCCCAGTTTGACACTCCAGACCCATGTCTTGCCTTAATCTCATTTCTACCGCCTTCATGACTCTTCTGACAGGAGTATGCCGTAGCAGTAGTATATCATCTCTGTGACTTTCCCCGAAAGCACTGAAGCATGAGGTCAGTGCTTAGTGATCAGGCTAGAATCAAGCAGACTTAGTTTCCAGTCCTGGGCCAACCACTTACTGTGTGACCCTGGGCAAATCTCAAAGCTTCTGTTTCATCATCAGCAAAGCAGTATAATTCCACCTAACTCATAGAGTCATTCATTCGCTCAGAAATATATCTTTGAGCACTCATGATGTGCTAGGCACTGTACTAAATGCTGGGGATAGACAGTGAACAAAACAAAATCCCTGCCCTTATAGACATTGCATTCTTGTGGCAGAAACAAAGAATATACCAGTAAACACAGAAATACGTCAGGTGGTGATTAATGCTATGGATAAACAAAGCCAGGTAAAAGGACTATGAGTGGGGTAAAGGGTTACTCTTTGTACAGGGTGGTCTGAAAAGCTTCCATAATTATGTGACCTTTGAGGAGAGACTGAAGAAAGTGAGAGAATGAAGGGTGTTCCAGGCTGTTGTGAGATTTAAATGAGATAATGCAGGTAACCTCTTAACACAGTACCTGGAATATGCTGGGTGCCCTGTCAATGTCAGCTGTTTATATTATTATAGAAGGTACTGCATTACAGATAAGCTGTTGTTGTTAGCTACTGTCAAGTCAGCCCTTCACTCATGGTGACCCCATGCATGACAGAATGAAACAGCCCAGTCCTGCACCATGCCCATCATTGGTTGCAGATCAAAGGTTGTGAACCATAGGGTATTCATTGGCTGATTTTCAGAAGTAAATCACCAGGCCTTTCTTCCTATTCCATCTTAGTCTGGAAACTCCACTGAAACCTGTTCAGCATCATAACACACAAGCCTCCACTGACAGATGAGTGGTGGATGCACATGAGGTGCCTTGAGCAGAATTGAACCCAGGCCTCTTGCATGGAGGGCAAGAATTCTACCTCTGAAGCACCAATGCCTCATATAGAAAAGGCTACAGGTAGATGAAAACCTTTCTAATTCTACCTAAGACACTTCTGAGGGACCCTTAACCATTGTGAAAAAGAGGGGTGAAAGGGGCTCCTTACCACACATTTTATTGCTGGGAAAAAATGCCAATTCTGTGTGGGAGTGGCATGTTTTAAGCCATCAGAAAAGAGAGTGGGAAGAGAGATGCCCCATTGAAAGTCTTCAGATTCACGTTCTCTGTAACAAATATTTCCAACTCTCAAGTTTACAAGTACACTGAACTATTCCCCTTCATCAACAATAATATGGTGATGATGCCATTAATTATGCCTTTCATAGGTTTGTAAATGCTTTTCTTCCAAAGCCCTCAAGTGTTTTATAGTCATGACCTAATTCATCCTCACAACTTCCCCAAAGACAGGTCTAGTCCCTTTTAAAATATGAGGAAACTGAGGCATAAAGAAGCTAAGTCACTCCTCTGAAGTCAAACAATTACCTTGGAAACTCAGATCTGGATCCCAGACTTAATTTTCAGGTCCGCTCCCTTTTCATCTGACTCTTCATCTCTCCAGATCACAGGCCTGGTGGGTGTGCATTGAAAGGAAGCCATGATGTCAGATGTCCCAGTGCCCACCCCCTGCTCATCATGCAGTCAATGATCAGATATTAAAAGGATAATAAGAGAATCTTATTATCTACACTCATAAATTTGATAATTTAGATGAAATGGACCATTTTCTCAAAGAACAAAAACTATTACAACTTACCCATTATGAAACAGACAATGTGTAGCCCTATAACTATTAAAAGGAGCCCTGGAGGCACAATGGTTAAGTTCCTGGCTGTGAGCAGAAAGCTCATTGCTTGGAACCCAACCTATATTGTTGCTGTCATTGTGTGCCATAGTCAGGTTGATTCCGACTCATAGTTGTGACCCTTTAGGACAGAGTAGAACTGCCCCATTGGGTTTCCAAGGCTGTAAATCTTTACAGAAGCAGACTGCCTCATCTTTCTCCCACAGCAGCTGGTGGATTCAAACCACTGACTTTTAGGTTAGCAGCCAAATACTTTAACCATCGTGCCAGCCTGGGAAACCCACAGAGCAGTTCATATATGGTCGCTATGAGTTGGAATCCACTCCACAGCAACAACAACAACATAACTATTAAAGAATTTGAATTCATAATTTAAAAATGAAAACTCCAAGCCCAGATGATTTTACTGGAGAAATCTACCAAATGTTTAAAAAAGAATCAGCATCAATGCTACACAATCTTTTCTAGAAAATAGAAGAGGAGAGGACATTTCTCTATTCATTTTTTGACGCCTCTATTGCTCTAGAAACCTGGTAGCACAGTGGTTATAGCACTCGGCTGCTAACCAAAATGTCGTCAAACCACCAGCTGCTCTGTGGGAGAACGATGCAGCCGTCTTACTTCTATAAAGATTTACAGCCTTGGGAGGTGGTCCAAGATGATGGAATAGACAAACACTTTACTACATTCCTCTTACCACAAAGAGCCCCCCCCCAAAAAAGTGAATTGGATATAGATGACAACTTAGGATCCCTAAGCATCAAAGACAAGGCTGAAGAATCGGACTGAACGTCAAGTGGAAGGAGAGACAATACAAAAACAGTGGACACAGAGAATTATGGATCGCCTGTGCACTGCTGACTGAACCTGCGCAGTGCAGCCTTATTGAAACAAAGCAAACAGCCTTCCCAGCTGAAAGCCCCATTACATGGTGCAGTCAAGCAGAAGTGACTCTGCTTGCATGTCCAGAGCCAGGCAGGGGTGCTTCCTCCACTGTGAAAGTTAAGTAGTGCAGCTCACTCATTGTGCCCATCCCAGCCCCTCATGCCAGAGGTCTGAGGGCCTGTGGGACACTCCCACCCTCTTTGCCCATCCCCCTCCCACCCCCTTGATTGCAGGCCAGTGACAATTACTACTGCCCTGCCCCCTAAGCCAGGAGCCCATGTTCTGGAGACGCCCATTCCTTCACTCAGCCACTCGTGCCAGGGGCCCACCAGCTTGCAATGTCTTCTACTCCTTCCCGTTACCTGTGCTGCTGCCCAAACTTGCACAGTGCGGCCATACTGAGACAAAGCAAGCAGCATTCCCAGCCGAAACCCCCATCACTTGGGGCAGCCAAGCAAAAGCAACTCTGCACTGATGACCAGAGGCAGGCAGGAGTGCTTCCAGCCCAGCGAAGGTCAGATGCTTGCACTCTACTCACTATGCCCACCCCAGCCCCCAGGCTGGGGGTCCAAGGGCCTATGGGGCACTCCTACCCTCCTTGCCCATCCCCCTCCCTCATCTGATCGCAGGCCAGCAGCACTCACCACCACTTCACCCCCTAATCTGGGAGCCCCCAGTTTGGAGATGCCTGCCCCTTCACTCAGCCACGTGTGCCAGGGAGCCACGGACCTGCAGTGCCTTTTATTGTTGCAGCCACCTGCACTGGGGGCCTGAAGACTGGATGTGCCTCCTACCCCCTTTGACCACCTGAGCAGAGGGCCTGAGGGTCAGTAGTGCCTTCCTCTACAGCCTGGTACTGGTACAACAACAGATACATAGACCAATGGAACAGAATTGAGAATCCAGCCATAAATTCATCCACCTATGAGCAGCTGATCTTTGACAAAGGGCCAAAGTCCATTAAGTGGGGAAGAGGCAGTCTTTTTAACAAATGGTGCTGGCAAAACTGGATGTCCATCTGAAAAAAAAAGAAACAGGAGCTGTACCTCACACCATATACAAAAACTAACTCAAAATGGATCAAAGACCTAAATATAAACCCCAAAACTATAAAGATTATGGAAGAAAAAATAGGGATAACGCTAGGGTCCCTAATATATGGCATAAATGGAATACCAAACACAACTAAAAATGCACAAAAAGCAGAAGATAAACTAGATAAATGGGACCTCCGAAAAATTAAGCTCTTTTTCTTGTCAAAAGACTTCTCTAAAAGAGTAAAAAGAGAACCTACAGACTGTGAAAATTTTTTTGGCTACAACATATCTGACAAGGGCCTAACCTGTAAAATCTATAGAAAACTTCAACAGCTCAACAACTAAAAGACAAACAACCCAATTAAAAAATGGGCAAAGGATATGAACAGACACTTCACCAGACATTCAACAAACACATGAAGAAATGCTCTCGATCACTAGCAATTAAAAAAAAAAAAAAAAAAAACTGATTGCTGACAAGTTGATTCCAACTCGTGGTGACCCTATAGGACAGAGTAGAACTGCCCCATAGAGTTTCCAAGGAGAGCCTGGTGGATTTGAACTGGCGACCTTTTGGTTAGCAACCACAGCTCTTAACAACGACACCACCAGGGTTTCCCACTAGCAATTAGAGAGATGCAAATCAAAACTACAATAAGATAACATCGCACCCCGACATTACTGGCACTAATCAAAAAAACAGAAAATAACAAATGTTGGAGAGATTGGAACTCTTGTACACTGCTGGTAGGAATGTAAAACGGTGCAACCAGTTTTTTTTCTTTTTTATATATATTTCCAAAAACTCTTTTATTGTGACTTGGTTATAAGCATTTGAAATTCATAAATTTCCCAGAACTGGCTTTTTTACTGACATAAGATTTCTCTGAAACTTGTCTTTGAGAGAAATGACCTGTGGGGAAAGTTACCCATAATCAGTGTTGGGCCAATGGTTAAAATTAAAACACATGGCACTGGGTAGATTTTTATACAAGTCCATAAGGAAATATGGTCAACTTATTTCCAAGCTTTTACAGGCTGTAACAAATTTGTATCAATTCTTGAACTAGATCATGTGGATCTCTCTTTTTTTTTTTCTTGTTGTTTTATTTTATTATTATTATTTTTTTTATTGTACTTCAGGGGAAGGTTTACAGAACAAATAGTTTCTCATTAAACAGTAGTGCACATTTTGTTTTATGACACTGGTTAACAACCCCACGACATGTCAACCCTCTCCCTTCTCAACCTTTTTTTTTTTGGTGAAAATATACATAGCCAAAGATACACCATTTCAAAAATTTCTGCACGCACAGTTCCGTGACATCGACTACACTCTTCCGATTGTGCTGCTATTCTCACTTTAGATGAAGGCTTACAGATCAAAATAGTTTCTCATTAAACAGTTAGTACACATGTTGGTGCAACCACTTTTTAAAACTGTATGGTGCTTCCTTAAAAATCTAGAAATAGGAATGCCATATGACCCAGCAATCCCACTCCTAGGTATATACCCTAAAGAAATAAGAGCCATGACACAAATAGACATATGCACACTCATGTTCATTGCAGCATTATTCACAATAGCAAAAAGATGGAAACAACCTAAGTGCCCATCAACAGACAAATGGATTAACAAACTGGCACATGTACACAATAGAATACTATGCAACGATAAAGAATAATGATGAATCCTTGAAACATCTCACAGTGTGGATGAATTTGGAGGACATTATGCTAAGCGAAAACAGTCAAGCACAAAAGGACACGTATTGTATGA
Organism: Dugong dugon; assembly: GCA_030035585.1. Lineage (NCBI taxonomy): Eukaryota > Metazoa > Chordata > Mammalia > Sirenia > Dugongidae > Dugong > Dugong dugon. The sequence goes on from CM057462.1 coordinate 96,529,166, forward strand.
GACCACTATTCTAAACAAACAAGAAAAATTTACGCACTGAAAAAAATTTCTTTTTCATTGATAGTTACCAGGGATGGGGGTGGGGAGGGAGGGAAAATTATCAAATAGATAGAAGACGTGTTAATATGGTAAAGGGAAACGCAATACATAATTTGGGGGAAGTTAGCAAAACATGACCAAGGCATGGAAGGACACTAAAAGGAACACAAGAACAAAGGGCAACAAGTGTAATTACTATAGCATAGACAATCCTGCAACAATAGTATTAACAAACACTAATTTATGAATGGACACATAGGTAGATAGATATGCCAAGATGTGTGGGAAGGTATAAGGGAACACACACACCTGCTGATACAGGTTTGGTGGCGGATATCTCTACATACATAACTGTAGGTGTTGCTTATATATTAATATAGACAATAGAGCACACAAAGGCCACAGTCAGGGCAATGTCTTAGACATAATCAAACACCTCGTGGGATGAAGTTCCTAGACTCAAAGGCAAAGGACCATAGACTTGGGGGACATCTACGTCAATTGGTACAACATAGTTCATAAAGACAAAGTTCTGCGTCCTACTTTGGTGAGTATCATCTGGGGTCTTAAAAGCTTGTGAGTGGCCATCTAAGATACAACTATTGGTCTCTTACCACCTGGAGCAAAGGAGAATCAAGAAAACCAAAGACTCAAGGGAGCAATTGGTTCAGGGGACTGGTAGACCACATGAACCACAGTCTAGATGACCCTAACACCAGAAGAACTAGATGGTGCCTGGCTACCACTGCTGACTTCTCTTACTGGGATCGCAGTGGAGGGTCTTGGACAGAGTGGGAGAAAGACTGGAGAACAAGAAGTCAAATTCACAAGGAAGACCAGACTTACTGGTCTGACAGAGACTGGAAGAACCCCCAAGACTATGGCCCTAAGACACTCCTCTGAACTGGAACTGAAGCCATTCCCCAAGACCACTCTTTAGCCAAACCATAGACAGGCCCATAAAATAAACAATACCACCCAAGAGGAACGTGCTCCTTAGAACAAACAATTACACGAGATCAAAAGGGCTACATTTGCACAAGGGCAAAGATGAGAAAGCAGGAAGGGGTAGCAATGCAGGATGAAAGGAAATGAGGAGAGAGCTGGCACATTGTAGGAAAGGAAACTAATGTCATGAAACCCTGTGTACAAACTATCAAATGGGAAACTAATTTGCTCTGTGAACTTTCACCTAATGTACAATAAAATATTAAAACAAATCAAAACAAAAAGCAAAAACCTAGGGGGCAGTTGTACTCTGTCCTATAACATTGCTATGGGTTGGAATCAACTTGGCAGCAATTTTTTTTTTTAATGGGTATTTAGGATGGTGGGAGAAGCCTGCCAGAAAATCAATTTTGTGAAGTGAAAAGATACTGAAACAGGAAAGAATGATTTGGAGTTTCTGCTAATAAAGACAATGCCACTTGAAAAAAAAATTTACAGCCTTGGAAACCCTATGAGGCAGTTCTACTGTGTCCTATAGGGTTGCTATGAGTCAGAATTGACTCAGTGGTAGTGGGTACCATTGCCCTGATACCAAAAACCAGACAAAACAGTACAAACAAACAAACAAAAAAATTACAGTCCACTATCCCTAATGAATATAGATGCAAAAACCCTTCACAAAATATTAGCAAATAGAGTTCAATGATATATAAAAACAATTATATACCATGATCAAGTAGGTTTCATTCCAGGGATGCAAAGCTGGTTTAATATTAGAAAAATTAATCAATATAATCTACCACATTAACACATTAAAGAAGAAAAACAACGTGATCATATCAACCGATACAGGGAAAGCTTTTGACAAGATTCAACACCTATTCATGATAAAAGTTTTCAGAAAAATAGGAATAGAGGGGAACTCCAACTTGATAAAGAACATCTACAAAAACTGACATCTAATTTATATCTAATGGTGAGAGACTGAATGTTCCCCCCCCTAAGATCAGGAACAACGCAAGAATACCTGCCCTTACCAGTCTTATTCAACATAATGCTAGAAGTCCTAACCAGTGCATTAGGCAAGAAAAGGAAATAAAAGGGACACAGACCAGAAAGGAAAAAATAAAACTGTCCCTAAAATGCATATGACATAATTGGCTATGTGGAAAATCCCAAGGAATCTAAAAAAATCTCCTATAAATGAGTAGAGCAATGTTGCAGGATACAAGAAAAACATTTTTTAAATGATTGTATTTCTATATTAGCAATGAACACGTGGACACTGCAATTAAAAATATATTACCATTCACAATTGCTCAGAAAAATTAAATACTTAAGTTAAATCTAAAAGCATGCACAGGACTTGTATGCTGAAAACTACAATGCACTGATGAAGGAAATCAAAGAGATCTAAATAAACGGTCAGGCATAACCCATACATGGATTGAAAGACTCAACATATCAAAGATGGCAGTTCTTCCCAAACTGATTATAGATATAATGCATTTCTTATCAAAATCCCAGCAAGATTTTTTGTAGGTATAGACAAGGTTATTCTAAAATTTACATGGGAAGGCAAAGGAATTAGAGTAGCTAAAATGGAATAAACAGAAGAATAAAGTAGGAGGAATCAGACTACTTGATTTCAAGATTTATTATATAGTTACACAGTAATTAAGACTACATGTTACTGGTGGAAGTATAGACGTGTAAATCAATGAGACAGAAGAAGGAATCCAGAGATAGACCTACACAAACATGCTCAGATGGTCTTTTGACAAAGGTGCAAAAGCAATTCAATGAGGGGAAAGACAGCCTTTTCAACAAATAGGGCTGAAGCAACCGCCAAAAAGAAGGCAAAAGGCAAAAGAAAAGAAAAAAGAAAAGAACCTTGACCTAATTTCACACCTTATCCTCAAGATGGATTAGGGACTTAAATGTAAAACGTTTAGAAAAAAATAACAGGAGAACATTTGGGGGATCTAGGACAAAGAATTCTTAGATTTGACACCGAAAGCATGATCCATAAAAGAAAAATTAATAAATGGTACTTTATCAAAATTAAGAACTTGCTCTGTGAAAGACCCCGTTAAAAGTGTTAAAAAAAAAAAAAAAAGCTACAGACTTAGAGAAGATACATGGAAAGCACATATACAGTGTACTAGTATCTAGAATATATAAAAATCTCTCAAAACTCAACATTAAAAAACAAACAAAACAATTCAATTAGAAAATTGGCAGAACGCATGGAGACATTTCACCAAAGAAGATATACAGATAACAAATAAGCGTATGAAAAGATGTTCAGTATCATTACCCATTAGGAAAATGCAAATTAAAACTACAGTGAGATACCACTACACATCCATAAAAATGGCTTAAAAAAAAGGAGTGACAACACCAAATTCTGGCAAGGATGTGGAGAAACTGAGTCACTCATATATTGTCGTGGAAATGTAAAACTGTACAGCCGCTCTGAAAAATAGTTCGACAATTTCTTACACAAATAAAATGCAACTAGCATGTGCCCCAATAATTGCACTCTTGGGCATTTATCTGAAGGAAATGAAAACATAAGTTTACACAAAAACCTGTACACAAGTGTTCACAGCGGCTTTATTCTTAATAGCCCCAAACCGAGCACAATACAGATGTTCTTCAATGGATAAATGGTTAAACAAATTGTGGTATGTCTACACTACTCAGCAATAAAAAGGAACAAACTATTGATACATACAACAACCTGGATGCATCTTGAGAGAATTATGCTGAGTGAAGAAAGCCAATCCCAAAAAGTTATATAAGTGTATGAATCCATTTATATAGCATTTTTGAAATGGCAAAATGGTAAAAATGGGGAAGAGATCAGTGAATGCCAGGGGTTAAGGATGGCGGAGGTGGAGGGAAGAAACATAAGAGGGAAGTGGTTATTGCTATAAAAACATGAGGGATCCTCGTGGCGATGGAACTGTTTTGTCTCTTGACTGTATCAATGTCAATATCCTGGTTGTGATACTGTACTATCTTTTTGCAAGATGTTACTATTGGGAGAAACTGGGTAAAGCATATAGCCTATCTCTTGTGTATTATTACTTACAACTGCATGTAAATTTACAATTATCTGAAAATAGTTTAAGTAAAAAATTGCCATGTAGTTTTCTCCCTCCTGCTCATACCCTGACTGATACATTCAGAGTCCCTTCAAGAGTCACCTTTTCTGTAGTCTTCCCAGCCCTTGCCCACGTAGTTCCTACTTCTGTCTTCTGAATCCCTCAGCATTTTCCATGTTTCTTAAGCAAAACATAGAGTTCATGTTTTAAAACCATTCCTTCTACATCTTTATTCTTCGTTACACTGAGAGTGGATAATATCTTACTTATTTTTCTGTGCCAGCATTTGACTCAGTGCAGTAAAAGTTGTCCAAACAAATGAACGACTCAACAAAGCAAGCTACTTAGCTTGGAGGAAATGAGACCAAACTAATTCTTGCATAGGGTCAGATGGTGTTTATTGTGATCCACTTCAAAGCAGAGGCACAATTCTAATCAGCTACCTAGTTTGTCTCACAGGAGAGCCTCCTTGGATTTATAGCTGTCAAAAGTGGCGTGGACCGATGAGCAATGAAAGTAGAGAAAAGTAAACATATATAAGGCCAGATCTCTGTCCTCAGTACAAGTAATTTCTTTATTTAACAGATCCGACCCTCTCCTTATTCCCCTGCCTCAACTCTCCAAATTTCTCCACCCCTTCCTCATTCTCCTGCTCTATTCTTAGAATCAAAAATTCTGAATTAAAAAGGACCATAAAGGTTATCTTCTACAGCTTCCCTTTCAATAATTGAATACACTCTAGTCAGTCCAGGGGTGAGCTGGCTAGCACCATTAGTAAAGATCAGAATGTAAGGTATAAGTTCTGTAACTGAGGAAATGACCTAAGGGAAAATCTCTGAACCTCCTAAACCAGTGTAACTACTAAACACATAAAGCCAGACCTGTTTTTGAAAACATAGCCAAAGTCAAAAGTTGGAAACACATTCCAAAGGTGAGTGTACAAAAATCACTCAATAGACTTACATGTCATAAGTCTGGTTGTATTCCTAGAGAACTAAAAGTATGATGGAATCCCTCACTGTATATAGTCTTGACAGCATATTTCCTGGCTTCTCTAGATATGTGTAATTTTTGTTCTTTTCCTTCATAACTGATAGTTCAGTCAATAGGCTGGCATACTCAATATGCTGTGTAGGTATAGATTTCTGAATGGGGATGAATAAATGGCTCTCTAGTTTTTATGTGTAAGTCTCTTGTGAGTTTGTAAATTAGACTGTCAGCATCTGATCATCCTTAGTGTACTTACAATTCAATTTATGAGCTTTCAAAGGGGAGAGGCTTTCCTGGAAATCTGATCTCTATGCCTATGTAATGCCCACTCTTTGGTAAACTGTCTAGATTGTCAGCCAGCTTGCCCTGCCCAAGTAACACTCGACTTTACCCTAGGCCTTTCCATTCACATAACAACGTCTAACAAACAGTCACTGTTGCCTGTACTTGCTCTTGCTAGAGAGAGAGAGGTAAATTAGTAGTCACGTGGTTGCTCATTCCATCTTTGGTTGTGCACATGGGTAATGCATTTGGCTGCTAACCAAAAGGTTGGTGGTTCTAGTCCACCCAGAGGTGCCTCAGAAGAAAGACCTGGCTATCTACTTTCAAAAAATCAGCCATTGAAAACCCTATGGAGCATAGTTCTACTCTGACACACATAGGGTTGCCATGAGTTGGAATCGACTTGGTGGCCACTAGTTTTTTTTTTTTTCAGCTGTAACTTACCTCCTTTTCCTTTTCTTCTCATTGATCCTAGTTCTACCTTGGGGCTATGCTGAGAAAATTTAAGCTTTGGTTTACTTAAACCAACATGAAAAACCTAAAATAGCAAACAGAATGAAATAAAATCACTAAGTAGGAACAATAATAATATTATCTCTGCACTTTAATTTTTCTTCTGTGATAATTAAAAAGAAGAAAGTTACAGATACGGGCATCATCACCCCCATCCACAACTTCCCCTGAAGGCCAGTTCCATGGAGTAAGAGCCTCCTAGGAGCTAGAGCTGCAAGTCGGCAGCAATTACCCTCCCGGTCTGAGGTCATCAGGGCCAGTGATTGACGTTGCTCCTCACCAGCCTAGATCAAGATGCGTAAGAACTGGCATCACTACAGCATACTTAACAGCGGGTGCTGTCTGGATACTGAATTAAGAAGAGAAAGACCAGTGGGACCTGTTTCTCAAGGTCCTAAAACTAGAATTTTCTTGGTTATACATACAACAATGAGTACCAGCAACATTAAATAATGACAAGAGTGACAGATCAGAAGATTGACTCTTGGTCTGTTGCAATTATTGGATTATGTACCCCCAAGTAGACTGGCATTCATATTTCTAACTTAGAAACATTCTACATATTACCTTCATCACATGTCTATCAGTTTATCATACTGTGGTGGCTTACATGTTGCTATGATGCTGTAAACTATACCACCAACATTTCAAATATGAGCAGGGTTACCCACGGTGGACAGGTTTCAGCAGAGCTTCCAGACTGAAACACACTAGGAAGAAAGACCTGATGATCTACTTCTGAAAATTAGCCAGTGAAAATCTTATGTATCACAACAGAACATTGTTCAATTCCCTTGCTTTGGACACGTTATTAAGAGGGATGAATCCCTGAAGGAGAACATCATGTCTGGTGAAGTAGAGAGCCAACAAAGGCCCTCTTGGTGACAGGGGTTGGCGTAATGGCCACAATGAGGGACTCAAACATACTGGTAATTGTGAAAACATTACAGGACTGGGCAACATTTTGTTCTGTTGTACATAAGGTTGCCATGAGTCGGAGTAGACTCAATAGCAGCTAATAGTAACATCTTACTTAGCCTTAAGATATATGCTTGGCTCAAGTTACAGCTCTCAACTTTTTGTTATTTTTTTGAAGCTGGTTTTTTATTAATTAGAAAGTGTTTAACCTCTGGGGAGGTTATGGGCTAGTTTATAGAAAATTTGGGTCCTAGAGCTAAAGTGTTCCAATCAGCTGCTTGGAGGTGATGATTGAAAACTTTAGGTTCCTCAAATAGATGGATCAGTATGTTCTACATTTGAATTTTCTCCCTCCCTCCCAGCTTCTAATTCCTGTTGAGATGCTGAAGTAATCTGAGTCTGGAATACTGAACAGTTGTCTGTGAGGCTAACCGTACACTTTTAAGACATTTATAACTGTAGCTCCTAGAATAATAATGATAATTGACATGCCATAACCTCAGGCCTACCAGACTAAACATCTAGTTCTCTTCTTCCTTTTGAGTCCCTTGGGCTACTCCATGAGACACCATCGGCCCAGTCACCCAGGCTGAAAGACTGGGGCTAGCTTTTTTCACCTTCCTCTTCTCCCACTTCTTGTTGACATTACTTTGAAACATTTCTTGTATCCCTCCTCTCCTTTCCATACCTACTATCAATGCTCTTTACTTTTCCCATGGATCATTACAAAAGTCTCCAAACTGAAAAAGGCACCAAACCATTAACAGTTATTATCTCTGACAAGAGATTAAGAGGCACTTTAACATTTTTTAGCTATGTATGTATACACTCTTTGGAACTTTTAGCTAGCGTGTACAGCTTTTGTAATCAGGAAAAATATTTTTTATTAAAAAAAAGGACATAAGGAAGGTTATGTTGTTCAAAGAGGTCCCTTGGTGTGATGGGAAGTGGATGGGATAGGAACGTTTGAGAACAAATACATTTTCTATAAATTTTATGCATGTAATATAACCTGGAACCAAACTTTGGTCCCAGTAGTGGCTAAAGCAGCACAACTGTCTGCTATAAATAGAGTCAGAAAAACTCAGTCTGGATTCTTATACAATATCATCTGACAGACAAGGCGGAAAAGCGTGTTAGTCACGGACTGAGAGAAGGGAAAGGAAGCAAGAAAAGAAGGAAGTCATAAACAACCCATAATACAAATTAGTGTTTAAAATATCTTTTAATAATTTTATTTTTTAGAACAGTTTTAGGTTCACAGAAAAATTACACAGAAAGTAGGGAGAGTTCCCACATTCCACCTCTCCCTCCTACAAACTGTTTCTCCTATTATTAACATCTTGCAATAGTGTGGTACATTTGTTACGACTGATGATTCAACATTGATACACTATTGTTAACTAAAGTTCCTCGTTTACCTTAGCTGTTCCATCTGTGTTGTATAGTTCTATGGATCTGGACAAATGCATAATTTTATGTACCACAATTACAGTATCATGCAGAATAATTTCACCCCTCTTAAAATGTCCTGTGCTTCACCTATTCATCCCTCCTTCCGCTCTCCCTGAGCCCCCGACAACCACTAGTCTTCTTACTATCTCTATAGTTTTACCTTTTCCAGAATGTCATATAGTTGGAATCATACAGGATGTAGCTGTTTCAGACTGGCTTCTTTCACTCTACATGCATTTAAGTTTCCTCCATGTCTTTTCGTAGCTTGAGAGCTCATTTATTTTTATCACTGTTTATCAATTCACCTATTGAAGGACAAATTAATTTTTCAAGGGACTTCTCAGTGTTTGTCAGATTAGTATAACATTTACACCTATGTAATAGGAACTATCTTTTTTCCCGGAGATGCACTATTTAGACTCACTGATTTACAATCACTGAGGAAAACCAGCATGTGTTGCTGACCCACCTCCCTTTGTACATATCACTGGTGCTATTTATGGAGCTGCCAGTCCTAGGGCTCTAGTCTCAAAGAGGCCTTGTGTGCTTTGTGACTCGCTCTACTGGGGCAGGGTGATTTTCAAAACCAGCCAACAGCTGCTAGCAGTTTTTAAGAAGAAATGCTAACTAGACAAGGCAGAGTGCAACACAGGAGACTCCTGGAAAAAAAGACTGGCTTCCTCATTTCCAATTAGACCCAGGCTGGACCTGTTCCACACCAGATCCTCACGAACCCAAAGTTCTAAGCTTGAAGGCTGAGAGGATTCAAATTGTTCTCTCTGGGCTGTGAGTCAGTCTCCTGTTGGCTCATCTTCCCTGCAATTAATGCTTGTGGGGACTCTGGGATTAGGCCACTTTGCTTGTGTTTTCATCTTTGGTCAAATGGCTTGCTGAGGTATGGACAGGGTTCCGGTACCCTTTACCAAGCATTCTCCACTAATGAGTACCTGCTCCAGCTAGAGCACATGGGTTTTATTTACAATGGACAAGTAAGTAACTAAGAAAGCAAGACACACTCAACAAATGTCTGTTGAATGACTAGTAGAGCATAGTGGTTAAAAGCACAGGCTCTGGAGGCAGCCTCGCTGGGATTCAAGTCCTATTTAGCTGTATGACCTTTGCAAAGTTTAAGCTCTCTAAGAATATTTTGTTTCTAGTACAGACTCTAGTTTAATAAGTGAGTGCGCTTGGTCAAGTCATTTAACTTGTCCAAGTCTCATCTTTCTCATCCATAAAGTGGGGTAATTATACCTGCCTTGTCTACTTCACAGGGTTGTCAGGGGATCAGATGAGATAATGTCATAAAAAGCCCTTTGTAAATTAGAATACGCTGTAGAAATGCAAGCTATTATTACAGTTAATTCTAGTGACTAGTGAATAATAAACTGGTGGAACCAAAAACCCCATTGTCACCAACCTAAATCTTACAGAGCAATTTCCCAATTCCACCCACTCTACTTCCTAGGCATTTCCACCTACCTTCTCTCATGACTTTAGTAAAAGACAAGAGAAAGAGAGTACCATAACAGTTTTCTTTAATTTTCTCTATCAGAGCCGTAGGAAAACATAACCCAAAGGAAAAGGAATTGGGTAGCAGAATGTGTCCTGTTTCTTTTAGGTCAACTTTTTGTTTCCCCAGATTTGTTTGTTTGCTTTAATGCTCTGAGTCTGAAGTTATTTTCACACTGTAATATGGGTATAAATCAGCAGGCTAGGGTTCTGGTCTCCATTTTGCCACTACTGGCTTTGTAAGCACAGGCAAGTTACACTGCTCCCAGGACTTAGCTTTGTCCTGCTTATAATTAGGGATGAAAGTAGATGGTCCATGTGGTTGCTTCCAGTTCTGAGGATCTATAATTCATTTGGAATTGGGTTCCTTGACCACTCTGCTTACTCCAGACAGTTTTCTTCAATCTTTTTGGCATTGGGCATGTGTGTTTTATGCTGGGATGAGATTAAGAGCAAAGCAAAGAGCCACAAACACAATAGTCACAGAAGACGTCTGCTAAGTTTCTTTACAAATCCTCTCCCCATCCCCTTTGTAGCTCTTCTCTGGAGAGGGTTGAAAACACTCTTTTTAAAGAGATGGGCACCAGACTTGGGAGGTTGCAGTGGATTAACTGGATAAGATCCTTGGCCCTGTCCAAGTTATTAGCTCCAGTCTCGATTTCCTCATCTTTAAAATGTGGCTGACACCTGCCTTATTTATTGTGTAAGCTTGTAGTTAGAAGTAAAAGTGCTTTGTAGTTAATATCTACAAGTCAACAGAGGTTGATCCTAGAATCTGAGAACAGAGTAGGACACTTGTATCCACGCACAATGAAAACCAAAAATAGAATCACAATTGCACAGAACCAAGAATAAAAGCATTACTAGCTGCCTACCCATCCTTTCCTTCTTCATAGCATTCTTCCCAGGACCTTTGTGTTGAGTTGGTTGTCAAACGTTCCCATTCTTGGATGATTCAGGCTTACTTTCTTTAAAATGCCTTGGAAGTCTCACACATAACTACCACTGTATTTAGAAACCTCTAAACAGAGCCATGGGATTTGGAACTGCTTCCCGCAGCCAGACTTCATAGGTGCAAGACATAACTGCCAGCCACTTCTCATTGCAAATCAGCTTGATCCAACTGCATTGACAGCTACAACCAAATATAGGCCAGTAGCAGGGGTTCACATTGGCTAGCTAAGCTAGCTCACACACTTGAGAAGGACTAGTGAGGACAAGTCACTTCACCACTTAGACTAATTACCCTTAATAGGTTTAGGGCTATCTACCTGGAGGATTAGAACAACTTGCAAGTGTCTAGGGACTTACTGTCCTCTTCCCACTCCACACTCTTCCTTGGATGATCTCATCATTACCACTCTTTTCTGATAACTTCTAAATCTCAATCTTCAGCCCAGATGTTTCATCTGAGGACTAAACTACCATCTGCTTATTGCTTGTCTCACTTGAATGTGCCACCAACACCTCAAATTCAACATGTCCCAGGCTGATGTCCTCATCTACACATCCACAACCTGGCTTCTCCTCCTTCTGGTGGTTGCCTTCTGGTGATGCCTACCTCAGCAAATGACACTCTATCCACCCAACCATCTAAACAAAAATTGGCTTTTGATGTCTCCCTCCCACAGCCAATCGTTCATCAAGCCTTATCAGTTCTACTTCCGAAATGTCTCTGGAATTCATCTCCGTCTCTCCATCCCTGCTGCCACCAGCCTAATTCAGGCTAGTGATTATCTTTTGTCTGAATCATCGCAACAGCCTCTCAACTGGTTTTCTTACTTCTAGTCCTGCCCTCTCCAATCCATATTCCACAGAAGTTTTGTCCTGAAAATGCAAGTCTGATCATGCCACTTGTTCTCTTGCTTACAAGTTTAAATAGCTTCCCAGTGCCTAGAGAAGAAGACTCCGGCTTCTTAACCTGGCCTTCCAGGTCCTGTGTGATCTGGCTGAGCTTACTTAGCCAGCCTCACCACTCCCTCACTTTCATCCCATGTTCTGGACCAGTGGCTCTCAACCCTGGCCACACATTAAAGTCACCTGGGAAGCTTTTAAAACAAACCCAAGGCTGGGCTCCGTCCCAGACCAATTAAATCAGAACCTCTGGCAGTAGAGCCATATCAAACTGCTCCTCTCTTCTTGCAAACCACCAGGCCCTCTCTCATCTTTTATCCTTTGACACGTTCTTGGCTTTGCCTGAAACACTTTCCTTTCACCTTGTCTCTCCTCCTGTCACCTGGTGAACTCATTCATCCTTTACACTTCAACTGGGGCATCGTTTTGACCTCCAAGAAGCCCTAGCCAAGCCTGGGCCCCACATCAGTGCATTTGTGAAAATAATTAGTTAACTTTATAAAGTCACCCTGGTTACCCCAGACTTGCCAATCACTTGTAGTAACAGGGTCCCTAGTCATATCCATCTCTAAATTCCTTTATTCATTCGTTCATAAATTCTTTAAACAAATATTTGAGACTCTATTATGTTTTGCTGTTGTTAGCTGCTGTTGAGTCAGTCCCCAACTCATGGCAACGCCACTTACAACAGGATTGGACTGTTGTGATTCATAAGATTTTTCTGGCTGGTTTTTGGAAGTAGATCACCAGGCTTTTCTTTCTAGTCCTAGTCTGGGAGCTCCACTGAAACCTGTTCAGTATCACAGCAAAATGCAAGCTTCCACTGACAGACGGGTGGTGGCTGCAGTTGAGGTGCACTAGCTGGGAATCAAACCCAGGTATCCCACGTGGAAGGTGAGAATTCTATCACTGAACAACACTGCCCTCTCTATTATGTGATAGCTACTGTTTATCCCCTCATTGGGACCTGAGACCTGCCTGAGGAGAAGCAAGGAAAGGGGTTGGCAATTTCAGTTTGCCTGGGTTGAAGCACTGTAGTCTGCAGACCCAGGCAGCTTCCTCTGTTTGCGCTCACCCTACCCTCTTCCTTATAGGGAACTGGGCCAGGAATTACTCACTCTCATTTACGATTGCCTCTAGACACCTGAGACCTTTAACAAGAAAGGCTAAAAAAACTTAAGGGATTAATAAACTCTGAGTTAATGGCCCAAAAAAGCAGAAACTGGCTTCTTGAGCATCCAAATAAGTGAAAACACAGGAGAATATCACCCAGCCCACCCCACTCAAGGGACCTCTCTTCACCTTGACAGTCTCAGACGACCACTGTGGACAACTGGAGCCCTAAGCCCATGGACTGGTAAGCAAGGTTCCCAGGAAACCTGGAAAGTTATTAGCTCTTCTCCAACCTGCACTGAGATGGTTCTCCCCAGTCAGAACTCTGTACCACCACCAAGAAGACCTGGTGAGATCTCAACTGAACCTCATACAAATGAACCAAGGAGAGTAAAATGGGAGCAAAAGAGGAGGGAAGGAGAAGAAGGGGCAGGAGGCAGAAGAAAAGAAGAACCTTTTATTATTATAAAGATAGTAATAAGAATGACTAACATCTACTGAGCACTTATAATGTGCCAGGCATTGGGCTGAGCTCATTTAATCCTCACAACAAACCTTAAACCCTGGTCACTGGCTTGACTACAACCTTATGTTCTTAGCCATGATACCAAACATCTCTGCAGGGAATGAAGTTTAGAGAAACCTAATGAGCTTGGGGATTTGGGAAGGGTCGGACAGTTGAATTGTTTAGTTTGGTGGAAGTGGGATAATGGAGGGCTGAAAGATATGGGGGCTTTGAAGAGAGCAGAGTAGTTCCAAGCTGGCGATTTTGAATGGGAGCCCCAGAGTGTGATGAGGAAGGCCGGAGGAAGGCTGTGTAGGTACTTGTGTGCTATGGAGGGTAGATGAAGGCTAAGGAACCAGGTGTCATCAAAGTGGATGATGAAACCATCAAAGATGGCAGCTGGGGAAGAGTAGGATGATAACGACTTCATCTAGTCTACAAATATGTATTCAGCTCTACTATGGATCAGACAATACTCTAGGCTCAGTGGATACAGTGGTGAACAGAACAGATTAGATCCTGTGATCACGGTGCCTATGTCCCTCTCAAACAAACAACAATCAATAAACAAATACACGTAGAAAAAAAAAATGCTAGAAAGTGCTAAGTGCTGAGAGTGACAGACAGGGTGATTCAGGAAAGGCCTTCTTGAGAAGGTGACACTTGAGTGGGATGTGAAAGTCAAGAAGGAGTGACCCATGCCAAAATTAGGGGGGAGAGCATTTCAAACAGAGAGAACAGCTGGTGCAAAGGCCCTAAGTGGGAACAAGCTCGACAAAAGAACAATGAGAAGGCCTGTATAGTTGGAAAATAATGAACAGCTGGAGAGCAGCGCAGACTGAAGCCTGAGAGGTGAAGAAGGGCAGCATCATGTGAAACTTTACTGTCCATAGTTAGATGTTTGGATTTTAATCTAAGGACAACGGAAAGTTGTGAAGGGCTTTAATTAGAGGAGGGATGATCTGGTGTGTGCATGTGTATGTGTGTGAGTGTGTGTGTGTTTAAGTGTTATCTTAACTATGGAGTGAGGAATGGATTAAAAACGGGAAACAGAGCCCCTGGCAGAATAAACTGTCTTTCACAAGAGGTTGTTGGGTTTGATTTTGTTTTGTTTTCTCAGATCTCGGAATCCAATGCATTCCCAAAGGTCAACCCCCAAGGTCAAGAGTAATCTGAGGAGTCTGTCTGCTGCCTGTGGTTGTGAGGAAGTCAAAGAGAGGCACAGACCAAACCCCTCATTACAGAGGAGAGGGTGTGTGTTTTCCTTTCCATTGAAAAACAGATAACAGTAAAAGAAATGTATTTATCTGAACCTCTTTCTGCAGAGATGTGCCACCTCCCCCGCCCCTCAGGTACCTGGAACCCCTTTCCCAGTATCTTTATCCCTCCAGTGGTTTGACAAATTAAGCCTGGCCTAACTTCCTAAACTGATTTCTGAGGGCTCTGGCTTGGGGAGTCCCTTCCTGCCACAGGAACCAGCTGACTGCCTTTGTTTTCCTTTCCTGCCCTCATCACTAGGGCAATGGAGGTGTGTGTCACTTCCTTGACTCCACACCACCTTCCTCAGGCTATAGATTGTCCCTCTGGGGCCTCTGTTCCTCCTATTCCCTTGGTGGTCCAGACTCGTCATTCTTACCAGACTTTACCTGGATAGCATGCTGGAGTCAGGGAGGGGGTGACCCAGGCCAAAGCAGTCCTCAGACATTTTTTGCCTCCCAGACAACTGCTGCCCTGGTTTCCTGGGCTGGGGGCAGTAGGCAGGCTGTGCCTGGTCCCAGCATGGATTCCATAAATACCCGTGGATGATTCAGAGCAGGGAGCCAGCCTTATCTGACTCTTGCTTCAGTTCTGGTTGCCATGACACCACACTGGAGACCATCATGCAAGAGTGGCTGATGCTAAGCGAGGCTTTGCTATGTGTCCAGTTCCTCGCTAAGATCTCCACAGGCCCATCCCACTAAATGCTCACAGCATTCCTAGAGATTGTCATCTCCATTTTTATAGAGGAGAAAACTGAGGCTCAGCAGAGTCGAGTAAGTTGCCTGCCTAAAGTAATAGAGACCGGATTCAAACCCAGGGAGTCAGGCTCCAAAGCCCCACAGGGCTTAACCATGATGAGCTTACTGTGGCATTAACCTTCATTTCTCCCTCATCATGAGTTCAATCAGAAGGTCACCTTCTGATACAGTTTACTTTCAGGATCTCAGTTAGATAAAATTCCCCACCACGGGCCTGACTACCCACACTAAGATTCTTTCTTAGTTCAGGCACATGCAGAGGAAGAGGTTCTCAAAGATGATGTCAAATCTCCCAAACAACCTTGTTTTCTCAATGAATGGACAGTTCACTGTCTCACATGCAAGTGTTAACACTTGCCACTGGGTGATGGAATTATAGACGTTTTGTAATGTTCTCAAAACCTAACTGATACTTCCAGATTCTTTGTATCAAACATATATTTATTTTACTATCAAGAAGGAAGGGAAAAAAGAGGAAGAGAAACAAGTAAAAGGATGGTGGAATACGGGGGAAAAAAAAAGGAAAAGAAAAGAAATTGTTTAGATTTGCCTCTCTGTCCAAGCTAATGAGTTCCCTGCACAGAGGATTTCCCTGCCTTCTCATACACTATCCTTAGGCTCAAGTTCTTGCCTGGCTCTAGGCTGAGTCTTCATATCTGCAGCTCCTGGCTGGCATCCTTGAGCAGAGGTGGAGCTCAACAAAGATCGGTGGGTTGAAATGTGGTTCCAGAATACACAAAGCGTGCCAATATTTGGCCAGTTGGGACAATGTGATGTTAACAGTTCCACAAGCATATTCCCCGTTAGGTGTGTGATCATTTTTAGTGGAACTCAATTTTTAGAGACTTGAGAAGAAAACTGGTGTCATGATTCAACACAGTTCCTAAGGAAATGTGGAAGTTTTGGCCATATATTCTCAGCTTTTTGGTTCATTTGGCATATCTCCATGCTAAATTTAAAAGCAAATGTCAAGCATAATTACTATATATGTAGAGCTTCACCTCCCAAGGACTTACATTCCACATCTGGAAAATGTGGGGGTGGACCAGGTGCTCCCCAAGGGTCTTTGTAGCTCTTGTGTTCCCTGGTTTATGTATTTTGGGCATTTTATTTAACTTTTTGTTTACTACAAACTGAAAAGAGAGAAAAAGGTTAATACCCAGCCTTCAATTTCCCAGCCATGTTACAGCTGACCTAAAAATTGGATGTTGAAAGGCTTATGTTACCTTGGATTAAATAAACAGGATAGGTCAGCATTCTGAAAGGATGCTGAATTCTGGCCTTCTAGATGAGCCCAGGGCCCAGCCATTTGCTATGACTGCCCCATGTCACAGACAAAAGGATTTTTCCATGTTTTTAGAGTGTAAATATGAGAAGGAATGAAAATGAGGTACTAAACCAAAACCAACTACAATATTCAAGCATGTCTAAATTCTTTTGTGTTTTAATTCATAATGTGTGTGTTGTTTTTAGGGTCTTTTTATTTTTTCATCTTCCTTTTTTTAATTTTGTTTTTTCAGGCAAGTAATCTATAAATGGCGTTTTCTTAGGCCTCTTTTATTTTAAAAGTCACTGAACACTGCAAAGGGAGCTCTCCAATGCTCAAGTATGGGTGAGGTAATAGTTACTGATAGAACCATGTAGTGGTAAAAAGCGGAAGTCTTAGATCTCTGCTCTGCCACTTAATTAGTTGTGTGACCTTGAGCAAGTTACTTAATCTCTCTGAGTCCTCATCTATGAAATGGGGATATCAAAAATTCTTTCCTTCCTCCCTCCCTCCCTCCCCTCCTTCCTTCCTTCTTCCCTTTCTTCCTCCCAGAAAAAGTTTTGGAGTATCTCAATGTGCCATTCAAGGCTCTGGAGACAGATACAACAATGAACAAAAACAAAGTTCCTTTTCCCACGGACCTAACAATCTAGCTGGGGGAAAACAGACAATAAGGAAAGAAGGAAATATGGATGTCAGGTGACAAGTGCAATCAACAAAGCAGAGTAAGGGATATGAGGAATGGAGGTGGGCTATTTAGAAGGGGTGGTCAGGGAAGGCTCCTCTGAGGAGGTGACATCTGAGATGAGATATGAGCTAAGAATAGGGAAGAGGATTCTAGGTAGTGGTAACAGCAGGTGCAATGACCCTAAGCTGAGAGGTATGCTTTGAGTGTGCATTTGAGAAAGAGCAAGAAGGCCAAGGTGGCTGGGACATTTGGCCCATGTAAAGCTTTTAGAGTTTACTCTAAATGAGCTAGGAAGCCACTAGAGGGTTTTGAGCAGAAGAGTACTAACATGACCTAACATATGTGTTAAAAGGATCTATTTAGCAGGATTGTTTAATATATGATTTGGCTATGGGTTTAAGGATGACTTCTCAGGGGTGTATCAAGATTCACAGGAGCTAACGAGGCAGCGCATGTGCAGTGCTTAGCCAAGTGCCTGGCAGCAGACTTCACTCAGGGGTAGCTCTTGTTATTACTTTACTAGTGAAGCTGATACGCCATCAACAGGTTTCTGCACTGATCACTGGACAGGGGCTGAAGAAACGGGGAGGGAAGACTGACATTAACTGAGGACTTCGTCTGTGCCTGGCCTATATGTAGTATTATAGACTGAATTGTGTTCCCCAAAATATGTGTTGAAATTCTAAACCCTAAACCTGTAAATATGACCCTGTTTGGAAATAGGGTGTTTCTTTTCTTGTGTTAATGAGGTCACCAGTGTAGGGTGGGTTCTAAACTTAATCATTCTGAGTTATGAAAAGAGCAGAATAGACACAGAGACACACACGGGAGAAGACAGGTGCCAAGGAATGCTAAGGAACTCCAAGGATGGATGGCCGCTACTAGATGCTAAAATAGACAAAGATGACCTCCCCCTAGAGCCATGCCCTGAATTTGGACTTCTAGCCTCCAAAACTGGGAGAAGAAAATATTTTTTTCTTTAAAGCCACCTGTAGCGCAATGGGTTTCTTTATATAGCCTTTCTGGCCCTGGGTTTGTAATTCTCCCAAAATGATTGGTCATGCCAAAATCTTACAAGTGATTCGCCAGTTTACTAGCCACATAAGAGGCAGGCAAATCCACCCAATAGGGTTGATTGGTTTACTATCTACCTAAGGGATTTGTCAATTCATGAAAGCCACACCCTGAAATTGACAAGGAGTGTTCCTACGTAAATGGCCAATCTCAGAGGTTTTTGGGACTTTATGCTCAATGAGAGCCAGAAAAGGAGCATGACCTTTGGGCACAGGGCCCTGTACTATGACCCTCCCAGACTGAGTAAACTTGTGACAGTGATGGAGGCAGCAGCTGTGATGGTACCAGAAGAAGCAGAGACAATGAGCGGACCCAGATGGTAGCAGCAGGGTGTAAAGACCAAACCCCAGCTGAGAGCCAAGAAGAGTGTCCAATAGCCAAGCCTGCCAAGTGACATCACTGAGTTTCCTGTTTGAAAGTTTCCTGAGAATAAACATTGTTTTTTGCAAAGGATAAGTGGGTCCCCTTTGAGAAGAGAGTGGGTCTCTTTTTAGACACTGAGCCACTGTGCTGGGACCCCTCCCGAACCTCACCCTTTGCATATTTTCGTTTCTGTTTATATCCTTTGTTTATATCTTTTGCTGTGATTAAAGTTGTTATTGCAGTTATGGTGTTTCCATGAGTTCTCTATGACGATTCCAATGAATTATTAAACCCAAGAGAGAAAGAGTGCCATGGTGCGGGGGTGGGGGGAAGAGCTGGTGTCAGAAATGATGGAGAAGTCGGAGAACTGGGATGTACTTGACTGCCTCATAGGAACCAGCTTGGAGCTGATTCTTAGAGTTACTATTACACCACCCTTTGTGGTATTTCTGTTATGGCAGAACTAGGTAACTAAGACGTACAGCTAGCTCAGGTATGATGTAGAACAAAGCAATGCTCTTTGAGGAAAAGAAAGAAAAATGGCTCCTATCCCAAAATAGCTTCTCTACCCTCTACCAGTCGTGTCCTGGTACCCAGAACTAGTCACAAATCTGGGCTGAGATCACTATTAAAGTATAGAAGTGAAGTCTTGATCCATGCTACAGCATGGGTGAACCTTGAAAACACCATTCTGCATGAAATATGTCACAAAATGACAAATATTGTATGACCCCACTTATATGAAACATCTAAGTTTCTAAGTGGTCACCAAGGGTGGGGTGGGGGAGGGTAAAGGAAGGACTCACTGCTTAGGGGCACTGAGCTTTTTTTAAGGGTAATGGAAAAATGTGGAAACAGACAGTGGTGATAGTTGTACAACAAGGTAAACGTAATTCATGTCACTGAATTGTACGTGTGAAAAATGTTGAAATGGTAAATGTTTCGTTTTATGTATATATTCCCCCCCCCCACACAATTAAAAAAAATGCGTAGATAGTAACCTGGGATGGTAACATCAGTCCTATTCAACCACCTTCACCTTGACGTAATTTCATGGATCAGATTAACTAACTAGACACCCAAATGGCTCTAGAATCTGGTGGCCTGGGGTCAAAGTCCAGCTCAACCTCTTACTAGCTGTGTGGCCAGTGGGCAAGGTACTTAACCTCTTGGTGCCTCAGATTTTTTATCTGTACCTTTGAGATGACAGTAATAACTATCTTTAAGGGTTTATGTGAGCTAAAGTGAGATAATGAATGTAAAATGCTTTATCTGGTTTAAGTATGCTATTTGCACAGTTAATTTAATGAGCCAACCAGAAGAGATTTGAAGGGTGTGGTATGGCTTGAACTGTCAAAAAGATGTTGAAATCCTAACCCCCAGTACCTACGAATATGAGCTTGTTTGGAAATAGGATCTTTGTTATCAGTTAACAAGACGTCATACTGGAGTAAGGTGGGTCCTAACCCAATGTGAATGGTATCCTTATAAAAGAGGAGAAGAGAGATACACAGAGGGAACGTGGCCATGTGAATACAGAGGCAGAGATTGGAGTTATGCTGCAGCTACAAACTAAGGAACGCCTGGGCTACCAGAAGCTGGGAGAGACAAGAAGGGGTCTTCCCCTAGAGTCTTTGCAGAGAGCATGGTCCTGTTGACAGGCCCTAATTTCTAACTCCTAGCCTCCAGAAGTGTAAGACAATACACTTCTGCTCTTATAAGCCACTCACTTTGTGGCACTCAGTCATGGAAGCCCTGGGAAAGTAACACAGGGTGGAATACAGGACTGGTAGGATTTGAAGAGAAGGCAAAGGGCCAAAAATCTTACTGGGCAGAAAAAAAGGCAGGTGCCAAGGAAAGGCCACTAAGTGACTTGGAAAGGAGGGAAAAGCCTCCCTTTGCGTCTAGATAAAAGGAAAGAGACAAGGGGTGTTGGAAGAATTAGAAAGGCATGTTCTGCCTGCTTCTGAATTTTGCCAGAGGCCCTTGCTCTCAAAATAGTGTCTTCATAGTTAGGCCCCTGGGTAGCGTACAAGGCCTTTGATTCTTTAAAGGAGACACCCTCCATCTACATTGTGTAGCTGCACCTTGCTTTACACCAACCTGACAAAGAAATATGGCAACAGAGGTTAAGAGTGGAATCATTGGTGCTACAAGGGTCTTTAGAGGGCACGGGTTTCAACTCCCTCATTAAACAGATGAGGAACTTCCTGCCCAGGTAGGTTAAGGGACTTGCTCACAGTTATACTGACTACCAAATCCGGCCTGCCTTATTTCTCAACCAGTGTTACTTCCAGCCTCCCATTCGGCTTCTGCACAAAAGGTAAAATAGGTAGTGGCCTGCTTGTCAAAAAGAGCCACAACAGAATTTCTTTTAAATAGCCAGTTGCCCTACAGCCCAGGTCTGTTCATTAGACATGTAACGTGAGCCACCTATGTAATTTAAAATTTTCCGGCAGCCACATTTTATAAAGTATATGAAACAGGCAAAATAGATTTTAATAATATATTTTATTTAACCTAATATATCCAAAATATTATCACTTTAACATGTAATAAATATTAAAAATTATTGATGATATTTCATATTCTCTTTTGCATATTAGGTCTTCAAAATCTGGTATATATTTTACACTTACAGAATATTGTGGCCATTTGGACTAGCCATATTTCAAATGTTCAGTAACCACAGGTAGCTAGTGGCTACTGTATTGGATAGCATAGCCCTAGAGCATTAAGAATATAGTTTAATTTTTCTTTTACAGTTTAGTTTTTTGAATTCCACTTAAAGTCAACTTTCAAAAGCATATGCATTACATAAAATGAGGAGCAAATAGCTATAAATATTCTTTATTTATCCTTTAGTTATTTAGTCATTTCCTCATTTAGTTATTGAACAAAAAACATTTATTGAGCATCGACTATGTACCAGGTACTGGGGACATAGCAGTGAACGTGACAAATTTGTTCCTGCCCCTAAGAAAGCTTCTGTTTCAGGGGGAGAGACAGACAATAAGAAGTTTTTAAACATGGAAACAAAGAATAAGGACCAAGAAGATCATAAAACTGAATGATGTAATCAGAATGCATTTGGGGAAGAGGCGCTTCTAGTTTAATCTGGGTGGTCTAAAGAGGTGTTATTTGATCTGAGTCTTTCTAAATGCAGTCATGAGAAGTGCTGCAGGATCAGCATTTTCAGGAGTGGGAACACCTGGTAAAAAAGATGCTGAAACATAAAACATTAAAAAATCTAACTCAGTCTTTGCACAGTTTCAACGTGGAAGCACAAGATTCAAGTGGTTCAGCAAGAACTTTTGATCGGTATACTGCAGGGTGGTGGATGATATGGAGCGGAACAGCCAAAGTTAAAAAGTTAAAAAGACTCTTACAACTCAAAAATAAAAAGACAAATAATCTAATTAAAACATGAGCAAAGTTTTTGAATAGACGTTTCACCAAAGCATATACAAAAATGGCCAATAAACAATGAAAACATGCTCAACATCATTAGTCATTAGAGAAATACAAATCAAAACCACCGTGAGGTACCACTTCATACCCACTAGGATGGCTATACTGAAAAAGACAGATAATAACAAGCGTTGGAGAGAATGTGGAGAAATTGGAACTCTAACGGTGCAGCTACTTTGGAAAATATTTCGGCAGTTTCACAAAATGTTAGACATTATTACCCTATGACCCATCAATTCTACTCCTAGGTATGTATCCAAGAGAAATGAAAATATGTCCTTGCACATGAATGCTTCATAATAGTTGAAAAGTAGAAACAACCCCAACGTCCATCAACTGATGAATAGTTAAAGAAAATGTTTGGTATATGCATCAAATGGAATATCATATAGCAATAAAAAGGAATGAAGCAGGCCATATAAGGTATATATGTATCATGGATTGTACTGTGTCCCCCCAAAATTTGTGTATTAATTTACCTAGGCCATGATTCCCAGTATTGTGTGATTGCCCACCATTTTGTCATCTGATGTGATTTTCCTATATATTGTAAATCCTACCTCTATGATATTAATGAGGTAGGATAGGCGGCAGTTATGTTAGTGAGGCAGGACTCAGTCTACAAGATTGGATTGTGTCTGGAGCCAATCTCTTCTGAGATATAAAAGAGAGAAGCGAGCAGAGAGACAGGGGCAAAATACCACCAAGAAAGCAGTTCTGGGAGCAGAGCATGTCCTTTGGACTCTGGGTTCCTTCACAGAGAAGCTCCTAGTCCAGGGGAAGATTGATGACAAGGACCTTCCTCCAGGGCCGACAGAGAGAAAGCCTTCCTCTGGAGCTGACACCCTGAATTTGGACTTCTAGCCTCCTAGATCGGGAGAAAATAAATCTCTCTGTTAAAGCCATCCACTTGTGGCATTTCTGTTACAGCAGCACTAGGTAACTAAGACAACATGCTACAACGTGGATGAACCTTGAAAACATTATGCTAAATGAAAGAAGCCAGTCAGAAAAGACCACATATTATGTAATTCCATTTATATGAAATGTCCAGAACGAGCAAATCTATAGAGAAAGAAAGTAGATTAGTGGTTGCCTAGGGCTGGGGGTGCCAAACAGAAAGCAGCTGAATATTTCAACTGCCACTTTTCAGAAAACAAAGTCTGATTGCGACCAAAAATGATGTTTTCCACACTCCCTCCTACCTCCGGTTCCTCCACCCCTCAGGCCCATAAAAGAAAGTCCTGAGCAAGTGAAACCGGAAATGTGCTGCACTTACATCTGGCAGCCTCATGCCCTGGAGGTGAGGAGCAGACTGCTTACCAGCCGGAGATTCTGACAGGAAACCAGAATGGGGGCGTGGGGGAGGGTGGTGCATAGGTCCCCAGCTGGGGGCATGAGTTATAGCCCACCCCAGATATAAGGTGAGGTTT
Source organism: Dugong dugon (assembly GCA_030035585.1). Lineage (NCBI taxonomy): Eukaryota > Metazoa > Chordata > Mammalia > Sirenia > Dugongidae > Dugong > Dugong dugon. Next base: position 96,552,719 of record CM057462.1, read on the forward strand.
TATTTTTGCCTTGAGCACACAGCATATATTTATGTCTACCGAGAAAACCCTAGTCCCTGGCTGGAAGTTGGAGTCCGTACAAAAGTGTGCCAAAAGAAAGCCCTGGTGATCGACTTCTGAAAAATTAGCTATTGAAAACCTTATGGAGCACAGTTATACTCTGATACACATGGGGCTGCCATGAGTCGGAGTCGACTCTGTGGCAACTGATTTACTGGACAAAGAAGATGAGCTTTTCCTTCTTACCCTCCCGGAGAAGAGCAGCCAATGCTGGACTCACATCCCTGGAAAGAGTTACACTCCCCAGCTGGCCCCTCTCCAGGCCAGCCAGTTGTCCATCTTTATCTTACAGGACCAGCTTTGACAACGTCCTTGGCCCTATTTGGAAATCCCTTTTCCCTTACTCTCCCAAACAAAATTAATTTGAAACGGTTGGGTTAATCTGACATTTTTCTTCTGAGACTCATGTGTTCATTTAAGAGGGGGAGGATCTCCTGGAGACAGTCCCCAGGCTGCCTGATTGGATTCCACGTATCTCCCCAAGACTGAGAATCTGAAGTACATTCAGAGGCCACTGCCCAGGCTGGAGGGGGGCTGAGGATCAGTTCTCTGGGGAATGGTTGAAGCGCCTCGTGCTTCTTAGCTTGCAGAAGGGGACACTCAGGGAGATTCCCAAGGGCCATTTCAGTGAGCTGTTAACATGGAAAAGGTTTATTTTGGAATACTCCGGAGAAGAATTAGAACCAATATGAAGAAATTGCAGGGAGGCAATTTGCCTAACATCAGAAAAAAATTTTAAGAACTAGAATTTTCCAACATGCAACATGCTCCGTAGCTGAGGGTGTGCGCTCTAGTTCAGAATGTCTGTGTAACAATTCCGGCATCAAAGGCTCGAGAGTGCAAACGCTTCTGTTCAAAAATTATATAGCGCTATGTGCAAGGCACTGTTCTAAGTACTTTATGTATATTAATTCCCTGAATATTCACAACAACCTTCTGAAATAAGTACATTATTATCTCCAATTTATAAATGAGGAAACTGAGGCTCAGAGAGGCTTAGTAACTTGCGTAGGGTCACACTGTGATTCAAACACAGGCAGTCTGGCTCCAAAGTCTGTGTTCTTAACTACTATACTGAGGCCACACATATCACGATACCCCAAGATACAACTGCAGACCCCTATATGTCAAATTATAGGACTTTATCATCCTCACCCGGAGATGCCCTAGTCGTTTCTAGGAGTCTCCAAGGAGTCCCTACCTATTCTTACAACCTTGTCTGTAGGCTACAAATGCCTGTGTTATGTACCGTGGCTTCCCCCTCAGTGATGTTCCTGCTGTCAACATTGCTCAGATAGCTTTGTTGCTGCCTCCACCAATGATGTCAATTGTGAGAACACCAGCGTCTGTGCCAAGGGGGCTTCCTCCCATTGTAACCCTAGTCCCCAGGGCTCAGGGTGCCCATGCACTGCTGAATTCTGAGTAGTGCTGTGGACAATGGTCCTACTTCTGTACCACAGTTTTGTCAGCTGAGTCCCAAAAAACAATACTCTTGGCCAGAGTCCACCTCTCTCCAAGACGAGACGTCTCTCCCAGCTACTGGCCCTCATCTCCCTGGTTACAGGGTTTCAAAGACAGTCCAACAGTCAGAATTGGCTCGTATGACATACTATCCCACTCTGTCACCTTTAACTCTCTCTCAACTGTCTCCTGTCACTTGGACTACCAAAATAGCTAAAACAGAAAATCTTCTCTTTTCTCTTAGCCACAAAACAGAGCCTCCATGCACCAGGGGAAGAGGCACTCTGAAGAGATGACCTAATTTCTCCTCAGCCCCTCCCCAGTCAAAAATGACCTGTGATACTTGTAAGCAGAAGCAGGGAGACGGTTGAGCAAGGATGCTGAGGAAAGGCTGCATCAGGCTGGAGGCTTAAAGGATGGTAAGATCCCTTCAGTCCTGAAGTGTTACAATCCAAGTCCCAAACAGTTAGAGCAAAGTTGGGTCAGGAGCTGTTTGCTTAAATTGCCCCCACTGGATTTGACTAGGGAAGAGTAAGCTGTGTTGTTAGGTCAAGTTTAAATAGCAGTTTCTGGCATCTACTTCACTTATGGAAAGTAAAGTGTGAAGTAGCTGTCTGTGTAGCACAGCTCACCTTTGGGCAAGCTGAAGAGGCTGGGAGACAGAAGGCTGGGGTGGTTTTATTGATAATTAACAGTTAATGGCACTATTCAATTAACCATTTCTCTGAGGTAGAATTCCAGAGACGAGATTCCTGTGTTTGTACCCCAGGCTCTCTCATGCTCTTCAGGAGAACAAAGGTAGCAAGAATTCATGCAACTTTTTACTGTCTCCTAATTAACCAGTGGCCTTCTTGTTGTCAATTATGATTAATGTGGGGGAGTTCGGGACTTTTGAATTCTTTTGAGGTTGTTTGATCATTTCTGACTGAAATAGGGAAGAGAGACAAATAAAAGTAAGGCACGTCCGAAACAACCTGGTTATGAAGAAAGGGTGTGGTAGCCAGCCTCAAAATGGCTTCCAGTAATCCTTATCTCCTGGTATAATGTCTACCCTTACACTGAATTCATGCTTGTCTGTGTGATCAATAAGATGGCAAAAGTGACAGTGTGTGACTGCCTAGGCTTGTCATAGCTTCCATTGTGGCTTCTAGAATCACTTGCTTGAGGAGAAGCCAGCCACCATGTTGTGAAGGACACTTAAGCAGCCCCCTGGAGAGTCCCATGTGAGAAGAAACTCGGCTTCCTGCCAGCAGCCAGAAGCAACTTGTCATTCAAATATGTGAGCCACCTTAAAAGTAGATTCACCAGCCCCAGTGGAGCCTCAGATGACTGTAGCCCAGTCGACACCTTGACTGCAATCTAATGAGAGCTCCTAAGCCAGAACTGCACAGTCAACAGCTCTTCTTTACCTACAGAAGCTGTGATAGATATTGTTGGCTTAAGCCACTAAACTTTAAGATAATTTGTAACACAGCAATCGACAACTAATACAAAAAACATGTTTGATTACGTGAGGGCTTCCCTAGAATGAGCTCTGTGGATTAGACACCCTCATGTACCATATCCTTGAGAAGTTTTCTTATTCTGTAGCAGGAGCTGGCAAACTATGGCCCACGGGCCAAATCTGGCCCTTTGTGGGCCAAATCTACCCATGCCCATTTGTTCACATATCATCTATGGCTGCTTTCCTGCTACAACAGAGTTGAGTAGTTGTGACAGAGACTGGACGGCTCACAAAGCCAAAAATATTTACTAGGTAGCCCTTTACAAAAAAAGCTTGCTGACCCCATCCTACAGGAATTTAAAGACTAATGGGGAGATATCTCTCTCACACACATACAGATACACGTACCCTCCCCATACAAGGGCCTGAAACTCACACTGGCTATTTCATCTGCCTGGAGAGCCATCTCTACTGCCTTCATCTGGCTAACTCCTACTCATCCTTCAAAATTCACTTCAGATATCACCTCCTTCAGTCCCACCTTCTTCACCTTGCAAAATCCCTCTCCTCTTTTAAGGCTGGTTCTCACATCACTTCCTTCCCTCATTCCTAACGGTTATTTTTTCATATCTCTTTCATAACTCTAATCACACTTAATAGGGTTTTGTTTTATGTCATTCTCCCCCACTGGACTGGGCTCTTCAAGGACAAGTACTGTGTGTTATTCATTTTATAGCCTCAGAGCAATATACAGTATCTTTATTTATTCATCACAAATACTTACTGAATGTCTATTACTTGCCAAATATTTTGCTGACACTGAGGTACACAGAGAAGAAGGTCGCCCTCAGGTTATTCCAGGATGGAAGCAGGAAAACAAACTGATATTAGGATAAAATGTGATGGAAGTGTGTACAAGTTGCACTGTAAGCATATTTGCTGTAACTATTTAACACTTGCAAAAAAATTAGTTTTCAACACTTTCAGAGCATTTACTACTTGTCAGACGTTCTACTGATCAGTCACTGTATTTTACACAAATAACTCGTGCCTTCTACGTTTGTTTGCCAACCGTGTCCTCCCCACCCCCTGCAAGGTAATTTCATAAGTGCACTATACTAATTTTTTACAGCAATACTAAAAAAAAAATTGGCATAGTGGCGCTTGCGGAAATATCTCATGGGGGGAGGGCACGAATGGCAAACAAATGTAGAAGGCATGCATTATTTGCACAAAACAGTATGCATATTACAATTCACTTAATCTTTATACAATCCTGTGAGGTAAGTCACTAGAAAGGGAGATCATGTTCGGTAAAGTAGAGGGTCAGCAAAAAGGAGGGAAACCCTCTATGACATGGATTGGCAAAGTGGCCTCGATACTGGATTCAAACATACCAAAGATGATGAAAATGATACAGGACTGGGCAATGTTTCTTTCGGATATACTTAACGGTCACCATGAGTCAGAGCTGACTCGACCACAGGTAACAACAATGAGGTAAGTATTACAATTATTTCCATTCTACAGAAGGATATCGAGACCCAGAGAGGGATCACAGAGCTAATATATGTGTCAAATGAATTCCAGAGCAACTATCTGCTTGACTAATTAATTCCAAGTCTCAGAAACAATATAAGTTCAAGGAATTGAGATAATGTTCTTCTCTTCTCTTTGAACACTAGGTGGACAGTTTCTGGTAAGCTGGAAATTCCTGCTCCAGAGGCTTTCTGATGACTTGTGCTATGTTTGGCATTTTATTTCTAGGAATCGCCTTCTGGGAGATTCTGCTGTTTTAATGATCACATGAGCCTGATTTCCTCATTGAACTGCATCATTTGCCACTTTGAAGTCATCTTGAGTTGTCAGTTCTACTTTCCCACTGCTCTGCAGGTGGAAGACCACATTCAGCAGCAAATTTGCTTTCCTACCCCCTATTGTGTTTTGATTTTTTTTTTTTTTTTTCCTGGCCGACATGAATAGGACGATGGATTGTCTGCAACTGGGATGGAGGGACTGGGCCTTCTTTCTGCCATCACTGGTCTCCAGCTATGACTCAGTTACGGGATAATCATTCCGACCTCGGGTGTTACTCAATTTTAAGGAGATTTTGTGTACAGTAAAAGAAGATGATTCAGGCCAGAACAGCATAGATGTCACCCCTAGCTAAATTGATCTAGAACCAGAAGTTCTGGCCCCAGCTTTGTGAGCAATCATTTATGTGCTTGGAAACTCTAACTATATGAATGTTAGTTTTCACCTGCTAAAAAATAACCAAAACTCACTGAAATTTGAACATTATTCTGATCAGTGGCTCTGTATGCATATAAAAACCCACTGCCATCAAGTCAATTCCAACTCACAGTGACCCTATAGGAGAGAGTAAAACAGCTCCATAGGATTTCCAAGGAGCGGCTGGTGGATTCGGCCTTTTGGTTAGCAACCAAGCTCTTAACTACAGTGCCACCAGGGCTCCTTTAAAAACACAAAACTGGGTAATCTGAGCCACTCACCTACTCTGTTCAGATAGCTGGTTTGTGCTTTGTTCAGTCTTCCTCCCAAAACACTTGGGTGCTTTGTGGTGAAGGCTAGGCAGAGAGAAATCCCCTGCTGAGGACAGTGATGGGTGTGGAAAACAGGTGTGTCTCTGGCTCAAGAGCTCAGCAATTTCCTCCCAAGAGAAAGGTGCAGGGTGAAGTGGTGAGGAGTGGGGCCAGCGTGGGCTGGGAGGGGGTAAGGCCAATATATTTATTCATGTTTTTCAGCATATTCATCCATGCATTTAGAAATGCTGATTGAACTCACATTATGTGCCTGGCCTTGTTTACAATGAGGTCCTGGAATTTACAGTGGTGACTAAGACAGGCATGGTTCCTGCTCTCCTAGAACATTGGGAAGATCAGAAAACAACCAACAGATAAATAATTACAAATCATGGTAAGCTCTGGTAGGCGATAAAGAGTGGGCTATTAGAATAATGGAGAGTAGGGGATGGAACAGGACATTTATTTTGAATGGAATGATCACTGAAAGCCTCTCCAAGGAGTCGAAGGATTGAACTTGAAGGATGAAGAAGCCAAGGCAGAATTCCAGGCAGCGGAATGGCATGTGGGAAGGCTCTAAAGCTGAGGTCGGCCTCAAACCAAACCAAAACAAAACCTTTGCCTTTGAGTTGATTCTGACTCGTGATGACCCCATGTGCTACAGAGTATAACTGAGCTCCATAGGGTTTTCTTGGCTATAATCTTTATGGAAGCTAATCACCAGGCCTTTCTTCCGTGGTGCCGCTGGGCATGTTGGACCACTAATTTTTAGATTAGCAGCACAGCACGAAGCGTTTGTGCCACCCAGGGACCTGGAGGTCAGCCTAAGCAAACTGAAATAAACTAACCTGCACTTGGGGGTGGGGGGGTCCAGCTTCCCTCTCTGGATTGTTTTCCCCAAGGAGTATCCTCCCTGCTCCAGGCCCAGTGCCTTCCAATGCTTCCCTTTGTGTCATCCAAACAGGCTTCTTGTGAGAGCTTGAAAACCAACTGGAAGGTTAACCTGAGCCACCTAGGTTGGAAGGCACTACACAATAGTGGCAACAATGGACTCAAACATACCAGCCGTCATGAAGATGGTGCAGAACCCTGCAATGTTTCGTTCTGTTATACATAAGGTTGCCGTGAGTTGGAGCCAAACTGATGACAACTAACAACAGCAACAACAAATAATAATTCATCTGGAGTCTTAGGCTCAGCTATAGCTTTGAGGTAGAGTAGCAAACTGTCATCAAGAAGGGAGAACATCATGGAAGCTCCATAGACACAGCCAAACTCCCTGAGGGACTGAATTGCTGGGCGGAGGGCTATGGAGACCATGGTCTTGGGGAACATCTAGCTCAATTGGCATAACATAGTTTATAAAGAAAACTTTCTACATTCTACTTCGTGAGTAGCGTCTGGGGTCTTAAAAGCCTGTGAGCAGCCATCTAAGACACTCCACTAGTCTCACCCCTTCGGAAGCAAGGGAGAAAGAAGAAAACAAGGTGCAAGGGAAAGGTCAGTCCAAAGGACTAACGGACCACAGCTACCACGGCCTCCACCGGACTGAGTCCAGCACAGCTAGATGGTGCCTGGCTACCACCACTGACTGCTCTGACAGGGATCACAACAGAGGGTCCTGGACAGAGCTGGAGAAAAACATAGAACAAAATTCTAACTCACAAAAGAAGACCAGACTTACGGGCCTGACAGAGACTGGAAAAACCACGAGAGTATGCCTGCTGGATACCCTTTTAGCTCAATAATGAAGTCACTCCTGAGGTTCACCCTTCAGCCAAAGATCAGACAGCCCCATAAAACAAAATGAGACTAATGGGGCACAACAGCCCAGGGACAAGGACTAGAAGGCAGGAGGGGACAGAAAAGCTGGCAATAGGGAATCCAAGTTCGAGAAGGGAGAGTGTTGACAGGTTGTGGGGTTATTAACCAATGTCATAAAACAGTATGTGTACTAACTGTTTAATAAGAGACTACTTATTCTACAAACTTTCATCTAAAGTACAATAAAAATAAAAATAATGAAAAAAAAGGAGAACACTTTGGAACTTGGAGGGGTCCCTCTTCTCTTATTTTAGGATGAGCAGGCCTTGGTAAAGCCTACTGTTAAAAATTACATAGATTATCCAGAACCAAACTGCCTGGATTCAAATCCTGGCTCCGCCATTTGCAAGCTATAACTTACGGCAAGTTACTAATTACTCTGTGTCTCAGTTTTTTCATCTGTAAACTAGAACTTTAAAGAAAAAGCATCTACCTCATAAGATTGTTAGGAGAATTCAGTGAGCTAATATTAGTTAGGTGCTTAGAGCAGTACATGGCACATAAACGTTTAACAAGTGCTGTTGATATTATTACTCAGGAGAAGTCATACTTAAGCTATTGTACTCCACTGAAAGCTTAGACAGTGGTGGAAGTGGAATTAGGCATTCCTCAGGCAGTGTTCTCCCCGGAGTCAAGGTATAGCCTTGATTATATAATTCAATTCAGAAATCGTATTTATGCCAGGCACTGTCTTAGGTAGTTTGCATGTATCATCTCTTTTGCTCCTCACAGCTACTCCAAGAAGCAAGTACAGGCATACTTCAGAGATATTATGGGCTCGCAATAAAGTGAGTCACATGAATTTTTTGGTTTTCCAGTGCATATAAAAATTATGTTTACACTATACCCTAGTCTACTAAGTGTGCAATAGCATTATGTCTAAAAAATGTACATAACTTTTTAAAAAAATGCTTTATTACTAAAAAGTGCTAACCATCATCTGAGCCTTCAGTGAGCTGTAATCTTTTTGCTGGTGGAGTGGCTTGGCCTCAGTGTTGATGGTTGTTGACCGATCAGGTTGGTGCTTGCTGAAAGCTGAGATGGCTGTGACAATTTCTTAAAATAAGACAATGAAGTTGGCCACATTGACTGACTCTCCCTTTCATAAAAGATTTCTCTGTAGCATGCGATGCTGTTTGATAGTATTTTACCCACAGTAGAACTTCTTTCAAAATTGGAGTCAGTCCTCTCAAACCCTGCCACTGCTTTATCAACTAAGTTTATGTAATATTCTAAATCCTTTGTTGTCATTTCAACAATGTTCACAGCATCTTCATCAGGAATAGATTCCATCTCAAGAAAGTTCTTTCTTTGCTCATCCATAAGAAGAAACTCCTCATCCATTAAAGTTTTATCATGAGATGGCAGCAATTCAGCCACATCTTCAGACTCCACTTCTAATTCTAGTTCTCTTGCTATTTCCACCATATCTGAGTTACTTCCTCCACTGAAGTCTTGAACCCCTGAAAGTCATCCATGAGGGTTGGTATCATCTTCTTCCAAACTCCCATTAATGTTGATACTCTGACCTCCTCCCATGAATCACAAATGTTCTTAATGACATCTAGAATGGTGGATCCTTTCCAGAAGGTTTTCAATTCACTTTGCCCAGATCCATCAGAGGAATCACTATCTATGGCAACCTATAGCCTTACAAAATGTATTTCTTAAATAATGAGACTTGAAAGTCAAAATTACTCCTTGATCCATGGGCTGCAGAATGGATGCTGTGTTAGGAGGCATGAAAACAATATTAATCTCCTTGTACATCTCCATCAGAGCTCTTGGTTGACCAGGTGCATTGTCAATGAGCAGTAATATTTTGAAAACAATCTTTTTTTCTGAGCAGTAGTTTTCAACAGTGGGCTTAAAATATTCAGTAAACCATGATATAAACAGATGTACTGTCATCCAGGCTTTGTTGTTCCATTTATAGAGCACAGGCAGTGTAGATTTAGCATAATTCTTAAGGGCCCTAGGATTTTCAGAATGGTAAATGAGCATTGGTTTCAACTTAAAGTCACCAGCTGCATTAGCCCCTAACAAGAGAGTCAGCCTGTCCTTTGAAGCATTGAAGCCAGGCACTGACTTCTCTTCTCTAGCTATGAAAGTCTTACGTGGCATCTTCTCCCCGTATAAGGTTGTTTCATCTACATTGAAAATATGTTGTTTAGTGTAGCCACCTTCATCAATTATCTTAGCTAGATCTTCTGGATAACTTGCTGCAGCTTCTACATCAGCACTTTGCTTCTTCACTTTGCACTTTTATGTTATGAAGAAGGCTTCTTTCCTTAAACCTCATGAACCAAACTCTGTTAACTTCAAACTTTTCCTCTGCAGCTTCCTCACGTCTCTCAGCCTTCACGGAATTGAAGAGAGTTAGGGCTTTTCTCTGGATTAGGCTTTGGCTTAAGGGAATGCTGTGGCTGGTTTGATCTTCTATCCAAACCACTAAAACTTTCTCCATATCAGCAATAAAGGTGTTTCTTATCATTTGTGTGTTCACTTTTAATTTCCTTCAAGAACTTTTCCTTTACATTCACAACTTGGCTAACTGTTTGGTGCATGTGATGGTTAAGATTGTACGTCAACTTGGCCGGACCATGATTCTGTGTTTTGGCAGTTGTATAATGTTGTGATCACTTCCCTGTTGAAATTTGATGTGATCACCTCCATGATGGAATCTGCTGAATGGTACCGGCTGGGGCAGGGCCTGTGGCGGCTCAGCCTTCATCTCTCTGCCCTCCACCAGCTACTTCCTTCCTGCTCACCTTGCCAAGATTTTCAGCTTGCTCAGGACCCAGCAGCTGCCTCTTGTCATCTCACCTCCAGTTCTTGGGACTTGAGCTAGCAGCTTACCTGTCAGTCTTGGAATTTGTCAACCTTCACAGCCTGTGAGTGGGAGCCCTGCTCTCCAACCTGCCAACCTTGAGCTCGCCAGCTTCTGCAGCTGTGTGAATTGGGAGAAGCCTCTACCCTGATCCACGGACTTGGGATGTTCTAGTCTCAACAATTGTGTAAGCTGTTTCCTTGATATAAATCTATCTTATATATATTTATATGCTTTACTGGTTTTGCTTCTCTAGAGAACCCAGCCTAAGACAGTACAAGAGGCCTAGCTTTTGGCCTATCTCAGCTTTTGACATGCCTTCCTCAAAAAGCTTAATCATTTCTAGCTTTTGATTTAAAGTGAGAGATGTGCAACTCTTTCTTTCCCTTTCTTTCCCAACACTTAGAGTCCTTTGTAGGGTTGTTGATTGGCCTATTTTCAATATTGTCGTGTCTCAGGGAATAGGGAGGTCTGAGGAGAGGGAGAGAGATTAGGGAACAGTCAGAACACACACAACATTTATCGATTAAGTTTGCTGTCTTATATGGGCGCAGTTTGCCACACCCCAAAACAATTACAATAGTAACATCAAAGATCACTGATCACGGATAACCATAACAGATATAATAATGAAAAAGTTTGAAATATTGCAAGAATTACCAAAATGTGACATACCGACATGAAATGAGCACACGCTGTTGGAAAAACGGCGCCGACAGACTTGCTCCAACGCAAGGTTGCCACAAACCTTCAATTTGTAAAAAACACAATATCTGTAAAGTGCAATAAAGTGAAGCACAATAAAACGAGGTATGCCTGTAGTATCATCCCCATTTTGTAGATGCATAAGGTGAGGTTTAAAGAGGTTAACTGACTGACTCAACATCATGAAGCTAATAAGATTCCTCGGCCAACCTCTGAGGTTTTGATTCAGTAGGCCTGGGGTAAGGCCCAGGAATCTGCATTACAACAAATGCCCCTCCCCCATCTTCCCAATTCTGATGAGGGTGGCTCCTTTACTGTACTTTGGAAAACTCTGGCCTACATGATCTGTAAGGCTCTCTTTGGCTCCAAAGTCTGTGAATATGAGAAAGTCCATCCCTGTGGAGCGCACAGTATAGTGGGGAAGGCACTTTGTTACTCCTATTAACTTTGTCTGTTTGCTAAATGAATTAACTCAGTTCACATCATGGTTTCCTGATACAGCCATTCTCTAACAAGCACTCTGAGGCTCAAAGTGTCCCCCAAGTGTTTTAAATTATAGAATCTTTTTTTTTCTAAATCTATGATTCCAAAATTAAATTAAATAAAAATGCTCTGAGCCCCAAAAGTCTTTTCTTAAGTTTGGGGCAATTCATTTGGCAGTCAAACCTGAACTGAACTAAAGTAAAGTTATTTACAGATGTTATTTAAACCACTTTTTGTAAACATCTATACATTTCACTGCAAAAATATTAATATACTTGATTTTGGGGTTTTATTGTTTTATTAGTGATCTACGGTTTGCTCTTGACTGCTGGCCTAAAGGTTGGTGGTTTGACATTACCCAGTGGTACCATGGAAGAAAAAGCCTGGTGATCTCCTTCTGTTAAAATTTCAGCCAACAAAACCCTATGGGGCAGTTCTATTCTGTAACACATGGGGTTGCCATGAGTCAGAAATCAACTCAACGGCATTTAACAACAACAACTGTAGCATAACAAATTACCCCAGAATTTAGTAGCTTAAAACAATATTTATTATTGCACTGTTTCTGTGAGTGAGGAATTCAGAAGTGGCTTAACGGGGTAGTTCAGGCTCAGAGCCTCTGATATTACAGTCAAGATGTTTCTGGGCATTGGGGGGATATACAATTTTGCAACAATGGTAATAACAACTAAAAAATATGTGTTCGGTTACATAGATATATAAAACCAAAACCCATTGCTGTCAATCACCTCCAACTCATAGTGATCCTACAAGACAAAGTAGAATTGGCCCATAGGGTTTCCAAGGAGTAGCTGGTAGATTCAAACTGCCGACCTTTCGGTTAGCAGCTGAGCTCTTGACTACTGCGCCAGCAGGACTTCATATGTATATACATGTTTATGTGTGCTGCATATATTTTCAAGTATAAAATAAAGCTTATAGGGGGCAAAAAGAAAAAAAAAAAAGGTCTTTCATTGACCACCCAACGTATCTGCAACAAAACATGTATGAAACTGAAATTAATTTTTTTTATTTTCTCTGAGGGGGAAATAAAAGGATGTTTCTGGGGCTGAAGTTACTTGAAGGCTTGACGGGGGCCGAGGGATTCACTTCTAAGACAGCTCAGCTTGATCACATGACTGTTGGCAGGAGAAAGCATAACGCCTTTTATGACGTAGTCTCTGAAGTTTCACATGATCACTTTATTTCACATGGTCTGCTTTATTCTGTTAGAACCAAGTTACCAAGTTCAGCCTACACTCAAGAAGTGGGGAATTAGGCTCCACCTCTTGAAGGGAGGAGTATCAAGGAACTTGTGGGCATGTTTAAAAGCCACCACAGAGATGTCGCCGGTACCTCACTGGGGGTGCTCTGTGATATGTATGGAAAAGTAATGTCCTCATAAAGCCTGAAAAATTCTGAAGTGCAGTTGTCACCAAGAGTTTTGGATACTGGATTGTGTTTCTGTAGTATCATGATAAGCTTATAGTATGGCTTTTATAACTTTAAATAAGCCAGAACAACATAGACTGCTTTAGAATATTTTCAAGCTAGAAGGAACCTCATAGATTATCCAGTAACTGCATTCTAGTCCAATTTCTTTTACTCTACAGATGAGTCATTTGAGACCTAGAGAGGAAAAAACAAGTATTTGCTAAGAACATGTATCCTATGTTTTAAGCATTGTGCTAAGTGCTTTATATGTTATGAAATTCTCCCAGCAAACCCATTACCATCTTGGCTTTATTGATGAGGAAAATAAGGATCAGAGGTGAAGTCATGTGTCCCAGATCACACATTATTTGTCTCGGAGATTAGGCTAAAACCCATATCTCCCAAGTGCCAGCCAGAGCCCTGTCCGTCTAACATCCCACTGATAACCCCCTGGGATGTGACAGCAAAGTTGGCCAAGGCCTAGGTGCCATATCCCTGGTGGATCAAGGTTCTCTCTAGCCTGTAGATCTTTCCCACCTCCTGCTTCCTCAGGCATTGTTCAATCTTAGACTCTTCTGTGGTAACCAGAAAAGAACCCCAAAATTTGCAGAAGACCATGATCCTGTTCCTTATTGCCTCACCCCGAGCCTGGGATTCTGAACTTCAAGCACTGCAGGTGCTGTTAAATTGCAATAGGGTGGGCTCCCATTTTGGGATGTCTTCACAGGGTACGTGTCACTTCTACTCTCTCACCTAAGAGGAGTTCCAGAACAGGACTTCATCCTCAGGGGGCTATGGCTGGAAATAGCCTTCCCAAGGGCTGTTGACTTTAAATTCCACTAAGCTATGCCATCATTTGGGATCTAAGTAAAAAAGTCATAATAACAGTGGTCATACTAACAGTATCAGTTAGGAATCTTTTGGTGACAGATGTCAGAAACCCCAATCGAAATGACTTAACCTAAAGGGGAATTAACTGGAAAGTCAGTCCAGATGTAGAGTTGACTTCAGATATGCCATGATGCAGAAAGTCAAATATTCCAGAAGGACTTGATTTCCTTTTCATCTCTGAACTCTACTCTGTGTTGGCTCCACTCTCAGATAACCTGACTTGGTCCCTAAGCCAATCACGATCACATGAGGAATGCATTGTTCTCAGTCCTGGGTCACATGATACTCCTACGTGAGGGTCTGGGAGACAGTAAAACTGGAGGCTGTTATGGAAGCACAGTAGTGCCCCCTTAGCTGTGGGGCTACCTTCCAAGACGCCCATGGATGCCAGAAACCATGCATAGTACCGAACCTGATATACACTATGTTTTGTCCTATACATACGTATCTATGATAAATCTTAATTTATAAGTAAGGCACAGTAAGAGGTTAACAACAATCACAAATAAATAATAAAATAGAACAATAATAACAATACACTATAATAAAAGTTATGTGAATTTGGTCTCCCGGCTGGATGGAGTAGGATGGCACAAGATTTCATCACGCCACTCATTTAACATTTTTGGACCACGGTTGACCTCCAGTTAACTGAAACCATGGAAAGTGAACCATGGATAAGGGGGGACTAATGTAGAATGAAGGGATGCTGCCAACAAATATCTGCAACAAACTTTTGAGCTCTTACTATGTACCAGGCTCTGTGATAAGCCCTCTACACGCATGATCTTAATCTTTATAAACAACCCTAAGGGGCGGGGGGACTCTATGAGACATGTATTATTATTATTATCCACATATAACAGATGAAGAAACTGAAGCTCAGAGAGGTTAAGTAACATGTTCAATGTCACACAGCTAGTAAGTGATAAAGCTGAGTTTGAACTTGGATCTGTCTAAGAGTCATTCTTGTTCTATTTGATGAAGCTGCCTATGGCATCACCTTCCTCTGAGTACTTTAGGCTGAAACATCAGAGTCTTTTTCAACATCTTCTCTTTCATTTTCAGTATCCCACTAGTCATCAGATTCAGTTGATCCTACTTCCTCCATGTCTGATCTTTCTCTTCCCATCTTTCATTTCCCTTGCCACTGCCCTAGGTAAGGACTTGATCATTTCTCCCTGGACTATTAAACAGCTTACTCTTACACAAGAGACCACACATACACTGGTGGCCTGATGGCCATTTTAACTTAAAAACTCATATACAAAAGTTTATTGTTTTTGTTAGTTGCCATCGAGTCAGCTCCAACTCATGGCAACCTTATGTATAAAAGAAGGAAACACTGTCCAGTCCTGCGCCATCCTCACAATCTTTGGTATGTTTGAGCCCATTGTTGCAGCCACCATGTCAGTCCATGTCATGGAGGGTTTTCTTTGTTTTCACTGACCCTCTACTTTACCAGGCCCTGGTGGCACAGCAGTTAAGAGATAAAAATTGACTCAATGGCAACAGGTTTGGTTTTGGTTCTACTTTACCAAACATTTAGTTACACAAAAAAAATCTATATTGTCTCGCTTTCTTTGAAAACTAGAAAACTCTAGCAACACTGAGTCCACAATTTACATGGCAACATGGTTGAAATTGGGCAGTAGCTGCCCACAATGAGAAGACATCAGTGGTTCAGTCAGCCCCATCCCTCTTGCTTCTTTCATCGAGATCTTCTTACTCATTTAAGTTCCTTGCCTGCCCCCTGTAGGCATCCAAATTTGCAAGTCCAGTATCTAGTCCTTCCTCATTTCTTGTGGTCACTAGTGTTAATCTTCCTAAATTGTGATCTGATTATTCCACTTTCATATTAGAAAAAAAAAAAAAAAACTTAATAGTTCTTCATTGCCTAAAGATACACTACAAGTCTGGCTACAGTCTACTTTTCCAGGCTTATCTCCTGCTGAACAAACCCTCACGCCCTCTACTGTAACCACTCCCTTTTTTTATATGCCCAGCATTCCCTCTTCCACAGGTGTTTGCTCAAGCCTTATCATCTGAGTCTGTAATGTCCTTCCTTGGTCTTCTACATCACCTCGCATCTACTCTTTGAAGTCCCACATACTTTTTGTTTTTTTAATTTATTTTGTTGTTGTTGTTGAGAATATACACAGCAAAACATACACCAATTCAACAGTTTCTACATGTATAGTTCAGTGACACTGATTACATTCTTTGAGTTGTGCAACCATTCTCACCGTCTGTTTCTGAGTTGTTCCTCCCTCAGTAACATAAATTCACTGCCCCTAAGATTCCCATCCAATCATTTAAGTTGCTGTTGTCAATTTGATCCCATGTAGATAGTTCTTAAAAGAGCATAATGCTCAAGGCAGATCTTTTTTACTAGTTAAGCTATTGTTCAGTTTTAAAAAGACTTTAGGTGATATTTTTGGTTCAAGGTTCAAGATTATCTCAGGGCAATAGATTCAGGGGCTCGTCTACCCTCCATGGCTCCAGAAAGTCTAGAGTCCATGAGAATTTGAAATTCTGCTCTGCATTTTCCACCTTTTGATTGCGATTCTTCTACGGAATTTCTGATCAAAATGTTCAGTAATAGTAGCCATGCACCACGCAGTTCTTCTGGTCTCATGGAAAAGGAGGCAGTTGTTTTTGGAGGCAATTAGCCACACATTCCATAGCCTTCTCCTATTCCTGACTCTCCTTCTTCCTCTACTGTTTCAGGTGAATACAGACCAATTGTTGTGCTCTGGATGGCTGCTTGCAAGCTTTTAAGACCCCAGGCACTACACAATGAACTAGGAGGTAGAAGCACTAAATACATTATTAAGCCAGTTAACTGGAATGTCCCATGAAACTATGACCCGAGACCTCCAAACCGAGGAACCAAATCCCATGTAATGTTTGGTTGTACGTAAGCAGCCTCAGGGGTTACTCTTTTTTTTATTTATTTTGTCTGTGGTAAATATATTTATCATACAACTTTTGCCAATTTAACTTTTCATAGGTGTATGACTTTTTAATGACAAGATCAATTTTTACCTCCACCATGAACGCTTGTTATCCCCTCCACAAAAATTAATACATTCCTGCTCCATACTCCACCAGCACATTTTTTTGAGCCTCTATTATGAATGACATTTACCATTATGATAGTTTTTTTTATCATAATTAATAGATGAGTACTTAAATAAATAATAGTTAATATTTATGTAACACATCTGTCAGTTTGTCATACTGTGGGGGCTTGCGTGTTGCTGTGATGCTGGAAGTTATGCCACCAGTATTCAAATACCAGCACAGTAATCCGTGTTGGACAAGTTTCAGCGGAGCTTCCAGACTAAGACAGACTAGGAAGAAGGACCAGGCAGTCTACTTCTGAGAAGAATTAGCCAGTGAAAGCCTTATTAATAGCAACAGAACATTGTCTGATATAGTGTCAGAAGATGAGCCCCTCAGGTTGGAAGGCACTCAAAAGACAGCTGGGGAAGAGGTACCTCCTCAGAGTCGACCTTAATGACGTAGGTGGAGTCAAACTTCTGGGACCTTCGTTGGCTGACGTGGCATGACTCAAAATGAGAAGAAACAGCTGCAAACATCCATTAGTAATCAGAATGTGGAATGTATGAAGCATGAATTTATGAAAATTGGAAATCATCAAAAATGAAATGGAACGCATAAACATCGATATCCTAGGCATTAATTAGTGAGCTGAAATGGGCTGGTATTGGCCATTATGAATCAGACAATCATATGGTCTACTATGCCAGGAATGACAAATTGAAGAGGAATGGCATTGCATTCATCGTCAAAAAGAACATTTCAAGATCTATCCTGAAGTACAACGTTATCAGTGATAGGATAATATCCATACACCTACAAGGAAGAACAGTTAATACGAATATTATTCAAATTCATGCACCAACCACTAAGGCCAAAGATGAAAAAATTGAAGATTTTTACCAACTTCTGCAGTCCAAAATTGATCGTACATTCAATCAGGATGCATTGATAATTACGGTAACTGGAATTAGAAAGTTGGAAAAAAGAAGGATTGGTAGTTGGAAAATATGGCCTTGGTGACAGAAATAATGCCAGAGATCACATGATAGAATTTTGCAAGACCAATGACTTCTTTTTTAGTTTGTTTTATTGTACTTTAGATGAAGGTTTACAGAACAAATAGTTTCTTATTAAACAGTTAGTACACATATTGTTTTATGACAATGGTTAACAACCCCATGACATGTCAGCATTGTCCCTTCTCAACCTTGGATTCCCTATTACCAGCTTTCCTGTCCCCTCCTGCCTTCTAGTCCTTGTCTCTGGACTCTTGTGTCCCATTAGTCTCGTTTTGTTTTATGAGGCTGTCTAATCTTCAGCTGAAGGGTGAACCTTGGGAGTGACTTCATTACTGAGCTAAAAGGGTGTCCAGGGGCCATACTCTCGAAGTTTCTCCAGTCTTTGTCAGGCCAGTAAGTCTGGTCTTTTTTGTGAGTTAGAATTTTGTTCTACATTTTTCTCCAGCTCTGTCCAGGACCCTCTGTTGTGATCCCTGTCAGAGCAGTCAGTGGTGGTAGCTGGGTATCATCTAGCTGTACTGGACTTTGTCTAGTGAAGTCCATGGTAGCTGTGGTCCATTAGTCCTTTGGACTAATCCTTTCCTTGTATCTTGTTTTCTTCATTCTCCCTTGCTTCCGAAGACGTGAGACTAGTGGAGTATCTTAGATGGCTGCTCACAGGCTTTTAAGACTCCAGACGCTACTCACCAAGGTAGAATGTAGAACGTTTTCTTTATAAACTGTGTTATGCCAACTGAGTTAGATGTTCCCCGAGACCATGGTCTCCACAGCCCTCTGCCCGGCAATTCAGTCCCTCAGGGAGTTTGGATGTGTCTATGGAGCTTCCATAACCTTTCCTTGTACAAATTGTACTGGCTTCCCCAATCTTGTGTACTGTCTTACCTTTCACCAAAGTTACCACTTATCTATTGTCTATTTAGTATTTTCCCTCACCCCTCCCATCCCTCATAACCAACAAAGATTGTTGCTTTTTGTGTGTAAACTTTTTCTTGAGTTTTTACAGTAGAGATCTCATACAATATTTGTCCTTTTGTGATTGACTTATTTCACTCAGCATAATGTCCTCCAGTTTCATCCATGTTATGAGATGCTTCATAGATTCATCATTGTTCTTTATCGTTGCATAATACTCCATTGTGTGTATGTACCATAGTTTGTTTATCCACTCATCTGTTGTTGGGCATCTAGATTATTTCCATCTTTTTGCTATTGTGAACAATGCTGCCATGAACATGGGTGTGCATATGTCTACTTGTGTGACAGCTCTTATTTCTCTGGGATATATTCCTATGAGTGGGATTGCTGGATTGTATGGTATTTCTATTTCTAGCTTTCTAAGGAAGCACCATATCATTTTCCAAAATGGTTGTATCATTTTGCATTCCCACCAGCAGTGCATAAGAGTTCCAATCTCCCGGCAGCCTCTCCAACATTTGTTATTTCCAGGTTTTTGATTTGTGCCAGTAATGCTGGGGTGAGATGGTATCTCATTGTGGTTTTAATTTGCATTTCTGTAATGGCTAGTGATCCCGAGCATTTCCTCATGTGTCTGTTGGCCACTTGAATGTCTTCTTTGGTGAAGTGTCTGTACATTTCCTTTGCCCATTTTTTAAATGGATTATTTGCCTTTTTGTTGTAGAGGTGTTGGATTTTCTTGTAGATTTTAGAGATTAGACCTTTGTCTGACTTGTAATGTCCAAAAATTTTTTATCAGTCTGTAGGTTCTCTTTTCACTCTTTTGGTGAAGTCTTTTGATGAGCATAAGTGTTTGATTTTTAGAAGATCCCAGTTATCTAGCTTATCTTCTGGAGTTTGTGTGTTGTTGGTTACGGCGTGTATCCTGTTAATGCCATGTATTAGGGCCTCTAGCATTGATCTTGTTTTTTTATTCTATGAACTTTATAGTTTTTGGCTTTATATCTAGGCCTTTGATCCATTTTGAATTAGGTTTTGTATATGATGTGAGGTATGGATCCTGTTTCATTTTTTTGCAGATGGACATCCAGTTTTGCCAGCACCATTTGTTAAAAAGACTGTCTTTTCCTTATTTGATGGACTTTGGGCCCTTGTTGAAGACCAGGTGACCGTAGGTGGATGGATTTACATCTGGGTTCTCAATTCTGTTCCATTGGTCAATGTATCTGTCGTTGTACCAGTACCAGGCTGTTTTGACTACTGTAGCTGTATAGTAGGTTCTGAGGTCAGGTGGTGTGGGTCTTCCTACTTTATTCTTCTTCTTCAACAGTGCTTTACCTATTCAGAGCTTCTTCCCTTTCCATATAAAGTTAATGATTAGTTTTTCCAACTCTTTAAAGAATGTTGTTGGTATTTGGACTGGGGTTGCATTGTATTTGTAAATTGCTTTGGGTAGAATTGTCATTTTCACAATGTTGAGTCTATCTATCCATGAGCATGGTATATTTTTCCATTTATGTAGATCCCTTTGGGTTTCTTGCAGTAGTATTTTGTAGTTTTCTTTTTCATCCATGGTTAGATTTATTCCTAAGTATTTTATTTTTTATGGGCTATTATAAATGATATTGTTTTCCTGATATCCTTTTCATTGTTCTCTTTATTGGTGTATAGGAATCCGACCGATTTTAGTATGTTTACCTTGTATCCTGCTACTCTGCTGAATCTTTCTGTTAGTTCCAGTAGTTTTCTTGCGGAGTCTTTTGGATTTTCTATGTATAGTATCATATCATCGGCAAACAGGGACAGCTTAACTTCTTCATTACCAATTTGGATGCCCTTTATTACTTTTTCTTGCCTTATTGCTCTAGTTAGAACTTCCAGGACAATATTAAATAGGAGTGAAGACCAATGACTTCTTAACTGCAAATATCTTTTTTCACCAACATAAACAGTGACTATGCACAGGGACTTTGCCAGATGGAATACACAGGAATCAAATTGACTACATCTGTGGAAACAGATGATGGAAAAGCTCAATATCATCAGTCAGAACAAGGCCAGGGGCCGACTGTGGAACAGACCATCAATTGTTCACATGCACTTTGAAGTTGAAGCTGAAGAAAACTAGAACAAGTCCAGGAGAGCCACAGACGACCTTGAGTATATCCCACTTGATTTTAGAGACCATCTCAAGAATAGATTGGACGCATTGAACACTAATGACCGAACACCAGACGAGTTGTGGGATGACATTAAGAACATCATCCTTGAAGAAAGCAAGGGGTCATTAAAAAGAGAGGAAAGAAAGAAAAGACCAAAATGGATGTCAGGGTCCCACCTGGCCCAGTCTGGTGATGTCATCGCTCCACGCCCCTTCCTCCCCCCCCGCCCCGCTCTGGTCCCAGGTGGGAGCTGTCGCCAACCTTTGCCCACTGCTTCTGCCACCACCAAAATGTCTACAAGTGCACCTACAGGTTCAAGGGCTGTATTACTGCCAGAGGTAATCAAAGACTGCAGCAGACACAAAACCAAGTGGATGAGGTGGTGGACACCATGGCGCGTCAACATGGACAAGGTGTTAGAAAGAGATCAGAAGCTCTCTGAGCTGGACAACTGTGCAGATGTGCTGCAGGCAGGAACATCCTAGTTTGAAACAAGTGCTGCCGAGTTGAAGAGAAAATATTGGTAGAAGAATTGTAAGATGTGGGCAATTGGGATTAGCGTTGTAGTTATTGTTATCATTATCATCATCATCATCATCGTGTGAGGTATTTCTTCTTGAATATCCTGTGAAACTCAAGCCTACTGTTCAAGAAACCTCTCCAAGGCTTTTGACTTAGAATCTGCTATATTATCAAGTTTACCTACTGTTATATATAAAATTATTATTTTTGGTTAGTTAATGTAAAGTTTAGTTTCTATGAAATGTGCCTTTATTTTTTAATATGCACTCTAAACTAGAAGTGTAGTCAGCCCAGCCCACATTTTGCCCAGTGTCTTTACAGATTTACATACGGGCTGATGAAGAGGCCTTCTAAAGTTGCAAAGTGTTATAATCTGATTAATTGCTGTTGATTCCAGTTAAGAGAATTTGTTCCAACTTAGCTGTCCTCTTCATATGATATTGTCTTCAGAGTCACATTTTAAACCTTTGAGTAATCAGATTTCCAACTTGGGCCTTCCCAAAAGAACACTACTACCTAACCTAAATCTATGACAATAACAGGCCATGCCTTATTTTGATATTTTTCTGAGTCCCTGTAAAAGAACCCACTACTGTTTATAAGCACTACTGGCACTTTTGCTGCATTTAAAATAAAATGCTGGTGACGAATTTTTGCTCCTATATTAGATATGAAGATGTTTACCTTCTTGTTAGTAAGTTTAACTTGCTAAAAAATAGTATCTTAATCAGAAATAATAACCCCTTTAAAAACACTGTTTTTATAGAACTGTGGCTATGACCAAAGTTTCTATTTTGCCAAAAAGTTAAATCCCAATAAATGTCCAGTAAACCTGTTCCTAAGAGATAAATGCAGAAAAGTGCCAAATGGAACTCAACGTGCCCTTCAAAATTAAAACTGTAATATTGTGCTGAACCTGTACATCTTGGCAGGCCATCCTTGCCTTTGAGATGCTGTGACTCCCCTTCCAATTCAGCATTTTCCCAGGGGCTAGAGGAGGTTTGTGCCAGACTCTGTCTCATAGATAGAGTGTTTTACCTAGCAGTCTGCAGATTATCAGCTGTGGACTCCAATACATTTCTAATAATTATGTGAGAAACAATTTTGTAGCTTCAAGTAAGACTGTCTATGCATTTGATCATTATCTGGCCCAATCCTCTTAGACTATAGCTTTTTGGAGTTTATTTCCTACTTTTACTCCATATTACACTTCTCGAATCAGTCTTCTAAATTATGTTTTCAGTTAGGCATTGGTCAGGGGTGGATGGGTGGATGACTTTTCACAGAGGATAGCTAATCAGAGACTTTGATATCATAAGCTGTTTGCACAAGATGCTGCTTGGGAATAGCTGCTGCCATTTGAGAGACTTTGTTGTGTACTGTGAGACTTCCAACCTCAGGGTATATGGCTTAAAGACAGGAGTGCAGGTATGAAGGAAAACAGGCAAGGGGGCACAAGGTAGCCACACAGAGGCTTCTCCACTCTGTGGTCCATCGTTACTGGAATGTTCTAAAATTCTTATTCACATGCTATTATGTGACTTACAAAGCAAGAACAGCTGAGGTGCACCAGGACATGACTTCCATTTCTTTCATATTTCTTCCCCTAACATCACTAAAATGATGTAATGTTGAAGACTTGCCTTACAGCGTGCCCAGCTGAGAGCACAGAGCAGCTGTCAGTGTCAGGACATTAACGGTCCTCTGCACAGGGACTCTAGCCAGGTCTGACTCTGAACCACCGTGCTCTCTCCATGGCCTCAGTGCTCAGTCCCTTATAACCCACTGGCTCCTGCATTAACCTAGAATACCTCACTTGTACATGTGTGCTCATCTGGGAACTTTCCCACCATAATGGACTGAATAAAATGCTTATAAACATTTAAAAAAAAAAAAAAGGGTGTCAGAAGAGACTCTGAAACTTGCTCTTGAACATCAAGTAGTTAAAGCAAATGAAAGAATTGATGAAGTAAAAGAGCTAAAGAGAAGATTTCAAAGTGGGGGGCTCGAGAAGACAAAGTAAAGTATTATAATGACATGTGCAAAGACCTGGAATTAGAAAACCAAAGGGGAAGAACACGCTCAGCATTTCTCAAGTGGAAGAACTGAAGGAAAAATGCAAGCCCCGAGTTGCAATGCTGAAGGATTCTATAGGGAAAATATGAAACGATGCAGGAAGCATCAAAAGAAAATACAGGAATACACAGAGTCACTATACCAAAAAGAATTGGTCAACTCTCAGCCATTTCAGGAGGTAGCATATGATTAGGAACCGATGGCACTGAAGGAAGCGGTCCAAGCTTCACTGAAGGCATTGGCAAAAAACAAGACTCCAGGAATTGACAGAATACCAATTGAGATGTTTTAACAAATAGATGCAGCACTGGAAATGCTCACTCATGTATGCCAAGAAAATTGGAAGACACCTACCTGGCCAATCAACCTGAAGAGATCAATATTTATGCCTAGTCCCAAGAAAGGTGATCCAACTGAATGCAGAAATTATAGAATAATATCATTAATATCACATGCAAGTAAAATTTTGCTGAAGATCATTCATAAGTGGCTGCAGCAGTACATCAACAGGGAACTGCCGGAAATTCAAGCCTGATTCAGAAGAGGATGTGGAACCAGGGTTATCATTGCTGATGTCAGATGGATCCCAGCTGAAAGAAGAAAATACCAGAAAGATGTTTACCTGTGTTTTATTGACTGTGCAAAGGTATTGGACTGTGTGGATCATAACAAATCATGGATAACGTTTCAAAGGATGGGAATTCCAGAACACTTCATTGTGCTCATGAGGAACCTGTACATAGATCAAGAGGCAGTCGTTCGAAAAGAACAAGAGGGTACTGTGTGGTTTAATGTTAGGAAAGATGTGTTTCAGCGTTGTATCCTTTCGCCATACTTATTCAATCTATATGCTGAGGAAATAGTCCAGGAATCTGGACTATATGAAGAAGAATGTCTTCCTTGGAGGAAAACTCATTAACAACCTGTGTTATGCAGATGACACAACCTTGTATGCTGAAAGTGAAGAGGACTTGAAGCACTTACTGATGAAGATTAAAGACTACAGCCTTCAGTATGGATTACATCTCAGCATAAAGAAAACAAAAATCCTTACACCTGGACCAATAAGCAACATCATGATTAACAGAGAAAAGATTGACGTTGTCAAGGATTTCATTTTACCTGGATCCACAATCAACACTCATGGAAGCAGCAGTCAAGAAATCAAAAGATGGGAGTTCCGGCAAAATGGCGCTCTAGGCAGAAGCACCACGCCATCCCTCCACAGAAAAGATCTGAAAAACTAAGCCGAACAGAGAATACAACAATCCTGAAACCCTAAAACATCAAATGAAGAGATAAAGAACTCAGCCAAGCACCAAATGGACTGAGAAAACTGACAGAGAATGGAGAGCGAGGAGAGATTCATGCAAAGGTCCCCTACCAGCTAACATAGTGAGGATCCGCCATCTTGGACTCCTATCGGAGACCAGCAAACACGGGGTACGAGAAAGCAACCTCATGGAGCTTCCAGTGGGAGACAAAACAACTGGTAATTGGCGATATACGCTTTCCCACCCCCCACCCTTCTTCACCCCGACTCAGCCTCCTCTGCTTCCGGCCGCCACAGTCTCCTGACCGGGAAACAGTGGCTGCTTGGATTCCACACACCCAAACGGGTGGATGTCTGAGTGCCATTTGTTGGCTGCTGGTGTTACTTTTTTTCCACTTCTTTTTATTTCTTCCTTGCCTCTCCCCACCTCCCCCTCCTTTCGCTCAAGTACCTCACTCCGTGCACCATCTTTGCTTCTTCCTGAGGGGCTGCAGAGCTCAGGTAATTTGTGATATACGCTTTCCCACTCTCTACCCTTCTTCACCCACACTCGGCCCCCTCTGCTTCCCACGGACACAGTCTCTTGTCCAGAAACACCAGCCCGCACTAGCTGGCTCTCTGAGTGCCATTTGTTGGATGCTAGTGTTGCTTTTTTTGTTTTTTTCTGCTTCTTTTGATTTCTTACTTGCCTCTCGCCACCCCCCCCCCTTCACTCACTGACTCTGTGCACCATCTTTGCTTCTTCCTGAGGGGCTGCGGAGCTCCGTTTGAGTGTGGAGCTGCTTCCCGGTTTGGGCTGCCGCACTGGTGGGATCCCAGGGCTTTTGTTCATTTCTTTGTTTTGAATTGTTTGTTTGTTTTCTTTTCCTTTTCTTGAGTTGGGAGCCCTTTCTGGCCAGGCTGAGCTGCGTGGCAGGGAGACTCCCCTTCGGCTTCCACAGACATGCAGAGGGATCCCTGAGGACATTTCTTTTTATGTTGTTTTTTTTTTCCCCCCTGTTTCTTTGGGGGCCTTTCTTGTTTTTTTCTTTTAATTTGTTTTGTTTTCTTTTTCCTCTTTTTCCCTGTTTGTCTTTCTTCATTGCGCAGTTTCTTGTCTCTCTATATTTTCCTTCTCTTTCTGTTCCCTGAATACCTGGCGTTGTATACCTCTATGCCTTCTAGCCAGGCTGTACTGCAACACCTGAGAGTGACTTCCCCAGATCT
The DNA here is from genome assembly GCA_030035585.1 of Dugong dugon. Classification (NCBI taxonomy): domain Eukaryota; kingdom Metazoa; phylum Chordata; class Mammalia; order Sirenia; family Dugongidae; genus Dugong; species Dugong dugon. The sequence continues at coordinate 96,578,636 of CM057462.1, forward strand.
CATAGCTGTACTGGTGGGATCCCTGGGAACTTTGCAGTTCTTTAACCTTTCTGAGTCTTATTTATTCATTCTTTTCTTTTCTTCCTCCTCCCTTTCTGTTTTTCTCCATTTCATAGTCTCTCATCTCTCCGCTCCAACAGCAAGCTCCCCTAGCATTCTTTTTTGTTTGTTTGTATGTTTTTGGCTCTTGTTCCTCTCTCCTCTTTCCCATATCCATCTTAGCTCCACACATAACAATCTCCCCACTGCATCCTGCCTAGCTGCACCATTCGCTTGACATCACACCACCAAGCAGCACAGACACGGCTTATTGGAATCTGCCCTGCACTGATTATACTGACCCGCTCTGGTGGCTGTAGTAAGTGCCACAAACAACCAGTCCCAGTAACTCCTCTTCAGCTAGACCTGCCCTGCCATACCATATCTGAGTGACTGACCCTGCCAGTTGAAGAAGGAGGTGAAAACTATTGTGCCCACAGACGAGCAAACAACAAAAAACACACAGTCTGTCTGTTCAGACATAGTCAAAATTTTTTTTTAAAAAATGGACGAAACTAACAAATCTACAATCAATAAATGAGAAAAATAACTACTGAATGCCATGGAAACAGCAGACAATAACAAAACATTTACAAAAACAGGACAGAATGGTTCCAGTAGGTGTCCAAAATAAAACACCAGATGACTCTCCTCTGGAAGAAAATTCACTAGAACTACCTTATAGGGAATTCAGATCTCTAATACTCAGAATTCTCCAAGAACTGAGGCAAAAAGCTGACAAACATGAGGAAAAAATAGACAAATTCATAGAAATACGGACAAAAAATTGGAAGAATTCAGGAAAATAATGCAGGAACAAAATGCCAAAATAAATTCACAACTAGAAATCATACAAAGACAACAATTAGAAATCCAAAAGATAAACAACAAGATTTCAGAAATGGACGATGTCATAGAAGGGCTGAGAAGCAGATTTGAAACAGTGGAAGACAGGATCAGTGGAATTGAAGACAAACACTTGGATACAACTCTGTTTCAGGAAACCTCAGAAAAAAGAACAAAGAAAAATGAAGAGACCCTGAGAGTTATGTGGGACACAATTAAAAGAAAAAGTCTGCGAGTGATTGGAATTCCAGAACAGGGGGAGAAAACAGAAAACACAGAGAGGATCATTGAGGAACTGCTGACAGAAAACTTCCCCAATATCATGAAAGATGAAAAGCTGGCCATCCAAGAAGCTCAACGAACCCCATATAGAAGAGACACCAAAAGAAAATCACCAAGGCATATCATATTCACACTTGCCAAAACCAAAGACAAACCAAGAATCATGAGAGCAGCTTGTGAAAAACAAGAAGTCCCATACAGAGGAGAAACAATAAGACTAAGCACAGATTATTCAGCAGAAACCATGCAGGCAAGAAGGCAATGGGATAACATATATAAAATCTTGAAAGAAATAAATCGCCAGCCAAGAATAATATATCCTGTAAAACTCTTGTTCAAATTTCATGGTGAAATGAGGTCATTTCCAGATAAACAGAAATTAAGGGAATATGTAAAAGTCAAACCAAACTTACAAGAATTATTAAAGCGAGTTCTTCGATCTGAGGACAAATAGCTTCAGCTCACAGGCAGAACCTAGGACGCAGGATCGTACCAGCCAGATACCAATCTAGGAAATGAACTCTCGAGGACTATCCAAAACCAAAAGAAATACAACAGGGATAAGAGCAGTTAATCAGTAAATGACAACAACATCAAAACAAAAAAAGAGGGAATAAACGGCATAGGTATAGAACCTTCTAATGGAGAGGAAGGAAGGCAATACCAAGTAATGGTAGACTGCTTCAAACTTAGAAAGATAAGGGTAAAATTTATGGTAACCACAAAGAAAGTTAACAAACATACTCATAAAAAAAAAAAGAGGAAAAACATAAAGTCTCAGCAAAAACAAAACCTACAAAAACAAAAGAAATGAAAAAAAAAATCCACAAACAAAAGTAACTCAGCACAAGAGAATAAGAGCAAAGAAAACGTCAGCACCACAAAAAAAAGCACTATAAAATGACAACAATAAACCCACATCTATCAATAATTACACTGAGTGTAAATGGACTCAATGCACCCATAAAGAGATGGAGAGTGACAGAATGGATAAGAAAACAGGATCCATCAATATGCTGTCTCCAGGAGGCACACCTTAGAAACAAAGATGTGAATTTATTAGAAGTCAAAGGTTGGAAAAAAATATATCAAGCTAACAACTACCAAAAAAGAGCAGGAGCGGCAATTCTAATCTCAGATAAAATAGATTTTAAAATGAAATCTACCATAAAAGACAAGCAAGGACACTATATAATGATTAAGGGAACGATCCATCATGAAGACATAACCATAATAAACATCTACACACCCAATGACAGGGCTCCAAAATACATCAAACAAACTCTAACAACACTGAAAAGAGAAATTGACAGTTCCACAATAATAGTAGGAGACTTCAACACACCACTCTCAGTAAAGGACAGAACAACTAAGAAGAAACTCAGCAAAGATACAGAAGACCTAATGGGCACAATCAGCCAACTTGACCTCATAGACACATATAGAACACTCCATCCAACCACTGCAAAGTACACATTCTTTTCCAATGCACATGGAACATTCTCCAGAATAGCCCACATCTTAGGCCACAGAGCAATCCTCAACAAGATCCAAAATGCTGAGATAATTCAAAGTATCTTCTCTGACCACAATGCCATCAAGGTAGAAATTAACAATACAAAGAGCAAGGAAAAAAAAATCAACTACATGGAAACTGAATAATACCCTGCTTACACATCAGTGGGTAATAGAAGAAATCAGAGATGGAATCAAAAAATTCCTAGAATCAAAGGAGAATGAAAACATATCCTACCAAAACCTTAGGGACACAGCAAAGGCAGTCCTCAGAGGACAATTTATAGCAATAGATGCACATATCAAAAAAGAAGAAAGGGACAAAATGAAAACATTAACTAAAGAACTCAAACAAATAGAAAGAGAACAGCAAAAAAAAGCCCACAACCACCGAAAGAAAGGAAATAGTAAAGATCAGAGTGGAAATAAATGAAATAGAGAACAGAAAAACAATAGAAAGAATCAACAAAACCAAAAGTTGGTTCTTTGAAAGAATCAACAAAATCGACAAACCACTGGCCAGAATGACAAAAGAAAAACAGGAGAGGACACAAATAACCCAAATAAGAAATGAAATGGGGGACATTACAACAGACCCAACTGAAATAAAAAGGATTATAGCAGAGTATTATGAAAAACTATAGTCCGACAAATTTGAAAACCTAGAGGAAATGGATAAATTTCTAGAAACACATGGCCTACCCAAACTACAACAAAGTGATGCTGAAAATCTGAACAGACCCATAACAAGAGAAGAGATTGAAAAGTTAATAAAAAAACTCCCAACCAAAAAAAGCCCTCGCCCAGATGGCTTCACTGGAGAATTCTACAAAACATTTACAGAAGAGCTTGTACCAGTACTACTCAAGCTATTTCAGAGCATAGAAGAGGAAGCAAAACTTCCAAATTCATTCTATGAAGCCAGCATAACGCTGATACCAAAACCAGGAAAAGACGTCACAAAAAAAGAAAATTACAGACCAATATCTCTCATGAATATAGATGCAAAAATTCTTACGAAAATTCTAGCCAATAGAATTCATCATCATATCAAAAAAATAATACACCACGACCAAGTAGGATTCATACCAGGTATGCAAGGATGGTTCAACGTTAGAAAATCAATCAATGTAATCCACCACATAAATAAAAGGAAAGAAAAGAATCACATGATCATCTCAATTGATGCAGAAAAGGCATTTGACAAAGTCCAACACCCATTCCTGATAAAAACTCTCAATAAAATAGGTATAGAAGGCAAATTTCTCAACATAATAAAGGGAATCTATGCAAAACCAACAGCCAACATCATTCTTAATGGAGAGAGGCTGAAAACATTCCCCTTGAAAACAGGAACAAGACAAGGATGCCCTTTATCACCGCTCCTATTTAACATTGTCCTGGAAGTTCTAGCTAGAGCAATAAGGCAAGAAAAAGAAATCAAGGGCATCCAAATTGGTAATGAACAAGTTAAACTGTCCCTGTTTGCAGATGATATGATACTATACACAGAAAACCCTAAAGACTCCATGAGATATCTACTGGAACTAATAGAAAGATTCAGCAGACTAGCAGGATACAAGACAAACATTCAAAAATCAGTTGGATTCCTATACACCAATAAGGAGAACAATGAAATCAGGAAAACAATACCATTTTCAATATCCCCTAAAAAGATAAAATACTTGGGAATAAATCTGACCAGGGATGTAAAAGACCTATACAAAGAAAAGTACAAAACACTACTGCATGAAACCCAAAGGGATCCACATAAACGGAAAAACATACCATGCTCATGGATAGGCAGACTCAACATTGTGAAAATGACAATTCTACCCAAAGCAATTTACAAATACAACGCAATCCCGATCCATATACCAACAACACTCTTCAAAGAGATGGAAAAACTAATCATTAACTTTATATGGAAAAGGAAGAAGCTCCGAATAAGTAAAGCACTACTGAAGAAGAAGAATAAAGTTGGAGGACTCACACTACCTGACGTCAGAAGCCACTATACAGCTACAGTAGTCAAAACAGCCTGGTACTGGTACGACAGATACATTGACCAATGGAACGGAATTGAGAACCCAGATGTAAATCCATCCACCTACGGTCACCTGATCTTCGACAAGGGCCACAAGTCCATCAGATGGGGAAAAGACAGTCTTTTTAACAAATGGTGCTGGCAAAATTGGATATCCATCTGCAAAAAAATGAAACAGGACCCATACCTCACACCGTATACAAAAACTACTTCAAAGTGGATCAAAGACCTGAATATAAAGCCTAAAACTATAAAGTTCATAGAAGAAAAAATAGGACCAACACTTCATGCCTTAATACATGGCATTAACAGGATACAAACCATAACCATCAATGCACAAAACCCAATAGATAAGCTAGATAACTGGGATCTTCTAAAAATCAAACACCTATGCTCATCAAAAGACTTCACCAAAAGAGTAAAAAGAGAACCAACAGACTGATAAAAAATTTTTGGACAGTACAAGTCAGACAAAGGTCTAATCCCCATAATCTACAAGAAAATCCAACACCTCTACAACAAAAAGACAAATAATCCTAGTAAAAAATGGGCAAAGGAAATGAACAGACACTTCACCAAAGAAGACATTCAAATGGCCAACAGACACATGAGGAAATGCTCGGGATCACTAGCCATTACAGAAATGAAAATTAAAACCACAATGAGATACCATCTCACCCCGGCATTACTGGCACGAATCAAAAACACTGGAAATAACAAATGTTGGAGGGGCTGCAGGGAGATCGGAACTCTTATGCACTGCTGGTGGGAATGCAAAATGATACAACCATTTTGGAAAATAATATGGCGCTTCCTCAGAAAGCTAGAAATAGATATACCATTCAATTCAGCAATCCCACTCCTAGGAATATATCCTACAGAAATAAGAGTCGTCACTCGAATAGACATATGCACACCTATGTTCATGGCAGCATTGCTCACAATAGCAAAACGATGGAAACAACCTAGATGCCCATCAGCAGATGCGTGGATAAACAAACTATGGTACATACACACAATGGAGTACTATGCAATGAGAAAGAACAACAATGAATCTGTGAACCATCTCATAACATGGATGAAACTGGAGGACATTATGCTGAGTGAAATAAGTCAATCACAAAAGGACAAATCTTGTATGAGACCTCTATTTTAAAAACCCATGAAAAAGTTCACACACAAAATGTAACAATCTTTGTTGGTTACCAGGGATGGGGGTGGGGGAGGAATATTAAATAGATATCTTGGTATCTTGGGTAAAGTGTGAGACAGTACACAGTACAGGAGAAACTAGCACAACTTGTACAAGGAAAGGTCATGGAAGCCCCATAGACACATCCAAACTCCCTGAGGGACTGAATTGCTGGGCCGAGGGCTCTGGGGACCATGGTCTCGGGGAAGAGCTAACTCAATTGGCATGACACAGCTTATAAAGACAATGCTCTACATTCTACCTTGGTGAGTAGTGTCTGGGGTCTTAAATGCCTGTGAGCGGCCATCTAAGATAGTCCACTGGTCTCATCCCTTCGGGAGCAATGGAGAATGAAGAGAACAGGATACAATGAAAAGATTAGTCCGAAGGACTAATTGTCCACAGCTACCAAGGCCTCCACCGGACTGAATCCAGTATAGCTAGATGGTGCCCGGCTACCACCACTGACTGCTCTGATCGGGATCACAACAGAGGGTTCTGGACAGAGCTGGAGAAGGATGCAGAGCATAATTCTAACTGACACAAAAAAGACCAGATTTACTGGCCTAAAGAAGACTGGAGAAACCCCAAGAGTATGGCCCCAGACACCCTTTTAGCTCAGTGGTGAAGTTACCTCCGAGGTTCACTGTTCAGCCTGGGAGTGGACAGCCCCATAAAACCAAATGAGACTAACGAGGTACAGGAGTCCGGTGACAAGGGCCAGAAGGCAGAAGGGGACAAGGAAGCTGGTGATAGGGAACCCAAGGCTGAGTAAGTATATTGTTGATGTGTTGTGAGATTGTTAACCATTGTCATAGGGCAACATTTGTAGTAACTGTTAAATGAGAAACTATTTTGTTCTGTAAGCCTTCATCTTAAGTGAGAATAACAGCACAAATCAAAGAGCATAGTCAATGTCACTGAACTGTGCAGGTAGAAATTTTTGAAATGGTGTATCTTTGGCTATTTGTATTTTCACCAAAAAAAAAAAAAAAAAGGCTGAGAAGTTAGAGGGTTGATATGTTGTGGGGTTGTTAACCAATGTCATAAAACAACATGTGTACTTCTGTTTCATGAGAAACTATTTGTTCAGTAAGCCTTTACCTGAAGTACAATAAAAAAAATAAATTAAAAAAAAAAAAAAAGAAATCAAAAGATGCATTGCATTGGGTAAACCTGCTGCAAAAGACCTCTTTAAAGTGTTAAAAAGCAAAGATATCACCTTGAAGACTAAGGCATGCCTGACCCAAGCCATGGTGTTTTCAATTTTCTCATATGCATGGGAAATCTGGACAATGAATAAGGAATACCGAAGAAGAATTAACGCCTTTAAGTTATGGTGTTGGTGAAGAATATTGAATATACTATGGACTGCCAAAAGAACAAACAGATCTGTCTTGGAAGAAGTATGGCCAGAATTCTCCTTAGAAGCAAGGATGGTGAGACTTTGTCTCACATACTTTGGACATGTTATCAGGAGGGATCAGTTCCTGGAGAAGGACTTCATGCTTGGTAAAGTAGAGGGTCAGCGAGAAAAAGGAAGACCCTCGACAAGATGAATTGACACAGTGCCTGCAACAATGGGCTCAAGCATAACAATGATTGTGAGGATGGCGCAGGACCAGGCAGTGTTTTGTTCTGTTGTACGTAGTGTTGCTATGAGCTGGAACCGACTCAATTATATACTGACCACCACCCCTCTGTCAGTTTGTCTTACTGTGGTGGCTTGCATGTATGTTGCTATGATACTGGAGGCCATGCCATTGGTATTTCAAAAACCAGCAGGGGCATCCATGGTGGACAGGTTTCAGGGGAACTTCCAAACTAAGACAGAGTAGGAAAAATAGCCTGGCGATCTACTTCTGAAAATTAGCCAATGAAAACCCTATGAACATCCTGTCCAGAGCAAAGGAGAATTAAGAAAACCAAAGACACAGAAAATATTGGCCTAAAAGACTAAATGTCCACATGAACCAGAGCCTCCACCAGCCTGAGCCCAGAACAACTAGGTGGTACCCAGCTACCACTGCTGACTGCTGTGACAGGGATGACAACAGAGAGTACCAGACAGAAGGGTAGAAAAATATAGAACAGAATTCAAATTCATGAAAGAAGACCAGACTTACTGGTCTGACAGAGACTGGAGGAACCCCGGACACTCTGCTTACTCAGAGCTGAAACCACTCCCAAAGCCCACTTTTCAGACAAAGATTAGACAGGCCTATGAAAAAACAATAGACATGTGAGGAACATGCTTCCCAGTTCAATCAAATATGCGAGACCAAATGGGCAACTACAGCCCAAAAGCAAGACAAGAAGGCAGGAAGGGACAGGAACTGGGCAAATGGACACAGGGAACCTGGGATGGAAAGGGGCATGTGCTGTCCCATTGTGGGGATTGCAACCAATGTCACAAGACAATATGTGTACAAATTTTTGAACGAGAATTAACTTGAGCTATAAACTTTTACCTAAAGCACAATTTAAAAAAAATGCTACATAATAAACAATATAATATTGCCCTACGTAGTGCTAGAAGATAAGTCTCCTAGTTTGGAAGGCACTCAAAATACAGGGTGGCCACAACAATGGACTGGCACATACTGTCTTAGTCATCTACTGCTGCTATAACAGAAACACCACAAGTCGATGGTTTTAATGAAGAGAAGTTTATTTTCTCACAGTCAAAGTAGGCTAAAAGTCCATATTCAGGGCATCAGCTCCAGGGGAAGGCTTTTTCTCTCTGTCGGCCTTCTCATCAGTGTTCCCCCAGACTAGGAGCTTCTCTGCGCGGGGACCCCAGTCCAAAGGACATGCTCTGCTCCCAGCACTGCTTTCTTGATGGTATGAGGCCCCCCTGTCTCTCTGCTCACTTCTGTTTTTATATCTCAAGAGATTGCCTCAGGACACAATCCAGTCTTGTAGATCAGGTCCTGCCTTACTAACACAACTGCCACCCATCCTCTCTCATTAACATCACAGAGGCAGGTTTACAACATACAAGAAAATCACACAGTACCAGGAATCATGGCCTAACCAAATTGATACACACATTTTTGGGGGGACATAATTCAAACCATGACAGATGCTAACCAAAAAGTCAGCAGTTCAAATCCACCAGCCACTCCTTGGAAACCCTATGGGTTTGATTTTTTTTTTTTTTTTTGGTTTGGGGTCTGTGGGGACAGGGCCTAGGTGGTGGATCAGCAAACAAAGGTTCCCGAGGCAGATAGGGGCAGCGTAACGGCCTAGCAGACCAATCCAAGGAGCTCAGACTCCATGCTGCACGAAAAGAAGTACTGGTGAAGACTTTTAGCAGGACTGTGGTGACCTCCGGTATGCTTTTTAAAGAAAGACCAAGCTGATTCCTGTATGGAGGAATGGAACAACGAGTAGCAAGAGAGAGACATTAAGGAACTTACTGTAATGGTCCAGGTGAGAGCCACCAAAGAGCTGAGTACATGACCATCCCCACATGCAGGAGAGCAGGATCATCTTTGTTTGTGACTCTGATTTGTTCATTTAAAGATTCCTTCAATGAACTCAGGTGGGTTTCCGTTAGGCGGCAGGCCCATTATCTGCTGGTGCAGAGGACACAGCAGTGAACAAGACAGGCAGGGCTCTTACCCTCCTGGAGGTACGTTCTGCCCAGGATGGCAGACAATAAACTAATAATGACACAATTGACGAATTATAATGTGAGAGGTAATATAAAAGGACAAGGACAAGATGCCAGCTCTACCCATATCTAGGACATTGCCCAGCAGTCAGGCGGCCCTAGGTTCAAATCCTGTTCCTCCACCACTCAGGTGAGAGGTCTTGAGCAAGTTTCTTGGGCTCTTCAAACCTCAGTTGCCTCATCTGAAAGTGTGAATAGCAACAGTACCCACCCACAGTATGGTTAAGCGGGATTGAAGTTAATTATGTGGACGGAAGTGTTTAACAGTAGGCAGCAAAAGCTCAAGAGGGGTCAACTGACTCTTCCACATGGTTGTTGTTAGCTGCTATGGAGTAGGCCCCTGACTCATGGTAACCCCATGCATAACAGGACACAATGCTGCCTGGTCCTGCACCATTCCTCTGATCCACAGGGCTATCTGTCACTGGTTGATTTTTGGAAGTAGATCGCCAGAACTTCCAAGTCCATCTTAGTCTGGAAGCTCTGCTGAAACTTATTCAGCATCCTGGCAACATGCAAGCCTTCACTGACAGATGGGTGGTGGGTGTGCATGAGCTGCATTGGCTAGCAATTAAACTTGCATCTCCCGCATTGAAGAAACCAGCCACCCCAGGAGAAAGATGTGGTAGTCTGCTTCCATGAGATTACAGCCTTGGAAACCCTCTGGGTCAGTTCTACTGTCTTATAGGGTCGCTCTGAGTTGGAATTGACTCGACGTCGGAGTCAACTCGATGTCAATGAACAACAAGAAAAGTGGCCAATTGATCTGTGAAGAAGCCCATTAGGAAATGTTCATTCTTGAGCAGAACAGCAGGCCTGCCTCAGCACTGCAGAAGGCACTGCCCTCCCTCTCTTACCATCCCCACCAGGCTTCAGCTGGGCAGGTAGGAAAAGAAGCCCTGGGTTTTGTTCTTCCCCAAGGGAATGGCATTTTTTTGGCATATTACAAAATATCCCTTTTTGACCTTCAGAGTCTGACGCGTCCATATTCCTTGTAACTCCACTGGAATCTATACTCACCAGCGTTTTTATCTTACAAGGTTCGGTCTGGGCGTAGGGGCCTAATCAAGAAAAACAGCACCTAGGGTGATTAGTGTTAAACTGTTGAATGAGCTCTCACAGCTGGTGATGGACATTGTGATGGCCAATAGAAAATTCGCCCAACCTTCCTCCCTAGTCCTCTGCCTGGGTGGACTTGAAACTCCAACGTTTGATTGGCAGCAAGTGTTACCGTCTGCACTACCCAGGGACTCCCTGGATATGATTAGTCTGCCAATCAGATGTACTTACAGAGCTCAAAATTAGAACCAAGTTGAACTAAGTGGAGATGAAGGTGCAGCTGGTCAGGTCACCTGTTTGCCAGTGTAGGTCCAGCAGATTCAGAAGCGACGCAGATGATGGTGGCTCCCTGATCCTGGACTGTGGCTAAGGAGGCAGGAGACGAGTCAGCAGTTGTGATACCTGGTTGGCCAGCTGGTCTGAGCGTTGTTCTGGGTACAATTTCTGGAGGCTGCCTAGAAACTCCTCCTCCAGCTCTTCCATCAACTTCGTAAGCACCTAATTTTCTGTATTAAGTCCTTTCCTGCTTAACATCAGCTAGAGTTTCTCTCGCTCTTTCTTTTTTTTTTCCCTCCAAGAGAAACTAGAAATACAGATTTCAATGTAAAATCTCCTAATTTCTAACTATGGACTTTGGTGGTACCTAACCTTTCTGAATTGGCTTCCTTGCCTATAAAATGCATTGTATGAAACCACTTCCCACTGTGTAGTGGGGATGATTCTATGAAATATCATGTGCAAAGTGCCTGTTACATAATAGCTGCCCAATAACAGAAAACTCTGTGTTCTACGAAAGCATGGATTTTGTAGAGAGATGGGGTTCAGATTGTGACAATGCTACTTACCAGCTGTGTGACCACTTAAAACTTTCTGAGGACCGACAAGATGCAGGTGATAAAATATCTAGTATTGTATGGTCTTTTTGTTTGTGTGTTTGTTCTGGTGAGTATTAACGAGTACTAAATGAGCTATCACATATAAAGATGCCTAGCATAGTTTTAGCAATCTTACACAAAGATACCTAGCGTAGTAGGCTCTTCTCAAATGTCAATCCCTTCTTTATTTCCTAAAGATGCCTAGCATAGTGTTCAACGCCCATGGAAGCAGCAGTCAGGAAAACAAACGATGTATTGCATTGGGCTAATCTGCTACAAAAGACCTCTTTAAAGTTATTAAAAAGCAAAGATGTCACTTTGAGGACTAAGGTACACCTGACCCAAGCCACGGTATTTTCAATCACCTCATATGCATGTGAAAGCTGGACAATGAATAAGGAAGACCGAAGAAGAATTGATGCCTTTGAATTATGGTGTTGGCGAAGAATATTGACTATAACATGGACTGCCAGAAGAATGAACGAGTCTGTCTTGAGAGAAATACAGCCAGTGTACTCCTTGGAAGCGAGGATGGCAAGACTTCGTCTCACATATTTTGGAAATGTTATCAGAAGGGACCAGTCCATGGGGAAGGACATCTTGCATGGTAAAGTAGAGGGTCAGTGAAAAAGAGGAAGACCCTTAATGAGATGTATTAACATGGTGGCTGCATCAATGGGCTCAAACATAGCAATGATTGTGAGGATGGCGCAGGACCGGGCAGTATTTTGTTCTGTTGTACATAGGGTTGCTATGAGTCAGAACCAACTCGACAGCCCCTAACAAACAACAACAGCATAGTGTTTGCCAGGCACATAATAGGCTCTTCTCAAATGTCAATCCCTTCTTTATCTCCTATCCTGTCCGATTCATAGCTGTGGTTGTTGCTGTTGTTAGCTGTTGTGGAGTCAGCCCTCTACACATGGCGAACCCATGAACAATGGAAGGCAATGCTGCCCGGTTCTGCATGAGCCCCATGATTGGTTGCAGATCAGACCATTGTGACCTAGAGTTTTCATTGGCTGATATTCAGAAATGGATTGCCAGGCCTTTCTTCCTAGTTTGTCTTAGTCTGGAAGCTCTACTGAAACCGTTTCTGCATCATAGCAACATGCAAGCCTCCACTGACTGATGGGTGTTGGCTGTGCTTGAGGTGCATTGGCCAGGAGTGGAACCTGGTCTCCTGCATGGAAGGTGAGAATTATACCACTGCCCCCACTCGCAACTCATAGTAGGTGTTCAATATGCTTGTTGTTGGTGAGAATGGTTGGAAAGAAACTAATTAGGTGAATAGTTGCACAGGATGGAATTACGCAACTGAGTGCTTGCTCTCTAATAGGTGACTGACTTTTTTTTTTTTCCCTCCATAATACAGGAAATGCAGCTGTATCTGTCATTTCAGTGGGTGTGTCTAGGTTCTCTGGAGACTGTTCTGTTCCCACCTCTTTCCTACCACTAACCGTCCTTCCTCCTGCTACCAGAGCTCTTGCTTTGCTCTGCTTCTGAAGATAGGACTGTCACCCTGGGCTTCTGGGGACTGCCAAGTGAGATAGGAGTGGATTGGGGCAGGAGGTGCCCTCTGAGATCCTTAGGAAAGTGTCAGTAGCTGGAAGAGAAAGGAGGAAAGGAGGATGCTGGGCACATAGTAGGTCTGCTGGTTTGTTGAAAGAGTTGTAGAAGCCTGGTGTTATCTCTGGAAGGGATGGTTGGGTGCAAAGTCAGTGTATGAAGGAGAGTAGGAGCTAGAGAAGAGCTGATAGAATAGGGGGAAATAGTGGCTTTTCTAGATTATTCTTTAGTTTTTTTTTTGTGAGATATACTCCTTGGCAAGAAACATAGCCAGTGGAATCCATTGAAAAGCATTTGCAGAATCCATTCAAAAAGCATTTACGGTGAGTACTATAAACATCAGGAGGGGAAAGGCAGTGGTTGTTTGCTTTGTTTTGTTTTTTCATCCCTCCCAGAGCCCAGCAGCGGCGGCTGACTCACAGTGACTGACACACAACCCGTAGCTGATTATTAATGTAGACAGGGCGTTTTGTGGAGAGAATTGATCATTCAGCAAATATTTATTGTGTGCCTGCTATGCTTCTGCCAGGCACCCTGCTGAAGTCTGAGGATATGAAGATAAAACAGTCATTCCACCCAAGGAGCTTACATTCTAGAGACAGAGGCAGACATAGGCATTCACCTATCACTAATGGAGTACCTGCGATGCTCCTGGGGTCCCTGGTGGTGCAAATGGTTAACATGTTTGGGTGTTAACCAAAAAATTAGAGGTTTGAGTCCACCAGAGGCACCTCAGAAGAAAGGCCTGCTGATCTACTTTCAGAAAAACCAGCCATTGAAAACCCTATGGAGCACAGTTCTACTCTGACACACATGTGGTCGCCATGAGTCGGAATCAACTTGACAACAGCTGGTGCTACGTTCACACACCGACTAGGCGCTGGGGCTGTAATAGTGAGAAAGACCTAGTCCCTGCCCTTGAAGATCTTGTAGGCTGGTGACTGCAGGGAGGCAGGAAGGAGACTGTGAGATAGACGGGCAGTTACAATATGACGAACAGGAATCATCACCAAGGAGGTATTGGTGTGTGTGTTTCTATCACTGGGGGTGGGGAGAGGCCATTGCAGGCAAAGAAAGCTTATTGGCAAGACAAAGGGCCTGGAGGCTTGAGAGAACAGGCCAAGTTCAATATTGCTGGAGGGTAGGTACAAGGCAGGGAGGGAGTTGTGGGGAGTGAAATTTGAAGCAAGTTGGGACTAGATCTTGCTAAAACTTGTTTGTCAGGCTAAGTAAAGAACCTGAACTTCATTCTGAAGGCAATGGGGCACCAGAGAGGTATATGGAAAGTTAGGTTTAATTCATTAATTCTACAAATATTTATTCAGTGCTATTTACTCATCACTGGGAATTTGATGGTGTGTAAAACACTTTTTTTGTCCACGTGGAGTTAATAGTCTAATATGAGAGAGATAAACTAATTTTTACAAGGAGAATGTATTTGGGTAATATTTATGTAATTAAAATTCAGTTTAAAATAATCATACACTAAACAGTCACCTGGAACCATAGTGGCACAGTAGTTAAGAGCTTGGCTGCTAACTAAAATGTTGGCAGTTTGAATCCACCAGCAGCTCCTTGGAAACCTATGGGGCAGTTCTGATCTGTTCTATAGGGTCGCCATGAGTCAGAAGTGACTCGATGGCAATGATAAAGAGTCACTCAATGTAAATATATGGTTATAAAGCATCACGGTAAGTATTATGAGGGGGACTCCAACTCAGCTGATGGTAAAATGCCATAATAATGGCTAATAATAATCACTGCAGGCATTTGGTGAGTTTTCACTGCTTGGCTGCTACTGTGCTTCATTTGGATTACTTCATTCAATCGTCAAAGCAACCATATGCATATTATCTCCATGTAGAGACGTATGTCTGACTCCAAAACCTGTACAACTCGTGGAGTGGAGGTTGTAAGGGGACATTTTGATTTTCATCTTTTGATATTAGCATTATTCTACATCCTAATCCCTGGAACCTGTGAACATGTTACTTTACAAGGCAAAAGGGACTTTGCAGATAGGATTAAAGACCTGGAGATGGAGAGATTATTCTGGATTATCTGGGTGGATCCAGTATAATTACAAAGGTCCTTATAAGACAGAGACAGGAGAGTTGGAGAGAGAGAGAGGAGATGTGATAGCAAAAACAGAGGTTGCAGTGGTGTGCTTTGAAGATGGAAGAAGGGGCCATGAGCCAAGGAAGCTGGAAAAGGCAAGGAAACAGCTTCTCCCCTAGAGCTCCCAGAAGGAATACAGCTCTGGGACACCTTGATTTTAGCCTGTAAAGCTCATTTTGGACTTCTGACCTCCAGAACTGCAAGATAATAAATTTGTGTTGTTTTTAGCCACTAAGTTTGTGGCAATTTGTAGCAATCAAAAACTAATACGGTGACTTTTTGATCCACACAGTGGATCAAAAAGCCCTCAGCAGAACATTCTGCTTTGCATAAATGAGGGCAAACCAAATATTTTAGAAGCGTATAGATCTCGGGTTCAGTGGTAGAATTCTCACCTTCCACGTGGGAGATCAGGGTTCGACTGCTGGCCAATGCACCACAAGTGCAGCCACCACTCATCTGTCAGTGGAGGTCTGAGTGTTGCTATGATGCTGAACAGGTTTTAGTGGAGCTCCCAGACTAAGATAGACTGGGAAGAAAGGCTTAACATTCTACTTCCAAAAAAAGTCAGCCAATGAAACCCTGTGAATCACAACGGTTTGATCTCATTGTGCATAGTATTGCTGAGTTGGGGGCTGACTTGACAGCAGCTAATGACAACGAATAGAAGATCTCCAGTTAGGGGAACGAGTCTGAAAGCAAAGGGAGGAAGGCAGGAAATGGGAGAGAAGGTATTTAAGTGAAGGAATCAACAGAAACAAAATCACAGGGGGAGGACATACAGGGCACGTATGGGGGTCTGCTAAATCTAGTTTTGCTGAAACCATCAGGCACATTGGTGGGGCAGAGTGTGAAGTAGGGCTAGGAGTTTGGGCTGGGATCAGATCATAGAGGCTGACTGCCTGACTTATAAGTCTCAGTGAGTAGGCAGTGAAGAACTATGGAAGGGTTTGAGGAGCGAGTGACATAATTACGCAGTGTTTTATGAAGAATTCTCTCCATGGTTGGGAGTGGTGGGAGGATAGAAGCAAGGAACCCAGTTTTGAGGTTTTTGCTGTAGCCTGCCCGATATAATGCAAGTCTGAACCCGGCTGGTGGCATGAGAAGGGAGAGGAGGAGAGTCTCCTTGCTATAAATAACACCAAGCTAAACATTCTTGTACACCAGCAGTTCTCAAAGAGTGGCCCAGGGGCCTCTGGAGAGGCCCTTGAGACCCTTTCGGGGGGCCACAAGGTTAAAATGATTTTTCTCTCTCATTCTCTCTGAGTGGACAGTAGAGTTTTTCAGAAGATACATGACATGTGAAATCACTATGGATTCAGTGCAGAAGGAGAATTCAGTTCTCTTCTATTAAGCCAGACATTAAAGAGATTTGAAAAAAAGTATTTTTTTAAAACATTATATATTCATAAAAAATATGAAAAATATATTTTTTCATATATGTGCTAACATATAATGATTTATTATTATTTTTAAATGAGTAAATATTTGAAATATTTGTCAGTATTAATTTCTGATATGGTAAATATTGATAGGTATTACCCAGATAAACAAAAGCTCTTTGGGCGTCCTCAATTTTTTTTTAATAGTATGAAAAGGGGCCCTAAAACCAAAAAGTTTGAGAACTGCTGTTGTACATATCTCTCTTTATTTACTTGGGATAAATTCCTGGACTTTTGTCAAGGGTCAGACTTTTTAATCCTGAAATAGGCAAAGCAAATGTGACTGTTTCCAATTGACAGATGAGGCTCAGTGGGATTAAGGGAGGTGCATAAGCAAACATAGCTTGTAAGAATGGAATAAGGCCTTGTGTTTGCTCCCAGATCTTAGGCTTTCCCGTTGCCCCATGTGGCCGAGAAAGGGATGGGTTGCTGGAAGGAGCCCGGTAGTCACCAGACTGGCACTTCCCAGCCTGTGCTCAGGGCTCCCTCTACAGGCTGAGAATAGATTCTACACTATTCTTGCTTCCTGCTAACTTTGACACCTTTGAATTACGGTGTTGGTGAAGAATATTGAATATACCATGGACTGCCAAAAGAATGAACAAGTCTGTCTTGGAAGAAGTACACACAGAATGCACCTTAAGAAGCAAGGATGGCGAGACTATGTCTCACACTCTTTGGACGTGTTATCAGGAGGGGCCAGTCCCTGGAGACGAACATCATGCTTGGTAAAGTAGAGGGTCAGTGAAAAAGAGGAAAACCCTCCACAAGATAGACTGACACAGTGGCTGCAACAATGGGCTCAAACATAACAAGGATTGTGAGGATGGTGAAGGACCGAGCAGTGTTTTGTTCTGTTGTACACAGGGGCGCTGTGAGTCAGAACTGACTTGATAGCCCCTAACACACACACACACACACACACACAACTTTTAGCAGGAAGGAGGAGGAGTTGAAGTTCACAGTCATCTGATGCCTTGGAGCAGTCAATAGGCAACAAGTAGAAGCTCCATTTTCACATGAGGAAGCTGAGGAATTGGGAAGCAGGGTGTTGCAGTGGTGAAACCGCTGAATCTTGGTTCAGCTTAGTCCACAACTGGTGGGGTAAGGTGGCTACTTGACCTCTCTGGGTTTCAATCACTCAGGAGGAACCAGCCTAGATGATCCAGCCACCAAGATCCTTCCAGCTCTAGCAGCCTACGATTCTAGGTGCTAATTATCCCCATGACACACACCAGTGAGAGAAGATGTCAGGGAGCAGGCTTGGTCCTCTGGGATGCCATCTCTCAGGGCTCTCCTTGCATTATGGGGTTGGCTCAACCTGAATCTAACTTCAGGATAAACCAAAAACCAAACCTGTTGCCATCAAGTCCATTCTGACTCATAGCGACCCTATAGGACAGAGTAGAATTCCCCATAGGGTTTCCAAGGAGTGGCTGGTGGATTCAAACTGCCAACATTTTGGGAAACAGCCGAGCTCTTAACCACTGTGTCACCAGGGCAATTACAGAGTCCACTGATTCTGTCCTTTAGCAAATTCAATTTTGAAAACCTTCTCTACAAATTCATTCATCTATTGAACGAATAATAAGCTAGCATTGACTGAAGTATATATTAGGCACTGGGTCAAGTGCTAAAAGTAGAATTCAACACATTTCTCCAACTCTTTCTCTAATCGTCTCTTCCTTGCTGATGCTATCATTGTTCTCCCACACCACCAGCACCCAAACACAAACTAGAGCTAGGACAGCAATTAGATATCATCTTTGGTGCCAACTTCAATTAAGGATTTATTGAAGATGGAGCACTGTATTAAGAATTTTGTGATGGTGTCCAGCATCAGCAGGAGTGATATAATTAATGAAACTATTTCTGTCATGGGAATAGGAGAGAGAAATGACAGCATATGCTATATATGTGCTATCTCTGGAGTGGGCTGTGTCCTAAGCGGTTAAAGAAGTGGGTCTAGAGAGCAAGTGCTGACAGGCACCAATATGAATACACAGGTCAGCGAGGGCCATAACTGAGAACATGGCTATTCATGGGTAGAGAAGGCAGGTTCTAAGTTAAACTGGCCAGGCTTAGAGAAAAGGGAATTCTGGATAAGAGACATCAGCCTGGGCACTAAAGCAACCTTGTTAAGCTGGGGAAGATTAAAAGGTTCTTAGAGGGAAGACAAGGAGTAGATGATTTCTTGGTCAGAAAATCTTCAAGCCTTGGGATGGGATAAGGTAAGGACCAACTAGGTATACTAGCTTTGATTTCTCCTGAGCTACTGAGTTCTCTCCTCAAGAAATACAAAGCAACAGTGCCTTTTAAATGGGTGGGATAGGGTCCTGGGATAATCTCCAGTGTAAATGAAATAAACCAGGGACAGTGTACAGAGGGAGAAGAGAAAAGGTTGGTTGGGACTTGGATTAAGAGTATCAGAGACCAC
This sequence comes from Dugong dugon, assembly GCA_030035585.1. NCBI lineage: Eukaryota > Metazoa > Chordata > Mammalia > Sirenia > Dugongidae > Dugong > Dugong dugon. The sequence continues at coordinate 96,597,736 of CM057462.1, forward strand.
CTTGAGTGAACCTAAACTCAACAGCGGAACTTGTAATGAGGATGGAGCTGTGACTGTGTCATGGAACACAAGAGTGGGAATGGCATGGGCCTCCACAAGTGTCTGGAACCCGGGAACTAGAACATCATCCCAAGATTTCTCTCTCTTGACTTTGGTTATCTATGCTTGTGTGCTCCATTCTGCTCTCTACCTCCCAATGAGCTTTCTCCTCTTCTTAGTCTACTTGTTAGAATGAGGCTGCCTCAGACTCTCAAGTCCTCTTGCCACATTTCCAGCCAAAGATGAGTTCAACAAGACTCTGCTTTCAATTCCTAATTCTTGGAAGGAAGAACTGATCGGGTCATCTTGGGTCAGTTGTCCACCCCTGAGTCAGTCAACTAAAGCCAAGAAGGTAGGCTCAAATGGTACAAAGGGACTGTTAAAGGCCCACTCCCATGGATGTGGGAAGGGGGATATTCCCAAGAAGAGGGACTAGAGCTGGCTTGTGGGCTGGGAAAATAGCCCAAATAATATCTACCACAGGGTCTAAAGACAGAGCACTGAAATACACCAATATTTAACAGACTTTAGAGAGAGGAGCCAGAGAAGGAGTTGGAGAAAGGGTCTCCAGACAGTTAGGAAAACCAAGAGAGAGAAATCATGGATGCTAAGGGAGAAGAGAGTTTACTTAAAGAAAGAGGGAGGCATAAAGGGTCAAATGTTACGGACGAGTTAAGAAGGATGAAGGGTCAGAGACCATAAGATTACAGAAAGTTCCTGAAGACTTCTCAGAAAGTTGGTGAGGAAATCAGGTTTCTAAAGGTTTAAGAATGAGGTTAGTTGTATTTTTATAGATAAACATAAAAGTGTTTAGTTTTAGCTGTGCTCTCAACTTTGGAAAAAGAATCATAGATACTGTGTTGAGTTGACAGTATTCAAAATTTAACATATATTGACCTAGAAACAGTAAATTTATTTTGTCAATTTTTAATAGGGGTAACACACCTTACTAAATATGTAAGGTCTTATCTACATGGTTTTTATTATGGAAACAAACACACATACTCTAAATAACTTTTTTTAAAAAAGGGAATGAGAATCCAAAAGGCTAATAAACATACAAAAACATGCTCAATCTTATTTGTAATCATAGAAATGCAATTTAAAACCACAATGAAATACAATTACATACTTACCAGATTCAAAAAATTGAAAAGTCGGGAAATTCCAAGAGTTGGCAAAAATATGGAACAATAGGAATCATTCTCAAAAACTGCTTGTGGAAGAATAAATTTGTAGAACCCCATTAATGGAGCTAAAAAGTTGTCAATTCACCTCAGAGAAGGTGCCATTGACATATAACACAATACACAAGGAGGGTCATACCCACCCCCCGCCCCCAGCCAATTATGCAATGAGGTGGTCTACTTCGGAAAGCAGTTTGGGATTTTTTTGTTAAGTTAAAGATTTGCATATCTTAGGACACAGTAATTTCACTGTTAGGTATATAGCTAGAGAAGTGTGTGCATATGTGCACCAGGGTACAAGTCCAAGAAGGTACATAGCGCTATTATTCAAAATAGCCCCAAACTGTCAACAACCCAAATGTTTACGAAAAATAAAATGGGTAGATAAACTCTTATGCATTCATAAGGGAATATGACACAGCAAAGAAATTGAACAAATCACAACTACACTTAACGTGGACACATTTCACAAACATGTTGTTGAAGGAAAGAGGCTTGACACAGAAGAACACATAAAGTATGATTCCCATCAAATCAAGTTCTGTACAGTACGAGATGACTACTGTAAAGACAACTGAAAAATAAATGAAAAGCAAGTGAAAGATTTTTACAAAAGTCGGGATGGTGATTACCTCTGCTGGCGATGGGGCTGAGGTCTGAGCTGGGCACACTGAGGCTCCTTGTGTGCTCGCAATGTTCTGGTTTATGATCCGGGTAGTGGTCACATGAATCTTTGTCTTATAATGATTCATTAAACTATACATATATATTTTATGTACTTTTCTGATTGTATGTTATATTTTAAAATGAAAGAATAGTAAAGGGGGCAAGGGGTGAAGCAGGGGACTTCTGGGTAAAGATGGTATACTGAGCATACACATTTTAATTTTGCTGTCTCCCAAAACTCAGTTAAAATGTCACGTGTGTGTGTGTGTGTGTGTGTGAGTGTGTACGTGTGCATGTATATTTTCTATAAACTCACAAGGTTGAGGAAAGCAAGAAAGGGAGACTAGACGGATGAATGGTCACTGACTCAACAGACTCAGTGAATCCTAAACTGGCAATAGGAAAAGCAGAGAACAAACTTGATTTTCACCACAGAATCTTCAAAAGACCTAGGAATTTGTGGTACCTGGAATCTCTGGGAACGGTGCTAAATAGTTAAAATAAGGAGAATCTGTCGATAACTGTTTCAGAAGTAGTTAGACCCCTAGGTCCCCTCCCTCATCATGTGCTAATGAGTGCTCCTTTCTTCCTCAAGCAGAATGTTGGAGGCTTATTTTCTGGAGAGGGTAAAACACAGGGTCTCTGAACAGGGGACACCAGGCACAGATGAGGATGGAGACACCAAAACAAGCACAAGAGGATTGTTCAAATGTCATGCAGAGGCCTCATCCGGCTTTCCTCACCCAGCTCCCAGAAAGGTGACCACCAGGCTCTACCATCTACATCTGGAAATGAGAAGAATCTGCACTGGTTAATCTGACCAGCTCAAGTTAAAAGACCTGAGGTCACTGACATCAGAAGTTTCCCAACAAATGGCCAAGGCAGATCACTTTATAGCGAAACCCAAAGTCAATAAGCCATCCAGAACTTCGATTCGTTTTTCACTCCCTCAATCTCTCTCTCTCTTCCTCGTTTCCACTCTCATTCTTGCTCTCTCTAAATCACGTGTGCGCTCTCTCTCTTTAAAAATGCTTTATTATGGAATATTTCAAAACTAAACTGAAGTAGAGAGACTAGCATAACGAAGCCCATGTAACCCATTGCCCAGCTTCAACAATGATCAGCTCTTGGCCACACTTGTTTACTCTGTACTCTCATCTCGTCTCCAACCCTTACCCCAGGATACCTTGAGCCACATCCCAAGCCTTGTATTGTTTCATCTGTAAATATTTTACTATGACTTTCTAAAAGACCAAGACTACTCCTTTAAACTATAACTACAATAATGTTATCAACCTTAAAAAAAAAAATTGCTTAATAACATCAAATATCCAATGTTCCTTTTTCCTCGATTTTTCTATAATTTTTCCCCAGTTTGTTAGCCTGAATTGGGATCAAACGAAGGTTTGCAACTTGATCAATATGCCTCTCAATTATTTTTCAATCTCTAAATTCTCCCATTTATTTTTTTAACTGAAAAAAATTAGTAAAGAAATGATGTTGTTTGTTCTGTAGAGTTTCCTTCAGATTGAATTTTGCTGACTGCATCCTTGTGGTGTAATTTTAACAGATCTCTCTGTATTTCCTGTTAAATGGTGGGTAGCTCCAGAGGCCTGATTAGTTTCTTCTTTCTTTCTTCCTTTTCTTTACTAAGTACTTCATAAATTGTATTGTGTACTTCCACCAGAGGGCTTGTACTTTATGATTGTTTCTCTTTTTGTGAGGTTAGCAGCCACCAATAGCCATTGACTAGACCTGTTAATTTATCTGGGGTTACAAAACAATGATATTCTATCATTTATCTTCCCTTATTAGCTGAATGCATAGCCGTCCTTATGTTGCTGTCTCTTCAGTTTGGGTTGCCTAAAGCTCTATCTCTAACTGATTCCTCAGAAAGGACTCTTGGAAATACTGTTTCCCAAGTTCTTGCATGTTCATAGCAGTGTGTTTTCTGTCTTTATACTTGAAGATCAGCTTAACTGGATTTAAAATTCTGGCTCAACATTTATTTGAAAATCTTAAGTAAAAGTTACGCCATTGATTTCTGGCATGAAACGTTGATGTTGAAAGTCTAATGACAATCTGCTTGTCTTTCTTTCTTTTTTTTCAAATTGTGCTTTAGGTGACAGTTGGCAAAGGAAACGAGTTTCCCATTCGATAGTTTGTACATAAAGTGTTTCATGACCTTGGTTTCATTCCCCACAATGTGTCAGCCCTCTCCCCATTTCTGCCCTGGTTTCCCCATTTTCCTTCATCCTGATTTTCTACCCCTTCCTGCCATCTTATCTTTGCTTTTGGGCAGATAATGCCCTTTTGATCTCATATAACTGATTGTTCTAAAGAGCACATTCCTCTCGGGTGTTACTGTTTTTGTATGTGCTTGTCTATTGTTTGGCTGGGAGGTCATCTCTGGGAATGGCTTCCTTATGGCCATAGTGTTGGGGGTTCCTCCAGTCTCCATCAGACCAGCAAGTCTGGTCTTTTTTGTGAATTTGATTTTTTGTTCTACAATTTTCTCCCGCTCTGTCCAGGACCCTCTGTTGTGATTCCACTCTGAGCAGTTGGTAGTGGTAGTCAGGCACCGTCTAGTTCTTCTGGTCTCGGGGTAGTGTAGGTTGTGTTCATGTGGTCCATTAGTCCTTTGGACTAATTGCTCCCTTGAGTCTTTCACTCTCCCTTGCTCCAGACAGTAAGAGACCAACTGTTGTATCTTAGTTGGCTGCTCACAAGCTTTTAAGACTGCAAACACTACTCACCAAAGTAAGATGCTGAACATTTTCTTTATGCACTATGTTGTGCCAACTGATATTGATGTCCCTTAAGTCTACAGTCCTTTGTCTTCCAGCTAGGAACTTCATCCCACAAGGTGTTTGTTTATGTCTGAGAGGTTTCCCTGACCATACCCTTGTGTGCTCTGTATGAGAGCTGCACCTACAGTCACGTATGTAGAAATATCCACCACCAAACCTATATTTGTTGGTGGGTGTGTTCATTTCTATCCTCCCACACCTCTTGGTATATCTGTCTACCTATTTATCCATTCATAAATTATTGTTTGTTACTACTATTGCCGTAGGATTGTCTAAACTATAGTAGTTACTGTAGTTGCCCTTTATTCTTGCGTTCCTCTCAGGGTTCTCGCTTGCCTTGGTCATGTTGCACTGACTTCTCCCATGTTATGTATTGCCTTTCCCGTCACCAGAGCCTGGTGGCATAGTGGTTAAGAGCTCAGCTGCTAACCAAAACGTTGGCTGTTCAAATCCACCAACTGCTCCTTGGAAACCCTATGGGGCAGGTCTACTCTGTCCTATATGGTCACTATGAGTCAGAATCTACTGGATGGCAATGGGTTTGGTTTTGGTTTTGGGCTCCCTTTACCAATATTAACTGTGTCTTGTATCTAAATGGTAATTTTCCTCCCTCTCCCTCCCATCCCTGGTAACCATCAAAGAATGTTTTTCCTGTGTGTAAACCTTCTGTTGTTACTTTATAGCAGTGGTCTCTCACAACATTTATCCTTTTGTGATTGACTTACTTCACTCAACATAGTGTACATAATGTACTCCAAATTCATCCATGTTGTGAGATGTTTCATGGATTCATCATTATTCTTTACTGTTGCATAGTATTCCATTGTGTGTAAGTACCACAGTTTGTTAATTTGTTGATGGGCACTTAGGTTGTTTCTATCTTTTTGCTATTGTGAATAATGCGGCAATAAACATGAATGTCCATATGTCTATTCATGTCATGGCTCTTATTTCTTTAGGGTATATACCTAGGATTGGGATTGCTGAATCATATGGTATTCCTATTTCTAGATTTTTGAGGAAGCACATTACCGTTTTCCAAAGTGGTTATACCATTTTACATTCTCACCAAGAGCATATAAAAGTTCCAATCTCCCCACGGCCTTGACAACATTTGTTATCTTCTGTTTCTTTGATTAGCGCCAGTACTGTCAGGGTGAGATGATACCTCATTGTAGTTTTGGTTTGCATTTCTCTAATAGCTAATGATCATGAGCATTTCTTCATATGTTTGTCAGCTGCCTGAATGTCTTCTTTAGTGAAGTGTCTGTTCATATACTTTGCCCATTTTTTAATTGGATTGTTTGTATTTTTATTGTTGAGATGTTGAAATTTTAAATTTTAGAGATTAGTCCCTTTCGGATATGTCATAGCCAAAATTTTTTTCCCCATATGTAGGTTCTCTTTTGACTCTTTGAAATGGAGAAGTCTTTTGTTGTGCATAAGTGTTTAATTTTTTAGAAGGCCTCATTTCTCTAGTTCATCTTGTGCTGTGTGTGCATTTTTAATTACATTTGGTACTCTATTTATGCCATATATTAAGGCTTCTAGCATTGTCCCTATATTTTCCTCCATGATCTTTATAGTTTTAGGTTTTATAGGTCTTTGATCCAATCTCAGTTAGTGTTTTGGTATGATGTGAGGTATGGCTCCTGTTTCATTTTTTTACAGATGGACATCCAGTTTTGCCAGCACCATTTATTGAAGACACTGTCTTTTCCCCATTTAATGGTCTTTGGCCCTTGGTTGAAGATCAGCTGACTATAGGTGGATGGATTTATGTCTGGGTTCTCAATTCTGTTCCATTAATCTATGTGTCTGTCGTACCAGTACCAGACTGTTTTGACTACCGTGGTTTATAGTATGTTCTGAGATCAGGTAATGTGAGGCCTCCTACTTTGTTCTTCTTCTTCAGTATTGATTTACTTATCCAGAGCCTCTTTCCTTTCCTTGTAAAGTTGGTGATTAGTTTTTCCATCTCAGTAAAGAATGTTGCTGGAATTAGATTGGGATTGCATTATATCTGTAGATCACTTTGGGTAGCATTGACATTTTTACAACATTGAGTCTTCCTATACATGAGCATGGTATGTTTTTCCATTTATGTAGGTCTCTTTTGTTTTCTTTTCTTTGGCTTTAACAAACATAAATTTATTCTCTCACAGTCTAGTGGTCTAAAAGTCCAAATTCAGGGTGCCACCTCCAGGGGAAGGCTTTGTCTCTCTGTTGGCTCTGAGGGAAGATCCTTGTCATCAACCTTCCCTTGGTCTAGGAGCTTCTCAGTGCAGGAGCCCCAGGTCCAAAGTATGTGCTCCCCTCCTAGTTCTTTATTCTTGGTGGTAGAAGATCCCCTTGTCTCTCTGCTTGCTTCTCTCTTTCATATCTCAAAAGAGACTGACTCAAGATACAACCTAATCTTGTAGCTTGAGTCCTGCTTTATTGACGTAACTGTCTCTAATTCTGCCTCATTAACATTATAGAGGTAGGAAAATCACATCAGATGACAAAATGATGGACAATCGCACAATATTGGGAATCATGGCCTAGACAAGTTGACACACAGTTTTGGGGGACACAATTCAATCCCTAACATTCCACCCTTTGGCCCTCCAAAATTCAAGTCCTTGTCACATGTAAAACACATTCACCCCATCGTGTCATCACAAAAGTCTTAAATCAACTCCAAGTCCAAAATCCAAAAACTCCTCTTCATCTGTGAAATCTAGAATACAAGTTATCTGCTTCCGAAGTACAATGGTGGAACAGGCACATGCTAGGTATTTCCACTACTAATGGGAAAAATTTGGGGGAAAGAAGAGATAACAGACACCAAGCAAGTCAGCAAGAACACATTACATTAGCTCTCAAGGCTTGAAAATAATCCTCTCTTCTCTGAGACCATTTAGGCAACGGCTCTGCCCTCCAGACTCTGGGTGTTGGCCACACTCTCTGGGTTCTGGGTGGAGGCCCCTTGGCCCTGGGCTTCAGTTCTGTCTTCCAGGCCCACTGGAATGGCAACTCTGCTCCCTTGGATTTGGGTGACCCCATTCTCCTAGCCTGTCTTAGTAGTGACTCTACCCCCTTAGTCCTGGCAGGCCCCATTCTCCTGCCCCTCAGCTTTGGGCAATGGATCTGACCACATCTTGCTGGCACTCGTGAATAGCAGCCCCACACTCCAGAATTGAGTTGGTGAGGATCTGACTCTTTGAAACCTAGGAGCCTGTGGCCCGACCCTTTGAAATCCCAGGGGCCATGGCTCCACATTTTGAGACCTCTGAGGTCTGGCCCTACCCTTCGAGACTGATACGGCTCTGCTTCCTGTGTTCCTCATCTCTTCAGCTTCTGCTTCTTGGTTTCTTGGCCTCTCAGCCCCTTGGGCCCTTGGGCCATCCCAGCATCTGCCCTGCTTGGGCAAGTGTTCCAAAGCTTTTTAGCTCCACTGATAAATGCCTGGAGGCACCCCACTCCACCAGGAAGCCTCCTTTGCAAAGGCACTCAGCTCTCTTGCTCCAGTGGGTCAGCTCCAGTGCTGTCTCACGCTGGTCTTCTGGCTCTACTGCTGCTGTTTTTCTGCTGCTGCTCCTCACCATCTGTGCCTTCTCCAGTGTAACAGCTGTCCTCACTTCCTTCTGAGTCCTCAGCAGAATTGTCTTTGATGTCCATAATTCCACCAACAGTCTCTTCAAGGCAATTTAGGCTTTTACTATTAGGCATTGTAAAACTCTTCCAGCTTCTACCCATTCACAGTTTCAAAGCCACTTCCGCATTTTAGATATTTGTGAGAGCAGCAATCCACTCTCTCAGAACAAAATTCTGTCTCAGTTACCTAGTGCTGCTATAACAGAAATACGACAAATGGATGGCTTGAACAAACAGAAGTTTATTCTCTCATAGTCTAGTAGGCTAGAAGTCCAAATTCAGGGTGCCAGCTCCAGGAGAAGGCTTTGTCTCTCTGTCAGCTCTGGGGGAAGGTCCTTGTCATCAATCTTCCCCTGGTCTAGGAGCTTCTCAGCACAGGGACCCCAGGTCCAAAGGACATATGCCCCTCCTGGTTCTTCATTCTTGGTGGTAGGAGGTGCCCCCTCTTTTGGTTTCCTGCAGTAGTGTTTTGTAGTTTTCTTTATATAGGTCTCTTATGTACCTGGTTAGATTTATTCCTAAGTTTTTAATCTTATGGAGAGGCTATTGAAAATGGTATTGTTTTCCTGATCTCCTTTTTGAAGTTCTCTTTGTTGTTGTATAGGAAACCAACTGATTTTTGTCTGTTGATCTTATATCCCTGCTACTTTGCTGAATCCTTCTGTTAGTTTCAGTAGTTTTCTTGTGAATGATTGTCTTTCCCTTATAAAACACCTGTTATTTTTCCCTAGTTGTACACAGGTTTTTCTTTTTACCTAAAACCTGGTAGTTTCAGAGTGGGACTGTTGTGGGCTGATTTTTCCAATATATGTGGCGTCTGTTCAATACCTAGGTTTTCTTTTTTTTTCTAATTTCAAGAAATTTCTCTTCAATTTAAGCTTTTAGGAATTTTTTCTTCATTTTGTTTCATTGCTTTGGTTTTCTTCTTTGGGGCCTCTTTTTGTATTTATATTAGATATTCTTTGCCTATTTTCTATATTTATCACTTTCTCTGAAATTCTTTTTGTGTCTTTCTTCTTTTTCTTTTTGGTTTTTACAGCTTTTACTATTTTCTATCTTTTATTTCTCTCAAGGCATTTTCCATGTAGTTTATTCATTCTTATGATCCTTCTAGTTTGGCCTTTATTTCTGAAATGATTTTTCTTTTATTTCCAATTATTTTCAGTTATTTCACTTCTCTTCAAATCTTCCTTTTCTTGACTTACCTTATTTTTGAGTTTTTCTCATTCTGATTCATGTTCCTCATTCATAATTTCTATTATTCTCTTAATTTCTTTTAGCTTATTTTGAAATATTAGGTTACAGCTTTCATCTGTTTTGTGGCATGCTTTTTCGTATTCTTTCATTGTTTGTAGTGATATTATTATCATGCTCCTTATTCTCTTTTTCTTATAACAACTTTGTATTATTGCATTTGGCCACAATTTTTTTGGTTGCTCATTTTTTAGTGAAATAAGTTTCCCTCTTTTTCAGAAGGAAAGAATGGCCTAAAAGAGATTTTCTAGTTTCACAGATCTAGAGCATTCTCTTCTGCTGCTTTCATGAAGTAATTAAAAAAAATTACCTCATGCTTTCAGAGTTTCTTTTCCTTTGCTCCTCTTTTCACCTTTTATTTTGATATTTTATTTCCTTGCCCTTGTTCCTATTCTGCTCAGTTTGGATTCTACTCCCATCGTTTTTTCCTCAGAGTGAGGCTTTGTCCTGAAAGGATGCTTTTGTTTGTTATTCTTGAGAGTTCATAGGGTCCAGACTCCTGGACCACTCTTCCCATAGTCTCCTTGCACTCACCCACAAGTTAGAAACTTTAAAGCCCCTTCTTCAAGCCCAGCTTTGCTATTGTTCTCCAGATGGCCCACTGAACTTTCCCATGAGCTCCTTTGGTGATCTGGGGGCCTTCCAATTGTCAGGGGTATTGCGTTTCCTCCTCTTCATTCTGCACAGTTGCTAATACCACGCAGGTCATGCAATTATTGGTGGTTTGTACCCACTCACTCAAATTTTGGAGCTCAAGGAGATATTTGTTGCCAGGTTTGGTTGTAGGTGTTGCCCATGGGTTGTTGCTTTTGCTAACCTAGTTGTTGTGATTATTTTAATGGGGGATTCAAGAAGATGAGAAAACTGCGCCATCACCTGGTTGCAAAACTTGGTAAATTTATGAGAAGTCGTTAAATTGTGCGTTTAAAATGGGTACATTTTATAGTATGTAAATTATACTTCAATAAAGTTAAAGAAAAAACTTCACCATACCCATTGACATCTTCCCAGAATTCTCCTTGCTCCTAATTATAAGTCAACAACTAAGGATAAGCAGACATCAAAGGAAAGTCTCTGTGACAGGGTCACATATATAGAAAATTAAAAGTAAGACAATTATTACTTTTCCTTCATGAAATATTTGAGCATGTGTAGTGTGCTGAGATTTAAAAGCAAGTTTTGAGAAAGAGGTTGAAAATGCAAGAGAAAGGCAATATTTTTTTTTTATTGTACTTCAGGTGAAGGCTTACAGAACGAATAGTTTCTCACGAAACAGTAGTACACATATTGTTTTATGACATTGGTTAACAACCCCACAACATGTCAACCCTCTAACTTCTCAACCTTTTTTTTGGTGAAAATACACATAGCCAAAGATACACCCTTTCAAAAATTTCTGCCTGCACAGTTCAGTGCCATTGACTCTGCTTTTCCAGTTGTGCTGTTATTCTCACTTAAGATGAAGGCTTACAGAACAAAATAGTTTCTCATTTAACAGTTACTACAAATGTTGCCATATGACAATGGTTAACAATCTCACAGCACATCAACAATATCCTTACTCAACCTTGGGTTCCCTATCACCAGCTTCCTTGTCCCCTTCTGCCTTCTGGCCCTTGTCACTGGACTACTGTACCTCGTTAGTCTCATTTGGTTTTACGGGGCTGTCCACTCCTAGGCTGAACGGTGAACCTCGGAGGTAACTTCAGCACTGAGCTAAAAGGGTGTCTGGGGGCCATACTCTCGGGGTTTCTCCAGTCTCCTTTAGGCCAGTAAATCTGGTCTTTTTTTTTTTGTGAGTTAGAATTATGTTCTACATCCTTCTCCAGCTCTGTCCAGAGCCCTCTGTTGTGATCCTGGTCAGAGCAGTCAGTGGTGGTAGCCGGGCACCATCCAGCTGTACTGGACTCAGTCCGGTGGAGGCCTTGGTAGCTGTGGACAATTAGTCCTTCAGACTCATCTTTTCCTTGTATCCTGTTCTCTTCATTCTCCCTTGCTCCCAAAGGGATGAGACCAGTGGAGTATCTTAGATGGCCGCTCACAGGCTTTTAAGACCCCAGACACTACTCACCAAGGTAGAATGTAGAACATTGTCTTTATAAGCTGCATTATGCCAGTTGAGCTAGATGTTCCCTGAGACCATGGTCCCCAGAGCCCTCGGCCCAGCAATTCAGTTCCTCAGGGAGTTTGGATGTGTCTATAGGGCTTCCATGACCTTTAGAGAAAGGCAATTTTTGATAGAGGAAGGTGTCAAAATAATTGGGAGGGGATGGCATCAAGGTTATAATGAGAAAGGTTAGCTTGGGAAAAGTGCATGATATTTTCCCCTAAGATAGTGTAGTGGATGCTGTGGTGCGCTAGCCAGATCCTCCTTCCATACTGAGGCACTCATTTTCCTAGTTGCCAGGAGTGTTGGCTTCTGACATCTCACAGCTGAGTCCCTCACTGGAAAATTGTCCTTAATAAAATTGCCCAACAGCAGCTCTCATCCAAGGACAGGTTGACGCAGGAGTACAAAGACTCAATCTCCTTGCCTTAACTCAGACAACTCTGCAGGGCCACTCCAGTTCAATTGCCCCCTGTGAGATCACCTGCTGCCTTTGATGTGACTGTATCTGTTCGATTTCTCCATCTACCTAATTCTACCGCCTTCACTCCTTCTCAGGTATTGTTCCTGAGAGCTCTCAACAATAAACTCCCGGTATACAAACCTCCATTTCAGAATCTGTTTTCAGGGGACTGACCGAGGACAGACAAGAGAAGAGGAGAAGAAGATGGAAATAAGTATAAAGAAGGAGAGCAAGAAAGCAACCCTGAGGGACGTGTAGTGAATATTTGTCAGTGTTTTGGCTGCCCAGCATCTTTCTTTCTGTATTTGGGATATTCCCATTGTGTGAGTTTTGCTGGAGGGCAGAAGCCATCTCCACTATATATGTTGTGTCCTAGTCTCAGCCAACTGGATACAACCACTGGGACTTTGAATTTGGAGCAAATGATACAAAGAAGGAAGGATGGTGAAGGACTCATTTAGACAGCAGCAGCAATATCTACATCCAATGTCCCTTGAAGCCAGGGCCAGTGGCAGCAAATAGTGTCTAAGGCCAGCTGTGGGCAGTGGCAGCTGGGTCATCCAGGGTCCACCAGTGAGGGCAATGGTGCCTCATTGGACTCTCTATGGTGTAACTCTGTTGAGGCTTTTGCCTGCTTTTTTTCTGAGCCCGCCTCTTTACAATTTCTGTTACCTTATAGTCTCCTAACTATTCTTTTTCTGCCTAAAAATTAAATAGAATTGGCTCCTGTTGTTGGCAGCTAGGAATATTGACTGAAACTGGAGTCCATGATAATAGTTTAGACAGCAGTGAGGAATGGTGACAGAAAGCAGTCCAGGGTGGGTAGAAAGAGCACTGGCTATGGAGCCAGACTCTGGCGTTAGAGTCCTTGTGCTAGCACTACCTGAGGGACTTGGAGCAACCAAATAGCTCAACTTCTCCAATTGTCAGTTTCCTCCAGTAATGTGAAGATAATAACAATACAAATTGTGCCTACTCCTCCCTCTTCAAGTCATGGTGAGATCCAATGAGACATTATATGTGAAAATGCCCTACAGATACGTGTCATTTTTAATGTTTGTTTTTCCTCTCTACTCTTTCGAAGGGTACGTCTAATTGTTTCCTTTAACTCCACAATTACTGAGTCTTTACCATCTTTGCACATCTTCATCAAAATTATTATGTATCTCTCCACTGATCTCACCCATTCAGGAGAAGGGAGAATGAAGAGAACAGGACACAAGGAAAAGATTAGTCCAAATGACTAATGGACCACAGCTACCAAGGCCTCCACCAGACTGAGTCCAGTACAGCTAGATGGTGCCCAGCTACCACCACTGACTGCTCTGACAGGGATTACAACAGAGGGACCTGGACAGAGCTGGAGAAGGATGTAGAACAAAATCTAACACACACAAAAAAAGGCCAGATTTACTGGCCTGAAAGAGACTGGAGAAACCCCAAGAGTAAGGCCCCCAGACATCCTTTTAGCTCAGTGGTGAAGTTACTTCCGAGGTTCATTGTTCAGCCGGGGATTGGACAACCCCATAAAACAAAATGGGATTAATGAGGCACAGCAGTCCAGGGACAAGGAGTAGAAGGCAGAAGGGGACAGGAAAGCTGGTGATAGGGAACCCAAGGTTGAGTAAGGACGGTATTGACATGTCGTGGGGTTGTTAACCATTGTCATAGGGCAACATGTGTACCACCTGTTTAATGAGAAACTATTTTGTTCTGTAAACCTTCATCTAAAATGAGAATAGCAGCACAACTGGAAGAATGTAATCGATGTTACTGAATTGTGCATGTAGAAATTTTTGAAATGGTGTATCATCTTTGGCTATGTATATTTTCACCACAAAAAAAAAAAAAAAGGTTGAGAAGGAAGAGGGTTGACATGTCGTGGGGTTGTTAACCAATGTCATAAAACAGTATGTGTACTGACTGTTTAATGAGAAACTACTTGTTCTGTAAACCTTCACCTAAAGTACAATTAAAAAAAAAAAAGGAAAAAAAATTATTATGTATCATTGGTTACTTTCCAATGCTAGAGCTAAAGATAAGACATATTTCCCCAAAATTAAGCATATTTCTATTTTGTAAGAAATTAAGGAGTAACTGAAAAACTTGGCACTGGTACTAAAGTGAAGATAAAATTTACTATATAGAATGCCGAAAGAGTTGTTTTCGTAAATAGCATATAGCATAGATGTTCTAGGACAAGTAGTTATTTAAAAGACCGTTACTATGCATTCTTTTTAAAAAATGAGAAAAATCTTTTCTAATCATTCCCACCCTTTCCTGTTTGTTCCAACTTGCAACTCTGAATACTCATATCCCAGATTTTCTTTATAAAAAGTACGTCTATGGATAGGAAGATTCAATATTACTAAGACATCAGTTTTTTTCAACTTGATCTATAGATTCAATGCAATTCCAATCAAAACTCTAGCAAATTACCTTGCAGATACTGACAAGCTGATTCTAAAGTTTATATTTAAAGGCAAAAGACCCAGAACATCCAACACAATGCTGAAGAATAAGAAAAGTCAGAGGAAAACACTACTTGACTTCAACACTGATTATAAAGCTACAGTGATCCAGACAGTGTGATAGTAGCAAAAGAATAGACAAATACATCAACAGAACAGAGAGTCCAGAAATAGACCCACACAAATACAGTTAACTGATCTTTGACAAAGAAGCAAAGGCAGTTCAATGGAGAAAGAATAGTCTTTTCAACAAATGGTGCTGGAACAACTGGATATCAACACGCAAAAAAAATTAAAAAAATCTAGCCACAGACCTTACATCTTTCACAAAAATGAACTCAGAATGGATTATACACTTAGACGTAAAATACAGAATTATAAAACTCTAGAAGATAACAGGATAAAATCTAGGTGACCTTGGATCAATGATGACTTTTTTGATATAATTCCAAAAGTGTGATCCATGAAAGAAAAATTGGCAAGTAGGACTTTGTTAAAATTAAAAACTTCTGCTTTGCAGGAGACAGTGTTAAGAGAATGAAAAGATAACCCACAGACTGGGAGAAAATACTCGCAAAACACATATCTGATAAAGGATTTGTGTCCAAAATACACACACCCATTGTCACTGAGTCAATTCTGACTCATAGCAACTCTTTAGGACAGAGTAGAACTGCCCCATAGGGTTTCCAAGGTTGTAATCTTTATGGAAGCAGACTGTCACATGTTTCTCCCACAAAGTAGATGGTGGGTTTGAACTGCCAACCTTTTGGTTAGCTACTGAATGCTTAACTACTGCACTACCAGGGCTCCTTAGAATATAAAAGAACTCTTAAAACTCAACAATAAGAAAGCAAACAACCCAAATAAAAAATGAGCATAAGATATGAATAGTCACTTCACCAAAGAAGCAATGGCAAGTAAGCGTATGAAAAGATGCACAACATCTTACGTCATTAGGGAATTGCAAATTAAAACAACAATGAAATTCTGCAACATACCTATTAGAATGGCTAAAATCCAAAACACTGACAACATAAAATGCTAACAAGGACATGGAGCAACAGGAACTCTTATTCACTGCCGGTGGGAATTCAATATGGCACAGCCACTTTGGAAGACAGTTTAGTAGCTTTTTACAAAACTAAACATAGACTTACCATGTGATCCAGCAATTGCACTCCTAGGTATTTACCCAAATGAGTTGAAAAATATATGTCCACACAAAAACCTGCATATAAATGTTTATAGCAGTTTTATTTATAGTTATAAAAAATTGGAAACAATCAAGATATTTTTCAGTAAGTGAATGGATAAACCAACTGTGGTATATCTATACAATGGAGTAGTACTTAACAATAATAAGAAACAAGCTATCAAGCCATGATATGGAGAAAACTTAAATGTATATTACTAGGTGACAGAAGCCAGTTTGAAAAGGTTACATACTGTATGATTCCAACTATATGACATTCTGGAAAAGGCAAAACTATAGAGACAGTGAAAAGACCACTGGTTGACAGTGGCCCAGGGGGAGGGGAGAAGGGATGACTAGGTGACACATGGGACATTTTAAGAACAACAAAACTATTCTTCATGACACTGTAACAGTGTGCATTTGTCAAAACCCACAGAACCGTGAAGCACAAAGAGGAAACCCTAATGTAAACTATGGACTTCAGTTAAAATAATGTATCGATATTGGTTCATCATTCTAACAAATGCACCACACTAATGCAAGATGTTAATAATAGGTGAAACTGTGTGGGAGAAGGGGCCTATGAGAACTCTTTTGTACTTCCTGTATAATTTTCCTGTAAGCCCGAAACTGTTCTAAAAACTAAAGTCTATTAAAAAAACTTATTGTTACTATTCAATAAAATGCCTGCATAAAAAAAGAAATTATTACACTGATGTGGAACTAAATAGATAGCTTCTCAATTTTTAAGGCCATCATGCCCCCAGCTAGAGAAGCACTAGCTGGTTGGTGTGATGGTCACCCGCATGACAGTTCTACTCGTGGCCATTTTTTCAGAGCCGGAATGACACTGGTCACCACCAATCATTCTAGCAGGGAAGTAGATCCAGAGACCCCTCTACAGAGTTCTTCGCGGCCAATGCTTTTGCTTTTCTAACACTGGGTGAATTATAGGAAATCACATGCATCCCTTTTAATAAAAAACAGAGAACCCACATGTGAAGCCCAGTAAGTGTAAAGCAGGGCAAAATGAGCTAGAGGGCCTGCAACTGAATTACAGCAATAAAATGTGTGGTCATAACTTGAAATTCTGGACTGACGTTGGAGTGCCAGCTCTGTCTAGTGGTTAAGCATCAGGAACTGGAGTGAGACAGGCTGAATTAGAATCCCATCGCCATCACTTATTTGTTGTGTGGTTTTAGGTAAGTTCCTTGCCCTTCTAATCCTCATCTTCTCTGCCTTGACTAGTCCTAAGGATTAAAGCAGATGATGCGTGTAGAGGATTTAGTGCAGTGATAGGCACTAGCAAGCATTGATTAAATGCCAGCTTGGGCCTCCAAGATTATGGGCTCAACTTCCTAGAACTCCTTCCTGAAAAAGCAACCCATTGGTTTTTGCAGTTTGATGTCCTCTTCCCTGAAGTCAGGGGATTGGGTGGTCGACTTGCTTCAGACTCCATGTAACTTTACAAGACTTGGAAGAACCCACGCGGAGTTGGTGAAAAACAGAATTATAAGGAAATGTGTGCGGGGAGCAGAGCTGTGATCAAGAAATGATTCCATCTTTAGCTGTGTGTTCAACACAGTCACTCACTGTTTTCACTGAAATGACTCTTTGGTTAAAAAAAAATCTTGCACACCGTGACCAAACGTTTTTATAGAGACCGTTGCTGACTGGGCAGATACTATCATTCAGTGCTGGGGGTACGCACCTTTTGTCTCCTGCCCAGGGAGCCTCGTTTTGGGTGAGGCCAGAGCTGCTGGCATGGAAAGCAAACCCCAGGGCTGTCCTGTGGGCTGTGCATGTCTGAAAGCTGCTGCCTCTGCAGATTGTTTTGATCTTCCAGGCACAGAACATGCGGGTGCTCTTTGTAAAAGCCTTTTTTCAGGACTCGTACTGATGATGAAACACCGCTCCACAGAGGCTGTGAACAAAGGCACTTGGCAGAACATCTGGACGGGATGTCCCCCAGGCCACCCCACCCAATGTGCCCTTAACTACACTCAGCACCTGCCTCCCAAACCTGTTCCTCTTCCTCCATTCTCTAGTTCAGTGAATTATGTCACCATGACTTAGTCACCATGCCAAAAACCTGAATGTCCTCCAGCCTCCTCTCTCCCTGCGTGCCACCCTCTCCCAAGTCATTCATAAAGTCTGGTTGACATGCAAACACCTGGGGGTCACCGTCCCCCCCCACTAACAGTGTGTTCAGCAATCCTCTCACCCCGGCCTTGGCAATGGCCCCCTAAGTGAACACCTGCTTCCAGCCACATTCACCCCACCCTTTCTCTACAGTCGTCCAGAGCAAACTTTCTAAAACTCAGGTCTGATCATCTAGTCTTTATAGCTAGGCAGCCATGCAACCAACTACAACTTTGAGAACATTATTACTAAAGAAAGAAGGGGAAAAATAGGTACTAGGAAACTTAGCAGGCTTTGTCATTTGCACTATGAGCCAGACCAAGCTAAACAATTTATATAAATCTTTCCCTTAATCATCGTTGTTCTTTTACAGCAAACATTGCTGTTTTATTAGGTGCCATTAAGTGGATTCTGACTCATAGAGACCCCATGCACAAGAGTAGAACTGCCCCATAGAGTTTTCTAGGCTGTAATTTTTATGGCGGCAGATCCTCAGGTCTTTTTCCCTCAGTGCCACTGGCGGTGTTTAAACCACTGACCTTTCCGTTAGCAGCCAAGCATTTCACCGTTCCGTCACCGGGACTCCTTAAAACGTTATTACTTCCTATTTAACAAATAATAAATGGAGGCTCAGAGAAGTTAAGTAACTTGCCAAATGTCACACAGTGATGAAGCCTTGAAGCTATCTCAGGTAATCTGACCCCTCAGGCCTCATGTTTGACAATTTACACTACATTACGGGGAGTGACAAGGTCTCTGCCCCTCAGGAACACTTGGGCTAGTAGGTGAGACAGATATGAAGAACCACAAAAAAAATACCGAACCTGTTGTCATCAAGTTGACTCATAGTGACCCCATGCATTACAGAGTAGAACTGAGCAAAGTGCAAACCATCTGCGACACCCAGGGACCTTATGAAGAAGTGTTGTTTTTGGGTGCTGTCAAGTCAATTTTTGACTCATAGCTAATTATGCAGCAGATCAGAACTACCCCATAGGCTATTCCAGGCTGTAATCTTCATCGGAGCAGCAGATTATTGTTGTTAGTCGGTCCCAACTCATAGCAACACTATGTACCACAGAACAAAACACTGCCTGGTCCTGCACCATCCTCACAATCATTGTTATGTTTGAGCCCATTGTTGGAGCCACTGTGTCAATCCATCCCATTGAGGGACTTCCTCTTTTTCGTTGACCCTCTACTTTACCAAGCATGATGACCGTCTCCAGGGACTGACCCCTTCTGACAACATGTCCAAAGTATGTAAGACGTAGTCTTGCCATTCTTGCTTCTAAAGAGCATTCTGGTTGTACTTCTTCCAAGACAGATTTGTTCATTCTTTTGGCAGTCCATGGTATATTCAGTATTCTTTGCCAACACCATAATTAAAAGGCGTCAATTCTTCTTGGGTCTTCCTTATTCATTGTCCAGCTTTCGCATGCATATGATGAGATTGAAAACACCACGGCTTCGGTCAGGGGCACCTTAGTCTTCAAGGTGATATCTTTGCTTTTCAACACTTTTAAGAGGTCTTTTGCAGCAGATTTGCCCAATGCAATGCATCTTTTGATTTCCTGACTGCTGCTTCCATGGGTGTTGTTTGGAGATCTAAGTAAAATGAAATCCTTTACAACTTCAATCTTTTCTCTGTTTATCATGATGTTGCTTATTGGTCCAGTTGTGAGGATTTTTATTTTCTTTATGTTAAGGTGTAATCCATACTGAAGGCTGTGGTCTTTGATCTTCAAGTCCTCTTCACTTGCAGTAAGCAAGGTTGTGTCATCTGCATAACACAGGTTGTTAATGAGTCTTCTTCCAATCCTGATGCCCCGTTCTTCATACAGTCCAGCTTCTCGGATTATTTGCTCAGCATACAGACTGAATAGGGAACAGATTGCCAGGTCTTTTCTCCCTTGGAACCACTGGGTAGGTCCGAACCACCTTTCAGTTAGCAGCCCATTGCTAAACTGTTGTGCCACCAGGGCTCCTCGTGATACCTATAGTACTCAGGTATGTTGATATTCTGGAGCCCTGAGGAAGAAGTGGGGTGGTTTTCTTCACCTTCTGTATACATCTCACAACCTGGCTTTTACACTGCATCATTATAATCTTTACAACCTTCAGATCTAAATACTTCCTTTAAAATATCAGAAAATACTGCACAATTGTAGACTGGACCCAGTGGAATGATCGTTCCCCACCTAGCTATCTAGATGTGCTCCTGTGCCCCTAGATCGCACCTCAGTCAGTGCAGGGCCATTGGGTCCTGCTGTTGGCATCATGGGTAGATCCTGCAAGGCTCTGATTTGGACCATCGGTGAAGTTGCAACTGGGGAGGGTTCTCCCTTTGTGAGATCACAGCAGAAAGCCTGACAGCTCAAAAAAGCGACCCCCATAGATCCATCTGTGAGATTTTTTTTTTTCCCCTCAGAAAAATGCAGTCAGTTACTAAATGGGCCCTGGGAACAATGTGTGGGTATGTCCCAGAAACTGGTTTTATCCCCCCTGTTCCTCCTCCCACTCTCCCTTTCTCCCTTCTTTTTTTCCTCAAACATGTGTTTAGCATCTACTTCTGCCTGGGATGGACCCTGGTGGCACAGTGGTTAAGAGCTTCGCGGCTAGCCGGGGTGTCGGCAGTTCGAATTCTACCAGCTACTCCTTGGAAACACTATGGGGCAGTTCTACTCTGTCCTATAGGGTTGCTATGAGTCGGAATCGACTCGATGGCAATGGGTTTGGGTTTTGGGTTCTGCCAGGGACAGTGCTAGGAGCTGGCATGTAGGGACAAATAAGACACAGACCCTGTCCCTAGAGAGGCAGCATTCCCACTATAGCAGTGAAGAACACAGACTCTAGGGCCTGAGTGTTTCAGTCATAATCCTAGATCTACCACTTATTAGCTGTGTGACCTTGACAAGTTACTTACCTTTCTGGGTCTCACTTTTCCCATCTGTATCTTCCCCATCTGTATATGTATCTACCTCATGGAGTTGTTGTACTGGTTACATTGAGAGGATTATGTAATAAATTTGGAACAGTGCCTGGCACATGAAAATACTATAAAAACATTTATTGTTATTATTTGCATACAATACAGTACAATCCTCAAAGCTGTGTTCCGATCAATTCTATTCTCCCTGAGATAATCACATACCTTGTTAAGAGTTGCCTAATGCGAGGCAATGGAACGACCAGAAGGGAAATAATGAGAAAGTTCACACATAGTAAAGAACGTAACCAATGTCACTGAACAATTTGTGTAGAAACTGTTGAATAGGAACATAAACTGCTGCGTAAACTTTCAGCAAAAACACAATAAAATTGTGTTTAGTTGCACTCCCACCTTCCCACCCCCAATGACTCCTCAAGAAAAGTTACAGTCATGTAATTGTTGCTGTTACAATTTAAACGGAAAACCCTGGATTGTTTTAGGTAAGTTGTTATTTCTTTCCTCATTACTGAAATGTGAGGAACATGACAACCCTCTGTTAAGGAAATTTTCTGAGCATGCAATCTTTTGTATTAAGAGATAAAACAATGATGAAAACCTAGCAATGCAGAGAGACTGATAAGCTAAATTATGGAAGGAAAATTGCTATCTCTGTTTGCATGGGGTGAAGTCTCTCCCCAGCAAGCCCAAGATGTAAGTAGTTAAAGGAGAGAAGGCTGAACCCTCAGCACGCTGACCCTGTAACTAGGGATAGCAGTGTGGAGCACAGTCCAGCCCTCTGGCTCCTAGCCGAGATGAAACAGAGAGCAAATTTCAACCGAGCTTCACCATCCACAGAAGCCACATCGCACGAACACGTGTGTGTGAAAGTATGTGAGAGTGTGTGCACGTGCGTACCTGTGTGTGAGTACACGTGTATGTGTGTGTGTGTGTGTGTGTATTGGGGGGTGGGTAGGGAGGGAACCTGATTTCACGTTATCAGTGAGGAAGCAACAATTTTAAATTACTCCTCAAGTTGGGTGTTTTCATTTCTATTACTCAGACCAGTTCTTTTACAGTTGCTCGTTAGGAATAATTATTACTCTCTCGGAGGACTTTATTTTCTTTTTACAAAGGGAAGCAATCGTTTGTATGTTTGAAGTAGGTCAACAAAGAAGAGCTGCCTTGTTTCACTGTCTAAGCAACTCTGCCTGCACTGTCATCTGCATGACTTTTTAATTTAAAGCCCCTTCCAAGTTCACAAGGAAGAACTGCACTCCCCTGCCTGAAACCACTGAATTATTCACACTACCAGATGTCTCACGAATAGCATGTCACAAACATGGGAAGACAAAAGTTTATGCATGTTCATACGACTGCATGTTTCACTTCAGTGTTTCTACAAAGATGAGTGAGACTGGAGTGGCTGATATTATTTCAGAAATCAGGATATTGCTCAGGACTTGGTAAGAGTTCGGGTAACTCAACTAAATCAAAAATTGAAACACAATGATGCAGCAGATAAGCCAGGCAGACAGACGCAGGTTCCCATTCCAGCTGCACCACTTACTGTGTGTCTTGGGCAAGTTTCTTAACTTTTCTTTCTTTGTTTTTTTTTTTCATCCATTTTTAAAAAATACTTTATTGTGTTTTAGATGAAAGTTTACACAGCAAATGAGATTTCCATTCAACAATTCATACACAAATTGTGCGTGACAGTGATTACTATCCCTACAATGTGTCGGCACCCTCGCCATTTCCACCCCACCTGCCCCATTTCCATCCACCCCGTTTCTCTGCCCCTCCTTGCCTTCTCATCTTTGCTTTTGGGTAAATGTTGATTGTTTGGTCTCATATAGTTGATTGTTTAAAAGACCATATTCCTCACAGATGTTATTGTTTATTTTTTAGGCCAATTTATTGTTTGGCTGAAGGGCAACCTCTGGGAGTGGCTTCAGTTCCAGGTTAAAAGGATATCGTAGGGCGATAGTCTCCGGGGTTCCTCCAGTCTCTATTGTTTCTTAACTTTTCTAAGCCTCAGCTTCTTTGTCTGCAAATTGGAGCTAATAATTCAGGCCTACAATCTTTTCTACCACTCCGTCTGTCAGTTTGTCGTACTGTGGGGGCTTGCGTGCTGCTATGATGCTGGAAACTATGCCACCAGTATTTCAAATACTAGCAAGGTAACCCATGGTGGACAGGTTTCAGCAGAGCTACCAGCCTAAGACAGACTAGGAAGAAAGGCCTGGCGGTCTGCTTCTGAAAATTAGCCAATGAAAACCTTATGGATCACAACAGAACGTTGTCCAACTTGCTTGACTTAGACACACCACCAGGAAGGATCAATTGCTGAAGGAAGACATCAAGTTGTTCGGTGTAGTGGAGGGCCATTGAGGCAAGGGAGGCCCTCAGTGAGATGAACTGGCACAATAGCCCCAACGATAGACTCAAACATACTGGTTGTCATGGATTGAATTGTGTCCCCCAAAAATATGTGTCAACTTAGTTAGGCCATGATTCCCAGTATTGTGTGGTTGTCCTCCATTTTGTGATTTTCTTACGTGTTATAAAATCATAATCTCTGCCTGTGGTTAAAGAGGATTAGGGTGGGATGTAACGCCCTTGCTCAGGTCACATCCTTGATCCAATGTAAAGGGAGTTTCCCTGGGGTGCGGCCTGCACCACCTTTTCTCTTACAAGAGATGAAAGGGAAGCAAGCAGAGATGGGGACCTCATACCACCAAGAAATCAGTGCCAGGAGCATAACGCATCCCTTGGGCCACATCCTTTGGACCCAGGGTACCTGTGCTGAGAAGCTCCTAGTCCAGAGCAAGACTGATGACAAGTACCTTTCTCTAGAGCTGACAGAGAAAGCCTTCCCCTGGAACTGATGCCCTGAATTTGGACTTCTAGCCTACTAGACTGTGAAAGAATAAACTTCTGTCTGTTAAAGCCATCCACTTGTGGTATTTCTGTTATAGCAGAACCAGATAACTAAGACACGGATAATTGTGAGGAAAATGCAGGACCAGGCAATGTTTCATTCCGTTGTACCTAAGCTTGCCAAGAGTTGGAATCAACTCAGTGGCAGCTCTCTATCTGTCTCTATAATCTATTCTTATCTACAACTCCCAAATCCAAAAACTCTTGAAAACTGAAGTCCTTTTCTGAACTTATTTGGCAGTGAAATCTAATTAATCTGAATTAATTTGGTAGTAAAATCGTACCTTGAACTGATGTGAGGCTTTTTATAGTCTGTGCTTATCTCATTTAGTGTGAATGTATATATGTTTTGCCACATAATTATCAATGTGTCAGTTATGGGGTGCTGTCCCAGGCCATACAGGGGACGATACATAATATATTGTACTTGCAACATAGTATTTCTCTAAAATCCAGAAATTTCTGAATTCCAAAACACATTCAGCCCCAAGGGTTTCAAACAATGGACTGTGGACCTGTACCATTCTCACAGGGCTGTGAAGACTGAATGAGATAAACAACTCCCAGGGGGCAGCGGGACTCTGGCTCCCAGAGCAAAGAGAAGGGTGGGGTGCAGCGGCTGATGTCACTGCCCCGTCTCGCATCCGAGTCATCATGAAGAGCTCCCCCGAGGCGTCCAGCATTAACCAGGAGGCGCTGGTGCTCACGGCCAGGGCCACGGAACTCTTTGTTCGGTATCTAGCCACCTACTTCTACAAACATGACACGTGGAAAAGAAAAGAAAGCAGTGACTTAATATCAAATACTGCGGAGGAATCAGAAACTTTTCTGTTTCTTGCAGATATATTACCAAAGAAGATTTTAGTTAGTAAATACCTAAAAATGCTTAAAAAGAGGGAAGAAGGCAACGAGGATGAATGTGATGATGACGAAGCTGAATCCTAAACCAAAAAAGAAACGCTTTACAGATAGGCCTGGCGAGGTCTTCCGGAAGAGCAGCATTGCTTTGAAGCAAGCACAACTCTGCGACTTGAGTCTCTTCACTTTTCAGAGCCTTTGAGGGGACGGCATCACCCTGGCTAAGACAGCATCTAACGACAGCTCCACCATACGTAGCCAACGGGAAGTAACCCTAAGAGCAGTCCCTCTTTCAGGCCCACACTGCAGCTGAAGGTTCCTGAGAACGAGCTGCCTACACAGTCTAAGCTGTATAGGCAAAGACAACTTTGCTCAATTTCTTAATTTACAGATAGATTTTGAAGAGTTTCTAAATACCAGCTGTATAAATTCATGTGTATATTTTGAAGTTAGGTTTTAAACACAACTAGATCCAGTTTTAGCTAAACATGTAGTTTATGGGTAGTATGTTACATTTGAATTTTTGTATTTTAAGAAAATGTTTTAGTCTTTGTCCAACTATTGCATTTTTTAACTGTAAAAGAATATACTTTTCTGTTAAAAAAAACTGTATGCATTTTTACAGTAAAATGTTTTATGGAAAAAAAAAGATTGCATGAGACAATGTAAGCAGAACACTTGGAAAATGCTACGTTCCAAGCGTTCTGCATACATTATCTCATGCAATCTTAACTCGTGCTGCCACTTCCCTTCCCTTCCCTTTCCCCCCCCCATAAGCCTTTCCTAGGTACAACTTCCTCCTACAGGCAACAGCCAGAGACCTTTGCTCAGCAGATGGTAAGTTTTTTTTGTACTTTTGGCACCTTCGGCTGTTTGCCAACTTGCTAAACTATAAATCCTTAAGTGTAGGGATTGTGTCCCAGTGATTAGGGGCACAAAGTCCATGTTCAACAAATACTTCTTAAATGAATTTAGCAGTTATTTATTAGGTATCTGCTAGGTCTCCCGGTCACCCTCTTAGCAGGGGCGCACTGTGGGAGGAGGGGTTTGCTCCAGGCTCACTTCTGAGAAGAGATGATACATATGAGGCCTTGGGAAGCCAGCAGGCGGGGCCACCATAGCGGGGCAGTTATAGGGATACCCTACATCCGGTGTTCCCAGCACAGCCCTGGTTTATGGTTATGTTACAGTATAGTTGTCACCACTCACTTTTACTCATTCATTCTCAAATGTGTCCTCATTTGGATGATAAATCATGTGATCATTCTACACAGTGAGCACTGGGGGAAGCCAGAGGGTGCAAGGCTTTTTTGGGGGGAGGCGTCATTGAAAAGAGAGAAACAAACAAAAACCTGTTGCTGTTGAGTTGATTCCGACTCACGGCGACCCCATGTGTTGTAGAGTACAACTGCTCCATAAGGTTTTCTTGGCTATAATCTTTACAGAAGCAGATCATCAGGCCTTTCTTCCATGGTGCCTCTTGGGTGGGTTAAAACCATCAACCTTTAGGTTAGTAGTCGAGTGCAAACTGTTTTGGACCACCGGCACTTTGGTGTCTGAACCAAGGGTTGGAGGTTCGAGTCTGCCTAGAGATGCCTGGGAAGAAAGGCCTGGTAATCTACTTCTGAAAAATCAGCCACTGAAAACCCTTTGGAGCACAGGTTTACTCTGACACACATGGGATCACTAGACACAGGTTCACATCTCAGCTCTGTAACTTATCCACTGTACAACATAGCATAGTTAGTTGAATGATGACCCCCCAAAAGATATGATCACATCCTAACTCCTGGAACCAGGGAATGTGACCTTATTTGGAAAAACGGTCTTTGCAGATGTAATTAAGAATCTCGAGAAGAGATCATCCTGGATTATCTAGATGAGCCCTAAATCCAGTGACAAGTGTCGTTAAAAAGACACATGAGAAGAAACACACAGGGAGAAGGAAGAGAAGGCCATATGAAAGTCAGCCAGAGATTGGAGTTATGCAGCCATAAGCCGAGGAACACCTGGTGCCACCAGAAGCTGGACAAGGCACGGATTCTCCCTTAGAGGCTTTGGAGGGAATCATGGTCCTGCCAACACCTTGATTTTAGAGTTCTGGCCTCCAGAACTGTGAGAGAATATATTTCTGTTGTTTTAAGTCACCAAATGTGTCATAATCTGTTAATAGCAGTTCTAGAAAACTAACACACATAGGTGAGCCTCAGTGGCTTTATCTGAAAATGGGCATAAGATTAGCACCTACCTTATAGGGTTGCTTTGAGGAGTAATAGAAATTATGCATGACACCAAGTAGGTTTTTAACAGACAGACACTGTTTTATGATGGCTAATGAGCAGCCCTGGAGGTGCAGTGGTTAAGAACTCAGCTGCTAACAAAAGATCAGCAGTTTGAATCCACCAGCCACTCCTTGGAAACTCTATGGGGGCAGTTCTACTCTGTCCTATAGGGTCACTATGAGTCAGAATCGACTCGATGGCAACAGGTTTGATTTTTTTGGTTTAGTAATGAGATGTTGAATTCATCCAGCAGATGGCAGAAGTTAAATTTGCAAACATGAGGACTTCATAAGGTTTACTGTCCAGCAAGGAAGTTCTGGACCTAAAGTAGCTTTCCTAGCTCATAAGCTGATAAGGAGTAATCCTCCCCACCTCAAAGTGAACTCACAGGTGTGTAGAAATTAAGCTGATTCTGTTTTCCTTTAACCATTGTACAAGATAGAGGTTGGCACTGGTGAATATAAAGACTCCCGTGCAGCGGAAAATAGCTGGGTTCTAGGTCCAGTTCTGTGACCTCACTAGGACTCAGCTTTCCCATATGGGAAGTAAGGGGAAGATGAAATACCAAGTGCTACATAAATTAGAGGACTGTTTAGAGACAAAAAAAACCTTACGTGTGGAAGTGCTAAGAAAGCAAGGCGCCATAAAGCACAGAAGGGGGCCCCTCAAAAAAACTTATTGCCGTCAAGTTGATTCCGACTCATGGCGACCCCGTGTGTTACAGAGTAAGACTGCTTCATAGGGCTTTCTTGGCTGTAATCTTTACAGAAGGAGCCCTGGTGGCACAGTGGTTAAGTGCTTGGCTGCCAACGGAAAGGTCAGTGGTTTGAACCCACCAATTGTTCTAAAGGAGAAAGATGTGGCAATCTGATTCCGTAAAGATTTACAGCATTGGAAACCCTATGGAGCGGTTCTACTCTGTCCTATAAGGTCGCTATGGGTGAGAATGCAATTAACAGCAATGGGTTGGGTATGCACAGAATGATCTGCTTGTTCATCTTTCTAGCTAACATCTGAAAGGATACACCTGGCTTATGAGGCACTGGTGGTTCAGTGGTAGGATTCTCACCTGCTGTGTGGGAGACCCGGGTTGGAGTCTCAGCCAATGCACCTCATGTGCAATCACCACCCATCTGTCAGTGGAGACGTGTGTGTTACTATGATGCTGAACAGGTTTCAGCAGAGCTTCCAGACTAAGACAGACTAGGAAGAAAGGCCTGGAGATCTACTCCCGAAAATCAGCCAGTGAAAACCCTATGGATCACAATGGTCTGATCCACAACCAATCGTGAGAATGGCACAGGACTGGGCAGTGTTTCATTCCACTGAACATCAGGCCGCCATGAGTTGGGGGCTGACTTGACAGCAGCTAACGACAGCACTACCACCTCTGGCTTCGGGGTGGAGGTGGTATTTGGAAAAATGGGGCTTTTACATTTTATTTTCTAAACTCCTGTTCACTTACATTTTTTAAATAAGCACATACTGCTTTTTCCATTACAAAAAAAATTACAATAGCATTTTTAATAATCCTGTCCCCAGAAAACTCTTCTGTACTCATTGGTCTAATTCAAACACTCTGGTGTGCCTCTCTTTTTGAAAGAAAATTAAAAGGAAGAGAAAAGTCCATATTTGCTCTTCTTTGTATGCTTGTAAAGAGGTCATCTGACCGGAAGTGATCCAAGCTGCTTTAAAGTCCAGCTCCTCTTTAAAGTGGTTTGCAAACATTACCTCAGCAACCCTCAGGGTTTCCTGGTGACGAAGGCACATGGAAGAGGCCTCTGAGTCACTCGGAAGCTGCAGGCTGTGGTGCCTTGTGTCAGCCGGTCATGATAACACCCCTAATGTTTGTCTAAAGCTTTACAGTGTTCAAAGGGCTTTCTCTGAACCTTAGAAGGTCAGGTAGGCACTGCTATCCCTATATCATAGATGGGGGAATTAAAGTTTTGAAAATGAAATGACAAGCCCAAGTTGGGGAAGCTGGTCAGCAGCAGGGTTTAACATCACTTACTGTCAATCACTGCACAGCACAGAAGAGATGAGAGCTGATGTCAAATCCTCATTTGCCACACCTTTTGCCTTGGGGCTGGAGAAGGAAGAAGAGGAAACAGTCTTTTGTCTAATCTTACCTTCTCCTTTCTACCTTTCTTTCTTTCTTCCTCCCTCCCTCTACTCCTCTGGGAGAAGAGACAGGAAGAGGAATCCTGTCAGCAAAATAAACAGATAATCACATTCAGCAGTCAAATTTTATGCAAATTTAAATTATGCAGCAGAGTTGAAGCAATGTGGTAGAAACATATTAATCAAGTTTAATTTATGTGCAAATATTGAAGAAATGAGAACATCCTCAAAATATAAATTGGTCAAGAGCTGTGTAACTTCAGCATTGGCAGGCTGAGGGATTTCTGGACAGCATTCACACTTTTGCCACACGAGGGCGCCACCACTCTTGGTAGAGGGACAGACAGTACCCGCCATTCTGTCAGGGTTGGTTCTGAATTATAGGAGCTTTGTATTACACAAGGTTGTCTGAAGTTCCCCTACCCCCTCCTCCCATATGACCACTTTGTTCAGTGTGATGAGGGCTAACATACAGGCAGATCAAAGGAAGGCACCTAATTCAGCCTGAGGGGAAGAAGGCTAAGATGTGATTCTTGGAAGAACTGATATATAAATGAAGGCTGAATCCTACAGTGATGGCTACTGTTCATTAGAGCATGTAATTCTCTGCACAGCCTCCTGTCTCTTGTGGGCATTTGTGCATGTCAGCGATGCGGTCTCGGGCAGGAGCAGAAGCTGTGGAGTCACCCTCCCTCTCACCCAGGCTGGGTGAGGTGCCCTGTCAGCTGCCCACTCGTTGCAGCACTTAGCGCTTGTCTTGAAATGACCATTACCGTGTCTGTTTCTCCCACCAAGCTATAAACTACTCAAGGGCAGCATCTGGCCTTATTCTTCTGTTAAACCCTAGCTCCCACGTGACTGTCTGCCATATAGTGACATCTCAATAAGATTTTTTTTTTCTTGTAAAGATATTTTTAACATGGGAAACTTCCCATAGCTGCAAAAGTAGGGAGAATAGTATAATGAACTTCCTTGTGCCTGTCACCCAGCTTCATCACCCGGGTTTGGGAGTGAGGGGACCATATTGTAAGAGCAGGGACTGGCCAGCCACAGAAGCTTAGAAAATGATGAGTATAAGGGGCAAAAGCTGGCAGTTTCCAGGTAAGAAGAATGCTTGGCAAACAGACATGAGCCGTGAAGTTAATTGGGCAAACCAACCCCAGTTGTGGGTGTCTTAGTTATCTAGTGCTGATATATACCATAAGTGGGTGACTTTAATGAACAGAAATTTATTTTTTCACAGTTTAGAAGGCTAGAAGTCTGAATTCAGGGCACTGGCTCTAGGGGAAGTCTTTCTTTCTCTGTGGGCTCTGGGGGAAGGTCCTTGTCTCTTTTCAGCTTCTGTTCCTGGGCTCCTTGGGGATCTTCATGTAGCCTGGCATCTGTCTTCCCCTATCTATGCATGTTTTCTTCTATGCCTAATCTGCTCCTTTATATCTCAAAAGTGACTGGCTTAAAACACGCCCTACACTGATATGGCCCCCTTAACATAATTTAAAAAACCCTATTCCCAAATGGGATTGCATCCACTGGCTTGTTGTTGTTGTTAGTTGTCTTCAACTCAGGGCGACCCCATGTGCTTCAGAGTAGAACTTCTCCATAGGGTTTTCAAGGCTGTGACCTTTCAGAAGCAGATTGCCAGGCCTGTCTTCCGAGGCGCCTCTGGGTAGGTTCAAACTGCCAACCTTCTGGCTAGTAGTCGAGCATGTAACTGTTTGCGCCACCCAGGGACTTCACATCCACAGGTAGAGGGTTTACAAAACATGTTTTGGGGGGACACAATTCAACCCATAACAGTGAGTGAGAGCACCATGAGCCATTTAGCTGAGAGACATGTCTTATGCTCAGCCATCACCCTTGCCCTAATTGCTTGCTCACTAAGCCTCTCCTGGGTAATTTGGCTTCTTGGGTATTCCCTTTTCAACAAGGAGAGAACGACCTGCTCTGGCCAGTGTGAACTTCCAGCAGTCTTGAAAGTTGATTTCTCATTATAAATGGATAAATTGGCTTTCTCATTATAACTTGGCTTCTGCAATAATTTGCCTTCTGGGAGGGAATGGCCTGATCTCCCTACTAGACTGTGCTTTCCATCTGCCAGCTTTATTTCTCTTTGTAAATTAATGAATGGGCAACCTGTAGTTTAGATATCAGCCTCTGTGTGTTTGGTTAGTACCCAGCTGCCCGTGGAAGAAGGATCCAGGTGGAGAGTGCCAACAAAGTCAGATCTCTGGGCCGCAAGCCTGGAGAGCAGGCCGTGTGGGTGGAGACTTCACTGACCCAATGAATGCTACCTCCTGGGGTGTCTTGGGAGAGAGCTTTTTGGTCTTCCCTAGGGACACCTCTCAGCACCATAGTGGCCTTGACACAGGGAATTGAAATGCTTCACACCCCAAAGGAACCAAGTTTGGATCCCCTCACCCCTCAGCAGGCCTGGTTATTCCAGCTCATCTGAGGAGCATCCCTGCCTTATTCTCACTGGCATAGACCATGGAACCAAAATTTTGCCAAGTCTCTCCTTTACTCAGAACCCTTTGGTGGCTCCCTACTACCTGTGGCATGAAGTCCAAATTCCTCAGCAAAACTTGCTTTTGCACCAGGAAGAGTAAGAAGATTATTGCTACACTATTTCATCAAATTGAATATCTTTAGGATTGCAAGATATATTATTGTTTAAAATTAAAAAAAAAAAAAACCCACCAGCTAAACTATGACACCTCATCAATTATCAGACACATCCAATGTCAGAAACATTAAAATGTGAAAAATATTTGTGTCCTAAAATTGCTGAAATATGGTATTTAAAACAAAAACTGAGAGTTGCAATTTTTCTCTCTTAAGGGAGAGAGACATTCTTTTTAGAGAATAAGGATTCAGTTGCTTAGGAAAACACTGTGATTGACATTATTTATTTACTTTGAGAAGATTAGACTGAAGGTACACAGGCCTGGATAAGTGAGAGCAAGGCAGAAAGGGCTGGGGAGAGAGAGATGAAAAGAAAGGAAGGAAAAAGGGAGG
Organism: Dugong dugon; assembly: GCA_030035585.1. Classification (NCBI taxonomy): domain Eukaryota; kingdom Metazoa; phylum Chordata; class Mammalia; order Sirenia; family Dugongidae; genus Dugong; species Dugong dugon. The sequence continues at coordinate 96,629,860 of CM057462.1, forward strand.
GAGGGAGGGAGAGGAGGAGAGAGGAAAGGACAAAGAAGGTGAAGGCTAAGCAGAAGAAAGAGAAGGAGGGAGAGAGGGTGAAGAGGGAGGAAGAGAAGGAGAAGAAGAAAAAGATGGAGGGAGGGGGCAGAGAGAAGAGGAAGAAGGTGAAGAGGACAAAGACGAAGACGAAGAAGGAGAGGAAGAGAGAGGGACAGAAAGAGGAGAGAGAAGGTGTCTTGGTCGTCGAGTGCTGCTGTAACAGAAATACCACAAGTGGATGGCTTTAACAAAGAGAAATTTATTTCCTCACAGTAAAGTAGGCTAAAAGTCCAAATTCAGGGCGTCAGCTCCAGGGGAAGGCCTTCTGTCTCTGTTGGCTCTGGAGGAAGGTCCTTCTCATCAATCTTCTCCTGGTCTAGGAGCTTCTCTGCACAGGAACCCCAGGTCCAAAGGACGTGCTCTGCTCCTGGTGCTGCTTTCTTGGTGCTATGAGGTCCCCAACTCTCTGCTTGCTTCGCTTTCCTTTTATCTCTTGTAAGATAAAAGGTGGTGCAGGCCACACCCCAGGGAAACTCCCTTTACACTGGATCAAGGATGTGACTTGGCTAAGGGTGGTTTTACAATACCACCCTAATCTTCTTTAATATAAAATTCCAATCACAAAATGGAGGTCAACCACACAATACTGGGAATCATGGCCTAACCAAGTTGACACATATTTTGGGGGACACAAGTCAATTCATGACAGAAGGGGGGAGAGAAAAATAAGGAGGAGGCAGGGGAGGAGGAGGGGGAGGAGGGGTAGAGATGGAGAGACAGGAGAAGAAAGTGAGTGGGAGGAATTGCTCTGCAAAATAAAGTAAGAGAACCTGGAGCTCTCCTTGGCTGCCGGGACAGTGGAGTGGGGGTAGATGTGAGCAGTGTTCTCAACATAAGCAGCACTTTAGAAACCCCAGGGTTTTTTAAGAATATACCTATCTGGCCCCACTCCCACAGAGTCTGACTTAAATGGTTTGAGGTGGGTCCTGGACATCGGTCTTTTTAAAAAGCTTCCCAAGTTATTCTAACCAGTGAGACAGAGACGTTGGGTGGTCACAGAAGCCTAAGAAGACACAGGAACCTGGTAAGAAATTTCCTTTAGTGGAGGTGGCCAAGGTGAGTTGGGGACCACTACAGTTAGTGTTAATAATAAACTGTGTTCTTCTTTTACTCTCCGAAGCCTGCAGTGTAAGCTTGCCATGCCAGCAGTCTTGGTTAGTGGTGTTTTGGGGAATGCAGGAAAAGGAGGGGATGCAGAGGAAAGACTGACTCAGTGAGGCTGAGAGCGGTGGTGAGTACCCAGGGACATGGGAGCCACAGGTGGGGGGACCAGTTGGCCTTGCCCCGCCCCGCAGAACCACAGTGAATCCTCAGAGATACCGGACTTCCCATGGTTCAGCCTTTTCCATTTGATTATTGAAGTAAAGGGTAAGCCCAGAAGGCTGAGGACTTGGGGGACATCCACAGCCAACTGTGGTTACATCAAGTCTTTTGTGATCCGCTTCCTGCCCACCTCACCCCATCTTCTCCACACACTATAGGTCCACCCCACTTCCATCAGGGCTTCGTGGAAAATATCTGTTCATCCTGCAGGACTCAGTCCAAGGTGTACCTCCTCTGAGAAGCCTTTTCTGCACCCCTTTTTCGGCCCCGCCCCTGTTGAGTGGACGATTTTCTCTTGCTGCCCCACTGAGCCATGAGCAGACTTCTCTAAGAATGCCTCCAACACATCAGTGCCTTTATCTTTTTTAGGTCTCTTGCCCCCACTGAACTATAAATACCAGTTGCCATCCAGTTGACTCAGACCCATGGTGACCCCATGTGTGTCAGAGCAGAACTGTGCTCCATAAGGTTTTCACTGGCTGATTTTTCAGAAGCAAATCATCAAGCCTTTCTTCCGTGGTGTCTCTAGGTGGATTCAAACCTCCAACGTTTTGGTTAGTAGCTGAGCACATTAACCATTTGCACTACCCAGGGACTCCTCAGGAAACTATAACCCATTAACTCCTTGCTGTCGAGCCGATTCTGACTCCTAGAAACACCATAGGACAGAGTAGAACCGCCCCATAGGGTTTCCCAGGCTGTAATCTTTACTGAAGCAGACTGCCACAACTTTCTCTTGTGGAGCAGCTGGTGGGTTCGAACCACTGACCTTTTGGTTAGCAGCCAAGTGCTTTAACCACGGCACCATCAGGGCTCCTTTCAGTAAACCATATGCCCCTCAAAAGCAGACGTTGCCACAATCATCTTTGTACCTCACCTAACAACACCTAAAGTTTACTGAATGGATCAGAGATCACAGTGCATCCCCCCATTTTGCTGAATCTGCTCTCAGAAACAGCACAGGGTGGTGGAACATGCTCTGGCCAGGGCTTAGACTGGTTGTGTGATTGGCTTTGCCACTGCTCTCCATGATCTTCATCAATAACAGCATCAATGACAATCATCCCATTTTCAGCCAGGACTCAGTGGTCATCAAACTATCAAAAGGCACTCATTCAGCCAGTGGGTCACACAACAACTGTTCACGGAGGACTCCCAGGTACTGCGTTAAGGAACTGGGGATACAGTAGTGAACGAGACCAGTCCAGTCCCATTCTTTGTGCAGCTTCCATAGTAACAGGAGAGACAGACATTAAACCAAGTAATTATATAACTACAAAGGTGGTAAGTGCTAAAAGGAGAAGTGCAGGATACTAAGAGCATCGCTAACAGGGGAGTCTGGCTAATCCCAGAAATCTTCTCAGAGAATGTGATATTTGAGTTGAGCAAAGACGGATTTGTAGGAGTAAGCTAAGCAAAAATGTAGGGAAAGCATGTTCCCCAAAGAGGGCAGAGCATGTGTGAAGAACATTCATTCAACAATTATTTATTGAGAACTTACTATGCGCCAGGCAACTGTTCTAGGCACTGGGGATACAGCAAACAACCAATAAAAATCCCAGACATCATGAATCTAACATTCCAGAAAATAGTAGGAGCCAAGCAGGTAGACTCGAGGAAGGAATAAGTACAACAGGTGTCCTCAAGGAAATGACACTTAAAAGGTCTGACCCACAGAATCTGTTTTGATCATTGCTGGGCCTCTAACATCGAGAACAGTGCCCAGCACACGGTAAGACCTTAATAAACTATTTGCTGTGAATGAATTAGAATCATCGAGTGGGGTGGTGTTGGGGTGTGTGGTGGTTCAGATACAGTCTGAACTAACCACCGCTAAGCTATGAAGTGCTTTAGAGCTTACAACAAATGCTATCAAGTCATTTAACTCTCACAATTGTATTTTTCACTGCTAGCGTCAGTCTCAATGGTCCTAAGAACTCTTCTGATGATGGAACATTCTCAGCCTGTCAGTGGAACACTGACCTGCCCGGATTTAAGCCCAGATTCATTGCTGTTGGCACTCATCACCCAAGCCAGATTGTATGGCTCTCGGGTGCCAGAATTGACTGTGCTTAGACATCTCAGAAGGAAAATATTATGTCCTTTCCGTCCTGGTGGCTGCCTCCCTTGCTCAGGTCACCATGACCTCTATTAAATGAGGGAGAGGCACAACTCAGCTCCAAGGTAGATGATTCTACTGTTTAGGAAAACACTTGGATGGACATTTTTGGTTGATAGAGGCAGATTCTACCCCCACCCCTTCTTTTTTTAACACAAGAAAATGTTCATTGTGGGAAATAATATAAAATACAGAAATCAAATGAAAAATAAAAGTCACCCATAATCCCACCAACCAGAGACAGTCAATCGATATTTACATTTGGCTGTATATCTTTCCATACCTGTTCCCTGTAGATGTAACAGATATATATTTTTATGTGTACAAAATGAGATTTTATAATATAAATTTGCAACCCTGGTGGCATAGTGGTTAAGAGCTACAGCTGCTAACCAAAAGGTCGGCTGCTAACTAAAAGGTCACTATTCAAATTTATGAGCTGCTCCTTGGAAATCCTATGGGGCAGTTCTACTCTGTCCTATAGGGTCGCTATGAGTCAGAATAGACTTGACAGTATTCTTTTTTTTTTAAATAAGCTTACCCATTGGCATTGAGTCGATTCCGACTCATAGCGACCCTATAAGACAGAGTGAAACTAACCCATAGGATTTCCAAGGAGCAGCTGGTGGATTTGAACTGCACAACCAGGTCTCCTAAATAAGCTTAGAAATTTATTTATTATAAACATCTTTCCATGTCAATAGATATCCATCAACATCACTGTTTTCAATTCTGGCCTGACCCGGTGTGATGACCTCTTCTATTTTCCTTTTCTAATTTTTCCCAACCTTGCTATCAGATTAGTCTTCCTTAAGCATAACCCTGATCATGTCACTCTTTTGTCACGTTCAAATACTTCTTACTCCCCATCTCCTACAGATTATGTCCCCAATTATTGCATCTGAAATTCAAGACCCTGTCCCAACCTACTTGTCCATTGTTATCTTCCATAATTTCCCAGATGTGTTCAGTACTTTAGTGAAAACCTGATGTTCCCCAAGGTCCTCACTACCCTTTCCCACCTCTGCTCAAGCCGTTCCCTTCCCCTATAATGCCATCCTCACCCATCTCCTGACTGCTGGCACCCAGGCTGCCTTCTAGGCCCAGCTCAGATGCCACCTTCCTCAGAAAGTCTTGCTCCTTTCCAGTAAGTGGTTTAGGAACTGAACCAAGTGCTTTGACCCTTACAGGAAAACAGCATTGTTTTCATTATTTACTTGGCTTCTTTAGATGTGCATGTGCGCACACGCACGCACACACACACACACCCCCACACACGGCAAATTGTGCAGAGGAGAATTAGTTGCAGTGCAGACTTAGAATTTAGGACTTCATTCCTGCTAAAGTTTTTCTCATTTCCTGAAATTGTTTGTACACATCTACCTATCCATATAGGAAGAAAGGCCTGGTGATCTACTTCTGAAAATCAGCCAGTAGAAGTCCTGTGGATCACAACAGTCTGATCTGTAACCAATCATGGGAACTGTACAGGGCTGGGCAGCATTGTGTTCTGTTGTGCATGGGGTCACCATTAGTCGGGCTAACTAGGCGTAGCTAACAACAGCAAACGTTCACATAGGTATATGCATAGATGTGTATGTGCACAAGTATGCATGTGTATGTATATATGTGTACTTATACACACATACACGTGTGTGTGTGTGTGTGTGTGTGCGTGTGTGTGTGTGTGTTGTTCTTAGGTGCCGTTGAGTCGTTTTCAACCCATAGCATCCCTATATGACAGAGTAGAATTGCCCTACAAGGTTTTTCTAGGCTATAATCTTTATAGAATAAGGAAGACTGAAGAGGAATTGATACACTTGAATTATGGTGTTGGCAAAGAATGTTGAATATACCATGGACTGCCAGAAGAACCAACAAATTTGTCTTGGAAGAAGTACAGCCAGAATGCTTCTTAGAAGCAAGGATGGCAAGACTTTGCCTCGTGTACTTTGGACACGTTATCAGGAGGGACTGATAATGGAGAAGGACATCCTGCTTGGTAAAGTAGAGGGTCATCGAAAAAGAGGAAGACCCTCAAGGAGGTGGACTGAGACAGTGGCTCCAATGATGTGTTTCATTCTGTTATACAGAGTCGCTATGAGTCAGAACCGACTCGCCGGCACCTAACCACAACAACAATCTTTTCAGGAGCAGGCACTAGGTCTTTCTTCAGCAGAGCTACTGGATGGTTTCAAATCACCAACCTTTCAGTTAGCAGCTGAGTGATTAACTATTGTGCCACCAGGGCTCTTTGTGTGTGTGTGTGTGTGTGTGTGTGTGTGTGTGTATGTACGTGCATGTATACGTACATATATAAAAAGATTCTTGCAATTTATTTTCTGGAGGCACCACTTCTAAAGTACAAGCTAATCTTCTTACAATATTTATAGATTTCTGTCAGCCATGGCATTTTATTAGGGAGCTTGCAGGGAAAAGGCACCTGAGTCAGACCCTGCATAAACCTGCCAGCATCAGTCAAGAATCTGGTTCCTCCTTGGTTTTATGCTATTAAATTGACAAACAGCTTTAATACATCCACTGAGGTTACATACTTCAGTTTGGGACTTGGAGGTTTGACAACTGGATAGTTGCTGATTACGGGCAAGTTCATATTTAAACAACTTGATTCCCTGGGTTAGCTCTTCTATGCAAGCATAGACATTCGAGCTCCCTTCGCACCCCAAAACAAACAAACAACAGTTGCAGTGAGTCGATTGTGATTCATGATAACCTCATTTGTTTCAGAGTAGAACTGCACATAGTGTTTTCAATGGCTGTGACTTTTTGGAAGTAGGTCACCGGGCCTTTCTTCCAAGGTACCTCTGGGTGGATTAGAACCATGAACCTTTCAGTCAGTATACATGTGCTTAACTGATTGCACCATCTGGGGACTCCCATTCAGGGGCCAAACTCCCTTTAATAGCTGAGCAATTTGATTTCCTTGGATTTTGGAGTCAACTCTGTAGGAGCACATCATTTCAAAGCTGCAAAAATGGCAAGGAGGAGGACAGAAGACAGATGTGCACGGAGCTTTTTACCAGACAGAGGTCTGGAGTTCCAATAGTGCTATTTTGGGAACTGGCTTATTGTATTTTTACGAAAATAATGCGTGTCTTCTACGTTTATTTGCCAACTGTGCCCTCCTCCCCTCAAGGTATTTTCATAAGTGCTGCTATGCCAATTTTTTTTAACATGTTGCTGTAAAAAAATTAGCATAGTGTGCTTACAAAAATGTCTCGCAGGGGGCACGGTTGGCAAACAAACATAGGAGGGGTGAGTTATTTGAGTAAAAATATGGTATTTAAGGGTTATCAGGGTATAAACATGCAGTTCTCTCCCTCTGCCTGAGGCTGCGTTGCCAAATTGCTTGGCTGACCTTCACCCATTGCTGATCGCCTAAGCTCTAAGCCCCACATGAAGGATCAGTGATGAGCACACATGATCACCTCGGGCCCTCCCTGAGCCTTTGTTTTGTTGATGATGGTGTTAAGAAGATCTTATTTTAGACTCTGGCTCCTGACAGTTTTAACTTTCTCTTTTCACTCCAGTCTCTCCCCAAGTGATCTCATCACTCCCACATTTTCTAATGCCACCTCTATCATGACCACACCCACATTCATATCTCCATTTCAGATCTATCTTCTGAGTCCAGACCCATGTACCCAACCACCTACTTGGCTTCACCACCTGGATATCTGGTGGAAATTGCAAACTCAACCTGTTTAAGGTGAATTCATTGGCTGCCTCCTCAAACACTCCTCCTCTAGGGTTTCCTGTCCACAGGATGACACCACCTGCTACCTAGATACTCAAGGAAGCAATCTGAGAGATGTCTTTATTGACACATCCTCTCCCCTGCACCCTATCCCACTGGATGATTGGATCTTCACCACACCCTGCCATTCAATGACTTCCTGAAGAGTTCTCAATCTGTCCACGCCTCTCCATTTTCACCACCACCACCCTGCTCCAAGACACCATAGTCTCTCGCCTGGACTACTACAAAATCCTTCTACATCCATTCTTGCTGGTCTCCAATCTATTTTCCACATAACAGCCAGAGAGATTTAAAAAATAAAAATTAAAAAAACCCACAAATCTGATCATGTCACTCCCCTGCTTAAACACCATCAGTGGTCTCCCATTTCTTTTATTAAAAAATTCAAATCCTTTGCCACAGCTCACAGTACCCTGCATGAGCTGGCCCCACCCTTCTCACCAGTGTCATCCAGCGTCACCATGCCCCCTTTCTCTGCCCTCTTGCTGCCCTTGCCACACAGGTCTTCTCCAGTTCCTCAGACTCACAGGTGGATGGAGCTCCTTCCTGCTGTCACAGCAGTTGTTTACTCTTGTTGGGTGTCTTAGTCATCTAGTGCTGCTACAACAGAAATCCCACAAGTGGATGTCTTCAACAAATAGAAGTTTATTCTCTCACAGTCTGGTAGACTAGAAGTCCAAATGCAGGGCATCAGCTCCAGGGGAAGGCTTTCTGTCTCTGTCAGCTCTGGAGGAATGTCCTTGTATTCAGTCTTCCCCCTGCACTAGGAGCTTCTCATCACAGGAACCCTGGGTCCAAAGGATGCGCTATGCCCTTGGCACTGGTTTCTTGGTGGTATGAGGTCCTCCTGTCTCTCTGCTCAATTCTCTCTCTTTTTCTTCTTCTTCTTCTTTATTTTATATATATACATTTAACCATTTTTTAAAAATTGTACTTTAGATGAAAGTTTACTGAACAAACGAGCTTCCCATTAAACAGTACACATGTTGTTTTATGACATTGGTTAACAATCCCGCAACAGGTTAACACTCTCCCTTCTCGACCTTGGGTTCCCTATTACCAGCTTTCCTGTCCCCTTCTGCCTTCTAGTCCTTGCCCCTGGGCTAGTGTGCCACTTTAGTCTCATTTGTTTTATGAGTTCACCTAATCTTTGGATGAAGCGTGAACCTCAGGAGTGACTTCATTACTGAGCTAAAAGGGTGGCTGGGGGCCGCACTCTTGGGGTTTCTCCAGTCTATGTCAGGCCAGTAAGTCTGTTTTTTTTTGTGTGTGAGTTAGATTTTGTCCTACATTTTCCTCCAGCTCTGTCTGGGACCCTCTGTTGTGATCCCTGTCAGAGAAGCCAGTGGTGGTAGCTGGGCACCATCTAGTTCACGTCTTTCTTTTCTATCTCAAAAGAGATTGGCTTAAGACACAATCTAATCTTGTAGATTGAGTTCAGCCTCATTAATATAACTGCCACTAATCCCATCACATTAACATCATACAGATAGGATTTACAACACATAGGAAAATCATATCAGATGACAAAATGGTGGAAAATCACACAATACTGGGAATCATGGCCTAACCAAATTGATACACATATTTTTTGGGGGCACAATTCAAGCCATGACATCTGGCAACTCCCATTAATATCTCAGGTTCCAGCTTAAATGTTCTTTCCATAGGAAAACTTCCACAACACTTGAGACCAGATTAGTACCCAATTATGCACTTGTATAGCACCATACTGCTCCAAAAAATCAAACAACGTATTGCAACGATGTCACTTTGATGACTAAGGTGTGCCTGATCCAAGCCATATTTTGAATCACTCCATATGCATTCAAAAGCTAGACAATGGAAAAAGAAGACAGAAGAAGAACTGTGGGGCTGGCAAAGAATATTGAATATATCATGGACTGTCAGAAAATGAACAAATCAGTCTCAGAAAAAATACAACCAGAATGCTCCTTAGAAGTAGGGCTTTGAACTGGTTTCAGTTTGAATCCTTGCTGAGAATTTACATTTCTAACAAATTCCTAGGCAATGCTAATGATGCTGGTTAGAGACCAGTTCCAATTCCGAGAACAACTGGTGGAGCAGTGGTTCTCAAAATTTACTATTTCAACCGGTTTGAAACCCTGCTTAGAAGTAACAACGGTAAAACCTCATCTTGCTTACTTTGGACATGCCGTCAAGAAAGATCAATTCCTAGAAAAGGACGTCATGTTTGGTAAAGCAGAGGGCTACCGAAAACAAGAAAAATCCTCAGTGAGATGACTTGACACAATAGCCATAACAATGGGCTCAAACATACCAATGATCATGAAGATGGTGCAGGACTAGGCAACGTTTCATTCTGTAATCCATCAGATCGTCATGAATTGGAGCCAACTTGATGGCAACTAGCAACAACAATACTTCTCTGTACTGCTTATCATAATGGCAGTCATTTGATGAACAATTTCTTTAATACTGGTTTCCTCCACTAACCCATAAGCTCCATGAAGTTAGGGACTGTACCTACTGTCCCTTCGGTAACATCTTTCTGGCATCTAGGACAATGCCTGGCACTTAGCAAGTACTCAACAAGTGTTTGTTAAATGAATAAAAGATATTCTAAATCTAGATCTTCCTGATAGGGTAGAACAAATAAGTGATTTTTTTTCTCGTGTCATTGTAGTTTTGAGAGACTCTAGCTTTACTCATCGTTTGTGCATTTATTGGTTTTACCTTTTCATTGAATGTGCCATGAGCATTGACTCTAGCCAGGTAATGCACTGGGTACCAGGAATCAAAGTTGAGTTAGACTTCATTCCCACCTGGAAGGAGTTTTCCAGTTAGCAGTAGATAGCTCAAGTTTGTATTTTCACCAGAGGATTCAAACTGTGAGAGGTTTGGGGATATTTGCAGAAACAAGAACATCTACACCTGTTATGCTCAATGAGATCACTCATCTCAGAGTAGGCAGGGTGTCCGAGAACTGCTTGTGAGCCCTCTCAACTGAGACACTGTGGCTGTGGCCAGGTTAATTAGAGTCAGAGTCCAGCCGAGGGTCAGGAGGACTGAGCTGACTCATTCAGCAAAGAGAGCAATCAGGAGTCAGGCCAACTCAGGTGAGCAGGTTGGACTTCACCCATATGGGAAGCAGACATAGAGCACCATGAGTGCATAGACTCAGTTTGTCAATACCTGGTTGCCCATCCCTCATGATATCTCCCCAGCCATCACAAGCCCCACTTGCGGTTGAAACCATTTGTGCCCAGGCTTATGGCTTCCCACCAAGGGCTGAGCTAAGGTCTTCAGGCAAACAGGTTGAGCAATAAGCCCTGTATTCAGGCAAAACTGGGTTTGCATCTGGCACCACTTGGAGCTGTGTGATTCTAAACAAGTTACGTCAACTTTCTGAAGCTTGGTTTTCTCATTAGTAAAACAAGACAGTGATATCTGTCCTCACTGGGGAATGTCCCTCTATACTTAGTATTCACTAGTAGTCTGTCCCTTCTTGCGATTTATGCCACAGGTGAGGATTTTGCTTTGGTGACCTTTTTATTCCCTTTTCTCGCTGCTGTCTGCTCACCCCCACATGCTTTCCCCAATCTTTGGGCAGAATTTTCTTTCCCAGCATTGCCTCCTTACTGTGGCTCACCACCACCTCCAGTAGTGGTGTGATGAGTAGGCTCTTCATGGCTATGGAGGAGTTGAGTTAGAAATAAAACACTTTCTCTGACGATTTCATTGCTGGCCATGACTACTGAGGTGGCAATGGAAGACCTTAAATGGAGGGTTTGTTTATTTATCCCTTATCCATCCACCCCTCCATCCATCTGATCGTTTATTACACAAATATTTATCGAGTATGTGCTAGAATCCAGACACTGTGCTTGTCATTGGTGTAGAAAGATAAGCTAGATATGACCTCTGCCTTCACAGACCTTAAAATCTAGTAGAGAAGGGAGACGTTAAACAAGTAATGGTGAGTTCAGTATAGTAATCATGGTTTGATAGGAGATATTAAGGAAAAGAAAGGGTGGGATAAGGGTTTACAACAGGCCTTAACTTGGCCTCAGGATCCAGGGAGGCCTCCCTGAGCAGGGGACCTGTAATAGAATGAATAGGAATGAGCCAGGTTGGGGAGACAGTCCAGGCAGAGGGAACCAGTTACGATAGGAAGGAGTTGGTGAGTTAGAGGAACCGAAAGATTGCTGCGTTTTGCTAAATGCAGCAAAATTTTAATGTAGCAAAGAGTTTGTTTTGTGGGATCTTTCCTTTCTTTGCATCACCCTGTCACTCTAAATCCTCTGTCTTTAGGCTGCCTGTTGGCAGCCAGAGCTCTCTTTCTGCTCAGACCTCTAGTCTTCCTCACGCCCACCCTGGCCCACTTGGCCCTTCAAAACAAGCCTATTCTGTGCCCTATTTGGATCCCACTGAACTTCCTTAGTGAATCCAAAAAGCTAATTCCTTCCAAAGGGCTCTGGATGCTAATAATGAATGACGACATGGGCTCTTTCTCAGATCTTCTGGTTTCTCAGGATCTTTCACCAATAACTTGGTTGCAGGTTTGTCGAAGGATTAGCAGAGAGGAAACAGGCTTGAACCCAGCAGAAAAAGAAAAGACTTTGCTGAAATGCCACGCCAGAGGGGGTGAGGCCGAGGAGCTAAGTCCTGGCATGAGGGAGGTGGACCAGAACCAGGAGACAGGTCAAGTCAGGGGCCCAATTACTGGAGTGCCGGAAAGTAGAGTCTGAGGCTGAGTCAGCTGGAAGATGGTTGATCTGCCGCTGAGACGCTTTTTATAGTCCTGGCCTGTCTCCTCTTGAGAGCTGCAGCCCAATGCTCAGGGCTTTGTCTGCAGGTGTGAGTAATGCTTAGAATGGCTGGTGGGTGGGGAGGGCCAGGACATGTATGTGTGTGTGTATGGTTGGGGGGTCTTAGTTATCTAGTGCTGCTGTAACAGAAATGCCACAAGAAGGTGGCTTTAACAAACAAGAATTTACTTTCTTACAATTTAGGAGGCTGGAAGTTCGAATTAAGAGTGCCAGCTCTAAGGAAAAGCTTCCTCTCTCTGGGCTCTGGAGGAAGGTCCTTGTCTCTTCTGAGCTTCTGCTCCTAGGCGATCTTCATGTGGCTTGGCATCCCCTGCCCCCCAGGCTCTCAAAAGAGATTGACTCAAGATACACCCTACACTAATCCTGCCTCATTAACATAACAAAGACAACCCAAAATGGAGTTACATAACCACAAGCATAGACGTTAGGATTTACAACATGTATTTTTGGGGGACACAATTCAACCCATAACAGGGGGTGTGGGCACACTGGAGAAGGGGAGCCACACCTGTTTACATCTTTCAAAGCCTGATCCCCTTTGCGATTTCAGTAGTTGCATTTCCACAGAGATTAGAAGTATGTGTGAGCAGTCAGATAAACTGTGCCCAATTCACTGCTTCCTAAGGAAGTGTGAGAGAGTAACCTTGAAGTTCATTCCACCTATCAAATATCTTGATCGTAATTACTGTCTTTACATATTTATTAAGAGTTTTGGAATATATAAAACCCATTGCCGTCGAGTCAACTCCGACTCATAGCTACCCTACAGAACAGAGTAGAATTGTCCCATAGGGTTTCCAAGGAGCAGCTGGTGGATTTGAACTGCCAACCTTTTGGTTAGCAGCCTAACATTTAACTACTGCACCACCAGGGTTCATACATATATGTGTGTGTGTGTGTATATATATATATATATATATGTTCCCTGGGTGGTGCAAATGTTTAAGTGCTCGATTGTTAACTGAACCAAAAGGTTGGATGTTTGAGCCCACCCAGAGCTGCTGCCTTGGAAGAAAGGCCTGGTAATCTGCTTCCAAAAGGTCACAGCCTTGAAAACCCCATGGAACAGTCCTACTCTACAACACGAGTTGGAACTGACTTGATGGCAACTGGTTTTTTTTTTCTTTTTTTTTTGGCATATGTTATGTGTATGTATACATATATACACCTACTCCTCACTTACCAACTATCTCACATCTCAACTCTGTCATTATCTGACATTTCGCATTTATGACAGTAGTAAAAAATCTACTATCCAACTATATTGTAAAATAACTGCATACATCTGAGAGTAACAAATGCTGAGGTAAGAGAAATGCTGGCTGTGATGGTTAAGGTTATGTGTCAACTTGGCTGGGCCATGATTCTCAGTGGTTTGGCAGCTATGTAATGATGCAATTTGGCAGTTATCTAATGATGTAATTTGGCAGTTAGGTAATGATGTAGTCATCCTCCATTTTGTGGTCTGATGTGGTCATCCTCCATTTTCACATAGTGCCAATTTTTACATAATAGCCTGGTCTTTGGAACCTAACCAAGTCAATAAGTGAGGAGTGGGTGTATGTGTATCTATATATAGTGTATGTATATACATATACACATATACCTGTAATTTTTAAATATTTAAAGATGTTTTTTATCTGCAATCATTCAGTTCAATTGCTCTTTCTCACCATGATATTTTAGGTGGGAAATATTGTTTTCTTCTTCCCTTCTGCTGCAGAGGTATGAGTGGTATTTGTGTTCTCTCTGCCCAGGCAGATCCTTCTGCCAGTGACTCTCCCTGCCTGTCTAGGCCTCTCTCACCCTCAGCCTTTGCAACTCTTATTCATCCTTCAACTTTCAGCTTAAATGCCACTTTCTCTAGGAAGCCTTCTAACTTCCTGGGTCTCAGTTGGGTGCCCCACCTCGGGCTTTCATGGGGGTAGGTGTTGTTCCCTGGCACAGCATTTAGCACACTCTATTAAAATGGCTATTTATTCCTCTGTCTCTTCTACCAGACAGGTGTTTCTGAGAGCATGAGTTGCAACCCATTGCTGAGTTACAAAATCATTGGAGTGGGTTGCGTACAGCATATTTGGTCTTTGTATTGCTTATTTGAGGATATTTTTTCCTGTGTTGTATTTGAACATTAATAAAATCATGTTTGATATTAACTTTGTTACAGTTTTATTTAATGATATATAATAAAAATGAGCATTGTTTCATGAGATTTTTGTTTCAATTGTGTGTGTCTGTTTACAATGGTGAGTAAGACCAACCTAGGTCCTGGCACTTTGGAGGATATGGCATGATGTAGTTTTTCCTTCAAATTTTGTACACTGACTTATACTAAGAAAAACTGTTTATACTGTAACACTGTGTATATACATACATATATATAGTTTTCAAAGCATTTTCATACATCAAATTTTATTTTGATGTCTAAAACCCATGTGAAGTAGATAATACTAAGTTATTTTAGATATGATGAAACAGAGACTGAGCAATTAAGTGACCTACCAAAGGTCATACAGCTCATGAGTGTTGGAGCTCAGGACCTGAATCCAGGTGTTACCATCCAGTACGCTTTCTCATTCATATAATCTTACACACTCACACAGAGAGTCAAAGTATAACCTGTTCTAGTATCGAATCCCTAAATACACAGAACTGTGGTTTATTATATACAATATTGTTCAAAAATCTAACTTCACAAATGTGGAATGAGGAGAAATATAACAGTGCTAGAACTTGGGTAAGCAGCTTAGGGAGTTTATCAGTTAATAGGCTTGTTATAAGTTGATTTTTGTATCTGCCAAAGAAAGCTCATTATTTTGATTTTGGACTCCATTACTGGAATATCTAGAAGGAGGGAAACAAAAATCTTGTACTGTTCTCAGAGTACTGTATTTCATTCTGGGCAGCTCACTTTGCAACAAAAACAAAAAATAGATTGTATTTAGAAGAAAATGTCCTGAGAGCACAGAGGGCTCAAGGCCATGCATCTGAGAAAAGATGGGGGAACTGGAGGCAGGAGTAGAATGGAGGTCTTCAAACCTGTGATGGGCTGTCCTGCGGAAGAGGGCTTAGACTTGGGTGCAAACAACAAGCAGACCTATTTCCACATGGCATAATTGTGTTAAACCTTTGTGGTTTTGCCTCCTTGGTCTCTGCTTTCCTTTCTTCTGGTAACAGAACCCATATCTTGCTGAGGGGACATCCTCTCCCCTACTCTTGGTCCATGTAGTCTGATTCCATCCTTTACCCCAACGTGATTATATGACTCTAGCCTAAGCCAATCAACACATCCCATCATCTCTCACTATGATGATTGGTCCAAGAACCAGCTTGTAACTCAAATCAGTTTAATGAAAAGTAAACTTTGAAATTTTGTAGAACTGTTGGTAAAAAGAGCCACCCACACCCCCCAATTTAGAGTTGGCAGCATGGATGTTTGTGGTGTGGGAGATCATCCTGGAGGGAGCCCACCTGAGAGTAAAGTCAACACAAGGAGAGCAAAACCAAGAGAAGGGACCATACTATGACTGACTGTCTCATGCTAAGCCCCTGGAGCCAGCTGTGCCTGATATCCCCAGACTTGTGTGAGCCAATATGTCTCAGGTTGTGTTCCCTGGGGAATGAATTCTGAAACAGAGTTTGTTGTTGTTAAAAAGGCCGAAAAGACCAAACCCATTGCTACCAAGTTGATTCAGACTCATAGTGACTCTATAGGACAGAGTAGAATTGCCCCATAGAGTTTTCAAGGAGCACCTAGTGGATTTGAACTGCTGACCTTTTGGTTAGCAGCTGTAGCACTTAACCACTACACCAGCAGGGTTTGTTAAGTGCTGTCAAGTCGATTTGTGACTCATAGTGACCCCAAGTGACAGAGTAGAACTGCCCCAAACCAGCTGCTAACTTAAAGGTTGGTGGTTCAAACCCAGGGGCTCCATGGGAGAAAGAGACAGAGTTTAGGATGGAGGATATTTACTAGGGTGTGTCTTTGGGAATCAACACTCGAGGAATGGAGGAGAAGGAAGCAGAAGAGTGTAGAGGGAGGACTTAAGCTGAATACAATCCCCTGGGAAAGCCCTGGAGCGAGAATAGTCTTCCAGATTTATCTGAGTTGGGTAGAGATGGCCAGGCCTTTATTCTCAGGCAATGATCATTCATTGGCTGTGGGTCTCCTCAAGAAGGGGCGTGGTCTTGTGCAAGGTGAGTGCAGTGAAGCAAATCCTGAAGGAGCTGACAGTTAAAGGTTATCTGTTGGCAGCATTTCCAGCCTCTGGGACTAAAAGTCCTTCATTGGAGGGAGATGTGGGTGGCACATCAAGGGTCCACTAACAATATATCCCTTATTTTGTTAATTTATTTTTTGCTTAAGACAGTCTTAGTTGGGCTTTTCTGTCTCTCTAACTGAAGAAATTCTAAGTAATATAACAAGGAAATGTTTTCTAAAATTTGGAACTGTCCAATATGAAGGGTTACCTGGAGAGGTAGCAAGCTCCCTGCCTCCAGAGGTGTTCTAACAGAGCCTGGCAGACTCTTGGAAGGAAAGCTCATACACTGTAGGAAAACTTGAGCTGGATGACCTTTCAGTCTAAGATTCCATGACTCCAGAACTTCTGGAAGACAAAGCTTAAAAAGATTCTGGTCACTTCTATAGAACTGACATGCGGACCTAATAGGGACACATCATGTGAACATCCAGAACATCCCAGATCAAATCATACTCCTCCCAGCTAATCATTTGATTCTGCACTTGGGAAAAGATGATGGGAATGTTGTTTGGTCTGCGAAGGAAAGGAAGGACAGATACTTTTTTAAATGTGTATGTCGTTAGAAGACATCCTAAAAAGTCTCTTAACTGACTCTACCAGAGGCAAGTAGTTTTCACATGCTGCATCCAAAAAGTCCCTGGGTGGTGCAACAGGTAACAAGCTTGGCTGCTAATTGAAAGGTTGGTAGTTTGAGACAACTCAGAGGCACCTCTGAAGAAAGTCCTGTCTACTTCTGAAAAATCAGTCATCGAAAACCCCATGGAGCACAGTTCTACTCTGACACACATGGGGTCACCATGAGTCGGAATCCATTCCATAGCAGCTGGTTTGGTTTGGTTTCTATCCTCAGTTAATGCTATCTTGGAGCCTTCCAGTGGAGTTTTCCTCCCTCTATTTCTGTCTGTCTCTGAGCCTCTTCATATGTTTCCTTGTCTCAGAGCCTGTGGCCTCTCATTTTACTCTGGTCTCATTCTGAGTCAGCCTTCACTGGCTGCTCATGGCCTTTGTCCTTTAATGCCAAGAACCTTGGCCGCAACAGCTCAGCGCTCCCCAGGGAAGCAGTGTGGAATCTCCAGCAAACCTTGCGTCTGCTCCTCACACCCCTGAGCATACAGCTCAAGCCTGCTGGCTGGACCTCCCAGTCTCTGCGTTGGCTTCTTCTGACTGTGGGTGCTTCTGCAGCCGCACGCTCTCAGCCTCAGCCTGGTGTCTGTCACCTTGGGGCAGGGAGAACGGTAGGCTTTGCCAGTTCGTATGCGGTTTGAGGAAAGGGCGCTGGACTCAGTGTCTAGAAAGCCTGAGTTTGGGCCCCAAATGGCTCTGCTGCTCATTTCATCTAACTTCTTCATCTGTGAAGTGGAGAGAATACTTGCCCTGCCACTCAAAGTTGTGGTGCGAATAATCACAACCCTAGCTGCCATTGACTGAGCTGTTACCTTGTGCCAGACGTTCTGCTCAGCACTTAACATCCTTTTTAATCCTCCCAACACAATGCTGTGAGGATGGCACTGTTTTATCCCGACTTTACAGATGAGGAAATGGAAACCAAGGACGTTAAGTAACTTACCCAAGGTTACACAGCAGGGCTAAAATTTGAACTCCGATCTGTCAACTATAAACTCTGGTACTTCATTACAAAGTGAGAAATATAGACAATGCTTTTTAACGGTGAAAAATATTTTCTGCAAATCAGCATTTATTAGTATTTTTAAATCACCCATGAATCTCTCAGGCTCAAAAACTGAATAGAGATGGCACATACTTACAGGCAAATTGCAGAGAGAACCCATCTCAAGTTAATGGCCCACAACACATGTCTGATTTCTTCAGCCTCAGGAAATACACACCCAGCAAATGTGAAGAAAATAAGACTTCTTGTTACTTAAGATGGACTGGAACACTTGAACCAGGAACTTGATCCAAAGATCAACTTTGAGGTAACAAAGCTTGACTCTGGTCACAATGACCAGCCTCTTGGTAGGTTCTACAAGTCATGAACTACCAGGAAGACACCAGACGGTGGCGCCAGAGAGGCAGACAGCAGGAGGGATTCACTGACCTGTAGCCTCCCAAAGTGAAATCTTGAGTCTTCATTTTCCAAGTGCCAGTGTTTAATTTCCAGGGGCTCTGCATTCCTCAGTGTCAGCGACCTAGCTGTTCCCGTTCCTCACAGTGTAACGAGGTGCCCTGGGGTTTGCCGAGAGCTGGTCAGAGTCCATCAGGATGGGAGAGTAGGTCCCTCCTCCTGCAGAGACAGCAGTCACGCACATGCACATTCCATTCGAAAAGAAACACAAGGCCAGACAAATGGGCCTCTGCTGGGTATGGGCTTACCACTATCACTGCCCTATTCGTTGGTGCCTCTTACTGTTCACAGGTGTGTCTCCTCCTCTGTATTTCTAGCAAATATTTATGGAGGGCTCACACTGGCCCAAGCAGAATCTAAGTGCCTTTACATGTATCAACCCAGAGCTTTCTAACATGGCTTACCATGGCATGCTACAGGTAACATATGTACCTTGATTTTTGATCCCCTCATCCCTAGCCATGAGTAATTCATCCATTTATGCCATCATAATTTACATTACGTATTATACCAATATATACCGTAAATGTTGTTGTTGGTGTCTGGTGCCATTGAGTCGGTTCTGACTCACGGTGACCCTATGTGTAACAGAACAAAGCATCTCCCGGTCCTGTGCCATCCTCACAATCGTTCCAGTGTTTGAGCCCACTGTTGCAGCCACTGTGTCAATCCATCTCATTGAGGGTCTTCCTCTTTTTTGCTGACTCTCTACCAAGCATGATGTCCTTCTTCAGGGACTGGTCCCTCCTGATAACATGACCAAAGTACGTGAGATGAAGTCTAGTTATTCTTGCTTCTAAGGAGCATTCTGGCTGCACTTCTTCCAAGATAGATCTGTTCCTTCTTCTGATAGTCCATGGTATATTCAACATTCTTTGCCAACTGTAAATACTACGAGTTTTCTCTGTGTGTTCTATGTGAAAAAGTTGGGAAACACTGTCCTCATTTAATCTTCACAACAACTTATGGGATAGGTAGTATTACTATCCCTATTTTACATGTGAGAAAATGGAGGCCCCAAGGGATTGTATAACTTGACCAAGGTTACATAGTAGAGCCAGAATTCAACCCCTGATAGCATGGCTCTAGACCAGTAGTTCTCAGTCCTGGCTGCATATTAGAATCTGTGGAACTTCAAAAAAAAAAAAAAAAAAATAACCAAAGCCAAGAAACTTTCACAATCACAAGAACCCTAAGGAGATAGGACAATTAAATTCAATGTGGTATCCTAGAAGGGATCCTGGAACAGAAAAGGACAGTAAGGGAAAACTGAGGAAATCTGAACAAAGTAGGGACTTTATTAATAATAATGTATCAATACTGGTTCGTTATTGTGATGAACGTACCATACTAATGTAAGATGTTAATAACAGGGAAACTGGCTGTGGGGTATACAAGAATTCTCTGTACAACCTTTGAAATAATTTGCTATACCTTCTCCTCACTTACCAACTATCTTGTTATCTGACATTTTGCATTTACAACAATAGTAAAAAAATCTACTATCCAATTATTTGGCACATTAACAACTTACGTCTGCCAGTAACAACCACCAAAGTGCGAGGTAAGAGTAACACGAGTAACACTGGCTATGATTGTTAAGGTTATCTGTCAGCTTGGCTGGGCCATGATTCTCAGTGATTTGGCAGTTATGTAATGATGTAGTCATCCTCCATTTTGTGATCTGATGTGGTCATTCTCCATTCTCACATAATGCTGATTTCGCATAACGACCTGGTCTTTGGAACCTAACCATGTCACTAAGTGAAGAGAGGATGTAAATCTAAAACTGTTCTAAAATTAAAAGTTTATTATTAAAAAAAAAAAAAATCTGAGTCAAAATTCCAACAATGTTCTTTGCAGAAATAGAAAAAAACCAATTCCCAAATTTATATGAAATTGCAAGAGACCTAAATAGACAAAGCAATCTTAAAGAAGAAGAACAAAGCAGGATAACTCACATTTCCTAATTTCAAAACATATCATAAAGCCACAGTAATCAAAACAGTATAGTACTAGTATAATAATACACTCACAACTCACTTATTGACATGGTTAGTTTCCAAAGACCAGGTCATTATGTGAAAATCAGCGTTACGTGAAAATGGAAAATGACCACATCAGATCACAAAATGGAGGATGACTATATCATTACATAACTGCCAAGCCACTGAAAATCATGGTCCAGCCAAGTGGACACATAACTTTAACCATCACAGCCAGTATTACTGTTGCCTTGCACTTCAGCATTTGTTACTGCCAGGTGTACATCATTAATGTGCGAAGTGGTCAGATAGTAGATTTTTTACTATTGTCGTAAATGCAAAATGTCCAATAACGAGATAGTCAATAAATGAGGGGTAGATATAGACACTTAGACCAATGGAATAGAATTGAGAGTCCAGAAATAAACCTATACACCTATGGTCAATTGATTTTCAACACGGGTGCTAAATCCATCCAATGGGGAAAGAATAGTCTCTTTAATAAATGATACTGGGACACCTGGATTTTCACATGCAAAAGGATGATGCTTGACTCATGCCTCACGCCATGTATGAAAATTAGCTCAAAATGGAACAATGACCTAAATGTAAGAACTAAAACCATAAAACTTGTAGAAGAAAACACAAGGGTATTGCTTCGGGATGTAGTTTTTAACAATGGATTCTCAGATACGTCATCAAAAGCACAAGAAACAAAAGACAAAATAGATAAATTGGACTTCATCAAAACTAAACACTTTTGTTCAGCAAAGGACTTTATATCAGATAGAGTCTAATATCCAGAACATACAAAGGACTCCTATAACTTAACAACAAAAAGACAAACCAATGAAAAAATGGGCAAAGGACTTGAGCAGACATTTCACCAAAGAAGCGATACAAATTGCCAACAATCACATGAAAAGATGCTCAATCTGAGTAGCAATTAACCTGTTGCTGTTGAGTCGATTCCAACTCACAGCGACCTATAGGACAGAGTAGAACTGTCCCATAGGGTTTCCAAGGAGTGGCTGGTGGATTCGAACTGCCAACCTTTTGGTTAGCAGCTGAGTTCTTAACCACTGCGCCCCAAGGGCTCCAATTAGCAATTAGGGAGCTGCAAATGATAATCACAATGAAACAGAAATACCACTTTACCACCACTAGGCTAGCTAAGATCAAAGTAATAGAAAACAACAAATGGTGAGGATGTGGAGAAATTGGAACCCTTTTCCATTGCTCATGGGAATGCCAAATGGTATAGCCACTGTGGGAAAAGTTTGGTGGCTCTTCAAAAATTAAACACAGAACTACCATATGACCCAGCAATTGCACTCCTAGGTCTATACCCAAGAGACCTGAAAGAAGCGACACAAACAAACACAGGTACACCAATGTTCATTGCGGCACTACCGTATTTTTATGCAAATAACGTATGCCTTCTACGATTGTTTGCCAACTCTCCCTTCCCCTGGGAGATATTTTTGTAAGTGTGCTATGTGAATCGTTTTTTTTTTTTTTTTAACAGCAACATGTAAAAAAAAAAAAATTGGCATAGTGACGCTTACAAAAATACCTTGTGGGAGGGAAAGAGTAGTCCAAAGGACTAATGGACCACAACGACCACAGCCTCCACCAGACTGAGTCCAGAACAACTAGATAGTGCCTGGCTACTACCACTGACTGCCCTGACAGGGATCACAATAAAGGGTCCCAGACAGAACTGGAGAAAAATGTAGAACAAAATTCTAACTCACACAAAAAAGACCAGACTTACTGGTCTGACAGAGACTGGAGAAACCCCAAGGGTATGAACCCCAAACACCCTTACAGCTCAGAAATGAAGTCACTCCTGAGGTTCACCCTTCAGCCAAAGATCAGACAGGCCCATAAAAACAAAACAAAACTAAATGGGCACACCAGGCCAGGGGCAAGAATGAGAAGGCAGGAGGGGACAGGAAAGCTGGTAATGGGAAACCCAAGGTCGAGAAGGAGAGAGTGTTGACATGTCGTGGGGTTGTCAACCAATGTCACAAAACAATATGTGTATTAATTGTTTAATGGGAAACTAGTTTGCTCTGTAAACCTTCATCTAAAGTACAATAAAAAAGAAAAGAAAATACCTTGTGGTGGGAGGGAGTGGTTGGCAGACAAATGTAGAAGGCACGCATTACTTACATAAAAATATGGTATTCACAACAGCCAAAAAGCGGAAACAACCTAAATGTCCATCAACAAATGAATGGATAAACAAAATGTGGTATATACATACAATAGAATATTACTCAGCCATAAAGAGAAATGAAGTCTTGATACATGCTACAGCATCGATGGACCTTGAAAACACGCTGAGTGAAGTAAATCAGTCACAAAAAGACATATACAGTAGTGTATGATCCGACTTATGTGAAATATCTAGAATAGGCAAATGCATAGAGACCAAAGTTTAGTAGTGGTTATCAGGGGCAGGAGGGAGGGGGCAAAGGGGAATTCATTCTCAGCTAAGCTGCCTATTATCTGTATGACCTCAGGCAAGTTGCTTAATGTCTCTGGACCTCAGTCTCCTTATCTGTAAAATGAGGATATATGTTACATAGAACAAGGTAAAAGTGCTTAGAATAGTCCCTGGCACATGGTAAGTGTTCTGTGCATGTCAATTTTATTATTCATGCACCCATTTAACCATTTATTCAATGAATATTTATTCATAATCTTCCCTGGTTATGAGGGAAGGTTCTTATGAGGACTGAAGGAAAAAAAAGATGTAAATCTACTTTGCAAAGGACGAGGTGCCTATAAGGAGGCACAACTGGAAGAGGTGGCATTTTTGTAGGACTCATTTATTTATTTTGTTACCTTTTTTTGACCACCTAGTGTGTGCTGGGCTCCATGCTAAATGCTTCTTAACCAGTACCAGGGCTGTCGAGTTGACTCCAACTCAAGGTGACCCCATGTGCATCAGAGTAGAACTATGCTCCATAGGGTTTTCAATGGCTGATTTTTTTCAGAAGAAGATTTCCAGGCCTTTCTTCTGAGGTGCCTCTGGGTAGACTCGAACCTCCAGTCTTTCAGTTAGCAGCTGAGC
Source organism: Dugong dugon (assembly GCA_030035585.1). Classification (NCBI taxonomy): domain Eukaryota; kingdom Metazoa; phylum Chordata; class Mammalia; order Sirenia; family Dugongidae; genus Dugong; species Dugong dugon. The sequence goes on from CM057462.1 coordinate 96,653,396, forward strand.
GTATTAACCATTTGTATCACCCAGGAACTAAATGCTTCCATGTTGTTGTTGTTGTTGTGTGCCACTGTCGAGTAGATTCTGACTCATAGCAACCCAGTAGGGCAGAGTAGAACTGCCCCATAGGTTCCCTAGGCTGAAATCACTATGGGAGCTGATTGCCAGGTCTTTTCTCCCACAGAGCCAATGGTGAGTTCGAACTGTCCACCTGTTGGTTAGCAGCCGAGCTCTTAATCATGGTGCCACCAGGTCACCTAATGCTGTCATAAACCCACTGCTGTCGAGTCAATTTTGACTCGTAGTGACCCTGTAGGACAGAGTAGAACTGCCCCACAGGGTCTCCAAGGCTATAAATCTTCACTGAAGCAGACTGCCACATCAGTTTCCTGTGAAGCAGCTGGTGGGTTCAAACCGCTGACCTTTTGGTTAGCAGCTGAGCACTTTAACCACGGCACCACAGAGGCTCCTAAATACTTTCATAAACCAAAAACCAAACCATTGCTGTCGAGTCAATTTCCACTCATAGTGACCCTATAGGACAGAGTACAATTGCCCCATAGAGTTTCCAAGGAGCGGCTGGTGAATTCGAACTGCCAGACTTTTGGCCAGACGCTGATCTCTTTTTCGTTGTTGTTTACTGTTGTGGTTTAAGAGAAAGTTTACATTTCAAGTTAGTCTCTTATACAAAAATTTATACATACATTGTTATGCGACCCTAATTGCTCTTCCTATACTGTGACAGCACACGCCCTTCCACCCCAGATTTCCCGTGTCCATTCAACCAGCTCCTGACCCTCTCTGCCTTCTCATCTCACCTCTGGGCAGAAGCTGCCCGTTTAGTCTCATGTATCTACTTGAGCTAAGAAGCACACTCTTCATGAGTATCATTTTATGTCCCACAGTCCAGTCCAAACTTTGTCTGAAGCGTTGGCCTTGGAAATTGTTTTAGTTCTGGGCTGATAGAGAATCCAGGGGCCATGCTTTCCAGGGTCCCTCCAGTCTCAGTCAGACCATTAAGTCTGGTCTTTTTACTAGAATTTGAGTTCTGCATCTCACCCTTCCCCCACTCCATCAGGGACTCTCTGCTGTGTTCCCTGTCAGGGCGGTCATTTGTGGTAGCTGGGCACCATCTAGTTCTTCTGGTCTCAGGCTGATGAAGTCTCTGGTTTATGTGGCTGTTTCTGTTTCTCGGGCTAATACTTTCCTTGTGACTTTGGTGTTCTTCATTCTCCTTTATTCCAGGTGGTTGGGACCAATTGATGCATCTTAGATGGCCGCTTGCAAGCTTTTAAGACCCCAGACACCACTCACCAAAGTAGGATGCAGAACATTTTCTTAATAAACTTTGTTATGCCAATTGACCTAGATGTCCCCTGAAAGCATGGTCCCCAGACCCCCGCCCCTGCTACTCTATCCCTCGAAGTGTTTGATTGTATTCAGGAAACTTCTTAGCTTTGGTTTAGTCCAGTTGTGCTGAGTTCCCCTGTAATGCGTGCTGTCCTTCCCTTCACCTAAGATAATTCTTGTCTACTATCTAGTTAGTGAATAACCCTCACCCTTCCTCCCCACCCTCGTAACCATCAAAGAATGTTTTCTTCTGTGTTTAAACCTTTTCTTGAGTTCTTATAATAGTGGTCTTATACAATATTTGTCTTTCTGTGACTAAATTCACTCAGCATAATGCCTTCCAGATTCCTCCACATTATAAGATGTTTCACAGCTTCATCGTTGTTCTTTATTGTTGTGTAGTATTCCATTGTGTGGATATACCAAAATTTGTTTATCCATTTGTCTGTTGATGGGCACCTAGGTTGTTTCCATCTTTTTGCTATTGTGAACAGTGCTGCAATGAACGTGGGTGTGCATATATCTATTCATGTGACGGCTCTTATTTTTCTAGGATGTATTCCAAGGAGCAGGATTGCTGGATCATATGATACTTCTATTTCTAGCTTTTTTAAGGAAGCACCAAATCGATTTCCAAAGTGGTTGTACCATTTTACATTCCCACCAACAGTGTATAAGTGTTCCAGTCTCTCCACAACCTCTCCAGCATTTATTATTTTGTGCTTTTTGGATTTATGCTATCCTTTTTGGGGTGAGATGATATCGCATTGTAGTTTTGATCTGCATTTCTCTGATGGCTAATGATCATGAGCATTTCTTCATGTGTCTGTTAGCACCTGATCTCTTAACCACTGTGCCACCAGGGCTCCTAATGCTTTCTTTCACAGCAACCCTGAAAGGTAATCCTCTCTATATGAGGAAATTGAGCTTCAGGAAGTTAAGTTATTTACCCCAGGTCACGAAGATGGTGAATGGTGGGGCATGGAGGTGTATTCAGGTCTGTCTGGCATGAAAGCCTTTCCTCTTTTCCCTGTGCCATGTTACCAAGGGTCATGTTCTCATCACTTAACCTTCTGGTTTTTCTATTAGACTACAAGTCCTCCAACGCAGTACGAGTTCCTCTTAATTCTCAGTGTTCTTATACTGCCCAGTGCTATACCAATGACACTAAGGGGTGGCCATTAGAACGAGTTGTTGTTGCATGCCGTCAAGTCGATTACAACTCATAGCGACCCTATAGGACAGAGTAGAACTGCCCCATAGGGTTTCTAAGGAGCGCCTGATAGATTCAAACTGCTGACTTTTTGGTTAGCAGCCTGAGTTCTTCACCACTTCATCACTAGGGCTCCAGAAGGAGGAGGAGGAGGAGAAAGAATTAAGTCAAATATCAGAGTCTTGGATTTAAGTCTTACTTCTCTCCCAGCTGGCTGGTAACCTTGGGAATGTCACTTCTTCTCTCAAGGTTTTAATTTCTTAACTGTTGGATCAATCCCATAGGACTTTCTCTCAATAAAGTCTTCATGACATCAAGGCTTTCTGTCTATAAAGTCTTCAAACACGGTTCCTAGATACTTGTTGACTTGACAAGAAGGTATGACTGCACTTAAAAAGCTATTTACCATCAGTTTTAGGCCACCGCTTTTCTTTGACACACTTCAAGGTCAGAGCAGAAAATATGGTATCTAAGACATTTGGTGTTGGGGGTACGGGATGGGGGACACAGCAGAAATGGTAGAACACATGAGTCCTCCACACCATGTGATCAGAGGAAATTTCCCAAAGCCAAGGCCCTTGCTGGAGAGGAAAGCAGACCCAGCCTGACCTCTGGAGGCAAAGTCCACTTGAGACAATGTTGTGGAGTCATGCACTTCCAGCTTGCCAAGGCAAAACACACACGCTGCAAACACAATAGGCTCGGGGTAAACCAGTCCTTCCTGCAGATACAAGCCTGCAGAAAACACGCTTTGGAAGCCTGCTAGTCAGGGGAATGTAGTACGTGCTGCTTGACCCGGGAACAATCAAAGGCGCCACAGCAAGTATAACCGGTGAGCAGGGAAGAACTGGCTAGACTCATGACCGTCCCATATTTTGGGAGCTCCACTCACTGTTTCTTCCTTCCCTCACTGTTATGGATTGAATTGTGCCCCCCAAAAATGTGTGTCAACTTGGCTAGGTCATGATTCCCAGTACTGTGTGATTGTCCATCATTTTGTCATCTGATGTGATTTTCCTGTGTGTTGTAAATCCTACCTCTGTGATGTTAATGAGGTGGGATTAGCAGCAGTTATGTTAATGAGGCAGGACTCAATCTATAAGATTCAGTTGTGTTTTAAGTCAATCTCTTTTGAAATATAAAAGAGTGAAGAGAGCAGAGAGACATGGGGATTTCTTACCATGAAGAAAGCAGCACCGGGAGCAGAGTGCTTCCTTTGGACCCAGGGTCCCTGCACTGAGAAGCTCCTAGACCAGGGGAAGATTGATGACAAGGACCTTCCTCCAGAGCCGACAAAGAGAGAAAGCCTTCTCCTGGAGCTGGCACCCTGAATTCAGACTTTTAGCCTCCTAGACTGTGAGAAAATAAATTTCTCTTCGTTAAAGCCATCCACTTGTTGTATTTCTGTTATAGCAGCACTTGATAACTAAGACACTCACTCACATAATAATAGCTACCATTATCAAGTGCCTACTTGATGGACAATGAAAAAGGAAGACCAAAGAAGAACTGGACTGCCAGAAGAACAAACAAATCTGTTTTGGAGGAAGTACAGCCAGAATACTCCTTAGAAGGGAGAAGTGAGACCTCGTCCCATGTACTTTCGACGTATTATCAGGAAGGGCCAATCACTGGAGAAGGACATCATGCTTGGTAAGATAGAGGGTCAGCAAAAAAGAGAGAGATCCTCAATGAGATAGACTGACACAGTGTCTGCAACAATGGGCTCAAACATAGCAACGATTGTGAGGCTGGCACAACATCTTGTTCTGAGTCAGAGCTGACTTGACAGAACCTAAGACCAACAAAGTCTATGTTGTGATTGAGCTCAGCACTTTGTAGGTATTAATTCTTTAAATTTCATATCATTCCCTTTCTGCAGAGACGACACTGAAGCTCAGAAGTCTGTGTCACTTGTTGAGGTCATACGGCTAGTAAGTAGCATGGTTGGGACTCTGCTTGGACTATGGCTCAAGTCTGGCTAAGGCAAGACCCTTGGCTTACCCCTACCCTGACTCGTACTCCATGTCCATGCCCAAGGCTTGTCATAGATCAGAGTTAGTGGTAAAAGGAGAAAATGGCACTTCCAGACTGAGCCTCTCTCACCCAGGTGACAGAGCTCATTCTTAAGATCCTTATGCCTGTCCTCTCCACAAGTGGGCTCTGAGGACCTGGGGCTGCCTGTAATTTTCTGCCCTGGCTGGAAGAAGAGGTGTCTATAGCAACTTGACTTCCTGGGAGCCTTGGTTTTCCATGGACTGAGTCACTGCAGCTCAGCCGATGTTCTTAGCCGAACAGTCATAAAGTGTTGTCTGGAAACTCCCCCAGGTCTTATCAGTTAAGAATTTGCAAAAGACAATTCAGCTGCATTCCTCAGCTTCCTCAGACCTCACGTTGTCCTGGGAGGATGAGAAAGGCCAGGAAGGCATGAGGGTGAAAATGAGTCCTGGAATTAGGAAGGGCTTTGGGTGCCAGCTCAGGGAGCTGGCAGCTTCTGAAAAAACACCAAAGACAACAGCTGGCCTGTGAGGGCCCAAGGACAATGACCCTGTGCCCAGTGCTGTACTTCCTGTGAAGAGCTTGTCAATCCTTGCCCCACACCATCCAACTTGGCAACTACGGTGAAACCTGTGAAAGCTGGAACTCTACCGGACTGCCTCGTTTTTCTGGGTCTCACAAATTTTACAGTTTTGCGGGGTGCTGTCTTACCACTTTTCTATCGCTCTCTATTAGTAGAAAACATTTCAGTTTTCCTTCTCTGACAGGTTTATGCCTTACACATGTTCTGTCTTTCACAGATTTTACTATAGTATGAGTGCCTAATATGTGCAAGGAACCGGACTGCCACAGGTAATAGTAGAAGAGCCCAGGGATTAAGAGTGTGGACTCTCAAGTTAGGCAGACCTGCACTCAAAGTTTAGGTCTGCTGCTTACTGGCTGTGTGACCTTGGGTAGGTTATTTAACTTCTCTGAGCTTTATATTCTTTCTGTCATTTACCTAATCTCATGAGCTTTTTGTGAGGATTAAATGAGATAATACCTGCTTAGTGTAGTGCCTGACCCTTCATAAGTGCTCAAGTAACAATAGCTATTATTATTATGAAGTGCAAAACAAGTATGTCACACCTCAATGAATTCAAGTCAGCTTCACAACTGAATAGTTTACAGGAACTGTTATTTGCCCGGAACTGTGTTTTGTTCTGGGTTTGGGGGTGGGGAGGGTGAAAGGAAAGATAAAATCCTTGCCTTCAAGGAGCTTACAGGAAACAATCCATTAGCAAATCATTACACAACAGAGATACACAAAGGGTGTTAAGAGAGCCCAGAGTAGTGACACCTAACTGAGCTAAGAAGGGTCAGGATAGGTTCCTGGAGAAGGTGATGGCTGAGCTGGGTGTCAAAGGGGAACTAGGGATTTGCTAGGTGAAGGGGAGGAGAGCTGGGAGACCAGGAGAGTAAGGTAAGGGTGTTCCAGAAGAGGGGATGGTTTAAGCAAAGCCTTACCAAAAACCTAAACCCATTGCTGTCAAGGCAATTCCTACTCATAGTGACCGTATAGGACAGAGTAGAACTGCCCCATAGGGTTTCCAAGGCTATAATCTTTACAAAAGGAGACTGCCACATCTTTCTCCCACAGAGCAGCTGGTGGATTTGAACTGCCCACCTTTCAGTTAGCAGCTGAGCACTTAACCACTGCACAACCAGGGCTTCTATAACAAGGGCCTATGACATGTGTTACTTAATATGTGGTATGAATTGCCTAAAGGGAGGCAGAGTAGCCTGGGAGAGGACTCAGGGCTTGATATAGAAGACCTGGGTTCCAGATCTAGGTCTTTCCCTTTCTAGTTATTCCTCATCCGTAAAATAGAGAAGACACTAGCCACTTTATAGGGATAGCGCCACTCATAAATGCTACAGCATTTGAGCAGCTCCAGGTGTGTTTGCCGCTGTGTGCCTTGCACGCCACGGCTGGGATCTCAGGTGCAGCCAAGACTTTCGGATACTCAAAATGGCATCATCATAGCTTACCTGGCGGAGCACTCTCTATGTGCCAGGCACTGTAACTAGACACTGCATGAGTCTTATTCGGTTAGACCTCACAATGCGGAAGCTGAGCACACTCATTATCCCATTCTGCAATGAGCAACCATCCGGTATGCCCAGGACTGAGGGGATTTTCAGCACTCAAAGTCTTGATGAGTAGGTCACACTCTAAACAGAGACATAGGCATTCACCAAGGTCCTGCTGCTGGTCAGTGGCTGAGCCGGAATTGGAACCCAGCCAGTTTGACCCACGTGTCTGGGTTCTTTACCATTGCACTATTACTCAAACCAATAAAGGATGCTCTTTCACAGCCGAAGTGATCACAGAACACTGATTCATTTCCAAACAGACCAATTGGTCTCCACCATGTCTCTAAGCTCACTAACTCTCCTTCCGCACAATGGGCCTGGTGTTCAGGCTTGGGCGATGACGCCCATATTTAGAATTCTTCAAATCTGCGAATAGACTGTAAACAGAGAGGCGAGCAGGAGGGAAAGAGAGGAAGAGGGTGGGAACGGGAGGAGGCCGCAGCCGCAGGCACCTGTCCTTTTGGGACCACAGCCGAGTGCAGGCTCAGGATCCCTGCCCCCATCACCCGTTTCTGTCAGGAGCCAGGGGCACCAAGATCAAAATACTTGGCAGACCCACCCTGGGAGCCCTGCAGTTGGGCAGCAGCTGTGAAATAGGGGTTTGGGAGGGACACGGAGCTGAACAGGGAGCAGAGAGCAGAAAGGATCTATTTCTTTTCCAAAGCACATTTCCAACCAGCAGCCAGCATGCTGGTGCGAGGCTGGCGGCCCACATGAAGGATGAACTGCATGCCTGCTCGGCGACAGGCAGGCGTTATTACACAAGGGCAAAGTATTATTTACTCCCTGGGAACAGGTGCTGCCCGGGACTCGCAGTCCTCTCTTGCCTGATTCTCCTCTGCCCACATGTCCCAGCCCTTCTCAGAGGCAGTTCCTTCCAGCACCCCACGTGGCCCCAGCCCTCGCCCTGCCTTGCTCTGGGCCCTTTGGCAGCGCGAAGCTCCCAGGCGCCTGGCGAATGCCAGCGGTGGGCTGGCTCCAGCCTGGGACATGTGCTTGCTGGAATCAGCATGTTTTACACAAGCGGTTGGCGCAGATGTCAGGTGATAACAACTTTGCGGCCCCAGTTAACCTGCAGCCGCCCTGTCTGCACCCACGCAGATGCAACAGAAAGCAGCAAAGAGAAAGTTGTGGAGAGCAAGGGAAGGAATAGTACCGCACACAAGTGTTTCTGTGGACTGGCAAACTCACCTCTGGAAAAAATACCCTAAAATATGAACCACTGTCAGGTTTTCTATTAGAGGGGAAATAAACAACTAGGCAGGCAAACTCCAACTACCACCAGCTGGTCTTTCCTCCCCTGATGATGTGTTATTTCCTTCAAGCTCCGGTTGGTAAACACGCAAGAGAAAGGGTTTTGACTCTGCTGTTGATTCATAAAACAATACAGAAGGCAGTTAAGACATTTCTTTGCACAGTTTGATTAAGGACAAATAGAGAAGGGGAAGTGAGTGAGCCTAGGGCCTGGAGGGCCTGTTTGGCTTATTGAACTGGACCACATGCTGTGCTCACCCCAGGCTGCTCTTCCGGATCCCCATGACCCTCAGAATATATCTGTGCCAACTGTGACCCAGCCACTGGGCCCGGGGATGCAGAGAAGGGAACGTGCTCCCAGACTGGCAGTGGAGGGAAGACAGATACACAGATCATCACAACACATGGCCAGGGTCACAGGGCCACGGGGAAGAGAAGCCACACACTGCATTTAGAAGAGGACAAGATCACATGCGGCTGAGGAGCCTGGGAGAAGGCGGCCACACCATTTTTCTGTATCAGACTCTTATCCTCTCTCTTGGACCATAACAAACTGTGCCCTAACTGGGGTCCTGCCTCCAGGCTTGCTCCCACTCCACTCCCACTGCGTTCTGCTGCAAAGAGGGATCTTTTGAACATGAATACTAGACATAGTCCTCCATTCCTTGAAACTTTTCATTCCCCCTGCCCCCTGCCATTGCTCCAGGATAAAGACTAGCATGGTCTTTACATCATCTAGCTCCTACCTTCCTCTCCAGCCTCATCTTTCACACTCATTCTTTCTCACCATTTTTCACTCTCGCATTTCTGAACCTCATGTCATTCCCCCTTTCTTAGGTAGCCTTCTTGGTGAACTCCTATTCATGCCTTAAAACCCACCTTCCATATAAGTCCCTCATAGCATTAATCATGCTGTCTTCTGTGCTATCTCCGTATCTTATTCTCATTATAATTATTTGCATTATAATGATTTATTTTCCTGCTAATATTTGTGGAACACTGGAGCTTCTTACGGCAAGGGTCATGTATAGTTCAAGGCTGTCCTCTGGCATTTAGCACAGAGCCTGGCACTTAGTCATGCTCAACAAATGTTGGCATCTGCCTTTCCACCAAAGGAAAGGTAACACTGTAGAGTTCGGCCCCTACTGCGGGTCACCCATACCTAATATTCTCAGTGCTCATCTCCCCCTTTCTGGGCCCTTTCCCTGGAATCCTCACTACACTCTTTTCCAAAGCCTTAGGATCCCTCCATCCTCAACACCTCCCACTCTAGCCAAAAACAAAGCTAGTCTAAAGGGAAGATAATTTAAACCCTTCTAATTATTTAATCCGATTTGTTCTTTGAATCCAGTTTGCAGACCATTCCTCACTAGAGCGCTATTAAAGATTAAAGGAATCTGCAATCTGGTAAGTCAGAGAAGAGAGACAAATGAAAAACGAAGAAGAAGGAGAAGAAGGAGGGATTGATCTTAATTGATCTTCTGGTGTCTCTCATGCCTAAGCTTATTTCGTCACACGACAACTCAGTGCCCAGTGAGTCAGGTATTTTTACCTCCTTTATAGATTGAGACAATGAGGCTCAGAGACAGCAAGTGGTTTTCCCAAGGCCACTCAAGTGATAAGTACGGAGCCAGCGTTCCAATCAAGATTGTCTGATTCCAAAGGTCTTGTACCTGTACTGCAATGTGGAGGAGCAGTCCGTGGAGTTAGAGTGTATATAATGTTTCCCAGTCTCTCTCTCGCACACACACGCACAGAATGTCACTATCCTAATTATTTGTCCACCCTAAAGGTCCGGATTGAAACTCCACTTCTTCCAAGAGGTCTCCTGCCTTCTTCACCAGCCCAGGCTGCTGTTTCCGTTCCTGACCTTCCATCCTTCACTCAGCTGCCTTGTTAGGAATGCAAACTGTATCGCACTGGTCTCTAGTTTCATGTGTACACATCTTTTCATCCCAACCCGAAGGTGGAATCATGGCTCATGTTGTTCCCCAGATAGGGTGTAGGACTATGCTAGGCACATGATAAGCAGCCAATCAGTAAGTCCTTTCCTGCCATAGATTTATTGATTCACATATGTAGAGTCTCTAGTTTTACCTCCAACTCCCTCTGTGATCCTGGGCAAGTCACTTCCGTTTTTGGGGTTTCAGTTTCCTCAACTCTAAAGTGAGAAACTGGAACTGGCATAATCTCTTATAATATCTAACACTCATATCAGAGTCCCTGGGTGGTGCAAACTGTTAAGCACTAGACTACTAGCCAAAAGGTGGGTGGTTTGAATCTACCCAGAGGCACCTTGGAAGACAGGCCTGGGAATCTGCTTCTTAAAAGTCACAGCCTTGAAAATCCTGGAGCAGTTCCACTCCACACACATGGGGTCACCATGAGTCAGAATCGACTCAACAGCAACTAACAATAACAACACCACCTATAGAGAGTTTACTATGTGCCAGACATTGTTCTAACTCCTTTAATCCTCATAGCAACCTTAGGAGGCAGAGTCTCTTGTGATCCCATTTTACAGACAAGGAAACCAAAGCACAGAGAGGTTAAGTAACTTTCCCAAGGTCACACAGCCAGTAACTGGCAAAACCTGGATTCAAAGCCAAGCAAGCTGGTTCCAGAGTCCATGCTCTAACCACTATACAACACCTCCTCTCTTAGATTTCTTTTTTGAGATGTAAGTGCTTTCATTCACTTCACAACCATTTCACAACCAATCTCTGTCCCAGTGACTCTACCCTGTACCAGTTACTCTCTATTACTGCGTCTGTAGCAGTTACTCTACTCTGTATGAGTCACAGGTACACATTGTGATAGGCCCCAGAGATTCGAAACCAAATAAGCCCCTGATCCTGTTCCTGAGGTCCTCATGGTCTGGGGGGGAGAGACAGATCAGTAAACCTGGACAATCTAGGTGTCCTGCACGTGGTCTGGGCTGGCAATGGTACAGGCACATCTGTCATATGTGTCCCCTAAAGGGGCTCTAAATTGGATTTTTCAGTACTGTGTTTTATTTTCTCTTGGATCCACACTATAACTCAGAGATCCTTTATTGGGAATATGGATTAAGCACTGCAGATCTTCGGACACCTCTGTCCTGGCATCTGTAAAGTGGTAGATTGGACCCAACTGCTCCAGCCTCCTTCAAGGTTCCCCACAAGGCGCCTCCAGTGTCCCTTGTAGTCTCGTCACCCAGCACCATGTTCCACATGACTTACCCCTTCTCCCTATCTGGATTGAAGGCTCTCTATTCCCTTCTGCGACACCATACCCCTCATCTCTACCTATTTCAGTCCCACTCATTCTTCTTGGCTCATCACAGAGTCCACCTCGGTGAAGCCTCTCCTAGTTCCCCTGACAGATGTCGTCACTCCCTCCTTCCCCTTCCTTCCAGAGTTCAAGTTCCTAGCAGGCAAGAGCATGTTTTATAAGCAGTTTCCAAGCATGCAATACAGCAATTCCTGATACAGAGTAGAAACTTTGAGACATAGTAGAAGGTACAATTAACTTGGCTGGGGAGTCCTCATTTCTAGTCTCCTCTCCTCCGTTTAATACTTACGTGACGTAGGACAAGTTCATTAGAATTTTTTAGTGTTTGTTTATTCTGATTACTGAAGAATGTTTCTTCATTGGAAATACAGAAAAGTATAAAGAAGATCTAAATCATCCAAAATTTCCACCACCCAGGAATAACAACTGTCATGGATTGAATTGTGTCCTCCAAAAATATCTGTCAACGTGGCTGGGTCATGATTGCCAGTATTATAGGATTGTGTACCATTTTGTAATCTGATGTGATTTCCTTATGTGTTGTAAACTCTATCACTATGATGTCATAAAATGGATTAGCGGCAGTTATACTAATGAGGTCTACAAGATTAGTGTCTTAAGCCGATCCCTTTTGAGATATAAAAGAGAGAAGCGAGCAGAGACACATGGGAACCTCACACCACCAAGAAAGCAGTGCCGGGAGCAGAGCACGTCCTTTGTACCAGAAGTTCCTGTGCTGAGATGCTCCCAGACCAAGGAAAGACTGATGCATCACAAGGACCTTCCTCCAGAGCCTACAGAGAAAGCCTTCCCCTGGAGCTGATGCCTTGACTTTGGACTTGTAGCCTACTAGACTGTGAAAGAATAAATTTCTCTTCGTTAAAAGCCATTCACTTGCGGTATTTCTGTTATAGCAGTACTATATGACTAAGATAATGACTACTATTATTTTGGTATTAATTCCTTCTTTTCTCTTGTCTGTGCATGTCACATACTTAGGAATATATACACTACAAATATTGTTATGTAGCCTCTTTCACTTATTGTTTTATGAATATTGTCCTTGATAAAAATATTTTCTCCAGAAAGGTTTTTTTAAACAAGCATTTATTGAGGTATAATTTACGTATGAGGTGCCCTGGTGGCGCAACAGTTAAGCCCTCAGCTGCTCACCAAAAGGTTGGTGGTTTGAACCCACTCAGAGACTCCATGAGTGAACGAACTGGCGATCTGCTTCTGTAAAGATTACAGCCCAGAAAATCCTATGGGGCAGTTCTACCCTGTCACGTGGGGTCGCTATGATCAAAATTGACTTTATGCCCCAGATAAGTAAAACATTATTGAAGAAGAACAAAGTAGGAAGCCTCACACTACCTGACCTCAGAACCTACTATACAGCTATGGTAGTCAAAACAGCCTGCTACTGGTACAATGACAGACATACTGACCAATGGAACAGAATCGAGAACCTAGATGTAAATCCATCCACCTACAGTCACCTGATCTTTGATGAAGGCCCAAAGCCCATTACATGGGGAGAAGACAGTCTTTTTAAGAAATGGTACGGGCAAAACAGGATGTCCATCTGCAAAACAATGAAACAGGACCCATATCTCACACCCTACACAAAAACTAAAAAAGATCATGGAATCAAAAATAGGGTCAACTCTAGGGGCCCTAATATATAGCATAAATAGGATACAAACCATAACTAATAATAAACAAACACCAGAAGATCAGCTAGATAACCGAAATCTTCTAAAAAGTAAACACTTATGTTCATGAAAATGCTTCACCAAAAGAGTAAAAAGAGAACCTACAGACTGGGAAAAAAATTTTGGCTATGACGTATCCAACAAAGCACTAATCTCTAAAATCTGTAGGAAAATCCAACATCTCTACAACAAAAGGACAAACAATCCAATTAAAAAATGGGCAAAGGATATGAACAGACACTTCACCAAAGAAGACATTTAGGTGGCTAACAGACACATGAGGAAATAACTAGCCATTAGAGAAATTAAAATAAAAATTGCGATGAGATACAATCTCACCCCAACGTTACTGACAGTAATAAAAAAACAGAAAATAACAAACGTTGGAGAGGCTGCAGGGAGATCGAAACTCTTATGAACTGCTGGTGGGAATGCAAAATGGTACAACCTTTTTGGAAAATGATATGGCATTTCCTTAAAAAGCTAGAAATAGAAATACCATACAATCCAGCAATCCCACTCCTAGGAATATATCCTAAAGAAATAATAGCTGTCACACAAATAGACATACGCACACCCGTGAGCGTATGGCCCCTGGACACCCTTTTAACTCTGTACTGAAGTCACTCCTGAAGTTCACCCTTCAGCCGAAGATTAGACAAGTCTATAAAACAAAGAATAACACAAGCAGTTCAGCCATGTATACGAGACTAAATGGACACACCAGCTCAAAAGCAAAGACAAAAAGGCAGGAAGGGACAGGAAAGCTGGATGAATGGAAATGGGGAACGTGAGGTGGAGAAGGGGAGAGTGTTGATTCTTTGCAGGGATTAGCAACCAATGTCACAAAACAATATGTGTATTAATTGCTTAATGAGAAACTAATTTGCTCTGTAAACTTTCACCTAAAGCACACATACACGCACAAAAAAAAGAAGGATGAAAATCAAGGGATAAGCATTTATCTTGAAAATTGTCTTTTTTGTACTTTATTGATTAAAGTACTTTATTGATTATTGGGAGAAAAATTGATTCTATGACACCTAACAACAACAATTTACGTACAATAAAATGCACCCACTTTAAGTGAATTATCTGATGAGCATTGGCAACTGTGCGCACCTGGGTAACCATCACCATGATCAAGATTTAGAACATTTCCATTGTTGCCTGAAAGTTCCCAAATGCCCCTTTGCAGTCAGTCCTCGGTCTACCCCCAGACCCAGGCAATCACTGACCTGTTTCTACAGGCTGGTTTTCAATGACTGCGTAATATTCTCTCATATGGTATTCCCTAATGTGTTTCACTGTTTCCTGGTTGCTGGACATAAAGAATGGATTTTAATTTTTCCCTGTAGCAAATTATAGTTCAATGAACGATCTTTGGTCATACCTCCGATTATTTCCTTGGTGTAATGCCCAGATCTGGAATTGTTGGATCAAAGGGTATGCACATTTTTAAGACTTATGATAAATATTTGAATAAATCACTTTTAATCCCTCTAAATTTTAGGTTCCTCATTATACAATAGGGATTAAAAATTCCATCCTCCATGAGTTGTGAAGATTACTTGAGACAAGGTATAGGACACTGGTCATAACTAGTAAGCCAGTCCATAAATCCTTGGGTAGCTGAGCAAGAGGAAAAACCTTGCAGTTGGATGGATCTGTGTTTGAATCCTGACTCTGCCTCTTTTCTAGGGGTTGATTTTGAGTAAATTACTTAACCTCAGCAAGCCTCAATGTTCTCATTTGTCAAGTAGGAATAACAGGTTCCTCTCTCCTAGAGTTGTTTTGAAGTTTAAGTACAATTTTTTTTACCAGTTGCCATTGAGTCGATTCCAACTTATGGTGATCTCATGTGTGTGTCAGCGGAGAACTGTGCTCCATAGGGTTTTCAATGGCTAATATTTCAGAAATAGATCACCAGGCCTTTCTTGGTTAAGTGTGATACCTCATGCAAAAAGCTTAGAATAATGCCTGGCTATAACTGCTCCATAATTTGCAGTTATTCGTTCTGGTTTGAGTTTCTGATTATAAATAAATAGAAATCAACTCTGACTAACTTGAGTAGAATAAGAACTTATTGGAAGCATATCAGTTAGCTTACAGAATCAACAGGAAGGCTGGAGAACCAGGCGTGGAAAATGGGCAGGAACCAAGGTAGACTGGGCAGCTGAGAACACAGCCAAGGCTTTGCCACAGAACTGTCTGCTTAGGATCCGTTGCTGGCACAGCTGCCCCGGGAAGCTTACTGCTGAGCTGCCACCAGATGCCCAAGTCGTGTGGCTGTGAGCCTCTCTGGCCATCCCTGTGTCTTGTACCCTTGCTCCAGATGGATGCATCCAAGTGGCTGAACCCAGGATACAGGCCAGAGCCCTGGCTGCCAAGGAGTGGGGTTACAAGATGTCTGCTTTCCATCAGCTTCTGTAGAGGTGGGCAGTTCCCCACCTCCTCCCAAGATCTGCAGAATGTGGGAATTCCCTAAGACTGGGTAGGGGTTAAGATGCAGCATAGCTGAAAATGACAAGGGTCCTTTGCACTGTTATTTTTATGATGATGATGATTGAGTAAATATTTAGTGAACTGAACTGATTCTGTAAACATATACTAAATGCTATAGGGCAAGAATCAATTTAAAGAAACTTCTTTATGAATGTTGTGATAAAAGATACTATATCGAATTTGCTATCTGGAGGGTGTCCTATTGGGTTTTCTTACAGTGGGAACAAGTATGCACAACTCCCGGGTGGTTTTAGGGGTGTGTGTGTGTGTGTGTGTATGTGTGTTGTGAGTGTTGGACTTGGAAAGGACAGAGGGAGAAGGCAGAATCTGTGATTTACTAAAAATGAACACTCTTGATTAAATCTGCTAATTCCATCATTTATTTCCTTTTGGTTTGATTTGAACTTGATTTGATATTTTTTCACTGAAACTGGAGAAGTCCATCAAGTAGGATGAAGCAGACAGGCCAGCTGGCCACAGCTAAGGAAATGTGGGGGCTGGTCTGATTTCAGTGGGGATCAATCTGTTGAGCACAGTCAACTACTGATCCTGTTACTGATCTTTTTTAAACTATGATTTGTTGAGCACTTAATGGGCACTGGAGTCTCTGGGTGGCGCAAATGGTTAAATGCTTGGCTGCTAGCCAAAAGGTTAGAAGTTTGAGTCTACCCAGAGGAGCCTCAGAAGAAAGGCCTGGTGATCTACTTCCCCAAAATTGGTAATTGAAAACCCTGTGGTGCACAGTTCTACTCTGACACACATGAGGCTGCCATGAGTTAGAGTTGACTTGGCATAACTGGTACTGGTAATGGGCATTATCTTATTTAGTTCTCACAGTCGCCTCGTGATGGAAGAACTGAGGCTCAGAGGATAAGCAATTTTTCTAAGGTCACACTGATAGTGAGTGAAAACTTTGGGATTTGAAGCCAGGTCTTCCTGCTTTTGAATTCAGAGCTCTAAGCTACAAGTGTAGCAAAGCTAACACTGTGCACATGACTAGAGACAGGGCCACTGTATAAACAGACACGTTGGCTGGTGGACCTAGCACGAGGGCAAAGACTGGAGGTGAGTTTTCCGGGAGGTGAGTTTTCAACAGTCAGCTCAACCATCCTGATTGGATTCCAAAGGCCCCAATCCCAGGAGGTGGACTAGCCATTCACACAACCCATATTTTTAAATTAGTTTATTTTTGCCTTAATTAGACATTTACCTGTGTTCTATTGACTATGCAAAGGCATTTGACTCTGTGGATCATAACAAATTAGGGATAACATTGTGAAGAATGGGAATTCCAGAACGCTTAACTGTGCTCATGAGAAATCTGTACATAGGCCAAGAAGCAGTCGTTCGAACAGAACAAGGGGATACCGTGTGGTTTAAAATCTGAAAAGTTGTACGTCAGGGTTGTATCCTTTCATCATACTTATTCAATCTGTATGCTGAGCAAATATCTGAGAAGCTGAACTGTGTGAAGATGAATGCAGCATCAGGATTGAAGGAAGACTCATTAACAACCTTCGATATACAGATGACACAATCTTGCTAAGTGAAAGTGAACAGGACTTGAAGCACTTAACTGACGAAGATCAAAGACCACAGCCTTCAGTATGGATTACACCTCAATACAAAGAATATAAAAATCCTCACATCTGGACCAATAAGCAACGTCATGATAAATGGAGAAATTTTGAAGCTGTCAAGAATTACATTTTACTTGGATTCAAAATTAATGCCCATGGAGACAGCAGTCAAGAAACCAAACGATGTTTTGCATGGGTAAATCTGCTGCAAAAGACCTCTTTAAAAGTATTAAAAAGCAAAGATGTCACTTTGAGGACTAAGGTGCGCCTAACCCAAGCCATGGCGTTCTTAATCGCTTCATAAGCATGTGAAAGCTGGGCAATGAACAAGAAAACCAAAGAAGAATTGATGTATTTGAATTATGGTGTTGGTGAAGAATATTGAATATACCATGGACTTCCAGAAGAATGAACAAATCTGTCTTGGAAGAAGTACAGTCAGATGCTCCTTAAAAGCAAGGATGGTGAGACTTCACCTCATGTGCTTTGGACGTGTGATCAGTAGGTACGAGTCCCTGGAGAA
The DNA here is from genome assembly GCA_030035585.1 of Dugong dugon. Lineage (NCBI taxonomy): Eukaryota > Metazoa > Chordata > Mammalia > Sirenia > Dugongidae > Dugong > Dugong dugon. The sequence goes on from CM057462.1 coordinate 96,670,937, forward strand.
GGACATCATGCTTGATGAGGCAGAGGATCAGCCAAAAAGAGGAAGACCCTCAAGGAGATGGCTGACACATTGGCTGCAGCAATGGGCTCAAACATAGCAATGATTGTGAGGATGGTGCAGGACCAGGCAGTATTTCCTTCTGTTGCACATAGGGTCACTACGAGTCAGAACTGAAGTGACGGCACCTAATAACAACAACAGAGGATTAAATGGATATACAAATATATAGAATAAAATATGAAGGTTTCTGCTTATCCTTGCCTCTCCTCCTTCATCCCTCCAGGTAACTAATATTATCAGTTTTCATGTATTCTTCCAGAGTTCTTTCTGTGCATCCACAAATATAAGTAACTATGCTGTCGAATCGATTCCAACTCATAGCAACCCTATAGGATAGACTAGAACTACCTTTGAGGGTTTCCAAGGCTATAATCTCTACAGAAGCAGACTGCCCCATCTTTCTCCCATGGAGCGGCTGGTGGGTTCAAACTGCCAAACTTTTGGTTAGCCAAGCGCTTAACCACTGTGCAACCAAGCTTCTCAACTATTCATATATCCTATTTATAACACAAGTGGGATCATACTATGTTCACTGTTCTACCATTTAATTTGTTTACTTAGTAATATGTCTTGGTGATCTCTCCATGACAGTAAGTGTAGCTCTACTTCATTTTTTAACAGTTGCATAATATTCCATAGCATGACTATTGTATGAATATACTATAATTTATTTAATAACTCTCTATTAATACAGATTTGGGTTGCTTCCTTTTTTTTTTTTTTTTTTTTTTGCTGTTACAAATAATGCTGCAAAGATCCACAAATGATTTTTATGTTCCTGAAAACGTATTCATAGACTGATGGAATACACTAGCGCAACCTGTTCCATGGATTCATATGTGTTCCTCATCTAGAAGACTGCAGATTTAACTCAGCTCAGACCCTCTTCTGATAAGACATCCCAAGCCAGCCTCCTTTCCTTGAGATAGTTACTTCTTTCTCCTGCTTCTTTTGCACTTTAATCATACCACTTATCACCCTGATGTGTAATTATTTGTACACTTGCGCTTTCTCTACCAGAGTGTGAGTTCCTTGAAAGCAGGGACCGTGCTTTCTGAGTCTTCAGCTTAGCACCTGGCACACGGTCCATGAAAAACAGTTGCCATCAAGTCAATTCTGAATCATGGCGACCCCATGAGTGCAGAGAAGATCTGCGCTTCATAGGATTTTCAAGGCTGTGAACTTTCGGAAGCAGATAACCAGGACTTTTTTCCAAGGTATCTCTGGGTGGGTTCGAACTGCCAACTTTTTGGTTAGTATTTGAGAGCTTAACTGTTTGCGCCACCCAGGGACTCCAAGTATTTGTTAAATTAAGCTAAATTTGTGTACTTAACACTCCACCAGCCCCTCAAGAGTTCTAAAGGGCATAATCAATCTCCCTCACCAAGTCACACGTAAAATATACATGTGTTGTTGTTGTCAAGTTGATTCTGACTCATGGAGACCCCACGTGTGCAGAGTAGAACCCCAGAGGGTTTTCAAGGCTATGACCCTTTGGAAGTAGATCTCCAAGCCTGTCTTCTGAGGCACCTCTGGGTGAATTCAAACTGCCAACGTTTCCGCCGGTAGTCAAGTGCTTAGACATCTACGCCACCCAGGACTTCATAAAATATACATACATTATATATACTCTCAGGAAACCTCGGTGGCGTAGTGGTTAAGTGCTACCGCTGCTAACCAAAAGGTTGGCGGTTTGAATCCACCAGCTGCTCCTTGGAAACCCTATGGGCAGTTCTACTCTGTCCTATCATGACGCTATGAGTCAGATTCAACTCAACGGCAACGAGTTTGGTTTTGTTTTATTTTCGTATATACTCTCATAGAGAAACTGAACTATCCTGTGAAACACTTCGATTCACCAATGATTAGGAAAGAGGTGAATGGGGGCCTTTTTTTCTCTAAGGAGAGTTCTGTTTATTCTCTTTCTGAAAATTATTTTTAAAATCCTATCAAGGAGCTATAATCAGCAGCAGTCTTCTGGGATTGTACAAAATAAAAATACAAGAAAGATCTTTGGGGCCGTGATTGACAGATGACTAAGTCTGGGGAAACGTTCTCTTCACAGCCAGGGATTTGAGAGTCGCCTCCTCCCTCCATTCTGGAGCTGAGTTCCTTACACCCTTAAAAGCGGGAGGAAGTGCTCCACTTCACTCTTAATTACAATACACTGCCTGCCCTTCCCTTCGGTCTTTAAAATACTTCTCTGACGATATCAAAACTGAATTTCTTGACTCATAAATGCTTTCAGTTTCACCAGAGTTTGATTCCCGACGCACTTTTTCAGTTCAGGATAAATCCAACAGGTTAGCTATGTGTCATCCAGACGGCCTTTATTTAGGATGAGACTCTGTGATGGAGCCTCGCTCTGGGTCTAGGGGGATTCCTGCCCTAAGTGTGGGTTACGGGTCCCTCCTCTGCGTTCCATACTACTGGGTTTCTCTCTGACCCAGAGATGTTATTGTCTCTCTGTTCATCTGTCTCTCCCACTGGACTTCATGTCTTGTTCACTGTGTCCCCTTAACAGCTGACACTGAGGCAGATGATCTTTCTGGACTTGTCAGCAAGTCTCATACTGCTTGTGCCAGAAACCCACTTCCTGAGACAGGGCTTGACTGGGGAGTGGGGAGGGGGGCAGGGGGCTAAGGAAGCAGATTTGGGCACAGAAAGGTGGCTGGGAAAAGGCTACACATGAGGGTGTGTAATTGGTAGATTGAGTGCGGGAGAGCTAGGGGAAATGGACACAAACAACTCTCAAAAGGATCAATGGATTCATTCCTTAAACAACAAATACACCTTGAGCACCTATTATGAGGCAAACACTATATTGGGCAGTAGGGATGATACCTATTACCTGTCTGCCAGTTTGTCATACTGTGGTGGCTTGTTGCTGTGATGCTGGAAGCTCTACTACTGGTATTCCAAATTCTAGCAGGGCCACCCATGGTGGACAGGTATCAGTGGAGCTTCCGGACTAAAACAGACTAGGAAGAAATTAGCTAATGAAAACCCTATGAATCACAACAGAATGTTGTCTGATACAATACTAGAAGACGAGGCCCTTATGTCGGAAGGCACTACACAATAGCGGCATCAACGAACTCAAGCGTACCAGTGATCACGAAGATGGCACAGGACTGGGCAACGTTTTGTTCTGTTGCATATAAGGTCACCATGAGCTGGAGTCGACTCAACGGCAACTAACAACAACAGGGATGATACAGTGAATAAAAAAAAGTCTCTGTCTTCATGGAGCTTACATTTTAGTGTGAACACAAACAACAATCAAAAAAAGCCATGCATAAATAGTAGGTCAGGTGCTATTCTATAAGTGCGTCAGGATGAACCGTGGAGCAGGGCAAGGGGGTAGTGAGTGATGGAGTGTGCTTATTTAGAGAGGGTCTAAAATGAAGGTTTCCAGAGAGAGAATATTTTTGTAAAGACCTAAACGAAATGAGAGAGACGGCCATGTGAATTTCTGGGGAAGAGCATCTCAGTCAAGGCGAAGAGAGGTACAAAGGTCCTGAGACAATGGGTTCAGCATGTTAGATGCACGGAAGGAGACCAGTGTGGTGTGAGCAAAGGAAGGCCCCAATGAATGATGCCAGCTTAAAGTGCTGCCTCACCAGGGTGGTTCTCTGCTTGTTCGTTTGTTTTGAGTAGCTGACATTTATTGGGAGCTTACTATGTTTCAGACTTCGTTTTAAGGACTTTAGATATATTAAGTTATTTATTTCTCACAATACCCTACAAGATAGGTATTATTATCACTTCTATTTTATAAATGAATAAACTGAGACACAGATACTTTAAACAGCTTGCCCCAGCACACAGCTAGTAAGTGACCGAGCTGGATTCACCCTCCGCACTCATACTGATAACCACTACTCTGTCCCTGGATGAGACAGAGCCTGTTATGGGTTAAATTGTGTCCCCCACAAAAATATGTGTTGAAATCCTAACCCTGGTAGTTTGAACCCACCAGCCACTGCAAAGGAGAAAGATGTGGCAGTCTACTTCCATAAAGATTTACAGCCTTGGCAATCCCATGGGGCAGTTCTACTCTGTCCTATAGGGTTGCTGTGAGTTGGAATTGACTTGACGGCAATGTTTTGTTTTGTTTTTTTGTACCTATAAATATGACTTTGCTTGAAATAGGGGTTTTCTTTCGTTATGCTAATGAGGTTATGCCAGTGTAGGGTGAGGCCTAAATCAAATCACTTCTGAGGTATAAAAAGAGCAGAATAGACACAGACACGCACAGGGAGAAGAGGAAGACAGATGCATTACAGACCCAGGAACACCAAGGACTGCTGGCAGCTACTAGAAGCTGAAATAGACCAAGAAGGATCTCCCTCTACAGCCACGCCCTGAATTTGAACTTTTAGCCTTCCCAGCTGTGAGAAAATAAACTTCTGTTCTTTAAAAGCACCCATTTGTGGTTCTTCTATCACGGCAGAACTAAGTAACTAAGACAGTGCCCCAGATTTGTTGATGGAGCAGCAATAACCCTGCTGCCCCTTGCCTATTCCTCCCCTAGCATTTTAAGGAGCAGTCAGTATCCATTCATTCACAAAACAAATGTTTATTAACCTCCCCATGTATAAGCAGAAGGAGCCCTGGTGGTGCAATGATGGTTAAATGCTTGGCTGCTAACTGAAAGGTCAGTGGTTAGAACCTACCAGTGGCTCCAAAGCAGAAAAGACCTGGCGATTTGATCCCATATAGATTACAGCCCAGGGAAACCCTACAGGGTGGTTCTACTCTGTCGTATAGGGTCGCTACGAGTTGGCATCAACTTGACTGTACATGACAACAATGTATAAGCAACAGTGCTGGGTGCACAGGAGAAAACAGTGAATAGACAGACTGGTTGGAAGACAGACAAGTAAAGAAGCAATGAGAGGGCAAGCAGAGCCATGATGGAAGGAAGCACAAGGTGTTGTGAGGACACAGAGGAGGACCACATATCCAGCCTGGGTGTGTCAGGGATCACAGAAAGCTTCTTAGAGAAAAGGAATGAGGCATGGGAAAGCTTTTCTGCCACTTCCTGTCTCACTGGGAGAACCTCGTATGTGCCTGTATTCGTTTCCCAGGGCTGCCGTAATAAAGTACCACAAAGTGAGCGGCTTCCAAGAATGGAAATTTATTATCTCATAGTTCTGGGGGCTAGGAATCCAAAATTACAGTATCAGCCAGGTTGATTCCGACTGAGGGGTCTAACAAGAATCTGTTCCATGACTCTCTACTTGCTCCTGGTGACGGTTGGCAAGCCTTGGAGTTCCTTGGCTTGTAGATCTGCCTCCATCTTCATATGGCTTCCTCCTTGTGTGTGTCCCTTTGTCACTTCTCCTCTTTTATCAAAGCATCGCTCATATTGGATTTATTGTTTTTAGTTGCCATCCACTTGGCTCCAACTCATGGAGACCTTACGCACAACAGAATAAAACACTGCCTAGCTCTGCACCATCTTCATGCAGAATAATCCAATATTCATATTGGATTAGTACTCACCTTACTTCAGTATGACTGTCTTAGTTATCTAGTGCTGCTATAACAGAAATACAACAAGTGGATGTCTTTAACAAACAGAAATTTATTCTCTCACAGTTTAAGAGGCTAGAAGTCTGAATTCAGGGTGCTGGCTTCAGGGGAAGGCTTTCTGTCTCTGCTGGCTCTGGGGGAAGGTCCTTGTCATCAACCTTCCCCTGGGTGTAGGAGTTCCTCAGCACAGTGACCCCGGTCCAAAAGACACGCTGTGCTCCTGACTCTTCTTTCTTGGTGGTAGGATATTCCTCTCTCTGCTTGCTTCTCTCTTTCATATCTCAAAAAGAGATTGACTCAAGATACAACCTAATCCTATAGATTGTGTCCTGCTTCATTAACATAACTACCTCTAATCCTAACTGCCTCTAATATTATAGACTTAGGGTTTACAACACATAGGATAATTACATCAGATCACAAAATGGAGGACAACCACATAATACTGGGCATCATACCCTAGCCAAGTTGATACACATTTTGGTGGAACACAATTCAATCCATAACAATGACCTCATGTTAACTGATAATATCTTCAAAGACCCCATTTCCAAACAAGGTCATGCTCACAGGTACCAGGGCTAGGACTTCAACATATTTTTTGTTGTTGTGGTTGTTAATTGTTGTGGAGTCGATTCCAACTCATGGCAACCTCATGTGTGCAGAGTAAAATTGCTCCATAGGGTTTTCAAGCTGTGACCTTTCAGAAGCAGACTGCCAGGCCTGTCTTCTGAGATGCCTCTTGGTAGTTTCATACAGCCAGCCTTTCAGTTAGTAGTCAAGAGCTTAACCATATGTGCCACCCAGCGATCCCCTCAACATATTTTTTAGAGGGATACAATTCAATTCATAACAGTGCCAAGTTCACTATTGTCCTATCACTGCCATCCACGTGCCCATCAGTAGGTACCACTTGCCAACATAAATCTACTTTTAACCGTCCACAGATCACTAGTGTGTTCCCTCCTGACATGTGCCTGCCTTCTGCTACCCTCACATCCATCCCTCCCCCCAGCTGGGATCTCAGCACTGGAGCTGCTAAAAAGTGGATCTTCTCCCCAAAGACTGTGAACACTGCAGAGTTGCAGAAGTTTTGATGGAGATGTGTCTGGCTCGAGTGGCTGAACGAGAGAGAATTTTGGATGCTACAGCACCTTCTGCAATCCCCCCTGAAGTCACAGCATGTGGGCAGATGTGGCAGGGTGGTGAGAGGGTTGGGAAAGGCACTGCCTACTCATCGAGCTGGTCTCGGAAGGGAGGAAAACAGACAGGAAGGAACCACAAGGCTTTGGAAGCACAAGAAAGGGAAAAGCAACAGCAGGGTTCAAGAGAACCCCCTGCAGCCTGGCTAGTCCTGAAGCCTCCTCTGCCAACAGTAAATCCTGGTCTCCGCAGCCCACAAACCCTGGCCCTCAGTTTCTTCCTTAGAAGGGGGGACAAAAAAGGTGAGGAAGTGGGTAGCTCTTAGAAGGCTGTTTCGGTTTCAAAGTAAGGAGGTGTTTTTGATGTCTGCCCAGAGATAGAGCCAGGTCCCAGGGGGCTGGATTTGTGGTTCCAGTAAAAGGAACGATGTTGACATGGAATTCCTGGACTGGCCTCATTTCATTAAAAACAAGCTGCCAAACCAAATGGGAAATGGAGTTCAGCAGAGAAGTATGTGCTGACTGCCCCCTACCCCCACCCCCAGGTTAGGCTTCCGATGCCCATCAGCACACCACTTAGGTTCTCTAACCAAAGTTCTAGCATCAGGGAATTTTGCCCGCAGGTCCCTGAGTTCAAGGGACATGCAGTTTGCTCCTGATAGGGCTGTTTCTTGGTGGGGTTGGTCTGAACCCACAGCCTTGTCACTTCTCAAACTTCCTGTCCTTTAGTGGAAAAAATGAGCCAGGCAGAGAGATGATTGGAAGCAGACCAGCTGTCCTAAGAAGGTGTCCCAGAGTCTGAATTTCTTTACAGAAGTCTCGGACTTTTAGTTCTTACTATTATGTCCTAGGCAGAGTGGGGCCTTAGGTGTCTGCCACTTTTCACAGCCTGCTTCCATGGTTAAAAGTTGGGCTGTGTTTTTCTCTGAAGGCGACTCCATGCCTGCTGTACCACTTACCAGCTCTGTGACCTTGGGCAACTTGCTTAACTTCTCTGTGCCTTGGTTGCTTCAGCTGTTTTTAAAAAAAAAAACAAAACTTGCTGTCGAGTCAATTCCAACTCATAGCGGCTGCATAAGACAGAGTAGAACTTCCCCTTAGGGTTTCCAAGGAGCAGCTGGTGGATTCCAACTGCTGACCTTGACCTTTTGGTTAGCAGCCGAGCTCTTAATCACTGCACGACCAGGGCTTCTCAGGTGTTAGAGATAAAATACCTATATTACAAGGCTCTTGTGAGGATTAAATAAGAACATGCATGTAAAACGCTAAAGCACAGTGTTTGTACACGTAATAACTCAATAAATAGTAGTTACCATTTTATTATTAAGATCAGTAAGTCAGCATGTGTTCACAGTTAATCTCTTTTGATTATAAAAGATTATAAGAACCAACTAGCTTAAGAAAAAAGCAGTGACGAGAGAAGTAGGGGAAAAAAAACCCAAAAAACAACCTTACCATAGGGTTTGGTATAGGGTTTTCTTTGCTGTAATCTTTATGGAAGCAGATCACCAGGCCTTTCTTCCCCAGTCCAGCTAGATAGGTTCAAACCACCCACTGTTCAGTTAGTAGTGGAGAACAAACCATCTGAGCCACCCAGGAGAGGCAGGGTGGTGGTTTGCTGTAAGGATGCAAAATATATCATGGCAGGAGATGTAGCTGGGCTTCATGTGAATCGGAATCAGGACCTAAAAATCTGTAGCCAAAACTCCTATTCTCTATTGTAGCGGGTCTTCTAGACCAGTGCCATCCCACAGAACTTTCTGCCATGATAGAAATATTCTGTATCTGTGTAGTGCAACTGAGGAACTGAAGTTTTCTTTTCTAATGTTATTTAGGAGCCCTGGTGGTGCAGTCGTTAAGAGCTCAGGCTGCTAACCAAAAAGCCTGCACTTTGAGTACACCAGCTGCTCCTTGGAAACCCTATGGGGCAGTTCTACTCTGTCCTATAGGGTCGCTATGAGTCGGAATCAACTCGACGCAACAGGTTTGGTTTCATAATGTTATTTAAATAAATATAAATTTAAATGTTTAAATTAACTGATTAATTTAAATCTATCAATTAATTAAATTTAAATAAAATTAAATAGCTACCCTATTGTACAGCACAGTTCTAGGCCCTTCTCTCTCTCTCTGCACCAGTTTCCTCGGCATCCTCCTTGGCACATGGCCTACAACAGTTACTGGCTCTAACTCTACCACCTGATCTCTCAGCTCCAGTGTGCAGTATTGACTATCAGTGGCCTCTGTTTTTAGTTCCAAATACTAGGAGAGTAATTTGATTGGCCTCACTAGTTTTTTCATACCAGGCTGCAAATTAAAGGCCACTTGATGTAGGAAACTCTTTGGGTCAGCGGCTGTCATGGATTGAATTGGGTCCCCCCAAAAATGTGTGTAGCAGCTTGGCTGGGTCATGATTCCCAGTATTGTATGATTGTGTTATCTGATGTCATGTAAACTCTATCACTATGATGAGATTATATGTGATCTCCTTATGTGTTGTAAATTCTATCACTGTGATGAGATTATACTGATGAGGTCGACAAGATTAGTGTCTTAATGCAATCTCTTTTGAGATATGAAAGAGAGAAGCAAGCAGAGACACATAGGAACCTCATACGACCAAGAAAGCAGCGCCGGGAGCAGAGTGCATCCTTTGGATCTGAGGTTCCTGCACAGAGATGCGCCCAGACCAAAGGAAGATTGATGACACGGACCTTCCTCCAGAGCAGATGGAGAAGGCTTTCCCCCGGAGCTGAGGCCCTGAATTTGGACTTGTAGTCTACTGGACTATAAGAGAATAAATTTCTCTTTGTTAAAACCATCCACTTGTGGGATTTCTGTTAGAGCAGCACTAGATGACTGAGACAGGGGCTAACTCCTGGACTGTTGGGTCACAGCATCTTGTACTTTCTCTACAAGGGCCATGTGGGGATCCTCCCCAGGAGGAGCTGTGTGAGGCAAGCATCTCTAATACACTGTGCTGTCTCAGACAGGAAGTGATCCAGGGGTCAGTGTCCCTGCCTCTGTGTGTCCCAGACTGGATTGCTAAGTACAGGAAGTACGACCACGCCTTTCCCCGCCTTCTGTGGTGATTCAGGCCCTGTTTGTGAGGGAAGCCCAGAGATCCCGTGTTAACCAGTGAATCTGGGAGGAAGCAGATAAAGCATAAACGTCAATCTGCCGTGTGCCTGGCAGATCCACATCTCAGCCCGTGTGTGCTCCTGTATGGCTAGATTTTGACAAATAACTGAAGACTTGAAAACATCAGGTTTGGAAAAGAATGTTTTTGATTTCCTCCAGATGCCTGGAGGGAGCCACAGACCAGCTTAATACTGGCGAGAGAGAATAATGGTGGGCATGGGAGACTCTGTGTCATTGTGAGCTACTGGCTGTTGATTGAGCTTGACAAGTCTTCTCCGTCAAGCAACTGACCAGTGCCGGCAAACAGCTGGTATGTCTAGCTTCTGTTTTTAGATCTTTTAATTGGTTTGTCTGATTCTTTGAATAAATGAATCAATGGGTTGTTTAACTTATTAGTCAAACATCAAACATTTATTAAAGGGACAGCTACATGCCCCAAACTATGCTTGGCTTCGTGGAAGGATAAAAAAATAGCATCCTCATTGAAAACTGGGGCTAATAATTCCCACCTCTCACGGTTGTGAAGAAGTGGAGGCTGGGATTATAGATAGCACAGAAGTGGAGCTAGAGCAGGAGAGAGCTGTGGTTCCCCAACCCTGCTTGTACTTCTGCCCTCTCCCCGTAGCCCAAATCTACCCTTCACATAGCAGCTGGAGTGATTGGTCATTTAAATATGCAAATAAGATGAGGTAAACCAGTTGCTGTCCAGTTAATTTCAACTCATGGTCACCCCATGTGTCAGAGTAGAAGTGTGCTTGATATGGTTTTCAATGGCTGATTTTTCAGAAGAAGATCACCAGACCTTTCTTCTGAAGCACCTCTCGATAGACTTGAACTGCCAAACTTTTGGTTAGCAGTTGAATGCGTTAACCATTTGCACCACCCAGGAACTCCTGAATGAGGTTACCTCCCTGCTAAAAAACCCTTTCCCCATTGTATTTAAAATCCAGCCTCTAATTCTTACCTGCCAGACCCCTCTGCTCCAGCCAATGCCCACCTCTCTGACTGCGTCTCCTGTGACTTTTCCTGTTGCTCACACCACCCCAGCCACACTGGCCTCTGATTGAGCCTTCACACCAAGTTCAGTCTCACCTTAGGGCCTTTGCACTGGCAATTCCTCCTCCTAGAATGTTCTTTCCCTAGATTTTTTACATAACTGGCTCTTGTTATTCACAACCTGTCTTAGGCTGTGTTGTCTAGAGAAGCAAAACCAGTAAAGTGTATATATATAAATAGGAGCCTAAGTTCCTAACCATTGTGCAACCAGGGCTCTAAATACATACATAGATATATATACGTACAGAAAGATTTATTTCAAGGAAATGGCTCATGCAGTTGTGGAGGCTGGCAAGTCCCAAATCCAGTGGGTCAGGAGTCAGGCTGGAGGCTTCTTCTGACTCACGTGGTTGCAGCGGCTGATGAACCCAGTATTGCAGATCAGACAGCAGGCTGCTGGCTCACATCCCAAGAACTGGAGGTGGGAGGATGACAAGTCAGATGCAGGATTGAGACAGGGCGAGCTTTGCCAAAACATCCATATATATTGGATGCAGGACACATCCCCAAGGAAACTCCCCTTTCAGCTGATTAGCTGCTCACAGCAGATCACATCATGGATGGTGATTACATCCGATTTACTGAATCACTGAGAATCATGACCAAGCCAAGTTGACACATAACCTTAACCATCACACAACCTATCCTCCCAGTACTTATCATTCACTTCGTGACACTCTCTGGGTTTTTTTGTTTGGTTATCTAGTTGTTTACTTTCTGTCTTACCCAACTAGAAGAGACAGTTTAATAAAAGCCATTTAAGTGGGACTTTTTCTTTTTCATCTATTTGCAACTCCTAGAACTGCACATGGCATGGTTAGGTCCTTAGTATTGCTTGTTGAATGAATGGTTGACTTAGTGAGAGGGGGCGGAGTAGCAAGTTAGCAGTAAGTACACAAATCCAGGGATGGATGGTGTGTTTAATTGTATGTCTTAGATTTTTATTTTTAAACAAACTAAGGGATTAATCTTCTAACTTCCCTGAATGCAGGTTTTGGATTTTTCTGGGCCTCAGTTTCCTCAACTATAAAATAATGATTACACTATAGCCTACCTATTCAAGTTTTCAGAAGTGTGCTTAGTTCATTTCTGGAAAATGCTTTGAAAAGGCTAATTCAGGATCCAAAAATTGCCTCGGATTCTCTCCTGAATATCTAGTTGCTTCCTAAACTTTAGCACTTGGATGTTGTGCGGACTCCTCCAACTGAGCAAGTCTCAAAATGAGCCCAGCATCTTCAGACTCCTACCCAGACATGCTCCTCCTCCATTCTTCTCTGCTTCCATAAATGGCACTGTCATCCTTCCACGGTAATAGCCAGAAATCTGGGCCCAATTCTCAACTCTCAACTCTCCCTCCACCTTGATGTTGAATAAGTTAACTCTATCTCCTATCTTTTAAATCTGTCCACTTATCTCCATCCCCACTACCCCGACCATAGTCCCAACTAACAGCCTGTTACCGTCAAGTTGATTCTGACTTGTAGCAACCCTATAGAACAGAGTAGAACTGCCTCATAGGATTTCCAAGGAGTGGCTGGTGGATTTGAACTGCCAAACTTTTGGTTAGCAGCCAAGCTCTTAACCACTGCGCCACCAGGGCTCCAGTCGTAATCCAGACCCTTTTGTTTCTTGTTTAGATTGAAGCAGCCTTCTTACTGGCCTCCTTGCCTCCATTCTTTCTGATCGTCAATCCATTCTCTACACCACAGACACCATTGATTAAAATACAAATCACATCCTCTTTCCTTCAGACGGTCCTTATTGTTCCTGGGCGAATGTTGTTTGCCTTAATATGGCTTCATGTTGTTTGCCATAGAGTCAGCTCCAACTCATGGTAACTCCATCTACAAGAGAACGAAACGTTGCCCGGTTGTGTCATCTTCATGATTGTTAGTATGTTGCAGCCCATTGTCGAAAGCCTTGTAACCTAGGGGGCTCATATTCCAGCACTATATTTGACAATATTGTGTTGTCATCCATGGGGTTTTCACTGACTAATTTTCAGAAGTAGATTGCCAGGTCTTTCTTTCTAGTCTGTCTTAGTCTGGAAGCTACCTTGGAACCTGTCCACTATGGATGACCCTGCTAGTATTTGAAATACCGATGACATACCTTCCAGCATCATAGCAACACACAAGCCACCACAGTATGACAAACTGACAGATGGGGGGTGGTTCACATGACTTACAAGGCCCTTAACATTACTTACTTCACCACCAGCCACACTTCTTGCAACTTTCCCTCCCCCTCTCCATCCTCAGCTTCTTTCTGTTCCCCAGTTCTGTGCATCTTTCTCCTCTTCAGTGTTTGTGCCTATGCTGTTCTCTTTGCCTAGAACATTCTTGACCTTCTCTTCCCTTGGTTACCTAATAGGTTCTTCAATCTTGCATATGTATCAGAACTCAGGCCTCCAAGTCTGAAATAGGTATCTCTCAAAAAAAAAAAAAAAAAAACTAAACCCACTGCCATCACATCAATGTCAACTCATAGTGACCCTGTAAATAACTACTGCCGGTAGACCTCCTACTACCAATACTAAAGGCAGTAAGAGCGGTGTTAGTCATAATGCAAGACAACTACCTGGGGCTTAAACAAGATACAAGTGTATTTCTTTCTCATGCAATAGCCTAGAGGTTGAGGGCTGGAGAAAGTTCTTGTTCCTTCCATCTTGTTGTTTCACCATCTTCAGGGTGTGGCCCTTGTCACCATGGTCCCAGATGGCTCCCTACCACATCTAGATTCCAACCATCTGGCCAGTATGGGATGCCCCCTCTCCCTGCCCCCCTTTAAGGATGTCACCTAAAAATAAAGCGATCTGTAATTATGACGGAGAGGAGAAGAAGAGACAACTTGCTAATATTTATAGAGCACTGTGCTGAGTGCTTCATATGCCATCTCTCATTTGACTCTTTCAACCATCCTAGGGGGTAGATCCTGTTATTATTCACCCTCCCTCTTTAACTTAGGGATGTTTTATCAACAAGCCAACTTTGCAATTTTGAGAAATAATAGGAAGGACCAGTTTGGCACACCATGTGAAGGCAGACGTTTCTCAGAAAGGTTTTCAGGTGACCTGCACGTGACTTTTATGTTTGTGAACAAACACAGCAAGGAATTCCAGTGCTTTTTGTTTTTGTATAGCCATTATTTTAAATTTCACTTCAAGTTTATCAATGTTATATGTGCATGTATTTAAGAGTCAAAAAGTTCTAAGGGCTTTGATACAGAAGATAGTGACTACCTCCTGGTCCCCCACTATTTCCCCCAACCCACATAGTGCAATTTACTATGGCCCAGACACAACCACTTCCAAATCTTTAGCAAAATCTTTTTGTTGTATATTTCCATATATCTAAATACCATGCTTATATTGCCACTTAATGATTTCTCAGTTTTATTGTTGCTGTCACGTTGGCTCTGACTCATGGCAACCCCATGTAAAAACAGAACAAAACATTGCCCAGTCCCCTGTCATCTTCATGATCGTTAGTATTCGAGTCCTTCATTATGGCCACTGTGCGTTTTGAGTGCTTCCAACTAGGGGACTCATCTTCTAGCACTATATCAGACAATCTTCTGTTGTGATCCATTGAGTTTTAATTGGCTAATTTTCAGAAATCGATCTCCAGGTCTTTCTTTCTAGTCTGCTGGAGACTGGCTCTGTTGAAATCTGTCCACTATAGGTGACCCTGCTGGTATCTGAAATACAGATGAAATAGCTTCCAGCGTCACAGCAACACGTCAGACACCACAGTATGACAAACTGACAGACGGATGGCGGTTCTCAGTTTTAGGCATTATCTGTGGACTTTCCACCATGGAAGATGAGGATTCAACTTTCTCCCCAATCCACCACCCCATGCACAACACATACACACTTTTCTTCTGTCCCCCTATCTTCCCAATGTAGATATAACTTAATTTTAGTCAGATCAGTAGTTTCACAGCTGAGTCATTTATTTTTCCTGCACAATTTATTTTCTCAATTATTTTCTTATTTTTTAAATTTACTTAGTTTTTTCTGTACTTAACTCTAATTCAACCTCAAGACCGTCCCTGGTTGTAGGAATCCAATATTTTCAAACACATTTGGCATTTTATCCATTTCATTTTTTTGAAGCAGCCTCTCCTGGGGCCTTCTGACTGGTTCCAACCTGGACAAGAGACCTCTATGCCTGGTGCACAGCTGTCACCCAGGGGCCCTTCTCCTCATCCTGGGGCTTCCCTGTGTCTCTCTCTCACGTTGCAACTCCTTATTTCTGGGTCCCCTGCTTTTCTGTTCCTAGGATTGTTCCTTCACATTGGAACGTGGACACATGGGAGTTTTTTGTTTGTTTTGACCATATGTGCACATGGTTAACCCGCCATCTTTATCAGGAATTCTTAGCCTCATGTTAGAGATGAAGCAACCGAAACCCAAAAAAATTAAGCAAGTTGGAGCTTGTGAAATTGGTCTAGTAGGACCTTTCCCCTGTCAGAGCATCCCTCATACTCTTTTCTTGTTTACCTTCGCTATTGAGCTGTCAGCTCCTGTTATCGATGGAACAAGCCAGTTGAATAAACCAGTTGCTGTTGAGTGGACTCTGGCTCATGGTGACCCCATGTGTGTTAGAGTAGAACTATACTCCACAGAGTTTTCAATAGCTGATTTTTTTGGAAGTAGAAAGCCAGGCCTTCCTTCGGAGGTGCCTCTGGTTGGACTTAAACGGCTAACCTTTTGGTTAGCAGCAAGCACACTAATCTTTTGCACCACCCAGGGACTCCATGGATTGAACGGTATCTCCCAAAAGATATGTTGAAGTCCTAACCCCAGGTACCTGTGAGTGTGACCTTGTTTGGAAACAGGGTCTTCGAAAATGTTATGAGTTAAATTAACATGAAGTCTTGTAGGAGTAGACTGGTTTCTAACCCAGTCCAAACACTGTTCTTATAAAAAGAGTAGAGGCACAGAAAGACAAAGGAAAAAACCGCCATGTGACCATAGAGTTACACACACCACAGCTGCAAGCCGAGGAATGCCTGGGGCAACCAGAAACTGGAAGAGACAAGAAAAGATTTTCCCCTAGAGCCTTTGGAGAGAACATGGTCCTCCTGACACCCTGGATTTGTACTACTAGTCCCTAGAACTGTGAGACTATAAACTTCTCTTCTTACAGGCCACCTGTTCATGGTATTTTGTTATGGCAGCCCCAGGAAACTAAGACAGATTCCTGAGGGCAACAACCGAATCTATCTTGTCCCCTTTTGAGTCTCCAGGGGCAGGTCCATCATAGGCACTTAACTCATGTTTCTTCAGTGAATTTGTTGGCTGAGATTTTGGAGGACATCATTTATTACATCCCAGCAATATAATTTTTGTTTCAACTTCCCAAACCCAAATTATCTGTACTAGTCATAATTATTTCTGAAGGTTTCCTCCTCACCTCCCAGCTGCTTTGTGCTTGTTTTCATCTTAGAGACAGATGTCTGCCGGCACCTGAAGGAGCTCCAAAAAATTCCACGGGAAGGTTTTCTTGTGCTTCGTTCCTGAATCACAGCACATTCTTGCAAAGTTTATTTTTGTGAGATACTACAATAGTACAGTCACCAAATATTTTTTTCCTAAAAGAATAACTGACTCAAGTGAAAGCAACGCCATATTTATGACTTTTTTTTCCTGTTTTCAGGTTACCTCATGGAAACTTGATAGAACAAAGGATTTGTTATTATTAGGTTAAACCTGTGTATCGGGGGCTGTTTGCCTGCTGCCCATTAAGTCTGAACATCTCAACTTGAAAAAAACACTCTTTGATTAATAAAAACAACCTGAAACAGATCCCTTCAGCAGGGTTACTCTGTATTATGTTAAAACGTAATGTAACAAACACAGCCCCAGTGCCCTCCCCAGAACCCAAACTTACCACTGCTAAAAATAGCCCTTGGTCTTTCCCTGCAGCTCAAAAACAGGAACAGTATAACTTGTTTGCCTCATTATGTGTTCTGCACAGGGATTCAGCCCCTCTCACGTCCTGGCTCTTACACACTTGAGCAAATTCTAATCAGCCGATTACAAATTCAACAGGTCTAAGGATAGGAAAACACCGCTGCCGAAAAACATCGCTGCCCTAGGTCCTTAAACAATGTACTGCTTACTCGGGGGCTTCCCCGGAGAGAATAATACCCATAACCACCACTTACAGGAAGTCTGCTCTTAATATTTGCTAGGATCTTTGGGCACCAAGACAGGTACTTTCTGTGCATTAACCCTTTAAATCCTCATCATCCATGAGGGTACGTCCTCTTATTATCTCCACTTCACAGATAAAGAAAGAAGCCCTGGGGGTACAATGGTTAAACACTGGGCTGCTGCCCGAAGGGTGTCGTTTAGAACCCACCTAGTGGCTCTGGAAGAGAAATGACCAGGCGATCTACTCCTGTAAAGACTGGAATCTAGAAAATCCTATGGGGCAGTTCTACTCTGACACACTGGGTCGCTGTGAGTTGAAAATAAATTCAGTGACACCTGTCTCAGGCATCTAGTGCTGCTCCAACAGAAATACCACAAGTGAATGGCTTTACAAAGAGAAGTTTATTCTCTCACAGTTCAGTAGGCTACAAGTCCAAATTCAGGGCATCAGCTCCAGGAGAAGGCTTTCTTTGTCGGCTCTGGAGAAAGGTCGTTCTGATGCATCAGTCTTCCCTTGGTCTGGGAGCATCTCGGTGCAGGAACCTCAGGTCCAAAGGACGCGCTCTGCTCCCAGCCCTGCTTTCTTGGTGGTGTGAGTTTTCCCTGTGTCTCTGCTCGCTTCTCTCTTTTCTATCTCAAAAGAGATTGGAGTAAGACACTATCTAATCTTGTAGATCTCATCAGTATAATGTCATAATAGTGACAGAGTTTACAACACATAAGGAAATCACATCAGATTTACAAAATGCTACACAATCATACAATACTGCGAATCCTGACCCAGCCAAGTTGACAGATATTTTGGGGGGACACAATTTAATCCATGACAGCACCTCATAACAACACTGATAAAGGAACTTGTCCGAGCTCACTCAAAAGGTGCAGGGATAGTAACTAAACCTAGGTGGATTTGACTCTAATAGTAAGCATCATACCAAGCTTCCTTACCTGTATTCCAGTCATACCACAGCCAGGTGAGTCGACGCTCCACTTGGAAGGAAAGAGAGATGAAGGACTGTCTTTGCTATCCGGGCTAACTCTAATTGTTGGCTCATAAGGATAAAGGCAGAGTTGGGAGGGACTATAAAGATTGTCTATCCTTGGGTAACTTTCCTTATGCAACATGTGACAAGCTCCCATCAAACCTCATGGGAAAATCATAGGCTTCGGAGTTAGCCAGGCCTTGTTTTACATCTTGGCTCTTCCACTCACTACAGCAATTGTATAATATTGGGCAACACTGATACCAATAACAATGAGAGAACAATGCACACACTCCATGTGCCAAGCACTGGGCTAAACACTTTTAGATGCATTATCTTCTGTAATCCTCACAACCACCCTACGAAACATGTTATTGGCATCATTTTGCAGATGAGGACTCAGAGGTTTGCGGAGGTAAAGTAAGGGGGTTAGGTTAATGCAGTGGTCAAAAGCATGGGTTCTGGAATTAAACAACCCTGCTTCAGCTCCTGCTTCATCCTGTGTGACCCTGGGCCAGTTACTTAACCTCTCTGAGCCTATTTCTCCATCAGTAAATGTAGATGATACCTACTGTGCAGAGTTGTTGTGAGGATGAAATGAGACAACTTTTTGCCATAAACCAAAAACCAAACCTGTTGCCGTCGAGTCGATTCCGACGCATAGTGACCGTATAGGACAGAGGCAGTTCTACTCTGTCCAATAGGGTCGCTATGCGTCGGAATCGACTCGACGGCAACAGGTTTGGTTTCTGGTTTTTATGACAGTGAACAATGCGTGTGTGGTGGTGGTTGTGGTACTCGTGGGGTAATTTTTTAAGATGTGGTACAGATTGGGTTAAGTCAGAAGTTTTCTCAGTGAGAAGATGGGGAGGTTTTTATGTGATTATTTCTCTTTTTCTTGACTACTGGTCAAGGCCATCAACTGAGAAGGAGGGAGGGAGGAGATGTCAGAAGTCTGAGAAGAGGGGAGAAAGTATGAACAGTAGTTTTGGAGAGAGTTGGAACTGAAGATATGGAGGAAGTGTTTGCCAGTCAATAGAGAGCACCCATTTGAGATTTGTGTCCGTGAATGTAAGAAGATCCCAGTCATCATAATCGGTGGATTCTCCAGCACCATGCAGCTGCTTGGGTGCAGACAAGATAGGTGGAGAGTTGGAGCTCAGCAGGTGAGGTAGGTGGAGGGAGAGAGTGGTGAAGTAGTTTGCAGGGGCGTGAACATACGACAGAACCGGGAATGGAAGCTGAGTAAGATGAGCGTGAGGTGACGGATGAGAAAGTGGTAGGGCCAATACTAACCGAAGATCCCTGTGAGGTTGCAAACATATTGCACGAGGAGGATCACAGGTGGGGAGTGGGAAGCATCACTGGAGATTTCAGAGGTGGTGCTGTTAGTGTGGTTTACAACGTGAAGGGGTAAGAGGAGCACTAGGATGAGAAAAAAGTCATTTGGGAGAGTTGGTTAAAGAACCAAGAAACCAACATATAGGACGGATAAGCCATTTGAATTTTGAAGTAATCAAGAATGGTGGCAATTGAAGGAATGAGAGAATACTAAGGTCATCAGTGAAAGGAGAGAGACAGGGAGGGCCTGAGAGGACAGCAACAAGGAGGGGGAGGGCAGTAAATGAAAACTTCAGAAGAGGACGGGGTTGAAGGAGAAAGTAGAAAGCGTTTGAAGTGGCAATCAGGAAGCAAAGCAGACACCTATCCCACCTCTTGGTCATGTGGCATGAACAGAGTATGACCAAAAAAAAAAAAAAAAGCCAACTTGCTTTCAAGTAGCTGCAGTAGAAGCAAAGGCTTTAGACAAAATTCAGGCCCTAGTCAGGGCAAAAGGTGAGGGAAACATTCTCAGAAAGAATTAAGGATGTAAGAGGGGGATGCTGCTTACCACACAGAGCAGGGCTGGAAATTGGGTCCAACTAATAGATGTACAGAGTCCCTGGGTGGTGCAGATAGCTAACGTGCTAGTATATTAGCCAAAAGTTTCAAGTCCACCAAGAGGTGCTTCGGAAGAAAGCCTTGGCAATCCACTTCGGAAAACTCAGCCATTGAGAACCCTATGGAATACAGCTCTACTCTGACACACGTGGGGTCACCAGGAGTCAAAATCGACTCAACAGCAACTGGTTAATAGATGTGCAGAGTACTACGGGGCTAAGGATTAGGATGATGGAGGATAACCTGGGAAGAGGGCTTGCCCTTCTGCAAGTAACTGAGGTGAACAGGGAGGTGGGAAATGACTGGATTAGTGTTGATAATTTCATAAGAATCTGGTTTTGTAGCAGGAAATTTAATGAAGTCTGTTCATTTCACTTCTCTGACTAAAACCCATTAATAGTGTCTCATTGCCCTTAGCATCAGGTCCAGACTCCTCAGCTCTATGCACAAAGCTGTGCATGGTCCAGCCCTTCCTCTAACCCAGCCTTACCTTTCAGTCTGCCACAGCATTGAACTGAATTCGACTGAATTTTCTTTTTCTGCTCTTTTGATGTTTCAGGCTATAAAGCCTGGTGGTTAATCACAAAGACTCTGGATCCAGACAATCTGGGTTAGGATCCTGGCTTTATATCACTTATTAGATATGTGACCTTGGACAAGTTGTTTAACTGCTCTGTGCTTCAATTTTCTTATCTGCAAGACAAGGCAAATAATAGTACCTACCTTAGACGGTTGTTTGTGCTATTTAAATTAGTTAATACATCCAAAAACACTTAGACTCTTCCACACAGGCTCGTTGTAATAATTACTACTTCACACGCAATTCCCTTAGCCTGGACTTCTCACACCCTCCTTGCTGCTCCCACCCTCACTCTTTCTTCCAACTGCCTACTTACAAGGGTCACCTGACACATGACTTCCTATGGAAAGCTTTCCCTGGCTGCCCTAGGACGGGTCGCAGGCCCCACCACTGTACTCCTGTAGGTTGTTTGTTCTACCATGACACCACCATGAAACCACTATGCTCTTATCTGACTTCCCAATTGCCCTGTGAGCCCTTGAGGGCAGGACAAACCAAAAACCCGTTGTCATCGAGTTGATTCCGACTAATAGCGACCCTTTAGCATGCAGTAGAACTGCCCCATAGGGTTTCCAAGAAGTGGCTGGTGGATTTGAACTGTTGACCTTTCGGTTAGCAGCTGAGCTGTTAACCACTGCACCAGCAGAGCGCCTAACCTTGGTGTTTATTTACCACTCTCTTCCTTAGGGCATACGATTCTGCCTAGAAAATAGTAAACACCCAAACCAAACCCACTGCTGTGGAGTTGATTTCAACTCATGGTGACTCCATATGTTTTGGAGTAGAACTGGCTCCATAGGTTTTCAATGGCTGTAAGCCACTCTGCAGGAGAAAGACCTGGCCATCTGCTCCCATAAAGATTACAGCCTAGAAAAGCCTATGGGGCCATTCTACTCTGTCACATGAGGTCACCCTGAGTCAAAAACCGACTCAGCAGCACCTAACAACAACAACAATCTTATGGACATAGATTCCCAGGCCTTTCTTCCGCGGTACTGCTGGGTGTATTCAAACTATTTCTTAAATGTTTGTAGAATGATGGAACCAATGGATGACTCTTCCAGAGGGAGAGGCAGTGGCCCCAGGCTGTAGGGATCTGGAGCCGTGCAAACATTTGTGGAGGATGGACAACGTGGCATCTCCACCCAGATCTACCACTGCCCAGTAGCTCAGCCCTCTACATACACACAGAAATTGCTTATGCAGGGAGATTTCGAGCTTTTTATTGCTGTCTATTGGAAACTCTGGTGGCATAGTGGTTAAGTGCTACAATTGCTAACCAAAAGGTTGGCAATTTGAATCCACCAGGCGCTCCTTGGAAACTCTATGGGAGGCAGTTCTATTCTGTCCTATAGGGTCGCTATCAACTCGACGGCAATGGGTTTGGGTTTTTTGTTTTTCTAAAGTGAATTTTAGTTTGGAAAACAAAAAGATGTTACAGCTAAAAATTTGAAAATCATTAGTCTTCGTGTTGTCTGAATTCTTTCCAACTTAGAAGTTTACAATAAGCTCAGAAATACCCAGCTTTTGAGTATGAGAACTCTGAGAGATAGCAATTGTTCCGTTAAGATCTATTGATTCCGATATTGACAGTTTCTAAGTAACACAATCAAATTAATTTTGTCTATAGGGAGCCCTGGTGGCGCAGTGGTTAAAAGCAATGGCTGCTAACCAGAAGGTCAGCAGTTTGAATCCACCAGCCACTCCCTGGAAACCCGATGGGGCGGTTTTACTCCATCCTACAGGTCTCTATGAGTCTGCAACGTCAATGAGGCTTTGGTTATACAAGACACGGTGTGTGCATATCAGAAAAGTTATTTTTCAGCCCACGGACAATGCTTCCTGTGCATGAATTCACAGCCTGCTTGCAATACCCTGAGACCGCCAAGAGTGGTGGCCGCCCCTCCTCCCTGCCCCCAGCCCGCAACTCCAACACGCCACTGGGAAGTGAAGACTGAAGTTTTCTGTCTTCCAACGCTACTTCCAGAGGCCAGGCCATGAGAATGGCGGCTGCCTCTAAAATCCTGGCTCAGATTAAGCAACCCACCCTGACCTCTGATGCTATGGAGGCGCGGATCACCATCCTGGCCACAGCTTGTTGCAGCAGGCGCAGAGGAGACCAGAATCACCACAGCCAAATGTGCGGACAAGCACCATCTGAGCTAGACTTTGTATTTCTGTTATTGCAGAGACTAGAGAGAGCTTGACAATAAAACATAAGCTAATGAGCAACATCTGGGATGAAAAAGTTAATCAGTCATAGACCTAAACCAATCTGTTGGTTTACTAACTGTTGGTTTCCTTTTTTTTTTTTTCCTATACAAAAATTTATACATACATTGTTATGTAACTCTAATTGCTCTCCCCATACTTGGACAGCACGCTCTTCCTTTTCACCCCTTTCCATTCCCCATGTCCATTCAACCAGCTCCTAACCCTCTCTGCCTTCTCATCTCACTTCTAGACAGAAGCTGCCTGTTTAGTCTCTTGTATCTACTTGCGCTAAGAGGCACACTCCTCACGAGTATCACTTTATGTTCCACGGTCCAGTCCAATCCCTGTCTGAAGAGTTGGCCTTGGAAATTGTTTTAGTTCTGGGCTGAAAGAGAATCCAGAGGCCATGCTTTCCGGGGTTCCTCCAGTCTCAGACCATTAAGTCTGGTCTTCTTACTAGAATTTGAGTTCTGCACCCCACCTTTTTCCTGCTCCGTCAGGGACTCTCTGTTCTGTTCCCTGTCAGGGTGGTCACTGGTGGTAGCCGGGCATCATCTAGTTCTGGTCTCAGGCTGATGCAGTCTCTGGTTTATGTGGCCGTTTCTGTCTCTTGGGCTACTACTTTCCTTGTGTCTTTGGTGTTCTTCTCCCTTACTCCAGGTGGTTGGGACCGATTGATGCATCTTAGATGGCCACTTGCAAGCTTTTAAGACCTGAGACACCATTCACCAAAGTAGGATGCAGAACATTTTCTTATAAGCTTTGTTATGCCAATTGACCTAGATGTCTCTTGAAAGCATGGTCCCCAGACCCCTACCCCTGCTACTCTGTCCCTCAAAGTGTTTGATTGTATTCAGGAAACTTCTTAGCTTTGGTTTAGTCCAGTTGTGCTGACTTCCCCTGTAGTGTGTGCTGTCCTTTCCTCAACTAAGATCATTCTTATCTACTGTCTAGTTAGTAAATAACCCTCACCCTCCCTCCCCACCCTCGTAACCATCAAAGAATGTTTTCTTCTGTGTTTAAACCTTTTCTTGAGTTCTTATAATAGTGGTCTTACACAATATTTGTCTTTCTGTGACTGACTAAATACACTCAGCATAATGCCCTCCAGCTTCCTCCATTTGTAAGATGTTTCACGGCTTCATCATTGTTCTTTATTGTTGCATAGTATTCCATTGTGTGGATATACCAAAATTTGTTTATCCATTTGTCCATTGATGGGCACCTAGGTTGTTTCCATCTTTTTGCTATTGTGAACAGTGCTGCAGTGAACATAGGTGTGCATATGTCTATTCATGTGATGGCTTTTATTTCTCTAGGATATATGGCAAGGAGTCAGACAGCTGGATCGTATGGTACTTCTAGTTCTAGCTTTTTAAGGAAGCACTAAATCGATTTCCAAAGTGGTTGTACCATTTTACATTGCCACCAACAATGTATAAGTGTTCCAGTCTCTCCACAACCTCTCCAGTGTTTATTGTTTTGTGTTTTTTGGATTAATGCTAGCCTTGTTGGGGTGAGGTGGTGGTTTATTGTAGTTTTGATCTGCATTTTTCTAACAGCTAATGATCGTGAGCATTGCTTCATGTGTCTGTTAGCTGCCTGAATATCTTCTCTGGCGAAGTGCCTTTTCTTATCCTTTGCCCATTTTTTAATTGGGTTGTCTTTTTGTTGCTGAGGTTTTGCGGTATCTTGTAGATTTTAGAGATTAGACACTGATCAGATTTGTCATACCCAAAAATTTTTTCCCAGTCTGTAGGTTGTCTTTTTACTCTTTTGGTGAAGTCTTTCGATGAGCATAAGCGTTTGATTTTTAGGAGCTCCCATTTATCTGGTCTCTCTTCTGGTGCTTGTGCATTGTTACTTATGGTTCATATTGTGTTTATGCCATGTATTAGGGCTCCTAGCATTGTCCCTCCTTTTTCTTCCATGATCTTTATCGTTTTCAATTTTATACTCAGGTCTTTGATCCATTTTGAGTTAGTTTTTGTGCATGGGGTGAGGTATGGGTCTTGTTTCAGTTTTTGAAGATGGATATCGAGTTATGCCAGCACCGTTTGTTAAAGAGACTGTCTTTTCCCGAGTTAACGGACTTTGGGCCTTTGTCACATATCAGCTGCTCATAGGTGGATGAATTTATGTCTGGATTCTCAATTCTGTTCCATTGGTCTGTGTATCTGTTGTACCAGTACCAGGCTGTTTTGACTACCAAGGTGGTATAATAGATTCTAAAATCAGGTAGTGTGAGGCCTCCCATTTCGTTCTTCTTCTCGAGTAATGCTTTACTTATTCAGGGCCTCTTCCCTTTCCATATGAAGTTGGTGATTTGTTTCTCCATCTCATTAAAAAATGCCAGTGGAATTTGGTTCGGGATTGCGTTGTAACTGTAAATCGCTTTGGGTAGAATTGACATTTTCACAATGTTGAGTTTTCTTATCCATGAGCAAGGTATATTTTTCCACTTATGCAGGTCTCTTTTGGTTTCTTGCAGTAGTGTCTTGTAGTTTTCATTGTATAGGTCTTTTACATCTCTGGTTAGATTTATTCCTAAGTATTTTATCTTCTTGGGGGCTATTGTAAATGATATTGACTTGGCAAGTTCCTCTTGGAGGTTCTCTTTGTTAGTATAGAGGAATCCAGCTGATTTTTGTATGTTTAGCTTGTATCCTGATACTTCGATGAAATCTTCTATTAGTTCCAGTAGTTTTCTTGTGGATTCTTTTGGGGTTTTCTGTGTATAAGATCATATCATCTGCAAATAGAGATACTTTGACTTCTACCCTACCAATTCTGATGCCCTTTATTTCTTCTTCTAGCCTAATTGCTCTGGCTAGGACCTCCAGCACAACGTTGAATATGAGTGGTGATAAAGGGCATCCTTGTCTAATTCCTGTTCTCTATGGGAATGCTTTCAAAGTCTCTCCATTTAAGATGATATTGGCTGTTGGCTTTGTATAGATGCCCTTAATTATACTGAGGAATTTCCCTTCTATTCCTATTTTGTTGAGAGTTTTTATCCTGAATGGGTGTTGGACTTTGTCAAATGCCTTTTCTGCATCAATTAATAAGATCTTGTGGTTCTTGTCTTTTATTTTGTTTATGTGATGGATTACATTGATTGTTTTTCTAATGTTGAACCATCCCTGCATACCTTGTATAAATCCCTCTTGATCATGGTGAATTATTTTTTTGATACGTTGCTGAATTCTATTCTATTCTATAGAATTTTGTTGAGGATTTTTGTGTCAATGTTCATGAGGGATATTGGTCTGTAATTTTCTTTTTTTGGGTGTCTTTACCTGGTTTTGGTATTAGGGTTATACTGGCTTCATAGAATGAGTTTAGAAGTATTCGATCCTTTTCTATACTCCAAAATACCTTTAATAGTAATGGTGTTAACTCTTTCCTGAAAGTTTGGTAGAATTCTCCAGTGAAGCCATCAGGCCAGGGCTGTTTTTTGTTGGGAGTTTTTTAATTACCTATTCAAGCTCTTCTTTTGTTATGGGTTTATTTAGTTGTTCTACCTCTGTTTGTGTTAGTTTAGGTAGGTAGTGAGTTTTTAGAAATTTGTCCATTTCCTCTAGGTTTTCAAATTTGTTAAAGTACAATTTTTCATAGTATTCTGTTATGATTCTTTTAATTTCAGTTGGGTCTGTTGTGCTATCACCCATCTCATTTCTTATATGAGTTATCTGCTTCCTCCTGTTTTTCTTTTGTCAGTTTGGCCAATGGTTTATTAATTTTGTTGATTTTTTCAAAGAACCAGCTTTCAGTCTTGTTAACTCTTTCAATTGTTTTTCTATTCTCTATTTCATTTAACTCTGCTCTGATTCTTATAATTCCTTTCTTCTGGCGCCTGAGGCCTCCTTTTGCTGCTGTCTTTCTACTTGTTCGAGTTGTAGGGTTCATGTTTTGATTATGGCCTTTTCTTCTTTTTGGATGTGTGCATTTATTGCTATAAAGTGACCCCTGAGCACTACTTTTGCTGTGTCCCAAAGGTTCTGGTAGGATGTGTTTTCATTCTCGTTTGATTCTATGAATTTCTTTATTCCATCCTTAATTTCTTCTATAACCCAGTAGTTTTTGAGCAATGTGTTTTTCAGTTTCCGTATGTTTTTTTTTTTTTTCCTTGCCTTTTCTGTTATTGATTTCTACTTTAATGGCTTTATGGTCAGAAGAGATGCTTTGTAATATTTTGATGCTTTAGATTTTGTTAAGGCTTGCTTTATGCACTACTATGTGGTCTATTCTGGAGAATGTTCCATGTGCATTGGAAAAGACAGTATACTTGGCTGCTGTTGGGTGGAGTGTTCGGTATATGTCTATGAGATCAAGTTTGGTTGATTGTAGCATTTAGCACTTCCATGTCTTTGTTGAGCTTCTTTCTGGATGTTCTGTCCTTCACCAAAGGTGGTGTGTTGAAGTCTCCTACTACTATTGTGGAGCTGTCTGTCTCTGTTTTCAGTGTTGTTAAAGTTTGTTTTATGTATTTTGGAGCCCTGTCATTGGGTGTGCAAATATTTATTATAGTTCTGTCCTCCTGGTGTACTGACCCTTTAATCCTTATGTAGTGTCCTTCCTTATCCTTTGTGGTGGATTTTACTTTAAAGTCTATTTTGTCAGAGATTAATGTTGCCACTCCTGCTCTTTTTTGAGTGTTGTTTGCTTGATCTATTTTTTTCCATCCTTTGAGTTTTAGTTTGTTTGTGTCTTTAAGTCTAAGGTCCGTCTCTTGTAGGCAGCATATAGATGGATCATGCTTTTATATCCAATCTGCCACTCTCTGTCTCTTTTTATTGGTGCATTTAGTCCATTTACATTCAGCGTAATTATTGATAGGTATGAGTTTAGTACTGTCATTTTGATGTCTTTTTTTGTGTGTTGTTCAGTTTCTTTGTTCCACTTAATCTTCTGTGCTGAGTCGTTTTTCTTTATGTATTTTCTTTTCATCTTTTTCATTGTTGTTGATTTTGTGTTTGCTGAGTCTTTATATTTTTCTAGTTTTTTTAGTTTGACTTGTAGGATTGTTAGTTTCCTTTGTGGTTACTTTAATATTTACCCCTATTTTTCTAAGTTTATACCAGTCTTTTATTTCTTTATATCGCCTTGACTTCCTCTCCATATGGAAAATCTATGTCTACATCTCTTAAGTCCGTCTTTTTTGTTTTAATGTTGTCATCTTTTACATATTGATGTCTGTTTCCCTATTTTCAGTGTTTTAGCTTTGGTTTACTTTTGTGACCTCCCTTTCTGGGTTGATATCTGGTTGCTCTGTCTTGTGTTCTAGTCTTGGGTTATTATCTGAAGTTATTGATTTTCTAACTGGAGGACTCCCTTTAGTATTTCTTGTAATTTTGGTTTGGTTTTTGCAAATTCCCTAAACTTCTGTTTATCTGGAAATGCCCTAATTTTGCCATCATATTTGAGAGATACTTTTGCTGGATATATAATTCTTGGCTGGCAGTTTTTTCCTTCAAGGCTTTATATATGTCATCCATTGCTTCTTGCCTGCATGGTTTATGCTGAGTAGTCCAAGCTTAGTCTTATTGACTCCCCTTTGTAGATGACTTTCCATTTATCCCTAGCCACTCTTAAAATTCTCTCTTTATCTTTGGTTTTGGCAAGTTTGATTATAATATGTCTTGGTGATTTTCTTTTGGGATCTACCTTATGTGGGGTTTGATGAGCATCTTGGGTAGATATCATCTTTCATGATATCAGGGAAGTTTTCTGCCGACAAATCTTCAACAATTGTCTCTGTATTTTCTGTTATCCCTCCTGTTCTGGTACTCCAGTATCTTGTAGGTTATTCCTTTTGATAGAGTTCCACATAATTCTTAGGGTTTCTTCATTTTTTAAATCTTTTTATCTTATTTTTCCTCAGATAAGTTGGTGTCAGGTGCTTTATCTTCAATCTCACTAATTCTGACTTCCGTTGCCTCAATTCTGCTCCTATGACTTTCTATTGGGTTGTCTAATTCTGAAATTTTATTGTTAATCTTCTGGATTTCTGATTGCTGTCTCTCTGTGGATTCTTGCAGCCTTTTGAATTTGTCATTATGCTCTGCTCTAATCTTCTTAATTTCCTCTATTGCATATTCTGCATTTTGCTCAATTTCCTTCCTAATTTCTTGAAGAGTTCTGTATATTAATCTTTTGTATTCTGCCTCTGGTAATTCTAAGAAATTTTCCTCCTCTGGAAAATTTCTAGATTCTTTATTTTGGAAGCCTGCTGAAGCCATCATGGATTGCCTCTTTATGTGATTTGATATTGACTGTTGTCTTTGAGGCATCAATAAGTTATTATATTTATTTATTTTATGTTTGCTTACTGTGTCCTAGCTTCTTGGTTTTTTTTTTTTTTTTTTTTTTAATATGCCCAAATAGGCTGCTCATATGAGCTAGTTTGATTATTGGCACTTTTGAAGCTCTAATGTCCTGTCACTATGTGGTTAGATCTGTTACTAGGTATGTGATCTCTCAGGAGTCCACCCACCCCTCCTGTATGGATTCAGGTCAGGTGACCAGGTAGATAGCCACCAAGTATGTGGTGTAGGTTCTCACTTACAGTCCTAGACAGGCATGAGTGATTGGTGTAGGCACAGACATCTGGCTGCAGCAGGGAGACACAATCTGAGCAAGGCAAGGGGCTAAAGGCTGCCCCCGAGTGTCCAGGAGGAAGGCATATCCCTGTTCCCTAGAGCACATAGATGGGTGGGTTTTGCAGCTGGACTATGAGCACCTAATGCTGTTTGCTGTAAGGACTAGGGGGCACCTCTTATTCATAGGCCCCTCTCACAGATG
This sequence comes from Dugong dugon, assembly GCA_030035585.1. NCBI lineage: Eukaryota > Metazoa > Chordata > Mammalia > Sirenia > Dugongidae > Dugong > Dugong dugon. The sequence continues at coordinate 96,700,565 of CM057462.1, forward strand.
GCTAGGTGATGTGGGTGGAGCCACCAGTCCTCAGCCCCCTGATGTGGGTAGGTGAAGACCCTGCCTAATGGGCAGAGCAGTGTCAAACGTCAAGAACCTGCCACTTCACACCTGAAACAGTTGAAGTTGGAGTTCCGGTATATACCCTGTTGTACTGCAGTAATGAGGGCCTACGCTGTTGAGATGGGCCCACACAAGTCTATGCAGGGGGAAAGGCACTCAAAGTCCATGGATCCCTTATGCTTATTCCTAGGCAAAGGAACTGTGCCTACCCTGGGTTCCTGGCTTAGGGGAGCCAGCAGTTTATTTTCTCCCCTGTTTGTTAATTTGTTCACTCTCCAAGGCAGGGAGAATGGCTCCGGGCATGTGACAGATTCTACTTCTGGCCCAGGGGACTCGGTAATTGCTGAAGCCGGTCTGGTACCCAGTGCAGAGCAGGGAGAAGGGAGGTAAATGGGAGAGAGGTTTTTCCCTAAGGGGGGTGTTTTTGATCCACACTGTAAGCCATAGGCGAGTACTTATCTTTCATGGAGGGCTACTTCTCACTGGTTCTGGGTGTTCTTGTAGAGTCTCTGGTGCTGGGTCTCTCCTGGTGTGGAAAATGCACCTCCCAAGCAGGGTTGCTTGCCTGCCTCACTGCTCATCCCTGAGCTAATCAGGCCTGAAAGGCTCAGGCTCTCCCCGGGTCAGGTCTGGCAACTCCTGGCTGCTTCCAAACCGTCTCTCCCTCCCCCTGCCACTCAGTGCGATACCTCAACTCTGCCTTTGATGTTCAGGGCCCCCAGGTTGCCACATATAATCGAATCACTTGTTTTTTCGGGTCTTTGTTGTAAGAGGGTCCACCAGCAGCATCTGACTACTCCGCTGTCTTGGCCCCTCTTCCCTGTTGGTTTCTTTTGATAAATATCAGTAGCCTCCAGCAATCAATGGTATATGGGGTGGGGTGCATACATCCCATCCCCTTCACCTCACTACCTGAGGGTATGCTATTACGAAAACAAGTCTTAGACCAAATTCTGCCAAACTTCATTTATTAGCAAATTAGGCACAAAATCCACAATTCGTTCTTCTAAGAGTGGGGTGGGGGGAGGATAAGGTCCCATAAGCACCGTGCATTAAAGATTCGCTCCAAGGTAGACCTGCCCATATCATAGGCAGTCAAGCACAAAAGTCCTTGGTGAAGAGGGGAGGCACAGGCCCCAGGGCTCTGGACCTTGAGGGCTGCCCCAAAGGTATGAAGGAAGGTATGAAGCCACTAAATTTGCTGATTTTGATACCTTGTTCTGCAAGGAAGTTGAGCTGCCATCTTTCTAGCTAAACTACCTTGAGCTGCTCTTTCATCAGCAGTGAATAATTATTTTTGACATTACTAATGCTAATTAACAAACCCCTGGTGTAGATCTCTGTGATTTGAAAAGCTTAGGCAGTCTCCTCTAGAGTGTGTTTAGGGTACTTCAACTATTCTCTCACTGCCCTGGGGGTGTAGATTAAAGTTAGTATTAAAAACAAACAAACAAACAAAAAAAAAAACACTTGCCATCCAGTTGATTCCAACTTATGGCAACCCCGTGTGTTGCAGAGTAGAACTGCCCCACAGGATTTTTAAGGCTGTGTCCTTTTGGAAGCAGATCACCAGGATTTTCTTCTGAGGCACCTCTGACTGGGTTTGAACTGCCAGCCTTATCAGTCAGTAGTTGAGTCGTTCACCGTTTGTGCCATCCAGGGACTCCTAAGTTAATATATACACATGCATTACACTTTTTACAAAGAAAAAATATTTTTAAGCAAATTGTCATACATATAAAGTGATACAATCACACAAATGAAAGGGCCTGAAAAACCACTTGGTTTGTTGGTTTCATTCATTCATTTATTCATCCACTCATATAACAGTGCTTATATGAATATATACTTACTTTATGCCAGGCATTGTTGAAGGTACTGGGGCTGGAGTGGTGAACAGGAAAGATGGTCCCAGACACAATGGAGTTTATATTAGTAGAAGCTAATGATAAACAAATAAAACATAAATATATAATCTAATGTCTGATGGTGATAACGCCTATGAAGGGAAATAAAAGCGGTATCAGAACAGCCCTGTCCAATAGAAATATAATAGAAGTCACATATGTAATTTCAAAATTTCCTGTAGCCACATTTTAAAAAGAGAAATGGGTAATGATTAATGATATGATTTATTTAGCCCAATAGAGTATATCCAAAATATTATCATCAAAACATGCAATAAATATAAAAATTATTGAGACAGCTTACGTTCTTTTTTTCTTTTTTTATTTATTGTTGTAGTTTAAGTGAAAGTTTACATTTCAAGTTAGTCTCTTATAGAAAAATTTATACATACATTGTTATGTGACCCTAATCGCTCTCCCTATACTGTGATAGCACACTCCCCCTTTCCACCCCTGATTTCCCATGTCCATTCAACCAGCTTCTAACCCTCTCTGCCTTCTCATCTCACCTCTAGACAGAAGCTACCCATTTAGTCTCATGTATCTGCTTAAGCTAAGAAGCACCCTCTTCACGAGTATCATTTTATGTCCCACAGTCCAGTCCAATCTTTGTCTGAAGAGTTGGCCTTGGAAATTCTTTTAGTTCTGGGCTGATAGAGAATCCAGGGGCCATGCTTTCCAGGGTCCCTCCAGTCTCAGTCAGACCATTAAGTCTGGTCTTTTTACTAGAATTTGAGTCCTGCACCCCACCTTTCTCCTGCTCCATCAGGGACTGTCTGTTGTGTTCCCTGTCAGGGTGGTCACTGGTGGTAGCCGGGCACCATCTAGTTCTTCTGGTCTCAAGCTGATGCAGTCTCTGGTTTATGTGTCCCTTTCTGTCTCTTGGGCTAATACTTTCCTTGTTTCTTTGGTGTTCTTCATTCTCCTTTACTCCAGGTGGTTGGGACCAATTGATGCATCTTAGATGGCCACTTGCAAGCTTTTAAGACCTGGAACACCACTCACCAAAGTAGGATGCAGAACATTTTCTTAATAAACTTTGTCATGCCAGTTCACCTAGATGTCCCCTAAAAGCATGGTCACCAGATTCCCACCCCTGCTACTCTATCCCTCGAAGTGTTTGATTGTATTCAGGAAACTTCTTAGCTTTGGTTTAGTCCAGTTGTGCTGACTTCCTCTGTAGTGTGTGCTGAGACAGCTTACATTCTTTGTTTTTTTTAATTAAGTCTTTGAAATGTGGTGTGTGTTTCACACTTATAGCACATCTCAGTTTCCACTCACCACATTTCACATGCTTAATAGACACAGGTGGTTAGTGACTACTATGTTGGACAGCAGAGCTTCGTGGCACAGTGGTTAAGTGCTCTGCTGCTAACCAAAAGGTTGGCAGTTCGAACCCACCAGCGGCTCTGTGGGAAAAAGATGTGGCAGTCTGCTTCTGTAAAAATTATGGCCTTGGAAAGCCTATGGGGGAGTTCTACTCTGTCCTATAGAGTCACTATGAGTTGAAATCAACGACAACGGGCAACAGGTATGTTGGACAGTGCAGGGCTAGGGAGTGAAAGGACAATGGCCCTACTTTAGACAGGGTGGCCAGAGACTGCCTGTCTGAGGAGGTGACATTTAAATAAATGCCGATCTAATTTGGCTAAGAATATTGAATATACCATGGACTGCCAGAAGAATGAACAAATCTGCCTTGGAAGATGTTCAGCTAGAATGCTTCTTAGAAGCGAGGATGGTGAGACTTCGTCTTACATACTTTGGACATGTTATCAGGAAAGACCAGTCCCCAGAGAAGAACATCACGCTTGGTAGAGGGTCAGTGAAAAAGAGGAAGACCCTCAACAAGACGGATTGTCACAGTGGCTGCAACAATGGGTTCAAATATAGCAACGATTGTGAGGATGGCGCAGGACCAGGCAGTGTTTTGTTCTGTTGTACAGAGGGTCGCTAGGAGTTGGAAAGGACTCAAAGGCACCTAACAACAACAACAGATCTGAATGAAGCAAAGGAGCAAGGTATGTAGCTATCTGGAAAAAGAGACTACCAAGAACAAAGGCTCTGAGGTGAGAATAAGGCTAGTGTGATAGGCAAACAGGAAGGAGACTAGTGTGTCTCAGCCTGTATGTGCCTTTTGCCTTTCATCTTTTCCCTTTCTCCACTGGAATGCAGAGGCAGAGCCTGGAGGTACAGCAGCCTTGTTTCAACCCTGAGGACAAGCAGAGGCTCTGGAGTTAAATCTCCCAGGTTAAATCCCAGGTCTGCTATTGTTAGCTATTTCACTAACTCTCAAACTACCTGTGGCAAAGGACCAGTTTTTGTTTTCGTTTTTCCCCCACTCCACTGAAGGTCACTATTTTTGTAAAATAAAGTGAATTACTACAAAAAAGAAGAAGAAAAAGAAATGGACACATAAAATGCATGATCAACTTTTTTTTTTTTTTAATCATTTTATTCAACCAACATAAAATTGTTCTATCATTTTGCTACAAAACACAATCTCAATTTCGGTACTCATTTTGTAGTAAACCACGTCAAGGAATCGGGTCCAAAGACAGCACTTTTAGCATTATATGACCATAAGTGGCATAGTGGTTAAGAGTTCGGCTGCTAATCAAAAGGTCAGCAGTTCAAATCCACCAGGCGCTCCTTGGAAACCCTACGGGGCAGTTCTACTCTGTCCTCTAGGGTTGCTATGGGTCAGAATCGACTTGATGGCAACAGGTTTTGTTTTGTTTTTTTTCCACAGATAAGTTATTTAACCCATCTAAGCCTCAATTCCCTCATCTGAAAAATGGAGATAATATTAGTACCTGTCTCACAGGCCTTTTTTTTTTTTTGGTGGGGGGGATACGGATTAAATAAAATTACCACTATGAAAGCTAGACCAGCAGTGTCAGTAAATGTTAGCTATTACTAGTTACCACGTTTGTCTCCCCAGTTGACTGCAAGCCCCTGGACCACCATGGTCTGACTTTATAAACTCAGCACTTTGTGGTGCCTGCAGAGTAGATGTGAATGAATTACTGTTGAATTCTTGATCAGTCCTTTGACATCTTCAGGTGACATTTGGAAATAACAACCTCCACTATTTTCACTCATTCATTCAGTTCCAATGTAGCATAATGAAATAGACAGAGGCTTTAGACAGACTTAAATGTAAAACCAGCTTCTTCCACTTGTAAGTTTGCTCAAGTCACTTTACCTCCTAAGCTTCAGTTTTCCCATCTGTAAAACAGGGGTAATGACATTCACCCTATTAGGTTGCTGTAAGGATTAAATGAGATAACACATGCAAAACAGCAGGGTCTCCATACACGGAAGCTGTGTGTCTGCTCTGCAGAGGGTGCCTTCTTAGCGCAGATGGCTGGGCTGGGTGCTGACCAAGAGCGAGGCCTGGTGTTTCTGGCTTGGTGAGCATGCCTGAACCTTTTGTTGGCCGCACTGGAACATGCTGGCAGCTGGTAGCAAACTAGCACCAGTGTCTGGCAGAGACATAAAAATGAGGCCTCCCCCCATGAGGTCCTTTTCTTGCCCTACCCTGCCTGGAGGCTGGTTCCAAATACTCCTGGGCCTGTGGGCGGTGAGAAGTGTCTGCTTTGAAGTCAGCAATTGCACCCCAAATCCTCTCTGCTTTAAGAAAAACATAAAAATAAAAAACCTACCACCAACAATAAACCTCTCTGTGTGGCCTGCCACACTGGATAAAAATCTTGCAGTACTCACCACTTCTTTAGGGCTAAAGGTATAGAAAAACCATTTGCCTTGGCGTAGTCTCCAACTCATGGCGATCCCATGTGTGTCACAGCAGAACTGTGCTCCGTAGGGTTTTCAGTGGCTGATTTTAACTCTCTCTTAAAATGCAAGGTCCCAGGGGAGGCTGAGATCCTAAGGTATTCTAGCCATTAATCCCTTAACTCAGTATAGTTTATGTGCCAGACTATAACACATTTGCCCACACGATAGTCCTAGGAGGTAGATTCTTTGGTTGGTTTTCATTACCATTTTGTAGAAGAGGAAATCGAGGCTTAGAAAAATGTGATAATTTGCCCAAGGTCACTGAGCTAATCTGTACAGAGACCAACCTACACCATACTCTGTTCCTGGGGGAGCTCTGGAGCAGAGCAGCTGAAGTGCACAGGCGTAGAACGTGGCCCCAGGCTACACCCAACCACCCGCTCACCTACCTGTCCAGCCAGCCAGCCCTCAACCTAACCCTGTCCTACAAATATCCATGGTGGCAGCACGGTGGAGCAGGTGTGCACGTGGACTCTGGGGCCTGAATGCGTGCCCTTAGATATGACTCTGCCACTTTAAAAAAAAAAAAGAAAAAGATAGTCGCCATCAAGTTGATCCCGACTTAATTACGACCCCATGAGTGTCAGAGTAGAACTGTGCTCCATAGGGTTTTCAGTGGCTGATTTTCCGGAGGTTGGTAGCCAGGCCTTTCTTCCAAGCCACCTCTGGGTAGACTCGACTCTCTAACCTTTCAGGTATCAGCTGAGCGTGTTAACTGTTTGTGCCACCCAGGGACTCCCTCTACAACTTCCTAGCTACAGACTTGTGGCAAGTCACAAACCTCACTAAAACCTTGCTAAGCCTCATATTTCTCACCTGCAAAAAGAACTTGATAAGAGAATCCACCTCACAGAGTTGCTGCAAGAATTAGACTGGGTACATACAGAGAGAGCCCTTAGCATACTCCCCAGCTCCCAGAGAGCTTCCGTGAATGCTGTCTGCCAGGAGCCCAGGTGTAGAAGGCTGCACCAGGACCCACCCGGAGATTGCACCAGGACCCACCCGGAGATTCAACCAGGAACACAACAGTCAGGGTCCCTGCCCTCCTGTGGCTCGTCATCCACTGGGAGAGAGAGACATTATTAACTAAATATTTACACAGACCAGTGCTCAGCGGTAGAGGTGGTAAGTGCTGAGAAGGAAAAGGGCCTGGCGGGAACCGGTCTTTCTCACACAATCTCCAGGAATAGGGCAGGTCCTTTCCCCCAACCCCACGTCCATTCCAGTCAGCCTTACATTTACATAACAGGTAAAACAGCAATTCTAGATAATGCATCCTGGAGTTGAAGCGGATAGGTTAAAACACTTGGCTCTGACACTTAAACTTTTAAATTTTCAACTCGTTATTGACTAATTTTGGGTGTTTGAAATTAAAAACAAAGTTGCCATCAAGTCGATTCCAATTCGTGTGTGACAGGGTAGAACTGTGCTCCAGAAGTTTTTCAATGGCTGATTTTTTTTTTTTTTAATAAAAAGTAATGAGTTAAATACATATATATTAACAAAGAATGACAACTATGATGGTTAGTCTTATGGGTCAAGGTGGCTAGGCTGTAAAAAAACCAAACCAAACACTTTGCCACAGAGTTGATTCCAACTCACAGCAACCCTATAAGAGAGAACAGAACTGCCCCAAAGGGTTTCCAAAGCTATAATCTTTTTTGTTTTGTTTTTTTTCTTAAAAAATTTTTTTATTGTGCTTTAGGTAAAGGTTTACAGAACAAATAGTTTCTTATTAAACAGTCAGTACACATATTGTTTTATGACATTGGTTAACAACCCCACGACATGTCAACACTCTCCCTTCTTGACCTTGGAGGACCTTTTTTTTTTTTTGGTGAAAATATACATAGCCAAAGGTACACCATTCCAAAAATTTCTACATGTACAATTCAGTGACATCGATTACAGTCTTCCAGTTGTGCTGCTATTCTCACTATCCTTTTCCAAATTATTCCATCACCATTATGTTCAACTCACTGGCCCCTAGGCTTCTCATCAAATCTTTTGAGTTGCTGTTGTCAATTTGATCTCACATAGATAATTCTTTCTCTTTCTTTTTTTTTTTTTTGGACTTTAGATGAAGGTTTACAGAACAAAATAGTTTCTCATTAAACATTTAGTACACATATTGTCCTATGACAATGGTTAACAACCCCACGACATGTCAACACTGTCCCTTCTCAACCTTGGGTTTCTTATCACCAGCTTTCCTGTCCCATCCTGCCTTCTAGTCCTTGTCCCTGGACTGCTGTGCCTCATTAGTCCCGATTTGTTTTATGGGGCTGTCCAATCCCTGGCTGAACGCTGCACCTCAGGAGTGACTTCACCACTGAGCTAAAAGGGTGTCCGAGGGCCATACTCTCGAGGTTTCTCCAGTCTCTGTCAGGCCAGTAAATCTGGTCTTTTTTGTGTGTGTTAGAATTTTGTTTTACATCCTTCTCCAGCTCTGTCCAGGACTCTCTATTGTGATCCCGGTCAGAGCAGTCAGTGGTGGTAGCCAGGCACCATCTAGCTATACTGGACTCAGTCTGGTGGAGGCCTTGGTAGCTGTGGTCCATTAGTCCTTTGGACTAATCTTTTCCTTGTATTCTGTTGCTTCATTCTCTCTTGCTCCGGAAGGGGTGACACCGGTGAAGTATCTTAGATGGCTGCTCACAGGCTTTTAAGACACTGTCTTTATAATCTGTGTTATGCCAACTGAGCTAGATGTCCCCTGAGACAATGGCTGATTTTTTGGAAGTAGATCACCAGGCCTTTCTTACGAAGTGCCTCTGGGTGTACTTGAACCTCCAACTTCTTTGTTAGCAGCAGAGTGCATTAACCATTTGCACCACCCTAATAATCCCCTTTAATTCTGGGAGTGGGATCAACTGCCTTTTTCTTTCAGAAAAACATACCTGTAAACAGGTTTTAGCATCATTTTTATTTTTAGAAAATACTTACTCAAGTGATCGTCTTTTTAAGAGTAGAAACAAGGCTTTGAGGGAAGATTTGAGAGTTTCTGGAGTTTATCCCCTGATAGACACGTCTGCACTGGGAGGGCAGAACTGTGTCCGTTAGGTCATCACTGTACGCTGAGAGTACCCAGTCCCCGCATTCCCTGGCCCATAGTAGGTAACTCAGTAAGTATTTGTTGAATGCAGGCATTCATCCAGAGCCCTAGTGGTGCAGTGGTTAAGAGCTTGGCTGCTAACCAAAAGGTCGGCAGTTTGAATCCACCAACCGCTCCTTGGAAACTCTATGGGGCAGTTCTACTCCGTCCTATAGGGTCTCTGTGAGAGAATGGACTTGACAGCAGTGGGTTTGGTTTTCGTTTATTTGTTCGTTTCTCATGAGTGCCAGGAGTCCCAGGGTGGTGCAAATGGTAAAGCACTTGACTACGAACCCTAGGTTTGCCGTTTGAACCCATCCAGAGATGCCTCGGAAGAAAGTCCTGGCAATCTGCTTCTAAAAGTTCACAGCCTTGAAAACCCTATGGAGTGCAGTTTTACTTTGCAACTCATGTGCGGGAATCGACTCGACAGCAACTGGGAAAATGTGCCCAGCAGGAACAAATCTAAGCCTTTCAACTTCATGAGGTAGGAAGTATTAAAACCATCTGGGCAAACGAAGAAGTTGAGCCTGAGGGGTGTTAAGTGCTTTGCTCATGTCCTGATAACTAGTACATGGCAGAGCTAGCATTCAAACCCACGTCCCTCACCTCCCAACACCTAACGCCCTTGACCCCTCAGCCCTGCTTGCCACCCTGTGTATCATCAACCCTTATTCAGATAGAGAGGTACATGCATTTTTTTTTTCCTCCACTCACAAAGAGGCACCAAATTCTAGGACTGGAAGGATTCTAGGTATGGAAGAAAATGTGGAATCTTCTTCACTCAGTGCTAGAGGTTTGGATGGAATTTGCTGAAGCCCCTCCCAGGAACTATAACCAGCTCTTTGGTGAGTACAAGGGGCAGAGTCCACCCTTGCCCGCCTGCCTGCGGTCGATGCTGGCCTTGCTAATTAGATCTCTTTTCATCTACTGAGCTCCAAAAGCTTTTACCCACATTAACTTGTTCATTTTAGCCCCATCCCTCTGATGCAGATGACAAGCATGATTAGTCCTAGTCAGGAGGCAAAACGGAGCCAGGAGACAGCGGCAGAACCAGAAGAAAAACGCTGGAGAGGTTATTTCTCCTTCTCTCCTAGCCCATTGTCTCTCTTGCTGAAAGAAGTGTTTTCAGCTTTGGCTCGAATTGGCTTCTGCTCTGCTTTTTTGTATCCCAGTTCTGAAAATAAAGTGTAGTCAGTTTAAACCTTAACGCACAAACTGCAACGTGCAAAAGTATCACATTGCTTTCTTTTGAGCTTTAAGTTTAGCTAAGTCTAACTTGGGCTCCCATCCCCATCTGTCTGGCCTGAAGAGAGATTCAGTCTCAGCCTTTATTGGTGCTAACTGCACCCCCGCCCCCCACAAACGGTATCATTTCTGGGGTGCATAAGCAGAGAAAAACTTCTTGGTAGTCCCTGTAGTCTTGGACTCATACTGGCGATTGCTGAGGTGCCCATGATCCATGCCCTGAGGTCCTGGCACTCTGTTGCAGGAGAATTTAGGCCTAGTCAGCCATGCCAGGCATCCATCAGTCGTTCTCACTGGTGCTGCAAAGACCCGAGGCTTAGGTCCCCCTGGTGGCATCTTCAGACCTCTTTCTCCTCAGAAAAGCTGGCCTCTACCACTTAACGCCTTTCCATCTCTCCTTCCCTTGCACTGCACAATCTCCTCAACAAATTTTGCCTCTTACAAAAGCCAGGAAGAGAAATTGCCTCCCAGTAGCTTTCAGTCTGCAGATGCCTCCAGGCAGGGGCAAACAGAGAGGCCTAGCCATCCCCTGGAGTCCATCTTGGTACAGTGGTTAAGCTTTCAGCTGCTAAACAAAGTTTAGCAGTGCAAGTCTACCAGCCGCTCCTTGGAAAACCTACAGGGCAGTTCTACTTTGTCCTGTAGGGTTGCTATGAGTCGGAATCAACTCGATGGCAATGGGTTTGGGTTTTTTGGTTTAGCCATCCACTGGAGTCCCTGGGTGGTGCAATGGATTAACTGAAAGGTTGGTGACTTGAACCTACCTAAAAGTGGCTCAGAAGAAAGGCCTGGTGATGTGCTTCCGAAAGGTCACAGTCTTGAAAATCCTATGAAACGATTCTACTCTGTACACACTGCTTCGCCATGAGTTGGAATCTACTCAATGGCAACTGGAATTTTTAGCCATACTCTTGAGATGACTCTATGTCTGTGTGGAGGGTCAAGGAACAAAAACCCAGATCTAGCCTTCTATTTTATTCTACAGCAGAGAAAATAGAAACAAAATTAATATCCCTTAAGTTATCCCACCAGCAATGAAATGTCCCATAAGAGGGGGGAAAAAAATTGTCGATCCACCCCATTTGCCTTCTGTAAACAATAACTACCTCTTTTCAGGCTTTAGAGTCTGCAGAGCTGGATTCAAATCCCTCCTCAACACCTCCTAGCTGTGCGGCCTTAGGCAAGTTATTTAGTTTCCGATCTACAGAGTCCCTGTTGTAAAATGGAAACAACATCAGTATTTACTTGGAAGATGTTGCGAGGTTTAAATGAGATAATGTGGGTAAAACACTCAGCACAGAGACTGTTACGTAAATCCGTAAATCCTTTGCCGTCGAGTTGATTCCAACTCATAGCGACCCTACAGGACAGAGCAGAACTGCCCCATAGGGTTTCCAAGGAGTGGCCGGTGCATCCGAACTGCCAACCTTTTGGTTAGCAGCCAAGCTCTTAACTACTACGCCACCAAGGCTCCAGACTGGTACATAGTAGGTGCTTAATAATGAAAGCTATCCCCCGTCCACCTGGGCTCTGGTAAATTTCCTAACTGCACCTTGAGGTCTCAGCACAGAAGCTACTTTCTCCAGGAAGCCTTCTCTGATGTTCCAAGCTTGGGTTGGGTGCATCCCTTTGCTATTTCCCCAAACATAACACTTAGCATACTGGATTGCAAAGGTTAACTTAAGTGTCTGCATTCCTCAGGGCACAGAAAGTTTCATGACGTGGATCCCCAATCTCATCTGTCTTCTGCTGCTGTTAATTGAAAAGTTGGAGGTTTGAACCCACCCAGGGGTTCCTTGGAAGAAAGGCCCAGTGATCTGCTTCTGAAAGGTCACAGCCATGAAAACCCTATGGAGCAGTTCTACTTTGTAACACATGGCGTCTCCATGAGTCGGACTCAACTTGATGGGCAACTGCTTTGGTTTTGGTTTAGGTCTGGGTTGGGGCCCAAGAGCTTGCATTTCTGAAAGTTCCCAAGAGCTTCTGGTGCTGCTGGTCCGGGGCCACTTGGAACCACTGTCTTAAAGGCCAACAGTGCAGTGGCCTCAGTATCATTAAGAGACATTTACTGAGTACTTGTTGGCCTGTGACTAGAGCTGGCAGAGTGAAGAGAAATCCTACAGACTTGGGCCCTTGAGGCACATATTTACACAAGACCTCCCTCAGTCTGCAGGCAAGGGAGGATGAGAGAGAAAGAGAGAGTGACCTCAAGCCAGGTCAGCCTGTGATTAGCAAAGACACCACTGGGCAAAGGCAAGGGGATGAGAGGAGCTGACCACGGCTCCTTTCCCCCACTAGTCTTATTCACACGGAGTCCTAGCATTCACTAACATTAACTCAGTAAAGATTTACTGATCACCAGCTAGGTGCCAGGTACTCTTCTGAGTGCTGGGAATAGGTACATGAAGGACAGAACAGAGAGAAGTCCTTACCATCATGGAGCTTACATTCTAATGTGGTGAGACAGAGAATAATGATACTCAGTAAATCATGTAATATGTTAGATAAGAATATGTTCTATGGGAAAAAAAGTGAGCTGGAAGTGGAAAGGTGGTTAGCAGTGATGTACTGGAAAATGTTTAATAACTCGCTTTCTAGGGGAGAAAAAAAAAGCCCTGATTTATAACAGTGGCCAATTTCCATGTAAAGATTGTGCCGGTTACAAGGTACCAAAGTGATTTCATTAAACGTGGGATTGAGAAGAAATACCCAGCAGCACACAGTGCCACAGATTTCCGCCGTGCAGATACAACCGTAAGAGTATACCAAAAAATCCACTGCCATTGAGTCGATTCAACTCACTGTGACCCTGTAGGAGAACTTCCCCATAGGGTTTCCAAGGAGGAGCTGGTGAATTTGAACTGCCAATCTTTTGGTTAGCAGCTGAGCTCTTAACCACTGCACCACCAGGGCTCCTAAGAGTATAGATAAAGCACAATATAGAATAGCTAAGAAATGATGAGTTTTGAGTACTTATTAATCTTAGCTTCTAATATAATTTATTTAATTATAAGTTTACATAATTCAATTTTCAGTAGTGGCTTGCATATTTCCGGGAGATGTAACAATTAGGTCTGGTAAGCTGGTACTAGCTGGTCCCAGGACACCACTGGTGGTTAGGGAAGGCCTTGTTGAGAAGGAGACATTTGAACAGAGATGTCTGGGAGTAAGGTATGCAGTTATCTGGGGGAAGCGCACTCTACTTCCTTCTGGGGGAGAAGTAGCACGTTGGGCCTAGTGTCTGCACGCAGCCACGCCCTTGCCCAGGCTGTTCCCTGGACCTGGAGAATCTCTGTCTTTCTATGCCCAGTGACAACTTTCAGGGCCAAGATCACAGGTGAGCTCTCAAGTAAAAAAAAAAAAAAAACAACAACAATGCTATGTAGTCGATTCTGGCTCATGGTGACCCCACGTGTTACAGAGTAGAACTGTTCCATTCGGTTTTCTTGGCTATAAGCTTTATGAAAACTGATTGCCAGGCCGTTCTTCCATGGCACTGCTGGGTGGGTTTGATCTGCCAACTTTGTGGTTAGTAGCTGAGAGAAAACTGTTTTGGGTCATCTAGGGACCTAAGGTTCCTTAATTCTCTCAGAAAAACCACCAAAAACCAGATCGGCTGACTCATGGCGACCTCTTGTGTACAGAGTAGAACTGCTCCATAGGATTTTCTTGGCTGTGATCTTTTGGAAACAGATCACCAGGACTTTCTTTCGAACTGCCAACCTTTTAGTTGGTAGCTGAGCACTTAACCATTTGCCGCACCCAGGGACTCGTTAACTTTCTCAGGCCTCCTTAAATCCTCTATGGAAATACAGTGGCTATGAAGGTGGTATGAATGAATGAATGAACCCAAATAAACGGCTGCTTTCTCTCCGTGATTTCACAGCAATTTGAATCCAGTTGTTTTAGTCCTTTTCTTTATTATTCTGTCATTCTGTTCATGTCTGTCTCCCCCAGCAACCTGTGGAGTCACTTTCAGGTATATGAAATGCCTGCCTCATAGTTAATGCTCCCTAAGTGCTTAGTTATTGAATGGATCAACATTGGTGTCAGGCTAGGAGGGTTTAACACAACAGCAGTTTTCAGTGATTGGCCCTTCGGGTACATGAAGTCCCTGTGCAGTGTTCTCTCTGCTGTAGCAACCTTATTAGCATGACCGCCAGCTCTCTGCTCTGTCCAGGTGAGGCAAAGGAGAACCTGGTCAAGCAAGCCACAGCCACAGCTATTCACAACAACCACCTCTGCCTATGAGGCCAGGAGCTTGGGGCTTTGCCTAGGTCACGTTAGTTAATCCTCACAGCAACCTGGCAGGTGGGTGTGCTTATCCCCATTTTACCTATGAGGAAAAGGAGGCTGGGAGAGGCTAGGTAAGTCACCCAGGGTCACCCAGGGAGTAAGTGGCAAAGCTTTCACTCTGCTGTACAGTTGAGTAAGAACTGGTTCCAGGTAGAAAGGAGGTCAGACGTGTAAAATATTAACTATAATAATAGCAGGCAGTAGGAATAAGTGCTCATTAGAACCACTAGCCACGCTTTGGAACACAGGGGAGAAACTCGCCAGTCCACCTGGGCGGGGGAAGGGAGCACTTAGATGTTGCAGAAGCTGCAGCCAGCGCTGACTTCCGGGTGGAAGAGGGTGTGGGGGCCTGGGCCCTCGTGTTGGAAACATGACGTGTTACTGAAACCTCAGGAAAGGTGTTCACCCCCTCACCCCCATGGAGCTGGCTCAAGCCCTCCCTCAAGTGCCCCGGGCCAGTGCCGTTTATTCATATATTTATTCACTGGAACAAGCTGGGATGATATTTTTTAAATATTCACTTTCTTTTTCCCCTCTCCTAGTATTTCCCCCTTGAAGCAATAGGCTGGTCTGCGTCCGTGCCTGGGGGAAGGAAGTGCTAAGGAGGGAGGCACAAAGTGCCTGCCAGTCTCTGCTCAGCTTTGGTTTCCAAAACCCGAGCCCTTAAGGGAGTAGAAAAGATTGTGGCATCCCCAAAACGTCTGGGAAAAATACAGTAAAGATAAAAGATTTCCCCCAGTTCAGGTGGTAGAGGGGGAGTGGAGGGAAATGAATGAGGAGTGGAGGACCTCAGGAGGAGGGGTCTTGCTGCAGGTTTTGGGAGGGGACCCTCTACCTACTTCAGGCCCAGAGCCCTGGAGGAAACAGGGAGACGCTATGAGGGAGTGGCTGCAGAGATGAAGCCTGAGACAGACCCCTCAGAGACACTCCTGTGTTCCAGCCTGGTCCAGAGGGAACAGAAGGATCTTGTGCCCTTGGTGAGGCAGGGGGGTGATGGAGAGCCTGTCACACCTCACAGGATGTCTGATGGGAACAAGGCCTGCAGGGTCAGCCGCCTCAGGACCAACCAGGACACTGGGGGTCTCAACAGAACCTGGGCACACCAGTGAAATAAGAAGCAGATCCCTTGCCTCCACTTCCAAGTCCTGGCACTATGTGATTCATTGAACTTTAGCCATAATCCCAGGGAAAGGGAAAGGAAAACCCCAAATTCAGTGTTTCAATATCTGGGGATATAGTGGCTCAAAATAAAAATTAAGTTGGGTTATAGAGTCATAAAGAGTCCCTGGATGGCACAAACAGGCACTTGGCTACTAACTGAAAGATTGGTTGTTCAAACCTACCCAGAGGCACCTTGGAAGAAAGGCCTGGTGATGTACTCCCGAAAGATCACAGCCTTGAAAACCCTATGGGGCGTAGTGCTACTCTGAAACATATAGGATCTCAATGAGTTGGAACTGGCTTGACAGCAGCTAGTTTGGTTTTGGCTTTTATAGAGTCATAAACAGCAGAAAATGTTTACTGAGCTCCTAAGAGCCTAGGCAATAGGCTAAGCCCTGGGAAAAAAGCCATGAGTAAAACAAGGACCCGCCTGTGGTCCCTCTGTCTACATTCCTGAATTAGAAGTGATGCCAGGGCTAGACTCTTCCACAGACAATTCTCTGGTGTGTGTGATAGTAACCACTGATGTTTATGAGGCACTTACGTTGTGCTAATCCTCGCAACAAGGATTTTAGACAGGTTCCTGGGGCTAAGAGACATTAAGTAGTTTTTGCAAGACCACACAGCTAGTAATTTTCCCAAGACCACACAGTAAGTGGCAAAGTTGGGATTCAAACCTAAAAGACTAACTCAAGAGCCTGTGACTTAAACCACCACGTTATACTGCCATTTCACTCAACCCTGTGCTGCCCTCACAGCTGGATTCCATGTAATGGAATCTGTCTTTCTTTTCTCTGTGCTTTATTAACCCTTCCCTTATCTCCTCCCAACTCTTTTGCACTACTTTCTCCATATTCTTAACTGAAGTCGTTTCTCCTCTTTCTTAGTAAAGACCTGAGTCAAGTACCCTATGATTCTACCTCCCTGTTATTGTTACTGTTAGTTGCCATAGTCGGCTCATTGCAACCTTATGTGTAACAGAACGAAACGTCATCTGGTCCTGCGCCATCTTCATGATTGTTGGTATGTTTGAGCCTTCTGTTGTGGCCAGTGTGTCAATCCATCTCATTGAGCGCATCCTTCATTTTCGCTGACCTCCTAGCAAATATGATGTCCTTTTCTAGTAATTGTTCTTTCCTGGTGATGTATCCGAAGTAAGTAAGATGGTTACTGGGAATTTCCAAAACATACTTTTTACTCTGAGGCCTCCAGAGTGTGGCTCATTTCACTCCCTGCCTGGAGTGGCCTCCGCTGTTCTCAGTGGAGGAGCCCTCGTGGTGCAGTGGCTAAAGGGCGGGGCTATTAACTGAAATGTCAGCGGTTCAAACCCACCAGCTGCTCCACAGGAGAAGCAGATGGCAGTCTGCTTCTGTAAAGACTACAGTCTTGAAAACCATATGAGGCAGCTCTGCTCCATTCTATAGGGTCACCATGAGTCAGAATCAATTCTACCGCAATGGGTTTATAGGGTCTGTCAATGACTCCTGATGAGTCTTAACCATTCTTCCTGGGTGACTCCCCTCTTCTGGAAACCATCCCTTCAGTCGGATATACTTCTCCCTCCTCTAACATCAGCAGCACTAGAACATAAGGGTTTTTCTTGTTGTTAATGGACGTGGCTGTCTTCCTGAATATTTTGAATGCTTCTTGAAGGCCTGGGAATAGTAGTGTTTTATAACTTCCCCACATTCCGAGACAACGGAATCTATAGACTTCAACTGAGAATTTTTCATTCTTCTTTCTCTTCTGATTTCTCCAATTTGCCTTCTGGTGAAAAGAAATATCTTCAAATTACTTTATACTTGGCACATGTCTATCCTATTAACAGATTTTAAATCCAGGCAAGAAAATCTTACCCCACTTCCTTCCTACCCGTCTCCTGTATTTTAACAAGGTTTTGACATCTCCTTGAGCTAGCCTAAGCAGAGGTGATTTGGCTGGGTGAGCATTTTATTTTGGCATTTGAGGATGGTGTTGGTTGGAGTCTTCTATCCGTAACACTAGCAGGACAGAAACTTCGAGTTTCAGGCCATGGATCCAATCCATCTCCAGCTGAAAGCAGAAGGCCTGCTCCTCCAGAATTGGAGCGCCGGCTGGCTTTCTGAGTGGAGAGCAAGGACCACAGTAGCTGCCTCTGCCCAGTGGGACACCTGCTGCCTTTGATGGCTGCCGAGATTTGGGGGAGTGGCTGGTGTGGCCGTTTGCAGTGGTTGTGCTGAGATCTCTTTTCCTTTCTGGGAAAGCAAATCAGCCTCCTGTGAGGAAACCTCAGGGAGGACAGGATTTCTTTGAGGAGAATCCATCTTCACTTACGCCTCTTCTTGGTGGGCTTCCTGCCTTGGACCTTTGAAAATTAAGGCCACTCCAAGCTATTGTGGGCTGCTTCTCTGAGGGGCCTCATAGCCCCAGAATTTTGCAAAAGATGAGTCAAAAAGACTGCACTTGCTTGATTAAGGGGAAAGGTGACTTAAATACTCCTTTCTCATCTACCAGCACAGCCTGATGGGCCTGGAAGACACCATTTAATATAACAAATATTCCTAGAAGGAGTGTAAGTCATGAGGCTAGTTCTGTGAAGGGGTTGGGAGGTGGTGGGAGCCTTTTTTCTTGCTTACTTTTTAAATTCTTTATCAGACACGTTATACTTTATGATGGTGTAACAAGATCCCAAAGCACAGTGACTTCTATGAGATAGAAGTTTAGTTCTGCTTCATGTACTGGTCCAGAGGTAGGTAATCTCATAGGGTGACCCTGCCACCCCAAAATGTATCTTCCTTCTCAGGGTCCCACCTTAACCTCTGTACCGCAGCCAGTGGGAAAGGGGAAAGGAGAAAGGAAAATGCCTACCCAGCATTTCACTCCTTTCGTATTAGCCAGAAGGTGGTCAACTCTAACTGCAAGGGATATTTGGTGATGTGGTCTCTAGTGGGACACCTTCTTACCTAGCTAAAAATTCAAAATTCTGTTATTAAAGAACAGATACTAATGGACACGTACCAGGCTCTGCCACCTTTCCTCTCACTTATTTACTTGCTCACTTAACAAATATTTATTGAGTGCCAGCCGTATATCTGGTACTGTTTTTACGCAGTTGCTTGTAATCCACTGATGGATGAACATATGCTCAATTGAAAAGTCACACTGTGCTGTGTTTACCAAAAGCAGTTCAAATGCTATGGACTTTCAGGGAAGGAGTCATTCTGATTAGAGAGATTCACCCATTTGTTCAACGTATTTATTGAGCACTGTGGTAGGCAGCCTCTGAAATGACTTCCAATGGCCCCCACCTCTTGGTATTCACGTCCTTGTGTAATCCTCTCCCCTTGAGTGTGGGCTGGTCCTAGTGACTTACTTCTAACAAATAGAATACAGCAAAAGTGGTGGAATGCCACTCCCAAGGACAGAGTACAAGATGACTGTGACTTCTATCTTGCTTACCATCTATCTGCTTCTCTCTCTCTCTCCGCCCTTACTCTTGGGGAATCCAGCTGCCATGTTTGGAGTAACCTTATGGAGAGGCTCATGTGGCAAGAAAATAACATCTTCAGTCAACAGCCAGCAAAGATCTAAAGCCTACCAACAGCCATGTGAGTGAGCTTGGAAGCAGATTTTCTGAGTCCTGCCAGCAGCCACATGAGCAAGCTTAGAAGCAGAGCCTTCCCCCCGGGAGCCTTGAGATGCCTTCAGCCTGGCTGACACCTTGATTGCAGCCTTTGGGAGACGTTGAGCTACAACCACCCGGCTAAGTTGCGCCTGCATTCCTGACCCACAGAAACTGTGAGATAATAAATGTTGTTTTAAGTTGTTAAGTTTTGGGGTAATTTGTTATGCAGCAATAGAATACTACAACAAGTACCTACTATGTTTCAAGCAGTATGCTTGGCCATAAGAATGGGAAAAATAAGTGAGACCTAGTCATTGAGTCTAGAGGAGACAGCTATCTATACAAATATGGTACTTTCATTACAATGTGCTAAGTGTAATGATGGAGATATGCTGAGCATGAAATATGAGCACAGAGAAAGGGCACCTTACCCGGAGGAGGAAGGGAGCTAAGGAAAGTTACCTTGGAGAAGACCATTCTTCCAGGAAAATTGAGGGAGAGGTCATTCTGTGGAGAGAGGCAGCGTGAGTAATGCCCGAAAATGAAACGGTGTGTTTTCTGTGTGGGAACAGACCACTAGAGTTTGCGTGCAAGTCAAGGCGGGAAGAAAGATGAGACTGGAGAACTCAGAATCTCATGCCAATAATCTATTTTAAAATAACCAATATTATGAAATCCTACTTTGAGTGAAAGGAGGTCAAAACAAAAGAGAGAGTTACGAAAAGAACTAGCATGTTCTCCTCAACAGCCCAACACCTGAATTTTAAGAAGCTAAATTCTATTATCCATAGAACGCAGGCAAGTGTAATTCGCTTCATTGTTTCGGTCATGAAAGTGAGAAGGGAACAGTTGACACGCTTCCATGGAATAATTGTGGGGCCTGTTGAGAAACTGGCTCAGGTGATATTTGGTGTATTTATAAGTGGGAAATTGGCTTTTCTAGCTTTAGGATTTTGTGAATCTGTGTTTTGAAAATCCAGGAAGAGGTTTGGGAAGCATTATTATTATTATTATTATTTTTAGTTGATTGTCTCCTGCTTCTTTCTGGCCCGCTTCCTCCTTCCCTCCTTCCCTCTCTCTCTCCTTCCCTTCTCTCTCTCTTTCCTCAGACCACTGAAGCTTCCTTAATATTTTTAGGCTCTTACCTTCAGCTTTGCAGGGGTGAAAAGGAAGCAAAAGCACCCCCCTTTCCCCTACCAGGAGGATTAGCCCTAAAGATTCTTAAACTGGTTCTCCTAAGGTTCTCTGGATCACTATTGCTCGTGAGTGAGGCTAATGACTCAGCAGGTAAAGAGATTGTTTGAGCCAAGATAACAACAAAACTATGCATGTGGATAATTAATGGTTGGTCCTGAATAGGAAAAAATAAAAAATATATTTAAACTAACTTTTAAAATCGAAATATGTTCTGATACCACTTCAAAATGATTTCTTGTGCCTGGAATCCACTGCTTCATAATTATTATCATGAAACAGTGGTCAGGTGCTCCCTTGTATTTGGATTCCACAGTTCCTTGAATCTGGATTCCTGGCTCATGCTGGTTGGGTTAGAGGTTTTGAGTAGATTCCTAGCAACAAAATATCATCTGCTATGTTGGGTTTGGCTGGAGGCTGCACACCTACCTTACAAATCTAATCAGGTACCTTTGAGTCTCCTAAAGAAATCATCCCTTCTCAGATCATGAAGAAGTTATTTCCTCCTCTGTCCCCCATATGTGAATGGCTTGCGGCTCTACTACCACCTGCAGGAATGATATTAAGATATTATCAATCGATAAGGTGAAAGTAGTAACCAATCAGAATGGACATAGAGCTAGAACAATGTTCTGAACTCTCCCTTCTATGCCAGGTGTTATTCTTTAGTCTGGAGGTCTGGAGGGGGGTGGGGGGTGAATCTCTGACTCCTGGGTGGCAAGAGGTCACTTAGAGGCTCAGAGTTTCCTTGAGGGCTCAGATTCCTAAGAACTGAATAATTGTGTTCACATCTATCTTCCCCCACAAGACTGGGAGCAGTCTGAGGGCATGGGCTCTATCTTACTCATTTTCATTTCTCTACTAACACAGTGCAGCCCATAATAGGTGCTCAGTAAATATTTTTTTGGGCTAAATTGAAATACACTGGTTTATTTAAACATCCATTTTCTGTCAAGGCTCCAACTTGAGCCTGATATTGTGCCAGGCCCTTTAGGGGATGTAAACAGAAATAAGAGTTGGCTTTTATCTTTGGTAAGTTTTCAGTCTAGTTACTTGATTCTACTAGAAACTGTTTTATTCATCTTGGTGTCCCTAGGGCTTGCAGTGCCTGACATACTGCAGGCACTCAGCAAATGTTTGTTAATTAACTGTAACTTCTGGTGTTTGGGCTAGAAAAGTTGCTTCAGATGGGTCACTCACTGTCTCCCCCTCCAAATCTGCCAGGTCAGCAAACTCAGTGCTGCAGAATTACTCCCAATGACCCAGTGAACGATTATGGTTAGCCAGGAACAAAAGCTGCTGGGAAAACAACACACCACTTTTCATCTGGGTGTTTCAAAAGGGAAGGAGGTATTAAAATCAGGTCACAGTTGTCCCAATCAGATCATCTTTGTTGTGAGCCAGCAGCAACCACATACACCTTTGCAGTAATCAGAACCAGTGTTCTTGACACTGAAAGCAAAATGAAGTAAACAAGGTTGTATTGCAGACTTCTTTGACCCAGACTTTCAGGAAGGAGCTGACACACTGCCCAGACTTGCGCTCACCCACATAGCTCAGCCGCCAAACAAATGCGAGAAGCTCATGTTTTCCCAGCTGTATGATGCACCCACTTCACCAAGCAACTGGCCAGAAAACAAGTAAAAGAAAAAAATACGCCTAGTTCAGACCAGACAAGGAAAGAATTGCTTCAGCTGAACTTGGTGTTTTTATTTCCATGAAATATATCAAGAAATATTAAAAAGGAGGAAGTTAAGTCTGTGGCTTTTAGATACCAAAAGGGAAACAAAATATTTTTTTTCTTTTAAAGATCTGATCATAGTATTACTCTGCTTGAAAACCTCAATGACTTTCTACTTTTTATAAGCTCCACACTCCCTGGTATCGCTTCCAGGTCTTATTTAAAGACTTATTAAAACAAGCTTTCTAGCTACATGTCCTCCAGTTTCCTCCTTCTCAAGGCTATTTTCTAGCTTCACCAGGCTCTCACTGTCTACGTATTTTCTTGCTTATATGCTTTGTTCTGTTCCTTCTGCCTGGAGTACATTTCCCTGCCTTGCTCACCAGGGAAACTCCCATTTATCTTTTAAGACCAGCTCAAAATGCACATTCTCACTTTCACTCACCCCATTAGCAGAATTTGTTGCCCCTTCATCTGTCTTCTCACAGGACTAGTTTATGTGTACCTCTGTTAGTGCACTTATTCACTGTATCATTCATTCACTCATTCAACAACATTCATTGTCTTTTGTGCTTCACCCCAGGTACTATGCTTGGCATTGTTGATCCATGTGTAAAGGTCCCTGTCTGGTGGGGGACATAGACAAGTAAATCAATTGTGACATAACAGAATTGGAAGTTCTCTGGTAAAGGTAAGCTCAGGGTACTTTGGGAGATCAGAGGAGGGTCACTTACCCCAACTGGATTGGTGGGAGAGGATCTAGAAGACTTCCTAGAAGAGGTGGCACCTGAGCTATCTTAAGAACAGGGATTTTTGTGTGTATCTCCTCATTCTTGGCAGAGCACTTCTTGAAGAGAGAGGTCAATCATAGATCATGTCAAATCAGATTATTCATTCCACATGTGTTTTTTGAGCTCTTTGCTAGGAGGCAAACACTGTTACTCACAGGAACAGCTCAGGGACTAGGGTATAACAGATAGCAGAGAGAGAAGTGAGTGAGGGAAATATTAGAGGAAATCCAGGATGATTCCCAGGTTTCTAGTTAGGCGGAGGGGGTGGATAATTGATCAGGGCTGCCATGTGTGAATGTGCAGGTTAGGGACCCCTGACAAGCAAGGCAGTGCAGAAGGAGCAGCAGGTTCAATGGGGAAGAGCCTTATTCTTGATACCACACTAAGGAATGCTTGAGATATGATGTTGGAAAGGACTGGAATTGAGAGAATTGTTTTATTGCTGTTGTTTTCTTTTCTTTTGTGTTAAAAACAGGTCTTCTGTTTTCTTTTGATTAAGCCAGAAAATCTGCTTTCCTGCTATATTTAGTTGGCTCCTTATTTCCAGGCATCCAGTGTTCCTACTGTGGATCATTCAGGTCTTTATCACATCTCTTCTGTCTTTAGACCATTTTGACACCTCTACCTGGTGGTTAAGAGCTTGGCTGCTAACCAAAAGGTTGGCAGTTTGAATTCACCAGCCACTCCTTGGAAACCCTATAGGGCAGTTCTGCTCTGTCCTATAGGGTTGCTATGAGTCGGAATCGACTCAACAGGAATGGGTACCAGAGGGGATGTGAGGATTTCTAGTTTAAATCGAGCTTGAAAATTAGGTATGCAACTCGATAATTTATGTTAATCCTGCCCTAATTGTTAATAAGCAAAGGTTGGCTTTAGTTATTAGAGTTTATTTAAGCCACAATTTCATCTTCTCACAATAGTGGTGATGCCATATTAACTTGAAAATTTATTTTCCTTATATTTATTCCATTTTTCTTTTATAATAAGTGGAAAAAATCTAAGCAGGAATCTTAATTGCTGAAGATTCTTTACCAAAATAAATAACCCCTTCAAATTTTTTTTTTTACTGTATCCTTGTTGTTGTTGTTAGGTGCCACCGAGTTAGTTCTGACTCATAGCAACCTATGCACAACAGAACGAACGCTGCCCGGTCCTGCGCCATCCTCACGATCGTTGTTATGCTTGAGCCCATTGTTACAGCCACTGTGTCAATCCATCTCGCTGAGGATCTTCCTCTTTTTTGCTGAACCTCTACTTTACCAAGCATGATGTCCTCCTTCAGGGACTGATCCCTCCTGATAACATGTCCAAAGTATGTGAGACGTAGTCTCACTATCCCTGCTTCCAAAGACCATTCTAGCTGTACTTTTTCCAAGACAGATTTGTTTGTTCTTCCGGCAGTCCATGGGTATATTCAATATTCTTCGCCAACACCACATTCAAAGGCATCAATTCGTCTTCGGTCTTCCTTATTCACTGCCCAGCTTTCGTATGCATGTGAGGCAATTGAAAATACCATAGCTTGGGTCAGGTGCACCTTAGTCCTTAAAGTGACATCTTTGTTTTTTAACACTTTAAAGAGGTCTTTTGAAGCAGATTTGCCCAATGCAATGCATCCTTTGATTTCTTGACTGCTATTTCCGTGGGTGTTGTTTGTAGATCCAAAGTAAAATGAAATCCTTGACAACTTCAATCTTCTCTCTATTTATCATGTTGCTTATTGGTCCAGTTGTGAGGATTTTTGTTTTGTTTATGTTGAGGTGTAATCCATACTGAAGGCTGTGGTCTTTGATCTTCATCAGTAAGAGCTTTAAGTCCTCTTCACTTCCAGCAAGCAAGTTGTGTCATCTGCATAATGCAGGTTGTTAATGAGTCTTCCTCCGATCCTGATGCCCCATTCTTCTTCATATAGTCCAGCTTCCTGGATTATTTACTCAGCATTCAGACTGAGTAGGTATGGTGAAAAGATACAACCCTGACGCACACCTTTCCTGACTTTAAACCACACAGTATCCCTTTGACTGAACCACTGCCTCTTGATCTATGTATAGCTTCCTCATGAGCACAATTAGCTGTTATGGAATTCCCGTTCTTCATGATGCTATCCCTAACTTGTTATGATCCACACAGTTGAATGCTTTTGCATAGTCAATAAAACACAGGTAAACATCTTTCTGGTTTTCTCTGCTTTCAGCCAAGACCCTTCTGACATCAGCAATGACATCCCTGCTTCCATTTCCTCTTCTGAATCTGGTTTGAATTTCTAGAAGTTCCCTGTCAATGTACTGCTGCAACCACTTTTGAATGATCTTCAGCAAAATTTTACTTGCATGTGATATTAATGATATTGTTTGATAATTTCCACATTCAGTTGGATCAGTATTCTTTGGAATAGGCATAAATATGGATGTCTTCCAGTCGGTTGGCCGAGTAGTTGTCTTCCAAATTTCTTGGCATAGACAAGTGGACACTTCCAGTGCTGCACTGGTTTGTTGAAAACATCTCAGTTGATATTCCGTCAATTCCTGGAGCTTCGTTTTTCACCAATGTCTTCAGTGCCGCTTGGCCGTCTTCCTTCAGTACCATCGGTTCTTGATCGTATGCTACCTCCTGAAATGACTGAATGTCAACCAGTTCTTTTTGGTACAATGACTCTGTGTATTCCTTCCATCTTCTTTTGATGCTTCCTGCGTTATTCAGTATTTTGTCCATAGAATCCTTCACTATTGAACTCAAGGCTTGAATTTTTTCTTCAGTTCTTTCAGCTTGAGAAATGCTGAGTGTGTTCTTCCCTCTTGGTTTTCTAACTCCAGGTCTTTGCACATGTGATTATAATACTTTACTTTGTCTTCTCGTGTTGCTCTTCACAATCATCTGCTCAGCTCTTTTACTTCATCATTTCTTGCATTCACTTTAGCTACTCGAAGTTCAAGAGCAAGTTTCAGAATCTCTTCTGACATCCATTTCGGTCTTTTCTTTTTTTAATTTCTCATACAAAAATTTATACACATTGTTTTGTAACATTAGTTACAAGCCCCACAATGTGACAGCACATTCCTCCTTTTCACCCTGGGTTCCCTGTGTCCATTCAGCCAGTTCCTGTTCCCTCTTGCCTTCTCATCCTGCCTCTGGACAGGAGCCCCTCATGTGGTCTCGTGTATCTGATTAAACTAAGAAGCATACTCCTCAAGTGTATTATTTTTTGTTTTATAGTCCTGTCTTTTCTGTCTTTTTAATGACCTCTTGCTGTCTTCCTGTATGATGTCCTTGATGTCATTCCACAACTCGTCTGGTCTTCAGTCATTAGTGTTCAATGTGTCAAATCTATTCTTGAGATGGTCTCTAAATTCAGGTGGGATATACTTAAGGTCGTACTTTGGCTCTTGTGGACTTGTTCTAGTTTTCTTCAGCTTCAACTTGATTTGGATATGAGCACTTGATGGTCTGTTCAAGCCTTTCTTCCTTGCCCCTGGCCTTATTCTGACTGATGATATTGAGATTTTTCCGTTGTCTCTTTCCACAGATGTAGTTGATTTGATTCCTGTGTGTTCCATCTGGCGAGGTCCACATGTATAGTCGCCATTTATATTATTGAAAAAAGGTGTTTGCCGTGAAGAAGTTGTTGGTCTTGCAAAATTCTGTCATGCAATCTCCGGCGCTGTTTCTATCACCAAGGCCGTACTTTCCAAGTACTGGTCCTTCTTTGTTTCCAGCTTTTACATTCCAATCACCAATAATCACCAGTAATTGTCAATGCATCTTGATTGCATGTCTGATCAATTTCAGACTGCAGAAGTTGGTAAAAATCTTCAATTTTTTCATCTTTGACCTTAGTGGCTGGTGGGTAAATTTGAATAACAGTCGTATTAACTGGTCTTCCTTGTAAGTGTATGGATATTATCCTATCACTGACAGCACTGTACTTCAGGATAGATCTTGAAATGTTCTTCTTGATGATGAACTCAGTGCCATTCCTCTTCACTTTGTCATTCCGGGCATAGTAGACCGTATGATTGTCTGATTCAAAATGGCCAATAACAGTCCATTTCAGCTCACTAATTGGGATATCGATGTTTATGCTTTCCATTTTTGAGGAGTTCCAATTTTCCTAGATTCATACTTGGTACATTCCAAGTTCCGATTATTAATAGATATTTCCAGCTATTTCTTCTCATTTTGAGTTGTGCCACATCAGCAAATGAAGGTCCCAAAAGCTTGACTCCATCCACGTCATTAAGGTGGATTCTACTTGGAGGAGGCAGCTCTTCCCCAGTCATCTTTAAGCGCCTTCCAACCTGAGGGGCTCATCTTCCGGCACTGTATCAGACGATGTTTTGCTGCTATTCGTAAGGATTTCACTGGCTAATTTTATTCAGGAGTAGACTGCCAGGTCCTTCTTCCTAGTCTGTCTTAGTCTGGAAGCTGAGCTGAAACCTGTCCACCATGGGTGACCCTGCTGGTATTTGAATACAGGTGGCATAGCTTCCAGCATCACAGCAACACACAAGCCACCACAGTATAATGAACTAACAGACGTGTGGGTGTATCCTTAATATGCCCTAAATAATTCCCTCTTTCTGAGATGTTTGGGTCTCTCTAAAACATCCCTTGAGTTACCATTTGGCTTCCTATTACGTTAGGTTAGAAGCATGGCTCTTAATAAATGCACTATTTAAAAGGTATCCAGGCCTTTCCATAAGATCAGCTCTTCTCTTTATTTTTCTTGATTACTATTCTTTTCTTTTTCCATCTCTTTCTAGAACCGCTGGATCCCCAACATATGTATCCCATAAAAGTAGACAATAGATTCTACAAAAGACAGCTAAGAAAGAAAGTTTAACCATCTGTATGATCTGCCTGTTTTTGCTTTGGGGGCAGTGGTGGGTCATTGGTAGAATTCTTGCCTTCCATGTGGGAGACCCTGGTTTGATTCCAGGAAATGTACCTCATGTGGCGCCACCGTTTGTCTGTCAGTGGAAGCTTGTATGTTGTTGTGATGCTGAACAGGTTTCAGTGGAGCTTCTAAACTAAGAGAGACTAGGAAGAAAGGCCTGAGTATCTCCTAAAAAATCGGCCAGTGAAAACTCTATGGTTCACAACGGTCTGTTCCCCACCCATCATGGGGATAGTGCAGGACCTGGCAGAGTTTTGTTCTGTTGTGCTTGGGCTTGCCATAAGTCAGGGGCCAACTCAATGACAGCTAACAAAAAACATATTTTTCCTATACAGCCATCACTGCCACTATATTTAATTTGCTTCTCATTATGAGCCCTATCCTCTTCTTCTTCTTCTTTTTTTATTTTTTTTTGCGGTTTGTTCTCCAAATATATTTTTCTTTTAAGCTATTTAACTGTGGACTGTATTATCTTCTTGCTTACACTCCAAGACCAATAGTTTAGGTAAACCTTATTAATAACTTTGGATTCCAGGCATCTGTCTTTCGTGATTAAGCGTGAGAGAGGCAGGAGTTTACCTTTGCTTTATCATTATCTTTGTGTAAAGATTTGCCGGGTACATGCGCAACATGCAAGATAACAATTATAATTAGCATTTTTAAGGAGAACAAATGGTTGTTTGTAGAAGCACCATTTTCACAGTACCATTCTTAATTACTTGACGTTTTTATCTATTCATGAAAGCAGATCCTCTTAGGCAGTGATCTTTAGGTTTTTGCCTGCATACTCCTCCAAAAGTTTTAAAACTTTATACGCTTAACTCATTTTTTAAGTAAACATCCAAAAAGTTTCATGATAAGTTTAAGTAGTGGCAAAGGATATAATTTCTGACATATGATAAATATTGCCATTTAAAAATAAAGCTCTTACAATTACTGTCTCTTAAATTGTTTATCAAGGAATTCTAAAATACCACAGTAATTGTACACCAACCACCATGATTTGATATCCATCATCATCCGGTTAAAAACTACTTGAGCAAGCTCTTCTTGAACAGTCAGATATTGCACCTTGTTTTTCCTTCTTTAATTTGTATTTCTCCAACAGAATTTTATTTGAAAATAGTATGTTTAATACTTGAAAGTCTTTTATTGGTCACCCTATCCTGCTTCTCCACCTCTACAGCAAAAAGATACATATGTAAGTTGAAGGCTTCACAAATTTAAATTTTTTTTCTTCTAGTTTTAGTTATCATTAGCACAGAGCAAACAAGAGACAACAATGGAGAAATATTACAAATTTTGGTGCATAATTATTAAATATAAAGAGTAAATTTTTGTAGGAATTGCATTTCTTAATAAGTTGAACAGGTCTTTTTCTTAATTATTTCTTGTATCCGTGGCTGAATTATTTATTGCTAGAATGAGACAGAGTGCAGTATGCATTCTATTCCTATTTATAATTTTTTATAGATATATTCATTGAGAAACTTCATAAGCAGATGAGAATGGATTTAACAGAATTGTCACTCAAATCTAAACTGTTATTAGAGGTATAAGACAAAGACTACAGAGTTGTTTATCATAAAAAATATTTTTAATGATTTATCATCAGCTCACAATTTGATTAAAATGTCCTTCAACTTTTTGAAAGCAAAGAATTGGAAACCACATGACTTGCAAAAGGATTTATTACTAAGTCATTAGAATCCAGTTAAACACTGACATTTGGAATTGTCCCTTTGTAGCACAGAGGTTTCTGCATGTTGGGACGATGCACCAGGGCAAGTTCTGGTGGCCTTTCTTTCGTAAGGTGGGAGAATAGGCCTGGTGAAAGGACAGGTGGGAGAGGAGAACCATAACGAGGAGTCTTCAGACATTAATTTCAGGAGAGAGTACCCATGAAAGTTGAGGATCTAAAATAGATTTTTTTTTTTTTTAATTAGCCTTTCGTACATATCTCTTGGAAAGTTCTCAAATAGTATACCGTCTTGAAACGCATTGTTATAAGGCTTTCTACCACATACCACCACTTTCTTCATTTGACTGTAGAGCTCTTCCTTTTCTCAGAACTTTTATTAATATGTTGAAGAACCAAATTCTTGGAGTATTCCCTGGGAAATTCTACTTTCAATATTAATTTAATAAATCTCAATTGACAATTAGATAATGAAATCTAAAGCTCTGAGCTGGCAGTTGTTGAAATTGTAAGAGATTAGATACAATGATGATGATGATGATAGCTATTGTTATTGATTGTTTCTGCCTCACATAGCAGAAACCCCAACAAACAGTAGCGAATACCAGTAAGGAAGTAGTTATGTCACACAACAATAAATTTCTGGGCAGGTAGGCCTGAACTAAAACAGTGGCTCAACGATGTTATCAAAGACCCAGCTTTTTATAGGCTGCCACCCCATCATCCTTACCTTGTGATCCTTGTGCTTGCTACCTCATGGCTGCAAGATGGCTGCTCTACCTCCAGCCTCACAGTTGAGTTCCAGGCAAGGAGAGGGAAAGAAAAAAGAGGACAGAGAGATGAAAGGATTTGCTGTTCAGAAAATCTCATGACCATAACTGGGTTTGTGGCCACCTATAGCCGCAGCGGAGCTGGAAGTATTTCCTTTTCTGGGCTCTCTAGTAGCAGAAGGCAAACAGGAAGGTGTTTGGGAATATATTTTGAGTGAACCAATTTATAGTATCAGTCACATCCTCCTAGTCTGAACCAGGCATTTTACATATAGTGCATGCATTATAGCAATCCTATCAGACAGGTTTATTATCCTAATTTTTCAAAGAAAGAAATTGAAGCTCACTGAGGTTAAAATAACCTTACAAGTTCCATTAATTATTTAGTGATAAAACTGGGATTTGAACTGGTTCTTCTAATACTGTGTTTTACATGTGGCAAGGACATAAATTTTGGGGGCCAAAGGGTAGATTGTTATGGATTGAATTATGTCCCCCAAAAGTGTGTGTCAACTTGGCTAGGCCATGATTCCCAGTATTGTGTGATTGTCCACCATTTTGTGATCTGATATGATTTTCCTATGTGTAGGGTTTACAAACCCTATCTCTATAATGTTAATGAGGCAGGATTAGAGGGAGTTATGTTAATGAGGCAGGACTCAATCCACAAAATTAGGTTGTACATTAAATCAATCTCTTTTGAGACATAAAAGAGAGAAGCTAGCAGAGAGACAGGGGCACCTCATACTACCAAGAAAGCATTGCCGGGAGCAGAGCAAATTCTTTGGACCTGGGATTCCTGTGTTGAGAAGCTCCTAGACCAGGGGAAGATTGATGACAAGGACCTTCCCCCAGAACTGACAGAGGAAGAAAGTTTTCCCCTGGAGATGATGCCTTGCATTCCAACTTCCAGCCTCCTACACTGTAAGAGAATAAATTTCTCTTTGTTAAAGCCATCCACTTGCGGTATTTCGGTTATAGCCGCACTAGGTAACTAAGACAAATACCAAAGTCTATGTTTAATCTTTAAGTACTATACCAATCTGCCAGCTGTTTTGCTAATTTCCTAATATATCCCATCTCCTTAGTGGCCCTAGATCTAAAAAGCTCTGCTGGGGTGTGAGGACTCCAAAAGCCTGTGCCAAGTGCAGAGAAGTGGAGTGGGGATGAGAGGATAAGAAAAACTCACTCTGCCTGTCCCGTCCCCCTTCCCTTGATTGTCTTGATCTTGGCAAGAATGTGTCACAACAGGGAAGAGCAAGAGAAGAGAGTGGCGGCTTTAAGCTGGGCGGCAGGACACCTGGGTTCCCTTTCTGACTCTGACCCTGACCCTGGCTTTTCAGGTCATTGTGACTCTGCCGTTCTCAGTCTCCCCACCTTTCTCTTGAGTGTGCATTTGTGTAATAGGAGAAAGGCAGAGGGACTGCAGAATTGTCTTCTAGTGGGCGTGATCACTCCTGGGGCAGGCTCCCTGTGCTCTGGGGGCAAATCCATCAGCACGCTCATGTGCAGGCCCTGGCTTCACAGCCACATATTGCCTATCCCTGGTACTGGACACCTGTCATGGATTGAACTGTGTCCCCCCAAAATATCTGTCAACTTAGCTAGGTCATGATCCCCAGTATTTTGTGATTATCCACCCTTTGTCATCTGATGTGATTTTCCTATGTGTTGTAAATCCTATCTCTATGATGTTAATGAGAAGGGATTAGCGACAGTTATGTAGACTCAAGAAACCTTGGTGGCACACTGGTTAAGAGCTATGGCTGCTAACCAAAAGGTCTGCTTTGTATTTTACAGTTCTACTTTGTCCTTTAGGGTCACTGTAAGTCAGAATCAACTCAATGGCAATAGGTTTGAGTTTTTTTTTTTTTTTTTTTTAATGTAGACTTAATCTACAGGATTAATTTATAATTTAGGCCAGTCTTCTTGGAGATCTAAAAGAGAGAAGCAAGCAGAGACGGGGGACCTCATACCACCAAGAAACAAGAGCCAGGAGAATAGTGTGTCCTTTGGACCTGGGGTCCCTGTGCTGAGAAGCTCCTTTACTGGGGAAGATTAATGACAAGGACCTTCCTCCAGTGCCAACAGAGAGAAAAAGCCTTCCCCTGGAGCTGATGCCCTGAATTTGGACTTCTAGCTTACTAGACTGCAAGAGAATAAACTTCTGTTTGTTAAAGCCATCCACTTGTGGTATTTCTGTTATAGCAGAGCTAGATATCTAAGATAACACCCTGCTTGCTCCTTCTCTCCCTCCCACCCCTACCATGGATTCAGAGAGACTCTCACCTCAGGGACTGTGCACTGTCATGACTGACTCAAGCAGGTTGATGAAGCATGGAAGCCCCAGATACTCCACCCGATGGCACGGACTTCCAAAAATTTCCAGAATTCAATTGTTTCTCACCACTGCTGCCACCACCTTGGTCCAAGCCATCATCATCTCTCACCTAGATTACCGCAGTAGCTTCTATCTGGTCTCCCAGTAGCCACCTTTTCCCCTACTGTCCGTTCTCCACAGAGCAGCCAGAGCTGTCACAGTAAAGCTTCAGTCAGGTCAGGGTGCTCCTCTGCTCCAACTCTGCGGTAGCTTCCTTTCCTTTCAGAGTAAAAGCCAATGTTTTGACAATGGCTTCTAACACCCTACACAATATGGCCTAATTACCCCTCCAGCCTCACCTTCTACTACTCTCTTCTCCTTAACATTTTCCTGTTTCAAGCCCTTTGCACTGACTGTCCACTCTGCCGAGATCACTCATCTCTGGGATATCCAAAGAGCTTCCTCATCTTTTGGAGCTGTGCTAAAATGCCTCCCTCTCAGTGAGGCCTACTGTGATAACCTTGTTTAAAAATGCTGCTCCCTTCTTTGGCATTGCCAGACCCCCTTACCCTGCTTCACTTTGCTCCATGTCACTTATCCCCTTATTACATACTATATAACATATTTATTTATTGTGTCTATGGGCTGTCTTCCTCTATGCGGCAGAGACAACAATGCTCACTAAATATTCCATCTGCTCCTGTAGATTTCTCAGCCTCCTTGCCATTAGGTGAGGCTGTGGGACCAGTCCTGAGAGAAAGTGTTGTGGGCCATAGCAACCAAGGAACCTCAGGGTGAGATGGTGAAGCCTCCTGGGGCCCCCAGTCACCGTATGAATGACAATTGCCTTGGAGAATCACTGGGACCCAGGATGGGCTTTGTGCAAAAGAGAAATAAATGGAAGTATTGTTAAGCCACTAATGTTATGGAGTTACTTGTTACTGCAGTGGAGTTCTTAGGCAGTACAGTTAACACACTTGGCTGCTAACCAAAAGTTTGGAGGTTTAAGCCCACCCACAAGCACCTCAGAAGAAAGGCCTGACGATCTACTTCCAAAATATCAGCCACTGAAAACCCTGTGGAGCACAATTTTACTCTGACACACATGGGGTTGCCATGAGTCAAACTCACTTCAAAGGCAGCTGGTTTTATATTGGCAACAGCATAACTTAAACTCTCCTGACTAATACAGCCCGTTAGAATATAAGGTCCACTAGGACAGGATTTTTTTTTTTTTTAATTGTATTTTAGATG
This sequence comes from Dugong dugon, assembly GCA_030035585.1. Taxonomy (NCBI): domain Eukaryota; kingdom Metazoa; phylum Chordata; class Mammalia; order Sirenia; family Dugongidae; genus Dugong; species Dugong dugon. The sequence goes on from CM057462.1 coordinate 96,734,342, forward strand.
AAGGTTTACAGAACAAACTAGTTTCTCATTAACAGTTAGTACACATATTGTTTTATGACAGTGGTTAACAACCCCGCAACATATCAACACTCTCCTTTCTTGAACTTGGGTTCCCTATTACCGGCTTTCCTGTCCCCTCCTGCCTTCTAGTCCTTGCTCCTGGGATGGTGTGCCCTTTTAGTCTCATTTTGTTTTATGGGCCCGTCTAATCTTTGGATGAAGCATGAACCTCAGGAGTGACTTCAGTACTGAGCTAAAAGGGTGTCCAGGGGCCATACTCTCGGGGTTTCTCCAGTCTCTGTCAGTCCAGTAAGTCTGGTCTTTTTTTGTGAGTTAGAGTTTTGTCCTACATTTTTCTCCAGCTCTGTCCGGGACCCTCTATTGTGATCCCTGTCAGAGCAGTCAGTGGTCATAGCCGGGCACCATCTAGTTGTACTGGACTCAGTCTGGTGGAGGCCTTGGTAGTTGTGGTCCATTAGTCCATAGGACTAATCTTTCCCTTGTGTCTTTAGTTTTCTTCATTCTCCCTTGCTCCTGAAGGGGTGAGACCAGTGGAGTATCTTAGATCGCTGTTCACAGGCTTTTAAGACCCCAGATGCTACTCACCAAAGTAGAATGTAGAATATTTTCTTTATAAACTATGTTATGCCAATTGAGCTAGATGTTCCCCGAGACCATGGTAAGACACGATTTTTGTCTGTTTTGTTTTCTGATGTATTCTGAGCACTTGAATCAGTGCCTGGCACATAATAGCCCCTCAATAAATTTGGTGAAGGAATGAATAGACTCCTGGACACCAGATCAGCATCACTGACCCAGCCCAGTTTCTAACTTTCTCTGAAATGTAGCTAGTTCCCAGGATTTAAGCTTGAAAGCTCCTTAGGAATAGGGACTAAATCACAGCCATCCTTGCATTGTCCTTAGTTACTTGCAAAGAGCTTGGTACAGTGTGAACATTTAGTAAATACCTATTGACTGATGAATAGCAATAACTAACTGGTAGACCAATTTCTCTCCTGTGCTCCTCAGGTGGAAAGCTCGTGCTGGGAGAAGGAAGATGGCCCATTCTAGTTCATGTACCCCCACAGGCTCAGCAGAGGATCTTGTTTCATAAAGAAAATTAAGGCTGTGCTGCCTGACCTTCCTGAGCTCCTCCTTCTCTGACCTAAAATCTGACCTATCTCCATATCTGTTCTCACCTCTTTTCTGCCCTCCTCCTGTGTTCAAGTGACTATGAAAATTGTACTATTCTTTCCAATTTCTCACCTCCCATTCATAACCTCAACCCACTATCTTCTGGTCTCTAACCACAATTCTGCTGAACTTCCTCTTACTGATAGCACCCAAGTTCTGATTGCCAAAGCCAGTGGGATTTCTTATGGTATGTAATGTATTGGAGACCTTCAATCTCCTAGTCACCTGCTACACTTCTGGCTTCCACAGCACCGCACTCTCCTGGTTCTACTTGTCTTTCTCTGACCATGCTTGCTCTTTCTTGGGCTGTTCTTCCTCGGCTCATGCCTTAAATGATCCCCAGGATGCTGTCCTCAACACGCTTCCCCACAGTGTCAACTACTAGCTGTAGACTGATGCTTCCCAAGTCTTCATCTCCAGCCCTGGTCTCTCCCGAGCTTTAGCTGACTTACCCATCTGCCAGCTGGACAGCCCCTCCTGATGGCCCGCCCGCCTATTGGATGCCTCTTGTGCACCATCTCATATCCTCTTGGCCTCAGCATGGAGGTCAGCAGTGGCTCTGGCAAGCCGTTCCACATGGGCTTTGACACACCTCGCACTGATAGTAACTTACCGCAGCAAGTGGCATACACGGCCTTGGGGCTTCTCTGAGGCTGTGTCCTAGATACCTGGAGAAGCCAGACTAACCATTGTGTATGTGCAACCCAGAAGTGAGGCGGGGGGTGGGGGAAGGATAACACTCCATGGGAAAGCCCTGGATCAATGAGGTATGAGGACCAGCGAATAAACACTTCACCTTTTTGTATCTTGGGTGGACTATTCTGAGACTCAGTTTAACTGCTCCTCAGGGGGCCCCAGGAGATTGGAGGATCCAATGCCAGTGTCCCATGACAGTGGTCAGTTTGATACACAGCCTTTATTGACTTTTCATCCTTCCATATTCTTCACTCTCCCTGATCCCCTACTCCCACTCGCTGGAATCACCAAATAAATGATGAGCACATGACCTTTGTCCCAGGCCTTGCTTTGGGGGGAGATTCAGGCTAAGATACGACGTGTTTTTTTAAAACTATTTGACAACTCCATGTGTGCAGAATAGAACTGCATTCCATAGGGTTTTCAATGGCTGTGATCTTTAAGAAGCAGATCACCAGGCCTGTCTTTAGAAAGATATGCCATAGGCACCTCCATCTCAAAATATCTAAAACAGAAACTTTTGTCTTTCCCCCAGTCCAACTCTTCTTCCTCTACTCTTATCCCACTCAGTCATTAAAGCTAAAAACCCGAGACGCATCCTTGACTCCTGCCTCATCTCATCTTGATCTCAAGTCAGTCCTAAATCTGTCCCTTCACACCTTCCCTGAAACCATTGTTTAAGCCCTATCATCTTACCTAAAAACTGTTGCAACAGCTTCCTTTTGGTCTCCTTGTCTGTACACCAGCCCTCTCAAATCCAGCTGCCAGCATAAAATACTTAAGCACAAATCTTGCCCTGGCATTTCCTTGCTTAAAGCCCATTAAAGGCTCCTTGCCACAGGCAGGATAAACTACAAGCAACCTAATACGGCACAGGGGGTCTTCTGTGTCTGGCCCTTGCCTCCCTCTCCAGCGCTACTGTCTCTGAACTCTTTATGCTTCCCAGCACAGTTTCCAGCCTTACATTTGCCAGAGAGAAAGAAAAGGCTCATCTTGAAGAAATCTCTCATTTTGTCTCTAAGGGCAGTATCCCAGCAGCACAGCTGCTATGTAGACAAAGTTGGCAGCACTATTCTTTAAATTCTCAAGATCACAGTGTTTTTCTGGGCTTGTAGCTTCATAATGGAGTCCCTGGGTAGTGCAAATGGCGAAGATGTTCAGTTGCTAACCAAAAGGCTGGAGGTTCGAGTCCATCCACAGGCTCCACAGAAGAAAGGCCTGGTAATCTACTTCTGAAAAATCAGCCATTGAAAACCCGATGGAGCACAGTTCTTCTCTGACACACATGAGGTTGCCACGAGTTGGAATCGACTCAACAGCAACTGGTTGGCTTAACTTCACAATACCCAGACCACAGGGCGGGCAGCATGTGTAGGGGCAGCATGAGGACTGGAAAAAGCACTGGAGGTAGAGTCAGAACACCTGGGTCCCAGCCTGCTGCTCTGCTGTTTGCTAGCTCTGTGACCCTGGCTCAGTTACCTGGTTTCTGTATTCACAAAGTGGGAAGATGCTATCTAACTGCCACAGGGCATGTGCAGTGCACGTAATAGTGACTATGATGATGATGATGATGGCTAGCATTTATTGAGTACCTATCACATTAGGCCAGTAAATGTTAGCCATCGTCACTGAGCACTTACCACATAACAGCAAACATTTACAGAGCACTACTGCAGTGGTAGTAGAAGAAGACACGTTGTGAGCAGATCGTGGCTCTGCTGCTAACTTAGCACTGTCATCTAAGTAAACCATTTCCCATGTCTTGACCTCAGTCTCACCTTGTAAACAATGGGGTGGAACTAGTTCAGGACTATAAACTATAAAATTCCGAGTTTATGAAGCTAACACACTGAGCTATTGCTTGTCCCATGGTGGGCTGAGCCTCCATCTCTCTTTTACCCTGACGTGCTTGTTGGGGCACACACAGCACGTTGAAGGTGACCTCACCAGCCCTTACATCAGCCTACTTCCCCTGTGTACTGGGAGAAAAGCGCTGATTGTGTCCCAGGCCAGAGAGTGAGAGATGCTGCATCTCTTGCAATTTTTTGTCGAGCACACAGTAATAATGAGGATAATTTTGTCCAAAAAAGCAATCAAGTTTTTCTGGCATGAATTGTGCTTTCAAATGCATGGAACTTACTGTCACATCACTGCCCAGTTGTACAGATTCTTATCAGAGTCAGGTCAAATCCAGGGTGAGCCCAAGACCCAATGTCAATCCACATGATGCCTGAGCCTCTTGCAAGGTCTCTTAACTGTGACTTCTTCACACCTTCCCCAAGGCCTCACATCAAGGAATGGTGGAGACCCATGTTCTACTCCCTTACCACCCTGGCCACCCATCATCCCCCTGTCCCATGATCATCTGGACGCACAATCCCACTCCCTCTAAAATGGTGCCTTTGCTGTAATCTTGAGGGTTTTGTTTTTTTTGTTAGTTTGTTTGCTTTCATCCTTTAATGCCTTACTATTTTTCTGTTCCAAGTAAAAATGTGATGAATATATTCTGGATATTTTCTCCTTTCTGTTACCACCAAAAGCTCCATAGTCTTATTTCTGATTAGTTACTTTTCCTAGATTATCCAATTTACATGACTTTCAATAGCCCACTGTTTCCTGCATAATTGATGTAGTTAAAAAAAAAAAAAAAAAAGTCCCAAAGTGGATGTGAATGGAAAAACACTTATTTGGCCACGGTGAGAGTAGTTGAAACGTGTCCACATTAAGGAAGCCACAAAGTCAAGTACAGTGATTGTTTTTTGGTTCTCTCAAAGCTGGGGGTTCCTGGAAGGGATTTCTTGGGTAGATTTTCCTCAGGGGGAGAGTTGAAGGCAGTGAAATCAGCAGGATACTTGGCCTTCATCCATTCCTTGGCACCTCATACCTTTGGCATCTGGTTGGCTGTTGGTAAGGTGGAGAGAGGAGGAGATGGACGAATGGGAGACATGCCATCTTTGGTCACAGCCCCCCTTGAACACTGACTTTCCCTTACAACTCCTATGTCTAAATGAGGCATGTGGAGGGAAGCTGGGTGTTGAGAAAGAAAGGAAGTGGTTGAAAGTGAGAGCAGGTCAAGGCGCGGTGCTAAGTTGCACAGGAAGGGGGCAGTTTCATTTGGGAAAGTTCTGTGGCAGAACATCTGGCAGCTGCTACGCTGGAGGCTGGGACTGGCCACAAAGTGAACCTCTTTGACCCGGACTGAGAGGCATCCTGACTCTGCAGAAAGACATTTCTGGCTGGATCCAGGGATGCCTGTGAAGCCCAGATCGGTGGCTGAGGCTGTGCCAAGTGGGGCTGAGGACACTGGACTCTGGACTCTGACAGACCTGATTTGCATGCAGCCTGTGCCTCCAAGAATCTACAGTTCGGTTCCTCTACAGAGCTCTCTGGTTGAAGGGTTGTGCTCAGGAGGACCTGGTTAATGCCTTTTGTTGGAGCTAGCCCTGGACTGCTTTATAAAGGTAGATTTTGTCTTGGCCAGTTGAGCCTTATGTACCATTGCTCTAGTTCACTGGGTTTTGTACTTCGCTGTGATAGCACTTTAGTTACATTTTTCTCTCTGTTTCTTAGATGCCTTCTATTTCAAGTTGAACTTTGGTCTTACCTATTAAAAACCATATTTTCCAAACAAAGATTGTGACGGATGGTCTGAAAATCACAAGGGCACTTATAGGGGAAACTCTGGAAAACACAAACAGCGTTTACGGAGCACACACAATGTGTCAGGCCTTGTGCAGTGTGGTTTCATATGTCATTTCATCCAGCCTTTGCAACACCCCTGCAGTGCAGGCACTATTACTATCCCCAATTGACGGGGAAGGAAACCGAGGCCCCTCCAACTTAAGTCGCCTCTCTGCAGTCTTGCAAATGGGACCCGCATGCAGGCCTGACTCTAGATGAGGCCCAGACACTCCAGTCCCGAGCCAGGTGTGGCCTAGATGAGGCAGGAACGTTCCGATGTTGGTGAACTGGTTTCAGATGAAACATGAACACGTAATTTTTTCCTTAATAATTAAATCTATTTTTTAAGCTTTCTTCTTATTTTGGACAAGTGATTCTCTTTTTCATTTACTATAATGATATAAAGTTTTATTTAATTAAGTTAAAAAGTGAATTTTGAAAAAGGTTTGATACAAAGCCTGGGGGCAGTGAGTTGAAGATAATAGTGATGGAATAATTTGGAAAAGGATAGTGAGAATAGCAGCACAACTGGGAGAATGTAATTAATGTCACTGAATTGTACATGCAGAAATTTCTGAAATGGTGTATCTTTGGCTATGTCTATTCTCACCAAAAAAAAAAAAAAAAGGTCTTCCAAGGTCCAGAAGGGAGAGTGTTGACATGTCGTGGGGTTGTTAGCCAATGTCATGGAATAATACGTGTACTGACTGTTTAATGAGAAACTGTTTGCTCTGATTTGTTCTGTCAACCTTCACCTAAAGTACAATAAAAAAAAAAAAAATTTAAGTGAATTTTTAAAAAGAAAAATGTTTGGTTAGTAATAGCACAGTGGGTATGTTGATAAGAAAAGAAGAACGACAATGTGCACACATGAGTGAATTTGTGGAATTCCCAGGGCTGCCCTCCAGGCTTGGTTTCAGTATTGCTGCTGGACTCCCTGACATAGTCCCTCTGCCAGCCCTCATGGGACATGCAACCGGGCCTTGTTCCCTCCCACTGGGCCTTTCCTAATCTGTCTTGCCTATGTGGGTCTGTCTGGTCTCTGGGTCATGGCCATGCCCTGTCTCCACAGGGTTAACACCAGCAATTAGGTAAATGGTGATTTTAGCAAAGGTCACACAAAGAGCTTGCTGGGAAGGAGCACCTAAGATGAAGATCAGGACACTACCCTCCACATGGGACCTGGGACACGTTGGGAGAGACAGCTGGGTCAGTGCACACACAATGAGAAAAGGTCTCTGGAGGGAAGGGGTTGGGTTCACCAGGAGGCTGAAGCCTCAGAGACCTGCTGTTGTGTCAACAGTGAAGGGGACACATTCTGGGCCTTGTGCCCCTATGACTTTGGTTGAGCGCAAGGCCTCATTCTTACTAGGCACTCATTATATTAGTTCTGAATTCACTCTCCTTGAAAGCTTTTCACAAGGAAGAGGATAACTTACATTTGTTGGGGTTGTTAGCTGCCATCCAGCTGGCCTCCAACCCATGTCATGGCGACCCCATGCACAGTGGAACAGAACGCTGCCTGTTCCTATGCTTCTCCACGGTTGGTTGTGGATCAGACCATTGTGACTCACAGGGCTTTCACGGGCTCATTTTCAGATACAGTAAAGGTTGATTGGGTACCCAACTTCATTCCTCATTCCTCCTCTACCACCAACTAATTTAGCAGCAATCTGCTTCTTGGTGACCACTGGAAATTTCTTTCACATGATCCAGTTTTCCCAGGGTCATTCCCTGAGTAAATGGATAATCAGGTCTCAGACCTGCAAGGTTCTAACCAAATCTTGAAGAGAAACTACAAATCTATTTTTTGAAGTATCCCGCCCCCTGTCCCTGCTCTCCAAAGAGCTGACTCTAGGTCAAAAGCTGTTTCTGTGCAGTTCACTCAAAAGCAAAGAACCTCTTCTGTTAAAGATCATTAAGCGGTAATATTTAACAACAGTCTACTGTAATGCCAAGTGACTTGGCCTACTAACTTGAAAGCTGTGATGCCATTTATGCTTGTGTTCAAGGTAAGAAAAAGCTAAAGCCCTGGGTAAATATTTTTGAGCAGGTAATTCTGGCTGCTGAAATATTAACAGCTACTGACAGGGACTTTAGAGTGACACTAATTTGCGTTCAGAGTCCCTGGGTGGTGCAAATGGTTAACGCACTTGGCTGCTAACCAAAAGACTGGAGGTTTGAGTCCACCCAGAGGTGCCTTGGAAAAAAGTCCCGGCAATCTACTTCCCCAAAATCAGCCACTGGAAATTCAATGGAGCACAGTTCTACTCTGACGCTCACGGGGTCGCCATGAGTCAGAATCGACTTAACAGCAACTGGTACTATTAATTTGAGCTCAATTTTTTGTTCTGCTGTGGCAATCTGGGCGTGTTACTTAAACCTCTATGAGCCTCTATTTCTTCTGCTGCTGATGGGAATGCTTAATCTCTTGTGTTGCATAGACCAGAGATTCTTTCAGGCGAACTCTGGTATTGAGGATCTGATAACGCCTGATGAGAGGGCAGGTACCTTATGTGAAGCTGGGAGTAGGAACCATTCAGTGGTTGGGCTTTCAGAGATTGGAACTGGGTCCCAAGCTGCATCAGGGAGCAGGGCCATGAATGTGGGGATCTTTTCTCTGGTGCTTACCATTCATGTGACTCAGCATTTCTCCAGTATGGGTTTCCCCTAGGGTTCGCTTCTCTTCCTTCTGTGAACTCATTTCTCCACCCTCTCCTCTGGGTGTCTTTTCTCTACCTCAGACCTTCTGCTTACTCATAATTTTGACCTATTCACGCCCTGAACTCACCCAGGCCCATCATAGCCTCTCTGGCTTCACACCTGTCAACTTCAGTTTCGGCAATTGACTGATTTTGTCTATATCTCCCGATGTGAAATTTCTAAGAGCAAGAATCTGTTTGGATAAAGCTTTTTGTGTTGGATAGTCTAGATGCTACTGGCTGGCCAATGGATTGGTTGCTGTTTGGTCTAGCACTCACCCTTGATCCCATCAGAGGGGAGTGTGCATCTCTGTGTGTGTCTCTGTGTGTGTGTCTGTCTGACGGCAATCACACCGGACAAAGCCAAGCCACAAGGGACAGCTCCCATTCAGCCGAAGGGTAGCAGGGAAATTACCCTTTTAAGGAACGGCAGACATGGTGATTAATATGGGTAGTGAAAAAAAAAAAGTATCTCATAAGGTTGTTGCGAGGATTAAATGAGATAATACTTGCAGAGGCCCTAGCACAGGACCAGGGTACATAGTAAGATAGTAAGTGCGGACAAAATGGTCGCGGTCATTCTTGTTGTTATTGTGTAATTATTGATGTTATCATTGGTACAATGACTTGGTTCCCAAAATGCATGGTAATTTGTAGCCTACTGATAGAGAATACATTGGGTGGTTTTTTTCTTAGCATATGAAAGGGAGGGGGCAAGATGAAGAGTACACCTTCTATCTGTACAACATTAAGGAGTAAAAACAACTCCCTGGAGCAACATGAAGACTTTCATCTTAAAGTTATCTGTTAAAACCACAAATGTAATTTTGTAATCTTACCTAAAGTCTTTTAATGACTTCTGATTTTTCTTAAATAAAGACAAAAATTCTTCAGGAGGCCTGTAAGGTCTACTGTGGTCTGGACCACTACATACCCATCACATACACCCCCTTCCCAGTCTCGTCCAGAACCATGAACCTGCTTTGGGTGCTGCAGCCACACCAGCTTGCTGCCCATACCCAGCGCACCTATTCACATTCCACAAAGGGTCTTGTGACATGCCCCTCTGCCTAGAACGTGCGTACCAGCCCCTTTTTCCTGGTTAATTTCCACTCACCCTTCGGCTCTCTGTTTAAATATCAGGAAAGTGCTTGTTATACGCATTCACAGAACCAACTGTTTTTCCTTCTGCTCATTTCGTTTCACTGATAGGACTATGTGATTTGTGTCCGCTTCTCCTACTAGATTGTAAACCCCATAACGGCAGGATGATGTCTGTTTTTGCTCACCTTTCTGTCCCCCAAAGGAGTCCTTGGGTGGTGCAAATGGTTAACGTGCTGAGTTGCCAACCAAAAAGTTTGTGGTTTGAGTCCACCCAGAGGTGCCTCAGAAGAAAGGCCTGGCAATCCACTCCTGAAAATCAGCCATTGAAAACCCTACGGAGCACAGTTCTACTGTTTCACACATGGGATTGCCATTAGTCAGAATCGACTCAATAGCAACTAGTTTGTTTGTTTGTTTTTGTTTTGTGTATGTGTCTCCCAAAGCCTGCTTCACTAAAGGGAGGCAAGAAGAGGAATAGGACCTCTATATGTACAACATGCAGCCACTCGATAAATATTTGTTGACTAAGTGAAACAATAATAGTTTTGCTATCAAATGCAACTGTACTAGTGCCTATCTCAGAAGTTTTGACAACACTGAGAGGCAAAATAATGCAATATTAAACTTTTTTTTAACTTAAAAACATACATGCAAAGTTCACCAAATTTGACTCTGTTCTATGCCCAAAGGAAATAACAGATTTTTTTTTAAAGCTGTTATTATCTAGGCCACATTCACTGACCAGGATGCAATAAATTTAGAAATTAACGAACAGACAACTCTAAAAAATTATACTTCTGAAATATAAAAACATACTTCTAAAGATCTCTTGGATTGAAGAGGAAATAAACCACTTGGAACTGGACCACAGTGAAAGCAACACACACACAACAAACCAATGTGATACAGCCAAAGCAATTTTCTGAAGAAAACTTTAACTTACATTTATTTATTAGAACATAAAAACAATTGAAAAGGAAAACAAAATGAAGCCAAAGAAAATAGTAAGTAAGGAATTGATTAATATAGAAGCAGAAATTAATGAAATAGGAAAAAAGAAACTCGGCAAAATTGATCCATAAGATCACAAGTTTGCTTTCTTTTAAGACAAAAATTATTTGGCCAGGATGATTAATTAAAAAAGAGAGAATGCTTAGTTGTCATCTCAGGCATGAAAAGGGACACACCTACAGGTATAAAGGATATTTTTTAAAGGGAAGATTATGCAAGAGTTTTTTTTTTTTTTTTTTTTTTGCTGCTTGGTTAAAAAAATTAATTTTAAAAAAAAAATTTAATTTTTTTTGGTTATGCTTTAGATGAAGGTTTACGGAACAAATTAGCTCCTCATTAAACAGTTAGTACACATACTGTTTAGTGACATTTATTACTAACCCCACAACACGTCAACACTCTTGCCTTCTCGACCCATTATCAGCTTTCCTGCCCCCTCCTGCCTTCTAGTCCTTGTCCCTGGGCTGGTGTACCCATTTAGTCTTGTTTTGTTTTATGGGCCTGTCTAATCTTTGACTTAAGCGTGAACCTCAGGAGTGAGTTTAGTACTGAGCTAAAAGGGTGTCTGGGGGCCATACTCTCAGGGTTTCTCCAGTCTCTGTCAGACCAGTAAGTCAGGTCTCTTTTTGTGTGTGTGAGTTAGAATTTTGTTCTACATCTTTCTCCAGATCTGTCCAAGACCCTCTATTGTGATCCCTGTCAGAGCGGTCAGAGCAGTTGAGGCTGTCTTAAAATATAAAAGTGTATATAACCTATAATTCCACAATTCCATTCCTCTGTAGGACTAGCGGGCACCATCTAGTTGTGCTGAATTCAGTCTAGTGGAGGCTGTAGTACTTGTGGTTCACCAGTCATTTGGACTAATCTTTCCCTTGTGTCTTTGGTTTTCTTCATTCTCCCTGTATGCAGAACTTTTTACCACTGAATTTGAGACTCAGATGAAATGGATGATTTTCTAGGAAATTTTCTAGGAAAATTTGTCCAAGAAAAAGTATCAAGTATTAATAAACTATTAATCATTAAAGAAATTAAATGGTTAGTTAGAAATTTACTTCCCTCCAGCCTCGGTAAAGAGCATCAGGCTAAAAGGTTTATGAACAAGGTCTCCTAAAACATGGAGAATAAATAATATGTTTACAACCTTGGGGGAGGCTATAGAATGGCTTTTAAATATAAAGACAAAAAACCATAAAAGAAAATATGAACAAATCTGACACGTCAAAACTAAAAACCTCTCTATGACAAAAGATGCCATGAGCAAAATTAAAAGACAAATGATGGTCTATGAGAAAATCCTCGCAATATGTACAACAGGTAAAAGAATAGTACCCTTGATATATAAATACATAAGAAAAAAGGACCAAAGCCCAATAAAAAAGATGAGTCAAAGATATGAACAGGATATTCACAGAAGAGATACGGACAATAAGCATAAGAAAAAAATGCTTAGCAGTCGTAAAACACCTTTTAACAACCGTCAGATTGGCAAACTTCATAAAGTTTAATAATCTCTAGAATTAGCAAGGGTGTGAGGCAATAAGTTCTCCTATAAACTGTGGAGTGTAAATTGGTAATAGTGACTGTGGAGGCAAATATGAAGCCATCTTAAAATATAAAAGTGTATATAACCTATAATTCCACTCCTCTGTAACCGTTCCTCTTGAACACCAGCATGTACAATGTGCTCACCACAGTATTATTTGCAAGAGCAAAAACTTGGAAAGGTTAAGGGAATGGCATTGGCAGTGTGGTCAGCCAGAGGAGGCTGGGCCCAGAAGTAGGTGAGAGTCAAGCTGTGGAGAATGCCAGAAAGGGTTACTGTATTGGGGTGAGGTTGCTCTGGAGAGAGGGCTGCAGAGCTGGCTGACAGGATTTAGACTGACTGAGAGCCATGGCCAGGCCTCCAAGTGGCCACAGTACCCACAGGGATTAGACTGAGGTTGAATCAGGCAAGCGGCAACCAAGAGAGATGAAATAATGAATTATCAGCCTCAGACTTCAGCACCAATACCAGCAGGGCAAGAAGCAAGCAGGGAGGCAAGGACATTACCCTGGAGACCAGAGGAGGGAGAAGTTGTGGCCCCAAGGATTCTGGCTCTTCCATTTGACCAGGAAGCAGCTTTAGCCATACGTCCACTTTCATACCAAGACACCATTTTAGGGAGGAAACCAGGAGGAGGGAAATGCTGTCTGAGACAAAGAAAAATTTTATCGAAGAAACCTGGTAAACCATCTAAGAGGGACTATTTAAATAATCAGATTAGACTTCTCTTTAAATCAGATTGACTTCTGAGCTAATCTTTCCTCCCACTCATCAATGGATGTGATTTGGTGAGGAAGAACAGCTCAGCATGAAAATTACATTTTTCTTTGAATATCCAAGTTATAAAGAGAGTTCATTTTGAGATCCTGCTGCCCTCTGCTTTTCATTTTTCTCAGGAGAGTACATAGTCAAATCTCAAAGTTCAAAAAGAGACGGCATTAAAGATTTTCTAACAAGTAAACTGCTGATTTAATGGAAACAAATTGCAGAAAGCTCTTGGATTTTAAACGTGGGCCCTAAAGAAGGTGATGAACCTCCACCCCAAGAGCCACACCTGAGAGGGAAGTAGGGAGCAGATGCAGTGACTGGAAATCCCTGAGGGTTCAGAGAGGCCAGCCCTGGCTTGTGCCAAGAGATGTTAGGGATTCCTGGGTCGATTTCAGTTCTCTCTCTAGTGATGATTAGTGCTATGTTGACCTTACTGAATGAAGAAAGAGAGAAGTGAATTTCAGGAAGAGCCTGAACAGCTTCCACTCTGATGGGAATAAAATATTAATAGTAACAATAATAATTAAAACTTAGCTATGATTCATTTGGAGCCCTGGTAGTCCAGTGGTTAAGAGCTCAGCGGCTAACCAAAAGGTCGGCAGTTCGAATCCACCACTTGCTCCTTGGAAACCCTAGGGGCAGTTCTACTCTGTCCTATAGGGTCACTATGAGTCGGAATCTGCTTGACAACAGCAGGTTTGGTTTGGTTTTGGTTATGATTCATTCAGGGCTTACTAAGTGCACTATTCTGAATATTTTACATACATTATCACAGTTAATCTTCATTATAATCTTATGAAAATAGCTACTATTATTATCTCCAGTTTTACAAATGGGGAAGCTGAGGCTCAGAGATGGGTTGTCTGCAGATATGTTCACTAATTCCCCCCATCCCAGTATGCACGTGCCTCTCTTCCTTAAATCTGGGCTGGCCTGCTACAACTTTCGCCAGTAGAATAGACTGGAAGTGATGCTGTGATCATTCCAGCTAGGCATTAAACAGCCTGGCAACTTCTATTTCACTGTCTGGGGAGCCAGCTGCCATGTAAAGAAGTCTGACTACTCTGCTAGAGAGAGAGGTCACATGGAGAAAAAGAAAGAAGGAAGAGGGAAAGGCCCAGCCAGGCCCTAGCTGTTCTAGTCACCCCAGCTGAGGTGTCAGACATGTGAGTGACCTCAGCTGACACCGTGTGGAGCAGAAGAATCAACCCAGTTGATCCACAGAATACTAATAACTAATAAAATCATTATTGTTTCAGGCCATGAAGTTTGGGAGTGGCTTTTTACACAGCAATAAATCCTTGACACGAAAGGTTAGGAGCTGTTCAAGGTCACACAACTTGTAAGTGTCAGATCCAGGACTTGAGGCCAGGTCTTTCTGACTCCATCATCCATGCTCTTAACAGCTGCATGATACTAAAAGAGACAGCTACATGAGCAAAGACTATAAATCACTGAAGATATAGTCATTATTAGCAGAAGTCTACTAAATCCTAGAATAGGAGAGCTGAAGGAAGAAAGTGGAAGAGAAAAAGAAACACATCAAGGGTGGAGATGAGCTTCATGAAGTTTGAAAAAAAGAATGTGTTCAACAAGTATCTACAACGCTTGAGGCAATTTCCTAGGTACTCTGAGGGATTCAGAATTGAATGCAACAGGGCATTTGATCTCAAAAAGACAGCAACCTAACTGGAAAGAGGAACAGTGAATAAAAATAACAATATACAAGGCAAAGAGTGGTAGGGGAATAAAGGCAGGCAGGAGGGCAGGGAACCAGCGGTGAGGGCTCATTATGGGCCTCACATTCTTTCTATCATCCAGTCTTTCCAGTAACCTGGAGAGATCACCACCACCAATTGCCTGTCAAGTTGATCCCGACTCATAGTGACCCCATATGTGTCAGAGTAGAACTCTGCTCCACAGGTTTTTCAATGGCTGCTTTTTCAGAAGTAGATTACGAGGACTTTCTTTCAAAGTACCTCTGGATGGACTCAAACTGCCATCCTTTTGGTTAGCAGCCAAGAACCTAAACCTCTTGCATCACCCAGAGAGGTATTATTACCCTATGTGACATCAGGAAGTAAGCTTATGGATTTAATTGCCTCCACACAATATGTCATCAACAAAAAGATACAAATTGATTCCAAAAGCGTTTTAGATAAAGGGTGAGAGATCCAGAATGAGCATTTAAGGCAGTACAGCAATGTTGAGGGGAGATTTTAAAAAATATTTTAAAATTAATTCCATAGAGGATAATAATGTTCCTGCAGCAAATTTCTTTCAAAAGTTTATTGTTACTTTTTCTTGTTACAAAAATAACAAACAATTAAACAGAATGCTTTTAATATACAGTGTAAAGAAGAAAATAAAAACCTTCCATAGTCTCACCCCCAATGATAAACTGTTAATATTTCAGTGCACATATTCCTAGTCTTTTTTCTATGCATACATAAATACCTTTCCCAAATTGAAAATATAATATATACCATGAATATTTTTATATCCTGATTTTTAAACTTTAATATATAAGGCAAACAATTTCTCACATCACTAAATATTATTTAAAACTTGATTCGAAATAGTTTGCCATCATATGAACAGGCCCAAATTTCACCAAACCTCTCTTATTCAACGTTTAGAGGGTTTCTATTTTTTGCTCTTTTAAATAACATTGAAATGACCATCCATACATATACATTTTTTAACCCTATCTCTGATTATTTCTTTAGAATAGATTCCTGAAATAACAAATCTTTTAATGCCACCATCACAAACAAAATAGTGGCCCAGAGTGAGTCTGGTTCTGAACCAGAATGGAAAACATACTATATCTTTTCCATCCTTGGATTTTGCTCTTAAAAATTATGAGTGCCTCCCCTTGCCTCCAGGAGTTCAGATAAATACATAATAATTTATTTACAGTTCAGCTAAATAAATTATTTATTCATATTTCAGGCCAAGCCAAATAAATAAAACAAACATGTATCTTTTTATCTCAGCCCTTCCCATTGCCTGGCACATTGTAGGTATTCAATAAATATTTGGGGAATGAATGTTTATTGAATGAAATCTTTCACACATAAAGGAACATGAGGACCGAGAAATAAAAATGTGAAATTACTGTGCTTTGACTTCATTGTATGATTCACAGGCCCAGATGGTCTCCTGCATGTTTTATGGGCGAGCAGGGAGAAGCGCTGTTCTGTAATCATTGCAGTCTGGGGGAATGGTCTTGGCAGGGTTAGAGCAAAGCTTTTGGTGCAGGGGCTAACAAAGCAACTGCTCTCTGAGCCAGGGAAGTGCTGAGCTTCTCTGGCAAGCAGTGTGGGTGGCCACAGTTCCTCGGCCTCCCTCCAGTTGAGCTAATGCAGCCTTCCATGCTCTTGTCTGCTTTGTGTCACCAGAGCCCTATGGGTAGCAAGAAATCCGCCCAGAAGTGTGAACCCCCCCTTTTTCTGAGAAAAGAACTTCCAGAATGAGAACATACAGTGAGATGACTAGGGATCTCAGGAAAGAGGCCCAGAAATGACAAATTATGAGACAAAAGGGCCATTTGAAATTTGGAGTCCTAAATCATTCACTTCTCCTCCATCAAAGAGGGCTTCATTTTCTACAAGTCGCTGCCTTTACAGAATCCCAACACAGATGCTCCCCTGTCTCCTCAGAGTTTACAAAGTTCACTCCCATGAAGAATGTTTCTGTCCTACAGGTGGACATGAGAATGTGGCCAGGAAGCTCAGTGTGGTATAGAGGAGGTTACAAGCAATGGTGGAAAGAAAGAGGGAGTGGAGGCAGGGGAGTCGAGGGAGCCTGGTTTTGAGTCTTTCTGAATGACCTTGAGCATGCATTCATTCAACAAACACTTGGGTGCTCACTATGTACCAGAGCAGAGCTGTCCAAGAGAAATATGTGAGCCGCATATGTAATTTAAAATTTTCTAGTTTAAAAAAAAAAAAAAGCAGCTGCTGTCAAGCTAATTCTGACTTATGGCCACCTACTGTTTCAGAATAGAGCTGAGCTCCATAGGGTTTTCAGTGGCTGCGATCTTTCCAAAGTAGATTTCCAGGCTTTTCTTCGAGGTGCCTCTGGGTGGATTCAAACCACCAATCTTTCAGTTAGTAGCTGAGCACTTAGCTGCTTGTGCCATCCAGTGACTCCAAATTTTCTAGTAGCTTCTTTTGAAAAAAGTAAAATAGAGCAAGTGAAATTAATTTTAATAATATATTTTACTTAATCCAATATATCCAAAATATCATTTCATCATATAATCAATACAAAAATTATTTATGTGATTTTTTGACTTTTTTTTCATACTAACTCATCAGGACCCAGTGTGTCTTTTATACTTACAGCTCATCTCAATTCAGATGCTAAATTTTCACTGAAAATAGTTGATCTGTATTTCGATTTCATAAAATTTATAGCTGTAAAAGTAAGTTTGCCTACTTGAATTGTTCCAAGCATACTTAAAAACTTTCCACTAACTGAATCTGATTTTAAATTTAAGGTAATTAAAATTCAATAAAATTAAAAATTTAGTTCCTCACTCTCACTAGCTACATCTCGAGAGCTCAGGAGCCATATGTGGTTAGCTGCTACTATCTCAGCATACTACCGGAGCTCAGGAGGCAAACATGTTTAATACATTGAACCCTCCCCTCTAGAATTAAATCCAGTAGGGAATTCAGGCAAGAAAACTAACAATTACGATACAAAAAGCCTTCTTATCTAAAGCAGTTGAGACCAGAGGTTGGTAGGTTAATCTTTAGCCAGTTAAGGAGAGGAGTCATAAAAATGGCACTTAACATAAACATTTTTTCAACTTGAAATTTATAGATTCATTTTTTAATCTCCTGGGGGCAGGGCCATAAGGTTTGTTCTGAATAAGTGTTTGCTGATTAGAATTGTGGGCTGCCTCTCTTGCATAAGTCAGATCCATTATGCAGGAAAAATAACTTCCAATAAATGGGAAGAAAATTCAGAGTTGTAAATGAAGGCCAAGATCAGGGACTGGCTACAGCAAAGAAAGAAGTTGACTACAGACACTGGAGGAGCCACATGGGCAGGATCCCTGAAAATGCTGGCCACCCTGCTCACTGCCTACTCATCCACCAACCCCATGCCCTTCTCTGATAAAGAGAACTCTGGTTTTGTTCAGATAGTGAACAGAGACTTCATAAGTGATCTTATGGAAGCTGGGGATTTACCCCAGCCCCAGGGGCTGAATTATGATTGACCTAAACCTTTGCCAATCATTGGCTAACAGTGGGCATATGATTCAGTTCTGACTGATGAAATTTCAGGGTAAGTCTGCTTGAGAGCTTCTGGCCAACTTTCTTCTTAGAAGATAGACTGTCAGGAATAGAAAGTTCTTGGTCTTTGCTCCTTTCTTCCTGCTTGGAATGCAGTTCTGTGAGGAGTTGCAATGGCAATCGTGTGACCATGGGGGAAATTAACCTAAGGACAGCACTGAAGAGGGAAGATTGAAAGAAAGCACCTGGGCCCTGATAATATCTGTGGGCAGCTGCAACAACAGTGGGTAAATAAACTTCTTTATTGCTGAAGTCACTGTTCATCAAGCTTTCTGTTTCTGGAAGCTGACTATATCCTAACCTATTCCCTTGGTCTCCAGGCTGCAGAGACACCTTCCACATCTGTACCATGAAACAGATACTATACAGTATCTGAAACACATGCTGCCTGACCAAAAACCCCCATCGCCAGAAACTGCATGTCTGCCATTGAGTCATCCTATCCTTCTTTTGGTGTAGGTTTTGGAAGATAGCAAATATGTCCTTTGTTGATTTGAACCTTAGACACCTATTCTACAGTTTGTCACATGTGATGAGAACTCAATAAATCATCCCTAAGCATGATGATAAGGAGCCCTGGTGGTGCAACGGAAAGGTCAGCCATTTAAACCCACCAGCTGCTCTCTGGGAGAAAACACCAGGCGATCTGCTCCCATGAAGATTACAGCCTAGGAAACCCTATGGGGCAGTTCTACTCTGTCACACAGGGTTGCTATGAGTTAGAATTGACTCAGTGTCACACAACAACAACAACAACACCAAGTGTGATGATTCCTCTTTTCCTTTACGATCTTACCTACCCATCCAGTGTCCCTTCCAGGCCCACTTTCTCCATGAACCGCCTGTGACTGGAGCACCTCTAACATTGGCTGCCCTGGATAAGGAAGCAGGCAAGGAGAAAAAGAGGAAGACGATAAAATATGGACAGCAAAATGCGAGTGTAAGAGGCTGCTTAGAAAAACAGATCTGTATCTAGTCTTAGATCGGCGGCAATGTCCAGAGGGCAGCCAAAAGCCCAGTGAAGCAAGTAAAAGATAACAAACAGCAAGCAGCAGGCAGCAACCGACAGATTTTTCAGAGTAGGCAGGAGGTAGTCCGAGCAATTATCTAGGGATAAAGCTCAGACCCAGTGAGCAATGAAAAGAGACCGAACAATGTCAACAAAGACTTACCGGTAAATGGGGCATCAGAGGGAAAAATGAATAAAGCTTCATGTTTGCCGTAAGATACTAGATAAAGAAAGTTCCAGACCAAAAAGATATACTGAATCAGCTAGGATGAAGAAGGGAGTAGGGTGGGAAGGGGTTTTTCCGTATACTTTCTTAGAAAACATCCTTTTTTTTTAAAATCAAAATGAGATCACTAGGGACAGTGCCACTTCAGCCCACAGCCGCCACAGGAAAGTAGGTAGGGCAAGGACTTCACTGCAAAGTCACCACATAGATTCATGGAGGGGACTCCCTGAGGTCTTAGATGCTACTGGTGGTTCTGGATTGGGCTACTGGCTACAGTGATGGAGCAATAAGTAATGCACAAAGGGAGAGTTCTGGTTCCCGAATGCAACAAGGAAGACCTGGATCTGCAAGAAGTGTTTCTCTGGCCAGGAGGAAGATGATCAGTCTGGAGATAGAGGGGACTCACCGGGAGGGCAGGCTCAAAGGAGGCGTTGTGATTGATCTGATGGAATAAGGCAGTAGTGTGTATCTATGTAACAGCCACTCCCCTTGTTTTTTCCAGGAAACCTCTCTGAGGGCATGGGTTTGTTTAGGTATGCAATAGTCAGCGCTTCTTTGGCATTCAGCCTCCCTCTCCTCCCTTGACCTCCTGTCACATCCTCTGGCTCATTCCCAAACCTGGATCATTTCCACAATCCACTTTCTCCACCTTCCACTGGAGCCCCTGAGCCCACCATGTGGCTTGGCCCATCACACATCCCGTGTACCCAGGCCCTCACAGACACTAAACCAGTTTCTGTGTAGAGTCGATTCCAACTCATGGTGACCCTATGTGTGTTAGAGTACACCTGCGCTCCATAGGGTTTTTAATGGTTGGTTTTTTGGAAGTAGATCACCCAGGCTTTCTTCTGAGGCACCTCTGGGTGGACGTGAACCATCAACTTTTCTGTTAGCTACCAAGTACTTAGCCATTTTCACCTTCCAGCGACTCCCACAGATACTCTACTAGCCTTCTAATGATTTCCTGTCCATTTCTGAGCACACTTGCTGCCAACTTTCTTCATTCTCCCCTTAGATGAGCTTGATTTTAAGCAAAAGGAGTTGCTTCTACGGCCGTCCACTCACCCCAACACTCACATGCCACTGGGTCCTTGTTTCTCTCCTTTTGTCACCTACCCTCCTATCATCTCCCAACTGACTTTCTCTCAACAACTGCTGTGAATGTTCTCTTTCCTCAGCTCCAACCTCCCTCTCACCCCCGTTGCTGCTCTGGTCAGCAGATGACCTCACCGTCTACCTAGGGAATTAGGTCATCCAACATCCCTTCCACATCAGAGTTCTCCTGTGTCTTTCCCCTCTCTCCCCCTGGTTCCTGGCCACAGCAAACCCCTCCACCACCAGGAGCCGTCTGTGCTGCCTCCCCCTGAGTCACTATCACTGGTTCCCTCCCACTCCTGCGTTTCTCATCACCCCCTCACTCTGTTCTCTTTTGTGTGAAAGAGGTTTCCAACTCTAACTGTGCTTCAAATCACCCATGGAGCCTTAGAAAAAGTATGGATTTTTTTAAAAAGATATCAAGAATGGTGGCATAACTCAAAGAACATAATCAATGTCACTGAATTGTCCCTCTAGAAATTGTTGAATTGCTCTATGTTTTGTTGCGCATATTTTCACCACAATTTTAAAAAATGGCTAAGAAAAAAATATTGAAAACTAATTTCAAAGAGAAAAATATGCACGCCCTGCCCCCATCCAGGTCCCCTAAATCAGAATCTCTGGAGTGGAGCATGTTTTGTCCACCAACAGACAGTGACCTTGTGCCAGGCACTGTGATGGGGCTGGAGACACAGACACGAAACATGCACCACCCTCACCTTCACAGAGCTCACAGCCTATGAAGAAAACAGGTGCTTTCAACACAGCTGGCAGGAAGAGTGAATGCAAAGGCTGTGTGGGAGATGAGAGGAGAGTTCTTAACCCCATCTGCGGCCAGGGGATGGGATGGGCATCAGGGAAGGCTTCCTGGGGGCGGCAATGAGTTACTGTCACTTCCTACTGCTGCTTTCCCTCATTCCTTGAGATTTGACCATCTGCTCACTCTACTGAAACACTTGACAGGTTTAAATGTCCTCATTCCGTCCCCCACCCCCCGTGTATGCACTTATCTTTTTTGAAGGTTTATAGCAAATGAATAAATAAACCAAATCTGTCGCCATCGAGTTGATCCTGACTCAAGGTGACCCCACGTGTTACAGAGTAGAACTGCTCCATAGGGTTTTCAGGGCTGTAATCTTTATGGAAACAGATCACCAGGCCTTTCTTCCACAGCGCTGCTGGGTGGTTTGGAGTTGCCAACCTTTAGGTTAGTAGTCGAGTTGATACTATTTGCGCCACCCAGGGACCTGAAGGTTTATAGTGAGTTCCTAATTGACAAATTCTATGGCCCATTCCACGTGGCAGAGATAATGCTATGTATCTACCCAATCCTGTTGTATTTTCCTCTTCCTGGACACTCAGAAAGGCCGTCTTTGCTCCTCCCTCCCCATTAGGCTGGGGCCGTGCAACTGGGTTCTGGCAAATCGGTGTGAGAAGTGATGCAGGCCACTCCAAGGTCAGACCCTTACAAGTACCTGCTTCTGCGTCCTCCAGCTCCCTTGTTCCCCCTTCCCTGGAAACAATGGACACCACTGGAAGCCTTTGCAGCTTTGTGTGGACAAGCTGCAAAGTAGGGGAAGACCTCCTAGCTGGGACTGATTTTGAGGTGAGTGAAAAAGAAAACTTCATTGGGTTAAATCAGCTGAGAATGTGGGGTTTATCTGTTGCAGCTGCTTGTCTTAAATAACCTAGAAATTCTCCATTTTTGCTCATTCATTCAGTCAACACTTATTTAGCACTAGCTGTGTGCCTGGCATGGAACTATGAGTGTTTTCACTGCCCTTATTTTCTCTTCAGAGTCCACCTGGGAGCATCCTCCTGAAATTTTGCTCTCTCTAGGCCTTGGTCAAGGAACCCTGGAGGCACAGTGGTTAAGCGCTCAGTTGCTAACCAAAAGGTCACCAGTTTGAACCCACCAGCTGCTCCATGGGTGAAAGCTGTGGCAGTCTGCCTCCATAAAGATTTACAGCCTTGGAAACACTATGGGGCAGGTCTACTCTGTCTTACAGGGTCACTATGAGTTGGAATTGACTCAACGGCAGAGGGTTTGGTTTGGGATAAGCCTTGGTCACAACACGTCTGTCTGCTGGTTTTCATTCTACCCCCGTGGTGTTCTTCATTCTCCTCCTTTCCTCACACGCAAAGCAAAGGCATTTCCCACGATTTTTGCCCGTCGTTTCTCTCCCACTCTAACTCTGTTGTGTCAGTTTGGGTCCTCTAAAAAGTAGACACCAAGATAGAATTAGCCATAAACCCATTGCCCTCGAGTCAATTCCGACTCATAGTGACTCTATAGGATGGAGTAGAACAGCCCCATAGGGTTTCCAAGGCTGTAATCTTTATGGGAGCAGAATGCCACATCTTTATCCTGCGGAGTGGCTAGTGGGTTCGAACTGCCAACCTTTAGGTTAGCAGCCGAGTGCTTAACCACTGCGCCACCAGGGCTCCTTGGAATTAGCCATACAAGAGGTTTATTGCAGGAAACAACTGTGAAAGATAAAGGAGGGAGCAGGAATAGGTGGAGAGAGGCTTCACATAGCCATGCAGCTCTGATAACGGTGAAAGGACAGAGGAAGGAAGGAAGGAGGATGGAGGGCAAGAGCCCCAGGCTGCCATACAGCTCTGAGAGAGTGCTGCCCATGCTGGTGAACCGTAGAGCAGAAGTCCTTGTTAGAGGAGTCCCATGCTGGGCAGGGGTGAGCAGACTCTAGTACTCCAGATATGCTCAGACAACGACCAGGAACCGCATGGGGACAGCATTGCCTCAGCACGAACGCTGTGGTTGATCCCAGAGGTGCAGCAGCTATAAGCTGACAGCTACTACTCTCCTCATATCCAGTTCTTTCTTGAAGGGAGAGCTTAGCCACACACCCTCATGGCTGCCGCATCTATGGACTTGCTCTGTCTCTCACTGAGTCACGCTCTTTCTCCTCTTGGGAGCCTTGCGAGTTCCAGTGTGTCCCTAACACTTGATATCCTGGGAGTTAGGTGTGAGACTAGACCATCTATAAGAGCATACTTTATATACGTGGCTTAGTTCAAACATCACTTTCTCCGTGACGCTATTCTCCCTTCACACACTTACATTCCATAACACTTATGCACTCACTACCATCTTAAAAAATTTAAACCATTTGCCATTGAGTCGATTCTGACTCATGACAACCCCATGTGGTTCAGAGTAGAACTTTGCTCCATAGAGTTTTCTTTCTTTCTTTTTTTAAAAATATTTTGTTGATTTTTCTGTGAAAAGTTTATGCAGCAAATAGGTTCACATTTGACAATTTCTACACAAATTGCTCAGTGACGTTATATTTTCACATTGTGTCAACATTCTCTTTAATTGCATTCTGGTTGTTTCATTTCCAGTACTCTAGTTTCCCTACCCCCTAAACTTTTCATCTTGGCTTTAGAGTAATTGTTCACTCTTTGTTCTCATATAGTTGGTTTTTTAACGGCGCACGGTACTCATGGGTACTGTCCTTTATTTTGTGTGCCAATCTGTTATTTCACTAAAAGGTGTGCTCAGGGGATAGTTTTGGTTCACAGAGTTTTCAATGGCTCTGATCTTTTAGAAGTACACTGCCAGGCCTTTCTTCTGAGTTGCCCCTGGAAGATTTGAACTACCAACCTTTTGGTTAGCAGCCGAGCACATAACCATTTGTGCCACCCAGGGACTCCACTACCAACTTAGCTCTTGTAAAGTTCTATGTTTTAATTTTTTTTAAGTTAAATGTCTATTTTCCCTAATGGATTATGAACATTATTTCTATGTATCTTTGTATCCCTGTAGCCTGCTACTACATGAAACATACAGTAGGTGTTCAATTGTTCGTTGAAGGGATTATATTGAAGTTATTACTGGGCTGATGATGTCAAGTGGGGAAAACACAAAGAGCTGGGAGAGAAGGAGTTGTGTTCAAGTCCTAGCTCCAACGCTTACTAACTCTGTGAACTCTGTTATTTAACGTCTCTGACTCTCACTGTCTTCTCTATTAAAAAGGAATTGACCTTAATTAACTACCAACTCTGAAAAGGCATTTCACACATGGTAACTAACTCACTGAATGGGGGTTTGCTACAGTGACAAGGTTATTGTAAGGATCAGCAAAAACCTTGGATGTGAAAGCCTTAGGCAGGCTCTCAAGCTCTGTAAGAACATGTTGTTAGTGTTAGTTGCCTTTGAGTTGATTCTGAAGTAGAACTGCTCCATAAGGTTTTCAGTGATGTGACCTTTCTGAAGCAGATAGCCAGGCCTGTCTTCCCAGGCGCCTCTGGGTGAGTTTGAACTGCCAACATTTTGACTAGTAGTAGAGCACTTAACCATTTGCACCACTAAAGGATCCTTGTAAGAACAAAATATATTATTACCACCTTTGTGCACACAGGGGCCCTGGTGGTGCAGTGGTTAAGAGCTTGGCTGTTAACCAAAATGTCGGCAGTTGGAATCCAGCTGCTGCTCCTTGGAAACCCTATGGGGCAGTTCTACTCTCTCCTATAGGGTTGCTATGAGTTGGAATTGACTCCACGGCAATGGGTTTTTGTTTGGATTTGTGTTTGTGTGTATGTGTGTGCGTGTGCACACACAAATTCCGAATCTTTATTTCTACCCTAGCCTTAATCCCCAACTCCAGGCTTACACTCCATTTCAGGCTTGCACCATTTCAGGAGGTAGCATACAATCAAGAACCGATGGTACCGAAGAAAGAAGTCCAAGCTGCGCTTGAACAGAATGGCGAAAAACAGAGCTCCAGGAATTGATGGAATATCAACTGAGATGTTTCAACAAACAGATGCAGCACTGGAGGGGCTCACTCATCTATGCCAAAAAAATTGGAAGAGACTACCTGGCCAACCGAATGGAAGAGATCCATACTTGTGCCCATTCCAAAGAAAGGTGACCCAACAGAATGCAGAAATTATTGAACAATATCATTAATGTCACACACAGTAAACTTTTGCTGAAGATCATTCAAAAGCAGTTGCAGCAGTACATCGACAGGGAACTGCCAAAGTTCAAGCCGGATTCAGAAGAGGACGTAGAACGTGGGATATCGTTGCTGATGTCAGATGGATCCTGGCTGAAAGCACAGAATACCAGAAAGATGTTTACCTGTGTTTTATTGACTATGCAAAGGCATTCAGCTGTGTTGATCATAACAAATCATGGATAACATTGCGAATAATGAGAATTCCAAAACACTTAATTGGCTCATGAGGAACCTGTACATAGATCAAGAGGCAGTTGTTCGAACAGAACCAGGAGATACTGCTTGGTTTAAAGTCAGGAAAGGAGTGTCCTTTCACCATACTTATTCAATCTGTGTGCTGATCAAATAATCTGAGAAGCTGGACTATATGAAGAAGAACACGCGTCAGGATTGGAGGAAGTCTCATTAACTACTGCAATAAGCAGATGACACAACCTTGCTGGCTGAAAGTGAAGAGGACTTGAAGCACTGACTGATGAAGATCAAAGACCACAGCCTTCAGTATGGCTTACACCTCAACATAAAGAAAACAAAAATCCTCACAGCTGGACCCATAAGCAACATCACGATAAACAGAGAAAAGACTGAAGTTGTCAAGGATTTCATTTTATTTGGATCCACAATCAGTGTCCTTGGAAGCGGCAGTTAAGAAATCAAACAATACACTGCACTGGGCAAATCTGCTGCAAAAGACCTCTTTAAAGTGTTAAAATGCAAAGATGTCACTTTAAGGACTAAGGTGCTCCTGACCCAAGCCATGGTATTTTCAATTGGCTCACATGCATACGGAAGCTGGAAAATGAATAAGGAAAGCAGAAGAAGAATTGACGCCTTTGAATTATGGTGTTGGCGAAGAATATTGAATATACCATGAACTGCCAGAAGAATGAACAAATCTGTCTTGGAAGATATACAGCCAGAATGCTTCTTAGAGGCAAGAATGGCAAGACTTCGTCTCACATATTTTGACATGTGATCAGGAGGGACCAGTTTGTGGAGAAGGACATCATGCTTGGTAAAGGGGAGGGTTGGAGAAAAAGAGGAAGACCCTCAACGAGATGGATTGACACAGTGGCTGCAACAATGGGCTCAACCATAACAACAATTGTGAGGATGGCAGAGGACTGGACAGTGTTTTGTTCTGTTGTACACACAGTCGCTTTGAGTCAGAACCGACTCAACAGCACCTAACAACAACAACAACTCCAGATCAAAGACTCCCCTTGTTCACAACAAATTGTAAGGAAATGTTTTATATCAGTATTTAGTTCTTCCCATATCAGGCCCTAAGCCATTCTTTCTGGCCTTATCTTAAGCTATTTCCCTATAAGGCAGACCCTCTGCAGTGATCAAAAAGGCCTGCCTGGTCTCTGAGCCTTTACTCACAATTGACCTCTGCTTTGGGAAGTTTTCACCCCTCTCTGCCTACACAACTCGTGTTGTTCTTAAAAACCAAGATCAGATTCCACGGCCAAGAAGCCATTTCTGTCCTCCCCCACCAAAGTGATCTCTCTTTATTCTTACTTCTACTACTGCTAGTAATACTACTAGGACTACTTGTACCACTACTATTACTACTAGCTAGTTAAACGAATTGGATCTGGAATCAGACTGTCTGGGTTTGTATTACCATTTACTAGCTGTAACCACCGAGGGCACTGGTGGCTCAGTGGTAGAATTCTCATCTTCTGCATGAGAGAACCAGGCTCAATTCCCAGCCAATGCACCTCAAGTGCAGCCACCACCTATCTGTCAGTGTTGCTATGATGCTGAACAAGTTTCAGTGGAGCTTCCAGAATAAGACAGACAAGGGAGAAAGGCCTGGTGATCTACTTCTGAAAATCAGCCAGTGAAAACCCTATGATCACAACAGTCTGATCTGCAACTGATCGTGGGGCTGGCGTAGGACCGGGAAGCATTTCATTCTGTAAAAATGATATGGGGGCAGTGTCTGACCTCCTCTAACTTCACAAGGGTAAAGGAGAATCAAAAACAACAGCCCAAGGATGATTCCTATAAGGCAAGCCTCCTCTCTCCACCATTTTTACCTACTCTGAGACCCACTGTCCCTCCCACAGCAATCTCTACCTCGCTGATGGGTTCTATCATTCATTGCAATGGCACATAGAACTCACAGACCATACTCATGACTATGGGCTTTATTAGGAAATTAACAGGTTACAATTCAGACTCAGTAACACACAAGGATATAGCTCTTCCTTCAGGACAGCCTCTTCCCAGCCGTGCTCGCAGACTCTCCTCTCCCTGGACCTAGACCTCTGCCCAAAGGTACTTAGCTTTCTCTCTCCGTGGACCGGGAAGCCCACTGTGCCATCTCCTGCTGCTGAGTCTCTGCTGCCGGGTCTCTCCTGCCACCGCTTCTCACGGTCTTCAGGGTTACAGCTCTCTCACTCTGTCTCCTGGTCCCAGGAGCTTCGCAGTGCAGGGATCCCAGGTCCGAAGAACATACCGGCTCCTGGCTGTTCTTCCTTAGTGGTGGTGGTAACTTCTCTTCTTTCCCACCTCTGGGGTGGCTCATTTCAAGCGATGGCAGAATTTAGCAATCCCCTTGGTGGGCCACAATTATCCTATCACACAGTCCTGCCCAGTCACTTGGGTGGAAGTTACAAGACCATGGCTAGAAAGGTCCCACAGAAGCAATCTATGGCACTGCACATTCCATTGTGTATGGGGTCCCTAAAAGCTATGTGACCTTGCTATCTGTCTTTATTTTAGTTTCCTCATCTGTAAAATAAGGATAAGAATCCTTTTCACCTCACAGGGTTATTATAAAGAACCAAATGAAATAATACAGATAATCCGCTTAGTATTGCAATTAGCACAATCCCCATAACTACCCACAAGTAGGCACTATTATGGTCTCCGTTTTACAGATGAGAAAACATCTGTCTACACTATAAATATGGCACTTAATTAGCAGTGTATTTTCATGTGGCAGGGTTAGTTTTATTGAGCTCTGACTATGTTCAAGTACTACGCTAGTCCCTTTACATCTATTATCTTATTTATTTCTTACAATGATCCATGAGTCCTCTTTTTTTTTTTTTTAAATAAACAAGGAAACTGAGGCCCAGAAGGAAAATAAACTTGCTCAAGGTTCTGTTAGTTGCTATGGACTTCAAATCCAACACCAAACTCTGTACCACATCACCTCCTTGATAGGTATATGTCTTACCAACCAGATTGTAGGTGACCTGGGGTCAGTGTCTATGTCTGCATTTCTTGCTAAAGCCTGCCTCCCAAGCACCACGTTCTATGAACAAGTACTCAGTAAATACATTTTGATTGGTTGATTAGTTTATTCCACATTTATTGAATGCCTCTAAAGTGCCAGACAGACAAAAAGGCAAAGCAAAAGTTAAATCGTAAGTAGTTAATACTATTATAGAAGCATGTAGAGAGGGTGTTTAACAAAACGAGCAATCAACTGACTGACTCAGTACCCATCAAAGAGCATGATGTACAAATGTCCCACTCTGTTTAGCAGTGGCCTGGCTAGAAACATCCAAGTAGCAGGCAAAAATTTCAGGAAAGGGCTGCCTCACCCTTTGTAAGATTTCAAAATGTTGCAAACAGCTCTCTAGCAATGTTGTCCATGTCAGATCAGGACAAAGAGATTGCCAGGAAGACAGCTGTCTCCTCTGCTGACTCTTACTCACTGCCTACCAACTGAGTGCTTCTCCCCTCCAGACCACAGCCACGGGCGTAAATAACAGTCCAGCTGACGTGGGTACAATATGTAAAAGAAAGGGGTGTTCAACCCCAGGCACTGAGCAAACATCACTGACTGCATCCTCACTCCACTCTGAGAGGACCATTTCAAACCTCCTCCCCCTCCCCACTTCAGCTGATGGCTTTAATTCATACTTCATTGAAAAACCAGAGATTTCCAAAGGAAATTACTGCATCTTCCCATCACTAAATTCCTAAGCCTATCTGAATCTGCACTCATTTTTCTCCTTACTCCCTCTTGTTACCATGGAAGAAGGGACCCACCCATGATCAAAAGCCAATCCCTCTGCTTGGCTCCAGAAGCCATAGCCTCTTGCCCTTCCAAGGACTTGGCTTGTTCATTGTTCACTTTTTCTTCCATCATCCTCCTCTCCCTCTCTTGTGAATCAGTCCCACTGACATAACAACATCCTCTAGCATCTTCTGTGTTAAACAAACAAACAAACAAATGCAGCCTTGACCTCACATCCTCCTCTGGCCACTGTTTGGGTTTCCTTTTTCTGCGCTGCAACCTGAAACTCCTTTCGCACAGTAAGCTGGTGCAACTATAGAGCTCCCCTTGTTTGTTTTTCTTCTCTCAGACATTACAGTCCTGCTCTGCCTATTGTCCAATGTCTGAAAGCCATTGTTTCATATATATTTTCCAGGTTTCTAGTTGCTTAAGATAAAAAAGGGTAAGTTTAGTCTCTGTTCCTACATCTAGGCTAGAAGCAGAAGTTTCAATTCCCACGATTATAAAAAACTGTTGTTGTTGTTGTTAGGCATCAGAGAGTTGGTTCCGACTGACAGCAACCCTGTGTACAACAGAATGAAACACTGCCTGGTCCTGTGCCAACCTCACAATTGTTGCTATGTCTGAACCCAGTGTTGCAGCACTGTGTCAATCCATCTCATCTAAGGTCTTCTTCTTTTTCGTTGACCCTCTAACTTACCAAGCATGATGTCCTTCTCCAGAGACTGGTCCCTCCTGATAACATGTCCAAAGTATGTGAGACGGAGTCTTGCCATCCTCACTTCCAAGGGGCACTCTTGCTGTACTTCTTCCAGGACAGACTTGTTCGTTCTTCTGGCAGTTCATTCAGCAGTCAGTATTTAGTATTCTTCACCGACACCACAATTCAAAGGCATCAATTCTTCTTCAGTCTTCCAATGTGTATCTATAAAAAATATTTTTAAATTTTGGATATTTTAAGAATATTTTAAATATACAATACATATACTGTCCTTTTTTTCTTAATATTTGTTTTCTTCACTCAAAGTAATTCCTCTAAGATTCATCATTGTTGATGCAGGTAGCTACAATTCATTCATTTTCAATGCTGTATAACATTCCGTTGTGTGAATATACTAAGACTTACTTATCCTTTCTGTTGTTGATGTTCATTTGAATTGTTTTAGTTTTGTGCTATTATAAACAATGCTACTAGGAATATTCTTATACACATCTCCAAGTAGACACAAGCAAGAATTTCTCTAGGGTATAGTTGTTGTTGTTGTTAGGTGCTGGTGAGTCAATTTTGACTCATAGTGACCCCATGTGACAGAGTAGAAATGCCCCATAGGGTTTTCTTGCCTGTAATCTTTAAGGGAGCTGATCGCCAGGACTTTCTCCCATGGAGCTGATAGGTGAGTTCAAATCACCAACCTTTTTATTAGTGTTTTAGGCTGGATTCTCTAGGGAAGCAAAACCAGTAAAGTGTGTGTGTGTACATATATATATATATATATATATATATATATATATATATAGAGAGAGAGAGAGAGAGAGAGAGAGACATGTTTATCTCAAGGAAATGGCTCATGTGGCTGTGGAGGCTGGCAAGCCCCAAATCCGTGGGTCAGGCATCAGTCTGGAGGTTTCTCCAGATTCATATGGTTACAGGGACTGATGAACCCAAGATCAGCAGGTCAGATGACAGGCTGCTGGCCCACAGAGCTGCAGAAGCTTATGAAACCCAGTATTAGCAGTCAGACAGCAGGCTGCTGGTTCATGTCCCAAGAACTGGAGCTCAGAGGATGACAAATTGGATGCAGAATCCAGAGCAACTGAGAGAGCTTTGCAAGAATATCGATCTATCTATCTATCTATACATAGGACGCAGGCCACGCCCCTGAGGAAACTCCCCTTACAAGTGATTGGTTGATCACATCAGATCACATCATGGGGGATGACTACATCATTACATAACTGCCAAACTACATCATTACATAACTGACAAATGACCGAGAATCATGGCCCAGATAAGCTGACACACAATCTTAACCATCACAATTAGCAACCAAGTGCTTAATTGTTGGGCCACCAAGGCTTCTTGGGTTTTAGGGTAGACAGTGTCAATTTTATAGGATAATGTCCTTCTTTTCATTTTGCATTCCACTGGGCTACTTTCATTTCTTCAACTCACTCTTTACCAACTTGGGGCCTGTCTTAGGCTGAGTTCTCTAGAGAAGCAAAACCAGTAAAGCATATAAATATATACAGAGAGAGATTTATATCAAGGAAATGGCTCACGTGGTTTTTGTAAAGGCTGCAATGTCCCAAGTCCATAGGTTAGGATAGAGGCTTCTCCTGATTCACATAGCCACAGGGGCTGGCAAAACAAGACGGGCAGGTCAGCGAGCAGGGCTCTTGCTCACAGGCTGTAAAGATCAATGAATCCAAGATGGGCAGGCAAGACTGCAGGTAAGCTGCTAGCTCAAGTCCAAAGAACCGTAAGTCAGACAAACAGGAGCCAGCTACAGGATCCAGTGCAAGCAAAAAGCCCCCGAGCCTTGCCAGAATGTCTGCTTATATTTGATGCAGGCCACACGCCCAAGGAAACTCCCCTTCAACTGATTGTCTACTCAGCAGATCCCATCATGGGGGTGATCACATATCATATCTCAACAGGGAAGTGATCACAATCTTATACGACTGCCAAAACACTGAGAATCATGGCCCAGCCAAGCTGACGCACAATCTTAACCATCACAGGGTGTTTGCATAAATTATTTCCCTTACCTGAATCACTTTTCCCACTTTCTGTTTACAAAGCTTGCCTTTTGCACTCTTTAGGAGTCAATCTTAGTATCACCTTTTTGGAGAGATCTTCTCTAACCACACACTCAAAAGTAGGTTTCCCCCTTTTATTTTCTATCATCATGCCCAGTTCATTTAATGTCTCTCACCCCCACTAGGCTAAGGGGCATGAGGGCAGGGACAGTATCTATCTCGTTAAACATTGCATAATCTAGTGCCTAGCTCAATAGCTGGGATGCTGTAGACATTTTAAAAATGTTTCCTGGATAAGTGAACAAAATAAGCAAATAAATAAAAGATATCATCTCTGTTTTACAAATCAGAATATTGAGATTCAGAAGGGGTTATATAAAAAGGCAACATGATACAGATAGTTACTGAATAAGCCAGGATTTGATTATAGGGTAAAATTTTCAAAGCTTTGGATAACAGTTAAAATAACTAAACCTTCCATTAGTTATGGGGGTGATTGTTAGTTTCTGAGACCAGTTCAACATCTAGAATCCCAAGACTCTGGAGAACTTCTCGAGCAGAAACTAACTAGAATTCATCCATGGGCTATTGGGCATCTTTGTCTAGCATGCTAAATATAGATACTTTATAGATTGTTGCTGTATCATAGAAGAGTTTCTATGGCAGGTGGGGAAGGGCATTACTTGGACACATTTCACCAATTAAACTTGGACTCTTTCACTGATCTAAGATCAAACTTATCTGCATTTGAAGATAAACTAGAATATGTTCTTATGAATTAGTCCTTGAATACAGGAATCAAGTCTTTACATCTTGGTATCCTAGGTGTCTAGCAGGGTACCTAACAATAGTGGGTACTCAATACATATTTAAAAAAAAAAAAAAAACTGTTGCTGTTGGGTTAATTCAATTCATAGCGACCCTACAGGACAGAGTAGAACTGCCGCATAGAGTTTCCAAGGAGCAGCTGCTGGATTTGAACTGCTGACATTTTGGTTAGCAGCCAAGCTCTTAACCACTGCGCCAACAGGGCTCCAAAAAAACCCATCGCTGTCGAGTCAATTCTGACTCACAGGGACCCTAAAGGACAGAGTAGAACTGCCCCATGGGGTTACCAAGGAGCAGCTGGTAGAGCTCTTAACCACTGTGCCACCTGGGCTCCAGACATAGTAGATGGGTGAAAATGGCAGAAGTTGGTGGATCATGAGAAGGGATACCATTTCACTTGAAAGGTAAAATAATGCTCCTGATAATATACAGACAAGTTTTTTTAGTATAATATATATGAATATAAATGAATTAATTACAATAATAAATTGCATGTTCTTAAGTTATTATAAACAATAAGCATTATAAGTTATAGTAGAATTAAGTTACACAATAAACCAGGATATTCTGGCCAAGAAGACTCCATTAAAGCTGTGGAATTATCGGTAGAACTCTCGTATATGGTAGAAAGAACTACAGCCGCATACCATACACACACACACACACACACACACACACACACACACACACCCCTCATCATGAAAGCAAAACTAAAATCTAAGGGATAGCAACATAATGTCAGTTGTTATTGTAGAGGCTATGTGGCATCTTGGGTAAAAACAGAGGCATGAGTATCAGACCTGGGTTCAAACCCAGCTTTGCTATTTCATACCGTAAAACCTCAACAAGTCACAACTCTGAGCTTCAGTTTTCTTACCTGTAAAATGAGGATTAACACCCCCTTCACAGGGTTATCGTGAAGGCTAAATGAGATACTTGTTTTGTTGTTGTTAGTTGCTGTTGAGTTAGCTCTGAGAGAAGTGTTTAAAACAGTGCCCGGTACATGTTAAATTTCAGAAAATGATTGTGTACCTATCACCATCACCACTTTCTTCATCATCATCATCAAACAACTTGAACAATCAACAACTTGAACAATCATCGGCATATTTATAATCTGAGAAACTTCACACACTCTAATGGTCAGCTTCCAAAAAAAACCAAACCTGTTGCCATCAAGTCAATTCAGACTCACATCGACCCTATAGGACACAGTAGAACTGCCCCATTAGGGTTTCCAAGGAGGGGCTGATGGATTTGAACTCTGGACCTTTCGGTTAGCAGCCAAACACTTAACCATTGTGCCACCAAGATTCCAAATCTATCATGTTTTGCGACAGTGCAGAAAGCGTTCTTGCCATGTCCTCATTTTTCCTACTCAAATAATTGATCACTGTAAAGTACCTGGCCAACTGCATTATCTGTTATGATAACAGCTAATGCCAGATGCACTGGAAACAATATAACAACATTAATGCCCATTCCAGAGGAGGAATACTGAACTGAGTCCTCATGATCAAGTAACAATTTAAATTAAAAAAAAAAGACCCAGACAAAAGTTTGAGAGTGGGAGAAATACTCTCTTGCACAATGAAGGGGAAAGAAGCTAGGCAGACCTGTGATTGAATCCTGGGTTCCATCCCATTACTTACGATTCTAGAAGCTAGATAGCTTGTAAGCAACAGTTTCCTCATTTATAAAGTAGAAATATACCAGTCTCTTGAGATTGTTGTAAGGATTAGATAATATGATCTCTGCTAAATTGCTGAGTAGCACACCCAGCACAGAGCAAACACTAAGAAAAAAAGGGTCTCTTTTTTCCTTCCCAAATGTCAGGGGCAGCTGGGTGGGAGTGGGAGAGTCTTGTTTGAGGCACTGGAGGAGCGGTCTTCCTGTTTTTACAAAAGTATGAATTAAGGAAACAATAAATAATGGGGAGGCAAAGGAAGAGGAATTGCTGTGTGCCCTCTCTTTAATTTTTCTCTGACTTCCATTTCTTGTTGTCTGCATGTACTTTCTTCTTAGGGCTGCATTGCAGCCTAGATGCTGTCAGAACAAAATGTCATAAAGATAAGAATTCAGGTTTGGAAGCTATAATAAGGGCATCACATTGAAATAAACCTTTGGTGGTTATGCATTTTTATAAAAATTAATTAGTTCAGTGGTTAAGCCCTTAGCCGCTAACCAAAAGGTCGGTGGTTCAAACACACCAGCCACCCTGCAGCAGGAGAAAAGACCTAGCAATCTGCTCCCTTAAAGATCACAGCCTAGGAAACCCTGTGGGGTAGTTCTACTCTGTTGTATGGGGTTGCTATGAGTCAGAATCAACTGGACGGCACACAACAACGACATGAAGATTCAATTCTTCTTTCAACGCATGACTGAGTATCAACTCTGTACTGTGAACTGTGCTAGATATTAGTAACACAGACATAACACTGCCTGTTCAAGTGGTTTGCAGTTCAGATCCTTTCCTCTCACCCCCACCCTGCCAATGTGACTGCAAACAAGAATCTTTACACAAAGACAAAACTTTCATGCTGTTCTGTGACCATTGTCAGCCTTTATAATTATAGGAAGTCAAAGGAGGAAAACATCAGAAAGCTACAAAGACAAAACAGACACATAAAAAAGATGGGAAATAGTTACTTAAAGTTGTACAAATTTTTAGCTTAATCTCAATGTCCCCACTGATCTTTCTAATCATTTCTAAATAATATCTGAAAAGTCTGCTTTTAGTCTCTGCACTTATAATGAAACCAGAAATGTCAATCAATTACTTTTTCTTTTTCACACAATGTAAGAACTTGAGTATTGTTTGTCTTGAGTGTCCTTAGGCACACATACCTTCTAAAATTGTGGGTACTAATTTCACACACAGCCCCCCCGCTAAATTTTCTAATGTTCAAATTCCCTTAGCCTGATCTCTTGTTGTTATTTTACATTAATTTTTCCTTGCTATATTGTCTACTTTTTTGTATGTTACCTTAAATCCCTCTGGGATCAAGGAAAAATCCACAAAAATAAATAGAAATGCATGCCTTTGATTATTATACTAAATTTATTGAGGAAACACTCGCCCTTTTTATGTTCTTTTGGAAGCACAGATTCTCAGAACAAGACTCTTTAACCAGTGACAGTTAAAAGATAATGATCTCTATAACAAATGCCAATTATATAGGATTTTAATTTTTAAATAAGAATAGTAATTCTGGGAATTTATTTTTGTATAACAGCCCAAATTTCAGAGCCCCCTCTACCTAGTTATAAATGACTTACTAAGATTATGTGTAAAAATATGTGCTAATATACTTATGTCTAACAACATTATAATTTATTTCTTCCAATAATTTTCTTACTGTTTGATTTGCAACCAGCAGGATAGTGAAAGGTTCAAAAGGCCCCTGGAAATCTTTCTTCTGGGATGTGTCCAGCTCATAGCATGAAACAATATAGCTGCATAAATTATTAATACCACTTTAATCCTCCGTTTGAAACTGCAGTGTGCGCCAGACTGTTTTACTGTGTAAGCCACACCATGGGAGCATGTTAAGCACCTTTGGATACTGCTGTAATGCTTTCAGCACTTAGCACAGCACCTCTGAGCATGATAGGCTCAATTATACATGTTCTATTTGCTGGTTTCGGGTCACTTGGATGCTATTTGATACACTAAATCATGAATAGGTGAAGTGGGGCTCATAGTCAGTTCAATTCAGCAAGCATTTATGGAGCACCTACTATGTAATCTGATCATGCCAGTGTCAGGCTTAAAATCTTTCAATCATTCCCTATAGCTTTCAGGATAAAATCCAAGCTCCTTAATACAGCATATGAGGCCCTACATAATCTGTCAACATTGGCAGATATGTGACATGCAGACTCCCACTCCCCTCTTCTACTCCCATGACAAATGACATTCATGTATCCCATCGCGCTTTCCTGCTGAGACTGGATGTGACCTCAGAATCTTTCTCAACACAAGGTTTCAGGCAGCCACCACCAAGAGATCAAAGTTAAAAGCTACTTGCCAATCCTTCCTTCCTATCCCTTTAGCCTCCCAGAACATCACCAAACACCATGTGCTCCAACCATGTAGAACAACATGTAGTTCCCTAAGGATAAGAGACTTTTTTCACACGTGTGCCTTTGCATGTATTGTTCCCTCTCCCTAGAATAATCTTCCTCCTTTTCCGAGTTTAGCTACTCATTCAGCTCAAGCTTTTGCCTCCTTCAGGAAGCCTTACTTGCCTTCTCAGTATGATTTGGATACCTGTCTGCTGGCCTGTCATTGACATGGCACCTTACATGTAGTATTTTATCATGGGCACCATGATTATCAATTGCTTGTCCCTCCTACTACAATTAAATTCTTTCAGAGCAGAAGCCATGTCTTATTTCACTTTATATTTCTAGCAGCCAGCACAGAGCCTGGTTCGTAGGAGGTATTCAATAAATACTCAAGAATATTCAGTCAGTGTACTAGGTTCCAGGAATACAAAAGAGAGTAATATATAAGAACAGGCAATGTTATTGAGCATTTACTATGTGCCAGGCACTGTTCCAAGAACTTTAAAATGACTCTGTCATTCAAACCTCACAATAAACAACTCTTTGAGGTAGATTCTATGATTATCTTCCTTTTTTTTTTTTTTTTTAATTGTGGTAACCAAGACACAAAGAGACCAAGCTGCTTCCCTAGGTTACACCCAGCCAGGCATTCTGGTCCCAGAGTTCATAACCATTTTGCCCCATTACCTCCTCTGCATAAACCCTGTCTCAAGGAGTTCAAAGTTTGGTAGAGGGAGACACAAAGGCAAGTGATTAATCACCATCTGTGGTTAAGTGCCAGTGGTGCAGTGGTTAAGCATTCAGCTGCTAACCAAAACATCAGCAGTTTGAATTCACCAGCCGCTTCTTGGAAACACTATTGGGCAGTTCTACTCTGTCCTATAGGGTCACTATGAGATGGAATCAACTCGACGACAATGGATTTTGTTTTTTTTTTGCAGGGGGTGGCTTAGTGGTCAGCTATTAACCAAAAGGTTGGCAGTTGGAGTCCACTCAGAGGCACCCAGGAAAGAAGGCCTGGCCATCTACTTTCAAAAGATCACAGCCATTGAAAATCCTATGGAGCATAATTCTTCTCTGAAACACAAGGGGTTGCCATGAGTTAGAATCAACTTGATGACAGCTGTTTTTTGTTTGTTTTTAGGTATAAAACAAAAAAACCAAACCCGTTGCCATTGAGTCTATACTGAGTCATAGCGATCCAGTAGGACAGAGTAGAACTGCCCCATAGAGGTTTCAAGGAGCGACTGATGGATTTGAACTGCTGACCTTTTGGTTAACAGCTGTGGCTTTTAACCACTGTGCCACCAGGGCTCTGTTTTTAGGTACAGAAGGACCATAACAGTTGTATGTGCAACATAAAGGGGTAGCCCAGGGAGGGAGTGATCAATGTGGTGGGAAGCGAAGAGACAAGTATTCAAGGAAGATTTCACTAAAAAAGTGATTTTCAAATTAGGATTATAAAACAAAGAAGACCATACCAGATGGAGATGAAGGGAAAGTCATGCTGGGCAGAGTGAAGAGTGTATGCAGATTACAGAGGAGTGAAGCAACATACTGTTTGGGCATCAGGACCAGCTACGTAATTTGTGGAATCCAGCAAAATAAGGAGTCACTGGGTGGTGTGAATGGTTAAGCGTTCCACTACTAGTGGAAAAGTTGGTGGTTAGAGCTCACCCAGAGGTGCTTCAGAAGATAGGCCTGGCAATGAGCTTCCGAGAGGTCGCAGCCTTGAAAATTATAGGAGCAGCTCTACCGTGCACACATGGGGTCACCGTGAGTCAGAATCGACTCCACGGCAACTAACAACAACAAAAACAGTGCAAAATAAAAATGTGAGGCCCTTTGTTAATAAATTATTAAGAATTTCGAAAGAGTTAGGGCAGAGCATTAATTCAAACACAGGCACGGGATGCACACCCATGAAGCCAGTTCTACTGGGAATCATAAATGATTTGGCATTGCTGGGATGAGAAGTGCTGTGGAAGAATTACTTTATGAGGCAGGAAATGACACTGGTGAAGTCAGCAGGGACCAGATCATATGCCATGTTAAATAGCCTGGACTTTGTTCCATAGGTAACCAGAAGCCATAAAAGCGTTCTCAGCAGTGCTGCAACCTGATTGGAATAGCATGCAAAAGGATATACAGCCATTTGTCAGGATTTGAAAGCAGGAGAACAGTACAGCTGACGTGGTAACTGCACAGCTAGAGAGGCCCAAGGCTTGAAGTTGGCCTTTTCTGTGGGGATGTCCAGGAAAGATAATGAGCAGGAGGTATGGCTTACAGGAGTTAACGCACAAGATGCACAAGAACCCTATGAGGAAAGGTGAATGGGCTAATGTCTCAACAAGGGCTGCGAAGTTTAAGAGAAAACTTCACCACTTTGCTTACAGCTGCCACACCAATTTAAAGCAGTGCTTGATATAGTTATTTAACATCATTTCTATCAATAATATCAAGGACATCCCCATCCTGCAGAGGTTCAATGCACAAACTACAAGAAATAGAGTCCTTGTGCAGATTTACCCTTCTGTAACTCCCACAGGTAGAGAGGCACATGAAGAATCTATTTATTTGTTTCTTGATCTCCTTCCAAGGAACCATGCCTTTTGGGGTCACTTGAGTTTTTCCCATGAAATAGAAAAAGAAATGATCCTTAAGCTCTTCTGATGCGATTTCTCAATTGCCAAACAGTTCCCAGGAAGCTTCCCGAGTTCTCTTTGGTTTTCTGGCACTATTTGAAAGTGATCATGAATATAAGAAGAAGAAAATTAAATAGCACATTAGTGTTCTGGATATGGCAGTTCAGTGTAAATACGGCAGTATCAGTTTACTTACACGAACACAGAAAACACTCTAAAAGTAGTAGCAAGTTTTTGTGTCTTTGTATTCCTAGAGCTTACCACAGTGTATGTATGCCACATTGTAGGGGCTCCATGAAAGTTTAATGAATGAATGAATAACTTTATGAATAAAAGAAGGAAGAAAGGTTGAAGGAAAATGATGAACGAGGAGCTTTCTAAAGCTATAATTTATCTAGGCTTTCTAGTTTAGCTTCATGGATAATCTGATGTTTTGAGTGAAACGCAAATAAGTGATCTAGGCTCCATTTATGACAGACGTAATTTAGGAGACAGGGCGCCAAAATGAAGTTTCTCAGTTAAAAAAAGAATTTAAGCAATTTGCTTAACCTACACATGTTAGAAGGTGATATAGTTTGATCTTTATAAAATGTATAAAGTGTTTTCACTGTGAGATGTGCTTTAGGGCTCATTATCATACTTTGGACATGTTATCAGGAGGGTCTAGTCCCTGGAGAAGGACATCATGTTTAGTAAAATAGAGGGTCAGCAAAAAAGAGGAACACCTTCAATGAGATGGATTGACACAGTGGCTGCAACAATGGGTTCAAGCATAACAATGATTGTGAGGATGGCGCAGGACTGGGCAGTGTTTCGTTCTGTTGTACATAGGGTCGCTATGAGTCAGAATCGACTTGATGGCACCTAATAACAATAACAACATACTAGACAGGGGGGTTAAGAAAGGTGTAGAATAAGGGATAAAGTAAATTAATCAGTAATTCACCTGGATCCTGGGAAGCTGACAGTGGTTCACACAACAAAATTATTTCTCCTTAACTGTCAAATGGTGTAGTTTTCTGCTTACTTTTTCAAGGTGCAGCCCATTTGTGGGAACTCGCCTCATCATGCTGACTTCCCTTTTACCTCTTTGTTGATAAAACTTGGGAAACTAGGCTATCATCATACACAAGCTTAAATAGCCAAAGTACGAACCTGTGCACAACTCATAATCATTTTCACTAAATAACAATTTTTTTTAAGAACACTGCAGATTATACTTGGGTCTACTCTCTGGTTCCAGGGCTAGCTGTCACTTTTTAAACCTTTCTTTTACGCGGTAAGTGTTCCTAACGTGGACAATAGTTATCTCACAGTACACCTAACAATTGCTGGTATAGCTGAAAGATCATAGACTTTTGAGTCAGATGAACAAAGGTTGATCTGGGTGTGACCTTGGGCAGTTTACTTAACCCCTCTCCCCTTCAGTCAGCCTGTGTGTAAAATGGGGCTTATATCTGCATTGTAAGGTTCATGGAGGACTGAGTGGGTTCATCATGTATGTTTAAAACGGTTGTCACAAAAAACAAAAAATCCAGGGTGGGGATGGAAAAACACTAAATAGACAATAGATAAGTGGCAACTTTGGTGAAGGGTAAGACAGTATACAATACTGGGGAAGCCAGCAGGACATGGAAGCTCCATAGCCACATCCAAACTCCCTGAGGGACCAAATTGCTGGGCTGAGGGTTGCGGGGACCATGGTCCAGGGAACATCTAGCTCAGTTGGCATAACACAGGTTATAAAGAAAATGTTCTACATTCTGTTTTGGTAAGTAGCGTCTGGGGTCTTAAAAGCCTGTGAGTGGCCATCTAAGATACTCCACTGGTCTCACCCCTTCAGGGGCAAGGGAGAATGAAGAAAACTAAAGATACAAGGGAAAGATAAGTCCAAAGGACTAATGGACCACAACTACCACGGCCTCCACCAGACTGAGTCCAGTACAGCTAAATGGTGCCCAGCTACCACTGACTGCTCTGACAGGGATCACAACAGAGGGTCCCGGACAGAGCTGGAGAAAAATGTAGAACAAAATTCTAACTTACAAAAAAAGACCAGACTTACTGGACTGACAGAGACTGGAGAAACCCCGAGAGTATGGTCCCTGGACACCCTTTTAGCTCAGTAATGAAGTCACTCCTGATGCTCACCCTTCAGTCAAAGATTAGACAGTCCCATAAAACAAAACGAGACTAAAGGGGCACACCAGCCCAGAGGAAAGGACTAGAAGGCAGGAGGGGACAGGAAAGCTGGTAATAGGGAACCCAAGGTCGACAAAGGAGAGTGTTTATGTCATAAAACAATACGTGTACTCATTGTTCAATGAGAAGCTAGTTTATTCTGTAAACTTTCATCTAAAGTACAGTTAAAAAAAAAAAAACCCAACCTGTTGCCATCAAGTCTATAGTGACCCTATAGGACAGAGTAGAACTGTACCATAGGGCTTCCAAGGCTGTACTCTTTATGGAAGCAGACTGGCACATCTTTGCCACATGGAGCAGCTGATGGGTTTCAACTGCTTACCTTTTTGGGTTAGCAGCCGAGTGCTTAACCACTGTGCCGCCAAGGCTCCTTAGCTGTCAGAAAGCAGACCTTCAATAAAGTGAGTTTCCTGAGTAGCCTGCATCTCTGTAAGGGAAAGTAAATGATATTTTATAGTTCTATAATTTCACCCCAGTTTTAATTGGTAGACTAGCTTCCACAGGTGCCTGGGTGGATATCTTCCTTTTGGGTGTAACCAAGTGGAAGATCCTTACTGGACCCAGCTCCAAACACCAGCAAGTTCCTGAGGCCTAAAATCAGTTCTGCCTGAAGCAACACCACTCTCACTGCAAAATTAAGAATTGTAATACTCCAAACAACTGTGAGATACTTCTCTCTCCTGCGTGTGAACTGCTGTTTAGCCTTCATATCTATGTTTACAATTAATTTCCTCAGAAGTCTCTTCTGACCTCCCCAACCTCCCCACCTGATCAGATCCCCTGCTGTAAGTTCTCATAGCAACCCATAATTGTTTCTTTACAGAACTTACCACAATTATAATTGAGCAATTAATTCTGTAATTAGTTGTTCCAAGTATGTCTCCTTCAACAGAATGTGAACTCTGTCTGGTTCACCACTGTAGCCCCAGCACCTGGTACACTCCCTTGCACATAGTAAGTGTTTAACAACTATTTCTCACGAGATGAATG
This sequence comes from Dugong dugon, assembly GCA_030035585.1. Taxonomy (NCBI): domain Eukaryota; kingdom Metazoa; phylum Chordata; class Mammalia; order Sirenia; family Dugongidae; genus Dugong; species Dugong dugon. The sequence goes on from CM057462.1 coordinate 96,777,155, forward strand.
AATGGATGCTATGCCCTTGTTAACTGATCTGGATAAACATATATATTAGCATTCATAGATATAAATGATATGGGTTAGTTTGCTTAATTCATATATGTACTCTTCAAACTGAGGGCTAGTCTTCATACGCAAAGACATTTTTGATTGGTAATCAGTATAGTACACTTGTTGAAGTGCTTTTCTCATGGTGGGGATGGATTTGTGAAGATCCAGCCACACTCTCTCCCTTAATAATATTGTGTTCAATGGTGTCTTAGGCTGGGTTCTCTAGAGAAGCAAAACCAGTGAAATGTACATATATGTGTATATCCAAAAAACCAAACCCGTTGCCATCAAGTCACATTCCAACTCATAGCGACCCTATAGGACAGAGCAGAACTGCTCCATAGGATTTCGAAGGAGTGGCTGGTGGATTTGAACTGCCGATCTCTTGGTTAGCAGCCATACGCTTAACTGCTTAACTGCTGGTACCCCCAGGGGTCCTTTGTGTGTATGTGTGTGTGTGTGTGTGTGTGTGTGTGTATATATACGTAGAGAAAGAGAGAGAGATTTGTCTCAAGGAAATGTCTCACACTGTTGTAGAGGCTGGCAAGTCCCAAAGTCCATGGGTCAATCATTGGCTGGAGGCTTTTCCTGACTCATGGGGCTACAGGGTCTGGTGAACCCAGAATCGACAGGTCAGACGGCAGGCTGCTGGCTCACAGGGCTGCGGAGCTGGTAAATCCCAAAGTCAGCAAATCAGATGACAGGCTGCTGGCTCCAGTCCCAAGAACTGGAAGTCAGATGATGACAAGCCAGAAACAGGATCCAGAGCAAGCAAGCAAGCTTTGCCAGAACGTCCATATATATATTGGGTGCAGGCCAAATGCCCCTGGGAAACTCCCCTTACAACTGATTGGTTGATCATATCAGATCATATCATGGAGATATTACATTATATCACAAAATGGAAGATAATTACATCAGATCACAAAATGGAGGATAATTACATGATACTGAGACTCATGGCCTAGCCAAGTTGACATATAACATTAACTATCACAAATGGCATACACTTACAACTTGGCAAGACAATGACCATCTCTTAAAGCTGGCATGCTCTCATGGAGTGGGCGAGTAAGGAGCAGAATAGAGATGAGAGAAACACCTCCCAAATCTGCTGGGATGGTATCATTAAGCTTGCCTGCAGAGGCTGAGTATGCCCGAGAGTGACTTCCTGGGTCTAGGACTCTGGCAATGGAGCCAATGAGTGGGCAGTGAGGAAAACAACAAGTATGGAGAAACTACCATGTGGAAAACATTGAATCCAATGACATTGACATTATCCTCCAATTATAGCTGAAGAAACTGAGGTTCAGAAATGTTAAGTAAACTTTCCATGGCTCGAATCAAAAAGAAAGACAACTGATAGGCAGAAAGTACAAAGAATACTGGAAAAGGGGAAGGAAAAAATATAGGGGAAAAAGAGTAATAGAATGGGCCCAGCCCCCAGAGGCCCAAAGGCAGCCTCCTTTCTCCAAGGAATTACAAACCCAACAAATATTGTTACCTACCCCATTCCCCTAATGTCCATCTAACTCCTCTTAAAAGCCAAAGAACTACAGTTATGTGGGGGTTTGGAGGTGAGAATGAGGCAGCCCTACCTTAGAGCCACGATGATCAGTTACCATTGTAGTAGGGATGAGTTATCAGATACCTGAAAAGAATATGATGGTTGGTGGAAGAAAGGGAGGAGTATGGCCAAGAGGAAGGAAAGGTGTCCAAGAGAACAGGCAGTGGGCACCAAATAAAAACCTTTCCAACATCACCATTTTGCCCTGCACTGTTGTTTTTGTTAGTTACTGTCAAGTAGGCTCCAATTCATAGCGATCTTACTTAGAATGAAACATTGCTCACTCCCATGTCATCTTCATGACTGTTTGTATATTTGAGACCCTTGTTGCAACTATTGTGTCAATCCATCTCATTGAAGGTTTCCCTTGTTTTCACTGACCCTCTGCCAAACAAGATGTCTTTCTATAGTGATTGGTCTTTCCTGATGATGTGTCCAAAGTAAGCAAGATGAAGTCTCACCATCCTTGCATCTAAGGAGCATTCTGGCTGTACTTCCTCCAAGACTGATTTGTTCAGTCTTCTGGCAGTCCATGGCATATTCAGTATTCTTCATCAACACCACAATCTGAATGCATCAATTCTTTTTTGGTCTTCCTTTTGCTATGTCCAGCTTTCACATGCGTATGAGGCAACCGAAAATACTATGGCCTGGGTCAGGTGCACCTTAGTTATCAAAATGATATCTGTGCTTTTTAAAAAATTTTTAGAGGTCTTCTGAAGCAGATTTTCCCATTGCAATACATCATTTGATGACTGCTGCTTCCATGGGCGTTGATTGTTGGTCCAAGTAAAGTGAAATCCTTGACAATTTTAAGTTCTTCACCATTTCTCATGATATTGTACAGGCCACCCCAAATAACTGCCCTTACCCCCAACGTGTGTACTGAACACATTACAGACCCATGGTTTCAACTCTGACTAGTAGAGTTCTGACTCTCATCACAGTCAGTTCATGAGCTTGGCCTCTTTTGCACAATGATCTGAGAGGAAGAAAAGTAAGTTGCTCTATCATCAACTAGATTGCTCATGCCAGGACCTGGAATCACCTGATGCCTCTGTTCACTTATTCATCATAGTCAGTCATTCGTCAAGGCTCAGTTCTACCTCTGAATATGACTTGCGTCCATCTCTTTTCGTCTCCCCTGTTGCTATCCTCTGCAAGGCCCTTCAACTCTTCCCTACTGCCATAGCCTCCTGACTGGTCTTCCTATGTCTACCCTTGCCCTCACCCAAGCCATTCTCTGCCCAAGAGCCAGAATGGTATTTTGAAAACCCAGAACTAATCATGTCCCTCCCCTGCTTAAATTCTTCAGTGGTATCCTATTGTTCTTAGAAAGAAATTCCAAATCCATATGACAGCTTAGTTAACAAGGTCCTGTCTGCGTGATCTAGTCCCTGCCTCACTCTCAGCCCTATCTCCTGCTTCTTCAGCCATGCTTACCTCTGGTCCCTAGGCTCAGCAAGCTCCTTCCACTTTAGTCCCTTACTAGAGCCTTTCTATCTGCCTCTAATCTACTTTTAATATCAGTCTTCCTCACAAGACACAACTATAACCCCATGCATGGGGTTAGGGACCACGTCTGTTATTTTACCATTATATCTCCCAGGGTTTAGCACAATCCGTCGCACATAGTAAGAGCTCAATGAATATATATATATTTTTAAATTTTTTGTATTTATTTATATTTTGAGATCTGACTGGCATACAACAAACTGTGCATATTTAAAGTGGACAATTTGATAAATTTGGGTATACATGCATACCCATGAAATCATTGTGATCAAGATAATGAACACATCCATTGGCCCCAAAAGTTTTTCCTTGTCTCTTTATATTTGCTCTCTCCTGTACTTCCTTGTTCCATCTCCCTGACCCCAGGCAACTAATGATCTTCTTTCTTTCAATACAGATTAGTTTGCAGTATTTAGACTATTATATAAATGGAATCATGGGCTATGTACTTTTTTGTCTGGCTTTGTTTATTTAGTGCATATTTTTTTGAGATTCATGCATGTTATTGCATGTATTGGTAGTTTATTCTTTTATATTATTGAATAATGTTCCTTTGTATGGATATGTCACTATCTGTCTATCCATTCACCCACTGATGGATTTTTAGATTGTTTCTATTTTTTTTTTTAATATTTTATCGTACTTCAGGTGAAGTCTTACAGAACAAATAGTTTCTCATGAAATAGTAGTACACATGTTGTTTTATGACATTGGTTAACAACCCCACAACATAGAGCTCAATAAATATTTGTTGGAGGAGTGAATATATATTTGTTGGCTGAATAACTGAATAAATAAGGTCCACTTACTCAGTTCACAAAATATTTATCGAGCCAGTACTCTCTGCCAGGCAATGTGGAAAACACTGAGGATAAAGTGAACAAGAAAAACACAGTCCCTGACCTCTTAGAGCTTATAGTCTAGTGAATTTGTTCCTTTTTGCTACTGAATGAAATAGTGCATCTTATAGAATCTTATGTGATTGTCTCGCTCTTCTCTGAGTTCTCTTGCGCTACACGATTTAGTTCTTAAATACCCTCTTCTGAGCCCTGATGGCACAGTAGTTAAGAGCTATGTCTGTTAAGCAAAAGGTCAGCAGTTTGAATCCGCCAGCTGCCCCTTGGAAACCCTATGGGGCAGTTCTACTCTGTCCTATAGGGTCGCTAGGAGTTGGAATTGTCTTGAAGGCAGTGGGTTTTTTGTTTTTGTTTTTAAGCTCGCGTATATATTATTTCCTTTGAAGTCAGGGAACTGTCTCAACTTTTGTTTGTCCCATCTCAGTTTACCTAGGAGGTTCTTTTAAAACACTGCATTTGTTTTTTAATTAAAAAGTGATACATGCTAATCTGTGGTGATAGAAATCAGAACAGTTACTTCTTATGGGATATGGGGATTGACTGAAAGGGGACAGGAGGAATCTTTCTGGAGTGATGGCAATGTTTTATATCTCAGTTGGGATTATGGCATTAAAGGGGTTATATCTTGACTGGGCTTAATATCTTGATTGGGTGACATGAGTGTATACATTAGTCAAAACTCATCAAATTGTATATTTATGATCCATGAATTTCACTAAACAAATTTTATCTCAACTTAAAATAGTTTTAGAAACGAATACATGCTTATTATAAGACTTGTTGCTGTTTGTTGTTAGCTGCTGTCGAGTCAACCCCAAACTCATGGCAACCCCAATCACAACAGGGTCGGACTATTGTGATCAATATAGTTTTCACTGGCTAATTTTCAGAAGTAGACTGCCAGGCCTTTCTTCCTAGTCTGTCTTTATCTGGAAGTTCCAATGAAGCCTGTTCATCATCATAGCAACACTCAAGCTTCCATTGACAGACGATGGTGGTTGTACTTAAGGTGCATTGCCTGGGAATCAAACCTAGGTCTCCCACATGAAAGGAGAGATTCTACCACTGAACCACCACGCTGCCCCCAGATAAGACATTACAAACAAAATAAAATGAAAAAAAAAAAAAAGACAATCAAAATAACCTGTAATCTCATCACTCAGATAGGAACGCTGTTAGCATTTTCATGTATATGTCCTTCCAAATTATATTGTTTACACATACATACACATACACAATATGGATTCGTACAGAATGTAGTGCCTTCTAATTTGTTTTTGTCTGTTAACAGTATGTGAGGATGCACGTAAAAGATTCTTTATCATTGCTTTTTAAAGGATTAATTTGCTAAAGTGAGTATAAATCAGAATCCTAAATTTATCTTCAAAACTTTTAGAGCTTATGATTTTCCATCATTATCACCATCAATGACACATATTGAATGTGAAACATCATCCCCAAAGAGCTTCCCTGACCAAGAACGATTGCTAAATCTTAACTACTGGCCAATCACTGGAGCCCTGATGGCGCAGTGGTTAAGACCTTGGCTGCTAACCAAAAGGTTGACAGTTCGAATTCACCAGCCGCTCCTTGGAAACCCTATGGGGCAGTTCCACTCGCTGAGTCGGAATCGACTCGACGGTGACAGGTTTGGTTTTTGGTTTGGACAATTACTAACAGTAAATCCTTAAGCTGGCACCAGATTTATAACCAGCTTTAACTAAGAGCATTCTAATGATTGAGTGTATTAAGCATCACCTCAGAATTTATTCTTCTTTTCCTCTCAGCGTTATTAAACTGCTTTAAGATCCAATTTATGGCATGTTACTGTTATATTTATTGTTTAATTTGTGTAGATTCCAATTCAATACAGGGACCCACATAATAGTATGGCTAGACCGTTGTGATCTATATCTCCATAAAGCTCACCATAGCAGGAGATTGTACACACAAATCTCACATTTATATCAGAAATTCAACCCACCTCAAACTTAAGACACTATTTGAAGTCAACAAAGTCAAAGCCCTCCTCTAACAAGTCCTAAGAAATCTATTGCCAAATTCAGTTTACCAAGAATAAGACACATGAGTAAATATTCTAGTGAGTCCTTCGTTAGTTTCCCGATGGTGGTACGTAGACACAGAAGGAGAATTATTTGGAAAGACCCAGAAAATTAGAAAAGTAAGGACTAGAAGTAGAGATCTGTGAGAAAGAGAAATGTCTTTAGCTTTACACTTTTGGCAAGTGATAAAAGGCAGCTTTAGTGACAGCAGCCAGATGGAGATCAAATGACAACTGCGAGTTCATAATGGTCTCCAGCATTCTGGCAAGCACCGGGGCAGTAGGGGAAGTGGGAGGGGCAGCTTTACTGGTACTACAAGCCAGTCTGGTGCACATCAGCGTTATCTGACGTCAGCTAAAACCAGTTCTGAGGCACTACATCGTGACCAGCTGCTAGATACTGAAAGCACCCTGGCCTGCCTCCGTGCACACCCGAGATCCCCGCCCATAACATTAAGAGGATGGTACCAGCTAATTTATGTTCCCTACAGCAGGGAGGATCCAGATGTTGAGGTTGCAGTTGTTGATTTGAAAGGAGTTCACAAATACAGGAAGCTCTCAGAAGATAAAAGAAATTGTAAGGGTATTCTACAGCGAATTTGAGAAACTCATTGTTCTGTATTAAAAAAAAAAAAAAATGAGAAGGGTTTGAATAACATCAAGCCCTGATCCGTAGCATGCAGAAGCACATCATTCATGCTAACAAAACTGAATAAAGATCTAAAGTGCAAAAATGGGGAAAGCTCAGTTCACTCATAGTTAAAGAGTGAACACATATGTTGACTTGATCTGAGACTGTATTAAAATTCAGTGGAATTTTTCACAGCACCAGGTAAAGACAGGGAAGCCTAGTACTTTTAGCAGCAGCAAAGATGCCCCCAGTATTAGACAAAACGGAAATAAAACAAATATTTTACTTAGATGAAGGAGGCAAGAACAAAGAAAATTAAAATGGGAATTGGAATGGGTGCCATATAATTAACATTTATGGTGTCCTACTATGTGCCAAGACCCTCAATGAGATGGATGGAGCAGGACCAGGCAGTGTTTCGTTCTGTTGTACATAGTGTTGCTGTGAGTTGGAGCCGACTCGACAGCACCTAACAACAACAACAAAAACTATGTGCCAAACACTTGTTGTAGGTATATCATCTCATTCAATCTCTATAATAACCTTATGATAGGTACTATTCCTACTCAGGAAACAGACAAAAGAGGTTAGGTGACTTGCCCAACTTGACTCAAGAGCCTGCATTGAGCTCTATCTACAGCCTGAAGCCGCATGAACTACAGCTGTTCTAGGGGATGACAGTACGTGGTTAAGAATGTGAGATTTGGAGTCCACAGCTGCCTTTGCATCGTGGCTCTGACACGTACTAGCTATGTATGGGTCCTTTGAGCTAGTAACTAGCTTAACCTCTCCACTAGGCCTCAGATTCCTTCACATAAAATGAAGATAACAGCATCCACCTTATACAGTCAAGAAGGTCAGTGGTGTCATATAAATTTTTTTAAAAATTAATTAAAAAATTTAAATAGCATTTAATGAATTAACTGTTTTTATTAATAAATGAAGTAACCCTGGTGGCACAATGGTTAAGTGCTTGGCTGCTAACCAAAAGGTTGGCGGTTCAAACCCATCAGCTGTTCCACAGGAGAAAAGATGTGGCAATCTGCTCCATAAAGATTTCAGCCTCGGAAACCTTATGGGGCAGTTCTACTCTGTCCTATAGGGTCACTATGAATCCAAATCAACTTGGCGGCAATGGGTTTGGTTTTTTGGTTTTTTTAAAGGGGTGCACATGGCTTGAAATTTTGACACCTCGGATTCTTGGAAACTATGCTAATAAGCGTTTTAGGCTAAAAGGAAGTTCTTTTTATTAATAAAAACTTAGAAAAGAGTGAAGGGAAATACCCAGGTCACAAGGTGACAAGAAGTAACCAGAGAAAAAATAAATTGCAGAAAGCTGCAAAAGCCTTCTAATTCCTGGCATTTAAGGGCTCCTCACAGTTAGAACCGAAGAAATCAGGATTTACATTGTGGTTGGATTTAAGGTGAGCATAACTTCAGGATCACAGATGGACTTGTTTTGATAGTTTACGTAAAAGATATAAACCCAAACTTATAAAATGGAGTAGTGGGTCCATTTGCTAGGGATAATGAGAGACACGCCAAATTAACCAGACTTAATTCAGATGGTCATTGAACAATGACCCCACCTGGTTTTCAGTCGTTTTACCATCTGTTATAGCTGTTTCTTCTCAGACGGGAGAGTTCCCACCAGTTCCCAGGTACGATCTGTTTATTAAGACACAGTGCCAAATTGCACTCCATAGCATTTGGTAACCAGGCACTATATGAAGGTTAATAAGGCAAGCTGTAACATAATCTCAACTAACCGATTAAAACGGATTGAAAATTTTGGAAGTTGATATCAAGGCAAAGGAAGATGAATGTGTTTTTAATTCTTTAGACAGATCATCCGGTGATTGAATTTTGAAGGCCCAGAAAATAACTTTTTTGTGGTAAGGTAAGATATTATTGATTTTTCAGTGGCTGCTAGAAATTATAGCATAATTATAGAATAACAAAATTATTAAGTATGACATTCTGGAGCTGCAAGCCTCTTACAGAACAAACTTTTCAGTTTCATCTGTGACGGTTGTGTGCCTCAAGGGCTGTGGGTTAAGCTGGGGGAAGGGGAAGGGAGAAGGCCCAGACCTACAGACCACTGCCCCTTACCAACATCCCCATCCTGCTACTTCAGCCAGAACACTTAGGCTTTTACCTGTCTATAGGTGGGGGTTCTGCCTACGATTTCTCTTGTGGGAAGGGAGTTCCCTTGCTAGAAATTTTAAAAGTTCAAAAATTTTTGACAAATGAGGAAACTGAACTACAGAGAGGGTAAACAACCTGCCTAAGCTCACGCATCATTCAAGCCACGTTCTTGGAGGAGCAACAAATTAGATTTATCAAAGCTGGCTGCGCATGCAAAGTAGCTACACTGATCTTAATTTTACAGCATCATTTCAAAACCTCCTAATAACACAGACCAGATATAAAATACAAACAACCATACAAGTCTATAAACAGGCCTTCTTGTTTTTGATGGCGATGCTTTCCTAAAATAGGGAGGATGGCTTGCCAAGGGTGATGCTCCTGCTGAGAAAGCAAAATCCTGACACATTTCTGCTTAGTGGCCAGTGATACTAATAAGCCCTCCCCCTCCTATATCTTAACGGGATGAGCTGGAACATATGGTAAAATCCTTATAGGTCAACAACCGAATGTTAAACACAATCCATCACTTTGCCACAAACTGATATGGCCCATGAAGCACAGGAGTAAAGTGTTCATAATGGACAGCCAGATAACAGTCTGCTCCCTGCATTCTTTGGTTACTAAAAATGAGGCTGCTTTGGACCTCCGCACTATAAAGCCATCCGGTAGCCAGACAGCACTGTCAGAGAGCCATGACTGTGGCCAGCCTCCGAGACCAGCCATCCAGAAATGGGAGCTCCAAAAGATGGCATCCTAGACCCTCTTCAAAAGATCACAGTCTTATGGGGTTTAATCTTAAATTATCCTGTTTTAATATTTAATATCTTCCAGACCTTGAGATGACATGTCCTTGCCAAAGTAAAGGAGGACCAAAGAGAAATATAAGAATGCATATTATTCACAGAACAAAGGAAATCTTACAAGCAATTTCAAAGCATAAACTTTACTGGCAGAAATTTCCAGTGAACAAAGATTAAATGCTTACAAGCACTAAAGCCACAGAAAGAGGTAAAAGTTCAGAGAGTAGTAAGGAATACTTTATTTTCCTTGACTTCTTATTTCTTTTGTTTGCAGTCTCCCCCAAATTACTCAATTTCTTTCATTTCATTCTCCTTTGTGTTTCTTACATGTTGCTTCTCCAACAATACACCCCATCTTGGCTCTTTTAAATCTCCTACTTCAAAACTTGCCTTAGTAAAACCTTTCACGGTTGTTTCCCTCATCATTATAATCTCTTTATGCTACATTTAAAGAACACGCCTGGAAGCTTGGCAATTAAGCACCTTTTAATCTATTGGGTTTTATATGTGTATACAATACCAGCTGGTAGAGGTCACAAATTCTTAGTTTATGAAATGGGACAGTTTATAGCTCCTGAAAGAGATGTAAGGCAAAGAGTTGGAGTAGAGAGGGGGAGTATGAAGAAGCCTACAAAATGCTGATAAGGGTGCACAACCCTCTGCAATTACAAACACACAGCCAGTGAAAGTGGAATTCAATCAAGACATCACACTTTATAATATATGAAAGGATATCAGAATTTTTATAGCCTTATGTTCTAGTTCATTAATTATATCTTTACTTCTCTGCAACTTATTCATTCAACAATATTTGATTCAACAAATATTTACTGAGAGTCCACCCTGCGCCACTCTGTTCTGATCACTTGCAGATCAGTCAGGGAACAGAACAAAATCCTATCTCATTGAACTTACATACTTGAGGAGTGGGGTGGGCAGGAGGGTGGAGAGAGAAATTAAAACATACGTATGTGAAATATATATGTTAAAAGTTGGTAGGTGATATGGTTAAAAAAAATAAAAGAACAGGGTATGGGGGATCAACAGTGCCAGAGCATAGAGGTATTACAACTTAAATAGAGATAGTCCTTATTGAGAAGAGGACTTAAAGGGAGTGAGCAACATGGACATCAGGAGAAAGAATATTCCAGGCATGAATTCAGTGCAAAGGCCCTGAGGCAGGAGGAAGGCCAATGTAGCCAGAGAGGAATGAGCAAGGGGGAGAGTGGTAGAAGAGGAGATTGGAATGGGGATCAGATTTTTTTTAACCACTTTGTTGTTGTTGTCATTGGGTGCCATCGAGTCGATTCTGACTCATAGCAACCCCATGTGACAGATCAGAACTGCCCCACAGGGTTTTCTTGGGTGTAATCTTTATGGAAGCAGATCACCAGGTCTTTCCCCCATGGAGCTGCTGGGTAGGTTCCAACCATCAGTCCTTCGGTTAGCAGCTAAGCACTTTAACCGTTGTACCCGCAAGGCTCCTTATAACTTTATTGAGATACAGCCCACGTTCCATTCACTCATTAAAATGTACTAGTCAATGGCATTTAGTATATTCACAGGCTGTGCAACCATCACCACAATCAATTTTAGAACATTTTCATTGTGGGGAAGACATTTTGTAGGCTCTTTTAAGCCATAGTAAGTCTGAGTGAAAAGGGGAATCACTGGTGAGTTTAGGTCAGAGAATTGATGGGATCTTGACTTACTATTTATAGGATCGCTTTGGTAGATTTTGAGGATGGTTGTGGGGAAGAAGGGTAAAAGCAGAAAGAGGCCAGCTGTTGCAGTTGTCCAGGTAGGAAATGGCGGTGGTGGCGGTGATGAGAAATGGTTGAATTATTTTACATTTTGAAAGTAGATCCACTAGGATTTGCTGATGGGCTGTGAGAGAAAGGAGTCAAGGAGGACATTGAGGTTCTAATGCTGAACAATTGGAAGAATGGAGTTCCCACTGACCTCAGGAGGAACAGGTTTAGGAGGACAATCGGGTCAACTTTTGTCATGTCAGGTTTGAGATGTTTATTGTATATTGACACAAAGATGATGAATAAGCTCTGAGGTTCAGAAGAGATGACTGACCAGGTTGGAAATATATTTGGGAGTCGTCAGCATATAAATATTTAAGGCCATGAGACTGGATGAGGTCACCGAAAGAGTGAGTGCAGAATGAGAAGAAGAGGTCCAAGAACTGAGCCCTAGGGCATTCCAACACTTAGAGGTTAGGAAGAAAAAAGCTTTGCAATGAAGTAGATGGGTGAAAAGAATGATCTCTTCTATTTCAGAAACAAAGAACTCTGACACCTGAACAGTACCAGAACAAACTACCAACGGCCAATTACCAACTCAGACCACCTACTTTCCTAACCTGTGATTAGCCCAAGCACAGACTCTAAGAACATCCCTACAGTGATAGAAGCCTATTGACACATAGTTAACTCAGCAGGGAGATAGGGAGATGGAGTGTGTAAGCTCTTGAAAAATGTCCTAGGAATCCATTCATCTGACACCTCGACTGACCGGCCCTTACTTAACCAGTGAAATCTGAACAGCTGGTAGCATCACCAAGTGTTAGCCTAAAGCTCAAAACAACACCAGGACTCCATCACGGTGATTTTTAATATATGAAGAGAATTTCCTTAGGGTACAGATACATGCATGTGAAAGCTGGACAACGAATAAGGAAGACCAAAGAAGACTTGATGCATTTGAATTACGGTGTTGGCAAAGAATATTGAATGTACCATGGACTGCCAGAAGAACAAACAAATCTGTCTTGGAAGGACAGCCAGACTGCACATTAGAAACGAGGATAGTGAGACTTTGTCTCACTTACTTTGGACATGTTATCAGGAAGGACCAGTCCTTGGGGAAGGACATCATGCTTGGTAAAGTACAGAGTCAGCAAAAAAGAGGAAAACCCTCAAGGCGATGGATTGACACAGTGGCTGCAATAATGGGTTCAAACATAGCAATGATTGTGAGGATGGCACAGGACCCAGCAGTGTTTCATTCTGTTGTACATGGGGTCGCTATGAGTAAGAACTGACTTGACTGCACCTAACAAAGACAACAACAAGGATACAGTGAACACACAAGAAGGCATTGAGGTGAGTGTATTAGATTTTTGATGAAGTGTAAAAAATTGTCACAAACTTTGTGGCTAAAACTGTATCTCACAGTAGGTCTAAAGTTTCTATAGATCAAAAGTCTGGACATGGCTTAGCTGGGTTTTTTGCTCAGAGTTTCACAAGGCTGAAATCCAGATGTTAGCCAGGCTGCATTCTCATCTGGAGGACTGACTAGGGAAGGAGCCACTTCCAAGTTTCCTCAGGTTCTAGTTGGCAGATGTTATTTCCTTGCAGCGATAGACTTATGACAGCATGTTTCTTTCAAGCCAGCAATGGAGAGTCTCTGCTACTTCCAGTCCTTTTTTTAAAGGGCTCACCCAACTAGGTCAGGCCCACCTAGGATAATCTCCCTTTAGATTAACTCAAAGTCAGTGATTAGGGATCTTAATTACATATGCAAGACTATTTTAGTTTTGCCATATAGCATGATATAATCGTGGAAGTGATAGCCCATCGTCTTTTCCAAATTCTATTGGTTACCAACAAGTCACATGTTCTGCCCACACTTGAGGGGAGGGGATTATACAAAGTGTAACACCAGGGGGTGAAGATCTTGGAGGCCATCTGAGAATTCTGCCTATTGCAGTGATGGCCCAAGAAACTAAACCTTTATCTTAAAATCAAACGGAAATATTGATCCTAAAACAAGACAACACATTTTTAGGTGATAGTAAAACTTGTCTGAATGATCTTCAAAAAAGGAGGGAAATTCTTAGGTCTGCATTTAGAAACTAACTTCACCAGACTTGTACAAAAAAATATACATCAGGAACCTTATTATTTTTCACAATAAAATATAGTAATACAGTTCTATATTTTAGGTAGGTGGTAGATATACCTGTCATAGTCTAACTTGTCTTCTCGTTTCCTGTCAACAATGATCTTTCTAATACTGAAATAACAAGCATAATATTTCTTTCAGATGTTAAAGGACTGACTATTATTTAAAAGGAAAAAAGTTATAATGCTGTACTATAGAACCAGCAGTAGGGATGTATATATGATGAAAGTGAAGAAAATATCATAAAGACCTTTCAGATGCAAAGCAGGTAGCTGTGCTAAAATAATTCCACAATTCTTGAGCACATATTTCCATCTCATTTCCAAATATAACCTTTTGGCATTCTTTCAAATAATACTAAAAGCTCATTCTAATCCTGTGCAGTTGAAGTACTTGGGGCTACCTGGAGTAGTCTTAAAAATGACTTCACATACTGGAGTTCTTATACTGGTTATAAAAAATAGGTATATTCTACATTCATCTAGGGAAATTCCTCTGATTTACCATTGGATACTAACTCCCCCTTCTTTCCCTATGACAAATAAGCATTTATGAAAAAAAACCATCTATTATCATTCCAGTGTATAACTGCATTCTAAATGCAGCTACATGTAGTTTATACTTCTAGCCACAAGGCCCAGTTTTGAAGATAATCACTGATGAAACGTCTAGGTAGACTCAGCAATAAGGCAAAATGATGTAACTTATCTGAGTCAGAAAGTATGACGAATATTTTTGAATACTGGAAGCCTGGGCTTATCTCCCAGAGAAGAGCCCCCACAATACTTGAACAAACATCTTTCCCATGAGGCCAAATAGAGTGTGCAACATAGTTTTTCAGTGAGGCACTAGACCTATATTAAGAATTAACCATTTTATGCCACATTTTTACTGCACATAGTTGACTTGGCCAGGACATTATTACAACTGTGGTTCATTTGAATTGGTGTAAACAATACATGGGTCCTACTGTCCTACAGTTTCTATTCAGATGACTAAAGTCATGGGACTTTCAGCATAGCTAGCTGATGACAGTGCATAATATTTTGTCCTAAAATCCTATTCAAGCATAGACATACCCATTAGATCATAAGTTCTTTAAAGGCAAAGGATCAAGAATGTACAGTTCTTGGGTTTATTTGTTTATTTTTTAACTAAAGTTAAATGTGAAGTATTTTAGAGGGACTTCATGCAATACACAAGACTGAAGGAATTGTGAGATCCTATTCAAATTTCGGATTCTACTCCACTTAATAAACATTGATTGTGCTTCTACTAAACACAGACACTGTGCTAGGTGCTGAGGATCAGGTTAATAAAGTCACGGTCTTTGCTGTCACTTTAACTACACTTCCTTCCAGAGAGCCTCTAAGAAATGTCTAGTGTATAGAATGTTGGAGTTTCGTGGAAAACAGTTCAACAATCTCCAAATGATGACTCAGGCTAGATTGTGTAATTCAGGTTTTGTTTGCAAAACTGTAAGTGGTGCAGCACCTACCTAAGTTTCAATCTTGAGGAATTCTTTAATGAAGACACCACATGTTAGAATTTAAGGTACAGATATGAGATACACAAACACCCTTGGGTGGATTAAACAATGACCACGACCATTTCTTTACTCAAATCCCCTTGCTGACAATGCAATTAGGGATTGAGTGAAAAATGACAGCTTGGATAAGTGAACCAGAAACCTGACCTACCACTTTTCCATTAAATTAAGAACAAGAGAACTAGAAAATATTTTGCCTAGAATGATACAAACATACACCAAAAAAAACCCAAAAAAACAAAAAACAAAAAACAAAACCCAAACCCAATGCCGACAAGTAGATTCAGACTCATAGCAACCCTCTAGGACAGAGTAGAACTGCCCCCATAGGGTTTCCAAGGCCGTAAATCTTTATAAAAGCAGACTGCCACATCGTTATGCCCTGCAGTGGCTGGTGGGTTCAAACCTCCCACCTTTCAGTTAGCAGCCAAGCGCTTAACCATTGGGCCACCAGGTTCGTTGATACAAACATAAGGGTGCAAAAACTCCCATGTACCTTTGCCTTCCTGGGTGGTGCAAACAGTTCATGCGCTTGGCTGCTAACAGAAAGATTAGAGCTTTGATTCCACCCAGAAAGGCCTCAGAAGAAAGGACAGGAGATCTACTTCTGAAAAATCAGCCATTGAAACACATGAGGTTGCCACAAGTCAGAATGGCTGGCAACTGATATTGGTTCTCATCCTGGTATCTGCAAAAAGTTAGTTCTGTGACCTTTGGCTATACAGTGACCTTAATAATGTAAGCACTGTTTTGAGTGCAAGCATGTGGGAGGCATTTTCACCACTTTTGGTGACTTAAGGAGGTTTACAAAATGTCCTTGCATCTGTTGCATAAACTCATAAAACAAAGGAAGGGACCTTTGACCCATTCAGAGAAAGTCTATATATTAAAGTTTGTGTTTCAAAAATGTGTAACTACTGCTTGCAGTTAAAAAGGTCTGCTTTCCACCCACAGGTTGCCATGATCTCAGAGGTGAAATTTTAGCATGTAATTGAAACATGCTATAGCTACAACTTCTTGGTTCAGCATCTAACATCAATAATTCACAGTGAGATCATAGGCTTTCTGTAGAAAGTAGTGACATATTCACTTGCTTATGAAAGGAAGCTTAGGGCATATTGAGAGCGATTTGAGTTTAGGCTGTGGCACGTGTAGGTGTCAGACATTTGTCTCTTGGCTTTTACCGGTGCAGGAGGATCTTCCTTTGGGAAAGACTCTCTGGGAAAGGTGAATTGGGGTTGTCCCTCTGGGATTCACACGTGTGGCCACCAGCTCCCAACGTGCACTGGCTCATGGTTTTCCAGAGTTACACTGGGAAGGTGGGAAGCCTTTCTGTTTTCTGTTGAAAAGCCTCTAACTTGGGTCCCTGCCACCATCAAACACAAACGTGTTGATTCTTCTTTTTTTGAGCCTCCAACCCTCGCAACCTTCCAAAAATAAATCAAACCAGCCATCAGGGCACCGAAATAATACTACTACTAATAAGCGGCTTTGCTCAGACTTACATAAACAACACTTCTGAGGTAAACTTTGCCCCAGAGGTCTGGACACACTTTTTATGTAACCTGCTTACTAGTAATTACTAGACTTGGGTGCATTAACCCTGGAAATAGATTTTAAAAGCAACCCCTAAAAACAAAAGACATGAAACGATAATAAAAAAATGTGCACCAACTAGAAAAACACTTGTCAGCATTCCGCAGCCCAAGTTGAAGACAACCCCCTTCTCGGTCCCTCAACTGCAAGGCCCTTCTCCACAGATGGACCCCGCCAACCAACCGGAGCCGAAAGCCCGCTCGGGACCCCGCCCTCCCCTCTCCCTGCACCGCCCCCGCCCCTAGTGCCACCTCCCGCGTAGCTCCTCCCTCTTCCCCTCCTCTCAGCCTGGATCCAGGCGTTGGGGTCAGGTTGCCGGAGCAGGCTTATTTGCATAGTCCAATGGATGCTCGTATGCAAATTAAACGGGAGGTGATTGGTTGGAGGTTTGCAGGATAACTCTGGCGAGTCGGGCTCTTTGTCCTTCAGTGGCTGTAGGGCAGCTGCCGTAGTCGTTCTGCGGCCGGTGGGGCGAGGGTCAGAAAGCTAGCGAGCCTGCGAACGGGGCGCAAGGGGCGGAGGGGGCGACGGCAGCGAGCGCTTGAGGAGGAGCCCGGGCGGGCGAGGGGCGGCCGGGCAGTGCCGGAGCCGGCGCGCGTGAGGGGCTGGAGTCGGTGCCCGGTGCCTGTGAGGGGCGTGCAGAGAGCAGCCGCCGCGCGCCCACGGTGGCAAGAGCAGCCTGCACGCCGCTCTCTGTGGGGGACCTGTAGTTGCAATATGACTTTGGAGGAATTCTCGGCTGGAGAGCAGAAGAGTGAAAGGTAAGTACGCCTGCGGACTTTTCCGGCGGGTGGGAATCTCCAGAGCCTCTCCCTGAACCACTCTCGCCCACCCCGGGCACACCAGGTGCAGAGGGCTGTGGAAAGCCTGCGGGGGAGCGGGTGGAAAAGTTTGCAGAGGGCATCTCCCGCCCGGCCTCCCAAGAGAACCCTCCCTCGGGCCCTCTCTGCAACTCGGCTAAGTCTCTCCGTGGGCCTTTGCAAAGGCAGCGCGACCCGCCATGCCCGCGCGGCTCCTGCAGCTGGCAGCCTGTGACTGCGCCCAGCGCCGGGGACTACCAGTGTCCTCTGGAGAGGGTGGCGGGTGGCACTCTCCGGGCTTCTCACAGGACACCGGCCTCGGAGTGTGAGGAGATGTGGTGGGTGGCAGGACCACGGGAGGTTCGGGTTGCAGAAAGCCTGGTGCATGGTGGCGCTTGCACTTGGAAAGGGGCAAGAGGGTGGCTACGGCTCCCGCAGGAACCTGGACTGACGGGACCGCTTCCTCCGCCCTTGCCCACGTTTAGGATGGATAAGGTGGGAGATGCCCTCGAGGAAGTGCTCAGTAAAGCTCTGAGTCAGCGCACCATTACCGTCGGGGTGTACGAGGCGGCCAAGCTACTCAATGTGTAAGTGGAACCCTCGCGTGTCCCCTCGGGTCGTCCCTTCCAGCCCAGCCGGGGGAGGTCGCCCTCGCGGCGCGCCTCTTGCCCTACAGTGCCGCCTCTTGCTGTTTTCTGCTTATCTCCGCGGCTGATTGCCCTGGGGGCAGGGGGCGACCGGACCGCGACCCCAGGGGACCCAGGGGAGGCCGACCGGGGCTTTCGAGCGCCCACGCGGGCGGGTCGTGCCTCGGCGCTCACCGGCCTCGACACTGCCCGCAGCGACCCGGATAACGTGGTGCTCTGCTTATTGGCGGCCGACGAGGACGACGACAGGGATGTGGCTCTGCAGATTCACTTCACCCTGATCCAGGCGTTCTGCTGCGAGAACGACATCAACATCCTGCGCGTCAGCAACCCTGGCCGGCTCGCCGAGCTTCTGCTACTGGAGCCGGACGCGAGTCGGGCGACGAGTGAGGGCGCCGAACAGCCCCCCGACCTGCACTGCGTACTGGTGACGGTAAGGGAGAAGGGGTGCCGGGGCTGGTAGGCTAAAAGTCCCGGAAGGAAGTAAGGAAGGGCTAAGAAAGTCTCCTGACTGCAGATCTGGAATGGGTGGGGGTCAAGAGGGTGGCTGCCTTTGCCCTACTAGAGAGTGTGGTCGGACTTTCAGCCGAGATGTGCTAGTTTCATCATCAGGATTTTCCCTGGTACAGAACATGTCTAAGCACGTTGGAGGCTGTCAGCAGCGGAAGAGATCCCTGTGAGTCAGCACTGGCAGCCCAGCTACTCCCTACCTACATCTGCACTACCTCCCGTGACTAATTCCTTTAACAGGGCAGATTAGATAAAGCCAAATAAATTCCTGGCTCACCCTCATTAAGGAGTCAGCTTCATTCTCTGCCAGTCAAAGCTAAAAATAGAAGCGGTGTAGGAGACAGACCTTATTAATTCCCTAGAAGTACATTAAGAGGATAGAGTGGAAATTTTTTTTTCACAATCTTGCATTTTTTTAATGGACCCTTTTTTCTGATAAAAAGGAAAAAAAAAAAAAACCAGTAGGTAAAGAACTTGTTTTTAGAGATAAATGTGATAGCTTTGTCTTTTAAATTTTACTGTATTCTGACTGGTTCTAGTTAAGTGGCAGACTAATTATTTTGCTACTGAAAAATACTACTCTAATTTTTGGAGGATAACAGGTGGCAATTCTGTTAAACTGCTGTGCAGTTCATCTCACTGCACACACAGCATGGAGATACTTCTCCAAGTTGTTTCACTCAGGTCTCTGCCCAGCGTACAGTTTTGCAGGGCAAAACTGAGTGATATTTTCATGCAAAATAATAAATACCATCATGTAAAGATATGTATGTGGCCTGTGGATTGCGTATGTTCAGACTTTGCAGAATATAGTTTAATAGATAATTAACAATTTTGCAGGAAATCCAACTACCCAGAAATTTTTACTATTGGCACTTGTAACTTCTCTATTTGACATAGTGAAAATATAGACTATTTAAGTATCTTTCTCTTAGAGTAGTGTAATTATTAGCAAATGCTGATTTTTAAAAAAATAATAAATTTATTTTCCTAAATTTGTTCCCAGAATCCACATTCATCGCAATGGAAGGATCCTGCCTTAAGTCAACTTATTTGTTTTTGCCGGGAAAGTCGATACATGGATCAGTGGGTTCCAGTGATTAATCTTCCCGAACGGTGATGGCATCTGAATGAAAATAACTGAACCAAATTGCACTGAAGTTTTGAAATACCTTTGTAGTTACTCAAGCAATTATTCCCTACACTGATGCAAGGATTACAGAAACTGATGTCAAGGGGCTGAGTGAGTTCAACTACATGTTCTGGGGGACCGGAGATAGGTGACTTTGCAGATGGAGAGAGGTGAAAATGAAGAAGGAAGCTGTGTGGAAACAGAAATACAAGTCAAAAGGAACAAAAATTACAAAGAACCATGCAGGAAGGAAAATAAACTATGTATTAATTTAGGATGGTTGAGTTACATTAAAATAAACCAAATATGCTTTGTTAAAGTTTAAATAATACAGCAGTAGCTTTGGGTATTCTTGGTTTATATGCCCTAATGGAAAAGAAAAGCAGAAAGGGTTAATCCTATTTTAAAACCATATTTTATTGTATTTTGATGAGATGTTAAATTCTCAAAGTTTTATTATAAATTGTACTAAGTTATTTTATGACATGAAAGGTTATTTATGCTATAAATTTTTTTGAAACACAATACCTACAATAAACTCATATGGATTAATTGCGTCATTTCTTAATATGTGCTTTTTTTTCTTTTAACTTGAGACTTTTAAAAATATATTTGAAAAAATTTAAACCCTCATGAAATCATATTGCATCTATTTGTGTGTTCGTTCCACTTTTAAACATTTGGGCTGGATGCGGGGGCATAATTTGTTCTGCATTCAACACACTATATCGATTTCCCAGCTCTACGGTAGGCCCAAAGTCAGAAAAACAAAGGTGGCTTAAGAGGAGTTGGGGATAGGGAAAAGGAGTGGTTAGAGATTGAACTTGGAAAAGCTGAATAAATAATTACAATTCAGTGATGTAACTGCTATAATAAGATTATATGCAAAGTGTAAGGAAGCAGAGAGAAAGAGTGACCAAAGCTACTTGCAAGAGCAGTAAAGTTTTTACTGGGGAGGGATCATTTTATTTGAATCTCGAGAAATGAGTGTCATTTCCCTAGCTAGAACAGAAAAGGATATACGCTGTCAAAGGCACTAACTTGTGCAAAGGTATGGAAGTCTGAAAGACCAAAACCGATTCAGGGAACAAAGAGTGATTCTGTGTGTGGCTCTGGTGTAGAAGGATAAGGGGGAGATAAGGCTGAAAAAGGTAGGTGGGGGGTAGGTCCAGACTTGAAGGGCTTTCTGTGTCACTCTTAGGCATTTGGGCTTTCTTCTGTAAACTTCGGGGAGTCAGCAGAGGCCTTCACCACACAGGGAGTGACATGATCAGTGTTCTAGGAAGATAACACGGGGGGCTATGAAAGACAGGTCATTGGCATGAGAGACTGTAGGTAAGAAGGCTAACTGGGAAGTGACTGTAACAGTCCAAGGCTGTGCGTTTTGCAGAACTATATTTAGGGAGCAGACAGGGAAGTGGCCTGGCAAAGATTTCTGGTGCCCTTAGTCTCTTCCTAGAGCTCTGTGTTTTCCAGCTAAACATTTCTGTTATGGTTCTGAGGGGTCTGGTTAAGTTATACCAGATGGGAGAGATGGCAGAGAAGACATGAAAAGCTTTGGCAAAACAATCATCTTTTAGTTGGAACAGTCAGTTGATAATTAACTGCAACAACCTCATGTCAGGCATAGCCAAAGAATGCAAGAATGCTTACTGAGGCTTCAGTCCACAGGATTTTTCTCTGCCTACTTCTCAAACCATACCCCACATTGCTCCCCTGTCATATGTCTCCCATTCTTGTCATGACTCCATACAATCAGGAAAAAGTAGAGCTCAGAGTAGAGAAAAACAATCTAGTAGTAACAAAGATCTCCAAGTTTCTGCATATCTTATGAATAACATAGACCCCCAAGCCTTCATCTAAGTCATGGCCCAATCCAAAACATAACTGGTATTTAATATTTGTTTCTTATATTACCAAAAGACTAGGAGCAGTGAGTTTTAAATGGTAGAACTTTTTGCCTTACTCCCCATTAAAGTAAGGATTTTCAATCCTTTTCCACAACTACTTGATAAAAATTGTTCTGCGAAGATGAATGAATTACAATAGGTAGGCAGAATGGAGAAAAACAGCTTTGCATGATGGAAAGAGCACAGGGGGTAAGTAGCCAGCAGCCCTTCTTCATCCCATTTTCCTCATCTGAAAAATGGAGGTAAAATTACCCATCTTGCAGAGTTGTAATCTGTTCTAGAAGACTATAACCTCCCTGCAGGAAGGAACTAACATCTGGTTCATAGTTGTAGCCCCAGTACTTGGCACATTTTCTAGCAAGCAGTGGGTGCTAAATGAATATTTGTTGAGTAAATGAATGATGTGAACTAATGAATGCAAACTGCCAGGTACATGATAGGTAGTCAATATAGTATGTCTATTACTAAAACCCGGGTGATAGCAATAGGGAGACTTTTAAGGCATCATAGAGATCTGTCTGTTGCTTGTAACACAATATATACTTTTTTAAAAAAGGAGTTCTGAATCCCTAGTCTAAATTCGTAATGCTTAGAGATATAAAACAGTGAAACCTGTGAAAGCCAGAACTCGACAGGACGGCCTTGTTTTTCCGAGTCTCACAAGTTTCCTGCCTTTGACAGGGTGCAGTCTTACCACTTTTCTGTTGTTCTCTGTTAGTGGAAAATATTTGAGTTCTCCTCCTCTGACAGGTTCCAGCTTTCGCAGGTTTTAGTATACGTAGTAGTATTAAAAAAACGAAACCAAAACCATTGTTGGGTCAATTCTGACTCATAGCAACCCTACAGGACAGAGCAGAACTGCCCCGTAGGGCTTCCAAGGAGTGGGCGGTGGATCCAAACTGCCAACCCTTTTGTCAGCAGCTGATCTCTTAACCATTGCGCCACCAGGGCTCCAACATCAAGCCCGCGTCCTTCAAATAAGAATTGAATCTTTCCCCTACCCCCTCTCAAACAATCCTTGGTTCCTTACAGAAACATAAAAATCCTTAGGCAAAAGGATGCATTCATCAAAACCATCAACAAGTATTTAGTGAATGTTTTTGTGGATGGTGGGTAGATTGAAGTCTACAGAAAAATCAGACTGGTACTGTGGCCTCGAGGAGTTCACAGTCTAGGGAAGCAATGAGATATGTACATAGTATGGTCCAAAGCAGAAAGTGCTAAGCAACATAAGAAAGACCCAGAGAACTGCTCTGGGAGTTCAAGGGGTAGAAATCTTTGATGGGGCGTGTTATGGCTTGAATTGTGTCCCCCAAAAAATGTGTGTCAACTTGGCTAGGCCATGATTCCCAGTATTGTGTGGTTGTCCACAATTTTGTCATCTGATTTGATATTCCTATGTGTTGTAAATCCTACCTCTATGATGTTAATGAGGCAGGACTCAATTTACAAGAATTGGTTGTGTTTTGAGTCAATCTCTTTTGAGATATAAGAGAGAGAAGTAAGCAGAGAAACAGGGCAACCTCACACGACCAAGAAAGTAGTGCCAGGAGTAGAGCATATGTCCTTTGGACCCAGGGTCCTTGTGCTGAGAAGCTCCTAGACCAGTGGAAGACCGATGGCAAGGATCTTCCTCCAGAGCCAACAGAAAGAGAAAGCTTCCCCTGGAGCTGGCACCCTGAATTTGGACTTCTAGCCTACTAGACTGTGAGAGAATAAATTTCTGTTTGTTAAAGCCATTCACTTATGGTATTTCTGTTAGAGCAGCACCAGATAACTAAGGCAGGGCATATGGGATGACTGAAGGAAAAGGTTGTAAACTCTTTGATCAGAGATTAGCATTGTATTGTGTAAATAAAGACAAAAATATTTGTTGATTGGTTGACTAAATATTGAATATAGTTATGCTAGGTGTTGCAGAGAATCCAAAATGTAGCCTATAGGATTGCTTGTGCTTAAGAAGTTTATAATCTAATAAGGAAATCAAGATAAGCCCATTCATTTCTTTAATACTATTTATTGAATGTCTAAAGGAGCTCTGGTAGCACAAAGGTTAAGCTCTCAATGTTAACCAAAAGGTTAGCAGTTCAAACCCACCCAGTGGCTCCACAGGAGAAAGACCTGGCGATCTGCTTCTGTAAAAATTATAGTCAAGAAAACCCTATGGGGCAGTTCTACTCTATCATCTGGGGTCTCTATAGGTTGGAATCTACTTGACAGCACCCAACAACAGCAACAACATTGAATGTCTATCATGTCCCTATCATATACGGTGTTAGGTCCTGGAGCCACAAAAGTAAAAAGGCAGGGTCTTTGCCTTCAAGCATATGCACAACTTAATGAGGATGTCTGATACCTGCAATACAGGGTGGTAAGTGATAGTGAGGTATATTCAAGGCCTAAGTATTCCTGGGGAGCCCTGGTGGCGCAGTGGTTAAGAGCTATGGCTGCTAACCAAAAGGTCAGCAGTTCCAATCCACCAGCTGCTCCTTGGAAACCCTAGGGGGCAGTTCTACTCTGTCCTATAGGGTCACTATGAGTCACAATTGACTGAATGGCAATAGGTTTGGTTTTGGTAAGTGTTCCTGGGGACAGGGGATGCTTACCAAGGGAGATAACTCGTGACAGTGAGAATGGAGAATGAGGAGCCTGCCAGGGGAATGTGGAGGACATTTATTCCAGGAAGGGGCACTGTGGTTCTTCTGGAGGGTATGAATTTAAAAGATGTTTGGGGTTAGCTCTTGGGAGACAACAAGAACATTTCTATAGAGCTTACTGCGTGCCCAACACTGTACTGAACACTTCTCTTATATATCTCATTAGTGCTCACAACAGCCCTATAGAAGAAAGTACTACTGTCCCCATTTTGAAGATGAGGAGACCAATGTACAGAGACATTAATTAATTTGCCCAGAGTTAGTTAGTAAATGGCAAAGCCTGGATGCAAACCGAGGCAGTCTAGCTCTCAAATTCATGTTCTCCAGGTAATGAAGTAGGAAAAGTGGTAGGAACCAGGACAGGAAGGGCCCTACAAGCCAAGCTTTTATCTGTTAGGTGATAATTGCTTAAAATAAACTTTTAAAATAACTGTTAAAACTGAGAGAAGAGGCAAATTGTTCTGGTTATACCTTTTCCTTGGGAATCTCTCCAGCTGTTACAAAGAAATCTGTGTTGCTCAGCTCCTGGTGGGTTGACATCACAGGAGACTGGAAACTGATCACATAAAAGCTTTGCCTTTTCTTCCTCCTCTACCCCTGAGATTTGTAGAGTGGCACCATCTCTAGTTGGCTCTGCTGACTCTTCAGCTGGAAGAACTCCAAGAGAGCGTGCAGTGTTTCTCAAACTTCCTTGGTAATAAAAATCACCGGAAGTACTTGTTAAAAAAAATAAATTCTGAGCCTTTATCCCAGCCCCACTTAATCTGGTGCTCCAGAGATGCTGTATTTTTAATAAGCATCCAGGCCAATTTGCTACCTAGAGACAAACTTAGAATTTATTCTTTTACTACGGTGATTACTGCAGAAGTTACAGGAGAGTCCACAAAGAGAATGGCCTTAAACTGACCGATCAACAGATCTGTTATGTGCCAGACACAGCACTGGGCGCTTTGGAGAAGACAAAGAAGCTTATCAGCATGATAAAAGCAACCTGTTACTGTTAACGGGAGAGTACCTAGTCAGTGTCAGGCACAGAGTAGGTGCTGGGGGAGTTCTGACATCTGCACAACGATTCCTGGTTTATGATGTGCTTCCACATTTACTAATTCATTTGATTACCTGCTGAAGTGACTGAGGCTCAGAGAGGTCAACAGACATCTCCAAGGTCATACAGCAACTATGTGGAAGAATCAGAATTTTACTGTGAACTTAGTCCTCTTTATATTATACAACAGCTACCTCTCAAAGAGCTCAAGGCAGCAGAGGTTAGCCTGGGGGAGGATGAATCTAACTGAATCTAATCTTCTGCTTGTCTAATAAGTGGGGCAGAGCCACATGAAGGCTAAAGGAGACAAAAAAAAAGCAGGTAGGAGAGAATTCTGAGAATTGTTCTCTTTCATCTTAGAACCGCATCACGGGAAAAGTGATCTTTGTGTCCTTGTGTGCTTTTATGCTAACATCTTTTCTAGAATTAAGTGTCTGAGAAACACCTTATGCAGAGAAGCAGCAAGCTTTCTTAGCGTCACCACGTATAACACATGATTATATCACCATATTGCAGTCAAAACATAATCACTCAGCAAGGGATTACTTACCTGGAGAAGAGCCTTCTGATTTCATTTTGCCTCACTGGGTAAACTATTAAGAACAGGCCTGGAAAAATGATAAAGAGGAAAAGCCCAGTAGTTAAGACAGTAGGCTCTTTGAGCCAGAAAGACCTGGGCTGGGATCCTGGATCCCAGCTAGAACCTGGGAAAGTTAGTGTAATTTCTCTAAGCCTCAGTTATTTCTCCTATAAAATGGGGGAAGTAAAGAGGGATTATAACGTTGGGTTGTAGTGAAAATTAAAGACAATAATGCCCAGAAAGTGCTTAGCTCAGCTGCTGGCATGAAACACTCAAAAAAAAAAAAAAATGTAACCTAATAACAATTACATCTCCCATGGATTGGTAATTTTCTATGTGTGTTTGCAGATTAAAAGGGTTATATAGGTTTAAAAAAAAAAAAAAAGGAGCCCTGGTGGCGCAGTGGTTAAGAGCTACAGCTGCTACCCAAAAGGCTGATAGTTCAAATCCACCAGCCACTCCTTGGAAATGCCATGGGACAAGTTCTACTCTGTCCTATAGGGTCACGATGAGTTGGAATCTACTCTATGGCAATGGGTTTGGTTTTTTTTCAATTGTTTTTCATAGGTAAAACAAGAAACTCCCCTATAAACTACACAGCCTAACATAACTGAATACGGAAAGACACTATCCAGTTAAATTATGTTAATTTTAACATAATTTCCCCTCTCTATTTCCATTACCTTAATTTAGTTTTTATCTCTCATTTGGATTTTCAGAAAATCTTCTTTTCAAAATCAAGGGTTGAACACATACTGTGTTCCAAGTACTGTGTTAACAAGTCACCAGTTGCAACTCATGAGTTCCAACTCATGGTGACCTTTCGTGTGTCAGAGTAAAACTGTGCTCCGTAGGGTTTTCAATGGCAGATCTTTTGGACGTAAATCACCAGGCCTGTTCTTCCAAGACACCTCCAGGTAAATTTGAACCTCCAAACTTTTGGTTAGCAGCTGAGTGCTTAACCATTTGTGCCACCCAAGGAGTCCTAGTACTGTGCTAGAACTTGCTATATAAAGAGTATGATACAATTCCTACCTGCAGTCTAACACAGGAAGCTGATAGATATACAGCTAATTTTCAAGTCAGTATGGTGTCATGTTATGGCAAGTTTTGGCATGCACAATGTGTGTGTGTTGTACATGTGTGATGTGGTGTGGTGCTCAGGAAGACTTCCAGGAAAGTGTGATGCTTGACCTGAGTCTTGAAGCATGATTAGGAGCTAGTTAGGGGAGAAGGCTGTGTTGCAAGAGAGACTCAGTCTATGGCTTTTGCTAGAGGATTAAGTGTTAAGGAAGAGAGTGAAGAAAGGTAGAGCTGAAAAGGTGGACAAAGACCAGATCACAGAGGGCCTTATATGCCCTTCTAGGGAACATGGACTTCACCCAGCCAGTAATGAGGAATCTTACGCAGAGAAGTGAAAGGTCAAATATGAGTGTTCTATGGTGGCACAGTGGTTAAAGCACTTGGCTGCTAACCTAAATATGGGTGGTTCAAACCCACCAGCCACTCTGTGGGAGAAGGATGTGGCAGTCTGCTTTGACTATGAGTCAGAATCCACTTGACGGCCACGGGTTTGATTTTTTTTTATGGTTCACTCTTAGATGGATTCAATTGCCCAGGCCACAGCGTATTGGAGGGATTTGAGAGGAGTGTAGAGTAAGGGGGCAGATTTTTATTGTTCCTATCTGTCCTGCTCTCCTCCCTCTTCCTTCTGCTAGCCTTGTTTCCTGTACATACCTCTCAACCCAGCCACAAAGGTTGTTGTTGTTATGTGCCATTGAGTTGATTTTGACTCATAACAACCCCATGTGACAGAGTAGAACTGCCCCATTGGGTTTCCTAGGCTCTAATCTTTACGGAGGATCCCTGATGGTACAGTGGTGAAGTGCTTGGCTGCTAACCCAAAGACTGTTGGTTTGAACCCACCAGCCTCTCCGCCAGAGAAGGATATGACAGTCTGCCTTTGTAAAGATTTTACAGCCTTGGAAACCCTATGGGGCAGGTCTACTCTGTCCTATAGTGTCACTATGAGTCAGCATCAACTAAATGGCAACGGGTTTTTAATCGTTATGGAGGAGCCCTAGTGATGCAGTGGTTAAGCGCTTGACTGCTAACTTAAAGCAGTAGTTCAAACCCCCAGCCACTCCACAGGAGAAAGATGTGGCATTTGCTTCTGTAAAGATTTATAGTTTTGTAAACTCTATGAGGCAGTTCTACTCTATCCCATAGGGTCGCTATGAGTTGGAATCGACTTGACAGCAACAGTATGGGAATAGATTGCCAGGTCTCTCTTCCATGGAGCCGCTGGATGGGTTTCAACCACCACCTTTTTGGTTAGCAGTGAGCACTTAACCGTTGTGCCACCAGGGCTCCTGCCACAAGGGTAAGCTTGTGATATAAAACCAAACCAGCTGCTGTCAAGCCGATTCCAACTCATGGCGAGCCTGTGTGTGTCAGAGTAGCACTGTGCTCCACAGAACTTTCAGTAGCTGATTTTTTGGAAGTAGATTGCCAGTCCTTTTTTCCGAAGCACCTCTGGGTGGACTTGAACCACCAACCTTTCAGTTAGCAGCCAAGCATGTTAACCATTTGCACCACCCACGGACTCTAACGCTTGTTTATATATATTATATAAATAAATATTTTAAAAATTGTTGTCAAGTCGACTCTGACTCCGGGTGACCCCATGTGTTACAGAGTAGAACTGCTCCATAAGATTTTCTTGGTTGTAATATTTACAGAAACATATCACTAGGCCTTTCTTCTGTGACACCGAGTAGGTTCGAACTGCCAACCCTTAGGTTAGTAGCTAATTGCAAACCTCTTGCATCACCCTGGGACTTTAGGCTTGTAATGTAGACTTGACCAATCCTCCTGTCCATGGTGATTGGTTCAGGGATAGATACGTGACCTCAGCTGAGCCAATCAGAGATGTTCCTAGGGCTTTTCTGTCAGAATAGAGAATCTCTCTTCTGGTGTTGGAAAATGATAGATGTGAGTCTATAACTGATGGCAGCCATCTTACCTGCCAAAGAGGATAAAGCTGTTCAAGAGTTTAGGCAGGGATGAAGTGAAAGCAGGACTCCTGAATCCAACTGTACCTGAAGTTAGGCCCACGGATTTTCAGTTACGTGCGTCAGCCAATTTCATTTGCAACCAAAAGTAGGGCAAGCCACCGACCCAGTCTGCCCAGGATGTGGAACTTTCAGTGCTAACATCAGGACGCTCCCGAGTAAACCAAGACACTTGGTAACCCTAAAAAACTGTCCTGACTGATACCCGTAGCAAACACAGAGTCTGGAGTCTAGATGGGAGGCAGGTGCAGTAGTTCAGTCAAGATACAATACAGGCCTGAGCTTGTAGCTGATGAAGAAAGTCTGGGATCGATTTGAGACGTATTTGGGAAATCAAACAGGCAAAATTTGATGATTAGATGTAAGGAATGAGGAAAAAGTCTTCAGTGAAACTTCAGGTCTCTGCCTTGGGTCATTTAGTGATCATAGTACTACCAACTGAAATACAGAAAACAGAAATTTTAGGGAGAAAAAATGGGTTTAGTCTTGGACACATTATGCTTCAGGTTCTTGTGGAACCATCTGTTGGAGATGTTCGGGGGGCAGTAGGATAGGAGTCTGATGCTTGGAGAAGACATCAGAGCTGGATATTGTGATTTGGGAATCCTCAGCGTATAAACACTATGAGCGTGGATAAGATCTCCAAGAAGAGTAGGTAAAGTGAGAAGAGCAGCAGTGGGTGATGAATGGAAACTTGAGGCTGAGGATGGGATTTTAGAGGACAGATATAGGAAGAGGAGCAAATAAAGGAGGCAGGGGAGGAGAAAAGGAGTGTCCAGTGTCACAGATGCTGGTGATACAGAAGGGCGAATTTAAAGAAGGGAATGATTCACACTGTTGGAAGAGTCCACGAGGCAGGGACTGAAAAGTCTCCATTGTATTTGGAAATTAGGAGGTCATTGGTCATCTAATTTGGTAACAACAGTTTCATCACAATGGTGGGAGTAAAAGCCAGATTGCAGTCCATTGAAAAGATGGGAGGTGGAGAATAGGAGACAAAGAAGATAGACTACTTTGGAAAATTTTGAAAAAGAGAGAAGAGGATAAAGGAGCTAAGGGAGTAGATGGAGAGCTTGGCTATCAACTGGAGGTTGCATCTCAATCTGAGTCTGATGAAATGTTTGATGGGTATGATGGAAGTGTGAATTTTCAAGAATTCAGGTCACGTTTCCAATATTTTTTGATGAAGGACAAGATTATTTGCACAGTGGGAAGGAGATAAATAGGGGAATTTGAGGAGGGTGATCCAGGTTTGGAATGGGAGAAGGAGTTGAACAAGGACTGATAAAAGGACTATAAAATACTGACGGAGGCCCAGCAGAGACTAGAAACACTACCACCAGTTTCTCTCTGCTACAGTTCATTCTCCTTGTTCATTCTAGTTATCTTTATGAAAATAAAGGTGATCACATCACAAACCTGCTTAAAAACAATGTCTACCAATGCTCTCTTTTGCCTATATAATTCAACACAAACTCAGCATTTGAAGGTTTGACCCAATCTTCCTTCTAAGCCTCATCAACTGCCACTCTCCTTCTCATATCCTGCCACAAAGACCTCTGTTAACCTGATACCCCTGGATTCTTTAGAAGCTAGGACTGTTGCACATGCTGTTTTTCTCCTGCAAATATCCTTTCCCTTTTCTCCACTAACAAACTCCTACTCATGCTTCAATCCCCAATTTTGCCTCCTCTGTGAAACCTTTTCTGACTCATTTAGGCAGAGCAAATTAATAATAGCATTCACCACGTTGCATAGTAATTTTGTTTACTTCCCACTGTCCACTTCCTTTAGTCTACCCCCACTCTCCTGGGAGATCCTTTTCCTAACACAGTGCCTGGAACAAAGTAGAAGCTCAACAAATGAATGAATTCCTTTTTGTCCTGCTTCTAAATACCTGATATTCACAGTTAATGTTTGAGAGGGTTATGTTTATTTTTGTACTTACATTTTGTGAACTCATCTTATTAGGCATTGTGATAGTTTGTTGAAGAACTTGGCTCATCTAATGCTATTAGTTGTAGGCAAACAATACACAAATTATTTCTACAATTCATTTTTCCTTAAAAATTCTTTCTAGTCCTGCTGATGAGTCAGTGGCTGAAGTATCAGGAAGTGATTCTTTAAATATTTTTTAGATACCTATGATTATACACAGCAAACCCACATATCCTTCTCTGACCCCATACTTTGAACTTTGGTTCCTCTCCTGATTTTCTGTTCAAGGAGGAAAATGTAGTATTATTTAGGGGTAGGGATGGCTAAAAGCAACTGAAAGTGAGTTGCTTTCTTCTCTCAAACTTTTATAAAATTTTAAAGCTACAGGAAATACTGACAATCACCTACCCTAAATTTTTCTTTTCTTTTTAAATAGACAGGGAAACAGAATGAGAGATCATACATGTTCTAAGGTCACGCACCAAATTGGTGGCAGTCAGTCTAGAACTGACATCTCCTGGTTCCAATAGATTTTTGCTCTCACATCATACTAACACTCATGAAAAATGAATTTTTTTTAAAGTGTATCAAATATACTCTTGGACCTCTCCAAGCTTTTATTTCCTCATATGTAAAACCAAAAAAACAATCCTGCTGCCATTGAGTCAATTCCAACTCATAGTGACCCTACAGGACAGACTAGAATTGCCCCATATAGTTTCCAAGGAGTGGCTAGTGGATTCAAACTGCTGACCTTTTGGTCAGCAGCTGCAGCTCTTAACCACTACACTGCCAGGGTTTCCTCATTTGTGAAGTAGGGATAATAACAGTAGCTACCTCAAGGGGTTTGTCATAAGAAGTTAAAGAGTAGATGCAAAATGCTAAGAGCAGTACCTGGCCATAGGATGTGCCTGGAACATGGTACTGTTTATTACCAAGGCCAAGAACATTACACTATTGATTAGTAAAGAGCTTATTCACTCAGCTCGTCTTGATTGATTAAAAAATTCCCAAAGTATATTTTGTCTCTCTTTTCACTATTCAACCTATACGACAAATATGAAGACAGTCTGTGGGCCAGAGCCTGGCTGACCTATATGAACTTATCATCTGCCACTTCTTTAGCTGTAGGATTCCGTGCAATTTTCACAGCTTTCTTGACCCTCACTTTTCTTATCTGTAAGATGGGGTTAAATAACTTTTACCTTCCTTTAAAGGGTTATTGTGAGGCTTAAATGGGAGAACACATGTCAAGTGCCCAGCCTGGTGTCTGAAGTTCAAAGCTGGGTCCCTCCTTTCCCCAGTGTACAGATATCTAAATATTGACTGCTCTATGGCCTATGCTGAAATGTACTTCATGCTGTTGGATCTAAAAGGGTTTATTTAGAACAAAGCAATTAGAATGTACTGGCCATGGGAAAATGTTTCAAGGTTAAAAGCTGAAATGTGAACCTGTCTCCTCCACATGGGCGATTCCTGAAGCATGGTTCTCAAAAGCGATGTTTGTCTCCTGATACACTAGGAGGCTCCTTTACAATTTTCACTACATCCAAATATAAGCTGTGCTATTATATACTTACCAGTTTCCACCAGTTGCCATCAAGTCGATTTAGACTCAGGACGACCCTGTGAATGCAAAGTAGAACTGTGCTCCATTGGGTTTTCATGGCTGTGACCTTTTGAAGTAGACTGTCAGGCGCCTCTGGGTGGGTTTGAACTTCCACATTTTCTGTTAGTAGCCTAGCACTTAACTGTCTGCACCACCCAGGGGCCCTATATAGTTACATCTTAAAATTTAAATTGACTTTTTATTTAAATCTACGTTAGAAGGAAACTATGTATCATAATTTACTGTGCTGTAGCTTTCCTAATCCATGTAAAAATACATAGTAGTTAAAAATTTGTGTACTACCTAAATCTCACATGCCAAACTTTACTTAAGGTTATCCTTTCTCTTGATCCCAGGGGGCATTAACGACCAAGTCTGTCCGTGCCTGGCACAGAGCAAGTACCACTGCCCACGTCTGCTCAGCGCCCCATCATTCAAACTTACGGAGTCACAGGGCCCTCGTGATGTCACACGGTCAATGTCCTTAATGTTAGGTATGAGCTTTACGCTCCCACTTCTATCCCTAAGCAGGGTGTGTGTAAGGAGGGGTGGGAGTGGGGGGCGGTTGGGTTTTAAGACCAGAAGCAGCAAACTACACACAGATGTCTCTGCAGCCAATTCCTTAGACTTCCAAACCTGGCAGCTTACCAGTACATATCTCAACCATATCAATTACTTGCTTTCATAATTGAATAGATGTCTAGCAGGATTTAGAGTCCAGGAATAATTCATAGGTAAAATTAATTCTCAAGGATGACTAAAACTTTATTATTAGCTTTCATTCCTTTGTGCTAAGCATTCCTCTTCATAGTTCTATTTTATAGTGCCAGGGGTCTTCTGCAGACGGATACAAGAAGTTGTTGACACATTATTAGGAATCTGCTTGGACTGCATTTCCCTCTAGGGCAGATAAAATATTGGTTTCTGGAAATATTGTTTGATAGTTAGGTGAGGATTCCTGAAACCGACTGCACGTTTGCCCAGGGCTGGCTAACAGTTAAACGGCCTTAATAGACTTGAATGACTCTAATAAGGGGACAGTAACCGGAACAAAAGAAAGGTTCATGTGCAGGCAAAGGTTATGTGCTGCTCAGTGGTTACGGGGTAGAATAGCAAGCTGGGATATACTCTGAAAACAAGCTAAAGGTGCTAGCCATGCCAGGCTGTGCAAGGATGGCCAGAGGTGCGGGTGGAACCAGGTTCTGCAAACATGGTCAGGGTTATAAGCCAAAACGTTGTAAATCAAATGCCCAGGTTTGAATTCCATTTGTATGCTAAACCACTGGGTATAAGACTGTTGGGGAACAGTATTATCAAAAGTCTCAAATTATCACCCCCAGATAACTACCTAGCCCCAAGTAAGGCTTAAATATCCATGTGTACATGTACAACTGACTCTTTTCCAATGAGAAACAGATTACCCTTCCTGTCCAGAAGAGCCACGAGACATGTGTCTCCACACTAAGCTCCTATTCTTACCTGAAAAGGTTTGAATTAGTGGGTTCATAACATTAAGACAGTGTACATTTCAGCTGCCATGTTTACTTATGTTTTCTTCCCTTTTCAGCCTCATTACTACTCTCCCCGTTTCCTTGCTTTTTTAAAACTCACTCCTACCCAACCACACCATCCTCAGTACAACTGTCCCCCTTTGAAAGTCAAGAATGTCTGGCAACTTGGTCAGAAGCAGTAAAGTACTTGTCATTTATTGCCTGTTTTCCTGGCCAAAATATCTAAACTCTTCAGTCTCTTCCTAGAAGGGCGGAGTGACCATCTACTGTGTGTGTGAGTACTTGTTCTCAGAAGTAGGGGCCATTTCTGTAGCTTTGCTGGCTCTTCACCAGGTTTGTTGGCTGCCTCCTTTTTTCTCTTCCTGGATGATGTTGCCCTCCCTTCATCTCTGTGGGAAACCCAGGCCTGGGAGAAGAGACAAAGGAGTAGGCAGGGTACCTTCGGCAAACATTGGTGAATCTGAGTTACCACCAGTCTAATAACCTTCCATTTGTTATCTGTTTCCATGGTCACAGCTAGGTCTCAAGGATGGGAAACAGCCCTCCACACACACTGAACCATTACATCACTCCCCTCCTTAACAATCTTCACTGCCTCC
This sequence comes from Dugong dugon, assembly GCA_030035585.1. Taxonomy (NCBI): domain Eukaryota; kingdom Metazoa; phylum Chordata; class Mammalia; order Sirenia; family Dugongidae; genus Dugong; species Dugong dugon. The sequence continues at coordinate 96,811,855 of CM057462.1, forward strand.
TTGTTCCTGGTGGAATAAATAAGCAGTATGGGAGACCTTTTGCACACTAGCTTTTAGCTCACTTTTCTATTCCTCCAGTCATTTTCTCCCAAGTGTCCATGCCAATGTGTACAGTCTTACTTCTTCACCTTTCAAGACCCAGCTCAAACATCACCTCCCTTGGAAGCCCTCTCAGACTTTGCGATGTGAGCTGCTCCCTCTTTCTTTCCTTTGGGCTCTATTCTGTGCTCACCTACCTACGGCACTTATCACACGGCACCGTAATTGTTGGTTTATGTATCCATCATTCTTATGCTCTACCTTCTAGACTGTGAGCTCCTCACCGGCTGGTGTGAGTCTTGTTCATTAGAGTGTCACCAGAGCCTGACTCTGGGCACGTGGCTCTCAGCAGGTGCTCAGAAAACGTTAATTGAGTAAATGAAGGAAAAGGGGGAGAGATATGGCCTTTTATTAATTTATTGGGCAAAAAGTGGGTAGGATGATACAATGAGGCACTGACCCAGTAAAGAAAACATTCGTGTTTTAATGAAACTCTTTTAAAGCTGTGAACATGTTATCTGTGAAGTAAAAGCTTTTATTCTTTCCATTGCTCAGATTTTCACACAATGATCACAGTGGTAAGGTTAATAAGATGCTGGACAGATAAGTAGCCAAAGAATGTATACAACAACAAAACTCATCAACTATATACCAACTGTAAATTTACTGAGACATCAAGAGAATGTGTGTTTGTAGTTACACAGCTAAAAATAAGACATTATTACAGTAACCAAGTCAATAAAACTAGAAAAAAAAAGCTATATAACAAAAAGGCCTTTCACAAGCTATTAAATGATAATACATTATAGACATACCAATTTTATATTTGAAGCAGCTTATAGCACCAACATGTTGGGAGGACCAGTGAGGGGTAGAACCACTGGATTGAAGCATCTGACAACAGGAAGGGATCTCAGCCACCATCTACTTCAAACCCCCCATTTTACAGACGGAGAAATGGAAGTCCAGAGAGGTGAAGTGCCTTGTCCAAAGTCACAACACACAGGGTTGGCTAGAAAACAATACAGGGTAAATATCCAGGCCACCCACTTCAGGTTAAGTGCTCTATTTTAATATACATATAATTCTACTTGATTTGATGTATTTTTTTCCTATTCATAGGTCTACCATACAAGAAATCAATAAATCCACAGCATATTCCGGCATTTTATTTATTTTATTGATAAAGGACTGACATGTACTGTGATTCACTTCTTGGACCTATAACTCTTAAATCAAAATGCTGAGTAATCAGTCAGATACATCATCTTCATTAGAGACTGGGTGAGCAGAAGGGATCGGAAGAGAGAGTCTGGCATATCCTCCACCACGTAATTAGCCTACGCCGCACAATTACTAAATCATTGGTATAAAGTTTTTTTCTGATAATGTAAAGATTAGCAAAGTATAAAAGCAGTGCAAACAGAGAGAAAGCAAATCAGGTGTTTCCTTTAATAAGTATGGCACTTTTCATTTTAATAAGGTAGGGACATTAAAAAACCCGATTCCTTATAAGGAAGAAAAAAAAAAAAAAGGGATTTAGATCCAACACATTGCTTGTGAACCAACTTGTATACAAAGCATTTTCCCAATGTTAAAAAAATCTGTTTCTGTAAAATACTTTGGAATCATAAAATTTTGTCTAGCACATCTTGCCATGGTGCTGAGGCTTCAACTGGACAGATTTATGATGAACCAATGAAGGTATCAGAATGAAAAAAGGAAAAGAGATTACTGTTAACAGGAACAACACCAAAGCCACAGTATATTGAACATAGCTTATGGAGATGAAGCCAAGATGTTGCATGTGTATATGTGTGTCATTATAGTGACAGCTGGAAGAAAAAACACACACGGGACATTTTTCTATCATTATCATAAACCAACTACTGCAGAACACTTAAACTGTGGCTTCATGAGTAGAATAAAGCCTGATAAATAAAAGTGACTTCTGTATATCATATATATGTATACATATATTATATTTTTCCAAATAGACTTCTGGTTATAAGTAAATTAACATTTAGCTACATTTCCTCCCTTCCCTTGGGTCCAGCATCAAAGGATTTGATTCTTTTTTTTTCTTAAACTTGCCCTTCACCTGGTTAGTAAGTTATACTACATTTACACTCCTATCCTTTATTATATCTGGCCAGTGAAAATAAAACGAAATCTCCTGGGACCTCAAATCCATTCCTTACCACTACAAGCATATTAACAAATACATAGCAAAATAAATTTGTTTTCTGTTGGGTAAAAGAGAATGTTTAGTACTAGAGAGTATACTTACTACTAATAATGTGTATATAATGGCATAAGAAAAGTAATTTCATGAAAATATTTTGTAATACGCTGCATTATAAATACCTAAAGAAACATGTTAAAATCAGAGTGAAGTAAGATTAGTGTTCTGAAACTCTAAGAAGAAAAATATAAAAAAAAGAATGTCTTGTTAAGTAAAGCATTAAATGTAAAGTCATCTTTTTAGTGTACATTTCAAATTCACCTTTTTGAAGTGTAAAACTTTTCTCTCTCTTAAACAGGTGCCTATAATTTACCTGGGAACTGGGTATACATGCAGAACACCAAGCAGCAGATGACAAAAGGTTAAGGGCAGTGGTTTGATTTTCACATGGTCTTGGAAAAATGCAGGCAGTTCACAATGCTGAAAGGTGACTTAGAGAAATACAGAATCTGAGCAGTTTAAAATAGTACTGCATTTGCTCACACACAATTAGCAGAATACTCAAAGCCCAAGCATTAGATTTTCAGAGCAGCTTGCATTAGAAGGCAGACTGTACAGAATTAGAGAAAACCACTGTTAATAATTCCTTCTTGAAGTTGAATCCTTTTTTTGAGACTAGGTTTTTTTAGTCCTTCATTAGTAGTTACTTTTTTTTTTTAGAAGTTTAAAATGTTTTATTAAACTCACAGTTCCCTAGGCAGAACACAGTATTCCACAATGCAGGCCCGCTCAGGGAGTAGTTTACTTTTAAGGAACTGAAGCTGAATCAAAATATCAAAGGCCTAGTTTGGGCTTCTAAGCAAGCATTTAAAAAAGGACTCTCTTTTCCTCTTTGATAAAGTCAAAATACCCTCTGGCCATAAAAGAGTACTTCTTTTGGGATTCCTACTGGGAATTTCCAAGGATGTGAGGGCTATATTCATGCCCAGAGGAAAATCAAGGAACTCAATACCCAGCTGCTGGAACAGGTGGGCCCAAGTAGCAGACCACTCCTCTTGGAATGGTTTGTGGGCAGAGTAGCAATGAAAACTGCAGATATTTGAAAAGAGCTTAAGTGTCTTGACACTTGTCCATTTTTCAGGGATATGTTTCTTTCCCACCATGTTCCACCCACCTGAGACTGGGGGGGTGGACATTATTACCTCTGAAAATAAATGCTCTAGCAGGAGAGGAAAGATAAAGGGAAGGCGGAGAGACAAAGAGGACTAAACCAAAAAGTCGGGCCAAGAAGAACTGGTTTTTATACACTCCTGCTCCTCTTGTGGCCGGGCTCACGGTCACTCTGTCTCATTCCAATCATTGGGAGAAACTTCAGAGGTGTCTACTCCTCACCTATTATGAGCCCTGGGAGCATGGTGGTCCAAGGTCTCCTCCCCTTTTCCGGACTCAGGGTCACCAAAGCCCAAAGGCCGTTTGTGGATTAATACCGCATACTATAAAAAGGCAGTTTAGTTTAGTTTTTAAATTTTAATTGGCACAGTTTTTTGTAGTCCAAGAGGTCCAGCAAGGATTCAAGAGAGGAGAGATGACCTCATTATTTGATCTATAATGAATATAATCTTTAGGATATTCTTTACTTTCTGTACAGTAACTCTATGAAAAGAATTTTTCTTCTACCTACCTACAGCTCATGATAAATTTATAACTTCTGGAGTCGAGGAACTGATAGTATGGAGAGAAAAAAGTTTTAACTAGGAAATAAGGTCTTTGATATGTGTATACACAAAGGCATATATATACACATAAAACCACACCCCCCACCCCCTACCCCACTATATACTGTACAAATTGGCACAAACTCTATTAAGAACATAAAATTAGTTAAAAGGTTTTAGTATTTAAGTAATTCTTGGCATTTTAATCTCGACAGGTGCTTAGACAATTTAGGACTTGGCATATTGAATGACACGTATATTTAAAAGTCTATGTGTTTTTAAAAAGGCCCAGACCGACTTTCCCTAAACAGCAACCCAATACGACACCACCATTACCAAATGGGAAACAAGATAGTTACTCTCTATTAAATCAGTAAAGGGTATTTTAGAGAAAGGACAATTTGGAGAATAAAGACCTCAGAGTCCACTTTCCAAGGTAAGAACATTTTAGTTATTAGCAGTGGTTACCAAATAAGCTGATGGGAAATCTCTCCAAGGAGCTGCTCATAATTTTCTTTGTTGAGAAGAGGTGAGGGACTGTTTCACTCTTCCACTATAAGATGATACAAGTTTTTTTATCCTTGAAAGGGTTTTCTGAAGTTGGAATCCCAACCAGCAGAGGGTCACTCCTGGCATGTTCCTCACAGTAGGACATGAGGTCCGCAGACGCCTTGGAAACCTGACAGGTAGACAAACCAACAAGAAACAAAGAAAGACTTTAGTTCTAAACTTTAAATGTGTATCTGAATGCTAAACCACTGGATGGATGACTGTTGGAAAACAGGATAATGCTGGAAAACAGGATAATGTTGGAAAACAGGATAATCAAAGTCTCAAAGTATCACCCCTAGATAACTTATTAATTAAAAAGGGGGGAAAAATAAACAAAACTCATTGCCATCAAGTCGATTCTGACTCATAGGGACCCTATAAGACAGAATAGATCTGCCCCATAGGGTTTCCAAGGAGCAGCTGGCTGATTTGAACTGCTGATGTCTCTGGTTAGCAGCTGAGCTCTTGAACCACTGAGCCACCACATCTCCAAAAAGGGAAAAGTGCCTATAAAATGGAGAAGTCTGGCAGATAATGCTTTAACCAGATAATGAGACTTGATGATAAGACAAACTGACATTGCTGAGGGCACACCACTACCTTGTTAATAGTGTTGCCAAAACATTTAACTGAAACTTAATAATCAGGGGCAAAAAAAAAAAAAAAAAAACCACATCCAAATTGAGTTATATTCTGCAAAATAAGTGGCCTGGACTCTTCAAAATGGACTGTGTATTAGGTAATAGTTGAGTTTCTTAACTGTGATAATTGTACTGTGGTTATGTAAAAGAACACCCGTGTATTTAGGAGATATATGGTAAAGTATTTAAGGGTGAAGAGTCACGATGTCTGCAAATAACTGTCAAATAGTTCAAAGAAAAAATTATATGTAGTTTGTGTGTGTGTGTGTGTATATAGACAGACAGAGGACAGAGAGAGACAGAGAAAGCAAATGTGGCGAAGTGTTGACAATGCATGACTCTTGGTAAAAGGTAAATGGGGAGCTTGGGTGGTGTAAACGGTTAAGCACTCAATTACTAGCCAAGAGGTTGGCAGTTTGAACCCATCAAGAGGCTCCTCCAAAGACAGGCCTGCCAATCTGCTTCTGAAAGGTCACAGTCTTGAAAACCCAATGGAGCAGTTCTCCTCTGCAGACCTGGGCAACTAACAACAACAACAAAGGGTATATGGGTGTTTATTGTCATAACTCTTCCGTAGGTTTGAACTTTTTCAAAACAAAAACGGGGGGGGGGGTACGTAAAAAGGAAAAAGCGTACGTGGATCAAGTGAAGGTTGTATCTTTAGTTTCTAGCCAATAAAAAGGGCTTGGAATGCAGAACAAAGTTTAAGAACTGAATAATAGGCTTGGAGCCAAAACTCTGAAAGAGGAAAGCCGAGTTCTGGAACTTCAAGATTTACTGTTAAAGATGGGGCTTCGGGAAATAAAAGGAGGGCCAAAACCAGCATGGGAAGATGCAGTGCCTTACTCTGGCACGAGTGATAAATGGAAAACACCGTCCCCTGTTGCAGAAGCCCGGGTGGGAGATCCAGCAGAATAATCAGATCAGTGTCCTCAGGGGATGAACACAGGGCAGCTGAGCTGTGTCAAGCAGGGCACAGCCTGCCTCCTGTTTTGAAGACAGGTGACTATCTCCAGGTCCAGAGGAATTTATCAGGTGACTGCTTCAGTTTCTAGGAAACAGCTTTAGTCACAACCATCCAGGGCACTCATTCCTTAGTCCTCCCTTGGGATTTGGGGGGGAAAAGCCTGCAAAGTCAGGTGACCTGACATATCTCTAGGTTTCTCTATGGGCTCTCAGCTACAGCTGGCATTACTCATCCCAGTGCAGAAAGTGGTCACTGAAGTCCACACACACTGAAAAAGCTGCATTTTCCAAAAAAGGAGACCCTAACTGTTGACTTATTTATTATGCAAGGCTACCTCAGCTGCACTGATAATTCTAGAACACTTAATAAATTCCAGCGGGATGATGATGGTGTTTATAAGTCCGTTTGGAATCCATCCCAATTTGCAACACAGTGATCATGGGACTTGACCATGCTCATTCAGGGAAGGTGGGTCCTCAGGAAATCCTGTCCAGAGTTTAGGTTTTCTGTCCAAACAGAGAGGGGGACTCAGACACTTCGCTGTTCAGCTCTTAAAATAAGGCCTGTTCTAGGTAGAAATGAAAGTTAAGATCCTGAGACCCTCAGCTAGGAAAATCCTGGGACCCAGCTGAGTTAAACGGCATTAAAAACCACCAGTTGCTGTAAAGTCTTCTCTGACTCATGGCAACCCCATGTGTGTCAGAGTAGAAGTATGCGCCACAGGGTTTTCAATGGCTGATTTTTCAGAGGTAGATCATCAGGCCTTTCTTCTGAGGCCTCTCTGGGTGGACTCAAACCTCCAACCTTTCGGTTAGCAGCTGAGTGCATTAACTGTTTGCACCATCCCGGAACTCCTAAATGACATGACCTTCTCTGAAGTTTGGCCTGGCCTTCGGAGAGCAGTTGGAATTGACCAGAAAGCACATCTAATCCAATCAAGGCTTCTTACCTTTATTCTTTCAATGGACGCTTCTAATCTTAACTGCTGCACAGTTCTCCTTGCCTGGGCTATGTTGTTGGTGCTTGCTGTTTTGCTGGACATCTTCAATTACTGTTTTTACCTGAAATCTTAAGAGGATTTCTTTTTTAAAGGTGAATCACAGTCATCTTTAAACTGGCTGAACAGCCATGTTGCTTTACGTTACTTTAAAGGGGAAGGAGGCCTTTTCCCAGTCATCACAACCACTCGGAAGCAGCTACTAAAATACCCCTCAGCACTCCAATCGGTGGCACAGGCGTCCAAGCTTGCTATTTGAGCATCTTCACAAATCTTTGGTTTGTAGAAGCCCAATACTAGTAGTTTAGTCAGTGCACCCCAACATGCAGCATACAAGTCGCCTTTTCTAGGCTTTTCTAAGAGGAAATGAAGACACATAAACACCTGCAGTAGTGAGAAGCCCCTCTGGCAAACATGAGCATGTGCCATCAGAGGCCACACTTTATGTGCCGTTTAATATTAAAAACCAGTTCCCGAGGAATGGATTCTGACTCACGGCAGCCCCATGCGTGTCCGAGTAAAACTGTGTTCCATAGGGTTTTCGACGGGTGATTTTTCAAAAGCAGATCACCAGGCCTTTCTTTGAAGGAGTCTCTGGGTAGACTCAAACCTCCAACCTTATGGTTAGCAGCTAAGCGTGTTAACCGTTTTCAGCACTCTGGTCTAATACTAAACCAACCCACTGCCGCCGAGTCAATTCCGACCCATAGCAACCCTACAGGACAGAGCAGAATTACTCCATAGTGTTTCCAAGGCTGTAAATCTTTACAGAAGCAGACTGCCACATCTTTTTACCAGAGGGTGAGTTCAAACCGCTGACCTTTTGGTGAGCAGCTGAGCAGTTAACCACTGCACCACCAGGGCTTCTTCAGTTTAATATTACTGCTACCTAATTTAATAGAAGGTGTAATTTTATTCCATTTTGGTTCTCTTAGCCAACTATTACACTCATACAAGTCCTGCCAGTTGAAAACGGCTGAAGAGAGCACCTCCAAGAAACTCTGCACAAAAAATGCATTTTTAGGTGCTATCAAGATGTTCGATTATTTGGAGGATGTTAGTTAGACATATAAGGAAGGCTTTCTTTAAGAAAAAGTAGGAATCTCTCAGCTGAAAGATCCTCAATGATAGAGCCATAGGAAATGCCAAATAAGACACAACGAGTAGCCGAAAGCCTGAAATATTTACAACTTTATCATTCCCTCCTCCAATCTCCCTCTGGCCTCAGGCTGGTGGCCCGGGCACTTGTTCATCCTGTTACCCCATAATCTGTTCAAGGGCTGATTCTCTTCTCTGGCCTGAGCCTCTGGATTCTAGGCTGCCTTGTTTTCCTCTTTCCCCAGCCACCTGGTGAAAATCAACGGAAACATCCTGGACCTCGAGCTTCGACCGCCCTGGTTTTCCAACTGCACATTCCAAGGAGAAGGCCAGCCTGTGGAAAAGCACTGCCTAGTGCCCTGCCATATATGGCTAAGTTCCCTCTCAAGCGAGTGGTGACTGGGGGAAAACGCCGAGCTGGCAGGCCTGGCAGTGGTGGCAGTGTGGCAGTTTTATGACTCATGGGAGCAGGTGGACAGTAGGTGTTCCTCCCCAGCACTATGCACGGGCTCAGCAAAGTCTCAGAGCATGGTTGCACCGGTCACAAACCCAGGCTGGCTCAACCTTCTGGAGGGGCCTTAGCCGCACAGAGCAATTCTGCCATAAAAGCTTAGACTGGACACGGCTGACAAAAACACCAGCAACCCACAAGCTCTACAGTCTCTACCATGTGGGCACTACGGTGTTGTACACAGAGTTCCACAAGACTTAGAATGCTCCCAAAGGCTGAGTTCAAGGACTTGGGATGGTGCTTACACCCTCTATGGTGAAAAGAAGCTTTGAGTCAAATGCACAAATCAAATGGTGCTTTTAATAGTGTGCAGGACTTTGAAATACAGCCTAAGCAGCAAGCTTCACATTTCTGGGTTTGGATCCTGCTTCTGCCACTTACTAGCTGGGTGAAACCAGGCAGGCAACTTAACCTCTATGAGTGCAAGTCTTCTCAGCTGTACTATGAGGATACTACTACCCATCACAAAGGGTTGTTTTCAAGGATTCAATTTGCTAGTGCACATCAAGTGTCTGGCATAAGACCAAGGGCACTCCATAAACAGCTGTTAATAATTTTATTTTTTTATTTTTTATCATTGTGCTTTAAGTGAAAGTTTACAATTCACTGTTAATAATTTTTATCCTTTGGGGTCACACATAGCACAATGTATTGGAATTCGTTGTTTATCTGTCTGCCTCCCTCCCTGGTCAATGAGCCTCAATGGACTGGGTCTGGGTGGGCTACGAGCATCACTTCTTTTTTTAACAAGTCCCTAGGACAATCTATTGCTTGGTAAAGTAGAGGGTCAGTGAAAAAGAGGAAGACCTTCAACGAGATGGACACAATGGCTCCAACAATGGGTTCAAACATAGCAACAATTGTGAGGATGGTGCAGGACCAGGCAGTGTTTTGTTCTGTTATACATAAGGTTGCTATGAGCTGGAACTGACTTGACTGCACCTAACAACAGAAGGCCACTCTACGGGGCATCTGTGGTTCAGTGGTAGAATTCTTGCCTTCTGTGAGGGAGACCCAGTTTCCATTCCTGGTCAATGCACCTCATGCACAGCCACCACCCATCTGTCAGTGGAGGCCTGTGTTGCTATGATGCTAAACAGGTTTCAACGGAGCTTCCAAACAAAGATGGACTAAGGAGAGGCCTGGTGATCTACTTCTGAAAATCAGCCAATGAAAATCCTGTGGATCACTATGGTCCTATCCATGACCAATCACAGGGATGTGCAGGACTGGGCAGAATTTTTCTCAGTTGTGCATGGTGTTGCCATGAGTTGGGGGCTGCTAACAGCAACTGCCCATTCTGCTGCACTTCACTGCCAGGGCAGGATGGAATGAATGACAGTCAGCAGAAGAGTCCCCTTGGAGCAGGGAAGCACTAGCAATGCAGGAAACTGGAAGGGGAAATATATGGCAGGGCAAGGTGGCCTTGCCTGCCCTAAGCCTTGGGAGACCTTGTTTCAACCCTGAGCTGCTGGCTCCTCTTCAGATTCCTCAGCCATCCTGCCCCACCCGAAGGAGAGGCCTGGGGTCTCCTCCTCAGGTATTTTGCTCACACCCAGCAGCTAGCCTAGCTCCATCTATGCAACTAGGCAAGTGCTTATTAACAGACACTTTGAAATGGGGCTTGGGCACTAGGATACCTCACTGTGAACAGCGTGAAGTGCCTGGGCTCACAGTGCGGCGGTTACGTATTTTGTTCCTTGTAGCATGTTAAACCGGGCTCCCTTCCCAGCTGGCACCGGTTCTGAGGATCGGCCCTCAGCCTCCAAAACAGGAACATGACACCCTTTCTGCACAGCCTGTGGTTTCCAGGCTGCACCCTAAGGACTTTCTAAATGTTCCCTTTGCATGTGAATAACACCAAGCATTCTCTTCTTCCTCGCAACCTCCAGGGCATGAAGTTTCCAAGATCCCACCAAGTTTTCCTGTAACTGCAGAACAGTTCACACGTCTCAGGACTCCATCAGTCACTGTTCCCACTGCAAGGCCCTAAGCAAACATTCCATGGTCAGGCTCTTTAGAAAATGCTTGGGGAGGTCCCCCACAAATTGATGAGAAACTCTGCATCTAGTACACTGAGGACTTTCTTACTTCCTGACTGCATTATAGTCATGCTTAAAAACAGCTAGCAATTCACAGTTCACGCCTGCTAGCTTAGGGCTTCTTGCGTCCTTCCCCCATTGTGGTATCTGTGTTCTGACCTGCCCCTTCATAGAGGGCGTCTCCTGCTTGTCACTGCCCCGCTCCCCTCCGCCGGGGAATCCTCAAGGCCCCCGACTCTAGAAAATCCACGCAAGATATTTCTGTTGAGCAGTATTCGGTACCAGGCACAGTGTGGGACATGTGAGGCATTGGTGGCTCAGGGGTAGAATCCTCGTTTTCCATGCAGGAGACCTGGGTTTGATTTCCAGCCAATGCACCTCATGCACAGCTACCACATATCTGTCAGGGGAGGCTTGCGTGTTGCTGTGATGCTAAACGGGCTTCAGTGTAATTTCCAGATTTTAAGTTGGATTAGGAAGAAAGGCCTGGCAATCTATTTCTGAAAATCAGCCAATGAAAACCCTATGGATCAACAATGGGTTGATCCACAACCGATCATAGGGATGGCACAGGACAGACAGCATTTAGTTCTATTATGCTTGGGGTCACCATGAGTTGTTGGCTGCCTCGACAGCAGCTAACAACAATAGCAAGACAGACACAGCTGCTGCCCTCACAGAGCTTAAGATCTTGCTCAGGAGACAAACATTAAACAAGTAATTAGACACTTCCTTCCTCTACTACCTCCTGCCCTGCCAGACCCTCTGGAAGCTCAAGTACCGTTTCTCTTCTGGAAATCCCCTCCACTCTGCTGGTATATGGATAACCCCACCTAGAAAATTAGATGAAAGTTATGTGGTGGGTTGACTTTACAGTTTCACAGATTTATTAAGAAAAAAACAACACCTTCTACTGAGTATTGTATAGGAATCACACTGATGTCAATTAAATGGGGTCTTTGTGATCAGTCCTAGAAAAAGTTGTACATTGGGCGACTGGAAAAGAAAATGATCTCCTATTACAGCATTGTTCCTATAGAGAGAAATCAGATCATAATTATATTGTTTTAACTTAAGAAGCCTCTTTGAGGAACTCAGTTGGCTGAGGTGCCTCATGGTGGTGCAAGGTGGGCAGTGCTATCTGATTCCTGGGCTGCAGGAGGTGTTTACTTGTGCTCTGGCTGAGTACTTCCTCCCCACTTACAGCTCCTTTGCACCTCCTGAGCCGGGGCAGACAGACATCTCCAAACACTGCTGCACCTCAGAGGGTTTTCTTTGCTATTCCCTCAATGGCAGGGGTGCTTCGCTGTTTGTTTCTGCTACTAGGTTGATAAAAGGCTTACTTTATTCTTACACCAAGAACAGCTTCCAAGGCAAACAATACCTGGTGTTTGTATAGAACCTGAGAGCACACACACTGCTTTCACAACACTCTTCTCTGAAGCTCCCCTGTGATCCTGTAAAGTTTGTTATTACTCCATCCTCATCTTATAGATGAGGCAACCGAAGTCAGAAAGACTCACTTTGAGTTACCCAGCTTGTAAGCCTTGCTCCAGCTTGTAAGCCTTTGCACTCCCGAAACCGCACCTTCCCCACTGCACCAAGGAAGGAATTACTGTGATTTACAAACACTCAGGGCCTCACCTGGCATCCCTCAATGTGCTTCATAATCAAGGGTGACCTTAACACTCTGTGACCTGGAGTTGTGGGCTTGCTGATCACATCATGTTTGGGCAACACCCCTTCTGGTGCAGAAGGGATTTGTCTGTCTGTCCAGTGCCCTGGTGAAAAGGTCTCCCCTCTCATATCTGCAAGCTGAGCAGGAATATTCTCGCTGTTGCTGCTACTAGGCAAACACGGAGGTCTGGGCCTGGGGCAGCATTTGGAGTTCCTGAACCACCAGGGGTCCACTCTACCCAGAAGGTCCAGGCCTGTGCATGCACCGGACCACTGGTTTGATAAAACTCTACCTATCGCTTCTGCAGACTTGTTTTCATTTTTGCATTTGACTAAGACATTTGGATGAATGTATGTAGTATTGTGCCACTCATGATTTGCATTGCTTTTCAATGCTACGGTTCGTGTGAACCCTCAGGTTCCCAGAAATTCCAAGGAACAGAATGTCCCATTAGGGAAATACAGGGATTTTCATCTTTGTCTAGAGAGGCCTGAAGCAGGGAGAGGCAGGCGGGGATGGAAAGTGTGTCACAGCACATTCTGGAAGTAAGGCACCAGGAAGCCCGAGGGTCTGAATCACAAGTCACCACCGCCTGGCCAGTAATTGAATCACTGGAGCAAAGCCAAGGTGCACATGAGGAAACACACTGCTTGTGGCTGTAATAAAAGAACTGGCCAAAAAAAAAAAAAAAAAAAAAAAGCTACAAGCTTCCACTTACTCACTCTCTGATCTTGCTTTTGGCTTTCAATGTTTTAACCTAGCTCTTTGTCTGCTTCCTCCTCTGTAAAAGGGGGCCAGTAATGCCCATCTTGCAGGATTGTTGGGAAGACAAAAAAGAGCCCCTATCAGTAAGGCAGGTCCTGTGCTCATCTACTTACCTAAAGGTTGGTGGTTTGAACCCACCCAGTGGTGCCATGAAAGAAAGACCTGGCAACTTCCTTGGGTAAAGATATTAAAAAAAAAACATTGCTGTTGAGTCTTTTCTGATTCATAGCGACTCTGTAGGACAGAGTAGTACTGATCCGTAGGGTTCCCGAAGCTATAATCTTTATGGAGGCAGACTGCTACATCTTTTGCCCATGGAGCGGCTGGTGGGTTTGAACTGCTGACTTCTCAGTTAGCAGCCGAGCACTTAACCACTGTGCCACCAGGGTTCCTCCGGTAAAGATCACAGCCTAAAAAACCCTATGGGGCAGTTCCATTCTGTCAATCAACTGATTTTCTACTCTGAAAATCAACTTGATGGCCCCAACAACAGGTCTCTGGGTGGAGCAAACAGTTTGTGCTTGACTCCTAATCTAAAGGCTGGCAGTGTGAACCTATCCAGTGGCACCACGGAAGAAAGTCCTGGCGATGTGCTATAAAAATTACAGTCAAGAAACCCTATGAAGCAGTTCTACTCTGTAACACATGGAGTCATGGAGTTGGAATGGACTTGATGGTAATGGGTTTATTTGCTTTATTTTAAATCAGTAATGCACCCTGCACTATAAATGTTTAATAAATGCTGGGCTCCTAGACTCATTTAACAAGACACAAAACACATATCTGGTGGTAGAAACAAGAGAAAACAGCCAGCAACAAGAATTCAAGGTAATGTGACCAGACAGCAACAGCTTTGTGATATTGCCTTAGAGGGAAAGCAGTGTGTACAGAGTTAGGTCCTCAGGAAAAGCAGTGTGTACAGAGTTAGGTCCTCAGGAATAGTTTTTCTATTTTCATTAACACTTATTATCTTATATTAGCGCCTGCAAACTCCTGGACAGTAGGCTGAATCCCCACAGAGTGTGAGCTCAATAGTGGTATGTCTGTGTTTTCACTCTGAATTGACTGCCAACACTTGAAAAATCAAGATTTCACCTTACAAGGAAGAAAAAAAATTTCTTGAAAAATCAAGAAAACCCTACAAAATAGGGCTGGACCTGAACAGAGGCTGCCCAATTAACATCTGCTGGTGCACCTGCCAGGGCCCCTATCTTTGAACCTGTGATACCCACTGCACCAAGGAAGGAATTACTGTGATTCACAAACACTCAGGGCCTCACCTGGCATCCCTCAATGTGCTTCATGATCAAGGGTGACCTTTATACTACACATCGGATATTTAGTTTTAGGGGCATGCTCAAGGATTAAGTCAGGGCACTTGGGCTCTGTCCTGCTCCTGCTACTTCTCAGCTCTAGGACAGGGCTTGTCACCTATATAAAACCAGTGGCCGTTGAGTTGATTCCGAGTCATGGCGACCCCATGTGTGTCAGGATAGAGTCATGCTCCATACGGCTTTCAATGGCTGACTTTTCAGAAGTAGATCACCAGGCATTTCTTTCCAGGTGCCTCTGGGTGGACTTGAACCTCCAAACTTTTGGTTAGCAGCTGAGCACATTAACAATTTGCACCATCCAGGAAATCTCGAAAATTTTCTCATGGGAAAAATGGGGATATTAATACTTTCCTATCTCAAACGATCGTGAAGCGCATCAAATACAACAGGCATGTGAGTGTAATAAATATGCAGAATATGTTTGCTGTGCGTTTACTCCTCGCCTCCTCTTGTTATACACTGTGTGACATGTGCTAAGCACTTCGCAGCTCCTGACTGGCATGTAGCATCCATTCTATCCCCCAGTGTGTCTTGCTGAACTGCAAGGCTGGAAAACTAAGAACTACTTACTTCCCCCAGGTTCTTTGGAAGCTAGGGCTCTGTTAATTTGATGCATTCGAGAGAGGGAAGGTGGACGTGAGAAGGTGGCCAGGGTCCTGCTTGCTTGGTTTACTTCTGCTGGCAAGCAGGATCCTGGGCAAGCTGCTGTCTGTGGAGGCGGTGGCATTCCGGTGTCCAGTCACTGTGACATGGTACTGAGAAGGTGGGTGGCTGCAGCAGCTGCCCATTTCTCCACTTCCTGTGGTGGTGAAGAAGCAAGGGGGGCCCTGGCGGCCAGTTCTCATGGTGGTATTCTAGGAGTCCTTCCTGGGGGCCCCGATCTAGAGCCACCCCTCCAGCCCTTCCAATGATTACCAGTTACCAGTTGCCGTCAGGTAGATTCTGACTCACGACGACCCCATGTGTGTCGAGTAGAACTGTGCTCTGGGGCTTTCAGTGGCTGATTTTTCAGAAATATATTGCCAAACCTTTCTTCTGAGATACCTCTGCATGGAGTCGAACCTCCAATTTTTTAGTGAGCAGCGCAGTGCGTTGACCATTTCTACCACCCAGGGACTCCTCCAATGATTACACAAGCACCTAATTCCCTGTATTAAGCCCCATTTTGCACAAGTTGCCAAGAACACTTACTGTTTGCTGTAACTGAATACAGACTGATAGACAATCATTAATATGTTGCCCAGTAAACTGTAAATAACTTACAAATACTGGTTATGATTTCTAAAATTTCTATGATTATTATTTACCTTTAACATACCATCACTGCTGAACACATTAAAATTGAAGACATGAAGGAGGGGTAGTTAAAAAATAAAACTCTCTTTCCCCAACCAAAGCTCACAGGCCACGTGGTTAAGTGAGGTTGAACCCGTGACCAGCTGCACATTCTCCTCTGCTCTCACCCAGTTCTCTGAACAAAGGGCAAAAAGAACATGTTGCTGGCTTAACAGAGGAGGGAAATGAGAGGGAGAGATAGGAAAGGGCTGCATGGAGAGATGGGAAAAGTGGTTTGGGATGGGGAGGAGACAGTGACTAGGGCTCTTCTAAGAGCAGCTTTTATAGTCTCAGAATCAGCAGAATGAAAAAGAATGGGAAAGCTCTCCCTCAAGCCTCAATGGAGTTATAGAGTTCATCCTCAAAAAGCATGTTTTTATCCTTGCAAACCCTTTTGATGTCCTTATCTGGCATCTTCAATGGTTGATTTTCCCTGCCATCCAGGGCACATGCCCCTGAATAACAATAATAAAGACAATAAATTATAATAATAAATTTTGACAACTATCACCGTTTATTGAGTACTTGGTATGGGCCTGGTGGTGCAGTGGTTAAAGAGCTTGGTTGCTAACCAAAAGGTTGGCAGTTTGAATCCACCAGCTGCTCCTTGGAAACCCTATGGGGCAGTCCTACTCTGTCCTATAGGGTCGCTGTGAGTCAGAATCGACTCGATGGCAATGGGTTTGGGTTTTTTTTCCTTTTGGTATGGGCTAGGTAAGTAATTGCACAAATCATTTCCTTTAGTCCTCTTAACAACTCTACAAGATGAATACATTTATGCTTTGTTTTACAGACAAAGCACAGAGAGGTGAAAAAAAGTCTTCCCCAAGATCACACAGATTGATGTGGCTGAGCTGGGACTCCGACTCAGAGCCCCCTGACTCCCAAGATCCTGCTCTTAATACCAGCCTATACTGCCTGCCTTTGAACAGCAAGGATGCCAGGAAGGAGTTGAGAGAAAGCAGGAACAAGTGTCAGCACTGGGCAAGAGAAGATGACACTGCCCTCCACCATTCAGATGCTGCTGCTCATTCAGATGGGTGGTCCCCATGGCAATGACGCTAGAAGTGTGGTGCTAAGTGGCCCTGGAAGAAGACCTCAGTGATGGAGAATTTGTTGTGCTCGACGTAAACAACGCGTGCCCTAGATTCCAGGTAAGGCTACTGCTAAAGACACAGGATGATCCCATCCTCCTCCTGTGCCCCAGAGAAGATGGCAGGGAGCCATGAAAACGAGCCAATCTTGGGTAGTAAATCCCGAAGAGAAGGAGTTGCAGATCTTGAGCAGCAGGTTCCTAACCTCACTGTCTATCTAGATCACCTGGAGCACTGGTGAAAAACATTTCAGTAGATCTGGGGCGGAGTCTAGGAATCTGTATTTAAAAACTTTTCCAGGTGATTCTGATATAGGTCCTTTGTGGACCACTCATGAGAAACACAATGATTTGCGATGCCTTTGCCTCTTGATTCTCAATGCATGCCCATGGTTATTTCTGCCTAGGAATTACAACATGTCAATATAACAAGCCCTGCAGAATTCTAACTCCTCTTAATAATCTTAACCTATTGGATTAACCACTACTTGTTGGTCAGTTTGTTGTACAGTGGTGACTTGTGTGTTGTTGGCCAAGAATACTGGCCAACATGGACTGCCAGAAGAATGCACAAATGTGTCTTGCAAGAATACAGCCAGAATGCTCCTTAGAAACGAAGATGGCCAGACTTCATCTCATGTACTTTGGACATGTTATCAGGAGGCACCAGTCCCTAGAGAAGCACATTATGCTTGGTAAAGTAAAGGGCCAGCAAAAAAGAGGAAAACTCTCAATGAGATGGATTGACACAGTGGCTGCAACAATGGGCTCCAAAACATAGCAATGATTGTGAGGATGGCGCAGGACCGGGCAGTGTTTTGTTCTGTTGTACTTTGTGTAGCTATGAGTTGGAACTGACTCGATGACATATAACAACAACAGGGTAAAACCTCCTTCAACTTGGTATTGCTCTTATCATCTAACATACTTTTTTGCTACGAAAGTCTAAGTTTGTTTTCTTAACAGCCACTCCCTTCTGGCAAATATCTTCTCCCTGGCTTCAGTGATACTATACTATCCTGTTCTTGTCCTGTTTAACGATCTTCCTTTGCTATGGCCTGGTCCTGGAACTCTGGAGTAGCCAAGTGAATAAGGGCTTTTACCGTTAGATAAATCTGAATCCTGACTCATCACTTATTACCCTAAGGTACTTCATTTCTCTGAGCCTCAGTGCCCTCATCTAAAATGGGATGCTGTAAATGTAAAATGGGAAGGATAATAATAGTACTTACCTCACAGAACTGTTCGCAGGATGAAATGAGATAATATATGTATAACTTACTAAGCACCTGCCTGACACACACGGGTCCTCAGTCCATGATGCTGCTGGAACCTCATGATTTAAGCTATGACCAACACACTTCACATATAGCCCTGACCTGTTACTTTAATCCCAATAACTAGCTGACAGCCTATTCAAATTGACACTCAAATGGTCCACAGTTGCTTCAAACATAATACACATAAAACCCAATGTAACGCTGCCATCTGTCCCCACCCTTCCTAAGGTGCTTTTCTCGATGAGTGTCATCCTCACTGTCCCTGTCACTGAGGCATCCTTTGCTCCAGGCCTCAATCTAACTCCTTAGATCAAGTGCTGTCCAGTTGAAAGTCAGCCACATAAGTGACTTTAAATTTTTCAATAGGCACATGAAAAAAAATATAAAAAGGTGATATTAATTTTAATATTTTACTTAAACCAATATGACCAAAACAGAAATGTAATCAATGCAAAAAATTACTGAGATAATTTGCATTCTTTTTTTCATAGTAAGCCTTCAAAATCTGGTGTGTATTTTTATACTTGAATCTCAATCGGACTAGCTATATTTCATGTGGCAAGTGGCTATCATATTGGACAGTACTTTAGACCCTCACACTTTCCAATTATCTTGATTCCCATTTTGATAAATGTCCCATTTTTTATTTTGCCCCATTCTCCTGGCTTCTATTTTATATCAGTGTTGGCCCCTGTGATGGTTAAGACTATGTGTCCACTTGGGCAGGCCATGTTTCTCAGTGGTTTGGCAGATATTACATAATCATCCTCCATTCTGTGATCTGAGTAGCCTATCAGTTGAAAGGGGAGTTTCCTTGGGGCTGTGGCCTGCATCCTATATATACATACACACACACACACACACACACAGACACACACACACACACATACATGTGTGTGTGTGTGTATATGTATATATATATGTGTGTGTGTGTGTGTCTATATTCTGGCAAAGCTCACCCTCTCTGGTCTTGCATTTGACTAGTCATCCTCTAACCTCTGGTTCTTGAGATGTGAGCCAACAGCTTGTCATCTAACCTGCCAATTTTGGGTTTGCCGGCCTCTGCAACCACGTGAGTCAGGACAAGCCTCCAGTCTGATGTCTGAGCCATCGATTTGGGACTTGCCAGCCTCCACAACTGTGTGAACAATTTCCTTGAAATAAAACTCTCTCTAAATATATATATGCTCCACTGGTTTTGCTCCTCTAGACAACCCAGCCCAAGACAGCCCCCAGCACTTCAAGTTAGTACTGCCTGCTCAGCCTCATACCAAGACTCCTGCCCCTAAACCTTCTCCTCTCTAACCTATCCTGATTACTACGCTCAGATACAGTGCCACTTTCAGCTTATTCCTCTCTGGCTCACAACACGTTCCTGGGATTCCCCAGTACCTCCAGAATAAAATCTAAGGACTCAGCCTCGCACTTAAGATCTTCTCTAGTCTGACCCCATCCTCTCTAATAAACTATAATAAAATCCTAACCATAAAAATCTTATTTCTACCAAGAGCTCACTTCATGCCAGACACTTGCATATATGCCAATCACTGTCAATACATTATCCTACCAAATCCTCACACAACCCTGCGGGATATGTTCTATTTTCACCCCATTTTAGAAATTAAGAAACTGAGGCACAGAGAAGTTTGACCACGTGGGCTATGTTTACAAGCATAGCTTCCAGCCTCTGCTCAAGTCCTCTGCCTGCTTCTCCTGGCCTCTTTAAACTTCCTCTTCCTACAGGCCCTGGAGTCCCTGAGTGGTACAAATGCACTTGGGTTGCTAACCAAAAGGTTGTAAGTTCAAGTCCACCCAAAGGCACTTCGCAAGAAAAGCCTAGAGATCTACTTCTGAAAAATCAGCCACTGAAAACCCCATGGCGCACAGCTCTACTCTCACATACACGGGGTTGCCATGAGTCAGGACTGACTCAAAGGCAACTTGGTTTTAGGCTCTAGTTTTTACTTCTTTCAGGAAGGTCTCCCTACTTTTGTTTACAATGATTAGCCCCTTTTATGAATTCCTGCAATATGCTTACAGCTCAGAGGTCCAAGGGCCCCCTAGGGGGCTGGCCCGTGCATGAATTGGAAAGGAGGAAAAGTTGTGTATGTATCCAAAATTAAAAGCAAAATTCAGTGTGTGTTACCTGTGGTGCAATGGATCGTTTTTACGTGGCCTTTCTTGCCATGGACTGTGGAAATAGGGTAATTGTAGCCCACCAAGGGGACTGCACAGTTTTGTCACCCTGCTTGGCTTAAAATGAGCCACCCTAAAGGTGGGAAAGAGAGGATCCCATCACCACCAAGGAAGAACAGCCAGGAGCAGAGAGTGTGTCCTTTGGACCCAGGATCCCTACGCGGAGAAGCTCCTGGAACCAAGAGACAGAGAGAGAGAGCTTGAGAAGCAGTGGCAGAGAAAAGATGGCAGGAGACAGTATGGTGGGCTTCCCAGCCGACAGAGCGGGAAAGCTGAGTGCCTCTGGGCAGGAGGCTTGCTGGCAGAGTAGACTGCCTCTGGGCACTTACTGGCAGAGCTAAAAGAGCTTTGTAACGCTTGCCGGAGCTGGGCAGAGGCTGAGGGCCAGAGAGGCATGCCTGTGAGCACAATTAAAAAGAGGCTGTCCTGATGCAAGAACTGTATCTTGAGTGTTCCTGAGACTGAATTATAACCTGTTACTTCCCTAAGAAACCTCATCATCGCGAGTACTGTCTGTGAGTTGTGTGTGGCCACTGCAATGAAGTATTACACCCAGCAGAGAAGTAGAGAGGAGGGACGGTTGGTGTCAGAGGAGGTAAAAATGGTGGAGAGAGAAGGCGTGTCTGACCTCTGCCTCATAGGAATCAGCCTTGGGCTGTTGACCTTGATTCTCCTTCTCCCTTGTGAAATTGGAGGAGGTCAGACACTGGCCATTTTTACAGTACCTATGTTTACTTTTTCTGAGGAGACAATTTATAGCTGTCATCAAGCTCTCAAAAGGGTAATACCATTTATTTTCAGTGCTTAATGTTAGCTCAATAATAACAGCAACTACATTTACTGCTTACCATGTGCCAAACAGAAGAAGCCCTGGTGCCGCAGTGGTTAAGCATTAAGTACTCGGCTGCTAACCAAAAGGTCAGCAGTTAAAACCTACCAGCTGCTCCACAGGAGAAAGATGTGGCAGTCTGCTTCTGTAAAGATTTCAGCCTTGGAAATCCTATGGGGCAGTTCTAGTCTGTCATATAGGGTCACTATGAGTCGGAATCGACTTGATGGCACATGACAACAATTACATGTGCCAGCTGGAAACCCCCTGGGTGGTGCAAATAGTTAAGCTGCTTGGTTGCTAACCAAAAGGTTGGAGGTTGGAGTCTACCCAGAGGTGCCTCAGAAGAAAAGCCTGGTGATCTACTTCTGAAAAAATATGCCATTGAAAATCCTATGGAACATAGTTCTATTCTTGACACACATGGGGTCACCATGAGTTGGAGTCGACTCAAAGGCAGCTAGTCAACTGGTTATGTGTACTGTGCCAAGTACTATATACAGATATTAGTTCACTTAATATTCTCTACAACCATAAGAGGTCAGATTTATAATACCTGTCGACACTGAAAGAAGAAAGGCCTGGAAATCTACTTCTAAAAATCAGCCAATGAAAACCTACGGATCACAATGGTCCAATTCCATTGTGAATGGGGTCGCCATGAGTTGGGGGCTGACTGGGATGGCAGCTAACAAGAAGAACACTGAGACTACAGCTCAGGAAAGTTAAATAATCTTCCAAAGATCACTTAGCTAATGAGTGGTAGAAACAGGATTTGAACACAGATCTCTCCTACTTCAAAAGCCATGCCCTTACCTAGGCAAGCGAGTTCTCCCATGCCATCTTCTAGTTCATACTGACTAATGCAGTGTTGAGCAGAGAATGGGGCCTCAAATAGCTGGAGTTAAATTAAAACATGCTATGTAGCAACCAATGCATCAGCTAGCATGAACCTATCACTCGGGGGTGTCTGTGTGCCCCCGTGTTTGTTTTCTCAGAAACAGGAAACACCCTGCTGCTCCCTCCCACAGGGATCCCAGAAAATATGGACTGTTCCCAGCCAAAGGTTACCCACCTGCTTGTTCCCTGCACAGCTCAGAGAAACTGGGTGAAACCCTGGGGCTCCCTCCACTTTATCAGGGCACTTTATTAGGGCCAACTGCTGGCGCTGTGAACTTTCACCTCTAGTGTGGGATGGCAACTTGTGTGGTGCCCAGGTCCCAAGGGCCACGCTGTCTTGCACCCTCAGCTGTGCTCCAAATATGTTTTCATTCCATGAAGGTGTGCCCAGGGTGGGTATCCTCTGATGGTGACCCACAGAGGGGCAGGACCTAGTCCCCTCTTGTACGTTGTGCCACCGGGCATACTGCCAGGATCTAGCTGTGCATAGAAACATGTGTTCATGGTCAACACTAAGAATGATGTTTAAAAACAAGTTTTACTCTCTACCTGGTGTAGCAAGACTGGTTGATAAATGATTTGTTCATATCTGCACGGCTGGCTTAGGATAGCTAGACAACTCATGTGCTTAGTCATGAATGAATGAATACATGAATGAATGAATTCAACAACCATTTATTATTAAACATAAAAGCTCACATTTACATGGTGCTTTTGCTGTGCCAGGCATTGTGTTAAGGGCTTTATGTGAAGTTATTTTATTTACTCTTCACAATATCCCTGAAAAAAGAAATAATTATGCTTTCATTAACTAGTTTTTAAATTTTAAAAGAATGTATGAATATAGTAAAACATTTAGACAGTCCAAAAGCTATACAACAAACACTAGCTCTCCTTCTGCTCTAGACGTCCAGAGGTAACCACTGTTACCAATTTCTCCTGTTTCCTTCCGAAGATATCCCATGCACATACAAACCTGTCTATGCTTATCTCTGTCTTAAAAAATACTATGGGAGCATATTATATGTGGAGTCCCTGGGTGGTGTAAATGGTTAGCATGCTGGGTTGCTAACCAAAAGGTTGGCAGTTCAAGCCCACCCAGGGGCACCCCAGAAGAAAGGCCTGGCAATCTACTTCCAAAAAACCAGCCACTGAAAACCCCATGGAACACAGTTCTACTCTGACACACATGGGGTTGCCATGAGCAACAGCAACTGGCTATGTTATAGGCATTGTTCTGTATCTTTTTTTTTTTTTCCAAATTAACCAACAATTTATATCCTGGAGATCAAGTTGAAGGTGATATTATTAACTTATTTTCCAAATGAGGAAAGTGAAGGTCTCAGAGAAAAACAAAACAAAACAAAAACAGTTGCCACTGAGTCAGTTCCAGCTCATGGCAACTCCATGTGATGCAAAGTAGCACTGTGCTCCATAGCTTTCATGGGCTGTTATCTTTTGGAAGCAGATCACCAGGGCTTTTTCCCAAAGTGCCTCTGACTGAGTTTGAACCACCAACCTTTTAGTAGACAAGTGCTTAACTGTTTGCACTACCCAGGGACACCTTAAGGTCTCAGAGACATGTAGTTAATAAGTGCCGGGGCTGAAATCAATTCTGGTGTCCCTAACCATTCTACTCTGTCCTATAGGGTTGCTATGAGTCAGAATCCACTCGACTGCAATAGATTTTTTTTTTTTTGGTCCCTAACCATTTCTCCACACTGCCTCTCTCCTGCAGGTCCTGCAGATCAGGAGCATCCTGAGGCTGGAGAGAAGTGGGAATGATCAGAGAACCAGAAAACAAAACTCCTGTTCTAAAAGGGTGCACTGATTTTGCGGGGGAAACACTGATAGGAAATGAGAGAATGATTTTCAAACAACATAAGAATATATCCAAGATAATGTTTAACTGTACCCTCAAGGTGCTAAGCATTTGCAGAGGGAAGGTGCCTCAGAGCGGGGTGACTCCAGCTAGGAAGTCCTCTAGACCAGTGGTTCTCACAGTGTGGTCTCTAGATCAGTGGCAGTAACATCGGCATCACCTGGGAACTTGTTAGACATGCAAATTCTCAAAACTTATCCCAAACTGAATGAGAAACTCTAGGGGTGAGCCCCCAGAAATCTGTTTTCACAAGCCTCCTGGTGAGTCTGATGTTTGCTAAAGCTGAAGAACTACTATTCTAGAAGGAGGTGATTTTTGAATTAGAGCTTTTAAATAAGAGGATAATTCAGCTGTCAAATGAACTAGCAGTTGGTCTACTCAAACTAAGTTTGATCCATATTCTTGGCATTATTCTAGGACTAAGCTAAGTAAGAAGCCCTGGTGGTGCAGTGTTAAGCGTTTAGCTGCTAACTGAAAGGTCAGTGATTCCAATCCACCAGCCTTTCCGAAAGAGAAAGTTGTAGCAGCCTGCTTCCATAAAGATTACAGCCTTGGAAACCCTGTGAGGCAGTTCTACCCTGTCCTGTAGGGTTGTTCTAAGTCAAAACCAACTTAACAGCACACAACAACGACAAGCGGAGAGCGTGAGATACAAAGACACAGACCCTACAGCTTGAGGAGGAAGTTATTCCGGGCAAAGGGAGATAAGACCAAAATGTCTAAGAACGGAGACAGAACATTCCAAATGCCCTGGCTTAAAGCTCCACCACTAACCTGTGGTAAGGTGGTCTGTGGCCATTTTGATACCTAAACCCAAAAAACTTTCCAGCTATGGACCAACTGGGAGTTCTCCCCACCAGTCTTCCTGAAGGACCTGCCTCCCACCCTCTACTGCCTCCTCTGGCTGAGCAGGGCTGGAGGTTGTCTGCAATGTGACCCCTTACCCTGGATGTTGTCTGCAAGGTAGCGACCAGTTGCCCTGAAGTCGATTCTGACTCATGGCGACCCTGTCTGCCAGAATAGAACTGTGTTCTGTAGGGTTTTCAGTGACCGATTTTTTGGAAGTAGACTGCCAGGGCTTTCTTCTGAGGCGCCTCTGGATGGGCTCAAACCGCCAACCTCAGTTAGCAGCCAAGTGATTAACTGTTTGTACCACCAGGGACTCCACAAAGTCTGTTTGCCGTTGTTAGTGCTGTCAAGTTGATTCCAACTCAAGGAGATGCTACTCTAGCCTTATCCTTAGAGGGCTGACAAAGCAGAAGAACGAAAATATTTAGGATTTTGGTCTTAAACGTCTAGCATCTGATCCACATTAAGCAGAGGGCATGCTTTTTAATATTGCTGAACAGATACGAGCTCACCCACTTGCCTGGAATGCATTAAAAACAAACAAACAAAAAAAAATCAAGCACCTCATGGGAGAGTTGAAAATGAGGCAACAGGCAAATGCTGCTGCATCCTTTTTGGATTAAGTAGCAACTAGGTAGTCATTCTCCTGCTTTGACTGGTGTGCGCTGCTTGACAGGGCAGGAATAATGGATTCAAGAGAGGAAAAGGCTGGGAGGACTAGAAGAGTCTGTGCAGTTCACTGAAATTTACAGTCACTGATACTACAGTTGGGGCTGGGAATCACCCACCATGAACGTGGGATACTCATCTGGTGGTTAAAGGGCTTATGCTTCCAATGGGATGAAATACGTCCTGAATACAGATAGATAAAGAACATAAACGGGCCAATAAAACATGCCAAATGCAAGCATTAGGGTTCCAGGAACTCAGAGCAGGGATGGTCACTGAGGTCTTGAGAGGTCAGAAATGAGTCATAAGGAATACAGGCCTTAAAAGGATCAATCCTTGAAGGGTGGGAACTGGATAGGTGGGGGTGAGGGAATAGGGAGAATTTCAGAAAGATGACTGAGGGAAGCAACACAGAGCAGATGAAAGCTGAATTTTATGATGTGAAAACGAGACCCACCAAGGATTCCTGAGAAGTGACAGGCATAAGGGAGTGTTACTGGAAAAACAATATAGTAGCTTTATGTAGGGGGGGAAAGAGGTGGGAGATAGAGACAGACAAGTTAGAACATTTCCATGGAAGTCTGTTAGCTGTTGTTAGATGCCGCTAAGTCGGTTCCAACTCAGAGCACCCCTATGTGACAGAGTAGAACTATCTTGTAGGGTTTTCTTGGCTTAGTTTAGTAACTTTATGGAAGCAGATCACCAGATCTTTCTCCCGCGAAGCCGCAGAGTGGGTTCAAAGCACCAACCTTTTGGTCAGCAGCTGAGCATTTAACTGTTTGTGCCACCAAGGCTCCTATGGAAGGTCTAGGGGCAGGCAACATGATAAACAGCCCAAGCTCTGGGGTCAGATGGAACTGGGTTCCAAGCCAGGCTCTACTACTTAGTGTTATACGATGCTGAACAAGTCACTTACCCTCGCTGAATGCCCAGGATTTTTAATCTATAAAATGGGAGAACAAAAGTGTCTACTTACAAGATTTAATGATGAAAATGAAACAGGAAAGCACCTGGCACCAAGAAAGCACCCAATGTTATCTATTCTCATCCTCATTATTATTTTTAGGAGTTAGAGTATGAGATTTCAAATAGATGAAGGCAACTGGAATGCAAAGAAAAAGATGGATGCAAGAGACACAAAAATCTAAGAATAAATAAGACTTAATTCTTGGGGCTGACCGGGGAGTGAGGAGCTGCTGAGCACTAGACTTCAGAGGCAGAGCATGAAGAAAAGAGCAGGGTGTATCCTTGTCCCTTCTTCAAGTGGGCGGGGACAAGGGCAGCCTTCAAAGGACAGACAAGGGGCTGTCAGAGAGGCAGAGGAAGCTGCAAACAGGGCAAAAACCAGTTGCTGTCAAGTCAGTTTTGATTCATGGGGACCCCATGTGTGTCAGAGTAAAACTGTGTTCCACAGGGTTTTCAATGGCTGATTTTTCTAAAGTAGACTGCCAGGCCTTTCCTCCAAGGTGCCTCTGGGTGGACTTGAACCTCCAACTTTTTGGTTAGCAGCTGAGTGTGTTAACCATCTGCACCACCCAGGGACTCCCCAAACAGGGCAACACCTTCACAAAAACTAGGGGAAGAGAGAGAATGTTAGGGAAGAAAGGTAAGTTAACGATGTATAGATATATTAGTTAAAAATATAATCTATCCAGAAAACATACTGGAGGGATATACTCCAAAACGTAGCTGTGACAGGTAGCGGGATTTTAGGGGATTTTTAGTGTTGTTTTGTACACAGTACTGTAGTTTGCAAGTTTTTATTTTTATGATAGTAATAGTGAATACTCATATAACGTCTATACTTGCCAAGCGTTGTTCTAAGGCCTTTACAGATATTAACTTACTTAATCTTCAAAACAGCACTGTGAGGTTGTTACTATTGTTCTTCCCAGTTTAGGAATGAGGGAACCAAGGGAGGGAGACGCTTAGAACATGGCGGAACGGCCAAGGTCACAGCAGCAGTAGGTGAAGGAGCCAGCATTCCAGCCCTGGCTGCCTGGCTCCACATTCCGTCCTATTAACCACATGTAATACTTTATGATCTTTAAAAAAAAACAAAACAAAAACAAACAAAACAAAACCCAGTAATTGTTATTTACAAAAGTAGAAGGAAGGGTGGTTGTTACTTACTTTATAGGGGTAAAGGCAGTAGAGAACAAGAATAACTCACTGGACTTGGTGATTAGGAAGTTGCTGGGGACCTCTGGAGCCCTACTGGTGCTGTGGTTAAGTGTTCGGCTGCTAACCAAAAGGTTGGCGGTTCAAATCCACCAGCTGTTCCTTGGAAACCCTATGGGGCAGTTCTACTCTGTTCTAGGGTTGCTATGAGTCGGAATCGACTCAACACAATGGATTTGGTTTGGTTTGGTTTATGGGGACCTTTGCGAGAGTAGTTCTGACAGTGTGAAGCAAATGGAGGCCAAGTGATTAGGGGCTGAAGACAGAATGATTAATTTGGGAATTTAAGCAGGGAATGTAGGAGAATATTTAGAGAAATTTGCCAGTGTATTTGAATTGAATGACACCTTTTAGAAGCAGGATTGTTTTAGGAGAAGTTTGTCACCTGAGCATTTCTGTAAGCAGAGAAGTATTGACCAACAAAAGACAGAATGAAGATGCTAGACGGAGAATTAACTGAGAGGGCTGGGGAGGACGCGCTCAGGACTGAATTGGGGATTAGGAAGAGAGGGGGCTGAGAAAACACCTGAAAGATGCAGGGATCAAAAAGCAGGAGAATGGGGAGTGCAGATGGTCAGGCGAAAGCCTTCTAACATTTCAGGAAAAAATAAGAAATGAACTATCGACACACACAACAACATGGATGAATCTCACAGACATCATACAGAGCAAAGGAAGCCAGACACGTAAAAGCACATACTGTATAATTCCATTTATATGAAGTTCAAGAACAGACACAACTCACCTACTGTGATAGAAAAATTAGAGAGTGGGTAGAAATACAGATGAAGCAAGATTGGCCATGAGTTAGCTGTTAATTGTTGAAGCTGGGTGACAGGTACACTAGGCTCATTATTCTATTCTACTTCTATATACGTTTATATTTTCGAGAATAAAAACTTTAAAGTAGAATTCTGTGATCCTGAACACTTCATACTATAAAAAAACCCGTTGGTGTCGAGTCGATTCTGACTCATAGCAATCCTATAGGACAGAATAAAACTGCTCCATAGGGTTTCCAAGGAGTGCCTGGTGGATTTGAACAGCCGACTCTTTGGTTAGCAGCCGTAGCTCTTAACCACTATGCCACCAGGGTTTCCTTTCATACTATGTTACATGATAATTATCGACTTAACATTATCAGTTGAGATTTGTCATTAAAAAACGGAAGATAACATTAATTATCATCTACTCTTTCCTTCTCTGGTGGTGCAGTAGTTAAGAGCTCAGCTTCTAACCAAAAGGTCAACAGCTTGAGCCCACCAGCTGCTCTGTGGAAGAAAGATGTGGCAATCTGCTTCTGTAAAGATTACAGCCTTGGAAACTCTATGGAGCAGTTCTACTCTGTCCAATAGGGTTGTTATGAGTCAGAATCAACTTGGTGGCAACTGGCATGCTAACTGAAAGGTTCGTGGTTCAAAATCCACCTGCTGCTTTATGGGAGAAAGATGTGGCAGTCTGCTTCCATAAAGATTTACAGCCTTGGAAACCTTACGGGACAGTTCCACTCTGTTCTTCAGGGCCACTGCTAGATGGCAATGGGTTTTTTTTCTTTTTTTTTTGGGGGGGGGGTTATTTCCTTCTCTAGATCAAGATCTAATGAGTATGTCCAACATCTACATCACATAAGTAATTGTCTCTTCAGGCAGCACAGATGGGATGAAAACAGCCATGATCTGGGCCGTCTGCCCATTTCAACGGTGCTCAGACCCTGTGTCATAGTCCCCAAAGTTTAACTTGCCAGGAAGCATCATGACCTAGAAAACCCACAAAAAACAAAAGGGCCAACACTACACAATCCAAGTACCACAACTCATATACTTCGAAAAACTGCAAAATCAGATACATGGTTTCTATTTCTTCCTCCATCTCACCTTCTCTCAATAAACTGTAGTGAGGAAACATATCCTCACCTCCTTTCAAACATGTCTGGACTTGGTAACTGCTCTGACAAAAACCAAAGTCCATCAAGTTTCTGTGGTGAATAGCAAGATGAACATTCTGTATTGGCCCTCCCCAGGTTAAGCCTCATAGTCTAAAACCAAAACCGAACTCTGTTGTCATTGAGAGTACAGCTGCCCCATAGGGTTTTCAAGAAGCATCCGGTGGATTCAAACTGCCAACCTTCGAGTTAGCAGCCAAGCTCTTAACCACTGAGCCACCAGAGCTTCAAGCCTCATAGTACCTCAAAGTTTATATATTCTCAAAGTTTATGAAGGGAAAAGGACTGAAGACAAAGGGGTTCCCAACTTCTTGTAGTTCTGACTCATTCTCCGTTTAAATTGTTTAAAATTCTCCCTCTAAAAGCAAACTTGTTGAACAACTTCTTTTTTAAAATGTTGCGTAAGGGAAATATGGAACAGGAAACCAAACCAAGTCATTTAAGATCCAAATTGCATAAGCAACATCAATACGATTTAAATTATCTGACACTCAAAAGGTATACTTCTTTAATTCACTGAATTTTATAAAATTTCAGAATGTCTTCTGTTCATTTTAAGGAGTGATACAAAATTCCCAGAAATAAATAAATTAATTCAAATTTTTCATTAAATGAGATACAGCACTTTTTTGAAAGAGGGTTGAGTCAAACAGAAGAAATAAATCTTAACACAGCATCACTTAAAACAATTGGAAAGATGCCACTAATTTGAACATGCAGCATTTTACTACAAACAACTTGCTTGACAGAGTTAAGAACTCTGTGTCACTCATACTCAAGAATGTCACCAAATTAGATCATCACATGGAATGGAGTAGGAGGATTCCTGCCTGTAAGCCCAGAAAAGAATGTCTATGGCTACTTGCAGCCCCAGATGTTCTGGGCCAGGCCTATTTCAAATATTCTGCTTCCGTTAATGTACTTGCCACTTGCCAGACCCATGAGTCCCATCAGCTATATTAAAAACTACAGTCATCAAAATCTTCCTCACCCATCAGAGATTTTCTTTAAGCCTCATCTTCCGTCTGATGGTGGACTCCTTGCGGCAAAGAATGTCATATTACATAGTTCCTTATATCCTCCATATACAGAGAACAAAGAATAAACATATGATTTGATTTGTTATAAGACACATGTATGGCCTTGGCAGGAAGTGACAACTTTTTCGATTCTTCCTTTCCATGGTTCAGGAAACAGAAATGACAATACATTCCTGGGGCTGGGCACAGAGCAGGAACTCAATAAATACTTGAAACTCCAATGACACGGTGACAGGGAGATCTGTAACAATACTTGAGGTGAGTGATGATAAGGCTTCAACCTAATATATGACTGAATTTCTGAAACAAATGGGGATGATGTCACTTTACAATGGGATTCCTACAGATAATACTTTCTTTCCCAAATGCATTCTCTACTGGATGAACGGGTTAAGTCAGAGAAACTGTTTAGCTCTGCTTCTAACTGAATATCAATTAGGAACCATGATAAACTTCTCTAAATTATAATGTAATTTTTTAATGCAACTTCTTGGGTGTCTTGAGCACACTTAAGTTTCCAAAGTACAGCACTAGTTAATATCCTTTCATGCATTCCTATACTTTTGAAGGTGATGGTGGTACAGATCGTGGTTTTAGGCTACCTTCTACTACTACCGGTGGCGCAGTGGTTAAGAGCTTGGCTGCTAATCGAAAGGTTGGCTGTTCAAATCCACTAGCTGCTCCTTGGGAGAAAGATGTGACAGACTGATCCTGAAAAGATTTACAGCCTTGGAAACTCTACGGGGCAGTTCTACACCATCCTACAGGGTCACTATGAGTCAGAATTGACTGGATGGGAATGGGTTTTTGTTTTTTTTCTTTTTTGTGTGTTTCTACCCTTGCTTCCTGTCTTAGTTATCTAGTGCTGCTATAATGGAAATACAGTAAGTGGGTGGCTTTAACAAACAAACTTTCTCACAGGTTAGGAGGCTAGAAGTCCAAATTCAGGCTGCCAGCTATGGGAAAGGCTTTCCTTCTCTGCTGGCTCTGGAGGAAGGTCCTTGTCTCTTTCAGCTTCTGCTCCTGGGCAGTCTTCATGTGTCTTGGCATCTCTCTTTCCCCACCTCTGCTCCTTTTGCTTGCTTGTTTACTCTCTTTTATATCTCAAGAGAGACTGACTTAAAACACACCCTACACTAACCCTGCCTCATTAACATAACAAAGACAACCCATTCCCAAATGGGATTATAACCACAGGCATAGAGGTTAGGATTTACAACACACATTTCTGGGGGACCCAATTCAATCTCTAACAGTTCCCAAAGCAGCTCCTTATATAATCTCTGTCCTTGGTGGCACTCTCCCCTCCTATTAAGGACGAATACAGGAAAGCACACGTCTGGTGCTGCAAGCTCTAGGGAGGAAGAAGTGCCTAAAACACCTTGATTGCTCTCATCTGCCTGTCTGGGCCAGGCACTTCAAGTGGAGGGAAGGGGGCTGCTTCCCAAGGGTATTCATCTTACTAGCTGCATTGGGCCTAAGACACCTTTCAAGCAAATCCTAATAGCTATTACAACATTAAAGCCTTTTATTCATTTACTCATATATTCAATTATAAAATTAAACTTCCCTAACACTTAATGAGTCCAGTGATTAAACTGAGAGAGATCAGCAAGCTGAAACAGATTCTATCAAAAATCCGTCCTTGGGATATTTTCAGAAGCACAGAAGATTCTCTGAAACACTTGTATGCACGATATTAAGTCAAAATAAATGGCATGTGTTTGCATTACATGTTGTGGAAGTTATCAGGTTGATTTTAAAAGTCTGAGTAAATAAACACTCAGTAATGCTTACAATTCTTATAAACAGCCACTACCCATCAGTGTCAACATTTATAAATCAACAGATCTGGCATTCATGTGATCCCTGGATGCTGTGCCTTTACTGGCTGGAAGGATTTATAAATGAAAATCACCCCCAGATGAATGCTAGGGAAACAGACATAAATGTCACATGTAGATGCTGCCATATGTTTCTAAGTCACTTTCTTCTTTACCCAAACTAGAAATGTGATATTCTGTTTCCAGTGCGGTAAGCCTGCTGTAAGGGAATGTCAGCAAAAGGCTGTATTTACAAAGAGCTTTCTCATACACCATCTATATTAAAAGATCAGTGCTGTAAAGTTGATTCTGATTCATGGCAACCCCATGTGTGTCAGAGTAGAACTGTGCTCCATAAGGTGTTTAATGGCTGATTTTTCAGAAGTAGATGGCCAGGCTTTTTCTCCAAGATGCCTCAGGGTGGACTCGAACCTCCAACTTTTTGGTTAGCAGTTAAGTGCATTACCATATGCACCACCCAGGGACTCCACCATCTACATTACCCATTGCTGTTGAGTTGATTCTGACTCATGGCAACCCCGCGGGACAGAGTAAACTGTTCCATAGGGTTTCCAAGGAGCGGCTGGTGGATTTGAACCGCTGACCTTTTTGTTTCACAGCCGAGCTCTTAACCAGTGTCACCAAGGCTCACCACCATCTATATTAGACAGGGTCAATTAATTACTTAATTCTATTTTCATTTCTGCTTATGAAGTTGTGTGAATCTCTTGAATTTAGCATACAAATGTATGTGATCAGTAAGTTTGGTATTTCTGTAGATAACTGGAAAAATATCAGAATCCTTTTGCCTCATGAGACTCCCTATTTCTTAGTAGCCCATCAGGTACTTCCCTTCTTAATACTCAGTGCGTTTTCACTTTTAATAATTTCACATGCTTCTTGAATGGAGGAAAGTATTGTTTTTCTCTCTCTTAAATATAACCCATGTAATGAAATTTTCCTTAGAAGCAGGTTATACTTGCACTTAAGAGGTGGGGTAAAGTGAAAGATGTAAACTACAAACAAAGCGACTAGAACATGGATCCCTAACAGGGCTGTCTTTCAGAATTACCTGGGCAGCTCTTTCAAAACACATAGGTCCTAACCTCACCCAAAACCTATAGAATCAGAATATGCAGAGGCAGGTCCTGGCTATTCTGAAAAAGCTCCAGGTGATTCTGATGTGCATTCCTGGCTAAGAGCCACAACACCCAGGTCTCCATGACTGCCCTGTCTCTGGTTGGCTGAGACTGTACCAGAAGTGTACGTAAGAAGTGGTGTCCCATCCTATACTCTTAAATAAAGAGCTGATTATCAGTTAGGGGTGCCCTCAAAATAAAGGGACTATTATATCAAGAAGCCCTGGCGATGCAATGGTTAACAGCTTGTCTACTAACCAAAAGGTCAGCAGTTTGAACCCACCAGCTGTTCCTTGGAACCGCTATGGGGCAGTTCTACTCTGTCCTATAGGGTCACTGTGAGTTGGAATCAACTCGAAGCAACGGGTATTATATTGAGATGTTGTTCTTGTTGTTGTTAGCTGCCACTGAGTTGGCTCCTGACTCATGGTGACCCCACAAACAATGGAACAAAATGTTGCCCTGTCCTGTGTGTCCACATGATTGGCTGTGGACTGGACCATTGTGGTCCATAGGGTTTTCACTGGCTGATTTTTGGAAGCAGATCACCAGGCCTTTCTTCCTAG
Organism: Dugong dugon; assembly: GCA_030035585.1. Lineage (NCBI taxonomy): Eukaryota > Metazoa > Chordata > Mammalia > Sirenia > Dugongidae > Dugong > Dugong dugon. The sequence goes on from CM057462.1 coordinate 96,846,103, forward strand.
TCTGTCTTAGCTGGAACCTGTTCAGCAACACAGCAGCACACAAGCCTCCACTGACAGATGAGTGGTGGCTCTGCAAGAGGAGCATTGGCTGGGAATCAAACCTTGCAGACAGCGAAAATTCTACCACTGCCCTTCACCAACACAGTCCAGTTTAATGGTTAGTACCTAGAACGTGGACTCAGAGACTATAGTCTTATTCTTAGCCTTGTTCCCTGGATTCCTGAGGGATCTGGGCAAGTGGGGAAAAGAGACAAATTGCTCACCCTCTCAGGCCCTTGGGTTCCTTATCTAAAAGGAGGGGATTTCTAGGATATCAAGTACTTTGAACACTTCAGGAGAGAGGCTCTGCCTCCAAATCAAAACAGAAAGAGCAAAATACTCGAGTGGGAGAGAAATCAGCTCAGGTACTAAGTGGTAGATCTCATGGCTCACTACGGCTAATAATAATGTTCACTGTGCCATTTTTATTTGCAGATCAACACATTTTACTTATTAGAGCTCTTTTACTTCTATCACCCCACCTGATCCTAACACCCACTCTATAATTAAATTCCTTTCCTGTCTAGCACCTGGAAACACTGGTGGCGTAGTGGTTAAGAGCTCCGGCTGCTAACCAAGAGCTCCGGCTGCTAACCAAGAAGTCAGCAGTTCGAATCCACCAGGTACTCCTTTGAAGCCCTATGGGGCAGTTCTACTCTGTCCTATTGGGTCACAATGAGTTGGAATCGACGCGATGGCAACAGGTTTGGTTTCTGTTTTTGAGAAAACTGAGGCAAAAAGGAAATTTGATGACGTGTTCAAGGCACCTCAGAACTGGGGAAGGAACTGTGATTCTTCACTCTCAGACACGGCTCTCACTCCTCCCATGGTCTCTGACCTTCTCCACTGGGCAGAGCTCCAGGGCTTGGGGAGTAACTTTCATGAGGGAGGAGTGAGGACTGCTCAGAGGTGAACCAGTGATAACAAATGCCTTCCTGGCAGTTGTGCCCGCCTGTATTTGAGCTTGGGTTGGGCCCCTCCATTTGCTCCCAGGCCTGGGTGAGTAAAGCGCTTCATCACTGCCAAGGGCAGTACAGGGGGAGCTGAACTCTGGGGGATCTGAGCAGCGTGTGTGGCTTACCAAAGGGAGGGCGTGGGAAAGGGAAAGCAAAACGAAGCACCATTTTCAACTGCACAGGCTCCAAAGCCACTCAGTGCACAGCCGACCTGAGTGTGTACTGAGCTGACTGTGACTGGAATTGGCTCATTCTCTGTTGCCATTTCCTTCCTTCTTGCTGCAAAAGCCTTCCAGGCAGGGAGGCAACACCACCATTAGCAGCTACTACTATTTAAAGTCTAGCCCTCTTTTTGGAGCTGGCTTGGGGTGTTTGCTTTTATTTATCTATTTCTTTTTAATAACAAAAAGAATGTCTTAAAAAATCCAAACTATGTGCATGTGAATAAAATAAAAAATTAAAACTTTTTCCTTCTAATCTTACCCCAAAGGGGTAACAGTCAATAGTCCACACCTTCTTCTGGTCTTTACACATACTTCATACACATGTATATGGTTTTTTAAACAAATGGAGTATTTATGTATTGTTCTGCAAAGAGCATTTTTCACTTAATACATCATGAGCAACCATCCTTGTCCATACAGAGGGTTGCTGTATTTTTCTAACTTCTCATTTTGAGTCATTTAAAATTTACAGAAAACACACAAAGGGCAACAAGACAAACGCCTGGGGTCAATCTGGAAAATTATTCAATTCCTACAATTGCTCTCCTTCTACCAGTGGACATCCCCCACATCATCCTGGAAGTCAATGTAGGGCCAGCTTCAGAACATACAAGGGAGGGAAGAGCAAACGCCAACAGAGTAATACTCTGCCTCCTGCAGAACTTTCCAAACAGTGGTCCAGGCAGCCTGTGCACTGGGAGACCAGCACAGTTCTTCCCTTCTAGTGCTCAGGAGCCAAGCCTGCAGAACTGCGAAGCTCTTCATCGACAGCCCACTCTCCTTGGAGGAGCTGTTGGGGTTAGTCACAGCCGAGAGGGGAGGAGTGGCAAGTTCAGTGAAAGTTCAATGCATTGCAACTTCTTCCCCTTCTGGAAACTCAGGGGGCCAATGGTTTGCAAGGGTAGTTGCCTTGCTCAAACACAGGGAACTTGAGCTCCCTTCTCACCAACACATTCTCTCTGCAGATTCTGCCCAGGCCACCCACAAGCATGTGGCTAACCCTGATAGCTACTCCCTGTCTCAGGAGGAGTGCATGCTAATCCTGACTAAGGGCAGAGACCTACTGCCCAGACCAGAGCCCAGGTCTGGGCTGCTATCTGAAGCAACCAGATGGTGATGGGCAGAGATAGCCCAGGGCAGCAAGAAAGGTCACCAGGGGAAAGGAGGAGGGTATGCTCCCTCAGATGTTTTCTGAAGAGCCAGGCATTTTGGCTGTGGCCAGATCCTACAGGTGGCAAATGTTTTGATTCTTTCTGCTACATTCAGTACAGACTACTTCTCTATGTGCATGGCACTGTTCTAGGCTCTTTAGATGCACTCACAAGCACCCTGTAAGAGAAGTGCTATTATACTTTCTTCATTTTACAGATGGGGAAAGTGAGGCACAGGGAAGCTAAATGATTTACATAGGGAAGAGCAAACATGGAGTCCATGAATGGTGCAGTTAATGCCCTCACTGCTAACTGAAAAGTTGGTGGTTCGACTCCACCCAGAGGTGCTTTGGAAGAAAGGCCTGGTAATCTACTTCTGAAAATCAGCCATTGAAAACCCTGTGGTGCACAATTCTACTCCGACACACTTAGGGTCACCATGAGTCGGAACTGACTTGACAGCAACTGGTTAGCAGACATGGCATTTGAACACAGGTAGTCTCTGGGTGGTACAAATGGTTTGCACTCATTTACTAACCTACAGGTTGGTGGTTTGAAACCACCAGCGGTACTGTCGAAGGGAAGCCTGGCAATCTGCTTTCATAAAGATTAGCGCCAAGAAACCCCTATGGAGAGGGTTCATTCTGTAACGCACAGGTCACCATAAATTGGAATAAACTTGACGGCAATGGTTTTTTTAAGTCTGGCTCAAAAGCCCACGTACTTAACTATTATGCTACATTGCCTTCTTAGTCTAGTGCAGTGTTTCTCAAAATGTAGTACAATTTAATAGGTGTGTATGAAATCAGGGTTCCATGCCATATAAATTTTGGAAAGCCCTAGTCAGCAAAGACAAGTAGGCTTCTTTCATGCTAGACTCCTCAGGGTCTTTACCAAGATACGTTATGATCTGCAGAAGGCATAAAGTGTGCAACATTCCTCCAAACTATTTGAACACAGAAATGTTTTTCTAGGAACATCTCATGAGATAAGTATTTTGCTGCTCACACTTGGAGAAATGTTGGCAAAGGGAGTTGTTAGGAATAAGAATTTAAATTCCAGCTCTTGCCATTTAACTAATTGTGTAACTTTGGAAAATTACTTAACCCGAGCCTGTTTCCTCATCTGTAAAATGGGAGTAACAATATCTCTATACCTCAGGGTCACCACCTGTCAGTGTGTCATACTGTGGTGGTTTGCATGTTGCTGTGATGCTGGAAGCTATGCCACCAGCCTTTCAAATACTAGCAGAGTCACCCATGCCGGACACGTTTCAACAGAGCTTCCAGACTAAGACAGACTAGGAAGAAAGGCTTGGTGATCTATTTCCAAAAATCAGCCAATGAAAACCCATGGATCACAAGAGAATACTGTCCGATATAGTGCTGGAAGATGAGCCCCCTAGGTTCGAAGGCACTCAACATACACAGTGGTCACAATAGACTCGAGCATACCAATGATTCTGAAGATAGCACAGGACCAGGCAATGTTTTGTTCTGCTGCATGTTAGGCTGTCATGAGCCTGGATGGTAACTAACAACAATAATAAGACCTCATGGAGCTGCTGTGAAGATTAAATGAATATGTAAAGTTTTTAAAAGTGATGCCTCATTCTTAGTAAGCGCTCAACAAATGGGAGCTATTATAATAATTATGAAGAATACTAAATAAGTTAAGAACAAAGGAATTATGAGAATTCAATTAAAAGGAGCAGAGAATCCCTAAAAATACTGCAGATCTAAAAGATCTTCACTCATAAAAGATCCTGTCAGGAAAACATGAACAACTCTTACACAAAAGGAAACCCTAAAACACTATAGAGTGCATTACCATTTCAAGGGAAGGAGAAACAAGAGAAAATATCTAAAAAAAAAATAGTTCAGACAGAAAGTTTCTTTGGCAGAGAGGGTCCTCTCTGATACGGTAACAGATGCAGACCAAGGACACAATTTCCTGAGTGCTAAACCGAGACGTCCTTCACCAGGGAAAGGGCCAGGTGCTCGACCCATAGGCTTGGGAAAAGGCGGGAGATGCATGCTGACTTTCTGGGGGGTAAATTCTCATAGCTGAACTGAAAATGGCTTGGCATCAACAGGATGTCTTCCTGTTCCTGTCGTATGGGGTGACTCATAAGTCTGCCATTTCACTTGCAGCCACTATGGGAGAAGAGTTAGAGGACTTTGTTCATCAGGAACTCTGACTCCACAAAAGCCCTCCTCCCTCCCCGGTCTTCCAGTCATGCCTGTCAAACATGTGACAGTTGACAAAAAAAAAAAAAAGAAAAGAAAAAAAAACCCAGAACAGTCACAACAAAAAAACTCAAGCAGCATGCAGGAAGAAGTCTGCAGGTGAAGCTACTGCTCCCTGGTGCTAACAAGGGAACCAAAGGCACAGTCCATGGCTTCAGGACCCAGGGCACCTGAAGCAGTTTGCTCTTAGTGGGCCAGTGCAGAGCTGTGCTAGACACTGGACCTGCTTCCTGTTGTGCAACTATGTAAATAAACCTTGTGTTCAGGGCCAGGGCCAGCTGTGCTGGGTGGCAGGCATGTGTGAGTAATGGAGCCACCAGGGCAGCCTCAGTGGAACTCACTCATGCAGCCGGCAGGCTCATACTCGGACTTGTGATACCTGCCCCAAAGGCAGTGGACCCTCATGGGGCACCGCCTCAGCCAGGGCAACCGCCCATGCTGTATGGACAGATCACACCCAGGCAAGCCACAGGAGCCAGGTCACGGGGAGATGCAGACTGAGTTGCAGGGTGAATAAAACCTAGGCGATTAGACTCCAGGCTGAACTCAGAATGGTTTTCTTGGGTCACTTCTTCTAGAGTTCAGTTTCTTCATGTGTAAGATGAGGAAGGCTCATCTCTTTCCTGGGGGCTTCATCTGTGCAGACAGCAAATATGTATGCTTTCAATTGTTCACGACCGATTGTTGCTGAGTCGATTCCAACTCATGGTAACTCCACGGGTCTCAGAGTAGAACTGTGTTCCACAGAGTTTTCAGTGGCTAATTTTTGGGAAGCAGATAGCCAGGCCTTTCTTCTGCAAGCCTCTGGGTGGCCCTGAACCACCAATCTTTCTGTTAGCAGCCGAGCACATTAACTGCACATAACACTAAAAAGGAGATGCTTCATTGCCCATTTTGCAGACGTGTACACTGAGGCTTGGAGGGGTGAGTTAGTGTGGCCAAGGTCCATACAAGGTACTAAAACTGTGGAGTCAGGATTTGAACTAAGAATTGTGGATTATCAGATGCATTCCCTCTTTAAATTCTATAAAGGATTCTAAGCTTCCTTAAAATGATGTTTGCAACTAAATCAAGTCTTAATTTTTGACATGAGAATTGCCTGGTAATTTATCTGCTGCAAATTAAAAATTTTACTTTCGTTGACCTTTCTTAGGCTTATTTTTGCATTGCCAAATGGAATATTATTTAGGGGATTGCTGCAAATGGTTTTGCTAAAGCAAAATTTAATTAAATTACATTAAATCATTAGTAAAGTAAGTCACTAAAACAATTCCATGACCAAACATAAACGATTTTAGTTCTAAGGCAATATCTCATTTATTGGTCTGAAGAAAGTTGGTGCCAAAAGATACAACAGGTATATGGGTGGTGAAGGAACTTTGGGCCCAGGGTCAGGAGGCCAAGATCTGTCTCAGCCCAGTCATTAATTAGCTGTGTCACTTACACAAGCCACTGAATCCTACTCCCTTTCCCTTTCTGCATCAGTAACTAAGGGTTTACATTAATCAGTTTCCCAAGGTTTTCAATTTAAAGATCCCTGTTAATGTCAAAAGGAGCCCTGGTGGCTCAGTGGTTAAGTGCTCAGCTACTAACCAAAAGGTCAGTGGTTCAAACCCACCAGACACTCTGTGGAAGAAACATGTGGCAGTCTGCTTCTATAAAGATTTACAGTCTTGGAAACCCTATGGGGCAGTTTTACTCTGTCCTATAGGGTGGCTATGAGTCGTAATCAACTCGATGGCAATGGGTTTGGTTTTTGGTTTTGACCTAGAATAACGAAAAGATCATGTTTTCATTCCCAAAGTCCACCACAGTGCCTGACACATAACTTAGCAGGTGCTCTACAACTATGGATGAATCAACAATCACCTATGTTTTACACTTTCATCTGCTAGTTCTTAAAAAAAAAAAAAAAAGAATAGACCTAAGGTTCCCAGGTGGCACAAATGGCTTGCTTTCGGCTATTAACCTGAAGAGTGACTGTTTGAACCCACCCAGGGCACTGCAGAAGAACCTGGCAATCAGCTGCCGTAAAGATTACAGCCAAGAAAACTCTATGGAGCAGCTCTACTATGGCACACATGGGACATCATGAGTTGGAATTAACTCAACAAAAATGGGTTTTGGTTTTAACTACTCCCCAAATATTTCTCCCAACTCTGTTTCCACTTCAACTTGAATCTCAAGGTCATGCATGGATCAGATGGCTCATTACCTAGTTTAAACCTCAGTTCATTTTCAATAAAAAATACACAGTGAGGAAAGGAGACAGAGAAATGCCTCTTCAATTAAAGATGAGTCCTGCAAACTAAAAACTCTCTCTTAAGATTTAAGCTTTTTTTTCGGTTTTTTTTTTTAAAGCCCCTCTGGCCTTTGGGCCTCTGGCCTTTGGGGAGAATAAACAAGTCAGGGATCCTGGCTATTCTGGCAGATTGCACACCTGGACTTCAAGACCATCACCTTCTTGTGCAAGGTCACTAACATGTGTAGCCAACGTGTACTTTTCTTTCAAGCTGTTCCTTATTGCTCTACAAAAATGCACTGGCCTGGAAATAAAGTTCACCATACTCTCACCAAAGTCCCTAGCAAGTTACTTGTACTGTTAACTGTCTGGCATATGCATTTCTTTTGGTTGCCAGGAGGTGAAGGAATGAAGCTCATACTTTAGGGTCAACGGCTCATTTTCAGATTTTGGAGAGGCTGAGATCACCCCAAACAGAAACTAACCACCCAAGTTACAAAGTGCTCTTTGATTCCAGTGTTATTAGAGTTTGTAACAAATAAGCTGTTTAACATTAGACTAAATTATTTTAAAATATTGCATATTTAGGAAGAAACTCTAAAATTGGAGCAAGGAAGCAAAGTTTAAGTCAAAAGTCACGAACTGGCAGCTGGAGGGCAGAAGCTGGTCTGCAGACTTGTTTTATAGGGCCCACTAAGACTTATTAAAAAAAAATAGAGAGTCAACATTTAAAAATTGGGAGTTTTCACATAAAAACCCAGATTTCTGGCTTCTTTATAGAAAGTACATTCCCATGAGGCTGCTCAGATGGGGCTGAAGAGCAGATGCACCTTGGGATAGGGCCCGGGCTCACTCACTCCAAGTACTGGCCCTGACTGGCTCTGGTGGCGTCTGAGCTCATGACCAAGGGGTAAGTGATCTGGAAAGTTGCTCCAATGTTTAAAACAGATGGTGGGACCAACGACGAGTTCAGAAATCAAAAACTTAAAAGTTCTGAGACTGAATTTCCATCTGAAGAACCGGTTAGAGGCAGCAGCCCCTGCTAGACAAGAATGCGGGTATTCACAGAAAAGACTCATCCATGACAGCGTGCGTGGTTTGTTCATTAATATCAAGAACTACTTTATTCTCAGGGCCCCAGTCCTCTGCTTATCTTCCCTAATTATTCGACAACCACCTGGTCTTTAATTATTTAATATATATACGTTGGGTGTCTTTCAGAGGTGAGTCACTGTACTATATACTCACAAAGAATGCAGAAATTCTCTGACTTCAGGAGTTATAGTTCCGGTGGGAAGAAAATACTCAACGAAGACAAAAGACGAGCTAATAGTCTTAACTATGAGCTAGGCACTGTGTTAGAGCTTTAATCCTCACAATTACTCTATAAGTATGATTATTATCTCAAATGAGGAACACATTTTGAGGTCTTAAAAGGAAGATAGGGTTCAAAGAAGCTGAAGATAAATAGTGCACAACAGTATGTACAAGGTGACATACACTATCTAAAAACATAAATAGTTCTGACTCTAAATAAAGTTACCAAATTTCAGTGAAAGTCCTGGCAAATTATACCATTTGACTGTTCTCTACACTAAAGAGTGCTATTCTCCACTCTTTGGAACATACAGTGATTTTTGGTGGTACATGGACATGTATTCTTTATTTTAATAATAATAATAATAAAACAGCTGGTTGCATTGAGTCGACTCCAACTCATGATGACCCCATATGTATCAGAGTAGAACTGTGCTCCATAGGGTTTTCGATGGCTGACTTTCTGGAAGTAGATTGCCAGGCCTTTCTTCTGAGGCATCTGGGTGGACTTGAACCTCCCTTTTAGTTAGTAGCTGAGCACATTAATTATTTGCACCACCTAGGGACTCCTTAATAATAATAGCTAATATATATTTGAATGTTAGTTAGAAAAAGATAATTATATATCAAACCATTGATTTTTATGGATGTTATTGTTTTAGACAAGGCTAAATTAAAAAATGAATTAATTTAAATTGATTTAAGGAAAAACAGTAAATATATGATATGAGATTATATGTAGCTATAATAAATACCTTAATGGTAGAATGCAAAATACTGGTGTTTAGGATATCAGAAGAGAAATGAAGCAAGCTATTTACTAATCTGGAAGATCAAAGGGCTCTGACTGCTTAGTGCAAACTTCATAGTAACACTGGATTCATTAATGATCATGTCTCTGGCGGAGTGTTATCTAACAGTGAGGCCACCTTTTGGGATCTGAAGCCTAGTAGGGAAGGAGTAGGGAAAGCTGGGGGAGAATTAAATGCTGCTTAGGGTTTTTCGAATTTGAGTCTTAGATTCTCAGTATCAATATTTAGCATGTACTGTACCTACTATCTGATAGCAGAAGGAAGACTTCCCTGGCCGTTATCAGCTGGGTAGGCAAAATAACATCAAAACAGTTAAAAAAAATCAAAATGAAAAAAAAAAATCATTAACAAATAATAAAAACTGCATCTAACCCTATGGCACAAATGTTCCTACAGAGCAGATGATGGAGCTTTTTATTTGCTGCTGCCACAGTCACTGGAAAAGGCAACAGTAGGAACGAGTGACACCAGATTTGGCTAGATTAGATAAGGAAAACAGGCTAGAATGTTTTTTGTATAGGGATCCTTTGCCCAGGGGAGGCCCCAGCGAAGGAAGAGAGTTTGGGTTCACTCACATCTGCTTGTGGTTGAATTTGCTTCCTCCTCCCGCAACCCCCCGAAAAAAACCTTATCTAAATTTAACATATATTTTTAAAACCCCAAACAGCAATTAATAAAGGTTACCACAGTGTTTAAGAAGTTTCTCTATGTCTACTCACTAATAAACTGAATCCTTGGTCTTTGGAAACAGGAGCTAAGTAAAGAGGCAGGCCAGCCATCTAGTTTTCTGTCAAGGGCATTGGTCCCTAAAGGACTTGGGAACATCATTGAAACAATTTTCTGGAAATGTATCAAGATGGACAAAATGGTATTTACATGTCAGGAGAGTATTGAAAATGGTCAGTAAAAAATAAAGTTATCAGCCACTTGGGCGGGGGGAGAGAGAAAGAGAGAGAGATCCCCAAAAGGTATTGCTTGAACGATAATAGTAATAACAATAATCATAACTATTTATTGGGTGCTTACTGTGTATCAGACACTGTACATAATGCTAAGTGCTATACAAGGACTACCTCAATTAATCTTCACACTAACCCTACAAGAGGGTACTACTATCATCCCCACTTGATGTATGGAGAAACCAAGGCACAAAGAAATTAACTGGAGCCAGCAAGTCACAGAGCTGGGAGGTGAACCTCAGTAGACTGAGTCCAGACCTTTGCTCTTTAACTCTGATCCCTCAACTGCCTTATAGGGAAGACAGTTCTGGGTTAAACAGCACGGCTTCTGTACTGCCAACTACAGTATGCAAATCTACAGCCTGAGCTGAAATTCTCAGGTGGCAGAGGGAAGGCAGAGACTACCGCTGGTGTTTCTTCTCCACTGTACCCTACCCAGTGGTCAGGCTCCTCTCTCAATAATTAATTTTCAAAAAGTAAAGAATATTTGTGAGCAGTGCCAACTTGTAGTCTGCTGAGAGAGCCCGTATATCTTCATCCAGCCCTACAGAAACCGATGGAGACAAGGTGCAGTTCCAGATCATGAATGTGTAACGGACTATGACGGTGTAACCTACTAGGAGTCGCCAGGTGTTTCTGTGAGGGGCTATGCATATGTCATCTCATTTCATCCTCACTTGCTGTTGTCAGCTACCATTAAGTTGGCCCCGACTCATGGCAACCCCATGCACATGGAACAAAGCATTGCCCAGTTGTGCTCCAACCCCAGGATTGGTTGTGGATTGGACCATTGTGATCCATAGGGTTTTCACTGGCTGACTTTCAGAAGTTGATCTCCAGGCCTTTCTTCCAAGTCCATCTTAGTCTAGAAGCTCCACTAAAATCTGTCCAGTATCATAACAACACACAAATCTCTACTGACAGCTGGTGGCTGTGCATGAGGTGCACTGGCCAGGAATTATACCCGGGTTTCCCAGACGGAAGGCCAGAATTCTACCACTGAACCACCACCGCCCCCTTGTCCTCACTACAACTCTACAATGTATGCATTAGTCCCATGTTACAGATGGGAAGGGTGAGGCCCAGAAAGGTCAATCATTTGCACCACATCACACAGCTGGTAACGGGCAGATCTGGGATGTGAACCTAGGCCTCTCTAGTTTCAAATCTCCTGTTCCTTCTAGCACATCACAGGAGTATGTGGTCCTATTTAAAACAACAGCTGGGAGTAGTGGCTAAATTCACAGACCGCAGCCAGGCTCTCTGGGTCTGACTCCTGGCTGTGCCACTTACTAGCTGCATGAACAAGGGCAGGTCACTTACTTTCTCTTTCCTCCTCTGTAAAATGAGAATAACCATACCTATCCTACTGGGTTGTCTTGAGAAATGAATGAGTTACTATTTGTAAAGTGTTTAGAACAGTTGGCACGTAGTAAATGCTTACGTAAGTGTTTGTTAAATAAATAGAAATATAAATCTCTCTCTTATGTGGGCACCTATACACAGCTGACAAAGGAGCAGGGGTAATGGACTGACAATCAAGGGAAACCGTATATAAATCAGCTCTTGCAGTGTGGCCAACACAGCAGGTCCACCACAGACACTGGTTATGGGACACAGTAGGCTTTCACCTGCACTGCTGAACTGAAGAATACATTCGGAAGAGTCCTAGTTTTAGTTCTAGATCTGACATGAACTAGCTGTGTGACTTGGAAAACGCATTTCATTTTTGTCGGTCTCATTTCACATGTTAAAAGGTAGGTTTGGTCTAGATGATCTCCAAAGCTGACCCCAGCATGACCAGGCAGCACACCACAGTAAAGGACAGGATGCGGAAATGGACCCAAAGTCTAGTTTTCCCACATACGAATTCTGTAACTTTGGACAAACTGCTTAATTTCTTTAAATTCACATTTCCTCTCCTTTAAATGGAGAAGGGGGGCAGTGGTAGAATCCCACCTTCTATGCAGGGAACGCAGATTCAATTCCTGGCCAACGCACCTCATGCACAGCCACCACTCATCTGTCAATGGAGGCTTGCGTGTGGCTGTGATGCTAAAACAGGTTTCAGCGGAGCTTCCAGACTGAGACAGGCTAGGAAGAAAGGCCTGGCAATCTAGTTCTGAAAATCAGCCAATGAAAACCCTATGGATCACAAAGGCTGGTTTGCAACTGATCATGGGGATGGCATAGGACCAGGCAGCATTTCGTTCCATTGTGCATGGGTCACTCTGAGTCAGGGACCAACCCGATGGCAGCTAACAACAATAAAATGGAGAAAATGGTAACTGTCCATCTGTCTCAGAGGGTTGGGGCAGATAAGAAAGCAAATGTGAAAGCCCCTCTGCAAACAGGGCTCCACAAGGTACCTCTTATTTCTGGGTAATAGGTAGGCACTTAATAAACATTTGTGGAAATGATTTGTAGCATTTACTACTGTCTGAAAAGACCAAGGCTTGCTTATTTGTTTATTATTTGCCTCCCCACCTTCCCTAGAATCTGACTATATCCTTGTACTTGGTCAAAAAAAAAAAAAAAGCACTTTATAAATATTTATTGATTGCATTTGTGGAAAGTATAAATACACGTGGATCACAATGAATCTGCAACTGATCATGGGAATGGCAAAGTCAGGCAGCGTTTCATTCCACTGGGCACGGGGTCGCCGTGAGTTGGGGGGTCACTGACAGCAGTTAACAGCACCATGAATCCATGAATCAATGAAAGTGAACTTACATGAGGAAATAAACAATCTGACCTAAAAAGATTTTTATTAAAACCCAAAGTACTAAAAAACAGGAACAAATAAGGTAGGTATAAAGCTCTCTGTGTTATCACCTGAGTACTCCGGAATTCTTTTCCTTGAAGAGGTAAGGTGGGGGGGGGGGGGGGAATGGCAGAGTGAAGATGCGGGCTCTAAGTGGTTAAATTAACATACTCAGCAGGTACACGGTCTTTCTAAAGCTGAATACCAACTGGGATAATTAAAGGCCAGAGCCTTCTCTTTTTTTAATTGACTCCCCTATAAACTACCTGCTGACAAAGGCATAATTAACTTGACTCCTTTAAGAACACCTAAGGAAACTTTTCTTCTATTCTTAATTTAAAAAAAAAAAAAAAGTTCCCACTCTTCCCCCAAGCTCAAGGAGCACTTAAATTCACCAAAACTAAAAGGAAAGTTACAAAACGCTTTTTTTTTTTTTTTAAATCACACCTTCAACACTCCTTCTTCCCAGTAACTAATTCGTCAGAGGCTTGGAAGTGGCCTGAGCTGGGGAAAGCATCCGGAGGGAGGCAGCTACCCAAGGGTGAAGGTGGCCAACCAGCTCTTCACCAAGGGATGGCGAGGTGCCCAGGAGTCTCCCCCACTACCATTCCTCCCTGTGGCTGAAAATAAAACCGGCAATTTGTTTTATACTGTTCTAAAAATAAGAGGTTTGGCTGAAATTCACCAGTTGATGTTTTGATTTTTTAATTACATGCCAAAGAGAAAATTATGCTTAAAACCCAGTGACTATCAGTAAGTTATTCAGACCCACTGCCTCTGAGTCAATTCTGACTCATAGCGACCCTACTGGACAGGGTAGAACTGCCCCAAAGAGTTTCCAAGGAGCAGCTGGTGGATTCGAACTGCTGACCTTTTGGTTAGCAGCCTAGCACTAAACCACTGTGCCAGCAGGGCTCCAAGTCATTCAGGGGGGCTGCAATTTTATTTTGATTTCAAGGTTGTAAAATATTCTCTTTGAGCCTGAGGAAAAGTGAAAGGCTATATAAGAAGGGTACGTGATAATGATGTATAAGGCTTAAATTCCAGTTTGAAAGCAAAAGGTTGCCAGGCACCCCACCAAAGAAAATAACACATTATTTTAAGTTAATTTTTTAGGGGGAGGGCTATACTTCATTCAAAATAAATGGAAGAAAAACTGGTGAATATCAACTTGGTTATTCACATTTCTCCTGATGTCATTTCTGCAACCCTCATGCACACAAAACTCCAAATGATTCCTAACAGGGATTCCAGCAGTTGCAAAAGCGTAAAAAATCTGAGTGCTTGGTGGTCCAAAGCTTGATCTTTGGGATAAGAGCTTTAAAAGCTCTCTCATTAGGCACCCATCATAACCAGAATGTACTTCAAGAAAGGTATGCTATTAGCATCTTAATAAATGAAGATTAACTTCAAACAAAATTGGGCTATTTTAAAAAGGCTTTAATATCATGGGAGTGAGATGGGTGGGGGCTATTACAAGAAACAAATATTAATACAGTAAAACCTGTGAAAGCTGGAACCTGTGTAAGGCAGAAACACATCAGAGAAGGAAAACTAAAATATTTTCCACCAATAGAGAGTGACAGAAAAGTGTTAAGACTGCACCCTGTCAAAGGCAGAAAACTTGTGAGGCCCGGAAAAACAAGGCAGTTCCGTTGAGTTGCAGCTCTCACAGGTTTCACTGTACATCTGCTTCTGGTCAATAAGACTGAAGCTTTTTATGCGTGGGTAGCATCATGTGTGGATCATGAAGTTACCTTCTCTCCTCCTCTCCCGGAACAAACACCCACAAACCGATGGGGATGTTCTGAAGGTTGAATGGGATATTTCAATAGTCCAGGAATGTATGCTATGCAAACAATGTCGGCTCCCCATGCCGAGGCAGAGATACTGTGGGACTTGAGGCTGCTGGCCACGAGGACAAAGGGGCAGCAGAGCTCGATTCACTGCCGCCAAGTGGGAACCAGTGGAAAGTGTTTCATTATCCTAATCTGCAAAGGACAAATAATTACAGAACTCGCTATATCAGAACAAGAGACTGGTAGTCTGCATGGGAGGAGGATGAGGTTGAAGAACCTTCCTTTGGGGAGGAAGGTGGAGAAAAAGAGAAGAGAACCTACAAATGTGGATTACAATTCACTTTTCAAAGGGTTCTTTTGCCTGCTTGCAAAATGGTTCTTCTGAAGAGGGAAATCTTAGGCATTTCAGAGTTTGGTTAAAGATCAATAAAAAAAATCCTGAGCTTTCAGACACTGATGGCAGAGTGTTAGGACGAAGGCTACAGATCAAAGATCCATCAGATGTGAAGATCAGAGTAGCCTGGCAAACATACCACAGGCTTCTAGAAGCATGCAATTTGCTTTATAAAGAATCTTTATGCATTTTTTTTTTTTTTTTTTAAATTCAGGGAAACACAAGGGACATGGGATCTTCAGCAGAGGCAGCAAGAAGGACAGAGGAGGTTGAACAGGGTCTGGGGGTCAGCAAAAACCGGGTAAAGACTGCAGTGTCTCCTAAGGATGGCAGGTGTTTTTATTTGCATCCTCTTAAGCGTTCCTGAAATAATTAACATGTGCTGCCATTCCTGTTTTTCCAGTGGTGATTTCATGCAGTCCCTGCAGAAACTCAGAATTAAATGTCATGGTTTTGTTTTTTGGAAAGCAAAACTCTCCCCCAAACAAGGGAGTTCTGCATACCGCTGAGAGCTTCTGAGACCCGAGAAGTCTGCAGAGTGCTAATCATTAACACACTACTTTTGAAGGCAGAGCTGCCCCTTTCTTGCTCACTAACACATTGCCTTCGATTTGATCTTGCCTTGTCCTGGTTTAATTTCTGTTTCTCCCACTCATTTCCACACATTCTTCCGTAACACATGCAAAAGCTAGAATAGCCGTTCCTTTTCTGCTGGCCAACTCCACACTTCCCTCACAAACTCTCCTTTTTCAAAATAAATTCATCTGACTTATTTTTCTAAGGCCTCTCCCTCCTCTCACTTCCTTGGGAAAAACAAACCCATCCAAATAATGCAGGAAAATAAAGCATCAGTAAGATCTATAAAGAACTCGAAGAAAAACAAAAGTGTTGAGAGGAAGCACAGCCTGGTAATTAAGTTTGGAGGTAAACAGGTCTGACTCTGTGTCCTGGTTTTGTCGTTTACTGGCAATGAGGCTTTGGATAGGCTTTGGATAGGTTCTTCCTAAGCCTCAGTTTTTCTCATCTGCAAAATGGAGACAATAATATGAAAAAACTATTTCAGGGTTATAAAGAGAATTAAACGAGACAGAGGATATGAAGTGTTTCCAGAGCCTGGAATACAGTAAGTACTCAATAAATGTTTGCAGCTATATCATCATCATCCTCATCATGTTTTAAACTGTTTAGATAGCAATGTTATTTCTCCTATTAGCCTCCCTTGCATAAATAATAAGGACTTAAAACCAGTTGATTCTGACTCATGGTGACCCCATGCTTGTCAGAGTAGAACTGTGCTCCATAGGGTTTTCAATGGCTGATTTTTCAGAAGCAGATTGCCAGGCCTTTCTTTCAAGGTGCCTGTGGGTGTAGACTCAAACCACCAACCTTTCGGTTAGCTGTGAGGATTAACTGTCTGCACCACCCAGACACTTGGTGCTTACTAAAAGCTAAATAATAGTACCATAAGGGAGGCTATTGATGCAGTTATTTGCTGATCATAGCCCCTGGAAGCCCTGCTCAGAGGCAGTCTACAGCAGGGAGCAAAGGGCTTATTTGAGGAGCCTCTGCTCAGGACAGACTGGTTGATCTGGATGCCTTACCCGGCAGACTTGCCCCACCCCATCCCTCTCTGCAGGCTGCAAGCATTCCCTGTGGGATGCAGTACAGCCCCAGACTCAAAAATTTTACAGCCAATTCGTCACCTCCTCTCAATTTCTCTTCTCTCTATTGGTGATGACAAGACTTGGTGAAATAAAAAGCAGCAAGCTCCACCTGGCAAATAAGGCGAAACTCTGCCTTGCTGGTACTGAGTCACTGGCTAAGGCCTGTCTGATTTGTAGACGCTCCCAGAAAATTACACAAAAACACAAAGTCAGGCTCTAAATCTCAGGCGCTCTCAGAAAGGCTCTGATTCACTAGGGTGTGCTTCAGAGCTGGAACTCTGGGGGCGGGAGCTACACCACTACCCAGCCTGCTAAGAGAACCAATCTCCCTTAGGAAAAGAAAAAAAGCCCGAGCCTTTCCTAATAAGGTAATGCCACATGCCATTTGTGGTTCTGAATTGCGAAGCATGCTGGGATCATATGACATTCACTTCAGCCACTGCTTCACGCTTGTGCGAGGCTCTCCAGGAAGAATGAGAAAGAGCCTTGGGTGAGCCTCTGGGGATTACAAATCAATAGGGAACATGCTCTGCCAGTGAAACCCCACATTTTCCTGATTAACCACACTTGTCTCACACCCCTTCACGCCACTGCCTGCAGGATTCCGACTTTGTAGGTTCAGGCACTGTGAAAGTTCTCAAGTTGCTTCGTATGCATGTTCTCTCTTTCCTACAAGGTACAAGCTCCTTGAGGGTAGAAATGCTCCTTTTTTTCTTTTGTTTCACCCTGCTATGCTTATCACGGTGTAATCCACCCAGCAGTGACTCAATAAATGCTTGATGACAGACCAGTGCTTAGAATTTTACGGATCAGTAGGTGATCATTTTATATCATTAACCCTAAACTTATAAAGCAGTGGGGTTTCAAAAGTTGCTTTCAAAGAAGGTACTTATGGGGCATATTTTCCCACAGAAACAGTGTTATAACTGGTGGTTAGGTTTCCAGGCCGACTCAAGTCTCAGAATCTCCTCTCACTGAGCTACATCACTTGTCTGATTCTATTAGACAGGTGGCATATATACAGAATAAACTTCAGTTCTTTTCCCTTTACCTTAATGATTCAGTTTAGTTACATCATCAGTGAGTCACACAGATCTTTTCCCCCTTAATCAGTTGTACTTTCATATTTTGACATTTTATGCAGCACCCGGTAAGAATCTCTACACATTAGAGCGTTAAAAAACCAGAAACTCATTGCCATTGAGTCAATTCCGACTCACAGCAACCCTGCAGGACACAGTAGAATTGTCCTATAGGGTTTCCAAGGAGTGGCCGGTGGATTTGAACTGCCGACCTTCTGGTTAGCAGCCTGAGCTCGTAACCACTGCACCATCAGGGCTTCATTAGAAACATTAGATACTTAAAAAAATAACATTAAAAGGTAATGCCTCATTTGTACTCATAATTTAAGAAAGATGGATAGATACACTTCTGTTTTTCTTTTTCTATTAAAATATTTTGCAACAGTTTTTTAACTGTAAGTCTTGTTTGGGCCACTCCAGACTACTTTCCCAACCATTTACACACACACACACAGACACACAGACAGACAGACACACACACACACACACACACTCATTAATATTCAGTCTATTTCCAAAACAGATTTATAGTAAAAAGCCTCCAGGACTGGCTATGTATATTCTTATAAGAAATATACATTTTTTTTTAGCCATTAATATTAGTAACTAAATAAATGAATGATCATGTTTAAAGTAAAAGTTACAGCTGTTCAACAGTTAGGCAGAATCTCTAACACAGTTCTCACTGGGTACAAGGAAAATATTTAATGGTCTGCCTCTGGGAATAACATACTATCTGCAGAAAAAAGCTTGCAGTGGCTCGGAGAGAGCACCCTCAGCTGCCTGGCCCGTGGTGAGGGCAGTTGGGGGCCTCCTTGCCCAGGTCTCCTACAGACCCTGCAGTGTGGCAGCTGTGAGGCAGTGGCCGGGGAGCACTGTCCACAGTCCAGAGTGGGGCCCTCAAGCAGGTCGGGGTTCCTATGTTTGGGACCAGGTATACAAAAGTACAATGCCTGTACTGCTCCCTATGGCAGCTCTCTGGATACTTCAGCAACCTGAACAGCTGTACCTTGGCCCTTGTTCCCTTTCAGAAGCATCTGAAAACAGAAATCAAAATGATTTTAAGATTTCTCCTGAATCTCTCTAGGACTGGTAGAAAGGCTTGTCATCTTGATACTCTAGAAGAGCCAAACCAAAAGCAGGTAAACAGGACCAACTCTCAAACCTAACATGCTAAACACACGGACTAAACGTACCTTTCCCAATCTTTCAGAGTGCCCAGCTGCTTTCTAACCCAAATCAGCTTTTAATGCAGCACAACAGAGACGGGAGATTAGTGACTGGGAAGCATGACAAGTACCAGTACATTTGTATAACATCTGTCTTTCAGCAAGAGTTATTACCAAGGGACAAGAAACTGAGGTCTCCCCTCGATCCACTGTGCTGAGTAGTAACTCAATATGGCTCATCCTTGATTGACTGGGTGGATCCTTTAACTAGAAGTTCTGGATAACTGGATATTTTCGTTGGCAGCCCTTTTCTTATTTCAGCTCTTACATAAAATCTCTCTCTCTCTCCATATATTTATTTACTCTCCTAGCATTGGAAGGAATGTAATTTAATCAACATAGCAGGCAATTTACCCTACATTCGTCTTTCCTTGTTGTTTCAGGATGTTGCTCTGCTTCCAGGTCTGATCAGTGACGAGTGCAGTTGGCTAGCTATCGCCAAGTATAAGAGACTGGTCTGAATGTACACGGAATCCAAGAGACATTTTGAAAGTATGGTTGTCTACTTTCAAAGATAAATTTCCCATATGAACAGAGCATTATCTGTCTCTGAAAAATGTCACGTGTGTACTGGGGCTTGGAGTTAACACGTTTTTATGTAGCTAGATCTCAATTATTTGAGCTATTATTCTAATTTTAGGATGGCATCTGTGTGGCATGTATGCTGCCTCTTCCCCCACCTGCACCCATGGCAGACATCACTAATGGATCACAGTGCTCTTTCTTGTTGGGCCCAGACATGAGTTAATTAAGACCTCTTTTCAACACCTGGCTCCAATCGACCATCAGTGGCATATAAGTTGAAAACAATTTGTCCCTCCTGTTCTGATTTTGTACATTTAATTTCTTACCTTTATGCAACTGACACTTGACTAAAGTCTTATCGCTTTATTTTAGCAACATTCTCTCTACTCTTCTCAGCTAATCATCCCTCCACTAATCTCAGGGACAAATAATTTGAGCTATCATCCACTGCAGGCTTACTATGTGCCAGACACTGTTAGACGCTAAGTGCCAACTCATGTCCCTGTGTCTTTACAAAAATCCCAAGGCCAGGAAAGGCAGCCTGCGTATGATCTGTATTACAGTCTCCAGCCACTTTCCCTGATGACTCCCAGGCTGAACGAGATGCCTCTCTCGGGCCTCCTGCAGGCCATCATTGCATTCACCTCCACTGTACTGTAACAGGCTGCTCATTCGGCTGTGTTCCCCACTCAACTACGGAAAGACAAAACTCACGTCTTACTCACCTCTGGATCCCCAGTGCCTGGCACACTGCTGAGTACACAGTTGTTACTGTGTTGCTGTTAGGTGTTGTCGAGTCAATTTCCACTTACAGTGACCCCATGTGTTACAGAATAGAAGTGCCCCATACCATAGGGTTTTCTTGGCTGTAATCTTGATAGAAGCAGACTGCCAGATCTTTCTCCTACAGAGCCCATGAGTGGTTCTGAACCGCCAACCTTTTGATTAGGAGCCGGATGCTTAACTGTTTGTGCCACCAAGGCTCCTTTGAGTACATACTAGATGTAGAAAATATGTTGGAATAATGAATGCTTTTTTTAAAAAAGCTCCTGTTTTCAAATATATTCCCATGCTCTATAACAAAAAGATGATCCGCGACAAGTGCTACCACTGGAGGTCATTTATATCATTAAAGCAAAGCGTGCTGGCTTGGCAAACCAGAACGGAGGCGGGGGCGGGGGGGAGAGCAGGCCCCCGTGACGTGCACAAGTCTGCGTTTGGCACCCAGCCCCTCCACTGAGCACCTGGAGGGTCCCAGTCACTCATAGCTCAGTTTCCACTTTTTCATGCTTTGCTGCTGTTTTTTCACTTTTTTCTGCCTCCCACATTGGACTGTGTTCTACTCAGTTCTATATCCCTAGCACTTATCCAGTGCCTAGCCAGTGGTGAATAAAGACTCTTTGGAGGGAGATTCTTTGGTAGTTAGAACACTGGCCTGCGTGGGGAGTCCCTGGGTATTGCAAATGGTTAATGAACTCAGCTGCTAACGGAAAGGCTGAAAGTTCGAGTCCAGCCAGAGGTGCCTCAGAAGAAAGGCCTGGTGATCTACGTCCAAAAAGTCAGCCACTGAAAACCCTATAGAGCACTGTTCTGCTCTGACACACACGGGGTCGCCATGAGTTGGAATGCACTCTAAGGCAACTGGGTTTAGCCTGCGTGGGGAGAACAGGAAGCTGCTTCAGAATCGCTCTAACTCCTTTGGGCAGTTGCTCTCTGGGGATAGTTTTGTCCTGGTTAATGGGAGAAAGCCTGCCCCAGCAGGACAGGCAGGAAGCATTAAGTGTGACAGTATATTTAAGCACTTTGCCAAACTAAAAGCAGGTTATCACTTCTCTTCAGGATGTTATGTACAGGGCAGGTGGTGTCTCTCCAGCATATCCCCATCCCTCCCAGTCACCTTTCCTCTCCTCCAGTCTACTTTCTGCACCCCATTTTACAGTCACATGCAACAACTTGCTGTTGTCCCCTGCATGTGCCCTGAGAGTTGTGACCTCTATGACTCTGCTCACAGCATTTCCTTTCCGACACCTCTCCTCACCACTCCAGTTTTCCCAGCTGTCTTCGACTCAATTCTGACTCATGGCAACTCCATGTGTCAGAGTAGGACTGTGCTCCACAGGATTTTCAAAGGCTGATTTTTCAGAAGGAGATTGCCAGGTCTTTCTTCCGAGGCAACTCTGGATGGATTTGAACCAGCTTTTCAGTTAACCCTTCAGTTAGTAGCTGAGCACTTAACCTTTCCTACCACCCAGAGACTTTGTCACCACTATCTCTGCATAAATTCTGAGGCAGATCAAATCTAACCTCGTTAGCACGGCTCACAAGGCCCTGCCTGATCTGACTCCTGATTACCTCTGCCGCTCATCTCTTGCCCCACCCACCTCCCACATGGTGAGCTCCAGTCACACCTGAATGCATCATTCCTGTCCCTACCACAAACCTCCACCTACTGCTGTGGTCTCCAGCTCAGGGAGTGGCAGCACCATCCTGGCAGCCACCCAAGCCAGACACCTTGGAGTCATGCTGGAATCCCCCCACTCCTCCAATGCACCCCCTCCTCTATCTCAAAGTCCTGCTCACTTTAAAATCGGTTGCTGTCAAGTTGATTCCAACTCATGGAGTCTCTGGGTGGTGCAAATGATTAATGTGCTCGGTTGCTAACGAAAAGGCTGGAGGTTTGAGTCCACCCAGAGGCATCTCTGAAGAAGGGCCTAATGATCTACTTCCAAAAAATCAACCACTGAAAACCCTACAGAGCACAGTTCTACTCTGACACCAGTGGGGTTTCCTGCTCGCTTTACCTCCTCAGTATTTCTCAAATGCTTTATTTTATCCCCATTGCCACCAGCCTAGCTGGAGCTATGAGCAGCTCTCCACTGGACTACTACAATGTTGCAACAGCTTCCCAGCTTGTCTAACTTCTGTCTCTACCGCCTCTAATCCATGCTTCACAGCATGGATTTTCTGAAAGAAAACTCTGATCGTATCTGTATCCTTCTACTTTTTAGACTTCTTCACAACTTGGACATCACTTCCTCCAGGAAGCCCTGCATGAGAACAAGGTACATACTTGTCCATCTTCTCCATTAGAAGCAAGCTCAGTGAAGCCCCACTTGCTCTCCTCTGAGCACTGTACGATTTTTAATTTCTTCAGTAGCAGGCACTCAATACCCACCTCCCCCTTCCTCTCTGTTGGCAAAACAAGTTCACCCTTTCCTCTGATGACGAGAGTAAACCCTGATTGGTCTAGACTACATAAATGGCCCCATCCATTTGCCAGAGATTGGTTTAGGAGTGAAAACATGACATTGTTCTAGCTAATGAGACATGAGGGGAAATCGGCTAGGGGATTTCTACGAACAGTCTCTCCACATCTTAAAAGAGAGATGCACAAAAAGAAAGCTCCTTTGTCTGCCTTGGCACCAGTATGAGAGGATGGGATGCCTGCAACCTTTCTGTACCTACGAGGAGAGCTAGTTGATGGGCTGAGGATGGCATAACAGAAGGATGGACAGAACTTGATGCTGTCACTGAGCTGCTGAATTAGTCAACTGGGGACAGCCTCTGTCTGAACGTCTTTTTTTGTTTATGAGGTAATAAATCCTCTTTCGGATTAGGCCATTTCAAATTGGGTTTTCTGTCACTGGAAGCCCAAAGAGAAACAGCCTCTTAGGCATTTTTCACTGTCTTTGTCTTAGAGGTACTTAAGACAAATCTTGTTTCCTCCTTTAGACTTTCGGCTTTTTAAGGGCAGAGTCAGCATTTGATACATTCTTGTATTTCCCAAAGGCAGGGTGGCTTAGCTCATTCCAGCACTTGAATTAACAGATACATCTTCTGGCCTCTAAAGGCCCACTACCCTTAAAATGGGGCTCACCTTCTTCAGGGGCTAAATTTGTTACTTTGTGTTTTTAATGTTCAACAAAAGAAGAAACATGAATAAAATATAAATGCTCTATAGCCAACTCTTGGAGGCAAAGCCTCCTGGTATACCTCACTAAACTAAGCACATGCCTTATGCAAAGCAGGTACTCAAAATGTTTGCTAAATGAATAATTTAATCCACCTCTGATGAGTCAAGGGCAGTTAAGACTTTTACAATGTCCTAAGGTCATAATGATGAACAGTAATTATCAACAAATTGTGCTAAATATATCCTGGTCCTGGGACACTGCTATTGCTAAGTTTTTGTTTGTTTATATGATAGCCTTGATACCATCGAGATACTAAAGCTTTAACACTAAACAACCAGCAGAGCTGGGCATGGTAGAAGGAAGAAAAAAAAAAACTAGAGTTTGAACAGCAGAGGTGCCCATTCTTCAAACATGTCCTGAATGCCCACTTTGTGCCAGGCCCTGGGATACCAGCACTGATGAGACAGACCCACTGCCCACTAGGGGCTTAGTGTTGAGTTGGGGGTGGAGAAACACAGACAACTTCAACACAGTATGATCAGTGTTATACTAGGTAAGGCAGACGGTGCGACAGAGCTGCCAGGGCCAGAGCTGGTGAGTCACAGAAGGCTTCCTGGAGGAACATCTAAGCTGTGGGCAAAGGGGGACAAAGAATGAAATATAAAGGACAGTAGCATGATCAGCTTTGCAGTTTATTAAAAAAAAAAAAAAAACCCAAAAAAACTATTCTGGCTTCATTAAGTGGTGGGAGAGACGAGGCAGGAGTGAGAGAGACCAGCTGGGAGGCTGCTGCAGGAATCCACTGCGGAATAAGGGGCTTTTCAGGTGAGGAAGACAGTTGGCAACAAATGATGTCAGATGTGGGTTCCCCACATCAGGTGTGCTGTGGCTGTTGCTTAAAGGATGACTGCTCTCAGCACCAGGCCCCTCCTCCCACCTTCTAGGCTCAGAGCGAGTAGGTTTGAGTAATGGAGGCAACGTGGTAGAGTGGAGAGATTTTAAGATTTGAGCTGTAAAACAATACTTAGAATGAAATATGAAAGTCTAGTACTCTATATGAAGGACAGCAGCTTTTGTTGAACCTGGATGTGTGTGTGTGTCTGTGTGTGTATACACATGTGTGTGTGCATGCAAGTGTGTGTTAATTGCTGAAGCCCCACCTCCTCATTCACCCCAAACCCGTGGCTATGTGAGCACAGGGATAGTTCTGGTCCCAACACCGCCACTAATTCCACTTTGACCACTAATTCTACAAGTGGCCAAGCCTCTCTGACCCCTCAATATTTTCACAAGTGCCATGAAGAGGTTGGGCTGCACAGTCTCTAAAATTAATGTCTACTTTGAATTTCTATCTTTTGGCAGCAAAAGGGCTTGGTAAATTAAGGTTCTTGCTCACTGGACTGCCGGAGTAATCTGCACGGTGAGGTCTGCAATTCTCCGGGCCTGAACTCCTCAACCAGTATACCTTGGATGGAGTTCACAGGTACCTTAGTGCTGGGGAGACCAGCAGGGCTTGGGCTGTCGAGAGCCTGGGGGCTGACTCCTGTTAACCACAAGCATCTTTCTCCACACTATGGCAGGATTTTTCCAACTGTGCCATTATGAGAAAACAGGTAGGGAGCCCTGCTCTAGACAAGAGAAAGAAAAACATCCACATGAGCCCAGAACCTCTTTTGGACTCTTGCATCTTCTTCTGCACTCAGGTGTCCACCAGGTCTGCTAATGACAAGCCACACATCAACCTGCTTCCAGCTTTGTACTGGGAAGGTGTGCACAGGACTAAAATGGCCAGAAGGTGAGAAGCAGCAGGGCCAGGTGAACACAAGAGCCTTTCCCCCTGTACGCTCCTGCCTTCTCAGGGGACCATGTTCCATCAGCTACCAACTCCCCCTCCCACAGTGCCAAACTCTCTCTCCTCTTCTCTGCTACTTACAATTCTGTGGAGAAAACCTTGGACTCAGAGTGAGAAAATTTCAGAAAGAAAAACACCGTTTTCCTTGAAACAGCTGAACCAAGGGATCTTTAGTTCACACAGAGACGTTGAAGACTGCTGAGAAGTTCTGAGAAAGATTCCAGAAGACAGCTCAACTCGTTTAAAGAGAAAAAGCAGCAAGAAGCAGGGGGTTACAAAAACAAGTCTTCAGTGCTGGGAACCACAGGTATGAGGAGGAGGTTTTAAATTAAACTGGTTCGATCTGGTTGGAACCCCAGCTGAGAATTTGCATTTCTAACAAGTTCCCAGGTGATGCTAATGCTGCTAGTTAGGGACCAATTCTGAGGACCACGAGGGGAGCAGTGGTTTTCAAAATTCATTATACATAAGAATTATCTGGGGGATCTCATTAAAATGTAGATTCTAATTCAGTATATCTGTTAGAACTGGAATGAACTGGTTCAATGCCCTCATTTTAATCAAGCTTCATTTTAGTTTCCTACTGCAGTGACAAAAGCAAGCAGCCAACTCTCCCGTCTTCTGAATTATTACACCTGGAGAATGATTAATGTGACCTGGGTCCTGCTTGCTTTCCTCAGACCTCATCAGCACCGTGACGACCAATTAACATTGCCTGGTAACACTGCCGGCTTGGTAATCTGGGAAGTAGATCTCGAAGCTCTTCACATCCCTGGCATCAGCCTGCTATCAGGCCCGAGGAGCGTGCTGGCCTCGGGGCTAAGTGTGCTCCATAAGCATGTCGGAGCATAAACTGATGGCACAACCTCGAGGGCTGGGCTGGACACCCTGGCAAATCCGGCCCTGGCTTTTATGACCCAGGGAGACTCGGCTGGACAGCACTATACCAGAAGAAACAAATCCAAGAATGTCTTTGCCAGAAAAATGTGAAGCAAATAAAATTAGCTAAGATGCTCCCTGTGGACGTGTTTCCTTAAAATGTTTGCCAGGATGACTGCTTTTTCCCGACTGTTCCGATGGAAGAAGACTTTATTACTAACAAAAAGAGTGAAAGCCAGCGTGTGGAACAGCTATATCCCATAATACTAATGGAGGCCAGTATAGGTATGGGTTTGGGTAGGGGGAGAGTTAAAGCCTGCATGATTTCTCCTTAAGGAGTCTTCTCTGCATTGGCTAATTACAGACTGAGGACTACTCAACTCAATAAACATTTATCAATTACCTACTGTATACAAAGCACTGTGGGAGGCAATGTAGTACAGTGGTTGACAAAAAAGACTTTGGAAGTAGGTGGACCTGGGTTTGTATTCTGACTCTTCCACTAACTCCCTGTGTGACTTTGAGAAAGTTATATAACCTCTCTGTGCTTCACTTTCCTCACATGTGAAACGAGGGCAATAATAGAATCTACTTCACAGGGTTATTGTGAGAATGAGACTTACCCTCTTAGAGCAATGCCTGACCTGTAGTAAGCATTCGATATATATTGACTGTTATTATTACAATCTTTCTGCATCTCAATTTCCTCATCTGTAAAATGGCTGTAATAATCACAGCTACCTCACAGGGTTACTGTGAAGATTAAATGGAATAATGCACGTTGGTATTTAGCATAGTACCTTACACATAGTAGGTGTGTAATAAATGCTAGTCATTATTATTCCTAGCAGATCCCCCCAAATTATTTTAAAGACACTGAGATCTGAATGATGGTCCATGCAACAAAAAAAGCCTTTCATTGAACAATCCCAGCAAGGGCTATTTGGTGACAACACCCACCTTCACCCTCGTCCACTCTGCATCCCAGTTATGTACAAAACACTGCTCTGTGCTGACTGATTAAGCTCTGTGGTGATACTGCAAGGGATTCTGATGTCCCTTTAACCTAATGCATACACACCATCCTCTCTGCCATTTAAGGGGGGTTTAAAAGTCTAGGTTGGTAAAACAGGGAGCACAGCACAAAGTCTGGCTTTGAAGCCCATCCACTTGGCTTGGCAGGGGACAGAAAAGCAGTGTTATACAGTATCAAATACCAAAAACAGCCTTCATAGCAGCTAACCTTGTGGAGCTCTTCCTCCACAGAGGCAAAGTACTGATATGCTACATGCATTACATCACTGAAACAATGGCCCCGTGAAGATCCACAAGTTGGTGAGGTGAACTAATGTGTCTGAGCTCACAGGGGCTCAAATCCATGCTTGGCTCCAAAGTCCATGCACACAAATACCAGACAACTGCCTCCCTCCCAGAGGCAACCCAGCTGACTCACTCAAGGGACATGAACAAATAAGACCAGTTCCACTATACTCCTGGTAGGACAATCCTTTCAAAGCAGTCCTTTTTTTTTTTGGCTTCTTCTAACATTTGACCAACTGCGACACCTAGTGGCCAGTCAAGCACAAACATGGCTCTCCTCAACAGACGGGCAGTCCCTTCACCGCAGGACCCATAGTGCTCAGGACAGGAGGAACTTTATGGATTACGTACAAAATGAGGAAACTGAGGCCCAGAGAAGTGAAGTGACTTCCCTGAAGCCAAAGGGAGAAGGAAACCAAAGCAGAACAGAATGGAAAACCTGACCTTAGAGTTAGTACATCAGTTCTAATTCAGACTTTGCCTAAATTCTGCCCTTAGCAAGATACTTCCGTCTATTAATTCAAAAAGCATTGACTGAGCACCTACTATGTTCCAGGCACTGTGACAAATGATGGGGCAATAAGAAGGACAAGTCTCTATCCTTGCAGTCAATGGAAGAGGAAGAGAACTAAACAGGAAGTCAGCAACAACAGCACAAGCTAACGTGTATTAAGGATGTACTCTGCCACCAGAAACTGTGCTTAAGAACCTGACAAACACTAACTCATTTAATTCTCACACCAATCCTAGGATGGGAGTACTGTTATTATTCCTGCTTTAAAAATGAGTGGGAGAATATCTGTAATGGGCAATAAACTTAGGGTTCTTATACTTTTCTAGGTCTAAGTTTCTGAAAATGAGGTTGGTGGAATAGATAATTATTTCAAAGGCCTCTTTCCAGCTCAGTTTCTCTTCACTTCTATGATGTTTGAAGGGGAGAGCTGGGGCTAGAAAGCACGTCTCCTGACCAAGGGTCTAGTGCTCTCTCTCCATACGCTGTGCTAAACCAGTCCAAACCTGGTGCCATTGAGTCGACTCCGACTTACCGTGACCCTGCAGGACAGAGAACTTGCCCCATAGGGTTTTCAAGGACTGGTTGGTGGATTCAAACTGCCAACCTTTTCAGTTTGCAGCCCAGCTCTTAACCACTGTGCCACCAGGGCTCCATACATCATGCTAGTCTATGTTTATTAGTATTAACTGGTAGTTATCAAATGTTTACTACGTGCCATGCCCTGAACCGACAGCATCTCATGAAATCCTCACAACAACCTATAAAGATAGCTTTAAAATGGTTAAAAATGTCCCAAAATAAATGGAGAAACTTTCAACCTAACCTAGTTGTAGGATTCTTGACCACTATAAAATAAACAGAGTGGCACAATAAAGGTAACTAGACGAAGTGCTCCAGGCACAGAGGCCAGCTGAGGCCAGAGACAGAGGGGGAGAGCCTGGTACTCTGAGAAAGAGAAAACAGGGGTGTGGCTGCAGCTGGGAGCACAAAGGGTGGGGAGCCCGGCCTCCGCTGCCTCTCCTTTCATCTCATAGGACTTACCATGAAATTCCCTCAAAACGTCGGCAAAACACCATGTTTACTGCAGCACTTTTCACAACAGCCAAAAGGTGGAAACAACTGAAATGTCCAGAGACAGATGCGTGGATAAACAGAACGTGGTATTCGCACACAGTGGAACAGTACGCAGCCATAGAGAGAAATGAAGTCCTGATGCACGCCACCACATGGATGAGCCCTGAACACATGCGGCCGGGAAGAAGTCATTTGCCAAAGGACATATTCTGTATGATCTCATGTGAAATAAGCAAATATACAGAAAACAAAAATTATTAGTGCTTACCACAGGTGCAAGGAAGGGGAAAGGGGAGTTTTTGTTTAGGGAGCACTAAGTTTATGTCAATGGTGGTGGAATAATTTGGCAAAGGATAGAGAGAATGGTTGCACGACTTGAAGAATGTAATCAATGTCACTGAATTATACATGCAGCAATTGTTGAATTGGCATGTTTTTGTTGTGTATATTTTTACCAAAAGAAAAAAAATATGTCTGCAAAACACTGTCGTTTACTACAATACAAATCCCTGTTTTGGCCTATACTAAGTATATTTCTAAGGCCTGCCCTTCTCCACCTTGGCTCTCCTCCTCAGCAGAGTCTAAATTTCAGCATGTTACAATTTGTGAATAATAATGAAAGCTTGAAAATGCCCTAAAATTAGAGGGAACTTACTTACCATTCTGATGTTGCTCAGCCTTGCAATCACCTGAACATCAAGGGATCATTAATGAATCAAGCTGTCTCAACATTAGATTAATGGCCACTTTCAACAGTCAAAAGGGGACAGATGCCCAAGTAGGGAGCAAGGTACTAATGACCGGAGGTGGGGGAGGGATCCTCCTCCAAATAACAGGGGTGGTGGGAATGGCTAGAACAAGGAGAGTGGGGGCTCACAAAGAGAGGCAATCAGCTTGTGCTCATCCAGACAGGTCCAGCAGGAATCCCAGCTCCCCAGGCTCCACCCTTCCTCCAGGCTTTGTCACAGTGAATCAAGAGGTTGAAATAAAGAGAAGTTCCACAGGAACTAAACTTGGAGAAAACATACCTTCCTCCCCAAATAAAGTCTATTTGGTGCTTAGGGCAATCCAGAAAACCAGTTGACTGACTCATGGCAACCCCATGCATGTCAGAACAGAACTGGGCTCCATAGGGCTTTCAATGGCTGATTTTTCAGAAATAGATTGCCAGGCCTTTCTTCTGAGGCACTTCTGGAAAGACCTGAACAGCCAACCTTTCTGTTAGCAGCTGAGCAATTTAACAATTTTCACCACCAGGAACTTGCTTACAGCAATTGGTTTCCATATACCCAGAGCAAAAAGGAAACAGATGATACTGTCAAAAAATGCTTCTTACATAAAAAGTACATGAGATGAACAATTAAAATTGACAGAATATATGAGAGTATTATCAATAATCACTACAAGACTCTCTCAAATACTGGGAAAAAAATTCACAATAACCTACAAGATGTTTGCACACTCTTATCTTTTACATCCTTTTTTTGGATCAACAGCTTGAAGTAAACAATTAACCTAATGTATGAGCAACAAACAACCTCTTAAAAATGCCATTCTTCCCAATACTGAAGGGCACCTTGGAGTTTCTGAAAGATAGGAAACAAAGAAATTAAAATCATTGCTAATATAAACAGTAAGACTGTATTCTCCACTTATGAGATAATGACCCCTAACATTCCAGATAATAAACACATTCATCCAGGGACATGCGATACCACTCGCTGAACAAAGACAGTAAATGAGGTTTTATTCTGAAGGCTCTTATTATGTAGGACACAACAGAAGCTAAACAATTGGTTCAGATCTGGTAATTAAAAGCAGTTGAGTAATTAACAAAGGATTAACAAATTTATCAGAACAAAACCGTATTTTAACAGAAAGGAAATAAATGGGGAAGTTTTTATATTTCAACCATTATCCTTCTGGGTCTGTTTTGTATTTTGTTTTTAAAAAATACACTAAAAATGTAGAAACGAGTAAGAAAATACAGTAAAACCTCTGAAAGCCGGGACCTGTATAAGGCAGAAACCCGTCAGAAAAGGAAAACTCAAATATTTTCCACTAATAGAGAGCAACAGAAAAGTGGTAAGGCTGCACCCTGTCGAAGGCAGAAAACTTGCAAGACCTGGAGAAACAAGGCCATCCTGTCGAGTTCTGGCTCTCACGGGTTTCACTGTAACTAGCTTCTAGTTACCCTGTGACTGAAAGCTACTTCCTGGCAATTATTAGTAGCAAGTGCAAATGAACTGATGCAAATAATCTAAACTAGCCGGGCTGAATGAAAAGACTTAAATGTGGGCAGCTGCAGTCTGTAATTCAGAATCTCTAACAGACATGGGTGGTTGTTGTGAGCTGTGGATCCTGACTCCTAGTGACCCTATACGACAGAGGACGACTCCCCCATGGGGTCTCCTAGGCTGTAATCCTTACAGGAGCAGACTGCCAGGTCTTTTCTCCCTCGGGCCACTGGTGGATTTGAACCACTGACCTTTTGGTTAGCAGCCAAGCACTTAACCACTGCCCCACTACAGCTCCTGGAATTGACTCGAGGTTAATGGGTTTAAGAGACACAGGGTCACCATGAGTAGGAATTGACTGGACAGCAACTAACAACAACAAAAGGCATCCTATTAGTGGTTGAGAATTCCTGTTTTTTGGTTGGTTCTATGTCTCTGGCCACAACCTCGAGGACTGAAAGGAGACTCAGGACTGGGAAGGATCTGCTATAACTAATATTGGTGGGGACGACTGGCAAAAAGTCCACTGTAGATTTAATAGTTTCTGAGCCTTAAGCCTGGCTGCATTTCAACCATTCAACCTCAAGTTTAGAATAAGTGTTTCAAGGAAAAAAATAAACAACCAAAAAAACAAAAACAAAACCAAACTCCCCTCCCAAGAAAAACCCTGAAAAATTCATAGGCCAGAGCTTTTTCACTGTCTCAACTCATAATAGGCAGACAATTTCTTTCCAGATTATCAATAATTAGAACAATGAGAATGCTTCAGATGGCTCATTTTAAACAATTCTCTAGTTCTCCTCTAGGGGGCAAAGTTGCCCAGCATTTCACTGAAAGAGGAAATTCCTTTCAAACTTGGACTGGATTTTCACAAACTACTAGAAAGATAAACCAAAAAAGAGGGTCTTTTCCGCCTCCCGTTTATTCCGAATACATTTCACCCCATCTGATGAGCAAAGCTCTCCAGCTCTTTTCTGCAGGAAGAGGGGAGGGGCATAATTAACGTCTGAGAGCGAGGGGGACACTTTATCAGCAGTCTTGTAGGTTGGCCAGCACCATTTCCTAAAACTTGAGATCAGGGCTTTGGTTTGGATACAACTTCAAGGCTTTTTTTTTTCTTTTTTCCAAAGGAGAATTTGCACTGGGTCTATTTTAGCCAGTAGATGCCTTACTTGAGGCTCCTCCCCATCTCCCCTGTAGGGCCTCCCTCTGAGCAATCACAAAGTCACTCCCTGGAGATCTGAGAGTCCTGCTCAGCTTCCTGCAGGAATGATGGGACCTTTCCACCCCGTCCAGGGTGTCTGGTGGCCAGGAAGGAGCCCAGACAGCAGTTTCTCACTGGACCTCCCTTTCCCCTCATTTAAAAGATCAGAGTAACCCAGGTCTAGCCACAGAAGAGGACATACACAGGGGCAGAGCCTGTCCTGAGGGAGAAGCACACTTGAGTTTCAGCAACTTGGTGACCACAAAACAGGGCAGAGAGAAAGGCCCAGAGTGCACCCATTTCTCCCTCACCCAGGGCAGATCCAGTTTTTGTGGGCCTGAAGCTTATACGATTTTGGGGGGCTCTTTAAGGAATACCACATTAGGACCAGGGCATTAGAGTTAGGGGCCCTGAAGCATAAGCTTCACAACCGACATTAACTCTTCCACTGGCCCCCCCTGGCTGAAGAGTTTGGTGGCAAGGGGCTCCTGCAAGCCGCATCTGCAAAATGGCAACTGATGGTTTAACTAAAGACACGTTGCTCAGCCTCTGGCTCAGGGAGTGGACTGAAGAGTTTGAGAACAGCATCTCCCTTCAGTTCTGCTCCTTCTTCATCTGGCCCCCAGCACATGGCCGATGCTCAATAAATACTTGATGACCACTTCAGTGGTCCCACTGCTTTGCCACTTACCCTCCCCTCAAGGCTGCACTGCTTCCCCTTTCTGGCTTACTGGCCATGTTTCAAGCTTCCACGTAGAGAGGATTCTCTAGAGCTATCAGCTCAGGGAGGAGTGTAAGATACAACACAAGAGCAGGCTTCCTGCTCACCTGGATCATTCATTCACCAAAGGTTTCTGAACACCCACTGTGCCCAGGCAATAGCTATACAAACTTCAAACTCAGTTCAACAAGTAATTACACAGTCTACACTGGATCCAAACAATTGCCATCAAGTCAATTCCAACTTATGGTGACCCCCAGGTGTGTCAGAATAGAACTGTGCTCCGTAAAATTTTCGATGGCTGATTTTTCAGAAGTAGATTGCCAGATCTTTCTTCTCAGGTGCCTCTGGGTGGACTCAGGTGCCTTGGAAGAAAGTTCTGGCAATCTACCTCTGAAAAATCATCCACTGAAAACCCTACAGAGCACAGCTCTACTCTGACACACGTGGGGTCACCACGAGTCCTCATAAACTCAACAGCAACACTGGATACACACCCCTGTATTTGGCACAGCACAAGCACATGGTCAGTAGGACACGGGGGACTGGAGCTCTACCCGGTTCGGACTGCCCTTTGCTCCTTGAGATAGCTGTTGCCATCGACTCGATTCCGACTCATAGCGACCCTACAGGACAGAGCAGAACTGCCCCACAGGGTTTCCAGGAGTGGCTGGTGGATAGAACTGCCGACATTTTGGTTAGCAGTCAAGCTCTTAAAGACTGTGCCACCAGGGCTCCCTGCCAAGGGAGCTCCTAGAAAAGGAACTGCTGAAGGAGATGCCCGTGCTGCCCTGTTACAGGGAACAAACCTCCCTGGGCAGCAATCCCAACTCTGCCACAGGCTACCTCTCCACATCCACTTGACCAAGCCTCAGTTTCCAGTGTGGGTCATCCAATTAGTTCAGGCCCTGTTTCTCCTCCTTCTGCACCCACGGGAAGGTCATTTCCCCTTCCCAGACCTCGTAGGCTGTACAAAAGTGCCAATTATGCCAGACTTTATTGAAAGAGAGCAGAACAAACTGATCTGAATTCAGAGCATTTAGCTAAATAAAGCTTTGTTTGCATATTTTCATAATCCTTGTAAAAATAATATATAAATTTCTTCTAATCTGTTGACAAAAATCACTTACATGAATCTTAACAATGAAATGAGGCGAGGCCTACAAATATGGAAAGTTTCTTAGTTAATTTAGCTTTTTTTCATACATGCTACAGTTTGGTATTTATAAGCAACCCAGCTGCCAAACGATCTTCTTTTTCCTTGGATAAAACAGGGAGAACAACCTCTTACATATGAAAGTATTGTCATGAAGCCAGTCCTCCCAAGTAAATTCTTATCTATAAAACGGGGATAATACTGTGACGGGCAAGTAATGGCCCTCATTATTTAAGTGCTTGCTGTATGCCAGACCCGTGCTAAACACTTCATACAGATTATTTTATTTAATCCTCACAATAACTCCATGCAGTAGTATCCCCATTTTATTGATTTGGAAATTTAGGCTTTCAGTGGTAAGTGACTTACTTTCCCAAAGTCATCCAGGTAGCAAATGATGGTGGGATTTGAGGCTGAGCCCCTGTGTTGTGCTGCCTCTGAAACTATAAAGCACTTTATCCACCATAAAGTACTAATGAGCTTTACAAGAAAACCTATGGGGTGCTTCCACTCTGTCACATGGGGTTGCCATGCATTGAAATCAACTCGACAGCACTGAACAACATATTCTTTAGGCTAAGAGAAGAAGATAGGTGGGCAGTACTAAGGGCGTTTAGTTCTGCCCTCTTCTGCTCCACCCCCAACATTATCTTTGGCATGAGGCCCTGTTCTGGGTTCTGCCATCTTTGAAAACAGCCAATAAAAACAGCACGAGAATATAAACCAGATCCACATCTGGATACATAATATTAACTCGTGCCAAGGGAACCAGTCCATGACAGAACTACCTTAAACGCATTTAACAGATTCTTAGGCCAGTGCCCCCCAAATGACTCCCACTTTAGCTGACCCAAGCGTCTTACTAGCATGCTATCATTTGTTCATCTTAGACACTGCCTTCACCACAGGGTAGGGGTGTCTAAACACAGGGGGTGACCTCATTGTTACAGGATTCAACATCACAGGGGCCTAACTTGCACATGACAAGGAAGGATACAATGGCAGAGAGGCCAGGTCTCAGGCTCACAATGCTGGGACCAGAG
Organism: Dugong dugon; assembly: GCA_030035585.1. NCBI lineage: Eukaryota > Metazoa > Chordata > Mammalia > Sirenia > Dugongidae > Dugong > Dugong dugon. The sequence goes on from CM057462.1 coordinate 96,881,426, forward strand.
ACTGCAGAAAAACCTGCTGACTCCAGGGGACACCTGAACACAAAAGAAAACCCGAAAAGCGGGGGTGTCTTTGGCTGGGGGTAGGGCATATTCTGCAAGGCTTGATTTTGCAGAGTTCATAAACTCTGGATAGAGCCCTGATCAAAATGCCCCCATGAAACGCAGCCTATCAGTTCTCAGATCAAGAGAAACTACGTTAGGGTCATGAGCATGAGAAATGGTGATTCAATACAGAGGTTTCAAATATTAGCTTTCTGTTGGGGTTATATCAAGTGCACTCTAGTAGAAAGGTAGAGAAAACTTACCCAAAGACACAGGTAAAGGCTGCCCCGGGGTCTTAGAGAACAGGGTACCCTGAAAACCTGTCCCACCCCACTCAGAACCCCTGCTTCCCAGGTAGACCTTCTCAGGCTAAGTTCACACACCAATGCCTCAGGAGTCCGAGACTCACACCTCACGAAAGGGAATGTCGTTATTAGAGAGCCAGGTTTGGCTTCATAGGAGGATCTTTCAACAACTCCAAGTTCTCTGAAAACTGGGAGGGACAATTTGGGAGAAAAGGAGGGAGCTTCCCACTGCTGGATAAGTTTTAAGCACAGGATGGAGGACACTTTTTGGGGGATGTTGAAGAAGAGTTTCTTGTATTGGGTCAGGCATTGTTAATACAACAGGATGCTAAAGTGGAAGTTTCCACTGAAGCATCAAGATGCAACAGATGGGAAATTCCAAAGCGAGGGGCCAGACCATTATGTGGAAATTTCTGAGAAGCTGGCCTGGCTGGCTCTGAGACCATAAGGAAAACATAAACAGGTTCAGAACAGTGGAAAGTGACAGAGGGTTTTGTGAGGCAGATTCCTTGGAAATGCTCTGATTCCTGCTCTCCCCAAGGTGGGCGGGGTGGAAGGGATCCACCTGTATTTTTTTCAATGGTGGTAAAATATACGTAACAAAACACCCACCAAATGAACCATTTTCATATGCACAATCCAGTGATATTAATGACATTCATCATGTTGTGCAACCATCACCACTATCTGTTTCCAGATTTTTCTATCACCCTTAACAGGAAATCAGTGCCCCTTAAGCAATCACCCTCCCAGGGGACCCACTTTTTATCTCAATCAGAGAAAAAAGGGCTTCATAGGCAGCCATCTGGAAGGCTTGCTATGTGTCTCCTGTATTTTGAGGACTGGTGTTTGACGCTGACCTGAGGAACCAAAATGTGAGGGGAGCTAAGTACCCTGGGTGGCAGAAAACAAGACTGTGTCAGGAAAGTCAATGCTCTCCCCTTTCCCCATGGGGTAGTCCCTGGGTGATGCAGTTTACATTTGGTTGCTAACTGAAAGGTTAGTGGTTTTAGTCCACCCAGAGGCATCTGAGAAGAAAGGTCTGGCAATCTACTTCTGAAAAATCAGCCACTGAAAATCCTATGGGGCAGTTCTACTCTGACATACACAGGGTTGACATGAGTTGGAAATGAATCGATGGGAACTGGTTTCATTCTGGTTTCCTCATGGAAGGTAGAAGGAATGTGATTCCTGAGCACTCCAGCCTGGGTCACTCTAACCAAGAGTGCTTTGACCTGAGGATGAACGTCCCTGAAGAGAGAGTCTGAGCAGAAACCCGGGACAGCAGAAGGAGAGGCACTACCCAAGTCCCAGGAGATCCAGACAGAAAGCCCAGCAGGTGGGGGCAAAGAAGTCACAGAAGAGAAAGAAGCTAGGAGAGAAGAGAGTCCTCTTTATCATCAGCCGGGTTTGGAGAACTCAGTGCCAGGTGTGACAGCAGGAGTCAGGTAAGAACTTTCCTGCACCTTTTCTCTCCTTCTTTCCCCATCTCCCCTGGAGAGGCTGAAGCAGGAGGCAGCTGGAGGTAGCTATAGGAGGCCCTTGCTGGTAGGATGGAGGAAGTCTTCCTTTGGAACGAATTTTTGTTGTTAGCTGCTGCTGAGTTGCCCTCTGACTCATGGCAACCCTGTGCATAATAAAACGAAACACTGCCCAGTTGTGCACCATTCCCATAATCAGTTGGGTATCAGACTATTGTGATTCATAGGGTTTTTTAATTGGCTGATTTTCAGGATTGCCAAGCCTTTCTTCCTGGTCTGTCTTAGCCTAGGAGTTCTGCCAAAAGCTGTTCAGCATCATAGCAACAGGCAAGCCTCCACTAACAGATGGGTGGTGGCTGCACATGAGGTGAATTAGTCGGGAATCAAACCATGGTCTCCTGCATAGAAGGCAAGAATTCCACCAATAAATACTGTCTGTAGATGCAAGTGGGTTATTTCTAATTTCCAGAATGAACTTGTGTGTGTGTAGGACTTAGGGTGGTCATAGAACTTATTACCAGAGAGTTCCTAGAGAAGTCATGGGCCTGATCAAGTTCTCATCAGGAAATGGGGAAAAACACACCCTACTGAATAAGCTTTAAAGAACAGTGGGAGTCAAGAATACAGTTGAGTCTTTCTTCCATCTCACAAGTCCTGTTATGCAATGCACTAGTTACAGCTAACCTTTGCTAAGCACTGACTATGTGCCAGGCACAGCACCAACAACTTCACAGACATTACCTCATTCAATCCCCCTAACAACTCCATCCCATTTCACAGCTAAGGAAACTGGCTCAGAGAGGTTAAGCAGCTTGCCAGGGTCACACAGGTAGGTTAAGTAAAGTAATTACAGCTGGACTCAACCTCAAGCCTTTCTGATATCTCACCTGACCTCTTCTGCCAGGTGAGTGGTTTTCCGTGAAGAGTTGTGACTGAAGTAGGACAGGGACTTGCAAGTCCCTGAGCTAGAAAATCCAACAGCAGCGAAAATCACTGAAACGCATGCTTTTAGCAATCTCTTCCAGCTCTAGGATCCTGTGATTTTATCATTCGTGGGTGGGAAGGGGGAGAGAAGTGGCACCACAACAGCAGACGTAGGGGAGAGGAAAATCTCAGCATTTGTATCCTGGGTTCCCAGAGAGGGTGCTGGACATAGAGAAGGAGCAGGCTCTGGCAGGTGTACTATAACACACATGTGTATAAATACATAGTCCAGAGAATGCACTAAAGCACTTAGCATGGAGCCTGGTACTAGAGTAAGCATTAAGTAAATGTCAATTAAGATTCTGAAAATTTTACACATATGCCTAAAAACCTCGACATATAATTTAATGCAACATACTCAACCACTGACATCACCGTGTCTGTTCCATAAGGAGCTGTGTATATTATGAACGCCAACCTTTGCTAGCAGAGCCAAGACAAGAAATGATCCCATAAGATTAAGCCAGCCAAATCTAAAACAATTAGAGTAAGTTGAAAATCAATGGCTTTTAAGTGGTTTGGGATCACGGAGTCCCATAAAAAAATGGAAACCATGGTCCCTTTTCCCGGTAAAAAAACGCACATTCACTATTTTGCAAACGATTATAGAAGGTTCACAGATCCATTAAAGTCTATTCATTGTTTCCAGTTTAAGAACTTCTTCTCTAGATCCTGAGGATGTAACATGAGGTTTTCAGGTTAAGTGCTGCCTATCTGACACATACTGAGGTCACCATCCTGTTCCCCTCCACTTGCCCATTGTTTAAGCTAGTCTTTATTAAGCTACTAAACTTGAACGAGCTATCAATGTACTTGAAATCGAATCTAATTTTAAACCTTTCAAGTTTCATGGACCCTAAATTAAGACTTTCTAAACAAACGGACTGTGGTACCTAGAAATCTTATCCACTCGGCATGTTCTTTCCTTCCTCCCTTCTTCTGGTAATACCAACCCAAACCAGTTGCTGTTGAGATGATTCTGATTCTTAGAGACCCCATGTATGTCAGAGTAGAACTAAGCTCCATAGGGTTTTCAATGGCTGACACAAAACCCCCCTTTTTTCTTGGGAACTCATTCCACATGATTCTTGTGGGGATTTACCCTTTCTATGGACACATGAACAAACTCTGGCTAAACAGATACTTCTTTCTTACTGTCTGCTGCCTACTTCTGGCCATGTTGATTCAGGCAGGCAATCCAAACTGGGCTAATTAAGAGGGCTCTTGGTACTGTTGTTAGAACTATGACAAAAGAGGCACTCTCTTTTCCCTGGAATATACAGTTGTAAGGATGGTAGAAACCTAGAGCTGGTGGTTACCTCTGCCACCAAAGTGAGAGACAGCATGCCTGAGAATGAAGCTGACAGAGTTAAGCAGAGCCAAGAGATGGAGAGAGTGAAAGACACTGTCCTGACGATAGCTTTTGAACTCCTGGATACAGCTACGCCTGAAGCCTGCTTCTTTATGAACTTTCCAGTTATATGAGTCAAGAAGCTAGTTTAAGTTGCATTTCTCTCACTCATAACCAAAATATTCTTATTACTGAACCTAATCTAAAGGAAAATAAAGCCCCAAAGGAAATTCCCATTTATGTGTAATCTTTATGGAATTCTTGGACCCTCCCTGACAATGATGGTTTTTAATGAATTAAAATTATTTCATCCTATGACACTGCCGCAACAAGTCTAAGCTTAACACTGCCCCCATACCAGCCTCTATCCAGGATAGTTCATCTTACTAGTGCTGCCACCAACCAAATAGATGCTACTCCCCTACTGCAATAAATATTAGTTACTACTTCATTATTATTAAAGTCTACTACTCCTGTTCCCATGAGCCTCTCAAATTGCCCTGGTTCTCCCAAAAGGTGCTGAACTCTCCAATATTAGAAATGACCTAGAGGGATGAGGTTCAAAACAGAAGGAAGATATGCATGTGGAGCAAGGGAAGAGAATCACATAGGTTAAAGTGGACAGGGCCAACGTAAACTCAAAAAGCCACTCCACAGAGTGAGTCACGGCTTGGGCCAATTCAGGAGTTGAGAGAAATAATATTCACCGAAGACAGAAGTTGTTTGCCATCACTACAGAACAGGGATGGTAAGCAGATTTCAACTCATGTGCCAAATGTGGCCCACAGCCAAGTGCCAAGGCTCAGCATCAAGCGAGCCAAGATAACCTGTAAAGTCCATCATGAGGTGGAGGTGGAGGAGGCAGCATGAATATAATGTATTTGCCATTCCAGCTGAAGCACCATTCAATTTTATCCTTTAGTTAGGCAAGGCCAAAAGAGAATGCATACCTGGACTGGAAGGGCTTTTCATGGACTGCACTCGGGCATTACATCATTCGCCTACACCGAGAATAGTCCTTATTATTCTGTTTATTATAGGGATGTTGTGTGCTATCTTACGTGGTGTCCTCTATATGAGCACTCTGAAGAAATTTTTCTAAGTCTCGAATCTGATTAACCTTGCTTCTTCTGACTAACTCACACGCTTCTATCTTTTGGCTTCCGTGAATTGTTCACTGAGCATGCTCTCCTTCTGGTACCGACTGCTCTGAAGTCTAGAGGCAAGCCTGTGGCCCTGCTAGCAAATGGGAGCTCTCAAGCATACACTGGAGGCCTAATCTTAACTCTGACATCACCTTCCATTTTCTTTCTCACAAATTCCCTTCCTTACTTACTTATGAGTGATATCACTGCTGATGTCCGTGATGTCTCTGAAAGCAGAGAATACCAAAAAGATGTTTACCTGTGTTATACTGATTATGCAAAGGCATTTAACCGTGTGGATTATAGATCATACATAACAAATTATAGATTGTGAAGAATGGGAATCTCAGAACACTTAATTGTGCTCATGTGGAACGTGTACATAGACCAAGAGGCAGTCATCTGAACAGAACAAGGGGATACCGTGTGGTTTAAAATCAGAAAAGGTTGCATCAGGGTTGTATCCTTTCACCATACCTATTCAATCTGTGTGTCGAGAAAATATTCCAAGAAACTGGACTACATGAAGAAGGTGGCATCAGGATTGGAGGAAGACTTACTAACAACCTGTGATATGCAGATGACACCATCTTGCTTGCTCTAAGCAAAAAGGACTTGAAGCACTTACTGATGAAGATCAAAGACTACAGCCTTCAGTATGGATTATACCTCAACATGAAGAAATGAAAATCCTCACAACTGGGCCAATAATCAAAATCAATAAATGAAGAAAATGTTGAAGTTGTTAAGGATTTCACTTTAGTTGGATCCACAACGGTCATGGAAGCAGCAGTCAAGAAATTAAATGACATATTGCACTGGGCAAATCTGCTACAAAAGACCTCTTTAAAGTGTTAAAAAGAAATGATGTTACTTTGAGGTCTAAGGTGCGCCTAACCCAAGCCATGGTGTTTTCAATCACCTCGCATGCACGTGAAGGATGGACAATGAATAAGGAAGACTGAAGAAGAATGGATGCCTTTGAATTATGGCGTTGGCCAAGAATACTGAATATACCATGGACTGCCAGAAGAACGAACAAATCTCTCTTGGAAGAAGTACGGCCAGAATGCTCCTTGGAAGTGAGGATGGCAAGACTTCATTTCACACACTTTGGACATGTTATCAGGAGGGACCAGTCCCTGGAGAAGGACATCATGCTTGGTAAAGTAAGAAAGACGAAGACCCTCAAAGAGATGGACTGACACAGCAGCTGCAACAATCCACTCAAATACAGTAACGATTGCGAAGATGGTGCAGGACTGGGTAATGTTTTGTTCTGTCATACATAGTGTTGCTGTGAGCTGGAACCGACCTGACGGCACCTAACAACAATAACAACAACTTACTATTCTGAATCTCATTACACTGCGTGTGTATTGTAAAACCACCTCTTTCAAAGAAGAAAGGCACATTACTAGATCAATAGCAATCAAAATAAAATGTAAGACAAATAAGATGGAAGTGCAGGACAATTTCACAAGTGCTGCCCACTGTGGCTGCCATTATGGGGAAGCTTCAAGTGAGCAAGTTGAGAAGGTGGTGGTCTTGGACTAGGATAGCCTTGCGCCAAACTGCCAAGTCAGCAAATACCTCAGTCCTCTCCCCTCTCCTTCTGTCCCCCTGCTGATCTCCCTCACACACCATTCTTCCTTGGGCAGGTGAGTGCCCTCTGGTCCATTCCTGACCATCCACCACCTTTTCTTTCTTTAGTGTTATTGGTTACTCTCCTTTCGCCAACTCCTCCCACCAAATGAAAACGCTTCACACTTCTACAGGACCTTGTACTTGACTCTAAGTTGTCAATGGTTGATAACAGCTTAACGTATTTCCTCTCTCAGGGAAAGGTACTTATTAACTAGGTATTTTCAAAAGGAGAAAAATCAAAAGAGTAATTCACTAATGATAGAATTTGAATACTATAATAATTACACAGATGCAATTAAACAGGGGACTCTTCCTGTAAATCTCAAATAATTAAATGTAAAGCAGTTAGCAGAGTGTCTGGCATACAATCAGGAGTCAATAAACAGTTGTTGTTAGTCACCATCGTGTGCAGAGTAGAACTGTGCTCCACAGGGTTTGCAAGGCTGTGACCTTTCAGAAGCAGATCACCGGGTCCTTCTCCTAAGGTGCCTCTGGGTGGGTTTGAGCCCCCAACCTTTTGACTAGTAGTCAAGCGCTTAACCATTTGTGTCACCCAGAGACTCCTTCAATAATCAGCAGATGTTAATTATTATTATTGTTGCTATTATGTAATAGTACCACTATCACTACCACCACTCCATCTCTATCGTGACCACCCCCACATAAAGCACTTTCATATACATTATCCGTATTGCTCTTCCCAAGAATCCCTGAGTCAATTATTATCCCCATTTTACAGATGAGGAAAGTGAAGCTCACAAAGATTGAGTTTCTAAAATCACAGAACCAGAAAGTAGCAGAGCCAAGGCTCAATCCAGGTCTCTTATAAATCTCTTGTTCTTTCTGTAACAAATGGTTGCCAGCTGCATAGCAAGCACATCCAAATCATCTGAGTGCTTTTAGATTCTTGGGGCCGATCCCAGACCTAATGAATGTCAACTGTCCAGTGGAAAAGACTATGAGTTTGTATTTTAACAGGTGCCTCATGCGATTCCAATGAGCTGCTGATGGGTGAAAAAGTGTAGTGTCTGTCTTGCCTCCTGGGTGACTAAGTACCTGCTTTACTCTCAACCCTGCATTCAGAACCATGAGGAAGGCATGTGTAGCCTTCTGCTCTCAAACAGCAATTACAATTACAAGGAACCAGAGAAATAATACTAGCCAAGGTGAAAGAAGAGTGTACCACAGAAGACAGTGTTGGGATCTGCAGAAGTTCAGAGCAGGGGAGATCACAGACGGCAGGGCTAGGCAGGGAAGCCCACATTACAGAGAAGGGGAGATGCCGCTGGGCTTTGTAGAATGGGAAGAACTTCTAGGCAGAGAAGGGAATAGTATGAGATAGCAGATAAACTAGTCTGTGTAGAATAAAGGCGGCAGCCGGAAGTGAGCAGGAGAGGATGGGGCCATAATGTGAGCAGAGAAGCCACAGAGAGGAGAGTCCAGGCTGGTGGTTCAGAGGTACTGGCAGTTCTTGAGCAGAGGAGTAACATCCTGGAAGAAGAACTGAAGGATGACTGGTGCAGCAGTGCTATGTGGAATGAAGGGTTGGAGAGTGGAAAACCTGATATCTGCAAGCCCACCTAGGAACTTGCTAAACTGACTGAGATGCCCAGAGGACAAGGACTAGGTCTAGGGCTCTAGGGCACTGTCAATCAGAACAGTGAGAAAAGGAGGCTATGAGATGGAAGTCTAACCTGAGTCCTCTCCCTCTACATGCTCTCTTCACCCTGTCACAGCTGTTTCCATGTGACTCATAAACACTACATGCTAGACTGTAAAAATGGCCACAATTATTCCCCTCCTGCTATCTATGTCCCTTGCAATGTGATACTGCAATTCTTCTCATCAAGAGGTGGAACCTATATCATACCACATGAATCTAGGCTGGCCATATAACTTGCTTTAGTCAACAGAATGTGGTGGCAGTGATGCTGGGCCAGTTCTGAGCCTATGCCTCAATACACTTCTGCTGTCTTTTGTTACTCTGTCCAGCCACTATGTGGACAAGCCCAGGTTAGCCTGCAAGATGACGAAACACATAGCTCAGCCTCAGCCAACAGCCTGACAATCCTCAGAAACAAAGCCTGCACTTGACAGCAGACACACGAACAGCCCCAACTGAAACCAGAAAAATCATTCAGCCCAAAGTACCAGCCTACCAAATTATGAGTTAAATAAATTGTTATTTCGAGCCACTAAGATTTGGGGTAGTTTTGTTATGTAGCAAAAGCTAACTGATACACACTGCAAATACTAGTATCACCATAGTATCAGGAAACAATGCCACATGAAGCCCCAGAAGCTTTTTCACTTAAAAAGTCCATTATTTTCCTAGCTCTAAAGGAAGGTTTCTACTACTACAGAACTGTTATCTCACAAGAATCACATTTAGGTTAGATGAGGGATGAGACAAAAAACAGAGCAGTTAAGGGTAGAGCTCTAATATGCTGTAGCTCTGGCCAATTTTCATTACAACACAGTGCAAGGGACTGTCTGAATTCTTTGGCTAAAGTAATACTTTATTGTTTTGGATACTGCTTGAAACAAGCAGACCATCAACAGGGGCCTGGAAACAGTTTCATTACAAAAAAAAGTTTTTATTTCAATAGTATTTGGCAAGTAATCATGGATCTTTTTCCTGCCCATGTTCTTAGCAAAAGAACATGGATTGCTTTGTTTTTTTAAGGCATGGAAACATCCTAAATCATTTTGGAGAGAGAAAAAGTGTGAATAAATAGACGTCTAATCATAGTACTAGTAGGGGTAAATCTAACTTAGAAGTGTGAATATCATTTCAAAATAATGTCAAACAGTCACTGTGTTTTAAAAAATGGAAGCAAACTTACCAGTGAGACTCTGTGTGGCCCAGCGTTGTCAGGTTTTAAGCGGTGGAATGAATCTGAAACAGAATTAAACAAACATTCCATAAGTAAACCATGTCTGAAAAGGGTATACTTTAATCCCAAATGACTACCATAATATTGATCATTTATCCTTATAGTTAAAGATTAGCAATGCCTTTTCTGGCTCCTGATAGAATAGGGAGAGTTTTTGTCTACATATTTCAACTTCCTGAAGAGAATACATTCTCTCATCTGCTTCAGGGAGTCCTGAAAGTCTGAGGCTGGTATAACTATAAATGGCAGTATTTTTGTCCAAACCTCTCTAAGTCAGTGGAGGCCTCGCTAGTTGTTGCTTTTGCCTTGGCCCCTCAACCTCTTCTACCAGGGCCTGCCCGTGGCTCCCTCTGTGGAACCAGTTTAAAAACTGGGCATCCAGACTAACTTGTAGGAGCTCTGCTGGTGCAATGACTAAGTACTCGGATGCTAACTGAAAGGCTGGCGGTTTGAACCCACCAGCCACTCTGCAGTGGCAGAAATGACCTGGCAATCCGCTCCTATAAAGATTACAGCCTTGGAAACTCTACAGGGCAGTTTTACTTGTCATATAGGGTCACTATGAGTTGGAATCGACTTGATGGCACACAACAACAGAGTAAACTTTAAAGGGTGATGGGAGGGGTGCAAAAAGCTTTCCAATAGTGACCATCTGATCACATAAGTCACCACACATTTTGTTTTACCGATAATGGTGAAATTAGGGCAGTGCTGCCCAACAGAAATATAATACAAACCACATATTTAACTTCAAAATTTCTAGTAGCAACATTAAGTAAAAAGAAACAGGTGGAATTAATTTTAATAACATTTAATTTATTCAGAATATTATCATTTCAACATGTAATCAATATAAAAAATTATTGATTAGATATTTTATATCCTTCTTTTTGTACTAAATCTTCAAAATTCAGTGCATCTTAACTCAGACAAACCACATTTCAAGTACTCAATAGTCACACATGAATATGGAAGACCAACAAAGAATCGAAGCCTTTGAATTATGGTGTCAGTAAAGAATAAATATTGAATATACCATGGACTGCCAAAAGAACAAACAAATCTACCTTGGAAGAAGTACTGCCAGAATGCTCCTTAGAAGCAAGGATGGCGAGACTACGTCTCACATACTTTGGACATGTTGTCAGGAGGGATCAGTCCCTGGAGAAGGACATCATGCTTGGTAAAGCAGAAGGTCAGCAAAAAAGAGGAAGACTCTCAACGAGATGGACTGACACAGTGGCTGCAACAATGGGTTCAAGCGTAACAACAATCATGAGAATGGTGCAGGACCGGGCAGCGTTTTGTTCTGTTGTACATAGGGTTGCTATGAGTTGGAACCGACTTAACAGCACCTAACAACAATAGTCACGCATACTGGACAGCAAAGGTCTAGGGAATCTATTCTTGGCTTTCAGGTACAGCATGGCACCAAAGCAGTCCAATGCATATGGAGGTTTCATATACATCTATTTTCATTCTCCTGTAATTCCTCATTACCCCCTTCGGTGATGCCATTTTAGTAGAAATAATAATGTAATAAGAGCAGACACTATACAGAATTTACTATATGCCAGAAACTGTTCTCATCACTTTCTTCGGTTATCACAATTGACTCTCACAGTAACTTCATGAGATAAATATATTATCACCCTCATTTTGTAAATGAGGGCACTGAGGCACACAGAAGTTAAGTAATTTACCCGTGGTTATAAGGCAGTGACAGAGTTGGGATTCTAATCTAAGCAGTCTGCCTCCTGAGCCCATACTCTTAATCACTATACTCTCAATTAAATTATATACCACAAATAAGATAATTACTTTAAATTTTAATTATAACCATTGAATGACCCAAGTCTGCTCATGATACCTGGTTAGGTAATAATGGTGATGGCAGATGGGAGAGTTATAGGACATGCTAACAAATTAGGTTAAGAACAATTTGGGGTAGGAACACGAAAACCAAAAGCAGGCCTGGGGTCAGAAAGAAGTCATTTGATCTAGGGCCTCGGTTGGATGACTGGTGGGAATGAAGGGAGAAGTTAATGTGGGGTCTACAGAAAATCCAGTCTTCACGCTTTTTCTGAGGGAAGGCTCTATTGCTTTCATCAGATGCTCAAAGGGGTCTGTAAAATATCCCTGAATCTATTTTAGCAGGAGCAGAGAGAGAAGAAGAACCAAGTATAAAGGAATTAAGAAAAAGAATACTTTTCAGTTTATTAATTCATGGGTCCCAAAGAACTCATACCCAGTAAGCAAAATCAGATCTGCACACTCCAACTCCCTACCCAAACCACAGGGAAGCAGGCTAGCCAGCAACACTGTTTGGAATCAACAGACTGTGGGCTGAGGCCACTGTGGGGCACTGCCGCCCAGACCCACAAGGCAAGCCCTGAGCCTGCTGAACGTCCTTCAGTGGCTTCTCCAGGTTTTCGGGTCAAATCCAAGCTCCTCAGCCCTGTCTAAAAGCCTTCTGTGAACTCGTGCCTGCCCTCCTTCCTTGGCACTTTCCCACAGGCACTGAGTCCTTCAGCCACAAAGACCTAAACACCCCACGCTCTCTACTCCACTGTGCCTTTGCTGATTCTGTTCTTTCTGCCAAACATATCCTTTCCCTACAGTGCCAGCCTGTCTTCAAGTCTCAGGTCAAGTGTCACTACTTCTAGGAGTCTTTGTGAACTCCCCTGGCTGGGTTAGGGCAACTTCTCCACAGTAACAGAAGTAAAGTAGTATTCACTCAAATCCTTTGACAATTTACTACTACATTATTCATAAGAGGATGTGGAACAAGGGATGTCACTGCTGATGTCAGACGGATCTCGGCTGAAAGCAGAGAATACCAGAAAGATGTTTCCCTGTGTTTCACTGACTCTGCAAAGGTATTTCACTGTGTGGATCATAACAAATTACGGATAACATTGCGAAGAACGAGAATTCCAGAATACTTAATTGTGTTCGTGTGGAACCTGTACTTAGACCGAGGCAGTCCTTTGAACAGAACGAGGGGATACTGTGTGGTTTAAAGTCAGGAAAGGTGTGTGTCTGGGTTGTATCCTTTCACCATACTTATTCAATCCGTATGCTGAGCAAATAATCTGAGACACTGGACTATGTGAAGAATGTGGCACCAGGACTGGAGGAAGACCATTAACAACTTGCGATATGCAGATGACACAACCTTGCTTGCTGAAAGTGAAGAGGGCTTGAAGCATTTACTGATGAACAAAAATCCTCACAACTGGACCAAATAAGCAACATCATGATAAACTGAGAAAATATTGAAGTTGTTAAGTATTTCATTTTACTTAGACCCACAATCAATGCCCATGGCAGCAGCAGTCAAGAAATCAAATGACATATTGCACTGGGCAAATTGGCTACAAAACAAAACAAAACAAAAAAAACCCTGTGGCCGTTGAGTCAATTTCAACTCATAGTGACCCTATAGAGATCTCTTTAAAGTGTTAAAAAGCAAAGATGTCACTCTGAGGACTAAGGTGTGCCTGACCCAAACCATGGTGTTTCAATCACCTCATATACATGTGAAAGTTCGACTGAAGACCGAAGAAGAATTGATGCCTTTGAATGATGGTGTTGGCAAAAAATAGTTAATATACCATGGACTGCCAGAAGAATGAACAATTTTGTCTTGGAAGAAGTACAACCAGAATGCTCCTTGGAAGCAAAGATGGCAAGACTTCGTCTCATGTACTTTGGACATGTTATCAGGAGGGACCAGACCCTGGAAAGGACATTATGCTTGGTAAAGCAAAGGGTCAGTGAAAAAGAGGAAGACCCTCAACGAGATGGACTGACACAGTGGCTGCAACAGTGAGCTCAAGTATAACAATAATTGTGAGGACAGCACAGGACCAGGCAGTGTTTCGTTCCATTGAACACAGGGTCGCTATGAGTCAGAATCGACTCAGTGGCACCTAACAACAACAACAGCACTGCTGACGCTAATACTACATCCTAGGTGACTACTATTACTACTACTGATAACAATAATAAAAGCTGATTTTTACGGAGATAATGTGCAAGGTGAATCCTGGGTGGTGCAAATGGTGAAGTGCTAACACTAACTGGAAGACTGGTGGTTGAAACCCACCCAAAGATACCTTGAAAGTAAGGCCTGGCGATCTACTTCCAAAAGATTACAGCCTTGAAAACCATACGGAGTAGTTCTAGTCTGCACACATAGGATCGCCATGAGTCGTAATCGACTCAATGGCAACTAACAACAACAAATGTGTCAGGTACTATTCCAGGTGCACGTAACGACACAACAACAACAATCGACTCAACGGAAAGGTGGGCAGTTCAAACCCATCCAGGGACTCCGTGAGAGAAAGACCTGGCAATCTCCTTCCGCAAAGACCACAGCCAAGAAAACCCTATGGGGCAGCTCTACTTTGGAACACAGAGGGTTGCTATTAGTCAGAATGGGCTCAACGGCACCTAACAACACAACAACAACAATCCTATGAAGTTAAGTTCTTTTATTATTCCATTTTGCAAGTGAGCAAACTGAGGTACAGAGGTTAAGTCATTAGCCTAAGGTTACAGTGCTTATAAGTGGCAGAGCCAGACTGTGAAGATTGTCTGGTTCCAAAGTTTACACTCTTAATATAGCTACTCCATACCTGTCTTCCATTATGTTCCACTGCCCTCTGCTCTCACTGCCCTTGTACTACCCTGTTATTGCATGTATCATCCTGCATTTCAACTTTTTGTCAACTGGTCCTTCTCCCCACTTGATTGCAGAATCCCTGAAGGCTAAGAATGTGTCTAATTCATCTTTGTCTCTCCAGGACCTAGGATAGTGTTAGATATACAACAGATGTTCAATAAAAGCACACGTTGGAAAAACACTAGAACCGTATTGGAAGGACAAAGGGAAGGGGGACGGGGCTATAAACTCAAGTCTAATAAAAACACACTGGGGAAAAAAAAGTCTCTGAATATGTACTTTAACAAAGTAAGCTTTAACTTCATCTTTTAAACCCAGCCAGTGCCAGCAGGATGATCACTTCCTTGGTCTGTTCAGTATGAGAGAGAGAGAAGTAACCCAGAGCTTGGCAGGCCTGACCATACCTCCAACAAGTCCATTGGCTTCATTTTACTTTGCACACGGATCTAAGTAATAACACGCCCTCTGAAAATCTGGCTGGCCATTAGAAAGGAATGCCAGAAAAAAACACTTCCCTTTTTAAAAAATGCAATATTCAAGGAAAAAGGACACAAAGTTCTATTTCTTAAAGTTTTCTTGGTTTCAAATAACTTTTTATATAAGTCTATTTCAAATATTTATTTATTTTTACAGGAGCCACATGTTGTAAATCTCTCTCGCTGCCCTGGCATGACTTTGTCATTCTTTACCCTGAAGTTCCATAATATGTTTCTTTCCATCACAATCTAAACTCCCCTTGGAGGGATGTGAAAAGTGACCTTGGAGGAGGACACGCTCCTCTTTCTGTAACAGTGGGGAGGACCATCGTTTCAAGATCTGGGACATACATGGACCTATAGGGAGAAAAGGCACTCTTTCTAGCTCATGTCAGAGACTGCATCAGGACCCTGGCCCAGCCTAACAATTCACAGATAAATGCAATTAGCCATAACATCCACCCTTCCTATTGCATCCAAAATGTAAAAAAAAAAAAAAAAAAAAACCCACTAACATCTCATGTATACAGATACCATCAGCATACCTTATTAGAAACCAAATTATAATTCTGTATTTTGACTCTTGCTATACAGCTTATCCCCACTTGCAGTTAAAAATGCAATAAACATTAATTTAGCAATTACTGAGAGGTTTACTAGTGCAAATTATGTGCCAGGCACTGTGGTAGGTGCTGGAGATACAGCAGTGAATGAGGTAGACAAGGTGTCTGATTTACGGGCGCTTACATTGTATGGGAAACAGAAAATAAATGAGTATACAAATAAGTACATAAGACAATTTCAAACAGTAACTAGTTCTACAAATTTTTCATGCAAGCAGGGAGTGGTGTGACCTAATGAAGAGTTTAACAAGGCCTCGTTGGCAGCTGTATGGGGAAGAGACTGGAAGGGGACAGAGGAGATTGACAGTGACCCATAACGAGGCCACTGCAGTTATCCAGGTGAGACAGGATGCACTATGGCCTAGGGTACAGCAGTAGAGATGGAGAGAAGTGGGCAGATTCAGTATGGGTTTTGGAGGCAAAACAATTAGGACTTGCTAATGAATGGATGTCAGGGATGAGGGAGAAGCAGCACTCAAGATGACTCCCAGGTGTTTGGCTCAAGCAACTGGGTCAACAATGGCTTGATTTACTGAAGGAGGAGAAACAGATTGCAGGAGAAAAGAAAATCAAGAATTCTGACTTGACCTTGTTAAGGTTGAGAAATCCAAGTGGAGACGTCAAGAAAGCAGTTTAGAAGTTTTGAACTGTGCTGTGCAATACAAAACCACTAGCCACACGTGGGTATTTAAATTTAAATACAATTAAAAACTCACTGCCCCAAGTTGCAAGAGCCACATTTAAGTGGTCAAATAGCTACAGAAGTGACTACTGCATCAGACAGTACAGGTAGAGAACATTTCTATCATTGCAACAGTTCTACTGGACAGGGCTTATCAGAATGTACACGATAACCTACCTGTTGGACTCCTTTCATTGCTACAAAGTTTGCTGCAAGTATAAAATACAAAATGACAGCCCTGGGAGGAATTTAGCTGTGAACGGCAATTGGGTTCTGTCTTAGTCATCTAGTGCTGCTACAACAGAAATACAAGTGGATGGCTTTAACAAAAAGAAACTTATTTTCTCACAGTCTAGTAGGCTAGAAGTCCAAATTCAGGGTGTCAGCTCCAGGAGAAGGCTTTTTCTGTCAGCTCTGGAGGAAGGTCCTTCTCATCAATCTTCCCTGGACTAGGAGCTACTCCGCACAGGAACCCCGGGTTCAAAGGATGCGCTCTGTTCCTGGTGCTTCTTTCTTGGTTTATGAGGTCCCCAACTCTGTGCTTGCTTCCCTTTCCTTTTATCTCTTGTAAGATAAAAGGTGGTACAGGCCATACAGCAGGGAAACTCCCTTTACATTGGATCAGGGATGTGACCTTAGTAAGGGTGTTACAATGCCACCCTAATCCTCTTTAACACAAAATTACAATCATAAAATGGAGGACAACCACACATACTGGGAATCATGCCCTAACCAAGTTGACACACATTTTTAGGGGACACAATTCAATCCATGACAGGTTCTGATCTAAGAACACATTCATTTCTAGTCTCACTTTTATCCTCTAAGAAATAATATATACGTTGTGGGAGAGAGGAACAAACACTGGGTTGATGGACCTGAATTCCTGTCTTCACTACCAGTGACTTTAAGCAAATCACTTAACATATATGCCTCAACTTCCCTCCCTACAAAATGAGGTGTTACCCGGAATGGACATATTGAACAGTATGTTGGAGAATGTTTCCAGATCTGGACACATCTCTGTTCTTTAGACAGGTCTATTATGTTTTCACTTGCAAATTCTGATACATTATCTCAAATGGCAAAACAGATGTAGAAAAGCCTTTGAAAGATATAAAGCACCCTAGTGCTGAGATAAAAGGTACATGTTCCATAAAGACAGGCAAAGTTGAAAGATATATACCCTGTACCTCAAGTCCATTGGAGATATCTGTCTTTTATAAGTAAATGTTGGCAGGGCTCCTGACTTGATAAGGTAATGCTGTATGTTTCAAAAAATCAAGTCTTGAGCCCCAAAGGTAAAAGACGGTTGGAACTAAGATGGTGACATTTTGCAGCATTGTACAAGGGCTTCTGTCCCAGAGAAAGGTGCACCCCAAGAGGGTGAAGTGGCTTACTTTATCCAAATGGCAGCACCTCATCATCTCGGCCTTGAGATAGGCTTCTTCCTGGCTGGAAGAGCTGATTTAGGCTGTTCATTAGGAGAAATTCCTCTACTTGGTCTCTGTTCTTAATCTACCAAGAGCTTCTAGGGGCTTAAAAATTAATTTTTTAATTGAGGAGCTGGTACTGTATGTCCTCAACTAACTTGTGGATAGGCTGGGGGAAGTATTCTGACAATGCCAAGGTCGGTGTGAAATTTTAAAAATACACATGTATTCCTACTTTGCCAAACTTTAAGAAAATATGTAAAAAGTGAGAACAGTAAATTGAAATTTTATACTCAACATATTAATTTTCCACTTTACGACTGAAAAGTCAATGTAATTTTAAAAGGATAGCAAGCTTCTTTGAAATTTACCCATATATCCACCATCCTAGTGCTGCTATCTATTTTTGCCTGTTACCCAACAGATATGTGTTTTTATGACTATAGAACCAGTTGACATTGAGTCAGTTCTGACTCATGGTGACCCCACATGTGCCAGAGTAGAGCTGTGCTCCATAGGGTTTTCAATGGCTGATTTTTTGAAAGTAGATCACCAGGCCTTTCTTCCGAGGTACCACTGAGTGAACTCAAATCGCCAACCTTCGGTTAGCAGCCAAGTGTCTTAACCATTTGCACCACCCAGGGACTTCAAAGTCATAGTTTATATGCTACAGTATTTGGTAGTAACCCTAGCAAGGGCTTTGAAGTTGGACAGATCTAGATTTGAATGTTGACTCCTCAACTATCAAGCTACGAGGCCTTGGGCAATTTACCCCTCTAAGCCTCAATTTTCTAAAGTATAATGGGACTAATAATACCTTGTGCATATTGTTGCTGTAAGGGTAACATGGGAGAATGTTAGCACAGTGCCTAGGAGTCATAGGAAAGACTCCATAAACGATTTTTCTTTTTTATTTCATTTTAAATTTTAAATATTTGTGTGTATCTATATATTAGGTCCTTTAAAAAGATCATTATGAATATAAGTCCCTCATGTTGAAATCCATAATTTATTAAATCACTTCCCCAATGCTATATATTTAAGCTATTTCCAGTTTTTGCTATTATAAAAACGATTATATTGGACATCTTAATTCTACAGCTTTTTCATTCCTTTAACTTATTTTCCTACTATCTTAAATTTCTTATGGTAGAACTGCTAGTTTTTGTTTTTTTTTTTTGCTTTTTAAAAGAACTTTATTAACATATCATATGATTACAAAATAATAAACAATTTCTGAGACCCTGACATTTTACACATAAAATGGTATTGTCGATGCTGTCTTGTTTTGTATTTCTAAGATTTTAGTGGGGATGAACATTTTTCCATCCATGTTTGTTTATTAATGGTTTATCACCTTCAAAAACAGTAAGATTATATTTTTTGCTACTTCACGTACTAGGGTCTTGGTATTTTTTCTTATGAATTTGAATGGGTTCTTTACAGTTCATCACAATCAAGAGTTATTATAATACAACAAAAAGACACATAACCCAAGCACAAAATGGGCAAAGGACTTAAACAGACATTTCACCAAGGAGGAGATTCAAATGGCCACCAAACACATGAAAAGATGCTCAGCATCATTAGCCATCAGAGAGATGCAAATCAAAACCACATTTCACTCCCACTAGGATGGCTAAGGAGCCCTGGTAGCTCAGTGGTTAAGAGCACGGCTGCTAAACAAAAGGTCAGCAGTTCAGAAAACAACAACAGAAAATAATAAATGTTGGCAATGATGTGGGGAAATTGGAGTCCTTATCCATTGCTGGTGACAATGCAAAATGGTACAGCCATTGTGAAAAACAGTGTGGCAGTTCCTCAAAAAAATAAAAATAGAACTACTGTATGACCAAGCAATTCCACTCCTCAGTATACACCCAAAAGACTTGAAAGCAGAGACTCAAACAGAGACATGTACACCAATGTTCACCGAAGCACTATTCACAATAGCCAAAAGGTGGAAACAATCTAAATGCCCATCAACAGATGAATGGATAAACAAAATGTGGTACATACAACTACTCAGCCAGTAGGAGAAATGAAGTATTGATACATGCTACAATATGGATGGAGCTGGAAGACATTACGCTGAGTGAAATAAATCAATCACAAAAGGACAACAGTTGTATAACCTTACTTTTTATATAAAAAGACAAGAAAAAGTCAATGTACAGAGAACAAAGTTTATTAGTGGTTACCAGGGGCAGGAGAGAAGAAGGAGGTGGTTAACACTGACGGAAATATCACACTGATTAAGGGTTGGGTTGCACAGCCAATTACTGTAATTGCTGTCAATAAGTTGTACACCTGTAAAAAGTTGAACTGGCAAAAGTTGCGTGATAAATATATTTACAACAATGATCAAAGAAAGGATAGCTGCTGAGGCTACTTATACACAACCAAAAAACTCAAGGATTTGGTTCCTTGGTTTGGAGGTTTAGGGTCATGGTTTCATGGGACATCCCAGTTAACTGGCCTAATAACATGTTTAGTGCCTCTGTTCTACCGCCTAGTTAGCTGTATAGCATCTGGGGTCTTAAAAACTTGCAAGTGGCCATCCAAGGTACAACAATTTATCTCTATTTGCCTGAAACAACAGAGGAAGACGAAGACTCAGGAATAGGAGGAGGATATGGAATGTGTGACTAACTGCCTCCATGAACAACTGTCTCCTTTGCCATAAGACCAGCAGAACTGGATGGTGCCTGGCTACCATTACTGAACATTTTGATCAAAGATTCTATAAAAGAATTCTGACCAAAAGGGTGAAAATGTAGAGCAAAATTTCAAATTCTCACAGACTCTAGACTTCCTGGTGCCATGAAGGTTGGATGAACCCCTGAAACCACTGTCCTGAGATAATCTTTACCCTAAACCCAAATTATCCCCTGAAGTCTTCTTAAAACCAAACAACAGTTTAGCTTAACAAGTAAAAAATGTCTGCCTTAGGCATTACGCTCTTTTAACAACTATCTATATATGGGATCAAATTAACAACAGCAACTCGAAAGATTAGACAGGAACCTTAGGGGGCATTAATTTATGTTAATGGGGCAGAAACAACTCAGAAAAGGAGGGTGAGAATGGTTGCACAACTCAAAGAATGTAATCAATGTCACTGAATGGTACATGTAGAAACAGTTGAATTGGTATATGTTCTGCTGTGCATATTCTCAACAACAAAATAAATAAAACTAAAAAAACAAGAGTTAATATTATATTCGCTACAAATATATCCCCAACACTTTCATAGTTTTAAGATAACCATCTCTTCATTTATACAACCTTTTAATGAATAATAAGCAACAATCACATTTTGTATAAACCTCATGCATAAACTTCTTGGCAAAACGTTTGGATTTCGATTACTCTTCAAAGTTGCTTTACACCCATCTCTTCTTTGATCTTCACAGCAACTCTGGGAGATGAGCTGGAATATGACAATTCCCATTGTACAGCAGAGAAAACTGAGACTCAGACAGGTCAGGCCACCGATACTGGGTCACTGCATCCTGGAGTTGGCCAAGACCAGACTTTAAGTCCCTCTTTCTCTGAGCTCTCTTTCTCACAAGTGAAAGGAAGCTTGTGAGGTAAAATGAAGAGATGTAATAACAAAACAGGTTATCATGAAGCACCAGCTTCCTATCATTTCCTATTAGAAAACCTGTACACAAAGCATTAGAGAACAGTGTCTGCTGCACTGGAGGCTCTCCAGAAATGTTAGTATTATTTTAGAGACCCACCAAAATGATGGCTTACATAATGGACTGTCTTAATGCAGTTTTTATGCAGTTAAAATAATTTAAATAACTCAGTCCTAAATTAGGTTATGCTCTATTTTTTGCTCCAAGTGCTCCCTCACTCCTGGGCTCAATCAAACCACTTATCTCTTTGCGTTTCTAACCTTTACTACTTTCTCCTCATCTGTCAGTTTGCCATACTGTAGTGGCTTGTGTACTGCTGTGATGCTGGAAGCTATGCTACCTGTATTTCAATTACCAGCAGGGTCACCCATAGTGGAAAGGACTCAGTGGAGCTTCCAGACAAAGACAGACTAGAAAGAAAGGCCTGGTGATCTACTTCTGAAAATTAACCAATGAAAACCTTATGGATCACAACAAAACACTGTCTGATGTGGTGCTAGAAGATGAACCCCCTAAGGCGGAAGGCACTATACAATGGCCGCAACAGTGGACTCAAACATACTTGAAAAATGGTGTGGGGGAAGTGTCTGACCTCCACTCACTTCACAAGGGGGAAGGAGAATCAAGACCAACAGCCCAAGGCTGATTCCCATGAGGTAGAGGTCAGACATGGCTTTTCTCTCTGTCATCTTTACCAATTCTGACACCAACCGTCCCTCCTATGGCACTCAACTTCTCTGCTAGGTTGATGATTCATTGTAATGGCTACACAGTACTCACAGGCTATACTCACAGTTATGGGATTTATTAGGGAAATAACAGGTTACAATTCAGGTTGGGGAATGCTCAGGATACAGTTTTTCATCAGGACAGCCTCTTCGCAGTCATGCTCACAGGCACACTTCTCCCTGGCCCTCAGTCTCTGCTCAAAGGCCCTCAGCCTTCTCTCTCCATGGTCTGGGAAGCTCATGTGCTGTCTCCTGCTGGTCTCTCCTTCCTCCATGGTGGTAGGCTCTTCTCCTTCCCACCTCTGGGGTGGCTCATTTTATGCCCAGCAGTTTGTCAAGACTGACCAATCCCCTTGGTGAGCTGCAGTTACCTTATCTACACAGTCCGCCCAATGACCTGAGTGGGAGTTACAAGACCATGGCGAGAAAGGCCACACAAAAGCGATCCATGACACCGCACATATGCATGATGACCAAGATGAGGCAGACCTGGCAGCGCTGTGTTCTCTTATACATAAGGTCGTCATGAGACAGAGCCAGTTCAATGGCAACTAACAACAACAACATCTTTTATCACAGGTTTTCCAGAATAGATTTCACCTCTTCTACTAGACTGTATGGTCCCAAAGGTCCATATCTTACTTGGGTCTGTATCTCCCAAAGGGTCTAGCACCTGTCTCTGCACAGTGAAGGCACTCTTCAGTGTTGTACAGAGAGATGGGGGGGAAGAACTTTTTTACTGTTAAGAGACAACACTTAAAAAACAAAACAAAACCACAGCTTGGTTAAAATCAGAGCGTTACAGTACAGGCTGCATTAACTATGTGCTTTTGCTGCACTACTCCTTATTAATGGCAAGTGTACTATCATGAGATGTTCAAATATATTCTTGGGCCAGAAGGCTACATTACCCAAACAATAAAACCCATTGCCATCGAGTCCATTCCGACTCATAGTGACCCTACATGACACGGAAGAACTGCCCCATAAGGTTTCCAAGGAGCGGTTGGTGGAATCGAACTGCCAACCTTTTGGTTTGCAGCCAAGCTCTTAACCACTGTGCCACCAGGGCTCCACCTAAACAATACTAAACTACATTAAACAGAATGTCTAAAAATGCTTCCAACCTCAGACAAATCTGTGTAATTCTGTAGATATATCTGTTATGCTTTCATTTGCCAAGTCTGATATAACTCATTCCTCAAAAATCTACTGTGTACGCACATATACCCACATACACATGCATTCAAGCTCAGAAGTCCTGCTTCAGCATTTGGGAAAAACTCAGATAAAAATATGGAACATCTGTTTCCTAATATGACAAAATTCACAGGAAGCAATTAATGTTCACTAAGGAGAAAGAAAAATAATCTGGATCAAATTTTGAAATGAAAATATCCAAAACCCACAATTTAATACAGTGCAGTCTGTGAGTCATCAGATCTTCAGAACTGAAGGAAGTTTTCACATTGTATTAAAATTTGTTACAGTAGAAATATTTTTGTTCTATGCATATACAAATAAACATTAAGTTGTATGTCCCCAGGCTCTACATCATATTCTATCAGTTCCCACATCTCTGTATTGGTATATATGTAACCCCTGGCAATTTGGGTTGGTAATTTTGTATATATTTTCATGACATGCCCAGTGCCTTACAGGGTAAACTAAGGCCTAACTAATCTTCATGGTGGTCCCTGAAAGGAGAGGGTGTGGCTCTTTTCAGAAAGGTCTATGTACCTTTTGTCTCCCAAGGAAGAATGGAATGACAGTGACCTACAGAGCCACAGCAATGCCAAAACAAATTGAAGATGAAGGTAGCTTGTTCCTTGATGGTTCTTTTACCATCCTACTCCTTACAAGCCTCCCTGAACCTACTACATGCCTGACAATGTGGAAGGTGCTGAAGGTACAACAAAGAATACAATATAGTCTCTCCCTTCAAGGAATCTACAATAGGGCAGACAGACAACTAACCAGGCAGTTACAGCTCCGGTGACACATAATCTAACTGCAGTAAGTACAAGCAACACTAGAGTACAGAGGAGGAGTACCTATACCAGTCTGGGATGATCACAGGAGGCTTCCAGGAGGAAGAGGCATCTGAGTTGAAGTGTGAGGAATGACCAGAGTTAACCAGAAGACAAAAGGAGGAAAGTGTGATCAAGGCAGAGGGAACAGGTTGTACAAAGGCCTGAGAGGAAGGGAGTACATGTGCACCCTAGGGCTGCCAAGAGCTCTGCATGCTGAAGCAAAGAAACCAGGTCAGAGAGAAGCCTTACTACCTATGACATGGCAGTGAGGCAAAACTCACAGGGGGCAACTACAATGAGAACCGTGAAGTCCATGGAAATGATCCAGGACCTCTAACAAGATTTACTATCAGAAAGAGCTACCGCTGACTGATTGAGAGAAAATCCAAGACTCTTCTAGGTGACAGACCTCTGGGGGGCAAGGAGACAGACTGCCCCACGTGCACGACTTCATCAGAGATAATGCTGGTCCCTAATTTCAAGGAAAAAATAATAGCCAGCTACCGAACCCAACAGACTAGTGAATAGTGAACAGGTAAGTATAACTACTAGGAGTCCCTGGGTGATGCAAATGCTTAACACGCTCAGCTGCTAATAGAAAGGTTGGAGGTTAGAGTCACCCAGAGGTACCTCAGAAGAAATGCCTGGTGATCCACTTCCAAAAAAATCAGCCATTGAAAACCCTGTGGAGTACAGCTCTACTCTGACACGTGTGAGATCACCATGAATTGGAGTTGACTTGATGGCAACTGGAAAAAAAAAGTATAACTACTACCATTTATTGAACATTTACTGTGCACCGGAAACTTTGATCCTTACCATAACCCCAGGAGGGAGACAAAATTATCTCCATCTTACAGGTAAGTTTCTGGTTTTAGAACACAGTATTTACTGATACTCCCTTCTGTTACCTGATCCTCCGTCTGACTAGGGAAAGAAACTCATCTTGGTTTGCCTGGGACTTTCCATTGTTAGCATTGAAAGTCTCATGTCCTAGGAATCCCCTCAGTCCCATACAAACGTAGACGGTTGGCCATCCTACTTCTGACGGAGCTTGTGAGGTACAAGTGGGCAACAGGGTTTATGCAGCAGGTTTTTGTATGGGATCTACCTGCCCCCCCCCCACCCCAACCTGAAGTTAACCTAGACTCTTTGAGCTATGGGGCCCTCTGAGATATCTTGGGGATTTGTGTGGGGATCCTATATCATTTGCAATAACTAATACTGAATAATACTTGTAAAGCAAAAAGACTAGCTGAGGGCATAGTGACTGCTATCTTTATGAAGTGAATGACAGTGAAAATTTGGGCCTACAACTACAGAAAATAGAATTACCAAGAGCTGTGGATGAGATGATGGCTGTACTTAAGCTTTTGCTACAGGGCTAGTGATCAAGGCAGAGGGAACTATGAGCAGCTGGCTGCACACTGTTCACGTCTGGTAAAGGGAAGCATAACCTCTTCAAGAAGCACTCCTTTCTTCACAGCAGGGGTGATGACTAAAGTACGTAGCCGATGCAGCCTTCAGTCAGCAGAAGATGCAGAAAGACTTCAAACTGGTCATTGTCAAGAGCCTGCCATTAAATCCTGTTACCCAGGCTCAGGCTTCTTTGGTGACTTCTCTTGATACAGGAATGGATGAAGATATGGGTCTTAGAATCTATCTCTTAAAAAAAAACAATGATCTCCAATACATTTTGGGTTGGTTTTCAATGAAAAAATATTTTCAAAATCCAACCATGCTTGAATACGGCTATTCAAGAATTAACTAATCAAGAGGATCAAATTGTTTAATTAGCCTCAGAAAAATAAAACAAAAATTTAAGGGTAAATTTAGAAGAATTTCTCTCCGATAATTTATGTGATTCACTCATCCCATAGTACCCCATAGGACAGAGGAGAACTGCCCCCACCGGGTTTCCAAGGCTCTAAATCTTTAAGGAAGCAGGCTGCCACATATTTCTCCCACAGAGCACCTACAGGGTCGCTATGAGTCGGAACTGATTCGAGGGCAGCACGTTTGGTTTTTTGGTTTAATATACGTGATAACTATCTTCCCTCTGAAAATTCAAACTTTATTGGAGCCTTGTGGGTGCCTGAGAGTCTGCTGTATGTTGAAAATAATCATTCTGTCCATGAGCCCCAGTTCTCTAATCATATCGCTCTTCTCGTGAGACACTTTCAGTCAGACACTGAGATAAAGTCATCGCAGAAATATTCAGGTTATGTCTGCTGCGTAGTGTCAGGCATCACAATAAGAGCAGGATGCAGCAGAGGGCACTGCCCGAAGTCTGGATCAGAAAAACAAGAAACGGGAAGGTTTTGTTTTCACCCTGCCTGACCTTTGGTGTGGATGAGTTTTTTTCTCCAGGACTTGGGAATCAAGGAGAAGAAATAAATGAGAATTACTCCTCAGGTGAGGCTGAAAGCCACTTCCTCCACATCCCACCCATTCACAGACACGTGGAGATGATGTGCTATGAAATACCCCACCCTGATTTGGGGCTTTGACCCTACTGAATAGTTCAGTCTTAAATCACAGCTACCAAAGCATGGTTGGGTTACACCAATGTTCACTGTAGCATTTTTTCGCAAGAGCCAAACGGTGGGAACAACTCCAGTGTCCACCAACAAATGGATGGATAAACAAAATGCGGTATATTCATACAATACAATATTATCAGAAACGAAAATTCTGATACATGCTATGAGGTGGATGAACCTTGAAAGCACTATGCTGAGTGAAATACGTCAGACTAAAAAGGACAAATACTATATGATCCCATTTATGTGAAATATCTAGAATAGGTAAATGCATAGAGAAAAGGTTAATCAGTAGTTACCAGGGGCTGCTGGGAAGAGAGGTGGGAACGGGAAGTGACTGCTTAAGGTACACCAAGTTTCTGTTTAGGGTGATAAAATTTTTTGGAGATGGACAGTGGTAACAACTTGGTGAATGTAATTAATGTCACTGGATTGTATACTTAAAAATGGTTGAAGTAGGAAATTTTCTGCTACATATACTTTAACACAATAAAAATTTTTTTTTAAGGGAAAAGAAAACATTGAGAATCTTTTTGTCATTGAAAACCAACCAGAGGAGTAGATGAGATAGATTGAAGGATTTGTTCATCTGTTCTTGTATCATCAGGAGATCAACAGCTTATTAAAAAATAAAACAAAAAGCTGTGTTCAACATGATCCACCCAAAGCCACAATTCAGCAAGGAACAAGGCAACCCTAAGAAAACCAGTACATCTGGTACAAACTACCTGTTCTTTATACCTTCCACTTGCTTCCTGGATAAAGCCACCTTTGCTGCCTCTATTTTAAAATTAGTTTTTACCTCCCTCTACCAGATATTCTTACACACCTTTCTATTTCACATACATTCTGAACTATGTGGATAATTTGCTGACCATCCTTCTGAGAGATAAACAAGCATGTATGCACTATGCCAAGAGGCAAAAAAAAAAAAAAAAAAAAAAAAAAAAGCCAACTCCAAAATCCCAGAGCCAAGAAAACATATCTATCTTCCACCATACTACTGGGAAGGGATTTTTCAAAGGCAGCTCAGGGCATTTAAACAATGTTCTGACTGTGAAGCTAGCTATTTCCATACTCAACTGTTCTCCTTGGAGCCTCCCATTTCTTATTTATTTGTTATCTGTATCAACAACTTGTCTACAAGGTTCTTTGACTCCTTGGGCCATACTTTGTTGTTCTCTGTATTTATTTTCCTCCCCACAAGAATTAGCTCTTCATTTGACACTCTAAATTTCCAACAGATGGAAAAGAAAAAAAAAAAAGCTTTGGGATGTACACGTTTATATCTAATTATCTACATCGGAAATGTTCACAGTGGCGTAGGGGAAGGGCTATGGAACAGGTAATTCACAAATTAGGTTCCCATTTATCCACCAGTTGCGGAAGCAAGTTTTTGTTCTGGTGAACATATTTCCCCTAATTCTGTGAGCAGCTGTGGATACTGTTGATGTAACAGAGTGTGTCTTAACCCTTTTAAACTCACACTCATTTTTGATAACCATAAAAATCTGGCCCTCCCTAACCAGATTCTGATATGCTCTTCCCTACCCCTCTTGAGAAACCCTGATATACCTTCTCAGTCTCCTCTGCTGGATTCTCTCCTCTTCTCCAAATGTGATGACTCAAACCTGCATCTCCAGCCCCGGCCTTTTCTCTGAACACCAGACTTATTTATCTGACTTCTTGACATGTTCCCTAGGATGCTTTAATAGGCGTCTCAAACTTAACCATGGCCCAAAACCAAACTCCTAATACCTTCCCCACAGTGTTCCTCCCCAGGGTTACTGTTTCAGTTAGGGACACCCCCATTCATGTCCTTGTTCAAGCCAAAATCTTCATTCATCTACTCCTGTTCAAATCCATCTACAAATCATTTCAGCCTGACCTTCAAAATACTTCCGGAATCCAATCAAGTCTCAGCATCTCCACCACTTCGACCTGGTCCAAGCCACCCTCTGGGCTTTACTCTGCTCCCCTTAATCGTCTAGTCTAGTTTCCACCGGGTAGGAAGTTTGTCAATCAGATCACTTCACTCCCCTGCTCAAAACCCTCCAATGGCTTCCCATCATGCTTAGTGCACACACAGAAGCCCATCCCTTGGCCTACGAGGCCCTACATGACTGGCCCCACTCACTCTGCCCAGCTACTCTGACCCCGTTCCTCCTCATATATGCCAAGTAACCTCCTGCCTCAGGGCCTTGACACTGATTCTGCCTTCTGCTTGGTGTCTGCACATCTTGCTACCTCACTTCCTTCAGGTCTCTGTGCCCAGTGTCACCTCCTCAGGGAGGCCTTTCTCTCTTCCCTGACCCTGCTTTACTTTTCTTCCAGTACTTAACACTTCTGGGCACTCTATTTTCTATCTGCTGTTAGCCCTCTCCCTCATTGGAATGTAATCTCCATGAGCAAAGGACATCTTGCTTGCCCACTGCTGTACCCGAGGCAATGCCAGACACAGACTAAGCATTCAATAAAGTATTTTTTTGTTACTGAATGAATGCATACTCTCCACCAGCCAGAAGTATTCCGTAGAACTTCATTTTCTGATGTTTGTATTATGAAAATAAATATTTCCCCCTTTCTCAAGTGAATAATAATATAATGGATGATTTTTAAACTACACATACCTCCCCCTTTAGATTCTGATACTTCTCCCCTCTCTGAAACACCATGCTGAGGGTGGGCTAGGGTGCACCACCCCCTTGAGAATCAATGCATATAAACTCAGGACTAGAGCCTGAATCTTTAAACACATCTGACATGTTTTCTAGTCTTTTCCCTCTCATTCTTAAAGCTCTGTTGTTGTCACTAGCTGATGCTGAATCAACCACAACTTATGGAGAACCCATGTACAACAGAACAAAACACTGCTGGGCCCTGTGTCATCCCCGTGACTGGTCGTGATCCACAAGGTCTTCACTAGATGATTTTCAGAAATAGACCGTCAGGCCTTTCTTCCTAGTCCATCTTAGTCTGAAAGCTCTGCTGAAACTTGTTCAGCATCATAGCAACATGCAAGCCTCCAGTGACAGGAGTGGTGGCTGGGCACGAGGTGCACTGGCCAGGAATTGAACCCAGGTCTCCCATGTGGAAGGTTCCTGGATGGCGCAAGGTATTTGCAACTGGATGCTAACCTAAAGGTTGGTGGCTCAAACCCACTCAGTGGCTCCACAGAAAAAAGGTCTGGCAAACTGCTTCCGTAAAGATTACAGCCAAGAAAACCCTATGAAGCAGTTCTACTCTGTAACACATGGGGTTGCCATGAGTTGGGACCGACTTCACTACAGCTAACAACAAATCTCACATGGAAAGTGAGATTTCCACCACTATACCAACAATGCCCCCTCTCAAAGCTCTAGTACCTTAAAAAACAGAATTAAAACTAGTAAAGACAATGTCGGCCTAATCTATGGTAGTGGTAGTGTTTCTTTAAGTTAATTCTGAATAGGGCTGGCTCAGTTTTCAATGCCAAGAGGTTTGCTTCCAGGCAGTTTGGACCTAGCTGCCATGGAGAAAATACTGTGGACATTAATAAAACACCTCAGAGAAGACCCAGAAGGAAGCACAGATCCCTCCTGCCAGGAGTCTCCAATACATTTGGATTTTCTGGGTGCTTCGCCAATATGGGTGCTTTTCAGAAGAGCAGTGTTTTCCTTCATGAATGAGCCCCATTTATCATGATGTGCTAAGTGGTCAGTGTTTGCTCCAAATGCCATTCTCCCAGCCCTCTGGCATTTTCCCAGGGGGACAGTGAATGCCACCCTGCAGAGACCAGTATCTCTCTCTGTGAATTCCACCTCTCTCTCCTTTACTTGGCCTCTTAACAAAACTCGGCCTCAGAGAGTTAGTCAACTGGCATTCATCTATTCTGTCTTTTCTCCTTTTCTTAAGGCATAATCTTTCTGAAGCTTTTTACACGTGAGACTTTGAAACTCCTGTATAAAAACAAGATTTTATTAATCTCTAATCACTTGAGAAATAAGTCAGACATCGTACAGTTCAAGGATTTGGTTAAATGCTAACATTAGAGATTACATAAATAGAAAACTTTGATCGGACTCAGTTCTGCCCTTTTACCACCTCAATATATGAAATGCAATAAATCATATACAAGTCCTCGTGAACTTTTTTTTTACATGCGTAAGTTATTTCTTTGAAGCTTAAGAGCTTTGATGCTTGTGACGTGGAATCCTATTTAATTGTTTAGGAATTTAAGTTGTTAGGTGGCTTATTTAAAAGTGGAAAATGATAGATATTGATTATTAAGCATTTGTCATCTAAGTCAAAAGCTTTCTCTCTCACACACACACCTTTTGTTTTTTAAACAGCAAATTTGGATTCCTAAAGTATGTCTGTCTAAGAACTTAGTTCCACTGTAGTCTTCACATACTATTCACAAGGCTTCACAAGTGGCTTCCTTTCTTCCTCTGTTCTTCTGAACACCGAACATGGGAAGAGGCAACATCAACGATAATACTGGTGACATACTGAACGGCCTCAAATTCCTGCACTCTCTGCAAAGAAAGCTTCACCACTAAGCCCTCTCCCTGATGCCCTCAAATACTGTTTTACTTATTTTCTCTTCACTCAGTCTAGTTGGGGAAGGATTTTGTTAACAGTTCTTTGGCCAGTTTCAGTATAGGGTTTCTGGCATTAGTCAGGGTTACAGTATTTCAAAGGCACAAATTCCAGAAGATATTTCTCTATTTTAACTTTTACTTCTCTTTTTTTCCTGTCATTGAAAAACTAAGAGGAAAAAAAATGCAACAGAGACATACAGCCACAAAAACATTTCTACTCAGCTTAAACCCAACAACCAAAAGAAAAAAGAAAACAACAAACCAAACCTGTTGCCGTCGAGTTGAATCTGACTCATAGTGACCCCAGGATTATTAAAATCCCAAACTGGGGACTTGCAGATCCTGAACCCCTTATCACAAATAACAAAGTCTTATAAATGACTCATCTCCACTGAACTTGAACTTGGGTCATTTTTTTTTTCTTCCAGTTTTGTTGTTGTTAGGTGCCTTCGAGTAGTTCCCAACTCACAGTGACCCCATGTGACAG
This sequence comes from Dugong dugon, assembly GCA_030035585.1. NCBI lineage: Eukaryota > Metazoa > Chordata > Mammalia > Sirenia > Dugongidae > Dugong > Dugong dugon. Next base: position 96,913,206 of record CM057462.1, read on the forward strand.
AGAAGAACTACCCCATGGGGTTTACTAGGCTATAATCTTTATGGGAGCAGGTGGTTAGGTCTTTTCTCCCATTGAGCGACCAGGTGGGTTCATTTCCTTGTGTGAAAATGTGGCAGACGCTATGGTTGTCTACCCACCAAACAGTCCTAGCATCTTCCTAAGAGAACGTCAGTCTGTTGGGTAGAGTTTGAGATTCTATGATCTCAGGAAAGGTTGGAAGCCCTGGTCTCAAGGTGGGCATGTGCCCTGTTCAATCCAATGAGGCCCGAAGGAAAATTTTCTGTGAGGATGCTAGAGAAGGTTTTTGCTTCCTCAGAAAAAGACAGGAGCAGGGTGATAAGCAGCTCCCTTTCCAGCTGTCTCGTTGGATCACAACTTTGAAACTGGTTATGAGACACAGAACTGTGATAGCCATTAGATGACCACAAGGAAGCAAGTCTAAATTTGAAATATTCAACACAGCAAAGTGGTTGGATCAGAGAGACAAAAAGAGCATAGTTCTTTAAAGGAAACCAACAGAAGTAGCTTAAGATGTGGAAAAATAACCCCTACTTGTTAGGGTCACCATTAGTCAGATTTTTTTCTGTTACTTGTAGCCTTGATACATGAGTTGACAAAAGAGAGGTTTATGGTTTCTTAATTTGGTCTCCTCTAAGAAAATCTGCTTAGCAAACATCAAGCTAATATGGTAAAAATAACTTGCTCTAGATGTATTTATATTTAGCCCAGAGGCCCTCAGTCTTTCTCAATCCAAAGTGACCGCTCCATTTATCTATCCATCCAATCATCCACCTATTTTTTTCTTTTCTTTTTTTCCCAATAACCAACTGCTGAGCCCCTTCTCTATGCCACACACTGCACTAGGCACTGGGGATATAAAACAACTCAAAGGGCAAAAAACACTATAACTATTTTAGCGATAAGGACACTGAGAATCAGAGGGTTCAAGTGCTTCCCCAAAAGCTATCAGTTTAAAGGTGGCAGAGTTAGGATTCAAACCCGGGACCGTCTGACTCCACAGCCTTTAGGCTTTCCACTAAGCCATCACTTTGTTAGTCTAATTCAGAAAAATAAAAACTGTATTGCTTTTCAGTATTCTACAGTTTTGACTGGTCTTCCCCTCCCCCTGCCCCAGTAAATCTATAGTTACATTGATCCATATCTGGACATTTGCTGTACCCAGACCAAGTGTTCATTTTTCACCAGGAAGTCTGACTGACACCATGTCACAGGATGACAAAACCAGCATGATGATTTCTGTCTCCACAGTACTCATCTCACTTGTAATTACCTGTTTGCCGCTGTATTAGTTTCCCAGGGCAGCTGTAAAAAAAAAATACCACAAACTGGGTGGCTTATAGGAAAGGAATTTTTTTGTCTCACAGTTCTGAATGCTGGGAGTCCGAAATCAGGGTGTCTGCTGTGTCAATTCCTTCTGCAGCTTTCAGGAAAATTCTGTTCCATGCCTCTCTCCTAGCTTTGGTAGCCCCAGACATTCCTTAGCTTGTAGCTGCAGCATCACAAGCTATTCTTCCTGTCTGTCTCTGCTGTCTTTTGCTCTTTTATAGGATACCACTCAGGCTGGATTAGGAGCCACCCTACTCCAGTATGACCTCATGTTAACTTATACCATCTTCAAAGACCCTATTTCCAAACAAGGTCACACTCACAGGTACAAGGTTAGGACTTCAACATTTTTCACAGGAAGAGGGGCCACAATTTAATCCACAAGAGCCATCTTTAAGTACTGTGAGTCAAGGACCATTTGTACCTTGCTTACCAGTGCCTGGCATACTGCCTGGCCCATGATAGGTCCTCCATACATATCTGCTGATTGAATGAATGAAGAAAAATAAGTCAAAGTATAAGATACTGTCTCAGGATATCCTAGATGCCATTTCTTAGACTCTTTAATTTAATGAGCTGACATCACTTCAGAGACTTGGCAGAGAATCCCATTCCAGAAGGTGCTTAAAAAGTTGCTGACTAAGCTCTCTGTACAATGATGTCTATAGCAAATATGTTCCTAACCGTGAAACACTGGAAACAATTCAAATGTCCAGTATTTTAAGAAAAGTTAAACCAAGGGCCACTTACCAGTGCAGGGATTACTTTATTGCCATTGTAAGGAGGAGGATGTGGAGTGTGAGGACACAGGAAAAGGGCAACATGAATCAAGGTCAGAGGCAAAAGCAGACCAGCAAACAGAATGTAAACACTCATTCCAGGTATGCAAAAATATGTGCACGGGAGCTGACTGGGGTTAGAGTGACTCCTAAGGAGAGTTCTTATCTTAAGTGTACAATAAAAATTCAGAATAAAAAAAATAAGTCTTTGACAACTGTTCTTCTGTCTACTATTTTATCTCCACACTTACACCAGCCCTTTCTATGATCAATGTTACAGAATTCTTATAAAATGCATGCTCACAATTTGACATGTGACCAGTTTTGAAAAGCATGTCTTCTGTGCGCCTGTGATGAAAATGAATGGCCTACTGATAAAAGACATCCATTTGTATTCTAGGCTAAACATGTACATTGTCCCCAGTGCCTGAAGGCAGCATGACAGTGAATGCTGAGTTTGTGTCTGTGTGTCAGTGTGTGTGTGTGTGTGCCTGTCTGTCTGTCTGCCTGTCTGAAAAGCCCAATACATGACCCTTTCCACATTGCACAGTCACATAACCCAGTCTTTGCTTTGCACGGACATCTATTCCTTGCTGAGGCTGGCACGCTCAGGATGCTGTTTGTTTGCTGTTTGTCCACTATCCAAAAGTAGAGTATTCCTATGAAACCCTTCACAAGCCGAGATGGTGTAAAGTGAAGAAGCAAGTACCATTAATTTAAATGAGAACAATTTTTGAGCGTTCCCAAACTCAAAAAATAACCTACTAAATCATACCAAATAACACAAAACCTAAAATAACACTAACATAAAGTGGTTAAGAGCTCAGCTGCTAACCAATAGGTCAGCAGTTCGAATTCACCAGTTGCTCCTTGGAAACCATATGGGGCAGTTCTACTCTGTCCTACAGGGTCACTATGAGTCAGAAATCAACTCGACAGCAATGAGTTTGGGTTTGGTTATACTAAAAACAGGAATGATATGACAAATACACAGCCTACAGAAAGTAGAAATAACATATGTTGTAGCTGCAGTGTATTTCACAGCTTTCAAGATTCTCTCTGAGTGTAAACAGTAGAAATGGTGGACGCAGGCAAGTTCAACTAGCACACAATGTCTTTATTTTGTTCACCACGATTGAAACACTTAATTACTTCCAGTTTTACGCTAAGTGTAACACCTTTGGCTTTTATGATATCTTAGGACACATCTTGCTAACGGACGCACAAAATAAATCAAGATAGAGCACAAATGCTCACAGATACAGCTCAAGGCTATGGTGCCTTGATGCTGAGATGCTGAGTGTAGTTCTCAGGAAGGAGCTTGGCAACGTCACTCTTGTTGCCAGGGTGTGCACTGCCTCTTTAATGGCTTGCTGCAAAGCAAAGGTTGAACGCTATTTCTGCTTTTCGCCTTTTTTCGTAAAAGCAAAAGTCCTCTTTGAATTTCTTTTGGTTAGCAAAAACAGGTATTAACGTATGTCTTTTGTAAAAGTGAAGTTTTGTAAAGTGAACTTCCAAAAAGGGGGGGGGGGCTACCTGTATTTCCACACTTTTCCTTTGGCTAGCTCTGGCTTATTCAAGAATTCCTGATCTTGGGTATACTACCCTCTAGTAACAATAGCAACAACGGGTACCTTTTATTGACTATTTTACTGCATACAAGGCACAGTTGTAAGTGCTTTTCTACAAGACCCATTTCAAATTTTTTTTTTTTGCCACTTTAACCCCAGACACAAGCAGAATAAATGACATATACAGTAGGTGCTCAACAAATATATGTTTACTAACTGAATTAGACATTACTTCACTTAACTCTCATATCCACACTATGAAAGAGGTATTATAATTACCAACATTTTACAGATGGAGAAACTGAGGCACAGGGAGGTAAAATCAGTTGCTTAATGGGTACCATTTTGCTAAGGTGAACAGAAATGGTTTAGTCAGCTTCCTACCTCAGCTCACCTCATTTCAATCCCTGGCTTACTCTAACCTGAAATATTATACTTTTATGAGTATAAAATTAACTCTTAAAACACAAAAAGTCAACCTTACCAAAGTAATTTCTAAAATTATTTTTCTGCTCACACCTAACTTATATTGCCATTAAGATACAGGCCCTTGACAGGCAGACATCCCTACCCTTTATATTTCACTGAAGGATGGGAATACTCTCCCTAACATAAGGGCTAAGCGCAAGACAAGATGATGGAGAGGGAGGCTTGCAGCTGCTTGTTGAACTCTTTCAGACTCAATTCATAGTTGAGTCAAGCGGCATGAAACCATAAATTAAATCAGCTGTGAAAAAAACAACCATTAACAACAGAAAAATAAAACTTAACACTCCAGAACTGAAACCTACAGAAGCCCAATCAGGGGTATGTGGCTTAGACAGAGGGGTCCCTTACTGCGGCCATTCTGACTTTTAGAAAAGCTTCAAGCTATTTATTCAAACTTTCCAGACTTTGCCTAAGGAAGTTCTGACCTAAAAAACAGGGTGGGAGATGGTAGGAGTTCCAGTCAACAGAGATGCTGCCTCCGTGGTGTTCTGTAATGTAGGCAAACAGCATTTAATAAGAAAATCATCACCTCAGATCAAAGACCTTTCTGAGGTGACTGAGCAAGCCAGGCTCTTCATGTTCTATTGTGAACAGGGCTGAGATGATGAGGATCTCTGCTGCCACTGGATTATTGCAATGGCCTTGAAGCAAGCCTCGCTGACTCAAACGCTCCCTCCTCAGATCCTTCCCATTCACCAGGCCAGTCTACTTTTCCCTAAACTCCACTTTCAGTCCTTTGCTCAAGAACTTACGTGGGTTCCTTTGTATCTCCTGCATCAGTCTGCCCCCCTCTGTTTGCTTTCCAATTCCGCACACAACATGGGGCCACTTGGCCTAATCAACCTCTTCCTTGCTCTACTTCGGTGACTTTCCTTCCTATCCTCTTCCTCCCCTTACAGTTATCTCTTACCCTCATCTGTACCAGTATTATCCCTGCCTATAACGCCCCCATCCAAGTGAATCCTGTCAGGCCCTACCAACTCTATCCCCTCCAAGGAGACTTCCTCGCCAACTCTGACTTTCAATGACCTTTGTGTATGTTAAGCTGTTTTGTAGAAAAGAGCAGGCTCCCTCGGGTGACCTCAAATGTTAGAAGTTTATTATAAGAATGGAGTATCTGGGTGGTGCAAATGGTTAAAGTACTCAGCCACTAACTGAAAGGTTAGAGGTTCGATTCAACCCAGAGGTGCCTTGGAAAAAAGGCCTGGCAATATATTTCTGAAAAATCAGCCATTGAAAACCCTGTAGAACACAGTTCTACTCTGATACACATGGGGTCACCATGAGTAGGAGTGAACTCGATGGCAACTGGATGGTTATTATAAGGATATATATGACAACAAGAGCCACGGAGGCAGGCTTCATGGAGACCAAAAAAATATTTCAAGAACTGAGAGACTCTAAGGTAGTTTTTAGGGACTGGATTCTTTGGTCTCCCTGTCAGTCAGCAGCAGTAGTGTGTGATTCCCCATAGCGATAATGACTCAGGTTTTCTTTCTCTGCTTCTACTGCTCCTGCCATACATCTTGGGTCTCCACTCTGCATCTGTTTACTCATCATTTCTGATAACTAAGAGCTTGCCTCATAGCCTCTGTGTGATTGTCTTTCCAGCCACACAGTAGAACATCACCTGCCAACTCTCCCTGTCCTGGGAGTCTTTCATACACAAATTCTTGTAAAGAATCCATCTGGGCCTTCAAATTGGGCTGAGATTTTCATGGTAGGTCATATTGCTTGTCAGCATATGGCTGCCTTAGAGTCAGCGGTTCTTGATCAAATCAGCTGTGGCTAAGAGGGAAGGGGAGGGGGAGAAGTCACACTAGTTTGAAACATGGCTCTCACTTTTAAGGATCAGCCTTGGTCTACCTTCCTCAGCAGAAACAGGAACACCTTAGAGGGGCTATAGGAGTCCCTGGGTGGTGTAAACCATTAATGTGTTTGGCTGCTAACCTGAAAGGTTGGATACTCAAGTCCACCCAGAGGCATCTCAGAAGAAAGGTCTTGCAATCTACTTCTGAAAAACTAGCTATTGAAAACCCTATGGAGCATAGTTCTACTCTGACACACAGGGGACATCATGAGTCAGAGATGACTCAATGGCAACTGGTTACTGATAGAGGGGCTACAGCCAGGGCAGACACGTTCATCTGTCTCTCTGATGAACCTATCTTCTTCACTTCTCTAATGCACTTAGAATCACAAACATCCCCAGGCTTGGTCACTTACTACAAAGCATTATGCACTATTCTGCAGTTATTCTATTCCTATTTGTCTTGAATTCATACCTAACTTTTAAGTGTCAATCAATATAGAACCACAGTGATATCACAGTGTCAGCATGCATGAAATTCATTAGAGGAGGGACTTTGTTTAAGCTGATGTATACTAGTGACAAGATCTGTTTACACATATCTCTAATACAGCAGTTCTCAAACTTTTTGGTCTAAGACCTCTTTACACTCTTAAAAACTGAGAACCCAAAAGGCTTTTGTTTATATAGGGTAATTGACTGTTACATACTGTTAGAAATTAAAACTGAGAAATTAAAAAAAAAATTAATTCATTAAAAATACAACTAAAAATGGCGCTCTAGGCAGAAGCACCACGCCGTCCCTCCACAGCAAAGATCCGAAAAACTAAGCCGAACAGAGAATACAACAATCCTGAAACGCTAAAACATCAAATGAAGAGATAAAGAACTCAGCCAAGCACCAAATGGACTGAGAAAACTGACAGAGAACGGAGAGCGAGGAGAATTCATGCAGAGGTCCCCTACCAGCTAACACAGTGCGGATCCACCATCTTGGACTCCTATCGGAGACCAGCAAACAGGGGTACGAGAAAGCAGCCTCACAGAGCGTCCAGCGGGAGACAAAACAACTGGTAATTTGCGGTGTGCGCTTTCCCACCCCCCACCCCTCTTTGCCCCAGCTTGGCCTCCTCTGCTTCCCACGGCCATGGTCTCTTGATCGGGAAGCGCCAGCTGCTTGGATTCCACACACCCAAGTGCGGCTCTCTGGGTGCCATTTGTTGGATGCTAGTGTTGCTTTTTTTTTTCTACTTCTTTTGATTTCTCACTTGCCTCTCACCACCTCCCCCTCCTTTCACTCGAGTGCCTTGCTCCATGTGCCATCTTTGCTTCTTCCTGAGGGGCTCCAGAGTGCCGGCAATTCGTGATATATGCTTTCCCACTCTTTACCCTTCTTCAGCCACACTCAGCCCCTTCTGCTTCCCGCGGTCACAGTCTCTTCTCCAGAAACACCAGCCCGCACTAGCTGGCTCTCTGAGTGCCATTTGTTGCCTGCTGGTGTTGCTTTTTTCTTTTCCGGCTTCTTTTGATTTCTTGCTTCCCTCTCGCCGCCTCACACTCCTTTCGCTCGAGTGCCTGGCTCCGTGCGCCATCTTTGCTTCTTCCTGAGGGGCTGCGGAGCTCCATTCGAGTGTGGAGCTGCTTCCCGGTCTTGGCTACGGTGCTGGTGGGATCCCGGGACTTGTTCGTTTGTTTGTTTTCAATTGTTTGTTTTCTTTTTCTTTTCTTGAGTTGGGAGCCCTTTCTGGCCAGGTGGAGCTATGTGGCAAGGAACTCCCCTTCAGCTTCCACAGCCGTGCAGAGGGATCACTGAAGGCATTTCCTTTTTCGTTGGTATATTTTTTTTTTTCTGTTTTCTTGGGGGGGGTCTTTCTTGTTCTTTTTTTTTTTTTTAATTTGTTTTGTTTTCTTTTCCCTCTTTTTCCCTTTTTGTCTTTCTTCATTGCTCAGTTTCTCGTCCCTCTATAACCTTCTTCTCTTTCTGTTCCCTGAATACCACGTGTTGTATACCTCTACGCCTTCTAGCCAAGCTGTACTGCAACACCTGAGAGCGACTTCCCCAGATCTCATAGCTGCATCGGTGGGATCCCTGGGAAGTTTGCAGTTCTTTAACCTTCCTGATTTTTATTTATTCATTCTATTCTTTTCTTCCTCTTCCCCTTTCTATATTTCTCCATTTCGTAGTCTCTCATCTCTCCATTCAAACGGCAAGCTCCCCTAGCATTCTTTTTTGTTTGTTTGTATTTTTTGGCTCCTGTTCCTCCTGCCTCTCTCCCATACCCATCTTAGCTCCACACATGACAATTTCCCCGCTGCATCCTGCCTACCTGCACCATGCGCTTCACATCACACCACCAAGCAGCACAGGCATGGCCTACTGGAAAGTGCCCTGCACTGATTACCAACCCGCTCTAGTGGCTGTAGTAAGTGCCACAAACAACCCATCCCAGTAACTCCTCTTCAGCTAGACCTGCCCTGCTGTACCATATCTGAGTGACTGACCCTGCCAGTTGGAGAAGGAAGCAAAAAGTATTGAGCGCACAGATGAGCAAACAACAAAGAACACACAACCTGCCTGCTCAGATATAGTCAAACTTTTTTTTTTAAAAAAGGGAAGAAACAAACAAATCTACAATCAATAAACGAGAAAAATAACTACTGAATGCTCCGAACACAGCAGACAATATCAAAACATTTACAAAAACAGGACAGGATGGGTCCAGTAGGTGTCCAAAATAAAACACCAAATGACTCTCTTGTGGAAGAAAATGCACTAGAACTACCTGATAGGGAATTCAAACCTCTAATACTCGGAATTCTCCAAGAACTGTGGCAAAAAGCTGACAAACATGAGGAAAAAATAGACAAATTCATGGAAAATACAGACAAAAAATTGGAAGAATTCAGGAAGATGATGCAGGAACAAAATGCCAAAATAAATTCACAACTAGAAATAATACAAAGACAACAATTAGAAATCCAAAAGATATACAACAAGATTTCAGAAACTGATGATGTCATAGAAGGGCTGAGAAGCAGATTTGAAATGGTGGAAGACAAGATCAGTGGAACTGAAGACAAACACTTGGATACAACTCTTTTTAAGGAAAACTCAGAAAAAAGAACAAAGAAAAATGAAGAGACCCTGAGAGTTATGTGGGACACAATTAAAAGAAAAAATTTACAAGTGATTGGAATTCCAGAACAGGGGGAGAAAACAGAAAACACAGAGAGGATCACTAAGGAACTGCTGACAGAAAACTTCCCCAATATCATGAAAGATGAAAAGCTGGCCATCCAACAAGCTCAACGAACCCCATATAGGAGAGACCCCAAAAGAGAATCACCAAGACATATCATATTCACACTCACCAAAACCAAAGACAAACAAAGAATCCTGAGAGCAGCTCGTGAAAAACAAGAAGTCACATACAGAGGAGAAACAATAAGACTAAGCTCAGATTATTCGTCAGAAACCATGCAGGCAAGAAGGCAATGGGATGACATATATAAAATCTTGAAAGAAAAAAATTGTCAGCCAAGAATAATATATCCTGCAAATTCTTGTTCAAAGTTGATGGTGAAATTAGGTCATTTCCAGATAAACAGAAATTAAGGGAAAATGTACAAGTCAAACCAAACTTACAAGAATTATTAAAGGGAGTTCTTCAATCTGAGGACAAACAGCTTCAGCTCACAGGCAGAACCTAGGACGCAGGATCGTACCAGCCAGACACCAATCTAGGAAATGACCTCTCGAGCACTAGCCAAAAGCAAAAGAAACACAACAGAGAATCCGAGAAGTTAATCAGTAAATGACAACGACATCAAAACAATAAAAGAGGGAATAAACGGCATAGGTATAGAACCTTCTAATGAAGAGGAAGGCAAGGCAATACCAAGTAATGGTAGACTGCTTCAAACTTAGAGAGATAAGGGTAAAATTCATGGTAACCACAAAGAAAGTTAACAAACCAACTCATAAAAACAAAGATGAAAAACATAAAGTCTCGGCAAAAACAAAACCTACAAAAACAAAAGAAATGAAAAAAATATCCACAAACAAAAGTAACTCAGCACAAGAGAGTAAGAAGAACACAGAAAACTTCAGCACCACAGAAAAAAGCACTACAAAATGACAGCAACAAACATCTATCAATAATTACACTGAAGTAATTGGACTCAATACACCCATAAACAGATGGAGAGTGACAGAATGGATAAGAAAACAGGATCCATCAATATGCTGTCTACAGGAGACACACCTTAGAAACAAAGATGTGAATTTATTAAAAGTCAAAGGTTGGAAAAAAATATATCAAGCTAACAACTACCAAAAAAGAGCAGGAGTGGCAATTCTAATCTCAGATAAAATAGACTTTAAAACAAAATCTACCATAAAAGACAAAGAAGTACACTATATAATGATTAAGGGGAGGATCCATCATGAAGACATAACCATAATAAACTTCTACGCACCCAATGACAGGGCTCCAAAATACATCAAACAAACTCTAACAACACTGAAAAGAGAAACTGACAGTTCCACAATAATAGTAGGAGACTTGAACACACCACTCTCAGTAAAGGACAGAACAACTAAGAAGAAACTCAGCAAAGATACAGAAGACCTAAAGGTCACAATCAGCCAACTTGACCTCATAGACATACATAGAACACTCCATCCAACCACTGCAAAGTACACATTCTTTTCCAATGCACATGGAACGTTCTCCAGAATAGAACACATCTTAGGCCACAGAACAATCCTCAACAAGATCCAAAACATCGAGATAATTCAAAGTATCTTCTCTGACCACAATGCCATCACGGTAGAAATTAGCAATAGAAAGAGCAAGGAAAAAAAATCAACTACATGGAAACTGAATAATACCCTGCTTACGCATCAGTGGGTAATAGAAGAAATCAGAGATGGAATCCAAAAATTCCTAGAATCAAATGAGAACGAAAACACATCATACCAAAACCTTTGGGACACAGCAAAGACAGTCCTCAGAGGACAATTTATAGCAATAGATGCACATATCAAAAAAGAAGAAAGGGACAAAATCAAAACATTAACTACAGAACGCAAACAAATAGAAAAGAACAGCAAAAAAAGCCCACAACCCCTGGAAGAAAGGAAATAGTAAAGATCAGAGCAGAAATAAATGAAATAGAGAACTGAAAAACAATAGAAAGAATCAACAAAACCAAAAGTTGGTTCTTTGAAAGAATCAACAAAATCGACACACCGCTGGCCAGACTGACAAAAGAAAAACAGGAGAGGACACAAATAACCCAAATGAGAAATGAAAAGGGGGACATTACAACAGACCCAACTGAAATAAAAAGGATTATAACAGACTATTATAAAAAACTATACTCCAAAAAATTTGAAAACCTAGAGGAAATGGACAAATTTCTAGAAACACGCAGACTACCCAAACTACAACAAAGAGATGTTGAAAATCTGAACAGACTCATAACAAGAGAAGAGATTGAAAAGGTAATAAAAAAACTCCCAACCAAAAAAAAGCCCTGGCCCAGATGGCTTCACTGGAGAATTCTACAAAACATTTACAGAAGAGCTTGTACCAGTACTACTCAAGCTATTTCAGAGCACAGAAGAGGAAGCAACACTTCCATATTCATTCTATGAAGACAGCATAATGCTGACACCAAAACCAGGCAAAGACGTCACAAAAAAGAAAATCACCGACCAATATCTCTCATGAATATAGATGCAAAAATTCTCAACAAAATTCTAGCCAATAGAATTCAGCATCATATCCAAAAAATAATACACCACAACCAAGTAGGATTCATACCAGGTATGAATGGTTCAACATTAGAAAATCAATCAACGTAATCCACCACATAAAAGGAAAGAAAAGAATCACATGGTCATCTCAATTGATGCAGAAAAGGCATTTGACAAGGTCCAACACCCATTCCTGATAAAAACTCTCAGTAAAATAGGTATAGAAGGGAAATTTATCAACATAATAAAGGGCATCTATGCAAAACCAATGGCCAACATCATTCTTAATGGAGAGAGGCTGAACATTCCCCTTGAAAACAGGAACAAGACAGGGATGCCCTTTATCACCGTTCCTATTTAACATTGTGCTGGAAGTTCTAGCTAGAGCAATAAGGCAAGAAAAAGAAATACAGCGCATCCAAAATGGTAATGAAGAAGTTAAACTGTCCCTGTTTGCAGATGATATGATACTATATATAGAAAACCCTAAAGACTCCACGAGTAATCTACTGGAACTAATAGAAAGATTCAGCAGAGTAGTAGGATACAAGATAAACATTCAAAAATCAGTTGGATTCCTATACACCAGTAAGGAGAACGATGAAAAGGAAATCAGGAAAACAATACTATTTTCAATAGCCCCTAAAAAGATAAAATACTTAGGAATAAATCTGACCAGGGATGTAAAAGACCTATACGAAGAAAACTACAAAACACTACTGCATGAAACCCAAAGGGATCTACATAAATGGAAAAACATACCATGCTCATGGATAGGCAGACTCAACATTGTGAAAATGTCAATTCTACCCAAAACAATTTACAAATACAATGCAATCCCGATCCAAATACCAACAACATTCTTCAAAGAGATGGAAAAACTAATCATTACCTTCATATGGAAAGGGAAGAAGCCCGAGTAAGTAAAGCACTACTGAAGAAGAAGAATAAAGTTGGAGGAGTCACACTACCTGACTTCAGAACCTACTATACAGCTACAGTAGTCAAAACAGCATGGTACTGGTACAACGACAGATACATTGACCAATGGAACAGAATTAAGAACCCAGATGTAAATCCATCCACCTACGGTCACCTGATCTTCGATAAGGACCCAAAGTCCATCAAATGGGGAAAAGACAGTCGTTTTAACAAATGGTGCTGGCAAAATTGGATATCCATTTGCAAAAAAATGAAACAGGACCCATACCTCACACCGTATACAAAAACGATTTCAAAATGGATCAAAGACCTGAATATAAAGCCTAAAACTATAAAGTTCATAGAAGATAAAATAGGACCAACACTTCAGGCCTTAATACATGGCATTAACAGGATACAAACCATAACCATCAATGCACAAACCCCAATAGATAAGCTAGATAACTGGGATCTTCTAAAAATCAAACACCTATGCTCTTCAAAAGACTTCACCAAAAGAGTAAAAAGAGGACCTACAGACTGGGAAAACATTTTTGGACACTACAAGTCAGACAAAGGTCTAATCTCTATAATCTACAAGAAAATCCAACACCTCTACAACAAAAAGACAAATAATCCTATTAAAAAATGGGCAAAGGAAATGAATAGACACTTCACCAAAGAAGACATTCAAATGGCCAACAGACACATGAGGAAATGCTCGCCATCACTAGCCATTAGAGAAATGCAAATTAAAACCACAATGAGATACCATCTCACCCCGGCATTACTGGCACGAATCAAAAACACTGGAAATAACAAATGTTGGAGGGGCTGTGGGGAGATGGGAACTCTTACGCACTGCTGGTGGGAATGCAAAATGATACAACCATTTTGGAAAATGATATGGCGCTTCCTCAGAAAGCTAGAAATAGACATACCATTCGACCCAGCAATCCCACTCCTAGGAATACATCCTAGAGAAATAAGAGTCGTCACTTGAATAGACGTATGCACACCTATGTTCATGGCAGCATTGTTCACAATAGCAAAACGATGGAAACGACCTAGATGCCCATCAACACATGAATGGATAAACAAACTATGGCACATACACACAATGGAGTACTATGCAACGAGAAAGAACAACAATGAATCTGTGAAGCATCTCATAACACGGATGAAACTGGAGGACATTATGCTGAGTGAAATAAGTCAATCACAAAAGGACAAATCTTGTATGAGACCTCTGTTGTAAAAATCCATGAAAAAGTTCACACACAGAATGTAAGAATCTTTGTTGGTTACCAGGGATGGGAGGGGTGGGGGGGGGGAAATACTAAATAGGCAATAGATAAGTAGTATCTTGGGTGAAGGGTGAGACAGTACACAATACAGGGGAAACTAGCACAACCTGTACAAGGAAAGGTCATGGAAGCCCCACAGACACATCCAAACTCCCTGAGGGACTGAATTGCGGGGTGGAGGGCTCTGGGGACCATGGTCTCTGGGGAACATCTAGCTCAGTTGGCATGGCATAGCTTATAAAGACAATGCTCTACATTCTACCTTGGTAAGTAGTGTCTGGGGTCTTAAAAGCCTGTGAGCGGCCATCTAAGATAAGATACTCCACTGGTCTCATCCCTTCGGGAGCAAGGGAGAATGAACAGAACTGGATACGAGGAAAAGATCAGTCCGTAGGACTAACTGTCCACAGCTACCAAGGCCTCCACCGGACTGAGTCCAGTACAGCTAGATGGTGCCCGGCTACCACCACTGACTGCTCTGACCAGGATCACAACAGAGGGTTCTGGACAGAGCTGGAGAAGGATGTAGAGCGTAATTCTAACTCACAAAAAAAGGACCAGATTTACTGGCCTAAAGGAGACTGGAGAAACCTTGAGAGTATGGCCCCCAGACACCCTTTTAGCTCAGTGGTGAAGCTACCTCTGAGGTTCACTGTTCAGCCTAGGAGTGGACAGCCCCGTAAAACCAAATGAGACTAATGATGTACAGGAGTCCAGTGACAAGGGCCAGGAGGCAGAAGGGGACAAGGAAGCTGGTGTTAGGGAACCCAAGGTTGAGTAAGGATATTGTTGATGTGTTGTGAGATTGTTAACCATTGTCATAGGGCAACATTTATAGTAACTGTTAAATGAGAAACTATTTTGTTCTGTAAGCCTTCATCTTAAGTGAGAATAACAGCACAACTGGAAGAGCGTAGTCAATGTCACTGAACTGTGCATGTAGAAATTTTTGAAATGGTGTATCTTTGGCTATGTGTATTTTCACCAAAAAAAAAAGTTTGAGAAGTTAGAGGGTTAATATGTTGTGGGGTTGTTAACCAATGTCATAAAACGTGTGTACTACTGTTTCATGAGAAACTATTCGTTCTGTAAGCCTTCATCTGAATTACAATAAAATATAAAAATAAAAATAAAAAAAAATGAAAAAGGAAAAAAAAATATAACTGTAAGCCCATTAGATGTTAACACAAATAAGACTTTATTAAAAACCAACTATATTTTCCATTACAAAATACATTTTAGTGAGAAGAGTGGAACTGTTTTACATTTTTGCAAACCTCTTTGATGTCAGGTTTAATAGAGGACAACTGGATTCTCCTTTCTGCTCCTAACCTTCAGTCTGCTGTGAAACGTTGTTTCGGTTGCGGTATATGAAGAAAAGTCCAGCCTTACATTGTAGACAGAAAGGAGAGGAATATTTTAACAGCCTTTTCAGTTCAATTAACTATGGATATTCTTCTTTCACACTACACCAAAACTTGACAAGTGGTGGTTTCCTAAAGGTTAGCTGAAACCCTTTTAATGAATTTTTACCCGTGTAGGGCCTGTAATATCATACATTGTCCCCTGAAAAATACTGGTTCACGGAGTTATGAAAATTTTCCAAATGTTGACAGGTTTCATTATACGTTATCAAAAAGTTAACATTTGTTATATCAAAACTAATCTCATCAAAAAGGTCTTTAAGTATTGGGAATTTGCCAAGCTCATGGCAGCAGATACACGCTTCCCAAAATTCTAATTTTTGCTTGAAAGCTAGAATTTTACCGTTGGCAACAAAGCTAACAGTTGTTTTTCTTGAAGTGATAAGTTCGCTTCATTCTTTTATGAGAAAATGTCTCCCAAATACCCAAGTCTGAATAATCATAGTTTGTCAGACATTCTTTCAAGTAAAAATGGCATTAGATGAAAAAATCAGTTCAGCCTGTAACTCAAAAACGCCTTTCCTCAAGACAACTATGGCACCTTAGTATCAGCAGAAGAGCTTTATTCTTCCTATTTTGTTACACAGAATATTAAAAAGATGTGTGCTCAACTAATTTTCTTAACAAAATTAATAAGTTTTACTGCCTCAAGAACATTCTTAAGTGAAAGTGGCTTTTTTTTTTTTTTTTTAAAATACTATGAGTGGGTGGTGGTAAGGAATATGAATACTGGTACAGTTTGTTGCTACTGCCTTACTTAATGATTACTTTTGCCCACAATTGCTTCTGCACCACCACTGCAAATTGTGAACACATTGAAAAAGTCAAAAAAATCTTAGTATTATTATGAAAATAAAATTGACCTTGTGGAGTCCCTGAAAGGGTCATGAAGACCCCTCAGGCCTATGGATCACACCTGGAGAAACACTGTTCTAGAAAGTATTTCAGAAATATTCTTGAATCCCTCAACAAATGAATGAATCATATTAAGCAGGGAGGTTCTGGAAAGGTTTACTGGATAAGATACTTTTTGAGATGGGCCATCAAGACCACAAAGGATGTTCAGAGGCAGAGGAGGCCAGGAAGACCAAAAGCAAATGGAGCTAGAAACGTGCAAGGACCTTTCCTGGAGCAGGAGCAGAAGAAAACACAACTTGAGGTGACCAGCATCTTACAGACAGACAAACACTTTGACTCCCATCATGTCTGCTGATTCCCCACAATATCCCAGTGAGACAAGTATTAACATCATCCCTATTATACACAATGATGAAAATGAGGTCAGTCAGGAAGTTCTCTGAACTTCTCTGAAAGCAGGACCATGTCTGTTTTCTTCACCGCTGAATATCCAAAACCCTCATACAGTGCAGCACACAGTTACCACACAATTAATATTCACTGAATGAAGAAAGATTAATTATCTGCTGCTCAAGGTCACACAGCTAGGAAGGAGACTGAATCCAGGTCTTCTAGCACCAAATCCCATGTTATGTGCACCACACCCTGATGTCTTCAAAGTTATAAAGATTGGGCCATCCTGTGGGGACTTGGATGTCAGAATAGGTAGCCTATGAAAAACAGGGAACCACTGAAGGGTTTTTAGTAAGGGAATGACACAATCACATTTGTGCTTTAGAAGCATTAAACCTATGGCAGGATCTTGGATTGCTTGAAGCAGAAAGGAGTAGGAGACCATCTGGATGCCATTTCCATGGTGTTGGTGAAAAGCATCACTTGGGTGGTGTCAGGCAGACCTTAGATTTCTCCTAACTCTAATGCCTGACTGTGTGAATTTGGACACATTACTTTTCTTATTTGATCCTCACTTTCCTTATTTGCAGAATCAGATAATATATAACTTCATAGAATTGTTGTGAGGATTACATGAAAAAGTACACACAAAGCAACCAGCCCAGTTCTTGGCTCAATAAATATTAGCTACAAAGAAGGAAGCAAGCAAGAGAGAAGGGAGGGAAGTATTTGTTAAACGTCTCAGTGAACTTGGGCAGTTCTGGAGGGAGAACAAATTTATAAACTCTGGTTGTGATTTTTAACTAGAGGATAAGAAAGAGGCATCAGATCATTCTAAGGTCTTAAGCCTGGGTGACCAGAAGAAGGAGCTGATATAAAGGTGTCCACAGGGCATCTAAGTGGAGGTGCTCAAGGCGGCTGGTACCGCGGTTCCCAAAGATTTGGAAGTCCTCTGTAGAAATGGAATGGACAAGTGAGGGAAGGGGCACAAAGTAAGGGCTCAATAACTGTCTGCTGGATTTGTGGCACTGTAAACATCAGGGAGAGATAACCTGAGGTAGGAATGACCTAATGGGGCAATGTGGGGACCCAGAGCTTAAAAAGAACCAGTTTGACACTCCTCTCCCTTAGCATATGAACTTAAAAATAATAGGTGTCACAAGTGCCACTTTTTGAGAAACTATGCTTCTGGGAAAGGGGTGAGTGCCTTTTAGGCAGTGAGGGCAGTGAGAGCAGCATATACAGCAGCGTATACAGCCTGGACAGATGCCTCGGGTTTGGCACAGGGGAGGAGTGGCTGGGCCTAAGGTTAGAGATGGTGGTAGAGCCTAAAGGTGCCTTACTGACAAAAATTTGGGCTAGTAAATGGTTTTAGGGGGCAGTGGTGGTTCAATGCTAAAATTCTCATCTTCCACGTGGAAGACTGGGTTTGATTCCTGGCCAATGCACCTTATACGCTGCCAGTACCCGTCTGTCAGTGGAGGCTTGCACGTTGCTACAATGCTGAACAGGTTTCAGTGGAGCTTCCAGACTAAGAAGAAAGGCCTGGCAACCTACTTTCGAAAAATCAGCCAATGACAATAAGTGGTTTTAAAGAGGTGCTTGCTTCCCTGTTCTGTCTCTGACCCTGTTTTCTTCTGATGTTAGATCTGGCTGTGCCCTGCTCCCTGTGTCTCCAACTTCTCTCCTCCTAGTCTAGGCAGCACTGGTTTACTCTTTTCCAAGGCTTCCACTGGACTTTGTTCCCTCTGCCCACCACTCTTCAGTTGGCTTCCTGCTGGAGCAGAGTGAGACATGTCTCTACCCTAGACATGACTCTCTCCTGGGGAAGAAGTGTCTCCTACATGGTGAGTATAACCCCAAAAATGTTATTTGAATGAGACGGTTGTTGTTTTTAGGTGCCACTGAGTTGGTTCTGACTCACAGTGACCCCAAGTACAACAGAACGAAACACTGCCTGGTCTTGTGCCATCCTCACAACCATTGCTATGCTTGAGCCCATCGTTACAGCCACTGTGTCAATCCATCTCATGGAGGGCCTTCCTCTCTTCTGCTGACCCTCTACTTTACCAAGCATGATGTTCTAGGGACTGGTCCTGCCTAATAACATGACCAAAGTTTATGAGACAAAGCCTCGCCATCCTCACTTCTAAGGGCATTTTGGCTGTACTTCTTCCAAGACAGATTTGTTTGTTCTTTTGGCAGTCCACGGTATATTCAATATTCTTCAGCACCATAACTCAAAGAGATCACTTCTTCTCTGGTCTTCCTTACTCATTGTCCAGCTTTTACATGCATAGGAGATGACTGAAAATACCGTGGCTTGGGTCAGGCGCACCTCACTCCTCAAGGTGACATCTGTTTTTTAAAACCTGGAAGGTCTTTAGCAGCAGATTTGCCCAATGCAATACGCCATTTGATTTCTTGACTGCTGTTTCCATTGGCTTTGATTGTGGATCCAAGTAAAATGAAATTCTTGACAACTTCAATATTTTCTCTGTTTATCATGATGTTACTTACTGGTCCAGTTGTGAGGATTTTTGTTTTCTTTATGTTGAGGTGTAATCCATACTGAAGGCTGTAGTCTTTGGTCTTCATCAGTAAGTGCTTCAAGTCCTCTTCGCTTTCAACAAGCAAGGTTGTGTCATCTGCGTATCACAGACTGTCAATGAGTCTTCCTCCAATCCTGATGCTGCGTTCTTCTTCATATAGTCCAGCTTCTGGGATAATTTGCTCAGCACACAGACTGAAAAAGAATGGTGAAAGAATACACCTTTCCTGATTTTAAACCACACAGTATCCCCTTGTTCTGTTCGAACGACTGCCTCTTGGTCTACGTACAGGTTCCACAGGAGCACAATTAACTGTTCCAGAATTTCCATTCTTTGCAATGTTTTCCATAATTTGTTATGATTCACAGGTAAATGTCTTTGCATAGTCATAGATGGTAGAGAATCAAAAATACAACTGGCAGAGGAGACAATTAATGGACAAGGAATCCAGGCAACAGTATGGGATAGAGACTCCAGGAGGAAGGGCTGGTCTTGGCAAGCAATAGCCACACTCTGCTTCCTTAGAAACCAGAGCAAGGAGAGAGACAGAAGGAAGCTGAGAAAGCCATTCTGGGTCATGAGTAGGTTACAAGGGCAGGGCCTCCAGGGAGAGCAGGTGTGAAGAATTTCTGCCAGGACTGCGGCCCTGCAGCTGGAGGCTTGTTGTTGTTTTTAGTTGCCTTTGAGTCAATTTGAGACTAATGGCGACCCCATGTGTGTAAGAATAGAACTGTACTCCACAGGGTTTTCAATGGCTAATTTTTCAGAAGTAGATCGCCAGGCCTTTCTTCTGAGGTACCTCTGGGTAGACTCAAATCTCCAGCCTTCTGGTTAGCAGTTGAGTGCTTAAAGGCAAAATTTCAAGCCTCAACCCAGACCTACTAAATCCTCTGGGGTCCAGCAATCAGTGTTACAAGCCCTCCAGATCATTCTGATGCTCCTTCAGTTTTTTGAGAACCACTGCTCCAGAGTAGTAATTTTCAATGTTTTTTTCTTGAAGAGGAATCCCTTCTTCAAAAAGATCTTAGTTAGAAGCTTCATTTGTGAAGTACGCAGATCTGAAACAGATGACCGAACTGAGGAGAGCCCAACGTGTATCCTCTGGGACCCACATAAGTCCCTGCAGCCATCCCTGAGGGACCTCAGGCCAGGCAACAGTGGTCCTCAACGCAGTCACAGATACTACAGTTTTTGGTGGCGTCACTGAAAGAACCGAGAGGCTCAACACAACATTAAACCATTTAACCATAAGGACAAGGCTCACCCCGCTGCAGTAAAATAATGCTTCCTGAGGTCTTGAGGGGCATCCACTGCTAAGCCAGTTCACACTGGGTCACCCTCCAGCACAGCATTGCTAGCCCGACTCACCTATCATATGCTTTTGGTGGGTGGGTGGGGGAGGGGCAGACATCTTACAAGTGCCGATCTGTTTTTGGCCCCAGCTCGATATTACAGTCTGCCTGCTACTTGGAGCTGCTGTACCTCACTTACATCAAGACCAAAGAACCACTTCTGTGGTAGCAAAAGTAAATTTCACGCCACCATCAAAATTTGGTGACAAACTCCTGAAGGGACTCAAGGCCTGTCAATGAGCTGTGGGCCTGCCAGTTAAGAATCACTGTCTAGGACTAAAGTTTGAAACCCCTATGCTGAGGCTATAATCAAAGAGACACTAATGAGAGGGTTTTATTTGTTTGTTAAGAACATACTGTATCAAGTATTCAAAATGGGACTTACATAGGTTGACGGGAAGAAAAGGAGTGAAAGAAAATCAAAATGGAGAGCCCACAGTTCTCAATGGATGGGATCTGCTTTGGTTTCTCAGGTGAAACAGTTCACAGTGGAGTGGTTGACTAAGGAATGCCGAGTTAAGCAAGATTATTATGAAAAACTAGCACCCACTGATCAAATCAGTTTATCTTTGATCAACACCAGCCTTCCAGCTCGTATTTCAAATAGGTTGTTATTATTGTCTCTACTATGACCATGAGGATCACCTTGACACAGTTTAAGTTCATCTGATTGCAGCATCTTGGAGAAAAGAAAACCCACCCACGACTTGTATAAAAACCAAAAATAGTCCCAGACACCAAAAAACAAAACAAAACAAAAATCCATTGCCATCAGGTTGATTCTGACTCATGGCAACTTGAGATGTTACAGAGTAGAACTGCTCCACACGGTTTTCTTGGCTGTAATCTTTACGGTGCTGTTGGGTGGGTTTGAACCGTAACCTGTGGGTTAGCAGTCAAGCACAACCCTCTCCCAGACACCAGAGACTATCAAAACAAATAGACAACAACAACAAATGTGTGAAAAAGGGATTTCCTCCCACTGGTTTTATAATTTGAGCCTCCCAATATCACTGAGAGGGGTGCAGACAGGTGTTAACTTCAACAGACAGAGGAGGAAAGTGACCTGCCAAAGGTCACACTGCTGATCAGTGGAGAACCAGGTCTATAATCATAATGCTTCTGAGGGGGAGGGGACCCCGGCAGAGACCTACTCCAGCCTCCCTCATTCTCAGAGCAGCCCCCTTTCATCTAGAGATCGGGGTGATTGGCGCAGGGTGATTCTCCTGGTGTGATGCAAGGCCAAGTGCACCTGAGCCACTGGAAGAAAGAGCCCCTCAACTGGTGAGAATGAAGTAGGAAGTGAGGACAAGACTTTTACTCCTCCCCAATGTTTCTAAAGCTGGGCCATCCAAAATGGTAGTCGCTAGTCAAGAACCTATTTTAATTTAAATTTAATAAAATTAAACAAAATAAAAAATACAGTTCTTCAGTTACACTAGTCACATTTCAAGTGCTCAAGAGCCACCTGGGCTGGTAGTTACCATACTGGACAGGCTACAGAACATTTCCATTGTTGTAGAAAGTCCCACTACACAGCACTGGCCTAAAAGTACGCCCCTTACAAGGACGTAGTTGGGTGGAATGGGAAGCTGGATCTGAAATCCTGGGGCTGCCACCAATTAGCTCTGTGAACTCACGCAAATCTCTGAGCCTCAGTTTCCTCATCCATAAAAGGGGAAGTTGGGCACCATGATCACAACGGCCCTTTCAGCTGTAACATCCCATAATTCTGTACAGTACTCCTGACTCTAAACACCAAACCAAACCCACTGCCGTCAAGCTGATTTCAACTTATAGCGACCCTACAGGACAGAGCAGAACTGTCCCATGGGGTTTCCAAGGCTGTAATCTTTACAGAAGCAGACTGCCACATCTTTCTCCTGCAGACTGGCTAGTGGGATTGAACCACTCACCTTTGGTAAGGAGGCAAGCGCCTTAACCATGCACCACCAGGACTCCTGACTTTACCCACTCTTTTTTCCTACAACTTCCAGGCTGGGCCGATTATCAAATTAGATCAAGAGAGCAGTGTACGTGGACTTTATTATTTTCTGCAGAAAACAGATCACTGAAAAACAAATACCATGCTTCCAATTATTTCAATGGTTAATGTACCAAAGAGTCACAAGAAGAATCTCTCTAAATATTTGCCAGGAATGACTATTGAGGATACTGAAGAACCTCTTTCCCTATGTCCCTCACATAAAGGACCTACATGACAAATGTATTACAGTAGAGCCACGAAAAAAGTGCATTTCTCCAGAAGAACTGGTACCTTTCCTTTCATCACTGGAAAACTATATTGCTATATTGTAATTTTTATATATTCTTTTATTTTTTGGTATTAGCTCCTCAGAGGACCAGTTAATACAAAGCATGTGAGCCCCCATTTCCACAGCTCCTGGAAGAATTATGTCTCTTATACAAGCTCCTGATGTCTTTCTGGATTTTATCTCTACTCCACTATGTTTTCCGTAGAGTTCACTTCTAACACTTTTTGGAAGTGGAGCTAAAATAATATTAAAAAAATTAACGAGATCAATGATTTTTACACTACACTACACTGCAGAAATATAAATTTAGAGTACCCTGAGAATAAAAAAAAAAATATGAACCTCAAATCATTGAGCTGAACAGAATTACTTATCCTGAAGGAATGTGCAGAAGGCTGGTTTTAGCATCCTCTCCCCATTATCTCTATCAGCTCCTTCAAGATGCCCTTAATTAAAACAAGAGCAAGCATTTATTGTGCTTTACAGGTAGTACCCAGGTTACAAACGAGATCCTGTCTGTTCCTAAGTGTGTCTTTAAATTGAATTTGTAGGTAAGCTGGAACAGGTGCATACGGTTCTTATTTAGCTTTACTTTAGTGCAAGAAAAGGCTCGAAGACTTTTCAATGATTTAAAAGCTGCACGTGCAGCAAGTGAAGGTGACTGTGATGAATTTGTTTCAAGTAGGAGTTGGTTCAATCGTTTCAAAGTCAGGGAAAATTTACATAATACTAAAGGGCAAGTACTAATTGTCCATAAGTCGAATGTGGACAGGCATAACCCAAGGACTTACTGTAGTTTATATGTGCCAGGCACAGTTCTAAATATTTTACATGTTTAGAACTTACTTACTCCTTACAATTACTCCAGGAGGAAGATGCTAAAATTATACCCATTTTCCAGGAAAAGAAATGGAAGCACAGAAAGGTTAAGTAATTTGTTCAGTGTCACAAAGGTAAGCAAGTGATGAGCAGGGATTTGAAGCTTGTCAGTCAGGCTCCAGAGTCCATGCTCTTTGTCACTATCAAAAAAAAGCAAACCAGTTGCCCTCAAGTCGATTCCAATTCATGTGTTGCAGCAGAACTGCACTCCACAGGGTTTTCAAGGTTACTGCCGGGCCTTTTTCCCGAAGTGCCTCTGCATAGGTTTGAATGGCCAACCTTTCGGTTAGTAGCACTTAATTATTTGCACCTCCCAAGGACTCTTTGCTACTACACTGGTTCACTTTTTAATATGGACATAAACATATTCTCATCTTATAAAATACATATCAAAAACATCTTTAGAAAATACTACAGAAACTATATAAAGTCGAAAACTACCATTCCCTTCCAGAGTGCCAGCCCCAAGCCCTTTCTGTTTAGACATTTTGGAGAACGCCAACTTTGTTTTTTTTTTTTTCCCCCCATACAAAAATTTATACATACATTGTTATGTGACTTTAATTGCTCTCCCCATACTGTGACAACACACTCCTTTCTACCCCTGATTCCCCATGTTTCCATTCAACCAGCTCCTAACCCTCTCTGCCTTCCCATCTCACCTCCGGACAGAAGCTGCCCGTTTAGTCTCTTGTATCTACTTGAGCTAAGAGGCACACTCCTCACGAGTATCACTTTATGTCCCACAGTCCAGTCCAATCCCTGTCTGAAGAGTTGGCCTCGGAAACTGTTTTAGTTCTGGGCTGAAAGAGAATCCAGAGGCCATGCTTTCCGGGGTTCCTCCAGTCTCAGACCATTAAGTCTGGTCTTCTTACTAGAATTTGAGTTCTGCACCCCACCTTTCTCCTGCTTCATCTGGGACTCTCTGTTGTGTTCTGGTCCCTGTCAGGGTGATCTTGGGTGGTAGCCAGGCACCATCTAGTTCTTCTGGTCTCAGGCTGATGAAGTCTCTGGTTTATGTGGCCTGTTCTGGAACTCCCACCTTTTAATTCTGTCACTTTTCCAACATTTACTCTACACTTTCTCAGCATTTTTTTTTTTCTTTTCTAGTGAAATAACCAGAAAGCCTGCATTCAGTATAATAATCAACTAAGGGCATATTAAGAATCAGCAAAACTGTTCCTACCTATTACAATTCCATATTTAACAAGGGTGGGTCACAGACAATAAAAAGACAGCTGAGCTGGGAACTGATAATTCCAGCCTTTGCAGCCACTATGAGTCAGTTCAAAAATGAATTTGCATGAGTGATTGCTGGGCTCCTTATAAACATGGTACCTGCCAGAAAGCAGTTCCACTTTCTCTTCCCTGGACTTTCTGTCCTCATGTACATGCTGACTCCATTAGGCCTCAGGTTTTAGAATACTACAGATAAAATGCTTAACCAGACAATCCTCTATAGATATTAAAAAAAAAATCTCTTGAAGGCACTACAAAATTAACACTAAGTTATGTGTGTTTTTTTAAGTCCTGGGAGGAAAGCATGGTGTAGTCAAATGGGTACTGTTTTAAATTCTGGCTCTGCTACTCATGAGCTGTGCAGCCTTGGGCAAGTTACTGAACCTCTCTGAGCCATAGTTTCCTCTTCTGTGAAATGGACTGATTATACTGTCTTTACGGGGTTGTAATGCCAGGTTAGGAGCCCTGATGGCACAGTGGTTAAGAGCTACAGCTGCTAACCAAAAGGTTGGCAGTTCAAATCTACCAGCCACTCCTTGGAAACCCTATGGGGCAGTTCCACCCTGTCCTATAGGGTTGCTATGAGTTGGAATTGACTTGACGGCAATGGGTAATGCCTGGTCAAGAGTAGGCACACACAAAAAGTTACTTCCCTTTCCTCATCATCAAAAATGTAAAAGTGAAGTTAGTTTCAAAACCAAGCTGCACTCTTGAGATTTCATTTTCTATATTTTTATTTGGTTTGTAACCATAAAAGTTCCCGAGAGACTCCCACTTTCAGGTGCTTATGGAAAGTGTTACCATACAGAATGCTTCTTGCTCTCGAGGGGGAATGGAGAAATCCACACAGAGTAGACATTCAATCCAAACAAAACTTCTCAAAAAACACTGTACTTATACCTAGGGAAACATCCATAAATCACTTCTGTGAATGTGAATTTTATAGGTCTCCTTCCCTCATAATTTTCCCTTTTGTAAATTTCTGACGAAAATAAAATTTGCTGCTGGACATAAAAGTAACGTTGACCATTTCAAGTTAAAAATCAGGAGCCTACATATGATTCCTCAAAAAAAACAAAATTTGCCCCCAGGCTCCATATAATGAACCTGGACATGAGATAACACCATATCCCAGAAACACAAGTATACCTTTCTCAGGAAAACTGCCCACAAAGTGTGGCTTGCCAGAGAGTAAGAAGCTTTGTCAAAGACCCCCTCTGTACCAATATACCTTGTTCCAAGAGCTGCTGTTACACTGTGGGTCACTGTGTCGAAACAGGATCAGTTACCTTCTCCATTCTAAAGCATCCCCCCTCTCCCAACAACAGAAAACACTAATCATTTGTTCGTAAGTCGGAAGAGCTCTTTTTTTTCCTTAAGGATGGATTAAATAGCTCAAAGATAGATCTCAGCTTTATCTTTTAGAGAAAGAGGCTCAAAGGCTGCTCTCAGACTCCATAATTAGATGAAGAAAATGAGCCGGAATCCTTAAGACTCATGGGTGCCAAATCAAAATTCTCTTTAGTGCCAATTATTGACACTGCAGCAAGAAGGCCAGTCCCGCTACCTCCCAGCACTTGTTGCCCTTGGCTGCTCACTGGAGCCACCTGAGAAGTTTGCAGAAGATTGGTGTCTGGGTCCCATGCCAGAGGGGCTGACTGAACAGGCCTGGGATGCAGCAGGGGCTTCAGAATTTTTAAAATCTCTAAACTGATTCTACTGTCTAATATACAGGCAAGTTCTGGTCACTTTTGCCCTCAATGAGGCTGCTTTAACAACTAGATCCTATTTCCTTTGAGAATTTTTTTTTTCTTCCCCCTAATGAAAAGAGTTTAAAATTTTTCTACTGAAAAAAGTCTAAATATACAACTTAATATATTGGATTATAACTTTTTTTCAAGACAAGAAAGTTCGAGGTCAGAGTCCTTTGTGTAAATTCATCCCTTTGCCCCACCTACATAATAAAGATTACAACTCAATCTTAGTGATTAGAGCATATAATATTTTCCTGAGTGTCAAGGAGACCCCTATCAAAGAAGGTAGGAAGGGAAATGTATCAAGATGTTTATGGAGGAGGGAAAGAAAATAAATTCACCGCCCTATCAATATTCCTTACAAGAGCCTTCACAACTTTCCAACCCTCTGGCTTCATCTGGGCTCCTCCTTGACTCATTCTGCCCTACAGTCTCAGTTACAAATTACTTACTCTTAGGTGAAGGTCCTTCCGTCCCATCCCCCTCCACTCTCCACAGCCTGCAGCCTCCAGGGTAGGCAGCCTGGCCACCTCTGTCCCCAACCCCAGTTTTCCAGGTGGTTTCTCAGGGCTGAGAGTGGTGACCCATAAATACCTGTGGGACTGCAATGAGCAAGATGGGTGAGGCGAGAGGGTGTGTCTCCAGGTGCTCTCTCTATGCCTGGTTCCTGCCTACTCGGCCATCCCAGGTACAGGCGCGGCCGGATGATAAGAGGTTCTGGGCCTGAGCCTGGCCAGCACCCCAACTTGTGGGGTAGATTTGACAAAGGCAGTGCTAAACAGGAAAACAGGAGTTAGTGTGTGATTCTAATGTTAGCACTACTGTCTGCTAGCTCCATGCCCTTGGGCAAGTAACAGAACTTTCTAGAAAGAGCCTGTTTTCCCACCTGTAAAACGGAAATTAATGTTTGATCAGATTCCTCACAAAGCTTTCTGAAAAGTAAAAGGTACTCAGAGTTAGATTATTTTATACAGTATTAATTCTCTAAAACATTTATTGTATGCTAGACACTGCCAGTCACTGGCAAAACAAAGATAAAAAAAAGTCACTAAATTCATGGGGTACAGAATGTTCTAGAGGGGAGACCAAAGTACCATAGGGAAAATTACATAATTCAATGTAATAATTAATATACTGGTTGAATGAAGTATCACTGGAAACTCAGAAAAGGGAAAATTTAAATATGTCCAGATATGAAAGTAAAGAAAGCAGACAGGAAGCAGTGAGAGTAATATCAGCCAGCATCTCTAAGGTTTTATACACTAGACACTGTTTGAACCACGTTATATATATGTAATCTCAAGTGAGCTTCAAAACAACCTTGTGAGGTATGCAGGTACTGTTATTCCCATTTTACAGATAAGGCAGCTGAAGTTCAAAACAACTAACCTAAAATCACATGGCTAGTGAGTGAGTGGCAGAGCTGGGCTTTAGCCCTGGGTTTGACCTCAAAGCCTAGATTCTTTTTTTTTTAAAATTGTGATTTAGGTGAAAGTTTACAGAGCAAACTAGTTTCTCATTAAACAGCTAATACCCAAATTATTTGTGATATTGGTTGCCAACCCTGCGATATGTCAACACTCTCCCCTTCTCCACCCCCAGGTTCAGTGCTTCCAAGTTTTCCTGTCCCTTCCTGCCTTCTTCTTTGCTTTTGGGCCAGTGTGCCTGTTAGTTTCGTATATGTGACTGAACTATGAATGACAACCCTCACGTGTGTTATTGTTGGCCCCATAGACCTGTCTAATCTTTGGCTGAAGGGTGAACCTGAGGGGTGACTTCAGTACTTAGTTAAAAGGGTATCTGGGGGTCATACTCTTGGGGTCTCTCCAGTCTCTGTCAGACCAGCAAGCCTAGCCTCGTGTGTGTGTGTTTGTGTGTATTGGAATTTTGTTCTACATTTTTCTCCAGCTCTGTCTGGGACCCTCTATTGTGATCCCTGTTAGAGCAGTCAGTGGTGGTAACCAGGCACCATCTAGTTATTCTGGGCTCTGTCTGGTGGAGGCTGTTTTAATTGTGGTCCATTAGTCCTCTGGACTGATCTTTCCGTTGTGTCTTTGGTCTTCATTCTCCTTTGCTCCAGCTGGGATGGAACCAGTAGATGTTATCTTAGATCAAAGCCTGGATTCATAAACTCTTGGTCACACTGCCTCTATGTTAGGGACTGACACAGTGGCTGCAACGACGGGCTCAAGCATTTGCAACAGTTGTGAGGATGGCACAGGACTAGGCAGTGTTTCGTTCTGTTGTACACAGGGTCACTGTGAGTTAGAATCAACTCAACAGCATCTGCAACAACAACAGACCTTAATCATGGAACCATTTCTGACCTCTTCAGCCTCTGACTTCTGCCCCAGGCAAGGCAAAGCCAGGCACACCACACAGTCCTCTGTACTTCCAACTTCTCTAGTCATACTGCCATTTAACACTCACGTCACACTGACATTATTTGTTTCTGTGTCTGTCTCACCCCTTAGCCTAGTGACCCTCAAGGCCAAGAACAGAATGCAGAAAACAAAACCCGCTACCACTGAGTTGATTCCGACTCATAATGATCCTGCAGGACAGAGTAGAACTGCCCCATAGGGATTCCAAGGCTTTATGGACACAGACTGCCACATCTTTCTCCCGAGGAGCAACTGGTGGGTTCCAACTGCTGACCTTTCCACTAGCAGCAGAGTGCTTAACCTCCGCACCACCAGGGCTTCTTAGAATGCAGCAAGTACCCAGTAAACAGTCGGTAACTAATAAATGTTTTTTAATAGATGAAGAAAGGATGAAATTGTGCTAGGTTTCAAAAGACAGGCAGAATTCACTGGGTTGTTTGAGGGAAACTTTCTCAAAAGTAGAGGCAGCACCCAATCCATTCTTATGTTCTCAGACACTATGCTGTCGTGTTAGGTGCCGTCGCGTGAATTCTGACTCATGGTGACCCCATGTGACACAGGAGAACTGCCCCATAGGAGTTTTCTTGGCTGTAATCTTTATGGAAGCAGACTGCCCAGTCTTTCTACCACAGAGGTGATGGGTGGGCTCAAACCATCAACCTTTTGGTTAACAGTCAACTGCTTAACTATTTGCCCCATCAGGGCTCCCTGCACTTACTTATAGTAAGATGCTTCATAAATGGTGAATAAACTCCAGGCAGAGGAAAGAGTGTAAAGAAATCCAGAGTAGTTTAAGGTTACCTAGTGAGTATGGGTAACTTGGCCAGTGTGAGTCAAGTGGAGAGCATTTGTATTATTTCCATTTCATCACAGACTGACATTTCTATAAAATGCGCTAAAAATGAACTAGTAGAAAAATTAAATAAAAAGACATACAAAACTTAAGCCCAACTATTTATGACATTCGAGGGTTGCAAAATGATTGTCAAATTGCTGTAAAAATGTCTATACCTGTACTCTCGATTTCAGTACTTACCTCCCTGCAGATTGTTAAGAAAGAGTTCTGTCTGCAGATCTTGCTTTATGCGACACTGGGATGGGGCAGGGGTGGTGTAGACAGCGGCTGGCACGGGAGTGGGAGAGATGTCCCCGAGTTGTGCTAGAAAGGACTGTGCGATCACCATGTTCACTGAGGGCTTTCTGTGAGCCAGGCCCTGTTCTATTTCATACATATTAACTCACTTAATCTTTACAACCCATCTATGAGGTGGGTGCTATTATCACCCCCAGTTTAGAGATAGGGAAACTAAGACAAAGAACAGTTAAGTAACTTTTCCAAGATTCCAGAGCTGTTAAGAAGCATAGGCAGGCCTTAAACCTGGGCAGTTTGAACTCTTAACCACTAGACTTTGATGCTTCTGAGGAGCCATTAGATGATTTCTAGCCAGGAAGTGACAACATTCAGATCTACGTACTGGAAAAACCACCCTAGTGGCAGGATGGAGGGCAGAGGTGAGTTAAGAAGCCACAGCAACAAACCAGGCAACAGGCAGTGAGGATCGAGAAGAGCAGGCAGTTAGTGGGCTGTTTTTTTTTTTTTTTTTTTTTTACAGTTGCCATCATGGCAACCCCATGGGTGTCAAAGATGAACTGTGCTTTGTAGGGTTTTTTTAAATTTAGTTTTATTTATTTTGTTGTTGTTGTTGACAATATACACAGCAAAACTCACCAATTGAACAGTTTCTACACGTATAATTCAGTGACACTGATTACAGTCTTCGAGTTGTATAACCATCCTCACCCTCCTTTTCTGAGTTGTTCCTCCCTCATTAACATAAACTCCTTTTCTGAGTTGTTCCTCCACCATTAACATAAAATCACTGCCCTCTAAGGTTCCCATCAAATCTTTCAAGTTGCTGTTGTCAATTTGATCCTATATAATCCTTAAAAGAACGTAATGCTCAAGGCAAACTTTTTTTTTTTTTAACTGTTGCTGCTGTTAAGTATGACCGAGTCAGTTATGACTCATAGCGACCCTGTGTACTACAGAACGAGACATTGTCTGGTCCTGTGACATGCTCACAATCGTTGTCCTGTTTGAGCCCATTGCTGCAGCCGCTGTGTCAATCCATCTCGTTGGGGGTCTTCCTCTTTTTTGCTGACCCTGTACTTTACCAAGTCCTTCTCCAGGGACTGATCCCTCTTGGTAACATGTCCAAAGTATGTAAGACATAATCTTGCCATCTTTGTGTCTAAGGAGCAGTGTGATTGTACTTCTTCCATGACAGATTTGTTCATTCTTTTAGCAGTCCATGGTATATTCAATATTATTCACCAACACCACAATTCAAAAGTGTCAATTCTTCCTTACTCATTGTCCAGCTTTCGCATGCATATGAGAGGACTGAAAACACCAGGGCTTGGGTCAGGTGTCCCTTAGTCCTCAAGGTGACATCTCTGCTTTTCAACACTTTAAAGAGGTCTTTTGCAGCAGATTTGCCCAATGCAATGCGTCTTGTGATTTCCTGACTGCTGCTTCCATGGGTGTTGACTGTGGATCCAACTAAAATGAAATCCTTGAAAACTTCAATCTTTTCTCCATTTATCATGATGCTGCTTACTGGACTAGTTGTAAGGATTTTTGTTTTCTTTATGTTGAGGTGTAATCCATACTGAAGGCTGTGGTCTTTGATCTTCATCCGTAACTGCTTCAAGTCCTCTTCACTTTTCAGCAAGCAAGGTTGTGTCATCTGCATAATGAAGGTTGTTAATGAGTCTTCCTCCAACCCTGATACCCCATTCTTCTTTATATAGTCCAGCTTCTCTGATTATTTGCTCAGCATACAGACTGAATAAGTATGGTGAAAGGACACAACCCTGACACACACCTTTCCTGACTTTAAACCACGCAGTATCCCCTTGTTCTGTCTGAACAACTGCCTCTTGATATATGTACAGGTTCCTCATAAGCACAATTATGTGTTCTGGAATTAAGACCAGATGAGTTGTGGAATGATATCAAGGGCATCACACATGAAGAAAGCAAGAGATCATTAAGAAGACAGGAAAGAGAGGCGGGGCCAAGACGGCTGAGTAGTCAGATGGTTCCAGTGGACCCTCTTACAACAAAGACCCGAAAAAACAAGTGATTCGATTATATATGGCAATCTGGGAGTCCTGAACATCAAAGGCAGAGTTGACGAACCAGACAGAGTGGCAGGGGGAGGAAGAGACAGTTTGAAAGAAGCGAGAGGCTGCTGGACCTGACCCAGTGAGCACTTGAGCCCTTCAGGCCTGAGCAGCTTATGGGTGAGCAGTGAGGCAGGAAAGCGGTCATGCGTGGGAGGCGTATTTTCCACAGCGGGAGAGACCCAGTACCAGAGCGTCTACACAGCCACCCAGAACCAGTGAGTGGCAGCCCTCGATCTGGCAAAAGATAAGTAATTGCTTACAGCCTACCGCGCGGATCAAAAACACCCTCCTTAGGGAAAAACTTCTCTCCCATTTACCTCCCCGCTCCCTGCTCTGCACTGGGTCCCGGACCAGCTTCACCAATTGCTGAGTCCCCTGGGCCAGAAGTAGGATCCGTCACACACCCGGAGCCATTCTCCCTGCCCCGGAGAGTGAACAAATTAACAAACGGGAAAAAATAAACTGCAGGCTCCCCTAAGCCGGGAATCCAGGGTAGGCACAACTCCTTTGCCTAGGCATAGGCATAAGGGATCCACGGACTTTGAGTGCCTTTCCCCCTGCATAGACTTGTGTGGGCCCATCTTAACAGCGTAGGCCCTCATTACCGCAGTACAACAGGGTATATACCGGAAGCCTAACTTCAACTGTTTCAGCTGTGAAGTGGCAGGTTCTTAACATCTGACACTGCTTGATCCATTAAGCAGGGTCTTTACCTACCCACATCAGAGGCCTGAGGACTGGTGGCTCCACCCACACCACCTAGCCACCTACAATAGGGGCCCATGAATAAGAGGTCCCCCAGTCCTTACAGCCATCAGCATTAGGTGCTCACAGTCCGGCTACAAAACCCACCCACCTACGCGCTCCAGGGAACAGGGATATGCCTTCCTCCCAGACACTTGGGGGTGGCCGTCAGCACCCTGCCTTGTTCAGAGTGTGTCCGCCTGTTGTAGCCAGATGCCAGTGCCTACACCAATCACCCATGCCTGTCTAGGACTGTAAGTGAGAGCCTATACCACACATTTGGTGGCTATCTACCTGGGCACCTGAACTGAATCCATACAGGAGGAGTGGGCAGACTCCTGAGCTCACATACCTAGTAACAGACCTAACCACCTAGTGACAAGACATTAGAGCTTCAAAGGTGCCAATAATCAAACTAGCTCATACAAGCAGCCTATTTGGGCATATGAAAACCAAACAAAAAGCGAGGACACAGTAAGCAAACATAAAATAAATATAATAACTTATTGATGGCTCGGACACAACAGTCAATATCAAATCACATAAAGAGGCAATCCATGATGGCTTCAGCAAGCTCCCAAAATAAAGAACCTAAAAATTTTCCAGAGGAGGAAAATTTCTTAAAATTACCTGAGGCAGAATACAAAAGATTAATATACAGAACTCTTCAAGAAATTAGTAAGGAATTAAGCAAAATGCAGAAGACACAATAGAGAAAATTAAAAAGACCAGAGAAGAGCATGATGACAAATTTAACAGGCTGCCAAGTATCCATAGAGAGACAGCAATCAGAAATCCAGAAGATTAACAATAAAATTTCAGAATTAGACAACTCAATAGAAAGTCATAGGAGCAGAATTGAGGCAATGGAAGTCAGAATTATTAGTAAGACTGAACATAAAGCACTTGACACCAACTTATTTGAGGAAAAATGAGATAAAAGGATTTAAAAAAATGAAGAAACCCCAAGAATTATGTGGGACTCTACCAAGAGGAATAACCTATGAGCAATTGGAGTACCAGACCCGGGGGGTGGGAGGGACAACAGAAAATACAGAGAGAATTGAAGATTTACTGGCAGAAAACTTCCCTGATATTATGAAAGATGACAAGATATCTATCCAACATGCTCATAGAACCCCACATAAGGTAGATCCCAAAAGAAAGTCACCAAGACATACTATAATCAAACTTGCCAAAACCAAAGGTAAAGAGAGAATTTTAAGAGGGGCTAGGGATAAAGGAAAAGTCATCTACAAAGGAGAGTCAATAAGACTAAGTTCAGGCTACTCAGCAGCAGCCATGCAGGCAAGAAGGCAATGGGATGACATATATAAAGCCTTGAAGGAAAAATACTGCCAGCCAAGAATTATATATCCAGCAAAAATGTCTCTCAGATACGATGGCAAAATTAGGGCATTTCCAGATAAAAAGAAGTTTAGGGAATTTGCAAAAACCAAACCAAAATTACAAGAAAAACTAAACGGAGTCCTCCGGTTAGAAAATCAGTAACATCAGATAACAACCCAAGACGAGAACAGAGGACAGAGCAACCAGATATCAACCCGGATAGGGAAGTCACAAAAGTAAATCAAAGCTAAAACACTGAAAATAGGGAAACAGATGCCAATATGTAAAAGATGACAACATTAAAACAAAAAAAGAGAGACTTAAAAAATGTAGACACAGATTTTTCATATGGAAAGGAAGACAAGGCGATATAAAGAAGTAAAAGACTGGTATAAACTTAGAAAAATAGGGGTAAATATTAAGGTAACCACAAACAAAATTAACAATTTTACAAGTCAAAATAAAAAAACTAGAAAAATATAAAGACTCAGCAAACACAAAATCAACAACAATGAAAACGATGAAAAGAAAATTCAGCACAGAAAATTAAATGGAACAAAGAAACTGTGAACAACACACAAAAAAAAAGACATCGAAATTACAGCACTAAACTCATACCTATCAATAATTACGCTGAATGTAAATGGACTGAATGCACCAATAAAGAGACAGAGAGTGGCAGATTGGATTAAAAAACATGATCCATCTATTCGCTGCCTACAAGAGACACAGTTTAGACTTTAGACTTAAAGACACAAACTAAAACTCAAAGGATGGAAAAAAATATATCAAGAAAACAACACTCAAAAAAGAGCAGGAGTGGCAATACTACTCTCTGACAAAATAAAGTAAAACCCACCACAAAGGATAAGAGAGGACACTATATAATGATTAAAGGATCAATACACAAGGAGGACATAACTATAATAAATATTTACACACCCCATGACAGGGCTCCAAAATACATGAAACAAACTCTAAAAACACTGAAAAGAGAGAGACAGCTCCACACTAGTAGTAGGACACTTCAACACACCACTTTCGGTGAAGGACAGAACATCCAGAAAGAAGCTCAACAAGGACACAGAAGAGCTAAATGCTACAATCAACCAACTTGATCTCATAGACATATACTGAACACTCCACCCAACAGCAGCCAAGTATACTTTCTTTTCCAACACACATGGAACATTCTCCAGAATAGACCACATACTAGGCCATAAAGCAAGCCTTAACAGAATCCAAAGCATCAAAATATTACAAAGCATCTTTTCTGACCATAAAGCAATAAAAGTAGAAATCAACAACAGTAAAAGCAAGGAAAAAAAATCAAACACGTGGAAACTGAACAACACCTTGCTCAAAAACTACTAGGTTATAAAAGAAATTAAGGATGGAATAAAGAAATTCATAGAATCAAACGAGAATGAAAACACATCCTACCAGAACCTTTGCGACACAGTAAAAGCAGCACCCAGAGGTCAGTTTATAGCAATAAATACACACATCCAAAAAGAAGAAAGGGCCATACTCAAAACATTAACCCTACAACTGGAACAAGTAGAGAGCAGCAAAAGAAGTCCTCAGGTGCCAGAAGAAAGGAAATAATAAGAATTAGAGCGGAATTAAATGAAATAGAGACAAGAAAAACAATTGAAAGAGTTAAGACCAAAAGCTGGTCCTTCAAAAAGATCAACAAAATTGATAAACCACTGGCCAAACTGACAAAAGAAAAACAAGAGAGGAAGCAAATAACCCGATTAAGAAATGAGATTGGTGATATCACAACAGACCCAACTGAAATTAAAAGAATCATAACAGAATACTATGAAAAACTGTACTCTAACAAATTTGAAAACCTAGAGGAAATGGACAAATTTCTACAAACTCACTACTACCTAAACTAACATAAACAGAGGTAGAAAAACTAAATAAACCCATAACAAAAGAAGAGATTGAACAGGTAATTAAAAAACTCCCAACAGAAAAAAGCCCTGGCCAGGATGGCTTCACTGGAGAATTCTACGGAACTTTCAGAGAAGAGTTAACACCACTGTTACTAATGGTATTTCAGAGCACAGAGAAGGATGGAATACTCCCAAACTCATTCTATGAAGCCAGCATAACCCTGATACAAAAACCAGGTAAAAACACCACAAAAAAAGAAAATTACAGACCAATATCCCTCATCAACATTGACACAAAAATCTTCAACTAAATTCTAGCCAATAGAATTAAGCAACATATCAAAAAAATAATTCACCATGATCAAGTGGGATTTATACCAGGTATGCAGGGATGGTTCAGCATTAGAAAAATAATCAATGTAACCCATCACATAAATAAAACAAAGGACAAGAACCACAAGATCTTATCAATTGATGCAGAAAAGGCATTTGATAAAGTCCAACACCCATTCCTGATAAAAACTCTCAACAAAATAGGAACAGAAGGGAAATTCTTCAGTAGAATTAAGGGCACCTATACAAAGCCAACAGCCAACATCATCCTAAATGGAGAGACTGTGAAAGCATTCCCATCAAGAACAGGAACTAGACAAGGATGCCCTTTATCACCACTCGTATTCAACACTGTGCTAGAGGTCCTAGCCAGAGCAATTAGGCTAGAAGAAGAAATAAAGGGCATCAGAATTGGTAGGGAAGAAGTCAACGTATCTCTATTTGCAGATGATATGATTTTATACACAGAAAACCCCAAAGAATCCACAAGAAAACTATTGGAACTAATAGAAGATTTCAGCAAAGTGTCAGGATACAAGACAAACATACAAAAATCAGTTGGACTCCTTTACATCAACAAAGAGAACCTCAAAGAGGAAATCACCAAATCAATATCATTTACAATAGCCCCCAAGAAGATAAAATACTTAGGAATAAATCTAACCAGAGATGTAAAAGACCTACACAATTAAAACTACAAGACACTACTGCAAGAAACCAAAAGAGACCTGCATAAGTGGAAAAACATACCTTGCTCATGGATAGGTAGACTCAGCATTGTGAAAATGTCAATTCTACCCAAAGCAATCTACAGTTACAATGCAATCCTGATCCAAATTCCACCGGCATTTTTTAATGAGATGGAGAAACAAATCACCAACTTCACATGGAAAGGGAAGAGGCCCTGAATAAGTACAGCGTTACTCAAGAAGAAGAACCAAGTGGGAGGCCTCACACTGCCTGATTTTAGAACCTATTAT
The DNA here is from genome assembly GCA_030035585.1 of Dugong dugon. Classification (NCBI taxonomy): domain Eukaryota; kingdom Metazoa; phylum Chordata; class Mammalia; order Sirenia; family Dugongidae; genus Dugong; species Dugong dugon. Next base: position 96,950,811 of record CM057462.1, read on the forward strand.
ACTGCCACGGTAGTCAAAACAGCCTGGTACTGGTACAACAAATACATAGACCAATGGAACAGAATTGAGAATCCAGACATAAATTCATCCACCTATGAGCAGCTGATATGTGACAAAGGCCCAAAGTCCATTAACTGGGGAAAAGACAGTTTCTTTAAGAAATGGTGCTGGCATAACTGGATATCCATCTGCAAAAAACTGAAACAAGACCCACACCTCACACCATGCTCAAAAACTAACTCTAAATGGATCAAAGACTTAAATATAAAACTGAAAATGATAAAGATCATGGAAGAAAAAATAGGGACAATGCTAGGAGCCCTAACACATGGGCATAAACACAGTATGAACCATAAGTAACAATGCACAAGCACCAGAAGAGAGACTAGATAAATGGGAGCTCCTATAAATCAAACACTTAAATGCTCATCAAATACTTCACCAAAAGAGTAAAAAGACAACCTACAGACTGGGAAAAAATTTTTGGGTATGACAAATCTGATCAGTGTCTAATCTCTAAAATCTACAAGATACCGCAAAACCTCAGCAACAAAAAGACAACCCAATTAAAAAAAGGGCAAAGGATAGGAACAAGCACTTTCCCTAAGAAGATATTCAGGCAGCTAACAGACACATGAAGAAATGCTCACAATCATTAGCCATTAGAAAAATGCAGATCAAAACTACAATGAGATATCATTTCACCCCAACAAGGCTAGCATTAATCCAAAAATACAAAATAATAAATGCTGGAGAGGCTGTGGAGAGACTGGAGCACTTATACACTGTTGGTGGGAAGGTAAAATGGTACAACCACTTTGGAAATCAATTTGGTGCTTCCTTAAAAACCTAGAAATAGAAGTAACATACGATCCAGCTATCCTGTTCCTTGGAATATATCCTACAGAAAGAGGAGCCGTCACACAAATAGATATATGCACACCCATGTTCACTGCAGCACTGTCCACAATAGCAAAAAGATGGAAACAATCTAGGTGCTCATCAGTGGATGAATGGATAAACAAATTATGGTATATCCACACAATGGATTACCATGCAACAATAAAGAACAATGATGAAGCTGTGAAACAGAACATGGAGGAAGCTGGAGGTCATTATGCTGACTGACTTTAGTCAGTCACACACAAGGACAAATATTGTATAAGACCACTATTATAAGAACTTAAGAAAAGGTTTAAAGACAGAAGACAACATTCTTTGATGGTTAGGAGGGTGGGGAAGGAGGGTAAGGGTTATTTACTAACTACACAGTAGATAAGAATTATCTTACATGAAGGGAAGGACAGCACACACTACAGGGGAAGTCAGCACAACTGGACTAAATCAAAGCTAAGAAGTTTCTGAATATAATCAAGCACTCTAAGGGACAAAGTAGCAGGGGTAGGGGTCTGGGGACCATGCTTTCAGGGGACATCTAGTTCAACTCACATAACAAAGCTTATTAAGAAAATGTTCTGCATCCTACTTTGGTGAGTGGCATCTGGGGTCTTAAAAGCTTGCAAGCGGCCATCTAAGATGCAGCAATTGGTCCCAACCACGTGGAATAAAGGAGAATGAAGAACACCAAAGAAACAAGGAAAGCAGTAGCCCAAGAGACAGAGCCACATAAACCAGAGACTTCATGAGCCTGAGACGAGAAGAACTAGATGGTACCAGGCTACCACCAATGACCGCCCTGACAGGGAACACAACAGAAAGTCCTGGATGGAGCAGGAGAAAGCTGGGGTGCAGAGCTCAAACTCTAATAAGAAGACCAGACTTAATGGTCTGACTGAGACTGGAGGAACCCTTGAAGGCATGGCCCCTGGATTCTCTTATCAGCCCAGAACTAAAACAATTTCCGAGGCCAAGTTTTCAGACAGGGATTGGACTGGACTGTGGGACATAAAGTGATACTCGTGAGGAGTGTGCCTCAGCTCAAGCAGATACAAGAAACTAAACAGGCAGCTTCTGTCCGGAGGTGAGATGGGAAGGCAGAGAGGGTTAGGAGCTGGTTGAACAGACATGAGGAATCAGGGGTGGAAAGGAGGAGTGTGCTGTCACAGTATGGGGAGAGCAATTAGAGTCACATAACAACGTATGTAACAGTTTTTGTATGGGAAAACATTTAAAAAGACAACAGGAAAGAAAGGAAAGACCAAAATGGATGTTAGAAGAGACTCTAAAACTTGCTCTTGAATGTCGAGCAGCTAAGGCAAAAGTAAGAAATGATGAAGTAAAAGAACTGAACAGAAGATTTCAAAGGGCGGCTCGAGAAAACAATGTAAAGTACTATAATGACATGTGCAAAGAGCTGGAGATAGAAAACCAAAAGGGAAGAACATGCTCGGCATTTCTCAAGCTGAAAGAAATGAAGAAAAAATTCAAGCCTCAAGTTGTAATTGTGAAGGATTCTATTAAATGATGCAGGAAGCATCAAAAGAAGATGAAAGGAATACACGGAGTCATTATACCAAAAAGAATTGATCGATGTTCAACCATTTCAAGATGTAGCACATGATCAGGAACCAATCGTACTGAAGGAAAAAGTCCGAGCTGCACTGAAGGCACTGGCAAGAAACAAGGCTCCAGGAACTGATGGATTATCAATTGAGAGGTTTCAACAAATGGATGCAGAGCTGGAAGTGCTCACTCGTCTATGCCAAGAAATTTGGAAAACAGCTACCTGACCAACCGACTGGAATAGATCCATATTTATGCCTATTCCCAAGAAAGGTGATCCAACCAAATGTGGTACTATTGAACAATATCATTAATATCACACACAAGTTAAAACTTTGCTGAAGATCATTGAAAAGTGGCTGCAGCAGTATATCGACAGGAAACTGCCAGAAATTCAGGCCAGATTCAGAAGAGGATGTGGAAGCAGGGATATCACTGCTGATGTGAGATGGATCCTGACTAAAAGCAGAAAATACCGAAAGATGTTTACTTGTTTTACTGACTATGCAAAGGTATTTGACTGTTTACCTGTTTCATTTTTTTTTTTTTTTTTACTAGTTAAGCTAAACTGTTGTTTAGTTTTCAAAAGACACTCAATAGGGTTTTCAATAGCTGATTTTCCAGAAGTAAATCACCAGGCCTTTCCTCTGAGGTACCTTTAGGTAGACTTGAACCACCAACCTTTCCATTAGCAGCCGAGAGCATAACCATTTGTGCCTCCCAGTAGCCTAGTTAGGAAACAGATGTGGTGCATTTTGGATGTGCGCAGAGGTGACGGTGGAGCTGGAGTGAACTGAAGGGGGAGAAGTTTGGGATGCCTCAGGTGAATGGAGATGTCTTTAACTGATTTAGAGAAGGCAGAAGAAAAACAGGTTTTGAGGGGAAGACAATGAGATCAGTTTTAGACAATATCTACCTGAATTTTAAGAGCCTAAAATAGACAATCTGCAGTTGGGAATACTTGTGTCTTGGGAGAATTCTAGAGACTTTGGTCTTACCATAGTTTATTGAATTCAGGTAGCTACTATTTTTATCCTAGTTCTTCTAAGCCACTTTCCTCCTCTTCTCTTTTCCCCATTGTTCCTGTTGCACTTAAAATAGTTTAAACAGCAGGAGTTCTCCAATCCGAAACTTTCCTCCCTCTAAAGATAACCCACAGCATATAATTTAAAAAGCAGGAGTTCCCTAACCCTAAACATTTCTTCCTTTGAAAGTAACACATAGCATATATCCAGGATACCACACTCCCTGCTCTCTACAGCTTATCTCTAAACAGAAAGCACTGGATTTTTCAGCGATGTCTTGTTTGCATTTTCATTTAATCCAGACAATTTACAACGACCTACAATGACCTCCATGATCTGGCCCCAGCCTACTTCTGGAAACTCATCTCCCACCATGAATTCATTCTTTATGCTTCCACCACATTAAAGAAACCCAAACCCAATGCTGTTGAGTCAAATCCGACTCATAGCTACATTACAGGACAGAATAAAACTGTCCCATCTCCAAGGCTGTAAATCTTTATGGTAGCAGACTATCACATCTTTCTCCCATGGAGCAGCTTATGAGTTTGAATTGCCAACCCTTCAGTTTGCAGCTGAGTGCTTTAACCACTGTGCCACCAGGGCTCCTTTCTTGTCCTCAAACAGACTAAGCTCATTCCTATCTCAAGGCCTTGCTGTCCCCTCTACCTGGAATGCTCTTCTCCCTGATTTCACCAGGCTAGCTCCTCATTATTCAGGACAGCTCAAATGTCACCTCCTCGGAGTGGTCTTCCCTGAGCACCTTTGCTAAGGCAGCCTCCAATGTCCCCAACCCATCTCTGTCGACCTCCATCCTCCGTTTTGGTGCCTTCACAGTACTTAGCCCTTTCTGAATTTATCTTGTTAATGCGTTTTTCACTCAAGGAACTCTGTGTATCAGTTGTACAACACGATCAATGTTAACTGGTGTCACTAAACTGTACATGTGAAAAACTGCACTGGCAAATGTGCTATATATATTTTTACAACAATAAAAAAACCATTCTGGTGTTTGTTAAAAACTGAAAAAGGATGAACAGATGGAACCTTTGCCCTGAATAAGCTAAACGGTTCATAGAAAAGAAACATCTGAGTACAAGAGGGGTGTCACAGAGCAATACGTCACCTCCTTGTGTTTATCCCCCTTCCAGCAGGCTGCCCCTCCAGCCCACACACTTGGTGGACATCTCTGCTGTTGCTCTTTTCTTGCTGTTCCCTGTACCTCCAGGGACTGTGACAGAGGCAACGTGGTGCCACAAAAAGAGCACGAACTTCAGTGTCAGGCAGACCTGGATTCAAATCAAGATTCCACCACCATTCACTACTGTGGCCGTAAACACAGTATTCAACCAATACCTTCAAACAAGTATCTTTGAGCCTGCTTCTTCACCTGTAAATGGAGCCAGTATAACCTACCTACCTCACATAGTTGTAAAAAGTGAGAAAGTGTATGTAAAGCTCCTAGTACATGTAGTACACAGCTGTGGCTCAGAGAGTATCATTAACACATCAAATTAATTGTCAGTAGATTATACTCTCTCTATCAGTGTTTGTTGAATGCATTTAACTATATGAGTAACTTCAATTGAGGATAAAGTTGATAGATATTACGTGAGCACTATAATCATAATTACAATTAAACAACAGTTAACAACCGAGGACTTACTATTACCATGCTGAGTGCTTTACGTACATTAACACCACCATTCCTTAATCCCAAGACTGTGTATCATCAATTCTAAAAGATGTATTTTATTCACATTTTAGCATCCCTGAAATTGGAATGACTCTTTGTGGTAGGCAGAAAAGCTCCCCAAGGGTGTCCCTGGAGCTCATAAAAGGTTACATTACATGACAAAAGACTTTGCAGATGTGATTAAAGTTACAGACCGTAATATAGGGGGACTATCCTGGAGTATCCAGGTGGGCTTATTCTAATCACATGAGTCCTTAGAAGCAGAGAACTTTCTCTGGCTGGAGGCTGAGAGATTTCGCAGGAGGAAAGTCAGAGAGGTTCCTAGTGGGAGAAGGGTTTGCTACAAGCAAGGGCAGGAGAGAGCTCTCTAGGAGCTGAGGGCTGGTCCCCAGCAAGAGATGGGGGCCACACTCCTACAATCATAAGGAACCTGAATGGGCCTGGAAGCAGATTCTTCCCAAAGCCTCCCGATAAGAGGCCAGCCCAACTCGCACCTTGATTTAGACCCTGTGAAATCCAGAGCAGAGAAACCAGCCAGGCCCACCCGGAATTCTGACCTACTGAACTGTAAGCAGTAAATCTGTGCTGTTTTAAGCTGCTAAATTTGTGGTAAGTTGTTATGGCAGCAATAGAAAACTAATATACTCTTAAAATTGACGTGGGTTACAGTTTGATGGCAGCATTTTTTTTTTCCTTTCTTAGTGGCACATAAAATAATGGCATGCACCTCAAAATCAATGGTATCTTAGATTTGATGATCTCCCTTTGCCAATGAGTTAGTTCCTACTCATGGTGACCCCATGGGTTACAGAACTGCTCCATATGGTTTTCCTGGCTGTAATCTATACGGAAGCAGACTGCCAGACCTTTCTTCCTTGGCACCACTGGATGGGTCTGAACCACCAACCTTTGAATTAGTAGGTGAGCGCAAATCATTCACACCATCCAGGGACCTAGATTTGATGATATACTGTGTTATTATCTACTTTACAAATGGGCAGAGAATCTGCGAGGTTAGCCAACTTGCCCAGGCCATTCAGACTGCCAGCTCAAGCTCTAAACCATCATATGTGCTGCTAGAGAGCTCTCAAGAACTACAGTATCCTGCCGAAAGACCGAGGAATGACTGACATGACCTTCCCAGGCCCGTGTCTGACTTGTGATCCCTAATACAGTTAATCACAAAGATGCAGCTGGGTCCAGAAGGTACCTGCTCTTAGCAGGATGAGCACCTAAAGGTGCTAGGTACCATTCTAAGTACTAATGACAGAATAACAAAGAGTCTGTCCTAATGGAGCTGACACTATGGCAGGTGAGACAGACAGTATGACCACAGATAAAGTGCTAGAAGAAAAACAGCACCCAGATAGCCTTAAACTGACTTTCACAAAAGAAACTACCCACATATTCAGGAGTTGAACAGAAATAGAGTGCTGGGCCTGCAAGAGAAGATCCTTTTTTTTTAAGATCTTTCATGGACTGCTGCTAATGTGGGAATTCTGAGAAAGAGTTCGTTGCTATTTTGCTTTTTATTTTTTATTTTTTTGATGGAAATACATGCCAACTTTATGCAAGACGGACTCATACAAATTCCTAAAAACAAATAAAACCACAACTACCTTTTTAGCAAACCATGATTTCCCTCTCTTTCAATGGAATTTCATTTTTAAAAAGATGAAAATTCATTTTATATTAAAATAGTATCCCAATAGGTGACTGGGAAGCACTGCTGAAAGAAAAATGATTCTCTGCAGTTCGAACCTCATTCCCTTTGTAGAATTCTGAACTCGGGCGCGTCTGCTTACCTTGTATTTTTACTTTCATCTTTCATTCACCTTGGAAATAGAGAAGCCACCTCTCTGCTGGTGGAATCAAAAGGAGAACAAGAGCCCAATTCAGTGGGTGAACAAATGTGACATACACAACCTTCTTTCAGGAGATACGTGTAAATGGAAAAGCTAGATTTCTGAAAAGATTTTGCAGAAAATAGCACTGGAATTTACAAATTCTCAGTCTCTCTCTCCGCTGCTCTCTTTCTCATTTGTTTCTGTTTGAGAGAGAGAAATTCTAGACTAGAAGATCATCTTCAGAATGGTTTTGGAGAAGTCCCAGTTTAATAATACCATTAGCCGAAAACTATTTATAATTCAGACATTAGCAACTGGCATAAAACCCTACTTTCCACTTCTCCAGATTTTGCATGGACAAAGACAATTCGGCAGCCCACTCTATTCTTGGGCTCAAAAGAGCCATCACATTCTTAAGTCTGTATTTAAGAGACTCTGGCAGAAATGTACACAAGAGACTTGCTTAAATAAGAAGGAAAGGGCAACAAACGCCCACCAGAGGATCTGCATGTCATAGTGACCACGAAAAGGTGTACAAATGGCCCCAAACCTCAACCTCACTCATAATTAGAAAATTTAAAACTACTGTAAGTTACCATTTCTCAGCAACCAGATTAGCAAAAATAAAAAGAGCTGACAACAGTTTTTCCTGGTGGGGTTGTGGGGGCATAGGCAGTCCACTGCCTTGATGATGGACGGGCAAAATGGCTCTACCCTTCCGGAGGGGAATTATAAAGACATTTGCTCTGTGATTCAGCAGTCCCACTTCTGGGAACCAATCCTTTAGGTATATCTGTAAAAAGCAAAATTACTTAATAAATGTTTATTCATCACAGCACTGTTTGTTTAGCAAAAGACTGGAAACAACCCAAAGCTCCAGCAATAGACGACTGGTTGAATGAACTGTGGTACATATACACAATGGAAAACTGTTACATTGTTTAAAAAAAGAACCTGGGGCAGCTCTATGCTGATAGAGAGAGATCACCCAGACATACTGCTAAATGAAAAGAGCACGTAACAAACCATCTTTTATGAAAGGGAGAATAAAAAGATATATTCGTATTTGGTTGTATTTTGTACAAGAGATTAACAAAAGTTGCTACCTGTAGAGAGTGAGGGAAAAGCATGGATGGGGATGGGATGGGAGCAAGACTTCTCAGTATTTATCTTTTTACATGGTAACATTGGTGGTTCAGTGGTAGAATTCTTTTTTTTTTTTTGGTTTATACAACATACATTTATAATCTCACAGTTTCTTGGGGTCAGGAGTCCAGGTACAGCCTAGCTAGACTCTGTGCTCAGGGTCTCACAAGGCTGGAGTCAAGGTGTTCACTGGGGATGTGGTCTCATCTGAGGCTCCTCTTTCAGTTATTGGGGTCTCTTCCAGTTGTTGTTAGCAGAATTTATTTCGTTGAAGCTCTGGAACACATGGCAGCCTGCTTCTTTTTAAGGCCAGCAGGAGAATCTCTTTGCTCTAGATATTCTTTTAAAGAGCTGACCTGATTAGGTCAGGCCCACCCAGGATAATCTCCCTTTTGATTAACTCAAAATCAACTGATTAAGGACCTTAATTCCAGAACAGTGGTCAAATGCTTGCCTTCTATGCAGGAGACCTGGGTTCGATTCCTGGTCAATGCATTTCATGTGCAGCCACTGCCACCACCCATCCGTCAGTGGAGGCTTACATGTTGCTATGATGCTGAGCAGGTTTCAGGAGAGCTTCCAGACTAAGACAGACTAGGAAGAAAGGCCTGGTTATCCACTTCTGAAAATCAGCCAATGAAAATCCTATGGATCACAATGGGCTGATCTGCAGTCAATCATGGGGATGGCTCAGGACTGGGCAGCATTTCGTTCAATTGTACATGAGGTCACCAAGAGTCAGGGCCCAACTTGAAGGCAGCTAACAGTAACACCTTTTTATATATATGATTGTGAGGTTTTTTTTGACCATATAAATATATTACCTTTTTTTTTTTCAATGATGAGGTTGTATAAGCTATTTTTCAAAGGAGTGTCAAAGACAGGACAAGACCAGTTTGGAAAAAGCAAAGCTAAGGAGGAGTCCAGCTCACGACATGGGGTTTAAGAAGCCTGGGTTTAGGCAGGTAATGTCTCACATGGGCGTCAGTAAGTCAGAGAAACCTCAGTCCAGAGTTCAGGAGGTGAACACACAGGTGAGCATGCAGAGCCTGTCCTCCGACCTGTTTTATATCACCTGCTGGGTGTGGGTGGCCTGGAGCCCCAATGATATTTATTACAGCCAGAAGGAAGTCAGAGAACTACAGGTGAATGGGAAGCAAAGGCAGAAACACTAGAATTACCTCCCAGGCCACTTGCCAGGAGTCTTTATTTACTTTCTGGATTTAGACAGTAATGGCTGAAGCATGCTGCTCATAAAATATTTATGTTAAAAAAGAGGGCAAAGCATGTGCTGGAGTATTCTGCTTAATCCAACAGAGAGATTCCTAAAAAGTTGAGACTCTCAGTAAATGCAACAGGTGAGTTTGCGATTTAGAAAAATTCTATAGTGGATCCTTGTTACGAATGGTCATATCCTGGTATTTCTGTTTGGAGAATTTGAGTCTGACTGAAGATGGCTGCATTCAACCAGATGAAATGTGAAAGGCTTTCAAGTTTCTTCACCTGTTGGCTTTCTTCATAAGATGCAGTCTCTCCACAAAATACAAGGCCAAGGACCTAAGTACCAACCACCACCTTTATATCTACCCTTAGATATTAGAGTTAGACATTTGAGAACCACTGCCTTAGTGGTCTGAATTCACCTAGCAGCGCCAGGGAAAAAAACCTGGCAATCGACTTCATAAAGATTACAGCACTGAAATTCCTACTAGCGCAGTTCTACTCTGACACACACGGGGTCACCATGAGTCAGAATAGACTTGATGGCAATGGGTTTGATTTTTGTTTTGTTTTGTTTTTTTGGCTTTAGCAGTTAGACCCACTAAAAATGGCCCATCCTACCTGCTATGTAATTGCTTCCTAGGAGAGGTGCCAGGAAGAGGAAGTTAATTCTGATAGCAGGCTTTCTAAAGGATCAGCTTAAAACAGAAAGCACGCCAGAATTGCCAGCTAGGACGAAAGGAATACAGACTAACTCCCTTTCCTAGTTTTTGGAAGTTCTGGCCACAAGGCCTCCCCAAGCCTGCCCCACTTCTTACTCCAAACTACAAAAGTCCTTTTCTGCAAGAAGCACGTTAAGTTCCAAAGGCTCCTGTAGCCATGAATGTCTGCAGCCTGTCCCCAAGGAGAAGGCCCACAGCTGGCCAATAAATAGCATCAATCTCTTTTCACATTCCTAGGAGTCACCACTGCATCCCCTTCATCAGGCAGACTGCATAAGGGGTGCAGGGACCCCAGACTGTATCAGACAATACTCTGTTATTGGGGTTCAACTAACATTAAACAATGACAACAACCTCAACTGCTTAGTCATTACCTGCCCCTTAGGAAGAAGCCCATCAAAGAGAATAATCACCACTGAAAATGAGTTCCTGAGCAGATATAATCTATTTTACTTTTTTTGATTAAAAAAGAACATCAGCTCATGTGCGTTGCTGGCATACACTGCAGAGAACATAGTTTTATTCCTTCATTCCAACAGCATTTATTGAGCACTCACTATGGGCCAGGCCCTGCTGGCTCATGGCTTTGGAAGGTTATTGTGGCTGAAAGGGCCTTGAGAGGTAGAGCTACTGTTGGCCACAATGTTTGTGCCTTTGTGCAAGTTAGAAAAAAAGCAACCCCTCCAAGTGGACCTAGTCTTGCTGGTTTGATGGAGTCAGAAAGAAGTGTCCCTTCATTCTGGCAGAGGTAGTTCTAATCCAAGATACAGGACTTGTTGAGCAGATTTCAGCCCCTACTTGCCTCCTTGGCCAGGCATCCTTGTGCAGTGAACAACCGGTACGACAGTTCAAGGCAGCACTGTCAAGAAGACACAAAGCAACCTCTCCGCTTCTTGGCCAGACATCCAACCCACCCCTGATGACTTCTGTGAGCAGTCAATCATGGCCTTACACATCCATGCAAAGCCCCATGGTCCAATGTGCAGGCCATGGTCTAATAATTCAAAAGGTTTAGTTAGTCTAGGTACAGGTCAGACACCAAGTCTGCTGGTTTCAACTTTTTCCAATTTGCTTGTGATTCCGGTTGAATAAACCAGCTGTGATGCTTTTATCTTGCTTTTCTGAGAGCCTCAATAAGGTCCAAGCAGTTCTGGATTTTAGCTCACACTGGGATTTAATGGATTTCAGTTTGAATCTTCATTTGAGGAGAAGCCATATGCTGCTCAACAATAATTGCTCCTCGATAAACAGACAAAATGTGAGGTCACTGTAAGCTTGGGGTCTAAGTCAAAGGGTCCCAGTGGAGGCTAACGGCTTAATGCCCAGTGGTCAGGGACATCTTGGCTGGCAGCATCTGCAGCTAAATAAAAGACTGATTATTATACATCCAGTGAAGATTCCACCCCAATGGACTCATGTGGGTTTGCATCAGCTGTTCTGAATGAAGGCAACTCTATACACATAATGCAAGTGTAGTGATGACCAATTCAGGGCCCCTCCAGTGAGCATTTGTGATCATGCCAACCCCAAGTGAATCAGAGCTTAGCTTCTCTCCTCAGTCAACAAGAGGGGGTCCTGTATGTTAATTACGTGACCCGGACTGCACGGGGAATGGTAGCCTATTCTGTAAGAAAGCACATGGAATACAAGGCCTCCTGCCCCTCTAGCCCCAAAGTCACCACTTATAATCAATAAATGTGAGAATCACAAAAGATGCTCAGCAACTGATTCACTAAGGTAGACCAACCTAGAAGTTCTTTCAGCTACTAATCCTGCAGCAGGGTTGAAAGTATCAAAAATCTTAACAGTCTGCAACACTCTGATTTTTATTGTACAGTAATCCTCTGAAATGCAGACCCATTAAAAAAAAGACAAAAATCCTCCTTGTCAGAGGACGGCAGCCAGACACTAACAGTTAAGCACTTTTACGATACCCAATAAAGCCTGACATGTTAAACCAAACATTTTAAGTGACACTAGGAATGATTTTCAAGAGCAACTTGGCAATAAACCGAATATTCCATTTATAAGTTACCTCCAATCAAATCACCTCTACTTTCTGACCCTGGATCCAAACTACCTGCTCACTACTCTCCTTTCCTAAAAGAAGACACATTGGGAGGTTGGCAGCAGGACAGCTCCTTCGTCTGTACTATCAAGGTCCCCTCTAGGAATCCAGAGGTGCACTTCACAGGTCACTGAAGACTGGATCTCTGCAGCAATTTTGGAAGCTTCAACTTCCACACCTGGAGAGGGGTAAGCTCAATGAGAGGCATGGAAAATTCTCTCAGGTGGATTATCTAACTCCTAATAGGAGCGCTCTCCTCATATTTCCTTTGGTTTGATTTACAGCTTTTAAATTTAACGTCTTCTATAATGCCCTCTTCACCCTCATCTCTAGCTAGAGGTACCTCCACTGTGGTTCTGAATCAGAACAACTCTGGGTCAAATTCTGGTTTTACCACTTCAGCAAGGCTCGGATCTTTAGAAAACCTTAGCTTGCTCATCTGGGCTTCTGTGAGGACTAAGCAAGATAATATATGTAAGGGGCTTAGAACATATGTAGAAAAGCTCAACACGTGGGGTCACCCAATTATACTGTAATTATTTTTATACATTAAACTTTCCTGTGAAACTTAGAGAGCCTATGTCCTACTCATTATTACCTCCGAGATGTCTGATACACTGAAGGTGCTGTACAAACGCATGTTCGTTCACAGAGGGCCTGGATCTCAGCAGTGACAACTTCCATAAAGTCAAGCTTGGTGGACTTGGTCTATGTGCAGATTATAATTACCCACTTTGGATTTTTCAAACATCTTTTATGAAGATAAACCTACAAACTTCTATAAGGGCCCCTCTGTTGCTGTGGTGGTGGTTGTGCTGGCATCTAGTTGACAACTCAAGATGACCCTAACCACAACAGAATGAAATACTGCCCAGTCCTGCACCATGCCCATGATCAGCTGCAGACTGGACCCTTGTGATGAAGAGAGTCTTCATTGGCTAATTACCAGAAGCTGATCACCAGGACGTTCTTCCTAGCCCACCTTTAGTCTGGAAGCTCCTCCGAAACCTGTTCAGCATCAGCAATTCTCACTATGAAGGTTCTGACATTTAACTTAAAGATCTTTAAGGGACAGGCAAGCTGGTTATTATTTATTTTGTCAAAACAAGAAAATCTTACTATCTGTGGTCAATAAATCAGAATATTTACTAGGTAACTGTTACATTAATTATTATATATACATGTTCATTGGGGAAAGTGGGAAGAAAAAAGGGGGGAGCACCATAATCCCACCACTTATTTATCTATATTTTCTGTCAGCCTTTTTTTCTATTAAAAAAAATCCTTTTAACCCAGTTGTAACTGTAATGATGCACCGTAACTGCGCACACTGCCTTTCCCCTACTTACCCTACCATAACATGGACTTTACGGGTTACTGACTCTTTACATTTCTAATAAAAAAGGAAAACAGCAAACAATTATGTGAGATCAAAAGAGTGACATTTGCCAAAAAGCAAAGATGAGAAGGCAGGAAGGGATGAAAAATCAGGACGAAAGGAAACAGGGAACCTAGGATTGAAATGGGGAGAGTGCTGACACACTGTGGGGAATGAAACCAATGTTATGGAATACCTTATGGACAAACTATCAAATGGGAAACTAATTTGCTCTGTAAACTTTCACCTAATGCACAATAGAAAATTAAAAAAAAAAAGGAAAATAGGATTGAGATCTAAAAGAATAATTTTGTTTGAACAAATTAAAGAAATACTGCAATCCACTTCACATCTAGGAGATGCAATGACAGTTACCTAATTATACTCTCCTACTTCGTAAGCATTTTTTAAGTTACGGTTTTTTTAGAATTTTGAGAAATATTAAAATTTTCTGTCATCGGTTTCCTATTTCAAAAATACATACTTATCATATAACATTTAGAAAAACACAATTTCAGTAAGTGATGATTTAACGTTAATATTTATTGAACATGGACTATGTGCCAGGCACTGTTGTAAATGCTTTACATGGATTAACTGATTTTTTCCTCACAACACCTCATTGAGGCACAGAGATATTAAATATGAGCCAGGATTCCATCTATAATGTCCTAGGAGTGAAAAGAATCAATAGTTCATTCAATCAAGCCCTCCGCTATTTCAGTGTATAATGTCATAGGCAAAAAACCATGCATAATAATATAGTACCCTTTAGAGTTATTTAAAAATATTATAAACCACCATCTCTGCATCCCTGGGGAACAATTAGTAAAATGAGAACTCATCTGCGGCATGCGTTTAAGATTACAATTAGTCCAATTCTGTGCACCTGATGCACAGAACAACAACAACAGCTTAAACGGGTTTGTTTTAAATTGGAAACATTTTTTAAATTTTCAAAATGATTCAATGATGTGATGAGTAGATCCTACAAATTAAGTGAACATTCATTTTCACATTAAAATTTAAAAATAAACAATCATAATCAGTCCTAAACACTTTTTAATGGCTTATCTGTTGGCATTAGACATCAGTACATGAAAAAGTAAATAACCAGATAGATACCCTTGGGTCATATTTTTTCACGTTGTAATTAAAAATCAGATTTGGTTAAAGACAAATACTTATTCTGTTCCTGGTATAATTTCCTATTCAGGGCTAATAACCATGACTGTTTGAAACATAAATTCTCTTTTAAATTTTAAAGATAATTGATAAAATATTTTGATCACCTGGCTCTAATTATATGACTGAAACTTCAGCACTAAAAGCATATTAAAACTAGTAATCCTTTAGTCACAAACATTCATACTGATGTGGTAGAAGGATAACATACACATATTTAAAAAACAAAAACACCGTTGCGTTCAACCCTATAGAATAGAGTAAAACTGCCCCAGAGGGTTTCCAAGGAATGGCTGGTGGATTCGAAGTGCGCATGTTTTGGGCCGGGGAGAGCGGGGAGGGGTGTGTGTGTGTGTGTGTGTGTGTGTGTGTGTGTGTGTGTGTGTGTGTGTGTGTGTGTGTGTGTGTGTGTGTGTGTGTGTGTGTGTGTGTGTGTGTGTGTGTGTGTGTGTGTGTGTGTGTGTGTGTGTGTGTGTGTGTGTGTGTGTGTGTGTGTGTGTGTGTGTGTGTGTGTGTGTGTGTGTGTGTGTGTGTGTGTGTGTGTGTCTGTGTGTGTGTGTCTGTGTGTGTGTGTCTGTGTGTGTGTCTGTGTGTCTGTGTGTGTGTGTGTGTGTGTGTGTACACACACACATATAAATACATGATATCTATATCTATCTATGTATTGATCTATTTATGTATCAGATACCATCTTTGGAATTTAAAATTGCTCTATCTAGCATTTTCAGTTCAAACTGCCATCTTGTAATTTATCCAACAGCTTGCTGCTTGTGCAAGATAGGTAAGTAAAATATCTGCTTGTGCAAGACAGCTAAGTAAAATACCTAATAATTTTGAGCATTTACTATGTCTTAGGTATAGTAGTTTCCAAAGATTGTTTCATATACTTCCAGAAAAACTCTATGACGTAACAGAATTTCAAATTCTCATGGACTGTAGACATTCTGGAGCCATGAACGGTGGATGAACCCCTGAAACTATTGCCCAGAGATAATCTTTAAACCTTAAACCAGAAATATCCTCCGAAGTCATCTGAAAACCAAACAATAGTTTAGTTTCACTAGTAAAAAAGGTTTGCCTTGAGCATTATGCTCTTTTAAATCTTTCCATATGGGATCAAATGCACAACAGCATCTCAAAACATTAGATAGGAATCTTAAAGAGCAGTGAGTTTACGTTAGAGAGGGAGGAACAACTCAGAAAAGGAGGGTGAGAATGGCTGCACAATTTGAAGAATGTAATCAATGTCACTAAATTGTACATGTAGAACCTGTTGAATTAGTGTATGTTTTGCTGTATATATTCTCAACAAAGAAATAAACTATGTCAAAAATTTAAAACAAAAAACAACTATGAGGTAGAGATCACTATTATCCCCATCTTATAGATCAGACTGAGAAAGGTTACATAACTAATACTCCCATTGAGCTCTGTCTGACACCAAAGCCCACACACCCCAAACCACCATTCAACTGCTTCTCTTCCAAGCTGGACCTCAAAAATTTACTTGATTTCCAAACCTTAACTCTCTAGATTAAGCTTAAGCTGACATATAAAACATAAAAAACCACCCAATACAAATCTAACACCATAAATAACATAATTGGAAATGTGAAAGCTTTTTTCTGTTAGAGGTTTTCAACATAAAAAAATAAAACGACAATCTAATTTTGAAAGATTTTTGACTGAGAGAGGTTTACAACTTAAAAAAACCTGATATTAACTAACCATTTATATTTCCTTAATTTTTTTTTTGACTGTAAAACCCTTTGCTCTCATAACTTGATAAACCACCCATGCTTTCTAACACAAGCCCAACACCACAAATCTAATTGTTGGAGAGCTGGTCTCTCAAATAAGATTGGAGCTTTCCACAGAGAAAATATTATTTTTGTAATACTCATCTTTTCAGTCTTTTGTGAAAAAGTTTCACGTTATACATTTCTACACAAATCCAGTCAGGGTTCAATACCTACTGAATCACTTGGGTTAAACACAGTAAACAATACTACTCCATTTTTTAAATCATTTTTATAATGTACAGTAATTAAAACTGTTCAGTATTTTTTGGACCTAAACCAGTAAGTACTTTATGGTACTGGTTAACTGTTAGGGAAGGTAAAGGAACTAAACATTTGATCCTCAAGTCCTTTCATCAGGGAAATCTATGTGAAATTTTTTTTTTTAAACTACGTGTGTGTGTGTGTGTGTGTGTGTGTGTGTGTGTGTGTGTGTGTGTGTGTGTGTGTGTGAATAACATGTTCCTGTTTATTGGAAAACAAGCCTGCTAATATATACATTTTGGCTAAAAAATAACAAAACAGCTCCTTACTGAATTTTTACTGACTTGAAGGATTATTTTGGCAACAGTAAAGTCCAATCCTGTCCTTCTAACAGTGCCTGCCTTCCTGGTTCTCCTAGGCGAGGTCCACGATCCGGTGATAATTTACACAGAGCCGAGAAGCACCAGCAATGGGGCAGTCTGATGACTATACTTTAAAAGCAAAGCCAAACCCCGTTTTTAAAATAGAAAACACACACACACAGACCCTGCTTCTGACAACATCCGAGAGATTCATTATAGACAATCTAGTCAGGAGAGGCTACAACTCCTCCAGGAAATATAAACAGCGTCGGCAAAGACAGAGGCGGGAGAGGAAATAACTGATGGGAAGGAAGCTAATCATGTGAAGTTTGTCCAACTCCATGAGATCTAATACATTCCTGGTTTGTTTCCACCGAAGCAGCCATTAAACGTGCCTTGACACGTGGGGGAAGGGGGCCTCCCTTCTCTCCGGTTTTTGGCCATTTTCCTTCGCTGTCCACTTGTTTGCATACAACCACACCCGAGCCAGGATGACCATAAGATGCCAGACCTCATCAGATCCCTCACTTAGATTTCGAGGTGTTCAAAGTTTCACTCCATGGAGCCGAGTTTAACAAAAATCACGACTTCCTTTTCCAAACTTATGAATGGCTTACAACATACAAACACAAGGCAAGGGACAAGTGAGTGTCGGGAGACCTTGGTTTTATTAGGGCATATCAGTTAAAATTAGCTTTAATGGCTACGCCCTAATTTTTAAAAAAGCCACCCGATTCACGCAGTTTAAGTACCCGGCAATACATATACACATACATATGTTACCCAAGACTCATGTCTGAGCCTTAGCCTCCCCTTACTATCTGCAAATAAAGTGTGCAAAAGGACAGTCTCGAATCACTGCTCGAGGTCCCCTTCGGGATGTGTGATCTGGCTTCTCCTCCCTGAGACCCGCTACTTCCCCACTAGACCCCAGCGCAGATCGGGTTCCAGGACTGCGCTCCGCCCGCTGGTCCCAAGAAAGAGCAAAAAAGTAGGCAACAGGGACGTGGCGTCCCCCCCTAGTCCCTAGATGCCGCCGCGACTCTATTCCTCGGCTGGCTCCCCCAAAGCCTGGCACCGTCGCCAGCAAAGGGCTGAGAAGGCTAGGGGCCTCTCCAACCTGGCGCGGGGCGCAAAGCCGAGGGCCCGAGAGGAAGGGAGCGAGTGGAAAGACTTTTCCTCCGCCCCCGCCTCCATCCCAGGATCCACGTCCCCGTCCCCAGCTCGGAAGGGCCCCCAGCTTCCCGCGCCGCCGCCCGTCGAGGGCTCAGCGCCCTCCCCAGCGGCTCGCCCGCGCCGTCTCGGACTCCTCATTGGTGTCTCTCGCCCTCCCTCCCCCACCCCTTCTCCGGCGCCCAGTGCCCAGAGCAGTCCCCGCCCTCCGGGACACTCTTCCCTCCTTCCTTCCTTCCTTCCTCCGTTCCCTCCCTCCATCTCGCTTCCCAACCCCGGGAACTCAGAGGCGGCCCCTGAACTCGCCGGCCGACGCCCCGCGCTGCGCGCTGGTCCCCGCGGAGACCCGACTCGCCACCCGCGCCCGCCGCTCGGTACACACTCGCCTGGCCGTGCGTTGTCCCGCCGCCGCAGCTGCCGCCGCCGGAGACTCAGTCTCTTAGGTCTCCTGGAGACAGCTCCAACCTCTCCTCCTCCAGTTTCTGCTCTTGCTCCTCGGGGCTCCGCCTCGCTCGGGGTAGGCGGGGCAGACGCCCGACGGGCGGGGCGGCGGCGGCGCCCCGGCGAGCAGTTCGCAGCCCCGGACGCTTTCCTCTGACCCTGGCCCTCCGTCTGGCCCAGACGCCCTGGTTGCTCACAAGTTCGGCCGTGAAGCCCAAGTCGTTTCCCCGCCGGCAGAGGGGAGAGGTTGGGAACTGGTTAAGCTCCGCGAACGTCTGGTTCCTATGGTCATCCGCTTTTCCCCAAATTCTCACAGAGGAGCTGGAATTCGATGTGAGACCCCCACACCAGGACTCGGCTCCTGCATGGGGCTGCTCAGACTCCTCGAAGTTTCCTTCGCGTGCAAACGCCCCCTTAGCCCGTATGCCAACGGTCCCCCGGGCCCGCGGAAGACGCCAGCTGCCAACCCCCTACACAAAAGTTAGGCTCAGCTCCAGGAATTTCTTAAGAAAACAGTAACAGTAAAATTTAAAGAGCCCTGGGGCCATGGAGAGATTTTGTTTCCCAGAAAGTGGAGATGTAACGGCAGGTTGTTGAGTTTGAAGCACATCCACCTATCCTGAGCTTCCCCTCCAACTCTTCCCTTCCACCCGGTGAAATCTGTTTCTAAGTGCTCAGTACCTGGCTGAGTTAGTGCGTAATTAATTAATTGGATTCGTTTCTTCTTTTCTTGTTGGATTCCGGATCTAGTAGTTTGGGGAGTCACATCTGCTTCCACAGACTTCAAACTATTTATACAACCATTTAACAAACATTCAGTGAGCACCAGCTCACAGGGAAAGATACAAAGATGAATCAGACGTGGCTCACCCTCAAAACGCTTAAGACTCTAGAAAAAGTAAGGAAGGTGTATGTGCAGAAATATTACACCCAGCACACTTCTCATACTCCTAAGTCTCTGCTTTCCTGTGCAACATGGTGGAGATAAAAGAGCAAGGGAGGCCAACCAAGTCACTTTAGAACCAGTGTGGATAGAGTCTATACTTGAAATAGCATCTAAAAGCATTAATGGGAATGTTTGTATGTTGAATTTCACCACCTGAAGCAAGTCCTCATGGAAGCTTGGAGCTAAGGAATATAGTCAGAACGTTTTCTCTATTGCTTTCCGACCCTATTCAAGTATCATTCTTAGTGAAATCACTTGAGCAGGGGTGCAGAAAGGGATGTTGCAGGTAGAGAAGGTTGTGGTTGGGTACCTAGCTCTGGGCGTATGGTCTTAGGAACCTGTGGATGGTAATGGTTTTGGGGGTGTAGGCCACTGCTTTCCAGGGAAACCCTTTATTTCCTGCTCTGCACAGTGGTAGGAAATGTTTGACTGACTTACATGTGCTGACAGTTCAAAGGATATACCCTAAACATACAAACAGCCTGATGCCAACAGGGACGGAGACAGTCACATACTGGATTTTGTATCTTTTGGGCTGAGACTGCAGAATTGGTTCCTACTGCCATACCACAAGGGCATTTTATAGCTAAGTGCTTTCACCTATGTAATCTCATAAAAAAAGAAAAAAAGTGTTGCCGTTGAGTCAGTTCCAACTCATAGCAATCCTATAGGACAAAGTAAAACTGCCCCATAGGGTTTCCAAGGCTGTTTATCAGGTGCGGATTATCCAACAGGCAACGTAAACACGGTGTTTACCTTGCTTACCGAATCATCCGTAGTGAACAATTTCACATTTTTCACCACATCAAAGATTCTGCTTCTAACAACGCAATCCCGATCCAAATACCAACAACATTCTTCAAAGAGATGGAAAAACTAATCATTACCTTTATATGGAAAGGGAAGAAGCCCCGAATAAGTAAAGTGCTACTGAAGAAGAAGAATAAAGTTGGAGGACTCACACTACCTGACTTCAGAACCTACTATACAGCTACAGTAGTCAAAACACCCTGGTACTGGTACAACGACAGATACATTGACCAATGGAACAGAATTGAGAACCCAGATGTAAATCCATACACCTACGGTCCCCTGATCTTTGACAAGGGCCCAAAGTCCATCAGATGGGGAAAAGACAGTCTTTTTAACAAATGGTGCTGGCAAAACTGGATATCCATTTGCAAAAAAATGAAACAGGACCCACACCTCACACCGTATACAAAAACTACTTCAAAATGGATCAAAGACCTGAATGTAAAGCCTAAAACTATAAAGTTCATGGAAGAAAAAATAGGACCAACACTTCAGGCCTTAATACATGGCATTAACAGTATACAAACCATAACCATCAACGCACAAACCCCAACAGATAAGCTAGATAACTGGGATCTTCTAAAAATCAAACACCTATGCTCTTCAAAAGACTTCACCACAAGAGTAAAAAGAGTACCTACAGGCTGGGAAAAAATTTTTGGACAGTACAAGTCAGACAAAGGTCTAACCTCCATAATCTACAAGAAAATCCAACACCTCTACAACAAAAAGACAAATAATCCTATTAAAAAATGGGCAAAGGAAATGAATATACACTTCACCAAAGAAGACATTCAAATGGCCAACAGACACATGAGGAAATGCTCGTGATCACTAGCCATTAGAGAAATGCAAATTAAAACCACAATGAGATACCATCTCACCCCGGCATTACTGGCACGAATCAAAAACACTGGAAATAACAAATGTTGGAGGGGCTGCGGGGAGATGGGAACTCTTATGCACTGCTGGTGGGAATGCAAAATGATACAACCATTTTGGAAAATGATATGGCGCTTCCTCAGAAAGCTAGAAGTAGACATACCATTCGATCCATCAAACCCACTCCTAGGAATATATCCTAGGGAAATAAGAGTTGTCACTCATATGCACACCTATGTTCATGGCAGCATTGTTCACAATAGCAAAACGATGGGAACAACCTAGATGCCCATCAACAGATGAATGGATAAACAAACTATGGTACATACACACAATGGAGTACTATGCAACGAGAAAGAACAACAATGAATCTGTGAAGCATCTCATAACATGGATGAAACTGGAGGACATTATGCTGAGTGAAATAAGTCAATCACAAAAGGACAAATATTGTATGAGACCTCTATTGTAAAGACCCATGAAAAAGTTCACACACAAAATGTAAGAATCTTTGTTGGTTACCAGGGATGGGAGGGGTGGGGGGGGGGAAATACTAAATAGGCAATAGATAAGTGGTATCTTGGGTGAAGGGTGAGAAAGTACACAATACAGGGGAAACTAGCACAACCTGTACAAGGAAAGGTCATGGAAGCCCCACAGACACATCCAAACTCCCTGAGGGACTGAGTTGCTGGGCGGAGGGCTGTGGGGACCATGGTCTCAGGGAACATCTAGCTCAGTTGGCATGACACGGCTTATAAAGACAATGCTCTACATTGTACCTTGGTGAGTAGTGTCTGGGGTCTTAAATGCCTGTGAGCGGCCATCTAAGATACTCCATTGGTCCCATCCCTTTGGGATCAAGGGAGAATGAAGAGAACAGGATACGAGGAAAAGATTAGTCCAAAGGACTAATTGTCCACAGCTACCAAGGCCTCCACCGGACTGAGTCCAGTACAGCTAGATGGTGCCCGGCTACCACCACTGACTGCTCTGACCAGGATTACAACAGAAGATTCTGGACAGAGCTGGAGAAGGATGTAGAACAAAATTCTAACTCACAAAAAAAAAGACTGGATTTACTGGCCTAAAGGAGACTGGAGAAACCTTGAGAGTATGGCCCCCAGACACCCTTTTAGCTCAGTGGTGAAGCTACCTCCAAGGTTCACTGTTCAGCCTGGGAGTGGACAGCCCCGTAAAACCAAATGAGACTAAGGATGTACAGTAGTCCAGTGACAAGGGCCAAAAGGCAGAAGGGGACAAGGAAGCTGGTGATAGGGAACCCAAGGTTGAGTAAGGATATTGTTGATGTGTTGTGTGAGATTGTTAACCATTTTCATAGGGCAACATTTGAGAAACTGTTTTGTTCTGTAAGCCTTCATCTTAAGTGAGAATAACAGCACAATTGGAAGAGCGTAGTCAATGTCACTGAACTGTGTATGTAGAAATTTTTGAAACGGTGTATCTTTGGCTATGTGTATTTTCACCAAAAAAAAAAAAAAAAAAGGTTGAGAATTTAGAGGGTTAATATGTCGTGGGGTTGTTAACCAATGTCATAAAACAATATGTGTACTACTGTTTCATGAGAAACTATTTGTTCTGTAAGCCTTCACCTGAAGTACAATAAAATATAAAAAAAAAAAAATTAAAAAAGCAAAAAGGTTCTGCTTCTAGGTATGCCTGGCATCCATCTCTCTCCAACGCCATAGCTCCTTCCTTACGGCCTCTTCAAATTTACAGTCCTTGACAGGGACAGATTACCCAGGAAACAAGGTAAACACGGGTTTATTTACTAATCTGTAGTAATCAATTTCACATGGGTTTCACAGCGCTGACAAACTGAAACCCACGTGAAAGTGGTCACTACATATTAGTAAGTAAGCACAGGTAAGCCTGTGCTTACCTTGCTAACTGGGCAATCCAACCTTGGCTGCAATCTTTATAGAAGCAGACTGCCACATCTTTCTCCTGCGTAGCTGCTGCTGGGTTTGAACCTTTCAGTTAGCAGCTGAGCACTTAACTATTGCATAACCAGAGCTACTTGTAATCTTCTTGTTAGGTGTTGCTCATAGCGACACTATGTACAACAGAATGAAACTGCTGGGTCCTGCGCCGTTCTCAAAATTGTTATGCTTGAGCCCATTGTTGCAGCCACTGTGTCAATCCATCTTGTTGAGAATCTTCCTCTTTTTTGATGACCCTGTACCAAGCATAATGTCCCTCCTGATAACACATCCAAAGTACGTGAGATGAAGTCTCGCCATCCTTGCTTCTAAGGAGCATTCTGGCTATACTTCTTCCAAGACAAATTTGTTGGCACTTCTGGAAGTTCATGGTGTATTCATTATTTTTCACCAATACCATAATTCAAAGGCATCAATTCTTCTTTGGTCTTCCTTATTTTTTATCTAGCTTTTGCATGCATATAAGGTGATGGAAAATACCATGGCTTGGTCAGGCACACCTTAGTCCTCAAAGTGACATCTTTGCTTTTTAACACTTTTGAAGAGGTCTTTTGCAGCAGTCTTGCCAAATGCAATATGTGGTTTGATTTCTTGACTGCTGCTTCCAAGGGCATTGATTGTGGATCCAAGTAAAATGAAATCCTTGACAACTCCAATATTTTCTTCATTTATTATGATGTTGTTTACTAGTCCAGTTTTAAGGATTTTGTTTTCTTTATGTTGAGGTGTAATCTATAGTGAAGGCTGTGGTCTTTGATCTTCATCAGTAAGTGCTTCAAGTCCTCTTCATTTTCATTAAGCAAAGTTGTGTCATCTGTATATTGCAAGTTGTTAATGAGTCTTTCTCCAATCCTGATGTTGCTTTCTTCTTTATATAGTTCAGTTTCTAGGATTATTTGCTCCGCATACAGATTGAATAAGTGTGGTGAAAGGATACAACACTGACGTAGACCTCTCCTGATTTTAAACCACGCAGTATCTCCTTGTTCTGTTTGAACAACTGCCTCTTGGTCTATGTACAGGTTCCTCATGAGCACAATTAAGTGTTCTGGAGTTCCCATTCTTTGCAATGTTATCCTTAATTTGTTATGATCCACACAGCTGCATGCCTTTGCATAGTCAATAAAACAAAGGTAAAAAATATGTTTTTGGTATTCTCTGCTTTCAGCCAAGATCCACCTGACATCAGCAATGCTATCCCTTGTTCCATGTCCTCATATGAATCCAGCTTGAATTTTGGCAGTTCCCTGTCAATGTACCGCTGCAACTGTTTTTGAATGATCTTCAGCAAAATTTTATTTGCATGCGATATTAATGATATTGTTTGATAATTTCTACATTCTGTTGGATCACCTTTCTTTGGAATTGACACAAATATGGATCTTTTCCAGTTGGCTGGTCTGGTAGCTGTCTTCCATATTTCTTGGCATAGACAAATGAGCACCTCCAGCGTTGTATCTGTTTGTTCAAACACCAAACGTCAGTTCCTGGAGTGTTGTTTTTCGCCAATGCCTTCAGTGCAGCTTGAGCTTCTTCCTTCAGTACCATTGATTCTTGACCATATACTACCTCCTGAAATAGTTGAACATTGACCAATTCTTTTTGGGATAGCAACTCTGTGTAGTCCTTCCATCTTCTTTTGATGCTTCCTGCAGTCAACATTTTGCCAATAGAGTCCTTCTATATTTCAGCCTGAGGCTTGGACTTTTTCTTCAGTTCTTTCAGCTTGAGAAATGTTGAGTGTGTTCTTCCCTTTTTGTTTTCCAATTCCAGGTTTTTATGCATTTCATTATAATACTTTATAAAACAAAGAAGAAGGATCAGTAGTTGGAAAATATGGCCTTGGTGATAGAAACAGTGCTGGAGATTGCATGATAGAGTTTTGCAAGACAAACAACTTATTCATTGCAAATACCTTCTTTCAACAACATAAACAGTGACTATACCTGTGGACCCTATCAGATGGAATACACAGGAATCAATTCTACTACATCTGTGGAAAGACCTCAGTATCATCAGTCAGAACAAGGCCAGGGGCTAACTGTGGAACAGACCATCAATTGCTTATATGCAAGTTAAAGTTGAAGCTGAAGAAAATTAAAACAAGTCCACGAGAGCCAAAATACAACCTTGAGATATCCCACCTGAATTTGAAGGCCATCTCAAGAGTAGATCTGATGCATTGAACAGTAATGACTAGACGAGTTGTGGGATGACATCAAGGGCATCATACACGAAGAAAGCAAAAGGTCATTAAAAAGACAGGAAAGAAAGACCAAAATGGATGTCCGAAGAGACTCTGAAACTTGTTCCTGAACATAAAGTAGCTAAAGCAAATGGAAGAAATAATGAAGTCAAAGGGCTGAACAGAAGATTTCAAAGGGCGTCTTGAGAAGACAAAGTAAAGTATTAAAATGAAATATGCAAAGACCGGGAGTTAGAAAACCAAAAGGGAAAAACACATTGGCATTTCTCAGGTAATCTCATTTGTCCCTCACAAAAACCTGGAAATTTAAGTGTCAAGAATGTAAGCGGCTTGTTGAAGGTTTCTAGTTCAGTGCTATTCAGTGTGGCCTAGGGAACAGTGACAGTCTGCAAATGGTTTATTACCCATCTGTGATGGGACAAGTATAGAAAGGAAAGATAAGTATGTAGAAACTTTTATAGCAATTTGACAGTAATTTTATATCTGTTGAATCTAATAATGAAAAATGTGGCCTTGCATTTTGTGTTTTTTTTCTCATTATTCATTTTGTATCATCATATTGTAAATAAGTATCATTCTGCAAGAGATTGAATTTAAAGTACCATGGATAGTTTGAGAAGCACTGATTTAATTAATGAATTGGAAGGCACGAATAATAAGTGCTAGAACTTAAACAGCACTTCCTACGTGACAGATGTTCTGAGTGCTTTAAATATATTAATTCTTTTCATCCTCCTGATAACCCTAGAACAGAGGCACAGGGAGGTTAAGCCATGCAGCTCATAAGTGGCAGAGGCAGGATTTGAATCTGGGGTGGCTGGCCTCAGACTTTGGGCTTCTACCTACAGCCCTGGATCCAGTGTTCTTTCTACTTGGCTGGTATTTTCCAAACTTCAGTCATTCACATTCCATCTTCATATTGGTACCTCCTATATGCTTTTTAATTGACTCATTTTTGTTATTTCTTATGTATATTAACCTTGCTGTTAGTAATTATACCCATGAAATTATGGTCTGCATAGCCTAGTGTCAGCCTTTTTTACACCAGTTCACATTAAATACATAACTATAGCAGTGGCTACCATTGCTCCTCCATATCTCCTCAGGTCTTTTCCTAGTTCTGTGCGTGTTGTACCCTTCCTTTCATTCCCACTGGACAGCACCTACATCTGGTCAGAGCACCACCCTCAGCTGCAGGAATAAATTTGCTTGTGCACAGGACAAGGGAAGTGCTAGGGAATTAATGACCCCCACCCCCACCCTGAGGCTTTCACCAGTGACTGAGAAGTGTCCCTAATTGGGTCAACTCTGAGGTGGGTCTACACTATCTGCCGAGCTTGATACTGCATCCTTGCTTGCCCTTCTTCCTTTTCCCAGTTCCATTTCTCTTCCTAGTCACACTTTCCACGTAATTGTCCTAGGAACACATCCTACTCAGAACTGGCTACATGATTTTTAGGGCCCAGTGTAAAAATCAAAATGTGGGGCTTCTTGTTCATAAATTATTAAGATGGCAGCAGCAGAACTTTAAACCAAGCAGGGGGTCCATCTAAGCTTGTAACTGAGGCCTCAGCTGAGCGGGAACTTGGAGCTGAGATGGCTCTTCAGAGTTATCCAAAATTGAGGCAAGAGGGCTGGGCCTTTGTAGCTCCCATACCCTGAAATCCTGGAAAGAGGTGTAATCTTGGACAAGGCATTTCCTTGAGACTGAGGGCAATTCCCAGTGATATATGCAGCTGAGAGTGGCCAGAAGCCAAATACTCCCAACAGCTGGGGAAAAGGTACGTCAGCCCTGAACAGGGAATCTGGCAGATGCTCCACAGTCAGTATATGCTGTAAGGGGCATATGCAGTCAGCTAGAACAGGAATGCCCACCCCAGGAGGGCCTGACCCCTCCCTCAGTCTTCCATGAAGAACTGGGGCAATAATTGATTGCAGTTTACCTTCTCAAGCCATCACCTATTTCATTTCCTATTCTTTTCGTTCTCCAGACTTTTTTTTCCCCAACTCTTTTCTCCTTCCCTTTTAATGTTCTTGCCCAACTGTTTTATTTTTCTCAGTGGTACTCAAGATAAAAAAAAGAAAGAGTGGCAGTGTAATGAAGTGACATATTATGCATTGTGAGAGTCGATCTTTGGGATTCAGTCCTGGCTTTGGCACTAGAAAGCTGTTTGTATTTGTGGCCATCATATAACTTTACTTGGCCTCTTCTGCTTATCTTTAAAGTCAGGGGGCTGTAAGAGAATGATCTCTAAAACCCCAATTCTATGCAAATTAATTTTTATTAAAAAAGTGGCTTTCTCTTCTATATAATGCCTCATGAAGCAAGCAAGAGAAATGGTTTTAGAATTCAGTTGAGCTTATGTTTAAAATCAATTGCAATTCATATGCAAATCTCTACTTCTGTGAATTTCTATTCAATATTCAACAACACCCTAACTGGAGGGTCAATCAGAAAGTGATGAGTGAAGAAACATGGGGGGAAAAAAAATAAGACAAATTTTTAGTCAGCCTGTGGGTGACCATGTCTCCACAGACTTCAGAATAAATTTTATAGGATATCGGCTTTGCTCCCTAAGGATTTTATTTGTCCTATTGCACATGGCCACATTCTTTGTCTGAACCTGCCCTAGAAGTTATGGAGTGCTACCTCCTTTAGAATATGCTACCTGGGTAATAGCTTCACAAACTGGTTTTACTGCTCAGTCAGAGGCTGCCATATTGCCATATAGAAGTTAGGTCAGGGAGAAGCACCCACAGTCTTGGAAATCCCCAAGTAATCTGTTGAAACATGCATCCCCACAAGCAGGAGCTATGACCAAAACTGTGGCTATAGATCAGAAGGCATTTCAACAAAGCTCCATCCTTAAATGGGAGGAAGCCTTCAGAGGCCTGGGTGTGGGTGGCCCAAGACTGAGGACTAAGTCAAATCAGTTGCTTAGTAACTCAACAAGAGCTTTCTGACTTATTCCATAGCTATGCCCCCTGGAGAGCTGAAGTCCTCAGACATTGCTGTCTAGAGTCAACTATATGGTCCCAAGAGTTGGTAAATTGCCCATCAACAGGGGAATTTAACCAGTAGTCAATAGGAAGTGGAGATATAAAGGACACCTGGAACTGTGGGGATTGCAACTAACGTCACAAAACAATATGCGTAGAAATTTTTGTATGAGAAATTAACTTGAGTTGTAAACTTTCACCTAAAGCACACACACACACACACACACACACACACACGCACACACACGCACAAACCAAAAAAAAAGGACACTCGGGGAGATTGTTTAGCTAAGTCGTGGTACCTCCATTCAAAGCCCATGTTGGTGGGGGGCAGATGTAAATCTAAATACATTCATATGAAAAGATGCCCTGAATGTAATTTAGAGCGTAGAAAGTAGGTTATAGAATAGCATGTATAGAATTTCCTATTCATGCGTAAAAATCATACACATACATATACATATACACACTCACACACAAATCTCTATATGAATATATCTGCAATAATGTTTGCCAAAATATTAACGGTGGTTCTCTAGGGGGCTGAGATTTCAGGTACCTTAATACTTTTTTATACTTTTTTTTTTTTTTACAGTGAACATGTAGCTTTTTCATAAATCATGTGCCTTTTTTCATATAAAAAGGAAAAAAAAAAGGCACTGTGTAGACTACAGGTTGGCAAACTATGGCCAAAGGACCAGACTGCTGGACACCTATTTTTGTAAATAAAGTTTTATTGGGACTCTGCACACATTCATTTACCTATTGTCTACCCCTACTTTTACTCCACAACAGTAGAGTTGAATAGTTGCAACAGACACTAGATGGCCTACAAAGGCTAAACTATTTACTGTCTGCCTCTTTAGAGTAAAAGTATGGCAACCCCTGCTATAGACAATTGGACTAGAAAACTTCTTCAGTATGACAGATTACGGTCCAGATTTTACCAATTCTTCAGGTTTCGATATATCTGAATTTTTTGTTTAAAAGAATATATTGTCTATATATTTTATGCTACCTTCCAGTTCTGAGTAATGACTGTAATAACAGAGCAAGATGGCAATACCAGTATTTGGGTAGTTAATGTCTATATATTCTTCTTCCTCCTTCTCCTCCTCTTTTTCTTTTCCTTCTTCTGCTACTGCTTTTCCTCTTGTCATTCTTCTAATGGGATAAAGGTCCTTACTGTGGTCTACATTTTGCCTCAGATACTGCTCCAGTTGAGAGAGGGCTAGGGTTGAGGACTGAGTTTCCTCTCTCCTCCTGGCTTGGGTCTTTCTAAGGTAGAACAGTTGAGGAAGTCCTGGATGAAATCAATGATCATGGGGAAGAGAGCTGAGGTCTTAAAGAGCAGACCCAGACCTGGAGGAAAAAATCCAGGGGAGCTGAGGGAATGGAACTATGGGGGAAGGGAGGGTGGCAGGCTCCAGAGGAAAGGCTGGAAGGGGATGGAGCAAATTTTCTCCTCCCTCTCTTCCTTTATCACTCCCTCTTTCTATTTTCCATAGAGCTCCCTCTCCCACACACTCCATCAGACACCTCCGGAAGTCAATCCATACCCAAACTGGTACTGGGACCACAGATGATGAACAAATATAAAAAAAGGTGCTCAACCTTCCTAGTAAACCAGGAAATTGAAAACAACAATCAAACACCTGGGGGAGGGTTTAAACAGGAGAAGAATGTGGTCAGAACACTCTCTAAACAAATTCACCTTTGTTAGATTCAAAATGCTAATGTGTTGTATAATTCTTAGGACAGTCTTGGGACAGAAATGGTTCATATCTTTATTTAAAAAAATACCGAGATAACAGAGTAATACCAATAATAATGCTGAAATTCCAGCACTCTACAATACCACGTAATATTGGAATACTAAAAACAGCATTATAATCACTTTTCCTGAGATTCCCTGACACTATGACAACACATTTTAGATATTTTGGGAACCATGCAGTGTAAATGTTAGTTACAGAGGTTGCAGGCCTGGCACTTTCCATTCTCACCAGTGTGCAGAGCTAAATGAAATTAACAGGTCTGTTACTAGAGTCTCAGAGGAAATACTTTTCCATTCTCATCACAATTTAGCTCACAAGTCCTCATGGTTGACTGTGTATGAGTCAAAACCCAGTAGCCTGAGCTATAGATAGACCAGTAATCTAATCATTATTTACTGGGCTGCTTCTCTTTCTGACACTGCAGAGGTCTATATTTTCTTCAGGGAAGCTCTGGGATGAATGGCTGATGAGGAGAATATTTCTGTTAAACAGCTTAATTACGTAGTATGTAAGTACATCCCATATCAGGGCCCACATCCAGCTGTTCTGGTTCTGATCTAGAAATGAGGCAAAGGCCTGGCATTGCTCACACTGGCATTAGTTACCCTTGCTTGTATGGTCTATGTAAGCTGGGTAGCACTGTCTGTGAGGAGCAAACATCCCAAACCACTTTTTTGTATCTGGAGGCTAGAAGAGGAGATTTAAAATATTTTCCAATGTGAGTATTGATTACAAAACCTTAAGAATCGTTGGTTCCTATGCATGAAAGAATTCAAATTTTGGTTTGAATCTCAAAGGTTCATGGAGTCTTGAGGGCAGGATGTACAGTGGTTAGGAGCACAAGTTTTGGATCAGGAAGACTAGCATTGAATACTGGTTCTGCGAAGTACTAAAAACCCATCTATTGCCATCGAGTTGATTGGACTCATAGTGACTCTACAACATACTAGCTGTGTTATTTCAGACATACTACTTAACCTTTCTGAACTTTGGTGTCTGCATCTATGAAAAGGGGATGATAGTACCAGGTCTTCGAACTGGTTTGTTCCAGTTTGACCCCCTGCTGAGAAGCCCTGGATAGTGCTTGTCTTTCTGGGTTATGTGAGGATCAAAAGTTAATATATGTAAAGTATTTAATATAATGTCTAGCACATGGTGAGTGCTCAATAAGTATAGTTAAAAATAATAATGAATGAAAATAACATATGAATGCTATGAATGATGGTTTCCCTTTATTTTTTGTTTCTTTACCATTTGCTGAGATTCTCCCCCTCTGAAAGGTGCCTTGCAGGTAGTCAGGCAGCCTGTCTGCTTAATTCTAGCCAAGTTATCTCTGTAGATTGATGACCTTAGATTTAGAGTCCTAGAGAATCTTAAGGGATCACTTGGTCTACAGTTTGTGTTTTAAAGATGAGAAAACTGAGAATTTGAGAAGCTTAATGACTTGCCCAAGATCATACAAGGTCCACTTGTTAATGGCAACATGGGATAGAGGGCAGAGCACTGGCTTTAGAGCCAAATAAACCTGGATGAGTTCCAGATCTACTTGGGGACAAGCTACTTAATCTGTCCAAGCTTCCATTTCCTCATCTGTAAGATGGGAATGTTACGCTTACCTCAAGAAACCATTACAGGAATTAGAGCTAAGTATATAAGCTCTCGTATATAAATAAATAATATATAATTATATTAATATATAATAAATATGTTTATATAATACATATGTTTATATATTATATATAATTGTATATAATATTATATATAAATGTATATATATATTTATATAAGAGAGCTTATATTAAAAAAAACCTGTTACTGCAGAGTCGATTCCGACTCATAGCGACCCTATAGGACAGAGTAGAACTGCCCCATAGGGTTTCCAAGGAGCACCTGGTGGATTCGAACTGCTGACCTTTTGGTTAGCAGCCATAGCTCTTAACCACTACACCACCAGGGTTTCCAGAGCTTACATACATATCTCTAATTCCTGTAATGGTTTCTTGAGAGATATGTATATATATATGAGAGCTCACGTGCATAGCTCTAATTCCTGTAATGGTTTCTTGAGAGATATGTATATATGTATATATATATATATATATATATATGAGAGCTCACGTGCATAGCTCTAATTCCCGTAATGGTTTCTTGAGGCAAGTGTAACATTCCCATTTTACAGATGAGGAAATGGAAGCTTAGAGAGATCTCTGGGGCCCTGGAGGCTTAGTAGTTAAGAGCTCAGGCGGTTAACCAAAAGGTCGGCAGTTTGAATCAGCCAGCCACTCCTTGGAAACCTTATGGGGCAGAACTACTCTGTCCTATAGGGTTGCTATGAGTCAGAATCGACTCGATGGCAATGGGTTTGGTTTCTGGGTTTTACATAAACTCTCTAGCAGAATACCTAGGACATAGTTATCCTTCAATATATGGGAGCTGTTATTATTATTATTTCATACTGTAATTATTATTATTTAACATACTCTTCCTTTCTTTAGAGTAAATATCCCCCATTCCTTCAATTCTCTGTGCCTTAAGACTGTGACCCTTTTAGGGAGAGCCTCTGGGTTCAAATTCCGGCTCGACTACTAGCTAGCTATGTAACCTTGGGAAACATAATTAATAGATACTTAATTTTCTCTTCTGTAGAACAAGGGTAATAATCACAATTTACATTACAGTGTTGTTGAGAGGATTAAATAAAATGAACACGATAAAAAGTAAAACAGCACAGTAATCTCTCAATAAATATTAGCTTTTAGTATTAATATTATTATTTTAAAACATTTTGTAATATAAACTTTCATTTCCTCAGAAGGGTCAGTAACTGTCACTGTATTTCGCTGAGAGTGGGGAAGAACTATGAAGAATAAAGGGCTATGGAATGAAGATGTAGCTGGTAAGGGTAGAAGGGCAGGTAAATTGCAGCCCTTTCTCTGTAGTGCAAGTGTTCTCCCTTTTCGTGCAGGAAGTCAGTTCCATTCAGTTTATTTCAATTCACCAAATTTAGCTTCCACCACATGGTAGACCTTATGTGACAAGTGCAGTTTGTAACCTGACTTCTGAACCAAGTCTACTTCCTGTCCTGTCTTCTAAGAGCCCACATTCCTTCAAGGGCAACAACAGGAAGCACAGACCAGGTTGAATTACCTTCCTAGAGCAAGATTCCAGAGGTAGAAAGGGAGAGTGTGGATGGAGAGAAGGAGGAGATGAGACTCTAGATCATGAATAGTAGCATTTTCCCACTGTCATCTGTCACTCATTTTATGTTAAACAGCTTTAGTAAGGTACAGTTGACATACAATCAACAATTTATTTACCATTTCCCTGTTCCTTT
Source organism: Dugong dugon (assembly GCA_030035585.1). Classification (NCBI taxonomy): domain Eukaryota; kingdom Metazoa; phylum Chordata; class Mammalia; order Sirenia; family Dugongidae; genus Dugong; species Dugong dugon. The sequence goes on from CM057462.1 coordinate 96,984,464, forward strand.
GTGTATACATATTGCCATCTGATATCATTTTCCTTCTTCCTGAAAGACTTTCTTTAATTTTCTTACAGTGTAACTCTGCTGGTGAGGAAGTCTTTCAGTTTTTATGTCTGAAAAGTCTTTATTTTGCCAATATTTGTAACAATTTTTTTTCTTTTATCACTTTAAAGATGTTACTTCACTGTCCTCCCACTTGCTTTTTTTTTTAAATGTGAAAACTACTGTCATCTTTATTTTTGTTCCTCTATATGTAATGTATCTTTTCTTCCTCTGGTTGCTTTTAAGATTTTCTTTTTATCACTGATTTTAAGCAATTTAAGTATATGTGCCTTGGTGTAGTTTTCTTCACGTTTCTTGTGCTTGAAGTTTGTTGTATTTCTAGGATCTGTGAGTTTATGGTTGTTGTCAAATTTGGAAAAATTTTGGCCATTATTTCCTCAGAATAATTTCTGCCTCCCTTCCCATTATTTGAGGACTCCAATTATACATATATTAGACCACTTGAAATTGTCTCACAGCTCACAGATGCCCTGTTTATTTTTTAATTCTCTTTTCTCTGTGTGTTTAAATTTGGATAGTTTCCACTGCTGTCTTCAAGTTCACTAATTTTTCTTCTGTAATGTCTAATTTACTATTAATCCCATCTAGTGTATTTTTCATCTTACTTTTTATCTCTAGAAGTTTAATTTGGGTCTTTTTTTATTTTCCATGTCTCTAGGTAACTTTTTGAACATATGGGATACAGTTACAATAATTGTTTTAATGCCTTTGTCTGCTAATTCTAACATCTGTGTAAATCTGGGCTAGTTTAAAGTGATTGATTTATCTCCTAATTATAGGTAATATTTTCTGCTTCTTTGCATGTCTGGTAATATTTGATTGGATACCAAACATTGTAAATTTTACTTAGTTGGGTGGTGGATATTTCTGTAGTCCCGTAAATTGTCTCGAGCTTTTTTTTTTTTCTTCTGTAATATAGTTAAGCTTTCTTCTGTAATAAGTTACTTGGAAACAAATTTGTTCTTTCAGGTCTTACTTTTTTTTTTTTATTGTGTTTCCAGTGAAGGCTTACAGAACAAATAGTTTCTCATGAAACAGTAGTACACATATTGTTTTATGACATTGGTTAACAACCCCACAACATGTCATCCCTCTAACTTCTCAACCTTTTTTTTTGGTGAAAATACACATAGCCAAAGATACACCATTTCAAAAATTTCTACATACACAGTTCAGTGACATCGACTATGCTCTTCCAATTGTGCTGCTATTCTCACTTAAGATGAAGGCTTACAGGACAAAATAGTTTCTCATTTAACAGTTACTACACATGTTGCCCTATGACAGTGGTTAACAATCTCACACAACACATTAACAATATCCTTACTCAACCTTGGGTTCCCTATCATCAGCTTCCTTGTCCCCTTCTGCCTTCTGGCCCTTGTCACTGGACTACTGTACTTCATTAGTCCCATTTGGTTTTATGGGGCTGTCTACTCCCAGTCTGAACAGTGAACTTCGGAGATAACTTCACCACTGAGCCAAAAGGGTGTCTGGGGGCCATGCTCTCGGGGTTTCTCCAGTCTCCTTTAGGCCAGTAAATCCAGTCTTTTTTTTTGTGAGTTAGAATTTTGTTCTACATCCTTCTCCAGCTCTGTCCAGAATCTTCTGTTGTAATCCTGGTCAGAGCAGTCAGTGGTGGTAGCCGGGCACCATCTAGCTGTACTGGACTCAGTCCGGTGGAGGCCTTGGTAGCTGTGGACAATTAGTCCTTTGGACTAATCTTTTCCTCGTATCCTGTTCTCTTCATTCTCCCTTGCTCCCGAAGGGATGGGACCAGTGGAGTATCTTAGATGGCCGCTCACAGGCTTTTAAGACCCCAGACACTACTCACCAAGGTAGAATGTAGAACATTGTCTTTATAAACTGTATTATGCCAATTGAGCTAGATGTTCCCCAAGACCATGGTCCCTACAGCCCTCCGCCCCGCAATTCAGTCCCTCAGGGAGTTTGGATGTGTCTATGGGGCTTCCATGATCAGGTCTTACTTTTAAGATTGATTTGGTGGGATTGGAGCAGTTATTATTCTAGGGCTAATATCTTCGCCTATTGAACCAAGACCTGTGTGTGTATTCTACCCAAAAAAACTCATTGCTGTTGAGTTGACTCCAACTCATAGCAACCCTATAGGACAGAGTAGAACTACCCCACAGGGTTTCCAAGGTTGTAAATCTTTATGGAGGCAGACTGCTACATCTTCTCCTATGGTGCAACTAGTGGGTTTGAACTGCTGATCTTTTGGTTAACACCCAAACGCTTTAAGCACTGCCCCACCAGGGCCCACTGCATTCTATCCAATGCCCCATAAATCTTGAGACTTTTCTAGTCTGGTTGGTGGGAATGGGCACTATTCCTGGCCTGTGTGAGCATCAAGTACTGTTACCTCTAACCTTTGCAGATGGTTCTTTTCCTGGCCTCAGGCAGTTGCTTCACTTGCTTGCATCCATCATTACTCATACTCACCATCATAGTCAAGGCCTCTGGGTTTCCCTGGTACTCTGTCCTGCAAATTCTAGCTGCCTCGATCTCCCTGAACTTTCATCTACACCTCTTCAACTCAAGGAGTCCACCAGGTTCCTCCCTCTATGCTGTGGCCTGGAAACTCCCTCAGGGCAATAAGCTGGGGGACTTATAAGGATTATCTCATTTGTTTTGCATCTCTCATCATTGTCCTTTGTTGCCTAACGTAAACTGTTGTTTCATATATTTTGTTTGTTTTTGGTTGTTTCAGGTGGGAAGGCAAAACCAGTCCCTTGACTTCATATTGACTGGAAGCAGAAGTTCCCCTAGTCACCTTAAACTATGCTTTATTCTTTTTTTCCCACTTACAATTATCTAATATTAGTTTTTAAATTTATTTATTTGTTTGTAATTGTCTGTCTTCCCCATCAAGATGTAAGCTCCATGACGGCAATTACTCCCTCTGTTTTGTTTACGGCTGTATCTCCAGCACCTATAACATTGCTTAACAGTAGTGCTCAATTAATATTGAATGACTGAGTGAAAGCTTGACCAGGGCCAGGTCATGGAAGACCTTGAATTCCAAAGAAGGAAATTGGACAATCTTTTTCTGAGAGCAGAGGCTCCTATTTTGAAACCAGAAGGAAGTAGGCCAAATTCTATGCAGTTACAGTGTTAGGCCCATGGGGATACGACGCTGGTGACTTTACTCAAGCTACTATATTTGTCTGTAAGTCAGCCAGAGCTTGTGGTTTATTTGTGAGGGTTAGGTCACATTTTTGGAATCTGTTTGGAATTCAGGAACCTGGCAGTCATAATGAATCTTGCCTTTGACCCTTCCTCTTAATCTGATTGGCTCAAAGCTGTTTACAAATATTAATTATGTCTCACAATGGAGTTACCACCCTGACCTCCTTTCTGAGGCTAGTAACACTAGGACCAGTGTTCAGTATTCCTGTCAGATAATAGCATGCCTAATCCTCCTTCCTAAAAGAGAAAGGTTAGGGTACTACCTCTACCAATATCCTCAAACGAATTAAGCAGTATCCTAATAATGAACTTGACAATGGAGCACTTTTCTTAAAAACCTCATTTAATAATTGCAAAAGCCTCCCCACTGGTCTTCTTGACTCTAGTCCAGTTTTTCTCTAAGATAGTCCTCTGGGGTACAACCATGCAGGATAAAAATATTAGAAATCATAGCTACATTTATTTTTTTATCCTTTCCTTTTGTTAGTACAGTAGTTCAGGTATATATTTTACAAATAAAGGGACATATACTGGGAGTGCATGCTCAAAGTCTTTACTTATGAGGTGCACAATCTAAATGTTTAGGAATCACAGATCTAGTCTCTCTCCCAATCCCCCTAAGTGAGGCCATAATACTCTTCCTACAAGGCACCTCTAATTGTGCCCTTCCCCCGTCAAAACAAACAAACAAAAATAAAATAAAAACCTGCCAAAGCTTCATTATAAGAAAGCAACTTTCACAACAAGCTGAAGTTGAAGAGTCCAAGTAGACACAGTATTCAGTCCACAACTGTTAATAAGCCCCCACCTACATTTGTATAAGTACATTATAATTTTACAACAGTGAATTTTGTCTACAGGCCATCTGGTTTCAGAAGAACATGAGTCTGTTTGCTCTACTTAGTTCTGCTCTATGAAGCCTGATAGCTCCATTTAGCGACTAAAATATGGATCCAGAACAATGATTGTAAGGCCATGGATATTTCCTTAGGCTCAGTCAATACATGTTAGCAGACTGAATTACTCGAGAAATGGTGGGGATAAAGAACTTTAGGTGTGCTTAGTTATTTACCTTAAGAGTGGTTTACAGAAATAGCAATTGAGTAACCCAAGCTACTACACAGAAGTGTGTTTGTGTGTGTATGTGTGTGTGTGTGGCGGGGGGGGGGGGTAGGGCAAGGAGCATCAGGATGTCAGATGTGTGAATGAAGAAACCATCTTGGAAGTGGAACCTTTGGCCCAGACATTCCCAGCTGACAACCATGTGCATTAGAAATGAATTGCTCAGTTGAGCCTTTCCTGAATTCCTGACACACATGACGGACGATGTAAAATGGTTATTAAGTCACTAAATCAGTGGCATCACTAGGGTTGGTTTTACCCAGCGTGGTAACTCATGGTGTCACCCTTCCCTCTGTGGACTTCTTCCACTACCGGACTATACAGAATTCTTAGTAATGCTTTTCGTACTAATGTTACTCTTAAATCGTAATTCCCATATATCACTCCTTCTTTTCCTTTAATTACTACTTCATTCTCAAAAGAGTTATTGATATAGGTTCCCAAATATGAATTACCACAATATTGTAGCTAAAACACCAGACAGTTTGGCAAAATCAGTGACTATAAAAATAACAGCAGCAATGAAAACAACAGCATGTGCAGACGAAACCACGTTTCTAAACACCGTTGTAATTGGGCAATAATGACAGCTCTGATGGGAGCACATTAGAAGGTTCAAAAAGTAAATTAGCATGGAGTTTTTGCCTTGTAGGTATATTGATACATGTAAACTGGGCTTGCAAAAAATGTTTTTGTTGTTATAACTAACTACAGGAATTTTTTTTATTAAAAATAATAAATTTCTGCTGAAACACTGCACAAAAATTTTAGAGTCATTTGGTGTCACCCCCTCTGACAGTGTCACCCAGTGTGGTCTGCGTCCCCCTTGCCCCCTTAGTGATGCCACTGCACTAAGTTTTGGGATACCAAGCAGAGCTGAGAGTTGTACACATCGTTTGAGTACTTGGATCCAATTCTACCTGAAGCAAAACTACCCCTGAATTTTTTAGTGAGCCAATGCATTCCTTTTAGTTACTTTGTTTAACCTAGTAAAAGTTGAGTTTCTGTCATTTGCAACCAAAAGAATTGTGACTAATGCAGTGACACTCTTTTAACGCAGGTGCAGAAGCTTTTGCTAATTGTATTTCTCAGTTTGTGACTCACTCTCGTTATTGGTCTATGCAAGGGCCTTCTCTTGTTTGATTGACCTATTGATTTTTTGTTCATTCCCCATTTTGCCTATTCCCTACTCCCATTTCCTTTCTGTTGATAGACAAACATTATAATTCTAATGTGTATCTTTTTAATCGCTTGTGTCCTTGTAGATTATATATGGTTGTTCTATGTATATGTATTTTGGTGTTATATACTCTTTTTTTAAAAAAAAAATTTTTTTCAGTAGTACACATATTGTTTATGACATTGGTTAACAACCCCACAACATATTAACCCTCTAACTTCTCCACCTTTTTTTTTTTTTGGTGAAAATACACATAGCCAAAGATACACCAATTCCAAAATTTCTACATGCACAGTTCAGTGACATTGACTATGCTCTTCAGTTGTGCTGTTATTCTCACTTAAGATGAAGGCTTACAGAACAAAATAGTTTCTCATTTAACAGTTATTACAAATGTTGCCCTATGACAATGGTTAACAATCTCACAACACATCAACAATATCCTTACTCAACCATGGGTTCCCTATCACCAGCTTCCTTGTCCCTTTCTGCCTTCTGGCCCTTGTCACTGGACTCCTGTACCTCGTTAGTCTCATCTGGTTTTATGGGGCTGTCTACTCCCAGGCGGAATGGTGAACCTCGGAGATAACTTCACCACTGAGCCAAAAGGGTGTCCGGGGGCCACACTCTCGAGGTTTCTCCAGTCTCCTTTAGGCCAGTAAATCTGGTCTTTTTTTTTGTGAGATAGAATTATGTTCTACATCCTTCTCCAGCTCTGTCCAGAATCCTCTGTTGTGATCCTGGTCAGAGCAGTCAGTGGTGGTAGCCAGGTACCATCTAGCTGTACTGGACTCAGTCCGGTGGAGGCCTTGGTAGCTGTGAACAATTAGTCCTTCAGACTAATCTTTTCCTCGTATCCTGTTCTTTTCATTCTCCCTGTACTTTAGATGAAGGTTTACAGAACAAATAGTTTCTCATTAAACAGTTAGTTAGTACACAAATTGTTTTACGACAATGGTTAACAACCCCACAACGTGTCAACACTGTCCCTTCTTGAGCTTGGGTTCCCTATTACTAGCTTTCCTGTCCCCTCCTGCCTTCTATTCCTTGTCCCTGGACTGTTGTGCCCCTTTAGTCTAATTTTTTTTATGGGACTGTCTAATCTTTGGCTGAACGGTGAACCTCAGGAGTGACTTTATTACTGAGCTAAAAGGGTGTCTGGGGGCCATACTCTCGAGGTTTCTCCAGTCTCTGTCAGGCCAATAAGTCTGGTCTTTTTTTGTGAGTTAGAATTTTGTTCTACATTTTTATCCAGCTCTGTCTGGGATGCTCTGTTGTGATCTCTGTCAGAGCAGTCAGTGGTGATAGCCGGGCGTACTCTTTTTATATGTGAAAAATTCTAATGAATTTGAATTGTCATGATGGCCCATAATTTTCTCCAAAAATGCATCAGTTATTGTACATTTTCTCTCTAAGAGATGTACATTCTTAAAAGGTATCTGCTTTTTTGACAGTTGCTTGTGTTTTCTCGGCTTTTTAAAAAAGAACTCTTATTCTCTAATGCCCCCTGTCCCCCAACACACATATACACTTTATTTTTTAATAGTAAATGTCCCAGTTAGATGGATGCAATATCTCATCACCTCCTTAAGGATATTAATGATATCCTTTCTTGGAGATTTTCTTCAGTGCTTTGCATTGTCTCTGTTGTTTCCTTTGATTTTCTTTCTTTTTACTTGTTTATTTTTTTCTGTTTGCTTATTTTTATCTGTGTCTTCATGTTAGAACCTTTCCTCCAAGGTCTGCGGATCCTTGGCTGATTCTGACTGGAACCTCTATATGTGTGGGCAGGGCTTACTGCAAGGTGGGCATAGGGTGACAGAACAGAGATTTGGTCATTTTGTCTCACTCTATTTGTCTCTGTAAGTCTCTTTTCTTGTGGGGAAGAGAAGGATCAGACACCGGAGAAGGGTTAAAGCCTGACTGCCAGAATGCTAGGAGCCTGGAAGTCTCATCATGGTGTTTTTTGATTGTTTTTAAATCTAGATTTTTACTGAGTCGTCTTGCTTTCAGAACAGTACCCTGCACTGAACTGTGCCTGGGGTCCATCCTCCCTGAATACCAGCTAATTCATTCATTCAGTAAACATTTATTGAGTATCCCCTTTGAGCTTCATGCCAAGTGTAACTCTAGGAGTTTGGGGACCCATCAGCAGTCAAAACAGATGAAAACCCCTGTCCTCATGGAACTTGCATTTTAAATGGAATAAAGTTTCAGTTTTCTGCCAGAGTGAGGGAGGCTGGCTGGCTGGCTGGATGGCTGCAGGGTTCTGAAGGTCTAACTGCTCCTTATAAAGACTTTCAACCAGTGTTCCTATATTTCAACACACACCTACCTTCAGAATTGCTTGATGCCTCCAATTCTTAAGCCTTTATGGCTTTCAGTAGAGTTAACTACCTTGCTTTTTGTTGGCATTCTCCCTTCTCATCATCACACATTTGGGTTTCAGCTCTCTTTGGTCTGCTAAGTCAGTTTGACACTTGTTCATTCACCTTCCAGCTCTTGTGTGCTGTGGTCTTCTTTCCCATGTTCTATGTTCTTGTGAACTTATACCTTTTTGCTTTTCATCTGATGTTATTTTATTGGGATTTTGGGAAGGAATAGAGGTATGTTTAGTCAACTCTGTTTAAAATCATGTTCCAGCAACACTTACACAGGTACAAAGCTTCTTGCTTGATGGTAAAAACTGTGCCAATCTGGATGTAGGTAGTACTGAGTTCTGATTGTATGACAGTCACATCTCTGTGAATCTGTGTTTCTTGAATTTAAAATAAGATCACAGAAAGCTACACAAGCTTCAAGGTTTCTAGGACTCCATCATGGCTCATTCTCTCTCTGTCCTTAGAACATGTCTTATTTTACTTTCTATTCCTTCAAATCACATTTTTTCCCTTTTACTTCTACTATTTACCATCATGTTTTCCTTGCATTGATATCCATGATTAGAGAGTATTTTGGACTAAATTTTTTAGTTATTGCATACATGTATGATGATTAATAAAATAAAATAGTATTTTTTAAAGAGGTAGAATAAAATAATCAGAAGACTTGCAGCTAATACTTGTTAAGAACTTACTGTGTGCAAGGTACTGTCCTTAAAGTTGTATACATATTAACACATATAATCTATACTACCACACTCTCACACAGGTGTCATTATCTCCATTTTATGGGGGAGATACCAGGTTCTACCACTTTATTTTATAAATACAAGACTAAAAGAGATTAAAAATTTATCTAAGTTCTTATAGCAAATGAGTAAGTCAGATTATAAAACATTCACAAAATGCACCTGGTTTATTTATTATCAAAGTCATATGTATTCCCTGTTAGGGGTTTGAAGTGGAATTTTGGTGTTCCTACCCCGCAAGGCCCCCTGCTGAGGGAGCTAGGTCTCTAAGGATCAATAGCCAATTAGAAAACATAGACAAAAGCAAAAAACAGATTTAATTGATAGAATAGTAAAGATTCTCTGTTTAGCTGAGCTGGAGCATGAAGTTTGGGTCTGAAAGTCAACATGGGGTTTCCTACCCCCTCAAGTGCAGACTGGCCAAATCTGGAAGATCTAGGCCTGTGGAACTTGTTCTAATCCACTGACCCAACCAGCTGGGCCGGAGAAAATGCTGATGTTACTCACTCACTCTGTTGCAAACCAGAAAACTGGACAGAGAGGACTAGTATTGCTAGGCTTCCCTCAAAGAGGCAGCTTGTACCCATGTTGTGATTTCTGTAGGCGCACAGGAAGAATAAGAAGATGCAGGGTAATATACAGGGCAGCCAATAAGAAGTGGCCCAACTTGAATCAAACTCCAGCCCCTCCCTCGGATTAGCACTTGTTCCCTCTGGGTGAAGCTGTGAAAGGGTCTAAAGTGGGGCTGAAATTGTGGATAGGAATGCTCTCTCTCCCGGAAACTGGATGGAAATATTCTTTCTTCTGTAGGTTGAGGTGGAAACATGGGAAGAAGAGAAAAGAAATTCCCTTCTTAATGTTTCTGAGTAGTGGAGATAAAACACGTTAATATTTTCAAAACTGCTTGTGGCTGGTTCTGCATTGTAGGGTGAAGAGTGGTTTTCAAAACTGTTTTTTTAAACTACAGCTCACAGTAATAGACATTCTGAACATTATTTATTTTTACTATGTATAGTGCACTCATTTTTTTATTGTATCTTATCTTTTAATCAATGTTTGTTGCAGCCCACTCAGTTGGTTTCTTGACCCACTCATGGGATGAAACCCTCAATTTGAAAAACACTGCTCTAGGAAGTTTGTTGACATAATTTCAGAGAAGGAAAACTGCTCTTGTTTGTAAAACACTTCAAGGGGCCCTTTGATTATATATAAAACAAGATTTAGGGCTTAGATTGTGCAGGAGTTGTCAAAACAAGACATACTAAAATCAAAAGATAATAAAATTAAACAGATATTCTCCTTGGGTAAAGAGGTTATTCTGAAGTTAACTGTTTTTTGTTTTCCTGACCTTGGAAGGTGATAATGGTGGCTCATAAAATATATCAAGGGAGGAACGAAGTTTCTGAGAAGAGAGAAAATAGGAGAGAAGACTTTGACCTGAGTAGGAGTGGGCCATGATAAATGGGCCCAAGTTAGTGAAAGCTAGGAAGGTACTATGACTGGGGAATGGTCCATGGGTTCTAAGAGTAGTAATATCTAAAACTGGTCTTCATGCACTGTATCCTAATTCCCTTAGGATATCCTTACGAAGTTGGTTAACAAATACAATCCAGAATTAGGCTAGTGATTTAGGGAAGGGAAGGAAGGGTTGTGTCATACTTGGGGCAAAGCAATACAGAGACAAGACAGCAACCTGTAGAAGCGGTTATGAGATGGCAAGAAGGAACCAACAGAGCAGTATGGAGCATTTGTCTTGAGTGTGATGGGGCAGGTGCCAGCAAAGAGGTATATATTCACCAGGAACCTTATATGTTAACCAGATATCCTCAGACTAGTTTTTGGAAAAGGTAGCTGAATTTCTTGCAGTCACATAGCCATAGGGGCTTGAGTTATTTTGTTTAGATTTTAAATCAATTGTGCCATGCATTTTGTTTGCTCCTCTGGACCCATTCCCCTTCTCTATCTTGCTCAGTTCCACAGAACCCTGACCTGAGTGGACTACATCAATGGACTCCCTTGACCTGTGGCTTATCCCTCATCAAATTAATGATCTGTTTCCTGCCAGGTAATACTGACTTTAGAGCCAGGTAGAAGGGGCCTCTGTCATGGCTTTCTAGTGTGGGGTCTACACTTTAGAGAGTCTGCTAATCGAGATGAATGAACAGATAAATAAATCCAATGTGTTAAAGACCACATAGGGAACTCTTTCATTCCAATCCAATGCTCAGTGCTGGCACAGTGCAACCTGTGTCCATAAACATCCTCTCTCATGGTTAACGATGTTCAGGTTCCAGGGAAATGGTTCTCCACATCTCTTCCCTGTGCCCTCAGTACTGAAGGCAACTATGTCTGGAGGTTGTGAAGATTTGTGACTTGTGTCACTGCCGATATCATAGACAGGCACTGCTTCAGCATGAAGATAGTATTAGGATGGCAGAAGTACTTAGGTAAGAGAAAAGACAAATATATTATTAGCTTGTCAAATTTTTCTTCTCATTGCATTCATTCAATGGATCACTATGGGAGGTATAAATAAATATCCTAGACTCCTTTGTAAGACAAGAGTGCCAGAGGGTGGAAAATAAACTCCACAAAAATTCAGGGGACTGCCATTGCAGTGTAGTTTCTAGGGACTGGGGCATGCTAGAATAGCCCTCACAGAGAAGACAAATTGCTGCATCTGGTACCTCCTACCACTAAGGTAGGAATACAATGGTTAGTGGACCTCTTTGGAGTTTTTTTAATTGCAATTTTATTGAGATAAAAATTTTTATTCTTACAATATGCAGTTATAAGAAATAATAGAGAAAGACATTCTGTACTCTTGGTTTCCCCTAATGGCAATATTGCAGTGGTTAGGAGCTATAGCAGCTAACCAGCTGCTTCTTAGAAACTCTGTGGGGCAATTCTGTCCTATAGGGTCACTATGAGTCAGAATCGACTTGATGGCAACAGGTTCATAGCATAATATGGCATCCAGGATACTGACATGGGTACAACCAACATATAGAGTGGTTCCATCACTTCAAGGATCCCCAATGCTGTCTTTTTATAGACAAACCCATCTCCCTCCACCCCCATTAGCAATGTGTGAGTAATCTAGTTTTTGTTCATCCTCACCAGCATTTGGTGTTATCACTATTTTTTATGTTAACCATTCTGATAGATGTGCAGTGACATTTCACTGTGTTTTTAATTCACATTTCCCTAACAGCTAATGATGTTAAACATCTTTTGATGTGTTTATTGACCATATGTGTATCCTCTCTGATGAAATGAAAATAAGTGTTTTGAATAAATCATATGCTAAAAGAATGTAGGGATTGGGGGTTGCCAGGAGTCAGAATCGACTCGGTGGCAACTAACAACAGTAGTAAAATTGGTCATAATAGAAAGTTTTCTGTCTGTTTTCCTATATGTTATTTTATTTATTTATTCACCACAAATGTATCAAGTTTCTACTATAAGACAGATACTGTGAAATTGATCTATTTATTGCCTAGGCTGTACGTGTGTGTGCATGCATACACGTGTGTAAGAATAAAATAAGATCAAAGATATGGAAAAAACTTCAAAAAGCTAAAATGTAGTTGTAACACTGATTATATTCTAGTAGACTATGACTCATTCAATCATTTACTCATTTACTCCATCACCTTACAAATATTTGTTGAACACTTTCTATGCATAAGGTCCTATGCTAGGCACCAGGAATGCAAAGGTAAACCAAACAGATATGCCTTTTTCCATCAAGGAAATTATGATCTTAAGGTACATTAGCAATTGGAAAAAGAATTAAAAGAAATACACATACACACACAAAAATATACGTATAATTACAAAAAGTGATACGCTGTGAAAGAAAAAAAAAGCCATTAAAAAAGAATAATGGAGACTTAATTTACACTGAGAGTTGTACTTGAAAAATTAGTGGGAAATATTCAAGTGTGGTGGAGCCAGAGCCTTTCAGCCCAAGAATACAGTATGTGTGAAGGGCCTAGGCAAGGAAAAGCTTAGGGTGTTATGTAAACGAAAAGAAGGCCAGTGGTAGGGTTTGAACTGTGTCTCCCAAAAACATTTGTCAACTTGGCTAGGCTCTGATTCCTGGTATTGTGTGGTTGTCTACCATTTTGTAATCTGATGTGATTATCTTATGTGTTGTAAATCCTAACCTCTATGATGTTATTGAGGCAAGATTAGGGGCAGCTATGTTAACTAGGTAGGATACAATCTACAAGATTAGGTTGTATCTTGACTCAATATCTTTTGAGATATAAAAGAGAGAAAGGAGCAAAGAGGAGAGGGACATCATTACCACCAAGAAAGAAGAGCCAGGAGTGGAATGCATCCTTTGGACCTGGTGTCCCTGTGCTGAGAAGTTCCTAGACTAGGGGAAGATTGATGACAAGGACCTTCCCCCAGAGCCGACAGAGAGAAAGCCTTCCCCTGGAGCTGGCACCCTGAATTTGGATTTCTAGCCTCCTAGACTGAGAGAGTAAATTTCTGTTTGTTAAAGCCATCCATTTGTGGTATTTCTGTTATAGCAGCACTAGATAACTAATACAGCTAGTGTGATTGGAATACAAAGCAACAGTGGAAGAGTGATGTGAAATGAGTTCAGCAAGACAGGTAGGGCCCAGATATGAAGCAGAAAAATCAGTTGGGAGGCCACTATATCCATGCAAGCAAGAAAGGGTTGTTTGAGCCGGCATTGCAGCCAAAAGGATGAGAAAGAAGTGGACAGTTTTGAGTGTATTTTGAGATAGGATTGATAGGACATGAGGAAGGACTATATGTAGGGGCAGGTGAGAAAGAGACAGGTGTCAAGAATTACTCCCAGGTTTTTTGATTGAACAACTAGATTGATGGAGGTGACATTTAGCAAGATTGGGAAAACAAGAGGTAAACTTGATTTGTATGGGGTTGGTAGGCAGTGAATAGCGGTCATGTTGATGAAGGTAAAATTCGAAGCTTGATGTGTGCTTACAAAAACAATAAACCCATTTCATTGTGTAACATATAGAAGGATCCTACAACTGAGGCTGAAGTAGGTGAGGCTTAAAAAGAACATCTCAAGTTCAAAATGCCTCACACTTTCCCTTGTTGTTAAGACTTTTTTCATGGAAATTTTTAAAAAGTGTGACCACATGTCCACCAGGTGGCAATATTTCTTTATGAAAACCTAGATTTAGAAACCATACCTTCCTAGTTACATAAAGGTGGATTCTTGAGGGGCACGCAGCCAGAGTTTAGTCAAAATCTTGGAAAATGCAGCCCAGCCTGCTGAGTTCTTCTAGTAATGTATATAGGCAGCTTTATGAGCCAGATACTTCTGTGGCCTCTTAAAAAGATTCAAAGGCATGTGTGTGTCCATGTGTGTATGTAAGTGTGTGTGTGTGTGTGTGTGTGTGTGTGTGTGTGTGTGTGTATGTATACTATCTGGGAATGGGGTGCTTCATATCATGTCAATGTTGTATATATTAGCACTGATCTCATGGGGTTAATGCAAGTAGGAAATTAGATAATGCAAGCCTATAAGGTGTCTTGCACAGTCCTGGTGCAAAGTAAGTACTTAATATATGGTAGCTCTTATTATTCATTTTATTCCCAGAATGACCCATATCCCAAGTCTCCCTCTTCCAAGGCTCTACTCTTGGCCAACCTTGAGAGTGGGAAGCCTTCCTGTCATGATCTTATAGGTGAAGCACATGTCATGGCAAGGTGGCCAACTCTCTTTCAGGTTCTCTTAAGCCTTGGCTCCTGGCAAATGATCCTCCTTGATAACCTCTCCTCCCCACTGCAGTTATGGACACATGAAGTTCTTCTGCAATTACCTTGTCTGATTGGACAGGGAAGCCAAGAAGATGGAGAGAGAGGAAGCTCCTGAATGGAGGGCAAATGCCGGAAAATCAGCCCCTTTCTGACACACTGGATTGAATGTGATCACTCTCTGTTTAGTCACTTTTCCTAATCTACTGAAACATGTACAATTGCTATCTGTGGACTTATGATCATATTCCCAGCATCCCAGGTGGGATAGGTCCAGGTGACACGGTATAAATACAGCTCAGATTTGCCTTGAGTGGAAGTTGGCTGGATGCTGGTGCTTGCGGTTCAGCCATAGGCCATATTTCTATAGCAGGAGTCAGCCGGTTCCACCTCCGTATTTATCTTCTCCCTTCCCTACTGGCTCAAGCCACCAGAGACTTCATTTTCCTTTATAAAAACCTAAAATATTTGAGTGCTTTAAAAACCTGTTTTCAGGAATGCTTTCTATTATTACCATTATTATCCAGTAATGTTACTTTAAGGTGCTTTCAGCTGCTCTCTATTTCTTGTGGGGTTTTTTTTTTTTGGAGGGGAGAGATAATGAAGGGGTTCTAAGAAGTGAATGGGAAATGTACCTTAGTCATGGAGGGAAATAAAATGCTTTTTTTCATTGAAAGTATCCTAATTTTTTTTTTTGGTAACATCTGCCTCCTTCACTGGACAATAACTCCTAAGACAGGAGGGACAATGTTTATTTTGGGACATAGTGCCTGCCACACATTAGGAACTTGGAGTGGAATTTGTCTTTTTTTTTTTTTTTTACATAAGTGTTCCCCCTTCCTAATAGTGTCCCAAATCACTTTGGGGAATTACCTCTCTCCTGTTATGTGTGGTCTTGGTGGGATGGCAAATTTAGTTGTTTGCCTCCTGCCGTGGAACCAAAAGAAGCCCTGGTAGCATAGTGGTTAAGCAGCTGGGTTGCTAATTGAAAGGTCAGTGGTTCGAACACACCAGCAGCTGGGTGGAAGAAAGATGTGGCAATCTGCTTCCATAAAGACTTACAGCCTTGCAAATCCGATGGGGGCAGTCGTTCTCTGTCTTATAGGGTCTCTATGAGTCGGAATTGACTCAACAGCAACGGGTTTTGGGGTTTATGGAACCCAAAGGCGACAGATGCTACCCCGGACCCCTACACCAGGGGGCAGACTCCATCTACCAGAGGCTCCTGAGTTACCCAAGGACAAGAGGAAGCGTTGAGTACTAGCATCTCTGCCCTGATCAGACTCCTCCTGGGGGGAGACTGTTGCCATGGTTCCCATTTCCTAGGCCTCTAGTGCTCCTCCGGTTCCTGCCATCGCTAAGCCCGCTTCCCCAGCCTCTTGTCATTTCTCTGAGCTCCTAATATGCTTCCAATAAATCCCCTTTTGCTTAAGCTAACCAGAGCCAGTTCCTGTTCCTTTCAACTAAAAAAATCCCAACACATAAACACCCATTAACTATTTGTTGAATGAATGAAACAGTATGGTTTTTATTTTACAAATGGCAAGTCTGAAGTTCAAAAAGGTTTAGTAACTTGTCTAAGACCACACACCTTCTGTATTTCATTGATTCTTCGATGCACCTTTTTCACAATTTACAAATGTCTGAAATCAAGGTGGCTTTTACAATTTATGACTTCTTATAGTCAACTGGAAGTTTTTTGTCTGTTTTTAGTGATATAGAAAACAATGGTGTGTCTTACAATGGATGTCAGCTTAGATTCAATGAAATACAGTGCTAGGTATTGGAGCCAGCATTCAGACATATCTCAAAGGTCTCTGCACCTTCACTTTTCAAGGACTTTACTATTCAGTTGAAGAAAGAAGTAAAAATCCTTCTCTAGGATACAGTAGGGTTAAATAAATGCTCACTGGAGTCCCTAACCAGGGCTGCAGGTGTACATGAACTCTGGGAGGTTGGATAGGGGAGCCTCTGGGTGGGTATTTAAGTTAATCCTGAAAGGATAAGTAAGCAGACACTTAAAAGAGTGTCTGAGGCATGAGGCTAAGTGTCAGGGAGAATGGTTGCTCAGCGTCTCTCTCCTCTCACTTTTTTCGTTCTCCTTCTCTATAGGAAATTATTCTTCCAATTCTTGCTGTGTTTCTTCTCACAATTCTTTTCTACTGCAACCTTTTTTTCTGGCAAGTTCCCTTTTCCCACCTCCTGTCCTTTCCTTTCTGTCCTTTCCACTCTTTTATGTGGTAGACAGAAATCTATCTGGGAATCGTAAACAGCAAGGGGGAGGGTATTCCAGATGGAGGAACAACTGTGTGCAAAGGCATGGAGGTGTGATGCACAATGTGGTTTGGGAGCGGTGGTTAAATATAATTGGAGGGTAGGCTGGGGAGAGGAGATTCATTCATTCATTCATTCAATAAATTTTTACTGAATGCACACCGTATGCCAAGCACTACGCTAGGTATTGAAGCTATAGCAGTGAAATCAAAACAAAGTGCTTGCCTTCATGGGGCTTACATTCTAATGAGGCGAGATAAACCATAAGCAAATAAAGAAATCATAAGCAAATAAAGTTGCCATGCAGTTGATTCTGATTCATGTTGACCTATGTGTTCCATAGGGTTTTCAATGGCTGAGTTTTCAGAAGTAGATTACCAGGCCTTTCTTCTGAGGTACCTTTGGGTGGACTTGAATCTCCAACCTTTCAGTTAGCAGCCAAGTGTGTTAACCATTTGCACCACCCAGGGACTCTAAACTATAAATGTATATATGTACTTACACACTGTTATGGATTTTGGAGTTCTGTCCCCCCAAAACATGTATCAGTTTGGCTAGGTCATGATTCCCAGTATTGTGTGATTGACCACCATTTTGTCATCTGATGTGATTTTGCTGTATTGTAAATCCTACCTCTCCGAAGTTAATGTGGCAGGATTAGAGGCAGTTATGTTAATGAGGCAGGACTCCGTCTACAAGATTAAGTTGTATCTTGAGTCAATCTCTTGAGATATGAAAGAGAGAAGTGAGCAGAGAGACAGGGGTACCTCATGTCACAAAGAACGAAGAACCAGGAGGGGAGGGTGTCCTTTGGTCCTGCAGTCCTAGCGCTGAGAAGCTCCTAGACCAGGGAAAGATTGAAGACAAGGACCTTTCTCCAGAACTGACAGAGAGAGAACGTCTTCCGTTAGAGCTGGTACCCTGAATTCAGACTTCTAGCCTCCTAACCTGTGAGAGAATAAATTTGTTTGTTAAAGCCATCCACTTGTGGTGTTTCTATTATAGCAGCACTAGATGACTAAGACACACACACGCACATATGCATGAAAAAGTGTCAGATGGTGATAAGTACAATGAAGGAAAATTTTTAAATGATTAGAGAATCAAGAATGATGGGGTAGAAGCTGTTAATTTAAATAGAATGGCCAGAGAAGCCTTCTCTGATAAGCAGGAACCTGAAAGAAGTGAGGGAGAGACTCTTGTGAATATTTAAGTGAAAAGTATTCCAGGGTGAGGGCCCAGCAAATGCAAAGGTCTAGCAGTGGGGCCATGCTTAGCATATTTAAGGAATCGTATGTTACAGTAGCAGAGTGGGCAAGGGGCAACGTGGTAGCAGATGCATTTGGGAAGATATCTTGGGTCAGATCATGCAGGTCTTGTTAGCATTGTAAGTCTTTTGTTCCAAGTGGGTGAAATCTTTGGAGAGGTTTGAGCAGAGGAGAGAGAAAGAGAGGGATGGGGCCCTGATCATTTTAGGGCTAGAATGCTGCCCCAAAAAGTTTGAACATGATTCCCTAATGTTCTGGGATTTTCATTTCTGAATAATTTAAACAGAGTAGGAAATCTATTCTAATGAATAAATATGATTTTTGTGGAACACAGAGAGGCTCCCTACCTAGAGCAGATGTAATGAAGTGCTGGTTTGTTTTGACAGAAACAGGCTGCAGAAGGTTACGCTCCCTCCACTCTGCCTTTGGTTGTCAAGGAGATACCTCTGGAAACCTCTTCTTTTATATCTAAATGTCACTGTGTAACACTTAGATTTTCCATGTTCTCCTTTTATTCTGTGATTGTGAAGTTCACCATGTAATTTTGCTTAGGAGTTAACAATTTCATCACCAATGAGTCCATCCATTGCAAACTACCTTTTGGATATTCTGATCGTTATTCTTGCTTTCTCCATTCTTCTGAGGCTGGTTTCTATGCTACGCAGGAGGGGCCTGCACCTCTAAAATAGTCATGCCTGTCTTTAGGAGGTGCTGAAGCTGAGACAGGCTGGGAAAGGCAGGTTCTTTCTGAAAAGCTGACAGGAAAGTGGCAAAATGATGGCGTCAGCTACGGCAAAGTGTATGGTGCTACGTGGTTTTCAATAGAGCACATCATTTCAACTATCCAAAAATCAGGGTGGATATTGCTGTATTCATTCTACAGATAGGGAAATGAGACTCAGCAGCGAAGAGATTTAACCAGGGAGTTGGTAGAGCTGGAACTAGCATCTCCTAATTTTGTGTGCGCTCCGTAGCCCTGTACTTTTCCAAAGGCATAAGCTGGAGGCGATAGACTAATTAATTAGTCACTCACTCATTAATTCAACAACCTTTTATTGAGTGCCTTCTGGGAGCCAAGCACTGTTCCAGGCACTGGGAATACAGAGGTAAATAAGACGAGCTGCTCACCCTTGCTCATGCCCTCCCATGTCCAGCCAGATATTGCTCTTAGATGCCAATTTGTCCTTGCCCAGCTGGATGAGATGGAGAAATCATTATCAATCAGAGATGGTCTTTTAGATGAAAACCTATTTGCCATCCCTGGTTTAGGCAAACATGATTCAGAGTCCGAGAGCACAGACACCTAATCATTTCTCCCTTCTGAGAGGAAATTGAGGTTTTTCAATAAGCTCCAGACTAAAAGACCTGTGGAGACTGATCTGGAGATTAAGACAGCCACGGATGTTGCTGGCCGGGGATCAGCCTCTTCCCGAACTGTTACTTCATAAATAGTCTAACAGTTCTGGTGAGTGGAATGTTTTTCTCCCAGCTTATTTAAATCATGTGTCTGAAAGTATTATGTCTCTAAGCTACAATGCACAATTAAGGGTAAATGACACATCCTGCAATCACTTCTTGTCAACACAAAGGAAGAAACAAGTTGATTTCTTTGGAAATCAGTTTGATGATGATTATTATTATTCTAATATATATGTATATAACCAGCATCTGCCAATTGAATGTTTTTCAGGTGTACAATTTAGTGATATAAATTACATTCATCATGTTGTGCAACCATCACCAAGAATTGGTGTTAAATTTTCTATCATCATAAACAGGAACTCACTGCTTACTAAACAATGACTTTGACTTTATAGCTGCAACATGTTCTTCTTGCTGTGGGGGGTCTTTAAGGCCATAAGCTGTTAATAAACACATTTTTAAGTGAGCAGACTTTGGAGTTTCCATTTCAAAATATCTTTCTGAAAACTCTGTCAGTAGCTGACATATTTAGAGAGGAGTTACACTATCTCTACTACTGTCTGCACATCTTAATTATTCAAGTCTTCCAGGGCTCGCTCTTATCAGACGAAAGAGGAAATTAATGAAATATATTATTATGTTCAGACAGATCAAATAAAAACATGTCAAATACAAATAGCCCACCCTGCATTATCTGATTTTGCCGTCCGCCTTTTCTTTTTAATCTGAAATGTCTGGGTATGTGTGTTATCAAGAGAAGCTCATCTTCTATTTCCTCTCTGCTGTGCCATTTTTCGAGTGGCCCCTTCAGTAGTTTAATATTGGGATAACAGACACCCATTGTTCTGGGTTTGGGGGATATCTGAACTTCATCACTCCAGCAAGGCTGCTACCTGGGGAAACCGATCTCTGGCGTAGACGGAGATTGATTTACTTAGGATCGCAAGGCATTTGGTCCCTGAGGTCTGGTTAGGTAGAGCTGCTGGGGAAGGCAGGAGGGGCTCCCATTAAACCCAAGGCAGGTGTGATGGGAGCTTGGCTAGGCCGTGGTGCCCAGTTGTACTGAACTGGTGGGACATGACATACTGTTTATGTGTATGTTTGAGGGAAGGGGGATTCAGCTGGAATTTTTACAACTCTTTGGGCACCACATGTCAGCATTACAAACTGATTACCCCCTCAAAATTGGAGCCCCTTAGTGACTGAGGTAAGAGCCACCACCCTTATCATGGAAAAGTCAGAGGTGACTGGAAGGATACCAGTGAACCGTGCTGAGCACAGGCTAGGAAAAGCCTTAACCAACCAGTTGCTGTCAAGTAGATTCCGACTCTTGGCAACCCCATGTGTATCAGAGTAGAACTGTGCTCCAGAGGGTTATCAATGGCAGTGATCTTTCTAAAGTACAGTGCACGGCCTTTCTCTCGAGGTACCTCTGGGTAGGTTCGAACCACCAGCCTTTCATTTAGTCGCTGAGCGCTTAACCGTTTGTGCCAGTATGACCTCCTGTTAACTGATAACATCTTCAAAGACTGTTTCAAAGCAAGCTCACACTCATAGGCACCAGAGGTCAGGACTTCAACATATCTTTTTAGGGGGTACAATTCAGCGCATCAAACCAGGCCTGCTCCCCCTCAAGGCCTTTGCGTTGCTGCTCCTCCCCAGAGGCCCACATGGCTCACTCCCTCACCTCCTTCAGGTCTTCTCTCCAACGTCTGCTTCTCCGTGACCCTCCCTGACCACCCTACTTAAACTTGACATTCTCTGTCCTCCTTCCTTCATCTTTTTAACAGTTTATGACTTGACTGAATTTTTCACTTTGCCTATAGTTGACGTGTATGTTTTCACCAAAATTAAAGATTTAAAAATACCGTTCTAAAAAATTGGAAATAAAATTTATTAAGTGAGGTTCTTTATTTACTTCTTCCTCCCAAGACGGTGAGTTGCTACTAGGAGAATCTAGCTCTCAAATGCAGGAATGGACAACCGCAACATTTAAATATAAGTTTTATAGATAGAAATAATGAATATGTGACACCACATGTGGTAGGTGGAATAATTGTCACCCAAAGATGTCCACAACCCCATCATCAGATCCTGTGAATACATTACCTTACATGAAAAAAAGGATGGTGAGGATGTGATTAAGTCAAGGATCTTGAGATGGAGCGATTACCCTGGATTTTCTGGGTGGGCCCAGTGTAATCACAAGGGTTCTTAAAAGCAAAGAATCTTTTCCAGTCGTGGTCAGAGAGAAAGATTTGATGACGCAAGAAGGGTTAAAGAGTTGTGATATAGCCGGTTTTAAAGACAGAGGAAGGGACCATGAGGCAATGAATGTGAGTGGCTTCTAGAAACTGGAAAAGTCAAGGAAACTGATTGTCCCCTAACCCATAGTTGTCAAGTCAATTCTAACTCATGGTGATCCATGTGTTAAAGAGTAGTATTAAGCTCCATAGGGTTTTCTTGACTATAATCTTTACAAAGGCAGATTGCCAGGCCTTTCTTCCACGGTGCCGTGGGGCAGCTAACAACCTTTTGGTTAGCAGCCGTGTGCAAGCAGTTTGCATCACCCAGGGACCTGATTCTCCCCTAGAGCCTCTGTAAAGGAAGACAGCCCTGCTGACACCTTGGCTTTAGCCCAGTGAGGTTTGTGCTGGACTTCTGATTTACAGAACTGTGTTTAAGCTGCTCAATTTATAGCGATTTGGTACAACAGAAATAGAAAATTAATACACACATCAATTTAAAAAAATTCAGTCAAGTCATCAAAGTGTTAAAAAGGCTAAAAATACCAAACTGTTATTTTTAATTGAATTCATTCAAACTGTACATAGCTTAATTACTTTAAAATTTTTAATTGATGTGTTCATTGATAGCTAATTGGTCTTTCCAGTCTTTTAAAAGAATGATTTTCATGTACATGAAAAATCAAATTAAAAAGGAACATTCTGCTATATCAATATATGAATGTATATTTCTTTATTAAATCAAGCAGCTTGTCATTTACATAGAGCAGACTTAGAAGATCACTGCCAGGATTCTGAGCTCACAGGGCTCCACCCTTGTGGCTCCCTTGGCAAATCAACCAGCCTCCAACCCTGTTACTTCCTCTGCTACAATGGTGTTTACGTCTGTTCCTTCCTTTTCCTGCCACTAGTTCAGGCTTCCCTAGATGGCACAAATGGTTAAACACACGACTACAGGCTGAAAGACTGGAGGTTCGAAGCCACCCGAAGGAACCTCACAAGACAGTCTGGTGATCTGCTTTCAAAGATTGCAGCCACTGAAAATGTTATGGAGCAGTTCAACTCTGTACATGGGGGTTCACTGTAAGCTGGAATCCACTCGATGGCATCTAACAAGTTCAGGCTTCATCACTTCATGCCTGGATAGATAAAACAGATATCTAACCAGTCAGTTTGGCTCTTGCCTTTCCCCCTCCGAGATGTTCTGTTGCGCTCTCCACATTCACCTCTCTAAAAGACCTTCTCCATTTGCTGCCCACCTGAGAGAAAACCCTAAATCTTTGTCATCGGGTAGAGCAGATATTCTCAGCCAACCGCAGGACCTAATTAGTGGTGAGATTATAAGTGACTTGCATGTATCTGCAGCCCTGGTGGTGCAGTGGTTAAGACCTCAACAGCTAACCAAAAGTTTGGCAGCTTGAATCTACCAGCTGCTCACTGGAAATCTTATGGGGCAATTCTGCTCTGTCGTATAGGGTCGTTATGAGTCGGAATGACTGGACGGCAACGGGTTTGTATGTATTCAGTAATAATGTTCTAAGGTTTGTAGATGACTTCCCTTTTGAAAAATATTGGGGTGGATTTATTTATTTATATTCATTTCACAAATATTTATTAAGCGTTTCTTAGGTGCCTGGCATTATTCTAGATACTGAGGGCAGAGGGTGAATGAGAGAGGCAAGATCACATTTCAAGGGTCAAGAGCAATTAAACAAACAATAAATATCAGACGGTGATCAACGCTGTGCAAAAAATTTAAACAGGTTGAAGTCGTAGAGTAACTGGGCGGGTGCTTTAGACTGAGTGGTCAGAGAAGATTTGTGGGAGCAGGAGATATTTGAGCTGGTGTCTGTGACGATCTGGGGTAAGAGCTTTTCAGAAAGAGAAGAGAGCAAGCGCAAAGGGTCTCACGTGGGCGTGGTCTAGGAGTACTCACTTAACAGAGACAAAGAGGGTACGGCTGGAGGGTAGTGAGTGAAGCTGCCAGGAAAGCAGTAGTAAGATCATATAGGTTTCAGGAACAGAATACTGCATTTTGATTTTCTTTTTAAGGTGATAGAAAGGAAAGCTACTAGAGGCTTAAAGCAGGGAATTGCCATATACCAAAGTTTGCTCTTAAAAGCTCACTTGGACTTCTGTGAGGTGAATGGATTATTGTTGGGGGCTGTTAGGGGACCATTGCTATGATCCAGGCAAGTGATTGTGGTGGTTTGGACTAGAGCGGTGATAGTGAAGGTGAAGGGAAGTGTATGAACAAGTCCAGAACATATTTGGGATTTAGGATTGATCAAACAAACAAACAAAAATGTTGTGGTCAAGTCTATTCCGGCTCATAGCGACGCAGGTGCAGTGGTTAAGAGCTTGGCTGCTAATAAAAAGGTCGGTGGTTCCAATCCACCAGCCGTCCTTGGAAGCGCTATAGAGCAGTTCTACTCTGTCCTACAGGGTCTCTATGAGTCGGAATTGACTTAACGGTAATGATTTTTTTTTTTTAGGAATGAGAAAACTTGCTGACGGATTGGATATGTAGGATGAAGTGAAGAGAGTGACTTTTTTTTTTTAAGTTTTTATTTTGATTGATCCACTAGGTGGTTGGTAGTTCATAATACCATCTATTAAGATGAGGGGACTCAAAATTATCATCATGACACCTAGTACTACAATACGCTTTCTTGGTTTAAGAGGCATCCAGGGCAATTTACCCTTGCAGGAAATGATACAAGACTGTTATGCTTTATAAGACTTGTTTTTATAACTTGATAATGCCTCTCTTTTTGACAGGATCCCCACTACTACAAGTTCTACCTTTCCTCCGAAATCCATCGGGCTAGGAAACTAGATAAAAATGTTTGTTAAAATTGTATGTAAAATAAGAGTAAATAGAATCTAAATGAAGGGCTGAAAGTTTCCTATGAGTAAAAAGTACCTATTTTGTTTCATGAGCTTTTTGATAATGATTTAGATGGCGTGGAAATTTTTTGCTCACTTGTTAAGTGAAAGAGACAGCTGGATAAACGATCCCTGGATAGATAAGGAGTTACTGCACTTCGGTTGTAGTAGTTTTGAGTTGCCTGTCTGCCTTTCCCATAGTTCTCCACCAACAGCTGAGCCAACTTGCTCCCTGTCAAAAGGTTTGACCTAACCTCCTCATCATGTCATACTTGCTGCTAGTTAAAATCTGATTATTTGTTCCGGTTTTCGTACTGCATTTCTACTTGTTCCTGTGACCTGGTTCCCCACATGTACCTTGTTTCTGTATCTTTGCCTTGTTCCTCTGAATACATGCTTGCTAACGTGCCTTGATAACCAGTCTACACAGAACTGTGGCTCTAATTTTTCCTGTTCAATCCTCAGTCATGTTGGGGCAGTAATTCTTTCTCAGCCAAAGCCTGAAAGGGGGACTCTTTTACTACTATTACTAATACTGCTATTGTTGTTGTTAGGTGCTGCCGAGTCAGATCTGACGCGCATAGCAGCATTGATAACAAAAGGAGATATTGCCCAGTCCTGTGTGATCTTCATGATAGTTGTTACGTTTGAGTTTATTGCTTTGGCTGTTGTGTCAATCCATTTCATTGAGGGTCTTGCTTCTTTTTGTTGGCCCTCTACTTTACCAAACATGATGTCCTTTTCTAGTGATCGGTCTTTCCTGATGATGTGCCCAAAATAAGCAAGGCGAAGTCTCACCATCCTTCCAAGGAGTAATCTAGTTCTATTTCTTCTAAAAGTGATTTGTTTGTTCTTCTGGCAGTCCACGATGTATTCAAAATTCTTTGCCAACGCCACAGTTCAAAGGCATCAATTCTTCTTCTGTCTTCCTTTTTCATTGCTTAGCTTTTGCATGCATATGAGGCAATTGAAAAGACCATGGCTTGGGTCTGGTGCACCTGAGTCATCAAGTGCTTTTGAAAATTGTAAAAGGTCTTTTGCAGATGATTTACCCAAAGCAACACATAGTTTAATTTCTTTTTTTTCATCTTAAATCTTTTTTTTTATTGTTGTAGTTGAAGTGAAACTTTACAATTCAAATTAGTCTCTCATACAAAAATGTATACGTTCATTGTTATGTGACCCTAATTGCTCTCGCTATACTGTGACAGCTGACAGCACACCCCTCCTTTCCACCCCTGATTTCCCGTGTCCATTCAACCAGCTCCTGACCCTCTCTGCCTTCTCATCTCACCTCCGGACAGAAGCTGCCCATTTAGTCTCATGTAGATGCACGCTGAGAAGCGCCGTCTTCACGAGTATCATTTTATGTCCCACAGTCCAGTCCAATCTTTGTCTGAAGAGTTGGCCTCCGGAATGATTCTTCTTAAATCTTTAAGAAAAAGACTGTAACAACACTATTTTAAAACTCTTCTGAGTTTGTTAGAAAGCTTCCTTCACAACCCCAATGAACGTCGTCTTCTATTATTCATGTTCTATGTTGTCTCCATTCCCTCAATCTAGGATGATGCTGCAATCGCTTTAGCAGAAGAATGAGGTGGAAGTGACACTGAGCCAGTCTGGGCCTAACATGAAGAACCGAGAGAACCTGACAGCTTCTGCTTTTGCACTCTTTGTTTTTTTTATTTTTTTATTGTTGTAGTTTAAATGAAAGTTTACATTTCAAGTTAGTCTCCCATACAAAAATTTATACATACATTGCTACGTGACCCTAATTGCTCTCCCCGTACTGTGACAGCACACTCCTCCTTTCCACCCCTGATTCCCCATGTCCATTCAACCAGCTCCTAACCCTGTCTGCCTTCCGTTCTCACCTCTGGACAGAAGCTGCCCATTTAGTCTCTTGTATCTACTTGAGCTAAGAGACACACTCCTCACAAGTGTCACTTTATGTCCCACAGTCCAGTCCAATCCCTGTCTGAAGAGTTGGTCTCGGACATTGTTTTAGTTCTGGGCTGAAAGAGAATCCAGAGGCCATGCTTTCCGGGGTTACTCCAGTCTCAGTCAGACCATTAAGTCTGGACTTCTTACTAGAATTTTAGTTCTGTACCCCATCTTTCTCCTGCTCCATTCGGGACTCTCTGTTGTGTTTCCTGTCAGGACGGTCATTGGTGGTAGCCAGGCACCATCTAGTTCTTCTGATCTCAGGCTGATGAAGTCTCTGGTTTATGTGGCCCTTTCTGTCTCTTGGGCTAATAATTTCCTTGTGTCTTTGGTGTTCTTCATTCTCCTTTATTCCAGGTGGTTGGGACCAACTGATGCATCTTAGATGGCCGCTTGCAAACTTTTAAGACCCCAGATGCCACTCACCAAAGTAGGATGCAGAACATTTTCTTAATAAGCTTTGTTATGCCAGTTGACCTAGATGTCCCCTGAAAGCATGGTCCCCAGACCCCTACCCCTGCTACTCTGTCCCTCAAAGTGTTTGACTGTATTCAGGAAACTTCTTAGCTTTGGTTTAGTCCAGTTGTGCTGACTTCCTCTGTAGTGTGTGCTGTCCTTCCCTTCACCTGAGATAATACTTGTCTACTATCTAGTTAGTGAAAGCCCTCACCCTCCCTTCCCACCCTCGTAACCATCAAAGAATGTTTTCTTCTGTGTTTAAACCTTTTCTTGAGTTCTTATAATAGTGGTCTTATATAATACTTGTCCTTCTGTGACTGACTAAATTCACTCAGTGTAATGCTCATTTAATTTCTTGATTGTGCCTTCCTTGGACGTTGATTGGTGATCCAAATAGAATGAAATCATTGACAATTTCAATTTCTTCCTCATTTATCCCTGTTTGTTTATTGACCCAGTTGTGAGGGTTGTCGTTTTCTTCAGGTTCAAGTGTACTCCATACTGAAGGCTGTAGTCTTTGACCTTCATCAGTAAGTGATACTGCTATTAGTACTAGTAATATGACCACTGGCTAGCATTTGCTGAGCATTGATTTTGTGCCGAGCATTGTGATAAACATATTATACAGATGATTGTACTTAATTCTTACAACTATCCAGTG
This sequence comes from Dugong dugon, assembly GCA_030035585.1. Taxonomy (NCBI): domain Eukaryota; kingdom Metazoa; phylum Chordata; class Mammalia; order Sirenia; family Dugongidae; genus Dugong; species Dugong dugon. Next base: position 97,012,095 of record CM057462.1, read on the forward strand.
AGATAGGCATTATTATGCCAGTTTTAAAAAATGATGAATCTTTAGTGCAGAGGGAATAGGTAACTTTCCCTAGGTCACACAGCTAATTAGTAGGTGATGAAGCCAAGATTATAACCCAGGTTCACTAAAAAGCCCCTGCTGTTCATCATTGTCTGTAACTGTCTCCTATAGATGAATACACAAACTTGAGGCCCCTTGTTTGCTCCATCTGGGAATGTTTTCTGCTACAAAATTTCTCTTTCTATGCCCCCTCTGTCCCTCAGTTGACATCCTTCTATGGTGGACCCCAGATCTATGCACTGGTTGTCGTATGCCTCTGCAGTTCACTTTTCCTGTCAAATGATGTCATAAGATTTGCGAGATAGCCAGAGGTCTATTCTAGTGGGCCAATTTGTATTCTTATTGAGCTCCAACTTTTACAAATAATAGGGAAGTAGCGAATAATCAGTGAATGCACTGGATAACCAGCCTTATAAAGTAGGTGTCATTGCTTGTATTTTAGAAATAAGATAAAACTATAGAGCTTGCCACTTGCTCAAGATGATATAGCTATTTTATGGTGGGTCCTGGATTTCAACCCATGTCTGACTGATTTCAGTGTAACCTCTGAATTAATTTCTGGAAAATGTCCCCAAAATGGCTCTAGCTTTGGGATTAACAGGCCTCCTATTTTACATGCAGCATTACGTTTCTATTTCCTTGTAAATAAAAGTCCTCATATGAGTTTTTATGGTAATGGAAGTTCTTAAATGCATTTTTCGTACTCTTGTCCACTCCCTTAAAACAGTAAAATTGATAATTTTTTTTTGGTCCGTCTCATTTTAGAACACAGTTAATCTTTTTCTTATTTTGGATTTGCACTTTTGGATTCTTGTTGTCTGGTTCTTGCCTTGAAATATTTTTTAATCTGAATATATTACTGTCTTAGGAAAAAGAGGCCTTTTCTTAATAAAATTGGGTAATGCAATTTTTATAATAACAATTGCTTGATTATTTTGAAATAAACACAATATATCATGTGTAATGCATCACTGATCAACTTAATCACTCGAATGTTCAAAATCAAGAGAAAAAGTTGTAAAGGCCAGTATAATGGAAAATGTGAAAGGGTTTGGGAAAAAAAAAAGTCTTCAGCTACATTCTGAGCCGGCCTGTGCCTGAAAGAGTCCCCTTCAGAAGCATTACTGGCTAAGGGGCAGCTTCGATTCTGAATTTAATTCCATGAACATTTATCAGACTCCTGTGTAACAGACCATGTTAGGTGCTGGGCGTGCAGAACTTAATAAGACATAATCCTTGTCCTCAAGGATATCAGAGTCTAGTAGGGAGACAAATATGGAAAATAAATACATAACACTATAGTGTGACAAGGACAACAACAGAAGGATCTTCAGTTCTCAAACTGATCCCTGGTGCTAACCCAGCCTTTTATAGATACATTTTCCATCATCCTTTGACCTTGGTTACTTTTTCTGTAAAATGGAAATCAAAGACTTATTGTTATGCAGTTAAACTTTGATTGACTAGAAAGGACTATTTTTTTAAAATTGATTTTTTGGATTGGCAACAGATAGAATTTTTCATCTTGTTGCATGTTCCATTCAATTTAATCTTTTAAAACATAATACACTTCTGTTGAGTCACTTCTACAGTGGCTCCACAATTTTATTCTGCATAAGAATCTCCTTGGGGGCTTGGTAAAACACAGACTCCTGGGACCCCAACTGTATCTGTAAGATTCAGATTCATTAGGCCAAGAATAGGGCCCAGGAATATGCATTTTAAACCAACTGCTCAGGTAATTCTGATGCCCATGGAGACTATAGCCCTGCTAGTATGTAAGTCCTGAGCCTGTTTGTTGCTTCTCTGCTCTGCTCTGTATCACTGAAGGGCAGGATGGGTTTTCCAGACTCTTCTCAAATGGTACAGCTGGTTTTGGCTAATGGGAGGCAGTGGTAGGAGGTTGGAGAGCAGGAATAAGGGAGAAGTCTGTCTTCCGCCCTCATGTGGAATCTAAGGGAATAGGTATACCTCTTTTGTGGCTCTGGCATCTGTCGAACAAGTCCACCATGATGATTCCAGCCTTACTATGCATTCCTGACTCTTCGGACCCAGTAACCCTATCCCCTCCCTCTGTACATCACACTTAAGGGTAGTAGCATTATTATTATTGTTATTGTCGACTTCGGAGTTGTCTAATTCTAGCTAATGCTGTCAATGTGTATCCATATCTCTGAGAATCCCCTTATCATTCCCTTCCAAGCCAACTTGACTTCCAAAGGTCAGTCTCTAGCTGCATCTTTGTTGGAGGGTTACCCACGAGCTGCTATAACCCACTTTGTTTGATTATACTGCAGGCTATGAGTGTCTAAGAATTAACACTCCCTCTGGGGATAGTTCTTAACCAATGATTGAGCAGTATAAATACCCTAGCTTCCTCATTCTTTGGCCAGGATAATTCTAACATATGCATACTGCACTATTTTCCCGAGTGTCCACATGAGATTAAGCTCTAGCTGCCCGCTTTGGTCTCTGGTTTAATAAGATACACTTTACTGGTTGTCTTTCTTCTGTAACACTTCCTCCCTCGTCTACACACATTCCTTCCATTTCCCAATAAATTGCTTGCGCTTGAACCTTGATCTCAGAGCCTGCTTCTGGGGAACCGAAAATATGGAAATCCTTGTCCAGTGGAAATAACACAAGGGAATAAAGAGGAAGAAAACTGATTTTACTGACGAGGAACCTGAAAGACATAAGAGTGAATTAGAGGCAGGAGTCCCAGCAATGGGAGAGTAAAGAGCTTGATATACCCTCTCCTTTCCCAACAACTATACAATTGGACAAAATTATTGTCCAAAAATAACTATTTCAGCGCTCTGGAAACTGACAAAGGGAAACAACAAATTGAGAAACATTTATTCATGGAACTGCCAAACTTTAGGCAAGAGCAATGGGAGTCTGATGTTCTTGCCTGGAGATGCTCCATATCCTTGCCCCAGATCTGCTGGCACAATAGTGCTACCAGGGTGGAGCTCCTTGTGAAAACCATCAGCTTTATTGCCTGATAGCACTGAGTTGATTTGGAATGAAGGACACTGTCAGTAAAAAGAGAAAATCTATTAGGAAACAAACAGGAAATACCCACAGCTCTGCTAGCCTGAGGTTTAACAGAGAGAACTTAGAAATTAGATAAGCTTTCCACACATCTCTGACTGAGAGGATGTGCATATGTGAACATAAGTCCAGATCTGGCAAAAAGTAAAATCTAGGGAAGACTTGAAATCTACTTAAACTTTGTATAGGCTTCCTAAACCACACCTGAGTCCATCAACAGAGGCTAAAAGTTTTACTGACTGAAGATGTTTGAGAACAACTTCTGACTAATCATTGACTGACAGCTAAGCTATGAAGACACAGGGCAACTCCTAGAAAGCTAGGCTAAAAAATAAAAATAAGAATTAGAAAATACTGAGTAGAGATTTCTGTGGCTGCATACAACAGAGGAGACAAATTTTGCTGATTAAATGTAGACAAGCTACTAAAACAAAGAAAACAAAAAACTCCAGCAATGACAAGAACCCAGAGCTGCTACAATATATTATACAAAATATTTGGTTCAAAAACAGTTATGAGACATGCAGACACAGAAAAGTGTGACTCTTACTCAGGGAAAAACAAAGTCAATGAGAACCATCTCTAAGTGGATCCAGGTGTTAAATTTAACAGAGACATCAAGTAGATATTATAAACGTATTCAGAAAATTAGAGAAGAGGTTTAAAAAAGAAAAATATGGTAAAAATGACTCAACAAATAGAAAATTTCAATAAAGAAATAAAAACTAAAAAAAGAACAAATGGAAATCTAGAATTGGAAAATAGAATAACAGAAACGAAAAAATTCACTAGATGGACTCAAAAGTAAAAATAATACTACAGAGGAAAGACTAAATGAACTTGAAGATAGATAGTAATTAACTAATCTGAAGAACACACAGAAAAATATTGAAGAAAAATGTCCCTCGGAGATCTGTGGGACAACATTAAGTGTATCAACACATGTAATGGGAATCCCACAAGGAGAAGAGAGAGAGAAAGAAGGCAAAAGAAAAAAAAAAAAAAAGAAGAAGAAGAAAAGAAATAATATCTGACAAATTTCCAAATTTGATGAAAAATATTAATCTACAATCCAAGAAGCTCAACAAACCCGACATAGGATACATATAAAGATATCCAAACTTAGACACATCACAGTAAAGTTGTTGAAAGCCAAAGGCAAAAAGAAAATATTGAAAGCAGTGAGAGAAAAATGACTTATCATGCACAGGGGAACCACTATACAATTAACAGCTAACTTTTTATCAGGAACAATGGAGGCAAAAGGCAAGAGAACTCCATCTAAGATGTAACCATTGGTTTCTACTTGTCTGGAGCAAAGAGAAAGAAGGAAACCAAAGACTCAAAGAAAGAACTAGTCTACAGGACAAATAGTCTACATGAACCAGAACCTCATCTACCCTGAAACCAGAAGAACTAGGTGGTGCCTAGCTACCACTACTGACCATTCTAATCAGGGCCACAATAGATGGACTCTGATACAATGACAGAAATATGTGGAACAGAACTTCAAATTCCTAAAGCAAAGCAACAAACAAACAAAAAACTAGACTTACTGGATTGGTTGAGACTGGAGGACTCCCCAAAGACTAGTGCCCTCAGATACTCTTCAAACCTGGATCAAAAAATAACCACTGAGGTCACAAGGTAGTTAAATAACAAACTGGCTCAAAAAATAATGAATGTTGAGCCATCAAAGAAGCTCAGTGAACCCTATATAGAAAAGACCCCAAAAGAAAATCACCAAGGCATATAATATTCACACTCACCAAAACCAAATACAAATAAAGAATCCTGAGAGCAGCTCATGAAAAACAAGAAGTCACATACACAGGAGAAACAATAAGACTAAGCTCAGATTATTCAGCAGAAACCATGCAGGCAAGAAGGCAATGGGATGACATATATAAAATCCTGAAAGAAAAAATTGTCAGCCAAGAATAACATATCCTGCAAAACTCTCGTTCAAATTCGATGGTGAAATTAGGTCATTTCCAGATAAACAGAAATTAAGGGAGTATGTACAAGTCAAACCAAACTTACAAGAATTATTAAAGGGAGTTCTTCGATCTGAGGACAAAGAGCTTCAGCTCACAGGCAGAACCTAGGACGCAGGATAGTACCAGCCAGATACCAATCTAGGAAATGAACTCTCGAGGACTAGCCAAAACCAAAAGAAATACAACAGAGAATCAGAGCAGTTAATCAGTAAATGACAACAACATCAAAACAATGAAAGAGGGAATAAATGGCATAGGTATAGAACCTTCTAATGGAGAGGAAGGTAAGGTGATACCAAGTAATGGTAGACTGTTTCAAACTTAGAAAGATAGGGGTAAAATTCATGGTAACCACAAAGAAAGTTAACAAACCAACTCATAAAAATAAAGACAAAATACATAAAGTCTCAGCAAAAACAAAACCTAGAAAAACAAAAGAAATGAAAAAAAAAATCCACATGCAAAAGTAACTCAGCACAAGAGGATAAGAAGAACAAAGAAATCTTCAGCACCACAAAAAAAAAAAAGCACTACAAAATGACAGCAACAAACTCACATCTATCAATAATTACACTGAATGTAAATGGACTCAGTGTACCCATAAAGAGATGGAGAGTGACAGAATGGATAAGAAAACAGGATCCATCAATATGCTGTCTACAAGAGACACCCATTAGAAACAAAGATGTGAATTTATTAAAAGTCAAAAGTTGGAAAAAAAATATATGAAGCTAACAACTACCAAAAAAGAGCAGGAGGGGCAATTCTAATCTCAGATAAATAGACTTGAAAACAAAATCTACCATAAGAGACAAAGAAGGACACTATATAATGATTAAGGGGAGGATCCATCATGAAGACATAACCATAATAAGCATCTACACACCCAATGACAGGGCTCCAAAATACATAAAATAAACTCTAACAACACTGAAAAGAGAAATTGACAGTTCCACAATAATAGTAGGAGACTTCAACACACCACTCTCAGTAAAGCTCAGAACAACTAAGAAGAAACTCAGCAAAGATACAGAAGACCTAAAGGTCACAATCAGCGAACTTGACCTCATAGACATATATAGAACACTCCATCCAACCACTGCAAAGTACACATTCTTTTCCAATGCACATGGAACGTTCTCTAGAATAAACCACATCTTAGGCCACAGAGCAATCCTCAACAAGATCCAAAACATTGAGATAATTCACAGTATCTTCTCTGACCACAATGCCATCAAGGTAGACATTAACAATAGAAAGAGCAAGGAAAAAAAATCAACTACATGGAAACTGAATAATACCCTGCTTACGCATCAGTGGGTAATAGAAGAAATCAGAGATGGAATCCAAAAATTCCTAGAATCAAATGAGAATGAAAGCACATCCTACCAAAACCTTTGGGACACAGCAAAGACAGTCCTCAGAGGACAACTTATAGCAATAGATGCACATATCAAAAAAGAAGAAAGGGACAAAATCAAAACATTAACTACAGAACGCCAACAAATAGAAAAGAACAGCAAAAAAAGCCCAAAACCACTGGAAGAAAGGAAATAGTAAAGATCAGAGCAGAAATAAATGAAATAGAGAACTGAAAAACAATAGAAAGAATCAACAAAACCAAAAGTTGGTTCTTTGAAACAATCAACAAAATCGACACACCGCTGGCTAGACTGACAAAAGAAAAACAGGAGAGGACACAAATAACCCAAATAAGAAATGAAATGGGGGACATTACAACAGACCCAACTGAAATAAAAAGGATTATAACAGAATATTATGAAAAACTATACTCCAACAAATTAGAAAACCTAGATGAAATGGATAAATTTCTAGAAACACACGGCCTACCCAAACTACAACAAAGCGATGTTGAAAATCTGAACAGACTCATAACAAGAGAAGAGATTGAAAAGGTAATAAAAAAACTCCCAACCAAAAAAAAGCCCTGGCCCAGATGGCTTCACTGGAGAATTCTACAAAAGATTTACAGAAGAGCTTGTACCAGTACTACTCAAGCTATTTCAGAGCATAGAAGAGGAAGCAACACTTCCAAATTCATTCTATGAAGCCACGATAACGCTGATACCAAAACCAGGCAAAGACTTCACAAAAAAAGAAAATTACAGACCAATATCTCTCATGAATATAGATGCAAAAATTCTCAACAAAATTCTAGCCAATAGAATTCAGCATCATAACAAAAAAATAATACACCACGACCAAGTAGGATTCATACCAGGTATGCAAGGATGGTTCAACATTAGAAAATCAATCAATGTAATCCACCACATAAATAAAAGGAAAGAAAAGAATCACACAATCATCTCTATTGATGCACAAAAGGCATTTGACAAAGTCCAACACCCATTCCTGATAAAAACTCTCAATAAAATAGGTATAGAAGGGAAATTTCTCAACACGGTAAAGGGCATCTATGCAAAACCAACGGCCAACATCATTCGAATGGAGAGAGGCTGAAAACATTCCCCTTGAAAACAGGAACAAGACAAGGATGCCCTTTATCACCACTCCTATTTAACATTGTGCTGGAGGTTCTAGCTAGAGCAATAAGGCAAGAAAAAGAAATTAAGGGCATCCAAATTGGTAATAAAGAAGTTCAACTGTCCCTGTTTGCAGATGATATGATAGTATACATAGAAAACCCTAAAGACTCCATGAGAAATCTACTGGAACTAACAGAAAGATTCAGCAGAGTAGTAGGATACAAGATAAACATTCAAAAATCAGTTGGATTCCTATACACCAGTAAGGAGAACGATGAAAAGGAAATCAGGAAAACAATACCATTTTCAATAGCCCCTAAAAAGATAAAATATTTAGGAGTAAATCTGACCAGGGATGTAAAAGACCTATACAAAGAAAACTACAAAACACTACTGCATGAAACCCAAAGGGATCTACATATATGGAAATACATACCATACTCATGGATAGGCAGACAGAACATTGTGAAAATCTCAATTCTACCCAAAGCAATTAACAAATACAATGCAATCCCGATCCAAATACCAACAACATTCTTCAAAGAGATGGAAAAACTAATAATTAACTTTATATGGAAAGGGAAGAAGCCCCGAATAAGCACTACTGAAGAAGAAGAATAAAGTTGGAGGACTCCCACTACCTGACTTCAGAACCTACTAAACAGCTACAGTAGTCAAAACAAAGACAGATACATTGACCAATGGAACAGAATTGAGGACCCATATGTAAATCCATCCACCTATGGTCCCCTGATCTTCGACAAAGACCCAAAGTCCATCAAATGGGGAAAAGACAGTCTTTTTAACAAATGGTGCTGACGAAACTGGATATCCATTTGCAAAAAAATGAAACAGGACCCATACCTCACACCGTATACAAAAACTACTTCAAAATGGATCAAAGCCCTGAATTTAAAGCCTAAAACTATGAAGTTCATAGAAGAAAAAATAGGACCAACACTACAGGCCTTAATACGTGGCATTAACAGGATACAAACCATAACCATCAATGCACAAACCCCAACAGATAAGCTAGATAACTGGGATCTTCTAAAAATCAAACACCTATGCTCTTCAAAAGACTTCACCACAAGAGTAAAAAGAGGACCTAGAGACTGGGAAAAAATTTTTGGACAGTACAAGTCAGACAAAGGTCTAATCTCCATAATCTACAAGAAAATCCAACACCTCTACAACAAAAAGACAAATAATCCTATTAAAAAATGGGCAAAGGAAATGAACAGACACTTCACCAAAGAAGACATTCAAATGGCCAACAGACACGTGAGGAAATGCTCGTGATCACTAGCCGTTAGAGAAATGCAAATTAAAACTACAATGAGATACCATCTCACCCCGGCATTACTGGCACGAATCAAAAACACTGGAAATAACAAATGTTGGAGGGGCTGCGGGGAGATGGGAACACTTACGCACTGCTGGTGGGAATGCAAAATGATACAACCATTTTGGAAAACGATATGGCACTTCTTCAGAAAGCTAGAAATACACATACTATTCGACCCAGCAATCCCACTCCTAGGAATATATCCTAGAGAAATAAGAGTCATCACTCAAATAGACATATGCACACGTAAGTTCATGGCAGCATTGTTCACAATAGCAAAACGATGGAAACAACCTAGATGCCCATCAACACATGAATGGATAAACAAACTATGGTACATACACACAATGGAGTACTATGCAATGAGAAAGAACAACAATGAATCTGTGAAGTATCTCATAACATGGATGAAACTGGAGGACACTATGCTGAGTGAAATAAGTCAATCACAAAAGGACAAATATTGTATGAGACCTCTATTGTAAAAACCCATGAAAAAGTTCACACACAAAATGTAAGAATATTTGTTGGTTACAAGGGATGGTAGGGGTAGGGGGGAAATACTAAATAGGCAATAGATAAGTGGTATCTTGGGTGAAGGGTGAGAAAGTACACAATACAGGGGAAACTAGCACAACCTGTACAAGGAAAGGTCATGGAAGCCCCATAGACACATCCAAACTCCCTGAGGGACTGAATTGCTGGGCAGAGGGCTGTGGGGACCATGGTCTTGGGGAACATCTAGCTCAATTGGCATGACACAGATTATAAAGACAATGCTCTACATTCTACCTAGTGAGTAGTGTCTGGGGTCTTAAAAGCCTGTGAGCGGCCATCTAAGATACTCCACTGGTCTCATCCCTTCGGGAGCAAGGGAGAATGAAGAGAACAGGATACAAGGAAAAGATTAGTCTGAAGGACTAATGGTTCACAACTACCAAGGCCTCCACCAGACTGAGTCCAGTACAGCTAGATGGTGCCCAGCTATCACCACTGACTGCTCTGACCAGGATCACAACAGAGGGTTCTGGACAGAGCTGGAAAAGGATGTAGAGCATAATTCTAACTCACAAAAAAAGGACCAGATTTACTGGCCTAAAGGAGACTGGAGACACCTCGAGAGTATGGCCCCCAGACACCCTTTCAGCTCAGTGGTGAAGTTACCTCCGACGTTCACTGTTCAGCCTGGGAGTGGACAGCCCCATAAAACCAAATGAGACTAACGAGGTACAGGAGTCCAGTGACAAGGGCCAGAAGGCAGAAAGGGACAAAGAAGCTGGTGATAGGGAACCCAACGTTGAGTAAGGATATTGTTGATGTGTTGTGAGATTGTTAACCATTGTCATAGGGCAATATTTGTAGTAAGCGTTAAATGAGAAACTGTTTTGTTCTGTAAGTCTTCACCTTAAGTGAGAATAACGGCACAATTGGAAGAGCGTAGTCAATGTCACTGAACTGTGTATGTAGAAATTTTTGAAATGGTATATCTTTGGCTATGTGTATTTTCACCAAAAAAAAAAAAAAAAAGGTTGAGAAGTTAGAGGGTTGATATGTTGTGGGGTTGTTAACCAATGTCATAAAACAACATGTGTACTACTGTTTCATGAGAAACTATTTGTTCTGTAAGCCTTCACCTGAAGTACAATAAAATATAAAAAAAAAAAAAATAATAATGAATATTGCCTGTAAGTACTGTGCTCTCTGAAAAATCTATGACACCAAATGGTCAACAATTATTTTAAAAGAAAGATGAAAATATAGGGGGTAGGGAAACTAGATTAACAGAAACAGAACAACCAGAACAAAAATGATGAGAATCCTCACACATCGTGAACAATGTAACCCAGGTTGCTGAACAATTTGTGTAGAAATTGTTAAATGGGAGTCTAAATTGCTGTGTAAATCTTTACCGAAAACTCAATAAAATATTATTTTTAAAAAAAGATAATGGAATGACATATTCAAAATGTTGAAATAAAAAAGGTCAGCCAATAATTCTATATCCAGCAAAACTATCCTTAAGAAATGAAAGCAAAATACATTCCCAATTACCAAAGACTGAGAGCATTTGATGCTAGAAGATATACCTTACAAGAAATACTATAGGGAGTCCTTTGGGCTGAAAGGAAATGAGGCCAGACAGCAACTTGAATCCATGAAAAGAAATGAAGAACCCTGGAAACAGTAAATGTAAAAGATAGTATAAAGAATAGAAGAGGTCCAAAATAGAAGTCTGGAGGACTCTCCAAAGTCATATGATTATGAAGAAAGACGAACTAACAAAAATACAGTGAGAATGGTCTGAGAAGTAGAGAATCAGGAACAACAACAACAACAAAAAAAAAACAACACAACTAACTGATGCTTGACACACCAAGGAGAAGGAGAATTTTGGCAAGTAGGTGATGGTCAACAATGAAACATCTGAGTAAGATGACGGTAATTTGACAATAATGTTGACCTTTGTTTAGAACAGTTTCAGGAGAACAATGACTCTGGAAAACAGATGGTAAGGGATTAACAAGTGAATGAGTTTTATCTATTTTTCAACAACTTTATTGATATATAACAGACGTACAATAAGCTACGCATGCTAAAACCAAAGGGTTTAGCCTGTGGGAGAAATACAAGCACCTCTTCCTCTGAGATAGGAATGAAGGAAATAAGGATGGATTTTGCAAACAGGAAAATTAAAGCTGAGGGGAGAGATACTAAGGGGTTTGACCCTTGGTGGTTTCTTTTCCCAGTAAAGAAGGAGTTCAGTTGTTAGAATGAAATGAGAAGTATAGGGGTGAGAATAGAGTGGTTAAGGAGATGTAGATGTGACAGTCTGTTAGCTCCCTGCCCCAAATCCATTTTTCCCCTTTTCCTGAGTAACAGAGTCTAGATTTTGTTTAGGTTGATGATGGGCACAGCTAAAAGACTGCATTCCCCAGCTTTCTTTAGAACTAAATATGGTCATATGATTAAGTTTTGGCCGATGAGACATCAACAGATGTGTTGTATAGGACTCAGACTCAGTCCCTCCCCTTTTCCTCCACTCATACTTCCTATTTTTTTCTTCCAAGTATAAAACTAAAGTTCCCAGAAAGATGAATGAAGCAAATAGATACTGGTGTGTGTGTGTGTCTGATATGTATAATATGAGTGTATGTATGTGGTGCGTATGTTTGGTAGGTGGATGTGTAGTGTATATGTGATAAATATGTGTGAGTGGCGACTATGTGGTATGTGGGCAGTGCACATGTCAGATGTGTGTGTGCATGTGTATACTTATGTGTGATATGTATGTGAGATCAGTGTATGTGGTATGCATAGGTGTGTGGTGTGTATTACATGTGTATAGTATGTGATGTGTGTGTGCAGCAGGTAGGAAGGAGGAAATATGGTCTACCCCGGAAGCTGTGATCCCAGAATTTCCTGTTACTGTATTTAAAGTATTTACAACAGCAGAATCTTTCCCAGCAAATTTCCAGGCTCTGAATTCTGACTATCTCCTATAATGAGAGATAATTTTTGTTTTTGTTTTTTTAACATTTACACATATTTCATCTCCCAATAAATATAAAAACCTATAACAGGCTCTACTTAGTGATCTGATAGACTTGCATAAAACCACATAGGTTCCTTTCTGCTCAATGTGGGCCTTATATGAATAGGGGATGACTCTGTCCATACTAATGACCCGCAGGATATCAATGTGAAGTCTACAGAGATAACTAAGACTAAGAGAAACAACAGCTTCAGCTCTAGCCATAAAACAGGCAGCTAGAAACCCTGGTAAAAGGTCACGTTTAGAATTTCGCAAAGAAGTCCCAAAGTGGGCTTACGCGTGATAAAACAGAGCGAAAAAAGAGCTCTGGTAAGAGGAACGTGTAAACCACCACCACAACAAATATATAGCCAATAAATAACCAATTAAGTTAAAGGAGCTGAGGGATGTCTGGCCAACGATCCCTGAGGTGAACAGTGACTTCTTGAAAGACAACAACAAATTACATTACACATTTTCTGTTCAGACATTTTCTGACATGAACAACATTTCAATTAGTGCTATACAAGGAGGATCATTTCTGTTTAAATAAGTGATCCTTCTATAGCTCTTAGGGATATGATATTCAGGAAGAAAAGTCCTGGGGCAGGAATGCCGTACATGTTTTTTGGAGAAATTATCATGGTTTTGTATCGGAATTGGAGAAAGAAAGTTTAATTTAATGAAACACACATTTTCACCCAGGGTAGCACATCAGCCTGGGGAAAAAAAAAGTTGATAGACTAAATTCTACAGATGATGGCTAGATTAAGTGAGATGTGATTTTTTAGAGCAGCAGCTCTTAAACTTTGAGCATAGGAACATTCTCTCCTCAGAACATCAGGAAATCAGTGTGACATGGTGGTAATAGGGTGAATTCTATGAACAGACTAGCTGGCTTTGAATCTTTGCTTTGCCAGGTATTAACCAAGTGGCCTGGGGTAAGTTATTTAGCCTCTACATGCTTCAGTTTCCTCATCTATAGAAGGGGATTAATAAATGTCCTCATCTCATTGAATTGCAGAGAGTAGGTGCTCAGCATTATCTACATGCCTATCTATCTATCTATCTATCTATCCGTCTATCTCTATCTATCTGTCTGTCTATCTATCTACCCATTTACCCATCTAAACATTTGACAGATTTCTAAGATGATACTAACTGCATATTAAGATCTCTAGTCTCAGTAAATATATGATGTCAAAAAAAATATGGGAATTCATCTTCTGGATATTGTTGTTGTTAGGTATTGTCAAGTTGGTTCCGACTCATAGTGACCTTTTATACAACAGAATGAAATACTGCCCGGTCCTGCACAATCCTCACAATTGTCTTTATGCTTGAGCCCATTGTTGCAGCCACTGTGTCAATCCATCACACTGAGCGTCTTCTTTTTCACTGACCCTCTACTTTTTTTTTTTAACTTCTGGATAGGATGTTAAAAAAAAAAAAAAAAAAGGAAGCCCTTCTACCCTTACGGTAACTCCAGTACAAAATACAGATCAAACATATTCTATAAGACTGTCAATGAACAGTAGATGTAAGGAAGCCTAGATGAACTGATTTCCACAGAGAAGAGCTCTTCGTGGGCAACCAGTGAATTACAGCAGCTTCCTGGAGGCAAACCCTGGTGTGGGTGTGGGTGAGCAGAGGAGAAAATCTACAAAGATAAAAAGTCTTTGCTGGGTAAAAGAGACAGTAATCAAGCTATTGGTGATGTAGGGGGCATGGATGACACACTGGACTGTGGAAGTACTCCCAATGCTTAGCCTGATAGTTGCCCTCAACCACCCTTTGAATGCCTGAGAATGTGAAAACTAGGAAGAATTTATGAAATCTCTCTATGGTTCCTGGAACTAGAGGCCAGCTGCCACTGAATCCAAAGGTGAAACTGAGGATCAACCCCACTGGTTCAAAACCAATAAGAGCAAAGGGATTTGGTAGCTGCTGCTATAGCTATAGAAGAATTTGGGGCTAGGCTAACCAAGGGTGAGCTCTGTATTATTAAAACTAAGACATAATCCTTTGACACTTGGTTAGTACTTGGTTAATGATCACCTCCTCACCTTAGCTACCAGACATAGGAAACAGCTTGTACTCTCGGGGATGGGGTGGGGTAGGAGGGAAGCAAACTTAACATCTCTAATATCATTCTATACATAATGTCCAGTATACAATAAAAAATTTCAAGAGGTGAAAAAACAAGACAAAAATTATCAGTAGTAGACCCATATGAAAAAAATCAAACCAAATCCATTGAGGTCAAGTTGATTCTGACTCGTAACAACCCTACAGGACAGAGTAGAACTGCCCCATAGAGTTTCCAAGGAGTGGCTGGTGGATTTGAACTGCCGACGTTTTGGTAGAGCCTTACTGCTGCGCTACCAGGGCTCCAGTAGACCCATAACTAAAAAACCAAACCTGTTGCCACTGAGTCAATTCTGACTCATAGCAACCCTATAGGACAGAGCAGAACTTCCCCATAGGGTTTCCAAGGAGCACCTGGTGGATTCGAACTGCTGACTTTTTGGTTAGCAGCTGAGCTCTTAACCACTATGCAACCAGGGTAGACCCATAGATGATCCAAATATTGGAACAAGCAAATGAGCCTTAAAACAAATGTTATGAATGTATTTAAAGACATATGGAAAAAATGAAAATAATGGGTGAACATATGGATTATCTCTGCAGAAAATAGAAACTTCAAAAAACCAAATTAAAATTCTATAACTTAAGATGTGATATTTGAAATAAAAAATAGATTGGATGATTTTAACAGCAGAATGGACTTTATAGAACAGAGAATTAGTGTACTTGAAGATAAGTCAATAGACATTATTCAAAATGAAGAAATAGAAAAAAATTATACAGTATCAATTTACAAATATAAAGGACAATGTCAAGTGGTCTAACCTATGTGTAATCACAGTCCAAAAAAGGAGAGAAGAGAAAATATGAAACAAAAATATTTGGAAAAATAATGACCAATTTCCTTCCAAATTTCCAAATCCAAGAATCTCACCCCATGCAGGATAAATAGAAAGGAAATCACTCCTATATACACCACGGTCAAATTGCTGAAATACAAAAATAAAGAGAAAATTCTAAAAAAAATCTAGACAGCATTGCAGAGAAACAACAATAAAAATGCCAGCTGACTTATTAAAAATAACGCCTACCAGAAGACAATGTGATGACATGTTTAAAGCATTGAAAGAAAACAAAAAACAAAACAATACAAAAACCTGTCAACCCAAAATTCTATATCCAGTGAGCATATCCCCCAACAACAAAAGTGAAATAAAGGCTTTTATGGTATACTAAACCTGAGAGAATTCATCACCAGTGGACTTGGACTATAAGAAATGCTAAAGGAAGTTTTTCAGGATAAGGAAAAATTGTATTAATTACATACACAGATATGCAGAAAGGATTGAAGAGCCCTAGAAATGGGAAATAAGCAAATACAGAGAAAGACTCTTAAAAGAATAGTTCCCTAATTTCTTAAAATGATAATCGACTGTTTACTAGCAACAACCAAAAAATATGTGTGGTTACACAAATATGTATACAGGTATATAAATTTATGAACATGTGTGTACATATGTGTGCACAGATATAAGTACCTAAAACCATATGTACATACAGGTATGTATATGCATGCATGCATATCTATATCTATACCTATACCTATATCTATATATATAATAAACCATATAGGGGACACAGGGATGAATACTGATTAGACATAACCAAACATCTTGTGAGATTGGTTTTCTGGGTTTGAAGACTTAGGATAATAGTCTCATGGGACAACTTAGATAATTGGCATAATATAGTTCATAAAGTGCAGGTTCTACATCCTAATGTGGTGAGCAGTGTCTGGGGTCTTAAAAGCTTGTGAGAAGCCATCTAAGGTACAACTATTTGTCTCTTCTCATCTGGAACAAAAGAGAAATAAGGAAACCAAAGACTCAGAGAAGAAAGTAGTCTGCGGGAATAATAGTTGATAGGAACCACTGACTCATCTACGCTGAGACCAAAAGAACTAGATGGTGTCCAGTGACCACTACTAATCATTCTGATCGGGACCACAATAGATGGATCTTTATAGAATGAGAGAGAAATGTGGAACAGAATTCAAATTCTTAAAAAGTCCAGACTTACTAGAGCAGTTGAAACTGGAGGACTTCCTGAGACTATTGCCTTGAGATACGCTTTAAACCTTAAACCAAAGTTATCCTTTTAGCTAAATAACATATTGGATCATAAAATAAAGAATATCACCTATGAGTAATAAGCTTCTTTAAGAAAAACCAACTATAAGAGACTAAATGGTCAAAAATTACTCTAAAGCAAAGATGAGAAGGTAAGGGGCAGGGAAACTAGAGTACTGGAAATGGCACAACTAGAATGGAATGGATGAGCATGACATATTGTAAACAATGTATCTGATATCATTGAATAATATGTGTAGAAATTGTTAAATGGGAATCTAATTTTCTGTGTAAACTTTCACCTTAAACACATAAAAATATTGATTAAAAAGATAATTGTTTAAATAAAAGCAACATTAGATTGTAGAGATCATAGCATGTGTAGTAGTCAAATAATTAACAAGAATAGCACACAGAATGGGAAGGGTAAAATATGGACATAAACTGTTGAAATATTCTTATGTAAGTTATATAACAGTATTTCCAGATAGATCGTGATAAATTTAGGATGCATATTATAATCCATCGAGATAATTACTAAAAGAGACAGAGAGAGAGGTAAAGAGAGAGAGAAAGAGAGAAAAGGAGAATATGATCAAAGAAGAAAAAATGGAGTATTAAAACTATATTCAATTGATCCAAAAGAATTCAGGAAAGGAAGAGCAAAGAAACAAACAAAAGAAGGGGTAAATAGAAAGTGAATGACAGGATGACAAACTTAAACCCAACTATATGATAATTGTGTTAAATGTAAGTGAACTAAAGAAAATATAAAATTCGTAAATATGTTTGCACCTAATAACAGAACTTTAAAATAAATGAAGCAAAAATGGACAGAACTTAAGCTAGAAATTAATTGACAATCCACATTGATAGTTGGAGATAACTTTTTCAGTAAATTAGAACAAATTTAAAAAAAAAATTATTAAGGATATGGAAGATTTGAATAATATCAACCAACTTGACTAAATAGACATATATAGAACACTATCCTCAAAATCTGTGGAATATATACTCTTTTCAATTGCACATGGGATATTTACAAAAATGGAGCATATACTGGCCTGTAAAACAAGTCTCAATAAATTTCGGAGGAGTAAAATAATACAAAGAATATTCTCTGATCACAAGGGTGTTAAATTAGAGCTCAAAATCAAAAAGATATCTAGAAAGGCCCCAAATATATGGGACTCAGACTCTAACCCACTGGCAAAATTACAAGGGAAATTAGAAAAAAAATTTGTGAAATGAATGATAATAAAAACATA
Organism: Dugong dugon; assembly: GCA_030035585.1. Taxonomy (NCBI): domain Eukaryota; kingdom Metazoa; phylum Chordata; class Mammalia; order Sirenia; family Dugongidae; genus Dugong; species Dugong dugon. The sequence continues at coordinate 97,030,084 of CM057462.1, forward strand.
GCATTTCAGATTTGTGGGATACAACTAAATAGGTGCTATTCAACTTTAAATGCTATATTTGGAAAAAATAAGAAATGTTTTAGATTGATGTTCTAAGCTTCCATCTTAAGAAACTGGCAAAAGAAGAGCAAAGTTGTCAAAATAGAAGAAAATAAATTATAAATGTAAGAGTGAAAATCAAAGAAATAGAAAATATAAAAGTAGGGGAGAATCTCAACAAATGTAAAAGTTTGTTATTTGGGGGAAAAAAACCAATAAATTTGATAAACTTGAGCAGGTTTGATCAAGAATATAAACAGAAAACAAACTGCCAACATCAAGAATGAAAGAGAGGGGAGTTTCAGCAAAACGGCGCTCTAGGCAGAAGCACTACGCCGTCCCTCCACAGCAAAGATCCGAAAAACTAAGCCGAACAGAGAATACAACAATCCTGAAACTCTAAAACTGCAAATGAAGAGATAAAGAACTCAGCCAAGCACCAAATGGAGTGAGAAAACTGACAGAGAACGGAGAGCGAGGAGAGATTCATGCAGACATCCCCTACCAGCTAACATAGCACGGATCTGCCATCTTGGACTCCTATCGGAGACCGGCAAACAGGAGGTATGAGAAAGCAGCCTCACAGAGCATCCAGCGGGAGACAAAACAACCAGTAATTTGTGATATATGCTTTCCCACCCCCCACCCCTCTTCACCATGACTCGGCCTCCTCTGCCTCCCGCAGCCACAGTCTCTTGACCAGGAAACACCGGCTGCTTGGATTCCACACACCCGAACGGGCGGCTCTCTGAGTGCCATTTGTTGGCTGCTGGTGTTGCTTTTTTTTCCGCTTCTTTTGATTTCTTCCTTGCCTCTCGCCACCTCCCCCTCCTTTCGCTTGAGTACCTCGCTCCGTGCGCCATCTTTGCTTCTTCTTGAGGGGCTGCAGAGCTCTGGTAATTTGTGATATACGCTTTCCCACTCTCTACCCTTCTTCATCCACACTCAGCCCCCTCTGCTTCCCGTGGACAGCCTCTTGTCTAGAAACACCAGCCCGCACTAGCTGGCTCTCTGAGTGCCATTTGCTGGCTGCTAGTGTTGCTTTTTTTTCCCTGCTTCTTTTGATTTCTTACTTGCCTCTTGCCACCTCCCCCTCCTTTCGCTCGAGTACCTGGCTCAGTGCGCCATCTTTGCTTCTTCCTGAGGGGTTGCGGAGCTCCATTCGAGTGTGGAGCTGCTTCCCAGTCTGGGCTACCGCACTGGTGGGATCCCAGGGCTTTTGTTTGTTTGTTGGTTTTGAATTATTTGTTTGTTTTCTTTTCCTTTTCTTGAGTTGGGAGCCCTTTCTGGCCAGGCGGAGCTGCGTGGCAGGGATACTCCCCTTTGGCTTCCACAGACGTGCAGAGGGATCCCTGAGAGCATTTCTTTTATCGTTGTTTTTTTTTTTTTTCTGTTTTTTTGGGGGCCTTTCTTGTTCTTTTTCTTTTTTTTAATTTCTTTGTTTTCTTTTCCCTCTTTTTCCCTTTTTGTCTTTCTTCATTGCTCAGTTTCTCATCTTTCTATATCTTCCTTCTCTTCTGTTCCCTGAATACCTGGCGTTGTATACCTCTATGCCTTCTAGCCGGGCTGTACTGCAACACCTGAGAGCGACTTCCCCAGACCTCATAGCTGCACTGGTGGGATCCCTGGGAACTTTGGGGTTCTTTAACCTTTCTGATTGTTATTTATTCATACTCTTCTTCCTCTTCCCCTTTCTGTTTTTCTCCATTTCATAGTCTCTCATCTCTCCACTCCAACGGCAAGCTCCTCTAGCATTCTTTTTTGTTTGTGTATTGTATGTTTTTGGCTCCTGTTCCTCTCTCCTCTCTCCCATATCCATCTTAGCTCCACAAATAACAATCTCCCCGCTGCATCCTGCCTACCTGCACCGTGTGCTTGACATCACACCACCAAGCAGCACAGGCATGGCCTACTGGAACCTGCCCTGCACTGATTACCGACCCTCTCTGGTGGCTGTAGTAAGTGCCACAAACAACCCATCCCAGTAACTCCTCTTCAGCTATACCTGCCCTGCTATACCATATCTGAGTGACTGACCCTGCCAGTTGGAGAAGGATGTGAAAAGTATTGTGCCCACAGACGAGCAAACAACAAAGAACACACAGTCCACCTGCTCAGACATAGTCAAATTTTTTTTTTTAAAAAAAGGGATGAAACAAACAAATCTACAATCAATAAACGAGAAAAATAAGTACTGAATGCCCCGAAAACAGCAGACAATATCAAAACATTTACAAAAACAGGACAGGATGGTTTCCAGTAGGCATCCAAAATAAAACACCAGATGACTCTCCTATGGAAGAAAAGGCACTAGAACTACCTGATAGGGAATTCAAATTCTAATACTCAAAATTCTCCAAGAACTGAGGCAAAAAGCTGACAAACATTAGGAAAAAATAGACAAATTCATGGAAATACAGACAAAAAATTGGAAGAATTCAGGAAAATAATGCAGGAACAAAATGCCAAAATAAATTCACAACTAGAAATTATACAAAGACAACAATTAGAAATCCAAAAGATAAACAACAAGATTTCAGAAATGGACGGTATCATAGAAGGGCTGAGAAGCAGACGTGAAACGGTGGAAGACAGGATCAGTGGAATTGAAGACAAACACTTGGATACAACTCTGTTTGAGGAAAACTCAGAAAAAAGAAAAAAGAAAAATAAAGAGACCCTGAGAATTTTGTGGGACACAATCCAAAACAAAAATTTTTGAGTGATTGAAATTCCAGAATAGGGGAAGAACACAGAAAACACAGAGAGGATCATTGAGGAACTGCTGACAGAAAACTTCCCCAATATCATGAAAGATGAAAAGCTGGCCATCCAAGAAGCTCAACGAACCCCATATAGAAGAGACCCCAAAAGAAAATCACCAAGGCATATCATATTCACACTCACCAAAACCAAACACAAACAAAGAATCATGAGAGCAGCTCGTGAAAAACAAGAAGTCACATACAGAGGAGAAACAATAAGACTAAGCTCAGATTATTTGGCAGAAACCATGCAGGCAAGAGGGCAATGGGATGACATATATAAAATCATGAAAGAAAAAAATTGCCAGCCAAGAATAATATATACTGCAAAACTCTCGTTCAAATTTGATGGTGAAATTAGGTCATTTCCAGATAAACAGAAATTAAGGGAATATGTACAAGTCAAACCAAACTTAAACAAGAATTATTAAAGCGAGTTCTTCAATCTGAGGACAAACAGCTTCGGCTCACAGTCAGAACCTAGGACGCAGGATCGTACCAGCCAGATATAAATCTAGGAAATGAACTCTCGAGGACTAGACAAAACCAAAAGATATACAACAGGGAATCAGAGCAGTTAATCAGTAAATGACAACAACATCAAAACAATGAAAGAGGGAACAAACGGTATAGGTATAGAACCTTCTAATGGAGAGGAAGGCAAGGTGATACCAAGTAATGGTAGACTGTTTCAAACTTAGAAAGATAAGGGTAAAATTCACGGTAACCACAAAGAAAGTTAACAAACATACTCATAAAAAAGAGAAAAAACATAAAGTCTCAGCAAAAACAAAAGAAATGAAAAAAAAAATCCACAAACAAAAGTAACTCAACACAAGAGAGTAAGAAGAACAAAGAAAACTTCAGCACCACAAAAAAAAGCACTACAAAATGACAGCAACAAACTCACATCTATCAATAATTACACTGAATGTAAACGGACTCAATGCACCCATAAAGAGGCAGAGAGTGACAGAATGGATAAGAAAACGGGAACAATCAATATGCTGTCTACAAGAGACACACCTTAGAAACAAAGATGTGAATTTATTAAAAGTCAAAGGTTGGAAAAAAATATATCAAGCTAACAACTACCAAAAAAGAGCAGGAGGGGCAATTCTAATCTCAGATAAAATAGACTTTAAAACAAAATCTACCATAAAAGACAAAGAAGGAAACTATATAATGATTAAGGGGACGATCCATCATGAAGACATAACCATAATAAACATCTACACACCCAATGACAGGGCTCCAAAATACATAAAACAAACTCTAACAACACTGAAAAGAGAAATTGACAGCTCCACAATAATAGTAGGAGACTTCAACACACCACTCTCAGTAAAGCTCAGAACAACTAAGAAGAAACTCAGCAAAGATACCGAAGACCTAAAGGTCACAATCAGCCAACTTGACCTCATAGACATATATAGAACACTCCATCCAACCACTGCAAAGTACACATTCTTTTCCAATGCACATGGAACATTCTCCAGAAGAGACCACATCTTAGGCCACAGAGCAATCCTCAACAAGATCCAAAACGTTGAGATAATTCAAAGTATCTTCTCTGACCACAATGCCATCAAGGTAGAAATTAACAACAGAAAGAGCAAAGAAAAAAAGATCAACTACATGGAAACTGAATAATACCCTGCTTACTTATCACTGGGCCATAGAAGAAATCAGAGATGGAATCCAAAAATTTCTAGAATCAAATGAGAATGAAAACACATCATACCAAAACCTTTGGGACACAGCAAAGACAGTCCTCAGAGGACAATTTATAGCAATAGATGCACATATCAAAAAAGAAGAAAGGGACAAAATCAAAACATTAACTACAGACCTCAAACAAATAGAAAGAGAACAGCAAAAAAAGCCGACAACCACCGGAAGAAAGGATATAGTAAAGATCAGAGCGGAAATAAATGAAATAGAGAACAGAAAAACAATAGAAAGAATCAACAAAACCAAAAATTGGTTCTTGGAAAGAATCACCAAAATCGACAAACCACTGGCCAGACTGACAAAAGAAAAACAGGAGAGGACACAAATAACCCAAATAAGAAATGAAATGGGGGACATTACAACAGACCCAACTGAAATAAAAAGGATTATAACAGAATATTATGAAAAACTGTACTCCAACAAATTTGAAAACCTAGAGGAAATGGATAAATTTCTAGAAACACGCAGCCTACCCAAACTACAACAAAGTGATGTTGAAAATCTGAACAGACTCATAACAAGAGAAGAGATTGAAAAGGTAATAAAAAAACTCCCAACCAAAAAAAGCCCTGGCCCAGATGGCTTCACTGGAGAATTCTACAAAACATTTACAGAACAGCTTGTACCAGTACTACTCAAGCTATTTCAGAGCACAGAAGAGGAAGCAACACTTCCATATTCATTCTATGAAGACAGCATATTGCTGACACCAAAACCAGGCAAAGACGTCACAAAAAAAGAAAATCACCGACCAATATCTCTCATGAATATAGATGCAAAAATTCTCAACAAAATTCTAGCCAATAGAATTCGGCATCATATCCAAAAAATAATACACCACGACCAAGTAGGATTCATACCAGGTATGCAAGGATGGTTCAACATTAGAAAATCAATCAACATAATCCACCACATAAATAAAAGGAAAGAAAAGAATCACATGATCATCTCTATTGACGCACAAAAGACATTTGACAAAGTCCAACACCCATTCCTGATAAAAACTCTCAATAAAATAGGTATAGAAGGGAAATTTCTCAACATAATAAAGGGCATCTATGCAAAACCAACGGCCAACATCATTCTTAATGGAGAGAGGCTGAAAACATTCCCCTTGAAAACAGGAAGAAGACAAGGATGCCCTTTATCACCACTCCTATTTAACATTGTGCTGGAGGTTCTAGCTAGAGCAATAAGGCAAGAAAAAGAAATCAAGGGCATCCAAGTTGGTAATGAAGAAGTTAAACTGTCCCTGTTTGCAGATGATATGATACTATACATAGAAAACCCTAAAGACTTCACGAGAAATCTACTGGAACTAACAGAAAGATTTAGCAGAGTAGCAGGACATAAGATAAACATTCAAAAATCAGTTGGATTCCTATACACCAGTAAGGAGAACTATGAAAAGCAAATCAGGAAAACAATACAATTTTTAATAGCCCCTAAAAAGATAAAATACTTAGGAACAAATCTGACCAGGGATGTAAAAGACCTATACAAAGAAAACTACAAAACACTACTGCATGTAACCCAAAGGGATCTACATAAATTGAAAAACCTACCAAGCTCATGGATAGGCAGACTCAACATTGTGAAAATGACAATGCTACCCAAAACGATTTACAAATACATCACAATCCCTATCCAAATACCAACAACACTCTTCAAAGAGATGGAAAAACTAATAATTAACTTTATTGGAAAGGGAAGAAGCCCTGAATAAGTAAAGCACTACTGAAGAAGAAGAATAAAGTTGGAGGACTCCCACTACCTTACTTCAGAACCCACTATACAGCTACAGTAGTCAAAACAGCCTGGCACTGGCAAAACAACAGATACATTGACCAATGGAACAGAATTGAGAACCCAGATGTAAATCCATCCACCTACAGTCACCTGATCTTCGACAGGGGCCCAAAGTCCATCAAATGGGGAAAAGACAGTCTTTTTAACAAATGGTGCTGGCAAAACTGGATATCCATCTGCATAAAAATGAAACAGGACCCATACCTCACACCGTATACAAAAACTACTTCAAAATGGATCAAAGACCTGAATATAAAGCCTAAAACTATAAAGTTCATAGAAGAAAAAATAGGACCAACACTTCAGGCCTTAATATGTGGCATTAATAGGATACAAACCATAACCATCAACGCACAAACCCCAACAGATAAGCTAGATAACTAGGATCTTCTAAAAATCAAACACCTATGCTCTTCAAAAGACTTCACCACAAGAGTAAAAAGAGGACCTAGAGACTGGGAAAAAATTTTTGGACAGTACAAGTCAGACAAAGGTCTAATCTCCATAATCTACAAGAAAATCCAACACCTCTATAACAAAAAGACAAATAATCCTATTAAAAAATGGGCAAAGGAAATGAACAGACACTTCACCAAAGAAGACATTCAAATGGCCAACAGACACGTGAGGAAATGCTTGTGATCACTAGCCGTTAGAGAAATGCAAATTAAAACCACAATGAGATACCATCTCACCCCGGCATTACTGGCACGAATCAAAAACACTGGAAATAACAAATGTTGGAGGGGCTGCGGGGAGATGGGAACACTTATGCACTGCTGGTGGGAATGCAAAATGATACAACCATTTTGGAAAATGATATGGCGCTTCCTCAGAAAGCTAGAAATAGACATACCATTCGATCCAGCAGTCCCACTCCTAGAAATAGATCCTAGCGAAATAAGAGTCATCACTCAAATAGACATATGCACACCTATGTTCATGGCAGCATTGTTCACAATAGCAAAATGATGGAAACAACCTAGATGCCCATCAACAGATGAATGGATAAACATACTATGGTACATACACACAAGGGAGTACTGTGCAATGAGAAAGAACAATAACGAATCTGTGAAGCATCTCATAACATGGATGAAACTGGAGGGCATTATGCTGACTGAAATAAGTCAATCACAAAAGGACAAATATTGTATGAGACCTCTATTGTAAAAACCCATGAAAAAGTTCACACACAAAATGTAACAGTCTTTGTTGGTTACCAGGGATGGAAGGGGTGGGGGAAGGAATACTAAATAGGCAATAGATAAGTGGTATCTTGGGTGAAGGGTGAGAAAGTACACAATTCAGGGGAAACCAGCACAACTTGTAAAAGGAAAGGTCATGGAAACTCCATAGACACATCCAAACTCCCTGAGGGACTGAATTGCTGGGCGGAGGGCTGTGGGGACCATGGTCTTGGGGAACATCTAGCTCATTTGGCATGGCACAGCTTATAAAGACAATGCTCTACATTCTACCTTGGTGAGTAGCGTCTGGGGTCTTAAAAGCCTGTGAGCGGCCATCTAAGATACTCCACTGGTCTCATCCCTTCGGGAGCAAGGGAGAATGAAGAGAACAGGATACAAGGAAAATATTAGTCTGAAGGACTAATGGTTCACAACTACCAAGGCCTCCACCAGACTGAGTCCAGTACAGCTAGATGGTGCCCAGCTATCACCACTGACTGCTCTGACCAGGATCACAACAGAGGGTTCTGGACAGAGCTGGAGAAGGATGTAGAGCATAATTCTAACTCACAAAAAAAAGGCCAGATTTACTGGCCTAAAGGAGACTGGAGAAACCTTGAGAGTATGGCCCCCAGACACCCTTTCAGCTCAGTGGTGAAGTTATCTCTGAGGTTCACTGTTTAGCCTGGGAGTGGACAGCCCCATAAAACTAAATGAGACTAATGAGGTACAGGAGTCCAGTGACAAGGGGCAGAAGGTAGGAGGGGACAAGGAAGCTGGTGACAGGGAAGCCAAGTTGAGTAAGGATATTGTTGATGTGTTGTGAGATTGTTAACCATTTTCATAGAGCAACATTTGTAGTAACTGTTAAATGAGAACCTATTTTGTTCCGTAAGCCTTCATCTTAAGTGAGAATAACAGCACAATTGGAAGAGCGTAGTCAACGTCACCGAACTGTGCATGTAGAAATTTTTGAAATGGTGTATCTTTGGCTATGTGTATTTTCACCAAAAAGAAAAAAAAAGGTTGAGTAGTTGGAGGGTTGATATGTTGTGGGGTTGTTAACCAGTGTCATAAAACAACATGTGTACTACTGTTTCATGAGAAACTATTCGTTCTGTAAGCCTTCACCTGAAGTACAATAAAAAAAAAAAGAATTTAATACAAATCAAACTCCATAAATGAACTTATGCTAAATCAATCTGAAGCTATCATTTCTGTGTATTGAATCCTTGACTGGTTTCCTTTCAAAGTGAAATAAAAATTCATTGCATGAAAAAATAAAAAGAAAAAGAATGAAAGAGAGATTATCACCACAGAGTCTATATACATTAAAAGACTACAAAGTGAAGGGCCCCTGGGTGGTCTAAATGGTTAAGGGCTTGAATACTAGCCAAAAGATTGGCAGTTAAAAATCCATCCAGACGTGCCTCAGATGGCAGCAATGAATGATGGCGATGATCGAACAACATGATTGATATAATTGGGTTCATTGAATTGTACAAGTGAAAAATGTTGTGTTACCTGTATTTTTACAACAATAAAAAAGTTTAAAAAATCATGGTACATACAGATGAAAATAAAAATGAATACAAATGGAGTATTATACAACTTATGTCAACAGATTTGTTAATGTTGGTGAAATAGTCAATTCTTTTATAGATATAACCTACCAAAACTGACACAAGAAGAATAAGAAACTTTTATCTGTTAACTAAGCTGAATTCTTAGTGAAAAATCTTTATACAAAGAAAACTACTGGCCCAGATGACTTCACTGGTAGATTCTATTAAACATTAAGGGAAGAAATAATATCAATCTTACACAAATTCTTTCAGAAAATAAAGGAGATGGAAATACTTGCCAGTTTATCTCAGGAGGCCGGCATAACTCTGGCAAGAATATTACAAGAGAATTACAGAGTAATTTCCCTCATGAATATAGATGCAGAATCCTTAACAAAATATTAGCAAGTTGAATCCAGCAAGTGTGTTTTATCCCAGTAATGCAAGGTTATTTTAACATTTGAAAATCAATCAATATAATTAATCACAATACAGAATTTCTCAACCTCCGGAGTATTAACACTTTGGGCAGGATAATTCTTTGTTGTATTGAGCATTATAGGATATTTAGCAACATCTCTGGTCTCTAGCCACTAGATGCCAGTGGTAATTCCGCCCCCCTCAGTCATGATAACCAAAAATGTCCCCTGGGGGACAAAATTGCCCCTGGTTGAGAACTACTGCATTAATAGAATTAAAAGAAGAAAATCATATGATCATTACAATCGGTGTTTAAATAGTAGTTACCAAATTCAAAACATTTTTATGACTAAAAATTTCAGTAAACTAGTAGTAGATGGGAAATTCCTCAATCTGATAAAAGGCATTTTAAAAAAACACAGAGTGAAATTATACTTAATGGTGGAATATTGAACATTCTCTCTCTAAATATCAGGAAGTAGGAAGGGATGCCCTCTCACATCACTTGTATTTAACATTGTACTGAAGATTCTAGCCAGTCCAACAAGGCAGAAACAAAGGTAAAAGATTGAAAAAGAAAAAATAAAATTATGTTATTCACAGACAATATGATTGTGTACACAGAAAACATAAAGGAATCTATAATACCTCAATGGAGGTATTAAGTGAATTTAGCAAGGTCGTAGAATATAAGGTTGTCATTCAAAAATTAATTGAACTTCAAACAATTGGAAAATGAAATAAAAATGTCATTTACAATAGGATAAAAACATAAAATATTAGGATTTAAAGAAACAGGTATGACACCTATATAATAAACACTGTAAAACATTGCTGAGGGAAATTAAAAAAGACCTAAATAAATGGAGTGAGGCATTGGTGGTTTGGTGGTAGAATTCTTGCCTTCCATGTGGGAGACTTGGATTCAATTTCTGGCCAATGCACTTCTGGTGCAGCCACCACCTGCTTGTCAGTGGAGGCTTTTGTGGTGCTATGATGCTGAACAGGTTTTAGTGGAGTAGCTTCCAGACTAAGATGAGCTAGGAAGAAAAGCCTGACAATCTACTTCTGAAAATCAGCCAGTGACAACCCTATGGATCATAATGATCCCATCTGCAACTGATCTTGAGGATGGTGCAGGTCTGGGCAGCTTTCCTTCTGTTGTGCATGGGGTCATCATGAACTGAGGGTCAGCTCCACGGCAGCTGACAACAACAAATAAATGACACTGGAGATCAGGTGGGAAACCAGAGAGAGAGGTACTAGATGGAGACAGAGGGAATTTTCCAGTAATAACCAGTGTCTGTCCTAGGGATATTTAGGAAATGTTTCATGAAGTAGAAAGTTTCCAATAGAGTGATCTGGGTTGGGGAAAGGGAGGTCCCTTAAGGGCTCACAGGTCCCTGAATTCTGTTCAATTTCTAGTCTCAGACTCATGTTCTAATTTCAGAGTGTAGCCTAAAACCCATTGTTGTCGAGTGGATTCTGACTCATAATGTATTTCAAATTCATAAGCCTTTGAGAATGGACAATTCATCCATTCATCCAAGCAACTATTCAAAATATACTTTGGGTTCATTTGAAGGAGGAAGCTGAGAAGAGCTTACTTAGCTTACGTCTATCTACTGAACTTCACGTCATGGCTATAACTTCCACAAGTGTATAACTTAAGGTTTTTTTAAAGGACTATGACCAAAAATTCTGTCTCTCCTGCTCTATTCCATTTCTGAGAACTGACATTATATCATTGATATTTGATTCTGTTGAGTCTTGACATTGTTCCATGTTATTAAACATGTATTGATTTCACATTAATAACTAATGTCTATTAACATAACTTTATATTGTACCATTGATAACAACTTACTATCTAGTGCCTATGCTTTTCACAGGAAAAGTCAGCACGTTTGGAACAGCTTGCTTTAATATTAAAATTTATTTAAATGTAAATATTATTCCTGAATAGTCAATCAGTTCCTATGGTGCACAATTAAAGGTTCGAAATGATACGCAGTAAAAATTCTTCTCCTTGTCATTATTGATCATCCACTCAGTAACCTCCCCCCAAAGATAAGCGATGCTACCAGTTTCACGTATGTTCCTTTGAAGCTATTCCATGCATTTAACAGTACGCACATAGATATAGTTCTCTCTGTAAAAGAAAAATGGCAGCACTCTTCTGTACCGTGTTAGTTTTCTAATTAACAGTAATTTCTTGGAGACTATTCCACAGCATTATACAAAGAGCCTCCCTAGCTGTATTAAAAAGCTTTCACATTCATTATCTTGTTTGAAAATGAGTGGAGGGCTGATTAGGCATGATTTGTTCTTTTTGCTTGTGTGACAGCAAGCAGACATAGTGAGGATGTGTCAGAGCTCGGACTAGGCTGCAAAACATCCAAGTCCAAGACCATTGTTCGTTTCTAAAATAGCCTATCTATGGAATAGGCATAGAGGATTCAATGTTTTCTCTATTGCAAGTCCATCTAGATGTTTTGCATTTAATGGGACTGTTGCCATAGCCCAGGGTCTAAGTAAATATACTTGCTCCATGAATGTTTGTTGAATAGAATAGGACTGGTTAATTTATAACCTTGGAGATGACTTGCATTTTTATCACTAATCCCTTATGTTTCCTAGGAGATATATCCTTAGCATATATGGTAATGGAAATGCTAGGCGTGAGTGCAAGTACAAGATGTCCTAGTCTCAGCTAAGTGCAAATCATTTAGCAGGCTGGAAAAATTTATACAGTCATCCAGGTCCTGGACCCTGAGTCAGACAGCACCCTCCCTACCCCACAAGCCTCCAGTCTGTGAGTTCTGCTTCTCAGAGATAACATCTTTAATCTCCAGTTTTGCCTCTCATGAATCCCATGTTTATTGAACAGAAAAGGATGAACTGAGTAAAGAGTGCCTTGCTTATAAACCTTCTTTCTCAGAAATCTGAAAAATGTGCTTGTTTCCTTGGAAGTGATTACTGAAATTCACCTAGTTGTGTGTTTGTGCAGAAGTGTGTATTAAGAGGTGAGTAACACTCTTGTGTTTAGTGTGAACTAAACACTCCCACATGATAAAATAAGCCCAAGACCATGATTCTGAGGGTCTTATGTTTCTTCATGGGATGGTTAAAGGATGCTTTTCAATTAGGTTACACTTGGCTGGGTTACCTTCTTGTGAAGCTTGGGTTTTGCTTTACTGATAATCAGGGATACAAGTGAATGTAGGAAAGCCAGGTGGACAAAACCTGAAAAGCTTATTTGATCCGTGGTTATTTAGAAGTTTATTGCTTAATTTCCAAGTAGTTGACGATTTTCTAGTTGTCTTTTTACTGCACATTTCTAACTTAATTTCCAGAGAACATACTTCGAATAATTCCAGTACTTCAAAATTTGTTGAGGTTTGGTTTATGATCCAGCTTACTGTCAATTTTGATAATCCTTGCAACAACACTATGAGATAGATATTATTATTGCCCCATTTTACAGATAAGGAAACTGGCATTAGAGAAGTAAAGTAAATTTGCTCAAGATTCAGCTGAAATTTGATCCCTGGCATCCTGACTCTTTAAGTCTGTCCTCTTAACTGCTCGCTATGCTATACTGCCTCCACCCACAAGAGGGAGAAAGGGAAGACTCAGGAAAAAACCAAAAAAAAACAAAACACTATATCTGAGATCTTATGATATCCGCCCTGGATGAAGGACTGTACTTGCTATTTTTTTTTTTTTTTTAGGTGTTGTTGAGTCAATTCTGACTCATAGCGACACAATAGAAAGAAACACTGCCCGATCCTGTGCCATCCTTACAGTTGTTGTTATGCTTGAGCCCATTGTTGCAGCCACTGTGTCAGTCCATCTCATTGAGGGTCTTCCTCTTTTTCACTGACCCTCTACTTTACCAAGCATGAAGTCCTTCTCCAGGGACTGGTCCCTCTCGATAACATGTCCAAAGTACGTGAGACAAAGTCTTGGCATCCTTGCTTCCAAGGAGCATTCCAGCTGTACTTCTTCCAAGACAGATTTGTTCATTATTCTGGAAGTTCACGGTATATTCAATATTCTTCCCCAACACCATAATTCAAGGGCATCGATTCTTCTTCAGTCTTGCTTCCTTACTCATTTTCCAGCTTTTGCACGCATATGAGGTGATCGAAAATACCATGGCTTGGGTTAGGCGCGGCTTAGTCCTCAAAGTGACATCTTTGCTTTTTAACACTTTGAAGACACCGTTTGCAGCAGATTTGCCCAGTGCAATACGTCATTTGATTTATTGACTGCTGCTTCCATGGACGTTGATTGTGGATCCAAGCTGACTGTGGATCTGAGTAAAATGAAGTCCTTGACAACGTCAATATTTTCTCCGTTTATCATGATATTGTTTATTGGTTGTGTTGTGAGGATTTTTGTTTTCTTTATGTTGAGGTGCAGTCAATACTGAAGGTTATAGTCTTTGATCTTCATCAGTAAGTGCTTCAGGTAGTCTTTCAACAAGCAAGACTGTGTAATCTGCATATTGTAGTTTGTTAATGAGTCTTTCCCCAATCCTGATGCCATGCTCTTCTTCATACAGTCCAGCTTATCGGATCATTTGCTCAGCATACAGATTGAATAAGTATGATGAAAAGATACTATCCTGATGCACACCTTTCCTGACTTTAAATCCTACAGTATCCCCTTGTTCTGTTTGAACAACTGCCTCTTGGTCTATGTACAGGTTCTGCATGAGCACAATTAAGTGCTCTGGAATTCCCATTCTTCATAATGTTATTCATAATTTGTTATGATCCACACAGTTGAATGCATTTGCATAGTCAATAAGACGCAGATAAATATCTTTCTGATATTCTCTGCTTTCAGCTGGGATCCATCTGATATCAGCAATGATATCCTTGGTTCCATGTCCTTTTCTGAATACGGCTTGAATTTCTGGTAGTTCCCTGTTGATATACTGCTGCAGCCGCTTTTGAGTGATTTTCAGCATAATTTTACTTGCCTGTGATATTAATGATATTGTTTGATAATTTCTGCATTCTGTTGGATCACCTTTCTTTGGAATGGACACAAATATGAATCTCTTCCAGCTGGCTGGCCATGCAGCTGTCCTCCAAATTTCTTGACATAGACGAGTGAGCACCTCCAGTGCTATATCTGTCTGTTGAAACATCTCAATTGATATTCCATCAATTCCTGGAGCCTTGTTTTTCACCAATGCCTTCAGTGCAGCTTGGACTTCTTCCTTCAGTACCGTTGGTTCTTGATCATATGCTACTTCCTGAAATGGTTGAACATCGACCAGTTCTTTTAGGTACAGTTATTGTGTATTCCTTTCATCTTCCATTGATGCTTCCTGTGTCATTCAATATTTTCCCCGTAGAATCTTTCAATATTGCAGCTCGAGGTTTGAATTTTTTCTTCAGTTCTCTCAGCTTGAGAAATGCCAAGCATGTTCTACCTTTTTGATTTTCTAACTCCAGGCCTTTGCACATTTCATAATAATATTCTACTTTGACTTCTGGAGCTGCCTTTTGAAATCTTCTGTTTAGCTCTTTTACTTCATCATTTCTTCCTTTTGATTTAGCTGTTCTATATTCAAGAGCAAGTTTCAGAGT
Organism: Dugong dugon; assembly: GCA_030035585.1. NCBI lineage: Eukaryota > Metazoa > Chordata > Mammalia > Sirenia > Dugongidae > Dugong > Dugong dugon. The sequence continues at coordinate 97,045,215 of CM057462.1, forward strand.
CTCTTCTCACATCCATTTTGTTTTTTCTTTCTTGCCTGTTTTTATAATGACCTCTTGCTTTCTTCTTGTATAATGTCTTTGATGTCATTCCATAACTCGTCTGTTCTTTGGCCATTAGCATTCAGTGGGTCAAATCTATTCCTGAGATGGTCTCTAAATGTAGGTGAGATATACTTATACTCAAGGTTGTATTTTGGCTCACATAGACTTGCTCTAATCTTCTTCAGCTTTAGCTTGAATTTGCATATGAGTAATTGATGGTCTTTTCTGCAGTTGGCCCCTGGCCTTGTTCTGACTGATATTGAGCTTCTCCATCTTCTCTTTGCACAGATGTAGTCAATTTGATTCCTGTGTATTCCATCTGGCGAGGTCCACATGTACAGTCACCATTTATGTTGTTGAAAAAAGATATTTGCAATGAAGAAGCCGTTGGTCTTGCAGAATTCTGTCTTGAGATCTGTAGCATTGTTTCTATCACCAAGGCCATATTTTCCAACTACTGATCTTTGTTTTCAACTTTAGCGTTTTTAATTACCAGTAATTATCAGTGCATCTTGATTGCATGTTTGGTCAATTTCACACTGCAGAAGTTGGTAAAAATCTTCAATTTCTTCATCTTTGGCCTTAGTGGTTGGTGCATAAATTTGAATAATAGTCTTATTTACTGGTCTTCCTTGTAGGTGTATGGATATTATCCTATCACTGACAGCATTGTTCTTCAGGATAGATCTTGAAATGTTTTTTTCTTTTACAATGAATGTGACACCATTCCTCTTCAATTTGTCATTCCTGGCATAGTAGACCATATGACTGTCTGATTCAAAATGGCCAATACCAGTCCATTTCAGCTCACTAATGCCTAGGATATTGATGTTTATATGTTCCATTTCATTTTTGACGACTTTCAATTTTCCTAGATTCATACTTCGTACATTCCACATTCAGATTATTAATGGATGTTTGCAGCTGTTTCTTCTCATTTTGAGTTGTGTCACATCAGAAAATGAAGGTCCTGCAAGTTGACTCCCCCATGTCATTAAGGTCGACTCTACTTTGAGGAGGCAGCTCTTCCCTAGTAGTATTTTGAATGCCTTCCAATCTGAGGCTTATTTTCTGGCACTATATCAAACAATGTTCCTCTGCTATTCATAGTATTTTCACTGGCCAAATTTTTCAGAAGTAGACCTCCAGATCCTAGTTCTAAGTCTGTCCTAGTCTGGAAGCTCCACTAAAATCTGTCTACCAGGGGTGACCCTTCTGGTATCTGAAATACTGTTGGCAAACTTCCAGTATCACAACAACATGCAAGCCACCACAGTACAACAAACTGACAGATGAGTGGCGGGCTGTGCTTAGCATAGGTGTAATATGATGAACTTATATTCAAGGTCCTATAATGGGAGCTTGGTATACAAACATATTGATGTTTATTTAGAAAGCGGGAAGGATGAATTCCTGTGGGGTTTTTGTTCATTGGCCCAAGGATCCTCTGAGAAGAAACTTAATTTAAGAAAGGAGACTGTTGAAAGAGGCATGTTTGGGTTGTGGACAAAGGATTATTATTAGGAAGAAGTGAAATAGAAGGTGACCTGCTCACAGTTTTGTTGGTTCTGCGCTTTACACCAGGTATTTTTACCCCAAAATCTGTGAAGAAGAGGTAGAAACAAGAATAAAGTTGCTTTGTGAGTAAGTAGAATTTCCCTGGAGCCCTGGTGGTGCAGTGGTTAAGCATTCAGCTGTTAACCAAAAGGTGGGCAGTTTGAATCCACCAGCCACTCCTTGAAAACTTTATGGGGCAGTTCTACCCTGTCCTATAAGGTTGCTATGAGTCAGAATCAACTCAACGGCAACAGGTTTGGTTTGGTTTTGGTTTAGTATTTCCCCATCTAGCTTAAAACAGCTACATTTCAGAAGTAGCTATAAGATAGAATCATGGCAGCCAGGTACTGATCCAGGCCTCCCAAGCCACCTCCCAGGAGATGCAACATAGGCCCTAGGGACCCTGGAAGTCATTGGCAGGCATGAGAGATATGCATCAGTCTGGACTCCAGTTGTGCCCCCCATGAGAAGAAGACTGCCCAAGCAACAGAGAAGCACAGTGGTCCAGAGACCTGGGGTTTGAACAACTTGAGTATCTGCTGGGGTCCCTTCAGCTGGGAAATCATAGGTAGCGCTAGAAAACTGCTGCTTGGTTGCATGACCCTACCTTCTTTCTAGGCATAGATAGATAGATGGATAGATAGCAGCTGTTGAATTGAGTCCAACTCACCTTGACCTTACGTACAACAGAATGAAATGTTGCCCAGTCCTGCATCATCCTCACCATTGCGGGCATGTTCGAGTCAATTGTTGTGGCTATTGTCCCAGTCCATCTCACTGAGGGTCTACCTTACATTCGCTGGCCCTCTGTTTCACAACACTTGATATATCCTCTTCCAGCGATTGATCCCTTCCGATAACATGTCCAGACTGATAATTTCTGGGGAAATAAGGTGTAATGTTGCTTTTTCTAAGGCAAGCAAAGCACCATACTTATCCCAAAGAAGATGGAGAAGAGCACTGTAATGTTTGTAAAATGCATGAGAACTTTTTGTGCTTTTCAATACATAGTCTTATAATTTGCAATATAACAGTGCTGTAAACTCATCTAATTATCAAAACTTAGTCTTACTGGACAAAACTCAGTTACTGGAGGATATTTGAAATGGTGGTTGGTGCTAATGTACTTATTTATCTTTGTATGTTTAGTTTTTGGCCTGTCTTGCTGTAGTTATACAATGCTGAGTATAATTGTGTTCATGTAATGGTACCAGAGGAAGAAATTATCCTGATACCTTTAAATACAATTCACACGAAAAGTCTGCCAATCACCATTTGGTTCCTTGTATTTTTAAAGTTTTTTTTTACAGTTCATGAAGCACTTTTGCATAAATTGCCTTGTTGGATCTTCAGAACAGCCTTGGGTAAGGGGCAGGTATTAATACAATCATTTTCCTTTTGGAGAAATTGAGACACAAAGAGGTAAAGTGATATGTCTAGGATTACAGGGAGGAGATGTAGCAGAACCAGATCTGACCCCCATTCCTCTCAATTTAAGTGCAAAGGTTTTTCCACTTCATCTCATATTCTTTACCTGTTCATGTGTCCATCCATCCATCCATCCATCTATCCATCCAACCATCCATCCACTCATTAATTCACTCAACAAATGTTTTTGGGTGCCTATCGTGAGCCAGGCATTGTACTAGATGCTGTGAAGAATACTAACATAAGTCTTGAGTAGATCCTGTCCTCATGGAGTTTATAATACAGCAGGTGATATCAGCTATGGAGTGGAGTAATTCTTTTTTTTTCTTTGGCTTTAACAAATAGAAGTTTATTTTCTTACAGTCCAGTAGGCGAGAAGTCTGAATTCAGGGCACCAGCTCCAGGGGAAAACTTTGTGTCTCTGTCGGCTCTGGAGAAAGGTTCTTGCCATCAGTCTTCCCTTGCTCTGGGAGTGTCTCAGCACAATGGAGTGGAATAATTCTAAAGCAAGATAGAAAGTGATAGATACTATGAGAAAGAATCGGAATGTCCTACAAGAGCTCTGATGCAAAAGGGATAACTTAGAACTGGGAGACGAAGAATAAAATATGGACCAATAACTCATTTACATGGAAGGAGGCTAGGGTATAGGAATGCTATGTGTAGAGAGAAACTTTTTGAGATTGACTGTTAGGGGAGCAAATAAAGAAAGGAAAGAGAGAGAGAGAACATATCTAAGAGGGAGCAGAAATGGTAGAGTTCCAGTCAGCAAAATTAACTTAAAAAAACTGTACGTGGGTTTGGAAGCTATAAGTTAAAGGGAGAGAGCCTGAAAAGTATCAGTAACATCAAGATAGTGCTACATGGTGCAGAGAAATGGTGTTCCTAGAGTCAAAGAGCATTTTCTGCTCAGCCTGAATATTTGGAGCATTCCATGGGTAAAGCAACATAAACTACATGCATATTTCCAGAACAGGTTTTGGAGAGGACCTAAATCAACACATATAGTAGAGTGTGAACAGCTAAGAAAATTGGAAATCCAAGGTTTTTGAAGTGGGTCTAACTGTTAGAAGTGTTGGAGAGACGGTTCTGATAGGCAAAATTAATGAGTTTTAGAAACTGAGGTCATCCATGGATTCTCGGTGTTTAGATGTCGTCTTAGGCTGGATTCTCTAGAGAAGCAAAACCAGTGAAGTGTGTATATATCATATACATATATAGAGAGGGAGAAACAGAGAGCGAGAGAGAGATTATTCTCAAGGAAATAGCTCACGCAGTTGTAGAGGCTGGTAAGCCTCAAGTCTGTGGGTCAGGCATCAGGCTGGAGGCTTCTCCTGACTCACATAGCTGCAGGGTCTGACAAACCTAAGATCAGCAGGCAAGGTGGCAGGCTGCAGGTTCAAGTCCCAAGAACCAGTGGTCTGATGATGACGAGCTAGATGCAGGATCCTGAGCATGCAGAAGTCAGTGAGCTTTGCCAGAACGTCCATATAGATTGGATGCAGGCCACACTCCTGAGGAGACTCCCATTACAACTGATTGGCTGACCACATCAGATCACATCATGGAGTTGATTACATTACCTAACAAATGGAGGATAACTGTATTATTACATAACTTCCAAAATACGTCATTACGTAGTTGCCAAAACCACTGAGATTCACAGCCCAGCCAAGTTGACACACAGCCTTAACCATTACAGATATGGTCTGTATAGTTAATATGAGATCTGTATGTTATACAGTCTTTTCTGTTAGTATATATTTCAGTTTGGCTTTGTGATGGTTTTTTGCCGTGCATATCTGATATTTCCTATGGTGTTAAGAAAGTAGAGAACATAGTGTGAGAAATTATTGTCTCAAGGGATTAATATAAAAATTGTCCTGTACACAGAGAACACAACAGGGGGTCCCTGATGGAGCAGTAGAATGATGGGATGCAGAACTCAAATACTAGTAAGAAGACCAGACTTAATGGTCTGACTAAGACTAGAGGCACCCCAGAAGGCATGGCCCCTGGTCTCTCCATCATCCCAGAACTAAAACAATTTCCGAGGCCAACTCTTCAGACAGGGATTGGACTGGACTGTGGGACATAAAGTGATACTCGTGAAGAATGTGCCTCTTAGACAGGTAGATATAAGAGATCAAAGGGGTGGCTTCTGTCCAGAGGTGAGAGGGGAAGGCAGAGAGAGTTAGGAGCTGGTTGAATGTTCATGGGGAATCAGGGGCGGAGGGGAGGAGTGTGCTGTTGCAGAATGGGGTGAGTGGTTGGGGTCTGATAACAATGTATGTTAAAAAAAGAAATTCTGTTTGGGAGACTAAGTTGAAATGTAAACTTCATTTAATTACATCAATTAAAAAAAAGGTATGTTGCAAAAGAAAAAAAAAATTGTCCTGTTGTACATATTGTCTCATCAAAGGTCCCAGGTCATACAGAATAGTTTAGGAATGAGATAAGATCGGCCCCAAAAGGACCAAATGATAATTCTTCTAACCATTCAATTCTGCCAGGGAGAAAATGTGGCTGCATTTGTATTTTCCTTCTAGACTGCAAAAGCTTATCAAAGGAGGCACCATTTCTTGAGGATCTCTGCATTCCATACGCCTAACAAAGCACCTCCAAGTGTTTTGGTTTTTTTTCCAGTTGCTGTTGAGTTGATTCTGGCTTATGGCAACCCCACGTGTATCAGAGAAGAACTGTACTCCAGAGGGTTTTCAGTGGCTGAGTTTTGGGAAGTAGATCACCAGGTTTTTCTTCTGAGGTGCCTCTGAATGAACTCGAACCTCCAGACTTTCTATTAGTAGCCAAACATGTTAACTGTTTGCACCACCCAAGGACTATACCTAGAAGGTAGAGATGTTTATGTGAATGCATGCATACAGCTTCTTCTATAAGCACCTCCTATATTCTTTACAATTCTTCACAGACTACATAGAGGGTGGGGCCATTTAAGTAATATAGATATTAAGTGCTGCAGGAATTCAGAATAGAGGAAATCACTTTTGGCAGTGGAGGTCCTGAAAGACTTCTTAGAAGAGGTGGGACTTGACTCAGAACCTGGTGAGATTTATATTGGCTAAGAGAAACAGGGAGGATGTTCCTTAACACTTCAATATCTAGAGCATAGTCGAACAGCTGGAACTTGGGTGGAACCCCAGGTTGATGGAGATGGAGAATGAGAGCTGTGGAAGACAGTCATGTGCCAGAACGGTAGAGTCTGCAAGGTATCTCTAAGATCATGTATCTCTGAGTAGAAATGAAAAATTTGGGCATAGAGAGATTGTCTAATGGAGAGGAAGAGAAGAAAGGCAGGGAAATAGGTCCAAATCTTTGGGTAAAACTTCTTTAAGGGGATGAGTTGGAGAGAAGACGTCAGCTCAGTCAAATTCAGAAAAAGGAGTTGGGAAATAAAAGCCATATCAAGGCTGGAAGCAATGCTCTGGGTAAAAGAGGTAAAAAGGAGGCATACTACCAATGACACTTATCTGAGTACCTACTATGGGATAAGCACTAAATACTTTACATATAGTCACTCATCTAATACTCCCAACAGCGGTGGGAGTTGGAGACTGCCTTTATGAAATTTTTTGTCCAAGAAAAAAAAAAAATAGAAATCAAATAATATAGACAAGCAGTCCATTCTGACAATCATATACCAGTCCCCCTGATTTCTGGGTTTATCCTTCCAGATGTTCCTCTTTGCATTTACATTTGGTGGCTAATAGACCAGTTTTTCTCCATTATAAACAGCATGGCATTGACCATGCCTGTGTCTGCTTCCTTGCAAGTAATTCCCAAGCGTAGAGACCAAAAAGTGGGAATTGCTAGGTGAAAAAAACGTGCATTGAAAAGTTTTTATTAGATACTGCCAAATTGTCCTCCCAAAAGGCTTTTTCAATTTATATTCTCACCAACAGTGCACAAGAATGTACTTTCCCTACTCCTCAGGAAAACCTACTGTGATCAATCTTTTTACATTTTGTGCAGATTTTCATGTGTGAAAAATGATGTCTTGTTTTCAGTTTGCTGTTCCCTGTTACTAGTCAGGTTGTGTACCTTTTTGCAATCTTTTCACATTGGCTATTTGTCTTTCTTCCATGAATTACTTCTTCATATCTTTATTTACTTTTGTTTGAGGTTGTTTGTCTTTGTCTTGTTGACTTGCTAGACTTCTTTACATATTCCATATGCTTGTGATTTCTTATGTTTCTTGCAAATATTGTGTCCCAGTCTGTAATTTCTTTTAGTTTTGTCTCTGGGGTTTTCTGCCATTTAAAATTTGCTGTATTCAAACTTATTAATCTTTCTTTTCTTGTTTTTGCATTTTGTGCCTTTGTGTGTCCTGCTCTATTTTATTTTATACTTTTATGAGTTTTACTTCTATGTTTGGCTCTTTAAAACATCTGAAACATATGTGGAAGGTCCTCTCTTCTCTGTACAGACACAAAAAGTGCTGAAGAGAATGCTAACTACAGAGTTGAACACAAAAGCAAAGAAAGTAAATATAAGTAGACATCATGCCATTTGGGGATGTGCTGGTGAGGGGCAGGCAGTTTGCAAGTTTCCTAAGGCAAGCAACTACAGCCCCCAAAAGCTTACAGAATCAAGCTCTTCTGTCTTAGACTGGGTTCTCTAGAGAAGCAAAACCAGTGAAGCATATATCGATATTTATCTCAAGGAAATGACTCACACATCCAGTCCCAAGTCTGTGGGTCAGGTGTCAGGCTGAAGGCTTCTCCTGACTCACATAGCTGCAGGGCTGATGAATCCAAGATTGGTAGGTAAGAAGATAGGCTGCTGGCTCACAGGCTGCAGAGGCCAACGAATCCCAAGTTTGGGTGGCAATATGACAATACGATTCTGGCTCAGGTCCCAAGAACTGGAGGTCAGATGATGATGAGCAGGCTGCAGGATCCAGAGCAAACAAAAGTCAGTGAGCTTTGCCAGAATGTCCATATATATTGGATGCAAGTCACACCCCTGAGGAAACTCCCCTTACAACTGATTGACTGATCATATCAGAACACATCATGGAGGCAATCACATTATATCACAAAATGGAGGATAACTACATCATAACATAACTGCTAAATTATATCATTACATAATTGACAAACTACATCATTACATAACTGCCAAACCACTGAGAATCATGGCCCAGCCAAACTGACACACAATCTTAACCATCAAATCTTCCCCCCCCAAATTTTTTTTTCCAAGATGAGCCCTGAATGGAGTATTTTCCAGGATATGTTAGTACTCTTGGATATTAATGTTGCTCTTGTTGTTGTTAGGTGTTGTCAAGTTGGTTCTGACTCATAGTGACCCTAAGTACAACAGAACAAAGTATTAATAGTATATTAATAATATCACATGAGAAAAGGCTTTTGTGGTCACATATGACGGAGAGAGGCTTGTTAAACACTGTTAAATGAGTTTCTTTGGGGAAAGCTCAATTAGTGAACATTTCATTGGTCAGAGACTGTAAGTTGTCTTCAGACGGAAGTTTACAGTGTGTTGAAAAATCCAAGAGATCTTTGAGTTCAGTGGTTCTTAATCTTGGCTACATTTTGGAATAGTCAGGAAACATTAAAAAATATGGAGGAATTGGAGTCTCTCAGCCCCAGAGATCCTGATTTAATTAGTCCCAGATGTGGTTTAGATTTTTAAAAGCTCCCCTGGTGATCCTAATGTGCAGCCCAAGTGGAGAACCACTAATTAGTCCAGTGGCTTCATTTAGGAGACCGGGAAACTAACAAGCTAGTTTGGGGAATATTTGAGACCAGTACACAAATGTTTGGAAGCCCAGGCCTGATCTTTCCCTCTATGCTGTACTGCCTTCCCCCAGCACATCATTAGATTTGTAGGGTTCTAACTGGAGCACACATCTCAGGCATTGGCTTTGGCACATGTTGTATGCTACTTTGTATTGCTTACTGGTTCTGAATGCTCTCAGTTTCCTTATTTATATCATTGTTGTTAGCTGCTGTCGAGTTGGACCCTGACTCATGATGACCCCATGTGCTGTGGAACAAAACACTGCCTGGTCCTGCACCATCCCCATGATCAGTTGATGATCAGACCTGGTGATCCATGGTGTCTTAGTTATCTAGTGCTGCTGTAACAGAACTACCACTAGTGGATGGCTTTAAAAAAGAGAAATGTATTCTCTCACAGTCTAGGAGTCTAGAAGTTCAAATTCAGGATGCCAGCTCCAGTGGAAAGATTTTTGTCTCTGTCAGCTCTGAAGGAAGGTCCTTGTCATCAATCTTCCACTGGTCTAGGAGCTTCTCAGCACAGGGACCCTGGGTCCAAAGGACACACTCTGCTCTGGGAACTATTTTCTTGGTAGTATGAGGTCCACCTGTCTCTCTGCTTGCTTCTCTCTTTTATATCTCAAAAGCGACTGACTTAAAACACACCTAATCTTGTAGATTGAGTCATGCCTCACTAACATAACTGCCTTTAATCCTGAGTCATTAACATCATAGAGGTAGGATTTACAACACATAGGAAAATCGCATCAGATGACAAAGTGGTGGACAATTACACCATACTGAGAATCACGGCCTAGTCAAGTTGACAGATATTTTTCTGGGACACAATTCAACCTATAACATAAGGAGTTTTCATAGACTTTTGGAGGTAGATTTCTTCCTAGCTATCTTAGTCTGGAAGCTCCACTGTTCAGCATCATAGCAACACTCAAGCCTCCCCTGAGAGAGGGGTGGTGGCTACACATGAGGTACATTGGCTGGGAATCAAACCGGGTCTCCTGCATGGAAGGCAAGAATCCTACCACTGAATCACCACTGTCCCCCGCTTATTTATAAAAGGGGCATGATGATACCCATTCCCTCTCACCTTTGAGTTATTCTGAGAATTGAATAGGTACATGCGTATGACAGTGTTTCGAAAACTGTACATTGTACAGGTGGAAGTAATGAGAGGGGGAGGTAAAGGCAGGCAATAGTGCCTAACACAGTGCCTTGTTCATAAAAGGGGTTTTGTTGTTGTTGTTAGTTGCCATCGAGTCTACTCTGACTTGTGGTGACCCCATGTACAGCAGAACAAAACCCTGCCTGGTCCTGAACCATTCTTATGATTGCTGCCATACCTGAGTTCATTATTGCCTTCCAACCTAGCAGGCTCATCTTTTAGCACTATATTAGGCAATATTCTGTTTTGATCCATAGAGTTTTCACTGGCTAATTTGTGGAAGTCAATCTGGAAACACTGCTGAAACCTGTCCACTATAGGTAACTCTTCTGGTATTTGAAATACTGGTGGCCTAGCTTCCAGCATCACAGCAACACACAAGCCACCACAGTATGACAAACTGACAGATGGATGGTGTAAAAGGGGTTTGGGAGATGTTTACTGAAAGCAATTGGTGGGGATAAAAAGCAGCTGCTCTTTCAGAATAGTTTCTCCACAAACACACCTGGAATCCCTCACATCCCAGGCAACTTGTCAATATCATCTCCCTCAGGGAACCCTTGATTAACGTTACCATATTTTCGGCGGCAGCCCCAGGAGGTCAGAACATAAATTTCACATAATTAACATTCACATGCATATGCATGAACATTTATATAATTTAGCATGCTGTGTTCAATAGTCTCCAACTTAATAAAGTAGTACACCCTGCGGTGGTCATGCTGGGGGTATCTTTTTTCCCTGCGTTGTTTTCTAATACAGAAGATAATCACCAGGGCTTAGAGATACTGAGAAAAAGGAGGGAACTAAGAGAAGTTCCAGGCAGAGAAGCAGGCATCCAGGTGTCCAAAACGGAGACCTCACTTCTGCTACAGTGAGAGTCAGTGGAGCACTATGGCTTCTTTAGAGCATCATGCTTTCTTACAGAGGTTTTGGAAACATTTAAGATTCTGCAGGAATCTGGAAAAACAACCTGCAATTGGAATGTGCCTGGGGGATCAGCTCACTTCTTAGCCACAGAGACACTTAGAGAAGCCTGATGGAGGTAGAAATAGTCAACACAGAAATTTTTCTTCAGCCACAGACCCTAACTAATAGTCCCAGACAGTCAGTGTCATTTATAAGTCAAAATATTTATGTAGTAGGTTCTGGGGACACAACAGTGGACATATATCCCTGTATTCCTGGAGAATACAGTTGAATGGAGGAGGTGGACAAACGGCAACTTAATGGAAAAATAAAAGAATTGAATTTTGCTGTGGCATGAAGGAAACAGCTAAGAGGCTGGAAAGGGATTGATGGGTAGCAGGGGCATCTACTGACAATGGCTAGGAGAGGATACTTGATGATTACTTTGGAGAAAAGCACCTCAAGCAGAGGGACCAGAATGCATGGTGGACACAGGGAAAGGATTAGCACATTCAGAGAAGTGAAGGCAGGTCAGTGTGGCTGGCGGGTGGAGAGTGAAGAGGAGAATGGCAGAAGAGTAGATGCCATTGGGGACATAGGCAGGGACCAGGTCATGTTAATTATTACATTCTATCTATTGTATAGAGTTCTTGAGTGGTACAAATGGTTAATGCACTTGGCTGCTAACTGAAAAGTTGGACGTTCGAGTCCACCCACCGTTACCTTGAAAGAAAGGCCTGGTGATCTACTTCTGAAAACTCAGCCACTGAAAACACTATGGAGCACAGTTCTACTCTGACACACATGTGGTCACCTTGAGTCAGAGTCAACTCAAAGGCTATTGGTTTATCTATTATATAGTGATGTCCAGCTGCTTGGGTGATGATTATGAGGTAATATTTGAAATATTCAGCACCTGGCTTGAGTGTAACCCAGTTTGGTGAGCCCTTAAGCTTAAATAATTTTGGAGTCCTTCTTTAAAAAAAAAAAAAAAAGAATTAAAAAATGTATCTTCAAAGTTCAAAAGGAAGGAAGGAAGGAAAAAAGAAAGAAAGGATGAAAAAAAGAGTGGAAACAATGGATATGGTTTTGTAAACACATCCTTAGAGTTCTTCAAAGATGTTATGCAAATCAGAGGCCCTGAGGCTTAAGCTTCTTCAACTTCACAGTAAATTCACCTTTGATAATCATTTTGAGCAGAATCCTGTCATAAGCACTGGGACGGTTGTCCTGGAGTGTCCCAGGTAAATGTCAGGTGTGGTAGTGCAGGAAAGGTAAGGCAGATGGCGAGGTACTTTTGAGGCCAAGAGGAGAGGGGACTGGGTGTTAGGGATATTTGCCAGGGAGTGGCGACCACAGTGGCCTCTGAATCTAATCTGCAGAAGGAGGAAAACGAAGAGGATTGCTGGATTACAGAGCTCGTAGAAGTCCTAGAATTGTAAAGTGGGGGTTCTGGAGCAAGTGAGCTGACTAGATGATGGTGTGGTGGGAGGCTAGGTCCTTGGAATTTAAATTTTAGAAGTTGTTCATTTTCTGATGATGATAAGGAGCAGGAAATGACCATGGGTGGGTGGCTGGGTGGAGGGGAACTGATAGGCTGGAGCATGGGAAGGTTCATCCATGGGGATGCTGCAGTCACAGGTAATGATGCCATGAGATGGATGGACAGGAAGAGAATGAGGGTCCTTTTTTAAAAATTAAAGTGGGGAGCTCCCCATTGTGTAAGAAACAGCTATAGCTCTCAATTTCTTAGTCATTAGGTGTGCCTGCTCCACTAGACAGGATCTGGAAAGGAAAGTGTACACAGCATCCTAATTTTTCTCTTGGTGGGGGATTCTGCCACTAGTATTATATCACAAGCAGACACCACTGCAGCTGTTTGGAGCTTGGCTGAATCTACGAGATAAATACATATATATATAATCTACGATATATATATATATATATATATATATATATATAAATATATGGTTATATATTTTTATACTTTTCATTGCCTTGGGAGTAAATACTTTTTAAATGGTCACAATCTCTGTAGACAAGTTTGTCATTAAAATGGAAAAACATGAGCAGCAATAGATATATAACAGTTTGGGTTTGTAAAAGCCTTTCACATTTGCTAACTCCTTTTATCCTCAGGACAAACCTATAAAACAGACAAAAAGCATATACTTATAGTATTGAGGAAGAAAGTCTCAGAGAAGTCAAGTAACTTCCTGAAATCACACAGCTTATGCATGTTATAAGTGCCAGAGCTGAGACTTGAATCCAGGTGTTCTGACTCCCAGTCCAGTGCTCTTTCCACCACATCGTGATGCCCTCTTTAGTGGAGATGTCACCATCACAGCCTCTACTGCCATGTTGTTTGTTCCTAGTGTTGAAAGCCTTTTGGTCTCTGTTGTAAACTTATCCTTGGGTGAGAAACAGCAGGGGTAGGGATTGGAAGGACCCTTTGTAATGTCTAATAGGAAATGACTTAAGCTAGCTATTTTGTGAACTACCTTGGCTTGGAGAGGCAGAGTAGTCAGTAGAAAGAGAGTTGGATTAAGTACTAGTAGACTAGGGTTGGAGAGTCTACTCTGCCACTTACTAAACTGTGTGTCCTTGGGCAAATTTCTTAACCTCTTCGACCTTCATTTCTTTAACTATAAAATGAGGTTAATACCTACCTGATAGGATTATTTTTGTGTGTATGTATATGTGTTGTATATGAGACTCAAATGGGGCAGTAAGTATGAGTTTACCTAACTAGCAAGTGCTGCACAAACACTGACTGTTTGATGGGCAGGATTCTATATCCTTTTAGTGATATTGAATGATGTTCTCTACTTGTGCCATACTTAGGGAGAGGGTCTCTTGGTCGCCACAAGATGGGCCATTGCTTCTAGAAGTACATCCAGTAGGGCCTTTCCAGAAGAGTGTCCAGAGGACACTGATACTAGAAGGCACCCTTCCAAAGAGGAACACTCATCAAACAAGTTTGAAAAATGCTGTCACTATATTTTCCCTCTCCTTGGAGATTGTATTAGTTTACTATGGCTGCTGTAACAAACCACCGCAAACATAGTGGCTTAAACGACACAAATTTATTCTCTTACATACAGTTCTGGAGGCCAGAAGTCTGAAATCAGTTTCAATGGGCTAAAGCAAAGGTGTCAGCAGGGCTGGTTCCTTCTGGAAACCTCAGGGGAGAATTTATTTCCTTGCCTTTTCCAGCTTCTAGAGACTGCCTGCATTTCTTGGCTTGTGGTCTCTTCCTCCATCTATATATACAATGTAGGCAATGTGCTACACCAAGGAACTTCCATGCTGTCTTGCCTCTGTGCACATAAATCCTGTTACCTGGAATGATGTTCATGTAATAACTGCATGTCTCCCTCTTTACCTCATGTCTCAGCTTAAATACCTGGATCTTTGAAGCATTCCTAATTTTCCTAGCTAGATGCAAGCTTTTCCTCCTGTGAACTCCCTGTCACTGCAGGTGGACCTTACTTGCAGTAATTTCTATCTTGATTTAGTGGGAATAGCAAAACAATCAGTCTTCTCTGAAGACTGTGAACACAATACCTTAAGGCCAGGGAACATGTGTATTTCATCTTTGTGTGCCTCCCAGTGTAACCTGTCTTACAATCTGTCATAAACAAGCTTTGTTAAGCCAACAGCTAGCAAAGAGGGCCTGCCTGTCTTCACACAAAATCTTGATTTGAGGCACCTGGGGCAGCTGAATATAGGGGTCTGGAGCTCACAAGAGGTTCTACGATACAGATTTGTGAATCACCGTCATAGAGATGGGAGGTGAAGTCACAGAAGGAGTGAGATCTTCCAGGGAAACTATGATGATTAGTCAGAAGTGAGGAAGGCTAAGGACTGACCCTCAGGCAAACAACGTTTAAGGGGAGAAAGGAAAAAGAGGAGCCTCTGAGGAGGTATAACCAGGATGCAGAAACAGAATCAGGATAGAGTTGTGGCCGAAGCAGTTCGGGATCGGCTGCTAACCTAAGGTTGGCAGTTCAAACCCACCCAGCAGCTCTATGGAAGAAAATGCTAGTGAACTGCTTCCATACAGATTGTTGTTGTCGTTGGTGTGTGCTGTCAAGTCAATTCTGATTCATAGCAACCCCATGTTACAGCATAGATCTGCCCCATAGAATTTTCTTGGGTGTAATCTTTATGGAAGCAGATTACAGCCAAGAAAACCCTATGGAGCAGTTCTACTCTACAGCACATGGAGTTGACATGAGTCAGAATGGACTGGACAGCAACAGGTTTATAGGAGCCAGGAGGGAGTGGTGAACAGTGTCAAAATTCAGAGAGATCAAGTAATGTTTAAATAAAAAGTGTCCATTTGATTCAATAACAGAAAGGACATGGGAGAAAAGAACTGGCAATCTACTCCTATAAAGATCATAGCCTAGAAAACTCTATGGGACAGTTCCACTCTGTCACTTTAGGTCGCTATGAGTCGAAAGTTGACTCCATGGCACCTAACAGCAACAAAGCAGCAGTCAAACTTTGCTGCTTACTCATTTCATTTCTCAGATTGTGGAGCTACAACAGCACCCAGCACAAAAAAATGTTTGCTCAATGAATATACATATGCAAATGCATGCATAGTTTTGTGTGACATAAGTTGTGAGTGTGTCAGGATTGTGTCATATACATATGATACCTGAAAATTTTCCAAACTTGCAAAAAATACGTAGTGGAGGTGGGTCAGGTAAACCCAGAAAACGAAAAACCCAAACCCATTGCTGTCAAGTGGATTCTGACTCATGGTAACCCCATGTGTTACAGAGTGGAACTGCTCCATAGGGTTCTTTTTGGCTGTAATCTTAATGGAAGCAAATCACCGGACCTTTCTTCTGTGGTACTTTTGAGTGGATTCGAACCGCCAACCTTTAGGTTTAGCAGCTGAGCACAAAGCTTTTGTGCCACCTAGGGACCTGTGGGTCAGCTTTTTATTGTTGTTGTTAGGCGCCATTAAGTCAATTCCAACTCATAGTGACCCTACATACAACAGAAGGAAACACTGCCCAGTCCTGCACCATCCTCACAATCATTGTTATGCTTGATCCCATCGTTGCAGCCACTATGTCAATCCTTCTCATTGAGGCGCTTCCTCTTTTTCGCCGACCCTCTGCTTTACCAAGCATGATGTCCTTCTCCAGGGACTGGTCCTTTCTGATAAAATGTCCAAAGTATGTGAGAAGTAGTCTCGCCATTCTTGCTTCTAAGGAGCATTCTGGCTGTACTTCTTCCAAGACAGATTTG
Organism: Dugong dugon; assembly: GCA_030035585.1. Lineage (NCBI taxonomy): Eukaryota > Metazoa > Chordata > Mammalia > Sirenia > Dugongidae > Dugong > Dugong dugon. The sequence continues at coordinate 97,061,364 of CM057462.1, forward strand.
TTCATTCTTTTGGCAGTCCATGGTATAGTCAGTATTCTTCGCCAACACCATAATTCAAAGGCATCAATTCTTCTTTGGTCTGTCTTATTCATTGGGCAGCTTTTGCATGCATATGAGGCAATTGAAAGCATCATGGCTTGAGTCAGGCCCACCTTAGTCTTCAAAGTGACATCTTTGCTTTTTAACACTTTAAAGAGGTCTCTTGCAGCAGATTTGCCCAATGCAATGCGTCTTTTGATTTCCTGACTGCTGCTTCCATGAATGTTGATTGTGGATCCAAGTAAAATGAAATCAACTTCAATCATTTCTCCATTTATCATAATGTTGCTTATTGGTACAGTTGTGAGGATTTTTTTTTTTTTTTATGTTGTGGTGTAATCTATACTGAAGGCTCTGTTCTTTGATCTTCATCAGTAAGTGCTTCAAGTCCTCTTCACTTTCAGCAAGCAAGGTTGTGTCATCTGTATAACGCAGGTTGTTAATGAGTCTTCCTCCAATCCTGATATCACGTTCTTCTTCATACAGTCCAGCTTCTAGGATTATTTGCTCAGCATACAGATTGAATAAATACTGTGAAAGGATACAACCCTGATGCACACGTTTCCTGACTTTAAACCACGCAGTATCTGTTCGAAAGACTGCCTCTTGATCTGTGTACAGGTTCCTCATGAGCACAATCAAGCGTTCTGGAATTCCCATTCTTTGCAGTGTTATCCATAATTTATTATGATCCACACAGTCAAATGCCTTTGCATAGTCAATAAAACACAAGTAAACATCCTTCCTGGGTCAGGTAGGTGCTGGCAATCAAGATAGGTTTCCTGTGAACCAGTGTTGCTTGAGGATGGTCTACCCCTAAGTTCTTTATGGTTCTGCCATCTGGAGACTTAAAAAAAAATTAGAGTGTGGGAGAATCCCCTTAGGAACAGATGAACGGTGGCTCCAAAATGTCAGTGACTCATCTTGGCTTCCTTATAAGTGGAGGGCATGTTAGGAAGACAGTCTGGCCCAGTGGGCATTGTCCTGAGTGCCAGCGACTTGGGAGCAGGCCCACACAAATGACTAACTTGTGCTCTGGCTTTCCTCAGCCATCGGCCTTTCATTTCCTCTGATTCAGCGCCATTTATGGGAGGTGCTCTGTATTAATTAGCATGTTTTCGGTTGCAAGTTCAGAAAATCGCAACTCAACAGGCTTAAACTATAGGGAAATTTAGGGTAGCTCTAAACGAAAAACCAAATCCATTGCTGTAGAGTAGATTCTGACTCAGCCACCCTATAGGACAGAGTAGAACTGGCCCATAAGTTTTCCAAGGCTGTCATCTTAACGAAATCAGAATGGACTGGTTCGAAGCCCTGCTTCCTACTCATCCATCCCCACCTGACTTTTCTTTTACAAGATGGCTTGTTGCCATGACAAGGGTTAATGGAGGAAGAGGGACTGTTTCTGCTCACGTATCTCTTTTTAAGATCAAGAAAAGCGTGACCAGATTCTTCCAAGGAAACCTCTGCTTACACCATGGTTACCCCTAAACAAACATTAGGGTTTGGTCAACCGTGTTATATACTCACAGTACTGGTGATGATAAGACGGTGAATTGGCCTCCCCCATGTCTCTAGAGGTAATGTCTGTGAACACTAGCCCTTAGTGTTTCATTTCATTACTTCAAAGAAACTTGAAAAAATAAACTCTTCATCAGCCGTTGCTGCCTTCCCTCTATAGATATCTGTGTAGCATCACAAGGCTGGTGTTGTTATAGTAATTGAGCAGATGCATACGAACATGGCACTCATCTAACTTGTGAGGCAATGGGAAACCAGCTGTTAGCTAATGTCTGGTTGTGGGTTTTCACCTGAGTTCTGCTGTCTTTTGAAATGGTAGACTGCAGGACTTGTCTGCTCCTATGAACTACTCCATTCTGAATACTGGAAGATTAGTATCAACAAGGAGTCCCTGGGTGGTGCAAACTACTACTAATCAAAAGGTTAGAGGTTCAGGTTCACCCACAGCTGTCTTGGAAGCAAGGCCTGGAGATCCACTTCCTAAAAATCAGCCACTTAAAACTCTATGGAGCATAGGTCTACTCTAATACACATGGAGTCATCATGACTTGGAACCAACTTGATGGCAACTGGTTACTGATTTAGCATTAATAAAGAACTTAAATAGAAAGTGTACCTATTCTAGAAGTGCTTTAGGTACTGGTATACCAAGATGTGTTTATAATTTTTCTTATCTGTCTTTATTTAAGATGCTGCGAAATAGTACCCTCTCAGAAAGGCCTTCCCTGACCACTCTATCTAAAATAGCGCCCTCCGTCACTCTCTCTGAACCCTCATCCTGCTTCATTTTTCTTTAAAGTGCTCCCTCCTATTGATATATTACACATTTTTGTTTGTTATATCTCTCCCTCTGTAGACTGAGGGGAGTGACTGTGTTTTCTTCACTGCTGATTCTGCAGGACCTAGAACAGCGTCTGAAACATAGTAGGTGGCCAATAAATATATACTGAATAAGATAATGGGAATAGGACCACTAAGACTGACTTAAACTAATCAGGACTTCCCTTCTGAGTTATGTGACGAAATGATTAAACACCAGAATAAAATGTAAACCCTGCTTGCAATGAGGGGGCGGAGAATGGGTATTAGTAGAAAATCTTTGTGAGCCAGGATAAGGTGGTTTTCTATGTTTGGAGCTTATTGGCTCCAAATGACCTGTGGATCCCAATCTTGGCACTGAGGGAACCATGTTCTCCATGGTCCAACTCATGCAAACTCTCCTTCAAAGCTTCTGACTCACAAGGTTGCCATTTAATGATTTTTTGTCTCATCCAATTTGCGGTCTTTTTCATTACTGTCATGAGGTTGGAGAGAAGGAATCAAGGCCATCATTCAGACATACCTGATGAATGTGGCGTATGGATTCTTGCAAAAAGAATAAATACACTTTCCTACTTGAGTTTCCTGTGCTAAAGCACCCACTCTAATGGAGAAAACAACTGTGTTATTAGTATTATTATCAACACAAAAATAATTACTATTTCTTACACTACTTTACCAGCATACAGTTTACAAAGAGAATCCATCTCTATTATCTTATTTGTTGATTACAAAAATTGGTAAGATAATAAAGTAATCAGGGCAGATTTTTTTTCTACTTAAAGATGAGGAAACTGAGACACACTTCCTCCCCTCAAGTGACTTGTCTACACAGCTAATAAGTGACAGAGCTGGGTTTGAATGCAGGTTTTCTAATACCATATTCATTCTTTCCACAGTACCCATACTGACAATCTCTCACTCTTTGGTCCATGCCAAACAATAAAGTTACTAATCTTGAGTTTGAATTGAATTTAACAAATATTTATCAAACATTTCTCAACAAGTATACACCTCACTCCTGAGATGGCAGAATCTCTCCAGAGCTTATAGTATTGTTCATCCCTAAATACGTCACTCAATTTAATAAGTTTTTCTTAAGTACTTATGACTTGGGCTAGGTTCTGTGGACAGCACAACTAACTAGTGGAAGATAGTTTGACATAGGATGACTTTTTGACTTCTTATTCTACTTCTAAGTGGCTATTGTGCTTCATTTTAACTTCATCTCATCAAGTTAAACATATTGGGAGGTGGTGGAGGTGTAGTGGGGGAAGGAGGACAAATTCCAGAATTGGTGTCCCCCAGGAATGGCTCCGTTTGCAGTCATTCTCTGCCTTGGGGCTAGCCATTGCCTTCCTACATTTCTGAGACCCCTGTAACTTCCTCAGTTTGTTTAGCATCCTGGAGCTTGCCTATTGACATAATAAAACCAAAGCCACTGCTGTTGAGTTGATTCCACCCCATAGTGACCCCATAGAGTTTTCAAGGCTGTAAATCTCTACAAAAGCAGACTGCCACATGTTTCTCCTACAGAATGCCCTCAATTAGAAGGATTGATGCAGTGGCTGCTAAAATGGGCTCAAACATAGCAATGATTGTGAGGATGGTGCAGGACTGGGCAGTGTTTTGTTCTGTTGTACACAGGGTAGCTATGAGTCAGAACTGATCAACAGAACCAGCAACAACAATAACATCCCACATACAGGCAGTTTTACTTTCTTGACAACTTTTGGAGACTTCCGAATACCATTCAAAACAGGCCTCCCGTTGCGGTTGCTAAATTAGGAGACTTGCTTTTCCAATTTACTGTGTAGAAAAACTAATTTATCCATCTCAAAAGAACCCCATAATAGCTACTGATTCTCTAAACTATCTTGAGTAAAAGCATGCCAGCAGTCCAAAAATAGATAGGTATAGGGAAAGAAGTGTTTGTTCATCTAATGGACCTGTGTGCCTGAGAGTGGCCCTGCCAAGTCCCTAGAACCAGCATTCTCCATTCTACTAAAACAGTGAATTCATATGTGCTACTGAAACCTGAATGTGTACTGAAACCTAATGGTGTGCTTAGACCTGAAATGAGCACTCAAAAGAAAGCAAAGTGTGAATTCAAGTTTAATGGACTGAAACTTCTGGTCCTCCCAAAGTCAAACTTCAGTAACAGACCTGGGAGTACTGAAGTAACAGCCCTACCAGACTTAATCTGACAACAAACTTGTCAAAATATTTAGAATGTAAACTGAAATGAAAGTAAAAGAAAGAGTCCAACAATAAATCTTGAAGAGCATCACTGCAATGAGCAGAGCTCAGATTTGAGAGACTATTAACCTGGAACAACTTCCAGGAATCTGAGAGGTGGTGAGCCTAAGCACCAAATGACCGAGTCCTTGATGTCCCAGGGGCTGCTTAAGGAAATGAGTCTTTGAAATCTCACTTCTGGCACCAAGAAATGTCTAAGAGTAAGAATACTCACTATGTTAAAGTAAAAGCAAAGAGATTTATTGAGGGTAATACAATTTGTGAATTGGGGAAACACAAGGCAGTGAGGAATCTACCAAGTGCTCCAAAGCATTAAGGAAGAGGTATGCTTTTATAGTAAAGATGAGGAAGGGGAGTGTGTGATGGTCACGTGGTCACAAGGTAGGTATGTCATCAGCAACTCTACTCCCAACCACCTTCTTCCTAGACTGTCTTGAGTAAACTTATTTTCCTACAATCGCATTCCTGACTCCCACCCTTACCAACTAAGATCAGTTAAACTGCACTCCTGACCCCTACCCTTATTTACTTAAGAGTGGCTTGAGGTAAGAGCCAGGCTGGTTGATCAAGATGATTGATAGGGAGCTAGGGTCTTCTGGTCCCACCCAGTCAGAAGTCCAAGGCCATATGCATATAAATGGGAAGAAGGCAAGATTACATTCTCAGGAATGCAGAAGCAGGAGCTTGTAACAAAACAGAGTTTTGATTCAGACAGACCTCATGTCAGTGATTTTATTATGTCAAGTGCTCAGTTTTAGAGGTTCAATAGCACAATGGGTTTATAAATAGAGAAAATAAGAACAATATCCACTACTTATGCAGTGCTTAGTTTGTCCCAATTACCATGCCAAGCATTTTCTATTTGTTACTTCTGGTCCTCACGATGACCTTGCAGGTTAAGTATTTATATTTCTATATTCAGGTACAGAAACTGAAGTTCAGAGAAATAAAATGAGCTCAAGACCACACAGCTAGTCAGGAGCTGGAATTCAAGCCTAGGTCTATCTGGCTCCAAAGTTCTTTGAAATCTACTTCGTGCCCATTCAACACAAGAGAACATTTGCAACAAAGCCTTGCCCAAGCTGAGACATATGGACTTAGAAGATTTAATATACAATCATTATTCCCAGAGATCTTTTAGGCTAGCCGGGAAGGCAAACAACCTTACTGCTACTGTCATCACATTGCAAACATTTGTATAACACTTTATAATTTACAAAGGGCATTCTCATGATTTCAGTACCACAGGAGGTGTTTAGAGCTGGATTTACTAAGGGAAATAGAGGTCTATACAACTAGGCAGTGGAGATGCTGAAGAAGGAGCAATTAATTGTGAGTGCCTGGCAGACTCAGAGGAGGTGTCAGAGGAGCTGAATCTTGCTGGCCGAGGGGGATTTCTACAGGTGGAGACATTGTGGAAGGGTGCCCTGGGCAGGGACAGCTACATGAAGTATGGTATACACCCAAGGCCTAGTTTCCCCAGTGGCTCGATAGTCTGCCTCCTCCATTTAATTCCTACTATTTCTCTCCTAAGGAGCCCTGGTGATGCAATGGTTAAGTGCTAGGCTGCTAATTGAAAGGTCAGTAGTTCGAACCCACCAGCTGCTCAGCAGCAGAAAACACCTGGCAATCTGCTCCCATAAAGATTCCAAAACCAACACAAAACCCACTGCTGTTGAGTTGATTCTGACTCACAGCAATCCTATAGGACAGAGTACAGTTTCCAAGGCTGTAAATCTTTACAGAGTTAGACTGCCACATCTTTCTCCTGCGGAGTGTCTGGTGGGTTCAAACTGCTGGCCTTTCAGTTAGCAGCTGAGTGCTTTAACCACTGTGCCACCAGGACCCACTTCCATAAAGATTACAGCCTAGGAAACCTTACGGGGCAGTTATACTGTGTTCTGTAGGGTTGCTGTGAGTTGGAATTGACTCCACAGCACACAACAACAACAATTTCTCTCCTATAACCACCCATCTGTCAGTTTGTGTCATATTGTGATGGCTTGTATATTTTTTAAGACACTGGAATCTATGCGACAATATTTCAATACTAGCGGGGTCACTCATGTGGACAGGTTTCAGCAGAGCTTCCAGACTAAGAGACTAGGATAATCCACTTCCAAAAATTAGCCAGTGAAAACCCTACGGGTCACAACAGAATATTGTCCAATATAGTGCTGAAAGATGAGAACCCCTAGATTGGGAGGCACTCAAAATACACAGTGGCTGCAACAATGGACTCAAACGCAACAATGATTGTGAAGATGGTACAGGACTGGGCAGCATTTTGTTCTATTGTACATGGGGTTGCCATGAGTTGGAGCCAACTTGGTGGTAACTAACAACATTTCTATTATCTTTTACCTGGAGAGTTTCAAGTAGCTTTGTAAGTGGTCTCCCTCTGACTTTCTAAAGGACAGGTGTCTTTACTCATGCTGTTCCATCAGCCTGGATGCTTTTACCCCCTTCTTTGCCTACCAAGAACAACCAATCCTCCAGGACATGGCTTAAATGCTACCTTCTCTGGGAGGCCTTCCCCAGTTGGAACTACTAAAGCATTTCTCAGTATTTCGGTAGCTGCAGTAGGACCTTAAACAAACCTGATGCATTTCACCTCAATTTAACACCTAATTGTTGAATGCCTAATATGTGTTAGCTGTTGACTATGGCAATGCGGAAGTCTTATGGGTGTGAGTTGGGCAGGAAGGGAAGATCTGTGGATTGATGAACTTTGAAGGCCTCCAGAAGAGATACGAAGCAGCCCTTTTTGTGGGTTGAAGAAGGATATTCTGGGATGAGTAGGTAGGGCACAAGTGCAGAAGAGAAAAGATGATAACTGACTAAGAATGTCTCCGTTTCTTCCCATTGAAGTCCACAGATATTCTGGACCTCTGAGTTTCAATAAAAGCAAAAGAGGACAGCACTTCACTGAAGATATGTCCGTGACAATGTGATGATCTGCTGCACCCAGAAAAGCTGAAAATTAAGTATTCAACTGCAGTCCTGCACCTCATAATTAAAGTGAAGGACATTCTGAAGATCAGATATTTGGCAGCTTGGGGAAGGTGTTTGCCAATATCTTACTCTGTTTCCTGGCTTAATGTTTTTAGATTACCTTAGCTTGATGAAATTTTGTATCATAACTCTGTGCCAAGATTGCTTCCAAGATGTAATGTGTGGGGTGAAATGAGCCCTGTCTGGTTCAGTGTAATGGATGGTCCCAGCCGTGTTACCAAACCAGCACAGTGGAGCTTGCACAAACGTCTTTATTGGGCTGCGGCAAGTGCTATTCATCACCAGGTTGCACAGTGCTTACTTCATTTCATATTTTGCTTTGTAATATTAGTTCTGTACAAATCTGATGCCCCATAGACTGTTTGCTTCTCAAGAATAGGTCCCTGTAGGTTTCACTTTGATGTCCACACAGAGAATGCTTTGTACATTCAATTCTGGTGTTTGTTTATTGAATAGCAACTGCTTTCTTTTTTTTTCAGCTTCTCTGCTGTTTAGGTTTGTTTCTCTCAGTTACCTGAAGCTGAGGCCTAGACAAAGACAGAGCTACAGGTTCAAGCCAGGTGTGAGTATACTGACATCACACTGTTGTTTGACCGTTCTTGCAAAAGCTCAGTCAGCAAGTAGTGATCAAATAGTGTGATAGGGGCAGGAGGAGAGGAATGTAGAGTTATATCCAGTAAGGTTTTGCATTCAAGGATTTGATAGTCAAGTATGGAAAATACAATGAGTGTATAAACAGAATTAATTTGTGCTACAACATCTGCTTTTGAAATACCATTTAGCTCACAAATAACTGAAGAGAAAGAGAGAGAGAGAATGGCATCCATATCATGTTCCAGTTGTGTTGGTTCACTTGTGATTTTCCCTAGGCAAGAGGAGCTGGAATAGGTATATTAGAATAATAACTACAGTAGGGAAAAAAAAAATCCCTCAGCTTGGCTGCTGTACAGGAAGAAGCCCTCTAGCATATTTTAAGAAAATTAAACATGCGTGCCTGCTCCAGGGCTTGCTTCCTGGAGAAATGCACCCAGCCTCACTCAGCTCCTGGCAGGTTACCTTCAGGTTACCTTTCCTCCGTACTCATCTTAATGCGGTCCAATTGCATTGTCTTTGGGCCTGCAAGCCACCATTTGCACTCGTAGACTCTGTGCATTTGCAATACTCCCTTAGTCAGTGCGATGCTTTGCACATGGGGTCCAGAAGTCCTGAGGAGTTGAATCTCCACTGCATTCCAGGGAAGAGGTTGTCACCAGAATAATGCTTATTTGCATGAATTTCCGATAGCATCCGGTTCAGTTCTTTTGATGGGCCAAAGAAGAAGGCCACTTGTCAGAAGAGTCAAGTTGATTCTTTGGTGCCAAGGTAAGACACTGAAGCAACTGCGTTTAGTCTATTTCGTGCCCTTTCATCTCTCTTCATCCAGGCCTCCTGGCAAGTGTTTTTCCTTGACCACTCTGTAAAACCTAGTGTCCCCACAGTGTCTATCTGCTACTCTGTTACTTTACATACTCCCAAAATTGTAATACTTACTTAAAGTGAAAACCAGTTGCCTTTGAGTCAATTCTGACTCATGGCAACCCATGTGTGTCGGAGTAGAACCGTGCTCCGTAGGGTTTTCAATGGCTGATATTTTGGAAGTAGATTGCCAAGCCTTTCTTCAGAGGCACCACTGGATAGACTCGAACCTCTGTTTCAGTTAGCATTCGAGTGGGTTAACTGTTTGCACTACCCAGGGACTCCAATATTTATTTATTTACCTATTTATTGTTTGAGTAATATGAGCTAGAATATGAGCTCACTGCTATAGCCCAGATCTTGGAAAAATGCTGGTGCATAGTATGTATTCAATAAATAGCTGTTGAATGATTGAATATATTCAAATCATCCCTCTGGTACAAACGCTTTGGGGAATGATTTGGCACTACCTTGTACAGTTGAGCATATACATACATTTTCACCCAGAAATTTCATTCTTAGGTATGTACCTGTGGTGGAGTCTGCTAGTTATTTCCCAATCTCCATTTGCCTGTCTTCCATGGAAATGGAATTTCTAGCTGTTCGCAGTATTGCTCAGAATAAACATTTCATTTGCCAGTCTCCATTGCAACCAGATGTGACCATGTAATTTATAAGCAACGGGGCATAAGTAGAATGTATAGCAGTTTTCAGGAAACTTCCTTAATAGACATGTGATTGTGTGCTTTGCATGTTCTTTTTCAACCTTCCCTCAACTCACTGGCTGAAATGCAGAATGCCACTGTCTTGGACCACGAAGACGAGGGCCACAACCTAGGAATGGCAGAGCTGTGAGCCAGAAAAAGCCTGGGACTTAAGACCAGAGCTGCTATACCAGCTTTTCTCTGTTTCCATCCACACTTCATTTATATGCAAGAGAAATAGATTTCTGCCTGGTTTAATCTATTATCATTTTGAATTTCTGTCACTCTTGGCTGATCCGAAGTCCTATTAAAACAGTACCTAGAGAAAATCTTGCATATTTACAAGAATATCCACAGAGCAATTGTTCATTATAGAAATAAAAAGGAAGTGCCCAAATACTTATCAAAAACCAAATGGACAAATTTTTTTCAGGTAAAGTCATACAATGCAAAACTTCAGAGTAATGGAAATGATTGAGCTACAGCTATCTATACACATCAATATGGATACACTTCAAAAACATATCAAGCAAAATAAAAATGACTCAGAAGAATACATACAGTATGAATTCATTTATATAAGGTTCAAAATGTATTCTTTAAGGATACTGTGTAAACACAAGAGAAAAAGGGAACAATTAACACAAAGTTCAGGAGAGTGAGTAGCTCTGGGTGGAGAAGGGTGGGGGCAAGGAGAACTTTAGATGTACTGGAATTTCTATTTATGAATCCCTGGGAGACTACATACATGATTTTTCCTTATTACTCTTTAAACCAGACAAATACACATGCATACTTCTTCAAATTTTGGATATATATTTCTTAATTAAAAAAAAAAAAAGATTATACTCTGCCCTATAAAGAAACCAACTGTATTTTGCTTGTTCTTGACTCTGTTACAAACAGCCTTAAAATACCTAAACAAAACCAGTAAAGATTGAAGTAGATATAATTTACTCACAGTAAGTGTTCAATACATTGGTTGAGGATGACGATTAGGTAGTACTAATAGCAAGTTTGAAAAGCAAATGAACACCTATGTAAGGTGAGTTACTGTACTCAACATTAATGTCTAGCAAGTACAATTTACTTAAAATCCAGTTTAATTTAATGTGCAGATCCCTTCCTAATATAAAACAGGAATTTATTAATGCAGCAAATATTTATTAAGCGTTCTCTATGTGTTTAGCATTGTTTTTGGTACCACAGATATCAGCATGAACAACAAAGATATGGTACAAGGAATTTAAAGTGTTTAATGTGATGCTTTGAGCATAAGAAGCACTGGTAATGGTTATATTACTACTGCAGCTACAGGTACTTAGCCTGAAAGTGTTAAAGCTTTGAAGCAGTTTAGCATTAAAACCTCCCAGAGGCAGCTTTTTCCACCTTTAAAGGTTTATTTCTGTAATAGAGTGTTAGATTAGGTTTGTTTAATTCTATAGATCAAAAACCACAGAATTTTCGTGACTTTTAACAAGAGTCTATTTCTCGTTCATATACATTCTGCTTTGAGTCTGGCTGCTTTTTAGTGCAGTTGTCCGTTGTGTAGGCTCAGAATTTCAGGCCATTTCATACTTGTGACATTACATGTCAAGACTTGCTCCCACAATCACCACTGCAGAAGAAGTGTACCTGGAGTCTTCAGATACATTTCATTGGCTAAGTCAAGTTATATGGCTACTTCCAATGGAAAGGGGGCTGGAGAAAGGCAATATTCCTGTGGGTCTAGAAGGAAAGGGTACCAAATACTGGCAAGTACGACGCCCCCCTCAAAGGAGCCCTGGTGGTGCAGCGGTTAAGAGCTTGGCTGCTAACTGAAAGGTGGGCGGTTCTAACCCACCAGCCGCTCTGTGGGAGAAAGACGTGGCAATCTGCTTCCATAAAGATTTACAGCCTTGGAAACACTATGGGACAGTTCTGCACTGTCCTATAGGGTTGCTGTAAGTCAGGATTCGACTCCACAGCAATGATTTCTGTATGACGCTCCCACACGTGGCCTTTTTAAAACTCAAAATAGCCCTACAAGGAAGTTATTATTATTTCAATTGTCCAGATGAGAAAGCACATCCTACTTGCCTAGCATTACTCTTGCTATAAAGGATAGAGAGAAATTCAAGTCCCATACTTGACGATGCTAATCTTTTATTGTCCCTTTCATATCTCAGATAGAGAAGTGAATCATGAACGTAATTCATGTTCTTTATTTAAACTCCAATATTAAAATAATAAGAGTCATATATCTTATGCCCGGAGATGTAAGTTACTCAGAGCAATCATCATCAGCTCCAATTTGGTACACTATATATGTTGCATATTTCATTATACATAGTTCATCAATGTTTACACTCCAAATATTTTCTTCCAAAAGTTCTCAAATGCTGAGAATTGCAAACTGCTATAGTAACTTCCAAACTGGTACTTTCCCTGTTAGTTCACCTATTCACTAGACAGCAATTACTAGGTTTGGTAGACTGAATAATGTCACTCCCACCCCCACCCAGAATGTGCAAATATGTTGCCTTACATGGCACAAGGGACTTTGCAGATGTGATTAAGATTAGGATTTGAGACGGGGAGATCATCCTGGATTATTGGAATGGGCCCAATGTAATCACAAGAGTCCTTATAAGAGGGAGGCAGGAGGGCCGCACTTAGAAAAAGAAGTATTGATGGAAGGAGAGATCAGAGTGATGCTCTTTGAAGATGGAGGGAGGGAGCATGAATCATGGAATGCAGATGGGCTCTAGGAACTAGAAACGGCAAGGAAACAGATTCTCCCTTGGAGCCTCTAGAAGGAACGGATCTCTGCTGACACCTTGATTTTAGCCTTGATTTGAGTAAAACTTATTTTGGACTGCTTATCCCTAGAACTGTAAGATAATAAATTTATATTATTTTAAGCCACCAAATTTGTAGTATTTTGTTACAGAAGCAATAGGTAACTAATACAGTAGGCAAATGAATGCAGCATCCTGGAGTTATGCCTCCTACATAGCCCTTGTCAGTGACTCATTTAGTCCTTCCACCATACTAGTCTCGTTTAAAACTTCCTTATTGATTCCCTTACGTGGTCGATGGTCCCTCCTCTTTACTTCTTTTTATTTACACGAAGCTTGTTAAAACACAGAACTTGAGGATAAAAGTGTTTTTGATTCATGTTAAAAATGATTGTAAGATGCCTCCTCTAATCTATTTTGGAGTAAGATAGGGTGTAAAATTTAACTTTGAAGAGGAAGCAGGAGAGAAAACAAGTCACATGGGCATGGAAATCACACAGACTTGAGCTTGAATACAAGTCCCACTAGATACCAGCAGTATGTATTTGAACAAGTTACTTAATCTCTCTGAGAATTAGGTTTTTTATATGTAAAATTGAAGATTTTGGACTGACACAGTGGCTGCAACAATGGGCTCGAACACAGCAAAGATTGTGAGTAGGCCCAGGACCAGGCAGTGTTTTGTTCTGTTGTACATAGGTTTGCTATGAATCAGAACCAACTTGACGCCACCTAACAACAACAACAAAATTGAAGGTAATATTTTTGTCCTCAAAGGGCTAGTGTGAAGATTAAATTGATGTATGTATATAGAAAAATTTAGCACATTGTCTGGAATCTGGTAGGCAAGGACTAAAATACATGTTGATTATTTATTTTAGTTTGTCTTTGCTGTTGTGGCTGTGTGCCATACAGTTGATTCCGACTCATTGCAACCCTATAGGACAGAGTAGAGCTTCCCTACAGGGTTTCCTAGGCTGCAACCTTTATGTGAACAGATGGCCAGGCCTTTTCCTCCTTGGAGCCACTGGTGGGTTTGAATCTCTGAGCTTTTGGTTAGCAACTGAGTGCTTAACAATTGCACCACCAGGGCTTCTTTCAATTTTTCATTAGGGAAACGCAAATCAACAACACAATGAGACACCACTTAACCCCCACTAAGATGGCTATTATAAAACAAACAAACAAACAAAACAGAAAACTAACAAGTGTTGGCCAGACTGGGGAGAAATTGGAACCCTAGTTCACTGCTGGGGGAAAGTAAAATGATACCATCACTGTGGAAAACAGTTTGTTGGGTCTTCAAAAAGTTAAATATAGAATTACCATATGACTCAGCAATTCCACTCCTAGGTATAAACCAAAAGAATTGAAAGTAGGGACTCAAACAGATACTTGTACACCAGTATTCATTGAAGCATTATTAACTATAGCTAAAGGGCGGACATAACCCAAATGTTCATGAACAGATAAATGGATAAATAAAATGTGATACCTATATACAATGGAATATTTTTCAGCTATAAACAAACGAAGTTCTGATACATGCTACAACATGGATGAACCTTGGAAACTTTATGCTCAGTGAAATAAGTCAGAAATAAAAGAGCAGATAGTCTATGGTCCCATTTATATGAAATATCTAGAAGAGGCAAATGCATAGATAAATGGAAATTTCAGTGAAAAAGTCTTTCACTTTTGTTAAATTTATTCCTAATTCCTATTCTAAATTTTCCTTGGTAGTTTATTCTTTTAGATGCTATTGCAAATGCAATTGTTCTCTTAATTTCCTTTTCAGATTGTTCATGAATGGAGTGCAGAAACCCACTTTTTTGTGTTGATCTTGTACCCTGCAACTTTGCTGAATCCCTTTAGTAGCTCTAGTAGCTTTCTTGTGGAATCTTTGGAATTTTCTTTACACAGGATCATGTCATATGTGAATAGAGATAGTCTTACTTCTTCTTCTCCAGTTTGGATGCTTTTTATTTCTTTTTCTTGACTAATTGCTCTGGCTAGAACTTTGGGTAAAATATGGAATAGCATTGGTGAAAGTGGATATCTCTGCCTTGTTCCTGGTCTTCTTGTTGTTGTTAGGTGCCGTCTAGTTGGTTCTGACTCATAGCGACCCTATGTGCAACAGAACAAAATAATGTCTGGTCCTCTGCCATTCTCACAATCATTCCTATGTTTGAGCCCATTGTTGCAGCCACTGTATCAATCCATCTCTTCAACGGTACCCCTCTTTTTCACTGCATGATGTCCTTTACTTTACCAAGCATGATGTCCTTCTCTGGGTACTGGTCCCTCCTGATAACATGTTCAAAATATGTGAGACGATGTCTTGCCATCCTCGCTTCTAACAAGCGTTCTGGCTGTACTTCTTCCAAGACAGATTTGTTCGTTCTTCTGTGTGGTGAAAGGGTACAACCTTGATGCAAACCTTTCCTGACTTTAAACCGTGCGGTATCCCCTTGTTTTGTTTGAATGACTGCCTCTTGGTCTATGCACAGGTTCTTTATGAGCACAGTTAAGTGTTCTGGAATTCCCATTCTTCACAATGTTATCCATAATTTGTTATGATCCACACAGTTGAATGCCTTTGCATAGTCAATTAAATACAGGTGAACCTTTTTCTGGTATTCTCTGCTTTTAGCCAAGATCCATCTGATATCAACAATGATATCCCTCCTTCCACGTCGTCTTCTGAATCCAGCTTGAATTTCTGGAAGTTCCTTGTCGATGGACTGCTGCAACCGCTATTGAATGATATATTCAAAATATTGAAGTTGTCAAAGATTTTATTTTACCTGGATACACACCCAACACCCATGGAAGCAGTAGTCAAGAAATCAAATGACATATTGCACTGGGCAAATGTGCTGCGAAAGATCTTTTTGAAGTATTCAAAAGCAAAGATGTCGCTTTGAGGACTGAGGTGTGCCTGACCCAAGCCATGGTATTTTCAATCGCCTCATACGCATGTGAGAGCTGGACAATGAATAAGGAAAAAGAATTGATGCCTTTGAATTATGGTGTTGGTGAAGAATATTGAACATAGCGTGGACTTCCAGAAGAATGAACAAATCTGTCTTGGACAAAGTAGAGCCAGAACGTTCCTTAGAAGCAAAGGTGGATGGCAAGACTTTGTCTCATGTACTTTGGACATGTTATCAGGAGAGACCAGTCCCAGAGAAGGACATCATGCTTGGTAAAGTGAAGGTGAGTGAAAAAGAAGAAAACCCTTAACAAGATGGATTGACACAGTGGCTTCAACGATGGGCTCAAGCAGAACAACGATTGTGATGATGGCGCAGAACGGAACAGTGTTTCATTCTGTTGTACATGGTGTCACTATGAGTTGGAACTGACTCAACGGCACCTAACAACAGCAACAGGAATTTGTCCATTTCATCTACATTATCTAATTTGTTGACATGCAATTGTTCATAATATTTTCTTATAATCCTTTTTATTTCTGACTGATAGATAGTAATGCCCTCACGTTCATTTCTGATTTTAGTTACTTGTGTCTTCTCTCTCTCCCTCATTTTTTTTTTTTTTTTTGGTCAGTCTAGCCAAAGTTTTGTCAATTTTATTGTCTTTTGAAAGAACCAACTTCTGGTTTTGTTGATTCTCAGTATTGTTTTTCTATTCTCTATTTCATTTATCTCCATGTAATCATTATTATTCCATTCTGTCTGGCAAGTCTGGACTTTGTTTACTTTTTTGCTTTTTTGCAGTTCCTGAAGGTGCAGAGTTTGGTTATTAGTTTGAGATCTTTCTTCTTCCTTAATGTAGGCATTTATAGCTACAAATTTCACTCTGAGCACTGCTTTAACTGCATCTCATAAGTTTTGTTTATGCTGTGCTTTCATTTTCATTTGTGTCAAAGTATTTTCCGATTTCTCTCTTGATTTCTTTATTGACCCATTGTTTGTTTAACTTCCACGTATTTTTAAAATTACTATTATTTTTATCTTTTTTCTATCTTTCTACCACTGTATTCAGGGCACTGTTGAAGTACTTCCCACTGTGTTTTGTAATTTATCTTTTAACATCTATCCCCTCATTAGACTGTATACTTTTTCTGAGCAGAACCCAGACCATGTATTAGACATCACTGTATGCACAGTACAGTGCCTGGCACAGCACTTAGCGCAACACAAGACATTGACACATATTTGTCATTGACACATGTAAGTAGGAAAGGCAACAAATAGTTTGTATAGCTCCCAGCAGTGTACAAACTAGCTCTTGATTGTACATCAGCTTGTTTGATACAATTCTGCCCTTCCCTCAAGCCTCAGACTCATGGATACTCCCCACCAGAAACTCCTTATTGACTTCCCTCCAGACTGAGCTGGATATTCCTTCTATGTTGTTTCCACAGCACACTGTGCCTAATTTCTCCTGTTATGAAATCTTCACACTGTAAGCTGATTATCTGTTTTCTTGCTGTCTCTCTTGGTTGATTGTAAACTCCTGCAGGGCAGGAAGAGTGTCTTATTCAACACTGTATGTCCAGTGCATACCACAGCAACTGATACCTGGTAGTTACTCAATACTTGTTTGTTGAATAAATGTATGCATGAATTAATTCTTAGAACAACACTATGAGATAGGTATTGTCATATTTCTTTAAACATTGGAGGAAGCCCAAAATTAGTGAGATGAAATACCTTACAAAAGGCACAGGAAGAGAAAATTAGGCGGAACACATATGGAATATGGATATTATGTATGTTAAGTATGGCCATGTGGGACAAAGTGCCAAAGTAGCAGTGGCATAAACAAGGTAGACATTTAGCTTTCATGTAACATTTTGAGCCAGATTGTCAATTTTACCCCACAAAATCAGCAGGGACCCTGATATCTTCTATTCTGTGGCTTCGCCACCCCTGGGGTGTTGACCTGTTTGAATCCTCCAAGATGGCTCACGCTATGTCTATAGTTCAGACAGTGGGGAAGAAGAAAGAGGAAGGGGAGAGCACACTTCTCCCCATCAAGGACATAATCTAGAACTTGCAGAGTGTGTCCTTACTTCTGCACACATGGCCACACCTAACTGTAAGGGTCACTGGGAAATATGGTCTTTATATTGGACAGTCATGAACACAGCTTAAAATTCCATTACTTTGAAGAAAGGGAGAAGTGATATTGGGGGTAACTGGTGGTCTCTGCCACAGATATTATAGTTTCCTTTTTCCTGAGTAGCGGGGAAAGATGGAAAGGAAAGGGAATGAGTTTAAGGACATATTTTTTCTATAAAGTAGCTCATCTATTTTTCAACATGCCAATGGCTTGAAAGTATGGGGGCAGATATTGCTCTAGATTAAAAGAAACTTAGGAGACATAAAATCAAATATGTGTGGCATTTTTTTAGATACTGATTTGAATACAGCAACCATCAAAAAGATAATTGATGAATTTGAATATGATCCTGATATTAAATGTGAAAACCTACTATGAGTTGTGATGCACACTTTCATGAAAAAGTGACATTTTGATTATATTTTTTAGAGATACATATTCAAGTATGTAGGGGTAAAAAAACATGATGCCTGAGATTTACTTTAAAATACTTCAGCAAGAGAAAGGAGTGGGGCTAGATGAAACCATATGAGCAGAACTTGATAATTACTGAATCTAGAAGGTAGCTATAAAAAAACCAAAACCAAATCCATTGCCATTGATTTGATTCCGACTCATAGCAACCCCATAGGACAAAGACTCCAGAAGACAGCTATATATGGGTTTATTTTTACTATTCTCTTACTTCTGGGCATATTAAAAAAATTTTTTCATAATAATAAAATTAAAAACAAAAACAAATAAACAGAAAAACAACAACACAGCTCAACCCTATCAATATATAGATTTAAGTCCAAAAAACAGAGATAATTACTGAATCTGGAAAACAGATGTATGGGTTTAACTACTGCCTTTCTTACTTTTGGGTATATGAAAACATTTTTCATAATAATGATAAAAAAAAATCTAACTTAGCCCTGTTAATGGAAAGGTTTTAGTCCAAAAATGGAGGTAATAAATAACTGTTGCTTTGAAAGTTCCAGGTCCTTTCAGAGCTCAGGGAATAACAGGTAAAATCAATACATGTGTCCTTATGACTAAGCCTCCCTCCAAAGCTCTCCCCTGGGGACTCAGGCTCTTCTTTTAGATTACAACAGCGCTGACATTTTAGAGAAGAAAAATAGCCCCATAAAATACTTAACATGCTGGACTAGTTGCTGGCTCACACCAAGAGAATCAGGAAAACTGCAGCCTTGCCCTGAACCTTCCCCACCATCACCATCTTTTCTTTTTTTTTTTTTTTTGCTTAGAATATGGAATCATCCAGAAGAAAAATAATACCATCTGGAAAATCTGACCCACAGCCAGTCATGGCTGCTGAGATTTTCTGCCCAAAGCAATGGGTGAAAATACTATTTATTTGTTTTTGGGGCTCTCTGTGCTGCTCCACAATCAGCCTGGGTGCAAGAATAACATCTGCTGCTTCTCCATCTGTTTTTGGGGAGTCAGGATGGTGCTGGGAAGTTCCAGGGCAGGTACAGCCAAGAAGGTAATGAATCCCATGATAAAAAGGTCACCTGTAAGTGGCTTTGAGCCTTGGTCGTAGGGCTGATTTTCTCCTGATTACAGTGTTGTTGGCTTTCAGAGGAAACTAGAACCAAGAAGTACTGTATCCTCTACCTCACTGATAAAAACATTTTTTTCTACATGCCGTGCTGGAGGCAGACTATGGTGAAATGTTTATGATGGATTAAGTGAATGCAGTTGCTTATACATATATACACTCCCATAAACCACCCGTGTGTACATACCATATAAACGTACGTACACTCCTATAAAACCAGCAATTGGTACACACACCCAGGCATTAAATACATTTCAGCAAACACTTCTTGAATACTTGTGCCAAGCATTGTCAGGAACACGGAGGAGGCAGACCTGATGCTTGCCCTCAGAGAACTCAGAGTCGGGGTTTATTCTTATTCTTTGAAAACCGGTGACACAGATACCATAAAATTCAGTTGTACCTTTTCCCTGAGGGAGACACTGTGCTTTTCCCTCCATCCAGTTCTGCTTATTGGAATATATTACATCACCGGCTGATACGTGTATTGACAAGTGATCCTGGCGAAGGTCAAAGAAACATCTTAGACAGGATTTCCCAAGTATCTTTAACACAAAGCCAGACTTGTGATCTGCTGCTTGGAGAAAGTGTTCTGTTGATTTAATACATATTATATCCTTCTCTTAGAGGGCCTTGGCACAAACGTTTAAACACTTAGATGCTAAACGAAAGGTTGGCAGTTCGAATCCACCCAGAGGCACTTCAGAAGAAATACCTGGCTATCTACTTCTGAAAAATAAGCCATTGAAACCCTATGGAGCACTGTTCTACTCTGACACACATGGGGTTACTATGAGCTGCAAAAGACTCGATGGCAACTGGTCGTTGTTGTTGCATATCTTTCTCTTAGAGATCCACATTCCTCATTAGCACGTTAATGTCTCCCAGAATTTCTGCAATAAGGAAACTCATTCAACTAATGTTTCCTAGACTTATTTGACCTCAAAACCCTTTCACCAAATAACTCTTTTATTTATGTTTCATTGAACGTGCTTTGGGAAATGTGAGTCTAGAAGTATCTAAAACCATTAGAATTGTTTGTTCTGGTCTGAATTAAACAGAATAAGAATGTGCCCAAGTAGGAATTACTTTTGATGCCGTCTTTCAAATTATTCACAACTAAAATCTAAGAGACTGAAAATCTTATAAGACCTTTTTAATGGGTTTCTTCATATTTAGCTTTTTTCAAGTTAAAGATAACCTTATGCTTGTTTACTTGAAGCTCTTTTTTTAAAATAAATTGAACATTATTTAGAGTCAAGAAGCATCAAGCAGGGACACGGTGCTGCACAATTTCAGTTGTTCTTGGTGGTGGTGGTTACCATTTACATATTCACATTGTGAATGGCACGCCCTGGATTTTTGGGAAGTAGAAAACCTGAAGATATTTTGCACTTGGGAAACTCTGACTGAGAGCAGGGAACCTGATTTATTCACCTTTGCATCCCTAGTGTGCAATGTGGTATGTGGTTTGTAGGTACTCAAAATGAATAGTCTGGTTTCAGGTACCATGTTCACTAAAATTTGTTCTTCAGAGAAACCATATAGCAAAACTGAATAAAGGCAGGCTATAATTGAATACCAGCAACCACAAAATGTATCATGCCGTAGTCATGAACTGGAACGCACAGCAGAGCCAGGAATTTTGATCCCAGAAGAAGCAGACTTCCCAAATTCACTTCTACAGGTTCATCCTCAGCACTGAACACATTGCTGTTGAGTAAATTCTGACTCATGGCAACCTCATGAGTTATAGAGTAGAATTGCTCCATAGGGTTTTCTTGGCTGTAGTCTTCGCAAGAAGCAGATCACCAGGCCTTTCTCCTGTGGTGTCAACCTTAAAGTTCTCAATCCAGCACAAACCACTTTTGCCACCCAGGAACCTAGGTTCATCCTCCTATTGCCGTTGAGTCAATTCTGACTCATAGTGACTTTATAGGACAGAATGGAACTGCCTCATAGTTCCAAAACTGCAAATCTTTATGGAAGCAGACTGTCACATCTTTATCCCACGGAGCAGCTGGTGGACTTGAACCACCAATCTTTCAGTTAGTAGCTGAGCTCTTAACCACTGTGCCACCAGGGCTCTTAGGTCCATCCTGGTTGACCTTAAATTTTCAGATCTTAAGTGTTGGTCAAGAAAGATACTTAGAGTTTGTTCCCTGATGCAAGGCTTAAAACCAGTGTGTGTACAACATTTCAGCTAACCCTACCTAAGAGATTAAGGGAATGGGGATAGAGGAGGGAAGGGAGACCAAAGGCTGAAGAGACCATGAGGGGGACCATCTGACCATTAGAATATGGATCTTGGCTCAGAATAATAAATTCCTGTATGAATTTAGAGCATAGAAAGAGAAGCACACATTGATTTTTGTTTTTGACCATCCACTTAAGAAATTGGGGTATCATGTTGTTCTGTGACCAGAAAAAGTCAAACTTGATTCTGCTAGAATTATAGAATGTCACAGTTGATATGTACCAGTGATGTCTGATGTATATATTAGAGACCATTTATTACAATCCTCTCTTTTCATGATGAAGAAGTTGAGACCAAAGAAATGTCCCAAGTCACATAGTTCACAGCCTCACTAAGACTAGAAAGTTTTGCTAGCTTCACTTAAAAAAAAAAAAAAATTTATTTTTGTTGTTGTTGTTGAGAATATACACAGCAAAAATGTACACCAATTCAAGTTTACATACATGTACAATTCAGTGACATTGATCACATTCTTTGGGTTGTGTAACCATTCTCGTCCTCATTTTCTGAGTTATTCCACTCCCTCTAGCTTCACTTTTTTCCCCCTAGCTTTCCACTCAGTGTGACATCACTGCATTATATAAAGATATCAAAAATTCCTACTACAAAGCATTAATGGCAGATGATGGTGGAAAGGTTGCAGTCAGATAATGAAGTTTTCTCCTACCAGTGTCTCCCGTATGTAGAACCTATCTAGAATCCAATTGGCAAGGGAGCTGGGAAATGAAGTTTGTAGGAGAAGGGCAAAGAATGGATCTGAGAACAAAGGGAGAGAGAACCTAGTGTATTCACACAACCTTGCTTTGAGTGATGTCTCTGCCAAACAGTTCTCACCAAATAGGCCTTTATAACATGATCCCAGATCCCACCATGAAACCTTGTCTCCTTTGTTTTTCTAGACCCAGTGGTGGAAGCTACTATCTGGAAAGCCTCATGACCCATTTTTTGGGTTTTTAGTTGTCCAACCATTATTATTTGAAAGTAGATTATGATAAATAAAAGACTATCTGAGTAATAACCTGAAAAATACCACAAAGATATATAGCTAAAAACATAAAAAACATAGAGGAAATAAAACAGAATGCTAAAACATATTGGATTCACCCAAAAGAATGCAAGCAGAAAAGGAACACAGAAAAATAAAAGGAAAAAAAAAAACACAAAAAAAAAGTAGACTATAAAAATAGGAAGTAAATGCCAAGGTGGTAGATTTAAACATTACTATATCAAATATTACACTAAATGTAAATTAACTAAACACTCCAATTAACACAAAAATGGACCGGTTGAAAGTAAAAGAGTGGAAAAAGGCATATGATGCAAACATTAAACATAAGAAAGCTGGAGTGCCTATAGTAATATCAGGCAATTAGTAAAATAGAGGAGATGAGATTCAAACCCAGATAATCTGACCCAACACTCCAGTGTTTTCCCAAGTGCAGTGGGAAAGAAACTCAGTTTATAATATTGGAATGTAAGAAATGCTTTATTTCATTAAATCCAATGGCACTCCACTATTTTATACAACAATTAAAAAAAATACTGTCAGTTAAACTCGAATATGTCAATTGTAATATGCATCCCAATTTCAGAGATGTTAAAATGTGAAAATAATTGCTGTTAGAATCGATGAAATATAGAATAACTTCTCTTCTGAATATCTCAATTTAATTTCTGTCTCCAAGACTCAATTCAACTGGACTGCTGAAAAAAATGTAAGCTCAATTTTTCTTGGTGTTATGGTGCAGTAACTAAAAATAAAATATCATGCCAACTCAGCGAATCCTCAGCATTAAACCAGACTGTGATGCGCATCACAGGAAATCCTCTAAGGAGATTGTAAAGAGAGAGAGAAATCACACCCTTTTATTTAACTAGACAGATACAATCCATTACATACATGTTCATTGTCTTGATCAAAAGGAGAAATAAAACTTGTATCTTTGTGACAAGCAGTAAGTTACATCGCGGAGTCAAGCACCTGGGCACCATCATCCTTCGTGTCTACATTCCAAAGAAATGGCCCCAAGGCCTCCAAGAAAGACGTTCTTGGGATGCAAAACTGGCCAGAGGCTTACGTAGCTTTTAAAAAGATTACATAAACCTCATAGAGACAGACAAAGCATTAACAATTTCCAATTTTCCAAAGGAAATACTAAAAAGAAAAAGGGGGGTGGGAAGTTGTCTTTTCCATTTGGCTCCAAGGAAAATTTAAATTTAATTTTGTGTTTTGTTTTTTAGATTTGTATTTACCTTTACAGAGTTTCCTCCTTGGCATGTGCCACAGTTCCAAGATATTTCAGAGTGCCAAGATGCATATGTTTGTTGAGGACTGGGGAGTGTGGAATAGTGCGCATTGTCCTCCTCAAAAGCCCTTGAAACTTCATCATCCCCTTCAGATTTAGTGGCATTCTTATGTGCCATGCTTGGAACACAGGGATTTTTGCTGGGATTATGCTGAGACCTCAAAGGCACCATGTTGCAGTTCCTGCATCCCTACTCTTGCAGCATTCCAAGCAGCCCAGGCCAGGTGCTCTCTTCTCTGGGTTTCCTTTTGTTTTGGGAACAATAGACCTCTATTCTCATCCCCCTCTTCTATGCATTCTGGGCTATCTCCTGGTCTAGAGGAAGGCCTTCTTCTTTAATGATTATCTGGGAAAAATTGGCTATCCTGGGGAGAAATTTTCAGGTGGTTTTGCATTCAGTCCTGCCAGATTCATCCCCAAAGGCAACTAGCAAAGAGCTGACTAGCTGTCTGAATGCCAGGATATACAGGGGGTTATACATGATAGAGGGTGGCACAAACAGTTATGTGCTCAGCTACTAATGGAAAGGTTGGTGGTTTAAATTTACCCAGAGGTGACTTGGAAGAAAGGCCTGGCTATCTACTTGTGAAAAGTCACAGTCATTGAAAATCCTATGGAGCACATTTCTACTCTGACATGCATGGGGTTGCCATGAGTTGGAATCAACTCAATGACAACTAATTTTTTTTTTTTTGGTGGGGGGGGGTGTATATATGATAGATTAAGACATCATAATTGTATGCCAGTTTCACAATAATTGAGATGTGAGTAAAAAGAGAACATCTGCTAACAAAAAGTTAAAAACCACACTAAACAAAAAACAAAATAACAACAAAACCAGGAAAACTGTTGCTCTCTCTCACAGAAAGGTAAACTCTTCTCCACTTGCCCCAAATTGCACTAGGGTGCTACTCCCTTTGGATGCACAGCATGAAGAACTGTCCCATCCAGCATTGCTTCCCCACCACTTTCTTTCTTCCTTTTCATGAGGATCTTTAATCCTCTTTCCTCCTGCCATTCATTGCTTACAAACCAGTTCACTTCTTAGCAGGCCATCTCCTTCTCACAGGAACACACACGTCTCCTTTACCCAAATGCTTTTCTGTTACTTAATTATATCATGAAATTCTCTCTTCAGACTTGTCATAGCTCAAAAGTGTCCCTAATTGCAAATGATGGGCATAAGGATCCTCTAACGACACACTCAAAGCCAGGAAAAAGAGAGTGGTAAGTGTTCGGGGAAAATGAAGACATCATAATAAGGGTGCTATCATTCACAAAGTCCTTGAAAGTCCTCAGAAGTCTCCTTCAGAATCTCCAGAAAAGTTTCTACCTCTCTATCTTTGTCTAATTACGCCTGTTCCTCCTCAAGTAGAATTGTACAAGATAAGTAAATTCAAGTATTCACCCATATCATTTTATCTCTGCAAAGGACCTTAGAGATGTTCTATATGAGGAAACTAAGACTCAGAGAAGTAAATTTCCTTGCTGAAGATCACATGGCTAGCCAGCGGCAGAGTCGGGATTTGAACCAGGACTCCTGCCTCTCCTTTGAGTGCTCATTCTAGCAGTCATTTTGTATACTCAGACTGCCATGCCTAATTTTTCTAACTGATTTACTGATAATGGTGGCCAATGAGTTGGAATCGACTCAACGGCAACAGGTTTTTTTTGGTGGCCAGTAGGGTTCATTCATTCAGTCAATATTCACTGAACTCCTGCTGTGTGTCAGACACTGTTTTAGGCACTGCAGGCTCTGTGCTAAACAAAGTAGACACAGTTCTTGCCCATGCTTTTGAGGAAGACAGAAATAAAAGCAAGTAACTACAATAAAATGATGTGATTGCTATGAGAGTAAGTATAGGTTAATAATGGGAGCGCTCATTAGGGAGACAAGCCTTCAAAATACCTGAAGTTTAGCATTTTTAGTAAAGTAGAATTTTAGCCAGATCCAGAGTTAAATGGTGCTTGTGGGCTACTTTAAGAACAATGCAAAAATGTATTGAGTTGCAAAGAACTAGCTTAGAAAATGTCAGAACACAGTTCACCTTGCAAGGTAAGAATGAAGCTTATTTCCTAATGTGTTTCCCATGAGGATTTGACTATAGGCATGACCCAGAAAGAAGACCATAGTGCAAAAGATGCCTTGAAGTTCCTAAGACACTGTACCATCTATATGGTCTCAAGTGTCTGGACACATAGACACTGTCTTAGTTTTCTAGTGCTGCTATAACAGAAGTACCACAAGTGGATGGCTTTAACAAACAGAAATTTATTCTCTCACAGCTTACCTGTACCTGTTGCTGTCGAGTCAATTCTGACTTATAGCAACCCTATAAGACAGAGTAGACTGCCCCATAGGGTTTCCAAGGAGCAGCTGGTGGATTCAAACTGCTGAATTTTTGGTCATCAGCTGTAGCATGCCATAGCTCTTAACCACTGTGCCACCAGGGCTCCATCTCACAGTTTAGAAGGATAGAAATCCAAATTCAGGGTGCCAGCTCCAGGGGAAGGCTTTCTCTCTGTCAGCTCTGGGGGAAGGTCCTTGTCATCAATCTTCCCCTAGTCTAGGAACTTCTCGGCACAGGGACCCCAGGTCCAAAGGATGCACTCCACTCCTGGCTCTTCTTGCTTGGTGGTAATAATGTTTCTCTCCTCTTTGCTCCCTTCTCTCTTTTATATCTCAAAAGAGATTGAGTCAAGATACAACCTAATCTTGTAGACTGTATCCTACCTAGTTAACATAGCTGCCCCTAATCTTGCCTCATTAACATCATAGAGGTTAGGATTTATAACACATAAGATAATTACATCAGATCACATAATGGAGGACAACTACACAATACTGGGAATCATGGCCTAGCCAGGTTCACTCACATTTTGGGGGGACACAATTCAATCCATAACAGACACAGATTGGCAAAAAGGCAACCTACTTTTGAAAGAATTGGTGAGTGTAAACATTATGAATAACAGCAGAACATTGATATAATGCCGGAAGATGGGCCCCTCAGGTTGGAAGGCACTCCAGCTACTACAGAGGAAGAGCTGCCTCCTCAAAATAGAGTTGACCTTGATGATGTGGATGGAGTAAAGCTTCCAGGACCTTCATTTGCTGATGTGGCAAGACTCAAAATGAGAAGAAACAAGTACAAACATCCATTAGTAGTCTGAATGTGGAATATACAAAGTATGAATCTAGAAAAATTGAAAGTTGTCAAAAATGAAATGAAACATTTGAAGATAGACATCCTGCACATTAGTGAGCTGAAATGGATGGGTATTGGCCATTCTGAATCAGAAAATCTTATGGTCTACCGTGTTGGAAACGACAAATTGGAGAGGAACAGCATCTCATTCATTGTCAAAAAAAATTCAAGATCTATTCTAAAGTACAGCACTGTCAGTGATAGGATAATATCCATAAGCCTACAAGGAAGACCAGTTAAGACAACTATTAGTCAAATTTACCCATCAATCATTAATGTCAAAGATGAAGAAACAGAAGATTTTTAACAACCTCTGTAATCTGAAATGGATCAAACATGCAATCAAGATGCATTGATAATTACTTGTGATTGGAATATGAAAGTTGGAAACAAAGAAGGATCAGTCCTTGGAAAATCTGCTCTTGGTGACAGAAATGATGTTGGAGATTGCTTGATAGAATTTTACAAGACCAACAACATTTTCATTGGAAATACCCTTTTTCAACAACATAAACATTGACTTTACACATGGACTTTGCCAGATGGAATACACAGAAATCAAATCAACCACATCTGTGGAAAGAGATGATGGAGAAGCTCAATATTATCAGTCAGAAGAAGGCCAGGGGCCAACTGTTCAACAGACAATCAATTGCTTATATGTAAGTTCAAGCTGAAGCTGAAGAAAATTAATACAAGTCCACAAGAGCCAAAGTACAACCTTGAGTATATCCCACCTGAATTTAGAGACCATCTCAAGAAGAGATTTGATGTATTGAACACTAATGACTGAAGACCCGACAGGTTGTGGGATGATATTGAGGGCATCATACATGAAGAAAGCAAAAGGTCATTTAAAAGAAAGAAAAGAACAAAATGGACTTCAGAAAAGACTCTGAAACTTGCCCTTGGAGGTCGAGCAGCTAGAGAATGGAAGAAAAATTGAAACAAAAGGGCTGAACAGAAGATTTCAAAGGGCAGCTTGAGAAGACAAAGTAAAGTATTGTAATGAAGCATGCAAAGACCTGCAGTTAAAAAAACCAAAGGGGAAGAACATGCTTGGCATTTCTCAAGCTGAAAGAATTGAAGAAAAAATTCAAGCCTTGAGTTGCAATATTGAAGGATTCCATGGGCCAAATGTTGACTGATGCAGAAAGCATCAAAAGAAGATTGAAGGAATACACAGAGTCATTGTACCAAAAAGAACTGGTTGAAATTCAAACATTTCAGGAGGTAGCCTATGATCAAGAACCAATGGTACTGAAGGAAGAAGTCCAAGCTGCACTGAAGGCATTGGGGAAAATCAAGGCTCTAGGAATCGACGGAATACCAATTGAGATATTTCAACAAATGGATGCAACGCTGAAAGCACTCACTAGTTTATACCAAGAAATTTGGAAGACAGTTACCTGGCCAACCAACTGGAAGAGAGCTATATATGTGCCCATTCCAAAGAAAGGTGATTCAATGTAATGTGGAAACTATGGAACAATACCATCAATATCACAAGCAAGCAAAATTTTGCTGAAGATAATTTGAATAATAGGACAGGGAAGTATTTTGCTCTGTTGTACATAGGGTAGCAATGTGTTGGAACCAATTCAACAGCACCTAACAACAACAACTACAGCAACACAGGAGCTATTCAGAGAATATCTTTAAATAAATGAGTGGAGAAATGTCCCTACAATTTCAAATCTCCATAGATAGAAAGAACAATGAGAAAAATATCTATTGTACCTTAATTCTTACTGAAAAGGAAAAATCAGTTGTTACAGTTAATAACACAAGGATCTTGGGAGCGAATGACCATGTCACAATGGAACTCATGAGAGGAATGGAAAGAAATCTTGACAGGGCTTCCACGTCATTTTTAGAAACTTTAGAAAAGAACTAAGTGTAATCGCGTGTTTAGAAATTATTGATGAGAATACAGCCTAAGGGAGAGTCTAACATAATTCTGACGATACACTTAATTGTATAGTATCCAGGAAAAGAAAACGGAAGGCATTTTAAGCAGATATTTTAATGCATTTTAAGTTCCCTGAAACGTCTGCAGGGAACAGGTAAAGAATGTAAATGAGTGAGATAGACTGGCAGGAAGCAAAAACATCTGCTTCTTTACATACTATATCATAAATTAAAATGCCTTATGTTGCAGGGCACAATTTTAACATTAACCCACGCAATTCCTTTTCCCCCCATCAGAGTTTAGATTAACACCTAAAACAACGTTAACATGCACGTAAATAGAAATTATCTTTTCAATTTTGAAATGGAAAAACAGAAATAAAGAAATAAAACTGCTTCGTACTAGTCAAGATAAGCTGCACTTAACATCTACCCCCAAAATCATCGCACAAGTTTATTTCTTGCACAAGCCATTTTCTCTGCAGTTTCTGGTGACTCTCCAGGGCGGGTGTCCTACACGCGTTGGCCCAGATTTTCAGGCTGCTTCAGTCTTATGCACATTAGCATGGGCTTCCCCATCTCCACAGCAAAAGAAGAGAAAGCATGCAGGCTCCCACAGTTGCCCTTAAATGTCTTCCCCCAGAAGAGACATGCATCCATTCCATTGACTGAAACAACTTATGGTCACACCTACCGGAGTGGCAGGAAGTATGCCCAGATAGAGAGAAGAACATTAATATCTAATTAGTAAATGCTTACTTATTAATTTTAAAAATGATTTGTTTACTCCTTTGATTGAAGTAAATAAAATACCAAACCAATATGCTCATAATATCGACTTTTTAAATAAAGGCAAGATCAGTAACGGTGCTTTACCAAACCATATAGGAGCCTGAAGTGAAAGCAAAAATCAGTAATTCTGATCCAGTCTCTATTTAAAAGTTGGATATTTTGTTCATTATGGACTTTTTTTGTATTAATTTTGATTTTTAGAAACACTGCACCAAAATATCATTTGTTTAGGTTACTGAGGTTTTTGGCACCCTCTTCAACCACAGCTGAGGCAAACGCTTTGTTTACCTCACTTGCCTCATCCTAGACCCAGCCCTGCCACAGACAGACACAGTAAGGGGCTAAATTTCTAAGAAAAATAGTTTCAAGGAGGGTGAAATCCAGAATGAGGTAATAAATGTGAAAAACACCAAAAAGAAGAGAAGAGTTAAACAAATCAACTTTCAGAGCAAAAGGAAGTAAGTGGGCTTGGCAGTGTAATATTAACAAAGAATGCAGAAAGCAGATTCAATTCCTATTTTGTTTCTTCTCCACATAGAAGTACGGTCTTACTCCTGGAGGGTACAGAGAAAATACTGTGGGTGGGAACCAAAGTCCAAGACTGTAGGAGCATTTCACTGCTATAGGTTCTAGCTGGGACAAACCACATTTCAGGGCACTAAGGGAAGTTTCCAGAAGTGGGTTTTGGCCAAAGTCCTTCTTGTCATCCAGGTCTCAGATGAAATGCTCTCAGAAAGACTTGTAACCAGTCCCATACCAGGCACTATCTGTCACATCATTCTAACTTATTTTGTTGTTGCATTTATTACTAATAATGGATGAACAGTGCCAATTACATAATTTATTATTTGTTTATTGTCAGAATCTCCCCACTAACATAAGAGGAGGGTCTAGAACAAGAGTGCCCTTACGTGGAAATCGTCATATAATGATAGCCAACATGTTTCTGCTTACTAGATGCTAGATACTGCTCCAAGCATTTTACATGTATTAATTCATTTAATTCTGTCAATAATCTTATGAGGTAAGAGCTGTTATTACCCTCATTACACAGATGGTGAAAGCACCTTGCCTGAGTTACACGTACTTCCACAAAGCAGAGCTGGGCTTTCAACCAAGGCAGGCTGGCTTCAGTGTCTGTGTTGTAAGCTAGTATGTTGTTCTTCTTGTTGTTAGTTGCTGTTGAGTCGATTCCAATTCATGGCAACCCCATGTGTGCAGAGTAGAACTGCTCCATAGGGTTTTCAGAAGCAGATCGCCAGGCTTGTCTTCCAAAGGACCTCTTGGTGGGTTCAAACCACCAACATTTAGGCTGGTAGTCAATCGCTTGATCATTTGTGATTAAGGCATTCAAAAAATATTTCTTGGGTAAATGAATGGGTTTTCCAAGAAGGCATTATGCAAAGATGACATACACTATAGACAAATGAGCTCAGTGTGAATCTTCAGGAAAGTTCTAGAATAGATAATGAAATTTATAATATTGCTTGGATGCTAACTGAAAGGTGGATGGTTTGAGTTCACCCAGGGATGCCTTGAGAGAAAGTTCTGATGATCTAATTCCAAAAAATCAGCCATTGAAAACCCGTGAAGCATGGTTCTACTCTGACATACGTAGAGTCAACGTGAGTTGGAATCAACTCATTGGCAACTGGTAACTGGTAAAAAAGAAAACTAACGTTTATTGAATATCATCTATGTTATAGATTGTACTAGGTGCTATAATATATGTTTAGCATTTAATTCTCAAAGTCTTTCTATGAGTTAGCCATTTAGCATATGAGGAAACTGAAACTTTAAGAGATGATGCAGCACTTTGCCAATCATGCTGTACTGCTTACACTTCCCCAAATGTGCCTTAATCTCTCTCCTCTGTGCGTTAGCACATGCTGATCCCTCTGCCTGGAATTCACTTCTCCATTGCAATAGAACTCCTACTTGTCCTAAGTCTCAGAGGGCAGTTGGGGCACAAGGTGCAGTGGTGTGCCTGCCTGCAGTACTGATGCCTAATAAAAGAAAGTGTCACCATTGTCCAGGACCAAGTTTCTAGGTTGCCCTGGGACACCACAGCTGGTCCCTGAGTCCTTTCCTGGCAGCAATCTGTTGGGCATAAAGAACACCAGCCTTAGAGTCAGACAGACCTGGTTTAGATCTGAGTTTTGTCACTTACTAGCTATGATTAAACCTCTTCTTATCCTCAGTTTATTCTTGTATGAAATGGGGATAAAGGCTGGTGCATAAAATAAGGGTTGGCAAAAGCGAGGAAACCCTTCCATGAGATGGACTGACATGCTGGCTGCAACAATGGGCTCAAACATACCAAAGATTATGAGGATGGTGCAGGACTGGGCAATGTTTCGTTCTATTATACGTAAGGTCACAGTGAGTTAGAGCCGGTTTGAGGGCAACTAACAACAACAACAGAGATCCTGGCTCGATGATCTTCCCTTCCAGAAGATGCAGAGAGGGAAGGAGGGCCCCATGGCTACCCTGCCCACATGTCTCTACTGTTGTCAGGCTGTGTGAACGGTCAGTAGCTCCTGAGAAAATTAGCTCTGGTCTGTTAGTGTGAGCATTTGTCTCTTTTTACTGCTGTGACTCCCTTCTGGCTCTTTCTTTCCAGACAGAGAAAGCCGTCTGGGGGCACCAATTGCTCCTGGAAACCAGGCTGGTTTTAGCCGGTGATAAATGGATTGCTGCCCACAGGAGTGCTGCTTTCTGACGTCAGAGATGGCTGGGCACTAATTAAGGGGTTACTGTGTTTACAGGAAGATCGGGAAATAAATGTCAAGACGGCAGGGATTCGGCTGCTGAGTTGCAGGGTCGAGGCCAGCTATGACGCCTTTTATCAGAGAGAGTGGTGGGTCAGACTGCTCAGAGCCACCCAGGTTCCTCAAGGGACTGTGGCAAGCCAGGCCTGGTGCCCAAGGCGGGTGGTCTTTCTCATTTTCTCTCTTCTCTCAGCCCCTCATCTTTCCCTGTTTGTACCTTGTTATATGAGAAGGAATAAAGAAGTGAGGAAAATTCCGTCTAGTTAATTGAAACATTTATAAAGAAGCCACGTTTCCAATCTCTAACCCGGCTGCTCATGATCCCCTGCAATTCGACGTTGGTATTGGAACCGATGAATCAGTCTTTCTAAACAGATCCTAGGAGGCCGCTTGGATTTTGGATAGACAGGAAATTAAAGAGCCTGGGGAGGGTGGGGGGGACTGTCAGCCTTCACTCCCACCCTGCTCGCTCTCCAGACGTGACTATGGTAAGAGAAAACAAATGAAGAAGTGGAGCGGGAGTTTGAGGGGGCTATTTGGCATTCACATCACCACCAAAGATCCAGACAGACCCCGTCCAGGATTGACAGCTGCAACGCAAGAGCTGATGGGACAGAGTCCCTCTAAAGTTGGCTGCGAATCAAAGCCTCATGCCCTCCTGCCTGACCCTCAGCCAGGAGCTTAGTTAGCTAGAAGGGTAGAAAGGATTGAATCCCTGCACTGAAATCTGGGCCTCTAGTTCCTAACTCTGGAAGCCTTCTGTGGCACTTGAGCCCCTGGATGTCCAACACAGATCCCCATGTTCAAAGGGAAATGGGAAAGAGAGGATGGGAAAGGTTGCTGGGGTGCAGGAGGTGCTTTTCCAGGGAAAAGCAGCTCCCAGCTCTACATTAGGAAAGCAATCCAGCAGCCTACTTGGATTCAGCTGAATCAAACTAAAAAATGATTTGCAGAAAGGTTTCCAAAAATGTTTTCATTTCTTCATGTACGAATGCTGAAAGAGTAGCAAGAATTAAAAGGATAACTGAAATGTTGTTGTTGTGTAACTTCGAGCTGATTCCATCTCATAGCGACCGCATGTTACAGAGCAGAACTGTCCCATAGTGTTTTCTAGGCGGTGATCCATATGGAAGCAGACTGTCACGTCCTTTTCCTGTAGAGTGACCGGGAGAGTTTGAACTGACAATCTTTCAGTTAGCAGCTGAGTGCTTAACCATTGTGCCACCAGTGCTCCTTGAAAACTATAATACCAAAAAAACAGAAACCATTGCCATTGTGTAGATTCTGACTCATAGTAACCCTACAGAACAGAGTAGAACTGCCCCATAGGGTTTCTAAGGCTGTAATCTTTATGGAAGCAGACTGCCACATCTTTCTCCCTTGGACCAGCTGGTGGGTTCGAACCACCAGCCAAGTGCTTAATCACTGCGCCACCAGGGCTCCAAGATAATTATAATAGCTAAAACTTAGTAAGTGCTACTACATGCCTAAAACTCTGCCTACATTTTTGTGTATTCCTTACTATAACTCTGCAATGTAGGGATGATTATTGCTACTTTATAGGAAGAAACTGAGGCTCAGAGATGTTAATTCAGGTACCCAAGATCACACTGTCCATAAGTGGAGTAGCTGGGATTTGAGTTCAGCCTGACTCCCTGGGCCACAATCCTTCCCCTTTTGGTGTTTCAGATCTCTATTGTTGCATAATGAGTCACCACAAAAGTCAATGCAGTAAATAATAAACATTTTATTATGTTCGTGATTCTGTGGGTAAAGATTTTGGCAGGGCACAGTGGGATGGCTCATTTCCACTCCACAATGGCTTGGGCCTCAGCTAGGTAGCTGCAAGATCTAGAGATCGCTGAGATATGAACAGGAATCATATATCTGAGACCTCTGTTCCAGCTCTTGGCTGAATTCCTTGCTTTTGTCCACACTGCATCTACTGATGTCCAAAACAGTCTCTTCACTCACATACTTCGTGCCTGGGTATGGATGGCTGCAAGAGCATTTCTTTCTCTCTCCACCCTATCTCTCAGTGTTGCTAGCTTGGGCTTCCACATAGCATGGCAGTCTCAGGGAAGTCAGACATTTTATGCGGTGACTAGCTTCCCTGAGACAGACAGAAACAAACAGGAATTAGAAGCTGCCAGTTTCTTAAGTAGGGAGCCCAGGAACTGGCACAGTCACCTCTGCCGTATTATATTGGCCAAGCCAGTCAGAGTCTATTCAGATTCAAGGGAGGGGACTTCTTGATGAAAGCAGTGTAAAAGAATCTTTGGCCGACTTTAATTCACCACCCTCCTACCACCTCATTTGATGCTTTGTAAACATTGTCTCTACTCCTTACTAGTACCCTGCCACAAAGGAGCTCTTTTCTTCAAACTATGTTATTTTGGACAATAATGATAATGCCTCACTTTTGTTTTACTCTTTAGATTTGCAAAGAGCTTCCAACTTGTTCTCTTATTTAAGCTTCACAATAAGCCTTCGATGCAAGCAGAGTAGTTTGTACTATCCTCATTTTAAGGAAACTAAGCTTTCAGAAATGGATGTTGGTGGTTCATTGAAGAATTCTCATCTTCTCTGCAGGAGTCCTGGGTCTGATTCTGCCCGATGCACCTCATGTGCAACCACCACCTGTCTGTCTTTGGAGACTTGTATGTTGCTCTGATGCTGAACAGGTTTCGGTGGATCTTCCAGACTAAGATGGACTAGGAAGAAAGGTCTGGTAATCTACTCCCAAAAATCAGCCAATGAAAACCCTGTGGATCACAATGGTCCAATCTACAACCAACTATGGGCATGGCCCAGGACTGGACAGCATTTTATTCCATTGCACAAGGGGTCCCCATGAGTTGGGGCTGACTCGACAGCAATTAAAAAGAACAAGCTTTTGAAAAGCAAAGAGGTTCACCTAAGGTATACGGTGGGCAAATTCCCAAGCCCCCCCTACTCCATGCAACCCCACAGCTATAGCCAAGTCCTCTGCCTGTTGTGTCCCCTGTGCTGCTAATATGCTCTGGTTTGGGACTTATTATTGTTCTACAGCTTTGATTTATTTATTTAACATTTGCAGAGGGCTTGCAAACTAACAGCTCTGTAAATAAAACGTAGGGCTGGACATGATAACTCCATTTTACTGATTTTACTGATGAAGAAAGGTGTTTGTTTTACTTTAACCAAAGTCTTTTCTTCTTGGACCAATATGTTTTTTTAAATAGAGGTTAAATTCATGTAACATAAAATTAAGCGTTTTAAAACGTGTAATTCAGTGGCGTTTAGAACGTTCACAATATTGTGCAACCATGACCTCTACTTAGTTCCAAAACATTTTCATCAGCTCCAAAGTTCTGATGTTTTATAATATAAAATGTGTATTGTATTTTTGCGTTATATTTGGAATCAAAAGGCTTTGTGGGCCATGATTAATGATGGGTTTTATTATAATGGAAAAATCTCAGTCTTCGGACTCAAACTGACCTGGGTTCAAATCACAGCTTTTCAATTTTCTAGCCACATGGGCTTCATTCAGCAAGGTATTTAACTAAGCCTGTTTCCTCATTTTTAAAAGGAGATAATAATGCCTACTTAGAAGGAAAATTGTGAAGACCCAGTGAGATAATGGACTTCAAGCACCTCTTTCAGTGCATGGCCATTAGTGGTTGCCTGGTGATGGTAGTTGTTATTCATAGTAGTAATGACCAGAAACTAGTTCAGGACCTTGGGAGAGCTATTACACCCCTCTGGGCCTCAGATTTCCAAATGGAAACTTAAAGAATGGGTCTAAATGATGTCTAGGCGCTGATATTTAAGATAACAAAATATCTAACAGGTCCATCTCCTCCCCTATGTTTAAAAATTTCTTGCCAGTTTCCTCCTTCTCCCTACCCCTGACTCACACACACCACACACATACATGTGCCACCCACACATCCCTTATTTCTTCTCTTCTTGAACAGACAAGACTTTATTTTTCTTCTAGCTTTATGGAGGTATGATTGCCATATAATAAACTGCACAATCTGATAAGTTTTGATATATATATTATATATATCAAATATATATATTCAGAGCCCTGGTGGTGCAATGGTTAAGAGCTCAGCTGCTAACCAAAAAGTCAGCAGTTTGAATCCACCAGCCGATCTTTGGAAACCCTATGGGGGCAGCTCTACTCTGTCCTACAGGGCCACTATGAGTCAGAATCGACTCGACAGCAATGGCTTTGTACATATATTCTGTGAATCCACCACCACAATCAAGATATTGGTAAAAGTATCCATCACCCCTAAAAGTTTCCTTGTGCCCCTTTGAAATTGTCTCTCCCACTCTTCCTCACCTTCTGTTTGACATTTGAGATGTCGCTAGGTTTGCCATTTTTATTATCCAGCATGTGCAAACACATATATTCCATCAGGGTAGGGGATATGCATGTTTTGTTTTGCCCAGCAGCTGGTAGAATACAGAAAAACAGGATGTCTTAGTTTGCTAGCACTGCCATAGCAAAATACCACAAGTGGGTGGCTTTAAATAACAAATTTGCTGACTCACAGTTCTGATGGCTAGAAGTCCAAATCAAGGCACTGGTTCTAGAGGAAGGTCTTTCTTTGTCTCTTTCAGCTTCTAGTAGCTGCTGACAATCTTTGACATTCCTAGGTTGTAGCTGCGTCTTCCTCTGTCATCACGTGGTATCTGTCTTCCACCTGCGTGTGTCTTTGTGTCTATTTTCCGTTTTTACTACACCACTCAGAACTGATTAGGTTTAGGACCCACCTGACTCTGGTATGATCTTATCTTTAACATAACAAAAGAAAAAACCCTATTTTCAAACAGGGTCACATTCACAAATACCCAAACCCCAAACCAAACCCACTGCCGTTGAGTCAATTTGGACTCATAGCGACCCTATACGACAGAGTAGAACTTCCCCATTGGGTTTCCAAGGAGTAGCTGGGGGATTCAAACTACTAACCTTTTGGTTAGCTGCTGAATGCTTAACCACTAAGCCACTGAGGCTCCTTCACAGGGACAGGGGTTAGGATTTCAACATACCTCTTTGGGAGACACAATTCAATCCCTAACACAGGAGATATTCAACAAATATTTATGAAATGAATGAAGAGCCCCTTTGTCCCTTTACCCCTGGAGCAGTGATACTTTAACTTTTCTCTGCGTGTCAAGATGTGTGTTATGGAGATCAGTGCCAAGACAAAAGGGAGTTCTGGGAGCTAGAGTGGTTGGGAAAGGTGTGAGGAGGAAGAGAATTGCTTGGTGGCTCTTAGGATGAAAAGAATGTGTTGAAGAAGATAGACCTAATGGCCTGAGCACAGGCCAGGAAATATTTGGGAAAAGCAGAAAAGTAAGGAATAGGTTGGTGGCGATTCAGGGACTAACATGGCTGACAAGTAACAAAGATGAGCCCCCCTGAAGCTGCAGGAAACTGGACCTTTTGTGAAATAGGAAAACAAAAACAAAACAAGCAATCAGGAGCTGCTCACGTCCTGGCTGAGGATCATAAGATATTAGAGTTGGGATGGATATTCAACATTAGACAAATATCCTCATAACGCAGACAAAAAAGATGAAGTCTAGAGAAAACAAACTTCTCCAGAACCTACAGTAGACTAGTAGACTAGTGGGAAAAACAGGAAGGATACAGGGTTCTTATTTCTTGCCGGGCTTCATCTTTTCATATTATTTATTTCATTAAAAATTTTGTGTGTGTGTGTGTGTGCTTTAGGTGAAAGTTTACAGAGCAAATTCATTTCTCATTTAAAAATTTATACACAAATTTTTTTGTGACGTTGGTTTCAATCCTCACAATGTGTCAGAACTTTCCCCTTTCCCTCCCCCCATACCCCTCAGTTCCACATATCCATTTGTCCAGTTTTTCTGTCTCTTCCTGCCTTCTCCTCTTTGCTTGGGTCAGGTGTTGCCTATTTGGTCTTGTTTACTTGATTGAACTAAGAAGCACATTGCTAATGTGTGTTATTGTTTGTTTTATAGGCCTGTCTAATCTTTGGCTGAAAGGTGGAATTCGAGAATGGCTTCAGTTCTGAGTTAACATGGTGTCCAAGAGCCATAATCTCAGGAGTTCCTCCAGTCTGTCAGACCAATAAGTCTGTTTTTTTTTGTAAAGTTGAATTTTGTTTTACATTTTTCTCCCACTCCGTCCAGGACCGTCTCTTGTGATCCCTGTCAGAGACAAAGGTGGTGGTAACCAGGAACCATCTAGTTCTGGGCTCAGGCTGGCGGAGGCCGTGGTTCATTTGGTCCATTAGTCCTTTGGACTAATATTTTCCTTATGTCTTTGGCTTTCTTCATTCTACTTTTCTCCAGATGGGATGTGACAAATAGATGTATCTTAGATGGCTGCTCATAAGCTTTTAAGACCCCAGATTTTTGGCTACAACATATCTGACAAGGATCTAATCTCTAAAATCTATAGAATACTTCAACACCTCAACAACAACAAAAAAAATAATTCAATTAAAAAAATGGGCAAAGGATATTAACAGACACTTCACCAAAAAAGACATTCAGGCAGCTAACAGACATATGAGGAAATGCTCTTGATCATTGGAGAAATGCAAATCAAAACTACAATGAGATACAATCTCACCTCAACATTACTGGTACTAGTCAAAAAAACAAAACAAAACAAAACAAAACCAGAAAATAACAAATGTTGGAGATCTCTGGGGAGATTTGAAAGCCTTATGTACTGCTGGCGGGAATGCAAAATGGTGCAACCATTTTGGAAAATGATATGGTGCCTCCTTTTTAAGCTAGAAATAGAAATACCATACGTCATGGATTGAATTGTGTCCCCCAAAAATATCTGTCAACTTGGCTAGGCCGTGATTCCCACTGTTGTGTGACTGAGTGGCCATCTAAGATACATCTACTTGTCCCACCTCATATGGAGCAAAAGAGAATGAAGAAAACCAAAGACACAAGGGAAAGATTAGTCGAAAGGACTAATGGACCACAACTATTACAGCCTCCACCAAACTGAGTCCAGAATAACTAGATGGTGCCCAGCTACCACCATCGACTGCTCTGAAAGGGATCACAAATAGAAGGTCCCGGACAGAGTGGGAGCAAAATGTAGAATAAAATTCAAATTCACAAAAAAAGACCAGACTTACTAGTCCGACAGAAACTGGAGTAACCCTGAGAGTATGGCCTCCAGACACTCTTATAACCCAGTACTGAAGTCACTCCTAAAGTTTACCCTTTCACCAAAGATTAGACAGGCTTATAAAACAGACAATAACAAGTGTACTTCAACCATGTATATGAGACTAAATGGGCACACCAGCCCAAAACCAAAGATGAGAAAGCAGGAAGAGACAGGAAAACTGGATGAATGCAAATGGGAAACCGAGGTCGAGTAATGTTAACACATTGAAGGGTTGGCAATGATTGTCGCAAAACAATTTGTGTATTAGTTGTTTAATGAGAAAATAATTTGCTCTGTAAACTTTCACCTAAAGCACAATTAAAAAAAAAAAAAGACTATCTTTTCCCCATTTAGTCAACTGTCCTTTGTCAAAGATCAGCTGACCATAGGTGGATGGATTTTGTCTGGGTTCTTGATTCTGCTCCATTGGTCTATGTGTCTGTCATTATACCAGTGCCAGGCTATCTTGACTACCGTGGCTGTATAGTAGGTTCTATGATCAGGTAGTGTGAGTCCTCCTTGTTCTTTTTCTTCAGTAATGCTTTGCTTAGCCAGGTCCTTTTTCATTTCCATGTAAAGTTGGTGATTAGTTTTTCCATTTCGTTAGAGAATGCTGTTGGTATTTGGATCGGGATTGCATTATATCTGTTGATCACTTTGGGAAGAACCGACATCTTAACAGTGTTGAGACTTCCTGTCTATGAGCATGGTATACTTTTCTATTTATGTAGGTCTCTTCTGGTTTACTGAAGTATGTTTTGTAGTTTTCACTCTATAGGTCTTTTATGTCCCTGGTTAAATTTATTCCTAAGTATTTTATCTTTTTAGGGGCTATTACGAACAGTATTGTTTTCTTGATTTCCTTTTCTAAGTTCTCATTGTTGGTGTATAAGAATCCAACTGATTTTTAAAAAAGTTTTTTTATTTTTATTTTTTTATTGTACTTCAGGTGAAGGCTTACAGAACAAATCATTTCTCATGAAACAGTAGTACACATATTGTTTTATGACATGGGTTAACAACCCCACAACTTGTCAACCATCTCCCTTCTCGATCTTTTTTTTTTTTTCTTGGTGAAAATATACATAGCCAAAGATACATCATTCCAAAAATTTCTACTTGCACAGTTCAGTGACATTGACTATGCTCTTCCAGTTGTGCTGCTATTCTCACTTTAGATGAAGGCTTACAGAACAAAATAGTTTCTCATTTAAGAATCCAACTGAGTTTTGTATGTTGATCTTGTACCTGCTACTTTGCTGAATCTTTCTATTAGTTCCAGTAGTGTTCTTGTGGAATCATTGGGGTTCTGTATGCATAGGATCATAGCATCTGCAAATTAGGGGTAGTTTACTTCTTCCTTTCCCATTTGGACGCTCTTTATTTCTTTTTCTTGCCTTATTGCTCTAGCTAGGGCTTCCAGCACAATGGTAAATAGGAGTGGTGATAAAGGACATCATTATCTTATTCTTGTTCTCAGGTGGGATGCTTTCAGCCTCTCTCTGTTGACAATGATGTTGGCTGTTGGTTTTGTATAGATTTATTATATTGAGGAATTTCCCTTCTATTCCTATTTTATTGAGATTTTTTATCAGGAATAGGTGTTAGATTTTATCAAATGCCTTTTCTGTGTTGATTGAAATGATCACGTGATTCTTTTCTCTTGTTCTATTTCTGTGGTGGATTATGTTGATTGATTTTCTATTGTTGAACCATCCTTGCATACCTGACATGAATCCAACTTGGTTGTAGTGTATTATTTTTTTGATATTATGTTGAATTATATTGGCTGGAATTTTGTTGAGAATTTTTGTATCTATATTCATGAGAGATATTGGTCTATAATTCTCTTTGTTTTGTCTTTGCTTGGCTTTAATATCAGGGTTATGCTGGCTTATAGAATGAATTTGGGAGTATTCCTTCCTTTTCTATGTTCTGTAATAGTTTGAGTAGTACAGGTGTGAGCTCTTCTCTAAATGTTTGGTAGAATTCTCCAGTGAAGCCATCTGGGTCAGGGCTTTTTTTTTTGTTGGAGGTTTTTTTTTTTTCTTTTTAATTTCCTCTTTC
The DNA here is from genome assembly GCA_030035585.1 of Dugong dugon. Taxonomy (NCBI): domain Eukaryota; kingdom Metazoa; phylum Chordata; class Mammalia; order Sirenia; family Dugongidae; genus Dugong; species Dugong dugon. Next base: position 97,103,110 of record CM057462.1, read on the forward strand.
AATCTCTTCTCTTGTAATGGATCTATTCAGATTTTCTATCTTAGTTTGTGTTGGTTTAAGTAGGTAGTGTGTTTCTAGAAATGTGTCCATTTCCTCTAGGTTCTCAAATTTGTTGGAGTACAATTTTTTATACTATTCTGTTATGATCCTTTTTATTTCAGTTTGGTCTGTTGTAATGGCCCCCATCTAATTTCTTATTTGGGTTATTTGCTTTCTCTTCTGTTTTTCTTTTGTCAGTTTGGCCAATGGTTTGCCAATTTCATTTATCTTTTCAAAGAACCAACTTTTGGTCTTGTTGATCCTATTGTTTTTCTGTTCTCTCTTTCATTTATTTCTGCTCTAATCTTTATTATTTCCTTTATTCTGGTACCTGTGGAAACTTATTTTGTTTACTGAGCTCCTTTGATTTGCAATAAAGGTGCTAGGTGCTGGGACCATAGAGATGAAAATATAGTCCTTAAGATCAATGACCACCACTTGTTTGTCATTTTGTTGTACTGTAGTGAATTGTGTATTGCTGTAATGCTGAAAGCTATGTCACTGATATTTCAAATACCAGAAGGCTCACCCATGGAGGACAGGTTTCAGCAGAGCTTCCAGAATAAGACAGCTAGGAAGAAGGACCTGGCAATTTACTTCTGAAAAATTGGTCAGTGAAAACCTTATGAATAGCAGTGGAACATTGTCTGATATATTGCCAGTAGAAGAGCCCCTTAGGTTGGAAGGCACTCAAAACATGACTGGGGAAGTGATGCCTCCTCAAAGTAGAGTCAACCTTTCAGTTTGAGAAATGCCAAGCACGTTCTTCCCTTTTGGTTTTCTAACTCTAGGTGTTTGCACATTTCATTATAATCTTTACATTGTCAAACAGAGGAAGTAAAGCTTTTGGAACCTTCATTTATTGATGTGGCATGACTCAAAATGAGAAGAAACAGGTACAAACATCCATTAGTAATTGGAACGTGGAATGTACAAAGTATGGGTCTAGGAAAATTTGAAGTTGTGAAAAATGAAATGGAACACTTGAAGACAGATATCCTGCACATTAGTGAGCTGAAATGGACTGGTATTGGCCATTTTGAATCGCACAGTCATATGATCTACTATGCTGGGAATGACAAATTGAAGAGAAATGCTATCATATTCATTGTCAAAAAGAACATTCCAAGATCTATCCTGAAGTACAACACTGTCAGTGATAGGATAATATCCATAAGCCTACAAGGAAGACTAGTTAAGATGATTATTATTCAAATTTACGCACCAACCACTAATGCCAAAGATGAAGAAATTGAAGATTTCAAACAACTTCTGCAGTCTGAAATTGATCAAACATGCAATTAAGATGCATTGATAATTACTGGTGATTGGAATGTGAAAGTTGGAAACAAAGGAGAAGGATCAGTAGTTGGAAAATATGACTTTGGTAATAGAAATGATGCTGGATATTGCATGACAGAATTTTGTAAGACCAACGACCTATTCATTGGAAATATCTTTCTTCAAAAAGTAAACAGTCACTATACATGTGGACCTCACCAGATGGAATACACATGAATCAAATCAACTCCATCTGTGGAAAGAGAAGCTCGATTTAATCAGTCAGACCAAGGCTAGGGTCTGAATGTGGAACAGATCATCAACTGCTCATTGCAAGTTCAAGTTGAAGTTGAAGAAAACTAAAATTAGTCCATGGGAACCAAAGTACAACATTGAGTATATCCGACTCGACTTTAGACACCATCTGAAGAATAGATTTGACACCCTGAATGCTAACGATTGAAGACCAGATTAGTTGTGGGATGACATCAAGGACATCATACCTGAAGAAAGCAAAAGGTCATTAAAAAGACAGGAAAGAAAGAAAAGACCAAAATGGATGTCATTAGAGACTCTGAAAATTGCCTTTGAACGTAGAGTAGCTAAAGTGAATGGAAGAAATGATGAAGTAAAAGAGCTGAACAGAAGATTTCAAAGGGCAGCTCAAGAAGACAATGTAAAGATTATAATGAAATGTGCAAAGACCTAGAGTTAGAAAACCAAAAGGGAAGAACGTGCTTGGCATTTCTCAAACTGAAAGAACTGAAGAAAAAATTCAAACCTTGATTTCAATATTGAAGGATTTTATGGGTGAAAAATTTAATGACACAAGAAGCATCAAAAGAAGATGGAAGGAATATACAGAGCCATTGTGCCAAAAAGAATTGGTCGACAGTCAACCATTTTAGGAGGTAGCATATAATCAAGAACCTATGGTATTGAAGGAAGAAGTCCAAGCTGCACTGAAGGCACTGGTGAAAACCAAGCCTCCAGGAATTGATGGAATACCAGTTGAGCTGTTTCAACAAATGGATACAACTCTGGAAGTGCTCACTTATCTATGCTAAGAAATTTGGAAGACAGCTACCTGGCCAACAGACCGGAAGAGATCTATATACAAGACCATTCCAGAGAAAGGTGATCCAAGGGAATGCAGAAGTAATTGAACAATATCATTAATATTACATGCAAGTAAAATTTTGCCGACAATAATTTGAAAACATTTGCAGCAGTACATTGATAGGGGAGTGCCATAAATTCAAGCTGGATTCAGAAGAGGAACAATGTTTATCATTGCCGATGTCAGATGGATCTTGGCTGAAAGCAGAGAATACCAGAAAGATGTTTCCCTGTGTTTTATTGACTATTCAGAAGCATTTGACTGTGTGAACCATACCAAATTATGGATAACATTACGAGGAATGGGAATTCCAGAGCACTTGATTGTAGCTTATGCTGAATCTGAATAGAGACCAAGAGGCAGTTGTTCAAACAGAACAAAGGGATAGACACAGCATGGTTTAAAATCAGGAAAGATGTGGTTAGAGTTGTATCTTTTCACCATATTTATTCAATCTGTATGCTGAGCAAATAATCTGAAAAGTTGGACTATGTGAAGAAGGCGGTATCAGGATTAGAGGAAGATTCATTAACAACTGGCGATATGCAGATGACACAGCCTTGTTTGCTGAAAGTGAAGAGGACTTGAAACACTTACTGATGAAGATCCAAGACTACAGCCTTCTGTATGGGTTAAACCCCAACATAAAGAAAACAAAATCCTCACAACTGGACCAATAAGCAATATCATGATAAACAGAGAATATTGAAGTTGTCAAGGATTTCGTTTTACTTGGATCCACAATCAACACTCATGGGAGCAGTAGCTAAGAAATCAAATGATGTACTGTCTTGGGCAAATTTGCTACAAAAGACAACTTGGAAGCATTAAAAAGCAATTATGTCTCTATGAGGGCTAAGGTGCGCCTGAACCAAGCCATGGTATTTTCAGTTGCCTCATGCATGTGAAAGCTGGACAATTAATAAGGAAGACCAAATAAAAATTGATGCCTTTGAATTATGGTATTGGTGAGCTATACTGAAAATACTATGGACTGCTAGAAGAATGAACAAATCTGTCTTGGAAGAAGTACAGCCAGAATGCTCTTTAAAAAGGAGGATGGTGAGACTTTGTCTCATGTACTTTGGGTATGTTATCAGTAGTGACCAGTCCCTGGAGAAAACATCAGAGAGTCAGTGATAAAAAGGAAGACCCTCAAAGAGATGCAGTGACACAGTGGCTGCAACAATGGGTTCAAATATAGCAATGATTGTGAGGATGATGCAGTCCTGGGCAGTGTTTTGTTCTGTCATACATAGCATTGCTATGAGTCAGAATCGACTCAGCAGCACCTTCTAGCAACAACAATGAGATCAATGAGCTTATGGTCCAGTGGAAAAGGGATAAATTACACGCTGATTAAAATACAGTACGATTGGTAAGCCTGTAGCTAAGGTGGAACTCAGGGTTTGTTCAGGGAGCCATGCTTCGAGAAGGAAGGCTTCTCAGAGGGGAAGTGTCTGAGATGTGTGGGAGTGTCTGAGATGACTAGGAGAGAGCAAGATGTAGCAGGGAGAAGACATTCATGCAGAAGGAGCAGTTCATGCAAAGAAACACACAGCACATTGGAATTTTGAGAGATTCAGGATGACGGAGGGAAAGTTGGGTGTGGAGCTAATGTAGGAAACGAAGCTGGGGAGGTCCGGCCATAAAAGTTTTGATATATGAAGGAGTCAGACCTTTTCTCTTAAAGCCATGGGAAATTTTTGAAGGATTTTTCTTTGAGGGGTGGCATGATGGGATTTGCATTTAAGAAAGGTCATTGGGACAGCAGTGTGAGGGGGCTTGAGGAGGGCCAGTCTGGAGGTGGAGGAGTACACTTCCATGGGGTGACCTTTCTCAAAAGCAAATCTGACCAGTCACTGCTCTGTTGAAACTTGTCAGCAGCTTCCTATTTGCTATAAGAACTAGTCTTCTAGAGCCTTGACTCACAAGTCACTCCATAATCCAGCCTTGTTAACTTTTCTGGAATGTTCTACCACTTCCTTATCCACAGCCTCCCTCTCTCTATCCCCTTACTCTAAGATTCAACTCTACTGAACTTCTTACTGTTCTGCTAATGCACCAAGGCTTCTCTCCCCTCCAGGCCTTTGTGCTTGCTCTTCCCTCTTTCTAGAATGACTCTGTCTGTCTTTTGGCTGGCAAACTCCTCTTCTCCCTTTCTCCAAGACTTGGCACAACCTTCATCTCCCCTGAGAAGCCCTTTCTGGTTACCCTGGGTAGATTTAACCACTTTTTAGGTACTACTCCCATTGAATTTAGTTTATATTTCAGCAAAAGCATTTTCTATCCTGTACTGCAATTGTCTGTTTACATGCCTGCTTCTTATCAGATTGGGAACTTCTTGAGATCAAGGATCTTGTCTTCTCACCTGTGGAATCCTAGAAACCAGTCAGCTTCCTGGACCCTACCCCAGGCCAATGAATGGGACTCTGGTGTGCTCAGGAACATGAATTTTTAACATGTGCCCCTCAAGTGATTCTTATGAACATTGACGGGAGGAACCATTGCCTAACGGGTACTCTAGGAGGATGCCCATATAAGAACCCCACTCTAACTTGCCCCACTCAAGCTCTGCCCTGCAGACTGGAATGAATATTTGGATTTGGCCGGTGCCTGCTTAAGGCATCCACCTTCTGATAACAGTAGCAGGAAATTAGATTTCTCAAGATGTGCTGCTTAGGAAGGGATTCGTTTTTAGACACATTTGGGGTCGCTGGGCCATAGAGAGAGTGAGGGGACTTCAGCTATTGATTCACCCACATTCTCATCCCCAGCTATACTCTGAAAGATGTAAAAACTCATCTGGCGCATGAGGGCCGGCGGTTACCATGGTGAGTCGGAGCGGGAGCCGGGAGACGCGTGTGTCGTTGTCTCTGACACTTGAGCCCAGTGAAATGTCAGCCTGGCTTGTGCTCGTTTTGGACAATATTTTTATCCATCTATTTTTCCGGCTAAGTCATTTAAAGAAAAAACACGTGTAGGTCCCGTTCTGATCACTGGGTTTTTTCACCTAGAGATGAAAAGCTTTTTGAGAACAAGGACTGTTTTCCTACTTTATTCCTTCTGTTTCTAGCCTCATCCCTTCCCTCTCCCCCACCGCAAACATTTCCCGTAGCACTGAACTGATGCTCAAAAAGTATTTGTTGGTTGAACTTGAATTAATTAACCTTTGGAGAAGTTCTGTCTTTCCTGCTTGCTTCCGATTTAAAAACCACTGATAATTAATTTTGCTGCCTAGTTAATTTGAGTGGCAAGTTTGATATTTGGCTTGTAGCTATAGCAGGATTGAGACATGTGAAAAGACCATGGGGCAGTGCTAGGGACTTGGCACACAAAGAGGGTTGAGAGCAAGGGCTCTGGACTCAGTTGGACCTGGGTTGGAGTCCTGGTTCTGCCACTAAGTGATTGTGTGACTTTAGGCTGTAGACTTCACCTCTATGGACTTTTTCTTCCTCCTTAAAACAGAGATCCCAATCATACCTGCCTCATGGGGCTCTTACGAAACCTCAAAGAGATAGTGCAGGGAAAGCTCTGCCTCTGGCCCTGAACAAGTGCTAGATAAATGTTAGCTATTATTATAACATTATTACAGGTTTTAATTTCAGCTCTTTCCCCACCTCTGTGAGTTTGGACAATTGTTTTTTGATCTCTCATATGCTGGGAAATGTTCTCTCTCACTAAGATCATGTTGGGGCAGGTGTGGACAGGCCACTGACCTGCGCCTCCCCTAGGCCATCAGTGGGCTCCCCTCCATAATCACAGGTATCTGAAGCTTCCAGCGGCAGACATGCCTAGGGTGTGTGAAGGCTAAGCCTAGAAAAGTTGCCAAGGGCAAAGACCTGACAACAAGGGAGTCCTGGCTCAGACCAGACTGGCCCAGACTCTGGAGGCTGCAGCTGCCAGCGGGCTGGTTGGGGGTTGGGGTCCTCACTGGGATGCAGTACCAGGCTCTGGAAGGAATCAGCTAGGGAGGGCCGATTCCAGATAGCCAAGGGAACCAACAGCAACGGGCACCATGGAGACAGCTGGCCTGGCCCCTCAAGCGCAGTCCAGTTCCTTTCTCCTTCTTGTCCAAGTCAAGCAAACCCCTCTTAGGGTCACTACAGAAGCTGAAAGGAGGGGGTCAGCTGGGCTCTGATCCTGTGGCAAATGGGCTAGAGGTCAGATCCCCTCCTGATTTGCTCTCTCACCGGCTTCCAGCCTCCCCTGCAGTGAGGAAGAGCTCAGAGCCCAAGTGGAGGCTTCCCTCTTGCTCCTGCGCCTGTGCCTCCTCCCCATCATTGCACCTCCTCCTATCACCCCACCCAGTCACTCTCCAGTCCACAGATGGCCTCTTGGGTTTTATCTACTCACTGTGGGGAGGGTTATCAGTTAACTAGCTTCTTGTTATTATTGTTGTTGTTAGTAGCCTTTGAGTTGGCTTCATCTCATGGCTACATCTTGTATAACAGAGCAAAACATTGCCCAGTCCTGTGCCATCTTAATGATCATTGGTATGTCTGAATCCATTGATGTGACTATTGTGTCATTCCATGTCATTGAGGGTTTGCCTTGTTTTTGGTGACCCTCCACTTTACCAATCATGATGTCCTTTTCTGCCAGGGGCTTAAATCCATTCATTAGTAAAATCCATCAACATAGTGTGTGTGTAGGATGTGTCAGGCATCGTGCTCAGGGCTCCACATGTTTTATGTCCTTTAATCCCCTAACAGCCCTAGGAGGCAGTTCTTTTCATTCCATGTTTGTGGTTGAGGAAACAGATTTAGAGAACTTAAACGACATGCTTGAGATTTCCTAACAGAGGCAAGATCAGAAGCCAGCAGTGTGCCTCCAAAGGAAGCGCTCCTCAGCGTGGAGAGGCAGCCTGTGGAGAGCAGAGATTCTGCAGGCAGACTGCTGGGTTCAAGACCTGGCTCCACCACTTACTTGCTGAGTCACCTTGGGAAAGTTTATTGATCTCTCTGTACCTCAGTTTTCCCATCTGAAGCCTGGGGATAATGTTGGTACCTGCGTCACAGAGATGTTGACAGCATTATGTGAGTTAATATGTGTAAAGTGCTTAGGTCAATGCCCAGCACATAGTAAGCACTGTATGTTGTTTGTTTTTGTTAGCTGCTGTCAAGTCAGCCCCCGAATTATGGTGGCCCCATGCACAACAGAACAAAATGATGTCTAGTCCTGCACCATCCTCATGATTGGTTGTGGATCAGACTGGTGTAATTTATAGGGTTTTCACTGACTGATTTTTGGAAGTAGATCACCAGGCCTTTCTTCCTAGTCTGTCTTAGTCTGTCAGCTCTGTTGAGGCCTGTTCAGCATCATAGCAACACACAAGCCAGTTTGGTGGTGGTCACACATGAGGTACATTGGTTGAGAATTGAACCTAAGTCTTCAGCATGGAAGGTGAGAATTCTTCCACTGAACCACCACTCTCCCTACATCTAATGTAATGTAATATAAGGCAAAGTAAGATAATCACTTTCCATAATGTAATCTAATATAATGTAATCTATCAGTTGAGGTCATATCAGTGTAGAGTGGATTCTAAACCTAATCACTTCTGAGTTATAAAAGACCAGAACAGACACAGAGACATACACAGGGGAAACGCCATATGAGGACTGTGACAAGCAAAGGCATGCCAAGGAACCAGGGAACACCCGGGGTTACTGACAAGGAAGGAATTAACACGGTGAAGACCCTTATTTGGACTTCTAGCCTCCAGAACTGTCAGAAAATAAGTTTCTGGTCTTTAAAGCCACCCACTTGTGGTATTTCTGTTATGGCAGCACTAGGTAATTAAGAAAGTTGCTAAACTTCAGCCACAGTGAGCTGGCTGTTTCCTCTCTAGAGCTTGCATGTAAGCTAACCCCTCTGCCTTGGATGCTTTTATTTTCTTTTCTCTTTTATTGTTGTGCTTTAAGTAAAAGTTTACAATTCAAGCTAGTCTCTCACACAAAAATTTATACATACATTGTTGTGAGACTCTAGTTGCTCTCCCTATGCTGTGACAGCACACTCTTCCTTTCCACCCTGGATTTCCCGTGTCCATTCAGCCAGCTCCGGATCTTCTCTGCCTTCTCATCTCGCCTCCGGACAGAAGCTGCCCATTTAGTCTCATGTAGATACACACTGAGAAGCACACTCTTCATGGGTATCAGTCCAATCTTTGTCTGAAGAGTTGGCCTTGGGAACGGTTTTAGTTTGGGCCTAACACAGAGTCTGGGGGCCATGTCTTTTGGGGTCCCTCCAGTCTCAGTCAAACCATTAAGTCTGGTCTTTTTACTAGAATTTGAGTTCTGCACCCCACCTTTCTTCTGCTCCATCCAGGACTCTCTGTTGTGTTCCCTGTCAGGGTGGTCATTGATGGTGGCCAGGCACCATCTAGTTCTTCTGGTCTCAGGCTGAAGAAGTCTCTGGTTTATGTGGCCTTTCTGTGTCTTGGGCTAATACTTTCCTTGTATCTGTGGTGTTCTTCATTCTTGGATGCTTTTCGAACCTTTTGCTTGGTTTTTGCTCAATCCCCAGCAGGTGACTTATACGTTTTTTCCTCAGCAAAGCCCTTCATGACTCTCCAGTATGGGTTGAGTCATCCTACTACTAACCTTTATAATAACTTCAAGATAATACTTAATGCATTATTTGTGTACTCATTGATTTAACGTTGTCTTTTCATTAGGCTGTAAGTTCCTTGAGGAGATGCCACACCTTGTCTGTCTTATTCCCAGCTATCTCCCCACATAGCTGAGGCTCAATTAAATTTTAAAAATAATGACTGAGTATATGTTAGCTATTATTATTGTTGTTATTAATATGAAAAGTTCTTTTACTGTAGTATAATCTATGGTTACAGAGTTTTGGTTTGTTAGAGAGATAGATTAATGTATACAAGCTTTCTGTTTCTATATTCCTGAGTAGATAAACGTTGCTCAAATGTTTTATGAAACACAAATACGTTTCAGTGTTCTAAGACAAAAATATTCAAGAAAAGATTATTTGGTCATATAAACTTGAAAAGTGTTATAAACGATATTTCTCTACCTCCTCCTGCCCAGAGTATCACAAAATAAATTAATTGATTAAAGGCTCTGAGAATTCTGGGAATAAAGAAATCTGCCTATCTTTGTTTCACTCATTGCTCATGAAACCATTTTCTTATATAACACCGCTAATATTTCTTGGTACACAACCTATTGGAAATTGCTGAATTAGACTATGAGCTTTTTGAAGGCAGAAGCCATGTCTTCATAGTACAGTATTGGCATCTCCTAAATGCCTAGCAGTGTGTGCTACTCATGAAAGTGCACACTGATAGATTGTTCCAGCAATCCCTTCCTTATTTTTTTCCCTTATTTTTCTTAGGTTTATTTCCAAAAGAGCAAACACTTGATTGCAGCTTAATGTAACTGCCTGTAAATCATAATGAATTTATTTCCCTTTTTGCCAAGATTAAACCATGGCCATTTGTAATGATTTATTCACAGATGTGATGGAATCACAGGATTGATTCTAATTTAAGCTCTGTCATTCTCTAGCTGTGTGGCCTCAAGCAAGTTACTAATTCTTGGATCACCTAGGAACATTTGATTTCTACCTGCCAAACCCCACCCTCCCACAGTCCTTTACATCTCCAAATGGTGCCATCATTGATCTACTTGCTCAAGGAAGAAACCTAGATGTCATTTTGGATTCCTTTCTTCCTTACTCCCACTCCCATCCAATCTACTAGCAAGTCCTATTGATTCTACCACCGAAATACAGTGTATTTCAAAGCCATACAGTTCTCTCATCTCCATTGCAACCTTGACTAGACCACCATCATCTCTTGTCTTAACTAATAACCTCCTTACTGGTTGCTATCTTTGCCCCCCTTCCTCCAATCTGTCCACCCCAATGTCAGCCAGAGTCGCCATCTTTAAATGTAAATTAGACTACAGCACAATTCTGCTTAAAATCCATCAACCTTTTCACTGCATTCAGAATAAAATACAAACTCCTTGTCATGGTCTATGCATCTCTGGGAGGCTTTGGCTGCTGCTTCTTATCTATTCTCCCCTTTGCTGTCTGCATCCCTGATATGTGGGTTTTCTCTCATTTTCCCAGACCATCCTAGTTTCTATTGCCTCAGAGTCCTTACACCTACCAATACCTCTGCCTGCAACAGGGGCCCACTCTTCACATGCTGGTCTCTTTCTTATACTTTAGGTGTCAACTTCAATATTAGCTCCCAGGAAAACCTCTCCCACACTCCCATGATGCTTTCCAGAGTAGATCCCTCTCCTCTCCCCTGGTCTTTCTCTGTCTCTAAGCCTTGTTTGTTTCCTTTAGCACACTTCTCACAATTTGTAGTGGTTTTCTCCATTGTTTTTTGTTTGCATCCTCCAGTGGAATACAACCTCGATGAGCCAGAGACTATGTCTGTCCCTTGTATCCCTGGTACCTGGAAGATGATTGCAAATACACAGGAAGTGCCCAGTTGGAAAATTTTAAGAAGTCTCCATCTCCCCAAACTAACTGACAAACCTGAATATGATCTGCCTTACCTTTGATTGAGCCTTAACACATACCTTTAAGCTTATTCTAAGGAATAAATTTAAGCTAAAAATATTTATTGAATGTCTACTGTGCGCCAAGCATTGTGCTAATAAATGTGTTAAATCTTGAAGGAGAAGGCATTCTGGTGTAGTGGGGAGAGGAGTTTGCACTTTGGAGTCAGAAAGACCTGTATACTACCCACTCGTCTTTATCCTCACATCTCATATTATTTTACCTGACTCTCTTCGCTTAAAAACAAAAACCAAATGATCAGCTGAGCTACCCTGCACCTGCTCCCATTTTATTGCCTCTATCCCTCTAAGTAATGGTCTGCTTACCTTTCTTTATTTTCCACTAGACTCCCATGGGTCATTTCTGTCATGCTTACGGTTGTCTCCCCTCACTTATACACACACAACAAGAGGGTATGAATTTGTGCCCTACACAAAGTAGATGAGGAGTTGTTCTCAATCTTGAATGTGCACCAAAATACACACATACAGATTCTGGGCCCTACTCCAGACCCACTGAATGAGAATAGGAGTGGTACCGAGACATGTGAACTTTTGTAAAGTGCCGTTTCTGATTTGGGTGGCATCCAAGGCTGAATGCCTCCGTGGTGGTGGTTTAATAACCACCTGCTGACTGTCTGACTGACAGCTGACAGTCTGACTGATGGCTGACAATCTGACTGACGGCTGCCTGCCCTTCCTGCAGCGTGACTGCGAAGGACAACACTCTCATCCTGGAGAGAGCGTCTGTCAGAAACCCCTGCCCAGGGATGAGGAACACTAAGCCATGGCTTTCCATTCCTCTGGAGCCTTCAAAAGACATTGGGATTGATCATGACATCTTCCCTGCTAAGCCTAGACCCCATCTCAGAATGCTTCTCAGCTACTGTCATTTGACAAACATTATCATGAGAGATGAAATCTTTTATTTTCTTCTATCCCAGCCCTCCCTGATTTCTACCCTGTGGTGAGGGTAGCTCCACAGGCTGTGGCTTACTCTTGCAATAGCACCCACTTGTGCAATACCAATACCCAATACCAAAGTTCAGATCACCCAAGCTTCCCATTCAAGAAGAGCCCCTTCTCTGAACTCTTAAGTGAGCCTGCCCACAGGATATTTGTGCACTGTCTCATCGGCTATACCTCTCACTTCTTTCCCATCTTTGATGCCTTCTTTTAGACAGTCTCAGCACACAATAATATCTTTGTATTCTTCTCAGGCAATTCTAACTTCTGGGTTAGACCAATATGAAAAGAAGCAAATATAATTTATCTGATGTGGTAGAGAGTAATCACGGTTTAGAAACAAGGTGGGATCCCTGACTCAGCTGGTCATTATTGAGCTGTGTGACCGTAGGCAAATCATTTGTACACCTCTGCACTTCAGTTTTCTCATCTGCCAAATGAGAAAAATTATATCTGTCCTTCCAACATCACTACAGTATTATAAGGTAGCATAAACAAACAACGTTTGAAAAGTTAAAGCACTAACTCCAAGGGGTTTAAAAGCAGTGTGTGGGTATTTCTTTCTTCTGCAAGAACAATCTCCTTTTCTCCAAAGTGGCTGAACAAATAGGGCCATTTTTCCAGAGAAGCTGCCTTAGTACACATTGTATTATGCTAATGTACATTGAATTAGAATGCGAAGTGTGAGCCATCAGCCTTGAGGTGTTAATGAGTTGCCACTTAGAAGGACCAGGGGAGTAAATTAAGTGCGTAGGCACACAGCGTCAGCACTGCCGACTCTCCAATCTGACGGGAAACTGAGCTGTCAGGTCCTCCTCTGTTTCTCTCATCTTTCAATTTAGAAGCTGAAGCTGGTGGACGAGGTGACTCTTAGGGAATGAATTGGGTCCTCCAAAAAATGTGTGTCGGAATCCGAACCCCTGTACCTGTGGATGTATACCTGTTTGGAAATTGGATTTTCTTTGTTATGTTAATTAGATCATACTCCAGTAGGGTGGGTTCCAAACCTAATTATTTCTAAATTATAAAAAGAGGAATAGACACAGAGATAGGCACACACAGATGTCATGAGAGGATTGTCTATAAGCCAAAGAACCAAGGAATGCCCAGGACTATCTACAAAGAAGAAATTGAAGCGATCGAGACGCTGATTTGGACTTTTAGCCTCCAGAACTTCAAGAAAATAAATTTTTCTTCTTTAAAGCTACCTACTTGTGGTATTTCTGTTAAAGTAGCAGTAGGAAACTGAGACAGTGCCTATGAACAAGACCAGTGGTTTTCCTGCCTTCCCTGCCCAGACCTATCTCACTCTACACCCTGTCTAATTCTAGTAGGGTTAAATATGTCCTGTACTTGGGTCATTAGCAGAGGGACAGAGGAAGATGGGTTGGTTGCAGGAAGGGCAGAAAGTTTACTTCTTTGTTACTGGAAAATATGCCTTAAAAACTTTCTGATAAGTGTCTTTGCCAATACACAGAAAAGAGTTTTGAAAAAATAAAATACTTCCTGGAGTATATAAATAACATTTGAAAAGTTAAATGAACAAGAATAAGAAAATAATAAGAATAACAAATGAGGATGTAATATGTAATATCTACCATGTGCCAGAGGAGCCTGATGGCACAAGTGCTTAAGAGCTATGGCTACTATCCAAATGGCCAGCAGTTCAAACCCACCAGCTGCTAATTAGAAACACTACGGGGCAGTTTTACTCTGTCCTACAGTGTCACTACGAGTCAGAATCGACTTGACAGCAATAGTTTTTTTTTTTTCATGTGCCAGACACTGTGCCAACTGTTATAAATATTTGTTGTTGTCGTTAGGTGCCATCAAGTCGGTTCCAACTCATAGAGACCCTACGTACAACAGAACAAAACACTGCCCAGTCCTGCACCAACCTCACAATCATTGCTATATTTGAGCCCATTTTTGCAGCCACTGTGTCAATCCATCTCTTTCAGGGTCCTCCTCTTTTTTGATGACCCCCTACTTTACTAAGCATGATGTGCTTCTCCAGGAACTGGTCCCTCCTGATAACATGTCCAAGATACTTGTGATGAAATCTTGCCATCTTCCCTTCTAAGGAGCATTCTGGCTGTACTTCTTCCAAGACAGATTTGTTTGTTCTTCTGGCAGTTCATGGTATATTCAATATTCTTCACCAACATCATGATTCAAAGGCATCAACTCTTCTTCAGTCTTCCTTATTCATTGTCCAGCTTTCACATGCATATGAGGTGATTGAAAATACCATGGCTTGAGTCAGGTGCATCTTAGTCCTCAAAGTGACATCTTTGCTTTTTAACACTTGAAAGTGGTCATTTGCAGCAGATTTGTCCAATGCAATAATACATCATTTGATTTCTTGACTGCTGTATGCATGGGCATTGGTTATGGATCCAAGTAAAATGAAATCCTTGACCACTTCAATCTTTTCTTTGTTTATCATGATGTTGCTTAGTGGTCCAGTTGTGAGGATTTTGTTTTCTTTATGTTGAGGTGTAATCAATACTGAAGGCTGTAGTCTTCACTCTTCATCAGCAAGTGTTTTAAAGTCCTCTTCACTTTCCCAAGCAAGGTTGTGTCATCTCTGTATGTCAGGTTGTTAATGAATCTTCCTCCAGTCCTGATGCAGTGTTCTTCATACAGTCCAGCTTCTCAGATTATTCGCTCAACATACGGATTGAATAAGTATGGTGAAAGGATACAACCCGGATGCACACCTTTCCTGATTTTAAACCACACAGTATCTATCCTCTTGTTCTATTCAAACAACTATCTCTTGGCCTATGTACAAGTTCTGCATGAGCACATGCTAATGTTATCTATAATTTATTATGATCCACACAGTAGAATACCTCTTCATAGTGAATAAAACACAGGTAAATGTCTTTCTGGTATTCTCTGCTTTCAGCTACAATTCAGCGGACATCCACATCCTCTTCTGAATCTGGTTTGAATTTCTGGCCATCCCCTGTTGATGGACTGCTGCAACCATTTTTGAAATATCTTAAGCAAAATTTTACTTGCATGTGATATTAATGATATTGTTTGATAATTTCCGCATTACACTAGATCACCTTTCTTTGGAATGGACATGTATACGGATCTCTTCCAGTTGGTTGGCCAGGTAGCTGTCTTCCAAATTTCTTGGCATAGACAAGTGAGTGCTTCCAGAGTTGCATCCGTTTGTTGAAACATCTCAACTGGTATTCTGTCAATTCCTGGAGACTTGTTTTTCACCAATGCCTTTAGTGCAGCTTGGACTTCTTCCTTGAGTACCATCAGTTTTTGATTATGTATTATCTCCTGAAATGGTTGAATGCCGACCAATTCTTTTTGGCACAGTGTCTGTCTTGTTTTGATGCTTCCTGTGTTGTTCAATTTTTTGCCCATAGAATTTTTCAGCATTGCAACTCAAGGCTTGAATTGTATCTTCAGTTTGAAAAATGTCAAGCGTGTTCTTCCCTTTTGGTTTTCTAACTCCAGATCTTTGCACATTTCCTTATAATACTTTACTTTGTCTTCTCCAGCTGTCCTTTGAAATCTTCTATTCAGTCCTTTTGCTTCATTATTTATTCTGTTCACGTTAGCTACTCGACATTCAAAAGCAAGTCTCAGAGTTTATTTTAACTTTAATTTTGGTCTTTTTTTTCTCTTTCCTGTCTTTTTAATGACCTTTTGCTTTCTTCTTGTATGATGTCCTTGATGTCATCCCATGACTAATCTGGTCTTCAGTCATTACTGTTCGTGAAATATGTCAAATCTATTCTTGATATTGTTTCTAATTCAGGTGGGATATACTCAAGTTGTACTTTGGCTCTCATGTACTTGTTTTAATTCTCTTCAGCTTCAACTTGAACTTGTATGTAAGCAATTGATTGTTTTTCACTCAGCCCCTGGCCTTGTTCTGACTGATTATATTGAGCTTCTCCATTGTCTCTTTCCACAGATGAAGTTGATTTGGTTCCTTTGTATTCCATTCAGTGAGGTCCATGTGTGTATTCGCTGTTTCTGGTGTTGAAAAAACATATTTCCAATGAACAGGTTATTGGTCTTGCAAAATTCTATCATGTGATCTCCAACATCTTTTCTATCACCAAGGCCATGTTTTCCAACTACTGATCCTACTTTGTTTCCAACGTTTGCATTCCAATCACCAGTAATTATCAATGCATCTTGATTGCATGTTTGATCAATTTCAGACTGCAGAAGTTGGTAAACGTCTTCAATTTCTTCATCTTTGGCATTAGTGGTTGATGTGTAAATTTGAATAATAGTAGTATTAATTGGTCTTCCTTGTAGGCATATGGATATTATCCTATCACTGATAGCATTGTACTTTTGGAGAGATCTTGAAATGTTCTTTTTAACAATGAATATGACATCATTCCTCTTCAATTTGTCATTCCTGGCATAAAAAACCATATTATATTTATTTAATCTCCTTAAAATTTAATTTAAAAAATTAAAAAAAATTGTATGTACATGGTTTAAAAAGTTACTTTTTTCTACATAGCTTATTAAAGGAAATTTGTAGCCGTGCCATACTCACACTTCACCCCAACAAGTCATTCCCACTAACCAGAGGCAACTGCTTGGAACTCTTTTGGCGGTTTTTTTTGTTTTGTTTTGATTATTTAGCTTCACATTACTCAATAACATGCTTACACTACTATTTGTCAGTTTCTCAGTATTGTGTTGACTCCCTGCTATGGAAGATGAGCATTTGCCTTACTCACCTGGAAAACACACAGACACACATACACACAGGCCACAAACTTCCATTCCTTCATTGTTTTAAAATATTCATATGATAAGATCTGGTGACATCAAATGACCAGGTAAATATTATTTATAAGGAGCCTTGAGGTATACACTTTTCTTGTATACAAGTAGTGCCTTACTTACAACGTATTTGAGTTACCAAAAACTGCAGTTACTATACAGTGTTGCTGCACGTAATATGCTAACGTTATTATTCCCAGATGTTCATTCACAGATATTCAAAGATCAGATTTTTGAAGATACTGATAATAAAAGGCAATAATAATGAAAACTAAAAAAAAAAAAAAAATGGTATTTTACTTATGTCAGAACTGACTTACCCTGGAGTTGTCTGAATGGAACACTGTCGTAAATCAGTGACTACCTGTACTTTTTTGGCTTGTGTGTATCAACTCTTTTTTTGAGCTGTTCATTATAACCATATTTTTTTCAGATTTCCAGGAGCTCTTTTTTGTTATTGTTTTGGTTTCATGAATGCTGCTATAAAAAAAATAACATCCTGTTCTTATTTTCTGGCTGCAATAGAGTCTTCTTTCTCTACGATGATATTAATGCTAGTTATTTTTCCCTTTTAAGTCTCTCCTCCCTTCATTATCTCTGCTGTCTACAAATTCTCTTTTTTGTGTTTGTTAGTTTTGGTCTCGATTATTCAGGTTAGAGGTTTTCTTCGAGTATCTGCCAATTTGGGGCTTCCAGCACATATTTAAGAGTAGGATACTAAACAGCCCTATGGAGACTTGGAAGAGCACAAGCAGGGCTGATGGACGGGTGGGCTTCAAGGTACCAGTTGCCGTAGAGTTGATTCTGACTCATAGGGACCTTATGTGTACCAGAATAGAACTATGCTCTGCAGAGTTTTCAATGGCTGTGATCTTTTGGAAGTAGATCACCGGGATTTGCATGTGAGGTGCCTCTGGGTAGACTTGACCTCCAACCTTTCAGTTAGCAGCCAAGAACATTAACCCTTTGCACCACCCAGAGACTCTGGGCTTCATGGTAGATGGGTAAGAATCAGCAATGTCAGCATCTACATGTCTTTTCTCTTGGGCTGGCCAGATTATTCAATGAAGAATCTTCTAGTTTCTGGCCTGGAGACTATAAGCCTGGCTGCCATCCCTCTGAGAACCTAGCTGAGACGGGGCAAGGGAGTCTCAGAATTCAATTAAAAAGAAAAAGGAAACAACAACAACAACAAAAATCCTTTGCAATAAGTTGATTCTGACTCCTGGCGAATCCATAGGGGGATTGCATCAAATTCCCCATTGTTTAACACATTACCTCTGCTCTTAATCCAGATGGCCCCTCCCAGTCTAGAGTTCCTGTGCTTCACTCTCTCCAAAGAGTCAATTTCTGTATTCTTCTAGGGAAGGGGCAGTTGCCAGCTTTGAGAAGTCAGAAGGGGGACCTAGGGGCCTAGCTGCTTTGTAAACAGATTTTCAACCAGTCTCCTAGTTTTCAGCCACCCTCACCACCCACTTTCATAGATCCCTGGTGCTGCTGATTTGAGTCATTCTGGAGCTCTGAGGTATATATTAGCTTGCTTCTCGGCTCTCCCGCAGGCCCATTAGGTTTTGGCTTTCTGGGGTCTGCTAAGTCAGTTTTCCAGCTTCCAACATTTTGTTGATTTATTTTCTGCTCATGTTATCTTTGTTTTTGTAAGTCTATACCTTGAAAAGAAAATCCCTTTATTATCTTCTTGATAGGACTTCAGAAGGGATCAGAGGAAAGCCAGGTATGTTCAATCTACCATCTTTAACCAGAAAGAAAACGTCAGCATAAAAAGATGTAGAGCAGATATGACACATACATCTTGACAAGATGACCCTTACAGGGATTTAGAGCCAAAAGTAGAACCCAGTCTTTAGGCTTCTCATAGTGTCTTTTTTTCCTCAATACAATCCCACAAAGTAGTATTATTTTCCTACGTTCATAAATAAGGAACAACTAATAATACAAATCAAAATTATTGACTGCCTAATACGACCAGGCACTGCTGTAATCACTTTATTTATGTTCCTTCATTTATTCCTCACATAAGCCAAGGGTTAAGTACTATTAGGTATTGAGGACACTGCTGTCCAAAGAATGTAAAGAGCTAACTCTTAAGATTCCATAGCTTGCAAGAGGTTGTATTAGTTTTCTGTGGCTTCTGTAACAGATTACCACAAACTTAGTGGCTTAAACAACACAAATTTATTATTATCTTACCACTCCGTACTTTAAAAGTCCAAAATGAGTCTCCCTGAGCTAAAATCAAGGTGTTGGCAGGGCTGTATTCCTTTCTGGAGGCTTTAGGGGAAATTCATTTCCTTGCCTTTTCCAGTTTCTGGAGGCTGCCCACATTCCTTGGCTTGTGACCCTCTTCCTCCAGCTTAAAAGCCAGCAACAGCAGGTCAAGTGCTTTTCACATTGTATCACTGTAACTTCCTTCCTCTTTTGTCTTAGGCTGTGTTTTCTAGAGAAGCAAAACCACTAAAGATATATAGATAGATTTATATCAAGGAAATGGCTCATGCAGTTGTAGAGGCTGGAACGTCCCAAGTCTATGGATCAAAATAGAGGCTTCTCCTGATTCACATAGCCACAGGGGCTGGTGAACTCAAGATCGGCAGGTTGGTGAGCAGGTCTCTTGCTCACAGGCCGTGAAGATCAATGAATCCCTGCCAGGCACTGGCAAACCCAAGATCAGCAGGTAAGCTACTAGCTCAAGTTCCAAGAACCAGAGGTCAGATGAACAGGAGCCAGCTGCAGGATCCAGAGCAGGCAAAAGCCAGAACCTCTGCTTATATTCAGATGCAGGCCACACACCCAAGGAAACTCCCTTTCAACTGATTGGCTACTTACAACAGATCCCATCATGGAGGTGATCACATATCACATCTCAACAGGGAAGTCATCACATTATATGACTGCCAAAACACTGAGAATCATGGTCCAGCCAAGGTGACACACACAGTCTTAACTATCACATCTTCGGCCTACATTTTTCACTTTTAAGGACTCCTGAGATTACTTTGAGCCCACCTGGATAAACCAGAATAACTCTTTTTTTTTTTATGGTCGGCTTGTTCACAACCTTAATTTCAACTGCTACCTTAATTCCCCCTTGCCATGTAATGTATGAGCCTATATGGCTCATCATATGCTAGTGTTAAATAGTATTTTACTTAAATCAAACACAGGGATAAAAGCAGAATCAGAGTATGGATATCTGTACTCTATATTTGACTCTACCAGTCTCTAGCTAAGTTATCTTTGTCAAGATATGTCATATCATGTATGTTCTGCATTTTTTTGTTTTTGTTTTATATCACCCTACAGTAGTGATTCTCAACCAGGGGCAATTTTGTCACACTGGGGACATTTGGTAATGTCTACAGACATCGTGTTTGGTAAAGTGGAAGGTAAATGAAAACAAGAGAAACACCCCATGAGATAGATTGACACTGTGGTTGCAACAATGGGCTCAAACATATTGATGATTCTGAGGATAGCTCAGGACTAGGCAATGTTTTCTTCCATTATACAAGGGGGTGCCATGAGTCAGAGCCAACTCGACAGCAACTAACAACAGAGACATTTTTTGTTTTTTAAATTTTTTTATATTTTATTGTACTTCAGGTGAAAGCTTACAGAACAAATAGTTTCTCATGAAACAGTAGTACACATGTTGTTTCATGACATTGGTTAACAACCTCACAACATATTAACCCTCTAACTTCTCAATGTTTTTTTTTTTTTTGGTGAAAATATACATAGCCAAAGATACACCATTTCAAAAATTTCTACCTGCACAGTTCGGTGACATTGACTACGCTCTTCCAATTGTGCTGTTATTCTCACTTAAGATGAAGGCTTACAGAACAAAATAGTTTCTCATTTAACAGTTACTACAAATGTTGCCCTATGACAATGGTTAACAATCTCACAACACATCAACAATATCCTTACTCAACCTTGGGTTCCCTATCACCAGCTTCCTTGTCCCCTTCTGCTTTCTGGCCCTTGTCACTAGACTCCTGTACCTCGTTAGTCTCATTTGGTTTTACGGGGCTGTCCACTCCCAAGCTGAACAGTGAACCTCGGAGGTAGCTTCACCACTGAGCTAAAAGGGTGTCTGGGGGCCATATTCTCAGGGTTTCTCCGGTCTCCTTTAGGCCAGTAAATCTGGTTCTTTTTTTTTTTTTTTTTTTTTTGTGAGTTAGAATTATTCTCTACATCCTTCTCCAGCTCTGTCCAGAACCCTCTGTTGTGATCCTGCTCAAAGCAGTCAGTGGTGGTAGCCGGGCACCATCTAGCTGTACTGGACTCAGTCCAGTAGAGGTCTTGGTAGCTGTGGCCAATCAGTCCTTTGGACTAATCTTTTCCTTGTATCCTGTTCTCTTCATTCTCCCTTGCTCCCGAAGGGATGAGACCAGTGGAGTATCTTAGATGGCCGCTCACGGGCTTTTAAGACCGCAGACACTACTCACCAAGGTAGAATGTACAGCACTGTCTTTATAAGCTGTGTCATGCTAATTGAGCTAGATGTTCCCTGAGACCATTGTCCCCACAGCCCTCCGCCCAGCAATTCAGTGCCTCAGGGAGTTTGGATGTGTCTATGGGGCTTCCATGACCTTTCCTTGTACAAGTTGTGCTAGTTTCTCCTGTATTGTATGCTGTCTCACCCTTCACCCAAGATACCACCTATCTAATGTCCATTTAGTATTTCCCCCCCACCCCTCCCATCCCTGGTAACCAACAAAGATTGTTACATTTTCTGTGTGAACTTTTTCATGGGTTTTTACAATAGAGGTCTCATACAATATTTGTCCTTTTGTGATTGACTTAGTTCACTCAGCATAATGTCCTCCAGTTTCATCCATGTTATGAGATGCTTCACAGATTCATTGTTGTTCTTTCTCGTTGCATAGTACTCCATTGTGTGTATGTACCATAGTTTGTTTATCCATTCATCTGTTGATGGGCATCTAGGTTGTTTCCATCATTTTGCTATTGTGAACAAAGCTGCAATGAACATAGGTGTACATATGTCTATTCAAGTGATGACTCTTACTTCTCTAGGATATATTATTTCTAGGAGTGGGATTGCTGGATTGAACGGTATGTCTATTTCTAGCTTTCTGAGGAAGCGCCATATCATTTTCCAAAATGGTTGTATCATTTTGCATTCCCACCAGCAGTGCATAAGAGTTCCCATCTCCCTGCCGCCCCTCCAACATTTGTTATTTGCAGTGTTTTTGATTCGTGCCAGTAATGCCGGGGTGAGATGGTATCTCATTGTGGTTTTAATTTGCAATTCTCTAATGGCTAGTGATGGCGAGCATTTCCTCATGTGTCTGTTGGCCATTTGAATGTCTTCTTTGGTGAAGTGTCTGTTCATTTCCTTTGCCCATTTTTTAATAGGATTATTTGTCTTTTTGTTGTAGAGGTGTTGGATTTTCTTGTAGATTATGGAGATTAGACCTTTGTCTGACTTGTACCGTCCAAAAATTATTTTCCGGTCTGTAGATTCTCTTTTTACTCTTTTGGTGAAGTCTTTTGAAGAGCATAGGTGTTTGATTTTTAGAAGATCCCAGTTATCTAGCTTATCTATTGGGGTTTGTGCATTGATGGTTATGGTTTGTATCCTGTTAATGCCATGTATTAAGGCCTGAAGTGTTGGTCCTATTTTTTTTTCTATGAACTTTATAGTTTTAGGCTTTATATTCAGGTCTTTGATCCACTTTGAAGTAGTTTTTGTATACGGTGTGAGGTGTGGGTCCTGTTTCATTTTTTTGCAGATGGATATCCAGTTTTGCCAGCACCATTTGTTAGAAAGACTGTCTTTTCCCCATTTGATGGACTTTGGGCCCTTGTCGAAGATCAGGTGACCGTAGGTGGATGGATTTACATCTGGGTTCTCAATTCTGTTCCATTGGTCAATGTATCAACAACAGAGACATTTTTGGTTGTCACAACTGAGGGAGGGGGACATGCTACTGGTATCTAGTGGGTAGAGGCCAAGGATGCTGACAAATACCCTAAAACACATAGGACAGACCCTCACAACAAAGAATTATCTGGCTGGGGTTGATGGAAACCCTGCATAGCTACTATGTGGAGAATTGATTGTGGAGCTGCAAAATAAGAAGGCAGGAGATGAGTGAGGAGGCAAGAAAAAATGCTGCTTTTGATTAAAGTATAATGTCAATGTAGTGCCTCTTTGGAGATAAAAGTGATAGGATGTTGAGATAAATTGTCCTTAGGAAGTGAAGATGATGTCAAGGATGACTGCCAAGTTACTCTCATGCTTCTTAAGGGCTATATATTCTTTCTTCATTCACTCAGTCATTCAAAGAAGGTTACTGAGTTTCTACTATAAGGGAGGCACTAAGGACAACAAATGCTAACCCTGACCTTAAGATCTAGTGGGGGGCTCCAATGTCTTTATAAATCATCATAGCACAGGTCCACAATCTGTTACCCATAATTCCAAAATTCAAATGACTCTATGAATGGAAAGCCATTTCCGAAGTTAGCGGCATTTGTTTGACAGCAAACCTGACCAGAATTGATATGAATCTGGTCATAAGCTCTATTCCAATTATGTAAACATATGCTATGTATTCAGACATACCAGTGAATAATATTAACATGTTAAATTTATAGAATACTGTCTCAAACTCAATGGAAGTGTCATGAATGCTAAAATTCTGAATTCCAAAACACTTTTGGCTGCAGGAATTCAGTGTATGGATAACATACCTGTATAGAGAGATTGGGTTGAGGGTGGTGAGTAAAACATTTGTTAGTACCCCACTGAGTACCAAACACCATGCAAATCACTTTATATGCATTATCTTATTTAGACCTCACGATAATCCAGTGAAGTAGGCATTGCAACCTTCATTTGACAGATGAGGAAACTGGGCCTTCACTAGGTTGAATAGCTTGTATAAATAAGAGGTATCTCCAGATTCAAATTCTTATTTGTAGATATATGCATGCTGACATATGTATCAAACCATTCACAAGTGACTGACACAGAAAAATCTGGGTCTGAATGCGGTTGGTCACTGTTACGGATTGAATTATATTCCCCAAAAATATCTGTCAACTTGGGTAGGCCATGATTCCCAATACTGTGTGATTGTCCACCATTTTGTCATCTGATGTGATTTTCCTATATAAATCCTGCCTCTGTGACGTTAATGAGGCAGGATTAGAGGCAGTTATTTAATGAGGCAGGACTAAATCTACAATATTAGGTTATGTCTTAAATCAATCTCTTTTGAGATATAAAAGAGAGAAGCGAGCAGGGAGATGGGGCTCCTCATTACTACCAAGCAAGAGTAGCCAGAAGCACATGTCCTTTGGACCCGGGGTCCCTACACTGAAAACCTCCTAGACCAGGAGAATATTGAAGAAAAAGACCTTCCCCCAGAGCTGAGAGAGAGAGAAAGCCTTCGCCTGGAGCTGGCACCTTGAACTTGGACTTCTAGCCTCCTAGACTGTGAAAGAATAAATTTCTCTTCGCTAAAGCCTTCCTCTTGTGGTATTTCTATTATAGGAGTACTAGATAACTAAGTCACTAACTCACATTGTGTCATAAAAGACATATGAAAAAGATCCATATAAGCTCATATTTTTAAGAGTCATATAGGGGCATGCAAAGGAGACAGCCACACATATTGCTTGAGGGGTTTATGGAACACGTTTTAGAGGAGGTGGAATTTGAGCTGATTCTTAAGGAGTAGGCAATCATTTCACTTGTAAGCTAGTAAGCATGTTTAGTCTTCTCTGCTTGATGGAAAACAGACTCCTGGAATGGGTTTCTGGCATCCGTTCTTCTGTGAGTGCTCCCTGAGGACTCTTCCTTATTGAGCTCTGTGAGTGGAGACTGAGCTGGGCTCATGATTGTGCATGGCCCTCTTTCCCTGGGGGTTAGGAGTGGACCTCTGGGCTTAGAGCCTACCTGCAGTGTGCCACCTGTGCAGACTGGCCAAACAGGCGACCCTGGAGATCTCATGAAATATATTTATTTGAGCAAGAGGCTTATTTTTGTTCTGAGTGGTTGTACATCAAACCCTCTTTATGTGTCTCTGAACAATGAAAAGGATTTGTCTTGGCTTTTCAGGGTTTATAAAGCATTGACTCAACAGCACACAACAACAACAACAGAGCTTCCTATGGGATTTCCAGGACACTGGCCTTTTGGTCTCTGGGGCATGAAAAATGCTTCCACCCTCAGTCATTCTAGGGGCACATCTGTTTCTCACCTGGAAGAGGCGTGCAAATTTAAAGGTTCAGCCTATAATCTGGTATGGCAGCATGTTGGAAGCACATCTGTGTTGGGGTCGGGGTGGTGGGGTTGCGAGAAAGGATATTGTCTTCATGTTACATTCTGAAGTATTTAATAAGACAACTGAACAACAGGAAAGCTAGAACCAGATTAGGCACAGTCTATAATCACACTGAGAACTGGAAAAGGGCTTTCCATTAGGGCTTCCCTACTCTAGGGACATTCCAAGAGCAGGACAAGCTGGATATCAGGAATGCTGGGCTATTCTAGATGTACCATTAGCTAGCCTGTGACCTTCTTATCCAATGATGGAAATGAGCTAGATAATATTCAAGGTCCTGTCTAACCCCATAATTTGTTGTGTCTATGATTCTAAGTTTTTAATTTCACACTTAAAATACCGAAAGTTATAAAGTCGAGGCAGGTTGTTAAAACAATTTTTTTTGGTCGGAGCCAAGGAGAGGCGGATGTTCACCCAGTGCTGTGCTTGTGAAAGGAGGATTGAGCAGCGAGGGGTTCAAATGAGCTGTAAGCCCCCGTCTGAACTATCCACACTCTGAGGAGGTGCTCTAAGCTCTAATGAGTTTAATAAGCCCACCCTGGGATGCACCTGCTCCATCTGCCAGTCTGGGGCAGAGTCAGCAGTATTTTTTGGCTGCCAGCCTGAGGGCAATTATCACCTAGCCAGTTGGAGACTGTCATTACTGTGTGCACCTGTAATGGAAAAATCACTGGGATGCCTAGTTTCAGAGTTGACACCGAGGGGAGCCTTGTTCCACCTCTGGTTTCTCCCGTTCTCACTGCAGGTCTGTGTTCTGCTCAGCAATAAATGCTGGTTAGCAACAACAGCTTAGAGCTAACGTGATGTCTTCGTGGACCAGCACTTTACCTCTTTGGGCTGGAGGCCTTGCAAATATATCATGCTTTTTCACAATTTGCAGTGGGGCAGGATATGAAATTGCACAGCGACTCTAAAGGCACAAGAGTATATTATTGCATTTAAAATTTCATTTAAAAAATCATAAAATTATGTAAATGACACCATGTTAATTTAACTGCAGGGTATGAGTAATGTTTCCTCAGATCACAGAAGCAACCAGTGCATAAAGAAGCTTCTAAAATGTGTGTACTGATTCCCCCACTGCTACAGCAGTGCTTTCTTTGCCCTGTGATGTTGAGTTGATTCTGACTCATAGCAACCCTATAGGACAGAGTAGAACTACTCCATAGAGTTTCCAAGGCTGTAAATCTTTATGGGAATGGATCACTGGGTCTTTTCTCCCACGAAGCAGGTGGTGGATTCAAACCACCGGCCTTTCAGTTAGCAGCCAAAGGTTTAACCATTGCTCCTTAGGGCAGAGCTAGAACCTTGGATTACCAAGATGAGCTGGATTTGGACAGGTCTCAGCAGAGCTTCTAGGCTAAGACAGACTAGGAAGAAAGTCCAAAAATCAGCCAATGAAATCCCCATGGATTGAAAACAAGGGGAGTTCTCAATTAGATGAACTGACACAGTAGCTGCAACAATGAACTCGAACATACCATTGACCATGACGATGGTGCAGTACTGGACAACATTTCATTCTGTTATTCACAAGGTTGCCATGACAAGGAGGTGACTCAATGGCAACTAACAACAACAACAAGTTGTGGTTAATGCTATGAATGAAACTTGAAAAGAGCTGAGACTGTCAGAAAGTTACATGGAGGAGGTGAAGTTTAAGCTGAGACCAGTAGGTTAAGAAAGGGCTCACCATGAGAAGAGCGAATAGGAGAGCACCCAGGCGAAAAGACAGCACACATGAGGGCCATATGGGGGGAAGGACACTTAGAAGAACTGGTATATGAATATGAAATATGAATGAGGCAATGAATGAAGGATGAGAGAGGAGGAGTGGCATAAGTGAGATTGAAGGAAAGAACTCTACGCGTTCCTACCCTCCATCCACTCCTGACCTTGTCTGCTTCTCAGTTCTTAACCCTCCAACGGCTTCCCACACACTTAAAATAAAACTCAAAATCCAATCTGGCCCCGTTGACCCCTCTCAACCTCATGTCCTACTATTTTTACTATTATCCTCATTGCTTGCTGTCCTCTAGGAATATGCTTGCACTCTCCAGGCATGTTCCCTTACCAAGGATTGTACAGCTGCTCTTCCCTCTGCTTGGAATGCTCCAACCCAGTCATTACTAAGGTTCTTCTCTCAGTTCATTCAGATCTTTCTTCAGACGGAATCTCATCACAGACGCCTTGCTTGAGACCATGCTAGGTAGAGTAACTACCTCCCAACCCCTGACACTCTGTCTCCTTGTCCTGCTTTATTTTTTATAACACTTACTTATCATATATTTGACTACACATTTCCTGGCTTATCTGTTCATCTTCTGTGTCTTCTGCTGGAATTTAAAATTCATGAAGTGTGCATGTCAGAGCAGGGCCAGTTTCATGGGTGTGTAAACTGTGCAGTTGCATGGAACCCCGTGCTCAGAAGGGTCCTGTGCTTGGTTTAATGTTCTGACGTTGCTATCTTGAACTTCTTATACTTTTATCTTTCTATCTGTGTCCAGTAAATCAAGTTCAGTGGGATAATGGAGCATTCACAGAGGAAAGGACGAGCAGAGAAGATATGCGGGCTGTAGCACACTGGTGCAGTTGTAGGCCAGCAGCAATGCCCACATGTGCAGCTGGCCTGGGTACCCTGTATGCCTACACACACTTTGGAGCAGCTGGGATGCTGTGGGGCCCCAAGGCAGTGTCTAGGGCCAGGATCAGGCTCAGATTGAAGATGGAGACAGTAGCAGCAGCAGATGAGGCAGTGATCATGGCAGTAGGAAAGAGGAGAGATTACACATGGGTGCAGCTCCAAGACCCTGGTGGGAGCCTGGCTTGTCCATCCATCCCTGGAACCAATTCCTGAAGCTTTTGCACAAACATTAACTCTTCACTCTAAATGCTGGGACAGGAACTGCTAGTGGTCAGGTAATAAACTTTGTAAGCAAATAATTACAAAATAAAAGCTAACACATGGACATTGCAATAAATTGTATCAAGGAGTAATAATAGAATTTTGGAATCTCTAGTTTTGAAAACTGCTGCAATGTTGCAAAGCAAATATCCATAAACTTAGAAATAGAAATTAAATTTAAAGATCATTGCATTCAATGGAAAAGAAGCTTCAGTCAAACTAATCATTAACATGGAAGACGATTTTAAAATTATATTTTTCCTTATAATTGAAGATTCAGTGATAGTACACATAAACTGGCATTTTGAATTATACTCAAACCATAAAGCCACTTTCAGTTTCTTATATGAACTCCACAAGTTTTAGGAAGTCAGAGGAAATAATAAAATGACATTGTATAAACTTACATTTAAAATTAATTTCAGACTTACATAAAATTTATTTGTATGAAGGGTTAAATCTTTTTAGAAAAATTGTTCCACAAGAATCATCAGCTCTAGATTTAATAAACTTTTTACTTTGAGATAATTTATCATAAATTTATCCCAATATTGGCACAGCTTATGAAATACTCTTTTTCTATGTGCTTCTGAATTTATTTTTAGTATATTCACAAAGTTGTACAGCCATCACCACTATATAATCCCAGAACATTTTCGTCATCCCAAGAAGAAACCCCATACCCATTAGCAGTCTGTCCCTGTTCCCTTCTCTCCCCAGATCCTGGCAACCACTAAGCTACTTTCTGTCTGTATAGATTTGCCTATTCTGAACATCATATAAATGGCATCACACAACATGCAGCCTTTTGTGTCTAGCTTCTTTCACTTAGCATAATCGTAGTATAATGTTTTCAAGGTTCATCCACATTGCGTTATGAATCGGTACTTCATTCCTTTTTATGGCTGAATAATATCCCATTGTATGGGTATAACACATTTTGTTATCCATTCATCAACTCACGGACATTTGGGTTATTTTCACTTTTTGTCTATTATGCTGTTATGAATATTATGTACAAATTTTTGGGTAGACATATGTTTTTATTTCTCTTGGGTATATACGTAGGAATGGAATTACTGAGTCATATTGTAACTCTTGTTTTATGCCAATGCCTTCAGTGCAGCTTGGACTTCTTCCTTCAATACTATCAGTTTTTGATCATATGCTACCTCCCGAAATGGTTGAACATCGACCAATTCTTTTTGGTACAATGATTCTGTGTATTCCTTCCATCTTCTTCTTCTTTTTTCTTTTTTTTCAATTTATTGGTGGACACAGGTCAAGTGGTGCAGTGCTATTACCATAGACCGTCATGAATACAAGGCCTGCCACTTAACCAAGGGGCCACAGTTGGGGATGTATTGGATTCTACAACCATCTGAGATAAAGCACTTTTCAGCCACCATGTCTTCAAACTCATCAGCATTAAACTTTGTAAAGCCCCGCTTCTTGGAGAAGTGGATCTTCTTGTAACTTGAACTTGACCCTGCATAGGGCCTCAATCACATGCTCTTTGTTTTGAAGCTTGATGCAGATGGACATGATGACTTGGCCAATGTGGACCCTAGCCACTGTACTCTTAGGTTTTCCAAAGACACCTCGCATACCTGTCTGGAGCCTATCAGCCCCAGGGCAGGACAACATCTTGTTGATGCCACTGACATGGAAGGGATGGAGCAGCACTCGGATATGAAAGCCATCTTTGCCACAACTTTTCACCATGTATTGTTGGCACAAAAACGGGCAGCCTCCAGGGCTTCTGAGGAGAGCTGCTCATATTCATCTGACACCATGCAGCCATGGAGTGGGAACTCATCCACTTTTGCCTTCTTCCGACCCAGGTCAAAGATGCGGATCTTGGCATCAGGGACACCTAGGCAGAAGCAAGACTTTGGGTAGGGCTTGTTCTTACAATACTGGTAACACCAGGTGGGGTGGTGGCCCAAGGTGACACCAGGATCTTTGTAGCACGCTGAAGGAAAACAGCTCTTCCATCTTCTTTTGATGTTCCTTCATCATTAAATATTTTGCTCATAGAATCCTTCAATATTGCAATTTGAAGCTTGAATTTTTTCTTCAGTTCTTTCAGCTTGAGAAATGTCGAGTGTGTTCTTCCCTTTTGGTTTTCTAACTCCAAGTCTTTGCATATTTCATTATAATTCTTTACTTGGCCTTCTCAAGCCACCCTTTGAAATCTTCTGTTCACCTCTTTTACTTCATCATTTCTTTCGTTTGTATTAGCTACTCCATGTTCAAGAGGAAGTTTTACAGTCTCTGCTGACATCCATTTTTGTCTCTTCTTTCTTTCCTGTCTATTTAATGACCTTTTGCTTTCTTTATGTACGATGTCCTTGATGTCATCCCACAACTTGTCTGGTCTTTGGTCATTAGTGTACAGTGCATCAAATCTATGCTTAACTTTCTGATGAACACCCAGGCTGTTTTACATTCCTACTAGTAGTGTATGGAGGAGGCCTGGTGGTTAAGTGCTTGGCTGCTAACCAAAAGGTCAGCTGTTTGAACCCACTAGCTGCTTCATGGAAGAAAGATGTGGCAGTCTGCTTCCATAAAGATTACAGCCGTGGAAGCTTTATGGGGGAAGTTCTACTCTGTCCTATCTGGTCACTATGAGTTGGGATTGACTCAACAGCAACAGGTTTTGTTTTGTTTTTTTTTTTTTATATATATATAAAATCAAAATAATGTATATGAGGGAGGCACGAAAGTTACATCAAACAATCTGAAATTTAAATTTCTAACTTTATCGATTAGTTGATCTCGAATATGGTAATAAACTCTATTTTTTTTTAGCAGATGAAGTTTTTCAGAGCAAATTTATTTCTCATTAAACAATTAATATACATATTGTTTTGAGACATTGGT
Source organism: Dugong dugon (assembly GCA_030035585.1). Lineage (NCBI taxonomy): Eukaryota > Metazoa > Chordata > Mammalia > Sirenia > Dugongidae > Dugong > Dugong dugon. The sequence goes on from CM057462.1 coordinate 97,133,989, forward strand.
TGCCAACCCCAAGACATGTCAACACTCTCCCTTTCTCGACCTTGGGTTCCCCATTACCAGCTTTCCTGTCCCCTCCTGCCTTCTCGTCCTTGCCCCTGAGCTGTATGCCCATTTAGTTTCGTTTTGTTTTATGGGCCTGTCTAATTTTTGGCTGAAGGGTGAACCTCAGGAGTGACTTCAGTACTGAGTTAAAAGGGTGTCCAGGGGGCATACTCTTGGGGTTTCTCCAGTCTCTGTCAGACTAGTAAGTCTGGTTTTTTTTGTGAGTTAGAATTTTGTTCTATGTTTTTCTCCAGCTCTGTCCAGAACGCTCTCTTGTGATCCCTGTCAGAGAAGTTGGTGGTGGCAGCCGGGCACCATCTAGTTGTGCTGGACTCAGTCCGTTGGAGACTGTGGTAGTTGTGGTCTTATAAAATACTCTTAACAACTCCAGTAACAACTTTATCAGCAGAAAGATCCTTCTCAAAATTAAAAAAATCAAAATTATTTACAATCCTACATTTCCCAAGAGTGATTTATGTCACTTCAATTATACTGATTGAAAATGAAGTTGCTGAACTATAAATTTTGACTACCTTATAAATTAATTTGCAGAAGAGTGATCCAGAAAAATCTTATGATCAAGATGTCACATTATAAAATATTATTATTTATTGTTTTATATAAAATTATGACAGCAAAAATATTATTTTGCAGTTTGTAAGTTTGTGTTGCTACTCATGAATCACTACTACCCTTATTACATTTTATAAGTAATAAAATACTTCAAAGGGGAAAAGTTTTATATTTAGTGTCTTTAAAGGCACTTTTTACCCTGCTTTTTGAACAAAGGCCTCACATTTTTATTTTGCACTGGGCCTCGTAAATTATTTTACTGGCCCTGAGTCAGGGTTCTGGCAGAAGACAGAATGCAACACAGAGAGTTCAGGAAATTTTAATTAAGGGACTACTTATAGAGTGAGCAAGATTCACTAACAAGGGATGCTGAAGGACTCATAGTCTAGCAGTAATAGGAAGATATTACCACGCTTAAGCCCATAAAACAAAAAGACACAAGAGTGTTATAGGACCCAGTGAGAGCTGAGGCCGTGGCGGAGGGGTTGTCTGATAGGAACTTGTGGTCTGGAGGGATGCAGCCACCACCAGAATCCATGACCCAAGCTCTGGAAGTGAGGGCAGAGTGAGTGAACTCTCTCACTCACCAGCTTCCAGTCTCCTGGGATACCTTCCATTGGCCGGACCTACCAGAAGCTAGAGGGCAAGGAAGCTTGAGTGAAGAAGTCTACAATGGGGCAGCCTTCTGGAGGAGAACTGGTTAGAGGAGGCCAGAAAAAGGATTGCTCTTTCTGTGTGTACACACACATTTTTATGTACGTGTGTGTGTGTGTTTTAATTCCTGGGAAAGTAGGCAGTTAATCTACTGCTTGACCTCTAGATTTATGAGGCACCACAATGCAGTGAGAAATGTATAGCTTAAACCTTTAACAGCAGGACAAGTTAAGGTGGGAATATAAAGCACACAAGCAATCAATATGACACTTTTAAATAGGAGCTTCGTGAATGTGAGTTTGTTGTAAATTACCTTTTGGAAGCAGGAGATAAAGTGAGGAGTGGAAAGGCAATGAAGGCTAAGAAATGAGGAAGCTGTCTCCAAATGAAGGAAGCTTTGTCTCCAGTGGCCAAAGAAAGTTAGCTATAACATTGAAACATAAAAATTGTTGATATTCAACTTTTTGACCTACATTCTTTGATGATATTTATCCAAGATAATAATAGCCCCAATCAGCAACAACCCAAGTTTAAAAAAAAAAAAAGTAGAATGATTTCTTATTATTATTTACTTACTATTATGTTTTTACTAGGAGTTCCTGTGTGATGCAAATGGTTAACAGAAAAGTTGGAGGTTTGAGTACCCCAGAGGTTCCTCAGAAGAAAGTCCTGGTGATCTACTTCCAAAAAATAAGCCATTGAAAACCCTGTGGAGCACAGTTCTACTCTGACACACATGGAGTGCCATGAGTCAGAATTGACTTGATGACAACTAACAAACTAGATAGATATGTATTTACTATGTAAGAAACACATGTTTTCTAAGAAAAAAGAAGAAAATGTAGATAGACAAAAAGAGAAAAAATGGTCACATATGCTATCATATCTATACACGGTCATTTATAACCTGACTTTTTCCTGTTACAATATATTGTGAATATATTTGAAATCAGTAAATATATTTTCAATAGGTTGATACATATTTCATCTTGTGGCTATACAGTAATTTACGTAATTCTAGTATAACTTAATGTTTCAGAGCATAATTTCTGGAGTCAGATTGCCTGGATTCAAATTCACCTCTACCACTGATTAACTTAATGACCTTGAGAAAATTGGTCCATCTCTCTGTGCCTCAGTTTTTTCACCTGCAAAATAGAAATAATAATATTACCTATGACATAGGGGTCTTGGGAGGGTTAGATGAACTAATATATGTGGAGAGCCCTAGAATAATGCTTGGTACATAGTTAGCAGCTCAAAAATGTGTTAGATATTATTATTAACTCATCCTCTGTTGTTGGATATTTTAGTTATTTCCAGTTCTTCACTATGATAAACAAAGCTGCAATGTCTCTACCTAAGTCAGAACTTTTGTTCACTTCCTTAATTCTATGCCTAGCATCTGTGTCAGTTAGGACTCTTCTCTGATTGTAAGTGACGGAAAATCCAACTCAAATTGACATCAGTAAAATAGGTAAGTAAATAAATAGTTAGATAAATAAATAAATAAAAGTGTCAGCTCACATAACTGCACCGTCTGAGGCTAAAACTGAGACTGCTTTGTCCAGGTACTGAAATATTTCCATACTGACTTCATTCTCAAATTTCACATGATAGCAAGATGGCGGCCAGCAGTGCCAAACCAAGTCCTCCTGAATTCAAGTCCAGCAGAAAGAGGGACACTTTCTTTTTCTTAACTTTTAAACAGAAGTCTTGGACCCACCTGACCTCTATGGACCACATTGGGTCATGAGCCCATCATTGAATCAATTGCTATGGCCAGAAGGATGGAAAACATTGAATGGAGCTGGAGAGGTATCGTCCTTACCTAAATCATATGCACTGATAATGGAGAAAGGGTACCTTCACAAAAGGAATTTGAAATACTAATAAAAATAAAATAAAGAGGAAACAATGCTGAATGGCCAAAAAGTAACATGTCTTCTACTGATTTGGAAACCGTGATGGTGCAGTGGTTAAGAGCTACGGCTGCTAACCAACAGGTCAGCAGTTCAAATCCACTAGGTGCTCCTTGGAAACTGTATGGGGCAGTTCTACTCTGTCCTATAGGGTTGCTGTGAGTTGGAATCAACTCTACGACAATGGGTTTTTTTGGTTCTGCTGATTAATTTCTTAGATGTGGTGTTTCTGGGCCAAAGGAAATGTTCATTTTTAACACTCTTGATACATTTTGACTCTTGATACACTTTTTTCTCAAAAAAGCTTATACCAATCTGCCTTCTCACTAATAGTATGAGATAAGCCATTTTTTGGCACTCTGTCCAACACTAGGCATTATCATAAGAAAATTATGTTTCTCAATCTGGTAGGTTAAAAAGAATATTTAATTTCAATTTGTATTTTTTTTTTTTTTGCAAATTGAATTTGACAAATAGTATGGTACATTTTATATGTTTACTGGCTGTATGCATTTATTCTTTTCTAAATTACAGTCTTTCATTGACTCTGAAATGCCATAGACTGTAAAACATACCATTATTTATGTACCAACAAGAGACTACAAAAAAAAAAACACTTCTGCTACTAAACTATCACACATATCTTTCTTATTATCAATTGTAAGATCCATCCTGATTTTAGAGATGTAAAAACATAGCAAGTGTGCACCCCAGAATCAGTGAAATATGGTACTTATTGTCATCTTTTCCTATTTGTGCATTCTTCTTTTGAATTTGTAGATGATCTATTGCAGATGTTTTCCCATTTATCATTCCACTTATAATTTTAATTACAGTATTTTAAAAAATATATAGAAGTTTTATATTTTATAAAATAAAACCTATCAGTCTTTTCTGTTATTTTGTTTGCTTTTGATGTAAACAAAGTACTTCCAAAGTTTACCAAGTTATTTCTCATCTTTAGATTATTAAAAGATTTACCTAAATTTACTTCTAGCACTTCTACTATCTTATCTTTACATTTAGCCCATTTGCAATTTATTTTCTCTGTATAAAAAAGAAAAGTTTCAGATTTTACCTTTTTCAAATAGTTAACTATACACGTACCATTTGTTAAATACGCCATCATTTCTCCACTAATCTGAGAGACCACCTTCATCGTGTGTTCAATGTGTGCATATGAATGGATCTATGTCTGATTCAATAATCTATCTGAATATTCTAGAACTGGCACTACATTGTTCAAATTAGTACAGCTTCATAGCATGTTTTATTTTTTTAATAATATTTTCTTGTGTTTTCAGTGAAAGTTTATGCAGCAAATTAGGTCCTCATTTGACAATCACTACACAAATTGTTCAGTGACATTGGGTACACTTTTTACATTGTGTCAACATTCTCATTCATTCCCTTCTGGATGTTTCATTTCCAGTAATCTAGTTTTCCTGTCCCCTACTCTTCCATCTTTGCTTTAGAGTAATTGTTGACCCTTTGGTCTCATATAGATGATTTTTTAAAGGTGTGCAGTACTCATGGCTGATATTCCTTATTTTATGAGCCAATCTATTATTTAGCTAAAAGGTAACCTCAGGGGATAGTTTTGGTTCAAGGTTTAAAAGTCATAATATGTTTTAAATCATATTGCTATATTTCATTGATCATCAGAAATTTTATTTTTTTACAATTTAAGATCTCTGAAATGAGAATGTGTCTTACAATAGAAAATAAAGCTTTATATAACAAGTTAACTGACAGCCCTTAAAAATTTTATTTCTGAATGATACATAAAAATAACAGTTTGTATTCTAGTCAGTGACATCTTAGATTGAATAAATTATGGCACATTAAAATGTTTATCTGCCCTTCTTATCCTACTTTTTCAGTGTTCTGACTATTACTGCTTATTTACTTTTTCAGATGAATATTAGAATCACTTTATCAAAATCTTTAGTGATTTATTGAGAATTATGCTAAATGGCTAGGTTAATTTAGGGAGAATCATCATCTTTACATATTAAATATTTCCATCTAGATACATGGCATGTCTCTTGATTTATTAAATTTTTATTATATTACCAGAGGTAAAGTTTCATAGCTTTTTTTCCTAAAGTTTTAACACATTTCTTGTTAGATTATTAATATCTATTTTTCGTGTTTTTATGTGTGTACACAATTACGAATGGAATTTTTTTTGAATAATTAATGCTACTATATGGTAAAGCTACTGACTTTTTTTTTTAATTTAAGCAGATTGAATTTATCCTGGGGCTCTCGAATGTCAGAGAAGACATTGGAAAAATACCCAACTCATTTTCCCCAAAAGAGTGTTCAGGTGACAGAAAAAAATCATTAACTAAGAAATTAATACAGTACATAAATACCTAATTTTAGCCGTTAGTTGGATATTCTTTGCCAAACTACATTTTGTTGGAACTGCGTCTGCATTTATTGGGGCCCAGGAGTAATTGTACCCGAGAAACCTCATGGGGGTGACAGAAGGTGACAGTGCCAGTCTAGCAGTCCAAAGACCTGGGGCCTGGGCCTGGCTCTGTCATCAACAGATCCTGTAGGAGATACCCAACTTTTTAGAGCTCTATTTCCTCATCTGTATAATGGTGACTTTGGACCAAATTATTCTAAGATTTCTTGCTGCTCCAACATTCTGGGGGACCACTAATAAGTATTGATGTTGACTGATAAGATTTATCTCTTTTTGTACTTGAGCCCTGGTGACACAGTGGTTAACAGCTCAGCTGCTAACCAAAAGGTTGTCAGTTCTAATCCACCACCCACTCCTTAGAAACCCTATGGGGCAGTTCTACTTTGTCCTAGAGGGTTTCTATGAGTCAGAATTGACTCATTGACAGTGGATTTGGTTTTTTTGGATCCAGAGTCAGCAAAGAGAAACATTAAAAGGGAGGAGTTAAGAGAAGGAGCCAGAGAAACATGTTGCTCTTATAATCTGTAAACTTGACATTTATCCCTTGAATACGTGAGTGTTGTGTAAGAGTGGTGGATAAAGCAACAGTGCAGGCAAGTGTCTTCAGACAACAGCAATAATGTAATCTAAAGTCAACCTCAAATTGGCAGCTTCTTTTTTTTTGCTCTAGATAAACAGTCTATTTTATTTGTCTTAACTGGGCATTATTTACTGCTTAGGGTTGTTGTCAGAACTAAATACATTCATACATGCAAAGAGCCTAATACAGTATGTAGCACAAGGCAATTGCTCCGTGAGTGGTAGCCATTTTTATTTTTGGTCATTGTTTCCTACTTAATTCTTTTTGCTTTTATGAGAACATGCTCTTTCCATTTTACTTCTTTTCCTCTGTTTGCTTCTTCACAGTCTTTGAAGTTCTTCCTCTTTTATACGACCTTCAGATGTTAGAGTCCCTTAGGTCTTTATTCTAGGCCTCTTTTTCTTCTAATTCCATGTTTTATTCCTAAGTAATCTCATCTAGTCCGGTATATATAATAAACAACAAAAAACAAACCTAGTGCCGTCAGATAGATTTCCTACTCATAGTGACCACTATGAGGGCTTCCAAGGCTATAAATCTCTATGGATGCCAACTACCACATCTTTCTCCCCAGGAGGCGCTGGTGGTTTCAGCCACCAACTTTTCAGTTAGCAGTCGAGTACCTTAACCACTTTGCCACCAGGGCTCCTTACGTATATAATAGTGCCATCCCAGATCTTTCTTTTTTATCATTAAAAAGTTAATTTTATTTTACAAATAACATGAGTACCTTCTCACTTAAGAAAAATACAATAGAACAAAAAAAGACAAAAGCCCCCTCTGACCTCCATTCATATCTCCAGTTTTTCACCAAAGTAGCCACAGTTAGGGATTTGGTGTACAACTTATTTCATTCACTCAACATTATTGCAACATTGGAGATCTTTCCCGTTTGTGTTTCCCCACATTGATCCATGGAATGGAGAAGGGTGAGCATATATTTTGTTTCCCACTCTTCATTATTACAAACAGTGCAACAATGGACATAGTTGTACAAACCTCCTTGGGCAAGTGTATGAAAGCTTCTCTAGGTAATACTGAAAAGTGAGGAGCTGTAGTTCAGAGGGTATTTGCACCATAACATTAGTAAATAATGCTAAAGTATCTTCAAAAGTGTCATACTAACTTACATTCTGGCCAGTAGTGTTTCAGAGTACCCATTTCCTGGCTTTGTGGCTTATGCTTGATAACATCCACCTTTCAATAATTTGGCCAGTCTGATGCATGAGAAAATGGTATCTCACGTGCTTTTTGAAACTTGGATTCTCCATCTTTTCATAGGTTTATCGGTCATTTGTATTTCCTTTTCTATGAATTTTTACTTATGTCTTTTGCATATTTTTTACTGGGTTGTCTATCTTTTGTTAGTTCAGAGGAATTCTTTTATCTATTCTAGATACCCTTTCTTTGTCTTATATTTATATTTTGCAGATCTTTACTCCTAGTTTGTAATTCGTATTTTAATTATGTTGTTAACGTCTCTTTAAGTTTTTATGTTTATGAATGCCTTCTCTCATCAAAGATCATGAGCAGACTGCCCCGAAAGCGTTTTGAGCACTGAGTTTATATATTTGCATATATACAAAGCTTCCTCCACGTGACTTTGATATTTTACAGGTACCTCAAACTTTACACATCCCTGCCTAAATCTGTGCATTTTCCCATGTAACTTGTCAGCTAAATGGTACCACTCTCCATTGGACATTTCTCTTTTCCCCTCATCCCAACCCCACATCCAATCGAACATTAAGTCCAGTTGATTTTTACCATTAAAACGTAACCTGAACCTAAGAGTTATGCCGCAGCACCAATGCCACCATACTTGTTAAGTTACTGTCCTCTCTCACCTGGACTGCAATAACCTCCATAGGCCTTACTACTTACTCGGCTACCACTGAGCTTCGTGTCCTTGCCATCGTGTTCTCGGAACAGCAGCCGGACTGATCTTTAAAAATGCAAATCTTTTCATTTCACTCCTTTATTTACAACCTTCCAAAGGCTTTCCCATGTATAGAGCAACACTTAAATCCTTATCATGGTCTATGGAGCTCTGCTTGAGGTGGTTATTGCATCTCCTCCAACCTCTTCTCTCATTCTCCTACTGCTCATCAATGCTCCAGGCATATTGTCCTTCTCTGTTTTTAAATGTGCTAAGAACCTTCCCAGCTCAGAGCATTTACAGAAGCTGTTCCTTTGCTGAGTGCCCTTCCTCCATTCTATACATGAATCTCTCCTGCTCTTCCTTCAAGCATTGCTCAAGTGCCATCCTCAGGGGAAATTTCCATGACATTTTCTGTATCCCCTCTCATAGTGCCCTCTACATTTCCCTTATGACATTTACTGAAATTTTAATTACACAATTATTTGTATAATTGTTTTTTGTCTGTTTCCTCTACCAGTCTATAAGTTTCATGTGGCATGGAACCATTTCTGTGCTATTCACTCTCAGATGCTAACTCATTAATTAGTATGTAGCTCATGCAGGAACTAATCAAATATTTGTTGAACGAATGAAGGCAAAATTGAGCACATTCGAAACTTAGCAAAGATCCTCACCGGGTCTTGGTATTTTAGAAGAGGGCTTGATTTTTTTCTTTTTACTTTAGATTTTAATAAATCAAACAAACACTTATGAATCCAAAGACACAAGAAAGCCCTAAATCATCCAGGTATTAAAGCCACAGTCACCTCCCCTCCCCGCCCCCCCACCCCCACTGCCCTACACACACACACACACACACACACACACACACACACACACACACTCTGGTGATTCTTTTTTATGTGTGTGCTTTAGATGAATGTTTACAGAGCAAATTAGTTTCTCATTAAAAAATTAATATATTTATTGTTGTGTGACATTGGTTGCCAGCCCCACGACATGTCAACACACTCCCTTTCTCGACCTTGGGTTCCCCATTTCCATTTGTCCAGCTTTCCTGTCCCCTCCTGCCTTCTCGTCCTTGTGCCTGTGCTGGTGTGCTCATTTAGTCTTGTATACGTGGTTGAGCTACATGTATTATCATTTGTTTTAATGGACCTGTCTAATGTTTGACTGAAGCGTGAACCTCAGGAGTGACTGTTAGAGCAGTTGACAGTGGTAGGCAGGCATCATCTAGTTGTGCTGGACTCAGTCTGGTGGAGGCTGTGGTAGTTGTGGTCCATTAGTCCTTTGGACTAATCTTTGGAGGGCTAGATTTTGGTGAGGAATTGTGGTCTGTACTTAGTAGGAACACAATAATTGGGTGCTTATTCACTGAATGAACATTTATTGATCACGTATTTATTCAGCATCCATAATATACAAGACATTGTGTTTGGACCTGATATTACAGAAATGCACCAGGTATAGTCTTTCCTGTCCAGTAGGGTGACAGATATATAAACAAATACTCATGCAGATAATTATTTTAGCTGCTATGGGAGAAATTTAAATTAGATATTGTGAAGATACAGGAGATAAAGTTTAATTCTAGGATACCCTGGAAAGGGATAGAGTAGCTAAGCCTGGTTCCATTTTGAAAGGCAGAAAGTGAAGAAGAGTGTGTCCACAGAGGGAACAGCAAGAGCAGAGAGCAGGGGTGTGACACAGCCAGGAGGGGCTGCAGAGCTAAAACATTGGTATGAAGAGGCAAGATAGAGGTCACAGAGGTAGGCACAGGCAAGATAAAGTCATGCTAAAACCACATAAAATTTTTTTGAAATTTATCCAGAAAACGAGGACTGTAGAAACGGTTTAAGCCATGGAGTGGTAGGCAGATTTACATTTTGGAAAGATTATTCTAGCATCTATGGATAGGAGGATTTTTCTAAGCGGGGTGGCAAGGAGACTGGGCAGTGGGCTGCTGCAGTTGTCCAGGTGAGAATGAAGTCAAAGTAGCCACGAGAAGGTGGAGAAAGTGACATGTCTATGAAATAGGGGATTAGTATTTTATTGCTGTACCACAGATGGTACAAAACGACAACAGCAAAAACTAGACTAAATAGAAATTGGCTCCTGATTGCATGGGAAAGCTGAGAAGAGGAAAAAGATTAAGTGATTTGTGTGACTGGATGGTTTAGTTTACCTTTACCGAGGTATGGAGTAGAAAAGGACAAAAAGACGCCAGGGCTCCACTTTGGATTTACTAAGATTGACGTGTGTGGACTCCGCAGGTGGTCAGTAGACAGTAGGCTATGAAATAACAGGAGAATGGTTGGGAAGCAAATGTAAGATTTTTACTCATCAGCAGATGGATGCCAGGAAATACATGGAACTGGATGAACTTGGTTTTATTTTAATTGCTTAAACTTCTACATCCTCCTAGATTATTCAGTTCCTTGAGGACAGAGACCATGCCTTTTCTTTCTGCATGTAGCTTCCCATATAGTATGTACTCAAAAACATTATGGATGGAAGGATGGATGGATGAATGGGTGGGTGGATGGATGGATGGATGGATGGATGGAGGGTGGGAGGATGGGATGGAGGGATGGAAGGATGGATGGGTGGGAGGGTGGGTGGGTGGATGGATGGATTGTTGAGACTATGCAGGAAAATCATGCCAAGTAAAAAGGGTGGAGAATGGAGCTCTGAGCAATGTCGACATTTAAGCAACGTGTGAAGAAAGAAGCAGGGCTGAGCTGAAGATCAGAGAGGAGGAAAACCAGGAGAGATGGTGCCCCCAAAAGACAAGCAGGGAGAGTCTTAAGAGGAAAAACTGCCATAATAACAATACTGAACATTTATTGAACACTTACTCTCTGACAAGCACTGTGTTTGGAGTTTAGTTAGTTCTTAAAACAATCCCATGAAGTAGGTCCTTATGCAGAAGAGGAAACTGGGACCCTGACAGATAAAAAGCAATTGCCCTGGATCACACAAATGGTCAACAGGAGAGAAGAGCTTTAAATCCTGAACATCTGATCCAGAGCCTAATCTCTTACACTAAATGATACAACCCCCACCCCACCTCACTGAGGAGGTATACCTTCTAAGCAGGGGAAACAGAAAACCTGGTGGAAGAGGTGGCATTTGAGTCTTGAGAGATGGGCTGAATTTTGCAGCAGAGATGGGGAAGCTTACGTAGGGTTGCCCCTGTTTATCAAATAAACTTCTAGGATGTTCAGTTAAATTTGAATTTCAGATAAACAATAAATAATTTTTAGTATAACTATGCCCTGGTGATGCAATGGTTAAAGCACTCAGCTGCTAACTGAAAGGTCAGGGGTTCCAACCCACCATTCATTGGCTCTGGGGGAGAAAAGAGCTGACAATTTGCTCCCTTGAAGATTACAGGCTAGGGAATCCTATGGGGCAGTTCTACTCTGTCCTATAGGATTGCTATAAATTGGAATCAACTCAATGGCACACAACAACAACGTGTTCCCAGGACGTATTATGCTTCAGTTGGGCCAGAATTGTCACTCAGCCCTGTAACTTCTTGCTTCCTTACTTCATAGACTGTGCTATTCATCTCTATTTATTTATTTATATTTTAAATTGTGGTAAGATATGTATAACAAAACATTTACCGACTCAATAATTTTTACATGAATTATTCAGCAACATGGATTACATTCTTCACATTGTGCAACCATTATCACTATTCTTTTCCAAATTATTCTACCACCATAAACATAAACTCAGTGGTTATTCATCTTGATGGGACACCTTTCTCTTCCTTTTTGCCAGTCATAATGCTACCCACCTTTCGAGGCCTATTCACATTAACTGTCACTTACACTGCACCTGGTTCTACTCTCTTCTGTAGGGCCGCTATGAGTCGGAATTGACTCAATGGCAATGGTTTTGGTTTCTTTTTGGTACTCTTCACCTCCTCACCTACAAAATGCATTCACATAGATGACCTCATTCGATTTACAAAGCAAGTAGGCACAGTATACATTATTATTAACCCCTCGTACAGATGAGAAAATTGAGGCTTGGATCCAAAGTACACAGATCATTTGTTCACATAACTGGGACTCCAGGGGCTTTTGACAGCAACTTTACTCTTTTTCCACTAAGCCCCACTAAGCCCAATTTCACACCTTACATTTTGAGTACTCAATGAACAGTTACCTCTTCCCCTTCTTGACATCACAATTTGGCCTGTGATTTAAAGGTCATTCTCTTTTGTTCTAAATATATGTCTTGTTTTTCCAACAACTTGTAAATTCTCTTAAGACAGGCGTCATTCCTTGTATGGCTTTTGCCCCTTCCCCTCTTCACACACACCCAGGTTACACTGATGAACTTTCCAAAATTCCTTGTTGAATGGTCTTGAAGAAAAGCCACCTAGGTCTGAACAATTCTTAAACTTCCCTGCATTCTTGTCTGGGTGACACTCCTGTACCTGTGAGGGAAATTGTCTATTGTTTTTCATGAGGTGCCAAAAAATACCAGTTTCTATGTGATCAGATATTCTTCCCTAATATCTCCCACTTAGAGGTTTCTTCTAAGGAGACATTCCCATCTACCACAATGTCTACCTAGACGGTAGATGTGAATGTCCAAAGGTTGGGGGTGGGGCCGGGGGGAGAAGCCAAGGAACAGGCCAGTTTATCTAACAGTAATTTTTTTCTTCCAACTGCTCATTCTGCAACACTTACTGACATCTGCAATGTGCCAGACATTGTGTTAGGCAGTGGGGATCAAAGACGAGAAAGACGTCGTCCCTTGGTTCAAGGAAGTCACAGTCTATCCAACGTGATTAAACTTTACAAAAACCCTACAGTACAAAGCCTAACAGACAAATGCTGTGGCAGTTCAGAAGTAGGAGATATTTACCTCCAGCTTTGAAGACTAAGAAAGTACAACTTTAATTTTTAACCTTGACTCTGCTCTAAAATTGATACGACCAGCCCTGATATATTAATTATGTGGATTGTAGCCTCAGAATGATTGCCATGATTATCTCAAGAATTTTTAAAAGGCTAAATGCTAATGCAAAAAAAAGGCAAAATCAACAAGAAGCATTAGAGGAAGCTGTTAAATACAAGGGGGAAGGTTATGAGTTCCCACCCCCTCTCATCCTTAGCTTCTCTATTCCAGTGAGAATAACATGACTCACTCTCTTCTTTTTGCAACTATTATTCTTTTGCTTCTTACAGTTATAGACATGTTCTGTCTTCTGTGCCTTGTTTATCATACTATCCTTCAGCAACCACCTTTCCATTTCATTTCTTGAAATTTCCATCATTCATTTACCATCTCTGCCAGCCAAGGGAAATTGGAGTTTGTTATTACAATTTGGTAGTTGGCATTCAATAAATGAGTATTGACTTGAATAACTCAGCTACAAAATAATAATAATACCTGCATTGGTATATCACTTTCTGAGTTTGTGTGTGTGTGTGTGTGTGTGTGTGTGTGTCTGTGTCTCATTTTTTTTTTTTTTAATTTCAAAGCCCTAATGACATTAGTGGAGCCCTGGTGATGTAGTGGTTAAGTGCTACAGCTGCTAACCAAAAAGGTCAGCAGTTTGAATCCACCAGCTGCTCCTTGGAAACCCTTTGGGGCAGTTCTATTCTGTCCTGTAGGGTTGATATGAGTCAGAATTGACTCAACGGCAATGGGTTTGGGTTTTTTTGGTTTAATGACATTAGTTGGTTCTATATTCTGAAGCCTATAGGAGAGAAACTTAGATCCTGACTGGCATTTGATTTAGGTCCCCCCAAAAAAACAAACCCGTTGCCATCAATTCCGACTCACAGGGACCCTATAAGACAGAGTAGAACTGCCCCATAGAGTTTCCAAGGAGTGCCTGGTGGATTTGAACTGATGACGTTTTGGTTAGCAGCCATAGCTCTTAACCACTGCACCACCAGGGTTTCCTGATTTAGGTCCAGCGGCCTCTAAATCTAATCTACTGCTTGTATCCATTGCCTCCTGTATGATCTGCTTTCCATTAAGATTGTTGTGTTGTTGTTAGGTGCTGTTGAGTTGATTCCGACTCACAGTGACCCAGAAGAACTGCCCCATAGGGTGTTCTAGGCTTTAATCTTTATACAAGGAGCCCTGGTGGTGCAGTGGTTAAAATGATCAGCTGTTAACCGAAAGCTCAGCTGTTCGAACGCACAAGCTGCTTCGAGAGAGAAAGATGTGGCAGTCTGCTTCCATAAAGATTCACAGCCTTGGAAATCCTATGGAGCAGTTCTACTCTGTCCTATGGGGTCACTATGAGTCAAAATCGACTCATAACAATGGGTTTGGGTTTTTTTGTTTGTTTAATCTTTATGGGGCAGATCGTCAAGTCTTTCTCCTGTGTTGCCTATGGGTGGGTTTGAACCACTCACCTTCAATTAGCAGCTGAGTGCTTAACCACTGTTCCACCAGGACAGTTCTGCTGCGTAACACTGGGATTGCCATGAGTTAAAATCAACTCAATGACAACTAACAACAACAACAAAGTATATAGGTAACGGCATATTTGCCATTTTTACCATCTTCACATATGCACAGTTCAGTGACATTAATTACGTTCATCATGTTGTTCAACCATCACCATTAACCATTTCTGGTGCTACCTTTAAACTTCATGCTAGTGGTCTCTCCCTGTTGGTAGGACTATGCATCTATAAAATGCCTAAATACTTGCTATACTCTTTCTTGATCCCAAACCTTTTCCTAGAAAACCATCTTCTCTTCCTCTTGCCTCTAGAGTTATGAGCCTTTCTTTGATCACACCAAAGGACTACTATCGCGAGATTCAACATCCAAACCTAACGTCAAGAGGGAGCTTCCCCATGTCATAGTGGAGTTGTTCTCATAATTGGCCTCACAAACAAGATGTCCAGGCCATGTCTTCTAGTTCCTTTTAGTCTTCTTTCTGCTCATGCTCATGGCTAACAAGCTGCCTTGGGTTAATAAAAAAATTATATTTGGGATGGCTGTAGAAGCTGCTGGACTGTATGACATTTTATGTTGTGTCTATCAAGTTCTGCTTAGCATCACAGTGACACCGAGAGAGAGGGAGAGAGAGAGAGAAAGCTTCAGCTACCCCTTGATAGGTGCTTCTGTTTAGGGTAAAGCAGTATTGTTCTGCCTAAGCTGTGGTTACCTAATAGACACTTTGTAGATGTGGGGAACCCAGGTGAACCACTTCTAAAGAAGAGTTATCAGTATATGACATGTTGAGGCACATATCCCAAGGAGAAAATTGCTAACTAAAACTCCAAAAGGATTAAAATGTCTTTGCTCCTATTGCTGTCCTTGTGGCTGCTGCAAGAAATCTTGTCCTCAAGGTCACAGAGGGACTCACTCTTGGTGCCCCATATCTAATTCTGAAACTAACTGGCTGCCATAGATTGAATTATGTCCCCCCAAAAATGTGTGTATCAATCTTGCTAGGCCATGATTCCCAGTATTATGTGGTTGACCTCCATTTTGTGATTGTAATTTTATGTTAAAGAGGATTAGGGTGGGATTGTAACCTTATCCAGGTCACATCCCCGAGCCAATGTAAAGGGAATATCCCCGGGGTATGACCTGCACCACCTCTAATCTCTCAAGAGATAAAAGGAAAGGGAAGCAGGCAGAGAGTTGGGGACCTCATACCACCAAGAAAGCAGCACCAGGAGCATAGTACATCCTTCGGACCTGAGGTTCCAGCGCTGAGATGCTCCCAGACCAATGGAAGACTGATGTATCACAAGGACCTAACTCCAGAGCTGACAGAGAGAGTCTTCCCCTGGAACTGATGCCTTGAATTTGGACTTGTAGCCTACTAGACTGTGAGAGAATAAATTTCTCTTTGTTAAAAGCCATCCACTTGTGGTATTTGTTAGAGCAGTACTAGATGACTAAGACACTGGCCCTGAATGATTTACCTTTTCTCCCCCTAAGGATCCCGAGGAAATGAATATACTCTTGAGTCAGTGTCAAACTGATGGATCAAGATTATGGGCCTTCCTTCTATGAGTCGGAATCGACTCGACAGCAACAGGTTTGGTTTTGTTTTTTTCCAAAAACCCATTGCTGTTGAGTCGACTCTGACTCATAGTGCCTGGCATTTCAATATGCCAAAATCCTCCTGGGCCCTAAATAGAAGAATTCAGAAATTAATTTGGCCTTTAGAGGAAAACTGAAGGGTGATAATACAACCCAACAATGATACAAGCAGGCTTATAAATACTATCAGGAAAGTGATAAATTCTCTGAAGTATACCCAATAACCACCCAAAAGACCTATTGTTTTTTGTTTTGTTTTTTCTCAATGTTATTGAACTTTAGATGAAAGTTTACAGAACAAACTAGCTTCTCATTAAACAGTTAGTACATATATTGTTTTACAGTATTGGTTGACAACCCCATGACATGTCAATACTCTCCCTTCTCTACCTTGAGTTCCCTATTATCAGCTTTCCTGTCCCCTCCTGCCTTCCCATCCTTGCCCCTGGGCTGCTGTGCCCCTTTAGTCTCATTTTGTGCTATGGGTCTGTCTAATCTTTGGCTAAAAGGTGAACTTCTGGAGGGACTTCATTACTGGGCTAAAAGGGTGTCTGAGGGCCATACTCTTGGGGTTTCTCTAGTCTCTGTCAGGCCAGTAAGTCTGGTCTGTTTTTTTTGAGTTAGAATTTTGTTCTACGTTTTTCTCAGCTCTGTCCAGGACCCTCTGTTGTGATCCTGGTCAGAGCAGTCAGTGGTGGTAGCCGGGCACCATCTAGTTGTACTTGACTCAGTCTGGTGGAGGCCATAGTAGTTGTGGTCTATTAGTCCTTTGGACTAATCTTTAGCTTGTAAAGACCTGTTGTTTTTGTTAGGTGCTGTTGAGTCAATTCAGACTTATAGTGACCCCATGTGACAGAGTAGAACTGCTCCATAGGGTTTCCTAGACTATAATCTCTATGGGAGCAGATTGCCAGGTCTTTCTCCCACGGAGTTGCTGGGTAGATTCAAACAATTAACCATTGCACCACCAAAAAAAAAAAGAAAAAAAAAAAACCCATTGCCATCAATTCCAACTCACAGCAACCCTGTAGGAGAGAGTAGAACTGCCCCATAGGGCCTCCAAGGAGTGACTGGTGGATTTGAACTGCTGACCTTTTGGTTAGCAGCCGAGCTCTTAACTAATGTGCCACCAGGGCTCAGGGCTCCTCAGAAGGCCTAAGGAAACAAATTGAAACCCAGAATGAGATCAGAGACATAACTTTCTTAGAAATTCAACATTTACTTGACTATTATACTCAGCAGGAAGATGAAAAAGGTGCTGATTGATTATTGTTGTTGTTGTTAGGTGCCTTCAAGTTGGTTCCAACTAATAGTGACCCTATGTACAATAAAACAAAACACTGCCTGGTCCTGTGCCATCCTTATGATCATTGTTATGCTTAAGCCGATTGTTGTGGCTGCTGTGTCAACACATCTTGTTGAAGGTCTTCATCTTTTTCTCTGACCCTCCACTTTACCAAGCATTATGTCCTTCCCCAGGGACTGGTCCCTCCTGATAACATGTCCAAAATATGTGAGAGGAAGTCTTCTGGGGAGCATTCTGGTTGTACTTCTTCCAAGGAAGATTGGTTTGTTCTTCTGCCAGTCCATGGTATATTCAATATTCTTCATCAACACCACAGCTCAAAGCACCAATTCTTCTTCAGTCTTCCTTATTCATTGTCCAGGTTTTGCATGAATATAAGGTGATTGAAAACACCATGGCTTGGATCAGGCACACCTTAGTCCTCAAAGTGACATCTTTGCTTTTTAACACTTTAAAGAGGTCTTTTGCAGCAGATTAGCCCAATGCAATACGTCATTTGATTTCTTGACTGCTGCTTCCAGGGGTGTTGATTGTGGATCCAAGTAAAATGAAATCCTTGACAACTTCAATCTTTTCTCCATTTTATCATGATGTTTCTTATTGTTCCAGTTGTGAGGATTTTTGTTTTCTTTATATTGAGCTGTAATCCATACTGAAGGCTGTAATCTTTGATCTTCATCAGTAAGTGCTTCAAGTCCTCTTCAGTTTCAGCAAGCAAGGTTGTGTCATCTGCATAACCCAGGTTGCTGATGAGTTTCCTCCAATCCTGATGCCCCCTTATTCTTCATATACTCCAGCTTCTCAGATTATTTTCTCAGCATACTGATTGAATAAATATGGTGAAAGGATACAACGCTGATACACACCTTTCCTGACCTTAAACCACACAGTATCCCCTTGTGCTATTTGAATGACTGTCTCTAGATCTATGTACAAGTTCCTCACGAGCACAATTAAGTGTTCTGAAATTCCCATTCTTCACAATGTTATCCATAATTTGTTATGATCCATGCAGTCGAATGCCTTTGCATAGTCAATAAAACATAGGTAAACATATGTCTGATAGATTCTGCTTTCAGCCAGAATCCATCTGACATCAGCAATGATATCCCTAGTTCCATGTCCTTTTCTGAAACTGGCTTGAATTTCTGGCAGTTCCCTGTTGATGTACTGCTGCAGCCACTTTTGAATGATCTTCAGCAAAATTTTACTTGCTTGTGATATTAATTATATTGTTCTATAATTTCTGCATTTGGTTGAATCATCTTTTTTTGGAATAGGCATAAATAGGGATCTCTTCCAGTCGTTGGCCAGGTAGCTGTTTTCCAAATTTCTTGGCATAGACAAGTGAGCATTTCCAGTGCCGCATCTGTTTGTTGAAACGTCTCAGTTGGTATTCTGTCAATTACTGGAGACTTGTTTGCCAGCGCCTTCAGTGCAGTTTGGACTTCTTCCTTCAGTACCATTGGTTCTTGATCATATGCTACCTCCTGAAATGATTGAAAGTCGGCCAATTCTTTCTGATACAGTGATTCTGTGTATTTCTTCCATCTTCTTTTGATGCTTCCTGGGTCGTTCAGTGTTTTGCCTATAAACCAAAAAAAAAAAAAAAAAAAAAAACTAAACCCGTTGCTATTGAGTCGATTATGACTCATAGCGACCCTATAGGACAGAGTATTACTGCCCCATACTGTTTCCAAGGAGCACCTGGTAGATTCGAACTGCCAACCTTTTGGTTAGCAGCCATAGCTCTTAACCACTATGCCACCAGGGTTTCCATTTTGCCCATAGAATCCTTCAATATTGCAACTCGAGGCTTGAATTTTTTCTTTAGTTCTTTTGGTTTGAGAAATGCTGAGTGTGTTCTTCCCTTTTGGTTTTCTAACTCCAGGTCTTTGCAGATGTCATTATAATACTTTACTTAGTCTTCTCCAGCAGCCCTTTGAAATCTTCTGTTCAGCTCTTTTGCTTTATCATTTCTTTCATTTGCTTTAGCTACTTGATGCCCAAGAGCAAGTTTCAGAGTCTCTTCTGACATCCATTTTGTTCTTTTCTTTCTTTCCTGTCTTTTTAATGACCTCTTGCTTTCTTTATGATTGATTTTTATACCTCTTCAATAGTCTCAGAACTCAACTAGCACTGAAATTAGACAAATGGCCAGCGTCACTCAGGACCCTCAAGTTAACAGTTCCCCACCCTCTACTACACTAGGGTCCTTATAAATATCATCAGTGAGAGAATTGCAGTTGGTAGCACAGAAAATAACCATCACTTCAGGAATGATGAACTCAGCCCAGTAGCCCAATGCATCCCATATGATGACCTGTCAGTGGGCCCTTATTGGCTTAGATCACACCCAAGCCCTGATAAATGACTCTACATGGATGGAGATCTGCCATTGCCTATTAACTATCCCATTGCATCAAGGAATTCTCAGTAGAAATTATTTAGATTTGTGCTTGATCCACTCTTTCTCTTCTTCATGGGCTGCCCCCTTGGTGCAAGCTAGCATCCTACAAAATAGCTGACTCATCCCCTCTAGTACCCCATCACTTTATTTCTCCCTGTGGATATCTAAAACCTGAACTGGGTTCCTCATCCCCATTATCCCTACACGAAAGCCTAAGTTCCACCACCTACCATGCTTCACAGTTGTGACTTGGTCACAGTAATTGTTCCTACCGCTGTTCCCACCTCATTCCTCACTATGGCCCTCACAACCACATCACCTCTGATTTTCCCTCATCCAACAACCTATGCTTCATTCTCCACTATTCCCTGTTACTACTCTTACTTTCTACTTTTCTTGATCTGCTGGACAATATCTGTGTAACACTAACAGAGCATGTCACTCAAGAACTAAACCTCCAGCAATGTGGAGCCTGTGATCAGATGCCTAGCCTGCACAACCATTTCTACAACTAATTTCTATCCCTTTTGAGGTCTGCAATATTCATATTAACTACTTGTCATGTTCTCTGGTCACTCTATGGCCCTGTACCTCCCCCTGCACTCCCTCAACCTCACCAGGTTCTTCCTTATTAACTTTTCCTTCATAGACTATGGACTTCTTGCCCTTTATTACTTATAGCTATAGTCTTACATCCCACCACAACCCCTGTTGAAACTATTTGGCCCTCACATGTCTGCTTCAGTATAAATTTGTCCATTAGAACCTCCACCTTCGAAGACCATTTGGGCTACTGATTCTCCTGTAGCACCTTTCCTGCTCAACAACAGGTACACACACTCGACTGCTCCATCGCATCCCCTTCTAACCTAAGCAACCTGGCCTGTGTCCTATAAACATACAGCACCTATGCCACCCTATATCCAACTAGAGAATTCACCTGTCTCATAGAGCCTCCCCTCAAAGGAGTGTGCCATTTGTACCTATTATATTGAGCCTCATGACAATCTTTGGTACATCAGGCACAAGTTTATGTATTTTTGACCCTATAACACAGACTCAATTCATAGAGGCCACGCAGACAATGTCACAACTCCTGGAGCCACATACACCAAACAGCCCAAGACTTAGAGGCCATTAATGAGGGATAAAGCTCTCTAGTTGCTGTGATAGCTGATAACTGATTAGGTCATCCACTGGCATCTCAAACTGGAGTTTGTGCCTTGAAGGAAACCACCTACTGCATGTGGGTCAATAATACAGGAATGGTCTTCTGAGTTCAACAAATAAAACAAACAGGCCAAAATAGTCAATATTATTATTTGAATACTCCAAGAGATTCCCTGGACTCCACTGATTTCTTTTCCTGGCTGTCTGGGTCTGCCTGGGGCGAATAACTATGCGCTATCTTTCCAGATGCTATAATAACAATTGCTGGCCTTATTATTTTGAGTTGGCTTTACGAATTTGGTCTCTCTCAAGTACAAGTTTATTTACAGGAAACCTGGCTGGTTGCTATGCTAATCTAAATATCATGGGTGAATTGTGAAGACAATAGAAAAGAAACTTCAACTTCCAACTGACATTTAATTTAGTGCCTGTAAACTCTAAGTCTCATCTCCATCTCTGTCTATCAAATCCTGTACAATAAGGTTCACACCCACCCACCCCTGCCTGTTAAACTCATGCACCTTCTTGCTGCCTCTTAAACTTCATGACTGTCAGCTTTCTTCCCACTGGCAGGATGTCCCCTCTGTAAAATCCCTTGCACTTACTACACTCTCTCTTCTGAATCTTCTCCAGGAGACCTCTCCGATTCATCTTGGGACTTACCCACCTATGAGAGTAATAAGCCTTTCTTTAATCATACCAAATGACTACTGTCATGAGTTTTGACATCTGAACCTAACCTTGAGAGGGAGCTTCCCCATGTCATGGTGGAACTGCTGTTACATGTATTACTACCATTTTGCTGATGAGGAAATTGAGGAACTTAGAAGCCATTCTGGATTAGACCTTACCTAACAGTTAACCAGTAGTATTCTTGTCTCTGCACTGGAGACCCTGGTTCAACTTCTGGCTAGTGCACCTCATGCACAGCCACCACTTGTCTGTGAGTGGAGGCTTGTGTGTTGCTGTGATGCTGAACAGGTTTCGGCAGAGCTTCCACAATAGGACTAACTAGGAAGAGACGCCTGGCAATCTAGTTTGGAAAATCAGCAAATGAAAACCCTATGGATCACAACATGTTATTGTAAACGAGATCTCCATGAATTGGGGCTGATCTGATAGCAGTTAACAGCAGCAACAACAACAACAGTTAACCTAATATGAGTCATAGCTGTTTGAAGCAAAATTGTTTTTGATAAACTTAAGCCTACAAATCTTTTGGTATGTGCTGGGATGCCAGCTAGAAGATTTCTCTTACTGGAAATGACACTGTATAGCTGAGATAAGAATAAAGAGGGGTATTTCTAAACCACCTAAAAGTGGAGTGAATGGAGCTGGGAGCTTTCGCTTGCCTCTGAAGACCTGGTGTTCTTGTGCTAGGAGATTGCCCCCCAGGAAGTTGTCTCTTTTTCTGCCGACTATGTGGCCAAATTTCTGTGATCAACTTGTGTAACCACCTACTTCTTTCATAGGGGAAAACGCTTCAACTTTTGTACCCCCTGCCAAATGGTTTCCTGGGTGATTAAAAACACAGAAAGCTCAGGCCATAATGATGTCCTAGAATATAAGGGTTACTAAACACAGCAGAAGAACCATACTGCTCAATCTTTGCTATTACAAAGTTCTCTAAAATGCTTTAATCTGTTTTCCTGCCAAGAGAAGGTCAGTATGCTGAACATGATTGATAGCCTCTTTGTATCCTCCAATAACTCATAGCACTCATTTTTGCTTCAACCATAATGTTAGAGGACTCTAAGATGATAAAGGGCATAATCTAAACATGTATGGGCTCCAGTATGTACAAACAACATAGTAAAATAATAATTACTCTACTGTCCTGAGCATCTACCACATGCCAGGCAATTTACATGCATAATCTCATAAATCCTCATGATAACCCTTTGAGGTAGCTACTATTGTCATCTCAGTTTTACAGAAGAGGAAACTGGGGCAAAGTTCAAGGTCATTTAGCTAGAAAAAGACAGAGCTGGTTTTCAAGTCCACGTCAGTCTCCAAATCCTATATTATAACCAATGTCTCTTTTTCTTTTGATGTCTGTGGTAGGCTGAATAATGCCCCCCCAAAGGTAGTAGGCTGAATAATGCCCCCCCAAAGATACCCACCTCCTAATCCCTGGAACCTGTGAATACATTACCTTACAAGGCAAAGAAGATTTTGCAGATGTGATTAAGTTTATGATCTAGCAATGGGAAGACTATCCTGGATCATCTGGGTTGGCCCAGTGAAATCACAAGTTTCCGTATAAGAAAGA
Source organism: Dugong dugon (assembly GCA_030035585.1). Taxonomy (NCBI): domain Eukaryota; kingdom Metazoa; phylum Chordata; class Mammalia; order Sirenia; family Dugongidae; genus Dugong; species Dugong dugon. The sequence continues at coordinate 97,157,292 of CM057462.1, forward strand.
GGCATATATGCCTTCTCCATTCGCCCTTTCCCCTTCCACAGTGACCTGGGAAACTATGTGTTTATAATGATGGAACCATAAGGTAGAAGAAGTTTTGTTGCCTTTTCACAATGTGGAAGGATGTCCACCAAACACCTACTTTGCAATGTTTTATGAGCAAGAAATAAACTCCTATTGTTTAAATCTGTCAAGACTTGGGAATTTATCTGATGCAGCAAACAGACTTACCTGAACTATATTCCAATCTTATGAAATATATATTACTAGCCTCGTGTTTAAAGGTAGGGAAATTCAGGCTTAGAGTGATGAACTGACCAAGGTCATGAATCTGAAAGGGGCAGAAACAGAATTCGGACTCCAAAGACCATTGCATTTCCACAATGTTACACAGTGTCATAGAAAGCTGTTGTTCAATTGTCTGTTGAATATACCTTTTTTTAAAAAAAAAAAAAAAAAACAAAGTCTTTGAATCAGAGGTTTTAGACGTAGAAGGCACTTCAGAGATTACCTTCTATAAACCTCTTACAGTACTTCAAAGATGAGAAAAAGGAGGCCTAAAGGTGCCAAGTGACTTACCTGTGGTGATGAGACACAGCCAAGACCAGAACCCTAGTCTCCTTTTCATCACCCAAATTACTACCGTGTGTGAGTTTATTCTGTAGTTAATTACGTCATAGTCAAATATTTTTATATAAGATCACCTATGGCCAAAGAGCATAGTCTCCTTTTAAGAATGAAAAATAGAAGAAAAAAAAACCTACCCTAGAAAAAAATCTTCTGAGGCTATTACACATAATGGGAATATATGAGTTTCTGGTTCAATGTAGACTAGATTATTTTCATGCTATAAAAATAAAAGTGGCAGAACACTTAACAGATGGGGAGTTAAACAAATGAACTGAGGATTCCATATCTTAGTACCCTGAAAATATGTTCCACTAAAGTAAACATATTTTTAGCAAACAAATAATGGCAACCCACGTGTTGCTCTCTCAGCATAATCCTCTTGCTGGTGAAGTGATTTGCAAGGAACAGCTATTCCCCATACTTTTTAAACCTAGAAGTGAATTAGAAAATGACAGAGAACTGGATAGAATTGTAAAACTACATTTGAGATTTTGCGTTGGGTGAAATTTTTCTAGTGTGGTCAGAACACAGTAGAGGATGGACCATTTTGATCTTTGCTACCGTCCTAATTTCTTAATTTAACATGAAAATCCTAATATGGAACAACTTCTCCAAAAAGCTATAATTTCTTTAATAATGACAACTCTGGGAGATGAAGGCGTGAAAATTTGAATATACAACTGGCCATGAATAGATCCACTGCGTTTACAATTCTCCATGATAAATTTTTATATCAACTCAGTATCTCAGCATCAGGGAACTTCAGTAATTAGATAGAATTTCAGAGCATAGAGAGAAGGATCTTCCCAACTTCTATTATTTGGAAATTGCCTTCAGGATTTTACTTGTATCTGTATATTAACTATACTATTCGTTGGAAACCCTATGTGGCAGTTTTGCTCTGTTCTATGGGGTCACTGAGTCAGAATCAACTCAGTGGCAATGGATTTAGTTTGTTTTCTTGGTATTCAATTATTAATATTTTTTTCTGTAAATTAAATTTAAGTTCATACATGTAAAATGGTAAGAGTCGTAACCGTCTAACTTCATCAGAACCTGTCTAACTTCAGGAGAGATAATGACCAGGATCAGCCCAAAGCTGATTCCCATGAGATGGAGGACAGACATACTTCCACTCTCCAACTTTTTTACCAATTCTGACACCAGCCATCCTCTCCATGGCACTCTCTACTTCTCTGCTGGGTTCGATAATCTGTTGCAGTGCCAGACAGAACTCACAGACCATACGTAGTTAAGTGGTTGATTAAGGAAGTAACAGGGTACAGCTCAGGGTCAGGATCAACAGGCTGCAACTAGGATAAGGATCAGGAAGTGTGTAGGCAAAGTCTCCCTCCTTCAGTGCAGGATACCTTTCTCAGCTCCTCTTCACCATGCAGGCCTCCTCTCAGCCCCCTGAGGACAGGCTTCAGTCGGGTCTCTGAGGACAGGATACTCTCGGCCCCCTCAGGACAGGCTCCTTTTGGCCCTGCCATTTGTCACCACCTACCCTGCCTCTGGGACCCTTCTGGGCCTGTCATTGTCTTCAGTGTTACAGCCCTTGATCCATCCATGTTACAACTCTTTTAGGAGTCTTCTTGCCTTCTTTCTCTCTTGCCTTTTCTCCTTTCTGCTTCTTCCTGCTTCCTGTCTCTCTGCTTCTTTCTGTCTCTAAAACCTCTGTGGGATCAGCTGCATATATACATGACACCTTGTTAATTTCAAGTCATGGGCTGTCCGAGCGAGGGGCCACAAACTGACCAATCCCCTCTTGGTAGGCCACAGACACTTCATTTGCATAGGAGGCTATAGACACTTCATTTGCATAGTATACTGACCAATCCTGCAAGGTACATACCAGTCACAGGGCAGGCTGCAGCCCAGGGCCGGACAAAAAGTATCAAACCATAAGTTGTTTACAGCTTATTCAGGAAATGTCAATCAACGTGGACAAAAATGTCAATCAACCTGTCAATAAACAAACCACTTGGGGTAGAAAACTAGGGCAATTAACTCCTCAGGGCTTAAGAGAAAAATCTCTCAAGCTGTTTTTCAAAAAAACCAAGGCAAAGGCCATATAAAGGAACTAAGTTCACCACAACTTACTTTTTAAAAATTAACAGCATTCTTGAAGTATAATTCATATAGCATTAAACTCATCAATTTAAAATGTATGATTCAATGATTTTTAGTGAATTTACTGAGTTGTGCTACCATAACCACAACCCAGTTTTAGTACTTTTCCACTGCCAAAAAAGATCCCTCCTGCCTATTTTCACTCCTGGTTCCCATTCTCAGCCCTAAGCAAAAAATAATCTTTCTACACCTATAGATCTGCCTTTTCTGGATATTTCATATAAAGGGAATCATACAATATATGGCCTTCTGCTTCTGAATTTTACTGTTCCCCTGTCACACCTGGGACTCCTGATGGAGCCTGCAGGGCAGACCACAAGTGAGTCCTAACATGGGGTTCTTCTTAATGTATGTATATACAGTTTGCCCTCTGTACCTGCAGGTTCCACATCCACAGATTCAACCAACCATGGATTGAAAAATTCAGAAAAAAAAAAAGTTCTAAAAAGAAAAACTTGAATTTGCCACATGCTGAGAACTATGCTGAATCCACACAAATGAAGTGATGTGTAGGCATACCCTGCTGTAGCTTCCCGCCATTTCATAGTTCCTTAGTCTCTCTCCAGCACTCGTTGTTTGAGCATTGTTCACCTCTCCTGTTTGATCACTACTTTTGTTGTTCGCACCCTTTGTTTCTGTGAAAAAGAAGTCTCCTAAAAAGCAATTAAGTGGTCAAAGCAATCCCTCAAAAGCTAAGGGGGTTGAGGAGAGCAAAAGGAAAGAGTTGAAGACTAGTAAGGGATGGCTGGCTAGCTTTGTAAAGCAATACAGCCTCAAGAACTTCAAGATCACAGGAGAATCAGCATCAGCTGATGCTGAGGCAGCATCAGTTTTCCCTGAAGAATTCAAAAAACTCACAGAAGAGAAAGGCTACCTTCCAGAGCAAGTCTTCAGTTGTGATGAAACAACTATTTACATAGCATTTACATTATATCAGGTAGTGTAAGTAATCTAGAGATGATTTAAAGTATACTGAAGAAGGTGTGCAGGTTATATGCAAATACTATGCCATTGTGTATAAGAGACTTGAGCATCGGCCGATTTTGGTATCCACAGGGGTTCCTGGAACCAATCCCCTGCGAGTACCAAGGGATAACTGTACCACATGTTGGTTATTCATTCACCAGATGATATTTTGTTTATCTATCACCAGCTGATGAGCACTGGGATTGTTTCCAACTTTTTGGTTATCATGAAGAAAGCTGCTATGAATACACAAAGCAAGTATTTGTGTGAATATGTGTTTTCACTTCTTTTGGGTTGATACCTGGGAATGGAATTTCTGGGTCATATGGTAAATTTATATTTAATATTTGACATCTTTACTACTTTGAGTTTTCCAATCCATGAACATGATCTTTTGTGTTATTTAGGTTTTTTGGGATTTCTTTTACCAGCATTTCGGAATTGTCAGCATACAGGTCCTATATATATTTTGTTAGATTTATATTTAAGTATTTTATTTTCTTTGGAGCATTGTAAATATTATTGTGTTTTTGGTTTTGGTTTCCATATGTTCCATGCTGGTATACAGCAAGGCAATTGATTTTTGTATGTTGGTCTTGTATCCCGCAGCCTTGCTAAACTTACTTATTCTAGGAGTTTTTGTTTTTTTTTTTTTTTTTTTTTGGTAGATTTTTGAGATTTTCTACTTAGACGATCATATCATTAACAAATAGAAATGGTTTGATTTCTTCCTTTTCGGCCTGGTTGCCTTTTACTTCTTTTTCGTGCTTTATTGCACTGCCTAGAACTTCAAGTACCATATTGAATAAGTATAACGAAGTGGACATCCTTGCCTTGTTTCTGATCTAAGAAGAAAAGCATTCAGTCTTTCACCATTAAGTATGATATTAGCTGTAGGTTTTTCTTTATAAGACTGAGAAGTTTCCTTCTATTCCAAGTTAGCTAAGAGGTTTTTTTGTTTTGCTTAACGTTCTTGTTTTTTTACTATAAATGAGTGCTGGATTTTGTCAATTTATTTTTCTGTGTCAATTGATACAATCATATGAGCTCTCTTCTTTAACTTGTTGGTATGGTGGATTACGTTTGTTGATTTTTAAATGTTGAGCTAGCCTTACACACCTGCAATAAACCTCACTTGGTCATGGTGTATTATTCATTTTATACATTACTGGATTTCATTTGCTATTTTTTCAAAAGAAATTGTGCATCTAATTGCACTAGAGTTATTGCTCTGTACTTTCCATTAGTGTCATCTTTGCTTGATTTGGAATCAGGCTAATACTAGACTTATAAAATGAGTAGGAGAATATTCCCACCTCTTTCAATTTCTCAAAGAGATTGTGTAAAATTTCTCCAATTCTTTAAATGTTTACTAGAATTCTCTTTGAAACCATCTGGGGTTGGAGATTTCCTTCTTGGAAAACTTTAAATTAGGAATACAATTTCTTTAATGGTTATAGGACTATTCAGGTTATCCACTGTATCTTGACTGAGTTTTGGAAGTTTTTGGATTTGAAGGGATTGGTCCATTTTCTATAAATTGTCCAATTTATGATTACAAAATTATTCATCCTATGTCCCTGTTATCCTTTGAGTGGATGCAGAATCTAGAGTGCTAGCCTCTGTTTCCTATCTGATATTGGTGATTTGTGTCTTTTCCCTTTTTTCTTTTTGTAACTCTTCCTAGAGGTTTATCGGTTTTATAAGTTATTTTACAAGAACCAGCTTTTAAAAAAAAGTTTCTCTGCTGTTTTCCTATTTTAGGTTTAATCTCTTATATTTATTATTTCCTTCCCTTGGGTATATTTTACTCTCTGCACTCTAGTTTCTTTAAATAAGACTTTATATTATTGATCTGAGATCTTTCCTCTTTTTAAAAGTATTTAAATGGTAACCACAAAGAAAGTTAACAAAGATACTCATAAAAAAAAAAAAAAGAGGAAAAACATAAAGTCTCAGCAAAAACAAAACATACATAAACAAAAAAATTTAAAAAAAAATCCACAAACAAAAGTAACTCAGCACAAGAGAGTAAGAAGAACAAAGAAAACTTCAGCACCACACAAAAAAGCACTACAAAATGACAGCAACAAACACATCTATCAATAATTACACTGAATGTAAATGGACTCAGCGCACCCATAAAGAGACGGAGAGTGACAGAATGGATAAGAAAACAGGATCCATCAGTACGCTGTCTGCAAGAGACACACCTTAGAAACAAAGATGTGAATTTATTAAAAGTCAAAGGTTGGAAAAAATATATCAAGCTAACAACTACCAAAAAAGAGCAGGAGTGGCAATTCTAATCTCAGATAAAATAGATTTTAAAACAAAATCTACCATAAAAGACAAAGAAGGACACTATATAATGATTAAGGGGATGATCCATCATGAAGACATAACCATAATAAACATCTACACACGCAATGACAGGGCTCCAAAATACATAAAACAAACTCTAACAACACTGAAAACAGAAATTGACAGCTCCACAATAATAGTAGGAGACTTCAACACACCACTCTCAGTAAAGGACAGAACAACTAAGAAGAAACTCAGCAAAGATACAGAACACCTAAAGGGCACAATCAGCCAACTGGACCTCATAGACATATAAAGAACACTCCATCCAACCACTGCAAAGTACACATTCTTTTCCAATGCACATGGAACGTTTTCCAGAAGAGACCACATCTTAGGCCACAGAGCAATCCTCAACAAGATCCAAAATGCTGAGATAATTCTAAGTATCTTCTCTGACCACAATGCCATCAAGGTAGAAATTAACCATAGAAAGAGCAAAGAAAAAAGATCAACTACATGGAAAATGAATAATACCCTGCTTACTCATCACTGGGTCACAGAAGAAATCAGAGATGGAATCAAAAATTTCCTAGAATCAAATGAGAATGAAAACACATCATACCAAAACCTTTGGGACACAGCAAAGGCAGTCCTCAGAGGACAATTTATAGCAATAGATGCACATATCAAAAAAGAAGAAAGGGACAAAATCAAAACATTAACTACAGAACTCAAACAAATAGAAAGAGAACAGCAAAAAAAGCCCACAACCACCGGAAGAAAGGAAATAGTAAAGATCAGAGCGGAAATAAATGAAATAGAGAACAGAAAAACAATAGAAAGAATCAACAAAACCAAAAGCTGATTCTTGGAAAGAATCAACAAAATCGACAAACCACTGGCCAGACTGACAAAAGAAAAACAGGAGAGGACACAAATAACCCAAATGAGAAATGAAACGGGGGACATTACAACAGACCCAACTGAAATAAAAAGGATTATAACAGAATATTATGAAAAACTGTACTCCAACAAATTAGAAACCTTGAGGAAATGGATAAATTTCTAGAAACACACGGCCTCCCCAGACTATAACAAAGTGATGTTGAAAATCTGAACAGACTCATAACAAGAGAAGAGATTGAAAAGGTAATAAAAAAACTCCCAACCAAAAAAAGCCCTGGCCCAGATGGCTTCACTGGAGAATTCTACAAAACATTTACAGAACAGCTTGTACCAGACTACTCAAGCTATTTCAGAGCATAGAAGAGGAAGCAATACTTCCAAATTCATTCTATGAAGCTAGCATAACACTGATACCAAAACCAGGCAAAGACGTCGTCACAAAAAAAGAAAATTCCAGACCAATATCTCTCATGAATATAGATGCAAAAAGTCTCAACAAAATTCTAGCCAATGGAATTCAGCATCATATCAAAAAAATAATACACCACGAGCAAGTAGGATTCATACCAGGTATGCAAGGATGGTTCAACATTAGAAAATCAATCAACATAATCCACCACATAAATAAAAGGAAAGAAAAGAATCACATGATCATCTCAACTGACACAAAAAAGGCATTTGACAAAGTCCAACACCCATTCCTGATAAAAACTCTCAATAAAATAGGTATAGAAGGGAAATTTCTCAACATAATAAAGGGCATCTATGCAAAACCAACAGCCAACATCATTCTTAACAGAGAAAGGCTGAAAACATTCCCCTTGAAAAACAGGAACAAGACAAGGATGCCCTTTATCACCATTCCTATTTAACATTGTGCTGGAAGTTCTAGCTAGAGCAATAAGGCAAGAAAAAGAAATCAAGGGCATCCAAATTGGTAATGAAGAAGTTAAACTGTCCCTGTTTGCAGACGATATGATACTATACATAGAAAACCCTAAGGACTCCACAAGAAATCTACTGGAACTAATAGAAAGATTCAGCAGAGTAACAGGATACAAGATAAACATTCAAAAATCAGTTGGATTCCTATACACCAATAAGGAGAATGATGAAAAGGAAATCAAGAAAATAATACGATTTTCAATAGCCCCTAAAAAGATAAAATACTTAGGAATAAATTTGACCAGGGATGTAAAAGACCTATACAAAGAAAACTACAAAAAACTACTGCATTAAACCCAAAGGGATCTACATAAATGGAAAAACATACCATGCTCATGGATAGGCAGACTCAACATTGTGAAAATGACAATTCTACCCAAAGCAATTTACAAATACAATGTAATCCCCATCCAAATACCAACAACATTCTTCAAAGAGATGGAAAAAATAATCACTAACTTTATGTGGAAAGGGAAGAAGCCCCAAATAAATAAAGCACTACTGAAGAAGAATAAAGTTGGAGGACTCACACTACCTGACTTCAGAACCTACTATACAGCTACAGTAGTCAGAACAGCCTGGTACTGGTACAACGACAGATACATTGACCAATGGAACAGAATTGAGAACCCAGATGTAAATCCATACACCTATGGTCACCTTATCTTTGACAAGGGCCCAAAGTTCATCAAATGGGGAAAAGAGAGTCTTTTTAACAAATGGTGCTGGCAAAACTGGATATACATCTGCAAAAAAATGAAACTGGACCCATACCTCACGCCGTATACAAAAACTACTTCAAAATGGATCAAAGACCTGAATATAAAGCCTAAAACTATAAAGTTCATAGAAGAAAAAATAGGACCAACACTTCAGGCCTTAATACATGGCATTAACAGGTTACAAACCATAACCATCAATGCACAAACCCCAATAGATAAGTTAGATAACTGGGATCTTCTAAAAATCAAACAGCTATGCTCTTCAAAAGACTTCACCAAAAGAGTAAAAAGAGGATCTATAGACCGGTAAAAAATTTTTGGACAGTACAAGTCAGACAAAGGTCTAATCTCCATAATCTACAAGAAAATCCAACACCTCTACAACAAAAAGACAAATAATCCTATTAAAAAATGGGCAAAGAAAATGAACAGACACTTCACCAAAGAAGACATTCAAATGGCCAACAGACACATGAGGAAATGCTCGTGATCACTAGCCATTAGAGAAATGCAAATTAAAACCACAATGAGATACCATCTCACCCCGGCATTACTGGCACGAATCAAAAACACTGCAAATAACAAATGTTGGAGGGGCGGCGGGGAGATGGGAACTCTTATGCACTGCTGGTGGGAATGCAAAATGATACAACCATTTTGGAAAATGATATGGTGCTTCCTCAGAAAGCTAGAAATAGACATACCATTCGATCCAGCAATCCCACTCCTAGGAATATATCCTAGAGAAATAAGAGTCATCACTCGAATAGACATATGCACACCTATGTTCATGGCAGCATTGTTCACAATAGCAAAACGATGGAAACAACCTAGATGCCCATCAACAGATGAACGGATAAACAAACTATGGTATGTACACACAATGGAGTACTATGCAACGAGAAAGAACAACAATGAATCTGTGAAGCATCTCATAACATGGATGAAACTGGAGGACATTATGCTGAGTGAAATAAGTCAATCACAAAAGAACAAATATTGTATGAGACCTCTATTGTAAAAACCCATGAAAAAGTTCACACACAAAATGTAACAATCTTTGTTGGTTACTAGGGATGGGAGGGGTGGGGGGGAAATACTAAATAGGCAATAGATAAGTGGTATCTTGGGTGAAGGGTGAGACAGTACACAATACTGGGGAAACTAGCACAACTTGTACAAGGAAAGGTCATGGAAGCCCCATGGACACATCCAAATGCCCTGAGGGACTGAATTGCTGGGTGGAGGGCTCTGGGGACCGTGGTCTCGGGGAACGTCTAGCTCAATTGGCATGACACAGCTTATAAAGACAATGCTCTACATTCTACCTTGGTGAGTAGTGTCTGGGGTCTTAAAAGCCCGTGAGCAGCCATCTAAGATACTGCACTGGTCTCATCCCTTTGGGAGCAAGGGAGAATGAAGAGAACAGGATACAAGGAAAAGATTAGTCCAAAGGACTAATTGTCCACAGCTACCAAGACCTCCACCAGACTGAGTCCAGTACAGCTAGATGGTGCCCGGCTACCACCACTGACTGCTCTGACCGGGATCACAACAGAGGGTTCTGGACAGAGCTGCAGAAGGATGTAGAGCATAATTCTAACTCAGAAAAAAAAGACCAGATTTACTGGCCTAAATGAGACTGGAGAAACCCTGAGAGTATGGCCCCCAGACACCCTTTTAGCTCAGTGGTGAAGTTACCTCCGAGGTTCACTGTTCAGCCTGGGAGTGAACAGCCCCGTAAAACCAAATGAGACTAACAAGGTACAGGAGTCCAGTGACAAGGGCCAGAAGGCAGAAGGGGACAAGCAAGCTGGTGATAGGGAACCCAAGGTTGAGTAAAGTTATTGTTGATGTGTTGTGAGATTTTTAACCATTGTTATAGGGCAACATTTGTAGTAACTGTTAAATGAGAAACTATTTTGTTCTGTAAGCCTTCATCTTAAGTGAGAATAACAGCACAATTGGAAGAGCGTAGTCAATGTCACTGAACTGTGCATGTAGAAATTTTTGAAATGGTGTATCTTTGGCTATGTGCATTTTCACCAAAAAAAAAAAAAAGGTTGAGATGTTAGAGGGTTGGTATGTTGTGGGGTTGTTAACCAATGTCATAAAACAACATGTGTACTACTGTTTCATGAGAAACTATTTGTTCTGTAAGCCTTCACCTGAAGTGCAATAAAAAAAAAAAAAGGTAATTTAATGCTGTAATCTTTCCTCTCAGCTCTGCTTTAGCTGCATCCCACAAATTTTGATATGTTGTCTTTTCATTTTTATTCTGTTAAATTTTTTTCTAGTTTCCTTAGAGTTTCCCTTAGGAAAATGAAGTGTGTTATTTAATTCCCATAGGTTGCAAAAATTTCCCCTTGTCTTCCTGTTATTGATTTCTAGTCTGAGTCCATTATGATTAGAGAATGTACTTCGTATTATTTCAAGTATTTTATATTGTTGCCACTACTTGTCTGTCAGTTTGTTGTATTGTGGTGGCTGTGTGTTGCTGTGATGCTGGATGTATGTCACTGCTATTTCAAATACCAGTAGGATCACCCATAGGGACAGGTTTCAGAGGAACTTCCATACTAAGACAGACTAGGAGGAAGGACCTGGCAATCTATTTTCAAAGAGAATTGGCCAGTAAAAAGCTTATGGATAACAGTGGAACATTGTGTAAACAGTGCTGGAAGATGAGCCCCTCGGGTTGGAAGGCACTCAAAATACAACTGCGGAAGAGATGTCTCCTCAAGGTAGAGTTGACCTTAATGACTTGGATGGAGTAAAGCTTTCAGGACCTTCATTTGCTGATGTGGCATGACTCAAAATAAGAAGAAATAGCCGCAAACATCCATTAGTAATTGGAACATGGAATGAACAAAGTCTAAATCAGTGAAAACTGGAAGTTATCAAAAATGAAATGGAAAGCTGGAAGATCAATATCCTAGGCTTCAGTGAGCTAAAATGGACTAGTATTGGCCATTTTGGCTTGGACAGTCATACGGTCTACTATGCCGGGAATGACAAATTGAAGAGTAATGGTATCACATTCATTGTCCAAAAGAACATTTCAAGGTCTATCCTGAAGTACAATGCTGTCAGTGATAGGATAATATCCATACACCTATAAGGAAGAACAGTTATTACAACTATTATTCAAATTTACACATCAATCACTAATGCCAAAGATGGAGAAATTGAAGATTTTTACCAACTTCTGCAGTCTGAAATTGATAAACATGCAATCAAGATGCACTGATAATTATTGGTGATTGGAATGCAAAAGTTGGATACAAAGAAGGAAGTTCAGTAATTGGAAAATATGGTCTTGGTGATAGAAAAGACACTGGAGATCACGTGATAGAATTTTGTGAGACCAACAACTTATTCATTGCAAATACTTTTTTTTTTTAACAACATAAATGGTGACCATATGCATGGACCTTGGTGGATACACAGGAATCAAATCGACTACATCTGTGAAAAGAGATGAAGGAGAAGCTCAATATCAACAAACAGAATAAGGCCAGGTGCCAACTGTGTAAGAGACCCTCAATTGCTCACATACAAGTTCAAGTTGAAGCTGAAGAAAATTAAAACAGGTGCATGAGAGCCAAAATTCAAACTTGAATATATCCCACCTGAATTTAAAGACCATCTCAAGAATAGATTTGATGCATTGAATGCTAATGATCGAAGACCAGACGAGTTGCGGGATGACATCAAGGACATCATACATGAAGAAAGTAAAAGGTCACTAAAAAGACAGGAAAAAAAAGACCAAAATGGATGTTAGAAGAAACTCTGAAACTTGCCCTTGAACATAGAGTAGCTAAAATGAATAGCAGAAAAGGTGAAGTAAAAGCTGAACAGAAGATTTCAAATGGCAGCATAAGAAGACAAAGTGAAGTATTATGATGAAATGTGCAAAGGCCTGGAGTTAGAAAACCAAAAGGGAAGAACATGCTCAGCATTTCTCAAGCTGAAAGAACTAAAGAAAAAATTCAAGCCTCGAGTAGCAATATTGAAGAACTTTACAGGCAAAAAAGTGAACGATGCAGGAAGCATCAAAAGAGGAGAGGAAGGAATACATAGAGTCACTGTACCAAAAAGAATTGATCAACGTTCAACCATTTCAGGAGGTAGCATATGATCAAGAACCAATGGTTCTGAAGGAAGAAGTCCAAGCTGCATCGGTGCAAACAAGGCTCTGGGAATTGACAGAATACTAATCAAGATGTTTCAACAAATGGATGCAACTCTGGAAGTGCTCACTTGTCTATGCCAAAAATTTGGAAGACAGCTACTTGGCCAACCAACTGGAAGAGGTCCATATATACGCCCATTCCAAACAAAGGTGAACCAACAGAATGATGAAATTATCGAACAACATCATTAATATCACATGCAAGTAAAATTTTGCTTAAGATCATTCAAAAATGGTTGCAGCAGTCCATCTACAGGGAATGTCCAGAAATTCAAGCCAGATTCAGAAGAGGACGTGGACTGAGGAATATCATTGCTGATGTCAGTTGGATCTTGGCTGAAAGCAGAGAATACCAGAAAAATGTTTACCTGTGTTTTATTGACTATGCAAAGGCATTCCACTGTGCGGATAATAACAAATTATGGGTAACATTACAAAGAATGGAAATTCCAGAACATTTAATTGTAGCTCATGCAGAATCTGTACATAGACCAAGAGATAGTTGTTTGAACAGAGCAAGGGGATAGTGCGTGGTTTAAAATCAGAAAAGGTGTCTAAAATCAGAAAAGGTGTCTATCAGGATTGTATCCTTTCACCGTATTTATTCAATGTGTATGCTGAGCAAATAGTCCAAGGAGAAGCTGGATTGGAGGAAGACTCATTAACAACCTGTGATATGCAGATGACACAACCTTGCTTGGTGAAAGTGAAAAGGACTTGAAGCACTTACTGAGGAAGATCATATAGCCTTCAGTATGGATTACATCTTAACATAAAGAAAACAAAAATCTTCACAACTGGACTAATAAGCAACATTATGATAAATGGAGAAAAGATTGAAGTTGTCGTGGATTTCATTTTACTTGGATCCACAGTCAATGCCCATGGAAGCAGCAGTCAAGACATCAAAGGATGTACTGCAGTAGGCAAATCTTGTATATTGCATTGTTCAAAAACAAAGATGTCACTTTGAAGGCTAAGGTGCAGCTGACCCAAGCCGTGGTATTTTCAGTCATCTCATATACATGTGAAAGCTGGACAGTGAATAAGGAAAACTGAAGAAGAATTAAAGCCTTTGAATTATGGTGTTGGCAAAGAATATTGAATATAACATGGACTGCCAGAAGAATGGACAAATCTTGTTGGAAGAAGTACAGTCAGAATGCCCTTAATAAGTGAGGACGAAGAGACTTGTGAAATGTTATCAAGACAAACCAGTCCCTGGAAAAGGACGTCATGCTTGGCAAGCAGAGGGTGATTGAAAATGAAAAAGACCCTCAATGAGATGGATTGACACAGTGGCTGCAACAATGTGCTCAAATATAGGAAAGATTGTGATGACGGTTTAGAACCGGCAAGATTTTGTTCTGTTGTACCTAGCATTGCCATGAGTCAGAACTGACTCGATGGCACTTAACAAAACGGTATTTGTTAAGGTTTGTTTTATGACCCAGGATACGGTCTATCTTGGTGGATGTTCTGTGGGCACTTGAAATGAATGTGTATTCTGCTGTCCTTGTCAGATAATTCTAACTTCAGATTCACGTCGATATTGGTTTCAGTTGATTGTCTTTTCACTCAAGTTGCGTTTTTCTTGGTTCTTGGTATGAGTGACTTTCTATTGTCCTGAACAATTTCAGTATTATGTTGGGACACTCATACCTATTTATATCTTCCATTTTAGCAGGCAGTCATCCTACTTAACTTTAGTGTGTACATCTTGGTTTACTTTGGTGAGCAGTAATTCCAATTAAATTTTAGTGTTTAGAGATTTTGCAATGCTGTTTTGACCTGATTCGTTCTTCTGCTGCTGCTGTGGCTCCTGCTCCATCCCTGCAGGTGCTGCCTGGGCCAAGGGCCATTGGGTTGGAGGTTCAGGAACTCCTGGGTATGGTTCATCCACTGCTGCTGGTGGAAGGCCCGGAGTCACCAGGCCTCCTGCTCCTTGGATGCCAGCAGATGGAGCCTGATAGTACAATTGGTGTAGAGTAAGGGATGCATCCCTACTCCACCCATAATTCACTGCCACTGGGAAGTGATGGATCCATTCCTTGGCTCTGCTAATACTGACGTTGTGGGTGGATCCTGTTGGCTGCTGCTCTGGATGTGGGGGAGGCTATGGGGGATGGGTTCAACCCAGACTCTGCTGAAGCTGATGCTAGGGTTGACGGATCTAAGGCCTACCTTGTGTGAGAATCAGGGGATGGGTTTCCCTGCTACGTCTCTGCTGGGCTACTTTTTGTCCTGTTGTTTAGTCAGAGAGAGGAGACTTTCCTTCCTTCCTTCCTCCTTTCCTCCCTTCCTCCCTCCTTCCCTCCTTTCCTTCTTTCTTTCTCTTCCCTTCCCTTCCTTTCCTTTCATTTTCCTTCCCGTCCTTTCTCCCCCACACCTTTCTGCCTACTGACTATCTTGTCATCCTTTTGAAGTTTTAATTTTCTGTGCCTCTTTCACATTAAAAAGGAAGCCTTCTTCCAAACTCTGACCAAAAGAACGTTGGAAATGTTATGCTTAAACATGCTTAAAGCCCTGGTTATCTGGCTTGCCTTCCAATTTTTCCTCCCCATAGATGGTAATACCTACATAAATGAAGTCCACAGAAACCGATGTGCCATATCTTGGAGAATCAGAGCATATCTCAGCTTCAGAATCTATGGCAAACACCTGCCTACAGGAAAGTGATTCTTATGGACTGGATGAGCAGGTGCACAAGCCTAGAGAGAAGACGAAAGGAGGGTGCAGAAGAACTGCAACACGAGCAGATAGCCTAGGATGGGTTATTACGCTTTTACCAGTGGGAATTTTGATCCCATCGGAACGCAGGAGTCAAAGCTGACTCTGTGTTTCTGCCTTTGGTCCAGAACCTGCTACAGGTTCCTGTGTTGGCAGTGCCAGAGTCCCATACAAACACAATCACGAGGCTTGAATGTGAATCCTCTAGTTTCTTCTCTAGGTGGCTCTGGGACTCAGCATCTGTAAACTCTGGGATGATTTACTCTCAAGGAGAAGAGATGCTTCTCTAGCATCCCCAATCTCCAACTGCTATTGACCTTAGACTGCCAAGTCTCATGAGGTTACAACACAGAGAGAGTGAGCCTCTTATTGACTATGAACCCCTCTGTAGAGCCCTTGGTCTCAATGAGCAAAGCTAGGAAAATTTTAAGGACTCCCTTTGCTTCTTTAGCATGAAGTCTAGACTGAGAAATACCTTAGCAAACAGAAGAACTCTCACTTTCTCCAGGCCCCTTCTCATTATGGTTCCCTTGAGGTATCTACTTGGCCTTCCCAGAACACATATACCCCTTCCCTAGCCTCACAGGAGAAGAGATCTTTCCAAAACAAATATAGAGGGCCAAAGGGGAAAAAAGGAAAAGCCAAAGACACTGTGGCATTCATATTACAGGGTTTTTGATCATTTTCCTTATCACACCTGAAGCTCTACCCCTAACCCTGTGGCTCCAGTTTCTAGGCTTTAATCCAAATCAGTGCTTGTTCCATAGAGGTGGAGTGGGGGGATGGGGAGCAGCCTTGATGTCTTTCCCTAGAGGCTACCTTTCTCCAAGCTCTCTGCTGACTATGTAACTAAATCTATTTGCTTCTACTGGTAGAGAAATTGAGTTTCATAAATCATCATGCAGTTCACATGGGCACTAACATCAGATAAGCTGCGTGACAGCCTAGCTGTAACAAATCATTGCGTGTTGCTCTGCTGCTCTTCAGAGCCCTGAGATAAAGATTCCATGGAGCAATAACAAGCAGTCACGTTCCCGGGGGGCAGCCAGGACTACCCCTTTAACCCTTCAGTGCCTTTGCACACACTGGTGTTTTCTTTCTAGAAGGACCCCACTATCAACCACCAAACCAGCTCAGACACCCTCTGTGAAGCCTCCCCTGCCCCCAGCCCTGCCCCTCTCCCAGCAAGACCATAATGAATCATCCCCCTCTTAATACCCTAATGATACCCCTCTATTACTGTATTTTGAACATGATTATTTTTCTTCCTTATTGAACAGTAAATTGTAGGCAATAGAGAGCCAATGAATATTCCTGAGTAGGAAAAAAACCACGATCACAGTTTTGCTTCAGTCAGATGACTCTGGTGATAATGGAGCATGAAATTATTGGGAGAAAAACCCGAGATGGGCTGCCTGTACGTTGTTCTTACAGTGTGAGAGATGATGAGGTTGGGTCTAGGGTGGAACAGTGGGAATAGAGAGTCCGTGTGTGGGGCAAATGGTTAACGTGCTCTGCTGCTACCTGAAAGGTTGGAGGTTTTAGTCCATCTAGAGGTGCCACAGAAGAAAGACCTGTGATCTACTTGTTAAAAATCAGCCATTGAAAATTCTATGGAGCACAGTTCCATTCTGACACACAAGGGGCTGTCATGAGTCAGAATCAACTCAGAGGAAACTGGTTTCTTTGATTCCAGTGGGTTTGTTTTGATTTTTGTGAAAAATGGGATTTAGTTTTCTTAAAACTCTAGCCTTCCATGCGAGAGACCTGAGTTCCATTCCTGGCCAATGCACCACAAACGCAGCCGCCACCTGTCTGTCAGCGGAGGTTTGCATGTTGTTGTGATGCTGAACAGATTTTAGTGGCGCTTCCAAACGAAGATGACTAGGAAAAAAGGCTTGGCAATCTACTCCTGAAAAATCTGCCAATGAACCCTATGGATCACAATAGTCTTATCTCATTGTGCATGGGGTTGCCATGAGTTAGGCGCCAACTTAAAGTTAGCTAACAACAACAGTGATCATCAAAACAGGGAAGAGATTATTGTACGTGTATTAAAGAAGCCTGGTACATACTGGGCTCTCGGTGACTGTTGCCTCCCTTTCTCCCCCTGTGACAGCCACAGTTCTGGGCTCTCACCATTCTTTAGGAGAAGCAGAGCTGGGAGAAGAGTGATATGGAAGTGAACGCGGGCAGAGGACTCATCAGTTATAGGTGAAAATGACCGACCTAAATTGTTCCAGGCAGATGGATGAATAGCTTTATCGCTCTTGCAGCCCAGTGGTATAATAAATCTATTCATACCAGATTTGGATTTTAACCATGGACAACAAGAGGCTAAGTTTCTACACTAAAGAAGATTGTTAAAATTCATGGAGCAGAAAAGCTCTTTAAGAGACAAGATTCATGATGGCCTTTTTTGTCAGGAAGTAGAAGATTTATTGCAAGGAAAGGTTCTAATGTATGTATGCCAGATGCCCTCCCTCCTTCGGATAGAAGAGAAAGAGACACAGTGGGAGCACTGCCAAGGGTGTTCATTTGTGTGATCTCTTAAAATGCCACCTCCTCTCTTTTTTGTTTGGCTTCTTTGAGCCAGGTCAGGCCAGAATCAAGCCACTCGGACCTTTAGCAACTTGTTTATTTATTTCTACCTATAGACTGGAAATAATCATACTTGCCTTATCGACTTCACAGGGTTGTTGTTAGGATAGAGGCAAAGGGAAGGGGCTGTTATGGGTTGAATTGTGTCCTCCAAAAAGATATATTGAAATCCTAACCCCTAGTACCCGTGCACGTGAGCTTATTTGGAACTAGAGTCATCGCAGATGCTATCACTTAAGTTAACAAGAGGTCATTCCAGAGTAGTGTGGGCCCTAATGCAATACGACTGGGCTATAAGGATAAAAAGAGGAAAAGAGACACAGATAGAGGGAAGATGCCCATGTGAAAACTGAGGCAGAGAGAGAAGTTATGCTGCCACAAGCCAAGGAATGCCTGGGGCTACCAGAAGCTGGGAGAGACAAGAAGGGATCTTCCCTAGAGCCTTGGAGAGAGCATGGTCGTGCTGATACCCTGAATTAGTATTTCTAGCTTCCAGAACTGTGCAAGAACACATTTCTGTTGTTTTAACCACCCAGTTTATGGTATTTTGTTACTGCAGTCCTAGGGAACTAAGGAGATATGGCACAGTGTTATATGTCTACCCCACAGAGGGTTCTTTTGAAAACAGAAACCTGAACCTGGTGCTTAAGCCTCAAAACAGCTTCCCACTGGCCTTACAAAAGCCCAGAATGTTCAGCATGACCCATAAGGCCCGGAACAGTCTGGCTCTACACATTTGCAGCCTAATCATGCCCTTCCTTGCTCTCCATACTCCAGCTACTTAGGCCTTCTTTTTAGTTTTTTTTACAATACCATGCTCTTCCCCACCACAAAGACTATTCCCTTTGTCTGGAATATTCTTCCTCTTCATCTTTACTTGGTTAACTCTCATCCTTCCTTTAACATTGAGCTTAAATTAATTCTATCAATTCACATCACAAATATTTACTGAGTGCCTACTGTGTGCCAGGCACTAGTCTAGGCACTGGCATACTGTAGTGAATAGGAAGGCACAGCCCCTGCTCCCATGGATCTCATATTTTAGCAGTAGGGAGATAGTGAATAAACAGGCAAAAAATGAATGAGCAAGATAATTTCTTATGGTGGGAAGTGCTGAGAAGGCAATAAAAGGCTCATGGGATAAGAAACGCCAATCTGAAGGATGGCAGGGGGGCAGGATAGGACAGAAAATGTTAGATTGAATCACCTCTCAGTGATAAGATCTGAGACTTGAATGATATCAAGGAGCACTCCAGACAGAGGCAGCAGCAAGTACAAAGGCCCTGAGGCAGGAATGAGATTTGTATGGTCAAGGAAAAACAAACAAACAAAAAAAAAGGGTAGAGAGATACAAGACAGGGTCACAGAGGTGAGCCCAGATCATCTAGGGTTACGTAGCCCCGGATAATTTTAAGTGTAAACAGAAGAGGATTTTAATTTACATTTATATTTTTAAAATATCACCCTCGATACTCTATGGAGAATGGCTGGTAGAGGTGACAGAGAGGAAGCCCAGGAGGGAGACTCTTTCGGAGATTCTTATAGGAGACAAGGTGGAGACATTGGTGGCAAAGATGAGGATGTTAGCAGTGGAATTGAAGAGAAGTGAGATATTTTTTGAATTAGAGCCAGTAGATCTTGTTCATGGATTGGATGTAGGGGAAGAGGAAAAGAGAGGGAAGGTAATGCAGAAGTATTTGACTTGAGCATATGTGAGTCCATCTGTGCTAGTCCTTTGTGCTATGATGAAGAAGAAGAGGAGAAATAACTCTGGGGGGAAATCAAGCTTTCAGCATTGCTGAGTTAACTTTCTTACGGAAGACTTTCCTGATCCCCTGTCCCGGTCAGAGCATCATATTGGTTGTTCCCAGAGCAACCTGAATTACTCCTTTGTAACAAGCCTAGCATTTTTCATTTGTCAGTATTTGTTCAAAAAAATGTCCCCACTACACCTGGACACCTGAAACACCAGTCTTGTTTAACTTTGTTTATCCAAGGCTTTGCACAGTGTTGTTGTTGTTAGATGCTGCCAAGTCAGTTCTGACTCATACCGACCCTCTGTACGGCAGAACTAAACACTGCCCCGTCCTGCACCATCCTCACAACCGTTGCTATGCTTGAGCTCATCGTCGCACCCACTGTATCAGGCCACCTTGTTGAGGGTCTTCCTCTCTTTCACTGACCCTCTACTTAACCAAGCATGATGCCCTTCTCCAGGGACTGGTTCCTCCTGATAACATGTTCAAAATATGTGAAACGAAGTCTCTTCATCCTCCCCTTGGCTGTACTTCTTCCAAGACAGATTTGTTTGTTCTTCTGGCAGTCCATGGTATATTCAATATTCTTTGCCACCATCACAATTAAAAGGCATCAATCTTTTTTTGGTCTTTCTTATTCATTCCCCAGCTTTTGCATGCATATCAGGCAATTGAAAATGCCACGGCTTGGGTCAGGTGCACCTTAGACCTCAAAGTGACGTCTTTGCTTTTTAACACTTTAAAGAGGTCTTTTGCAGCAGATTTGTTCAATGAAATATGTCTTTTGATTTCTTGACTGCTGCTTTCATGGATGTTGATTGTGGATCCAAGTAAAATGAAATCCTTGACAACTTCAATCTTTTCTTCATTTATCATGATGTTCCTTATTGGTCCAGTTGTGAGGTTTTCTTTATGATGAGGTGTAATCTATACTGAAGATTGTAGTCTTTGATCTTCTTCAGTAAATGCTTCAAGTGCTCTTCACTTTCAGCAAGCAGGTTGTACCATCTACATATCACAGGTTGTTAATTAGACTTTGTCCAATCCTGAGCCACATTCTTCTTCACATATAGTCCAGCTTCTCAGATTATTTGCTTAGCATACACGCTGAATAAATATGCTGAAAGGATACAACACCGACGCACTTTTTCTGATTTTAAACCACGCTTTATCCCCTTGTCCTGTTCGAACACTGCCTCTTGGTTTACAAACAGGTTCCTCATGAACACAACTAAGTGTTCTGGAGTTCTCATTCTTCCCAGTGTTACCCGTAATTTGTTATGATCCACACAATCAAATGCCTTTGCATAGTCAACAAAACAGGTAAACATCTGTCCGGTATTCTCTGCTTTCTACCAAGATCCACCTGACATCAGCAATGATATCCCTCATTGCACCATACTAGGCAATAATATGGTTTATAATAATAAAAACCAAACCAAAAATAAAAAATAAAAAAACCCACCCACTGCTGTCAAGTTGATTCTGACTCATAGCAACCCCATAGGGTTTCCAAGGCTGTAAATCTCTACGAAGGCAGACTGCCACATCTTTCTCCTGCAGAGCTGCTAGTGGTTTCCAACCACTGACCTTTCAATTAGCAGTTGAGCACATTAACCACTGTACCACCAGGGCTCCTTAAGATAACATAACCAAACATAAAATTATTTGACGTATAATATTAACAATGACACTTAAAAAAGTGGTTTTCTCTGTGCCAGATACTGTTCTGAGCACTTTATGTATATTAACTCACTTGATTTTTATAACCTCCTGAATTAGATACTATCATCACATCCATTTTACAGATATGAAAACTGAGGCAGAGAGAGAATAAGTAAATTTGTCCAAGGTCACACAACAAGCAAATACCAATAAACAAATAAAGTTATTTGACAAACAATATATATACATAGTTTTTTTTATGCTTCACACCAACACAGTGAGGTACATTTTTGTGTTCCCATTTTAGGTTTGAGGAAAGTAAGATGTACACCTCTTTAAGGCATCAGTTTTGGGAAGCAAGGTTGGCTGGATTTGAATACTCCAGAGGCTAACTCTGAAAGCCTCCAGCATGGAGGGCAGCATTGCACTGTAGTTGACAGCACTCACTCTGGAACCAAAGTGTCTCAGTTTGAAACCCATCTCTGCCATTTTTTAATTGTATGTGTGAGACCTTGGTCAATTCACTTAACTTTTTTGTGCTCGAGTCTCTCATCTGCAAATTATGAGGCTAATAATAGTGTCTGTCCTCATGAAGATTGAGTATGATAATATTTGTACCCAAAAACCAAACCTGTTGTTGTCAAGTTGATCCTGACTCACAGCAACCCTACAGGACAGAGTAGAACTGCCCATAGGGTTTCTAAGGCTGTAACCTTTAAGGAAGCAGACTGCCACTTCTTTCTCCAGCGGAGTGGCTGGTGGGTTTGAACTGCCAACCTTTCAGTTAGCAGCCGAGTGTTTAACCTTTGTGCTATCAGGGCTCCTTGACAATATTCGTAGAGCACATAAAATAATCTGGATACTATGGAGAGGAACTATAGTTTGCCTATAGGAAATGCCAAGGTGGGAGGCTCTTCTGCTCCTCTAAACCTTTCCCGTGGGACATTCATCCTGGATTAAGATGTTTGAATCAAGGAGTCTTTAGGGTTAGAGTTGAAAGTAACCTAATCCACTCCCTCCCCCCTCATCACACGGATAAGCAAGCTGCGGTGCGCTATGAGGGTAAGTGGGGTGAGATGCTACAAACTCCTGAAGAAACATGAGACCTTCTATGCATTCAAGGTTCTGTAATGATTGGGTATATAATAGCCAAAGCTAAAAAATCAGGCCTCTTTTGTGATTGAAAGAAACACCTTCCCAATAATTTCTGAGATAATGCACCAACCTCTCAATTTTCTGCATTTTGGGAGTCGAGGAGAACTGGGACATTAGCACGTACACTTACTTTTTACTTTTATCCTCCTACCAATCAAAAAGAAGCCTAGGCAGCTTTGATTTTCTTCTCCTTTTATTCCCTGTTCCAATCTTCTGGTGGAGGTGTTAATGAAAAATGAATTGGTCAAATCCCAGCTCATCAGGAGGAGGCAGAAAGGAATAAAGATTTAGGGTCGTCAGGCCGGAAATAATCAGTTTTGCCTATCTTGAAGCTGGCTTTAAAAAAAGGTATCTGAAATATCAGTCCTCTTGTTTCTTTAAAGAGCCTTCTCCAAGTTGCATCATTTTAGGTAAGGCAATTAACTCAGGGATGTCAGTCCTCATTTCCACTTGCACAACATAAATGGCTACTAATCCAGTCCCAGGAAGCTTGGTTGCTAAGTGGTTAAGCATTTGGCTACTAATTGAAAGATCTGCAGTTCAAACCCACCAGCCACACCTTGTGTAAAGATTTACAGCCTTGGAAACCCCATGGGGCAGTCCTACTTTGTCCTTTAGGACTGCCATCAGTCAGAATCAACTCAACGGTGGTGGGTTTTGAGGTTTTTATCCTGTTCCAGGTCCACTGGGCAAACTTGGCTTCAAGAAAGAACTGTCCTAATCTGACACATAAACCCATTGCCGTCAAGCCGATTCTGACTCATAGTGACCCTAAAGGACAGAGTAGAACCGCCTCATAACTGACACATAACCCGCATAAAATATTTGAACTACAATTTGAAATTGTGGTCTGGCATAATCCATACAATTCAGGGCTACCTACTTAGAAAATGACGCAAATGTTGCAATCCACTGGTAGAAATTTTGCTAAGGGCTGGTGGATGTGCAAATTGTTACAATTTGCCCAGAAAGCAATTTGGAAATACAGATCATGAATCTTAAAAATGCTCATACCCTTGGAGGAGGGGGCAAGATGGTGCTCTAGGCAGAAGCACCACGCCATCCCTCCACAGCAAAGATCCGAAAAACTAAGCCTAACAGAGAATCAACAATCCTGAAACCCTAGAACACCAAAGAAAGAGATAAAGAACTCAGCCAAACACCAAATGGAGTGAGAATACTAAAAGAGAACGGAGAGCGAGGAGAGACTCAGGCAGAGATTCCTTACCAGCTAACGCAGCATGGATCCACCATCTTGGATTCCTATCGGAGACCAGCGAACGGGAGAGCAGCCTTGCAGAGCATCTGGTCGGAGACAGAACGACTGCTTAGCTACACACATAACCATCTTCCCGCTGCATCCTACCTACCTGCACCATGCACTAGACATCACACCACCAAGCGGTGCAGGCACGCCCTATTGGAACCTGCCCAGCACTGACTACCGACCGTCCTGGTGGCTGCGGTGAGTGCCACAAGCAACCTGTCCCAGTGGCTCCTCCTCAGCTAGATCTGCCCAGCTGTACCACAAGGACGAAACAAACAAACAAAAAAAAATCTACAATCAATAAATGAGAGAAATATCTACTGAATGCCCCGAAAACAGCAAACAATATCAAAACATTTACAAAAACAAGACAAGATGGCTCCAATAGGCGTCCAAATTAAAACACCAGATAACTCTCCTGTGGAAGAAAATGCACTAGAAGTACCTGATACGGAACTCAAATCACTAATACTCGGAATTTTCCAAGAACTGAGGCAAAAAGCTGACAAACATGAGGAAAAAATAGACAAATTTATGAAAAATACAGACAAAAAATTGGAAGAATTCAGGAAGATGATGCAGGAAGAAAATGCCAAAATAAATTCACAACTCGAAATTATACAAAAACAACAATTAGAAATCCAAAAGATAAACAACAATATTTCAGAAATGGACGGTGTCATAGAAGGGCTGAGAAGTAGCTTTGAAACCATGGAAGACAGGATCAATGGAACTGAAGACAAACACTTGGATACAACTCTGTTTCAGGAAAACTCAGAAAAAAGAACAAAGAAAAATGAAGAGACCCTGAGAGTTATGTGGGACACAATTAAAAGCAAAACTTACGAGTGATTGGCATCCCAGAACAGGGGGAGAAAACAGAAAAC
This sequence comes from Dugong dugon, assembly GCA_030035585.1. Lineage (NCBI taxonomy): Eukaryota > Metazoa > Chordata > Mammalia > Sirenia > Dugongidae > Dugong > Dugong dugon. Next base: position 97,182,158 of record CM057462.1, read on the forward strand.
ACAGAGAGGATCATTGACGAACTGCTGACAGAAAACTTTCCCAACATCATGAAAAATGAAAAGCTGGCCATCCAAGAAGCTCAACAAACCCCATATAGAAGAGACCCCAAAAGAAAATCACCAAGACATATATTCACACTCGCTAAAACTAAAGACAAACAAAGAATCCTGAGAGCAGCTCGTGAAAAACAAGAAGTCACATACACAGGAGAAACAATAAGACTAAGCTCAGATTATTCAGCAGAAACCATGCAGGCAAGAAGGCAATGGGATGACATATATAAAATCTTGAAAGAAAAAAATTGTCAGCCAAGAATAATATATCCTGCAAAACTCTCATTCAGATTTGATGATGAAATTAGGTCATTTCCAGATAAACAGAAACTAAAGGAATATGCAAAAGTCAAACCAAACTTACAAGAATTATTAAAGGGAGTTCCTCGATCTGAGGACAAACAGCTTCAGCCCTCAGGCAGGACCTAGGACCTAGGATGCAGGTTCACATGAACCAGATACCATTCTAGGAACTGAACTACAGAGGACTTTCCAAAAACAAAAGATATACAACAGGGAATCAGAGAAATCAATCAAAGGATGACAACAACATCAAAACAATGAAAGAGGGAACAAACAGCATAGGTATAGAACCTTCTAAAGGAGAGGAAGGCAAGGCAATACCAAGTAATGGTAGACTGCTTCAAAATTATAAAGATAAGGGTAAAATTCATGGTAACCACAAAAAAAGTTAACAAACCAACTCATAAAAATAAAGACGAAAAACATAGTCTCAACAAAAACAAAACCTACAAAAACAAAAGAAATGAACACAAAATCCACAAACAAAAGTAACTCAGCACAAGAGAGTAAGAAGAACAAAGAAAACTTCAGCATCAAAAAAAAAAAGCACTACAAAATGACAGCAACAAACTCACATCTATCAATAATTACACAGAACGTAAATGGACTCAATGCACCCATAAAGAGACGGAGAGTGGCAGAATGGATAAGAAAACAGGATCCATCTATTTGCTGTCTACAAGAGACACACCTTAGAAACAAAGATGTGAATTTATTAAAAATCAAAGGTTGGAAAAAAATATATCAAGCTAACAACTATCAAAAAAAAGCAGGAGGGGCAATTCTAATCTCAGATAAAATAGACTTTAAAACAAAATCTACCATAAAAGACAAAGAAGGACACTATATAAAGATTAAGGGGATGATCCATCATGAAGAAATAACCATAATAAATATCTATGCACCCAATGACAGGGCTCCAAAATACATAAAAAAAACCCTAACAGCACTGAAAAGAGAAATTGACAGTTCCACAATAATAGTAGGAGACTTCAACACACCACTCTCAGTAAAGGACAGAACAACTAAAAAGAAACTCAGCAAAGATACAGAAGACCTAAAGGACACAATCAGCCAACTGGACCTCATACACATATATAGAACAATCCATCCAACCGCTGCAAAGTACACATTCTTTTCCAATGCACATGGAACGTTCTCCAGAAGAGACCACATCTTAGGCCACAGAGCAATCCTCAACAAGATCCAAAGTGCTGAGATAATTCACAGTATCTTCTCTGACCACAATGCCATCAAGGTAGAAATTAACACTAGAAAGAGCAAGGAAAAAAAATCAAACACATGGAAACTGAATAATAATCTGCTTACACATCAATGGGTAATAGAAGAAATCAGAGATGGAATTAAAAAATATCTAGAATCAAATGAAAATGAAAACACATCATACCAAAACCTTTGGGAAACAGCAAAGGCAGTCCTCAGAGGACAATTTATAGCAATAGATGCACATATCAAAAAAGAAGAAAGAGACAAAATCAAAACATTAACTACAGAACTCAAACAAATAGAAAGAGAACAACAAAAAAAGCCTACAACCACCGGAAGAAAGGAAATAGTAAAGATCAGAGCAGAAATAAATGAAATAGAGAACAGAAAAACAATAGAAAGAATCAACAAAACCAAAAGTTGGTTCTTGGAAAGAATCAACAAAATTGACAAACCACTGGCCAGACTGACAAAAGAAAAACAGCAGAGGGCACAAATAACCCAAATAAGAAATGAAATGGGGGACATTACAACAGACCCAACTGAAACAAAAAGGATTATAACAGAATATTATGAAAAATTATATTCCAACAAATTTGAAAACCTAGAGGAAATGGATAAATTTCTAGAAACATACGGCCTACCAAACTACAACAAAGTGATATTGAAAATCTGAACAGACCCATAACAAGAGAAGGGATTGAAAAGGTAATAAAAAAACTCCCAACCAAAAAAAGCCCTGGCCCAGATGCCTTCACTGGAGAATTCTACAAAACATTTACAGAAGAGCTCGTACCAGTTCTACTCAAGCTATTTCAGAGCATAGAAGAGGAAGCAAAACTTCCAAATTCATTCTATGAAGCCAGCATAACGCTGATACCAAAACCAGGCAAAGACATCACAAAAAAAGAAAATTACAGACCAATATCTATCATGAATATAGATGCAAAAATTCTGAACAAAATTCTAGCCAATAGAATTCAGTATCATATCAAAGAAATAATACACCACGACTAAGTAGGATTCATACCAGGTATGCAAGGATGGTTCAACATTAGAAAATCCATCAACGTAATCCACCACATAAATAAAAGGAAAGAAAAAAATCACATGATCATCTCAATTGATGCAGAAAAGGCATTTGACAAAGTCCAACACCCATTCCTGATAAAAACTCTCAATAAAATAGGTATAGAAGGGAAATTTCTCAACATAATAAAGGGCATCTATGCAAAACCAACAGCCAACATCATTCTTAACAGAGAAAGGCTGAAAACATTCCCCTTGAAAACAGGAACAAGACAAGGATGCCCTTTATCACCACTCCTATGTAACATTGTGCTGGAACTTCTAGCTAGAGCAGTAAGGCAAGAGAAAGAAATAAAGGGCATCCAAATGGGTAATGAAGAAGTTAAACTCTCCCTGTTTGCAGATGATATGATACTATACATAGAAAACCCTAAAGACTCCACGAGAAATTTACTGGAACTAATAGAAAGATTCAGCAGAGTAGCAGGATACAAGATAAACATTCAAAAATCAGTTGGATTCCTATACACCAGTAAAGAGAACATTAAAAAGGAGATCAGGAAATCAATACCATTTTCAATAGCCCCTAAAAAGATAAAATACTTAGGAATAAATCTGACCAGGAATATAAAAGACCTATACAAAGAAAACTACAAAACACTTCTGCATGAAATCCAAAGGGATCTACATAAATGGAAAAACATACCATGCTCATGGATAGGCAGACTCAACATTGTGAAAATGGCAATTCTACCTAAAGCAATCTACAAATACAATGCAATCCCGATACAAATACCAACAACATTCTTCAAAGAGATGGAAAAACTAATTATTTAACTTTATATGGAAAGGGAAGAAACCCCGAATAAGTAAAGCACTACTGAAGAAGAAGAATAAAGTTGGAGGACTCACACTACCTGACTTGAGAACCTACTATACAGCTACAGTACTCAAAACAGCCTGGTACTGGTACAACAACAGAGACATTGACCAATGGAACAGAATTGAGAACTCAGATGTAAATCCATCCACCTACGGTCACCTGATTTTTGACAAGGGCCCAAAATACATCAAATGGGGAAAAGACAGTCTTTTTAACAAATGGTGCTGGCAAAACTGGATATCCATTTGTAGAAAAATGAAACAGGACCCATACCTCACACCATCTACAAAAACTACTTCAAAATGGATCAAAGACCTGAATATAAAGCCTCAAACTATAAAATTCATAGAAGAAAAAATAGGACCAACACTTCAGGCCTTAATACATGGCATTAACAGGATACAAACCATAAACATCAACACAAAAAACCCAACAGATAAATTAGATAATTGGGATCTTCTAAAAATCTAACATCTATGCTCTTCAAAAGACTTCACCAAAAGAGTTAAAAGAGAACCTACAGACTGGGAAAAAATTTTTGGACAGTACAAGTCAGACAAAGGTCTAATCTCCATAATCTACAAGAAAATCCAACACCTCTACAACAAAAAGACAACCAATCCTATCAAAAAATGGGCAAAGGAAATGAACATACACTTCACCAAGGAAGACATTCAAATGGCCAACAGACACATGAGGAAATGCTCGTGATCACTAGCCATTAGAGAAATGCAAATTAAAACCACAATGAGATACCATCTCACCCCGGCATTACTGGCACGAATCAAAAATACTGGAAATAACAAATGTTGGAGGGGCTGCGGGGAGATGGAAACTCTTATGCACTGCTTGTGGGAATGCAAAATGATGCAACCATTTTGGAAAATGATATGGCGCTTCCTCAGAAAGCTAGAAATAGACATACCATTCGATCCAGCAATCCCACTCCTAGGAATATATCCTAGAGAAATAAGAGTCATCACTCGAATAGACATATGCACACCTATGTTCATGGCAGCATTATTCACAATAGCAAAACGATGGAAACAACCTCGATGTCCATCAACAGATGAATGGATACACAAACTATGGTACATACACACAATGGAGTACTATGCAACGAGAAAGAACAACAATGAATCTGTGAAGCATCTCATAACATGGATGAAACTGGAGGACATTATGCTGAGTGAAATAAGTCAATCACAAAAGGACAAATATTGTATGAGACCTCTATTGTAAAAACCCATGAAAAAATTCACATGCAAAATGTAACAGTCCTTGTTGGTTACCAGGGATGGGAGGGGGAGGAAATACTAAATAGGTAATAGGTAAGTGGTAACTTGGGTGAGAGGTGAGATAGTACATAGTACAGGGGAAACTAACACAACCTGCACAAGGAAAGGTCATGGAGGCCCTATAGACACATCCAAACCCCCCGAGGGACTGAGTTGTTGGACGGAGGGCTCTGGGGACCATGATCTCGGGGAACATCTAGCTCAATTGGCATGACACTACTTATAAAGATAATGCTCTACATTCTACCTTGGTGAGTAGTGTCTGGGGTCTTAAAAGCCTATGAGCGGCCATCTAAGATACTCCACTGATCTCATCCCTTCGGGAACAAGGGAGAATGAAGAGAACAGGATTCAACGAAAAGATTAGTCCAAACGACTAATTGTCCACAGCTACCAAGGCCTCCACCGGACTGAGTCCAGTACAGCTGGATGGTGCCCGGCTACCACCAATGACTCCTCTGACCAGGATCACAACAGAGGGTTCTGGGCAGAGCTGGAGAAGGATGTAGAGCATAATTTTAATTCCCCCCCCCCAAAAAAAGAAGAAGACCAGATTTACTGGCCTAAAGAATACTAGAGAAACCTCAAGAGTGTGGCCCCCAGACACCCTTTCAGCTCAGAGGTGAAGTTACCTTTGAGGTTCGATGTTAAGCCTGGGAATGGACAGCCCAGAAAAACTAAATGGGACTAACGAGGTACAGGAGTCCGGTGACAAGGGCCAGAAGGCAGAGGGAGAGTAGGAAACTGATGATAAGGAACACAAATTGAATAAGGACACTGTCGATGTATTGTGAGATTGTTGACCACTGCTATAGGGCAACATTTGTAGTAACTATTAAATGGGAGGCTGTTTTGTCCTGTAAGCCTTCATCTTGGGTGAGAATGGCAGCACAATTGGAAGAGCATAGTCAATATCACTTAAATGTGTAAGTAAAAAGTTTTGAAATGGTGTTTAAATAAAATAAAATAAAATAAAAAAAAAGAAAAACAAATGAGACTAAAGAGGTACAATAGTCCACTGACAAGGTCCAGAAGACAGAAGGGGACAAGGAAGTCCCCTGGTGATAGGGAACACAAGGTGGAGTAAGGATATTCTTGATGTGCTGTGAGATTGTTAACCATTGTCATAGGGCAACATGTGTAGTAACTGTTAAATGAAAAACTATTTTGTTCTGTAAGCCTTCATCTTAAGTGAGAATAACAGCACAGTTGGAAGAGCGTAGTCAATGTCACTGAACTGTGAATGTAGAAATTCTTGAAACAGTGTATCTTTGGCCATCTGTAATTTTCATCAAAAAAAAAAAAAAAAAGGTTGAGAATTTAGAGGCTTAATACGTTGTGTGGTTGTTAACCAATGTCATAGAACAACATGTGTGCTACTATTTCATGAGAAACTATTTGCTCTGTAAGCTTTCACCTGAAGTACAATAAAAAAAAAAAAAAAAAAGCTCATACCCTTTAAGCCAGTAATTTCACTCCTGGAAACTGAACTTCAGGAAATATTCAAAGACAAGGCTAAGGTTTATTAACAAGGTTGTTCCCTACAGGACTATTTGCAACTATAAAAAGAAAAAAAAAAAAGGAACCAAAGTAAATATCAACAATAGCCAATTGCTTAAATTAATTATGTCATTATTTCAATCAATTGAATATGAGGTTGTTAACCATTTCAAGAAATGCTTAATGGCATGGGGAAAATTTCACAATATGATACAAAGGAGGAAAAATACAACCCTAGAATCCCAAACTACAAGCAGCACAATCCCAATTTTGTCAATCATTTTGATTGACCTACCTACCTATTTATCTATCCTTTATCTCTCAATCTACCTGGAGGATATCTGCCTAGAAAAAAATGAAAACAAATATCTATCCTTCATCTCTCAATCTACCTGGAGGATATCTGCCTAGAAAAAAATGAAAATAAATATATTAACAGTAATTGCCTTGGAGTATTGGTCTCATGGGTGTTTTTCATCTTCATACTTTTCTGTATTTTCCAAATTTCCTGTACTGACCCTGTGCTATTTTATAATGAGAAAAAGAGTTGTAAAGAATATCTGCTGCAGAAACAAATGGATAACGCTTGTCTCTTCTTTTTTGACTGCAAAGACATTATAACTACTTATTCTCCCTGCCTTCAGTCTCCCTCTACTTCAACTCTCCTGCTACACCATCTGCCACCCCAATTTTTCAGAACTATTATTTTTATTACATCATCCCTTGCTTTAAATGGTTCTCTGGCTCCCCACTGCCTATATAAATAATGACCTAACTCCTTGGCCCAGCCTTCCAGGTCTTCAGCAATCTGGTTCTGGTATACTATCTGTTATGGATCAAATTGTGTTCCACCACAATATGTGTTGGACTCCTAACCCCTAGTGGATGCCATCCTGTTTGGAAATAGGGGTTTCTTTGTTATATTAATTAGACCATACTGAGTAGACCAAAAAAACCAAACCTGTTGCCATTGAGTACATTCTGACTCATAGTGACCCTATAGAAGTAGGGTGGGTCCTAAATCTAATCACTTCTGAGTTATAAAAACAGAATAGACACAGAGAGACACACACACAGGGGAAGAAAGACAACATATGAGAATCGTCTACAAGCAAAGACAGTGGCATCACAAGGGGGCTGCAGGGGGTGTGCATTGCACCCCTGACGCTGTCAGAAGGAGTGATGGAGTGACACCAAAATGACCCCAGGGTCTGTGGCAGTGGTGGTGGCGACAGCAGGTGAGCTGGCACTGCTAGAGGAGGGGCCACCAAGGCAGTGACATCACTAGGGTTGGTGTCATCCCCCCATTCCCACTAACCCCCTAACTGTAAATGAGAGTGCAGGCAGCCTGGCCAAGGGGCTCACCATTGGGCAGAGAGGAGGGTCTTAGCCTTGGCCAATGTGAAATGAGAGGAGCAGTGGGGAGCTGGGGGGGTGGTGAGGGCAGGGCCGGGAGGGTCAGGGCCATTGCAGCACTCGGCCCTGTGCAGGGCAGGTGGGGCCAGGCTGTTCTGTCCACCAGGGGCTGTTCACCAGCCAGCCCCACCCACCCCAGGAAGTTTGGGGGGGTGACACCATGAGTCATCGCACTGGGTGACACCAACTCTAGTGACTGAGGAAAGAAACACTAAGGATTGTCCACAGACACCAGAATTAGGAGAGAGGCTCACAGAAGAAATCAACATACCTGACATCCTGATTTACACTTTTAGCTTCTAAAACCGTGAAAAAATAAAATTTTACGTTCTTTAAAACCACCAGCTTGTGGTATTTGTGTTATAGCAGCACTAGGTAACTAAGACACTGTGTATTTTTATTAGTAGTTCTTCTTCTCAAATCCCCATTCAACAGGTATTTATGAAGCACCAACTCTGTGCCAAGCTGGCTCTGTGTTTCCTTCCTATCTTCCAACACACCCCACATATTGTGTCTGCTCTGGACATGCTTTGTGTACTCCCACCTAGGGGCCTGTCTCAGTTCACAAAGACCCTCTCCTCAGCAAGCCCCTTACAGGACCCGTCATGGAAGACCCTCTCAGAGACATGTCCTCATCTTTCTAACTGGAGCACATGCTCTAGTGACTTAGGAAATTGCCTTAATCTCTCCTTGTTTCAGCATTCCCATTTGTTTAAGGATAATAGTAAAAAATAATACCCACCTTATACTTCTGTTAAAAAGATCAAAAGGCTGTAATTTTTACAGAAGGTTGTTGTTTTTAGGTGCCACAGAGTCGGTTCTGACTCATAGCGATCCTATGTACAACAGAATAAAATGCTGCCCCATCCTGTGCCATCCTCACAATCGCCGCTATGTTTGAGCCCATCATTGCAGCCTCTGTGTCAGTCCATCTTGTTGAAGGTCTTCCTCTCTTTCGCAGACCCTCTACTTCACCAAACATGATGTCCTTCTCCGGGGACTGGTCTCTCCTAATAACATGTCCAAAGTACATGAAATGAAGTCTCACCATTCTTGCTTCTAAGGAGCATTCTGGCTGTCCTTCTTCCAAGACAGATTTGTTCATTCTTCTGGCAGTCCATGGTATATTCAATATTCTTTGCCAACACCATAATTCAAAGGCATCAATTTTTCTTTATTCATTGTCCAGCTTTCACACGCATATGAGGCGATTGAACATACCACGGCTTGGGTCAGGCGCACCTTAGACCTCAAAGTGACAGCTTTGCTTTTTAACACTTTAAAGAGGTCTTTTGCAGCAGATTTGTCCAACGAAATATGTCTTTTGATTTCTTGACTGCTGCTTTCATGGACGTTGATTGTGAATCCAAGTAAAATGAAATCCTTGACAACTTCAGTCTTTTCTTCATTTATCATGATGTTCCATATTGGTCCAGTTGTGAGGGTTTTTTTTATGTTGAGGTGTAATCTATACTGAAGGCCCTATGATCTTCATCAGTAAGTGCGTAAAGTCCCCGTCACTTTTAGCAAGCAAGGTTGTGTCATCCATGTATCACAGGTCGTTAATGATGCTTCCTCTGGTCCTGATGCCACATTCGTCTTCATATAGTCCAGCTTCTCTGATTATTTGCTCAGCATACAGATTGAATAAGTATGGTGAAAGGATACAACCTTGATGCACACCTTTCCTGATTTTAAACCATGCATTATCCCCTTGTTCTGTTCAAACAACTGCCTCTTGATCTATGTACAGGTTCCTCATGAGCACAATTAAGTGTTCTGGAATTCCCATTCTTTGCAGTATTATCCATAATCTGTTATGATCCACACAGTCAAATGCCTTTGCGTAGTCAATAAAACACAGGTAAACATCTTTCTGGTATTCTCTGCTTTCAGCTAAGATCTATCTGACATCAGCAATAATATCCCTCTTTCCACATCTTCTTCTGAATACACGAGTATAATTTTGCTGAAGATAATTCAAAAGTGGTTGCGGCAGTACACCAACAGGGAACTGCCAGAAATTCAAGTAGGATTCAGAAGGATTATGGAAGGAGCCCTGGTAAACACATAAAATGCTTAGAAAAGTGCCATAACAGCTCAAGAACTCTTCCTGTCAGTATTAGTAAATTCTCAAAGGTCGGACCCTAGTCTCATTTCACTTTACAACTTGAAGGGGACTTAGCACTTTGCTCTGTGGCCGGTTTGGTAAACAATGAATATTTGTTGAATGTCTGTATGGATGGATGACAGTTATAGGGTGCAAACTTTACTGACCGTTCCTCTTCTCCTTTCTGGGTACCCTGTGACTACAAACAATACCCATATCACTCATGGGGTCAATGCAATGTCAGGTCTAACCATTATGATCATGGACTGACCTCATGTAGTAGACGTATAGTATAGCACTATGTTTCTTCTGCTCCTAGAGCACTTGTGGGGATGGATGCTTTATATCCTGCTCACAATTTTCTACATTGCTCATGTTTTTTAAAATGCCATGTTTTAGCATAGCTACCTTATATTTTCTAACCTTACTAATTTTCCTGGCCACGAGCCTGAGTAAAATTACATTAAGCTTCTCATGTTAAGCCCACACATTATATTATTCCAAATGAATGTCACTAACTGAGTGGGCGGTGAAATGCCCTTTGCAACTCATTTGAGAGTTAGAGAAAAAGAAACAAATCAAGGTAAAAAAACAACCAATATATTTGAATGACTACTACACGCCAGGTAGTATAATAACCCTTTTCATACATTTACTTTGGTGAAAATGTTAAAAGCACTTAGAAGCTGTGTGACAAATTAATTTGTCCCTCTAAGCCTTTGTTTTTGTTTCCCCAAGCCACACTATTCCCTGCCCAGATACCTCTTCTGTCTTGTCAACCGCCCACTAGAAAACTCTACTTGGATGTCCAGAGCAGAGTTAATTGTTTTATACCTCAAACTTGCTCTTTCTCCTGTCTGCCCACCATCCATCCACTCAGTGGCCCAACTCAGAAGCCTGGGAATCATCCTTTCCTCCTTCCTCTCCCCTCATAAGTAAGTCATCACGCTTGCCAGTGGCCATCCAAGATAAAACAATTGGTCTGTAACTGCCTGGAACAACAGAGGAAGAAGAAAATCCAAGAACAAGTGAAGAAACTGGCTACAGGACTAATTGCCTCCATGAACCACTGCTTCCTCAACATGAGACCAGAAGAACTGGATGGTGCCTGGCTACCATCACCAAACATTTCAACTGGGGACATAATAGATGGACCCTGATAAAAAGGGAAAAAATGTGGAATGGAGCTTCAAATTCCCAAAGAATGCAAACTTACTGGACCCATTAAGGCTGAAGGAACCCCTGAGACTATTGCTTTGTTTACTGTATCTACTTTACACCTCTTATCCTCCCCTTACTCTCCGTATTTACAACTAAAACTTCAGTTCAGGCCACTTTCATGTCTGAACCGTTTTATGGTAACAGCTTCCTAATTGGTCCTCCACCCAACCTTCTTGGCCCTACTAATCCATTTTCCTCATGATAGCCCAAGATCTTTCCAAAAATCAAAACAAAAACAAAATCTTACCTTATCATTCCCTGGCTTTTAAGCCTTCAATGTGTCTCCATAAACTTCTTGCAAGCCTCATATCTTCAACCTATCTGCTTCTTCACTTCACATTTTGAGTTTTAGGTTCAAGATTAGAGGTTCTCAAGTGTGGTCCCAGGACTCTAAGTTGCCAGAGATCTTTTCAAGTGTTCCCAGAGGCCAAAACTATTTTTATAATAATACGAAGACATTACTTGCTTTATTTGCTCTTGTTTTCTCATGAGTACTCAGTAGAGTTTTCCCAAGGCTATATGACTCAAGATATCACAATAGATTGAATGCAAAAGTAGGTATGAGAATCCAGCTAAAATTCTTTTTTTTTTTCAGTTTTTTTTAAAAATTGTACTTTAGATGAAGATTTACAGAACAAATAGATTCTCATTAAACAGTCAGTACACATATTGTTTTATTACACTGGTTAACAACCCCATCACATATCAACACTTTCCCTTCTTGACCTTGGAGGACCTTTTTTTGGTAAAAATATACTAGCCAAATTACTCCATTTCAAAAGTTTCAACATGTACAATTCAGTGACATCGATTACATTCTCCCAGTTGTGCTGCTATTCTCACTATCCTTTTCCAAATTATTCCATCACCATTATCTTCAACTCACTGCCCCCTGGGCTTCCCATTAAACCTTTTGAGTTGCTATTGTCAATTTGATCTCACATAGGTAATTCTTTTTTTTTTTTTTGTACCTTAGATGGTTTGCAGAACAAATAGTTTCTCATTGAACAGTACACATATTGCCCTATGACAATGGTTAACAACCCCATGACACGTCATCACTGTCCATTGTCAACCTTGTGTTCCCTATCACCAGCTTTTCTGTCCCCTCCTGCCTTCTAGTCCTTGTCCCTGGACTGCTGCACCTCATTAGTTCCGTTTTGTTTTATGAGGCTGTCTAATCCCCGGCTGAACAGTGAACTTTGGGAGTGACTTCACCACTGACCTAAAAGGGTGTCTGGGGGCCATACTCTCTGGGTTTCTCCAGCCTGTCAGGCCAATAAATCTGGTCTTTTTTTTTTGTGAGTTAGAATTTTGTACTACATCATTTTCCAGCTCTGTCCAGGACCCTCTACTGTGATCCCGGTCAGAGCAGTCAGCGATGGTAGCTGGGCACCACCTAGCTGTACAGGACTCAGTCTGGTGGAGGCTGTGGTAGCTGTGGTCCATTAGTCCTTTGGACTAATCTTTTCTTTGTATCTTGTTCTGTTCATTCTCCCTTGCTTCCGAAGGGGTGAGACCAGTGGAGTATCTTAGATGGCTGCTCACAGGCTTTTAAGACCCCAGATGCTACTCACCAAGGTAGAAAGTAGAACTTTGACTTTATAAACTGTGGTATGCCAATTGAGCTAGATGTTCCAAGAGACCTTGGTCCCCACAACCCTCTGCCCAGAAATTCAGTCCTTCAGGGATTTTGGATGTGTCTATGGAGCTTCCATGACCTTGCCTTTTACAAGTTGTGCTTGCTTCCCCAGTACTGTGTACTGTCTTACCCTTCATCAAAGTTACAACTGATCTATTGTCTATTTAGTTCCCCCACCCCTCCCATCCCTCATAACCAACAAAGATTATTTCTTTTTGTGTGTAAACTTTTACGTGAGTGTTTATAATAGAGGTCTCATACAATATTTGTCCTTTTGTGATTGACTTATTTCACTCAGCATAATGTCCTCCAGTTTCATCCATGTTATGAGATGCTTCACAGATTTATCATTGTTCTTTATTGTTGCATAATACTCCATTGTGTGTATGTACAATAGTTTCTTTATCTGTTCATCTGTTGATGGGCATCTAGGTTGTTTCCATCTTTTTGCTATTGTGAACAGTGATGCAATGAATATGGGTGTGCATATGGCTATTTGTGTGACAGCTCTTATTTCTGTAGGATATATTCCTAGGAATGGGTTTGCATTTTCTAGGGCCTTTTTTTTTTGTGGTGCTGACATTTTCTTTGTTCCTCTTACTCTCCTGAGCTGAGTTCCTTTTGTGTGTGGATTTCTTTTTCATTTATTTTGTTTCTGTAGGTTTTGTTTTTACTGAGACTTTATGTTTTTCTTCTTTATTTTGATGAGTAGGTTTGTTAACTTTCTTTGCGGTTACCTTGAAATTTACCCTTATCTTCCTAGAGTTGAACCAGTTTATTATTATGTGCTATCACCTTGCTTTCCTCTCCATTAGAAGGTTCTATACCTATACCATTTATTCCCTTTTTTATTGTTCTGATGCTGTTATAATTTACAAATTAACTTCTCTGGTTCCCTGTTGCAATTATTTTGGTTTTGCATAGTCCTTAAGAGTTCATTTCCTAAGTTGGTATCTGGCTAGTACAATCCTGTGTCCTATATTCAGCCTGTGGTCTGATGTTGTTTGTTCTCAGATTGAAGGACTCCCTTTAATAAGTCTTGTAAGTTTGGTTTTTACATAGTCCCTTAATTTCTGTTTATCTGGAAATGACAAAATTTCACCACTGTATTTGAACAAGAGTTTTGCAGGATATGTTATTCTTGGCTGTCAATTTTTTTCTTTCAAGGTTTTATATTTGTCATCCCATTGCCTTCTTGCCTGCATGGTTTCTGCCAAATAATCTGAGCTTCATCTTACTGTTTCTCCTCTGTATATGACTTTTTGTTTTTCTCAAGCTGCTCTCAGGATTCTTTGTCTTTGGTTTTAGTGACTGTGATTATGACATGCCTTAGTGATGATTTTCTTTTGGGGTCTATCCTATATGCGGTTCACTGAGCTTCTTGGATGGTCACCTTTTCATCTTTCATGATATTGGGGAAATTTTCTGTAAGCAATTCTTCAATGATCCTCTCTGTGTTTTCTGTTTTCTCCCCCCTGTTCTGGAACTCCGATCACTCAAAGATTTTTGCTTTTGATTGTATCCCACATAATTCTCAGGTTTCTTCATTTTTCTTTGTTCTTTTTTCTGATTTTTCCTCAGAGTTGAATCCAAGTGTTTGTCTTCAATTTCACTGATCCTATCTTCCACCATTTCAAAACTGCTCCTCAGCCTTTCTATGACACTGTCCATTTCTGAAATCTTGTTGTTTATCTTTTGGATTTCTAATTGTTGTTTCTGTATGGTTTCTAGTTGTGAATTTATTTTAGAATTTTGTTCCTGTATTATTTTCTTGAATTCTTCCATCTTTTTGTCTGTATTTTTGATGAATTTGTCTGCCTTTTCCATGAATTTGTCTATTTTTTCCTCATTTTTGTCTGCTTGTTGCTTCAACTCTTGGATAATTCTGAATATTAGAGATTTGAATTCCCTTATCAGTTAGGTCTAGTGCCTTTTCTTCTACTGGAAAATTATCTGGTGTTTTATTTTGGATGCCTACTGGAAACATCCTGTCCTGTTTTTGTAAATTTTTTAATATTGTTTGCTGTCTTTGGGGCATTCAGTGGTTATTTTCCTCGTTTATTGATTGTAGATTTGTTTGTTTCATCCTGCTTTTTTGTTTTATTTGGTTATGTCTAAGCAGGCAGGCTGTGTGTTCTTTGTTATTTGCTCATCCATGAGCATGATACTTTTCACCTCCTTCTCCAAAGGGCGGGGTCAGTCACTCAGGTATGGTACAGCAGAGCAGGTCCAGCTGAAGGTGAGTTGCTGGGATGGGTTGTTTGTGGCACGCACCAGGGCCGACAGTGCAGACTGGGAATCAATTCAGGGCAGGCTCCAGTAGGCTGTGCCTGTGCTGCTTGGGAGTGTGATGTTCAGTGCATGTGCAGGTAGGCAGAAAGGAGGGGGCAGATTGTGATGTGTGGAGCTAAGATGAGTATGGAAAGATTAGAGAGAGGAGAGAGGAACAGGAGCCAAAAACAAACAAATAAACAAATAAACAAGAGTGCTAAGGGAGCTTGCTATTGGAGTGGAGAGATGAGAGACTGAGAAATGGAGAAAAACAAAAATAAAAAAAGGAATAAAAGATAAAAAGGGAATAAATCGGAAACTGGAAATGAAGAAAGACAAAAAGGGAATAAGAGTGAGAAGAAAATAAAACAAAGAAAAAAAAAACCCCAAAACCAGAAAAAAGAAATGCCCCTAGGAATTTCCTTGTGCGTCTGTGCAGAGTAAGGGAATAGCTCCCAAGCTGCATGGTACTGCCTGGCTAGAAGGGGCTCCCAAACCAAGAAAAGAAAAATAAAACAAACAAACAGATCAGAACAAATCAGAGCAAACAAACCAACAAAAAAGCCCCGGGGGTTCCACCAGTGTGGCGGCATGGGCCGGGAAGCAGTTTCACAGTTGAGTGGTGTTTTGCAGCCTTTCAGGAAGAGGCAAAGATGGCACACAGAGCCAGGTATTTGAGAGAAAGGAGGGGGAGGTGGTGAGAGATAAGGAAGAAATCTAAAGAAGCAGAAAAAAGCAACACTAGCAGCCAACAAAAGGCACTCAGGGAGCTGGCCAGTGCGGGTGGGTGGAATCCAAGCAACACCAGGGTGAATCTGGTGCTTCCCGGCCAAGAGACGTGGCTGCAGGAAGCAGAGGAGGCTAAATGGGGGTGAAGAAGGGTGTGGGGGTGGGAAAGTATATATTGCTGGTTACCAGTTGTTCTGTCCCCTGCTGGAAGCTCCATGAAGCTGCTTTCTCGTACCCCCTGTTCACTGATCTCTGATAGGAGTCCAAGATGGCAGATCCATGCTGCAGTAGCTGATGGGGACCTCTGCATGTATCTCTCCTTGCTCTCTGTTCTCTGTCAGTTTCTTATTCCATGGGGTGCTTGGCTGAGTTCTTTATTTCTTCATTTAATGCTTAGGGTTTCAAGACTGACGTGTGACTCTGTTTGACTTAGTTTTTCTGATCTTTGCTGTGGAGGGATGGCGTGGTGCTTCTGACTATACTGCCATGTTGCCTGGAAGTCCGAGAATCCAGCTAACTTCTATTAAGCCAGACATTAAAGAGATTTGTACAAATGTATATCTATGCCATGCTTTGTTTTGGTTAATAAAGCTAATTTTCACAAAAGGCATGTTATTTATATTAGCATGTAATGGGTTTATTCTTATTGTTATAAATTATTAAATAAACCAGTAAAAATTCAATTGCCATCCAATCAATTTTGACTCATGGTGACCCCATGTGTTATAGAGTAGAACTGTTCCACAGGGTTTTTTTGCCTGTAATCTTTACAGAAGCAGATTGCCAGGACTTTTCTTTCGCAGAGATGCTGGGTGGTTTTGAAATACCAACTTTTCAGTTAGCAGCCAATAGCAAATTACTTATGTCACAGTTTCAATTTTTAATATGGTAACTATTAATAGACATAACCTACATAAACAAAATCTTTTGGAGGTTCTCTATAATTTTTAAAAGTATAAAGAGGTCCTGATACCAAAAAGTTTGATATCTCTAACCCAGTAATTACCCAGACCTAAAGTGTCATGTTCTTGTGTGCCATTGTGGGCCTTCTCTGTTTCTTTCTCTCTCTCTCTGGGCTTCTCTTCAACTCCTCTCTTTCTCAGGAGTATCTTACCAATCATCATAACATTTTCTCTGCTCCCCCTTTGACTGCTTAATTCTTCCCATTGTTTCAGGACTCACCCCTCAGGGAGAGCCTCCCTTTTATCTCCCCAGAGCAACTACAGGCTAAACATTTACTGAAAGCCTTTTGTATGCTAAAAAGGTGTAAATTTTGTTACCTCCATTTTCTCATTCTCTGAGTTAGGCTACAGCCTTTAATATGGATTACACCTTAACATAAAGAAAACAAAAATCTTCACAACTGGGCCAATAAGCAACATGACAATTGGAGAAAAGATTGAAGTTGTCAAGGATTTCATTTTACTTGAATCCACAGTCAACACCCACAGGAGCAGCAGTTAAGAAATTTAACAACGTACTGCATTGGGGAACTCTGCTGCAAAAGACCTCTTTAAAGTGTTCAGAGGCAAAGATATCACTTTGAGGACTGAGGTGCGCCTGATCCAAGCCATGGTATTTTCAATTGCCACATATGCATGTGAATGCTGGGCAATGAATAAGGAAGACAAAAGTAGAGTTGATGCATTTGAATTATGGTGTTGGTGAAGAATTGAATATACCATGGACTTCCAGAAGAATGAACAAGTCTGTCTTGGAAGAAGTACAACCAGAATGCTGCTTATAAGTGAGGATGGCAAGACTTCATCTCACATACTTTGGACAGGTTATCAGGAGGGACCAGTCCCTGGAGAAGGACATCATGCTTGGTAAAGTAGAGGGTCAGTGAAAGACAGGAAGATCCTCAAGGAGATGGACTGACGTGGTGGCTGCAACCATGGGCTCAAACATAGCAATGATTGTGAGGATGGTACAGGATTGGGCAGTGTTTTGTTCTGTTGTACATAGGGTCGCTATGAGTCAGAACCAAGTAGAAGGCACATAACAACAACAGAGTTAGGCTAGGGGCAGAGAGGGGGAAAGATCCAATCGAATAACAATTTAGAGCTAAGGAACTGTTGCAGAGAAAAACTTAAGTGCTGTTTCAAGTTAAAACAGGGGTTTATTAAGGGTTTAAAAGGGATTGCAATCGAGGAACCATGTAGTCCATTGAAAATGGAACCAGGTAGTCCTATGGCAGTTTTGTTATACAAGTATTCTTATGGGGTAAAAAGAGGAACCAAATCATATGGAGGACAATTACAGGAAAATCAATGAATATTTTGATAATCACACTCGGGTTGGTTACTGATTATTAATAGTATAGTTAGTGATTACACATAATTTCATAGGATGCTTACTTCACGGTCACAAGATGCTTACATGTATTTTCTTTGTCTATCTTGCAAAAATATCTTGTTGGCGACAGCACCCAGACAGTACTTTTCCTGAGTACATTTATTTTGAGGGGTACAGATGATCACTTGGTTAAGACCCCTCGGGGCATATGGTTTCACATCCTGATTTTGACCACCAAGGAAAAACATGTTTGCTCAAAAAATATAGCTGTTAATCTAGAAGTACAGATTAAAATTAGATAGCACGGTCAGCATATTTTGCCTCTATCTCACTGACTGCACTGATGGTTATCTTTTCCCGAGACAGAAGGTTAGGCTCGGAGAGGTTTAGAAACCACTCAGGTCACACAGCTGCTAAGTGGGCTGTTGATGTGAATCCATTCTCTTTTCACTGTGTCAGTGATTCTCTACTTCAGTGTACCCACTGGTGTGCTGGTAAATGTTTAACAACCAGCTGTCTGGAGGGAATAAACAGCCCTGATTTGTAGCATTTGGTAATTTTTGTGGTGTGAAATATTCCTTTAATGGTCAGTTTGAAGCTATCAGCATGACCTCACTGAACTCAGAGTTGGGAAGGGTATGCTGGTAGCACCCCATTATAGAGTGTTTCTACTATGCAGATACAATTGATGTAAATAATCTCAATAGCACAGATAATAGTAAAATGTAGAAAAATAATTAGGAACTGATGCATTTTGAGTATGTATTACCTTTGTTTTTAATATAGTTTATTTAATTGTAAGCTTGTATAATTTGATTATTAATAATCACTGTTTCTAATAACCAACTCACAAAATTCTTGAATATTTAACAACTGGCTTTTGTCTGGCTCAGACTTAACTGTTCAGCTTTTGAAAATTATAGATGCCCAGGCTCTACTCCAAAACCTACTGAATCTCATTCTCCAGGATGGGGCCTAGTCATTTGTATTTTTACCAAGCCCCTCAGATATTGTCATATATAGGGAGGCTCATTTTGTTCCTTCTTTCCTTTATTCAACCGTTCAACCCAAATTTATTCAGAGCCAACTTGTGCCAGATGCTGTTTGAAGGTGCTGGGAAGATAATACTGAAGAAAACGGATAAAGTCTATGCTCTCCAGGAGTTGATGTTCAAGTGCAAGAGAAGTGTATAAACAAAGAAACAATAAATACACAATATACTTGTAGATAGCAACAGTTCTTTGAAGAAAATAAAATAGGGCAAGGATGATACAGATGCTCCACCATAGCCGTGGAGTCGAATCCGACTCATAGTGACCCCACAGGGCAGAGTAGAACTGCCCCATAGGGTTTCCAAGGCTATAAAGATTGACAGAAGCAGACCACCACATCTTTCTCCTGCAAAGTGGCTGGTGCGTTCAAACTGCCAACCTCTCAGTTAGCAGTCCTGTTAACCACACACAACCAACAGGCATCTTGATACCAGTGCAGTGGGCGGTAAAAGGCCCAAGGCAGGAGCAAGCTGGATGGGTTTGAGGAACAGCAAGAAGGGCTGGGTGGAGCACACTGAGGGGTGAGTGGAAGGATATGAAACCCAGAGGAAGGCGGGGCAAAGCAAGGAGGGCCTTGTGCATTATTGGATGTGGCTGAGAGGCTCTCCTCCTCCTAGAGCTCCCTGCCAGCACCTACACCAGACCTTATCACAGATCCGTGGTTTGCTCAGCTGTATTCTAAGTATCCGCCTGTTTGTCCATGCTCCTACTAGACAGTATGCTCCTTTAAAGGAGATGCAGGGTCTTATTCTCAGAGCTTGGTGCAGAGTCTAAATCATAAAACTTACTGCTGTCAAGGAAATTCTGACTCATAGTGACTCTATAGGACTGAGTAGAACTGCCCCATAAGGCTTCCAAGGCTGTAATCTTTACAGAAGCTGACTGCCACATCTTTCTCCGGCAGAGTCGTTGGTGGGTTCCAACTGCCAACCTTTTGGTTAGCAGCCCACCACTTAACCACTGCGGAACCAGGGCTCCTTAATAAATCATAAGAACTTTGTAAATGTTTGTGTTGGAGCAAAAATAACAGCAACAAGCCAGGGTCTATCTAGCTCAGTTCTGACCGGCCCAAATACTGGGACTGGGGAGTGTGTCAAGAACTTGGGCTTTGGTGTCAGATGGGCTTGAGTTTCAGTCTGACTCTTGGATAATTAATTTCCTACCTTTCATTTCTTTTTCTCTGGGGCACTAACACCCACTTCAGAGGGTGACTGTGAGAATCACATGCGATCATGTTTTTGTCCTGTACTTAGCAAACAAAATGTCCTAGACATGTTATCTAGAACAGTTCCCTCTGTCACTCTTGGTACCCTCATCTTGTTTTATTTTTCTTTATAACACTTATCATTTCCTGAATTATATTATATACTATTTCTGTATTTGTTTATTATGTCTACTTCCTCTTCTCCCCTCTTCACTAGAATGTATGTTCTATAGAGTAATGACTCAGTCTGCTGCGTTCATCGCTGTATCTTCAGTGCCTAGAAAAGCTTCCAGTACCCAGTAGGCCCTTAGTAAGTGTTCAACAGATGTATGGATGGATGTATGGATGGATGGGTGGGTGGATGGATGGATGGCGGGTGGACGAATGGATGGATGGGTGGACGAATGGATGGATGGATGAGTAGATGAATGGATGGCTGGAGAGTCCAATATAAGTTAGTTATAATTAATAACTTCATGTATTTCTGAATCTGGATTCCTCCTGTCATAAGCTTCACCAATTTCTTTACACTGAGTCGTTGGCATCTTCATCTTGAAACAATAATCCTGATAATCTCATGTTCCTATTGCATTGTAGAGGGATGGTGAGGGTGAGGGCGAGGCATAATAGCTGCGACTCAAACATGCTGATGATCATAAGGATGATGCAAGATCAGGCAACATTTCTTTCTGTTGTACATAAGTATTATGAGTCAGGGTTGATTCAACTGCAGCTGTCTATCTATCTGTCTATCCATTCATCCACCCATCCACCTACCTATCTACCTATCTATTATTGTATTACATTTACAACTTGAAGCACACCTCATACATTTCTTTTTTTTAATCCTCACAACAGACCAGTGTGACAAGAAAAGTGTTCTTGTTGCTATTTTCCAGACAAGAAAACTGAGGTTAGATGACCTGCTCGGAATCATATCACAACTATGTGCTGGAAATTGAGGTCAGCCAAGGGCTTCTAGCTCCCCACTCCACATCTCAGTGCCATTATGACCACTGCAAGGGAGTTAGTGCAATACCTTTTATTCTCTCAGCTATCACCAAAATCACTTAATAGTAAGGAAACTTCCAGATCCTCTAACCTGAGAGCTCTAACTAGTGGCTGACAGACCTTGTATAGTTAGGTCCAAATAGAATTAAAAAAAAAATTTTTTTAATTAACTTCCGTCATTTAAAAACTATTAGATTCCACATGAAAATCAGAAAAATGTTGTAACACTAGACTCACATATCCCAGTAGAACTAAGTAGGGCCTTCCGTCTATAGATCGGGCATCAACTCCCTGCCAGTCATCATTTAGATGCCCTACTTGCCAGTTGTGGACTTTGAGTTTGAGATCCTCTCATTTTAAAGACAAAACCAAAACAAAACAAAAAAACCAACTGCAGTCCAAAGAAATTTCCAGAGGCCACCAGCTAGTTAACATTGGCAGAGCTGATATTTAAGTTACTACCTTAAGGTGTGCCCCTACCATCAAGGCAGGAGGCATTTTCACTTAGGTGGGTATTTTCAGGCAACAATTCCATACACGAGTTGAAGAACAGCCTTGTCCTCAAATAACTCAGCCTCATAGCGCTACTTAATTCACATTTAAATTGCACTGGGAACAAATACATTTCACAATGTTCAGCTCCAGGTTGCAGAAAAAAACATACTAATAGAGAGCTGCAATTATGAATAATTTCCCTCTAAGTCTCTCTCTTTCTCTCCCACTCTGGATTAATGACCACCTTAACAAAGAGGCCATGTGAGGTTTCAGAACGAAGGGAGTAAACAGGAGGACACGCATTAACGTGGCTGGCTAGTTACCTCCCCCACCTGAGTGTACAGCTTTCAGAAATGGAATTTTTTAGATGTGCTTCTCCTACAAATATCAGGTAAACCTTATCTCCGAAAGTCCAGAGGCAGTAGATATTGGGTAGAATGACATTTGAGTTAGCCTAGGAGTGATATCTAGGGGAAATAGAGAAGGAAGCAGCAATTCAATTCAAGGAACAAGTTGAGGACTTACTACATGCCAGATATTGTGCACAACGCTTTCGTGCTTTCTATTCTGAGTCCATCTTGGTGACGTCAAGTGCATCTAGGTGTGAATCCCAGCTCCAGTGATCTCTGAGATGTGATCTTATGCTACTTAATTAACTGTTTCTGAGCTTAATCTGTTTCTCACCTATTAAATGTCATATGCTAGATGCACAAGACATTTTTAGTTCCTTTCTTTCAACTATACCATTGTGGTTCCTTACTGGGGCTTCTTTAAACTTCCAGTTTCTTCCTTAGGTCAATGCCTATTAAAAATTACTTGGAGATCCTTCTAGAAGTTTTCTATTGTGCATGTACAACTACACACACATTGTCTGTAACATTCAAAGGGGAGCACATTTTAAAAAAGCTATTTTTATGTTGATCCATACAACCTCAATCTTTTAATATAGTTACGCCCCTATTGATGGTTGTTTAGGCAATTTTTAACCTTCTTGTTAATAATAGTAATAGCTAATATTTGTGGAGTACTTATAATGTACATGATTCTATGCATATTACCTCTTTTAATGGGATTATCCTGGGAAGAAATTATTATTATCATCCCCATTTTACATTTCAGAAGAATGATGCCCAGAAGCCTTCAGTACTTGCCCAAGATCACATAGCTAGTAAGTGGCAGAGACAAGATTCATACCCAGGTAGTTTGACTGATGCTGGGACGCATCCTTGTCCAGATGATCTTGTGTATATTTGTCAGAATATCTGGCAAATGATAGATCTTAAGAAAAGTAGTGGTCTAATCAAACCGCATTTTTGAAGGATCAGTGTGATAGCAGAGTGGAGAATGGACCCATCTCATAGTATCTCTCACACTCTGTGGTGCATTTTTATTTTCTTCCTTGTCTCCCTTGCTAGATCATGAACTTTTTGAAGGCAAGAACTCTGTACTGTTCATCTCTATACCCCAGGGCTTGGAATATGGCCAGCATTTTGTAGACTGTTAATAATATTTGTGAATGAATTACTGAAAGAAAAGGAAGCCTTCAATGGAAGTTGTATTTGATATTTGAGCTAGGTCTTAAAGAGTGAATAAAATCTTGATAGGTAGTAAAGGGAAACAAAGGTATCTTTATGTGAAGGAACAGCATAAGGAAAGACTGGTAGGATGTTTGGCAGAAGTTAAATAGAGCCAATGAGGGTGAGGGAGACCCTCGGTGAGATGGACTGGAACAATAGCCACAATGATGGACCCGAACATTCTGGCGAGTTCACGGCAGCTAACAATAACAATAATAAATCATCCAGGTTGTTTGGGAAAAGGGTGCATGGAGTGGTATGTTCACCAAGAAGACTACAAAGGAAATTTGGAGTCAGAACATGGGGGACTTCCATGCTATTTGGAGTTTGTCAGATCTTTTCTAGGTCACATCCATTAACCTAGATGGCAGATGGGCATCTATGATCGCACTCACATATACCCACTACACTAGTGTCAAATAGCTAAATTTATTGATTCTCCCTTGGGGAAATTTTATTATCCTCTGCATGCCAGGTTTCTTTCCTACATCTTTTCTACTTCTCAGTATTAAACTGATGGCAGGTTTGGGAGTCAGTAGCCTGGAAAAACACGTTATCAGTGTACTAAGCATATTTTCAGTTTTCATTCATTTTAATCCTCACCAACATCCTGAATTCACTAAGTCAGATATACTTCTTTTTCCAAGCTCTGAGCCTGTGGGCTCAGGTTTATATGTATAACTTATAGATGCACTTCTCAAATTCACTTATATACAAACCCATGTCTCAGTGGATTTTGCTATTTCTGTTAATCTTGAACATTAAGGAGTTACTTAGACATCTGACAATACATACTATTTTAAGTACATGCTAAGATTTTTCTAAGACACTTGATCATTGATCTTGGCTAATGCATGTAATCAAATTCAAATTAAAAATTGGTTCCTGTAGCCAACTCTTAATACAGATCAGCACTGACTAATAGAAATACAAGGTGAGTCACAAAGGCAAGTCATATATATATAATTTTAATTTTTCTGATAGATACATTAAAAAATAAAAAGAAACAGATAAAACTAATAATAGATATCATTTAGCCTTCCATAGCTAAAATATTATTTAAACATGTAATCAATGAAAAAAAATATTAGATATGATACATTCTTTCTTTTCATACTAATCCCAAGGTGTATTTTTCACTTACACCACCCTTCACTTCTGACTAGCTACCTTTCAAGTGCACAATAGTCACATGTAACAAGTTGCTACCATATTGGACAGTGCAGATACAGAAGCTATAGGTTCCAACTCTTTGTATTAACTCCTACAAGGAATGATTTATATATCTCCCCACTCCATCCAAGCACTAATAATGCAAAGTTTCTCTCTCATCTATGGATTTTTTGAGGGGATAGATCTTAGAGACCATCTTGTCCAAAGCATTTGTTTTATGATCAAGGAAGCACAGACCCACAGAAGTAAAGAGTCCTGAACAGTTCAGCCAAATCTCTTGTGTTGGGGCAGTCTCTACTTCATGAGTCATTTCCACAGTATTTAAAGATGCAATGTGGTCTCAGCTGAGAATTGTAATAGGGGATAGCTCCTTCAACTAGCAGAGTTTACACAATTAGGGAATGTAAATCTGAAAGTTCTCTTGCCTCCATACGTTTCTCCTTCTTCCATAGTAACAAACTCTGAACTTGGCAGGGCACATATATGCTTAGGATCAACACATTTTCCAGTCTCCCTTGAAGCTGGGGAGAGGAAGGACATGTGACAAGTTCTGACAATGTGATATTTGGGGAAAGCGATGAGCACATTTTCCAGGAAGTATATGTAAAGGGAAAGAACAATGCTCTTCCTCCTCTCCTCCTTCTTACTGACTGGAATGTGTGAGTAATGGTTGTAACTTCAGCAACCATCTTGAGTCATGAAAGAAAGGGAAGCAAAGTGGGTGGGGAAATAAGATAGAAGGAGTCTGGATTCCTGCCGCTTTGGAGCACCACGCCAGTCCTGGATTGAACAGCTATAGATTTTTACTAGTGTGAGAGAAATTTAAGCCACTGTTATTTTGGAATTTTCTGCTACTCCCAGCTAAATCTATCCTTATCTGATATAGCCCTTACTCACAAAGTCTTCCTTGACTTGCACCACATTCTCCCCTATCCCACCACCCTTTGCTCACATAGCCCCCTCTAAGTGTGACTACCATAATAAATTATCACACTGTATTTTGAATATTTGTACATATGTCTCATTTTATTTATTGCTTATGTACTGTGTATTTATCCATGTGAAATGGTGGATGTTAAATAGAGCATAATCTATTATCCACTGTCTATTCATATTGCTTATCCTACATTCTTATTTATGACCCGGAATCCCTTTCCACAAATCATTCTGGTTTAGATATCTGACAATAAGAAGGCATTCACATAAGATTTAGAAGGTGGAAGAGATGGGGAATCCATTATTTAACAGGGCAGCATCTGAGAACAGACAGCTGGAATCATCAGTATGATCCTTATACTTCAGAATCTACTCAAAGTCACCTCTTGACTTTTCAATAGCTATAGATTTTCATATTGGAGTGTAAAATTCTAATTCCTTGCACTAAATCACTCTTGACTCAAAATAGTTAGAGTAGCTTCCATTTTCCTGATTGAAACCTGACTGATACACCACCTTTTACATGCCAAATGTCTTAGGCTGAGTTCTTTATAGAAGCAAAGCCAGTAAAGCATATAAATACATATATAGAGAGATTTATATCAAGGAAATGGCTCATGTGATTACAGAGGCTGGAATGTCCCGAGTCCATGGATCAGGATAGAGGCTTCTCCCAATTCATGTAGCCACAGGGGCTGGCGAAAACAAGATTAGCAGGTCGGAGAGCAGGGCTCTTGCTCAGAGGCTGTGAAGATCAAAGAATCCCAAGATTGGCAGGCAAGACTGCAAGGCTTCTCCTAGTTTATATAGCTGCAGGGGCTGGAAAACCCAAGACTGGCAAGTTGGAGGGCAGGGCTCCTGCTCACAGGCTGCGAATATCGATGAATCCCAAAATTGGCAGATAAGCTGATAGCTCAAGTAACAAGAACCGGAGGTCAGATGAACAGGAGGCACCTGCAGGATCCAGAGTGAGCAAAAAGCCAGAGCATCTGCTTATATTCAGATGCAAGCCACACCTCCAAAGAAACTCCCTTTCAACTGATTGGGTACTCGCAGTAGATCCCATCATGGGAGTGATCACATGTAAACACAGAGAATCATGGCCCAGCCAAGTTGACATATAATCTGAACCATTATACCCATATTGTAGAGTAGCAAGAGCAACAGTGAACAAGGCAAAAACAGTCCCTGCCCTCATGGAACATTCTATCTTTTCTGTGAGCTTCTTGAGGTTTGTCTTTGCTTGCCCAGCCCCAAACTGTTCACTGTTAGTTACTGTTGAGTAGATTCTGTCTCACGGTGACCCCATACATGCAGAATAGAACTGCTCCATAGGGTTTTCAAGACTGTGACCTTTTGGAAGCAGATTGCCAGGCCTATCTTCTGAGGTGTCTCTGGATGGGTACAAACTGCCAACTTTTGGGCTAGTAGTCAAATGCTTAACAATTTGCACCACCCAAGCACTCCTACCTGCATACAAGAGGTCCTAAATAAGTGTCTGTTGAATGAACTAATTTAGATAATGAACTGTTGTCCCTAAAGTTCGGATAAAATGAAATGAAAGTCTAGAAAAATGAAGTGAGTGGTCAGAGATCACAAACCTCATTAACTAACAGCAACCTGAATGTCAGACCCACATGTCCAGATTGCCAGTGCATGACTTTTTCTATAAGATTCTAGGAAGAAGAGAATGTTCAAAGACAGCTTCAGTTTCCTGTATCCAAAGGTAGGTGAATATATTTCTGCTACTTCTATAGTGTTTAAGTGAAATTTTTTTTAAAAAAAGACAAAACAAAAATGAAAACAAAACCTCCTCCACCTAGGAAAACTGGGCAGATGAGGACATCAGCAGGAAGAAATTCCACCAAAAAAAATATCCCAGCTGGGAGGCACTCTTCTTCCCAACAGGACAGAAAATGCCTTCCCCTACCTAGAGACACCATGTGGCTTCGTGGCCAGGGGCATTGGCAGGGGTAAATCTCACCACAAGGAGAAGCCAGAGCCTAGGAAGTGTTCTCCATGCCTATGGGATGGATATTCATCTCCCCCACCTAGACGCACTTAAGCAGCCCGGGTAGGGTTGCTCATGTCTTCCACCCTGGCAGGTGGCACCAGTAAGGATTAGTCAGAGTACCAGCAGCACTAGATGAACCAAGAAAGCCAAAATAGCACAGCATAGGCTCTGAATTTAAATCATGGAGCCAAAGCCCTCAAAAGTAGACCAGGACTGGTGTGCTAAACCTAAACAAGGAAACTGTCTACTAAAATAGAAGATTTAAATATGATCCATAATCTTCTAAATAATAACCAAAATGTCCAGGATACAATTGATAATCACCCATCATCAGGAACCAGGAAAATCAAAACTTGAATGAGAAAAGACAATCAACTGACTTCAACATGGAGATGAATAAGATGTCAGAACTATCTGACAAGGCTTTTAAAGCAGCCATCATAAAAATACTTCAACCAGCAATTGCAAAATCTCTTGAAACTGGTGAAAAAAATAGAAAATGTCAGCAAAGAAGTAGAAGTTTTTTAAAAAGAACTAAATGAACATTATAAAAATGAAAATGAAATTATATATATATATATCACTTGATGAGCTCAATAGTAGAACAATGACAGAGGGATAGAATCAGTGAACTTGAGGACAGCAATAGAATTTACCCAATTTGAACAGAGAGAAAATAGATTAAAAAGAAATGAATAGAGTCTCAGAAACCTGTAGGACAATAACAAAAGATCCACTGTTTGCATCATCAAAGTTTCCAAAAGAGAGGATGGAACGAAAGAGTATTTAAAGAAATAGTGGCTAAATACTTCTCAAAGTTGCAAAAAGACATAAACATACAGATTCAAGAAGCTGAGGAAATCACAAATAGGATAAACTCAAAGAAATCCATACCTAGTCACATCATAATTAAACCTCTGAAAGCCGAAAACAGAAAAAGTCTAAAAAGTAGCTAGAAAGAAATGACCCATTACCTATAACCCATTGTCATCGAGTTGATTTCAACTCATAGTGACCCTATAGGACAAGGTAGAACTGCCTCATAGGGTTTCCAGGAGTGGCTGGTGGATTGAACTGCTAACCTTCTGATCAGCAGCCAAGCTCTTAACCACTTTGTCACCAGGGCTCCACATTGCCTATGCTGTTATTGTTGTTGTGTGCCATCGAGTTGATTCCAACTCATAGTGGCCCTGTATAGGGAAATACAAATTTGAATGCCCATGTATTTCTCATCTGAAGCTATGAATGCCAGAAAGAAGTGGCACAACATTTTTCAAGCACTGAAAGGAAACAACTGTCAACTGTGAATTCTATACCTAGAGAAATTATCCTTCAGGACTGAAGGGAAAAATAAGAGAATTTTGTTACTGAAAGATATACACTTAAAAAAATGGCTGAGGACTTCTGGCAAATGGTGCTCTAGGCAGAAGCACCATGCCGTCCCTCCACAGCAAAGATCCAAAAAACTAAGCCGAACAGAGAAAACAACAATCCTGAAACCCTAAAACAGCAAATGAAGAGATAAAGAACTCAGCCAAGCACCAAATGGAGTGAGACAACTGACAGAGAACAGAGAGTAAGGAGAGATTCATGCAGAGGTCCCCTACCAGCTAACACAGTGTGGATCCGCCATCTTGGACTCCTATCAGAGACCAGCAAACAGGGGGTACAAGAAAGCAGCTTCATGGAGCTTCCAGCGGCAGACAAAACAACCGGTAATTTGTGATATACGCTTTCCCACCCCCCACCCTTCTTCACCCCCACTCGGCCTCCTCTGCTTCCCGCGGCCACAATCTCTGGCCTGGGAAACACCGGCTGCTTGAATTCCACACACCCAAATGGGCCGGCTCGCTGAGTGTCATTTGTTGGCTGCTGGTGTTGCTTTTTTCCGCTTCTTTTGATTTTTTTCTTACCTCTAACCACCTCCCCCTCCTTTCGCTCAAATACCTGGCTCCGTGTGCTATCTTTGCTTCTTCCTGAGGGGCTACAGAGCTCTGGTAACTTGTGATATATGCTTTCCCACTCCCTACCCTTCTTCACCCACACTTGGCCCCATCTGCTTCCCGCGGACACAGTCTCTTGTCCAGGAAACACCGGCTGCTTGGATTCCACCAGCCTGCACTAGCTAGCTCTCTGAGTGCCATTTGTTGGCTGCTGGTGTTGCTTTTTTTTCTGCTTCTTTTGATTTCTTCCTTACGTCTCACCACCTCCCCCTACTTTCACTCAAATACCTGGCTCCATGCGCCATCTTTGCTTCTTCCTGAGGGGCTGTGGAGCTCCGTTTGAGGGTGGAGCTTCTTCCCTGTCTGGGCTGCCGTGCTAGTGGGATCCCGGGGCTATTGTTCATTTGTTTGTTTTGAATTGTTTGTTTGTTTTCCTTTCCTTATCTTGAGTTGGGAGCCCGTTCTGCTAGGCGGTGCTGCGTGGCAAGGAGACTACCCTCTGGGCTTGCACAGAGGTGCAGAGGGATCCCTGAATGAATTTCTATTTCCATTGGTTTTTTCTTTTTTTCTGTTCTTTTCTTGTACTTTTTTTTTAAATTTGTTTTGTTTTCTTTTCCCTCTTTTTCAGTTTTTGTCTTTCTTCATTACTCAGTTTCTCGTCTTTCTATATTTTCCTTCTCTTTCTGTTCCCTGAATACCTGGTGTTGTATACCTCTACACCTTCTAGCCAGGCTGTACTGCAACACGTGAGAGCAACTTCTGCAGACCTCATAGCTGCACCGGTGGGATCCCTGGGAAATCTGTGGCTCTTTAACCTTTCCAATTTTTATTTACTCATTCTTTTCTTTTCTTCCGCTTCCTCATTCTGTTTTCCTCCATTTCATAGTCTCTCATCTCTTCACTCTAATGGCAAGCTCCCCTAGCATTCTTTTTTGTTTGTATGTTTTGGGCTCCTGTTCCTCTCTCCTCTCTCCCATAGCCATCTTAGCTCCACACATAACAATCTCCCCGCTACATCCTGCCTACCTGCACCGTGCGCTTAACATCACACCACCAAGCAGCATAGGCATGGCCTACTGGAACCTGCCCTGCACTGATTACTGACCCACCCTGGTGGCTGTACTAAGTGCCACAGACAACCTGTCCCTGTAACTCCTCTTCAGCTAGACCTGCCCTGCTGTACCATATCTGAGTGACTGACCCTGCCAATTGGAGATGGAGGCAAAAAGTATTGTGCCAGAGATGAGCAAACAACAAAGAACACACAGTCTGCCTGCTCAGACATAGTCAAATTTGAAAAAAAAGAAAAAGGGACGAAACAAACAAATCTACAATCAATAAATGAGAAAAATAACTACTGAATGCCCTGAAAACAGCAGACAATATCAAAACATTTACAAAAACAGAACAGGATGGTTCCAGTAGGCATCCAAAATAAAACACCAGATGACTTTCCAGTGGAAGAAAATGCACTAGAACTACCTGATAGGGAATTCAAATTCTAATACTCAAAATTCTCCAAGAACTGAGGCAAAAAGCTGACAAACATGAGGAAAAAATAGACAAATTCATGGAAAATACAGACAAAAATTGGAGGAATTCAGGAAAATAATGCAGGAACAAAATGCCAAAATAAATTCACAACTAGAAATTATACAAAGACAACAATTAGAAATCCAAAAGATAAACAACAAGATTTCAGAAATGGACAGTGTCATAGAAGGGATGAGAAGCAGATTTGAAACGGCTGAAGACAGGACCAGTGGAATTGAAGACAAACACTTGGATACAACTCTGTTTCAGGAAAACTCAGAAAAAAGAACAAAGGAAAATGAAGAGACCCTGAGAATTATGTGGTATACAATCAAAAGCAAAAATCTTTGAGTAATTGGAATTCCAGAACAGGGGGAGAAAACAGAAAACACAGAGAGGATCATTGAAGAACTGCTAACAGAAAACTTCCCCAATACCATGAAAGACGAAAAGCTGGCTGTCCAAGAAGCTCAACTAATCCCATGTAGGAGAGACCCCAAAAGAAAATCACGAAGACATATCATAATCACACTCGACAAAAACCAAAGACAAACAAAGAATCCTGAGAGAAGCTCATGAAAAACAAGAAGTCACATACAGAGGAGAAACAATAAGACTAAGCTGAGATTATTAAGCAGAAACCATTCAGGCAAGAAGGCAATGGGATGACATATACAAAATCTTAAAAGGAAAAAATTGTCAGCCAAGAATAATATATCCTGCAAAACTCTCGTTCAAATTTGATGGTGAAATTAGGTCATTTCCAGATAAACAGAAGTTAAGGGAATATGTAAAAGTCAAATGAAACTTACAAGAATTACTAAAGTGAATTCTTCGATCTGAGGATAAACAGCTTCAGCTCACAGGCAGAATTTAGGACGCAGGATTGTGCCAGCCAGATACCAATCTAGGAAATGAACTCTCGAGGACTATACAAAACAAAAAGAAGTAAAACAGGGAATCAGAGCAGTTAATCAGTAAATGCCAACAACATAAAATCAATAAAAGAGTGAATAAACGGCATAGGTATAGAACCTTCTAATGGAGAGGAAGGCAAGGCGATACCAAGCAATGGTAGACTGCTTCAAACTTAGAAAGATAAGGGTAAAATTCACGGTAACCACAAAGAAAGTTAACAAACATAAAAAAAAAGAGGAAAGACATAAAGTCTCAGCAAAAACAAAAGAAATGAAAAAAAATCCACAACCAAAAGTAACTCAGCACAAGTGAGTAAGAAGAACAAAGAAAACTTCAGCACCACAAAAAAAAAAAAAACACTACGAAATGACAGCAACGAACTCACATCTATCAATAATTACACTGAATGTAAATGGACTTAAAGCACCCATAAAGAGACAGAGTGAAAGAATGGGTAAGAAAACAGGATCCAACAATATGCTGTCTACAAGAGTCACACCTTAGAAACAAAGACGTGAATTTATTGAAAGTCAAAGGTTGGAAAAAAATGTATCAAGCTAACAACTACCAAAAGAGCAGGAGTAGCAATTCTAATCTCAGATAAAATAGACTTTAAAACAAAATCTACCATAAAAGACAAAGAAGGACGCTATAAAATGATTAAGGGGACGATCCATCATGAAGACATAACCATAATAAACATCTATGCATCCAATGACAGGGCTCCAAAATACATAAAACAAACTCTAACAACACTGAAAAGAGAAATTGACAGTTCCACAATAATAGTAGGAGACTTCAACACACCACTCTCAGTAAAGGACAGAACAACTAAGAAGAAACTCGGCAAAGATACAGAACACCTAAAGGGCACAATCAGCCAACTTGACCTCATAGACATATATAGAACACTCCATCCAACCACTGCAAAGTACACATTCTTTTCCAATGCACATGGAACGTTCTCTAGAATAAACCACATCTTAGGCCACAGAGCAATCCTCAACAAGATCCAAAACGCTGAGATAATTCAAAGTAACTTCTCTGACCACAATGTCATCAAGGTAGAAATTAAAAATAGAAAGAGCAAGGAAAAAAAATCAACTGCATGGAAACTGAATAATACCCTGCTTACTCATCACTGGGTCATAGAAGAAATCAGAGATGGAATCAAAAACTTCCTAGAATCAAACGATAATGAAAACACATCATACCAAAACCTTTGGGACACAGCAAAGACAGTCCTCAGAGGACAATTTACAGCAATAGATACACATATCAAAAAAGAAGAAAGGGACAAAATCAAAACATTAACTACAGACCTCAAACAAATAGAAAGAGAACAGCAAAAAAAGCCCACAACCACCGGAAGAAAAGAAATAGTAAAGATCAGAGCAGAAATAAATGAAATAGAGAACAGAAAAACAATAGAAAGAATCAACGAAACCAAAAGCTGGTTCTTGGAAAGAATCAACAAAATCGACAAACCACTGGCCAGACTGACAAAAGAAAAACAGGAGAGGACACAAATAACCCAAATGAGAAATGAAACGGGGGACATTACAACAGACCCAACTGAAATAAAAAGGATTATAACAGAATATTATGAAAAACTATACTCCAACAAATTTGAAAACCTAGAGGAAATGGATACATTTCTAGAAACACACGGCCTACCCAAACTACAACAAAGTGATGTTGAAAATCTGAACAGACCCATAACAAGAGAAGAGATTGAAAAGGTAATAAAAAAACTCCCAACCAAAAAAAGCCCTGGCCCAGATGGCTTCACTGGAGAATTCTACAAAACATTTACAGAAGAGCCTGTACCAGTACTACTCAAGCTATTTCAGAGCATAGAAGAGGAAGCAACACTTCCAAATTCATTCTATGAAGCCACGATAATGCTGATACCAAAACCAGGCAAAGACGTCACAAAAAAAGAAAATTACAGACCAATATCTCTCATGAATATAGATGCAGAGAGTCTCAACAAAATCCTAGCCAATGGAATTCAGCATCATATCAAAAAAATAATACACCACGACCAAGTAGGATTCATACCAGGTATGCAAGGATGGTTCAAATTTAGAAAATCAATCAACATAATCCACCACATAAATAAAAGGAAAGAAAAGAATCACATGATCATCTCTACTGACACACAAAAGGCATTTGATAAAGTCCAACACCCATTCCGGATAAAAACTCTCAATAAAATAGGTATAGAAGGGAAATTTCTCAACATAATAAAGGACATCTATGCAAAACCAACGGCCAACATCATTCTTAACAGAGAGAGAGGCTGAAAACATTCCCCTTGAAAACAGGAACAAGACAAGGATGCCCTTTATCACCACTCCTATTTAACATTGTGCTGGAAGTTCTAGCTAGAGCAATAAGGCAAGGAAAAGAAATAAAGGGCAGCCAAACTGGTAATGAAGAAGTTAAACTGTCCCTGTTTGCAGATGATATGATACTATACATAGAAAACCCTAAAGACTCCACGAGTAATCTACTGGAACTAACAGAAAGATTCAGCAGAGTAGCAGGATACAAGATAAACATTCAAAAATCAGTTGGATTCCTATACACCAGTAAGGAGAACGATGAAAAGGAAATCAGGAAAACAATACCATTTATAATAGCCCCTAAGAAGATAAAATACTTAGGAACAAATTTGACCAGGGATGTAAAAGACCTATACAAAGAAAACTACAAAACACTACTGTATGAAACCCATAGGGATCTACATAAATGGAATAGGCATGGATAGGCAGACTCAACATTGTGAAAATGACAACTCTACCCAAAGCAATTTACAAATACAATGCAATCCCGGTCCAAATACCAACGACATTCTTGAAAGAGATGGAAAAACTAATCATTAACTTTATAGGGAAAGGGAAGAAGCCCCGAGTAAGTAAAGCACTACTGAAGAAGAAGAATAAAGTTGGAGGACTCATACTACCTGACTTCAGAACCTACTACACAGCTACAGTAGCCAAAACAGCCTGGTACTGGTACAACAACAGATACATTGACCAATGGAACAGAATTGAGAACTCAGATGTAAATCCATACACCTACGGTCACCTGATCTTCGACAAGGGCCCAAAGTCCAACAAATGGGGGAAAGTCAGTCTTTTTAACAAATGGTGCTGGCAAAACTGGATACCCATCTGCAAAAAAATGAAACAGGACCCATACCTCATGCCGTATACAAAAACTACTTCAATATGGATCAAAGACCTGAATATAAAGCCTAAAACTATAAAGTTCATAGAAGAAAAAATAGGACCAATACTACAGGCCTTAATACACAGCATTAACAGGATACAAACCATAACCATCAGCACACAAACCCCAATAGATGAGCTAGATAACTGGGATCTTCTAAAAATCAAACAGCTATGCTATTCAAAAGACTTCAGCAAAAGAGTAAAAAGAGAACCTACAGACTGGGAAAAAATTTTTGGACAGTACAAGTCAGACAAACGTCTAATCTCCATAATCTACAAGAAAATCCAACACCTCTACAACAAAAAGACAAATAATCCTATTAAAAAATGGGCAGAGGAAAGGAATAGACACTTCATCAAAGAAAACATTCAAATGGCCAACAGACACATGAGGAAATGCTTGTGATCACTAGCCATCAGAGAAATGCAAATTAAAACCACAATGAGATACCATCTCACCCCGGCATTACTGGCACAAATCAAAAACACTGGAAATAACAAATGTTGGAGGGGCTGCGGGGTGATCGGAACACTTATGCACTGCTTGTGGGAATGCAAAATGATACAACCATTTTGGAAAATGATATGGTGCTTCCTCAGAAAGCTAGAAATAGACATACCATTCGATCCAGCAATCCCACTCCTAGGAATATACCCTAGAGAAATAAGAGTCGTCACTGGAATAGACATATACACACCTATGTTCATGGTACCATTGTTCAAAATAGCAAAATGATGGAAACAACCTAGATGCCCACCAACAGATGAATGGATAAACAAACTATGGTACATACACGCAATGGAGTACTATGCAATGAGAAAGAACAAAGAATCTGCAAACCATCTCATAACATGGATTAAACTGGAGGACATTATGCTGAGTGAAATAAGTCAATCACAAAAGGACAAGTATTGTATGAGACCTCTACTGTAAAAACCCATGAAAAAGTTCACACACAAAAGGTACCAATCTTTGTTGGTTATCAGGGATGAGAGGGGTGGGGGGGAAATACTAAACAGGCAATAGATAAGTGGTGTCTTGGGTGAAGGGTGAGACAGTACACAATACAGGAGAAACTAGCACAACTTGTACAAAGAAAGTTCATGGAAGCTCCATAGACACATCCAAATTCCCTGAGGGACTGTAGTGCTGGGGGGAGGGCTGTAGGGACCATGGTCTTGGGGAACATCTAGATCAACTGGCATAACACAGTTTATAAAGACAATGTTCTGTATTCTACCTTGGTGAGTAGTGTCTGGGGTCTTAAAAGCCTGTGAGCGGCCATCTAAGATACTCCACTGGTCTCATCCCTTTGGGAGCAAGGGAGAATGAAGAGAACAGGATACAAGGAAAAGATTAGTCCAAAGGACTAATGGTCCACAGCTACCAAGGCCTCCACTGGATTGAGTCCAGTACAGCTAGATGGTGCCTGGCTACCTCCACTGACTGCTCTGACCAGGATCACAACAGAGGGTTCTGGATAGAGCTGGAGAAGGATCTAGAACATAATTCTAACTCACAAAAAAGACCAGATTTACTGGCCTAAAGGAAACTGGAGAAACCCTGGGAGTATGGCCCCAGGCACCCTTTTAGCTCAGTGGTGAAGTTATCTCCGAGGTTCACCATTCAGGCTGGGAGTGGACAGCCCCATAAAACCAAATGGGACTAATGAGGTACAGTAATCCAGTGACAAGGGCCAGAAGGCAGAAGGGGACAAGCAAGCTGGTGATAGGGAACCCAAGGTTGAGTAAGGATATTGTTGATGTGGTGTGAGATTGTTAACCATTGTCATAGGGCAACATGTGTAGTAACTGTTAAATGAGAAACTATTTTGTTCTGTAAGCCTTCATCTTAAGTGAGAATAGCAGCAGCACAATTTGAAGAGCGTAGTCAAGGTCACTGAACTGTGCATGTAGAAACTTTTGAAATGGTGTATCTTTGGCTATGTGTATTTTCACCAAAAAAAAAAGGTTGATAAGTTAGAGGGTTGACATTTTGTGGGGCTGTTAACCAATGTCATAAAACAATAGGTGTACTACTGTTTCATGAGAAACTATTTGTTCTGTAAGCCATCACCAGAAGTACAATTGAAAAAAAAAAAATTGCCAAAGGAATGTTCTTTAAACAGAAAGAATATCATAAAAAAGGAATCTGTGAACATCAGGAAGAAAGATAGAAAAATGGAAAGAGCAAAACCATGAGCAAATACCATACCATTCTATTAATAAGTTTTAAAAGTCACATTTAATGGTTGAAACAAAAAATATAACACCATCTGATGGGGTGCTGAATATACGTAGTGGAAATACTCAAAATGACAGTATTTAAGAAATAGGGGAGGGCAAAGTGTACTAAATGGAAGTAAGGTTTCCATACATCACCCAAATTGGTAAAACATCAATACCAGTAGACTGTGATAAGTTGTGTATATATGTTATAATTCCAAGAGCAAAGAAAACTGTACAAAGTGATATACTAAAAAACACTATAAATAAATAAAGATGGAATCCTAAGAAATGTTTTAGTAACCCAGAGGAAGGTAATGAAAGGGAAACAAAAGAATGAGAAACAGAGGAAATAAACAGTAAAAAAATAAAATGGCAGACATAAGTTCCAATATATCAAGAATTACCTTAAATATAAATTGTCTAAATACGCCACTTTATGGCAGAGATTGGAGTCTGGATTTTAAAAAAAAGAAAAAATAATCTGAGAACCAACAATATACTATCTACAAGAAGGTCACTTCAAATACAACTTCAAATATAAAGCCATGGATAAATTGAAAATAAAAGTAAGGAAAAAGATATACCATGGAAACATTACCTTTCTTAAAAAGCAGGAAAGGTTATAATAATATCAGATAAAGTAGACTTCATTTCAAAGAAAATTATTAGAGAAAAAGAGGGGCATTACCTAATGATAAAATGATCAATCCACCAGAAAGAAATAACAATCCTAAATGTTTACACCAAACAACAGAGCCTCAGAACACATGAAGCAAAAACTGTCAAAGCTGAATGCTGAAATAAAAAAATCCATAATTATAATTGGGACTTCAATAGTCTCAGCAACTGGTTGAACAGAAAATAAGCAAGGGAATAGAAATGTGAACATCACAATCAACCAAGAGCACGTGTTTAATATGGATAGAACGCTCCAACCAACAACGGCAGAATATACCCTTTTGTTTTTTTCAAGTACCGATGGAACATTTACCAAGATAGATCATATCTTGAGCCATTTAAAAAAAAAAAAACCTCAGTAAATTTAAGAGTTGAAATTATGTAAAGTATATTCTCTGAGTATAATAGTATCAAATTAGAAATCAGTGAAAGAAAGACAACAAACAAATATCTAAACACCCAGAAATGAAACAATACACTTCTAAATACTCCATAAGGTAGACTCAACCTTGTGAAAATGACAATTCTACCCACAGCAATTTACAAATACAATGCAATCCCAATCCAAATACCAACAACATTCTTCAAAGAGATGGAAAAACTAATCATTAACTTTATATGGAAAGGGAAGAAGCCCCGGATAAGTAAAACACTATTGATGAGGAAGAATAAAGTAGGAGGATTTGTACTACCTGACTCAGAATCTACTACACAGCTACAGTAGTCAAAACAGCCTGGTACTGGTACTATGACAGATACATTGACCAATGGAACAGAATTGAGAACCCAGATGTAAATCCATCCACCTACAGTCACCTGATCTTCTACAAGGGCCCAAAGTCCATCAAAGGGGGAAAAGACACTCTTTTTAACAAATGGTGCTGGCGAAACTGGATGTCCATCTGCAAAAAAATGAAACAGGACTCATACCTCACACCATATACAAAAACTAATTCAAAATGGATCAAGACCTAAATATAAAACCAAAAACTATAAAGTTCATAGAAGAAAAAATAGGATCAATGCTAGAGACCCTTAATACACAGCATTAACAGGATACAAACCATAACCAACAACACATAAACTCAAGAAGATAAGCTATATAACTGGGATCTTATAAAAATTAAACACTTACGCTCATCAAAAGACTTCACCAGAAGAGCAAAAAGAGAACGTATAGACTGGGAAAAAAATTTTTGACTGTTGCGAATCATACAGAGGTCTAATCTCTAAAATCTACAAGAAAATCCAACACCTCTACAACAAAAAGACAAATAATCCAATTAAAAAATGGGCGAAGGAAATGAACAGACACTTCACCAAAGAAGACATTCAAGCGGCCAATAGACACATGAGGAAATGCTTGAGATCACTAGCCATTAGAGAAACGCAAATCAAAACCACAATGAGATACCATCTCACCCAGGATTACTTGCAAGAATCAAAAAAACTGGAAATAACAAATGTTGGAGAAGCTGAGGGGATATGGTAACTCTTATACACTGCTGGTAAGAACGCAAAATGACACAACCATTTTGGAAAGCAATATGGTGCTTCCTTAGAAAGCTAGAAATAGAAATACCATATGATCCAGTAATCCCATTCCTAGGAATATATCCTAGAGAAATAAGAGCCGTCACACGAATAGCCATACGCACACCCATATTCATTGCAGCGTTGTTCACAATAGCAAAAAGATGGAAACAACTTAGATGCCCATCAACAGATGAATGGATAAACAAACTATGGTACATACACACACTGGAGTATTACACAATGATAAAGAACAATGATGAATCTGGGAAGCATCTCGTAGCATGGATGAATCTGGAAGGCATTACGCTGAGTGAAATAAGTCAATCACAAAAGGACAAACACTGTATGAGACCACTACTGTAAAAACTCATGAAAAGGCTTACACACAAAAAGAAACAATCTTTGATGGTTACAAGGGAGGGGAGAGGTGGGGATGGAAAACCACTAAATAGACAATAGAGAAGTGGTAACTTTGGTGAAGGGTAAGACAGTACACAATACCGGGGAAGCCAGCACAACTTGTACAAGGCAGTCATGGAAGCTCCATAGACACATCTAAATTCCCTGAAGGACTGAATTGCTGGGCTGAGGGCTGTGGGGACCATGATCTTAGGCAACATCTAGCTCAACTGGCATAACTTAGTTTCTAAAGAAAATGTTCTACATTCTATCTTGGTGAGTAGCGTCTGGGGCCTTAAAAGCCTGTGAGCAACCATCTAAGATACTCCACTAGTCTCACCCCTTTGGGAGCAAGGGAGAATAAAGGGAACATGATACAGGAGAAGATTAGTCCAGAGGACTAATGGACCACAGCTACCAAGGCCTCCACCAGACTGAGTCCAGTACAGCTAGATGGTGCCCGGCTACCACTACTGATTGCTCTGACTGGGATCACAATAGAGCATTCCAGACAGAGCTGGAGAAAAATGTAGAAGAAAATTCTAACTCACAAAAGAAGACCAGACTTACTAACCTGACAGAGACTGAAGAAACCCCGAGAGTATGACCCCTGGACACACTTTTAGCTCAGTAATGAAGTTACTCTCGAGGTTCACCCTTCAGCCAAAGATTAGACAGGCCCATAAAACAAAACAAGACTAAAGGGGCACAACAGCCCAAGGTTAAGGACTAGAAGGCAGGAGGGGACAGGAAAGCTGGTAATAGGGAACACAATGTCGAGAAGGGAGAGTGTTGATATGTTGTGGGGTTGGTAACCAATGTCATAAAACAATATGTGTACCAACTGTTTAATGAGAAACTAGTTTGTTCTGTAAACCTTCATCTAAAGTACAATAAAAAATGGGGGAAAAATACGAATAATATAATGAAATTTAAAATAAAATATATCAAAGTATGTGGAATGCAGCTAAAGCAGGGTTGAGAGAAAATTTTATAGCATTCAAACTGATATTAGAATAAAAGAAAGGTCCTAAATCAATAATCAACATTCCCACCTCAAGAAAACAGAAAAAGAAGAGTAAAATCAGCTAAAAGCAAGTAGAAGGAAGGAAAAAATAAAGTGCAGAAATCAATGAAACTGAAAACAGGAAAATAATAATCAATGAAACAAAAAGGTGGTTCTTCATAAATTTCAGTAAAATTGATAAACTTCTAGCAAGGCTGACAAAGCTGAAAAGAGAAAAGACACAACCAATATAAGGAGTGAAATATGGGCATATCACTACAGACACTGCAGGATAATAAGGGAATACTACAGACAATTTTCACTCATATATCCCATAACTTAGGAGTAATGGACCAATTTCTCAAAAATCACATATTACTATACTACAAAATTCATCCAAGATGAAATATATAATCTGAATAGTCCTATAACCATTAAAAACATTGAATTTATAATTTAAAGTTTCCAAAAAAGAAATCTGTCAGCTCATATGGCTTCACTGGAGAATTGTACAAAATATTTCAAGAAGAATTAATGCCAATTTTATACAATCTCCAGCAAAAATGGAACAGGAAGGAATACTCCCCAATTCATTTTTTATGAGGCCAGCAGTTCCCTGATACTACAAGAGAGAGTACAGAAAAATAAAAGTACAAACATCCGTTACAAACTTAGACACAAAACTCCTAAAAAAAATTAGCAAATGAAATCTAGCAATCTATAAACAGAATTACACACCATGAACAAATGGAATTTATTCTGGATATGCAAGATTTGTTTCATATTTAAAAGTCAATCAATGTAATCTACCACATTAACAGGCTAAAGAAGAAAAATAATACAATCATATCAACTGAAGCAGAAAAAGCATTTGACAAAATTCAACACCCAGCCATAATAAAAACTCTTAGCAAATTAAGAATAGGGAGAAACTACCTCAACTTGATATAGAGAACAAAAAACCCAAACCAGTGCCGCTGAGTCAATTCCAACTCATAGCAATCCTATAGAACACAGTAGAACTGCCCCATAGAGTTTCCAAGAAGCAGCTCGTGGATTCAAACTACCAGCCTTTTGGATCAGCAGCTATAGCTCTTAACCATTGATCTACAGCTAAACATGATACTTAATGGTGAAAGACTGAATGCTTTCTGAAAGCAAGAATATGTGCTCTCACAATCATCACAGTTCTGCAATTTTTAACCACCACAATAAAGAGGGGAAAAAAAAAGATACGGAAATTGGAAAATAAATTATCTTCATCTCCAGATGACAGGAATGAATGTGTATGTAGAAAATTCCATGAAATATACAAAAAAAAACTCCTACAACTAATAAGTGAGTCTATCAAGGTCACAGAATATAAGATCAGCACATAAAGTCAAATGCATTTCTATATACTAACAACAAAATTTTAGAAAAAAACACAATGCAATTTACAATTGCTCTTGAGAAAATTACATACTTAGGTATAAACTTAACAA
This sequence comes from Dugong dugon, assembly GCA_030035585.1. NCBI lineage: Eukaryota > Metazoa > Chordata > Mammalia > Sirenia > Dugongidae > Dugong > Dugong dugon. Next base: position 97,224,569 of record CM057462.1, read on the forward strand.
AAGATGTACAGGATCTATATGCTGAAAAATTACAAAATGTTAATGAAATAAATCAAAGATGAACTAAATAAATGGGGAGATATACTGTGTTAGTAGATTGGAAGACTTAACATAGTAAAGATGTCAATTATTCCCAAATTAATATATAGGTTTAATGCAATTCCTATCAAAATCCCAGCCAGATTTTTTGCAGACATAGACTAACTTATTCTAAAATTTATGTGGAAAGACACAGGACATAGAATAGCTAAAACAATATTGAAAAGAATAAAGTATATACTGATTTACTCTGGCTGCTATAACAAATTACCAGGAATCTGGCAGCTTTAAAACAACGCAGATTTATTCTCTTACAGTTCTAGAAGACTAAGCACAAAATCAGTTTCAAGGTGTTGGCAGGGCTGGTTCCTTCTGGAAGCTCTAGGAGAGAATTTGTTCCTTGCCTCTTCAGCTTCTAGAGGCTGCTGGCATTCCCTGGTTTGTGGCTGCATCATTCCTATCTCTGCTACCATTGTCATATTGCCTTCTTTTCTGTAGTGAAAATCTCTCTCTGCCTCCCTTTTATAAAAACACCTTTGATTGCATTTAAAGCCCACCCAGATCTTCCCATCTCAAGATGCATAATTTAATCACATCTACAAAGTTCCTTTTGCTATAGAAGCTAATATCCACAGGTTCCAGGGATTAGGACCTGGATACCTTTGGGGGACATTATTTATGCCACCACAAAGTGGGAGGAATCACTCTACCTGGTCTGAAGGCCCACTACATAGCGACAGTAATCAAGACAATGTCATATTGCTGGAGTGACAGACACATAGACCAATGGAACAGAATAGAGAACCCAGAAACAGACCCACACAAATATGCCCAGCTGATCTGTGACAAAGGTGCAAAACCAATTCAATGTAGGAAGAATTAATAGCCTTTTCAATAAATGGTGCTAATGCAATTTGACATCTATAGGCAAAAAAAAAAAAGGACCTTGACCTAAATCTCATACCTATTAAAATTAACTCAAAAAGGATCATAGACTTAAAAGTAAAGTGTAAAACTGTAAAACTTACCAAAAAATGTAGGAGAAAATATTTTGGAACATAGGGCTAGGTGAAGAATTCTTAGGCTTGTCAATAAAAGCACAACCTATAAAATAAAAATTTGATAAATTGAACATCATGAAATTTAAAACTTTCGCTTTGTGAAAGACCCTGTTAATAGGGTAAGAAGACATCCTACAGCCTGGGAGAAAATATTTGCAAATCTCATATCTGCCAAATAAGTAGCATCTAGAAGGTATAAAGAATATATAGAATATATAAAGAACTCTCAAAAAACAAACAAACAATCCAATTAGAAAATGGGCAAAAGACACAAACAGACATTTCACTGACAAGGATATAAACAGATGGTAAATAAGCACTTGAAAAGATGTTGAGCATCATTAGCCATCAGGGAACTGAAAATTAAAAACACAGTGAGGTATCAGGACACACTCATCAGAATGGCTAAATAAAAAATAGTGGCAGCACCAAAATCTCACAGAGATGTAGAAAAACCGGATCATTCATATGTTGCTGGTGGGAATGTCAAATGGTACAGCCACTCTGGAAAACAGTTTGGCAGTTTGTTATAAAATTAAACATGCAGTTATCATATGAGCCAGCAATTAGACTCATGAGCAAAGAAATAAAAATTTACGTTTACACTAAAACCTGTACATGTATGTTTATAGTTGCTTTGTTTGCAATAGCCAAAAACAGAAAACAACCAAGATGTCCTTTAACAGATGAATGGTTAAACAACTATGGTAAATCCACACCACAGAATGCTACTCAGGAATAAAAAAGAATGAACTATTGATACACACAACTTGAATGAATCGCAAGAAAAAAGTCAATCCAAAAAGGTTATGCTATGTGGTTCCATTTATATAATGTTCTTGAAATGACAAAATTATAGTGTTGGAGAACAGATTAGTGGTTGCCAGAGGTTAGGGCTGGGAGTGAGGCAGCAGTGGTGGGGAGTTAGTGTAATTATAACAGAGCAGCACAAGGCCTCCTGGTGGTGATGCAATGTTCAGTATCTCAACCATGGGGGTCATTATGCAAAGCTACATTTGTGATAAAATTGCACAGAACTAAACACACACGTACACACACATTAGTACGTGTAAAACACGTGAAATCTAAGTAAGATCAGTGGATTATATCAATGTCAATTTCTTGGTTGTGATGCAGTACTATAGTCATTCAGGATGTTACCATTGGTGGAAACTGGGTAAAGGTTGAACAGGATCTCTCTGTATTACTTCTTACAACTGCATGTGAATCTACAATTATCTCTAAATAAAAGTTTAGAAAAATAAACAAAACAAACCTAACATATCCTTAGTTTCTAAATCGAACATTCAGAAATAACTCTGGAAACAAGTTTTCTGTCTTAAGGGAGAGGCTTAAGTAAACCATAATTGTAAAACGTTTTGTCTGCTTGTCAGAGAACATTCTGAAATGTAATGGCAATATAACAAGTCTGAAAAGGAGAGTATGTGCCACAAAGTTCTTACCAACTCCTATACAAGAATGTTAAGTCTCTGGCCAAAATCCCAACTCAGATTTGCCAACTTTTGTAAACCAAGCATGTAAAACCTGCCCACATCCGTAAATATAAATATCACTTTTCTCCTTCACATAAACTGATTTAAAATTCTATTACTTGCATTTTTCTTATAGTTTAAAAAGTTCTTTCACGTGCAAATCCCATTCCATTCTCCTAGCCACCTGGTCTGGTAGACAGAGCAGAACTTTTCATCCTCCATTATAAAAATGAGGAAACAGAGGCTGGGAGAAATGACTTGTTCAGTCATATGGCTAGAAAATTGTGAAGTTGGAAATGAAATATGAATCTTCTAACTCTTGGTTGGTGATACAATTTGAAGGTGAGAACTAAAGTCGTAATTATCAGGGGGTTCCTCTGGTGTGGGGCAATAGTAACAAAAGTCATAGATCTAATGTTCAGCCTTGAAGCCTGGTCAGATAGAGCAGTGTTTACAATTAACTTGAATGTTAAGTCGGATTGTTCTTAGTGGTTTGTCTGAGAGAGTTGCTACCAAGTGCCAGGAAAAGAAAGTAGGGAAGGCTTCTGACAGATTTAGCGGTTATAAGATTTGAAGAATGCCTTGAATTTTGATATATGACTCATTTAAGAAAAAAGAGAATTCCAGGCAGAGTGTCAATAAAGGCACAGAAATGGTAAAGAAGACAAAATAACAGATTCAGTGTCCCCCACCTCCTCTACCTCTGCAGCTATTGTATCACACGGTAACACTGAGGACCTCCTCTTCCTGTCAACCCTTGGAAGTCCTTGGAACTTCATCCTTAGCACCAATGACCCTTCCAACACCCTTGTCCATAATCTCTCCTTATCACCAACCTCTGTCATGTCTACCCCGCTCCTGATAACCACACCACAGGCCTAAAGACAACAACCCCATATACCTCATCACCACTCAGAGCTTCTCCAACTCCAAGGTCTGACTTTTCTTAAAAGGTCCCTCTCTGAAGACAACCTTTTTTTTTTGTTTGTTTGTTTATTGCTGTAGTTTAAATGAAGTTTACATTTCAAGTTAGTCTCCCATACCAAAATTTATACATACATTGTTGTGACCCTAATTGCTCTCTCCATCCTGTGACAGCGCGCTCCTCCTTTCCACCCCTGATTCCCCATGTCCATTCAACCAGCTCCTAACCCTCTCTGCCTTCCCATCTCTCCTCTGGACAGAAGCTGCCCATTTAGTCTCTTGTATCTACTTGAGCTAAGAGGCACACTCTTCACAAAGATCACTTTATGTCCCATAGTCCAGTCCAATCCCTGTCTGAAGAGTTGGCCTCAGAAATTGTTTTAGTTCTGGGCTGATAGACAATCTGGGGGCCTTGCTTTCTGGGGTTCCTCCAGTTTCATTCAGACCCTTAAGTCTGGTCTTCCTGAAGATAACCTTTTATTCCTTCATCTTGCCCTCTCCTTCCTCCTTGCTCCCACGGAGAATGCTTTCCTCAGGTTGTACTTTCCCTGCTCTCTCAACTCAGAGGGTTTATTACGATTAGAAGAGGATCGGCTGGAAGGGACAAAGATCTCAAAACAGGAAACAAAAGTGCCAAATATGGAGGCCATTTAGAGCCCAGGTCTGTTAGATCAGGTCTGATAGACCTGGGTTTGAATATTGACTTTTCCACCTACTAACCAACTTGTAGTCTACTGTAATTTATATTCTTACCATCATAAAGTAGATATTATTTATTAGATATTTATTATTAATTGAATGCTTACTTAACATACATTATTTCATTTAACCCACTACCTGTCTGTCAGTTCATCGTACTGTGATGGCTTGTGTGTTGCTGTGATGCTGGAAGCTATGCCACCAGTACTTCAAACATCAGCAGAGTCATCCATGGTGGACAGGTTACAGTGGAGCTTCCTAAGACAGACTAGGAAAAAAGGCCTGGTGATCCACTTCTGAAAATTAGCCAATGAAAACCTTATGGATCACAACAAAACATTGTTCAATTTTCTTGCTTTTTACACTTCGTCAGGAGGGAATAATCACTGGAAAAGGACATTATTATGTTTGATAAAGTAGAGAGCCAGTAAGGGTGTGAGAGATCGTTGGTGAGATGAATTGGCACAATAACCTCAAGGATGTACTCAAACATGCTGGCAATCATGAGGATGACACAGGACCGGGCAACGTTTCGTTCTGTTGTACATAAAGTTGCCATGAGTCGGAGTTGACTCCATGGCAGCTATCTATTTCATTTACTGCTAAGAAGGGTCCTGCATTAGGTAGCTAGTTTATGATCATACAAACAATACTATTCTATAATGGTAAGAATATAATAAAGAAGTTATCATTGTAGTATAATTTCTTTTTCAAGAAGTTTCTGCTATAGGGAAGGAGCAAAAACGATAGTTTTAGCAGGCAGTAAGATAAAGAGAAGGTGCCTTTAGGATGGGAAAGACTTGAGAATATTTCCTTATAGGCAGGAAGGAAGGCACCAGCAGAGAGATTGGCTAGAGATGTAAAAAACAAGCTGGACGATCTGATTCATGAGTCCAAGTCCCAGAGAGGCTGGAAGAGGTGGGTCAAAGGCACCTAGGAAGAGAAATTTAGTTTGATAGGATGAAATCTACCTCTTTCTCTGTAGTCTGAGGTAAGGAGGAGAAGATGCAATGCAATTACAGAGAAATGGTTAGTGGGTAGGAACGGAACTGAGGGGACTCAGGTTTAACGACTGAATTTCCTCTGCAAAGACATTTGTGGGGAGTTGATAGGAGAGGGCTTTGGGATGTGAGGGAAGCCTGAGAAATACTACCTCAAGCCAGGTGATAGAGGTGAAAATCAATGATGGTAAGTCATGTTGGTAATATGTACCCTTGATGTGACAAGATGAGAATAGCATTTTACCCTGTAGCCTTCCTCCTGGAAACACATTATCCCAGTCTAATTAGCAGAAAAACATTAGACAAATCTCATTCTATAAAATATCTATTGAGGAACATTCTACAAAATATCTGACTAGCAATCTTCTAAAATGTTATGATCATTAAAAACAAGGAAATTCTGAGTAACTTTCACAGCCCAGAGGAGACTTAAGAGACATGACTACTAAATGTAACGTAGTATTCTGGATGGGATCTTGGAACAGAAAAAGGACATTAGGGAAAAACTGAGTGTTACGGATTGAACTGTGTCTCCTAAAAATGTGTGTCAGCTTAGCTAGGCCGTGATTCCCAGTATTGTGTAGTTGTCCTCCATTTTGTGATCTGATGTAATTACCCTATGTGTTGTAAATCCTGACCTCTATGACGTTAATGAAGCAGGATAAGAGGTAGTTATATTAATGAGGCAGGTCAGGATCTACAGGATTAGGTTGTGTCTTGAATCTCTTTTGAGATATGAAAGAGAGAAACAAGTAGAGAGGAGAGGGACCTTCTACCACCAAGAAAGAAGAGCCAGGAGCAGAATGTGTCCTTTAGAGCCTGGGGTCCCTGCACTAAGAAACTCCTAGACCCAGGGGAAGATTGATGACAGTGACCTTTCCCCAGAGTCAATAAAGAAAGCCTTCCCCTGGAGCTGGTGCCCTGAATTCGGACTTCTAGCCTCCTAAACTTTGAGGGAATAAATTTCTGTTTGTTAAAGTCATCCACTTGTGGTGCTTCTGTTACAGCAGCACTAGATAACTAAGTAATTATCAATGCATCTTGATTGTGTGTTTCATCAATTTTAGACTACACATACTGGTAAAAATCTTCAATTTCTTCGTCTGTGGCCTTAGTGGTTGGTGAGTAAATTTGAATAATAGTCATATTAACTGGTCTTACTTGTAGGTGTATGTATATTATCCTATCACTGACAGCACTGTACTTCAGGGTAGATCTTGAAATGTTCTTTTTGACAATGAATGAGACACCATCCCTCTTCAATTTGTCGTTCAAATTGAATTTGAAATTCAAAACGGCCAATACCAGTCCATTTCAGCTCACTAATGCCTAGGATATCGATGTTTATGCCTTCCTTTTCATTTTTGATGACTTCCAATTTTCCTAGGTTCATACTTCGTATATCCCACATTCCTATTATTAATGGATGTTTGCAGCTGTGCATTCTCATTTTGAGTCATGCCATATCAGCAGATGAAGGTCCCAAAAGCTTGACTCCATCTATGTCATTAAGGTCTACTCTGCTTTGAGGAGGCAGCTCTTCCTCAGTCATTTTTTGAGTGCCTTCCAACCTGAGGGGCTTACCTTCCGGCACTATATCAGACAACGTTCCCCTGCTTTTCATAATGTTTTCACCGGCTAATTTTTTCAGAAGTAGACTGCCGGATTTCATCTTACTTGGATCCACAATGAACACTCATGGAAGCAGAAGTCAAGAAATCAAACGATGCATTGCATTAGGTAAATCTACTGCAAAAGACCTCTTTAAAGTGTTAAAAAGTAAGATGTCACTTTAAGGACTAAGGTGCACCTGACCCAAGCCATGATGTTTTCAACAGCCTCATATGCGTGCAAAAGCTGGACAATGAATAAGGAAGACTGAAGAAGAATTGATGCCTTTGAATTATGGTGTTGGCGAAGAATGTTGAATATACCATGGACTGCTAGAAGAAGAATGAACAAATCTGTCTTGGAAAAGTACAGCCAGAATGCTCATTAGAAGCGAGGATGGCGAGACTTTGTCTCACATACTTTGGACATGTTTTCAGGAAGGACCAGTCCCTGGAGAAGGACATGATGCTTGATAAAGTAAAGGGTCACTGAAAAAGAGGAAGACCCTGAAAGAGATGGATTGTCACAGTGGCTGCAACAATGGGCTCAAGCATAGCAGTGATTGTGAGGATGGTGCAGGACCAGACAGTGTTTCGTTCTGTTGTACATGGTGTCACTATGAGTCGGAACCGACTTGACGGCACCTAACAACAAAGATAAGTAAGACACTGAGTAAATCTAAATTAACTATGGGCTTTAATTAATAAAAATGTATCAATACTGGTTCATTAATTGTGATAAATGTGCCATACTGGGTGCGGGTATTCAAGAACTCTGTGTACTATCTTCACAATAATTTTGCAATCTAAAACTTTTCTAAAGTTAAAGTTTATTTGAAAAATAATAGCAAAAAACTAGTGACTAGCAGTATTCTAACCATTCTGTGGGCCAAATACAATTCATTTGTGAACTGGATTTGGCCCTGGGGTCATCATCAGCTTGCAGTCTCTAGAGATGGGTCTTCTTTCTTTCTTGGATTTCATGTTGTCTTAGGTTTGGGTATCTAGAGAAGCAAAACCAATAAAATATATATGTAAATATATAGAGAGAGACTTATTTATGGACGAAATTGTGGAGGCTGATAAGTTCCAAATCTGTGGGTCAGGTGGCAGTTTGGAGGCTTCTGCTGACTCATGTGGTTGCAGAAGCTGACAAACCCAAAATCTGAAGGTCAAGTGGCAGGCTGCTGGCTCACAGGGTTGTGGGAGCTAATGAATCCAAAATCTGCAGGTCAGGCAGCAGGTTGAAGGCTTCTCATGTCCCAAGAACCAGAGGTCAGAGATTGACAACATGAATGTAGGATGGGGAAGAGACAGCAAACTTTGCCAAGACATCCATATATATGTTGGATGCAGGTCACATTCCCCAGGGAAACTCCCCTTGCAACTGGTTGGCTACTCACATCAGATTACAAAATGGAGGATGATTAAATAATATCTGCCGAACCACTGAGAATCATGGTCTAGCCAAGTTGACACATAACATTAACCATCACACACATCCTCTATACTAATGTCCTATCATGCCGCGGCTGTTTCCACTGAATCCACCACCCTCTTTTTCTATTGTTTTTTCCCTTTAACCTTTTGTGTACAGCACATTATTTGTCACATAATCAGTACCTAGTAGATGCAAATAGGCATGTTCAAAAGACTCCCATCTTGAAAAAATATCCTGCTGGAGATTATTAAAGTGTGTACATTATAATTATAATTATGTCACACACATGTGTACATACACACAAAGGGCAAAATAATGGAGGCAACTATATTGAAATACTGACAGTGATTGCTTAGGGGATGGTGTCTTTTGGTACCAGAAAGTAAGAAAACAAAACAACAACAACGAACCCAAATAACACAAAACAAAACAAAATAAAAAACTCCACAATGATGGGGTATGTGAAAAGGATACAGGAGCTAATCGAAAAAGCTTCCAATGAAAGAAATCTTCTGTTTTTGCTCCTCTTTCTACTAAATTCAACAAATATTGAGTATTCACTATGCATAAAGCACCTAGGCACTTGGAATACAGCAGTGAATAAAATAAAGTCCTTGCTTTTATGGAGTTTGCACTCTAACAGAGAAGATTAACAACAGACAAAAATAGAGAGTTAAAAACATGTTATGATGAATATACGTATGTGTATGTGTGTGTTTGTGTGTGTACACATACCCCGTAGCATCCTGGATTATGGGATGGTCATATAGAATCACATGTGTTCAAACATTCATTCAATCAATCTAATAATTTAGCTTTAATTAAGTTCTCAAGATCCAGTCCTTACCCCTATGGAATCTAATAGGAGAGACAAGACATAAATAAAGAGCGTGCTAGGAGAAATTGCTGCTGTTGAACTAATTTTTCCTCTAGCTATTTTTCAAAATTACTGTAATGTGATTTTATTACTTTTATAATTGAAAAAATAATTAAATTCTCTTCTATGATCTTACATCATCCTCTAATAACTATTCTATCCTTCTCCCCCTTTTCACAGAGAGGTGTTAAAATATCAGTCTGTACTCACTGTTTCCATGCCCTCTTTCCCTTGTTCATTCTTCAATCCTCAGCAATCTGTGCCACTGAAACTGCTTTAAAATATCAATAATCTCCTAACTGCTAAATCTGAAGTGAGTTATTATGTAAGAAGCACATTATTGGGTCACGTGTTTTTAAGGCACTTTCCAATCTCTGTGTTGTAACTGGTGTAGTTAGATCATTTGCATTTGAGATAATTACTGATACACTGGAGCTTAAGTCTGCCATTTTATTGTTTGTTTTTTGTTTCCTCTGCTGCTTGCTCCTTTCTTTCTCTTTTTTTGCCTTCCTGTGCGTTACTTGGGAGCCCCGGTGGCCTAGTGGTTAAGAGCTCTGCTACTGACCATAAGGTCAGTTTGAATCCACCAGCCAGTCCTTGAAAACCATATGGGGCAGTTCTACTCTGTCCTATAGGGTCACTATGAGTCGGAATCAACCCCACTGCAACAGGTTTGGTTTTGGTGGGTTACTTGAATATTTTGAGGATTCCATCTTGATTAATTTATAATGCTTTTGATTATATCACTTTGTACAGTTTTGTTAGTGATTGCTTTGAGTATTACAATATACATAGATAACTTAGCACAGTCTACTGGTACTGATGTTTTACCACTTCAATTGGAGTGTAGAAATCTTGCTTTCCTTTAAGTTTGTTTGCCCTTTCCACTTTTAAAATATAATTTGTCTTAAATATTTCCTCTACCTATGTTGAGCACCACATCAAATGGTATTTTTTTTGTTTCAGCCATTAAGTATGATTTAAGAAACTCAGGAGAAAATTTAAGCTATAATCACCTATATTAAAAAAGGAGCTCTCAAATCAATAATGTAACTTTTCACCTTTAAGAATCTAGGAAAAAGCAAGCAAAATAAACCAAATAAAATGGAAGAAATAATAAAGATTAGAGTAGAAATAAACAAAATAAAGAACAGAAAAGCAATAAAGAAAATAAAAGAAACCAAAGGTTGGTTCTTTGAAAAGATCAATAAAACTGACGAACTTTTAGCTAGACTATGTTTTTTTGCCTTTTAGCATGCTTTGTAATTTTTTTGTTGAAAGCTAGATATGATGTATTGGGTCATTGGAACTGAGGTAAATAGTTCATTAGTGTGAGGTTTTCTGTTAATATGGCTAGGAGTTGGGCTAGGAGTTGTTCAATGTTTTCTGTAGCTGTAGGTTCAAGAGCCTTCAAATTCCTTTTGTGTCCCTGTTTTTGTCTCCAGTTTTCTTTGGGATTCCCTAAGAACTTATCCTGAAATACAGTCTCTGCCATCAATCTCTTTCAGCTTTAATCCATCGTTCTTAAGTTGGAGCCTTGTTGATGTATTGGTGAGGTGTGGGGAGGGGAAGCATTGTATGATGCTATGTTAAACCTGTTTTTTAGTGGTCCTGTGTCTCTGGTCTATGACTTTCACAAGTGCTTCCTAGATTTTTTCTCCTCCTTAGGTGAGACAGGAAGGTTAGAGGGTCTTCAGTTGGGTTATTGCCCTTCATCCCTGGGTGGAATAAGGCTCTAATAATGTCTTTTCTCCTGGAGAGTAAGGTTTTGTTATGGAGAAAGCTCTTGATGTATTTCACAAGGGCTGTGTTTCCCCTCTGGAGCCCTGGTGGCAGCAGGGGTTAATAGCTCAGCTGCTAACCAAAAGGTCGGCCCTCTGAATCCACCAGCTGCTCATTAGAAATCCTATGGGGAAATTCTACTCTGCTCTGGAGGGGCACTATGGGTCAGAATTGACTCCATGGCAACAGCTATGTTTCCCCCTCCCCTTGCCTGAGAGATGAGGGAATTTGCTGTTTACCGTGAGAATCTGGTAGATTTCCTGGAAGTAAGACCCATGAAAGTATGGGAGCCGCCTTATGACTTCAGCCGCTATGACTTTCTTACTCTCTTATTAGTCTACACTCAGCCTCCAGAAATTCATCAAAATTACTACTTATGTATTCTTACCAGTTTATGGCTCCAGTAGCTTCTGCTCCAGTAAGCTGATCTCAGCTTTGATTCTCCGGGTTTGCCTTTCTCTCCAGATTTTGAGGTGGCAGTTTGTCCTGGAAGCTCAATTCCCTGATGAGTCCAAGAAAAATCACTAATTTTTAGTTTGTTCGTATTTTTTGTTGTTCTTGTAAAGATGGAAGTGATGAATTTAAGTTAAAACCTAGAAAAACTGGACAAAGAATTTAAATAGACATTTTTCTAAAGAAGATATACAAATGGCCAAAAAATACACGAAATGATTCTCAATAGCATTAGCCATTGAGAAATGCAAACCAAAACCACAATGAAATATCACTTCACACATACTAGGATGGTTAAAATTAAAACAAAACAAACCAACAATAATAAGTGTTGACAAGGATGTGGAAAACTAGAAGCTTTACACATTGCTTGGGGAATTGTCAAACGGTGCAGTCACTTTAGAAAACAGTTTGACAGTTTCTCAAAAAACATAGAGTTATCATATGACCCAGCAATTCTACTCCTAGTTATATTCCAAGGAATTAAAATACATGTCCACAAAAAACATGTACATGAACATTCATATCAGCATTATTCATAATAGCCAAAAAGTGTAAACAACACAATTGTCCATCCATTGGTAAATGGATAAAGCAAATGTGGTACACCCATATAATGGAATACTATTTGGCTATAAAAAGGAATGAAGTACTGATACAATGGATGAATCTTGAAACCATCGTGCTCAGTGAAAGATACCAGACATAAAAGACTACATATTGAGGGGGGAATGAAGATTGACTACTAATGAGTATGGGTTTTTTTTGGAGTCATTAAAATGTTCAAATATTAGATAATGGTAATGGTTGCATAACTCTGTGACTATACTAAAAATTACTTAATTATACACTCTAAAAGGATACATTTTATGGTATATGAATTTTATGTCAATAAAACTGCTATTTAAAAATTTTTTGAAAAATATAGTCTATTATTTTTATGCTTATTTTTATTCATTTAATTGTTTTTCCATTTTGAAGTTCTAATCTATCTTTGTTCTCATTTTCTTTTTGTTTGAAGAACATTCTTTAGCCATTCTTTATGTGTAGGTTGGCTAGCAAGAACTTAGTTTACCTTAGTCTTGGAATGTCTTTATTCTCCTTTTATTCCTAAAGGATAGTTTCTCTGGATATGGAATTCATGGATGATAGTTTTTTTTTCCTCTCAGTCCTATAAAAGTGTTATGCCACTATCTTCTGGCCTCCATGATTTCTGATGAGCAATTTGCTGTCATTCAAACTGGTGTTCTCTTATGAGTAACACATCATTTCTCTCTGACTGCTTTCCAGACTTCTTCTTTGTCTTAGTTTGCAAAAGTTTAAGTATAATGTGTCTAGGCGTGGCTGTATCTACGTATTGATTTATTTGGATTTATTTTATTTGGAATTTACTCAGCTTCTTGAATCTGCATGTTTATGTCTTTCAGCATGTTTGGGAAATTTGCAGCCATTATTTCTTTTCATAGTATTTCAGACCCCTTCTCTTTCTGGGACACCCATGATACAAATATTGGGACTTTGGTTACTGTCCTACAGGCCCCTGAGACTGTATTCACTACTTTTCGGTCTATTTTCTCTCTGCTGTTCATATTGGTTGTGTTCTACTAATCTATCCTCAAGTTCACTGATTCTATCCCCTCATGTTGTCTTTGCTATTGAGCTAATCTAGTGAGATTTTGGTTATTGTATTTTTCAGGTCTATAATTCCCACTTGATTCTTTTTTTAACTTCTATTTCTTTGTTGATAGTTTCTATATTTTCATTTATTAAAATGTATTTTAATTGCTTGCTGAATCATTTTATAATGGTTGCTTTAAAATTCTTGTCAGATAATTCCAATTTCTTATTCATCTTGGTGTTGATGTCTTGATTTTCTCTTCTCATTCAACTTGTGATTTTTCTGGTTCTTGGTATGACAAGTAATTTTCTATTGTATCCTGACCATTTTGATTATTATATTATGAGACTCTGGATCCTAATCTTCTTCTAGCAGACATTCCTCTACTAAGGTGTAGTGCAAAAGCAAGGTGGATGTGTATTTTCAGCTTTCTGTGGGCTCCACCAACACCACTCCAGCAAAAGCGGAGTACTTACTCACATTGCCTCTTTGTGGAAGGGTGGAGTGGAAGATCAGTTCCGTCTCAGCCCCATTGACATATTCCTGGCAAAAGCAGGTCACAGACTCGCATTGTCTCATTGGGGTATAAGCTCATCTCCCCACTGGGCCTCACTGATGGCGAGAAGAGGGAGTACCAACTAGCTCCACCATGCACAGCCTCATTCCATTTCATTGATGCCGTATGTGTGTGGAGGCTTAGCTCCTCACTGTACCCTGATGACACTGCGTGGGGTGGGGGCTGAAGAACTAGAGTTTTTGCTTTACTTTACACTACTTCGTTCACTCCGGTTGCTGCCAAGTGGGAATAGAGGTTCAGCTCCCCACTGAGCACACAATGACACTATCCTGGCAGGGGAATCTGAGCATTAGCTCAGTTCCGTCAACACCACTCAACTAGAAGGAATCTGCCACCATGGGATAGAGGGTTAGCTCCCTGTTCTGCCTTGTACAAATAGCACCAGGCAGGAGCTTCCACACCCAATTCCAAGGGCAGGGTGTGGTGGGTGGAAAATCAGCTCCCTGTAGAGGGAGGGGGTGGGTTTTTCCCATTGGTGTTTCTCTGGAGTAAGGAGGGTATTGTCAAAAAGAATTTCTGTTGTTAGGCCACTCTTTTCCTGCTCCTCTGGATAGGGGCAAATGGCTTGTCTTGGAGCTTTTTTTTGTCTATGCCTGTTGGTGGTTTTGGTTGGAGGCTTCTGTAGTGCCCTGTGCTGAGCATGTTGTTGTTGTTGTTAGGTGCCGTGGAGTCGGTTCCGACTCATAGCTACCCTATGAACAACAAAACGAAAAACTGCCCAGTCCTATGTCATCCTCACAATCGTTGTTATGCCTGAGCCCATTGTTGAAGCCATTGTGTCAATCCATCTCTTTGAGGATCTTCCTCTTCTTCGCTGACCCTCCACTTTGCCAAGCGTAACGTCCTTCTCCATGGACTGATCCCACCTGATAACATGTCCAAAGTATGTGAGATGTAGTCTAGCCGTCCTTGCTTCTAAGGAGCATTCTGGTTGTACTTCTTCCAAGACAGATGTGTTCATTCTTTTGGCAGTCTACGGTATATTCAGTATTTTTGCCAACATCACAGTTCAAAGGAGTCAGTTCTTCAGTCTTCCTTATTCATTGTCCAGCTTTCATATGCATATGAAGTGATTGAAAACACAATGTCTTCGGTCAGGCACACCTTAGTCTTCAAGGTGACATCTTTGCTTTTTAACACTTTAAAGAGGTCTTTTGCGGCAGATTTGCCCAATGTAATGCGTCTTTTGATTTCTTGACTGCTGCTTTCATGAATGTTGATTGTAAATCCAAGTAAAATGGATTCCTGCTGAGCATAAATGAGAGATCATAAGGAAACCCAGGGAACTCACCGTCTTGTTGGTTCTGGAGTCCTGAGGTTCCTAGGCAGTTCACTTTTTCCCCAGCTTTAAGTATTTTCGTTTGCTTTTTATGTGTTATGTCTAGAGTTTTTTAGTAGTGAGAGGGAGGGCCTGGGAGGAACTCTATCTTGGCTAAAACTAGAAATCTCTCCTAACTGCTAAAATCTGAGCAATATTTTCTAATGCTCGTTTTATCCTATTTTGGGAGAGAAAGGGGGGCTCTGACCGTATGCTTTTCCTTAAAACTTATTTCTCCTTTAGCATTTATAACTGCATATTATACATTTCCTTCTATCTTCTGGTCACATCTAAGAGTCCTTCTAACTGAAAGGTCAGCAGTTTGAATCCACCAGGTGTTCCATGGAAACCCTATGAGGCAGTTCTACTCTGTCCTATAGGGTTGCCATGCGTCGGAATCGACTCAATGGCAACGGGGTATTTTTTTGTGGGGGGGGTGGTGGCAAGAGTCCTTCACAGTTTCCTTTTGTCAGCAGCTTTCTTAGAGTGCTCGTGTTCCCCAGGGTTCTCTTCTAAATCCTTTTATTTTGTCCTCTTATTTCTCTCTCCACAACCTCACCACTGGCTATATGCTGAAAACTCATAGACCATTGTCTTCAGTCCCCAATCCCAGCCCAGTTCCTCATTGGAAACCTCTACCTGGCTGTCCTGGTAATTATGCTGTGCAAAATGTAACTTATTATCCACATGTGCATGTGCAAATAGATGTTTCCTAAATTTACTGTTCTTTCTGCATTTCTGAACTTGGTTAATGCCCCTACAACCCATCCAGGAATCTCACTGAGAAACCTGGCAGTCATCTTAATTTTTCCCTCTCTCCCAAACTTCAGAGATCATGAAGCTCTGGCCATTCTTTCTACTAAACTAGCTCTCAAATCCAACCCTTTGTCTCTCTTTCCTCTGACAATGCATTGAGCATTCACTCAAAACCTCTTTCCTGGGCTATTTTAATAGCTGCCTAGTTTGTCTACCTGCCTGTCTTCAGTACATTTTCCACAGAGGATCCAGAACAATCTTTTTTAAATGCAAATATGATCAAGTCTTCCTGAATTCTTTAGCAATCACCTGTTATCTCTAAAGGATGAATTCTAACTTCTAACTTTTCAGGCTCAACTTCTGTAATTTGTTCCATTCATTCCTGGAAACATGCCGGCGATCTCTCAGACCCCACACTTTGTCCAGGGCTTTGTATACATGGCTCTTTCTGAAACGTCTTCCTTCCTCTCCTTCTCTCATACAAATCTGCCCCAGCTAAACTAACTCCTAAACCCAAAAAACCCATTGCTGTTGAGTTGATTTTGACTTATAGTGACACTGTAGGACAGAGTAAAATTGCCCCATTAAGTTTCCAAGGCTGTAATCTTCACAGAAGCAGACTGCCACATCTTTCTCCCACAGAGCGGCTGGTAGGTTTGAACTGTTGAACTTTCAGTTAGCAGCCAAACTCTTAACCACTGTGCCAGTAGGGCTCCTTAAACCAACTCCTACGAGACCTAAAAGCTTCCACTAACGTCACCGCTTCTGGGAAAACTTTTCTGACTCCCCATACATAGTGCTTCTCTTCGCTATTTCTAAAACACCATACGCTTGTTGTAATTGTTGATTTACTTCTTTGCCTCCCATTCTGGATTCTAGGGAGCATCTGTGGAAGCTTCCCTTTTCATCTCTATGTAATACAGAAAAAAGAAAGGCAGACTATCTGTCGTTTTCACTGGTCATCTTTGAAAGGTAGCATACCAGAGTGGTGAAAAGCATGGACTCTGAGGCAGAACACCTGGCTCTGCCACTTCCACCTCTCTGCAAAATGAGCATAACAGTATCCACTTCACTGGATTGTTGTGAGGATTAAATGATATCATGTAGAACATTGTGCAGCATATAGAAAGATTATAATGTTTGCTGTAATGTAGAACATTGGCATGTCAATAGACTATATGTTTGCTACTGTTACCTTGCAGTGTTATTTTTCACTAAGCATTACCTGAAACACTAAAAATATGTTTTCACTTTCTAAAGGTTAATATTTGCCACTCAAACCCTTAGTAATCCCTTTGTTCATCTACAAGGAGCAACAACAAATATGTTAAAATTTTTAAAGAGAATTCTGGAAAATAGCCAAGTGAGAGTGTTTTTCTTTTAGAAATGGAATTACTCCATTAGGAACCTTAGCTAAGAATTATTTTTAAAAATAGAATACATAAAAAGCAATATAGTAGAACCACTTAGGTATTTTCTAATGATTGAGAATAATTGCTTCCAAACTAGGGAAAATCATAAATAAGTATTTCAAAAGGAGCCCCTGCATAGATTTTCTAAGCTCAAAACTGTCCATGCCACTGTGAAATCGATGTTTATAATTCCTTCTCAACAGTATGCTTCTTTCCTAGAAATAAAGTTATAAGAAACCATCTTAAGAAACACAGATATTACTCAATATTTTTGAATAATATTTTATCGCAAAACCACCAGATTAAGAGCCTCTCCCAAAAAAAATGAAAAAAAAAAAAGCCAACTCAAAAGGATACCAATAAATGTGTATTTCCTCACTCAAAAAAGTTATGCTCAAATATAAAAAACAAAATTAATCTTTTTTAAAAACTCCTTAAGGAGTTGTTTTTCCAACTTCAAATCCCCCTACCTTGCATCCCTTTCTCTACCCCACGTATCCTGTTATTTCTTGAGAAAGGCTTTTGTGGCTGCCAAAGTTTGAGGTGTGCGTTTTACCTGCTAAGGAGCCTGGTGGTGCAGTGGTTAAGAGCTCAGCTGCTAACAGAAAGGTTGGCGGTTCAAATCCACCAGGTGCTCTGTGGGTGTCTGTAAAGATTACAGTTCTAGAAATCCCATGGGGAAGTTCTACCCTGCCCTATAGGCAATGGGTTTGGTTTTCTTGTTTATCTTTTAACTATCTCCAAGACAGCAACACAGTGAGCAACCTCTCCAAAGATGTCTGATCTTCTGGATGTCAGTCCAGGAAAGGTATGGACACGAACAGCTCTGCATTGTAGAAAACCCTTAAGAACCCTGCGTTGGTTAATTTCAAGAGGGTGGGGTCATCCTTGTGTGAAAATTCTTATTAGAAACCTTTACCAGGTGTGGTTCAAATTCTTTTATGCAGTTGATAAGTCTTTTTTTTGTTGTTGTTGTTGTCAGGCAAAAAAGAAATGGTTAGAGCTGATTACATGCAGAAATAGCTTTATTAAGTTATAGAATTGTTACACTTTTTCTTTAAACAGCTACATGGAATGCTCAAACATTTCTAAATGACTTAGTAAACAACTAGCATGTCTTTGGTAAGCACGTTCCACTTTCACAATTTTCTTTGTCCCCACCCCCATGAGCAGCTGCAGAATATTCATTTAATTTTTTGTTCAGTATATATTTTTTTCACAGCAATTTGTTGAAGCTTTTGTTGCAAAAACACTTCTTTAACAACTAAATACACAATGGAACGAATATGATCAGGCTGACAGGATTTGAAATGTTTAATACCACACAATAATAGGGTTACTATTAATACACAATAATAGGGTTACAAGAAGGGATGTGTCATCTTTCGGTTCATTTTGGTATTTCCTTTTTAAAACATTTCTCTAAAGTCTGTCTGCCCAGGTCGTATTCTTAAAATGCATGCTGCTCTTTTTTTTTTCTTCTTCTTCTCTTCTTCCCTCATGTCAAGGTTTTAACAATCTGGATTCTTTTACCCGAGGGGGGAAAGGTTATTAACTTACAGGGGACATTTATTGACATCTAATTGTTACAGTGCAAATCACAGCACAAAATCAACCACGTATGGGTGACACGTTACGCTGGGGTTAGTCTATGGTTTCTGCGCACACTGAGGAGAGGCAAGTCGGGCTCCTCAGGCTGGGGGCTCACATGATGATACACTTGCCGAGCAGCTTCTCAGTGGTCTTCTGGGATTTCTTCTGGCGAATCTGGAGACAGGCAGCAGGCTTATTCTCGTGGTTCAGCAGCATGAAGAACAGCTCCTTCACGTTGAAATCGGTCTTGGCGGAGGTCTCGACGAAGGCGCAATTCCATTCAAGCGCGTAGACGGCGCCATCTCTCAGGGTCAGCTCGCGGCCGCTCTCATCGCACTTGGCGCCCACCAGCACGATCGGGAACTTGTGCATGTTGTTGCCTTTGACCTCGCGGATGAGCTCATAGAAGGCCTTCAGCTCCTCCAGGGTCTCCTTCTTGGTGACCGAGTAGACCAGGATGAAGGCGTGGCCCTTGGCAATGGCGAGGCGCTTCAGGCCCGGGTATCTGTGGCCGCCAGTGGTGTCAGTGATGTGCAGGGCGCCCACGTTGTTGTTGCAGCTCATCACCTGGCGGTAGGTGTCTTCGATGGTCGGCAGGTAGGTGTCACGGAAGGTGCCGCGCACCCACCTCTGCACCAGCGCGCTCTTACCCACGCCGGCAGAGCCGAGCACCACCACGCGGTAGTCTTTGCACCTCCTCTGAGGCATGAAGGCGCGAATGATAAGCAGGGTGGGCAGAGGGCTCAGTCGTCGCATCAGCCGTTCCTTGAAGCCAAAGCAGCAGTTGCCCATTGTCGGGAACGGACCGGGGGAGGGGACCACAACTTCTCCGGAAGTTAGCCGCTGGTAGGGATAGCCTAGGAAGGAAGAAAGGGAGAATGAGCGATGGGATCCCAACCTGGCACGCAGTCAGGGCATCTACCTGGTCAGCTGCTCCCGGGGATGGAGACCACGGAGGATGCTGGCGAGGGTCCACTCTGAAACACAAACAGGAAACAGAAAGAACAGGCTGTGTTTGGGAGAACACGCGCATTGGAGGCGGGGTGGGGTCTCGAGTCCGCGCTAGCTGAGTTACCCCCTGCGAATATACGTCAGAACGGGTGATTTGCGGACCAGAGTTAATGAAAGCTGGAAGGATCCAGCTTTTTTTTTTTAAATACTTTTATTTAATCCTCACTACAACCCTTAGAGACACGCTAGAACCTCACAGTTTCCTGACTGGTAAAATGGGGATAATAAAACACAACAAAATAGAGAAGAGGGCACCATTAAAGAAAAATGGGTGGGAGGAACTGACTATACGTGGAGGGTGAATAGCAAGGAGGAGTTTAGAATGACTTCGCCATACTGGTTAGATCTGCAAGATCTGGAATACGAGAAAAAAGGAAAATTTTGGTGGTGTGGGGCTGTGAGAAGCCTTGGGATATGCAAGTGGCAGCGTGGCGTGGCCACGGAGCACTGGGAATGAAAACATGAGACCTGGTGCGCCCAGGGGCAGTTTAGAGTCTGGCGCAACCAGGCGAGAAGCTGGGGTGATGCCTGCACCCCGCACTGTCACTGCCCGTTTGCTGAGGGTTTGGGGAGTCTCAGCTTGCCCCCCCCACCCCAGCTTCCCCAGCCCCTCAGCTACAGAAAAGATCAGAGCGCTACTCACCGCAAACACTCCTCCAGGCAGTGCAGGAGGGGAGCAGGAGAGGCTTGCTCAGCCGCTCTTCCGACGACGACGCCGCCTTACTTTTATTCTTGCTGTGGCCACACTTGCTCTCATAAACACCTATTTCAGTCCCCCCCCCCCATCACTCTACTCCACTCTCATTTCCCTACCACTAGCTACAGAATGAGAAGATATTAATAGTTAACACTTTGTACATTCTTAAAACACAGACACATAAAACGCGCGCAGAGCGCGCTGTTACCAAACCTTTCCTCCCCAAATAAGTCTTTGATGCTTTCTCCCCTTTGGTATTAAAAATCGCCTGCATCTCTGCGACAAGTGCAATTGATACCGATTGATCCTTGCTGGCAAGGGTTGGACACCGCAATCCAGGGTGTGGTCGCGGGGGGTAGCAAGGGGCGCCCAGGGAGCCCGCAGGGGACCAGATGCTTGGCTAATGGTGCATTAACAACCGCGCCAAGGGAAACCCGTTATCCAAAAGTGTCCCCGCGGAATGCCCAGGGATTGGTGCCCACTCTCCGACAATGCGCCCGCCGACTCTCACCCCGCAGCAGCTGGAACGCTGGTTCGCCCGCCATACCTCGCGCTGGTGTGCCCGAAAAAAGGCGAAAGACCGTTTTACCTCTCTCCGAGGAGCGAACCGAGAGTGCTAGTGGGCAAATTCACTTTACGCTGAGGAGGCAACGACCAATCGCGTCCTCCTTGGAGCAGCAGCGGGAGCTCAGCCAAGAAGAACCAGCGAGCTCCGCGGCTCCCAGCGAAATGCGCGAACAACTGTTGGAGTCGGACTGTATGTAGCTCCTGAGCCAGTGGGCGCAGGCTGGGAGACTCCACTTGGTAATGCGCGGGGGAAGCCTGGACATGAGGAGCTGGCAGATTCCAGCCACAGTCTGCCCGGCGTCCCCCACACCTGAGTGGCTGGTCCCACTGTCCAAGGCGGGGGCTCCAAGCGAGGGGAAGACAGCAGAAGCACTGCGTCTGTGGTGGGCGTCACCCAGGCTTCTTTTGGCTTTCGTGGTACTGAGGATCCTTATCATGGGAATGGATCTGGGATGGTTATTGCCTGAATATTAGGGGGACAGACAGATGGACACACACACACAACACTTCTTGCAGCCACCTGGCCCATTCAAACGGTTATGTTCCGGCGTTTTGCATTCTCAGCCCTGCGTAGGCTTTGCTCACCTACCAGAGGTCCTCGACAACTCTACGCTCTTTGCGTCCTGTGAGGTTAAACTTCCCCAACCATGGTTGCCGTCACATTGTTGTAGACTCGCCAGTTTGAATCCTCCCCACGACTGCTGCCAGTCGTGGCCAAGAATCTCCTCCACTTAATTCAGTAAACATTTGTTCATCACAAAACTCCGTGTTTTCACCTCCAGATAAAGTCCAACTAAGACTTCTGATAGAAGAGCCTTCAGGACCTGCCTCACGGTAGGAGTTCCTGTGGTTTAGACACAGGTTCTGCCTAAGGGAGTTGGGAAGTGTCCTCTGCGGTAACAAGCTACCACATTCATTGCACCATTTGTACAGGAGGTTTCATGTGATCGCCTTACAGAAACCATACAAGAAAAGAAGAGAAGGTTTTATATTTGTTTGTTTTACATGTGAGGAAACTGAGGCTCTAAGAGGTAAACATAGCGTTTAAGTACGTATGATTTGGAGTTGCAAGACGCTGGATTCAGGGCACTGATAAATCTCTCTAAGCTTCCGTTTTCTTATCTGATGAAGTGGGACTAACACAGTACCTGCCTCATAACTTTGTGGAGGATTGAATAAAACTAAAACTAAACCCATTGTGGTCGAGTTGATTCCGACTCATAGCAACCATATAGGACAGGGTAGAACCGCCCCAGAGAGTTTCCAAGGAGCGGCGGGTGGATTTGAGCTGCCAACATTTTGGTTAGCAGATGTAGTCCACCCTAGCTCTTAACCGCTGTACCACCAGGGCTCTGGGATTGAATAATACACAAAAATTCTGAGTATAGTACCTGGCACAGAGTAAACACCCAGTAAATGTTGGGTTATTTGTTGTTGAATTAAACTGTTAACCTTTCTCTCCTGTTAGAATCAACTTCAGTCAAAACTATGAACATGACAAATTTTATCATCGGAACCTTGTAAAATTAGACTAAATTGCTCATCTACCTTCCCTTTCCCTCTCCCCCAATATATCCACATCATATACAATGTGTCTGACTCTTTTGCTTGGGGAACCCCATTGAGCTGGACCTTCTATGGCAGTTTGCTATATTCCCTATAATCCTCCAGTCCCCATATCCAGGGTCAAAACTGTCCCAGACCTCTCCCTCTTGCTTTAATTTCCTGAGGCACAAAGACCAGAATAAAATATTTTGCCTAAAGGGGAGATCTAGCTTTGAGAACCAGCACTACTCTGGGGAAGAGGATTCAAAGGAGTGGGTCAGACCAGAGTTCTGAGGCAGTTAAGGTCTACAGGCAGGAGGGATCTCTAGGCACAAACCCAATTGAAAATGAGACTGCTTACACTGAATGCTAGTAATCAGCCTCAGAAACACGAGCTAGTGTAATTTCCTTTCCGAAAAAGCTCTAATGCAATAGAGGGGAACCCCACCACAGTAAGAGCCTGGCCCAGGAAGCTTCTTAGCCCCTTTGGGCTAGAGAATCCTAGAGAGCCCAGGCAGCCAGATAGCACTGGCAAGAGGGACGCTGTCACAAGCAGCCCAGCCCAAGGAATGCTCTTGCTCTCCATAGCCCACAGATTCCCTTCTCCCACCTAGGGGCACCAAGAAGCTGGGTGGAGAAACTCCTTCAGGCCTCCCAGGCAGCACCAGCAGGGATCTACTGTGGTGCCAGTGGCACCAGTTAAACCAAGCTGACCAACATAGCACCACATAACACTGAAAATTAAACTGCCGTTGAAACCAAACCTCACAAAATTGGGTCAGGACCTATGTGTTAAACCTAAATAGAGTGATTGTCTGCTAAAATAAAAGATTATATGGGACCCAGAGTTTCCTAACATAATAGCCCAAGTGTCCCAGATACAGTCAAACATGACCCATGACCACTAAAACTTGAATAAGAAAAGACAATCAACTGATCCCAACACAGATGAATCAGATTTTAGAATCATCTGACAAGGATTTTAAAGCAGCCATCTATGACTATTTCAACAAGAAATTACATATTTTCTTGAAAAAACAGAAAATGTCAGCAAGAAATAGGAATCATACAAAAGATCCAAACGGACATTATAAAACTGAAAAATACAATAATATAAATAAAATAACTCCCCAAATAGGGTCAATAGTAGAGGAGAGATGACAAGGACAGAATCAGCAAACTTGAGGATAGAGCAGTAGAATTTACACCATCTGAACAACAGAGAGAAAATAGACAGGGGAAAAGAAAAAGCAAATGGTCTCAAGGGTTATGGGATAACAGCCAAAATTCCAACATTTTTATCATTGGAATTTTAGAAGGAGAGGAGAAAGAATGGGGCTGAAAGAGTATTTGAGAAATAATGACTGAAAACTTCCCAAATTTGGAGAGAGAAAAGCCTATGGTTCTAAGAAGCTCAGTAAATCCTAAATAGGATAATCTTAAGGAAATCCATACCAAGATACATCATAATTGAACTCTTAAAACTGAAGACAAATAAAAAATCTTGAAAGCAGCTAGAGAGAAATGACACATTACTAATGGAGGAACACTAATTTGAATAATAGCAGATTTCTCATCTGAAACCGGGAGGCCCAGAAGGAAGTGGCATGCTATTTTTCAAGTTCTGGAAAAAAGAAAAAAAAGAACTGTCAACTACAATTCTATAAAAATGTCCTTCAGTGTTTTGGATCTTTTTGAAGGGGACATAAAGACATTCTCAGACAAAAAGAAATTAAAAGAATTTGTTGCTAAGAAATCTACCTTTGAGGAATGGCTAAGTGAAACTTCCCCAACAAAAAGGAAAAGATAACAAAAGATGGCTTATAATTTTCAGAAAGGAAAGAAGAACATTGGAATGAGTAAAAAAGAGGGTAAATATGATAGGCTATTCTTCACATGTGTTTCTTAAATCACTTTTGATGACTGAAACAAAAAAAATCATAACACCATCTATCTTAGTCTCCTAGGGCTACCATAACAAAATACCACAAAGTGGGTGACTTTAAAGAATAGAATTTTATTGTCTCACAGTTCTGGAACCTGTACATAGATCAAGAGGCAGTCGTTCGAACAGAACAAGGGGATAGTGTGTGGTTTAAAGTCAGGAAAGGTATGCATCAGGGTTGTATCCTTTCACCATACCTATTCAATCTGTATGCTGAGCAAATAATCCAAGAAGCTGGACTATATGAAGAAGAATGGGGCATCAGGATTGGAGGAAGACTCATTAACAGCCTGCAATATGCAGATGACACAGCCTTGCTTGGTGAAAGTGAAGAGGACTTGAAGCACTTACTGATGAAGATCAAAGATTACAGCCTTCAGTATGGATTACACCTCAACATAAAGAAAACAAAAATCCTCACAACTCGACCAATAAGCAACATCATGATAAATGGAGAAAAGATTGAAGTTGTCAAGGATTGCATTTTACTTGGATCCACAATCAACACCTATGGAAGCAGCAGTCAAGAAATCAAAAGACGCATTGCATTGGGCAAATCTGCTGCAAAAGACCTCTTTCAAATGTTAAAAAGCAAAGATGTCACCTTGAAGACTAAGGTACACCTGATCCAAGCCATGGTGTTTTCAGTTGCTTCATATGCATGTGAAAGCTGGACAATGAATACGGAAGACCGAAGAAGAATTCATGCTTTTGAATTATGGTGTGGGCAAAGAATATTTAATATACCACGGACTTCCAAAAGAACGAACACATCTGTCTTGGAAGAAGTATAACCAGAATGCTCCTTAGAAGCAAGGATGGCAAGATTATGTCTCACATACTTTGGACATGTTATCAGGAGGGATCAGTCCCTGGAGAAGGACATCATGCTTGATAGAGAGTCATTGAAAAAGAGGAAGACCCCGAGAAGAGATGAATTAACACAGTGACTGCAACAATGGGCTCACGCATAATAACAATTATGAGGATGGTGCAGGGCCGGGCAGTGTTTCGTTCTGTTGTACATAGAGTCTCTACGAGTCAGAACCAATTCCATGGCACCTGACAACAACAATAACAGTTCTGGAGGAAAGAATTCTGAATTTAGGGCATCAGCAGGACCATGCCTTCTCTGTCTGCTCTAGAGAAAGATGGTTCCTTGTTTCTTTCAGCTTCTGGTAGCCCCAGGTGTCTCTTGGTGTTCCTTGGTTTGTAGATGTATCTTCACATGACATGTGAACTCTATGTGACTCTGTCCATGTCTGTTCTCCCTTTTGTAAGACACCACTCAGATGAGACCAAGACCCACCCTACTCTGGCATGACCTTGTTAACTGATAACACCTTCAAAGAAAGACGTTATTTTCCAACAAAGTCACATTTATAGGTGTATGGATTAGATCCTCAACATATCATTTTGGGAGACACAACTGAACTCACAGCACTGTATGATACTCAAGAAGATGATATTTAAAAGTGGGGAAGGTAAAGGGGGACCTAAATAGAAGAAGGTTTCCACACTTCACTAAAAGTAGTAAAATGCCGATACAAATATATCATGGTGAGTTGTATATGCATATTGTAATATCCAGAACAACAACTTTTTATACAAGGTGATATACTAAAAAACACTAGAATTTAATCAAGACAGGATTCTAAAAAAAAGTCCCAGTAACCTGCAAGAAGGTAGTAAAAGAGAAACAGAGAAATGAGAAACAGAGGAAGAACAGAAACAAATAATAAAACAGCAGATTTAAGCTCTAATATATTAAGAATGACCTTAAATGCAAATGGTGTAAATACATCAATTAAAAGACAGAGATTGGCAGAGGTGATAAAACACAAACAAAAAAACCCACAACCCAACTATATGTTGTCTGAAGTGAGAAGAAACTCACTTCAAATTCAACGACATAGGTAGGTTTAAAGTAAAAGGATGTTTTTTATACTACCATCGAACATATAGAAACCAAAATTCAAAACATAATACCATTTATAATCATTCTAAAGAAAATGAAATGTTTAAGTATGTGTTTAATTAACAAAACATGTGCAGGATCTGGATGCTGAAAATTACAAAATGCTAATGAAAGAAATAAAAGAAGACCTAAATAAATGGACAGACATAACAGGTTCATGGATTGGAAGACTCAGTAGAGATGTCAATTCTCACAAATTGATCTATAGGTTTAAGGCAATTCTTGTCAAACTCCCAGCAAGATTTTTTGAAGATATAGACAAGCTTAGTCTAAAATTTACATGGTAAAGCACAGGATCTAGAATAGCAAAAAAAAAACAAAAAAACTTCTTGGAAAAAAGACTAAAGTGGGAGAATCACTCTACCTGATATTTAGACTTACTATCTAGCTATAGTAATCAAGACAGTGTCATACTGGTAGAGGTATAGACATATAGATCAGCAGAACAAAGAACCCAGAAATAGGCCCACCGAAGAAGTAGACTCAACTGATTTTTGACAAAGGTGCAATTGGACATCATATGTAATAAATGAATGAATAAATAAATAAATAGCCTCATTTAAAAAAAAACAAAAACCTGTTGCCATCGAGTCTATTCCAATTCATAGCAACCCTATAGGACATAGTAGAACTGCCCCGTAGTGTTTCCAAGAGTATAAATCTTTATGGAAGCAGATTGCCACATCTTTCTCCCATGGAGCGGCTGGTGGGTTTGAACCCCTAACCTTTTGGTTAGCAGCCAAGTGCTTAACCACTGTACTACCAGGGCAAAGCCTCATACTTTATATAATAATTAACTTAAACTTTTGGTGGACTTAAATGTAAAGTGCACAATAGAAAATCTTCAGAATTTACGGTTAAGCAAAGAGCTCTTAGACTTGACAACAACAACATTCTTCACAGAAGAAAACATTGATAAACCAGACCTCACCAAAATTAAAAACTTTTCTTCTGAAAAACCATCAGTAAAGATGATGAAAAGACAAGATATAGACTGGGAGAAAATATTTGCAAACCCCATATCTGGCACAGGACTAATGTCTTTAATACATAAAGAACTCTCAAAATTCAACATTACAAAAAAGAAGTCCAATTAGAAAATGGACAGAAGACCTGATGGGACATTTTGCTGAAGATATTCAGATGGCAAATAAACTTATGAAAGCTTTTCAATATCATAAGCCATTAGAAAAATGCAAGTTAAAAACCCAAATATCACTACGCAACTATCAGAATGACTGAGTTAAAAAAAAAAAAAAAAAAAAAGATATCCCCCAAATGCTGGTGAGAACGCAGATACGGAATCACTCGTCCGTTGCTGGAGGCAATGTAAAATGATACCACCATTCTGGAAAACAGTTGTGCAAGTTTGTTACAAAACTGAACATTCAAGTAAATGTGTTGCTGTTAGGCGGCGCGTTGTTGTTAGGTGGTGCGTTGTTGTTAGGTGTTGTGGAGTGGGTTCCGACTCATAGCGACCCTACGTACAACAGAACAAAACACTGCCTGGTCCTGAGCCATCCTCACAATTGTTGATATACTTGAGCCCATTGTTGCAGCCACTGTGTGAATCCATCTCGTTGAGGGTCTTCCTCTTTTTCACTGACCCTGTACTTTACCAAGTGTGATGTCCTTCTCCAGGACCCGTCCCTTCTAATAAGATTGGCAGATTGTATCAATGTTAATGTCCTAGTTGTGATGTTGCACTATAGTTTTGCAAAGTGTGACCACTGGGGGAAACTGGTTAAAGGATACACAGGATCTCTATTATTTTTTACAACTGCATATGAATCTACAATTAGCTCAGAATAAAAGGTTTTTTTTTTTAATAAAAGCACTTGCAAACGAGCAAACAAACAAGCTCTGATGGCTCCCCATGACCTACAGAATGAAGTCCAGAGTCTTTAGCTTCATACTCCCAGTACTCTGCAAACAGACTCCAAATTCCCCTTCCAACCTTACCTTTCACAAGTCTTCTACACAAACCAGCTGAAAAAATGGCTATTCCTGGGAATACCTTATGTCTCTGCTTCTCTACTCTGCTTATGCCATTTCTGCTGCCGCAAAGCCTCCCTCCCTCCCAGTCCCCTCATCCACATGTCCCAAACTTCCTCTCCTTCAAGGCTCACTGCCAAATGGTCTCTCCATAGGCGTTCCCTCCAGCTGGAAGAAATTCCTTCCTCTTCCGAACCTCCAGAACACCTTTCCAGTTCATATTGCAATTATGTGTGTATTTGCTTTATATTCTCCACAGAGCTATGAGCTTTGCTCAGGACTGAGATTCATTCATCTCTGATTCCCTCACAAATGCTAGTTAAATGCCAGAAGGTACTCAAAGGAGGCCGCGATGGTGTGGTGGAAAGTACAACAGAAGGAGCTCCAGCTCTAGAGCCAGCCTGACTGCCTCTCCAGTTCTAGTTCCACCTATTGCTTCACCGATAACTCTGTTCTCAGTTTCCTCAACTGTATAATAGGGGTAACACATGGTAAGTGATGGCATATGAAAAAGAACTTTCCGCAATCCCTGACACATCATAGACACTCAGAAAATACAGCTGGGGTTTGAAGATCTGGTTAGTCTCCAGTTCCTGTTTGGTCACACACTAGTTGCATGGACTTAAGCAAACAACTTGTTTTCTTTTTACACTCAGTTTCTCCATCTGTAAAATGGGGACAATAATAGCTATGTGTAAAGTAAGATTGAGTTTTATTTGCGTGAAAGCACCTCAGAAATGTTAAAGCACAGTGTTCAAGTAGGATATTGTTTGTGGAATGTAAAGGAGCCAACATTTATTACCATGAGTTGGTCACTGCTCTAAGAATTTTTTTTAAATCGTTGTAAAAATATAGAAGACACAACATTTGCAAATTCAATGTCTTTCACCTGTACAATTCAGTGACAGCAATTACATCATTCATGTTGTACAACCATCACCAATATCTGTTGCCAAATTTTCCATCACCATAAACAGAAATGACGTGAGGCCTATGACTATCTCCAATTTACAAATGAGGAGACTGGGTGTAGAAAAGTTAACTAAGTGGTAGAGGCTAGGCAGTTAAGCTATATCCAGGCCTTAAAATCAAGCTGCCTCTCAAGTACTAGAGACTCATGGATACTGTTCAGAACCTTCACAGTTATAATTTTGGGATTCTCTTATCTTTCAATTTCTCAACAGGTTCTCTCTCTCTTTTTAGTATGTAGAAAAACTAATGGCAACTGTGTTTGTTCCCCATCCTTCACAAGCAGATAAGTATCTTCTTTACAACTTTTTGATTTCCAAGATCAGGGATGCTTAATAATCCCTTCCCTTATCCCATCCAAGCATCTTTTCCCATTCTCAACCTTTACTGCTTTCTCCCAGCATCCTGATTCTACAAATAGCCCCTCGCTCGCTTGCTCACTCGCTCGCAGAGATATCATCTCCTACCTCAAAGAGAAAGGAGGCCAACAGACAAAACCCCATCAGCTCCTGCCCCACACACATCCTCCCGTGTTTTCTCTTTCCTCTGGTCAAGGTTATCAGCTTTGTCTGAGTCCCGGAGTGTTTTTTAAGTTGTGGTCCTACGATCACCTGTATTGGCGTCACCTGGGATGCTTGTTAACAATACCCACCCCAGACCTACACAATCAGAATCTGGAGGTGAGGCCTGGTGTTTGCATTGTAACAAACCCCCTCAGGTGCTTCTGATGCAGAGGAAAGCTTGAAATGACTCCTTTAGGGTCTTGCTTGATCAATTATCCACTCTCTAAGTTATAGCTTTCATATCTCTCTGCTAGATTCTTTGTCTTAGCCTACAAATATATTCAAATCTCTTCTATCTTAAAAATAAAAACCCACTAACCGCAGCCAAGTTGATTCTGACTCATAGTGACCCTATAGGCCAGAGCATAATTGTTCCATAGGATTTCCAAGGCTGTAATCTTTACAGAAGCAGACTGCCACATTTTTCTCCTGAGGAGTGGCTGATGGGTTCAAACCACAGACCTTTCAGTTAGCAGCCGAGCACTTAACTACTGCACCACCAAGACAGGCTATCTTAATAATAGTAGGTCTTATAGGGTTGCAGTGAAGAATAATGTTAATATATGTAAAACACACGCAACAGTGTTGTGTGAACTACACGTATGTTAGCTATCACTATTCTTGGAATTTTTTTATTAGCTAAAGTCCATAGTTTATTCAGATTTCCTCCATTTTAACCTAATGTCCTTTTTCTTCCCAGGAGCCTATTATGTTTAGGAGTCATGTTTTCTCAGGCTCCTCTTGGCTGTGCCTGTTTCTCAGGCTTTCCTTGTTTTTGATGACCAGTTTTGAGGAGTGACATTATAAAACGTCACTCAATTGGAATTTGTCTGATGTTTTTCTCATGATTAAACTGGAGTTATGGGTTTTCTGGAGGAAAATCACAGCGGTAAAATACCATTTTCATCACATCATACCAAGAGTACATACTAGCAATGTGATATATGACTGTTGACATTAACTTTGGCTGAAACATGTAAGTGTTTGCTGGGTTTCTCGCTGTAAAGTTACCCCCACCCCCACGCACACACACTGAACTCTTTGGAAGGAAGTCACTATGCACAGCCCACACTTAAGGAGTAGGGAATTATTTAAATTTATTTGGAATTCTTCTGCACAGGAGATTTGTCTCCTCTCTGTCATTAATTTTTTCAATCATTTATTCATACCGGTATAAACTTATATTTCATTTATACTTTGAGTAATAATCCAGTACTACTTATTTATTTATTGCTCAGATTGTTCCAGATTTGACCACTGGGAGCTCTTTCAGTTGGTTCCTGTGCCCCTTTAACATACTCTAATCCTTGGGTGTCTTTTTTTAACAGTTCCTTACTTTCTGGCACTACAAGATTGTGCCAGACTCATCCTGTTTATTTCCTGCTTTGAACCTAAAATCAGCCATTTCTCCAAGGAGCCCTGGTTCCTTTTACTGGAGAATTGTATTAGAAACTAAGATATGGGCACTAGGTGTGCTTGTTGCTACTGGGATGTCATTGCTAACAGGGCAAAGAAATGTGTTTATATTAACCTGTATATATAGGAGTATCTATCATTATTTCTATACATAACCATCTGTATCTGTATTAAGTTAAACATGAGTTCTTACTGATGTCTTCAGCTCAAATCCACTGATCCACATGGATCATTCTAGCCTCCTCCCCTTGTTGATCTGTAAATTTCTACTCCAGCAGTGAGAAAACTGACTCCTGCCCTTCACCACCCATTTACTTGTTCTGTTCCAGTATAAATGTACAGCAGTATCAGAATTGTTAACCACACCCCTGTGGAAAATATCTTTATCAACTAGACTACAGTACTTACGTGCAGTTCATTTGCCTTTTGTCTTCCAGACTCTCTTTCCAAAGTTACTTAGGTTAGCACGCTTCCTCCAACCCCTTTCAGTGAGGCTGTAATATAGTTTGATTCTCTTGTCACAATCTGCATTCTTTCATGGGAACCCCTGACCTCCTCAATGATTTTTTATATTTGCATATGTTAAGGTTCACTCTTTGCGTTGTAGAGTTCTATAGGTTTTGATAAACGCATAATGTCATGCGTCTACCATCACAGTGTCACATAGAATATTTTCACTGCCCTAAAAATCCCCTGCGCTCCGCCAACTTATCCCTTTTCCCTCCTCCAAGCTCCTGGCAACTACTGTATTTTTATACAAATAATATTTGCATAAGCATGCTATGTTAATTTTTGCTAAAAAAATCGGCATAGCAATGCTTACAGAAATACCTCGTGGGGGGAGGGCACCGTTGGCAAACAAATGTAGAAGATGGGCGTTATCTGCATAAAATACGGTACTGATCTTTTTACTGTCTCCATATTTTGTCTCTTCCAGAACGTTGTATAATTGAAATCATACAGTATGCAACCTTTTCAAACTGCCTTCTCTTACTGAAGAATATGTGCTTAAGTTTTAAGGCTCATGGTTTCACAGCTCATTTCTTTTATTGCTGAGTAATATTCCATCCCATGGATGTGCCTCAGCTTGTTCGTCCATTCACCTACTCCATTATGCATTTGACAGTTATGAATGAAACTTCTATAAATATTTGTATGCAGGTTTTTGTGTGGACATAAGTTCTCAATTTGTTTGAGTAAATGCCTAGGAGCATGACTGCTGGGTTGTAGGGTAAAACTATGTTCAGTTTTATAGAAGCTGCTCATCTATCTTCTAATGTGGTTGCACCATTTTGCATTCCCACCAGCAGTGAATGAGAACTCCTGTTGCTCTTGCCAGCAAATTAGTATTGCCAGTTTTTTTGGATTTTAGCCATTTGGAAAGATAGGTGGTATATCTTATTGTTTCAGTTTGCAATTCCCCAATGACAAATGATGCTGATAATCTTTTCATATGCTTATTTGCCTTCTGTATTTTCCATCTATGTATCTTCTTTGGTGAGATGTTGTTCATATCCTTTGCCCATTTTTTAATTTTTTTTCTTATTGTTCAATGTTAAGAGTTCCGTGTATATTTTAGACGTAAGTCTTTTATCTGATAAGTGTTTCGCAAATATTTTCTCCCGGTCTGTCGCTTGTCTTTTCATTCTTTTCACAGTGTCTTACACAAAGCAGATTTTTAAAATTTTCATAAAGTCTAAATTATCCAGTTTTCCTTTCATGAATCATGCTTTTGTGTTGTATCTAAATGCTCATGGCCAAACTCAAGGTCACCCAAATTTTTTCCTATGTTATCTTTCAGAAGTTTTATAGTTTTGTGTTTTACCTGTAGGTCTGTGATCCATTATGGATTAATTTTCATGAAAGGTATAAAGTCTGTGTTTAAAGCTTTTTTGTTTTTTCATGTAGATGTCCAGTTTTCTAGCACCATTTATTGAAAAGACTATTCTTTGTCCTCCTATTCTTTACTCCTTTGTTCCAGATCACTTATCTACATACATGTGGATCTACTTCTGGGCCCTCTATTCTGTTTCATTGAAATATGTGCCTATTCTTCCACCAATACTATGTTGTCTTGATCACTGTAGCTGTATAGTAAGTCATAAAATCGGGTAATATCAATCTTCCAACTTTGTTCTTCTTCTTCAGTATTGTTGGTTATTCTAGGTTTTTAATCTTTCCATATAAAGTTTAGAATAAGTTTGTTGATATCCACAAAATAGCCTGCTGAGATTTTCATTTGGATCATGTTGAATCTTTAAACAAGTTGGGAAGAATTGACATCTTAACAATATTGAGGGTCCAACCCATGACCATAGAATCTTTTCTATTCATTTAGATTTTCTTTCCTCAGAGTGTTATAGTTTTATGCATACAGATTCCATACATATTTTATTATATCTATAACTAAGTATTTCATTTTATTTTGATACTAATGTGAATTATATTTTGACTTTTATTTCCAATTCTGATTGTTCACTGCTGGTATAAAGACAAGCAATTAATTGTATTTATTAACCTTGTATCCTATGACCTTGCTATAGCCACTTATTAGTTCTGGGTTTTGTTTTGTTTTTTTTTTTGTGGTTATTGTTGTTGATTCTTTGGGATTTTCTACATAGGCGGTCACATCATCTTTAAACAAAGACAGTTTTGTTTCTTCCTTAATCTGTATACCTTTTAGTTCCTTGTCTTGTTTTATCACATTAGCTAGGGCTTCCAGTACGATGTTGAATGGGAGTGGTGAGACAGGGGCTTCTTGCCTTGTTTCCAATCTTAGGGGAAAGCATCCAGTTCCTCTTACTTAAGTATGATGTTAATTTAGGTTTTTCTGTAGATGTTCTTTATTAACTTGAAGAAGTTCTCCTGTATTCCTTAGTGTGCTGAGAGTTTTTATCATGAATAAGTATTGGATTTTGTGAAATGCTTTTTTTTTAATCAATTAATTTGGTCACATGATTTTTCTTCTTTAACCTGTTGTTAAGGAAGATTACATTAATTGATTTTCAAATGTTGAACCAGGCTAACTTACCTGAAATAAATCCTACTTGGTTGCAGTGTGTAATTCTTTTGATATATTGTTGGATTTGATTTGTTAATATTTGGTTGAGGATTGTTGCATCTATGTTCATGAGAGATAGTTACCTGTAGTTTTCCTTCCTTAGAATGTCTTCATCTATTCTTGATATTAGGTTAATGTTGGCCTCATAGAATGAGTTAGAGAGTACTCCCTATGATTCTATTTTCTAAACTAGATTGTGGAGAATTGATATCATTTCTGCCTTTAATGTTTCGTAGAATTCACCAGTGAAAACTTTTAGGCCTGGTGTTTCATGTTTTGGAAAGTTATTAATTATTGATTCAATTTTTCTAATAGTTATAGGTCTATTCAGTTCATCTATTTCTCCTTGTGTGAGTTTGCTAGTTTGTGTCTTTCAAGGAATTGGTCCATTTTACCTCAATTATCAAATTTGTGGGCATAGAACAGTTCTTTGTATTAGTTTATTATCCTTTTAATGTTGCTGGGATCAGTAATGATAACCCCTCTTTAATTTCTGATATTGTTAATTTGTATCTTCTCCCTTTTATCTTGGTTAGTGTGGCTCAAGGTTTACCAGTTTTACTGATCTTTACAAAGAACCTGGCTCTGGATTTGTTGATTTTTCTCTGTTGTTTTCCTCTTTTCAATTTCATTGATTTCTCTTCTAATTTTTATTGTCTCCTTTCTTCAGATTTAAATTGCTTTTCTTTCTCTAGTTTCCTAAGATGAAAGCATAGATAATTGATTCTAGATCTTTCTTCTTTCATAACTTATGCATTTAATGCTATATATTTCCCTCTAAGCATTGCTTTTGCTGTATTCTACAAATTTTATTAAGTTGTATTTTCAGTTTCATTTAGTTCAAAATATTCTTTAAATTTATTTTGAGACGTCTTCTTTGGCTTGTGTATGATTTAGAAGTGTGTTGTTTAAAAAAATGTTTAGGGATTTTCCAGCTATCGTTCTGTTACTGATTCCTAGTTCAATTCCATTGTGGTCTGAGAACATAATTTCTATTCTTTTAAATTTGCAAAGGTGTGTTTTATGGCCCAGAATATGATCCATCTTAGTGAATGTTCCATGTGACCTTGAGAAAAATATGTATTCTGCTGTTGTTGGATGAAGCATTCTATAATATCAATTAGATCGAGTTGATTAATGGTGCTATCAGTTCAACTATAAACTGTTGTCATCCACTCGATTCCAATTCATGGCAACCCAATATGTTACAGAGTTGAGCTATATGATGTTGTTTTCTTGGCTGTAATCTTAACGGAAGCAGATTGCCAGGACTTTCTTTCGCGGTACTGCTGGGTAAGTTAGAACTGCTAACCTTCAGGTTAGTAGTCAAGTACAAATCGTTTTCACCACCCAGGGACCATACTTCATATCCTTGCTGATTTTCTGCCTCTGGATCTATCAATT
Organism: Dugong dugon; assembly: GCA_030035585.1. NCBI lineage: Eukaryota > Metazoa > Chordata > Mammalia > Sirenia > Dugongidae > Dugong > Dugong dugon. Next base: position 97,260,374 of record CM057462.1, read on the forward strand.
ACTGAAGAGACGGTGTTGAAATCTCCAAATATGATAGTGACTTTGTCTATTTTTCCTTGCAGTTCTATCAGTTTTTGCTTCATATCTTTTGATGCCCTATTGTTAGGCGCATACACATTAAGCATTGTTCTGCTTTTTTGGAGAATTGAGCCATTTATCATTACGTAGGCCTTTCCTAATCACTGATAATTTTTCTTATTTCACGTCTGATTTGTCTGAAATTAATATAGCTACTCTGCTTTCTTTTGATCAGTGTTAGCACATTGTATCTTTCCTCAATCCTTTACTTTTAACCTATCTGTATCTTTACATTTAAAGTGAGTCTTTTATAAACAACACATAACTAGGTGTTGTTTTTTTATCCACTCAGACAATATGTGTCTTTAGTTAGTGTAATGTCTTTTTTTTTTCTTTCTTCTGTTGACTTTGAGTTTCCGTAAAAAGAGCTTCAGAAATAGTTTCACAGTTTTTTCAGTTGTAATCCGTTATTATTATACTGGAGCCCCGTTGAAATGGTGGTAAAGTGTGAAGCAAGGGAAGCATTCTCTAACCTTATGATTAAATCTCAGAATGTTAGTGGGCCTGTGTCCCTGGAGAGTCCCTGGGTGGCACAAATGGTTGAGCGCTTGACAGCTAACCAAAAGGTTGACAGTTCGAACCTACCCAGAGGTGCCTCAGAAGAAAGGCCTGGCAATCTGCTTCAGGAAGGTCACAGCCGTGAAAACCCTATGGAGCTGTTCTACTCTGCACACATGGGGTCGCCTAATGGATTATGACTGAAAGAACTGCAAAACTATGAAGCTCTTCTTAGGGAAACTCAAAGTCAACAGAAAAAATTAAAAACAACAACAACAACAAAGACATTACACTAACTAAAGACAAATATTGTCTGAGTGGATAAAAAACAACACCTAGTTATGCGTTGTTTATAGGAGACTCACTTTAAATGAAAAGATACAGATAGGTTAAAAGTAAAGGAATGGGGAAAGATACAAAACCAGCAACTGGTTTTTCGTTCTCATGCCTCTGAGCTGTGACCTTCATAATTTTCTTCCCCCTCCCTTTTTTTGAGACAGGAAGGCTAGAATAGTCTAGAATTGGTTCACTGCTCTTTCTCCAGGTAGACAAAGCTCTGGTAAAGTTATTTTTCTACCCGTAGGCCACAAGCATCTTCTCCTATATTGTTTTAGATTAACTTTAGTTGTACCACTCACAATTAAGTCTTTAATCCAACCTCGTATGTGGTGTATGTTGATCTAGTTTTATTTTTCTTATACAGTGAACAGGTTTTCCCAGTGCCATCTACCAATCAGATAAACATATATTTGTAATGGGAAATAAAAACTGTTGAGAGATTGTTCCCAATTTTTTGGTGGGGAAAGAAATGAGGAAAAGCTTCAGAGAGGATGTGCTATCTGGAGAGAACTATGAAGGTGGAGAGGGCATGGAGGAAAAGTGTTCTAGACAGGAGAACAATGCCAGAAGGACACAGAGCCAAGACAACATCTATGGGTGAAACAGTAGTTGAATTGGGATTCATCCTAGAAATCGTCTGTGGTCCAATTACCTCATTTCCTAGGTAGGTAATCAGCCTAAGGTTATACAGCTAGAAAGTTGCAGAGCTGGGATTTAAGTCCAGGAAAAATGACTCCAGAACTCATTCTTCTAACCACAAAAGGGTATTAGGACCTACCTAAGGTGGCCCAGCTAATTAGACACACTGGCAGGACAAATACTTCTGTCCCTGTATCCAGCCCTTTCCCCTGCCCCTCTCCCACAGGTGTACATCCTGAAATTTAATTACTGCTTCAGAAATCCTGTGGGGATGAAAGTGATGGAGTTGACAAAGCCCTTCGGGGTTAAGAAGAAAAAAAGATTCTGTGGGAACCAGAAGTGATATATTCTCAGGATGCAGAGAGATTTTGTAGACTAGCACTAATTACAGCTTTAAAGAGCTGCCAGCATAGTCTTCTTAATTAAATGACCTGGAATCCTTCTTTGGAAACTTTCCTAGATGATCAGGTCTGTGTAAGTGAATAATTATGCCCTAGACCCAAGGGAGTGCACCAACTAACTGAAGCCAGCTTTCACCTTGAAACGGTGGGGGTGAAAGGAGAGTATCAGGCACCATGATGGAACTGGCAGAAAGGGTCTTTCTTTCCTGGAGTGCTATGCAGCAATCAAGAAGTAATAGATTAGATGTTCACATAACAACATAAATGGGTATTCAAACACAGTGCTACCGAAAAAACATTAGAAAACAGGATGTGATATATGGCGCAAGGGGATCAACACAAATTAACTATATATGCCTACAAAATATTCTATACATTTTTGCAAGACACATATGCACAAGATATGCATTAACCACATTAGGATGGTTGCCTATGAGAGGCAGGAAAAGAGAGTGAACTAAGCAGAGTATATACATTATTATATAAATTTTGTGTATGTGTTATAATCTTGAACGATGATAAAATACTAGAGGTCAGCATCTCTAAATGATTCATTTTCGAGGCCTACACGCTTCCTGGCACAAGTAAGCAAACGATAAATATTTGCTGAATGAATGGCTTCATCTTCAGTCTCCTTGAAGCTTCTGAACATGACCTACTGGGCAGAGCAAAGGGCTTTCTTCTCAGCACCTCTCTTTATCCTCCTCCTTTTCTCTCTTCAAAGAAATATTAATAGCATTCAAGTGTTAGAAAATTCTTCCTTATCATGAACCAAAATTGACCCCCTCATTATGTTCACATATGAACTTGACTCTTTCCTTTGGAAGTGGATGCTTCTTACCTAGGTGCCAACCCTTCAAACCAATGCTGTCTGATAGAGCTTTCTGTGATGAGGGAAATGTGCAATACTTGTGCTGTCCAATATGGTAGCCGAACCAGTGCAAAGTCAAGCTGGGGCTGAATGTACTATTAAAAAAAAAAAAAAAATTGCTGTCGACTCAGTTCTATACATATTATAGCACATTTAAATTAGATATGCCTTGATTTTTTTGTATAAAAGCATTGCACCCAAAAGAAAACACTGAAAAGTCACGTGTTGCGTTCTTCCAGTTGAAGCTCAGGAGATGATATTTAAGGGTTCATTAAAAGAGACAAAGATATCTGTGGAAATGTTTGGCAAATACAAGATTTGTTTTTTTACTAAAAGGTGAATACCTTTGAAAAGTGAATGATGCCCTCCTATCTTGTCCGCCCTGCATTGTTTTTGTGTCAGATTTTCTTAAAATAAGATACAGCTGTATAACTTTCACCTAAACTATTGCAGTAGCCTCCAAATGATCCTCTGCTTCTAGCCTTATCCACTTTACACACTGCTACTAAATCTATCCTTCCTAAGGTCTTATCGTGTCACTCTCTGAAGCCCTCCTACTCAGATCAGTGTCTTCCTGCTGCCTGCTGGAGAGCCCAAGCTCAGGATGCAGTGGTCTGGCATGGAAAATACTCCCTGATTATATTTCTGATGCCTCAGCCAACCTAAACCCTGCCACCCTTCGCCTTTCCATCTCTGTGAATGGCTCTGTGGCAGAGTAGGGGGCATGTCCTGAAGAGTCAGGCAGAGCTCATTTTGAATTCTGGTTCTGTAATTTACTGTCTCATGTATAACCGTGGAGTCCCTGTGTGGTGTAAATGATTGCTCAGCTGCTGACCAAAAGATCGCAGGTTTGAGTCCACCCAGAGGTGCCTCGGAAGAAGGCCTGATGATCTACTTCTAAAAAATCAACCATTAAGAACTCTATGGATCACAGTTCTTCTCTGATACACATGGGGTCGCCATGGGTCAGTGTCCACTCAATGGCTACTTTTTTTTTTTTTTAACCTATGGAAAATCAGCCAATGAAAAGCTGATCTGCAAACTGTCTGATCTGCAACCAGCGATGGAGATGGTGCAGGACTGGGCAGCACTTTTTTGTGGATGGGATTGCCATGAGTTGGGGGCTGACTTGTCAGCAACTAACAACCACCACAGCTGGAATTATCAAGAGGATTCAATGAGTTAACATATATGAAGTGTTTAACGTAGTGTGTGACACAAAACGTGCACTTTAATAGTAGAGAAAAACAATCGATATCCTTAAAAATTCCAACATTTCCAGCTTCAGAGAACATCTACTGGATGTTCACTTCCAGAAGTGGTAGACCAGTCCTCTGTGAGACCACACATTCTGATGTAGAGTATGGAAAATACAATCAATACATTGCCATTGGAGTGCACAGGAAGGAGTGCCCACAGGGGCCTGGAATGGTCAGCAAACCCTTCTGGAAAAAGTAGCATTTAAACTCAGCCTTGAAGGTGGAGTTGATTCATCTAGGTAGAAATAAGTGGGAAATGTATGGGAAAACGTGTGAAAGCAGGCGGCACATGGTATTTTGGAGGGGTGATTTTCATTTGGTTACTATAGGCACCCTGGGGGATCAGTGGGAGATATGCTTGAAAAGGTAGCTGGGCGGGCTGGGGGTGGAGGATTATATGGGTCTTGAAAGCCAGAGAAGGGAGTATGAGATTTCTTCCTCCTCCTTCCCTTTCTCTGATAATAGTAACAACAACAAGAACAAACCCCACAGAAGAAAATAGCCCATTACTAAGCACATGCCTTTAGATTAAAAGTTAAAACCCAAATCTCAGCATCCCACTACATCCACACAGAAGGTTCTGGTGTGTTCTTACAGTAAAGACCTCTGAGAGCTGCAATCACTCAGGATGAATCACAGCAACCTGCAGCTTTGTGTTGCTGGAGACATTTTAATTCTGCCATTAGCTAGTCAATGCTCAAAGGGTTCTGCCCTCCTTTGGCCCAGGATTAAGACAAAAGTGTGACTAGGAACAGAAGGAGGTGTAGGTTGGATATGAACCAGCAAGAGCCACATAAACCAGGACAGAAGGCACTTGAATGCCAGCAAGGCCCAAAGTCTTGAGTCAGGCAAGGTGGCTTCTTCTAATGTGTTTTGTCTTTGTTCAATTACCTTCTTCAAAAATTTCAGGTTGTATTTGATGTGTAGCATTTCTTCCATGAGTTCAACTTTTTTTTCTTTTATTAGTAGTTATTGACCACAGATAATTTCCCCTTTTTGTTTGTTTCATCTATCTTACTTATAAATTGTCACATCAACTATTACATTATTATAACTGATAGTGTAAAGAAACAATTTTGTGAAACAATTCTGTGATTAAGGCATTGCTGAATTAAAAAAAATTTTATTGAAACTTAGGACGCATACAAAAGTACAAATCATTAGTGCACAGTTCAGCGTACAGCATTAACATAACCAATATGACATTTCCAGCCACCAAAAGCCAAGCTTAGACCCCTCCCCCAAAACTACTCTCTCCCTACTTAATTACTACAGACTTCTAAAGCTATTCATTTAGTTTTGCTTGTTTTTGACCTTATATAAGTGGAATCATACAATATATATTCTTTAGTGTTGGATTTCTTTTGCTCAAAATAATGTTTGTGAGGTCCATCATGTTGTATGTTCCTATAGTTTGTTAATTATAATTGCTGTAGAGTATTTCACCGAATGAGCACACCACAATTTCTATTATGGATGGACATTTGGGTTGCCTTCAGTTTGGGGCTATTACAAATAAGGCTGCTATAAATCTTCTTGTAAATGTCTTTTGGTATACATGTGCTTACACTTCTGTTGGATATATGCCTAGGAGTGGAATTGCTGGGTCATAGGGTAGGTTTAATAAATAATGTCAAACAGTAAGTAGCTGTACTAATTTACATTCTCAACAGCAGTTTATGTGAGTTCAGTTGCTCCACTCCTTTCCAACACTTGGTATTGTTAGTCTCTTTAATTTTAGTCTTTCTGGTAAGGATGTAGTGACACATCACTTTGGTTTTAATTTGCATATCCCTGATTACTAATGCAGGTGAGCACCTTGCATAGGTGTATTAGCTACTTGGATATCCTCATCTGTGAAGAAGATATATTAAACTGGTATGATTGTCGATACTTTATTAAGTATCTCAGCAAGATAAATTTTTTAATTTGGGGTTTTTTTTCCCTAAAAATGTCTTCACTGCACCTTCATTTTTGAAGAATAATTTTGCTGGACACAGAATTCTAAGTTGGCGTTCATTTTCATTCAATACTATGCAGACACCATTTCATTGTTTTCTGGATTCTCTTGTAACTGTTGAAAACTCAGATATTGGTCTTATTGCTGTTTCTTTGAAAGTAGTCTTTCTTTTTATCTCTTTTTCTCTCTGTAGTTGCTTGCAGCAGTTTTACTAAGATGTATCTAGGTGTAGTGAGTGTTCTTTGTATTTTGTAGTACTTCTTGAATCTGTGAATTGAGTATGTTGTCATTTTTGTAAAAGTTCGAGCCATAATCTCTTCAATCTTACTTATACCCCATTCTCTGTCCCTTACCCTGGAGCTCCAATTACATGTATGTGAAACTTTTTGACTATAGCTTACATTTCTCTTATGCTCTTTTCTATATATTTCACCCTATGTGTCTCTGTGCTTAATCCTTTTGGTATTTTCTCTTGATATCTTCCAGTTCATCAATTTTTTTCCTCAGCTGTGTATACTCTGCTTTTAAACTAATCTATTGAATTCTCAATTTCAATTATTTTACTTTTTTAGCTCTCAAATAATCCATTTGGTTTTGATAGTTTCCAATTCTCTGCCAAAACTCTCTATTTGCTGTTTTAAATTCTCAAACATGGTAAACGTAATTAAAATTCATGTCTGATAACTTCACTGTGGTTCTCTTTTGTGTCTGTTTCTATTTCTTTGGTCTTTTTTGTGTTGTTATAATGTCTTATTTCATAATATGCCTTGTTATTTTTTATTGTATGCCATACGTTATATATGAAAAAATATAGAGATATTATGAGGCCTAGGATCATGTTACTTTCCTGCAGAGATGATTTTTGTTTGTTTTTGCAGGTTTCTGTCTCTTACAGGTGTAGCAATTGCAGTGTGGAACATTTACAATCTCAGATCAGAAATCCGGATAATTCAAAACTGGGCTTCAGTCTCTAGCATTGTCAGTCTATTTATCTTTCACCTTTACTTCTATAGATTAGTCCTTTAGAGTCCCAAGTAAGAGGTTTCTTTGTGCATCTTGAATTGCTGCTCACCAAAAGGTCAGCAGTTCAAATCCACCAGGCGCTCCTTGGAAATTCTATGGGCAGTTCTACTCTGTCCTATAGGATGGCTATGAGTCAGAATCGACTCGACAGCAACGGGTTTGGTTTTGGTTTGGTTAGCCCCATTAATCTCTCTAAAGCTTTGTTTAGATCCTCAGCCTCTCAGCTGTCTCCATATGAATTGGCCTTTATACAAAAAGCAGCTTCAAATGCTTTGTTCATCTTTCAGGATTTACTTCCTCTCCCTAATCATCTTGGTCTCATAATTTTGCACTGCCTCAGTAGCTCTCCAATTACTTCAGACAGCTACCATTGATATGTGTATATATACACATATATATTTTTTCTTATATAATTTTATGTTTATATATTTATTAACTATATATGTATGAGCATATGTTTTTGTATATATATTTATTTCCCCCCTGCCTATTACCTTATTTTTACTCAAATAACACATGCCTTCTATGTTTGTTTGCCAACCACACCCTCCTCCCTGCTTCACAAGGTATTTTCGTATAGTACAATATGCTAATATTTTTTTACAGCAATGTGTAAAAAAAAATTTGCATAGCAGCGCTTACAAAAATGCCTCACAGTGGGAGGGCACAGTTGGCAAACAAATGTAGAAGGCTCATGTTATTTGTGTAAAAATACGGTATATGCTGAAGGAGGGATTAGTCTAAGTTTTCTAGACTGCCATTTCTGAAGGTTTATTGCTGTTTTTTGCATCTATTGTTTTTCAATTAGATCCAAGTCTAGTTGGTGATACATATTTTCAAGATTGCAAGCTGCTGTCACCACTACCCTAGTAAAGTCATACCTGTGTGTTTTATATTTATAGATGTGCTGTTCAATACGTTAGCCACTAGCCATATATGGTTATTAAGTAGTTGAAGATTAGTATGACTGAGGACTTAATTTTTAATTTAACTTTATTCTAATTAATTGAAACTTATATTTTAAAACCAAACTCGTGTGAACTATATGCCTGTTAAAAACAACTGTATGGTTTTGGTAGGACAACATTTTACTTTAACCAATGAATCATATCAAATATCTTTGTTGTAGTGCATGTGTTGAGCTTGTGTGTTGTTTCTAGCTTTACACATAAACACATCACCAGTCTAGTGAGTGTTAATGGATTGGTTCAATTTGAATACTTCTTCTATGCACTAATTTAACATTGTATTATGTTCACTTGTGAATTTTATGCAGATAGCATGACTTACAAGCTACCTGTTGTGGCTACTAGAAAATTTTAAATGATAAATGTGGCTAACATTATATTTTTATTGGACAGTACTGTTCTATAGGGTTCATAATTTTTGTTCCAAGTAAATGTTGATCATATCCAGTTTTATTGGTTCTGTAGAAGAATCCCACTTCCAAGTGCATGCGTATTTATAAAGCACTTTAAGCAAACTGTCCTTGTAACACAGCAGAGCGTCTATCACCTGGTGGTATCATAGTTAGCTGCCTTTGAGTCAGCCACCTGACTCGTGGTGACGCCATGCACAACAGGTCTGACCATTGTGAGCCACAGGGTTTTCACTGGCTGGTTTTCACAAGTAGATCAACAGTCCTTTCTCGCTAGTCCATCTTAGTTAGTCTGGAAGTTCCATTGAAACCTGTTCAGCATCATAGCAGCAAGCAAGCCTCCACTGACAGATGGTGGTGGCTGTGCCTGAGGTGCACTGGCAGGGAATCGAATCATGTCTCTCGCATGGAAGGCAAGAAGTTTACCACTGAACCACCACATGGTGGTATTCAATAATTTATTTGATGAATGAATAAATGAATTTGAGTGAAGCAGAATATGTGAAGCCACATCTATCAAATTCTGCACATTGTTATGTTAAGCTGGAATCATGCAGTTGAAGATGCTTACATATGCCAGGAACCTATACCTTTGAGGCCTTAATCACTGGTTTTCAACCGTATCAGATCCAATACCATCATTTTAAACATCTATTTGTAATGTGCCCTTTGCTATCCTGAAAAGAAATCCATAGGTAATCTAATTTTTAAAAAAGTAATATAATTCCCTGTTATATGGAGGGAAAATAAATGGAAAGTGATTTCTAATAAAACAGTACTGTATTTTTTTGCAAATAACACACGTTATATGTTTTTTTGCCAACCATGCAACCCCCTCGTGTGTTATTTTTCTAGGCGCACTATGCACATTATATATGTGGGCACATTATTTGCAAAAAATGTGGTCTATACTTCAATCTGGAAATGCTCAGACAGGACTATGCTAGAGACAAATGAAGTTGGCAGGCGCTTGCTCCTACTTTTAATAAGTAAGTTTGGATGTAAAAGAAGTAAGACAATACTCAAATAATATCTATTGTTGACAATTTTTCTTTATATTTAGCATTTTGAGATAAGGGATATGTGAGCATATTTGTGTATATGCAAGTAGAATCATCGTGAATGTGACAGCTACAAATGCAAAATACCAGTGTGTTGTACTGTTTGCTCAAATACCAGAAACAGTGTTCTTGTTGATGATGGAATATTCAAAGTGGTGAACAATTCTTGGTAAAATTCCGAAACAAAGTACAATCTTCTTTCAGTTTACATGGGAGTTGCATTCCTGAAAAATTTGTAAGTATTAAATGTATAAAAATTCATACATATAAAATTCAGTGCATATTAAAACCATGCTAAATATCCTTTTTAAAAATACGTAAAATGGAGTTACGTGGTAGGCTCAGATAACTACAGAGGTCTTTCACCTACATAAATTACCAGTGGGGGCATTTGAAATTTGTGTGGCACTGCCTCCCTCACTGTAAGACATTTAGCAGATTCAACCCTTGTCCACTAAAACCTAATAGCACCCCACTTCTCCCAATAATTGTGACAACCAGTGTCCCAATACATTTCCAAACATTCCCTGGGAAACACTGCCATCCCTGTTGAGAACCACTGCTCTAGGCTTGTACCTAGTTCATCTTGAGTTAGAGCTGCCTCTCTTACCCCCATGCTCCTCCCTAACTCTGTTAAGCATGGATCAGGCACTGGAGGGTACAGCAACCCACTTAGGAGGATTCCAAATTTGTATCATTGAATCATCTTTGTATTTATTTGTTTGTTTGTTTGTTTTATTGTGATAAGTATATATAAAGCAAAACATTTGCCATTTCAACATTCTTCACATGTACAATTCAGGGACATTAATTATGTTCATCATGTTATTCAACCATCACCGATATCCATTTCTAAATTTACCCATCACCCTTTAACAGCAGCTCAGTGTCTCCTAAGCAGTGACTCTATCTTTACCACTTCCTCCTGCTTCCCCCTGCTAACCACTGGTAACTTTTGGTGTCTATACACTTGCTTATTCTACATATTTTATGTAAGTGGAATCATACATGATTTGTCCCTTTGTATCTGACTTATTTCACTCAGTGTAATGTTTTCAAGATTCACCTGTGTTGTAGCATATACCAGGACTTCATTTCTCTTCCTGGGAGCTTATTTATTTGTTTTTTCTTTCTTACCTTCTTCCAAAATGAATGTTTTGGTAAATTGCAAAGAGATACTCATAGACAAGAAAAAATGTATCTGGTGGGGTGGGAATTGAAAGAAAAGCAAGCAGGCAGAAAAAGCTGGAGGGTGAACCTAGTCCCTAAAATGCATACTCCCAGGGCTTGTACACTTGATAAAAACAAGAAGTAAACTGAGTTATTTTAAAGAGGGATGCTTGATTGTTACACAATTCAGTTGTTGATAATATAAAAGCAAATTACTGTCAAGGTAAGAACATGGACTCTGTGGCTAGACAGCTTTGATAGATTCAATTTGGCTTCATTTTTACTAACTGTGGGACCTTGACTAAATCATTTTGTGCTCAGTCCTTTTGCCCGTAAAGCAGAGTAGTAGCAATGCCTATAATACCACATATGTTTATTGGGGGGATTAAATATATCAAGGTACATAGAGTTCTTAGAACAGTACACAATAGCTAATTGTAAGTGTTCTATAAGCAATTGCCGAAAAACAAGCAAAAACAGTTGCTCAGAGAAAACACAGCTTTTCTAGCAGTGTCTTTCACTGAATGATGTAGGATCAATCACTAGCTTTGACACTGGGAGGAATCTTGACTATCATCACCTGCGTGTGCTACAACGGTGTCCTGGTGGCACAGTGGTTAAGAGCTCGGCTGCTAACCTAAATGTCGGCAGTTCAAACCCACCAGCTGCTCCTTGGAACCCAATAGGGCAGTTCTACTCTGTCCCGTAGCATCACTATGCGTCGGAATTGACTCGATGGCTATGGGTTTGGTTTTTTGGTTTTTGTTGCTACAATGGAGGAAACTAGCCAGAGAGTGGAAGCCCTGTGGCCAAGCTGTCACAGCTAAGTTAGTGGAGGAGCCCAGCTCTTCTGGCTCCTGTCGGCTAGAGCTGGACTAAGGACGGGGTGCAGAGAAGGGGCCTACAATCTCTCTTCATGAGGCAGCGGTGTGACATGCTTGGGAAATCCACAGGTGTTCAGCTCACCTGTCCCAAGACTCACCTGGTTTCTCTTTACTATAGGCAAGTCCAAAAGCTTCCAAGGGAGAGGCTGAAGATAATTATTCCAGTGTAGAACTAGCCTAGAGAAACCAGCTGGTTTTTCCACTAAATCCCAATAGGTTACCCCCTACCCCCTCAATTTTCTATACATGAGGACTATGTGGCTCCACCAGAGTCCTCGGTGAAACTTTCACATCTACAGAGTCAGACTGTGGGGCTTTCTCGCTCTCCCCCGCCCGCAGCTCACCCTCACATGACAGCCTTCCCGAAGTTTCCACTGTGGCACCAGAGCAGGTAAAAAAGCTGAGAACTGTATCCCGCTCCTGCTGGCCCACCCTCCCAGGCTCCACCTAGCTCCCAGCAGGATAAGGAAGTGCCTTGCCCGAGGCTGCTGAGTTGTCTGGGCTGGCCCTGCTGCTTTAATCTCTGTCCAAAGTCTGCCAGACCTGGAGAAGCCTGCCCTCCATCCCGCCTCACTGTGCCTCCCTTTCTCCGAATAGACCCCTTGTGTCAGACTGCTCTGTGCCTATTGTTTTCACACACCCAGAAGCACCTGCATCTTCCTTCCCCCTCGCACTGCTCAGAACTCTTGGCTTTGCTGGGGGCACTATCACTAGTGTCTTGGGATATGCTCCTGTTCTGGATCTGACCCTGTATATAGGTCTCCTGCCTCCTTGCTCAGTCTTCTTTCTGCCCACACTAGGGTGGATACTCACTGGCTGGACTTCTATTACTATTACGCTCTATTCATTAGAACAATAGTTTTATCTCATCGTGGGATTCAGAGATGGTTGCTAGGGAAACCAGTGGGGATATGATTAATTTGTAAATCCACTAATTGCCTTAAATTGGCAGTAATGTATGCTCTAGCTTCCAAAGGACTGGGACTGAGCTGATGGGGAAGCAGGTGAGAAGAACAGTCACAGGTTGGTGCCCATTGCGATACATCCACACTCCTTATAAGGTGTTTTTCCATTGCTTTGCCAAAAAGCTGAAGGAATTAAAGAGCAAGCCAGAGGGAACACCATGGTGCTCTAGTAATGGCCCAAGAAAACTAGAAAAACAGACTAATACAGTCCCTTTCAGGAATTCAGAAAGCAGCACTGGTAATGATAAAGAGAGATAAGAACATCTGCAAGGACTTTTTCTTTTAAAGCTAATTCAGAATCCAAAAATTGTAGCTGTTAGGGGGCTGCTAACTCCAAATTAGGAGAATCAAGCTATTTGGGAAGTTTCATCATCAGGAAAAACCAGGGTGGGTCTAAGTGTAGGATCCTAGTGTCAGATTTAGAATAGGGCCCAGCATGATTTCTTCCAAGTCTTTTCTTGATCCACATCTGTATTCAGATCATCACCCACACTCTGCTTGAACATTTCCAATGACGAAGACCTCACTCCTTCTCAAGGCAGCACGTTTGACTTTAAAACAGCCCTGACCTGATAGGAAATCTGCCTTGTATTGAAGGGAGGGGGCACTTTTCCTCCTTGCTGTAGTTGACTGGCTGAGCTCACAGTGACTCCTTCATGGGCCCTCTGTCATATATGCTCATCACTGAGCAAGCCACACTGGCTCTGGGCCCAGGACTATTCAGACCGTTGAAGAGTCCCACCTTTAGGCAGTTGAGAAATAGTTGAACATTACTTGATGTAACATTTGATTTAGAGGGAACCATCTCTGCAACGTTTATTTCATTGTGACAAAAACAAAATCAAAGTGCAGACCCTGTTGCCCAGAATAAATGTTCCTATGACACTCTTCATACAGTATGGTTTTGAGAATCATCCCCATCAGGATGGATGGATGATGACTCAGTGCTCCAGATGTTGGCAGGTGTGCTAAATCCAGTGGGGTCCTTGTTCTCTACTAAGAACACTGAAGCTCCATTAATCCAGTTGGACCTCACCCTAGCCCTTGGAAGGTACATCCTGCTGATGACTCACATTGGGCTTTACAATCAGTGAAAATGCCTGGGCTTGTCCCCCTTTGTTGGCGCAACATCACATGGCCCCAACCCCAGATTTGCTGAGACTGTAGGTGTCCAGGGCACCCTCTAGCTCCTTGCCTGCTTTTGCTGTCAAGTTCATCAACATCAGTATTTTGAAATTCAGGATTGCAGGGATTGAAACCTTTTGTTTTTGCTTCTTTGGCACCGGTCCTGGTCTTTAAGACCCCAGGAGGTCACTGCCTGTGCATTATTGATTTCACTTGGTGTTATGGATTGAACTGTGTCCCCCCAAAATGTATGTCAACGTGGCTACTCCACGATTCCCAGTATTGTGTGATTGCCCACCATTTTGTCATCTGATGTTATTTTCCTATGTGTTGTAAATCCCACCTCTATAATGTTAATGAGGTGGGATTAGCAATGGTTATGTTAATGAGGCAGAACTCAATCTACTAGATTGGATTGTGTCTTAAGCCAATCTCTTTTGAGATATAAAAGAAAGAAGCGAGCAAAGAGACAGAGGGACCTCATACCACCAAAAAAGCAGTGCTGGGAGCACAGTGCATCCTCCTTGGACCCAGGGTTCCTGCACTGAGAAGCTTCTAGACCAGGGGAAGATTGATGACAAGGACATTCCTCCAGAGTTGACACAGAGAGAAAGCCTTCCTCTGGAGCTGACACCCTGAATTTGGACTTCTAGCCTACTAGACTGTGAGAGAATAAATTTCTGTTTGTTCAAGCCATCCACTTGTAATATTTCTCTTATAGCAGCACTAGATGACTAAGACACTTGTTCTAGGTCCGTTAGCTCTGATTAGTCCAGAACAGCATTTTTAATGAAATTCAATGTCGAATTTACCCTTTATCAATGCATATTCTCCCTTTCCCAATTCCTTAACAGAAAACTTAGAGGAAAGGTAAGAGCTGAGGAATTCTGATCTCTCTCTCATCCACTGAAGTATAATAATTAGTTTACCTGAGAATATATTACACTTGTGAGCGGTAATAGTTCAGGATTTTAGAAAAAGACTTCCAACCTGAGTGTTTATACTTTGCATATCCTTCTTACATTGGTCCGTACTGGTGGTTCTTGTTTTAACGAAAAGTTCCAGAGTATACAAAAATTGACACATTTGCTAAATTCTCATTCAGCTCAGTCACTCTTATGGAAAGTCTGGTTTTATGTGGCACAAAGCCACAATCAAGATTACCTTATTGTAGAAAAAGAAATAAATGGTCCTGTGTGGCAAAATTCCAAACTATTAAATGATGGCAGAAGTCACTGTAGAAAAGTCCTTAGCTCTCCAGGACCCCCAAGTCCCAGATGAAAAAGAGATCCTAGTCTTCTCTCTGGAATCTGCTCAAGATTTCATATGAAACTAGCTGCTGGGTAAAACTGGGGAAATGCATAAAGGATGTATTTCTTGGAATGGGGGTAGGGGTATGAGTAACTTCAGCCTTAGATTAAGGGAGTCAGAACAAGTGTGACCTAGGAAACAGGGGTAGAAAGACAGGACTAGGTTGTGAGGCTGTATCTCTGGGAATCATAGCAGTATTATACCCTTAAAGTCAGAGGAGTGGACACAGACATTTCAGTAAGAAAGAAGAAAAAGGAAGGAATGACCTCGGCCCCAAATAGGAAGGGCATGGGCTTATGGGGTGCAAGGGTTGAGTGAAGAGAAAAGATGATAATATATGATTATTTTTCTACTTTTTGTCTTCAGACAAATGACCTTAAACTTAACACTGATCACTGTGGTCAAAGTTTTAATATGAAAAACCAAGTACATGGTTCTGAATTTCCAGAATTCCTTGGTGCACATTTGTGATGGAAAACTCACTGCTACAACCCACTAATAGTCGCTCCTATAGCAATGCTCTATACTTAATATGTAGATATATGAATAATATATACATTCTTGAGTGGTTTATTAAAAGGCACTTAGAACTCATTCATAAAGAGATAAAATGAGAATGCAAGGCAGCATGCCCTAATGGCCAAAAGAGGGGACGGAGCAGTGAGCGCTTCCTGGGACAGGCTGAGTCTGGGAGGGCTGGGGGTGGGGAAGGCTTCCAGGAGAGCTCCAGGGAGTCCTGACAGCAGGCCTGAAAGATAGTGTCCTCAAGACTCAGAGTCTGTGTGACCTCTACAGCCTGTCACCTAAAGGCATTTTGGAGGATAAAGAAAGCATCTGTGGGAAAGAGGTAAAGCCCCAGGCCCAGTGCCCTCCAAAGCAGGAGCTGGGAGAGCTTACTACAACTTGAATTCACCTAGGAGGCAAACCAATCAAAACTCCTTTCCAGAAACTTGTCCCTTGGTGAACCTAGGAACCTGCCACTTACTGTTCAACAGTTCTAGATATTTCACTGTAGAAGCTCAGTGCTTCTCATGCATATGCAGTGTACTGCCCACTCCCCCCACTCCATGGGACACCTAAAATGTGTGAGGCTGACCTGGTTTGTCACAATGTGTGTGTGTGTGTGTGTGTGTGTGTGTGTGTGTACGTGCTGCCAGTAGATGTTCAATGTCCTGCCATGCTGGATCATTCCCTCATAACCAGTATGAACCCTGTTGTAAAGCACTGTGCTTTGGATTTTGTCAGAGGCAAATTCCCCTAAAAGAGGTATAAGTACCACTATAAATTGGTTTCAGTAATTTATAATTTAAAATGATTGAATCCCAATCATTTCTGCTTTTAAATTAAAAAGAAAAATCTTGTAAATTTAGAAAACATAGATTAGCATAAAGAAAATGATAAAATAATCTGTAATCCCATTATTTAGATATAAGAATTATTAATATCTTTGTGAAAATGAGACACAACTCTGCATAATACATTGTTATTTTGCTCTTTTTGGTTAATATGTTATGAATAATCTTCATTTAAGCCCTCGGCTGCTAACCAAAAGATTGAGGGTTCTAACCCACACAGTAGCTCCATGGGAGAAAGACCTAGTGATCTGCTCCCATAAACAATACAGCCTAGGAAACCCTATGGGGCAGTTCTACTCAGTCATATAGGGTCACTGTGAGTCAAAATCGACTAGACAGCACAAAAACAATCATCCATTGCGAGCCTCTCATATGCCAGCCACTCTACTGTGCTTTACATACTTAATCTCATTTAATCCTCATGGCAATGCCATTAAGTAGATACTATTACTATCTGCATTTTACACAGGAGGAAAATGAGATACGTGCAGAATCTACCCCACCATGGACACAATACTGAAAGTAGCAGAATCCTAATGACTCAGCTCAGATGGTTTTATGGGCATATGATTACCTCATTAGATGGAAGAGCAAATGTCCAAGCAGAGCCAAGACATTTTGAAGACAAACAGGATTAAGGAATTTGCATTAATAGGTTGCAAGATTTAATGAAAAGCTAAAATAATTAAAACAGTATGGTTTTGAAGTCAGGTTAATTAAATTGGCCAATAGAAGTCTATGAGTCCAGAAACAGATCTACATATATAAGGGAAGTTGCTAGATAAAGGAAGTGACATTGTAGATCACAGGTAAAAGGATGAATTATTCAATAAATAGTGCTGGGATCACTAGTTATCCATATTAGAAAAAAACTGAAATAAGATTCCTATTTCTCATGATATAAAAAAATAATTCCTGATGGATTAAAATCTTAACTATGAAAGACAAAGCTTTAAAACTTTTAGAAGAAATTTAGAATACCTTTTTAAACTTGGAGTAGAAAGGATTTCTTTGAAAAGACACAAAAAGTTCCAGCCAAAAAAAGAAAATATTGATAAATCAACTCCATAAATATCAAAAGAAGACACTATCTTGGGCTGGGTTCTCTAGAGAAGCAAAACAAGTAAAGAGTATATATATATATAGAGAGAGAGACATTTATCTCAAGGAAATGGCTCACACTATTGTGGAGGCTGGCAGGTCCCAAAGTCCATGGGTCAAGGCATTGGCTGGAAGCTTCTCCTGACTCACGTGGCTGCAAGAGCTGATGAACCCAGAATCAGCAGGCCAGATGACAGGATGCTGGCTCACAGGGCTGTGGAGCTGGTGAATCCCAAAGTGGGCAGATCAGGCGACAGGCTGCTGGCTCAAGAACTGGAGGTCAGATGATGACAAGCCAGAAATAGGATCCAAAGAAAGCAAGAGAGCTTTGCCAGAATGTCCATATATATTTTGGGCACAGGCCATACCCCCAAGGAAACTTCCCTTACAACTGATTGGCTGATCACATCATGGAGGTGATTACAATATATCACAAAATGGAAGATAATTACATCAGATCACAAAATGGAGGATAATTACATAATACTGAGAATTATGATCTATCCAAGTTGACACATAACACTGACTATCACAGACACCATAAAGAAAGTGAAAGTACAATCCCCTAAACTGGTAGAAAATAATCGAAACAGATATAACTGACAAGAAATTAATTTCCAGATTATATTTTTTAGATTCTATGAATCAATTAGTACAACACAATAAGAAATGGGAACAGGATACTAATTGGCATTGCACAGGAAGAAGAAACACAAATGGTAAATAAACATATGAAAATACAATTATTTTCATTAGTAATGAGGGAAATGAAAACTCAGACCAATAAGATACTATTTTACACACATTTGATTGGGAAAATTAAGATGAAACCATGTGTGAGAATGTGGATCAACAGGAACTTTCATACACTGCTGGTGGCAGTAAAATTTGTACACTCACTTTGCAAACAATTTTTACTATATAGTAAAATTGAAAACTTGCAATCCTGTTGTTGTTGTTGTTGTTAGGTGCAGTTGAGTCAGTTCCAACTCATAATGACCCTATACATAACAGAAACTAAACACTACTCAGTCCTATGTCATCCTCACAATCATTGCTATGTTTGAATCCATTGTTGCAGCCACTGTGTCAATCCATCTCATTGAGGGTCTTCCTCTTTTTCCTTGATTCTCTACTTTACCAAGAATAATGTCTTTCTCCAGGGACTGGTCCCTTCTGGTAACATGTCCAAGTATGTGAGATGAAGTCTCGCCATCCTTGCTTCTTAAGGAGCATTCTGGCTGTACTTCTTCCAAGACAGATTTGTTTGTTCTTCTGGCAGTCCATAGTATATTCAATATTCTTTGCCAACACCATAATTCAAAGGCATCAATTCTTCTGTCTTTTTTATTCATTGTTCAGCTTTTGTATGCATATGATGTGATTGAAAATACCATGGCTTGGGTCAGGTGCACTTCAGTCCTCAAAGTGACATCTTTGCTTTTCAACACTTTAAAGAGGTCTTTTGCAGCAGATTTGCCCACTGAAATATGTCATTTGATTTCTTGACTGCTGCTTCCATAGGCGTTGATTGTGGCTCCAAGTAAAATGAAATCCTTGACAATTTCAATATTTTTTCTGTTTATTGCTTATTGGTCCAGTTGTGAGGATTTTTTTTTTTTATGTTGAGGTATAAATCCATATTGAAGGCTGTCTTTGATCTTCATCTGTAAGTGCTTCAAGTCCTATTCGCTTTCAGCAAGCAAGGTTGTGTCATCTGCATATTGCAGTTTGTTGATGAGTCTTCCTCTAATCCTGACGCCACATTCTTCTTCATATAGTCCAGCTTTTCTAACTATTTGCTCAGCATACACATTGGATAAGTATGGTGAAAGTATACAACCCTGACACATACATTTTCTAATTTTAAACCATGCAGTATGCCCTTGTTCTGTTCAAACAACTGCCTCTTGGTGTATGTACAGATTTAGCATGAGCACAATTAAGTGTTCTGGAATTCTCATTCTTCAAAACATCATTCATAATTTGTTACGATCCACACAATCAGATGCCTTTGCATTGTCAATAAAACACAGGTAAATATCTTTCTACTATTCTCTGCTTTCAGTCAAAATCCATCGAACATTAGCAATGATATCTTAATTGGTATTCCATCAATTCCTGGAGCCTTTTTTTTTTTTTTTTTTTTTTTTGCCAATGCCTTAGGTGCAGCTTGGACTTCTTTCTTCAATGCCGTCAGTTCTTGATTATATGCTGTCTCCTGAAATGGTTGAACATCGACCAATTCCTTTTGGTATAATGACTCTGTGTATTTCTTCCATTTGCTTTTGAAGCTTCCTGTGTCATTCAATTTTTTTGCCCATAGAATCCTTCAATATTGAAACTTGAGGCTTGAATTTTTTCTTCAGTTCTTTCAGCTTGAGAAATGTCTAGTGTGTTCTTCCCTTTTGGTTTTCTATCTCCAGGTCCTTGCACATTTCATCGTAATACTTAACCTTGTCTTCTCGAGCCGCCTTCGGAAATCTTCTGTTCAGCTCTTTTACTTCATCATTTCTCCCATTCACTTTAGCTACTCTAAGTTCAAGAGCAAGTTTCAGGGTGTCTTCTAACATCCATTTTGGTCTTTTCTTTCTTTTCTGTCTTTTTAATGATCTTTTGCTTTCTTCATAGATGATGTCCTTGATGTCATCCCACAACTTGTCAGGACTTGGGTCATCAGTGTTCGATGCATCAAAGCTATTCTTGAGATGGTCTTTAAATTCAGGTGGGATATACTCAAGGTTGTACTTCGGCTGTCATGGACTTGTTTTAACTTTCTTCAGCTTTAATTTGAACTTGCACATGAGCGACTGATGGTCTGTTCTGCAGTTGGTCCCTGGCCTTATGCTGACAGATGATATTGAGCTTTTCCATCTTCTCTTTCCACACATGTAGTTGATTTGATTCCTGTGTTTTTCATCTGGTGAGGTCCACGTGTATAGTCTCACCATTTATGTGGTTGAAGAAAGGTGTTTCCAATGACTGTGTCGTTGGCCTTGCAAAATTCTATCATGTGATCTCCAGTGTCTTTTCTATCACCAAGGCCATGTTTTCCAACTACCAATCCTTCTTTGTTCCCAATTTTGGCATTCCAATCACGAGTAATTATCAATGCATCACGAATGCATGTTTGATAAATTTCTGACTGCAGAAGTTGATGAAAACCTTCAATGTCTTCATCTTTGGCCTTAGTGGTTGGTGCATAAATTTAAATAATAGTCGTCTTAGCTGATCTTCCTTGTAGGCTTGTGGATATTATCCTATCACTGACAGCATTGTACTTCAGGAAAAATCTTGAAATATTCTTTTGGACAATGAATACAATTTCATTCCTCTTCAATTTATTATTCTCAGCATAGTAAACTGTATGATTGTCTGTTTCAAAATGGCCAATACCAGTCCATTTCTGCTCACTAATGCCTAGGATATCTATCTTCAAGTGTTCCATTTCAGTTTTGACAACTTCCAATTTTCCTAGATTCATACTTTGTACATTCTGCATTCTGATTATTAATGGATGTTTGCAGCTGCTTTTTCTAGCAGTAGATCGCCAGGTCCTTCTTCCAGGTCTGTCTTAGTCAGAAAGCTCTACTGAAACCTGTCCACCATGTGTGACCCTGCTGGTATTTGAAAGACCAGTGGCATAGCTTCCAGTAACACAGCAACATGCAAGCCACACAGTACAACAAACTGACAGACTAGTGGTAGATCCTAGGACCTATCAATTCACTCCTGCGTATATACCTCGAGAATCTCTGGTACGTGTGCAGTGGAAGACATGTACGAGCATGTGAAAGTGAATAAACAACTACAAGAATGATGCAACCCTGCTGAGGAAGCATTTGAAACGTGTAGGGGGACTATTTCGGTTGTCCCTAAGACCTTGTTGGCCTTTAGCGGCAGGAACAAAGGGTGCTAAATGTCCCTTGATGTGTGGGAAAGTCCCATCACAAACGGCAGTGGGGCCTCTATTGAGAAATGCTGGCTCTAGCAGTCCTTCTAACCCTCTGCATTTCTCTGTATCGCCTGCACGTGTGATGCTCACGGCAGGGCTGAGAAGGCTTGTGGGGGTGGCGGCAGCCTTGGTGGTGGTGGGAATACTTTATGAAGCATGCACGTCTCTGACCAAAGCACTCAGGACAGAGAGTTGCTAGTCCTAACTTTTAGGGCTGTAGGGCTGCAGATGCTCTTCTCTCACTTATTTCCTGCTTAGGACTTAAGTGGGCCTTTCAGTAAGATTTGGTTAAACTTGGTTGGAGTGGACAATTACAGACCATTTGCTGCTTGTTAGGCGACCCCAGCCAGAGCAGAAAACCGGCTTGCTCCGGTTCCAACTGCGTTCTCAGAAAAGCAGTGCGTTCTGGGCTTTGTTGTTCTGTGCAAAGCTGAGCAGTGCCCTCCATCGGAGACTTTGGGTATATACACCACTGGCTGCTCAAAGAAAATGCCTTCCGTGAGAGGAGAAAACACCTGTGGCTGTGGCTTGGTCAGGTCAGACCACAGGCAGCCAACATGAGCGTTTGTGAACACTGGACAGAAGAGTCCCCTAGGAGGGGACATCCCCACGCCAGGGTCCATAGCTAGATGGGAGGAGTGAGAACCGGATTGCAGTCCTCACTTGCTCCCTTGGCCAGGCGATTTTATGCAGTGCACAAGCTGTACAACTGTACCTAGTGGCCAGACCCTCTCGCTCCCTCCCAATCTGATAACCCCTCAGTGGCTTCACTCAGGAGCCTGTCTCTCTGTGACTGCCCCAGGGCTTCCAGAACCGAACAGCACCATGGGTGGGCCCTGCCTACCTCCCAGGCTCTGCTTCTAAAGGGATGGGCCCAGAACACTTGCAGGGGTCCAGTCCCTGTGGCCACCCTGGTTCCAATTTGTTTTCGTACCCACTGTGAATAGTCTTCTCTTCAAGGAATACTGCTTTAGTCAGTGCCTCCCAAATAATTCTGATGAAATTCCATCTCCTCACTCTCTCACACTTTTGTCTTATTCTCTCCATTTATCCAACTTCAAGGCTCAACTCATTTCTGCTCCTCTGGGAAGTCCTCTTGGGTGACCCCCGCACAGTCACTGAAAAGCATTCATTGTACCTCCATTGGTCATTGGTGGCACAGCTCACGTGTTGGGTGTCTTGCATCCTAACAAGATTTTAAGTTCCTTGAGGGTAGGAAACTAATTTGAGACTTGGCTCCCTTACTTAAGAATTGCAGCAAGCAGTTGCCACAGTAACAAATGGCTTTGATTTTGTTCTCTGGGACAAAAACAAACAAACCTTTAAAGAGCAAGGAACTAGGCCCCTTGCCTTGATTGGCAACAAGTGCACCAGGATAAGGTTGGGGCCAAATCCATGAACCTGGTTTATTTAGTTGCACATAAGCTTAGCCTGGAGAGTTTCGGCCCTTCTTGAAGAAAAAGTTTCATTCTGGAGACACTGGTACACCTGTGGCCCACACACCTGAGTGCCACAGCAGGAAGACCTCTCTTTCCATAGGTCACTCTGGGACCACACTGGCTGAAGCTCTGGACTCCCTCGCTGTCAGTCCTCCAGCTTCTCATTACAATGGGAATCATACACCCTCCATTACAATCCAGCTGTCCTCTATAGGTGGAGTTCTTACATATAAGTTGGCTGAGGCAGATTCATGAGTTTAAGAAAAGAGACGGTTTAAACAGTTTCTAAATCTTTGGTGAGTTTGTAGAAGCCCTGGACCACTGTAAGAACACAAAGCCACCAAGACTGAGCACAGTGAATGTTTCTGAAAACCTGGAAAAGGGCACCTTTGCTGAATTTTCCTAGTAATGCATTCATTCCACAGGTAATTACTGAGTTCTTCTGTGTTCCTGGTCCATATCTGGATTCTGGACATACAGCTGGGAACAAAACAGACAGAAATCCCTGCCCTCATGAGTTTCCACTGTAGCTCATTGACTAGTCTGTTTTTCACACAATCCAAGCCAAGCAGCAGCTCAGCAGGTATTGAAGTGGAAACAGAGTTACCACAGGAGCTCCTGGGGTAGAGAATACAACAGGCACCTATTCAAGAAATGTCTCCTCAGCCTTACTGTTCAAAGAATGGACTGGGGACCAGCAGCACCAGCATCACCTGGGAGCTTGTTAGACGTGCAGAATCTCAGGCTCCTCCCAAGAACTTCCAAATTAGAAACTACATTTTAACAAGCTCCCCGGTGAACTGTGTGCAAAAGTTTTGAGAAGCACTATCATAGAAGACCACGTCCCACAGGCCACCCTGCAAATAAAGGGGAGCAAAATGGTCAGATATGTTTGGGAAAGAGCACGCCCTGCCCTCCCTTGGAGATTCTCAAAGCTAGTCTGCTAAAGCTGAGAAATCCCCAGAAAACAAGGCTAGTGGAAAAATTTGGGGGCTGATAATGGTGATGGTTGCAGAACATGATAAACACAATTAACATCATTAAATTGTACATGCAAAGATGTCGAGACAGCATATATTATGTTACATATGTATTTACCACAATAAAAACAAAACAAAACAAAAAATCCAGTGCTCTTCAAACTTGTTTGATGGCCAACAATGACCTAACAACTATAACCATGCCATGGGACTAGTGTCTTGAGAAAGTCACCTTGGGAAAACAGTAGTGAATCCTTTGGAAATTACAGATTCAACTTTCTTGGTTTAAACGATCCTGGAAAGAATGAGCCCATGGTGTGATCATTGGCAGTTTTGCTGAGGCACAAATTTGATTTGCGCCCACAGCCAGGCTGGGGCTCTGGGCCAGGCTCTGAGCTCTGGGGGAAGCTGGCTGGGGGAATGGAGGGGACCCAGGGACCGACCACCCCTTCATGGGGCTGGGTTTGTCTCTGCTTCTCCCTGTCTGTGGCAATAGTCATGGAGTAATTAAAACATCCAATCTCAATGTCAAATGGCCATGTCATGAGAAAGAAGCCCTTGCTATAATTTTAAATTGCCGGTTAACCTGTGGTGTGAGGATATACACAGGAAACTCTGGGTTCTAGATGAATGCATCATTCAGAGAAAGTCAGCAGCCCATATGAGCATTCCGTATTTGTGATCAGGGAATCTGAGAAGGTCCAGGGCTGTACTGGCGTAGTGGTTAAGAGTTTGGCTGCTAACCAAAAGGTCAGCAGCTCAACTCTGCCAGGCCCTCCTTGGAAATCCTATGGGGCAGTTCTACCCTGTCCTATAAGGTCACTATGAGTCGGAATCAACTCAACGGCAATGGGTTTACTTTTTGTTTTTTTTATGGGGCTGTATACTTCCAGGTGTCAAGGAGCTATGATGACGATGATAGCTAACATTTACTGAGTTTATTATAAGTCAAGTACTGTCCTAAGTGCTTTTTAATGTAATAGTACATGCATTTCTTTCAATAATGTTATTAGATAAACAGTATAATTCCCATTTTACAGATGAGAAAACTGAGACACTGAGGTGAAGTAACTTGCCCCAGGTCACCCACTCACTTTTATACTTTATATACTGAATGTGACTTCTGAAATCTAGGTGACAGGCGACTGGCAGAGACCAACCCAGCCCCATGAAGGAGCGGTCCCTGGGTCCCCTTCATGCCCTCAGCCAGCTGCCCCCAGATCTGAGAGCCTGGCCCAGAGCCCCAGGCTGGCAGTGGGCACAGTTCAAATTTGTACCTCAGCAAAACTGCCAATGATTGTGCATGGGCTCATTCCTTCCAGAATAGCTTAAACTAAGAAAGTTAAATCTCCTTTGGGAGGATGTCCATCCTGTCCCCTATCTGGAGTGTCACTTCAAGTGTGAGGCAGCCCTTAAGGAGCAGGTGCAGGCTGGAGTGGCCTCTGTAGTAAACCTGGGGTAGGAGGGGCAGCCTGGTTTGCTCTGGGACCATCTAGAAGGCTGGAGCATGGTCCTGAAGTATAGGTAGGACTAACCGTGAACTTGGGAGGCCTGGGCTCTAGTCCCAGAAGTTGTATGGCCTCAGGCAAGCCTCCTGCTCCCCTCCCAGGCCTCGTTTCTTCTTTTTAGTGTGCAGAATAATTACACTGTCCTCCTAAGATGGCTGAGAGGTCCTCAACTAGGTGCTGTGTATAACAGTCCTGGCACCGGGTTCCAGTCACTGACTGCTCTCCAGAGAGGTTCTGGAGCCAAGTCCTTCCCAGGCTCCCTCAGGGTGTGGCTGCTCCAAGCCAGCAATGCAGATATGTGAGAACTCTCAGGGACACGTCAAAGGTCTGCTGCCTCCAAATCACACCCTGACACATGCGACAGAACCCCAATGGTGATGCCAGAATCCCTATTGTGTGGTCAGACGAAACACAGGAATCAATTGTACCTGCTTCTTGGGCGAAATCTTAGCGCACAGCCATTTTAACTAGGCAGTCCCTCAGGCCTGGAATGCCAGTTTATGATGTTTCCTGTCTCATCACTTTGGGAGAGGTACAGAGGGTGATAATGGAGTTAGCCAGGCATAGCACTGAGGGCCAGCTGTGTGACCCAAGGTTAGTGACTTAACCTCTCTGAACTTCAGCACACACATCTGTAAGTACTGTTAGTGAAAGTACCTACATCATGGGCATGCTGTGAGGATTAGGTGAGAAGCAGCCCTTAACATGGTGCTGGCCCATAATCAGTGCTTAGTAAGAAGTAGCTATTATCACTGCTGTTATTTGGACGTTTGTTAAGAAGAGAGGCATCTGGACTCCCCAGAATACTTTAAAAATTTGCCTTTTAAAAATGTCAACAAATTTCTGAAGGCAACATTACAAAATGAAATGTAAAAATATGTTCTTCCTTTTCTATAAAGTTGATAATTTTGGATGAGGTTGGTCAAGGTGATTAACAAAAATTAACAGACAAGAATCAAGGGCTTCTAGAAATATGCTCCTGTGTTCCACTGTTCTTCTGCCCTCTCCAGTTTTAGGACTCCACCTTTCTGGCCAATAGATGCCAGCTTTTCCCTGGAGTTGACCTGATGCCCTCTCACTGTAGTTTGCCCGTTTATCCGAACAGGGAAGGACTTATGGTTGCATCATTAACCTTCCAGGTTACTTCCTGTCCTTTAAAAGCTGAACTGGAGAAGCAGGGATCACAAGGAAGGACCTGTAGCAGCAGGTCAGAGATTCAGCCCCTCCTGTGGCTTCCTTGACCCTCTGTGTGGGGGAGGGAAAAAGACGACAACACTTGCCATGTGTCCACCTTCCAAGACAGCAGAGGGTGACTGGCTGGAGACCACACAGCGGCTGAGAGTGAGGAGTGGCTGAGCCAAGAGAAGAGTCTGCTTTTGTCTTTTCTCCATAATGCCACCTAATAATGTGATATCTATACGTCATTTTGGGCAGGAAGAGAGCGGTGTCCACCTCAGCATGCCAGTGAAAGGCAGATGCACTGAACAGGTTATGAGCAGACTCTGGAGCTAACTGAGTTAAACCAGGCTCAGTTTCTTCCTAGCTGTGTGGCATCGGGGAAATCATTCAACCTCTCTGTGCCTCAATTTCCTCATCTGTAAAACTTGCAAAACAATTTTACGCACCTCATAGGGCTTATTTGAGGAATGAGTAAGTACAGTGATTAGAACACTAACAAGGACTCTATAGTGTTAGATATTATTATGGCTGTTGTTTTTATTGAATTGAGTCCCATGAAGGCAGGAATCTGTCTGTTTTAGTTACTGGAGCATTTTAAGAGCCTAGGACAGGGCCTGGCACTTAATAGGCGCTCCATAAATATTTGTTGGGTAAATACATGAATATTATTATTTCAACCAGATAAAACTGTCATTTGTCATTATTTATTTTGGCCAGCAGAGAGCAGCAGACAGCTATGACAGATACTAGTTCCGGAAAAGCATGGTTTTAAATGTTAAACTTTGAAAGCTAACAGGACTGCCCCCCTAAACAGGGTTGGTGGGTTGAAAGATGGCTGTGCACCTATATACCTGGTCCCTACCCTTCCTACTCACCTTTGTGCACATTAGAATGGTTGGCAGAAATTCTTCTGATTAAAAAAACCCATTGCCATGAGTCAATTTCAACTCATAATGACCCTGTAAGACAGAGTAGAACTGCCCCACAGTTTCCAAGGAGCACCTGGTGGATTTGAACTGCCACCCTTTTGGTTAGCAGCCGTGGCTCTCAACCACTACGCCACCAGAGTTTCCATTCTTCTCATAGGCCCAACTTTTCTTCAATTTCCTTCCTTCCTCCCTCCATTTTTCTTTCCATCTCTTTGCTTTTTGACTATGTGTTTCTCCTCACCAACCCCACACACACTCACCCCTCTGTGCCAAGAAATTACACTATTGTTATCATTAGCTGCCTTAGAGTTGGCTCCCAACTCATGGCAACCCCACGCACAACAAAACAAAACGCTGCCTGGCCCTGTGCCATCCCCGTGATAGGTTGCAGAGCTGACCACTGGGATCCATACATACTCCTAACCTTTATCGGCACAGCTGCAGCTTGTACTCCAAACCATGAAGTCTAGAAAATTCTTACACAGTATTTTTCCCCAATCAATTCACGCTGGCAAGTATGGTATAGTAAACACAGCATCTGGTTTGCTACAACTACACCCAGAGAGGTACTGTAACTTGGCCGAGGGCACACAGCCAACTAGTTGTACGATTAGAGCAGTAGCCAAGGCCTTCGCTCTGTCCCTCACACCAGGTCATCACTGTCTCTTTCTACCGAGGAGGCTCAAATCGTCCCATTTATGGATCCAATCAACATAGCCATCAGCTTCTGGTTCCCACATACCTTTCCCTTGGGCTCTGGCACAATGAAGCAGACTGCTTGGCAGGGCAGCTCCCTGGGAGGCCCAGGGACAGTGGACAGGTCACCACATGTTCCTCAGCTCTCTCAGCCCCTGCCCACAGCTCTCACAATTTCTCCGTGACACAGTACACATCCTTCTTTCCAGGTAGTGCATTTCCTTGACCCTGAAGAGCCCACACTGGCAGGGTCAAAGTTAAGTTCCCTGGGGGACACCTTTGGTGGTAGAGCCTGGAGTGCTCTACTTCTCCGGAGCAGCCTGGCCAGGGTGCTGGCCTGGAGCCTTCCCATGCAGCCAGCCCCACAGGCGTTTCCGCTCAGGGGTCTGTCTCCCACTGCCTCGCTCCCAATTTGCTTAAAATCCTGTCCTTCACAATTATCATTCAACAAACCATACTGGGATAAGTATCTGGAAAAAATTATTCCGTTGATCTCCCAACTGAAAAAAACAAAACAAACATGAATTGATGATTTAAAAAATAAATGTAAAAAATTTAAAAAGAAAATTCAAAAAACTATAATAAATATGGGTGACCTTTTCTATTATCTTCAGTTAGGGAAGATTTCTTTAGGTGTTAAAGCTAAGATAGAAAGTATAGAGGAAAAGACTCACAGATCTGATCACATAAAAATTAAAAAGCTCTGTACCCCAGGAGACATTATACCCAAAATTAAAAGCAAGTGACAAGTTGGGAAAAATATTGGCCACACATATAACAAAGGATGAATATCTTAAATCAGTTAAGTAACAGATACACTTTCTGAGAGGAAAACTGATAAAGAGTCTTAACTGGAAAACTAAAAAAAAAATAAACTCATGAAAATATAGAACTGTTCAATCTCACTTCTAATCAAATAAATGCAAAATTGAGCTTTTTCCTTCTTGAATTGCCAAGCTTTAAAGCTGCATGATGGTAGTGAGGATGCAGGATCCACAGGCCCTCTCGGCTTCTGCTGATGGCATATTTCTAGAGAGCACTTTAGGCTTAAAGATGCCCATGGTAATTGTTTTTTTCCCATAAACTTTACCACTGTATTTGTGTGCCCCAAATTTCAAGGTCTGACTTTGTTATTGAGGATTTGCTCAACGATAGTTGCCATTTTCTCTTTGACCAGGAGAGGGCAGACACTTGCTATCACTGGAGATGGAGAAAGGATTTTTTCCGCCCCCCCCCCCCCCCCCCCCCAGTTTGGAATAACATCTCCCAATAAGGTCATTTTACTCAAAGGAGAGATGCAGCTCAAAACAAAATTCTTGACTCTTCTGCAGCAAATATGCTACTTGAAAGGCAGTGAGGTTTGGAGACTGAAGATTCTTTTTAGTTCAGCTCTGCCACTTTAACATATAGCCTTGGGCAAGACATTTCCCCTCTCTGAGCCTCACTTTTTTATATGTGAAATATCATCATCACTCTGGCTGTTAGGAGGTAATATTAAGAGTAAATATGTAAATTATAAAGTTCCATATTACAAAACATACTTGCACGCAAACATGCACAAAAAAAAGAGTGTAAAAGCAATGGTTGGGGTGTGTGTGCGTGAGTATAGGAGAGAGCTGGACAAAGGAGAGAGGACCAGGTCAGGGCAGGATTTTCTGGTCTTCCCAAAAAACCAAACCCATTGCCCTTGAGTCGATTCCAACTCATAGAAATCCTATAGGACAAAGTAGAACTGCCCCATAGGATTTCCAAGAAGCAGCTGGTGGATTTGAGCCACAGACCTTTTGGTTAGCAGCTGAGCTCTTAACCACTGCGCCACCAGGGTTTTCTGGCCTTAGGTGAATATATGATTGGTAAATTCTCCAGCAATTGAAAC
Source organism: Dugong dugon (assembly GCA_030035585.1). Classification (NCBI taxonomy): domain Eukaryota; kingdom Metazoa; phylum Chordata; class Mammalia; order Sirenia; family Dugongidae; genus Dugong; species Dugong dugon. Next base: position 97,290,354 of record CM057462.1, read on the forward strand.
CAATCCATTTTGCACTGGGGAAGCACTTAACTGCTTTTATTTCAAACTGTGCTTATTTTAAAAGCTAAAGATGCACTTTACCTATTGAATTTGTGTGTGAGATAGGGAACCATAGCAGGAATATATGTAAAGGCCTACATTTAGGTTAACAAAATATTGCTTGAATACAGAGGAAAGTATTGATAGCATTAATTTAAAAAAATCTAAGTGTTTTAGTAATCACATGGTTGAGAAGCTGAAAAAGATGTGGATATTAAAAAGAAAAGCTAGTGCCATTTTCTTACGATGTCAAGCCCTTGTACAGGATGTGGTACAACCGATTTCTCTTATACATAGCCTTTCTGGCCCCAGGTTTGTAATTCTCCCCAAATGCTTGGTCAGGCCACAGTCTTGCAAGTGATTGGTCTACTTACTATCCGCATAAGCGGCTTGCAGGGATTGGTCGGTTTACTAGCCACAAAGTCGGCTTGTAATCAACCCAATAGGATTGAGCAGCTTTGTCTGCTTAGGGGATTGGTCGATTTGTGGTCCTCGGGAGAGCCCCATTTTGAGATTATTTACATAAGGGGCCGATCTCACAGAGATTTGGGGGCACACATGACTATCAGGAGCCTGGAGCAGAGCATGTCCTTTGGACCTGGGGTCCCTGTGCCGATAACCAGCTAGACCCAAATAAAGAACTTTTAACAGGGGTTGAGGCTGTAACACTGAAGGTGGAGAGAGCTTGTCCGCCCACAGAGAGAGATGGCTGAGGTGGGTTAGTCAGTTCACGGAGGGAGACACTGGGCACCCCCAGGCAGGGGTTGCTTGCAGAGGCTCAGAAGATACAGTGCAGAGGTCTTCCTACAGCAGGGCAGAACCGGCAATGCCAAGTCTAGCGAGGCCCAGTGAGGCCCAGTGGCAGAGCAGAGCATGGCGGGAAGCTGTGCAGGCCCCCAGGGCAGGGAAGCGGCAGGAGTCTTTTGGGCCCCAACAACAGGGACAGAGCCATATGGGACCCGACTAGCATGACGGGAACCGGAGGCAGCGGTGACGTGAACACAACGTCTGACCTGAACCACAGCACACCTCCTGAGTGACGTAAGTATGGCCATGGGTAATTTGGTGAAGGGTAACCTGGAGTTCCCCATTGAGTTGTTCCTATTGTTTACTGTTTGCTTTCTATAAATAATGAGAATGGCTTTCACTTTACCAACGCTATGTATATGTCTTACGTGTCGGGCTCGATCATACTAGATGAACGTTAACACCAATGGGGTGATTGATACCCCGAGGTGAAGTCCCAATTCCTAGCAGTCTTATTGCTGCTTAGAAGTTTGAGACACAGTATATGTGTGCAGTGCAGATAGGCAGACCAGGAGGTAATATTCGAGCCCTTGTACAGGAAGTAACATTCTCACACTAATCCACAATCTCGGTATTGTATTTTAGAACGATGAGAAAGTAGAAAACAGTTAACAGGCAAGCAATAATGGGGGAACTGTCTGGAAACCAGGTCTTGAGGAGGGGTTGAAGGACAGAGATGTTGAGCCTGGAGAGGAGAAGACCTGAGTGGGACAGGATATATATGAAGAGGTCTAGCAGAAAAAGGTCAAAATTACAAAGGAAAGGTCTGGTCTTAATGCTGAAGGACCTTCTTAACAACTGAGAGCTCAGTGCACTGTCATGGAAGACAGTAAGCACCTGACACTACACAATTCAAGGAGGGGCTGGAACCCTCTGATGTCAGCTGGAAAGGGGCTTCTGAGTCTCAGAAACCAAGTCATCCCTATACAATGCAATAGGTCATCTATCAAAACAATGGATGAGGGCAAGTTTGCAGAAGTTCTAATGGTTCCTATAGCACAACAGGATGAAAAGTACCTTTAAAAAAACAGGACAAAAGGTATAGTCTCATACAAGTCAGACTGAACTGACAAGTTGAACCTAATCAACTGCATTCACATCCTGATGAATGTCATCAGAGGGAGGAAAGTTTGCTTGAATCAAGAACTGAAAGGAGTCACAAAGAATTTATGTTTAGTCAGCAGTCAGAGGGAATTTGAGATTAGCTGAACTGTGTTCATTCACTCACAGACCAACCCTCCCTGACTGAATTCCTACTTCATGCTACGTGCTTTTTACAGAACTGTGTACATAATCTTTGGTTGAGGTGAAATCTTTCAGTGGCACCCATTCCCCTTTACACGTATTTGTCTGCCAAAAACCATTTTCTCTTTTAGTCTCCAAAATTACCTGACAATAGGAAGAAAGGAAGTGTCTGGGATGATGGAGCCACAAGATACATGTATCCTCTGTTAGCAATGATTCCAGAGGAGTTCTAGTTTATACAGATTCTCCAGTGTTACTAGTAAGCCCCTGAGAGTGTGATCCAATTTGAAAGAGTTGATAAAACATAGTTTCTTAAATTGCAAAGATGAAGGTCAGACCTAAGACCATGGACAGCCTGCCCACCAAGTTGCTAACACCAGTGAAGTTCTTCTATCGCTCCTCTGAAATTTCTTTTTAACTTCTCAAAAGTACCTGCCAAGGCTCAAAGGATGTGACTCCCAAGGGCTCCATCAGTTCTGAGAGTTTGGGCTGAATGATTTAGGAATCAGTTAACTTCTTGATTTAACTGAGAATTGTTAAGAGTGTTTTCTCAATTCTGAGAATGATTAAAACTACTTCGAAGTCACACATGGAACCACTGATTTCATTATTATGGACATTTTCTTCTCCAATGAGGAAATAAAAACTCGATGGGTTAGCTAACATAAAAATGGTTTTGTTTTCTATTTGAAATTGTCATTGTATTTTGTTTGTTGAATCTGTTAGTGAAGTTTCTTATTTTCAAAAACAGGTAATTGGAATGTTTTATATTTTTTATAATATTCTTCAAAGCTACATAAAGATTATTTTCATGATAATTTCTAAAAGTGGTATATACATAGCCAAGAATTACTTTGTTCTTCCCTCTAGGTTGATGGTCCTTAATAGAAAAAGCTGTTTTCTCACCTCCTGAAGAGTTTTTCAAACTTTCCACTGACTGAAAATGGCTGTGTTATAATAGTAGGAGACTTCAACACGCCACTTTCAGTGAAGGACAGAACATCCAAAAAGAAGCTCAATAAAGACACAGAAGATCTAAATGCTACAATCAACCAACTTGATCTCATGGACATATACTGAACACGCCACCCAACAGTAGCCAAGTATACTTTCTTTTCCAGTGCACATGGAGCATTCTCCAGAATAGACCACATATTAGGCCATAGAGAAAGCCTTAACAGAATCCAAAGCATTGAAATATTACAAAGCATCTTTTCTGATCATAAAGCCATAAAAGTAGAAATCAATAACAGAAAAAGCAAAGAAAAAAATCAAACACATGGAAACTGAATAACACCTTGCTCAAAAACTACCGGGTTATAGAAGAAATTAAGGATGGAATAAAGAAATTCATAGAATCAAATAAGAATGAAAACACATCCTACCAGAACCTTTGGGACACAGTAAAAGCAGTGCTCAGAGGACAGTTTATAGCAATAAATGCACACATCCAAAAAGAAGAAAGGGCCATAATCAAAACATTAACCCTACAACCGGAACAAGAAGAAAGAGAGCAGTAAAAGAAACCCTCAGGCACAAGAAGAAAGGAAATAATAAGAATCAGAGCAGAATCAAATGAAATAGAGAATAGAAAAACAATTGAAAGAGTTAGCAAGACCAAAAGCTGGTTCTTTAAAAGATCAACAAAATCGATAAACCACTGGCCTAACTGACAAAAGAAAAACAGGAGAGAAAGCAAATAACCCGTATAAGAAATGAGATGGGTTATATCACAACAGATCCAACTGAAATTAAAAGAATCATAACAGAATACTATAAAAAAAATTGTACTCTAACAAATTTGAAAACCTAGAGGAAATGGACAAATTTCTAGAAACTCACTACGTACCTAAACTAAAACAGAGGTAGAACAAATAAATAAACCTATAACAAAAGAAGAAATTGAAAAGGTAATTTAAAAACTCCCAACAAAAAACAGCCCTGGCCTGGACGGTTTCACTGGAGAATTCTACCAAACTTTTAGAGAAGCGTTAACACCACTACTACTAAAGGTATTTCAGAGCATAGAAAAGGATGGGATACTCCCAAACTCTTTCTGTGAGGCTAGAATAACCCTGATACCAAAACCGGGTAAAGACACCACAAAAAAAGAAAATTATAGACCAATATCCCTCATGAACATAGACGCAAAAATCCTCAACAAAATTCTAGCCAATAGAATTCAACATATCAAAAAAATAATTCACCATGATCAAGTGGGATTTATACCAGGTATACAGGGATGGTTCAACATTAGAAAAACAATGTAATTAATCATATTAATAATGATTAGTAAATTAATAAAACTAAAGACAAGAATCACATGATCTTATTAATCGATGCAGAAAAGGCATTTGACAAAGTCTAACACCAATTTACGATAAAAACTCTCAGCAAAACAGGAATAGAAGGGAAATTCCTCAACATAATTAAGGGCATTTATACAAAGCCAACAGCCAACATCATCCTAAATGGAGAGAATTTGAAAGCATTCCCCTTGAGAATGGAAACCAGACAAGGATGTCCTTTATCCCTACTCTTAGCTAGAGCAATTAGGCTAGAAAAATAAAGGGCGTCCAAATTGGTATGGAAGAAGTAAAAGTATCTCTATTTGCAGATGATATGATCTTATACACAGAAAACCCCAAAGAATCCACAAGAAAACTACTCGAACTAATAGAAGATTTCAGCGAAGTATCAGGATACAAGATAAACAAACAAAAATCAGTTGGACAGTTGGATTCCTGTACAGCAACAAAGAGAACTTTGAAGAGGAAATCACAAAATCAATACCATTTACAATAGCCCCCAAGAAGTTAAAATACTTAGGAATAAATCTAGCCAGAGACATAAAAGACCTATACAATGAAAACTACAAGACACTGCTGCAAGAAACCAAAAGAGACCTGCATAAGTGGAAAAACATACCTTGCTCATGGATAAGCAGACTCAACATTGTGAAAATGTCAATTCTACCAAAGCAATCTACAGATACAATGCAATCCCAGTCCAAATTCCACTGGCATTTTTTAATGAGATGGAGAAACAAATCACCAACTTCACATGGAAAGGGAAAAGGCCCCAAATAACAAAAGCATTATTGAAGAAGAAGAATAAAGTGGGAGGCCTCACACTACCTGATTTTAGAACCTATTACACCGCCACAGTAGTCAAAACAGCCTGGTACTGGTACGACAATAGATACATAGACCAATGGAACAGAATTGAGAATCTGGACATAAATTCATCCACCTAGGAGCAGCTGATATTTGACAAAGGCCCGAAGTCTCTTTAACAGATGGTACTGGCATAACTGGATATCCATCCGCAAAAAACTGAAACAAGACCCTCACCTCACACCATGCACAAAAACTAACTCAAAATGAATCAAAGACCTAAATATAAAATTAAAAATGATAAAGATCATGGAAGAAAAATAGGGACAACGCTAGGAGTCCTAATACATGGCATAAACAGAATATGAACCATAAGTAACAATGGCAAACACCAGAAGAGAAACTAAACAACTGGGAGCTCCTAAAAATCAAACACTTACGCTCTTCAGAAGACTTCACCAAAAAAGTCAAAAGACAACCTACAGACTGGGAAAAAATGTTTGGCTACAACAAATATGATCAGTCTCTAATCTCTAATCTACAAAATACTGCAAAACCTCAACAACAAAAAGACAACCCAATTAAAAAATGGGCAAAGAATAAGAACAGGCATTTTGCCAAAGAAGACATTCAGGAGGCTAACAGACATATGAAGAAATGCTCAGGATCATTAGCCATTAGAGAAATGCAAATCAAAACTACAATGAGATACCATCTCACCCCAACAACACCAGCATTAATCCAAAAAACACAAAATAATAAATGTTGGAGATGTTGTGGAGAGACTGGAACACTTATACACTGTTGGTGGGAATGTAAAATGGTACAACCACTTTGGAAATTGATTTGGTGCTTCCTTAAAAAGCTAGAAATAGAAGTACCATATGATCCAGCAATCCTGCTCCTTGGACTATATTCTAGAGAAATAAGAGCCATCACATGAATAGATATATGCACACCCATGTTTTTTACAGCACTGCTCACAATAACAAAAAGATGGAAAAAACCTAGGTGCCCATCAATGGATGAATGGATAAACAAATGGTATATTCACAGAATGGAATAGTATGCAATGATAAAGAACAATGATGAATCCATGAAACATAACATGGAGGAATCTGGAAGGCATTATGCTGAGTGAATTTAGTCACAAAAGGACAAATACTGTATAAGACCACTGTTATAAGAACTCAAGAAAAGGTTTAAACACAGAAGAAAACATTATTTGATGGTTATGAGGATGGGGAGGGAGGGAGAGGGTTATTTACTAACTAGATAGTAGACAAGAATTATCTTAGGTGAAGATAAGGACAGCACACATTACAGGGGAACTCAGCACAACTGGACTAAACCAAAGCTAAGAAGTTTCCTGAATACAACCAAACACTTCGAGAGACAGAGTAGCAGGGGTGGGGGTCTGGGGACCATGCTTTCAGGGGACATCTAGGTCAATTGGCATAAGTTTATTAAGAAAATATTATGCATCCTACTTTGGTGAGTGGTGTCTGGGGTCTTAAAAGCTAGCAAGCAGCCATCTAAGATACATCAATTGGTCCCAACTCACCTGGAGTAAAGGAGAATGAAGAGCACCAAAGTCACAAGGAAAGTATTAACCCTAGAGAAAGTGCCACATAAATCAGAGACTTCATCAGCCTGAGACCAGAAGAACTAGATGGTGCCTGGTTACCACCAATGACCGCCCTGACAGGGAACACAACAGAGGGTCTCTGATGGAGCACGAGGGAAGTGGGGTGCAGAATTCAAATTCTAGTAAAAAGACCAGACTTAATGGTCTGAGACTGGAGAATCCTCAGAAATCATGGCCCCCAGACTGTCAACTTAGAACTAAAACCATTCCAGAGGCCAACTCTTCAAAGATTAGACTGGACGAAGGGACATAAAATGATTAATCGTGAAGAGTGTGCTTCTTAGCTCAAGTCGACACATAAGACTAAATGGGTAGCTCCTATCCGGAGGCAAGATGAGAAGGCAGAGAGGGTCAGGAGCTGGCTGAACGGACACGGGAAATTAGGGGTGGAAAGGAGGAGTGTGCTGTCACAGTATAGGGAGAGCAATTAGGGTCACATAACAATGTGTGTATAAATTTTTGTATGAGAGACTAACTTGAATTGTAAACTTTCACTTAAAGCACAACAATAAAATTTTTTAAAAAATGTATTCTTGAAATTGAGGATTTAGCAGAACTCCAACACTCATTTCATGTTTGTGAAGACAGGGCACTCTCAGAGGCAAGCTGCAACCTCTCTCCTCAAGTTTCTCCTCCACTCTCCACCTATTCTTTCTCTCCTGTCTCAGGATTAAAGTGTCATTTCACCTTTCCAGAGCTAACTCATCAACCTGTGCCATGGATCCCAAATATCTGACTTTCCTTAGGCTTACTTTACGTCCTCATTCCTTTCTGGCTGGCTCTTCCCCTTAGACTTAGAAACTCAGTCCAGGAGTTCTCGCCCTGACTGAAAAACACAAACCTTTCTTCTACCCTGGTTCCTCTTATAGCAACCTCCCTACCTCCTTCCTTCCCATTACTGTCACTCATGAATCTGCCCCAAGTCTCTCTGTCCACCTGTTTCCTTCATCACCTGAGAAGTTCACACACATCCAAACCACCAAATCCAGTAGGTTTTTCTCAATCCTTAAATGCCATTGAACCTCTCAGGATATCTAACATTGTGTGTGTGTGTGTGTGTGTGTGTGTGTGTGTGTTTGTGTGTGTGTGTGTGTGTGTATATATGTATGTATTTTTTTTCATGAATCTTGTTCTTTGACTTCTTCGACATCTCACATCTTTATGATTAACCTACCTCATTTTCTTCCTCTCATCTCTTGAATGTGGCTTGTCCCTGCCTCTCCACTCTTCCTGATCATCTTCCTTGATGCTTTGATGCTGTCCTAGTTGTACCTCTTATTATCAATGCTAATGACTTTCAAATGTCCCTGCTCAACCTGTCATTTCTAATCGTAGCTTGACATTTCCTCCAGGAGATGGCTTTTAAAGCCGGCCCAGGCAGATCCAAACTCATCATCTTGCCCGTTGTTGTGGATCTTTTCTGGTTGTTTGCCCAGCTCAAAATGGATTCTCCACACTTTGGAAACAGCCCCCATGGCACAGGATGAGCCCCTAGCAGCCATGTGACCTGACTCCCCGGTCACAATTGATTGGCACAGTGGTGGGCACCTACTGAGGCTGAGCCACTCAAGTACTCTCTCCTGACTCTGAAGAGAGAGAGAGAGAGATTTGGACAAAACGTTAGTTAGATAAACAGTACTGCTTGAGGGGAAAGGTCCATGAATTCCTGGTGCTGAGGTCTGTTAAAGCTGGCCTGATTCCCACTCTTTCTGATTAATTCAACTCTTCTGTAGACCCATACTCTAGGAAAGTTCTAGTAAAGCCCCCTCTTCTTGGTTAGGCTTGCTAGGGTTGGTTTCTACTACTTATAGAATTTTAAATAATGGGCCCACCAACGCTTCTTTAGGAATCTCTAATTCTGTTAGGGGCCTTGAAATTCTCTTATCCAGAAAGGCTTGAAATTGGACTCTGCCCTTGCTTTCCAACAAGCCCATATTCAGAACACTCAAACCTTGTCAGTCTGACCTCCAAAATACGCACCCCCCGGCCCCGCCCAGGTCTTCTGCTATTGCCCTGGTTCTGGCCGACCCGTCTAATCTCTTTCCTGGGCTTGTCCAAGGCTCCATTTCTAATTCTGATCATATCATGTCTCTGCCTAAAACCCAGAGGCTAAGTCTCGTAACTCTTATCATAGGATTAGAGGCCCTTCTCATTCTGGCTCACAGGTGCATGAGGCTCAGCTTCTGCTATTCCTACTCCTTCTAAGTCCCAGCCATGCATGATGACCAGCCTTATCCAGACATTCTCTGTGCTTCACTTCCTCTGTGATCTTTAGACTGCTGTTTTCTTTGCCCTTTGGCCTTGGAAGGATCTTACTTCTTCTTTAAGGCGTATCCTCCAAGACAGGGAACAATCACCATGTTTTAAGTTCATTTTCCCTGTTAGATTGTAAGGCATGTGCTGCATTTGATTCCTGGCATCATAGTAGCTCATCAGGAAGCGGATGTTGAGTGTACTGGATCATACACCATTAAATATTTACCAGGATACGAAAAGGCCTGAGAGAATAGCCAGAGCCAAATTATTTCTTACCATCACTGCTTACCATTCCTTCCTTACCTTAAGGTACCAATGGTAAGGTACCATTATCATAACTTACCACTTCCTACAGTTATTGCCAAAATCAAGACAAAGAAAGGATAGGGAAGCTGGGTGTGTGATTTAATGGACTATGCCACAGAACCCTAGACATCAGTATCTGAAAAACGGCACATTCATGAAATTGTGTTTTTAGACTCCAGGAAGATATTTATATGGCTTTACAGTTTATAAAGGAGCCCTCGTGACACAGTGGTTAAGCACTCGGCTGCTAACTAAAAGTTTGGAGGCATGAAACCACTAGTCGCTCTGCAAAAGAAAGATGATGCAGCCTGCCTTCATAAGGATTACAGCCTCAGGGCAGTTCTCCTCTGTCCTATAGGGCTGCTAAGAGCGGGGATCAACTTGACAGCAATGGGTTTGGTTTGTTTTGGTTTTATAGTTTATAAAGCATTTCCATATACATTAACTAATTTAATTTTCACTGCAACCTATGAAGCAGGTAAAGTTTATTAGTGCCAGTGGGTAGATGAGGGAATGGTCAGCTCACATGGCTTGAACAAGGTCACACAACCAGTAAATGATAGACTTTCAACAGGAAACTGTGCCTTTTCACCTCAGATTCAGTGTTCTCTCTCTCTACTATACCATGTGGCCTCTCCAATGGCAGTATGTAAAATATAATGAAACAGGCTATTTGGGGAAAGTAGAGTAAGGTAGGTGGAGTCTGTTTCCAAAGCATATAACTCCTGTTTCCCATTCTTGTTGCTACACATATGAGCACCCATTACCAGCTTAGGGAAGTTAGCCATCCAGTACAGAAAAATTTATCCTATTTCCTGAAATAGATACTCTCCCCAAACACTTTGATTTGATGGCAAAATATTTTAATTTTTTTATAAAGCTCTTTCCCACCCACCCCCTTCCAATCCCGTAGACTCAACATAAACAAGAATCTGCATGCGTGGCTATTAGTTCGAGCACGACGATGTGTGCATATACATATATGCATATACATACAGGTTTATTTAAATGATCAGATCTACACATCTGGAGGCTGTTTGAAGCATCTTATCAAAAGAAAACACATTTTAAGCAAGAGGTTAAAAAGAGCATTTCAGACCCAAAGGCCATTTAATACAATAAATCCTACTTGGGTAGTTTTGCAAACATTTTTTTTAAAACCCACATGCCACAGACTGGTTAGTATTGGATACACAAAATTTGGTTTCAAAGCTGAAATGCCCCTGGTGTAATGGACTTTCTGATGAAATTCAGTTATTTTACATTATGATATAAAAAATAAGGATGCATATCTATTGACAAATATTAACTCAATAGGCTACTTGGTGATATCAACAGGAAAAAAGTGGTCATGGACTAGGAGTGAGAAGACTAGGACTCCAGTCTATCTTGAACTGCAAAGGATGTTTAAATCTATCCTAGAATCTAAAACACGAAAAACAGTCAAATATTCCACTCGACAAAGACCCCAGCTGGCCCAAACCATCCCCCCAAGGAGTACACCCTCAACACATGAGGTTGACTACCCACCTGCTAGAGATGTTACTATGTCACTAATTAACAATGATCACAGAAAATGGGTCATACCAGAGGTTTTGTTATCACACACAATGCACTAGTGGCTGCAGGAATCTTCCTCTGAAAGCTACCGTCAGAGGGCAAACCGACAAACGTCCTTGCTGCTGGTCCGAGAAACCACAGCTAAGAGACACGAGGCATCTGTTTGTGCACTGAGCTCTCTTGAGCACGCTCCCCACTGTAGTTAGAGCGGCTAGGGGTTGGGGAGACAATCCTAACCAGGTGCTGCAGCCTCCTCCTACTCCTGGGCCTTCTTGCGGGTCAACCTGTAGATCTCGGTGGGTCCATCTACGTGGGTGATAGTGGTGGTGGGCTGGCGTTCTTCGTCACTGGGGACACACAGGTCACCTGAAACACGGTTTTCAGTGTTAGACATGTTCAAGGAGGAAGTAGAAGAAAGCTGGGATTTATCTCAGTAACAACTGCCCCACTGCCAGCCCATTCTGAGGCCAGAGAGAAAACCAGGGTCCACAAAACACAAAACAAGGGCTAACACCTCATCTTTCCACTCAGGCCTTGCAGTATTTATTATTTCCTTGTGTCTCTCAGAGAACAGTCACTAGTGATATATAACTTAGCTCAGTGCTGATATTATTTGTATTATATTAACAGTTAATGAGAGCTTACTTTGTGCCTGATGCTACTCTAAATGCTTAACACACGATCTTACTCAATTCTTGAGAGAGCCCTCTGAGGTAGTGCCCACCTACAATCATACTGACTTTATAGATGAGGAAACTGGGAGGTGAAGTCCCAATGTGGCAAAGCAGACACACCGTGGAGCTGGGAACAAGATCGAGAAGCATCTGACTCAAAGGTCCATGCTGTGGGTTAAGCCAGTACAATATGTCTCCCAGTTGATGAGGCGGGCAGGCCAAGTGTGAGTAATTTACAAAGTGGCTACGTCATACGCAGGCAAACAAGACCTGCCTATATTTACCAACAGATTGGGCAAGGTAATATATGTAATACATTTAGGAACAATTAGAGATTTTCTTCTTGGGGAAAGAAATACCAGAAATGTGCTCTGAATTTTCTTCTGCCCTTCAGGATTCTGTACATGACATCAGTGCTTTGAATTCATCACCAGTGGACAGAGATGTTCCTCTGTTAAAATTGAATAATGTGCCTTTTCTCAATTAGCAGAAAAAAACATAAGTTTCTGAAAGTTAAATCCTTACAGTTGACTACCTGCCACAGAACAATTAAGTGAATGTAGAACTAACCCAAAAGCCATTGTCACTGAGTTGATTCTGACTCATAGCAAATGTAGACCTAGGAAAGGGAAAATGAAAAAGTCAAGAACTGATCATACTCAGATCACACTGAGGGTCCACACTGTACATACAAATTTTTGGGGTGGCGTGCTAGGGGATAAAAAGTTAAATTTGTTTCTGTAATTATTATGTTGTTCACATATGATCTCTTATTTTCTGGGACTGAAATTTTCCTAGTTCAAAGCATAGAATCAAATAAACAAACACTGTTTTCAACTGGGATGCATACCATGACTTAGAAGAAAGCACTGGCCCTAACCTTAGGTCTAATATCCTGTCATTAGTTTTAAGAATCTAAAATCAGTGCATAAATGAACCTGATGGCCTTAGAACCCCACAGGTCGCCCTTCACACTGGCCCTGCAGGCTGATTGAACTGTGTCTTCCGTATGTGCCATGTGGTAATAGTTTATCATTGTAGACCCTTTTCTCCGAGGCTGCGCAGTAGAATCCTATTATAAATACAAGCCGGTCACTCAGAAGACGCCCTCGCCTCAGCAGCGGTCAGAAGCTGTTGTGGAGGCTAATGGCATTTGGGGCTGTTATGGTAAAAGTCTAAGCCACAGACGGAGGGCAGAGAAGATACTAACAGGCATCAAGATGCCAGCCTTAAGCTCCTCCAGTTTCATCCACCCTTGGGCCAGGACACTCCTCAGTCAAGCACACATAGTAAACCTCACACTTCTTGGTTGAAGCTAGTTCTGGATTTGCATATCTGTGGAAGAGCCATCAGAATTTCAAAGCCAGTTTCATGATCTGCATGTCAGTGCACTCCATCAACATTTCAAAGAGAGTGCTGGCCACCTCAGCCGACACCTTAGCACCTTTAACTGTTTTTACCTAAGGAATCTCTTTCACTGAAGACTTCTTAGAAACAGACACTAGAATGTAATTCTACTGAGGTTTTGAATGAAGTTACTCCTCCTTTAGCCTTAAAATGAAATTCCTGTTTCCAATTAGCAGGTCCTAGAAAATGTGTGTGAGCCTGAAGATCACATGAAGAGACAGCACCAACCTTTTGCTTCTTTATTTAAACGTGCTTACCAAGTGCCTGACACCTTTCTAAACACCTTACATATCTGTAATCACCATACCAGTCCTCTGACAGAGCTACTACTATTATTGTCATTCCCATTCTGTTGATGAAGAAATTGAGGTTAAGTAACTTGCCCAAGACTCAAGCTGGTAAACAGTGACTTTGGGATTCAAATCCAAGCAATGAGGCCCCAGAATCCAGACTCTCAACCTTGAAACTATGCTGCCTCTTCTTAAACATTCACGTTTCCAACAGCCAAAGACACTACCAGTGAAGTGTGAAGCCTGCATGCAATGTGTTACAGTTATGAATATATACATCCAATAATTTGGATGAACTACTCAGCATATTAACTATACTTCATAGCTGATGAAAGAGAATTTACAGCACACATATTATCAGTGCACTGTTAGGGGCTTAACATACCCTATATTTCTTTGTAAGATGGGCATTATATTTTACAGATGAAGACACTGAGGCTCAAATAGGTAATTAATTTCTTTACTTGCTCACGGCAGAGCTGAGATGAGGCCCCAGATCAATGGGATTCTGTGTGGCAAAATCTATGGTTTAGGTGTGATTTTACTGTATTTTGCAGGCCAAATTTTTCCCCTTAGGGAATGGATGTAGGAATATGTCGTTAACACAGCAGGAGTAGGGATCTCTCCTTTTGTCTCCAAATTCCATTCACTCTTACTTCTGCCAAGGTCTTGCTCCATCTGTTATTCTCCCTCTCTTTTGTTGGCGCCAGGGCTTCAAACCCCTGCCGAGAATTTGCATTTCCACCCTAGATATACTGAATCAGAATCTACAGTTTAACAAGATCCCAGGTGATTCTTATGTATAATAAATTTTGAGACCCACTGCTCTACTAGTGATTCTCAGAATTCATCACTAATCACAGAACTTGTTAGAAATGCAAATTCTCAGCAGGGGTTCAAACCAGAAAGAACAGTTCTGCTCCTCAGCACACAAAAATGCTCAAAGTCTCTTCCCATATAAGACAAAGACTCCTTCCAAAAATGTGATATGTCTTATTGGTAAAGGAAAAAAAAACATTAAGAAAAGAAAAAGACATCTTGGGTTTACAGTAGATCTCTCTCCCTAGTTACGATGTCAATTCATCTCAGCTAATTAACAATAATAAAATGAAGGCTTGATTCCTCCTAGAATCCCTGGGTGGTACAAATGGTTGAAGCTTGGCTGCTAACTGAAAGGCTGGAGGTTCGTGTCCACCTAGAGGCACCTCAGAAGAAAGGATTGATGATCTACTTTTTGAAAAATCAGCCACTAGAAACCCTATAGAACACAGTTCTGGAGCCCTGTGGTTAAGAGTTCAGCTGCTAACCAAAATGTCAGCAGTTCGAATCCACCAGCCGCTCCCTGGAAACCCTATGGGGCAATTCTACTCTGTCCTACAGGGTAGCTAGAGGGTCGTTATGAGTTGGAATCGACTCAACAGCAACAGGTTTGGTCTGGATTGGTTTTGGAGCACATTTCTACTCTGACACACATGGAATCACCATCAGTCGGAACAGCAACTGGCTTGTTTCCTCTGTCACCTATTTAATCTCAGTGAACAAGTGTAATGGATCTGTATCTATGACGTTAGACCTGCAGAAGTGCATCCGCTGCTTGATTCTAGCTGCCTGGAATGCATACATAGGATGACAGCATCTGCATGATAATCATTTGTGTGTCTGTGGTCACTTTAGTAAAAAGAAGGAAAACTGCTATGCTGATCTCAAGATCATTTCAAAAGAATCTTGAGAGAGACAGGAATCTTCTAATATTCCTAAGTCTAACTAGTTCCATTCTCACAAATCATCAGGGCAACTTACACATGACCATTGCACAGATGCTGTCCATGTTGTTTGCCTTGAGACAGCTCAACTCTGGTGATCCATTCTGGGGATAGGGCATAGTGGCCTCAGTGGGACTGGGTTCAAGAATCCTGGGTTCAGCCATCTCTCACAATTCCTGCCAACCACAGCAGTGGTTTATATCAGGCTTGGGAAGAGCCATATCCCATCTACTTCCAAAGCAGTTTTGGGAGGTGAGGCCAGGCACTCAGTGCCAGGCAACTGCAAGAGGAAGACAGGGGCCACAATAAAACATGGAGGTTTTGAGTGAAATTGTAGGAGGCAGAAAAGGTCCTCCCAAGGTGACTAAGGTGTCCCTTATCATGGTGGGGTGACAGTAATTCTAAGAATCAGAAAAATGATTTTAATGGACTGAGCAAGGAAAGGTGCTAGGACAATAGCCCTGGGAGAGACAGGGCAGAAAGTGTCTGACTACTACAAACAGCACAGTGGAAGGTACCAGTTCCCATCTTTACCGGGGAATGTGACAGGCTGTTTTCAACCCATTTCAGAGTCTGGGTCCAGCTCTGGAGATAAGACAACTTCCATCACTGCTCAGACATCAAGGAGAAGCCAGGCTGGTCATGGGGTAGGCCATCTAACATGCAACCAGGGGAACGACCACAACAAAAGTCAGTCACTGCCAACTTCTCATGATTCAAGTCAAACATTTATTGAGGCAACAAAAGCTAAAGCCAAATTTCATGTGACAGGAGACCGTAGAAGCCTCCAGAAGTAAAACTGACATCACATGGTAGGTAGCTAGCTGCCGAGACGTGAAAGCCCAGAGTTGCTGCTGTTGCTTCCAGCAGGCTGAGTGCTTGGACAGAAGACATTTAGTGCAAATAGAAGGAACTAAGTGGCAGCTGGAGCCCTGGTGGCACAGTGGTTAAGAGCTTGGCTGCTAACCAAAAGGTCAGCAGTTTGAATCCTCCAGCCGCTCCTTGGAAACCCTATGGGGCAGTTCTACTCAGTCCTATAGGGTTGCTATGAGGCGGAATCGACTCAGCAGCAGTGGGTTTGGTTTTTTTTGTTTCGGCTGGCAATTAGGGCATCTCTGTTGCCTTCACCATAGTCATCCAGCCAGGGATTCCATTTCCAGCTTTTTCTCTAAAATCTTCTAACAAGCATTTTACAGAAAAATGAAAACACAAATACGAGCTATTATCAAGAGTTGTCTGACTTCCTGAGTAGCTCCAACTTTTTTTAAAAAAAAACACAAATTGGTGACTGAGTGGGTTTGGACTGTTCTTATTTATTTATTTGTGGTGGGGGGAGGGTTTAGGATCACTGCTGTACACCTGGGAGGTGATGCTTTCACTCTGAGCTAAAGGTTAATATCAGCTTTTTGCAATTCATCTGTACCTGGGAAGACATCAAAAATGATTCACAAATTGGTTATGGAAACAGGTAAAGAGAAGAGCTTTAATGAAAAGACAGCAGCAAGGTAGAAAACGTGAATGCCCCTTGAAAGAAAAACAACTAAAATATCTTTGCTAAATTAAAAAATATGTATGTTTGTGTGTGTGTGTGTATATATACACACTGGAAATGGTTCACGTGAACATATGTGCACCACCACCTTAGCTGCGATAAGTCAACCAAGGAGTGCAGAGCCCCACACTCCTGTATTACTGAACAAGCTGGTGAAACCCTCCTACGTGGAGCTCTCCTGCCACATACTGTGTTCCAGGCAGCAGATGAGGAAGTTTTGTCTCCCAGAGCAGACTAACAGCTCCATGACAGCAAGGGACAGTGTCTTTTCTAACTCCTTGGAGCTTCACCTTACTCCCTCTTATCAAACTGAGCACAGTGCTAAGTACTGAGATGCTCAGTGGTTCATCTGTTAAGAGTGACTTACTGTATTCCATCCATACAATAAACAAGAAACAGAAATATATTTGAGAAAATGTTCTTTTGAAAACAACCCTCTCTTGAACCTGCTGCCTGCTTTGTCTCTCTCCTCCTTTCCTTCACCAAAAGGGACAAGCACCAAGTGATGCTCTCTGCTTCCATTTCTTTCTTACCTACTCCCTCCTGACACTTGTGCCCCTGGCTTCTCCTTCCACCACCAAACAAAACAACCCTCTCCAATGGTTGCTTCTCTTTCTTTGTCCCCTGGGACCTCTGCTGCCACAGCAACTGCTTGCCAAGTTCCTAGGAAGGGACTTTTTCCACCAGTCCCTTCAGGCTCCATCTTCTGAAAGCAAGAAGCCCCCACACCTGGGATTCATTCTCTATAGCAAGAGATGTGAATTCTTGGCTCTGGACTTTAAAAGCAAGGGGGAGGAGGAGCCCAAGCCAACTTAAAAACTTTCTACAAGAAAGGAAAAAGAGCATGAGGAGGCTGGGGGAGGGAAAGGAATTCCATCCAGAGACCCAGAGAATTTAAAAATGCAGCGTATCCCCCTGACAGTTCATTTTTTAGGTGTCCATGTAGTACTTCAAATTATCTCTTTCCAAGGAGTTCCAAAATCTTGGAAAATCCTCCATAATTCCTAGGATACACTGCATGGTCTGGTGACAGATAGAGAGAAGGAAAGTGAAAGAGAGAAGGGAAGGAAAATGATCAGAGAGCCCAACACGGAACAGATGCCTTCCAAATGCACCAGGTCGTGGCAACATATTGGAAAATGAAGGGCACAAAAGCTGCCAGTGGGGCTGTTGTGAAGACACAGCTGATCACATCATTATCGAAGAGCTGCTAAATCATGGGGCTTTTGTGTTTGTGATCAGCATAGGGTCCCAAAAGATTCTAGCTAACAAGAAGTTGCTAGAAGAATGTTTTCCAGTGGGGGTCCTCTTGGCATTTTGGGTAGGACAATTCTTACTTACAAGGGACTGTTTCTGCTCACTGAAGGACATTAGCATCCCTAGAATCCGGACACTAAAGGCCAGTGGCATGTCCCAGTCACACAGTGTCAAGCCACATAACCATGAATACTTCCAAACACCCTTTGGCAAAGAGCCTGTGGGATGTGAACTCCAGTCGAGCTTCCTGTGAAATTTCAGATCAAGCTGTCTTCAACAAAAAACACTGATGGAAAAGCACTCAAATGCTACTCTCAATCGCAAGGTTTCACATCTAGGAGGGTTGCTGCTGTGCAGTGTGAGAGGTCTTGATGGCAGCTGCCTAACACCTGGCTCCCAATTCAAGAGTCTGACCCTACATGGTGGCACACTGTCATTCTGCTTTTGCAGGGTTGGCCAGAGCCTCCTACTTGCCCAGTGATGCTAGAGTTTGGAAAAAATTTTTACCAGCATTTGACTGTTCACCTGTGAGAGGTGTCACCTCCTGGGCTTCCCCTTAATGACAGGCCGTACTCTTCTGTCGCTTCCATGCTAGCAAGAAGAAAGAGAACTATGAATTTCATGGCTCAAAAGGACTTTGGGAGATCACTTACAGTTGAGAGAAGTGCCGTACAGAGAGGTTAAGGGGGTTGCCAGTAGTCACAGAGTAAATACAACTAGAAGAGTTCACATATATTAAGTGCTCAACTACCAGCTAAAAGGTTGGCAGTTTGAACCCACCTAGAGGAGCCTCAGTAGACAGGCCTGGCCATCTGCTTTCGAAAGGTCACAGCCTTGAAAATTCTATGGAAGAGTCCTACTCTGCACACGTGGGGTTGCCTGAGTCAGAACTGACTCAATGGCAACTGACAACAGCAGCACATGTCGGCACTCAGGAACTATCACCCATTAGGATTATCATTTCCACATCCCAGGAAGTCTAGCGATTGCTTTATGTGGTATTTCCCTGGAAGTTAGGAACTCCATCTACTTGGGTTCAACCTCAAGTCAAGACAGGTTCACATGGCTTCGTGGAATGAAATCAAGATTCTTATTCACAAGCCCAGAGTCCCTTGCTGCTGGAGTCATGGAGGTCCACTGTGAGGCTGCATGCTTCCACTCTCCATGCAGAGAGTGAAAACTGAGAATAGAAAGTAAGCTGAAGGGCCTCTGGAAGTGAAAAAGGCAGCTGCCTAGCTTAGGAGCCTTCTAGAAAGGCAGTCACTAAAATCAAGAGTTGGGAAGGGGGATAGATGAAACGAAAGTCTTTATTATGCCCAGAGGTAGGCCTGAAATTGCGCATGACAAGCGGTCTTTACCCTAAAGAGATCAAGGATTAGGAGGGAAGACAGGCCTGATGTCCGGATGCTCTTGCACAGAAGTAGCAAAGCTAGTACCACTCTACCACCCCTGACCCTCAGCACAGATACCCTCCTCTCCCTGCTTCTCTGTCTCCACCTCTGATGTCTTTCTTCTCTGCCTTTCTGCCCCCTCTCCACATGGCTGAGCCATCTGTAAAATATGAAGGCTAACCTAGAACTTTTATTTCTAAAGCATTAATTCACTCAGCATTTTTAAAGCACCCTTAAGAACAAGTGCTTGCCCTTAAGAAGCTAATGTTCTAGCAGGAGAGAGAAGATTTAGGCAAATTCATCTACTACAGGGACCCTTACATAGTGAATGTCATATGAAAAGTGTACGTAATCACGTTCCCCTAAGCCTGTTCCTCAGAACACTAGTCCCAAAAGATACACTGTTCAGAAAAAGGGCTCTGAGGCCAAATAATAATTTTGGGAAATGCTGTTACCAGACCCACTTTTAAGACTCACATTACAAATTAATGTACTAAATGCACTAAGATATCTTGCAGTAAAAAATTCTTAATGCTGGTTAACCCAGTGCTTCTCAAACTTATCTGACTACTAGACCTATCAAGATCCCACGGAACAAATACTCCATTGAGCATAAGTTTCTGGATTCTAATTGGGGCAATCAGGGATAGGTTTCTAGGAGGAGGCAGCATTTTCTAAGCCAAAAAGATAGATGAGGTTTCAACAGGCCATACATACATATTCGTTCAATGCACAGCAAGGCTGATGCTTTGTGACATGGGAAACACATAGACCTTAAAACTCTAGTCTCTGGCCTGAGGCAAGGTGAAGGGCATTGATTTGAGAAAGTGCATCTTCTGTTATGGGAATAGCAAGAACCTGGCTATGATAAAACAGGATGAAGAAGAGAAGAAAGAATAAGGTTGGAGCCAAACATTGTAGGGTGAAGTATCCAAAGAAAAAAGAGCTCTCAGATCAGTTGTTTACCACGCGACCTGTTAGGTGGTTACTGCACTGGCCTAGGCAATGATACCCGTTTTCCTCTGCCATGGCTAGTGGAGAAGCCTTGGGCAAGACCTTCCCTTCTCTGAGCCTCAGCTTCCTCATCTATAAAATGATAGTATAGTATTGGCTAAGTTCTCTAAGGTCCTTTGCAGCACCAACAGCTCAGGGTTCTGTGAATTTGAGATAGGCCCACATACCAGCCCTAAATAGGACAGGAAAGCTATGGGCACAGGAGACCGGCCACTGGTTTGGGAGTGTGTCAACCGAAATGCTTGCAGAAAAAAGAGCAAGAGTAAAAGCAATCCTGTTCTACCTTCAACTCTCAGGACCCAGTCTGCCTCCACCTGATGTCTTAGGATCATGCTTCTCAAACTCAGAGAATGAACATGGCATACTTTCCAAGAGTCAATTTTGCTCAAAAATTGAGGACAGCAAACTTAGTATTTGTACTAAAACTGTGACATATTTTAGACTAGAGTGCAATCATTCCAAAGCATTTTAAAAATAAAAAATGAGGACTTAAAGAACTCTCTGGCTTGTGTTGGCTTTTGGGTTATGGCTACACAGTCCCCAGAGGTACTCATTCACTGTACCCAGTATCAGAAGTATTTTTTGGGGGAAAGTTTGATAGCTATTTGAACCTTCTAAAGACAGAAGCCTACCTGTCCTGAATTAAGCTGTGCTAAAGAGACTAGAGAGCCCTGGTGGTGAAGTGGTTAAGAGATCAGGCTGCTAGCCGGAAGGTCGGGAGTTCAAATCCACCAGCTGCTCCTTGGAAACCCTATGGGGCAGATCTACCCTGTCCTGTAGGGTTGCCATAAGTCGGAATCCACTTGACAGCACAGAACAACAACAACAACAAAGAGACTACAGTTGGAATCGACTTGATGGCAACTGGTTTGGTTTCAGTTTTTTTTTAAAGAGACTAGAACTCACCATTGGACTGGTCTTCCCCATAGTTCTTGTGGGATGGTGCATACAAGAACATCAAAGCAAAGACATACAGGTTCCACATCCCATAGATGCCTGTGAAAAAGGCACTGTTCACTTGGACTGTGACGCCGCCCCATTTCCAATGGCCTTCAGTCACCTATGGAAAAAGGACAGTGACGTTTATTTGGAGCAGAAAAGAAAAACAATACCAACATAGGCACCAACCAATGCAAATACTACGTCTCTTCCTTCTGCACATGAGAAAAACGAAAGGGTATGCAAGACTCTCATCTTTTAATATGAATCATACCAGTATGAATTAAGATTAACTGAGGGCTTTCTATGTGTCAGGAGTCCTGGTGGCACAGTCATTAAGCACTCGGCTGTTAACGGAAAGGTCAGTCTGAACCCACCAGCCGCTCCACGGGAAAAAGATACGGCAGTCTGCTTCTGTAAAGATTACAGCCTTAGAAACTCTATAGGGCAGTTCTATTCTGTCCTACAGGGTCGCTATGAGTTGGGATCGACTTGTTGGCAGTGGGTTTGGCTTTGGGTTCTATGTGTCAGGCACAAAGTCAGTGGCTCTCACCTTGGCTACACATTAGAATCACCTGGGGAGCTTTTAAAAACGCAGATGCTCAGTCCATACCCCAGATCTACGAAATAAAGACTTGTGGGCATTGATACTTTTAAAGCTTCCTCTGTAACTACTGTGTGCAGCCAGGTGGAGACCACTGCACTAATGGCTTTATGTGTATTAATGCCTTTCATGCTGTCCACCAAGCTGAAGCAGCTACTATTATTATCTCCACTTACAGGGGAGGAAACTAAGGTTTAGAGAAGGCAAGGACTTTTGAAGTCATGGAGGAGAGCCAGGATACAAATGCATGTCTCATCTCCGGAGCTCCAACTCTCATCTATTACTCTATACGGCTTCTCAAGACATCCTGCGGAGGAGCAATGAGCTGATTAAATACCCCCAAGAGTAGGTATACCTAAAACTGCTCTAAAAAATTAGGGACACTGAGCTTCTGTTAAGGGTCACAGGCAAATCTGGAAATGGATAATGGTAATGGTTGAACAACATGATGGACACAACTAATGTCACTGACTTGTCCAGGTGAAGAACGCTGAAATGGCAAGCTACTCGTTCATATATATTTACCACAATAACACATAATAAAAATAAAAAAGATACAGAAAATCAGAGCCACGATGATAAGAAAAATAACAATTGGGTGAAGGAAAATTAAAATAGAAATGAAAAACCAGTAGGATTCTATCTCAGTGCCAGCACACCCTATTCTCTCCTTCCTAGGGGCCTCTGCTCACACTTGATCCCACCAAAGGTACCTCCATTAAACTATTTCCCCTATCAAAAACCCACTGAACTCTTGCACAAATCCCTAACTATCTGGGGCCATGCTGAGGTAGCCAGCTCCCAAGTCTTATACGTCTAGTCCACATTACAGATTATTTTATAGTTCCACTGTCTTGAGTAACGCACAAATTGTCACTTACGGAAAAAATGCCTTCCCCATTAGATGTGGATTCCTTGAGGGTGGAGCCATGCAGCAGAAAACTGCTGGTCCAGTTCTGAGCACAGAGTAAAACCAGTTGCCACTGATTGATTCTAACTCATGGCGACCCCACATGTGTCAGAGTAGAACTGTGCTCCATAATGGCTGATGTTTTGGAATAGATCACCAGGTCTTTCTTCTGAGATGCTTCTGGGTTGACTCCAACTTCCAACCTTTTGGTTAGCAGCCAAGCAATTAACTGTGCATCACCCAAGGGGCAGTGATTAGGTGCTTGTTAAATACCTAGTGATTAATGCCAGTACTTGCAGAACTAAGGTTATACACTCCTTGGAGGAAAGATAATTGAGAAACATTGTCTTGATGTTCTACACTGAATTACAGGCATTCTTCTCTTTTTGATGACTTGTCTTTGTAATTCTGAAGAGACCGGGTGGTATCAAAATCACTGAGTGCTTTCTCAGTATACACATGCCTGCTTTAACCCTCCGGTCCCTCGAATTGGGGATTTAAACACAGGCTTTGCAGGCGATCTGGAGACTTCCACAGTGGAGAAGCTCTTCTTTCTTGTGGCCTCTTTAATTCTCCCTCTAGGCACTACTGTCTGAGCACAGGTATTAATCTCTTCCTAAAACAGCAGTGCATTGTTATCCCACATTTTAAAAAAATGTGCTGGAGTCTAACACTTATCCACAATTCTAATTCCTCCTTCCCTGTCTGTCTTCCCAGCTAGATGTAAACTCCCTGAGGGCAAAGACAGGTCTGTTTCATGCACTGCTGTATCTTCAGTGCCTGATGCACCACAGGCCCTCAGCAAAGAGGTAGACTAAATGAACAATAAAAAAACAGTTGTCATTGAATCAACTCTCACTCTGGGTGACCTTATGTGTGGCAGGGTAGAACTGTGCTCCACGGGGTTTTTAATGGCTGATTTTTCAGAAGTGGATGGCTAGGTCTTTCTTCCGAGGTGCCTCTGGGCGGACTTGAACCTCAAACCTTTCAATTAGCAGCCAAGTGCATTAACCATGTGCACTACCCCCAGACTTCAAATGAACAACGGATCCTCAGTTTTCTTTAGTGTGGCCATGTGGTGTAGCAGAAAGACCTGGGCTTCAAATCCAGGCTCTACCACTCATTTTCTCTAATGTAAGACAAAAATTAAGACCCTGAACTTCAGTTTCTTTGAGTGTAAGATAGAGGTAACAATACCTAAAACTTGCAAGGCTACTGAGGAGAGTTGAGTAAAAAAAAATTCTAGAAATTGCCTGGCACATAGTAAATACTAAATAAATCTTAGTTATCTGTATAATGTCACTCCAGGTAAGTCACTCATAAAAGTAATTATGAAGCTTTCGTATGCTTTACAATTCCACAAGGTATGTTCTGAAGCTACTTTTAACTGTGTTAATGGCTTGGTAATTGTTTTAAGGGCTGTCTGATGACATATGGATTATGCTGAAAACTGTCAACAGAACTATTGAGCTGAGTGACTAATAATCTGTGCCAACTCCAAGATCAATGAAATGCTTTTGACCACTTCTGTTTGCTACAGAAAATTTTAACTAGGAGAAATAGAAAGTATCCGACAAATGTTCCCATGAGAGTTTAATGAGGCTAGGTTACACAAGCCACCTCCAGGGGCCCCTTCTAAGTTGTAAGATGACTTTAATAAGCAGGGTGACATCACTTCCTGCTTATGATGTAGTTGGGTCTGTATTCACTTCTGTCATGCTGTTTAACCCATCACCCACTGGGGCCCGTGACATAATAAAGGTGAAGGTACAGGCATTTCTTCTTGAAAGACCTGGAGTGTCAGTTAGCCAGGTTAAATGTTGTTGACGTACCAGCTTTAGTTTGCCTTTGTTGATGCATTATTCTTCATTTTTATGATTCATAAACAATCTACCACAATGAAATATTATTTATTTTGGAAAATAACTATAAAATTATTTTATATGAAGTTTCCAGGAATATTTTTTGGCAAAGAAGGATTTCATAACCATTACTGATTGTAGGACAATGCATCAGCATTCAAGTTATTTGGGTCTTCTTAAAAATGTCTCCTTATGTCACTCTTCTTACTTTTAAGTGGAAAAAAAAAAAAAGTCATCAAGTCAATTCTGACTCATGGCCACCCCATGAGTATCAGAGTTAAACTGTGCTCCATAGGTTTTTCAATAACTGATTTTTTGGAAGCAGGTGACAGGGCTTCCTTCCAAGGATCCTCTGGGTAGACTTGAACTTCCAAACTTTAGGTTAGCAGTCAAGTGCATTAACCATTTGTGCCACCCAGGACATACATAAAACCATAGATAATTAAGTGAATTTTCCAAAGAAATTTGACCTTACACAATGGTTGCCTCACAATGCTAACTTCAGAGAACGGCCACCGTTTAAAATAGTATTCCTACTCTTGTGCTGTGTAATAGTTAAGAACACATTCTCTGGGGTCAGAACCATAACTGTCTGCCTGAGCAATCATGGACAAAATACTTCACCTCTCTGTGCCACAGTTTACCCATGTGTTAAATTGAAATATTGCCTACCTACCTCATAGAGTTGTTATCAAGACTGAGTAAGATATTTCATGTAAAATACTAAGTATAGTGGCTGGCACATCATTAGTGTTGAATAAATGTTATTGCTATCTTGTTATTATTACAAAAATATCTCAGCCTTGCTAACATCGGTGTTACCTACTTGTTTTAAGTGATAATAAAGGAACACAATACAGAGCAATATTTAAATAACACTTGTTACCCACTGGCATCTCCTCTCATTTTTAAATGCAATTATTATACTATTAGCTGCAATTTTTTTCTCTTTACTTTCCAGTCAGGTAGTTCTTAAGAGTTGCTATTTCTATTCCCCCATTCTACCTCCATGTATTTGTACTGCCATTCCTACACATTTGCTCCCATTCATTCAGCAAAATCTACTGAGCACCACTGTATACCAGGCATGTAGTTGGGTTATCTCCTTAGGTAGATCAGTCAGGCCAGTTCTAGCAAGGATCAGTTTCAACATACACAGGAGCACTGGTGGCGTAGAGGTTAAAGTGCTCCGCTGCTAACCGAAAGGTCAGCGGTTCAAACTTAACAGCTGCTCCATGGGAGAAAGATGTGGCAGTCTGCTTCTGTAAAGATTACAGCCTTGGAAATCCTATGGGGCAGTTCTACTCTGTCCTATAGGGTTGCTAGGAGTCAGAATCAACTTCATGGCAATGGGTTTGGTATTTTCGTTTGTTTATATACACAGATTTTTATATATTCAAATCTGTATATTAATATGTTGTTGTTAGTTGCTGTTGAGTTGCTTCCAACTCAAGGCACCCCCACGTACAACAGAACAAAATGTTGTCCAGTTCTATGTCATCTAAATGATCACTGGTACGGTTGTTATGCTTGAGTCCACTGTGCATTCTGAGTGCCTTCCAA
Source organism: Dugong dugon (assembly GCA_030035585.1). Taxonomy (NCBI): domain Eukaryota; kingdom Metazoa; phylum Chordata; class Mammalia; order Sirenia; family Dugongidae; genus Dugong; species Dugong dugon. Next base: position 97,316,557 of record CM057462.1, read on the forward strand.
CCTACGGGGCTCACCTTCCAGCAGTACATTCGACAATATTCTGATGTGATCCATAGGGTTTTCATTGTCTAATTTTCAGAAGTAGGTCATCTTTCCTCCTAGCCTTAAATATTAATATTAATATTAAATATAATAATGTCTGGTATATTATAAATTGATTACATAAGCAAAACCTAATTTTACAGTAGAACCACCGGGATGAGATACTCATGCCACGGAAGCACGTGGGAGCTGAGAGTGACAGAGGAAATGGTGGATTCATGCTCCCGTCTCATGCCTGCTCTGGGACATATGCATGTTGTTTAGGATGAAGGGTGGAATTATCCACACTGTTTAATTCGTAATCTCTAAATGCATTATTTCCTGCTGAGGGCGAAGAGCGGAATTTGCATAAATGAACTGTGTACACAGTGTAACTCCACTGTTGAGAGACTGGATTGGGCTTTCCCAACTCTCCTTGCTCAATTATTCATGCCTGAGACATCCCAAGCTCTGAGCACATTCCCACCAACATGTACCACAATAACCAGCCTCAACAGAGCAGGCTTTGTAAATTCGAATTTTAGTAATGCCGATGCAAGAGGTGATAGCCACCCATTTTAACTTTTTCAGAGAGAAAAATCAGGTACTCCCAGACCCCTGCCACCCCCGCAAAAAAAAAAAAAAAGAAATCTCATCCTCTGCATAAGCCTTATTTCTAAAAGTCTCTGTTTTTCCTGGTTTTACATTTGAACAATTTACTTTTGTGTGAAACCACCCAATTATACCCCTGGAGCCAAGTGAAGGTCAAATCCCTTTACACCCAGTAGTCTTGACAACCAACATTCCATTTCACAACAAGATATCCAAATCCCAGACACAGGACCTCTTACTGGAAACATTTCCTCTGTACCAGAATGAAATGATCACACACACACACAAAAAGAGCTGGGGACAGTTTCTCTGGGAGTTTGCTGCATGTGGCTTGACCTGAATGTCAGGCACCTGGGGATTCCCTTAGTGAAGGCCAGTGACCTCGTCCCCCTGCACTGCACATCTGTTCCCTAATGCCCGCCACCTCCAAATGGAACAGCCCCCACCCCTGCAGAGGGAAGCGGCTGAAATACCAGACTGTAATGTACCATATCTTGGTTGCAATGATTGAGGCCATTAAAATAGCAGGCATTAAAAGACTGCACCTCACTACCCAGCTACAAAGCCTCAAGGTCAGTGCATTCCACAGCTTTGGTCGGCCTTTCATTCCTGGCCTCAGAGCTTTAATATCCTGGCGAGATCCCTTCGTATTATATTTCATGGAGCTTTAAATGCAAGCTCTCCCAGCAAGCCTGAGAGGATAATGGGAGTTTTAATACATTCCTTTCACCTACGGCTGGGATCTATTTCAAAAAGTTACCCAATAGGTTTTCTTTCAGGTGAGATCATTGCTGAGACATTCCAAAATGACATTAAAAAATAAATCCTCTGATGACTATATTAATACAGTACCTGGGACACTGAGTTACCTGAAAACATCTTAGATGTCTATAAATAAACCTTAAAAAAAAAAAAAAAAAAAAAACCCAGCAGGAAGAATGAGAAGTTAATGGAATCCAAAAGGCCTCACTACTCCCCCCTTAGAGCTGGAATCTACCCTGAGCCAACTGTCACAGCAGATATAAAAAGCCAGCCACTGGCTGGAACCATGTTATAAAATACTGGGGCAATGGAATATTCATCTTTTTCTCCAAAGAAAAGCCACAAACTAGGCTCCTTGGAAGACTAGTCTCCTTTGCTTAAAGGGCACACAAATTAAACGTGAAAGACCTTGGAGATCTAATTCTGAAAAACCAGCCATAAAACCCTACAGAGCACAGTTCTACTCCGCAACACACAAAGTCACCATGAGTAGAAATCAACTTGATGGCAACTGTCGTGTGTGTGTGTGTGTGTGTGTGTGTTAATATATATAATGAAGCATGTACATGAAAGAACCCTGGTGGCACAGTGGTTAAGTGCTTGGCTGTTAACCGGAAGGTCAGCGCTTCAAATCCACCAGCTGTTTGGCAGGAGAAAACGTGGCAGTCTGCTTCTGTGAAAATTTACAGCCTTGGAAACCCTAGGGGGCAGTTTTACTCTGTCCTATAGGGTCTCTATGAGTCAGAATCAACTCGATGGCAATGGGTTTGGTTTTCTGGTTTTAAGCATGTACATAGTTAATTCTGACAGCATGTAGCCTTAAAGATCAGCAAAATGTTCCTGTTGACTTCAGGTGGAAGGAGCTCTCAAAAGAGACAAGAGAGTGAGATGGGCATGTAGGGAGAATGACTTGAGCTTTAAATAGTGGTAAAAACATGTATTAGGATGGAAATGCCCTTGCTTCCTGCCTCCCCGAGAACTTACACTGGTATTGCCCTTTATTCCTGGACCCATCTTACTTGAGATTCTGTTTCTCCAGGCAGTACTCATGCTCTCTCAGCCTTGCAGAACTGGGAGTGTTAATGTCACAGTGCATTACTGAGGGGCTAGAGGGATGGAAAGCATTTTGCTCACATGAGGGAATAAACCAAGGATAGGTCATGCTTCAGACACATACTTTGTTTGAATATGGGTGGTTGACCCTCAGCTGGCTGAATAAAAAACTCATTTAGAATCTGAAATATTTTTACTACATTTGGAGTAGAGAGTAGAGTTTCCAAGGTTTTATAAACAAACAGCCTGATACAAATACAGCACTGTTAGAGGTCCAAGCAGATGTGAAAAGAACTTCATATATGTATGTGTATGTGTATGTGTGTGTGTGTGTGTGTGTGTGTTTTATTTTTTCCATTCACTACAGCCTTCAGCAGAGTTGACAACACTAACTCTCTAGGGCGCACAGCCACCAGCATTCTAACCAGTTAACCAGTTGCTGTCAAGTTGTTTTGACTCATGGTGACCCCATGTGTTGCAGAAACTTATTGTATGTCCTTTGGCAAGACATTCAACCTTTTGGAATTCATGTGCCAGGCATGCTGCTAATCACGTTGCAAGCATTACTTCCTTTGACCCTTCCACCCACCTTCTGTGCAGGTACTATTGTTATATCCATTTTAAAGACAAGGAAATAAAACCTTAGAAATGTTAAGTGATCCATCCAAAGGTCCACCCAGCTGGAAAGCAACACATCTGGGAAATGTCTCTAGAGCCATTACGTATCGTATGCTAGCAAACTAGGATACCAATTCCTACCCTACTTAACTCATAGGATTTTGTGAAATGCAAATGAATGATAGATATGTAATACATTAGATTTAAACAGTACTTTCCACTTTTCAAAACAAGTGGCCAATATTTAAATCCTATCCTCATTACCATTATTGAGATTTCCAAGTGTAGCAGAATTTTGAGTTTTGGAAATAACCAGTGTGGAAAGAACAGGATCTATCAAGTGGACTCTTGAATTACTTTTCATGTTTAAGAGGCAATATAATTAGAGGACTTTTGTATTACTTTTCATGTTTAACAGACAATATAATTACTACACAGAATGGCTGATGAATTGTCCAAGGATCTATGTTAATGGCTAGATAAGGATCAAATCAAATTAATACACTACTTGTTAAGCATTCTGCTACAGGGGTTAAAAAGTTTATCCTCTTAAGTAAATGGAATATGCCCTCTTCAACATGGCTGTAAACTTTTAATTTATTTAGCAAATTTTTCCCTCCCTAGAGTTGTAGTGAAAGGGAAGTTCAGTCCACCTTCAGTACCCAAGTAATAACAAGTCTCCAGTTGTTGCTGTTGTTAGCTGCCATCAAGTCATGGCAACCCCATGCATAGTGGGATGAAACTGTTGTGATGCATTGGGTTTTCATTCAGAAGGAGATTGCCAGGCCTTTCTTCCTTAATCTGGTAGCTCCACTGGAACCTGGTCAGCATCACAGCAACACAAAAACCTCCACTGACAGATGGGTGGTGGCTGTGCTTGAGGTGCACTGGCCGTGAATTGAACTGGGTCTACTGCATGGAAAGAGAATTCTACCACTGAACTACCACTGCCCCCAGCCCCAGATTACAGCGGTATAAATAAACACGGCTCCACCAGCTGTCCAGAATGACAGCCTCTCTGATCATTTCCTCCGTGGCTCTATATAATTTTCTGTGCGGAGTAGAGGGACCGCTCCAGGGACAGTCTCACCCTGACATCCCAGGGTCCACTTACCTGACTAACGATGAAGAAGATGACAGTCATAGCAGCACAGGCCAAGGTGATAAGCATAAGGAACTTAAACCTGAAAATCAGCCCCTAATAGGAAAGAGGGAAAACAGTAGTTTAATGTTCCACCAGCTATCATCAATCCTTATCTCAATATATAAATCTAAGAAAAGCCCATTTTAAAAAGTCTATAAAATCAAATCCCTAGGAGTGCTAGTAAAATAATTTCACATAGCAACATTTCTCCTGCAGTGGTGACTGTGGCTGGGAAACTTCTTGGGCCAAACAGTTTCTACATTCTTATCTCACATGAAGCAGCGATACCAGAGCCTGGGAAATTATATTCACCGCACATTGAAAAGCTGCTAATTTCCCTGCTAAGCTGGTTATGCTTCTCTGCAAGGGTTCAAAGTTACCAAATCCAAGTTTTCTGCGGTTGTAATAAAATTCTGCTCCAGTGAACACAAAGAAATGTGCATATTAATCAACATGAAGTGGATTTGGTTGAATTTTCTCATGCGTCACTCTAGCTCTGGAGACAGGCATGCCTCAGAAAGTGCTTGTGGTTTCCTGAGTGCAGGATTTAAGGGAAGCTGTGTCTCAGGAAGAGACACCTATTATGATTTAGGAGCTCTTATTTGCAGATACCCCATGACTCGATGGCAACTGACAAACAACATTTGCAGATACACTGCATATAAAAACCTGTGGTTCTTCAGTTTCTGCTCCCCTTTTCATAGGTAACTAGGCCAGTGTCTCCAAGGGCAGCCGCTTAGGCATACACTCAAGGGATTCTTGATTGATCAAAAATATGTTGTCTCCGTTAGAGATGTGATGATGTTAAGTGTTTTCTCTTGAATGAGGTGTGCAATCTGTAAACTGAGATTACTGAATTCTATTTGAGCACCTGCTGGATATTTGAGGGGAGATATGTGGTCTATTGGAGTCTGGAAATCAGACCACCTGGGTCGATCCTCAGCCTTAAGGCTGATTTTCGGTGGAGAACCTTGATCAAAGCTTCACCCCAAGCTATGTCCCAATCCTACCATAGTCAAATCTCCCATACAGTATGCCCCTACATACCATCCCAAAGCCAAAAAACCTGCTGAACAAGTTTACTCCTTACTGGGGACAAAGAGAAGTTTAATCTACAGGAAACTCCAAGATTTAGATAGACCAGTTAGATGCTTCTCAGAGTAAGATTTAGCCTTGAATTTTGCCCACAGATCCTACATGAGAATCTCAACGTGTATTTGAGAGAAGAGTCTTTTAGTGCCAAGCCACAGATGTGCAGATGTGTATGTGTGTGTGTGTGTGTGTGTGTGTTTACACATCAAGCAGGAGACATCAAGTACCCACTCTACAATGAGCCAAGAGATCTGCTCACCTCATAGTGCAGCCGCCGGACCCTATTCATGGCCGGCAGGCTGGACTGCTTCCCGCTGATGTTCCGAAACACCTGAAATACCATGAAGCACAGAAACAGGAAGTAGAGGCAGAGGCAGATCCCAGCCACAATGATGAAGGCCATCTGATGGTATCCCGTAAAGGAAACGGCACGCTAGCCAAGGACGCATGCTGAAAGGGCACAAGCACTTCTCCCCAGCTCTGCTGGCAATACTCTCTGTCTCCTAATATTCATGCACTTTTCAGGGAGATAAAATACCAAACACTGGCATTCTAATGGTAGCTAGAGAAAGAGGTTTTCTGACACAACAGTACCCCAGAGGGGAGTCTTCAAATTGGCTTTCTAAGCCAAGTAAGAAGAGGAATGGGGCCTTGCTTGTTAGGAGTGCAGAATCTAGGCCCCACTGCAGACCTACAGAATCAGAATCTGACTTTTAGCAAAGTCCCCAAGAGATTCATATGCACAATAAAGTTGAAAAGCACTGAGATGGTGGATATTGGATGCTAAACACTGATCAGGTGAAAAACTGCATTGAAATCACTGAAAGAGTGAGTTAAAATGTAGACTCCCAGGCCCCACCCCAGATATATGAATTGGATTTTCCCAGGGCTAGGGAATCAAGTATAACTATGTTTGGCAACCACTGGGCTCCCCTCATAGTCCCCGGAGTTTTCCAGTTATGAAATTAAGATGCTCCGGAATCATGGGGAGGGGTTGGGGTTGGAGCTGCCTGGGTCCCTGGGCATGGGATTGATGGTCTTGAAATAAAACCAGGGATGAAGTACTGTTTGTAATTTTTTGTCAACACAGAAAATCTTGTTGAATGGAGCAGGGAGCAGAAGGACGCATGGCACAGGGGAAGGGGGCAGCATGCTCTGAGATCCATCGGTGAGGCTCAGACTTTCCATTAGAGCCTAACATGAGAACCACCAAGCCTGGGAGAAGAGCATGCTGGCTTGGGAGGCAAGTGAGCTGACTCCAATTCCCCTCAACTACACTAACTTCAGGAGTCCCTGGGTGGTGCAAACAGTTAAGTTCTTGACGGCTCGCCCAAAGTTTGGCAGTGCCTCAGAAGACAGACCTGGAGATCTGCTTCTGGAAGGTCACAGCCTTGAAAGCCCTATGGAGCAGTTCTGCTCTGCACACATGCAATCGTCATGAGTCAGAATCTATAAAACAAAAGGGCTGAAGTAGACTTAACAATGTAAATAGTCCCTTGGTGTGCTGCTAACATTTTTTGGTGGTAGGGGAGGAGAGGGGTTTTAATTCTTTCATCTTTAAAATAACCATTCCCCTGATTTAGTTTCCTCACAAAGTTCTTAAGACACTAAGAAAACGAGTATAATCATCAGGGTTGGACAAAGCGTATTTACCAGCACATGACAATGTAACATTATCCATCAAGGTAGAGTCCAACCCAAGACTTTCTCCCCACTCCAGATGAGAGTTTTTTCCTCCCTGAGCACTTAACATATTATCCAGGGAGATAAAGTATTTAAATCCAGCATCCTAAAAGGGATAAGCAAAAACTGTCACTTCTGCTTCACAAAGATGACGCAGACAGACTTTATGCCAACCAACCAGATTCTGCTTCACGAAGATGACTCAGACAGACTTCAGGCCAACCAACCAGAAGCCTCGGCGACTCCCCTGGAACTAATCACCTTAGCCTTATCTCCACTCAGTCTCAGGCATGAAGAGCAGCAGCGCAGCATGCCAACATGCCAAGGTCACTTTAAGAAACCGCCAGCAGACGACTTCAGAAACAGGCTTTTACTCAGGTGCCCAGAGATGAACCTATGTGGCTCCAGGGAAAACCTAGTCATGCTTCAGTCTGCGGTAAACAAGTGTATAATAGATAATTTAGACAGGCTGCAGGAAAACCAGCCACTCTGATCTCTGTGCCATGGGGATGTGCTGCAACCTCCCCATTCTGCCTGCTCTCACCCAGGCCTGAGAGCAGGCATTAATTCTTCTCATTATTTGCCTTAATTATGCTGTTATCATTGGTCTGAGGATCAAAGCTCTGGCTGAGCCCATATGGAGAGCATCAGCAGTGTCTTAGAAAATGATCTTGGAGACCAGGCAGCTACGGGAAGAAATAAAACTCTTTAAGCTCAACAAGGAAGGATACAGCCAACTCTGTTCCAACATCTGTGGTCCAGATACTGTAGAAAGGATTCGTGAGTTGCACCCCTCTACAAAGAGAAACAAGATGGAAAGGCAAAACACAATTAATAAAAAGGCAAAGCGGGGAATGCTCCTTGTTACATAACTTTGCAGCTGGGGGTGGGGGCTGTATTTAGACTAAGGAACGTGACAAAGAATCTAAAAAGAAAGAAGCTTTTAGAATATGACCAGCCCAAATGTTTTGCATCTATAGCACTCTGTCTTTGATTCACTCACAGTCCTCATCTGTGGATGTGATCATGTCAAACTCTTTCATGCCAAAGCACAGATTCATGATCACCATTCCGCTTTTGGAATACTGCTCCTGAAGAGATGGGAGTGGGCACATCAGCTCTGAGCCCCGGGGCACTTGCTCACCTCTCACACATGTCAAATATGAAGAGGCAGAAAGAGCCAACAGCAATCGGTCCGACTTGTTTCCAGTACCCTGCAATGTGATTCCGCTCATGCTGATCCTGAGGAAAACCAAATTGAGACACAAGATAAAGACAGGAGGAGAGCAAAGCAATTCTACAGGTGAGTCAGTCATTCAAACAAGACTTGCTGACCACCTATTGTGTATTAGGCATCATGCTAGACTCTAGGCATACAACGATGAATAAGATAAAAATCTCTGTTCTTCAGGAGCTCACTTTCTTTGGAGAAGTCTGTCACATAAACAGATAATTACAAAGCCCATTGGTAAGGACTCTGACAGCAATAAAAACAGGATGCTATGGGAACAAAAGAAAGGCCTTGTACTCTAAGCCGGGGAAGTTCTGTGGTCCCAAAATAGCTCATTCAGAATTAAATCCATATGTGATTTATAACTTTCGAAGGAGAGGTATATGCAAAGGTGAGGTGGTCCTTATAGGACCAAATAAAGACTCTGAGGTATTAAAACATGTGAAGTGTAAGAGGTCTCCTATGGTTAAAAAAATAAATGTATTTCTCCTTATTATCATTAAAATCAAGACCGATTCCTCTTGATAGATGAACAAAGACACTGAGATCAAAAAAATGGAAGAAACTAGAGTGAAAAAACTGGGAAGGGCAAAAGACACGTCTCAGGCTCTAGGCTGGGGCCCTGATGGGACAGTCCACACCAGCTCACTGTGGATGATTCTCCCTGGGTGGCTGTCCTGCTGCTGTGCGAGAGCCCCCTCCACTCCCAGTTCCTGTGCCAAGGGCTCATTCTCAATGCGCCGCTACTGGAGGACTCTTACGCAAGGCCCGGCAGTAGGCAGAGGTGTCTCTCCTCTCACACTGTTTTCCTGGGAGTGCAACAAGTCTTCAGGGCAATGATCAAACCATAATGGAATTTAAAAGCAGTCCACTCTACTAGGGAGCCCATGTGCCTGACATGAGGACCAAGCTCTAGCTGGCGTATCGCCTTAGCCACAATGTGATGACGGTACCATTTTCATTTTTATCCACGGTACCTTCAATCATCTTGAAATATGATTTGAAATCTGTGAAAACTGATGATAAGACTAGAGAGGTCAGTATTTCAGAGGTTACTAGGCCACCTCAACAAACGGCCAGCTGAAAAGAGCCATGCCCACATTCTCTAGCAGTTAACTTGGTGCTGAAGCTCCGTCCAAGTCAAAGGAAAAGAAATAACAGTCAGCATTACCATTGGTAGATTTACCCTCTGCCAAGTACTCTGCTTACATTTATCTCATTTAGTTCTCACAAAAGCCCTACAAATTAGGTCTTTCAATTCTATTTTGCAAGTTGAGGAACCTGAGACTCAGAACGATTAAGTTACTTGCCCAAGGCCACTCAGCTAGTAGATGGTGCGACAGACTTTGAAGCTGAGGGTCTGACTCCAGATCTTGCACCATAACCACTAGCTTACCTGCCTCGCCCAGAGCTAGAGTTAAGGCAGAGGGCTGGTGTAAGTTCAGCAGCCTGCACACAGCAACCATGGTGTGATGTCTGTCCCTTCCCCAGTGGGCTCTTACCATCATGTGCTCGCCACAAAAGATGATCCAGAAGGAGAGAAGCATTGCATAGAAGATGCCCTGTCGAATGTCACCAAACAACAGCATCCAGGTCCAGTCAAAACCAATGGAAAACCATTCCACTGGGATGTTGATAAAGGTCATGGAAATCCCAAGGGCGAAGATGACTCTGATGGTGAGAACATATCAGGAAAACCTCTTCATTCATCTGGGAGGCAGGATTTTAAAACTCAGAAGCCAATTTTGGGAACTGAGATGTTACTTATTGGGACCAAAGCCATAGGATCATTTTCTTAGCTCTCATAAGTGTCTCTACAGAGATGCAGAATGTCCTATTTAGCTAGCACCACTACAGAACAAAGAGTGTTTGTTACTTTAGCCTTTCTGCATAATTGAAACTAACCTCCTTAATGCCCCAAACTTTACTGACAGCACCATTTCAGACTAACAGCTTCCTACAATGTTTTTTGCTCTGCCTTGACTTCTTAAACAGTTCTCACTGAATATAATTATCTTCTCACAGGGATTCAGGTTATCATTAACTTGATCATTAAGAACACGCATTATTACTGATGTGCTCAGCAACTCTGAATTATATAAGCATATTTATTTTAATAACAAATGACTCTAAATATCTATGAAATACAAATTGTTCTGGTTGCTTGTTTAGTTTATATTTCTCCCCCTGCCCCCCCAACATACTATTAACTGCCACTTCTCCTTTCTATTGAAATACCATTCATGATGTCACTAATTTATTCATACTTTAATTCATGCAATACATGTTTATCACGTGCCAGGCATTGTGTCAGGACTATAGATACCTAAATGAATAGGACCTGTTCTTTCACTCATGTAGCTACACTTTAGTGGGGGAGCCAGATACAGAGACAATTGAAACAGAATGTGACAAATAAAATGATACAGGGGTGCACAAGGCCTCTAACTCTGACAGAGACAGAAACTGAGCTGAGTTGTGAGTTGAGGTTAGGTAGATGAATAAAGGACGTTCCAAGCAGAGGGAAGAATCTGGATGAAGGCACAGAGGCCTGGAACAGCCTAAAGCATTTGGTGATCTGGATGTAGCACATTTCAGAAAAATGACAGGAAATGAGACCAAAGAAGAGGGCTGAGCTCATGAAGGACTTTGTATGTCTCATTACAAAACTTAAAATTTATCTTGATGGGACTGGAGAGCCAATAATGAGTTTAAATAATGGAATGACATGATTCTTCTATTAATTCCTACAAAAATATTTATTGAACTTCTACTATGTGCCAGTTACTACTCCAGAAGCTGAGGATACAACAGTGAACAAAACAAGCAAGGATCCTGTTTTCATAAGAGCATTCAGATAGGGTGAGAAGGGGGTGAAGGGGAAAAGAGAGTAAATAAATAAAGAATGGGTGTCATAAAGAAAAATAAAGCAAAGTAAGAACACAGAAAACAACGGAGGTATTATTTTATATAAGGTGCACAGGAAAAGCCTCTAAGATAAGAGGTACTGCAGCAAGGAAGGAAATGAGGAATTGAACCACAAACATATCTGGGAAAGAGCATTTCAGATAAAGAGAACAGACAGTGCAAAGTCCCTGGGTGAGAGCATTCCAGGCATGTTTGAGCACCATCAAGGGAGCTGGTGGGTGGTGGAGAGGATAAAAGATGAGATCAGAGGTGGCATGGGGCCGGATCACATAGGGCTTTGCAGGCCAGGGCGAAGGAGATGAAAAGCCAGGAGACAGCTTTGAGCAGAAGAGTGATATGATCTGATTTGCACTTGAAAAAGAGCAGTCTAGCTTCTGTGTGAATAGATTGTAGGGAGGAAAATGGTGGCAGCAAGGAGAACAAATTGAGAGGCTCTTTCCAGTAAACCAAAAAACCAAATCCGTTGCTGTTGAGTCAATTCTGACTCATAGTGACCTCACAAGACGGAGTAGAATTGTCCCATAGGGTTTCCAAGGAGTGGCTTTTGATTAGCAGCCAAACTGTTCACCACTACACCACCAGGGCTACAAAGCAGGTGAGAAATGAAGGTAGGTTAGATTAGGATGGTAGCAGTGAAAATGGTGTGATCTCCTGGTATATTAGATGGCAGGCATGAAATGAAAAAAAGAAGAGCGAAGGATGACTCCTAAATTTGTAGCCTGAGCAACTGAAAGGATGGAGTTGCCATTTGCTAAGATGAGGAAGCCTAGGGGAAGAGCAGGCTTGAAGTGGGAAGAATTAAGTGTTGTTCTTTGCATATGTTTCATTTTTCAATGTAAGTGAAAATGTTAAGTAAGTAGCTGTTTGGGAGAGGTTGGGCTGAGGGCATAAATTAAGTCTTCAGAGTGTAGATAATTTTTAAAGCCACAAGACTAGATGAGATCATCTGGGAAATAAGTGTAACTAATAAAGATAAGTGGTCCAAGAACTGAGCCCTCACTCCAAAGTTTAAGAGACTGGAAAGATGGGAGGAAACAGCAATAGAGACCGACTGATGGCTAGCAAGAGACAAGGATAACCAAGAAACAGACAAGGAGCGGTAGAGGCGGAGGTGGTGGAGGACCAGGGAATGGTTAATTATGTCATACGCTGGTGATGGGTCGAGAAAAGTGAGGACTGAGAAATGACCACTGGGTTTGGAATATGGAGGTCATTGGTGACCTTGTCAAGAACAGTATCAGTGGAGTGGTGGGGAAGAATCCAGACTGGAACAGCTTCAAGAGAAAACAGAAGGAGAAGAAATATGAACAAGATTTTTGAGGAGTTTTGCTGTGAAGAGGAGCAGAGAAAGGGTGTGGTAGCTTCAGGAAGAGGAAGTGGGGAAAAGGGAGACTTTGGTTAGGAGTGGGAGATGGTATAGCATGTTTGTATATTGGTGGGAATAATCCAGCAGAAAGGGAAAGGCCAATGACGTGGGAGAGAAAGAGGGCATAATTCACAGGAGCATCGCCCTTCTGTAGGCGAGCAAGATTGGGCTTAGTTAGGAGCAGGGCAGTTCACCCGCTGTAACTGAGAGAAGTATCTGGCTCTGGCAGTGAAAACGAGAAGAAGATACAGGATAAAACCTATTGCTGTTGAGTTGATTCCAACTCATAGCGACCCTATAGGACAGAGTAGAAGGGCCCCATAGGGCTTCCAAGGAGCAGGTGGTAGATGCGAACTGCCAACCTTTTGGTTAGCAGCCATAGCTCTCAACCACTGTGTCACCAGAGCTCCAGATACAGGATAAAGGACCAGAAATATGAGAGAAGTAGAGCACTTAGGACTTAATGATAATTTGCATGTGAAAGCTGAAAAAGAAAAAGGAGTCCAGGATGACTCCTGGTCAACTCACTAGCCCATGTAGCACACTGGCTGCTTGAACTAGACCCCAGCAAAAGCAGGAGGGTGGCAGGCATGGGATGTCAGTGGTCGAAAGGAGTGTTCTGAAATGAGCTCTTACTTTTCCAGAAGCACAGGGGGTCGGGACATCATGGTGATCCTCCTCCAGTACCACACCATGATGATGAAGATGCTGGGCGTAAGGAAGGTCTTCATGGCAAACCACACCTTCGTGAAGCCTCCATTTTGATGGATTCCCTGGATTGAGATCAGTAATCATTTTGAAGTTGAATATGTCTTAGTATTATTTTCTACCTTCAAACACATCTGAGAGAAGTGGGTGGAGATTTGGTCTGCTCAACTTTCAAAATCTAAAAACTTTCATATTCACAGCATGCACTGTCCTTATATTACCCTTGGCTCCTTCTCAGACACTGTAGAAATAACTATGTATCAAAAGGTATAAAAATGGACCCTCCATGCTAAGAGAATGGTTAAGATTATGATCAAAGATTTTTCTGTAAGAATTTTCATTAAAAAACTGGAGCTATCCTAGATGCCCAAAATGGAGAGCTTGGTTAAATACGTTAAGGTAAACCTATACGATGGAATGCTAAGCAGTACTGTAAAATATATTTTTATTATATTATTAATATAATGTTACATGAAAAAGCAAGGAACAAAATGTGTTAAATATGAAATCACTTTAAAATTTTTTTATTGTACTTTAGATGAAGGTTTACAGAGCAAATTAGTTTCTCACTAAACAAGTAAGACATACATTTTTTTTGCGACATTAGTTACTAATCCCATCACATAACACTCTCCCCTTCTTGACACTGGGTTCCCCATTAGCTGCTCCCCTGCCCCCTCCTGTGAAATCACTTTTTGTACGGGAAGGATTATATGTATGTTGCTGTTGTTATCTGCTGTCAAGTCAGCTCCAACTCATGGCAACCTTACGTATAACAAAACAAAATGCTGCCTGGTCATGTGCCATCTTAGTGAGATACATCAAAATCTCAACATTGGTGAATATGTCTAGATGGTAGGATATCACAGGTAATTTTATGTTCTGTGTGTTCAACTGTACTTTCTAATTTTTCTAAAATAAGTACGTATTTCTGGCACGATCTTTTTTTTAAAGATTTAAAAAAATGGCCTCCTTACTCCATGTTCCCCTATTAAACAAACTGGAAAGACTTCATCACCTAAAATACCTTTGTTCCCTTTAACATTTGTGCTTGGAAGGCAAGCATTTAAAATAAATTACTATTATCTTGGTGTTATTCACTATGCAACTGATCATTGTAATAAAATCTTAAGTGGGCACAGTAATTGTTTTCCATTTCTGTAATCTCTCACACAAATTAGTTTACCTTACGTTCTCAGCTGTCATGGGTACCTTATTAGTCCCATTTCTCAGATGACACAACTGAGGCACAGGGATGCCAAGAGTGAGATGGGGTTTCATTCTAGAACACATGCCCAAGGATTAGTACCTCTAGTGTCATATGCTGCTTGGATCACTTACCACTAGCCGAATATCCTTTATCTCCCCGATCCCAACGTTGATTTTCTTCTTCTCATTCACAGGCAGTCGGATGTTTAGGAGGTAGTACTTATGAGCCACAGATCCGATTTCCATGAATGGAAGGACATCACACTCATAGTAACGTCCCTCATGCTCTGGGGTCTGGAAAAAGAGCAGAGGGTTTGGGGCAGGGCCACTATTTCCAGCAGACTATGCCTGAATTCTCAGACCTTTGTCTTGTGTCACCAATTAAAAGAAGTTCATGCTTAAAGACACACCTTAGAGGACAAGATTAATAGGGCACAATGGAGGCGTGGTGTTCACCACTCCCCCCTCCCCCAAAAAAAGCCACACTTGAGGTAGCATCAGAAATTATAGGTAAAAAGCAGAAATCCCTTCTATCTCTTAACACCTTTGTCAGGCCTTTCATCCTCATTTCAACAAACCCAGTTTGTTGTCCAGCTGATTCCAACTCATGACAACTCCATGCTTGTAGAGTAGACCTGTGCTCCATAGGGTTTTCAAGGCAGTGACCTTTTGGAAGCAGATCACCAGGCCTTTCTTCTGAGGCACCACTGGGTGGGTTCAAACTGCCAACTTTTAATAGTTAACAGTCAAGCACTTAACCAATTACACCCCCTGCACCCTGGGACTCCTCATTAGAGGTACACATTCTACAGACCTGGTCTACCAGGACTACAATTTATTTGCAGCATATCATCAGAGACTTCTAAGGATCTGTGCAATAACCACCTTCTTAAATGTTCAGGAAGAAACCCTTGCTGAAGTTCATTACTCTCTTTATGACGGCTAATTATTTTCATGGTTTGGCCGGAAAGAGAAGCTACAAGCTGAAAAATATCTTCTTTTTATTGACTTGACAAGAAAAGAAGACATCCAATGAGTCCTTGGACTTTGGGGAAGACAGAAAGGGAAGAAAGCTAGTAATGAGGCTGTTTTGCCAGAAAGGAACACTCTGAATTTTCTGCCTCCATGGCTTCCTAACAACCCAAGAGGCAAAATGGGAAAAATGAGCAAAAGATTTAATTAAACAAAAATTTAGCCCAGTTTCTAGAAAAGACTCTTAGGCTTCCTGCCAAACAATTTAAGAGACACTGCCCAGAACAAGGTGGTAGGAGACTGGAGAGTAGGGACACAGCTTGCTTTTGAAAATTAACTCTGCTCCACTTCACCAGGCCTCCCGGCTATGTGCACCTGTTAGGGGTTATAGGGGGTGAATATGAGCATGGAGATGCATGAGCTGTAGCAGACACTTTTCCCTGATAAAGCAGATGAGTGTTGGGTTTATATGCCAGTTGCAAGGCCTGCCAGGCACCTCCTGACCAAGTGATACCCAAAACCCACTGCTGTTGAGTCAATTCCGACTCATAGGGGCCCTACAGGACAGAGCAGAACTGCCTGATAGGGTTTCCAAGGAGCGGCTGATGGATTCAAACTGCCAATCTTTTGGTTAACAGCCAGAGCTCTTAACCACTGCGCCACCGGGGCTCTGACCAAGGGACAGGAAAGGCCTAATTTGTTCTATGGCTGAGTGGCAGTAGTTCTTGGGACCTTCACAATTTGTTGTAAATCTCCAGAATAAAAGATCCAGGGGAGGAATCAGAAGAAAGAAGATAACAAGGGTCTATGGTCTGTGTGTAAAGGGTTTCTTCCCCATCTGTGGTCTTGGGGGGTTCCTTAACAGAGAGTTGGGCAGTTAAAGTTTAGAGTACAATAAACAGACCTTTGTACAAAGACAGAAGACACATATGGATAAAGCAGAGGTAGCAGTTATTTTTTCAATATCATTTTTCGAAGACCAAACCAGAAAAGAAAAAGAAAAAGAAAAAAAAACAGTTGCCATCAAGTCAGTTCCAACTCCTGGTGATTCCACGTGTGCCAGAGTAGAACTGTCCTCCACAGGGTTTTCAATGGCTGATTTTTTGCAAGTAGATCTTTCTTCCAAGGCACCTTTGGGTGGACTCAAACCTTCAACCTTTCTGTCAGCAGCCGAGAGCACTGACCGTGTACACTACCCAGGGACTCCATTTGAAGAAAGAGCTGGAAAATACCTGGCTCACGTGCTTCTACGCTTTTCTTCCCCACCCATGGTAGACATGACTCATCAGCTGTGGCAATGTTTTATCCTCCGCAGTCTGCGGGGCTCTTGTCAGACACTACCAGTTGATTAAAGTTGGCACGTGAGATTAGAAAAATTCTTCTGGAGAAAAAATTCTGCTGCTTTTTCAAACCTCAGCTGTAGGTTGGGTAATTCTTGTATATATCATCCTTCTCTCTCTTCCACTCCTTTCCCTTTTATGTTTGCAAATCAGAGCTAGAATTAGTACTCTGCAGGAACTACAGAAAACATATTACACAGGCTCTAACCTGACCTCAGATTAGGCTGCACTGAGGCGGCTCATTACCTGTTTTGTTAACAGTAAGTAAGAGGAGGGTTTTCTGATGTGTTCCAAGTCACGTTCTTGTTTTATTCATAGGAATGGAGTATGTGAGGAAGAAGGGGACAAAAATTATTTAGCCTAATGCCACTGACTTGATGTATGTCTTGTCCAAGGTCCCAAAGGTAGTAGCAGAATTGGGACAAGGGCATGGGTCTTCTAAGTCCAAACCGAAAAAAGAAACCTATTACTGTCGAGTCGATTCCAACTCATGGTGACTCCATGTGTTACAGAGTAGAACTGTGCCATAGGGCTCTCCTGGCTGTAATCTTTATGGATGGAAGCAGATGGCCAGGCCTTTCTTCCACAGCGCCGCTGGGTGGGTTCGAACCGCCAACTGTTAGTAGTCAAGTGTCACCCAGAGACCTCTTCCAAGTCCAGCTGCCCCATATTGTTGCCTCCAGCTCTAATGCAGAAGAAGACTCTCCAATGCAGCAGGAGGAAAACAATGACTTTGTCTCATACATGCCCAAAGGCAGGTGTTGTGCTGCCGTGAAGAGAGCACTGAATTCCAAGCCACGAAGCTTAGATTCTGGTCCTGATTCTCCTCTTTGCTGCTGGGAGACCTTGGGAAAGTCACCCCACTTCACTTAGCCTCCTTTTCCTCTTAAGTCAATCAAAAAAGTTAAATATTACGATATCCAGGGGCCGTTCTAATTCCCAGTCATGGGTCTCCCGGTATCCTTCACTTCCCTGTCTCTACAGAGATGGTAACACTGTTGTTGCTGTGTGCTGTCGAGTTGATTTCGACTCACAGAGACTCTATGTGACAGAACTGCCCCACAGAGTTTCACAAGCTTTAATCTTTACAGAAGCAGATCAGCAGGTCTTTCTCTGTGGAGCCACTAGTAGGTTTGAACCCCCAATCTTTTGGTTAGTACCTGTGTGCTTAACTATTGCACCACCAGGGCTCCTTGCCTAAGCTCAACAAACTTATAGACTCACATGAGATTTTGGGGTTCTGGCCTGGCCTACCTGTCTTGGTAACAAATGCACTGTATCTTACTAGGGACTCTTCTTTTTGCGCTAAGGTTCTGCCTCTGCCAGTGTTTAGGGCATTTAGGATGGGAGATTCCTCACTCTCACTCTCCTCCATCTCCCCCATTCCCCTCAGTCCTCCCCCAACTCAGACAAGAGACTGGCTAATTAGGACAAATTACAGCAGGTGGCAACTTGACTTTTTTTTTTTTTCCCCTAAACTTCACAATCCACCAGGGACTAAAAAGCTTTAAAGCAATTTCTCATTGAATCTTCAGACTCAAGACTCAATTTCACTGCAATCAAAAAGCACAGATTTGATGGTACATTTCTTTCACACCTTTCAAGATTTAATATCTTTCTTGAAAGAGATCAACACATCCTAAAGATAATTAAGCAACCATCATTAAGAAGCAGTTGCAGGTAAACACCCCTCTCTGCCCTCCAAGTGGATAAGTAAGGTAAGAAATGACTTTTCCCTTTTCTAAGGATGAAATTCCATATCCAAAAGCCCTGTAGCTTCAATGTCCAACCAGTCTCAGTTCTGAAAGACGCAATCAAGTTGCAGCGACAGCTAGAAAGGTTTTAATGTCCTCATTGCATACAATGGTCTAAACATGTTAGATATTTCTCCTATACCTTCAGTTTCTCTTTACTATTCATTTTTAACCCACAGATTGCCCCAAGGGCCTGCCCAAAACACTCCAGTGGTTTCTTTCTCAGGGAGCCCTATATTTGGCACTCAGCACAGAGTCTAGGGAAGTCGTTCTCCAACTTTATCAAGCTTAAAAGAATGAATTGATAGCCTGTTAAAACACAGATTCCTTGGTTCTACTCCCAGAGATTTTAATTCATTATGTCTGGGGTGTGATTGGTATTGTGATGGTTAACGTTATGTGTCCATTTGGCTAGGCTATGATTCTCAGTGGTTTGACAGATATTGGAGTGACTGCTCTTCCATAATGCAATATAATGTCATATAATATAATGTAATCACCTCCATGATGAGAACCTAGGGTTTCCAAGGAGCAGCTGGTGGATTTGAACTGCTGATGTTTTGGTTAGCAGCAATCACTGTGCCACCACTGGGGCTCCTCCATGATGAGATCTGATATAATGCAATCACCTCTGTGATGAGATCTGATATAATGTAATCACCTCCATGATGAGATCTGCTATGAGCAAGCCAATCAGTTAAAAGGGGAGTTTCCTTGGGGGTGTGGTTTGCCTCCAGTACACAAACGGATGTTCCAGCAAGGCTCATTCTCACTCTGGATCCTGCAGCCAACTCATCATCCTCTGACCTCCGGTTCTTGGGATGTGAGCCAGCAGCCTGCTGTCTGACCTGTAGATTTTGGGGTTCACCAGCTCCTACAGACCTGTGAGCTAGCAGCCTACTCTGTGACCTGCTGATTTTGGGTTTGTCAGCCCCTGCAACCACTGAATCAGGAGAAAACTTCCAGCCTGATGTGTGACGCATGGATTAGGGAAGAATGCCCTTGAAGACGCATCTACAAGCCAAGGAACACCTGAGGCTACGCTACCGGAAGTTGAGAGAGACAAAAAAGGATCCGCCCCTACAGCCTTCAGAGAGAACATGGCCCTGCCGACACCCTGAATTCAAACTTCTAACCTCCAAACAGTGAGGCAATAAATTTCTGTTGTTTAAAGCCACTTACCTGTGGTACTGTTACCACAGCCCTAAGAAACTAAGACATCTGGGAAATCTGCATTTCCTACAAGCTCCCAGGTGTTGCTGAGAGTATGTTCTCAGACCACACTTTCTGTAGCTCTGGTCTAGGGAAGCAGGTTGGGTGGGAGGGAGTCAGTAAGTGCCAGGTGCTGCATTAGCTGCTAACGTGCAGGGTGCCCAGTTTGCCCATGACAGCCCTAATTTACACCTTTTGTCCTGATAGCCCATCTGGTTAACTTCCCCTTTCACTCTCAAACATGGCCCAGACAACATGATAAATTACAAAGTCACCCTGCTTATGTCCCTTATCTGATCTGGTCCTTACAAAGACTCCCAAAGAGATACTGTCATTCAATTTTACAGAAAGAGAAACTGAAGCATGGACAAAATACGTAAGCTTGCCTGCGGTCACAGAGTCAGGAAGTCATGAAGTCTGAAAGTGAAGCTGAAGTTGCTCCAAATCCATGCTTTTAATGTATGTTAACACTGTGAGATCATCCCCCACCTCACTTCTCTTTAGGGAAGGATGGATAGGGCTTAAGCATGGTACTCAGAAGCTTTAACTTGCCATTCTTACTATTTCACCAGAAACCCTAACTTTGCAGTTATAGGCAAAGCCTACAGCAAAGTTAGAAAATACCAAGGCTAAAAAAAAGAAAGTAAACTGATAACAGAGTAAGTACTACAAAGCTGTCTAAATTCTTTTGGATCAACTTATCTAAAGATGTCAAATGACAAAAGACATAAGCAAGAATGTGCCTCATTTGACAGTCTGGCGTCCTATGGACTAAGGCCATTTCTGTACTCAAAGAGACATCAGAGATGACCCAGCTGGTAGTGTTCTATGCCAATACCCTTGAGGAACATGAGCAACCATGAGTAATAGTAACCATGGCTCCATCTCACCTTTGCAGAGATTTCCAGGGTGGGCGAGTAGAGAGTGGGGAGTGGGGAAGGGAAACAGAATCTTGGGCAGTATTTACATGTGGAACGGGTCCCTGGCTAATTCTAATTTGGTGCTCATGCTATCAAATCGTACTGTCCTCTGAACATCAATGAGTCCATCCCTGAATTTTAGTTGATGAGAAATTTAAGGCTTTTGCCCAAAAAAAAATATCTCCCTACTCTCAATGCAGGAAAGTAAGCTCCTGAGGGTAGATACATGAGTCCTCCTGGAAGGACTGGAGAAGGGAGAACCTTAAGGAGGGATAAGAAGACCGGAAGCCAGATTTCCTCTCTCAGGTCCTCTATTTGTCTAAAGTGCTCACTGGGATTATTAGTCCTCATTCCTCAGTCTTTAACTTTGACCACAAACAGATGCCTTACCTAAGAAACACAGAAGCAGATACAAGCATTCAACCAATATGAACAGATTCTTACACCTAGGAACAGCTTAGCAAAGTTCTTCAAACACTTTCAGCTACTTATCAAAGAACCAAGAATTGTTTTAAGGAGGTATTTCGGAGAAACGGTCAAACCAGGGGCATGAATATCTGTAGTAACCTTTAATCTACTAAGATGAGGGATAATGACCAACCGTTGTGAGTGATGCATGCTAAGATACAAGGGGAATGTCTGTGAATAGTAAAAGCAAATCTTTCCACATACCTGGGGACCAAATAGAAACTCCATCAATGTACACATCAAGGCATCCTACCTTGGGAGATGTAAAAGTGCATTTGAGTTTCCGGGGCACTCTTTCATGGGCCATTTCAATCCACTCAGCAAACATATCATCACGGTAAGCCAGGGAAACGTCCATGGATACTTCAGCATTTTCTCCTGCAAGAAAAAGGTCACACAATTCAGAAAGAGCTTCTGGGAAGATACTTCGGAAATAGTTCAAAAATTCCTATGAGCTCTGCCACGGAAACAAACAAGACAAAGAGATATATTAGTTATTATCAAACTCCAAGCCCGGAACTCCAAACCTGAAGGCTTAAAGGTCATAGGATGAAAGCCTAAGCTCAATGCTGTCTCCCCTCCCATAACCACCCTGCCAGCAGTCAAAGAGCTAAAATGCCTCCTGAGATGGGGACCTCAGTTTCTCTCTGGTAGTTCCAACCACTTTCAGCTCAAATGGTCAGATTCTGGCTCATGGTCAGAACTTATCCTCCTGTAACTTGCACCACTGGTCTTAAGTCTGCCCACAGGAATCACACGGAAAATGAGGTCCATATTCCACAAAAAGCACTTGGATACTTGAAAACCATACCATATCTGCCTGTGTATTCTCTCCTCTGCCAATGTGACCAGATCCTTCAAACACCCTTAGGGACATGATTTAAGTGCCCTTGGGTGCTTTCCTCCTGGTACACTCTGGTCTGAACACATCCTTCTTAAAATTACCCCCCAAAAGCTCTCAAATATAGGATCTTTTACATTTCTGAATGCTCAAAGACCCATCTTCATATTCTGGATAAAACTAAAGTAAAAGGTAAATGATCTTTCCAAAATTAAAGAACTATCAACAGATAGGAAGGTAATAATGAGTATGTAACTATACAAATGAATGTTCACACATACCTCCATATTAGTAAGGATCATGAATGTGTTTAACTCACGACAGAACTCATTAAAGTGATTAGATTAATCAATACATCTATCCATTTTGTACATTTTATACTACGTTAAGCAGGTTCAAGAGCAGAGGGGTCTTAATGGAAAAGAAAAGAAAAAGCATTAGACCACATTTCCAAAATGACTGGAGAGCGAGCTCCTACTGGGGTTGTGAGACTGGCTTCAATTCTAGTAACATCCACATACCTTAGTTTGCTCATCTGTAAAGCAATACCCACCTCCAGGGTTATCGTAAGAATTAAACAAGGTCAAGTAGGTGAAAATATTGGCATGTGTCCTGGTATGCAGTAGGTGCTTGATAAATGATTACTGAACCTGAGCCTATGTGTCCATACACAAGCAGACAAGGCTTCTCTCTGTATGAGATGGAGCCAAGAGTCGAGAGAAACGGGGCCTGAGGGTCCATACTCCCTGTTCAGGCTCAGTCACATCTTGCCTTAGAATTTCAAGGAGTCCAACAATCCTAAATTCAAACCTGGCTTTCCAGTTCATGATGAAAGTAAATTTGTCAAGACAGGACAGAACACATTTGACTAAACAGTTTGTTGGCCTCATTTACCATTTTCAAATATTTACACATAGTGGTACTCCTTTTCTGGGCTCCATGCATGTTAGGAACAGGCCTGGTTCAGAGGAGGTGCCTCAGCAAAGACTGGCTGCCAGAGAGGCCTCCTGGCTTGGTCCCAGCTTTAACCGTTATTCTAACGTGCTGGGGATCCTCAAAGGGAAAACTGTTAAGAAGTAAGTTGTTAAAAACAAAACAAAAAATTTAAACACCATTTTAATGTACTCTGTATTAAGCCCCTATGACTTTGGTGCTTTCACTTAAATTACCTCATTTATTTTCCAAACAATGCTATGAAGTAGACACAGGTGTTTCCTTTTGATTAATGAGAAAACCGAGGTTCTCAGATATTAAGTAACTTGACAAAGTCTTGTTCTTGTTGATGAGGGCAACAGCTTCTATGTCAAAAGTGTCTTAAGAGACCAATCATCTTTTTGCATTGCTTAAAGGAAACAGACTAACTTGTTATAAAGAAGTCCCTCAAACAAGTCACAAAATATGAATATCTAAGTCTTTAATAAGAACAACTGCTCTCCTTTTTTGGATGCTAACTCATGCCTGCACTGTGTAAGTATTATTGTCTTTGATCCTCACACCCACCCTATAAAGAGCAGCCCCTATCATTACAAATAAGACTGGGGTGACATAAATTGCCCAAGAATACATGGCTAGTAAATGGCAGAGCTGGGACTGAAATCTTTGTCTGGATCACCCCAGTGCCCCATTGCCCTTTACTACATCTGTTGGTAGAAGAGCAGTAGAATTAAACAGAAACAACAGATGAATGGAGTGTACTGCATGGAGGAGCCCCTCAACTCTGAACAAACGCCCTTCCCAGCTTTCTACAGCAAAAAAATATACAGCGTTCCTGGACTCATACTAACATCTGGAATTTAATCTCATCTTTGAGGGGCAGGAGGAACTGCTAAAACCAACACAGTATCAGTTCAGAAAAAGGACTGGAGAAGTGTGATGTGGTCCCAAGAACACCAAGTTGGAAGACTTGGAGCACTGGAGTTCGTGTCTTGGTTCTGCCCCTACCTACGCATGTGATCATGGATAGGTTGAGTCTGAACTGAAAATGACTCCTATCTAAAGAAGGCAGCTGCTTTTAGCTCCAGCCAATAGCTTTCATGAGGTACTATAGGTCGGTATTACCAGATTTTCTAATCTGTTTTCAAGAAAAGCCAAAAATTCAGATTTTTATGAGATATCTCCCAATTTTAAATGCCCGTAACTAATTCACTTAAAAACGACCCCTGGTGGCACAACAGTTAAGAGGGCTGCTAACTGAAAGGTCATCAGTTCGAACCCACCAGTGGCTGTGTGGGAAAAAAGACCTGGTGATTTGCTCCTGTAAAGATTACAGCCTAGGTAACCCTATGGGGCAGTTCTATTCCCTCCTATGGGGTTGCTATGAGTAGGAATCAACTCAATGGCACGTAATAACAATTCACTAAACACAAGAACAACACAAAAAAAAATAAGCTCTGTACATGTGAGCTAATAAAACCTCAGGCTACCTCTGTATCATGTCTGAGGAGGTGACACTAAATCTCTTCATACTGGCCACCACCCTACCACTCATTTCTATCCATTTCACAATTAAGCTCTTTCTAAAGCTTTCTGTGATTATTCATTAAATTTATAACACGTTCTGCCTAACCCACAGATATCAGCTATTTACTTTTCATACAATCTGTTATCATTTATGAGGTAAGGAAGTCAAGGCTCAGAAAGTCCCACCCTAAGAAACACAGACTCAAGCTTCCAGAGCTTCATGGCCTGTTTGCCATCTTTCATGGTGTACAGAAAAAACAGAAACCAAAGGGAGAATGGCCTGTTTCAAGCGACCCTCTCGTATCCCTCACTAGACCTTGTAGTATTACCCCCAGAATGCTCAGGTTCCTTACCTGCTGGAATAGAATTTATCTCCTATGATTCTGTGATGATTAAATTAGTTACTATATGAAAAATGCTTAGAACAGTGCAGTAAGCACAAAGTGTTAGCCATTATTGTTATCATTTGATTCAGGAAGTGAAACACTTATACCTGCCTTTAATTCAAAATAATGACCAGGTTTCAAGAACCTGGAGCTTCCCACTCTGAACCCCTCTCCAAAATCTGAAGCAGAAAATCAAAAACAGGAAAGCTTCTGGGCAGAGGAGCAATGGTGTAAAGCTGGCCGCCTGGACCATTTTCTCTGCTGCCTCCGATGGACTCAGAAATAAGGTTCAGCTTTAATGATTATGTTGCATGTAATAAAACACCAGTTTCGTGACTCCTGGGATACTGCGTGGGCAATACTTCCCCCCGGAGATAATGAAGGTGAAGAATCCAATTCGAACTCCCTGGGAGAATGGCAGGAAGGCCAGGACTACATTTGGCACTTAGAAAACCTCTCCTATAAAACAAGGCCACTGGTTAAACCTGTTCCATGTGGTAAAGTTGTAAGGTATTGGCATAGGGTGTTTACAGATTTGAAAATCCATGGTTGTCCACACCTATACCAGACCAACAGCTTTGCTCTCCTACAGGCTGGCCAAGCTTCACATTTCTCAAATGGCTTTGGAGACATATTTTGGTTGGGTGGAAAATTCATTCAAAATACCAAGAAGGGAGGTGTGGAAAGGCACTGTGGTTGGTTACACGTACTATTTCCATCCTGTTACGGGGGCGACACTGTCATGAGGAAACCTGTGCTCCAGGGTTCTGTGGGAGCAGACTCAATCTTCAAGGTGTCATTACAGGCGGAAAGATCTGTGCCTTTCCATATTGGGAACCACTGACCAATCACCTCCTTAGAAAGCATTTATCTCTGTACTAGTTATACTGCCCCACCCTTCATGAGAAAACCAAACCAAACCCATTGCTGCCAAGTCAATTCTGACTCATAGCGACCCAACAGGGCAGAGCAGAACTGCCTCATAGGATTTCCAAGGAGCGGCTGGTGGATTTGAACTGCCAACCTTTTGGTTAGCGGCCAAGCTCTTATTTGCCAGTCAGTCTTCCTGCAGACAAGTGGAAAGCCAGAGAAGGGAGCAAGTCCTTTGCACAAGCCAAAATGGGGTGAAGGGACAAATACACAGGAAAGAAGCTAAGCACCCCTAGGAAGCCCCAGGAACTGCCCGATATAAGGATGGCCCCTGGGGGTAAAGTGATGAAAGATGCTACTCGAAGCTTCATTGGGGAAGTTATCAGAATGCTTCTCACTTATAGTTTACATCCTCTCTGTTCGGAACCAGTATTTGCCAGCCAGGGTAGTATAAAGAGCACGAATTTGAGGGCCAGACAGACCTGGTTTTGAATTCTATCTGTGTGTCTCTCTGGCTAGGTGATCTTGAATAAGTCTCAACTTCCACCTCTGCAAGATGAAAACAGTGGGACCTGCTTCCTAAGGTTGTTGACAGGATCAAATGCTTGTCACTCAAAATCCTAGTTCCCTTTCCCTCTATCCCCTGGACTGATAGCTTATATTGTTGACTGATTAGCTGGAAATAAAGGTGGGGGGGGGGGTGGTCAAGAACAAGTTACATTAAGAAAAAATAAAGGAACATTTTATGGTCATCAAAAACCTTTAAGTTCCTTCAGAAACCCTGAGTTTCCTGGGCCCTTGTCCTGGGAAAAAAAATAAAAGAGATTTCAACCTGCTCATGTGCATTCCCACATAACATAGGGGAGCTGCCAGTCAGTGGGGTTTGTTTGGGTAACCTCAGAAGGAGCCTACACAGACGAGCCTCCTCCCAGCCTCCGCAGACATATAATCTGGGGGTTATTTATGCCAGCGTTCCTGCCCCAATCAAAAACCCATGCTTTCAATTAAGGAAATAACAAAACCAACCTTGTCCTACATCAACGGTTAGGTCTTGCAAAATGGACTCAGCTAATTATAAATTTGGCCCTGGCAGTTTTCTTAAGATGCCCCAAGGGCCTGGGTGTGAGCAGTTATAGAAATGAATGAGTACAGTCATTTCAAAAACCAGCCTAATAGTTTAGTTAACATTACCTCTCTGCTCTTTCCTCATCACTCCAAGCATCTGAATTGTGGAGAAATACTTGCCACACATAAGAACTTTTTCCAAGCATCTTCAAAATGGTCCCTTGCCGTACTCTGAAGCAGTAACTTCTAGTTGAAGTCAGATGTCTATGACACATGACTAACATAAGGAAGGACACTCCTCACATCAGATCCTTTGCAAAGTGACATCTTCCCGGTTATAAAACATCCATTTATCCCTATTATACTCAAGACTAATATTGCTTAAAGGCTGTACATATGAAAAAGTAATTAGGGACGTCAAATTTTTTGAAAATAAATGAATCTGAAGTACCAAAGAACATAGAAAAATTATATCCATTGGGGAGTCCCTGGATAGCACAAACAGTCAAGCCCTCGGCTGCTAACCAAGACGTTGGTGGTTCAAGTCTACTCACAGGTACCTGGGAAGAAAGGCGTGGCAATCTACTTCTGAAAAATCAGTCACTGACAACCCTATGGAGCATAGCTCTACTCTGACACACATAGGGTTGCCATGAGGCAGCTACAACAACATATCCATTGGTGTCCACCAGGTTCCATTGTTGTTAGCTGCCCTTGAGTCAGCCCCCAACTCATGGTGACCCCATGCACAATGGAACAAAATGCTGCCTGGTCCTGAATCATCCCATTGACCAGTTTCAAATCTGACCATTCTGATTTACAGGGTCTTTCACTGGTTGGTTTTCGGAAGTAGATCGCCAGCCTGGTGGCTGTGCATGAGGTGGACTGGCCAGAAATCAAATCCAGGTATCTGGCATGGAAGGTGAGAATTCTGCTACTGAACCACCACTGCTCATTCACCAGGTTCTAGAGTAGCTCTTTTCCCTTCTAACACACTCACCCTGAGGGATGTCATCTGCTTCTGGGGCATCGGTCACCATCTCCAGTCCAGATTTCCTTCCTGAGTTCTAGATCTGCAGATTCACTTCCCATTGGATATCTCCTCTACCATGGTTCATAAAAGCATACCACCAAATCTGGTCAATTCTTCCTGCTAGGTGTCTGTCAGATTCATCCCATTTTCTCTCTCCTCATTGCCATTGCCCTTGGTCAGGCTGCCACCATCTCAGGCTTACGTGACAAAAGTGCATTTCCACTCCAGATATACTGAATCAGAATCTACATTTTAACAAGATCCCCAGGTGGTTCTTATCTATAATGAACTTTGAGAGCCACTGTTATACTAGTGGTTCTCAGAATTCATCCCTAACTAGAAACATTAGCATTGTCTGGGAACTTGTTGGAGCCCTGGTGGTACAGTGATTAAGAGCTTGGCTGCTAACCAAAAGTTTGAATCCACCAGCAGTTCCTTGGAAACCCTATGGGACAGTTCTACTCAGTCCTATAGGGTCGCTGTGAGTAGGAATCAACTCAATGGCAAGAGGTTCCTCTCACCCACCAAAATTCTATCAAGTGTCCCTCCTCTTGCTCCCACAGCACTCTGTCCATCTAGCCCATTAACTCTTATCATACTGCAAGGAAACTAGCTGACGACTTATTTCTCTCTCCCTATCCACCTCCGCATTTAGACTAAGAAGTTCCTGACAGCTAGGGACTGCATCAATCTTTTTCACAACTACCTGTCTTTACACAATAGATATTCATTAAATATTTACCTAATTAATGAGTATCATCGTTCTTTTTCCAAATACTTCCACAACCTGAAATTTCCTGTCACTCTAGTTTGGTCTATTTTGGTGGCATTCACACTTTCTTTCCACACTGCCTAGTACCCTTCCTTCATCCCCACACACGTGCATACACACACACATGAACATACACGCATGTAAACACACACACATGCACACCCTTCAGAAAAAGAATCTCCCTTAAATTTGGCCCAATGGTCCCACCAAGATACAATGAGTCTGTCCCCTAGGAGAAGGGTGAAAGGGGAACTTCTGAGGGAAGTGATCCTGAGGGGGGCGCTATTTCTTTATCACTCTTCCTTTTGAATTCTGACATGGGGTTACACTAGTGTCCTGTTTAATAGTGCTAATGTTGGTAAAGGATAAAGACAGGACGTAACCCAGGGGCCTAGAAACCAAAGAGTCCTCTGACCTGGTGCTGCTCTAGTGTTTAAGGTTTACACAATGCAATAAAAGGGTGGGTCTTTGATGCCTACATTGTGTCCATCCAACCATGAGAATAAGAGAATAGATGGGGCTTCTGGAAAGAGATTACAGAGAAGAAAAATTGTACAACTCTCATTTGAGTACAGCATGACTTGTGTCATGTCCCTGAATAATGTACTCACAGCTGCCAGGGTTGGAAAGGAAGCCTGTCAGGAATGAAGAACCCCTGAGAGTCAGCACTGCTGTCACGATGGAGTCAATATACTTCTGAAACCCCGAATGTTAGATGGACCATCCAATCCAATTTTTTTTCTTAATGGGCTTTAGTTTTTACAGCAATTTTATATTTACAGAAAAACTGCACATGGAGTATAGAGAGTTCTCATATACTTCTTCCCCTTGCTCAGTTTCTCCTATTGTTAACATCTTACATTAGTGGAGTACATTAGTTACAATTGATGGGCCAATACTGATACATTATTATTAGCTGAAGTCCACAGTTTACATTAGGGTTCATGCTTTGTGTTGTACAATCCTATGGGTTTTGTCAAGTGAGTAATGTCCTGTATCCACCAGTACAATATCACGCAGAATAGTTTCACCACCACCACAGTGCCCTTATAATACTCTGTGCCTCACCGATTCATCCCTCCCCAACCACTGATCTTTTTATTGTCTCTATAATTCTGCCTTTTCTAGAATGTACTATAATTGAAGTCATACAGTAGGTAGCTTTTATAGACTGGCTTCGTTCACTTAGTAATATGCATTTAAGATTTCTCCATGTCTTTTCATAGCTTGATAGCTCATTTCTTCATATCACTGAATAATATTCTATTAAACAGATGCACCAGTTTACCCATTCACCTAGTGAAGGACATCTTGGTTGCTTCCAATTTTTGTCAATTATGAATAAAGCTACTATAAACGTGTGTGGAGGTTTCTGTGTAGACAGAAGTTTTCAACTCATTTGGGTAAATACCTAGGAGCACAATTGCTGGATTATGTGGTAGGACTATGGATAGCTTTGTAAGAAACTGCCAGGTTGTCTTTCGAAATGACTGTACCATTTTGCACTCCCACCAGCAGTGAATGAGAGTTCTCGTTGCTCCACATCCTCACCAGCATTTGGTATTGTCAGTGTTTTGGATTTCAGCCATTCTAATAGGTGTGTAGTGATATCTTTGCTGTTTTAATTTGCAATTCCCTAATGACAAATGATGCTGAGTATCTTTTTATATGTTTATTTGTCATCTGTATATCTTCTTTGCTGAGATATCTATTGAGATCTTCTGCCCAGTTTTTAATTGGGATTTTTATGTTTGGTGTTCTCTGTATATTTTGGATACAAGTCCTTTATCAGATGTGTGTTTTACAAATATTTTCTCCCAATTTGTGCCTTGTCTTTCCATTCTCTTAACAATGTTTTTTTACAGAGCAGATGTTTTTAATTTTAATTAAGTCCAACTTATCAGTTTTTTCTTTGTGGATTGTGCTTTTGGGTTTGCACCTAAAACTCATTTTCAAACCCAAAGACACCTAGATTTGCTCCTATGTTATCTTCTTGAAGTTGTATAGTTTTGCTTCTTACATTTGGGTCATGATCATTTTGAGCTAATTCTTGTGAAAAGTGTAAGGTCTGTGTCTCAACTCAGTTTTTTTGCATGTAGATGCCCAGTTGTTCCAGCACCATTTGTTGAAAAGACTATCCCTTCTCCAGTGAATTGCCTTTGCTCCCCTGTCAAAAATCAATTAACTACATTTATGTGGGTCTATTTCTGGGCTCTCTATTCCATTTCATTGATTTATTTGTCTGTTCTTTCACCAATACCACGCTATCTTGATAACTATAGCTTTATAGTAAGTTTGAAGTCGGTAGTATCAGTCCCCTGACTTTGTTCTTCTTCAGCACTGTTTTGGTTATTCTGGGTCTTTTGCCTTTCTACATAATCTCTAGAATCAGTCTGTCAATATCCACAAAATTAACTTGGGACTTCGAT
The DNA here is from genome assembly GCA_030035585.1 of Dugong dugon. Taxonomy (NCBI): domain Eukaryota; kingdom Metazoa; phylum Chordata; class Mammalia; order Sirenia; family Dugongidae; genus Dugong; species Dugong dugon. The sequence goes on from CM057462.1 coordinate 97,347,506, forward strand.
TGGACTGAGTTGAATCCATAGATCAACATGTGAAGAACTAACATCTTAATAACATTGTCTTCCTATCCATGAATGCCACCACACATTTGTCAGTTTGTTGTACTGTGCAGGCTTTCATGTTGTTGTGATACTGGAAGCTATGCCACGGGTATTTCAAATACCACTAGGGTCACTTATGGTGGATAGGTTTTAGCAGAGCTGGTGGCACAGTGGTTAAGAGCTCGGCTGCTAACCAAAAGGTTGGCACTTCAAATCCATCAGCTGCTCCTTGGAAACCCTATGGAGTGGTTCTGTTCTGTCCTACAGGGTCACTATGAGTCTGAATTGACTTGACGGCAACAAGTTTTCTTTTGTTTTCTAGATGACAGACTAGGAAGAAGGACCTGGCGGTCTACTTCTGAAACAACTGGCCAGTGAAAACCTTATGAATAGCAGCAGAACGCTGCCTGACATAGTGTCGAAAGATGAGCCCCTCAGGTTGCAAGGCACTCAAAATACAACTGGGGAAGAGCTGCCTCCTCAAAGTAGAGTCTACAATAACGATGTGGATGGAGACAAGCTTTCAGGACTTTCATATACTGATGTGGCATGACTAAAAATGAGAAGAAACAGCTGGAAAGATCCATTAATAATCGGAACACGAACTATACAAAGTATGAATCTAAAAAAATTGGAAATTGTCAAAAATGAAATGAACTGCATTAAGATTTATATCCTAGATATTACTGAGCTGAAATGGACTGGTGTTGGCCATTCTGAATCAGACAATCATATGGTCTATTATGCCAGGAATGACAACTTGAAGACGAATGGCATCAGGCTCATTGTCAAAAGAACATTTCAAGCTCTATCCTGAAGTACTACACTGTCAGTGATAGGATAATATCCATACCCCTATAAGGAAGACCAGTTAATATGACTGATACTCAAATTTATGCACCAACCACTAAGGCCAAAGATGAAGAAATTAAAGATTTTTATCAACTTTTTGCAGTCTGAAATTGATCAAACATGCCATCAAGATGCATTGATAATTACTGGTGACTGGAAGGCGAAAGCTGAAAACAAAAACGGAGGATCAGTGACTGGAAAATATGGCCTTGGTGATAGAAATGAGACAGAAGATCGCATGATGGAATTTTGCAAGACAAATGACTTATTCATTGCAAGTATCTTTTTTTGGCAACTATACACACAAACCTCACTGGATGGAATACACAGAAATCAAATCAACTACATCTGTGGAAAGAGACGATAGAGAAGCTCAATATCATCTGTCAGAACAAGGCCAGGGACCGACTACAGAACAATCAATTGCTCATATACAAGTTCAGGTTGAAACTAAAGAAAATTAAAACAAGTCCACAAGAGCCAAAGCATAACCTTGAATATATCCCACCTGAATTTAAAGGCAATCTCAAGAATAGATTCAACGCATTGAACACTAATGACCAAAGACCAGATGAGTTGTGGGATGGTATCAAGGACATCATACATAAAGAAAGGAAAAGTTCATTAAAAAGACTGCAAAGAAAGAAAAGACTAAAATGAATGACAGAAGAGACTCTGAAACTTGGTCTTGAACATAGAGTAGTTAAAGTAAATGGAAGCAATGATGAAGCAAAAGAGTTGAACAGAAGATTTCAAAGGGCAGCTCAAGAAGACAAAGTAAAATCTTATAATGACGTGTGCAAAGACCTGGAGATAGAAAACCAAAAGCATAGAACATGCTCAGCATATCTCAAGCTGAAAGAAATGAAGAAAAATTCAAGCCTCGAGTTACAATAGTGAAGGATTCTACGGGCAAAATATTGAATGGCACAGGAAGCATCAAAAGAAGATGGAAGGAATACACAGAGTTACTTCACCGAAAAGAACTGGTCGACAATTCCATCATTACAGGAGGTAGTATATGATCAAGAATTAATGGTATTGAAGGAATAAGTCCAAGCTGCACTAAACACATTGGTGAAAAACAAGGCTCCAGGAACTGACAGGATACCAACTGAGATGTTTCAACTAACAGATGCAATGCTGGAAGTGCTCCCACATCTAGGCCAAGAAATTTGGAAGACAGTTCCCTGGCCAAGCAACCGGAAGAGATCTATATTTGTGCTCATTTCAAAGATAGGTGATGTAACAGAATGCAAAAATTACTGAACAACATCATTATGTCACATGCAAGTTAAATTTTTCTGAAGATAATTAAAAAATGGCTGCAGTAGTACACTGACAGGGAACTGCCAGAAATTCAAGCCGGATTCAGAAGAGGATATAGACTGAGGGATATCACTGCTAATGTCAGATGGATCTTGGCTGAAGGCAGAGAACACCAGAAAGATGTTTACCTGTGTTTTACTGGCTATGCAAAGGCATACGATTGTGTGGATCATAACAAATGACGGATAGCGTTGTAAAGAATAAGAATTCCAAAATACTTAATTGTGCTCATGTGGAACCTGTACATAGACTAAGGGCAGTCATTCGAACAGAGCCAAGGCGATACTGCGCGGTTTAAATCAGAAAAGGTGTTTGTCAAGGTTGTAGCCTTTCACTCTACTTATTCAATCTGTGTGCTGAGCAAATAATCTGAGAAGCTGGAGCATATGAAGAAGAGGCATCAGGAATGGAGGAAGACTCACTAATAACCTGTGATATGCGGATGACACAACCTTGCTTGCTGAAAGCAAAGAGGACTTGAAGCACTTACGGATGAAGATCAAAGACTATAGCCTTCAAAATGGATTACACCTCAACATAAAGAAAATAAAAATGCTCACAACTAGACCGATAAGCAATATCATGATAAATGGAGAAAATACTGATATTGTCAAGGATTTCAATCTACCTGGATCCACAGTCAATGCCCATGGAAGCAGCAGTCAAGAAATCAAATGACTTATTTGTTGCATTGGGAAAATCTGCTGTAAAAGACCTCTTTAAAGTGTTGAAAAGCAAAGATGTCACTTTAAGGACTAAGGTGTGCCTGACCCAAGCAACGGTATTTTTAATTGCCTTATATGCATGGGAAAGCTAGACAATGAATAAGAAGACCGAAGAAGAACTGATGTCTTTGAACTATGGTGTTGGCGAAGAATTTTGAATATACCACGTACTGCCAAAATAACGAACAAATCTGTTTTGGAAGAAGTACAGCCAGAATGTTCCTTAGAAGCGAGGATGGCAAGACTTGGTCTCGTGTACTTTGGACATGTTATAAGAAGGGACCAGTTCCTGGAGAAGGACATCATGCTTGATAAAGCTTGATAAAGCTCAAGGTCAGTGAAAAAGAGGAAGACATTCAATGAGATAGACTGACACAGTGGTTGCAACAACGAGCTCAAACAGCAACGACTGTGAGGATCGTGCAGGATGGGATAGTCGGAATGGCACCCAAATGGAATCCCTGGGTGGTGCAAACGGTTAACATGCTCAGCTGCTAACCAAAATGTTGGATGTTCAAGTTCATCCAGAGGTGCCTAGGAAGAAAGGCCTGGCAAGCTACTTCTGAAAAATCAGCCACTGAAAGCCCTATGGAGCACAGTTCTACTCTGACACACATGGGGTCTTCACGAGTCAGAATCACCTTGACAGCAAAGGGTTTTGGTCATCCATGAACATGGAATAGCTTTCCATTTATTTAGTTCTTCTTTGCTGTCTTTCATCAGAGTTTTAGTTTTCCTCAGATAGACTTTATACATATTTTGTTAGATTTGTACCAAATATTTCATTTTTCTTAGGTGCTAATGAAAATGATGTTGTTTTTAATTTAAAATTCCAATTGTTCATTGCTGATTGGGGATTTTTTCAGCTATCTTTCTGTTAAATTGACTTCTAGTTTAATTCCATAGTGTCTGATAGCATACTTTGTATTTCTTTCTTTCTTTCTTTTTTTTTTTTTAATTCGTGAAGGTGTGTTTTGTGGCCCAGGAAGTGGTCTACCTTGGTAAATGTTCCTTGTGAGCTTAAGAAGACTGTGTATTCTGCTGTTGTTGGATGAAGTATTTTATAAATGTCAATTAGATCCAGCTGATTGATGGTGTTGCTCAGTTCAACTATATTCTTACTGATTTTATGCCTGCTAGATCTGTCAATTACTGACAGAGGGGTGCTGAAGTCTCCAACTATAATAACGGCTTTGTCTATTTCTTGCAGTTCTGTTTTTGCCTCACGAACTTTAATGCTCTGTTGTAAGGTACATATTCAAGATGGTTAGGTCTTTTGGACAACAGACCCTTTTCTCATTATGTAATGGCTGTACTTATCCCTGATAATTTTCCTTGCTCTGAAATCTTGCCTTTTCTGAAATGAATATAGCTATTCCAGCTCTTTTGATTAGTGTCAGTATGATGTATCTTTCTCCATCCTTTTACTTTTAATCTATCTGTGTCTTTATATTTAAAGTGGGTTTTTTGAAGACAATACACGGTTGAGTTTTGCTTTTTCATCTACTCTGATAGTCTCTGTCTTTTAATTGATATATTAAGAGCATTTACATTTAAAAGCATTCACATTTAAGGTGATTTATTGATATAGTTCGTTTTCTATCTACCATATTTGGGACTGTTTTCTATTCGTTGCCCTTGTTCTTTGTTGTTTTTTTGTTTTGCATTGTTTTTGTTATTTTGTCTTCCACTCTTTTTTTTTTTTTTTGTCTTTTACTTTTTTGTTTGCCTTCTCTGGTTTTAATTACCTTTATATGATTCCATTTTTTCTCATTTCTTTGCATATGAATTATACTTTTTTAAACATTTTTAGTGGTTGCCCTAGAGTTTGCAACATACATTTACAACAAATCTAAGTCCACTTTCAAATAACAACATACCACTTCGCAAGTTGTACCTTATAAGAAAGTTTTCCCAATTCCTCCCTTATAACATTGCTGTCATACATTTTATTTATCCATAAGATATAATCACCTAACATTTTATTGCTATTGTTATTTTGAACAAACTGTTATCTGCTAGATCAATTAAGAATAAGAAAACATATTGCATTTATCTTCACCTATTCCTTCTCAAATGCTTTTCCTTTCTTTATGTAGATCCAAGTATCTGACCAATATAATTTTTCTTCTGTATCAATTCAATTTTTCCTCTACCAAATATTTTTAAGCATCTACTAATTTTCATGCACAATAGTTGGGCCAAAAAATACATAAGACAAAGTCACTGCCCCCAAATTTTTCACAATAAAGAGGGGAAAGCAGGCATATTGATAAATAAAGTATAATTCCATGTGTCTATCCCTGGTAGCACAGTGGTTAAACGCTCAGCTGCTAACCAAAAGGTCAGCAGTCCAAACCCACCAGCTGCTCTACAGGAAAAAGATGTAACAAATCTGCTTCCAGAAAGATTACAGCCTTGGAAACCTATGGGGCAGTTCTACTCTGTCTTGTAGAGTCACTATGAGTCAAAATCAACTCAACGGCTCACAACAAGCTCTGCAAGTAAAAAAATACACATACAGTATTCAGTCAGAGTGCTGGGTAGGGGTCAAGAAAGTTAGCACAGAAGACTTCCAGAAGTCTGGATCACAGGACGAGTATGAGTTCACTAGGCAGAGGGAGACACATGTACAAACAGTCATGGAAATACAAAATAGCACAGTGTAGTCAGAGAAATCAATGAATTCAATATGGTGGGGAACAGGCGAGAGAGTGAAGAAAGCAGGCAAGGCTGGATAACAAGAAGGGTCTGATGATGAAGAGAAGATGCTTGCACTACACACTGCAGGATTTTGTTTAGAAAGATGCTTAAGTGAGGAGGAGATGCTGGCAGCTGTGTGACAGGCAGACTGGGAACAGGTGGGGGCTGGGTAGACATCCAGAGGAAACTGAGGCTCACTGTACTTACACAGTTCTCAGCATATTTAAAATTATTTAATCTCTTAGACTATGTCACCAGAAGGCCAAGGAATTTGAACTCAGTGAGGAACCAATCTTTTCCTAACCAAAGCTAGAGAAATCAGAACCATCCAAGCTGGCAAGTGTTATAACACGGGAAGGCAAATACGGCAACAGCTCTTTTTATCTGACCATAATCGACATAAATGTGGAGAGAAAACAAACTTGACAGCCAAGGAAGGAAAACACCCAGTGGGCTTCTTTGCTCGCTCCTCAGGACACCGTCAGTGCAGAGAGCATTCAGAATAGCTGATCTGATGGTTATGGAAAACTACCTGTCTCTCTCCTCTTTCTGAATGCAATTAGAGGAGAGAGCTTCATTCACACTGGATCTAAAAATAGATGATGGCATAGTTCACAGACTGACAGCTGCATTCTCATACAGTAACCAGGAAAGGAAAGGGGTGGCTAATTTAGCTTAACAACTTCCAAAACAAACAGTGCAGTAGGATAAACAGAAAACACAAAGGTCAGTTCTTCAAAGAGTTGGAAGAAGAATGGGGTTACCCTATTAGTCCTCCCCAAATCCTGATGAAACCAGCTAAGTATTTTACCCAGATGTGCCCAGAATCTTTCAGACAAGGGCTCTGGCAGAAGGAGCTGCTACAGCGATTCAAACAAGACCAGCAGGAAGGGCCAGGACTTTCTTCCCTCCTAACTTCATCCATCACCTGGACACCCTCAAGCTAGGAAGAGTCACTACACTTTCTAGATAAGTGAGTGCATTTTTCCCCCCTTTACCGTATCTAAATGCACTCTACTTAGCCTGGGGACAATTTTTTTTTTTAATGTTATTCAGGAAATAAACATGGATCATTAAGTGGGAAAAACCAGGTGTCTAAAAGGAGTGAATCATTTCTTTCCCTCCCCTGAGTCTGAAAATGTTTTCAGTTTTCCTCCTCGGTCTGCCTTGCCTAGGGAAGGGATTATGGCGGGGTTTCAAAAGAAACAAGGGCATGCTTGTGGATGGGAAGCAGAGCCCATCTCCCCCACGGATCTGAGCTGGCTCTCAGGGCTGCTGCCAGCCAGCTGAATGTCAGATCACGGCACCCCAGCATTCCCTCACCGCACTGCCTCCATCGCCCTGGTGACTAAGCTGTTTCAACAGCTGTGTTATTTCTGAAGCCCGGCCAGTGCTATTCACACAGAGTATTTGTTTCATACGGCTTGTGTTGGGGAGCTATTGCACTTGGGATTTGGGGTTCTACGTGGAGATGAGTTGCTTGCCTTGATCAATCAGCCAGAACATTCACTGGAGGTGAGCTCAGTGTGGCAACGGGGCAACACTCAGCTGCCGCCTGGGCTTCCAGGGGATGTACACATTCATAACACCACAAAGGGTGTGTGAGAGAAGGAAGCATAATTGACAATAGGACCCTTGGTTGCACCCGAGAAGATCTCCACTGCCCCCTCTCAGTCAGCCATACCCACCCACAGGAGTCTCAAGCTGGGCTCTCCTTTTCACTCTTTGTCTCCTATCATCTCCCTCACTCTTTCCCTTGAAGTAATTTCTCCTTCCTCTCAGGTAATGTTAGCACCTTCTTTGCATGCATCCTGCCACAAACTTGCCCCTGAACACTAAGTCTGGGGCGGGGCTGCTCCTGTGTACTCCTCCCTTGGCCTCCCGTTTCCTCACGGCATTGATGATCATTTATGTTTGTATCACTTAGGAAGCAAGAAGGGCCCAGAGGTGCTTCAGAAGAAAGGCCTGGTGATCTATTTCCAAAACATCAGGGATTGGAAACCCTATGGTGCACAATTCTACTCTGACACACATAGGGTCACCATGAGTTAGAGTCAACTCAACAGCAACAGGTTTAGGGTCTGTTTGCTTGTCCATCTGTCTCCCCCACTACTCCACATCTCTAGCCACTTGCTCAGTGTGGTAGGCTCTCCATCACTAACTGCTTGAATAAGTCAACCAAAACTCCCTTACATTGAGGTGGTGGGAAAAAGGATAGGGCATGGCATCTGTGACCTTTGTTTCCTGTAAGTGATTTCTATTTCTAGTCCATTCTAGGCTGAATCTCTATCCATGAGCCTGGTTAGCTTGCTTCTCTAATAAGTCCTTCTCACCAAGAACAACCAGGCTACATTCTCTACCATTATATAGATCTCAGAAATGTGAATTTTCTTATAAAGGCAGTATGGTATATTAAAGTAAAATAAAACAATGATTCTTAAAAGCTCACATTTTTGACAGCCTACCACATGCGGGCATTTTTACCCACAGACAGACGCCCAGCCAGATATAAACAGTCATCTCCAATCTCAAAATGAGGAAACTGGGGCCAAGGCTCACACTGCTAATGTAAGAGGAAGGCAAGATATGAACCCAGGTTTGTCTGACTCCATCACTCAAGTTCTTTCCCATTATGCCAACGAGTCAGGAGTTAGGAGACCCGTTTCTTACTTTAGGAAGGCTGCGAATCAGCTGTACAATTTCAGTAAGTCACTTTACATATTGTTTGTTTTGTTTTAATCATTAAATACTGGAGTTGGATCATATGATTACTAAGGTCCCTTCTAGTTCTAACATCTCATCAATCTAGAAATCTAAAGGAACACCCCCAGCTGGTGGCTCCTTGGTTAAGAACTCCGCTGCTAACCAAAGGTCAGCAGTTCGAATCCACTAGTCGCTCCTTGGAAACCCTATGGGGCAGCTCTACTCTGTCTGTAGGGTCGCTATGAGTCGGAATCAACTCAACAGCAACCGTTAATGGTTTAGCTGTTTGGCTGCCCTCTACATGAAGGTATTGTGGCAAAAACAAAGACCCATGAGATAATTCCTGCCCTCAGGGCACTTATAATGGAGTTGGAATGACAAGGGATACAAACATGAATTTGACCAATACAAGAGTGAAATGGTAACAAATAAAAATACCAGAGTACAAGGAGGTACACTTAAGAAAAAACAATTATCATAACGATGAAGAGACAAAAGTAGAATTCAACAATGGCTCTCCCTCCCCCACACCCCCCTCCCCAAAAAAGTCTTTGTGCTACCAGGCAAAAAGAGCAGAGACATAAAGCACACAGGAAAAACCAGCTACCCAAAGGGAACCTGTCTGTTTCACAGGAAAGCTTTGTTTCCAACAAGTTTCATCAAGTGAAAAAGTAGGCTAGAACAAGCTTTTTATTTCCAACCCACCTTTTCTTCATTCCCATCAATGAGGAGGGGATACAAATGAGAGCAGGTAGCCAGGGAGAAAAATAATATGGCTGGTGATCCCCGACCTCTTGGATTCCTGCCGACAGAGAAGCCGAGAGGCAACATTTAATTGTGGAAAAACCAGCCTTGCTGTCCTCTTATCTTTTCCTCTGTGACTTAAACTCACAATTACTGGCAACCCCTAGATTCAAGTCACTCAGCTGGTGGTGGTGGTGATGGCTGTGCCTGCAGCTGAAAAGCAAAAGGGGAGTTAGATTTTTACCTGCTTCCAAAGCCTGTGAACGCAGCCCTAACCCAGCTTTACGACTTCTTCCATTAAAAAGTTCATAAATGCCCTCCTGCTGGGAATACCACCATGTGAGAAGTCCAGATGGAAAAAAAAAAGAAATGCAATTTCCAGCTGCTGTATAATTCAAAGGATAGCTAAGAATCTCAAATCCTGAATTCCACATTTCATTTCAGCATTAGATACATGATTTTCAACTCATTTTCTTAAGGATCTAAATCCAAATTTCTTAGCTTAGTCATCAAGGCAACTCATCAGCTGGCCCCTTTGTCTCTCAGGAACTTATTTTTTCTCTCCAACATGGACATTCTTCTATTGTCTAACAAGTGGGCTTACTGTCCTTTGCACACAACATGTTCTCTCCCAGCATTTCACAGTAGAAAAAGATGGGTTTTAGTCCTTACTCATCTACAACCCAGGTGACATTGGAGAAGTCACTTAACTTCCATAACTTCAGTTTCTAGAGCTTTAAAATAGGAACCCTGGTGGCATAGTGGTTAAGTTCTTAGCTGCTAACCAAAAGGTCAGCAGTTCAAACTCACCAGCTGCTCCATGAAAGAAAGATGTGGCAGTCTGCTTTTGTAAAGATTTACAGCCTTGGAAACACTATGTGGCATTCTACTCTGTTCTGTAGGGTCGCTATGAGTCAGAATCAACTCGATGGCAATGGGGGAGCTTTAAAACTTGTTTTCACAGTAATGGCCTCATAGGCAATGGTGGAGATTTAATCTTGAACATCAAATGTTAAGGACTCACAGTCCAAACAAAAAACAAACCAGTTGCTGTCAAGTTGATTCCAAGTCACAGCGACCCCATGTGTGTCACAGTAGAACTGCTCTATACGATTATCAAGGCTGTGACCTTTCAGAAGCAGATCACCAGGCTTTTCTTCCAAGGTGCATCTGGATAAGTTTAAACTGCCAATTTTTGGTTAGCAGTCAAGTGCTTAACCAATTGTGACATCCAGGGATTCTTCACTCATAGTAGGTGCACAAAAAATGTTTCTTTCCCTCTGCCCTAATGCCTCTGCTTAAGATTTCATCTTTATCCATAAACCTTTATCATTGTCAACTCATATCCCTTTCTTCCTTTAACACTCTTATGGTTCCAAGAGGTTGTCTGCTGTACACTTCTGCTCCCATTTTCAATTATTATTCTATTTCAAGACATTTTAATCTACATGCTAGTATGTCGTTGTTGCTCTTAGGTGCCATCAAGTCGATTCCAACCCATAGTCACCCTATGTACAACAGAACTAAATATTGCTTGGTCCTGTGCCGTCCTCACAATCGTTGTTATACTTGAGCCCATTGTGGCAGCCACTGTGTCAGTCCACATCGTTAAAGATCTTCCTCTTTTTCGCTGACCCTCTACTTCACCAAGCATGATGTCCTTCTCCAGGGACTGATCCCTCCTGAGAACATGTCCAGAGTATGTGAGACGTAGTTTCACCATCCTTGCTTCTAAGGAGCATTCTGGTTGTACTTCTTCCAAGACAGATTTGTTCATTCTTTTGGTAGTCCATGGTATATTCAGTATTCTTCACCAAGACTGAAGAAGAATTGACGCCTTCAGATTCTGGTGTTGGCTAATATGTTACATGGTCAAATATAATTAAGCCATGTCCTGTGGGGACATTCAACCATGGATACTGAGATTTTACATATCTTCTATTTTAGGATGTTCTACAAGTGCCTGCGTGCAGATCAACATGTAATTTGGTACTCATAACCAGGTAACCAGTTGCTGGTGAGTCAATTCCAACTCATGGTGACCCCATGTGTGTCACAGCAGAAAAGCTCCATAGGGTTTTCATGGCTGTCACCTTAACAGAAGCAGATCACCAGGCCTTTCTTCCCCAGTACTGTTGGGGAATGTATCTTGAGTATTTTCTGGGCCTGGGGCTGTGTTAAGCACTAGGAACACAAAAGTCCCTTCCTCGAACAATTCAGTCTTGCAGAACAGAGAGATGTAAACAAAGAAAGGCAATGAGGATTTCTGAAATCATATTATGATAGATAAATACTTATCTTTGTATCTTAAAATCCTGAGCAAATGGTGAAAACACAGAAGCCCAACAAATGACTACTGAAAGAAAGAAAAAAAAAAGGTAAGTAAGCTAGGGGGGGCCTCAGACGCTAGACTGTTAAACTAAAAGATGTACCATCCCTCAAAACTCTGAGGTTATTTCTGCACTGACTCACCTAAGAACTGCTTCCTGTGTTGGTGTCTATGATACATTTTTTAATGTCAGACTAAAAATACACTTCCAGTACACCAACACTGTCTGCCTACCCAAGGACTAGAAATGAACACAAGGTAACACGTAACAAAATAAAACACAACAAAACACCCTCATTTCAACACTAAGCTTACTCACTAACAAAGAAGGGTCCCTCCCACCTGAGCGGCACCTTTCTAAAGTGGTTCACACTTAAGGGTCTCTTAAGTCACCTATTTACAAAGCCAAAGGGGTATTTATGGGACTTTTATAGAGCTGAAGAATCTTAAGTGAGTCATGGGACTCTCAGCATCAGAGAGTTAGAGTGATGGGACTTTAGGGGTCATCTCATATAATTTCCCACTCAGGGCAGGAAGCCACTGCATAGCACTGTCAACAGACTTAAGTGGGATCAAGGCACGGGAGTCCAAAGATCACTTACACGTATAAACCTTCTGTCTCCCAGCTGGGAGACCTTGGACAAATCATTTAACCTCTCTAATTCTCAGTTTCACTCATCAAGTCAAGAAGAATTATTTAGACGATCAGATGAAACAAATTTGGTTACAAGTAACCAAAGGATTTCACCCATACTAGCCTAGGCAAAAAAGGAGAAACTAGCTGAAAGGATATAAGAGTATCTCAGGAAAGTGCTGGCAAGCTTGCAGGACTAAAGCAGGAATAGAAAGCTGTCAAGAGTAAACTCGCCTCTTGTAGTCTATCACAATCATACTGTACGATTCTTTATCCCCACTTTTCTTTTTGTACCTGTTGTTGTTGTTTTTCCCTCTCTCTCTGTTTCTCTGCCAACCAGCTTTCTCTGCTTCTCCATATACCTGGTGAACGATGGCTGCCCAGGTGGCCCTCAGGTTAAGCACCAATGAAGGTGGGCCTGGAATTACTGGAACTCAACTCCTTATAAGAGACAATATGATTAAAGCCTCTTGGGTTAAGAGCCTGTCCCTAATATAATCAGCTGAAGCTGGGGGACTGATTGTGTGGTCAGTTGCCCACTCAGCAGGAGTGGTGGAAACTGACTCTCTGAAGGAGGAAGGCTAGCAAGTTCTGCAAGAAAAGCATATAGGGCAGAAACAAATGACTGGCAAAGAAAACCACCAGGTTCTCTGGTACAAAAGTGCTTTGTAGAGAAACCAAAAGCCAAACCAAACCCACTGCCGTTGAGCTATCATTGTGGGTCACCATTATTATCCCCATCAGCCAGCTTCTCCATGACTACTACCAGTGACAGCCTGCTCACTACTTGGAGAGACAGCCTTTTCATTGCTCAACAACTCCAATTATTAGAACTCTCTTTCCTATGTGAGAGTAACTTTTTTTTAGACAATGAATTTAAGTATCTGCAATCTTCTCCAAACCTTAGCACTTAAGAAGGCATGATCTTGCTTGTTAAGTCAAGTCTGGGCTTTCCTTTGTAATCATAATATGAATAATAGGCAATATATGAAAAACAGATTCTTTGGACAATTATTTTAGGAAACAACCTAGACTGGAACAATTAAAAAGGCAGAAACTCTTCTCCCTTTAAAGCATTACTACTACCTCTCTTACTAACACTATTACTATGAACTCACTAAGGCAAAACGGGAAATGGAACCATTTCTAGTAACAGTGTACAGACAGTACATGTTGGGAGAAATGGTGTTTTCCAATTTAGAGTCCCTGGTACTTTTGCAAGTGAAATTCTACCTTGATAAACAAACTTTTTCTAACCACATCATTTTGCTTTGAAAAGCATAATCCAGAAAACAACTTTCCTTCATTTTTCCTTACATTACCCAAAGTAAAGGTGTAAAAGAAGCCCACATTACCTATATTATACTGACTGGCATTTAAATATTGACAAGAAGACCCAAAATTAGAAGAGGAGGTAAAAACACAAAATACCTTCTATATACTGGGGACACCATCACAGAATCTGTGGTTGCTGACTGCTTTGCTGTTCATATTATTCAATGTCACTATGCTTATATTTTAGCAACCAGGATACACTTGTTATGTGCAAAAGAGAATCTCATTTACATTCTAACCTCAGAGCAGGAAATGAGACACGTGGGTGATCTGCAGCTGTGGTACTATAAACAGGACCAGCTTGCCTCCTAGTCTAGATTCTAGACTGCACTGCACTCCCCAAGCTACAGATTGGGAGATTTTAAAAAAGGAGAAAATACACCATTTTAGAATGACTAGCTCACCTTCTGTATCAGAATGTTAAAGGCCACTGATTTTATAAAAGGCACAATAAGTAGTTCGGTAAAAGTACTTACTGTTATGTACCATCCATCTATCTACACTGTTCATGTACAAATAGGAGACCCTTCTCTGCCTCAAACCAGCTGGGCTACAGTGGGCAAGTATCACTGGGCTAACAGTTTCTTCACCTGTTCAATTAAAGGACTAATCCTTTAACATTTTGGGGACATGCACTTATTTGAAAACATGACAAAAGCCACAAACCCTCGTAACTTAAAATATGTATATATTTAAATACGACCAAAATTTTACATAGATTATCTGGGGTATCATCTAGCCCCTGAACTCCATACCAGGCTGCCTGGTTAAAGATTCTTAGACCAACAAGTACTAAAAGTCTGTGATAATATGGTAGATGTTTAGGAAATATTTTTGCAAATTATTCAGTACCACAAACCAGTGTTTTGTAAAGACTAGAGACCAGCCCAATACAATCTACTTCCTAATGTTAAAGTGACAAGTAAGCCAATGGACAACTGGAAGAAAGTGTGAAGACTCGATAAACCAAGCTATAAACATCAATATAAAATCTTGGGATGGTTTTGGAGGAGCCAAATTCTGTTTCTAGATTAGATTCTTTCACTTGGAAATACATTACACAAACCTTCGAGCCAGATACAAAGATCCAGAGAGCTTTATAGTGATGTTATCCAAGTACTGTGCTTCTTAATAATCACATCTGAAATAAAACAAAGCCACAGGTTCCCATGCACCCGCCAGTATAAACATGTTCACAATGGTTAGTTACAAAGGGAGAGCTGGACAGATGTGCCTGAAGATTCATTCCCCCAAAGGCAAAGATAATCCATGAATGAGTGTGAGCAAACATCATGTTCTCAACCTTTACTATCCTGGGTTGATCATCAAATACACTCTTCTCCTAAGATTTTACAGTTTCTTTCTATCCCAAGTCAGTAGGTAAGACTGTTCACACTAGTAAATTCTAGATTCTAGCCCTTGATTTGAAGGGGACTCACAGCTCTATTAAAAGAATGAGGCTGACAGTGTAAACCCATCTCAAATACTGACAACCTCCCCACCTTCCACAAGCCCAACTCCAGTTAAGTCTCCTGGAACTTGCTGGTGTGTTTTACGCTTTTTTAGTTATATTTTTCTTTGGGGTTGGGGGTGCTTAATTAGATAGTAAAGGGAGAGAGATTTTGACATTCTTATTTCTGCTGGCATTGACTCAGACTCAAGTAGGTGAAGAAATTTTAAAGGCAACTTTAAAAAATCTTGGCTATCCCAGCCTACAATAAAAACTATCCATTCAGGAATGTTTAAATAGAGACTGTAACACGGTCATGAATCATAGAAGACCTCTTTTTTTCAGAAGGTGGGAGTAGAGGTAGGGATAGGAAGGTAGGGTTATAGATTTCTTCTTAGTGGCTGCTTCCAACACACTTCGTTAATGTGTAGCACCTGCTGAGGCATGGCAAGCCAGTGATGTAAATACAATATTGGGAGCAGCACTGGTAGTTCAGTGGTAGAATTCTCATCTTCCATGCAGGAGAGCGGGCTCAATTCCCTGCCAATATACCTCATGTGCAGCCACCACTCATCTGTCAGTGGAGGCTTGTGTACTGCCAGGATGGTGAACGGGTTTCAACGGACCTTCCAGACTAAGATCGAGACAGACTAGGAGAAAGGCCGGTGATCTACTTCTGAAAATTAGCCAATGAAAACCTTATGGATCACAACAACCCAATCTGCAACTGATCATGGGAATGGTGCACGACCCAGCAGCATTTTGTTCCATTGTGTATGGGGTCCCCATGAGTATGGGCCAGTTCTATAGCAGTTAACAACAACAACAAATGACATATTATCGAAGGCCTGTTCCATCATGTCAGTTACAGTTTTTGTTGATATATAGAATCCTTCTGCCCCATAAAGCTCTCTTTGTGGACTCTTCCCCAAGAGGCATCAGAAAATCTGGATTTAAGAACCACAACTCCTGCTGATAGCCAACAACAAATTCACAGGATTCCCTGACTTTCTTCCTTCTACAAATTCACCCCTCATCATCTTGGATAATGTGACAGTTCATTTTCTACAGTCAACAAATCGTTCCTTATTTCTGTTTAACTGTCTGAAATTGGTGACTACTTAACATTCCATAACAGATGCATGAATGGAAGGACACAATCAATTCAAAAAAGTTAGGCTGAGCGTTCCGGCAAAATGGTCCTCTAGGCAGAAGCACCACGCTGTCCCTCCACAGCAAAGATCCGAAAAACTAAGCCAAACAGAGAATACAACAATCCTGAAACCCTAAAACATCAAATGAAGAGATAAAGAACTCAGCCAAGCACCAAACGGAGTGAGAAAACTGACACAGAACGGAGAGTGAGGAGAGATTCATGCAGAGGTCCCCTACCAGCTAATGCAGCACGGATCCGCCATCTTGGACTCCTATCGGAGACCAGCAAACGGGGTATGAGAAAACACCCTCACGGAGCGTCCAGAGGGTGACAAAACAACCGGTAATTTGCCATATACGCTTTCCCACCCCCCACCCTTCTTCACCCCCACTGGGCCTCCTCTGCTTCCCACAGCCACAATCTCTTGACCAGGAAACACCGGCTGCTTGGATTCCACACACACGAACAGGCCGGCTCTCTGAGTGCCATTTGTTGGCTGTTGGTGTTGCTTTTTTCCGCTTCTTTTGATTTCTTCCTTACCTCTCACCACCTCCCCCTCCTTTTGCTCAAATACCTGGCTCCGTGTGCTATCTTTGCTTCTTCCTGAGGGGCTGTGGAGCTCCGTTCGAGTGTGGAGGTCGAGTGTGGAGGTGCTTCCCGGTCTGGGCTGTCACGCTGGTGGGATCCCGGGGCTTTTGATTGTTTGTTGGTTTTGAATTGTTTGTTTGTTTTCTTCTCCTTTTCTTGAGTTGGGAGCCCCTTCTGGCCAGGCGGTGCTGCATGGAAAGGAGACTTACCCTCAGCTTGCAAAGAAGTGCAGAGGGATCCCTGAGGACATTTCTTTCTTCGTTCAGTATTTTTTCTGTTTTTTGGGGGCCTTTCTTGTTCTTTGTTTTATTTTTTTAAATTTGTTTTGTATTCTTTTCCCTCTTTTTCCCTTTTTCCCTTTCTTCATTGCTCATTTTCTGGTCTCTCTATATCTTCCTTCTCTTTCTGTTCCTTTAATACCTGGCATTGTATACCTCTATGCCTTCTAGCCAGGCTGTAGTGCAACACCTGAGAGCAACTTCCCCAGACCTCACAGCTGCACCAATGGGATCCCTGGGACCTTTGTGGTTCTTTAACCTTTCCGACTTTTATTTATTTATTCTTTTCTTTTCTTCTTCTTCCCTTTCTGTTTTTCTCCATTTCATAGTCTCTCATCTCTCCACTCCAACGGCAAGCTCCCCTAGCATTCTTTTTTGTTTGTTTGTATATTTTTGGCTCCTGTTCCTCTCTCCTCTCTCCTCTCTCCTATATCCATCTTAGATCCACACATAACAATCTCCCCGCTACATCCTGCCTACCTGCACCGTGCGCTTGACATGACACCACCAAGCAGCACAGGCATGGCCTACTAGAACCTGCCCTGCACTGATTACCGACACGTCATGGTGGCTGTAGTAAGAGCCACAAACAATCCATCCCAGTAAATCCTCTTCAGCTAGACCTGTCCTGCCGCACCATATCTGAGTGACTGGCCCTGCCAATTGGAGAAGGAGGCGAAAAGTACTGTGCCCACAGTCGAGCAAACAACAAAGAACACACAGTCTGCCTGCTCACACAGTCAAATTTTTTTTAAAAAAGGGAAGAAACAAAGAAATCTACAATCAATAAATGAGAAAAATAACTACTGAATGCCCCGAACACAGCAGACAATATCAAAAAATTTACAAAAACAGAACAGGATGGTTCCAGTAGGCATCCAACATAAAACACCAGATGACTCTCCAGTGGAAGAAAATGCACTAGAACTACCTGATAGGGAATTCAAATATCTAATACTCAGAATTATCCAAGAACTGAGGCAAAAGGCTGACAAACATGAGGAAAAAATAGACAAATTCATGGAAAATACACACAAAAAATTGGAAGAATTCAGGAAAATAATGCAAGAACAAAATGCCAAAATAAAATCACAACTAGAAATTATACAAAGACAACAATTAGAAATCCAAAAGATAAACAACAAGATTTCAGAAATGGATGGTGTCACAGAAGGGCTGAGAAGGAGATTTGAAATGGTGGAAAACAGGATCAGTGGAATGGAAGACAAATACTTGGATACAACTCTGTTTCAGGAAAACTCAGAAAAAAGAACAAAGAAAAATGAAGAGACCCTCAGACTTATGTGGGATACAATCAAAAGCAAAAATTTTCGAGTGACTGGAGTTCCAGAACAGGGGGAGAAAACAGAAAACACAGAGAGGATCACTGAAGAACTGCTGACAGAAAACTTCCCAAATATCATGAAAGATGAAAAGCTGGCCGTCCAAGAAGCTCAACAAACCCCATAAAGGAGAGACCCCAAAAGAAAATCACCAAGGCATATCATAATCACACTCGACAAAACCAAAGACAAACAAAGAATCCTGAGAGCAGATTCCGAAAAACAAGAAGTCACATACAGAGGAGAAACAATAAGACTAAGCTCAGATTATTTGGCAGAAACCATGCAGGCAAGAGGGCAATGGGATGACATATATAAAATCATGAAATAAAAAAATTGCCAGCCAAGAATAATATATCCTGCAAAACTCTCATTCAAATTTGATGGTGAAATTAGGTCATTTCCAGATAAACAGTAATTAAGGGAATATGTAAAACCCAAACCAAACTTACAAGAATAATTAAAGGGAGTTCTTCAATCTGAGGACAAACAGCTTCAGCTCACAGGCAGAACCTAGGACGCACGATCGTACCAGCCAGATACCAATCTAGGAAATGAACTCTCGAGGACTAGCCAAAACCAAAAGAAATACAACAGAGAATCCGAGCAGTTAATCAGTAAATGACAACAACATCAAAACAATGAAAGAGGGAACAAACGGTATAGGTATAGAACCTTCTAATGGAGAGGAAGGCAAGCCGATACCAAGTAATGGTAGACTGCTTCAAACTTAGAAAGAAAAGGGTAAAATTCATGGTAACCACAAAGAAAGTTAACAAACATACTCATTAAAAAAAAGAGGAAAAACATAAAGTCTCAGCAAAAACAAAAGAAATAAAAAAAATCCACAAACAAAAGTAACTCAGCACAAGAGAGTAAGAAGAACAAAGAAAACTTCAGCACCACAAAAAAAAGCACTACAAAATGACACCAACAAAAACCACATCTATCAATAATTACACTGAATGTAAATGGACTCAATGCACCCACAGAGATGGAGAGTGACAGAATCAATAAGAAAACAGGATCCATCAATATGCTGTCTACAAGAGACACAGCTTACAAACAAAGTTGTGAATTTATTAAAAGTCAAAGGTTGTAAAAAAATACATCAAGCTAACAACTACCAAAAAAGAGCAGGAGTGGCAATTCTAATCTCAGATAAAATAGAATTTAAAATGAAATCTACCATAAAAGACAAAGAAGGACACTATATAATGATTAAGGGGATGATCTATCATGAAGACATAACCATAATAACATCTACGCACCTAATGACAGGGCTCCAAAATACATAAAACAAACTCTAACAACACTGAAAAGAGAAATTGACAGTTCCACAATAATAGTAGGAGACTTCAACACACCACTCTCAGTAAAGGACAGAACGACTAAGAGGAAACTCAGCAAAGATACAGAAGAACTAAAGGGCACAGTCAGCCAACTTGACCTCATAAACATATATAGAACACTCCATCCAACCGCTGCAAAGTACACATTCTTTTCCAATGCACATGGAACGTTCTCCAGAATAGACCACATCTTAGGGCACACAGCAATCCTCAACAAGATCCAAAATGCTGAGATAATTCAAAGTCTCTTCTCTGACCACAATGCCATCAGGGTAGAAATTAACAATAGAAAGAGTAAGGGAAAAAAATCAATTACATTGAAACTGAATAATACCCTGCTTACACATCACTGGGTCATAGAAGAAATTAGAGATGGAATCAAAAAATTCCTAGAATCAAATGAGAATGAAAATACATCCTACCAAAACCTTTGGGACACAGCAAAGGCAGTCCTCAGAGGACAATTTTCAGCAATAGATGCACATATCAAAAAAGAAGAAAGGGACAAAAGCAAAACATTAACTACAGAACTCAAACAAATAGAAAGAGAACAGCAAAAAAAAGCCCACAACCACTGGAAGAAAGGAAATAGTAAAGATCAGAGCAGAAATAAATCAAATAGAGAACAGAAAAACAACAGAAAGAATCAACAAAACCAAAAGTTGGTTCTTTGAAAGAATCAACAAAATCGACAAACCACTGGCCAGACTGACAAAAGAAAAACAGAAGAGGACACAAATAACCCAAATAAGAAATGAAACGGGGGACATTACAACAGGCCCAACTGAAATAAAAAGGATCATAACAGAGTATTATGAAAAACCATACTCCAACAAATTCAAAAACCTAGAGGAAATGGATAAATTTCTAGAAACACACAGCCTACCCAAACTACAACAAAGTGATGCTGAAAATCTGAACAGACTCATAATAAGAGAAGAGATTGAAAAAGTAATAAAAAAAACTCCCAACCAAAAAGAGCCCTGGCCCAGATGTCTTCACTGGAGAATTCTACAAAACATTTACAGAAGAGCTTTTACCAGTACTACTCAAGCTATTTCAGAGCACAGAAGAGGAAGCAATATTTCCATATTCATTCTATGAAGCCAGCATAACGCTGATACCAAAACCAAGCAAAGATGTCACAAAAAAAGAAAATTACAGACCAATATTTCTCATGAATATAAATGCAAAAATTCTGGACAAAATTCTAGCCAATAGAATTCAGCATCATATCAAAAAAATAATACACCACGACCAAGTAGGATTCATACCAGGTATGCAAGGATGGTTCAACACTAGAAAATCAATCAATGTAATCCACCACATAAATAAAAGGAAAGAAAAGAATCACACGATCATCTCAATTGATGCAGAAAAGGCATTTTACAAAGTCCAACACCCATTCCTGATAAAAACTCTTAATCAAACAGGTATAGAAGGGAAATTTCTCAACATAATAAAGGGCATCTATGCAAAACCAACAGCCAACATCATTCTTAATGGAGAGAGGCTGAAAACATTCCGCTTGAAAACAGGAACAAGACAAGGATGCCCTTTATCACCACTCCTATTTAACATTGTGCTGGAAGTTCTAGCTAGGGCAATAAGGCAAGAAAAAGAAATCAAGGGCATCCAAATTGGTAATGAAGAAATTAAACTGTCCCTGTTTGCAGATGATATGGATACTATACATAGAAAACCCTAAAGACTCCATGAGAAATCTATTAGAACTAATAGAAAGATTCAGCAGAGTAGTAGGATACAAGATAAACATTCAAAAATCAGTTGGATTCCTATACACCAATAAGGAGAATGATGAAAAGGAAATCAGGAAAACAATACCATTTATAATAGCCCCTAAAAAGAAAATATTTAGAAATAAATCTGACCAGGGATGTAAAAGACCTATACAAAGAAAACTACAAAGCACTACTGCATGAAACCCAAAGGGATCTACATAAATGGAAAAACATACCATGCTCATGGACAGGCAGACCCAACATTGTGAAAATGACAATTCTACCCAAAGCAATCTACAAATACAATGAGACCCCATCCAAATACCAACAACATTCTTCAAAGAGATGGAAAAAATAATCATTAACTTTATATGGAAAGGGAAGAATCCCCGAATAAGTAAAGCACTACTGAAGAAGAAGAAAGTTGCAGGACTAACACTACCTGACTTCAGAACCTACTATACAGCTACAGGAGTCAAAACAGCCTGGTACTGGTACAACGACAGATACATTGACCAGTGGAACAGAATTGAGAAGCCAGATGTAAATCCATCCACCTACGGTCACCTGATCTTCGACAAGGGCCCAAAGTCCATCAAATGGAGAAAAGACAGTCTTTTCAACAAATGGTGCTAGCAAAACTGGATATCCATCTGCAAAAAATGAAACAGGACCCATACCTCATGCCCTATACAAAAACGACTTCAAAATGGATCAAAGACCTGAATATAAAGCCTAAAACTATAAAGTTCATAGAAGAAAAAATAGGACCAACACTTCAGGTCTTAATTCATGGCATGAACAGGATACAAACCATAACCATCAACGCACAAAACCCAATAGATAAGCTACATAACCGGGATCTTCTAAAAATCAAACACCTATGCTCTTCAAAAGACTTCACCAAAAGAGTAAAAAGAGAACCTACAGACTGGGAAAAAATTTTTGGACAGTACAAGTCAGACAAAGGTCTAATCTCCATAAGCTACAAGAAAATCCAACACCTCTACAACAAAAAGACAAATAATCCTATTAAAAAATGGGCAAAGGAAATGAACAGACACTTCACCAAAGAAGACATTCAAGCAGCCAACAGACACATGAGGAAATGCTCGCGATCACTAGCCATTAGAGAAATGCAAATTAAAACCACAATGAGATACCATCTCACCCTGGCATTACTGGCGCCAATCAAAAACACTGGAAATAACAAATGTTGGAGGGGCTGTGGGGAGATTGGAACACTTATGCACTGCTGGTGGGAATGCCAAATGATACAACCATTTTGGAAAATGATATGGCGCTTCCTTAGAAAGCTAGAAATAGACATACCATTCGATCCAGCAATTCCACTCCTAGGAATATATCCTAGAGAAATAAGAGTCGTCACTCGAATAGACATATGCACACCTATGTTCATGGCACCAGTGTTCACAATAGCAAAATGATGGAAACAACCTAGATGCCCTTCAACAGATGAATGGATAAACAAACTATGGTACATACACACAATGGAGTACTATGCAATGAGAAAGAGCAACGAATCTGCAAACCATCTCATAACATGGATGAAACTGGAAGACATTATGCTGAGTGAAATAAGTCAATCACAAAAGGACAAGTATTGTATGAGACCTCTATTGTAAAAACCCATGAAGAAATTCACACAGAAAATGTAAGAATCTTTGTTGGTTACCAGGGATGGGAGGGGTGGGGGGAAAATACTAAATAGGCAATAGATAAGTGGTAACTTGGGTGAAGGGTGAGACAGTACACAATACAGGGGAAACTAGCACAACTTGTACAAGGAAAGGTCATGGAAGCCCCATAGACACATCCAAACTCCCTGAGGGACTGAATTGCTGGGCGGAGGGCTCTGGGGACCATGATCTCGGGGAACATCTAGCTCAACTGGCATAACACAGCTTATAACGGCAATGCTCCACATTCTACCTTGGTGAGTAGTGTCTGGGGTCTTAAAAGCCTGTGAGCGGCCATCTAAGATACTCCACTGGTCTCATCCCTTCCGGAGCAAGGGAGAATGAAGAGAATAGGATAGAAAGAAAAGATTAGTCTGAAGCACTAATGGTCCACAGCTACCAAGGCCTCCACCGGACTGAGTCCAGTACAGCTAGATGGTGCCCGGCTACCACCAGTGACTGCTTTGACAAGGATCACAACAGAGGGTTCTGGACATAGCTGGAGAAGGATGTAGAACATAATTCTAACTCACAAAAAGAAAAGACCAGATTTACTGGCCTATAGGAGGCTGGAGAAACCCCGAGAGTATGGCCCCCAGACACCCTTTAGCTCAGTGGTGAAGTTATCTCCGAGGTTCACCGTTCAGCCTGGAAGTGGACAGCCCCGTAACACCAAATGCGACTAATGAGGTACAGTAGTCCAGTGACAAGGGCCAGAAAGCAGAAGGGGACAAGCAAGCTGGTGATAGGGAACCCAAGGTTGAGTAAGGATATTGTTGATGTGTTGTGAGACTGTTAACCATTGTCATAGGGCAACATGTGTAGTAACTGTTAAATGAGAAACTATTTTGTTCTGTAAGCCTTCATCTTAAGTGAGAATAACAGCACAATTGGAAGAGTGTAGTCGATGTCACTGAACTGTGCACGCAGAAATTTTTGAAATGGTGCATCTTTGGCTATGTGTATTTTCACCAAAAAAAAAGGTTGAGAAGTTAGAGGGTTGACATGTTGTGGGGTTGTTAACCAATGTCATAAAACAATATGTGTATTACTGTTTCATGAGAAACTATTTGTTCTGTAAGCCTTCACCTGAAGTATAATAATTAAAAAAAAAAAAAAAGTTAGGCTACTTTGCCCCTGGGCACTCAGCCACTGAACTTGAAAACTGACTACGTAAAAATACCATCCTAATTATTTTCTTTTACTAGAAAGATGTTTTATAGGAATGCTTGCAGTTTAGGGAAAAACACAATTTATCACTTGTAGAACTAATTCTACCACTTCATCTAGTCATTTGCAGTAATGAAACAAGCAAGTAAGGCTTACCACTCAATTGTAGGTAGAGTACAAGGCTCAAAGCAAAACGTAAGAGTTCATTAGTTAAAAACAGAACACACTTCTGGCCTTCCCTGACTCCACATTTACCAGTATTTCCTCAGTCTTTGGGATTCTGAAATCCCCTGAAAGTCCTACGTTTGCTACGCAAGGCAGATAAATTTATCTTGAGGTTTTCCTGCCCATGACTCTCAGCGTGTCTATTTCAACAGCCTATGGATTTGAAAGCTGGAGACAGACGTGTCAAAAAAAAAAATCATGTCTTTGATCTCTGCACCCATATTCCTCAAAAGATACCCCTTGCAGCGTCCAGGGGTATGCTAAGAACGTGACTTGCAGTTGCAATCATTAGAGTAACATTCCATTAGAAGTGGGCACTACTGTAGCCAACCCAAACCTGTATTCCCCAGATATATCCAGTGAAACCTGTGACAGCCAGAACTCAACAGGACAGCCTTGTTTTTCCGGGTCTCGCAAGTTTTCCACCTTTGACACAGAGCAGTCTCATCACTTCTCTATTGCTCTCTATTAGTGGAAAATACTTGAGTTTTCTTCTCTGACAGGTTTCCGCCTCAACACAGGTTCCAGCTTTCACAGGTTTACCGTACATAAATTGGGTGACCGATAATATACTTTAAAAGGAATGGCATATTTGGGAAAGTATTTTAGGAGGCATTTCTTTAACAAAATGAGGTATAACCCACCCTAGAGTGTATTTCCAAATAACAGAATTTGTCCTTACAGAAAAATCTAAGCCCATCGCATAGATAAGCATTCATTTTTTTCTAATGATTGATTAACCTTAACTTCAGACTCCTGAACACCAACATTGGAAGTGGTTTAGGCTGACTTTTTTCTGACACCCTTTTCTGTTTGGTCTACTCATATTCTCCAGCTTCCTAACACTTCTGGGTAAAAAACTGAAGTCCTGTGTCCCTTACAAGCCTACAGAAGCACCAGGTTTGTGCCCTGGCAAGCATCTTAATTCCATGCCTCTGACAATGTTCCGGAAAAAGCCAGCACTGATCTAATCACAGATTTCAACAGATGCGTCTGCTCACACCTGTAATTAGTATTCACCGAAAGGTCAATTGCTCCTCAATCCAGCCATCTCCATGTCTCTGTATTCTCTTCAATTTTCCTTTCTCCAGCTCTTGTAGACTACTGTTTTAAAACTACCACCGTTTAAACGTTAAAGTGGCTACTGCTTTTCAGACATCAGTGAATGACACTGCAGGTTTTAGAAATGTTTGTTTAAAAGATGAAAAGTAGGGGTTCTATAAAATTACTTTTTTAAAAAAACAGACTGTAATTTTTAGAGCAATTTTAGGTTTACAGAAAAATTACACAGAAATTACAAAAGCTTCCCATATACTCCTTCCCTCCCCCACACTGTTTCTCCTATTATTAACATCTTACATTCCATTCGTGTGGTACATTTGTTATGACTGAACCAATACTGGTTATTATTAACTAAAGTCCATAGCTTACGTTAGGGTTCACTCTGTCGCACAAGCTTGACAAATGGCATAATGTTATCTGTCCACCATAACAGTATCATACAAAGTAGGTTAAACTCTGGATTATGTGTTTTTACATAATATGCAATATCTGCTTTCTCCATAATCAAATATACACATTCTCCAACCATTTTTATTACTGTAAATTGCCCTGTAATGCCATCATTTTCCACCCAAAGGCACCAGCCTAATTAAATCCTGGAAGCGATGAAACACCACCAGCTTTTACAGGGTAAATCAATGCTTTTCTCATATTCTGAGAATTTGTCAAGATCTCAAATTCTAGCAAAACTTGTATCGACTTTAAATTGAAGGGTTTAAAAGGAATAAACATGGAACACCAAATGACTGGAAGCCATTTAAAATATGCAGTCCTTAGACTGTTTTATCTGTTCAAGGACCCTTCAAAGGTAAGTGAAAACTCTGACCAGACATGTGTTGGAAAGCCCAGCTTTAATTTCATAATTTCATAGCCCAGATGTGAAATCTCTTCCCAGTTTGAAATCTGAAACTCACTTCATAGACTGCCTGGAAAAGTTTAAGGGAAAAAATAGGCTTAGTCCTGACTTCTCCTTACATTTAAGATAATATTGTTAGAGGGAAATCTCTGATAAACAGGGAAGTCATCCACAAACAGGATCTTGTTCATACACCTCCAATCTCTTTTCTCCTTGTCCCATTTATTGCTGTCATAAAGACATCCAGAGTAAACATAAAATTTAAAAAGTAGGCAGACAGTCTTATTTTATCTGTTAATACAAGGATCAGTAGAAAACCTTGACCTTTTGAGTGTTATAAATATAATTAAAATACATGTATGTATGCATGTATCTGTATCAATCTCTTTGATTAGCATCAGTCGTTAATCAAAGCCTTGCTCAGAGTCCACGACAAATTTACAGAGGATAAATTTTAAGAAAAAATTATTTCCACAAATCCAACATGCAAATTTCTCAAACTAAAGTCACCAGCAGCGCATTTTCCTCCCACCTACTGCTCCTGCTCATCAATACTATTTTTTTTTCTAGTTTTCTTTCTCTTATTTTTTAATTTTGTTGTGTTTTAGGTGAAAGTTTACAGCGCAAATTAGTTTCTCACTCAAAAATTTATACATAATTTTTTTGTGACATTGGTTGCAATCCTCCAATGTGTCACACTCTCCTCCTTTCCCTTTACACCCTGTGTTCTCCGTGTCCATTCATCCAGTTTTCCTGTCCCTTCCTGCCTTCTTGTCTTTGCTTTTGGGCAGGTGTTGCCCATTTGGTCTGGTATAGTTGATTGAACTAAGAAGCATATTTCTCATGTGTGTTAGTTTGTTTTATAGGCCTAATCTTTGTCTGCAAGGTAGACTTCAGGAGTGGTTTCAGTTCTGTTAGCAGGGTGTCTAGGGGCCATAGTCTCAGAAGTTCCTCCAGTCTCTATTAGATCAGTAAGTGTGGTCTTTTTTTTTTTTTGTGAATTTGAATTGTGTTCTACACTTTTCTCCTGCTCTGTCTGGGACCCTCTAATATGATCCTTGTCAGAGCAGTCGGTGGTAGTAGCCGGGCACCATCTAGTTCTTCTGGGCTCACGCTGGTGGAAGCTGTGGTTCATGTCTTTCATTAGTCCTTTGGACTAGTATTTTCCTTGTGTCTCTGGTTTTCTTTATTCTCCTTTGCTCTGAATGTGATAGGACTAACAGATGTATCTTAGACAGCTGCTAGTAAACTTTTAAGACCCCAGACACTACTCACCAAGGTAGGATGTAGAACATTTTCTTTATGAACCATGTTATGCCAAATGACATTGATGTACCCTGAGACCATGATCTCCAGCCCTCAGTCCCAGTAACTTGGTCCCTCAAGGTGTATGGATATACCCAGGAAGCGTCTATGACTTTGCCTTGTTCAAGTTGTGCTGGGTTCCCCAATAATGAATGTTCTTTCCCTTCACCAAAGTTAACACTTGTCTACTATCTAGTTAGTGATCTCCCCTCCCTTGTAACCATCAAAGATTGTTTTGTTTTTCTGTGTGGAAACTTTTTCTTAGGTTTTTATAATAGTGGTCTCCTATTTGCCCTTTTGTGATTGGCTTATTTCACTTACAACAATGCCCTCCAGATTCATCCATGTTGTGAGATGTTTTGCAGAGTCATCATTGTTCTTTATCTTTCTGTAGTATTCCATTGTGTTCATCCAGTCATCTGTTGATGGGCACTTAGGCTGTTTCCATCTTTTTGCTATTGTGGATAATGCTGCAATGAACATGGGTGTGCATATGTCTATTCGTGTGATGGGTTTTATTTTTCTAGCATATATTCCTAGGAGTGGGATTGCTGGATCGTGATCTGGTCTTCTTGATGGTTATATGGTTTCAGGTATTTTATACATTTATTGCATGAATTGTCAGTCATATAGGAGCCCTGGTGGTGCGCTGGTTAAGTGCTCAGCTGCTAATGGAAAGGTCGGTGGTTTGAATCTACTAGCTGCTCTGCAGGAGAAAAATGTGGCAGTCTGCCTCCGTAAAGATTACAGTCTTGGAAACCCTATGGGGCAGTTCTACGCTGTCCCATAGGGTTGCTATGAGTCAGAGTCGACCTGATGACAATGGGTTTTGGTTTGGGTCAGTCATATATCTTGTTAATTTTTCAGTATGTCCCTATTTAGTTACGGCTTTGTGCTACTATAAACTTAAGGATTTTTCTACAATGAGAAACTCTGACACATTCTTTCTGTAGGTATTGATAAAATACATTTTGAAATCTGAACAAGTATTTGAGAAAGAAAGAACCTAAGATACGTCCACATTTGATTTACATATAGAAATGTTTTCATTAAAGCCTTGCCAACATGGGCATTTTTAATGTTTAGTTTTAATATTTTCTAGGAAGTAATTCATCTTTGAAATTATTAACATAATTAAAGATTATTTCTTTTTCTCTGGTTTGAGAGAAATACTCAAGACTTGAGTTTAAAATCATTTTATTAATATTGCCAAAGCTGAAAAATGTGAATATTGAGCTTTCAAATAGATTTCAAATGAGTTTTGGGAATTCTAAAATATTCAATCCATTTCTAATGAACATAACTTCCTTAGGAACTGGTAAAAGCAAAAGCAGCAAAAGGTATATGAGTTACTTTACATTGCTGAGAAAAGTTGTTTTTTTTAAGAACACACTTTCAATTATAACAACATTCACTAAGCATACCTAAGAATCTTTTCCAAATTTTGTAGTATAATTTAATTTTAGGAATTTACCATCAGCTTCTAAAATTTCATGTGGACTCATTTGAGACTGAATTATTTTCCTAAACAATTTTGATGCCAAGTTCTGAAAAGGAATTACAAGCCAATCCCCTTCAGCAGTGCACAAGGCAGGAACTGCAAGATAACCTAACGTTTTCCTTACAACCTGAAAACAGAACTATGCTTCAAATACCTGCCCGATGTTAAATTAGAGTGCACCATAACAGTTCCCCACAGTGAAAGACTACTTCAAAGAAGACATACTACTCTTACAGTCAATCTTGAACATCTGGATCATGTTTTAATCAATATAAGACATATGTGAGCAACTGGGATCAGAAAAGTTTGAGTGTCAGCGTTATTGATTATTGAAATGTTATTGAAATAACAAAAATTTTACTTTAGAGTAGGAGAGGGACAAGTACCTCAACTAGGCGATTTATGTTCCTTTTTTGGAAACACAATCCAAGCAATATTTTCATCCAGTTTCCCACATACAAAGCTGTGGACTACGTGTCAATATAATACATAATCTGCCCACTGGGAGTTTACAATCTAGTGAATAGTCTTAAAAAATTATCCAATTGTCCAGCCTCCAAGCAACAAACCAAAGGTATTCAAGGAAGGGTAAATTATATCCAGAAGGGAAAGAGAGAGGGAAATTGTATAGAGAATACCAGGGAAGGCTCCAGGGGCATGTGGCAATTGGGATGTCTTAAAGGATGAGTAGATTTTTGACAAGGATCTGTTTGTGGGAAGGGGGTGGTCAGATAGGATCAATATGAGCAAAGGTGCAAAAAGAGAGAATCTCTGGGAGTGTTTACGGAATAAGGAATTATTCCTGTATGAGGATGTAGAGAAGGTGTGCAGGTTAGCAGTGATAGGTGAGGCTGGAAAGCAGCCTTGGACCAGAATGAAGACGCTAAATTCCAAGCATTATTTGTTAGTCATTGAAAGTATTCTGAGCAGGGGAAGTATAATATTAGAGCTATGCTTTTTCATGAAGACTTATCCCACTAACTTGGGTGAACTATCCAAGGCACAGAAATAGGAATTGAAAAGAAAGCTGGATTTTAGAAGTAAGGCTGAATGGATAATTATAAGAGCTACTTTTTACTGAGTATACTTACTATGCGCTAAGAGCTTTACATAAACTAAATTTATTCCTTAAAGTGATTTGGTTAATTAGACATTATTATCTATATTTTACTGATGAGGAAACTGAGGCTCAGAGAGGTTCTGTAACTTGCCCGAGTTTGCAGAGCTTATAGGAAGGCATGCAGGGATCTACGCCCATCTCTATATGATTCCCAAGCCCATGCTCTTAACTCTTCTACTATCCTGCCTCCTTGTCTGTATAAGAACAATTCAGTGAAGATATTTCAAATGAAACCCTGGCTCCTTTGAAAAGCATGCCAGCGGGGTAGGCAGCCTCTCAGATGGTCCCCAATGATCCACACCTCCTGTATTCACACCCTTGTATAATCTTCTCCTTGAGTGTGGGCTGGACTTACTGGTTGACTTGTAATGAATAAAATATAGCAGAAATGATGGAATATAAAGAGACTGTGGCTTCTGTTTAGCGCACTCATGCTCTCTCTCACTCTCTTTTGGATCACTCACCCTGGAGGAAGCCAGCTGCCATGTTGCAAGGCAGCCCGTGTAATGAGGGAATGAGCCTGCCCACAACCACAAGAGTGAGGTTGGGAATGGATCTCTCCCCCTCAGTCAAGCCTGAAGCCTTTTGATAAGACTTCACATAAGGCCAACAGCTTGGTTGAATCAGAGACTCCCAAACTAAGCTGTGCCCAGATTCCTGACGTATAGAAAGGGAGATAATAATTGTTTGTTGCTTAATCTGCAAAGTTTTTGGGTCACTTGCTAGCCAGCACTAATTCAGCCAGTATATAACAATTATTTAATTTCTTATTATAATCTTTTCCTTTATGCTTGGAGCTGGGAGAAGAGAGTCCATCTAGGAGAGATTATACATGAAACCACAGGTAACCAGCCCAGATAACAGTATAGTGTGTCCTGGATCTCAGCCCCAAAACATAAGTCAGTCAATCTACCTATCTCAACCTGCCATGACTCCTCTTACTGTCCTTGTTCTTCTCTTAAATACATTCTTAGAACTCGGAATGTTGTTGTTGTTGTTAGGTGCCATCGAGTCGGTTCCAACTCATAGCGACCCTACGTACAACAGAACAAAACACTGCCCGGTCCTGCACCATCCTCACAATTGTTGTTATGCTGGAACCCACTGCTGCAGCCACTATGTCGATCCATCTTGTTGAGGGTCTTCCTCTTTTTTGTTGATACTCCACTTTACCAAGCATGATGTCTCTCTCCAGGGGCTGACCCCTCCTGAAAACACATCCTAAGTATGTGAGATGTAGTCTCACAATCCTTGCTTCTAAGGAGCATTCTGGCTGTACTTCTTCCAAGACAGATTTGTGTGTTCTTCTGGCAATCCATGGCATATTCAACATTCTTCACTGACACCACAATTCAAATGCATCAACTCCTTTGGTCTTCTTCTTTATCGTCCAGCTTTCCCATGCATATGAGGCAGTTGAAAACACCATGGCTTGCGTCAGGTGCACCTTAATCTTCAAGGTGACTTCTTTGCTTTTCAACACTTTAAAGAGGTCTTTTGTAGCAGATTTGCCCAATGCAATGCGTCTTTTGATTTCTTGACTGCTGCTTGTGGGTGTTGATGTGGATCCAAATAAAATGAAATCCTTGACAACCTCAAACTTTAAGAACTCAGAATACTAAAACTCAAACCTCAAGATTCATAAAATAGTTCTAACCTCATAGAAGATTCTTTGTTTCCTGAAGATCACACATTACACTGTATAGTACTGTTATCATAGCACGTATCACATTCTTTCTTATTTGCAGGTTTAAGTGACTGTTTCCCAACCATCCTCTTCCCTTACAGGAACCATGTCTTATTCAGTCTTGTATCCTCAGTACCTAGTATTTATTAGTCCATGGTTGGTGTCGCATAAAGTTTCAATGAGTGAATGAGTGAGTAAGTCAATGAGCAAGAGAATAGGTTGCCTGTCGGGGGACATGGGAAATAGAAATTGGAAGTGCCAGGCTATCGCACAATCTGGACCTTCACATGAGCCATTCCTTCTACCAAGAACGCTCTTCTGTTTTCCCCAACTCCTTGCTAGCCTTTTCTCCCTTTAACACTCACCTCATATATCTTTCCCCCAGCCTCTACACACACGCACACACA
Source organism: Dugong dugon (assembly GCA_030035585.1). NCBI lineage: Eukaryota > Metazoa > Chordata > Mammalia > Sirenia > Dugongidae > Dugong > Dugong dugon. The sequence continues at coordinate 97,379,841 of CM057462.1, forward strand.
CACACACACGCACGCACACACGCATGCCTGGGAAGCCTTCCCTTTCCTGCCCTATAGCCTTTTCTTTATGCTTCCACAGCCCCCTGGGCATACCTTGGTCACAGCACCTAGCGCACTGTACTATAATGATTGGTTTGTTTTTCCATCTTCTCCATTTGATTACAAGCCCCTTGAAGGCCAATGCCTTCCTCTGCATCCACATCAGTACAGTGTCTGGCAGTAGCTGGCACTCAAAACAGTTTAAAATAATCAGTAAAAGACTGAATGAATGGGAAAAAGAAAACTCTGTATTGTGACAAATTATCTCGTCATAATCTGTTACTTCTACAAAAAATGTCTATTAGGCACATACATAGCTCCAACTCCTAAACAGTTAAATTACTATCATTGTATTTCAAGATTATTGCAGATACAGGACACAAGACTTTTTAACAAGTGCTTTAATCCATGGACAGGCACCAGGCAGAGCTGTCTTCAACACACTTTTTTCTCTATCTCCCTCATCCCTGATCTCCTGTTTCAGTAAACAGTAGTTTCTTCCTTCTCAACCTAAGATTCCCTGTACTGTACCCCGATGCCACGCATAGATCTGCCTCCCAGAAATCTTCTCTACACACCCATGAAATGTTTCTAGGTCCCATGCTCTCTGAGTCCTGAACTGCAACTGAGCAAGTTAAAACAATAACCTGGATTAGTAGCAAAACAGGTGCTTAAAACTTGCTGCTCCTTGTTTTTTTTTTAAGATGATGAATAATCTATTATAACAGCCTCTATTGATGGACAATTAGGTTGTTTCCATTTTCCTGCTATTACCAACAGTGTTTGTACATATATATCTGCACACATGTACAAGTAAGTATTTCTTTGGCATAAATTCCTTTTTGGAAAAGGCCCGTGTGTGCGCCAACCTATTGAAGGCACAGATATAAGACCACCATCTCTGGGCTAAACGTCCTTACTATTATGTATTATTTATCGAACCTTCTTCCAACCCTCCCCCAGTACAGGAGATGGCAATGGGGCCACTGGATATCCCAAATCCAGGAGAGACTGAGGAGCTGCAGTGAGTGACACCATAAGTTTGAGACAGTCCAGGGACAAGGGTGAAGCCGGCTCAGCTGGCCCCACTCATTTGCTCTTCCCACGAAGCTCCTATAGAGTGAGACCATGAATGAGTTCCTTGACCTCAACCTACTCCCTGGGCTCATTTCCAGCTGCCTCACGTTTTTGCCAGCTCCATGGAAGGTGCCTCCGAGGTGATCTGCAGGGCCAAGCTGAATCTGGATCAGCCCATGTCCCTGTTGGGGTTGGGGGGACCCCCAAAGACATTCTCTTACCGGGTTCGAGAAGGTTTAGGTCTGCATGCACTTAATCTTTTCATTTCCTAACATCACTGATGGGTTGCCATGGTGATCTCAGTTCCTCAGTCTCCCATCTCATCCCAAATGGATGATGCAAATGTTATAATGCAGGGCAGGAAGCTCTCCCAGGCTATTGGAGGAGAGGCTACTTTTCCAGGAATGAGGGGTGGCAGAGAGGCCTCTACTTACCCCATTCTCTAGAGTTGTTACACACCTGAGACCTTGCATCCAGACACCCTTTGCTCTGGGCTCCCCTCTCCTAAAGCCACACCCAGCCCATGTGAGAAGGGGCTGCCACTCTACCCCTAACAGTGCTAGTTGCCCAGGAGAGAAAAGAGATTGCCACTCCCATTTTGAAGGGACCTTTTTCTAAACTGATGGCTTTGTTCAAAGCCCAGTGGGAAAAGACATTTTGAAACCAGGGATCTTTCAGATGCCTTCAAATCACTCCATTCAGATGAGCTCCCCAAGAAAAACAAATTTGAAACATGTAACATTAAAACACACTATTCTGCAGTTATAAAATGGTTTCATGATTGTAACAGAAAATCTGCAAAACGTAGAAATTTTAGTTCAAAACATTTACTCGTAATCTCACTAGAGAGGTGATATGGCTTGGTGGTTAGGGCAGAGGTCTGAAGCCAAGCTGCTGGAGGTTGGTCCTAACTCTTCCACTCTCTAGCCTTCTGACCTTGGGCAACTCAAGTTGTCCACCTAGAAAATGAAATAATAATGAGACCTACCCCCAAGGAATTGCCAGGAACATTAAGTGGGTTGGTACATGTAACTTACTCAGAAGCGTCTAGTGAGTAGTATGCAGTCGATAATTGTCAGCTCATTCTGATCATTTTTACTGGTATTAGAACTGGCTCTGAAAGAACCCAGGGAGGGAAGCTTCCAACGCCAAGAGAAGGGGTGAGAAGAGAGTGCACTTACGGATTTGGTTGTTCAGCTTGAATGCAATGTCCAGCTGCAGGATAAACAGCATGAATTGGAACCAAGGACTCATCTCCATGGAGGGGAGGGGAATGTGGACAGAAAACACAATGTCATTGGCTTGGATCTCCTTTGTAATTGCTTCATTGAAGTCTCTGATCTTGTCACACTTGTTGGGTCCCCAAGGCATTAGCCATTTTGTCTTGTGATGGTTTTTATGGGTATCCACACATTTTACTGACATGTAGGATACTGCAGTCGTGGGCCCAGGAGCTGAAAAGAGAATGTTTTTATGTTTTAGAAAAACCATCTACTGAAGTGATCATTTCTGGCTAACATTCTTTCCATTACTATCTTCTTTCTGCTTTTTTTTACATTTCCTTCTATAACTTGGGATTAGTGAAACCTAGGGATATCCCAAATCCAGGTTGATGGTCCCTCAGGGACCACAAAAAACCAGTTCCCGTCAAGTTGATTTTGACTCACGGCAACCCCATGTGTGACAGAGTAAAACTGCTACATTAAGTTTTCCTGGCTGTGATCTTTACACAAGCAGATCACCAAGCCTTTCTTCCATAGTGCTGCTGGCTGGGTTCAAACTGCCAGTCTTTAGGTTAGTAGTCAAACACAAACTGCTTGCGCCACCCAGGACCTTTCAGTGACCACAAAAGGTGTCATAAAAGTATTCCCAAGAGTCTTCCCACTGTGTTTTCAATTACTTTTATTTGAAGAATACTTCCATAACCAGTTTGGTTCAGTTACTTCCTCACTTCAAATAAATGCCACAGAATTGACTGTGATACAGTTTTCAACGTGTCTGGGGCCTGGGGAAGACTCCGGTGCTCCAAAGAGCAGTCTCTGAAGTCAGAAGACCTTAGCTTGAAGCCTGGTTAAACAACTTAACTGTCAGTTAATCTTGGGTAAATCAATTAAATCTATGCTAGCTTGGGACCCTCAACTGAGAAATGAGATGATTGGTGTCTAAGATTTCTCTTCGCTCTAAAATTCTGTAACACTGCTTGTGACTGAGAGAAAGAACTATGTTGACCTCAGGATCCCACTTAGCTTGGCACCTGTTGGAAGGTGGAACTCAAACACTGACTGATACTTCAAAAAGAATACTAAAATATGACCCATCTATTTCAAGAGAGAAGATCATATTTAAAAAAAAAAAACTATTTTGTGATTGTATAATGGTTATTATAGAAAATCTTCAAAATATAGAAAATTAAAACATATCCCCAAAATCCCACTATAGGGAAGTAACCACTATTGGAAAATGACAAAGTATGATGTCATTTATATGAGCATGCAATTAGACAAGATTTATAAATGAATGAAGCTGCATAATTTAAAAATACATACAAATATTAACACTTAATTTTGCAAAATAGGATCATCTCATCTATAGTTTGGTAGCCTCATCTTTTCATATGCTTTGAGAAGCAGAGTAGCACTGTGGTAAATAACATCAGTTCTGGAGCCAACTGGCTTGGTGCCAAATCCTTGCTGTCTCATTTTTGGCTTTGTCACCACTGATAAATGCTAGAGAAGTTTTGGGCCAGTTACTAAACCTGTCTGTGTATTAGTTCTATCATCTCTTAAATGGTAATAATAATAGTATCTATCATCCCCAAGTCACTGTATGCATTAAATAAGTTAATGCATAAAAACTACTCAGAACAATGCTTGAGCACAAGGAATGTTTAAAATTAATATTAGCCGTTATATTAGAAACATATTTTATATAATTAAAATTTTCAATTAGTGGCTGCCAAATATTCAATCACAGGGTAGTAAAAATTAATTTAAATACTCCCGTATTGGTTTGTAAAGACTGCCTGTAAATAGTAATTCTTTGTCTAATATTTTTTGTTAGTAACTTATCCTAACTTTTCCATCTCTGCTATGCTGTCTAAATTTGTTTGTGGCATTTTTTAAATATAAAGAAGTTTCAGATTTTATATAGATCTCTCTTTTCCTTTTTTTTTCCCCCCACATGCTTGTGTGCTTAGGGAAACCTTCTTTCTCACCAAACTCAAGAAACATCCACTGTCATGGATTGAATTGTGTCCCCCAAAAATGTGTGTAGCAACTTGGCTGGGTCATGATTCCCAGTATTGTATGACTGTGTTATCTGATGTGATTTCCTTATATGTTGTAAACTCTACCACTATGATGAGATTATAGGTGATCTCCTCATGTGTTGTAAATTCTATCACTGTGATGAGTTTATACTGATGAGGTTGACAAGATTAGTGTCTTAAAGCAATCTCTTTTGAGATATAAAAGAGAGAAGCAAGCAGAGATACATGGGAACCTCACACCACCAAGAAAGCAGTGCTGGGAGCAGAGCGTGTCCTTTGGACCTGAGGTTCCTGCACAGAGAAGCTCCCAGACCAAAGGAAGACTGATGGCATGGACTTTCCTCCAGAGCCGACAGAGAGAAAAAACCTTCTCCTGGAGCTGATGCCCTGAATTTGGACTTGTAGCCTACTGGACTGTGAGAGGATAAACTTCTCTTTGTTAAAGCCATCCACTTGTGGTATTTGTTAAAGCAGCACTAGATGACTAAGACATCCACATATACTAACTTTTAGTTATCTTCTTATAATTTCATTTTTTAAATATTTAAGTCTTTCATACATCTGGAATTTATTTTGATATAAGATGAGGTGAGATTCTAGCTTTATTTTTTTCCCCTAAGTATTTAAGTTATCTTTTACTGAACAGAACTTCTTCTCTTGTTGATTTATGACATCATTTTTATTTTATGTATACCAATTATTTTTGTTCACGTGAATAAATCCTCTAGTCTCAAAAACCTTTTGCATATCCCACTTTGGTGAGTGGCGTCTGGGGCCTTAAAAGCTTGCAAGCGGCCATCTAAGAGGCATCAGTTGGTCCCATCCCACATGGAGCAAAGGAGAATGAAGAAAACCAAAGACACAAGGAAAATATTAGCCCAAGAGACTAAAGGATCACATAAACCAGAGACTCCACCAGCCTGAAACCAGAAGAACTAGATGGTGCCCAGCTACCACCAATGACCGTCCTGAGAGGGAACACAACAGAGAGTTCCAGATGGAGCAGGAGAAAAGTGGGGTGCAGAACTCAAATTCACGTAAAAAGACCAGACTTAATATTCTGACAGAGACTGGAGGAATCCCTGAAACTATGGCCCTCGGACACTTTGTTAACCCAGAACTGAAACCATTCTTGAAGCCCACTCCCCAGACAAAGATTAGACAGGACTACAAAACAGAAAATAATATACTTGAGGAGTGTGCTTCTTAGTTCAATCAGATACACGAGACCAAATGGGCAGCTCCTGACCAGAGGCAGGATGAGAAGACAGGAAGGGACAGGAACTGGTTGAATGGACACAGTGAACCCAGGATGGAAAGGAGGAGTGTGTTGTCCCATTGTATGGATTGCAACTAATGTCACAAAACACTGTGTGTATAAATTTTTGAACGAGAAATTAACTTGAGCTGTAAACTCTGACCTGAAGCACACACACACACCAAAAAAAACCTCTGGCATAACTGAAAAACTCAAAAGATAATTCTGGACAATCTACTCTATTCCATGGATTCAGCTGTCAGTTCATGGGTCAGCACACTGTTTTGAATCTTGTAAATTGATGGCTTGTATTAAAATCTGACAGAGCAATCTCCCTCCTCTAATCCATTTCCAATTTGCATCCTTTTGCTGAGATTTTTTTGAAATTATGTTAGATCTATAAATCACTTTGGGCAGAATCAGCATCTTTTCCCAATATTTAGTCTTCCCACCTAAGAACAGTGATTGCTTCTCCATGAACAGGAGTCTGAAATTTTTCATAGTTTTCTTCATGTAAGTCCTGCTAGTACAATATATTTTTATAACATATTTATAAAAGTTGCTAGTGAAAAGAAAACATTATAAACTATGGTTTATGTACATGTTTTAAATACGTTTAATTCTGTGCATATGATACTTAGCAAACTGCGTTTTTAGACCTTTTCTGAGAAAAACCATCTCTTATTTAATAGCAATCAGCTAGTAACTAGAGGAATGTGTACAGCAAGAGAAAGTCATTTAGGAGGCAAAAGTGTTTACGATTAATATTCTGCCTTACTTCTAAAGCTCAGACACACTTTTTAAAAATTTCCATCCCTAAATATCTATCCTAACAGTAAATGTTGAGGATATCATCAATATAAAAAAACAAAAACCAAACTCACTGCCGTCGAGTCAATTCCAACTCATAGCAATCCTATAGGACTGAGTAGAACTGCCCCTACAGGGTTTCCAAGGAGTGGCTAGTGGATCTAAATTGCCGACTTCTTGGCTAGCAGCCAAGCTCTTAACCACTGCGCCATCAGAGCTCCATCATCAATATAGAAGCAGTAAAATGTTATGTTTGCAGAAACTTACCAGAAAACTCAGCCCTACTGAACTCTAGCTGAAAGGTGTTCAATGTACTGTCCTAAACTCTACAATGCAGAGTCACCACTAATCCATGCTAAGGCAGTTTTTCTTTAAAATTCAAAACTGTACCATTGAGACTTTTACACCTAATCCATCTAAAATCAGACACCTGGCTTATTATTAGAAATATGAGTCAATCAAAGGTTGGCTGTCCTGACTCAGCTAAATGCCCACTGACATTAGTGAGACCAAAAGGCACATTTAACTGAAACCTTTTTAATGTGGTTGGAGAAATAAACAGTGAGACAAAAGTATGAATTTTATTTTTGGCTAACGTACTCAAACTGACTATTTGCTGCAGAAAATAGTTACTGCATTTTAAAACTTCTATTCTTCCAAAATGAACGTAACCTTTTTCTCTTTTGAAAAACAAGTCTCTTACTCCTCAGCTCAACAGGAAAAATAACTAGCTGAGTTCCTCCGCTAAGCTCCAAAACCACATTCCAAACTTAATAACAGAGAAGCTGAACACTTTACGGCACAAAGGCTCAGTGTGCATTTTTAATGGACACAGTGAACGCCTGCCTTTGTAGCAGCCTGCATTATTTTTATTCTTTCATTAGCCTAGTGTTCTTGTATAGAGAAAAAAAATGCCAGGAATATTAATATTTTCATAAACATCATGGCAATGAACTTGGAGAAGCCAAGATATACTAACCAGAATCACAAATATTTTTCTTCACTTGAATAAATTAATCCTCTAGTGTCAAAAACCTTTTGCATTAACTTAAAAATCTGAAGATAATTCAACATTTTCTAGTGCTCAAAAGACAAGATGCTTGTAGAGTTTGAGAAAGGAAAAAGGCATGGTGACATATGGACAGTTAATGTTCTCGTAGTAGTATACTTACTGTTTCAGACAACTTTCTACTTTCCACATAAAGAAACAACCAAAAGTGAATTCCCAGTTGTTTCTTCATGTAGAAAGTATATCAAAGTTAACTAAAGGCAAAACTTACAAGGTGTTTTTATTAGCTGTAGCTAAAATTATAAACACAGAGAGCATAAAAAAGTACGTAGAATAAATTTTTTAAAAAAAGCTTTATTTCTGTCTTTAAATTAAAAAAAAAAAGTGTGAGGGGTTTTACTACAAGGAAGAGCAAAATAGAGAAACTTGAAAATTATCTGCAACCTTTGAACAAACCACAATCACCTAGCTGACAGGGAGGTAGATATAATGATGGTCCTACTTAGTCACCAGCGTGGTTCTAGGGATTAATAGAGTTTGTGTATTTAAGAAGGTGCTGGGTGGATTCAGGTCAACAAACTGAGTCATGTTTGCTCAGGTGAAAGCTAAAAATAACCACTCCTCAATATTCCTAGGATAGTAATGCATTATCACCCAGCTGCCCCAGCATACATTCTAAAGTCCCATTTACCCACTCCAGAAAGGTCAGCAGTTCAAACCCACCAGCCGCTCCGCAGGAGAAAAGACCCGTGGATTTGATCCCATAAAGATTTCAGCCTAGAAAACCCTATGGGGCAGTTCTACTCTGTCCTATAGGGTTGCTATGAGTCAGAATCAACTCAACAGCACACAACAACACCCATCCATAGCACACTATTTTTTAAAACCAATGGGCCAAAAGCTACTTCTACATCAGTACAATCTGGTAGGTACAACACTGGCCAAAAATTAATATGCCCAGTCACTGGGAATTGGTTAACTTATGGTAGGTTAAGATAGCATTTAGAGTATGCACAGAAGTTATAAAAGCCATGAGCCACTCATTGAAAACACTAGCCTATCTGGAGTTTAGTTCTTCTACTATGTCAAACATTGGTTTTTTTTTTTTTTTTTCTTCCCCTACCTACACTTCAACACAATAATTTTGGCTTCTATCTCTCCACTATAGAGAACATGAATTGTGAAGTGTGACACTACATGACATTTAATTTTAGAATGATAAAGCAATAAGACTTCTAACAAATTCAAAGTTATGAAGCACTGCACACACACACTGAAGCTGATATTACATTCAACAAATATGTCTTGAGCACCTACTATGTGCCAAGCACTGTGTTAGATGGAGTCAACCTGATAGAGACAAGCCATGTGGAATGTACAATTAATGGGGAAAACAGACAATAAATAAATAATTACTGAAAATATTCATTACAATTGTGGCGAATATCATTATTATCCTGACGTTACTAAAAAAGGGCAACAGTCAAATATTTGAGGGGTACGAGAAATGAATTTACTAGAACGAGACCCAAAATTCCCGTGATCATAACAATGTAACCTCAGATAAAAATGAAAGTGAATAATGACTAAAAATGTACTTCTTTTCGAGGAATAGTCATTGGCCCAGTCAGCTTCCCGTTACCTCATTTCTAATGGCTATCCAGTCTACAATTTACTATGCAAACAACTACTACCAGCTATCATCCTCAAAGTTGAGTCAACAACAAATCATTAGCCCCTACTCCCTCCAGAACCTATAATTAAAGAGTTGGCCAGAGATACAAGACTTGGTTGCCTCCTGAAAAAGTTAAACTACAACTAAAAATGTTGACATGACACATGGTCTCTGTTTAAGCCAAAAAAGACTATCTATTTTTTGGCTTTATTACAACTAAAGATTCCTTTAGCAATTATCTAGACGTCTTACTATTACTCTTATGTGGTTACTGGGCTAAGGATAGAAAGCAACAGTCCCAGGACCTGAATTGCTCACAGTCTGGTGTGGGAGGCCGACAAGTTGGTGGAGAATTATATCCTGATTGAAAGCTGCTCTGGTGGGGGTTTGCACAAGGATGCTTACGGAGCAGAGAGGACTGGGGGTGGCTGCTTATAAGAGGCCTGGACTTAGCCTCTCAAGAGAGCAGGTGTTAGCCAGGGTAGAAAGGGGAAGAGCAAGGGATAAAGGCTTTGAGAAAGAGCATGCGCTGGCTTATGGGATATCTAGAAAATCACATTTTCTGTAGATGAATGTTTCAGTATTAAAATTTTAAAAGAGATTATTTAACAGGTAAGTGTGCAGCACTGCTCCTATCTTTGTTTGCCCCTCACTTTCCCCAACCAGTAGAATAATTCTACTAGGGTGGCTTGGCTTCTATTCTGAATAGTCTCTGCTCCACTCTATAAAAACCAAGCCAGATGACAAGTCAGTTCTGACTCATGGCAACCCCATGTGTATCAGAGTAGACCTGTGCTCCATATGGTTTTCAATAGTTGATTTTTCAGAAGGAGGCTGCCAGGCCTTTCTTTCAAGGCACCTCTGGGTAGACTCAAACCTCTAACCTTTTGGTTAGCAGCCAAATGCGTTAACTATTTGCATCACCCAGGGACTTAAGACAGTACACAGACACTTGAGATCCAGCACCCACAATTAACAAAGAATTTGTATTTTGGGGAACAGCCCTGGTGGTACAGTGGTTAAAAGACGAAAGGTCAGCTGTTCAAATCTACCAGCAGCTCCTTGGAAACCCTACGGGGCAGTTCTACTCTGTTCTATAGGGTTGCTATGAGCTGGAACCGACTCGACGGCACCTAACAACAACATTCCTTCTAAGACTCTTATCTCTATCCTATAGCAGGCCACAAGGCCAGACATGAGACCTGCTAGGAGAAGGGGGAGCAGCTGGAAGGTGGTCAGGGTGGGAAGGGAGAAGTTCCGCCTACTATTCTCAAAACCGGGCCTCCAAAGGGCCTTTGAAGTCTCAAATATCAGGTAATAGCCTTCACATAAATCAGAGGAAGAATGTCTGCCTCACAACAAAGCTGATATTTAAAGATTAGTCTGCTTCAGCCTACAAGGGGAAGGAATGTGAAGAACAGACCAGTTAAAAGGGGAATTCATGTTTATAAGCATTAATAGTTGGAACCCCTCAATGTGAAAAGTAATGATTTTAAGGAAAAATGGCCCAAGACAGAAATATTCTAGAGAATTTTATTTTTACCACCGCATTTAGCTAACATAAATGGCAACAAAACTATACAAATTCATTTAAAAACACAGACAATTGGCGGTAGATATTTTCTTCTACTGACTCAAGAGAAAGGTCAATTTAACTTTCTTTTTTCATTTTTAAAAACTAACTTTATTTTTTAGAAGAGTTTTAGATTTATAGAAAAATTGTGAAGATAGTACAGAGAGTTCCATGTGCCCTGCATTCAATTTAACTCTTAAGACCTAGTTTCAGTTAAAAATTTATCTGCTATTTAAAAAAAAGAAAAAAAGCTTGCTATCAACATCTCTGTACCAGTTAAGAAAACATGAATGTTTGGTGTATATTTATCTATGGTTTTATCATGTCATTTATTTATTCTCCACCTTGTTTCATAAAAGATTTTGGGTGCTCGCTTCGGCAGCACATATACTAAAATTGGCATGATACAGAGTAGATTAGCATGGCCCCTGCTCAAGGATGACATGCAAATTCGTGAAGCATTCCATATTTTTAAACTGTTTTGTTCTGTAAGCCTTCATCTAAAGTGAGAATAGAAGCACAATTGGAAGAGGGTAGCCGACGTCAATGAACTGTGCATGTAGAAATTTTTGAAATGGTGTATCTTTGGCTATGTATATTTTCACCAAAAAAAAAGTCGAGAAGGGAGAGGGTTGACATGTTGTGGGGTTGTTAACCAATGTCATAAAACAATATGTGTACTAGCGTTTCATGAGAAACTATTTGTTCTGTAAGCCTTCACCTGAAGTACAATAATAAATAAATAAATAAAAGATTTTGGGCTACTAGAAAGTGAGTATTAGACTTCATTAGAAAAATAATTGGGACTGATTTAAAAGGATAGAATTAATGTTTGGGGGAGCACTAAAATTTACTTGGCCTATGTCTATAGTTAGAAAAGTTGAGAACAAAGGCAACAGCTGGATAATGTAAGCCCCCACAACTTTTATCTGAAATATAAAGATAAGTGGTTCAGTATCCATTTCACTTTGTAATATTGGGACAACCTCCACTGGCTGGCTATGAATGATACTTTATAAGAAGTTAATAAAAAACTATATACCTAAATTTGTTCTAAGCTTTCCCTCCCTGAATATTTATGCTTGCCTTAATGAGAATGTGTGTAAAATGTATTGGAAATTTAGATCTTTGGATAATTTCAGGGTTTTTTTAGAATTTTTTGATGTGCAAACGCTTGTAGAAGGGATAAAGGAAACATAGTTGGTAGAAACCAAAGAAACTAGATTAATTCCTCTTATTTATACAACTATAATTTTTATTCCAATGTCTCAAAAGCACTCATTTAACATAAAAGAATCTGCAGTTAAACATAGAAATTAGCTTTTAAATGTGCTAGATAGAACACCCTCATTCCGAGGGTGTGCCTTTCTCAAACTCAAATGCCTCTGTTGGTTAAGCCTGCTCAAAAGGAAACCTATGGAATATACCTATATGACTTAAGTAGCCAGAGCATATTATTGAGTTGAGTTGTGAGGTCTTGGACAACTAGCACTTGTTGGAGCCACTTCTGCTTACCATTCACTCAAAGTCAGTTCCTAAAAAGATTTATTAGTATCTGCCTCAGCATGTATCCAAATTTTAGAATGTCTCATAACAACTGCTTCAAAAATTTCAGCTAAAAAAAAAAAAGGTAAATATTTGTGTTGAACTGACTTTGTGCTTAGCGATTAACTGAGTCAGTCTGTTAACTCCTTTACTGAAGCTGCTCTGACATTATAACGGCCAGGCACTCATTCCACCTCTGTCACTTATTTTGAAGATGAAATTCTCCTATATTTCAACCATGCCAATTAAATCTTACTAGATTACTAAATAAAATATTATTTCACAATTCCATCTCAATTACTGGAGAATTAAAAGTTGGTCTGCAGGGCCTAGATCTGGGAGAAGTTTGAGTGTTTGGAATTATCGTAGCTATGTTCTAGCGCATGTAATGGGATACTCTTAAGTGAAATATAATTAATTCTTGCCAGTGGTTTTCAGTAAGTAGTTAATTATGCTAAAATCTGTTCTAGGAAAGCTAAATTTTTAAACACAGCAGAACATCCCTATCCACAACCACCACCAAAACACACAAACACACACATACAAACACACATCACATAATTATTTGTACTGCACACACACAAAAAATTGAGCACTTAAAATAGTTTCCTAAAACATGACACAGACATTTTGACAGCAACGTCTCAGAATTTGTAGCAAACATTTGTGTAAATTCATTCTGACTCAAAAAATACTGAAAAATAGTATATGTTTTCAATATAGGCTGATGAGAATTTTAAATGCTTGGCCTACAGCCTCCATTGTTCTGGAGCCAACGATGTAGCAGCTTTGAAGAATAGAAGAATTACTTTATATTTGTCAGAATCTACAGAGCAAACAAGCAGTGCACTTGGCTTACATTCTTTGCCTGGCTTGGATCCCACGGAGTTGAGGAGTGTTGGAACTCAGAGAGGAAAAAAAAAATTAGAGTGCTTTAGGACACTGAGCCAAACTCTTACATAGTATTTGAAATGCTGTGGTAAACATGAAATTATTTTAGTCTCAAGATTGGTGCCAGTTTTTTTTTAAATAATAAAGAGCACATAAAGGACCCTGTCAGAGATTCTGTACATAAAATGTGGCAACCATTAGATGTGCTAATTGAAGGAGCATCCAGTGGCCTGAATTGGAATTAAATAACTGACCCTTGTCTTTGGTATCCAGCAGCAAGGAGAGGCTAAATCAAGAAGCCTGACAGAAGTACATCAGATCACCAATTCTAACCTCTATCCCTGGAAAATGCCTGTAATGACTGCTTCTCCATCTCTCTAGAAATACGTGAAACAGCAAAACCTAAATAGACATGAAGGGAACACAAAAGACATCCACAGAAGAACCAAATGGCTCATCTGTTGATGCTATTGCCCACTGCTCGGCAAACCAGTCAGTACAGCTAAATTTTTGACTTGGTGCCCAGTGCTTCAAAGTCAGCAACCTTTCAGCCAAAACGCTGTGGAATGCAGCCAAGACCACCTACGGAAAGTGAATTATAGCATCTTATAATTTACTACCTTAGGCTATGATCTCATAAACCCAGCGTGGAGGGTGAACCACCTCTTGTGTAGGAAATCTCTCAGAGCCAGCCCCTGTAGAGGCCCCCAAAACTGCTCTGGCAGAGCTGAGGGGGTTGGAGGTGACAAAAGGTTGGACAAGTGCCTCTACTTACTGAGCGAGCTCGCCAGTGGCAAACTTATGTATCAGAATTTTAGGGTAAGGAAATCCCAAAACAAAATCTAGAAGAAATAGTCAGCTTCATTCTAAAACAGCTGTTACACTCTGTACATTTCAGGAATTTATTATTTACGATTCATTATTATCAGACATTTATTATTTATATATTAAAGATAGTCTTTTATCAATATTATTATCAATGTTAATGATAAACGTGACTAATAACTAATATGTGGATTGTACATATTTCGTTTCACAGAACACTTTCACACACATAGACCACCTAATCCTCATAATAAAAACAGACGAAGTCATTATAATTAACCCCATTGCACAGTTCAGGAGATGAGTGGTTTCTGTCCCATTAGTTAGGTGGCAGAGGTAGGACTAGAACCGAGACCTGACTTCATACCCAGTGCTCCTTTCAAGACACCACATTGCCTCTTATGCAGGCAAACAATGGGGCAACTGACTCAGGAAAGGGTGAGTTTTCCATCCATGGAAACCTTCAGGAAGTGACAGAATAGATAGGAGCCTGAAAGTTCCTCTCAGCCACACCAAAATGAAAGTCTGTTCGCTCATGCGGGATGCTAAAGACTCTGGATGGATTCCTTAAGGCCTAACATAAAGCTGTATGCAGCTTGATTTATTTTTCTCCCTTCTCTGACCAGTTTCAGAGAAACAGATAAAAGCCATTAAAGGCACAAAAGTATCGGGTGTTCTAAAGAATCAAAAATTTAGTTTTAGACAATGCATGCTGAAGGTAAGGTCGAGCAAGGCCTATTAATGACTTTTTATGGAATTTTACATATGCCAAAAATAATTATTCCTCGTTCCCTGATTATTCAAATAAAAGGCAAGGCCTTTATAATTCGTGAATTCTTTTGCTAGAATTGGGGGTAGGAGGAAATTTTACAGGTAACTGCAGTTTTAACATTCATTCTTAGAAAGTATTGTTTTTCTTTAAATATTGACATAATCAAATTAAGTAAAATCACTAGAAAACATAAAATATCTTAATATTTTCATTAGATCTAGGTTCTGTTCAAGTGCCACATCTTTCAATTTTAATGCTTACTATGTGCCAGGATCATTACCTATTCTGGTGTCAATATCATCTGGTTTACATCTTTGTTACAACATTCTACTTTTTTTGCAAACATAACTTCTGCCTAAAGGCAGGGACCACATCTTATTCGTCTTTGTGGCATCAAGTGAGCAAAGAGACTTGACTATGTAAGTCCTCCAAACCTGTGTTGAACTATTTACAGTACTGCCCTCCTGGGTCTTTATGTCATAGTAAGCACATTAATTTATGCTTGTATTTACCCACTAAACTTTTATCATACTAGACATCATTTAACAATGCCACAGTGGATTCATGGCTTGCCTGTATGAAAGCACAATCAAGAGGATATTCAGAGACAGTTTGGGAAGAAGCCATTGCTGCCTTCTATGATGCCAATGGAACACATGTGTCCAAATCTAGGCTCCCTTCCTATAAATACTCATGCATATCCATATCAACGAATATATGAGTACTGAAATTTTGAGGATCAAAACGAAATTGTCCTAAACTAAAACACTGCTGAACACAATCCACAGGGAGAAACGTGTTTATATGTCAAAAGAAATGAGACAGACAACAGCAAACAAAATAAGGTAATTTTTGAAAATTTTCCCCAAAGGGTTCACAGCCAACACTAAAAGTATGAGAGTATGTTTAGATGACTGTCCTCGGGTGGTGTCATTGTTAACTGCTGTCCAGTCAGCCCCCAACTCATTGGGACCCCATGTACAATAGATGATCGGTTGTGGATCGGACCCTTGTGATTCCTAAGGTTGTCACTGGTTGATTTTTGGAAGTCGATCACCAGGCCTTTCTTCCTAGTCTGTCTTAGTGTGGAAACTCCACTGGAACCTGTTAAGCACCATAGCAACATGCAAGCCTCAATGACAGACAGGTGGTGGCTATGCATGAGGTGTACTGGCCAGGAATCAAACCTGGGTCTCCTGCATGGCAGGCAAAAATTCTACCACTGAACCACCACTATCTCTGCTCTTTGGCACAGTGCTGGGAAACTGAAGTTCTCAAAGGCACAACTTACAGTGGTTTATCCTATGCAAGTACTGCCCTGAAGGGATCAAGGCCTGGATGTATAAAATGTACAAATGGGAGACAAAATGGGATAAAATACTCACATTTTAGCTTCAAATGCATGTAATTAATGGTTGCATAATTTGAGGATTTTATGACAATAGCTATGTTCTTAGAATGCACATAGGGAAATTTTGGGCAGTTTCACTAATATCCTCCAAGCAAGACTCACCAGAGAAGAACACAAACACTCTCTGCTAAATGTATCACATTTTATTCCTGAGGTCAAATCTGCTAAACAGGCTCAGATAAAAACCTGAGCCAAGAAACCCTCTGGTGTATGTATGTACTAAATGAGTTTATCTCTCTGCCCCCAATAAATTCCATACAGGAGTTCTCAAAGAACTAATAAAGAAGAGCAATGAAAGACTTCCAGTGTGGAAGGAATTGTGGAGCAAGGAAGGGTATCTGAAGTCTTGAGATGGCATGTGTAGCTTCAGAATGGTGACAGGCAAATGCAGTTGTAACTGGAGGGAAGAGCTATTTAGGAGGAAGAATTTGTTGGCCTTGTTAATTTATGTCCCTGGGTAGTACAGTTAATGGACCTGGCTGCAAACTGAAAGACTGGAGGTGCCTCAGAAGAAAGGCCTGGAGATCTACTTCCAAAAATCAGCCATTGAAAACTCTAAGGAGCACAATTCTATTCTGACACACATGGGGTCGCCATGAGTCAGAACTGACTGGACAGCAACTGTTTTTGTTTTTTGTCTCATTTTGTTTTGTTTTTTGGATGATTAATGTGGAATGTGAGTAGGTAGAAGTAGTCAAGGATGTCCCCAAGTCTCTTGCATGGACAGCAGATGGATGGTGATGTATCCACTGAGAGAGGGCTCAAAGGAAAATGGGAGCTATGTCATATCACAGGTAGAACTGTGTTAGAAGCTGAAGGTGGATAGCCTGGAAAAGAGCTCAGTGTAGGGAAGGGGAGCAAAACAAAAGGTCAAATATGTGAATGACTAAGATGTGGAGGAGGAGTTAGATTTATTTGGGGTTGTCCCAAAACTTGAATGTTCTAAGGAAGGAAATCTGAGATCAATAAAAGTCAGACTGGCCCAAAGGTAACCTGACCAGTTGAAGACACCGAGCTGCCCATGCCTGTGAGTAGAGGTGCCCCTGTCAGTAACCTGGGGAGTGCAATAGGTGCAGAGAACATTCAAGCACCGGATGGGGTGGAAAGAAGACCTTTAGGGCCTCTTCCATCATTAGCATTCTGAGTGCCCTTCATATACTTATAGCTTCAGTTCTGGGCCACAAATGGGTCTGCTGTTCCTTAGCTACTGTGAGTTTGAGGATAAGAATCGTGGTGGAATAAACTGTCCCAGGAACCAAGACAGCTGAGTTCTAGCACTGGATATGCTGCTGTTCAGGCATATTATCTGACCAATTTGGGACCTCAGTTTTTTCAACTGTAAAAGGTATTATTTTAACTGTCATATATTTCTAATTTAGAAATTCTATACATCTAAAGGGTATGTACACTGTATGTCATGGTGAAAGTCCATCTTTCAAGGTTGAAAAATACAACCTTTTAAATTAGGGTCAACTTACATGCCAAGAATACAGGCCACCAAGCCTTCCTCATTTTCCTTATATTTTCACATCTATTAGAGGAAGACACCTTAATTGTCCTACTCTGTCCTATTATAGTTTGGGGTCTGAATGGGCTCAGGTGTTTTCTATCTTCCAACAACTGGTGGGACCAACAAACTGCTCCAGAAAGCAGAGGCAAGCTTCAGCCCACTATGCAAAACTTCAGAATGATCTCTATATGGTTAGGGGAAGGCGGGTCCAGACCAATCGTAATGAAACTTTCTGGGGAAACAAAATACTCCATTCCAGCTTCCAGCCAACGGCCCATATACTCACAGTCGAATACGACACAAAAGCATTCCAATACAATGAAATAACTTGGACCAGGTCCGACCTCTATTTTTCAGGATGATAAAGTAAGTTCAACAGAGCTAAGCCTATTATTCAGAAGAATTGGAAGTCGTGGTATACACTGCCCTAAGCCAAGACATCACTGGCAAAATTTGCTGATGAAACAACAATTCATAACGTTCACTCAGATTTTCATTTAAACTGCTGGATTCCTTATATATTTAAAAAATTATCCAGATTACCCTCTACACAAAAATATGTCAAAAGAGAAAACAATGATCTCAGTGCTGCAAGGGCATTGCCTTCACAGGAATGATTCTTCATGCTGCTGAAGGTATCCACAAAAATAGGATACAATTAAAAGCAGCAGCTACAGGCTCAGAAAAATGTGGTTTCAAATCTCAGCTCTATCATTTACTAGCAGTTTAGCTGGGCAACTTATATAGCCTTATAGAGCCAGTTCTCCCTTTGTAAAACTCTGCTAAGAGTACCCACCTCCCAAGTCAGTTGTGAGGATAAAATAACTAACAGAAAGAGCCCATTACAGCCTGACAGAGACTGGAGAAACCCTGAGAGTATGGCCCCTGGGCCCCTTTTAGTTCAGTAATGAAGTCACTCCCGAGGTTCACCCTTCAGCCAAAGATCAGACAGCCCCATAAAACAAAACGAGACTAATGGGGCACATTAGCCCACGGAAAAGGACTAGAAGGCAGGAGGGGACAGGAAACTGGTAATAGGGAACCCAAGGTCGAGAAGGGACAGTGTTGACATGTTGTGTGGTTGTTAACCAATGTCATAAAACAGTATGTGTAAATGTTTAATGAGAAACTATTTGTTCTGTAAACCTCCATCTAAAGTACAATAAAAAAAAGAAGAAGAAATATTCAAATTGCCAACTTTTAGGTTAGCAGTCAAGTGCAAACCATTTGCACCACCTAGGGATACTGGATAAAAGTACCTGTGTAAAAACTGCTAAGACTTGTCAAAATTCTGGAGGCAAGAATATAAATAATAAAGTTCAAAACCTGTAAAAAAAAAAAAAAAGAAAGAAAGAAAGAAAGAGCCTATTACAGTATCTTGTACATAGTGAGTCTTGATAAATGTTAACTATTTATAGTGACATATCTGGGTGGTACAAATGGTTAAGGAGCTCAGCTTCTACCTGAAAGGGTGAAGGTCTGACTCCACACAGAGATGCCTCAGAAGAAGGGTCTGGGGATCTACTTCTGGAAGATTACAGCCATTGAAAACTTTGTGGAACACAGTTCTACTCTGACCCACGTGGGGTTGCCATGAGTCAGAACTGACTCCTCAGCAAGTGGTATACATAATAACAGTGCTGTCGGCAGATGGAGAAGAAAATAATCTGGTGGGAGATGATGATACACCCCCTCCTCTGTGTTCTGTCTTCCAACATTCAAGGAACCAGAAGGTCTGGATCTTGGAGCACTAAAACAATAGGTTCTCCTCTCCTTTAATAAATAGCCCAGACAATCAGAGACGGTTCTATAAGAATTTTAACTTGAATGTCTAAGGTATCTTTCTTGAGAAATATCAGAAATATCACAGGGATACTCCAAATAGCCTATTGTTTGAGGGAACAAAGAATTAGTTTCCTCTTCAGTAAAATGAGATTGTAACATTGATCTGAATTTTTTCACAAATTATTATAGCTATGGCAGAGTAAAAATTATTAACATGAGTCTTTCCTACCCTTTCCCCTCCTCCCTACAGATAAAGAGAATTCTGATTTTCCCTTTTCTGTTGCTTCACCTTACCTGCCCTCCAATGAAGGCTTTAACTATTGCTAGACAGATTCTCTGAGTTTTCATTATACACAATTAAGAGGAAGGGGACAGGTAGAAGAGATGGGCTTGGGCTGGGGGAGGAGTTTTGTCAAAGGAGATGTATGGGGGATTTTCGAAGAGACAGGTTAGAAGAATCAAAGTGAACAGGAAAGAAAAGAGAGCTTTCTAGTAGTATTGCTTCAGATTATATGTCCCTTCACTGTAATTCAACAGTATGAACAGAAAACTGAAGTTATTAAGTCATCTTAGCTTCATTTTTGGTTGACTGCCTATTTCTCTGACAGGCTCATCACTTTGAGACTCGACCAAAGAGATCATACTGAGACTGGTCAAGTCTTCAATAACGGCAACATAAGAAAATAAGATAGCAAGTGTAAACATCTTACACAAACCATCGCCAGGATTTATTTAAATAAGACTTGACATTGAGAATGTTGGGAAGGACGGATATCTTAGAAAGGCACGTTAGGATTATGGGGCTAGAGCTACATGAGGCTGGAGCTACAGCTACACTAGATCATCATCTTATTTCCATATTTTGTTCAAAGTCTGGGCTCCTCACAGAGAGCCAGACCTGCGAACTCCTTCTTAATACTCCTGGCTGCCCTGACCCATCTCTCTAGCCCAGAGGTTCTCAACCTCCGCACTAGTGACATTTTGCACTTAACAATTCCTTGTTGTGTGGGGCTATCCTGAACATTGTAGGATGTTTAGCAGCATCCCTGGCTTCTATCCATTAGGTGCCAGTATCAGTCCCCCCACCCCTAGTCATGATAATCAAAAATGTCTGCAAACATTGCCAAATCTCCCCTAGGGGGGAGGGGGCAAAAAATCACTTCTGGCTGAACATCCCCTTTTCTGTCCCAAAAAGGGGAGAAAGTTAGTTAGAAATATTCATGGCCCACTAAGTGTCATGCTCCCTTGTCAGATTTTACAACTACATAGATTCCAAGTTCTCAACCATTCATAACCATGTGGTCACCTACCTGCTGAACGTATTGCATCAGGCTGTCATCTATAAATCATAAATAATAATGACAGCTACCATTTTTTGGATATTGAATATTTTTTATGTGCCAGGCATTGTGCTATGGAGATTTAATGGGATTTTCAATCTCATACAGTAGTAGGTGGTAGACATTTTTATCTTCACTTGTTGTTGTTGTTAGGTGCTGTCAAGTCAATTCCAACTCATAGCAACCCTGTGTACCACAGAACAAAACACTGCTCGGTCCTGTGCCATCCTCACAATTGTTGTTACACTTGAGCCCATTGCTGCAGCCACTGTGTCAATCCATCTCATTGCTTCCTCTTTTTCCCTGACCTTGTACTTTACCAAGCATGATGTCCTTCTCCAGGGACGGATCCCTCCCGACAACATGTCCAAAGTATGTAAGACGTAGTCTTGCCATCCTTGCTTCTAAGGAGCATTCTGGTTGTACTTCTTCCAAGACAGATTTGTTCGTTCTTTTGGCAGTCCATGGTATATTCAGTATTCTTTGCCAACATCATAATTCAAAGGAGTCAATTCTTCTTTGGTCTTCCTTATTCATTGTCCAGCTTTCACATGCATATGATGCAATTGAAAACACCATGACTTGGGTCAGGTGCATCTTAGTCTTCAAGGTGACATCTTTCCTTTTCGACACTTTAAAGAGGTCTTTTGCAGCAGATTTGCCAATGCAATGCGTCTTTTGATTTCTTGACTGCTGCTTCCATCGGTGTTGATTGTGGATCCAAGTAAAATGAAATCCTTGACTTCAATCTTTCCTCCATTTATCATGATGCTGCTTATTGTTCCAGTTATTCATTTAGAGATGAATAAAATGAGGCTCTGAAAATGTAAATAACTTATCTGAGGCCACAGTCAATAGGTGGTTGAACTGAGGTTTGAACTTAAATCCACAGAAGTACAAAGTCTTTGTCTTAAAAAAAAACATTGCTGTCAAGTCAATTCCAACTCATACTGACCCTAAAGGACAGAGCAGAACTGCCCCATAGGGTTTCCAAGGAGTGGCTGGTGGATTCACACTGCCGACCTTTTGGTTAGCAGCCAAATGCTTAACCTCGTTGTCATAGGCTACACCATTTCTCCCGATCAAAACAACCAGAACAGAGATATATACAAAATGTGCTTGCCATAGATACATCAGTTAAAATGGTGGTGGGGCTTCACAAAGGCCAAACACAATCTTGTTGTTGTGTGCCATTGAGTCAATTCTGACTCATAGTGACCCTAGAAGACAGAGTAGAACTGCCCCATAGGATCTCTAGGCTATAATCTTTATGGGAGCAGACTGCCAGGTCTTTTCTCCTGTGGAGTAGCTGGTAGGTTTGAATCACTCACCTTTTGGTTAGTAGTGGAGCGCTTAACCATTGTATCACCAGAACTCCTAAAACACAATCTTGTGCTTCATTAATGGCATTAACATGTCCAGTACATAGACTATTGTAGGACTCAGTGTTCTCTGCTCTGAGCTAACCACCAGGAGTATGGATGCCTTTGTTCTAAGGACACTAACCAGCTGATTTTTAAACTACAGATTTTCTACTGAAAACAGGAAAGTGGTGGTTTCCTCTAAATAGAAAGCAAAGCAAAGCTGGTTGTCATAGTAGCAAAGGTAAACTTAATCTTGACCGGGAATGCAATGACCAGAAAGGGACAGCAAGTATGGTAAGGAGTTTAAACCAGACACCCAAAACCCTGATTCATAGTGACCCTATAGGACAGAGTAGAACTGCCCCATAGGGTTTCCAAGGCTGGTGGATTCAAACTGTCAACCTCTCGGTTAGCAGTTTAACTGGATTGAAAAACGAACCAAGCTGTCTGGAGAGCAACCCATCACTGGAATGGACGGGTGCTGGCAGGGAGGTGGTCTCTGTAGGGAGACCCCAGTGTGGGTGAAGTTGGATTATACAAATTCTCAGGCCCTTCCAAAAGAAGTATCTCTGTTTCTTGAAAGAATTGGTAAATTTTGGGTTATCTACTGAAAACAGGCAAATGGGGGTCTCCACTGGGTAGAATGCACCAGCAGTAGCTCTTCATCAAAATAGCAGAGGTGAACTCCAACGCCAACTGGGAAGAAATGCCATTTAGGTGAGACCACATGAAAAAGGGGAAGAAACTATGTGGGGATTCTTTCATCTGTTGATGATCAGGGATAGAGCAGTAAGGGTAGGAAAAGACCAGAAATCAAGCAGCTCTTTCTGTTATCTTCCAAACCTAAGATGTTCTGATGCCTCTTTCACTGAATTTACGGCCACTTCCCACTATTTTAGGAGCCCTGGCAGTGCACTGGTTAAGTGCTCGGCTGCTAACCAAAAGGCTGGTGGTTCGAACCCACCAGCCACTTCTCAGGAGAAAGATGTGGCAGTCTGCTTGCATAAAGATTACAGCCTTGGAAACCCTATGGGGTAGTTCCACTCTGTCCTATGGGGTAGTTATGAGTTGGAATTGACTCAACAGTAATGGGTGTTTGGTTTTTCCCCACTATTTTGGCTTGAAAACTCTATTTTTAAAAGAAAATAGACAATCATCCAGCTAGGGAATAGCTAAAGTAACACTTACTTAGTTCCCTTTTAAGCACTAATATTAGCTTTGGTTTTATTACCCTTTATTTGCCATAAACCAACAATTCATT
Organism: Dugong dugon; assembly: GCA_030035585.1. Lineage (NCBI taxonomy): Eukaryota > Metazoa > Chordata > Mammalia > Sirenia > Dugongidae > Dugong > Dugong dugon. The sequence continues at coordinate 97,403,254 of CM057462.1, forward strand.
ATAAATTACCTCACCACTGGATCATAAGAACAGATAGGACAGGGCTAAACTTTCCTCTGGGAAATCCAACCACATAGCAAATTTGCAGGACCTGTCCTGGAAAAAAATTTTTTTTACAAAGTCAACCTCTACCTAAGCATACACTCTTCCCCTGTAAAAGACAGGCGCTGAAAGGATAATAGGATGTCGTTAAAAAAAAAAAACAACTACACTGATTCATCTTTCCATATTAAATAATACTTACAAGAATTTTCCCTATCTCTTCATCTCCTGGGCACTCAGAGGGTTTACAGCCTCATTATTCCACACAACACCCGTTAAATGGGTACCAAAGATCATTATCCTCCTCTAATTTCTAAGAAAGCCAACTACAGAAAGATTAAATAAGTAAGGTGTCCAAGGTCACTCAGTAAGTCAAGATGCCTGGATTTTCCATTCAGGGCTTGTTTTCGGGACTTAGTGCAAAGCAACTGAACCCCGTAAACTCACTGAACCCTTCCCCCCAAGTCTCACCCACCTCTTCCCCATTTCTCACACACGTGAAACTGTCATCATCGAACCACAAATCTGCCACCATGCAGATCTTGGACAAGGATCTCCTACTAGGCCAGGCGCTATATCTGCAAGAAGCCTGGCCCCACACTTGACTTTGTTTTCCAAGTAGTATCGACCCACTCCTCAATCAAGTGAAGTTGATTCTGCCTGGCCGCATCTGGGAAATTTCTAACCCCTCAATTAGCTATTGCACAGTTAGTTTAATTCAGATGAGACAGAAGACAAAACAGTAGTGGTCTAAAAAAATGCCTCCATCATTCTGATTACAAAGGAGGCATGATTAACGAAGTTCCTTTTGTGACTAAGCTCCATTCTGAGAGCAAGAGAAAGAGCTTTCCGTTCCCCTTTTTTGATTGCTGAGTCTTTTCCTACTTGTCTCATCACCCACACAATCTGTTCACAGCCCAAACACACAATCCAGCCAGTCTTCGGAGAGTTCCTAAAACATTTATGTCATGAAAGCAGACAGGATGAACGGGACCTCATTTCCACAAAGGAGGACAGGACATGAAGCAAAAGAGTTCACAAAGGCAAATACAGACAGAGGCCGTGGGCTGAATGGATCTGCCCACAATGTCTACCACAATGCCAATCCTTCTGGGTATTTGTAAACCTTCTGGTCAATTTACATCCACCTCCAGGTTTTGTTCTGAAAACTCTATTGCTTTCAGAATGAGGGTTTTAAAAGAAAAATACAATTAACAAGTGAGGGAAGTCCAAGTCCATGCTTTAAGGATCCGTCAGTCTCTCTAGAACTTTAAACGTGAGAAAACCAAGTTAGGCAGACAAAGATACTAGTTCCAGCTGGCCCACCTCAGAGGGTTCAGACAATGCATATAAACCATTTAGCATACTTCTTGGCATACAGTAAGTGCTCAATTAAAGTTATCAAGTATTTTTACAGGAGCCCTGGCAGCACAATGGTTAAGCACTCAGCTGCTAACCGAAAGGTCGGCAGTTGGAATCCATTAGCTACTCTGCGGGAAGAAGATGTGGCAGTCTGCTTCCATAAAGATTACAGTCTTGGAAACCCTAAGGGGCAGTTCTACTCTGTCCTATAGGGTCGCTGTAAATTGGGATTAACTGGATGGCAATGGGTTTGGTTTTTTTAGTATTTTTTATCCTGTGTTGTTCTGTTTTATTAGTGCTATTTTCATATATGTCTTGCCTGTTTCCTCAGCTAAACTAGTACCACCTTATTTGTCTTTGGTGCATTACAAAAGATAAGTGCCTTCACATACATTGTTGTTGTTGTTGTTAGGTGCTGTCAAGTTGGTTCTGACTCACAGCAACTCTGTGTACTACAGAACCAAACACTGTCCGGTCCTGCGCCATCCTCACAATCGTGGTTATGCTTGAGCCCATTGTTGCAGCCGCTGTGTCGATCCATGTAGTTGAGGGTCTTCCTCTTTTTCGCTGACCCTCTGCCAAACATGATGTCCTCCAGGGACTGATCCTTCTTGATAACATGTCCAAAGTATGTAAGACGTAGTCTCGCCACCCTTGCTTCCAAGGAGCATTCTGGCTGTACTTCTTCCAAGACAGATCTGTTTGTTCTTTTGGCAGTGCATGGTATATTCAATATTCTTTGCCAATACCACAGTTCAAAGGCATCAATTCTTCTTCGGTCTTCCTTATTCATGGTCCAGTTCGCATGGATAATATACATTATCTTATTTAAATCTACAGTTCTAAACCAAACACCAAATTTGTTGCCACTGAGTCGGTTCTGACTCATAACGACCCTGTAGAACATAGTAGAACTGCCCCATAGGGTTTCCAAGGCAGTAGTCTTTACGGAAACAGACTGCCACATCTTTCTCCCGTGAAGAGGTTGGTGCGTTCGGACCCCCAGCCTTTTGGTTAGCAACTAAGCACTTAACCACTGTGCCACCAGGGCACCTTCCTATAGTTCTAGAGTAGGTTAAAACCAAGCCAGTTGCTGTCAAGTCGACGCTGACTCATGATGATCCCATGTGTGTCAAAGTATATATAACTGTGCTCCACAGAGTTTTCAATGGCTGATTTTACAGAAGTAGATATCTAGGATTTTCTTCCGAGGCACCTCTGGGTGGACTCAGTCTCAAACCTCTCAGTTTGCAGCCAAGCATGTTAATAGTTTACACCACCCAGGGACTCCAGATGTGATACCAGAAGTAAACCTAGTTTTCATAGCTGGCAAGTGGTGATTCCCTGACTAGGAACTCAACTCTGGTTTCACATTCAGTGCTCTCTTTCCATAACACCACAGATGAGCAGATTATCACATTTTATGCTTCTTTACACTCCCCAGAATTTAGCAAAGTGTTAAGATATACTTCAATCACCATCTAAAATGAATTTCCAATCTGCAGGTAGCCTAAAGACTCTGAGGATTTAATTTTAGTGCCTTTAACAAAAAGAAAAGAAATAAAAGGAAAGACCAAAGTATTTGGCTTTGAGGAAAGACATGCCTCTTTTTATTTGCCAAAGTAAAATTAATAACGATGTATAATCTCACCCATATGAAATAGCTAGAATAGGCAAATGTATAGAAACTAAAGTTTATCAGTGGTTACCAGGGATGGGAAGGAGAAGGAAAGGGGCAGTCACTGTTTAGGAATCATTGCATTTCTGTTTATGGTGACAGAAATTTGGCAGTGGGTATTGGTGATGGTTGCACAACATGATTCATGTAATTGATGTCACTAAACTGTACACGTGAAAAACGTTAAATTGGCAAATGCTGTGTTGTATATATATGTTTACAACAATAATAAAAAAAGGTGTCTTTAAATATAATGATTCTAATTAAAAAATAATAACAACACAGTCAACCTTCTCCTTACAACAATTCTGCTGTGTAGGTAGGGAAAGCATTACCAGGTTCCCTTAGCAAATAAGTAAAGGCAAGAGACTGAATGACATGCCTAAAAAGGCCAGTGGAGCTAGAACCAGATCTCGATGCTGAGCTCATGGTTTTCTCTATTAAACTCATTTTTAACTCAGTGCCTTGAATTAGGTGAATCTTGTCTTGGATTATATACGTTGCTTCAAATGACTGCCCCATAGTTCAAGGCCTAGGTCAAACCCTAATTCTTCAAAAAAAATTTTTTTATCTGATCTAAAAAATGCTTAGAACTCTTAGTTTAGTCCTTAAAGAGAAACTGTCGTATATTCTTGGTCCTGTCTCTCCAACCAAATTCAAGTTCCTCAAAGGCAAGAGCCATGTATGCACTTCTTCTGTAGTCCATGGCTAACCCAGTTCAGGGACAGCAGTGACATGTGCTGGCTCATTCCCTCTTCTGCCTCACAGACTCCCAGATGACCCAAAGAAACGTCAGGTCAGTATAACATCTACTAAAGTTTCCCAACTACCTTAGAAATCCTGCTCTGCTTGGGCAGTCATTAAATCTTCTCCTCTGCCTTCCAGAGCCTCATTTCAGCTGCTGGGACATCCTGTTGCCATCCATTTCACACAAACATCCAGCCCAGCAGGAGCACATGTTGTAATGAGCTTTGCTTCAAAGCCAGCAGCAGCCTGGCCAAGTTCCAGGAATTGTCACTAATGATCTTTGCCAGCCACTTGGTGCTCTGACAGTGGTCCCTGAACATACACACTCATACACACAGAGTTTCAACTACTGCTCTAGTTGGAAGAGCTGTGCTTGACAGAGGTTGTTTTGACCTGATTTTATTTTTTAATTGTTACAGAAGACCTATTCCATCAAAAATGAACAAATTCCTCAAATATACCATCTGCAACATAGCAGTGGCCTCCATCAAGACTCACCTTAAACTGAAGACATACCAAGTGTATCAGCCCGGTCTCTTTTGGTTGCAAGAGACAGGGAACCCTGATCAAAGTCACCTAAGCAAGACAATCGATTAATGAAGTGAAACTGAAAAATGTCCAGAGAGAGAGAACTGTCTTCAGGTGGTGATTATTTTGGGAAATCAAAGCATGTCATCAGTTCTCAGTTCTCTATTGTCCCTAAATTTCACTTTTTTGTATTAGCTTCATTCTCAGGCTTCATTGGAAGGACCTGGCAGTTCCAGCCTTATATTCACCAGGCTCAAATTCCGTAGAATAAGGAGGGGGTATCTCTTCCTGGTAGCCTCCACATAGGTCTCAGAATTCACTCCGATTAGACTAAGTTGTCCGCCGTGGTAGCATTTGACTGGGTCGCGTGCCCTTCCCCATTCTCAGTGCATGTGGTTTAAGATATGAAACGCCTCTTAAACCACAGGACTGACAGTGGGGAAGGAAAGCGTCACAAAAAAAAAAAAAAAAAAAAGTGACAAGGGCCAGAAAGCAGAAGGGGACAAGGAAGCTGGTGATAGGGAACCCAAGGTTGAGTAAAGATATTGTTGTTGCGTTGTGAGATTGTTAACAATTGTCATAGGGCAACATTTTTAGTAACTGTTAAATGAGGAACTATTTTGTTCTGTAAGACTTCATCTTAAGTGAGAATAACAGCACAATTCGAAGAGCGTAGTCAATGTCACTGAACTGTGCATGTAGAAATTTTTGAAATGGTGTATCTTTGGCTATGTGTATTTTCACCAAAAAAAAAAAAAAAAAGAGGTTGAGAAGTTAGAGGGTTGATATGTTGTGGGGTTGTTAACCAATGTTATAAAACAACATGTGTACTTCTGTTTAATGAGAAACTATTTGTTCTGTAAGCCTTCACCTGAAGTACAATAAAAAAAAATAAAATTAAAAAAAAATACAGGTCCTGCTATCAAAAGAACATTGGACAGCCAAAAACCAATAACCATCCTCCTCAAAAGGCTCTCCCTCTTTCCCTAATCTTGAAGATGCTGTGTTACAGGGATGATCAACTTTGGGAACAGTATAGTAAAGGAAAGAAACAACCAGGCAAGTCACAAAAGACTGTAAGTAGCCAATACCCATTGCTGTCGAGTTGATTCTAACTCATAGCAACCCTACAGGACAGAGAAGAACTGCCCCATAGGGTGTCCAAGGAGCAGCTGGTGGATTCGAACTGCTGACCTTTTCGTTAGCAGCCAATCTCTTAACCACTACGCCACCAGGGCTCCTAAATAGCCCATAAGCATATGAAAATATGTTCACCCTCATTAATAATTCACAGAAGTGAAAATGCTAAGGGAAGAATTAAAGATGTGCATAAGAATTTAACTACAATGAAGACTTTCCTAGTAATGTTTATAATAGCTCCCAAACTGGAAATACGTAACTGCCCAACAACAGGACACTGAGTAATTTAATTATGGTACATCCAATACAACAGGATATCATACACAGAAGAGTCAGTACAGTAGGCAACCATATCACTAGTAAACTAGTTTTCTTCTCATCTCTGCGCACCCTCAACAGGCTAAAATGTGTTGTTCCTTTACGGAGATATTCTTCGTACATTTGTTCAACAATTACGTACGGGAACGTGTGAATGCTGCATGGGGGAAAGTAAAGAAGATGGACGACAGATGTCATTTACTTGTCCTGGAAAACAGCTCAAAAAAGTAATGTCTGGATAATATACAGTGACTTCTATAATAATTCTATATTCTAGTAACTAAGCTTTTTTCTCATTCTTCATCCAATAATTTAGGAATTCATCTTTAAACTCCCAGAGTTCTTCCTACTGCAAACAAATCTACTACCTTCCCAAACAAAACTCACCACCCACTCCATCATTACATCTTGTTTCCATAACTTTAAAATGTGAACAGCCCTGGTAGACTGGCCAATCTCAGAGTGTTGTTAGGAAGATCAAATGAGATGATTTCTGTGAAAGTGCTTTGAAGAAGGATAAAAGCACGGTACAAACATGAGGCATCAGGACTACTAATCCACCACTTAGATCTCACATACGCTCAGTAAAGGTTGGAGAGTCCATGTCACCCCTTTGGCTCCTGCATAACCCTCATGTTCTTTTCTTGAAGTCATTCCTGAAAACCAAATGTTTGCTTGCAAATTTTCCCCACAGCAAAAGAGCAAGAACCTCTCTACTTTCAAACTGGTTGGCGAGTGATTATAAAACCACAGTGTTTCTAGCTGCTGAAATACAGGTAATTAAATGGGGGGATAAATAAATAATGGAGGAGTTGCCAAAGATAATCAAAAAATGACAGGCATGCCTGACACAGACTGGAGCCCCGAAATCCAAAAATGCAGTAGTATGAACAGAGAGGTTAATGGTTTTCATATTATCTCATTCAAGTTACAATTAAAAATCTTAGAAGATGTAAACTTCTGAGAGTGTTAGAACTGGTACATAGTCCTGGCCAACAGCAAGCAGTATTTTTAGAGCACTACAAATAGTTTCCCAAAGGAAAATGCTACTTAAAACAAAAAAGTTATTTCTTGGGAGGACACTGACTTAGTCCAAAGAAATTCCAGCCTCTATACTACCGACTAAGGAGCTCTGGTGGTGCAGTGGTTAAAGCACTCGGCTGCTAGACAAAAGGTCAGCAATTCAAACCCACCAGCTGCTCTGAGGGAGCAAGATGTGGCAGTCTGCTTCCATTAAGATTTACAGCATTGGAAATCCTATGGGGCAGTTCTACTCTGCTACAGGGTTGATCCTAGTGGGATCGACTCCACATCAGTGGGTTTGGTTTTTGGTTATCCTATGGACTTATATAGTGGCTCTCCGGCAGGCTTTTTCTCACTTTGAAGAATGGTAAAAGTTTAAGTAAAACATGGATGGACCAATAATAAGTACTGTACACTGAAGTTCTTAAGCGCCCTTCTCTTTAAACCCCCACCCCAATTACATCCCTCCCTTGAGGATATTTACAATCCTCTATGACACATGCTCTGTACCTTCTTGGTTCAAGGAAAACACACCTACAGCATTTCAAATTAACTACTGACCCTTACTCTCACACTATAAACAAACCCTTTTCAAAATCTCAATTGCATTGTGTCCACATTGATTAAAGCCTGAAGCCTGGTGACCTCATGTGGTGTTAACTTCTCCCATGCACCAACAGCATTCCGCCTTTCTACTCAATTACCCCCTTTGGTGCCAGAGGATCACTACCCAATGAACATACACAATGGACTTCTGCTTCATTACACTAACCAACAGCAGGATAGAAATAAGCAGAAGAGGAATAAACAAGCTAATTTATCATGAGGACAGAGCAAGCTTTCACCAGTCTCGCCATGGAAAACTTCAGTGGTTAATGGGAATATCAATGGTCTAGGGGCGATGTTTATGAATCTTACAGATTACAGACAGAGCCACAGCAGAACTTCAGTGATTAAAGAATTTTGCACATTAGCAGGTGTGAACACACTCACACAAAACCCAGCCTCAAAACTCTGGGGTTCTACATAACACCTACTGAATAATTATTTGGGGAAGCACAACCCAGGGCTTTGGATAATGTGGTCTGACACCCTGGTAATTTGCCCCAAGTGCTCGACCTAACGGGGGGCCCCTCTTTTTCATCCTTGACAAGGTGGTCAGGAGGGACCCAGCCTCTTTGTGAGAGGGATCTGGTTGTCCCTACTTCATTAGGCATGGCAAGGGCACAGCAGCTGATTGAATTAACAACCCTGGAGGGCTTCAGTCCCAGTTCCCAGACATTAGCACCATCATCCAGAACAAATTAAAAGTCTCACAGCAATTAAGCAGATTTTGAAAATGAATTTCCCATGGTTCAATGGCTCAACAAGCAATAGTGAGTTAAGTACGAGAGAGAAGTTTAGGAGAAGAGGAGGAACTGACTTCTAAATATCCAAAATAAACATACTTTCAGAAGAACCATAAACAATAAACTTCTGAACCCCTGCTAACTCAGTGTCTACATTTCTTTCATATAATATTGGAAAGATTCAACCACAGAAGGTGAAGGAATAGAAATTTAACATAGTATCACTGTATTAAAAAGGCAGATTACAGGAGGATTTGTTTTCTTTTAAAAAATTCCTTCAACACCATTGTATTCTTGCTCAAAACAAAAATTGAGGGGATGAAAATTCATGTTTCTAGTCACTAGATTTTTAAAAATTTTACTGTAAAAATATACAGAACACAACACTTGCCAATTCAACATTTCATGTACAATTCAAAAAAACCAGTTACAGGAAATCATGTTAGCTAGTCACTAGATTTTAAATTCAATCAAGCAACATATACCTGACTCTGGAATCATCTACAGCTCCCTGAACCAGTACAGCCAGGTTCAGAGCAGGTCAGCCTCTCTAAGGACCCTTGGGAGGTGATTTACCTCCAGGAACGCATTCCTGGGTTAAAAGAAAAATTACAACTAATGATGAAATCATGCCTAACATTTTCTCAGTGTTTACTATTTGTTAGGCTTTCTTCTCAGGCGTTTGCACACATTGTTTCATTTAGTCCTTGAAATAATGTCACAGGACAAGCATTATTAATTCTATTTACTTATTTGAGGGATGAAGAAACTGAGGCTCTGAGATTAAGTAACTTGTTCAAACCCACACAGCCAGCAAGTGGTGGAGCCAGGATTCCAATCCAGTCTTTCTGACCCCAAAGCTGTTGTTTACACATAGAACAGCAAGCTCTCGCTTCTAGAGTGGTTTCATCTAGCTTTCGGAGCAGTAAATGAGTTCACAGCAAAAAAAAGAAAAAGAAACAAAGAAATAAACAGCCACTCTATTAGGAGAGGATTCCCTGGGTGACCCAAATAGTTAACCAAAAGATCAGCAGTTCAAATCCACCCAGAGGTGCCTCAGAAGAAAGCCCTGGCAATCTACTTCCAAAAGGTCACAGCCATTGAAAACCCTATGGAGCACAGTGCTACTCTGAAGCACATCGGGTCACCATTAATAAGAACTGACTAGACAGCAAATGTTTTTCTGTTTTGTTTTTGTTTTATATTAAGGAGGACTATTGATGACATGCTGACCCAGGCTAGGACGAATTCCTGTCCCCTTTCTCTCACTGCCTATTTCTTCTCCATCACCACCACCACCTCCCTCTCCCCTCACTCTGTGCCAACTCTGTACCCCTCCCTGTTATCCTTCCCTATCCCCCTCCCCAAGCTGGAGCATCTGGCTTTTGTGTCGCTTTCCCCGTAGTTTTAGCTCCCTTCCTTCTGAGCTTTACATCTGCTTCTTAAATCTCTGTTCCCGCATCTCTGCCTGGCTCCAGTGCAAGTGAACAGGCCCAGGTGCTCTTTGTCCGCAGGCACACATTTAGCACGGCAGGTTTCAGGGCTATTCAGGAACTTGGAAGAATGTGTGGATGAATTCATTCCCACCTACCAGATCTGCAAGCTGAACACAATGGAATGCAGAGGTGGTTGTTTGCATTTATTATGCTTTCTTGTCAAGGGAAGTTATAAAAACTGACGTCATAAATACATTATTGATCTCGAAGAATAACTGTAAATAAATCTGCAAAATTCTTAGAGGAGAAACTGAAAGGTGAGTTTTCGTCTTTAAAGGTTTTATAGAAAATTAAGTAAACGGTGTGGTCTTCTGGAGTCCCTGGATGGTACAAATGGTTAACACCCTTGGCTGCTAACCAAAAGGTTGGAGGTTTCATCCAGGTATGGCTCAAAAAGGCCTGGCAATCTACTTCCAAAAAATCAGCCATTGAAATCCTATGGAGCACAGTTCTTCTCTGACACACGAGGTCGCCATGAGTTGGAGTCTACTCAACAGCAAATGTTTGTTTTTCTGAATGTGGTTTTTCTAAAAGAGGACCCTTCAAAACAGCCCTCACTGAACAGAAGACACATATTTAACCCTTAAAGATAGCAAATCACAAAATATCCATCATCATTTAATATTAGTATTTGAACGTTCAATTTTGGAAAGGCACGCACACACTAGTGTGTGTTCCCTTCTCCCACCAAACTTTACCAGCCAGTATTCACAACAAGACACAGTCAATTCTCTGCCTTTATAGCAAAATGAAGACCAGACATAATAGCTAATTGAAGGAGCCCTGGTGGCACAACAGGTAAGCGCTTGGCTGCTAACCAAAAGGTTGGCAGTTCACCCAGAGGCTCCTCCAGAAAGACCTGGCAATCTGATCCTGTAAAAGATTACAACCTAGAAAATCCCACGGGTCAGTTCTACTCAGTCACATGGGATCACTATGAGTCAGAATCCACTTAACAGCACCTAAAAACAACAACAACGTAACACTTGATTAGGGTACAAATACCCACTACTGTCTAATCCATTCCAACTCACAATGACCCTTACAGGACAGAGCAGAACTGCCCCCAAAGAGCTTCTAAGGCTGTAATCTTTACAAGAAGGAGCCCTGCTGGCACAGTAGTTGAGTGCTCAGCTGCTAACCAAAAGGTTGGGAGCTCGAACCCACTACGGGAGAAAGATGTGGCAATCTGCTTGTGTAAAGACTACAGCCTTGGAAACCCTATGGGGCAGTTTAACACTGTCCTATAGGTACCGACTCAATGGCAAAGAGTTTGGTTTGGTTTAATTGTTTGGTTTGGTTTAATCTTTTCAGAAGCAGACTGCCATGTCTTCTCCCCGAGAGCAGTTGGTGCGTTTGAACTGCCGACCTTTCGGTTGGCAGCCAAATACTTTTACCACTGCGCCACCAGAGCTCCTTAGTGTACCAACAGGCATAGGTAATAAAACTTTCCACTAGTGGCAGGAGCTTCAGTTCAAATCTTTTTTTTTTTAATTGTGCTTTAGGTGAAAAGTTTACAGTTCAGGTTAATTTCTCATTCAAAAATTTATACACATTATTTTGTGACATTGGTTGCAACCCCCACAGTGTGACAGGACACTCCCCTTTCCACCCTGGGTTCCCTGTGTCCATTCGTCCAGTTCCTGTCTCTTCCTGACTTCTCATCTTGCTTTTGGATAGAAACTGCCCATTTGGTCTCGTATATCTGACTGAACTAAGAAGAATGTTCTTCACGTGTGTTATTTTCTGTTTTATAGGCCTGTCTAATCTTTGTCTGAAAAGTGGGCTTCAGGAGTCATTTCAGTTCTGAGTTAGCAGTCTGGGGGCCGTAGTCTTGGGGGTTGCTCCAGTCTCTGTTAGACCAATAAGTCTGGTCTTTTTTTTGTGAATTTGAATTGTTCTACATTTTTCTCCTGTTCTGTCTGGGACTCTCTGTTGTGATCCCTTTCAGAGTGGTTAGTGGTGGTAGCCAGGCACCATCTAGTTCTTCTGGGCTCAGGCTGGTAGATTGGTTCAAATCCTAATCTCTTACTTCTCTAAGCTTCAGTTTCCACAATTTAATATGAGAAAGTCCCTTTCTCACTCCAAATATCGTGCAATTTTATAAATCTGAGCAGTGAGATACCCTCCTCCCAAAACACTACAAACCATGAAGGTGACACAATCTTTTAAATTCATGTAAGTATTAAAAACCAACCCCCTCATTTAAATTATATAAAAATACACAGAATGCTAAAAATGGCAGGACAGAACCTTAGAGTTGAAACATTTTAACTACCTCTTGCAATAGGTCCAAAAGCCAAGGCATTTATCTATTCATTTATTCAACAAATACTATTGTGTCCCTACACTGTATTACTGTGGGGGCCACTGCAAGTATAGTACCGTAAGCAAATTAGACCACCCTTGCTTTCATGATGAAGTCCCTGGGTAGTGCAAACAATAAAGTGCTCAACTACTAACCAAAAGCTTGACGGTTCGAACCCACCCAGTGGTGCCTGGGTAAAAGGGCCTGGAGATCTGCTTCCGAAAAATCACAGCGTTGAAAACCCCACAGAGTACAGTTCTAGTCTGTACACACAGGCTCACCATGTGTCAGAATCGACTCCATGGCAACTGGTTTTTAGTTGTGCTCTCATGTAGCTTACACTCTTACAGGAGTTGTATGTCAATCAATACTCTTTTTGGTTTACAATTTTTATAACATAGCACTCTAATTCCAGGTAATGTTTCAGAAGTGGTTAATATTTTATAAGCAAAACTATTTTTTCTTTTATCGTTTTTTCCTTGAAGCTTGACTTTTAAAAGTCTTTGTCATTTATGTTATATCTAGAAGCCAGAAAATTTCCCAATGGATGACTCCAATTTTATAATGTAAAACAGGGAACAACCGGGATTTGCTTTGCAGAAAGCATGGACAGAATATATCTCTTCCATGTAACAAGAGATATCCACTTGAAAGTCTTGCTACCTGGGCTTATCTATGCTATAACGAGCCTCCAAATGCTGGCCCACCATTTAAAAGGACAAACCATTACAATGCAGCTTAAATCTTGGTGAAAACTACCACTAACTAGATGAAGAAATAAGTTAATCACTCTACCCAATATGTGCATGATATGCTTCTTGGACTGCTGGTTAGCGTGGATTATGCTAAGAGGAAGGCTATCAAGCAGGTTCCTGAGTTTCTAATTTTAGCTACTCCATTAAGAGGCAGAAATAACCTACATGGGCCCAAAGAGTTACAGAATGACACATACATACACACACACACAAAAAAAAAAAACTTTAAAAAATTAATTAGTGGTGGATAGGGCTAACATACATTAACCTAATACCCATGTGCAGATACCCATGAAGCATGTCACTTACGTTCTCTCATTTAAACTCACGGCAGAAATTTTTTAAATAAAGAAACTGAGGTTCACAGCATATCAATGGTGTGTCCATGTTACAAAGCCAGTTCAATGGCAGCAAACAGATAACACACCAGATCATACCCATAAATCTGCAGGCTGTCAGCTAGAAGTCTGACTTCTTTGAATGGAAGGATGAGTAAGTTTATTACAGAGCAGAAACATCATATGGAAAATCTTGAGCTAACACCATGTTGTTTTATAGACTATTTCCTAAGAATCCTACAATAAGCCCAAATCATCAATAGCCAACTTCCAAAACTACTCTATCAGTCTGCTTAGTGGGGAGAGTTAGTCGAAAGTGAAGATTCAGGGAGAGTTAATGACTTCCGTAGACAGAGCTGGTATCAGTACCTAGCCCAAGTCCTGACCCAGAAATATTACTATCTCTTATAAATACTAAGAAGCCCTGGTTTCCCAGTGGTTAACGCAACTGACTGCTACACGAAAGGTCAGAGATCCAAAACCACCAGCAGCTCCACAGGACAAAGATGTGGCAGTCTGCTTTTGTAGAGATTTACAGCCTCGGAAACCCTATGGGGTCTCTATGAGGCAGAATCAACTTGACAGTAGTAATTTTTTAGGTTTCATATATATACTAATCCTGATTTTGTTCAAATTCCAAACATACTGCTTCATCTTTCTCCTAAATTATATTTCCTCTCTCTCTCTCTCTTTTCTTTTTTTTAAACAGGAGAGTGGAAGTACAGAGGAGGGTAATGAGGGAATTCTGTATCTGTAAAAAAAGAAACAAATGCTGATTGAAAGGTGACTTTACTGTCTTTTCAGTTTAAAAAATCTTGGGTGTCTACAAGTTATCGTGTTTCTTTCTCATTCACCAACTATTACCAAGAAATTCTATGTTCTTATTGAGTGAGGTTCTTCAGTCTGAGCATGCTCAAAGAATGTTGCTGGGGATTTAACACCAGCACTCTCTGGAATCTGACAATTCTATAAAATAAGCGGGGAGAGGATGAATAAAAGCACACTCAAGGTTTCACAGTTGCTTGTCACAATCAAGCTCTACCCTACCCCAACACCCCTCACAGTTCTGAAGAAGCTGATCCTTTTAAAGTAAAGGTGTGTGTTCTACAGGTGTCAGCAAGGTCCATATGCAGTCTTTTCAAAGCTTCAGTAAAATCTTATCTACAACTTCCCTTAGCCCAGGCATGCAGGGGGTAAACTTGGAGCCCATTCCACACAAGCCAGAACTAGCTAAACAGAACAGAGACAAGAAAGGAATGTGGGGACGTGTCTTTTCCACATTTGAGGCATTCTGCTCTCGGGCAAGTTACAACCTAAACGAGAGCAGATAAAAGATATAAGAACCTGAGTAAAAAGAACAGGACCTCAAACAGGCAGATTGGCACTGAGAGAGAGCTGGATTTAATAAAATATGGAGGCCAACTTTTTGGTTGTGATCACCAGAAGGCAAGCATGTTAAACAGAGACTTAAACGTCAAGATACATTACGGCTAAAGACAGCAAGGCAGACTTTTTGGCAATCAAACAGAGCAGAAAAACAGTACTTTGTGAGTCTCTCTGCTTAGTTTCAACAAAACGAAAGGCAGAGGAGGAAGGATTTGCAGTATAATACTTGCACCCGGAATCACAAAAATATGCTTCTCAGTCAGAAAGGTCTGGACCCTCACCATTTTGAGCCCTATTTTGGCAGTATGAATTCTCTGCTTGCAGTTATTTTCAAAGTGAAGAAACGGCAAAGACTAAGGATAAGGAATTGTGTCGTTTCTTTCACAAATTGGACCAAAAAATATAGGGCTATGTCACTTTCCGCGAGCTCACTACAACCTCAGAGTTATGCCTGCCCCAAACATCCCCCTAAAGCACAAAAGCTAGTTACGGATTCTTAGTCAAAGAAAGCCTCAGACTGATGAAGTCTTAAAGCATGTGAACTGCCCTTTGGGTTGGATAAGCAAGGGCCATACGGCTTTTTGGTTTCGTGTGGGTTTTTTTTTAAGTTTTAAATTTACGACATTTCCCCAAGCAAGAGGAAGGGAATGTACCACACCCTCAGCAAGCAAGGCAGGAATTTAGGTGTTTTTTGTTTCTTTTCTTTTTATTCTGTGGTGTTCTGCAAAACTCACACAGAACAGCATAACACTATAAAATTCTGTTGCTCTACAAGAGATTAGCTAAAAAATACTAAGCATACAAAAGCAAGAAGACATTAAAGTTATTGCTATTTAATTTTCAAGTAACAGAAAGTTAACAGAGCTGTAAGAACTTGGAGTCAGGAATTTTCTGCACATTAACTCTATGGCCTCAGACAGAAATCAGATGAAGTTCTCACTGAAATCCAGAAGATGTATCTTTGGAGCACTGACTGGCATTGGAACTCCAGTCCAAGCCATGGCTCTACTTCAAATTGTGTGAACTGAGTCTCTTCTTTCCCAATTCCTCCTAAAATGTGATAGAACAAGATAAGCTCTAAAGCTCTTTCGTCTTTACAATTTTAATACTGACAAGCTCCACAGCCAGACAACATCAAAGGGTATGGATACACAGTGGACTCAAATAGCTGCACTCATGAAAAGTAATAAAATCACACGCCTCCAGAGTGGAATCAGGAGCCCTGGTGGTGCAAACATTTAAGTGCTCGACTGCCAACCGAAAGGTTGGCGGTTCAAACTCACCCAAATACTCTGTGGAAGAAAGACCTGGCAATCTGCTCTTGTAAAGATTACCTCCAAGAAAATTCTGTGGGGCAGTTCTGCTCTGTCATATGGGGTCGCTATGAGTTGGAATCAACTCTATGGCACATGACAACAACAGAGTGGAATCAATTAGTATGTTAGCCTATGATGTCACCAAAGAAGGTTACTGAGGCATGAAACGATTTCCCTATATCCGAGACCCTAGAATTCTGGACATTCTTCTTCTGGATGGAAACTTTTAATAGATTCCCTGTCTCTTCCTTTGTCTTCATGTCATCACACTCCTACTTCTCTCCGCTGTGAGTTCCTGCAGAAAATCATCCCAACTGCTGTGGACTTAGAAAATGGCACAACCGAGCTTTGTTACAATTGTATATAAAGTGAAAGCAATAGTTTGGCCCCGAGTAAAAGCATGAGGGATTCTGTCAGAAGTAAAATGGACACACTTTAGGACAGGGACTTGTGCCTGCGTTCTTATTCACTCGTTCTCAGCAACAATACTGTATTAACACCTCTAGTCTTTGGAAGGCTTATTATGAGACCCTCAGTTTTAACACAGGAATTATCTTAGAAAGCAGGATGGCTGTAGTTTCAAACCCAAATTGGGTCATTTCCCATTCCTTCTGCCCTGAAAGATCCGAGGACTAAGCTCACTGCTAAAGCCCGAGTCTGGAGGTGTTTCACCAAGGGAAAGAATGGATAATAAACAACATCATGCTGAAGTTTCCCCAGATCTAAGATCTGAGAGTGACACAGAGAGAAAAGTCAGAGAGATGGATATGGGACTAAGAGATGGTTTCTTTCAGTGAAAAGTCCTTTGGAAATCACATCTCTGTTGAGCTAAGTTCAATGAGGCACACCAACAGGCGTCATGGCCTCCAGATAGTACATTCCAGAGGTATTTAATCCTCACAACAATCCCCCATGAATTAGGAGGGCCTTGTCTCAATCACAGTTGAGGAAAGGAAGTGAGAAGCATTTGTGACTTGCTTGAGATCACTGAGACAACAAGTTGTCTGCAGAATCCTAGCAAAGTTTTTCTCCACTACACAATGCTGCCTTGAGAACAAGAGCTCTCTCTCTGGGACGGGGTCAGCCAGGATCAAGGTGGCAGTTAACTAGCCCCCAACTAGCTCTTAGAAGCATGGCCTTATTAATCTGGGGCTTGGATAAAATGGAGTCAGCCATTTACAGACCTCTAACCTTCTTTCTAAAGAAAAGGCATAATGCCTTGCCCAAACAAATATAATAACTTGCCCTCTTCTTATAATCACCTGTTTTCTCAGAAATGTGTACTTGTAGAAACTATTTGTTCTGTAAACCTTTATCTAAAGTACAATAAAAATATATATACATATATATATAAAAAAAAGAAATGTGTACTTGTGGACAAAGCCTCTGAGTTAACCCAGGATATTAAAAAGTTTAGAAGAACCTATAATGCCTGTTGTTCAGTGAAAAAAAGAATGCCCTTTGCCAGGGAATATTAAGAGAATGGAATAGGAAGGAGAGAGAGCTGAACTGGAAGGTCCAGGATTTAAAAAGGAATATCAAATACAAACACTAACTCAGTTTGGGGGAGAACAGAAGCATTAGAAATAGATTTTGGAAATCCAGCCACAAACTGTGTCCTGAAGAGATGGTCTCATATGTTGACAACCCCCAAAAAACAAACCCACTGCCGTCCAGTTGATTCCAACTTATAATGACCCTATAGGATAGAACAGAACTGCCCCACAGGGTTTCCAAGGAGCAGCTGGTGGATCTGAACTGCCAACCTTTTGGTTAGCAGCCAAACTCTTAACCACTGAGCCAGCAGGGTTCCTATGTTGACAAAAGCTTTAGTTTCTCTTATTTACCTACCCTGAGTCCACATTCTACATCCATCTCCCTTTGCTCCATTCCTCCCTCCTGCATTCAGCAACTACATGGAGGACCCACTGTGTACACTAAGCCCAGGTGACATTCAATGGGTCTGTTATTTTGACAAGTTTTCAGATACAACTATCAGCTGTCCTCTGCTGATTTCTTCTCCAAGACTGTTCGTTTTAAACTGACTTATATTACAATTTCTTTTGGTGGGAACTGGGGAGTAATTTTCTCAGGTTCAGCCCTCCCCAACATGCCTGCCAGCACTGGTCAACATTCAAAATGTCTGATATGAGGAGCTGGTTTAGGAAGTAACTAGAACAATGGTTAGTAAGCACGCAGTGATGAGAGAGAGTGGTTTGGGGAAGTGGTGAAAGCAGAAAGAGGGGAGACTGAGCTTTTGTCTTCCATTAAATATGTGTAGAATCAGTTTTACCACACTCCACCCTTTGTTTCCTATGGAAATTAAAGGGACAATGGGAGGATGGTGGCATTAGGCTTAAGAGCATGGCTTAGGAGTCAGTCAAACATCATGGGCTTGAGTCCCAGCTCTTTTATT
Organism: Dugong dugon; assembly: GCA_030035585.1. NCBI lineage: Eukaryota > Metazoa > Chordata > Mammalia > Sirenia > Dugongidae > Dugong > Dugong dugon. Next base: position 97,421,456 of record CM057462.1, read on the forward strand.
TACTATCTCTGTAACCTCAGAAAAGTTCCTTAAATGAGCCTCAGAATCAACTGCAAATCACAAAAAGGAGCAATACCTGCTTCTCTGGGTTGTTCTGAGCATTAAATGAATCAACACATGTAAAATGCTTTCCATAATCACCCAGTAAATCCTCAAAAAGTAATAGATCGTAGTAAGCCAAGTAATTCTCTTTGTTGTTATTAGCTGCCATGCAGTCAGCCCCCCTGCCACATGGCAACCCCACGCACAACAGAAGAAAACACTGCCCAGTCCTGCACCATCGAGTGTGGATCAAACCAAATAATTCTCTACTAGGCAGGTAACAATCTGATTATTGCTCTCTCTCGCCTACAAGATTTAATTAGGGAATGAATGCATTTGTGTGGTGGTGGGTGGGAAGGAGGACAAGGGAAGGGGGAGGTGGTAGTAAAAACCTAAAGAACTTCAGTATCTTTTTCTATTCTAAAATACAAGAGACGCTGTTTTCTGTAATTTAGCAATTGTTTCAAATTAGCCCTATTATGAAAAGGAAAACTGAAAAACAGATCATCAAGTTTGCGAATTTCAATGCCTCAAGCTCCTCCTCTCCACTCTTATCCCCCATCGGGGCAGTTTCTCTGGAACTGTCAATACCCAGCACGTTTGTCTGTTAGGCCACCATTACAACACTTCAGAAAAGAAATAAGACCTAAATGAAAACACACAATCATTTCATGCCTTCACAACCCTACCAAAATTGAGGGCTACAAATCTTCCAAAAAAGGAAGTTTATCAGCATTTTTTCCAAAGAAGAAAATGTTCTATTTACAGCGTCAGCATGGCTGTCCATCAGTGCTTTTGGTTTGGAAGACCCTCGTTATTATGTATTGGTGTGTATATGAACAAAAATTATGCTTTGGGGAACAGAATTTTCAACTTTCAGTAAGAGGTTCTTCTCTCTATTGCTCCGCCATCGCAGCCAATCGGCACCTTCTATAATCCTCTCCAATCTCAGCTCTCTTGTTCTCCTCTCCGTTTGATAAGAATAAATTCAGACTAATATAACTACGTAATTATGTTAAAACCACTAGCTTGAGAAAATAAAATCTAGTAATCTTCCTTGAAGTAGCAGAATCTCAAACATTTTATAGTTAATGAACTCAGCTGCTCAACCAATTGGATGATTCATACAATTATGGGGACTGGTTGGCACTTGTAAGAAGTTGGTTGGACTGGCATATGCAGACTTCTCAAAAGGTGTCCTCCCTTACCCTTGGGGCAAGGCACTGCTTTGGTATTTACAGCTGGACTCCAGGACATTTATTTTATATATATATAGATATATATATAGATACATTTTCCTTTTGATATGTTACTTGATAACCAAAAATAAGAAATAAGTTGCACATTGTTATATCTTTCTGCATTCAAACCATTTTTCTTCAGATTAAAAGTCAAGATTTGGGGAGGTGGGTGGAAGATGACCTAGTGGCTTAGAATTCTAGCTCTGACATCAGATTCACTAGAGGTCAATCCCAGCTTTGATCCTTACTAGCTAGGTAATCTTGGGCAATTTTACTAGACCTTTCCACACCTCAGTTTACTTACGCGTAAAATGGGTACAACAATACAAATTTGGCAAGGCTTTTCTGTGAATTAAACTAGATAATGTCTGGCACACAGTACATTCAAAACATGTTAAACATTTATGTTACTTTTATTAATATATTTATTTCAAGATACAGAATATTAATATAATTATTTGATGGTTTAATTAGCAGAGCTTCTAATTTCACATGTCCTCCAATTTCCAAATAAACAAGAATTATCTTGATGATAGAAAACCTCATCACAGAAAGTCTTTTGCTGATAAAACCTGGATTAAGAGGGGCTCTTTGCTACAAATGGATCCCCTGGTTTACCCAGGCTCCAAGTCCTCTCTTTCCCAACTCCCAGACAGCAGTGCAGACCTATTCTGGGCACAGGGTAGGTTCAAATAAATATTTTGCATATTAGGCAAGTAGCACATCTGAGCTCTAAACTAAGGACCTTCATACAATCCCAACAAATTCTAAATCTCCACAGAAACATCTTTAAGAGGAAGATAAGGTAAGAATATCATTCCTCTGTCTATACGGACTAAAGAAAAATTCTAAAGGTCAAATTATTGTAAAATGTCAACTAGCAAGGGATGACTTTGAGCCTAGAGCTGGAGTCCAGGCAGGGGACTCGAAATTCTCACAAAGCCACACATAATACTATTACCTCAAGGAAACGTTCTTCACTTTTCCATAGGGAAAAAAGGAAAATTCCAACAGCAAGCTAGATGGGGCTTACTGAAAGAACAATTAGATGAACTAGGTAAAAGAATGATTACAGACTGTTATCACAGACTCAATTTTGTTGCAATAACCAAGTAGATAGTTTAGTTTTTTTTTTTAAGTTAAATAATATGATTTCAATTACTACAAATGTTTCACAAAACTCAACAAGAATTTGTGAGGTTGCATGGTACTTCTACAAACCACATTAGTGGTGGTTAGCAAAGAGAAAAAATGACATGGCTTCAGTCAAATGTGAAATTTTACGAAATAAAAAGCAAAATTAAATACAGAAAAATATGGGCTAACATCAGCCAAAGACCAATTAATTAGTGCTTTTTAAGATTCCCATCAGATTCTGAAACTATGCAGGATTACAAAATAAAATGAATACTACAATAAGCTTAAAAATATATTAGGAAGCAAATTCTAATGTACTATACATAAATTTAATTTCTTAAAACTCTGCAACTCAACAAATAACCAACAGTAGCAAAAACAAAAACTCACATGAATGGACTACAACAATCAAGGCCAGCAATAACTCCTCCTTAAACAGTAATAAGACAATACTATGGTAGATAAATCCTAGAAACACGTTGAGAAATCACACACACACACACACACACACACACACTTTTCAGCATTTTTTTTTTTTAAAAAAGACCTCTCACATAAGTGAGCTTTTGAAAGAAACAGCAACCATTCCTAAAGAAATAAAAATTGGTGATTTATTGATACTTATTTAGAGTCTAGCTTTAAAATATTTTCATTAATGGGTATTCTTAAAACAATGCACTAATTTTTTATTCATCCAGTCCTGATCTTCATACCCTAATAGTTTTAGAACAGGTGGGAACAGTGACCTGCTTTCTCAACCATTATATCCCCTCTAGACATCACTAATTTGAGGCTGAGAAAATTGCACATAATGGGCCAGGGATTCAAGTCCATGATTTTTAGTCGGCTGCACTCTGGCTTCAGGCACATGGTCTCCTTCCCCCCCGCCCCCCGCCCCAACCACCACCCCTGCAGCTGCCTCTCCATGAACTAAATTGACCAAACATGAAATCAAAGGACATTTTTTAAAATTTTCTGTAGGCTTATTTTTAAGAAAGATAAAGATTAAGCTACATCTTTAAAAATATTTTATTTTCTTTCAGGGGTTCTTAAACGTCTACAAGAATTAGAAATACTGAAGAGGTGAGCTACGTAAGAGGCTTTCTCAATAAATACATAAGAAAACAATCAGATGCATGATTTTATAAGCACTCAATGTTTTTACAAAAGCATGGCTTATATAATTCAGTGAATTTTTAAATATTCCAAATTCTACCATATAAGATATTGCTTTCCAGAGATTTGTGCAAAACCCCACTAAAGGTTTAGCAGAATATAGATGCTGGCATAAGGGGAAAAAAAAAACTTTCATAAGAAAACCATTGGCATAAAAGAATATTTAACTTGGCTACGCCAAAACCCAATCGCTCCTATTTGCTTTGTATTTAATGTTTAAATTTCCCCCATCAATTCCAGAAGGCTGCAACTAAACACCAGTCTAAATATAAAACTGAAAGAGTCAAAAAATTTTAGAACTAAACCTGTTGCTGTCGAGTCAATTCCAACTCATAGCAACCCTGTAGGACAGAGGAGAACTGCCCCACAGGGTTTCCAAGGAGAGCTTGGTGGGTTCAAACTTCCAACCTTCTGGTTAGCCACCAAGCTCTTAACCACTGTACCACCGGGACTCCTTTAGACCTAAAGGTACCTTAAACTCATTAATCTACCAATGAGACCGAAGCCTGTCAGGTTAACCGACTTGCCTGGACACTCTGGGGCACAGGGTTTGTCATTTCTGTTTGGGGTCTGTTGTTGTATTTTTATCCTCTGTGTATGCATATGTGTAGTACTTACACCCTTAAAATCAGGAGCTTTGCCATTTAGATCCTGCCCTTCCCAAGCTGCCATGTTTACCTTCATCAGGGACAACAGTAATGACAAAAAAACATTTTATGATCAGTTTGAAGCAAAGATTTCACTTTCTCACTTGGCCTACTGCAAATGCATTAGAGAGACAATTCACATCCACTGACACCTGAGTTCTGAAATAGCCTGGTAATTGGCAATGGAAGAGTTCTCTTCTCAGTAGGGAGAGTGGACAAGGCGGCTTATGAACTTTAACTTTCCAACCAACAAACTGGTCCTTCAACTACTTACTGATTCTACTTGCCCCCTTTGTTGAAGCTCTATTCTTTGATTGGTTTCATTTGCTTCCCAAGGAAATTTGTGTCTAGGGATATCCGGCAGGGAAACATCTCACTTACCTTTTGTTGACTTTTCTTCCCTATGTAGCATGCCCAAATTCCTAGATCTGTTATAAAGAGCAAAAAAGTTACTCTCTAAATGGAAAAGATGAAGGTTAGGTCACCGTTCAAAGTGACATGGACTGGATCTAATCTGTTCGGTCTTCAGACTAGAACTGGGGACACAGCCTTTGCAATTGAGGAAAGAGGGGAGCTAAGCAGCTACTAACTAATTACCTCGAAGAAGTGTTACATATTTTTCTTTTTCAAGAAATACTGGAAAAGGAAAAAATCAATACTGGAACTAAAGCAGTTTGTTTATTAAGGGCAATCTAGTTACAGTTAAGGAGCCCTGGTTGTCCAATGGTTAAGCACTGGGCTGCTAGCCAAAAGGTTGGCAGCTGAAACTCACTGAGGCACGCTCTCCGGGAGAAAAGACATAGTGATCTGCTTCTGTAAAGACAACATCCAAAGAAACCCTATGGGGCAGTTCTGCTCTGTCACATGGGGTCACTACGAGTTGGAATGGATTCAACAGCACACAACAACAGTTATGGTTAGGACCTGTCACTGACTTTTTGAGGTTGTTGTCAAGTAAGTATGGTCACTAACCAAGTTCTCTGCAAAAACAACTCCTGGCACCACTTACTCCAGACAGAATTCCCATTTGAGCAAATAAGTGTGCTGACCCTGTAGTAACTCTAAATGTCCACCAGCCATTCACAGGTGCCCTTGGACCTTCTCCATAGCACTAGGATTACAGAAATTACACTAGTTCCAGAAGTGTCCTAGGAAATCTACAACAGTGGATAATGGGTTCCTCAAGGCTAGATCAGCTTTAGAAAAAGAAACACACACCAACAAACACCAGGGAACTATGTATAATGGTTCAGGGCTTGTGCAAAAACCTCAAAGAGGATGAAGGTCAGACAGGGATAATAGGCCAATTTAATTCTGAAAGCACAAGGTGCAAGAAATTTTAATTATGGTCTGCCACTGAAATCACACAAGATCCAATGGCATCTAACTGCAACTGCTCATCAAGGGAGACAAGAGGTGTAATTGTAACCGCTGCATAATCACCGTGAGGGCACAGAGAAGGCTGCCCTCAACTCCCAGCGAGAGGACGTATTAAGAGCCTTGGAAAAATCCAATATAGGGAAACATGGAGATTGCACGTAGCCAAATAGGAGCTGGTAACACGAAGGGCAAATCAGTATGTGTGTGCATGTGTGAGAGAGAGAGAGAGATGGAGAGGGAGTATGTTTTGAGGATGAGGGCTCCAGAAATAAAAAGACCATGCTGTTTGGTCCAAATTGAGGACACAAGCTTGAAAAACTCTGAACGCCTTTCTGCGTCGTGGATACATACATACATAGAGAAAAAGGCACCATTTCCTGAAATTTCTCTCCTCTGTGAGGCTGCTTCTCCCACTCTCCTTTGTTCAGAACAATTAGCTTGGATGTTGCAGTGATTGCAGTACCAGACTCCCTTTAATTTGTGCCTATCATACCTAAGCATGAGACAAAACACCATTCACACGACTTGAGATGCCCAAGCCTGTGTAGCTCCCACGGTCACGTCGGCCACCTCCCCTCCCCAGCCGCTCTCCTGCAGCCCACGCTGCACGGGCTGTCGTGAAGGGATGCCCAGAGAACACTCCTCCGTGGACTCGCTCCACTCCGTAAAGTTTAACAAAGCCGTGAAGTAAGAAAACTGAACCTCCCACCCGCGCGCGCCCGCTGCGAAGTTTGCGGTGAAGTTTGTGCCGGGATGTCCTAAATCTCAGGCGGGGGGGGGAGGGGGGTGAAAGGGGGGAATGGCGCAAGTGCGCAGAGTCGGGGTGGTTGAATGGAGATGGGGAGTTAGAAGAAGCAGCGAGTTTTTCCGAATGGAAAGTCCACAGAACCGTTTTCACCCGGAAGCCGGTAGGCTCCGAGGGGTCCGGGCGGTGCACGCCCGGGAAGGACGCCCTGCGCAGACACTGTCGCCAAGAGTAGGGAGCTGTCACCTGCGTGGGGGGGTTGGGGAGGGTAGGCTGCAGGGGCGAAACTCTCCTGGAAGCCAAGGGAGGACCAGGGACTCCACTCACCAGTTCTGGGTCTCTAAGAAGCGGGGGAGAGGATATCCGCGAGATGGCAGGAGGCCAAAAGCAACACCTTTCGGATACGCTTTTCTCCTCCGACCTCTCCCAACTTCCTGCGGCACCAGCCAAGGACTTTCTTCCACTCCACCCCAGCACATTCAGCCTCCCGGCCCACAGCTCAGACCTGTCCGCAACCACGGTGGAGTAAGGAGACCGGCTAGGAATTCGAGGGCGCGAGGCTCGTGACCCAAAATGCAAGGCCCCACCCCACCCCCAGCCAAGACGACCGAATGCAACATTAGACACGCAAAAACCGCAACCCTGAAACAGGGCTCCGATTTTATGCCGAGCGCAGTTCCTCGACACTTCTGTTGTTCCTAATAAAGTCGATTACGTTGCCCTCCGGGAGCTGATTGGAAGGAAACGGAGAGGAAAAGGGGGGACGCGGGAAAATGCACGGGGGCTGGGGCGGGGGCGAGCAAACAACTTTGTAACCAAGCGCTTCCTTGCGCGATCCGTCGCCATGCTTAAGATTCCCACCCCCACCACCCCCCTCCTTCCTTTCAAGTGGATACTGAAACTAGGCCAAAACTTTTTCCCCTCCTTTTCTCTTAGCCACTAGACTGGATTGTGCCCCACGGAGCCCCATGGAGCTCTGCTTTCTTAAGCACAATAGCCGGACTAATTAGATCATAGAAGCAAGGCAGTGATACTGTAACAAGTAGCCCAAGAGGCAAAGAGGGAAGGGGCCCGAAAAGAGAGAAAAGGGGAAAAGTTTGCAGCTCTAGCACTTACCAATCAAGCCTCCCACCAGAAAGGCGATGATTTGGAACACGAGCAGAATCCCACCAACAATGCACAGCTTCTTGGTGCTCATGTTTTCTATAATTGCCCCAGCCATTTTTGCGCCCCCCCCCCTTTTTTTTCCTCCTTAAAAATCACTGTTTCAAGGTGTGCTTTTTGCTCCCTCCCCTCTCACGCTCCCTCCTCCCTCGCCTCCTTTGTGGGCGCGGCAAAACTTCAGGGGTGCGGGAGCGCGGCGAAGATGGGACCGGGACGGAAGGCGCCCGCACGGATTCCCCCGGCGCAGCCGGCTCAGGCTCCCCCAGTGCCCGGAGCTGTGATTGTGGCCGCTCCGCCGCCTGTGGACGCTTAAAGGAGCAGGGAAGCGAATCACATGACGTCGCCTCCCTCCCTTTCTTCCTCCCTCCCTCTCGAGCTTCCACCCTCCCTTCCTCTCTACCTCCCTCTTTTCCTCTCCCCCTAGCCCGCCAGTTCGGGGCTGCAGGCTGCTGCCGCCGCGGGCGCCCAGCTCCCGGCTCTAGCAGGCAGCCTGTCCCGTCAGGAGCTCATACCATTTGGGGATAGTTGTTGTTAAGTGGGTTCCCGCACCCGTCCGTCACATATTTCCTTTTCTGGTTCCCGAAGTGCGAGATTTAAATCGCCAGTGGACAGGTCAGACCTTTAACCTACGCAGTGACTTTAGGAAATGGTCCCCATACCCACCCCCAACTGCTAGAACTCTCTTTAGGAAAAAGGTGGAGAATTGTAAAAGCGACCTAATAGATGCTTACGTTAAAGCGCAGAGATGCAGAATTAAGTCTGAGCTAGGCGTCCTTCTGTCGGGCCCGAGCCTCGGTTATTGGGCCTATACCCAGCTAAGCGCCCCCCGCGCCCCTTGAGGAACCTTGCGCTCCAGCCCAGTCGGATCACTGTTAACATCCTCCAGCTTGATGGGCTTCCAGAGTCTTAACCCTAGTTATTGCCTTGAAGAAAACGTGTTCTACGTCATCAGAGTTTTAAAAACTGGTCGCAAAATCAACTCGTCTGAAAAACGTAGCTAATTTTCCACACCACCTCCATGTAGTATCTCCGGGAGCTAAGCCTGTACAATCCTGTGTTTGTATTTTTTACCTCCTATTGTAAGAACTTGTGTGTACACGTTTGTCTCCGCCACTGAGCTGTAAACTCCTGGGGAATAGGGACCAAGTGTTATTCATCTTTGTACCCCCCATGGTGCTAACAAAGTTCTCCCTCAAGTAGGCCCTCCGTAAACTTTTGTGGAATGAATAAATAAGTGAATGTGAAAGCAAACCCAGAGTTTGCATTTCAAAAGCCTAAAACAGACCTTATTTGATTTAGATAGTACATGTATTAAGTTGCAATGTTAGTTGTCTCTTTGGGAGGATACATTTATATTTGTACTTAACATCCAGGGAAAAGGGGGGAGGGGATCTTAAGAAATTTGCTGCTCTATCATGATATTCTAAATGCCTGGGCCTGGTTTTGCCATGTTTCATGAAATGGCCCGTTGGCCAAAGCAACTTATCTCTCATGTTGCCCAAAAGACCCTTAGTTTGGTGACCACCACCCCCCCACAACACACAATTTTCACCACCACCACCTCTTACACACCTGATTTCATCTGCTCCATCCATCCAAATCTTCCTCATTCTTTAAGGCCAAGGAAATATCCCAAATCTGCTCCATCCTCCTCTACTCTGTTACTGAACTTCTAGAGCCCTTACAGAAGAGGCCATGCAGATTACATTTAATAGAGGTGTTCATTTCTAGCCCCCAACTAGACTAGACACTTCTTCAGGACAGGTACCCAACTTTATGTATATAGAACTCCATCTCCTTGGCATCTCAAAATTCTTAACAGTTCTGTGGATATAAAAACCAGTTGCTGTCAAGTCGATTCTGACTGATAGGAATGCCATGGTGTCAGAGTAGAACTGTGCCCCATAGGGTTTTCAAAGGCTGATTTTTTTGGAAGTAGATTGCCAGACTTTTCTTTCAAGGAGCCTCTGGGGATATAGTTGCTAAGTTGCTATTTACTCATTCTTTCATTCAATGCTTTATCCAACAGTCATAAACTGTGCCCTTGACATTTTCCAGGTTTTCCTTTCTAAGCACTTGAGGATACCGAGATGCCAAGACACTTGGTCCTGTCCTGAAGGGGCCCAGGTAAAGAATAGTGATTAATTAATTACTTTTACTTTGGAGAACACCAGGTACTATCAGCTGGGAAGAAACAGACAGAACTGCTGCCAAGGGTAGTGATCAGAAGTGTTTGACTGGAACCCAAACATAGATAAACTTGCAGGGTAGTTGTCTTACCTCTTCTTTACCTTTTTAAAAGCTTACATCATTAAAAGAAGTAATATGCCCTTCTCACTTCTGCAGCTAACTCTGCATCCTGTGTTCTCATATCAGCAAGCGGCCAACTTCCACACATTTGAATAATAATGATGCCTTTGGGTTAGAATTTCTTTTTAAGACCAAGGGATTTTTTAATGGAAGGTTGGTAGGATTCAATGTCAAGATTTACTCTCCATTTGATAGTACATTTCACCGAAGGAAGTGATGTTCCATATACTTCAGGCTTGAATTGGCTCCACAAGGAATATCTTGTTTAGTTGAATTTATTTATTTATTTAAACTTAATGAATTCCTCAACTCATTTTTCTATCACCTTCTGCAACACACCCTTCTGCTCCCAAACACGTCATTGCAGAGTGACTGGCCTAACTCGTTCGGTTCCAGTTTCCTTGTCTGGAAATGAGAAGCTTAGAATAAATTCCTGGTTCCCTACCAAGATGATCCCGTTTTGTTGGATCCATATTTCCCAAGGGGACAAAGTATTGTTGTTGCTTGTGCTGTCAAGTCAATTCCAACTCAGAGGGACCCTATAGGACAGAGTAGAGCTAACTGATCCATAGGGTTTTTTAGGCTGTACTCTTTATGGGAGGAGATCTTTTCTCCCATGGGTCCCAGGTCTTTCTCCCAGGTCTTTTCTCCTGTGGAGCTGCTGGTTAGTTTGAACTGCCAATCTTTTGGTTAGCAGCCAAGTGGCTAACCATTACGCCACTAGGACTTCTTAAGGGGACAACATAGACAAGTAGAAAAGAGCGTGAATGTTTGAGTCGGCTCCATCTGGGATTGAGTCCTGCCTCTGCCCCTTACTGTGTGTGCATAGGTGCTTATACAGTCACTTACCCACTCCGAGGCTCAGTTTTCTCCTCTGTAAAGTGGAGATAATAGTAGTACCTATGTCATGGTTTGCATGCAAGATACGATTATTATTATATATTTAGGAATTCTTAAGGGAAATCAACAACCTCATGTTAAAAACTAATAAAACTGATAATTGCTTAGTTCTTTCTGAGCTCTAAAATTTTAACATGTTATGATTAGTTTTTTAATACATTTTAGGAGAAGTCTGGGTGTGTTAACTCTATTTGACAGTGGTGCTAATAAGGTCAGGGCTCCTGTTTTGCATATAAAAAGGTGCTAATGATGTACAATGAATATTTTGTGAATTGATGAATGAATGAATGTGTGAATAAATGAATACTTAACTGAAGGTAGATTAACTGCAGCTTCCTCCCCCAACCCTATATAGGATTTACTGACTATATTCCACCTGGCACATATACCAAACCTGTTAACCATTTGCCTTTGAGTTGGTTCCAAAACTGCGCATAGTATAGAACTGAACGTAGGGTTTTCAATGGCTGTGACTTTTTGGAAGTAGACCACCAGGCTTTTCTTCTGAGGTGCCTCTGGGTGGATTTGAACCTCCAACCTTTCAGTTAGTAGCCAAGTGCTCAACTGTTAGCATCTTCCAGGGACTTCTATATACTGGACTATATTTTGTGTATATATATGTGTGTATATATGTATATAGTGTTTTGTCTCCCCAACTTGCTTATGAGTTCCTTATAAATGAGGAGTGTGGCCTGGGCCTTTGTCTCCCTCACAGCCTCATTGCAGCACTTTGCACAGAGGAGGGTTCAGTACCCAGAGTTGAGAAAGCCCACTTTGGAAGCCAAGGGCACCATGTCATTATTGTCATTGCAATAAACGTAATGTAGAGATCTAAAAGAATTGAATATACCTCCTTAAACGCTTAATTTACTTCCCAGAGACACCTAACAAGAGTAATAATCTCACCTGGAGGCTTCTTGTTCTCAAAAATAGCTTCTATCCGTAAATGGCATCCCTGTGGCTCTGTGGTTGTTGGTATTTTCTCATAGTCAGTGCCTGCGGATGTGAGCAGGCACTGTGGGGTCACACTCTATTATTCAGTGTCACACCTCTCTCTCTATATATATATACGTATATGTATACATATAGTGATTTTATATATATGTATAAAATTTTATATATGCATATACAAAATCACAGCTTCTTTTAAAATGCTTATTCTTTTTTTCCAACAAAACCACCTCTCTCCCTTCTTTCTCTCTGGGACCCTTGGTCTTATTTGGTATGGAAATTCGAGACATTTTCTGGCCTCTCCTTTCACATACTAACCTTGGGTATGAACTATTCGGAACCCAGCTCGGAAGACCAATACTTCCATCTACTATTTACATGAAATTCTTTAATAATACCCCACGGCCCCCTCCCTTTTCATATATCACCATCTACCTTCCAAAGCTCCATATCACCTTTTCGTTCACATTCCACATTCATTTCAGACATCCAGCATATTCAATTCCAGCTCTAAGCCTCACCAGCTGTGTAAAGAAACTTGGGAAATTACTTACCTTTTTCGAGCCTTACTTTTCTCATTTCTAAAAATAGGGAATGATAATACCAAACTCATAAGTTGCTATGTACATTAAGTAAAATAGTGTAAAAAGTGCCTAGCACAGTGCCTGACACGAAGTGGGCCTTCAGCAAACATGGCATGTTATAAGGGAGGATGTTTTTCTATTCTCAGATAGCAAAAACAAAACAAAGAACAGAGCAAAAACTATAACTCCTAATTATAGTCTCTTGTGAAATTGCCTCTTTGAACCCAGGCAACCTGGAAGGGCAGGTAAGAAAATTTCTAGGTGTCTAGAGGCAATCTACTTTCAAAAAATATCAGCCATTGAAAACCTTGTGGAGCACGGTTCTACTCTGACACACATGGGGTCATCATGAGTTGGAATCTACTGGATGGCAACTTTATTGCTATTATTTTTTTTAATGCCCTTTGAATTCACCATTGAAACCTGCAAGGCTGTGGGAGTGAGTAGAAATCAAGTCCTTGGCATGCTGAAGCACCTTACTCCTGCTTTTCCCATGAGCCCTCAGAAGACATTCATCCAGCAGTTCTTCTCCTGCCAATTCTGAGACAAGCATTGTTTTAGAGTTTTTCAGCCACCCCTTTATTCAGCTCTGTTCTCTCCTTCAGCACCTTACTCCCACTCAGATCAAACTACCTCCCATTAAGCCTTAAATCTTTGCAATTCTTTCTTTGCTAGTATTTGCTGCTAATCGCTTTTCCAAGTTGAAGATCAATTTTCAAGTCAATGACTCATGAGAGTAATTGTTAAGCATAATTCCAGAATGTGTTGAGGACATTCTTGAAGAATACATGTTCGCAAAAGACATTCAGTGCACAAAACTAATTTTGGTTTAGCTATTCTGCAAACTGATAGCTAAAATATTTTTTTGTTTGTTTATTTTGTTGTTTTATACTGATACAAAATCCCAATAAAGACATTCTTTGAAAAAGGGTTCACGTTGCTCTATAAATATTATTAATCATAATGTAACAATATGTGATGAAAGTTTCCCAATACCTGAAAAATATGATACCTGAAGGCTGAGAAACTTGATTTCTTTCATAAATATTTATTACCTGTTTACCATATTATGTGTTTACCATATCTTGTGAGTGCTAGAATTCAAACATAAAGAAGATAGCTGTGGCCTTTGCTCTCGGAAGGTTTATAATCTCATCTAAGTAAAAGAGCCCTGGTAATCAATGACTCCATGAGCTGATAGGGTAAGTCCTAACAAAAAATCACAGCATAAGAGGCTTGGAAGAGACCTCAAATCTGACAGGAGGTGTCCTCCTTGGCTTGGTGTACAAGGTTCTCCTCCATGCTCTGGCTCACTTTGACCTTCATAGAAACAACATCATGTAGTTGTTTAGAGCCAGGCCTTGGATTCTGACTGCCTGGGATTTGAACCCTCGCTTTGCCACTTAGTAGCTGTGTGCCTGGACTAGTTAAGTTCACTGCTTTGTGTCTCAGTTCCCTCATCTATAAAATGGGAATGACAATATCCTTCTCAAGTATAATTGTTATGAAGATTATATAGGTTAGTATTTATAAAACATTTAAAACAGTGCCTGAATCATATTAAGTACAATATAAGTATTTCTGGCAAAGTAAGTTTTTTCCCTCTTCTGCCACTTTCACAAGAGCACCTTGGGTTCTGTTCACTTTAAACATCTTGATGAAAGCCCAGAGCACCACATGTTGTTGGACATAGGTCCATTAGTAATTTTTTATTATTATTATTCATTATTAATTTATTGGGAATCTCCAATAGGCCAGGTGCTATTACATAATTATGGGAGGCAGCGTAAAAAACATGAATTTAAGGTCAAACGCACCTTAGTGGAATTCTGGCTCAACCATGGACCACATTGGGCAAGTAACTTAACCTCTCAGAGCCTCACCTGGGAGTTACCTATGAAATGGGGGTGGTGATATCTTCACAAAGACTGTGATAAGGATTAAATATGTTCAGTGTGTAAAGAGTTCAGCAAAGGGCCAGCCATTTGATGAGTACTCAATAAGGAGGAACTAGAAGAGGTGAAGAGTAACCCTGGTGGCACAACGGTTAAGCACTCGGCTGCTAATCGAAAGGTTCAAACCCACTCAGTGGCTTCAAGGGAGAAAGACCTGGCAGTCTGCTTCCGTAAAGATTACAGCCAAGAAAACTCTATGGGGCAGTTCTACAGGGGATGGCTATGAGTTAGAATTGACTCAACAGCAACTAACAACAACAGAAGAGGTGAAGGAGGAAAAAGAATAGTGTAATCTTGGATACCGTTATTTGATAACTGACGTCTAATGCCCTCAATCCCCACCCTCTCATCTTGCCTTTTTCAGGGTCCTTTTGTCTCCCTGTGAGATGCTTCCCTCAATTCCAGAATCCTCATTGACAACTCTCCCTCTCTGAACCCTGTTCTTACTAAGCCCCTAGGACTGACTGTTGAAACTCTGACCAGCTTTCAAATGTCACACATACTTTGTTGTATCCACTCCAGTAGATCACAAATTCGTTGGGAAGGAGGGAATGTGTTTTACTCAGAACTCTTTTTACTTAATTTTAGTAGGATGCCAGGCCCTTGTAGTGACTCTTCTAGAACTTTGCCTCTTTAATTCCCTCCCTCAACAGGTATTCTATTTCACTGGCGAGCTAGGGAGGGAGGGAGAACTATCAGGTATAACTACTCTCAGCCTCCAACTGATCTATTATCTTCCCCTGCCTTATTTCCAAGTAAGCAATGCGCCACCTCTTGTGTGAAGCACACACCTCTACTTATGTTCCTAGACCCATTTTAGAGAGCTGCCCAGTATAGCCCAACAGTTAAGAGCATGTGCTCTGAAGTCAGACTACCTGGATTTGACTCCTGGCTCTGCTATTTAGGGACTGTTAATCTTGAGCAACTCACTACTCTGATTTTTACCTTGGTTTCCTCTTCTATAGAATGAGAATAATAACAATATTCCTCTGGGTGACTATAAGGATTGAATGAGCTAATATGTGAGAACTACTTACCACGTTCTTAGCACATGGTATGCACTCAGCAAAGGTCAGCTATTATTGTCTTCAATCACCATCACTGCCTTACTTCCCATTCCCTCCCCGAGGTGCTGCTAGATTCCAGACCCACCAGTCCACTCATTCTGCTCTGACAAACATCACCAGTGACTCCTTTGGTGCTTATCCTACTTGCTGTCTCTGATATTTAACACTACTGACATTCCTCTTTTTGGAAAAATCCCTCCCCATCCCCTTGTCTCCTCCTGGGTCTCTTCCTATTTCTCAAACATTCCCTTCTCTCTCTTTCATTGGCTCTAGTTCCTCTGCTCACTTCTTCAATATTAGTATTCTTAAGTATTCTCTCCTTTACATCGTCTCTTCTCATAGGGTCTGTGCTGTATCTCCAGCTTTCATCTCTTGCTTGAACTTGAGACTCAGAGCCAGTTGCCTCCTGGACTTTTCTGCCTAGACAAGCACACATACCTCCAGATCAACCAGATATCTTCCTCTCTTCTCTGCCTTACTTCAGTTAATGGCCCAACTGTCCAACCAGTCATCCAAGTTACATATCTCAAGGCTGTTCTTGATTCCTTAGCCACACATCCAACCAATTATCCAGATCAGATTCAACCTCCCTTATTCATAACGCACAGTGGTTAAGAACGCAGTTGCTAACCAAAGCGTAGCAGTTCAAATCCATCAGCCACTCCTTGGAAACCCTATGGGGCAGTTCTACTCTGTCCTATAGGGTCGCTATGAGGCAAAATTGACTCTATGGCAACAGGTTTGGTTTTTGGTTTCATTCATAATGAGGCAACTGCCCCTCTTCATCCCCCCCACCCCTCTGCCAGTCCAGACTCTCATCATCTCTCCAACTTGGACTATTGCAGACCTTCTCTATCAGGTCTACAACCTTTAGTTTCTTACTACAGATAATCCAGTCTGTACAGCTTCCAAAACGTGATCATTGTAAAACAAAAATTTGATTTTCTTACTTCCTGAATATCCAAACCAAAAATCCTTTGCCATCAAGTGATTTAGATTTATAGCGACTCTATAGGACAGAGTAGAACTGCCCCATAGGGTTTCCGAGGAGCAGCTGGTAGATTCGAACTGCTGATCATTTGATTAGCAGCTGAGCTCTTCAACACTCCACCACCAGGGCTCCCTTCTTGAATATAACCCTTCAGTATAACTCATTGCCTGCAGAATAAAGCCTACATTTTTTATCCCATTATCTATCTAGCTAAATCTCATTGAGTATTCTAAGATCTAGATAATTTGGACTACCGTTTGTTCCCAGACTCACCAAGGAAATTCTCTGTGCCAAATGTAGTTCATGGTCTAGCTCAGGTCCTTCTCCTTGTAACCAGTTGACCTCGAGAGTGGTGCCATCAAGCTATGATTCTATGGTATTCCTCCTCTTGTATTACCTAGTTCAAGGTACTGACGACCCAGAGGCCCCAAATGGAACCCTGTAAATCATCCTAGACTCATCCTTAATTAATATGGTCAACAGATACTAAGTATATTATATGCCAGGCACCATGAGCAATCCATTATAATAATAACACGAACACTTAAACTATGTGACAGGTATCATTCACATATATATAAAAGATACCTGTAACTGTGACAATGTCTGTCACATAGTTATGTATTTATATATATGTACATATATGTGTGTATATATATATTTATGTATAAATATTTAACTCTTAGAACTAAAATAGAAAAATAATATTATGTACCTCAAATGGTTATGGTAAGGATTAAATATATATACACATATATATGTATATATAAATATTCTATATATATATATATATATATATATATATATATATATATATATATATATATATATACATGTCACTTAAACACTTTTATCTTCACCACAACCATTTGAGGTACATACTGTTATTTTTCTGTTTTAGACACTGGGAGAACTTAGGCTCAGAGAGGATTAGTAACTTGCCCAAGATCACAGAGGCAGTAAGCACTGGCGCTGGGATTTGAATTCAAGCAGTGTAGCACCAAAATCTATGCACTTAACCATTACTCTCTTCTGCCTTTGATTTTAATAGCAGTAATAGTAACATCTCTTAAGATTTTCTTTGTACCAGCCACTGTTATGAATATATTACATATATTATTTCCTTTAATCCTCACAACACCCTCTATGAGGTAGGTACTACCTCTCCTTGCCTACCTAAGCAAATGAACTTTGCCTAAAGAAAGTCAAATAAAAATTCAAATTGATAACCCAGAATAATCTGGGAGTGAAAGCTCACTTCAAAACAGTATGTTTCTACTCTTCTAAGAATCTTGTTCCAGAATTACCTAGAATTGCAGATTTCTCAGACAATTTAACACAAAATTTCAGGCACGTTTCCAGTTTGATGATAGAGGGTCACCTATCTTTATTCATACAGCTATCCATATATTAAGGAGCCCTGGTGGTGCAGTGGTTAAAGCACTCAGCCACTAACCAAAAGGTTGGCAGTTCGAACCCACCAGCTGCTCCATGGGCGAAAGATGTGGCAGTCTGCTTCCATAAAGATTTACAGCCTTAAAAACCCTATGGGGCAGTTCTACTCTCCTATAGGATCAGTGTGAGTTGGAATCTACTCAGTGGTAGTAGGTTTGGTTTTTGGGGATCCACACATTCAACAAACATTTACTGAGCACCTATTATATGACAAATATTAAGTCAGAGAATATTTCTACCATCAAGAAAATGAAAAACCAGAAAAAGGAAAAAGACCATTGAATGTTTGTTGAAACCAGTGAACACAATAAAGTATGACAGGTAATGCAGCAGAGAGGTTAAGAGAATGGGTTCTAGAGCCAGACAGACTTCATTGAAAGCCTGACTTCACCACTTGCTGTGTGACCTTAGGAAATTCATTTAAACAATTTATGTCTCAATTCTTTCACAGTGCTTACCTCCTAAGATTGTTGTCGGGAATACAAGTGTTACTGTATAAAGGACTGCTATCAGTGCCTGGGACATGGTAAACACTAAATAAAGGGCAGTCACGGTGGCGCAATGATTAAGAGCTTGGCTACTAACCAAAAGGTCGGCGGTTCGAATCCACCAGCAGCTCCTTGGAAACCCTATGGGGCAGTTCTCCTCTGTACTACAGACTTGCTATGAGTCTGAATTGACTCGATGACAACAGGTTTTTAATGGGTATCATAGGAGCCCTGGTTGCACAGTGGTTAAAGCGCTTGGCTGCTAACCAAAATATCAATGGTTCAAACTCACCAGCCGCTGGTGAGTTTTTCCCTCCTGCCAAGGGAGAAAGGTGTGGCAGTCTGCTTCTGTAAAGATTTACAGCCTTGGAAACCCTATGGGACACTTCTAGCCTGTCTTATAGGGTCTCTATGAGTCAGAATCAATGCAATGGCAATGGGTTTGTGTTTTGTTTTTTTAAGGAGCCCTGGTGTTGCAATGGTTAAGAGCTCAGCTGCCAACCTAAAGGTTGGTGGTTTGAACCCACCAGCAGCTCCTCAAAAGAAAAGACTTGGTGATCTGCTTCTGTAAAGGCTACAGCCTAGGAAACCCTATGGGACAGTTCTACCCTGTCATATAGTGTCGCTGTGAGTTGGAATTGACTCAAATGCACACAACAGCATCAACATGGGTATCATATAGAGTTCCTAGGTGGTGCAAACAAGTAAGCACTAAACTACTAACCAAAAGATTGGCAGCTTGAACCCACCCAGTGGCGCCTCAGAAGAAAAGCCTGGTGATCTGCTTCCTAAAGGTCACAGCCTTAAAAACCCTATGGAGCGAAGTTCTACTCTGCAACACATGGGGTTGTCATGAGTTGGAATGGACTTAACAGCAACAGGTTTTTTTGGATACATATATATCCAAATGTGTGGTTCAGTGGTGGAATTCTTACCTTCCATGTGAGAGACCCAGGTTTGATTCCTGGCCAATGCACCTAATGTGCAGCCACCATCCGTTTTAGTTGTGCATGGGGTCACCATGAGTTGGGGGCTGACTCTACTGCAGCTAACAACATCAACAGCTATTAGTAGTAATATTAGTCATCATTGTATTATAATATAAGGGTATGCTGGTTTTGGAAAGCAAGAGCAAAAGAGGGAGTGGATTATTTTATGGTGGAGCTGGGGAAGGAGTTCAGATCATCTTTAAAGAAATGGTAACTCTAGATGAGTTTTAAAAGATGAGTAGGTATTCTCCAGGTAGACAAGAAGGGACGATATATATGGGCAAGATTAAAATCAGGGTACAATAACACCAAAAGATCAGGGCAAAGAGTTGATATTATATATATACATATATATATATATATATGTATGTATGTATGTATATGTATATTATATTTTCAGCATCTTGCTTTGGAGATCTACAGCCATGTAAGATAGGAACATAACAAGGGTAGAGAAGTAATGGTCTCATGATTACAGATCTTTGAAAGCCATCATTTGAAACCATGTTTATTATTAGGCATAATAACACCCTCTCCTGTATTTGTATAACATCATTTATGAACGATTTTAAGATGCTATCTCAGTAATCTTCATAGCAAACCTCGGAGATGTGGCCAATTATAATTATCCCGATTTTTCATAGGAGAAACCAAAAGTACAAGGAAGGGAAGGCAGAAATCCAGGTTCTTCAAAAGTTATTGCTGGATCTAAAAATGAAACCCTAATTTGGAGGTCACTAAAGTATCCAAAGTAACAAAATCACACTAATTCCACACCCACCCCATCTTTCTCTTGTCTTCGTTAACATACAGCAAAATGCTGTAGTTAAACAAGCTAGAGTGGGGTTGAAAGACAATCAGAAATAGTGATGAGCCATGCAGAAATGTTGGATGGACTATGAGACAGGTTTGTGATGAGGAGTAGAACGGACACGTTGGGGATAGGCTAGAAAGTTTGCCAGAAGAAAAATTTATTTATTTAAATGCTCTGATGATGTATAACTTACGTATAGTAAAGTGCACAAGTTATAGGTGTACGCCTTAAAGAATTACAGCATAGGAATACATATATAAGATATAAAACCACTAAAATCAAAATACAGAAAATTTCAGCATCTCAAAATGGTCTTAATCCCCCAACCAGTTGACTAATTCTGCAGTGCTAAGCATTCTTTTCACATTTATCACCTTACCAAAAAACCAAACCTGATGCTGTCAAGTTGAGTCAATTCCAACTCATGGCGACCCTATAGGCCAGAGTAGAACTGTCCCATAGCGTTTCCAAATCTGTAATCTTTTATGGAAGCAAACTGCCACAGCTTTCTCCTGCAGAGCAGTTGGCAGATTTGATCCGCTGACCTTTCAGTTATCAGGTGAGCAGTTAAACACTGCACCACCAGGTCTTCTTTTTATCACCATCCCGTTGCAGTCGAGTCAATTCTGACTCATAGCAGCCCTATAGGACAGAGTAGAACTGCCCCATAGGGTTTCCAAGGAGCAGCTTTGCTTCTTCTTTTGGTTAGCAGCTGAGCTCTTAACCACTGCGCCACTAATTTTTCCTGTTTTGGAATTTCATAATATGTCTTTGTATTCTTTTGTGACTGGCTTTTTTTTGGTCCAACGTTATGTCTGTGATATCCATCCATGTTATTTTATGTAGCAGTATTTTGTTTATTTCATTTCATTGTATAAATATATTACAATTTGTTTATCCATAGGACATTTGAGTTGCTTCCAGTTTTTCACTGTTATGAAAAAGCTGCTATAAACATTCTTGTAGATGTCTTTTGATGGGCATAATCATTTCTTTCTGTTGGAGATATATATATGTGGAATTGTTGAATTATAGGGATACTTAACATTAGCAGACACTGTAGAACAGATTTTGAAAGCAAATATGCCACAGTACACTCGCACTAGCAATGTAAGTTCCAATTGCACAATTTCACCAACACTTGACATTATCAGTCTTTTTAATTTTAGCCATTCTGATGGGGATATATGAGTATCTCATTGGAGTTTTAATTTGTATTTCCTTGATAACTAATGATGTTGACTTTTAGTCATTTGGATATTCTCTTGTGAAATGTCTGTTCAAGCCTTTTTTTCTCCCCCCATTTTTAAATTTGTCGACTGTCTTTTTCTTATTTATTTGTACAAGCTCTTTATATATTCTGGATATAGATACTTTCATAGGATTTGTATTGCAAATATCATCTCTTGGTCTGTGGTTTGTTGTTTCACTCTTTTCATGGTGTTTCTTCATGAGCAGATGTTCTTAATTTTAATAAAGTCCAATATATCAATCTTTCCTTTTATGGTTTGTGTTGATTTTCTATTTAAGAAATCATTTTTTACCTCAAGGCCTTGAAGATATTCTCTTATGGTTTTGTCTAGAAGCTCTATTGTACTACTTTCACATGTAGAACTATGATTCATCTCTAATTTATTTATACGGCTGTCCAATTGACTCAGTATAATTTCTTTCCTACTGAGTTACAGTAGTGACTTTGTAGTAAATCAGGTAATCATATGTGCATGGGTGGGTCTGTTTCTGGACTCTCTTTTATTCCGTTAGTATATTTATCTCAAGTTGTGGTAACACCAGACTGTTTTAATTATTGTAACTTTATAGTAAGACTTGATATACAGTAAGTCTACAACATTTGTTCTTCAAAATTGCCTTGACTATTCTAGGTTCAAGGAGCCGTGGTTGCCCAGTGGTTAAGCACTTGGCTGCTAACCGAAAGATCAATGGTTCAAACCCACCAGCAGCTCCACCAGAGAAGGGTGTGGCAGTCTGCTCCCGTAAACATTTACAGCATTGGAAACCCTATGAGGAAGTTTTGCTATATCCTGTGGGGTCACTATGAGCCAGAATAGACTCGATGGCAACAAGTTTTGGGGGTTTAGTATTCTAGGTTCTCTGAATTTCATAAAAATTTTAGAATCATGTTGTCAATCTCTACAGAAGAACTTTTCTGGGATTTTGACTAGGATTGCATTGAATGTAACGATCAACTTGGCAAGATTTGCCATCTTAATATATTGAGCTTTCTAGTCAATAAAAAAATAGGATTTCTTCCATTTATTTAGGTCTACTTTAATTTTGTCAGCCATATTTTATCATTTTTAGGGTAGAGATCTTGCACTTCTTTTGTTAGATTTATTCTTAAATACATGGATTTTTTTGGTGCTGTTACAAATGGTTTTGTTTTTTAATTTTATTTTCTAGTGTTTGGTTCTAGAATACATAAATACAGTTAGTTTCAAATATCAACCTTTTATCCAATGACCTTGCAAAATTAATTTGTTTTTATAATTTGCAGATTCTTTTGATTGTCTATGTAAACAATCATATCATATGTGAATAATGATATTTTTACTTCTTGCTTTCCAAATTTTATAGTTTTTATTTTGTTTTCTTGCCTTATTGTATTGGCTAATGTAGAAAAGTCACCACTGTTATTAGATACATGTTTGGGAAATGCTAGCCAGTGCAATCAGACAAGCAAATAAAATGAGAAACAAGAAGGAAGCAAATGTAGAATTATTTGTAATGGATATAATTATAAACCTAAAATATACAAACAATTTAAATAAAAATCATTGCAGACAATAAGCAAATTCATTAAGATAGCCAATCACAAATTTAATATAAAAGTCAATCACTTTAAAATAACGATTATCTGTCAGAAAGCAGAACGGAAGAATATATCTCATTCACAATTACTACAAAAAGTTGAAATTTTAGGCAAGAATTTACTAAGAAAAGCACAGGAACTTAAAATTCCATTGAGGTCTATAAAGAAGAGTTAAATATGTGAAAAGACATCTTTTACTTGGATAGAATATTCAATAGTAAAAAAGACACTAGCCCTCTCTTCCTCAGTGCTACCTATAGCGGTGGCAGCCATCTCCCACCCGGCATCACGGCCATCCTTGGACCTCTCGTGAAGCCCAAGATTTGCCAAGAAGAGAACCAAGAAGTTCATCTGGCACCAGTCAGATCTATATATCAAAATTAAGCATAACTGACATTACAGGGATTGCAATCAATATCACAAAACAATTTGTGTATAAATTATTGAATGAGAAACCAGTTTGCTCAGTAAATTTTCACCTAAAGCATAATAAAAAAAAAAAAAATTAAGCATAACTGGCAGAACACATCAACAACAGGGTCTGGAGAAGATTCAAGGACCTGTTCTTGATGCCCAACGTTGGTTAGGGAAACCACAAATGAAGCAAATACTGCCCAGTGGCTTCTGAAAGTTTCTGTTCCACAGTGTTGAGGAGCTGGAAGTGCTGCTGATGTGCAACAAAGCTTATTGTGCTGAGATTGCTCAGAATGTTTCCTCCAGGAACCATTAAACCGCCTTGGAAAGAGCAGCCTAGCTAGCCTTCAGAGTTACCGATCCCAATGCCAAGCTATGTTGGAAAGACAATGAATAGACAACTCATTTGTAAGTTTTATTTGTGTTTAATAAAACGATATAAACTCTGACAAAAAATATTTTTTTTAAATGAAGAAAAGGACATTAGTTATCTTTGACTCAATCTAAAAATGTAATGCAATTCTTATCAAAACAATAGGAACCCCTGGGTAGTGCAAACAGTTTAGCTCTTGGCTACTAACTGCCAATGGAACAAAATGCTGCTGGGTCCTGCATCATCCCTGTGACTGGCTGCAGATAACCGTTGTGGTCCTGTAGAGTTTTCATTGGCTGGTTTTCAGAAGTAGATTGCTAGATCTTTCTTCCTAGTTAGTCTTAGTCTAGCAGCTCCACTGAAATCTGTTAGCATCATGCAACGCACAAGCTTCCACTGACAGACAGGTGGTGGCTATGCATGGGTGCACTGGATGGGATCAAACTTAAGTCTTCCTCGCAGAAGGGTGAGAATTATGCCAGTGAACTACCAATGCCCTCACATTCTTCTAGATTAAAACATGAAAAAAAGAAACCATAAAGTAACTTGAAGAAAGAATGGGATAATACTAATTTGAAAATAATTTTAACATTAGAAACACCTTTTTAATCATTTTCAAAATCCTCAAACCATAAAGAAAAGTGTTAATATTGAAATTTAAATCTCAATATTTTAGATGTTTATCAAGTTTAAGGCTCTATGCAATAAAAAAGAATAAAAAGAAAGACAAGAATAGATTGGGAAAAATATTTGCAGTACATATGACAAAGAAAAGCATCCTTAATATACAAAAATTTTTCATAAATAAGTAAAAGATAAATAACCCAATTAAAAAAATGGGCGAGGAAGTTCACAGAAAAATATTAGTAGACAATTAACAGATAAAAAGATACTCAGCCATATTCATATTTTAAAGTAATTCATATTTTCAAGCAAATTAAAACAAGAAAATTAGTTGTAATGGATATAATTATAAACCTAAATACACATTTTTTTTCTGTCCAAATGAAAACATTGAAAGCTTAGGTAAATCCAAGGACTTACGGAAACAGACAATTTTATATACTGTTGACACTACAAATTGTTATAAATCTTTTGTAGGAAACTTACCAACATCTGCCAAAATTATTAATAAGCATCTTAAAATTTATCCTACCAATATACCTGCAAAAATGTTCAAAACTACATGTACAGGACTTCTACAGTTTTTTTGTGGCATTGCTTTTAATAGTAAATGGAAGAACCTGTTACCAGTTGTTACCTCCACAGAATGGGATTACGGAGTAGGGAGGAGAGAAGACAGGAAAATGTTGTTTTACCGTATATCTTTCTATTCTGTTATTCTTTCTTTCTTTCTTTTCATCATGAACCTGTTTTACTGCTGTAATAAACTAGTTTTATAAAGTAATGAAGAATTGTGTCAACTTTTATAGTTCCAGAAAAATGCTCAGAAATCTCCTCTGAAACCATAAAAGTTTTCTTTTGTTGTAGCTTTGATTTATTATTGTTATTTCTTCATCATCTAACTTAAAAATAAATGAAATTCATGTTGACTCTTTTTTGTCGTTGTTGTTCAAATTGCTAGTAACCCAGCAATTGTTTTTCTTTCATAAGTCTTTGGATTTATTTCATTTTCTTCTAAAATTTGAGAAATCATGATTCTGTGCACTCAAGAATTACATTGAGGTATTTAGAAAAATTCCTTCGTTTATTTAATTTGAGCTCTTTCTTTTTCATGAAGGCACTAACCAACCTACCCTAACATGAAACAAGTCATAACCATGCAATTGTAGTAACCCTCTCTTTTAATTACAATCTTGACCAAAAAGGTTAGTGATAAATACATAGTAGACAACATTGTTATTGGGCAATGTTCCACTTTAAACAATCCCACAGCCCTACTTTGAAGCTCCTTAAGAAACATGATTCTCAGATAACTAAAGGAACAGAAAAATTGTAGTCACTAATTATCAGTTGGACTTCGACGTTAGCATAACTCTAATGCCAACATTTTTATTTATTTTAGGGGAATATTACTGAAGTCAAAGTAACTATCTCACTTTGGTTAAAAACATGGTGGCATAAATTATTTAATGAATGGAGAATGTGAAGTTTAATTAACATCCTTGCAAATCTTGCAGAAGTTCTTCAAGCAGAGGATTAAAGAGGAGGAGTTGATGAGACCCACTAGCTGAAAGGCAGGAATGGCCCTGGGGCTTATCCTCCTCAAGCCTTCTCACAACTGGCTTGCTGTCTATAGGCCTCACTGACCCTATGACCTCATTTCTCTTATGGACCTTTTATGGGTTGGAGAAGAGCCCTGGTGGCACTGTGGTTAAGCGCTCGGCTGCTAACACAAAGGGAAGTGGTTCAAACCCACTAGCCACTCCTCAAGAGGATGATGCGGCAGTTTGCTTCCGTAAAGATTACAGCCTTGGATACCCTGTGGGGCAGTTCTATTCTGTCCTGTAGGGTCCCTATGAGTCAGAATCGACTCAATGGCAACAGGTTTGGTTTGGGTTACGGGTTAGAGCTTCTGTTAGGTCCTGTGGGGACAACAAAAGAAGTGTATGAAATTTGGAACAGCAAGTGGTCCGTGGAGGACATTCGGAGTCATTGTTATGGACTGAATTGTGTTTCCCTAAAATATGTGTTGTAATCCTACCCCTACACTTGTGGCTACAATCCTATTTTTGGGAATAGGGTTTTCTTTGTTATGTTAATGAGGCCATATCAGTGTAGGGTTTGTCTTAAGCCAATCACTTTTGAAATAGAAAAAGAGCAGATTAGGCATAGAAGCAAGCAAACACAAATGGGGGAAGATAGATGCCACATGAAGATCTCCAAGGATCCAAGGACAGAAGCTGAAAAGAATCAAGGACCTTCCCCCAGAGCCAGTGCCCTGAATTCAGATTTCTAGCCTCCTAAGCTGTGAGAAACTAGATTTGTTTGTTAAAGCCATCCACTAGTGTTATTCATGTTATAGCAGCACCAGGAAACTAAGACGGTCATGTAGCAGCAGTAGCTTTTGCCTGCCTTGAGCAGAGGGGAGGCCATTGTTACTGTGGCACTTGGTCTGAGCAGCAGGAACTGCAGAGTAAAAGGACCAGAGAGGAAATGCCACATGAGCTTGACAGAGACTTAAACTATTACCTTTAAGTCCCATGTTTGGGCTGCATTAAGTACTATGTGTACCTTATTCATTTGGTCATTCATTTTTTTCAGTAAATATTTATTTGATGCCTATTATATGACTGGCAATGTGTCAGGCACTAGGAATATAATGAAGAATCACATGGCCTCCTTGACTTCCGGGAGTTCACAGACAAATGGCATTGACAAAATAAATAAGTAAATAAACGAACAAACAAACTGATGATTATGTTTTCCAAATCTTAAGAGATAGTTGGAGGAGTCCTAGATTCAAGGACAAAACGGGGATTTTTTTTTCCATAATGGATTCTTGGTCCAATGTTGAGGGCATTTGAACTTCTTTGTGTTTACAAAAATGCTTAGCACAGAGTTAAGAGAAAAGACAAGGGGCAGGGGCCCTGGGTTTGAATCTGCAGCTTTCTAGGTATGTGAACTTGAGTAAGGTTTTAAACCATCTATGTTCTAGTTTCTTCATCTATAAACTGGGGATAACATGAGTGCTCAACTCAAGAGTAGTTATGAGGAATAAATTAGCTAGTATGCATGCAAAGTTATATTAGTGCCTGGCTCATAGTAAGTGCTATGTTATATTTACATTTATGTATTTCAGATTTAAAGAAAGATTACTGGCTTTAACATTCAAAAAGAAAAATGTAAAATGAATTAATTAAAATTAATAAATGTTTAAACATCATTGTTGTTGTTGGTTGTGGACAAGTCAATTCTGACTCATGCCAACCCCATGTGTGCAGAGTAGAACAGCTCCATAGGGTTTTCAAGGATGTGACCTTTCGGAAGCAGACTGCCAGGTCTGTCTTCAAGGCGCCTCTGGGTGGGTTCGAACCACCAACCTTTCAGCTAGTAGTTGAGCACTTAAGCGACTGCACCACTCAGGGACCGTAAGCATCATTACAACCTAGAATTATATCATCTAATTATTTACAGCTCAATTTCACTCATATATTCAAGAAGGAATAGAGAAGTGTTTTACTATGTTTGGCAAGACATGGGTAAAACTTCTAATAGTTAAGAGCTCCTAGGGATCATAAAGATTATAACACATTCTTGAGCACACAAAAATATTATCTATTAGTAGGTACTATACTAAGTGCTTTGCCTACATTATTGATGTTGGTTGCCATTGTGTCAGTTCTGACTCATGATGATCCCATGTGTGCAGAGTAGAACTGCTCCACAGGGATTTCAAGGCTGTGACCTTTCAGAAGTAAATCGTAGAGCCTGTCTTCCAAGATGCCTCTGGGTGGGTTTGAACTGCCAATTTTTTGGCTCGTAGTTGAGCACTTAACTGTTTGAGCCACCCAGGGACTCCAAATTACTGATCCACAATGTAGTATCTACAAATCTGAAATCGAAACAGTTCAGGAAGCCAAACTACCATGAAGTTATTTATAATTTGCATTTATCTAATTTAATGTGAATATATTCATAGATTTTACGAAGGAAATATTACTGTCTGATAAACTTAAGTATTTTTACAGCAGCATTCAATTTACCTCCTCCTTCCCCTTGGCAAGAAGTATACTATTTCCCTGACTTTGGGCTTAGCTATGAGACTTGATTTGGCCAATGGAATGTGAGTGGAGATGATGGGAGCAGAGGCTTTAGATGTACTTGTGTGGTTTGGGTTTGGCTGACCATGAGATTCACCATGAGAACAGCCTACCCCCAGGGAACTGCTGATCCAGGAAGAATGACAAGAAATGCAGAACGGCCTCACCAGACTTCAGCCTGGAGCAAGTCCCATCAATCCTAGCTGAGCCCAGATGACCTGCAGCCTGAAACAGAGTCACCCCACCCAGCCTACTGACCTATAAGTAAGAAAAACATATGATTGCTTTTGTAAGCCATTGAGTTTTGGAGTATTTTGTTTTGAAGAATTATTGGATAATAGCTGACTACCATAGGGTTGCTATGAGTCGCAATCAACTCCATAGCAGTGGGTAGTTTACAATGTACTTGATTATGGAGCACTGCCCCAGACTCTGTTGGCGGTGTTGCATAATATAGGGTACATACCCTGTATTTCCTTTGTAAACTTGCTATTTCAATTATGAAACAAAATTTTGGCTTAGGGTTTTAGATAAGAAAGTTTAGATTTGTATTTAAATATTTTTACAACACTCCAGTAAGATATTGCCATTTTACAGATGAGGAAACTGAGTTTCAGATGGGTTACGTAACTTGTCCAAGTTTTCGCTGCTAGAAATTGGTAGGGCCAAAATTTGATTCTAGGATTTTGACACAGACAAACATTAGGCTGGGCTGCTTTTCACAGATAGCATTAAATAATTTTTAGTAAAAATATGAAACATAATAAACACAATTTCATTGCAGTCATGCCTGTTATTTTTACTTTCAGAAACACTCTAATAACTTCCATCTCTAATTTTTTGGGAAAAAAAACAGATATATTTTGCTTTTGTGGAAATAATCACTAGAGGCTTTTCTCCTAAGAGGCTGAAACATTCAGAGGGATATTACAGTTGGTCCTCTGTATCAGGGGGTTCTGCGTCCGTGGATTCAACCAACTTCAGATCGAAAATACGAGTAGTCCCCCGTTATCCATGGTTTCACTTCCTGGGGTTTCAGTTACCCATGGTCAACCAAGGTCCCGGGCTTGCTGGAGCCATCACCTTTCCAGCGCACACCTATTGGGCAGCGACCGGCTGGCATCTGGCTCCCCACAGTTCTCAGACCTTCACCTCCTAGTCTTAGGCCGCTCTCTGAGGGCAGAAGGAAGCCGGCCTCCCGGGCCTGGGCCTTGGCGCAGGAGCGGGCAATAGGAAGGGCTGGGTTCTCCAGTGGAAGCCAGTTTACATAAGGGACTTGAGCGTCCTCTGATGTTGCTATCTGCGGTAGTCGTGGAACCAATCCCCCGCGGATACCGAGGGACAACTATAATTTGAAATAGTAGTTTTAATGGTGGACATAAGTTAAAACTGTGAAAGTTAATGTGTTTTAACTTTTCCTTTTTTAAAAACCTCTCATATTCTCCATGGAGGTAAGTTTTTATTTCAGTCTCGTTGATTAATTTTGTAAATTAAACCGAAGGGATTGTTACGATATTCTCACTTTTGAATTTTTGTTGACTATCAGAGATCCTCTGTTGTTAGTGACTTTGAGGACTAAGGTGGCCTGACTCAAGCCATGGTATTATCAGTCGTCTCATACCTATGTGAAAGCTGGACAATGAGTAAGGAAGTCTGAAGAAGAGTTAATGCCTTTGAATTATGGTGCTGGCAAAGAATGTTGAATATGCCACGGGCTGCCAAAAGAACAAACAAATCTGCCTTGGAAGAAACACAGCCAGAATGCTTCTTGGAGGCGAGGATAGCGAGACTTCATCTCACTTACTTTGGACATGTTCTCAGGAGAGACCAGTCCCTGAAGAAGGACATTATGCTTGGTAATGTAGAGGGTCAGCCAAAAAGAAGAAGACCTTCAACGAGATGGATTGACATAGTGGCCTCAACAATGGGCCCAAGCGTAACAATGACTGTGAGGATGGCACAGGACCGGGCAGTGTTTTGTTTTGTTGTATATAGGGTAGCTATGAGTTGGAACCCACTTGATGGCACCTAACAACAACATCAGAGTTCCTCTGGCTAATGTTAGTCATAGGTTGACCTTTTTAGAAATTATCCAGTTATTAAACATCAAAAGTAACAAACATGTTAATGGTTATATTACTCTCAGAAATTTGAAAATTTTCTATGTTTAAGGCAAATGTGCTTCAGTCTTTGTTTCAATTTCTAGTCAGAATCAGAGACCCTAGTCTTGTTTAAGTGGAACTAAAGTTCATATAATGGGCATAAGATAAAATTAGACAAAATTAAGAATTTGAGCTCTCACTAGAGGTATTCAGGCTCTTTGTAGGTGGAGCAATTCAGCCATTGTTACCTCCCTGACTGAGACTTATTGCATCAGAGAGGTAGCTTTAATTTAATTTTATAA
This sequence comes from Dugong dugon, assembly GCA_030035585.1. Classification (NCBI taxonomy): domain Eukaryota; kingdom Metazoa; phylum Chordata; class Mammalia; order Sirenia; family Dugongidae; genus Dugong; species Dugong dugon. The sequence goes on from CM057462.1 coordinate 97,452,237, forward strand.
AAATACACTGACTTTAGAATTATGGCATCAAAAAATTCTAAGATTAACCATGTTGAACATTAGAGGACAACAGCTAAATCAACAATTATTAATTCTTAAAGTTCATAATTCTTTGAAACTTAGCAAAACAGTAGTGTCAAAATTTTAGCGTATAAATGAGCATTCTAGTTATAAAAAGTGATTTTAAAATAGTTTATCTTTCTAATTAAAAAATAATACCAGTAGTAAACATGAGTCCACAATTTTTGAAGTAAAGAGAAAGCAATTGGTCAGTCGCCCACAATCTCACCTCTGAAATACAGCAAGTGAATATTTCAGTATACTATAGAAAAGTATAATAACCTGGTAGTTTGGGATAATTCAAACTTTATTCTTCATTCATTTAAGGTATGCTGAGGTTTTAAAGATTTACTGGCTTAAATAATTTATTGTTTTGATTTAATCTTGATAGAAATGTTTAAGCAATCTGGCTTGCTTGTTTTCCTCATACTCTGGTCTGGCACAAATGACAGGGAAGTAATTTTGAACTTACTAATTTTTCCATGCTTTCTTTTCTTTGAGTTGTATAAACGGAAGGGAAATTATCAGAGGCCAGGAAATGGGTGTCTAATATCTGGTTGAAAAAGCTGGAAAATGTTAGTTTTATTAGTCACTATCTTAAAGTGTTTCAAACACAAAAAAGAAAATTAAACATACCAATTGCAAAGTGTTTTCTTCAAACATTTACTTTGGATTTTGCCCACAAAAAAAATTCAGTATTTAAACTATAGCATCACCATATAGTAGACATAAGCACAATATTTATAATAAACTCACACTTACAATTCACTCAAGACTAACCAAATTTTACACATATATATATACATACATATGTATATATATATGTATGCGTGTGTATACATATGCACGTTTATACATATGTGTGTGTATGTGTGTGTGTATATATATATATATATATATGTAGGAGCCTTGGTGATGCAATGGTTAAAGTGCTTGGCTGCTAACTGAAAGGTCAAGGTTCCAGCCCACCAGCCACTCCCCAGAGGAAAAGACTTGGCAATCTGCTTCCTAAAGATTTTAGCCTAGGAAACTGTATGAGGCAGTTCTACTCTGTCCTATAGGGTCGCTATAAGTCACAATCAACTTGATGGCACACAACAACAACATATATATGTGTGTGTGTATATGTGTATGTTTGCATGTGCATGTGTGTATGTGTGCATATATATAAATATATGTATGTATGTGTATGTATATATATACATAGAGAGAGAGAGAGAGAGAAAGAGAACCCTGGTGGTACAACAATTAAACTCTCGTCTGCTAACCAAAAGGTTGGTGGTTCAAACCCACCCAGAGGCTCTACAGGAGAAAGACCTGGTGATCTGCTCCTGTAAAGATTACAGCCTAGAAAATCCTATGGGGGCAGTTCTGTCACATGGGTTCGCTATGAGTCAGAATAACAAAACACACAATAACAAAACAAATATATATATATATAAATTGAATCAAGAAAAATGATTATATACATACATATATATATATATATACAATTTGATTAGAACTTCTGAAATCTTAACAGAAATTGCAGATTCAGGAGTATCTGGTACCTTTGAGGGTATGGAAAGGATCAGGTACATGCACCTATTTTGTATCTTTGTTAAAAATGAGTCTTAGCACCATTCATACACAAAAACAAATTGAAAATAGATTAAGGACCTAAATTTGTAAACTAAAACCATAAAATTATTGGAAGAAAAAGCACAGGCAGCGTTATCAGGCCTAGCTTTTAACAATGGATTATCTAATATAATAACAAAAGCACAGATGGCAAAAGACAAAATAAATAAACTGGACCTCATAAAAATTAAAAACTTTTCTTCATCAAAACACTTTACAGAAACAATGAAAAGACAAGCTACCGACTGGGAGAATATCATCAGAAGCCATATATCTAACAAGAATTTAACAACGAAGGTTCATATAAAACTTCAACAACTTAACAACAAAAAGACAAATAACCCAATCATAAAATGAGCAAAGGACTTGAATAGACATTTCATCAAAGAGGACATTCAAATGGCCACCAAACATATGAAAATATGCTTAGCATCATTAGCCAGCAGAGAGATGCAAATCAAAACCACAAGTGAGATACCATTTCACCCCCCATGGCAGTTGAAAAGGAGTTACCTTGGAGTGTGGCCTGCATCAAATACAGGTAGACTTTCTGGTATGTCTCCCGCACTTTTGCTCACTCTGGATCCTGCAACAGGCTTCTTCTTGTTCATCTGACCTCTGGTTTTTGGAACATGAGCTAGCAGCTTACCTGCTAATCTTGGGTTTGCCAGCCCCTGCAGCTATGTGAGTCAGGAGAAGCCTCCAGCCTGATCCACGTATTTGGGACTTTCCAGCCTCTACAACTGTGTGAGCCATTTCCTTAATATAAATCTCTCTCTCTCTCTATGTTGTTGTTAGGTGCCGTTGAGACAATTCCGACTCATGCGACCCTGTGTACAACAGAACAAAACACTGCCTGATCCTGTGCCATCCTCACAATCCTTGCTATGCTTGAGCTCATTTTTGCGGCCACTGTATCGATCCACCTAACTGAGGGTCTTCCTCTCCTTCACTGACCCTCTGCCCTGCCAAGCATGATGTCCTTCTCCAGGGATTGATCCCTCCTGATAACATTTTCAAAGTACATGAAATGTAGTCTCACCATCCTTGCCTCTAAGGAGCATTTTGGTTGTACTTCTTCCGAGACAGATTTGTTTGTTCTTTTGGCAGTTGGTATGGTATGTTCAATATTCTTTGCCAACACCACAATTCAAAGGCGTAAGTTCTTATTCCATCTTCCTTATTCATTGTCCAGCTTTCACATCCATATGAGGTGACTGAAAACACAATGGTTTGGGTCAGGCACAACTTAGTCTTCCAGGTGACATCTTGCTCTTCAACACTTTAAAGAGGTCTTTTGCAGCAGATTTGCCCAAAGCAATGCGTCCTTTGATTTGTTGGCTGCTGTTTCCATGGGTGTTGATTGTGGATCCAAGTCAAATGAAATCCTTGACAAATTCAGTCTTTTTTCTGTTTATCATGATGTTGCTTATTGATCCAGTTGTGAGGATTTTTGTTTTCTTCATGTTGAAATGTAATCCATACTGAAGGCTGTGGTCTTCGATCTTCATCAGTAAATGCTTCAAGTCCTCCTCATTTTCAGCAAGTAAGTTTGTGTCATCTGCATATCGAAGATTATTAATGAGTCTTCCTCCAATCCTGATGTCATGTTCTTCTTCATATAGTCCAGTGTCTCAGATTATTTGTTCAGCATACAGATTGAATAGGTATGGTGAAACGATACAACCCCGATGCACACATTTCCTAACTTTAAACCACAAAGTATCCCCTTGTTCCGTTTGAACAACTGCCTCTTGCTCTATGTACAGGGTCCTCATGAGCACAATTAAGTATTCTGGAATTACCATTCTTTGCAATGTTATCCATAATTTGTTATGATCCACACAGTCGAATGCCTTTGCATAGTCAATAAAACACAGGTAAACATCTTTCTGGTATTCTCTGCTTTCAGCCAGGATCCGTCTGACATCAGCAATGACATCCCTGGTTCCACATCCTCTTCTCAATCTCGCTTGAATTTCTGGCAGTTCCCTGTTGAGGTACTGCTGCAGCCGCTTTTGAATGGTCTTCAGCAAAATTTTACTTGCATGTGATATTAATGATATTGTCTGATAATTTCTGCGTTCAGTTGGATCACCTTTCTCAGGAATAGGCATAAATATGGATCTCTTTCAGTCAGTTGGCCTGGTAGCTGTCTTCCAAATTTCTTGGCATAGACAAGTGAGCACCTCCAGTGCTGCATGCATTTGTTGAAACATCTCAGTTGGTATTCTGTCAGTTCCTGGAGCCTTGTTTTTTGCCAATGCCTTCAGTGCAGCTTGGACTTCTTCCTTCAGTACCATCAGTTCCTGATCATATATTACCTCCTGAAATGGTTGAACATTGACCAATTGTATTAGGTGTAGTGACTCTGTATTCTTTCCATCTTCTTTTGATGCTTCCTGTGTTGTTTAATATTTTCGCTGTAGAATTCTTCAGTATTGCAACTTGAGGCTTGAATTTTTTCTTCAGTTCTTTCTCTCTCTCTTGATATATATATGTATACAGATGCTTCACTGGTTTTGCTTCTCTAGAAAACCCAGCCTAAGACATTTGGTACCACGAGCGGTTCTAGAGAAATAAAATTATAAGGATGAGTCTTCTAAATTGGTTCTCAAGTATTGCAGCTTGTCGTACTGTGGTGACTTGTGTGTTGCTGTGATAGCTGGAAGCTTTGCCACCAGTATTTCAAATACCAGCAGGGTCACCTTGGCGGACAGGTTTCAGCTGAGCTTTCAGACTAAGACAGACTAGGAAAAAGGACATGGCGGTCTACTTCTGAAAAACTTGGCCAGTGAAAACCTTATGAATAGCTGTGGAACATTGTCTCAAGTCTGGTTAGTCTTAAAGATGTTGATGACTCTGCTTCCAGTAGTAAAGAGGACACCACTAACCCATGATGTGAGATGACAGTAGAAATACGCAAAATGTCATCACCAATAGATCAGGTATTGGTGAGAGGTGAGGCTCTGGGTGATTGCACGTTTGATGCTTTTCTACAATTTTGTCATAATGAGAAGTGTAAGGAAGGTATTTGTTTGGTCTTGATTTCACTAGACAAAGTGGTGGAAGAAAGAGATGAGCTCAGGCCTTCAGAGTCAAAGCTCAAGTGTCACATAAATGACCTCAATGTTTCCACTTGTGCTTTGAAAGAAAGCCTTATTTGTTGTAGTAACAGAGTTAATATTGCTGAAAACCAAAGTCAGATTCTTATCAAAAGAGTAGTTGAATTACAACAACAACTCAATTTCCAACCTCGAGTGGTGTCTGAAGTTAAAGTGAGGGCATTGATTGAGAAGAAATGGCATTCTGAATCTTGTGATGGGGACATATGGGCAGATAAACAGGAAACTGGGGAGACTGGGCCCCTAAACTCTGTTGAATCACTCCTGCCAACAGAACCAGCCCAGCCCTCTCCCGTCTGAAGAGATTACTCCATGTTTGTCTCCTAAGCCACTCTCCCCAGTAAAACCATTAGCTCCTCCAACCCCATCTGATGAGATTAACCCAGCAGTCTCTGAAGAGCCTTTGCGTGAGGCAGATACCTTATGAATTGTTGCTGAATGTTCTCAGAACACATCCCTATCACCCGTTTTTGTTTCTAGACCTATAACTAGATTTAATTCCCAGCAAGCCCCAAAAGGTGAAGTACAAAGCATGACCCAAGAGGAGGTTTGCTACACACCAAAAGAACTGCTTGACTTTTCTAATATGTACAAACAGAAACCTGGGGAATATGTGTCTGAATGGCTATTAAGGGTGTGGGATAATGGTGCAAGGAACATAAAGATGGAACAGTCTGAGTTTATTAATATGGGCCGACTAAGCACAGATTCTTCATTCAGTGTTTCAGCTTGAGAGGTTAGGAAAGGATCTAATAGTTTATTTTGTTTGGGTCACTGAAGCATGCATTATGTAGTAGCCTACACTAAATCAAGTTGAAGTACCAGACCTGCCTTGGTATACTGTAGAAGGTGTCCAAAGGCTTAGGAAAATTGGCATGTTAGAGCGGATTTATCAGGTTAGACCAACAGACCCACACATGGAGTGCCCAAAGCACACAGCTTTCACTACAACGGTGAGGAACAAATTTGTGAAGGGAGCCCCAGCATCCTTGAAGACTACTGTGATTGCTATGTTATATAAGTCATATTTGACAGTGGGAACCCCCCTAACTGAATTAAGACTCATAAGTACAATGGGGCTGATTGGATGCTGTGGTGGTATTGGCCAAGTAGCAGCACTCAATCAACAAAGACAAGGTGGGTGTGGTTACCATAATGGACAGCGGAGTCAATGCAGTAATCAAAATAGTCTGACTCCTATGGACTTATGACATTGGCTACTTAGTCATGGTGTCCTTAGGAATGAAATAGATGGGAAATCTACTAAATACTTAGTTGATCTGCACAAGCGGAAGAATTCTAGGTCAAGTGAACAGCAGTCTAACTCAAATTGTTAGAGTAGAGAGTCACAGCCCTTCAATCATTTCCCAGACTTGAGCAAATTTACAGGCCCACAACACCCTGAATGAAGGGAAGGCTGGGTCCACTTGAGGAAGGACCCCATTAGACTGCCAAAAATTTATACTGTTCATCTTTCTCCCGGCCTTCCCCAAAGGGATCTATGACCTTTTACAAGAGTGACCACTCACTGGGGAAAAGGAAAAAGTCATACTTTTTGAGGATTACTGGATACTGGCTCTGAACTGACACTGACACTAATTCCAGCAGACCCAAAGTGTCACTGTTGCCCACCAGTCAGAGTGTGGCATATGGAGGTCAGGTTATTAATGGAGTCTTAGCTCATGTCTGTCTCACAGTAGGTATAGTCAGTCCCCAAACTAATCTGTAGTGATTTCCCCAATTCCAGAATGCATAATTGGAATAGATATACTCAGCAAGTGGCAGAACTACCACATTGAATCTCTGACAAGTAGAGTAAGGGCTATTATGGTAGGAAAAGCCAAGTGGAAGCCATTAGAACTGCCCCTACCTAGGAAAATAGTAAACCAAAAGCAATAACACATTCCTAGAGGGATTGCAGAAATTACTGCCACCATCAAGAACTTGAAGGATGCAGGGATGGTGATTCTCACCACATCCCCATTCAACTCACCTATTTGGCTTGTGCAAAAATCAGATGGATCTTGGAGAATGACAGCGGATTATCAAAAATTCAACCAGGTGGTGACTCCAATTGCAGCTGTTGTTCCAGTTGTAGTTTCACTGATTGAGAAAATTAATACATCTTCTTGTACCTAGTATTCAGCTATTGATCTGCCTAATACATTTTTCTCCATACCTATTTCAAAGGACCACTGGAAGCAGTTTGCCTTCAGCTGGCAAGACCAGCGATACACATTCAGTGTCCTACCTCAAGATATATCACTCTCCAGCTCTATGTCATAATTAGATCCACAGGAAACTTGATCACCTTTCCCTTCCACAAGATGTCACACTGGTAGATTACACTGATGACATTATGCTGATTGGACCTAGTAAGGAAGAAGTGTCAATGACTCTGAACTTACTGGTAAAACATTTGTGTGCTAGAGGGTGGGAAATTAATCGCACAAAAATTCAGGCACCTTCCACCTCAGTGAAATTTCTGGGAGTCCTGTGGTGTGGGACATGTTGAGATATTCCTTTTAAAGTGAAGGGTAAGTTATTGCATCTGGCCCTTCCCACAACTGAAAAAGAGGCATAATGCCTAGTGGGCCTCTTTGGATTTGGGAGGCAACATATCCCTCATTTGAGTGTGCTACTGTGGCCTATTTATCAAGTGAATTGAAAAGCTGCTAGTTTTGAGTTGGGGCTCAGAGCAAGAGAAGGCTCTGCATCAGGTTCAGGCTCCTGTGCAAGCAACTCTGCCACTTGGGCCATATGATCTGGCTGATCCAATGGTGGTTAAAGTGTCAATGGCAGATAGAAGTGCTGTTTGGAGTCTTTCAGCAGGCCTCTATTGGTGAACCACTGTGCGGATCCTTAGGATTTTGTAGCAAAGCCCAGTTATCCTCTTCAGATTAACTCCTCTCCTTTTGAGAAACACCTAGGCCTTAGTAGAGACTGAATGCTTAACCATGGGCCACCAAATGACCATGCGGCCTGAACTGTCCATCATGAACTGAGTGTTGTCTGACCCACAGAGCCATAAAGTTGGTTGTGCACAGCAGCACTCCATTATTAAATGGAAGTGGTATATACAAGGTTGGGCCTAAGCAGTATCTGAAGTTACAAGTAAGTTGCATGAGGAAGTGGCCCAAATGTCTCTGGGCTCAGTACAGCTGGATGGTGCCCGGCTACCACCAATGACTCCTCTGACCAGGATCACAACAGAGGGTTCTGGGCAGAGCTGGAGTAGGATGTAGAGCATAATTTTAACTCCCAAAAAAAAAAAAAAAAAAGAAGACCAGATATACTGGCCTAAAGAATACTAGAGAAACCTCGAGAGTGTGGCCCCCAGACACCCTTTCAGCTCAGAGGGGAAGTTACCTTCAAGGTTTGATGTTAAGCCTGGGAATGGACACCCCAGTAAAACTAAATGGGACTAACAATGTACAGGAGTCCGGTGACAAGGGCCAGAAGGCAGAGGGAGAGTAGGAAACTGATGATAAGGAACACAAATTGAATAAGGACACTGTCGATGTATTGTGAGATTGTTGACCACTGCTATAGGGCAACATTTGTAGTAACTATTAAATGGGAGGCTGTTTTGTCCTGTAAGCCTTCATCTTGGGCGAGAATGGCAGCACAATTGGAAGAGCATAGTCAATATCACTTAAATGTGTAAGTAAAAAGTTTTGAAATGGTGTTTAAATAAAATAAAAATACATAAATAAATAAATAAACAAATGAGACTAAAGAGGTACAATAGTCCACTGACAAGGTCCAGAAGACAGAAGGGGACAAGGAAGCCCCCTGGTGATAGGGAACACAAGGTGGAGTAAGGATATTCTTGATGTGCTGTGAGATTGTTAACCATTGTCATAGGGCAACATGTGTAGTAACTGTTAAATGAAAAACTATTTTGTTCTGTAAGCCTTCATCTTAAGTGAGAATAACAGCACAGTTGGAAGAGCGTAGTCAATGTCACTGAACTGTGAATGTAGAAAATTTTGAAACGGTGTATCTTTGGCCATCTGTAATTTTCATCAAAAAAAAAGGTTGAGAATTTAGAGGCTTAATACGTTGTGGGGTTGTTAACCAATGTCAAAAAAAACAACATGTGTACTACTATTTCATGAGAAACTATTTGCTCTGTAAGCTTTCACCTGAAGTACAATAAAATATATATAAAAAAAATTACGATAAAAATAAAATAAAATAAAATAAAAATGGTATATGTGCTAAAAAAAAAAAAAAAAAAAAAAAAAGTCTCTGGGCTCCACTCCTGTCACATTACCTTCCATCTCCCAGTCTGCACCTATGGCCTCATGATTGGTTGACAAGGAAGAGAGAACTCATGCCTGGTTTACAGATGCTTCTGCATGATATGCAGGCACCACTAGAAAGTGGACAGCAGCAGCACCGCAGCCCCTTTCTGGGACCTCCCTGAAGGACAGTGGTGAAGGGAAATCCTCTAAATAGGCAGAACTTTGAGCAGTGCATCTGACTGTTCACTTTGCTTGGAAGAATAAATGGCCAGATGAGCGATTGTATACTGATTCATGGGCTGTGGTCAATGCTTTCACTGGATGATCAGGGACTTTGAAGGAACATGACTGTGAAATTTAGAGACAAGGAGGTATGGGGAAGAGGTATGTGGATAGATCTCTCTGAATGGGCCAAAGAAGTGAAGATATGTGTGTCTCATGTGAATGCTCACCAAAAGATGACCTCAGCAGAGAAAGATTGTAACAGTCAAGTGGATAGGATGATGCATTCTGTGGAAACCAGTCATCCTCTTTCCCCAGCCACTCCCATTATTGCCCAATGGGCTTATGTACAAAGTGGCCATGGTGGCAGGGATGGAGGTTATGCATGGGCTCAGCAACATGGACTTACACTCATCAAGGCCATCTTGGCTACAGTCACTGCTTGACCAATTTGCCAGCAGCAGAGGCCAACATTGAGCCCCTGATATGGCATCATACCCTGAGGTGATCAACCAGCAACCTGGTAGTAGGTTGATTACATTGGACTGCTTCCATCATGGAAAAAGCAGTGTTACATTCTTACTGGGATAGACACTAACTCTGGATATGGATTAGCCTTCCCTGCATACAATGCTTCTGCCAAAAGTACCATCTGTAGACTTACAGAATTCCTTATCTACCATCATGGTATCCCACATCTCAGATCAAGGGACACACTTCACATGAAATTAAGTGTGGCAATGGGCCCATGATCATGGAATTCACTGGTCTTACCATGTTCTCCATCATCCTGAAGCAGCTGACTTAATAGAATGATGAAATGGCCTTCTAAAGACACAATTATGGTGCCACTTAGGTGGTAATAGCTTGCAGGGTTAAAGATATTAACCTTTTGTGATATATGTTGAAAGTACTTTTTCTCAGCTTGTCAATTTCTTCTGAATTTTCTTATTGTGATTTTCTTAGTTATCTAGTGCTACTATAACAGAAATACCACAAGTGGATGGCTTTAACAAAGAGAATTTTATTCTCTCAGTCTAGGAGGGCTAGAAGTCCAAATTTAGGGTGCAAGTTCCAGGGGAAGTCTTTCTCCCTTTGTCAGCTCTGGGGGAAGGTCCCTATCATCAGTCTTCCCCTGGGTGTAGGAGGCTCTCAGCACAGGGACCCTGGGTCCAAAGGAAGTGCTCCCCACCTGGCTCTTCTTTCTTGATGGTAGGAGGTCCCTCTCCTCTTTGATTGATTCTCTTTTTTATATCTCAAAAGAGATTGTCTCAGGATTCAACCTAATACTGTAGATTGTGTCCTACCTCATTAACATAACTGCCTCTAATCCTGCCTCATTAACATCATAGAGGTTAGAATTTACAACACATAAGATAATTACATCAGATCACAAAATGAAGGACAGCCACACAATACTGGGAATCATGGCCTAGTCAAGTTGACATACATTTTGGGGGACACAATTCAATCCATAACATTAGGTAAACACTCAGCCTTTCTGAGCCTTGGTTTCCTGTAATATGAGTTTACTAAATAATACCTGTAGCTTCTTCCTAATCATTCATTGATAGATTAAATCATTTATTTGTATTGTGTGGCATGGATGCTAGTAGTCCCTTAGGTTTCATTCCTTTTGTCCTTTAGTAGAACTCCCAGCTACAAAAGATATTTGCTAGCCTCACTTGTAGTCAATGAGCAGAGGTGATGTATGAAACTCCTGGTTGTGCCTTTAGAAGTAAAGCATGCCCTTCTCTTGCCCCTTTCCACCTTTCTGCTTGGTGAAATGCTAATGTAGGAGATATATTGACAATCCACTTCAAGAGAATAAGAGAACAACATCATCAGGAATGGCAGTGTCGTGGATTGAATTGTGTCCCCAAAAAATATCTGTCAACTTGGCTAGGTCATAATTCCTAGTATTGTAATGATTGTCTACCATTTTGTCATCTGATGTGATTTCCCTGTGTTGTAAATTCTATCACTATGATGTTAATGAGATGGATCAGCGGCAGTTATATTGATGAGATCTACAAGATTAGATGGTGTCTTAAGCCAATCTCTTTTGAGATATAAAAGACAGAAGGGAGCAGAGAGACATGGGGACCTCATACCACCAAGAAAGCCATGCCAGGAGCAGAGAGCATCGTTTGTACCTGAGGTTCCTGTGCTGAGATGCTCCCAGACCTAGGTAAGACTGATGCATCACAAGGACCTTCCTCCAGAGCCAACAGAGAGAAAGTCTTCCCCTGGAGCCGTTGCCCTGAATTCGGACTTATAGCCTACTGGACTGTGAGAGAATGAATATCTCTTTGTTAAAGCCATCCACTTGTGGTATTTCTGCTATAGCAGCACTAGACTACTAAGACAGGCAGACACAGAAGGAACCTGAGTTTTTAATACCGAAGCTGCCTTATCCTCCCTTATTGTTAGAATGTTGCATGAGAAATATATTTTTACCTTGTTTAAACAACTCTTAATAAACTACATATACAGTTAAACCTGGAATTTGGAATTGCAAGAGAAAATCAGCTTTATTCTACTTTCCCTGACTATGACAGTTCTTTTTAACATGTCTTATAACTTTAATTAATATAAAGTGTTCACGTATGTATTTAGTACATATTTTTTTTGTGGATTGTATTACATTTCTTTTTTCTAACTTTATTTTTCTTTCTTCTGATAAACCTGTTTTAACTGGTCTTTTTCTTAATTCTCTAGTCCCATTGTGTCTACTTTAGTGGCACTGATTATCAGTGGATTATAAATCTGTATGTGGTCCTCTAGTAGGAAATCACAATATAAATTCTAAGCATAACCTGGTTATGACTGATGGTCAGATTCCTCCTATGGTTTTTTGGTTGCCAGGTACATATTTGGGTACATATTTTATTTAATGCAAAGTATTGAGAGTTCTTTTGAGTGAAGGGCCTGTCTTTTTCAACTTTATCCACCACAGCATCCTGCATACGGCCTGCAATATTGCAGACCCCAGTGAATAAATAGATGGTCAATGTTCTTGTGTTAGAGAGATGGTACATCTAGCTAAGTAAGAGAAGAACCCTGGCCTCTGGATTTCCCAGGTCTTATAACTGAGGGAGGAGATTGATGCCACCCAGATAGTCAACTAAGTTGGTGGCCACAGTACTTAGTTCAGAGATGGGCACATAACTAAGGCCAGGTTAATCAGAAACAATGATTCCAGGATTTACAGATTAAATCCTTCAAAGATTATGCAGATAAAAAGAAGCTTTTTATTCTGGAAAACATTTAGTGACCAGAAATGGAGAGCATTCTTGAGAACAAAGTCCGCCTAGTGAAAAGAATAGCAGAGAGAGAGCAAGGCCAAATCTTGATGACATTGCCTCAGCCTCTGGATCCAGTTTTACTCCTGATTTTTTCAGTTAAGTGAGCCAATAAATTACTCTTTTTGCTTAATGCCATTTCAGTTAATCCTGGTTAATAAAGAACACATGGGTTCTACCTCTATCTCATTATGTTGTCTTGGGCAGGACTTTGAACCAGTTCTAAAAGGTTTAGTCATGGCTGATGGAAGCAAGGCAGGGCTTCGAACTGGTTCAAAGTGGTTCCCTCATGGCCTATGGAAAGAAGGGCAGTGAACGCACTGCACAGCAACCAAATCTCTTGCACATTGGCTTTTGATCTGAGTAGGAAACTGGCAGCAGTGTCCCGCTCAAAGATGGCGGCCCACCATGCCGCTCTGAATGTGCATTGCTCTCCACAGACCTGCCAATCAGTGGCATCACTAGGGGTGTATGGAGGGTGCAGACCACACCAGGTAACGCTGTCAGAGGGGCTGACACTTAAATGACTGTCTATAAAATTTTTGTGCAGTGTTTCTGCAGAAATTTATTATTTATATTAAAATATCTCTGTAGTTAGTTATAATAACAAAACATTTTTTTGTAAGCCTAGCTTACATGTATCAATATACCTACAAGGCTAAAACACTATGCTAATTTACTTTTTGAACCTTCTAATGTGCTCTGGTCAGAGCTGTCATTATTACCCAATTACAATGACACTTTGATTCACGTGGTTTTGTCTGTACCTACTACAAGCACGTGCTGTTTGCAGCCAGTGCTTTTACAGTTGCTGATTTTGTCAAATTTTCTGGTGTTTTTAGCTACAATTTTGTGGTAATTAGCATGGGGAGGTGACACCATGAGTTATCACACAGGGTGACACCAACCCTAGTGATGCCACTGCTACCAATAATCCAATCTCCTGCATCAGGCTCCTGAAAGTTTCCTGATGCAGAAGATTGGATTATTGGCTGGACTGTAGAGAGAGACACATTCAAGGTGACATGGATGGACACCATCTTTGAGTGGGTCAAAAGCTGGCATGCAAGAGATTTGGTTGCTTTTCGATGCCCTTGTGTCTGTAGGCCATGACTGAATTGTTAAGAATCAGTTAGATGCCCTGGTCTTAGGGAACTATTTCACCTCTTTGGGCCACATTTCTGAATATTGACAGTTGGACATGATGATTTCTAAAGTCCTTTCCAGCTCTAATTTCCATGATTCTTTCTCATATGTATGTTCAACTTGGGTAATGCTATTATATCTCAATGGCTTAATACAGTAAAACCTGCAAAATTCAGAACCTGTGTAAGGTAGAAACTTGTCAGAAAAGGAAAACTCAAATATTTTGCACTAATAGAGAGCGATAGAAAAGTGGTAAGACTGCACCCTGTCAAAGGCGGAAAACTTGCAAGACCTGGAGAAACAAGGCCATTCCGTCGAGTTCCGGTTCTCACAGCTTTCACTGCACAGTAGGTGATTATTTCTCACGTATGAGATGCTAGTTGCATCTCAGTAGCTTAATACCATAGATGTTTATTTCTTCATCATGTAAAGTTCAAAACATGTCCCTCTGATTGTCAGATTGCTCCACTCCAAGTAAAGATCTAGGGATGCAGTGTTCTCTTATTGTGTTTTTTTAAATTTTTTTTTATTGTACTTTAGATGTACTTTAGATTGTACTTTAGAACAAATATTTTCTCATTAAACAGTCAGTATACATATTGTTTTATGACATTGGTTAACAACCCCACGACATGTCAACACTCTCCCTTCTCGACCTTGGAGGACCTTTATTTTTGGTGAAAATATACATAGCCAAAGTTATGCCATTTCAAAAATTTCTACATGTACAATTCAGTGACACTGATTACATTCTTCCAGTTGTGCTGCTATTCTCACTATCCTTTTCCAAATTATTCCATCACCATTATCTTCAACTCACTGCCCCCTAGGCTTCCCATCAAACTTTCTGAGTTACTGTAGTCAATTTGATCTCACATAGACAATTCTTTCTTTCTTTTTTTTTTGTACCTTAGATGAAGGTTTACAGATCAAATAGTTTCCCACTAAACAGTTAGTACAATATTGCCCTATGACAATGGTTAACAACCCCATGACATGTCAACACTGTCCCTTCTCAACCTCGGGTTCCCTACCACCAGCTTTCCTGTCCCCTCCTACCTTCTAGTCCTTGTCCCTGGACTGCTGTGCCTCATTAGTCCTGTTTTGTTTTATGGGGCTGTCCAGTCCCTGGCTGAACGGTGAACCTCGGGAGTGACTTCACCGCTGAGCTAAAAGGGTGACTGGGGGCCGTACTCTCAGGGTCTCTTATCTTGTGATCCTGCCATCTTTAACTTGTGGCTTCCCAGGTCACCATGCTTACAGTCACTAAGCCAGGGAGATAGAAAAGAAAATGTGGAGGAGTGGGAGGTTACGGAGCAGGTCTCAATCAGCATATACCACTTTTGTTCACATTCTATTAACTAAAACAAGATCACATAATCACATTTAATCGCAAATGAGACTAAAAATGTTCTAGGAAGAAGAGAAAATAATTCAGTGAATAGCTACTTAGTCTCTGCCACAATAAGCCTTTGACCCATGCTTGCTAGCCAGAATCCATATCCTCTGCCCCTGATTCAGGTTGTTTAACTATATGTGTTTGTTCTTATATCCCAGCAGCTGGTCCTGTTACCCCTGAAAGGAAATATAATTAACTCATTGGACCTAGATATTAGCAATTAAATCAAACTCATTGCCATTGAGTAAACTGACTGACAGTGATCCGATGTGTTACAGAGTAGAACTGAGGCCCCATAGGGTTTTCTTGGCTGTACTCTTTATAGAAGTAGGTCACCAGGCCTTTCTTCCACAGTGCTGCTGGGTGGGTTTGAACCACTAACCTTTTGGTTAGTAGCTGAGCGCTTAACTGTTTGTACCACCCAGGAACCTTTATGAAAGTTTAGTTTGTAAAAAATACTGCAAAGGAGTCCTTGAGGTTAAATTCTATTTCTAGGCTTGGTTCTTGCATAGTGAGAAGAAGAAAGTTGGGCTTTCAGGCTGTGTTTGTGTTTGAAAGGGAAAAAAGGAAACAAAAACACCAATCACTCATTCATCCAAGAAAACTTTGCTGTTTGTCTCCAACTTGCCAAGCAGCAGCATGGTTAAAGCTAAAGGTAGGGTTTGCTGCATTTATTTCAGCAAGGAAAGGGGGAATATTCATGTGGCACTGTCCCCCAAACTACCATCACTCACCTAACAACAACAACAACATTGCTGGCTTTATGCTTCTTGCCCAGGCAGAGGGCAGCCTATGGAAGAAGTCTGTATTTCCGGGCATGCTGTCCACTTCCTTGAAATAAGAAATTCATTTTACAGTAAAACCTGTGAGAGCTGGAACCTGTGTAAGGTGGAAAACTATCAGAGAAGAAAAATTTGAATATTTTCCACTAATAGGGAGTGACAGAAAAGTGGTAAGACCGTACCCTGTCAAAAGCGGAAAACTTGTGAGACCTGGAAAAGCAAGGCAGTCTCGTTGAGTTGTAGCTCTCACAGGTTTCACTGTATTTTTTCCCTTCAACGTATTTAAGGATTACTCTCCACAGTAGTAAAACAGGAAACCCTGGTGGTGTAGTGGTTAAGAGCTATGGCTGCAACCCAAAAGGTCAGCAGTTTGAATCCACCAGGATCTCCTTGGAAACCCTGTGGGGCAGTTCTACTCTGTCCTATAGGGTCTGTAGGGTCGCTGTGAGTTGGAATTGACTTGATGGCATTGGGTTTGGTTTTGTTTGGTATGGTGACAAACAAGCCCTGGTGGCTCAGTGGTTAAGTGCTTGGCTGCTAACCAAAAGGTCAGTGGTTTTAACCCACCAGCCACTCCATGGGAGAAAGATGTGGCAGTGTGCTTCCGTAAAGATTTTCAACCTTGGAAACCCTGTGGGGCAGTTCTACCCTGTCCTATAGGGTTGCTATGAGTTGGAATCAACTCAAAGGCAGTGGGTTTGCATGGTGAAACAAGCCAGAACCCTTATTCAAAAAAAACAAAATTCTACCAGATGTGCAATATTCAAGAATTCATATACAGAAATACCTGACCTTAACCATCCAACCCCATCCCTCACTTTGCTTTCTTTTAGTCATTACCATATTTATGCCTCCACCTCCATCAGAGTCTCTGTGGTTTGAGGCAGCATTTGATTTTTTCCCATTTCTTGCAGTGCTTTCTTTCATAACTTCTCTAGACTCTGTGATTCTGAGTTAATACCGTTCATATAATATTCCTCTCCAGACACAACGCAAACTCTCATCTTGGAGGGCAGCTCCCGCTCAGACTGCTAGGACCACTGGGGTAAGATCCATGCACAGCTTTTACCACTTGCCCAGAATTTTTATCTTCTCATCACATTCATCCTCTCTCCTTCTTCGGGTAACAGGCTCCCCACACCATGGGAGTAATCAAATGGTCTAATAAGCTTTATGGTCATAATGGGCCACAATCTGAAGATTGATCGGTTGCATAGTTCCTTCATTTAAAGCAAAAAATGTAAGTGGAAAAGTACAACATACCAAGTTTGTTTTACTAGAGAAATCTCTGTGAATTTCTATGTGTGCGCTATGACTTCAGACACCTTTGAGTACATGATCCTCAAGTTTAGTTTTCCTACAAAAAGTCTACGTAAAGTTCACAACATTTTCAATGAGTTAACCCACCTCTGTTTCCTGTCCACTATTGATTGAACAAGGCAACCTTGAATGGGCTTGAAGTGAGGGAGGCCAAGTGCCTTAAGAGGAATGGGCAAAGTCTCTGCCCAATATGGGCACACAGAGAAGGAGAGAGGAAGACAGTGGAGACCAGACAGTATCCTGAACAATGTTGAACTCTAACCTGTTGTACCTCCCAATCTTGAAAGTACAGGATTAGGTTCAAGAGTGAGTGATCACACAGATCTCCTGTCATAATTCTATGTTATTTTTATTAAAATACTTGCAACAAACTCTCATTACCAAATATACCCTGCTAGTGACTATTCCTTACAATCTTAAACCAGTTGCCATTGAGTTGATTACAACTCATGGCAGCCTCATGTGTGTCAGAGTAGAGCTGTGCTCCATAGGGTTTTTAATGGCTGATTTTTTCAGAAGTGGATTGCCAGGCCTTTCTTTCTTGGTGCCTCTGGGTGGACTTGAACCGCCAACCTTTCCGTTCACAGTAGAGTACATTAACCACTTGCACCACCCAGGGACTCGTTGCAGTCTTGTGGCCTTACTAATACAAAAATTAATGTTTCTTTTTCAACCCAAAAATTAAAAAAAGAAAGAAAAAATGATAGACATTACCTAGAATTCGAGTGACCATATATCCCAGGTTACCGAAGCCTGTCCTGGTTTATATCGGTTGTCCTGGCATAACTATTAATAATGCCCCTTTCACTATCAGCAGTATTCCAGAATGGTCTCTTTAACTAGATTAAATGCAAAAAGATACTTCTATAAGGCAGAGGATACTTAAATGTTGAAATGGGGTGGGAATACCACAAGAAATTACATGATTTTCTTTGCTGAAATTACCTAAAATTTATTACTCAACTGCATGTTTTCAGAAAAATGTGTCATGTCCAAGGGTCTGGACAATAAATTATGTTTCTGATGCTGTCAGTGGCAGACACATTTCAAAACATGTCTTGGATTAACTAGTGGTCATAGGGATATAAATTCATGCTAAATAAATCCAGAAGCTCTAACTTATGCTTGGGTTATTTTTCTTAGTGTTTAGCCTGTCTTTAATGAAATCTTAGCTATACTCTGGATTTTTCTTTAGATTTATTTTCTCAACCCATAGACAGATGTCAGAGTCCACTCAGTGTCTCTAAACTTGTCTCTGAGTCATCCCCAGTTACCTGTCATATCATCAGCTCTCCCCAAGAACAAGTCACGGAAGACGTGCAAGCAAAGCATGCTAGGGGTTGAAAATTAAAAATGGAACGTCAATACCCCTTAACTTTTAAGCAAATAACTTTTTGCTGAAGTTGTTTTCATAGGTTTCAGAGCAGTATCTAGCTCATACATCCTATTTATTGGTGTTACATTTCATCTCTGTTGCTTAATTAGCAGCTCTGCCTCCTTCATTTTTGTAGCGCAGACTGCTATCTGCTCCCCAATATCCGTTCTCTTCTTTGCTATGGTAATAGTGCTCTTCCCTTTCACCCTCCACTTTTTCATTCATAACATGGATGCTGAGCTAGAGAATAACCACATTTGTCAACCTCCTTGAAGCCAGGTGTTGCCATTTTCCTAAGTCTTTGCCTCTTGGATGTAAGCAAAAGATGAGTGTGTCATTTCTGCATTGCTGAAAGGAAACTTCTTGCCCTGAACATGTTTTCTTTCCTCTTCCTGAGAGCTGGAATACAGATGTGCCAGAAACCCAGCTTTGACCATGCAGATGATGACAATGCCCTAGGGCCTTGCTACACAAATTGTGGTCCTTGGACCAGCAGCATCAGCATCCTGGAAACTTAGAAATGCAGAATCTCAAGTCCCATTCCAGGCCTACTGAATCAGAATCTGCATTTTAGCAAGATCCACAAGTGATTTGTATACATGTTAAAATTTGAGAAGTGCTGCCATAGTAGTCGATGATGGAGTGACAGGATGGAAAGAATCTAGGTCTTCTAATGATTTTGTTGAGCAGAGCTGTCTGCTAGCCTGGTCTGCTTATGTATAGATTATCAAAAAAGAGACGAACAAAATTCTATCTTATTTAAGCCACTGCATTTTTTTTTTTTAAATTTCTTTTTGGCATTTACCCTAACATATGGTTTTATTCTGTGTAAAAGCAAACCTACTTTTGTAACCTCTGCCAGAATTTTGGGGAAAAAGAGATAGTGAAGGATGCGATTTCCTTTCCGAATATTCTAGAGTACTCCCTCTGCCCTTTAGGAGAGTACCTAAATTGACTAAATCTATATTGATTTATCTTGGACTGGGAGAGTAGGGAGTGCTCATACCCCATCCTCCTGAGTATCACTCTGCGTATTCCAACTAGCATTTTTGGTCTCCTTGAGGATGCTGTGTTAAGAAACTCAATATAAATATTGAATGAACTGAATACACAATGTCTCTGGAGGTGGTTTCATCTTTTTTTTTTTTTTTAAAGAAGACCCAAATTCTAACTAGCAACATTAATCAAATAGACCACATTTATTATAAAGTACATTAGGGCATGCATACTCTCCTTCTAATATATAGACTGTCACCCGCTATTTAATTTTAACAACAACAATTTTCTCCTTACTTCTTCCTTTCCATCTGTAGTTTGGTAAATGTGTCCTCTAGACTTGCAATTCCCCTACTTCAATCCAACAAATATTTACTTACTGCCTTCTAAGTGCTAGGTGTTCTACTAGATGCTAGGAAAAGAATGGTAAATAAGAAAAAAGAGATCTGGCCTAATATGTACCTTAGAGTCTAACTGGACAGAAAACCAATAAAAAAAAAATTACACGTCTGAATAATGTTAATACATGGGAAGTATTTCACATACTTATAATAAAGTTTGTTATTATAAATGAAGAAATAAATTGACCAACTTTTCTCTAAGCCTCCACGGAGATAAGGAGCACAAACTCCCTTATTTCTAAAATTTTCCTGCTTCCCTCATTGCTTGGTTCCATGTTGGTCTTTCAGTTTGTGGCAAGATAATTTGGATAATAAATCAGCTGAAAATAAGGGCCTGCCATTTTGCACATTAAGGTTACTTGGAAACATTAAAATAGTTGCATTTTGGTGGCAAGATTGTGGCTTATTTTATTCTTTTTTTTTTTAATTAAAATGTTGATTGTAAAATATATAAAAACTGGGAATAAAAAGGATGTGTGTGTTTGCATGTGTTTTAATTTTCTTTATCACGCCAAAGGAAATGAGGCTGCATTTCCTGTGTACGTGCCAATCTCTTATTGCGGTCCTCTAGGGCTGATTAACGTCATTTTTTTTTTCCCCCTCTTTCAGCCTAATGCAAACAATCTACTGCAACATCTGATTTCTGGTATTTGGTCTATCAAGAGCCCAGATTTCCACTGGCTTATTGCCAAACAACTCTGAGTTTTAAATATTACTTTCATCTAGTGTTCACAGTTGGTAGTTTTCTCTGAGAGCATTAGTCAAAGTCAAAGCCTTTTTCACAACACCACTAACCTCCCCTGAAAATCCATCCATCCCCTGGATGGAAAGGTCAGATAATGGAGGGATAATTGATGACGTAAAGAGGAAGTTGCTCAGGACAGGAGATAACGGGCTGCTGTGGAGACAAACCAAACCAAACCAATCACAATCGAATAGGGCTATCCTGAGGCTGGGGTTCTGTCCAGGGGAAACAAGAGTCTCAGTTACCTATCACTACATAAGGAACCACCCCTAAACTTAGTGTCTTAAAACAACTACAGCCATACTTTTGTGAAGATTCTGCAATTTAAACAGTACTTGAGAGGCATAGCTCTTCTCTGCTCCCTGTGGTATGGGCTAGGCGTTCTGGGAGTTGTTCTGTTGTTCTGCCTGGCTCCTCACCAGGGCTGGAGGATCTAACATGGCTTCACACACGTCTGGAGCTCCAGGTGGGGTGGCTGGAGTGGCTGGGAAAAATGCAGTGAATTTTTCGAATAACAGAACAAACACAAATTGCTGCACAAAGAGAATGATGTCATCTAAACTGAAGGGAGCCCTGATGATGGAATAATTAAAACGCTGGGCCGCAAACTAAAAAGTTGACAGTTTGAACCCACCAGCAGCTCCGTGGGAGAAAAGACCCGGCAATCTGCTCCCTTAAAGATGACATCCTAGGAAACCCTGTGGGGCAGTTCTACTCTGTCATTTAGGGTCGCTAAGAGTGGGAATTGAGGTGATGACACACAACAACAACAAACTAGCAAGAGATCACCATTTAAGAGTTCAACTTCTTGTTCATTGGGTGATATGTGAAGGTCTGAAATTAGCTTGTAACTGGAATTTCAGGAATGTATACAATTTTATAATTCAAAATTTGAGGACCACTTTTATGGTGGTTTGTGACACAAAAGTTCTTATAATTCAGCTAAGAAGTTCAGACAGATATTTGTAAAATATCAGGCAACAATGCAGAGTAGTATGGGACAGAGGCCCAATAAATGATAGGAGGACCAAGCTGATGCAAGGGGAAGGAAACAGGCTGTTTGGAGGCTGAGGATGTACTGATGTACTAGGTGCTTGAAAACATTATCACATTTAATCCTTACAACAACAGTTAGTGATAAGAATGTTAAATGAAACACAAGTGCAGTTAAGACACTTGCTTATGATTAGAAAGCCACTTTGCCTAACTCTAAAGCTCCAATAACAACATTTGAATTCAATTAAATTGAATGTTTTCCAGCCTTTTCATAAGACTTTGAAGATAATACAAACGGAGGTACTTGGAAATAGAATTTGAACCCTGGTCTACCATTTTCACCTGTAACGCTTTGAGCAAGTCATTTTTCACATCTACAAAACAGAAAGAATGATACCAACCACAGATGGAGCCTGTGAGCTTCAACTAGACACCTCAGTGAATGGAGTTGCAGAATCCCTGGCCCAGAAAAGGCCCTGGCTAAATAAATGCAAGTTGAGCACAGAATGATGGTCACTCCCGCTCCATCAGAGGCTGGGAACAATAGGAGAAAACGAACAGCTATCTCAGTCTGGTTCTTACATGTTCACAGGCTCAAGAAGGCGCTTGAAATAGTTTTCCAAATGAGGTTTGGGAATTCTCTGTGGATTTCAATTACCCATCCTGTTACTGGACCTCATTAGCTCACATAATTGGAAACTGACTCTGTATAATAAGGACAACAGGAGTTTCCAGCTTGGAAGCAGTTACGTTGGTGCCTGCTCATTCTGTCAAATACACACCAGCAGCCCCTCACATACAACCTCAGAAGCTGAGGAGAAGGAACCAAGATTCTTCCATTACCGTATTTTCTGTCATCTCAGCCTATGTGGGAGCTTTTGTTTCATATCATATTTCTGTGATGTGTGGATAAACAATGACGATACATAAGGAGCGTCCTCGGTACTGGTTTCCTTACTACCTGCATTCTCAATGGGGATGATATCGCCCAAAGGGCCAAAAATGTGTTCTTTGGGGAGAGGGGGGTGACAAAAATCTTAGATACTACAATAATTTATGGCCCTTCACAGTACATAAACATATGTACTGTACATCTGTGGCATTGAAATTTGAGGGCAAGGGAGCGATCAGGAAAAAATATGTTTAAAAAGTCTCCTTCCAGGGAATGATAATGAGGAAAAAAAAAAAAAAAAAGGTTAAGTAACACAGCTCTAAAGAGAATGTAAGGTTCCTTAGCTCAGTTTTTGATTCCAGGAAGAGGAAGGAGACAGGACTATTCCTGGTCCTCCATTCTCTACAACAGCAATATAGGCAGGTCATCATGGTAGTGGTAAAAGAGAAGGGCTCTTGAAGACAGGCTGCCTGCTTTGAAGCCATACACAGTGGTGTGATCTTGAGCAATCTAACTCACCTCTCTGAGCCTCATTTTCTTCCATCTGTAAAATGTGTTTTATAATACCTGACCCTTACGGTTGCTGTGAGGTCCGTTTAAAAAGATAAAGAGCAGAAGCCACTCCTGCCTTTGTGAAAAAGCTCTAGGTGATTTAGTTATTTATCCTTTATCCTGTTTATCTGGAGTCCCTGGGTGGCACAAACGGTTAAGCACCCAACAGAAAGGTCGGTGGTTTGAACACACCCAGAGGTACCTGGGAAGAAAGGCATGACAATCTACTGCCCAGTGGTCACAGCCATTGAAAACCCTGTGGCGCGCAGTTCTACCCTGCAACACATGGGGCTGCCATGAGTCGGAATGGACTCAATGGCAACTGGCTTACTTTTGGTTTTCCTGTTTGTGTGTTTGTTCGGTCATTTCTAGACTATCAGATCTAAGCAGCACACTGTTTTTAACTCTGAGAATTGTGAAAAATCTAGGAAGTGTCTGAACCAAAACCAAACATGTTGTTGTCGATTCCAACTCAGAGCGACCCAATAGGACAGAATAGAACTGCCCCATAGGGTTTCCAAGGCTGTATGTAATCTTTACGGAAGCAGACTGCCACATCCTTCTCTTGCAGAGAGGCTGGTGGGTCTGAACCACCAACCTTTTCATTAGCAGCCAAGCACTTTAACCACTGCGCCATATTCAGTATATAAAAATAGAACATAGAAACAGACTACAGAAAAGAACAAAGACATAGTATATATTTCCATAACATGAAATTTAATCCATGTTAACATTTTGTCATATTTGCTTGTCTTTTTATATGTATAAATATTTTTTTAATTATACAAGTTACACACACTCACATACTCCTGTTTTTCCTCCCTATATTACGAGTCCTACTACCATAAGGCCACCGTTTTTACTGACTGCCAGGTATAATTTCCTTAGAGACAGTGTTTCTAATGGGTAGCCTGAGAGACTAGCCATCTCCTGAAGCATAAGTCTAATCAAACAAGGTAAATGTCTTTATTCACTTTAAGACACAATTGACATTTTCTTCATTAATCGAAACACTATCTCTTGTGCACCAAGTGCCAGACATTTTATATTTGGTTATAATTAAGAGCTGAACAGGGAGCAGAACTTTAGCACCAGGTCCAGAAGTCAGCTTTTAAGATGAAAATCCAGCTAACTGGAGTCAGTAAATTAAATCGGTCTCTATGCTGGAGGTGACATTCCAGATGTTTCTCACAAATGCTAATGAACAACCCACTTCCCCTACTAATAACAAATGGGGTGGTAGTGTTGGAACCCTTTGTAGATGACTTTGTTCTTTCGGCTTTAGAGTGTGGATCTCAGCAAAGGGAGATGTGAGCTGCTTTAGGATTGGATCTGGAAATCACATTGGTTTGCACACCGTTTGCCAAGTGTCCTGACAGTGGAGAATTCTGTGCTCAGCAAATGCCTTGATGCAAAGGAGTGAAAGTCTCGAGTCCTGAGTGAGACAGCTCTCGGAAGCTGGCATCCTGTGGATTCGGCTGGCTGTGCCCCGAGGGACTTTGGCTCTTATGCAAATGGAAGAGAGACCGCCGGTCTTCAGGTGTGGTTATCTCATCATCCAGTGGAGCCAAGGAGAGGATTTGTTTAGATAACAGAGATTGCAAGACAATGGCCGCTGCCTGGAACGGTATGTTCCCTCCTGGGGGTTACTCTTAGATCTTGGTATTTGGCTGAGAGGAGAAAGCAATGTGTGGGCTCCTGCAGAGGTCTGGAAAACAGAGCTGTGAAGTGCCCACATTGTGTTAAATATGGTCTGGATCTTTTTTTCTCTTTTCTTTAAAAGCATAAAAAAAAATCTGATACTTTTTGTATAAGCTATTGAACTGTAATTATTGATATTACTAACGATAATCATATTATCTATAGGGTCACTACCAGTTGGAATAGACTCCAGGGCAATGGGTTATCATGTATTAAGTATCTCCCAAAAGCCACACCCAGGGCCAGGCTATTCTCACAGCAGCACTAAGAATTTGATGGAGTTATCACTAATTTGGATCCCTGGTGGCATAGTGGTAAAGAGCTAGGCTGCTAACCAAAATGTTGGCAGTTCAAACCCACCAACCACTCCTTGGAAATCCTATGGGGCAGTTCTACTCTGTCCTACAGGGTCTCTGTGAGTCAGAATCAACTCAATGGCAACAGGTTTGGTTTTTTTTTTGGTCAGGTTTGTTACTATTTTAGAGTCCCTTTGTGGTACAAAGAAATGGTTAACACGCTTGGCTGCTAACTAAAATGTTGGAGGTTTAAGTTCACCCAGAGACAACTTGGAAGAAAGATCTGGTGGTCTACTGAAAAATCAACTATTGAAAATCCTGTGGAACACAGTTGTGCTCTGATACATCACTTGCCAGCAATTGTTTTGTTTTGGTTTTTAATCTCTATTGCAGAACTGAGACCTACAAAGGTAAATGACTTGATTCTTTCATTCACCCACTCACTATCCAAAAAAATTTATTGAGTCTCAGTCTCTTCTATGTACTAGACACTGTACGGAAACCCTGGTGGTGTAGTGGTTGAGAGCTACAGCTGCTAACCAAAAGGTTGGCAGTTTGAATCCACCAGGTGCCCCTTGGAAACCCTATGGGCAGTTCTACTTTGTCCTATAGGGTTGCTATCAGTCGGCATCGACTCAACAGCAATGGGTGTGTGTGTGTGTGAGGTGCTGTGCTAGTTCTGAATTTATAGATATGAGCAGGACACATTCCTGACTACTAACAAGGGGAAAGGCTATGAGGAAAGCATAGGATGGAGAACAACAGTGACCACTAAACCAGAGACGAAATGCTGCACAGTAGTGGGTTTTCAGCACATGTCAAAAGAAATTAAATGTGTTTCTATTTCCAAACAAACTCCCAGGATTGGGGGCTGGTGGTTGGATGGAAAATACATGAAGCTAAATGTATTTGTGGAATCTGAAGCGGGGCGGGGTGGGGGGAGTGGGAGGGAGACAGCTAGCTTAGTGCTTCTTCCCTTTTTTCCAGCACCGTTTCCCTCATCTGTTCCCTAACTCTCAATGCTAATTTCTGTCTTAGGATTGTTGTTGTTGTGGGCTGTCAAGTTGATTCCAACATTTAACAACCGTATGTGACAGAGTTTAACTGCCCCATAGGGTTTCTTAGGCTGTAGTCATTACAGGAGCAGATCACCAGATATTCTCTCCCATGGAGTGGCTGATGGGTTCAAACTATTGACATTTCAGTTAGCAGTCAAGCTCTTAACCGCTGTACCACCAGGGCTCCTTGTCTCCAACAGACTGTGAGACAGTCGTAGGCAGAGGGTGTTTTATTTTTTTTCTCCAGTATTTGGCACATTTTAAAAAGCTCATTTAATTTGAATAAAATGAACAAATGAATGAATGGATGGATTTCTTAGATAATTCTCTTGCATAGACATACAGGTTCAGACAGAGGACAAAATAAATTCAAGTATATACCCAGAGAAACACAGAGATGAGGAAACATTTCCCATCACCAAAGTCATTCCTTCTTTGGCCCATTTGTCTTATGTGGCCGCCTCTTCTATCTCCAGTCCTCTCCCAAGCCTAGTTCAACCATCTTAATCCCCTCCTACCACCATTCAAACTTTCTTCCCTCAGCACTCCCCGCTACCCCCAGATGACAGTGAGCAACTGACTAACTTAAATTATGCCTAGAAGAAAACTGGCACAACAGAGTTCCTCAAGTCCTGGCTTTTTTGCTCTGTATGGCTCTGGAAGAGATTTTGCCCAGCCTTTGCTGTCCATTAGGAGAGACTCCTATTTGGGGGAATTTTAACCTGTATAGGAGGGAGGGTGGCAGGCTGCAGAAAGAGATATTTATATAGGATTAAGACATGAAGACTGCTGAGTGTCTTTCAAGTTCAAGCCCCTATTGGGTGTGAGGGAAGACAAGGAACTAACTTTACAGTGGGCCTTTGATGTCCCCAACATTCTGCTAGATGTTTTACACAAGATAGCTCATCTAATCACCATGAAAATGAAAGTTTCCTCATAGGTGCCATTATTCTCATTGTGCAAATGAGGAAGCTGAGGCTGGGGATGTAAAGTGACTTGCCTAACACTAATAGCTAAGAGAAAGATGCTCCAACAGAATGCATATATTATTGAACAATATCATTAATATAAGGAGATCTGGTGGCATAGTAGTTAAAATGCTTGGCCGCTAAGTGAAAGGTCAGTGGTTCAAACCCACCAGTCGCTCCCAAGGAGATAGATGTGGCAGTCTGCCTCCATAAAGATTTAAAGCCTTGGAAACCCTATGGGGCAGTTCTACTTTGTTCTACAGGGTCGCTATGAGTCGGTGGTTTTTTGTTTTTTGTTTTTTTTTTTTTAATCATTAATATCACATACAAGTGAAATATTGCTGAAGATAATTCAAAAATGGTTGCAGCAGTACATCGACAGGGAACTGCCAGAAATTCAAGCAGGATTCAGAAGAGGACGTGGAACAAGGGATATCATTGCTAATGGCAGATGGATCTTGGCTGAAAGCAGAGAGTACCGGAAAGATGTTTACCTGTGTTTTACTGACTATGCAAAGGCATTCAACTGTGTGGATCATAACAAATTATGGACAATGCTGAGAATAACGAGAATTCCAAAACACTTAATTGTGCTCATGAGGAACCTGTACATAGATCAAGAGGCAATCGTTTGAACAGAAGAAGGGGATATCATGTGGTTTAAAATCAGGAAAGGTGTGTGTCAGGGTTATATCCTTTCACCACACTTATGCAATCTGTGTGCTGAGCAAATAATTCGAGAAGCTGGACGATAGGAAGAACATGGCATCAGGATTGAAGGAAGACTCATTAACAACCTGCAATATGCAGATGATGCAACACTGCTTCCTGAAAAGGAGGAGGACTTGAAGCATTTACTGATGAAGACCAAAGACTACAGCCTTCAGTATGGATCACACCTCAACATAAAGAAAACAAATATCCTTCCAACAGGACCAATAAGCAACATCATGATAAGCGAGGAAAAGATTGAAGTTGTCAAGGATATCATTTTACTTGGATTCACCAATCAACACCCATAGAAGCAGCAGTCAAGAAATCAAACGAAGTATTGCATTGGGCAAATCTGCTGCAAAAGACCTCTTTAAAGTGTTAAAAAGCAAAGATATCACTTTGAGGACTAAGATGCACTTGACCCAAACCATGATGTTTTCAATTACCTCATACGCATGAGAAAGCTGGACAATGAATAAGGAAGACCGAAGAAGGTTGATGCCTTTGAATTACGATGTTGGTAAAGACTATTGAATATACCATGGACTGCCAGAAAAATGAACAAATCTGTCTGGGAAGAAGTGCAGCCCAGAATGTTCCTTAGAAGGTAGAATGGTGAGACTTCGTCTCAAGTACCTTGGACATGTTATTAGGAGGGACTAGTCCCTAGAGAACAACATCATGCTTGGCAAATCAGAGGGTCAATGAAAAACAGGAAGACCCTCAACGAGATGTATTGACACAGTGGCTGCAACAGTGGGCTCGAACGTAGTTAAGGATTGTGAGGATGGCGCAAGACTAGGCAGTGTTTCATTCTGTTGTACATAGGGTAGCTATGAGTCAGAACTGACTCAATGGCACCTAACAACACCTCGTGACCACCATTAGCTTAGAAACTATTAGATTCATGATTCTGGGGCCATTAAACAAGTTTTCTTCCTACCCATCTTCCTTCACTGAATGTTTACCCAGCATCTATTATATATGTACACAAAATACTGTCCTGAGTACTACTGGGAATTTAAAGATGGTACATATCATCTTTAAAATGCATATATTAGAATATAAGGGAGTGGTACAAGTGTCATTATTAAGTGTCATCATAAGACTTTTGGGAAAATGCTTTAAAAGAGATGTAAACATTTTCTTGGAAGATCAGGAGAGAACACTTCCTACTGGAGGAAAAATGCAGTATTTGAGTTGGTAAGTATTATCTCCATAGGAGAAAATACAGAGGAAGACAGTAATGTCTCAATACTTACTACTGCTTTCAGAAAAATGTTCCAAGGTTAGATCTTACCTTATATAAAGCAGGATGTTTTGACATGGCTAGTTTGACTCTCTGGCGTTTGGAGACCCTCAGAAGCCAACCATTAAATTTATACCTGCTTCTCTTCCTCCTCCTCCTCCTTCTTCTTCTTATGCTTACTCTTTCCTGAGCCTGAGGTCCAGGATGAACTGAGTGTTAGGAATATGGGTAAGGGTCAGCATTAGGTGGTAAATAATGACTGGCACATTTAAAGCAAACAAACAAACAAACAAAAAAGCCAGATGCCAATGAGTCAATTCCAACTCATGGTGACCCCAAGTGTGTCAGAGTAGACCTCTGCTCCATAGTGTTTTCAGTGGCTGATTTTTGGAAGTAGATTACTAGGCCTTTCTTCTGAGGAGCCTCTGGGTGGACTCCAACCACAAACATTTTGGTTTGAAGCCTAGCATATTAACCACCACCGAGAGATACGATTGGCACATTACTTTTTATTTTTAAAAGCTAAAAATTTAGTTTTTTTGAGGTTATAAAATAGGAGTAAATTTTAAATGTCTATAGTACTGAAAAATATTCATGCACCCAAATTACGGACTGTGGAGAAATGTCTGTCTTCCAGAAGTTATAATATTTATGTAATATTCCCAAGCAGAGTGACAAGACCACTTGCAATAAGACTATCAGAGGGATGAGACCTGGATGGGCTTATAGAAGATACATAGGTGACTGGATGTGAGAATGAGCTCCTGGGTTCTAATTTCCAGAAGCCATGTTCCTGAATGGCAAATCGCAGGCACCGAAGTGGAATGATACATTTTCTGAGAAGAAAGTCAGTTTTAGATTTAACTATTGGAAAATGAGGGCAGAAGCACATCGAAAGGGGACTCCTGGAGTCAGAAGCATTGAAGTTGAATTCTTCTTTCTGGAACCAGAAGAGCCTGGGATTTGATGTCTTCTGCAACTGACACCCAATGAAACCTCAGGATATGGAGACAGTATATATATATATATATATATATATATATATATATAACTGTATTAGACTAATTTGAAGGAAAATGTAATCATTGCACTAAAACATTTCTTTAGATTTAATAAAATCCAAATGACCCAGCCTAATAAAATTCTTAAGAGTCTTGCTTCAAAATAGAATAATGATAACCATTATAAATTATTTATATTTTCATGACTTCTGAAAACTTTTTCAGATTTTCATTTAAAAACAATAATTTCAACTTAGTATAGCCACTGATGATTTGTAAATTGGCAATTCTAAAGAAACAGGCAGGTGCTTGAAAACAGTCTTTGTAAATTAATCTTTTTCTCAACGACAGTGTTTAAACATGAATTTGTAATGCAAATACTTAACAATAATCTAAAGTGAAGAAAATAATAAAATGAAAACACACAGTAGGGCCACTGCTTGCCTCTAAGGTAAATTTGTGGAAATCTGAAGAAGGCCTTCTTCCTTAGGATGTTTATAACCAGGTGGCAGAGCACACAGCTTGGCAAGAGAATCATGGGCTGGGTTGAGCCCATAGTTGTCCCTTCTACTGGGTGCCCTTGAATAAGGCACAATCTGCCCAACCGTATAAGTATTCCCTGCAGAATAACAGGCAAATATCCTGCCATTTGTATTCACACACACACATACACACACACACACACGCACACACGTAAGCGTAGACTATCTCTGGAAAGATTAATGAGGAGCAGTGGACGCCTCTGCAAAGAAGACGTGGGTGAGAAAGGTGGAAGGAGACATGATGTTAAGTGCCGTGGAGTCGGTACCGACTCATAGTGATCTTATGTACAACAGAACAAAACACTGCCAGGTCCTGTGCCATCCTCATGATCGTTGTTATGCTTGAACCCATTGTTGCAGCCACTGTGTCTATCCATCTCATTGAGGGCCTTCTTGTTTTTCATTGACCCTCTACTTTACCAAGCATGATGTCCTTCTCCAGGGACTATAATTCACCATAATCCAAAGAAGCCAGTTCTTCTTTGGTCTTCCTTATTCATGGTCCGGCTTTCTCATGCATATGAAGCAACTGAAAACACCATGGCTTGGGTCAGGTGCACCTTAGTCCTTAGGGTAACATCTTTGCTCTTTAACACTTTAAAGAGGTCTTCAGAAGCAGATTTGCCCAGTGCATATTCTTGGGTGCCTTTTGAATTGTGTAATTGTTGTATACGCATACATTATGTATTAAAAATAAAATATAATAATAAAAAAAGCAGTTTTTAATTTGAAAGAGACAATAAAGCAAATACACAAATAAATCTTAAAGAACGCAGTGTTCTGTAGAGTGAGAAGAGTACCTTGGCTATTCAGAGGACAGTGACCACCCTGGTGGGATGGGGAAGGGCTTCCAAGCAGCCTTGGTGATCAGTCTGGAGGCCTGGATGGGATTTCAGTTAGCAGACACGGGGGCGGGGGCGGAGGGGTGGTGGGGAGCGGGGGGTGGCGATGGGGGTATTTCAAGAGGAGAGAATCAGTTGTGAGCAAAGGCCAGAAGTTCTGGTGGGCATAGGGACCAGCTGGAAAAGGAAAAGGCCTTTTTGGTGGCATAGCAGGTTTGTGCAGTGAGGGGTGGTGGATAAATTGGCAGGTAATCTGGAGCCATAAGGTGGAAAGCCTTGGATTCTAGGCTGAGATGTATGAAAGCTTGCACAGTAGATAAAAATAAAGATTTTCAGCTGAGATGACATCAGATCTTTTCTTTAGCAAATTTATATATTATAGTTCTTCTTGGAAAAAGAAAATAAAAAGAAGTTTTTATTAGATGAGTAAATTCTGACAATATTATGTCATATTACCTTTTAAAAATTTTTCTATAGTAAGTATAAACCTTACTAATTTTTATTACAGATTTTTAAATGCAATAAACCCCAAGAAGTTATAATCCCTACTCTGCTATGTAAAAGATGTCCAACATAACAAATAAATAACAAGAAAGAAAAAAAAAAAAAAAGACCAAAACAATCAAAACCAGAAGACATGATTCTCTTAAATTACAGGTCAGGTTTTGAATGATTATGAGGCAAATAAAAATAGACTTCTAACTTTGAAATTATGAATTTCCGTACGGTATGAATTTTTCTCTTTTTTTAAAACTTTAAAATATTAATTTAAAAATTCGTGTGCATAAATGCTTTTCACAGGTTATTTTCAGAAAATGAACTGTGAGGATCATATAAAGATTCTTGGGGAAAGGAAAAATGTATTTAAATTAAAATGAGAAGCTTAAATTGGATGAATGTGAATGAAATGCTTCATAGAAGGTATCCATAGAAACCACTTAAAATAAAGAGAAATGTTAATTCTCTTTGTAAATTGAGCTCCCAGAATCAAAATGAGGGTGAGACATTTAGTGTAGGTGCCAATACACTTTGGCCTTATCTACGTGAAACACACTAATTGATAATTAAATTTTTTTCAGCCATGGTCTCAGCTGATAGTCACAATCAATTTGTGATCCTATAGTTGAAGGGATTCAGCTATTAAAATCGCTAAGCTACATTGGCCCAACTTGTTGATTTAATCAAGTGTGTCATCAGAGAACCACAGCTATAGTGTCTCAACTTTTCAGCAGTAACTTGACAAGAAATTAAACTTCAACTACAAATGAGTAGTATACAGTCAAGAAGTTAAGTAGCAGCAAGGAACTTAGTGAGAAAGTTATTTCCCTTTCGATTCTCTTCCCACCTGGTTACACTAATGAGAAAGTCTCAGCTTGTGTTAGTATGTCTTCAGTATACTTTATCAGCTTGCGATGTCTTTAGCTAACATGCGTGTTTTTCGATTTACAAAATGGAAGCTCGAGGCCCAGAAGCCTGAGGCAGGCAAGAGTATCTCTCTAAAATTTAATGGCATTGTGTTTTCGTTACATATTTTTACTATTACCATCTATTTAGAGCAAGTCATTTGGTTTTTAATTTAACAAAGTTTAATTTTCAAATGTATTTTATTTGGTTTTAAAAAGCGTATTGATTTAAAGAAAAATATTTACTAAATAGTAATAGCATAAATGGTATGAGGATCTAGCAAAAGGAATAAAGTGAATGACAGGCTGGGGGAAAAAAATGATTTAATTCTATCGCCCAATTTACAGAAAGGAAATGAAGGCATAGAGAAAATTGACTTGCCCAAGGTGCCTATAGTCATAGAACCTAAACTCTAGCCTCCTTACTCTCTATCTGGAGCTCTTTTTACTACAGAATAATGAATACTAACATCTAACATTTAACATTCTAACATTTAAAGCCTGACAGATCCAGGTTTACATCCCAGTGCCACTCTAGATGAGCTAGCTGTATAATCTTGGGCTCACTGCTTACTTTATATCATCCTTGATTTCTTAATTTATAAAATAGACCTAATAACTATGTCACCTACTTAACATTTTGCCAATATTAAATGAGTTAGTATTTTAAAAGGCTTAAAACAGCTCCTGGTGCTCAATAGAGAGAACTATTTTCATTAGTTGGAGTTACTCTTGGTGAACTGCTGAGCATTTGGAACAAAATGATCTTCCTAGCCAGCCTTGGCTCCAGTGCGTGTGAACGGCATCTGCCACTTGGATCCTTACTTAATTAAAGGCTGGAAACCATTGCGTTTCTCTGGAGAAGCCTGACTCTCACTCTAAGGCTGCAGCCATCCTCCCCCACCAGGGAAAGCAGGTAAAAAAGTGTTATCTGGGAATCTTCTACCGCCAAGGGTTAAAATAGCCTTGAAATGAAAGACTAAAGAAATCTGACCTCTGGCGTCTGTGATGCAAAGCCAAGTGTGTTTGCCTTTGTGAGCTCAGGAATGCCTCTGCTGAGCCTTGTTTGTTGTGGAAACTGACTTGATCAAAGTGGGGAGAATTAAAAGAATTCATCAGGGTAACAGTCAAAGCTGTATATGAACTCTGGTAGACAGAGCCTTGAACCTGAAGGCTCCACTGGAGGACAAACCAGCTGACAGCAGCTGGGAAGAAAAGAGAAGTCTCTCTAGGCAGATGTGTGCAGCTGGAGATAAAGGCCCTGGGTGGGAAGCGCTAGATGAGAGTTCAGGTTTGGCAAAACAGAATTTGGTGAAATGGAATGCTGACCTCTTGTTCCTTAGGATTCTTGCAACACCACGGGTGTGGCTTCCAGGTGTCAGTGTTCACAGATTTGTTAATAACTCCACTATAAACACTGACACCTGGAAGCCTGTGAGTTGGAATGGAACTTGACAGCAGTGGGTTTGTTTTATTTATTTACTATTATTATTAAGCAAATAAGACACTTTTAATATTAAAGCATTTGGGGATGGGGAAATTGCTAATTACCCTGGAGGTCCTGGGGAGTGTTCTGAGACATAAAGTTGGGCTTCTCCCCGTAGTCATTTTCAAATGTTGAAAAATCCTCATTAAGTAGTATTAAGGGTCCCTACGTGGCTGGCAGGAGCCTTGGTGGGGCAATGGTTAAGCACTCGGCTGCTAACCAAAAGGATTGGAGGTATGAACCCGCCAGCTGGTCCTCAGGAGAAAAGACCTGGTGATCTACTCCCATAAAGATTACAGTCTTAAAAAACCCTACGAGGCAGTTTTACTCTGTCCTGTAGGGTCGCTATGAACTGGAATCGACTCAAAGGCAACAACAGATTTTTGGATAGGGTCACTGAAGCCTGGTGGTGCACTGGTTAAGAGCTCAGCTGCTAACCAAAAGGTCAGAAGTTTGAATCCACCAGCCGCTCCTTGGAAGCCGTATGGGGCAATTCTACTCTGTCCTATAGGGTTGCTATGAGTCGAAATCGACTCGATGGCACACAGCAAGTGGCTGGCATTGTTTTGGATCCTTTACTCACTTAGTCCTCACTCTACAGAATGAAGATAGGTAAAACTCTTTGATATTCTATGAATAAGAAATAAACTTGGCACTCTAACCGTTGCTGAGTTAGAATGCCTAACTGAGGTATCCAAGGAATCATAAAACAGAAGGGTTGGATGAGATATTAAAGAAGCCTGGTCCAACTCACATATGTTAGAGGCGGGGAAACTGAGGCCCAGAGGGAGGAAGCAGCTTGATCAAGATTACAGTTAGTGAGAGTGAAGTCGTCTGCTTCTCAGACTGATGGCTTGCCTCTTACTGTGCCCAAGAACTCCCTGAGAATGGACTGTTGACCTCAAATAATGCCTATGAGAGATAGCATGACCATTTGGGTATCTGTCACTTGGAATGTTGCAGGGTTATCACTGTTTATGGTTTTGAAAATAATAATAATGGCCCAGCACCTCACAGAGCAAACTGAAGCGGAGACTAGTGGAGGAATCAGCGAATCCCTCAGGGTACCTTTTCTGCGCCCTGGACTCAGTGGGAGTTTCAGGAAATTCTGCAGAGGCAGGGGAGAGACTGGGAAAAGTAGAAAGAAACTCTCAGCCTGAGCAGGGGAGGGGAAGGCTATCTGGAAGTATTAAATTTAAAAGGTAAGAATTAGCTGAAGGCTTGGGCCAGAAAGTCTGCCGACCTCAGGGTTGTGATCCCAGAGAGAGGCTCCTTCTTTTCCTTTCTAGGGGCTCCCAGGGAGTGCTTCCTTGAGGAAAACATTTGACTCTTTCTTTTTATCTGCCTTGCTAGAGCACCACTGGCAGCAAATGACAGGAATTTGAGCTCCCTGGGCCCCATCGGGAGCCTTGTGGGAGAGCCCTAAGGCCTCCTGCCGAGACGGCTGGAGAAGCAAAGGGGAAAGTCTTCTGCATCAAAGCAATAAGAGCAACCCTGGGGGTCTATTTGTCTGCCTCTC
The DNA here is from genome assembly GCA_030035585.1 of Dugong dugon. Lineage (NCBI taxonomy): Eukaryota > Metazoa > Chordata > Mammalia > Sirenia > Dugongidae > Dugong > Dugong dugon. The sequence goes on from CM057462.1 coordinate 97,488,202, forward strand.
TTCTCTAAGCCAAGACTTTACCTTCAACTAATTTCCTGCCCAGACCCTAACCCGGGTCCCACCCCTTTCCCGCCCCACCCCCTGTCCTCTCCCTTCCTAAATAATCACTAAACCGGGAAATCCAGAAAAAGAAAGCTGGGCCCTCCTGGTTTCTGTTTGTCTTTGGAAACCACTTATGGAGCCGCAATTGGGGCCCGAAAATGTGGACCCTTCATGAATAACTGCTCCCCCTGCCACTCCCCCCGTCCCCCCATATCCTTTTAGTGGAGTTACCAAATGAGGCCAATTCATTCTCTGGAATGTAGCGGTCCCAGCGATGATGATTGATACTGACAGGGAAGCTTTCATGTAGCAATATCCCCAGCCACCGGCTGTGAGGCAAAGAGAAAAAACTCTCTGGAATTCACAACATTCCCCCTCCAATTAATCCCCAGCCACCCCGCTGTGTGTGAATGGGTTGTGCTGGGGATTCGTGGCTCTGATTCTAGGGATTTGCTGATTCCTTTGAGCCCCCTGAGGAGAGGTGATATGGAGAGCAAATAATCAGCATGCAGCACTGAAGCTGTGTAATGAATCGGCTTGGCTGGGCCGGGGTTTACTATTTGTACACTTTAGGCACCTCAGAAACTGGGTTTGCAGACAAAAACCTGTGCTGAGGGGCCCTCAACGCCCAAACTGTTGAGGGCCGTGATTGTGGCCTCCTCTACCACTCATTTAACTTCTGAGCCTGGTCTTAGAAAGATGGAGACAGAGAAGTAGCAGAAGCCCTGATTCTGAACTAAGGTAGGCAGGCCCAGGCCTGGCCTTCTCAGCTACCTCTCCCCAGCCTCAGCCACCATATCGGAGCACATACTCACCTCAGTCAAGACTAGTTTTACTTTATCTTTACATTTGAGGGAGTTGCAGTTTTTAATCTAAGCCCACTGCCTCTCAAAATGCTACTTATCCCTTCTACTCATTACTCCAGGCTCATCCCTGTGAAGCCTTCCTCACTGGCAAGAATAAACTGGCTTCTCTGTTTTCTAAGCATTTGTGATGGACTAACTTGTGTTCTGTTTTGCTGGGTGTGGATTCTAACTCTCTCCAGTGCCTTCGATAGCGCCTGACTAAAAAAACCAAAAAACAGAACACATTTATTGAATGCTTACTTACCAGGTGCTTAGAGCTTATACACACATTATCACATTTTATCCTCACAGCAATGCTTTGAAGTAAGCGCCATGATCAGCTTTATTTTGTTGTTGTTAGCTTCAGTCAAGTCAGCCCCCGAGTCATAGTAACCCCATGCACAATGGAATGAAATGCTACCCAGTCCTGCGCCATCCCCTTGATCAATTGTGGATCAGAATGTTAGGGTTTTCACTGGCTGATTTTTTGGAAGTAGATCACTAGGCTTTTCTTCCTAGTCTGTCTTAGTCTGGAAACTCAGCTGAAACCTGTTCAGCATCACAGCAACACGCAAGCCTCCACTGACAGCTGGGTGGTGGTTGCATATGAGGTACATTGGCTGGGACTGGGGCCTCGGTCTCCTGCATGTAAGGTGAGAATTCTACCACTGGACCACAAATGCCTCACCTTTTATTTTACAGAGAGGAAAAAGGGGCTTAGAAGTTATCATAGGGTCATAGATTGGAAGTGGTAACTAATAAGTAGGTAGATCCAGATTTGAACACAGCACTGTCCCTCCCTACAACCTCTGGTTCTCACAACCCTTCAGGCTCTCATTGCTTCTCACAGGGATCACCTGCCACAGAGCTTCCTACTTCCACATGTGCAGACCTAATTCCCACCACCCCTCTCCCGCCCCAGTTCACACTGCAACCAGGTGGATCTCACTAAGAGAGACATCCCAGCAGATCACTCCTCTTCTTAAAGCCCTTCAAAGTTTCCCCATCCTACTTAAAAGAAAGTTCAAACTCCTCAGCTTAGCAGACAAATCCGTTTATGATCAGGCATCTGGAAAGAATTAAATAAAGATTGAAGCGATAATCTTAATAACCTTCTGGAGGAGTTTGCTGGATGAGCTGAAAAAGGAATGAGGGCCCCTTTCTATTAGATTCTTGAGTCTACTTTTAGATCTGCCTCCGGGAGGGCACTTTCCAGTCGGACCCTGTCCCCAACTTGTCGCTCTCGTAGTTGCTATGACCTAATTATCTTCCTGGGTCACTCTTCCTTAATTTAGGGCAAAAGTAGGAGATGGATGCAGATTTTACTTCTAGTTCTACTGTCCCTGAAGGGAATTCAAGATGAACACTAGTTTTTAAGGGTTTTTATGGTAAGGAACCACAGGGCACTAGGCAAATACTATGAGAAAGTCGTTAACTATTAGATGCTCATTGTCAACAATCTGCATTTTCCTATATTGCACACCAAGAAATTACCCTTCGTACACTAAATTGGAGTTTCATAGATCAGCTGACATAGATCAGCCATTCAGGCTCACCCATGGAGACCTCTGTAATGGTCACTGTTCAGTTTTAGCAATGGCATCTTTGTTTTCCTAGGAGTGCTACTATGATTGTTTAAGGATTTGATTCTAAGATGCCCCTAATTTATAAAAAGACATGTAAAACTGAAATACTTACCATTCCTTCAACTACTATTTATTGAAGTGCTGTTATAAGTGTATGAGGAACAGCACTAAACAGGACCATCAGGGTTCCTGCAATATGTGGCTATGTCCAGAAGGCTGAGAAATTGTACAAACAAATGAATATACAAAGTCATGGTGAGCAGCATAAGAAAGTAAAACAGGGTGATGTGATAGAAAAGTGGAGGGAGCTGCCTTGGATTAGTTAGAGGAAGGACTTTCTAAGAAGATGATTTAAGCTGAAACCTGAATGATAAGAAGGATCCATCCATGCAAATAATTGGAAGTAAAGCATTCCAGGCAAGTGCCAAGAACCTGTGGTGGAAGGAAGCTTGGCTTCTTTGAAGAAATTGTAAGGCAGCCAGCAGGGCTAAAGTATTTTGAGTGAGTAGAGGTGGGATGGGTGATTTGGTATGAGACACAAGTGAACAGATCACTAGGATCTTGTAGGCCAATGGCTTTCAAACTCTTAATGTGACCCATAGTAAGAAATACATTTCACTTTCAGTCCAGCACACACACACACACACACACACACACACACACACACACACACACACACACACACACCTGAAACAGAAGTTTCAAGAAATAATATTAATTCTTACTATATACAATAAACTCCAGTATTTTCTATTTTACTTTATTTTATTATAAAAATGCTTAGTTTTACCCAGTAAACTGGTTTCACAATCTAGTAAATGGTATTGGTCTGTAAAGCTCAGTCCTAGGCTAATAGTAAGAAGTTTGGATTTTATTCTTGGTGTAATTGAAAATCTTTGGAAAATTGTAAGTAGAGGAGTAACACGTTTGATTTACGTTTTTAAAAACCCCTTTGACTGCTGTCTAGAGAGTAGACTGTATGAGGGTGAGGACATCGTAAGGGAGACCAGTTGGAAAGCTGGTGTACTAGTCCAGGGGGGAAATGGCGGTGGCTTGGGCTAGAGCAGAAGAGAAGGTAGAGGTGGGTGAGAATTTTACAGTTTGGAGGTACAGCCAACATTGGTTGTGAGGTATGAAGAAGAGAAAGTAAGAATGACTACGGTTTTTTTATTTTTAGCAGTGTTTGTTGTAGTCATTTGCTGAGACGCAAAATTGAGGGATGATCAAATTTTGGGGAAGGGAAACATTGTTTTGAACATTTTAAGTTTGGGATACCTATACTTGCTACACATTCCATTAGAGATGTCAGGTAGGCAACTGACATACCAGTAGGGGATTTTGGTGAAGGATCAGGACTGAAGATAAAGATATATGAGGCATTGATGCAGAGATATTATTTGATATGGGATTATAGGAATTCACTTACAGACGATGTGTGGACAGAGGAGAGTGGTAGGATTAGGGCCACTTTCTCACCACGTTGTTAACTGCAGTTGAATTGATTTTTGACTCATAGTGACCCCATGTGACAGAGTAGAACTGCCCCATAGAGTTTTCTTGGCTGTAATCTTTGTGAAAGCAGATGACCAGACCTTTCCTTCAGAATGCGGCTGGACGGATTCGAACTGCCAACGTTTAGGTTAGCAGTCAGGAGCAAAAAATTTGCACCATCCAGGGACCTTCTTCTTCTGTACGTAAGGGCATAAACCCTTCTTCATAGGTTTGTGGTGAAGATTAAGTAAAAAGAACATGCAGAACACCTAGTACCTGGCAGTGCTTGTCACATAGGAGGCTCTTAGCATGAGGTAAAGAGTTATGATGTGTCTTAGTTGCCTGGTGTGCTATAACAGAAATACCACAATTGCATGGCTTGAAAGAAATTTATTTTCTCACAGTTTAGGATGCTGTTACAAATTGAATTATGTCCTCCCCCGAATTATATGTTATAAAGCCTAATCCCTATACTTGTGGTTATAATCCCATTTGGGAATAGGTTTTCTTTGTTATGCTAAAGAGGCTATATCAGTGTAGGGTATGTTTTAAGCCAGTCACCTCTGAGATAGAAAGGAGCAGATTAGGACGGAAAAGCTAGCAGAGATGCCACATGAAGATTACCAGGGAGCCAAGGAATAAGGACCTTCCCCCAAAGCCAAAAGGGAGAAAGCCTTCCCCCAGAGCCAGCACCCTGAATTCGGACTTCTAGCCTCCTAAACTATGAGAGAATAAATTTCTGTGTGCTAAAGCCATCTACTTGCGGTATTTCTGTTATAGCAGCACTAGATGACTAAGACAGAGGCTATAGGGAAAGACTCTCTGTTGGCTCTGGGGAAAGATTTTTTTCTCTTTCAGTTTCTCCAGCCCCAGTGTGTCTTGGTTCCTATCTTCATGTGGCATCTATCTCCCCACTCCCCCACCCCACTTTGCATCCATATCCCCCCTTTGTGCTTCTTGCTTCTTGTCTTTGTGTCTATGCTGCTCCTAATAACTCAGAAGTGATTAGGTTTAGGTCACATCCTACACCGATATGGTCTCATTAACATAACAAGGAAAACCCTATTTCTAAATAGGATCGTAGCCACTGGTATAAGTGTTAGGATGGCAACACATATTTTTAGGGGACACAATTCAATCTGTAACATTATAATTTGTCTACTTTTGGTAACAAAGATGGAGGCCTGGATCAGATATGGCCTCTAGCCGTATTAATGCTGATGAGAGGTCTGGCTGATATTGAAATAGAGCGGGACACATGTTTTAGGGCTAATTGAAATGGATTTTGTAATATATCGTCATATTTTGGATGACTTCTCAGAAATTCAAGTCTGTTACATATCTAAGGAAATGAAAAAGCCAAACATTTCTGGCACCTGGCCTAACCGCTTAGATTCTTTTGGGTCAACATTATTTGTCCTCTTTGTTCTAATTTTTATAGAGGTTAGGTCCTGACCATAACCCATTTCTGCATTACTTCATCACTGGAACTCTTCTCTGAGTTTGCACAGCACAGAGCACAGAAGATAAACATAACCAAGATGCCATGTTTATGGTATTGGGGTCTGAATACTAGGAATTGTGATCTGTTCATTTATGCTTTTAGTCACACAATAGATACTGAGCTCTGAGTATGGGGAATACATATGTACAGACACTGTAGTGTGACACAGACAAACAAATCCTTGACAATTAAATAAATGTATAAATAAATAAGGTAATTACAGATTGTTGCTATAGTAGTCCCTCCTTATCCGTGGTTTCGCTTTCCATGGTTTTAGTTATTCACGGTCGACTGTGGACCACAGTGCTTGTGTTCAAGTAACCTAATTTTAGTTAATAATGGCCCCAGAGCACAAGAGTAGTGATGCTGGCAATTTGGATATGCCGAAGAGAAACCATGAAGTGCTTCCATTTTATTATTAGCTGTGGTTGCTAATCTCCTACTGTGCCTAATTTATAAATTAAACTTTATCACAGATACGTATGTATAGGAAAAAACATAGTATATATAGAGTTTGGGACTATCCACGGTTTCAGGCATCCACTGGGGGTCTTGGAACATATACCCCATGGAAAAGGGGGGACTACTGTACTGTATAAATGTGATTAAGAAAGTAAGCATAGTGCTGGGATTGAGACTCACAGGGGAACTCAGTTCATATACAGTAGTCCTCTCACAGGAGTTGTTCAAGGTGAGATCAAAAAGCTGAGAAGGAGCCAGCACGTGAAGAGCCAAGAGAGAAGCTTTTTTTTTGGCAGGGGCAACAACAAGGGTGCTGAGATCAGGAAGAACTGGGAAAGTTTTGAGACCTTCTAGACAGCCTGTGTGACTAGAGCATAATGAAGGAAAGAAGAGGAGAGGAAAGCAGGATCCAGATCACACACGTCTTTGTAACTCTGGCAAGGTAGTTGAAGATTTCTAAGTTTATGAGAAGCTATTGAGGGCTTTGAAGTAGGGGAGCAACACAAACTGTTTACATTTTTTACAGATCGCTGTAGGCAGGACAGATGGGACTGGGCAAGAGTGGTTGCGGTAGGACAGCTATTGAGGCAGCATAGACTAAAAGGGATGGTGGCTTGGAACAGAGAAGGTGAAAGAGATTAAATGTATTTTGGAGGTAGAGCCAATAGGATTAGCTGATAGACTGTGAAGAGTGAAAGAAAAGGAGGAGTCAAGGTTTCTGGCTTAAGTAACTGGGTGGTTTTGCCATTTTCAGAGAAGGGGGAGACTAGGAAAGGATCAGTGTATGAGTGGGATGAAGGTGAGAATCAAATGTTCCATTTTGGAAATGTTAAGTTTGTGTTGTTAGTGAGACAGGCAAGCAGATATGCCAAAAAGGCAGTCAGATACAGAAGAGTCTGAAGTACAGAGGAGAGTGCTAAAGTGGAAACAACAGTCTGAGGATCTTCAGAAAATAGTTTGAAAAAATCAAGCAGATGGATAAAATCAGGCAGGGAGAGGGAGAAGAAAAAAGAGTTCAGGACCTGCCTTTGGGGACTCCAACTTTAACATGATAGTAAGTTAAAGGAACCAGCAAAGGAGATCAAAAGGCCTTGGCCACACCTAACAACAGTAATAAGATTATTGTGAGAAAATACAGACCCGTATAGAAACAAGTTTGAGTAAAATTTTAAGACTAAAAGGAATGTTTACAAATCACAAATAAATAATTGGCGTATTTACTTAAAAAAAAAAAAAAAAAAAGGCATTGGCCATGAGGTAGGAAGAAAATCAGAGGAGGTAACTGTAGGGAAAAAAAAAAACCGTGGGCGAGGTAAGTGTTGGAGGAAAGGAGTGGTCAACTGTTTTAAAGGCTGTTGAGAATCCTTGTGTAACCCCCAAACCTCTTCATATGATAGCCAAGATATCCATCGGGGCTTTGCAAGGTTGATATTGGTTAAATCTCTTATGAGTGTAAGATGGGCGATTTATTTAACCTTTCTGAGTGTTGGTTTCCTCATTGTAAAATAGGGACAATACATGCTCTTCACAGGTATTTGTAAACATTGAATAAGATACTTTACATAAAGTATCCACAGGATCCTAAACACATGTTGTTGTTATGTGCCATTGAGTCGATCCCACTCATTCAACCCTAGAGGACAGAGAAGAACTGCCCCATAGGGTTTCCAAGGCTGTAATCTACTGAAGCAGACTGGCATGTCTTTGTCCTGTGGAGCAGCTGATGGGTTCAAACTGCTGACATTTTGGTTAGCAGTCAAGTATTTAACCACTATGCAACCAAGGCTCCTTATTAAGTATGTAGTACTCAATAAATGGCAGCTATTATTATTATGTTCTTGTTATTAGGTGCCATAGAGTCAGCTCTGACTCTTAGCAGCCCCATGTATAAAAGAATGAAATGTTGCCTGGTCCTGCACCACCTCACAATAATAGTTATATTTGAGCCCATTGTTGTAGGCACTGTGTCAATCCAAGCTATTATTATAAAATAGCATTATATTTGGAAACCAGAAGACCCACATTCTAGTATAAATCCTGCATTTACCAATTAATCATTTGGGCAAGTAATAACCATTTGAATTTCAATTTATTTATCCGTAAAAGGGGGACAACAATTCCTGTTCTGCTCTTCTTTGTCATAGATCTCTCTGAAGGATTAAGTGGCTTAGTGAATATAAGAGGACTGTATAAGCTATTCAGTGCTAAGGAAATATGAGAACTTTCTATTTGTATAATAGAATATCTACTTGTCTATCTTTTAAATCAGTTGAGTATGCTTTAGGAGCTTTGGGAATGGGTTTGAAGAAGCAAACAAAGCTTTTTAGCTAAACCCACATTTATCAGATATAAGATTCAGCTCTGCAACACTGTTTCCCTTACTTTCTTTTGGAGGAACCCACAAGAATCAAGATAATAATGGAAGGAGAAGCAATTGCTTCCTTACAACACAGGCTATCTTTCCTGGAACACCCAGCCCATGCTCAAGGTTTAGCCTTTGATGGATTGAAAATGCGTGGACAGCATAAGCCAGAGGAAGAAGAATGGTTCCCTTCCAACTTGTGACCATGTCCCCTTGGCTCTCCTTGACTCTGGAAGAGGCAGATAGAGGGAGAAAAGGGAATTGAGAAAAACAAAAACAGAAAAACAGAAAGAAATAGAATGATGCATGAAGAGGGAAGAGAAGAGGGGCTCTTAGAATTTTGGGGTGGAAACACCATCCTCAAATTAAATCAGTGCTAGAAGGAATATGGGCATGAAGGGATACAAGAGTGAAGGGATGCTGTTGTGCCTCTGGACCAAGCACAAAACATTTATGGATAAAGAAACTACAGTTAGAGAGGTGAAATGACTAACTTAAGGGTCACCTATAACGGCTAATCCTTTAGCAATCACTGGTGATTTTCTAAGGAGTCCTGGAGGTGCAGTGGTTAAGTGCTTGGCTGCTAACCGAAAGCTTGGTGATTCAAACCCACCAGCAGCTTTGTGGGAGAAAGATGTGGCAGGCTGCTTCCATAAAGATTCACAGGCTTGGAAACTCTATGGGGGCAGTTCTACTCTGTTCTATAGAGTGGCTATGAGTCAGAATTGACTTGACAGCAATGGGTTTGGTTGGGTTTGGAGCGATTTTCTGCAGTGTTAACAAAACAAAACACTTGACATTATTCTTGACATCTCTCTTTCTTTCATACCCAAACCTAATCCATAAGCAAATTTTGTTGAACCTATTTCAAAATATATCCAGAACCCAACCACTCTTCATCACTTCCACCATTACTGTTGTAGTTAAGCCACTCTCATCTCTCACCTGAATTGGTAAATGGTCTCCTGCTTTACCCATTACCCCATTTACCCATTACAGACTGTTTTTCACAGAGCAGCCTTTGGGGGGGGGGGTGGGGGAAGAGGTAAGATCTTCAAGTGGTAGTTGTTATTTTTAGATTGACATCAGGAACCAAATGTGCAAGCCAGACTGCGTTAAATCTTGATCAAAGGACAGTATGAAAGAAGAAATTTTATTAGGTGAAGCTTATGTCTCCTTGTTGTGGTCAAACCTTGAAAAGGAAACTTGCAAAGAGCTGCAACCAACCTCTAGGGTCAGCAACAGCTTCTTTGCTTGGTCTCTGCCTGGCCAGGGGTAATGACTTGTTTCAAAGCTGTTCTGCAGGGCTCTGCAGCTTCTTCCACCTCAGCGCCTCAGCAGGTGTGGGCTCTGCCATTTACTGAAGCAATGCTTTCTACTTGGCAGATTTCCTTTATGTGTGGCAAAATGGAAGGAGAAGCACCAAGTCAAAGCAAAATCCTGGCTTTCTTTTTTTGAAGCCCCCTCTGACCCTTTCTAATGCACGTTATGTTGCTGCCCATGCCACAGGGAATTTTATTTTTAGCTCTTCTGTGTCCCAGCTATATTCTCAATGAATGGTAACATTTTCTCTTTAAGGTTTCTGGGTCACTTGTGTCCAGGTGAGTCACCTGTGCCAAAGAAATGCCACTAATTTTGATAGGAAGACCCATGAATGTGGATCCACAGCTCACCGGTTTTATTTTTGGTTTGGTTGTACTGGTGGGAAAAGGTGATTTTTAACATGATAAGTTGCTTTAACAAGCAGGCTTTCCCCTTTGTTTCTCAGCTAAGGTAGGTTAGCAAGTCTGGTCAAGTGAAAAGGTTTCTTTGACCAACAGTTCTCACGCTTTTCTTGCTCGTGGAATTTTTAGTGGCACAACTTGAAGAGATTAAAAGACTCATATAAGAATAGTAAACAAGTCATCAGTCACTACTGATCACTCTGTCCCTTGGTTGCTCAGCAACACTGTTGCTATGTAATAGAAATATTGACTACCATAACTACTCTCTCATACATGCACAGGAGACAATGTTCTCAAATATTCTGGTTTACACTTGTTTGTTCTTTGGTGTCTGCCTGACTCCATGATACAACCTTTTCTCCTATAGCAAGTTTTGCTCTGCCCTACCGTGTTGCTCAATCCACTAATGCAACAGTTAACCTGATAGGCACTGTTGAATAGAATGTCTCTAGTGATAGCAAAAATGTATTGGGCGTAGTGCTCAAAATTTGGTAAAACATTGTATTAGTTTTTTAGGACTGCCATAGTAAAGTACCATAAACCGGGCAGCTTATAAAAATAGAAATTTATTGTCTCACAGTTCTGGAGGCTAGTAGTTAGAATTCAGGTTGTTGGCAGGGCCACACTCTCTCTGGAGGCTCTAGGGAAAGATCCTTTGCTTGGCTTGCAGCTGCAGCATAATTCGTCATCATCGTCATCACATGGCTGTCTTCCTTCTGTCATTCAGTGTCTCTTCTCCTCTTTTATATCAGTCAGATTAGATTAGGATTCACCCTACTCTAGTATGACCTCATGTTAATGTAACTGATAGTATCTTCAAAGACCCTATTTCCAAACAAGGTCATGTTCACAGGTACCAAGGATTAGGGCTTCAACATACATTTTTGGAGGACACAATTCAATCCATCTAAGATTTTTCTGGGATACATATGCGCCCTCTGGCATCCTATTTGTAAATCACTGGTCTATACAAATACCCACCCAGTAGTGTCACTGAAGCAAAGCCTGGTGATCTGCTTCTGTAAAGATTATAGCCAAGAAAACCCTATGGAGTAGTTCTACTCTGTAACACATGGGGGTTGCCATGAGTCCGAATGGACTCCACAAGAATGGGTTTGGTTTTTGTTTTGTACAAATACAGTGCAAGGTCATTTTGACTTTTCCTGTTGCTGTTTATTTTCCTCTTTTACATATAACTGTATTTAACTTCTGCTTTTACCAAGATAGTCTGTGGATTTTTTGCTTCCAGGATATTAAATATCCTTCCTCCGTAAATAGAGATAATAAAGATACCTACCTGTGAAGGTTAGATGAGATAATATATGGAGTATAGGTGGTACAGGGCATAGTGTTTAATTAGTGTTAGTCTTCTTTTCTTTATGGCCTTCTCCTCTTTTGTATATTTTTCTGTTTCTGTTGGCACTGCTGTCTGAAGGATTGGGGCCAGGGCTAAAGAATGGATGTGTTGCAACTGTCAGCCAGCCAGCGAGCAAGAATTAGAGCCTGACTTCCTAAAATGGAGAAAATATGTATATTAACTCTGTTATTCACATGGATTTAAGTTTAAACATAGTCCTCTTTTGATACACCTGGATTAGGTTCCCCCCACTCCCTGAAAATCTCAGTAATTCCATTCTCTCTTGGCCTGAGTACTCCTAATCCTAGACAGCAGGATTGAGGAAGGAGAGCAAGGTAGAGAAATTGGAGAAAGAGTCAATAAAAGCGTATATTATTGGGTTGGCCATACTTAATATTAAGTAATACTGTTACCTGAGCTCATGAGACTGTCTTCTGAGAGACCCTAAAAATAACTGCTCCTCAGGTCAATCCTTCCAGGAGAGAAGGGGAGGAGAATTTATCCGTCAGCTCCCATTTCTCATTGGTCAAACATTTGCTCCCTAGCATTAATTCTTTTACACTTCTGAATTGTACATATGTTATACCTGGCTTGCCTCATGGCATCTCATCCCTCAGCATCAACTGGGCAAAAGACAAGGTATGCCTGGTGTAGGCATGTGTAAAGTGCTGTTACCTTGTACCTACAGTAAGTGAGTTGGAGTCCAACCTGAGTTTGTCAGTGCAGTGACTGTTGGTGCTAGAATAAGTGGCTGAAGACAGAGACATTTGGGTGAGACCAAGCCAATCTGAAGCAGCACATAGTGGTATCGATACAGTCCACCCCTTGCACTATTCACATCAACTGCTGTGTTCCCATTATACACTATTCACAGCAAATCATGTGCTCCCATTATATCTGGCTGACATAACACATTAAAGTGCCTCTAGTGTGTGTGTGTGTGTGTGTGTGTGTGTGTGTGTGTACAATATGCCCTCATCTCATTCTCAAGAGGGAGGTCCAATCAACCACAGAGTCCCCTTCAAGGTGGTGACTAGCCCTAATCTCTGAAAAGGCTTCTGTCAAGAGTGAACCAAGCTATAATTCCTATTGCTGTAACTGATTTCAAGGCTTCAGTAGATCTCTGCCATCTGCTTTTTTCACTGTATATTCTAGAATTCTCTCACCTCAGTCAGCATTTCAGTCTGGGTTGCTTGCCTGGTGAAGTGATATGGATCCTCATATCACTGTATCCATTGCTGCCTTGCCCATCTCAGGCTGCAGTTGCTATAATTGATCTTTTACTGGGCATGAAATCACCAAGAGGCACCTTAGTGAATTTCTGGGCTCCTGACATACTCCTCCCTGATCCCATACTCCCCAGTTGTGGAGGAGAACGCTAGATACTTTCTCATGACAATCAAGGTCTCTTACTCCTGAAAATACATTCCCATATTTCTTTGCCTGTTGTTCCCTGGTATAAGGAGCTCAAAGTGCCCAAATGGTAGTCATGGCTTCAAGTTCAGTAGGAACTTTTCTGTCATCTGACAGAAACATCCCCCAAATCCCACTCTACCCATCTTACCCTCCAGGAGCCAGAAGCTCTAATCTTGCAGAACCTAAGGTTTGAAGCTACAAATTCTATGATCTTTTACAAATGATGATGAAAGAACTCAGTTCTATTTCTACCCTGTGGTTCCCAAACTCAATTTTTCTTGCTATTCAGTTAAAGTCCCACTGTGTATCTGCCATATATCAGCATGTACTCTGCATCCTAGAGGATAGTAACCAGTTCTGAGCTGGTGTATTAGCAGAATCTTTAACAGGCCTTTTTACTGTTCTATTAGACAGCTGCTCTTGAGGAGGGAGTACACAGGAAGACCAGTTGAACCTGGAGTCATGCATTCATTGCAGTACTTCCTTTGCCATAAATAGGGACCTTGCTCCAAGGAAGTATTGTGTAGAATGCAGTGCTGATAAATCAGATAGTCTGTAAGATGATAAAGGTGGTGCTGAGGGAGGTCCAAAGAAAGGCAAACTAACATCATACGTAGGTTTCTCTTCCAGTGAGGTCAAATCACTGTCCCTTTCATGGTGGAAGGCGCCCATTGTAATTGACCTATCATCATGTAGGGTGGTTGTATGGTGCCATATTGATGGCCAGAATTGGTCTGTTCTGCTGGGAGACTGAATATTCACCAGTGGCAGTAGCTATATCAGTCTTGGTGAGACTTAGTTAGGCCCATCCACTTCCTTCATCCCTACCACATTGTCATTCTGTTAATTGGCCCATTTCATTAGTTTTGAGGTTGCTAAGGGAAGGGGCAGTCTGACATCCATAGAAAGAGTCATTCTGTCCCCTTAATTGTTGAGAATCTCCTTTGCAAGGAATACTCTTTAATGAACATTACTATGAGACACAAAGATTTTCATAATCTGTGCCACTCCTATAGATTTGTTTTAAATACCTCTTTTCCAGAACTCCTTGTACTCAGTCCTCCAGTTTTGTTCCTTCCAGGCACCTCAACAACTAGCCAAATTATTCACCACTTACTAGGAGACTACGTAAGTTTATATCTCATGCCACATCTCTCTCGATTAGCGTTGAATGGCAAAGTGTACTGCTGGCAGCTGTGCCCACTGGGAGAATTTCCCTTCAGCACTGGAGTTAGAAAACAAAAAGGGAGGAACATGCCTGCCACTTCTCAAGCCGAAAGAACTGAAGAAAAAATTCAGTCCTCAAGTTGCAATATTGAATGATTCTATGGGCAAAATACTGAGTGACGCAGGAAGCATCAAAAGAAGATGGAAGGAATACCCAGAATCACTGTACCAAAAAGAATTGGTTGATGTTCCATCATTTCAGGAGGTAGCATATGATCAAAAACTGATGGTACTGAAGGAAGACGTCCAAGCTGCACTGAAGACATTGATGAAAAACAAGGCTCCAGGAATTGATGGAATACCAGTTGAAATGTTTCAACAAATGGATGCAGTGTTAGATGTGCTCACTCATCTGTGCCAAGAAATTTGGAAGACAGCTACCTGGCCAACCGACTGGAAGAGATCCATATTTATGCCTATTCCAAAAAAAGGTGACCTAACCGAATGTGGAAATTACCAAACAGTATCATTAATATCACATGCAAGCAAAATTTTGCTAAAGATTATTCAAAAGCAATTGCAGCAGTACATTGACAAGGAACAGCCAGAAATTCAAGCCGGATTAAGAAGAGGATGTGGAATGAGGGATATCATTGCTAATACCAGATGGATCCTGGCTGAAAGCAGAGAATACCAGAAAGATGTTTACCTGTGTTTTATTGAGGATGCAAAGGCATTCAACTGTGTGGATCATAACAAGTTATGGATAACATTGCAAAGAATGGGAGTTCCAGAACACTTAATTGTGCTTATGAAGAACGTGCACATAAAACAACAGGCAGTCATTCAAACAGAACAAGGGGATGTTGCATGGTTTAAAGTCAGGAAAGGTGTGCATCAGGGTTGTATCCTTTCACCATACTTATTGAATCCATATGCTGAGCAAATAATCTGATAAACTGGACTATACAAAGAAGAGCAGGGCATCAGGATTGGAGGAAGACTTATTAACCTGTGTTATGCAGGTGGCACAACCTTGCTTGCTGAAAGTAAAGAGGATTTGAAGTGCTTACTGATGAAGACCAAAGACTACAGCCTTCAGTATGGATTACACCTCAATATAAAGAAAACAAATCCTTACAACTAGACCAATAAGCAACATCATGATAAACGGAGAAAAGATTGAAGTTGTCAAGGATTTCATTTTACTTGAATCCACAATCAACGCCCATGGAAGCACCAGTCAAGAAACCAAAAGACGCATTGCAGTGAGCAAATCTGCTGCAAAAGACTTTTTTAACGTGTTAAAAACCAAAGATGTCACTAAGGACTAAGGTGTGCCCGACCCAAGCCATGATGTTTTCAATTGCCTCATATGCATGTAAAAGCTGGACAATGAATGGGAAGACTGAAGAAGAATTGATGCCTTTGAATTATGGTGTTGGTGAAGAATATTGAATATACCATGGACTGCCAAAAGAGCGAACAAATCTATCTTGGAAGAAGTACAGCCAGAACGCTCCTTAGAAGCATGGATGGAGAGACTACGTCTTACATACTTTGGACATGTTATCAGGAGGGATCAGTCCCTGGAGAAGGACATCATGGTTGGTAAAGTAGAGGGTCTGGGAAAAGGAGGAAGACCCTCAATGAGATGGATTAACACAGTGGCTGCAAAAATGGGGTCAAGCATAACAACGATTATGAGGATGGTGCAGTGTTTTTTTTCTGTTGTACACAGGGTCACTATAAGTTGGAATGGACTTGATGGCACCTAACGACAACAACACTGCCCTTTAAGAATATACCTAAGTGAGACTGTAATGACAGCTACGCATTTTCATTCTGTATAACCCATCTGTGAACCAGACCCAGTTTCTTTCCTCCTTGGGAAAGATTTGTAGAGAACCCACTGTGAGGTATAGGTCTGAAGTTTAGAAGAGACATTAGTGCAATAAGGGTAGGTGTCTTGGGAGTCTAGGCCACCTGTTTATGTAATTTATTTGGGCTTTCTTAGACTACTTGGACCCAATTCCTAATGTACCATTTTCATAGTATAATGGATTGTGTTGTACCTGCTTAAATTTATGACACAGTGAATCAAATAATATTCAGCTTATGTTGAGCAACTCTGGCCACATAGTCCTTGATGTCAGTTTTTAGTCCCTCCTAGTGTCTAGGAGAATGCTAGAAGTTATTTTTAAACAGAAAGTTGTTCTCTGCTGCAAAAGGCATAGCCTTACTCTCAAGCTCTAGGAAACTGTGTAGCAGTTCTCCTACTGGGTCTTGCCTGGTCCTTCACTCAGCATTCTCATCTGCCACAGTTATTCTCATCTGCCACAGTTATGCAGCCCAAGTGGCAGGGCAGATGAGTCCACAGCCTCAATTTTATGCAGACTTCTCTCTTGCTCTAGACCCCATTTGAAACTGGTAGTCTCCTGAGTCACCTGATAGATAAATGGATTGGGTAGTGTTTCCAAGGTACTGCCTTCAAAATCCAAAGAGGCTAAATTAATGCTCGGAGGTGCAACTCTTACTTAGTGGTTGGAGGAGCAAGATGCTACAACTTGTTTTTACCTTAGGTGATATCCAATACAGGCACCACTAGCTCCATGTGATTCTTTATGTTTAAATTAAGTAAAATTAAGTAAAATTAAAAATTCAGTTCTGCAGTCACACTAGCCACATTTCAAGTGCTCAGTAGTAATGTATAGCTAGTGGTTAATTATCAGACAGCTCAGATATAAATTGTTTCTATCATGGCAGAAAGTTCTAGTGGATAGCACTGGGTTAGAGGCTATGTCCCCACATGGTAGGTTAAGATTTGAAACCAGTTCTATCAGATGCTAAAGCCTGTGCTTTTTCTACTTCAGCGAATTACATAGGGGCCAGGGTCTAAGCGGATGCTTTCCTGTTATTGTGTCCAAGGGCAGCATTAGCTCTTCAATGAGAATTTTGTGCTATTAAGTTTTGGTTAATGTAGTGTGCATTCTCTTTGCATTTCAACAAATGAAAAGGGTCTGCTGTGTTGACTCACCATATCTTGCCTCTCTGTTTGGGCTTCAGTGGACTCAAAAAGCAGTTTTCTTTTTAAAAAATGTTTTCATACCACTCGGAATATTATGCATTTCAAAAGAAACAGGGCTGACGTGAATTCTGTAGCAGACAGCAGAATCTTCCTGAATGCTGTGGTTCTGCATTTCCATCTGTACTGTGAGAGGCAAGGATCATTGTTGCCACAGAATGCAGCTAAATGGCAGCTGGAGCATGAATGGACAGGAAAAACACTCTCCTCCCTCTAATAACACCACTTATGGTAGACAGGCGAGGCTCTTTTCTGAGTGTGGTGAAGAGATGCTGTTGTGATAAGAGTAATTATTATACATTAGTTAAAACCCCATTTAGGGAGCGTTAGATTGCTGCTATTTTAAAAGAAGTTCTCTAAGTCACCAGGTTTGAGGGAGAGATTAATTAGTGTCAATGGAAGGATCTCTAAGATAAAAACAAATTAAACCTCGTCCAGTCTTGCCTGGGTGTCCTTGAGTTACTTATTCCTTTGTGATAGGGACAGTGTTTGGCCTGATTTATTCTGACTGGAGAGAAGAAAACTTTACATTTTTTAAGCTTGTATGATATGCCAGACACCATGCTAGGTGCTTTAAAACAAGGAGGCACCCCAGCTACCATTATCGAGCATTTTGATCAGATGCCATAAAAAAATCCTGATCAAAAGGGGGGAAATGAAGAACAGAGTTTCCAAATCTTATGGACTCCAAAGTTCCTGGAGCCATAAAGGTTGGATAAAACCCTGAAACTATTGTCCTGAGATAATCTTTAAACCTTAAACCAAAAATATCCCCTGAAGTCTTCCTAAAACCAAACAATAGTTTAGCTTAACTGGTACAAAATATCTGCCTTGAGCATTATGCTCTTTTTTAAATTTTATTATTATGCTCTTTTAAGAACTACCTATATGGGATCAAATCGACAACAGCAACTTGAAAGATTAAATAGGAGCCTTAGGGGGCAGTGATTTTTACGTTAAAGGGGGAGGAAAACACAGAAAAGGAGGGTGAGAATGATTGCACAACTTGAAGAATGGAATCAATGTCACTAAATAGTACGTGTAGAAACTGTTGAATTGGTGTATGTTTTGCTGTGTATATTTTCAACAACAACAACAAAATAAATACAATAAAAAAAGAAAAAAAGAAAGAGACATCTTCAAACCTGGATTTCCCATTTCCTAAACAACCTGTTGCAGAACATTTTCTACACTGAGGCATTTGGACTCTAGGACTACCTTTGTGACACAGATTGAATCATTTGTTCTGGGTGACCTCTCCCCAGCCATTCAGGATTATTTACTTACATTTCATTCAAAAAGGTAAAGAAAACAGAAGAGAAAACTTTTTAACAGTGTGTTAAAAAACACACTTCTGTTGTTTGTTTCTCTGAAGTTCTTCTATGATTATTAAAGAGATTTGCTTCAGCATTGCAAAAAGCACGGCAAGTCCAATTCCTACCTGAAATAAGTGTTATTAACTTTTGTCCTTTGTCCAGTCCCACTGGCTGCAATGTTTCATCACCTCTCCCATCAAATGCTATGAAATTATAGCCCAGATTTTCTGACAGAGACCTGATTTCATGTACTGTAACTATTGTCAATTAAGCCAAATAATTACATGTATACTTAAATGTATTTTTAATTTTTATCTTTGTGATATATATTATATAAATAAATTCCAAGTCATAAAAAAATCTTTCTCCATGTGTCAATTTTAGATTCAGAAAATATGTGCACCTATGTCACATAAGGAGCCCTGGTGGCGCAGTGGTTAAACAGCTTGGCTGCTAACCAGAAGGTTGGCAGTTTGAATCCACCAGCCACTCCTTGGAAACCCTATGGGGCAGTTCTACTCTGTCCTATAGGGTTGCTATGAGTCAGAATCCACTCAATGGCTATGAGTTTTTTATATCACCTAAATCTTTACCTATTCTATTTATTTTAATTGATTTTTCTAGCTGTGTGACCTTAGCTCAATTATTTAACCTCTCTGAATCTCAGTTCTCTTGACTGTAACATGCAGATAAAAAGATTCACCTCATTGGATTTTTATGAGGATCAAATGAGATAATGTGGAAAAGCTTTTAGTGACTTCCTTTTCAGGCCAAGGTGGGAAAACAGGTGCCAGACTTACCTTCCTGCCTGAAACAACCCAAAACTTACTAAAATAGATTTTAAAAATGGGTTGCCTGGATAGCAGGCAACAAAGGACAGTGATAGATGAGAGAAAGGAAACAAATGAGGTGAGGGCCCCACCTTACTGCCTTGAGAGAGTTTCTAGGCAGCAGAGCCAGAACTCAGGCAAAGTAAATTTCAAAGCCAAAAATATTACCAAGAATAACAAAGGTCATTTTATAATAATAAAGGGGTCAATCTATCAAGAAGAGATAACAATCCTCAACATATATGCACCTAATAAAAGAACTTCTAAATACATAAAGCAAAAACTGATAGACGAGCAAGGAGAAATAGATTAATCCACAAGATAGGTTTTTCCTAATAAATTACTTTCATTTTTGACCCGGGTGACAAATTAACAATGTGACAAATTAGTCAACTCAAAATAATTTAAGAGTAATAATATAAAGCCCTGGTGGCGCCAGTGGCTAGGCGTTCACTGCTAACGAAAAATGTTGGCAGTGCAAATCCACCAGCTGCTCCTTGGAAACCCTATGGGGGCAGATCTACTTTGTCCTATAGGGCCACTATGACTCGGAATCAGCTTGACGGCAATGGGTTTTATTTTTTTGGTTTAATGCTATAAAAGATAAGAACAGCCAGGCTATATTTACTAGAGAGGATATTTGGATGATGAAGTATTAGAGAAGCTGTGAGAGGACTTGGATAAGGAGAGGAGAAAATAGAGTGCTGTAAAGAGGTGCTGGAAGTACAGCAAGAGCATTGGCAAAACTAAAGCAACTGGTGTGTAAGATGACATAATAGGGTATTAGAGACCAGGATTAATATCGTGAACAAGGCAGAGAGTTGCAAAGAAGATGCCCATCAAAAATATTTCTCTCCCTCCCAAAAACACTCCTTAGGCTAACCAAGTTGTAAGATTGCCTCCTTTGAAAGTTGAACCAGATGGTCTTTATAACCTGATTTTACATGGATAAAAATCTAAAAGGATGATGTGCTGGTTGGCATAGGCTAGCTGCTGCTGTAAATAAGCCTGAAATTCAATAGTTTAACATAATAAAAATTTATTTTTCTTTTATGTCACAATCCAATATAGTTCTGCAGCAGGGTTCTGTTCTGTGTGGCCATTCAAGGACCCAGGCCCCTTTTGTCGTGTCTCTGCTCCTCTCTCCATCTTTGAATTCTGTTCCTTTAGCTAGTGGATGGGAAAGGAGAACCAAGAATGCATGAAGAAGGTTTTTATGATTCAAGCCTGGAAGTGGCATGTGCCATGTAGGTTCACATTCTACTGGCCAAACCTCAGATTCATGGCTTTACCTAACCTCAGGATGTCGTCCAGCTATGTGCCCAGGAAGAAAAACAGAGCACAGATATTTGTAAGCAACAACAATCCTGCAAAAGATGTCCCTATGCTGTTCATTTATTGATGCTCTGAGAATCACACTGCTTTGTTGAGCACTGAGCTTAACTCCACATTTGTTTTCTAAATGACTTCAGTGGTTTTTATTACAGTAAATGCTCATAGAAAGAATTTGAACCAGAGTCAAACATGATTATTTTATAACATTACTGAATGAAAACAAAACATTTAAAAGACAAAATAAGGCTTAATACAGCATCAAATTTCAGAATGTTAGAGAAGAGTCTTACAAATCATCTAATTCAATCTCCTAATTTTGCAGTTAAGTAAATTGAGACCAGAAGAGGCTAAATCGTGTGTCCAAACCTATATAGACAAATAGTAAAAGAGCTGGGGTCCAAACTTGATGGTGTGAGCTCACTCTTTAAACTACCAACAAGAATTTAACACAGCAAGATAAAAAATCCCCACATACCCACGTTCATTGCAGCATTATTCACAACAGCAAAAAGATGGAAACAACCTAAGTGCCTATCAACAGATAAATGGATAAACAAATTATACTATATCACAAAATTATAGTAAATCACAAAAGGACAAATATTGTATGAGATTACTATTAAATAAAAACTCAAGAAAATGTTTATACACAGAAAAAAAAAACTTTGATGGTCACAAGGGAGGAGAGGGGTAGGGAGACAGTAGACAAGTGGTAACTTTAGTGAAGGGAAGACAATGTACAACATAGGAGAAGTCAGCATAATTTGACCAAGGCAAAGCCATAGAAGCTTCCTAGACACATCCAAACACCTTGAGGGACCAAGTTACTGATGCTGAGCACCAGGACCATAGTCTCAGGGGACATCTAGGTAAATTGGCATAGCATATCATAATAATCATAAAGAAATTGTTTTACATGCTACTTTGGTGAGTAGCTTCTGGGATCTTAAAGGCTTGCAAGCATCCCTCTAAAGTATATATATATATATATATATATATATATATATATATATATCGGTCTCATCTTGTTTGGAGCAAAGGAGAATGAAGAAAACCATAGACACAAGGTAAATATTAGTCTAAAGGACTAATGGACCACATGAACCACAGCTTCCACCAGCCTGAACCCAGTAGAACTAGGTGGTGCCCAGCTACCACCAGCAACTGCTCTGAAAGGGATCACAATAGAGGGTTCCAGACAGAGAGGGGAAGAAAAATGCAGAACAAAATTCAAATTCACAAAAAAAGACCAGACTTACTGGTCTGACAGAGACTGGAGGAATCCCTGAGATTATGGCTTCCAGACACCCTGCTAACTCAGAAATAAAGCGACTTCCAAAGTCTACCGTTCAGCCAAAGATTAGACTAGCCTATAAACAAACGATAACACACTTGAGGAACTTGCTTCTTAGTTCAGTCACGTATGCAAGACCAAATGGGCAACACTCACCCAAAAACAAAGAGGAGAAGGCAGGAAGGCACAGGAAACCTGGATGAATGGGCACAGGGAGCCCGGGGTGTAAAATGAAAGGGGGAGAGTGCTGACACATTGCAGGGATTAGAACCAATGTCACAAAACAATTTGGGTATAAATTTTTGAATTAGAAACTCATTTGCACTGTAAACTTTCTACAAAAACAATGAAAAAAAATAGATAAAAAGTCCTCATGTTATACTTTTAAAAGGCACACAACAATTCAACAATTTAGTCTTTAAGCTACATAGCCACGTAAAGGAACGTAGCTTTTATTTTTTAATAAATGTTTTGCTATTTTAACTGATGAAATGATAATAACAGTCTACCAGAGAAGTTCTGTTGCTTGTGGATTAATGAACTAGTTGTTACAGCAGTCAAGGGGGGTCTCCTTCTTTGGGAAATAGATCAGCTTTCTTGGTTTCTATAGTTATAAATTTAGATGAAGTCAGAAATCTGACAGTGCTTTTAGAATAGCGACATTTTTCAGTACTACACATAGACTTGTTTTGCAAAGAGTGTTCTTTTTCTGATTCTGATCTATCTAAGTGCTCCCATTTTCCTCTTCTTCCTCTCCATCATTTGTATACACCATGACACAGGATTAAGGGATTACATGTGAATGGATTTTTCAGGCAAATGGAGTTTACCTCTTTTACCAAAATTTAATAATTTTCGGAGGAAATATTTCTAGACTGTGCCATGTACTTACCTATCCTTTTGTAAAGAGCCTTGGTATCTTCTCTTAAATACCTGTGAAAAAGCCATTGCTGTCGAGTCGATTCCAACTCTTAGCAACAATATAGGGCAGAGTAGAACAGCCCCTAGGGTTTCCAAGGAGTGCCTGATGGATTTGGACTGCTGACCTTTTGGTTAGCAGCTGAACTGTTAACCACTATGCCACCAGGGTTTCCCTCTTTAATACAGAGCTTAGTAATTGGGAGCAGAGGCTTGAAGCCAGACTGCCTAGGTTCAAGTCCTGGCTCTGACCCATACCAGCTGGGTGACCTGACGCACGTTATTTAATTTCTCTGTGCCTCAGTTTCTTCATTTATAAAAAGAGAATAATATTAGTATCTTCCTCTTAAATTAGTTGTGAAGGATAAAAGTTAACATATATAAGGCACTTCAAACAGTGTCTTGTATATAATAAGTACTTTATACTTAATATATATTAAGAAGCCTTGGTGGCACAGTGTGGTTAAGTGCTCAGTTGCTAACTGAAAGGTCGGCTGTTAGAACCCACCCAGCTGCTCCACAGGAGAAGGCTGTGGCAATCTGCTTCTGTAAAAATTATAGCCTTGGAAACCCTGTGGGGCAGTTCTACTCTGTCCAGTAGGGTCGCTATGAGTCGGTATCAACTCGACGGCACACAACATCAACAACGGTATGCATTAACTCAAGGAGTCACAGTCTACGCTTGTGGAGGGAACTGAGGGAAAGGCAAGCATTAATTAATTAAATTCGCAAATACATTTTACCAACTTGTGATAAGAGATAGGAAAGAAAAGTACTAGATGCTGTAGAGTGTTGACAGGGGAACCAGATTTAGCCTGGCATTGTATTGTAGAGTTCTTTACATTTTAGCTTTTCCTATGAATGTGTGAATTTTTCGAAAGCAAGAAGCATGTCTTAATCTTCCTTATATAACTGTCAGTAGGCACAGTATCTGGCACATAGCAGGGGCCTGAGATTACTTTGGAAAGAGAGATTAAAGGAAGAAAAGGGGAAAAAACTCTCAATTCTGCAGATACCACCACGAGAATATAAAGATATTGGAGGCGACTCTTTTGCAGGGGGTGGAGAATTCTGCTTGCTGGTGACCCCGCCACCTGCAGAGGTGCAGCACTGCCATGCGAGGGTCACTGTCCCAGTGATTCCCTGCATCGGCAGGCGTAATGAGTATATATCCATTTATGCATTAAGGCTCCTTCACTTTGTTCAAAGCAGTCTGTCAGGTCTTCCCAGAGGGCTGACTTGCTTATTTTATACAGGGTTCTTAGAATACTGCTGACATGTTTGATGATAAGGGAGTCTTGGGAAGCAGGTGTTGCTTATCTTAGGGAAAGACAGCAAACTATGTTTGCAGGCAGATTTTTCCTCCTCTCTTTAGGGTCACTATGAGTCAGAATCGACTTGACGGCAACGGGTTATTTATTTATTTGTTTTTCTTGAGAGTTTAGCAGTTTGAAAACGCTGCCTTCAGCCTGGCCTGGAATACAGCGTGAAGGAGAAATAGATGGATGCGGGACTGAAGGGCCCCTGCCTTTCTCTTAGAGTCCCTAGATGGTGCAAATGGTTAAACGCTTGACTACTAACCATAAAGGTTGGCAATTTGAACATGGAAAGAAAGGCCTGGCAATCTGCTTCCAAAAGGTTGCAGCCTTGAAAACCTGTGGAGGTCAGTTCTACTTTGCAACACATGGGGTCACAGTGAGTTGGAATCAACTCTATGGCAAATGGATTTTTTTCTTTTTCTTTCTTTCTCTCCTCCTTTTTTTTTCCCCCTTCTCCTGGCCTGAGAGGCCAACATCACAGATCACCCAGTATAAGCCTCCCACCTGCTAGAAGAGAAACCTGAGGGGCAAGTGGTCAAGTGCCTTGCCCCAGGTCATGTGGTGGCAGAGCCTGAAGTCCTTAGACCTGTATGTATCTTTCTCTACTCCATAACAAAGGGAAATTTTAAAAGTATGACTCAACTTGAAAAAAATCTATGAATAAATTAGGAGAGACAAGGAAGAGACTGAGTTGCTTGGACTCCAATTTTAAATTTGAAAGCCTATTTCAAAAAATGCAACCAAAACAGTTAATAATGACAATAATAGCAGCAAACACTTATATGTTATTTATTATTTGCTGGTCATCATTTTGAGAATTTTATATATACAAATTCATTTAATTCTCATAACCAATCCATGACCTATGTTCTATTACTATCCCTTTTTTACAGATGAGGAAACTGAGGTATGCAAGGTTGAACAACTTGCCCACAGTCACACACAGAGTAGGCTGAAGGGTTAGGATTCAGGTAATATTAACTAAAGAAAGATTTAATTAAGTACTAAGGGAAGACAGTATCATTGAATGCCTACTATGTGCTAGTAGTAGGCTACCGCCACCCTCAGTTCGTTGTACTGTGGTGGCTTGCATATTGCTATGATGCTGGAAGCTATTCTACCAGTACTCAAATACCAGCAGGGTCACCCATGGTTTATAGGTCTCAGTGGAACTTCTAGACTAAGACAGACTAGGATGAAAGGTTTGGCGATCTTCTGAAAATTAGCCAAGGAAAACTTTATGGATCACAGCAGAATACTGTCGGACATAGTGCTGGAAGATGAGCTCTTAGGTTGGAAGGCACTCAAAATACACAGTGGTTGAAAAAAATGGTCTTGAGCATACCAGCGATTGTGAAGATGGCACAGAACTGAGCAATGTTTCGTTTTGTTCACATGGGGTGGCCAAAAGTCAGAGACAGCTTAACAACTAACAACAACACTATGTGCTAGGCGTTTTATGTGTTTGTCAGGGTGCAGTTCTCTGTCCTTTTAATACAGTCGCATTCTCACTGTTGGTAGGGACAGGCTGTTCATACTACACATCAAAGCTACGTTAAGAGAGGCAGGCAATCAGACTCAGCAAGGGTCTTGTTTTCTTTCAGGAGCTCCCCTCAGATGACCTGAGGAGCAGGGCTTCTCTCAGGTTCAGACATAAGGGACTGAGCCAAGCCTTAGCTAGGACCCAGGGTAGAGGATAGAAAAGAAAAAGGAAGTGCAAAGGGCATAGAGAGGGAACTTCTGTATGGGGGAAAACTGTGTGTGGACTGAAAGAAAGCCTGTTGGAAATAGTAGCTAAACAGTTGTCAGCACCCTCTGGATTTTAAGTGTGTTTGTGATTCAGTTATAAACTGAGCTCTTTCTGGTAATGGATAATACCTGCATGCACTTTCAGTTGCTGTACTGCATTACAGGCAGGGCTATAGGTATTGCATCTTGTCCCACCATCAAAATAGCCCTCTGAGTTAAATATTATATTTCTGTTTATACAAGTAAGTCAACTGAGACCTAGAGAACTTACCCAAGGTGAGGCGGAGTAAGGCCTGACACTAGGTCTGTGGTTTTGAAAGTGACATGCTTTGCATCACCCTCCCCACCACCACCACCAGTTGCTGTGGTGTTGACATGATCATCATGGTGATCCCATGTGTGTCAGAGTAGAGCTGTGCTCTACAGGATTTTCAATGGCTGATTTTTCAAAATTAGATTGCCAAGACTTTATCCCCAGGCACCTCTAGGTGAGCTCGAACCTCCAATCTTTCAGTTAGCAGCCAAGAACGTTAACCGTTTGCACCACCCAGGGACTCCTTCCATTACCCCAGATTGTGGTTAAGTCTTCAGCCCAGCCCACAAATGCTCCTCTCCCTTGACCCATAGGTTAGCAAAGTCAGGATACCAGTTGTGTAAGTCTTAAGCTTTGGGTCCCTTCTCTGTCCCTCACCTCCACCTCCCAGAAACCTCCATGTGAGTCTTCAGGGCCCGATGCTGCTCTTGAAGAGGACAGTAAAACCAGGACAACGTTGGGAAGCTGGAGAAGGACAAATGACTGGCCTATACAAGAATGCCTCAGCAGAAGCTCACAGGAGTGTCAGTGGGGTCCCAGGCCCCTTTTCATCACGGAGGTGCTTGGAATCAGACTATCAACAGCATCCCGAAATAGAAAGCATCAAACAGCCC
Source organism: Dugong dugon (assembly GCA_030035585.1). NCBI lineage: Eukaryota > Metazoa > Chordata > Mammalia > Sirenia > Dugongidae > Dugong > Dugong dugon. The sequence goes on from CM057462.1 coordinate 97,514,931, forward strand.
AGAGGCTTTCATTTTTGAGTCGCCGCAGAGGTGGCCAGCACAGGAAGCATTAGCACATTTTGCTCTTCTAGGAATAAAAGAACCACAACTGTGTCCTTGAGTCTGTGAAACAATGTTAACTAGAGGGAGGGGTCAGGAGAGAGGTACTTGTGGTGGTTTATGGGCAGGAGATGAGAGAAACCACAGGGCTCATTTGCCCGGCACTAATGGATCTGAAGTGAGGAGCCTTGATGCCAAGGGTACTGCTGCCTTGAAATGAGAAGAACTGAGAACAAGGGAAGTCCATTAGCATCAAGTCTGTATTTCTCCTCCTCTGTAGCTGGACTCAGTCTCACAGGGAGAAAAGACCAACAATTGTCATCCTCAAGAGCTTTGCCCATTAGTGTCAAATTATCCAGGAGGGAGATGGCAAAAAAACAAAAAAAAAAAACCAAAAAACTGTAGTAGTGTAAACAGAGGGACTCAGAAGCTTACTAGGAAGCCTTTCTCCTCTGCCCAGGAAGACGATTAGCTGGGAAGCAGGGCAGAGACTTGTTCCTTCACCCCCTACACCTATGGCCTCTTAGCCAGAGACTGCCTTACTTACACAGGATCTGAATCAAGTCCCCTAACTAAGGCGAGGCAAGCCACCACAACTGCAGTGTTACCTGCTAATTGGGAATTTCAAGTATTTCAGCTCCGGGCCATCATTAATTTCACCAAAATAAAATTGTTTTGATCTACAAGAACCCAAAATAATGCCATTAAAATAATAATATTATCTAATATTTATAAGGAGCCCTGGTGACACAGTGGTTAAGAGTTTGACTGCTAACCAAAAGGTCAGCAGTTAGAATTCACCAGCTGCTCGTTGAAAACCCTATGTGGTAGTTCTACTCTGTCCTATGTGGTTGCTATGAGTTGGAATTGACTCTGTGCCAACGAGTTTGGTTTTTGGTTTTTAATATTTATGAGCACTTACTTTTGTCCAGGTATCATTTTAAGTGCATTACAAGTATTGACCCATTTAACTCTTAAGTAATCTCAAGAGGTAGGAACTGTCTATGTTCTCATATTTAAACAAAGACGTTGAGGCACAGTGGGATAAGTGTTTTGGCCATCTATTGCCAGTTAACAAACTACTCCAACACATTCTGGCCTAAAACAACAATTTGTTATGATAATATCTTATGTTTTTTGATGCTGGAATTCAGACAGAGCACAACAGAGTTAGTTCTACTCTGCTCCATGAAGTCTAGGACCACAGTTGGGATGACATGAATGCCTAGGTACTGGTTGGGCAGCTCTTTCTCTCTCCATGGTCTTTTTCCACATGGCTAGCTTGGGTTTCCCCACAGCATGATGGCCTCAAGGTAGTTGTACTTCTCCCATGGGGCCACAGAAGCTCTAACTAAGTGTTTCAAGGGGCCTGGGTGGAAGCTGCAAGGCTTCTTATGACCTGGCCTCAGAAGCTGCATTCTATTGGTCAGGCAAGTCTCTAAGACCGGTCAAGATTAAAGGAGAAAAAAATAGAATCTACCTCTAAATAGAAGGAGTAGCAAAGAATTTCCGGCCATTTAAAATCTGCCACAGCAAGTGTCATGGATTGAATTGTGTCTCCCAAAAATAGCTGTTAACTTGGCTAGATCATGATTCCCAGTATTGTATGGTTGTCTACCATTTTGTCATCTGATGTGATTTCCCTATGTGCTGTAAATCCTATCACTATGATGTAATGAGATGGATTAGTGGCAGTTATATTGATGAGATCTACCAGATTAGATAGTGTCTTAAGCCAATCTCTTTTGAGATATAAAAGACAGAAACGAGCAGAGAGACATGGGGACCTCATACCACCAAGAAAGCAGCGCCGGGAGCAGAGCGCATCCTTTGGACCTGAGATTCCTGCATTGAGATGCTCCCAGACCAAGGGAAGACTGACGACAAGGACCTTCCTCCAGAGCTGACAGAGAAAGCCTTCCCCTGGAGCCGGCACCCTGAATTCGGACTTCTAGCCTTGGGGACTGTGAAAGAATAAACTTCTCTTTGTTAAAGCTATCCACTTATGGTATTTCTATTAGAGCAGCCCCAGATGAACAAGATAGTAAGTAATCAAACCAGTCATATAGCTAGTAAGTTGAAACACAGCTTCTTAACTCAGACACCCTCTTAACAACTGTGCCACATTTAGTAATCTGGAAATTGAATTTACGTATTATTGAGGCAAATCCAGTGGATGATGAATATTCTGGCATTCACTTGTAATTCAGTTGTTTGGAACACAGATCACATTTTCTTCTAAAGACATAACGTTTCCTTCTTCCCTTCCTCCTTTTCTTAAACATTCGTTAAGCACCAACTTTGCTTCAGCCATTGTCCCAGATATTAAGGATACAAAATGAACTAAATATTTTCTCTGTTCTTGATGCTTCTGTTCTCATAGTCTAAACAGGGGGACAAACACTAATTACTGTTCCATGTGATTAACACTGCATAATAGGAACTAACATGGGGATCCAGGAAGGAGTACCTAGTTCTACCTGAGAGCTCTGGGAAGACTTTCCAAAGGTGATAAGGTTTAAATTGAATCTTGGAGGATTAATAAGAACTTGCCAGGTAAAAAAGGAGAAACAACAGCATATTTAAGTATAAAGAGAACATGGCATATCTAGGGAACCAGCAGTCATTTGGCAGGTTTGAAGTACAGTGTGTTTGTTGGGGAGTGGTGGGAAACAGACCAGAAAGACACCAAGAATTTGGGTAATTTGATGTTCTTGAAATTGCCGTATTAACCAGTCCTGGAGTTGCCTGACCTCCTGATTGCCCTCTATGTGAGATATTTCCATATTGTTTGAACCACATTGGTTTACGTTTTCTGTTCTTTGTGTTCAAAGGCATTGAGTCATTTAGGATGAATGTTGGCTGCATATTACATAAATCCTAGAATAATCATGGTTTAAACAACATAGAATTTTAATTCTCTTTTGATAAGAAGTGCTAATATAGGCAGTATAGGGTAGGCATGCACTGTATGGTGACAAAGGCCTGGGATCTCTTTATTAACTTGTATGATTCTCAATAGATGGCTTCAGGATCAAGTTACAGGGTCGTTATCATGTCTACATTCCAACCAGGAAGAAGGGAGGCTACAGATCACAACTTTTCCCATTTTAAGGACCTAGAAACTACATGAGGAGCCCTAGTGGCGTAGTGGTTAAAGTGGTTCCTGTGCTAACGGAGAGGTCCACAGTTTGAACCCATCAACCACTCTGTAGGAGAAAGATATGGCAGTCTGATTCCCTGTGGGGCAGTTCTGCTCTGTCCTACAGGGTCAGAATTGACACTACAGCAATGGGTTTTGGGTTTTAGAAACTACGTACAACACTTCTGCTTGTATGCCATTGGTGAGAACTTAATCACAAGGACGCACACATACGGAGTCTGGAAAAGATTGTCTTTTGTTTGGATGGCTATGCTTCCAAATAAAAATCTTCAGCTTTATTACTAAGGAAGAAGAGGAGGGATATTGAGGAATGTTTTTCAGTTTCTATCACCCAGTTGCCATTGAGTGTATTCTGACTCCTGGTGATCCCATGTGTGTCAGAGTAGAACTGTACTCAATAGAGTTTTCAGTGGCTGATGTTTTGGAAGTAGATCTCCAGGCACCTTCTTCCAAGGCACCTCTGAGTGGACTTGAATCGCCAACCTTTCAGTTAGCAGCCAAGCATGTTAACTGTTTGCACCAATGAGGGACTCCTTACCACCTAGAGACTCCCCTCAGTCATTTAGATGATGTTACATTTGTGTGAAGGATGGTAAAGGGAGAGTAACATGGATTCCCCAAGGGGATTTGTGGGGTACTTTGGTGGAAGTTCTGGTGTGATTTGACTTTTGCCATAGTTGACATGCAGTCACTTTTCTGCTGGAACAGTATGTATTTTTTTCCCATTGTTCCTAAGGCTACTACTTCCCTGGAGTTTAATAAGAATTTCGTCTAGCTATCCTGTCAAGAAGGAAGAGACCTAAAACGGAGAGAATATTTTTGTCAGTGGTATATATGCTTTTATTATTTTGGAGTATTTCACAATCTATAATGTGCTTCAGTATATAGCTTGCACAGATAGAAAAAACAAAAGTCGTATTGAAGAGTCATTTTACACACGGGATACCTATCTGGTTTCGGCTACTCCATTCACCAAATCTGGACTGCAAGAGTCAAGTAGAATACACCAAGTCCAGAAATGTACAGTAGGACCTAGAGAACTTCCTAACTCATGACTACAAACAGAAGATTCAAGGACACAACGTACACTGGAGACTGAGAACCTATATACTTTACCAAAGCAGTGTCGTCAGATATTTTTGATGCAAAAACAGTATATGCTTATCAATGGGGTCCTGTCTTACTTTCTTCTCTTCTTTTCACAAAGGAACTGATAATCATCCTTAGATGAGTATTGTCTGAGATTCTGATCCAGTTTGGATTTCCCCGTCATGTTTTGCCGATATCCTCTATATGCCCCACACTGTTTTTGTCCCAAGTTACTCTGGGCATATTTGTTGGGGCACTTAGTAGTAATTACTTATGCTGTTATTCAGAATTCACTTTAAGTATTCAAACTCTATCATCAGTATTGCTGAAGAGACTCAATTCTCCCAAAATTCTCTGCAAAATGCTGGCTCCTGCTTTACTTTTTACTGTGGGAATGGTTGCAAGGTGTTTTAACTTTGCCTGCTTCTCTCTTTTGATCTCAACACTCTGGATCCTGAATTTATGTACAGTTATAGACAGTATTGTGCATTCTCCCCTCCTTTTCCCACCCCGTACCTGCTAACTTTCTTTTCTTCTCTACTTGTTACTATGAAGGGGTACTGCTAGTGAGGAAAATTATTTCGTGATTGGAATCTAATCTCTTCCCCCTAAGCCATGGCACCCTCTGTGTAACAGCATTAAACATGCCTTCTGAGTGCTTCTGTGAGCCTTCGTGGCACAGTGGTTAAGCACTCAGCTGCTAACAGAAAGGGTGACGGGCCGTTCAAACCCATCAGCTGCTCGGCAGGAGAAAGATGTGGCAGTCTGCTTCCATAAGGATTACAGCCTTGGAGACCCTATGGGGCAGTTCTACTCTATTCTACAGAGTGGCTATGAGTTGGAATCGGGTTATTTGATGGCAATGGGTTTTATAGGTCCGAGTGATCGGGGGGAGTTTCTGTTTACTACTTCTTCCTCAATACAATGTACTTATATGTTCCTGTTTTATTTTGGAATGGCCAGCGATGTCTCCTGCCATATACAATATCCCTTCTGCCCAGCTACAGCCCCCTAATCATAAAAGTAGTGCTTGGCTGTTCTCTGAGCAGAGGTGGCCACTGATTGGGCCATGGGTCCCAGGGAGCTCAACCATTGATTGTCTGGAAATATTCTTGTGTGAAGGGTTCTGTTTCACGGAGGCCATCATGACTTGCTAAATCAGTCCGATTGGTTTGTTTCAGGATTCGGTCTATTATATACAGAGATTATTAACCAGACATTTGGAGAGAAATAGAGACGTAATGACAAAGAGTTCAAGGGACTTGGTTGGTCCTCAGGGAGACCTGAGGTCCTAATGATTTCTTGTTCCTGCTCAGAACAGTGTTAATTCTGACAGTAAACTCCCTTATTTTTCAAGTGGTCCTTGCAACCAAAACAGCCTAATTTCTAATTATTATTTAATTTTCTACTTAATTTGTTCCTTGCAACAATCCTTGGAGTCTCAGAGACTTTAAGAGATTACCTAATATCCTACAGCTATTAAATGGTGGAACTGGGACTTAAACCAGTTCTGACAACCAATGCCACGTGCTTTCTACTTTAAAGTACAACATAACTATTAGTCAAAATATGCTTAGAAACAAAGCACAAAGATACCTTTATCTGCTGGATGGTTGTAGCGGTGCTGGGCATGGAATAGAGACAATAATAATTTTTCACATTTTCACAGGGCTTTCCTTCCTTCTACTTCTCTAATCGCACTTGATCTTTAAAGCACAACTATAGCGTGGAGACAAAAGAGGTATCTTTATCTTAAATTTTAAATGCAGAAATCTGAGCTTCCAGAGCTTAACTGATCTGGCCAAGGCCACAGAACCAGGAAGGGGTAGTGGCAGTAATTAGGATTAAGTTAGTTTTAACATCCAGCCCAGTGGGTGGCACATATTTAGCATTCAATAAATGCTTTTAAGAAGGAAGAAAGGAAAGGAAGGAAGAAAGAGAAGTGAGGGAGGGTCTCTTCACAAGCTCAGGCTATGGCCAATACTCAGTGAGCAATGACTCAGCACCGGTCACCATCCCTTCAACCTAGGGTACCACCCAAGCCATGCTCAATAGTCCACCAGCTTAATTCTTGGAAGTCCTGTGTTGGGGATATCTAAGGCCTCCATAATCCTTATACACAGTGAGTCATCCTCTCCCCCATCTGTTTATGAAACAAGTCTAACCACAGCCATTGTTGCTGATTACATGCTGGAAATGACCTAACAATGTTTTATTTAACGATCTCCAATCGTTTCCATCTGGTTCGTGGGTGGCAGCACAGTCATTATTCATCAATGAAACTTTGCAAGCACAAATACACATGTTTGTGTATAATAAAACCTTAATAATTTACACTAATTGGAGGGAGGGCCTATCTGAATTAACAAAAAGTAAGAAATGCTGTTTTATTGCTTTCAAACTTATGATGTAATTAACCACAGAATGAGCATGTGACACGGTGGAAAGAGCACTGGAATGGGAGTTTTGTGAGCTGGACTTTGTTAAGGAGAGAGATGAGATGAACAGCCTGGGTTGCACAAGATGCAACACTGGAGCAGAGGGAACCACATCTCATGGTCTGGGTCTTAGATTTGCAGATCCAGAAATGTGAAATGGTTGGTATTGCCAGAAGTCATCAATTCACTGAGGTTAGAAGACATGTCTCAGTGCACATAGCAAGCAAGTGAATCATGTTAAACAAAATCATATGTGACTGATGCATAAAACTTAATGCTAATTTGTTAGTTTATTTTGAAAACCATTTTTCAGGTGGACCAAATATATATGTTGGCTGATTAGTAGACTATCTCTCAATTAGGACAGTCCTCATGATAAATGGATTTTGAACCATTAAGTTGCATTTTGACAACTTAATGACAAAATGACAGAAATTAGGATTCAAACTACAGGACATAAACAGGAAGATTTGGTGGTTTCTATAATTCGAAGTCCAAAGTACAGTGAGGCCTGGAATTTGAGTTAGGCGCTCAACCGTATCATCAAGCTCTGGTTTAATTTGTTTTGTGTATATGTGTGTGCGTGTGTGCATGTATGTGTATGTATGCATGTGTGTATACATGTGTGTGTGTATGTGCACACCTTAGCTCTGCCTTCTACAACGTCAGGCTCACCATAAGGCTGCTCTCTCTTATGGTGGTAAAATGACTGCATTCGATTGGCCTTACATCTGCATACCCCATGACCCAGAATGGAGTGGCAATGAGAAAGAGAGAATGAGTGAGGTGGGCAGAGGAAGTGAGTGAGCTTTTTGCCTTTTTCCCAAGGGGTCTTTAACAAACATCTTCACAGATCTCACTGGCTTGAATTAGCTCCTGGGTTCATCCCCAGTGTGTGGCTAAAGGAGGAGGTTTTGTTTAACTGTCTGAGAGGCAGACCCACCCTTAGAGGTGGAGTGCAGTTAGCCTTCCCTAAAACACACAGGGAAGGTGAGGATACCTGTCGTGGATTGAACTGTGTCCCCCAAAAATATGTGTATCAGTTTGGCTAGGCCATGATTCCCTGTACTCTGTGATTGTCGACCGTTTTGCCATCTAATGAGATTTTCCAATGTGTTGTAAATCCTACCTCTATGATGTTAATGAGGTGAGATAGGTAGCAGTTATGTTAATGAAGCAGGACTCAATCTACAAGATTGGATTGTGTCTTGAGCCAATCTCTTTTGAGATATAAAAGAGAGAAGTGAGCAGAGAGAGAAAGGGACCTCCTACCACCAAGAAAGCAGCACCGGGAGCAGAGTGTGTCCTTTGGACCCAAGGTTCCTGCACGGAGAAACTCCTAGTCCAGGGGAAGATTGATGGCAAGGACCTTCCTCCAGAGCCAACAGAGAAAGCTTTCCCCTGGAGCAGACACCCTGAATTTGGACTTATAGCCTATAGACTGTGAGAGAAAAAACTTCTGTTTGTTAAAGCCATCCACTGATATTTCTGTTACAGCAGCACTAGATGACTAACACAATACCCAAAAGAAAGTTGGATAGTTTCAAGAAGATGGAGCCTGGAGATTGAGAAGTCAGTGACATTGTCCTGACATAGATAAGTCTCAGAAAGATATTTGGGAAACATAGAATCAGAGAGGAAAGAATCTCCTGAAGGAACCTAACAGCTACCACCATCCAGCTCTTGGCATCACCCCCTTGGGCAGGGATGGAGGCAACATGAACAATTAATGCCCTTTCATTGCCTTTTCCAGGCCCCATGCAGGCTAGGCCTCTCCTTCCACTGTCATCTCTGTTTAGTAAGATTACAACAAAATTTATTAGGCCTCAGCTCTTTTTACCCATAAATTATATTCTGGTTAGAACTTCCTGGGAAGTCATCCCAAATATTTTGACTAGACTTGGAAAAAATTGGTGTTAGGCTATCTCTTAGGGTAGGTGACCTTTCCCCATTTGTGTAGATTCCAATTGGTTTCCCTCTCTTACAGAGGATTCTAGGCAACTAGTGCTGGGGAACACTAAATCCATTGAGTAAGTCCTTTCTTTTCTGGTGGCCACTGAAATAAATGTACATTTAATGCTACGTAATACATTATTGCATCTAATCCACAGAATGTACTATTCCTATTTAGAAAGGTTAAAGATCTAGCCCATGGTCTCATAGCCTCTAAAAGGTGGATTCATTGCTTCCCACATGGACTACCATTCCTTGTGAAATAAAGTACAGATTTTAGTTCCAGCTCTGCCATTATCTATGTGTGTGGCCTTGATTTCTTCATCTGTAAAATGATGGGAGTGGATTAGATCATCTTTGAGATAGCATCTGATTCTAAGATGTTAAGTATTTATGTATGGGACTAAAGTCTTACTTAGTCTGCTTTTCCTGAGTAGATAAACTCAGGTATAATTAGCAATATGTAATGTGCAGATATGGGCAAAAAATTGAACAATGCATGAAGCATCAAAAGAAGATGGAAAGAATACACAGAGTAACTGTACTAAAAAGGATTGGTTGATGTTCAACAATTTCAGGAGGTAGCATATGATCCAGAACCAATAGTACTGAATGAAGAAGTCCAAGGTACACTGAAGTTATTGGTGAAAAACAAGGTGCCAGGAATTGATGGAATACTAATTGAGATGTTTCAATAAACGGATGCAATGCTGGTGCTCACTTGTCTATGCCAAGAAATTTGGAAGACAGCTACCTGGCCAACCGACTAGAAGAGATCCATATTTGTCCCTATTCCAAAGAAAGGTACCATATTTTTATGTAAATACTGTATGCATTATACTTTTTTTTGTCAACTGCACAACTGCCTCCAGTGTTATCTTCTTAGGTGTGTTATGCATGTTATATGTTTGGGTGCAATATTTGCAAAAAATATGGTATATGTATAGAAGCCATTTTGACATGCTTGTCTGTTGATTCTATCATCTGTGGCATTCTATATCTGTTTCTATTGACTGATTTTTTTTTTCTCCCTGATTTTGGGTTGCAGTTTTCTGCTTCTTTGCATGCCTACCAATTTTTGATCGAATCTCAGACATAGGAAATTTTATGCTGTTGGATTTAGATCATTTTTGTAAACCTTTAAATATTTTTTAAGCTTTATTTTGGGACACAATTAAGTTGCTTAGAAATAGATTGATCCTTTTGATTTGCTTTTAAGATTTGTTGGGCAGGTTCTCTAGAATAGCCCTTAGTCTAGGGCTAATTTGGACTACATATGGTCTACTATGCCAGGAATGAAAAATTGAAGAGCAACGGTGTCACATTCATTGTCAAAAAGAACATTTCAAAATCTATCCTAAAGTGTAACACTGTCAGTAATAGGATAATATCCATATGCCTACAAGGAAGACCAGTTAATACTACTCAAAGTTACGCACCAACCACTAATGCCAAAGATGAGAAGATTAAAGATTTTTACCAACTTCTGCAGTCTGAAATTGATCAAACATGCAATCAGGATGCATTGACAATTACTGGTGATTGGAATGTGAAAGTTAGAAACGAAGAAGAAGGATTGGTAATTGGAAAATATGGCCTTGGTGGTAGAAACAAGACCAGAGATCACATCACATCGTAGAATTTTGCAAGACCAACAACTTATTCTTTGCAAATAACTTTTTTCAACAACATAAATGGTGACTATACACATGGACCTTGCCAAATGGAATACACAGGAATCAAATCAAGTGCACCTGTGGAAAGAGATAATAGAGAAGCTCAATATCATTAGTCAGAACAAGGCCAGGGGCCGGCTGTGGAACAGATCATCAATTGCTCATATGCAAGTTCAAATTGAAGCTGAAGAAAATTAAAACACATCCACTGGAGCCAAAGTTCAACCTTGAGTATATCTCTTCTGAGTTTAGAGACCATCTCAATAATAGATTTGACGCACTGAGCAATAATGACCGAAGACCAGACGAGTTGTGTGATGACATTAACGACATCACACATGAAGACAACAAAAGACAGAAAAGCAAAAGAGAACAAAATTGATGTCAGAAGAGACCCCAAAACTTGCTCTTGAACAGGGAGTAGCTAAAGCAAAAGGAAGAAATGAAGAAATAAAAGAGCTGAAAAGATTTCAAAGGGCAGCTCAGGAAGACAAAATAAAGTATTATAATGAAATGTGCAAAGAGCTGGAGTCAGAAAACCAAAAAGAAAGAACATGCTTGGCATTTTTCAAGTTGAAAGAACTGAAGAAAAATTCAAGCCTTGAATTCCGATTTTGAAGGATTCTATGGGGGAAATTATTGAACAATGCAGGAAACATCAAAAGAAGATGGGAGGAATACACATAGCCACTGTACCAAAAAGAATTGGTTGATGTTCAACTATTTCAGGGGGTAGCGTATGAACAAGAACCGATGGTGTTGAAGGAAGAAGTACAAGCTGCACTGAAGGCATTGGTGAAAAACAAGGCCCCAGGAAATGACAGAATACCAACTGAAATGTTTCAACAAATGGATGCAACACTGGAAGTGCTAACTGTCTATGCCAAGAAATTTGGAATATAGCTACCTGGCCAACTGACAGAAAGAGATCCATATACGTGCCTATTCCAAAGAAAGGTGATCAAATGCGAAAATTTTTGAACAATATTGTTAATATCATGTACAAGTAAAATTTTGCTGAAGATCATTGAAAAGCGGTTGCAGCACTACATCGACAAGAAACGGCCAGAAATTCAAGCTGAATTTAAAAGAGGAAGTGGGATGAGGGATATCATTTCCTGATGATAGATGGATCCTGGCTGAAAGCAGAGAATACCAGAAAGATGTTTACCTGTGTTTTACTGACAATGGAAAAGCATTCGACTGTGTGGATCATAACAAATAATGGATAACATTGCAAAAAATGGGAATTCCAGAACACTTAATTGTGCTCATGAGGAACCTGTACATAGACCAAGAGGCAGTCATTCGAACAGAATGAGGGGATACCGCATGGTTTAAAATCAGGAAAAGTGTGCATCAGGGTTGTATCCTTTCGCCATACTTATTCAATCTGTATGCCGAGCACATAATCCAAGAAGCTGGGCTATATGAAGAAGAACCAGGTGTCAGGACTGGAAAGTCATTAACAACCTGCAATACTCAGATAAGACAACCCTTCTTGCTGAAAGTGAAGAGAACTTGAAGCACTTACTGATGAAGATCAAAGACTACAGTCTTCAGTATGGATTATACTTCGCCATAAAGAAAACAAAAATCCTCACAATTGGACCAATAAGCAACATCATGATAAATGGAGAAAATAATGACGTTGTCAAGGATTTCATTTTACTTGGATCCACGATCAACGCTCATGGAAACAGCAGTGAAGAAATCAATCAACGTATTGCATTGGGCAAATCCGCTGCAAAAGAACTCTTTACAGTGTTAAAAAGCAAAGATATCACTTTGAGGACTATGGTGTGCCTCGTCCAAGCCATAGTATTGTCAATTGCCTCATATGCATGTAAAAGCTGGACAATGAATAAGGAAGACCAAAAGAAAACTGATACATTTGAATTGTCGGCAAGGAATATTGAATATACCACGGACTGCCAGAAAAATGTACACATTTGTCTCGGAAGAAGTATAGCCAGAATGCTCCTTAGAAGGGAGGATGGCAAAACTGTGTCTCACATACTTTGCACACGTTATCAGAAGGGACCAGTTCCTGGAGCAGGACATCATGCTTGGTAGGATAGAGGGTCAGTGTAAAAGAGGAAGGCCCTCAATGAGATGGATTTACACAGTGGCTGCTACAAGGGGCTCAAACACAGAAATAGTTGTGAGGATGGTTCAGGACCAGGCAGTGTTTCGTTCTGTTGTGCATAGGGTCACTATCAGTCGGATCCAACTGGACGGAACCCAACAACAACAATTAAGATAATCCACTACCCATCTGTCAGTTTGGTGTCAGTGTGGTGGCTTCATATTGCTGTGATACTTGCAACTTTGCCACTGGTATTTCAAATATGAGCATGGTCACTCAGCATGGACAGGTTTCAGTAGAGCTTTCAAACTAAGACAATGAAGAAAGGCCTGGCAATCTATTTCCAACAATTATGAATCACACAGAATATTGTCTGATATAACGCTGGAAGATGAGCCCCCTAAGCTGGAAAGCACTACACAGTAGCCACAACAATGGACTCAAACCAACGATCATGAAGATACTGCTGGACTGGGCAGCATCTTGTTTTGTTTTACATAAGGCTTCCATGAGTTAGAACTCACTCGAGGACAACTAACAGCAACAACCACTAAAGTGATACTCTCTTAAGTATTCTATTCTGTACCCCCGTATACTAGAAGATTTGTTTACTCTGGCTGGTATGAACATAAAATATTCCTTGTGAGCTCTGGGTATTGCTTTTTTCTAATGGTTCTTTCCCTGGCCTACGTAGTTTCCCTACACATACGCACTGACCAGCACTTAGCTGAAGATTCAAGAGGGATCCCCTTGCATCCTTCTGGAACTCTCATCTGTGCAACTCTCTCTTCTCCAGTACTCTACACCAGAAACTTTAGTTGACTTGGCTTTCCTGGTCTCCAAACTTCCTGTCCTCAAACTGCTGGGCTCTGTTTGGTTCCTCCTCCCTTTGCTACAGCCTGAACACCCCAGATATGAGCTGCAACATAGCACTCACCTTGTTCGTTTCCCTTCCCTGGGGGCCATTGTCCTGCTCTGCCTGTTGCTCAATGTTTTAACACCATTGTTTCATATATTTTGTTCAGGATTTTAGTGATGTAAGGTGAGAGGGTATATCTGGTCTATTACTCCATCATGGCTGGAAGCGGAAGTACATGTCTCTTCTTTATGCCCCATGCCCTAGCTGTGTGGTCCTAGGCAAGTTATATAACCTCCTAATCCTAAATTCCTCCAGCTGCAAAACTGAAATTATAATAATAGCTATTTATAGTGTGGTTGTGAGAATTAAGTAAAAAAAATCTATATAATGTATTTTAGTATATTGCCTGGTACATAGTAGTTAGTTATAGAATGCTAGCTGTAGTGACGATATTGATGCTTAGAAAACATCTGTTTATGCTGAATTCAAAGCCACAAGTGTCTCTATGCTACAAGTTTCATATCTATAACATGAACAAGGTCTATTTTGACTGCTGAATCTATTCTGGGGATTATGAGACTCTCCTCCATGTTCCACAGAAGGGGTTGGCAAACTACGATCCTTGGGCCAAATCTGGCCCTCTGCTTGTTTTTGTAAATAGAGTTTTATTGGAACATAGCCACACCTATTTGTTTACATATTATCTATGGCAGCTTTTGTGCTACAATGGCAGAGTACAGTAGTTGTGACAGAGATTACATGGCCTCTAAAACCTAAAATATTCATTAGCTGGAACTTTATAGAAAAGTTTGCCAACCCTACTCTTGGACATCATACTTGGTAAAACAGAGGGTCAGTGAAAGAGAAGAAGACCCTTAATGTGATGGATTGACACAGTGGCTGCAAAGATGGGCTCAAGCATAGCAATGATTATGAGGATGGTGCAAGACCGGGCAGTGTTTCATTCCGCTGTACAAAGGGTAGCTATGAGTCTGAAATGACTGAATGGCACCTAACAACAACAACAGCTCTAGAGGTGGGGCCAGACAAGTCAAAAAGGCACTATTAGATTCTTACCTCTTTGAATCCCTTTCACTGGGCTGCATATGTCAGGCCATAAAAGGAGCTTCTCTGGAAGAGCTTGGAATCGATGAGTTTCAACCTAGGCCAAGCCTTCTCCGGGTGTTAATTCACCTTGATTGGTTCTTCCTTTTCTATGTCAGATGCCCACTTTTTTGCTCCTATCCAGGAATTTCTAGAGTACTAAAATGTCATCGATCAGTTAAAGGTCACAAAAATTTTGAGAACCGATGTAGGGTTTGTACCTTTTAATTTGGCTTATTAAGAATATTTTTCTTTTTATAAAAGAGAGGACATTTTAATCTCCAGTGACAGTTCCCATATGGGGTAAATTTAGCTTTATGAAAAACTCATGAGAATGTCCTTATTTTTTTTTTCCTTTTCACTGCAGATCAGTTGCAACTTTGCACATAGAAAGTTGTTTGGGAATTACCGTTACATGTGTTCCTTTTAGCTCCTGGTCCATCTCCCTCTAGAGTTCTTGATGTTTCAGTTCAGCATCTTATTCTGTCTTGCTGTACTCCTTAGTTTACATCTTCTTAATGCTCTCTCCTTGGTACTCTTTACTCCCACATTGGTGATATGCATTAGACTAGTAACAATTGTTCAATGTCTGTTCTGCTCACTTCAAGAGGAGTAAATTCTTCACTGTCACATGCAGAGTAGCTTCCAGGTACTTTAAATAGTTATTGAATTGATTGCATTTGAATTTTGGACAGACTTTCCTTTGGGAACTTTCTCTTATTAAATGCTGCACAGTCAAGTGACTGGGGCCTTCTCAGTCTACTACACACTTTTCCCGTCTTTTGAACTCAGGTACCAGAGGTCGGGGTCTGCCTTTAGGAGTTTTCAATGCTAAGGCTTCTCAAACTCCTCCCCATGGTGGAGGAAGAGAATGAATGAGGACTCCTGGGGGTCTGCGAGTGTAGATCTAAGCTATCCACCACATGTGGGAAATTTCTTTGAAGTCATATGTATTAGCTTGAAAATTTGTAAAAATGTTGTTTTCTATCTCATCCATTTGTTTTGTAGCAAAGAAAACAAACAAACAAAACACTTTTAAAACTATTTACCATAAAGTAAAATAAAGTCAAAACATATGGATTATATAAATTGTTTTCTAATTCTCCATGATTCTCTGTAATACACGTACTCTAGTTTAAGAACACATATGACCTGTTCGTTCTTCCTTATTCTCTCTTGGGAAGTATGGAGTCTGAGGTAGATTAGACCTGGAAAGTTTTGCTTTCCTCACATCAAAGTGTGATCCCAGGACCAGCAGCACCGACATCACTTAGGGGCTGGTGAGCTGTGCAGAATCTAGGGCCCACCCCAGACCTACTCAATCAGAACCTGCATTTTAGCAAGATCTGTATGTGACTCATTCACACTTTAAAGTTTGAGAAGCACTGGCTTGGAAATAAACATCTTTAAAACATAGAATTAAAAAAAAAAAAAAAGCAACAGTAATAAAGGTTCATTTTAGAAAATTTAGAAACGGCAGAGAGGTATAAAGAAGGAAATATGAATCACTTGAATTCTCATCACCAAGACGTAAATACTATTAACAGTTTGATATATATTTATCTTGTCTTTTTTTATGCACATGTACAGATTTTTAATGACTATGGAATCCTGCTGTATCGTATTATTTTAATCAGGGAAGGTAATTAACATTATCGAGCACTTTTATATGCCACTTTCACTTATTCTATTTCATTTCACCTCAGAAAAATACTGTGGAATAGGTTTTATATCTCTATTTTGCAGATGAGCAAATTGAGAAACAGAGGTTGTGAAACATTCTTAGGCAAAGACAAGATTTAAGGCAGATCTGTGTGGTCTCAAAGCCTTTATTCTTTCCTGGATTCTATACTGTGTATAATACAGGGAGGCAGCCCATGGAGTCCAGAGACCTAGCTTACACTCATTTTACAGAGGTGGAAACTGAGAATCAGAGAAATTAAAGTGACTTGCGTACACATTACAAGTCAAAATTCCCTATTTTTAGCAGTATCTCATGAGAATTTTGGCGAGGTTTCTAGGTGAGAGGCAGTATCAGATTCTCCGGAGGGGGCCCTGATGTTAGCCGGGTCACCTGTAGCTCTTTACTGAAGCACAGTAAATATGCTGGAGTGGCATCAACTGCCCCTTGGAATACTAGTCCCTCCTCAGGCTTGAGACAAATCAGTGTCTCCTTCTCACGAAAGTGCTGGAGACTTTTTCTTCTCTCTCTCTGTTTTTACAGCCTGATGAGACTCCACTCTGAAGTCATGGCCGCTGTGAGTCTGGAATGCACCCTTTGTTTTGGCCCAGAGTCTGCAGGAAGGCCAATAGGCTCACGGAGATGGTGAATGGCCAAGCACACCATGTGGCAATCCTGCCAGCTAGTGGCCACACAAGGTATGGGCCAAACCTGTCCAGGACCGTGCACCAAGGGACTAATTATGGAGGTTGACTGAGTCAGAAGGACCTAGGCTCGACCACTACATTTTACACATGAGGTGAGGGAGGGAGGCCTAGAGAGATGAAGTGATGTGTGCAAGTAGAGATAAAGCCAGAATTCGAATTCAGTCTCTTGGATCCCAGCTCACCTCAGACATTTATCGTGTAAGTTTAGAATCAATGACAATGAGGCTACCGTGTGTAAGATTATTCCTATTTCTCACAGCAATTCCCCAGTAAGAGTACATTTTATATCTACTTTATTTATTTATTTAATTTAATTTAATTTTTGTGTGTGTGTTTAATTTTCCTTTTGGTGAAAAGATACACAGCAAAACCCGCTCCTATTCCATAGTTTCTAGATATAATGATCAGTGACAGTTACATTCTTTACATTGTGTCAACATTCTTATTATTTCTGTTCTAGTTGTTTCATTTCCGTTTACTTAATCTCTCTGCTCCCCAACCTTCTCATCTATACCTTAAAATAGCTGTTGACCCTTTCATCTTACATAGATAATTAAAACAAACAAACAAAATGTAATACTCAAGGGTGACAATCTTTACTCTTTGGGCTAAACTGTTACTTAGTTTAAAGGTGACTTCAGGGAATCAGTTCAATTTAAGGTTTGAAGAACAACTCGGGGCCATAGTCTTAGGGACTTCTCCAGCCTCAATAGGGCCAGTAAGTCTGGATTCTTTAAGATTCTGAAGTTCTGTTCCACATTTTTCTCCCTTTTTATCTGGTTTCCTCTATTGTGTTCCGATCAGAATGTTCAGTAGTGGTAGCTGGGCACTGTCTAGTTCTTCTGGTCTCGTGGTGGAGGAGGCAGTGGTTCAGGTAGACTATGCCCATTTTATTGATGAAAAATAAAAGACCAGAGAAATTACTTGCCCAAGGTCACACAGGTATTTGGTAATGAAATTGGGGTTTAAAACAATGAGTTGGGTTCCCTGAAGCCGAAGTATAAAGTCCTCATGATATATTAGTAGATATGTTATTTTAGTTCCTGTGAAGAGTGTGTCTTCCAAATGTTACATAGTCAATAATGTCTTTTGAGGTATCTATATATCTAGATATCTGTTGGTGCAGTGGTGAAGCACTTAGCTGCTAACCAAAAGATCAGCAGTTCGAACCTACCAGCTGCTCTGAAGGATCAAGATGTGGCTGTCTGCTTCTATAAAGATTACAGCCTTTGAAACTCTATCGGGAAGTTCTACTCTGTCCTACAGGGTCGCTGTGAGTTGGAATCGACTTGAAAGCAGTGAGTTTGGTTTGGTTTTATCTCTCTATCTATATTTAATGTTTCAACCATAATTCAAACCAGCTTAAGTTAAACAGAAAAAAACAAAAACAATGACAAAAAAGAAAAAATCTTGTGGGAGAGGTAGGTGGCGTTGCAGATGGACATTAAGGGACTGATGTTGTTATTGTTGTTGCTAGGTGCCATTGAGTTGGTTCTGACTCACAGTGACCCTATGTACTACAGAAGGAAACACTGCCTGGTCCTGCATCATCCTCACAATCGTTGTTACACTTGAGCCCATTGTTGCAGCCACTGTGTCAATCCATCTCATTGAGGGTCTTCCTCTCTTTCACTGACCCTCTACTTTACCAAACATGATGTCCTTCTCCAGGGACTGATCCCTCCTAATAACATGTCCAAAGTATGTAAGATGTAGTCTCACCATCCTTGCTTCTAAGGAGCATTCTGGTTGTACTTCTTCCAAGACAGATCTGTTTGTTCTTTTTGCAGTCCATGGTATATTGAACATTCTTCGCCAACACCACAATTCGAAGGTGTCAATTCTTCTTCAGTCTTCTTTATTCATTGTCCAGCTTTTGTATGCATATGAGGCAACTGAAAATACCATGGCTTGGGTCAGGCGCACCTTAGTCTTCAAGGTGACATCTTTGCTTTTCAATGCTTGAAAGAGGTCTTTTGCAGCAGATATGCCCAACGCAATGCGTCTTTTGATTTCTTGACTGCTGCTTCCATGGGTGTTGATTGTAGGTCCAAGAAATCCTTGACAACTTCAATCTTTCGATTTTCTTTATGTTGAGGTGTAATCCATACTGCAGGCTGTGGTCTTTGATCTTCATCGATAAGTGCTTCAAGTCCTCTTTACTTCCAGCAAGCAAGGTTGTGTCATCTGCATAACTCAGGTTGTTAATGAGCTTTCCTCCAATCCTGATGTCTGGTTATTCTTCATATAGTTCAGCTTCTCGGATTATTTGCTCAGCATACAGATTGAATAGGTATGGTGAAAGGATACAACCCTGATGCACACCTTTCCTGACTTTAAACCATGCAGTATCACCTTGTTTTGTTTGAACAACTGCCTCTTGATCTAAGTACAGGTTCCTCATGAGCACAATTAAGTGTTCTGGAATTCCCATTCTTCACAATTTTATCCATAATTTGTTATGGTCTACACAGTTAAATGCCTCTGTATAGTCAATAAAACACGAGTAAACATCTTTCTGGTATTCTCTGCTTTCAGCCAGGATCCATCTGACATCAGCAATGATATCCCTGGTTCCCTATCCTCTTCTGAATTCAGCCTGAATTTCTGGAAGTTCCCTGTTGATATACTGCTGCAGCTGCTTTTGAATGACCTGAAGCAAAATTTTACTTGCGTGTGCTATTAATGATATTGTTCGATAATTTCCACATTCGGTTGGATCACCTTTCTTGGGAATAGGCATAAATATGGATCTCTTCCAGTTGGTTGGCCAGGTAGCTGTCTTCCAAATTTCTTGGCATAGACGAGTGAGCACTTCCAGTGCAGCATTCATTTGTTGAAACATCTCAGTTGATAATCTGTCAATTCCTGTTTTATGCCAATGCCTTCAGTGAAGCATCCTTCTTCTCTGTTTCCCACTCCAGACAGTAGACATTTGTTAGTTTTGGTGATGGGAAAGGCAACACCAAACGTCAGTGAAGTGAATACAAATGAACTAAGATAAATGATGACAGTAAGCAATACACAAGAATAAGGGACATTACTGGTAAATATTGTAAACATACACAATTTGGAATCAGTAGTAGTAACAACCAAAAAATACATGAGTGATTGCATAGATAGACATGTAGGCATATGTGTAAAAGAAGGTATATGTGTGTACATGCGTGGGCATATATAGGTGTGACTGTAGACATATCTATATACAGGCAGTCCCCGACATAGGATGGGTTTCCGTTCCAATGACTCCGTTGTAAGTTAGTTCTGATGTAAATCAAAGACATCAATTTTTTTTTTAGTTTTCATTATTATCACCTTTTATTATCAGTATCTTTACAAATCTGATCTTTATTTGTCTTTGGGGGTTGGAAACATTAAATCTGAGTGATAACATCAGCAAATTATATGCTGCAACGCTGTATGTAGTACATATTACTAATAATAAAAATGTATTTAAAAGAAAGGACAGTCATAAGTGCCATTTGTTGTAACTTGAATACATTGCAAGTCAGGCACACCTGTATATGTTTGAGTGTGCTGCACGTACATTCATACATATGATAAAGCACATAGGGGGCACAGTCATGGATACCTCCCAGACATAACCAAACATCTCTCAGGACTGGTTTGCTGGGTTTTAAGGCTTAGGACCATAGCCTTTTGGGACATCTTGGTCAATTGGCACAATACAGTCTATAAAGTTTATCTTCTACATCCTGGTTTGGTAAGTAGCATCAGGGGACTAAAAAGTTATCTGAGATGCAACTATTGGTCTCTGTGTCTGGAGCAAAAGAGAAAGAAGGAAACCAAAGACTCAAAGAAGAAACCAGTCTACAGGGCCAATTGCCTACGTGAAGCACAGCCTCACCTATCCAGAGTCCAGAAGAACTAGATGGTGACCAACTACCATTATGACTGTTCTGACTGGGGCCACAATAGATAGTCCCAGATAGAATGGGAGAAAACTGTAGAACAAAACTCAAAATCTTAAAAAAATCCCAGACTTACTGGACTGGCAGAGACCTGGGGAAACCCCGAGACTGTCACCATGAGATACCCTTTAAACTGCGAGCTGAAACTACTCCTGGAGGTCACCTTTGAGCTAAATAACAGATTGGCTCATAAAATAAACAATATCACCTGTCAGTACTGTGCTCCTTTTATTTAAAAAAAAAAAAAATCTATTTGAGACCAAAGGGTGAACATTTACCCTAAAGCAAAGATGAGAATGTTGGGGGAGGAGAGGCAGGGAAGTAAGAATAATGGAAACAGATGGCCAGATTGGAAATAATGAGAATATTGATGCAATGTGGAAAATATAACTGATGTCATTGAAAAATATGTGTAGAAATTGTTAAATGGGAGCCTAATTCGATGTGTAAACTCCTACTAAAACTCAGTAAAATATTATTTCAAAAAAGCGAAAAAAGTCCTCATTCTTAGAAACAAACAAAATTATTTATTCAGTCAATTATAATGTAGCATTCATTTGGAAAAGGTAAACAAAATTAGTTCAGAGATAAACAACAAAGCTAATTTCTTTTTCTATTTATTTATTTATATTATTATTGTACTTTAGGTGAAGGTTTACAGAACAAACTCGTTTCTCATTTAACAGTTCACATATTGCTTTATGACATTGGTTAACAACCCCCACAACATGTCAACACTGTCCCTTCTCAACCTCGGGTTCCCTATTACCAGCTTTCCTGTCCCTTCCTGCCTTCTAGTCCTTATCCCTGGGCTGGTGTGCCCCTTTAGTCTTGTTTTGTTTTATGGGCCTGACTAATCTTTGGCTGGAGGGTGAATCTCAGGAGTGACTTCAGTACTGAGCTAAAACGGTGTCCGGGGGCCATACTCTTGGGGTTTCTCCAGTCTCTGTCAGGCCAATAAGTCTGGTCTTTTTTTGTGAGCTAGAATTTTGTTCTACATTTTTCTCCATCTCTACAGTACCCTCTATTGTGATCTCTATCAGAGCAATCAGTGGTGGTAGCTGGGCACCGTCTAGTTGTACTGGACTCAGTCTGGTACAAAGCTAATTTCTGACTAGCAAGTCTAATGGAATCTGTTTTCTACTAAGAAACACATAAAAAACCCACAACTAGTTGTGTTGTAAGTAGGAAGTCATAAAATTTTTAGAGTCAAAGCACAAACAGCCTCCGACTTCCCTCTCATAGCATTATATCTTTGACAGGTAGTTGAGCATTGTTTATTGTATCAAACATCTTTTGTGTGCTCCTTACCTGTCTCTGGGGTCTTTGGTCACTTGTTCCAGCCCCAGCCACTGAGAAACCCCCTGTGCATGAACTGGGACCAATTCCACAGGAGAACAGCCTGACAGTGCTTTGCCATATGCCTTCTCTGCATACCTCTTGCCTCCTGCTCTGGAGACACTGAAGCATTGGACTCAAAGGACATGCTCAGTGTCCACCTATGTGCAATTCATCTTGTGGAGGGAATCGATACCCCACTGGATGTAACTCTGACCTATGGAAGACTAGATGGACTGTTCTACAAAGCATTTCTTTTTATGACTTCTCAGTGAAAGGTCTGGAAAGATCCAGGAATCTATTTTGTCTAATACCAAAAGGTGACCTGCACCTTCTTGTACCAGCTATCACTTTTTTGCTGTCTCACTCGCCTTTTCCTTCACTGCTCTCTGGAACTGCACTCTAAAATAAAGTAGTAGCAAATAATCTTTGTGTCAGTCTCTGCTCTTTGGGGAAGTCAGACTAAGGCAGTTTTTAGTTCCTCAGTGAATACTGAAGAGAATGGGAAAGTCAAAAATACTTGGTTTTTAATTTTATTTTGGAGGGGCCCTGGTGGCATAGTGGTTAAATGCTTGGCTGCTAACCAAAAGGTTGGTGGTTAGAACCCACCGGCTGCTCCACAGGAGAAAGATGTGATAATTTGCTTCCATAAAGATTCGAGCTTTCAAGTCCCTATGAGCCAGTTCTACTCTGTCATATAGGGTCACTGTGAGTTGGAATTGACTTGATGGCAACAGGTTAATTTTATTTTGAGGCTTAGCACCCTCTAGTGGGAACTATTTTTCTACTTTCAATCATACCAAGGCAGCCCCTAAAAGGTAAGTTGTGTGCCATGTAGCATTCCTAGGCAGAAATAGGTCTGTGTAATACAAGAAGAAATAAAGACAGCTGCATATTTGCTTTTGCCTAGGCACTCTAGGTACTAGAGTATTTATATATCTCTACTGATATCTGGTGAAAGCTGGACAATGAATAAAGGAAGACTAAAGAAGAACTGATGCCTTTGAATATACCATGGACTGCCAGAAGACCAAACAAATCTGTCTTGGAAGAAGTACAGCCAGAAGCTCCTTAGAAGCAAGGATGGCAAGACTTCGTCTCACATACTTTGGACATGTTATCAGGAGGGACCAGTTCCTGGAGAAGAACATCATGCTTGGTAGGGTAGAGGATCAGTGAAAGAGAGGAAGACCGTCAACAAAATGGATTGACACAGTGGCTGCAACAATGAGCTCAAGCATAACAATGATTGTGAGGATGGCACAGGACCAGGCAGTGTTTTGTTCTGTTGTACACAGTGTTGATATGAGTTGGAAACTACTCGATGGCACCTAATGGCAACAACAATCGATACCTGGAGGAGTACTTCTCAAAATGGAAAACCAAAACTAACAAAACCCACATCATGTGATGTGTATTAAACGTTAAGTAGAAAGAAAACAGTTCTCAATATTTTGCAAGAGGACATCTGGTGGACATTCCATAGAATCTTTACCAAAGAACTGAGATTTTTCTGCTTTTTCCCTTGCAGTATGTATTCTTACATTGAGCTATCAAGTTAGTTGTTACTGAAAGCCTATAGTCTTGACCTGTGTAAATACTAAGAACTGATTTTAAGTATCCCATTTTATCAATGAGACTTTGCTTTCCTGAAATGTCCACTACATCCTTCCTGTTTATTTGTTAATCTTCTTGTTGTTAGGTGCCTTCTAGTTTGTTCTGAGTCATAGCAATCCTATGTACATCCGAACAAAACACTGCCTGGTCATACGCCATCCTCACAATCGTTGCTGTGCTTGTGCCCATTGTTGCAGCCACTGTGTCAATCCATCTTGTTGAGGGTCTTCCTCTCTTTCACTGACCCTCTACTATACCAAGCATGAGGTCCTTCTCCAGGGACTGGTCCCTCCTGATAACATATCCAAAGTACATGAGATGAAGTGTCACCATCCTCACTTCTGAGGAGCATTCTGGCTGTTGTTAATTTTAGATCTCTTATATTCATCTGTAAGGGATAGTTATATTTTGCTTTTGCCCTCCATATCCGCCTATCCTTCTTGTGCAGTAGCACCTGGTTCTGGGATATTCAACCCTCCTCCACTTTCAAGTGTGAACTTCTTTTTTAAGATAATTTTACCTCCTTCAGACTTCGTTTAAGCTAAATTGAGTTGGGCTTCTTAATTACTTGCAACTAGAAAATGCCCGGTTGGTGAGCTGTTTATTTTTGAACTCACAATCTTGTCCTCCAACTTGGTTATTTTTTATTATTTCCTATTCTAGTGAATGCTATTATCATTCAGACAGTTACCAGCTAGAACTCTAGGAATCATCTTGACATCTTTTTCATAGTCTCCATATCCAGTCCACCAGTGAGTCTTTGCTATTTTATCATATAAATATTTTTTGAATCTGTCTACCTTTCTTCATTTCTATATCCAGTACTCTAGTCCAAGCTAGCCTCATTTATCACCTGGGCTATTATGAAAAATAACTCCTAAAAATCTCTGAGCATCTCCTCATGTGTCCTTCTATCTGTTCTTCATTCTGCATCCTGAGTGATTTTTTTCCAAACACAAATTTGATTATGTCAACCTTCCCACCCCAATTATCTACAGTTATTCTTAGAATAATGGAAAACAAATATAAACTGATAGTCTGGCTCTTACCTACCTCCTCAATTTCATCTTATAGTCCTACTGTCATTCAAGGCCATGTTGCCTCTTCTGCCTGGAATGTTCTTCCCTCACCTCTTCAAATCTCAACTCTGAGCCATTTCTAGAATAAATCTCCCCTAGTCCCCTTGATTGGGTCAAAATCATACTATTATAACTTTCATATCACTATGTGCTTGGTTTGGGATCTATCTAAAATTAGGGGTGATTCACCTTTCTATACCACATTTTTATTCTTTTAATAACAGTGAGATGGTAAGACAGAAACCAGTCAAAAGAATTCACATAACTTTTTTTCAGCTATTAAAAGCAATGCTTTAAACTATTCTTAGATATTATTTGCACTGACGTTGGTCTGAAGGTGGTTCCAATCTAAGCAGGATGTGTGATTGAACGGTGAGGGGAGGGGACGGGTGGAGAGGTGAGATGGGAGGACAGGAATGTGAAAAAGGACTGAACTAAAGCAGAGGGACCAGGTATCCTAGTTGAATGGGAAGAGGTTGTGATTGCTTAACATTAACCCTGATTTGGATCAAAATAATTATAATTTCTGCCTAATGTCCAAGTTTGAAACCCAAACCAATATTCCAAGATAGACCTAACAGATCCTATGGCAGCTATGGCTGTGTGATACTCATGTCTTACTTTAAACAAGAACACATTGAAAAGGATATAATTAGCTGAAAGCCCCCTGTTGCTGCATCTTGGGGTCCCCCTGAAGTGTCTATGATGAGATCATACTCTCCTGGACTGCTCCTAGCCAATAACTGAGCGTGCAAAGTATCCTAGAGCCAGGCCATTCCTGCCCAGTATGGGACTCCTCTAATGGGCAAACTTTGCTCTGGGGTGCCCCATTAGTCTGGCCAAGACATTCTCAGAGCTTCATTGCAGTCTGGGACTCTTCCTACCCAGTCCTCCTTCCTTCCCTCTATTTTCACAGACCTGTACATCATGCTCTGAAGGCTCTCAGTTATTCATAGTTCTCAGGAAACTTGGACGTGGTAGTAGCACTGGGACCTGAACGTTGCTCTTTTCCACCTGGATTGGACAATACCCATCCCTTCTGTGACGATTAAGGTTGTGTGTCAACTTGGCTGGGCCATGGTTCTAAGTGGTTTGGTGGTTATATAATGCTGTAGTTTGACAGTTATATGATATAATTTGGCAGTTATATAATGTAGTTATCTTCCATTTTGTGATATAATGTAATCACCTCATTGATGTGATCTGATGTGATCACCCAATCAGTCGTAAGTGGAGTTTCCTCAGGATGTGGCCTGCATCCAATATATATGGATGTTCTGGCAAAGCTCACTAACCTTTCCTTGCTCTGGATCTTGCATCTGGCTCATCATCATCTGTTCTCTGGTTCTTGGGACTTGAGCCAGCGGCCTGCTGTATTGTCTGCCAATCTTGGGATTTGTCCACCTCTGAAGCCTGTGAGCCAGCAGTCTCCCATCTGACCTGCCAGTCTTGGGTTCATCAGCCCCTGCAGCTACGTGAATCAGAAGAAGCCTCCAGCCTGACACGTGACCTACAGACATGGGACTTGCCAGCCTCTACAAATGTGTAAGCCATTTCATTGAGATAAATCTCTCTCTTTCTCTGTATATATATATATATATATATATATATATATATATATATACATATATATATATATATACATATATATACATATATATATATATAATATATATATGTATATGTATATGTATA
This sequence comes from Dugong dugon, assembly GCA_030035585.1. Lineage (NCBI taxonomy): Eukaryota > Metazoa > Chordata > Mammalia > Sirenia > Dugongidae > Dugong > Dugong dugon. Next base: position 97,541,390 of record CM057462.1, read on the forward strand.
TAATATATATGTATATGTATATATATATATATATACATATATATATATATTATATATATATATATGTTTTAGCTTGGGTTCTCTAGAGAAGCAAAACCAATGAAGTGTGTATGTACGTGTATATACGTATATATGGAGAGAGACAGAGAGAGAGAGAGACAGAGATTTATCTCAAGGAAACAGCTCATGTGGCTGTAGAGGCTAGCAAGTCCCAAGTCTATGAGTTAGGCATCACACATCAGGCTGGAGGCTTCTCCTGACTCACTTGGCTATAGGAGTTGACGAACTCAAGATCCATAGGTCGGGGGCAGGCTACTGGCTCATGGCTGTGAAGGCTGACAAATCCAAGATCAGCAGGTAAAATGGAAGGCTGCTGGCCCAAGTCTCAAAACCAGAGGTCAGATGCCGATAAGCTGAATGCAGGATCCAGAGCACAGCAAAAGCCACCAAGCTTTGTCAGAAAGTCCACAAAAATTGGATTCAGGCCAAACCCCCAAGGAAATTCCCTTTCAACTGATTGGCTATTCATAGCAGATCTCATCATGGAGGTTATCACGGCACTGCACTACTGCTGAACTACATCATAACTGCCAAATCACTGAGACTCACTGCCCAGCCAAGTTGACACACAACCTCAGTGATCACGCCAGCCTAAGACATTTGGTACCAGGAGTGGTTCTAGAGAAACAAAATTGTAAGGATGAATTTTCTAAATTGGTTCTTAAGTTTGATTAGTCTTAAAGATGTTGATGACTCTGCTTCCAGTACTGAAGAGGGCACTGTTAATCCATGGCATGAGGTGGCAATAGAAATACACAAAGTGTCAGCACCAATAGATCAAGTATTGGTGGCAGGCGAGGCTCTGGGTAATCACATTTGATATTCTCCTACAATTTTGTCAGAATGAGAAGTATAAGAAAGATGATTAGTTGGTCCTCCTTTCACTAGAGAAAGTGATGTAAGAAAGAGATGAGCTCAGGGCTTCAAAGTCACAGCTCAAGTGCCACATAAATGACCTCAAAGTTGCCACTTGTGCCCTGAAAGAAAGCCTTATTTCTTTTATTTATTTATTTATTTTATTGTACTTCAGGTGAAGGTTTACAGAACAAATAGTTTCTCATTAAACAGTAGTACAAATATTGTTTTATGACATTGCTTAACAACCCCACGACAAGTCAACCTTCTCCCTTCTCGACCTTTTTTTTTTTTGGTGAAAGTATACATAGCTGAAGATATACCATTTCAAAAAATCTCTACATGCACTGTTCAGTGACATCGACTACGCTCTTCAGTTGTGCTGCTATTCTCACTTTAGGCTGCTATTCTCACTTTAGATGAAGGTTTATAGAACAAAATAGTTTCTCATTAAACAGTTAGTACACATGTTACCTTATGACAATGGTTAAGAACCCCACTACATGTCAACACTGTCTTACTCAACCTTGGGTTCCCTATCACCAGCTTTCCTGTCCCCTTCTTCCTTCTAATCATTGTTCCTGGACTGCTGTGCCTCATTAGTCCCGTTTTGTTATATGGGGCTGTCCAATCCACAGCTGAACAGTGAACCTCGGGAGTGACTTCACCACTGAGTATCTGGAAGCCATACTTTCAGGGTTTCTCGAGTCCCTTTCAGGCCAGTAAATCTGGTCCTTTTTTTACGTGTTAGAATTTTGTTCTATATCCTTCTCCAGCCCTGTCCAGAACCCTCTGTTGTGATCCCGGTCACAGCAGTCAGTGGTGGTAGCTGGGCACCATCTAGCTGTACTGGACTCAGTGTGGCGTAGGCCTTGGTAGTGGTGGTCCATTAGTCCTTTGGACTAATCTTTTCCTTGTATCCTGTTCTCTTCATTCTCCCTTGCTCCTGAAGGGGTGAGACCAGTGGAGTATCTTAGATGGCTGCTCACAGGCTTTTAAGACCGCAGATGCTACTCGGTAGAATGTAGAACATTGTCTTCATAAGCTGTGTTATGCCAATTGAGCTAGATGTTCCCCGAGACCATGGTCCCCACAGCCCTCTGCCCAGCAATTCAGTCCCTCAGGGAGTTTGGATGTGTCTGTGGAGCTTCCATGACCTTTCCTTGTACAAGTTGTGCTAGAGAAAGCCTTATTTCTTGCAGTAATGGAGGTGATACTGTTGAAAACCAAACACAGAGTCTTATCTTAAAAGCGGCTGAATTACAACACCGACGAATTCCCAACCTCAAATGGTGTCTGAAGTTAAAGTTAGGGCATTGATTGGGAAGAAATGGGATCCTGAAACTTGGGATGGGGACATATGGGCAGATAATCAGGAAGCTGTGGACACTGAGCCCCTAACTAAATTCTGTTGAATCACTCCTGCCAACAGAACCAGTCCTCTCACTCCCATCTGAAGCAATTACTCCATCTTTGTCTGTTAAGCCACCAGCCCCAGTAAAACCATTAGCCCCTTCACCCCCATCTGATGAGACTAACCCAGCTTTTATTGCCTGGGGCAGCATCTGAGTCTTTGCCTGGGGCGTTGCCTGAGGTAGATGCCTTACATGACATTGCCCCAAAAGGTGAAGTACAAAGTGTGACCCAGGAGGAGGTATGCTACACTACAGGAGAACTGCTTGACTGTTCTAGTATGTACAAACAGAAACCTGGGGAATATGTGTGTGAATGGCTATTAAGGGTGTGGGATAATGGTACAAGGAACATAAAGTTGGATCACTCTGAGTTTATTAATATAGGCCCACTAAACAGATTCTTCAGTCAATGTTTCAGCTTGAGATGTTAGGAAAGTATCTAATAGTTTATTCAGTTGGTTCGCTGAAGCATGGATTATATGGTAGCCTACACTAAATCAAGTTGAAGTACCAGACCTGCCATGGTATACTGTAGAAGAAGGTATCCAAAGGCTTAGGAATATTGGCATTTTAGAGTAGATTTATTAGGTTAGACCTACAGAGCTATAAAGCTGGACATGCACAGCAGCACTCCATCATTAAATGAAAGTGGCATATAAGAGATTGGGCCTGAGCAGGACCTGAAGGCACAAGTAAGTTGCATGAGGCAGTGGCCCAAATGCCTACAGTCTCCACTCCTGTCACATTACCTGCTTTCTCCCAGTCTGCACCTATGGCCTCATGAGGAGTTCCTTATGATCAGTTAACTAATGAAAAGAAAATTTATGCCTGTTTTACAGACAGTTCTGCACGATGTGCAGGCACCACTCGAAAATGGACAGTGCCAGCATTACAGCCTGTTTCTGGGACCTCGCTGAAGGATAGTGGTGAAGAGGAATCCTTCCAATGGGCACAAGTTCAAGCAGTGCACCTGGTTGTTCACTTTGCTTGGAAGGAGAAATGGCCAGATGTGCGACTGTATACACTGATTCATGAGCTGTGGCCAGTGGTTTGGCTGAATGGTCAGGGACTTGGAAGGAACATGACTGGAAAATTGGAGACAAGGAGTACTGGGAAAAAATACGTGGACAGACCCTCTGAATGGCCAAAGAATTGAAGATATTTGTGTCTCATGTGAATACTCACAGAAGTGTGACCTCAGCAGAGGAAGATTTTAACAATCAAGTGGATAGGATGACTTGTTCTGTGGAAACCAGTCATCCTCTTTCCCCAGCCACTCCTGTCATTGCTCAATGGGTTCTTGAACAAAGTGGCCATGGTTGCAGGGATGGAGGTTATGCATGGCCTCAGCAACATAGACTTCCACTCACCAAGGCCAACATGGCTACAGCCACTGCTGAGTGCCCAATCTTCCAGCAGCAGAGACCAACACTGAGTCCCCAATATGGCACCATTCCTCAAGGTGATCAGCCAGCAATCTGGTTGCAAGTTGATAACATTGGACCACTTCCTTCATGGGAAGGGCAGCATTTAGTTCTTACTGGAATAGAGATTTACCTTCCCTGCATGCAATGCTTCTGCTAAAACCACCATCCGTGAACTTACGGAATGCCTTATTCACCATCATGGTATCCCACACAGCATTGCCTCAGATCAAGGGACTCACTTCACAACAAATGAAGTGTGGCAATGGGCCCATGCTCATGGAATTCACTGGTCTTATCATGCTCCCCATCATCCTGAAGCAGCTGGCTTGATGGAATGATGGAATAGCCTTCTAAACACAATTAGGATGCCAGGTAGGTGGCAATAGCTTGCAGGGTTGGGGCAGTGTTCTCCAGGAGGATGTATATGCTCTAAACCAGCATCCAATATATAGTACTGTTTTTCTCATACCCAGGATTCATGGGTCCAGGAATCAGGAGGTGGAAATGTGAGTGGCATCACTCACTATTTTCCCTAGTGACCCTCTCATAAAATTTTTGCTTCCTGTCTCCATGACCCTATGCTCTGTGGGTCTAGAGGTCTTAGTTCCAAAGGGAAGAATGCTCCTACCAGGAGAGACAACACTGATTCCATTGGATTGGAAGTTAAGAATGCCATCTGGCCACTTTGGGCTCCTCATGCCTCTGGATTAACAGGTAAAGAAGGGAGTTGCTGTGTTGGCTCGTATGATTGATCTTGATCACCAAAGGGAAATTGTACAGCTATTACATAATGGAAGTAAAGAAGAGTATGTGTTGAATACAGAAGATCCCTTAGGGTGTCTCTTTGTACTACCATGCCCTGTGATTAAAGTCAATGGAAAACTATAGCAACCCAATTCTGACACGACTACTAACGGCCCAGATCCTTCAGGAATGAGGGTTTGGGTCACCCCACCACCAAAGAACTACGACCAGCTGAGGTGCTTGCTGAAGGTAAAGGGAATATGGAAGGACTAGTAGAACAAGGTAGTTCTAAATACCAGTTACAACCATGTGAACAGTTGCAAAAATGAGGACTGAAATGTTATGAGTATTCTTTTCTTGTATGAGTACATCAAATATTTTTTCTTCACTTATGAAATGTAAGATGTAAATGGGACTAATGCGTTTTTAGTTGTATCATGTAAGGCGCGAGTGTGACTTTGTAATTGTCTTTAGAGGTTTTGTATAGTTTAAGGAGATGTATACAGGTGCAAAGTTGACAAGGTGTGATGGTTAAAGTTGCGTGTCAACTTTGCTAGACCATGATTTTCTGTGGGTTAGCAGTTATGTAATGATGTAGTTTGGCAGTTATGTAATGATGTAGTTATCCTCCATATTGTGATATAATGTAATCATCTCCATGATGTGATCTGATGTGATCAACCAATCAGTTGTAAGGGGAGTTTCCTTGGGGTTGTGACCTGCATCCAATATATATGGATGTTTTGGCAAAGCTCACTGGCTTTTGCTTTCTCTGGATCCTGCATCCAGCGTGTTATAATCTGACCTCTAGTTCTTAGGACTTGAACCAGCAGCCTACCATATTACCTGCTGATCCTGGAATTTGCTGGCCTCCACAGCCCATGAGCTAGCCACCTGCTGCCTCACCTGCCAATCTTTGGTTCCTCAGCCCCTGCAACTAGAGAAGCCTCCAGCCTGACACCTGACCTATGGACTTGGGGCTTGCCAGCCTCTACAACCGTGTGTGTCATTTCCTTGAGATAAATCTCTCTCTCTCTCTCTCTGTGTATATATATGTTTCACTGGTTTTGCTTCTCTTGAATATACCTTCTTCTCAAAATTTATTTCCTCAAGTTCTGGTAGCAAGCACAGAGGCTCAGCAGACAAGTATTGGAAAGTAAATGCCAGTCTCCCCTTCCTACAATGCCCCTATGTCTTAGTCTCCTAGGGCTGCCATAACAAAATACCACGAAGTTGGTGGCTTTAAAGAACAGAAATTTATTTTCTCACAGGTCTGGAGGCTAGAAATCCAAATCCAACTATTGGCCATGTCAATTCCTTCTGAGGGTTTTTGAGAGAGGAGCTATTCCATGCCTAGCTTGTAGCGGCTGCCAGCAATCTTTGGTGTTACTTTGCTGCTTGTAGGTGTATCTTCACATGTTGTCTTCCCCCTTTGTGTGACACTATCTCTGCTTGTTCTGTTTTATAAGATACCATCATATAGGATTCAGGACACACCCTACTCTGGTATGATGTCGTTAACAGACTACATCTGCAAAGAAAAACCTTATTTTCTTAAATAAGGTCACGATAACAAGTACAGGGGTTAAGACTTCAATATATCTTTTTTTTGAGGCACAGTTTAATCCGTAACACTCTCTACTCAGGCTATTTGCTTAATGGAGCTCCCCAAACCAGGAATGAGGGATCACGCAGCAAGTTCTAACATCCAGGAACTTGTCTCTGCCTACAAAAGAACTCATCCTATTCTTCATCCTTTTATTTTATTTTATTTTTTCCTCTCTTCCCCTACTAAGGGGACAAGGCTTTGGAAGACAGACTCATCTTTTTTTTTTTTTTTCCCCACCCAAGTTAAGTTCTTCTTTGAGCTTGAACTTAACCTAGGACGTTTTGGAGTAGTGTTATGGATTGAGTTCTGGCCCCCAAAATATGTGTTGTAAATTCTAACCTCTATTCCTGTGGTTATATTCCCATTTGGGAATGGGTTGTCTTTGTTATGTTAATGAGAGGGGATTAGTATAGAGTGTATCTTGAGCCAAACTCTTTTGAGATTAAAAAAAAGATTAAATAAGCCCAAAAGCAAAGATGAGGAGGCAAGAAGGGACAGGAAAACTGGAAAAATGGACACAAGGAACACAAGGTGGAAAGGGAAAGGGGGAGAGTGCTGACACAATGTGGGGATTGCAGTCAATTTCACAAAAAAATGTGTTTGTAAATTTTTGAATGAGACACTAATTTGCACTGTAAACTTTCACCTAAAGCACAAGAAAATAATAATAATAAAGAGATTAAACAAGTGAGCAGAACAGAGATGGGCAACAGAGATGCCAAGCCACCTGAAGATATCCCAGGAGCATAAATTCAAAGAGACAAGGATCTTCCTCCAGAGCCAACATAGAAAGAACATTTCCTCTAGAGCCTTACCCTCAATTCAGACTTTTAGTCTCCTAAATTGTGAGAAAATAAATTTCTGTTTGTTAAAGCTACCCATTTGTGATATTTCTGTTATGGCTGCACTAGATAACTAAGACAGAATTTGGTACCAGGAGTGGGGTGCTGCTCTAACAGATACCTAAAATGTAGAAGGGGTTTTGGAATTGGGTGATGGGTAGAGGCTGAAAGAGTTTTAAGATGCTTAATAGTAAAAGCTGTTAGGAGCCTTGGTGGCACAGTGGTTAAGAGCTATGGCGTGCTATGACTGTTAACCAAAAGGTCGGCAGTTCGAATCTACCAGCTGCTCCTTGGAAACCCTATGGAGCAGTTCTATTCTGTCCTGTAGGGTCACTATGAGTCAAAATCAACTCGATGGTAAAGGGTTTGTTTTTGTTTTTTTGGTTAATAGTAAAAGGCTACATTTCTTTGAAGACATTGTTGGTAGAATTATGGATGTCAAAGGTGATTCTGATGAGGGCTCAGAAGGAAGTGAAGAGAGCTACAGAGAAATTCTCTATCTTTTTAAAGGACACATATGGAACCTACAACCACCAGCAGCAGAATGTTGCTAGAAATGTGGGTGTTAAATGTGCTTCTTTAAAAGAAAATAATGAACATGTGATTGGACAATGGAAGAAGGGCAATGCTTTTTAAGCAGTAGCAAAGAACTTGTCTGAATTATGTTCAAATGTTTGGTGGAAGGTAGAACTTGTAACTGACGAACTTGAATATCTGGCTGATGAGATTTCTCAGCAAGATCTTAAAGGGTCCACGTGGTTTCTTCTTGCCACTTATAGTAAAATGCGAGAGGAAAGAGATGGACTTTTAAAAAATGAACTATGCAAAAAGAAAACAGCCTTAAAGATCTGGAAAATTCTGTTGTACAGACCTAGAATGTTCACCAAGGATATGGCTACACAATCTTTTGTTAAAGAGATTAAGCCTGTGACTGATGGATCTAACCAACTATCACTGCAGAAAACCCATCATCTTAGACTGAAGAGGACAGAGAATGAATGTAAGGAAATAATGCTGTCTGCCTTTTGGAATTCTATAGGCAGGAAACAGGCCTATGAGCTGTTGTCCTCCTACATCTGTTGTCCTCCAAGAAAAGAAAAGGACCATCCCTGGAGCAGCTCAGAGATCAGTAGAATGGTTGGAAGGAGCACAGGAAGCAGGGCCTTCTGGGTTTCAAAGGGTGGGACCACAGTCTCCTGGATCTCAAAGGGTGAGGCCACAGCTTCCTAGGTTTCAAAGAGTCAGATGTTCACCAACTTGGTTCTGGAGTATGGAGCTGCTGTTAAGGTATGCAAGGGGAATGGGGCTGCCACCCAAAGCTGAGAGGGCAGGGCTGCCATGCCCAAGGAGTGTTAAAAGGTGGTCTGCCAAGGCCAAGGGCATGTGATTGCCACTCAGATGGACTAGGAGAATGGGGCCACCTAAAGCTGAGGGAGCAGAGTTGCCTTTTCAGATGGTCTTGAAGGTGGAGCTGAAGCCCTGATCTGAAGGGCCTCCATTTAGAATCCAGAGAGCATGGCCAACATCCAGATTCTGGAGGGCAGGGCCATTGCCCAAAAGGTCTCAGAGAAGAGAGGATTATTTTCAAGCCTTGAGAGCTTATGTAATTATTTCTGCTGAGTTTTAGACTTGCTTGATGCCTGTTATCCCTTCTTTCCCTCCAATTTCTCTCATTTGCAGTGGAAATGTCTGCTTTGTGCCTGTTCTACCATTGTATCTTGGAAACAAATAATTTGTCTTGTATATTTCACAGGTTCACAGATGAAGAGGAATTTTTCCCCAGGAGGGTATATGCCTAAAGTCTCATCCATATGTGATCTAGATGATTCAGCAAATGAGATTTGGGACTTGGAGTTGATTTAAGACTTTTGGGATGATGTGGTGGGGTGAATGTGTTTTGCATGTGGCAAGGACATGAATTTTGGGGTGCCAAAGGGTAGAATGTTATGGATTGAATTGTGTCCCCCAAAAAGTATGTTGTACATCCTAACCTTTATGCCAGTGGTTATAATCTCATTTGGGAATGGGTTTTCTTTATTATGTTAATGAGGCAAGATTAGTGTACGGTGTATCTTGAGTCAAGTTCTTTTGAGATATAAAAGAGATGAAACAAGTAAGTACAGCAGAGGTGGGAAAAGAGAGATGCCAAGCCACATGAAGATCACTCAGGAGCAGAAGTCAAGGAGACAAGAACCTTCCTCTATAGCCATCACAGAGAGAAAGGCTTCCCCTAGAGCTGCACACTGGATTCAGACTTTTAGCCTCCTAAATGGTGAGAAAATAAACTTTTTCTTAAAGTCACCCATTTGTGATATTTCTGTTACAGCAGTACTAGATAACTAAGACAAGTTGGTATGGGGTTAGTCAGGAAAGTAAAGCAAATGGATATCTCAAGTGACTGCCACTGGTTAAATATATATATGTGTGTGTGTGTGTGTGTGTGTGTGTGTGTGTGTGTGTGTGTGTGTGTATTTATCTTGCAAATCAATTACAGTGCCCAACTTATTGAGTTATGAGGATTATGTAAGATAATACCTATAAAATGTTTAGAATAGTGTTTGGACATAGTAAACAAAAATATTAGCTATTATTTTGTATTAATTAAAACTTTACTTGAAAATAGAAAGTATGTATTATAAAGAAAACTTACATTGTACTTCTAGAGTCTCTGCAAAAATCAGAATTTGTAAAGCACACACACTTTGTTCAAAATGGCAAAAGAAAATGTTATATTTATAATCCAAAAATGAAATTCTGATTTACTGGGGAATCTTTATTGACTTTCAGCTGGGAATGTGATAAAATCACTTATCGAGACTGTAATAGCAGCTATCTAAGCTATGCTTCCCTTCAGAATTTCTTGTCATCCTGTGCATTAGAGTATCTCTAGATCTAGAACAAGTGAACTTGACTGTATTTCATCAATGAGATTTTTGTGAAAAGTAGTACCCTCAGACAGAGTCACTTTCAGTCTGTCTGTTATGATCTGCATCACCATGTGTGTATTGTGTGAAATGGGCCACTGTGACTTCACTAGGTTGAATTTTCCAGGCCTTTACACCAACACTATGCTCAAGTACACGATTCCTCGGTCATCATAATGCTGAGTTTAAAAATGAGTCATCATTGAAATATCATTTTAGAACAGTTCCATTTCTTCAATGATGCCAATATTTGAACTTCTAGATAAATCATCTTTTACAGCAGGGGTCAGCTTATGGGCCAAATCTGACCCGCCACCTGTTTTTTTTTTAAAATTGTTCTTTAGGTGAAAGTTTATGAGCAAATTAGTTTCTCATTCAAAAATTTATACACAAATTGGTTGCAATCCCGCATTGTGTTAACCTTCTACACCTTTCCCTTTGCGCCCTGGGTTCCCAGGTTCCATTCGTCCAGTTTTCCTGTCCCTTCATGCCTTCTTGTCTTTGTTTTTGGGCAGGTGTTGCCCATTTGGTCTTGTACACTTGATAGACCTAAGAAGCACGTTCCTAGTGTGTGTTACTCTTTGTTTTATAGGCCTGCCTAATCTTTGGCTAAAAGGTGAACTTTGGGAGTGGCTTCAATTCTGAGATAGAAGGGTATCCGGAGGCCATAGTCTCGAAGGTTCCTCCAGTCTCTGTCAGAACAGTAAGTCTGTTTTTTTTTTTTTTTTTGTGAATTTGATCGTTTGTTCTGCATTTTTCTCCCACTCTGTCCAGGACCCTCTGTTGTAATCCCAACCAGAACAGTTGGTAGTGATAATTGGGCACCATCTAGTTCTTCTGGTCTTAAGTCCTTTGATTCATGTGGTCTCTTATGCCTTTGGACTAATTGCTCCCTTGAGTCTTTAGTTTTTTTCACTTTCCTTTGCTCTGAACTAGAAGAGACCAGTAGTTGTATCTTAGACGGCAAGCTTTTAAGACCCCAGATGTTACTCAACAAAGTAGAATATAGAACACTGTTTTTAAGCACTATCTTGTGCCAACTGATGTAGATGTCCCCCGAGTCTATGGTCCTTTGCCTTCAAACCTGGGAACTTCACTGTGTCATCACCTGCTTCTGTGAGCAAGGTTTAATTGGGACACAGCCATGCTCATTCATTTATGTATTGTCTATGGCTGCTTTTGCACTACAGTGGCAGAGTTTAGTAGTTGCAATAGAGATCATATACACTACAATGCCTAAAATATTTACTATCTGGTTCTTTACGGAAAGAGTTTGCCAACTGCTATATTACTGTGAAGGAGCCCTGGTGGCACATCGGTTAAGCGCTTGACTGCTAACCAAAAGATTGGCAGTTTGAACCCACCCAACAGCTCCAAGGTAGAAAGACCTGGTGAACTGCATAAAGATTACAGCTTAGAAAGCTCTATGGGGCAGTTCTACTCTGTCATATAGGGTCACTAGGAATTGAAAATTGACTCCATGGCATTTTGTTGTTAGGTGCTGTCAAGTCAGTTCTGACTCATAGCGACCCTATGTACAACAGAATGAAACACCTCCTGGTTCTGCGCCATCCTCACAATCATTGCTGTGCTTGAGCCCATTGTTGCAGCCACTGAGTCAGTGCATCTTGTTGAAGGTCTTCATCTTTTTTGCTGACCCTCTATTCTACCAAGCATGATGTCCTTCTCCAGGGACTGGTCCCTCCTGATAACATGTCCAAAGTATGTGAGCTTCTAATGAGCATTCTGGCTGTACTTCTTCCAAGACAGATTTGTTCGTTCTTCTGGCAGTCCATAGTATAATCAGTATTCTTCTCCAGCACCATAATTCAAATGCATCAATTATTCTTTGGTCTTCCTTATTCATTGTCCAGCTTTCACATGCATATGAGGCAATTAAAAACAGCATGGCTTGGGTCAGGCACACCTTAAGCCTTAAAGTGACATCTTTGATTTTTAATACTTTAACGAGATCTTTTGGAGCAGATTTGCCCAATGCAATGCATCATTTGATTTCTTGACTGCTGCTTCCATGGGCATTGATTTTACGGTGTGGTTCTTTCTACAGAAGAACAGCCTTACCCTGGACACATAGGATGGGCTTCTCAGGGGTTTAGAGGCAAATCTTTAGTCACTTCTGAAGAGGATGATGGGGGATATGTTTGTTTTCTAGATTATTCCTATGGGATTATACAAGCATCAATGCTGCCATCAGAGATCCTATCAGAGCCTCCCCTCACCTTACAAGTTCATTCTTAAGCATGTGACCTTTCAGGCCCCAGCTCCCTCCTCTATCCCTCCTTTTGGTTATATTACTATGTCACTATCAAATTGAATGAGAAGGGAGAGAAGTGTGGCCAGGTTTTCCCTTTCATCTGTATTTTGCCTGAAGTTGACAGTTTTTCCTCTCAGCTTTGGGACTCAGCAATTATCTGTGATCTTTTAATATTAATAGTCTGCCATAGCAGGGGGTAGTTTTTGAAGTCTACCTGAATTCTGCAGTTAATACAGTTCACATTTCCTCCAGAATTTCTTTACCAATTCACTGAGAATGGTGGACTGTCTCACTGTTGGCTTCAGGTCTTTTAACCTATATTCCATATTATCCCTTTGTCTCTCTGGTCAGTGTTTAATTTAAAAAAAAATGTTTCATCTGTATTTGTCAGTTCACTAAATCTCTCCACGGCTGAATCTAATTTGCTGCTTTCCAATTATTCCCCCCACTCCTTTCATTCCTAGAATCTCTGTTTGATTGTTTTATATCTATCTGGTCAATTCTAATAGTCTCTTGTGCCTTTATAATATTTTTAATATTTCCTTTTATTTTTTTTAAATATGTAAAGCATACTTATTTAATATTTTTAGTCTGATTATTTCCATATCTGGTCTTTATAGTCTGATTCTGCTATTCTGTCTGCCAACTCTCACTCATCAGGGTTTACTTCCTTTTGTAATAATTTTTTATTTGAACTTATATATCTTAGAACATTATCTTTGACAATTTTTTGAGCCTATGTTTAAAGTGCATTTTTCTAGAGTGGACTTGATTTCTTTTCCAGGTTGCTGGAGACACTAGCAGTCAAGGACCACTCAAATTACTCTTGGCGTGGGGTTTTCAGACACAGTGGATTTTTGCCCCTAAACCATGAGAATTCAGGCTTGTATTAGGAATTCTCAGGGAAGATTTTTATTTTTCTTTTGTCATTGTATTTTGCCTTTTTACACAAAGCTAAGGCTAAGAAAACAAAAATCCTCACAACTGGACCAATAAGCCACATCATGATAAATGGAGAAAAGGTTGACATTGTCAAAGATTTCATTTTACTTAGATCCACAGTCAATGCAGTCAGCAGTGGCAGATTTGTTTCAGTATCCTGGAAAAGAGCTCAGGACAAATCATCAGGAATGATACTGTTGGAGGAAACATGTAACTAAATAAATATATATAAAATACTCAGATAAGCACTGTTGCAATTCAGGTCCAAGGGGCTGTCCCTGGCTTTAGAGAGACAGGAAAGAGCAAAGATTACTGGATTTAGAGGTAAGATTCTAGGTAGTTTTCCAGAGAAGATGGCCTATCAGTCAAGTCTTGAAATAATTGTTATCTAGGTGTGTATAAAAATGGCATGGGGGCTATGTCTGACCTCCTCTCTCTTTACAAGCGGGAGAGAGAATCAAGATCAATAGCCCAAGGCTGATTCCTATGAGGCGAAGGTCAGACATACTTCCTCTCTCTGACGTCTTTGCCAATTCTGACACCAACCGTCCCTCCCAGGCACTCTCTACTTCTCTGCTGGATTCAATAATTCATTGCGATGGCCACACGGAACTCACAGACAATACTCACAATTATGGGGTTCATTAGGGAAGTAACAGGTTACAACTCAGGCTCAGGAAAACTCAGGATACAGTTCTTCCATCAGGACAGCCTCTTTTCAGCTGTGCTTGCAGGCACACTTGTCTCTGGCCCTCAGCCTCTGCCCTGCTCAGGCAAGTGTTACAAAGCTCTTTTAGCCCCTGCCAATAAGTCCCCAGAGCCCTGGTGGCACAGTGGCTCAGCTGCTAACCAAAAAATGTCGGCAGTTCGAATCCACCAGCTGCCCCTTGGAAACCATATGGGACAGTTGTACTCTGTCCTGTAGGGTCACTATGAGTTGGAATTGACTTGATGGCAATGGGCCTGGGTTTTTTTAGTTAATAAGTCCCCCAGAGGCACCCTAGGTACTCAGCTTTATTGATACATGCACCGGGAAGCCCACCACGCTGTCTCCTGCCGTTGTTTCTCTGCCACCAGTCCTCGAGAGCTCTCTCTCTGTATCTCCTGGTTCCAGGAACTTCTCAGTGCAGGAATCCCAGGTCCAAAAGATGCGTTCTCTGCTCCTGGCTGTTCTTCCTTGGTGGTGGTGGGATCCTCTCTTTGCTCTGGAATTGGCTCTATTTTACGGCAAAACTGACCAATCCCCTTGGTGGGCCACAATTAAACTTATTTACACAGTCCTGCCCATTCACGTGGGTGGGAGTTAAAAGACCATGGTGAGAAAGGCCACACAAAAGCAGTCCATTGTACCGCAATGTGAAAAAGGCTAGAGAAGGTATTCTGGGAACAAAAACAGTATATATAAAAAACTCATTGCTTATGGTTTGTTTGGAGACAAAAAAGAAGCTGAGCAAAGCTGTAACATAGAATGCAGGACACTTGATGTTATGATGGTAGAAGATATAGTTACAATTTGGATTTCTTTCCTGCTGAAATTTAAAACAGAATATCTCTACAGTTCTTTCTTATGTTTTGTCATAGAGTTTGTCATCCCAACATGTTGATAGATAGTCTTATGCTCTAGACATTTGAAGTGGCCTTATCAGTCAACCAGACCAAGGCCCGTTTGAGGGTTTAAATCTTCTCTATTACATCTCTCCAAATGGTTGTTGAGTCTCTTCTGGAACACATCTATAGGTAGGTAGTATGTGGCAGTGGTTAAGACCAAGCTCCAGAGTAAGAGCACCTGGGTTCAAATTCTAGTTTGAGTATTATGGTAGGCCATGGCCAGACCTGCTACACTGAAGCCTCGACTAGGCCTACTGGCCAAGCAAAAAATAAAATATGGAAATAATCTGATTAGTTAACAGTGGCTTAACCAAAAATTATGAATCTGGAGCCTTGAGATTAAGGTCCAAATTATGTGACTCTCTCCCAGCCTAAAAAGGAATAAAGGGCAAGTCCAATTTTGCAGATTCTCCAACCTGGGGGATTCATACACTGCGTAAGTTGTTAAGACTATTCTCCTTTAGTCATGCTTCCTTGAGGAAAAAGTTGTCACTAAGACACTTACCTCCTTCCCATCTTGCTCTTTTGTGTATATTTTGCATTGCTTACTAGTTGAAACAATAGTAAAACAACAGGAAACCTAACCTTAGCTCACTCAGTTATCAGTCTTGCCAGTCTGAACCTGGACCATCCTTTGCATAGTTAAACAGTTCAAACTATGATTTTCTCATCTGTGAAATGGGACTGATTTCAGAATTAAATGCGATAGTAATCAAAGTCCATGATAGTACCTGACTCAGAGGAAGTATGAGCAAAAGCTGGTATTATGATGATGTCACCATTTCACATCGTGGCCCATTCTATGTGCCATTTCTTTCTTATCCATAATTGGATTGTTAAACCTATAATTTATACTTCTTGGTTTTGGTTTAAAGTTTTGTAGGATGAACTAAATTCCCCCTTTACAGCTGTTCTTCTCTTTCTATGTTATCTTTAGATCATTCGACTTGCCTATCTACCCTAAATCTGTTCCTCTCAGTCTTCCCTATCTTGGTTCATGGTAGGCCATGACAGGTTCATTTTTCCGTTTGTTGAGACCAAAAGTCTTAGCGTCAGTATTGATTCTTCTTTCTCTTGCTCTCATTTCACATCCCAAATTTAAACTGTCATATTTCCCTTTTACACTCTGGTCCAAGCCACTGTAAAACCTGTCCTGGCTTATTACAGTAGCCTCATAATATTGTCTCCCTGTTTCTGTCCTTACCCCCATTTAGATATGTCCAATGCAGCAGCCAAAGTAATCTGGTTAAATAAAAATTTGATCTAATCTGTTACTCCTTTGTTCACACCCTCCACTGGCTTCCCATCTCACTCAGAGTAAATGAAAAAGTTATTTTATTATGAACACTGAGGCTTTATATGATTTGAACCCCTATATTGCTGATCTCATCTACTATTCTCCCCCTTGTTCACCTACATACACACTAGCCTTCTGGCTGTTCCTCAAACATATCAGGCAGGCTCCAACCTCATGTCTTTGCACTTGTTATTCTTCTGCCTGACTGCTCCCTCTGTTCCTTCAAGTCCCTGCTCAAATGTCACCTTTTAATGAGATTGTTACATAAATATCCCCAATTCATTTTCCCTGGTACATTTTTATGTCTTTTTTAGAATTATTATCTAGTATACGACCTATTTTACTAACAATTGTGTTTATTATCTGTCTCCTCCAGTAGAATATAAGCTCCATGAGGACAGAGATTTTGTCTGTTTAGCTCATTGCTGTGTCCTCCGAGGCTAAAACAGTACCTGGTTCATAGTGGACAGTCAATAAATACTTGTTAAATGAATGAAGAGATTCCATGACGTATACAAACTATTTTGGTTGTTCTGTTTGGGAAGCTTCCTGTTGTATTGCATGTCTTCTTAATTTAAAGAGTTATACTTCAAACAAAACGCTATACTCCATATTTATTTTTTACCTATGCAGAGTAGATAGGAACATCACAGAGTAGAAAGGGTACATACTGTTATGGACCCAGTGCTGCTTTTATTATTACAGAAGTTTGGCAATTAAGACTGCAGATCCTAATTGACTTATTCAGATTCTTGAGATGCTTTTTCATAGAATGGCTTTTTAGCAAAGTCTCTTCAGTCTGGTATTTGTGATATGGTGTGAATTTCTGAATCTAAATGCATGACTTTACATTTATCTATATGTAAATATCCTCTGCTTAGATATGGCGTTTTTGGAATTTAAAATCATCTTAAATTCTTGTGCTTTCATCCAACTGATGACCATTCCAAGTGCAAGTCCTATGTACATTTGATTAACACATCAACTGTGTCCTCATTCACGTAAGCCATTAGTAAAAACGTTAAACAGACCAGATTGGAGAACAAAGGCCTTTGGTTCACCACTAGAGAACTTTAGATAAGATTACTTAGCCAGTTGCAAATACATATAACCGTTCACCTTACATTTCTCAAACATATTCCTTGGCAAAATGAAGAAACTCAAAAAGGATAAATGAAATGCACAAAGAGACGTGGCTAGTAAGCAGCAGGTATGGATCTAGACTGCTGGTCTAAGGTCCTTCCCAATGTTGAATAATGCTTTAGAATGTTTACGTTTTCCATAATACCAAGTACATTGTTTTTGAAATCATTAATAAATGCAAATTATGCATAATATTGCAAAGAATGGGAATTCGAGAACACTTAAATGTGCTCATGTGGAACAGGTACATACATGGATCCAGAGGCAGTCATTGGAAAAGAACAAAGGGATACTGCATGGTTTAAAATTGGAAAAGGTGTGCAGCAGGGTTATATAATTATACCTTACTTATTCAATCTATATGCTAAACAAATAATCTGAGAAGCTGGACTATATGATGAAGAACGTGGCATCAGGATTGGGGGAAGACTCATTAACAACCTATGATATGCAGATGACACAATTTTACTTGCTGAAAGTGAAGACAATTTGAAGGGCTTACTGTAGAAAGCAAAAGACTACAGGCTTTAGTAGCGATTTCATCTGAATGTAAAGAAAATGAAAATCCTTACAACAACTGGACCAGTAAACAACATCAAGATAAACGGGAAAGAAATTGAAGCTGTCAAGGATTTTATTCTTGGATCCACAATCACTGCTCATGGAAGCAGCAGTCAAGAAATCAAACAACATATTGCATTTGGCAAATCTGCTGCAAAAGACCTCTTTAAAGTGTTAAAAAGCAAAGATGTCACTTTGAGGGCTAAGGTGCACCTGACCCAAGCCACGGTACTTTCCATCATCTCATACGCACGTGAAAAGCGGACGTTGAAAAAGAAAGACTGAAGAAGAACTGACACATTGAATTACAGTGTTGGCGAAGAATGTTGAATATACCGTGGACTGCCAGAACAAACAAATCTGTCCGAGAGGAAGTACAGTCAGAATGCTCCTTATAAGTGAGGAAGGTGAGACTTCATTTCCCTTACTTTGGATACATCATTAGAAGGGAACAATTGCCGGAGAAAGACATTATACTTGGTAATGTAGAGGGTCAGTGAAAAAAGAGAGAGACCGTCAAAGAGATGGAGTGACACAGTGACTGCAACAATGGGCGTAAGCATAGCAAAGATTGTGAGGATGGTGCAGGACTGGGCAACATTTCATTGCATTATACATAAGGTCTCTATGAGTTGGAGCCAGACTTTACGGCACCTAACAACAATATCATGCCTTTTCCTGACCTCCCTGCAAAGTAAGCTCTTCATTTAGAGATGTGGTTTGTCAACCTCCAAGGGACACTTGCCAATGTCTGAAACATATTTGTTACAAATGTCAGGTGCTACTGGTATCTAATGGGTAGAGGCCAGGGATACTACTAAAGAACCTACAAGGCCCAGAGCAGCAGCCTCTCACAACAAAGAATTATATGGTCCGAAATGTGCTGAGAGTGGGAAACCCTGATTTAGACCTTAGCTTATTGATTTATAAGCAGTGGATGTTATTGTTGGGTGCTGTCGAGTTGGTTCTGACTCATAGCGACCCTATAGGACACAGGAGAACTGCCCCATAGGGCTCCCAAGGAGGCTGGTGGGTTTGAACTGCTGACGTTATGGTTAGCAGCCGGGCTCTTAACTACTACGCCACCAGGGAATAGAAGATCTAAAAGTGAACCAAAGCAAGCCGATTATTTTTTCCTTCCTGTTTCCTTATTAATGGACCCAACTTTCAAGTTTAAAGGGAAAAAAAAAAAAAAAAGCACTTGAGCCAAAAAAACAGATACACAAATAAAACCTGGTCAGTCTTGCTCCTTTTAGTACCTGAGATCCTTGTGCTTGTTCTGAGAGATGATAGCCCAGTAACAGCCACACTCCTCAGCTGGGATAAAGAAAGTTGTACTCATTGCATATTCATGTTTTCAACGGCATTCTTCTTTTAAGCAATTCAGGGCACATCATTAATTAAAGCACTGAATTCCCTAGAAACAATACTAATTAAACCTCAAAATCAAAACAGCATGAAAAGGCAGAACTCATTTTTCCATCCCATCTAAGCAGCTGAGAAAAATCATACAGTTTCATCAAGCCAAGTGGGAAGGGAGGGATTTATCAAGAAGGCAGACCAGCCACCTACCTTCACGTACTCTTTTTTCCCTCTCGTTTCTTGCTTCTGGTTTCAAAAATGAGCCATAGACAGACCTGTCAAGAAGCAAATAGCTGGTTGGTGGTGGCAGTGGCCATGATTTAGATGGTGTGGGTTTTTATATGAAACATAAAGAAGCAGCAGAATTCTGGAGGAGCAAGGAGGTTAGAGTTTAAGGAGTCAGAATTTCACCCTCTTAACCTAGATGTGGTGAGAAAGACAACCTTGGCCCCGTGCTCTTTTTACTTGATACCCAATGCTTGAGCAACTTCATAGTTTAATACCCACATATTTGTTGATTACATCCAAGTCTACGTATTTTCATACGAGGAACTTTGCTGAATGTTTTATATGCCTGATATTTTATAATCCTTCAATAACCCTATCTATTATTATTCATATTTGCTAGATTGTGAAATTAAAGTTTAGAGAAGTTAAGACTTGCCCATGTCACGTGTGCAGTTAAGTGGAAAAGCTGGACTCACATCTAAGTGTTTTATCCCCCTTTCACTCTCACTTCTATTGTTTGGTTTGGTCTTATTGTTTCTCACGTGGATCATTGCTCTAGTTTCCTAACTAGACTCCCTACCTCTAGTTTCACTTCATTTCACTCGATCCTCCACTCTGCAACCAGAATAAACATTCTATAGTGCAAACCTAATAACTCCCCTACTTAGCCCAGCTAAATTACTTATGGTTCCTTGGATTCATCAGGTTCTACGTCCTCACACATGCTGGTTCCCTAACTGACATTTACTTATCCTTAAAAATTCAGCTAAAGGGTCAGTCACGTTGAGTAGAAAGGTAGCCCTACCTTTGTTAAAACAGAAACTATGTTATTGCCTTATAACATCTGTTAATAAAGAAAGAATAGTAAACTTTTTGAATAATTCTAACATGTTTGTGAAATTATTTTCCACCCATAATACTGGAATTTGTTCTTTTGTCAATTATGCCATTTAAGTGGATTTCATTAGGCATGATCATTTGCCTGCGACCATGATAAAGTTCACTTTTTTCTCATTTTCCTTCATCTCTATAATATCAGATTTTTAATTTCTTAATGTCCCTGGAGAAGGCCATAATGCTTGGTAGAATAGAGGGTCAGTGAAAAAGAGAAAGACCCTCAGTGAGCTGGATTGACACAATGGCTGCAACAATGGGTTCAAACAGCAATGATTGTGAGGATGGCACAGGACCAGGCAGCATTTTGTTCTGTTGTGCATAGGGCTGATATGAGTTGGGACCTACTCAACAGCACCTAACAAGTGTTCTGAAGGCATTTCAAATCATATCTCATTTATCTCTTTTATACCCTGAAAATTAAGCACATGTTTAGAGTATACATAATTGTGTATGTACACCAGTTTGTACCTCTCTCTGTCTTCTCATTAGTTGATGTAATCCTACTAATTAGTCCCATTTGGTAGAATCCTTCAGGAGGTACTGAATTCAGGAAAGCACTATACCTTCAGGAATTCCACTGTTTACTTTCCTGTCTTAAAAGACGTAGTGGGGACCAGGGATCACATTCCATGGCAACTCACTAAAATCCTCAGCCAGCTCCTATAATATCCAGCAACTTTTCAACTAATATATGCCATTCTATCCCTTTCCTCTCTCTCAATCTCCTCTTCCAAATCTGCTCCTTATTCCCTCACGAACAGTGGTGCTCTCAACTCTTCCTCTCTATCCACCTGCTGTAGCAGTTTGTGGCTCTCTCTGCTCTTTTCCAGATAACCCGTCCAGACATCTTTTCCTCTTTCTACACCTCTTACCTTCTGAGACTTCATTTCATGAAATGTAGAAGTGTTACGTACTAAAGACTGTTTATCATACTGTGGTGGCTTGTGTATTGCTATGATGCTGGAGACTATGCCACCAGTATTTCAATACCAGCAGTGTCACCCATAATGAACAGGTTTCAGTGGAGCTTCCAGACTAAGACAGACTAAGAAGAAAGGCCTGGTGATCTGCTTCCGAAAATCAGCCAGTGAAAACTCTATGGGTCACAACAGAATATTGTCTGATATAGTGCTGGAAGATGAGCCTCCTAGGTGGGAAGGCACTCAAAATACACAGTGGCCACAATAATGTACTAGAGCATACCAACAATTGTGAAGATGGTGCGGGACCAGTTAACATTTTGTTTTGTTGCATGTAGAGTCACCATGAGTCAGAGCTGACTTGACAGCAACTAAAAACCAAGAACAGAAGCGTTACCCTGGCAATAACAGGAGGGAAGAGGGAGAGAGCAGGCAAAATGGGCAAAGCTAAGGGTACTTATTCATTAATAGTTTAGTCCCATCACAATGACAATTTTTGTAGGGTAGGGACAATTCTTTTACCTGTGTTTATGATCTTGGTAATGGAAGGAACCTTACAGATTAGTTATTCCATCTCTCTAATGATACAGATGAGGAAACAACAGAGGACTAAACAGATGTGACTCGCCCTGGTGACACCACGGTTCAGTACCACACTATCTTAGTTATTCAGTGCTGCTATAACAGAAATACCACAAGCGGATGGTTTTAACAAACAGAAGTTTATTTTCTTACAGTTTAGGAGGCTAGAAGTCTGAATTCAGAGGTTAAGATTTATAATACAGATTTTGAGGGACACAATTCAATCCATATCATTCCACCCTTTGACCCCACAAAATTCATGTCCTTGACACATGCAAAACACATTCACCCCACCACATCATCCCAAAAGTCTTAAATCAACTCCAAGTCCCAAATCCCATCTTCTGTATTATCTACATCAAGTATAGGTGAGACTTTAGACGTATTCCATCCTGGGGCAAAATTCTCTTCATCTGTGAACCTGTGAAATCTACAATACAAGTTATCTGTTTCCAAAGTACAGTGGTGGAACAGGCACAAAGTAGACATTTCCATTACAAATGGGAGAATTAGGAGGGAAAGAAGGGATAACAGGCACCAAGCAAGTCCAAAACCCAGCAGAAATAACTTCATTAGCTCTCAAGGCTTGAAAATAATCCTTTATTCTCTGAGACCGTCTGGGCAATGGCTCTGCCCTCCAGACTCTGGGTGTTGGACATGCCTTCTGGATTCTGGGTGGAGGCCCTTCAGCCCTCCTTCCAGGCCATCTGGGATGGCAACTCTGCTCCCTCGGCTTTAGGTGGCCCCATTCTCCTAGGCCATTTGAGTGGCAACCCCACCCCCTCGGCCTCAGCAGGCCCCCTCCTTCTGCCCTTTGGGCATGGCAGACCCTCCCCCTCAGCTTTAGGTGGTGGCCCCATCCCCTTGGCACACCTTAATGGCAACCCCACATTCCAGAACCAAGTCGGCGAAGTTCTGACTCTTTGAAACCTAGGAAGCTGTGGCCCATCCTTTGAGATCCAGGAGACTCTGGCCCCACACTTTGAAACTGAGAAGGTCTGCTTCCTGTACTCCTTCCAACAGTTCTGCTGATGTCTGAGTTGCTCCTTTTCTTTTCTTGGAGTCCAACAGATGTGGTTCCTTTGGCCTGTTTCCTGCCTGTAGAATTCCAAGAGGCAGACAATGTTCTTTTCTTTCATTCTTTGTCTGTCCCCTTAAGTCCAAGCTTATGGATTTTCTGCTGTGGTAGTTGGTTAGATCCATCAGGCACAGGCTCAATCTCTTTAACAAATGATTGTGTAGCCATGTCCTTGGTGAACTTTCTAGGACACATGTCCTTAGTTTGTATGACAGAATTTTCCAAATCTTTATGTTCTGTTTTCATTTTGCACAGTTCATTTTTAAGTCCATCTCTTTCCTCTCACATTTTACCATAAGTGGCAAGGAGAAACCACGTGGCCCCTTTATGATCTTCCTTAGAAATCTTATCAGCCAGATATCCAAGTTCATCAGTTAGAAGTTCTACCTTCCACCAAACATTTGAACATAATTCAGATAAGTTCTTTGCTGTTGCTTAAAAAGCTTTGCCCTTCTTCCATCGTCCAATCACACATTCATCATTTTCTTTTAAAGAAGTACATTTAATGCCCACATTTCTAGCAACATTCTGCTGCTGGTGCCATATGTGTTCTGTAAAACAGTAGAGACTTTCTCTATAGCTCTCTTCACTTCCTTCTGAGCCCTTACCAGAATTGCCTTTGATGTTCATAATTCTACCAACAGTCTCTTCAAGGCAATGTAGGCTTTCACTATCAGGGACCTTAAAACTCTTCTAGCCTCTACCCATTACCCAGTTTCAAAACTGCTTCCACATTTTAGTTATCTCTTAGAGCAACACCTCCTCTTCTGGTACCAAAGTCTGATTCAGTTATCTAGTGCTACAGCAACAGAAATACCACAAGTGGATGACTTTAACAAACAGAAATTTATTTTCTCACAGTTTAGGAGGCTAGAAGTCTGAATTCAGAGTGCCAGCTCTAGGGGAAAGCTTTCTCTGTCCACTCTGGAGGAAGGTCCTTGTCTCTTCAGTTTCTGCTTCCTAGCTCCTTGGAGATCTCCCTGTGTCTTGGCATCTGTCTTACCCCATCTCTTACTGGCTTGCTTGTTTAATCTCTTTTATGTCTCAAAAGTGATTGAATCAAGATATACCCTACACTAACCCTGCCTCATTAACAGAAAACTCATTCCGAAATGAGATTATAACCACAGACACAGAGGTTAAGATTTAAAGCACATATTATTGGGGGACACAATTCAATTCATAACACACAGTTAAAAGACAATCTGACCTTGAGAACAGGGTACCGTCTAGTATTCTCTGCTGTTTAAACTCCTTGTTTAGTGCTTAGTTCAGTGTTTCATGTAAATGTGAGAACCAAAAAAAAAAAAAAAAAAAAAAAGATGTAACTCAATGATTAAAATTCAGGTAGGGGTTCTTTCTCCCCACTATGACAGAAAGACTAAATAAAGTAGCAAAATAAGGTCTATCTGCTTATGCTGTTTTGATTATGATGTTTCATTATGGATTGCCTGTTACTGTGTTGTTAGGTGATGTCAAGTCAATTCCGACTCATAGCGACTCTGTATACAAAGAACAAGACACTCCCCGGTCCTGTACCATCCTCACAATTGTTGCTATGTTTGAGCCCACTGTTGCAGCCACTGTGTCAGTCCGTCTCATCAAGGGTCTTCCTCTTTTTTGCTGACATTACCAAGCCTGATGCCCTTCTCCAGGGACTGATCCCTCCTGATATCAAGTCCAAAGACCATGAGATGAAGTCTCACCATCTTCACTTCCAAGGAGCGCTCTGGCTGTACTTCTTCCAAGACAGACTTGTTAGTTCTTCTGCTAGAGTATATTCATAGACCTAGGGGTCTAGAATTCTATTTTAATAACATAATGAGTCATTAAAATGATGCTAAACACGTCCATTCCCAAAACAGCCTTTTTAGCCTTTGCTGACTAAACTTTAATAGTAACCGACATAGTGACAACAATATTGACATCCTGGGTGGCTTGAAAGGTTAAATGTTTGGCTGCTAACTGGAAGACTGGCAGTTCGGATCCACCCATAAGTTCCTCAGAAGAAAGTCCTGGTGATCCACTTCCGAAAAACCAGCCATTGAAAATGTTATGGAGCACAGCTCTACTCTGACACACATGGGTTCGCCATGAGTTGGAATTGATTTGATGGCAACTGGTTTAGTTTTTGGTTGACAACGTTACTGATTGCATACTGTATTCCGGGTCTCATGCTAGTCGCTTAAATTTCGTTATTTAATTTAACCATCACAATAACTCTACGAAGTACAAGTATGCATGTCTACTTTACAGATTGGAAAACTAATCTCAGACTAGGAAACTAATCTCAGACTAATGAAATAACTAGTTGTCACCTCAGTAAATAGCATATCTGAAGTTCAAACCCAAGGCTTCCTGTCTCCAAGAGCCTATGCTTTTACTCACTGCCACATAAGGCAGAGGCGGACAATGCCTATCTCATTTTGTCGTGTCATATGTAGTCCATTCTTTCAAGGACGTTTTTTTGCTATGCATGAGGACAGGTGACAGTAATACAAAG
Organism: Dugong dugon; assembly: GCA_030035585.1. Taxonomy (NCBI): domain Eukaryota; kingdom Metazoa; phylum Chordata; class Mammalia; order Sirenia; family Dugongidae; genus Dugong; species Dugong dugon. The sequence goes on from CM057462.1 coordinate 97,566,662, forward strand.
TCAAAGAAAACATTGCTTTTAGGGAGACTGTACTCTAGCTCTAGTGGGAAAATCAGATAAGCAAATCAACAATTACAGTGCCATACAAGAAAGTATTTTCGTAGAGGTATAAATGCTGTACTCAGGGTGTTTTGGAGGGAAGCAAAATCAGAGTGAGTAGGGGGATGGTCAGGGAAGGCTTACAGGGTGAGCTGGCCTTTGAACTGAATGTTTAAGGAGGAACAGACGTCAATTAGGGAAACAGCATGTGTGAGGACTCAGAACTCAGGGAAATGAGAGCAATTTAGTTGACTGGGCAAAGGGAGGGGAGCATTTGGGATGTGTCAGAGGGCACTGAAGTGGCAATCTGGACCCAGATCCCTGGGGCTTTTTGAACCTTGCTGAGGGCTTTGGAATTTATGCTGAGGGTGAGGTGAAGCCCTGCTGAATTTTTATTAGAGACATGACATAGTAATACAGAGATAGCTTAGGGGGTCCACTTGGGTTGCCGTGTTGAGAATGGAAAGGTGGGGGTTGGTTGGAGGGATGTGAGATTGCAGGCAGATACACCAGAGGCGAAGCTGCTGTAATTCAGGTAAAGACACAGGAAAGCTGAAACTGAGGTCCCTGGAAAGGAAAATGGAAAGGAGGAAATGGATTCACAAGATCTGAAGCAGATTTCTTTGACTGATCAGATGTCTGATGCTGTTTGCTCCATTGACATTTGACTCTGCCCCTTGCTCAGAGAGAGTTTATCACATGGATGGTCTGTCAATAATAACAACAAAAAAACCCAAATGTGACATGAAGCACAAAAAGAAACTATGACCCAGAAAGAGAATCAATCAAGGGACATGAGGGAGGCCAAGAAGGAACAGACACATTCTTGCCTTTTTCTTTTTACCTTAAGCCTTGCCTCTCCTTGCCCTTTCCGATCTTTTCCTTTGTCTTCTCAATGACTCATTCTTTCTCTGCCTTCATGACTTCAACAAACATTACACTCTGGCTAAAGGTCTGAGGAGACACTGAGCTAAATATTAAACAATGCTGAAACTACAGTGCAGTCCAACTCTAGATTGTGGTCATTCTAAGCTGGGGCCTTTTGTAAAGGAACTACTTCTTTACTCAGACACATTGGGTGGGAGGAGGGGTGAGCTCAGAGGAAGCTTCCACAACATTCCTTGAAAAAATCTAAGAACTGCTTTAGAATAGTATCTATGTTTTTCCATTGACATGTCACTATTAGTTTAAACCCAGGCCTGTTAAGTTGCTACGATGCTAATGACATTTTGTTTATAATAGATCTCAAATAAGATTCTCAAATTATGCAACCCCCATTGCTAAAAGCTTTTGGGTTGTCTTTTGAGTAAGAAGAAGAAAAATGACATGTAAGTTTGCATCCATTTTTCAATGTAAATCGCCATTTTATTAAAAATGGAGTGTATTATAGGGCAATCATAATTTAAATTAATGGGTCTTCAAATAATACTTACTATTGTCAATTATTTTTTAATAGAAAGTAAAATCTCTGGTTTTGTAAATAACATTCTTTCCCTCTTCGGGGACAAGCCATGCTCAGCAATGTGTTATTCATGGCTTAATTATTCTATAGATGCTTCATTCATATGCATGCAGATATATCTGGCAGCATTGCATTTTAATGAAGATGCTGAAAGGCAGCAGGCTATAATTTCTAACAGAGAATTCTGTCAGGACTGAACAATAGCAGCTCCTGAAGAGGACTAGGAAATAGCACAGCCCAGAAAGAAAATTAAAAACCCATTTAAATATTTTAATTATAATCTTCATTAGGGAAAATTTGAAACCTTTTGCACATCCAGAGCTTCTATAGTTTATAAGCTATTTTTGCTAGGAAGAGAATAATTTTGAGGATGGGGAATATTTTCAAGATTCCATGGGCTGGGTTATAGTCCCTTGCCAGGGACATGCAGGACCAGGCCTCTGGCCCCATCCGCTGCACCTCCTTAGCCTGAGTTCATTTTATTGAAGAAGTGGGGTTAAGAAGACCAGTTAGGTTTTTCACACAAGGGACAAGGAGAGGACGAAGGGGAGAAATTTCTTTCGGGCTTTTTTCATGGTGAATACATGTATGTGAAGTTTAGTTTTTAGGACTGACTGGTTGTACCTCAAACTTCCAGCCCTTGATTCTCCTTAGCTTGACTGGAAACTTAGTACAGTGAAACCTGTGAAAGCTGTAACTGGACGGGACTGCCTCGTTTTCCTGGGTCTGGCAAGTTTTCCACATTGGACAGGGTACAGTGTTACCACTCTTTATTAGAGAATTTTCTCTAGTTGGTGGCAGAAGAGGAAGTCAGAGATTTGAAACAGAAGAGGAATTCAATAAACCATTGCTGGCTTTGAAGATGGAGGGAGGTCACTTGCCAAGGAATGTGCTGGTCTTCAATTGCTGAGAGTGGCTCCTAGCTCACAACCAGCAAGGAAACAGGGGCCTTAATCGTGTAACTGCAAGAAACGGAATTCTGCCAACAATCTAAAAGAACTTTAAAGTAGATTCTTCTCCAGAGCCTCCAGATAAGAGCCCAGCCCAGCTCACACCTTGATTTCAACCTTGTGAGGCACTAAACAGAGAACCCAACTGAGCCTGCCTGGACTTCTGATCTACAGTACAGTGAGATAACAAATGGATTTTTCTTTTTTTTTATTGTACTTTAGGTGAAGGTTTACAGAACAAATATTTTCTCATTAAACAGTCAGTACACATATTGTTTTATGACATTGGTTAATTGGTTAACAACCCCATGACATGTCAACACGCTCCCGTCTCAGCCTTGAAGGACCTGTTTTTTTTTTTTTCCGGTGAAAATATACATAGCCGAAGATACACCATTTCAAAAATTTCTACATGCACAATTCAGTGACGTCGATTATGTTCTTTCAGTTCTGCTGCTATTCTCACTTTAGATGAAGGTTTACAGAACAAAATAGTTTCTCATTAAACAGTTAGTACACATATTGCCCTATGACAATGGTTAAGAACCCCACTACATGTCAGCACTGTCCTTACTCAATCTTGGGTTCCTTGTCACCAGCTTTCCTGTCCCCTTCTGCCTTCTAGTCCTTGTCCCTGGACTGCTGTGCCTCATTAGTCCCGTTTTATGGGGCTGTCCAATCCCCGGCTGAATGGTAAACCTCGGGAGTGACTTCACCGCTGAGCTAAAAGGGTGTCCGGGGCCATACTCTTGGGGTTTCTCCAGGTCTCTGTCAGGCCAATAAATCTGGTCTTTTTTTGTGTGTTAGAATTATGTTTTACATCCTTCTCCAGCTCTGTCCAGAACCCTCTGTTGTGATCCTGGTCAGAGCAGTCAGTGGTGGTAGTCGGGCACTATTTAGCGTACTGGATTCAGTCCGGTGGAGGTCTTGGTAGCTGTGGTCCATTAGTCCTTTGGACTAATCTTCTCCTTGTATCTTGTTCTGTTCATTCTCCCTTGCTCCTGAAGGGGTGAGACCAGTGGAGTATCTTAGATTGCTGCTCACAGGCTTTTAAGATCCCAGACGCTACTCACCAAGGTAGAATGTAGAACATTGTCTTTACAAATTGTGTTATGCCAGTTGAGCTAGATGTTCCCTGAGAACATGGTCCCCATAGCCCTCTGCCCAGCAATTCAGTCCCTCAGGGAGTTTGGATGTGTCTATGGAGCTTCCATGACCTTGACTTTTACAAGTTGTGCTGGCTTCCCCAGTACTGTGTACTGTCTTACCCTTCACCAAAGTTACCACTTATCTAGTGCCTGTTTAGTATTCCCCCCATCCCTCGTAACCAACAAAGATTACTTTTTGTGTGTAAACTTTTTCATGAGTTTTTACAATAGAGGTCTCATACAATATTTGTCCTTTTGTGATTGACTTATTTCACTTAGTATAACGTCCTCCAATTTCATCCATGGCATGAGGTGCTTCACAGAGTCATCATTGTTCTTTATTGTTGCATAATACTTCACTGTGTGTGTGTACCATAGTTTTTTTTATCCATTCATCTGTTGATAGGCATCTAAGTTGTTTCCATCTTTTTGCTATTGTGAACAATGCTGCCATGAACATGGGTGTGCATATGTCTATTTGAGTGATGACTCTTGTTTCTCTAGGATATATTCCTAGTAGTGGGATTGCTGGATCATATGGTATTTCTATTTCTAGCTTTCTAAGGAAGCACCATATCATTTTTCCAAAATGGTTGTATCATTATGCATTCCCACCAGCAGTGCATAAGAGTTCCGATCTCCCCGCAACCCCTCCAACATTTGTTATTGCCAGTGTTTTTGATTCGTGCCAGTAATGCCTGGGTGAGATGGTATCACATTGTGATTTTAATTTGCATTTCTCTAATGGCTAGTGATCGCGAACATTTCCTCATGTGTCTGTTGGCCGCTTGAATATCTTCTTTGGTGAAGTGTCTGTTCATTTCCTTTGCCCATTTTGTAATAGGATTATTTGTCTTTTAGTTGTAGAGGTGTTGGATTTTCTTGTAGATTATGGAGATTAGACCTTTGTCTGACTTGTACTGTCCAAGATTTTTTTCCCAGTCTGTAGGTCCTCTTTTTACTCTTGTGGTGAAGTCTTTTGAAGAGCATAAGTGTTTGATTTTTAGAAGATCCCAGTTATCTAGCTTATCTTATGGAGTTTGTGTGTTGACGGTTATGGTTTTAATCCTGTTAATGCCATATGTTAGGGCCTGTAGCATTGGTCCTAGTTTTTCTTCTGTGAACTTTATATTTAGGTCTTTGATCCATTTTGAATTAGTTTTTTGTATATGGTGTGAGGGATAGGGTCCTATTTCATTTTTTTGCAGATGGATGTCCAGTTTTGCCAGCACTGTTTGTTAAAAAGACTGTCTTTTCCCCCATTTGATGGACTTTGGGCCCTTGTCGAAGATCAGTTGACCGTAGGTGGATAGATTTACATCTGGATTCTTAATTCTGTTCCATTGGTCAATGTATCTGTCATTGTACAAGTACCAGGCTGTTTTGACTACTGTAGCTGTATAGTAGGCTCTGAAATCAGGTAGTGTGAGTCCTTCTACTTTATTCTTCTTCTTCAATAGTGCTTTACTTATTCTGGACTTCTTCCCTTTCCATATAAAGTTAATGATTAGTTTTTGTGTCTCTTTGAAGAATGTTGTTGGTATTTGGATGGGGATTGCATTGTATTTGTAAATTGCTTTGGGTAAAATTGTCATTTTCACAACGTTGAGTCTACCTATCCATGAGCATGGGATGTTTTTCCATTTATGTAGATCCCTCTGGGTTTCTTGCAGTAGTGTTTTGTAGTTTTCTTTTACATCCCTGGTTAGATTTATTTCTAAGTATTTTTTTTTTTAAGGGGCTATTATAAATGGTATTGTTTTCCTGATTTCCTTTTCTTCATTCTCTTTATTGGTGTTTAGGAATGCAACTGATTTTTGTATGTTAATCTTGTATCCTGCTACTCTGCTGAATCTTTCTATTAGTTCCAGTAGATTTCTCTTGGAGTCTTTAGGGTTTTCTATGTATAGTATCACACCATCCACGAACAGGGACAGCTTAACTTCTTCATTACCAATTTGGATGCGCTTGATTTCTTTTTCTTACCTTATTGCTCTAGCTAGAACTTCCAGCCCAGTGTTAAATAGGAGTGGTGATAAAGGGCATCCTTGTCTTGTTCCAGTTCTCAAGGAGAATGTTTTCAGCCTCTCTCCATTAAGAATTATGTTGGCTGTTGGTTTTGCATGGATGCCCTTTATTATGTTGAGAAATTTCCCTTCCATACCTATTTTATTGAGAGTTTTTATCAGGAATGGGTGTTGGACTTTGTCAAACGCCTTTCTGTGTCAGTTGAGATGATCATGTGATTCTTTTCCTTCCTTTTATTTATGTGGTGGGTTATGTTGATTGATTTTCTAATGTTGAACCATCCTTGCATGCCTGGTATGAATCCTGCTTGGTCGTGGTGTATTATTTATTTATTTATTTTGATACGATGCTGAATTCTATTGGCTAGAATTTTGTTGAGAATTTTTGCATCCGTATTCATGAGAGATATTGGTCTGTAATTTTCTTTTTTTGTGGCATCTTTGCCTGGTTTTGGTATCAGGGTTATGCTGGCTTCATAGAATGAGTTCAGAAGTGTCACTTCCTTTTCTATGTTCTGAAATAGTTTGAGTAGTACTGGTAGAAGCTCTTCTCTGAATGTTTGGTAGAATTCTCCAGTGAAGCCATCTGGGCCAGGGCTTTCTTTTTTGGGGAGTTTTTTTTTTATTATTACCTTTTCAATTTCTTCTCTTGTTATGGGTCTGTTCAGATTTTCAGGATCACTTTGTTGTAGTTTGGGTAGGTAGTGTGTTTCTAGAAATTTATCCATTTCCTCTAGGTTTTCAAATTTGTTGGAGTATAGTTTTTCATAATACTCTGTTATGATCCTTTTTATTTCAGTTGGGTCTGTTGTAATGTCCCCCATTTCATTTCTTATTTGGGTTATTTGCATCCTCTCCTGTTTTTCTTTTGTCAGTCCGGTGGTTTGTCAATTTTGTTGATTCTTTCAAAAAACCAACTTTTGGTTTTGTTGATTCTTTCTATTGTTTTTCTGTTCTCTATTTCATTTATTTCTGCTCTGATCATTATTGTTTCCTTTCTTCTGATAGCTGTGGGCTTTTTTTTGCTGTTCTCTTTCTATTTGAATTGTGTAGTTAACGTTTTGATTTTGTCCCTTTCTTCTTTTTTAATGTGTGCATCTATTGCTATAAATTGTCTCTGAGAACTGCCTTTGCTGTGTCCCAAAAGTTTTGGTATGATGTGTTTTCATTCATGTTTGATTCTAGGAATTTTTTGATTCCATCTCAGATTTCTTCTATTACCCAGTGGTTTGTAAGCAGAGTGTTATTCAATTTCCATGTAATTGATTTTTTTTCCCTTGCTCTTTCTGTTGTTAATTTCCACCTTGATGGCATTGTGTTCAGAGAAGATACTCTGTATTATCTCAATGTTTTGGGTCTTGTTGAGGATTGCTCTGTGGCCTAAGACGTGGTTTATTCTGGAGAACATTCTATGTGCTTTGGAAAAGAATGTGTACTTTGCAGCTGTTGGATGGAGTGTTCTATATATGTCTATGAGGTCCAGTTGGCTGATTGTGCCCTTTAGGTCTTCTGTATCTTTGCTGAGTTTCTTTTTAGATGTTCTGTTCTTTACTGGGAGTGGTGTGTTGAAGTCTCCTACTATTATTGTGGAACTGTCAATGTCCCTTTTCAGTGATGTTAGAGTTTGTTTTATGTATTTTGGAGCCCTGCCATTGGGTGTGTAGATGTTTATTATGCTTATGTCTTCATGATGGATCATCCCGTTAATCATTATATAGTGTCCTTCTTTGTCTTTTATGGTGGATTTTGTTTTAAAGTCTATTTTATCTGAGATTAGTATTGCCACTCCTGCTCTTTTTTGGTAGTTGGTTTCTTTGATATATTTTTTCCAACTTCTGATTTTTAATAAATTCACACCTTTGTTTCTAAGGTGTGTCTCTTGTAGACAGCATATTGATGGATCCTGTTTTTTTATCCATTCTGTCACTCTCCATCACTTTATTGGTGCATTGAGGCCATTTCCATTCAGTGTAATTATTGATTGACGTGAGTTTATTGCTGTCATTTTCTAGTGCTTTTTTTTTTTTTGTGGTGCTGATGTTTCCTTTGTTCCTCTTATTCTCCTGTGCTGAATTCCTTTTGTTTGTAGATTTTTTTTTCATTTCTTTTGTTTTTGTAGGATTTGTTTTTACTGAGACTTTATGTTTTTCCTCTCTATTTTTATGAGTAGGTTTGTTAACTTTCTTTGTGGTTACTGTGAAATTTACCCTTATATTTCTAAATTTGAAGCAGTCTATTATTACTTGGTATTGTCTTGCCTTCCTCTCCATTAGAAGGTTCTATACCTACTCCATTTATTCCCTCTTTTATTGTTCTGATGTTGTTGTCATTTACAGATTAACTGCTCCGATTCCCTGTTGTATTTCTTTTGGTTTTGGATAGTTCTTGAGAGTTCATTTCCTAGATTGGTATCTGGCTGGTATGATTCTGCATCCTAGATTCAGCCTGTGAGCTGAAGTTGTTTGTTCTCAGATCAAGGACTCCCTTTAATAATTCTTGTAAGTTTGGTTTGGTTTTTACATATTCCAATAATGTCTCTTTATCTGGAAATGTCCTAATTTCACGATCATATTTGAATGAGAGTTTTGCAGGATATATTGTTCTTGGCTGTCAATTTTTTTCTTTCAAGGTTTTATATATGTCATCCCATTGCCGTCTTGCCTGAATGGTTTCTGCCGAATAATCTGAGCTTAGTCTTATTGTTTCTCCTCTGTGAATTCTTGTTTTTCATGAGCTGCTCTCAGGAGTCTTTGTTTGTCTTTGGTTTTGTCGAGTGTGATTATGATATGCCTTGGTGATTTTCTTTTGAGGCCTATCCTATTTGGGGTTCGTTGGGCTTCTTGGATGGCCAGCTTTTCATCTTTCATGATATCGGGGAAGTTTTCTATCAGCAGTTCTTCAATGATCTTTTCTGTGTTTTCTGTTTTCTCCCCCTGTTCGGGATCTCTGATCACTCACAAAATTTTTGCTTTTGATTGTATCGCACATAGTTCTCAGGGTCTCTTCCTTTTTCTTCCTTCTTTTTTCTGAGTTTTCCTCAAACAGACTTGTATCCAAGTGTTTGTCTTCACTTTCACTGACCCTGTCTTCCACTGTTTCATATTTCCTTCTCAGCCCTTCCATAACACTGTCCATTTCCAAAATCTTGTTGTTTATCTTTTGGATTTCTAATTGTTGTTTATGTATGATTTCTAGTTGTGAATTTGTTTTGGCATTTTGCTCCTGCATTATTTTCCTGAATTCTTCCAATTTTTTGTCTGTATTTTCCATGAATTTGTCTATTTTTTCCTCATTTTTGTCTGCTTCTTGCTTCAACTCTTGGATAATTCTGAATATTAGAGATCTGAATTCCCTATCAGGTAGTTCTAGTGCCTTTTCTTCAACTGGAAAGTCATCTGGTATTTTATTTTGGACACCTACTGTAACCATCCTATCCTGTTTTTGTAAATGTTTTGATATTGTCTGCTCTCTTTGGGGCTTTCAGTAGTTGTTTTTCTTGTTTATTTATTGTAGATTTGTTTGTTTTGTCCTTTTTTGTTGTTTTATTTGGCTATGTCTGAGCAGGCAGGCTGTGTGTTCTTTGTTGTTTTCTTATCTATGGGCACAATACCTTTCACTTCCTTCTCCAATTGGAAGGGTCAGTCACTCAGATATGGTACAGCAGGGCAGGTCTAGGTGAAGAGGAGTTGCTGGGATGGGTTGTTTGTGGCACTTACTACAGCCACCAGGGTGGGCTGGTTATCAGTGCAGAGCGGGTTCCAGTAAGCCACGCCTGTGCTGCTTGGTGGTGTGATGTTAAGTGCACGGTGCAGGTAGGCAGGATGGAGGGGGGAGATTGTGATGTGTGGAGCCAAGATGGGTATGGGAGAGAGGAGAGAGAGGAGAGTGGAACAGGAAGCAAAAACACACTCACAAACAAAAAAGAGTGCTATGGGAGCTTGCCATTGGAGTGGAGAGATGAGAGACTATGAAATTGAGAGAAACAAAAAGGAGGCGAAGAAAAAAAGAATAGAAAAGAAAAAAAAGAATAAATACAAATTAGAAAGAAAAAAGAAAAGAAAAGTTCCCAGGGATCCCATTGGTACAGCTATGAAGCCTGGGGAAGTTGCTTCCAGGTGTTGAAGTACAGCCTGGCTAGAAGGCATAGAGTTGTCACTCACTACCAGGTTCTCAAGAGACAGGAAGAGAAGGAAGGTATAGAGAGATGAGAAACTGAGTAATGAAGAAAGACAAGAAGGGAAATAGAAGAAAAACAAAACAAAACAAATTAAAAAAAGAACAAGAACCCCTCCCCCCCCAAAAAAAACAGAAAAAAAACAAGAAAAAGAAATGCCCCCAGGTATCCCTCGTGCGTCTGTGCAAACTGAGGGGGTAGGTCCCAAGCCGCGCAGCACTGCCTGGCCAGAACGGGCTCCCAATTTGAGAAAAGAAAGAGAAAACAAACAAACAATTCAAAACAAACAACAACAACAACAAAAAGCCCTGGGATCCCACCAGCATGGCAGCACAGACAGGAAAGCAGTTTCACATTCAAGCGGAGTTTCACAGCCTTTTAGGAAGAAGCAAATACGGTGCACGGAGCCAGGTATTTGAGAGAAAGGAGGTGGAGGTGGTGAGAGGTAAGGAAGAAATCAAAAGAAGTGGAAAAAAGCAACACCAGCAGCCAATAAATTGCACTCAGGGAGTTGGCCAGTGCAGGTGGGTGGAATCCAAGCAGCTGGTTCTTCCTGGCCAAGAGACTGTGGCCGGCGGAAGCAGAAGAGGTCAAGTGAGGGTGAAGAGGGGTGGGACGTGGGAAGGCATATATCGCTGGTTACCGGTTGTTCTGTCTCTTGCTGGAAGCTCTGTGAAGCTGCTTTCTAGTACTCCCTGTTCACTGGTCTCTGATAGGAGTCCAAGATGGTGGATCTGTGCTGCGTTAGCTGATAGGGGACCTCTGCATGTATCTCTCCTCACTCTCTGTTCTCTGTCAGTTTCTTATTCCATTTGGTGCTTGGCTGAGTTCTTTATCTCTTTATTTGATGCTTAGGGTTTCAGGATTGCTGTTTTCTCTGTCTGGCTTAGTTTTTTGAATCTTTGCTATGAAGGGACCATGTGTTGCTTCTGCCTAGAGTGCCATGTTGCCCGAAAGTGGAGAAATGAATGTTGTTTTAAGCTGCTAAAATTGTGGTAATATGTTATGCAGCAGTAGAAAACTAATACACAGACCTATACTTATATAGCTATTTGATATGTAACAGACCTGACTTTACAGGTCATTGGTGAAAGGAAATACTACTCGATGAGTAATTCTGGGACAAATGGTTATACATATAAGAAAAAAAAAAAAAAAGACTGGATCACAACCTCAAATATATATATTTAAAAAAAATTCAGGGGAAGTCAGAACAATTTGACCAAGGCAAAGTCATAGAAGAATCATAGACACATCTCTGTATTACTATGTCATTTCTCCTCACCCTCAGCACAAATTCCAGAACCCTCAGCACTGTTCAAAAAGCCCCGAGGGATCTAGGTCCAGATTGCCTCTTCAGCACCCTCTGACATGCCTAGCCTTTGCTTTTAAAGGGCTCGTATAATTAGATTAGGGCTACCCAGATAATTTCCCTCTTGCAATATAAAGGAAATTTCATCACATTCCACCCACACCCAAAGGAAAAGGCATATATACTAGGAGGACAGTCATTGGGGATCATTTTTAGAATTTTGCCTACCATAGTCTGTGGACTTTTTAACTATTGGCTTATCCCTGTGTCAATATCCACACTGTCTAATCAAGTCCTACCAAGACTCTTATGGATATTTTTTTTTTATTTGAAGTACATTGGATCTATACTTCTATCTTCTTGATATTGAATCCCTTTATTAAAAATATAGCATAACTCCTGATTCACGATTTTGTCCATAAGTCTTACACGTTTTTTCCTTTTTCACACACCATAATAAAATGTTACAATGACTTCTGACCCAAAGCAAAAATTTTGACTGTTTTGTAAGACTTCTCGAATGACTGAGAATCTAGGTAAATCCTCCTCCCTTATCCCCCCGCAAGAAAGAAATACAGTCACATCTCACAAAATGTCCTTCCAGGCAACATCCAACAGTGTATACATCCGTGGTCCCATAAGGTTATAATAGAGTTCAGAAATCTCAATCAGATAATGGAACTTATGGGATTTAGGCATGTCTCACTTAACAATCATGACAATCCTCAAAAATAAAGAAAAATTCTCCAAGCTGTTTTAAGATCGGTTCCACTGAAAGCTATGAGGCTGATGAAAATGTGGAAGAGGGACCTATATCAGACATGGAGAAATTGCTAACGACATGGATTAAGGACAAAACACAAAAGCAAATCGCTCTCAGCATGTTGACCATCACTACTAAGGCATGAAGCTTGTTCAAGATGCTTTAAAAAAGTAGAATCAGATTAAGATATTGAGTTTAGCGCTAGGTCTGGGAGGTTCAAGCACTTCAAATAATGTTTTTCACTGTATAATGTAAAAAGTAAGTGGTGAGTCTGTGAGTGCTGATGCAAAGGCAGCAGAAGAATTTGTTGAAACCTTAGGTAACTAATTGTATAATGAGGTTATTTGCCACAGCAAATTTTTAATAAGAACAAAACCTACTTATTCTGGAAGCAAATGCCTGAGAAGACCTTCATCCATAGTGTGGTGTTCGCACCACACCCAAATCCCTGAATGTCCTGTTTCAAAGAACATATCGTAGACATTAAGCAATGCATGACTGTATGAGACTGGAAAAAAATGTCAGAAACAACCACTTTAGAATTTTGGAAGTTGACGAAAGGGATTCATCTAACTGAGAAGCACTTATTCAAGAAAAACTACTTAGTGTCAGTAAGAACAGTGTGAGTCTGTAGAATTTTATCCTAGGCTTCTGCCATCCCTCATCTCAGCTCTGTTTTGCGGTAATTTTACCAGGGCAGGAAAAGCTGCGAGGACTGGAAGCCTCCTCAATGGAGGGAACCGAGTTGCTTTGAAGTGGAGCACAGATCCCCAGAGGTACTAGGGATGATAGTGAGAAAATCTAAAAATAATTAGCAAACAATTTGAGAAAACTGATATTGTAGCTAACCTGACGTATGGTACTGGTTAGGCAAGCAACAGACTGGCAGACCAGACAGAAATTTAAAAGGTAAATATAAGGATTCAGGCAGTGATGGTGAGTCTTAATATGTGTTCACTTATCTCTGGTGATTTGGATGGCTGCATGCATGCTCAAGAATGTGCACATGCCAGGAAAGATTGGATAGGGCCCTGACTATCTACTTGCCACTGGTGAACGTGAAGCCTTGAGTAAGCAGAAAGTATAACCCAGAATAGAGTTGTAAATGGCCTGAAGTTTGATTACATTTCTTAAAAATACACAGATCCACCAGCAAAGGGTGGAAGCTTTACAGGTTCAAGATGTTTACACCCAACCTCTGGTCAATCATTGGCTTACAACTAAGCTTGATGAGCAAGAAGTGACTCCTAGGGAACCAACCTAAAAATAAAAACAAGAATAAATTAAAAAACAAAAAAACTGAGAAGAGACATAAGGGGCCACACACTGCTGAGAAAACAGATTTTACAGAATTAGTCCAAGCGGTCATTATACAAACTAAACAACCAGCAAAAAACAAAAATGGAAACAAACAAGCAAACAAACAAACAAAAACACTACCCCTAGAGGGGATAAGAATCCAGAGTTGCTAATACGCTATCTAAAATGTCCAGTTGAAAAGAATATATGCAAAGAAACAGGGAAGTGTGACCATACACAGGAAAAAAATTCAATAGAAACTGTGTCTAAGGGTGGAACAGATATGGGACTTAGCCAAGGAAGACTTCAAACTAGTTATCTATAAATGTGTTTAAAGAAATAAAGGAAATCACATTTAAGGAATTAAATGAAAGTATAACAACAATGATGCATCAAATAGAGAATGTCAATAAAGACATAAAGATTACTTAAAAAAAAGAATCAGATAGAAATTCTGGAGATGAAAAGTATGACAACTGAAATGAAAAATTCACTAGAGGGTATCAATAGCATATTTAAGCTGGCAAAATTAAAAAAAAACAGTGAAATTTAAAGATAGAACAAGAATTACAAGAAATTACAGAAATAAAAATTAATGAAAAATATGAACAAAGTCTCAGAGATGTGTGGAACATCATCAAGCACCAACATAAATGTCCCAGAAGGCAAGGAGACAAAGAAAGAGGCAGAAGAAATATTTTAAAAATAATGGCTGAAAACATCCCAAATTTGATGAGAAACATTAATCTACCTATCTGAGTTCAACAAACTCCAAGTAGATAAACTCAAAGGGATTCACACCTGCATACATCATAGTCAAACTGTTGAAACCAAAGACAAAGAGAAACTCTTGAAAGCATCAAGAGGAAACAGCTCCTCATAAACTCCTCACAGTAAGATTTACAACTGACTTTTCTTCAGAAACAAAAGGGACTGGAAGGCAGTGGGGCAACATATTCAAAGTGCTGAAAGATAAAACAAACCTGTGAACTAAGAATTCTTTTTATTTTTATTTTAGTTGTGATTTAGGTGAAAGTTTACAGACCAAATTAGTTTCTCATTAAGCAGTTAATACACAAATTGTTTTGTGACTTTGGTTGCCGGCCTTGCAATGCGTCAACACTTTATCCTTCTCCACCCTAGATTCCCTGTTTCCTTTGGTCCAGTTTTCCTTCCTTCTTGTCTTTGCTTTTGGACTAGTGTGCCTATTAGTATCATATACATGATTGAACATGGTGAATTTGGATTTTGTCCTACATTTTTCTTCCCTTCTGTGTCTGGAACCCTCTATTGTGATCCCCGCTGGAGCAGTCGGTGGTGGTAACCAGGCACCATCTGGTTGTTCTGGGCTCAGTCTGGTGGAGGTTGAGGTAGTTGTAGTCCATTAATCCTTTGGACTAATCTTTCCCTTGTGTCTTTCGTTTTCTTCATTCTCCTGTGCTCCAGCTGGGATGGGACCAGTAGAAGTATCTAGATGGCTGCTCGCAGGCTTTTAAGACCCCAGTTGCTGCTCACCACAGTTGGATGTAGAACATTTTCTTTATAGACTGTGTCATGTGAATTGAGCTAGATGTCCCCTGAGACCATGGTCCCCAGCCCTTAGCCCTGTAGCTCTGTCCCTCAGGGCATTTGGAAGTGTCTATGAAGCTTCTACGACTTTGCCCTTGTCAAATTGTACTGAATTCCCCAGTATTGTGTACTGCCTTACCCTTCACGAAAGTTACCACTTATCCACTATCCAGTTAGTGTTTTTCGCACTCTATCCATCCCCTCCCTTATAACCATCAAAGATTGTTTCTTTCTGTATGGAAACATTTTTACGTGTTTTTATAATAGTGGTCTCATATAGTATTTGTCCCTTTTGTGAATGACTTAATTCACTCAGAATAATGCCTTCCAGATTCATCCATGTTGTAATATGCTTCCCACATTCAACGCTGTTCTTTATCATTGCGTAGTATTCCATTGTGTTTATGTACCATAGTTTGTCTATACATTCATCTGTTGATGGGCACTTAGGTTGTTTCCATCACTTTGCTATTGTAAATAGTGCTGCAGTGAACATGGGTGTGCGTATGTCTATTCATGTGATAGCTCTTATTTCTCTAGGATATATTCCTAAGAGTGGGATTGCTGGATCATATGCCATTTCTATTTCTAGCTTTTTAAGGAAGCACCATAGCATTTTCCAAAATGGTTGTACTGTTTTGTATTCCCACTATAAGAATTCTTGATAAGGAAAACTATCCTTCAAAAATGGAAATAAAATAAATATATACCTAGCTAAACAAACATTGAGGGAATCTGCTATCAGATCTGCCTTGAAAAAAATACTAAAGGAATTCAGGCTGAAAGGAAATAACACTAGATGGTAACTTGAATCCACTCTAAGAAATAAGGAGCTCTGGTAAAAGTGACTTTGTAAGTAAACATAAAATTTATTATAATTGTGTGTGTATATCTATATATCTGTATACACACAAACACACACACATATGTCTTTTCTTAATTGCTTTAAAGACAACTGCATAAGAGAATAAGTACAAAACTGTATTGTTGGACTTATATATTGATCTAGTATACGTGACAATAATATCACAAGAAGGTAGGAGGGAATGCCACTGTCTTAATCTAGGTTCTCTAGAGAAGTAAAACCAGTAAAGCGCATAAATATATATATATATACACGTGTATATATATATAGAGAGAGATTTATATCAAGGAAATGGTTCACGCAGTTGTAGAGGCTGTGGGTCAGGAAAGAGGCTTCTCCTGGCGAACCCAAGATCTGCAGGCTGGAGAGCAGGGCTATTGTTCATAGGCTGCGAAGATTGATGAATCCCAAGATCAGCAGGCAAGACTGCAGGTAAGCTGCTAGCTCAAGCCCCAAGAACCAGAGTTCAGATGAACAGGAGCCAGCTGCAGGATCTAGAACGAGCAAAAGCCCTGGCAAGGAGAGAGGAAGCGCTAGGCAGCAGAGAGCGGAGTGGTGAAGGCTGAATGGGGTGGTGAGCTCACACAGGCCCCACCCCCACCGGTGCAAACAGCAGATCGCATCATGAGGATGATCAGGTATCAAATCTCAACATGAAAGTGATCACTACATTACATGACTGCCAAAACACTGAGAATCACGGCCCAGCCAAGTTGACACACAATCTGAACCATCACAGCCACTATACTGAAGCAAAGTTCCAATAAATGAATTAAAATGGTAGAATAGAAAGTTTGTATTTAATACAATAAAGGCAGTAAAGAAGGAACAGAGAAACAAAAAAATGCAGGAGACATGCAGAAAACAAGTAGCAAGATAGTAGAAATAAATCCAACCATATTAATAATTCAAGTTTTCAATAGATTATTCATCTCAATCAAAAGGCAGAGATTGTCAGACTGGATCAAGATAATAAGATCCAACTATGCTGTCTATAAGAGACTTACTTTAGATTTAATGTCACAAATAAGCTGAAAGTAAAAGCATGGGAAAACGTACATTCAAATGAACAATATTAAAAAAAAAAAACAACCTGACAAGAATGCAGAGCAACAGAAACTTTCATTCATTGCTGGTGAGAAAGCAAAATGACAGAGACATTTTGGAAGACAGTTTGGCAGTTTCTCTGACAAAACGAATCAAAGCCCTACCCTATGATCCAACAATCATGTCACTAAGTATTGATTCAACTGATTTGAAAACTTATGTCTGCACAAAAACCTGCACATGAGTGTTTATAGGAGTTTTATTTATAATCGCCCAAAACTGGAAGCTACCAAGATGTCTTTAAACATATAAATGCATAAGCAAATTGTGGTATAAACATACAATGGAATATTACTCAGAGATAAAAAGAAATGAGCCATCAAGCCATAAAAAGGCATGGGTGAATCCTAAAAGATATTGCTAAGTGAAAGAAGCCAGTCTGAAAAGGCTACATATTCAATGATTCCAAATCTATGCCATTGTGGAAAAGGCAAAACTATAGACAGTAAAAAGATTGGTGGTTGCCAGAGTTTGGTGGGAGATAGGGTGGAGTGTTGAATAGATGAAGCCCAGGGGATTTTTTAGGATAGTGAAATGATTCTGTACGATATTACAGTTGTGGCTATGTGACACTATGCATTTGTCAAAACTTTAAAGCAAAGGAGTAAATTTTACTTATGAAAACATTAAAAAGAATTTAGTAGGTTTGGGGAACCCCAGAATTGAATACAGAATGTAATAAAACAACAGTCTAACTCAATTAAAAATGTGTGAAACTACTTCATTGAAGAGGGTGGGAGAAAAGGTCTAAAAAGATGCTGACCTAAGTAACGTTGGAAAAGAGTGGCATCTATAAAACTAAGGGCAAAAGAAACTCTACATAAGCACTGTCTCTAATTGATAAAGTTGTATACTACAGGGGAATGGGTTACAATTCTGATACTGCTATACATGTATTCTGGAATTGAACAGTTACGTAAATTAACGTCAGATGGTGGGAGCCAGGTTTCTCACTGCTGGAGTGGGTGTTTATAGGTAAGCAAGAGGAGGAGGCTAGAATGATTCACACGGTAATGGGTTAGAGTTGGAGACATCAATATATACTCATATTCTGTTCAATATAAATACAGATGTTTACACATAAAAATATTTATAGACATGTATATACATGGGCTAATATATACACATATAATTCCTTGCTCTGTCACTTGAGTGGGTCTAGAAGCAGCAACACTCCTTTAACAATGAACACACCAAGTGCCCAGATCTTGGTTTCTCATACAATTCTCCAATAAAAGGAGCTAGGCCACCTATGGTGATTCTAGGACTGGGGCAAGAAATGTATGAGATGAGCCTGGAGTATCTTGCAGTGCTAGAAATGAGAAAGTTTTGAAAACATACAAACATAAACCAAAAACAAAATGAAACCCAATCTTGGGAGTAGGTCAAAAGGACAGAGGAACTTCAATGGCCAAAACTGGAACAATTTGAGCAATTAAACAAGTGAAGTGGCACTGGATCATGACCCAAATGATAAAATAAATATCCATGAGTCCATACTGATATAAATAAATAATAAATGAGATAGAAGATACAAATCGCCCATGAAAAATAATTCTAAATAATTTATATACATATTCCTCCCTCAAAAAAAAAAAAAAAAAAAAAAAAAAAGAGCATAACTTCCCACTCTTTAAGTGTGGGCTTACTTTACAGTGGAGAAAACTGACAGATACTATGCCATCCAGGTGATCAAGGTCATCATCAACAGTGTTAAGTCAGTTGTTAGTATGTATCCTTGAAAAGATGTGATGAAAATGGCACATTATTTCTGTGGTTTTCCTCTCTAAAACCCATAACTAAGGCTAATCATGAGAAAAACATAAGACAAATCCTGGCTGAGGAACATTCTGCAAAATACCTGACCAGTGCTCCTCAAATCTGTTAAGGTAATTAAAATCAAGGAAAGTCTGTGAAACTGTCACAGTCAAGAGGAGCAAGTGTTGCAAGTTATACAATTGTTCAAAAATATTCACTCCTTCCCTACAACCTCATGGGAGGAGCATTCTTCACCACTCAGTTAATGTTGGACTTGGCCCCTTATGACTTGCTTTGACCTCAGCTGGGTAGAGTGTACTTCCTTGACCTTGGGCTTGGCTATGAGATTTCTTAGCCAATGGGAGTTAACAGATGTGATATAAGCAGAGGCTTAAAATGTGCTTGAAAGGTTGAACTTGTTGCCTTATCCCTCTGCCATGGCCATGCCAACTTCCCCTGGGCAATTTTTGCTTCTCTAACTGGACCTCAGAATGAATATTCATGGAGAGAGCCACCCAGCTAAGCCCCATCTAGATCAGCTAGTCTCCAGCCAACCTGCAGAGGTTGAGAAATAATGCTAATTGTCATATGCCACTGAGATTTAAGAGTGGCCGTTGTTTATCAAGAGCGAGCTAATACAGGAAGCATCTTTATTTCATTATAATGTATCATCTGTATATAATTTTACTTTACAGTGCCTTAACATCTCCAAGCACCTTTATGCATTCAATGCCCGGCAACATACAAGGCACTACACATACAGGTATGAAAAAAACACTCAGCCATATTAGAATAATGTTTTGTGCTCACTAAAAAAATATCCAACTGAGAATGTCAAGCCATGAAACAGGTTTTAGGCAGTCTAACTTTGGTAGCCTGTCAGTAACAGATGACAGCTGTCTTCTTGATTTGTCCACATGGAGTAAATCTAGAGGGAGAAGATTAGGAATAACAGTTCTACAGGTTTCAAAAAAAGCTGTGCAATAGTAGTTAACATTTCCATAGGAACTCTCTGGATGTGGAGTTCCTATGTCCCCCTCTGGGGAGCCTCATTTCAGGTTAAAGGGGCTTATGTATGGAGGAGGTGGTAGTATCTTACAAATTCTCAGAGATTAATTAAAAACTTGGGGAAAAAAAGAGGTGGAAAGATTTTTTTAAAAATGTGCTTAGGATTTTACTGTCAACTGGTGAAGCAGAATGTGACCTCCACCTACCACAGATCTATTGGGTGAACTTCCAGATGGTTTGAAATTCCAGGAGTCTACTTTTCCAGAATGAGAAGCTTAAATTCAGTGCTTGGTACAGAGCCTGGCACAAAACAGAAATTCTATAAATCTTTGTAGAATGAGTGAAAGTTTATAGTTTTAATAAAAATAACAGCAATAACAGTCGTAGTAGTTAAGATGATGTGCCAGGTGCTTATTCAGTACCAATTCCACATCGCCTACATTTTATAAATGAAGGAACTTGCCAAAGGTGGCATTAGCAAAGCCCAATTTTGGGCCACATTAGCAAAGCCCAATATTGGGCCAGTAAGCGAGTTGGCCCAGTTTCCTCCACAATACTGAGTCACTTGAGGTTTCTAGTCTAGTGCCAGAAGTTAATGATGAGCTAGGAATTGGTTCAGGGCATCTGTTGTTTTTTAAACGATGTGGTGGAGGAAGTGACTTCTTTGATGCCAAATCTAGGCTGCGGGGAGTACAAACTTTAGCAGAGGGAAACAGTGAGGGGCATGATGTTGGGGGCGCTGCTGGCTCTGGCTGGGGAAGTCTGGGAGGAGAAAATGGGTTCAGAAGACAGCAGGGGATGGGGGGCAGCACGGAGCCAAGGCCAAGAAGGATGAGGGGTGGCAGTCAGGACCCCTCACAGCATCTTACCTGAGCTGCAGGGGTGCTTAGGGGGTGGGCCTGAGCGGGTGTCTGCTGCTGGCCCTGTCCCTCCCTGCACAGGTGCTGGGCAAGGGACACGGGGTGGTACTGTGGAGCCAGAGGCTAGGGTTGGGGCTGGGGCAGGGAGCATGGAGTCCCCAAAGGCAGGAGTGTAAGAGAAAGAGAGGGAGGGGTGGGAGAGAGGGAGAAAGAGACTGAGGAGGGAGAGAGCTCAGCAAGTTACTAACTTCTCAGAGCCTCAGTTCTCTAATGGTATAAAAGGAGATACAAGGCAGGAGCTAATGTGAGGATTGAATACGATATATATTAGGCTGAACCACATGAAAGTGTCATTTTTCTAGGTTAGTGCAAAGTCAAAACATGGACCATTACGTGTGGTTCACGGTAATGCACTTGAAAGCATAGAACAGGCCCAAGAGCCTGTTTAATCACAGCCACACTGCATTATGCTTATGCAAGATTTTTTTTTTTTAATGCTATAGTGAATATTCTTTCCCTTTACTGTGAACTTAATGCATTTCACTTTTTACTTTTCACTTCTCAGTTGGGAAATTTCTGGCATATAGGTTGAATGAAACACAAGGTTATTCTGTTGTGACTTCCCGCTGGTGTGCTGTGAAATTCCATTCTCCTGAGGAGAACTCTTTGGCCCTTACAGGCCCTTTCTCTCGAAGGCCTAGGGAAGTCCCAGGCTTCATGCTCTTCTTCATCAGTTTCAGGAGGCCCCTTAGTCTTTGCTGTGAATCTGGGAAGGGCACACAGAAGCTAGCAAATCAAAAGGCAGTGGGTTGAATGGTGCCTTCAGCCAGTCCACAGTCGCATCTTGAAGCAAACCTCAAGAACAGGGAAGTCTTTCTAAAGACTTAATTTCACACACAGGGGTGATTTCCTTGGGGGCTGGTAGATCCCCAAATGGGATTTATAGTTAGCACAAGCCTGAACTGAGTTATAAAAAGTTAAAATCATCATCCTCATCCTCATCCTCATCATTAATGATATAAGGATGGTGGGGAAGGAGGGAGCTATTCTGATATTCTTGTTGCCCAGCACTCCATGAATTGTCCTGTTTCCAGACCTTTATATACACTTCCCCCTTCCTGCTCCATGTCTTCTCCACCTGACAAAATCCTTTACCACCTTCAAGATTCAGCGTAGATGTCACCTTCTCTGGGAAGATTTCTTCCTCAGCCTTAATTAGGTACTCTCTCCTTTGTATCCTCATGGTGCTCGGCACCCATTCTTGTTTTTGTATTTCTCAGGATGTACTATAATCACATACCTCTCGGTATCACCCTTAGATGGCAAATATCTTGAAAGGCTGAGCTGAGTTGTTTCATTTCTACACCTCTAGCACCTGGTACTGTGGCTGGCCTGGAGAAAGCTCTTAAGTATTTTGTTTTTCTTCTTTTAAAATAGAATTTATTTTTTGGAGCAGTTTTAGGTTTACAGAAAAATTGTGCAGGCAGTACTAAAAATACTTTCCCTTTTCCTTCCTGCACACTTTCTCCTATTATTAACATCTTGCATTCAGTGTGGTACATTTATTATAATTGATGAAACAATATTGTTAACTAAAGCCCATAGTTTACATTAGGGCTTACTGTTTGTGTTTTGACAGATATATAATATCGTGTGTTCACCATTACAGTATCATACAGAATAATTTCACTGCCCTAAAAATGCCCTGTGCTCTAAAAATCCCAGCTTCCATAAATGCAATATTTTATTAATGAACAAAGGAATTACTAAAGGAAGAATTGAGAGAGGTCAGCCTTCAAAGGAGATTTTCTCTTACCCCATTCTTCATCTTACTTCATCTATCTTCCTGTTGGCCTGAGTTCTGCACCCTTTGTGGGATCTGTGCTGTTTCTAGCCCATTCATGTAACACTTCTATTACAGGCTGAAACATGTAGCTTTAAAAACAGTGTTTTAAGCTCTTAGAAGGCACAGACTGCCTAGAATTAGGTTGCAAATGCATGTCTTTGGTCACTAGTGGTAAAAGAGTTTGGAGAGATCTTTCCGTGAAAAGGGCTTTATAAAACTGTTATAAAGAGCAGTCTTTTTAACACTGCAAGGAAATGCCAAGTTTCTTTTCAAAGGTTTTACGAGGATGTAGGGGAAGGGGGTAACCTTAGGTCCCTTCCAATCCTGTCTTTATGATTCTACTTATTGACTTGCAAAGAGGCTACACTTGTTCTTATTCAGGATAAACACTTTCTTTTTTTTAATGCATTGATGCATATCTTGCCTCTCATATTTGTGAACTTAAGTTCATTCCATGCCTTCTTCTCTCTGAACATATAATTTACTGAAAAAAACACAGATATATTCTAAATCCTCCTGCACCCCTTTCACAACCATGCCCTCCCTTTCTCCTGGCATACAAACTTCTTTCTAGAAATATACATAATACAGAGGTCCCCAGGCTGCAGAAAATTCCACTGCAGCTTGCTTGGCCTGCCTTGTGATTTAACATTAGAATTCCAGCTCCTTTGCATGGCCAGCCTTACAATTTTGCCTTAGAATTCCAGCTCCTCGGCCATCTAAGATGCATCAGTTGGTT
This sequence comes from Dugong dugon, assembly GCA_030035585.1. NCBI lineage: Eukaryota > Metazoa > Chordata > Mammalia > Sirenia > Dugongidae > Dugong > Dugong dugon. Next base: position 97,589,588 of record CM057462.1, read on the forward strand.
CCAACCCACCTGGAGCAAAGGAGAATGAAGAGCACCAAAGACACAAAGAAAATATTAGCCCGTGAGACAGAAAGGGCCACATAAACCGGAGACTCCATCAGCCTGAGACCAGAGGAACTAGATGGTGTCTGGATACCACCAATGACCACCCTGACAGCGAACACAACAGACAGTCCCTGACAGAGCAGGAGAAAAGTGGGGTGCAGAACTCAAATTCTAGTAGAAAGACCAGACTAGTTTGACCGAGACTGGTGGGACCCTGGAAGGCATGGCCCTTGGACTCTCTCTGTTAGCCCAAAATTAAAACCACTCTCAAGGCCAACTCTTCAGACAGAGATTAGACTGGACTATGGGACATAAAATGATGCTCGTAAAGAGTATGCTTCTTAGCTCAAGTAGATACATGACACTAGATGGACAGCTCCTGTCCAGAGGTGAGATGAGAAGGCAGAGAGGGTCAGGAGCTGGTGGAATGGACACAGGAAATCCAGGGTGGAAAGGAGGAGTGTACTGTCACAGTGCAGGGAAAGCAACTAGGGTCACATTGCAAGGTGTGTATAAATTTTTGTATGAGAAACTAACTTGAATTGTAAACTTTTACTTAAAGCACAACAAATAATAATAATAATAATTCCAGCTCCTTTCCTTGGCCTGTCCCGTAAAAATCCTGGCACCTGCATAGTATGATTAAGAATGTTACTGACATAACTTGTATGAACTCCCTACTTGTAAACGCCTTAAAAATAACATTTTCCCTCTCCCTTGCAGTGCAGTCTTGACAGCAGCAGCCCCAACTGCTTCCTTTCCTTGAGCAGCAAAATAAAGTCACCTTTCCACTCTCCCACCTCAATCTCTTGTTTATTGGCTGAAATGAGTCGCGCTGAGCAAAACTTGGGGTTTCCACCCAGTAACATACTTGTTCCATTTGTGATCTTTCCCCAGAAAGCAGACCTGCCCCCAGTTCAAGCCAGCACCGAGCTATTATTGTGAAATTGTTTTCCTATATCTGATTATGGTGAACTGCTAGTTTTTGTTTGTTTTACAGAATTTTTGGCAGGGGGAATTAAATCTGGCCTCTTTCAGTGTCCCAAGTCAGGATGAATCTACCCCTCTTCCATACTCTGGCATAAAAACTTAACGCAATGACACTATGCACATGTCTTTTCCTTCCATCTCTTTGAGAGAAGAGACCAGATCTGCTTTCCCACTCTATCTGCAGCATCTAGCCCAGGGCCTGACACCTAGGAGGTGCTTGATAAAGGTCTTTTGAATGAATGGCTGAACAGGTGAATGGTAAGTTAATAGAAGGCTATGTCTTTTTACCAAGGAGGCCCTTGGAAGCACAGTGTGACTTAGTTTAGCACCTGAAGGGCTAGTGGTAATAGAAAGATTACAAGGTGGAGAAGTTTATGTAGGGGTTGGGGACTAATGATGGCAGGGAAGTTCTCTCTGAAGAGGAAAGGGAAGAAAGATAGTGAAAGAAAGTTAAATGGGGGAAGAAGTGAAATGGGGCAGGGGGAATAGAAAAGAGGAGTAGAGAAAGAAACCGTGTTTGTCAGATTAGGCTCTTCCTCCTCACCTCCCTCAGCTCCAGGACCCACTGAGCTCCTTTGGGTCTCCATCTGTAGTCGTCCCCACCTGCTCGATTCTGACCAGAAGAAAAGCAGAGCAGGGTCAGGAATTTGGAACAGATAGAGAAATCCATCCCCACCCCCCCCACAAAAAAAGAAGAAACCAAACTCATTGTCACTAAGTCAATTATAATGACCCAACAGGACATAGTAGAACTGCTCTGTAGGGTTTCCGAGGAGCAACTGATGGAATCCAACTGCCAGCCTTTTGGTTAGCAGCCGAGCTCTTCACCACTGTGCCACCAGGACTCCTTGGAAATGAGGATGGCAAGACTGCTTCTCATGTACTTAGGACATGTTATCAGGAGGGACCAGTCCCTGGAGAAGGACATCATGCTTGGTAATGTAGAGGGTCACTGAAAAAGAGGAAGACCCTTGAGGAGATGGATTGCCACAGTGGCTGCAACAGTGGGCTTAAGCATAGCAATGATTGTGAGGATGGCACAGGACCAGGCAGTGTTTTGTTCTGTTGTACATAGGGTCACTATGAGTAGGAATCAACTCCACAGCACCTAATAACAACAACATCTGAAACTAGAATGCAAGGGGCAAGTGGTGAGATGCAGATGGAGGGATAAATATGGACCAGTTACTGAAGGGACTTAAAAGCTAATTTGGACTTTATCCTGAGGGCAATGGGAAAAAAGCATTAAAAATTTTAAACATAGGAGGGCTGTTATCAAGTTTTCCTTTTAGAAAGAACTAAAATACGTGCAGTGTGAATATGAATGGTAGGGGACAGGACTGGCGACAGAGAGTTCAGACTGAACTATTCCAGATTAGAGATGCTGGTAATCTGAACTGAGTGATGGTGGCAATGGAGAGGCATATATGGATTTAAGAAATAATAGGGATAAGATTAACATGTTTCTTTTTGGACATGGGGCGTCATGAAGGAGAAGAGCAAAGGTTAATGTCCAGGTTTCAGACTTGTGAGGGGGTAATTGGTCGCACCAGTCACCAAGATGGGAACCCAGAGCAGGAGCAGTTTTGGGGAGGGGATGAATTCAGTTTTAGACATATTGAGCTGGATGCGTATATGGTATAGCCAAAAAGAAATGTCAAATAGGAAGTTGGTTATATGGCTTTATAAGCCAGGAGAAGAATCTGGGCTCGGTAATGGTTTGAACAGATGGGTGTAATGGAATCCTACTGGGGAAGGAGTTGAAATTATTGACAAGCAGGTAGCTGAAGTGATGAAGTCTAGGTTGTAAAATGGAATTAATAATAATTTCTTTGTTGTCATGCTGCAGAGAATGAGGCTGGAAGCTTGACAAATTCTGACACATAGATGCATAGACTTTATAAGAGCAAAAGACACATTCTCAGCAAAGGATGCTCAGATATATCACCTAAGGAATGTAAGGTGAGTGTGGCCTCTCAGGTTTCCCCAGTTCACAGAACAACTGCCTAGGTTGGTGGTGGTGATGATGTTTCACCTGTCCAGGATGAGGTCCTGCCAGGGTGCAGGAAGCCCCGAGTAGGAGCTTATCAAGTCTCTTAGACCTCCAAATATATTATACCCAAATTCCAGTATAATTACTTTATTTAAACGGGTGCAAAAACTGCCACTAAAGCCCTCATTGTTGTTTTTGTTAGGTGCTGTTGAATTGATTCTGATTCATAACGATATATGTGACAGAGTAGAAGTGCCCCACAGGGTTTTCTAGACTCTGATCTTTATTGGAGCAGATCAATAGATCTTTTCTCCTGCAAAGCCATTGGGTGGGTTCAAACTGCCAACCTTTTGGTTAGCAGCCAAGTGCTTAACCATTGCATCACCAGGGCAAAGGTGCCATGTACAGTCCCTTACTCTGCCACCAGTGTCATCATGCTACATTGTTCTAGGTTTTAAAACAATGACCAGGCATGTCACATGTGTAGTTACATTGTAATGGTGAGCAGTGTATAATCAGCGCAAGACCTAGAAAGGGCTTAGCGTGGCAGGCCTGGCTAAGACCCTCAACAACTGGTTCATAGAGTAGTCCTGAGGATTAAACGATGTGAGGAAAAAAAGCGCTTAATACAATGCCTGACAAAAAACTCAGGGTTCAATAAATCTTAGCTGCTATTGTCATACTGCTATTACTACTACTATAGCAATTATTAGTGTAAAGGAAGTGAAGACAAGAAGAGCTAATATTGAGACAAAGAAGGAGGAGTCTGGAAGTCATGAAGAAATTGAAAAAGTAGTAGAGTGGGAGTAACTGAATGAGAGAGTTGGAAGGCAGGTTGCCATTAGTGAGTGTGGTGTTTGAATTTGAGATTTAAGAAATGAAATAGTTCAAGGAATGACAGGAGTTTAGCAATCTAGGATGGAAGTGGGAGTGTGGATGGTATGAAATGGGAAAAATGAGATGAAGGTCAATGGCACTAAAGAGGTCAAAGAAGAAAGAGACTGGGGAATCGGGTGGGTCATCCATGTGGCTACGGAGCTCTCCCAGGATGGCAGCATAACTTAGATTAGAGGTGACAATTATGAATAGGTACTAATGTCTTCAACAGAACAAGGGAACACCTGAACCTTTGCTGGTAAGATTCCCATGCCTGAGAGCATCTTTGGCTCCTGTGGTTTTAGCAGAGCTGTATGTGCACCAAGGAAACTTGGTGATGCAATTGTTACACGCTTGGCTGCTAACTGAAAGGGCAGTGGTTTGAACCCACTAGCGGTTCCTTGGAAGAAAAGACCTGATAATCTGTTCCCACAAAAATGACAGCCTAGAAAACCCTATGGGGCAGTTCTACTTTATCATATAGGGTCACTATGAGTGACAATCAACTCGAGGCACACAATAACAACATATGTGCACTACTTCTATCCTTGACAGATTTCTGTCCACCCTCTAACTTGAGGAAGTCACTCTATTGGGCCAGTTATCAGAGAGCTGCTGGAATAGTGTATTTAGGCCAAAGCTGGCTGTTTGGAATACATCGATGTACTGTACCATTCTTCCAGTCCAGGCAAGTTGCCCTGGTTCCAGAAAGAAAGACCCTTAAGATCTACTTGACTGAACATCATGAAATCTGCACTCATTCTAATTTAGAATGCAGAGACTTGTGTGGTGACTCATACATCTGAAAAGCTCAGATTAAGTAGTGGTGATCTCAGCCATGATTCACTGATGAAGACTGGAGAGTGATTCATCTCCTTTATGTGCTTGTCCTTGGGAGTCACGAAGCTTAGAGTTCTTTCTTCGGAAGAACACACAGTACTCAAGGAAAGATGCTGGGTCATCCTGTTGTGGTATTTTAGTAATTACACAGAGTTATTAAGTACATTTTTTTAATAAGGTGATTTTCTTTAGTTCATTTTATTTCCTTCTATAACCCATAAGATGCTCTTGTGCTGTAATGACTCACCGCTAATCAATTAGGGAATGCAAGGATGCTTTCCAGCCAAAGGTATATTTAGTCAACCATTGGTGCATACTCACAATCCTGTGAGCTGTAGGGACTATTGTATCTTTCTCAGTATCTATTTGTTACCAGGGAGTAACTTTTGTCTTGAAAGAATAACTGGGCTTAAATGAATTTGTAAGCTACTAAGAAAAAAAAAAAAAAAAGTTGTAGTAGAGTCAACTCTGATTCATAGCGATCCTATAGGACAGAGTAGAACTGCCTCATAAGGTTCCCAAGGAGTGGCTGGTGGGTTTGAACTGCTGATCTTGTGGTTATCAGCCAAGCTCTTAACCACTGTGCTGCCAGGGCTCCAAGACACTAAGAGTAAATACTAATAAAAAAACCTACTTAAAAGTAAAAATGAATTCTGTAATTCATCCCGAGATTAGTGACTCTTGCATACCAGTAAAAGCATTATGTGGAATTAAAATCAATATCCAAAAGCTCTATCCAAAAAAAGGAAAGAACACAATTTGACCACAATAAATATTTATTTGCTTGCCTACTATGTGTCCAAGCACTGTGCTGATCCCTCAGGCATAGGTAGGAATTCCTCCTAGCACCTTGTGCTAATACTCACTTGTAAATTAAACAATCATTTCCCATGCCATCTGATACGTCTATAACCCTCCTCCCCAGTCTGTAAAATGTAGAGCTAACATTTATACTGAATACATACATGTCTAAGTACTAGACACGTATTAACTCATTTAATGATTAAAATAACCTTGGGTGGTAAGTACTATTATTATCATTATCTTCATTTTTATACACAGGGACACTGAAGTACAGAGACATTAAATAATAATAATAATAATATTGGATAGAAAAGTTTGAGAAATTGGGGTTGTCTAGTCATGAGAGCTTATGGAATTAGAGAAATAATTAGTGGCTGGAAATATATCTGAATTGTAGAAAATTATATAAAAGGACTGTCACGTAAGGGTAAGTGCTTATGAAACGGAGAAACCATAGTAGTCACAAAACAGTGTTTGAAATTTGATGATTTTGATTTTGAATTCCCTTTCAGGCACTTATAGCCATGTGACCTTGAATCTCAGTTCATCTACAAAATGAGTGCAATAGTAATACCTACTTTATAGTGTTATTGTAAAAATGTAGCCAAATAATTCATGCAAATTGTCTGGCATGTAAAAAATGGTAGCTATTATTACTAGCTACTCCCATTTATTCATTGTATGTTGACACAGAACTTATGTTCTTCTAGTAGGCAGAAAACTGCTGTTACTTAACAAAGCAAGAAAACAAAGGGTCTGACCATTATCTTAATGCTTTCTTTACCAAGATTTGTACCCTTTGGGCTGGCTGAGATATATTTATTGAGTGAACAAATGAATGAACATCTGGATACAATCGCTTGCTTTTATTTATTATATTGTGTCTCCTTCAAACACGTTACCTTTTTTTGTTGTTGTTGTGCTTTAGATGAAAGTTTACACAGCGTATTAGTTTCCCATACAGTAATGTGTACACAAAGAGTTGTTTGACATTGGTTGCAATCCCCGCAACGTGTCAGCATTCTCCCCATTTTCACCCTGAGTTCCCCGTTTCCATTTGTCCAGTTTTCCTGCCGCTTCCTGCCTTCTCATCTTTGCTTTTGGGCAAATGTTGCCCTTTTGGTCTCGTATAATTGATGGTTCTAAGGAGCACTTTCCTCACGGCTGTTATTGCTTATTTTATAGGCCTGTTATTTGGCTGAAAGGTGATCTCCAGGAGTAGCTTCAGATCCAGGTTAGAAGGGTGACTAAGGGCCACAGTCTCGGTGGTTCCTTCAGTCTCTATCAAACCAGTAAGTCTGGTCTTTTTTACAAATTTGGATTTTGTTCTACATTTTTCTCCCTCTCTGTCTGGGACCCTCTATTGTGGTCTCGGTCGGAGCGGTCTGTACAACCACTTATTTTTGAACTGTTGATTCATTCATTCAGTCACTCAATATTCAGCAAATAGTCATTGAGTGCCTACTATGTGCCAGATGAATTTACTAGGCAACGGAAGAGACAGACATTAATTAAATAAATTTATGCATAAATTAAAAATCATAACTGATGAATTTCTGCAAAGTATGTCATAAGGAGAGTTGAACTAGTTGAGCCATTTACATTTCACATGCCATTTGTAGATTTTGAGCCAGTTGACAGATGGAAGTTGATTCCATGAATTCAAAGCTGAACATAGAACACCACTTGTAACAGGCTTTGCTCATCTGGGAGGGTGAAGTTTACTTTGCAGGAATACATTTTTCTTGTAAAGCTAAACTGTGAGAGGGCAAAGCATTCTTCCTTCTCATCAAGGCTAATTGTTTTACTTGTAACCTAGAGCTAGTCCTTCTAGCCCCTATTTCTATCCACAACATAAAGAAATAAGAATCCTTATGGGCGAAGCAGAACTTCAAGCTAAGTTCCATTTGATAGAATGATACAATGTGGTCATTGATTCCATTCCCAGTGACTGAAAGTGTTCTGCAGTGGGAAACTTGTTTTAGTGTCCAAATCCCAACAGCTCAAAGTAAAAATGAGGCTGCTCTAATGCTATGCCAGCTGCTTTAAAATTACTTTTACTTTGCCTGTGTCAGGCAAATTCATCTTCTCTAGGGAAAGCTCATTGTTTCATGCTTGAGTCAAAATTTTTCATAGTAATTAAGAGGCAAATTATACTGTATCATGTAGCATCATCACAGATATTTAATGAGTATCCCCTGGGTATGTTTAAATGTGCTGGGCGTAGCCATGAATTTTGAGTTTCTAGAGGTGTGGGAGCCACTGGTTTACTAAATCTGATAAACAGTGTTAGTATCTGAAGGTTTCATTGTTTTTATTATTTTGGAGTGACACCACAGCCTGTTGGACTAAGAGCTAATGGTTTGTCCTGATCAGGTGTTTTAGGAAATAGTAGAACCAGACACCATGAAAATAAATCACAAATAAACCTTCAGACTACTATATGAATTGCCTTGATGAAGCTAAGATGGTAACAATATGCTATATATTGCGCTTATTATGTGCCAGGACTAAATTCTTTGCATATATTATTTAATTCATCCTAGGATGAAGAGAATAAACCTTGGTGGTACAATGGTTAAGCGCTCGTCTGCTAACCAACAGGTTGGCAGTTTGAACCCACCCAGAGGCTCTGCTGCAGAAATACCTGGTGATCTGCTCCCACAAAGATTATAGCCTAGAAAACCCTATGGGGCAGTTCTACCCTGTCATGTGGGATTGCTATGAGCTGCAATCAATTTGATGGCACGTGGTGGCACAGTGGTTAAGAGCTCAGGTTGCTAACCAGAAGGTCGGCAGTTCGAATCCACCAGCTGCTCCATGGAAACCCTATGGGGCAGTTCCACTCTGTCCTATAGGGTCTCTATGAGTTGGAATTGACTCAACAGCAATGAGTTTGAGTTTTTTTTGGTTAACAACAACAAGATGAAGAGAAAGGGTAGAAAGGGCTGAATGAACAAACAATACTGCCTTGCCTACCTCACAGTTTTTAGAGAATCAAAAGCTCTTTTAAAATGGTGATTGGTCTGGACATGTGGAAAAGCTTTCATTTGCATTATGGCTTCCAACCAAGTACTTCAGTGGAGGACCTTTTGTTCTATAGATGCACAATGAGTTTTTACTGTTGGTCGTATTTTAGGAATGGTGTTTCCTCATGGCTGCAGACAACAAACCTACCTTTTTGACTGCAGGAAGCAGGAGGAACTTGTTGTAACTATGTGATTCTGTTTATTCTTCCTCCTTTTTCCCGGAGGCCCCTTACCCTTTTGATTCTCCATTTAACACGCTTTTGGAACTACACTGAGGAACATTTTGAGAAGTGAGTCTGTATAAAGAAACAATGTGAAGTGTGTGTGTGTTGCGGTGGGGTGTGTGTAGGTAGATAGGGTACTCAAAGGATTTATCAGCCATTAGCAATGGTTTCCCAAGCAACCTGTGTGGATGGCAAAAAGCTGCTTTCAGTAACAAGAGTAATAGTGACCTTACATCTTCTCTGGTACCTGACTCTAATTTGTTTCTTACTTTTTAAATCTTTACCTGCTTGTTGACTTATTTATTACTCTTGTAACTAACCATTACATTTTTTGAAATAAGTGCCTTGCGTTTGGATCTGACTCTTTAATTTACCAAATTTAGCAAAGATGTTTACATATGTCAAGTCACATTTCTTACGATGATCTCTGTAGGCTGATAGGGCAGATGTAACTAACTCAACTTTGTGGTTAAACTGCAAATCAGAGAATTTCAGATTACAAAGTTCATAAGTAGTACCACAGAGCTAGTATCAAGAGTTTCTGACTCCTACTCCTTTATAAAGAGCCCTGGTGGCACACCAGTTAAGTGCTCAACTGCTAACTGAAAGGTTGGTAGTTTGAACCCACCAGCCGCTCCTCAGGAGAAAAGACCTGGCTATCTGTTCCTGTAAAGATTTACAGCCTAGGAAACCATATGCGGCAGTTCTACTCTGTCCTGTAGGGTTGCTATGAGTCAGAATTGACTTGAGGGCACACAACAACAACTACACTCCTTTATACTCTGCTGCCTAATATACTTTGAAGGGAGATAAAATGACTGACAGGCAGCAATAGATATGGATAGTAATGTCAAGTTTGAGCTGATTTCAGTTTCTTCTCATACCCTTTTAACCGAATAATATTTTTTTATTTGGTTGGTTGGTTGATTTTGTTTTGTTTTGTTTTTTGCCTGTCTTTTCTCATTGGTTAATTCAAATGCAGTGAAGAATGGTAGAAAAAAGACTTTGAAGTCTCACAGACTTGAGTGCTGATATCTCCTCCACTACTTATTGGATGAATATATCTGGGCAAGTTACTTACAGTTTTAAGGACCCCTGGTAGTGTAGTGGTTAAGAACTTGCTACTAACTGAAAGGTCAGTGGTTCGAACCCACCAGTTGCTCTCTGGGAGAAAGATGTGACAGTCTGCTTCTGTAAAGATTTACAGCCTTGGAAACCCTTTGAGGCAGTTTCACTTTTTCTATAGGGCCAGTCTGAGTTGGAATTGACTCAACAGCAATTCGTTTGGTTTACTTATAATTTATGAACTTCGATTTACTCAGAAAAATAGACATAGAAACAAATAAGGAGCCAGTAATATTATCTACCTCACCAGTATATTTTGAAAATTAATTCTATCTTGAAAGACACCCTGGGAAACAGAGTCAGCTCACGTTCTCATCTAGTCCAAGAAGACAGGCCAGCACATCTGGTCTGGGCACAAGGCTCATTCATGGGTCAGAGGGAAAGGAGGCAGCCTTTGCTCAGAGTACCTCTATAACCAAATTACATAAACACTCAACTTCTCAGTCATACTAGCCACATTTGAACTGCTCAGTAGCCACAAGCGCCTAGTTACATGGTGCATAGAACATTTTCATCATCATGGAAAGGTCTATTGGACAGCGCTGTTCTAGAGCAAGATTTCTCAACCTTAGCAGTTTTGAAGTCCATAACACAGATTTTGTAACATCACCTTGACTAGCCTGAAATGAAATAGGTAGATTCTATAAGTGTACACAAAAATATTTTAATAAACATGTATAATAATATTCTACTACTGTATGAAGGAGAAAAAAATAAAAATAAATTTTAATAAAATAATGTGAATTTCAACAGTAAACATAGGGTAAAATTCCATTAGAACACATAATGAGTACTCAGATACTTTATTCAGAATTGCTATGAATGCAACAGCTGCAAATATATACTGATACAGCTTTGCTGCCTTGGCAACTCAAAGTTGTTTTGCCGTCAGTGACATACTTAGATGAAATGGTCAATAATAAAAATTTTAAGCCAATCAAGTATAATCTTCCATCAGTATATATGGTCATATATTCCTGGAAAAGTCTGTGTATTTTAAAATTAAGGAAAAACAATACTTCATTTACATGTGGAACGGAGTTATGTTCTAGACGCTAATAATTCTGGACACGTTTTTCACTCACCAGAGTGTCTGTCAGGTTATTTATGAAGGGTAAATACAGGGTTATTCGTCTTTATTCAAACTGTTCCCAGAAATACAAGGCAGGTAACAACACTAGCTTGGCTTAAAATGTTAGCATTGTGTCCTTTCTTTCCTCTCTATGATGACCTAATATACCTCACATATTTCCAAAATGCATCTGGAGTATTTTCACCTCCTTCTGCTCTAGAGTTTTTGGGCTCTGATTTGCATGGCTGTTTAGACTGTGGTTACTTTGTTCAGTGAAAGATATAGCTGTAACAGTTCTGGAAAGGTTCTACCCTGAAGCCTGTAGACACACTCACAATTGGAGAGACCTAATATACTGAGGTAGCCCTGGTGGCCCAGTGGTTAAGAGCTTGGCTGTTAATCAAAAGGTTGGAAATTTGAATCTACCAGCCACTTCTTGGAAACCCTGTGGGGCAGTTCTCCTCTGTCCCGTAGGGCTGCTATGAGTCGGCATCAACTTGATGGCAATGGGTTTGGCTTTTTGGTTAATATACTGAAAGTTAATGACTCCTTAGGATTTTTAGACCCTACTCTTTAATTTTTTTGTATATGCTACTGCTTAGTGTTCTATGCCACTTTCTTAGGAGCCTAGAATTTTCTTCTGACATTGAAAATGTACTGAGATATTGATTATTAGCAAATCTCACAACAAGAAAATATCAAATGGAGGCTGAATCTACTTTTAAATACCGATATGGATAACCTAGTAAATGTCTTATACGTTTTGTCTTTGTAAATTGCCGAGTGGATATTTAAGATCAAGAAACTTACATTTAAAATTTCATGTGAAATTTTCTTTTATAGATATGAATAGGAATTTGGTCCTCATTCATTCATACATTCATTCACTTACTGGGCAAATACTTAAATCCTTATTAAATATCAGGCACTGTGCCAGCTACTGGGACCTAAGATGAATAAAACACGGATCCCACTTTCAAGTAGTTCATAGTCTAGTGGAGAAGACATACAGCGAAAAAAGTAATTATAAAACAATAGGTAAGTGCATTCACAGAAAGAGGTATGGGACACATCAGAACCAAGAGAAGAGCCATCTAAGGAGAGGATATATGTGTATATGTTATGGGTAGCTTGTGGGGCATGTCAGCAAGGACCTCTTGGATGTGATGTGTATGCTGGGTTTTAAAGGATAAGTAGGAGTAAACCAGGGAAATGTGTAGGGATTAAGAAGACTTCTCAGGCAGGGGAGGCAGCCTGAGTGAAAGCAGAGTGGCAAGAAACACCAGGGTCAATAGGGGAAACAAGAAACACCCAGGTCAGTAGGGGGAACTTCAAGAATTACAGTGTTGCTGGAACATAAATTTTGAGAAATGAGACTATGGAGGGAGGTTGTGAATGAGATTATGAATGCTTGATATTCTTGTACCTGATCCTGAGTGCAGTGAGGAAACAAAGTATTTTAAGTGTGGAATGACATGACTACGTAGACCTAACATTTCACTGTAGTAACAGAGAGAAAGACAATTTGAAAGGAGGACGAGATTATAGTGAAGTCACAACATTTTCATTTACTGTAAAGTAAATAAATATGAATAAGCATTTTATGCCAGGTGTTTATGTGAAAAATTTACCCACTTTAATGTTATTCTTTTGCTTTCTTGAAAATAATCTAAATGAAATTTAGTTTTTATGGTAGTGAACTTTAGTTCATAAAATTCTGCTTCCTGTCATGTCCTTTCTCTGATCAGGAACTTAAGATTGTTTTAGTAAAGCAGTGAATAGTCAAAAAGCACATTGATTTAACTATAACATTCTTTTAAAAAAAAAAGTTGATATGGTATTTTCATTTAAAAATAATTTTGGCATAACCAAAGCACAACGTCTTTATGTTTCCAAGATGATATTAGTCTTCTTAGACTCAAAGTGATCATTCACTTAAAGGAATTTGAATTTATTTTTGAATATATCAAATATATGTAGAACATATTTGAATATATATTGAGTATATTTTTAAAGTTATCAGTTGTATTTTAATATTGCAAAGAATATTTGGCCTGTTTGTCAGATAGACTAATCTACGTTTTCTGTTTATGTCTTTTAAAATGTCAATTTGACGTCTGATAAGCATCAAAAATAAATGGTAAAAGTATGTAATAATTAATGTTGTGACAATTTTCAATACTGTATTATTTAAATCAATATTTTAATTCACCACTACTGTCAAGATACTAACAGTAATATTTTAAAGGTAGTGTTTTAAAGTACTCTTCATATAAATCTTACGTGTCTTTTGAAATTTATTCCTAAGCATTTTATCTTTGTTGTTTTTCCTATTAAAAGGACTTTTTTTTCATTATACATTCAAACTAGTTATTGTTTGTAAACTGTTAAGATTATTAATTCCCATATTTTATTTTTGTATCTGCTTCATTATTAAATTATCAAAAAACATTTAGTGGTTTTTCAGTTGATTCTTTCGAGGTTTCCTGGATTCAGTCACGTTATCTGTAAATAGTGTTAGTTTTATATCTTCCTTCCCAATTTTTTATTCTAAATGCTTTCTCTAATCTAATTGCATTAGCTGCCATGTCCACAAAAACGTTAATAATGGAGATATTGGTCATCCTAGTGTTATCCTGATTTTAGAGGGAATACGTATTGTTTTTATCTAGAAAGTGTGATGCTGGCATTTGGAGTAAGGTGGATATATTTCATTATGTTGTGGAAGCATCCACCTATGCATTGCTCATTGAGGGTTTTCATTAAGAATTATTGTTAAATTTTTTCAGATGAGTTTTCAGCATTTTTAGAGACGCTTATCTGATTTTTCTTCTTCTTAATATGATTAACATAATGAACTTTGTGATACCGAACCATCTTTGCAATCTTGAATAAACTCCACTTGGATGCAGATACATTATTTTTTTAATGTGGAGCTGGATTTTGTTTGCTAGTAATTTATTAAAAGACTGCACAGCAATATTCATTAGTCAGATTGGCTTGTAGTTTTCTTTTTTGCAAGTTTTGTCAGGTTTATGTATCGACCTTCTACTCACTCTATTTCAGTGCTCTGAAACAACTTGAAAAGCATTACAATTACCTTCTCCTTAAAGGTTAGGTAAAATTTCTTTGTGAAAGCAGTTGGGCCTTGTAATTTTAGGGGGGTGGAGTTTGTTCTTTGACAACTCTATTTCTTTTATGGAAAGATAGTCTGTTTACGTTGTCTTTCTTTCATTTTGGTAAATTACATTGCCTTAGAAAACTATGCATTTCACCCAGATTTTCAAATGCATTTGAATATGTCTGAAGAAAGTAGTCTTTTATGATTCTTTTAATTCCCTCTGTTTCCATGGTATTTTCCCCCTTGATTATTTTGCATATTTTATATGTACTGTTTTATCCCTCTAGCTTCCCAAACCTCTCACTTAACTTTCCCCCCGCTAAAGTACTAAAGTGAGCTAGGATTTTTATTTTTTATTTTTCCCCAAAGAGCCAGCTTCGGGATTTATTTATTAGTTCTACTGTTTTCAATTTTATTTGTTTTTTCTTATTTTATTAGATAATAGGTCAGCTGCTGTGACAAAAACCACAAAGAGCAAAATAACAGTGGCTGCTTTGCTAGCTCTGCTTTGCAAAGTTGTCAGAGGCCCAGTCTCCTTCTGTCTTGTTGCTCCTCCAGCCCTAGCCTTTTGCCTTCATCTTGCAGGGTCCAGAATGTCTCCTCACCATCTCCTTATTCAGCTAGTATGAAGGAAAATAGAGGTAGGGAGAACGCCACTCCCTTATTGTTTAAGGGCAAGACCCAATTTCATACTTGTGCTCACATCCCATTGTATAGAAGTAACACCAAGCTGCAAGGGAATTTGAGAATTGTCATCATTACTTTGGGCCACCATATACCTCTAACATTCAACGGTTCAGTTACTTTGGCAGAGAAGTCTCTGCTACAAGGTTAATTAATGTGCTTCTATCTTTGTTCTGTCCTCCAGCTTTTCTTTTTTCTTGTCTGTCAATAGTGTTTTAAAGCAGTTTTCACAAAAATCTCACACCTTTCTTGTTAGTTTTCATTTTTCCATGACACTTGAGTTTCTTAATTTCTAAGCAAGTTTTTTTCTCTTTCTACACATTTTTTCTTTTATCAGTGTTATCCCAGTTTCTTCTTAGTACTCATCAATTACTGAGCTGGATTTTCCTGGATCAACAATTTTCAGGGGGCTGATATTTTGTGTTTGGGGAGTGTTGGCAGAGGTGTTAGGGTAGCATTCCGGCTCCACGCTCTAAAGACTGTCATTTGCTGCTGCTTCAGAGGCAGATTGTTTCCTGCAAATAAGACTGACTATGTAATTCTTTGTGTTGCTCAATGTTTTTAGCTTCTCTTTACCAAATAAATCCAGGAAAGCATAGGCCACCTTCCCTCCTCACCTCAGTTTTTGCACCCACTACTGCAAACTATTCATTTGAGGCTTGTTGTTGTTCTTAGCTGCTGTCAAGTTGATTCCAACTCAGGGCAACCCCATGTGTGCAGAGTACAGCTGGTTACAGGATCTTCAAGGCTGTGAACTTTTGGAAGCAGATTGCCAGGCCTGTCTTCTGAGTGCCTCTGGGTGGGTTCAAACTGCTAACCTTTTGGCTAGTAGTTGAAGCTTAACTGTTTGCACCATCCAGGTAGTATATTTTCCCATACCTGTAGCATCGCTGTGAGTTGAAATCAACTTGAAGGCAATGGTTTTGGTTTTGGTTAGTATATTTTTTGCTGGAGCTTTTGGAGATCTACTGTCACCAGGACCTCTTTTTACTGTCTTTACTTCTTCTTTCACTTCATCTCTTGTGGCTTCTGCCCCATCTCAGGTACTTTTAGTTGCCTTTATGCTTATTGTGGAATCTTCAGATTATGTATTTTACTCAGAATGTGCAGGTTTTATTACTGTTGTTCTTCTTGTTGTTTTTATATTATTTATGAAGGGAAAACACTGACTACACGGCCACGTTCATGTGTGAAGTGTCATCATGCACTTTTAAAACAGTTTGCAATGGTAAGAACAGAATAGAAAATGAATAAGATTAAGCGGTGATTTTGTGTGAGTGTGTGTGTCTGTGTGTCTGTGTGTTTTCCCAGTCATCTGATTGGAATACTGTCAAATAATAATGAATCAACATAACAGGTGTCTTTGTCAATTTGTGTAGCACAGAAAATTCCAATTTTGTTCCACTTGAACAAGTCCCACGGAGTCAATATGTAACAAGTCTCTCAGAGGTATGTCATCTTGTTGTTGTTAGGTGTTGTTGAGTCAGTTCTAACTCAGCAACCCCATGTACAACAGAATGAAATACTGCCGGGTCCTACATTATTCTCACAGTCATTGCTATGTCTGAGCCCATTGTTGCAGCCACTGTGTCAATCCATCTCATTGAGGGTCTTCCTCTTTTTCACTGATCCTCTACTTTAGAAAGCATGATATCCTTCTCCAGGGACTGGTCCCTCCTGATAATATGTCCAAAGTACGTGAGACAAAAGTCTCGACATTCTCACTTTTAATGAGCATTCTGTTTGTACTCCCTCCCAGCCAGATTTGTCTGTTCTTCTGGCAGTCCGTGGCATAGTCAATATTCTTCACCAATACCGTATTTCAAATGCATCAATTCTTCTTCAGTCTTCCTTATTCGTTATCCAGCTTTTGCATGCATATGAGGCAATTGAAAACATCATGGCTTGGGTCAGGTGCATTTTACTCTTCTAGGTGATATCTTAGCTTTTTAACACTCTGAAGAGATCTTTTGCAGCTGATTTACCCAGTGCAATGAGTCGTTTGTTTTCATGACTACTGCTTCCACGGGTGTTGACTGTGGATCCAAGTAAAGTGAAGTCCTTGACAACTTCAGTCTTTTCTCCGTTTATCATGATGTTGCTTATCAGTCCAGTTGTGAGGATTTTTGTTTTCTTTATGTTGATGTGTAATCCATACAGAAGGCTGTAGTCTTTGATCTTCATCAGTAAGTGCTTCAAATCCTCTTCACTTTCAGCAAGCAAGGTTGTGTCATCTGCATTTCACAGGTTGTTAATGAGTCTTCCTCCAATCCTGATGCCGAGTTCTTCATAAGGTCCAGCTTCTCAGATTATTTGCTCAGCATATAGATGAACATGTCATCTTGGAGGGCTGGCTTTTAAATTGCTGTCAAGGAGGCCCAATTAATGAACTTTCTGTATTTTTTATTTAAAAGTTTAGCAAAATAATTGTCTTCTGATACTTTTTAGTTTGGCATCAATGGACTCTTAGCATCCATTCGTTCAACAAACATTTACTGAGTGATTTCAGTGTACTCAGCTTTGTGTCTGGAGTAGGGAGATAAGCAATGAGCTACACAGATTATTTTCATACCCTCTTTTTTTTTTTTTTAATTGTGCTTTAAGTGAAAGTTTACAGTTCAAGTTAGTTTCTCATACAAAAATTTATACATACATTTTTATGTGACCCTAGTTGCTCTCCCTATAATGTGACAGCACACTCCTCCTTTCCACCCCACAATCCCCGTGTCTATTCAACCAGCTCCTGACCCTCTCTGCCTTCTCATCTCACCTCCAGACAGGAGCTACCCATTTAGTCTCAGGTATCTACTTGAGCTAAGAAGCACACTCTTCACAAGTATCATTTTATGTCTTACAGTCCAGTCTAATCCTTGTCTGAAGAGTTGGCTTCAAGAATGTCCATACCCTATTGAAGCTTAGTTTAATTTTCTTGAGGGGGTCTTATGGAAAAGTCCTTGATGGATTTGTTATTATTAGCAATGCTGTTTATATTTTATTAGCTCCAACAAGAAAACAGTATCTAACTCACCTTGTTACTTTGTCTCTGGAAGAATCAGATATGCTCCTGATATTTTTTTTTTTTTAAAAAGAGAACACTCTTATATTAAGGAGCTCTGGTGGTGCAGTGGTTACAAGCTTGGCTAGTAACCAAAAGATCAGCAGTTCAAATCCACCAGCCACTCATTGGAAACCCTACGGGGCAGCTCTACTCTGCTCTATAGGGTGGCTGTGTCAGAACTGACTCGATGGCAGCATGTTTGGGTTTTATTTTATTTTATTTTTATTAAAGCTTTGATTTCTTTCCCCTCTGAAGAATGTTCTTCATGCTTCATGCTTCTATGAAGGTTAAGATTATAGGATTTAGAACTGGATAGATGCAGATTCTAACCCTGGCCTTAACACTGGGAAAGTTACTTAGCCACTCTGAGCCTCAATTTCCTCTGCTGTAAAATAAAAATAGCAATATCAATCTCACTAGCTTATTAAGGAGATTAAACAAGCAAGTGCATGTAAATTCCTTAGCATGGCACATAAGAAGAGCTAAGTAAATAGTGACTATTGAAATTTTATTATTTTTATAGCACTTTATGGCACTGTGCATTAATCATACGGGGCATATTCCAGGAGGTCACTAAGTGGCCTCCTTTCTATGATCCTCTACAGAGAATCTTCTTTTTATTATCTTCTCTGACACATTCCCTTATTTACTCTTTTAATTTTTGCTGTTGATGATGATGGTTTTGTTTTTTACTTAATAAATTTTTCTTATCTTGATTTCTTCTAATTATTTTGCCTTTCACCAACCAGTGATACCCATGATGATTTCTTAGAAGAGTAGGCCTTCTAGCATAATTTTTTCTTCAAAATATCCTCCTTGCAAGCAGAAGATCTTGTCAGAAGACTGAGAGCCCAGGCTCCCATGATAGCCACAGTTGTCTGTGCAGCTATACCCAAGATAACTCCTGACATTGGTGGCTGTTTTGTAGAGAAAGCTACGCCATTGTAATGGATGTGAGACATTTTGAATACTAGATCACATAACTTGAGTTTCCATTGTTTTCCCAAGCACTGGATAGTACAAGGAGTCCCTGGGTGGTGCAAATATCTAATGTGTCCTCAGTCTGGATTACACCTCAACTTAAAGAAAACAAAAATCCTCACAACTGGACCAATAAGCAACATCATGATAAATGGAGAGAATATTGAAGTTGTCGAGGATTTCATTTTATTTGGATCCACAGTCAATGCCCATGGAAGCAGCAGTCAAAAAAACAAACAACATATTGCATTGGGCAAATCTGCAGAAAGAGACTTCTTTGAAGTGTTAAAAAACAAAGATATTACTTCGAGGACTAAGGTGCACCTGACCCAAGCCATGGTATTTTCAATTGCCACATATGTATGCAAAAGCTGGACAATGAATAAGGAAGAAGTACAGCCAGGGTGCTCCTTGGAAGTGAGGATGGTAAGACTTTGTCTCATGTACTTTGGACATGTTGTCAGGAGGGACAGTCCCTGGAGAAGAACCTCATACTTGGTAAAGTAGACGGTCAGCGAAAAAGAGGAAGACCCTCAATGAGATGGATTCACACAGTGGCTGCAACAATGAGCTCAAGTATAACAACGATTGTGAGGATGGTGCAGGACTGGGCAGTGTTTTGTTCTTTTGCACATAGGGTCTCTATGAGCTGGAACCGACTTGATGGCACCTAACAACAACAGTAACAATTTGTGTTTTTGTTGTTGAGGAGTTGAAGTATTCTATAGATTTTACGTATTAGACCCTTGTTGGATATGTCATAGCCAATTTTTTTTTTTCCCAGTCTGTAGGTTCTCTTTTTACTCTTTTGGTGAAGTTTTTGATCAGCATAAGTGTTTAATTTTTAGGGGCTTCCAGTTATCTAGATTATCTTCTGGTGTTTGTGCATTGTTAGTTGTAGTATGAATTGTATTTATGCCATATATTAGGGCCCCTAGCATTGTCTTTTTCTTCCATGATCTTTATCGTTTTAGGTTTTATATTTAGGTCTTTGATCCACTTAGCATTAGTTTTTGTGTATGCTGTGAAGTATGAGTCCTGTTTTTTTTTTTTTTTTTTTTTTTTGCAGATGGGCATCTAGTTTTGCTAGCACCATTTGTTAAAGAGGCTGTCTTTTCCCCATTTAATGGACTTTGGTCATTTGTCAGGGTAAGCTGATCATAGGTGAATGGATTTACATCTGGGTTCTTGATTCTGTTCTGTTGGTCTATGTACCTGTACTTATACCAGTAACAGGCTGTTTTGACTATCATAGTTGTGTAGTAGGTTCTGAGATCAGGTAGTGTGAGGCCTCCTACTTAGTTCTTTTTCTTCAATAATGCTTGCTTATCTGGGGCCTCTTTCCTTCCCATATAAGGTTGGTGATTATTTTTCTGTCTCGTTAAAGAATAAAACCCACCACCACTGAGGTAGAGTCAGTCCATTCTGACTCAAGCGACTCTGTAGGGTTTCCCAGCCTGTAAATCTGTGGAAGCAGACCGCCACATCTTTCTCCCATGAAGCCACCTGTGGTCTCGAACCACCCATCTTTCAGTTAGCAGTCAATCACTTTAACCTCTTCACCACCAGGACTCCTTAAAGAATACTGATGGTATTTGGATCAGGATTGTATTATATCTATAGGTTGCTTGGGGTAGAATTGATATTTTCACAATGTTGAGTCTACCTATCCATGAACATGGCATGTTTTTCCATTTATGTAGATCTCTTTTGGTTTCTTGCAATAATGTGTTGTAGTTTCCTTTATATAGGTCTTTTATGTCCCTGGTTAGATTTATTCCTAAGTTTTTTATCTATTTAGGGACTACTACAAATGGTATTGTTCTCCTGTTTTCCTTTTTGAAGTTCTCTTTGTTGGTGTATAGAAATCCTACTGATTTTTGTATGTTGATCTTGTATCCTGTTACGCTGCTGAATATTTCTATTAGTTCCAGTAGTTTTCTTGTGGAATTTTTGGGGTTATCTATGTATAAGATCATATCATACGTGAATAGGGATAGTTTTACTTCTTTCTTTCCAATGTGGATGCCCTTTATTTCTTTTTCTTGCCTTATTGCTCTAGCTAGGATTTCCAGCACAATGTTAAATAGGAGTGGTGATAAAAGGTATTCTTGTCTTATTCCTTTTCTCAGGGGGAATGCTTTTAACCTCTCTCCATTGAGAATGATGTTGGCTGTTGGTTTGGTATAGATGCCTTTTATTATGTTGAGGAATTTCCCTTCTATTCCTATTTTGCTGAGTTTTTATCAGGAAAGGGTATTGGACTTTATAGAATGCCTTTTCTGTGTCAATTGAGATGATCATGTAATTCTTTTGTTTTATCTGTGTGGTGGATTATGTTGATTGATTTTTTAATGTTGAACCATCCTCACATACCTGGTATAAATCCCACTTGGTCGTGGTGTATTACTTTTATTTTTTAATATGATGCAAATTCTATTGGCTAGAGTTTTGTTGAGATTTTTTGCATCTGTATTCATGAGAGATATTGGTCTGTAATTTTCTTTTTTTTGTGGTGTCTTTGCCTAGCTTTGGTATCAGGGTTATGCTGGCTTCATAGAATGAATTCTGGAGTATTCCTTCCTTTTCTACGCTCTGAGATAGTTTGAGAAGTATTAGTGTGAGATCTTATCTGAATGTTTGGTAGAATTCTCCTGTGAAGCAGTCCAGGCCAGGGCTTTTTTTGTTGGGAGTTTTTAAATTGCCTCTTCAATCTCTTCTTTTGTTGTAGGTTTATTTAGTTTTTCTACCTTGGTTTGTGTTAGATTAGGTAGGTAGTGTGTTTCTAGAAATTTGTCCATTTCCTCTAGGTTCCCAAATATTTTGGAGTACAGTTTTTCATAGTATTTTGTTATGATCGTTTTTATTTCAGTTGGGTCTTTTGTAATGTCCCCTATCTCATTTCTTATTTGGATTATTTGCTTCCTATCCTGTTTTTCTTTTGTCAGTTTGGCCATTAGTTTGTCAATTTTGCAGATCTTTTCAAGGAACCAGCTTTCGTTTGTTGATTATTTCTATTGTTTTTCTGTTCTCTATTTCATTTACTTCTGCTCTAATCTTTACTATTTCCTTTCTTCTGGTGTCTTTGGGCT
Source organism: Dugong dugon (assembly GCA_030035585.1). Lineage (NCBI taxonomy): Eukaryota > Metazoa > Chordata > Mammalia > Sirenia > Dugongidae > Dugong > Dugong dugon. The sequence continues at coordinate 97,611,522 of CM057462.1, forward strand.
TCTTCTGATGTTCCCTTTCTACTTGTTTGAGTTGTACAGCTAATGTGTTTATTTTGTCCTTTTCTTCTTTTTTGATGTGTGTGTTTATTGCTATAAATTGACCTCTGAGCACTGCTTTTGCTGTGTCCCAAAGGTTTTGGTATGATGTGTGTTCATTCTCATTTGATTCTAGGAATTTTTTGATTCTCTCTTTGATTTCTTCTGTTCCTCAGTTGTTTTCAAGAAAGGTGTTATTCAGTTTCCACATATTTGATTTTTTTCCCTTACTCTTCCTGTTATTGATTTCTAGTTTTATGGCATTGTGATCAGAGAGAATGCTTTGTATTATTTTGGTGTTTTGGATTTTATTGAGTGTTGCTTTATGGCCTAAGATGTAGTCTATTCTGGAGAATGTTCCATGCGCATTGGAGAAAAATGTATCCTTTGCTTCTGTTGGGTGGAGTGTTCTATATATGCCTATGAGGTCAAATTGCTGATTGAGGCTTTTAGATCTGTATTTTTGTTGAGTTTCTTTCTAGGTGTTCTGTCCTTCGCTGAGAGTGGTGGGTTGAAGTCTCCTATTATTACTGTGGAACTGTCTGTTTTTCTTTTCCGTGCTGTTAGATTTTTTTTTTTTTTAATGTATTTTGGAACACTGTCGTTGAGTGCACTGATAATTATTAAGGTTATGTCTTCTTGAAGGATTGTCCCTTTAATCATTATATAATGTCCTTCCTTGTCTTTTATAGTGGATTTTGTTTTAATGTCTATTTTATCTGAGATTAGTATTGTAACTCCAGCTCTTTTTTGTTTCTGTTTGCTTGATATATTATTTTCTTTCCTTTGATTTTTAATATATTTGTCTTTGTGTCTAAGATGTGTCTCTTGTAGACAACATATTAATGGGTTGTGTTTTTTTATTCATTCTGCCACTCTCTGTCTCTTTATGGATGCATTTAAGCCATTTACATTCAGTGTGATTATTCATAGGTATTAATTTATTGCCATCATATTGTTGTGCTTTGTGTGTGTGTGTGTTTGTGTGTGGTGCCTATGTTTTCTTTGTTCCTCTTACTTCCCTGTGCTGAGTTCCTTTTGTTTGTGGATTTTCTTTTTATTTCTTTCATTATTATAGATTTTGTATTTACTGAGTCTTTAAGGTTTTCTTTTTTATTTTGATGAGTAGATTTGTTAACTTTCTTTGTGACTACCTTGAAATTTACTCTTATCTTCCTAAATCTGAACCAGCATTTTATTGCTTGATACCCTCTTGACTTCTTTTCCATTAAAGTTTTATACCTACACCATTTATTACTCCTTTTGTTGTTTTGATGTTGTTGTCATTTATAGACTAACTTCTCTGTATCTCTGTTTTTAGTTTTTTAGCTTTGTTTTATTATTGAGAGTTCTTTACCTAGGTTGGTATCTGGCTAATGTTGTCCTGTGTCCTAAATTCAGGTTGTTGTATGACGGTGTTGGTTCTCTAACCAAAGAACTCCTTTAATATTTCTTGTAAGTTTGGTTTGGCTTTTACTAATTCCCTTAATTTCTTTTTGTCTGGAAATGTGCTAATTTCACCATTGTATATGAGAGAGTCTTGCAGGATATGTTATCCTCAGTTGGCAGTTTTTTTCTATCTGGGTTTTATATATGTCATCCCATTGCCTTCTTGCCTAATTAGTTTCTGCCAAGTAATCAGAACTTAGTCTTGTTTCCCCTTTGTAAGTGACTTTTAATTTTTCTCGAACTGCTGACCAGAATTTGTCTTTGTCTTTGGTTTTGGCAAATGTGATTATGCTATGTCTTGGCGACTTTCTTTTGGGATCTATCTTACATGGGATTTGTGGAGCTTCTTGGATGGTCAGCTTTTCATCTTTCATGATATTTGGGAAGTTTTCTACCAGAAAATCTTCAACAATCTTCTTTGTACTTTCCATTTTCTCCCCCTGTCCTGGAACTTTGATCACGTGCAAATTTTTGCTCTTGATTGTGTCCTACATAATTCTTAGTTTTCTTCACTCATTTTTTCTGATTTTTCCTCAAACAAAGTGATGTGTGTGGATTTGTCTTCAATCTCGCTGATTCTGTTTTTCATTGTTTCAAATTTGTTCCTAAAACCTTCTATTGAGTTGTCCACTTCTGAAATTTTGTTGTTTATCTTTTGGATCTCTAGTTGCTGTTTTTTTATGATTTCTAATTGTGTATTTATTTTGACATTTTGTTCTTATATTATCTTCCTGAATTCTTCTATTGCTTTGTCTGTGTTTTCCTTGATTTTGGCTATGTTTTCATTGGTTTTGTCTGTGTTTTCCATGATTTTGTGTATTTTTTCCTTGATTTCTTTTCTAATCTCTTGCAGAACCCTAAATATTAGTCTTTTGAATTCCATATCAGGTAGTTCCAATGCCTTTTCTTCTTCCAGACGGTTATGATTCTTTATTTTGGTCACTTTCTGTAGTCATCTAGTCCTGCTTTTTTAATATGTTTTGATACTGTCTGCTGTCTCCTGGACATTAAGGTATTATTTTCCTTATTTATTGAGTGTATGTTCATTTGTTTTGTCCTGCTTTTTTGTTTTGTTTTGATGTGTCAGCATGGCCGGGTGAGGCATGCTTTGCTGTTCTGCTGTCTATGGTCATGATAGCTGTCACCACCTTATCCAGTTGGGCAGGGTAGCAGCAGACAGGGTGAGCCCAGTTCTCTGTACACTAGCTAGGTGAGGCGGCTGAGGGAGGATTGGGTGGGCGCTGTCTGCCTCTTGATGTTGGTCCAGCCATGTGGGAGCGTTCACAGACCTTTTCCAGATGGGCATGGGTGTTGGACGGGGAGTGATACGGGCTTGCTTCTGACTGTTCAGCATCTGGTTGAGTGACAGATGGGGAGCGGTTGTGTGGACCAAGTGCAGTGGTGGGCCTAAGCACCAGAGACATCCTAGCCGTGATGGTGCGGCAGGGGCCAGCAGGAGTGGGGGGAAGTGGCATACAGGGCTAGGTGGGAGGGAAAAAGAAAAGAAAAGAAGGATATAAAAAGGAGAAAGAAAAGAAAAAGAAGAAGGAAAAAAAGAAATAAAATAAATCAATAAACAAATGGCAACTCATTGGGGGTTGGCAGGTGGGGGCAGGGTGGACCTGGGGCAGTGGTGGGCTGGTGCAGTGGTGGCACTCTATCAGTGGTGGCACTGCAGGGGCCAGCAGGAAGGGGAGGGGTGACATATAAGGCTAGGTGGGAAGAAAAAAGAAAAGTAAGGAAGGACAAAAGAGAAAAAAAATGGCAGCCTGGTGGGGCTGGCTAGTGGGGGTGGTGAGGACCCAGGAGCCAGTGGGAGGGGAGGGGAGGTGGCATATGGGGTAGGTGGGAGAGAAGAAGAAAAGAAAGAAAAAAAAAGAAAAGAAATGGCAGTGTGGCAGGGGTTGGCAGGTGGTGGCAGGGTGGATCTGGGGTGGTGGTGAGCTGGTGGCTCTCTAGCCACAGCAACAAGGCAGTGGCCAGCAGGAAGGAGGGGGAGGTGGCTTATGGGGCTAGATGGGAGGGAGAAAAAAAGGAAGAAAAAAATGGTGGTGCAGTTGGGGCTGGCGAGTAGGGGTGGGATGTAGCTAGAGGAAGGGGCAAGGGGTGGTGGTGTAGGGGGCTAGGTGGGAGGGAGAAAGAAAAGAAAAAAAAAACAGTGGTACTGTGGGAACCAGGAGGAAGGAGTGGTGAGGTGGCATGCATGGTTGGAGGGAGGGAGAAAGAAAAGGAAGGAAGAAATTAAAAAACAAGCAAACAAACAAAAAAGCCACACAGTGGGGGTAGGGTGGGCCCAGGGGGTGTGGAAGTATTGTGGATGCTGGTGGTGGGGACTGCCGGGATGGGGGGTGCAGTTCTTGCTTTTACTCACCAGAAAGTGTGTTTCTATGGTTACTCGGTGTTCTGTCTTCTTTTGGGAGCTCTGTGAAGTTGACTTCCCGTACTCCCTGTGTTTCAAGATGGTAATGCTGTGCCATGTTAGTTGTCAAGTGACCTCCACTCCGTATCTCTCCTCAGTCTCTGTTTTCCCTCAGTTGCTACTTCCATTTCGTGTTTGATGTAGTTCTTTATCCCTTCATTTGATGCTCAGGTTTCCAGGATTGATGATTGTGTCTGTTTTACTTAGCTTTTTGGGTCTTTGCTGCAGGGGGATGGCATGGTGCATCTGTCTAGGGCACCATGTTGGCTCCACCTCCAAATGGTTTATCAATTTTGTTGATCTTTTCAAAGAACCAGCTTTTGGTCTTGTTAACGCTTTCAATTGTTTTTCTATTCTCTATTTCATTTAATTCTGCCCTGATTCTTATTATTTCCTTTCTTCTGGCACCTGAGGGCTTCTTTTGCTGCTCTCTTTCTACTTGTTCCAGTTGTAGGGTTAATGTTTTGATTATGGCTCTTTCTTCTTTTTAGATGTGTGCATTTATTGCTATAAACTGACCTCTGAGCATTGCTTTTGCTCTGTCCCAAAGGTTCTGGTAGGATGTGTTTTCATTCTCCTTTGATTCTATGAATTTCTTTATTCCATCCTTAATTTCTTTTATAACCCAGTAGTTTTTGAGCAAGGTGTTGTTCAGTTTCCATGTGTCTGATTTTTTTCCTTGCTTTTTCTGTTATTGATTTCTACTTTTATGGCTTTATGGTCAGAAAAGATGCTTTGTAATATTTCAGTGCTTTGGATTCTGTTAAGGCTTGCTTTATGGCCTAATATGTGGTCTATTCTGGAGAATGTTGCATGTTTGTTGGAAAAGAAAGTATACCTGGCTACTGTTGGGTGGAGTGTCAGTATATGTCTATGAGATCAAGTTGGTTGATTGTAGCATTTAGCTCTTCTGTGTCTTTGTTGAACTTCTTTCTGGATGTTCTGTCCTTCAGCAAAAGTGGTGTGTTGAAGTCTCCTACTACTATTGTGGAGCTGTCTATCTCTCTTTTCAGTGCCGTTAGAGTTTGTTTTATGTGTTTTGGAGCCCTGTTATTGGCTGTATAAATATTTATTATAGTCATGTCCTCTGGTGTCTTGACCCTTTAATCATTATATGGTGTCCTTCCTTATCCTTTGTGGTGGATTTTACTTTAAAGTCTATTTTGTCAGAGGTTAATATTGCCACTCCTGCTCTTTTTTGAGTGTTGTTTGTTTGATATATTTTCTTCCATCCTTTGAGTTTTAGTTTGTTTGTGTCTTTAAGTCTAAGGTGTGTCTCTTGTAGGCAGCATATAGATGGATTGTGTTTTTTTATCCAATCTGCCACTCTCTGTCTCTTTATTGGTGCATTTAGTCCATTTACATTCAGTGTAATTATTGATAGATATAAGTTTAGAACTGTCATTTTGATGTCTTTTTTTGTGTGTTCACAGTTTCTTTGTTCCACTTAACTTTGTGTGCTGAGTCATTTTTCTTTATGTATTTTCTTTTCATCTTTTTCATTGTTGTTGATTTTGTCTTTGCTGAGTCTGTATTTTTCTAGTTTTTTATTTTGACTAGTAGGATTGTTAGTTTCCTTTGTGGTTACCTTAATATTTACCCCCATTTTTCTAAATTTATACTAGTCTTTTACTTCTTTATATCACCTTGACTTCCTCACCATATGAAAAATATGGGTCTACATTTTTTAAGTCCCTCTTTTTTGTTTTAATGTTGTCATCTTTTACATATTGACATCTGTTTCCCCATTTTCAGTGTTTTAGCTTTGATTTCCTTTTGTGACTTCCTTATCTGGGTTGATATCTGGCTGCTCTGTCCTGTGTTCTAGTCTTGGGTTGTTATCTGATGTTACTGATTATCTAACTGTATGACTCCCTTTAGTATTTCTTGTAATTTTTGTTTGGTTTTCGCAAATTACCTGAACTTCTGTTTATCTGGAAATGCCCTAATTTCACCATCATATTTGAGAGACAGTTTTGCTGGATATATAATTCTTGGCTGGCAGCTTTTTTCCTTCAAGGCTTTATATATGTCATCCCATTGCCTTCTTGCTTGCATGGTTTCTGCTATGTAGTCTGAGCTTATTCTTATTGACTCTTCTTTGTAGACGACTTTTCATTTATTGCTAGCTGCTCTTAAAATTCTCTCTTTATCTTTGGTTTTGGCAAGTTTGATTATAATATGTCTTGATGACTTTCTTTTGGGCTCTACCTTACGTGAGATTTGATGAGTATCTTGGATAGATATCTTGTCATCTTTCACAATATCAGGGAAGTTTTCTGCCAACAAATCTTCAACAATTCTTTCTGTATTTTCTATTATCCCTCCCTGTTCTGGTACTCCAATCACTCGTAGGTTATTCCTCTTGATAGAGTCCCACATAATTCTTAGGGTGTCTTCATTTTTTAAAATCCTTTTATCTGATTTTTCCACAAAGAAGTTGATGTCAAGTGCTTTATCTTAAATCTCACTAATTCTAACTTCCATTGCCTCAATTCTGCTCCTATGACTTTCTATTGAGTTGTCTAATTCTGAAATTTTATTCTTAATCTTCTGGATTTCTGATTGCTGTCTTTCTATGGATTCTTATAGCCTGTTAAATTTGTCATTATGCGCTTCTCTAGTCTTTTTAATTTCCCTCTATTGCGTGTTCTGCATTTTGATTAATATCCTTCCTAATTTCTTGAAGAGTTCTGTATATTAATCTTTTGTATTCTGCCTCCAGTGATGACAAGAAATTTACTCCTCTGGAAAATTTCTAGATTATTTTGGGAGCTTGCTGAAGCCATCATGGATTGCCTCTTTATGTGATTTGATATTGACTGTTGTCGCCGAGTCACCAGTAAGTTATCGTATTTATTTATTTTATGTTTGCTTACTGTGTCCTAGCTTCTTCTTTTGTTTTGATATGCCCAAATAGGTGCTCGTATGAACTAGTTTGATTATTGGCACCTTTGAAGCTCTAATGTCCTGTCACTAGGTGGTTAGAGCTGTTACGAGGTATGTGAGCTCAGGAGTCCACCCACCCCTCCTGTGTGGATTCAGCTCAGATGCCCAGGTACATAAACACCAAGTGTGTGGTGTAGGCTCTCACTTACAGTCCCAGACAAGCGTGGGTGATTGGTGTAGGCACAGGCATCTGGCTGCAGCAGGGGGACACACTCTGAGCAAGACAGGGGGCTGATGGCCACCCCCGAGTGTCCAGGGGGAAGGTGTGTTCCTGTTCCCTAGAGTGCATAGGTGGGTGGGTTTTGCAGCCAGACTATGAGCCACCAGTGCTGTTGGCTGTAAGAACTGGGGGGGCACCTGTTATTCATGGGCCCCTATTGCAGGAGGCTAGGTGGCAAGGGTGGAGCCACCAGTCCTCAGGCCCCTGATGTGGGTAGGTGAAGCCCCTGCTTAATGGATAGAGCAGTGTCAAATGTCAAGAACCTGTCACTTCACAGATGAAACAGTTGAAGTTAGACTTCCAGTATATACCCTGTTGTACTGCAGTAATGAAGGCCTACACTGTTGAAATGGGCCCACATGAGTCTGTGCAGGGGGAAAGGCACTCAAAGTCTGTGGATCCCTTATGCCTGTGCCTAGGCAAAGGAGCTGTGCCTACCCTGGGTTCCTGGCTTAGTGGAGCCAGCAGTTTGTTTTTTCTCGTGTGTGTTAATTTGTTCACTCTCCAAGGCAGGGAGAATGGCTCCGGGTGTGTGATGGATCCTACTTCCAGCCCAGGGGACTTTGCAATTGCTGAAGCTGGTCTGGGCCCCAGTGCAGAGCAGGGAGTGGGGAGGTAAATGGGAGAGAGGTTTCTCCATAAGTGGGGTGTTTGTGATCCATGCAGTAGGCCATATACAAGTACTTATCTTTCGTGGAGGGCTGCTTCTCACTGGTTCTGGTTGGCCGTGTAGACTCTCTGGCGCTGGGTCTCTCCCGGTGCGGAAAACGCGCCTCCTGAGCATTGTTGCTTGCCTGCCTCACCACTCACCCCTGAGCTGCTCGGGCCTGAAGAGCTCAGGCTTTTGCCAGATCAGGTCTGGCAACTCCTAGCTGCTTCCGAACCATTTCTCCCTCCCCCTGCCACTCAGTCTGGTTCCTGAACTCTGTCTTTGATGTTCAGGGCTCCCAGATTGCCATGTATAATTGCTTCACTTGTTTTTTTGGGTCTTTGCTGTAAGAGGGTCCACCAGAAGCATCTGACTACTCTGCCATCTTGGCCCCACCTCCTAATTTGTTACTTTAAATGTAACTACTTATTAATAGATTTATTTATCTTAATTCAATTGATTTTTTTTCCCCTCAAAATAGGTTTGTTTGTTTATAGATGTGACATGGTTGTCTAGATTTCCCAGATGGGTAACAGATTCTTTAATTCATTTAATCTAAATTTTTAAGTTACTCTCTTGTATGACTTAAATGTCCCTTATTCTGCTTTAAGTTTTTAAACCTCTCATTTTGTCTGAGGACTTGAAAAGCAGTTCCTGAGCCTTTTTGCTATACTATTAGCAATGTTATAATTGAGCCTGCCAATTTTGGTTAAATAGTACTGGCAGAACTTTATTTAGCCAGCTCTGCCTCTCTTCCTTCTTAACACTGTGGTGATGGCCTGAGGACACCATGCTCAGAGTGGCATCCCAAAACAAGAGGAGATCGGGGCACCCCTAAGTATGAGACTCGGCTTCATAGGAAATGAATGAAAAGATGGCAGGGCATGATTAGCAAGTTTATTGAGTAGCAGTTGTAGGAATTTTCTTAAATTTAAAGACTTTCTTAAGTCTTAAACTTATTAATTATTCAGTAATTTATTTTATGCATTTTTTTAAAAAAAGATATTGGTAAGCAGCCTTCTTTGTGGAATTATGTTCATGTCTAGAGACAAAAAACAATGTGCTGATGTTTATCTGCAGTCACATAGTGCATGTAATTCACCAGTATTGACCCTTTCCTATTTTGAGATTTCTAGTTCTATTTAGGAATTATCCACAAAGAAATTGAGATTATATTTTTAAAAAATCCACAGAGGAAAAAAGACATAAAAGACCAGTACCCAAATCTTAACAGTAGTTGAGCTGAGTTCTGTATGATTTTACTTTATAATTGTGACTTTTCTGTATTTTTAGATTTTCTCTAAGAAGCATGTATTAATGAGTACTTATAATGAGAAAAATAAATGAGTGTGCATTTTATCTAAATAAAGAAACTAAATGGATGATCAAGTACCCTGGTTAGCCTGTTCCTTCAAACTATTTTTACCTAGTCCTACACCATGCTGTTCATCTTAACTACGAAATGTGAAATACACAATCCTCTGAGCATAAAATAGATATCAAGATTGAGATAGAATAAATTTTTTATGAATCTCCAGATTTTCTTGGAAGCATGTAGTACAGAAGAGAGAAAAGTAATTTTTAAAACAAAAATGCTTAAAATGTATTAATACCTGAAGAATATTTCTTTTTCTCTCTTCTCAGTCAAATGATCACACTGTGCTTAAATATAATTAAACAGAAGAGGCAACAAAGTATAACCTCCCAACATTATCCCATATTCTGATATTAAGTAGGAATTATATTTGTATTTTATACTGTTTAAAATAAAAATTGCTGTCACTAGTATATGTACTTGCTTTGATGTTACATAAACTTTTAATATATAACTTAACTCTGAGACTTCATTTTGTTGAAAGCCCTTAGTTGATTACACATAGGTTTTCTCATTGTAAAATCAGAAATAGTAATAATTGCCTATATTAAATGGAAATGTTAAAGTTCACAAAGTTTGAGAATCTTTAAGCAATTACTATGCAGCATATGGTTGTTCTTGGATGATGGTCCCTGGTTTGAGAAAAAGTTTGGTCTGACATTTAGGTACTAAGCCGTTTTGCATGATACCAACTTGACTCAGCAAAGCCACATATAAATCAGTTGTAGAGGACTTTGGCTTTAAATGTTAAAAAGATAATAGGAATAGATCACCAAAACAAACCAACAAAAAAAACCAAACCCATTGCCTTTGAGTCGATTCTGATTCTTAGTGACCCTATAGGACAAAGTAGAACTGCCCCATAGGGTTTCCAAGGAGCGCTTGGTGGATTCCAGCTACCATGCTTTTGGTTAGCAGCCAAGCTCTTAACCATTACTCCACAAGGGCTCCTAAAATGCACTTTCATAATAGGAATAAAAACAGTTTAATAAGTTCACATTCAATTCCTATTTGATTGTCAAAGGGTTTTTCAGGTGTGGTCTGTCTGTCTCAGAGAGAAAGTATGATTATCTAAATATGTACCTTTTTTAAAGGGATTGCTTGCTCAGCTGAGTGCTTTCTGTAAAACATTACAAAATTGGGTGCAAGTTAAAATTGGGTGCAAGTTAAAACCGTGATATACTACAGGCTAAAATTGAACAGAATTTGATTGCAGACTAGAAGGTATGTTTTTCTTGGTTTTGTCACAACAATTGAAAAAAGGGAAGCAGAAACTCCAGTGTCTTGCTAGAATATGGTCAGGATTTTTTGAACAGTCCATGAAAGGTGACAGGGATGTTAATCTCCACTTCTGCCCTGGCAACTTCACTCAAGTCCTTGGCATTCAGAATCAGGAGATGAGCAGGCTTTTGTCCTGCCCCAGGGCTCACCACTATGCTCAGAACCACACCTGTTAATCAGAAGTAGATAAGGTAGAGTTTTATAAAAGCCCAGGGCCATAGATAAAATGTCATTAAAAATACAGGAGCCCGTTACACTGACAAATAAAGAAAACTAGATGGGAAACCATGTGACCTGACATCTTGTTTTACCTTTTTTACCTGGCTGTGTGACTAACCTGAAGGGGTGTTTTAAATTCTTCATGCTCCCTGGACTATAAGCTCCAAGATGGGAGTGACCATATCTGTTCTGCCCACTGTTGCATCCCAATAAACCAAAAAAACCAAACTCCATGCAGTGGAGTCGATTCTGACTCACAGCAACCCTATAAGACAGAGTAGAACTGCCCTATAGGGTATCCAAGGAGTGGCTGGTAGATTCCAACTGCTGACCTTTTGGATATCAGTACATAGTAGGTGTTATAGATTGAATTGTATCTCCCCAAAAGTTATGTTGAAATATAAACCACTGTACCTGATCTTCTTTGTGAATAGGGGTTTTCTTTTGTTATGTTAATTAAGTCATATCAGAGTAGGGTGGATGCTAAAACTAATCACTTCTGAGTTGTTAGTCTTGTTGTTAGTTGCTGTCCAGTGGATTCTGACTCATGGAAACCCCTTGTGTGCAGAGTAGAACTGCTCCATAGGATTTTCAAGGCTGTGACCTTTCAGAAGCAGATTGCCAGGCCTATCTTCTGAGGTGCCTCTGGGTGGGTTGAACTTCCAGCCTCTTGGCTAGTAGTCGAGTGCTTAAGCATTTGCTTCAATCATTTCTGAGAAGTGTCTTATGAAAAGAATAAAATAGACATAGAGGCACGTATACAGGAGGAAGACAGATGCCATGACCTGTCTACAAGCAAAGCAACACCAAGGATTGCTGGCAGATACCAGAAACTAGGAGAGAGGCCCACCAAAGATATTAATACAGCCAAGACCCTGATTTGGGCTTTCAACCTCCAGCACTGTGAAAAAATAATTTTCTGGTCTTTAAAGCTACCCACTTGTGGGTTTTTTTTTTTTTATGGCATCACTAGGTAACTAAAACAGTAGATGCTCATTGAATACTTATTGAATGCATGAATGAATGTACCTACTTCAAAACAATGTTTTGGTAATCAAATAAAAATGTATATTAAGGGGCTTTGAAACAGTGAGGTATAATATTTCTATAATGTCTAAGACCTAGCTAGAGTCTTATTTCTTTCAAACAAAATGAGGACAAATCTTTTGCAGTTGTGACTGAATGGACTGTATATGTAAATTTGCTTAGCACGGAATGGCTCCACAATTGTGTATTTTATTCATTTTTCTTTGATTTTTCATGTATTAATTTTAGAAAGCCTATCTACCACTCTGTCTCAGCTAACCAATAGTAACTAAGAATGATGTTTTGCAGTTGAGTTACTATACTATAGGCTGTAACTTTGGAACCCTTTCCAGTCCAATTTACTGAAAGAACAAACCAAGGTGAGAATCACAAAACCACATTGTCATTCTCTTTGATTAGTTAAGATACTCAATTTTCCTCCTTGGAAATCTATTCTTTTCCAGAAACATATCTAGATCAGGAAAGATAAAAACCTAGAACTTGTGCTGCCTTTCATCCTCCTTCTCTCTCTCCTGGAGCAGACATTGATAATTCATCATAACACCAAATGGTGCCTTAGCATTTTTTCCAACTCTTGCAAACTTTTTCAGCTAGCCACTACTAATCAATGAGACCTGACCATAAAACAAAACCTATTTGCTATTCATCCCTTTTTAAAATTCCTTAGTGCTGTCCCATTCAGTGGGATTAAGGGTCATTTCTGAACATTAGGGCATAATCAACCTAACTCTTCTCCTAGTGGACCAACATATAGAAGTCCAGTAAAGAGGAAATGTTCAGAAACATCCATTGTTTTCATTACCATCATCTTCTTCCATGGCATCTGGGTGAGAAACAAAGATGGGTTCTGATGGGTATGAATCAGGCTCTTGCCATACCCAAGTTTCTTTAGTTTTGACGTTCAGTTTACAGAGCTGCTTGTAAGAAAGAAAAACAAACAAATAAATCAATAAATCAGTAAATATACTTCACTTGACCAGCATATGACTCAAAGTACTATGCCAATATAAGTAATATGGATTAATTACCCTGTCTGGAACAAAGTGATTCAAGCCAAGTCCATATGCGTAAGTATAAGGTTTCCCACCATACTTCTGGTAATTGATTTGAGGAAACTCAAATGCTACAAAATAGAACACAAGCTTAGGAAAACTTAATTCATCTCTTTAAATGGAGTCAACCCATTCCTTCTGTGTGAAGTTTTCTCTAGATTGTCTCACCTTGGCGTGGGCCTGCAAAGAGAACCTCAGGTTCCAGCCAGATGGTCTCATCGCTGCACAGAATTGCTGTGGCAGTTGTGTTGGGCAGCGTGACTAAATTCTTGCCTGTGTCAGCCTAGGAAAGAAGATAACAGAAATTTCAGTGAGCAGGAAAGAAAACAAAACAGCCATAAATGCAGTCTTTCCAAGTTTTGTTTCTGGATTTCTTCATTTCTTAGGTCAACATGCAGTTATAGTTAGGATATATTTTCAGTTTGTTTGAAAACACACACACACACACACACACACACATACACACAGAGTTATGTTGTCAAAAAGAACCAGGTTATAGAAAAACTACTGAACCAGATGTTTTCTAAGGCCTCTTGTTACACACACACACACACACACACACACACACACATGCGCGCACACATGATTTGGCAGATTATCTTTGGAAAGGAATGGATACCATGAGTTCTTTCTAAGAAAACATTCATTTATTAATACTGTCAACAAATATTTGAGTACATATTTTGTGCTAGACTCTGTTCTAGGCATTTAGTTTATTTCAGAGAATAAAATCCCTGCCCTCATGGAACTTACATTCTAATTGGGGGAGATAAACAACATACAATAAATATAATCATATGAACTATATAAATGAACTATATACCGTACTATGGATATGGGGAGGGAGTAGGACAGATTAAGGGGGAACATAAGTGTGAAGGGTGAGTGGGTGGCAGTTTTAATAGGCTGCCAATGCGGGCCTCATTGAAAAGGTGACAGACATTTAAGATCAATCTGGTTGGAGATGAGGAAGTTAGCAGTGCAGATAGATATCTGAGGAAGAGCATTCAAGCAGAGAGAACAAACAGCACAAAAGCCTGAGGCAATAGGATGCTGCTTGAGGAGCATCAAAGAGGTCAGTGTGGCTGGAACTGAATGAACAAGGGGAGAAGAGCAGGAGAGGAGGGTAGAGAGGCAAAGAAGCCAGATTGTATAAAGACTCATAGGCCATTGTGAAGACTTAGTCTTTCTTTCTGAGTGAGAGATAGGAGGCCATTGGAAGGTGTTAAGCAGAGAAGTATCATGTTACACTTATTTTTAAAAGAATCATTTGGCTGTTCTGTTGAGCCTACCCTTAGGTGTAGGGAGATGCAAGAGTGGAACCAGGGAAACCAATTAGATGGCTTTTTTGACACTCCAGTTAAAAGAAAACAGTAGTTCAGCCTAGAGGAGTAGCATTGGAGCTAATGAGAAGTGGAATATAGAGCCAATAAGATTTCCTGATGGATAAATTACAGGGCAAGGAAGAAATATGACATTAAGTGAGAAGTCAATGGTGACTCCAAGGTGTTTGGCCTGAACAGCCAAAAGGCTGGTGGTGTCACAACTAAGGTGGTGACTACTTCAGGTAAGGTAAGTTTCTGGTGGAGGAAGAGAAGAATTTGAAATTTTGTCATGGTAAGCTCTTGAGATATCCACTGGAGATGTGGATTTTGCAGTAGGATAAAAGAATCTTGAAATCAAGATAAAGTTGGATTCCCATCTCTCCACTCCAATGGTAAGCTCCCTTAACACTCTTTTTTTTCCCCCTTGGCTCCTGTTTCTGTCTCCTCTCTCTCTTCTTTCCCATACCTATCTTAGCTCCACACATCACAACCATCCCCCTCCTTCCTGCCTGCCTGCATCATGCTCTGAATATCACACCCCTGAGCAACACAGGCACGGCCTATTGGAATCTTCCCTGAACTGACTCCTGGCTCCCTCTTTTGGCCGTAATACGTGCTAAAAACAACCCACCCCAGCAACTCCCCTTCAGCTGGACCTTCCCTGCTGCACCATACTTGAGCCACTGGCCCTGCCTATTGGTCAAGGAAGTGAAAAGTATCATGCCCACAGATGAGCAAACAACAAAGAACACACAGCCCGCCTGTTCAGACATAACCAAATAAAACAAAAAAGCAGGACAAAACAAACAAATCTACAATCAATAAACAAGGAAAATAACTACCGAATGTTCCGAAGACAGCAGAAAATATCAAAACATATTTAAAAAAAAAAAAAAAAAAAAGAACAGGATGGTTCCAGGAGGCATCCAAAATAAAACACCAGATGACTTTCCAGTGGAGGAAAAGGCACTAGAACTACCTGATAGGGAATTCAGATCTCTAATATTCAGAGCTATCCAAGAGTTGAAGCAAAAAGCAGACAAAAATGAGGAAAAAAAATAGACCACTTCATGGAAAAGGCAGACTAATTCATTGAAAATACAGAAAAAAAAAAAGGAAGTATTCAGGAAAATAATACAGGAACAAAATGCCAAAATAAATTCACAACTAGAAATCATACAAAAACAACAATTAGAAATCCAAAAGATAAACAACAAGATTTCAGAAGTGGACAGTGTCAAAGAAGGGCTGAGGAGCAGGTTTGAAACAATGGAAGACAGGATCAGTGAAACTGAAGACAAATACTTGGATACAACTCTATTTGAGGAAAAATCAGAAAAAAGAACAAAGAAAAATGAAGAAACCCTGAGAATTAAGTGGGATACAATCAAAAGCAAAATTTTGTGAGTGATTGGAGTTCCAAAACGGGGAGAAAATGGGAAAAAGAGAGGCTTGTTGAAGAATTGCTGACATAAAACTTCCCTAATATAATGAAAGACGAAAAACTGAACATTCAAAAAGCTCAACGAACCCCATATAGGATAGACACTAAAAAAAAATCACCAAGGCGTATCATAATCACACTTGCTAAAACGAAAAACAAAGAAAAAATCCTGAGAGCAGCTCAAGAAAAATGAGAAGTGCCGTACAAAGGAGAAACAATAAGACTAAGCTCTGATTATTTAGCAGAAACCATGCAGGCAAGAAGGCAATGGGATGACATATATAAAACCTTGAAAGAAAAAAATTGCTAGCCAAGAATAATATATCCTGCAAAACTCCTGTTCAAATATAGTGAAATTAGGACATTTCCAGATAAACAGAAATTAAGGGACTATGTAAAAACCAAACCAAACTTACAAGAATTATTAAAGGGAGTCCTTCGATTTGAGAACAAACAATTATTAGACCACAGCCTGAATCTAGGATGCAAGATTAGCCAGATACCAACGTAGGAAATGAACTCTCAAGGACTATCCAAAACGAAAAGAATTACAAACAGGGAACCAGAGAGGTTAATCTGTAAATGACAACCGCATCAGAACAATAAAAGAGGGAATAAACAGTGTATGTATCGAACTTTCTAATGGAGAGGAAGGCAAGGAGATATCAAGTAATAATAGACTGGTTCAAACCTAGGAAGATAAGGGCAAATTTCAAGGTAACCACAAAGAAAGTTAACAAACCTACTCATCAAAATAAAAAAAAAAAAACATAAAGTTTCAATAAAAATAAAATCTACAAAAATAAATGAAAAAAAATCCACAAACAAAAGGATTCAGCACAGGAGAGTAAGAGGAACAAAGAAAATGTCAGCACCACCAAAAAGAAAAAAAGCATTAAAAATGACAGCAATAACTACATGGAGCATAAATGGCCTAAATGCACCCATAAAGAGACAGAGAGTGACAGAATGGATTAAAAAAAACAGGATCCATCAATATGCTGTCTACAAGAGACACACCTTAGAAACAAAGGCATAAATTTATTAAAAATCAAAGGGTGGAAAAATATATCAAGCAAACAGCTACCAAAAAGAGCAGGAGTGGCAATAATAATCTCAGACAAAATAGACTTTAAAACAAAATCCACCGTAAAAGACAAACAAGGGCACTATATAATGATCAAAGGGATGATCCATCATGAAGACATAACCATAATAAACATCTAAGCACCCAATGACAGGGTTCCAAAATACATAAAACAAACTAACAGTACTGAAAAGAGAAACTGACAGTTCCACAATAATAGAAGACTTCAACACATCACTGTCGGTAAAGGACAGAACAACAAAGACACAGAAGAACTAAAGGGCACAATCAGCCAACTTTCACTCATAGACAATAGAGAAAACTCCACTTAACAGCTGCAAAATACACATTCTTTTCCAATGCACATGGAACATTCCCCAGAATAGACTACATCTTAGGTCACAGAGCAACCCCCAACAAAATTCAAATCATTGACAATACGAAGTATCTTCTCTGACCACAACACCATCAAAGTAGAAATTAACAACAAGAACAGAAAGGAAAAAAAATCAATTACATGAAAACTGAATAACACCCTGCTTAAAAACCACTGGATAATAGAAGAAATCAGAAATGGAATAAAAAAATTCCTAGAATCAAATGAGAATGAAAACACATCATACGAAAAACTTTGGGACACAGCAAAGGCAGTATTCAGAGGTCAATGTATAGCAAAAGATGCACACATTAAGAAAGAAGGGACAAAATCAAAACATTGTCTACACAACTCAAACAAATAGAAAGAGAACAGCAAAAAAAAAAAAAAAAAAAAAAAAAGCCCACAGCCACCAGAAGAAAGGAAATAATAAACATCAGAGTAGAAATAAATGAAATACAATAGAAAGAATTGACAAAACCAAAAGTTGGTTCTTTGAAAGGATCAACGAAATAGACAAACTGCTGGCAAAACTGACAAAAGAAAAACAGGAGAGGACACAAATAACCCAAATAAGAAATGAAATGGGGGACATTACAACAGACCCAACTGAAATAAAAAGGATCATAACAGAGTATTATGAAAAACCATACTCCAACAAATTTGAAAACCTAGAGGAAATGGACAAATTTCTAGAAACACACTATCAACCCAAACTAACACAAATGATGTTGAAAATCTGAACGGACTCATAACAGGAGAAGAGACTGAAAAGGTAACAAAAAAACTCCCAACAAAAAGAAGCCCTGGCCCAGATGGCTTCACAGGAGAATTCTACCAAACATTCAAAGAAGAGCTTACACCAGTACTACTCAAACTATTTCAGAACACAGAAATGGAAGCAATACCTCTGAGTTCATTCTATGAAGCCAGCATAACCCTGATACCAAAACCAGGCAAAGACACCAAAAGAAAATTACAGACCAATATCTCTCATGAAATATAGATGCAAAAATTCTCAACAAATTTCTAACCAATAGAATTCAGCATCATATCAAAAAAATAATACACCATGATCAAATAGGATTCATACTAGGTATGCAAGGATGGTTTAACACTAGCAAATCAATCAATACAATCCACCAAATAAATAAAAGGAAACAAAAGAATCACATGATCATCTCAACTGATGCAGAAAAGGCATTTGACAAAGTCCAACACCCATTCCTGATAAAAACTCTCAATAAAATAGGTATAGAAGAGAAATTTCTCAACATAATAAAGGGCATCTATGCAAAACCAACAGCCAGCATCATTCTTAATGGAGACAGGCTGAAAACATTCCCCTTGAGAACAGGAACAAGAAAAGGATGCCCTTTATCATCACTCCTATTTAACATTGTGCTGGAAGCTCTAGCTAGAGCAATAAGGCAAGAAAAAGAAATAAAGTGCATCCAAACTGGTAATGAAGAAGTTAAACTGTCCCTATTTGCGGATGATATGATACATAGAAAACCCAAAAGACTTCGCCGGAAAATTACTGGAACTAATAGAAAGATTCAGCAGCATAGCAGGATACAAGATAAACGTATAAAAATCAGTTGGATTCCTATACACCAATAGAGAACAATGAAAAGGAAATCAGGAAAACAATACCATTTGTAAAAGCCCGTAAAAAAATAAAATACTTAAGAGTAAATCTAACCAGGAATGTAAAAGACCTATAGAAAGAAAACTACAAAACACTACTGCAAAAAAACAAGAAACCATAAAAGGAAAAACATACCATGCTCATGGATAGGTAGACTCAACATTGTGAAAATGACAATTCTACCCAAAGCAATTTACAAATATAATGCAATCTCGGTCCAAATACCAACAACATTCTTTAAAGAGATGGAAAAACTAATCATTAACTTTATATGGAAAGGGAAGAAGCCCCAAATAAGTAAAGCACTATTGAAGAAGAAGAATAAAGTTGGAGGACTCACACTACCTGACCTCGGAAACTACTATACAGCTACGGTAGTCAAAACAACCTGGTACCGGTAAAATGACAGATACATTGACCAACGGAACAGAATAGAGAATCCAGATGTAAATACGTCCATCTATGGTCACCTGATCTTGGACAAGGGCCCAAAGTCCATCAAATGGGGAAAAGACAGTCTTTTTAAAAAATGGTGCTGGCAAAACTGGATATCCATCTGCAAAAAAAATGAAACAGGACCCATACCTCACACAATACACAAGAACTAATTCAAAATGAATCAAAGACCTAAATATAAAGCCAAAACTATAAAGTTCATAGAAGAAAAAATAGGATCGATGGTAGAAGCCTTACTACATGGCATTATCAGGATATAAACCATCACAAGAACACACAAACTCCAGAAGATAAGCTAGATAACTGGCATCTTCTAAAAATTAGACACTTATGCTCGTCGAAAGAATTCACCAAAAGAGTAAAAAGGGAACCTACAGACTAGGAAAAAATTTTTGGCTATTACAAGTCA
Organism: Dugong dugon; assembly: GCA_030035585.1. Classification (NCBI taxonomy): domain Eukaryota; kingdom Metazoa; phylum Chordata; class Mammalia; order Sirenia; family Dugongidae; genus Dugong; species Dugong dugon. The sequence goes on from CM057462.1 coordinate 97,630,966, forward strand.
GACAAAGGTCTAATCTCTAAAATCTACAAGAAAATCCAACACCTCTACAACAAAAAGACAAATACTCCAATTAAAAAATGGGCAAAGGAAAGGAACAGACACTTCACCAAAGAAGACATTCAAGCAGCTAACAGACACATGAGGAAATGCTGGAGATCACTAGCCATTAGAGAAATGCAAATCAAAACCACAGTGAGATACCGTCTCACCCTGGCATTACCGGCACGAATCAAAAAAACAGGAAATAACAAATGTTGGAGAGGCTGCAAGGAGATGGGAACTCTTAGGCACTGCTGGTGGGAATGCAAAATGATATAACCATTTTGGAAAATGATATGGTGCTTCCTTAGAAAGCTAGAAATAGAAATACCATATGACCCTGCAATCCCACTCCGAGGAATTTATCCTAGGGAAATAAGAGTTGTCACACGAATAGAAATATGCACACCCCTGTTCATTGCAGCATTGTTCAAAATAGCAAAAAGATGGAAACAATCTAGATGTCCATTAACAGATAAATGGATAAACTATGGTACATACACACAATGGAGTATTATGCAATGATAAAGAACAATGATGAATCTGTGAAACATCTCATAACATGGATGAAACTGGAGGACATTATGCTGAGGGAAATAAGTCAATCACAAAAGGACAAATATTGTGTGAGACCTCTACTGTAGAAACTCATGAAAAGGTTTACTCACAAAAAGAAACAATGTTTGAAGGTTACCAGGGATGGGAGGGGTAGGGGGAAAATACTAAATAGACAATAGAGAAGTTGTAACTTTGGCGAAGGGTAAGACAGTACACTATACTGGGGAAGCCAGCACAGCTTGTCCAAGGCAAGGTCATGGAAGCTCCATAGGCACATCCAAACTCCCTGAGGGACCTAACTGTTAGGCTGAGGACTGTGGGGACCATGGTCTCGGGAACATATAGCTCAACTGGCATAACATAGTTTATAAAGAAAATGATCTACATTCTACTTTGGTGAGTAGTGTCTGGGATCTTAAAAGCCTGTGAGCAGCCATCTAAGTTACTCCACTGGTCTCACCCCTTTGGGAGCAAGGGAGAATGAAGAAAACTAAATACACAAGGGAAGGATTAGTCCAAAGGACTAATGGACCACAACTACCATGGCCTTCACCAGATTGAGTCCAGTACAACTAGATGGTGCCCGGTTACCACCACTGACTGCTCTGACAGGGATCACAATAGACGGTCCCAGAAAGAGCTGGATAAAAATGTAGAACAAAATTCTAACTCACAAAAAAAGACCAGACTTACTGGCCTGACAGGGACTGGAGAAACCCCGAGAGTATGGCCCCCGATACACTTTTAGCTCGGTAATGAAGTTACTCCCGAGGTTCACCCTTCAGCCAAAGATTAGTCAGACCTGTAAAACAAAACGAGACTAATGGGGCACACCAGCCCAGGAGCAAGGACTAGAAGGCAGGAGGGGACAGGAAAGCTGGTAATAGGGAACCCAAGGTCGAGAAGGGAGAGTGTTGACATATCGTGGTGTTGTAAACTAATATAATAAAACAATATGTGTACTATTTAATGAGAATCTAGTTTGTTCTGTAAAACTTCATCTAAAGTACAATAAAAAAAAAGATAAAGTTGGAATTGTAGATACAGGTTGCTTTAAAGCCTGAGTCTTTTCAAAGCGAGTGTGTTTACAAACCAAAGACAGGAGAACTCAGGACTGAATTCTGCTGCCCTCCAACCTTAGGAGGTCTGCAAGACGAAGAATCAGCGAGTGAGACTGAGAAGGTATGGCTATGAATGTATAGGGAAAACCAAGACAGTGTGTCAGAGAAAAGGGAATGAGTAACTGTGTGTCAAATGCTGCAGGTAGATCCAGTAGGATGGGTTTTGTGAATTGACAATTGGAGGACATTGTTCTTCAATGAAACAGTTTCTATAGAGTGGTGAATTTTAAAAGCGTGAATAGAGTGGATTTTAGAGGGAATGGCAGAAGAGGAATTACAAATAGCTACAAGAGAATTTTTTTTTATTGTTGTAGTTTAAATGAAGTTTACATTTCAAGTTAGTCTCCCATACAAAATGTTATACACACATTTTTATGTGACCCTAATTGCTCACCCCATTCTGCCACAACACACTCCTCCTTTCTGTCCCTGATTCCCCATGTCCAATCGACCAGCTCCTAACCCTCTCTGCCTTCCCATCTAACCTCCGGACAGAAGCTGCCCCCTTTGGTCTCTTGTATCTACTTGAGCTAAGAGGCACACTCCTCACGATTATCACTTTATATCCCACAGTCCAGTCCAATCCCTGTCTGAAGAGTTGGCCTTGGAAATTGTTTTAGTTCTGGGCTGATAGAGAATCCAGGGGCCATGCTTTCCAGGGTTCCTCCAGTCTCAGTCAGACCATTGAGTCTGGTCTTCTTACTAGAATTTAAGTTCTGCGCTGCATCTTTCTGCTGGTCCATCAGGGTCTCTCTATTGTAGAAGAGAATGTTTTCAAGGAATATTGCTGTAAAGCACATTAGAAAAATGGAGTGGTAGCTGCTGGGGCAAGAGGAATCAAGAGAAGCTTTTGGCAAGAAAGCAAAACATATTATGATGGGAGCAATCCAGTGAAGAGGACAGGGGAGTGATGATACAGAAGAGAGAAGAAGAATTGCTAGAATGATGTTTTTGAGTAGCTGGGAGGGAAAAAGATCTAGTGCATAAGTGGAGGAATTAGCTTTGAACAGGAAGATGTAGAACTCGGTATATCAGTACACGTGCTGGTGGGTGAGCAGATGTGGCCAAAGGAGTCTGTGTTTCTTTTCTGATTCCTTTAATTTGTTTCAGAGGAATAGGAAACAGGGCCACAACTGAGTATGAGTGTGGAGATGGCAGGTTTTAGAAATTTGAAGACAGGATGGTGTGAAATATTTAATTAGGAAAGAGGGAGAGTAAATAAAGTTGGGAAACATTAAGTTTTATGATCATGCATTTTAAATTAGACTAATCAACATGATTGTATGTTTTCAATACTTAAGCTCAGCTGCAAAGGTGCAAGCATGGAGTAGGTGGAGAGTTGAATTTAACTAGGGTTGTGGTTTATCAAGTGAGTTTGATAAAGTAAGAGACAAGCCAGAGAAACGAGGGCCCATGTACATGGGTGATTGTAATTATTGGTCACAGAATTTAAGTTGGGTAAGGAAGAAAGGTAAGTCTTCAGTGTAGTGAGAGGTAGTGAGAAGGTAGTGGGTTCAATAGATTGGAGGAACATGGTAGGATTTGCAGTAACAACAACAACAAAAAAACCAAACCCGTTGCCGTCAAGTCGATTCTGACTCATAGCGACCCTATAGGACAGAGTAGAACTGCCCCGTAGAGTTTCCAAGGAGCGGCTGGTGGATTTGAACTGCCGACCTTTTGGTTAGCAGCCATAGCTTGCCGTAGCAGCAAGGCAAGTGATTTTGAAAGATAAGAAGTGGTCAGAATGTATATGCATGAAATTGAAATTATGAAAGGAGCACAGTGATTGGTAATGGGAAAGTCAAGGGTGTGACTAGGGGAAGTAAGTGGCTGAGACAGAATAAAAGGCAAGATCGATCAAAGAGGTCAAGTAACTGAGAGACCAGGCTGCTGGAGGAATCACCTACAATGTGTATATTGAAATCAAGAAGAATTAAAAGACAAGAGTCGAGCTAGGGAAGAGTGACAACAGTCAGGAGGGAGAGGGAGTGGTGACTAGTAGATAATAACAATAATATATGTATATGTACATAAATGAGATTAACAATTGGGGGATTATAAACATGGGCAGAGGAGAAAATTATATGGAAGCAGCAAAGAGGAAAGAGGAGAAAACCTACTCCAAAAGAGAGCTGTCCCTGGAGAGAGCAGCAAGGGGAACCAGTGTACTTGGGAGAGAACCAGATTAAAGAGTCAAGGCAGAGGAAACATTCAGAGAAGAATATATAGAAGATTTTTTTGGTGATGGACTATGAATTCAGAGGAAATAGTGGAAGATTTTCAGGAGTAGGGAAGGATGGGAGGGAGGGACAAAATAGAGGAGTAGACTTTGCGAGATAGGGACTTCTTGTCAGGACTCAAGACACTTAACAGTGATGCTGGGGAAAAGGGAGTAATATATGCACATATACATATTTATATACATACCCACAAGAAATATACATGTCCATGCTGAGCATTATTTATGTGATCTTGGATTGTTTTACTCTGTTCCATCTTTTTTTTGAATTAAGTTTTTAATAAAAGAAATCTGTAACATTATAAACTATAAACTCTATATGGCTAAAATAAATCTTACTCCTTTTTCTCAAAGCCAGATCCTCCTATTCCTGTGTTTCCAACTCAGTTAATTGTACCATTGTTCACTCAACTTCTCAAGACGGAAATCTGGAAGTCATCCTGGGTCCCTCCACCTCCCTTACTCCTCAGATGCAATTAGAACCAACCTGTTGATTCTACCTCCTAAATTTTCTCAACTTTGTCCCTTCCTTTATCTTCCAGATGGACTGTCTGAATTCAGCCCCTTATTCTTTTACTTGCACTTTTGCATTGACCTCCTAATAGGGCTTCTAGACTCCCCATCTTCCAATCTTTCCTCCATGATTTTGCCAGTGCTCCTTCTGAAACTGACCTGATCATGTCACCACACTTCCCACATACTTAAAATACTTCAGTGACTCCCCATCATTTACAGAACATTCAAATGCTTATAAAGCCACTTACAATATCGTCCAACCTATCTCTCCAGGCCCTCTGCCTGCTACCCATCTCCCCTATCCTCCTAGTAAGCCAGCCCCAACAACTACTTAGCATTTCCATATTAAGTCTTTTGAAACTCTTCCTTACCTTTGCAGACCTGTCTGTAATATCCAACCTCAACCTGCATTTCCTTCCTCGTTCTTCATAGACCTTACAAAAGTTGCTTAAGATCAGTAGTATCTGGTTTTAAATCAAATTTTTTTCCCACCATATCTGATATAAGCCTTGGTATAAGGTTTTACATTCCATGTAGCTGTTGTTTCAACCCCTTTTGTCCAACTAGGGAATATATATATATATATATATATAAAAGTTATATTTTTGTTGACTTTGGCATTTTCATCACACTAAAAATTCTTACTGTTACTCTGATATTCTAAAAAGACAGTCACTGAATACAGAGAAGTAAAAGTAGAAATCAAGAGATGATCATCTAATGCTAGTAACAATTTTTATTCTTCAGTGATCGTTCCAGAAAGTTTGTAGAAAACCAAAATAATGGGTTCATTTCTCTACATAGGTACGTTTTGATGCTTCATTTCTAGAATTTCGAATGATTTAAATTAAATTATTTATATTATTGACAAAGAATCCTAGGAATCAGCAGCTCTTCACTATTCCCTAAGAAAGTATGTTTTTAAAGGATTTTGTAAGTGAAAGAACAGCAGATTTAGAATTTGAAAAACCTGATATTCATCCTGGCTCTGCTGAAGTTTGGCTTTTGCTAAGTCACGTCACTCTTATGAGCTTCCGTTTCCTTGTTTGTAAAATGAGGGGATTGAATTAGTTCATTTTTAAGGTTTCTTCAGCTCTGAAATTTCAAGGCTTTATGTATAAACATGAAGTAGGAGAATAATTCCTGAGAGAGATGAAACAGTCTGGTTATATCTGAAATCTCTGTAGAGGGAGATTACCTTGTCAATATTCAAAGGAAGTACGTATCTCCTGACTTCAGGTTGGGGAGCCTTTCTGGCATTTTTTTTCACTTCTTCCCAGTTCTCACGTAAATTGGCTAAATATAAGTAATTATAAACAAATTCAAATCTGCAAAAATAAAAAGTCAAACATGAGCACAGTTAAAAATAATTTTAGAGAGATGATTCATAGCTTTTGAAACCCCAGGTGCTTGCCTGTTCTTTATTCCACAGCCCAGAAACTGCTAATGACCCAGGTATATTGGAGCCAATTTCTGCTACCCACGCTCAGGTGAAAAAAGAAACCTACCTCGTGGTTATGTTTAAATCACAGCAGCCTTACCTACTTTCTGTTCTGCTTCTTTGTTACCAGTCTGTCTGTGTCTTTAGAAGCTACTGTCTTTTTAGTAAGTTGGCTAATTTGAAAAAAAGCAAGTCTCTTTCTCTCAATCAAAAAGTGGGCTTCAGTGCGTCCCAGCAATCTTACCAAGTTTCAGTTCATGGTTGGTAAAATAGAGGGTCAGTGAAAGTGAGGGCAACCCTCAATCAGATGGACTGACACAATAGTCACAATAATGGATTCAAATGTACCAACACTCATGAAGATGGCACAGGACTGGCAGCATTTGGTTCTGTTGCACATACGGTCACCAGGAGTTGGAGCCAAGTCAAGAGCAACTGACAACAAGAAGTTGAAATGAACTTATCAGGTTACCAAAAAACTGGTTACCATCTAGTCCATTCAGACTTATGGTGACCCTGTGTCAAAGTAGAATTGTGTGCCATAGAATTTTCAATGGCTGATTTTTCAGAAGTAGATTGCCAGGCCTTTCTTCTGAGGTGCCTCTGAGTGGACTCAAGCCTCTCATCTTTCAGTTAGTAGCTAAACATGTTAACCATTTGTACCGCCCAGGTCCTAAAACCTTTTATATTTAGGTCTGGTTCATGGGCCCAAGCAGTTTTCAACCATTAACCAAAGTTTTGATGTTCAGTTTGTGTTTCGGATTGTCTAAACTCCCTACTGCTTTTTCAATTATATTTTGTGACTTTAGCATCCCTATAGCTTTTGAAGATGTGGTTCAGATTAAACATTGAGAGCATTTTTAGAAGCAATTGGGGAGATACCATTTATCCAGTGTCCTTTCTTACCCTTTCCAGCAGCAGAGATCCACAATCAGAAATCCATTGTCTTCATAGGTGTTAATGTGATGGAAGAGGTTAAAAGAAGAAGTCCTGTATTTATTATTGAGGTACTTTCTTCTTTTTTTGTCAGCAATATGAAGCCAAACCTTAAAAAGTGACAAAAATATTTGGATGCATATAGAAAAGAAAAAAAAAAGTGTACATTATGAAACATACCTTCTTCAGAATCACAAACCTGATGCATAAATATCAGACTTGTTAGATGCTGTCAAGTTGGCCCTTGATTCATAGTGACCCCATGTACAACAGGATCAGGCCATTATGGTCCATAGGGTTTAAATTGGCCAATTTTTTGGAACTAGGTTGCCAGGCCTTTCTTCCTAGTCTGTCTTAGTCTGGAAGCTCTACTGAAACCTGTTCAGCATCATAGCAACATGTGAGCCTCCACTAACAGACGAGTGATGAGTGGTGACCGCACTTGAGATGCATTGGCCAGGAATCAAACACGGGTCTCCTCATGGAAGGTGAGAATTCTACCACTGAACCGCCGCTACCCCTCATATAAGACTTACCCCCATTGTTTCATTGGACTCGAAACAATCCATATAGTTGGCTCCCCAAAGACTCCATGAAGAAAGAAACTTGAACAGGTTAATTTTGACTGGTGTCTCCACAAACACAATATAGTTGGGAGTCAAACCAAAACTGTTCAAAAACACAAATGACCTTGTGAATGGGAAAGGCTGGTTCTCAAGCCACAAAGACAAATGTACACAGAGGTATGCTCGGTTACACATATCAACAGTGCCTACATAAAATCAATTACATTTAAATCTGGTTTTCTGCAAGAAAATGCTATGATCAGGATTGGCATCAAAGATAGGCAAAGTAGATCTTTAAACTTCAGTTTTCCTGAAGATTCAATAGTAGGCCTTAAATTTACCTGTGGACGTAAGACGGCTTGAATCGGTCACTGCAGGGGAATTGTACAATGACCTCTGACTTGCTAATTGGATCTTGCTTGTCTGAAATAAAGTGGGTTTAAAAGGCTTTGGAATAGTCTTTAATTTTTTTTTTTTTATACAGAGCATTTAGAACAGTAAAGAAATACATTTTCAGTTCTTGACTTTTGTTCAGTGCTTATTTTCATTTTCTCAGTAATTGGCATTTCTTAACAAAATTTCACGTGAAGCTACAATCGCCCAGGAAAATCAAGCAGTGGCAAATTTGGAAAAGTCTACTCAAACGCGGTTGTGGCAGGCAGGATACAGTGGAGTCACATCTTACGACAACCAGAGGTGAGTTCGAATCGGGTGAGTAAGGCAAAAATTGGGTCTAGTCAAAATGCCCTTTATAATTCCTTGAATTGCCTATAAAGTATAGTATGTACGGTGTTGCGTCATTTGCCCTGTACAGAAATTCTTATGCACATTAAAGTTTATTTTACTACTAAGTCAGTGGTCCTCAAACCTTAGTATACATCAGAATCACATGAGGGACCTGTTAAAACACAAACTGCAGGCCCCACCCCTGAAGTTTCTCATTCAGTCTGTCTGAAGTGGGGCTCAGTGTTTGCATTTCTAACAAGTTCCCAGGTGATGCTGATGCTGCTAGTCCAGCACACTAAACAAAAATCTGTATACATTCAAGTAATGTTATCATCAAGATGGTTATCAAATCGCTGACAATTCACAGGGGATAAATGGAGAATTCTAAAGGGTATTCTCCTTTCTGTTTTAATATCCTGTACCATCCTAATGTGATTTAAGAGATAGGTTTGTTGTTGTGGGAATTAAACACACACAAATAAACACTGATACACTTGAATATGTATTATGTTATGCATACACATACATTTGTTTAATTAATTTGATTTTGCCTGCCACATGAATAAGTACTCAAGAGAAGTTCGCAGGATTTGAATCTAAATCTTCCATGATCAAACCCACATATACATTAAATATTTGAAAAGTTTTAGAGTAAAACTTGGACTCTATTTTCAAGCTGTCATTTCCTGCCAAGGTGCTCCCTAAACAACTATCACTCTTTAGCTTTTGGACATTGGTCACCTGGTAGGGTAGGGGTGAGGGCTGTTGTTCTAAAGTCTGAGAGTAATTTAACTATGCATATAATAATATCCTGATATTGTGACCTGACATTCTGTATTTTCAGAAACTTTGTCACAACGTAAATACTGTTTAAAGAAGAGGCACGATTGGTAAACTGACCTGCTTGCAGTGGAGGGATTTTTATAATATTGTAGGCAATTGAAAAATTCTTCCCAAAGCAATTACCAATATTGTAAACGGTTCCATCACTTTCAATGTGGGGGTGAGCAGTGGCTCCATTGACTGAGACATAGTTGCAAAGATCAACCTGGGGAAGGAGAGTGAATGTCACCCATACTAAGAGAGAGATGTTTATACACCTTTGGTCCCTAGGTCTGCCCCTACCCCTACCACCTCACCCTGAGTTCACTTTCTCCTTCTTTGTATCTCTTTGAACCCTAACCATTTTCAAGTTCTGCCTGAGATTCACCCCCTATGCAGAGCTCTCTTCTGACCCCCATGCTGACCCCTCATGCTTCTGAAATATTGGAACTCTATCCCTTTGATCTCCTTGACTGCGGTCTTCATTTGAAGTTTACCATACACTGCTTTAGTTACTTTTCTGTTTGCACATGCAGGTTGTCCTCAAACAATGATAAATTTGAGGACTGGGACTTTGTTACACTCCTCTTACTGTACTAGATTGAATTGTATGAAAATTTTGGTATTCAATCATTTTATGTTTAAAAAAAACCAAACCCACTGCCATTGAGTTGATTCTGACTCATAGCGACCCTAGAGGATAGAGTAGAACTACTCCATAGGGCTTCCAAGGAGTGGCTGGTAGATTCAAACTGCCAACCTTTTGGTTAGCAGCCAAATGCTTAACCACTGTGCCACCAGGGCTCCTCCTAAATAACAAGCCCAATGTCTTGCACATAGTGTGAATTTGGAACTGAAAGGGACCTCAGGATTCATCTATTACAGACAGTCTTAACTTAAATAGACTTTAAGGGAACCATGAATCTCTTGGAATTAAATGCAGAAGTTTTTGAGGAGAAGATTCAGTGCTTTAATTGAATTTGGAGTCTCATAAGAAGTTCAGAACCACAAACCTAATGCCAACCTCTTAGTTTGTAGAAGAAGGAATTGAGGTCCCGGAGGGGTCAAATGACTTGTTCAAAAATATGGGACCACATGTTGGCAAGATCAGCACTAGAATTTCTACCTGGGACCTGCTCAATAAAGATTGACTGAATTAATAATTAACAGATTATTTATTTGTCTAACCAAAATTCTGTTTGATTAAAAGAATAATTTTTAAAGCACAGGGAGTTTTTAGCACCCTTATTTAAAGTATAGGCAAAATTCATTCATTCACTCAATTGCCAAGTACTCACTGAGCTTCTAGTATGTGCCAGGCACTGTGCTAGTGGCTAGGAAAATGGGGGCCACATAAACCAGAGACTTCATTAGCCTGAGACCAGAAGAACTAAATGGTGCCCGGCTACCACCAATGACTGCCCTGACAGGGAACACAACAGAGAGTCCCGGATGGAGCAGGAGAAAGGTGGGGTACGGAACTCAAATTCTAGTAAAAAGACCAGACTTAATGGTTTGACTGAGACTGGAGGAACCCTGGAAAGCATGGCCCCTGGATTCTCTATCAGCCTAGAAATAAAACAGTTTTGGAGGCTAGCTCTTCAGACAGGAATTGGACTGGACTGTGGGACATAAAGTGATACTCATGAGGAGTGTGTCTCTTAGCTCAGGTAGATACAAGAGACTAAACAGGCAGCTTCTGTCTGGAGGTGAGATGGGAAGGCAGAGAGGATTAGGAGCTGGCTGAATGGACATGGGGAATTGGGTGGAAAGGAGGACTGTGCTGTCGCAGTGTAAGGAGAGCAATTAGGGTCACATAACAATGTATGTATAAATTTTTGTTTGGTAGACTAACTTGAGATGTAAACTTCATTTAAACTACAACAATAAAAAAAAAATTAAAAAAAAAGAACTACAGTCTAGGCTTGTGCTGCTCAGTTAGGTAGCCACTAGCCACATGTAGCAATTTAAATGTAAATTAATTATAATTAGATAAAACCTCAAAGTAAGTTTCTCAGTTGCATTAGCCACTGAAAATAGCACTTAACAACAACAAAAACCAAACTCATTGTTGTGGCCTTGATTCCAACTCATGGAGACTCCATGTGTTACAGAGTAGAACTGCTTCTTAGGGTTTTCTTGGCTATAATCTTTACGGCAGAAATAGCCAGGCATTTCTTCTGTGGTGCCACTGGGTGCATTCAAACTGCCAAGGTTTAGGTTGGTAGTCAAGTGCAAACCATTTGCGCCACCCAGGCACCCAATAGCACTTAGACAATGCATACATATAATATTCAATCATTACAAAACGTTCTATTGCACAGCACTGCTTTAGAGTGTTAAGGTGGTAGACAGTGTGGTGAGCACAAAACAATATCTGTAGAGAAAGACCAACTAATTCAGACTAGGGGTTAGGCAGGGCTTCCTGAGGGCAATGACTCCAACTAAAAAATGATAGAGTTATCCAGGTAGAGAAGGCTATCAGTGTGTTCCAGGGAGTGGGAACCCTAAGGTAACAGCATAGAGTTGTGAAATAGCATGTCCTATTTGGGGATCACTAATAGTTCAGTGTGGCTCCCGTGAAGAGTGTGCATGGAAGAAGGCTGAACTTTATCCTGGATGCCCCACATGAAGTAACCTGTTTAATTTTCAATTTAGAAAAATTGTTTCTGCTGCATTAAGAAACTTTTACGTAAGAGGGGATGGGGTGGCAGCAAAAGCACTGGTTGGAGGCTATTTCAATAATAGTAAAAAAAAAAAAAAAAAAAAACTTCAATTTTTTTTTTTTTAAGCTACTTGTATGTGAAGTCAGAGTCCCTGGATGGTGCAAACGCTTAATACACTCGGCTGTTAAACAAAAGCGTGGAGGTTTGAGGCTGCCCAGAGGACCCTCAAGAGAAAGACCTGATGTCTACTTCTGGAAAACTCTATGGAGCACAGTTCTACTCTGACACGCAGTGGGTCGTCATGAGTCAGAACTGACTCGACGGCAACTGATTGGTATGTAAAGTCGGGGTACACTGCTACTCTCAATGGAAACTTACCCCAATAAAGTCTATTCTGGAGTTATAGCATTGATTTTCCAATTAAAATATCAATACTATGGGAATTGAAATACAGATTCATTATCAGAGTCAAACGAATGGTTTAGAAACTCAACTTCAATTCTTCTCTAAAGGCTCTACCCACACAGCCGTGTGTGGTCATACACATACATCAAAACCAAGAAAGGGCCATTGAGAGTATGTTAAGCCTTAGCAATCTGTTGAAAATTACAAATCAGCTTGTGATATTAAGAGACCCAATGTTGGGGCTTTTTTTTTCTATTCCTATTGTTGTTGTTGTTATGTGCCGCTGAGTTGATTCCGACTCATAGAGACCCTATAGTGACCCTATTATCTATTACTCAGTTGTAGTTGTGGTCTTCATTCCCACATACCTAGTCTCCCAGCTTGTTTTGTCTCTTTTTCCCTCCCATATAGTTTACACATGGCTTCCAAATTAATCATCCTAAGATATAGCTCTGTTTAAACCACTATTCTGTGCAAAAACCTACAGTAGCTTCTCATTAGCTAAACAATTTATCCCAAAATTTTAGCCTATGTCAAGCTATTGACCTCACCCTACCTTTATCCCACTACTCCCCTTAACATTACATGCTCTAGATAACTAATTCTCAACTGGGGGTGATATTGTGCCCAGTGGGAGATCTGGAAATATGGGGGTATTTTTCACGTGTGAAATGATTGAGGACATGACAGGTATGCAAAACCTCTGCAATATGTGCAACAGCCACTACAATGAGCACCCCCTCTGAGAAATACCACAAATCTAACCAAAATTGATTATTCTTTTATTTCTGTGAGCATATCCTCTATTTTCCTGCCTCTATCCCTTTGATCGTGTTACTCCCTCTATCTGAAATGCCTTTACCCAGAATTCTCTGAAGTTGTACCTCCTCTTTAAGTTCCAGCTCAAATGCAAGCCCTTTGAACTTTCCTTGATCTGACCCACTTCACATCCTCCCAACTACTGCTGGAAGATATCTTCCTTTTCTGTGCTTTCATAGAAAGTTTTCCTTCTCTTAAAGGATTCATCACATTCTGCCTCTTATCATAGTTAAGTTGCATACTTGTTTGATTTCTCCATCTAGGTGTTAAGCTCCCTGAAGGCAAGAACAATGCCTTGCAAATAGTTACTTCTTAATTAACGTTGGTTGATAATATGAATCCCTGATAAGAAATGTTGCAGTGAGATTGCCTAAGGTCTCAGCACTAGTAAAAATAGTAAAAAAAATCCCAAAAAACCTACATCTCCAATGTTTTTAAACTACATTTGTATGTGAAGTCACTTTCTAATGTTGCTGATGTTTTTCTCTATGAGACTTCACTTAACATATAGTTTTATTTCTACGAAGAAGTGTCTACGAGCAAGGGGAAAATTGGTGTAACATACTTGCATAGAACCATTCATTGCAAGATTTTTGATATTAATAATAATAGCTACAACTTTCTGAGCACCCACTGTGTGTCAAGTCCCATGCTAGCCTACAAAAGGCATGAAAGGCAGGGACCACGCTGGCTTACTCATTGATGTATCCCTTGCATCTAGCACAAGTTCTGGTACATGAAAAGCATTCAATAAGTATATGAGGCATGAATGAACGAATGAATACCCTATGCATTTTATATAGCATTCCTTCAATACATATAATAAATGTTTAAAATAACTTTACCTCCCCATTTCATAGATGAAGAAACAAAGCCTGCCCTATGTCGCATAGCTAGTAGTTGGTGGCAAAGCAAGGATTTGAACCCTGCTCTGTCTGGCTCTCATGTTTTTTTTTTCCCCACCAGATTGCACAGTTGATTTCATTCTGGATTCCAAATTCCGTGTTCCTAAGTGACATCACCTGAGCACTGTGTCCTACCTGCTTAATTGTTTCCAAGGTCTCTGGATTAATCTTCGTAATGAAGTTGGTCTCTGTGCAGGCGTAGTAATCCTCCCCCACTGGGTAGACGTTAACAAGGGCGTTGTCAGTAACCTCCACTCCTTTAAAGTAAGAAAAAAACCTGCAGAAGCAAATGAAGTTTTCAGTCCAATACCTTTCAAGCCATGAGAGAAAAAGCGTTAATAATAGGCAATTTGGTTTCAGTAACCTGGAAAATATATTCTTGCAGGGATCTGGGAAAGCACAGGTGCCAAACTCTGTTAAGACGATCCTTTTCTCAGTCATTGCCCGTACGTAAGCATCAGTGCGAACGAACCTGAAGGACATTGAGACATGAGAAAAGGTAATAGATGCAACGATCGGAACAGTCACGTGGAGTCTGGAATGGTCACTCTACGTGTCCTCGTTGGAATCAGATATCCACAGCATGAAGAATGGAGAGTATTATCAGGTCACTTTCTTGCAGTGACCAAAGGAGAAAAGGGCGATGTGCCATGACCTTCAATTTTATTATGTCTTATGAACCTCACAATGACAAATGAGGAAATTGAGGCTCAGAAAAGGTAAGTGATCGGCATACGTGGATGAGCTGGGTTAGAACTCAAGTCTGAGAGCTGTACATTGCAACATGCATCCCTCATGGTGGTCCAAACAGGCCCTCTGACTTCCTGTAACATGGAATTTGTTAACCTACACTCCGTGGGGAAATACAGGATATGATATGCTGAATTATACTCCTTTTAATCTTTGCTCTGCCCCTCTTGTATTTCTCTTCAATTATAAAATTTATTTTACTGCTTATTAAAATAGATATTCTTGAATTCGACCTCTTGTACAGACAGATCTCCTGAAACATATCCTAAACTAAATGCCATAAGTTGCCGACACTTTCTCACGCGTGAACTAATTAAAATCTGATGTTGCACGTTCATGAAGAAGAAAAAGTGCTAAGGTCTTTAGAAGGCGTGTGAAACCTTTGCCTGACCTCCAAAATATGCTCTTACAGCTAAATTTTTCCTTGACCAAAGTATTATATAATCTGTTTCTAGTCTATTGCAGTCCAACATATCCTGTCTAGTTCAAATCTCCATTTACCTAGCCTATTACACTCCAGCATATCCTGTCTAGTTCAAATCTCCGTTTACCTTTCCTTTTGATTTATCTTCAAAATAACTGGGTCAACAAAACTACTGACAGACCTGAATATTAAAGCATAAGGCAAACTCTTTATAATGGTGTTAAGAGGGGCTTCCTGGAGTGATGCCTTAGCCACTTAGCAATAGCTCTTATTTTAGAAAATTCCTCGTTCTTGCATCACTATGCCACACTTGGTTATTTCTTCCTTTGTGGCATGCCTCCCTCCTCCCCAGTGGCCTTTCTGACTGTCAAAAAGGAAAGGGATCAAAATAGTCTAATAATAATAATAAAAGCAACATCAGTAACAAAAACTATTGTTATTACTGAATGCTTCCTATGTGCTAGACACTGTGATCTCATTTAATTCTTGTAATGAACCTGTGAAGTAGACTTTATTGTTTCTCCCATTTTACAGACGTCAAAACCAAGAACGAGAGGCTGACATCTTGCCAAAGTTCACCTTTCCAGGCAAGTGGTGTTTGGTGAATGTAGGATTTGAAGCCTGGCATGCTGGACCCCAAAGCTCTAGTTTTTAGTTTCTTCTTTATCCTATATTATGGCTCCCAGGTGTCCAAGTAGACCCACTGGCCCAGGTGGCTTCTGAGAGAAAAAAGGGCACATAAGTTCCCTCTTGGGTTCAGGAGGTTGAAAAGCACTTGGGGGAAGGTGACAAGCTAGACTCCCACTCCCCAGGAAGAAGAGCTAGACCTAGTGCTTCTTTACCTTCTATGGTACGTCACATGTCCTTCTTTAAAGTCAAACTTGTGCAGGAGGGCTTGCCCATCAAACAGGTGGTAAAATGGCTCAGATCCAACTTCAAAGAGACCTGGCCCACATCGGAGGAGACTGCCAGTGAGCCAGAGGGGAATTCTTCCTGTGAGAAAGACGAGAAACAGAACACTGCTTTTTACCCTTGCCCTTTGGTGCTAACTGAGAAGTTGGAGGTTCAAGTCCACCCAGAGACACCTCAGAAGAAAGGCCTGGAGATCTACTTCTGAAAAATCAGTCATTAGAACTCCATGGAGCACAGTTCTACTCTGATGCACATGGGTCGCTATGAGTTCAAGTCAACTTGATTGCAATAAAAAATTTTAACTGACTGAGCTGGGATAAGGCGGGGTGATTATATTAGCAGCCTGATTGGACAGCCTCTTTTTATAAAACTGGCAGAGAGTGATTTTCCTTCCCAGCTCTTATGCTAGGCAGCACTTAGCAAATGCCCGCTGACTTGTCTCTCCTTCACTAGGACACCTAATGTCAGGAAATGTGGTAATGCTTCAGGGTTGGGATAAAGTCTGGAAGAAGAGAAGGAAAGGCATCTTGAGGGGAATCGAATTCTCCACCTAACAGATTTCTCTAGACGCAATTACATTTGCCTTTTTGTCATCACACTTTTAAGAAGAATTTAAAATTTCTTAATATATTTTGGTGGGATGAGGCATAGAAGAATGCTGTATGGGTCACATGGTGTCTTTGGGTAACGATAATGATAGTAATAATAAGTACCATCTATTGTTGACTTTGTGTCAGATACTGGGTGAGTTATTCTATTTACATTATCTCATTTAATTTTCGCAACATCCTTACAAAGTAAAATTCGATTTTTGGTAAGTGAGGGAATTCAGGTTCAGAAAGTTTAAGGAACTTGTTGTAGAATTTACAGCTCATAAAACAATAGAACTACTATCGGCACCTACGTTTGCCTGACTCCAAAACCAAGACTTCTACAATTTAATGGAGATAAAACCCAAAACCCAGATGTTTGTCACCGGGCCTTAGTAAGACACAGGCAGGACACACATTTATAGGGCATTTACTATGTGACAGGCACAGTCAACGATGACAAACATGTAGTCCCAGTCTTCAAGTTCCAGTCAGGTAGCACTTTCTACATTAAATAAATGAAGAAAAGGTAAAGGACAGAGATTGAGTTCTTGGTTTAAAAGCCCAAGGCCCCAGATTCCCCTCCTTGTATCCCACATCCTGAACCAGTACTGAGAAATACCGGTGACTGAGAAGCCAGAGAAGAGAGAGCTCGACAGAAAAGATGGCTTCAAGATGGGAGAGACCCACCTGTAACATGAGCTGTTAGCGGTGAGGAAAGTTCCTCCACAGTTTCGAACAGTTTCTTGTAACCAGCAGCAGGATGCTCCACTCTGAAATGGTAGAACAGAAAGGATGAAGCCCATGTTGATACTCAAAGAAGCCCACGGAAACAGAGGCAGAGTTCTAGGAGAGAATGCTGTCTGGCTCAGTGTCAATGCCCCACTGCCAGTCTAGCCTCAGCTAGGAAGCACTTGGTGCTTCGGGAGGACGGCAACAGCCTCAGGTATACAAGTGGGGCTCCAGCTCAGAGCTCCTCTTTCGATGTCAGGGGAGATGACCTCTGTTAATGTCAACGGCAGCGTAGTGGTTAAGTGGTACAGCTGCTAACCAAAAGGTCAGCAGTTCAAATCCACCAGGTGCTCCTTGGAAACTCTATGGGGCCATTCTACTCTGTCCTATAGGGTTGAGTCAGAATTGACTCAACAGCAATGAGTTTGGTTTTTTTTCTTTTTAATGTCAGCGGTCACAGTGGACTTAATCCTACCCTGTATAGTTTTCTCATGTTTCTGAAGACAAATCAACTAATCCTGCTGCTGCTATCACTTCTCTTCCAGAACTTTGAAACTTCCTGCAGAATTATTCTGCTCTACCCCTACTCTAGGAGCCCTAGTGGCACAGTAGTTAAGAGGTCAGGCTGCTAACCAAAAAGTTGGCAGTTCATATCCACCAGCCACTCCTAGGAAACCCTATGGGGCAGTTCTACTCTGTCCTATAATAGGGTCTATGAGTCGGAATCGACTGGACAACAATGGTTTTTTTTTTTTTTTTTAATACTCTTACTCTCAGGAGCCCTGGTGGCATAGTGGTTGAGCACTCAGCTGCTAACCAGAAGTTCCGTGGTTGGAACCCAACAGCCACTCCGTGGAAGAAAGATGTGGCTGTTGGCTTCCGTAAAGATTTACAGCCTTGGAAACACTATGGGGCAATTCTACTCTGTCCTATAAAATTGCTATGAGTCAGAATCAACTCATGGCAATGGGTTGGTTTTTTTTGGTTTTTTTTTTTTTTTTTTTTTTGTCTCCCTACTCTGAAGGAGCCCTGGTGGCACAATGCTTAAGTGCTTGTCTGCTAACTGAAAGTTCAGTGGTTTGAACCCACCAGCTGCTCTGCAGGAAGAAAGACCTGGTGATCTGCTCCCATAAAGTTTTCAGCCTAGGGAACCCTATGGGGTGGTGGTTTTACTCTGTCCTAAGTGGTTACTTGGAGCCCTGGTTGCACAGTGAGTAGTTAAGTGGTCGGCAGTTTAAATATACCAGCTCTTCCGTGGAAACCCTATGGGGCAATTCTACTTTTCATACAGGGCTGGTATGAGTCAGAATTGACTTGATGGCAACAAGTTTTTGGTTATGGGGTTGCTTTGAGTTGGAATTGACTGGACAGTATACCACCACCACCACCACCACCACATCCCTACTTTCACCTTACTGCATCATTGCTTCTCTTGTCTCACAGAAAGGATCATACTTTTCCTTCCTACATGTTGGAGGACAACAGCTTTGCAGGGTCATCGACCTCATAGTTTGTTATTCATCTGTATTATGCCACCATCTCTTCTCATCATCTCATACTTCACTGATCTTCAAGAGCTACAGTATATATATTTTAATATTAAGATCAGCAGATTCAGCTTCCAGATTTTTTTTCTCACCCCCACCTCCTCACTTTGGCTGCACTTTTATAGCTTCTTAGAGTAGGCAGTCTGATCACACTCCCTAATTATAATGTTGTTGTTGTCCGCTATCAAGTAAGCACTTACTACGTGCCACACACTGTATGAAGAACTTCGCATGCTGTTAACTCATTTAAACCTCACAAAGACATAAGAGGGTAGGTATTGTTGTTATACCCATTCTATATGTGGAAAAAAAAAAATAACTGAGGCTTTAAAAAAGTAAGTAATATGCCCAAAGTCACACAACTAGGAAATGGCTGGGCAAGAAGTGGAACTGAAGTCTGCCTATCTGAAACCCCCATGGTTATAACTGCTTTCAAGCCTCATTCTAAGTTACACAAAGTCAATGTCATTTAAACGTGAATTCTAGATATTTGCTTCAATTTGTAAATAGGAAGAAACTCCCCCATCAAGACTGAAAGACCTTTCCTAATCAGATCATCAGTCAATGTCTTCTCTTCAGAAACTCTTGAAATAGCCCATTTATCATCAATCCCACTACAGCATTAAAAAAAAGAGTCTCCCAGAGACACTTACTGGATGGACATTTTCTCTCCGTGGAGCACTGAGAGTTCTGTCACCAACTGCAGAATGAGGAAGCTAGCCCTCGGCCTGGTACTTTATATGGCTTCTAAAACCCCCTGAAAGGAGTTAAGGCTTTGTGAACCTTCCCGCACTCCCTCAGCTGAGAGAGGGGGAACAGAAGTGGCTTTCAGTGCCCAGATCCTCCTAATGTTTGAGCATTATTTGGGCTTGCTGTTCCCATAACAATTTTTTGATGGTTTTCCAGAGACCTCAATCCTTCCCAAGGAGAATGAGAAGTGGATTAGAAGAAAGGGGCAGTGTGGGAGTGGCCAGCGTCAGATCTCAGCTGATCTGAGTCACAGCATTGGAACCTGGCACTATTCTCTGGTTCCCACCTCCCTCTACCACCTTTGTGCCCTCATTCCCATCTTTATTCATTTATTCATTCACTCATTAAAAATAAAAAAATCCATTACACATCATCTATGAACCAGACATGTCTAGGCACTGCCTCTGTCTTCACAGATCTGATAACTCTGCAAGGGTAACAGGAAACTAACAAGCTCTACCATAAAAGTTGATTAGTGCTAAGACTGGAGGAGCATGGAATACTACGGAGTGCACATTGTAGCATCCTAACCCTCTCTCGTCACTGTTATTGGGCTCATTTGGTGCCTAGGTTCTTCCAACCAGACTGAGAACTTTAGCTATGTTCTTTTGATTTGCTGAGGATGAAAATCTTTTCATATCCTTGCTTGTCGTTAATGCCTGACTGTGCTCCATTCACCTGCCAGCCTGCTGGTATGTGTTCTGCCCTCAGAGAGTATATAGCACTATTTCATTACTTTTTTACACTCTTTAATTAAGCCCCAATTGTGTTCCAGCAAAGACTTGATAGAAAAGCAAACAAGCAATATGCTTTTAAAAATATGACATGGGAAGATTGAAAGTAAAATAATGGAACAGTATATGTTTATCATGTATTAACCAAAAGACAGCTACGGTAACTATACCAATACAAATTGAAATAGACCATAAAACATCCTTAGGGATAATTACCACATAATGACAAAATTTTATATTTACCTGGAAGATCCCAAATTCTTATGTACCTAATTTTATAGCCTCAAAATAGAGCAGAAATTATTAGGATTGCATTGATAAATGAAAGATCCATCGTTAATTTGAGATATTTCAACACACACACACACACACACACACACACACACACACACATATCTTTCATTTATGGACATAGGTCAAGAATATTAGTAAATATATAGAAACACATGCATTAAAAACCTAAAGTACACAGTGCCCTGGAAATATATCCTTATGACTAGCTTTTTCCCCAGCAGTTAAGAGTAAATACCATTATTTAAATAATTTTTATTAATTTTTTTGCTAAACTATGTATTTCATTTTCGGTCTTCTTCAACAAAACTGAATTAACAATTAGCCCTAGCATACCCAAGTTGGAAGACAGGAGCTTGCTTTCCCAGTCTGTCTTGTAATGAGGGGATAGTCATGTGACCTGGACTGCCAATCAGAAAAGGCAATGGCAGAAGTCTAGTGGTAGCACCCAGTGTCCAGCAACAGCAGTGTCAACGCTCATCCAAGTTAGCAGTGGTGTATCTACTGTAAACCTTCTAGCTTGTACCCTAGGGCATTATTATTGGCTGAGTAAACTCCATCCCCTGTCCTTTAGCTCTCCTAGAGATTTGGTTATCTGCCTAATATGTAAAATATTTGTATTTCATTTTAATTGGCTAGAATTGGCTACATTTTTTCTCCCCAAGTAAGAACACTGCTTCTATAAAATAATAGAAGTGAAGGATACTGTGGTAGCACTAGGAGGAACTGTCACACTGCTATTTGAAAGCCCCAGAAAAATTCTTTGAGGAAGTATCTAAGCTGAGATATGAAGGGAATGTAAAAGTTAATCAGGCAAAGGACAGGGAAAAGAGTGGGAAGAAGAGTGTTCAGGCACATCTCATGGGAAGTCTGGAGGTAAGAGTAAAGTGGGGAAATAGCAAGATGAGGTTAAACCAGAGATAATCATGGAGCAGATTTGGCAGAGTCTTCTAAACTGTGTAGAGAAATCTAGACCAATATCATGCGAACAGAGGAGATGCACTGAAATGTTTTATTCAGAAGAACAACATGATCCAATTTGCATTTTTTTCAAGACCATCGTAATTACATTGTGGATAATGTAGTGGAACGGGAGATTTGGGAAGGGCCAGAGACCAAACAAGTGAAGGTAGCTTGATGTAGGAAGAATTCACTGGGGGATGAACATTAATGGTCAGATTCAAGAGATATTTCAGAGAGTGACTCATTGGACTTTGTGACTGGTGAATGCGTTGGGCAAATAAAAGGTAGAAAAAAGGATGACCACTAGGTTTCTGACTTGAGGTATGGTACAGTTATTGAGATGGCACACACAGTGGGAATGAGTGTGTGTGTGGTGTTTCAGGGATGTAGACAGAAAGAATTCTGATTTTAATATATTTGTTAGAGAAAGCAACCGCTGGGGCTGTAATAGTTTGAAGTCTTCATAGAGTGGTTGAGTGGGTTAGAATTTGAAGGATGAACTGGGTGTGGACACAGAAAAGAAGAAGAGGACATTTCTGGTGAAGGTTGTACAGTGAGAGAAGGCATTAGAATGGGCTCTTTGGGAGGCAAATGTTAGAAGGACTTTCTGTCTCCTACCATCTTTGTTGGATTTCTGGAGCTGTGACCCTCTTGTAATTCTAGTACACTGTCAGTCCACTGACTAGAAAGTCTATGAAAATCAGGACCCAGCTACTTTTCTTCACTCTCACCTCCCGTTACATCGGGCCAAAGGAAAAGGCTTGTTGGGAACTAGATGCTAGAAAGCCTACACTAGCTGAATGACAGAGCATTAACAAACTGTATTTTCTGTTGAAGACTGCTCCCTAAGAGACAAAAAATCCAATCTTATTGGTGCCTAGGACTGCAACGAATGCATTTCTTAGTTATCCCTGTGCCACCTTTGCTGTTCCGGGTCTGTAGCCACATCGTTTAGAATCAGGAACTAGTTTTAGTGACTTTTGTTTTGCATATTTGGTAGCCTTTACTTTTCAATCTATATAGATCATATACGGCTGTCAGATCCTTAGGGGATATTTCTTTTAAAACTACAAAACATGACACTTCATTCCTAGAAGGCTTGCAGGCTCATGGACCATGGGAGCGCTTGTGTTAGTATGCTTGATTTAAGTCAGGATGAAAACTAATTACTGTGCACTAAACCTCACTGAATGCCAACTTCCTCAGGTATAAAGCAAGGAAAATGTGCAAAAACATATTTTTCACCAATAGCATGCCATACAAATATTAATTAACACTTAACAACCCCTTTCTCAGGAGGTTTGATTTTATATCTTTCAACTAATACCTCCTACCTCAGGGACAATCCAGTTTCTCCTGTTCTCCTGTTGGCATGAAAAATCAGCTGTGTTATATTCTTTCCAGAGCCCCATTTTTTGGCCTCTTGGTCCCTAAAGCTCCAAATGCAGGCCTCTTTTACAGATCTGACCTTATCCTTCTATAGTTTCAGAGTAATTCACCATATTCCCAATGTACTGTTAGTTTTTCTTTCACCTCTCCTATTTCTCTCCTTCAATTTTTGTCGTTTGCTAAAATCAGACCTTACGTTCAATTTCTGTGCCTACGAAAAACAAACAAAAACCTGTTTCGTGATACATTTTG
The DNA here is from genome assembly GCA_030035585.1 of Dugong dugon. NCBI lineage: Eukaryota > Metazoa > Chordata > Mammalia > Sirenia > Dugongidae > Dugong > Dugong dugon. Next base: position 97,654,062 of record CM057462.1, read on the forward strand.
GTACACTTACCAAAATAATATTCTATGAATCAACACAAACAAACAGACAAATGAAAAACCTTTCTGCAAGCAGGGATTTCTAAATAGGATCTAATTGTTTCTTTGAAAAAATCATTTTTGAAAATATAGTAAAATCTACTTTTTTTTTAACATGGTATTAGACAGACCACACAGGGCTTGTAGGTTATAGTAAGGAGTTTGGATTGTGTTCTGAGATTAAAGAGAAGATAATATAGAGTTTTAAGCCAGGGAATGATTGAAGTGATCTAATCTATGTTTTGAAAAAAAGCAAAATCACTGTGTCTGCTGTATAAAGAATGGATTATAAGTGATTAGAGTGGAAGCAGGAAAACCAGGTGATGTTGTTTCTTGAACTGGATTAGTGCCAATGAAAATGGAGGGGAAGAAAGAAAGTGAATGGATTTAAGATATGTTTTGTAGATAGAAATGAGAGGAAGTGATAGATTCAATATGACTGGGTAAAGAAAATAAGATGATGGGGTATATCATTTATCCATTGCTGATACTGTAGCATAAAAAGTAATCACAAAACCTCAGTGTCATATAATAATAATAAGAGTTTGTGGAACATGTGTTTGGAGTGGTTGGTTAGGTAGATCTGTTGATACTGGCTGGGCTCACATGACTGGAGTTGCCTGGCTGTCTGCTGATCCAGTCTCAGCCACAGTGAGTGGGGTATCCTTTTTTTTTTTCCAAAAGATTGTGTAGCCATGTCCTTGGTGAACATTCTAGGACATGTGTTCCTAGTTCGTACAACAGAATTTTCCAAATCTTTAAGTTCTGTTTTCATTTTGCATAGTTTTTTTCTTTTTTTTTAATTGTGCTTTAGGTGAAAGTTTACAGAGCAAAGTAGTTTCTCATTCAACAATTTATACACAAATTATTTTGTAACATTGGTTGCAATCCCTGCGATGTGTCAACACTTCCCCTTTCTCCACCCCACTCGTCCCGTTTTCCTGTCCCTTCTCACCTTCTTGTCTTTGCTTTTGAACAGGTGTTGCCTATTCAGTCTCATTTACATGACTGAGCTAAGAAGCACGTTTCTTGCATCTGTTATTGTTTGTTTTATAGACCTGTGTAATCTTTGGCTGACGTGAACTTTTGGAGTAACTTCTGTTCTGAGTTAAAAGGGTATCTTGGGGCCCTAGTCTCAGGGTTCCTCCAGTCTCTGTCAGACCAGTAAGTCTGGTCATTTTTTGTGATTTTTCAATTTTGTTCTACATTTTTCTCCCTCTCTGTCCAGATCTATCATGATTTTCTGTCAAAGTGGTCGCTACTGATAGCCAGGCATCATCTAGTTCTTCTGGGTTCAGGCTGGTGGAAGCTGTGGTACTTGTGTTCCATTAGTTCTTTGGACTAACATTTCCCATATATTTTTGGTTTTCTTCATTCTCCTTTGCTTTGAACAGGATGGGACCAGTAGATGTATCTTAGGTGGTTGCTCACAAGCTTTTAAGACCCCAGACACGACTTACCAAATTCAGATTAGAACATTTTCTTTATGATCTATGTTATGCCAGTTGATCTAGATGTCCCCCGAGACTTAGCCTAGTAGCTTGGTCCCTCAGGGTGTTTGGATGTGTCTATGAAATTTCTATGACTGCCTTGATGATTTTGTGTTGACTTCCCCTATAATGTGTACTGTCTTTCCCTTCACCAAAGTTAACACTTTACTATCTAGTTAGTAGTTTCTTCTCCTCACCCCTTCCCTCCCTCATAACCATCAAAGATTGTTTCTTTCTGTGTGGAAGCCTTTTCTTGAGTTTTTATGATAGTGGTCTCACACAATATTTGTCCTTTTGTGATTGAATTATTTCAGTCAGCATAACTGATTCATCTATGTGTGAGATGTCTTGTAGATTTGTCATTATTCTTTATCATTGTGTGGCATTCTATTGTGTGTATACCACTGTATTTTTTTAACCATTCATCTGTTAATGGGCATTTAGGTTGTTTCCATCTTTTTACTCACATGAATAATGCTGCAATGAACATGGGTGTGCAGATGTCTATTCTTGTCATGGCTCTTATTTCTCTAGGATATATACCTTGATATGGGATTGCTGAACCATATGGTATTTCTATTTCTAGCTTTTTAAGGAAGCACCGTACCATTTTCTGAAGTGGTTGTACCATTTTACATTCCCACCAGCAGTGTATAAGAGTTCCAGTCTTCCCACAACCTCACCAGCATTTGTTGTTTTCTGATTTTTGGATCAGTGCCATTCTCACCAGGGCGAGATGGTATCTCATTGTAGTTTTGATTTGCATCTCTTTAATGGCTGATGATAGTGAGCATCTCTTCATGAGTTTGTTAGCTGCCTGAATGTCTTCTTTGGTGAAGTGTCTGTTCATATCCTTTGCCCATTTTTTAATTGGAACAATTTGTTGTTTATTGAACCAAGTTAGTAGAGACCAGTACGAGAACTGTCTTAATGAATTGAACAGACCAGAATAATTTAAAAAGTTGTTTGTAAATGGGTGCTTCGGGATTTGTATTGAATTTTCCTAAAGAATTTGAAATATTGCTCTTAAAATCTTGATTATATTCTGATTTCATTAATCAGCTCATTATTCACATTAAAGCACAAAAAAGGATTCTGGACCAGTCCTATTGGATTAGTGGGGCCTCAGCTATTGAAAGCCTACAGTACACTTGTAAATTCTCAGGTTCTGCCAGTTGTACAAATGCAAAGAAGAATGGGCAGCTGAAATATTTTAGAACAGAGAAATCTTTTTTTCCCCCTGAGCCAAAGAACTGGTTTATTAGGCAAAAGAATCTCAAATGTGGATTAGAAATGACTCATCCTCTTAGCTTCAGGCATGTGAACATTAGACAAAGAGCTATTCTTTTGGAATAGCATTAGGAATCCTGGTTGTGCTGATCCAGTTTATGGAGTTACTAGATTGGTTGATGGGTTATTTTCAGACAAAGGGAAAATAAGTTACCTAACAGGAGAAAGTTATTAATAATAACTGACTGAATTTCCACACTTATATATATTCCTGTACTTACCAGAGTGTATTACATACTTTTTATGTTTGTTTCTCCACTTTAACAGAAAGATCCTTGAAGCCAGTGACTCTGTTTTATTTGTCACTGTATCCTAAAGCCCTGCACTTAGTATGTGGTTATTAATATTTTCTATAAAAATACTATTTATATAAAAAATACTATCGAAATGGTATTTTCTGTTAAATTTTAATTTCTGCTTGCTGGATGCTAATGTAGAGAAATAAATCTGATTTTAAAAAAAAATTTTATTGTGTGTTAGGTGAAAGTTTACAGAGCAAATTAATTTCCCCTTTGATAGTTTGTACATAAAGTGTTTCACAACATTGGTTTCCTTCCCCACGATGTGCCAGCACTCCCCCCATTTCCATCCTAGTTTCCCCATTTCCTTTTGTCTTGAATTGCTACCCCTTCCTGCCTTCTCATCTTTGCTTTTGGGCAAATGTTACCCTTTTGATCTCACGTAATTGATTGTTCTAAGAAGCAAGTTCCTCTCGGGTGTTATTGTTTATTTTATGGTCTTGTCTATGGTTTGGCTGAAGGGTGGTCTCCAGGAATGGCTTCAGTTCCAGTTCAGAAATGTGTCTTAGGGACATAGCCTTGAGGGTTCCTCCAGTCTCTGTCAAACCAATAACTCTGGTCTTTTTTGTGAATTTGATTTTTTGTTCTGCAGTTTTTCTCCTGAACTGTCTGGGAACCTCTGTTGTGTAAATTTGATTTTTGTATGTTGATCTTGTATCTTGAATCTTTCTAATCTTGTTTATTAGTTCTAATAGATATTTTGTAGATTCTAACAGCTTTTTTTACATAGAATATCATGTTGTCTATGAATGAAGAGAGTTTTGCTTTATCCTTTCCAATCTGGATACCTTTTATTTCTTTTTCATGCCTTATTGCACTAGCTTGAACCTCCAGTACATTGTTGAGTAGAAGTGATGCGGGAGGACATCCTGGTCTTTTTCCTGATTTTAAGGGTAAAGCATTGAATAAAATAAAATATGATGTTAGCTGTAGGTTTTTCACAGGTGCCCTTTATGCGGTGGAGGAAATTTCCTTCTATATCTAGTTATTAGGAATTTTTAATCAGGAAGAGGTGCTAGATTGTGTCAAATGCTTTTTCTATATCCACTGAGATGATCATATAAATTTATTTTTTTTGTTTCTTGATGTAATGAATAACATTGGTTGATTTTGCATTTTAAACCAATGTTGCTTTTCTAGAATAAGTGAGAGAGATATATTATCTTTTTTATAAACTATTGGATTCTATTTGCTAAAATTTTGCTAAGAGTCTTTGCATCCATGTTCATGTGGGATATTGACGTATGGATTTCTTTTCTTATAATGTTTTTGTCTGATTTTGATATCAGGTAATGAGTTGGAAGTTGCTATCTTCTCGTCAGTTATTTGAGAGAATTGGTATAGAATTAGCATTATTTCTTACTTAAATGTTTGCTAGATTTTGCCAATGAAGCCATTTGGGCCTGGAGTTTTCTTTCTTGGAAGGTTTTTAAACTATAAATTGTATATCTTTAGGTTATTAAGATTATTATTTGTCTTTTTTTCAGTACATGGTTTATTTAGCAAGATGTTATTTAATTTCTCAATATTTGGAGGATTCTTGGGAGATTCTTTTGTTATTGATTTCTAATTTAATTCTATCATCATCATAGGAAGCACTTTGCATGCCTTGAATTCTTTTAAATTATTGAGGCTTGTTTTATAGTCTAGAAGATGGACTTTTGTGGTAAATGTAATGTATGCACTTGATAGACAACACGTTATGCTGTTGTTAGCGGGATCTAAATGTCAATGAGGTCAAATTACTTGATAGTGTCCAAATCTTTGATATATTTATTGATTTATTTACTTATTCTTTCGAATACTGAGAGGAGGTATTGAAATTTTCAACTATAATTGTAGATTTTTCTATTTCTTCTTTTAGTTCTATTAGTTTTTGACTTATGGATTTTGAAGCTCTGATATTAGATTCCAAAATATTTAGAATTGTTATGTCCTTTTGATGAATCAGTCCGTTTTTCATTATTAAATAATTTTATCTATAATTTTTTGTTCTGGAGATTACTTTGTGTGATATTAACATAGCCACTCCAGCTTTCTTTTGGTTAGTGCTAACCTGGAATATCTTTTCCTATCCGTTTATGTTTAACCTCTTTTTGTTTTTAGATTTAAATTGCATTTCTTATAGGCAGAATATAGTTTGATATTGCTTTTTATCTGGTCTGACAATATGTGGCTTTTAATTGGAATATGTAGACCACTTACATTAAATGTGATTATTGATGAGGTTGATTGAATTTGAATCTATCATCTTATTTTGTTTTTTGTTTACTTTTTCCTGCCTTCTTTTGGATTAATCAAGTTTTTTGTTTTTTTTTGGTTAATCCAATCCACTGTATTTTTCATCTTGCACGTTTTGGTTTTCATCTCTTGAATTTCTTTTTTCTTCCTTTAAAGATCTCTCATATCTCTACTTAACTTTTTGAATACATGCAATACAGTCATAATAACTGTTTTAAATGTACCTATCTGCTAATTGTAACATATGTATCAGTTCTGAGTTAGTTTCAATTGATTGACTTTCCTGTTCATTATGGGTTGTATTTTTCTGACTCTTTAATGCTTGCTAAGTTTTGACTAGATGCCGTACACTTTGAATTTTACTGCATTGGGTGCTCGACTTATTTGTATCTCTAAAAATATTCTCAAACTTCGTTCTTGGTTGTTGCATTGTTATTGGAAATAATTTCATTCTTTTGGGTCTTGCTTTTAAAATTTGTTAGATGGGACTGAAGCAATGCTCAGTGTAGGGCTAATTATTCCCAACACTCTATTATATATTCTTATTCCCCAATATTGAGGTAAGATTCTTTTGTGCATTCTATGCAATTCCCCAAGAATTGTGAAGTTTTCTTGTCTGGCTGGTGGGAACAGGTACTATTCCCAGCTCTGTGTGGGTGCCTAGCCCTGTTACCTCCAATTCATTCATTTCTCAGACTTGTGTAATTTCCCCATAAAGAAGTACTGATCAATATCGCAGCTGAATACTCATGGGGGACTATTATGGGTTGAATTGGATCCACAAAAAAGCTGTATTGAAGTCCTAACTCCTGGTACCAATGAATGTGACCTTATTTGGAAATACGGTCTTTTCAGGTATACTAGTTAAGTTAAGAAGAGGTCATTAGGGTGGGCCCTAATCTCTTTATGACTGGTGTCTTTATGAAGAGACACAGACATAGACATCAACACAGAGAGAAGAAAGCCATGCGAAGATTGAGGCAGAGATAGGAGTTTTGCTGCCACAAGCCAAGGAATGCCTGGGGCTACCAGAAGCTGGGAGAGACAAAAAGAATCTTTCCCTGGAGCCTTCAGAGTAACTGTGGCTCTGTTGACACCCTAAATTCAGACTTGCACCCTCCAGAACTGTGAGACAATAAATTTCTGCTGTTTTAAGCCACCCAGTTCATGGTAATTTGTTCTATAGAGTTCTTTTTCTATAGATTTTTCTATTTTCCTCCTCCACAATTTTGGCTTTACTAAATTCAACTTTAGATTCCAGCTTAGATTTCATTCCCTACTTTCCTGGCTGTGTCTCTTTCTTCCCTGCAAGTCTAGGTTAGGTGTTCCTCATTCATTCATTTCAACACACTAACTGATCATTTAATATGTGCCATATACTATGTATACAAGGAGCCCTGGTGGTGCAAAGGTTAAGCACTTGGCTGCTAACTGAAAGGTTGGTGGTTTGAACCCTCACAGTGGCTCTGTGATGTGCTTCCATAAAGATTACAGCCAAGAAAACCTTCTGGGGCAGTTCTGGTCTGTCACATGCAGTTGCTATGAGTCAGAACCTACTCAATGGCACCCAACAACAACTATCTATAAGTCAATAAACAAGACAGAATTTCTTTTGTGATGGTACTTCATTGTAGTAGACATTGTTCTAGACAGACAACATAATCAAACAAATAAAGTACCTATGAAATATGTTCCTTTAAAACTACCCTGTTTTATAGCACTTGTTATATATGATATATATTATGTTATATTATACTATATTATTATATTATAATTTTAAATTTGTTCATCTCTTTCTCCAACCAGTCTGTAGTTTCTCAGAGTCAGGACTAGGGTGTCTTATTTACTCTTTTATCTCCATCATCTAGCACAGTACAGCACACATAGCAGATATGACTGAGTGTGGAAATGAGTGGATGGACGAATGAATGGTGTGAATTTTCTGTATCAGGCTTAGCTGTTCAGAGAGTTATTTATATATATTTTTTATTGTACTTCATGTGAAGGCTTACAGAACAAATAGTTTCTCATGAAACGGTAGTACACATATTGTTTTATGACATTGGTTAACAACCCTACAACATGTCATCCCTCTAACTTCTCAACCTTTTTTTTTTTTGGTGAAAATACACATAGCCAAAGATACACCATTTCAAACATTTCTACATGCACAGTTCAGTGACATTGACTATGGTCTTCCAATTGTGCTGTTATTCTCACTTAAGATGAAGGCTTACAGAACAAAATAGTTTCTCATTTAACAGTTACTACAAATGTTGCCCTATGGCAATGGTTAACAATCTCACAAGACATCAACAATATCCTTACTCAACCTTGGGTTCCCTATCACCAGCTTCCTTGTCCCCTTCTGCCTTCTGGCCCTTGTCACTGGACTACTGTACCTCGTTAAGTCTCGTTTGGTTTTACAGGGCTGTCCACTCCCAGGCTGAACAGTGAACCTCGGAGATAACTTCACCACTGAGCTGAAAGGGTGTCTGGGGGCCATACTCTCGGGGTTTCTCCAGCCTCCTTTAGGCCAGTAAATCTGGTCTTTTTTTTGTGAGTTAGAATTATGCTCTACATCCTTCTCCAGCTCTGTCCAGAACCCTCTGTTGTGATCCTGGTCAGAGCAGTCAGCGGTGGTAGCCGGGCACCATCTAGCTGTTCTGGACTCAGTCTGGTGGAGGCCTTGGTAGCTGTGGACAGTTAGTCCTTCGGACTAATCTTTTCCTTGTATCCTGTTCTCTTCATTCTCCCTTGCTCCCGAAGGGATGAGACCAGTGGAATATCTTAGATGGCCGCTCACAGGCTTTTAAGACCCCAGACCCTACTCACCAAGGTAGAATGTGGAGCATTGTCTTTATAAGCTGTGTTATGCCAATTTAGCTAGATGTTCCCCGAGACCATGGTCCCCACAGCCCTCTGCCCAGCAATTCAGTCCCTCAGGGAGTTTGGATGTGTCTATGGGGCTTCCATGACCTTTCCTTGTACAAGTTGTGTTAGTTTCCCCTGTATTGTGTACTGTCTCACCCTTCACCCAAGATACCACTTATCTATTTCCTACAAAGATTGGTACATTTTGTGTGTGAACTTTTTCATGGGTTTTTACAATAGAGGTCTCATACAATATTTGTCCTTTTGTGATTGACTTAGTTCACTCAGCATAATGTCCTCCAGTTTCATCCATGTTATGAGATGGTTCACAGATTCATTGTTGTTCTTTCTTGTTCCATAGTACTCCATTGTGTGTATGTACCATAGTTTGTTTATCCATTCATCTGTTGATGGGCATCTAGGTTGTTTCCATCGTTTTGCTATTGTGAACAATGCTGCCATGAACATAGGTGTGCATATGTCTATTTGAGTGACGACTCTTATTTCTCTAGGATATATTCCTAGGAGTGGGATTGCTGGACCGAATGGTATATCTATTTCTAGCTTTCTGAGGAAGCGCCATATCATTTTCCAAAATGGTTGTATCATTTTGCATTCCCACCAGCAGTGCATAAGAGTTCCGATCTCCCCACAGCCCCTCCAACATTTGTTATTTCCAGTGTTTTTGATTCATGCCAGTAATGCCAGGGTGAGATGGTATCTCATTGTGGTTTTAATTTGCATTTCTCTAATGGCTAGTAATTGGGAGCATTTCAAAGAGAGTTATTTTGGATAAACAGGTATTTGGGTTACTTTTTAGATCATTGCCCTGCAAACTATCAATCAAAATGTCCAACCCACTTACTCTCAAGCCCTAGTGAGAGTGGCGTGTAATAGTAATAATAGATTAAATGCTCAGTATCTGTTTTCTAAAGTTTTAATAATCTTCTAATGACAACTTCAAGTTTTTCAAGTTCTTTTGCCACTGCATTTAAACAAGTGAGCAGTCGTACTTCCTATATACAAAGAAGGCAGAAGATGATTTTGTGTCTATTTGATAATTACTCAGTACTTTGCAATACAGCAAAGACAGCTCTGTGATATTTCAATGTGAAGCAAGACAGGGCAGCAGGTAATTGTGGACCATGTCTATGCATGACAGCAGGATCCTTTAAGGTATCTCCAGGATCTAGACCAATGCCTGGAACATAGTGTGCAAATGACTGTGTGAAAAAATGAATGAACAACACCACTTTTATCTTTCTGAAGGTTAATTCACTATTATTAAAATGACTCTGGAAGCATATGTGAAAAAAGGAAAAAAGGTATATCAGTCTACCACAATAGTATATATATATATATATATGATGGGGACACTATTATTATGGCTATGAATAGAATTCCAAATTCCCAAAAGGTGCCTTTTCAATAAAGGTGATGTTTTATAACTGTCATGGTTTGAATCATGTCCCCCCAGAATGTGTGTATCAGTTTGGCTAGGCCATGATTCCTGGTACTGTGTGATTTTCCTGTATGTTGTAAACCTGCCTCTATGATGTTAATGAGGGAGGATGGGTGGCAGTTGTGTTAGTAAGGCAGGACCTGATCTACAAGACTGGATTGTGTCCTGAGGCAATCTCTTGCAATATAAAAGACAGAAGTGAGCAGTGAGACAGGGGGACCTCATACCATCAATAAAGCAGTGCCGGGAGCAGAGCGCGCCCTTTGGACCTGGAGTCCCTGTGCAGAGAAGCTCCTAGTCTGGGGGAACACGTAAGAGAAGAAGGCCGACAGAGAGAAAAAGGCTTCCCCTGAAACTGATGCCCCGAATTTGGACTTTTAGCCTACTTTGACTATGAGGAAATAAACTTCTCTTCATTAAAGCCATCCACATATGGTATTTCTGTTGTAGCAGCGCTAGATAACTAAGACAATAAGCAAATGACTTTGAACCATTGTAGAGATTGGGCGAGCAGATTTTTAAAAAAAATAATCTGTGGAATATAATGATTAAGCTCAGGATAAGCTATTCAAACCATGATTCAACACTTTGAATTCAAATCAAGCTTGCAAAATGAGACAGCAGTTTGGAAATCTCTTCCAGAGTAAGTTGCTTCTCTGAAGGCCCTTGTATATAATCAACAGAATAGTATAAGGGCAGATGGGGGAGGAGAAGGGAAAAAGTCATGCATAAGAGAGAACATGTTAAGGTTGTACATAAGTCATAGGGCTTTAATGATATTTTATAATGAAGCATTTGGCCAAACATTAGATAGGAGATCAAATGTAACTATGAAAAGATGAAATATCAGAAAAATAGTCCATTCGAGATGCCCAAATCAGCTTGTTGAAATACTTATTATCAGACTCTGCTCATCTTGCATATGGAAAAATAAGCTGAAAGAAAAAATTAAAATAAAACAAAACCAACAAATTAGTAGATTCTAGAAGTTTACTATGTAAGCTTTCTCGGTTAGTTTGCAACTGCTGATAATGTCACAAAATGAGCATTAAAGCTGTGAAATATTCTATGAAACTGCTACAATATATTTTCCCAGCATCAATTCATAAATACAGAAATTCACTTTCAATCATAATTGCTACCAATTTTTTTCACTGCAAATCCTTCATAATCTTTCTTTAGCTAAATTAATCATATCTGCCCAGGCTGTGTGCAGTTGAGGCAATTATCCAAAGAATTTTGGCCTTAGAAAGAACTTTGATTTGCAATATTTATACTTTTGAAAGAACACTTTTATTTTTTCCCCTAAATCATCTCCTGTTGGGTCAAATTCCCGTTTTATTTTTTTGCATGATGACGAGTTTTTGAGAGCCCAAGGTATTATTTTTTGCATTCGCTGATTACAAATGTTTTATTTAACTAGGAATTTCTTTTAACAACACTGTTTAGAAAAGTTTCAATGTATAACTGAATTATATTTTCACTGTTGCATTAAAAAAACCTACCTTAGATTACTATGACTATGAAATATCATAACTAGTAAATCATAGATATGAAAGAATTAGTAAAGTTAGGATTTGAAATGGGGTAGAAGAAGAAATGGATGTGCCATTTCTTCTCTGAGGGCATTAAATGAATTTCTATACTTTAGAAATGGGGAAAACTGTTCCAAACAACCTCTGGACACTTTCAGAAGGGCTGGGAAGAAAAGAAGTGAAGAGGAAAGGAAGTGACAGGAGTTCTGTCTTCCTCCCTCCTCCATATGCAAACTTAGATTAAATGGAAAACATTAGCTGCATCTACAGAAACAAATGGATTTATTGGTCTTTATTGAATTAACCTATCAGTGTGATGAAACTACTATCAACAATTCGGCCACATTAATGACTGGAGTCAAACCTTTTATCTTACAAGAGATAAAAGGAGAGATAAATGAGCAGAGAGAGAGGGACATCTTACCACCAAGAAAAAAGAGATGGTAGCAGTGTTCATCCTTTGGACTTGGGGTCCCTGTACTGAGAACCTCATACACCTAGGGAACACTGAGGCCAAGACATATGGAGATTTCCAAAGAATGCTGGGCCCATAGATGTTGAAAGGAGACGAAGACCTTCCCTCAGAGCCAACAGAGACAGACCTTCCCCTGGAGCTGGCACCCTGAATTCAGGCTTCTAGCCTACTAAACTGTGAAAGAATAAATTTCTGTTTGTTAAAGCCATCCAATTGTGGTAATTCTCTTATAGTAACACTAAATTACTAAGACAGAATTTCAAGAGACAGCATATGATCAAGAACTATGGTATTGAAGTTCAAGCTGCACTGAAGGCATTGGCAAAAAACAAGGCTCCAGGAATTGATGGAACACCAGCTGAGATGTTTTAACAAATGGGTGCAATACTAGAAGTGCTCACTCGTCTATAACAAGAAACTTGAAAGACTGCTAGCTAGCTGACCAACCAGAAGAGATCCATATTTCCGCCCATTCTGAAGAAAAGTGATGCAACAGAATATGGAAATTATAGAACAATATCATTAAAATCACATGCAAGTAAAATTTTGCTGAAGATAATTCAAAAGTGGTTGCAACAGTACATCTACAGGGAACAGCCAGAAATTCAAGCCAGATTCAGAAGAAGACATGGAACAAGGGTTGTCACTGCTGATATCAGACAGATCTTGGCTGAAAGCAGAAAATACCAGAAAGATATTTACCTGAGTTTTATTGACTATGCAAAGGTATTCGATGTGGATCAGAACAAATTATGGATAAGACTATGAAGAAATGGGAATTCCAGAACACTTAATTGTGCTCATGAGGAACCTGTACATAGACCAAGAAGCAGTCATTTGAACAGAACAAGGGGATGCTGCATGGTTTAAAGTCAAGAAAGGTGTGGGTCAGGGTTGTATCTTTTCACCATTATTTATTCAATCTTTATGCTGAGTAAATAATCTGAGAAGCTGGACTGTATGAAGAAAATGTGGCATCAGGATTGGAGGAAGACTCATTAACAACCAGTGATATGCAGACAACACAACCTTGCTTGCTGAAAGTGAAGGGGACTCAAAGCGCTTACTGATTGTCTTAGTCATCTAGTGCTGCTATAACAGAAATACCACGAGTGGATGGCTTTAACAAAGAGAATTTTATTCTCTCACAGTCTAGTAGGCTACAAGTCCAAATTCAGGGCATCAAGAGAAGGCTTTCTCTCTGTGTTGGCTCTGGAGGAAGGTCCTTGTGATGCATCAGTCTTCGTTTGGTCTGGGAGCATCTCAGCGCAGGAACCTCAGGTCCAAAGGACGCGGTCTGCTCCTGGCACTGCTTTCTCGATAGTATGAGATTCCCATGTGTCTCTGCTCACTTCTCTCTTTATATCTCAAAAGATATTGGCTTAAGACACTATCCAATCTTGTATACCTCATCAGAATAACTGCTGCTAATCCATCTTATTAGATCATAGTGGTTGAATTTACAACACATAAGGAAATCACGTCAGATTACAAAATGGTACACAATTATATAATACTGGGAATCATGACCCAGCCAAGTTGACAGATATTTTTTGGGGACACAATTCAATCCATGACACTGATGATCATACAGAGTTCAGTATGGACTACACCTCAACACAAAGAAAACAAAAATCCTCACAACTGGACCAGTAAGCAACATCATGATAAATGGAGAAAAGATTGCACTTGTCAAGGATTCCGTTTTACTTGTATCCACAACCAATGCTCATGGAAGCAGCAGTCAAGAAATCAAACAACTCAGTCCATTGGGCAAATCTGCTTCAAAAGACCTCTTTAAAGTGTTAAAAAGCAAAGAAGTCACTTTGAGGACTAAGATGCACTTGACCTTAGCCATGGTATTTTCAATCGCTTCATATGTGTGTGAAAGTTGGACAATGAATAAGGATGACAGAAGAACTGCTGCTTTTGAATTAAAGTGTTGGCAAGAATATTCAATGTACCATGGAATACCAGAATGAACAATTCTTCCTTGGAAGAGGTACAGCCAGAATGCTCCTTAGAAGAAAGGATGGCTAGACTTAGTCTCACGTACTTTGGATATGTTATCAGGAAGGGCCATTCCCTGCAGAAGACATCATGCTTGGTAAAGTAGGGGGTCAGCAAAACAGAGGAAGACCATAAATGGGATGGATTGACACAGTGGCTGCAAAAATGGGCTCAAAAACATAGCAACAATTTTGAGAATGGCGGAGGACTGGGTGGTGTTTTTTTCTGTTATAAATAGCATGACTGTGAGTCAGAAGTGACTTGACAGCATCTAACAACAACTACATTATTATTACTGTAATTTCAGAATGAGGGTAGTTAAGAGGCCAGGATAAGAAAGAAAAGAGTCCTTGGACTATGTGGAGGATTGATGATACTCATGGCCCCAATTTATATCCTTCCCATATCCATGCCATCAGCAATGTGTCTTTGCAGCTCCTCCTATCAAGATATGGAGTCTGTTTCCCCACCCTTTGAACCTGGGCTGACCTTGTGACTTCCTTAGGCCAACAGAATGAGGTGGAAGTCATGATGTGCCAGTTTGAGACATAATCCTCTAGAAAGAAGCCTTGTGCATTTCCACTCTGTGTCTTGGGACCTTGCCTCTTCCAGAAGAAAAAGCCCATGCTAGCCTGCTGGAGGGTGAGAGACCACATGAAACAGAGATGAGATGAGTCGTCTCTGCTGAGGCCATCCTAGATCAGCCAACATCAGAAGAACCGCCCATATGAGCCCAGCTGAGATTGCTAACCTCCAGAATTAGGAGCTGTCTTAGTTATCTAGTGCTGGTGTAACAAATACCACAAGCGTGTGGCTTTAACAAACAGAAATTTATTTTCTCACAGTTTAGGAGGCTAGAAATCTGAATTCAGAGTTCCAGCTCTAGGGGAAGGCTCTCTCTGTTCACTCTGGGGAAAATCCTTGTCTCGGCTTCTCTAGTGTTCTTCTCAGTATTACTTGGAGGTCTTCATATGGCATCTAAATTGCCACCATCTGTGCTTGCTTGCTTCTGTGCCTGCTCTTTTATATCTCATAAGTGATTGGCTTAAGGCATACCCTACACTGACATGGTGTCATTAACACAACAAAGAAAACTCCATGCCCCAAATGGGATTATATTCACAGGTATAAGGATTAGGATTTACAACACACGTTTTGGGGGGACACAATTCAATCCATAACAAGATCTAAATAAATGGTCATTGTTTTAAGCCTCTAATTTTTTTTATGTTTGTTTAAGGCAAAAATGGAGCCCTGGTGGCACAGTGGTTGAGAGCTAGGAATCGATTCAACAGTAATGGGTTTGGTAAGACAAAAATAGCTGCCTCATATGTACTATAACTAAAGATAAAGGACAGACATTAAGTGATAAATATTTGCTTATTTGCTACTCTGAGCTACCTACTAGCAATTGTCTAACAACGTGGAAAATACTGTCATTGAATTTTAAACTTGAGATAGACTTTAAAGATCTCTTGGTGGGAACTCCTCAGTTTACAGATGAAGAAACAGAGGCCCCAAGAGGTTAAGTGATTTGTACAAGGCCATATAGGTCATTGCAAACCTAGATTTACAAGATGGTAGCAGAGTAACAAAAAGGCAGAACCAGGATAGTTGTACTTTGGTTTTGGAAAGGTAGTACAGGAAAGTGCTCAGAGACTCTTCTCATCGGAAGGAAGAGAATGATGCCTCAGAGAGCTTAGGAAGGTGGTTCTGCATGACTAGGGTGTTTTACATCAGGAACAGCAGGCATGTACTTTGCAAATCTCTTCACTAAAATATTCTCGGTGTTGGATGAAAGTGAACTCACACTCTTGGGGTTTATGGGCACAACCCAAGGCTGCTGGCCTGAGTTACCAGGTTTCTCTGAATTCTTTTTAAAATTCATGCACCCTACCACATATAGCATGGTACATTAATACATATTTTTCCTCCAAAATTTTGTGACAAATTTATTCTGAAGGAAGATGGATGCTATTTATCCTGAGGCTTCAATTATGCCTTTGTATATAACACTGAGAATATAGTAGTTAAACGGTAAAAATTTACAAGGGCACAGGTTCTACCAGATGCCTAACTGTAAGTCCTCTCTAGTCCACTCACTCCATAAATATTTATTGAGCATCTTACATGTACTAGATGCTATTCTAGGCACTGACGATATAGTAGTGGCCAACACAAACAAAAAAACCCTGCTCTCAATAATTTCTTATTGCTCTTGTAAAAAATTACATAAACTTAGTGACTTAAAACAACACAAATTTCTTCTCTTAGTGGCTTAAAACAACATAAATCTCTTATCTTGTAGTTTTGGAAGGCTGAAGTATAAAAATGAATTTGCAGGGCTGCTTCCTTCTGGAGTCTGTAGGGGAGAATCGATTTTCTTATCTTTTTAGCTTCTAGAGGCTGCCTACATTCCTTGGCTCATAGTTTCTTCCTCAACTTCAGAGCAAGCAGTGTAACATCTTCTCTCCCTCTGCTTCTGTCCTCACATCTTCTCTCTCTTATAAAGACAGTTGTGATTACATTGAGCTCATCCAGATGATCCAGGATAATGTTTTCTCAAGACCCTTAACTTAATCACATCTGAAAAGTCTTCCTTATTTTTTATCATGTATGCTAACATTTTCACAGGTTTTTGGGGATTAGGCTATGGGCATCTTTGGGGGGTCATTATTCAGCCTACTGTAAGGAGCTTTAAATTTTAGTAAGAATCATCTTTATAGGACAAAGTTCAAGCTCCTGAACATGACTTAGATAAAATCTTATGATGCTCTTTTTTTCTAGCCTTATCTCCAAGAACTCTCTACCTTAAATATGCAGCTCGACAATCCTGACTACTTCCATCACCCCTTCTCCTAGAACACACATGCTATTGCTCACCCCTGCGCTCTGCTCATGTCTTGGGAATCCCTTCTCTCTCATAGTCCTTCCCTACATTCCCACCCACTTTGCCTAAGTAGACAGCTGAGGCATTGCATCATCTGAGAAATGGTGCTCCTTCTGATTATTCCCAAAGACCTTGTGCATGGCTCTACCAGTGACTTTATCACATAACATTAAAACAAACCAACAAACAAAAATCATTTGCTGTCCAGTTGATTCTGACTCATGGCGACCCCATGACATCAGAATGATCTATTTATGTATCTCATGTCCTGCTGCATTAGTCTAAGAGCTTCTTGAGAGTAGGGAGTGTGTCATTCATTTTTCTAGCCCCATCACTTAGCACAGTACCTGGAACAGTAGAGGCTTAAAAAATGTTAAATGGATACATGAGTAGCAGTGGAATTGTTTGTTCATTAAGTAACTGTGAGAGAAAGGAAGGAGGGAAGAGAAGTTGAAAGAGTTTTTATCTTGCATAGTTAAGAAAGTTTGGTAAAGAGCAAATTTCTCTGCTGGGCCTGGAGGAGGAACAGCAGCCAGGGGAAAGATGAGATGAGATATTCAAGACTCACAGGCAGTGATGATAATGAGCCAGAGGCACTGAGGCTTAGGGCTGTTCCTCTCAGCTGGGGTGCTTTTGATGTGTGCCTGCTTTGATCCCTGCTGTGCAGCTATGGCCCAGGATGTTCTGGAATGAAGAAAAACTACTCACTGTTTCTTGTTCCTGGGATCCTGGGTATGTTAGAGAAGAAGCACTTGGGGGAGGATTGGTTTTTCTAGTGGCAAAATAAAAGCATTTCCCAAAGGTAAATAGTCTCTCTGACATGATTGAGAGCTAAAGCAGGAGAAAAGAGGGTGCAGCAAGGAGGCACTGCAAAATGCAGGAAAGAAAAGCAGAATGCTACATAAAAGCAGAGACAAGATAAAATAGAAAAATCCAGGGCAGCAGCACATGGAAAGGTCAGCAAATATTAATGGCAGCAATGGGACCCAGCCCCATATGTGGAAGGAATCTATCTGACTCTTGGATAACACATGGGAACGTAGACAGTGACGTTACAGAGATCCTCACACCGAGGGACAGGGCAACAGAGGCTGAGAGATCATGGCGGGTGCGGAGAGAAGGAGATACACAGACACACTCCCACCACTCCCTGTATGGGAGGCCAAGTGCACCCCCAGTTGTGCAGTTCATTTTTAGAAGCATGAACATCATTGATTATGCCCAAGTTAAAGCATTCTTTTTTTTCCAATTTTTTAAATTGTGCTTTAAGTGAAAGTCTATAATTCAAGTCAATTTCTCATACAAAAATTTATACACACATTGATATGTGACCCTAGTTGCTCTCCCTATACTGTGACAACACTCTAAAGCATCCTTATTAAAATGATCAGAGTTGTGGATTCAGTTATTCTCAGAAACTCCTGCTTGAAATAGAGCTCCCATTTCAGAAGATTTTCTAAATATGAGCGGTTGTCAGATCCTATTGACTATCTTTCAGACTCCTAGTGTAAATGCACTGCTACTTTGACAGAGAGAAAGGAGGTTTCTAACTCCCAAAAGAGCAAGCTTTGAACAGTTACTGTTAGAAGGAAAGTCAAGCACTGTGATGCCACATGCACTAAGAAGTTTAAGGGCATACATCTGGGGCTGCACTGGAGCAAATGTGTTCTGGGACTTGATTCAATAAAGAACAACTTTCTAGAATATGTTGTGTTTTAACATTAATTGTCCCAGCCCCCATATCCTGGTATTTGATGGGATATGTAAGACTGAGCCAAAGTCACTACAGGTCTCCTAGCAAAGGCCTAAATCCTTTGACTCAAGACACCAGAGGGAAGAACATTTGTCTGTTTTATTCACCACTAGAACAGTCCCTGCACATTGTGGACACTAAAAAAAAAAATTGTTGTTGATAAAGTGAACACAAGTGGAAAGCTGAGGCATTGGCTCTATGAAAGCTGTGCTCGCCAGTGGAGATAACAACTGGGACGAGAGTCACAATTTTCCAAAGTACCAGTCACCCTTTATCTGGAGAGACCTGTGTGCCTCTGAGGCTTGAGCTTCTAGGATTAGTGCTAGCAGAGATTTAGTATTACTAACTACAAGTTAATTGTACATTCACTGTTTACCAGCATTGAATTAGATAATTTAGATACATTGTTTCTAATCCTCAGAATTACTCCCCAAAGTGCTTATAGTATAATAATAATAGTAATATCCTATTTTATAGACGGGGAAATAGGCTGAAAAAAGTTATATTACTTTCCCAAGGTTACATAGCTAGTAAATGGCAGGGTGGTGACTCCCATCCTGATCTGACTGCTAAATCCATGCTTTCACTAATACCACACTATTGCCAACAATGTATATATTTTTAGAAAAACTTAATTCCTTGCAATAAAATTACTCCATGTTCATGATAGCAAATATGGGAAACATACAAATGTATAAGAGGAAAAAGATCAACCACGATACCTTCACTGATCTGTAAACATATTGCAATATTTCCTTTTGAAGAGCCAAAATACTGATAGGTTTTGTGAAAATCATAGACTTTGTTAGAGAGGGCTTTTCAGAAATATTTGCAAAGTTTTCTTATGTAGAGACTTTGTTGGTCTCTTAGGCTGGGTTCTCTAGAGAAGCAAAACCAGTAAAGTGTATAATATATATATATATATATATATATATATATATAGAGAGAGAGAGAGAGAGAGAGAGAGAGAGATTATACCAAGGAAACAGCTCACGTGATTGTAGACGCTAGAACGTCCCAAGTCTGTGGATCAGGGTAGAGGCCTATCCCAAGTCACACAGCTGCAGAAGCTGGCAAGCCCAAGATTGGCAGGTCGGAGAGCAGGGCTCCCGCTCACAGGCTGTGCAGATCAACAAATCCCAGGTTCGGCAGATAAGCTGACAGCTTAAGTCCCAAGAACAGGAGATGAGATGACAGGAAGCAGCTGCAGGATCCAGAGAGAGCAAAAAGCCAGAACGTCTGCTTATATACAGATGCAGGCCACACCCCCAAGGAGACTCCCTTTCATCTGATTGGCTACTCACAGTATATTCAATCCTGGGAGTGATTACATTAAAACACTGAGAATCATGGCCCAGACAATCTGACACACAATCTCAATCATCACAGTTTGGATAGACCCATCCAGCCTGCCATTCATTTATTTCATTTAACATCTCTTGAGCACCTAAGTATATACTAGGCACTATGATAGGTATCAGGTCCCTGGGTGGCACATTTACATTCAGCTACTAACCCAAAGGCTGACAGCTTGAATCTACACACTGGTGCCATGAAAGAAAGTCCTAGTGATCTACTTCCCTAAGATTAAGGCAATTGAAAATCTCATGGAGTGAAGCTCTACTCCGAAATACATGGGATCGCATGAGTTGGAATAAACTTGACAACAGCAGATTTTGTTTTGTTTTTGTGATAGGTATTGACGTCCTTGTTGTCATTGTTTGTTGCCCTCGAGTCTATTCTGACTCACAGTGGCCCTATGTGCAACAGAAAGAAACACTGCCCGGTCCTGCGCTATCCTCACGATCACTGTTATGCTTGAGCCCATTGTTACAGCCACTGTGTCAATCCATCTCATTGAGCGTCTTCCTCTTTTTCGCTGACCCTCTGCTTTACCAGGTATGATGTCCTTCTCCAGGAACTGTTTCCTCCTGATAACATGATCAAAGTATGTGAAACAAAGTCTTGCCTTCCTTGCTTCTAATGAGCATTCTGACTGTACTTCTTCCAAGACAGATTTGTTCATTCTTCTGGCAATCCATGATATATTCAATATTTTTCACCAGCACCATAATTCAAAGGCATTAATTCTTATTTGGGCTTCCTTATTCACTGTTCAGGCTTCACATGAATATGAGGCAATTGAAAACACCATGGCTTGAGTCAGGCCCACTTTAGTCCTTAAAGTGACATCTTTGCTTTTTAACAGTTGAAAGAGTTTCAGCAGATTTTCCCAACACAATGCATCGTTTGATTTCTTGACTGCTACTTCCATGGGTGTTGACTATGGATCCAAGTAAAATGAAATCCCTTACAATTTTAATGTTTTCTCTGTATTTCATGATGTTTCTTACCAGTCCAGATGTGAGAATTTTTGTTTTCTTTACGTTGAAGTGTAATTCATACTGAAGGCTGTGATCTTTGATCTTCATCAGTAAGTGCTTCAAGTCCTCGTCACTATCATCAAGTAAGGGTGTGTCATCTGCATATTGAAAGTCGTTAGTCTTCCTCCAAAACCAGTGCTGCATTCTTCTTTGTATAGTCCAGCTTATTGGATTATTTGCTCAGCATACAGAATGAATAAGTATGATGAAAGGATACGACCCTGACACACACCTTTCTTGTCTTTAAACCATACAGTATTCCCTTGTTCTGTTTGAACAACTGCCTCTTGTTCTATTTACAGGTTCCTCATGAGCACAATTAAGTGTTCTGGAATTCCCATTCTTTGTAATGGTAATTTGTTATGATCCTCACACTTGAATGCCTTTGCATAGTCAATAAAACACGGGTAAACATCTTTTTGGTATTCTCTGCCTTCAGCCATAATCCAGCTGACATCAGCAATGATGTCTCTTGTTCCACATAATCTTCTGAATCTGGCTTGAACTTCTGGCAGTTCCCTGTCAATGTACTGCTGCAACTACTTTTGAATTATCTTTAGCAAAATTTCACTTGTGTGTGATATTAATGATATTGTTTGACAATTTCCTCATTCTGTTAGATCATCCTTTTTTGGAATGGGCAGAAATATGAATCTCTTCCAGTTGGTTGACCAGGTAACTATCTTCCAAATTTCTTGGCATAGATAAGTGAGCACCTCCAGTGCTGCATCTGTTTGTTGAAACATCTCAATCGGTATTTCATCCATTCCTGGAACCTTGTTTTTTGCCAATGCCTTCAGTGCAGCTTCGACCTCACTCTTCACTACTATTGGTTCTTGATCATATGCTACCTCCTGAAATGGTTGAACATCGACCAATTCTTTTGGTACAGTGACTCTGTGTATTCCATCTTCTTTTGACGCTTCCTGAGTTGTTTAATATTTTCCCCATGGAATCCTTCAATATTGCAATTCATGGCTTGAATTTTTTATTCAGCTCTTTCAGCTTGAGAAATGCCAAGCATGTTCTTCCCTTTTAGTTTTCTATCTCCAAGTCTTTCCATATTTCATTATAATACTTTACTTTGTCTTCTCAAGCCACCATTTGAAATCTTCTGTCAAGCTCTTTTAGTTTATCATTCCTTTCACTTTAGCTACTCTGCGTTCAAGAGCAACTTTCAGAGTCTCTTCTGACATCCATTTTGGTCTTTTCTTTCTTTCCTTTTTTAAAATGAACTCTTGCTTTCTTCACGTATGGTGTCCTTGATGTCATCCAACAACTCGTCTTGTCATTTGTGTTCAATGCATCAAATCTATTCTTGAGATGGTCTCTAAATTCAGGTGCGATATACTCAAGGTCATACTTTGGCTCTCGTGGATTTGTTCTAATTTTCTTCAGCTTCAGCTTGAACTTGCATAGGAGCAATTGATGGTCTGTTCCTCAGTTGGCCCCTGGCCTTGCTCTGACTAATGACATTGAGATCTTTCCACAGATGTAGTTGATTTGATTCCTGTGTATTCCATCTGGAGAGATCCACGTGTATAGTTGCTGTTTATGTTGTTGAAAAAAGGTATTTGCAATGAAGAAATTGTTGGTCTTGCAAAACTCTATCATGCAATCTCTGGTGATCACTTCCAGACTGTGGAAGTTTGTAAAAATCTTCAATTTCTTCATGATATTCATAAGGTTTTCACCGGCCAATTTCTTCAGAAGTAGACTGCTAGGTCCTTCTTCCTAGTCTGTCTTAGTCTGGAAGCTCTGCTGAAACCTGTCCACCAAGGGTAACCCTGCTGGTATTTGAAATATCAGTGGCAAAGCTTCCAGTATCACAGCAACACATGAGCCACCACAGTATGATAAAGTGACAGACACGTGGTAGTTGGCATCTCTGGGTGGTGAAAATGGTTAAGTGCTTAATTACTAGCCTAAAGGTTGGCAGTTTCAACTCATCCATAGGCACCTTGGAAGACAGGCCTGAGGCTCTGCCTTCGAAAGGTCAAGCCTTGAAAATCCTATGAAGCAGTTCTACTCTGAACACGTAAGGCCACCATGAGACAGAATCAATTAGAGGGCAACTAAGACAACGTCCCTGGACATAGTGCAAATGAACAGGGCAGTTCTGAGTCTTCAGAAGCTCATGGTTTAATGGAAGGAGACAGACACATAAACAAATGATTCCAATGTAATACGGCAAATTCAGTGATGAACACAGGCGCAGGTCTTTTGGGAGCGCATGTAGAAGAACCACTTTGTAGTGTAAGTGATGCCTCAGATAAGTACTAAGAAAGAAGTCTGATTTAGCCAGGTGAAAGTGGGAGGGATTGATGCCTATTACAATGATTAATACATGATAACGTGATAGATGCTGTAAAATGCTGATTAATTCTGAAGTTTGGACACAACCAGTAAAAAAAAAAAAAAAAAAAAAAAAAGATTAATTACCAGTTGTTCTAGTTTATATCTTCCATACAGCACAGATTTTACTTTATTTCTTCTAGTTCAACCTGGACTTTATAGATCATTATAGTAAAATTAAGAGCATAACATACCTTAAATGTTTTCTTAGGTAGGTAAAAGATCTTGTCTGGGTGTAGTATTTGTCCAGGTAACTGTACTTATGTTAGTTTTCCACATAGACAATAAATTTCCCCAGGGCAAAGATTTTGCTGAATGCTTTGTAAAAAATTTGCAAATCAGTATAATTGTCTACTACATAATCACAGAGCTAGCAGTTGAGTATATCCCACCTGAATTTGGGGACCATCTCAAGAATAGATTTGACGCATTGAACACTAATGATCAAAGACCAGACAAGTTGTGGGATGACATCAAGCACATCATACATGAAGAAAGCAAGAGGTCATTAAAAAGACAAGAAAGAAAGAAAAGACCAAAATGGATGTCAGAAGAGATTCTGAAACTTGCTCTTGACAGTAGAGTAGCTAAAGCAAATGGAAAAAATGATGAAATAAAAGAGCTGAACAGAAGATTTCAAAGGGTAGCTAGAGAAGACAAAGCAAAGTATTATAATGAAATGTGCAAAGACCTGGAGTTAGGAAATCAAAAGGGGAAAGCACACTTGGCATTTCTCAACCCGAAACTGAAAAAAAAATTCAAGCTTCAAGTTGCAATATTGAAGGATTCTGTGAGCAAAATATTAAACGACTCAGGAAGCATCAAAAGAAGATGGAAGGAATACACAGAGTCACCGTACCAAAAAGAATTGGATGACAGAGTCACCGTACCAAAAAGAATTGGATGATGTTCAGCCATTTCAAGATGTAGCATATGATCAAGAACCAATGGTACTGAATGAAGAAGTCCAAGCTGTACTGAAGGCACTGGCAAAAAACAAGGCTCCAGAATTGATGGAATTCCAATTGAGATCTTTTAACAAATGGGTGCAAGGCTAGAAGCACTCACTTGTCTATGCCAAGAAATTTGGAAGAGAGTTACCTGGCCAATCAACCAGAAGAGATTCATATTTGTGCCCATTCCAAAGAAAGGTGATCCAACAGGATGTGGACTTTGTGGAACAATATCGTTAATAGCACATGAAAGTAAAACTTTGCTGAAGATAATTCAAAAACAGTTGCAGCAGCACATTGACAGAGAACTGCCAGAAATTCAAGCCTGATTCAGAAGAGGACATGAAATGAGGGATATCATTGCTGATGTCGGATGAATCTTGACTGAAAGCAGAGAATACTGAAAAGACGTTTACCTGTGTTTTATTGACAATGAAAATGCATTCAACTGTGTGGATCATAACAAATTACAGACATTTCGAAGAATGGAAATTCCAGAACACTTAACTGTGCTCATGAGGAGCCTGTACATAGACTAAGAGGCAGTTGACAGAACAGAACAAGGAGATAGTGCATGGTTTAAAATCAAGAAAGGTGTGTGTCAGGGTTGTATCCTTTCACCATACTTGTTCAATTTGTATGCTGACGAAATAATCCAAGAAGCTCGAATATATGAAGAAGAATGTGTAATCAAGATTGGAGGAAGACTCATAAACAACCTGTGATATACAGATGACACAACCTTGCTTGCTGAAAGTGAAGAGGACTTGAAGCACTTACAAATGAAGATCAAAGACTACAGCCTTCAGTATGAATTATACGTTAATATAAATAAAACAAAAATCCTTACAACTGGACCAATAAGCAACATCATAAACAGAGAAAATACTGACGTTGTCAAGGATTTCATTTTACTTGGATCCACAATCAATGTCCATGGAAGGAGCAGTCAAGAAATCGAACAATGTATTGCATTAGGCAAATCTGCTGCAAAAGACCTCTTTAAAGTGTTGAAAGCAAAGATTTCACTTTGAGGACTAAGGTGTGCCTGACCCAAATCATGGTGTTTTCAGTCACCTTATATGCATGCAAAAGCTGGACAATGAATAAGGCTGACTGAAGGAGAATTGTTGCTGTTGAATTACGGTGTTGGCAAAGAATATTGAATATGCCATGGACTGCCAAAAGAATGAACTAGTCTGTCTTGGAAGAAGTGCAGCCAGAGTATTCCTTGTAAAGGATGATGGCAAGACTTCGTCTCATGTACTTTGGACATATTATAAGGAGGGACCAATCCCTGGAGAAGAGTCAGTGAAAAAGAGGAAGACCCTCAATGGGACGGATTGACACAGTGGCTGCAACAATGGGCTCAAACAGAGCAATGATTGTGAGGATGGCACAGGACCAGGCAGTGTTTCGTTCTATTGTACATAGGGTTGCTATGAGTCAGAACCAACTAGATGGCACCTAAGAAGTATAAGCAGTTGAATATATGTCTAGCTCAGCTCCTGCTTCCCAAGAGAACTGGATCTTAGGCAGTTCATCTTATTTTTAACCATTTTGATGAAATTGGATATAGGTTCCCTTGAGAGTACCTTTGAAACCCTGGTGGCATAGTGGTTAAGAGCTACAGCTCTTAACCAAAAGGTCGCCAGTTTGAATCCGCAAGGCGCTCCTCAGAAACCATATGGGGCAGTTCTTTAGGGTCAGTATGAGTCAGAATCAACTCGACAGCAATGGGTTTTTTTTTTTTTTGGAGAGTACATTTTAGATTTCACAGCAAGTTTATCCAAATTCTGAATTGCTCAGTTAAACTTTCTCCTTTCTGTCCTGTTTTATTTAGAAGTAAAGATTTGGGTAATTATCATTCATTTTCTATATAAGGATGCTCCCATATCTTTTCCTTGTCTAGTTGTTTTTATTTATTTGATAGTGTTTTTATTTGAAAAAAAGAAGGCCTGTTGGAGCAGTGGTTAAGTGCTCAGGTGCTAACAGAAAGGTCAGTGGTTGGAAACCACTAACCTCTCTGTGGAGGGAAGATACTGCAGTCTGCTTCCATATTACAGTCTTGGAAATCCTATGGGGCAGTTCTACTTTGTCTTATAGGGTCACTATGAGTCTGCATCAACCTGACAGCAGTGTTTTTTTTTTTTTTTTTTTTTTGACATTTATCTGAAAAATGTTACATGTGTACATGATAAAAATTAAAGCGGTATCAATGATATACACATTACAAAATAAGACTCCTTATTGTCCCCAAGATTCAGCAACCACTCTTTATCAGTTTCTTGTAATTATCATGTGGAAATATTCTATGCAGGTACAAAAATATATAAACATAAAAAACCAAACCTGTTGTCATCAAGTCAATTCCAGCTCATGGTGCCCCCATGTGTTGCAGAGTAGAACTGCTCCACAGGGTTTTCTTAGTCGTGATTGTTAGAGAAATAGATCACCAGGCCTTTCTTCTGTGGCATTGCTGGGTGGGTTTGACTCATCAACCTTTAGGCTAGTAATCTAGCACAAACCATTTTAGCCACCCAGGGTCCTACAAACATATTTATCTATATTTAAATTTTAAAAGACATTAAAAAAAGAGGAGATAGAGCAGGGGATGAACAAGTGTCTTAGGAAGACAGTTCCTTCAAACTCAGTTTCTCTAAGAAATATATTTCACAACTCTTAAACTCATTGGTATAAGAGCAATAAATAGCCTTGAGTTTTTTTGTTTTGATTTTAAGGGAATTGATGACATGCTGTATACCACATACTTTGCCAGATAATTCACACATCTTACTTAATTTGAGCTCACAAAGATGTTGTATTGTACCCATTTTATAAGTAAAGAAACTGTGCCTCAAAGAGGCTGAGTAAAGTTCCTAATGTCACACAGCTGGTAAACAATGGCGCCATGATTAGAAGCCATGTCTGGGTGATTTCAATAGCCATGCTCAGTCTATATCTATTCAAACCAAAGAACCTGTTACTGTCAAGTCGATTCCTACTCATAGCTACCCTATAGGACAGACTAGGACTGCCCCATACGGTTTCCAAGGCTGTAAATCTTTAGGGAAGCGGACTACCACATCTTTCTCCTGCCGAGTGACTGGTGGGTTCAAACCTCCAACCTTTCAATTAGCAGCCAAGTGCTTAACCACTGTGCCACGAGGACTCCTATATCTAGTCTAGATTCTGTAAATTATATTTAATATTTTGATTATAAATATGAATATGACTGTTGATATTAGTTCAATGGTTACCAAAAAATAACTAAAATATCCATAGTTCACCCTTCTTAAATTGACAATTAATATTGCTTTGTATTTGACATTATAAAGTCATAAATATTCAGAAGAGGCAAATCACTTTTAAGAGAAACTCAGACTAAAGGGCTGCATCAGAGCAGACCTGCAGATGGCACTGCTGGCCAGGAGTCAATGATGTTACTTTAAGATTCCTCCAATTCTAACTCACTAACAGCTTCCTTAAAAAAGTAATCAATCAATTCCTCAATAAATTAAGAATCACTTTAGAAATAATCCAACGTAGATTTTAAAAGTTTACTTTCAACCAACATTTGAGTAATTTTATTAATTGTGTAATTCCTTCCTATTTTTGGTTGGTATTGAAATTTAATTTTTAATTTAATGCTTAATAGTGTTCTAGCCCAGCACCAGGTGGAAAGAAGTCTGAGATGCACTGTTCTGCAGTGGTGGGACAAACACATGAATATCATTTGAGCTGGGACCGACAAAGAGATTTAGATAATTTGCTTGAGCATCAGGTGCTACTTGACAAATCAGATCACTTAAGAGTCAGAAGACAGGCTGAGATCTACAGACTGATGCAGTCTTTAGAATTTCCAAGTTATAAATCAGAAAGCTAATGAAAACCTACAAATACAAAAGTCTGAAAATTGTACAAAATGAATAAAGAAGGCAGGTGTTTTATCACTGTATTTTTAGCTTTATTGTAAATTTTTAAGGAAAGCTATTGCTAATCTCTAACTCTAGCCAATCACAAAGCTTTAGAAGACAGAGATCTATTTTTTCTTTAGTTAAAAGACTGAAGATCTGGAAACAGAATACTCCAAGATTTTCATAGTGCTGTATGTGGATGATAAGACTATAAGTGATTTAAACTTTCTTTCATTTTTGGATTATTTATAATAAATAGACATTGGTTTTTGATAAGAAAAATTCATTAGTAAAAAATTTTAAAAATAAAACCACTCCACCTTTGTCTTTCACACACACACACCATCCTGCAATTTTTTTCTTCTTTTTTAATGCTAAAGATCCATCGTAGTGAATATGGGGTATTTTGCACAGATTCCCATTGGCTGAGTCATTTATTCCCCAATCAACTAGAAATATTGACTGCATCCCTCTGTAGGAACTGTGCTCAGTTGCAACGAGCTGCCTCACTCAAGGTTTCACCTCCTCTCCAGGATCAGCCCATATCTAGTGACTTGTTATACCTGCGTACAAAGGCCCAGTCTCTTGCCTCAATTTGGGACAACTCTGAAGGGTCATCTCAGCTCCAGAGCCCCTCGTTGGATCAGCTGAGGCTTTTGTTGTAAGTATATCATGATTCAACTTTTTCTTTTGTCTCATCCCACCTCTGTCACTTTCATACAAGTGCTGTTTCCAAGTGAACTCCATAGTAAACCTCCTGCACACAAATATTTGTCTCAGTATCATGGGGAACATGACCTAAAACAGCCAGAACTAGGAGTGGTGCTAGGAAGCTGACTCTAAAGTGGGATTTTGAAGTTAGATCACACAATAGCAGACTAGCAATGAGGATACTATCATTGGTGGACAAAAGAGTACTGACAGTTCCTGCTAAAACTTTTACTGGTGATGAACTTGCCACTCCCAGGCAAGATTGAAATAAAAAAACAGTATCACTCAATTGTGTTCTGAATTGCACAAGTTTTTGACAGTAAGTCTACTGTCATTCTTAATTTTGTTCCTCGATGTAAAGTGTGTTTTCTCTGACTGCTTTTAAAATTTTTCTTTTTATCACTGTTTTAGCAGCTTGATTGTACGAACCTTGATGAGGTTTTATGTTTCTTCCACTTGGGGTTACTTGAGTTTCTGTGGGTTTATGATTTTCATCACATTTAGAAAAAAGTAAGCCTTTATTTCCAGTTGATAATTTTTGTGTCCTTTCTCTTTCTTCTAGGTTCTAATTGCATACATGTTACTCAGCTTTATATTTTTACTCAACTCACTGAGGCACTGGTTTTTTTATTTTGTTTTATCTGTAATGTATTTTGGATGGTTTCTGTTCCCATGTCTTCAAATTCACTGACATTTTCTTGTCCTATGTCTAATTTGTTCTCATCTCATTTCACGTATTTTTCATTTTGGATATTTTATTTATCATCTCTGTAATTATCTGGATCTTTTCTGTATCTTCCATTTCTCTTGCTACCTTCCAGATATATTCTAGAGCATATTTATAACATTTATAATAACCTTTTTGATTTCTATCTGTTAATTCCATTATCTCTGTCATTTCTAGGTGTATTTATTTTAATTTTTCCCCTGGTTATGGGTCATATTTTTGTCTCAGTCTGGAAGGAGCTCTGGTGGCATAACGGTTAAGTGCTTGGCTAACTGAAAAGTTGGTGGTTTGGACCCACCCAGTGGCTCTGCGGGAAGACCTGGTTATCTGCTATTGTAAAGATTACAGCCTAGAAAACCCTATAGGGCAGTTCTAGTCTGTCACCCGGGGTCACTACGAGTTGAAAATCGATTCAATGGCACCCAACAATAGCATGTCTGATAATTTTTGATTGGATGCTAGATATTGTGAATTTTACATTGTTGAATGCTGGATTTTATTGTATTTCTTTGGAGTGTCGAAATTTGTTCTGGCACACAGTAAGTTACTCGCAGACCAATTTGAACATTTCAAAGTTTGCTTTTAAGATGTGCTACGGTGAGCAGCCATGGTAGCATAGTGGTTAAAATGCTCAGCTGTTCACTGAAAGGTTGGTGGTTCAAACCCACCAGCTGCTCTGCAGGAGAAAGATATGGCAGTCTGTTTCTGTAAGGATACTTGCCTTAGAAACTCTATGGGGCAGTTCTACTCTGTCCTATAGGGTCACTATGAGTTAGAATTGATCCGATGGCAACAGGTAGGTCAAATCAATAGCAGCTTTTATTCTAGGGCTAATTTGAACCTACTAGTAAGGCATGCTGGAGCCCTGGTGGTGCAGTGGTTAAGAGCTTAGCTGCTAACCAAAAGGTGGACAGTTCGAATCCACCAGCAGCTCCTTGGAAAGCAGCTCCTTGGAAACCCTATGGGGCAGTTCTACTCTGTCCTATAGGGTCACTATGAGTCCGAATCGACTCAACAGCAACAGGTTTATTAAAGCATGACCCTTCTGAGGATGTTACTCAATGCCCCATTTTATTACAGTCTGTCTGACTAGCAGGAATGTGAACTATTCCCAGCTTTTTGTGAGGTCCGGGAATTGTTGGCTTACTGCTTTCCAGTCATTCATTCCTTGGCCTTGTAGATTAGTACTCAATTGATTTCCTTCACCCCATGCCAAATAGTACTCAACAAAGCTCCTAGGGGACTATTCTACAGATCTCTGGAGCTCTTGTTGCAGTCCCCTAAGTTGTCCTGAACTCTTCAATTCATCTCTGGCACCTCAATTCAGTGAGACTACTGGGCTCTATTTTGGTTCGCCTTCTCTGTACTAAGGAGCCCTGGTTGCACAGTGCTTAAAGATATCAATTGCTTACTTAAAGGTTGGCAGTTCGAAGCCACCAGTTGCTCCATGGGAGAAAGATGTGGCAGTCTGCTTCCCTAGAGATTTACAGCTTTGCAAACCCTATGGGGTCGATCAACTTGACGGCACTGGATTTAGTTTTGATTCTCCTTGGACTGTGGCCTGGAAACTGCCCCCAGGCAGTAATCCAGGTCAATCATAGGGCCCACCTCCTTTGTTTCCTTTCTCTAAAGGATCGTAGTCTTGTGTCACCTATAGTCCAATGTCTGAAAACAGCCATTTCATATATTTCATCTGGTTTTCTAATTGCTTATGGTGGAAGGGAAATTCTTGAAGCAGTTCATCCTTCATAGGTGGAAGCAGAAGTCATTAACATATCTGAAGCTAGGTTTTGATACAAAAATTTTCTTTACAATGAGCAAAAGTTAACAATGCTTTTACTTGTCTTATACATCAACCTTTCCTTAGTATACATTCTGAGTTTTCAGAAGAGACAAAAACAGCCAATCTGCACACCTATTTTCAGTTCTGAGAAAATAAGATTCTTCATTAAATGCTCCAGCTGTTGTACTTTATTGTGTTTAGAACTGAGTTTATCCCAGTGAATTGACTGATCCAATTTATTTCTTTCAATTTAGAGTTTAATAGTATAACTAGCTATTCTTCATTTCCCTCCTTGAAATGCCTAATTCCAACAGTAACAACACACATCTACACTCTTCACCTTATAAAATGTTTGCTGAAGAGGTAGATTGCCAGGATACAAAATTCCAGAACTTAACTCCACCAAACATGAGGTCAAAGATATTACCAGTGATGTTACACAAAATACATTGTGAGATATGAGGACAGAGATTTGATAGCAAAAGAGTTTTAATCAGCAGAGATCTGCTTAGGTTGAATATAAAGCAAGAGGAAAAGGACTTAAAAGTGAGTGTGAGGTATGATACTGTAATGGTGGATATGACATTATGTATCTGTCAAAATCCATTTGACTGTAGACACCAAGAGTGAGCCTGAATGTGAACTATAGACTTTAATAGTTAATAGTGTTTCAATTTTGGTGCATCAATTGTAAAAAATGTACCTCACGAATGCAAAATATTAATAGGAGAAATAGTACAGGGGTGGGGGCAGGGTGTATGGGAACTCTGCTTTCTGAGCAATTTTTCTATAACCTTAAAACTACTCTAAAGAAAGTCTATTAAAAAATTGAGTGTGGGATTCTTAATTCCAGAAGATTTAAATATATTGACTTCTTTGACTGCTGTAACAACTTGGTTAAGAGGATATTATTCACATTTTGTAGAGTTTAAGGACAAAAAGGTAGTTAGTGGGAAATTCCATGTACTTTCTACTACTAAATGCAACATAACTGTCTGGACAGTATGTAGGGAGAGTGGATTATTATATGACATCAGTTAGCAGAAGTTATTGGAGATGGTGGTGGCAACAACTTCTGGGACCAGAACTACAATATCTAAGATGATCAGACATCCTCTGATCTGGTGGAACCTGTGCATTACCACAAGTTTGCTAGACTATTTCATACCTTTTCTCTCTGCAAACATGCAGCAGCCATTCCCCCACCCCCACTCTACTTTCAGTTAGTGACTTGGCTTCTTCTTTCCTGAGAAAGTAAAAGCAATCAGAATTTCCGCATGCAACCAACATCAAATCTACCAACTAACCCATCTATATTTCAAGTGAGATTCTGGAATGGATGTCCATGCTCTAGTCGAAGGCTAAGCCCTCCACTTGCGCATGGATCCCATGTTTTCACATACTCTAGGATACTGCTTCTGATGACATCCACTCTTCCCTGCATCATTAATTTTTCTACTAGATCAAAATTTTCAACCACTGATATGTACAATCAGAACTTTTGTCTCATAACTAAAACCCAGTTTAATGAGACTCACTACCTGTTCACAATTTTGTTTTGGTTCATGTCTCCCCAAAGCAATTGAGGGAAATATATTTTTGCTATGATCTCTTCTAATGCTAGCTATAAGTCTAGGTGATTCTAGTAGTAATAGCTAATATTTATAGACTTCTTATTTTATTATAGGTACTGCGTTAAGTACTTTATGTAGATTATCCTATTTAATCCTTGCAACAGTTCTAAAAGAGACGTCCTATTATAATCTTCATTTTACATATGAGGAAATTGAGACTTAGAGAAGTAACTTGTCAAAGGTAACACAGCTGGTAAATAGCAGAGTAGGATTCAAACTGACTTCAGAGTTTGTATTTTAAAGTGTTATACTATGATTCTGTAATGTCAATTGCATACACACTAATGCAGATGAAAGGTTAATATATCTTTTATAATATTTATATATTTAATGCCATTTAATAAATACAAAAACAAAATTAAACTGTTACAAAATCCACAATAATTTTTATCTCAATTTGCAACATAATTCACATTATCACATACCTTTAAACAGGAAAAGTTTAAGCATACATATACTTTGGAAAGAATTCTAATCTGGCCCAATAATTTTATAGGTAGGGCTTTAGGGATAAAGATGTGGTCATAATTTTTTGTCCAAATTTTTAATAAAAGTAATGCTAAATGAAACACTATAACCATTTTATACAACAATAGTATGGAATTACATTGAGAAATCAGAATGGTCATTGAACACTGAGTGTCTGTTATATCCCAGGCATACATATTTCTTTACACTTAAAGAGTGACTATTAAACAATCCTGCAGTAGACAATGGAAGAAAGTCTGCTTCAAGTTTGTAACAGTTCGATAAAGCAGAAATTTGCAGAACCTTGTATCAAGATGAGAGGCATTTATATTTGATATTATCCTTCAATGAAAAATAGAGCCAGTGTGCCTCCTCCTTCACATTTACTTAAGTGTTTATAAACTGTATTTAGGGCACTAATTCTTAAAGCTGGCTCAACATTGGAATTGCCTATACAGTAAAAAAATTCCAATGCCTATATCCCACTCCCAAAATTCAGATTTAACTGGTATTAGGTAGGCCTTGGGCATATGGATTGTTTTAAAACTATCCAGGTGATTCTAACGTGCAGCAAAGTTTAAAAGCCACTAACAGAGAGAATTGTCCCATAATATAGAGGCCAGTCTTCAGCTTGCTTTGATTACAGGAAATGTACTGCTATTTTAAGGGTGTATCTCCCTTGATTAGAAAGTAAATACCATAAGGAAAGAGATTTTTTGTTTTGCTCATCACTGTTTCCCCATATGTGGAGGAATGACAGGCACATAGCAGTTGCTAAATAAATGTCTTTAAAATGAATACATGATTGCCTTATACTTCCTTTATATCTCTATCTTTTAGTCGACACATGTTCATAAGAATTCAAAAGATATTTATTGAAAAAAAAATGAATGACTGAAGCAATTGGGATAAATGTTTAAGGCAAAACCATAATCTTATTTTATATATATACACACACACACGTATATATACACATGTGTATATATACACATATACACACACAGTTAAAAAAACACTTATATAAATAGATCAAAATTGGAAAAAAAATATACAAAAGAGTACAATTTTAGTAGTTGAGAATTGTTTTCAAATAGTCTTCACTTTCTTACACTAAGAAACAAAGAAGTAACCCTAAACAACTAGCGAATGTGCCCATGTGCAGACACGTTTTTTTCACTTAGAAATAGAATTACAGCTTAATCTTGATGAACACACATCAGTTTTCAAAATTCAAGTAAATAAAATTCTCATATACATCATCATAACTTTTCCAGATAGTTGTATAAAAAAGGTTGTTTCTGATAAAAATATTTGGCATCACTTATTCTCATTGTTATTTGCTCTCAATTGAGATCCAATATTTTGTTAGCAGTCTTACATTGAACATGCATTTATTAAGCTATTTTGGCACATCTTTACATAGTGTGTTTACTTAGGAAAAGCTTATTAATAACAGACTTCCTTTGTAGTTCTGAATTCTCAGATATGGCTTCATTTGTCAAAGTTCCACAAGTATTATATAATTTTTAATTCAGTATCTTAGACTACGAAACTTTGGTTTTCTTAAAATCAGCATTGGTTGCTTGATTGTAGGTTTGTCACCAAAAAGTGCTGCTTCACTCTCTGTGGTTGGAAATCTTTTCTGATATATCAAGGGATATTCCTTCTGAAACTTAAAATGAGGTGAGGATTTAGAGGGTATTTAACATGATTTCCCTAGCTGAAGCCAGTGCTCAACATTTTATAATAAATTCATTGCCCTTCTCAAAGATGTACTACCGGGATGAGTCTCCTTTCACTTTGTCCTTCGTCCCTCCTCTCTCTTCTCATATGTGAAAGTTAGACTGGAAGACCTCTTAGATCTCAGTTAGTACTAACATTCTAGGATTTGATGCTGCTGCTAGCCCCCACCCCCCTACATTCCAGACTTTTTCCTTCTCTTTGGTAAAGCCTATAAACGTTACAGGGATCTAGTACCAACTGGTCTATTTTGTATTTACTTGAGTGTCTTAAACCTGGAATTGGACTTGCCAGAACCATGTGGCTACTGGGTTCAGATTTAGAGCTAAAAATTTCAAATAGTAATGACAAGTCATACAAAGATATTTATTATAATTCAAATTTTATAAGTGCTTTGGCAGACTAACTCTTGCATAATCACAGGAGGCACTAGTAGTAAAGGAGAATATTTTAAAATTAGAATTTGATTCTAAATGTTATCAAATAACAATCAACAGCAGCATGTTAGAAAATAATTACATGACTGAGACTCTGTCCATTCTCTTACCTGTTTTAGTTTTTTTCTTTTCTCCTTTGGAGGCAAACTCTTGTTTTTAATAATATTCTCTAAAAGTTCTGCAATTGCAACTTGAGAGGTAGAAATTTTTTGTTCATCAAACTCTTTAGCACTAATCTGCTTACAATAGGAATAAGTTGGCAAAGGCGCAATCAGCCCGTCTCCAGGAATTTTAATCTGTAGTAAACACAGCACAAGTCCATTAATTCTGGTCATGCTCTTATTTGGTGTTCTTTTGATGGAATTTAGCACTTATTATTTCACTACCAATCAAATGTTCAACACATTAAGAAAATGATGTAATAAGCAGTATAGAGAACTGGTAAGTCAGTAGGATCTAAATTCTAGCTCCACAACCTACTACCTTTGTAGCCTTTAACAAGCTATTTAATTTCTCTTGACCTGTTTCCTCAACTGCAAAACGGGGGTCACATGAGATAATATAGTGCTTAGCATGTAATAAGCATTAAATTAATTATTTACTAAACAGCTAAATTGTTATTACTATTAACCATGGGTTTTATTCTTTTAACTACAAAACAATAACAACCTAGGTGATATATTAATTCATTTTAAAACATTAATGTTCTGACTTAGCAATAGTTTTTTGTCAACCATTTTTGAAGCCTAGGGGAAAGTATCTGTAAGGGATACTCATAATTTTGATAAGCCAAGGCAATATTAGAATGATATGTATGGCTTGAAACATGAATACATACGCTGGACAGCCAAAGATTGAATAGACATCT
Source organism: Dugong dugon (assembly GCA_030035585.1). Classification (NCBI taxonomy): domain Eukaryota; kingdom Metazoa; phylum Chordata; class Mammalia; order Sirenia; family Dugongidae; genus Dugong; species Dugong dugon. Next base: position 97,690,394 of record CM057462.1, read on the forward strand.
GTTGTTTTTGACTGCTCAGCATTCCTTCTCTCCTTCTTTTAATAGTTCCTTCCCATTCTACTCCCACTACCCTCTCTTTCTTTGAAGAACAGATTCTCCTTTAATCTATATACACGGATGGGACTGCCAATCAGAGTATGTCCCCGTTTCCACTCCATTTACCCTCAACTATGCAAAGGATGAGCATTTAACCCAGATTAGGCCAATCAGAGTCCAAATCCAGAACTTTTAAAATTAGAGGTTAAAGGGTGCTTTTCTTTTCCTTTGTATTGTAAACATAAGTAGGTGAGTCAAGAGCTTTTCTCAGTCATATTCCCCGCAACATGAAGGAGTAATCTGTCAAACATAATACCAAAATGGAAATAAGAGATGGAAGGATGGAAACAGAGTTCCCAAATTCTGTCTATATTCCTGGCTTTTTAGAGGTTGTTTTTGTGAGCTGATAAAGTTCCCCTTTTGATTAGGTTAATTTGAGATGAGTTTCCACTTGAAATTGACTAATGCAGAGAAATTTTAACACGTACAATACCTACATGACCCTTTCTTAAGTAGTCAAGATGTGTTTCCACTGCAGTCTGTAAGTAAGATGGTACTTGAAGAATTTCCTGATGATGATCCATTAAGAAAGAAACTAATCTTGCAGCAAGAAGCTCATCAAGATCCACTTCTTCTGCACAGCATAGCACACACCGGGAAAAGGTATGTATCATCTAGAAACATATTAAAAGATGTGAATTTAAAACATAATGTTTCATATAAATCAGAATATTAGTAATTTTCGATAGCATTATACTGAAGCACTGAGATAAGGTGATAAGCAGATTTCAGCTTAAAAACCAGGACAATAATTTATTAAAGTCAGAAATTTAAGAGTGTCTGTTAAACTTTAGTCCTTTTTAAAGTACTCGTTAAGTATTTCCTTAATATAATTCCAAAGGATTATACAAAGCCTTAGGCTTTTCTTTATTTTGTCACAACTTTATCCGTAAACACCAGACGTTCCATGAATACCTTATGTATATAAGTTGCTTAAGTTTGAAGATCAGAGAACAATAGCTTAATGCATTAATCCCACAACAACATAAGGCAGGAGAACATATATACAACACTTATCAGTGGTTGCAAAGTTGGTATCATTTGTCTTTTGAAACTCTGGAAATTAGTTTTTAATGCTTATTCCATCTGTTTTAAAACAGCAATCCATAAAAATAGATTGTTTAATTCCATCATAAGGAATCTTCAATTCCATGATAAATTTTTTGTTTCTGTACTCATTTACTCTCACTCTCACATAAACCTCTAAAAAAAAAAATAAAACAAACCATACACATACATATTCATCCTAAAATGAGTAAAATATTAGAATTCTATTTTAAGTATTTTGTGCATAGTAAATGATTATTCATATTTACTGAATTGAAATTTTTTTTGGTTTTATTCCTACCTGTCAGGCAGGTTTTACCATCTCTTTTCAAGGCTCAGTCCTCAGCTTTTTGTTCTTTCTCTACATTCCTAGCCTCGGAGAGCTCATCTACTCTCGTAACTTCAACTACTATCTCTATGTGGATGACTAAAAAAATCTACCTTCTGCTCTGACCTTTCTTCACCAGGCTCACATCTGCAACATTCTGTTGAATAAATTTTGCTTAGATGTCCTATAACCTCAGACTCAAAAAGTGTAAAACCAAAATTAACACCTTTCCATTCACGTCTCTCAAAACATCTTCCCCTACAAACTTCCCTGTGCCTTTTCATGGTGCCATAATTACTCAAGAATAATTCTTCCTCTTCATATTAGGTCTGCAATTACTAAAGAATTGTCCTTAATAATGAATGGTAGAACAGAACTTAGCTCCAGATCCCTCACTGCTGAAAACCTCTTGTAAACTGAAGCTAAAATCTGAAGGAAGTAGCAACTTTAAAAAAAAAGAGCGAGAAAGAGATCAGAGACACTATTTCAAGGTTTAATTTCCAGTCGATATCTGCATATAAATGCTCCCACCCTCTTCCTTACTAGGATACTGAGACTGTTTGACAATAGTGTCTCTCAGTTTCTTGCCCAGAGTGACCTGCTGTCATAATCAAACACAACTTTCCTATTACCACACTCTCTGAAACACTCTGATTTACTGTATGCAGATTTCCCATTAGTTACCTACTTACACAGAATTATAGTGTCCTTAAGATTTCCACAGGGCCTAGACATCCCCTCCTTCCCTCCCCATCTAACAGAACTGGCACAAGGTAATACCAATATGGTCTGACAGGCTGGGTCAGTCACTATTAAGTGATATAGGATAAGTGAAGAGGCAACGTCCAAGGTCAACAGAAAGACCAGGATGTGAAAATATAACAGACTTGGCACCAATGATTACTGCACCAACATTCTGTTGCTAGCAAATGCAGAGAGGCTTTATAACTCCCAAACCTAGGATTTCAAGACGAAGACATCACTAGAGTAGTACTTTTAACAGATTTTCTTTTCTTTTTTTTTTTGTGTGTGGTTTATAAACCAGGGCTTATTTTTTCCTCAAGAAATCAACTTACCAGTGATCTTGTACCCATTGCATCATGGAGTTTGGGCATATCAACATTTTGACTCATTCGAGAAATCATACGCATTAAAAGTTGAAGCTTTCTACGATTTGGTGGGGGAAGTAACAAGCAACATAACTGTAGAGCATCGATGGCAACCCTCTCTAAATGAGGCTGCAGCAAACCTAGAAGGTAAAGTTGCCGATAGAAAAACAAAATCACCAGTGCCACTAATTCATACTACTACCATATACAGTTAGCATATAAAGAAGGCAAAATAATATTTTAGAATTTCATTTTTTTTGACTATTTCTAGAAATTTCCAATCTTCAAATCATGGTAAGGTTCTCATTATTTCCTTCACAACCTATTTCTAAGTGTTAAAGTCCTTCACTTATTACAAATAAAGTGACTCAGAATAAGTGAAACTGAAGGAAAAGAAAATAAGTGCTTTAGGTAAATAGAATAAATTTTGGCTATACTATAAAAAAATCATTTAGAATAAGACAAACTTTGCTTTTGGCGGAAAAAAATAAAGCAATTTCAGAGAAGAAAAACCAGGTAAGCAAAACACAGGGTTAGTAAACACTAAAAGTTAATAGTACATGCATTGAAAGCATCAACCTTACTTTGTGTGCCAGTCAACATAGAAGAAGCTGGAGAAAAAGAATTTTCTGGAAGTTCTATTGTACTTTTGCAGAGTCTTCTACTGAATGTGGTACTAGACTCTCCTGGTTGACTTTCCATAGCTGTTTGTACACTTGTGCTGCCTTGTCCAAGATGACTGATATGATTTGGTTTCACGGTAATTTCAGCCACTGGTGTATTGATGTAACTATTCTTTCTTGTACTACTTCTTAAAAGCAAACTCTGAGATCTACAAAGCTGCTTTGACTTGCATTTAACATTACATAACTCCTTTTGGTCTTGAACAGTCAAAGTAGAGGTTCTCTTACAACCAACACAGAGTGGCTTTTGTATACTTTCCTTTGAATGAAGATTCAAGAAGTATTTCTGTTTGGGCTTAGACTCTAAAAATTGTTTATTTTTTTGTACTTCTATATTCAGAACCGATTGATGGAAAACACTGGAGACCTCTTTACTTGAGCTGTCTGATATATCTATAATTCCTTCCAAAGAATAGCACCTTGGTTTGATGTTAGAAGGCAGAGCATGCATACTACTTAAGCCTATTAAATTATGACAACTTCCTCCCATTATGTCATTAGCACTGGCTCTTCTGTTTCTTAAATTATCTAGTTGCATTTTCTTAGCACATCTTTCTTGAAATCCTTGATCACTCATCTGCAGTTTCTCAGTAGAATCTGATTCTTCTTTGTTTTTGTCTTTATGAAGCAGACTGAGAAGAAGACACTCAGTTGATTTGAAGGAATTCAAATTGTTTAAGTGAAGGACTTTTGAAGACTGTGGATCATCTTGGATTTTATGTATCCCACTGGGTCTATCTGAAACTGTGACGTAGCCACACACAACTACCAGAAAATGAAACAAAAATTAAGATGCAACTGTGTGACAGTGGACAAAAATAAAACAAAATAATAGTAAAGTCAAAAATAAGCATCACTATAGTCTATATTGTTAGTATGGTAAAAATAGCAGTTGTTTAATTCAGAAGCCACTTAAATAAGACACATGCAACATTCAGTTACAAACGTGCAAGACTGATTGGAGGTTTTCCCACTTGTTGTGATATAATAACTTTAAAAAGTATTTCAATAGCCCAATTAAATGTATTAGATTAGAATATATTTAAATATATCTGCTGTCAGTCTACAATAACTAGATAACTTTTAATCATAAGGTGACCATAATATCACTGAATTTTAAAATAATTTATAGTCTGCTATTTTCATATTTACCTATACTTTTAGACCTTTTAATTATGGGAAACTTGTAAACGTTAGTAAAGTGTATTTAAATAATAAGTAAAAATCCATACGTACCCAAAATATTCACAAATAATTCATAATATTCAAAGGTAAGTAGAGGTTCCGGGAGATCTAGAAAATAATCTGCAATTGTTCTGAATACATCTCGTTCAAATCCAACATAAGTTGGGTTATTCATATCATTACTTCTTGGCCCTAAGAAGTAGAAGGCAAAACATAGGCAATATATATATATAAATAATTTTTAAATTAAAAATTTAAATATACTCATAAAAAGTATAAAACTTTTATTTTATGAATGAACTATGCTTTAACAACAAATTCTTACACAATTTAAAATTTCACAGGGTTGTGCACATCTCATTCCTTCTCATTTTCTTTTCACTGGAAATTACTGCAAGCAATTAATAGCATTTTGTTTTATTTTAATATTTCCATATCTGAACCACCAATGACTGCCCTGACAGGGAACACAACAGAGAGTCCCTGATGGAGCAGGAGAAAAGGTGAGGTACAGAACTCAAATTCTAGTAAAAAGACCAGACTTAATGGTCTGAGACTGGAGGAACTCCGGAAAGCATGGCCCCCGGACTCTCTGTCAAACCAGAACTAAAACAATTCCCGAGGCCAGCTCTTCAGACAAAGATTGGACTGGACTGAGGGACATAAAATGATACTCGTGAAGAGTGTGCTTCTTAGCTCAAGTTGATACATGAGACTAAATGGGCGGCTTCTGTCTGGAAGTGAGATGAGAAGGCAGAGAGGGTTGGGAGCTGGCTGAGTGAACATGGGACGTCGGGGTGGAGGGGAGAAGTCTGCTATCACAGTATAGGGAGAACAATCAGGGTCACATAACAACGTATGTATACATTTTTGTATGAGAAACTAACTTGAAATGTAAACTTTCACTTAAACTACAACACTAAAAATAAAAAAATTATACATCTGAAAAATTATACATAAAGCAAAATTTTAAAATATTACATTTTAAAAGCATTAGAGAAGTCTACTTTCAGTGGGGCTTAATTGTAATCTTTTTTTTAAAGCAAAGACTATTTGGATAATGCAAATAATTCCTCCAAATTATCTTTTGTAAATTGACATTTTCATAAATAAATTTTGCCTGACATGCAAGCATACCCTTAATCATTTAAAATAATATCTTTACCCTGGTTTTTTTTTCAGTTTAACGTATGACTATTAAGATAATCATACATACTCATTAGTGTCTATCTCAAAAGGAAGATCTGCTCTTATTCCACAGATGAGGAAACTGAGGCTCAGAATAACTTGCCAAGATCAATTATCCCATGATGGCACAAGGCTAGAATTGGAATTTAGAGCAGTGTAAAGTAAGAACAAGGCCCAGGACCTTGAAATCCAACGACATTTAAAGTGTGGATAAGGGACTACATACATCAGGATCAACCATGATGTGCCCATCAAAAATGCAAATTCCTCTACCAGATCAGAATCTTTGGAGGTGAAGCCAGAAATTTCTACATTTAATAAGCAGAAGACTCTCTAAGCCTTGTTTTTTTTTCCCCTCTAGGGGGGAGAAATTGGGGATGTTATACTGATTACTGATTCCTATATCTCACAGGATCACTGTGGAACTAAATAAGAACTAAAGTCTTAATACTGCTGGTGGCTAAATACATGGTTATTAAATTGGAATCCAATAAATTATATATTTGGTCTCATACAGGTGTAACATGGACTGTGAAGAGAAGGAAGTTACAAATCTCTAAAGAAAGGACATTAGAAAAATCCCTGTAAGTATACTTACCTGAGTTGCTAACCAGGAGTCAAGGTATGAGAGAGATAGGTGGGTAGGTAAAAGATATTAAGAAAAAAAAAAGCAAAAAATCTTAAGTTTATGATCCAGATCTTTAACTTGATTTGATAAATCATTCTGTAACTTATTCATTTTGTTGCAATTTATTGTTACTTTGTCATATTGACACCCAGTGGACAACAAGGGAATATATACTTATCCTGAACATTAACAAAACCCCATTATATTTTAAAAAAATACTAATTTTATAAGAACTAGAAAAAATAATTTTTAAACTAAAATTATTAAAATATAACTTAACTTTTAGTGATTTAGAAGCATATACCTTTGAACAATTTTTTTTTATTTTGAAAATAATTAAGACTTTATACTTGAACCAGGGTACTGAATTATAAAAATCAATTATCACTGAACACTGTAGAAAAGTTTGATCAATGAAATGCTAAAAAAAAGACTTGCTGATTAGTGACAGACAACTCTGTTCACAAACATAAAAGCCTCATTATGGAGTAGAATGTTACGAAAGTTAGAAAGTCTTACGGAATAGAAGCATGTTATAAACACCTGAATATTGAAATCGTGTACAATAGCAAGGGAACTGACGTGGGCTTTATGAGGCTTCATTTTTGGTTGAATCATTTCCACTTACAAGCTGCTTTACTTTGGATATGCCATTTGCACTTTCTGGGCCTCACCGAGGCAATTAATACAGATAATACCTAAAAGTCCTTTGAGATCATCTAGCCTAGGATTTTAGCTTTGTGTTACCTGAGATATACACGATCCCAAAAAAAACCAAACTTGTTGCTGTCGAGTCGATTCTGACTCATAGTGACTCTATAGGACAGAGTAGAACTGCCCAATAGGGTTTCCAAGGCGTGCCTGGTGGATTAGAACTGTTGATCTTTTGGATAGCAGCTGAGCTATATGATAGGCTTGAATTATTAGATTTCCTTCTGCATAGAAAATGTTAAGGGTTCCATAACACATTCCACACACAGAGAAATACAATCAGTTATCTAGACTTTCACTTAAACATCAAGAGAAATAATATAGTAATTAATCAAGACTTCTATAAATTGCTTTAAAATTTTCCATAGTTCCTATTAAATACTATCAATATAAAAATTTCTTTGTTTAACTTACAATTTGCTAGGCACTTCATGGCAGATAATACCCAGTGAGGGAGGTCATCTTTTAAAAAAAAACAGAACATTTTAAAGTAAATCACACAATTACTGTAACCGTGTATTTTAAAATCTCACATTTATTATTTCTGATTGTATATACATATAATACACACACACACACACACACATCAGTAGTTTGAACCTATCAGCTGCCCCACAGGAGAAAAGACCTGGTGATCTGCTCCTATAAAGATTACAGCCTAGGAAACCCTACTGGGCAGATCTACTCTGTCCTATAGGGTTGCTATGAGTTGGAATCGACTCGACGGCACACAACAACAAAAACACCAGGGTTAAAAAGTATTGTATATTTAACATGACATAGAACCAAGTCAATATTTTAAAATATAGCTTAAAAAATTTATAAAGATAGAAATCTTGAATTTGACTCTTCCCACAACATATAAAACAACTAAAGACCCCAAAATCAAGGATTAACTTGAGGGGTTTGGAAATAAACTTCTAACATTCATCTTTATCCACTACCAACAACCTCTTCATTGCTGTTTCTGTTCTGTCTATAGCTATGCCATTTGAATATTAGCTGATTTGGGCAAAACGTGATCAAAAAGAGCTATATCTGAATATTAGGTTCTTGGGTGGGGCAAAGATTAGTGCTTCAAACTCACTCAGTGGTGTTACAGAAGCAAGGCTTGACAATCTGCTTGTGTAAAGATTAAAAAAAAAAAACCTGTTGCAGTGGAGTCAATTCCAGTTCACAGCGACCCTACAGGACAGAGTAGAATTGCCCCATAGAGTTTCCAAGGAGTGGCTGGTAGATTCAAACTGCCAGACCTTTTGGTTAGCAGCTGAACTCTTAACCACTGTGCCACCAAGGCTCCTTGTAAAAGATTACAGCCAAGAAAACCCTATGGAGCAATTCTACTCTGTAACACATGGGGCTGCCGTGAGTCGAAATCAACTCAATGGCAAAGTATTTGGCGTTGGTTTCATGAGGCTTGCTTAAAGTCTTTCAGTTGCCACTAACTGAAATATGCTTCGTAAAAATTTAGCAATTTTTGACACAAACACAAAAACCACACACACATTTGACTTGAAAAGTTTATGGTTAGAAAGAGTAGACAGCTTGGGTGAGAGTATATACTATTAAGCATGTTATTTTAGGTAATAAAAGATGGGACTGGTCCAAGGCCACATGCATATACAACACCATGAACTCATCAAAACTCATCAGGTTTGACATTTACATTTGTTTCGATAATTAAAACCTCAAAGTTCTTGCCCACAGAGAGAAACTCAAGGTCATGCTTGTCAGTTAATTCTATAAACAGCAATTTACTATAAAAAAGATGAGCCAACATTTTGAAAATATATTTATTTACAATCTAAGTTTTCTAATGCATCTGGCTTGAATTATTTTCCTGATTTTCTTATCTTATATCCAAAATCAATACATTACATAACTATAAAACAAAATAAAAACCAAATAAACCCACTGTAGGTAAGTCAATTCTGACTCACAGTGACCCTATAGGACAGAGTAGAATTGCCCCACAGGGTTTCCAAGGCTGTAATCCTTATGAAAGCAGACTGCCACATCTTTCTCCAGCAGTGCAGTTGGTGGGTTTGAACCACTGACCTTTGGTTAGCAGCCTAGTACTCTAACCACTGCATCACTAGGGCTCCTGTGTAACTACACATAATACAAAAAAGTCAGTGCCCTTTAGAACACTTGTGTAGAGAATCTGGACTTACATTTTCTGTGTTACTACAGTTTTGTGTATGTTTTGAGCCCTGCAAATTTACATTTAATTATTTATGTAGGCTCCATGAAGGCATGGATCATCCTATGTTGTCCATCACTAAATCTTTAGCACAGTGCCTGGCACACTATAGGTCTTCAAAAAAAAATTTGGTTTATCAATAATTTTTATTGTACTTATATACCCTTTGGATATTTAACATAGTCCTTTTATTTTATTTTTTAAAATCCTACATAAATTTACCTTAGGGCTAAAATATTTCTCATAATAGCATAAATAGCTTCACTTAAAAATGTTCCCCTGTGATTGCTAAAGCACCTATGGTGATATAACAATAGCCCCCCAATGCTTCCCCAATTAAAGAATTCAACTTGCAGCTTTCTACCTTTACTTTATCTGTCACCTTTGTTAGCAAGTTTGAAAAGATTCTGACTTTATTATGTAAGCTTAGTGCTACTAACCTGATTTGTCTTGTAGTATAACTACTCCATGTTTACTGGTATTGGTCATGTTGTACATTATATATTGAGGAATTACTTGTCTTGGATTTATGACTTCTTCTAGGGATGGCACACCTAAAACAGTTTGTAGGCTAAACAAAAGAAAGAACAGAAAAAAGTTTTTCCCCCACAAAATAAGCAGAATAGAATACAAATGTGAAAATGTATGACTGGAAAACAAGCAAATAAAGGCATGAGAATGTTTTGTTTTTCTTTTAACAAAACTTATAAGGCTTATATTTAGTATCCATTTTCAAATATATTTATCTCAATAATCTTCTAAGGAGTCCAGTATGGACCCCAATGTAAAGCTACAGTTTTGAGTCAAATTAAAAGCACATCATATGCAAAACATTCTATTTCTACTATACCAGAGCTATAACAAGAACATCTATTAAGAAACATATATGCAGATTAAATTCTAAACTTTAAGGACTAATCCGTTCTTTTTCATTTGCCTATTTTGATGAAAATGTCAAATCAACAATCTAAGCATCCCGGGAACTTGGTTACAGCTTAGTTTTAGCTTACTAGATCAGAATAATATATCTCCAAACTTCTTCGACATCTTCCTGGCTTATTTCTCTGTTATCAGTTGAGTTTTCTTGATCTTCATTGATTATTTCACGCTTTACTTCCCCTGTATTTTCCTAAAAAAAACCCCAAAAAACCATGGTTTAATTTGTTATGCTTAAAATAAAGAAATATGAACGGATATTACCCTCAATATTTAGTAATTCTATTAATATCAGTCCATTGTGAAGTTACAAGGTAGTGTCACCTGAAGAAATGTTACATATGGTGATGGAGTTTTCGGTTTTGTAGCTGTCCCCATAATACTCCTCAAGTCAATTTAAAACAAAACACGCTTAAATTATATAAATATTGTTTCAAGTATGCCTTACTACCATTTTTATAACGGATTCTTTGGGTTCCAAACAAATTTACACAAAAGTTTTAAAATACATTGTAGGTTGGGAGATTTCAGTGTTGGCTTCAAATGTGAAAGAATTACTTAATTTTTAATGATTCTATTATTGACCACATGATAATTATATTTAAACTGATGGCTAGCAAAAGAATGCTTTACCTGAGAGGAATGTAATCCATGCTTTTTAGGAGTTCTACGAGATAAGTTTCGTAACTTAAAAATATTATCCTTATCTTTGGAAAAGTTCTCTACGCTGTTTTTTCTCAATTCTGGATGCCTTCGTGGAAGACTTTTGAGTGGAGAAGTTGTAGGAAATCTAGTTTAAAAATAATATGCAATTAAATAATATAAGATCAGAAAAAAAACTTTTAGAGCCAGTGTATTAAAAAAAAAAAAAAAATCGCAGAAAGAACCCGATTTACATTATCAAGAAATGGAGATGCCACATAAATCCATTTTCCCATTAAACTTTTCTAAACTCTTCTAATAGTTTCCTGCTTTCTTTAGTATATTGTACATCTTTTAACTTTATGTTTGGATGTTTGCTGTTAGGTGCTGTCGAGTTGACTTTGACTCACAGGGACCCCATGTGACAGAGTAGAACTGCCCCATAGGGTTTTCCAGGCTGTAATCTTTACAGGAGCAGATTGCCAGGCCTGTCTTCTTTGGAGCCTGTAGGTGGGTTCAAACCTCCTTCTGGTTAGCAGTTGAGCGCTTAACTGTTGTGCCACCAGGGCTCCTTTATTTCTGGGTAACTCAGGGTTATTTATTGTTAGGATCAATTTTGTTGGAGAGCTATTGCTTATGTACAAAATGGCTCTAGAATACCACATTTTCTGAATTCCTTTGATAAGCTATCTAATTTGTATATATTTTCTGCCCTTTGTTTGACTGTGATTGTTCTCATTTCAGGCGGTGGTCTATGTTGCTCCTGCTGATTACAGTGTTCTTTCTTCCTTTCATTTTATTATAAAATATTTCAGAGACACATAAAAGTATAGAGAATACAAACCAATATCCACATATGTAACTGTAAACCAGTGTAATTATTAACATTTTGCCACAGACTATTTATTTTTAATGAAAGAAAATATTATAGATTGAAGTTCCCTGTGTATTGTTTGCTTATTCCATTTCATTCCTTCCCTTCCTAAAGGAAATTGGTAACCTAAAGTTGAGGCATTTCCTTCTTGTCCATGTTTTTTACTTTTAATATACATAAACAAGATATGGTTTGATGTGTTTTTACGTTATGGTATCTTTTATCATACACTAAATTTATACATGTTTTTAGTGCCCTTATAAGTTCTTTCTTACCCCAATGTCATAAATTATTTTCATATACTTTCTCTTAAGTTTTATTTTTCATATTTAGGTATTTAATCCATATACAATTTATTTTTGTGGCACAGATCAAGATCTAACTTTATTTTTTTGCTCATAGATACCTAATTGTCTGAACACATTTATTGAATAATCTTTCTTTTACCGTTTGATTGTGAAGCTATACTGGTCTTATACTAACTTCCCATATATACATGTGGGTTTATTTTTTCAATACTTAATTTTTTAAATTTAATTTAAGCCTGGATATCAGGTAAGGCAATTCTCCTTCTCCTTGTTCTTTAAAATCGCCTTGGGTCTTTGCATCTCCAAATTAATTTTAGAATCTGTTTGTCAAAATCTACAAGAAATTATATTGGGGATTTGAATGAAAACGCACTGAGTTTATATATTAATTCGGGAAGAACTGACACTTATGATACTAAGTCTTTTCACTTATGAACAGGGCATCTGTTTCCATCTATTCCCGTCAATAAAATTTCATAATTTCCCTTAGTAAGGACCTGCGTATTTTGGGTAAACTTTATTTCTAGGTACTTTAAAGCTTTATTAGCATTGTAAAAGACTAGGGTCAGAGAGACTAGTTAAGGAGTTACTGAAGAAATCCAGGTAAGAGAGAATAATGGCATAAAAAAAAGAACATTCCTAGTAGAGAAACGGGCAGATTAGAGAACTAATTAAGTAGCATCATTGATATGATTTGATAATTATATTTGAAGGGGAGAGGAAAAAGAAAAAAATCTAAGCAACTACAGAGAAGACAGTACCATTCACTTGTATATGGAACATAAGAGGATGTGATTTAGGTTAGGGGAAGATAGTAATTTTCCATATGCCACATTTGAAGTGTCTGTCTAGAAAGCAGTTTAATAAATGGGTCTAAAGCTCAGGAGAGATATTTGGGGTGGAGATTTGGAAGTCATAGGAAAAGCAGATGAAGACATGACATGAGACTGCCCGGGGACAGAGGTGAACTGAGACAAGTCCAGGATCTTGAGTACCAGTAATAGTTAAATGGGCGAGCAATAGCACAGGAGCCCACAAAGATGACTGAGAAGTAGTTAAGAGAGGAAAGCTTTGTAGTGTTATGCAAACTAGACGATACATGCTTATTACTGTAATTTACTTGTATGACATAAATCTTTTTTTTGGCCCACAGGTGAGAATCAATTTCTAGGACATTTCAATAGAAAAGAAGTAATGTTGTAGAGAAAGAAAGCATGGACATTAGAATCCAAAGACCTAGTTTAATGGATATATAACAAAGAACAGAGGGTGCATGTGAGAGAAAAAGCAATTACGTTGGCCCCAGGGAGTCAGAAATACCGCACAGAGGAGGCTACAATGGAGCTAAGATTAGAAAAAAATGTATAAATTTGCCAGTCTAACAAACATGTTTAGTATGTCAATGTGGAAGAATATTTCAGACAGAGGGAATAAGATTTGCAGAAGCACGGCCTCAGTTTCCTCATCTGTAAAAAGGGGTTAATACCTACTCTGCTTGGCTAGTCTAGGGGTTATATAAGAAAATATCTAAATCATAAAGTAGGGTTTCTGGTACATGATAACTGCTTAATAAATATTCCCTAGACCCTGTGGTACATATATTTCTTCTGTTATTTATTATACAAAGTTTGCTATTATTTATCTTGTCACATGTATTCTTAGATTATAATAGATTATATGTTCCTTGGGAGCAAGGACCTGTGAATTTGTCTTTGCAAATCTAGAATCTATGAACCTAAAAACCAGTAATAATCGGTCCTTGAAATGTGATAGGGCTTTCAAAATACACAGAATAATAATTTCTCACTCTTTTCACCTACCTCCCTATTACATACACTATTTCACATTTAAAAAATTTGAGTTTTGTAGCAATTATCTTTAACCTTACTATTTTTCTAAATGGTTTTAACTGGACTAGGAACAGTAAGTTTTCTAAAGAACACACTTCTTCTGCTGAAGAAGCTGCTGTTTTAGTGAAAATGTAGAAGGGGAGAGAAGTAAAACTTTATTGTTAAGTAATTCCATTTTGCAGTTATATATCTGTTCAGTACCTGAATAGCTGATTGTTGTCATCAAGATTTTCTGATCCCCACCTGCCTTTGATATCTTCGATGACATGATTCTTAAGAAATTTCCTCAGCAGTTGGATAGTCTGTTGCCTTGTAACTTCAGGACCAAAATTGCTATTATTTTTTAATAGGTCATAAAGCCAGTCCACTGCTTCACCTGCTGTGAAACAATTGCCATATTTTTTAAAGTGTTGCCTATGTTTTCTTAGAGGCATTCCTGCCCGAAAAGATGTGGTAACTTCATTCCACTGCAAAAAGAACGGGGCGGGGGGTGGGGTGGGGGTAGGGGAGGGGGACAAAAGCTTTTAATGATTTGAAATAAATTAGACCAACAAATCTTTCATTGTAACTGATTATCCTGTAAAAATTCATGAAGAAATTATTCAGCTTATTTGTGTTGCATAAAGTTTTATATCTCATTATACATTTCATTGATAATATTTTTATGTAATAGTTTTTACGAAAAACATTCCATTGGATGGTCAACTTATTTAGGAAGCCTAGGAATAAGGAAGGAGACATGCAATGACCTGCTTCTTGGTTCTCAATAGAGAAAGCATTTGTTCCTGTTTTTCACCTCAACTATTATCAAGAACTCATGGTGATCTTTGTGTGTCAGAGTAGAACTGTGCTCCATAGGGTTTTCAGTGGCTGATTTTTTTGGAAGTAGATTGCCAGGCCTTTCTTCTGAGGAGCCTCTGGGTGGACTTGAACCTCCAACCTTTTGGTAGAATCAACTGGTGGTAGTGAAAATATTGAGAACATACTGGTAGTATTTGTGTCAGGCACTGTGCTTTATATTGATCATTTCACTGTAATTCTCACAATTCTATGAATAGGTACTAATATTTCCCCTTTTATAGATAAAGAAAATGAAGCACAGAGAAATTCAATAATTTGGCCAAGTTCACACAGCTAAATGTTCTACCTAGGCATTCAAACTCAGGTTTGATTAACTAAAACCTGTACTCTCAACTAACATGCTGGCCAAACAAAACTCAAGGCAGGCAACAGTTTTACTGGCAAAATACCTTTAATATTAAAAGTTTATGTATTTACTATAGTTTATGTACTTACTTACATGGAAATTCCTATAGGGAACATAGAACAGACTGAGTAACTTAAGTAAACTGTAAGTGCATTGCATATTTAATTACTTTGTGACATATTTACATTTCAAAAAGATACTAATGTTTTCCAAATTGTCGCCAAATCAGCTAAATTTTTACGTTTGTGGTCGTTCTAACAACGGAAAACAGATGTGGTGCAGAATAAACACATCTCTTTTCAATTAAAAAATTCTACTAAGTCAAGAAATTTGATTTGTAACCTGAGCTATGCCACTACTAGCTTTATTACCACTTATCTAACCTATGTGGCCCCAACATCACAATGCAAAATTTAAGGACCAAAAATACAGTTGTTGTTAGTTGCCATTGAGTAGATTCCAACTCATGGTGACCCCATATGTGCAAAGTAGAACTGCTCCATAGGTTTTTCAAGGCTATGATATTTCAGAAGCAGATCACCAAGTCTGTCCTCCGAGGTGCCTCTGGGTGGGTTCAAACTGCCAACCTTTCTGCTAGTAGTCAAGCACTTAATCCTTTGAGCGACCCAAGAACTCAAAAAATACAGTAATTATTCTTTTCTTCCCATGTTATTTATTTATTCAAGTAACATATAACGAACTGCCTACTATGTAGTGGCCTGGGAACACAGTAGTGAAAATGACAGAAGGGGTCCCTGACCTTAAGTAAATTACAGGATGTCTTTTCCTGAGATGCAGTACAGTGTATTGGTTTTAAGAGTGGGCTCTGGAGTTAAACTGCTAGAGTTTGTTTCCTGCCTCTAGCTCTACCGCTTATTGCTTAATATGACCTTTTGGGCAAGTTATTTTACATCTCTGTGCCTCAGTCTTCTCATCCATAAAATGGGGATAATAGTATAGGGTCTATAGGGTCACTGTGAGTCAGAATTAAATCGACGGCACTGCGTTTGGTTTTGGTTTAATAGGCTTGTTGAATGCATAAAAGGATTTAATACATTTACTAGTAAGCGCTTAATAAAAGAAGAAGACCCTCAACGAGATGGATTGACATAGTGGCTGTAACAATGGGCTCAAGCATAACGATTGTGAGCATGGCACAGGACGGGGCAGTGTTTCCTTTCGTAGTACATAGGGTCGCTATGAGTCAGAACCAACTTGATGGCACCTGACAATAACAACTTAGTAAATGTTTTTTTTCCAATGTGCTTGTTCTACTTTCATCTAATTTAATGAATTTTTACAATAATGTGACTTGATTAAGGTTCCTTCAGTCCTAAATTCTATCCTTTATAAGGACAAACACAATCAATAACTTGCTGAGCAGCAGAATCTATGTAGAGAACACCATACCAGGAAGATCTGAATTCTCCCAGCCCTGCCACTGACTGGTCATTGGGCTTCAGGAGAGTTACTTAACTTTTCCGAGCTGCAGTTCCCACACAGATAAAGTAGGGCTAATAATACATGCCCACCTTAGAGGATGTCCTGAGAAGATACTAGGATACTATATGTGAAAATACCGTTGTGACCTACAGAATATCAGTCAAATGCCACAACAGTGCTACTAAATATCTAAGTGTACAAGACACTGTATAACAGTATACATCCAGTGACCACCAACAGTGGTTATTGATGGGTACTTCAAAATATTTCTGTCTTTTGAAATAGGCAGCTGTTACCTGGTGCTTTTTGGCCAGGACCTAGTAAAATCTATGCATTCTGCACCAAATTCGCCAGGCCCAGCAAAATGAAGCTGCCACGTTAGGGCTTGTCCTCAATTTGACCCTACAAAGCACAAAAATCCATTCCAAATTGTTCTCTGACCCTCACTGGGGTAGAAAGGCGTGGGGAGCGGCTAAAATCGGAATGTTCTCGGGACGCTCAGGGGTCTGCTGACAAAGCGAGAGTATGATGCAGCTTTCCCAGAGCGTTTCCCCTTGGACCTAGCGCCCCAGAGGGCCGAGACCCTCAAAAGAGGTGGGAGAGGCGCGTCCGGCGAGGGTTCTGCGACACCTGTTTATTCCCCTCACCCTCCTTAGTATCAGGGAGTCCTGGTGGCGCAGGGCTCAAAGGGCTTGGCTGCTAACCGGAAGGTCGCTCTGCGTGAGAAAGATGTGGCCGTCTGCTTCCAAAAAGATTACAGCCCTGGAAACCCTATAGGGCAGTTCCATTCTGTTCTATAGGGTCGCTATGAGTCAGAATCTACCCCCGGGCAGTGAGTTGGTTGTTTCCTTTGTATTGATCCAAGGGGCTCTGGGACCCATTGCTTCGACCAGGGTGTAATTACAAACGGTTCCATTTAAAGTGGAAGCCGCCCCCAGCCCGGCTGGTGAATCTCGTCGTCCCGCTCTGACTTACCAATTTGGTGGCTCGGTAAGGCCCAGGAGGCAAACCTCGATTCTCCATTTCGCCCACAGGGCCCAGAGGTCTGTCAGAGCCAGGTGCGACCCATAACTCGCGGTCCTGGAGGTGGCCAGGCACTACCGTTGGCCCCGCCGCCGATTTGAATACTCTGAAGAGTTGCGCTGATTGGCCGGGCCGGAGGGTCACGTGACGCCACCGCAAATACAGAGTGGGAACAGGCCGTGAACCCAACGTCGGCAGAGGCCTACGTCGTTCCGGGAGACCAGGTAGGAGGGCACTGGCTGGTCCTGCGGTTCTGGGCGGGGGACTCGTGGCCCGACGGATGGCGCTCCTCCTGGCGGCCGGGCCTGTGGGACAGGCTCGGGCTTCACCCGACTTCCCTGGCGCTGCTTCGCCCTCTTGCGGTCGTTGCGAGGCGGAGTTGAGTTTCTGCGCTCGGAAGGCGGGGTGGGGGTGAGGAGGGGAGGGGTGCCGGAGCTTTAAGTCCCAAACAGGATTGGACTCCAGCCTTTCGTTTACAGGAATTTGAAATTCCAAAAGAACGGGGTGGGAGGGGGAGGCTTTTCTACCGGACCGCAAAGGATCTCCGTGTGGCGCTGTGGTTAAGAGCTCAGTTGCTAACCAAAAGGTCGGTAGTTCGAATCCACTAGCCGCTTGGAAACCCTATGGGGCAGTACTACTCTGTCCTTTAGGGTCGCTATGAGTTAGAATCTGCTCGAGGGCCAGTGCTTCAACGGGTTTCCAGTGGGGTTAGCGAGTAAAGCAAAGCACCCCCACCGCGTACCTTTCCGGCACTGGCCACTAGTTGTTTTGCTTCTAAAAAAACTTTTAGGATTTTTGCAGCGCGCTCTCTCCTACATCTCAGCAGAGGCCCCAACGCAAAAATGTAGTTTTAAAACTCCCCTGAATTTAGTTGGAGAATGGAGCATAAGTAGATTTCCGTAAGTGTATGCAGTGTGGGGCTCGGAAAAGCTGTAAAACTTGCCAAACTGCTTCATTTAAAATCTGCCATATCTTTATAAGGGGGCCCTGGTGGCGCAGTGCTTAAGAGCTCGGCTGCAAACCAAAAGGTCAGCAGTTGGAATCCACCAGCCGCTCCTTGGAAACCCTATGGTGCAGTTCTACTCTGTCCTATAGTGTTGATGTGAGCCGGAATCGACTCCACGGCAAAAGGTTTGGTTTTTGGTTCTCCTTATAAGAATACGAGTTATGTTTACATCATGACCATACATTTAAAAATGTAGTGGGATCTTGGAAAATAAATCTGCAACAAACGTCGTTGTCGTTTTACAAATGTTCAGAGCGTTGAAGACACTTGCCCAAAGTCTTGGGTCCAGTTGGCAAAGCTCAGACTTCATCCTCTTATAAGTGCCCCTTCTGTTACCTGTATGAAACTATTTGACGCTAGGAATTCCTTAGTACAGCAGATGAAAGAATGCATGAATGATTTGAAGCTGTGGTACAATTAATTTGGAAATTAAACAGCAATTTTAGAGTATAGGACTTAAGGAGAGAGAAGAGGAAATGTGCTAGGGAGGAGTGGTAGTGTCATACTCTGGAGTTTACCTTAACCATAGAACTGTTAAGGATAGTTCAAGTGGAGATGCGTCTGTTTTCTGAGCAGGGCTAGTCGGTAGGAAAACAGTCAACCAAATTTTGCATTTGTGTTAAGGAAAAGATGTAAAATAATAGATGCTACAAAATAGTGTTATGATTTTTTTTTATCTGGCTTTAGAATGCAATGTCCTAGAATTTTTTTCTTTTTCTTTTTTCTCTTGCAGCCTATTTCCCTTCCTTCAGAATGAAATGAAGATGAGAATGTGAAAGCATACATTTATTTTGCATTTTTGCTCACTTCTCAGGTTTGGAATTGACTGTACAGCAACTAACAACAACTAGTTGAAAATCATCTCACACACAGGTTTAGGTGTTATGAGTAAAAACGTAACAAAACAAAACAAACCAAACCTTTGCCGTTGAGTTGATTCCGCCACCTGATGCCCCAATGTGTTACAGAGTAGAACTGCTCCACAGGATTTTCTTGGCTGTAATATTTATGGAAGCAGACCGCCAGGCCTTTCTTCTACAGTACTGCTGAGTGAGTTCGAACTGCCAACTTTTAAGTTAGTAGTCAGGTGCAAACAGGTGTTATGAGTAGTCACAGCTTAATATTACCAATGTTTCTCAGATACACACTGACAGGGAATACCATTAATGTCACAAAATTAATTTAAAACTATAAGATCTCTGAAACATTTTAAAGGGTAACTATAAAAGTAAATCCAAAATTAAGTTTACAAGAGAATGGTTGCAGAAGCTCTAAGAAGCCATGAGGCAAGATGTAGGTTTCACATCTTGGGAAAGCCTGAGACTCTCACTGTTTTCTAGATGCTTTCACCGTATCTGGACTCATTCTGCATTATCTACCTTCAGATTGACAGTTTCTTTAGATAAGAAAATATCTACAGTCAGGTTTTTGTCAAATGTGGGTGCTCTTGGTTTCTTTAAGGTGACTTTGCACATCTCTGCTCTTAGCCATTATTTATTGATTTCATAACTTAACTCTTGGGAGTCATTTCTCTCCTGTCCAAATTTTGGGAGTCACTTTATCATCCTTTTCCTTATTCCCCTACATCACAATTTCTCAGAGAGGGTAACAATGACCTGCATTAGAATTACCTGGGGTGCTTTTTAAAATACTGATTCCTGGGATCCCCAAATGGTGTTTGGGGAGTGAGGGTGTATGTGTGATATGAGAGGGTAGATTCATGGTACTTTCTTAGGGATGGAGGAGCCTGGATCTCTGAAGACTTCTTGGAGCTGAAATGATAAGCTTTAATACCCACAGACTGCCTACCTGTGGACTTACATGTGAAAGAAATACAAGGTTCTTTCATGGGTTGATTTGTGTCACCCAAAAAGATATGTTCAGTTTCTAACCCCCAGTACTCATGAATGTGACGTTATTTGAAAATAGGGTCTTTGAAGATGTAATTAGTTAACATGAAGTCATACTGGAGTAGGGTGGGCCCTAGTCCAGGGTGACTGGTGTCTTTATAAAAAAGAGAAGAGACACGGAGAGACAGGCACAGAGGGAAGATGACCATGTGAAGACGGAAGCAGTTATTGGAGTTATGCTGCCACAAGCCAAGGTATTCCTGGTGCTCTCAGAAGCTGGAAGAGTCAAGGAACCATCTTCCCCTAGAGCCTTCAGAGAGAGCATGGCCTTGCTGCCAACCTGAATTTGAACCTGTAGCCTCCAGGACTGTGAGAGAGTAAATGTCTGGTGTTTTAAGCCACCCGGTTTGTGGTCCTCTGTTATCACAGACCCAGAAAACTAATACAGCTTCTCTTAATTTACTCTTTCTCACAGATGAACCTGTTCCTAACAGATACAATGACAATCACAAAAGAAAATGAAATGAATGTATCATCTCTTAAATATGCTGAGACACAAATTTTTTTGCACCTAGGCAGAAATTATCTATCCCAGGAGGCTTTCTCCACTCTGCTCACTTGTTTCATTTATTCCCACTAGAATGACTTTATCTAGTTTTTTCACTGCTATATTTCTAGACCGTAAAACAGCACATAATGGAATCTTAATAAATAGCTGGTAAATGGATGCATTTTTTTCTTACCACCTAAAAGAAAGTTTATATATAGGTAATCCAATCCATTTATCTTTTGTTCATAGGAAACGTTTTATGCAATATGCCTGAATGTTTGTAAGATTTATCCTTAAAGTTTAGCCATTCCACCAGGCTAAGTCTAGTTAGGGTCTTACTTCATGATCTTGTCTAGGATTTGGTCTAGTCTGAGAGAATTTCCTCTATTTTAAATTGCGTTAGGCTGTTTTCCTCCCTGTTCAGAAACTCTTGTTGATTATTTGATGTCTTGGATCTGATTTTTCTGATATCCTTCTATAATTTTATTATTGTTTTTTTTTTCTCAAGTTCTGAAAAAATTCTTCTGGCTGAGCTTCTGATTCACTGATTTCCTTTTGCATCCAGCCTCTCATTCATCTCCAAGAAGCTTTTCTAATCTCTAATTATTAATTTCTGTGTAACCTCTTGATTTAGGCCTGAGAATATGAATTAGAGTTTAATTATTTTCCTCTTATTTTTTACAGTAACTCACTGTAAAATGCTCAAAATTGATCCTCTTTTTTTGGAGTGCTGATTCTTATGTGGGTTGATTTTTTTTTTTAATGTATTCCTATTGAGGTATTTTTGTGTTTGTTTTTAATTTAGTATGATTAGTTAAGATGAGCCCCAGTAAAGATCAGGTAAGTCCACATTCATATTTTCAAATAATTACTTTTTACGTTTCAAACATTCATTTCCAAGGTTCTGCATCCTCAACTGTGCAGACAGCTGATATCGTTTAGGTTTAGAAGTATAGCTGACATTGTTTTGTCTGGCAATTAGCCCTCATTTCTTCCTGCTTCCTCATTTGGGGAACTATTCATCCCACTCTAACTTGTATTCTGAATGGGCATTTCTGTCTTCTTATATGACTTCCCCTCTTGCTCTCTAGGAATGAACATCTGACCCAACCAAGCTATAGTATTTTGCTCCCCCAAGTCTATGACTCAAGATGAGTCAGTCAGAGTCCTCTGAAAATTTTTAAACTGGGTCAAGAAGGAAGAACCTTATCTTTCTGATGACCAAGCCGAGGAGATAGAAGCCAAAAGCCAGTGGCGGCTGTAGTGTCAGCTGGATGGAAAGTCGTGGTCAGGTAGAATGCACTGGTACCCAAAGAGAAACAGAAAAGAGCAAAAGAGTGCTAGTTTCAATCTTTCTGAGGCTAATCACATTCCTAGAATTAGATTACATGATCCAATAAATATATACACATATGTATTTAAATACGTGTAATTTAAATATATATATGTATATAAAAGTTTAAAACAAGGCAGTTTGTTAAGGTTTTGTTACTTATCCAAAAGATAACTAGTAATAGAGTTTTCAAGAATGCTCAGGAGGATTGCTGTTTAACTCTTTGATAAGGTTTTATATCATTACAATACTTTACTCAGCGGTACACAACAACAATATAGAGAACCAAAAAAAAAAAACCCAAACCTGTTGCCATTGAGTCAACTCCAACTCATAGCAAACTTATAGGACAGAGTAGAACTGCCCCATAGGGTTTCCAGGGAGCAGCTGGTAGATTCAAATTGCCAACCTTTTGGTTAGCAGCGGTAGCTCTTAACCACTATGCCACCAGGGCTCCATATAGAGAACAGAGGAGCCATATAACCACATGGGATATTTTCAGTAAAGAGGAAACGTTGCGCTTTGGTGGAAGCAGGAAATACTTCCTCCTTTGTATTAAAAAGGTAATACAGGCTTTTTCCATAGAAATACAGGAGGTGTGGGAGTGAAACAGGTGTCAGAGAAACTGTCTTGTGAACTCAACTCCCACCCTATATAATTAATTGAAGGGATTAATCTCTGATACAGTTTTGATTGAGCATTCAGTCATTAGGCAACTAATTTTATGAACTCCAACAAAGTGAAAATTACTCCAGTTGGCACAATGATAAAAAGTCTTTCTCTAGGAGATTAAAATCTACTTGGGAAATGGTCAGGCAAACAAGCAATTAAAATAAAATAGTTACAATAATGGAAGTATAAGTGTTGTGAGAGCTTGGGAGAAAGAAGGAGCCACATCTGCTCAGGGGAGACAGGAAAGGTGTCAGGAGACAGTAAGCTGAGGCTTACCAGAAGCTAGAAGGACCACAGGGATTGCAATTGAGCCAGTTAATAATAGCCACCGTAATAAAAAGAGCAATGTTGATAAATGATACTACCTCACTCATGTATGTGAGAACTCAGTAAAAAGGTGGTTGTGAATCATTCTCATTTTTCTCCTTGTGGTTTATGCAAATACTTTCACATAATTGCATATTAGATCTTTAGTGGACTGTCCTTGCTGTTCTCTATTTATAAGCACATCTGCATACTGATTTAGGCTTGATGCCCCTAAACTCTACCAGATTTAGAAGTCTTCAGAGCTAGGGAATTAAAAACCTCCTTAGTAACTAATATCAATATCTAGTAGCTTTTCTAATGGAATGCATTTTAGAGTTTTTAGCTTTTCTAATGCGTTTTAGAGTTTTTTTTTTTCCAAACAGGCTGAGTGTCTCATCAGGGAGATGTGTTAGAATCGCAGTCATACCTGATTAGAAAGCCATCCTGCATTTTCAACTCCAATAAGAATCATTAGTAGCATGATTAAGGATCCCCTCCTTAAAATTCTCTATTTTTCCATAAAAATAGCCCTTCCTTTAATTCTTCCCCATTGTGCAGACTGTTGAATAAAAGCACTATTCTTCAGAGTACGTTTGTTGACTAATCTAGAAATTCAACCAAATTAAAAAAAATAAATTCCCAGTATTAGTGACAAATAATTCATAAAGTTTTTAAATACAATTCATTCATAAGTTTAGAATTTATTGTGTATATGAGAGTCTTGGTAATGCAGTAGAAAGTACACTGCTCTAGGAAGAAGGCAAGGAATATTGATTCTAACCCTAGTTATGCCATTGGCAAGTCACTTCCCTAGTTCTTAATTTTCTTATCTGTAAAGTGAAGGAGTTAAAGTAGATTCCAAAGATCGTTCCAGTTCTAGTAATTTATGATAAATTCATCAAATGTCAAAGCACACGTTAATTTAATAGTGAGTTTAATTCTAAGTTTTTATAATGTCTTTTGAAAAACATTTTTCTGGGTTTGATCCTTTTCTTCTAGATCACTAAACATTATTCATAAAAGTAATTTTACCTTTCTAATTTAATTTTTTACATTTAATTCAATGTATTAAGATAATTTTAATAATGCTATCAAGATACAGCTAGATAAGATAATGCATTATAGGCAATTTTTAATGAATCTTTTTTTACTGATTCTAAGTAGTTTAAAATTTTTCATTTATTTTGCAATTGTTGTGATTTATTCATTTAAGAGGACTTCTGTTATTTTCCAAAATAGTTATTAACTTTATCAATTTATTATATTCATTAGAAGTTTTAAATCAAATAATTAATATTATTCATGTATACATGTATATAAGAAGCCCTGGTTGCACAGTGGTTAAAGCTTTCTGCTGCTAACCAAAAGGTTGGCATTTCAAACCCACCAGCCACTCTGCAGGAGAAAGATGTGGCAGTCTGCTTCCATAAAGATTTATAGTCTTGGAAACCCTATAAGGCAGTTCTACTCTGTCCTGTAGGGTCACTATGTGTCGGAATTGACTCAACCACAGTGGGTTTGGTTTTGTTATACGTGTATATGACAACATTATATAACCTTTTGGTGACCCAGTTATTTTCTCCTTTGAATTTTTTGTTGATACCATGTGTTTTCACTAATGGAAGGCATGCTGATTAAAGGACCAATTCCAGAAATTTTTTTTTATGATTTATGGATTTTGATACCCATCATCTGAGATCACATATGTCCAGCAGATGCTGAACATAGTCAATCCTACTGATATGCATAAATGATAAAATAATTTTTTGTTTGTTTTGTTTTTAATTTCTTGAAAACATGAGGTAAAACATGAAGGCACCTGGCAATGACTGCACATCCATTTTATTCTAGTATCCTTCTTCTTAGCCTTTTTGTTATTTTTCATGAAACTTCAAAACAGTAAAGAAGGATGCAAAAGCAGTACTTACAGCCTAAATACATAAATTAAGGTTTTTTTTTTTAAATCTCAGGAAAATTACCACTAAATGCATTCTTCCTTACTGCAAAAGCAGTACTTACAGCCCAAATAAATAAAACTAAAGAAATTTAAATCTCAGAAAAATTATCACTGCTATGTATTCTTTATTGTAACAAAAGTAGTACTAACAGCTAAGGAGCAGAAACGGCTGCCCTGGAATATTGCAAACCTGTTCACAGTGATACATTCCGCCTGCTGCACATGGAAGCAATGATCGGGCCCTAAGATTAAACATGGGCTAAGAATAACTTACAGGATTTCGAGCCTCTTGAAAAGTACGACTGCAGCGCATTATTCCTTATTGCAAAGGCATTATTTACTGTTCGGAAGCCAGAAAAGCAGTCCTGAAATACTGCAGAGCAAAGACTCAAAGCAAAGTAGGGAGCCAGTAACACCTGGAAACAGAAAATGGGCACTGACTGAAAGAAGACTGTTGTTAGGTGCCGTCAAGTCGATTTCAACTCATAGCGAACATGTGTACAACAGAATGAAACACTGCCAGATCCTGTGCCATCCTCAAAATCGTTGTTATCTTTGAGCCCATTGTCACAGCCATTGTGTCAATCCATCTTGTTGAGGGTCTTCCTCTTTTTCACTGATGCTCTACTTTACCAAGCAGGATGTCCTTCAGGAAATGGTCCCTCCTGATAACATGTCCAAAGTACTTGAGATGAAGTCTCTCCATCCTCTCTTCCAAGGAGTCCTCTGACTATATTTCTTCCAAGACTTGTTCATTCTTCTGGAAGTCCATGGTATATTCAGTATTGTCAGTGTCATAATTCAAAAGCATCAGTTCTTCCGTCTTCCGTATTCATTGTCCAGCTTTCACACGCATATGAGGCGATTGAAAATATCATGACTTGGGTCAGGCACCTCTTAGTCCTGAATGTGACATCTTTGCTTTTCAACACTTTAAAGAGGTCTTCTGCAGCATATTTTGCCCAATGCAAATCAAGATACAGCATCATTTGATTTCCTGACTGCTGCTTCCATGGGTGTTGATTGTGGACCCAAGTAAAATGAAATCTTGACAACATCAATCTTTCCTCCATTTATCATAATGTTACTTATTGGCCCAGTTGTGAGGATTTTTGTTTTCTTTATGTTGAAGTGTAATCTGTACTGGAGGTTGTAGTCTTTGATCTTCATCAGTAAGTGCTTCAAGTCCTCTCTGCTTTCAGCAAGCAAGGTTGTGTCATCTGCATATTGCAGGTTGTTAAATGAGTCTCCCACCAATCCCAATGCCACATTCTTCTTCATATAGTCCAGGTTCTTGGACTATTTGCTTAGTTTACAGATTGAATAAGTATGGTGAAAGGATGTAACCCTGCCGCACACTTTTCTTGAATTTAAACCATGCAGTATCCCCTTGCTCTGTTTGAAAGGGTGTCTCTTGGTCTATGTTCAGGTTCTATATGAGCATTATTAAGTGTTCTGGAATTCCCATTCTTAGTTTATCCATAATTTGTTATGATCCACATAGTCGAATGCCTTTGCATAGTTAATAAAACACAGGTAGACATCTTTCTGGTATTCTCTGCTTTCAGCCATGATCCATCTGATGTCAGCAATGATATCCCTGGTTCCACGTCCTCTTCTGAATCCAGCTTGAATTTCTGGAAGTTTCCTGTAGATGTACTGTGACAGCTGCTTTTGAATAATCTTCAGCAAAATTTTACTTGTGTGTAATATTAATGAGGTTGTTTGATAATTTCTACATTCTGTTAGATCACCTTTCTTTGAATGGGCACTAGGAATAGCTTATTCTTGAGATAAGTACGTTCTCATGAGAATAAAGTAACTGGGAAACATAATGAAGAGGCTTATCTCACAGAAATAAAGGCAAACCTGTCAAAAGTTTACAAAATTCTCACACCCAGGAGACATCACCTAACACAATACTCATTCTACAATAATAAGGCTCCAACTCAGGGGTCACATATTTCAAAAAGCTCCCAACTTGAGGTTAAAGGAGTTAAAATTGGAGTGCTGTCTTCACAAAGAACTCCAGAGGCATAAAAAGTGGTTGGGATACAGTATGTCCCAGGAGTCATTGAAGGGTTAAGGTTTGATATGATTTGGTTATACATGTATATAATAACATATAATTTACATTATGTATAATTAACATTTATATATATGAAATGCTCCTTATGTTGTCATTCATTCAGCCTACTTTATGCCAGATACCGTGCTAGAATGCAGGGGTATAAAACATACAGTTGTTGACTGCAAGGAGCTTATGGCTTGTTGAAGGAAATAATCAGGTAAATTAACAGTTGCATGATCATCGACAAATGGCAAGACATGCACCTCACTAATAATGGAAATGCTAATTGTCTTAGTTTCTTGATGCTGCTATAACAAATACCACAAGGGGTGGCTTTAATGAACAGAAATTTATTTTCTCACACTTAAGGGGCTAGAAGTCTGAGTTCAGGGCTCTCGGGGAAGGCTTTCTCTCTGTCTCCTCTGGAGGAAGATCCTTGTCTCTTTTCAGATTCTGTTCCTCGGTTTCTTGGCTATCTTCATGTGGCCTGGCATCTATTTACCCTATCTGTGCTTCATTGTTTCTGTACCTAATCTACTCTTTTTAT
The DNA here is from genome assembly GCA_030035585.1 of Dugong dugon. Classification (NCBI taxonomy): domain Eukaryota; kingdom Metazoa; phylum Chordata; class Mammalia; order Sirenia; family Dugongidae; genus Dugong; species Dugong dugon. The sequence continues at coordinate 97,718,147 of CM057462.1, forward strand.
ATCTGAAAAGTGATTGGTTTAAGACACACTTTACACTGATACGGCCTCATTAACATTATAAAGAAAACCCTATTCTACAATGGGATTACATCCACAAGTATAGGGGTTAAGATTTATAACACGTATTTTAAGGGGAAACAATTCAATCTATAGCACTAATTAAATAATATATTCCTTTTTTGTATATTAGATGATTGATAATATCACTTGTAGGCAAGGTGTAATAAAAAGGACAGTGTTTTGGAATGATTATAAATCCAAAGTCTCCTGTCCTTCTACCCTTCTTTGTCCCCTTATCCTGCTTAATTTTTCTTCTTAGATCTTATCAGCATCAATGTATTTATTTGTATATGATCTGTGTTCCCTAAATTCTTAGTGCCTACAGCAGTTGCAGGCACATAATAGGTGCTCAGTAAGTACTGTTGAGACACAAAATAGCAGAATTCAAGCAAAATTAAAATTACCTGTGTTTCACACTAGAAATTCTGCTCTTAGAAACCTAGCTTACAAGTGTACGTAAGTTTTTATGCACAAAGATGTTCACTTGAGCATTCTTTAAAATAGTGAAAAAATTCAAAGTAAATTAAGTGTTTATTGGAAGGAGAATAGGTTAGATAAAGTGTGCCACATCTGTACTTTGGTGTAGATCTACCTGTCTACCTGTACTGCCATGGATAGGTCTCCAGGGCTTTTTTTCAAGTAAAAAGCAAGTTGGAAAACGATGTGTATAGTATTATCCAATTTGTGCATGTGACCATAAATACGTACATGTGTGTGTCTGGGGAATTTATAGTAAAAAACTTGAAGAACATACACCAAACAGACTGATTACCTTTGGGTAGGAGAGTGAGATGGGGGCATCTGGGGAAAATGAAGGAGAGTAAGCATGAGAGAGAGAAGCATGGGTCAGACCGTGAGAGTGCTTACATGCTATGTTAAGGATTTCAGTTTGCACCATGCCCCGATCTTTATCTGATTAGTCTTACATCTGAATTTGAGTCATTTTCCTGATAAGTGCCTCATTGCAATAAGTGGGTAAGAGCTCAGCTGCTAACCAAAAGGTTGACAGTTCAAATCCACTAGCCACTCCTTGGAAAACTTATGGGCAAGTTCTGCTCTGTTGATATGAGTTGGAATTGACTCAACGGCTATGGGTATATCTACTTTTTTTGATATTTATTCAAATATTGTATATCTTTAAAGATTTGTATCTTCTTTATTTATTGATCAAGGAGGGAGTTATGTTAAATTCTTGTCTTAAAATTCTCCTTGTACTTAAAAAAACTTTTTTAATTGTGGTAAGAATATGTCTAACCAAACATTTGACATTTCAACAACCTTCACATGTACAGTTCTTTGACATTGATTATGTTCACATCATGTTGTTCAACTATGACCCTTATTTGTTCCCAGATACTTTTGGGAACCATCTACTTTTGTCTCCCTGTAGTTTATCCTCACAGTAGCTACTTATCTTTCCACCATATAGTTCTCTTTACTATCCCACATTTTTATTGTAGTTGTCTTATGTATTATACCTACATAATGATAGAAAATTCCGTCAGACATTGTTATAATTTTTGCTTTCAAACATCAAAAATACTTCAGTGAACTCAAGAGGGCAAGAATAGCCTGTTGTATTTACGTGGATATTTATCAATGCTGTAGCTCTTACTTCATTCCTGATGTTGGAGGCATCCTTTGGGTTTCGTTTCCTGTATGTCTGAAGAAATTCCTTTAACATTTCTTTTAGACCAGACCTACTGTCAACAAATTCTCTTAGTTTACCTTTATTTGAGAATATCTGTGTTATACCTTCATTCTTGGAAGATATTTTCTCTGAATATGGAATTCTGGATTGACAATTCTTTTCTTTCAACACTTTATAAATGTTGTTCCATTTCTTTCTGGCCTATATGAGACAGCTGCAGTTATTGGAATAATTATTTCCCTATAAGTAATGCATAATTTTTCTTTGGGTGATTTCAAAGCAATTTCATTGTCTTTAGTTTCAACAATTGGATTATGATGAATTTGGGCATGGATTTCTTTGGGTTCATTTCTTTTTGGGGCCCCTAAATTTTGTGAATCTGTAGTTTTATGTCGCTCTCCAAATTTGGATAGTTTTCAGCCATTATTTCCTCGAATACTTTTTTAACACACACTTTTCTTCTGGGACTTGGATGACACAAAATTTAAACCTTTTGTGATTGTATCACGGCTTCCTGAGGCTTATTTTTTTCTCTCCTCAGATTGTATTATCTCTGTTGCTTTATCTTCAAGTTCACTGGTCCTTCCCTTGTCATCTCTGTTGTACTATTGATACCATCCAGTGAGTTTTTAAAACAAAATTTTATTGTAGTTTTAGTTCTAAAATTGTCATTCTGGTGGGTTTTCTTTTTGTATTCTATTTTATCTTGAGTTTTTTTTTTTTTTTTTAAATCTTTCCATTTGTTTCAAGATTATTTGCCTTTATTTTCTGGAAGATTTTTGTAACTTTTGATTTAAAGTCTTCATCAGATAATTACAATATCTGCGTCTTCTCAGCACTGTGATCTGCTGGTTGTCTTTTTTTCATGTAAGTTGAGGTTTTTTGGCTCATCGTATGCCAGGTACTTCTGGATTATATCATGGACGTTTTGAATATTATGAGACTCTCATTTAAATCCTATGGAAAATACTGATGTTTTTGTTTTAGAAAGCAATTGGCTGAGTTGGGTTCGGGATACAAATTCCGACCAGCCTTCCGCAGGTTGCTGTTTCAATGTCAGTTCTGTTTTCAAAACTTTCATAGTGCTTTGGATCCTTCTTATGTGTGCACCATCCATAACAGTGATTATGGGATCTGGGCAGTGGTCTAAATCATGGTTCATTTCTCAGAGTCTGTAGTATGCTGTTTATGGTCAGATCCACATGTATGTAGCTGGACTGGGGGCAAGGGATAAGCACAAGAGTCCATAAACAATTTTATGGTGTTGCTTTCACACACTCCTCATTTTCTGTGATCTCTCCAGTACTTTCTAGTTTCCTAAGGCTCTCCTTTTTGGTCCTCTGACCAGAAAGCTAGGTCTTTATTTACTCCCGTCTGCCACATACTTCCCATGACTCTTTCTGCATCTAGCGCAAAGCAGCAGGAGGACAGAATGGAGGAGTGGGATGCCTTACCCTTTTTGGACCACAGCGCCTCCTATTGGACAAGAAGGTTGCCCTTCCTGAGAGTTTTAGGCTCCTGTGCCTCCCATTACACCTCTGCTGTGGTCGCTGTTGCCACCGTTGGATTGCTTGAGGCTAGGAGACAAGAGAATAGAGAAAAGGAAAGAAAAACGGAGTTCCTGCACGCTTTCTGAGTGTTAAGATACCCGTTTCCTGATCCTTGAGTTCCTTGAGCAAGAACTAAAAGGATTCTGTTGGCACTCTCACTGTCCATGACCAATGCCTACTTGGGTTTTAGTCAACATTGAGAATAGGCCAGGGTAAAATATAAGTTAAAATTATTGCTTGTTCACTAGTACTTGGATTTCTGGTTTTCTTTCCTAATCTTGCAACTGTTTACTTTCCAGGGTCCTCAAATAGCTACTACCCCCATACATTCTGTTCAAGTGTTATAGCTATATTAGGTGCAGCAGTGAATTATTAATAAATAGTTGGTTGATTGATTATGAATGAAAGGTTATCATAGATTCACAAGTTATGGATTTTTAAGTGAAATATTATTTGGAGACAATTCATTTTCTTTTATGAGGGAAAATTTAATTTCTCTTTTGTAAAATTCATCTTCTTGATATTAAGCTAATTGACTTTTGTTACCCTGAAATACTTAATGTTCTTCAGGATGTTGAACACATTACTCCCCAAAGTATTTACTGCAGGCTTAGTATGTGATTGATTTTTATTTTTTAAAAATATTTGTTTGCTGTATCTCCTCAGTCTGATTACTGTTTTAAAGTGCACATCGTTGTTTGTAGATCTTTGTGCATTCTGATAATTAAAAATGAAACAAAAGCTTCAATGTGTCTGTAAAAATAATCAAAACGTTAAACTATGCAAAACCAACCACCATGGTACAAAGTATCCTATCAGTCAAGTAATCCCAAACATTCCAGTAGCATTTGTTCTTTAAAAATTTAAAATGCAATAAATAACGTTTTGCTTGTTTCTATACTTGCTTCCTTTTACCTTAAGATGGATAGTTTCATTCTGATAACTTGAAAAATATATGTAAGATGAAATTTATGTGTAACTGGACACAAGGAGTAAAGACCATTCTTTAATTTTGTATTGAATGAAAGGACTTATAGCTAGAAGACCATTGCTATTGAGGAATAAATTAACTATTATCAATCTATTAAGAAGTAGAAGGGAGGTATAAAGTATTCTTATGTACCAAATAATGACCAAAAATTTGATTTATTTCTGTATTGTCCCTTTATAAAATATGGATATAGTGTAGTTACAAGCAATTGCAATGGAATTATAGCTGGTACTTAACAAGCTCATGATCCTTTAATGTTATTCAGTTTTAACTGAACATGAGATACTTTAGCCTTATTGGGCTTCAGTCATTAGAAGGAGTTCTGAATATTGGAAACATGGTGTTATGGACGCTATAAAACGGACTCCTAGACTCAGAGAATCAGGCTAGGGCAAAAATGGATCTATCTGGCTTATCTGCCTTCTCTTGTCATCATAATGAGAGTATAATTAGGTTGGATGGTACTTCCTAGAAACCTAAACTTCTAATAGGCATGCATTTCCTAGGAGGCCATGATCTTTTTAATCATAGCCTTAATGTGAACATTAATCCTGTCTAAGATTCTCTAGGAGTACCTATCAGCAAGTGACAAATAGTTTCTTTTAGACTAAATATTCTTGAGTCCGCGGGAAGTCATTATTCCTATCTAAGCATTTATTCATTCATTCATCTATTCAGTAAATATTTACTCATTGCCTACTGTGTTCTAGGAACTTGGCTAGATCTGGGGCTATATTAGCCAGTGAAACATAATTCTACTCCATGTTACTTACAGTCTAGCAGGAAATAGACAAGTAAACAAGTCGATAAAATAAGATTTGGTTGGTGATGTAATAGGAGAAATATAGGATACTGTTGGGGACATCTAACTCAAAGAAGGCTTAGAATAACAATTAAGGCCAAGTAAGAATCAGTTAAGATTGATAGAAACCCTCTTTGATTTGTGAATAACTCTGCACAAGGGATCTCCCAAAACCTGTAGTCTGTGAATAGTGATGCATTATTTTTCTTCTTCAACATTCTTTTGTATCTTCTAAATACTGTTGTTGTTGGTTGCTGTCCAGCTGATTCTGAACCATGGTGACCCAAGTGTAGAGTGAGTGTCCATCAAAGTGTATGCACTCTTTCTCTACTATAAATGATAAGGACCTAATTAATATACAATTCTGATCAGATATGAGTGAGTAAAAACAGTGATTGATCATAAAGAAATACTATCATGCATTCATTGTGAATTATATTAAATAATTGTGTACATACAGCCTCATAAACCAAGCTTATTATAATGATTTTTGATGGTATCTGCCAGCAACTTTCACTGTTAACTCATCTGACAGAAGATACATTTATCTATTTGCTTGTCTTGCAATTCTGTTTCCAGACCCCTTCCAATTTTCATATCCTTTGTGGATCACTCTGCCCTTGTGAGATGTCAATCCTGTCTTTGTAAGAGATAAACCCCATTTTATCCTCATTTTTTCCAGACAAATCACTATGGCTTTAAAGTATATGATATGCGACTTTGATGTTCCTGCTGTATTGTTCTCAGAAAACTCTTGCTTTATGCTTTCTTTTTCTCCTCTTGTCATTGGAGGTCTCATTTCTGAGTTTATTCCTTCAAGTTAGCTTCTCAATAATTTCCAACATATAGGCAGAGAAAAACAAACAACATTGCTTGGCTAGACAACATAGATAAGAAAATGAAAGATGTGAAGAACAGGCTGTAGATTCCAAAGCCGTTAGGAAATCAAGAACATGGCTGAAAGACAATGATCGAACTGTATATTTCTCTCTTCATGGACAAGAGTGCTTTGGGAGGTGTTAAGGGTTGAATTGTGTCCTCCCAAAAGATATGCTGAAGTCCTAACTCCTGTACCTGTGAACATGACTCTGTTTGAAAATAGGGTCTTTGAAGATGTTATCAGTTAGGCTAACATGAGATCATATATGAATCATAACATGAGTCATAATTCTATATGACTGATATCCTTATACAAGAGGAAAAGGTACACAGAGACAGAGGAAGGACACCATGTGATGCTACAGGTACAAGCCAAGGAATTATTGGAGCTGTCAGAAGCTAGGAGAGAAACATGAAACAGATTTTCTCCCAGAGCTCTCGGAAGGAATCCACATGGCTGATTTGGACTTCTAGCCTCCAGAACTATGAGGCAAAAATTTCTACTCTTATAAGCCACCCATCGTGGTATTTTGTTACAGCCTGGGAATATTAATACAGGAGGTCATGTGTTACTCCCAGGTAATTTGCAGGTAGACCCCAGACCTCTGGGGAGAGACAACATATGGGGACCTAGATGCTCTGATGCAGAACCTGGGTATTACAAAATGTATGAGTAGATGTGCTTCTACTAAGTGGAGTGCTTAAAGAATAGCAACTGAAATTGCTTAGCTTGTGCTGGCAAGGCCACAGTCTCAAGGATGAGATGAGCTCATGTGTTGGGATATGTCTATTGGACTGCTTATTCTATGGAGGTGGCTAGTGTATTGTATATTCAGTAAATACTTGTGGAATGAGTGAAGGAACATGGCATAGACTGTGATACTGAGTTCTTCACAAAATGCAACAATTCAGCCTCTCTAAATAGAGCTTAGATTGTGCTCTCATAGAAAGTAAATAAAAGTTGTACCTCTGGAAGTTCTTCACGTATGCTTATGGTTCAGTCGGTGGTTTGGGACAGTGCTAGAGAAAGAAATTCTCTTGAATAGCATTGGATCCCTATGAGCATGGCCAATTAATCTAAGGAGATTTGCCTACTCCAAAGTCTAGGTGCCACTATATAGAGCTGAATTTATGTGGATTTTATTACCAGCAGACCTTTATTATTGATGTAAAGCAGTAAGTAATAATAGTCTATGGTTAATGATCTAAAACAAAAAATGAGATTACTAGCTTTTTCACTCAAAGCTATTTTTATTCTGCTATTCGATTACTCAGTTGCTTAGTTTCAAGACTTTATTATCTCTTTAAATCATAATTAATATATAAAAATAACACATTTCTGCTTCCTCATTACTGCATATTCAGCACCCACAATATTTTGTAATCATATTCTTTACTGTATCATATTTGTTTTTTTAAATGAGAAGTCTTAGATTTTCTATTTTTAGCGAGACAATCTTATGGCAGTTGAATAAAGTAACATTGAAGTAAGTCAGGAATTAGAATCTAAATATACACTGATATTGAGACATGTACATATTTTGAAAATTTTTAGTGACAGCCATAGTAAAGGATGAATTATTTTCACATATATAAATGCAATAGCCTAGAAAATTCACGACTAAAAATTGCTTAAAATTTTCATTGCAAGGCTTTTAGGAGAATTTTCTATTTTGACCGTATGAAGGATAAAGATGGTAGCAAGAATAACGTAGAGATTTAAATCTTTCCAGGAACATTGCTGTCACTTAGTTCAGTTCAATTTAAATGGCATCTACGGATGTATAGCTCTGGGAAAAAAAAGCTATGATCTGGTATCTGTCTGCAACTTGGGCAGATAAAAGACTAAACAATCGATTTTTATTAGTTCAATATAATATTAACCTTTCAAAGTTATGCTCATGAAACTTCATATAGCCTTTTTGTTTTTTCTTTTTCTTTTTTTAGCAGCCTACTCTAAATAAGGAGCCCTGGTGGCACAGTGGTTAATATCTCAGGCTGCTAACCAAAAGGTCAGCAGTTCGAATCTACCAGATGCTCCTTGGAAACCTATAGATGGCAGTTCTACTCTGGCCTATAGGTTTGCTCAACGGCAACTGGTTTTTTTTTTTTTTTTCCTACTCTAAATGATGTGTTAATGTTTCTGCCTCCTATCGTTCTGTCATGCTGTGTTTGGAGCTGGAATTGGTTGTGTTTTTCTGGTCCTGGGTTCTCATTCCTGAGGCCAGGAAGCATAAGAGAGAGGTTGGGTTGTTGCAATTTGCTCTAGATTGCTTTCTCAAAAGCAAGGAGGGCAGAATTGCCCACTAATTCTCCCACATTCGCTTATTGCCTTTCACAAGCTACAATTCATGTAATAATTAAAAATGGCTTGAGTGTCAGGCAGAGTACTGTCACATTTCACACCTTATCATCATTCAGATTTGTTTTGTTTATAGGATTTCAAACGTTAAAATCCTTTCTTTGATCACAGCCTCCTCTTCCTCTTCCTTATCTGTCCATCGTTTTTCTTCTCATAAGCTTTTACTTCATCTTTGACTTTAAACCTTGTTCATTTCCTCCAGACATTTTCTTTTCTTTTCTTTTTTTTAATTGATGTAATTAAATGAAGTTTACATTTCAAGTTAGTCTTCCACACAGAATTTTTTTTTTTCACATACATTGTTATGAGACCCCAACCGCTCACCCCATTCTGTGACAGCACACTCTGCCCCTCCGCCCTTGACTCCCCATGAACATTCAACCAACTTCTTACTCTCTCTGCCTTCCCCTCTCACCTCTGGACAGTAGCCGCCCCTTTGGTCTCTTATATCTACTTGTCTAAGAGGCACATTCTTCACGAGTATCACTTTATGTCCCACAGTCCAGTCCGATCCCTGTCTGAAGATTTGGCTTCGGAAATTGTTTTAGTCCTGGGGTGATGGAGAGACCAGGAGCCATGCTTTCTGGGGTGCCTCCAGTCTTAGTCAGACCATTAAGTCTGGTCTTCTTTCTAGTATTTGAGTTCTGCATCCCATCGTTGTACTGCTCCATCAGGGACCCTCTGTTGTGTTCCCTGTCAGGATGTTCATTGGTGGTAGCCAGGCACCATCTAGTTCTTCTGGTCTCAGGCTGATGAAGTCTCTGGTTTATGTGGCCCATTCTGTCTCTTGGGCCAATACTTTCCTTGTGTCTTTGGTGTTCTTTGTTCTTCTTTACTCCAAGTGGTTGGGACCAATTGATGCATCTTAGATGGCCGCTTGCAAGCTTTTAAGACCCCAGACGCCAGTCACCAAAGTAGGATGCAGAACATTTTCTTAATAAGGTTTGTTATGCCAGTTGACATAGATGTCCCCAGACCCTGCATCCCTGCTACTCTGTCTCTTAAAGTATTTGATTGTATTGAGGAAACTTCTTAGCTTTTGTTTAGTTCACTTGTGCTGGCTTCCCCTGTAGTGTGTGCTGTCCTTCCCTTCACCTAAGATCATTCTTATCTACTATCTAGTTAGTAAATAACCCTCACCCTCCCTCCCCACCCCCGTAACCATCAAAGAATGTTTTCTTCTGTGTTTAAACCTTTTCTTGAGTTCTTATAATAGTGGTCTTATACAGTATTTGTCCTTCTGTGCCTGCCTAAATTCACTCAGCATAATAAGTTCTAGCTTCTACCAAGTTATACGATGTTTCACAGCTTCATCATTGTTCTTTATCTTTGCATAATATTCCATTGTGTGGATATACCATAGTTTGTTTATCCATTCATCCATCGATGGGCACATAGGTTGCTTCCATCCTTTGGCTATTGTGAACAGTGCTGTGATGAACATGGGTGTGCATATATCTATTCATGTGACAGCTCTTGTTTCTCTAGGATATATTCCAAGGAGCAGGATAGCTGGATTGTATTGTACTTCTATTTCTAGCTTTTTAAGGAAGCGCCAAATCGATTTCCAAAGTGGTTGTACCATTTTACATTCCCACCAACAGTGTATAAGTGTTCCAGTCTCTCAACAACCTCTCCAGAATTTGTTATTTTGTGTTTTCTGGATTAATGCTAGCCTTGTTGGGGTGAGACGATATCTCATTGTAGTTTTGATCTGCATTTCTCTGATGGCTAATGATCCTGAGCATTTCTTCATGTGTCTGTTAGCTGCCTGAATATCTTCTTTGGTGAAGTGCCTGTTCATATCCTTTGCCCATTTTTTAATTGGGTTATTTGTCTTTTTGCTGTTGAGGTTTTGGAGTATCTTGTAGATTTTAGAGATTAAACGCTGATCGGATTTATCGTAGCCAAAAATTTTTTCCCTATCTGTAGGTTGTCTTTTCACTCTTTTGGTGAAGTCTTTGGATGAGCATAAGTGTTTGATTTTTAGGAGCTCCCATTTATCTAGTCTCTCTTCTGGTGCTTGTGCATCATTACTTATGGTTTGTATTGTGTTTATGCGATGTATTAGGGCTCCTAGCATTGTCCCTATTTTTTCTTCCATGATTCTTATTGTTTTTGATTTTATATTTAAGTCTTCGATCCATTTTGAGTTAGTTTTTGTACATGGTGTGAGATGTGGGTCTTGTTTCAGTTTTTTGCATATAGATATCCAATTATGCCAGCACCATTTGTTGAAGAGACTGTCTTTTCCCCAATTAATGGACTTTAGGCCTTTGTCAAATATCAGCTGCTCATAGGTGGATGAGCTTGTATCTGGATTCTCAACTCTGTTCCATTGGTCTATGTATCTGTTATTGTACCAGTACCAGGCTGTCTTGACTACCGTGGCAGTATAATAGGTCCTAAAATCAGGTAGTGTAAGGCCTCCCGCTTTGTTCTTCTTCTTGAGTAGTGCTTTATTTATCCGGGGCCTCTTCCCTTTCCGTATGAAGTTGGTGATTTGTTTCTCCATCTCATTAAAAAACGCTGCTGGAATTTGGATCGGGATTTCATTGTATCTGTAGATTGCTTTGGGTAGAATTGACATTTTCACTATGTTGAGTCTACCTATCCATGAGCAAGATATATTTTTCCACTTATGCAGGTCTCTTTTAGTTTCTTGCAGTAGTGTCTTGTAGTTTTCTCTGTAAAGAACTTTTACATCTCTGGTTAGATTTATTCCTAAGTATTTTATCTTTTGGGGGGCTATTATAAATGGTATTGATTTGGTGATTTCCTCTTTGAGGTTCTCTTTGTTGGTGTAAAGGAATCCAACTGATTTTCATATGTTTATCTTGTATCCTGAAACTTTGCTGAAATCGTCTATTAATTCCAGTAGTTTTCTTGTGGATTCCTTGGGGTTTTCCGTGTATAAGATCATGTCATCTGCGAATAGAGATGCTTTGACTTCTTCCCTACCTATTTGGATGCCCTTTATTTCTTTTTCTAGCCTAATTGCTCTGGCTAGGACCTCGAGCACAATGTTGAATAATAGTGGTGATAAAGGGCATCCTTGTCTGGTTCCTATTCTCAAGGGGAATGCTTTCAAAGTCTCTTCATTCAGGATGATGTTGACTATTGGTTTTGTATAAATGCCCTTAATTATACTGAGGAATTTCCCTTCTATTCCTATTTTTTTGAGAGTTTTTATCATGAATGGGTGTTGGACTTTGTCGAATGCCTTTTCTGCATCGATTGATAAGATCATGTGGTTCTTGTCTTTTGTTTTATTTATGTGATGGATTATGCTGATTGTTTTTCTAATGTTGAACCATCCCTGCATACCTGGTATAAATCCTGCTTGGTCGTGGTGAATTATTTTTTTTGATATGTTGCTGAATTCTGTTGGCTAAAATTTTGTTGAGGATTTTTGCATCAACGTTCATGAGGGATATCTGTCTGTAATTTTCTATTTTTGTGGTGTCTTTACCTGGTTTTGGTATCAGGGTTATGCTGGCTTCATAGAATGAGTTTGGGAGTATTCCATCCTTTCCTATGCTCGGAAATACCTTTAGTAGAAGTGGTGTTATCTCTTCTCTGAAAGTTTGGTAGAATTCTCCAGTGAAGCCATCCTGGCCAGGGCTTTTTTTTGTTGGCAGTTTTTTAATAACCTTTTCAATCTCTTCTTTTGTTATGGGTTTATTTAGTTGTTCTACCTCTGTTTGTGTTAATTTAGGTAGGTAGTGAGTTTCTAGAAATTTGTCCATTTCCTCTAGGTTTTCAAATTTGTCAGAGTACAATTTTTCATAGTGTTCTGTTATGATTCTTTTAATTTCAGTTGGGTCTGTTGTGATATCACCCATCTCATTTCTTATTTGGGTTATCTGCTTTCTCTCCAGTGTTTCTTTTGTCAGTTTGGCCAGTGGTTTATTAATTTTGTTGATCTTTTCAAAGAACCAGCTTTTGAACTTGTTAACTCTTTCAATTGTTTTTCTGTTCAATATTTCATTTAATTCTGTTCTAATTCTCATTATTTCCTTCCTTCTGGCACCTGTAGGCTTCTTTTGCTGCTGTCTTTCTACTTGTTCCAGTTGTAGGGTTAGTGCTTTGATTATGAGCCTTTCTTGTTTTTGGATGTGTGCACTTATTGCTATAAACTGACCTCTGAGCACTGCTTTTGCTGTGTCCCAAAGGTTCTGGTAGGATGTGTTTTCATTCTCATTTGATTCTATGAATTTCTTTATTCCATCCTTAATTTCTTCTATAACCCAGTAGTTTTTGAGCAAGGTGTTGTTCAGTTTTCATGTATTTGATTTTTTTCCTTGCTTTTTGTGTTGTTGATTTCCACTTTTATGGCTTTATGGTCAGAAAAGATGCTTTGTAGTATTTCGATGTTTTGGATTTGGTTAAGGCTTGCTTTATGGCCTAATATGTGGTCTGTTCTGGAGAGTGTTCCATGTGCATTGGAAACGAGAGTATATTGGTTGCTGTTGGGTGCAGAGTTCGGTATATGTCTATGAGATCAGGTTGGTTGATTGTAGCATTTAGCTCTTCTGTGTCTTTGTTGAGCTTCTTTGTGGATGTTCTGTCCTTCACCGAAAGTGGTGTGTTGAAGTCTCCTGCTACTATTGTGGAGCTGTCTATCTCTCTTTTCAGAGCTGTTAGAATTTGTTTTATGTATTTTGGAGACCTATTGTTGGGTGCATAAATATTTATTATAGGTATGTCCCTCTGGTGTATTGACCCTTTAATCATTATGTAGTTCCCTTCCTTATCTTTTGTGGTGGATTTTACTTTAAAGTCTATTTTGTCAGAGGTTAATATTGCCACTCCTGCTCTTTTTTGAGTGTTGTTTGCTTGATATATTTTTTTCCGTCCTTTGAGTTTTAGCCTGTTTGTGTCTTTAAGTCTAAGGTCCGTCTCTTGTAGGCAGCATATAGATGGATCATGCTTTTATATCCAATCTGCCACTCTCCGTCTCTTTATTGGTGCATTAAGTCCGTTTACATTCAGTGTGATTATTGATAGGTATGAGTTTAGTGCTGTCATCCTGATATCTCTTTTTGTGTGTTGTTCACAGTTTCTCTGTTCTCCTCAATTTTCTGTGCTGAGTCGTTTTTCTTTATGTATTGTTTTAAATCTTTTTCTTTGTTATAGGTTTTGTGTTTGCTGGGTCTTCATGTTTTTCTACTTTTTTATTTTGATTTGTAGGATTGTTAGATTCTTTTGTGGTTACCTTAATATTTACCCCTAATTTTCTAAGTTTATACCAGTCTTTTATTACTTTATATCGCCTTAACTTCCCCTCCATATAGAAAATAAATGTCTCCATTTTTTACGTCCCTCTTTTTTTGTTTTAATATTATCCTCTTTTTTTTTTTTTACGTATTGATATCTGTTTCCATATTTTCAATGTTTTAGCTTTGATGTAATTTCGATTTCTGTATCTGAGTGAATATCTGGTTGCTCTATCCTATGTTGTAGTCTTGCGTTGTTAGCTGGTGTTATTGATTATCTAACTGTAGGACTCCCTTTAGTATTTCTTGTTTTTGCAAATTCCCTGAACTTCTGTTTATCTGGAAATGCCCTAATTTCGCCATCATATTTGAGAGACAGTTTTGCTGGATATATAACTCTTGGCTGAGAGTTATTTTCCTTCAAGACTTTAAATATGTCATCCCATTGCCTTCTAGCCTACATGGTTTCTCCTGAGTATTCTGAGCTTATTCTAATTGACTCTTCTTTGTAGATGACTTTTCTTTTATCCCTGGCCGCTCTTAAAATTCTCTCTTTACCTTTGGTTTTGGTGAGTTTGATTATAATATGTCTTGGTGACTTTCTTTTGGGATCTACCTTGTGTGGGGTTCATTGAGCATCTTGGATGGATATCTTCTCATCTTTCATGATATCAGGGAAGTTTTCTATCAACAAATCTTCAACAATTTTCTCTGTATATTCTGTTATCCCCCCTGTTCTGGTACTCCAATCACTCGTAGGTTATTTCTCTTGATAGAGTCCCACATGACTCTTAGAGTTTCTTCATTCTTTTTAATTCTTTTATCTGATTTTTCCTCAAATAAGTTGGTGTCAAGAGCTTTATCTTCACTGTCACTAATTCTAACTTCTGCTGCCTCAATTCTGCTCCTATGACTTTCTATTGAGTTGTCTAATTCTGACATTTTGTTGTTAATCTTCTGGATTTCTGATTGCTGTCTCTCTGTGGATTCTTGCAGCCTATTAAATTTGGCATTACATTCTTGAATAACTTTTTTAAGTCTGCTACTACTGTGTCTGTACGTTGCCTGGCTTTTTCTGCACTCTGTCGAATTTCCTTTTTTATATCTAGAGGAGTTCTGTATATTAATCTTTTGTATCCTGCCTCTGGTAATTCCAAGTAGGTCTCTTCTTCCAGAGAATTTATTTATTCTTTATTTTGGGAGCTTGCTGAAGCCATCATGGACTGCCTCTTTATGTGACTTGATAGTGACTGTTGTCTCCGAGCCATCAATAATTTATTATAATTTTATTTTGTGTTTGCTTAGTGAGACATAGCTTCTTATTTTGTTTTGTTTTGATATGCCCAAATAGGCTGCTCGTGTGCACTAGTTTGATTTTTGACACCTTTTGATCTCTAATGTCCTGTCACCAGGTAGTTGGTTATGTAACTAAGTATATGCACACCGGAGTTCGTTAAAATTTCCTATATGGGATCAGCTCGGGTGTGCAGGCAGTCGATCTCCAAGTGTGTGATGTAGGCTCTCACCCCCAGTGCTAGGGAGGCATGGGTGTTTGGTGCAGGCACTGGACTCTGGCTGTGGTAGGGGATCACGTGCTGAGCCAGGCAGGGGGCTGACCACTTCCCCTGAGAATCTCTAGGGTGAATAGGTAGGTGAGTTTTGCAGCCAGGCTAAGAGCGCCCCACTATGTTGGCTGCAAAGACTCAAGGGCACCACTTTTTCTTGAACTCCTGAAGCAGGTGACTAGGCACTTTAGGAACTATCACCAGTCCTCAAGACCCTGCTGCAGATCGATAAAATTGCCTACTTGAGGGGCAGGGCTGTTTCAAGGATCACAGATCTGCCCGTTCACAGCTGAAGCAGTTGAAGTTAAACTTCAGATGTTTGCCCTGTTGTACTGTGGTAGTGAGGGCTAACGCTGTTGAGATGGGTCCCCACAAGTCTATACAGGAGTGTATGGCACTCAGAGTCTGCGGACCCCTGATTTCTATGGCGAGCAAAGGAATTGTGCTGACCCTGTGTTTCTGGCCTAGTGGAGCCAGCAGCTTATTTGTTCCCTCTCCAAGGCCAGGAAAATGGATCAGGGCACCTTTTGGGATCTATTTCCAGCCCAGTAGACTCCGAGTGCAGATCGGGGAGGGAAGCGGTAAAAGGAAGAGAGGTTTTTCCCAAATCCAGTGCAGAGTGCAGAGGTAGGAGGTAAAAGGGAAAGAGGTTTTTCCCAAATGGGCTTTGTTTTTTTTTAAACTCGCCGCGAAAGGGTGCACACATGTACTTATCCCAGCCTCTTGGTAGCTGCTCTTCACTGGTTCGGAGTGTCCAAGCAGAATCTCTGCTGCCGGGTCTCTCTCGATGTGGAAACTGCTTCTTGAGCACACGCACAGCATAGCTGTTTGCCTGCTTAACCGCAGTCTGGCATGGCTGTGTCTCTGCTGTGTCACTGCCACAGCTCTAGTGCTCCTCACCTCTTCCAAACGGTCTTCCTCTCCGGTATGACTCAGATGGATTTCTTAACCTTACCTTGTTCAGGGATGCCAGATGTTCACATAGAATCAAATCACTTGTTTTTCCAGGTCTTTGTTGTAAGAGGGATATAGGAAGAGTCTCATTAGTCTGCCATGTTGACCACGCCTCTTCTCCAGACATTTTAAATACTGGATATCAAGTGTGATAGTTAAGGTTGTGTGTCAACTTGGCTGGGCCATGATTCTCAGTGTTTATATGTGATCACGCCCATGACTAAATATGCTGTGAGTAGCCAGCCAGATGAAAGGGAGTTTCCTTGGGGGTATGACTTGCATCTGAATATAAGCAGATGCTCTGGCTT
Organism: Dugong dugon; assembly: GCA_030035585.1. Classification (NCBI taxonomy): domain Eukaryota; kingdom Metazoa; phylum Chordata; class Mammalia; order Sirenia; family Dugongidae; genus Dugong; species Dugong dugon. The sequence goes on from CM057462.1 coordinate 97,734,488, forward strand.
TTTGTTCACTCTGGATCCTGCAGCTGCTTGCTGTCATCTCACCTCTGGTTCTTGGGACTTGAGCTGTCAGCTTATCTGCTGAGCTTGGGATTTGTCCATCTTCATACCCTGTGAGCAGAGCCCTGCTCTCTGACCTGCTGATCTTGGGTTCTCCAACCCCTGCAGCTACGTGAATCAGGAAAAACCTTGTGGTCTTGCCTGCTGATCTTGGAATTCATCAACCTTCACAGCCTGTAAGCAGGAGCCCTGCTCTCTGACCTGCTGATCTCGGACTTGCCAGCTTCTGCAGCTGTGTGAATTGGAAGAGGCCTCTACTCTAATCCACTGATTTGGGATATTCTACCTTCCACAATAGCATGAGCTGTTTCTTTGATGTAAATCTCTCTCTATATATATTTATATGCTTTACTGGTTTTGCTTCTCGATAGAACCCAGCCTAAGACAGCAAGACTCCTGCTTTTGGAAAATGAAAGTTAAAGATACAGTTCTGCTCTCAAGGAGCTCATAGTCTAGTAGGATAGGCAAAAAAGCAATCTGAAAATGACAGTATCATGTGGCAAAAGTTTTGTTAGAGGTTTTTGTGGGTACCATGTCTATTTTTCATAGTGTTGTCCTGGTCAACCCTATGAAATACAAGCATGTATTTGAAAGTAAACAGAAGCAGCCCTGGTGTATTGCTTTTCTATTGCAGTGTAACAGATTACTCCAGAAAGTTATTTTAGTGGATTAAAACAGCAACATTTATTATCTTACAGCTTCTGTGGGTCAGGAACCTGGCTGAACTGGGTCCTCTCAGAGTCTCTTACAAGGCTGGGATCTTAGTATCACTAGGCTTGACTGAGGTGGATCTGCTTCCAGGCTCACTCATGAGGTTGTTGGCAGGATTCAGTTCCTTGTGAGTTGTTGGACTGAGGGCCTCAGATCCTTGATACTATCACCTGGAGGACACCTTCAGTTTCTTACCCTATGGGCCTCCCCAGAGGGGAGCTCACAACATGGCATCTGGCTTCCATCAGAGCAAGCAAGGGAGAAGGAAACCACTGTCTTTTATAACCTAATCTCAGAAGTGACATCCAATCGCTTTTGCTGTATTCTGTTCTTTAGAATTAAGTTACTAGGTTCAGCCCACACTCAAGGGAAGGAGATTACACAAGGGCATAAAGATGGAAAGTGGAGGATTACTGGGGGCCGTCTTAGAAGCTACCTACCACACCCAGAATAAAGGGTCTGTCACAAAGTCCACAAACTTTTCCAAGCAAGAAATAAGAGCGTATCCTTAAGGCCAGAAAGTGGCTTAGAATTAATGATTAAATTGACAAGCTTACTTACTTCTCTTTAGGTTCAGAGGGTGCCAGATTGGATGACAAGCATTTATCATTTATTGAGAGGTTATGTGCAGGAAGCTATGCTAGGTGCCTCCATTCATAGTGTTTTACTTAACCTTCCAAAAAAGGTTGCATGAAATAGGCAGGCAGCCTATCTTAGTGGCAGGGCTGCTGCACAGAGCTGTGCAGGTCATGCACTGCATGCCACTGGGGGCATCACTCACCTGTAATGATGTGCTGTGTGGGCAGCACATATTGAAGTGTACACATGGTGACTATGTTTAGTGGTTATATCCTTGGATCTGGAGTCAGCACTTCCTTACAAGTCATGTGACCTTCACAATTTATTTAAGGTCTCTAGTTGGAGCCCTAGTGGTGCAGTGGTTAAGAGCTACAACTACTAATCAAAAGGTCATCAGTTCAAATCCACCAGCTGATCTTTGGAAACCCTATGGGCAGTTCTGCTCTGTCCCGTAGGGTCACTTTGAGTTGGAATCGAGTCAACAGCAATGGATTTGGTGTTTTATGTTTAGGCTTTTGTTGACAGAAGAAAAATTAATGCATTTGAATTGTGATGCTGGCAAAGAGTATTGAATATAATGTGTATGGTGCAATGAATTACTTAGTATAGCCCTTCTAGCCATAGTCTTTGTAGCTCTCACCAAATGACTGGGTAGGACTACGCAAATGAGGTGCATGTGGCCCACCAAGGGGATTGGATAGCTCGCTAATAATGTAAATAAAGTGCATGGCACCCTTGTGAGGGTGGAACCATGCAAATAATGTGTATGGAACCCTAATGAGGGGATTGGTCAGTTTTGCCATCCCACTAGCCTTAAAGAGAGACATGGAGGGAAAGAGAGAGAGAGGAACTGTAACACGGAAGACAGCAAGAGACGATGGTGCAGCAGTAGGAAAAGCAATAGTGGCGCCAGATGGCAGGAACCAGGAGACCTTTGGGAGATGGCTGTGGTGGGTGGGGCTTGCTGACCCACAGAGCTAAGTGTCGTAACACCTGCCAGAGAAGGCCTTCAGCAGGGCCCAGTGGCAGTAAGGCGAGCAGAAGCTGTTGTGATTGAGGAATTGCATCCTGAGTTGTTCGTATTACTTCCAAGTTGATCCCAATCCCGTGTTGTACCCCATTACTTCTCTAATAAACCACTTAACTGTAAGTATGTTTCATAAGTTCTGTGAGGCATTGTAGCTAATTACCAAACCCAAAGATGAGAGGGAGGTTTTGAGGGGAGGTGGAGTAGTTGAGGTTAGAGATGATAGAGTGGTGTGTCAGTTTGGAAAAGTCAGACATTGGGGACATTTTTAACCTCCATGTCATAGGAACCAGCTTTGTGCTGGTCCTTATAGAAGAAATTATTCATTTACTGTGGATGCCAGAAGAACAAACAAATCAGTCTTAGAATAAATGCTACCAGAAAGCCCCTTATACGTGAAGATTGTGAGACTTTGGCTCACTTACTTTGGACAAGTCATCAGGAAAGACTAAAAAGAGACATCACGGTAAAGTAGAGGGTCAGCAAAATGAGGGAAACCCACAATGAGATGGAATGACACAATAGCCTTAACAATGGACTCAAACATACCAACGATCATGAAGATAACATAAAACCAGGCAACATTTTGTTTTGGTCTGTATAAGGTGGCCATGAGTTGGAGTTAATTCAGTGGCAGCTAACAACAACAAGCCTTAGTTTCCTCACCTGAAGAATAAAGAATGATAATATTAAGCAGCTCTAAGGACTGCTATAAGGATTAATTGAAATAATAATAATAACAACAATAATAATCACTTACTCAATGCTTACTGATAGCCAGGCACTCTTCTAAATGTTTTGAATATACTGAATGTATTGAATAACTGTATAAGGAAGGCATTTTTATGATCCCGTTTTTACCAGTGAGGAAACTAAGGCATGGAGAGGTTAAGTAATTTACCTAAGGTCACAGAGCTAGCAAGTGGTCTGACTCCAGAATTTGTGTTTTGAAATCCTGCCAATATAGGGCTTATCTTGGAGTCAAGGCTATGTATAGCACAGTGCCTGGCACATAGTCCATACACAGTGTTAGCTCTTATTTGTATTGCCATTTTGCTATTGAGAAAACTAAGACTTATGTCATAGTGGTTAATGACGGACCTAAAGAATAAACCCAGCTCTTAATGTGGGAGAGCCAAGATTTTAATCCAGATATAGCTGGATCAAAAGCACATGGTGTTCTTTTCGTTTTGTTGTATTCAGAATAACTCTGCCAACTATGATGTGGTCTTGGTCTAAAGGGAAACAAGTCTACCTGACTAGCTCTTCAAGGCATTGGTGTATTATAGTGCAACACAAACACTGATGTTTATACGAATGATTCAGGGCCATAAAGAAAGGTTAAATTTTAGCAAATTCATCTTCTGTAAGAAGGACTAGGACTGTATAATATATTTTAGAAGACTTTCCTCAAATTTATGAAAATAGAATCAGTTTGGTACTACAGTGGGTAAGTTTCAGGTACCTGGAAAATTGATTTATGTTGCACACTTCATTCCTGAGCAATGTCTATTAAATGAAGTGTGCCTATAAAACATGGGAGGGATAGTAATTGTAATAGTTTAGGATATTTAGCTACATAATGGACCTCAACAGTCTCAGTTTGGTTTCCTGTATCTAACCGGAAATACAGAATGTTCTGTTACCCATGAAATTAATCATGTTGAAAGAATGTGATCCATAAAATATACTGCTGCTATTTTTAAAAAGGTATATTATCCATCATATGCCTTTTTCGTATAGGCATGCATACATAATGAAGTTAATAATCATGTACTTTTTCCTGTGCATTTGTTGCTAAGGATTAGAGAAGCTGATACATGCAGTGTTAATTCTTAAAGAATTAGTAGTCACTGTAGACAAAGAGAGATACTGTTATAAACTCATGTTCTTGTGTCTAAATGAGGCTTCAGCACCGATTGGGGAAAAACCTTTTTATATTTCTAATCATCTCACTGACCCCTGGTGGCTCAGTGGTTAAGCGCTAGGCTGTTCATCGAAAGGTCAGCATTTTGAACTGACCAGACTCTCTGCAGGAGAAAGATGTGGCAGTCTGCTTCTGTAAAGTTTACAGCTTTGGAAACCCTATGGGGCAGTTCTACTATGTTCTATAGGGTTGCTGTGAGTCAGAATCTACTCAATGGCAACAGTAACGTGTTTAATCATCTCGCTATCTTCTTTGCGTAATATCTCACTTAATCTCTACTGACTTTCTACCCATCTTTCTGGCTTCTCAGCTTTATGAGTTTCTCAGAGTTCTCCTTTCTTCTTACTTTATATAGCTTTAGATAATAACATCTATTTCATATGTTGAAAATGTTCGGGTGGCAGTTTAATTGGATTAAGCAGGTGGTCAGTGGAATCAGAACTACTTTCTGTTAGGTGGTAAACGGTGACAAGGTCCTTAAATTCTCTAAAATTTCATTTTCCTTCAATGTAAAATAGGCACAAAAATGGTACCTATCTCATAAAGTTGTCTTAAGGATTCAATTATACAGTTCATATAAAAGTCCCAGTATGTTGTTATTATTAGGTGCCACGGACTCGGTTCGGACCCATAGCGACCCCGTGTACGACAGAATGAAACACTGCCCAGTCCTGCCTGGTAAGTAGTAAGAGGTAAGTAGTAACCTTTAACAATAAAGGTTAATTGTTATTATTAATATCATTATTATTGTTAATAATAATAAATTTTTATTAATACTATTATTTATTACTGTTATTAAGTTCTGAGAGCTTCCAAATCAGTACCTTCAGTTCAGGTCTCTTCTTTTGGCAGTCAGGCTTGCCTAAACCCCACATCTAGCTGTCATTGAGTGTCTGCTTAACTCCATTTCCATTGCTGTTAGCTTTGCTCATGATTTGGGCCAAACTCTGGGGAGAGTAATGCCATTGACTTTGCCTAATGGAATTGTGAACAGATTCTTTAACATTACAGGCACTTTCAGTTTCTAGAAAAGTCCTCTTTTAATATATAACATCTAGTCTTATACATTTTAAGACTTCTGTCTCAAACTCCAATCAAAGCGCTCTCTCTCTTTTTTTCCTAAAAGCATAGCTAGGACTGTCTTTGGCTTCTTCTCTCCTCTTCTAAGTGATAGGTTCTCTTTTAGTTCGGAGTAGAGAAGAGGGAAGGTGAAAAAGGCAAACGTCTTATCTAACTGGGTGGGAAAGCTGTTGCTTGTTAGTTGGTGAGGAGGCTGTAGGACCTTTTTCTCATGGGGCACAGGAGGTCTCTGGTAGGATTTCCTGCTGATTCCCTGATATGGGAAATCTAGCTCTGGTTTGGTACCTTCTAAATCCCAACCTTCAGCTCCTGGCTTGTCCCAAGGCATCTTGCTGCTAAGATCCCTCTTGGGAGAAGTACCTGTAAGATAGCTCAAGCCCAGCTGCCTTCTGAGGTGTCCGCTTGTCCCAGCCTTAACAATATATGTGCAGCTTCCCTCTGTCTTAGCTCTGTCTTATTTCTTTTTTCCAACTCATGGCAACCCAGGAGCAGATTACTGAATCTGCTGGATACACAGGTATACAACTGTGGAGCAAAATGCTTTTCTCCTTTTCCTGGAGAAATTCTACTATGGTGTAAGTCATTTTTGTGAGGCACCCCAAGCTCAGTGGATTTTGGAAGGAGAATTCTTATTGACTTTTTGGGAAAGAAAGAAAATAGTTTTTCTTCTTGGACACTGTACTTCTGAAAAGCTATTCACTCTCTTACCTCTCTCAGACTTCAAATATTTTGACTGTCAGGATTGGCACTGGGTGTGATAGAGAAGATTCTTGAACTTCATTAGGCCCTGAAGGTAAGTGTCTGTCCCCAAACTCTGGTGAATCTTTGAACTTAGAGTGCAAGTACGTTGCATCTTTGTGTATAATTTTGGGCCTATGCAGCAATTCTGGTAAGACAGAGAAAGTCCTTTCGGCACATCATGTTACTCTCTATTAGATGTCAATACTAGAGATCTGGGACCATTACTCTCCTGTTCTCATTACTTTCCATACTCGTAGTACTGGTAGTCCCCAACTTGTGATGGGGTTTCTTTCTGACAACTCCATCATAAATCAGTTCTGACATATGTAGAATACCTCATTTTTTTTAGTTTTCATTATTATTGCCTTTTATTATCGGTATCTTTATAACCCCAATCTTTGTCTTTGAGAGTTGGAAACATTACATATAAACTTATAGATATAGTTTAAAAATACATACATAGATAAAAAATACACAAATCATAAAAATTTTCTCTGATGATGAAGAAGAATTGGATGACGTTGGCATTTTGTCAGTTGTGATAATAACTCCACTTGTGGAAGGTTCTGGATCATCTGAATTATCCCTGGGAATGGGGATGGCTTTTCTAGTTAGAAAATTAGCGAGAGTTGTCTGTATGGTCCTTTCCTTTTTTCCTTCATATATTTCGCAGTAACATCTCACCACTTGCTGAATCTGCCTCTTGACTTTAGCAAAGTGATCAGTGTTTGGGTGTATGTTTTCAAGCAACTGAAGCCCCTGATTTAGTTTAGAAAAAACTTCAGCTAATCCTTTCATTGTAAAGTTTTGTGAGAACTTCTCTCCTTCCTCTTCCTCATTATTTCTTTTTTCTTCAGCATTGCTTTCCTCTTCAAAATCTATGAAGTCTTGATCAGTCAGTTCGCCTTCTTCATGCTCTATGAGCTGTTCCACATCCGCAAAATCAATTTCTAAATTCAGTGTTCTTGCCATATGGGCACTTTGTCCGCTGATCTCTTGCATCATATTATCCTGATCGAATGCTTGTAGTGTGTTCACATAACTCAGCAATTTTTTCCATATCCCCTGCATGCATTTTTCCCATAACTTCCTCCCAGGAAGATGCAATGTTCCAGATGCGCTGAAGGATATTGTAATTCTTCCATAAATTGCATAATGTTATCATACCTCCATCTGTTGCAGCTACTGCCTGAGCAAACAGTCCATAGGTAGTATGCCTTAAAGGTGGCAATTGCACCTTCATCCATAGGCTAAATCACAGCTGTCATACTGGGAGGTAGATACTCCACTTTCACATCTTGATTTAGATCATCGACATGAGGAGGATTTCCTGGGGCATTATCAAGTGGCAGCAGAATCTTGAAAAGAATACTCTTTTTAAGGCAGAAGGCCTGTACTTCTGGGATGAAACAATTTAAAAACCAGTCTTCGAATAACACAAATCATTATCCAGGCCTTGGAGTTACTTCTGTAGTAGACCAGCAGCTTATTTTTGTCAATGTTTTTGAATGCTTGGGGGTTTTCAAAACAGTAAACAAGAAGGTTTTAATTTAAATCCAGCAACATTTCCCCTAAGCAGCAGTGTGATTCTGTCTGTAAAGGTCTTGAAACCAGGCATTGACTTTGCCTCTTTGTGGAAACAGATGGTTGTAAGTGTGGTTGGTCCTAACTTAAATACATCATAAGTCGAGGACTAGCTGTATCTAGCGTAGTATCTGCAACATAGTAGGTGCTCAATAAATATTTTTGAACGATTGAATGAAAAGCCAAACATAATACTTGGGAATGTCTAACAGTAAATCCCATGACACATGCTGAATAGAGAAGACCAAAAACCAAAAAAACAAACCCATTGCTGTCGAGTCAGTTCTGACTCATAATGACCTTATAGGCACCTAGAGATTTTATCATCTTAGTTAAGTTTATAACACCTGAAGTTTATAGATTGGTCCCTTTGATACCATTGTGTTTATTGTGTAGATTTCTATACTTTTATACATTGGTTTCATTTTCTACATATTAGTTAAATAATTATTTTATGAGAACTGTGGGAATAAATTTAAAATATTACTGTGTTTCTATAGAAAGTTGCTGCTATAATGACTATGAAATGATTTCATACCTAGTGAGAATTATTAAAGGGCACAATCCAAGAAATATTTACATCTTTGGTCATTATTTTCCAAATTGCATTAAAATTATTCCCTTTGCACTTAAGTGATTTTGTAAGAGTTTCATACTCATTTTAAAATATCAAATTCTTTTTCTAGCATTTAGAATTTATTTTCTGAAAACCTGATTTCCAAGCAAAGTATTAGAGAGAAAATAATAATTTAAATTCAATATGTCAGATAAATATGAATAAAATTTGAAGTTTTGCCTCAATTTGATTTAATAAAAACCTATTAATGACCCAGCTTTCTACCATTTTACATGTATAAATATCAGGACTGAATTCTTGAGCTCATTCAGTTGCATATACATAAAAATTAATTAGAAAGTAAAGATGAAAAATATTGAATGATAAAAAATATTGAGTGATGTAATTTATAATTTCATAGAGAATTTGGGAATATTGCTGGGTTCCCGAGTAGATTTATCTAAGATAAGCCATGAGTGATCTTGAGTTACATTAGCTTGATCATTTGTTATAAGCAAATACCTACATATCTTTATTAAAAACACAAATAAAAATAATCAAATGGTTCTATTCCAATGCATTTCAACAATGTTTTGAAGAGGGAAGAAAGGCATGAACCTTTTTAAGAAGTTACGTTCAAAAAATTGCTAGGAGCCTACAGAGATTGCTAAGGAAATGATTTGCGTATTCAGCCAATTGCTTGGCTATTTCAGGTACCTGTGAGGAGCAGATTTAGTAAGGGAGGTTACCAGGGAAAACTTTTCCTCACTGGAAAAGGATAATTGTGTGCTAGGAGCCCATGCATAGCAAGGCTGTAATCTTGCTGTGCTTTAATCTCATCTAGGTTAGCCACTGAGAAGCAAACATGCTAGAGACTAGATGCTAAGAATACAGATGGGGAAAAGCAATTTTTATAACTTTAATTTGATTATTAATAATAATAATGCTAATGCTAATACTGATATTATTAGTAAAATTATTATCAGCATTTATTAAGCACTCTAGTTTAAAACTGCACACATTCAAATGATATCTTTTGGTAGGCGTTATTGTTATCAGCCTTATTGTAGAGATGAGGAAACTAAAGTCAAGTGCATTGCCAAGACCACACAAAGGTTAAGGAGGAGCCTGCAGATTGTATCCAGCCTCCTTGATTCCAGAGCCTATGCCCTTTACACACCACCCCTTTTTCGAAAGTAAAGCTAACCACTGGTATTAATAGTTAGAGAATGCAGAGGTAGGTTTACCGTGAATTAAAGGAAGCTTAGTTTCAGGACCTCTCACTTGCCTGGACTCATTCTAAAGTCTTGGGAGAGACCTAACAATGCTCATATGATTTTGTAAAATTTTTAAACTTTTTTAAAGGTAAAATTTTTTCAAGCTGCAGTTAGTTTTTCTATTCCAGCTTCACCTCTGTCTTACTTATTGTTTGGGGTGGCATTCAAATAGCTGTGGGCAGCTTAGGGTAAGTTGAATTGGCAATACACTTAGTTTAGTGAGATTTATTTCTGGGGTTTGCAGTCACTTCCCTATATAGTTAAATTATATGCTGATGCAGGGGTGTTTTCCAGGAATGTTACTATACTGCTATAGCCCGCTGTGTTGACTCAACTAATGTTGAGGCAGAAAAGTGCAGGATAGGCAGTTGTTTTCAAAATACGAATTCATACTACAGCCCTAACACCTAAGGTATGTAAGTAGTGGAAGGGAACAAAGTTTGAAATATTCAGAGCCAGAAGCTAATTTGTGAAAAATTCTTCCAAATATCAGATGAGCAAAATGTAAGAAGAGAAATGGGTTTTCATCAACACTTACTCAAAACAAAAGTTCTCTTTTTGGTATTTTCCCAAATATGACAACAATCTTAAACTTTTAGATGTCATTACCAATAACAAGTTGTTAAGCTGAAAGTTAATTAGTAAAGAAAGTTAGTTCAAACAAATACTATGCTATTTTTAAATTTTGTTTGTGATATTTAAAGCTTTATCAAATTGTGATTTGTTTTTATTTATTTTTTTCCCTCTAAATGAGTACTTTCATAGCTAATTTTGTATTTTTGATTTTATATTATTTTTCTTAAAGAGGCTCATTACTTCCCAAATTGCATAAGATTAAGGCCTCATAAAACCTGGATCCTCCACTGAGTGTATGTAAAATCTATCTGTCTAATGCAGTACAGTGTACCTCATGTGTGCCCTATAGATATTTGCTGAATGAATGACTATGTCTTGAGGAATTGGTTTTGATACCAAGGCAACATGAAACCTTGAAGTTCTGGAGCCAAAAGGCTTCTGACCTGAAGGAATTGTGGGTGAATTTTTTCTTCAGATTGGCGGATAGACCCTGTACTTGATGAAGTCTATGCTCTGTTCAGATTTATTGTATTTCCAGATTTATATATTTATTCTATATTAAATTTATTATTTTTCTGAACTATTGTCATTGTCACATTGATGACACACGGTGCCCCAACCCTGATCTCTGAAGTAAGCATTTTTTAGAAGTTAATCACTTCTTTATGGCTTGTTGCTCTTAAATTTCTAAAGAGAACTGCATAGCAATTTGTTAGTTTACACGTCATATTCATTTGAATATTTTTTTGATTAGTCTCCTTTTCTTCATATCTTCTATTGTTTCCTGCTCTTCTTCATTCTCCTTTTTTTCTCCTCTTCTTTCTCCTCTTCCTCTTTTTTTTTCCTCCAACTCCATCTCATTTTTCTTTTTTCTAAATCAGAGTAGGGAACTGAAAGAAAGACATAAACTCTGAACTAGAAACCTGATTTCATGGACTGAATCCAGTGAATTTTCCTAGGTCAGACCCAGGATATGGTTGGGACTGATGGAGTTGGGACCTGGATGCTGATGGGTAATTTTCTCATAGAATTCTGGAGTCCTCATAGGGTTGACCTACTGATTTTGTCCCATTCTTTCTAATGAGCGTTTTTGTTTTCCGTGCTGGAATTAACTATACATATTTTGAAAGATATTACTAGGTGAAAATTTACAAAGATTTTTGAAAGATCTTTTTATATAAGGGAAAGACTATTGGCTATTTGCTGAATTAATTTTTCTAAAATACTTCTTTGAGGTATCATTGACTTGATAGACAATGAGAAGAGTTAAGTTGCCTACCTTACAGACAAACTAAAAGCATACATACTTAACAGGTTGCAAAATATCCATTGTCTTTTACTAAAAACAGCTAATGTATATAGAACACTTCACAAAACATTTTCCTTTCGTTTGATCATTTATTCCTTCTTTCAGAACACAGCCTGAAAGACGTAAGTGCTGAGGAATCCCTGCAGTCTTCATTAGAGGGCAAGCTTCTTAACCTCTCTTAGCCTCAGTTTTCTTTTCTGAAACATTGGGGATAATAATTATACCTTCCTTAAAGTACTGTTGTAAACCACATAAATAAAAGGAAAGAAAAGAATCACATGATCATCTCAATTGATGCAGAAAAGGCATTTGACAAAGTCCAACACCCATTCCTGATAAAAGCTCTCAATAAAACAGGTATAGAAGGGAAATTTCTCAACGTAATAAAGGACATCTATGCAAAACCAACGGCCAACATCATTCTTAATGGAGTGAGGCTGAAAACATTCCCCTTGCAAACAGGAACAAGACAAGGATGCCCTTTATCACCACTCCTATTTAACATTGTGCTGGAAGTTCTAGCTAGAGCAATAAGGCAAGAAAAAGAAATAAAGGGCATCCAAATGAAGAAGCTAAAATGTCCCTGTTTTCAGATGATATGATACTATACATAGAAAACCCTAAGGATGCCACTAGGAATCTACTGTAACTAATAGAAAGATTCAGCAGAGTAGCAGGATACAAGATAAACATTCAAAAATCAGTTGGATTCCTATACACCAGTAAGGAGAACGATGAAAAGGAAATCAGGAAATCAATACCATTTTCAATAGCCCCTAAAAAGATAAAATACTTAGGAATAAATCTGACCAGGGATGTAAAAGACCTATACAAAGAAAACTATAAAACACTACTGCATGAAACCCAAAGGGATCTACATAAATGGAAAAACATACCATGCTCATGGATAGGCAGACTCAACATTGTGACAATGGCAATTCTACCCAAAGCAATTTACAAATACAATGCAATCTCGGTCCAAATACCAGCAACATTCTTCAAAGAGATGGAAAAACTAATCATTAACTTTATATGGAAAGGGAAGAAGCCCCGAATAAGTCAAGCACTACTGAAGAAGAAGAGTAAAGTTGGAGGACTCACACTACCTGACTTGAGAACCTACTATACAGCTAGAGTAGTCAAAACAGCCTGGTACTGGTACAACGACAGATACATTGACCAGTGGAACAGAATTGAGAAGCCAGATGTAAATCCATCCACCTACGGTCACCTGATCTTCGACAAGGGCCCAAAGTCCGTCAAATGGGGAAAAGACAGTCTTTTTAACAAATGGTGCCGGCAAAACTGGATACCCATTTGCAAAAAAATGAAACAGGACCCATACCTCACACCGTATACAAAAACTACTTCAAAATGGAGCAAAGGCCTGAATATAAAGCCTAAAGCTATAAAGCTCATAGAAGAAAAAATAGGACCAACACTTCAGGCCTTAATACATGGCATTAACAGGATACAAACCATAACCATCAACGCACAAAACCCAACAGATAAGCTAGATAAGTGGGATCTTCTAAAAATCAAACACCTATGCTCTTCAAAAGACTTCACCAAAAGAGTAAAAAGAACCTACAGACTGGGAAAAAATTTTTGGACACTACAAGTCAGACATCATCTACATAATCTCCATAATCTACAAGAAAATCCAACACCTCTACAACAAAAAGACAAATAATCCTCTTAAAAAATGGGCAAAGGAAATGAACAGGCACTTCACCAAAGAAGACATTCAAATGGCCAACAGACCCATGAGGAAATGCCCGCAATCACTAGCGATTAGAGAAATGCAAATTAAAACCACAATGAGATACCATCTCACCCCGGCATTACTGGCATGAATCAAAAACACTGGAAATAACAAATGTTGGAGGGGCTGCGGGGAGATGGGAACTCTTATGCACTGCTGGTGGGAATGCAAAATGATACAACCATTTTGGAAAATGATAACGGCACTTCCTCAGAAAGCAGGAAATAGACATACCATTCGATCCAGCAACCCCACTCCTAGCAATATATCCTAGAGAAATAAGAGTCGTCACTCGAATAGACATATGCACACCTAGGTTCATGGCAGCATTGTTCACAGTAGTAAAATGATGGAAACAACCTAGATGCCCATCAACAGATGAATGGATAAACTATGGTCCATACACACAATGGAGTACTATGCAACGAGAAAGAACAACAATGAATCTGTGAAGCATCTCATAACATGGATGAAACTGGAGGACATTATGCTGAGTGAAATAAGTCAATCATGAAAGGACAAATATTGTATGAGACCTCTATTGTAAAAACCCATGAAAAAGTTCACACGCAAAATGTAACAATCTTTGTTGGTTACCAGGGATGGGAGGGGTCGGGGGGGGATACTAAATAGGCAATAGATAAGTGGTATCTTGGGTGAAAGCTGAGACAGTACACAATACAGGGGAAACTAGCACAACCTGACAAGGAAAGGTCACAGAAGCCCCGTAGACACATCCAAACCCCCCGAGGGACTGAGTTGCTGGGCGGAGGGCTGTGGGGACCATGGTCTGGGGGAACATCTAGCTCAATCGGCCTGACACTACTTATAAAGACAATGTTCTACATTCTACCTTGGTGAGTAGTGTCTGGGGTCTTAAAAGCCCGTGAGCGGCCATCTAAGATACTCCACTGGTCTCATCCCTTTGGGAGCAAGGGAGAATGAAGAGAACAGGATACAAGGAAAAGATTAGTCCAAAGGACTAATGGTCCACAGCTACCAAGGCCTCCACCAGACTGAGTCCAGTACAGCTAGATGGTGCCCGGCTACCACCGCTGACTGCTCTGACCAGGATCACAACAGAGGGTTCTGGACAGAGCTGGAGAAGGATATAGAGCGTAATTCTAACTCGCACACACACACAAAAAAGACCAGATTTACTGGCCTAAAGGAGACTGGAGAAACCTCGAGAATATGGTCCCTAGACACCCTTTTACCTCAGTGGTGAAGTTACCTCCAAGGTTCACTGTTCAGCCTGGGAGTGGACAGCCCTGTAAAACCAAATGAGACTAACGAGGTACAGGAGTCCAGTGACAAGGGCCAGAAGGCAGAAGGGAACAAGGAAGCTGGTGATAGGGAACACAAGATTGAGTAAGGATATTGTTGATGTGTTGTGAGATTGTTAACCATTGTCATAGGGCAACACTTGTAGTAACTGTTAAATGAGAAACTATTTTGTTCTGTAAGCCTTCATCTTAAGTGAGAATAACAGCACAATTGGAAGAGCGCAGTCAATGTCACTGAACTGTGTGTGTAGAAATTTTTAAAACGGTGTCTCTTTGGCTATGTGTATTTTCACGAAAAAAAAAAAAAAGGTTGAGAAGTTAGAAGGTTGATATGTTGTGGGGTTGTTAACCAGTGTCATAAAACAACATGTGTACTGCTGTTTCATGAGAAACTATTTGTTCTGTAAGCCTTCACCTGAAGTACAATAAAATATATATATATATATAAAAAGTACTGTTGTAAAGATTAAATATGATGATATATTAAAAGCTTACATTTTCAGTAGCATACATGATAAGTGCACCATGTTAGCTATTATTGTTGTTATTGCTGTTCTTATTATTACTCTCCTTTATGACAGTTACTTATTTACAAATTTAAATTTAAATCTCAAAACCATATCTCTCTTCTCTGTCCAGACACATTTAAGAAACTGTTTACATATTCTCATAATTTGAGAATTAAAGTCTCAAGAGCAACTCATAAAAATATATCCAAAATTGAATTCATGGTCTTCTGCAGTCCTGATTCTCTTCCAGGTTCTCATCATTTGCACAAGCAGTTAATCTGGCATCGTACTTGACACTTCACTCTCCTTACCCTCACTCCTAGCCAATCCAGAAATAAATCCTGTCATCTTTTCCTTAAAGAATCTCATATGTATACCCACTTCTCTTGATTTCCCCTTCTTGGCAGAGCCTTGCCTAAATAAGTTCTCAGACTACGTCAGGACAGTAGTGCTGTTGATGCCTTGCCAAAATCCCCATATTGTGCCAGTGCATTCATTCCCAGCTCCTGCTAGTGTTAAAGGCTGTTAAAGGCTCACAGATATCTCCTCCAGAGAATTGCCCTTAGCTGACGGTCAGTTGCCAGGAAGGTTATGCCTCATCCCCCCAGGGATAATAAATTACTGTTGAAGGGTACACTATGTTAACCTCCTTGCCTCAAGGTGAGGACCATGCCACTGTGCAATTAATGTTTCAGAACCCCTCAGGATCTGGCCAAGTCTTGACTTTCTTGAGATCACATCCATGTTTTGCTCTTTCCCCTTTCCTATCCTACTTCTGTCTCTCCATTAGAGACTTTTCCTGACAAGCACTTCCTTAATAAATCAGATACACCCATATCTCTGTAGAAGGCTTTGCTTCTAGAGATCCCAAGTAGTTTCTTAGCTTATCACAATTTATGCACATACTTTTGTGATCATTCAAGTAATTTTTTTGCCTTTCCAAGTATTTTATAATTTCTTTGAGGGGATATACTTTGACTGTATTTAGTCATTATTTTTTTCCCCAACATCCAGCACAATCCCTGACGCAAAGTAATTGCTCAATATATATAGGTTGAATTCTGAAATGCATAACTTGGTCTGGCCAAAAGGGTAAGGGAAGTCAGTCTCTGTTGTTGGTGGAGTGGTTGAACTACATATGTGGTTCTCTTCATCTCCTAGTCATTAATAGTGAGGAATTCTCTTGATAATTGAGGTCATCTATGTCAGTTAAGAGTTGGAAATGACTCTATGGCAGTGGATTTGGTTTTTTGTTTTTTTATGTCAGTGAGAAAGAGTCCCGGTGGTGCAGTGGTTAAGTGCTTGGCTGCTAATGGAAAGACTGGTCATTTGAACCCACCAGCCACTCTGTGGGAGAAAGGTGTGGCAGTCTGATTCCATAAGATTATAGCCTTGGAAACCGTATGGGGCAGTTTTACTCTGTTTTATAGGGTCGCTATAAGCTGGAATCGACTCCATGGCAATGGGATGGATGGATGGATGTCAGTAAGATGTAGAAAAGATTATAGAAAGCCTATGTCAATATGACTTTGTTGGTTGTTCCAGGAAATGCAGAAGATTACAAATAACTTCACTGTTTATTCCAGGAAATCTCAGATCAATTTTTCAGAAAGAATGGAGTGCTCAGCTGGCCAGATGACTCACTTACTTGATAATGATAAGTTTACTTATCAAGACTGACTTCAAGACCTTTGCTTGTCTGTGTCCACCAATCCTGAACCAATCATAAACTCTGTCCTATCCCAGTTTCCTGCCTTTAAAGACCTGTCTTAAATCAATTGATTGCAGATCACAACGCCCTATAAAAATGCATCCTCTCACATCCCCTTTTTAAAACACTGCTGACTGCCTAGGTGGTGATCTCAGTTACTACAGTAACTTTGTCTTATTAACAGTTTTATGGTCATATTTTGAGAAGTCAACACTCTAATGCCTGCTCAAAGCTAAGTACCTACATTCTACATTCAGAGATTTCTCTACTTCTCCAGAAACCCACTCTGTTGCTTTAATAGGTTAACAAGTAGCTCTTTGGTTTTGAAAACCTATGCCCATCAAGGTGATGAAAGCAGATTGTTTTAGATTGGGAAGGACTCCAGTGGAAGTGGTACCCCCTGGAAGAGACAATGTTAAGAGTCCTTTAGTTTGGGTGTCACAGATGATGGAAGGCTGTTGGGAATACTGTATTTTTATGCAAATAATGCACACTTTCTATATCTGTTGCCAACTGTGCCCTCCTCTTGTGAGATATTTTCATAAGTGCCACTATGCCAATTTTTTGTTTTACATGTTGCTGTAAAAAAAAAAAAATTAGTATAGCATGCTTACAAAAATACCTCGCAGGGCAGTGGGGAGAGCACGGTTGGCAAACAAATACAGAAGGCATGTGTTATTTGCATAAAAATATGGTAATATGGACCAGAATCCTGTTCCCCATCTCCATAGTATTTGGAGGTGATAGATGCTGGCATTAGAAGTCATAGTTTGAGACACTTAATAGTAGTCTCAGTTTATCATAGAGGGGATAGAAATACTAGTCTATAAAGGGTTGCTTGGGTGATTGGGCACTTAACATCATGGAAGAATTATTTATAACTGAAAAACATAGGCCCTTTCCCCCAGTTTGCTAAACTGTGTAACTACCCCATCCCACCACTCCAGCCCAAGACTCACATGACATTAGGGCAATGTCTTAGTCATCTAGTGCTGCTATAACAGAAATATCACAAGTGGGTGGCATTAACAAAAAAAAATTTATTTTCTCACAGTGTGGGAGGATAGAAGTCCAAATTCAGGGTGCTGGCTCTTGGGAAATGTTATCTCTCTCGGGGAAGGTCCTTGTCTGTTTTCAACTTCTGGTCCTTGGTTCCTTGGCGGTCTTCATGTGGTGTGGCATGTACCTTCCCCATCTCTGCTTACTTAATCTACTTTTTTTATACTGAAAAAGAGGTTGATTTAAGACACACTCTACACTAATATTGCCTCGTAAACATAACAAAAACCCATTCTAAAATGGGATTTTAACCACAGGTAAGGAGGTTAGGAATTTTAACACATATTTTTGGGGGGGACAATTCAATCCGTAACAGGCAGGGATTGTCAAAGTGTGATCCCCTCTCCACACATAAGAATCACTTGTGAACTTTTTAGAAATACAAATTGTCGCTCCGGTCTACTAATCAGAAATTCCAGGAAGTAGTGCTGTAGAGCAAACTTATATCTACTACATATAAATCTTAGTATTTCACACAACTGGGGAACAGGAAGGTCAGCTGGGTCTTATGAGGGACTGGAAACAGAAACCAAGAAAGCCATCAGGAGATGAGGCAGTGACACAGGCCCTCTCTAGATACAAGATGGCATGGTCTGTCCTGGCATTGCTCTGTGAATCTTCTGAATTTTTTCTCTGTTTAAAGATTTGTTCTGCTTCTCCACATATATAGCTGAAAGTGGCTATCAGTTCCACAAGAGTTCAAGCAATTAACAGAGCCTGGTTAATAAATCTGAAACCCAAATTCTAGGAGGAAGATTTGGTTGGCTCAGTTTGGGTTAGTTATAGCCAGACTGACAAGATCATAAGGGATAAATGTGGCTGAAGGGAGTTCATGCTTATGTGTCGAGATTCATTTTCCTGAAAGGGGGCTATGGGCCAGGCATTTACCCCTCATATATCTACACAATGAGCATCAGGATTCCTAACTTAAGACATTTCTAATTTTTATGAAATTTCTTGCCCACAGTTTGATTCTTTTGAACTTTGACTAATACCATCTTGTACCCATTTCAATATGCCTGTATATACAAAAATAAATTGGGTTTGGCAAGAAAGTTAAATTTCTGCTGAAGTAAAATGTAGTTGGAAGTTTGATGTTCATTTTAGGGTTTTATTGCCTGTGTAAAATATAAATTGCATTTCCTCCAAAGCTCTGAAATAACAGCTCAATAAATAACTGCTAATATCACAGTTCAGGCATTTTACTTAAGTATCTTTAACTTTCATGACTGTAATATTCAAATAATGTATGATGCAGTAGCCTTTTTGGTTTCAAAGTTGAAAGCCCTTCTGGTAATTTAAGTAATATTTCAAATGAATTTAGTTTTAACTCGGACTCTAGGTAACTAAGAATTATTTCTACTAATATCTAAAAATAATCACAAATTTGTTATGCTCTTAATCTTCCTTTGGTTTCTTTATTGCTGATAAACCCAGTTGTTTTCCTTATGCTGTTGTTGTTAGGTGCCGTTGAGTTGGTTCCAACTCATAGGGACCCTACTTACAACAGAGCAAAACACTGGTCCTGCACCATCCTCAGAATCATTGCTATGTTTGAGCCCACTGTTACACTTATAATGCTGAATTCTCAATGCCATACACCAAGAGGAGGCTTGCAATCACAAAGACTTCGAAGATATAGTCCAGGAATTGGCAAGGTTTTTTTCTATTAAGGTCAGATAGTAAATATTTTAGGCTTTGTGGGACACATACGATCTCTGTCACATATTCTTTTTCTTCTCTTTTTCCTCTTGCTGCTTGTCCTTGTCCTACTTCTCTTCCTCTTCTTCATTTTTTGTAACTCACTCTTAGCTCACGGGTGATACAAAGACAGGCTGCTGACTGGATGTGGCCATTGGGCTGTAGTTTGCCAACCTCTGATTATAGTCCAAAAAGAACTTGAAAGTGATTGAAATCTTCTCTCCTCAAACTCTTGGGAATTTTTAATCATCCTTTTATGATCAGATTGTGAAATAGAAAGGGGGTGAAACGTGGAGCCAGAGAGGAAATGGAGAACAAAGCCATACATGATTTCATAATGACTAATAAAGAAGACATTTGGTAAGTACTTATGTTAGTCTAGATACTAAATATGTATATTTTTTCATTTAATCTTCCAAACCACACTGGTAGATTTTGTAATATCACTTCATGGATGAGAACACAGATGTGAAGTGGTAACATTGCTAAGTAACCTAAACTATTTGTTGTAGGATTTTCATTTCAAGTTCATATGACACCTAAAGCCCATCTTCTTTGTGATATACCACATTGTGCCCTTCTAGAGAATAGCAAGAAGAATACTGTATATCTTACCACAGCTTTGTAAATGTTTAAAAAACAGAAAATGTTTTTCAGAAAGTATCTTATGAAAACTTTTTCTGAAGTATCTTATGAAATTGCTAAGGTGTTAAAAAAAACTTTATAGGTGCTTATTAAAGAAGTACAAATAAGTGTAAACTGCTTAGAAATAACATTGGTAATGATAACAAGTTGTCCTTTGAAAATAAATATAATTTGAAAGATTCCAAATTTCTTGTCCCAATAAATTGAGGAAATGTATTGCCTGAAATGTTCCACCCACCTTGTTCCCTGAATCCATGTAAGTACATTTATATTCACAATTATTCATGAAATATGCAAGGCACAGTATTATTGTTCCTACTTTTTTTCTGAGGCACCTTGACATAAAAGAAGGACCTGAAATGAACTTGCTTAGTCACTGATGGAGCTACAATTGCTGTTGAAAATCATACATACCCTTAAGCTAATAGATATTTTACTAGATTGCCTCTTGTGTGTTGCTTTATGTTTTAGAGAGACCATTTTCTTTCTTTCTAATGAATATACAGCTGGACCTACTTTTCTCAAATTAGCTTATCAGCAAGGCTATTATTCCATAAATGTGCATCAGATGTTACTTAAATCTAGCTTGATTACGGATGCTCCCTACAGTTTTATTCAATCGCTTAACTCTAAACATTATGTTATTAAACCATTTAATTCAGCCATCTCCAAAGTTTTATTTAAATTGTTTAATATTATGGGCACTAAACAACTCATCACTCATATCATAAAAGGGAGGTCATAGCACAATAATAATGTTACTGTCTGAATATTACTTCTTCTAAGTCTCCAACAGAGTAGTAAAATACTGTATCAATGCTTACAATACCTTTGTGAGCTATAACAGCTATCAGATTCTATCTGTACTTTATAGAGGAAGGAACTCACAGTGGTATATTGATTTGTATTGAGTATAAAAATAAGATGTTCAGTGGTCTTAAAGGTTCTTCACAAAACAAGAATATGCTGCCTGACTTTTTAGTTAAACTTTTATGACCTTGCCTTGGTGTGCTTGAGACACTATGTAAAATACTAAAAAAATCCACAGGAAGTTTACATCTTAAGGGACAAATATATAAATGTTATACCTGCGCTGTCCAATATGGTAGCCACTGGAGATATATGGCTATTAAATTGATTAAAATAAAATACAATTAAAAATTCTGTTTCTCAGTCACACTAATGACATTTCAACTGCTCAATATCCATATGTGGCTAGTGGCTAATATATTGGACAGTGCAGATATAGACCATTTCCATTATTGCAGAAGATTCTATTGGACAGTGCTGTGATAGAAATAGACTCATTTTTGCATAGGACTTTATGTTTTATTGATAATTTTTACTTTGTCTATGTGCAAAAAAAAATCATTTTAGGCAGCATACAATAAAAAAGCAGGTATGATAAAGCCAGAACGATTTCCCGGAGACAAAGAGATATAGACACAAACAAGGAAGGAAGAAGAAAACTATCTGGAGAACTATGGGTCTTCTAGTAGCAACTGATCACAAAACTCAGCTCTGAGCTTCTTAGCAGCTTGGGCAAAGAGGGAAAACCAATGACCATTGACCATATTTTAAGGGAAAAGAAAAACATATTGATGGATCCACAACATAGCCTTAAATTATCTGCATCGTAATGTTACCTAAAAAAAACCATTGCTGTCAAGTCAATTCTGACTCATAGCAACCCTATAGAACAAAGTAGAACTGCCCTATAGGGTTTCCAAGGAGTGCCTGGTGGATTTGAACTGCCAGCCTTTCAGTTAGCAGTGGTAGCTCTTAACCACTATGCCAGCAGGGTTTCCAAGTAGTACCTAAATGAAACTATAAACTACTTCTGCACATCTAAAACTAAGTGTGTACACTAAGTACAATTTAAACAACAAAAGAAGTACATTTAGAAGATGTTTAGTGGCATTAAATAACTATTTACATCCTGGAAATGTTACCCAATTGCTAAGATATAGGTCTAATTCTTCTGAGTTTGGCATGTCTAAAAAAAAAAAAAAAAAGGCATAAGATGAAAATACATTAAGTGAAAAGGTCCTAAAATGTGTATCCTTATTTGAGATGTCTCAAAATAAATGAAAGTCTGATGTACAGATCTGGAACGAAAGTTTCATAACTTCCTTATTACAAACAATATTGAGAAAATGACTATACATTCTTATAAGGAATACTATTCAGGAAAATCATATTTAACAGAGGAAATCTCTTATCACTGTCTTGTGAAGATGAATTTTATCATTTATATTACATCTACCGTTAAAGCTTTCTTTTTACTTGAAAGTAATGTAATCATGACACTAAAAATATGCACGTGAATCCCGTTGTGAAAAACTCTGAACTATATAATTTTAATTTACTAGTAGAAGATAATATACTAGTTCATCAGGAAATAATTTTTATCTTCTAAGCCTTGATCCTAAGATAAGTTTATTGTTAAGGGTGTTTGGAGTAAGGAATATTAAGTAGAATAACAGAAAATGAGATTGTGAGCATTTTAAAAGAAGTGCAAAAGTGCTTCTCCAGTTTGTATTTCTTATAGTGACCTTCAGTGAAAGGCATTGAAATTTAAGAAAGGACAAATCTGTGAAGAAATTATTAGTGGTTGGTAAATGAATGGGGTGCAGGGGATCAGACCATGTAGTGGTACAGGAATGTAACTTTGTAATGCTTTGCCTTAACCCTTTCAGGACCGGTGGTATATATAGCTACCACTTACTTTTTGTACCTCTAGGGTTCATTGGGAAGCTGTTATCCCATTGACAGTATGTGCTTCTGGAAGGCAGGGCCCTATATAACAGTTTGAAATGGAAAAAACAGGCATGTGCTGCAAATTACTGTTTTCACAAGGTATTGTATGAGGTGGTGCTGAATTGCTGAATTTTTGGTAGGAAAAACATGAATTCTGAAATTTTTATTTGGTACACATATATACCTCTGGACTCTGGGGGTAGAATTTGTGTTCACAAGGAGTACATATATGTACCTCTGGACTCCAAGGGTACAGTTTGTGGAATGAGGCATAAAACAAAAACCGTATTACCTAACAAAAATTCAAACACATTCAATGATTCAGCATGCCCTGCATTACTGAAAACACATAGTGTCCACAAAAAATTAAAAGGAAAAAGTAATTGGGTCACAAAATGGTTTTAATACATGGATGAAATTTTAGAAATATCTAAAAAATGAGAAACTAACATATTCTTTCAAGCATGTGTCTCATATAATGTCTCATGTAACTTCTGGAGAAGCTGAGTTTCTGGAGAGCAAGTAAATTAAAGAAAAGAAAAAAACAGCAGAGCACCATTCTCCAAAACTGGTGAATAATCTGAGGGGAAATATAAGCTATCCCTTGTTTTAAACAAAGGAAATAGGATGGTTGGGCTGACTGAGATGCTTTCCTGGAGTCAGATAACACAGAGGAGAATCACATGAGGTAGAGCTGAAAGAGGAGTCATAGAGATGTGAAGAAAACATTTGGTAAATGAGGCAGAGTGACAGAGATTGTATTTTGAACACCTGTAATGCAATGGTATTGGCAGGGTTCTGGTTTTAAGTTGATGGTTACTTCATGGGTGTCCATTTTATTGTTATGCTTCCTAATTTATAAAGTATTACAAATATATGTTAGACATCATTGCTGCATAACAAATTACCTCCAGAACTTAGTGACTTAAAACAACAATACATATATATTATCCTTACAGTTTCAGTGGGTCAAGAATTCTTGAGTAGCTTAGCTGGCTTGTGTTCTCTCATACCACTGCAGTCAAGATGTCACATAAGGCTACAGTCATCTGAAGGCTCGAATGGGGATGGAGGATCTGCTTTCAAGGTGACCCTTTCATACATCCAGCAAATTGGTGCTACTTGTTGGTGGGAGGCCTCTGTTTTTCCCACATGGACCTCTTCACAAGCTACTTGAGTGTCCTCACAACATGGTGGTTGACTTCCCTTATGGTGAGTGATTAAAAAGACCACAAGGTAGAAGCAACAATGCTTTTTATGACCTAGCTTCAAAAATCAGACATTACTTTCACCACATTCTATTTATTGGAAGTCAGTCAGCAAGCCCATTGAAAGGAAGGGGAATCAGGCTTTTGAAATTAGGCGCAGTTGAGGATTAAAGAATTTGCAAATGTATTTTAAAACCACCATATTATTTTTTTTAACTTTTCAAATACTATATGATAAAAAAATTTAAACAATCCATAAGCTGAGAGCTTACTTCTAACAAATAGATCCTCCAGCTCTGTTCAAGCCTTCAGATGACTGTATCCTTGTGTAACATCTTGACTGCAGTCATTTACTAAATGTTTTCTTCAAATATGGCACATCTTTATGACTCCTCTTTCAGCTCTACCTCATTCAATTTTGTGGTGATCTTTTACAGCAGCCATGGAAAACTCATGCAGCATTAAAGAGAAAATTTATAGGTAGAGAAGAGACAAAAGAGATTCTAATTATCCATAATTCTTTTGCTTGAAGCACAGAGCTGAAAAGATTGAAAAATACAGTTGAAGATATATTTTTAGAACTAAAATATTTAAATCAATAAATTGGAAAGGCATATATGTGCCAAGAAAAATTGGCAAAGAAAAATCTAATATTAGAATTTTAATCATTCTGACAATCCTTGGCTTTCAGTTGGCATGTTTAGACCGTTTATATTTAATTTAATTTTCATTATGTTTGGATTTAAGTTTACCACCTGCTGTTTATTTTCTGTTTATTTCATCTGCTCTTTGCTCTTTTTTCTCATTTTTCCCTTTACTTGGATTAATTGAGTATATTTTAGTATTCCATTTTATCTCCATATTGCCTTATTAGCTAGACTTCTTTTTTTGTAGCTGCTCTAGAGTTCCAAATATGCATCTTTAACTTGTCAAAACTGTCTTAAAATAATATATTGCTTTGGGGGGACCTCACCATCAAGAAAGCAGTGCTGGGAGCAGAGCACGTCCTTTGGACCAGGGTCCCCATGCCGAGAAGCTCCTAGTCTGGGGGAACACTGATGAGAAAGCTGAGAGACAGAAAGCCTTCCCCTGGAGCTGACACACTGAATTTGGACTTTTAGGCTACTTTACTGTAAGGAAATAAACTTCTCTTCTTTAAAACAAAAAACAAAACAAAACAAAACAAAAAATAATAATATATTGCTTTGTAAATAATATAAAAACTTTACAACAGTATACTTTCTTTTTTCCTTCCCATCCCTTGTGCTATTTTTGTCATACATTTTACTTCTACATAGGTCATAATCCCCACATAACTAACATAATTATGCTATACTATTTTTGTTACAATGTTAAATTATCTTAAAAAATTTAAGATGTTGAAAAAAGTCTTTTATATTTTCTCTCATACTTAGTGTACTTCAAAGATAAAGACAGACTATTTTGTGCAGATAGACAAAGAGATTTAAGTTTCTCAAGGATAAAAAATACCAAGCTGGCCACAGACTTATCACAGTAACATACAATACTAGAAGACATTTGAGCAATGATTAAAAAATGTGAAAATAAGAGAATTTTGATCCTAGAATTATATGCCAGCTAAAATAGTATTTAAATATTCTTGAACTTTCGAAAACAAGAAACTATAAAAATTTGCAATCATATTTGAAATGAAATGTAAGACAGAACTCTAAATGGAGAATTGGATATTTAATATTAGAAATAAAATTGATGAGTTAAATAGTTTTGTGGACTTTAAGATGGATTCGAAGAAACAAATTATAAAACAAAAACTAAGTGATGGACAATAGTAACAACAAATTAAGAGATATAGTTAATAAAACAAGAAAGTCTAACTATATCTAATCAGAGTTCTAAATTTTCAAAATAGAAGCTAAATCTTCTGAGCAACCAGATAGTAAAGAATGATTACTTACAAAAAAACTATATCTAGTCTGAGAAATGACTTCTAAATTGTAGCAATGAAAGCCATAAAGCAATGGAATAATATCTTTAAAGACTGGAAAGAAAATAATTGTCACCATGGAATTTTCAGGCATACAAAAAAGAGAATTTATTGTATTAAACTCTTACTAAAGAACTTTTGAAAGATGTTTCAGCCATAAGAAAAAAAAATTTCAGAAAGAAGATCTGAAATGATGAAAAAATAAAATGTAAACATGTTGGGTAGATATAATAATGTCTAATTTGTCAGGTTATAAAAAGATGAAACTACTAGAAAGTTTTTAAAAAGAGACCAAACTTCTTTACTATAGCATAACTCAACGATCGCACAGCTGATTATTGTAGGTGCTGTCAATAAGTTGTACACCTGTAAAAATTTGAATTGGCAATAGTTGTGTGATAGACATATTTACAAAAATGACAAAAAAAAAATGCTGAGGCTGCTTAGGTACAACCAAAACCCCAATGGGATTTGGTTCCTTGGTTTGGAGGTTTATGGGCATTGTTTCATAGAACATCTCAGTCAATTGGCCTAATAACATGTTTAGTGCTTCTGTTCTACCTTCTAGTTCATAGAGTAGTTCCTGAGGTCTTAAAAGCTTGCAAGCAGCCATCCAGTGAACAATTGGTCTCTATTCATCTGGAGCAACAGAGGAAGAAGGAGAGTCAGGAATAGGAGGAGGTAATGGAATGTGTGGCTAATTGCCTCTGTGAACAACTACCTCCTTTGTCATGAGACCAGAACTGGAAGATGCCCAGCTGCCATTACTGAACATTTTGATAAAAGATTCTATAGAAGAATCCTGATCAAAAGGGGAAAATGCTTAACAGAATTCCAAATTCTTGTAGACTCCAGACTTCCTGGAGCCATGGAGGATGGATGAACCCCTAAAACGATTGCCCTGAGATAACCTTTAAACCTTAAACCAAAAATATCCCCTGAAATCTTCTTAAAACCAAACATTAACCAAAGACCTGTTACCATCAAATCGCTTTCAACTCATAGTGACCCTATAAGACGGAGTAAAACTGTTCCATAGGGTTTCTAAAGAGTGGCTGGTGGATTGAACTGCCGACCTTTTGGTTAGCAGCCAAACTCTTCCACTGCACCACCAGGGCTCCAAGAACTATATGGGAACAAATTCACAACGGCAACTGGAAAGATTAGATAGGAACCTTAGGGGGTAGTGAGTTTATGTTAATGGAGGAGGAATAACTCAGAAAGGAGGGTGAGAATGGTTACACAACTCAATGTAATCAAGGTCACTGAATTATACATATAGAAACTGTTGAATTGGTGTATGTTTTGCTGTGTATATTCTCAACAACAAAATAAATGAAATTTAAAAAATTCATGCTTCATAGTTCAATCATGTATACGAGACTAATGGGCAAACCAGCCCAAAAGCAAAGACTAGAAGGCAGGAAGGGACAGGAAAACTGGACGAATGGAACCAGGGAGCCTGATGTGGAGAACAGTGGTTCTCAAACTTTAACCTGCATCAAAGTTACCTGGAGGGCATTTTAAAATGCATATTGCTGGGCCCTACCTCAGATTTTCTGATTTAGTAGATCTGCAGAACCTCATTGCTGTGAATCATAGTGACCCTATAGGACAGAGTTGAATTGCCCCATAGGGTTTCCAAGGCTGTAATTTTTACAGAAGCAGACTTCTGCATCTTTCTCCCAGGGAGTAAGTAGCTGATGGGTTTGAACCACTGACTTTTCATTTAGTAGCTAAGCCCTTAACTATTATACCACCAGGGCCTCTAGTAGATCAAGAGAGGGGACCAAAATTTGCACATCTAACACGTTCCCAGGTGATGCTAATGTGCCCTTCCAGGGTCCACACTTTGAGAACGACTAATGCACAGAAGGAAACCCTGTATTTGAAATGTAACTGAAGGACATTCATTATAAGTAGATAATCTTTACTGATTAAATGAATCCATAGCACGAACTTCAAGAAACCTACTTCCAACAGTGGGAGAAATTACATGACAACAGTGCAATGGTGAGTGCTGTACAAAAGTTCATGCAAAGTAATTGCAGGGCTAGAGAGGAAAATGTATAATTTTTCCTTAGTGTGTCATGAAAATCTTGTTGAAGTTAGCGACAGGTAAACTGATGATACCTTCTGGCTGAGTGAACTCATTGGGAGTAAATTATTTATAATCTTTGCATCTTAGATTTCTTGGATGTAAAATGAGAATATTAATAACAACAATCAGAGGATTGTTGTTAGGCTCAATTAAGATAATGCATGTAAATGTACCTTATAACTAAAGTAATATTCAGATTTCTAGCTTTTATTCTTTGCTTGATTGTCTTTCAGGAGTTCTTGCCTTGTTTAAGAATCTATGACTGCATTGCTGTAGCAAAATTAGTGATACTTTTCTGGACATTAATTTTTTTTCTTCTGTTTTATTGGTAAGGCACAAGGAAGCAAGAAACAACATTTAGCTTAAATAGGAAGAATTAATCAGTTTTCCCTTTTCATATAAATTTTGCCTCTAAAAAAAGAAGTTGGCTAAGTTGCAAAGTATTTAATGAGAGACATGACTATTATCCAAATGATACAAAATGAATGTACGTTTGATTAGAAATTTTATTTGTGTATTTAAATTACACCTGCGTGAAACTTTTTTTTTTTAAATTTAATCTCTTGCCACACGATGGTAGTGTTGCTTCTCTTGTTAAGCCACAAAAATAGATTTCGCTTGCCAGCTAAAATTGTAAAAAAAATTTCTCCAGAAAGACCTAACAATAAAACATTAGTTTCATAAAGAAGAAAAGACTCCTACACATTTATGTTATTTTTAAAGAGCAGGAAACATCAATGCCAGTATTTCCTGAGGAGAATTGCCATTTCTTCTTTAGGAAACAGATCTTGCATGTTAGAAATATTCTCATTGTCTCTCTTCTTAGGAGAATCTTGTTTTCGGCATTGTTGTTCAAATTATTGCTCTTTTTTGGGAGGGTTGGCCAATATAATTTGTTTCCTTATAAGTTGATGGGGTTACTTATCTCGGAGAAAAACATTTTTAAATGGCACTTATATTGACTATATTCTACATAATATTTTACAGCAAATTGAGGATTAGAAGACAATTTGGAGGTTGTCTAGTGTGACCCTTTGTTTACATGCCATGATTTCTTCTGCATCATCCAGCACAGATGGCCATGCAGTTTCTCAAACAGTTGAAAGGATATCCTTCAAGGCAGACCTTTCGTTGTAGGACCCCTAGACAAAGAGCTTGTTTGTTATTATGCTCAGCATAAAGTGGTGTTGCTTGAAAGCTGTGCAACTCTGTTTGCTTAAATTCAAAACCATTTTATTCATCTGGAGGCAACCATCTTGTTGACGGAATAAGTCATGAGATAAAATTATGAAATGTGGTTTGTCTGCTGCATGCTATAGTCAGCCACAGTCTGTCCCTCTGATCAAAAAATGTTGAAGAAATATAACAAACTACATTTTGTACTCTGAGGAATCTGTGTTTAATAAGTTATAAATTATTTATTTTCCTCATGGCCATCAGGGACTTACTGAAATAATCAGACAATTAGGATTTCTGGTTGCCCCATTCCCAGAAGTACAGTTTCCATGAGCAGTTTATTTCCATGAGCAGAGGAAATAAATTACTGTGTCATCTTGTGAAATGGGGTGGTGGTGTGTTGAGAAGGCAGGCTCATCTCAGCAGGGTCTTGGCTCCATGATACCTGCAGCTATATTCTCAGGGGCCGCTTTTCTCCTCACCCTGCAATCCAGTGATTCTGTATCCTGTTGAGGGTAAGATGGTAAGAGAGAGGTTTGTGAAAAGTTTTAGACTGAGCTTACAGGAGTCTATAGGTTAATGGGGTCACCATGGGTCCAGAGTGCATTCCTCAGATTGGTAGGTTTAAAAATATCTGCTTATTAGTTCAGTGAGAGCTGATTATACACTGGGGGAAACTACCATACTAACTGATCCCAGAAGGGAATGAGATATAAACCTGAGTGCTTCTTATTACATTCCCTATGAGAGATTCACCTGGCAGATAGCCTGCACTGGCCATTGCCCCATGCCATGATATTTTAGCAGGTATTATAGTATCAGCTCCCTGAGGGGCACTATGCCAGGTACAAAGATGAATCAGAACCTCGTGGGTTATGCTACTTCTGCAGATGGCTAATCTCTTCCATTTTGTGTTCATTCTTGTTGGTTATAATTTCAGACGGTGATGTTTTTGACCTTGACTCTAAATTCGTATTTGGGTCCTGAAGCCACCTATGCGTGGTAACTGCATAGACTTTTATGATCATAAAATTTGAGTTGTTTAAATCTAGAAATTAAATATGAATCAAAGATTTTTCAAATGTATACTATTTGTAGTGATTTTTCTTCATGTTACTACATAGCATTTTGACCCAAGAGAGGAAGGGAAAAAAATTGAAATTCCTCCTATTTTGATTAGACATAGCAAACACTGATTAAATGAGATCTAAAGGGTGCACAAAATGAAATAGTAATGTGAGAACAGAGTTATATAATAACTGATTTAGTCTTCAAATGGAAGGTCAAAGATTCACGTAATATACATCTACTTTTAAAAAACAATGTTGATCTTTTTCTACTTGATGAAGGGCTTCTTTCCTTACACGATTTTGTTCATTCAGAAAAATTTATTTAATATTTACTATCAAAGAAGAAAATCCCACACCCTGTTAAGAGTGAAAGAAAAAGAGTTTTATTGATGAAGAATCAGGGCTTTGAACCGGTTTGTTCTGATTTGAACCCCTTCTGACAATTTGCTTTTCTAACATGTTCCCTGTTGAGAATTTGCATTTCCACCCCCAGATATACTGAACTGGAATCTACATTTTAACAAGATCTCCGGGTGATTTCTTAGGTATAACTTCCTGGGAACTTGTTAGAAATGCAAATTATCAGCAGGGGTTCAAACCAGATTGAACTGGAGCCACTGTAGCAAAAATAGAATATATGATATTTCTACATGATATAGAAAATTACTGTCCAAGATTTCAAAACATTCCTTACTTAAACTGTAGCACTTTATTACTCAATATGAACTAACAGAGCAAACTATATTGGCTGCATCTTCTAAACTTCAGAGAACAAAATCATTGGGTTAGTATGGTTCCTTCAGTGAGGTGCAAAGAATCTGTGCTCTAACTCACTATCATAGACCATAGCCTTGATGAGATCCTATCAATCACTTGACTAAGAAAAATGGTATTACATAAGCTTTCATCTACCCGTTCATCTATCCATCAATCTATCTAAATGGCATTTGTTCAGCTCCAGCTATATGTTGGGTGCTGTTCTAGACAGTGGTGCTCCAATAATGAATAATGTGTCATTCCTATCTTTAGGGAGCTCTCACTATATCATGGGAGGCAGACTTAAATGATAATATACAATCTGATTGGTATTGTAATTATTTCTTGAAAAGAGTGTCACAAAGAACTAGAGAGGAAGGTTGGATTTTGTCTTTTATGGATGGAGAAAGAGGAGGACATACTTATACCGATTCTTAGAGGAAAATAGGAATTTTCTAGGTGGTTGCAGTGAAGGTATTCTGGGAAGAGGAAATATAATGAAGTGAAGTACTTGTAATTCATTTATTCATTTTAAATTCTATCTCCTAGAAAGTTAGATTACCAGAAATCTCTATGCTTAGACTGCAGCATCTTAGCTTCCTGGAGAATTAACTTCACTGGATTGTTTTAATATTATGTTCATAGATTTTCCTAAGAAATGGCCATATGAAGAATATGGCTGTATTATTGGTAAAATGTTGTTGGTTAGTATTATCACATATTTATTTTTAAACCTGAGTATAATCTTTAATGGTGTTTAGCAAGCATTTTCCTCACTCTCAATAAGTAGATGTCTTTTCTTGGTCCTACCTAAATGGCTTTAACTTTTCACCACTTGGAATTGAGATACATGCTATTCCCCTTTTATCTTATTTCTTCACATAAAATAGATCCTATCAAGTATGAAATCTCTCAAAGTTCCTTTCTTTGATGGACTAAGTTTTCTGTACCTTCATTTATCCTTCCCACTTTTTAAAGACTACTCTTTCCATAAGGGCCTTCTAACCATCCATTTTTCAACTCTTCCTCTGGAACTTCATGTGATCAAATAGTACCTTTCTTCTAAAGTCAGTATCTCTCTAACCAGAGTATTATTCAGCCTATGAAAATGCTTAAGTTTTTTTTTTATTTAAAAAAAAAAAAAAGACTCCCTTCAACTCTGGCTTTTCCTGTTTACCTTTCTCATTCATTGCCAAACTACTTAAAACATGGTCTATATTTGTGCATCTATGTTCCTTACTTAACTCTAAATCCTCAGTCTAGTTGAATCTGGCTAATGCCCACATCAGTGTATTGAAACTGCTATCTGTAAGGAAAGCAATATTCTTCCAGTTAATAAAACCAGAGTAGGCTTTCAGTCCTTGACATTGGTCAGGGCCCTTAGATGTAAGCAATAGAAACTGACTTCTGTTGAAATAAGCACAAAAGAGACTTATGAAAGGATATTTGGTAGCTCACAAAATCAACAAGAATGCTGGAGAGGACTCGATGATGGATAAGAAGCAAAGGGACAATAACAGGACCCATGGCCAACTCATATTTCAGTTAAATGCTGGGGAACACTGGACACCTCCATAGCCACTGAGAATGAATTCTGAGCTCTCTGTATATTTGTATACTCACTTGTGGGATGTCCACTTGGCCTAGATCACTTGTCTCAATGAACCCTTTGGCTTCCCTAGTGGAGACAAGGCCCTTTGTACTTCACCATAAAGCAGAATTTTCCCCCAAATAAAAAAGTAGTTTAGATGCTGAGAGGCAAAATATGAATGTTTCTTCTCAGTCATTCTGTGGTAGTTGGTACCATTAACCAGTCCCTTCTTGAAATCTTTTTTTTATCTGACTTCTAGGCACCTCTTCTGTTTTTTACTTGATTTTCTACCCAGCTTCTTCCTCTTTCTTCATATTTTTTAAATGTCAGATCCCACAGAGTTTGTTATCATCTTGCTTTCCCTGAATAATATTATTCATATTCATGATTATACTGCGACGCTTCTCCAGTCCATTTTTCGTTAGACCTATCTCCTGTAAGGACCAGATCTGAAATTTTCCATTACCTCTTAGATACCCTAAACTGGATGTTTTTGCATTCGTTTTGATCTTAGCCTGTCAAGAATTGGATTTGTTAGTTTCCTGCTGCTACCTGCTCTTTCTCCTCTAGTCTCTACCTGTGTTAATGTGTTGTTTCAGGTTCTCATCTTGCTATCCCTTTTGCTTCATATATGGCCTTTATGTCTTCAGCTCTATTTTCAGACTTTTTCTGCTTGCATCCATCTTTTATATATTATGCTACTTCCCAGGTTTCAAAACTTTAGTATCTTCCTATTACCAGTAGGTTAGATGTAAACTCTTGAACATGACATATAATGCCCTTTATAATATTGCCCTAATTTACGTTCTGTTCCCCTTCCCTTCACTCTTTGTTAAGTATCCTTGGCTCCAGATACAACTGACTTGTAATTCCCCCAACGTGCCCTTCTTCACCTGGAGACACCTGGAGAGCCTTCCTTCCTCTTTGTCTTTGTATTCATCCTTCAAGGTTTAGATCAGTTGTGTAAAGCCCTCTAGGACTGTCTCCAAGCATAATTAATTACCCCCTCCTCTCCCTTTCCTTAGTACTTTATCTAGTTAGTTTATGACTCCCTCTCCTTAATAGATTCTTCAGGGGAAGACCATATCATATTTATATTCCTTGGCTCTTAACCATAGTGGCTAGCGCAAAGGATGGGAGCAATGTTTATTACACTCTGAACCATCATAAATCTTTTTGGATGTATCTTGAATATAAATTTATGGTAATAAAAATGCTGTTCCAGAAACTGTTATTTCTTATCATCCAGGTTTTCAATTATTCGAAGTACCATTGTTTCTATTTATTATGCACACTTAAAACACTCTTAAAGTATCTTTTTCCCGAAGATCTGGATAGTTTTCAACAAACAAAGCTGGAATCTTCTGTTATGCTGAGGAGGGCAATGTGGTGAAATGAAAGAAGAGCATCTTTCTATTGTGCTTCTATTATTTTTGAGGACAGAATAAACCCTAGACTGTCAATAATCTAATATAATTGCAAACATAAAATTTAGTAGTGTCTTTTCAAAACCAGCATAGTAAAATCCTTGATGGGAAGCACTCTAGCAGCTGCTACAAAAGTCCCTAAATTGCCACTCATATGTAACTTCAAGTGGTGTATTGACATGTGCTGGCCATGGTTTGTCCCTTGCTAGACTGTATAGAAAGCCACAGATGAAGACAAGGTCCTTCCATCACTGTGAGATTCTCCACCACATACAAAATTTTCACATTTCAAGTAGGAGGCAAGAATAGGAACAACCATGGCATGTACATTCATGTTAAGTAGGTGAATACCATGACATACTTAATCAGATTCTCTATCTGCTAGGTATTTCCTGGATCTGAAGTAGATGTGTTCGGATGTCTGTTAATTTTTCTCAGACAATAAATTGCTAAGTAGTTTTGAAAGATGTAATGTACTAATCAGAGTATATAATGTTCACCTTTGGATAGGAAATATCTTATGGACAAGGAGATTAATGTACCATCCATAAAAGAAGCTATATGAAAACAATGACCTTTAAGAATTAAATGGTTTGAAAACTTAGATGTCCTTAACCATGAAACAGAGATATCATTGCTGATGTCAGATGGATCTTAGCTGAAAGCAGAGAATACTAGAAAATGTTTACCTGTGTTTTACTCACTATGCAAAGGCATTTGACTGTGTGGATCATAACAAATTATGGATAACACTGGGAAGAATAGAAACTCCAGAACACTTAATTGTGCTCATGAGGAAGCTGTACATAGACCAGGAGGCAGTTGTTAGGACAGAACGAGGGGATACTGCATGGTTTCAAGTCAGGAAAGGTATGCATCAGGGTTGTATCCTTTCACCATATTTATTCAATCTGTTTGCTGAGTAATCTGAGAAACCGAACTATATGAAGAAGGTGGCATCAGGATTGGAGGAAGACTCATTAACAACCTGTGATATGCAGATGACACAACCTTACTTGCTGAAAGCAAAGAGGACTTGAAGAATTTACTGATAAAGATTGAAGACTACAGCCTTCAGTAAAGATTACACCTAAACATAAAGAAAACAAAACCCCTTACAAGTGGACCAATAAACAACATCATGATAAACGGAGAAAAGATTGAAGTTGTCAAGGATTTCATTTTACTTGGATCCACAGTCAACACTCACAGAGGCAGGAGTCAAGAAATCAGACAACAGATTGCATTGGGCAAATCTGCTGCAAAAGACCTCTTTAAAGTGTTGAAAAGCAAAGATGTCACTTTGAGGGCTAAGGTGCACTTGACCCCAGCCATAGCATTTTCAGTTGCCTCATATGCAAGGGAAAGCTGGACAATGAATAAGGAAGATCAAAGAAGATTGATGCCTTTGAGTTATGGTGTTGGCAAAGAATACTGAAAATACAATGGACTGCCAGAAGAACCAACAAGTCTGCCTTGGAAGAAGTACAGCCAGAGGGCTCCTTAGAAGCAAGGATGATGAGACTTTGTCTCATATACTTTGGACATGTTATCAGGAGGGACCAGTCCCTGGAGAAAGACATTCATACTTGGTAAGGTAGAGGGTCAGCGTAAAAGAGGAAGACCCTTGATGAGATGGATTGATACAGTGGCTGCAACAGTGGGCTCAAACATAACAATGATTGTGAGGATGGCGCAGGACCGGGCAGTGTTTCGTTCTGTTGTACATAGGGTGGCTATGAGTCAGAACCAACTCGACAGCATCTAACAACAAAAGCTTAGACATTAACTTCAGCCTCTAAGATAATGATACAGGTGTAACTCAATTTGTGGATGAGTCACATTCCAGAAAACTCACTTATAAAGCACGTTCCTGTGTAATTCATATGTTTGTATTCATTTCTGGTTTTAAAATACATAACTGTGTAGTAGGTAAGCTCTGCAGAAAATAAGGGGGAGAAATGGTAAGGGAAAAAAAAAAAAAGAGATATCACAAAACAAACAGACAAACCGTCAAAAGAGTTAAGTGTGACAGACTCCAACCAGCAAACCTGGAGGCAGACATGAGCTCTATTTGCAGTTGGTATCTTTCCCTCCCATTTGGCAATGGTAGAAGAAAGCACAAAATGACATTGGGAGAATGAATGTACAGTGGCAAGAGCAGGCGGGTTTCTGATTCTAGCTCTGGCATTAATATCCTCTGCTGCTTAAATTCTACAAGTTCAATTTTTTGGATAAAAGTTTTCCATTTTATGGTATATTGAATGTCTTATGCCATTATGAAGAAATTCATACAATAACTTTAAGCTTTCCTATTTCATACATTTCCAATGGTTTCTAACAAGTTAATAGTAATATAATGATCAGAAAAACATTGCTACCCCTTGATTAAGTCAAACCTTTAAGATACTGGTTTATAAAACTGAAGTTAATCTTGTTTCCATATTGAGCTCCTTCCTCCCTTTTTTAAAAAAATTTTTATTGTACTTTAGATAAAGTTTTACAGAACAAATAGTTTCTCATTAAACAGTCAGTACACATATTGTTTTACGACATTGGTTAACAACCCATGACATGTCAGCACTCTCCCTTCTCAACCTTGAGGATTTTTTTTTGGTAAAAATATACATGGCCAAAGTTACACCATTTTCAAAGTTTCTACATGTACAATTCAGTGACATCGATTACATTCTTCCAGTTGTGCTGCTATTCTCACTGTCCTTTTCCAAATTATTCCATCACCATTATCTTCAACTCACCGTCCCCTAGGCTTCCCATCAAACATTTTGATTTGCTGTTGTCAATTTGATCTCACATAGATAATTCTTTTTTTTTTTTTTTTGTACCTTAGATGAAGGTTTGCAGAACAAGTAGTTTCTCATTAAACAGTACACATGATGCCCTATGACAGTGGTTAACAACACCATGACATGTCAACACTGTCCCTTCTCAACCTTGGGTTCCCTATCACCAGCTTTCCTGTCCCCTTCTGCCTTTCCAGTCCTTGTCCCTGGACTTCTGTGCCTCATTAGTCCTGTTTTGTTCTATGAAGCTGTCCAATCCTCGGCTGACTGGTGAACTTCGGGAGGGGCTTCACCACTGAGCTAAAAGGGTGTCCAGGTGCCATACTCTCGGGGTTTCTCCAGTCTGTCAGGCCAGTAAATCTGGTGTTTTGTGTGTGTGTTAGAATTTTGTTCTACATCCTATTGTGTACTGTCCTACCTTTCACCAAAGTTACCACTTACCTTCCTAGATTTGAACCAGTCTATTATTAGTTGGTATCGCTTGACTTCCTCTCCATTAGAAGGTTCTATATCTACACCGTTTATTCCCTCTTTTATTGTTCTGATGCTGTTGTCATTTACAGATTAACCTCCCTGGTTCCCTTTTGTAATTCTTTTGGTTTTGCATAGTCCTTAAGAGTTCATTTCCTAGGTTGGTATCTGGCTAGTACAATCCTGTGTCCTATATTCAGCCTGTGGTCTGATGTTGTTTGTTCTCAGATCAAAAGACTCCCTTTAATAAGTCTCATAAGTTTGTTTTGGTTTTTACATAGTCCCTTAATTTCTGTTTATCTGGAAATGTCCTAATTTTACTATCATATTTGAATGAGATTTTTGCAGGATATGTTATTCTTGGCTGGCAATTTTTTTCTTTCAAGGTTTTATATATGTCATCCCATTGCCTTCTTGCCTGCGTGGTTTCTGCCAAATAATCCAAGCTTAGTCTTATTATTTCTCCTCTGTATGTGACTTTTTGTTTTTCTCGAGCTGCTCTCAGGATTCTTTGTGTGTCTTTGGTTTTAGCGAGTGTGATTATGATATGCCTTGGTGATTTTCTTTTGGGATCTATCCTGTATGGGGTTCATTGAGCTTCTTGGATGGTCAGCTTTTCATCTTTCATGTTATTGGGGAAGTTTTCTGTCAGCAATTCTTCAATGATCCTCTCTGTGTCTTCTGTTTTCTCCCCATTGTGGAACTCCGATCACTCGCAGATTTTTGCTTTTGATTGTATCCCACATAATTCTCAGGGTCTCTTAATTTTTCTTCGTTCTTTTTTCTGATTTTTCCTCAAACAGAGTTGTATCCAAGTGTTTGTCTTCAATTCAGCTGATCCTGTCTTCCACCGTTTCATATCTGCTTCTCAGCCCTTCTATGACATCATCAATTTCTGAAATATTGTTGTTATCTTTTGGATTTCTTGTTGTTGTTTTTGTATGATTTCTAGTTGTGAATTTATTTTGGCATTTTGTTCCTGCATTATTTTCCTGAATTCGTCCATTTTTTTGTCTGTATTTTCCATGAATTTGTCTATTTTTTCCTCATTTTTGTCTGCTTTTTGCTTCAACTCTTGGATAATTCTGAGCATTAGAGATTTGAATTCCCTATCAGGTAGTTCTAGTGCCTTTTCTTCTACTGGAAAGTCATCTGGTGTTTTATTTTGGATGCCTACTGGAACCATTCTGTCCTGCTTTTGTAAATGTTTTGATATTGTCTGCTGTCTTCAGGGCATTCAGTAGTTATTTTTCTCGTTTATTGATTGTAGATTTGTTTGTTTTGCCTTTTTTTTTTTTTTTTTTTAATTTGACTGTGTCTGAGCAGGTGGGCTGTGTGTTCTTTGTTCATCTGTGGGCACGATACTTTTTGCCTCCTTCTCCAATTGGCAGGGTCAGTCGCTCAGGTATGGAATAGCAGGGCAGGTCTAGCTGAAGAGGAGTTGCTGGGATGGGTTGTTTGTGGCACTTACTACAGCCACCAGGGCAGGTCGGTAGTCAGTGCAGGGCAGGTTCTGGTAGGCAGTGCCTGTGCTGCTTGGTGGTGTGATGTTAAGCGCACAGTGCAGGTAGGCAGAGGGTAGCAGGGAGATTGTGATGTGTGGGGCTAAGATGGGTATGGGAGAGAGGAGAGAGGAACAGGAGCCAAAAACATACAAATAAACAAGAAAGAGTGCTGGGTAGATTGCCCTTGGAGTGGAGAGATGAAAGACTATGAAATGGAGAAAAATAAAAAGGCGAAGAAGAAAAAAAAGAAAAGAATGAATAAATAAAAATTAGAAAGAAAAAGGAATAGCACAGCTCCCAGAGATCCCACCGGTGTGGCTACGAGGTCTGGGGAAGTTGTTCCCAGGTGTTGAAGTACAGCCTGGCTAGGAGGTGTAGAGGTATCCAGTGCCAGGTATCCAGAGGACAGGAAGAAAAGGATGGTATAGAGAGATGAGAAACTGAGTAATGAAGAAAGACAAAAAGGGAAAAAGAGGGAAAACAAAACAAAACAAATTTAAAAAAAAGAACAAGAAAAAACCCGATAAAACAGGAAAAAAAAAAAAACTATGAAAAAAGAAATGCTCTCAGGGATTCCTCTGCGCATCTTCACAAGCTGAGGGGGTAGGTCCCAAGCTGCACAGCACCACCTGGCCAGAACAGCCTCCCAACTCAAGAAAAGAAAAATAAAACAAACAAAAAGCCCTGGGATCCCACTAGTGTGGCAGCACAGACTGGGAAGCAGTTCCACACTTGAATGGAGTTTCACAGCCCCTCAGGAAGAAACAAAGATGGCGCACGGAGCCAGGTATTTGAGCAACAGGAGGGGCAGGTGGTGAGAAGTAAGGAAGAAATCAAAAGAAGTGGAAAAAAGCAACACCAGCAGCCCACAAATGGCACTCAGGGAGTTGGCCAGTGTGGGTGGGTGGAATCCAAGCAACCAGTGCTTCCCGGCCAAGAGATTGTGGCCGTGGGAAGCAGAGGAGGCCGAGTGGGGGTGAAGAAGGGTGGGGGATGGGAAAGCATATATCGCTGTTTACCAGTTGTTCTGTCTCCTGCTGGAAGCTCCGTAAAGCTGCTTTCTCATACCCCCTATTTGCTGGTCTGCGATAGGAGTCCAAGTTGGCAGATCTGTGCTGTTAGCTGATAGGGGACCTCTCCATGTATGTCTCCTCACTCTCTGTTCTCTGTCAGTTTCTTATTCCATTTGGTGCTTGGCTGAGTTCTTTATCTCTTCATTTGATGTTTAGGATTTCAGGATTGCTGTTTTCTCTGTTTGGCTTAGTTTTTTGGATCTTTCCTGTGGATGGACGGTATGGTGCTTCTGCCTAGAGTGCCATGTTTCTGGAAGTTCTCTCTTTCTTAAAATAGGGTATGTCAGGAAAAATTGTAAAAGACTGAAATAGGAAAACAAAAAAGATGATCAAATGTCCTGTCTTGTTCACGTTTCTGGGTTATCTCTGCTTTTTATTGTCTTTGAGTTATTTTATAACTCTAGAAAGTTTTGTAATTCTGATAGTAATGCCAATGATTCTTTTCCATGGAAATGCAAACTGTCCCCTGAAAATGCAGTTGATTATTGCTCTGTGGCTTTTATCCAGTTTTGCATCTATTAAGTGAATTCATTTCAGCATTACTGATGGCCTACATACATGTGATTCTTTCAATTCCCCTTTGGACTAACTGGAACATCTTATTGGTTCCCTTATTATTTAGTGAGTTAAACAAAGTCTTTGACACAAGTGTTCATTTTATGTGTATTTTACATCTTCAGAAATTACCCTTTAATTGTTTGTATTAATGACTTTACTAAAAAATAGTTAATATTGAGTAGCAGGATAGTTTCCTCCTTTCTTTCCCTCTCTCTCCCTTTCCTTCCTTTAACAAGGATTTATTGAAAGCATATTGTGTGCCAGGCACTTTAAGAGGCACTGGATATACAAAACCTAACCTCAACTTGTGTATAACGTTTTGTATTTTTGATTATGATTAATATTGGCTTTTGTGGAGACAAATGAGACTCTATGAGGTAATAAAAATAATGCCTGTTGGTATAGGTAGACTTGGGTTTAAATTCAGACTCTACCTCTTTCCTACTGTGTGACTTTTTGGCAGTTATTTAGCTTCTCTGAACTTCATTGCCCTTATTTACATAATGGGCTATGCTAATACTAACCAGGCAGGGTTTTTGTGAGAATAAAATAAGATTATGTATGTCACTTGATAAGCGCTTACATGGTGCCTGGTTCTTGGCAGGTACTGGGCGAGTGTTCATTCCTGTTTTGTTCCTTCTTTTTTACTCCCCCTTCCATATTTTTTTTTTTGCCATTGCTCCCTGTGTAAAAGGTTATAATTGTAGTTCCCATTTTACTAATACTGGAATAACTAGTCCAAGCTAAAGGAAAAACAATCTAGAGTATTCAACGTCTCAATTCAGTACCCAGCTCAATGAGCCATGCAGGCCTGAAAACAAGGAACAAGCTCATAGCCAAGAAAACCTCCAAATGCTGAAAACCACACTTAATGCTTTAGGGACTGTATTTTAAAAAAAAAAAAAAAAAGTGTTTACAAGAATGACCTTATTGCAGAAGGCATAACATTAATCCATCTGGCAAATACAGATCAAAAATTGTGAAAGCCAGGTCTGCCTTGCCAAATCTCTAAAAGTGAATGCTCCCCTTCCTGTCCCTATGAGCCCCACAGCATTTATTTACAGAGTTAATGCTAAATCTTCCCTCTATTACCCTTCCCATCCAACTCTGCTTGTTAGTTCTCCTTTAGCTGCTAGACACGTCTGCACCCTTCTCTTAGATTCTTTTGCTGGGTAGTTTAAATTTTTAAGTTATTTACAATCCAGATGAATACTTAATGGAATATTCATTATGTATCTCCCAGTTGCCACTTTTCTATTACTGCAGTGACACTGAATGATGGCAAAGATGCAAATGCCTATTTCTTGTGAGTTTAATCCAAGCTCCCATAACCTGATATATCTTGTCATTTTGTTTGGTAATTAGACTTCTCTGATGAAGCTGTAAAATACATATCAGTTGTGAAGGGAGAAGTCATTATTTATCATTAGAGGTGAGGAATATGTTCGTTTTTCCCTGCCCTTACCTGGGCAGCAAGGACAGAGTGATGCAATTTCAACTTGAGAGGCCTGTGCTTGCTGTGATTCTGGGATGGAACAAATAGCCATGAAATTAATCTGAGAATGTTCAATCATTGTCTTGCCAGGGCTTGGCTGGCATCATTTTGCGATATGAAGTATAGCTTTCCAGGCTCTAAGGTTCCTCATAAGCATGAGCAAAGCAGGGAGAGATTTGTCCCTGATACACATCATCTTATAAAGAGTGAGGATTGGGACCAAAAGGAAGGGAATTAATGAGGGGGGAAATGTCTTTTGAAACCGAGGGACTATAAATAGTACAGTTCTGTTAGTATTGTATTTATGAAGCAAGGCTGTTACCTAATATGAGTTAGAGAATAACTTGTGTAAGTAAGCCTGGGGGGAAGCACACACACACAGACAAGCCTTGACTCAAAGATTTTATATCATAAGGAAAATGAAAAAAACTAAATGTTGGATGGAGGTCACTGGTTTCCAAGAGAAGACAATCTCACTTTCTGTTTGTTCATTCAGCATATTATCCAGCTCCAACAAAATACCAGATACTGTCCTGAGATGTAAACATTATTCTAAAGTGTGGTACATTTAGAGAAAAACTTTAGTGCATTCAAAGAAGGTTAACTCATTAATTATACATGTTATATAAACATGATTAACCCCTTTGGTTATTTTGTTGAATCTTGTATTTTCCTCTAAGTTTTAAAATATATTCCTTGCTTTCTTAAGGACTCATTCAATCACCGTATGGTAAGTGTAGAGTTGCTCTAGAATTTACCTTCATTGTTTATAATTGCTTTATAAATATAATCCTTGATGACAGCAGAAGTCCTCAAGAGCAGAGAGTTCTACACAAGTAAAGTGCCTTTGGAGATGAACAGGAGTCCTCCAGAAAGTGTCCTCACCTACCCAAGATTAAATGAGGAGGAAGCTGTGATAATCTGCCTCTGAAGAAAACTCTATTGATTGCCACAGAGAAGAAAAGTCAATAATTTCTTTACTCAGGGTTGCAATGGTTTATCATGCTTGTTGATATTAAGTATATCATCAGTATCCTATGTAATTTAAATGAGTAAATACATGTCAAGTGCCTGGAATAACATCTGGAACTTAGTGAGCAGTCAGTGGCCTCGTCATTACCAATAATGGCTCTTGTTCTTGTTGTTAGTTGTGTTGAGTCTGCTCCAACTCATGCACAACATGCACAACAGAATGAAACATGCGCTGGTCCTGTACCATCCTCATGATCATTGGTATGCTCGAGACCATTGTTACCAAACTGGG
This sequence comes from Dugong dugon, assembly GCA_030035585.1. NCBI lineage: Eukaryota > Metazoa > Chordata > Mammalia > Sirenia > Dugongidae > Dugong > Dugong dugon. The sequence continues at coordinate 97,777,813 of CM057462.1, forward strand.
AGGCTCATCTTCCAGCACTGTATCAAGCAATATTATGTTGTGATCCACAGGGTTTTCATTGTTTAATTTTTGAAAGTAGATCGCCAGGCCTTTCCTCCTAGTATGTCATAGTCTGGAAGTTCTGCTGAAACCTGTCCACCATAGATGACCCTGCTGGTATTTGAAATGCCAGTAGCATAGCTTCTAGCACCATAGCAACATGCAAGACACCACAGTTCGACAAATTTGACAGATGGAGTGGTGGACCAATACTTGCAGTCCCTTCATAATTTCTCTGAACAGCACCTCCTGTCTTTCCGGGTTGCTCTAATTTCCAAATTTAACATCCTTCAGCCCCACTGGGACTTACAGTCCTTTGACCGCACCACCTTTTCACTGTTGCTCACACTTCATGAATTTTTACCCAGCTTAATTCTTATTTTCAATTACAGTCATCCCCCTGCGTATACAATTAATGTTCTTGCTTTTTTCCTCACTTGGTAATCTATTTTTGTGATACTGTAACCCTGATTAAATCTAACATAGGTTTGTTTGTTCATGTGTAGATGAACATGGCAGAAAAAAAATCAGAAGAGCCTGTCTGACTGCTTTCACTTGAAATTCATGGTGCAAACCTTAAGTAGGCCTTTACTGCTGCCTGTCCATCACTATACTTTCCTAGCCAATTGCTTTCCCTTTTTGTTATTTAACTATATCATACATTCTCTTTCCTCAAACCTCCAAATCCTCTTCTTCCATCTTTACTTTCAGCTGATGACTTTCAGAAGGCGACTTACACAAACTCCCATTAGAAGGTCTAACCACCTACCACATTGCTTTACTCACATAATTTGCTTTCTGCCTGTTACCATGGATGAACTGTCCCACTTTTAACTAAGGGCCACATCTTTATTTGTGTGGTACCACAAATTGCTGTCAAGTTGATTTTGACTCATGGCAACCCCATGTGTGTCAAGGTAGAACTGTGCTTCATAGGGTTTTCAATGACTGATTTTTTGGTAGATCACCAGGCCTGTTTCCTAGGTGCCTCTGGATGGGTATGAACCTCCAGCCTTTCAGTTAGCAGCTGAGCGCGTTAACCATTTGCATCACTCAGGGACTCCACTCAAGGGCATAGCACCAGGAATTCTCTCCTTCTCTTGCACTAACAATTTTTGTCTTTATTGGGTCATTCCTATCAACATAAAGATAAGCTGTTTTTTATCCCATTTTGACACACACACACACAAAAATCTTGACCTCATTTTTTCATTCTTTTCAGCAAAATTCCTAACAAGAATTTTATATACTTTTGTCCTCTCCTCCCAGTGTCTTTTGAACTCACTTCAGTCAGGTTTATGCCCCCAAACTTTACCAAAACTGTTCTTGTCAAGGTCCCAACCATCCGCATATTGCAGAATCCCATGGACAATGTTCAGTCTTTGTTTCACTTGAAACATCAGCTACATTTGATATACTTGGATCATTCTTTCTTCCCTCAAATACTTTCTTTACTTCTTGTTCACACCACCACATTTCCCTGGCTTTCCTGCTATCTCCCTGGCTGCTGCTTTTCAATTTCCTGTTCTAGTTCCTTGTATTCTTCCTCCTTGACTTCTAAAAGTTTTTGTGTCCCAGGGCTCAGTACTTGATCCTTCTTTCTGGTTTATATACACCAGAGACTGGCAAACTAGGGCCCATAGCCCAAATCTAGTCTGCTCCTATTTTGCTAAATAAAGTTTTATTGAAAAATATCCATGCAAGTTTGTTTACATGTTGTCTTTGACTGCTTTCTAGCTACAGAGATAGAGTTGAATAGTTGCAACAGAGACTGAATGGCTCTTAAAGCCTAAACTATTTATTATCTGGCCTTTTACAGGAAAAGTTTATTGACCCTAATCCACACTTACTTCCTCAGGGAACTGTATTCAGACTCATGGTTTTAAGGACATTCTGTATGCTGATAACTCTCCAATTTGTGTTCCCAACCCAGACCTCTCCTCAGAATCCTGGACATGCAAATCTATGTACATGTGCACTTGGATGTCTAATAGTCATTTCAAACTTCACATGTTCAAAATGGAACCTCTACTCCTCCTCTCCAAACTTGCTCTATCCATATTCATCTCCCTCTCAGTTAATAGCAACTCCATCTTTCCGGATGCCCAGGTTGAAACATTAAAGTCATTTTTTCCTTTCACTCATAACCCACATCCAGTTTTTTTTGGAAATCCTAATGGCTCTGCCTTAAAAATATATCCAGAATCTGACTGTATCTCCCTCTCTTGACTAAGTCATCATCATGTTTTTCCTAAATTACTGTGACAGCCTCCTAATTGATTTTCCTGGTTCTATCCTTGTTGGCTTTCCCAATCTAGGTGATTGGCAATACAGAAGCTAGCTATTCTTTAAAATATAAGCCAAATGATGTCATTCCTCTGCTCATAATCTTTCGATAGTCCCATTCTCTTTCAGAATAAAAGCCAAACTTCTTACAATGGCCAGCAGGCCTACAAGATCTTTTCCCCATGCTACCTTGTTTTTCAATCTTCAGTGAAGCTTGAACTTCTTCCTTCAGTACCAGTGGTTTTTGATCACATGCTACCTCCTGAAATTGTTGAATGGGTTCTTTTTGCTACAGTGACTCTGTGTATTCCTTCTCTCTTATTTTGATGCCTCCCAGGCCATTCAAATTTTTTGCCCATAGAATCTTTCAGTATTGCTACTCAAGGCTCAAATTTTCTCTTCAGTTCTGTCAGCTTGAGAAATCCCAATTGTGTTCTTCCCTCTTGGTTTTCTAACTCCAAGTCTTTGCATATTTTATTATAATACTTTACCTTGTCTTCTCAAGCTGCCCTTTGAAATCTTCTGTTCAGCTCTTTTACTTCATTTCTTCTGTTCACTTTAGCTACTCTGCACTTAAGTGCAAGTTTCAGAGTGTCTTCTGACATCCATTTTGGTCTTCTTTCTGGTCTTTTTAGTGACCTATTAACTTTCTTCATGTATGCTATCCTTGATGTCATCCCACAACTCTTCTGGTCTTCAGTCATAAGTGTTCAGTGTGTCAAATCTGTCCTTGAGGTGGTCTCTAAATGAAGGTGGGTATATTCAGGGTCGTACTTTGGCTGTCTTGGACTTGCTTTGGTTTTCTTCAGCTTCAGCTTGAACTTGCATAAATGGACTGATACTGGCCATTTTGAATCTAACAATCCATTCCCCTTACCCTGCTTTAATTTTCTCCATGACTCTTATCACCTTCCAATATACTGTAGTATATAATTTAGTTATTTTTTTTTTCTATCTCAACGGTTACCTCTAGAATGTGAGCTCCATGAAGAATGGGAGGACTTTTTTTTTTTTTTGTCTGTGTTTTTCTATATTAAATCTTCAATACCTAGAATAGTGCTTAGTACACAGTGGGTTCTCAATAAATATTTGTTGCCTCCCTGAATGATAGTGTTAGTTTCATTATTATTTACTTCATGCAAAGAGGTAAAAAAAAGGATTTTGATAGGCTAATGAGGCATAGCATTTGAGCTTTCAAATGCATTTTCTGTAGTGAGGAATAGACTATCGGGGCGGTTTCGTTTGGGAGAGAGGATTAATGTATTGACATTTGAAGACTTCAAATGTTTCAATAACTAAGATGGATCAAGTGTTTTCTTCACCATCATTAAGAATGTATGAACATTGGTATCATAATGTTGCTACAGATAGAAGTTAAGTTGGGGAGAATAAACATCAAGCTGGTATCTAGACACATTTTGCTTTTTCATTTTATTCTTCACACTGCTATTGAAATGATGTTTCTAAAGCAGAAAACTGCCTTTATAATGTCCCTGATTAAAGCCTTTCAGTTACTCCTAATTACCTGAAATAGAAGACAACTTTCTTCAAGGTCTGATATCTACTTGTATTTGAAGTTTTACCACTTAACCTTTGTTCCTGGGACACTCCATAGTCTTGCATACATACTTTTTATTCTTTCTGGAAATTCCAGCTTTCTTCTTCCATAAGCAGCATTTTATAAGGCTTGCTGAAACCTTCTGGATACAGTCTTTGATCTGCTCAGTAGTTAGTCCTTTTATTTTATAACTCCTTGTATCTCTATTTACACTTAACCACATTATAATTTTATATGTTTTATTTTCCTATAGACTATGAGTTCATTTAGACCAGGATTAATTGATAATCCCATTTTAACCTTTTGATATATATTTAGACTGACAGTAGAGTTGCAAAAATAGTACATCACCCATATACCCTTCACTCAACTTCCCCTTTTACTAACATCTTACATAGTGTTAGCCCACAAATTTTTTTTATTGTTGTAGGTAAATGAAGTTTACATTTCAAGTAGTCTCCCATACAAAATTTTTATACATACATTGTTATATGACCCTAATTGCTCACCCCATTCTGTGACAGCACACTCCTCCTTTCTGTCCCTGATTCCCCATGTCCCTTCAGCCAGCTCCTAACCCTCTCTGCCTTCCCATCTCACCTCTGGACAGAAGCTGCCCCTTTGGTCTCTTGTATCTACTTGACTAAGAGGCACACTCTTCACAGGTATCACTTTATGTCCCATAGTCCAGTCCAATCCCTGTCTGAAGAGTTGGCCTTGGAAATTGTTTTAGTTCTGAGCTGATAGAGAATCCAGGGGCCATGCTTTCTGGGGTACCTCCAGTCTCAGTCAGACCATTAAGTCTGGTATTCTTACCAGAATTTGAGTTCTGTACCCCATCTTTCTGCTGGTCCATCAGGGGGAGGCTCTGTTGTGTTCCCTGTCAGGACATTCATTGGTGGTAGCCAGGCACAATCTAGTTCTTCTGGTCTCAGGCTGATGAAATCTCTGGTTTATGTGACCCATTCTGTCTCTTGTAGCCCACAATTTTTAGAGCAATTGAAAGTAAGAAAAATATTATACTTTTATTTATTTTATTTCAGTGTTCTGTTCTTTATTTCTTTGTGTAGATCTAATTTCAGTATGACATCATATTCATTTTGGCTGGAGAACTTCCTTTAATATTTTTTGTAAGATAGTCTGCTGAGAATGACTTCCCTCCACTTTTGTTTGCCTGAAAAAGGCTTTATTTTTCCTTCATCTTTAAAAGATATTTTCACTGAGTATAGAATTCTGGGGGCCTTAGTGGTGTAGTGGTTAAGAGCTTGGCTGCTAACCAAGCAGTAGTTTGAATCTACCAGCCACTCCTAGGAAACCCAATGGGGCAGTTCTACTCTGTCCTATAGGGTTGCTATAAGTCAGAATTGACTCAACGGCAATGGTTTATTAATTTAGTAGAATTCTGGAGGAGACCCTGGGTGGCACAAATGGTTAAGCATGTGGCTACTAACCAGAAGGTTGGCGGCTCGAACCCACGCAGAGGTGCCTCAGAAGACAAGCCTGCCATCTGCTTCCAAAAGTTCACAGCCTTGAAAACCCTATGGAGCAGTTCTTCTCTGCATGCATAGGGTAACATGGGGACATCATGAGTTGGAATCGACTCAATGGCAACTGACAACAACAACATAGAATTCTAGAGTGACAGGATTTTTCCTTTCAGGGCTTGAAGTTTGTCCCTCACTGTGTTCTGATTTACTTGGTTTCTAATGAGAAGTTGGCTGTAATTCTTATTCTTGTTTCTCTGTATGTAATTGTCTTAGTCATCTAGTGCTGCTCTAACAGAAGTACCACAAGTGGATGGTTTTAACAAAGAGAAATTTATTCTCTCATAGTCCAGTAGGCTACAAGTCCAAATTCAGGGCATCAGCTCCAGAGAAACGCTTTCTCCATTGGCTCTGGAGGAAAGTCCAGGTCATCAGTCTTCCTTTGGTCTGGGAGCTTCTCTGCGCAGGAACCTCAGGTCCAAAGGACACAGTCTGCTCCCAGCACTGCTTTCTTGGTGGTATGAGGTTCCCATGTGTCTCTGCTCGCTTCTTTCTTTTATATCTCAAAACAGATTGCATTAAGACACTGATCTTGTCAACCTCATCAGTATAACCTCATCACAGTGATAGAATTTACAACACATGAGGAGATCACATATAATCTCATCATAAGGGTAGAGTTTACAACACATAAGGAAATCACATCAGATAACACAATCATACAATACTGGGAATCATGACCTAGCCAAGGTGCTACACACATTTTTTGGGGGACACAATTCAATCCATGACAGTAATTTTTCATCTTTTCTAGTTGAGAAAGAAGATTTTTGTCTTTGTATTAGTTTTGAGCAGTTTGAATATGATATACTAAGATTTTTACTTTGTTTTAACCCTTTCTACTATTTTTTGAGCTTCTTGAATCTATGGTTTTGTGTCTGAAATTAATTTTAGAAAATTCTTGGTCATTGTTTCTTCAAATATTTTTTCTACCCCATTCTATCTCCTCTTTCTCTTCTCCTTCTAGGATTTCAGTTACTTGTATTTTAGTCCATTTGATGTTGTTCCACATTTCTTGGATATTCAGTTCTGTTTCCCCCACCCCCGCCACCCCAATTCCTTTTCTCTTTGAGTTTTAGTTTAGGTAACTTCTATTAAACTGCCTTCAAGTTCACTGATTCTTTCTTCAACTATATTGAGTCTACTGATGAGACTGTTGAAGGCATTCTTCATCTCTGTTACTATTTTTTCATTTCAAGTATTTCCATTTGATTCTTTCTTGTAGTTTTCATCTCTCTGCTGAAATTACCTATCTGATCTTGAATGTTGTCTACTTTTTCTATCAGAACCTTTAACTTATTAACCTTGGATAGTTTCAATATCATGAGTCTGATGTTAATTGCTTTGTCCTCTGAGAGTATTTTTCCTTATCTTTTCATATACCTTATATTTGTTTATTTGTTAGAAGCCAAACACTTGTGTAGGACAGTAGAACAAAACTGAATCCGTTGCTGTTGAGACGCTTCTGACCCTATAGGACAGAGTAGAGTTGCCCGTAGGGTTTCTGAGGAGTGCCTGGTGGGTTCGAATTACTGACTTTTTGGTTAGCAGCTGAACTCTGAACAACTATGCCACCATGTTTCCGCAGGACAGTAGAGATTGAGGTAAATAGATTTTATGCCTGGAAATGGGCACACCTTTTTTTTTTTTTTTCCTCCTGGGCCATTGGTGTGGGATTTTGCATTAATCTGGTCAGAAGTTGGGCTGGGTTTGAGATTTGTTTTTACTATGGTTAACTTTAGTGTACCACAGGCTTCAAATTCCTCTACTGACACCTTTGTGTTTAGGGTAGGGTTGATTTACCAGAATAATGTCTGTTAGATCTTAAGCTATAGTTCTACCATTTGTGCTATGCCTCAGAGAGGGTTTGTTTGCATGCTCTTGTTTCTGTCCTGTCCTTCTCTCAGCAGTATTCTGCCATTACTTATTATTCAAAGCTTGTTAACTTGGCTGTTGGGGCAGTGTGGGGAACATTCTTGAGTCAAACTAAATCTCATTCTTAGGCAAGCATGTGGACTTCACAGTTCTGCTGCCCCACCTTCAGGAGTAGGTTTTTTTGCCCTCTCTCCCTTCATTCAGCTGCAATGAATTTTCACCACTGTCCAGAGGGTAGCAGTTTTCTTGTCCTACCCCTCACAGATTAAGGCTTTTGTTCCATAAGAGTGATACAGGAGCTCCATAAGGGAGATAGCATCTAGGTGGAGTTTCTTGCCCTTCAGCATGACTACTGTTTTCCTCCCACAGGTCTGAACCACAGTAGACATCTTTTTAGGGATCTTTCTGATCTTTTCTCTGAGTATCCTATGAGATTCATGGAGAAACAACCTGAAAGAGAGTACAGATTCCCTCAAATTCTACAGTTTCCAGAGGTTCCACATGCAGTCTTCAGGACCTTCACACTGTCTATCAGCCCACACTTGGCCTTCACCAATTTATCAGTTATCTAAGTAAGCTAGTCTTATTGATGTCTGTATTCACCCCTGCTAAGTGAATGCTCACATTTCCTCTCTCCCTGAAGATGCCTGTGTCTCCTTAGATTTTGGGCTAGTTGATTGTTATGAAATCTTATCTCTGTTGCTTTGGAAAAAAAGTCATAAATTTGAGGTTAATCCAGTTCTTTCTTTTTTTTTTATATGGGCAGGAGCAACATTCTTTCCAGTTCTCTACACCATAGAGAGAAATCCAAAAGTCCCTTTAATTTATTTTTATATTGCTAGTGCCTTGCAAAATACTTGGAACATATTAAACACTCAATAATTAATGCAATGAATGTGTGAAATGTACATGTATGCATGAGCAACTTTCCTCATGAAACTGGAACAACAGGGACACACACCACAGAGCATCAGATGGGGCTAGTATATCATAATACTGTGCAACATATCACCTCTATCATTAGGCTGATTTGGTGAATTCTAGTTTTCCTCTTCTACTTTCTACTTATTTTTTTTACTACCATCTACAGAAAGAGGCTGAATTAAATTTTAGAATATCAAGTACTTTAAAATTTTGTGACAAATAAACAGTCATATGTTTTATATATAAAGCAAAACATAATTTTTCTTGTGTGGTGTGCAATATTTTGAAATATTAACTAAGTTGTTTTATCCCCTCTTGGAACTTTTTGAATTCCACAGACATTTACCAAACCCAAAGAGTCAAGAAATTCTGCTTCTCTTTTCTTTTTTTTGGAAAGGAAAAGCATAGCAAAGTAAAGATAATAAAGAATCACTTTGTCTAAAACCTTGCATGTTGGAGAAAACAACACATTTGGAAGAATATGTTTTCAATGACAGTCAGTATTTCCCCCATCCTAAGACCAGAAATATTTTCTTGGGTTGAGTTGCATAGCAAGAGCTTGGATACTGAGAAATCTCTTAAGAAGTGGCCTTGTATCCTAGTAACCTCAACCCTGGACTGAATCTGGAGATAGGGCTGGAATAAGAGTCATCCAAGAGAGCACCTATCTCTGGGTACAGCCCAAGGAGCTAACAAAATCTTATAATGCCCATTATCTAGCAGGTAGGTGCACAGTAGAGTTAAAATGGCTGTCTGGTGGTTTAACCAGAGAGCTTTAGACAGCCCGTCTGAGTTTCTTTTTGCCCTAGAAGAGTGAGGAAGCACTGGAGAAGGGAAGGAAAGCCACTGAGAGAGTAAACAGGAGCTGGGGAAGCTCTGTGACCCAGACATGGAGGAAGGTTGCAGTGATCCATGTGGACTGATGAGTGAAGACTAGGCAAGGACATCTTACTGGATGCCCGTGTGTATTTCTGATGACATTCAAGGATCAGCTCTGCCCATTTATGAGTTTTTACCAGTGCTGCAATACTACAGAAATGCCACGAAATGTAGCTGCAACCTTGGAGATAGGATAAAGGGGACCCCAGGTTAGCTGAAAAAGTAGTGTCTACAGCATGGTAGGATGGGGGCTCAAAGTATTATAGAAGTCCACTCATGTACAGATAAAGCTATATTGCTGATGTGCCTCAATTTGTGAACTGAAATATGTAGTTGCTGTACATTAAAACAAAAACAAAACACTTGTCTCTTAAAATAGTCAATCTACAACAGACATCAATAAGCTTTTAAATACCAGTTGAAAATATTCTCTGGGGTATATAAATATATTAATGGATTTTGATTTGAAAATAAAAATGACCTCTTCTATGAAGTATACTTTAGTTGACAGTTTGGCTCCAGACACTGCAGTCAGTCCACAGTGCTTTACCATGACAGCCTTGGATCAACGTGAATCAAACTACAAGTGGAAACAAGATGTGAGGGTGAGCTGTGAATGCAGCATATAGTAGCATACAATAACAGCCAATACAGTCAGACATTCCTGGCATAAAAGTCAACCTTGCCTCTTATGAACTATGAGGCCTTGGGAAAGTCACTTCTCTAGAAGCTTGAGTTTCTCATCTGTCAATGTGGATAGTAACAGTATCAGTCTCATGAGGTTCTTGCAAGGATTAAACGGAATAATACATGTATAGCCCCAGCATACAAATAAGAAGTATTCAATAAATGCTAGCCATCATTATGCTCCAAAAGGGACTCAAACAATCAAACATATTGAATCATGGACCAGTCAAAATGTTTCCATGATGTAGTCCAGTTTGGTTAGAAGATATTTCTCTTCTCTCTTGTCTGCTTTTTTTCCCCCTTCCCTTTCCCATTACACTGTTCCTCTCTCTCGACTCTTCCTTTTTCCTCCTTCTCTCCCTTCCTTTTTTTCCTTCTTTTTTAACTTGTTCATTTTGGAAAAATTCATACACACACAAATGTAGACAGAATGATATAATAACCCCACATGTATCAAGGAGCCCTGGTGCTGCAGTGGTTAAGTGCTTGGCCGCTAACTGAAAAGTTGACAGTTTGAACCTACCAGCCGTTCTGTGGAAGGAAGATGTGTCAGTCTTCTTCTGTAAAGATTTACAGCCTTAGAAACCCTGTGGGGGCAGTTCTACTCTGCCCTATAGGGTCACTATGAGTCAGAATCGACTCGATGGCAACAGGTTTATGTATCACCCAGCTTCCAGCAGTTGCCAGCCCTTTGCCAACCTCTAGCCTTTTTTCTTATATTTTCACCTTTGTTCCATGTTCTTTTCTTCATCTTTACTATCATATAACCACTTCTCTATCAACTCTCACTATTTTTTTTGACCTCATTCACAAAAAATGACTCACTTGTTGATCCTTGATTATAATAGATTTAGGTAACGTTATAACCATATATGATCTATAAGAACTAACACTGTTGTTAAAAAAAAAAAAAAAAAAAAACCTTAGATCTCTGACTTTCTGTCTATTGACAGACCATGCTGGTTCCATTTAACCTCATCAAGCTTATAAAATACCAAAAGATGAACAACTGTGACTCATAGAGTTTATTTTAATGATAAAACAAAGCAATTTTACTGCATTTTTGTGAGATTAGATCATTTAAAATCTAGCTTCAGTTTTTAATTGCTATTTTACTTAACATTTACATGTAACATAAAATTTTAAATTCCTGCAAATGAATACTTCATGTACAGTTAAGAATATGACAGGTGTATCTGTAATTTATGCCAAACAACTATGGTAAGTCAGAACATAAAATTTAAAGATACACTAATAAGGATTTCCTTAAAGTAATAGATGATAAATAGTTTTAAATTTGAAAGTACTCACCATTACAAAAATACATGTTTTAATTAAAAAATTTTAAACTGATTTCTCAAAATATTAAAATGAAGTAAATTTTAATATCTCTCAAAACTATTTATCCATTTATTAATTTAATGTGCATCATTGAGCAGAACTATGTGTCAGGTACAGTTCTAGCTGAGGACAATGAAAGTGAATAAGATACTCTCTATGATCAAGTAGCTCAAAGTTTAGGATGTAAGCAACTGAAAAACGAGAAGGAGTTTGAGAAATGAAGATGCTGTAGGGGCATCCCAGATAGCAGCCACAGCATGTGGAGAGGCTTGGAGAAATAAAAGATGTGGCACTTTTGGGAAACAAGCAAATCTTTGAGGACAGGAACCATGTCAAGTTGCTCTCCACTGTATCTTTAGCATAAACATAGTAGAAGTTCAACAAGTATTTCTTGAATTGATTGATTGAGAAACGTATTTGGGACATTAGCAGATAAAGTTGAAAACCTATTATGAATGATTTTACAGGCCATAATAATGGGTTGAGACTTTATCTTATAGTACAGCACTCACTGAAATATATTCTATACAACACTAACTCTATGGAAAATTAAGAGGTGTTATGTGCTCAAGAAAAGTCTAAGAAACACTGATTGCATGAATTTAAACAATTCTCTTTCCTGAAAGACTTCTTAGATTTTAATATGCTAGTATTGACTGTGATCCCTATGAGAGGTTTAGGTTAAACTGTTTTCCAAATTTCTGTGACTGAGACTCCACCCCACTACCCCCTCACCTTTGCTTCCAACCCTGCTCATAGGACTGTGCTTGGTGCTGTACATGTTGGGAAAAGCTATCTAGGCAGTAGGTATCTGTGGGAGGGCTGCTGAAGGCATAGTTAGTAGAGAACTAAACTACGGTCATAATTGTTTTTTAGAAAACTTATTTTGGTACACAGATTAATTGCATGATGACAGAACTGGCATTGGGGAGATCCACTGGAGATTATTGCTGTTAAACAAGGAAGAGGTGCTGAGGCCTGAATGTAGACATTACCAGTGAGGGTAGAGGGGAAGATAGCAGACGTGACACGTTAAGGGTGTAGAATGGAGAGAATTTAGTAACTGAATCGATGCAGAGGTACTAGAGAGAGAAAGTGTTTGGATGATTTTCAGGTTACTGTCTTGGCGACTACAATGGAGATGCCAATAAAAAAGAATGTGGATTATAGGAAGAGAAGGAGTTTTGGAGGGAAATACAATACAGTCAGTTTTAGGCAATTGTGTTGAAGGTTCATGTGGGTAGACTAGTATTCAGGTTACCGTTAGATATATTGGTTTGGACCTTAGAAGAAACTAGAGATCACAGTGAAAACTCTGAGAATGGCTTTTCCAGAGCTACTCAGAATGTATTTCCTCTCTCTTCCATAGCCATTTAGATATTTGGAGTCAAGTATTATGGCACCCCTGAGCCTGAGTCTGAATCGACTAGATGGCAAAGGGTTTTTTTTTTTGGTAAAACTTCCATAGGGTGAAGACTTAGTTTACATAAATAATTTGATCTTTGTCCTTGATTCTTGGAAAATAACCTCTAAGCCTTTAGAATTTCCCAAATGATAGGAATGTCTTTGTTTTGCTAATAAGTTGACTCAGGTAGTGGGGCTGAGCTGCCATACCACATGATATCAGTCTAACCTCTAGGGAAGAGAGGGGCTGGAGATTGAGTTCAACCACATGGAGAATGAGCAAATCAATCATGCTTACATAATGAAACCCAGTGAAAACTCTGGGCACCAAAGCTTAGGTGAACTTCCTTGTTGGTGATAGACATCTATGCATAGTAATATGTAATGTGTTTTGGGGGCATAGGAGCTTCACACTGGGGACCCTCCTAGACCTTGCCCCAAACATCTCTTCATTTGTATCCCTTTTGCTATAATGAAACTGTAATAGTAAATATATATAGCACTTTCTTGAGTTCTGTGAGTGAGTCAAACCCAAGTGGGTAGAGGGAAGCCCTGAATTTGTAGTCAGCAAATCAGGCTTGGCAGTCTGAATGGCTGTGCTTTTTAACTTGAAATTTGACCTTGCTCTGAGTGGTTAGGGTCAGAAGAAGAACTGCATTTACACTTGGCGTCAGAGAGGATATTTACAGAGCGTGTTAGAAGGCATAGACACCATGCCTTCTTTTTGCTAGCCTAAACAAACATTGCTAACATAAAATCATGTCTGTACTATTTATTCACGTAGTTTCCTTCCTCTGAATGCATTGAATTTGTCAATATTTCCCCTACGATACGGTGTCTCACTGAACCTTAATCATTCTTCCATAATGTCACATATTATTACTTTACGGAACTGATTTCCTTGGTATTTTCATAACCTCTTCCTTGTTCAAAATGGCTCTAGGACATTTACTACATCTTTCTACCTAACCCTTTAGCAGCTATGCCCCTTGAATTATAATCACTCCCTGATATACTAAGGAGCCATGGTGGTACAGTGGTTAAGCTCTCAGCTGCTAACTGAAAGGTGGACAATTGGAACCCACCAGCCACTCCATGGGAGAAAGATGTGGCAGTTAGCTTCTGTAAATATTACAGCCTTGGAAACCCTATGGGGCAGTTCTATTCTGTCCTGTAGCTTCGCTATGAGTCAGAATCAACTCAACAGCAATAAATTTGGTTTCCGGTATACTATCACTGAATGAGACCTCTGCAGTGTCTGCCTGAGTAAATATATTATAGCACAACTGTGAAATATTACCATATAAATCTCTAGAGCTGAGGTGGCCTGAGTAAACTCTTGCCGGGCTAAATCTGACATTTTATTTTGGGAGTGGACTCTAAAGTAATTGTCGATGGATCATTCTAACTCTTAAGATTCTTGTCTCGGTCTAGGAAGGAAAGGAAGAGTTACTGTTCTTCAATTCTTCAACTACAGTAGACTTCATAATAAAATTCTTACCACTTATTGAAGGCTTTATATTCCATTAGAAGTCCCTGGGTTGTGCAAATTGCTAAGCACTCGGCTACCGCCTGAAAGGCTGGTGATTTGAGTTCACTCAGAAGAAAGGCCTGTCAGTCTACTTCCAAAAGTTCACAATCATTGAAAATCCTGTGGAGCACAGTTCTACTCTGACACATATGGGGTTGTTGTGAGTCTGAATCGACTTGACGGCAACTCATTTGGTGTTGGATTATTTATTGGGTACTCTGTGTCAGATAATCTAATTTATTCCACTCAACAACCTTAAGGGGAACTTTACACTTTCCTGGAGAGAAAATAGAGGCTCAGAGAGATTAACTTGCTCAGGTTTCGCCATTTGAAGTTGGGATTTGAACCAAGATCTGATTGAATGCACACACTTTTGATCTCCATTCTATAATACTTCTTGGGTGTTATTCATTCTTTGAACATGGAGCTCTGCATCTCCCTAGTTCTCTTCTTCAAGAATTCTAATGTCCATGGTACAGAACAAAAGTAAAATTTCCAGTAAAGAACAGACAGTAATTATTTATTTCTTTCCAGTAAATATTTAAACTTGCTACCTCTTGACTATAGGTTTTTATGCAATATATTTATTGCTGTTATAAGTCAGGGTTCAGATGAAGTGTTTATTTTGTGTAAAAAAGCAAAAAGTGGCTGAGGAGGTTTTCCTCTAGATTGCTAATGGCTTTTGCTGAAAAAACCTTCGCATGACTGGGACAAATACTCTTCCTGAGATGTCCCGTGGTATACTTTCTCAAGGGTTTCCTTTTCTGGGTGATGTGTTCACTTTGATCACTCTCTTTTTGATTTTTATTAGATCTTTCTTCTGTAATTCCCATGTGGTAACTCTTACTGGTTTGTGTCTATTTGCTCTAGAAAGATTAAGGGGATTAGGAAAGAGCTGGGGGAAAGTAATACTGGGGGGCAGTTTTAGGGAGATATGGTGTGGGTGGAAAGAAGGAGCCCTCTCTTGTCCTCTTAAATCTCTAGGAAAATGTAATAAGACTGAGCCTGGCTCTCACCTCTCAGAGATATGACTATCACTTGTGTAATTTGACAGATGTGGGTTAGGCTATGTATGTCAGGAATGGAGTTTTGGGAAGCAAGTTCATTTAGGCGTGTTAAGCTTTAGAGTAATTTCTGGTGGGTGAAATTCTGTATGGATTATAAAAAAAAAAACCTGTTTTGGGAGATGATCTTGATTAGGCTTCTTATTAACAGGATGTGGCATTATAAGGAAGGAGCCCTGGTGATGCAGTGGTTAAATTCTTCACTGTTAGCTGAAAGGTCACAGGTTCAAATCCACTAGCTGCTCCATGTGAGAAAGATGTGGCAGTCTGCTTCTGTAAAGATAATAGCCTTGGAAACCCTATGGGGCTGTTCTACTCTGTCCTATAGGGTTTCCATGAGTTGAATCAACTTGACAGCAACAGGTTTGTTTGTTTTTGGCATCGATGGGGAAAAGGATTATTTTCTAGGGGCTTTAAACAATGAGAAGCTGAGGATCTGCATCCCACTTGGAGCAATATGACACTGACATGTATAGGGAGTCATTTCTCTATTTCACCATTCAGGGAAGGTCTACTCAAGGGGCTTCATACAGCATTTCACAGAGGCAGTGTGCACCTCAGTGGGAGGGGGTCTTGATGGGTGTTTCTAGGGAGCGAGAATCTACTGCTTTAGAGCCAGGCCAAGCTCACCCCTCAGGTCTCTGGTTTTTGGATTGATATTGCAAACTACTGATAGGTAGGAATTCAGCTCTCCTGGATTCTTTTTATCTATATCTGTCTGTCTGTCTGTCTATCTATCTATCGGTCATATTTCTGTGCTATGACTGACAGAATATGAAGATCATGGTTATGCATGTTAGGGAACATAGAATGTGGGTTTAATCATAAGTAAGTGGTGGAATCCAGTAGAGACAAAATATAGAGAAATAGGGGTTTGTATTCTTTCGGGTATGTGTTGTTCTCTTGGGCTCAGTGGAGAAAAATTTAGCAGGTTTATTGCAAACCCGAGGATGAAGCAGGAAATCTTAAACAGGTTTGTACCTAAGACACTTTGGATTTCAAAATTGTTTGCTTCCAGGCAAAGGGAAAACACAATCAGCAGATAAATGGCTCAGAATTCGGTATGAGAATAAGAACTGCTGCTGAAGCTTTGGAGGGAGAATATCAGAAACCCAGAGTGGAAATGTGTCCATGTAGACATTAGTTTTTAATTTTTTCATAATATAAGAGACTGTGAGAGGATTAAAGAAGGGAAGGAAGATACTCAAATACAACAAATAATGCTGATTCTTATGGTAGATATCTGTTTCTTGAATTTTCTCTGCTTCTATTTGAAAGCTACCTCAACCCCAGGCCATGTAATTCTGGTTGGACAACTATCAAAGGGGCCTTACCTTCCCTGTGATAGGGCTGGGGGCTTGGGAGGGAGTAAGGGGGCGATACAGGAGATCTAGGCTAGTCAATAGGATTTCTTCTTCCTCCCACAAACAGTGATTGGTCCATGGATGAGCACATGCCCTAGGCAAGAGCAATTAGCATCTTTTTCTGTAGACTGATATGGATGCTGAAAAAGAGTCTCTCCTTCTAAAATCGTAAGTGCTAAGGACCACATTTGTTGACTCTTGGAGAGAGTTTGCCTGATAATGCGGTCAACATAGGTGTTATGGATTGAATTGTGACACCCCCCTCCAAAAAAAAAAAATGTGTGTCAACTTGGCTAGGCCGTGATTCCCAGTATTGTGTGATTGTCCTGAATTTTGTCATCTGATGTGATTTTGCTATGTGTTGTAAATCCTACCTCTATGATGTTAAGAAGGCAGGATTAGAGGCAGTTATGTTAGTGAGGCAGGACTCCAACTACAAGATTAGGTTGTGTTTTAAGTCAATCTATTTTGAGATATGAAAGAGAAAAGCAAGCAGAGAGACAGGGGGACTTCATACTACCAAGAATGCAGAACTAGGAGGGGGGTGTGTCCTTTGGACCCAGGGTTCCTGTGCTGAGGAGCTCCTTGACTGGGGAAGATTGATGGCAAGGACCTTCCCCCAGAGCCAACAGAGAGAGAAAGCCTTCCTGTGGAGCTGGCACCCTGAATTCAAACTTCTAGCCCTTCTAGACTGAGAGAATAAATTTCTCTTTGTTAAAGCCATCCACTTGTGGTATTTCTGTTATAGCAGAGTGCTAGATAACTAAGACAACAGGACAGTGGTGAGCTGAAAAATGGAGAGTGGGAGAGAGACAGGCAGAGAATATGAATAGGAGAGTGAATGAGAGAGAATAAATGAGCTGATCACTTCTTTTGAACTCCTGGACTCAGCTATGGCTGAAGTTAGCCACCCTTGAAATTCCCAATTGCATGGATTGTTTTTATGAATGAGAGTTTGAGTTCAATTTTTATCACTTGAAAAACTGAAAAGGAATTTTACCCTAGCTTAGCCCAGAGAAGATGCAGAGGCAAATTAAGAAACAGACTGGAGCTTTTAAAACACATCTGAATGTGCATAAAACGAATAGGGAGACAGAGAGGAAGGACATCTAGAGGCAGAAAGAGGAGTGGCAGAAAGGAAGGTTTATGCTACCATTAAAAGTACATAAAAGCAAAAACTGTTGCTGATGAGTCAATTCCAACTCATAGCGACCCTATAGGAAAGAGTAGAACTGCTCCATAGGGTTTCCAAGGCTGTAATCTTTACAGAAGCAGAGGTAGCAGACTGCCACATCTTTCTCCTGTGGGGAGGCTAGGTTTGAACTGCCAACCTTTTGGTTAGCAGCTGAGTGCTTAGCTGCTTCGCCACCAGGGCTCCCTGTTAAAGTACACAGCCTTGAGTAAGTCAAAAAATAAGAGAAGAGTTTGGGAGAAGAGCACATGGTCAAGTACACATCGGTTTTCTCTGGACCCAAGAATGCACTGGCTTATGAATTATGATAGCAGCAATTCCTATTAAAACATCTTTTGAGGAAAAATCATCAGTCAATACAAACGTGGGAGCAAAGGGTACACTTGTCTAGCCTCAAGAGTTGTTGTTATGTTGTTGTTAGGTGTCATCCAGTTGGTTCTGACTCATAGCGACTCCATGTACAACAGAATGTAATGCTGTCTGGCTGTGTACCATCCTCACAATTGTTGCTGTCTTTGAGCCCATTGTTGCAGCCACTGTGTCAGTCCTTCTCATTGAGGCTCTTCGTCTTTTTCACTGACCCTCTACTTTCAAGAGGTATAGGCCAAAGGAATTCTAGAGGAGGAGGCAGAGGCAGCAGTTATACTGGCAGGATAACAACAAATGGGACTAGAAGGCCTTGGAATCTACCAGGGTCAGATGAACGCAGAGTAAAGAGTAGGAGACTTGGATTATGGGGGTGGTGCAAAGCCACAGGTTTTGCTTGGAGGGTTGCTTGTTATAAATACAGGGTCCCCTGCTCACAGGAAAGAATAGCATCTTTGTCCCTGGAAAGGAACCACACTCAGTTGAGGATTAGGGTATTAGGAATCAAAAAGGACATGGCAAGGAAAATCTTTTGTTGTTATTAGGTACCGTCAAGTCAGTTCTGACTCATAGCAATCCTACATACAACAGAACGAAACACTGCCTGGTCCTGTGCCATCCTCACAATTGTTATGCTTGAGCTCATTGTTGCAGCCACTGTGTCAATCCATCTCATTGAGGGTCTTCCTCTTTTTTGCTGACCCTCTACTTTACCAAGCATGATGACCTTCTCCAGGGACTCATCCCTCCTGATAGGCTCTAGAGGGTTAGATATATGAAGAGGATACCCAAAGGAAGAAGAGGATCTCAGGAAAGAGCTCAGTACCAGAGGATTCACTATTATATTTTTCTAAAGTTTATTAGAAACCGAGAGTATTCCAGGTGCCACTCTCCAAAAACAGGCAGTCTATATATATATAGGGCAGTGGGACCATGTTTTTAAAGCTGAAGCAGCAGAATTCTTTTCAAGTAAAATCATAAACGGATAAAATATTGATCTGTCTAATCAGGAAGTGCTTTTCTAGTTCACTTGACATGGGGATGTGCACATCTACCTGCTCAATGCCCACTATGTGCCGCTTCTGGAGACCAACTGGAGTTCCATTGGACATAGCATGAAAACCGAAGGAATTTTTGTGGCTCAGTTCAATTCCTTATGGTAGGAAAATACTGAGTGATCTGGGACCATAGCACTGGCTTTTAGTAAATACCATTTATTTGCCAGGTTTAAGTGCTGAATAATCTACATTTCCAAGGCCCCTGCTTGAGTGGCTGATGCCACAGCAGGTACCTGGTTGTGTATTTGGAGATTGAGATCCTGTCATCTCTTCTCTATTTTCATCACTGGCTGCGGCTAACAAGAAAGTGCTTTGTAAACCTACAAAGAGCTGTGAAAACATAATGGCATAATGGATTGTTTTTATTTTGATAGTGCTTCTCTCAGTGATGATGCACAATGTCTATGATCTTTTTCCTGAGTCCACATACACCACCCCACTCCACCTCCCCAAATATACCACCCCACCTCACCACCCCACCCCACCTCCCCACATATACCACCCCACTCCACCTCCCCACATATACCCCCCACCCCACCCCACTACCCCACACTAAGCTTCTACTCACCTTTCAAATTTCAGCATACGCAGTACCTCCTCTTGGAAGCCTCCCATGTCTTTTTTTCTCCAGACTGGTAGCATTTTTCACACTATACTGCAATTATTTATTTATTTGTCTATCTCCCCCTGCCCCCCGCCACCCCGTACCCCACCTCCATTAAATTGTGAGCTCTATAAGGATGGAACTAAAATTTTCATCTCTCTATTTCTGGTGCTTAACATAGAACCTATTTCCTTGTAGATGTGAAAAATATTTCTTTCATAAGTTGATAAATGCCAATGGAGAAAGAGACGAGAGATAGGAGCTAAGGAGGAGGGAACGGTCAGAGACATTTTATAACTTATCAGATTTTGAGAATTACACCTCATTTTATAACAACACAGAGTCTTAAGGAGTTTGGTTAATCTATTTCTCCAGACCAACAATAGTACCATCTAATGACCAGGATCCCAATACATAGACACAGAGCCCTCAAGACCTAGTTAATTCATGGATTCTCAATTCTTTGAATTTAGAGTTGAAACAAACTATAAAGATAATTTTGGTATCAGTATCTTGTTAATTTATGGCTAGCATCGCAGAAGGTTTGCTCTTGGTTGCTAACCAAAAGGGTGGTCGTTCGAATTCACCCAGTGGAGCCACAGAAGAAAGACCTGGCAATCTACTTCTGTAAGATTGTTGCTGTTAGGTGTTGTGGAGCTGATTTCAACTCATAGCGACCCCATGTGACAGAGTAGATTGAAAACCCTATGGAGCACAATTCCACTCTGACACATGTGGGGTTGCCAAGAGTCAGAATCGACTTGATAGTAATGGGTAATTTGTATATTTATTTTAAAATTCTGTTACTTAAATTTTCCATTTCCTGTTTGTTTCACGTCCTGATTGTTCCGTTCTACTGTGAGTTCTCGTAGAACTCCACTTGTCTCTTTTCCCTCAGTGTCTATCCCAGGGCAGGTCTCCGTAAATCTTGCTGATTGACCTACAAAGCAGGATTCCCTAGAACCATATTTGTCAAAGTACAGATTATGAGGCACTGGGAACAAGCATCCTAGTATTTCGATATTTAAATTTTATATTTACATGAAGACTGTCAAGTGTGTGCGCGTGCACGCACACACACACACTTTGGCATGTACTTCTGGGCAGTGCATTTCCCTTTTCCCCCACCTCTGAGAAAAAAAGTAATCAAGCAATTCCATAGCCAGGGTTTACTGAGAGTAATTGTACATTCAGCAATTAATTATAAGAAGCACTGTCTAAGTGTTGTAATAGCACAGTATTAATCTATGGAAAATAATTAATGCCTAAGTGACATCAGTGATGAAACTGCCTTCCTGTCTCAGATGGATGAGGCTGTAGCCAGTGTAGGAAAAGAGAAAATGTCTGGATGCAGTGGAGAGGAAGGACACAGAACTGACCTAACACCTAGTCAATTAGGGTGTCTTCTCTGGATTCCCCATCTTCATGGATCCTTTGGACCAGAAATCCAGACAGAATCTCAAGGGCTTTATCAAAGTTGGGATATGAGCCAGTTAATGTGAAATCAAGGTGGAGGCTTCTTTATTTACAACACATTAACCTCTCCAATCATCATTACCAATTACCGGTTGCCACGAATCATTTCCAACTCATGGTGACCCCATGTATGTCAGAGTAGAACTGTGCTCCATAGGGTTTTCAATGGCTGATTTTTTGAAAGTAGATTGCCAGGCCTTTCTTCTGAGATGCTTCTAGGTAGACTCACACCTCCAGCCTTTTGGTTAGCAGCTGAGCATATTAGCTATTTGCTTTGCCCATTAAGCCTGAGGAAACAGCACATAAACATTTTACATTTTAAAAATCTGCATTCTAGATACAATAAAATGTTAAAAAAAGAAAAGAAAAAAGCAAGTGTCCATTGAAAGACTTAGAGGAGAACACTGATAAATATTTATGAAATTTCAGCTTAAGAAAATCCTTTCTAGCTATAGCAACTCAGGAAGAAGCATTAAAAGAAAAGCACATGGACAGTGTATAAAGAACCTTGGACTGTTAAAAAAATAAACAAAATGTAAAGCAAACAAAAGATGTAGGAGAATTTGCTATCTACAAAGAAGACAAATGCCATTAATCAGTAAAGAATGCTTACAAATCAATATAAAAAAGGCTCACATCATAGTAGAAAAATAGGCAAAATGGTTTGCGTAGTCAGAAGTCCTTAAATGTATTATGCTTTATTAGAAGAAAGGGAATTGTCAGCTCACTAATTTCAGGAGAACATGTAGATTTCAGCTTGGCAATATGACGAGACAGGTGAGATGAGAAAGAATGAAAACTAGTTGCCCTCCAGTCTGCTCTGACTTGTGGCAACCCCATATGTGTCAGAGTAGAACTGCGCTCCATAGGGTTTCCAATGGCTAATTTTTCAGAAGTTGTTCACCAGGCCTTTCTTCTGAGGAGCCTCTGTGTAGACTCTAACCTTAAATTTCAGTTAGCAGCCAGGTGCATCAACCATTTGCAGCACCCAGGGACTCCAACGTGAGAAAAACTAGAATATTTGCATTCTTAAGAGTGCAAGACTGCACTGAGCCAAGAAATAGTTGGCATTTGAACAAATGAAGCAGAGGGATAAATGAGACTGCATAGAGCCTATCTCTATCTTAGTTGCCTCACAGACAAGGCCAGGGGTTCTGTGTCTGGTTGTGCATGCTAAGCTTGTACAATCTCAGAGCACTGTCCACATGGGTCTGTGAGAATAGCATCTCTCATGGATATGCAGTGTATACCTCTATAAAACAGCTCTGAAAGGGGCCCCTACCTCTTGCAATGATGTTAGAATTAAAAAAAGATTATGTTAAGGAGTAAATAATAGCCAGGAGCAGAACAACACGTGGTCTAGTTGCTAGATTTGGGTGGGCAGGCAATCTGGAGTGTTTCGGAAGAGGTTTGTGCAGTGTACAACGAGATCATAAGAAAATTGTCTTGGCTCATAGAGTAAAGAGATTGGTCTGAGTTCCTATGCTCAGCAACATCTTGGGTATCTTAGACCTGTTGTAACACCTGACATTTGATTGTAATAAGTTCAAATACCCTAAATATCTGTAGCTGTCTGTGGACTTATCTCTTCTGCCTGACTCCATCCTTCATGGGAGGAAAACCTAATACATTTTGTAAATGTCTTATACAACAAGAACAAAAACTATCCCTCTGTCTCTCTTGCTGTCTTTATCTCTCACTCATCTCTAACTGTATATGAAAGAAGCGTCTGGCAATTTCAGGGGTAGGTTGGCTTAAGGTGTGGTTAGACAAAGGGGGTTTAAAGGCCTGAGCACTTTTTCCTTGCCTCTCCATCTCTTCATTCTGCTTCCCTCTGTGCGTTGGCCTCATTTCCTCTTAATGCAGATGTGTTTCTCGATGTAGTCTGGAAAGATGGTTACAAACAGTCCTGGCTCACGTAATTTTTACTGCTCATGAACTCTGAGGAAGAAAAAGGCCACTCAGTAGCCCCTGCCACCTCCCAGCATCCAAAATTTAAATCTCATGGAGATCCTCAAATTGGTGTTGGTTGGTACAAAGACCCACCCCTTGGACTAAAGTAATCACTGTAGGTGAGGGGAGAGTGTTTCACGTGGTTATGATCTCACATGGACTCCGACCGGGCTCAACATGCTCGTCTCTGCAACTGGGGGTGGCCAAAGGCAATGAGAGTCAGTTCCGTCAGCACCACATGGGAAAGGAGTGGGGCAATTCCTCCTTGGAAAGAAGAATACTGGCCAGGGAAATAGATAGTCACTACAAATGTACAGAAAAACATTACAATGTCATGCACACATGAAAAAATGTACCACCTAATAGTAATCAAAGAAATGCAAAGTAAATGTGAGAGAATGCTTTCACTTGTCAAATTAACAATAGACAAATAATAACATTAGGTGATAGTGGGATGGAGGGATATCAGAAGTCTTTGATCAGCTGCTTTATAGAAATTTTTCTTGAGAAAATAATCATATTATCAAATAATATTTAATAGGAAAAATTTTAATTGTTATAAAAAAGCAGGAATTAGACTAGACAACAATGTCCTATTTTTATAGTTATTTTATAAAAATAATATATATACATAAACAGGCATACCTCATTTTATTGTAATTCCCTTTATTGAGCTTTTGCAGATATTGCATTTTTCACAAATTGAGGGTTTGTGGCAGCTATGCATCAAGCAAGTCTATCGGCGCCATTTTTCTAACAGAATGTGCTCACTTCATGTCTCTGTGTCACAGTTTGGTAATTCTCACAATCTATTTCAGATTTTTTCATTATTATTATATCTGCTATGGTGATCTGTGATCAGTGATCTTGGAGGTTACTATTGTAATTGTTTTGGAGCACCAGGAACCACGCCCATATAAAACAGCAAACTTAATCGATAAATGTTGTGTGTGTTCTCACTGCTCCACCGTCCGGCCGTTCCCCCATCTGTCTCCCTCTCCTTGGCCCTTCCTATTCCCTGAGACACAATAAAGTTGAAATTAGGCCAATTAATAACCCTACAGTGACCTCTAAGTGTTCAAGGGAAAGGAATAGTCACACATTTTTCACTTTGAATCAAAAGCTAGAAATGATTAAGCTTCGTGAGGAAGGCATGTCAAAAGCCAAAACCTAGGCCTCTTGCACCAAACAGCCAAGTTGTGAATGCAAAGGAAGAGTTCTTAAAGGAAATTAAAAGTGCCACTCCAGTGAACACACGAATGATAAAGCAAAACAGCCTTATTGCTGATATGGAGAAAGTTTTATTGGTCTGGATAGAAGATCAAACCAGCCACAACATTCCCTTAAACCAAAGCCTAATCCAGAGCAAGGCCCTAACTCTCTTCAATTCTATGAAGGCTGAGAGAGGTGAGGAAGCTGCAGAAGAAAAGTTGGAAGCTAACAGAGGTTGGTTCATGAGGCTTAAGGAAAAAAGCGGTCTCCATAACATAAAAGTACAAGGTGAAGCAGCAAGTGCTGATGTAGAAGCTGCAGCAAGTTATCCAGAAGATCCAGCTAAGGTAATGATGGAAGGTGGCTACACTAAACAACAGATTTTCACTGTAGACGAAAGAGTCTCATATTGGAAGAAGATGCCATCTGGGACTTTCATAGCTAAAGAGGAGAAGTCAATGCTTGGCTTCAAAGCTTCAAAGGACAGGCTGACTCTCTTGCTAGGGGCTAATGCAGCTGGTGACTTTAAGTTGAAACAAATGCTCATCTATAATTCTAAACATCCTAGGGTCCTTAAGAATTATGGTAAATCTACTCTGCTTGTACTCTATAAATGGAACAACAAAGCCTGGATGAGAACACATCTGTTTACAACGTGGTTTACTGAATATTTTAAGCCCACTGTTGAGACCTACTGCTGAGAATAAAAGATTCCTTTAAAATATTACTGCTCATTGACAATGCACCTGGTCACCCAAGTGCTCTGACGGAGATGTAGAAGGAGATTAATGTTGTTTTCATGCCTGCTAACACAACATGCATTCTGCAGCCCATGGATCAAGGAGTAATTTTGAATTTCAAGTCTTATTATTTAACAAATAGATTTCATTAGGCTATAGCTGCCATAGATAGAGATTCCTCTGATTGATCTGGGCAAAGTAACTTGAAAACCTTCTTGAAAGGATTCACCATTCTAGACGCCATTAAGAATATTTGTGATTCATGGGACGAAGTCAAAATACTAACATTAAGAGGAGTTTGAAAGAAGTTGATTCCAACCCTCATGGATGACTTTGAGTGATTTAAGACTTCAGTGGAGGACGTAACCACATATGTGATGGAAATAGCAAGAGAACTAGAATTAGAAATGGAGCCTGAAGATGTGACTGAATTTCTGCAGTTGCATGATAAAACTTTAAGGGATGAAGAGTTGCTTACAGATGAGCCAAGAAAGTGGTTTCTTGAGATGGTGAAGACGCTGTGAGTATTGTTGAAATGACAACAAAGAATTTATAATATTACATAAACTTAGTTGCTAAAACAGTGGCAGAGTTTGAGAGGAGTGACTCCAGTTTGGAAAGAATTTCTACTGTGGGTAAAATGCTATCAAACAGCATCAAATGCTACAGAGAAATCTTTCATGAAAGGAAGAGCCAATCAATGCAGCAAACTTAATTGTTGTCTTATTTTAAGAAATTTCCACAGCCACCCCGGCCTTCAGCAACCACCACCCTGATCAGTCAGCAGCCACCAACATCGAGTCAAGACCCTCCACCAGCAAAAAGATTATGACTCGCCGAAGCCTCAGATGATGGCTAAAATTGTTTTAGCAATGAAATATTTTTTAATTAAGGTATGTACATTGTTTTTTAGACATAATGCTATTGCACGCTTAATAGACTACAGTATAGTGTAAACATAACCTTTATGTGCACAGGGAAACAAAAAAAATTCACGTTACTTGATTTATTGCAATATTCACTTTATTGTGGTTGGCCTGGAACTGAACCTGTAATATCTCCAAGGTATGCCTGTTTGTATATGTATTTCCAGTGTTTGTCTCTCAATGGTAGGATTATGGATGGCTTTAATTTTCTTCATACTTTTATACATATCCCAATTATCTTCAGTGAATGTATATAATTGTGCTTATTTTCCTTTGTTTTTTTATTGTACTTTAGATGAACATTTACAGAACAAATGATTTCTCATTAAATAGTTAGTACACATATTGTTTTATGACAATGGTTAACAACTCCACAACATGTCAACACTGTCCCTTCTCAACCTCGGATGCCCTATTACCAGCTTTCCTGTCTCCTCCTGCCTTCTAGTCCTTGTCCCTAGACGGTTGTGCCCCATTAGTCTTATTTTGTTCTATGGGGCTGTCTAATCTTTGGCTGAAGGGTGAACCTCGGGAGTGACTTCATTACCGAGCTAAAAGGGTGTCCAGGGGCCATATTGTCAGGGTTTCTCCAGTCTCTGTCAGGCCAGTAAGTCTGGTTTTCTTTTTTTGTGAGTTAGAATTTTGTTCTACATTTTTCTCCAGCCCTGTCTGGGACCCACTACTGTGATCTCGGTCAGAGCAGTCAGTGGTGGTGGCTGAGCACCATCTAGTTGTACTGGACTCAGTCTGGTAGAGGCTGTGGTAGTTGTGATCCATTAGTCCTTTGAGCTTATCTTTTCCTTGTATCTTGTTTTCTTCATTCTCCCTTGCTCCCGAAGGGGTGAGACCAGTGGAGTATCTTAGATGGCTGCTCACAGGCTTTTAAGACCCCAGACGCTACTCACCAATAATTGTGCTTATTTTTTATTTCAATTTTGAGATATTAAAAATATAGCGCATGTCATGGGTTGAATTGTGTCCCCCCACAATATCTGTCAACTTGGCTAGGCCATGATTCCCAGTATTGTGTGGTTGTCCACTATTTTGTCATCCGATGTGATTTTCCTGTGTGTTGTAAATCCTGTCTCTATGATGTTAATGAGGTGGGATTATCGGCAGTTATGTTAATGGGGCAGGACTTAATCTACAAGATTAGGTTGCTTCTTAAGCCAATTTCTTTTGAGATATAAAAGAGAGAAGTGAGCAGAGAGAGACCAGGGGACCTAATACCACCAAGAAAGCAGTGCCAGGAGCAGAGTGCGTCCTTTGGACCTTGTGTTCCCATGTGGAGAAGCTCCTAGACCAAGGGAAGATTGATGGCAAGGACTTTCCCCGACAGCCGACAGAGAGAGAAAGCCTTCTCCTGCCCTACATTTGGACTTCTAGCCTACTAGACTGTGAGAGAATAAATTTCTCTTTGTTCAAGCCATCCACTTGTGGTATTTCTGTTATAGCAACACTAGATAACCAAGACAGCACATTACAAAGAATAATGTAAAAAATACTTATGTATGCACAACCCAATTAGCAATTATTAACATGTTATATTTGCTTCGTCTTTTTTTTTTAATAGAAGGAACGTTCTGTTTAACCACCATCCTAAGCACTATTCCCCTCTACTTCTCCAGAGATAACCACTATGATTAATATATAAACTTACAATCCATTTATATACCATTGTATAAATTGTTTTATTGAATTAATTTTATAATGAGAAAAAATAACATATCAATACACCATTAAAACAAACAAAATCCAAAAATGTCAATGGCTTACAACAAAAAGGTTTATTTCTTGGCACTGTTTCTGATTCCCATCCTTGGTACAGATGTTGTTTTCTTAATTTTTATGTTTCTTTGATCGTTTGAAAGAGAACTTATGAAGGTGGGGTGTTAACTAGATTGACTCATGAAGGCAGGGTGTTAACTAGATTAACTAGATAGATTCATTAGGGCTCAAATTGTTACTCTATACCATAAACTGCTTATTTGAGCTCATTGCTTTTCAAAAATAGTGTGATTTATTATCACATTCCAGCTTCTTCAGATGGCACTGATACACTCATGTGAATGTGCCTATAGCTAATAGAAACCCTTCAATGGGCAATAATAACACCTGCCAAATTCATTTAAATGGGCTTCTGCTCATGGGCTTCTATATGCTGCCTGCCTTGTATCTCAGTTCCCAGTATTCTCCTCAGGCTGCCATTGTTTGACTGCCTATTTTGGGTAAGCTTATTTGGTTCATCCTTGGAACCCAACCTCATTATTCCATATTCAGCCTCCAGCATCATTACCTAACACTGCCAGGTTCAGTTACTATTTTTTGAAAGCTCTTGTTGAAGGGCATGCTTCTCTTTCTCCATGCCAGCTCTGCAAGACTAGTTGGCCAGACCTGCTTCCCACATGACCTCCCCGTCAGAGGAGGAGGGGAGATGGGTAAACTCAAGCCACAGCTCTCTTTTAGTCTTAAATAATATATTGCTTTTTAAAATTATGTATGCAACACCCTATAATTTCAAAAATTTCATTTTAAGTGGGAAAATAGCATACACACAGGGAACACAGTTTCCTTTATGGTGAATGAGGTGAGTTCTTGCTTCTCTGGATATACTAATGACTTTTAGAAACAGAATTACCTCAATGCTAATAAGCACACTCAGTTTGGTGTGTCTGAACAAGGGAGCTCCATATGCCCAGAGTTGGAGAGGTGTGTGTGCTGGGGGGGCTTGTTCAAATTTGTCCTCTGAACACAGAATTGTCCAGTTTGGGTTCAAGCCACATTAACCTTCTGTCTTAGTCAACTAGTGCTGCTACAACAGAAATACCACAAGCAGGTAGATGGCTTTAACAAAGAGAAATTTATTCTCTCACAGTCTAGGAGGCTAGAAGTCCAAATTTATGATGCCACCTCCAGAGGAAGCCTTTCTCTCTCTGTTGGCTCTGGGAGAAGGTCCTTGTCATCAGTCTTCTGTGCTAGGAGATTCTCAGCACAGGGACCTCAGGTCCAAAGGACATGCTCCCCTGCTGGTTCTGCATTCTTGGTAGTAGGAGGTCCCCCTGTCTCTCTGCTCATTTCTCTCTTTTATATCTCAAAGAGATTGACTTAAAACACAGCCTAATCTTATAGATTGAGTCCTGCCTCATTAACATAACTGTGGCAAATCCCACCTCATTAGTATCATAGAGGTAGGATTTACAATACATAGGAAAATCACATCAGATTACAAAATGGTGGACAATCACACAATACTGGGAATCATGGATTAGCCAGGTTGACACATATTTTTGGGAGACACAATTCAATCCATAACACCTTCTTACCGGAACATGGAAGAGCCCAATAGGGCTGTGGAATTTGGGGCTCTCAGCTACCCGCCCTACCCTCATCTCAAGAGAATGTGGTTCTGAGTTCTGATGAATTTTGACTAGGTTTCTTTAGTTCTCTCGGAACAAATTGTATCATAAGCATATTTCTTCTATTCAGGTGAAAACTTTAGTTCTCTCCTCTTTTCCCAACCTTACTCCTATTTTCCTTTCCTATTTGTTGCCAACTGGGACTACACACCTTTGTGCCACTTTTAAGAAAAATACTGTTTTTCTGAATTCTCATCAAGGGAAAGGGAAGGTTGCAACTAAACACATTATGACTCTAATAGAAAATTATTCAAAGAAGTTTCCAAAATCAGTTAAAGCCCAGTTTTTAAATATTATTTTCTGAAATTCAGCATTTCAAACTTATGTTTGCAGACTGCTTCTTCTAGCCTAATGTGGATGAATTTATGGAAAGAAAAAAAATAAGCTAATGAAGTCTGTGTATGCTTTCAAAAGCGACTGTGATAATGCATGCAGTTCTCCATAATGCCAGGAAGGCACAGCAAATTACTGCAGCTGCTCCATCGATGGCGGTTTTCTTTTCCCTAATTAGTAGTTTCTTTTGTATTCTCACCAGAATCCATGTGACTATCATGAACTTTTTGTTTTCATTTTCCTCAAGTTGTGAGGTATTACAGGTACATGTGAAGCTATTTTTACTATGGGATAAGTTCTGGATAAATTAACACACGTTTAAAAAGAATGGTAGGAACAAAATGGATGTGTTCCGCAGCATCCAAGTGTAGCTCTTGCCTTGCCCAAATTAGAAGCTTTAATCAAAAACATAATAGGCTTTTGTGTATTTGCACATGAACATATGGCTGAGCCAAAAGAAAGAAGCTCAGAAGAACCCTCAATGTTGTTATTTGGACTGGCTTATCTATAGCAAACTGATGTAGAAAGAGGTAGTATGTGTTGTGTTTTATTTGCGAGTCATATGGATTACATGGCACCATGATGGCAGGAGGAGCACCTCATGAAATCCAGATCTACCCTGTTGAGGCTACGATTAGAGAAGGTTTGTATGAGGTCCTGTCAGTGGATTCTCCTCACTAGAAATCTCACACATCAGTTGGAACTAAGAGAAATAAACCCTTGGGATTATGTAACATGAAATTTCCCTTAAAAGCATGTCTGAAAATTTAAAGTGCAGCTGTGTCTGAGAGATTTAATTATCCCAAATTCAGACTTTGATTCCATTGTTTCAAACCCTGCTTCTGCCCTTGGGTGAATCAGTAGGTCAGTAGTATCACTAGGGTTGGTGTCACCCACTTTGGTAACTCATAGTGTTACCACCCACCCACCCCGCCCGTGGACCTCCTCCCATACCAGACCATACAGAATCCTTAGTAATGTTTTTTGTAGTAATGTTACTTGTAAATCATAATTCCCATATATCATTCCTTCTTTTTCTTTAATTACTACTTCATTCTCAATAAAAGTTATTGATATAGGTTCTCAAATACTAATTACCACAATATTGTAGCTAAAACACCAGAAAATTTGACAAAATAAGTGACTATAAGAACACCGGCAGCATTGAAAACAACAGCATGCGCTTGTGGCACATGCAGATGAAACCACATGATTCAAAGTCTCATTGTTTAATTGGGTGGTAATGACAGCTCTGACCTGAGTGCATTAGAAGGTTCAAAAAGTCAATTAGCATAGAGTTTTAGCCTTGTGGGTATACTGATACATGTAAGCTGGGCTTATGAAAAATGTTTATGTTGTAACTAGCTAAAGGGATATTTTTATAGACAGTCATTTTGATGTCCCCCCCCATTATGGATTGAATTGTGTCCCCTCAAAAAATGTGTATCAACTTGGCTAAGGCCATGATTCCCAGTATTATGTGATTGTCCACCATTTTGTCATCTGCGGTGATTTTCCTATGTGTTGTAAATCCTACCTCTGTGATGTTAATAAGATGGGATTAGCAGCAGTTATGTTAATGAGGTAGGACTCAATCTACAAGATTGGGTTGTGTTTTAAGTCAATCTCTTTTGAGGTATAAAAGAGAGAAGCAAGCGGAAAGACATGGGGACCTCATACAACCAAGAAACAAGAGCCAAGAGAATAGCACATTCTTTGGACCTGGGGTCCCTGAGCTGAGAAACTCCTTGATTGGGGAAGATTGATGACAAGACCTTCTTCCAGAGCTGACAGAGAGATAAGCCTTCCCCTGGAGCTGGACCCTGAATTTGGACTTCTAGCCTCGTAGAATGTAGGAGAATAAATTTCTCTTTGTTAAAGCCATCTGCTTGTGGTATTTCTGTTATAGCAGCACTAGCTGACTAAGACACCCCCCAACAGTGTCACCTGGTGTGATCTGCACCCTCCTGCATCCTCCTAGTGATGCCACTACAGTAGGTCCTACTTTGTAGATCTGAACATTGGGATTGATTCTAACATCAGTTTGTGAATATCAAGGTGCATGAGTAAAGGGGACAGTCATCAGGTACATTTTTGGAAGGTGATTTTTTACAAAATTATGATTTATAATGCCACTGAAAAACTCTATCTTCCTTTCCAAATATAAAGCTCATTATCCTGTGTATAACGAATATATTGAAGTTAGAACTGGCTAATTTCAATTTGGAAACAGATGTAACTTTCTTGATCTCCCTTTGACTCTAATTTTTTACAACTATTAAAGGCGAAAAATGGAGTAATGGTTAAGATCTCAGGCTCTGGCATCAGACAGACCTAAGGTTGAATCCCAGCCTTGCAATTTACAAGCTGTTTGATTTGGGGCAAATTATTTACCCTCTCTAGGGTTCAGTTTCTTCATTTATAAAATGGGAAGACCAATATTACCCACTTTAGAGAGCAGTTGTAAGCATTATATAATGTGTGAGGCACATGACTTGGCCCAGATTAGCTCTTTTAATGAAGATAAAATGTAATAGCAAATTAAAAACTTCTTACATTTTACTTGACATTAATAGGTGCTTATAAAATGTTAATTCCTTTGCTCTTCCATTTTCCTTTGCCTCTTACTATAAAATAATAACAGATATGGGGAGAGGTGGAGGTGAGGTTATCAGAATGTGGGGATACAAGTGACAATAAAGATGTTTTACTGAAAATTTTTCTTTAGCTTTTAAAAACCGTTAAGTATCTCCCACCCTCCCTTGCCCCCAAGCCAGACATGATATCTGAAGAAGCAGTGACAAGAGGGCTGGGTGTCATGTAGATCTACCACATCTATCTTTGGTGACATTCAGTTTCTGTGAGGACATTTACTCTACCACATCTCCCATTAGTTGAGCGTAAAGTAAGTAGAAGTTGATGTTACTTGCAAATCAGCTTATTTCTGAGAATCTGAATGTGATCATTACTTGTCTCGCCGCATTTCTCTCACCCTACTCATCTGTCATCCTTTCTCTTGCTTTCCAGTTTCTCCCTTTTCCTTTTCGTCTCTTGGAAATTAAATCAGAAAAGATTCCAAAGAAACTTTAGATTTTGCCATTTTAAGTTGAGATCAAGGGATTCCATATTGTGTAACGTTGAAGTAAGTGTGGGTTATGTAATATATTACCTTTACAGTATTAAATCTTCTGATACTTTTTCAATTATAACATGATTTGAGTGAAGAAGACAAAGTTTTAGTTTCACCATATTTTTGGCAGAGAAAACTTTTCTATATGGCTCTTATTGATCATGATACATGAACGAATTTCAGTCACACAAGACTGATGACTCCAGGTATGAAGCTCTGAATAGGTTTTAAATTACTTAGTCATCAAGTGATTATAGAAGGATTACAATCTTTGGTTTTCTAAAGTGACATTTCAAGATAAAACAATTAGCCAGAACACTTTTTTCCAGTAACAGTAGAAGGGCAGTAAAGGGTAGTATTTAATTAAGATGATGAGACACCATTTAAGACCACTTTAATTGAAGTACTCTAATTTCTTATTCTTATCTCAATTTGAATATGTTTAAAAGATAAGGCATCTGGGATTCCTTTTTTTGTAGGGCCAATGTGTTTGTTTCTTACAGCTAATGTAACAAATTAACACAAACAGTAGCTTTAAACAACACAGATTTATTATCTTATAGTTCTGGAGGTCAGAAGTCTAAAATGGGTCTGCAGAACTGTATTCCTTCTCAAGGCTCTATGGGAGAATTTGTTTTCTTGCCTTTTTCAGGTATAGAGGGTGCTCGTGGTCCCTCCCTCTATCTGCAAAGCCAGCAGTGTAGCATCTTCTCTCCTCTCTGACTTCTGCTTCTGTGGTCTCCATCTCCTTCTCTCTCTCTTATGAGGACCCTTGTCATTACATTGGGCACACCCAGATAATCCAGGATAATCTCCTCATCTCAAAATCCTTAATTTAATCACATTTTCTTTACCATGTAAGGTAACATATTCACAGGTTCCAGGGATTAGGACATGGACATCTTTGGGGGACCATTATTCAGCCTGCTGCAGTCAACATCAGAATTCTAAACTCTGTGGAAAAAGGGAAAAAAGAGTTGGTGAAACCTCCTTCTAGGAATCAAGGTCATAAAAGGCAAATCAAAGATGAAAAATGGGCATGATGAGAAATGACAGATGAATAACAGCAATAAATAACATGTCACAATGCAGCTGCAAATGTTTCAGATATGTAACAAGGATGACTGCCCCAAAATATTTTTGGTAGCTTACTAACAGCATACAAAGCGGATAGAAAACAGGTAACAGAGTAAGAGATGGGTGGGATAAAGAAAGAGCTGTCAGAAATGTGACAACTTAGAGAATGGATTGCTGAATAGAGCAACACTTTTCGATTCCCAGTTTTCACTGGTGATCAGATATTTGACCTGAATGAGACCAAAAGAACTCAGATTTTATTATAAGGAATACAATTTTGAAACTGATTTATTTTTTAAGCAAATTTTTTTTCTAGCTTATTAAATGTACATTTAAGAAGTCAAATAGTCTGATGTGGTATAAAAACTTAATTTATACTTTGGAAAGTATCAATTATATCTACAGAACTTATTTAAGTATACAGTAATTCATTGTCCAAAGATATATGTATGTTAGAAAACCATAACTTTCCTCCTTTGGTAATAAAAGCAGAAAGATGAATCTCCTACATCTATCTCCACCTGCACCTCCCCTCCCCTTCCCACCTATATAAAACAAGTATATGTTTGTATTTGCAACACAGGAGGGGCTAATTGTACCTCTCAGGAACTTTGATGGGGCTGCAGAATGCTCAGAGTACAACAGTTAACGAAAACCAATGGGATAAGAGGTACACTATATGACATCGACTGGAATTATAAAAGGATTTAGCTGAAAAGATACAGATCAGATGTAGATATATCCTAAAGTCTATGAAATCCTAAAGGACATGCATATAGGATGAGTAAGTAACAGCCCCTCCGAAGTTCAGAGTACTAGAGCTAGCAGATATAATTTGAAGCTTGGAATGGGTAAATTAGTAATCAGTAAAATTGTTAACGGTAACACCTCACATCTATATTTTCTCCTTGGCTTCAATGCGTTATACTCCAATGGCTCCTTCTGTCACTGATTTCTCATTTACTTTCTCTTTTTTATGGTTCTCTTCTAATCCTTCCTCTCTAAATATAAGCCCTTCCCAAATATACTTGTTAGGTGCGGTCGAGTTGATACATGCCATCAAGTCCATTCTGACTCACAGTAACCCTATATGACAGAGAGAAACTGCCCCACAGGATTTTTTATGCTGTGATCTTTATGAAACCAAATCACCAGGTCTGTCTCTCACTGAGCCACTAGGTTGGCTCAAGCCGCTAACCTTTTGGTTAGCAGCTAAGCACCTAACAATTGCGCCACCTTATTATCTATTTCTTTCTAAGTCCTCTTGGTGATCTTCGTTGTCAGAGATCCTCATTTGGGCTTAAGGTGGAATTTGGACATGAATGAGCATATGTGATAAACTAGTGTGTGTTTTATTTGCAGGAGAATTTTTGGCAGAGGTAAAATAATGGTTTTTAGTATTAATACTGTGATCATTATTTTCTGGGCAGGCAAATAATTAAGGCCCAGGAGAAACTGGGCATGAGGAAGTTTTTGTCTTGATACTTGGCCTGAACTCAGTACAGGGATGTAAGCCTTGCAAAGAAAAAACAAAACAAAATTATTTTCACAAGAAGTAGTCAATGTGATGCAAAGGCAGAGGACCCTGCTTTAATAGCTTGGTGACACAGTCCTACAAAGAGGGGAAGGGAGGCATTTCCCTCACTTCTTAACAGAATAAACTTGCTTAACACAATGAGAATGTCAGGGAACACAGTGTCACTTTGGTACCTTTTGATGCCATAGAAAATAACATCATTGGCACAGATGTTGGCATTATCATGGAGTAGGGAGGCATCATTTCATAGTGCCTGCTTCATTTGGAAGAGAATGTCGAAGGGGAGTTAGCAAAGCTACTGTGAAGAAGATACTGTGAACAGTCCCTGGGTATCATCAGAAATACCTGGGGAAGATATTTAAGTTTTCTGAGGGCATCTATTATGTAGGTGGAGCCAGGAAGCAGCGAAATGTGAATTAATGACATTTATCTTATCTCGTTTGTAGCCAGGGCTGGGGAGACCTGGGAAACTTGGGTTTAGATGTATCTTCATCTGTGACTTTCATGAACTGACTTCCAAATCTCTATCTTCAGACTTAGCCATCCATTTAAGTGGCAGTTCCATATCTGGATATTTCCAAGTGTCTGCTGGAAATCTCCTTCTCTCTGTGACAACAATAACTCAAACTAAAATGTGTTCAAAGCAGAACTCATCTGCTTCTACCTCATGCTGTCTGTACTAATGTAATGTCTATTTCCATCAAAGGTATTGCCACCATCAATAAGGTCTGTTCATTCTACCTCCATAACTCTTCTCATATCAATCAACCTCTCTCCACTCTCACTGGTGGCTCTATTTCAGTCCTTCATTTCCTGTCTCCTGATCTATCCCATTAGCCTAACATTCCTCTAGATTGGGAGCATTGGTGATTCAGTAGTAAAATTCTCATCTTCCATGTAGAAGACCTGGGTTCGGCTCAATTTCTGGCCCATGTACCTCATGTGCAGTCACCACCCATCTTGGGTGTTGCTGTGATGCTGAACAGGTTTCAGCAGAGCTTCCAGACTAAGACTGACTAGGAGATAGGCCTGGAGATATACTTTCAAAAATCAGCCAGTGAAAATCCTATGGAGCACAGTGGTCTGATCTGCATCTGATCATGGGGATGGCACAGGATTGGGCAGTGTTGGCGAAACTATGAGTCAGGAACTGACTTGACAAGAGTCAACATAGTCAACAACAATCCATTTTATAGTATGATGTTATATAAATCGATCATGTTGCTTCATACTTTGAAATTTTAATTTATTACTGGAGAATAAAATTTATACTCTTTGGCCTGACATTCAAACCCCTCTAAAATTAGGTGGCCTGTTATGAATAAGAGTTGTGGTACAGTAGAGAGAGGTGAGGAGTTGGCATAAGTTGGCTCCTACCCATCTCTAGTAATCACAGAGCTGTGAACTTGGGCAAAACAATTAACTTCCATGAGCCATAGTTTGCATTGAAAAGTAAGATAGTGTCTGGATTAAAAGATTGTAATGGAAAGCATATTTTTAAAATGATGAATATGGAAAGAATTTAAGTAGAAAGTAAAACGTTATCATTATGTTTATTGTTGTTATTCCCGTATTTTCCTCCATTGAGTATCCCTATACACTGTTCTCTGAAGTGTTTCCTATTCTTCACAAACAGCAAGGATGCTTCCCATTTGCCTTTGTGTATTAGTATCTTACTGCTGCTCTAACGATTAACCACAAACACGGTTGATTAAGATGATACAATTTAATTATTATACAGTTCTGGAGGTCAGAAGTCCAAAATGGGTCTCACTAGGCTAACCTCCCATCACTTGTCTGTCAGTTTGTCATACTATGGTGGCTTGTGTGTTGCTGTGATGCTGGGAGCTATGCCACTAGTATTTCACATACCAGCAGGGTCACCCATGGTAGACAGGTTTCAGCGGAGCTTCCAGACTAAGACAGACTAGGAAGAAGGACCTGGATGTCTACTTCTGAAAAAATTGGATAGTGAATCACATTTCTAATGAATAGCAGCAGAACATTGTGTGATATAGTGCTGAATGATGAGCCCCTCAGAGAGGAAGGCACTCAAAACACAACTGGAGAAGCGCTGCCTCCTCAAAGTAGAATTGATCTTAATGATGTGGATGGAGTCAAACTTTCATGACCTTCATTTGCTGATGTGGCACAACTCAAAATGAGAAGAAACAGCTACAAACGTCCATTAATAATCAGAATGTGGAATGTACAAATTATGAATCTAGGAAATTTGGAGGTCGTCACACAAGAAATGGAACACATAAAGATAGATATCCTAGACATTACATTGCCATTGAGTCGATTCTGCCTCATAGCGACCCTACAGGAAAGAGTAGAACTGCCCCATAAGGTTTCCAAGGAGTGGTTGGTGGATTCAAACTGCCAACATTTCGGGTAGCTGCTGAGCGCTTAACCACTGTGACACCAGTGCTCCATCCTAGACATTAGTGAGTTGAAATGGGCTGGTATTGGCCATTTTTAATCAAACAATATTATGGTCCACTATTCCAGAAATGACAAATTGAAGAGGAATGGTGTCACATTCATCATCAAAAAGAACATTTCAAGATCTATCCTGAAGTACAGCACTGTCAGTGATAGGATAATATCTATATGCCTACAAGGAAGACCAGTTAATATGAATATTATTCAAATTTACACACCAACCACTAATGCCAAAGATGAAGAAATTGAAGATTTTTATTAACTTTTGGAGTCTGAAATTGATCAAACATGCAGTCAGGATGCATTGATAATTACTCGTGATTGGAATGTGAAAGTTGGAAACTAAAAAGAAGGGTTGGTAGTTGGAAAATATGGCCTTTGTGACAGAAATGATGCTGGAAATCACATAATAAACTTTTATAAGACTAACAACTTGTTCACTGCAAATAACTTTTTTCAACAACATAAATAGTGAGTATACACTTGGACCTCACCAGATAGAATACACAGGAATCAAATTAACTACATCTGTGGAAAGAGATAATGGAAAAGCTCAATATCATCAGTCAGAACAGGGCCTGGGGCCGACTGCAGAACAGAGTATCAATTGCTCATATGCAAGTTCAGGCTGAAGCTGAAGAAAACTGAAACAAGTCAACAAGAATCACAATATGGGGGTTTCGGCAAAATGGCACTCTAGGCAGAAGCACCACGCCGTCCCTCCACAGCAAAGATCTGAAAAACTAAGCCAAACAGAGAATACAACAATCCTGAAACCCTAAAACATCAAATGAAGAGATAAAGAACTCAGCCAAGCACCAAATGGAGTGAGAAAACTGACAGAGAATGGAGAGCGAGGAGAGATTCATGCAGAGGTCCCCTACCAGCTAACGCAGTGTGGATCCACCATCTTGGACTCTTATCGGAGACTAGCAAATGGGGGTAGGTGAAAGCAGTCTCACGGAGCATCAAGCGAGAGACAAAACAACCGGTAATTTGTGGTGTGCACTTTCCCACCCCCCACACTCTTCGCCCCTGCTCGGTCTCCTCTGCTTCCCTCAGCCACGGTCTCTTGATCGGGAAGCGCCGGCTGCTTGGATTCCACACACCCAAGCGGGCGGCTCTCTGGGTGCCATTTGTTGGCTGCTAGTATTGCTTTTCTTTTTCTTTTTTTTTCTGCTTCTTTGGATTTCTTGCTTGCCTCTCGCCACCTCCCCCTCCTTTCACTCGAGTGCCTGGCTCCGTGTGCCATCTTTGCTTCTTCCTGAGGGGCTGTGGAGCTCCATTCGAGTGTGGAGCTGCTTCGTGGTCTGGGCTACCGTGCTGGTGGGATCCCAGGGCTTTTGTTCATTTGTTCATTTTGAATTGTTTGTTTGCTTTCTTTTCTTTTCTTGAGTTGCAAGCCCTTTCTGGCCAGGCGAAGCTGCGTGGCAAGGAACTCCCCTTCAGCTTCCACAGACATGCAGAGGGATCCCTGAGGACATTTCTTTTTTTTCTTTTTCCTGTTTTCTTGGGGGACCTTTCTTCTTCTTTTTTGTTTTTAATTTGTTTTGTTTTCTTTTCCCTCTTTTTCCATTTTTGTCTTTCTTCATTGTTCAGTTTCTCACCTCTGGTTCCAGTATGCGTCCAAATTAAAACACCAGATGACTCTCCTGTGGAAGAAAATGCACTAGAAGTACCTGATAGGGAATTCAAATCTCTAATACTTGGAATTTTCCAAGAACTGAGGCAAAAGCTGACAAACATGAGGAAAAATAGACAAATTCATGGAAAATACAGACAAAAAATT
This sequence comes from Dugong dugon, assembly GCA_030035585.1. Taxonomy (NCBI): domain Eukaryota; kingdom Metazoa; phylum Chordata; class Mammalia; order Sirenia; family Dugongidae; genus Dugong; species Dugong dugon. The sequence goes on from CM057462.1 coordinate 97,817,566, forward strand.
GGAAGAATTCAGGAAGATGATGCAGGAACAAAATGCCAAAATAAATTCACAACTAGAAATTATACAAAAACAACTATTAGAAATCCAAAAGATAAACAACAAGATTTCAGAAATGGATGATGTCATAGAAGGGCTGAGAAGCAGATTTCAAACGGTGGAAGACAGGATCAGTGGAACTGAAAACAAACACTTGGATACAACTCTGTTTCAGGACAACTCAGAAAAAAGAACAATGAAAAATGAAGAGACCCTGAGAGTTATCTGGGACACAATTAAAAGCCAAAATTTACAAGTGATTGGCATTCCAGAACAGGGGGAGACAACAGAAAACACAGAGAGGATGATTGAAGAACTACTGACAGAAAACTTCCGCAATATCATGAAAGATGAAAAGCTGGCTATCCAAGAAGCTCAACTAACCCCATATAGAAGACACCCCAAAAGAAAATCACCAAGGCATATCATATTCATACTCGCCAAAATCAAAGACAAACAAAGAATCCTGAGAGCAGCCCGTGAAAAACAAGAAGTCACATACAGAGGAGAAACAATAAGACTAAGCTCAGATTATTCAGCAGAAACCATTCAGGCAAGAAGGCAATGGGATGACATATATAAAATCTTGAAAGAAAAAAACTGTCAGTCAAGAATAATATATCCTGCAAAACTCTGGTTCAAATTTGATGGTGAAATTAGGTCATTTCCAGGTAAACAGAAATTAAGGGACTATGTAAAAGTCAAACCAAAATTACAAGAATTATTCAAGGGAGCTCTTCGATCTGAGGACAAACAGCTTCAGCTCACAGGCAGAACGTAGGATGCAGGATCATACCAGCGAGATACCAATCTAGGAAATGAACTCTCGAGGACTATCCAAAACCTAAAGAAATACAACAGGGAATCAGAGCAGTTAATCGATGGATGACAACAACATCAAAACAATGAAAGAGGGAATAAACGGCATAGGTATAGAACCTTCTCATGGAGAGGAAGGCAAGGTGATACCAAGTAAAGGTAGACTGCTTCAAACTTAGAAAGATAAGGGTAAAATTCATGGTAACCACAAAGAAAGTTAACAAACCAACTCATGAAAATAAAGACGGAAAACATAAAGTCTCGGCAAAAATAAAATCTACAAAAACAGAAATGAAAAAAAATATCCGCAAACAAAAGTAACTCAGCACAAGAGAGTAAGAACAAAGAAACCTGCAGCACAACAAAAAAAAGCACTACAAAATGACAGCAAAAAACTCACATCTATCAATAATTACACCGAATGTAAATGGACTCAATGCACCCATAAAGAGACGGAGAGTGACAGAATGGATAAGAAAACAGGATCCATCATTGTGCTGTCTACAAGAGACACACCTTAGAAACAAAGATGTGAGTTTATTAAAAAGTCAAAGGTTGGAAAAAAATATATCAAGCTAACAACTACCAAAAAAGAGCAGGAGTGGCAATTCTAATCTCAGATAAAATAGACTTTAAAACAAAATCTACCATAAAAGACAAAGAAGGACACTATATAATGATTAAGGGGATGATCCCTCACGAAGACATAACCATAATAAACATCTACGCACTGAATGACAGGGCTCCAAAATACATAAAACAAACTCTAACAACACTGAAAAGAGAAATTGACAGTTCCACAATAATAGTAGGAGACATCAACACACCAGTCTCAGTAAAGCACAGAACAACTAAGAAGAAACTCAGCAAAGATACAGAAGACCTAAAGGGCACAATCAGCCAACTGGACCTCATAGACATATATAGAACAATCCATCCAACCGCGGCAAAGTACACATTCTTTTCCAATGCACATGGAAAATTCTCCAGAATAGACCACATCTTAGGCCACAGAGCAATCCTCAAAAAGATCCAAAATGTTGAGATAATTCAAAGTATCTTCTCTGACCACAATGCCATCAAGGTAGAAATTAAAAATAGAAAGAGCAAGGAAAAAAAATCAACTACATGGAAACTGAATAATACCCTGCTTACATCAGTGGGTAATAGCAGAAATCAGAGATGGAATCAAAAAATTCCTAGAATCAAATGAGAATGAAAACACATCATACCAAAACCTTTGGGACACAGCAAAGGCAGTCCTCAGAGGACATTTTATAGCAGTAGATGCGCATATCAAAAAAGAAGAAAGGGACAAAATCAAAACATTAACTATACAACTCAAACAAATAGAAAGAGAACAGCAAAAAAAGCCCACAACCACCGGAAGAAAGGAAATAGTAAAGATTAGAGCAGAAATAAATGAAATAGAGAACAGAAAAACAATAGAAAGAATCAACAAAACCAAAAGTTAGTTCTTTGAAAGAATCAACAAAATTGACAAACCACTGGCCAGACTGACAAAAGAAAAACAGGAGAGGATGCAAATAACCCAAATAAGAAATGAAATGGGGGGACATTACAACAGACTCAACTGAAATAGAAAGGATTATAACAGAATATTATGAAAAACTATACTCCAACAAATTTGAAAGCCTAGAGGAAATGGATAAATTTCTAGAAACACACGGCCTACCCAAACTACAACAAAGTGATGTTGAAAATCTGAACAGACCCATAACAAGAGAAGAGATTGAAAAGGTAATAAAAAAACTCCCAACCAAAAAAAGCCCTGGCCCAGATGGCTTCACTGGAGATTTCTACAAAACATTTACAGAAGAGCTTGTACCAGTACTACTCAAGCTATTTCAGAGCATAGAAGAGGAAGCAATACTTCCAAATTCATTCTATGAAGGCACCATAATGCTGATACCAAAACCAGGCAAAGATGGCATAAAAGAAGAAAATTCCAGACCAATATCTCTCATGAATATAGATGCAAAAATTCTGAACAAAATTCTAGCCAATAGAATTCAGCATCATATCAAAAAAATAATACACCACGACCAAGTAGGATTCATACCAGGTATGCAAGGATGGTTCAACATTAGAAAATCAATCAACGTACTCCACCACATAAATAAAAGGAAAGAATCACACGATCATCTCAATTGATGCAGACAAGGCATTCGACAAAGTCCAACACCCATTCCTGAAAAAAACTCTCAATAAAATAGGTATAGAAGGGAAATTTCTCAACATAATAAAGGGCATCTATGCAAAACAAACAGCCAACATCATTCTTAATGGAGAGAGGCTGAAAACATTCCTCTTGCAAACAGTAACAAGACTTAGATGCCCTTTATCACCACTCCTATGTAACATTGTGCTGGAAGTTCTAGCTAGAGCAATAAGGCAAGAAAAAGAAATCAAGGGCATCCAAATTGGTAATGAAGAAGTTAAACTTTCCCTGTTTGTGGATGATATGATGCTATACATAGAAAACCCTAAAGAGTCCACAAGAAATCTACTGGAACTAATAAAAAGATTCAGCAGAGTAGCAGGATACAAGATAAACATTCAAAAATCAGTTGGACTCCTATACACCAGTAAGGAGAACGATGAAAAAGAAATCAGGAAAACAATACAATTTTCAATAGCCCCTAAAAAGATAAAATACTTAGGAATAAATCTGACCAGGGAAGTAAAAGACCTATACAAAGAAAACTATAAAACACTACTGCATGAAACCCAAAGGGATCTACATAAATGGAAAAACATACCATGCTCATGGATAGGCAGACTCACGATTTTGAAGATGGCAATTCTACCCAAAGCAATTTACAAATACAATGCAGTCCCGATCCAAATACCAACAACATTCTTCAAAGAGATGGAAAAACTAATCATCCACTTTATATGGAAAGGGAAGAAGCCCTGAATAAGTAAAGCACTACTGAAGAAGAAGAATAAAGTTGGAGGACTCACCTACCTGACTTCAGAACCTACTATACAGCTACAGTAGTCAAAACAGCCTGGTACTGGTACAACAACAGATACATTGACCAATGGAACAGAATTGAGAACCCAGATGTAAATGCATCCACTTACGGTTACCTGATCTTCGACAAGGGCCCAAAGTCCATCAGGTGGGGAAAAGACAGTCTTTTTAACAAATGGTGCTGGCAAAACTGGATACCCGTTTGCAAAAAACTGAAACAGGACCCATACCTCACACCGTATACAAAAACTTCTTCAAAATGGATCAAAGACCTGAATATAAAGCCTAAAACTATAAAGTTCATAGAAGAAAAAATAGGACCAACACTACAGGCCTTAATACATGGCATTAACAGGATACAAACCATAACCATCAATGCCCAAACCCCAACAGATAAGCTAGATAAGTGGGATCTTCTAAAAATCAAACACCTATGCTCTTCAAAAGACTTCACCAAAAGAGTCAAAAGAGAACCTACAGAGACTGGGAAAAAATTTTTGGACAGTATAAGTCAGACAAAGGTCTAATCTCCATAATCTACAAGAAAATCCAACACCTCTACAACAAAAAGACAAATAATCCTCTTAAAAAATGGGCAAAGGAAAGGAATAGACACTTCACCAAAGAAGACATTCAAATGGCCAACAGACACATGAGGAAATGCTCGCGATCACCAGCCATTAGAGAAATGCAAATTAAAACCACAGCGAGATACCATCTCACCCAGGCATTACTGGCATGAATCAAAAACACTGCAAATAACAAATGTTGGAGGGGCTGCGGGGAGATGGGAACTCTTATTCACTGCTGGTGGGAATGCAAAATGATACAACCGTTTTGGTAAATGATATGGTGCTTCCTCAGAAAGTTAGAAATAAACATACCATTCGATCCAGCAATCCCACTCCTAGGAATATATCCTAGAGAAATAAGAGTCATCACTCGAATAGACATATGCACACCTATGTTCATGGCAGCATTGTTCACAGTAGCAAAACGATGGAAACAACCTAGATGCCCATCAACAGATGAATGGATAAACAAACTATGGTACATACACACAATGGAGTACTATGCAACGAGAAAGAACAACAATGAATCTGTGAAGCATCTCATAACATGGATGAAACTGGAGGACATTACGCTGAGTGAAATAAGTCAATCATGAAAGGACAAATATTGTATGAGACCTCTATTGTAAAAACCCATGAAAAAGTTCACACACAAAATGTAACAAACTTTGTTGGTTACCAGGGATGGGAGGGGTGGGAGGGAAGTACTAAATAGGCAATAGATAAGTGGTGTCTTGGGTGAAGGGTGAGACAGTACACAATACAGGGGAAACTGGCACAACCTTTATAAGGAAGGGTCATAGAAGCCCCATAGACACATCCAAACTCCCTGAGGGACTGAATTGCTGGGTAGAGGGCTGTGGGGACCATGGTCTTGGGGAACATCTAGCTCAGTTGGCATGACACAGCTTATAAAGACAATGCTCTACATTCTACCTTGATGAGTAGTGTCTGGGGTCTTAAAAGCCTGTGAGTGGCCCTCTAAGATACTCTACTTGTCTCATCTCTTTGGGAGCAAGGGAGAATGAAGAGAACAGGATACAAGGAAAAGATTAGTCCAAAGGACTAATTGTCCACAGCTACCAATGCCTCCACCAGACTGAGTCCAGTACAGCTAGATGGTGCCTGGCTACCACCACTGACTGATCTGACCAGGATCACAACAGAGGGTTCTGGACAGAGCTGGAGAAGGATGTAGAGCATAATTCTAACTCACAAAAAAAGAAGACCAGATTTAATGGCCTAAAGGAGACTGGAGAAACCTTGAGAGTATGGCCCCCAACACCCTTTTAGCTCAGTGGTGAAGTTATTTCCGAGGTTCACTGTTCAGCCTGGGAGTGGACAGCCCCGTAAAACCAAATGAGACTAACGAGGTACAGTAGTCCAGTGACAAGGGCCAGAAGGCAGAAGGGGACAAGGAAGCTGGTGATAGGGAACCCAAGGTTGAGTAAGGATATTATTGATGTGTTGTGAGATTGTTAACCATTGTCATAGGGCAACATTTATAGTAACTGTTTAATGAGAAACTATTTTGTTCTGTAAGTCTTCATCTTAAGTGAGAATAACAGCACAATTGGAAGAGCGTAGTCAATGTCACTGAATTGTGTATGTAGAAATTTTTGAAATGGTGTATCTTTGGCTATGTGTATTTTCACGAAAAGAAAAAAAAAAAGGTTGAGAATTTAGAGGGTTAATATGTTGTGGGGTTGTTAACCAATGTCATAAAACAACATGTATACTGCTGTTTCATGAGAAACTATTTGTTCTGTAACCCTTCACCTGAAGTACAGTAAAATAAAAAATAAAAAAATCTAAAAAAAAAGAATCAGAATATGACCTTGAATAAATCCTACTTGAATTTGGAGACCATCGTAAGAATAGATTTTACACGTTGAACACTAATGACTGAAGACCAGACAAGTTGTGGGATGACATCAAGGACATCATACAGGAGGAAAGCAAAAGGTCATTAAAAAGAGAGGAAAGAAAGAAAAGACCAAAATGAATGTCAGAAGAGACTCTGAAATTTGCTCTTGAATGTAGAGTAGCTGAAGTGAATGGTAGAAATGATGAAGTAAAATTGCTGAATAGAAGAGTTCAAAGGGTGGCTTGAGAGAAAGTATTATAATGAAACATGCAAAGACTTGGATTTAGAAAACCAAAAGGGAGGAACACACTCAGCATTGCTCAAGCTGAAAGAACTGAAGAAAACAATCAAACCTCTAGTTGAAATATTGATGGACTCTGTGGGCAAAATACTGAACAAAGCAGGAAGTGTCAGAAGGAGATGGCAGTAATACACAGAGTCACTGTACCAAAAAGAATTGGTCAATGTTCAACCATGTCAGGAGGTAGCATATGATCAAGAACTAATGGTACTGAAGAAAGAAGTCCAAGCTAAAATGAAGGCATTGGCGAAAAACAAGGCTCCAGGAATTAACAGAATACCAACTGAGATGTCTCAACAAACAGATGCAGTGCTGGAGTTGCTTACTTGTCTATGCTAAGAAATCTGGAAGGCAGCTACCTGGCCAACTGCCTTGAAGAGATCCGTATTTGTGCCCATTCAAAGAAAGATTATCCAGTGGAATGCGGAAATTATTGAACAACATCATTAATATCACATGCAAGTAAAATTTTATTGAAGATAATTCAAAAGCGGTGGCAGCAGTTCATTGACAGGGAACTGCCAGAAATTCAAGCCGGATTCAGAAGAGGACATGCAACGAGGGATATCATTGCTGATGTCAGATGGATCCTGGCTGAAAGCAGAGAATACCAGAAAGATGTTTACCTGTGTTTATTGACTATGCAAAGGCATTTGACTGTGTGGATCATAACAAATTATGGATAACATTGCAGAGAATGGGAATTCCAGAACACTTAATTGTGCTCATGAGGAACCTGTACATAGATCTAGAGATAGTCATTTGAACAAAACAAGGGGATACTCTGTGTTTTAAAGTCAAGAAAGGTGTGCGTCATGGTTGTATCCTTTCACCATGCTTATTCAATGTGTATGCTGGGGAAATAATCTGAGAAGCTGGAGTATACAAAGAATGAGGCCTTTTTCAGCTTCTAGAAGCTGCCTGCATTCCACCAATTGTATCGCTCTGACCCCTGTTTCTGAAGTCATATATCTTTCTGTGACTCTGACCCTCCTGCTTCCCTCTTCTAAGAACCCTTGTTATTTCACTGGCCCCACCCAGATTACCCAGGATAATTTCTCTATGTCAAGACTCTTTATTTAATCTCATCTGCAAAGTCCCTTTTGGCATATAAAGTAACATTCATAGATTCTGTGGATTAGGACATGGGCATCTTGGAAGGAGGGCATTATTTGGCCTACGTGCTTTTCTTAGTGTCTTTTTCCGCATTGGGTTGCTATTATTCCCCCTGAGTTTCCGTTTAAATGTCCTGTCTGCCATAAAACTTTTCCTAGTTACCCCTGACTGGAAATAATCTCTTCCTTCAGTAAACTCCTTGCGGCAGGAGAAGCATTTTTAATGCGTTCAAATTTCCTTCCCCAGTCTTCAGCAGAATATTTGAATATTGCTTTCTTAACTACACCCCACTTTTCAGCTCTGTGAAGAGAGAAAGGATGTAAATTACATGGGCAGATTCACAGGAGAAGAAAGGCCAGAAAATGAGCTTTGCTTCTCAGGGCTCTGTGCATAGTCAGGCCTGGTAGTGATGAGTCAGAGTGTCCTGAGGGAGGACTGGTGTGGACAAGATAGCTGAGAGAGAGGCAACCTGGTAGAGGCCAAATGCTGCAATGGAAGAGTTTATTCTTCCAGAATAGGAGAATGAGAGCCTTCCATGGTTCATCAGAGAGCTAGCAGGAAGGATGTGAGTTAGCAGTACTATAGTTTGCTTCTCCAGAAAGCTCTGCCTGGAAATTTGGAAGCCTGATTTCCATTATGAACATGACTCATGAGGGCCATGGGAGTTTTAAGGTAAAATTTGAGTCAACTTGTTCAGAGATTTTATGCTTAGAAAAATAATAAATATTTTCTATTGTACCTTATTGGACTGGAAGAATGGAAGCATAGCATGTTTCTCTTAGGCATAAAACATGCACAATGCATATTATTTATATATATTTTTTAAGATTACAGATATGTTTTCTAGCTAAATACCAATATCTTTCAGCATTAGAATTTAAGATCACTATGTCAGAATTGACTCAATGGCAGTGGGTTGGTTTGTTTGATTTTTGGTTGTAACTGTGACTAAAATTATAGTTTAGCAATAGAAAGACATTAGCAGAGTTTTTTCTTCTTTAAAGAAACATCCCCTAACAAAAGATTTTAATTGTCATTCACAGATTGGGTTTAAAAAACAGAGAAAATTTTTAATTAAAAAAAAAAAAAACTGGATGTCTTCCTCTATCTGATAATAATTCTAGAGATAATACAATAGTTACTGACATTAAGACTTCCAAGAAATGATTGTGAGCAAGGACAGATGTTGCCATGCTTAAAAATAAACAAACAAAAAAACTCTCACAAGATAATAGAAGAAAACAGGTTATAAGCTGATCAGAATTCATTAGCAATGGAGTTTAATTCCATGGTGCTGTACTGCTATCTGTCAAACATTCTTACAATTAAGAAAAAATATCTCCCAGCATTTCCATAGTGCTAGAGCATTCCAATAGAACTGCCAGCCCACACAGGGCTGAGAAGCTATAAAATATTAATTCAGTACAAGTATGCATCTGACAATCTTAACATTTATTACAGGTTACCGTAATTTTGCCTAACAAGTGATTCAGTTAAAAAGGAAGACTGCCAAATATTGCAGAACAGAGCCTACCTTCCCACTTTCTGAAAAGGTGTTTTCTTAAGCTTAAGATAATAAGATTATCTGCATATTAGAGTGTGCTCCACAATCACCATTTATATGTGACCAGAGATAAAGAAGGATGAAGGTCGAGCTACCCTCGTTAGTAGGGCCAGGGAGGGAGCTTTAGGGGCATGACTGGAACAAGTTTGGTTTCCTTAGAACTCATTGGTTCAGGAATCAGATCTGATGAATTTTGGGGTAAAAGAAAAACGCTTTCTGTCCTAACTATTGTCAGAGGAAAGAAATCACCCGAAAGGGAAGAAGGGAACCTGGATCCTTTGGGGCCAGTTCTAACAGTGGCTCACCTGGTTTGCCAGAAATAACACCACTCAAAACCGGAATCTCACTGCACATTAAACAAACTAAAAAATGCCATTTCTAGTCCCAGTTAGAGGAATGGCTCCGTATAAGTTTTCAGTGAGTTAAGCTATTTCTGCAGTAGGACAGAACTGTTCATAAATTGTGAATGAGAGCCTTCTTTCATTACGTATATTTCCTCCCCACCCCCTGAAAAAAAATTCCCTTGATTTTTTAGAAATATTTATAGTGATAAAGATGCTAAGATTTATAGTTATTTGTGGGATGTATAAAAACTCTAACAAATAACATTTATCACATATGATCCCAGTTGCTTCTTTGGGGTGACTCATTTTGGCATTAGTCATTTCATGAGCGATTCTTGCTGGCATTTTTGTCTGAAATGCTGTAGTGAAGGAAGCTATCACCGAACTATAATATTAACACTAGTGCCTTATATGCACAGTATTTTGGAGGTGAAGCGGGTGTTTCTAGTTCAAAATACTTTAACCCAAGGTAATCTCATCTTCTCATCAATGATTGACTTTTCTCTCTTTCTAAAGTCAGTGCTTTTTCATCCTCTTTAGATACTCATGGCCAGTTCCTGTAGGTGTTGCCTTTCAAATAGTAAAGAAAATATGGGCACCTAAATAAGTGCTTGGCTCCTAATTGTTAAGTTTGTCAGTTTGAACCCATCCAGAGGCTCCATGGGAGACAGATCTGGTGATCTGCTTCCATAAAGATTATAGCCTAGGAAACCCTATGAGGCAGTTCTACTCTGTCACGTGGGGTCGCTATGAGTGGAAAATCAACTTGACAGCACACCCAGCAACAACGACAAATACATGTCTTAAATAGGAAATGCATATTTCAGACAAAATAACCCCCCTCCTTTGCTATTAAAAATGGCTATCAAGAGGGAGGTTGTACATTATTATCCCATTAGAAAAATGAGCAAAGGCAGTGAATAGATAATTTGCAGCAATTTAGTAATAAAATAACATGATATTTTTAAATAAGACCTACCATTTTCCATATTTTTTAAAATTATTTCATTTTATCAAGAGGGAAGCTATACATTATTATCCCCATTTGCAGAGATTTTACATAACTTGCAGAAGATGAAACAAGTCCACACAGTCAGGGGACCAAAATGCAGACATAGACCATCAATTTTAGAGCCAAAGGCTGTCACCATTAAAAAGTCCAAACTGATTAGTAATTAAAAATAAAGGAAAACAAAACAATAATGGCCTACTTTTTACCTGTCAGGTTGTCATCTTTTTATTTTGTTGCAATTTTTTTTAAAGGATAATTCTCAATGTTAAGGAAGACTGGAGGAAAATTGAACTAATGCTATTTGTGGGACTATAGATTGATAACACTATCTCCCTTGTCAAAGCAATTAATTCCATGATAGGAACATGACCCAGATTGATCCAGAGTGAAGCTTAAGACTTTGTTTGAGGATCGGGGGATGATATACTTTTTCTCTGAACCTAGAGAAGGAAAAATGTATGACTAGGAGTTGTTGGCAACCATTTTGTGTTTGTGAGGGAGTGAGGCTCATATCACAGTAGGCAAAGCAGGAGACAAAAGGAAACCGGGTTCTTGGCGGCATTGTTGAGTTACTGGATCAAACCAATTCTGTCACCTGAATTATCTCTGGATTCTATTTATGAGATCCATTAAACAGCCTTTATTATTTAACCTGGAGTCCCTGGGTGGCACAAACGATTAATGCTGTTGGCTGTGAACCAAAAGACTAGAGGTTGGAGTCTCACCAGAGGTGCCTTCGAAGAAAAACCTGGTGGTCTACTTCTGAAAAATCAGCTGCTGAAAACCCTGTGGAGCATAGTTCTACTCTCACACCATGAGTTGGAATGACCTTGACAGTCACTGGTTTTGTTTTTATTATTTAAGCTATCCTATTGCTTGAATTTTTGTTACTGGCAGCTGATGGCATCCTAATGGATGTTGTTGTTGTTAGGTGCTGCCGAGTCAATTCCGACTCATAGTGACCCTATGTACAACAGAACGAAACACTGCCAGATCCTGTGCCATCCTCACAATCATTGTTATGCTTAAGCTCATTGTTGCAGCCACTGTGTCAATCTACTTTGTTGAGGGTCTTCCTCTTTTTCACTAACCCTCTACTTTACCAAGCATGATGTCCTTCTCCAGGGACTGATTCTTCCTGACAACATGTCCAAAGTATGTAAGACATAGTCTCACCCTCCTTGCTTCTAAGCAGCATTCTGGTTGTACTTCTTCCAAGACAGATTTGTTCGTTCTTTTGGCAGTCCATGGTATATACAATATTCTTCTCCAACACCATAATTCAAAGGCGTCAATTCTTCTTCCATCTTCCTTATTCATCATCCAGCTTTCACATGCATATGAGGCAATTGAAAACACCATGGCTTGGGTCAGGTGCATCTTAGTTTTCAAGGTGACATCTTTGCTTTTCAACATTTTAAGGAGGTCTTTTGCAGCAGATTTGCCCAGTGCAATATGTCTTTTGATTTCTTGACCGCTGCTTCCATGAGTGTTGATTGTGGATCCAAGTAAAATGAAATCCTTGACAACTTCAGGATTGACCCTGCTGATATTTGAATGCCAGTGGCATAGCTTCCAGCATCGCAGCAATATGCAAGCCCCTACAGTATGACAAACTGACGGACGCATATCCTAATGGATACATATATCAAAAGTCTTAGCATTTACATTTGTTTTGACCAAGCAATTCCAACATTAGAATTTTATAATAATGATGTAACATCCAAAGCCAGACCTTTCTTCTGAGGTGCCTCTGGGTGGACTCAAACTTCCAGCCTTCCAAACTTGGAGTACACAATGCTTGAGCCTTAGCAAGAGTTTGTACTACTTCTATGCATACTTCTGTGCATGACTGTCTAATGTCACTTTCAGGGAAGCCACCAGTGCCTGCTGCTTTCAGAAGCAGAGAAGTTCTCACTGCATCAAGACTCAAGGCTGCAGTTAGAACTAATATCCCTCTGGTTCCTCTGCTCATCTTTAAGATGTGCTGTAATTTTTTCCTTTTCCTTGGGGCTTAGTTCTACAGCTTTATGTATTATTTCTTACTCCCCTTGCCCCTCGCTTCTGTCACCTCAGTCACATCTTTGGTGTGTGATATATTGATTTCTCCCCTGTTTTATCACTTCCGACTTCATAAGCTTCCTATGGGTATCTTTAAGTCTCTTTCTCTGCTTCATCCAATTATTCTTTTGTTCATTCTTTCATTTTCTTTTTCATTTTTTTGTTCACTTTTTCACTTATTGAGCTATGCACCCATTCAAGAATCCATATGTCCATCCATCCATCCATTCATCCATCTGTCCATCCATCCATCCATCCATCCATCCATCCATCCATCCATCCATCCAACCCTCTGTAGTGTCTACTATGGGCCAGACACTGACAGGTACACCAATATCCATACAGAGAAAATATATGGTGTACCTCATCCTTTGTTACTTTATTGTCTGGAGGCATCTGAAAGAATGGTTGGTGTTGAAAAGTAGGAAAGAGAGGACTCAGGAATTAGGTGAGTGTAACAACAGGAAGGTAGAAGGGAGCACCAAAAGTAAATTTCATGTTAGACTTTTGCAACAGACTTGCATTTCCCTCTTCTTCCCAGAATTCATATGAGATAGGTTCTCCAAGTTTTCCTCTTAGCCAAGGATATCTGTCATTCAATCCTTGGCAGCCTTTCCTGGACACTCAGCTTGATTTTTTCATCATCCCTAAATCTTAGGGCAAAAAGGAAGAGAAGCTAGTTTAGAATCCCTACTCATGCATTGAGAAGCCCTGGTGGCACAGTGGTTGAGTGCCGGGCTGCTAACAAAAAAGGTTAGTGGTTAGAACCCACCCAGCAGCTCCGTGGGAGAAAGAACTAGAGATCTGCTCCTGTAAAAATAGTCAGGTTTTTTCTCCTGAGTAGCTGCTTGGTGGGTTCAAACTGCTGATCTTTCCATTGACAGCCAAGTGCTTAACCATTGCACCATCAGGGCTTCTTCCTGGAAAGATTACAGCCTAGGAAACCCTATGGGGCAGTTCTACTCTGTCACATGGGGTCACATGAGTCAAAAATCAACTTGAAGGCACCTAACAACAACAACAACACACATGGATTAGAATGTATACTCCATGAAGGCAAGGATTTTTGTTCATTTAACTCATTTCTAAATCCTTACCAAATATTAATTAAATATTGAATAAATGAATATGTCTTGAATTCTGCTCTTGGCCCTCTCCCAAATCAGAAACTAGGAGAGTAACCTTTTTTTCAGATGCCCTGTGCTCTTCTCTCCTCTTTTCTTCACTCGTTGCAGTAATTTTGGCCGATTACCATTGCCCACACCGATTCCAACTCATAGCGACCCTACAGTGACTGATCAATAGAATGTATTCTACAGCAATTGAGTTAGGCTAAGTGCAGGCAGCATATATGTGTGGGATCACTTTGCACCATATGATGCCTTACATATTTCAGTAGTGCAACTTTCCTTTGGATGATGCATTTTTAGCTTCTGTAATATGTGCCTATATTGTGATAAATTAACAGATGGAACCAATACATTCAGTTATATTTTAATCTAGGTTTTTTTTTTTTTTTAGTACTAAATTTAATTGAAATGATTAGTACTATAGCCCAGCGTACATACATTTTCACTTAGGCCAGACCAACCTTTGCTCTTTGGATCAATAATATGAAAGATGAAGCTACATATAGTTCAGTGTTTATTAAAAAAAAAAAAGAAAAAAAGAATGGTTGCTGTCTAATTGACCTAACTCATGGTGACCCCATGTGTTTCAGAGTAGAACTGTGTTCCATAAGGTTTTCAAAAGCTAACTTTTTAGAAGTAGATCACCGAGCCTTTCTTCCGAGATGCCTCTGCATGGACTCGAACTTCCAACCTTTCAGTCAGCAACCAGGCATGTTAACCATTTGCACCACCCAGGGGTGCCACAGTGGCTGTTGGTCTACCTTTTATCCTTTACATTAACAATTTGGGCCACTAACTTGCACATATCTGTAAATATGAATATTTGTGTCTATTCTCAAAAGGGGATTCCTCAGGGTGTTGGAAAGCCCTCTTGGGAAGTCCGATCCTTTCTACTTATCCAAAAGCACTTCCCCAAGAGGGTGGGGAGTCATTGTGGATAAAGTCAGCACATTAGGTCTCAGGTGGGCTAATGCTGCACAACTAAGGGGTGGCATGAATGATGGTACTCCAGGGATAAGATACAGATTATATAAAGATTTAATTTTTAGACTTCTGCTTTTCTGTGAGCTCTCTTTCAACTTGCCTTTAAGAATTCTTGGAACGCTTTACCAACACATTCTTAAATTTTTTAATATTTCTATTTTTTTTATTTTTGTTAAGAATGAAACATTTTTTCCCATTACTGAGGTAATTCATAAGTTACAAAATTTACAAAATTTAAGTCTTTTTCAATGAATACATGTATACTCATATTATTTTTACAAAAATAGGATAATCTGGTAAGTCTGCTTTTATTCACTTAATGTATCTTGAGCAATTTTACAAGTTAATATAAATATTCTCCTACAACATTATATTTAAAGTCTGCATAATATATCACTGTATCCTTGTGTCATAATTTGTTTGACTAATTTTTCATTGTTGGGCATCAGTTTTTAGTGGTAAAGAGCTACGGCTGCTAAGCAAACATCGGTAGTTAGAATCCACCAGGAATTCCATGGAAACACTATGGGGCAGTTCTGCTCTGTCCTTTAGGGTCTCTATGAATCGGAACTGACTCGATGGCAACGAGTTTGCTTTGGGTTTGGTTAAGCCATTCTAATAGGTATGTCTTTGTATTGTAGGTATGTCTTTGTATTGAACCATGGTTATTCCCTTAGGATAAATTTTTAAGATCTGGTATTTCTGGGACAAATGTGGTGAATGCATTTTTTTAAAAAGACTTGGGATATTTCTAGTAAATTGTTTTCCAGAAATACTTAAATAATTTATAGCTTCACCTTTTGTGCTTAACTATGCATGCTTCTCATACAACCAAGTTGTTGGGAGCCTCCATGCAGTTATTCTATCCCTCCCCCGTTATGTATCAGCTATATGCCTTAACCACCACCTGTCAGTTTGTTGTACTGTATTGACTTGCATGTTGGTATGATGCTGGTAACTATGCCACTAGTATTTCAGGGCTACCCATAGTGAATAGGTTTCAGCAGAGCTTCCAGACTCACACTAGGAAGAAAGGCCTGATAATCTACTTCTGAAAGTCAGTCAATGAAAATCTTATGGATCACAACAGAATATTGCAAACTTATCAACGTCATGAAGATGTGGCAGGATCAGGCAATGCCTCGTTCTGTTACACATTAAGGTCACCATGAGCTTGAGCTGACTCAATGGCAACTAACAACAACAATAATGTGTGATTTATGATATACCACATGTTAAGCTCCAAGGATGGGCCTTACGTGCTTTAGGCCAGTCATCAGACTGTTTTCTCCCTTGCCACAGTGACTGGTTAAGGTAGGTGGCATTTTCCTGGTCAGGGTGATTGATTAGGGAGTATGCACGTGACCCAAATTTATCCAATTAGAATGGATCCCAGGATTGTTTGCCGCTTGAGAAAAGAAACTCTCTTTTTCTCTGAATGGTATAGTATAAAGCTGAGTCCTGGAATTACTGTAGCCATTTTCCTTCATGAAGGTAGTCAGTTTTAGCACAATCCTGAACAACAGGCACACAGATCCAAAGAATTCCAGGGTATTGGAGCTTGATCACTGATTAAACCAGGCCTGAAGGACTTTTTTTTTTTAAATGTTGAAGATCCACATATTTCTTTCATTGCTTAAGCTATTTTGAATTGTTTTTTCTGTTATTTGCAACCAAAAACATTTAAATTAATAGAGTTGTGCGCTATCTTTAAAATAAAATATCTTTGCTGATATACAGGAGAAAAGATAGCTTGTTGCTGTTTCAATTTATTTGATTATATGCAAGGCTGAAAATTTTTCAAGTATTTATCAGCCATTTGTATTCCTTCTTTATGAGTATCCTTATAGTCTATGCTCATTTTTTATTAACTGGTTTCGTTTTTCTTCTTGAACAAAAAAGGAATGAAAGAAACTTCTAGTTATACCCATTGAAATATTTTCCATGTTAGTTACTTCTGGTTTAATTCTGAACATTTTGTTTTAAGATACCCAGAAGTCTTAAGCTCTTATAAAGTGACATCTGTTACTTTTGTCTTTCACAGATTCTGCATTTGCTCATATCCTTAAAAGTTCTTCACCCAAAAATCAGAGAGATATTTGTGTATATTTTCTTCTTCTTTTTTCTTATATTTTTGTGGTGCTTGCTTTTACACTTAAATCTTTCCTTAAATTGAAAATTATTTTGGTAGGACTAAAACTTTAATTTCTTCTAAACAGTGGCACAAACTAAATATTTGAGGCAAATATACTTTAAATATAAAAGTATCAAGGAAGCATTTGTTGTTTTGTTTTTCTTAAATTTACTCCATGGAAACTAGGACAGATTCCCTTATTGGTTTGTTATTCAAGGTATGATTTAAAAAGAAAAATCCATTTTTGTTTTTTTGTAAGCAGCTTTTAATCTAAGCAGTCATTTTTGCCTATCTAGGGGTATTGGTCCCATGACTAAGACTAGACGTTTCTATGGCAGCAGATAATTTTTTTTTTTTTTTTAAGAAAGGAGTTTGCCCATACCTTTCAAGGTCTGATACAAAAGACCTAGCAACTGATTCACTGTGTCCTATAAATATCATTTCACTGATACTTTGTAGTATACATTCAAACAGGAAGCAGAGAACCAAGTACTTAAAAAAAAAAAAAAAAAGTTACCCTGAATCTGCTGTTCAGAGATTAACTTCAACAAAAAGGAACATGACAGTTCTTTACTTTTTCTTTGAATTGCAATCTTTTATGTTCTGACCACATAGAGTAGGGAAAAGAAGTTTTAGGTCTTATGGGGAATTTTCAGATAAAAAGTTTTTAGAGGACTCTGGTGCAGAGCAGTTTAATGAGGTGAAAAAGATTTAGGCCATCTCTGAAGGCCGGCAGTGAAAACAAGAGCATAACAATAATTTAGAGGTTGGGAGCATTATAGCAGATTTATATAAAGTTGCCAGGGCTGATACTCTCCCATTACCGCAGGACTATCTTAATATAAGTGGACCAAACTGGGTATTGATTTTGCTTTGGATCTGTAGGCTGTGTGGTGAGTGGACTCCACTTTGTGTTCTTGAGAGTGTAAATGTCTTTGGATATAATAGTCCGTTTTCATTGTGACAGAGTAAATAGGAATTATCAAAAGATCTCTTGGAACACTTGAAAACTTTTTAGACATATTTAAAATGTAGGTTTCAAATGTGTATATGGCATCAAAAATAGAACTAGGAGTAATGAGTAATGCCTACTCCAATTGAGTTTGCCTCCTAAATTTCATTTCCATTTATATGATCACTGCCTTAGTTTAGTCCAGGAGTAGGCAAACCTTTTCTATAAAGGACCAAATACTAAATCTTATGGTCTCTGTTGCAACTGTTCAACACTGCCATTGTAGCATGAATGAAACAATAGACAATATGTAAAAAATTGGTTGCGGCTGTGTTTCAACAAAACTTTATTTACAAAAATAGGTGGAGTACCTGAAACAACAAATGCTTATGGAATTGAAACGAAGTGAACTGATCGTAAGGAATAGAGACCATTACAACAGCTCAGTCAAGAGATGTTAAGGGTCTAAATCAGGAGTCAGCAAACTATAGCTGCTTAAATTTTCTTTTTTGTCTTTGTTTATGTTATTCTCAAAGGCAGGATTCCAGGGGCAATTGGGAGGAAACAGAAGAAAAAAATAAGAAAACCTATATCTTAAGTTCCATTAAATCAGTGGGTCATCTGTATTTGGCAACCATAATACCATCAGGCCAGTTGGAAATGGGTTTAATAAATGTCCTATGTGACACCAGCTGCCCAGCCAGATTTGCTTAAGGGACTAATACTCAGAGCTTGAGAACTTTGCAGGCACGCATGGATTACACAATAAGTGAGGTACCCAAGGGTTTAATTGTGCTTACTTACTAATCTGTAGTGCATAAACGGTGAAACCCATGTAACATCGTGCACTACAGATTAGTAAGTAAGCACAATTAAGCCCATGGATACCTTGCTTACTGTAAACTGGTGCAGACCGTGCTTACCGGTTAATACTCCCCTGTTTGCAGGGATCATTAATATCCATTTATATCACCAATATCCACTAAATTTATGGTGCCCATGGGGGATTTGTATACCATGGAGCTGAGAGACTGACCTCAAGGAATTAGTCCTGTCCTGTCTGCAGTTTGAATCCACCAGGTGCTCCTTGGAAACCCTATGGGGCAGTTCTACTCTGTCCTGTTCTACTCAATGGCAAGGGGTTTGGTTTTGTTTGGTTTTTGTTCCTCAATATTTGCTCCCCCTGGGGTCACTGCTCAAGAGAACGTTTCCATGCTTACCACTTCCTTTGCTTTTGAAGAGTGTGAGCCATTTTGGCTAAGCAGGCAGCTCTCTGCTTCAGAGAGAACTCTGCATTCCTGTGTTAGGAAAAATACAATTCTTTTGAGGATTGCCCTGTCATTTATCAAAAAAAATGAGATTCTGACTGGTCCAAATGCAGTACTACTTGCAGTAAGGGTAAGATTGTTATTTATGTCACAATAAAGAATAGCATTGAGTATACTTGCTGCAGATGATTTCTGGCAAAGAATTAGTACTTTTGAATCTTAAATTTCCATTTTACCAACTTGTCTGTGAGTTTTGCCATCAGAGCACTTTTACAGGTGGTGGGTGGTGGTGGCAGTGGTAGTTATGGTAAGCATAGCGTCTTTTCCATTTCCTAATGGACCTGATTTTTGACCATCCTGAAGATTCTTGAGAGACAGGTTCATGATTTTTGCTAATGCAGAAATTATTCTAGTATATTAGCCAGGCTTATATTAGCCACAAGAAATGTTGCTAATTAAGCAGAAAATCTCCCACATTTTGGTCTCTTAACATGAAAATAAACTTTATCTTTTGCAGGAGAAAGGTCTCGTGTAATTCCAGAATTTTATATTCCCTGTGTCCCTGGTAGTACAAATAGTTAAGGACATGAGGCTATTAATGGAAAGGTCGGAGGCTCGAGTCCACCCAGAGAACCTTGGAAGAAAGGCCTGGCTATCTGCTTCTGAAAGGTCACAGCCATGAAAACCTTATGGAACACAGTTCTATTCAGCAACACACAGGGTTGCCCTGAGTTAGAACTGACTTGCTGGCAACTTTTTTTTTTTCCCCTATTTTTCTCCATTTTACGTGGTCATTTTTTTACTCAAGCTTCAAAACATCATCTCTTCACTTAAGTTTAAACTAATTTCCCCAGAGGGTTAGTTGTTTCCTTCTGAGTTCCCATATGTCCCCCTAAAACCCTCTGCTGTAGAGTCGATTCCAACTCATAGCATCCCTATAGGACAGAGTAGAACTGCCCCATAGGGCTTCCAAGGAGCACCTGGTGGATTTGAACTGCTTACCTTTTGGTTAGCAGCTGATCACTTAACCACTGTGCCACCAGAGTTACAGTAACACTTTGGAGAAAGTAGAATTGCCCAATAGGGTTTCCAAGGAGTGGCTGGTGGATTCTGTTGACCTTTTGGTAAGCAGCTGAGCTCTTAACTACTACACCAGCAGGGGGGAACCAATCTCTATTATAGTGCTTAACACAATGTATTGTAATAATCTCTTAAAGTATTTGATTTTTCTCAATTAATTTGAACCTAAGTATCAGGCACCATGTCTTTCTCAAATTTCTATAGCTAGCACCTAGCGAAGTGGTAAGCACTTTTTAAGTGATAAGTGCTTTTTAATTGTTTGTTGTTATTGTTGCTGGTTGCCATGGAGTTGATTAGAACTCATGGTGACAAAAAAGTTCTTTGGTGCAAAAGACTAGTGGATTATTTGCCTCCTGACCCACAAGTTTCTCTCTTTTATAAGCTTCTACTCCTTTACAATTGATTTTCATGGCTGATTGTGATTCACTTCAATTTTTTCTCCGTATGATTAGAATTTTTTTTTCTGTGTGCATTGTTGTTTTCTTATCCAAATATAATTAACTGACAGCACAATTAACACTAATATCAAAATCAGTAATTAGAGTGACGTCTGTTAATGATGGTCAGTCATCCAATTGCCACCCTGCCTTTATATTTGTTGCCAATGGATCTTGTATTTATCAAGATGCTCTACTGTAAACTCCATCGAAGGGAGGCTATTGGAAGAGAAGCCATACATTCCTATATTCTTTATCTATAGAGGAGAAAGAGTAGGCTAAGGTTGTATGTTTCCTTTTTTCATTGCACAGTACATTATGTTCTCATCAGTATTGCAGACATAAAGGGTTGATCTCTTCTAGAAATAATGTAACATACTGTGTTAACTAGCAATTAAGCATTTCATTAAATTGTGTAGACAGCTTTTCAGTGATTAAATGTTTAAAATAATTTAGGTCTATGAAAAAAGTTAGACATTTTTCACCTCTTATTTTCTGTGCTGCTCCAAATATTGACCTAAAATCCCAAGTAATGTAATTTCTTGAAAAGGACTGATAAACTTTAGGGTAAATGTATTGCTAAATTGTGCTTTTTAAATTTCTCTATAAAAAGGATGTGATTTTCCCAAGAGTCCACCTTTATTTCGATTTAAGTTGCAGTAAGACTGTGTTCATGGTTAATATTGTTTGGGTTTTATATTCCATATCTTGGCAGTTTTTTAATACCATTTATTATCTGTTTTGGAGCCCTGGTGACTAAGTAGTTAAAGTGATTGACTGCTAACCAGAAGTTCGATGGTTCAAACTCACCAGCCACTTCAACGGAGAAATATGTAGCAATCTACCTCTGTAAAGATTTACAGCCTTGGAAACCCTATGGGGCAGTTCTACTCTGTCCTGTAGGTTCTCTATGAGTCAGAATTGACTCGATGGCATTGGGTACTATCTGTATTATACATTGGATATTTACATTGTATCTGAGTCAATAAACATTGATTGTTCCAATTTTGTTGAAATTCATTACTTCTTTATATATGTAGATCTATGCTGCTCAGCTAGACTGTAAACTCCTTTTGAGAACAGAGATAAAGCTTATAGTTGTTTATATTCCCAGCAGCTTAGCATAATGCCTGTCCAACACAAATGTTCAATAAATATTTATTGATTGATTTATTTGCCTTGGTTTCTAAATGGTATTTTAAGTCAGAAATACTATTTTAAACACTATGCTTTTATCTCTCTTTTTAAAAACATACCATTTAGTATTGATTTTTTTTCTGTGAGATCATATAACGTAACAGTGAAAAGTATAATCTCTGGCTAATTGGTTTGAATCTTAGCATTACCATTTTCTGAATAAATGATTCATCTCTTAGTTCCTCATCTATAAAGTGGGGATAACAATAGTATCTACCCACACAATCGTAAGGATTAAATGAGTTAGCAGATATGTAACATACTTAGAAAATGGTTGATATAGAATTAAGTGTATATATAAATATCCAAACTATATTTATATTTATATATAGAAAGAGCTCTACAATTTCATAGGACTATAGAACATTAAGACTGAAAAGAACTTTTCAAACTATGCTGTTCTCGTTAGGTGCTGTGGAGTTGTTTTTGACTCATAGTGACAGCATAGAACTGCCCCATAGTGTTTTCTAGGCTGAAGGAGGCTGGGTGTTGCAGTGGCTAAGAGCTTGGTAACCAAAGAGGTGAGCAATTCCTACCCACCAGCAGCTCTGTGAGAGATAAGACCAGGTAATCTGCTTCTGTGAAGATTGCAGTTTAGGAAACCCTACGGGGCAGTTCTGTTCTGTCCTATAGGGTCACTGTGAGTTGGAATCAACTCAACAACACATAGCAACAACAATCTTTTACAGGAACAGATTGCCAGGTCTTTCTCTCCCATAGAGGCTGGGTGGGTTTGAACCACCAACAGTTTAGCAGCCGAACGCTTAACCATTTACACCAGCAGTGTACCTTAAGAAAGTGTTTAGAAAATCTGCTGTGAGCTCTAGTTGTGAAACTTCTGAAGTGACTTCGTTTGTAAAATAGACATGCTAATAACTTCATTCCTGATCTCTATAGTGTTTTGAGACTTAAAAAAATAATGTGTATACTCAGTGCCACATTGTAAATTGTAAAGCACTGGTAGCATGTTTATTATCATTATCAGTTACAAATGAAGAAACAGAAGTCCACTCTGTAGCCCTGGGCAAGCTACTTATTCTTTCAGTGCCTGTTTCACGTCTGTAAAGTGTGGATAATAATAGAAGCTAGCTCAAAGGGTGGTTGCGTGGATTAAATGAGATAATACATATAAAAGATGGAGCAAAGTGCCCCTGCATAGTATGTGGTAATAAGGGTTAGCTATTTATTATTTTTGTTTTCATCCGATAAACACAAGTGATCCAGTAAGAGTCTGTACCTGCTTAGAAAGATACCTGGGCATATTTTTAAAAATACTGGCCCTTCTGATAAAGACAATGATTGGTAGTTTCAGGATAGGGCTCAGGGGGTTGATAATCAAAATAACTATCAGACAATTTCTCAGCTCAGTTTTCCAATGTTGACATACATCCTGTTGTAAAATTCCTTATTTCTGCACTGAGATCTAGTATTATGGGATATGTTAGTTTTTTTTCTATCTGTGTATTTCCAGTGAAGCTATATAAATTAATACTAACAGCAAGGGATGTTCCCTATGTAGACAAAGACTACAAATGTACGTTTAGCATATATCATACTCAGGTTTTGTTTTGTTTTTCCACTAAGAGAAAAATCTTTTAGTTTTGCACATTATGATTTGCTTCTACAGGGAAGAACTGTGTAGCATGGAAGCACTTAAGGCAATTGTGTTTTTTACTTTAAGATGGTTTCCTGTTCTGTGCTCGAATACATCTTCACAGGGACTAGTCTTGCTTCAACAGTCTAAACTCTAAACCAATAATTTTCTAGGAGCTTGGAGCTACCAGTTATGAGAGATTTCCTTATGAGTGGCAGGAGAGATTGCTTTATGTTTTTTATAAGAACAATGAGGCTAATTCTTCTCCTTCAAAAGGTCTAATTGAAGGCTGTTCTTTCACTTGCCCTCTCAACATTGAATTATTCTTATTCTTACCACTTGAGGGATTTGGCAGAATTCATGATTAGCTTACAAGTCATGGAAACGTGAATGTAGAAGTTATTTCTGCTTTAAACATTACTTTGGTAGAATTATTGGCAAGTAATTTATCAGTCCAGTGCTCTTTGATTTATCTTTGTATTCTAGGCATATAGTGAGTGTCTGGTACCTATTAAATCCCCAATAAATATTTGATGAAGAATAATAATGACCTATATTGTGACAGGCATTATGCTAAATACTTATCTGCATTATTTCATTTAATTTTAAGCCACGAGGTAGACCCTGTTATTATCCTTATTTTACATATGAAGAAGCAAAGGTACAGAAAGCTTGAGTAACTTGCCCAACTTTTAACAGTTCATAAGTGACAGAGACTCTAAGATTTTTATATTCCAGAGACTAGCCTTTCATTAACCTATAAATGAGGGATGAATTAATAAATGTACTAAGTCAAGATTTGTTTCCTTGGCTATATCATTCCAGATTAATCCCACTTGGCTCCCATGAGTCCATAATTTGAATGTGTATCTGTTATAATTAATGCTCGGTGTATATGCTTTGTATATCCTCTCTCCTCCACTAAACTATAAATGATTCTAGTCAGGTACAATGACTTTAGTTATTTTATACTCCCACTATTCCTAATGTGGTTGCTACTCACCATAGGTATATGCTAAAAATTACTGACTATACACCCTACTCATTATAAATACTAAAAATAAGCAGCAGATACACAGTGGGTACCAGGCCTCAGTGCTCTGTTCTGAGACATTATAGGGAGACTAGTCACTCTTTAACTTCTTTGGTAAAATCTGATATAACTTTTACTTTTTTTTTTTTTTTTTAAATATACAGCCAGAATGCTAGGATAAATGCACTTTTTTTTTCCTTGTAAACATACATACTAGGTAGATATACTTGGACATGTTACTTGTCATTTACCATCCGTGTGCCTTTCTTCTTCTTTTTCTTAATAGGGAAGTTTTATTTATTTTTGTACTGTGGTGAGTATTATGTATAACAAGAAATTTGCCATTTCAACATTTTTTATAGGTATAATTCAGTGAAATCAATCACTTTCATCATGTTGTGCAACTGTCACCACTATCCATTTCTAAAATTTTCCATCACCCTTAACAGAAGCTCAGTGCCCCCCAAGCAATGACTTCCTTTTTTCCCCTCCCTGCCGCCCGTGGTAACTGCTAATAGACTTTGGTTTCTACGCATTTGCTTATTCTACAGATTTCATACAGTTGGGATCAAACAATATTTGTCCTTTTGTGACTAACGTAGTTCACTCAAGAAACCCTGGTGGCGAAGTGGTTAAGAGCTACAGCTGCTAACCGAAAGATCGGCAGTTTGAATCCACCAGGCGCTCCTTGGAAACTCTATGGGGCAGTTCTACTGTGTCCTATAGGGTCGCTATGAGTTCAGATCTACTCGATGGCAACAGGTTTGGTTTGCTTTTTCAGTTCACTCAGCATAATCTTTCTCCTTGCTATTATTTTCTTTACCTAAAAAACATATCTAGGTCAAGACACACCTCAAACTTAACTGCATGTGAAGTTGTCATGACCTGTCCTTTGTCCCCAGGCAGAGTTTATCATTCTGGGCCACCACTGTGCACATCTCTAGCGCAGCTCCACCCCTTGTGCTTCACACTCCTGTTACAACACGTTTCATTTAATTATTCAATCTGAGATGTTCTCTCTGCCCCTGGGCCTTCACACATGCTTATCCTATGCCTAGAACATTTTCTCACCCTCTTAATATTTTATCTTCTCATTCTTTAGGCTCTGAGTTAAATGTTTCTTCCTTAAGAAGCACCCTTTGCTCCCATTGTAACATCTGATTACAATTACTGTTTAATTTTCTGATTTTCTCTGATAGAATGTAAGCTCCAAAAAGGCATGCACATTTTCCTTGTTCACTGCTGTATCCTCAGTGCCTATCAAACTGTTTGGCACATTATGGCCACTTAAATATTTGTTAAAGGAATTAATGTATTAGATATAACATGGAGTCTTTTGGAAAAAATTGTTCTGACTTAGGAGGTTTATTCTTGTGAGAGTATAAAATTAATAAGGTTTGTTTAATATGTATGTGTGTTATATATAAATGAAATAGACCTTATGTGTCTATGTGTGCACAACATATATATGTGTATATCCATACATATATATAATCATATATATGTATATAGGGTTGCTATGAGTTGGAATCAACTTGATAGCACATAACAACAACATGTATACATAATGCATATATACATATATAATCATAAATATGTATAAAAACAAAACCAAACCCGTTGCTGTCGAGTCCATTCTGACAGTAAATATAATGTCTATGTAAAATTATAGGTATATAAGGAGCCCTGGTGGTGTAGTGAGTAAGCACTCGGCTGCTAACTGGAAGGTTGTTGGTGGGAACCCAACAGCCGCTCCACAGGAGAAAGATGTAGCAGTCTGCTTCTGTAAAGATTTACAGTCTTGGAAACCCTGTGGGACAGTTCTGTTTTGTCCTATAGGGTCTCTATGAGTCAGAATCAACTCAACAGCAATGGGTTATACATATGTATGTAATTTCCTACCAGCAGCAAAGCGATGGATCTTTGCTAGCCAAATACTCTGTATGGAATTATTCTATTACCTAGGAAAAGGAGAATAGAGAGTCAGTGACATTCTTGAGATATGCTCCATATAGCATGTAAGAAAATCCCAGCAGATAAAGTTATTTTGAAGTAGACTAATATTCTGTTTAAATAAAAATTTCTCCTGATTGAATCAGTCAGATGGATAAAACCCATTGCCATTGTATCGACTCTGACTCATAGCGACCCTATAAAGAAGTTAAGATTATGTTTTACGATCAATTTCACTTATATCAAGTTAGTTTAAAAAAAAAAAGGAAAAACTACCATTCCTTTCTCAAAGAATAGGTAAGAAGAGATTGAGGAATAAACGTTAGTTTGCTAATGGCCATCTCCAGCCATTAAAAGGTGATTTAAATCAATGTCACAAAACAATGTGTGTATAAATTTTGAATAGAAATTAATTTTTACTGTAAACTTTCACCTAAAGCACAATAAAATTAAATAAATTATTTGAGAATAATTTCCAAAACTCAGCAAGGCGGCAGCACAGAGCAGGCGGAGGCAAACCTGCAGATTCACCAGACACGAGGTTTCTTTGCAATGTATGCTGTGCTGAAACAGGTACTGTAAAATGATGTTTCTTTGAAGGGTGTTAGAAAACTTCATAGAAACTGTACTAAGAAGAAAACGTTTCTGACTGAGTGGAGGTATTTGAGTATGTTGAAACTATGTCTCTAAATGGCTATGTAAACACTGATACATCAGGCCTTTTTTTTCCTGAGAGTTCATTAAATCACAGACTCAAGATTACTGCATGTGTTGTTGTTATTGTTAGGTGCTGTCAAGGCAGTTCTGACTGATAGTGACCCTATGTACAACAGAACAAAACACTGCCTGATCCTGCCCCATCCTCACAGTCATTGTTATGCTTGAGCCCATTGTTGCAGCCACTGTGTCGATCTATCTCATAGAGGGTCCTCCTCTTTTTCGATGACCCTGTATTTTACCAAGCATGATGTCCTTCCCTAGGTACTGATCCGTCCTGACAGCATGTCTAAAGTATGTAAGACACAATCTCGCCATCCTTGCTTCTAAGGAGCATTCTGGTTGTACTTCTTCCAAGACAGACCTGCTTGTTTTTTTGACAGTCCATGGTATATTCAATACTCTTCACCAACACCATTCAAATGTGTCAATTCTTCTTCAGTCTTCCTTATTCATTGTCCAGCTTTCTGTGGATATGATGTGATTGAAAATACCATGGATTGGGTCAGGCGCACCTTAGTCTTCAAGGTGACATCTTTGCTTTTCAACACTTTAAGGAGGTCTTTTGCAGCAGATTTGCCCAATGCAATGCATCTTTTGATTTCCTGACTACTGCTTCCATGTGCGTTGATTGTGGATCCAAGTAAAATGAAATCCTTGACAACTTCAATCTTTTCTCTGTTTAGCATGATGCTGCTTATTGGTCCAGTTGTAAGGATTTTTGTATTCTTTATGTTGAGGTGTAAGCCATACTGAAGGCTGTGGTCTTTGATCTTCATCAGTAAGTGCTTCAAGTCCTCTTCCCTTTCAGCAAACCAGGTTGTGTTATCTGCATAATGCATATTGTTAATGAGTCTTCTTCCAATCCTGATGCCCCATTCTTCTTCACAGAGTCCAGCTTCTCAGATTATTTGCTCAGCATACAGATTGAATAGGTATGGTGAAAGAATACAACCATGAGGCACACCTTTCCTGACTTTAAACCATGCAGTATCCCCTTGTTCTTTCTTAACAACTGACTCTTGATCTATGTATGGGTACCTCATGAGCACACTTAAGTGTTCTGGAATTCCCATTCTTTGCAATGTTATCCATAATTTGATATGATCCACACAGTTAAATGCGTTTGCATAGTCAATAAAACACAGGTAAACATCTTTCTGGTATTCTCTGCTTTCAGCCAGCATCCATCTGACATCAGCAATGTGATATTCCTGGTTCCAGGTCCTCTTCTGAATCCAGCCTGAATTTCTGGCAGTTCCCTGTCGATATAGTGCTGCAGCCGCTTTTGAATGATCTTGAGCAAAATTTTACTTGCGTGTGATATTAATGATATTGTTCAATAATATCCTCATTCGGCTGGATCACCTTTCTTGGGAATAGGCATAAATATGTATCTCTTCCAGTCGGTTGGCCAGGTAGCTGTCTTCCAAATTTCTTGGCATAGACAAGTGAGCGCTTCCAGCACTGCCTCCATTTGTTGAAATATCTCAGTTGATATTCCATCAATTCCTGGAGCCTTGTTTTTTGCCAATACCTTCAGTGCCTAGTATGTTCTTTCTTTTTGGTTTCTAACTCCAGGTCTTTGCACATGTCATTATAATATTTTACTTTGTCTTCTCGAGCTGCCACTTGAAATCTTATGCTCAGCTCTTTTATTTCATCATTTCTTCCATTTGCTTTAGCTATTCAATGTTCAAGAGCAAGTTTCAGAGTCTCTTCTGACATCCATTTTAGTCTTTTCTTTATTTCCTATCTTTTTAATGACCTCTTGCTTTATTCATGTATGATGTCCATGATGTCATTCCACAACTCGTCTGGTCTTTGATCATTAGTGTTCAGAACGTCAAATCTATTCTTGAGATGGTCTCTAAATTGAGGTGGGATATACTCAAGGTCGTACTTTGGGTCTCGTGGATTTGTTCTAATTTTCTTCAGTTTCAACTTGAACTTGCATATGAGCAATTAATGGTCTGTTCCGCAGTCGGCCCCTGGCCTTGTTCTGACTAATGTTATCGAGCTTTTCCATCATCTCTTTCCACAGATGTAGTTGATTTGATTCCTGTGTATTCCATCTGGCGAGGTCCATGTGTATAGTCGCTGTTTATGTTGGTGAAAAAAGGTATGTGCAATGAAGAAGATGGTCTTGAAAAATTCTATCATATGATCACTGGCATCATTTCTATCACCAAGGCCATATTTTCCAACTACTGATCCTTCTTCTTTGTTTCCTACTGTTGCAATCCAATCACCAGTAATTATCAATATATCCTGATTGCACGTTCGATAAATTTCAGACTGCAGAAGCTAATAAAAATCTTAATGTCTTCATCTTTGGCCTTAGTGGTTGATGCATAAATTTGAATACTAGTTGTATTAACTGGCCTTCCTTGTAGCCGTATAGATATTATTCTATCACTGACAGTGTTGTACTTCAGGATAGATCTTTAAATGTTCTTTTTGATGATGCATGCAATGCCATTGCTCTTCAAGTTGTCATTCCTGGCATAGTAGACCATAAGATTGTCCGATTCAAAACGGCCAATACCAGTCCATTTCAGCTCATTAATGCCTAAGATATCAATATTTATGCATTCCATTTCATTTTTGATGGTTTCTAGTTTTCCAAAATTCATACTTTGTACATTCCATGTTCCAATTATTAAAGGATGTTTGCAGCTGTTTCTTCTCATTTTGAGTCGTGCCATATCAGCAAATGAAGGTCCCGAAAGCTGGACTCCATCCACGTCATTAAGGTTGACTCTACTTTGAGGAGGCAGCTCTTCCGCATTGTCTTTTGAGTGCCTTCCAACCCGGGAGTCTCATCTTCTGGCACTGTATCAATGTTCTGCTGCTATTCATAAGATTTTCACTGGCTAATTCTTTTCATAAGTAGACTTCTGGGTCCTTCTTCCTAGTCTATCTTAGTCTGGAAGCTCAGATGAAATCTGTCACCATGGGTGACCCTGCTGGTATCTGAATACCAGTGGCATAGCTTCCAGTATCAAGCAACACGCAAGCCCCCACAGTACGACAAACTGACAGACACATGGGGGTTATTGCATGTGAGGTTAAGATTTCGGCTGCTAACCAAGAGATTGGCAGTTCGAATCCACCAGGCGCTCCTTGGAAATCCTATGGGGCAGTTCTACTCTGTCCTATAGGGTCACTATGAGTCGGAATCGACTCGATGGCAATGGGTTTGATTTTTGTTGATATAGATAACTGACCTAGGTCAAAGCCCAATCCTCTTACCAGCCTTCATAGTACAGTGAAACCTCTAAGAGTGGGAACTTGATGGGACTCTCTTGTTTTTCCAGGCCTCACCAAGTTTTCCACCTTTGGCAGGGTGTTTATCACTTTTCTATTGCTCTCTATTAAGAATCCTACCTCATAAACACCCATTGAGTTTTCCATCTCTGTCACACATAAACCTTTTTGTTTGTAGCCAAGCGCTTAACCACTGTGCCACCAGAGCTCCTTATATAAATATAAATATGTAGAATATACAACATATTTGTTGAATTTTCTTCAATAATCTTGTACAGTAAAACCTGCGAAAGCCAGAGCCTGTGTAAGGTGGAAACCTGACAGAGATGGAAAACTCAGGGTTTCAGGAGCAGATGGTGAGTAAATGCACAAAGCAGGGGAGGCAAACTCATAGACTCCCAAGCACAGGGTTTCTTTGCAATATATGCTCTGCTGAAACAGGTCCTGTAAAATGATGTTTTTTTTAAAGGGTATTAGAAAACTTCATAGAAACTGTATTAAGAAGAAAACATTTCTGACTGAGCGGAGACATTTGAGTATGTTGAAACTATGTCAGCCTGTGCTGCTGCCTTGCTGAGTTTTGGAAATTATTCTCAAATCATTTATTTTATTTTTTTGTGCTTTAGGTGAAAGTTTACAGTGCCCTGAATTCAGAATTTTAGCCTCCTAAACTGTGAGAACATAAATTTCTGTTCATTAAAACCACCCACTTGTGGTATTTCTGTTACAGCAGCGCTAGATAACTAAGACATCTTCCCTTTAGTCAAGGTACCACAGTGATGTTCTGGGTCTCAGCGGATTAAGCTTAGCTTAGACCCAGTGTCCAATAATTCCAAGAATATTTTTTTTTCCCATTTCCAGGAGGAAAGCAGGGGAAGAAATGAGGATTTCAGAAAGTTTGGTTCAGTACCTTAGGAGCTATTCAAAATTTTACTTTTGGGGGAAAAAAAAAGTCTCTGAAGTACTTGGGTAAGCAATAAATCACCAACTAATATCTTTTTTTCTAGGTGTACGTATATCTATCTGTATCTCTCTCCATCTCAGAATAGAATCATAGTATATCAATGCATTATGTAGAGATTTTGCATTTCTTATTATGTACAACCTTAATCCGCTGAGACCCAGAACAACACCAGCTGTAGAGGAAGGCTCTCTGCTCTCTCTGTCCCCTTTGGGCAAAAATCCTTATCTTAGCTTCTGTAATGGTCTCCTCAGCATTTCTTGGAGATCTCTGCATGGCATCTATCTTTCCCCCATTCATGCTTGCTTCTCTGTGTGCCTAATTGGGTCTTTTTAGCTCTCTAAAGCGGCGTAAGACACACTGTACACTGATACGGCCTCATTAAAGTAACAAGGAAAACTCTACTCCCAGATGAGATTCTATCCACAGGTTTGGGTTAGGATTTACAACACATATTTTTGGGAGGCACATTCAATCCATAACACAGGGTTTATGCAGGGGCAGGAGATAAATGGAGGTTTAGCCTAAGTCCATCTCACAGTAGGTTTCCTCCGCTGCTACTACTTTGGTTTAATCTCTTTGCATTTATTGTTGTCCCTACTACAGACTATTTTCCATGTAGTAGCCAGAGTAATCCTGCTACAGCATGTTAAATTATGTCATTCCTCTGCTTGAAACACAAAAATAACTTTCTATTTCACGGATAAAAAAAGCCAAATTCCTATAAGTCCTAAAAGCGAAAGGGACTTACAAATCCCTATGTGATCTGATTCTTCCATTACTCCTCTGATTTCATTATCTATGAACCTTCCCCTTTCTTTCTACTTCAGTCCCATGGCTTCCATTCTTAGAATATCCCTAGTGGGCTTCCTCCTCAGGGATCTTCACACTTACTCTTCTCATTGACCAGATGCTTTTCCCCTAGGTATTTGTACGGCTTACTCCTTTACCTCTCTCAACTATTTGCTTTACATTTCGTGGTCTCAGTCAGAATTTACCTAACCCTCATTTAAAATTTCAATACCCTCGGAAACTTCTATCCTTCTTTTCTGCTGTTTTTTTCCTTCAGAACATTTCTCCCTCCTCCTCTCCCTCCCCCTGCCTTTCTTCCTTCCCTCACTCTTTTCTCTCTGTCTTTTCTTCCTCCCTTCTTCTTTCTTTCCCTCCCTCCCTTCCTTTCTTCTTTTCATTTCCCTTCCAGTCGAAGATAATATCCAAGGGTGAGGGATTTTGTCTTTTTTGTTCACAGCTGTATCCCTAGTATTAGGACATTGCTTTGCATATAGTAAGCACTCAGTAAATTTTTGTGAAAGCAATGAATATATTGACTAAATTTTCTAGTTTTCTCTTCTCTTCCTTTCCACTACTATTTTCTGTAGATATCAAGACTAGATTGTGCTTAACTAGAAGATGACTATCACCCAGGCTGGGACCAGTGACTAATGGGATGTTTGTCTTTCGCCTTCTGGGGAGAGGATGAATGCATTTTCATTTGTATGAGAGATGGATATATTATTTAGGCAGGGTATTTTTGTTGTTCTATTATTGTTGTTTGAGAGTTTAAGTATATACCTAGGTTGGATATTGACAACACAATGTGAAGAAATGTCATGAGTTTGTTGAAATGATGTTCAGCATGCATTCTAGCCTCTTTCTAGTATGTCTTTCTGTACTACAGAGGCTCAAAGGTAAACCATATTTTCCTGACTCCTTTATATCTGATGTTTCAGATATGATGTAGTTTAAGCAAATAAAATGTATTTTTCTGAGGTTTAGAAGATGATAGTGAGGCATGACTGTAGAGACTGTTGGAAGCATTGAGTTTTCTGTGCCAGTGTTCCTTGTGTCGAGCTACTACCTTTCCAGAAGCAGTGTGCAGGCTATGCATGTTTTGCAGGTATAGATGTGGCAGATGCTCTGGAGCCCACAGCCACAGACATGCAATTCCTGACCACTGGAATGCAGCTATGGTGGTCAGCGTCTGGAGTCAACATGCCAGTGGCAGCTCCCTTTTCCCTCACCTTCTGATTGTGGAACAGGGAGAAACTACTCTGGTGGATCAGTTTGCATTCTTTATTGGAGGCCCAGTTTAGAGATCAGTTATTCATAAATATTCAAAAACCACTTTCCTGTTATAAATCATATTCTATTTAAAATAGCTAGGGAAGTTTCTGTTTTTTGCAGATGATCTCTGATGTATGCATAAAACACTAGTTACAGAAGGAGAAATAGAAATGGTCCATAAATACGTGAAAAAATGCTAAACCTCACTGGTAATCAGAGAAATGCAAATTTAAAACACAAAGTGATATTATTTCATGCCTACCAATTTGTCAGAAGTTAAAAGCCCAGCAATACTCAATGTTTGCGAGGAACAAGGGGAACACTGATGATGGAGTTTTAAACTGATACAATGACCTTGGTAATAAGATGACATTACCTATTCAAATGGATTATGTGCATACAATAGAACCCTACATTTCTACATCTATTTTTTTTTTTAATGCCCTAGAACACTGTTGCCCATATGCACCAGAGATATTATACAACAGTGTTCAGGGCAACATTGTATAAGATAACAACAAAAAAAGAAGATAAACCAAATATACAAAAACAGAAGACTGAATAAATAAATGATAACATATCAAGCAGTAGTGAAAATGTACAAAATATTGGGCAAATAAAAGCAAGTGTCAGAATAATGCATACAATATCATTTTTATTAAGCACAAAACCACATAAAATTAATATTAACCTCATAAGATTATCTAAGGATGTATATGCCTGTGATAAAACTATTTTAGAAGCACAAGAGAATGATAAACCCAAACTTCAGGATAGCAGTTTCCTTGGTGACTACTGGGGGTGGGGTGAAAAGAGCAATATAAGATAGAGAAGGAGCACATGCAAGATTCATCAGTTTTGATAATATTCTAGCTCTGAGGTTGAATGATGACCTTACGGGTGATTGCTCACAAGTACCTGCTTCAGAACTTGCATGTGTTACATGTGTGGTATGTGTAAAGGATTACATGTTAAAAATGAAAAATAATATTGAAATTATTGAAAACGCTATACTAATTTTGAAATGAAGAAAATAAAATTTCCATTTTGCCACAATTTTATTCACTAATTATATACAGTCAGTCTTACGTAGTTTTGATTTCTATTGCCAAACATTAAAATTGAATTACATTAGCTTATGCTTTGTTGTGATTGTCTCAAAAACCTTACTATTTCCTCCTTAGGATATATGGTAAGAACTGCTTACTTACTTACAAAATAGCATTTTTTTAAAGAGAATATTATCTGGGAAAAGTGCGTATTTGATATTGTATTAGAATAGACATTTATATAGGTCCCATTCCTTTTATTTCCCAGAATAAAAGAACATAATTGAGCAAAGTGTGATCTATGTTCTTACAGCAGGCTGTATTAAAGAAGATAAACTTTTCCATAGATATCAGTGACAGAAAGTACTATGAGGTAACTTAACATCTGAACTTTTATTCTTAGTCCCCTAACATCTTGAGAAATTGGACACATGTATGACTATTAGCAAGGAGCCCTGGTGGCACAGTGGTTGAAAGCTTGGCTGCTAACTGAAAGATCAATGGTTCAAATCCATGAGGCTTTCTGTAGGAGAAAGATGTGGCAATCTGCTTTAGTGAAGATTAGAACCTTGGAAACCCTATGGGGCAGTTCTACTCTGTCCTATAGGGTCACTAGGAGTCGGAATTGACTCAATGGCAATGGGTTTTTGTTTTTGGTTAGGACTATTAGTATAGCCTGGATGACCGGGATGACTTTTTGTCAAGATCTGGTTCTCTACCATTCCTTTTGGAACCCTGTGGCTGTCTTCACCATTACCTCTGGACTTCAGCCAGTTGGGATAACGTAATGACTTGGGACAGTGTTATTTCTGTCTATACTTCTCATTCTAATTGTATGGGATAGTTATTTTATAGTTGGACTGGAACAACTCTAATCTTATCTCTGGAAATGCTTGGATTTGGGCTTTTACTCTTAGCCAAGACAATGGTAGTGGGATTTATGATGTGCTGTTTAACTTGCAAAATTTCCCTGGAAACACCCAGGGCCAGTTTGTTTACTGATGGGTTTCACCTAACATTAACAGGTTAGACAGCTTGGCTTGACTACCATGACTATGGGGTCTTAAAAAGACCCTGTTGGTAAGTTCTGCCTTGAATTCATCCAAAGCCAAGATTCAAAGCAGGATTGGAGACATTCATGTTTAAATAAGAAGAACCCTGGGAAACTAGTGCCTGAACGTCTCATGGAGCCCCCAGAGCTTGCCTACACTCTCTTTATCTTGCTGCACTTTGCCTTTAAAGTAAAGCTTTGTGTGAAGGGAAGAACATACTCGGCATTTCTCAAGCTGAAAGAACTGAAGAAAAAATCCAAGCCTCAAGTTGCAATATCAAAGGATTCTACAGGGAAAATATTAAACAACACAGGAAGCATCAAAAGAAGATGGAAGGAATATACAGAATCACTGTACCAAAAAGAATTGGTCAATTTTCAACCATTTCAGGAGGTAGTATATGATCAGCAGCCAATGGTACTGAAGGAGGAGGTCCAAGCTGCACTGAAGGCACTGGTGAAAAACAAAGCTCCAGGAACTGACGGAATATCAGTTGAGATGTTTCAACAAACAGATGCAGTGCTGGAGTTGCTCACTCATCTATGCCAAGAAATTTGGAAGACAGCTATCTGGCCAACCGACTGGAAGAGATCCATATTTGTACCCATTCCAAAGAAAGGTGATCCAACAGAATGTGGAAATTATTAAACAATATCATTAATATCACACACAAGTAAAATTTTGCTGAAGATTATTCAAAAGTGGCTGCAGCAGTACATCGACAGGAAACTGCCAGAAATTCAAGCCAGATTCAGAAGAAGATGTAGAAGGAGGAATATCACTGCTGATGTGAGATGAATCCTGGCTGAAAGCAGAGAATACCAGAAAGATGTTTACCTGTGTTTTACTGACTATGCAAATGCATTCGGCTGTGTGGATCATAACAAGTTATGGATAACATTGCGAAGAATGAGAACTCCAGAACACTTAATTGTGCTCACGAAGAACCGGTGCTTAGACCAAGAGGCAGTCGTTTGAACAGAATAAGGGGATACTGCATGGTAAACCCTGGTAGTGGAGTGGTTAAGAGCTACGACTGCTAACCAAAAGATTGGCAGTTTGAATCCACCAGGCGCTCCTTGGAAACCCTATGGGGAAATTCTACTCTGTCCTATAGGGTTGCTATGAGTTGGAATGGACTCAACGGCACCGGGGTTTTGGTTGGGCATGGTTTAAATTCAGGAAAAGTGCATGTCAGGGTTGTATCCTTTCATCATAATTATTTGATCTGTACACTGAGCAAATAATCTGAGAAGCTGGACTATATGAAGAAGAACGCAGTATCAGGCTTGGAAGAAGACTCATTAACAACCTGTATTATGCAGATGACATAATCTTGCTTGAAGCACTTACTGATAAAGATCAAATACTACAGACTTCAGTATGGATTACACCTGAACATGAAGAAAGCAGAAGTCTTCACAACTGAACCAATAAGCAACATCATGATAAATGGAGAAAATATTAAAATTGTCAAGGATTTCATTTTACTTGGATTCACACCCATGGAAGCAGCAATCAAGAGATCAAATGACACATTGCATTGTGCAAATATGCTGCAAAAGATCTCTTTAAAGTGTTCAAAAGCAAAGATATCACTTAAAGGACTGAAGCGCACCTACCCACTCCATGGTGTTTTTAATCACCTCATATGTATGTGAAAGCTGGACAATGAATAAGGAAGACTAAAGAAGAATTGATGCCTTTGAATTATGGTGTCAGTGAAGAATATTGAATATGCCACGGACTTCCAGAAGAATGAACAAATCTATCTTGGAAGCAGTATAGCCAGAATGCTCATTAGAAGCAAGGATGGCAAGACTTCATCTCACATACTTTAGACATGTTATTAGGAAGGACCAGTCCCCGGAGAAGGACATCATGCTTGGTAGAGGGTCAGCAAAAAAGAGGAAGACCCTCAACGAGATGGTGCAGGACTGGGCAGTGTTTCCTTCTGTTGTACATAGGGTCGGAACCGACTCGATGGCACCTAATAACGTTGAGAATATACTCTTTCACGTTTTGCTGGCCGTTTTAAACATTTAAACTTGTGGAATCTTTGCATCAGTCATCCTCAGTAACTGA
Source organism: Dugong dugon (assembly GCA_030035585.1). Classification (NCBI taxonomy): domain Eukaryota; kingdom Metazoa; phylum Chordata; class Mammalia; order Sirenia; family Dugongidae; genus Dugong; species Dugong dugon. The sequence continues at coordinate 97,855,219 of CM057462.1, forward strand.
ATTCAAGACAAGCTTCCCCTTTGTAGCTCCTTACCTCTCCCTTCAAATCCCATTCTCTCTCACTAGCTTCTCCAACTCCTGACTTCTACTACAATTATTTGCTCGACAACATTTGAAGCCCTTATTGCACTATAAAAAAAAAAACATTTTCAGTTTCTTCTTTTCATTGTTCATCTCCTGACTGTGCTCTGAGGATGCCTGTGTCTATCCTCACTACATCCCTCTCCAGGGAGGCTATTTGTTCAAGCTTCGAACTATAAGAGACTGGAGGTGAGATAGGGGATTGGCAGGTTTCTGGTTCCCATTGCCACTTCCAGACCGTTCCTCTTTAACTTTGTATGAGCTCATCATCTTTAGGAATCATGCCACAACACTCTGCCACCCTCTCTACCTCATTGTAACTGGTCCATGATGTGTCATTCATTGAAGGCTTTGGCACCTTGCTGAGAGTTTTCTTCTCCACTTCTAGTCACACCAAATACCTAGGATATTTTAACATCCATGTATTTAACACATCAAACAATTTTACTTTGCACATCCTGTACCTTTTTAAAAAAATTTAGAATAATTTTAGATGTGCAGAATTATTGCAAGTATAGTTCAGAGTATACATATACCCCATACTCAGTTTACTCTATTATTAACATCTTACATTACTGTGTTTCTTTTTTAGAATTAATGAATCAATATCGATACTTCATTACTAACTAAAGCCTCTACGAAAAGAGTCTGGTAAAGTCTTTCCACCTGAAGTGTAGCTCTTTGTTGTGAGAAAAATCTGGGCATATTTTACAAAGATTACTCTTCTGCTCCCCCTGCCAGAGCCACAGAGGATCTTTCCTGAATCTTCAGCATGAGAACCTGGTGGGTTTCCTGAAGGTAAAGCCAGGAAAGTTGCGTGCCCTCTAAGACTTCAGCCCCAAGGAGTTTCTCGCTCTCACACTATTTCATTCGGCCTTTTACAATTTGTCAAAATTACCATTTAAGTGTTTCTACCAGTTTATAGCTTCAATAGCTTCTGCTCCAGGTAAGCAGATCTTGACTGACTCTCTTGATTCTCTTGTTTCTACAGATTTCAAGTTGGTGATTTGCTCTGCAAACTCAGTTCTCTGATGGGTCCAAGAAAAGTTATTGATTTTGTTTATCAATATTTTTTTTTTTTGCTGTTGTTGTAAGGATGAAAGTGACAATTTCCAAGCCCTTTACTTGTTGGAGATGAAACTGGAAATCTTTTGCACCTTTTAAACTCTATTCACCTTAACTTTCACCTTCACTTAGATCTTCTCTCTCCTGAATTTTTCATCACTTATAATTTCACATCACTTATAATTTAGACTCTAGTAGTCCTTTTACTCTCTGCCTATAGCCTCTTACCTGTTTTTCTATCCACACTCCCTCCTGAACTCTTCCCATAACTTTTCTTCCAAATTAATGGTACTTCATTTTCATGGAATGCCCTGATTTCTCCATTCTATGAGCATCTTACAGAACTCTGTTCCATGTCTTCACAAATTTTTTACTTGATTCTCCTAATACCCATCTAACTCTTATTTCTAGTGAAGTCTTACTACAGATTTATTTTGCCTTCTCCTTTATCACTTCCAATTCTCAAGCAACTGTGCAGATTTACCCTTATGTAATCTTATGCTCACCAACCCTAGATAAACCTTTAGCACAATTTCAATTCCTTCACTTGTGTTTAGTTCACTCCTACTCCCATTATTACTGAGTAGTGTAAGTATACACCTCTCTCCTCTTGTTCTCAATCTTAATAGATACAAGAATTAAGGCCATTAGTTAAAAACTTCCTTGACTCTTTTTTTTCTCCATCATTGGCCCTGAAATGGCATAGGAACTATGTGTATTGACAAGGAAAAATAAGATACAGTCCCTGCATTTAAGGAGTTTAAAAAAACTCAAGTACAAAAAGAGTGCTATAGGCAGCAAGTGCTAACATTTGTAATGATAACAACAAAAATTTGTATAGTTTATGGAAACTTTAAGTATATTATTTTCTGGCATGCATACAACCACTTGCAAGGTGATATAATTATCATACCCATTGCACAGTTGAGTGAACTAAGGCTCAGAGATATGATGTAATTTGACAAAGATAGTTGAGTGAATAAATGTTAGAATCAGGGCCTGGTATCATGTAAAAAAAAAATAGACTCTCTCTGAACTTGAGTGTAATATTTTGCTAATATTTTGTTGACCTTGTTCTATGCTCCCCCTCTGGTTGGCCCAAATCTCTGAAGGAATGCAAGGGCAGGTGAGCAATACCGGCAGCAGGCTATGGAGATTGCCTCAAATCTTACTCAGTCTCAGTAAAGTATATGTCTACCTTTTCCCATCCCTGAATTCCTGGTTTCTTTCCAAACAGCAAAGTAGAAATAAATCAGTTTAGACAATGTAAATATACAACTATGTGATTTATCATTAACACTGACTCTTACCAGTAGCAGGAGAAAGAAAAGGTCAGCAGTAGCTGGAAGAGCTCTCAAGTATGCAGGCTAAAATTCATCTGTTTTATATAAGCCATCTTCTTTCTTTTGATGACATTCCTTGTCAAGAATACAAAATCTTTCCCATACCTTCGCATGATTAGAGCCTACTTGGCCATGTGAGGTCTTACTTTTTACCACTGATTTCAGTTGCATGTATTTTTTTTTTTTAATTTTAATTCATTATACTAAGGCAAAGTTCCCATTTTGTATTCTGAATCAACTCAACAGAAATGGGTTTTTTTCTTTTTTTTTTGTGAGTGTGTTTGAGAGTAGAATATTCTCAGAGCAGCTTTAACCAATACCTTTATATCTCTCTGTTTAGAGCTCATTATACTGTGGCTACCCTTGCTCTTGTGATTAAAAAAATGCAAATCCCTTGACTGTGCAATCTGTATTCTCTCCTTGTTTTGTCTCTATCCTCCTTGAGGTTTGTCTGAACTGAATGTTTTCTCCTAAATTTACTAAACTCTATTTCTACCAGCTAACTTGATTCCTTTCCTGTCATCTTATCTCATAGATTCTCTTTGTGATCAGTCCTTTCACTTAGCACTCTTATTCAAGCATAGTCTCAGAGTGCATAAACTATCCTCTAAAGGAAAACTCTACCCTTATGAGAGCTACAGCACTTCTTTTAGACCTGACAGCTTAATATTTTGTTTCAAGATTTTTTTTCTTGTACTCAGTAGCAGTGGCCTGACAGTTCCTTAGCAGCTTTCAAAGTACTTACCTTTCAACAAGGGACTTCCTCATGTTATGGGACCGTCAGCTTCAATATGCTATTCAAATATACTACAGTTCCCATCAGCCACCTCTGTGCCAATTTTAAACAATGGTCTTTGTTTTATTTACTGCTGGTATAAAGTTAACTGCCAACTATAGTTTAAAGGAGGTGCCCCCACTGGGCATAAAAAGAATAACATATTAAATCTCAAATGTACTTCTCTGAGCTCATCAAAATTGTCTTTTGAAAAAAGTAAATATGACTCTCTGAATTATTATAAATATAATTATAAATTTATAAAATAGTATGATGTGTTCACTGGGCTTGTAGTTGACATTGTTAAAAGGATTTATAAAGGTATTACTCATATACTTAATCTCTCTGTGTGAAGGTGCCTTTCTTTTATATAAGAGAAGTATCTAATAATTTCCATAATTCTTTCTACAATACAGGCATACCTCATTTTATTGTGCTTTGCAGATATTGCATTTTTTACAAACTGAAGCTTTGTGGCAACCCTGTGTTTACCAAGTCTATTGGAGCCATTTTTCCAACAGCATGTGCTCACTTCATGTCTCTTTGTCACATTTTGGTAATTCTCACAATATTTCAAACTTTTTCATCATTATTATATCTGTTATGGTGATCTGTGATTAGTGATCTCTGAGGTTACTATTGTAATTCTTTGGGGGCACCATGAAATGATTAAGCTTAGTGAGGAAGGCATGTTGAAAAAGCTGAAATAGGCCAAAAGCTAGGCCTATTGTGTCAAACAGTTAGCCAAGTTGTGAATGCAAAGTAAAAGTTCTTAAAGGAAATCAAAAATGGTACTCCAGTGAACACACAAATGATAAGAAAGCAGAACAGCCTTATTGCTGATATGGAGAAAGTTTTATGGTCTGGATAGAAGAGCAAACCAGCCACAACATTCGCTTAAGCCAAAGCATAATCCAGAGCAAGGCCCTAACTCTCTTCAATTCTGTGAAGGCTGAGAGAGGTGAGGAAGCTGCAGAAGAAAAGTTGGAAGCTAACAGAGGTTGGTTCATGGGGTTTAAAGAAAAAAGCGGTCTCCATAACATAAAAGTGCAAGGTGAAGCAGCAAGTGCTAATGTAGAAGCTGCAGCAAGTTATCCAAAAGGTCTAGCTAAGATAATGATGAAGGTGGCTACACTAAACAACAGGTTTTCAACGTAGAAAACAGTCTCTATTGGAAGAAGATGCCATCTGGGACTTTCATAGCTAAAGAGGAGAAGTCAATGCCTGGCTTCAAAGCTTCAAAGGACAGGCTGACTCTCTTGCTAGAGGCTAATGCAGCTGGTGACTTTATGTTGAAACAAATGCTCATTTATGATTCTAAAAATCCTAGGGCCCTTAAGAATTGTGGTATATCTACTCTGCCTACGCTCTATAAATGAAACAACAAAACCTGAGTGAGAGCACATCTGTTTACAACATGGTTTACTGACTATTTTAAGCCCACTGTTGAGACCTACTGCTCAGAAAAAAAAGATTCCTTTAGAAATATTACTGCTCATTGACAGTGCCCCTGGTCACCCAAGTGGTCTGATGGAGGTGTACAAGGAGATTAATGTTGTTTTCATGCCTGCTGACACAACATGCATTCTGCAGCCCGTGGTTCAAGGAGTAATTTTGAATTTCAAGTCTTATTATTTAAGAAATAGATTTCATAAGGATATAGCTGCCACAGACAGAGATTCCTCTGATTGATCTGGGCAAAGTAAATTGAAAACCTTCTTGAAAGGGTTCACCATTTTAGACGCCATTAAGAATATTTGTGATTCATGGGACGAAGTCAAAATACTAACATTAAGAGGAGTTTGGAAGAAGTTGATTCCAACCCTCATGGATGACTTTGAGTGATTTAAGACTTCAGTGGAGGAGGTAACCACAGATGTGATGGAAATAGCAAGAGAACTAGAATTAGAAATGGAGCCTGAAGATGTGACTGAATTTCTGCAGTTGCATGATAAAACTTTAAGGGATGAAGAGTTGCTTACGGATGAGCCAAGAAAGTGGTTTCTTGAGATGGAATCTACTTCTGGTGAAGACGCTGTGAATATTGTTGAAATGACAACAAAGGATTTAGAATATTACATAAACTTAGTGGATAAAGTAGCAGTGGGATTTGAGGATTGACTACAATTTTGAAAGAAGTTCTGTGGGCAAAATGCTGTCAAACAGCATCACATGCTAAAGAGAAATCTTTTGTGAAAGGAAGAGTCAGCTGATATGGCAAACGTCATTATTGTCTTATTTTAAGAAATTACTACAGCCACCTCAACCTTCAGCAACTACTACCCTGATTAGTCAGCAGTTATCAACATCAAGGCAAGACGCCCCCACCAGCAAAAAGACTATGATTCACTGAAGGCTTGGATAATGGTTAGGATTTTTTTAGCAATAAAGTGTTTTTTAATTAAGGTATGTACATTTCTTTTTTAGACTTAATGATACTACACACTTAATAGACTACAGTATAGTGCAAACATAACTTTTCTATGCACCAGAAACCAAAAAATTCTTGTGACTTGCTTTATTGCGATATTTGCTTTATTGCTATAGTCCAGAACTGAACCCACAATATCTGTGAGGTATGCCTGAAATAGCAAAAAAAAGCTTCAATCAAGAAAACGGTGCCCAGAAATATAGTATGTTTATATAGTATCTCATCTATTAACAGCATAATATTATCTCTTTCTGCTATTCATCCTCTTCCAAGCTCTTTGGGTGTGTTTAAGTCAGCTGTGAATCCTCAGGTATCAAGCAGAATTTTAAAACACAGAAATTATCAATTTATTGTCATTCTTGTTATTGAAATAAATTACCATCCCAAAACTGCAGGCATACTAGATCTCTTTGCTCTCTATATTAACCAAAATATGTTCTGTCTAGCAACTGCCTTAAATGCTACCTGTGGAATAACTTCAGTATAAGAAAAATGATTTTGGAAGATTCATGGAAGCAGAATCCTAGGCAAAACCCCTGAGCTCCCCAAACAACGTTTCTTTTTCTTTTTTTAATTTTTTCCCGTACAAAAATTTACACATACATTGTTATGTAACTCTAATTGCTCTCCCCATACTGTGACAGCACACTCCTCCTTTCCACCCCTGACTCCCCATGTCCATTCAACCAGCTCCTAAACCTCTCTGCCTTCCCATCCCACCTCTGGACAGAAGCTGCCCATTTAGTCTCTTGTATCTACTTGAGCTAAGAGGCACACTCCTCACGAGTATCACTTTATGTCCCACAGTCCAGTCCAATCCCTATCTGAAGATTTGGCCTCAGAAATTGTTTTCATTCTGGGCTGATAGAGAATCCAGGAGCCATGCTTTCTGGGGTTCCTCCAGTCTCAGTCAGACCATTAAGTCTGGTCTTCTTACTAGAATTTGAGTCCTGCACCCTACCTTTCTCCTGCTCCATCAGGGACTCTGTTGTGTTAGCTGTCAGGGTGGTCATTGGTGGTAGCCTGGCACCATCTAGTTCTTCTGGTCTCAGGCTAATGAAGTCTCTGGTTTATGTGGCCCTTTCTATCTCTTGGGCTAATACTTCCCTTGTGTCTTTGGTGTTCTTCATTCTCCTTTACTCCAGGTGGTTGGGACCAATTGATGCATCTTAGATGGCCACTTGCAAGCTTTTTTTTTTTTTTTGGTGAAGATTCTTTTGTTTTTCTTTTTTATTGTACTTTAGATGAAGGCTTACAGAACAAACTAGTTTCTCATTAAACAGTACACATATTGTTTTATGACATTGGTTAACAACCCCATGACATGTCAATACTCTCCCTTCTCGACCTTGGGTTCCCTATTACCAGCTTTCCTGTCCCCTTCTGCCTTCCAGTCCTTCTCCCTGGGCTGGTGTGCCCCTTTAGTCTCGTTTTGTCCTGTGGGCCTGTCTGATCTTTGGCTAAAAGTTGAACCTCAGGAATGACTACATTACTGAGTTAAAAGGGTGTCCGGGGGTCAGGGTTTCTTTAGTCTCTGTCAGGCCAGTAAGTTTGGTCTTTTTTTTTTTTTTTAATTTTACCTCAGGTGAAGGCTTACAGAACAAACAGTTTTCCATGAAACAGCAGTACACATATTGTTCCATGACATTGGTCAACAACCCCACAACATGTCAACCCTCTCCCTTCTCAACCCTTTTTTTTTTTTTTTGGTGAAAATATGCATAGCCAAAGATACACCATTTCAAAAATTTCTACATGCACAGTTCAGTGACATTTACTATGCTCTTCCAATTGTGCTCGCTTGCAAGCTTTTAAGACCCCAGACACCACTCACCAAAGTAGGATGCAGAACATTTTCTTAATAAACGTTGTTATGCCAATTGACCTAGATGTCCCCTGAAAGCATGGTCCCCAGACGCCTACCCCTGCTACTCTGTCCCTCAAAGTGTTTGACTGTATTCAGGAAACTTCTTAGCCATGGTTTAGTCCAGTTGTGCTGACTTCCACTTTAGTGAGTGCTGTCCTTCCCTTCACCTAAGATAATTCTTATCTACTATTTAGTTAGTAAATAACCCTTACCCTCCCTCATCACCCTTGTAGCCATCAAAGAATGTTTTCTTCTGTGTTTAAACCTTTTCTTGAGTTCTTATAATAGTGATCTTATACAATATTTCTCCTTCTGTGACTGACTAAATTCACTCAGCATTATGACCTTTGGCTTCCTCCATGTTATGTTTCACAGCTTCATCGTTGTTCTTTATCCTTGCGTAGTATTCCGTTGTGTGGATATACCATAATTTGTTTATCCATTCATCTGATAATGGGCACCTAGGTTGTTTCCATCTTTTTGCTATTGTGAATACTGCTGCAATGAACATGGGTGTGCATATACCTATTCGTATGATGGTTCTTATTTCTCTAAAATGTGTTCCAAGGAGCAGGGTAGCTGTATTGTATGGTACTTCTATTTCTAGCTTTTTAAGGAAGCGCCAAATAAATTTCCAAAGTGGTTGTACCATTTTACATTCCCACCAACAGTGTATAAGTGTTCCAGTCTCTCCACAACCTCTCCAGCATTTGTTATTTTGTGCTTTTTGGATTAATGCTAGCCTTGTTGGGGTGAGATGATCTCTCATTGTAGTTTTGATCTGCATTTCTCTAATGGCTAATGATCCTGAGCACTTCTTCATGGGTCTGTTAGCCACCTGAATATCTTCTTTGGTGAAGTGCCTGTTCATATCCTTTGTCCATTTTTTAATTGTGTTATTTATCTTTTTGTTGTTGAGGTTTTGCAGTATCTTGTAGATTTTAGAGATTAGACACTGATAGGATTTATCGTAGCCAGAAATTTTTCCTAGTCTGTAGGTTGTCTTTTTACTCTTTTGGTGAAGTCTTTTGATGAGTGTTTGATTTTTAGGAGCTCCCATTTATCTAGTCTCTCTTCTTGTGCTTGTGCATTGTTACTTATGGTTCATATTGTGTTTATGCCATGTATTAGGGCTCCTAGCATTGTCCCTATTTTTTCTTCTATGATCTTTATCGTTTTTGATTTTATATTTAAGTCTTTGATCCATTTAGAGTTAGTTTTTGTCCATGGTGTGAGGTATGGGTCTTGTTTCAGTTTTTTTTAAGATGGGTATCCAGTTATTCCAGCACCATCTGTTAAAGAGACTGTCTTTTCCTCAATTAACGGACTTTGAGCCTTTGTCAAATATCAGCTGCTCATAGGTGGATGAATTTATGTCTGGATCCTCAATTCTGTTCCATTGGTCTTTATATCCATTGTTGTACCAGTACTAGGCTGTTTTGACTACCGTGGTGGTATAATAGGTTCTAAAATCAGGTAGTGTGAGGCCTCCCACTTTGTTCTTCTTCTTGAGTAATGCTTTACTTATTCGGGGCCTCTTCCCTTTCCATATTAAGTTGGTGATTTGTTTCTCCATCTCATTAACAAATGCCAGTCAAATCTGGATTGGGATTGCATTGTATCTGGAGATTGCTTTGGGTTGAAGTGACATTTTTGCAATGTTGAGTCTACCTATCAATGAGCAAGGTATGTTTTTCCACTTATTCAAGTCTCTTTTGGTTTCTTTCAGTAGTGTCTTGTAGTTTTCATTGTATAGGTTTTTATCGTCTCTGGTTAGATTTATTCCTAAGTATTTTATCTTCTTGGGGGCTATTGTAAATGGTATTGATTTGGTGATTTCCTCTTCTATGTTCTCTTTGTTGGTGTAAAGGAATCCAAGTGATTTTTGTATGTTTATCTTGTATCCTGAAACTTTGCTGAAATCTTCTATTAATTCCAGTAGTTTTCTTGTGGATTCTTTGGAGTTTTCTGTGTAGAAGATCATATCATCTGCAAATAGAGATACTTTGACTTCTTCCCTACCTGTTTGGATGCCCTTTATTTCTTTTTCTAGCCTAATTGCTCTGGCTAGGGACCTCCAGCACAATGTTGAATAAGAGTGGTGATAAAGGGCATCCTTGTCTGGTTCCCATTCTCAAGGGGAATGATGTTGTATAAATACCCATCATTGTATTGAGGAATTTCCCTTGTATTCCTATTTTGTTGAGTGTTTTTATCATGAATGGGTGTTGGGCTTTGTCAAATGCCTTTTCTGCATCGATTGATAAGATCATGTGTTTCTTGTCTCTTGTTTTATTTATGTGATGGATTACATTGTTTTTCTAATGCTGAACCATCCCTGCATACCTGGTATAAATCCCACTTGATTATGGTGAATTATTTTTTCTGATATGTTGTCGAATTCTATTGGCTAGAATTTTGTTAATGATTTTTGCATCAATGTTTATGAGGGATATTAGTCTGTAATTTTCTTTTTTTTGTGGTGACTTTACCTGGTTGTGGTATCAGGGTTATGCTGGCTTCATAGAATGAATTTGGGAGTATTTTAATCTTTTCTATCCTCTGAAATACCTTTAGTAGTAGTGGTGTTAACTCTTCTCTGAAAGTTTGGTAGAATTCTCCAGTGAAGCCATCCGGGCCAGGGCTTTTTTTTGATGGAAGTTTTTTAAATTACCTTTTCAATCTGTCCTTTTGTTATGGGTTTATTTAGTTGTTCTATCTCTGTTTTTGTTAGTTTAGGTAGTTATTGAGTTTCTAGAAATTTGTCCATTTCCTCTAGGTTTTCAAATTTGTTAGAGTACAATTTTTTTTATAGTATTGTTATGATTCTTTAAATTTCAGTGGGGTCTGTTGATCACCCATCTCATTTCTTATTTGGGTTATTTGCTTCCTCTCCTGTATTTCTTTTGTCAGTTTGGCCAATGGTTTATCAATTTTGTTGATCTATTCAAAGAACCAGCTTTTGGTCTTGTTAACTCTTTCAATTGTTTTTCTATTCTCTATTTCATTTAATTCTGTTCTGATTCTCATTACTTCCTTTCTTCTTGTGCCTGAGGGTTTCTTTTGCTGTTCTCTTTTGACTTGTTCCAGTTGCAGGGTAAATGTTTTGATTATGGCCCTTTCTTCTTTTTGGATGTGTGCATTTATTGCTATAAACTGACCTCTGAGCACTGCTTTTGCTGTGTCCCAAAGATTCTGGTAGGATGTGATTTCAATCTTATTTGATTCTGTAAATTTCTTTATTCCATCCTTAATTTCTTTTATAACCCAGTAGTTTTGAGCAAGGTGTTGTTCAGTTTCCATTTGTTTGGGTTTTTTTCCTTGCTTTTTCTGTTGTTGATTTCTACTTTTACGGCCTTATAGTCAGAAAAGGTGCTTTGTAATATTTCAATGCTTTGGATTCTGTTAGGGCTTGCTTTATGCCCTAATGTATGGTCTATTCTGGAGAATGTTCCATGTGTATTGGAAAAGAAATTATACTTGGCTGCTGTTGGGTGGAGTGTTCAGCATATGTCTATGAGATCAAGTTGGTTGCTTGTAGCATTTAGCTCTTCCGTGCCTTTGTTGAGCTTCTCTCTGGATGTTCTGTCCTTCACCGAAAGTGGTGTACTGACGTCTCCTACTACTGTTGTGGAGGTTTCTGTCTCTCTTTTCAGTGCTGTTAGAGTTTGTTTTATGTATTTTGGAGCCCTGTCCTTGGATGTGTAAATATTTATTATAGTTATGTCCTCCTGGTGTATTGACCCTTTAATCATTATATAGTGTCCTTCCTTATCCTTTGTGTTGGATTTTACTGTAAAGTCTATTTTGTCAGAAATTAATATTGCCACTCCTGCTCTTTTTTTAGTGTTGTTTGTTTGATATACATTTTTTCCATCCTTTGAGTTTTAGTTTGTGTCTTTTAGTCTAAGATGTGTCTCTTGTAGGCAGCATATAGATGGATTGTGTTTTTTAATCCATGCTGCCACTCTCTGTCTCTTTATTGGTGCATTTTGTCCATTTACATTCTATGTAATTATTGATAGGTATGAGTTTAGTGCTGTTATTTTGATGTCTTTTTTTATGTGTTCACGGTTTCTTTGTTCCGCTTAATTTTCTGTGCCGAGTCTTTTCTCTTTATGTATTTTCTTTTCATCTTTTTCATAGTTGTTGATTTTGTGTTTGCTGAGTCTTTATATTTTTCTAGCTTTTTATTTTGAGTAGTAGGATTGTTAGTTTCCTATGTGGTTACCTTAATATTTACCCCTGTTTTTCTAAGTTTATACCAATCTTTTATTTCTTTATATCACCTTGACTTCCTCTCCATGTGAAAAATTTATGTCTACATTTTTTGTCCCTCTTTTTTGTTTTAATGTTGTCATCTTTACTTATTGACATCTGTTACCCTATTTTCAGTGTTTTAGTTTTGATTTACTTTTGTGTCTTCCCTGTCTGGATTGATATCTGGTTGTTCTGCCCTGTGTTCTAGTCTTGAGTTGTTATCTGATGTTACTGATTTTCTAACCACTGGACTTCCTTTAGTATTTCTTGTAATTTTGGTTTGGTTTTTGCACATTCCCTAAACTTCTGTTTATCTGGAAATGCCCTTATTTCACCATCATATTTGATAGACAGTTTTGATGGACATATAATTCTTGGCTGGCAGCTTTTTTCCTTCAAGGCTTTATATATGTCATCCCATTGCCTTCTTGCCTGCATGGTTTCTGTTGAGTAGTCCGAGTTTATTCTAATTGATTCTCCTTCGTAGATGACTTTCATTTATCCCTAGCCACTCTTAAAATTCTCTCTTTATCTTTGTTTTTGGCAAGTTTGATTGTAACATGTCTTGGTGACTTTCTTTTGGTATCTATCTTATGTAGGTTTCTGTGAGCATCTTGGATAGATGTCTTGTCATCTTTCACGGTATCAGGGATGTTTTCTGCCAATAAATCTTCAACGTTCTCTCTATTTGCTGTTATCCTCCCCTGTTCTGGTACTCCAATCACTCATAGGTTATTCCTCTTGAGAGAATACCACATAATTCTTCGGGTTTCTTCATTTTTTTTAAATCCTTTTGTCTGATTTTTTTCTCAAATAAGTTGGTGTCAAGTCTTTATCTTCAGTCTCACTAATTATGACTTCAATTTTCTCAATTCTGCTCCTATAACTTTCTATTTAGTTGTCTAATTCTGAAATTTTGTTGTTAATCTTCTGGATTTCTGATTCCTGTCTCCCGATGGATGCTTGTAGCCTGTTAAATTTGTCATTATGCTCTTCTCTAATCTTTTTAATTTCCCTCTATTGCATGTTCTGCGTTTTGCTTAATTTCCTTCATAATTTCTTGAAGAGTTCTGTATATTAATCTTTTGTATTCTGCCTCTGGTAATTCCAAGAAATTTTCCTTTTCTGGGAAATTTCTAGATTCTTTATTTTCTGAGCTTGCTGAAACCGTCATGGATTGCCTTGTTATGTGATTTGATATTGACTGTTTTCTCTGAGCCATCAATAACTTATTATATTTATTTATTTTATGTTTGCTTACTGTGTCCCAGCTTCTTGTTTTGATATGCCTGAACAGGCTGCTCGCATGAGCTAGTTTGATTATTGGCACCTTTGAAGCTGTAAAGTCCTGTCACGAGGTGGTTAGATCGGTTACTAAGTATGTGAGCTCAGGAGTCTGCTCACTCCTCCTCTATGGATTCAGCTCAGATGCCCAGGTAGATAGCCACCAAGTGTGTAGTGTAGGCTCTCACTTACAGTCCTAGACAGGCATGGGTAATTGGTGTATGCACAGGCATCTGCTGCAGCAGGGGGACACACTTTGAGCAAGGCAGGTGACTTACGGCTGCCCCTGAGTGTCCAGGAGAAAGGCATGTCCCTGTTCCCTAGAGTGTGTATGTGGGTGGGTTTGGCATCCGAACTATTAGCACCTAATGCTGTTGGTTGTAAGGACTGGGGAGCACCTCTTATTCATGGACCCCTATCGCAGGTAGCTAGGTGGCGTGGGTGGAGCCACCAGTCCTCAGGCCCTTGATGTGGGTAGGTGAAGACCCTGCTTAATGGGCAGAGCAGTGTCTAATGTCAAAACCTGCCACTTCACAGCTGAAACAGTTGAAGTTAGAGTTCTGGTATATATCCTGTTATACTGTGGTAATGAGGACCTGTGCTGTTGAGGTGGGCCCACACAAGTCTATCCAGGGGGAAAGGCAGTCAAAGTCCATGGATCCCTTATGCCTGTGCCTATGCAAAGAAGCTGTTCCTACCCTGGTTTCCTGGCTTAGGGGAGCTGGCAGTCTAGTTTTTCCCATTTGTTAGTTTGTTCGTTCTCCAAGGCAGGGAGAATGGCTCCGGGCGTGTGAGGAATCCTACTTCCAGCCCAGGGGACTCTGCTGAAGCTGGTCCAGGACCAAGTGCAGAGAAGGGAGTGGGGAGGTAAATGGGAGAGAAGTTTTTCCCTAAGGGGGGTGTTTTTGATCCATGCGGTAGGCCGTATGCAATTACTTATCTTTCGCCAGATCAAGGGCTGCTTCTCACTGGCTCTGGGTGGCCATGTAGACTCTCAGCAGCTGGGTCTCTCCCGGTGCAGAAAATGCACCTCCCAAGCATGGCTGCTTGCCTGCCTCACCACTCTCCCCCAAACTGATCAGGCCTAAAGGGCTCAGGCTCTCGCTGGGTCAGGTCTGGTAAAGTCCTTGCTGCTTCCTAACCATCTCTCCCTCCCCCTGCCACTCAGTCCGGTTCCTGAACTCTGCCTTTGATGTTTAGTGCTCCCAGATTGCCATATATAATCGAATCACTTGTTTCTTCAGGTCTTTGTTGTAAGAGGGTCCCCCGGAAGCATCTGACTACTCCGCAGTCTTGGCCGTGCCTCCCCAAAATAACTTTTAAAAAAATAGCAATTTTTAACCAGAAGAACACTATTTGCTCAGAGACAGTCCTTGAATGTGCAGTAGTCAACTGGAGTCAAAACTAGATTTTTTTTTCTATACCAATTCTCTTCAATCTGAAATTCTTTTTGTGCAGTAAGAATGGACTCTGTGGTTTGTTGATTATAATAAGAGGCAAAGCCTGGGAAAACATGCCCTTAAGTTGGGGCGAGGAATGGAAGGACTGATTGTTTTGAAGTGAGAAGAACATTTGAAAGAATAGCCGACAACTCCTCAGGACACCCTCCAGGTACGTTCTACTTCATATTACTTTATTGTGGAAGAGCAGCTAAGCAGTATATTGTTTAAGTTCCAGGAGCCTCTGAATAGAGGGCAAATGTATTTTTTCTCTGGAAGTCTGTGCATCGTGTATGTGTGTGTGCCCATTGTACTATTTTACTCTTATTAATTTGTGAGAATTGGTAATATATGACATAACAAGAAGACTTCAAATATAAAATCCTTCTGGCTTTCAAGGTGTTGAATTTAGACCAAAGCAGAAGCTAAATTTGATAGGTCTCTGCTGAGAAAGGTGGGGTAGTCCCCAAGGAGCAATTCTGCTGACGTAGTTGACAATGTATTGTGAGAATGTTTGGCTTGACATTCCTTCATATAGGCACAGTTGCCTTTGATGAAGTTTAGGCACAGGAATAAAGAAAGGGTTTGAGAGTTTGTGGTATGGAATTAAATGGTTTAAAATAATCAGGTATAGAAAGAAACCTCATTAGAAAAGTGTAATATTCCTGAAGGGTATCCAGCATTCTTGAGAGTTACCTGAAAGCTGCATAATTTGCCTAATTCTCATTCATGAATTAGCAGAAGCGATCGGGAGAAATACAGGCTTTGGAACCAGAGAGGCCTGAGCTGGAATACCAATTCCTTTATTGGGCAGTTAAAAGTCCTTTAACAAAGTACCAAACCTTTCTGAGCATCAGCGTCCTTATCTATGGAAAAAGAGATAATAATGTATACTTCCTTGAGTTTTTGTATGGAACATTATAATATATGCAAACTGTCAACTATCTATCTCACAGTAGGTATTAAGAAACATCACTTACCTTTCTCATTCTGCCAGGAAAATAGGGGTATGTATGGTATTATTTTGTTTTAGCATTTTCATTGTAAGGCTGTTAAGGGTATGGCATTTTAAGGACATTAAATTCTTAAAATTCAATTCTCCAGGAGGATTTCTGAATAGTCAAGTTAATGGCATGCATCTAAGTTTGAATCTTCTAACACATTCTCAAAAATCTATAAAAACCTAATAAATCAGGGGTCAGCAACCTTTTTCTGTAAAGAAACAGTAAATATTTTAGGCTTTGTGGTCCATAGAACTTTGCCACAATTACTTAACTCTACCATTGTAGTGTAAAAGCAGTCATAAACTATACATTAACA
Organism: Dugong dugon; assembly: GCA_030035585.1. Lineage (NCBI taxonomy): Eukaryota > Metazoa > Chordata > Mammalia > Sirenia > Dugongidae > Dugong > Dugong dugon. Next base: position 97,871,084 of record CM057462.1, read on the forward strand.
AATACAAATGGCTGTGTTTACAAAAACAGGTGACAGGCCAGATTTGGCCAGGCAGCCCTAGTTTGCTGACCTCTAAGGTAGAAGGAAAAATATAGCTACATAAATCCTGTACCTTTAGTATAATTACGAGACAAAGAAATCACAAACTTTAAAATACCCCTAAGTAGAAAAAGAAACACCAATACTCAGAGAACCTACTTCTCAAATGCCCACTATAAGCCTTTAGCTCTGGAAAAATTGTTTGGAAGAGAGAAGAGAGAAATAAAGGGCCTAAAACTGAACTAAAATCAACTGCAGAAAGAGAAAGCCCATCTATGAAAGAAAATATTGGAAACAATTTCTGATAATTTTGAGCACTGACTTCAAGAAAGGGACTTAAAGATGAAGAAAGATGCTAAGAGGCAATCTTGGAAAGGAAACAGTTTGGGAAGAAGAGAGTAAAAAGGAAAGAGGAAGCACCTTTTGGAAACTGCATGGTGAAGAGCTAAATTTGATAACAAGAAGGGGAAATTTGTGATCCTGAAAGACAAATGAACATTTAAAAAAATTGAAAAGCATAATCTTTCACCATCCTTCCCCCTCAAAAAAAGCAGTCTACTAAAGAAACCACAGGTTGTATCAGCAACATAAAAGATAGGTCTTGAATTAGGAATCTTGCAAACTACTCTAAACTGCTAGACTATTCACAGAAATGCAAAAGTGGTAGAAGTTTCATATGTACAAACCTACTATAAGAAAAAAACAGATCTTGAGAATACAGATTTTTTCAGGTGAAGAAAACCTCCCCCATCCCTTAAAAAAATCAACAGGAGGCAGAAGATAACTGTAATGCATAATTCCATATTGAATTATATATTATCAAATAAGCACATGAAGAAAACTCTTTTATCAGATATTTAAAAACAAACAAACAAAAAACTAAGTACAGAAATGAACTGAAAACAACAAGAAGAAATGAATTGAGACTAGAATGAATTCAGGAAAGAAGTAGGAGAAAATAACAAAATCATATTAGAAATAAAAACTATGTTACAAGATGCCAAGAAATCATAGACTTAAAAACTAAATAACTTCAGAAAACAACAATGAAAAAGTAAAAAGTGTCAGAGTTAATCTGGTTTTTTAAAAACAAATATAATCAAGGAAGATCCAACAAACTTGTGATGGAATCCCTGAAGATGAAAAATTAAACACTGAAAGACAGAAGTAATATTTAAGATTCTAATCCAAGAAAACTTCTCTGAAATAAAATGAGATCTAAATCTACATATTAAAAAGACCTACTAGGTACCTGGGAAAATTGTCCCAGAATTATCAACTCTGTTATATATTCTATATATAATTCTTAAATATAAAGAGAAAATTCCTAGGACCTCTGGAAAAGCAACATGTAAATCAAGGCATCAAAGAAGCAGCATTCTCAAGAAACTCAAAGAAAAAATATGTGAACTAGGATTTTATATTCATCCAAGTTGTACTGTAAGTATCAAGACTATATGAAAATTGTTTTAAAGGTGCTACGACTCAAGGAATACTGTATCAATGAGTCCCTCTTGGGAAAACTACTAGAGGGTAGACTTTATCCAACCATGAGATGACTAGAGAAATTTCAGCCAAAGGAGTGATGCTGAGCATTTATTATACTTAATTGTAAATATAAGATTAACAATGGTGAAGATAAGGTTGAAAAATAATATATAAATATTACTTTATCTTAGAAAATAGAAATAATGCAATTAAAAGTTAGAGAAGGGAGAAGGAAAGACAAAGTAGGATAAGCTCACTTAGTATCACGTAAGCAACATGTGGGAATCAAATAATACCATTTAAAACTGGCAAACCATATAGTAAAAGATTAAATAAGAAAATAAGAGCCCAAGGACATTTAAAAATTATGTAAATACAAAGACAACCAATAAAACCAAAACATGAATCTTTCTAAATTCCGAAAGAAATAAATAAAATTAAAAAACAAGAAAAACATGTAAAGAAATGGATAAAGAAACACAGAAAAAATAGAGAACACAATGTTTAAAACATTAAAATATATCAATCATATTAATAAATGTGAATCAATCAGTGTGGATGGGCTTAACTCAAAAGAAAGATATTTTAAATATAGCTCATAAAGCAGACCAACTGTATGCTATATACAAGAACAATAACAAAAAAAAGCCTGTTGCCGTCGAGTTGATTCTGACTCATAGCGACCCTATAGGACAGAGTAGAACTGCCCCATAGGGTTTCCAAGAAGCAACTGGTGGATTTGCATAGCTGACCTTTTTGGTTAGCAGCCTAGCTCTTAATCACTGTGCCATCAGGGCTCCATATGTATAAAAGATACACCTAAAATAAAATGATTCATAAGAGGGACATATAGGGAGGTGTGATGGTTAAGGTTGTGTGTTAACTTGGCTAAGCTATGATTCTCAGTGGTTTTGCAGTTATGTAATGATGTAGTTTTCCTCTATTTTGTCATATAATGCAATTACCTCTATGATGTGATCAGCCAATCAGTCATAAGGGGAGTTTCCTCAGGGGTGTGGCCTGCATCCAATATATATAGATGTTCTGGCAAAGTTCACTCACTTTTGCTAGCTCTGGATCCTGTATCTGGCTCATCATCATCTGACTTCTGGTTCTTGGGCCTTCAGCCAGTGGCTTGCTGTATTGCCTGCCAGTCTTAGGATTTGTCAGCTTCTGCAGCCTGTGAGCCAGCACCCTGCTGTCTGACCTGCTGATCTTGGATTCATCAGCCCATGCAATTACGTGAGTTAGGAGAAGCCTCCAGTCTGACCCATGGAATTGGGACTTCCCAGGCTTGACAACCACCTGAGCCATTTCCTTGAGATTAATGTCTCTCTTTCTGTATATATATGTATACATATATATATGCTTTACTGGTTTTGCTTCTTTAGAAAACCCAGTCTAAGACATTTGATACTGAGAATTGCTCTAGAGAAACAAAATTGTAAGGATGACTTTTCTAAATTCATTCTCAAGTCAGGTTAGTCTTAAAGATGTTGATGACTCTGCTTCTAGTAGTAAAGTGGCACTACTAATCCATGGTGTGAGAGGGTAATAGAAATATGCAAAATATCACCACCAATACTTCAAGTATTGGTGAAAGATGAGGCTGTGGATGATTGCATGTTAGATACTTTTCTACAGTTTTGTCAGAATGAGAAGTATAAGGAAGCTGATTGTTTGGTCCTACTTTTGCTAGACAAAGTGGTGATAGAAAGAGATGACCTCAGGGCCTCAGAGTCACAGCTTAAGTGCCACATAAATCACTTAAAGTTGCCACTTGTGCCCTGAAAGAAAGCTTTATTTCTTATAGTAATGGAGGTGATAGTGCTGACATCCAAACCCAGAGTTTTATCATGAGAGTGGCTGAATTACAGTGCCAATAGAATGTCTGAAGTTAAAGTGAGGGCATTGATTGGGGTGAAATGGGAGCCTGAAACTTGGGATGGGAACATATGGGGAGATAATCAGGAAGCTGGGAACACTGAGCCCCTAAATTCTGCCAGCAGAACCAGCCCTCTCACTCTATCTGAAGAGATTATTCCATCTTTGTCTGATAAGCTACCCTCCCCAGTAAAACCATTAGCCCCTCCAGCCCCGTCTGATAAGATTAACACAGCTGTGTCTGAAGAGCCTTTGTCTGAGATATTGCCTGGAGCAGCCTCTGAGTTGTCACCTGGGGAGGCATCTGAGTCATTGCTTGGGGCATTGCCTAAGGCAAATGCCTTACAAGACATTTCTGAATATTCTCAGAACACATCCTTACCACCCATTTTTCTTCTAGACCTATAACTAAACTTAAGTCCCAGTGAGCCCCCAAAAATGAAGTACAGAGTTTGACCCAGAAGGAAATATGCTACACTCCAAAAGAACTGCTTGATTTTTCTAATATGTACAAACAAAAACTTGGGAAATATGTGTGGGAATGGCTATTAAAGGTGTGGCATAATGCTGCAAGGAACATAAAGTTGGATCAGTCTGAGTTTTATTGATATGGGTCCACTAAGCACAGCTTCTTTATTCAGTGCTTCAGCTCAAGAGGTTAGGAATGGATCTAATAGTTTATTTGGTTGGTTTGCTGAAGCATGGATTATGTGGTGGCCTACACTAAATCAGGTTGAAGTAACAGACCTACTCTGATATACTGTAGAGGAAGATAGCCAAAGGCTTAGGGAAATTAGCATGTTAGTGTGGATTTATCAGGTTAGATTCACAGATTCACACATGGAGTACCCAGAGGACACCTTTTACCACAATGGTGAGGAACAAATTTATGAAGGGAGCTCCAGCATCCTGAAAGACTGCTATGATTGCTATTTCATGTAAGTTGGACTTGACAGTGGGAACTGCCCTAACTGAATTAAGACACCTAATGACAGTGGGATAGATTGGACCCTGTGGTGGTAGGGGCCAGCTGGCAGCACTCAATCAACAAAGGTGGGCATGGTTACCATAATGGACAGCAGAGTCAAAGCAATAATCAGAATAGTATGACTTGTATGGACTTATGGCACTGACTACTTAATCATGGTGTCCCTCGGAGTGAAATATATGGGAAATCTACTAAATATTTACTGGATCTGTACAAGAGGAAGAATTCTAGGTCAACTGAATGGCAGTTTAACTTGAATTACCAGAGTTGAGAGTCATGGTGCTTCAATCAATTCCCAGGCTTGAGCCAATTTACAGACCAGTAACCCCTTGAATGAAGGGGAGACCAGGTCCCTGGAGGAAGGACTGCACTGCATTGCCAAAAATTTATACTGTTAATCTCTCTTCCAACCTTACCCAAATGTGGGGATATGTGCCATTAAAATATGGATGTATAAAGGCCTCTATGCTGCACAATATGTTGAGACTTGTCCCCAACATGTTGAGACTTGTCACGACTTGTTTTTCCAAACCCATTACTGATTGGCTTGTTTACCTGAATTCCTCCTCTCTTGCCCGAAAGTTATTGTTATTCACCCAAAACCCATTGTTCTGTGATTTGCTTCACTGTTTGCTGTATTGACTATAAAATAAACTCCTGGGACTGAAGCCGAGCTTCGACTCCTCAGAGTGACCCTCCTGGCCCCACTTCTCTGTAAGAGTTGTGGCATTGGTTATTGTCTCCACTGCCCTGACAACTGTCACCGCTGTGACACCCAAAGGGATCTATGGCCTTTTATGAAAGTGGCTGTTCACTGGGGAAAAGGAAATAATCAGATTTTGGGGGGATTACTGGATTCTGGCTCTGAACTGACACTAATTCCATGACACCCATAACATCACTGTGGCCCACGAGTCAGAGTGGGGACGTATAGAGGTCAGGTTATTAAAGGAGTCTTAGCTCAGGTTCATCTCACAGTGTGTCCAGTGGGTCCCTAAACCCATCCTTTCATTATTTTTCCAGTTCCAGAATGCATAATTGAAATAGATATACTCAGCAACTGCCAGAACTCCAACATTGGATCCCTGATAATTGAAGTAAGGGCTATTATGGTAGGAAACGCCAAGTGGATGCCATTACAACTTCCTCTACCTAGGAAAATAATAAACCAAAAGCAATATTGCGTTGCTGGCGGGATTGCGGAGATTACTGCCACCATCAAGGACCTGAAGGATGCAAAGGGAGTAATTCCCACATTTCCATTCAACTCGCCTATTTGGCCTATGTAAAAAGTAGATGGATCTTGGAGAATGACAGTGGATTATTGTAAGTTTAACCAGGTGGTGACTCCAATTGCAGCTGCTGTTCCAGATGCAGTTTCATTGCTTGAGCAAATTAATGTATCTCCAGATAACATAGAAACTTTATTTATAAAGCATGCGATTCATTAGACATAGCTAGAAACACACTAATAAGAGAAAACTTTGAGATACCAGTCTCTGTACGAGACAGGTCAAGTAACAAAAAATAAGACACAGATGACTTAAAAAAAAATCAGGTAGTTCTTATGGAAATATATCTGGTTATATGGTTTATAGAGATTACAGCTTCTTCTCAAGTGCACATTGGACATTCACAAAAATCAGCTATATGATAAGGTCACAAAGAGAGTCTCTTAGTTATCTAGTACTGCTGTAGCAGAAATACCACAAGTAGATGGCTTTAACAAAGAGAAATTTATTCTCTCACAGTCTAAGAGGCTAGAAATCCAAATTCACAGTGCCAGCTCCAGGGGAAACCTTTCTCTCTCTGTCGGCTCTGGGGGAAGTTCCTTGTTATCAAACTTACCCTGGTCTAGGAGCTTCTCAGCTCAAGGACCCTGGGTCCAAAAGAGACGCTTCCTCTTGGTTCTTCATTCTTGGTGGTAAGAGGTCCCCCTGTCTATCTGCTCACTTCTCTCTTTTATATCTCAGAAGAGATTGATTTAAGACACAACCTAATCTTGTAGATTGAGTCCTGCCTCATTGACACAGCTGCCTCTAATCCAGTCTCATTAACATCATAGAGTCATGATTTACAATACATAGGAATATCACATCAGATGACAAAATCGTGAACAATCACACAATACTGGAAATTGTGGTCTAGCCAAGTTGGCACACATTTTGGGGGGTCACAATTCAATCCATAACAGAGAGCATCAGAAATTTCTGTAAATATTAAAAATAACACTCTCTGGTCATAATTAAATAAACTAAAGTTCAATAACAAAATAAAAATACTCTTATCTAAATATTAAAAAAAACCACTTCTATCAAGCAACTCAGGTGAAACATAATTGCAAACAGAAAATATAGAATTTTTTAAATTTTGGGATTAAAACATTATATATCAGTATCTGTGGGTTATATGTAATGGGATGATTTGAGAAAACTAAAAACATAAAAATTAAAGAATAAAAATAAATTTATTGAATTTCCAACTCAAAAAAAGATAAGAGGATATTAAAAGAAAACCTAAGAAAGGAAATAATAAAAATAAAAGCAGAAATTAATGACAGAGATTTGAAAATCAGTATATCTAATGAATACATCAAATCTTCACATTTTAGGGAAAAATTAAAAAACAAAGAAAAATGGTTAACTCAATCACGAAGAAAATGGGAGAAGGCACAAATATGCAAAATAAGAAATGAGATAGAAGTGGCCATGGAAACAGAAGAAATTTTAAAACAATGAAAAGAGACTGTTTTATTGACTCTATGCAAATACATTTGAAGACCTACATGAAATAAATGATTTCCTAGGGAAATAAAATTTTCTTGTTTAACTAACCCATTAGAGGTAAAAAGTTTAAACAAGCCAATTTTCACAGAAGAAATAGCAAAAGTTATCAAGAAACAACATCACAATGGAATTCTATCAAGTCTTTAAAGACTAGATAGACCCAATGCTATATAAATTGTTCCAGAGCATATGGAATGAAGGGAAATGTCCAAATACTTTTTATGAAGCAAATACATTAATATATAAATCTGATAAGGATAATAAAAAAATGAAATTACTGACCAATGTAACATAACTACCAATGCAAAAATCTTAAAAAAGAAGAAATTAGTAATCAGAATCCAGCACCACAATAAAAATAAGTAAATAAATAAATGAGTAAAACACCCACCACCGAGTCGGGTTTATTCCAGGAATGAACAGTTGGTTTAATCTTTGAAAATCTATTCTTAACACAGTAGTATATACAAACCGGCATCTTATGTATTTGTTAACGGGGAAACAGTAGAGGCATATCCATATAACTAGGACCACTACCTTCACTAATATTTAACATTGTACTGAAGGAATTAGCAAATGAAATCTAGTACACTGGGGCAATTGTAGAGGTCATCTGATTTGCTTCCCATCTCTCATGGTTTTCTGGTCTTTGTTGCTGATTTCCAATGTCTTAAAAACCACTGTATCATATATTTTGTCTGCTTGTTTTAGGGAGAAGGGTAAATCTGGTCCCTGTTACTCCATCTTTACCAGAAGTGGAAGTTTCTTTGATTTGGGCTATAGCTTTTTGCTTGACCTGTAGCTGTTTGCAAATAAATCAGCAAATGTCTCAAGAAGAAAAATCAGCTGAAGAATGTCAGGTTCATTTTAATGAGATTATTCTTCTCTCCATGATTTTGGCACTTAGTGTCCAAGCTATCTTGGTTGCTTTCTGATGGTTTTAAAGAACGTTTGTTTTATTTATTCAATGTTTATAGTTATTCTTAGCAGGAAGTTTTGTTGGATAAAAGCTATTCCATTATGTTGTTGTTGCTGCGTGCTGTCTAGTTGATTCCAACTCATAACGACCCTATTCCGTTATAGCCAGAGACAAGAGACACAGCCAGTATCTCTTTCTAATATGACTTCTACCCCATCCTTTCTAGTCTCCTCCTTCTGGAACTCTAATTAGGTGAAACCGGACACTCTCAGTTTTTCCTGCATGTATCTTACCATCTTTTTCATGTATACTGTCTTGTTCATTCTGTGTTGAATTCTTTATTTTGTAAGGTCTATTATTTGGTTTATTTACTCTCTTCATCTCTTAAACCTTTCTCTTGAATTTTAAATTTTAATTAAAAAAATATATATATATTTTGTCTCTGAGGTTTCTGTTTAGCCCTTTTTCAAATCTTCCGGGGTCATATTTGATAATCTTTTATTTCTTTTGTCATAATTTAAATAACCTATTTTATTTCTTAAATATATTTCATAATTTGTATCTGATAATTCAAAATCTTCAGGTTTTTTTTCTGTGATTCTTCAGTTTGTTGTTTCTGTTGAATGCTCATTCTTAATAATTTATCTTCTTGGTGTTTTTTGATTTTTGTTTATTGTTGGAGCTATCCATTTATTATATTGGAACTACATCTGTGGGAATCCCTCCAGCCTCATTTCAAAGTCCATTCTGTCACATACATTTGCATTTCCCTTTTCCTGGGCCTGATAGCTTGACCAGCTAAGGTCAGTTTTAAACTACATTTTTGGCCTTTTTGGAAAACGGTGACTTTCTGTTAGTGAGTTCAGGCTACAAAACTGTATGAATGTTGGTTAGGAATGTTGTTTAGGAGAAACTTTTCCCCCTCTACCTAAAAGCTATCACTGAGAAGAAACTTTCCTTACTGTTTATCTCTGTGTTTTTCTAGGTGACATATGGTGATGACTCTCTTCTGAGACTTTTGCTTCATCAAAGATTTCTGGTCTGATCTTCCACACTGATTGGACACTAAGCTTTTTCTCTAGTTATGACAGGTGTGAATGGCCTAGTAGTAACCAGGCTGTTAAGTACTTGGGATTGATAGTTGCCCCAACCCTTAGAAAATGAAAGCCACAGAGCTCACCCATCTTTCAGAATCATGCTGTTTTGACATTTTGGGCCTCAGACAGTTTCTCTCTATTTCCATCTCAGTCATTTAAAAAATGTAATTAAAATTTTTTTTTTCTGGGTACTGAAAGGGGCTTTCTGTACATCTTGTCAACAAATATTGCTCCAAACAGAAGTGTCTGTAGTCTATGCTTCACACTGCAGTCCTGGTTATATACTCAACTGCACATATTATGAGGTATCTCACATGCGGAAGATGTTTAGACTCTTCCTAAATGTCTTCAAGATGAAGGACATATTTCTTATCAAGGCACCTGATGTCCTTCATGATCCTTACTTAGCATCTTAACCTGAACTTTCATAGCTCTTCCTTTCAATCCTTTATTCTGTTGAATACTTGCATTTTTTCTCCATACAACGTGATGTTTCAAATCTGTGCCTTTGCCTGGTTCATTCTCAGAGGTTTAATTTTAGTTTGTTTACCTCATCCACAGAGCTGAGGTGATGCTTCCACATCACATCTTGTAGAAAGCATTCTTTGATCTATCCCCTCCCTTCCCTCATAGTCATCATATTCCATCAGCCCTCTGGCAACATCCTGTCTTTGTGTATAAAGAACAAACAACAACAACAACAAAACAGTTGCAATGGAGTTGACTCATGCCAACTACATGTGTGTCAGAGTAGAACTGTGCTCCATAGGATTTTTAATGACTGGATTTTCAAAAGTAGGTTACCAGGCCTTTCTTCTGAGGCACCTCTGGGTGGACTTGAACATCCAACCTTTAGGTTAGTAGCTAAATGCATTAACCAGTTGTGCCACCCAGGGACTCCCACCTATGTTACAGCACTTATCATACTGAGAACATCTTTAGGTCAAAGACTTATTTATTTATTGTCTTATCCCTACTGTTTATTACAGTACCTTCCACATAACAAGTCCAATAAACATTGAACAAATGAATATAATTGTTAAAAATCTCATTAAAGTAGCTTTAATCGTTGATCTTTTCATTACCAGTTTTTACAGAGGACGTGTAAACAATGTTGTTTTATTCTTTAGGTTTTTTTTTGTAGTTTCACAAAACACTTTCACACACATGATCTCATTTTGTGCTTGAAGAAATTTTTTGAAAATTAAGTAACTTATTAAAAGTTAAAAAAAAAAAAGTAATATAGCCTGGATTTCAAAGCAGGTTTTTTTTTTTAGTTCCAAGACTGGATTTAGCTCTGTCCCACACCTTCCAGCCCATGAGAATCAGATAATCCTTAGTGACTGTTAATGCCGACATGGCAACAATGATGTGTTGCTACTGTCTGTTGACATGATGAATATTTCTATGTTGTTTTCAATTTTGTGCATTGTATCTTTTATCTTATTTTATAGTTGTAAAAGTTTTGGTCAAATCAAAATTAGGTTTCCTTAGCTTCCTGTGGTGTAGTTTAAATGCTAACAAAATCAGTTTGATATTGATATTTTTCTCTGGGAGGATGGTTATTTTCTCCACGCTCTGATGAAATTAAAAGAGATCTGATTATCAAAGCTTTTCTCATGATACTTCTGGATAAAAGTTCAAAATTTTGAACATATACCAGATTTAAAGGGCGAGACTCTAAGGATACTTCATTAGGTAGAGATTTGTGTTTTCATCATGACTTTATCTGAACATACAGAAGCTAAATGGAGTGGAACCTTTGATCTTCTAGAGACCTGGCTGTAGTATTTAACCAGGGGATACATGACAGAAAAGGGGCGTAACAGGGTGGTCTCACCTTTCCAGACTCAATGGCTGTCAATTACCTGTAACAAGAGATGAACAAAGATGGGTGATCAAATCCATAAAATCAAAGAGGGCAAGGCGGTGTAGTAGAAAGAAAGTGTAGTTTGGAGTCCAACACACCTAGACTGGAGTCACAGTTAACAGCTGTGACACCTTGGGCATGTCATTTTAACCTCTTTTTGCTTTAGTCTACTCTTATCTTAAATGGTGATAAAAATACCTACCTTGTAGTATGTATTTTGGGGCATCCCTTTGTGGTGCAATCAGTTAAGTGCTCTACTATTAACTGAAAGGTTGGTAGTTTAAACCTAGCCAGAGGCACTTCAGAAGAAAGGCCTGGTGATCTACTTCTGAAAGGTCACAGCCTTGAAAATGCTATGGTGCTGTTCTACTCTGCACACATGGGGTCACCATGAATTGGAATAGACTTAATGGTAACTGGTTTGGTATTTTGGTAGAGTATTTTTGTGAGTAGGTATAGTATGTGTAAATTGTCTCTTGTTCAGTACCAGGCACAAAATGATTATTAAAAAGAAGAAAGATATTAATAATAGTATATTTTTTTTAATGTAGCCTTATATGGAAAAATATACTAAGCCTTGAAAAATGGTCTCCTGCAGACCTTGGAAAAACAACCCATGTTACCCATTTCATCAGTGGCAAATCTAATATCTAGGCAAATGACACCTTACCTACTGTCTCGGTCATCTAGTGCTGCTCTAACAGAAATACCACAAGTGGATGGCTTTAACAAAGCGAAGTTTATTCTCTCACGGTCTTGTAGGCTACAAGTCCAAATTCAGGGCATCAGCTCCAGGAGAAGGCTTTCTCTCTCTGTTGGCTCTGAAGGAGGTCCTTGTAATGCATCAGTCTTCCCTTGGTCTGGGAGCATCTCAGCGCAGGAATCTCTGGTCCAAAGGACGCACTCTGCTCCTGGCACTGCTTTCTAGGTGGTGTGAGGTTCCCATGTATCTCTGCTTGCTTCTGTCTTTTATATTTCAAAAGAGATTGGATTAAGACACTATCTAATCTTGTAAACCTCATCAGTGTAACCTCATCATAGTGATAGAGTTTACAACACATAAGGAAATCATATCAGATTACACAATCACACAATACTGGGATCATGTCCTAGCCAAGTTGATACACACATTTTTTGGAGGACACAATTCAATCCATGATACCTACTAACCATTACATTATGGTTTTGAAAGGCAAGAGTTTGCTGCTTCATTTCATTCAGAGGCCAGCAGTTCTGTATGTGTGTATAGATCTCTGTAAGTACATATCCACTCTGTTTGCTTTTGTTTTACATGCTGAGTCTGTAATCCTTGGTGTCAGGGACTGTCTTTTATTAATATGCTGTGTAAATATGCATGAGGTATATGAAAGAGTCTACTGCATATCACTAAAAAATAAAGAGAAGTAATGCCACTGCTGGCAGTTGAATTGGGGTCTTCTGACTACCAACCCCAGACTATCCAATTCTCAGATTTATAACCACGCCACTTTCTTAATGTAATTGGATCATAGATAAGAGAACTCAGAGCCAATTTGGATTTCTTTGGAAAGAATTATTTGATTTCCACTGCTGCTCTGGCACAAGGCATACTATCATTACTACTAGGATGTGGTCTTTGCCGGGAGCCAGAGCTTTGCACACATTTAAACCTTGGTTCAAATCCATGCACCACCACTTCCTGGCTGTATGATCTTCTGGAGTCACTTCATGTCTTCAAACCTCAGTGTCTCATCTGTGAAAGAGAAAGAGTGACTATCTCACAGGAATGACTATGAGAATAAAATTCAATCATTGAAGTAAAAGGACTTCTTTGAAGTGAAAGTACTCCATACACATGTGAACTCTCACTGTCATTAACATGTTGATACCATTTATGAAATTACGGCATCTTACATGAGGAAGACACTTTACAAGCCACTTTGTCTATCACTCAGCACTGGATTTTCTTCACTAGCAATGGTTGTATAGTGCTTGATTGACTAGTCATATTGATTCCTTGCAGTGTGACTTGGAACTGGTACCCTTGTAGTGTGAGGTGGCATATCTAATTAAAAATATGAAGAACTCAAAACAAGCTATACTCTCCTCAGCAGTCTAGGTTAGTGGCTCTTTGGCTTTCAGAGGCAGTTCAAAAGCCTATGTTATATCCAAGAAAGATCTGCTGTTTTAGACTCTACTTCCTCAATAGTCCAGTGCCAGGCCCTCTGTGAGTATGCAGAGGATGCCAGTTGATGCTAATGGTTATTTGGTCAACTTCCCATTCTTGTGTATCCATTCTCATGGTTGGCTTTGACAGATGTCTACAGTTTGAACATGGGGTATATGAAGGCAGAGCATCTTCAAGAAACACCTTAAAAACTGTAGTGATAACTACTGAGAACTCATTAGGCTACTTACTGTATAAGAATTTGGCTTTAGGTGTTTTGTGCAAGTCTTTAATTTATACAATAGTTGAAGTCAACAGGAAGATGTTATTTGTAAACCTAATTCATTTATTGTATTATCCCATCTCCAAGAAATATTCTCATCTTCGCTATAGTAATAGTTGTTGTTGTTAGGTGCCTTTAAGTTGGTTCTGACTCATAGCAACCCTGTGTACAACAGAACGAAACACTGCCAGGTCCTGCGCCATCTTCACAATCGTTGTTATGCTTGAGCCCATTGTTGCAGCCACTGTGTCAATCCATCTCGTTGAGGGTTTTCTTTTTTGCTGATTCTCTACTTTACCAAGCATGATGTCCTTCTCCAGGGACTGATCCCTCCTGATAACATGTCCAAAGTATGTAAGATGTAATCTCACCATCCTTGCTTCTAAAGAGCATCTGGCTGTATTTCTTCCAAGATAGATTTGTTGGTTCTTTTGGCAGTCCATGATATATTCAATATTCTTCGCCAATACCATAAATCAAAGGTGTCGGTTCTTCTTTGGTCTTCCTTATTCATTGTCCAGATTTCCCATGCATATGAGGTGATTGAAAATACCTTAGTCTTCAAGGTAACATCTTTGCTTTTTAACACATTAAAGAGGTATTTTGCAGCAGCTTTGCCAATGCAATGTGTCATTTGATTTCTTCACTGCTGCTTCCATGGGTGTTGATTGTGGATCTAAGTAAAATGAAATCCTTGATGACTTCAATCTTAATAAATGGAGAAATAGTAATAGTGTATTTGTTAATTTCCCCCCACACTTAATTAAGAATAATGTCAAAAAATGAGCAGGTCCAGGATTGCCATTGCTAGAAGAAAGACAAATTATGCTTGTTTTTCTGAGTACTTTATAATAAGCAATGCAAATATGATGCAACAACATTTATTAACAGGAGTAAGTAGATTTAATGATGCCCTTCTGTGTTGGACAGTATTTATTCTCCATTCTCTTGGTAATACTACCATAATTTCTTTGGATAATAATCCCTCCTTTACTTTCAGTATCTGTGATTTGAGGGTGTTGGCCCCACCCTCACTACATTTATTAATTCAGCAGCAATTTATTTATTTACTCTAAACTTTTTATTTGGATAAAGTAGTCCTTGGGTGGCACAAATGGTTAAGCACTGGACTACTAACCAAAAGGTTAGTGGTTCAAACTCACCCAGAGGTGTCTAGGAAGACAGGCCTGGCAATCTGCTTCTGAAACATGACAGCCTTAAAAACCCTATGGAGCAGTTCTACTCTGCAAACATGGGTCGCCATGTGTCAGAATTGACTCAATGGTAACTAACAACAACATTTGGAGAAAATCATAGATTTACATGCAGAGATATCTCATAAATCCTTTACCCATTTTGTCTCAAACGTAGCACTGTGAAAAACTATAATACACAGTACCACAAGCAGGATACTGCGATAGATACAGTCAAGATGCAGAACTTGTCCATGACCACAGGGATTACTCATGTTGCTCTTTTATAACCACAACGCATTCCTTCTTACCCCCATCTGTTCCTTAATCCTGGCAACCACTAATCTGTTCTACATTTCTATAATTTTCAAGAGTCAATCCCAACTCACAGAGACCCTGTATGACAGAGTAGAACTGCCCCATAGAGTTTCCTAGGCTGTAATCTTGACTGGAGCATATTGCCATTCTTTTCTCCCACAGAACAGATGTGGGTTCAGTTAGCAGCTGAGCTCTTAACCATTGAGCCACCAGGGATCTTTCCCACACCTGCTAACCACTGTTAAACTTGGATCATTATACGTTTGTCTATTGTAGGTATTTCATACAAATGAGATCATACAATATTTGTCCTTTTGTAATTGACTTATTTCACTTAGCATACCGTTTTCAAAGTAGTTCATCCATGTTGTAGCATGCATCAGGACTTAATTTCTCTTTATGAGTAATATTCCATTGTATGTATATCTCACATTTTGTTTATCTTTGATATCTGTAATTTATGTCTTCTCTTTCTTTCTTTCTTTTTTTGTTAGCTTTGTAAGAAGTTTGTCAATTTTATCGATGTTTTCTAAGAACCAGTTTTTTGTTTCAGTGATATTTTCTATTGTTTTTCTAACTTCAATTTTATTGATTTTTGCTCTTTTCTTTAGTATGTCCTTTCTTCTACTTGCTTTGGGTTTATTTTGTTCTTCTTTTCCGAAGTTCTTTAGGTGAAAGTTTAGATGATTGTTTGACACTTTTCTTCTTTGCTAATATAAGCATTTAGTGCTATAAATTCCCTTCTCAGCACTGCTTTAGTGGCATCCTACAAATTTTGATATATTGTATTTTCATTTCAGTTTTTTTAATTTCCCTCTAAACTTTCTTTTTGACACTCTTCCATGTTCATGGGATTATTTAGAAGTGTGTTTTTTAGTTTCCAAGTGTTTGTTGACTTTTCTGTTAACTTGCTAATATTTTTTTCTCATTTGTTTCCATTTTGATCAGATCTTCCGAAAGTTTGAGGTATTCCAGAATCTCTTCCATTATCTCTTCCCTATGGAGCTTACATTCAAATGGGGCAATCATCTCAAGGATGGCATATCACAAGGATAGCCTGACTTCAAATCATAGCTTAATCAGAATAATGTCTCCTTAGTAAGTGGTTGCTTCAGTGATAGGCTCCTGAAAAAAGTCAAACCGATTGGAACCAGTGAGACTTAATTATAGAGCATTTGTAGGGACTCTTGTTAAAATGAATTTCTCTTTCTGCTAGACTTTGAGTCGACAGAATGTAAGCCTGAAATGCTTGGATGCAAGACAGGGGAGAGACACTTTTTTTTTTTTTTAAATAGGCAAAGGCATGGAATCAACAGAGAAAGGCAGGATTGAGAGATGGAGAGTCATCATCTTGATTAAATTGTTTAACTTTTCAGCACTACTGGATGTATCAGTCATATAAATTAAACTGATTTTGCTTAAGCCATTTTGATTTGAGTTTGTGCCACTTAAAGCCTCACTAATACACATCCTAATTAGCAAATTCAATGTATACATTTGAGTGCTTATTTTTCTTGGCCTTCCTGTTGCATTTTACTTTGTTTGCCCTTCTATTTTCTTGAATATTTTTCGTTCTTTGACTTTTATGCTACCACTATTTATTGATATCTCTTCTAAGTTTCATACTAGTTTTCCTCAAACTCGTTCCCAGGTTTTTTCTTTCTCTCTCTCTTAACACTTGTACCCTTCATGATTATTCCCTGGTCCTGTCTTATCTAAATGAATGTCTGCAAATCATAACCAAATGAATCTCAACCAGCATTTTCAGAGACCTGAGAGTTATTCTTGGCTCATTGATTCTACCTCTTAAAATCTTTCATTTCCATCCCATGATTTCCATTAACCTTGCTTCTGTCTTAATTCAGGCCTTTATAAATTCTCATTTGCAGTATTACAGTAGACTCCTAGCTTATTTCTGTTCTTCCAGCTTTGGAATTTTCCAAATGGTCACCAGAGTGGTAGAGCTTCATTGCAAAACTGGTATCATTTCCTTACATTACACATAAGGTAAAGTCAAGTGCCTAGATGTGGGATTTGCTGACTTCTCTGCCCTCATTATCAGTGGATCTTCCTTTCTACCTTTTGCTTTTGTCAAAAAAATTGCTTGGAGTTCCCTAAAAAGTCATGATTTCTTATGCTTTGGTTTCATTGTACCTGCTATTCCTTTGAAAAAAAATTTTTTTTTTTTATATATATGTGAGGCAGCTGAACTCACAGCTCAAATTGTCACCTCCTCTTTGAAACATTCCCCAAACTTTCAGGCAAACTTGATAGTTCTATGCACTTACATTGTAAATCTAACATTATTTCATTACAGCAGTCATCACATTATGTTATAATGAAATATAGGCCTGCCACTTTCCTAGATTCTAACTAACTTAAGAAATTTAATCTATTTTTTCATTTCCAGAATCTAGAACAGTACCTGACAGGTAGTAGGCACTTAAAATCTGAGTGAATGCATTAGATAATTGGAAGACCTTATTATTTTTATACTCTAGTTAAGTGGGCTGTAAGTCTAGTTTCATTTATTTTCTTCACCTGTAGCATGTCTTTACCATTATTATTTTTGATAATTTTTTTAACCCTGAAAATATCCTTCAGAAATATAAAAGAAGTATAAAGTTACATGCATAATTCATCTGTTTAATGTCATTTAAAACTTGCAACAATACCAATCATGAAAGAGGATTTATTGTACCTAGTTTTTACAGGTGGGCGAGATAAAGTGAAAAGAGTTAAGAAACTTGCTTAGGGATATTAACTAGTAACTTTTGAAGCTAAGACAAGAACTTAAGTCTTTCTAACTCTCAAGAATTTGCTCTTTTCACTTCAACATAATTCTTTCTTTGGGACCAGGAAAAAGAGTTGTTTGACGTTTTGGAAGGAAAAACACGATGATGAGCCTAAGGTTTTGTCCTATGATATATTTTCACCACCATTGCTGTATGTCAAGAAAAATCATTACTCATTTCCCCACTTGCTTCAGATCTTTCCTCAAGTGTCTTCTTCATACTGAGACCTACGTTGATCACCGCCTTTATAATCTTAACTCACTCCAAGCTCAATCCCAACCCCTTTTATCATTTTCTCTTTTTTCCCCCAAAGCACTTATCATCTTCTGTTGTAGGAAAAAATCGTTATTTTTATTGTTATTGTCTGTTTCCATCCACTTGAATTTAAATCCCACGAGAAAGATTTTTGTCTCCTTACTCATGAAAATGCAGAATCAAAGAGAGAGGATCTGTTGCATATTAGGTGATTAGATAGAGAGCTGGAGCTAGAGATGGAGATATATAAGGTGAATGCAGATTGAATGAGTAAATAAATAAAGGAAGCACAGTGTTAAGAGTGAATAAAAGTGACAGGATGGGTCTGTGGCTTTTTTCTTTTTTTTTCACTTCGTTTATTCTCAAAAGAATCCAAGGGAGCAGATGTCATTTCTTTTTTTTTAAATAGTATTTTATTGTGTTTTTGGTAAAGGTTTACACAGCAGTTTAGATTCCCATTCAACAATTTCTACACAAGTTGTTCAGTGACATTGGTTACATTCTTCACAATGTGTGAACATTCTTATTATTTCTGTTCTGGTTGTTCCATTTCCATAAGTCTAGTTTCCTTGCCCCCTTATTTCTCATCTTTGTTTTGGGGTAATTGTTGATCATTTGGGCTCATATAGATACTTATGGATGGTAGTATTTTTTGAGACAATTTGTTATTTAGCTACAAGGTGACTTCAGGGATCTGTGACTTTTGTTAGAAAAACCCAAACAGTTAATGTAGTCTTTGAGAAGCTTTGGTATTCAGGCCTGTTTAACAATTATGTTCGCCAAATACAAAGATGTTCTTAAAAATTTAGTACGTTTGTGAACAAAGAAAATGTTTACCTTATTCCTTCTGATTATTGTCAATTGAGAAAAGAAAAAGGAGAGCCAAAATAAAACTCCCAAATGAATTAAGTGGTAGTGGATTGTGAATGTGCACTACTTTTACATACAGGCTTGATCATCTCCTTAGTTTCTTCCTGAGAGGTGAGAGAATATAAAGAAGGCAGGGCCATAGTTCAATTTTTCTTTTGGTTATAATGATATAAGGCATTTAACACATATGGCATTGAAGTTGTTTCAGTTATATAGGGAGTAGGTAAGGAGTCAAGACAGATAGTCATAGTATAATCAACTATTAAACAAAAGAGCAAGACAATTAGCATTGATGGAAGACTAAATCATTTGTACTCCTCTCAAGTTGTTTTTTTTTTTTTTTTTTTTAAAACATTCAGGGAAAAACAAAGTATGTTTACAAGTAGAGGTATATCACAATATCTTTTCTAGCTTAATCTAGCTAGAACTGATTTTTTGTGTATGGTATGAGGTAGGGTCCAATTTCACATCTTCTCTATGTGTTTAGCCCATAGTTTTCTATGCATTTAATACACATATATGTATGTGTTTACACATATACACATATATATATATGTTGCATGCTCTTGGCACAACATATGTGTTCATGTGGTACATCTATCTGTGTGTGTGTATGTGTGTGTGTGTGTGTGTATGGAGCCCTGGTTGCACAGTGGTTAAGCATTCAGCTGTTAACCAAAAGGTCAGCAGTTCGAATCTACCAGCCACTCCTTAAAAACCCTATGGGGGCAGTTCTAGCAGTTCTACTCTGTCCTATAGGGTCACTATAAGTTGGAATTGACTCATTGGCAATGGGTTTATATATATATATATATATATATATACACTCGCATTATTATATTGATCAATTTATCCCTATGCCAACATCACACTGCATTATTATATTATAATAAGTCATGATGTTTTTCTCTTCTTCAGGAATATCTTGTCTAATCATAACCTTTTGGTCTTCCATAATAGTTATGGAATTGTTTTGTAACTTTCTTGTTTCAAATCGTATTTTTCAAAGATGGCTGCATCAATTTATCCTGTTCCACATACTCTTTTTACAGTCTGACATTGATATGCCTCCTTAAAAGCATGGTCTGTGTTCCCTCCCCTTGAATCTAGGTGGCTCTGCAATTATGGCAGAAGGAACATAAACCTTTCAAAGCTGAGTCATAAAAGCTGTCAGGGCTTCCACTTGGCACTCTCTCCCGTGACATGCATATCAGGAACCCTGAGCAGATATGAAAAGGTCTGGCTACCTTAAAACATCTGTGCTGGAAAGATCACATGGAAAGAATACATAGAGGTACAGAGAGGTGTCCCAGAAGCCCTAGCTGTTCCAGTTTCAACGTTCAAGCCACCAACTCCAGCCAAACACATGAGAAAGCAAGTCTTACATTCTACTGCCTTCTTCAAGCAGTCCCAACTGCTTGAATGTTGATTTGAGCAGAGATGAGAGGTTTTCATTGAGTCCTTCCCAAACTTCAGATTTATGAGTAAAATAAATGTTGTTATTTTAACCCACTGGGTTTTCAGGTAGTTTGTCATACAGCTAGAGTAATGAAACAGTTCAACTTGTGCATGCACATGTGGATGCATACGTGCACACATATGTACATGCACACACACACACCCCCACTAAAATATTATAATTTTCGCTATAATTTAATTGAATCTGTAGCTTAATTTAAGGAAAACGAGCTTATAATTTTTTTTATATTTTAAAATCTTTTTATTGTGAAATTTATACCACACATATAATGCATAAACCATGAACGTATAATTTAATTAATTTCATGATAATTAACTCCTGTGTAACCATCAACCAATATAGCAGCTTTAAAAAAATATATATTTGGACTCTTAAAATCTTCCAATAAAGTTTTATAATTTTTTAATAGAAATTTCATACATTTTGAAATTTAAATGTTTATTTTTTTTCTGTTTTATCATTTATTCTAGTTCATACGGCATCTTTGTGTTGAATATTCTAACTAGTAACTGCTGCTATATAGAAATACAATTGTGTTTTTTTAATGTTGATTTTGTATCTAGTATCTTGTTAAACTCCTATGAATTTTTAAAAATTTTTTTTATTGTGCATTAGGTGAAAGCTTAAATAGCAAATTAGTTTCTTATTCAATAGTTGGTACACAAAGTGTTCCGTGACATTGGTTCCATTCCCCTCTTATGAATTTTTAATACTTACTATTAATTATTTGAGTTTTTTATATAGAAAAATCATATAATTTCTGATCAGTAACAATTTTTTTATTCATTTGCAATAGTTACATATTATGTTGCTGTTGTTAGGTGCCATGGAGTTGGTGCCCGCTCATAGCAACCCTTTGTACAACAGAATGAAACACTGCCCAGTCCTGCACTATCCTCATGATAGTTTGTTATGCTTGAGCCCATTCTTGCAGCCACTGTGTCAATTCATCTTGTTGAGGGTCTTCCTCTCCTTTGCCGACCCGCTACTTTACTAAGCATGATGTCCTTCTCCAGGGACTGGACCTCCTGATAGCATGTCCAAAGTATGTGAGATGAAGTATTCTGATCCTCTCTTCTAAGAAGCATTTTGGCTGTACTTCTTCCAAGACAGATTTGTTCCTTCTTTTGGCAGTCCGTGGTATATTCAACATTTTTCGCCAGCATCATAACTCAAAGGCATCAATTCTTCTTCAGTCTTCCTTATTCATTGCCCAGCTTTCCCATACATATGAGGCAATTGAAAACATCATGGATTGGGTTAGGCACACCTTAGTCTTCAAGGTGACATCTTTGCTTTTCAACACTTTAAAGAGGTCTTTTGCAGCAGATTTGCCCAATTCAATGTGTCTTTTGATTTCTTGATTGCTGCTTCCATGGGTGTTGATTGTGGATCCAAGGAAAATGAAATCCTTGATAACTTCAGTCTTTTCTGTGTTTATCATGAAGTTGCTTATTGGTCCAGTTGTGAGGATTTTTGTTTTCTTTATGTTGAGGTGTAATCCATACTGAAGGCTGTAGTCTTTGATCTTCATCAGTAAGTGCTTCAAGTCCTTTTCACTTTCAGCAACCAAGGTTGTGTCATCTGCATAACGCAGATTGTTAATGAGTCTTCCTCCAATCCTGATACCCTGCTTTTCTTCATATAGTCCAGCTTCTCAGATTATTTGTTCAGCATACAGATTGAATAAGTATGGTGGTAGGATACAACCCTGACACACACCTTTCCTGACTTTAAACCACGCAGTATCCCCTTGTTCTGTTTGAACTACTGACTCTTGATCTATATACAGGTACCTCATGAGCACAATTAAGTGTTCTGGAACTTCCATTCTTTGCAATATTATCCATAATTTGTTATGATCCACAAAGTTGAATGATTTTGCGTAGCCAATAAAACACAGGTAAATATGTTTCTGGTATTCTCTGCTTTCAGCCAAGATCCATCTGACATCAGTAGTGATATCCCTGATTCCACTTCTTCTGCATCTGGCTTGAATTTCTGGCAGTTCCCTGTGGATGTACTGTTGCAATCACTTTTGAATGATCTTCAGCAAAATGTTACTTGCATGTGATATTAATGATATTGTTAGATAATTTCTGCTTTCTGTTGGATCTCCTTTCTTTGGAATAGGCATAAATATGGATCTCTCCCAGTCATTTGGCCAGGTAGCTATCTTCCACATTTCAAATTATATATATAATTACATATTATAGCATTGTTCATTGATATTAAGATGCCTTTGATTTTAAAACGCGCTGTTAGTTTATGTAAAATGTTAAAAAAAGTATGTCTTAGAATAAATTTTTAAAAAGGATATTTTACTTATTTATTTGTTTTTGCCTTATAGGGCTGATTTAGACTTCCACTATCTTGTTTAATGAAGGTGGTGAAAAGGGACACCCTATTTTATTCTCATTTTTAATAGGGAATGCTTTAAAAATGTCACCTTTTTATTTTTCAAGTTTTAGAAATTTTCATTTATTCTTGAATGTTATTGGACGGTTTTTCTGCTTCGATTGGCTTAATCATATAATTTTTTCTCCTAACAAATGAGTTATGTTAGTTAACTTTTTAATGCTAAGCTAATCTTGCATTTCTAATATAAATCCAACTTAGTTATTAGATGTTGTATTTTTTTATACATTATTGGATTTGCTCATATTTGGTATAGGATAATTGCATCTATTTTCATGAGTGAGATTATTGTCTCTTGTATTATCCTTTTAACTTTTGATATTAAATTTGGTGTAGAATATTTGCATCTATGTTCATGACCAAACTAGGACAATAAAAATCAAAACCATGCAGAAGAGTACATTAAAAAAAAAAAAAAAAAGAAGAAACACAAGTTTTGATTCAGAGCCTCCTGGATGTATTATTGCTACGTATAAGAAACTTAACATGTGAGGAAATATGTACTAGAATTGGTGTATATTAATAGTATAAACTTTCTTTTTAAATGTATGTCTAGACTATTTTTTCCTGGAATATCAGAAATTATGTAAATTTGAAGACTAGGGATCTATGGAAATATGTACTCTGGCTTTGTACAATTTTGAGATTCTTTTTTGGTAGGTTATTTCTACAAATTAATTTTCCTCTTTCTTTTAAGTAACTTTTTCATTTTGGAACATTCTGTCATTGTTTTGAAACTAGCCAAGGCATGTGGGAAGGTTAGCAAGTCAGTGTGGCAGTGGCGATATTTATGTTCTCTTTCCATGTGAGTATAATTGTCCAAGTGACTTTAGGTTAGCTTCATATAACATTTGAATAAAGAATATTCCTTGGTATTTCCTAGATTGTATACATCCTAAAGATTAACAAAGTCAAGATTCGAGCAGCCTGAGTGGGGGAAAAGGGGGAAAGAAAACTAAGAAAAATCTCTTACCAAACATTATCTTAAGAATGGTAATTTCCAGATATTATAATTTAACTTCAGCCATCTTGACATTTAGAATAAGTGTCTCAGTTTCTCCCTCCTTACTGTGGATGCTAACACCATCAAGTACCCCTCTCTGTTATCAATAGTTGGAAATAATTTTGCAATAAAAAATGGTTAAAAGGCAAGAGGAAATTTTCTTATTGGAGGTTGAACTTTTACCTCTCCAGAGATACGCTTTTTTTTCTCATGATCAAAACCTAATCAGTACAGCTATTATTTTAATTAAAATATAATTTGTATTCTGGTGAACTTGGCAATATTTTAGACATTGTTCAGAGTAGCTTTTTATAAAGGACCTACCTTTCAGAAATTCAAGGAATAAAAAGTTACCATATTTAAGATAAAAGATATTTATCTAGTGTCTATTTTATGTTAAATACTGTAGTAAATCTGCAGGGAATATGAAACTAGGAAAGACTTTTTCCTAACTTCAAGTAGCTTCTAATCTATTGGGTTACTGGATAAATATACAAAGATCTATCAAACAAGGTAAAAAAAAAAAAGTTCTAAGAGCATTCAGAGGAATGAAAGATCATATCTCCTTAGGGGTAGAAGAATAAAGGATAAGGTATAAGAAAGAAGAAGAAGAAGAAAGCATAAGAAAAGAGTTCACAAACAAGTGGGCGTTTAAAGTGGGCTTTTAAACCAGAGGCAAGTTTTAAAGACAGTAGAATTTTGGCAGCTAAGGATATGAACTGTTTCAGGAATGACAGTCTAGGCTAACAGAATTAGATGACAAGAGGTAGGGAATTCTGGAGCGTATTTAGAGGACAGCAAGTATCATAGGTTTGATATGTGGGGAATACAGAGGCTGAAAAAGTAGGCTTTATCTGGCAGATCAAGAAATTTAAGTTCTATGAAATGTCAGTGGGAAAACCCACAGAGATTTTTAGCAAGGAAGTGACATCATTCAAGCTATACTTCAAGAATATTTCTATAGCATCATGTGCAGAGATCCAGAGTATGCAATATCATGATGCACTCTGAGACCTGCAAAGAATTTGATACAGTAGGAGTGATGGAGGCAGGTGGGACAATGAAGAAGGTGAGGCTAGAGAAGAGGCAAGAATCTTAGATGCTAAGGAGCATTAAATTTATCTTAACATTGAAATGGAATACATGAAGATTTTTAACTAGAGGTGTAACAGTAAGGTCATTCTAGACATTGGGGAGTAGATGTACTTTGTTCATCTCTTCCTCACCTTGTGCTTCTGCCCTTGACCCATTTTTCCTTCTTTCTTAGCTCCTCTTCTCAGTTTCATTTTTCCCCTTTTTTAGTTTGAGAAAGGTCAACTGTCAGTGAGAAAATATGTCCTCTCCCATTTCGCTGTGCTGAAGATGCTTGTAGACCTCACACTTGAGAACAAGGGTCCCAGATGCTTCTAACTTTCACAAATGATATTTCATGGCATGGAAGAGAGAATTGAAACTATTTCAGTAGATGAGACTGCCGAAGGAAAGAATTCAAAGAAAGGAGAAAAGAAGGTCAAGGACAGAGCCTTGGGAAATGTTTATTTTTAGATGATGAGAGGAAGACAAACAGCCTGAGAAAGAGAAAGAAGGACAGATTAGAAAAGTAGGAGCAGAACCAGGAACTAGGAATGTAATGGAATAAAATAGCTAAAAGAGTTGCCAGAGGAGTTGTGTTGAACAGGATTGATGGCATAGAGACAGTGAAGAAGAAGACAAGGTAGGTAAGGCAGATTCATTAAGAGTAGATTTAGTAGTGTTATGAACAAGGTGGGAAGCAAATTCTAGATTGCAGTTTAAGTTAAAGAAGAGAGGGGATGATAAAGAAACAGATAATGAGTGCAGAACATGATTTTAGGAATCTTCGCAGAAAATAGGAAGGACCTAAGCAATCTTTTAAGGATCCCTGGTGAAACAACAGTTAAGCACTCAGCTGCTAACCAAAAGGTTGACGGTTCGAATCCACCCAGTGGCTCCAAGTGAGAAAGACCTGGTGATTTGCTTCCATAAGGATTACAGCCAAGAAAACCCAATGGGGAAGCTCTACTCTGTTACTTGGGGTTGTTATGAGTGAAAAATGACTCTATGGCACCTAACAACAACATGCAAGCTTGTAGGAAGAGAGCATTGAGCCAGGGGACATTAAGACTGAATATGAAAAGGATTGAGGATGGATGGACAGAGAAAACACAGAAAAGAGAAATGTTATCAAGAACACGGTAGAAGGAGGTAGCCTTGAAGAGAGAAGAGACCAGAAGACAGAGATTTTAGGTGGAGAAGGGGGAGGATGAAGGCACTCAATGTGATGCAGTGCAACACGGTGGTTAAAAACACTGGCCCTGGGAGCAAACCCAAGTTCTCTCACTAATTTTGAGACCTTGCACATGTCATTCAACCATCCTGTGCCTCAGTTTCCTTTTTCTCTCTCAAATAAAGATAGTGATGTACAACAGGCTCAAGCATAACAACAATTGTGAAGATGGTGCAGGACTGGACAGTGTTACGTTCTGTTGTGAGTAGGGTCGCTATGGGTTGGAACTGACTTAATGGCACCTGACAACACCAACAACCAACAGTTGAAACACACTGATTTGGACCGTAATTATTACTGATTGTTATGTGGGTTACCATGGGTATTCTCTGTGAAGTAGGTGAAGAATGAAGGTGTGGAGGTGGAGCCTGGAAATGAGGGCCTTTTGAAATGTTTGATCATATGATCTAAGTACTTAAGGGCAGGGCTTCTAACTGGTTCCAACCAATTCAGTCAGGGACAACGAAGAAAAACTGGAACAGACTCAAATTTTTACTGTTTGGGTGATCTGGAACCATAACTGGAATGCGAAAAATTATAGGTCTTGGCCCTAGAATGGGAGACTCGGAAGAGGTGTAGTGAGCCCTTTCAGGAGCCCAGTGCATGAGACTGGATTATTGGCAGGACCATGGAGACCGACACACATTCAGAGTGGCGAGTTTGGCTGCCATCTTTGAGCAGGGCAACACTGTTTCTGACTTTGCTCAAATCCCGTGGGCAAGAGGTTTGGTTGCTATGCAGTGCATACACTGCCCTTGTTTTCTAAGAGGGAGATTAGGTTTCTAGCAGATTTCACATTCTGGTTATTGTTCCAGTTCACCTAAATTTAGAAAATTTGGGTCTGTTCCGATTTCGCATCTTAGGCCATGACAGAACTCGGAAAAACTAGTTCGAAGCCCTGCTTAAGGAAGCCAGATGGAATCAGAGCATCATTAAAATAGGCTTTGAGCATAGAGAAGGAGGAGAGGAAATGAGGCCAAATGAGAAAAAAAAGAGCCTTAAACCTTATACAATTATATACATATAAGAAACGTAAGAATGTGCAGCAAATCATCTGTAAGAGTGTAAGAGGAGGCAGTCCTTCAGATGGTCCAAACAGCTATAATTACTCCCTGTTCCTTACCCCTGCTAGCATTTTTGGGCTTCAGAACAAACGATTGCACCTTCCTCTCTGAAGCCTAATCATTTGTCTAAATAAGCAGGAGGGCTAAAGAGATACAATTCTGGGCTAATAATTCTGGGCTGGCACCCCCATGTCTGACTACCCCCCTTTTTGGGTGATCAGGCTGGAAAACTTGCAGTGCACTCTGTGCAGTGAAATATACAACCCCTGGAATATAAAGCCAGGTGGGGGAAGTTCTGTGGGGTCCTGCATCCTCACTGCAAAGAGAGGCAGAACCCATGGAAGTTTTCCATCCTGCTGGAAGGACTGCTGGTGACTGCTGGAACTTTTGCTGTTATACCCTATCTGTTGTCTGTGAGCAATTAAAATGGCTTTCAGTACTGCCAACATCGTGTACATATCTCCTGTGTATAACTTGATCAGGATACATGGACATAACACCCATGGTGTGGTTGGTACCATTGGGTGGAATTCTCATCCCAGTACTCTGGTGGGTACGTAGGATCTGATCTGGAGATAGCCTTTAAGGCAAACTGTGTGTGCAACAATAAAAGCAATAAAGCAAGAATAAATTAGGAGTGTTTACAAGTCAGGTAGGCAAAATACGGCAGTTCTGTGAATTACATGTGGTACAGGGCCTCCTAGAAGCCGTTTCTCAGACTTGCATCCTGGCTATTTCTTCGAAGGTACTTGAATAAATTAACAGAGAGAACCAGGTAGCTGCTGACCTAACCTATAGTATAACAACTGAAACTTCTTCCTCCAAAAGTACACAAGAGAGACTCATAGAGCCTTAGGGTTGCAGGGTGCCTTAAAAGTTGTCCAGTAGAACTACCCAGCTGATATTCAAATTCTCTGTCACTGGGGCAGGTGGTTGTTAATTTGTTGTTTGTGTTCAGTCTCTGCTTTACAACTACCAGGAATAACCCATTGCCAGGTTGAGTGATTGCGACTCAGCATGGAGAATTAGTTTATCTGATTTTTAGAAGGAAAGGACTAAAACTTTCCTTTTAAACAAAATTGTCTTTCTGAAACATGTACCCATTGATCGTAGCTCTATTATTTGGCACTCCATAGAATACATGTAATGTCATTTCCATTATCAATCTGTCAGATATTTGAACAAAACTATTTTTTCTTCCTGAATTTTTACAGGGGAAGGGGGAAGTTGGTGACAGAACGGTTCCAGCTTATTCAGTCATTCCTTCCCTGAGATGCTTTTGAGTTCCCTTGTTGGTATGGTTAGTTTGGACCCAGCTTGCTCAGTGTTCTGTAACGATTGTCCCCATGGAGAAAGGGAAGAAGGCAGCGTGCAGATCAAGGTTGGTAAGTGTGAAGGGGAGGGCACTAGAATCTCAATTTGTATGATTTGATATAAACTGTCATGGTTTGAATTATGTCCTCCGAAAAATGTGTGTATCAGTTTGGTTAGGCCATGATTCCTGGTACTGTGTGATTTTCCTGTATGTTGTAAACGTGCCTCTATGATGTTAAATGAGGGAGGATGGGTGGCAGTTGTGTTAGTAAGGCAGGACCTGATCTACAAGACTGGATTGTGTCCTGAGGCAATCTCTTGAGATATAAAAGACAGAAGTGAGCAGTGAGACAGGGGGACCTCATACCATCAAGAAAGCAGTGCCAGGAGCAGAGCGCGTCCTTTGGACTGGCGTCCCTGCGCCGAGAAGCTCCTAGTCTGGGGGAACACTGATGAGAAGGCCGACAGAGAAAGACAGCCTGGAGCTAACACCCTGAATTTGGATTTTTAGCCTACTTTGACTGTGAGGAAATAAACTTCTCTTCATTAAAACCATCCACTTGTGGTATTTCTGTTATAGCAGCACTAGATGACCAAGACTTAAACCTTGCCTGCTGACCAAACATGAGAATAAACAGAAAGTTTATATGATTTTTGTAAAGGACTTGCAAATATGAATAGTAACTTTTATGCCCAGAATACAAGCACTATTCTGCAAGGCCAGGCCAACATAGTATAGAAATAGTTAAGGCTTAGAGTCAGACTGATTTGGGTTTGAGAGTTATGTGGCAATGCACTTGCTGTTTAACCATCCACAAATTATCTAATCTCTGTTGTTGTTGCCGTTCGGTGCTGTCAGGTCAGTTCCGACTCATAGTGACCCTATGCACAACAGAACAAAACACTGCCCAGTTCTGCACCATCCTCACAATCGTTATGCTTGAGTCCGTTGTTACAGCCACTATGTCAATCCATCTTGTTGAGGGTCTTCTCTTTTTCGCTGACCCTCTACTTTACACTCTACTTTGAGGAGGCAGCTCTTCCCCAGTTGAATTTTGAGTGCCTTCCAACCTGAGGGGCTCATCTTCTGGCATTATTCAGACAGTGTTCTGCTGCTATTCATAAGTTTTTCACTGGCTAATTTTTTCAGTAGTAGACTTCCAGGTCCTTCTTCCTAGTCTGTCCTAGTATGGAAGCTCAGCTGAAACCTGTCAGCCGTGGGTGACCCTGCTGGTATTTGAATACTGGTGGCATAGCTTCCAGCATCATAGCAAGATGCAAGCCACACAGTACCACAAACTGACAGACATGTGGAGATCTAATCTCTAAGAGTCTAAATTTCCTTACTGGTGAAATGAGGATGACAGAACTTACTTCTCCAGGTTGTTGTAATGATTAAATGAACGTATAACCAGAGCCTGACATCTTAGAGGTACTCCCTAAAAACACCTAACATGGATATTACCATTATTATCAAATAGTACCACCAGTATGATGATAAAACCTATTTGGTTTGTGTGTGTGTGTGCTGGTGTGTGTTTTTTGTGCATTAGGTAAATTTTAATTCTTTTCTAAGTTATCAGTATGGAGAATAAACATGTAAATCCTTTATATCTTTTATGAGGCTATTTAATTGGAACTGTAATATTTTTTTATAATGGAGATTATCTAAAAACCAAATGAGATGCTCCTTGTTGATCTTTGTGTCCAGAGTGAAAGCCACGGAGATACATCACGTTGCGGTTTATGTTGGTATGCTGAAGGAAATGGCAGTTCTGTATTCATGACAGCCTATTTAAAATGGGTACCAGAAAGAGCCTCTTATAACAAGGTTATAGTATTGATTTGCCTTTCAAGTATTTATTTATTTATTATATGTGCTATTTCTGAAAAATGAAAAGCACAACAAAAATTCATGGCTATTTCCAGCTTCCGGGGAGCTGGATAGATGTGGGAGTGTATTTATGGGATATTTATTTCCTAATATATGCTATGGAGTTGATTCCAAATGATCTGACTTTAGAAGCAGAATATAAATCTCCACAGGCACAAGTAGAGTTAAGGCTTGCACTAAATCTTTGCTTAAAATACTCAAAAGCAAGTTATTAAAAAATTCCTTTCAATGCATCAAATTAAATCTGACCTTACTGGACTGCCAGTGATGAAGCAGGACCCCTGGACCACTTGTATGGATCACAGCATCCATCGTCAACTTACACTTGAGTTACCAAAGAAATAGTTTATTTCCCACTTACAATGTACATTTTTTAAAGACAGTATCTTTGGCCTCTAGTGCCTTGCAAATAAGTGAAGCTATGTGGGAGGTAACTACCATACTCAGCTCCTTCTATGTGCCAAGCAGTGTTCTGGGCATTTTGATAACAGTTACCATTGGTATAGTGCTTACCGTAGGCTAGGTACTATGTCTCAAATGCTTTATATTCATTATTATTTTAATCTTCACAATCACCATATGACTAGACATCATCTTCTCCATTTTCCAGATGAGGAAACTCAGACTGAGAGATTAAGTAACTTGTCCAAAATTAACCAGTTCATAATTGATGAATCCAGGCTAAGAACTCAGGCTTGAGTGATTGAAAAGCTTGTTCACTTCCCATTATTTCCAAAATATTTACTTAATACCTTTTTGATCTAGTAATGAATGTGCTGCACTGTGACTGAAATCACTGGCCATTGATTCCCCGTGAGAACTCAGGGAATATCCTTTTTCTGGACCTAAGATCATTGGTAAAGCATAAAAGCCTTCACTTACCTCAGAGACACGCTAAATAAGGGATATAATCTGCATTTAATCAAGAAATAATTATTGCCCCTTAACTCTGTGCCAAGCATGGCACTAGGAGCTGAAGATACAGCAATAAAAGACCATCCCTGATCCTCACTGGCTCCGAGTCGTTAAGGGAGACAGAAAACGATAAAACCTAACATAATATGAAGTAGCTGCTAGAGGAATTTTCCCAGCTTGAGGGCACAGGGTGGTTATCAAAGATTTTTCAGAGTGGTTGATAGTCAAGCTGAATCTTAACAGACCAGGAGCACCGAACTAATAGAAACAAAAAGGTTGGGTAAAAAAATACAAACAAAATCTTTTTTACCTCTCATTTCAGTCAAAAGCTGTTTTTCAGCTTATTCTCTTGCAACCCATGGCAGCAGCTTTTTGGGGGAGAAGAGAGAGGTGAGATACACACACACACACACACACACACACACACACACACACACACACACACGAGTGAGAGAGAGAGAGAAATCCTCCTGAGATTTCACTGCAGTTTGGCATTGTCTTTTTATCTGGTTTGGAAAATTATACCCTTGCTTAGGAATTGATTGTCATTTTTTATTTTCTGCAAAGGAGGTTGACAGTTGAAGGACTGCTGAACTTTTCTGAAATTCTGCACTGTCACTTGCTTCCTTTCTCCCTGCAGTCCTTTCCTTTCCTAGACTGACATCATCAGCCACTGCAAAGGGTGATGCTGATTCCCTTAATAGCTAGATTGGGATTTGAACACAAAGGATGCTTTGGACCAGGAAGGATGGAAAGAAATGAGCAGCAAGTTAAACAGCAACCATAACTGCATTTATTCCTGGGCTCTAGGTCAAACCAGAGTAGTTGGGGAGTGAAATACAGGGGTTGCTGGAAGTGCTACAAGAGTGAATGACAAGTGGAGGGCTGTAAACCTCATGCAGGCTTCAAAGCTGGCAACAGCCGATGATTTTGATCACAGTGCAGCACGCTTTGCTAATGATAGTGCATCCAGCAAGGGACCCTTTCCTTTGGAATGTTGTATCCCCCCTACATACACACACGCATGCACGCACACACACACACGCGCATAGAGTTACTGGTAAAGAATTTAACATGCAGCGTGAGTTCAAAAAATATATGCTCTAATAAAATGTCCACATTGAGGGGAGAATGACAATGCTTCTGGGAAAATGGGAGCATCGTTCTCTACCTCATTCCCCTGGCTTATTCTCATCCCGGTCCAGCGCCATCACAGGTTTTCTTGTTTCACTTTTTCCATGCCTGGGTTTTTTTTCGTCTCCCGTGACAGACTAAGTATTGTTTTCTCTTAGTTCTATTCTTGTTGACTTGCATATTGTCTAATGCAAACAGTCCTCTCAGGACACTGCAGTCCCTCTTTCTTCTCGCCCCCTCAGCAGTCTTTTTTTCCTATATATTTGCACCTTCGACTTTGAGTGGTTTTCCTCCCTTGTTACAGTCCCGTGTAAAGTCACATTAACTGTAGGGTTTCAGTGGATTTCTTTCTCTGTTGTGAGGTTTTGAATTGCTTGGAGTTCTCTCTTTCAGAGGCTTAATGGTTTCCCTGTTTAACATTTGAGGATCTGCAACATTCATCTTTTTCACTATGATTTTATTTATTCCTACTTCACTGCCTTGAATTGGTCCTAATGGGTGTTTACTGGATGGTCTGATACAACTGGAAAAGAGAAAGTTGGTTAAATCATCCTTTCCTGTAAGCGACCCTTCTGTTACCCAAATACTTTCTTCCTAGGAAAATATTTGGTTAAAGAAGGAGAAAAAAATAACACTGGGGATAGCTTAGATCTAGGATTCTGTTCATTTTGAGGACTGCTAACTTTGGGCAAATGTGAAATTTTCTAGATTTTTCTTACCTCAACAGGTCATATCAGATAGTACGTCAATGATTAGTGTAAGTTTTTATAATTTTCCATCAGATTCTATATACTTCAGGTACAGGGATATGCTCTTATTTATCTCTGTGTCTCCAGCACCCAGCATATATATGCCTGGCATATAAGCAGGCCCTATGTAAGGATTCTTGAGTCAATGTTTTATTACTATTATTTCCCAGGAGTACCGAGGTTTTAATCTTCCCAGCAAATATTATATAAAAATGCATACTATTCAGATTCAAATCATACCTTATTGATTTGTGCTGTTGTGTCAGAATCTGAGCAACTGTTCTGCACATCCAGATGCCCCCTTAAATTATGAATGTTTTTCACAAACACATATTAGAATGCTAAATTATGCACCCAATTTTAGAGGATGCTTTTGAAAATATGAACATATGTGATTTATAAACAGAAAGGTAAAAATTAGCATCTCAAAATAAAAGCTCCAAGGAAACATAAAAGACTTACGAGATGGACTGTGCCTGGATGATATCACATAAAATGTTAGGAAGAAAGTAAACTTTTTGTCCAGGTGTTTCATTGTTAACTCAAATTTTTAGATGCTGCCTGTCCTCACCAGATTTCTATTATTTAATGACAGCCCAAACCTTCAAAGCCAGTACAGATGGATTGACTAGCTAATCTGATTGTAATCAACCATAAAAGGAAGAAAATGAGATGCCCAAAACCATTTCAGTCCATTGATTCACCTGGGGCAGAGTGGGAGAGAAAAAATGTACCAAGTGCTGCATATCAAACACAAGTACAAAGGTGTCATCCTTGAAACAGAAGAGAAGTGGGAAACCTGAATAAGAACCCCAAATACCATTTTCTTGAAGATGATAAAAATGCTGCAGTATGAGGGGGAGGAATTCAAATTGAAATGAGCTAGCAGAGGAGCTGTACCATGGAAACTCCTCAGCTGCTGCCTGGAAGAGATCTTCAAAAGCCCTAAAAAGGAAGAAAAAGCATCTTCTGTATGAATATGATGGGAAAAAAAATAGAAAAATTTAGAAGGTTGGTTGTAGATGGGTATGCATGTTTCCAAGCTTACCCCGATAAGGGCAAGGAGGGGGATTGAGAAATTCTGGATGAAGTGCTTTATGGGAAGACTAGAAGAACTAGATGTTAGAGTAATTGTCTTGACTGGGGTTGTGTGTCAGCTTCTTAATACGTATTGCATAAAGCAGCTCTTTCTAGGTGTCTTGGAAAGTTAGACACTGTCTAGCCTTTTTATGTTTCCTTATAATTTTGTTTCCATGACGCAAAAAAGATGAAAGGAAAATTGAAAAGTAGGCTTGGAAAGTAAAGATGCACTGAAAATGAAACTGGATGTGTTATTGGAGTACATGGATGGTGGAAATGGGATATGAAAGAGAATGGAATGCTCTGGGGAAAACCATGGGTTGGGGAGTCAGTATGGCCTTTCTTCATTCATTTAGTAAATATTTATTGAGAGCCAGGCACTGAGCTGAGTTCTAGGCATATAGAAAAGAATCAGGATTCCTGTCCCTATGGCACCCATAGATTTGTAAGCAAGAAAGTCATTAAATCGTCACACAGTAAATCTATGATCACATTTTGCCAACAGGTACAAAAGAAAACATTGAGAAAGAAAGAGATTAAGGTGTTTGAGTCACTAAAGGAAGTATTTTAGTTTCATTTTTGCAAGTTACTTCTTGTGTGACTGTGGGAAATTTACTTAATCTCTTTGAGCCTTGGTTTTTGCATCTGCAAAACAGAAATAAAAATACCTACTTCATAATGTTGTAGTGCAAAAAGATGAGATGGGTAAAGTATCTAGTGGAGATCCACTTTGGATCTTTTGGTTACTAAGAAAGAAGTTTAAAAAAAAAAGAAAAGAAAACCCTTTTGTCCCAGTTATATTGCCAAAAATCTAATCTGTGTTTTCTCTTTTTCCCTAAGTAAGTGTTGAAGGCCCTGACCCCGGACATAAACCAGTGTGGATTACTGAAAACTGACCTTCAAGATAAAATCTGTTATATTTCTCTGTGCTCCTAGGCTAGGATCCTGTTCTATCTGCCCAGTTCATGGCCAATTAGCCATGAATACAACTTTTACAGCAAAATGTATCCAGAATCTTTTTCCTAATTACTCTATTTTCTTAACAGGAAACAGTCCATCCTTTTTTTTTTTTTTTTTTTTTTTTAAGTGATAGAAACAATCATAGGAGCCCTGGTAGTGCAGATGGTTAAGCGCTAGGCTGCTAACTGATAGATAGATGGTTCGAAGCTACCTAGTGCCTCCTCAGGAGAAAGACTTGGCAAACTGCTTCTGTAAAGATTATAGCCAAGAAAACCCTGTGGGACAGTTCTACTCTGTCACATGGGGTCTCTAGGAGTAGCAGTTGACTAAATGGCACCTAACAACAAGAAAGAAACAGCTCTTTATTTTTGGACTTGGATTCTGATTAATCTCCCCTTAGTTTATGTATTTCATCTTCTAAGCACCCTTTAGGGAACTGGGTGCAGGAGGTTCGTTCTTGGTGCTGGGTAGTCTGGAAGGCCTGAAGTCTAGTCTTGTCTGGCATAAGGAAGAGTGTTAATATTTTACTAAAAATTAGCACAGTGGGGTGAACATAAATGAAGATTCTTTTAAAGATCAAGGGTTTTGCAATGCCTTCGGACCAATGTGCTAATGAATTGATAATTCACCACCCTAGGAGCTGAAAGTTAATGAGACACACACCTGGACCATACCTCAGATGTTGATTTCTTTCTTTTTTGTTTTTAAATGGAGTCCTTACGTGTCCTCATATTTAATGTTTTGCCTCTTTTTCTTTAAAGAATAAATTCTCATTCATAAAGCTATCTAGAAAATTCAATTCTGATTATTTCAGAATTTCAGAACTGAATTTGAAAGGATCTAAACACCGTGCCCTGGTGGCACAGTGGTTAAGAGCTCGGCTGCTAACCAAAATGTTGGCAGTTGGAATCTACCAGCCGCTCCTTGGAAACCCTATGAGGCGGTTCTACTCAGTCCTATAGGGTCGCTATGAGTTGGAATCAACTTGACGGCACACAACAACAACAATAAACATTTAAGGTGCAAATTGTTGATGTGTAGATACATTTCTGCCACATATTTTAATGCCATACTCTGTAGGTTCAGAGTGAATTTTTCCCAACCTGGAAGTCATTCGTAGTTCAGGCAGTGTCAAGACATCACCCTGTTAGGAAAGCAGCGACTGCCAAATTTTATTGTACATCATCCAAGAGAATCTTTAAAAAATCCTAATTCCTGGGTTTTATCTCAGATACGGCGGCTAGTGGTTAAGATCGGCAGTTCGAATCCACCAGGTACTCGTTGGAAACTCTATGGGGGCAGGTCTCCTCTGTTCTGTAGGGTCACTACGAGTAGGAATCGACTCGATGGCAACGACTTTGGTTTTGATTACACAGAATGAGGAATCTTGGGGGTGGAGCCTCCAAATTTGTCATTTTAAAAACCTCCCCGGGTGATCCTGGTTCATGAGTTCTGTGGATAAGCCTTTGTGTACTCATAGAAAGCAAGTGGAAAGTGGCTGTGTGTGTTTTGTGCTAATGTGAATCCCTTTTTGCCCACAGGCACACTTCTGACAGTCATTACAGGTGTAATCAGGGATTCTGCTGATTTCAGTTGTTCCTTTCGCTCTCTGGTTAAGCCCCAGATGCGTTGTAATTCAAAATGAAGCTCCATTTCAGGTATTGGGGGGAGGGAGGGTAACACTGCTCACCTAACGGAATCCTTGCTTACTTATACTCCTTTTTTTTTGGTAGTACTCTACTGAGAAAACTACTGAAAACAGGGTGTATGCATGCGTGTACTTGTGTGCGTATATGAGTGTGTGTTTTTTTTCCTGGAAAAATAACAGCCTGATGAGAAGCCCTTTCATTAGAATTACAACATAAAGAGCTATGAAAACATTCTTAAGTAAATTGCCCTTTTGTAAGCTCCTCAGTTTCAATTATTCAGCTGTGGTTACTATGGAACCACGAGCCTTGTTCACTTTGCAGAGGAAAATTCTAATGGTCCCCAAGTGTCCCTAGACTGTGGAAGAGCTCATTAAAGGAAACGCACAGCTCTCCCTGTTAAAGACGTAGAAGCCAACCTCAGAATGTCCACATTAGGGTTTTTAGGTGTACCTTTCCTTCCGCAGAGCTGGCGCTTTCAGATTCAGGGATGTTCTTTGAAGTGTTAAGATGCCTGCTTGCTGGAAGTAGTTGTTATGCTTAGGTCAGCTTGACTCTAGGGATCTGACATTTTGAAATAAGGAAACTAGCTTGATTCTTTTTTTTGCCTGAACCGTGGTAAGTGAAATAGTAATTTATTTACCATGTATTTATTCAATACTTATTATTTTCTTCTTATACTGCTAATGGTTTATGTATATTTCATGAAATTAACATGCCGATCCTAAACAAGGATTATTTCATTTTACAAAGGCAGAAGCTGAGATTCAGAGAAGTTAGGGAATTACCTAAGTAAGAAAGAATGCCTGGATTTCAACCAAGTTCTAACTTCAAAGCCTGTCCTTCACCACTAAGTTAGAATATATGGGGTCGGCTAAATGGTATAGAGGCCCTTGATTGCTATTACCCAGGTATTCTCCAAGAACCAGGGGTATAGTAACGACTATCGTAGCTGAGGAGAGATTCAGAGCATGTTGTAGTTAGCATCCCCCTACTTCCTCGTTCTAGTACTGGTGCCTGGAATTTGCAACCCACTAAGTGACTGAGAGAAATCCTGGTGGCACAGTGGTTAAGAGCTCAGCTGCTAACCAAAAGGTCAGCAGTTCGATTCCACCAAGCGCTCCTTGGAAACTCTATGGGGCAGTTCTACTCTGTCCTATAGGATTGCTATGAGTAGGATTCAACTTGATGACAGTGGGTTTGGTTTTTTTTTTTTTTTTTGGAAGTGACTACTAGACTATTAGAGCACTGGTGGTGCAGTGGTTAAGAGCTCAGCTGCTAACCAAAAGGTGAGCAGTCGGAATCTACCAGTCACTTCTTGGAAACCCTATGGGACAGTTCTACTCTGTCCTATAGGGTCACTATAAGTCAGAATTGACTCAATGGCAGCAGGTTTGGCTTGGTTTTTTAAATAACTACTGAGGTCCCTGGATGGCAAAAATAGTTTGTGCTGGACTACTAACCTAAAGGCTGGTGGTTTGAACCCATCCAGTGGCATCCTGGAAGAAAAGCCTGTTGATCTGCTTTTGTAAAGATTATAGCCAAGAAAACCTTATGGAGCAGTTCTGCTCTGTAATACATGGTGTCACCATGAGTTGGAATTGACTAAACAGCATGAGTTTGGTTTGGGTTTAAGTGTCCGTAGCTCTGCCCTTCTTCATTTAGGTTAATAAGGCGCTGGGATAGGGCATAGGTTTGCGTTTCCCCCTCCCCTGCTCCTCCAAGGGAAGCTGGATGAGGAGCAAGCAAAGTCTTGAGGCACGGACAGACTAATAATGACCTTGGAAGCAGGCAACGGTCAGGGCTTGGTAGGTTACAAGTGCGGCAGTCTGCCAATGTACTATTAGCCCAGTCTTACCGATGAGAAAGTCAGGCGAGGCGAGTTGGATTTGTCAGGTTTACCAAGGAAGCTAGTGAAAAATCAACTCAGCAACAAATCCAAAGCTTATTTTTATCCATTTGTAAAATCAAACTTTTATTGACTGAGGGCATCTTAGAGAAAATAGCTCCGTTTTATTTCATACTTGAGGAAATTGAGGTCCAGAGAGATGAACAACTTTGAGGAGTTCAAAGACCTGGAGAGTAGAAGGGCCAGGGCTAGAACCCCCATCTTCTGACAATCCATCCTTTCCACACTAGATCATGTCTACTCGATTACCAGGGGCCAGTGCACAGAAAGATGTGTGCAGAACGGCAACCTCTGGCTGGGCAAAGGGAGAACTGGTGTGGAGAGGTGGACTTTGGAAAAGGACAGAAAATAGTTGAGGGGGTAGGTGAAGATTAATACAAAAGCAAGCCAAGGGGACCCAGATCACAGGCAAATTATACATACTTATAATTGTGTCCAGAGTTGCCTTAAAGCCCAGAGATGGTACTCTATACGCCAAACCCATCTTTCAAGGAGGCTATGAAACCTCAGTTGCTGCAGCAAATTGCATATCTCAGAAGAAACATGGAAGTATTATTACATTTTTCTCTAGGTTTTATTGCCTCAACTTTCACCTTTCATATGCAAAAGCAGCTGCTTGAAAGCCTGGGAGGTTCCCCCTAAATTACTTTTGCTTGTGTGAGCTGCTTTTATCCTCTATCCTTGTAGTCAGTTCCTGACAAGATTTTCTCCCAAATGTTAAAGTTTCTAGAAAGCCCAGGAAATCTGCCTTCTTAACAAAGGGCCCAGGTGATTCTGCTACAAGTTGTGCCAGGACTGTATTTTGAGACATACTCATTTAATGTCTTGCTACTTAAAGTTTGGGCCTGACCATCAGCATAGGCATCACCTGGGAGTTGATACAAAATGCAGAATCTCAGGCCTCTCCCTCGACCTTCTAAATCAGAATCTGGATTTTAACAAGATCCCCAGGTGATTCATGTGTACATCAGAGTATGAGAAGCTCTGCTTTAGAGGATTTAGTGACCCTTAAAAGCCCTGCTTATATGCAATTCTGTCATTGAGAAGAACGCAAAGAAGAAGTTCAAAAACTCTCACCTAAATGGGGCCAGAACCCCCTAAACCCATTCTTTATCCCATGTTATCCATCTTGCTAACTGGTGCTATCTTTGGCCTCAATTCGTCTAAGCCAGATTCCTTGGAACCTAGTGTTGCCTTTCCTTCACCATCCACATTAAATTAATCACCACCTCCTATATATTTATCTCTACCGTCTTTCTAATACAATAATTTTTCTTCCAAATCAACTACCACTACTTTGGTCCATGCCTCCCCATCTCCTACCACTTTAGACTTGCCCCCTACCACATACTGGAAATATTAGCTCACTTTCCTTACTGATATCTTCACTTGTAGTCTTATTTTCTGAGTCCAGTCCATTATTTATGTTGGCCAGATGTTTTTAATAAAATACAATTTTTATTATGTCATCCTCCTGCTTAAAATCCTTTATGTCCCATCCAAGGCACAGCAATTGGTCTCTGTTCACCTGGGGGAACAGAGGGAGAAGGAGAGTCAGGAACAGGAAGAGGATATGGAATGTATGGCTAATTGTGATATGGAATGTATGGCTAATTGTCTCCATGAGCAACTACCTCCTTTGCCATGAGACCAGAAGAACTGGATGGTGCCCAGCTACCATCAGTGAACATTTTGATCAAAGATTCCATAGGAAAGTCCTGATCAAAAGGGGGAAAATACAAAACAGAATTTCAAATTCTTGTTGATTCTAGATTTTCTGGAGCAATGAAGGGTGGATGAACCTGAAACTACTGCCCTGGAATAATCTTTAAACCTTAAACCAAAAATATCCCCTGAAGTCATCTTAAAACTGAACAATAGTTTAGTTTGGTAAAAAAAAAAAAGTCTGTCTTGAGCATTATGTTCTTTTAAGGACTATCTATATGGGACTAAATTGACAACAGCAACTTGAAAGATTAGATAGGAACCTTAGAGAGCGTGAGTTTATGTTAATGGGGGAGGAATGCCTCAGAAAAGGAGGGTAAGAATGGTTGCACAACTTAAAGAATGTAATCAATGTCACTAAACTGTACATGTAGAAATTATTGAATTAGTGTATGCTTTGCTGTATGTATTCCCAACAACAACAACAAAATAAATAAAATTTAGAAGAAAAAAAAATCCTTCATGGTTTGCATTGCCCTAAGAAGAAAATGAAGTCTTCCTAGCATGGCCTACAAATCTACTTATGATAAGGTATGTTCTTTCTTTTCCAGCCCCTCTCTCTCTTCTGCCTCCCATATATCACCTCCTAACTCCAATCTTCATAGTCATAATCACTTTGTTTTCTAGCCATACTAGGATTTTTCTTAAAGGCCACTTGATATAGTTAACATGAGACACGTGACTTACGTCTGAGCCTTTGCAAAAGGTATACGAACTGCCCAAAACTCCATTTTTCTTTTACCTCCACCCTCCATTAACTTTTTATTATCTTTCAAATATCAGCTCGTGTGTCACTTTCTCCCTAAAGCCTTATTTAACCTCGATTGTCTAGTGTAGGTTGCTTTTTTTCAATGCTCCTAACATGTCACTCATCACACTATGCAAGGATTGCTTGTTTACCTATTCCTGTAATGGACTGAAAAGTCTTTGAGGGCGGGGAAGGTGTTTTGCTTACAACTGTGTTTCTGTTACTTGTCCAATGCCTGACAAATAGCCAGTGCTCATATGTACTTGTTGAATATATTAGTGAAGAAGTTATTGCCTATATGACGTCTAAAAGCCTGGGGAATGGAGCACCTGAATACAAGTAAAAATAATCTACTAATGTGACATAGGAAACAGGTGTTTGAGAGAAGCACTCAGTTTTCTCCTGAAGACATTAAAAAAATTTCAGTCCTTTAAGCATGTGGTTTTAGACCCACGGATATACTTTTGGGCACAAAGGGACAGAATACAAGTAGTCCCTGACTTACGATGAGGTTCCATTCCGATGACTCCATCAAGTCAGTTCTGACATAAGTTGAATACCTCTTTTTTTTTAGGTTTCATTATTATTGCCTTTAATTATCAGTATCTTTATAAATTATAACACTGAACGTCTGCAAGTGAATATTTGAGAATGATAACATCAATAAATTACGTGCTGCCACACTGTATGCAGAGTACATATTACTAACATAAAATGTACCAAAAAAAAAAAAAAAAGGCAGACAGCTGTAAGTGCAATTCTTCATAACTTGAATATGTGCTAAGTCCAGGACTACCTGTATCTGAAACAGCAGTGGGGCCTGTGCCACTGTATCTCTATTCCATCCCTTAAACATTTGTCTTCTAAGGTCACCTGCCTTCCAGAATCTACATGAATCCAGGCCTGTCCTTCCCTTTTGATGTAGTGGCCCAAAGAGAAAATTTTATCAGATCTTCTTTGTCATTCCTCCACAACAACTCAAGGAAAACAGTAGTCAGTAGGGATCCTTGCTGTTTCCTGGACTTTGTTTTTAGAACTGCTGTGAGTCTCAGATAGTAGTTACCAGTTTCTCTGTAGACCGAGGACTTGAGGTCAGCAGAGAGCTTTAAAATGTAGTGTGATGACTCTTTCCTATCTATTACCTTACGTAATCCTTACAACAGCGCTATGAGGAAAGCATTTTAAGTAACTTGACCAAGATCATATAGCTATGAAGTGTGTAAGTTAAAGCTCAATCCTCAGTCTCTCCACTCAAAGTGCTTGCTGTTACTTTTGCTTGGAATGCTGTTTTCACATCATTCAGACCCCTACCCCTCTCCATTCCACCCACCCTACCTTCTCGCATCTAATGCTTACTCATCCTCACATGATATTAACAGCTTAAAGGTCGCGTCATCAAAACAAGACTTGGGTAGGCAACACACACTTAACATGTCCAAAAGCAAAGTCTTAATTCCTGTCCTCTTCCCCCAAGGCTATCTTTCTATAATCTTTATGTCAGTCTTTCTTATTACATCTTTGTCTAGATACCAAAATGATAAAGTAATAATTGAAGGCTTTCTATTAAAGCATTCTTCCAGTTGCAGAGACCAAAAACCTGGGAGCTGTCCTTGCCGTCTCTCTTTCACTTCCCATTACAAACTCATCATTGAATCCTATCAGTTCTGCCTTCAAAATATATCTAAAATCCAGTCACTTCTCACAGCTCCACTGCTACCATCATCTCTTTCTGACATTATTGTGTTAGCCTTCTAGACTGATCACTTTGCTTCCATCCTTGCCAGCCGCCACCTCACCCTAAGTCTAGACAGACTGAT
This sequence comes from Dugong dugon, assembly GCA_030035585.1. Lineage (NCBI taxonomy): Eukaryota > Metazoa > Chordata > Mammalia > Sirenia > Dugongidae > Dugong > Dugong dugon. Next base: position 97,914,176 of record CM057462.1, read on the forward strand.
CCTTTAAAAATCTAAGTCAGATCGTTTCATTTCCAGTGGCTCCTCATCCCACTCAGAATAGAAGCCAAGTGCTTACAGTGTTCTACCTATGTGAGTTGGCTTCCCTCTACCTTTCTGACCCCATCTCCATCCATTCCTACCCTTGTGGCTCCACTCTAGCCTCTTCCTATTCCTCAAACACGTCAAACGTATTTCTGACTCAGGGTCTTTTGCACTTGCTGTTTCCTCAGCTGGAATGTTCTTTCTACAGATATCCACCTGGCTCAACCCCTTTCCTTTCTTCATGTGTCTGCTCCAATGTCACCCTATCTGAGCACTTTATATAAAACAGAAACCTCTCACTCATCTCCTCTTCTGAGCTATGTATAGATATGTGTATATGTATGTATTTTCTCATAGCGTTTATCTCCACCCAGCATACTATGTGTTTATTTATTGTTTCTTTCCTTCCACTATAAATCAAGCTCTCTGAGGGCAGGAACCTTTTTTGTTGTTCATTTCTGTATCCTTCGTACCCAGAACAGTGCCTGGAAACTATATATTTCAAATAAATAAATGAATAAAAGCTTTCCTGACCCTCCAGACTAAGTTAAAAACAAAAACTAAACTTGACGCCATCAAGTCGATTCCAACTCATAGCGACCCTGTAGGACAGAGTAGAACTTCCCAATAGGGTTTCCAAGGCTGATGCATTCGAACTGCCAACCTCTTGGTTAGCAGCTGAGCTCTTTGCCAGATGAACTTAGGTATTTCCATTTTGTGTTCCCATAGTAACCGTCTTCATTTCATTCTTCAAAACACTAATAATACTTTTTATTATTGGGTTAATATCTGTTTTCTCCACACAACTAATAAATTCTATGAAGTCAGAGATCAAATTTGTCTTGTTCACTACTAACTGATTAGCTCTTAACGGAACAAGTTAAGCACATAGCAAGTGCTTCATAAATACTGATTCGAAGACTTTTGCTTGGACAGGTAAGTGATGATGACACCACTAGCTAGGACCAGAAATAGAAGGAAGTACACATTTGACAAAGGGAGACAAAGCACTGAAGCAAACAAATAACTACAGATTTTAGAGCCTGAGAAATATGTACTGGCACCACTGGCAATGCAGATTTTTATTGAAGTGTAATACCGCTGATACTTAAAACTTTGGGAAAATATGAGAGCAGACGGAGGACATATATAGCTTGTGTAGATTATAATAGTAATATTAACTAACCCCTATTAAACATTTAGGAGTCCCTGGGTGATACAAATGGTTAATGTGCTTGGCTGCTAACCAAAATGTTAGCAGTTTGAGTTCACCCAGGTGCCTGGTGATCTACTGAAAAAATCGACCACTGAAAACCCTGTGGAGCACAGTTCTACTCAGACACACATGGGGTTGCCATGAATCAGAGTCGACTTGATGGAAACTGGTTTATTAAACACTTAACATATTCATTGCTTTACAGGTATCAAACTATTTAATCCTTAAAAAAACTCCATTCCATAGTCACCTTTTACAGATGAAGAAAGTGAGACAAAGAAATTTTGAGGAACTTGTCCACGTCCATACAGTTATTAAGCAGCAGAGTCAAGCTGCAGACTCAGGCAGTCTGGCTCATTTAAAGAAAGTTTCACTGTTTATCTTTGTGTGTGTGTGTGTGTGTGTGTGTGTGTGTCTGTGTGAGAGAGAGAGAGCGTGCCAAGATGACAAAGAAGGAACAGGGAAGAAGATGGTTCCTCCTATTTCTTTTATCATATTTTAGTAAGCATTGATGAAAGAAGTCATTTTTTAATGAAATAGCAAGTAATCTCAGGGTTTAAACCTTGTCCTAAGACTGTTGTGCCCTTATTGTTACTGTGTCTATGAACTGACAATGGCTTTGCCTAAGCTGTTTCGGGTATCAAAATGGCCTACAGATAGGGTGATAGCGAAAGGCTTTCTGTTAAAAACACCTTGAATTGTTCTTGGCAGCTTACCCTCCAAGAGGAAGGTGTTTCAATAAAATCAACTGAAATGTGCTTTACATTATTATGCCAGCTGCCTGTCATGGTCCAAAATAGCTGAGACTCTCCAGAAACTGTAAAACAGTCTTAAAGATCTGAATACGCTTTTGAATTCTTACCTGTTTGTTTGTTCAAGAAAGTAGTTTAATTTATTCAATATTTTTTTTACCTGTGCTATATTCTATTTTGAACTGAGTTGGCACTAACATAGGCTAAAGGGACTGCCTCCCACCACATCCTGGATCTGTTCAAGAGCATCACCATTATTCTATTTAAGTCACAATTCACATATGCTTTTATTTTATCTGCCTCAATATTTTCAGGTTATATTTGGATACATTTTGAGACAATTTTTGATACCATATTAAATATGTTTCCTATTCTCAGATGAACAGTAAATACACTGAATGGAACACTTTCCTGTATGCATAGTTGAAAATACATATTTTTGATGGTAAATCTGCTTATGAAATTTCTAAAGAAACATGATTTTGCTGAACTGGAGCTTCAGATAGATATCTGTGCTTCTCAATGACGGCTTTGTTTTTGTTGTTGTTAGTTGCCGTTGAGTTGATTCGGACTCATGGTGACCCTGTGTGTGTAGAGTAGAACTGCCCCATAGGATTTTCAAGGCTGTGACCTTTCGTCAGGTTAAAAAAATAAATAAATCCCCAAAGACTACGGGCATTTAAAAATAAGATTGCCAGAAACCGATTTCTGAAGTTGTACTTGATGAAACCGACCGGCATGATCATCAGCTTTGAACTTCATCAGATTTTAGATGGAGCCCTGCACCAAGGAGTTCTAATCAGCTGACTCCCCAGTGTAGGCATGAATTTTAAAGCATTCTCATAAAACTCTAGTAAAACTGGGTTTGATCTTTCTCTTGGTTTTTAGTTAGCACTCTCTTACCCAGACACTTAATTTTATCTGCATCACTGGCTGATTATTTAAAGGTTTCACTGTTTACCTTTGTGTGTGTGTGTCAGTGAGTGTGTGAGAGAGACAGAGAGAGAACCAGTTTATTTAACAATAAACTGTTATAATTGAAAGTAAATGTCCACCTCTACAGTTCCTTTATCCTGCCTCATTTTGCAGTTCTCTTTGCTAATATTTGGGAGGGCAGAAGGACGACTACTCCAATAGCTCCCCTCCGGAAACATGATGATATGAATGTCCCTGCAGTGGATATGGCAAATACTGCAAGATTCCCGCTGTGTTTGTACTGAGCTCAGCTTGCTCTTTCCTGGGGCCTTGGAGAGAAGCCCATCTATTCGCCTGAGCATCCTGGATATCATCGACATTTTCTTCCACTGTGCCTCAGGCTGTTGTGAGGGCTTTTAACAGGAGGGTTAATTGCCTGAATGTCAGAAAGCTTGAATTTCACATGCACGTGCTTTAGCAGTAAATAAATTCATGTGTTTTTATACTTTCAGGTGGGTCGAGAGTAGTAGGTTACTTATTAATAGGTTGTGTATGTGTCTGGGTGGGGCTTTGGGGGAAATTTCTGGGCCTTGCTGCTATCCCAACTTTGAGTATTGTCAATTACATCCTGCTTGGGTATTATGGTGATAGAGGTTGGAATGGAGGCTCACTGAGCAACCTGGATAATCATATATTTTTTCTACCTTACATTCTGTGTACTTCAAAGTCTAACTTTAAATCCATCAGGTGTAGGTGTCAGAAGTGGAATTACTGAATCCATCCAGAGCTTTACTATTCTGGTCCCCAAGCCCCTTCTGGGGATTAGAAATGAAGCGTAGCTGCCAGGTTTCTCTTGGTGATTGCTTCAGTGTCCTTAAGTTAAAAAACAGATAATAATACTACCTTCTTGGAGAGCTATTGTGGGGCTACAAGAACTAATGCATGTAAAAGACTTAGATCATTGCCCAGTAGACAATATGTCTTAGTCAAAGTGTTCACTCTCATCCTCCTCTTCCTCATCAGTCATGACTCCATCTTGCTGCTGTATGCAGCCATATTGGTCTTTTGGCCCACTTTCTACAGGAAAAGTGTGGCTGACCTACCACCCCCAACCCATGATTAGCGGAGAAGGGCTGACTTCTTTTCTCTTACCATGCACCTTCAATGCTGAGCCTGATATGCCCTGGGCTGTGGGGGAGGGGAAAGAGCCCTGGTGGCACAACAGTTAAGAGCTTCACTGCTTACCAAAAGGTCTGTTGTTCGAACCTACCAGCTGCTCCTCGGGAGAAAGATGTGTCCATCTGCTTCTGTAAAGATTACAGCCTTGGAAGCTGTATGAGGCAGTTCCACTCTGTTTAATAGGGTTGCTATGAGTCAAAATTGACCCAAAGGCAACAGGATCGGGGAAGGGAAGGACAGTGGTAAAGAAAACATCCTGGTGTGGTCGAAAGAATTAAGTTATAGAAATGTGATGCCCAGTTTCTGCTCTGGACCTTCGGTGTGACCTTGAAAAAGGAAATGGAGGGAGGAAAGTATTAATTATGAATATCCACTACAGGTTAGGTACTGTACTACTGTTTTATTTATGTTCTCACATCTCATATGTTCCTTATAGGTACCTAAGCTATGAGGTAACAGAGCCTAGCAAGATGAAATGATGGGCCCATCTCTTGGCTGAGCTGAGAATCAGACCCACTCAGCCTCTCAAGCTCATCTTTTGGTTCTTTTCTTTTATGAAGAAAAGGAAGGTGTTGGAGTAGGACATTTCAAGTTGATCACTAGCTGTGCTGGAGGAATTTTTCAATATCCACTGATTTTTTTCAGTTCTTTTTGGTGGGATTCCTTTCCCATTCCACACAAGTGCTATTTCAGAACTTTACTTCTCTCTCCATGATCCCCATTCAGGGATGTCCTCTACTACCTGAGCAGACAATGCTGCCTCCATTTTCACTGAGAACATTTGGGCCCTCAAGCCTGTGTTACCTCAACCTCCCCACCCCACCCTTATAAATTTATCTGTGATTATACCCCATCACGGCTTTTTTCTAATTTCAGAAGCATAATAATATGAAATAATAGATAAAGATTTATTGACCCTTATTATGTGCCAGGAACTTTCCAGATTAATCCTCCCAACTCTATGAGGTAGGTACTATTACTATCCACATTTTACACATAAGGAAACAGAGAGGTAATTTGTTAAACAGCCATCAAGCAGAGGAGGCAGGACTCAAACCCAGAACTGTCTGATTTCAAGCTCGTGCCCTTCACCATGCTACTACATGGCCACATGTTCCCCCTTCTCTGATCGAGGCTGAGCTCCTGATCCTCCCTTCTAGCTTTTAGCATCTCCAGACCTTGTGCCATCTTTTTCCTTCTTGCATTTTCAAATTTTCTCTCAATTGTTTCCCTCCTTTCTTAGACATACCACACACTGTAATCTCTCTCCTCTTAAACCTTATCACAGCCTTTGGTCCATAAAAAGCTACTGTCGTATCCTTTTCTTTTTGGTTAAGCTCTATGAAAAACAGTTATCATTGACTTATCTCCATTTTCTCACTTCTAATTCACTCTTCAATCTACTTTCATTAGGTTTGGGCCCTAGCTGATGGCTTGCACCCAGGTCTCTAGCATCCTCTACTTGCCAGAAACAATACCTTCTGTTTGTCACATTTAGTGATCTCATGTTAAGGTTTGACAATGTTGAGCCCTTCTGCGGGGAGAACTCTTCTGATTTACTAAAATGACTGCACTCTCTCCTGATTTCCCCCCTCCTTTCTCTGTTTCTTCTCAGTCCTCTTTGCTCATCCTGCTTAAGTAGTAGGGTTTTCCAAGATTCAGGACTTGGTCCTCTCATCTGTGTCTACAATCTCATCCCCAGAAATCTTATTTATGTTCATACCTGAGATTGCTGATGACCCCAGCATCTATCTATGTTGTCCAAACTACATAGATAGTTTGGCTTCCTCCTTGCCTTCATTCAGGCCTTTGTTCAAGTGTCAGATCCTCAGAGAGCCCTGCCCTGACTACTCAGACTAAAATAACACCTCGCCCACTGCCTGACCTCCCAATCTCCTTCCCTGCTTTGGTTTTCTTATAGCACATACCCATCACCTGACATTATATTCTATATGTCTTTGTTTAGTATATCCTCGGCTAAATTAATGTCTCAGGAGGAGAAGTACAATGTAGTGGTTAAGAACACAGTTTCCAGAGCCAGATTGCCTGAGTTTGAATCCCAACTTTCCCTCTTACTACTGTTAATGAACTTGGTCAAACTTGGTTAAACTTCTCTGTGCTTCAGTTTCTACATTTATAAAATGGGGATAAAATTAGGAGTGTCATTCAACATTATTTAATGAAGACCACCATCATGCCAGGCTCTGTTCTATGCACTGGGGATATAGCACCAGACAGAAACAAACAGACAGAACCCCCTGCCCTAAGGGAGCTTCTAGTGAAGAGACAATTGCAAAATAAATAAACTATATAGTTTGTCAACTAGCAATAAGGCCATGTAGAGAAATAAAGCAGGAAAGGGAACTGGGTGTAAAGGTGGTGTTCAGTTTAAACTAGGATGATGGAAGAGGCTGCCTCATGAAGGAGAACTTTAGGCAAAGGCCTGAAGCAGGTTAGGGCCTGAGCCATGCGGTAACTTGGGAAAAGCACTCTCTAGGCAGACGGGCAGCAAGTGCAGAGCTCCCTTCTTCAGCTCATCTGTTGATCTCCTACCTGCTCCGCACACTCCCCCCACCACCACATTTAGATTTTCCTTTGGGCATTCTGAGCTACTGCTTCACACCTTTGTATCTTTACTTATTATGCTCCTTCAGTTTGTAATCTCCACCTCCCTTTAGTTTTCTGGGAAATATCCATGCATCTGTACAAGAGGATGATAATAATAGTACCTACCTCAAGCATTGTTGTGGAGTTTAAATTGATTTATACATGTAAAGCACAGAATATAGCAACTGACACATAGTATGTGTATAGAAGTATCAGCTCTTGTTATTACTAAATTGCAAATATGAATCATGTTATTCCCACTAATTTGGTTCCTCAGCCTATCACAATTGCCTAACTTCTACTCATCCTGTAAGTCTCAGTTTACTTCAGCCCTCAGTCTGGGATGGTGCTCGTGCACTTATTGTGTATAGCCTGCACTTTCCCCAGTACTATGCCTATAACAGTACTGATATTGATTTCTTGTTTATTTGCCTGCATTCCAACGTAGACTTTAAGCTTCTTGAGAGTAGAGACTGTCTGGCTCACTATTGTATATACTCGGCAGTAGCTCTGTGACTGTCACATGGTAGGAACACAATACATATTTGTTGCATGAAAAAATTAATTGGCTGGGTAAATTGTATTTTATTTGAATAGTTATGGAGAAACCTGCCATAAAGAAAGTTTGTCTGAAATGATTTATTTCTTAATGCTTCAGTGAGATCTGGAAATGCATCAGTGTGGCTTCTTTCCTTTCTGCTCTCCCCTAAAAAAGTGCACTTTTACAAGCCAATTTCTATCATGAATATCTATTGTTGTCAATGTGTGTCTTGAGATATTTATTTTTTATTGGTCAGAGTTGGCCAGATTATATTGAAGGAACAAATAATCCCCAAATGCTAGTAACTTACAAAGGTTTATTTATTGTTCCTTTAGTGACCCAGAAACTCCAACAATTTGTGGATGCAACAAAAGGAACAAGTGGCCTCCTAAGTCACCATAGTAGGGGAGGAGAGAGCCTGGAGAATTTCAGTGGGTTTTTCACTTCTCAGCCTGGAACTGAAAAACCCTTGTCCCTTCCACTCCATTTCACTGGCTGTAATGAGTTACAGGAGTTGTATTCCCCATCTAGGCTCAGAAGTACAGTCTTTCTGCCCCAAGAGGGAGGGGCATTAGTAATGTTTACCACATATGTTAACCAAAGTGTGCATGTGAAACTTGACTTTTGTACCAGCAAGTCCCAGTTCAGATCCTAGAGAATAATCATGTCAATGGGAATGGTAAGAACCAAAAACCTTATATCCCAGATGCCATTTATTCTGACCTGGTGTTTAGAGTAAGTCCAATAACTGGGATGCAAGTTTTTTGCCTACAGCTCTGCAGTTGACCAGATTAGATAGCCAGCTTGTTACATTTGTCTTCTATTGTGGTTGGAGATGATCATTTCAGGTATGAATTGGCCAAAAAAGTACTGACTTGTCTCTAGGTGGAAGATCCTCTTTATGTGCCAAGCATCATTTTGCCTTTGAAGTTCCCTCCAAAATTTTATGCCAACTAGCCTGCAATTGTTGTTGAAATTCCCTGAAATATGAGTGTCTCCAGGGCAGAAACTAAGTCCTTGTCATTAATCTTTGTATTTTGACATCTAACAACACTTGGTTGGTGCATTAAAAAATAAAATAAACCACAGTGTCTTTGTTATCTAGTGCTGCTATAATAGAAATACCAAGTGGATGGCTTTAACAAACAAATTTATTCTTTCACAGTTTAGGGGGCTAAAAGTCTGAATTCAGGGCCCCAGCTCCAGGGGAAGACTTTCTCTCTCTATCGGCTCTGGGAAAAGGTCCTTGTCATCAATCTTCCCCTGGTCTAGGAGCTTCTCAGCGCAGGGACCGTGAGTCCAAAGGACTTGATCCACTCCTGGTTCTTCTTTCTTGGTGATAAAAGATCCCTCTCCTCTCTGCTAGATTCTCTCTTTTATATCTCAAAAGAGATTGACTCAAAACCTAATCCTGTAGATTAAGTCCTGCCTCATTAACATAACTGCCTCTAATCCTGCCTTATTTGCATCATAGAGGTTAGGATTTACATCACATAGGAAAATTATATCAGATCACAAAATAGAGGACAATCAATACTGGGAATCATGGCCTAGCCAAGTTGACACATATTTTTGGGGGACACAATTCAATCCATCAAATACATCTTTTTCAATGAATTAATAAATAAATGAATAAAATAGTTACTTATCATCTTAATCTCTGTCCTTTACTGACCCACAGAGTTATAGTGGCTAGGAGCATGGAGTCAGGAGGCCAGGAGATGTGGATTTGATGCCTGGATGCCTGGATCTACTATTTACTGGCTTTATGCCAGTGGGCAAGTTTGTAAAGCTGTCTAAAACACATTTGTAAAATTCAATACAAAGAGTTCCCTTGAGGTTGTTTTGATGATTTACTGAGATAATCCTTATAAAGTGCTGAGCATAACATCTGGCATCTAAATGGCTTCAAGAGTTGTTAGCTAGTATTATTCTCTAATTGGACTTTTGCCAGTTTTTTGGCCGGGATTTAGGGAGGCTAATGGTGGTGCAGTGGTTAAGAGCTTGACTGCTAACCAAAAGGTAGGCAGTTCGAATCCACCAGCCACTCCTTGGAAACGCTATGGGGCAGTTCTACTCTGCCCTATAGGGCCACTGTGAGTTGAAATCAACTCTACTGCAATGGGTTTGGTTGGTTTGGGTAATAAACAGAAACAAGATTTATTAAACACTTTTTATGTGCCAAACACTGTGCTAAACACTTCACATATTTTATGCCATTTAATCCTTACAATAATTTATGTTGTTATTTATATTTACAAAAACTGAGTCATGGACTGGGTAATAACCCCTTTCCTTTCTTCATGTGTCTGCTCCAATGTCACCCTATCTGAGCACTTTATATAAAACAGAAACCTCTCACTCATCTCCTCTTCTGAGCTATGTATAGATATGTGTATATGTATGTATTTTTTCATAGCGTTTATCTCCACCCAGCATACTATGTGTTTATTTATTGTTTCTTTCCTTCCACTATAAATCAAGCTCTCTGAGGGCAGGAACTTTTTTGTTGTTCATTTCTGTATCCTTCGTACCCAGAACAGTGCCTGGAAACTATATATTTCAAATAAATAAATGAATAAAAGCTTTCCTGACCCTCCAGACTGTTGAAAACAAAAACTAAACCTGATTCCATCGAGTCGATTCCAACTCATAGCGTCCCTATAGGACAGAGTAGAACTTCCCAATAGGGTTTCCAAGGATCGGCTGATGGATTTAAACTGCCAACCTCTTGGTTAGCAGCTGAGCTCTTTGCCAGATGAACTTAGGTATTTCCATTTTGTGTTCCCATAGTAACCGTCTTCATTTCATTCTTCAAAACACTAATAATACTTTTTATTATTGGATTAATATCTGTCTTCTCCACACAACTAATAAATTCTATAAAGTCAGAGATCAAATTTGTCTTGTTCACTACTAACTGATTAGCTCTTAACAGAACAAGTTAAGCACATAGCAAGTGCTTCATAAATACTGACTGATTCGAAGACTTTTGCTTGGACAGGTAAGTGATGATGACACCACTAGCTAGGACCAGAAATAGAAGGAAGTGCACATTTGACAAAGGGAGACAAAGCATTGAAGCAAACAAATCACAATACAGATTTACAGCCTAAGAAATATGTACTGGCACCACTGGCAATGCAGATTTTTATTGCAATGGAATACTGCTGATATTTAAAACTGGGAAAATACAAGAGCAGAGGGAGGACATATATAGCTTGTGTAGATTATAATAGTAATATTAACTAACCCATATTAAACATTTAGGAGTCCCTGGCTGATATGAATAGTTAATGTGCTTGGCTGCTAACCAAAGGTTAGCAGTTCGAGTTCACCCAGAGGCCTGGTAATCTACTGAAAAAATCTGATTCAGAGCTATTGAACCACTTTGTCTCAATCACTGCTTTAAAAACACAAGTAAGTACCATCTTTTGGTTGCCAATCTGTGAAGATATCATCTTTATTAAAGTCTGTTTTGTTTGCTTGGCTAACAGAAACAATTAAACCAGTTATTGAACTGAGCTGATAGGACATGTTCTTCTTTTATTTGAGTTCATAACTTTTTTTTGTGTGTGTGCTTTACATGAAGGTTTACAGAGCAAATTAGTGTTTCATTAAACAATACACGTATTGTTTTGTGACATTGGTTGCCAACCACATGACATGTCAACACTCTCCCCTTCTTGACCTTGGTTTCCCATTACCAGCTTTCCTGTCCCCGCCTGCCTTCTTGTCCTTGACCCTGTGCTGGTGTGCCCATTTAGTCGTATTTTATTTTATGGGTCTATTGAATATTTGGCTGAATGGTGAACCTCAGGAATGATTCCTGTACTGAGTTAAAAGGGTATCCAGGAGCCATGCTTTCAGGGGAAGGGCTCATAATGTTTTTGTCCCAACTTGCAAATCTGCTCGTACACACCAGGAAATACTTGGCTTTTTTTTTGGTCACTCTTGAGATAACCAAAATTAAACAGAAAAATAATAAAATTACTATTAGTAATACTGGGTTGCTGAGATTCTTTGTAACTTTAACTTCTATTATACATTTTTGTTAGCAGTGTTTTACCCTGGGAGCATTCTTAGTCCCATTTTATAGTGTGGTATTCTGCAGCATAGAAAGGTTAACATTGCAGACTGGAGAAACTCCAAGATTATGGCCCCTGGACACCCTTTTAACTCAGTACTGAGGTCACTCCTGAGGTTCACCTTTCAGCCAAAGATTAGATAGGCCCATAAAACAAAATGAGACTAAATGAGCACAGCAACCCAGGGGTAAGAACAAAAAGGCAGGAGGGGACAGGAAAGCTGGTAATACGGAACCCAAGGTTGAGAATGGGAGAGTGTCAACATGTCGTGTGGTTGGCAATCAATGTCACAAAACAATATGTGTATTAATTGTTTAATGAGAAACTAATGTACACTGTAAACTTTCATCTAAAGCACAGTTTAAAAAAAAAGAAAGAAAGTTAACATTGCAACACCCAAAGTTTCCAGCCATGGTGCATTACTTGACCACAATCCCTCCCACCCCAAATAACCTGATCATGACCAGATTATTGCAACTTGGCAATTGAGAGGGTCATACTTCTCAGCCTGTGATAATACTGTAACATGGATGAGAGATTTTTAACATTGTGCCGTGAGTTATTTCATTTAAATAGTTGCTTTTATTCTACCACTCATACTCCAAGCCACTTCTGTCTCTCTCTTTCTCTTTTAATAGGACTCTCTTCTTCTCTTTCCTTCAATACAAAGTAAGCTTCATGGGAGTGGGGGATTTTGTCTGTTTTGTTCCCTACTGTATCTCCAGAACCCAGAGCTGTGTGTGACACATGTTGTTGTTAACTACCATTATGGTGACTCCATCCATATACAACAGAGCAAAACATTCCCCAGCCATCTTCATGTTCGTTAGTATGCTGCTGTCCATTGTTGTGGCCACTGAGTATCTTGCATGTCTTCCAACCTAGGGGGCTCATCTTCTAGCACTTTATTTAACAATAGTCTGTTGTGACCTATAGGGTTTTCACTGCTTAAGTTTTGATAGTAAAATGCCAGGCCTTTCTTCTGGAAGCTTTACTGAAACCTGTCAACCATGGGTGATTCTGCTGATACTTGAAATACTGGTGCCATGGCTTTCGGCATCATAGCAACACACAGGCCACCACAGTATGACAAACTAATAGATCGGTGGTGAGTGTGACATAAACAAAAAATCCATTGCTGTTGAGTCAATTCCAAGTCATAGCGACCCTATAGGACAGAGTAGAACTGCCCCATAGGGTTTCCTAGACTATAATCTTTATGGAAGCAGACTGCCACATCTTTTTCCTACTGGTGGATTCGAACTGTGGACTTTTCAGTTAGCATCCAAGTGCTTAACCACTGTGCCAACAGCGCTTCTTTTGTGATGCATAATAGATGCTAAATAAATTAGTACATTTGTTAAGTGAGTGAATAAATCCTCTTTCCTCTGGAGATGCAATGTCGAATGGTGAAAACTTTGAATTTTAACATATACTAAGTGTGGATAACTGCATCATTGGCCTTAATACTTCACCCCTCCCTGTATCCACATCTTTGCCATGTGATTTGACTTTGCAGTTATTCACACTAAAGGAGAGATTATTTCCCCTCCTCTTTTACTTTTCTCATTTTGAGAAAATGAAACTAAAAATGAGACCAAAATGAGAAGAAACAGCTGCAAACATCCATTAGTAATTGGAATGGAATGTACAAAGTATGAATCTAGGAGACTGAAAGTTATCAAAAATGAAGTGGAATGTTTGAAGATCAATATCCTAGGCATTAGTGAGCTGAAATGGATTGGTATCAGCCATTTTGAGTCAGACAATCCTATGGCTTACTATGCCAGGAAAGACAAATTGAAGAGGAACTGCATTGCATTCATTATCAAAAAGAACATTTGAAGATACATCCTTAGGTACAACTCTTTTACTGATAAGATAATATCCATTAGCCTGTAAGGAAGACCAGTTAATATGACTATTATTCAAATTTACACACCAACTACTAATGCCAAAGATGAAGAAATTGAGTAGTTTTACCAACTTCTGTAGTTTGAAATTGATCAAATATGCAGTCAAGATGCATTGATAATTACTGGTGATTGGAATTTGAAAGTTGAAAATGAAGAAGAAAAAATGGTAGTTGAAAAATATGGCCTCGGTGATAGAAATGACTCTGGAGATCTTATGATAGAATTTTGTAAGAGCAATGACTTCTTCTGCAAATACATTTTTTTGAGCAACATAAACAGTGAATATACACGTGGAGCTTACTGGATAGAATACACAGGAATCAAATCAACTATATCTATGGAAAGAGATAATGGAGAAACTTAATATCATCCTACCATATTATCGGTCAGAAGGCCAGTGGCCAACTGTGGCACAGATCATTAATTGCTCATATGCAAGTTCAAGCTGAAGGTGAAGAAAATTAAAACAAGTACATGATGCCAAAGTACCTTGAGTATATCCCACCTGAATTTAGAGATCATCTCAGGAATAGACTTGACACATTGAACACTAATGACTGAAGACCAGACGAGTTATGGGATGACATCATGCATGAAGAAAGAAAAAGATCATTAAAAAGGCAGTAAAGAAAGAAAAGACCAAAATGAATGTCAGAAGAGACTCTGAAACTTGCTCTTGAATGTAGAATAGCTAAAGCAAACAGAAGATACAAAGACGTAAAAGAACTGAAGAATTCAAAAAGCAGCTCAAGAAGACGAAGTAAAGTATTATAATGAAATGCTCAAAGACCTGTAGTTAGAAATCCTAAAGGGAAGAACACACTTGGCAAGCTGAAAGAACTGAAGAAAAAATTCAAGCCTTGAGTTACAATATTGAAGGAGTCTTTAGGCAAAATAGTGAATGATGCAGGAAAAATCAAAAGAAGTTGGAAGGAACACAGAGTGACTGTACCAAAAAGAATTGGTCAATGTTCAACCGTTTCAGGAGGTAGCATATAATGAAGAGCCAATGGTACTGAAGGAAGAAGTCCAAGCTGCACTGAAGGCATTGTCAAAAAACAAGGCTCCAGGAATTGACAGAATACAATTGAGATATTTCAACAAATGGATGCAATGCTGGAAGCCCTCATTCATTCATCTGTGCCAAGAAAATTGGATGACAGCTACTTGGCCAACTGACTGGAAGAGATCCATATTTGTGCCCATTCCAAAAAAAGGTGATCCAGCAGTGCAGAAATTATTGAACAGTATCATTAATATCACACACAAGTAAAATTTTGCTGAAGATCATTCAAAAGTGTTTGTAGAAGTATATTGACAGGAAACTGCCAGAAGTTCAAGCTGCATTCAGGAGAGGACGTGGAATGAGGGATAATACTGCTGATGTCAGATGGCTGTTGGCTGAAAGCAGAGGATACCAGAAAGATGTTTACCTGTGTTTTATTGACTATGCAAAAGCATTCAATCGGATCATAACAAATTATGGATAACATTGTGAAGAATGGGAATTCCAGAACACTTAATTGTATTCATGCAGAACCTGTGCATAGACAAAGAGGCAGTCCTTCAAACAGAATAAGAAGATACTACGTGGTTTAAAATCAGGAAAGGTGTGCTTCAGCATTGTATCCTTCCACCATACTTATTCAATCTGTGTGCTAAGCAAATAGTCTAGGCAGTGGGACTACATGAAGAAGAAAGTGGCATCAGGATTGGAGGAAAACTCATTAACAGCTTGTGATAGGCAGATGATACAACCTTGCTTGCTGAAAGTGAAGAGAACTTGAAACACTTACTAATGAAGATCAAAGACTACAGCCTTCAATATGGATTGTACCTCACCATAAAGAAAACAAAAATCCTCACAACTGGACCAATAAGCAACATTATGATAAACACAGAAAAGATTGAAGTTGTCAAGGATTTCATTTTACTTGGATCCACAATCAATGCTCATGGAAGCAGCAGTCAAGAAATCAAATGGCATATTGCATTGGGCAAATCTGCTGCACAAGATCACTTTAAAGTGTTAAAAAGCAAAGATGTCACCTTTAGGACTAAGGTGTGCCTGACCCAAGGCATAGTGTTTTCAATCACCTCATATGCATGTGAAAGCTGGACAATGAATAAGGAAGAATGAAGAATTGATGCCTTTGAATTATGGTGTTTGTGAAAAATATTGAATACACCATGGACTGCCAGAAAAATGAAAAATCTGTCTTGGAAGGGGAGAATGGTGAGACTTCATCTTATGTTCTTTGGATATGTTATTAGGAGGAACCAGTCCCTGGAGAAGGACATTATGCTTGGTAAGGCAGAGGATCAGTGAAAAAGAGGAAGACCCTCAAGGAGATCAATTGACACAGTGGCTGCAACAATGGGCTCAAGTTTAACAATGATCATAAGTATAACAACGATCATAAGGATGGCACAGGACTAGACAGTGTTTCATTCTGCTGTACATAGGGTCAGTATGGGTCAGAATCAATTCAAAGGCACCTAAAAATAACAATAACTTTTACTTTGGTTTCAGTCATGTAACTAGCTTTGGTCAATGAAATGAGGAGACATCAACATAAAGCCATGTTTGAGCTTATATCTCAAGAGGCCTTACATGTTTCTTTTCCCCCTCTTTGTGCTTCTGCCCTGAGCAGTGGATGCTCTGGCTAACCTCGTACTCCAAGGAACACTCTAGAGACATTGAGCAGATAAAACCTGCATGCTTGCTGTGTGGAGCAAAGCTGTCCCAATGAGCCCAGCTGCTATTAGCCAACCAGATAACTTGCAGACATGTGAGTGAGCCAGTTAAGGTGGACTCAAACTTTCAACCTTTTGGTTAGCAGCCAGGCATGCTCTTTGTACCACTAGGGCCTCCATAAATGGATATAAAAGTATTATATTCTGTGATTTATAATTAAACCACTCTTTGTATATAGTGATATGCCATCTGATTTCATTAATTTTGACATAGGTGAAGCCATGCACATTAAACATTGATATAATTAGGTATATTTGAGCAATGATAATACATTTAGGAGTACTAAATTAAATATTGCTGAGGTAAAGTTGTGGGGAAAATAAATTTAAACCTGATCTTCTATAACTTGAAATGATTTCATGTATTATGATTATTACAGTACAGAATTTACTTAAATACTCATTTATGCAGAAGATGGGAAGGATAAAGAAGTAACACAAATGCCAGTATATAATGACTTGTTTTTAGGCTAGAAAATTAGATGGTAAATGTTTTATACTCTTAAACTGTGTGATGGAATTTTTGGATACTTTACATGAAGAAATATTTTAATGACATATTTTATAAAATATCATTTTTCATAAGAAAAGCACATATGTATAACTTTCATAGATTTCGTATTTCACTTTGTAACACCGTGGTGTGAGCATCACCATTTTTGGGAGTAGAAAGAAACAGGGAACAAAATACAAACAGAAGGCTGTTAAAAAATGGCCATACTTTTCCAGTAATTTCCTTAAGTCTGTTATGGCATGATTTCTGTAATCCTCTGTTAGAGACTATCTTCCACATAGCCATGCCAACCAGCTGGGAAGTGAAGAAAGACGATTCTGCAAAACGACAAACTACTGTGGCTTAAACCAAACAAGTAAAATGACAAACAAGAGCAGTACATAGGAACTTCTTGGTATTGACTCAGTATAGTTGGTTTTATTTCAACCCATTGATCTTGTGATCTCATACTTGCTTTCTTAAACTCTTTTCAAACCTTTCTTAGCTGCATAGAATTCATTAGGCCACAGGTTGCTTCTCACTTTATCACTATATATATTTAAGTGTGATTTTGAAATGATAATGTTTGTGGAGGCTTCTGGCAGCT
The DNA here is from genome assembly GCA_030035585.1 of Dugong dugon. Lineage (NCBI taxonomy): Eukaryota > Metazoa > Chordata > Mammalia > Sirenia > Dugongidae > Dugong > Dugong dugon. The sequence continues at coordinate 97,931,289 of CM057462.1, forward strand.
GTGCCCTAGACATACTGCATTCTCGTAGATGCATGTATGCAATGGACTTGATCTTTTCATGTTATCACTGGAATCACCCTACCAGGCAAATTCAGATTCAGCTTAGTGGCTGGGGATCCAAAACAGAACAAACACATTTATATCCTCATAGACATGGGACCTTTTTTGAGGCCTTTTAAATAAATATGATTGGGATTTATAGTTTTATATTTAATTATATATTATTATCATCCTAGTACAATTATTTACCCTTTTCATTTGATCAAATTCAGTCAAAATCCTTATGATCAATTGTGCTTGAGGACATAACCATTTGACACAGAACTCCTTACCCACAAATTCAAATTTAATACTACCCTTCTATAGTTTTCTCATTCTTCTCGCCCCCATGCTTTTAGTCTCTGTGATGTGGTAAGTGATATTTTTGATACCTTAGAGAAACAGGAGTCATGGTGGTATGGTAAAATGAGCATGGGCTGTGTAGTCAGACAGACCTGAATTTGAATCCTAGATCTGTCTGTGCCTCAATTTCTACATCTGTAAAATAGGGATAGTAATACTTACCTCTCAAGGTCAGTGCAAATACTGAATTATACCATAGGAACACTACCCAGCATAAACACTACTTGGATATAGTAAAATGTGAATTAATATTATCTCCCTTTTCATCAACACTGGGACCCTGAGAAAGTCAATTAACCATACTCCTCTCTCCAAGCCCTTATTGAGAACTTATTGTCCAGTTGAGAAAAAGACACTGGAGTCCTTTAACCATTTTATAGCCTAAGAAAAATGCAATAGAGAGCTTAGCTTGGGCCTGAGATTCAAATGGGTTCTTAGTAATCCTCACGGTTTTATGATAGGTTCCTGACCTACATAGTTACAGGGTAGAGACAGCTTCAATTCTTCCCCTCGAGGAACAGAGCCTGCCCAACCTCAGTAAGTATTCCACATGGAGGATGTGAGAATATATGCATCCTGAGGGTGGGCTCAACCAAAGAAAGCCAACGAAAGGGCTGAGCTATGAACACTTAGGTCTTCATTTCCCAATCTCTTTAGTCAGAGGGGAGCCCTGGTGGTGCAGTGGTTAAGAGCTTGGCTGCTAACCAAAAGGTCAGCAGTTTGAATTCACCAGCTGCTCCTTGGAAACTCTATGGGGCAGTTCTACTCTGTCCTATAGGGTCACTATGAGTCAGAATCAACTTGATGACAAGGGGTTTGGTGTTCGGTTGGTCAGAGAAGTCATGTTTTCTTCCTATGGAAAAAGTAGGTGAGCAAGGTGTAGAGAATAGCAAATAATTTCTTCTCAATATTTTCAAGAGGGCATGAATTCCCATTTTATAGGGTAGTGAGAATATGGATAGAGGAAGGAAATTGTTTCTTCCCGTAATATCCAACCCCAGATAATAACACATTATTGAATGTACTAAAACTCTATAAACAGAGCTCATTGGCATCTGGGGAGCAATGATTAAAGATCCTAATTCTTTGCCACTGAAGCTTTGGACTACGACTCAGGCCTGCTGCATAATAAAGAGTCTTTGAAAACCATTGTGAGATGCACCCTTTGCTTTCAAGTTGATATTTAGTTATCATTTATTTCCTGATAATTTTTTGTGGTAATGTACTTTAAAGAAATTTTAGACATGGCGTGGTATAGAGTTGTGGGGCAAGGAAGACAGGGCAGGTGTCTGAAAAATATTGATTGCTAGGATGTGGAACAAGGTGAGAAGATCAAGAATTCAGGTAACACAGCAAGAACAGACCAGTAAGCAGAGTGATATTCTGAAGGTTTAGCAATAGTCAACAGTTCAGTACTACTTCTTCAATGCACTGTCATAGCCTCCTGTACTCCTCATTCATTCATTCATCCATCCATCCGTCCATCCGTCCATCTGCCCGTCCATCCATCCATTCATTCACAGATGTAGTATGTGACAAGTATTATTCTAGGTGCTCAGAATATATTTGTGAACTAACTAAATTGACAAAATCTTGAACCTTATAGAGTTACCTCATTCTTTGTCTTAATACCCTACGCATTACGTGTTTTCTCACTGGCTGTTAAATTGTGTCTTATTTATTGATGAATACCTACCCCAAGCACCATACCTGTTACTGTGACTGGCCCAGGTGCACTCAATAAATATTTGTTGAATGAATGTTTAATTTACCAACATTGGCTAATAGTACATCCTGATACATGAATGAAGCACAATAACAGGGATTCAAGTATATCTGTACCACAATATCTATGGTTTTCTATTATATATATTGGTTTTCATGTTGTCAAAGTGTGAAAAGAATTCATATATCCAAGGAGATGGGTGGATAATTAACATTGAGAAAATTGTCAATAGGAGTGCAAATATAGAGAGCACAAAATGGCAGACATAGTCCATTCTGCCTCCAGCTCAGAGATTGAAAATGACTTCATAGAGGAGATGGCACTTGAGTTAAGTTTTGTAAGATAAGAAGTTATTTTCATTATTAAGTACAACAATATTTTCATTATTAAGTACAAAAATATATATAAGACAATCACTTTATTTTAGAACTAGACAGGTAGGGAAAATGAAGACCCACCATATGGCCTTTTCTAGATGGAGAGTCATTAATAACTCATAGATGTGCAGACTACATATCTGTGTGTTAGGGATTCTTGGTGTTTGTTTTCTGCTGTTTAGTTTAATCTTCAAAAAAGGATAATCTTAGTTCCTCCTGCTGATTTATATTTGTTTTCCCCCAATGGCATCCCTGAAGTTTCAGAAGTACTCATGTTAAATGGAAGGTATTTGACATAGAAAGAGAAAATTAGGTAACATTGCTGACTAGATCCCTCCACTCCCTGAGAATTGATGCTTGCTGGTAATGGAGAAAATGGGCATCATGCCACTGTGGAGGTGCCTGGACTGTGTTTAACAGGCAGTTTCATTTGATTGTCTTCAATTTCTCCAGTGATAATCCTATTAGGCAGTGTTTATTGGTCATGTGGCTCTCCTTGTGATTACTCTGCTGTTCAGCTAGCATCCCTAGAACAATATTGTGTGTGTGTGTGCGTGTGTAAATACAGAACTACCTGAGTTGCCTCACAGAAGAGATACCTTCCCAATGTAGTGAAAACAGAAGAGTATGAGCAATCAGCACTTAAAACACACACCCATACATACACACACACGCCAATGACAATACAATAGTACCTTTAGTTCAGGAATCGATCTGCTGTGATAACTAGAAAGCACCTGAAAACAGGTGTTAATTATTTAGACCATTTTAGTTAACCTAAACTACACACTATCTTTGTGACCCTGCTGAGGAAGAATTTTTTTTCATAATTATTTGGATTTTCTGAGGAATAATTTATTTCTTGGTGTACTGGAATATTTCTTCTGCTTTCCTTTCCTCTTTCCCATGTTAACGTCTAATAGATAGATATAAGGAGTATGTTAAACAATCCAATCATATGCTATCCCAGCTCTTTTGCATTCAGACTTGAGTGTGCAATGTTTCTTTTTAATCTGATGTTTCTGGTAAATATTCTGGAAGAGGTGTGTGACCTCTAGCTCAGACCTCCTATTTATTACCTTTCTTTCATTTCCCTCTTTATTTATATAGTGCTTTATTCCTAACCTCACGCATCACTACACTATGTATTTTATATTTCCAGTCTTATAATTTTTTTCTTTCACATCCCTTTCTTAAATCATAGCTACTTTATTACCATTTTCTCTATTTAGAGATTTAGAGTTTCTTGAAAAGAGTATCAATTAAAGGTTCTTTTCTGTTAAGTTTCTAACATGCTACATTTTCAAGGAATGGAGGCATCTTGATCACTTTTTGTTTAAAAATGCTTAATGACCTGGCCTCAGATTGTGTTATCAAACAATTTTCAGCTACTAAAGTTCACTTAACTAATCAAAACCAAACCAATAGCTGTTGAGTTGATTCCTACTCATGATGACCACATGTGTGTCAGCATAGAACTGGGTTCTCCACAGGGTTTTTAATGGCCGATTTTTTACAAGTAGATTGCCGGGTCTTTCTTTCGAGATTCCTCTGGATGGGCTTGAACCTCCAATCTTTCAGTTAAGTAGCCCAGCGTTTAAACTCTTTCAAGCACCAATATTTTATGCCTTGAATTTTTTTTGTTGTTGTTGTCATGTGTTTTCATTAATGAAAGCATGCAGTGGTTAAGAGCTCAACTGATAACCAAAAGGTTGGCAATTTGAATCCACAAGCCGCTCTTTGGAAACCCTATGGGGCAGTTCTACTCTATGAGCTGGAATTAACTCGATGGCAATGGGTTTGGTTTTTTTTTTTTTTTTGCTTTTTGCTTTTAATATAGATTTTGAGAAATATTATCTGGTACTACATGGTTGTCACAGAACTTTTAATATTCTCAAGCCCCATAATTAACAGTCACCCATCTTTACTCCCGGACCTTGGTTGCTGATGTTTTTCATGGTCCTTCCATTAGGTTACATGGGAAAACTCTGGTTTTCCAAATATAACACAAACAAACAAAAAACAAAAACCCACTAGGGCTCCCTAGCTATCACACACACAAAAAAAACCAAAACCAAACCCATTGCTGTCTAGTCGACTCTCATTTATAGTGACCCTATTGAACAGGAAACCATAAACATGCTTACAAGGCTTATTTAGGGGTACAAAAGCCAAAAGAGACAAAATTTTTACCCCATCACATTTTCTGGTTGCACTATCTTACTTGCCTCATACTCCAGCTATTTTGCTTCAGCTAACATTTCTTTCCCACCATGCATCTGTCAGTTTGTTGTCCTGTGCTGGCTTTCATGTTGCTGTGATACTGAAAGCTTTGTCACCAGTGGACAGATTTCAGACTAAGATAGACTAGGAAGAAGGACCTGGCATTCTACTTCTGAAAAAACTGGCTAGTGAAAACCTTATTAATAACAGCAGAACATTGTCTGGAAAATGAGCCCCTCAGGTTGGAAGGCACTTAAAACACGACTGGGGAAGAGTTGCCTCCTCAAATTAGAGTTGACCTTAATGACCTGGATGGAGCCAAGCTTTTGGAATTGTCATTTGCTGATGTGGCATGACTCAAAATAAGAAGAAACAGCTTCAAAAATGAAGTGGAATGCATAAAGATCGGTATCTTAAGCATTAGTGAGCTGAAATCGACTGGTATTGGCCATTTTGAGTCAGACAATCATATTGTCTACTATGCCAGGAATTACATATTTAAGAGGAATGGCATCATTGTCAAAGAGTTCATTGTCAAAGGGAACATTTCAAGATCTATCCTGAAGCACAGCACTGTCGGTACAGGATAATATGCATACATCTACAAGGAAGACCAGTTAATATGGCTATTATTCAAATTTATGCACTAACCACTAATGCCAAAGATGAGGAAATTGAAGATTTTTACCAACTTCTGCAGTCTGAAATTGATCAAACATGCAAACAAGATGCATTGATAATTACTGGCGACTGGAATGTGAAAGTTGGAAACCAAGATGAAAAAATGATAGTTTGAAAAATATGACCTTGGTGATAGAAATGACGCCAGAAATTGCAAGACAGAATTTTGTAAGACCAATGACTTCTTCACAGCAAATGTCTTTTTTCAACAACATAAATGGCGACTGTACATATGGACCTCACCAGATGGAAAATACAGCAATCATATCGACTACATCTGTGGAAAGAGATGATGGAAAATCTCAGTATCATTAGTCAGAACAAGACCAGGGGCCGACTGTGGAACAGACTTCTATTGCCCATATGCAAGTTCAAGTTGAAACTGAAGAAAATTAAAGCAAGTCCTTGAGAGCCAAAATATGACCTTGAGTATATCCCACCTGAATTTGGAGACCATCTCAAGAATAGATTTGACGCATTGAACACTAATGACCGAAGACAAGGCAAGTTGTGGAATGACATCAAGTACATCATACATGAAGAAAGTAAAAGGTCATTAAAAAGACAGGAAAGAAAGAAAAGACCAAAATGGATGTCAGAGGAGACTCTGAAACCTGCTCTTGAATGTTGTGATGGTTAAGATTGTGTGTCAACTTGGCTGGGCCGTGATTCTCCATGTTTTAATGTAATCACTCCCATGATTGAATATACTGTGAGTAGCCAGTCAGATGAAAGGGAGTCTCCTTGGAGGTGTGGCCCACATCTGTATATAAGAAGACGTTCTGGCTTTTTGCTTTCTCTGGATCCTGTGGCTGCTTCCTGTCATCTCATCTCCCGTTCTTGGGACTTGAGCTGTCAGCTTATCTGCCGAACCTGGGATTCGTCCATCTGCACAGCCTGTGAGTGGGACCCCTGCTCTTCAACCTTCCAATCTTGGGCTTGCCAGCTTCTGCAGCTGTGTGACTTGGGAGAGGCCTCTGCCCTGATCCACGGACTTGGGACATTCTAGCCTCTACAATCGCGTGAGCTGTTTCCTTGCTATAATCTCTCTCTACATATATATTTATACACTTTACTGGTTTTGCTTCTCTACAGAACCCAGCCTAAGACAAATGTAGACTAGCTAGAGTGAAAGGAAGAAGTGATGAAGTAAGAGAGCTGAACAGAAGATTTCAAAGGGCAGCTCAAGAGGAAAACGTAAAATATTATAATGAAATGTGCTAAGACTTGAAGTTAGAAAACCAAAAGGGAAGAACATGCTTGGAATTTTTCAAGCTGAAAGAACTGAAGAAATAATTCAAACCTCAAGTTGTTATTATATGTGCAAAATATAGAACGATGCAGGAAGCATCAAAAGAAGATGGAAGGAATATACAGAGTCGCTACACCAAAAAGAATTGGTAGACATTCAACCATTTCAGAAGGTAGCATATGATCAAGAACCAATGGTACTGAAGGAGGAAGTCCAAGCTACACTGAAGGCACTGGCAAAAAACAAAGTCTTCAGTAATTGACGGCATACCAGTTGAGATATTTCAACAAGTGGATGCAGCACTGGAGGTGCTCACTCGTCTATGCCAAGAAGTTTGGAAGACAGCTACCTGGCCAACCAACTGGAAGAGAGCCATATTTGTGCCCATCCCAAAGAAAGGTAATCCAACTGAATGTGGAAATTATCAAACAATATCATTAATATCACATGCAAGTAACATTTTGCTGAACATCATTCAAAAGCAGTTGCAGCAGTACATCAACAGGGAACTGCCAGAAATTCAAGCCAGATGCAGAAGAGAACGTGGAATGAGGGATATCATTGCTGATGTCAGATGGATCTTGGCTGAAAGTAGAGAATACCAGAAATATGTTTACCTGTTTTATTAACTATGCAAAGGTATTCGACTGTGTGGACCATAACAAATTATGGATAACATTGCGAAGAATGGGAATTCCAGAACACTTAATTGTGCTCATGCAGAACCTGTACATAGACCAAGAGGCAGTTACTGGAACAGAGCAAAGGGATGCATCATTTAAAATCAAGAATTGTGTGCATCAGGGTTGCATCCTCTCACCATACTTATTCAATCTGCATGATGAGTAAATAATCTGAGAAGCTAGACTATATGAAGAAGAATGTGGCATCAGAATTATTTGAAGACTCATTAATAACCTGTGATATGCAGATGACACAACTTTGCTTGCTGAAAAGGAAGAGGACTTGAAGCATTTACTGATGAAAATTAAAGACTACAGCCTTCAGTATAGATTACATCCCAGCATAACACAAAAATCCTTACAACTGGACTAGTAACATCGTCATTATAAATGGAGAAAAAAGTTGAAGTTGTAAAGGATTTCATTTTTCTTGGATCCACAATCAACACACATGGCAGCAGCAGTCAAGAAATCAAATGACTCATTGCATTGGACAAATCTGTTGCAAATGACCTCTTTAAGGTGATAAAAAGCAAAGATGTCACTTTGAAGACAAAGGTGTGCCTGACCCAAGCCATGATATTTTCAATTGCCTTATAAGTGTGGGAAAGCTGGACAATGAATAAGGAAGACAGAAGAATTGATTCTTTTGAATTATGGTGTTGGCAAAGAATATCGAATATATCATGGACTACCAGAAGAACGAGCAAGTCTGTCCTGGAAGAAGTACAGCCAGAAGGCTCCTTATAAGCAAGGATAGCGAGACTATATCTCGCATACTTTGGACATGCTATCAGGAGGGATCAGTCCCTGGAGAAGGACATCATGCTTGGTAAAATAGAAGGTCAGAGAAAAATGAGGAAGACTCTCAACAAGATGGATTGACACAGTGGCTGCAACAATGGGCTCAAATATAACAATGATTGTGAGGATGATGCAGGACTGCACAGTGTTTCGTTCTGTTGTACATAGGTTTGTTATGAGTTGGAACTGACTTGATGGCACCTAATAACAGCTTCGTTTCTTTTGGCTTTTGCCGTTATGCAACTTCTCAGTGGAGGTCAGAAAATTCTTTCGTGGTACAAGTATCCTACAAAAGAACCTGATAACTAGAAAAAGTGGATGGTACACCATATGTACCACAGACCATGAAAGAGTAACCCTTTGTGCCACCCAGTGACCCTCAAAGCCCACTTACCCTGTAGCTATTCTATTCCTCTTCTTCGATCTCCTAATTTTCACCTCTTCACTTTTGCCCATGCTGGTTCTTTCTCCTGCAATGTCCTTCCCTTCTACTCTGCAAAATACAAAGCTTCTTATTTTTTAATACCTATCTCAAATGCTCTTCTATCCAGAGTCTTACTTAATCCCTTCCTCACAAAGTTCAGAGAATTTTGTGTGTATCTTGTAGATAAGACTCATTAGTTGTCTTTTAGTTATTTAGCCATAAGCTGCTTGAGGGAAGGATCAGATTTAACTTTGTATTTTTCCACAATGCTTAATATGTAATAATGTTGTTAGGTGCCGTCGAGTCAGTTCTGACTCATAGCGACCCCATGTACAACAGAACAAAATACTGCTCAGTCCTGTGCAATCCTCAGAATTGTTGCTATGCTTAAGCCCATTGTTGCAGTCACTGTGTCAATCCATCTGGGTTGAGGGTCTTCCTCTTTTTCACTGACCCTCTACCAAGCATGATGTCCTTCTCCGGGGAATGATCCCTCCTGATATCATGTGCCTTAGGACACATTAACTCTGATGACCCCTATCCCAACTATATATTGTTTTGTGTTTGAGATTTACATAAAAGTTTACAAATTTCTTTGGTTACCATGTCTTCTTGTACCTCAGACATTCTTTCTGAAGAAATTTTTTTTATTGAAATCTTTAAATTCCTTAGTATGCTTTTAATATAAGACTATTGGTGAAAAACTCTTTTATCTTTTTTTTTTTTTTTTAAATCATTTGCTGGGTCTATTTTGCCCTCATTTTTGAAAAATAATAATGGTTTCCTGGGTATAAAAGGAGAGTTTGATAGTTATTTTCTCTCATCACTTTGAATATATTATTTCACTATCTTTGGTTCCCATTGTTGCTGTTAATAAATATGGTATCAGCCTAATTGTCCTTCCTTTTTCAGTCATCTGTTTTCTTTCTCAATCTTTTCTTGGATTTGGTTTGGTTTTGGCTTTGAGAGAACTTGACCCAGAGATACCAGTGATACAGCCACCAGTGCTGAACCTGAGTACAGCATCAGCCATTAAGAACTCATCTTCTTAGGGAGACTGCTGAAAAAGATACCAGTTCTAATGCCAACACTGGATTTGGGAAACAACCAACCAATCAGCCAAGCAACTAATCAAACAAACAAAGAGCACAGTTTCTTTACCTAGCACCAGTGTACCCCTTTAAAATTTAGTTCTTACTCTTAACAAAGCAGATTTCTGATATCACTTATATTATAGACAAGTAACACTTTCCCTTTTGCATGTTCACCTTTGTGAAGCCTGCTAATATGCCATTTTGACCAATTGAAGACCCCAGTCTTCCTCTTCTTCCCTGTAGAGCAACAGAGAGGAAGGGCTACCTTTTTGGAAGAGCAAAATACTAGATAAGTAGCAGGGTGACTTACATGTGCATCGTTTTCCATTCCCTGGGGAGCAGGCTGGTCCTTGCTGTGAATCTGGCAGCTGGCCTTGATTTGTTTTTTGTTTTTTTTTTTTAACCAAACCAACTGGCAGCCTCAGAGCCCAGTTCTCTGGTAATAATTGTGCGACTTACTCCATCTGTACTTATAACTAGTTGTCTTCGCAAATTAAGCCAGCCCCATCTGTTTCCCTACCTTATAAATGAGTACAAAGGTTTCACACCCCTCCTGGAACGTGGACAACATGAAGTCTGGGGAGCCATGGGAGGAGGGAGGAGTTTCTCTTCCCACTGCAAGGGTGAAAAGAGAAGTGCTGGATTCCCAGAGCCTAGTATTTTCTCTCCTGGATTTGCAAGAGAGCAGCTAGTCTATAGTGGGCTCTCTGTCCTGTCGGTATCCAGGCTGCTAGACTTCAGAAAAGGTGTAGTCACTCAGAGTGATTGGTTATGAATAGGCTCTGTGGGAGTCGGAGTCGAGAACAAATCCTAAATTAAGAGCCAACGCAGAGAAGAATTGTGATGCAGTGACCATTCTGTTTCTTGAAAATGCTGTTGGAACTGCAAAAAGGAGAGCTGTTAAAGAGAAGACCAATGGGACCTCATCAAGCTGTTGTTCTGATCCCTTTGCTGCTTGCTCCCTCTCTGGATGGACCTGTGGAACAAAAGCCCAAGTTTTTTTCATATCATGCTAGGACCTGTAAGAGTTAATATAGTTTCCTTAAGTGACTAACAGAGAGCAGTTTACACTTTTTGAGAATCAGGCTCAATATTTGATATAGCACATCGTCTTTCTGCCTCCAAAATTCATAGGCTGGAGACTCCCCAGGGAGGCTTCTCTGCCTTGTGTTCCTAAGAGGGTATCAGTGATGGTCGGCATCTCTCCTGTGTTAAACGATAAATTCTTAAAAAAAAAAAAAAAAAGTGAAACAACTTTCCCACAAATATAAAATGAACACATAGCAATGATTTTACTCAATTCATTAATTAATGAAGGAACCAGTAAGATATTACAACAGGCTCAAAAGAGGATCCAAAGAGAAGGTACATTTATGGGCAGTCAGGATGCTTAAATGGATTACCTGAATAAAGACAAAACTGGCTTCTTCCAGACTTGTTTTTAGCTGCCTTTGAGTCTTCCTGCTCCCTTCCCTCTCCATTAACTAATAAACTAAAACCAAACTAAACCAGTTGCCTTCGGGAAAGAAAAATCAGTGCACCTACACCAGTCAAAATTCATTTGCAAATCTATGGACAAGAATAATTTGCATGTTATTAGTTATTTACAATTTACAGACTTGTTAGTTTAAGATGTCTGGGTATTGCAAATGGTTTGTACTAGACTACCAACCTAAACTTTGGCAGTTCTTCAAACCCACCGAGTGATTCTACAGAAGAAAGGCCTGGCAATCTGCTTCTGTAAAGATTACAGCCAAGAAAACCCTATGGAGTTCTACTCTGTAACACATGGGATCGCCATGGGTCAGAACAGACTAGATGGCAATGGGTTTTTTTTTTGTTAAAGACAATAAAAGACAAGAGACCTCACAGAATCAAGAAATGAGAAGGGTTTTCCATTGAAGACACCCAGCAATCTTTTTTGTCCATTTCAAGGAGGTTATTTACACCTGCATTGAGAGTAAGACTTGTAAAGTACTGGCTGGGGTCTGGGCTATAGCATCCCGAATCTGGGCTTGGGTTCTGGCTCTGTCATCTACTAGCATTGTAACCTTTGTTGATTCATATAACCACTCTCTCTCAACCTCTGAATTCTCATCCATAAAATGGGGTTGACTATAATCTCTACCTCACAAGGAAGTTGCAAGCCTCATTTGAAGCTATTTTTTTTTTTCAGCTGTCAATGAGTCAATTCTGACTCATGGTGACTCCATGTGTGTCAGAGTAGAACTGTGCTCCATAGGGTTTTCAATGACTGATTTTTCAGAAGTAGATTGCCAAGCCTTTCTTCTAAGGCATCTCTGGGTGAACTTGAGCCTCCAACCTTTCAGTTAGTGGGCAAGTGTGTTAAGTGTTTGCACCTTCCAGGGGCTCCATTTATAGCTATAGCTTTCTATAAACAAGGGTGTAGGGTGATGTACTTTCCCATACAGATGTTAGTTGTCATCAGTAATAGTGACTAACATTTTATTGAGTTCTTATTATGTACCAGACATGCCAAGCACTGTCTGTGGATTATCTCATTTAATTTTTACTTCAATTCTATGCAGTTCTTACAATTGTTATTATCATATTGCAGATAAAGAAATTAAGCCAAAAGAGGTGACTTATCCAATGTCACACAGTAACAAAGATAAAATTCAAAGACCAAAAGCCCCAGTCAGTCTGTATTCTTTACTACCCATCAGGATTGGAGGAAGATTCATTAATAACCTGTGATATGCAAATGACACAACCTTGCTTGTTGAAAGCAAATAGGACTTGAAGCACTTAATGATGAAGATCAAACACTACAGCCTTCAGTATTGATTGCACTTCAACATAAAGAAAACAAAAATCCTAACAACTGGACCAATAAACAACATCATGATAAACACGGAAAAGACTGAAGTTGTCAAGGATTTCATTTTACTTGGATCCACAATCAACACCCATGGAAGCAGCAGTCAAGAAATCAAAAGACACATTGCATTGGGCAAATCTGCTGCAAAAGACCTCCTTAAAGTGTTCAAAAGCAAAGATGTCACTTTGAGAACTAAGGGGAGCCTGACCCAAGCCATGGTGTTTTCAATCGCCTCATATGCATCCAAAGGGCAAAACAATGAATAAGGGAGACCAAAGAAGAATTCATACCTTTAAATTATGGTGTTGGAGAAGAATATTGAATATACCATGGACTGCCAAAAGAAGGAACAAATCTGTCTTGGAAGAAGTACAGTCAGAATGCTCCTTAGAAGCAAGAATGGTGAGACTTTGTCTCACGTACTTTGGACATGTTATCAGCAGGGACTTGTCCCTGGAGGACATCATGCTTGGTAAAGTAGAGGATCAGCAAAAAAGAGGAAGACCTTCAACGAGATGGGTTAACACAGTGGCTGCAACAATGGGCTCAAGCATAATCAAAATTATGAAGATGGCACAGGACCAGGAAGTGTTTCGTTCTGTTGTACATAGTGTCGCTATGAGTCAGAACCGACTCGGTGACACCTAACAACAACCCATTAAACCAAACACAAATCCATTGCAGTCAAGTCCAACTCACAGCAATCCTATAGGACAGAATAGAGCACGCCATAGGGTTTCCAAAGCTGTAATCTTTATGGAAGCAGACTGCCACATCTTTCTTTTGTGGAGCGACTGGTGAGTTTGAAATATTGATCTTTCAGTTAGCATGAAGTGCTTAAACACTGCACCATCAGGGCTCCTCTAGGACTTTGGGGGCGTTTCACTGTCTTTTGAAATGCTAATCATTTCTTAGGGATTTGAGATAACTGACCAATCCTGCAGCTCTAAGGGGTAGGGGGTCTTTGATGAAGGAATGGGTGGAGGAAACTAGCTGACCTTTGGAAATTCACTTCTCATAGTGATATCCACAACCAGTGCTGGTCTGCTCCTTCTCTTCACACTTTAGACATGAACTCCAAACAGAAAAGGGAGGAGAATGGCAGAGTTTGCTTTAGGCACGCTATAGATGAAAAATCTGGAATAAATATTTCCACTATTCCTCCATTTTTATCCTAGTGTTTCCTAAGATTTGGAGGCCCTTTCTACCCTCCCAACTGAGAAACTCATAAAGAGTATGTCATTTTAACAGACTGCTTTTATACTAACATTGATGATGGCATGTTTATTTATAATGAAGGCTTTGATTGGATTGTCCCAATATTAACAACCTGTTTTTATGTACTTTGATAAATATGGCCTCCTTTTAAAATGATTTTTTTTTGTATTCATAAATAGAATCATATACAAATGCTGAGGAAAAATTTATCCCAACTGTTAACAGTTATTTCTGAAAAAGGGAAAGAGAAAACGGGGGAGGGAAGATGTATGAGAGCTTATTCAGGGGAGGGATGGCCCAAGATAACAGCTTAGTCATATGCATCATGCCATTCCCCTGCAGCAAAGAACCGAGAAACTGGTGAAACAGATATAGATGACAATCTGGGAAGCCAGAACAGCAAATGGAAGAATGAAGAATTAGATTGAACTTGAAGAAAAGGAGAAACTGAATGAAAACAGTGAACAAGGAGACTTACGGATCATAGGCGCCCTGCTAGCTGGCCTGGCTCAGCATCACTATCTTGAGAGAAAGGAAGAATCATTCCTGGGTGAGGAGTACAGAAAGGCAACTTAAAGGAATCTCCAGTAGAAGACAGAGATATTGTGTAGACAAACCCAGAGCAAAGCAAGGTGAGCAGAACATGAACTGGATCTAAGGAGAGAAAGTGCAGGAAGGTAAGCAAGAGCCCTTAGGATCCAGGCAGCCATAGAGCAGGTAGGGAGCCAGAAAATAGGGACAGAACTACTCATCAGCAGCAGTCCCTGATTATTTGGGTGGATAGTGCTTGTGGGGTGGAGGATCCTTGGAGTGGTGGCTAGAGATCCCTATCTGACTGGACTCTGGACAACACCCCTTATTGCATTTGGTCAGGTTCGAGTCCTGACAACCAGCTGCACTCTTCGGAGAGTGCCCTAGTGCCCAGACCAAGGACTAGGGGAGCACACTGCCCCCTTCCTCTCCCCCACCCCCCTGGTGACCAGCAGTGAGGCCCTCCTCCCCCATCCCCCAGCAATTTGCAGATCAGCAGCTGAGCCTTGAGTCCACCCTGTATACCCCCATGCTGCCTTCTCTACCCATTGATCTGTGGCATGTCTCCCATCACCAGACTGGTGACTGGAGGTGCGAGAACCCCCACCACCACCACCCTGCCTATCTGGCAACCGGCAATGTGAGCTCCCATGCCGCCTTCCCAGTGACTGGTGACCTGCGCACCCTTGTTCTAACCACCTAGAAACCAGTGATGTGCACACACAGCACCCAACCCTGCCACCAGCAAGAAAGCTCCTTGCAACCATGCCCAGTGACCAGCTGAACAGAAAAATCACCTCCTCAGCAACACCAGTCACATCTTGACAGGCACCATCTGTACCTCTGCCAAATGATGAGCAGGAGATCCTAGTGCCTTCATCCAACATCCACATGGCTACACTGTCACACATCTCAAACCCAAACAGTTCCTGCAGGCCTTATGCACTTGCACTGAAACCACTTGATACCCTACCAGCTACTGAAAATCCAATTCATGCACCCACAGCAGGCCTACCCTGTCCATTTGGGTAGCACTCCCTTACAGCAAGTATGGAGACATTCTACCCTGACCTAAAGAGAATGCAATAACTACTAGCACCAAACCAGAAGGACCCCATAGTTCCACAGGGGCTGTGGAGGGATCCTGACCACTCAACACCTGTCACCCAATATCAGGAAAGAACCTGCTCTTCTGCCTCCATTCAGTTTGGTGAGGGAAGACATATGAGCCTGACCACAGAGGACTTGCATGTGGGTGTGACCTACCATACCCACCAGTGAGAGAAGATCATGCCCAATCAACAGACACAGCCTTGTGACACATGGACTACGACCACAAAACAACAACAATTGAAATAATACAAAGGAAGAAATACATTTTAAAGGGAAAGAAACAAAGCTCCTGATACATCAAAGCAAAACAGAAAAATCAGCACAAAACATACATACAATAAATAAAGAAATATTTAAATAAATAAAAATCTTAATGCCTCAGAGATAGCAGACAATAACAAGTCATATGAAGAAACAGTATAAGATGGCGCAAAAAACTTAGCAAAAGAAAGGGGCAGAAAACCTTCCTGAGGAAAAAATGGTAATAGAATTTCCTGATAAGGAACTCAAAAGACTTACATATAGGATCCTCAGGAAATCAAGGGAAACACAGACAAAACACTGGAGGAATTCAGGAAAACAATACAGGAACAAAATGCCAAAGTAAATAGACAATTATAAACCATACTAAAAACAACTAGAAATCCAAAATATTAACAATAAAATATCAGAAATAGATAACTCAATGGAAGACGCAGAAGTAGAATTGAATCCATGGAAGAAAGAATCAGTGAAATAGAGGGCATACCCCTTGATACTAATTTGAGGAACAATCTGAAAAGAGTGAAGAAAGCCTAAGAGTTATGTGGGACACTATCAAAAGGAATAATTTATGCATAATAGGAATTCCAGAAGAGGAGGAGGGAAAAAAAATACACAGAATTTTTGAAGATTTATTGGCAGAAAACTTCCCATAATATCATGAAAGACAGGTAGGTTTCCATCCAAGAAGCTCAACAAACTCCACACAGGATAGACCCCAAAAGAAAGTCACCAAAACATATAATCAAACTTTCCAAAACCAAAACCAAAGACAAAGAAAGAATTCTGAAATATCACAAAGGACACCAATAAGACTAAGCACTGATTTTTTTAGCAGAAACCATGCAGGCAAGAAGGCAAAGGGATGACACATATAAAATCCTGAAAGAAAAAAATTGCCAACCAAGAATCATATATCCAGCAAAGCTGTCTTTCAAATAAGATGGTGATACTATGACATTCCCAGATAAAGGGAAATTTTTTAAATCCAGCCCAAGCTTACAAGAAATATTAAAGAGTCCTTTGGACACTAAAAGGAGTCCTTCAGACAAAGAACCAATGACATCAGGCAACAAACTGAGATTAAGACACATGACAGCATCACCCAGATACCAACTCAGATAAAGAATTCTCAAAAATAAAATAAAGCTGCAAAACCAAAAACAGGGAACCAGAGATGTCAATCTGTAAATGACAACAACTTCAAAACAAAAAGGGAGAATATATGGTGTAGTTATAGAATTTCCATATGGAGAGGAAGTCAAGGTGATATCAAGATATAACTGACTGTTTTACACTTAGGAAGATGAAGGTAAATTTCAGAGTAACCATAAAGAAAATTAATAAATCTACTCACCAAAATAAAAGAAGAAGAAAATAAGAAAGACTCAGTAAACACAAAATCAGCAACAATAATGGATATGAAAAGAAAATCCATAAACAAAAAGAACTCAGCACAGAAAATTAAGCAGAACAAAGAAATTGTTAACATCACAAAAAAACATAAAAAATGCAGCAGTAAATTCATACCTATCAATAGTCACACTGAATCTAAATGGTTTAAATGCACTTGTCAAGAGACAGAGAGTGGAAGAATGGATTTAAAAAAAAAAGACCCAGCAATATTTTGCCTACAGGAGACACACTTTAGACATAAAGATGTAAATAGGTTAAAACTCAAATGATGGAAAAAATGTATCAAGCAAACAGTAACTAAAGGAGAGCAGGAGTGGCAATAATAATCTCTGATAAAATAGATTTTAAGTCAAATTCTATCATAAGATACAAAAGAGGGCATTACATAATGATTAAAGGGTAAATCCACCAAGAAGACATAACCATAATCAAGATTTATGCACCCAATGACAGAGCTCTAAAATACATTAAATAAACTCTAACAGAATTGAAAAGAGAAATAGATAGTTCTACAATAATAATAGGAGACTTTAACACTCCACTTTCAATGATGGACAAAAAAATTTAGAAAGAGACTCAACAAAGACAAAGAAGATCTAAATAAAACACAATCAATCAACTCTACCTCATAGACATATACAGAACACACCACGCAACAGCAGCAGAGTACACATTCTTCTCCAATGCACATGGATTATTCTCCAGAATAGAACATATTTTAGGCTACAAAGCAAGCCTCAAAAAATTCAAAAACATCAAAATAATACAAACAATATTCTCTGATCATAACACTATAAAACTAGAAATCAATAACAGAAAGGACAAGGTAAAAAATTGAATACATGGAGAATAAATAACACCTTAAAAACTACCGGGTAATAGAAGAAATTAAAAATGAAATTAAAAAATTCTTAGAATTCAAGTGAGAATGAAAACACAACATACCAAAACCTTTGGGACACAGCAAAAGCAGTGCTCAGAGAAGAATTTATAGCAATAAATGCAACATCAAAAAAGAAGAAAGGGCCAAAATCAGTAGTTTAACTTTACAACTTGAACAAATAGAAAAGGAACAGCAAAAGAAGGCCTCAGTTACCAGAAGAAAGGAAATAATAAAGATCAGAGCAGAAATAAATGAAATAGAAAACAGAAAAACAATAGAAAGAATCAAAAAGACTAGAAGTTGGTTCTTTGAGAAGATCAATAAAATTGACAAACCACTGGCCAAATTGACAAAGGAAAAAAAAAAATGAGAAGATGCAAATAACCAAAATAAGAAATAAGATGGTGACATTACAACAGAATCAACTGAGATTAAAAGGATCGTAAAAGAATATTACAAAAAATTGTACTCCAACATATTTGAAAACCTAGAAGAAATGGACAAATTTCTAGAAACACAATACCTACTCAAAGTGACACAAACTGAGATAGAAAATCTGAACAGACCCATAACAAGAGAAGAGATTGAAGAGGTAATAAAAAAAACTCCCAACAAGAAAAAGCCCTGGCCCAGATGGCTTCACTAGAGAATTCTACCAAACATTAAGAGAAGAGCTCACACCAGTACTACTCAGACTACTTCAGAGCATACAAAATGAAGGAATACTCTAGAATTCATTCTATGAAACCAGCATAACCCTGATATGAAAGCTAGGCAAAGGCACCTCTAAAAAAAGATTATAGACCAACATCCATCACGAATATAGATGCAAAAATTCTCAACAAAATTCTAGTCAACAAAATTCAACAACATATCAAAAAAAAAAAAAAAATCATGATCAAGTGCGATTCATACCAGGGATGAAAGGATGGTTCAACATTAGAAAATCAATCAACATAATTCACCACATAAGTAAAACAAAGGAAAAGAATCACATGATCATCTCGCTTGACTCAGAAAAGGCATTTGATAAAATCCAACACCCTTTCCTGATAAAAATTCTCAGCAAAATAAGAATAGAAGGGAAATGCTTCAGCATAATTAAGAGCATATATGCAAAACCAACAGTCAACATTATTCTCAGCAGAGGAAAATTGAGAGCATTCCCCTTGAGAATAGGAATGAGACAAAGATGTCCTTTATCACCACTCTTATTCAATATTCTAGTCCAAGCTAGAGCAATAAGGCAAGAAAGGGAAATAAAGGCTATCCAAATTGGAAAGGAAGAAGTAAAACTATCCTTATTCACAGATTACATGATCCTATATATAGAAAATCCAAGAGACTCCACAAGAAAGTTACTGGAACTAATAGAAGAATTCAGCAAAGTGGCAGGATATGAAATCAACACATAAGAATCAGTTGGGTTCCTCTGCACTAAAAAGGAGGACTCTGAAAAGGAAATCAAGAAAACAATATCATTCATAATAGCCCTCAAAAAGATAAAATACCTAGGAATAAACCTAACCAGGGATGTAAAAGACTTATAAAAGGGAAACTGTAAAACACCACTGTAGAAATTAAAAGAGACCTACGTAAATGGAAAAACAGTCCCTGCTCATGGATTGGAAGACTTAACTTTGTGAAAATGTCAAGCAATCTATAGGTATAATGCAATCTCAATCCAAATCCCAACAGTATTCTTTAATGAAATGGAAAAACTAATCTACTTTATATGGAAAGGAAGGAGGCCCTGAATAGCTAAAACAATATTAAAGAAGAACAAAGTAGAAGGCCTCACACTTCCCCATCTCAAAACTTACTCTACATCCACAATAATCAAAACATCCTGGTACTGATTCAATGACAGACATAGACCAGTGGAATAGAATTGAGAATCCAAAAGTAAATCCTTCATCCATCTACAGGCAGCTGATCTTTGACGAAAGGTCAAAGTCCATTCAGTGGGGAAGAAAAGGACTCTTTAACAAATGGTGCTGGCAAATCTGATTATCAATATGCATAAAAATTAAACAGGATCTATACCTCACACCATGCACAAAAACTAACTCAAAATGGATCAAAGACCTAAATGTTAAAGCTAAAACTATAAAGTTCCTGGAAGACAACACAGGGTCAAAACTAGGGGACCTAATTTTCAGCATAAATAGCCTATAAAACAAAACTAAAAATTCAGGAATGACAGAAGATAAATAACAGTGACCTCCTAAAAATTAAATACTTACACTCATCACAAGAATTTATGAAGAGACTTCTGCCAAAATGGCACTCTAGGCAGAAGCACCATGCCGTCCCTCCACAGCAAAGATCCAAAAAACTAAGCCAAACAGAGAAAACAGCAATCCTGAAACCCTAAAACATCAAATGAAGAGATAAAGAACTCAGCCAAGCGCCAAATGGAGTGAGAAAACTGACAGAGAACGGAGAGCGAGGAGAGATTCACACAGAGGTCCCCTATCAGCTAACGCAGCACAGATCCGCTGTCTTGGACTCCTATCAGAGACCAGAAAATTGGGGGTATGAGAAGGCAGCTTCATGGAGCTTCAGCGGGAGACAAAACAACTGGTAGTTCACAATATATGCTTCCCCACCCCCCACCCTTCTTCACCCCCACTCGGCCTCCTCTGCTTCCAACCGCCACAGTCTCTTGTCTGGGAAGCATCAGCTGCTTGGATTCCACCTGCCCCCACTGGCTGGCTCTCTGAGTGCCATTTGTTGGCTGCTGGTGTTGCTTTTTTTCCCACTTCTTTTGATTTCTTCTTTACCTCTCACCACCTCCCCCTCCTTTCGCTCAAATACCTGGCTCCATACACTATCTTTGCATCTTCCTGAGGGGCTGCGGAGCTCCGTTCGAGTGTGGAACTGCTTCCTGGTCTGGGCTGCCATGCTGGTGGGATCCTGGGGCTTCTGTTCATTTGTTTGTTTTGAATTGTTTGTTCATTTTCTTTTCCTTTTCTTGAGTTGGGAGCCCGTTCTGGACAGGCGGTGCTGTGTGGCTTGAACCTACCCCCTAAGCTTGTGCAGACATGTAGAGGGATCCCTGAGAGCATTTCTTTTTTCATGGTTTTTTTGGAGGCTTTTCTTTTCTTTTTTTAAATTTGTTTTGTTTTCTTTTCCCTCTTTTTCCCTTTTTGTCTTTCTTCATTACTCAGTTTCTTGTCTCTCTATACCTTCCTTCTCTTTCTGTTCCCTGAATACCTGGCACTGAATACCTCTACACCTTCTAGCCAGGCTGTACTGCAACACCTGAGAACGACTTCCCCATACCTCATAGCCACACCAGTGAGATCCCTGGGAGCTTTGCTGTTATTTTTCCTTTCTAATTTTTATTTATTCATTCTTTTTTTTTCTTCTTATTCCCTCTTTTGTTTTTCTCCATTTTATAGTCTCTCATCTCTTCACTCCAACAGCAAGCTCCCCTAGCACTCTTTTTTGTTTGTATGTTTTTGACTCCTGTTCCTCTCTCCTCTCTCCCATATCCATCTTAGCTCCACACATAACAATCTCCCCCCTCCATCCTGCCTACCTGCACCATGCCCTTAACACCACACCACAAAGCAGCACAGGCACGGCCTACTGGAACCTACCCTGCACCGATTACCGAGCCACCCTGGTGGCTGTAGTAAGTGCCACAAACAACTCCTCTTCAGCTAGACCTGCCCTGCTGTACCATATTTGAGCGACTGACCCTGCCAACTGGAGAAGGAGGTGAAAAGTATCATGCCCACAGACAAGCAAACAACAAAGAACACACAGCCTGCCTGCTCAGACATAGCCAAATAAAAAAAAAAGGATGAAACAAACAAACATACAGTCAGTAAACAAGAAAATTAACTACTGAATGCCCTGAAGACAGCAGACAATATCAAAACATTTACAAAAACAGGACAGGATGGTTCCAGTAGGCGTCCAAAATAAAACACCAGATGACTTTCCAGTGGAAGAGAAGGCACTAGAACTACCTGATAGGGAATTCAAATCTCTCATACTCAGAATTATCCAGAGTTGAAGCAAAAAGCAGACAAAAATGAGGAAAAAATAGACAAATTCATGGAAAAGGCAGACAAATTCATGGAAAATACAGACAAAAATTGGAACAATTCAGGAAAATAATGCAGGAACAAAATGTCAAAATAAATTCACAGCTAGAAATTATTCAAATCTACAATTGGAAATCCAAAATATTAACAACAAGATTTCAGATATTGACAGTGTCATAGAAGGGATGAGGAGCAGATTTGAAATGGTTGAAGACAGGATCAGTGGAATTAAAGACAAACACTTGGATACAACTCTGAGGAAAACTCAGAAAAAAGAACAAAGAAAAATGAAGAGACCCTGAGAGTTATGTGGGATACAATCAAAAGCAAAAATTTGCTAGTGATTGGAATTCCAGAACAGGGGGAGACAACAGAAAACACAGAGAGGATGATTGAAGAACTGCTTCCCCAATATCATAAAAGATGAAAAGCTGGCCATCCAAGAAGTTCAATGAACCCCATATAGGAGAGACCCCAAAAGAAAATCACCAAGGCATATCATATTCACACTCACCAAAACCAAAGACAAACAATCCTGAGAGCAGCTCATGAAAAACAAGAAGTCACATACAGAGGAGAAACAATAAGACTAAGCTCAGATTATTCGGCAGAAACCATGCAGGCAAGAAGGCAGTGGGATGACATATATAAAACCTTGAAAGAAAAAAATTGCCAGCCACGAATAATATATCCTGAAAAACTCTCATTTAAATATGATGGTGAAATTAGGACATTTCCAGATAAGCAGAAATTAAGGGAATATGTGAAAACTAAACCAAACTTACAAGAATTATTAAAGGGAGTTCTTCGATCTTAGAACAAACAACTTCAGCTCACAAGCAGAATCTAGGATGCAGGATGGTACCAGCCAGATACCAATCTAGGAAATGAACTCTCGAGGACTATCCAAAACCAAAAGAAATACAACAGGGAATCAGAGCAGTTAATCAGTAAATGACAACAACATCAGAACAATAAAAGAGGGAATAAATGGTGTAGGTATAGAACCTTCTAATGGAGAGGAAGGCAAGGTGATACCAAGTAATAATAGACTGCTTCAAACTTAGAAAGATAAGGGTAAATTTCATGGTAACCACAAAGAATGTTAACAAACACACTCATAAAAATAAAGAGGAAAAACAGCAAAAACAAAACATACAAGATAAGCATTAAAAAATCAGTTGGATTCCTATACACCAGTAAAGAGAACGATGAAAAGGAGATCAGGAAATCAATACCATTTTCAATAGCCCCTAAAAAGATAAAATACTTAGGAATAAATCTGACCAGGAATGTAAAAGACCTATACAAAGAAAACTACAAAACACTGCTGCATGAAACCCAAAGGGATCTACATAAATGGAAAAACATGCCATGCTCATGGATAGGCAGACTCAACATTGTGAAAATGGCAATTCTACCTAAAGCAATTTACAAATACAATGCAATCCCCAACCGAATACCAACAACATTCTTCAAAGAGATGGAAAAACTAATTATTAACTTGAAAGGGAAGAAGCCCCGAATAAGTAAAGCACTACTGAAGAAGAAGAATAAAGTTGGAGGACTCACACTACCTGACTTGAGAACCTACTATACAGCTACAGTAGTCAAAACAGCCTGGTACTGGTACAACAACAGAGACATTGACCAATGGAACAGAATTGAGAACCCAGATGTAAATCCATCCACCTACAGTCACCTGATTTTCAACAAGGGCCCAAAGTCCATCAAATGGGGAAAAGACAGTCTTTTTAACAAATGGTGCTGGCAAAACTGGATATCCATTTGCAGAAAAATGAAACAAGACCCATACCTCACACCATATACAAAAACTACTTCAAAATGGATCAAAGACCTGAATATAAAGCCTAAAACTATAAAGTTCATAGAGGAAAAGATAGGACCAACAGTTCAGGCCTTAATACATGGCATTAACAGGATACAAACCATAAACATCAACACACAAAACCCAACAGATAAACTAGATAACTGAGATCTGCTGAAAATCAAACACCTACGCTCTTCAAAAGACTTCACCAAAAGAGTCAAAAGAGAACCTACAGACTGGGAAAAAATTTTTGGACAGTACAAGTCAGACAAAGGTCTAATCTCCATAATCTACAAGAAAATCCAACACCTCTACAACAAAAAGACAACCAATCCTATCAAAAAATGGGCAAAGGAAATGAACAGATACTTCACCAAAGAAGACATTCAAATGGCCAACAGACACATGAGGAAATGCTCGCGATCACTAGCCATTAGAGAAATGCAAATTAAAACCACAATGAGATACCATCTCACCCCAGCATTACTGGCACGAATCAAAAATACCAGAAATAACAAATGTTGGAGGGGCTGCGGGGAGATGGGAACTCTTATACACTGCTGGTGGGAATGCAAAATGATACATCCATTTTGGAAAATGATATGGCATTTCCTCAGAAAGCTAGAAATAGACATACCATTGGATCCAGCAATCCCACTCCTAGGAATATATCCTAGAGAAATAAGAGTCGTCACTCGAATAGACATTTGCACACCTATATTCATGGCAGCATTGTTCACAATAGCAAAACGATGGAAACAATGTAGGTGCCCATCAACAGATGAATGGATAAACAAACTATGGTACATACACACAATGGAGTACTATGCAACGAGAAAGAACAACAATGAATCTGTGAAGCATCTCATAATATGGATGAAACTGGAGGACATTATGCTGAGTGAAACAAGTCAATCACAAAAGGACAAATATTGTATGAGACCTCTATTGTAAAAACCCATGAAGAAATTCACATGGAAAATGTAACAATCCTTGTTGGTTACCAGGGATGGGAGGGGAGGGGGGGAAATACTAAATAGGCAATAGATAAGTGGTATCTTGGGTGAGAGGTGAGACAGTACACAGTACAAGGGAAACTAACACAACCTGCACAAGGAAAGGTCATGGAGGCCCCATGGACATATCCAAACTCCCCGAGGGACTGAGTTGTTGGACGGAGGGCTCTGGGGACCATGGTCTCGGGGAACATCTAGCTCAATTGGCATGACACTACTTATAAAGATAATGCTCTACATTCTACCTTGGTGAGTAGTGTCTGGGATCTTAAAAGCCTGTGAACGGCCATCTAAGATACTACACTGGTCTCATCTCTTCAGGAGCAAGGGAGAACGAAGAGAACAGGATACAATGAAAAGATTAGTCCAAAGGACTAATTGATCACAGCTACCAAGACCTCCACCGGACTGAGTGCAGTACAGCTAGATGGTGCCAAGCTACCACCGCTGACTGCTCTGACCAGGATCACAACAGAGGGTTCTGGACAGAGCTGGAGAAGGATGTAGAGCATAATTCTGACTCCCAAAAAAAAAAAAAAAAAAAAAAGACCAGATTTACTGGCCTAAAGGAGACTGGAGAAACCTCAAGAGTGTGGCCCCCAGACACCCTTTCAGCTCAGAGGTGAAGTTACCTTTGAGGTTCACTGTTCAGCCTGGGAGTGAACAGCCCAGTAAAACTAAATGAGACTAACGAGGTACAGGAGTCCAGTGACAAGGGCCAGAAGGCAGAGGGGGAGTAGGAAGCTGATGATAAGGAACACAAGTTGAGTAAGGATACTGTTGATGTGTTGTGAGATTATTAACCACTGTTACAGGGCAACATTTGTAGTAACTGTTAAATGGGAGGCTATTTTGTCCTGTAAGCCTTCATCTTGGGCAAGAATGGCAACACAATTGGAAGTGCATAGTCAATGTCACTTAAATATGTACGTAAAAAGTTTTGAAATGGTGTATCTTTGGCTATGTGTATTTTCACCAAAAAAACAAAAAAAACTGAGAATTCAAAGGGTTAAAATGTTGTGGTGTTGTTAACCAAAGTCATAAAACAGCATGTGTACTACTGTTACATGAGAAATTGTTTGTTCTGTAAGCCTTCACCTGAAGTACAATAAAATATTTAAAAAAAAAAAAAAGTATTTATGAAGAGAGTACAAAAGAGAACCTACACACTGGGAAAAAATCTTCGGAAACAACATATCTGGTAAGGGTCTAACCTCTAAACTATGTAGAAAACTTCAACAACTCAACTACAAAAAGACAATCCAATCAAAAAATGGGCAAAGGACATGAACAGATACTTCACTAAGAGGACATTCAGGCAGCCAACAAATACATGAAAAGATGCTAGCAACCATTAAATCTTAACCAAAAAAAAAAAAAAAAAAGTTACTGTTGATTCAATTCCGACTCATAGTGACCCAGTAGGACAGATTAGAACTCCACATACGGTTTCCAAGGAGTGGCTGGTAGATTTGAACTGCTGACTTCTTGGTTAGTAGGCAAATGCTTAACCACTGGGCCACTGGGCCTCCCATTAGCTGTTATCATTGTTGGTTAAGTGCTGTCCAGTCAGTTCTGACTCATAACAACCCTATGCACAACAGAATGGAACACTGCCCAGTCCTGCCCCATCCTCATAATCCTTGTTATGCTTGAGCCCATTGTTGTGTCCACTGTGTCAGTCCATTTCGTTGAGGGTCTTATTCTTTTTCGCTGACCTTCTACTTTACCAGGCATGATGTCCTTCTCCAGGGACTGATCCCTCCTGATAACACATCCAAAATATGTGAGATGAAGTCTGGCCATCCTTGCTTCTAGGGAGCATTCTGGATATATTTCTTCCGAGACAGATTTGTTCCTTTATTTGGCAGTCCATTGAATATTCAAAATTCTTCACCAACACCTTAATTCAAAGGAGGCTGCTGGAGGCTGTAGTCATTGATCTTCATCAGTAAGTGCTTCAGGTCCTCTTCATTTTCAGCAAGCAAGGTTGTGTCATCTGCATATTGCAGGTTGTTAATGAGACTACAGCCTTCAGTATGGATTACATTTCAACATAAGGAAAACAAAAATCCTCACAACTGTACCAATAAGCAACATTATGATAAACATGGAAAATATTGAAGTTGTCAAGGTTTTCCTTTTACTTGAATCCACAATCAACACCCATGGAAACAGCAGTCAAGAAATGAAACAACACACTGCACTGGGCAAATCTGCAAAAAATCTCTTTAAAGTGTTGAGAAGATGTCACTTTAAGGACTAAGGTATGCCTGACTCAAGCTATGGTGTTTTCAATCGCCTCATATGCTTGTGAAAGCTGGGCAATGAATAAGGAAGATCAAGAATTGATGCCTTTGAATTATGGTGTTGGTGAAGAATATTGAATATATCATGAACTTCCAAAAGAAGGAACAAATCTGTCTTGGAAGAAGTACAGCCAAAATGCTCCTTAGAAGTGAGGATGGCAAGAATTCGTCTCACATACTTTGGACATGTTATCCGGAGGGATCAATTCCTGAAGAAGGACATCATGCTTGGTAAAGTAGAGGGTCAGTGAAAAAGAAGACCCTCAATGAGATGGTTTGACAGTGGCTGCAACAATGGCTTAAGCATAACAACAACTGTAAGGATGGGGCAGGACCGGGCAGTGTTTCCGTCTGTTGTACATATGGTCGTTATGAGTCAGAACTGACTCAACAGCACCTAAACAACAACATACAATCTAATACTACACAACTGTAAAGAATAATGAGGAGTCCACAAAACATAACATGAATGAATCTGGAGGACATTATGCTGAGTGCAATAAATCAATCACAAAAAAATATTTTATGGTCCCACTATTATAAAAAGTCAAGACTAGACAGACACATAGAAAGCAAAGTTATTTGATGGTTACCACGGATGGGAGGGGAAGGGGGAATCACTTTCTAGACAGTAGATATTTATTACTTTGGGTGATGGGAAAGGTAACCCCAAATATGGATGAAGTCAGCACAACTTGACCAAAGTAAATAAAGACACTAAGGAGTAGACAAGAAAAAGGGACAATTTCAGCAAATGCTCTAGCATATATAATTTTTCAACAGTAGTAAAAACAACTAAAAATATGTGTGTGGTTACATGGTGTCTTGGTTATCTAGTGCTACTCTAACAGAAATAACACAAGTGGATGGTTTTAACAAAGAGAATTTTATTTTCTCATAGTCTAGTAGTCTAGAAGTCCAAATTCAGGGCATCAGCTCCAGGGGAAGGCTTTCTCCCTCTATCAGCTCTGGAGGAAGGTCCTCATCGTTATCAGTCTTCCCCCAGACTAGGAGCTTCTCTGAGCAGGAACCTTGGGTCCAAAGGATGCATTCTGCTCCCAGTGCTTCTTTCTTGGTGGTATGAGGTCCCCCATTCTCTGCTTGCTTCCCTTTCCTTTTATCCCTTGGAAGATAAAAAGTGGTGTAGGCCACACCCTAGGGAAACCCCCTTTACATTGAACCAGGGATAGGACCTTAGTAAGGGTGTTATACAATTCCACCCTAATCCTCTTTAACATAAAATTACAATCACAAAATAGAGGACAACCACACAATACTGGGAGTCATGGCCCAGCCAAATTAATACACACATTTTTGGAGGGACATAAGTCAATCCATGACACATGGGTAGATATGTATGCATATATGTTTGTAGGCTCAAACAATGAGCTGAAACATGGCAAAGATTGTGAGGATGGTGCAGGAACGGGCAGTGTTTTGTTCTATTGTGCATAGGGCCACTATGAGTCAGAATCAACTCGACAGCACCTAACAACAACAACATGTGTATAGGAAGGCATATGTGCATAAATGCGTGTGTATATGTATTTGTATCTGTAGGCATATGTATATATACATTTGTGTGTGCTGCATATATATCCACATATATAACAAACCACATAGGTGTCACTGTTACAGAAGCTTTCTAGACATATCTGAGCAACTCACAGGATTGGCTTACTGGGTTAAAAGGTTTGGAACCTTAGTCTCTGAGGACAACTCAGTCATTTGGCGTAACATAGTTCACAAAGATGTTCTATGTCCTAGTTTAGTTAGTAGTGTCTGGGGTCTTGAAGGCTTGCTAGCAGCCATCTAAGATACAACTATTAGTCTCTACTTGTGTGGAGCAAAAGAGAATGAAAGAAATAAAAACTGAAGCATGAAAGTAGTCCACGGGTGTAATAGCTCCCATGAATCACAGCCTCTTCTAACCTGAGACCAGAAGAACTGTATGGTGCCCTGCTACCACTACTGACTGTTGTGACCAGGTACACAATAGAAAGTCCTGGTTAGAATGGGAGAAAAATGTACAACAAAATTCAAATTCCTAAAAAAGGCCAGACTTACTGGACTGATAGTGACTAGAGGAACCTCTGAGCCTTTTGCCCTAAGATCACTGTGAGTTTGGAATTGGAGCAATTTCTGTAGGTCACCTTTCAGGCAAATAATTGATCGGCTTATAAAGTAAACAGTATCACCTGTGAGAAATGTGCTCTCTTAAACAATTAATTATATGAGACCAAATGGTCAACAGTTACCCAAAAGGAAATATGAGAAGGCAAAGAGGAGAAGGGAAGATAGATCAATGGAAACAGAACAAGCAGAATGGAAATTATGAGAATGCTGACACAATGTAATAACTGTAACCAATGGCACGGGACAATTTGTATAAAAACTGTTAAAAAACAAACAAAACCAAACGTATTGCCATCGAGTGGATTCTGACTCAATTTTCTGTGTAAACTTTCACTTAAAACACAATAAAATATTTTTTTTGAAAAAACGCTTATTCACAACACCTTAATGAATGTAATTTTCAACGACGTTTATTTTTTGGTGAACTGAGTATTTATAAATAAACGTTTACATATGGAAACCAAATTTTCTTTTTTTTTTAATCGTGATTTAAATGAAAGTTTCTCATACAAAAATTTATACACACATTGCTATGTGACCCTAGCTGCTCTCTCTAAAATGTGACAGCACACTCCTCCTTCTACCCCAGATTTCCTGTGTCCATTTAACCAGCTCCTGTCCCTTTCTGCCTTCTCATCTCACCTCTGGACAGAAGCTGCCCATTTAGTCTCATGTATCTATTTGAGCTAAGAAGCACTTTCTTCATGAGTATCCTTTTATGCCCCATGGTCCAGTCTAATCTTTGTCTGAAGAGTTGGCTTCAGAAATGGTTTCATTTCTTGGCTAACAGAGAGTCCAGGGGCCATGTCTTCTGGGGTCCCTCCAGTCTCAGTCAGACCATTAAGTCTGTTCTTTTTACTAGAATTTGAGTTCTATACCTCACTTTTCTCCTGCTCCGTCAGGGACTCTCCGTTGTGTTCCCTGTCAGGGCGGTCATTGGTGGTAGCCGAACACCATCTACTTCCTCTGGTCTCAGGATGATGGAGTCTGGTTTATGTGGGCCTTTTGTCTCTTGGGCTAATATTTTCCTTGTGTCTTTGGTGTTCTTCATTCTCCTTTGCTCCAGGTGAGTTGGGACCAATTGATCTATCTTAGATGGTTGCTCGCTAGCTTTTAAGACCCCAGATGCCACTCACCAAAGTGGGATGTGGAACATTTTCTTAATAAACTTTGTTATGTCAATTTACCTAGATGTCCCGTGAAAGCATGGTCAGACCTCCACCCCTGCTACTCTGTCCCTTGAAGTGTTTGGTTGTATTCAGGAAACTTCTTAGCTTTTGGTTTAGTTCAGTTGTGCTGACTTCCCCTGTATTGTGTGTTGTCGTTCCCTTCACCTAAGATAATTCTTATCTACTATCTAGTTAGTGAATACCCATCTCCCTCCATCCCCACCCTTGTAACCATCAAAGAATGTTTTCTTCTGTGTTAAAACCATTTCTTGAGTTCTTTTAATAGTGGTCTCATACAACACTTGTCCTTTTGCGACTAATTTCACTCAGCGTAATGCCTTCCAGATTCCTTTGTGTTACGAGATGTTTCGTCAATTCATGGTTGTTCTTTATCATTGCATGGTATTCCATTGTATGAATATACCATAATTTGTTTATCCATACATCCGTTGATGGGCACCTAGGTTGTTTCCATCTTTTTGCTATTGTGAACACTGCTGCAAGGAACATGGGTGTGCATATACCTATTCCTGTGATGGCTCTTATTTCTCTAGGATATATTCCAAAGATTAGGATTGCTTAACCCTACAGTACTTCAATTTCTAGCTTTTTAAGGAAGTACCAAATTGATTTCCAAAGTGGTTGTACTATTTTACATTCACACCAGCAGGGTATAAATGTTCCAGTCTCTCCATAACCTCTCCAACATTTATTGTTTTGTCTTTTTGGATTAATACTAGCCTTGTTGGGGTGAGATGGTATCTCATCGTAGTTTTGATTTGCATTTCTCGAATGGCTAATGATTGTGAGCATTTCTTCATGTGTCTGTTAGTCGCCTGAATATCTTCTTTGGCAAAGTGCCTGTTCATATCCTTTGCCTAATTTTTAATTGGGCTATTTTTTGTGGTTGTTGAGGTTTTACAGTATCTTGTAGATTTTAGAGATTAGACGCTGATCAGATTTGTTGTAGCCAAAAATTTTTTCCCAATCTGTAGGTTGTCTTTTTACTATTTTGGTGAAGTCTTTTGATGAGCATAAGAGTTTCATTTTTAAGAGCTCCCAGCTATTTAGTTTCTCTTCTGGTGTTTGTGCATTGTTAGCAATGTTTTGTATTCTGTTTATGCCATGTATTAGGGCTCCTAGTGTTGTCTCTATTTTTAATTCCATGATCTTTATCATTTTAGATTTTCTATTTAGGTCTTTAATTCATTTTGAGTTAGTTTTTGTGCATGCTGTGAGGTATGGTTCTTGTTTCATTTTTTTGCAGATGGATATCCAGTTATGCCAGCACTATTTGTTAAAGAGACTGTCTTTTCCCCAATTAACAGACTTTGAGCCTTTGTCAAATATCAGCTGCTCATAGGTGGATGAATTTATGTCTGGATTCTCAATTCTGTTCCACTGGTCTATGTATCTGTTGTTGTACCAGTACCAGGCTGTTTTGACTACCATGGTGGTATAATAGGTTCTAAAGTCAAGTACTGTGAGGCCTCCCACTTTGTGCTTCTTCTTCAGTAATGCTTTACTTATTCAGGGCCTCTTCCCTTTCCATGTGAAGCTGGTGATCTGTTACTCCATCTCATTAAAAAAAAGCCATTGGAATTTCGATGGGGATTTCATTGTATCTGTACATCGCTTTGGGTAGAACTGACATTTTCAGAATGTTGAGTCTTCCTATAAATGAGCAATGTATGTTTTTCTACTCATGTAGGTCTCTCTTGGTTTCTCGCAGTAGCGTCTTGTAGTTTTAATTGTGTAGGTCTTTTGCATCTCTGGTTAGATTTATTCCTAAGTATTTTATCTTCTTGGGGGCTATTGTAAATGGTATTGATTTGGTGCTTTCCCTTTTGAGGTTCTCCTTGTTGGTGAAAGGAATCCAACTTATTTTTGTATGTTTATCTTGTGTCCTGATATTTTGCTGAAATCTTCTATTAGTTCCAGTAGTTTTCTTGTGAATTCTTTGGGGTTTTCTGTGTATAAGATCATATTTTCTGCAAATAGAGATAGTTTTACTTCTTCCTTACCAGTATGGATGCGCTTTACTTCTTTTTATAGCCTAATTGCTTTGGCTAGGACCTCCAGCACGATGTTGAATAAGAGTGGTAATAAAGGACATCCTCGTCTGGTTCCCATTCTCAAGGGGAATGCTATCAGACTCTCTCCTTTTAGGATGATGTTGGCTGTTGGCTTTGTATAAATGCCCCTTATTATACTGAGGAATTTCCCTTCTATTCCTATTTTGCTGAGAGTTTTTATCATGAATGGGTGTAGGACTCTGTCAATGCCTTTTCTGCATCAATTGATAAGATCATGTGGTTCTTGTCTTTTGTTTTATTAATATGATGGATTACATTGATTGTCTAATGTTGAACCATCCCTGCATACCTGGTAGAAATCCCACTTGATCATGGTGAATTATTTTTTTGATATATTGTTGAATTCTATCGGCTAGAATTCTGTTAAGGATTTTTGCGTCTATGCTCATGAGGGATATTGGTCTGTAATTTTCTTTTCTTTTCTTTTTTTTTTTTTTGTGGTGTCTTCACCTGGTTTTGGTATCAAGGTTATGCTGGCTTCACAGAATGAGTTTGAGAGTATTCCATCCTTTTCTGTGCTCTGAAATACCTTTACTAGTCATCATGTTAACTCTTCTCTGAAAGTTTGGTAGAATTCTCCAGTGAAACTGTCAGGGCCAGGGCTTTTTTTTGTTGAGAGTTTTTTAATTGCCTTTTCAATCTCTTCTTTTGCTGTAGGTTTATTTAGTTGTTCTACCTCTGTTTGTGTTAGTTTAGCTAAGTAGTGTGTTTCTAGAAATTTGTCCATTTCCTTTAGGTTTTAAATTTGGGTTTTCAAATTTGTTAGAGTAGAATTTTTCATAGTAATCTGTTATGATTCTTTTAATTTCAGTTGGGTCTGTTGTGATATCACCCATCTCATTTCTTATTTGGGTTATTTGCTTCCTCTCCTTTTTTTTTTTTTTTTTTTTGTCAGTTTGGCCAAAGGTTATATGATTTTGTTGATCTTTTCAAGGAACCAGCTTTTGATCTTGTCTTTCAATTGTTTTTCCATTTCATTTAATTCTGCTCTAATTCTTATTATTTCCTTTCTTCTGGTGCCTGAGGGCTTCTTTTGTTGCTCTCTTTCTATTTGTTTGAGTTGTAGGGTTAATGTTTTGATTTTGGCCCTTTCTTCTTTTTGGATGTGTGCATTTATTGTTATGAATTGAACTCTGAGCACTGCTTTTGCTCTGTTCCACAGGTTCTAGTAAGATGTGTTTTCATTTTCATTTGATTTTGTATTTCTTTATTCCATCCTTGATTTCTTTTGTAACCTAGTAGTTTTTGAGCAAGGTGTTGTTCAGTTTCCATGTGTTTGGTTTTTTTCCTTCCTTTTTCTGTTATTGATTTAAACTTTTATGGCTTTATGGTCAGATAAGATGCTTTGTAATATTTCGATGCTTTGGATTCTGTTAAGGATTGCTTTATGGCCTGATATGTTGTCTATTCTTGAAAATATTCCACATGAGTTGGAAAAGAAAGTATACTTGTCTGCTGTTGGGTGGAGTGTTGTTTTTATATATCTAGGAGATCAAGTTGGTTGATTGTGGCATTTAGCTCTTCCGTGTCTTTATTGAGCTTCTTTCTGGATGTTCTGTCCTACACCAAAAGTGGTTTGTTGAAGTCTCCTACTATTATTGTGGAGCTATCTATCTCTCTTTTCATTGCTGTTTGAGATTGTTTCATGTATTTTGGAGCCCTGTCATTGGGTGTGCAGATATTTATTATGGTTATGTCCTCCTGGTGTATTGACCTTTTAATCATTATATAGTGTCCTTTATCCTTTGTGGTGGATTTTCCTTGAAAATCTATTTTGTCAGAGATTAATATTGCCACTCCTGCTCTTTTTTGATTATTGCTTGCTTGATATATATTTTTTTATCCTTTGAGCTTTAGTTTGTTTGTGTCTTTAAGTCTAAAGTGTGTTTCTTGTAGGCAGCATATGGACAGATCATGTTTTTTAATCCATTCTGTCACTCTCTGTCTCTTTATTGGTGCGTTTAGTCCATTTACGTTCAGCGTAATTATTGACAGGTATGCGTTTAGTGCTGTCTTTTTTTGTGTGTGTGTTTTGTTGACAATTTCTTTGTTCCACTTAATTTTCTCTGCTGAGTCATTTTTCTTTGTGTATTTTATTTTCATCTTTTCCATTGTTGATTTTGTATTTGCTGAGTCTTTATGTTTTTCTTGTTTTTTATTTTGATGTGTAGGATTGTTACTTTCCTTTGTGGTTACCTTAATATTTACCCCGGTTTTTCTAAGTTTAAGCCAATCTTTTATTTCTTTATATCGCCTTGACTTCCTCTCCATATGAAAGATGTATGACTACATTTTTTAGTCCTCCTTTTTTGTTTAATGTTGTCATCTTTTACATATTGAAGTCTCTGTTTCCTTATTTTCAGTGTTTTAGCTTTGATTTATTTTTGTGACTTCTCTATCTGGCTTGATATCTGGTTGCTCTGTCCTGTGTTCTAGTCTTAAGTTGTTGTCTGATATAACTGATTTTCTAATCGGAGAACTCCCTTTAGTAGTTCTTGTAATTTTGGTTTGGTTTTTACAAATTCCCTAAACTTCTGTTTATCAGGAAATGCCCTAATTTCCCCATCATATTTGAAAGACAGTTTTTCTGGATATATAACTCTTGGCTGGAAATTTTTTTCCTTCAAGATTTTATACGTGTCATCCCATTGCCTTCTTGCCTGCATGGGTTCTGCTGAGTAGTCCAAGCTTACTCATTGACTCTCCTTTTTGGATGACTTTTCATTTTTCCCTAGCTGCTCTTAAAATTCTCTATCTTTGATTCAGCAAGTTTGACTATATGTCTAGGTGACTTTCCTTTGGGATCTACCTTGTGTGGGGTTTAATGAGCATCTTGGATAGATAGCTTCTCATCTTTCACGATATCAAGGAAGTTTTCTGACAACAAATCTTCAACAATTCTCTCTGTATTTTCTGTTATCTCCCCCTGTTCTGGTACACCAATCACTCTTATGTTATTCCTCTTGATAGAGTCCCACATAATTCTTAAGGTTTCTTCTTTTTTTTTAATCCTATTATCTGATTTTTCCTCAAATAAGTTGGTGTCAAGTGCTTTATCTTCATTCTCACTAATTCTGACTTCCATTGCCTCAGTTCTGCTCCTATGACTCTCTATTGAGTTGTCTAATACTGAAATTTTATTGTTAGTCTTCTGGATTTCTGTTTACTGTCTCTCTATAGATTCATGCAGCCTGTTAAATTTGTCATTGTGCTCTTCTATAATCTTCTTAAGTTCTTCTATTGCTTTGTCTTTATGTTCCTTGATTTGTTCTACATTTTGCATGATCTCCTTCCTGATCTCTTGAAGAGTTGTGTATATTAATATTTTGTACTCTGTCTCTGGTAATTCCAAGAAGTTCTCTTCCTCCAGAAAATGTCTTGATTCTTTGTTTTGGGAACTTGATGAAGCCATTATGATCTGCCTCTTTATGTGATTTGATATTGACTATTGTGTCCAAGCCATCAATAAGTTATTATGTTTATTTATTTTATGTTTGCTTACTGTGTCATATCTTCTTGTTTTGCTATGCCCAAATAGGCTGCTCATGTTAGCTAGTTTGATTATTGGTGCCTTTGAAGCTCTCACATCCTTTCACCAGGCGGTTAGAGGTGTTACTAGGTATGTGAGCCCAGGAGTCCATTCACTTTTCTTGTATGGATTCAGCTCAGGCATCCAGATAGTCGATCACCAAGTGTGTGGTGTAGGCTCTCACCTACAGTCCTAGATGTGCAGGGGTAATTGGAATAGGCATAGGTATCGAGCTGCAGTAGGGGGTCATGCGCTGAGCAAGGCAGGGGGCTGACGGCTGCCCCTGAGTGTCTGGGAAGAAAGTGTCTCCCTGTTCCCTAGAGTGTGTAGGTGGGTGAGTTTTGCAGCCAGACTATGGGCACCCAATGCTGTTGGCTGTAAGGACTGGGAGACACCACCTGTCCTTGTATCCCTGTCGCAGATGTGTAGGTGGTATTGGTGGAGCTTCCAGTCCTCAGGCCCCTGATGTGGGTGGGTGAGAACCCTACTTAATGGGCAGAGTGGCACCAAATGTTACGAATTTGCCACTCCACCATATAGCTGATACAGTGAAGTTAGGATTCAGGTATATACCCTGTTGTACTGTTCTAATTGGGGCATAAACTGTTGAAATGGGGCTGCACAGGTCCATGCAGAGGTGAAAGGCATTCAAAGTCTGTGGACCCCTTATGCCTGTGCCTTAGCAATGGAGCTGTGCCTTTCCTGAGTTCCTGGCTTAGAGGAGCTGGCAGATTATTTTTTCCTGTGTGTTAGTTTGTTCCCTCTCCAAGGCCAGGTGAATGGCTCAGGGTGGGTGATGGGTCCTACTTCTGGTCCAGGGGACATGGGAAGCCAGCCCAGGGCCTGTTGCAGAGCGTGGAGGGTGCACGTAAATGGGAGAGAAGTTTTTCCCAAATGGAGTGCTTTTTGATCCGCGTGTAGGTTAAATGCATGTACTTATCTTTTGCCAATTGAGCACCGCTTTTCACTAGCTCTGGAGGCCTGAGCAGACTCTCTGTCACTTGGTCCCAATGTGGAAAACACGTCCTGCATGCCACTGCTTGCCTCACTGTGCACACCAGCCGATCCGGCCTGCAGGGCGCCGGCTCCTGCTAGGTCAAGTCTGACAACTCCTTGAAGCTTCTGAACTGTCTCTTCCTCCCCCTGCTACTCAGTCCAATTCCTCAACTTTGCCTTTGATGTTCAGGGCTCCTAGATTGTCATATATAATCAATTCACTTGTTTTTTCAGGTCTTTTTTGTAAGAGGGATCACCGGAAGCATCTGACTACTCTGCCATCTTGGCACCTCCTCTTTGGAAACCGAGTTTTCTTGAAGAAAAATAAGAATGATTAAATTTGGCCATAGAAAATGTGTAATCAGTTCTTTATAATGTTTCTTTCTAGGGTTTATTTTGTGTGTTCCTCTAGACACCTGCTAATTTTACAGAGTTCCTTTCTTTTCTATCAGTTAGTATTGAACTTTTTTTTTTTTATAGACTTTTAGAATTGGAGGGCCAACCTCCCCAGATCCTCCATCGCCTCCCCAGATCCTCCATCACCTATTTTACACACAACTTACAGCAGCCTAGGCTATTTTATAAGTAACATTATTGAAAGGTAAATATAATTTAATTGCTTGGGCTCTGTAAACCTTTCCTCCTCATCATGAAATCTCTATCTACAAAAATGACTCGTGCATTTTTACAGCTAGGAATTTCTCTTTCTTTACCACTCTGAAAAGAAAAACCATAGGCATTTACGAATCTCTTTGATTCTAACTGCCTCATTTCCTTTAAACACTGATTACCTCATTTAGGTTTGTTGACTGTATAACTCTAAGTTCCTTTCCCTTTTTTCTGTGTAAGATTCTGAGAATGTACAGAATAGCACCACAGTAGAACTCTTTAGGAACATTTTAAGTACTCTAGAGATTTTTTCAAAGCATCATGCATTTCAGCCTAAATATTTCGAGTCTGAAGAAACACATGCTTCAGGAAGATTTCCACATCCTGGTGGGTGGCTATCTGACTGAAGCTGGGGTATCAGGACTACAGTTTAGAGAATATATGGCTTGAGATGGAGCTGCTGCCTTTCAGACTGAATGTGAATTCAAAAGCATTTCCTTCTAAATTAGAGTTAAGGCTTGTGTGGCCCTTGCTTTGGATGTTAGTGAAAAATCCTTTAACTACTTTGGAAATCTTGAGCCAAGTGGAAAAGGCCCTGATTTTTCCGCAAACCATAGCGATGTTGTCTAAGATGAGTGATGATTACCTGCAAGGAAAATCACTGGGCTCCTTCCAGTCTATTGCTTCATAGTCAAATGTTTCTGCAAAGTCCTAGAAGTAAATTACATTCATTGGACAGAAAGAATAGATCCTGAACCTGAATATCTGTATATATGCACATTTGTAAAAACCCAGAGCAACAGCAAAGACTGAGCGACCATCCAAAACATTAGCATTTGTGCTGGACCCTCACAAGGCCTGTGAGTGGGTTTCCATACATCTTTCATCAATGGCACGAAATCTCTTTCAGCACAGATTCTCCTGTTTTGCCCATACACCACTCTCTCTTCACCTCTCCCTCTGCCCCAGTATATCTTTTATCCAATTCATTCTATAGTGATGCTATTTATATTTTAAGTACCACAGCAAGTGGACTTTTTAGTAAAAAAGAAACTCTTTACCTTCTTTTTCTTTCTTTTCTCAGAGCTAAGGGCACTGGATTTGAATGCAGTGAGAGAGGTGCAGTCTTTTCTACTCATTAGATGTATGGCCTTGGATAAGTCATTTGACATATGTGAGTCTCACTTTCTTCATCTATAAAACTGAGCGAACAGTGCTTACCTCACGAGGACTGACTTATAATGGCTGTGCTCCCGTGAGTGCCTGCTTTTGTCAGACACCATGCAGGATGCTTTTTACACACATTTTTCCCAACAGCTCTCCAAAATAGGTTATTTTTAATCACCACTTTATATATGAGGAAACTGAGGCCCGTAGAAGTTCCTACAGCTACTGAATACCAGAAGTGGATCCTAACCCAGATATATGCTACCACAAAGCAGTTGACCCCCTGGACTATGCTGGTGCTGCCCACTTGTTTCAAGTATTACCTACTACCTATCTTTCTAGTTATTGACAACCTGAATCATATGTGAACTTTCTTTACCTGTTGGACACTGCCCTTTAGAGTATCTGTTTAGAGGCTTTAGCCTCTAAAACTCAGTTATCTTATCACTTGGTTCAGGCTTTTTTTTTTACTTTCAAGTATAGCAGTTTTCAAGTGTAATAGCTGTGTGACCTTGGGTAAGTTACTTAACTTCTCTGTCTCAGTTTCCTCATATAAAGTAGAGATAGTAATATATAACCTAGGGTTGCTGGGAAGATTAAATGAATTATTACATACAGAACACTTAGAACATGGCCTGGAACATATTGCATGCTATTTAAGCGCTGGCTATATAATAGTCATGGTTGCTGAGGTCCCAGCCATGCTCTGCTCTTTCTGAACCCACTTGAAGTATGACATATAACTAGAGTTTCCTTTTCTAACTTTCAGTTGTCATCTCTGAAAATAT
The DNA here is from genome assembly GCA_030035585.1 of Dugong dugon. Taxonomy (NCBI): domain Eukaryota; kingdom Metazoa; phylum Chordata; class Mammalia; order Sirenia; family Dugongidae; genus Dugong; species Dugong dugon. Next base: position 97,970,926 of record CM057462.1, read on the forward strand.
ATTTTTTAAGGTGCTAACTACTGTGTTAGTTACTTAGGCAGGTACATAAAAGAGAAACTTGATACCTTCCTTTGATGTGCATACAGCTGAGTGCAATGTTCCTTAAACTGTGTTCCACAAAACTATTAATAGGATTTATTTAAAAAAAAGATCTTGCTGGCATCATTAAATCTGTGTTATTTTGTACGTCAGATAAATTTGGGAACTGTTATACACTATAACCTCTGCTTAGAGATTCATGCTGCATATTAGCAAATTTAAATGAGAATTTCTGTTGAAAATCTATCTAACTTTGTTTAAACCACTGCTTCCCAAATTATTTTCCCCCTGTTGTTGTTAGGTGCCGTCGAGTTGGTTCCCACTCATAGCGACGCTATATATAAGAGAATGAAACATTGCCTGGTCCTGTGCCATCCTCATGATTGTTGCTGTTTGAGCCCATTGTTGTAGCTACTGTGTCAATCCATCTCGTTGAGAGGCTTCCTTTTTTTCTCTGACCCTCTACTTTACCAAGCAAGATGTCCTTCTTCAGGGACTGATCCCTCCTCATAAGAATGTCCAAAGTATGTGAGACGAAGTCTTGCCATCCTTTCTTCTAAGGAGCATTCTGGCTGTATTTCTTCCAAGGCAGATTTGTTCCTTCTTTTTGCAGTCAATGGTATATTCAATGTTCTTCACCAACACCATAATTTAAAGGCGTCAATTATTCTTCGGTCTTCCTTATTCATTGCCTAGCTTTCCCATGCATATGAGGCGATTGAAAACACCATGGCTTGTGTCAGTCGTACCTTAGTCTTCAAGGTGACGTCTTTGCTTTTTAACACTTTAAAGAGGTCTTTTGCAACAAATTTGTCCAATGCAATGCATCGTTTATTTCCCCCCTACCCTCCCATTTTTTGGAGGAATACCCACATAGTGTTGTCAACACTAGTCCACTAGTCCAGTGGAATCTGGCTTCAGTTATTAAGAGACCACCCAAAGAAATATACTTAAGAAACTTTGTGTTAAATATATGTGTCATAGGAATTCTATCCTTGTAGTAAGCTAAATTACCAGAAGCCTTCTTGTTTAGCTTATCTTGATTCAGACTACTGTAGAATCGCCATCACCGAGTTGCATTTTAATATGTGAGCTCTATTTATCCTGAAGATAGATATAAGAAACAGCCATTTGCAATTCATTTGGACTATTGTAGTCCACTATGTTGAGAACATTATTCTTTATATGGATTAAGGTCTTCTATATTCAAACCTCTATGATGAATTTTCATTTAGAAATCACTACTGGGAACAACTTTGTTTCATTTGAAGAACCAATATTTTCCTTCTTTCTGATGAGAACCTTTTTATAATAGACTCCAAGAAATTCAAAGACCAATTTGAGGCCTAGGAAGGGCAACTTTGTTGTTCTTTGTTCCTAAATTTTATTTATTTTGTTATTGTTATTGAGAATATATACAGCAAAACATACACCAATTCAAGTTTCTACATGTACAATTTAGTGACATTGATTACATTCTCACCCTCCATTTCTGAGTTGTTCCTCCCTCATTAACATAAACTCACTGCTCCCTAATGTTCCTATCTAATCATTCGAGTTGCTCTTATCAATTTAATCCCATTTAGATAGTTCTTAAAAGAGCATAATGCTCAAGGCAGACCATTTCTACTAGTTAAGCTAAAAACTACTGTTTGGTTTTAAGATGAGTTCAGGAGATATTTTTGGTTTAAGGTTTAAAGATTATCTCAGGGCAGTAATTTCAGGGGTTTATCCACTCTCCATGGCTTCAGAAAGTCTAGAATCCATGAAAATTTCTGTTGTGCATTTTCCCCTTTTGATCAAGATTACTCTATGGAATCTTTGATCAAAATGTTCAGTAATGGTTGCTGGGCACCATCCCATTCTTCTGGTCTTATGGCAAAGGAGGCAGTTGTTCATGGAGGCAATTAGCCACGCATTCCACATCCTCCTCCTATTCCTGACTTTCCTTCTTCCTCTGTTGCTCCAGATGAATAGAGACCAATTGTTGTGTCTTAGATGGCTGCCTGAAAGCTTTTAAGATCCCACGCACTACACAACAAACTAGGAGGTAGAACAGAAGCACTAAACACATCATTAGGCCAGTTAATTGGAATGTTCTATGAAACCATGACTGTAAACCTCCAAACCAAGGAACCCAATTCCATGAGGTGTTTCATTCTACATAAGCAGCCTCAGCAGATACTCTTTTTTTTTTTGTCATTGCTGTAAATATATTTATTACACAACTTTTGCCAATTCAACTTTTTACAGGTGTACAACTTATTGACAGCAATTACAATAATCGGCCGTGCAACCCTACCCTTAATCAACGCAATTTTCCCACCACTGTTAACCCCCCTTTCCTCCCTCCCTTCCACCCCTGGTAACTACTAATAAACTTCAGTCTCTATACATTTGTCTCTTTATATAAGTGAGCTCATACAATATTTGTCCTTTTGTGATTGGCATATTGCTCAGCATAATGTCTTCAAGCTCCATCCATACTGTAGCATGTATGAAGACTTATTTCTCTATTGGCTGAGTAGTATTCTACTGTACGTATTTTCTTCATTTTGTTTATCCATTCACCTGTTGATGGACATTTAGGTTGTTCCCACCTTTTGGCTATTGAACTTTGTTTTTCTTTATGTGCCATTTTTACATTCTTATTTTCCCTGATGTTAGTGTTCTATTTCTATTTAAATATTTTATTGTAATGTGGTGCAAGTTCTTTGTGGAAACACGTAAAATATAATTAATAGAAAGACATTAAATAAAAATCACCTTAAAAGGGAAACACTTGCTATCAAAGCAAGCAATTGCAACATAAAGTTCTGCAAGAGGTAAGTGCAAAGTGTTAAGAAGCTCAGAAGAACTCAGTGGTAGGAGTAGGAGAGGGAAGAAAGCTTCAGAGAGGACCTAATAGTTGAGATGTCTCCTGAAGGAAGACAGGGAAGCCATTCACCAAGCAAAGCAGAAGGACTTCTTATTAAGAGAAGAGAATCTCTAAAGGCAAAGAAGCAAGAGAGTGTTTCTTTAATATTTAGGGATTGGATGGTAGTGTGGCAGATCTGAAACAGAGCTGTTGGGCATGATGAAGCAGAAGCTGTTGAATAAGTTCTTATATTGAGCAGATCCTTCTCATCCCCACAATGATGAGAAATATACCTTCTGAGTCATGAAGACTCTTGGACCCTTTAACAGTCTCCTCCCATAACCTTTGATGGTGTCTCTGTGTTTGGAAACTTCTAGACAAACTAAGATAACAGTGGTTTATAATTTTCAAGAACCAAAACTGAGATTATAGAATGAGTTGGATGGGTAGACAAGGAGAGTCATAAGCTGTGGTTGTATGCAGTGTTCTGGGAAGAAATTACATTATAATGGATTTTGAAGGGTTTGTTTTCATCTGATGCTGTTATATCTGATTGTATACACTATCTATCCATAAACCATCAAGGAGGTTTTGTTGATTGAGAGAAGTTAATTGGCTGTGCCATTTTGTGCATGTATTATCTACTTAATAACAAAGGAAGATATAGTCTTTTCTCTGTTTTTTTTTTTTTTTTTTTTTTAGTTGAACGCTTCTTCTGCAAGCTGTTGTTTCAGTGTGTTTCATTATATCATTGTCTCCACGGAAATTCACAGAAAACTCTAACTTTTCTGGTTCATACTGCAGTAAAAAGACATCTTTGTAACTCTGCCAACAGATGACAGCTACAGGAAGGATCCAGTCAGTGCTGATTCCAGTTGTCTTTTCTTCTTTTTTTGTCAGGAACATTATGGTAGTTGGGGTCCCTCTGCCCCACATCTCCCCCAACACAAATTCTGTTTTTCTGAAAGGATATTTTCTGGATGATTATATCTGTCTGATATTGTCTCTGAATTATCATTATTGCTTTATCTTTTTTAATCCATAGGATGTATATATTTGTATCTATTCATTGTAAAAATGATGGGTTTTATACATAAAAGCATCACTTGTACAAAATCTCACTGGGGAAAAATAATCAATCCACCCTGTCATGTGACGTCATAGGACTTAAGAACTCTTTGATGCTTTGTCTGGAATTTTTATTTTTTTAACTCAACCTTTAGTGCTAAGCAGATGTAAGATACATCACAGGACTTCATATACATCCTGAGAGGAGTACTGATTTTACTCTTTTGAAATTCCTAATCCACTAGGGTAAATTCTCAGTATTCTAAAGATATCCTCTCCCACATAGCCTAAAAACCCTTTACTAGTGCTGGTAGCTTTTGGTGATTGGAATATTCTTCTTATTAGTAATAGTAGAATTTTTAATCTATTTGGAAATATTTGCAAAAATATTGTTTGGTTCCTGCCAAAGATAAATTTTATTTGTATGTATTGATAATTGGAAATTGAAATAAAAAATACCATTTACTATAGCATTAAATCATATAAAATACTCTGGAGTAAATTTGATGATATATGTACAATACCTCTACAAGGGAAAAATATGAAGTATTGTTGAGAGAAGTTCAAGATGACCCAAATAAATGGAGAGATATATCATGTTTATGGATCAGAAGATGAAATATTTTTATCAGTTCTACGTTAATTGAGCTATAGATTTGATGTAGTCCAAATTCAAATCTCAACAAAATTTCTTAGCTAAAATGACTCTCTCTCTTCCATATATTTTATATGGAAATGGAAATGCAAAGGACCTAGGACTGCCAAAACAATTTTGAAAAAGAACAAAGTTGGAAGACGTATACAAACTGATGTAAAATTTTATTATAAAGCTACAGCAAACAATGCAGTGTGTATTGCATAAGGTAGACATCTAGGTCAATGGAACAGACTACAGAATCCATAAATAGACAACACATTTAAGGTCCATTGATTCTTGACAATTGTGTGAAAGTAATTCATGGATTTGTTGAGAAGACTCAACAAATGGTGCTGGGACAATTGGCTATCCATGTGCACATAAATGCACTTAAACCCTTTCTCACACTATGTATAAAAATTAACTTGATATATAAGCACTATACTACAAAATTTCTAGAAGAAATTATAGGAGAAAAAGATTATGACTTTGGGTTAGGCAAATGTTTCTTAGAATATAAAAAGCACAAAGTATAAAAGAAAATGATATTGAACTTCTTTAAAATTAAAAACTTTTAATCTTCAAAAGACACTGTAAAGAACATGAAAAGGTAAGTCACATACTGAGAGAAAATATTTGCAAGAACATATAATAAAGGACTTGTAATCAGAATATATAAACAACTGTTAAAACTAAATAAAAAGAAGAGAACCTGAAAATTTAGACACTTAACAAAGGGAAAATAGAAATGATAATAAGCACACGAAAAATGATCAACTTCGTTACTTATTAGGGAAATGCCAACTAAAACCACAGTGAGCCCCCACCACATACACACTCAAACCCAAAAACCAAACCCACTGCCGTCAAGTAGATTGTGACTCTCTACACTAGAATGACTAAAATTAAAGAGACTGACAATACTAAATGTTGACAAGGATACAGAGAAACTAGAACTCTGATATTTGCTAGTGGGAATGCAACATGGTACAGCCACTTTAGAAAACAGTTTGGCAGTTACTTATACGGTTAAACATACATTTATCGTAAAAAACCAGTTGATTATGACACCTGATAACCCCATGTGTGTCAAAGTAAAACTGCTCTCTAGGGTTTTTAATGGCTGATGTTTAGGAGGTAGATCACCAGGTCTTTCTTCTGAGGCACCTCTGGGTAGACTAGAAACTCCAATCTTTAGGTTAGCAGCTGAGTGCATTAACCGTTTGTATTACCCAGGGACTCCATACTTAACCGTAAAACTGAAAACCAAACTCGTTACAGTTGAGCTGATTCCAACTCATAGCGACCCTACAGAACAGAGTAGAACTGCCCCATTGGGTTTCCAAGGAGCAGCTGGTGGATTCAAGCCACTGACCATTGCATGACCAGGGCTCCATACTTACCATAGAACCCATAATTCCACTCCAAAGTATTTATCCAAGAGAAATGAAAACATATACCCACACAGATTTGTTCATAGTACCTTTTTTCATAATAGTCATGAACTGGAAGCAATGCAAATGTCCATCAAGTGGCAAACAGGTCACAAACAAATTGTGGTCACATCCATAAAATGCAATACGACACAGCAAATAAAAGAAACTACTAATACACATGCAACATGGATAAATCTCAAAAGCTAAATAAACAAAGCTAGGCACAAAAGCCTACGTAGGTTATGAATCCATCTCTACGAAATTCTAGTAAAGGTAGACTATTGTTACTTAAAGCAGATCAGTGGTTGCCATGTGGGAGAAGGGGATTGACTGTAAAGGGGCTTGAGGAACTTTTTGAAGTGATGGAAATATTCTATATCTTTATTGTAATGGTGACTACAGGTATTTAAACATTTTCAAAATTTATCAAATTATACACTTGATATGAGTGAATATTTTAAATACAAAGTATACTCAAAAAAGCTAGTTTTAAAAATATAAAGACACCACTGTTTTTTATTAAAACAAACAAACCCGTTGCCATCGAGTGGATTCAGACTCATAGCGACCCTACAGAGAATTTGGAAATGAGAAGTCCAGCGTTGGTCCAGCAACTCAATAGTATCAGTTGATTTTGTGTGTGATTCTCTTTGCGTTTTCTTCTGGTTCTAAGGTGGCTTACATAGCTCAAGGCGTCAAACAGCAGGATCTAAAACAAGACAGGGGTGGTGCTAGACTAAACCCAAACCCATTGCTGTCAAGTCAATTCCGAATCATAGTGACACTATAGGACAGAGTAGAACTGCCCCATCAAGTTTCCAAGGAGCGGCTGGTGGATTTGAACTGCCGACCTTTTGGTTAGCAGCTGAGCTCTTAGCCACTATGCCACCAGGGTTTGGATGATTCAAAAAAGCTTTTTCCTTATGTGGGTATTTTATTTTATCCTGGAGCAATGTTATTCCTAGGAGCTCCTAGAAGACTTCTAGAATGATCCATTGGTGAAGAAAAATAGTATTTCTCTGACTGGTTTATTATGTCAACCCTAATTCATCTCTTGGAGCTAGGGCAAAGGCCCACTTTCCCTAAGTACAGGGATGGGTACAGCTTATGTAAAGCCTGAAGATCCTTTAAAAGAATACAGAATTCTAAACACCAACTTGCTATGACCCCTTCTGCAACCTCGGAAGCAACCCTGTAAGTGAGGAACCCTGAAGCTTGATCTTTATTAGCTTCACAGTAACTGTTGCCATTGAATCAGCTCTGACTCATGGTGACCCCATATGTGTCAGAGTAGAACTGTGCTCCGTAGGGTTTTCAATGGCTGGTTTTTCGGAAGTAGATTGCCAGGACTTCCTTCTGAGTCACCTTTGGGTGGATTCAAACCTCCAACTTTTTGATTAGCAGCTGAACAAATTAATCCTTTGTACCACTCAGGGACTCTAGCTTCACAGTAAGCCTCTCTATACCTGAATACTTGCTACCCACCCTTTGAACATATTCAAAGCTTTGTTGGTAAGGAAGAGAGATTTCTGACAGCTGGTGGTAGTCAATCAACAGTTTCTGCCACAATTACCTTCCTCCAGGAAGTTTGGAATCTTGGAAAATTCTCTAAGGCCATGAAGGTAGAAATTATGGAAACTCTAAACTGATAGGTAGGATCATTGCCATTTAAATTTCCTTCACCATTTAGAATTACTGTTAAATGCCAGCTCCTTTGTAGGTCTGATAAAAGCAGTAGCATATAATAGAAAGAGCATATTTGAGGTTTTGTTTAGAGTTTCCTTTTCACTATTTTTAGCTGCATGACCTTAGTCAAGTTTTTTTTTTATATTTCTGGGCCTTAATTTATTGTTGTTGTTAGCTGCTGTAGAGTAGGCCTGGAGTCTTGGCAACCCAGGCACAATGGAACAAAACACTGCCCAGTCCTGCATTATCCTCATGATCGATTGCAGGTTGGACCACAGTGATCCACAGGGTTTTCATTGGCTGATTTTCTGAAGTAGATCACCAGCCCTTTCTTCCTAGTCCACTTTAGTCTAGGAGGACTGCTGAAATCTATTTAGCTCACAGCAACACTCAATCCTCCACTTACAGACAGGGAGTGGCTGCCCATGAGGTGCATAAGCCAGTAATTGAACCTAGGTGGGTCCTAATTGCCTTCTTTATAATGGAGATAATGGTAGATAGGCAAAAGTCTGTGAGATTTGCTAAATTTGAAATAAATCTATTCACCTTTTCCCTGACAGATAATGCTCTCTCCCGAGGAAGTATCATGGAAATCTTGGAAGGAGCATCTTTTCTGTATTGTGATCCCTGCTTTCAATTCATCACGTGAGGCTTTGTTCTTTCCTTTTTCCATCTTCCCTAGGCCTTCACTACTAGATGAATTTAAAAAAAATGACCATTTAATTCCAAAAAGCCAAGTTACAGATTGTTGGGTGGGTGGTGAGAAGCAGTATATTTTCCTTTCAAGAGCTTATTTAGGGTGATTGTTAACATGTATCCTTAGTGATTAAATCATTAAGGGAGAACATAATTTGTGAAATAATGTTTTCTCAAGCTACTCAATTTTTTAAGCAGCACACAGCAAACATCAACTCATAGCTTTTATTCTGACTGATCTGAATTCCTATTACCAAACACTTCATAAATAATTCAAAAGGAAAACAATGGGTAACTCATGTTATATTTTTCTTTCATAAATAATGCTTTCAAACCATCAAGTCCTGTCTTCACAGCAGCTTGTGAAATGGAGACTTGCCCACTCTTTGGTTAAATTTAATCAGTGCCATCAGAAAAGAAATACACATATCACGTAATACTTAAGACAGGCTGCCTCCTTTTATTGAGTACCTTCTGGATGTCAGGCACTATTCTAGGCACTTTACATATCTTACTTTATTTAATTTTTACCATAACCCTGCAAAATAAGTATTGTTTCTTCCATTTGACAAACAAGGAAATTGAAACTGAATAAAATGTTAAATAACCGGCCCCAGGCCGTGTAGTTTAAAACAAACAAATAAGCAAACAAACAAACAGATATCAAGAACTCAAAGCCAGTTCTGATTCCTGACCAGTGTCCTTATCCACCATGCCTGTGCTACCCATCACCACCACGCCACACTGCCACTTGATAAATGAGTGCTACCCGGAAGGCAGAAGTTTGGAGCTCTTAGTCCATGTCTCCCTGACACTAATTTTTATGGGTTCAGAGTGGAGTTTTCATGCCTTAATCCTACCACTCACTCTTTTCTCCCTCTGGGGATCCCTCCTAAAGGGTCTTGACAGTAGAAATAATTGCCAGATGGTAAGCAAGTAAGATCCAAGGAGCTTCAAAATGCAGGGTCTGTAGTCATAAGGGAATCCCTAAGGTTTGCAGATGGTTAAATGCTCAGCTGCTAACCGAAAGGTTGGTGGTTCTTGTCCACCCAGAGGTACCTTGGAGGAAAGGTGGTTTACTTTTCTTTTTAATATTTTATTGTGTTTTATGTGACAGTTTACACAGCAAATTAAGTTCCCATTTAACAGTTTTTATATAAATTGTTCCATAACATTGGTTACAATTTTCATAATGTGTCAGCATTCTCATTATTTCCATTCTGTTTGTTCTGTTTCCATTGATCTAGTTTCCCTTCCCATCCTTGCCTTCTCATCTTTGCTTCTCGGTAAATGTGGACTGTTTGGTCTCATATAATCAGTTGTTTAAGGGAGCACATTACTCGCGGGTGACATTGTTTATTTTATAAGCTGATCTATTATTATATAGGTGACCTCCTGGAGTAGCTTCAGAGCCAAGTTCAAGGGTATTTTAGAGTGATAATCTCAGGGGTTCCTCTAGTCTCTATTGGTCTAGTAAGTTTGGCCTTTTTTTTAGGAATTTGAGTTTTGTTCTATGTTTTTCTCCCGTTCTGTCTGGAATCACCGGAACTTTCCTCTGAGGCACCTCTGAGTGCCTTTTGGTTAGCAGCCAAGCACGTTAGCCATTTTTACCACCCAGGGATTCTTTCTCCTACATATGGGAATCATATTTACAAAGTCAATATGGCCTTAATGTAAAATTTCTTTTAAAAACCTCCAATGGTCCTCTATTTCTGTCAGGATAAAATATAAACCCTTTGGCATAGTGTTTGAAACAATATGAGCACAGCCTTCCACTCCAACCATATCTCCTGAAAGTCCCCCTATCCTTAACCCACTCCAGCCACACAAATTTTATCATGATTCTTTTAATATGGCCAACGCTTTGCATGCTTCCACACCTTTGTCATTGTTTACTCTCCCTGAATGTCCTTACAGCCTTCCATGTACCCTCCACCCACTCTCAAGCTCACACTCCTCCATTAAAACTTGGTCAGATATTATCTCCTAGGAGCCCTGGTGGTGCAGTGGTTGCTCGGCTGCTTACAGAAAGGTCAGTGGTTCCAATCCACCGCCTGCTCCACTGGAGAAAGATGTGGCAGTTGCTTTCGTAAAGATTACAGCTTTGGAAGCCCTGTGGGGGCAGTTCTACTCTGTCCTGTAGAGTCACTATGAGTTGGAATTGACAGCACACAACAACAATGTGACTCCCTCAGGCAGGATTAATGATGTGTCTGGATTTAGCACTTTCCACATGGTACCATAATTATCTGTTTCATGACTTCTTTCTTTGCTAGAATATCAGTCCCTCCAGAGGGAGACTCTTGACTTTTTTCCTCTGTAGCTTCAGTAGCTGCCACTGCCTGGCTACAAGTAGGTGCTCAGTAAATGTCTGATTGAGTGAATGAACACTTTGATTAATCTTCTCCTCAGCCTATCTCTGTGTTGATGAGAAGCATGAGAGAAATGAGTCACTGGGCTGGTAGGGACAGAGCTGATATGGAAATCCAAGGTGCCACTGCATCAAGCCCTATGTGTCTTCTGTGCTAGACCACACTTGGCTGGTTGTGACAAGGCAGCATTTTAACAACGTTTTTGACAAGCAGTCAGCCTTGGAGGCACATGTCTTTGTTTGCTCAATTTCTTAACCTTAATGGTTGACTTCTTTTCTTCTCAGTGGGGTTCCTGTAGCACTGGAAGCGTAGTGAAGCAGGTTCACAGAAAGGAAAATGTGAAATCTGTGCTGACATTTATCTGCATTTCAGCAAGGAATTTGACAGATTCTCATGATAGGTCGATAGACCAGATGGAGAAACACTGCTTGGGTAAAAGTAGTGTTTAGGGGTTTAGCACCTGGTCAAACTGTTGTGCCCAGATATCTACACATTGGGGTTCTTGCTCCCGGAATGCACTCATTCCTCTGCTCAGTCTTTCTGGATCTACTGAGGCACTGACCAAGTTCTACCTCCTCCCAGAAGCCGACCTTGACTATTTTAGTCTATAATAACAAATAATTAAAAATAATTTATGCTTTTTTTCCCTTTGAGTTTCACATGTCTTAATTTAACAATCCCCAAACCTCTTTAGAACAGGCCCTGTATTTCATTATTTTCTCTTCCAGAGCACCTTTATGTTGTCGTTGTTAGGTGCTGTCGAGTCAGTTCCAGCTAATATCGACCCTGTGTACAACAGAACGAAACACTGCCCAGTCCTGTGCCATCCTCACAATCATTGCTATGTTTGAGCCCATTGTTCCAGCCACTATGCCAATCCATCGCTTTGAGGGTCTTTCTCTTTTTAGCTGATGCTCTACCTTACCAAGCATGATGTCCTTTTCCAGAGACTGGTCCCTCCTGGCTACTTATCCAAAGTATGTGAGGCAAAGTCTCGCCATCCTCGCTTCTAAGGAGCATTCTGGCTGTACTTCTTCCAAGATGGATTTGTTCGTTCTTTTGGCAGTCCGTGATATATTCAATATTCTTCACCAACACCGTAATTTAAAGGCATCAATCTTCGTCAGTCTTCTTTATTCATTGTCCAGCTTTCGCACACACATGAGGCGATTGAAAATATCATGGCTTCGATCAGGTGTACCTTAGTCCTCAAAGTGAAATCTTTGCTTTTCAACACTTTAAAGAGGTCTTTTGCAGTAGATTTGCCCAGTGCAATAAGTCATTTGATTTCTTGACTGCTGCTTCTATGGGTGTTGATTGCAGATCCAAGTAAAATGAAATCCTTGACAACTTCAATCATTTCTCCATTTATCACGATGTTGCTTATTGATCCAGTTGTGAAGATTTTTGTTTTCTTTATGTTGAGGTGTTATCCATACTGAACGCTGTAGTCTTTGGTCTTCATCAGTAAGTGCTTCAAGTCCTCTCCATTTTCAGCAAGCAAGGTTGTGTCATCTGCATATCGCAGGTTGTTAATGTGCCTTCTTCCAATACTGATGCTGTGTTATTCTTCATATAGTCCAGCTTCTCGAATTATTTGCTCAGCATATAGATTGAATAAGTATGGTGAAAGGATGCAACGCTGACACACACCTTTTCTGTTTTTAAACCACACTTATTCACTTGGTCTGCTCAAACGATGGCCTCTTGGTCTATGGACAAGTTCTGCATGAGCACAATTAAGTGTTCTGGAATTCCCATTCTTTGCAATGATATCCGTAATTTGTTATAATCCACATGGTCAAATGCCTTTGCATAGTCAATAAAACACAGGTAAATATCTTTCTGGTATTCTCTGCTTTCAGCCAAGATCCAGCTGACATCAGTAATGATACTACTTGTTCCATATCCTCTTCTGAATCCAGCTTGAATTTCTGGCAGTTCCCTGTCCATGTACTGCTCCAACAGTTTTTGAATAATCTTCAGCAAAATTTTACTTGCATGTGATATTAATGATATTGTTCAATGATTTCTGCATTCTGTTGGATCATCTTTCTTTGGAATGGGCACAAATATGGATTTCTGCTAGTCTGTTGGACAGGTAGCACCTTTATAGGTCAGGCATAATGGAAAGATCATAGGACCTAGAGTCAGACAGGCATGGGTCAAATTTCTGCTCTACAATGAATTAGCTAAGTAATTAGCTAATTAGCCTGTGTTTTGTCCTTCATGTGTAAAATAGAGTCAAGAACATTTTTGACCCATAAATGAAATCATTCTTCATGTCTTAGCTTATGATCACTTCTTCAGGGAAACTTCAGACTGTGTACCAAAATCAAAACCAGATGCCATCAAGTCAATTCTGACTCATGGCAACCCTGTGTGTTTCAGAGTAGAACTTCTCCATAGGGTTTTCAAGGCTGTGACCTTTCAAAAGCAAATCACCAGGCCTTTCTTCCAAGGTACCTGTGATTGGGTTAGAACCACCAACCATTCAGTTAGTAGCTGAGCACTTAACCATTTGCACCTCCCAGGGACTCCTCAGGCTACATTAGCTCCCCATAAAATGCTCTCATAACACCCTGTTCTTATCTTTTTATGTCTCTTGCAATAAATTACACTTTTTAATTTTATAGGTAATTATTTGTTAAAAGTCTTACCTGTTAAACTCTTTGTGAGGTCAGGGATCATGTTTGTGTTTATACTCCTGTATTTCTAGCACCTAACAGAAGACAGGAACCATGGAAGACATTCAGTAAATGTCTTTTTGGATAATAAATAAACTTAGCATTGCCTATGTGGTCCTGTGTACCTCAGAAGTCCCATTTTGAGCTAGCCTTGTATTTACTTTCCATATTTCAGCCACGTTGATCTTTTTTTAAGTTCCTGTAAGGTTTCTTTCTTTTTTTCCCTCTTTGGGGCTTTGTCACATGCTTTTCCTTCAATCCGGAATAGAATGTTCCTGGTCTCCTCTTACCTCAATCTTTGCCTAGCTAATATCTATTCTTAAACACATCCTTCGCAGGCCTCTCCTTAAATACCTCTTCCAAAGGGAAGACTTCTTTGTACATTATCATACCTACTCCCACCTTAGATCCTAACTCTGTTAAGCCCCAATTAAACATTCACAGCTTCTTTATTGTCCTTATCATAATTAAAATTATTTATTTAATGTACATTCCTAATTCATGGTAAGGTCCATGGGATCAGACTGTATTTACTGCTATAGGAATCCCTAGGGTCTAGCACAGTGCCTGGTATATATGTACTAATAAATATTTATTGCCCAAGGAATATAGGATCTTTAACTGCATGCAAGAAGACTTGGAAACAGAGATAGGGAAACCAACAGGGTTGTTGTGACAGACTGAAAGATGGTCACCAAAATCTATTTTCTCTTCTTCTTGGACACAAGGCTAGAGTATATGTCATGCTTCCCTTGCAGTTAGATGTGGCTATTGGATAGAATTTTAGCAAAAGTGTTGTGTGCTTTGTGCTCTCCAGATCTGGAACATACAGAGTTCCTACTCATACTTCTCCATATTGTTTTTTTCTTTGGCTGGCTGAAATAAAGATGGCCATGGTGACCTTGGAAGCCACATGTTTAAGATTTCAGAGCTTCCATTAGCCTGAGTCTCTGAATGTCCACATGGAGGAGAGCTGCATCTGTCTTGCTGGCCAGTAACACCTGCCTTGGGCTGTCACATGAGTGATAAATAAGTTCCTCTTGTATTTGAGCCATTCTACATTTTGGAGTATACAGTGGTTAAGAGCTATGGCTGCTAATCAAAAGATCGGCAGTTTGAATCCACCAGCTCCTCTTTGAAAACCCTATGGGGGCAGTTCTACCCTGTCCTATAGGGTCACTATGAGTCAGAATCGACTCCACGGCAATGAGCTTGGTTTTTGGTTTATAACTAGTGTTACACTAACTGATAAAATAGCTATTATAACATATGTGAAGGATTGTTTTATGGTAGAGAGAGTACACTTTGTGAAATGGGCTGAATATGTTCAAAGGCAGTAGTTCTCAAAATGTTAGCAGTCACCATCACCATCCCCCTGGGGACTTGTAAATGCAAATTCTCAGGCCCTAGCCCAGACCTACAGAACCCAAAACTCTGGGAGTAGGGCCAGCATTCTGTGCTTTAACAAGTCCTACATGGAATTCTAATACACACTCAAGTCTGAGAACAACTGGACTTTGAATATAGGAAGCTTAACCCTTTAGAGCTTTGTAATTTTGGACAAGTTATTTGATTTCTCTGAGTTGTAATTTTTTAAGTAAAATATGAGTGATGAAATCTACTCTGTGGAGTTGTTTTGAGAGTTTTGTTTTTTTTTAGTGCTATTTATAAAGTCCCAAGTACATCATGAATTCCCAAGTCATATCTGCTCCCTTTCTTCCCCTTTCTGTGTGGCTCCAGGTCAGACTGGGCAACGGTTAGGATTCTAGGAATTGGAGGAACAGGAACAAATAGAACATCATGTGTGTACCATGTAGAAGTGAAGATGTCCTGGGCTACTGTGCTAAGCTTTAAGAGAACAGGTACAGTTTGTAATAGATTAGAAATGCTAGCCTGCTCTGTTCATAAAGTTAGGTCTACCTGTTCAATGCTTAATATCTGTTTTAACCTGATGATTTTTAGAACATTTTCTTCAGCCACTAACCTCTTTGTTCTTGGCAACTATACATGTAAGGGGCTTAAAATAGCTCTTGGTACCTGTTAAGCTCTCAGTATGAGTTAACTGGAGCCCTGGTGGCACAGTGGTTAAGAGCTCAGCTGCTAACCAAAAGGTCAGCAGTTCGAACCTACCAGCCGCTCCTTGGAAACCCTATGCGACAGTTCTACTCTGTCCTGTAGGGTCACTGTGAGTCAGAATCGACTCAGTGGCAACAGGTTTTGGTTTATGAGTTAACTGAGGACAGTGGCTGTTCAGTGGTAGAATTCTTGCCTTCCATGAGAGACACCCAGGTTTGATTCCCAGCCAATGCTCCTCAAGCGCAGCCAGCACCCATGTTGCTATAATGCTGAATAGGTGTCCATGGAGTTTCCAGACTAAGACAGACTAGGAAGAAAGGCTTGATAATTTACTTCTGAAAATCAACCAATGAAAACCCTGTGGCTCACAATGGTCTAATCCTGTTGTGCATGAGGTTTGCATGAGGTCTGCATGAGGTCTGCATGAGGGGCTGACTCAATGCCAACAATAATAATGATTTAGCTTGTCACTGTTAGACTCTAAATTCCATGAGGCCCAAGGGTTTTTGTTTGTTTTATTTACGGCTGTATGCTCAGCATGTAAACCAGTGCCCGATATAGAGCATGTGCTCAATAAATACCTGTTGAATGAATAAATTAAATAATATCTGTTATGTAAATTGAAGTCTTTTACATATAGTTTCCTTTCTCCTGCTTCTCCACCTACCCACTGTGACTTCAGTTTAGAACAATTCTATGGAATCCTTCTTGCCTTCTAGCCCAGTATGCCCAAACTTTAATGGACATGTTAAAATGCAGATTCTGATTCAGTAGATCTGGGGTGAGGCCTGAGATTCTGCATTTCTAACAACCTCCCAGGTGATGGCGGTGCTGCTTTGTTGTTGTGCGCCATGGAGTTGATTCAGAATCATAGCTACCCTATATAATAGAGTAGAACTGCCAGATAGGGTTTCCTAGGCTGAAATCCTTATAAGAACAGATTGCCATGCCTTTTCTCCTGGCGAGTGGCTGGTGGGTTTGAACTGCTGATCTTTCAGTTAGCAGCCGAGTGCTTAACCATTGCTCCACCAGAGCTCTAGCCTGTGCCAAATTTATTCCCGCCTGTTCAGACTCCTATAATTCCATCAGTCATTATTCTTGTTAAAGCTTAATAATCCCCTTTAATTTGCAGAGTTCTCTGGGAAAGACATGGCTTTTGAGTTGTTGTATTGATCTAGTGTATTTTGGGTGAATGAGTTTCCAGTTGTTTTAAAGGTAGTTTTGTATTTTGGGGACACTTAACTTTTTATTACGGAAAATTTTATATGTAGATAAAAGTGAAGAGAATAGGATAATAAACTTTCACATACCCATTACATCAATTCAACAATTAAGTATCTTTAAAATATAAGAAGTCTTAAAAATATAACCACAATCCCATTCTCAGAATCCTATTCTTGTTCCCATTAGCTAATAATAATTTCTTAATCATCAAATAACCACTCGGTGTTCAAATTTCCTGATTGCCTTTAAAATTTTTTAATTGTTTTTATATTTTAGCAGTTGGTTTGTTTGCTCGAATCAGGATCCAAACAATGGCTGCAGATAGAATTTGGTTAATATGTCTCTTAAGATTCTTTTAATCTATAGATTCCCCTACCCTCCACCTTTTTTTTTAACTTACCGGTTTATTCGGTGAAGAATACAGGTCATTAGTCCTACAGACTTTTCCACATTCTAGTTTTTGATGTCCTATGTCTATATCATCATAATGTTCTATGTCTAGAGGCTCGATCTGTTTCAGGCTCTATTTTTGGCAAGAATGCTTTATAATTTCTGTGAGACGACAGTTTTTAGTTGGGAGTGAGCTGACTACTACTGGCTACCGGAGAGTTAGGAGGGATTCACCAAGTGTTCACAGTTGGGAAGCTATGGGCCACAGTTTTGGAAACCCTGGTTTTTCCTAAGGTGGCTGAAGATGGTGTATTAATTTCTTAGGGCTGCTATAACAAAACATTACAAACTAGGTGACTTAAAACAACAGAAATTTATCCTTTCACAGTTCTGGAGGCTAGAAGTCCAAGATCAGTGTGTTGGCATGTTGATTCCTTCTGAAAGTTCTGAGGGACAATCTGTTCCATGCCTGTCTTTTAGTTTCTGGTGATGGCTGGCAATCCTTGGTGTTCCTTGGCTTGTGGCAACATAACTCTAAATCTTTGCCTCTATCTTCACGTGACTATCTTTTTCCTGTTTTGTGTCTCTCTGTGTCTCTTCTCCTCTTTTTATAAGGAGACCAGTAATATTTAATTAGGGTCCATCCTACTCTAGTATGATCTCATGTTAACTAATTACATCTGGAAAGACACTATTTCCAAATAAGGCCACATACACAGGTACTGAGATTAGGACTTCAGTATATCTTTGTGGGGGACACAAGTCAACTTATAACAGATGGTAACTTGTCAAAAATACCTGACTCAGGGAACTACCTGGAAATGCTTGTAAGGTCATATCTACTGGCTTCTTAAGACAGTGGTATGAGTGTTGACACAAGAACTATCTCGGATTCTAAAGAATGGAAAGAAGTTTGCAAATACCATTAGATTCCTGGAATTAATGCAATCGCTAGACCTTAGGAATTAAGAAAGGAATTAAGCCTACTGGTTTTGATCCAGATAATAATAAGTACTAACCCTTATATTGTGTTTACTGAATGCCAAAAGTTAAGTAACTTGTTCCAGAACTCATAATGAATAAACACTAGAAGAGGGAGTTTGACACCAGAAGTCAGATTCCAGAGTTTGCTTACTGAATGCCAGAGGTTAAATAACTTGTCCCAGAAGCCATGGTGAATAAATGTCAGAGGTGATAGTTTAATACCAGAAGTCAGATTCCAGAGTCTGTCAACACAACCACTATGCTATGCTTATGTATATGTCATTCCTCTGCTTAAAACCCTTTAGTGTCTCCTCATGAAAACATCCAAACTAATTAACATGGTGTACAAGGATCCCTGATGGTGCAACAGTTAAGAGCTTGGCTGCTAACTAAAAAGTTGGTGGTTTTAACCTACCCAGCAACTCTGTGGGAGAAATACCTGATAATTGGCCTTCATAAAGTTTGCAGCCGAGAAAACCCTATGGGACAGTTCTGCTATGTCCCATGGGGTCACTAGGAGTAAAAATTGATTCAACAGCACCTAACAACAATACAAGGTTCTTCATTCATGGACCTTGCTTACTTTGGCAGCTTCATCTCTGGACATCACCTACTTCCTCTCCTACCCATCTCTAGAAACATAGAAAATACCTGATGCAATCACACCGAAATTCTTTTAGTTCTTTAAATGCATCATGCTTTCTCACTTCTCGGCCTTTGCCGTGCAGTTTCTTCTCCCTGAAACAGTCTCTCCTCCTGTGTCCTTCCATTCACCATCTCTTCATCATGCTAGTGCTTGATTATCCTCTGGTTTCAAGTTCAACTTTATTCTTTCAGTAGACTTCTCTGACCCTCACCTCTGGGTTAGCAGCTCCTATGAGTTTGTATAAAACCTGTGCTTCTGCTATCAGAGCGCTTAGTGTACCATATTTCAATTTCTTTCTTCACTGTAAGGTAAGGTCTACAAGAGAAGGGACCACTTCCATCTCATTGACTCCTCTGTCTCAGGCATACTAGGTGCTGGGCAGATATTAAACCCAAACCAAACCCGTTGCCATCAAGTCTATTCCAACTCATAGTGACCCTGTAGCAGATATTAGGTGCTTGAAAAATATGGTTTGAATGGAGGACTACCAGGCCAGTACCCTTAGATACAAATAGGTTTAGGCAGAAAAAAAGCTGCTCGACTAGACACCCAAACCCTATCCCTTAAACCATGCCCAGTTCCTTCAATGATACATCACACAAAATGCAGGCCTCAGATCTTTCCCCATTGGTGTTCTCTTTGCTGACACACTTAACGTTCCTGATGAGCTGATCAATTTTGACTCAAACTCTGTCCAGCAGATAGGGGAGTTAGAAGTGCCCCATAGTATCTATAGTACGTGAGTACAAAGACCTCCCCATGGCTGAGAATTCTCTAAATAAAGCATGTTTGTACGTGGAGCTGCATTTTACAAATCCCCAGTAAGAGGTGTGGGGGCAGCGATCTGTGGTGATCATTCATCACCCTGCCCACAGAGCAATTTTAAGTTACTGTGAGGCAGTGTTTTCTTTCATCGACAAACTGATAGTTCACCAGGGGGCTGGCAGGCTGACTAATATATGTAGTGTTATTGGTGGCTGCTTAGAAACTCCGTTTCCCAGAATCATGTAAATTGTATTATTTTGACTCCCACTGATGAGATGTGACTTTTGTTAACTTTTCTTGCCAAACTTCCTTCTTCTCCCTTTGTCAAGCTCTCAAAACACTCACTTCTCAGTGGGACTCAGAAAATTACTGCGGATGTTATTAGAGTATATGTATTTTTGTGTATAATACACACCATAAATAGCATGCATATTATACGGAGAAACCTGGCCTCCCTTATCCTTTTCTGCTTGAAATTATATATGAAGTCTTTCACCGTAAGAGGGTACTTTGTCATCGTTGATGTTATAATCTAGTTACTAGGAACTTTCTTACAGAAAGTCCACTCATCTTGCTACCGAGATACTACTGCAGATGAAGATGGTTGTTGATGCCTTTCTAGAATTCCATCACGCTGAAATGATTGGCTATCCAAAAATCAAGTCTCTCTTCACAGGATGAATATAAAGGATGATGTGTTTTTCATGTTCAATGAATCCGTTAAACAATTCCGTATTTATAAGTCAAGAAGATCCCTGATTTTCCATGGGAGAGCTAACTGGAACAGAAATCAGTCTCATGATTTTCATTTGTGCGTTTTTATTCCTTCCGTTCAGATGCTATTGCTTCAACATCCTTAAAGAGACATTAATATACCTATTTTTGCAGTCTGGAAAACTGAGGTCTAAAGAGATTTGAAACCAGATTAGTCTTCATGCTTGGCAGATCAGTGGCATTTGATTTGGATTCAAATTTCAATGCTCTTCTTAGAATATCGGCTTCTCAAAGATGGAAATAATGTTTTATTCATATTTGTATCCCCTTTAGTACATAGCACTGTTTCATGTATAAAACAAGTACTCAGTGTATGTAGAATTTAATTGAATATTCATTGCCCTGAGTTGTGAAGAGTTCATCCTTATTAGAAAGCATTAAAACGTAAGTACATTTTAAGATAGAGCATGCAATTAAATAGATACGATCCAAGTCTTTTAGATATTAAAATATTCAGCATCAACACCTCAACAAAAATTTCTGTTAGGTACTTGGGAGTACAAAGATGATTATGATGTGATATCTTAATGCAGATTATAGTCAAGCACGGAGACAGCCATGCAAACAAATAATAGCAATAATATGCAGTTGCTCTGAAGGCCTTTTGGCCATTTCTAAGAATTATCAGAGGATGAGGATTGGCCACTGTTGAGGATGCTCACAAGGATGTGGTACAAATTTTTATTTTCAAGGCAATTATCTCAAAAGTTAAGAGTGATGTGGCCTGCTTAGAGTAGGGCCATTGCCCTGAAGACTGTCATTTGATATCAGAGACAAGAGTGCCTGTACTTGAAGTAAGATCACCCCTCTGCAAGATTCCTCACCTTGTCAACAATAATCAAGGGAACTCAGAACTGTTCTTGATTGTGGAAAGGTTTCCCCCACCTCACTCCCCCATCCCTATGTACTCACAGCTTCTCCATCACTATCTCCCTTAGAATCTTCAAGACTAATATCATCATGCTCCTTATAGCAACTCAAGTCAGTCATCCCAAGAAAACCATGATCGTGCATTATACCCAGTACTCGAATCCCCAGTGCCTTTTCTGATCCATTTCCTAAACTCCTCATCACCTAAACAACCCTGGCTCCTGAAACACTCCCTGTGTTCTCTTCTTTAGCTTCAACCTGCTTCATGAAATTGCCCTTTACCTAATTACATCTCACAGAAATATCCTCAGATGCTTATCCTACATTCGTCTCAGTCAGAGGCTGTTTTATCTCTCAAACCTTTCCTATTAGAGGCTCTGGTAGCATGGTACATGACATCCTTGTTCCTCATTAGAACTTTCACATCAGATTTCCTATCTTCTACCTAAAAGCATGAAGATTTGATTCTTGTGTCATTAGGCTCTACCACACATGGCCCCAACTTGCTGCCAACCCCAAGGCTACTCCCCCTCATTTTTAAAAGATTTTAGACCCTGGCTCATTGTCGTACTCTCCAACACTGTTAACTGTTGTTGTTAGGTGCCATTGAGTCGGTTCCAACTCATAGCAACCCTATATACAACAGAACAAAACACTGCCTGGTTCTGCACCGTTCTTGCAGTCATTGCTAGGTTCGAGACCATTGTTGCAGCCATGGTGTCAATCCATCTCATTGAGGGTCTTCCTCTTTTTCACTGACCCTCCACTTTACCAAGCATGATGTCCTTCTCCAGGAACTGGTCCCTCCTGATAACCTTGTCCAAAGTACCTAAGACGAAGTCTTGGCATTCTCCTTTCTAAGAGGTATTCTAACTACTTCTTCCAAGATAGATTTGTGTGTTCTTCTGGCAATATGTAGCGTATTCAATATTATTAGCCAACACTAAAATTCAAATGCATCAATTTTTCTTGGGTCTTCCTTATTCATTGTCCAGCTTTCGCATGTATATGAAGCGACTGAAAACACCATGGCTTGGGTCAGGGCCACCTTAGCTCTCAAGGTAACATCTTTGCTTTTTTTAATTTTTATTGTGCTCTAAGTTTACAGCTCGAGTTAGTTTCTCATACAAAAATTTATACACAAATTGTTATGTGACCCTAGTTGCCCTTCCTATGATGTGACAGCACTCTCCTCCTATCCACCTTGGATTTCCTGTGTCCATTCAATCAAGCTCCTGTCCCTTTCTGCCTTCTCATATCACCTCTGGACAGGAGCTGCCCATTTAGTCTCATGTATCTACTTGAACTAAGAAGCACACTCTTCACAAGTACCATTTTATGTCTTATAGTCCAGTCTAATCTTTGAAGAGTAGGCTTCAGGAATGGTTTTAGTTCTGGGTTTACAGAAAGTCTGGAGGCCATCTCTTCTGGGGCTCCACTAGTCTCAGTTAGACCATTAAGTTTGCTCTTTTTATTAGAATTTGAGTTCTGCACCCCACTTTTCTCCTGCTCTGTCAGGGACTCTCTGTTGTGGTAGCTAGGCACCATATAGTTGGTGGTAGCCAGGCACCATCTAGTTCTTCTGGTCTCAGGCTGATGGAGTCTCTGGTTTATGTGGCCTTTTCTGTCTCTTGGGCTAATATTTTCCTTGTGCCTTTGGTGTTTTTCATTCTCTTTTGCTCCAGGTTGGTTGGGACCAATTGATGCATCTTAGATGTTCACTTGCTAGCTTTTAAGACCCCAGACGCCACTCACCAAAGTGAGATGCCAAACATTTTCTTAATAAACTTTGTTATGCCAATTGACCTAGATGTCACCTGAAACCATCGTCTTCAGACCCCCATCCCACTACTCTGTCCCTCAAAGTGTTTGGTTGTATTCAAGAAACTTCTTAGCTTTTAGTTTAGTCCAGTTGTGCCGATTTTCCCTGTATTGTGTGCTGTCCTTCCCTTCACTTAATAGAATTCTTGTCTACTATCTAATTAGTGAATACCCCTTTCCCTCCCTCCCCACCCTCGTAGCCATCAAAGAATGTTTTCTTCTGTGTTTAAACCTTTCCTTGAGTTCTTATAATAGTGGTCTTATACAATATTTGTCCTTTTGTGACTGACTAATTTCATTCAGCGTACTGCCTTCCAGATACATCCACGTTATGTTTCGTGGATTCATCATTGTTCTTTATCATTATGTAGTATTCCATTGTGTGAATATACCATTATTTGTTTATCCATTCATCTGTTGATAGGCACCTAGGTTATTTCCCTCTCTTTACTGTTGTGAACAGTGCTGCAGTGAACATGGGTGTGCATATATCTATTCGTGTAATGGTTCATATTTCTCTAGGATATATTCCAAGGAGTGGAATTGTTGGATTGTATGGTACTTCTATTTCTAGCTTTTTTAGGAAGCACCAAATTGATTTCCAAGTGGTTGTACCATTTTACATTCCCATCAGGAGTGTCTAAGTGTTCCAGTCTCTCCACAACCTCTCCAGCATTTATTATTTTATGTTTTTTTTTTTTTTTTATTAATGCTAGCCTTGTTGGGGTGAGATGGCATCTCATTGTAGTTTTGATCTGCATTTCTCTAATGGCTAATGATCGTGAGCATTTCCTCATTTATCTGTTAGCCCCCTGAATGTCTTCTTTGGTGAAGTGCCTGTTCATATCCTTTGCCCATTTTTTAATTGGGTTATTTGTCTTTTTGTTGTTGAGGTTTTGCAGTATCATGTAGATTTTAGAGACTAGACACTGATCAGATTTGTTGTAGCCAAAAATATTTTCCCAGTCTGTAGGTTGTCTTTTTAGTCTTTTGGTGAAGTCTTTTGATGAACCTAAGTGTTTGATTTTTAAGAGCTTCCAGTTATCTAGTTTCTCATCTGGTGTTTGTGCATTGTTATTAATGTTTTGTATTCTGTTTATGCCATATATCAGGGCTCCTTGCATTGTCCCTATTTTTTCTTCCATGATGTTCATTGTTATAGATTTTCTATTTAGGTCTTTGATCCATTTTGAGTTAGTTTTTGTGTATGATGTGAGTTATGGGTCTTGTTTCGTTTTTTTGCAGGTGAGTATCCAGTTATACCAACACAAATGTTAAAGAGATGGTCTTTTCCCCATTTAATGGACTTTGGGACTTTGTCAAATATCAGCTGCTCATAGGTGGATGAATTTATGTCTAGATTCTCAGTTCTATTCCACTGGTCTATGTATCTGTTGTTGTACCAGTGTCAGGCTGTTTTGACTACCGTAGCGTTCAGTATAATAGGTTCTAAAATCAAGTAAAGTGAGGCCTCCGACTTTGTTCTTCTTCAGTAATGCTTTACTTATTCGGGGCCCCTTCCTTTTCTATATGAAGTTGCTTATTTGTTGCTCCACCTTGTTAAAAAATGCCACTGGAATTTGGATCAGAATTGCATTGTATCTGTAGATCACTTTGAGTAGAATCAACATTTTCACAATGTTGACTCTTCCTATCCGTGAGCAAGGTATGTTTTTTTTACTTCTGTAGGTCTCTTTTGTTTTCTTACAGTAGTTTTTTGTAGTTTTCATTGTATAGGTTTTTTAGGTCTCTTGTTAGATTTATTCCTAAGTATTTTATCTTCTTGGGGGCTTTGTAAATTGTATAGATTTTGGTGATTTCCTCTTCGAGGTTCTCTTTGTTGGTGTAAAGGCATCCAACTAATTCTTGTATGTTTATCTTGTATCCTGATACTTTGCTGAAATCTTCTACTAGTTCCAGTAGTTTTCTTGTTGATTCTTTGGGGTTTTTTTGTGTATAAGATCATATCATATGCAAATAGAGATTCTTTTACTTCTTCCTTACCAGTTTGGATGCCCTTGATTTCTTTTTCTAGTCTAATTACTCTGGCTAGGATCTCCAGCACAATGTTGAATAAGAGTGGTAATAAAGGTCATCCTTGTCTGGTTCCTGTTCTCAAGGGGAATGCTTTCAGACTCTCTCTGTTTAAGATGATGTTGGCTGTTGGCTTTGTATAAATGCCCTGAATTATGTTGAGGAATTTCCCTTCTATTCATATTTTGCTGAGAGTTTTTTTTTTTTTTTAATCACGAATGGGTGTTGGACTTCGTCAAATGCCTTTTCTGCATCAATTGATAAGATCATGTGATTGTTGTTCTTTGTTTTATTTATGTGATGGTTTACATTGATTGTTTATCTAATGTTGAACCATCTGTGCATACTTAGTATGAATCCCAGTTGCTCATGATGAATTATTTTTTTGATATGCTGTTGAATTCTATTGGCTAGAATTTTGTTGAGGATTTTTCCATCTATGTTGATGACGAATATTGATCTGTAATATTCTTTTTCTGTGGTGTATTTACATGGTTTTGGTATCGGAGTTATGCTGGCTTCATAGAATGAGTTGGAGAGTACTGATCTGAAATATCTTTAGTAGTAGTGGTGTTAACTCTTCTCTGAAAGTTTGTAGAATTCTCCAGTGAAAACTTCCGGGCCAGGGCTTTTTTTGTTGGGAGTTTTTTAATAACCTTTTTCATTTCTTCTTTTGTTGTAGGTTTATTTAGTTGTTCTACCTCGGTTTGTGTTAGTTTAGGTAGATAATGTGTTTCTATAAATTTGTCCATTTCCTCTAGGTTTTCAAATTTGTTAGAGTACAATTTTTCATAGTATTTTGTTATCATTCTTTTAATTTCAGTTGAGTCTGTTGTGATATCGCCCGTCTCTTTTCTTATACAGGTTAATTGTTTCCTCTCCTGTTTTTCTTTTGTCAGTTTGGCCAATGGTTTATCAATTTTGTTGATCTTTTCAAAGAACCAGCTTTTGGTCTTGTTAACTCTTTGAATTCTTTTTCTATTTTCTATTTCATTTAAATCTGCTCTAATTTTTATTATTTGCTTTCTTCTGTTGCTTGAGGGCGTCTTTTGTTCCTCTCTTTCTATTTGTTTGAGTTGTAGGATTAATGTTTTGATTTTATCCCTTTCTTCTCTTTGGACATGTGCATATATTGCTATAAATTGACCTATGAGTACTGCTTTTGCTGTGTCCCAAGGGTTCTGGTGGGATGGGTTTTCATTCTCATTTGATTCTGTGAATTTCTTTATTCAGTCTGTAATTTCTTCTATAACCCAGTAGTTTTTGAGCAAGGTGTTGTTCAGTTTCCATGTGTTTGATTTTTTTTCCCTTGCTTTTTCTGTTGTTGATTTCCACTTTTATGGCTTTATGGTCAGAAAAGATGCTTTGTAATATTTCAATGCTTTGAATTTTGTTAAGGCTTGCTTTTTGGCCTAATATGTGGTCTATTCTGGAGAATGTTCCATGTGCATTGGAAAAGAAAGGATACTTGGCTGCTGTTGGTTGGAGTGTTCAGTATATGTCTATGAGATCAAGTTGGTTGATTCTAGCATTTAGCTCTTCCGTGTCTTTGTTGAGCTTCTTTCTGGATGTTCTGTCCTTCACCAAAAGTGGTGTGTTGAAGTCTCCTACTACTATTGTGGAGATGTCTGTCTCTCTTTTCAGTGCCGTTGGAGTTTGTTTTATGTATTTTGGAGCCCTGTCACTGGGTGCATAAATATTTATTATGGTTTTGTCCTCCTGGTGTATTGACCCTTTAATCATTATATAGTGTCCTTCTTATCCTTTGTGGTGGATTTTACTTGAAGTTTATTTTGTCAGAGATTAATATTGCTATTCCTGCTCTTTTTTGAGTGTTGTTTGCTTTATATATTTTTTTCCATCCTTTGAGTTTTAGTTTGTTGTGTCTTTAAGGTGTGTCTCTTGTAGGCAACATATAGAGGGATCGTGTTTTTTTATCCAGTCTGCCACTGTCTGTCTCTTTATTGGTGCATTTAGTCCATTTACATTCAGCATAGTTATTGATAAGTATGAGTTTAGTGCTGTCATTTTGATGTCTTTTTTGTGTGTGTTGTTCACAGTTTCTTTGTTCCACTTAATTTTCTGTACTGAGTCATTTTTCTTTATGTATTTTCTTTTCATCTTTTTCATTGTTGTTGATTTTGTGTTTGCTGAGTCTTTTTATTTTTCTAGTTTTTCATTTTAACTAGTAGGATTGTTAGTTTCCTTTGTGATTGCCTTAATATTTACCTCTATTTTTGTATGTTTATACAAGTTTTTTATTTCTTTATATCGCCTTGACTTCCTCTCCATATGAAAAATCTATATCTACATTTCTTAAGTCCCTCTTTTTTGTTTTAATGTCATCTTTTACATATTGACATCTGTTTCCCAATTTTCAATGTTTTAGCTTTGATTTAGTTTTGTGACTTCTCTATCTGGGTTGATGTCTGGTTGCTCTGTCCTGTGTTCTAGTCTTGACTTGTTATCTGATGTTACTGATTTTCTAACCAGAGGACTCCCTTTAGTATTTCTTGGAATATTGATTTGGTTTTTGCAAATTCCCTAAACTTCTGTTTATCTGGAAATGCCCTGATTTTGCCATCATATTTGAGATACAGTTTTGCTGGATATATAATTCTTGGCTGGTAGTTTTTTTCCTTCAAGGCTTTATATATGTCATCTCATTGCCTTCTTGCCTGCATGGTTTCTGCTGAGTAGTCCGAGCTTATTCTTATGGACTCTCCTTTGTAGATGACTTTTCGTTTATCCTTAGCTACTCTTAAAATTCTCTCTTTCTCTTTGGTTTTGGCAAGTTTGATTATAATATGTCTTGATGACTTTCTTTTGAGATCTACCTTGTGTGGGGTTTGATGAGCATCTTGGATAAATATCTTCTCATCTTTCACTATTTCAGGGAAGTTTTCTGCCAACAAATCTTCAACAATTCTCTTTGTATTTTCTTTTATCTCCCCCTGTTCTGGTAATCCAATCACTCTTAGGTTACTCCTCTTGATAGAGTCCTACCAAATTCTTAGGGTTTCTTCATTTTTTTAAATCCTTTTATCTGATTTTTCCTCAAATAAGTTTGTGTCAAGTGCTTTATCTTCAATCTCACTAATTCTGCCTTCCATTGCATCAATTCTGCTCGTATGATTTTCTATTGATTTGTCTAATTCTGAAATTTTATTGTTAATCTTTTGAATTTCTGTTTGCTGTCTCTCTATTGATTATTGTAGCCGTTAAAATTGTCATTATGCTCTTGTATTACCTTCTTAAGTGTCTCTACTGCTTTGTCTGTGTGTTCCTTGGCTTGTTCTTTGTTTGCTTGATATCCTTCCTGATCTCTTAAAGAGCTCTGTATATTAATCTTTTGAATTCTACCTCCAGTAATTCCAAGAAATTATCTTCCTCTAGAAGAATTCTTGAATCTTTGTTTTGGAAGCTTGCTGAAGCCATTATGGTCTGCCTCTTTGTGTGATTTGATATTGACTATTGTCTTTGAACCATCAATAAGTTATTATATTTATTTATTTTATATTTACTTATTGTGTCCTAGCTTCTTATTCTGTTTTGTTTTGATATTCCAAAATGGGCTGCTCCTGTGAGCTAATTTGATTATTGGCGCCTCGAAGCTCTCACATCCTGTCGTCAGATGGTTAGAGCTGTTACTAGGTATGTAAACCCAGGAGTCCGTTTACTTTTCTTGTATGGATTCAGCTCAGGTGTCTAGGCAGTCGGTCACCAAGTGTGTGGTGCAGGCTGTCACCTACAGTCCTAGAAGGGCAGGAGTGATTGGAGTAGGTACAGGTATCTGGTTTTAGTAGCGGTTCATACACTGAGCAAGGCAGGAGGCTGACTGCTGCCCCTGAGTGTCTGGGAGGAAAGCATGTCCCTGTTCTGTAGAGCGCATAGTTGGATGGGTTTTTCAGCTGGACTATGGACACCCAGTGCTGTTGGCTGTAAGGACTGGGAGGCACCACTTATTCTTGGACCCCTTTCTTGGGTGGCTAGATGGTGTGGGTGGAGCCACCAGTCATCAGGTCCCTGAAGTGGGTAGATGAGGACCCTGCTTAATGGGCAGAGCAGTGTCAAATGTCACAAATCTTCCACTCCTCCTTATAGGTGATACAATTGAAAATAGGCTTCAGGTATATATCCTGCTATACTACGCTAATGAGGGTCTACGCTGTTGGAATGGGCCTACATATGTCTATGCAGGGGTGAAAGGCATTCAAAGTTTGTGAGCCCATTATACCTGTGCCTAGGCAAAGGGTCTGTGCCTTCCCTGAGTTCCTGGCTTTGGGGAGCTGGCAGATTTTTTTTTTCCTGCTTGTTAATTTGTTCCCTCTCCAAAGCCAGGGGAATAGCTCAGGGTGTGCGACAGGTTGTACTTGCTGCCCAGGGGAGGTGGCAATTGCTCAAGCTGGCCCTGGACCCAGTGCAGAGCAGGGATGGGGCAGGTAAATGGGAGAGAGGTTCTTCCCAAAGAGGGTGTTTTTGATCCATGCGGTGGATTAGATGCACGTACTTATCTTTTGCCAATTGAGCACCACTTCTTGCTGGTTCTGGAGGCTTAAGTAGACTTTCTGCAGCTTGGTCTCTCCCGATTTGGAAAACACATACTGGGCATCACTGCTTGCTTTACCATGCACACCAGCCGATCCAGCCTGCAGGGTGCTGGTTCCCAATAGTTTGGGTCTGGAAACTCCTCGCTGCTTCTGAACCCTCTCTCCCTCCCACTGCTGCTCAGTCTGATTTCTCAACTTTGCCTTTGATGTTCAGGGCTCCTAGATTGTCATATATAATCGATTCACTTTTTTTTTTGGGTCTTTGTTGTAAGAGGGACAACAGGAAGTGTCTGGCTATTCCGCCACGTTGACCATGGCTGACATCTTTGCTTTTTAACACTTTAAAGATGACATTTTTTTTTCTTTATTGTACTTCAGGTGAAGGCTTACAGAACAAATAGTTCTTCATGAAACAGTAGTACACATGTTGTTTTATGACACTGGTTAACAACCCCACAACATGGCAACCCTCTAACTTCTCAATTTTTTTTTTTGGTGAAAATACACATAGCCAAAGATACACCATTTCAAAAATTTCTACATGCACATTTCAGTGACATTGACTATGCTCTTCCAATTGTGCTGCCATTCTCACTTAAGATGAAGGCTTATGGAACAAAATAGTTTCTCATTTAACAGTTACTACAAATGTTGCCCTATGACAATGGTTAACAATCACACAACACATCAACAATATCCTTACTCAACCTTGGGTTTCCTATTACCAGCTTCCTGGTCCCCTTCTGCATTCTGGCCATTGTCACTGGACTACTGTACCTCGTTAGTCCCATTTGGTTTTACGGGGCTGTCCACTCCCCGGCTGAATGGTGAACCTCGGAGATAACTTCACCACTGAGCTAAAAGGGTGTCTGGGGGCCATACTCTCAAGGTTTCTCCAGTCTCCATTAGGCCAGTAAATCTGGTCTTTTTTTTTTTGTGAGTTAGAATTATTTGCTACATCCTTCTCCAGCTCTGTCCAGAACCCTCTGTTGTGATCCTGGTCAGGGCAGTCAGTGGTGGTAGCTGGGCACCATCTAGCTGTACTGGACTCAGTCCGGTGGAGGCCTTGGTAGCTGTGGACAATTAGTCCTTCAGACTAATCTTTTCCTTGTATCCTGTTCTCTTCATTCTCACTTGCTGCTGAAGGGATGAGACCAGTGGAGTATCTTAGATGGCTGCTCACACGCTTTTAAGACCCCAGACACTACTCACCAAGGTAGAATGTAGAACATTTTCTTTATAAACTGTGTTATGCCAATTGAGCTACATGTTCCCCGAGACCATGGTCCCCAAGGCCCTCCGCCCAGCAATTCAGTCCCACAGGGAGTTTGGATGTGTCTGTGGGGCTTCCATGACCTTTCCTTCTACAAGTTGTGTTAGTTTCCCCTGTATTGTGTACTCTCTCACCCTTCACTCAAGATACCACTTATCTATTCCCTATTTAGTATTTCCCCCCAACCCTTCCCATCCCTGGTAACCAACAAAGACTGTTACATTTTGTGTACAGGTTTTTAAAATAGAGGTCTCATACAATATTTGTCCTTTTGTGATTGACTTATTTCACTCAGCATAATGTCCTCCAGTTTCATCCAAGTTATGAGATGCTTCACAGATTCATTGTTGTTCTTTCTCATTGCATAATACTCCATTGTGTGTATGGACCATAGTTTGTTTATCCATTCATCTGTTGATGGGCATCTAAGTTGTTTCCATCGTTTTGCTATTGTGAACAATGCTGCCATGAACATAGGTGTGCATATGTCTATTCGAGTGACGACTCTTACTTCTCTAGGATATATTCCTAGGAGTTGGATTGCTGGATCGAATGGTATCTCTATTTCTAGATTTCTGAGGAAGCACCATATCATTTTCCAAAATGGTTGTATCATTTTGCATTCCTACCAGCAGTGCATAAGAGTTCCAGTCTCCCCGCAGCCCCTCCAACATTTGTTATTTCCAGTGTTTTTGATTCGTGCCAGTAATGCCGGGGTGAGATGGTATCTCTCGTGGTTTTAATTTGCATTTCTCTAATGGCTGGTGATCACGAGCATTTCCTCATGTGTCTGTTGGCCATTTAAATGTCTTATTTGGTGAAGTGTCTGTTCATTTCCTTTGCCCATTTTTTAATAGGATTATTTGTCTTTTTGTTGTAGAGGTGTTGCATTTTCTTGTAGATTATGGAGATTAGACCTTTGTCTGACTTGTACTGTCCAAAAATTTTTTCCCAGTCTGTAGGTTCTCTTTTGACTCTTTTAGTGAAGTCTTTTGAAGAGCATTGGTGTTTGATTTTTAGAAGATCCCAGTTATCAAGCTTATCTATTGGTGTTTGTTCATCGATGGTTATGGTTTGTATCGTGTTAATGCCATATATTAAGGCCTGAAGTATTGGTCCTATTTTTTCTTCTGTGAACTTTATAGTTTTAGGCTTTATATTCAGGTCTTTGATCCATTTTGAAGTAGTTTTTGTATACGGTGTGAGGTATGGGTCCTGTTTCATTTTTTTGCAGATGGATATCCAGTTTTGCCAGCGCCATTTGTTAAAAAGACTGTCTTTTCCCCCTTTGATGGACTTTGGGCCCTTGTCGAAGATCAGGTGACCGTAGGTGGATGGATTTACATCTGGGTTCTCAATTCTGTTCCATTGGTCAATGTTTCTGTAGTTGTACTAGTACCAGGCTGTTTTGACTACTTTAGCTGTATAGTAGGTTCTCAAGTCAGGTAGTGTGAGTCCTCCAACTTTATTCTTCTTCTTCAGTAGTGCTTTACTTATTCGGGGCTTCTTCCCTTTCCATAGAAAGTGAATGATTAGTTTTTCCATCTCTTTGAAGAATGTTGCTGGTAATTGGATTGGGATTGCATTGTATTTGTAAATTGCTTTGGGTAGAATTGTCATTTTCACAATGTTAAGTCTGCCTATCCATGAGCATGGTATGTTTTTCCATTTATATAGATCCCTTTGGGTTTCATGCCATAGTGTTTTGTAGTTTTCTTTGTATAGGTCTTTTACATCCCTGGTCAGATTTATTCCTAAGTATTTTATCTTTTTAGGGGCTATTGAAAATGGTACTGTTTTCCTGATTTCCTTTTCATCATTCTCCTTATTGGTGTATAGGAATCCAACTGATTTTTGAATGTTTGTCTTGTATCCTGCTACTCTGCTGAATCTTTCTATTAGTTCCAGTAGATTTCTTGTGGAGTCCTTAGGGTTTTCTATGTATAGTATCATATCATCTGCAAACAGGAACAGTTTAACTTCTTCATTAACAATTTGGATGCCCTTGATTTCTTTTTCTTGCCTTATTGCTCTAGCTAGAACTTCCAGCACAATGTTAAATAGTAGTGGTGCATCCTTGTCTTGTTCCTGTTTTCAAGGGGAATGTTTTCAGCCTCTGTCCATTAAGAATGATGTTGGCCATTGGTTTTGCATAGATGCCCTTTATTATGTTGAGAAATTTCCCTTCTATGCCTATTTTATTGAGAGTTTTTATTAGGAATGGGTGTTGGACTTTGTCAAATGCCTTTTATGCATCAACTGAGATGGTCATGTGATTCTTTTCTTTCCTTTTATTTATGTGGTGGATTATGTTGATTGATTTTCTAATGTTGAACTATCCTTGCATACCGGGTATGAATCCTACTTGGTCGTGGTGTATTATTTTTTATATTTTTTTGATATGATGCTGAATTCTATTGGCTAGAATTTTGTTCAGAATTTTTGCATCTATATTCATGAGAGATATTGGTCTGGAATTTTCTTTTTCTGTGATGTCTTTGCCTGATTTTGTTATCAGCATTATACTGGCTTCATAGAATGAATTTGGAAGTGTTGCTTCCTCTTCTATGCTCTGAAATAGCTTGAGTAGTACTGGTACAAACTCTTCTTTAAATGTTTTGTAGAATTCTCCAGTGAAGCCATCTGGGCCAGGGCTTTTTTTGGTTGGGAGTTTTTCATTACCTTTTCAATCTCTTCTCTTGTTATGGGTCTGTTCAGATTTTCAACATCACTTTGTTGTAGTTTGGGTAGGCTGTGTGTTTCTAGAAATTTATCCATTTCCTCTAGGTTTTCAAATTTGTTGGAGTATAGTTTTTCATAATATTCTGTTATAATCCTTTCTATTTCAGTTGGGTCTGTTGTAATGTCCCCCATTTCATTTCTTATTTGGGTTATTTGTGTCCTTGCCTGTTTTTCTTTTGTCAGTCTGGCCAGTGGTTTGTGGATTTTGTTGATTCTTTCAAAGAACTTTTGGTTTTGTTGATTCTTTCTATTGTTTTTCTGTTCTCTATTTCATTTATTTCTGCTCTGCTCTTTACTATTTCCTTTCTTCCGGTTGCTGTGGGCTTTTTCTGCTGTTCTCTTTATATTTGTTTGAGTTGTGTAGTTAATGTTTTGATTTTGTCCCTTTCTTCTTTTTTGATATGTGCATCTATTGCTATAAATTGTCCTCTGAGGACTGTCT
Organism: Dugong dugon; assembly: GCA_030035585.1. Taxonomy (NCBI): domain Eukaryota; kingdom Metazoa; phylum Chordata; class Mammalia; order Sirenia; family Dugongidae; genus Dugong; species Dugong dugon. The sequence continues at coordinate 98,004,995 of CM057462.1, forward strand.
TTGCTGTGTCCCAAAGGTTTTGGTATGATGTGTTTGCATTCTCATTTGATTCTAGGAGTTTTTTGTTTCCATCTCTGATTTCTTTCATTACCCACTGATGTGTAAGCAGGGTATTATTCAGTTTCCATGTAGTTGATTTTTTTCCCTTGCTCTTTCTATTGCTGATTTCTACCTTAATGGCATTATGGTCAGAGAAGATACTTTGAATTATCAACGTTTTGGATCTTGTTGAGGATTGCTCTGTGGCCTAAGATGTGGTCTATTCTGGAGAACGTTCCATGTGCATTGGAAAAGAATGTGTACTTTGCAGCAGTTGGATGGAGTGTTCTATATATGTCTATGAGTTCAAGTTGGCTGATTGTGCCCTTTAGGTCTTCTGTATCTTTGCTGAGTTTCTTCTTAGTTGTTGTGTCCTTTACTGAGAGTGGTTTGTTGAAGTCTTCTACTATTATTGTGGCACTGTCAATTTCTCTTTTCAGTGTTGTTAGAGTTTGTTTTATGTATTTTGGAGCCCTGTCATTCGGTGCGTAGATGTTTATTATGGTATGTCTTCATGATGGATCGTCCCCTTAATCATTATATAGTTTCCTTCTTTGTCATTTATGGTAGATTTTGTTTTAAATTCTATTTTATCTGAGATTAGAATTGTCACTCCTGTTCTTTTTTGGTAGTTGTTAGCTTGATATATTTTCTCCAACCTTTGACTTTTAATAAGTTCACATCTTTGTTTCTAAGATGTGTCTCTTGTAGACAGCATATTGATGGATCCTGTTTTCTTATCCATTCTGTCACTCTCCGTCTCTTTATGGGTGCCTTGAGTCCATTTACATTCAGTGTAATTATTGATAGATGTGAGTTTGTTGCTGTCATTTTGTAGTGCTTTTTTGTGTGGTGTTGACGTTTTCTTTATTCTTACTCTCCTGTGCTGAGTTACTTTTGTTTGTGGATTTTTTTTTCCATTTCTTTTGTTTTTGCTGAGACTTTATGTTTTTCCTCTTTATTTTCATCAGTATGTTTGTTAACCTTCTTTGTGGTTACCATGAATTTTACCCTTATCTTTCTAAGTTTTAAGCAGTCTACCTTTACTTGGTATCAACTTGCTTTCCTCTCCATTAGAAGGTTCTATACCTATGCCATTTATTCCCTCTTTTATTGTTTTGATGTTTTTGTCATTTACTGATTAACTGCTCTGATTCCCTGTTGTATTTCTTTTGGTTTTGGATAGTCCTCGAGAGTTCATTTCCTAGATTGGTATCTGGCTGGTACGATCCTGCATCCTAGATTCTGTCTGTGAGCTGAATTTGTTTGTCCTCAGATCAAAGAACTCCCTTTAATAATTACTGTAAGTCTGCTTTGACTCTTACATAATCCCTTAATTTATGTTTATCTGGAAATGACCTAATTCTACCATCAAATATGAACGAGAGTTTTGCAGGTTATATTATTCTTGCCTGGCAATTTTTTTCTTTCATGATTTTATATATGTCATCCAATTGCCTTCTTGCCTGCATGGTTTCTGCTGAATAATCTGAGCCTAGTCTTATTGTTTCTCCTCTGTATGTGACTTCTTGGTTTTCACAAGCTGCTCTCAGGAGTCTTTGTTTGTCTTTCGTTTTGGCGAGTGTGATTATGATATGCTTTGGTGATTTTCTTTTGGGGTCTCTCCTATATGGGGTTCATTGAGCTTCTTGGATGGCCAGCTTTTCATCTTTCATGATATTGGGGAAGTTTTCTGTCAGCAGTTTTTCAGTGATCCTCTCTGTGTTTTCTGTTTTCTCCCCTTGTTCTGGAATTCCAATCACTAGCAAATTTTTGCTTTTGCTTGTATCCCACATAACTCTCAGGGTATCTTCATTTTTCTTTGTTCTTTTTTCTGAGTTTTCCTCAAACAGAGTTGTATCCAAATGTTTGTCTTCAATTCCACTGATCCTGTCTTCCACTGTTTCAAATCTGATTCTCAACCCTTCTATGACACCGTCCGTTTCTGAAAACTTGTTTTTTATCTTTTGGCTTTCTAACTGTTGTCTTTGTATAATTTTTAGTTGTGAATTTGTTTTGGTATTTTGTTCCTGCATTATTTTCCTGCATTCTTCCAATTTTTTGTTTGTATTTTCCATGAATTTGTCTATTTTTTCCTCATGTTTGTCAGCTCTTTGCCTCAGCCCTTGGAGGATTCTGAGTATTAGAGATTTGAATTCCCTATCAGGTAGTTCTAGTGCATTTTCTTCTACTGGAAAGTCATCTGGTGTTTTATTTTGGATGCCTACTGGAGCCATCTTGTCCTGTTTTTGTAAATGTTTTGATATTTTCTGCTGTCTTTGGGGCATTCAGTAGTTATTTTTCTCGTTTATTGATTGTAGATTTGTTTTGTTTTGTCCCTTTTTTAAAAATTATTTGACTATGTTGAGCAGGCGGAATGTGTGTTCATTGTTTGCTCATTTGTGGGCACAATACTTGTCGCTTCCTCTCCATTTGGCAGGGTCAGTCACTCAGATATGGTACAGCAGGGCAGGTCTAGCTGAAGAGGAGTTACTGGGACAGATTGTTTGTGGCACTTACTATAGCTACTAGGGCAGGTCGGTTATCAGTGCAGGGCAGGCTTCAGTAGGCCATGCCTGTGCTGTTTGGTGGTGTGATGTTAAGCGCACAGTGCAGATAGGCAGGATGTAGTGGGGAGATTGTTATGTGTGGAGCTAAGAAGGATATGGGAGACAGGAGAGAGGAACAGGAGCCAAAAACATACAAACGAACAAAAAAGAATGTTAGGGGAGCTTGCCGTTGGAGTAGAGAGATGAGACTATGAAATGGAGAAAAACAAAAAGGGGAAGAGGAAGAAAAAGAAAGAAAAGAAAAGAATAAATAAATAAAAATCAGAAAGGTTAAAGAACCACAGATTTCCCAGGGATCCCACCGAGGTAGCTATGAGGCCTGGGGGAGTCGCTCTCAGGTGTTGCAGTACAGCCTGGCTAGAAGCCATAGAGGTATACAACGCCAGGTATTCAGGAACAGAAAGAGAAGGAAGATATAGAGAGACGAGAAACTGAGTAATGAAGAAAGACAAAAAGGGAAAAAGAGGGAGAACAAAACATAACAAATTAAAAAAAAAAAAAAAGAACAAGAAAAGCCCCCAAAAAAACAGGGGAAAAAAAAAAAAACCCGATGAGAAAAGAAATGCCCTCAGCGATCCCTCTGCACGTCTGTCGAAGCCCCAGGGGTAGTCTCCTTGCCACGCAGCACTGCCGGGCCAGAAAGGGCTCTCAACTCAAGAAAAGGAAAAGAAAACAAACAAACAATTCAAAACAAACAAACGAACAAAAGCCCTGGGGTCCCACCAGCATGGCAGCCCAGACAGGGAAGCAGCTCCACACTCGAATGGAGCTCCACAGCCCCTCAGGAAGAAGCAAAAATGGCACACGGAGCCATGTATTTGAGCAAAAGGAGGGGGAGGTGTGAGAGATAAGGAAGAAACCAAAAGAAGCAGAAAAAAAAGCAACACCAGCAGGCAATAAATGGCACTCAGAGAGCCAGCAAGTGGGAGCTGGTGGAATCCAAGCAGCCGGTGTTTCTCGGACAAGAGAGTGTGTCTGTGGGAAACAGAGGGTTCCGAGTGTGGGTGAAGAAGGGTAGGGAGTGGGAAAGTGTATATCACAAATTACCGGAGCTCTGCAGCCCCTCAGGAAGCAGCAAAGATGGCGCACAGAGCCAGGTATTTGAGCAAAAGGAGGGGCAGGTGGTGAGAGGTAAGGAAGAAAACAAAAGAAGCAGGAAAAAAAGCAACACCAGCAGCCAACAAATGGCACTCAGAGAGCCAGCCCATTCAGGTGTGTGGAATCCAAGCAGCCGGTGTTTCCCGGACAAGAGATTGTGGCCGCAGGAAGCAGAGGAGGCCGAGTGGGGGTGAGGAATGGTTGGGGGTGTGAAAGCGTATATCGCAAATTACTGGTTGTTTTGTCTCCTGCTGGAAGTTCCGTGAAGCTGCTTTCTCGTACCCCCTGTTTGCTGGTCTCTGATAGGAGTCCGAGATGGCAGATCTGTGCTGTGTTAGCTGGTAGGGGACCTCTGCATGAATCTCTCCTCGCTCTCCATTCTCTGTCAGTTTTCTCACTCCATTTGGTGCTTGGCTGAGTTCTTTATCTCTTCATTTGATGTTTTAGGGTTTCAGGATTGTTGCTTTCTCTGTTCGGCTTAGTTTTTCGGATCTTTGCTGTGGAGGAACAGTGTGGTGCTTCTGCCTAGAGTGCCATTTTGCCAGAAGTCTCCCGTTAAAGACATCTTTAGCAGCAGATTTGCCCAATGCAATATGTCATTTGATTTCTTGACTGCTGATTCCATGAGTATTGATCATGGATCCAAGTAAAATGAAATTCTTGACAACGTCAATGTTTCCTCTGTTCATCATAATGTTGCTTATCGGTCCAGTTGTGAGAATTTTTGTTTTCATTATTTTGTGGTGTAATCCATGCTGAAGGCTGTGTGTGGTCTTTGATCTTCATCATTAAGTGCTTCAAGTCCTCTTCACTTTCTGCAAGTGAGGTTGTCTCATCTGTGTATCTCAGGTTGTTAATGAGTCTTCCTGCAATCCTGATACCATGTTCTTCTTCAAATAGTCCAGCTTCTCGGATTATTTGCTCAGCATTCAGATTGAATAAGTATAGTGAGAGGATACAACCCTGACACATAGCTTTCCTCATTTTAAACCATGGATTATCCCCTTGTTCTGTTTGAATGCCTGCCTCTTTGTCTATGTATAGGTTCCACATGAGCACAATTAAGTGTTCTGAAATTCCAGTTATTCACAATGTTATCCATAACTTGTTATGATCCACATAGTGACATGTCTTTTCATAGTCAATTAAACAGGGCTAAACAGCTTTCTGTTATTTTCTGCTTTCAGTCAGAATCCATCTGACATCAGCAGTGATATTGCTTGTTCTGCATCCTCTTCTGAATCAGGCTTAAATTTCTGTCCGTTCCTTATTGATGTACTACTGTAAGCGTTTTTGAATTATCTTCAGCAAAATTTTACTTGTGTGTGATGTTAATGATACTGTTAGATAATTTCTGAATTCTGCTGGATTACCTTTCTTTGGAATGAGCACAAACATGGATCTCTTACAGTCAGTTGGCCAGGCAGCTGTTTTCCAAATTTCTTGGCAGAGATGAGTGAGTGCTTCCAGTGTTTCATCCATTTATTGAAACATCTCCATTGGTAGTCTGTCAATTCTTTTTGGAGTGCTGTTTTTCGCCAATGCCTTCAGTGCAGCTTGGACTTCTTCCTTCAATATTGCTGATTCTTGATTATATGCTACCTTCTGAAATGGTTGACCATCAACCAATTCTTTTTGAAACAGTGGCTCTGTATATTCCTTCCACCTTCTTTTGATGCTTCCTTCGTCATTTAATATTTTGCCCATAGAATCCTTCGGTATTGCAACTCAGGACTTGAATTTTTCTTCAGTTCTTTCAGCTTGAGAAATGCCAAGCATATTCTTCCCTTCTGGCTTTCTAACTCCTGGCCTTTGCACATATCATTATAATACTTTACTTTGTTTTTTCGAGCCACCCTTTGAAATCTTCAGTTCAACTCTTTTACTTCTTTATTTCTTCCATTTGCTTTAACCACTCTACATTCAAGATCTAGTTTCAGAGTCTCTTCTGACATCCATTTTGGTCTTTTCTCCTTTCCTGTGTTTTTAATGACCTTTTGCTTTCTTCATGCTTGTTGTCCTTGATGTCATTCCACAACTCGTCTGTTCTTCAGTCATTAGTGTTCAATGTGTCAAATCTATTCTTGAGATGGTCTCTAAATTCTGGCATAATTTCTAGCATCATGGAAACATGCAAGCCACCACAGTATGACAAACTGACAGGTGATTGGTGATCTCCAAACTAATTGTCTTAATTCTTAATAATTTCAATATACATAATGATGGTCTTTCCAACACCTTGGTTTTTCAGTCCCTTGAAATCTTCTCCTCAAATGATTTTGTCCTGTCTTACCTGATACACCCTCGTGTTCATTCTCTATACCTTGTCAGTACCAGTAACTGCAAGCCCTTTATAATTGTAAATTTATGCACCCCACTATCTGAGCTTCACCACCACCTATCTTTCCAGCTTACTGCCTTTTATAAACCCCAACTATTTTAATCCTTCATATTCATTGGGAGTTTGATCTTTCTATCCTGCAACTTTGTCCCTCATCACTCTCATGACTTCTCTCCTAGGTCCTAGTCCTGACTCTGTTATGGACTCTCTGGAAAATCTTGGTTAAATCACTTTATTTTTCTACCCATCCATTTTCTTTCTTCATCTATAAACTGAAGAAAATGTTAAAAAATAATAATGATAATAATAATATGATAAATTTTTATTGAGTGCTTACTCTGTGCCAGGCCCTGTTCTAAAAAAGTTTTATTTATTAACTCATTCAATCATCACAACAACCTTTTAAGGGAGTTGCTATTATTATTCCTCTTGCATAGATGAGAAAACTGAGGCACAGGGTAGATAAATAGCTTATCCAGCATAAGATGTCCTATGATTTATGAGCTAATACTTTAAACATATTTAGACTTCTTTGAGGAAAGTTCTATTTGAAGGCAGCTTTTAAAGTAATTCATTTTATTGCTGTTATTTGAAACTTTCAGTAACTACAAAGAAACAGTCAAAGCTTTTCTTCTACTGTAGGTTTTGCCTACTGTTTATGTTTTTTAATAATATTTTATTGTGTTTTTGGTGAAAGTTTACATAGCAAATTACGTTCCTATTTAACAATTTCTATACATATTGTTCAGTGACATTGGTTACATTTTTCACAATGTATCAGCATTCTCATTATTTCCGTTCTGGTTATTCCATTTCCATTAATGTAACTTCCCTGTTCCCTTACCTTCTCATCTTTGCTTAAGATAAATCTTGACTGTTTGGTCTCATATAGATGACTTTTTTAAAAAACACAGTACTCGTGGGTGGTACTGTTTATTTTATGAGCCAATCAGTTATTTAGCTGAAAGTTAAACCTTGGGAGTGGTTTCGGTTCCAAGTTTAAAGGCTATCTCAGGGCGATTGTCTTGGGGGTTCCTCTAGTCTTTACTGGTCCAGTAAGTCTAGCCTTTTTTTTTTTTTTAAGAATTTGAGTTTTGTTCTACATTTTCCCCCTATTCTATCCAGGAGCATCTATTGTCTCCCTGGTCAGAACCATCACTAGTGGTAGTCAGGCACCATCTAGCTTTTAGGGTCTCAGGATAGATGAGGCTATAGGCTATTAGTCTTAAAAACTACTCTCTTCTTTGTGTCTTTGGTTTCCTCCTTTCTCTTTTGCTCCAGGTAAGTACAGACTAATAGTTGTATCTTAGATTTTCTACTCTTTAGATAATTTTATGAGATAAAACAGATATGCCTTGCATTACAGGTGAAGGGGAGACTGTTTAACGTAATTTGGTGTTGAGAGTCTGGAAGATGGGAGAGGGATAGGACTGGAAAGATGCTATCTCTTTTAAAAGTGCTGATAATAGATGTACGATGACTATTCACTTTCAACTTGGTGGCCTGCAATGGTACAGTTTGGATAAGCAACTTCTCCTCTCAGCTTATAAAGAAAGTAAAAGCAAGAGATATATTAAACAAAAACAAGAAACAAAAGAACAACTAAAACTATTGGGAACTTTGGACCAAACTGATGGTGTTTAGCATCCTCTTTATCATCTTCAGGATAGGAAGACAGCATTTTTGGTGTCTATTTAAGAATGCACTTTAGCCAGGAAGCCCACTTAGCTATTTTCTATGCAAACCAAAGGGGGAAAACAGGTGTGATCCCTCCCAATATTAAATTAGGTGGCTTGATTTGTGGGGGAGGTGTTCTTTCCAAGGCTCTCCTTCCTCCCCCATCTTCTCCCCACTTTTTCCTCGTTTGGTATTCATCATTTCAACATCATACTAATGAATATTCATGCCAGAGAATAATTCAACTCATAGAAAAGCTAGCATGGGTCATGGTAATCTTCCTGATCCAGAGGCAGCAGAGCCTATATTCCATAGGGCTTCTTTTTCCTAGGGATTCTTATTTCCAAGGGAATTTATGGATGGACATCAAAGGTCTGTGGATGTATTTAAATTATTTGCCAAAATTTTATATCCTAGTTGCTGTGGAATCGATTCCAACTCATGGTGACTCCATGTGTGTCAGAGTAGAATTGTGCTCCATAGGGTTTTCAAGGCTGTGACCTTTCAGAAACAGATTGCTAGGCCTTTCTTTTGAGGCACCTCTGGGTGGATTCTAACCAACAACCTTAACCATTTGCACCACCCAGGGACTCCTTTTTTGGGGGTGAAGGTCTATAACTTTCTTCATATTCTCAAATGGGTCTGTAACTCAGTAAAACACTTTTTGGCTCATCTCAGTTAAGGCATCATCATCTACCCAGAAGCCAAAACCCCCAAACTCCACCACCACCAGTTACTTGTGTCTCCTCACTCCTCATTAATCCAACCTAATATAAATATCTTGAATCCTTTTACATATATTTATATATATAATATACATATTATACAGGTAGTTCCCAGCTGATGATGTATTCAGGCTATGACAAATCACACTTATGACCATCTTTTTTTTTTTGTATATCTTATCATTAGTAATATATACCACATACAACATTGCAGTGTTTAATTTGCTGATGTTATCATTCTCAGATATAATGTTTCCAACCCCCAAAGACAAATAAAGATCAGATTTATAGATACTGATAATAAAAGGCAATAATAATGAAAACTTAAAAAAATGAGGTATTCAACTTATGTCAAAATCGACTTATGATGCAGTAGTAGTCGGAACAAAACCCCAGTGTTAACCCTGTATAACACTTATTATGTGTTAGACATTAATTATTTTAATCCCTTTTCAATGCAGTCAGCTAATTCAAAATTTTAATAATCACTGTACAGTCAAAACACATCTATGAATAAATTCTTATCTGAAAACTTCCAGTTTCTACCTTCTTCCTCTAGATACTTCTGCCAACATATTAGACCATTCCTGATCTCAGAACAAATCAGTCACTTACACATCTCCCACTTTTTGCTCATGCTAGTCTCTGCATAAAATTCCTTTTTCCTTCTTTCCCAGCTCCCTTTCCCCATCTCAGCTCTAATTGACAAATTTCTATTCATTCTTTAAAGCTCAGTTCATTTGTTATCTCCTTCACTAAACTTTCCAGATCTCCTTCCTAACCTTAAAAAATTGGTTTCCAGGAACACAAATTGAATAAGGACACTGTCGATGTATTGTGAGATTGTTGACCACTGCTATAGGGCAACATTTGTAGTAACTATTAAATGGGAGGCTGTTTTGTCTTGTAAGCCTTCATCTTGGGTGAGAATGGCAGCACAATTGGAAGAGCATAGTCAATATCACTTAAATGTGTAAGTAAAAAGTTTTGAAATGGTGTTTAAATAAAATAAAAATAAATAAATAAACAAATGAGACTAAAGAGGTACAATAGTCCACTGACAAGGTCCAGAAGACAGAAGAGGACAAGGAAGCCCCCTGGTGATAGGGAACAAAAGGTGGAGTAAGGATATTCTTGATGTGCTGTGAGATTGTTAACCATTGTCATAGGGCAACATGTGTAGTAACTGTTAAATGAAAAACTATTTTGTTCTGTAAGCCTTCATCTTAAGTGAGAATAACAGCACAGTTGGAAGAGCGTAGTCAATGTCACTGAACTGTGAATGTAGAAAATTTTGAAACGGTGTATCTTTGGCCATCTGTAATTTTCATCAAAAAAAAAGGTTGAGAATTTAGAGGCTTAATACGTTGTGGGGTTGTTAACCAATGTCATAGAACAACATGTGTACTACTATTTCATAAGAAACTATTTGCTCTGTAAGCTTTCACCTGAAGTACAATAAAATATATATTAAAAAAAATAAATAAATAAATAAATAAATGTTAAGCATCAAAAACAAAAAAAAAAAAAAGAAAAAAATTGGTTTCCTTCATTCTTACAGTGTATTTTTTTTTTTTTTCCACTTTCCCCACAGCCCACAGCTGAGGGCTTATGCACAGTAAGGATTCAAAAATGTTTACTGAGTAAGTGAATGGCTATTCTAGAGACTATATTTATGCTCATTAATTTAATTTAACAAACACTTTTTGTCTTGTGTATTTTGGACATATTATCAGGAGGTACCAGTTCCTGGAGAAGGACATCATGCTTGGCAAAATAGAGGGTCAGCCATAAAGAGGAAGACTCTGAATGAGATGGAGTGACACAGTGGCTGTAACAATGAGCTCAAGCATAGCATGGTTGTGAGTATAGTGGAGGACCAGTTAGTGTTTTGTTCTGTTGTACACAGGGTCGCTATGAGTCAGAACCTACTGGATGGCACCTAACAACAACAACAACAACACAAGTGGAGGAGTGCTGGTGATGCAATTGTTAACTGCTCCATTGCTAACTAAAAAATTGGCAGTTCAAACTCACCCAGCACCTCTAAGGAAGGAAGACCTGGTGATCTGCTTTCATAAAGACTACATTCAAGAAAACCTTATGGGGTAGTTCTGCTGTTACATGGTGTTGTTATAAGTCAAAATCAACTCCACAGCACATAATAACAAAAACAAACACTTCAAATGGGATTGAAGTCACTATAGCTGTGGATTAATATTCTCCGGCTGGGTAACAAATTACCGTAGATTTACTAGCTTAAAACAACACACATTCATTATCTCACAGTTCTTGTGGGTCAAGAGTCTGGGCACATATTAACTGGGTCTTCTGTTCAGGATCTCACATGAGTACAATCTAGGTCCTGATCAGTCGCTGTCCTTTATCTGGAGAATATACTGGGATAGAAACCCTGGTGGCATAGTGGTTAAGAGTTCAGCTGCTAACCAAAAGGTCAGTAGTTTGAATCCACCTGGTGCTCCTTAGAAACCCTATGGAGCAGTTCTACTCTGTCCTACAGGGTTGCTATGAGTTGGAATCGACTCAACGGCAATGGGTTTGGTTTTTTAGTTTTATGCTGGGATAGACTCTACCTCTGGGCTCACTTAGGTTGTTAAATGACTCCATTTCCTTATAACTGTGTAACTGAGGGCCCTGACATTTTGCTGGTTGTTGGCTACAGGTTGCCCTTAGGTCCTAGGGTCACACACAGTTCCTTGCCACATGGGAGTCTCCACGCTGGCTTATTGCTTCATCAAGCCTATAAGGAGAGTCTCTCTTCTCAGGAAGGGTCCAGATCCTTCTTCTTCTTTTTTTGTTTGTTGTTGTAGTTTAAGTGAAAGTTTACATTTCAAGTTAGTCTCTCATACAAAAATTTATACATACATTGTTATGTGACCCTAATTGCTCTCCCTATACTATGACAGCACACTCCTACTTTCCACCCCTGATATCTCAGGTCCATTCAGCCAGCTCCTAATCTTCTCTACCTTCTCATCTCATCTCCAGACAGAAGCTGCCCATTTAGTCTCATGTATCTACCTGAGCTAAGAAGCACACTCTTCATGAATATCATTTTATGTCCCACAGTCCAGTCCAATCTTTGTCTGAAGAGTTGGCCTCAGAAATTGTTTTAGTTTTGGACTGACAGAGAGTCTGGGGGCCATGCTTTCTGGGGCTCCTCCAGTCTCAGACCATTAAGTCCGGCCTTTTTACTAGAATTTGAGTTCTGCACCCCACCTTTCTCCTGCTCCATCAGGGACTCTGTTGTTTTTGTTGTCAGGGTGGTCATTGGTGGTAGCCAGGCACCATTTAGTTCTTCTGGTCTCAGGCTGATGAAGTCTCTGGTCTATGTGGCCCCCTCTGTCTCTTGGGCCAAGACCTTCCCTGTGTCATTGGTGTTCTTCATTCTCCTTTACTCCAGGTGGTTGGGACCAATTGATGCAGCTTAGATGGCCGCTTGCTAGCTTTTAAGACCCCAGATGCCACTCGCCAAAGTAGGATGAGAAAATTTTCTTAGTAAACTTTGTTATGCCAATTGACCTAGATGTCCCCTGAAACCATGGTCCCCAGACCCCCACCCCTGCTACTCTGTCCCTCAAATTGTTTGATTGTATTCAGGAAACTTCTTAGCTTTGGTTAGTCCAGTTGTGCTGACTTATCCTGTAGTGTGTGCTGTCCTTCCCTTCACCTAAGATAATTCTTGTCTACTATCAAGTTAGTGAATAACCCTGTCTCTCCCTCTCCTACCCTGGGAGAATGTTTTCTTCTGTGTTTAAACCTTTTCTTGAGTTCTTATAATAGTGGTCTTATACAATATTTGTCCTTCTGTGACTGGCTAAATTCACTAAGCATAATGCCTCCCAGATTCCTCCATGTTATAAGATGTTTCACGGCTTCATCATTGTTCTTTATCATTGCGTAGTATTCCATTGTTTTAATATACCATAATTTGTTTATTAATTCGTCTGTTGACGGGCACCTAAATTGTTTCCATCTTTTTGCTATTGTGAACAGTGCTGCAACGAACATGGGTGTGCATATATCTATTCGTGTGGTGGTTCTTATTTCTCTAGGATATATTCCAAGGAGCAGGATTGCTGGATCGTGTGGTACTTCTATTTCTAGGTTTTTAAGAAAGCATCAAATCGATTTCCAAAGTGGTTGTACCATTTTACATTCCCACCAATAGTGTATAAGTGTTCCAGTCTCTCCACAACCTCTCCAGCATTTATTATTTTGTGTTTTTTTTTATTAATGTTAGCCTTGTCAGGGTGAGATGGCATCTCATTGTAGTTTTGATTTCCATTTCTCTAATGGCTAATGATCATGAGCATTTCCTTATGTATCTGTTAGTCCCCTGAATGTCTTCTTTGGTGAAGTGCCTGTTCATATCCTTTGCCCTTTTTTTAATTGGGTTATTTGTCTTTTTGTTGTTGAGGTTTTGCAGTATCTTGTAGATTTTAGAGACCAGACGCTGACTGGATTCGTCATAGCCAAACATTTTTTCCCAGTCTGTAGGTTGTCTTTTGACTCTTTTGATGAAGTATTTTGATGAGCATAAGTGTTTGATTTTTAGGAGCTCCCAGTTATCTAGTTTCTCTTCTGGAGTTTGTGCATTGTAACTTATGGTTCGTATTCTGTTTATGCCATGTATTAAGGCCCCTAGGGTTGTCCCTATTTTTTCTTCCATGATGTTTATCATTTTCAATTTTATATTCAGGTCTTTGGTAGATTTAGAATTAGTTTTCATGCACGGTGTGAGATATGGGTCTTGTTTCAGTTTTTTGCAGATGAATATCCAGTTATGCCAGCACCATTTGTTAAAGAGACTGTCTTTTCCCCAATTAATGGACTTTGGGCCTTTGTCAAATATCAGCTGCTCATAGGTGGATGAATTTATGTCTGGATTCTCAGTTCTGTTCCATTGATCTATGTATCTATTGTTGTACCATTACCAGGATGTTTTGACTACCGTGGCGGTATAATAGGTTTTAAAATCAGGTAGTGTGAGGCCTCCCACTTTGTTCTTCTTCTTGAGTAACGCTTTACTTATCTGGGGCCTCTTCCCTTTCCATATGAAGTTGGTTATTTGTTTCTCTATCTAATTAAAAAATACCATTGGAATTCGGATCGGGATTACATTGAATCTGTAGATCGCTTTGGGTAGAATTGGCATTGTCACAATGTTGAGTCTTCCTATCCGTGAGCAAGGTATGTTTTTGTACTTATGCAGGTCTCTTTTGGTTTCTTGCAGTAGTGTCCAGACCCTTTTTAAAGGAATTTCACCTGATTAATTCAGCTCTGTCCAGAATAATATGCCTTTTGATTAACTCAAAATCCATTTATTTGGGACCTTAACTGCATGCACAAAATCCCTTCTCCTTTGGCATATTTTATTGGCTAGAAGAAAATCACAGGGTTCCCAGTCAAACTCAGTGAGGGTGATGGTGGATTATAGAGGGCATGAACTACAGAGGATGAGAATCATGAGAGCAACCTTAGGATCTGCCCTTCACAAGCTGCAACCTCAAGTATCCTAATCTGGGGGAGAGGGCTTGGAGTAGGCATTACCAGTGCTTGTCAATTCAGGATCTCTTTACTTTCAGATACATGGAGGATTAATCTTCCCCCTGGTGGTACAGTGGTTAAGAGCTCCGTCTGCTAACCAAAAACTTGGCAGTTCGAATCCACCAGCTGCTCCTTGGAAACCCTATGGGGCAGTTCTACTCTGTTCTGTAGAGTCACTATGAGTTGGCATCAACTCCATGGCAACAGGTTTGTTTTGTTTTTGTTTTACCCCTTTAAAACCAATGAGATATGAGTAAACGTGTCCAGTATCATTTCTAGGTTGAACTATTTAATGCTGGTGCTCTGTTATCCAGCCCTACCTTCCTTTTCAAGGGAAAACCCCAAAACCTCTTGTTGGAGTGGCAGCATCTTAAAATGGTGGCCCATCATCAGCCTGAGTCTCTGGATAATTATCATGAACAGAGCCCCACCTACCAATCCACACTGGACATGTACCATGAGCAAGAAATACACCTGTGATTTTAAGCCACTGACATTTTGGGGTTGTTTATTATAGCACTGTAATCTAGCCTAACCTAACAGACAGACGAGTCAGAGTAAAATTTTATGCTGTTTATGAATTTGAGGAGTCAAAATAACTAAACAGTAAAAACCAAAGTACTTACAAAAATTTGTGCGAAATTGTGATGTGGCCACTTCTTTTATGTCCTATGAATTGCTATCAGAAGGTTATTGTTGTTAGTTACCATCAAGTCGATTCCGACTCATGGTGACCCTGTATGTGCAGAGTATAACTGCTCCATAGGGTTTTCAAGGCTGTGACCTTTCAGAAGCAGATTGCCAGGCCTGTCTTTCAAGATGCGTCTGGGTGGATTCGATCTGCCAACATTTCAGCTAGTAGTTGAGTGCATAAACGTTTGTGCCACCCAGGGACTCCATATCAGAAAGTTATGTGATACCAATTGGGACTGATGGAATAATCTGTGCCTCTGCAAAACTTCCTATGACCAACACTTTATATAAACAAACTAATCCTCTGAGTCCTGAGCTCCTATGATAGTACTGAATTTAACTCTCTAATACTGTGGTAAAGGAGCCCTGGTGGCACAGTGGTTAAGAGCTCAGCTGCTAATCCAAAGGTCAGAGGTTCTAACCCATCAGCCCCTCTACGGGAAAAAGTCTGCTTTTGTAGAAGGAAACTATGTAAGGCAGTCTTAGAAATTTCATCAGCACTTTGAAATGAGTAATCTTCAAGGTGAATTAAAATTCTGCACCACATTGCCTCAAACCTTGCTTTTCATTTCACTTTTCTTTTTTCAACACCCAGCCCTCTTGAGTCTTTCTTTTTTAATTTTTCTGCAGTAGTTTCTGTCTAAATAGAACACTGGAAAAATATTTGTTTGATTTTTTTTTTTTCTGGTTTGAGATCAAGAAACATAAAGTTGAGGAGGACCTACAAGAGTGTGTCTTTTGTATAACTGTGAAAAGGAGTTACAGTGAGACGTTTATGAAGCAATGAGAAAGAATTAAAGAGGTGAGCTGTAAAAGGCACTTTTAATAAGATTAATTTCTAAATAGCCTCCATGAATGAAGGCAGACAGATCTATTCTACTGAGTCACCTTCACCTTTCTGCGCAGAGCTGTCTTCAGTTTAATGCTTTCAGGTGCAATATTTTAGCTCAGAATAAGGAGAGGGTGTCTGCCCTGTCTAATGGGAGGGAAATCATGCAATTTATCCACTTTTGGAAATTGACATAATAATATGTCAAATTCTGTGGCCTACCCCCTTTGTGAGAAGCAGTTCACTTTCTCCTTCCAGTCCATCATGCCCACTGAAGCATCTCTTGGAAATGTCAAAGCCACCTGGAAAAGATCAATCTCCTTAGGTTGGGAGACAGGAGAAAGAAGAGACAAGAGAAAGCACGGAGAAGAAAGAATAGGTTAGAGAGTATGCTACAGAAAGAAGGCAGACCTGTTACTCTTTATTAATCTCTCTCTCTCTCTCTCTCTCTCTATATATATATATATATATATGTGTGTGTATGAGACAGAGAGAGAGAGAATTAGCAGAGAGAATCAGGCCAGTAAGTATTCTGGTTACTATGGAGACCAAAGTAGAGCCTGGGGGAAAGTAAGGATTTCAATTTTTGAATGTTAACTTTTTGCTACCATTCTTGAATTTTTAAAAATTTCTTAAATTACTTTAATTAGAAGCATTTAACACCTACTGTGAAATGGGTTTCATTATGTCTAGACAAGCAGAGAATTTCTAATGTGTGTGTCTTTGTTACCCCACAGATGTGTCTATTTTCCTACTTCCCAGATAAAGAACTTTTGAAGCATATGGTCCATTTCCTGAACATTGACAAGAAGCATCATATTATACTCCATCTGAGCATATTTATGCTCTTAAAGTTCGAGTAAACAAATAAGAGAGTTAAGTGATACCAGAAAGAAGGCCAAAAACAAAAAACAAAAAAGATAATGGAATTATCTTTGTATGTGGTGAGCTGTGCATTTGCGGGTTTGAGTGTGTGTATATATCTGTGTGGGCTACTCTACTCTTGATATAGGTAATAGAATAGAAAAAAACAAAATAAAATGAAAACTGTGCATTTACGTCTTAAAAAATGAACTGGAAGCTGAAGGCTCGCCTTTAAATGACTTACTTAACTGTAGGACAATTAATTTTGGCTTCAGTAATTTTAAAGTGTTCTTTTACCTGAACTGATTTTTAACTTTGAAGTATATTGTCTTTAGGAGGTCATGTGAAGCATAATTTATGATATTATTTTCAGTCTTTCCACGATTAATGTAATACGTATGAGAGGAAATACTAGGGTCTTTGGCTGGTGGCGTAATGTTTAAGTGCTCAGCTGCTAACGGAAAGGTGGGCAGTGTGAACCCACCAGCAGCTCCTCAGGAGAAAGATGTGGCAGGCAGTCTTCTTCCGTAAAGATTATAGCCTTGGAAACCCGATGGGACAGTTCTACTCTGCCCTATAGGGTTGTTATGAGTCAGAATCAACTCAATGACAATGGATTTGGTTTGGTTTTGTATTAAGACGATGATTTATAAGAATGCCCAAACAGCCAATCATTCCTCCTCTGTTAACCTTCTGCCTTTCCTGCCTCCATTTGAAATCCATCTAAGTCCTTTTGATTTTTAACATTTAATTTTTTTTTTCAAATTCATCTACATCTTTCTACCTCCATGCCACCCTCTGGTCTATCCTCTCATATCTAGACCACTGCACTAGCCCCCCAAATAGTCTTCCTGCCTCTGCTCTTGTCTCCTCTAATCCGTTTCTCCCATTTTGGTACTCTTTGTAAGACATAAGTCTGATTATGATTATGTCACTCTCCTGCTTAGAATCCTCCAAATGCATCTTATCATCCTTAGCATGAAGAACAAGATGCATTACATGCCTTACAGGTTCCTGTAGGATCTGGCTCCTGCCCATACCCCAAGTCTCATCTTGTACCTCTCCTTGCTCTCTGTTATGGATTGAATTGTGTCCTCCACAAAATGTGTATCAACTTGGCTAGGCCATGATTCTCAGTATTGTGTGGCTGTCCATCATTTTGTGATCTGATGTGATTATTCTATATTGTAAATCCTGACCTTTATGATGTTAATGAGGCAGGATTAGAGACAATTATGTTAATGAGGCAGGATTAGGTTGTATCTTGAGTCAATCTCTTTTGAGATATAAAAGAGAGAAGTGAGCAGAGAGAGAGGGGGACCTCCTACCACCAAGAAAGCTGAGCCAGGAGCAAAGCACGTCCTTTGAACATGGGATCCCTGTGCTGAGAAGCTTCTAGACCAGGGGAAGATTGATGACAAGGACCTTCCTCCAGAGTTGTCAGAGAGAGAAAGACTTCCCCTGGAGCTGGCACCCTGAATTTGGACTTCTAGCTCCCTAAATTGTGAGAGAATAAATTTTTTTTTTGTTATATCTGTCCACTTGTGGTATTTCTTTTATAGCAGCACTAGATAACTAAGACACTCTGCATCGTGCAGCCTCCTTGACTGACCATCTCTTCTATGGGTATATCATGCTCCCTCCTGTCCCTCGGCCTTTGAACATGCTGTTTCCTGTGTCTGAAGAGCTCTTCTCTTTTTCTGCTTTACCTGTTCAACTCCTACTCATCCTTTAAGTCTCAAGTGTCACTTTCACAGGAAACTTTATAGTCCCGAGAGTAGATCAGTGCTCCCTACTGTGTACTTGCATGGCACCATACTTTTTCCTTATAGTATCACTCACAGGCTGTGATTATAAACTGTGCTATTATGAACTTTCACAGTCACAGACTCACTCGTACAAAGATGTGATTTCTGTCATTTCTGTCCAACTGAATTTGGCTCCTGAGACTCCATTTCCATTGTTATTGTTAGGTGCCATGGAGTCGATTTCTGACTCGTAGGAACCCCATGTGACAGAATAGAACTCTCCCATAGGGTTTTCTAGGCTGTGATCTTTATGGAAGCTGACTAGTCTTTCTCCCATGGAGCTTCTGGGTGGGTTTGAACTGCCAACCTTTAGGTTAGCAGCTGAGGGCATAAATGTTGTGTCAGCAGGGCTTCTTCATTTCCATCCATGGTGCAACTAAATCTTGCAATCAATCCGTTCCAGATTTTTCAGTTTCCTTAAGATCAATTACTATTCTTTCAGTTCAAGATTTTCCCCATGCCCATCTCCTTTCCTTCTCTCAGAGGGTGTAAGTTCCTGGACTCTAGAGGAAATAGTGCAATTTGGTTCATAATGATTCTCTATTCTCCACAGCCCATGCTGAGATATATCTGTTCTCCTTTGCTCCTTTCTGTGCTGGCATTTCCTGCTGCTACCTGTGATCCTACACTGACCTCTGGTTGCCACATCCATGCCTTCTTCCTAATCCCCATCCCAGAGGCCTCCTGACCTGCTTTAGGACTTGGTTTCCCCTCAGTGGTGGTGACAGGAGAGTGCTTTAAAACCCAGGTTCTTTTCTATATCTGCCTGCAGCCTATCACTGTTTGTGAGGCTGCATTCAGGACCATCACCTAGACATCTCACTCCGCCACAGCTACCCATGACTTCGGTGCCACGGTGGAAGTGTGGCTTCCCTACTAGCCTTGCATTCTTCCCAGGATGCAACAGAGAAGACAACGCCCTGCTCCAGTCTAGCTTATTTGTGGTTTTGATCAGGGAGAGGCAGAGCTAACAATCCACACCAACCACAAGCTTTTCCTCTTGCTGTCTCACAATTCTGAAATGCCTATGTCCAGATGAAAATGGGCTCTTCATTGATTACCTTTCTGAAATAAAGTCAGGGACAAACTTTGTATCCATCTCATTAAGGTTTTGCCTCTTCTTGATATTCAGAGTCAAGCTTTTATTTTAAACTCCTTCTCATTGGCTTTCAAGACAACTGTGCCTGCAATGAGCTTAAAAAAATCCATTCAGAAACTCAATTGACTTCTTTTTTCTAAGCTGATTCACACTCTTCCTGAGGCAACAAGGACAATTTTGAGGGAGAAACACTTGGTTGTTTTTCTAAATATCGTCTTTCTACATGTGGTTGATGCTTGTGTATCCCATAGTATTGCAAACTCTCCAAGGTCAAGAACCAGGTTTTTGTATACTATTGTATCACCTAGCCCACATTAGAGCACTCTGTTAATAAATATTATTGAAGAAATGAATATGCACACAAGACTTATAGCAAAGGAAAACAAACTCATATTTTATAATTAGTAGGTTGGGCCATAGCCCTCCCGGCAGAAATCTCATAAGCTCTGCTAGAGCAGGTAGTCTGGACCCAAGGTTTAAAGTGAACTGTCCACCATCTTCCCTAGTATTAGAATATAGTATCACTCAGGGGTGTCGGCTTCATGCAAAAAGGAAACATATAAAAACATATACGGCAGCCAGAAAAATCTTACAATCCACAGAAAGGGTCCAGAGAGGAGAATACCAGCGAAGTGACTAAGCTATTTTACAGTGAGAAGAAGTCACTTTGTTGCAATAGTTGTGTGTATGAAAGAGAAAAATAAAAGAATCACATTCATTTACTTCATATTTTAGTGTGCAGTGACCATGTGTAAACGCCACCCGACCAATGACTTAGAATCTGATTAATAACCTCTTCCCTGCATAGAAGAGGAAAGAGGGGGTGAAAAGAGCTCTCTTTGCTTAGTGCTTGCTGCACTCTTTTCATTAAACTTTTATAGGAAGAATTAAGCCTAAAATGGCCCCAAAAGCAACTAATCCTTTCACTGTGTGTGACAGCAAGCAAATGTTGGGGCATGGCCAGGTGATAGAAGCATATGGCTTTAGGAGTTTGAATCCATAAAATAAGTTTCCATCTTCTTTCTCCAGCTACTTTTTATTATTGGTTTTTATAGTTAGAGGAATTTTCCAGAGAAAAGTTTCCATATTAGAGGTCAGGTCTCTGTTTGCTTTGTTTTGACCACATTTCAGATTTCGAAAAGAAAAACATTACAGAGGAAAATAAAGCTAAACCGTCCTGAGCCTCACAGTGCAGCACAATTTAGAAAGAGGTTTAGGGAAATAACCAAGGAAATATTGGGGAGGGGGGTTGTTAAGACCACCCTGAAATGGAAGAGGTCTAAAATTTTGTTTAGATCATATTTTTAGAGCTACAAAAATCTTTGAAATAATTTTGTCTATCATGCATACTAATCACTTCACCTAGTGTTTGCTCAAGGTCACACTGTAATTTTCTGGCACATCCTAGGCAGGGCTCTTGTCTTTGACTACCAGCTAAACCATCCAGACCCTCTATTCAAGTAAAGTGAAGACAAACATAGAAATGGAAAGCAGAAGAAAGCTTCAGCCTTTCTAGCTGACAGATCCAGACTAAAGAAAGAACATGAGTTCCTACAAAGTTACCCAAATCTTCTCTGACCTTTGCCTTCCAAAGGGCTCTTTCATTCTCTCCTACAGTCTGTGAGTTATCTAGCCAGTATCTTTCCAACAAATAACTTTTGGTTTAGTTAATCAGAGTCCCTTCTGTGCTTACAATCAAAGAACCGAAAAAGATAAAGTATTGAGTACGTATGTTCTTATACTGCAGGATTTCTCAAACTCCATAGTGTGCTAGTGTGAATCTTCAAAAGGGGGTACAATATGTGGTAATTCTTATATTTATTTTCTCTGAAACCTTTCCTCAAGCAGCATAATTTTGGATTTTTTTTTTTTCTTTTTGAAGAACACATTCTGGAAAACATTGCAATAATTGCATTACACTGTTACTGTCCTGTGAGACATTGCCTTAACCCTAGAACTAATGTTCAACCTACTTAGAAGAGCTTAACAATCTTTTCTATTTATTAAATAAGGGTGTTGCAGTTGTATGGTATATCAGGATAGTGTGGGCTTTGTACTATAACACTGCAAAATTTAGGTGGTGGTGGTTGGTTGATGCTGAGTTGATTCTGACTCATGAAGACCTCATGTGTACAAAGTAGAACTGTTCCATATGGTTTTCAGGGCTGTGACCTTTCAAAAGCAGATTGCCAGGCCTGTCTTCTGAGGCATCTCTGGGTGGGTTCAAGCAGCCAACATTTCAGCTAGTAGTTGAGGGCTTAACCATTTGTGCCACCCAAGGACTCCTAAAATATAGAATACTGAAAACAATTTTATGTGAGGAATTCTAGTTGAATTCACTGAGTGGGGCTCCAAGGATTTTCTTATTTAGTATATATGGTATTACTTACTCTGGTATATTACAGATAAGGTTCCATGCCTCAGTTTCCCTAGATCTGAAACAGAAATGCATATTTGTTATTCTCCTGAGCACTGGCAGATTGAATTAAGTAATGGCTGCAATGTGCCCTGAATTCTGCAGAGAAGAATCTTAAAACATCAACAATGAATGTTTGTTACAGAAACGACTTCAAAGCACTTTTCATATATTTTAATCAACTGTTTAGGTATTCACATAACCAGCCTGTTAAATTCTTTTAAGTAGGAGATAAGGATGTCAAAGTCACATGAGCTACTTCATGAATGCCTTTTCCAAAAGAAAAGATAAAAAGGCAAGCTGGAGCAGTTCAAACTGAGCCGTGCACATTTAAGAAAATCAGACCTAAGGCAAGGCTATGACTGCTCGCTAATCTTGAGAGTGAAAGCAGGTATTACTGTACAATCAACATCAGGGGTGGACACATTTAACCAGGCTACATTATGGACCATCGACGTGTCTTGTCATGTGGCTACTGCATGGCTGGTTAGGAAATATGTAAATTGTCCATTGTCTTTGGCTCGATACTGTCTTTTATTTTGCCACAGTTATTCCAACCTGAGGCAAGGTAGTCGGGGAAAAGTATGATACGTTTGGGTAGGAGCCAGTGATGCATTCTACTCATTTGTCTGTCACATTCAGCTTTCCCACTGAATAAATATTGTATTAAATATTTAAAAAAACAAAAAACAAAACTGACACTACTCCAAAGGCATGGCCTCTTTGGCTGATCTTCAGAGGTTTTTACAAATGGAGGAAAGATTTCAGTAAAAGGACAACACAAGTGGGGGACTGATGAACTCCGAACCTAACAAAGGTGGAAGCAAAGATAGGTAAGCAGCTTGTGTGCATCAGGAAAGGGATGTTGACAATGACATCTCTGAGACTTGATGCAATGGAGTGGGGTCGAGGTGAGATAAACTCCTTGAGTTCTCTTCCTCAGAGGGAATCTTGGCAACCAACCATTGGAAAGGAGGGCACAGAGGCAGCATATAATTTGGTCATCCCCAAGACGTTGTTGTTAGGTGCGATCGAGTCAGTTCTGACTCATAGAGACCCTGCGTTCTACAGAACGAAACACTACTGGGTCCTGCGCCACGCTCACAATTGTTGTTATGCTTAAGCCTATTGTTGCAGCCACAGTGTCAATCCATCTCATTGAGGGTCTTCCTCTTTTTCACTGACCCTCTACTTTACCAAGCATGATGCACTTCTCCAGGGACTGATCCCTCCTGATAACATGCCCAAAGTATGTAAGATGTAGTCTTACCATCCTTGCTTCTAAGGAACATTCTGGTTGTACTTCTTCTGAGACAGATTCGTTCATTCTTTTGGCAGTCCATGGTATATTCAACATTCTGTGCCAACACCACAGCTCAAAGGTAGCAATTCTTCTTCGGTCTTCCTTATTCATTGTCCAGCTTTTGCATGCATATGATGTGATTGGAAATACCATGGCTTGGGTCAGGCACACCTTGGTCTTCCAGGTGACATCATTGCTTTTAAACACTTTAAAGAGGTATTTTGCAGCGGATTTGCCCAATGCAATATGTCTTTTGATTTCTTGAATGCTGCTTCCATGGATATTGATTGTGGAACCAAGTAAAATAAACTCCTTGACAACTTCAATCTTTTCTCCGTTTATCATGATGTTGCTTATTGGTCCAGTTTTGAGGATTTTTGTTTTCTTTATGTTGAGGTGTAATCCATACCGAAGGCTGTAGTCTTTGATCTGCATCAGTAAGCGCTTCAAGTCCTCTTCACTTTCACATGATCTGCAGAATGGAGGTTGTTAATGAGTCTTCTTCCAATCCTGATGCCCTGTTCTTCATATAGTCCAGCTTCTCAGATTATTTTCTCAGCATATAGATTGAATAGGTATGGTGAAAGAATACAACCCTGATGCACACCTTTCCTGACTTTAAACCGCACAGTATCATCCCCTTGTTCTGTCTGAACAACTGCCTCTTGATCTGTGTACAGGTTCCTCATGAGCACAATTAAGTGTTTTGGAATTCCCATTCTTCACTATATTATCCATAATTTATTATGATCCACAGTCCAGTGCCTCTGCATAGTAATAAAACACAGGTAAACATCTTTCTGGTATTCTCTGCTTTCAGCCAGGATCCATCTGACATCAGCAATATCTCTAGTTCCATGTCCTCTTCTGAGTCCGGCCTGAATTTCTGGCAGTTCTCTGTCAATGTACTGCTGCAGCCACTTTTGAATGACCTTCAGCAAAATTTTACTTGCGTGTGATATTATGATATTATTCGATAATTTCTGCATTAGGTTGTATCACCATTCTTGGGAATAGGCATAAATATGAATCTCTTCTAGTCAGTTGGCCAGGTAACTGTCTTCCAGATTTCTTGGCATAGACGAGTGAGTGCTTCCAGAGCTGTATCCGTTTGCTGAAACATCTCAATTGATAGTCTGTCAATTTCTGGAGCCTTGTTTTTTATCAATGCCTTCAGTGCAGCTTGAACTTCTTTCTTCAGTACCATCAGTCCCTGATCATATGCTACCTGTTGAAATGGTTGAATGTTGACCAATTCTTTTTGGTGTAATGATTCTGTGTATTCCTTCCATCTTCTTCTGTTGCTTCCTGCGTCATTTAATATTTTCCCCATAGAATTCTTCACTTTTGCAACTCGAAGCTTAAATTTTTCCTCAGTTCTTTCAGCTTGAGAAATGCTGAGCTTGTTCTTCCCTTTTGTTTATCTATCTCCAGCTGTATGCACAAGTCATTATTATACTTTATCTTCTCGAGCTGCCCTTTGAAATCTTCTGTTCAGTTCTTTTACTCTCCCTCATTTCTTCCTTTTGCTTTAGACACTCCACATTCAAGAGCACGTTTCCGAGTCTCTTCTGACATCCATTTTGGTATTTTCTTTCCTTCCTGCCTTTTTAATGACCTCTTGCTTTCTTCATGTATGATGTCCTTGATGTCATTCTACCACTTATCTGGTCTCCGGTCATTAGTGTTCAATGTGTCAAAACTATTCTTGAGATGGTCTCCAAATTCAGGTGGAATATACTTAGGGTCATACTTTGGCTTTCATGGACTTGTTCTAATTTTCTTCAGTTTCAGCTTGAACTTGCATATGAGCAACTGATGGTCTGTTCCTCAGTTGGCTCCTGACCTTGTTCTGACCGATGATATTAAGCTTTTCCATCATCTCTTTCCACAGATGTAGTCAATTTGATTCCTGTGTATTCCATCTGGCAAGGTCCACATGTATATTCGCTGTTTATGTTGGTGAAAAAGGTATTTGAAATGAAGAAGTCGTTGGTCTTGCAAAATTCTATCATGGGATCTCCAGCATCGTTTCTATCACCAAGGCCATATTTTCCAACAACAGATCCTTCTTCGTTTCCAACTTTCACATTCCAATCACCAGTAATTATCAGTGTAACCTGATTGCATGTTCAGTCAGTTTTAGACTGTAGAAGCTGGTAAAAATCTTCAATTTCTTTATCTGTGGCCTTAGTGATTGGTGCATAAATTTGAATAATAGTTATATTAACTCGTCTTCCTTGTGGGCGTATGAATATTGTCCTATCACGGACAACGTTGTACTTCAGGATACATCTTGAAATGTTGTTTTTGATGATGAATGAAACGCCATTCCTCTTCAAGTTGTCATTCCCAGCACAGTAGACCATATGATTGTCTGATTTACAATGGCCAATACCAGTCCATTTCAGCTTACTAATGCCTAGGATATCGATATTTATGCATTTCATTTCATTTTTGATGATTTCCAATTTTCCTAGATTCATACTTTGTACATTCCACATTCCCATGATTAATGGATGTCTGCAGCTGTTTCTTCTCATTTTCTGTTGTGCCACATCAGCAAGTGAAGGTCCCAAAAGCTTGACTCCATCCATGTCATTAAGGTCAACTCTACTTTGAGGAGGCAGCTTTTCCTCAGTCGTCTTTTGAATGCCTTCCAATCTAGGGGGCTCATCTTCCAGCACTATATCAGACAATGTTCTGCTGCTACTCGTAAGATTTTCACTAGCTAATTCTTTTCAGAAGTAGACTTCCGGGTCCTTCTTCCTAGTTTGTCTTAGTCTGGAACCTCAGCTGAAACCTGTCCGGCATGGGTGACCCTGCTGGTATCTGAATACCGGTGGCATAGCTTCCAGCATCACAGCAACATGTAAGCCCCCACAGTATGACAAACTGACAGACATGTGGGGGATCCCCTAGATAAGGTTTCAAAATTTACTATTAGCTACTGCTTATAGTAATATTTGTAGTTGAGGATTCTCCTGGATTAGAGTCACAAAATTAATCAGAAACACTCCGGAATAGAAATAGTGCTTTTAATTTCAACCAGAACGTGTTAATCATTAGTGTTTAGAAGGAACTTTTTTCTGTCTTCTTACAAAACTACACTTCCCAATGCACCTTTCTTGTGTGGTAAGGTGCTATTGCATGTTTGTTCATTAATTCATTTAGTCAATAAGTGCTTATTGAGCACCTACTGTATGCAGCATTTTTCTGTCTTCTGGTGATGTAAAGGTGACTAAGTACCTTCCTTGCCCTAAGGTATCTCATATACTAATCGTAAAGATAGACAAGTAAACAGGAAATTTTAGATCAGTGTGATATGTTTGTTAAGCTTAAGGAACCTGAGGGAAGAGCACTTAAATTAGTCTTATAGCCTATTAGGTGCTGCATCTCAGAGTAGATGAGAGTTGAGCTGAGAACTGAAAGAACAATAGGAGTTAGTCAGGTGAAGAAAGAATGATAAAGAAGAGACACCTCCCTGTCACAGGCCCAGAAGTGGAAACTTTTCTTAACAGTTATACTAGCAAATGTTTTTGAACACTTCATAAGTGTTGAATTTATATATGTGTGTGTGTGTGTGTGTGTGTGTGTGTGTGTGTGTGTGGTTGTTGTTAGGTGCCATCGAGTCGGTTCCAACTCAGCAACCCTATGCATAACAGAATGAAGCATTGCCAGGTCCTGTGCCATCCTCACAATTGTTGCTATGCTTCAGCCCATTGTTGCAGCCACTGTGTCAGTCCATCTCATTGAGGGTCTTCCTCTTTTTCGCTGACCCTCTACTTTACCAAGCATGATGTCTTTCTCCAGGGACTGATCCCTCCTGATAACGTGTCCAGAGTATGTGAGACTTGGTCTCGCCGTCCTTGCTTCTAAGGAGGATTCTGGTTGTACTTCTTCTAAGACAGATTTGTTTGTTCTTTTGGCAGTCCATGGTGTGTTCAATATTCTTCGCCAACACCACAATTCAAAGGCATAAATTCTTCTTCAGTCTTCCTTATTCATTGTCCAGGTTTTGCATGAGTATGAGGTGATTGAAAACACCATGGCTTGGGTCAGGTGCACCTTAGTCCTTAAGGTAAACATATATATATACATGTGTGTGTATATACATATATATGTATGTGTATGTATATATATATATAGAGAGAGAGAGAGAGAGAGAGAGCCCTGGTGGTGCAGTGGTTAAGAACTACAGCTGCTAACCAAAAGGTCGGCGGTTCGAATCCACCAGCTGCTCCTTGGAAACCCTAGAGGGGAGGTTCTACTCTCTCTATATTCTGAGCCCTGATGGAGTAGTGGTTAATGAGCTAGACTGCTAATTAGAAGGTCAGCAGTTCGAATCCACCAGTCACACCTTAGAAAACCTATGGGACAGTTCTACTCTGTCCTCCTATAGGGTCGCTATGAGTCAGAATCGACTTGATGGCAACTGGTTTTGTTTTTGTTTTATATATATATATATGTATATATATATATATATATATATATCCCTGTGTGGCACAAATGGTTTACACTCAACTGTAAACCTAAAGGTTGGCAAGCTTGGCAATTTGAACCCACCCAGAGGTACCATGGAAGAATTGCCTGGTAATCTGCTTCTGTAAAGATTGTTATGTTGTTGTTACTTTGTGCCATCGAGTCAATTTTGACCCATAGCAACCCTGTAGGTCAGCGTAGAACTGCCCCATAGGGTTTCCTAGGCTGTAACGTTACAGGAGCAGAACACCAGGTCTTTTTCTTCCATGGAGTTGTTGGTGGGTTCCAACCGCTGACTTTTCGATTAGCAGCCAAGCGCTTAACCATTGCACTGCCTGAGCTTCTTTCTTCGCAGCCAAGAAAACCATATAGCAGTTCTACCGTTCTACTCTTTGGCATACGGGGTTGCTGTGAGTCAGAATCAACTGAACGGCAACAGGTTTGATTTTTGGTGTATATATATGTATTTTTTTTCCCTCTAACAATCTTATGAATAAAGTACTGTTATTATTCCTATTTTAAAGGTAAAGTAGGAGGTTAAGCTATCTGTTCAAATCACACAGTGAATAAGTGAAAAAAATCTAGATTCATATCCGATTGGTTTGACCAAAGAACTTGAATTTTTTCCCATAAATGTACTTGCTCTTATAGCTCTTTGATTGGCCAGTTTTAGTTGGACAAGGGATGGAACTGTTTGATTGGCTGGGTAGGAGCCAATCAGATTATCTAGCCTCTGAATTCCACCAAAGAAAGTCATACACACTATGGCAGTTTAATGGTTGGCACTGGAACTAAAAATTGTTATACAGAGATAGGGACAAGGGTGGCCAGAGTGAGACATGTATGAAATGCACAAATAGAGGATCTGTTCAATAGAAAGTGAAGATTTGCAAAGAGACGTGCAGAAAGGAGTCTTTTGGGAGATGGAAAGAAGAGCCTTTGTAAATGACTGTTCAAATGCAGTGTCTCTTTGGCCATTATACTTTGTTTCCTGCCTTCCTGTGCCCACAACACTGCCAATAGCATCATTGTAAGTGGCGAGTATAAATAAGTTTCTGTTTCTGGCAGTCAAACAGGTTTCAACTGAAACACATCCTATGTGCCAGGCACTATGCTTTAATCTTCATAAACTCCTCCAAATTTGGTATTATGGTAAAATTTCCTATCATCTCTAGTTAACAAGGACCCATAAACAGAAGTCAAGAAACTTGCTCAAGATTGTAGTTGCTGTTGTTAGCTGCCATCAAGATGGCCCCCGACTCACGGTAAACCACATGTGTTACAGGATGGAACTGCACCATAGAGTTTTCTTGACTATAATCTTTGCAGAAGCAGTTCTGCAGTCCTTTCTTCTGTGGAGCTGCTGAGTGGGTTCGAACTGCCAACCTTAAATTAGCAGCCAATCTCAAACTGCTTGTGCCACCCAGGCTCCTTGCTCAAGATTAAACACTTGAACACTTGTTAATTACTAGAGTTAGAATATGGGTCCAGGAAACTCTTACTCCAAGGTTTATTTCATGCTGTGCATGGAATCGCACTGTTAGAAATTTAAGAGACCAGGATTCTTGTATGTACTTTTCAGCGATGTTGGACATTTGCCTAAAATTCTCTGGGCCTCAGTTTTATCATGTGTAAAATGATGGGGTTTGGTCAGAGCAGAGAAATAAATATGCATGCATTACAAAAATCTGTGGACATTTTTATGCTAAGTGTGCTTGGCACTTCCCTTCTTTCTCTGTGCCAGACCTGTTGTTTCAGCAATGCAGGGCATGGATAACACTTGAGATATGCTACAGTCATGCGCGACTTTAGGCACATGTTTTAGCCTTTCTGAGCATTGATTATCACATTCACAGAGGAAGGATAGTAATATAAAGCATTAAGGTAGTTGAAAGGATTAAATAAAATAACCTAAGTGAAATAGTTGATCACAAATGCCTGAAATGTTATATGCTTTCCCTTCCTCCCTTTTTCTTTTTTTCCTACTGCTCCCTGTTCTTCCTTCTGTATTTCTCTTATTTATTTATTTTTTTTTCAAGTGTTCTTCTTATTAAAGCTCAGGACTTATGTTTCAGGAATCCTTTTTGCAGGGAGATGAGACAGTTAATGGTGAAAGCCACAAGGAGGAGTAAGAGGGCAGAAACATTCCTTTCAGTGCCATCGTTTCTCCAGAACACTGTCAGAGGACTGGAAGAGATGAGCTAATGTGTCATTATTGCCTCTAATCTCCATGGTCATTGCTTCTGGAACTGACACAAGAGCCAGACGTGGTTCAGAGAGAAAGTGTGAATTGACTTTGGACGGAGGCCTCAGAGGTTTTAACAATCCCTTAAAAATGCCTCCTTAACCTTAGGGAGGATCCCAGGAGACACCACAAGACCTATGTCATTTTGCCCAGAAAAACTGTTTTGGAAGAGGAGTGATGAGACAGAAGGCAGTAGGAATAGGAAAGTCTAAGTAAAGTGACAGGGTGGTTCATCTAAGAGTTATCGATGTCACACCAGAACCAGAGGGCTGCCTGAGAGGATACATGAGATGTCAAGTTGGCAGTGAAAGACTAGGAGAGGAAAATGAGGATGACTGACAATTTTAGGAACAAGTGATTGAACTCTTCTCCTTTAGTCCATTTAGAAGAGGTCCTGCCTAGAGTTAGACTATTAGAGGCAGAAGATTCGTACAGCAGGGCTGTCACATTGTACAGCTCCAAGTGGCACCGTTAGCGTTGTAATCTATGTGACTGTCACTCCTAGGGTTGTGTAGTTGTGCAGTGCAAAGCCTGACATAGAGGTCTTCCAGTCCAGCCCTTCATTTATAGTTGAAAGAGCTGTAAGACTCAGAGAGGTGAAGTCCATGCCCAAGGTCATATATAGGCAGTAGCAGAATCGACACCAGAAGCCAAGTTTCTCTGTTTTTAGTTTAGAGATCTTTCAGCTAAACTTGTGACTCTGAACCTGTGGGCTACAATTCTCTAAGGACTGTGGAATTATCACAAAAGGTGTTATGTGTTTTGTATGTGTGTATTTTCCCAGTCAATATATGCTAAAAGTACAATTATTATCAGGTTCTAGGTTCTTACAATCTCTTGTATTTAAAAATGCTTCTCATATAAAATTAGGTTTGCAACTACTGCTTTAAATCACTTTGCCTGTCATTCAAGCTACTAATGTATATGTCATTAACTTTTTACTAAAAAGAGAACATAAACATTACTTTTGAAATATGAGGCCTTGAGAGTTATCTGCTATACAGAGCCTGTATTATGACAGGTTATCCAATGAGAGCCTTTTACTTCATCTTGAAAATAAATCACAGTGAAAAATGACATATTCATGGAAACAGCTTTGAATTCAAATCTAACTCAGCCACTAACTTCATGACCTTGGACAAGTGACTTATCTTCTGTCTTTTACTTAATAGGTAACTGTTGATTGCACACTAGATTTCAAGCATTTTTCGTGTGTGGAGAAACAGATAAAACAAAACGAACAAAAAACTGCTATAACCTTAAAGCGTTCACAGTCTCATAAGAGAAAGACAGGAAAACAGACAATTACCGTCCAGGACAGTAAGTGCTGTGAGCACCTTGTTCACTGTGTACAATGGGAGCCAGAGAAGTAAAATCTGCCTTGAACTTGGGAGGGAAAGCGATGTTAGGATACTTTTCTCACAGGAGGTGATGTTGAAATTGAATTGTGGAGCAAAATTACTCACTAGCAGATGAAGGAGAAGGACGAGGAAGGCTTTCCAGGCAGAGCGAGTGCTGTGACCAAAGGCAGAAGAGGATGAAACACGAGGTGCCATCTGACTCTCATTTTTCTTACTCCCAATTCCTTGGGACCTGGAATTGCTAAGGAGAAGCAAAATGGAAATCTATAAGCTATTTATCATATTTCAAGAAGCTTAAACAAAATCACAAAATCACCCACCTAAGTGCTGCTGAGGCTAACTAAAATGTCAAGTTTCTTTGCCTTTGCCTTTAATTATATCAACTAAGTTTCTCTCTCTCGATATTTCATTCTAATCAGAAACTCCATTTGAGAATTTAACATTGATTTGTAATCATGGGAAAAATAAACACTGTTACTTAATAGATATGATTTGGTAGACAAAATTCTTTCAACTATGATGTAAGTGGTGGAAGACGTAATTAAATACAAGTGCTCCTACAGTAAGGTAGTATTATATGCTTCTGGAAGGCAGGGTATTCATCAGTGTATGTGGCTAATAGATATTGCTCAAGAGCAACATGCTGAATTAATAAGTAAACAGATGTCTAGGTTGTGAGGATTATTGCTTGGGGATTCCCTTGGTTCCCTTCTTGTTCTTTGGCTTTCAAATCAAAGTTTCTCTCTCTCCTTCCTTCTTTGTTTGAGATACATGAAGCACGAAGGGAACACCAAACATGCATATAAAAATGCTAGATTGCCATAGCTCTCCCAAAACAATTATATTTATAATAAAGTCAGTGAGAACTCAAAGTACTATGCCAGGAGAAGACTTCTTGCCTGTTATGAATTGCAATTCAATTTAATGACTACTTGCCTAGATTGTGGAGGTTCCAAACGTTTGGTTTAAAACCCAAAAGTTTAAGATACAGGGCCTAATGTGAAGGAATTTACAATTAGGTACGAGACAAATATAGATGAAACATTTCAAGAAGAGAAACTAGATAGTATTGGGGCACCCTTGCCACCCACCATATCCCAACTTGTGTCAAACAGATGCAGCCCTCGGTTTTGGTCACAACCCCATCAAGCACATCACTTTGCCATTTGTATTATAGCCTTAAGACTATCTGGTATTTTTATTGGTAAGATGGGAATAGTAATACTTATTTTGTAAGATTTCTTTGAGGATAAAATAAGTCACATGTATAAAGTAGGTCACATACAACATATACTAAATGATAGTTTTTACTACAAGGGAGGCAGGAAGGAATAGTAGGGATGGCTTAAATTTAAGATGAGAACAACTTAGATGTATATATTCTCTCTGCTTGTTACCAGCTTTGTTAACTTAGGCAAGTTGATTTACCCCTCAGAACTGCCTTTCCCAATGTGTTAAGTGAGAATGAGGAGCTCTGGTGGTACCGTAGTTAAAGAGCTTGGCTGCTAACCAAAAGGTTGGCGGATCAAACTCACCAGCCAGTCTGTGGGAGAAAGATGTGGCAGTCTGCTTCCATAAAGATTTACAGCCTTGAAAACCCTTTAGGGACGTTCTACTCTGCCCTATAGAGTCCAGAATTGACTCGACAGCAGTAGAGAAATGAGAATAAAAATTATTTTCTGGAATTTGTGTTGAAGATAAAATTAACTAATCTATGATACAGGCCTTCACCACACCTGTCTGTCAGTTTATCTTATTGTGGTGGCTTGCATGTTGCTATGATGCTGGAAGCTATGCCACCAGTATTTCCAGTACCAGCAGCATCACTCCTGGTGTACAGGTTTCAGCAGAGCTTCCAGACTAAGACAGACTGGGAAGAAAGACCTGGTGATCTACTTCTGAAAATTAGCCGTGGAAAATCTTATGGATAGTGACAGAACATAGTCTGATTCCCTTGCTTTGGACATGTCCAGAAAGAGGGATCAATCACTAGAGGAGGATCTTATGTTTGGTGAAGTAGAGAGAGGGGTGAGTGAGGCTCCCGGTGAGATGGATTGACACAGTAGTCTCAGTGATGGACTCAAACATGCTGGCGATTGTGAGGATGATGCAAAACCAGGCAACATTTAGTTCTATAGTACGCAAGGTCACCATGAGTCAAAGTCGTTTTGATGACAGCTAGTAACAACACCAACACAGTACCTGGAACATAAAAGACAATACAGTGCAGAAAATTTTCTTTCTCCCATACCGGACAGCGAGGAACTTGGAAGAAGGTCTATTACTGAATTATTTATCATTATGTCTCCACTGGCTAGCACACAGCTCGGAACATAGGAAAGTCTTGATAAATACGGGTTGAATTGAACTTGGTATCTAAAACACCTATTTATTAGGATTATTTGGTACATGGAATATATATTCATTCAATTCAAGATTTCTCTAATAAACGTACACATGGATTAGGAACACAGGAACTCTGGCAACTCAGGATTCAAAGGGCCTCTTTATGTTGCTTAGTATATAAATCAGGGGTTGTTCTGTGTATAAATCATGGGGCATTAGCATCAGAAGTTTGAGGATCTTTGTCCTAGTGCTGAGAAATTACAGGATCAGCTATCCTTCAAACGCCTGCTGCTCTCTCATTGCTTCCAACCAGCAAATTCTTGTTCTTCTAGTTCTGGTTCCCACTCAGGGGAACCTAGTTTCCTCAACTCTTCTTTGAGAACAGTCTATGAAATACTTCTCTAACGAGGCTGTGCCTTTTGGTCTACAGAGGCCATACCTGCTTCCCAGACAGGGAGCCTAGGCAGTGCTATTGCAGCTAGAAAAGGGAAGCTATTCCTGGTGGCCAGCTCAAGGGTCTGTTCAGTATATCTCATCTTTAGTTTCTACCTACTCACAGTTGCATTTCTTAAAGTTTTGTGTGTGATTATCTAGTCATTATTAGCCTTTCTTTTGGGTGCCTATCTGAGGAATACTTTATGTTTCTCACCTATACCACCTTGGTAAAAGAGATACGTGAGCTATGCTAATGTTCTTGTTTAAAATATACCACGGATAAAAGAAGATCCTGAACTTCTCAGCATGATCTGGACAGAGAAATGTTTTTATTTCTTAAGCTGCCAATTTGTCTATGTAAGATAAAGCAGTTGAACCAATTAAAACCAAGCCTCCCACCTTGAAGGAGAAAGACCAGCAAGATGAAAAGTTAGCTTTGTTCTAGGGGCATGTTCAGGAAATGCTGGGCCTCAACCAGGTGTGGTTGCTGTAAGGTACAACTTGAAAGGATACTGTAGGGCCCAAATTGACCCCTCTCCATTTCCTTCCTACAAAAAAGAAAACAACCTGATAATGAGGTCTAAGCAATCATCAATTTTTGGTTCTAGAAGAGTAATTGTCTTCAACCTATTGTAGACTGCATCCTGACGAAGCATACCCAGATCAGGGAGATCTTCTACCTTGAGACCAATGGTGTGGGACTAAGGGAAGTGCAACTGATGCTTTTTCAACCTTTTTGCTCACTATACCCAATAAAGAAGAATGTTTAGTGCCTCCTTTTAAAAGGGTTTTTAATTTGGTTGGACAATGTAGGTTGTCCAGGGAGAATTGAAATATACTATATGCAAATTGAGGTGCCTAAAAATTATTCTGAACTGCCTTTCTTCCTATAAATATAGTTCTAGAGATGCTACCATCTCACATGATCCAATGATCATGCATAGAACTTTAATGCATTCACTTCGTTTATAGTAATAAACTCAAAACCATATCAAGTCACTGCATACAGTGGTTGCGGTGTCATGGAGACCCTTTAAGGCCTTTATCTTCATCATTCACTGTCATGGTTTGAATTACGTCCCCCAAAAATGTGTGTATCAATTTGGCTGGGCCATGATTCCCCGAATTGTGTGGTTGGCCTCCATTTTGTGATTGTAATTTTATGTTAAATAGGATTAGGGTGGGATTGTAACTCCACCTTTACCCAGCTCACATCCAATGTAAAGGGAGTTTCCCTGGGGTGTGGCCTCACCACCTTTTCTCTCTCAAGAGATAAAAGGAAAGGGAAGCAACGAGAGAGTTGGGGGACCTCATACCATCAAGAAAGCAGTGCCGGAACAGGGCGCGTCCTTTGAACTCGGGTCCCTACGCAGACAAGCTCCTAGTCCAGGGGAACACCGAAGAGAAAAAGGCCGACATGCAGAAAAAGGCTTCCCCTGGAGCTGATGCCTTGAATTTGGACTTTTAGCCTACTTTGACTGTGAGAAAATAAACTTCTCTTGTTAAAACCATCCACTTGTGGTATTTCTGTTATAGCAGCACTAGATGACTAAGACATTCACCACCTCCAGGTGATACTAAATCTTCCTCTAGGCTAATCATACTTCTATCTAGGTAATCATCCTCACTATCTTAAAACATATGAACAAAATGGTGGCTCTGACCACCTCATATATGCTTGATATATAGCTGTTAAAAAATAAATTGATTATTAAGCTAGCAATTACTACATAAATTATTCTTGTGTTATAAAGAAAAAGGAGAGGAAACCAGTATCTTTCATTGTCATACATTCTGCATTCCTCTTGCCTTCAGACAAGAGTTCAGCTGAATAGAAAATTTACTCCAGCGGATGTGATCTTCATTCCTGGGGTCTGAGCCCTTAGAAGTCCTGTCAATATGGAATTGAAGTCACTTTCCATTAACCTTCTCCATCGGATATGGTGATACAAAGAATTTCCCAGGAAGCCTCCAGGGTCCAGGGATATACCCAGCCTCCATGCAGGCACAGAATATAATAGAAGTCAATTACCCTTTTGTACTTAGTTTAGCAATTTGACCAACACTGGGACTATTTCCCAGTGGTTCCCTCAGTGGTCTCAAAAGCTAGAAATGTCCACAGGCAGTTTCAACTGCAATTTAATCTAAGCGTTATTGTGTGCCCGCGTAGATGCGTCGTTCTCTTGGGTACTAAAATCTACAGGGCAGCAGAATTCAGAGTTATTGGGATGGAAAACACAACTTGAAAGTGATTAATCCTCAGACCTATGTAATTTGGCTGTAGACAAAACAGCACCATATATGGGTCACTGGTTCAAGGCAATGTGCCTTTAAAATTAAACAACAACTCATAGGTTGCTACTTCTAGCTGCCTCATAGGTTGCTGCTTCTAGCTGCCACTGTAGCAAAGTTTTAATTAACAGGTTTTTCCATCATTCAGTAAAGCCAGCTGTTTTTTGGATGATAGGCTGGCTTATAATTCCAGGGATCCCAAGGGCATCAGCCCATTGCCTCCCTACTTTTATTGTGAAGTGATGTTCTTTGGTTAGAGGCAATACTGTGCCTTCAAAACATTTAATAAATTCGTAGATGATGGTGTTGACAGAAGCGTGATGAATAGAAAAAGAAAGCCCAAGATAGAATCTATTCCAGTGGCACGGTGGAATAGGGAGTAGGTTTTCTCCCCCATGTTGGAGGAAATTTGATGTAGCTGGTGTAGTCCAAGACAGATGCTGATCCCTTCAATTTTGAGAGCCAAACTGGGGTGGCAGCTGATGGTTGCTTTTCACCATGGGAAAACGGGGCATTTAGATATAGTGGTTAATCAAGTTAGACAAGGTAAAATGCCCGCTTCTCCTGTTTCTTCCGATATCAATTTTTAACCCTAAATTAACTTCTAGTTTCCTTTTGCTGTTGTTTATTTGTTTGTTTTTCTGAGGGAGGAGGAGAGTGGAAGTAGCATTCACAAAACATAAAATTAAACAAAAGTTTCTCACCTCTAGAGAACCATGTATTTTTTTTTTGAATAGAAAAAAAAAAAAATGACAGTCAACTCCGTTTTTCTTGTTTCTATTTCTGAATTGCAAAGACTAAAAGTAATTCTTGAGTCGTCAAAAAGGACCTATTTAGTGACCTCCAAGGGGTAATTTTAGTAAGCATCAAAAACTGTGACCCTCAGATTACAGGACTCAAAAATGGAATGAAGAAACAAGAATGTGGGTATGACTATCCTTGGGGAAGCCTAACAGTGGAAAGGAGCGAAATAGTTCTCATCAAGAAGAGAAGTAGGCTCAGGTTAAGGTCCTTAAAAATGAGAAACAAATGATTACATCTGGAGGCAGGGACTAAGGAGCTGGAAAAGAAAGAATGGCTTGGGAATGGTGAGTTTTAATCCTCTCTCTGTGGTTACCTATGTGGCCTTGGGCAATTCACTGAGTTTATCTTTCTGACTTAGACTTCTAATTTGAAAATGAGGGAGTTGAGCTACATGTCGGCTAAGGGCACTTTCAGTTCTCTGTTTCCTGCAGCACAGTGGAATATAAATTAATACTTTATTCTCAAACTTATAGAAAATACCAAATCAGAGTCATTACTTCTGATTTAGTCCCATACAAGATATCTGTGTAGTTTGGAAGCAGGGGAGGGCCTATTACTCTCATTTAAGATCACATTAAGGATCCCTGGTGGCACAGTAGTTAAGCTCTCGGCTGATAACTGAAGGTTGGTGGTTTGAACCCACCAGCTGCTCTGTGGGAGAGAGATGTGACAGTCTGCTTCCGTAAGGGTTACAGCCTTGGAAACCCTATGGGGCAGTTCTACTCTGTCCTATAGGGTTTGAGCCAGAACTGACTTGACGGCCGGGGGTAAGGTCACATTGTCCTGGATGATCCCTGAAATTCTGGCCTAGTAGGATTAATTAATAGATAATTAATAAATAGGTATGAAAAACATCTCCTTGGCTCAGAAGGTATGTAATTGGTGGCCTTCTGCAAAACCTTAGCTAACATCCCGCACAGAAAATGTCCTACTGCTGCCAGCCTTGCAAAAGCAGCACTGTGCAGCTGAACAAAATGCATTCTGTTCTGCATCATGCATCATCAACATAATTGCCACTTAAGCCCTGATTCCAGAACCTTTATTGTTGGTTCTAATTTATGAAACAAACATGAGAACACAGCTTGATTTTTCTGAAGCCAAGATGAACTGGCAATTGCTAAAATCTTGTTTTGACTTGAAAACTGATTGTATTTGAGGTTAAAGCTGTCAGGGAGGTCCTAATGTGGAACATCAGTGTCCTATGAATAGTCCTAGATTTACTCTTCTAGCTATAAAACCTTTTGAAATATTTGTGTAAGGAAGGAATAGGAACTGTGGGTAAGTTTTCAGAATTATTTTTATTAGTTTAACAAAGTCATTTGACAACATTAACGGATAAGCACATAAATAAATGTATAAACAATGCATAGCACATAAGTGTACATTTAATAGACTCTTTGCTCAGGATATAATGCAGCTATAGGACTAGGAGCTATTAGTTGTCTGGAAAACAAAGAACCCACTATGTTACACCAACTGGCATTACTCAGAGAAGGAAAATACCAGGGCATCCAATGGATGGTTTTGAGGGAAAGTGGAACTGGCATTTGTGGTTTTAGGAGTTGGTTGAGACAATTGCTAACGTTCCAATTGTTCAAGGAAGACTTCTGTTATGAAGTACTTGAGAAACAGAGTAAACGAAAGCACAGAACTCTTTAAGACAAGGGCTCTCAGGATCTTGGGATGTGGATGCTGAGAAAAGTCTCCAAATTTGATTCCAGGTACCACATTACCTCCTTATCTGGTCACTCAAGGCCTTATCTAAGCTTCTCTTAGCTCATATTTCCATCCTAATTGCTATTGTTTTCCTTCATGTGGGTATCATGCTTACATATACCACAACAGTATCTATATAATTGATATAATTCATTCACTCTCTACTCTGTATCCTGCAAGGGGCAATACAAAGGTTATGCTACCTGAATAGATTTTTACAACATGTCTACAAGGTAGATATTATTATCCCCATTTTACAGATGAGAGGCCATAAGGCATAGGAAGGATAATTTACTTGCCAGAGTTCACACAGAATGTTTATAGATTGCCCAGGATTAAAAATTAAGTTTGACTTCCTAGACTAGAAATAGAGAATAAAGCCCAAACCCAAATCCATTGTTCTCAAGTCAATTCTGACTCACAGTGACCCTATAGGGCAGAGTAGAACTGCCCCATAGGGTTTCCACAGCTGTAGTCTTTATGGAAGCAAACTGCCACATCTTTCTCCTGCAGAGTGGCTGATAGGTTTGAACTGCCAACATTTTGGTAGCAGCCAGGCACTTAACCACGACACCACAGGCTCCTCAAACAGAGAATAAAAACATTATAGTACTAGTACTGTTCTAAGGGGACCCTGGTTGCACAGTGATTAAGCTCTTGGCTGCTAACCAAAAGGTCAGCAGTTTGAACAGCTCCTTGGAAAGCGTATGGTGTAGTTGTACTCTGTCCTATAGGGTCGCTATGAGTTTTTTTTTTTGTTTTTTTTTTTTTAGTGTTCTAAGAACACTATAAAGAACATTTCGGGATCTATCCTGAAGTACAATGCGTGATAGAATAATACTCGTACGCTTGCAAAGGAGACCAGTTAATACAACTATTATTCAATGTTACACACCAACCACTAAGGCCAAAGATGAAGAAATAGAAGATTTTTACCAATTTTTGCAGTCTAAAATTGAACATGCAGTCAAGATGCACTGATAATTACTGGTAATTGGAATGCGAAAGTTGGGAATAAAGAAGCAGGATTGGTAGTTGGAAAATATGGCATTGGTGATAGAAACGATGCTGGAGATCGCATGATAGAATTTTGCAAGACCAATGACTTCATTGTAAATACCTTTTTTCACCAATATAAACAGTGAATATACATGTGGACCGCACCAGATGGAATACACAGGAATCAAATCGACTACATCTGTGGAAAGAGATGATGGAAAAGCTTAATATCAACAGTTAGAACAAGGCCAGGGCCAACTGAGGAACAGATGATCAATTGTTCATATGCAAGTTCAAGTTGAAACTGAAGAAAATTAGAACAAGTCCAGGACAGCCAAAGTACTACCTTGAGTATATCCCACCTGAATTTAGAGACCATCTCAAGAATAGATTTGACGCATTGAACACTAATGACCGTAGACCAGACAAGTTGTGGAATGATATCAAGAACATCATACATGAAGAAAGCAGGAAGTCATTAAAAAGACAGGAAAGAAAGAGAAGACCAAAATGGATGTCAGAAGAGACTCTGAAAGTTGCTCTTGAACATTAAGTAGCTAAAGCAAAAATAAGAAATGATGAGGTAAAAGAGCTGAACAGAAGATTTCAAAGGGCAGCTCAAGAAGATAAAATATTATAATGACATGTGCAAAGAGGTGGAGATAGAAAACCAAAAGAGAAGAACATGCTCAGCATTCCTCAGGCTGAAACAACTGAAGAAAAAATTCAAGCCTCAAGTTGTAATACTGGAGGATTCTACAGGGAAAATATTAAATGATGCGGAAAGCGTCAAAAGAAGATGGAAAGAATATACAGAGTCACTATACCAAAAAAAAAAAAAAAAATCGGTTGACATTCAACCATTTCAAGAGGTAGCATATAATCAGGAACCAATGGTACTGAAGGAAGAAGTGCAAGTTGCACTGAAGACATTGGCAAAAAACAAGGCTCCAGGAATTGATGGAATACGAATTAAAATGTTTCAACAAATGAATGCAGTGCTGGAGTTGCTCACTCATCTATGTGAAGAAATTTGGAAGACAGCTACCTGGCCAACTGACTGGGAGAGATCCATATTTATTCCTATTCCCAAGAAAGGTGATCCAACCAAATGCAGAAATTATTGAACAATATCATTAATATCACATGCAAGTAAAATTTTGCTGAAGATCATTCAAAAGTGGCTGCAAAAGTACATCAACAGAGAACTGCCAGAAATTCAAGCTGGACTCAGAAGAGGATGTGGAACCAGGGATATCATTGCTGACATCAGATGGATCATGGCTGAAAGCAGAGAATACCAGGAAGATGTTTACCTTTGTTTTATTGACTTTGCAAAGGCATTTGAATGTGTGGATCATAACAAATTATGGATAACATTGGGAAGAATGAGAATTCCAGAATACTTAATTGTACTAATGAGGAAACTGTACATAGACCAAGAGGCAGTCATTCAAATAGAACAAGGGGATACTGCACGGTTTAAAGTCAGGAAAGGTGTGTGTCAGGATTGTATCCTGTCACCATTCAATCTGTACACTGAACAAGTAATCTGAGAAGCTGGACTATGTGAAGAAGAATGGGGCATCTGGACTGGAGGAAGACTCAGTAACAACCTGCATTACACAGATGACATAACCTAGCTTGCTGAAAGTGAAGAGGACTTGAAGCACTTACTGATGAAGACCAAAGACCACAACCTTCAGTATGGATTACACCTCAACATAAAGAAAACAAAACTCCTCACAACAGGACCAATAAGCAACATCACGATAAATGGAGAAAAGATTAAAGTTGTCAAGGTGTTCATTTTGCTTGGATCCACAATCAAAACCCATGGAAGCAGCAGTCAAGAAATCAAATGATGCAATGCATTGGGCAAATCTGCTGCAAAAGACCATTTTAAAGTGTTGAAAAGCAAAGATGTCACCTTGAAGTCTAAGGTGCACCTGACCCAATCCATGGTGTTTTCAATTGCCTCATATGCATGTGAAAGCTGGATGATGAATAAGGAAGACTGAAGAAGAATTGATGCCTTTGAATTATGGTGTTGTCGAAGAATACTGAATATACCATGGGCTGGCAAAAGAACGAACACATCTGTCTGGAAAGAAATACAACCAGAATGCTTCTTAGAGGCAAGGATGGTGAGACTACATCTCACCTAGTTTGGGCACGTTATTAAGAGGGATCAGTCCCAGGACAAGAACATCATTCATGGTAGGGTAGAGGGTCAGTGAAGGAGAGGAAGACCCTCAGTGAGACAGACTGACACAGTGGCTGCAACAATGGGCTGAAGCATAGCAAAGATTATCAGGATGGCACAGGACTGAGCAGTGTTTCGTTCTGTTGTACATAGGGTCACTATGAGTCAGAATCAACTCGATGGAACCTACCCACAACAACTGCGAGAGACTGATAGAACAAGGTAGCCCTCTTTAGTAGCCTAATAAATAGTTTCAACACTGGTGGGGAGAGGTTTCCCTCAACCTCCACATTCACTAAAGCAATTTGTGTGGTGACAAGAGTCTGGTCATCTAGTGTGAGTACCAGAGGGGTACATGTGATGAGGTAAGAGCAAGGTCAATGAAGCAGGGGAAATCAACAAAAACAACAACAAAACCCAAAGCCAAAACACTAAGATCATGTCAATACCAGTTCATGTCATTGCTCAATACGATAGGGAAACAGAATAGAGCAGTTTAAGCCCTTTCAAGTACACAGTAGAATGACTATCTCCAGTGGCTGCAGAGAACACATTTATGGCTGTGGTAGACAGAATAGTGCTCTCTCTCCCCCAAAGATGTCCACGTCCTAATCCTCAGAGTCTGTGAATGTGTTACCTTAAATGGCAAAAGGGACTTAGCAGATGAAATTAAGTTAAGAATGTTGAGATGGGGAGATTATCCTGTTACCCAGGTAGGTTCGATGTAATCACAGCTTTCTTATAAGAGGAGGCAGGAAGGTCAAAGTCAGAGAGAGGAGATGTGACAACAGAAAAGAGGTATGAAAGAGAATGCACACATGCAAGAGAGATTGATTCGAAGATGCTACGCTGCTGACTTTGAAGATGGAGGAAGGAAATATGAGCCTCTAGAAGCTGAAAATGACAAGGAAACAAGATTTTCCCCTAGTGCCTCTAGAGGCAACACAGCCCTGCCAACACCTTGATTTTAGGACTTCTGATCTTCACAACTATTGTTGTTATGTTGTTAGGTGCCGTCGAGTTGATTCCAACTTATAGTGACGCTATGTACAACAGAACAAAACACTGCCCAATCCTGCATCATCTAAACAGTTGTTATGTTTGAGCCCATTGTGACAGCCACTGTATCAATCCATCTCATTGAGGGTCTTCCTTTTTTGTGTTGACCCTCTACTTTACCAAGCATGATGTCCTTCTCCAGGGACTGGTCCCTCCTGGTAACATAAAAAAGTACCTGAGGTCAAATCTTGCCATCCTTGCTTCTAAGGAGTATTCTGGCTGTACTTCTTCTAAGACAGATTTGTTCACTCTTCTGGCAGTCTATGGTATATTCAATATTCTTCACCAACACCAGAACTGAAATGCATCAATTCTTCTTCAGTCTTCTTTATTCATTGTCCAGCTTTTGCATGCTTATGAGGCAATTGAAAAAATAAAAATCTGTTTTTTTAAGCCACTCAGTTTGTGGTAATTTATTACAGCAGCAATAGGAAACTAATACAATGACCAACAAGAGCACTGTGTGAAACTGCCTGAAAATAGAAAATTTTTATGTAAGAGGCACTATAGAGTTAAATAATTAGGGAGTGCTGAATGAAGAAATAATAGGGAAAAAAAGGATTAATAAAGAGAAATCCCTAAGCCTGTTTCCTCCAGAGTAGCAGAGGTGAGGTGTTGGATTCTTTGTTTTAAATTTTCCTTCTTGTTCCTGAGAGAACAGTTGTTTGCTTCAGGAATCACTCAAGTGTATTC
The DNA here is from genome assembly GCA_030035585.1 of Dugong dugon. Taxonomy (NCBI): domain Eukaryota; kingdom Metazoa; phylum Chordata; class Mammalia; order Sirenia; family Dugongidae; genus Dugong; species Dugong dugon. The sequence goes on from CM057462.1 coordinate 98,048,666, forward strand.
TATAATTAGAAGAATTCAAATGGATGGCTTCCTTAGGGCATATCTAACGTTTCAGAGGAAAAGTTTCCCTGTACAGCTCAGGCATGGAGCCTGGGATGATAGCCTCCATGCCTGTGGCTTCCACATATCAACATGGATGCATTTCAGATGAAGCATCACTTCCCTGAGTTGGTGCTAACTGGAAACGTGAGGGTATGAATGGAAGTGAATCAGATCAAGTGTACAGGTCTGGGTGAAAAAGATATTACAACAGAGAAAGCAGAACATGCAAGGCCCGGAGCAAGAAAGTGCATGTGTCTGAGGCACAGCAAGTAAGTACTCTTGCTTAGTGGCTTGAGGTGCTGAGTACTATGATGTAGGTGGAGGCGAGGGACCAGAGATAAGGCTAGACGGTGAAGTGGGTGTTTGGATGTGAAGAGCAGCTGGCCATTGAAGGCAGTTATCCTTTAGAAGGCTCATTCCTACTAAACTGAGTTTCATGAACCCTGGGGCCATGTTTGTCTCATTTATCATTTGATCCTTGTGAATATGGGAAAGTTCAGTAAAGATTTGTTAGATGAAGGAAGGAAAGGATGGAGGGAGGGAGGGAAGGAGAGAAACAGGGAGGGAGGGACAAAAGGAAGGGAGAGGCAAGGACAGATTCCACCAAATGAAGACCTGAAAGAATGATAAGTCTATTGATTACATCAGCAGGAAGCACTTGCTGCTTGTTTTTGTGTCTACCCTGTATTTTAAGAGCCCAGTTTTGTGCAAAGAGAAGTAGATGTAAAATTACTCCCAAATTACAATCCTAGAAAATTCTGTGTCTATGAGGGAGATAGTGACCCTGTTTCTCAATGTTTCACAATATTCTGGAACAAAGGGCAATGTTTCTGAAAAGATTGTTGATTTACCTCTCTGCTTTTCTTCACCTTGTGAAGCTTCCATATTTTTACTGAAGCTGGTTGTATTAAACATGATAGGCACAAGAGGACAAAACACTGGACAGGTTCAGGTGGGGAAGACTCTGGTAGATACACAATTGGGCAATAGGATCAGTTGAGATCCTGTTGGATTCCAGGGAGGTGACAAGGTTGGCTCTGCACCCTCAACAAGGGAAGCTGCAGAATATCTGATTGTCTCCAGTGATGGAGTAGACATGAGGCTAGCAAGTTTCCCTGTTTGGTGTCTTCTTTGAAGGGCTTTGGTTGACATCCCAAGGACCAGAGATTAGATGATGCCGAGCCAGATGTAGGATCCAGTGCAAGCAAAAGCCATAGAGCTTTGCCATAATGTCCATATATATTGGATGCAGTTCATACACCTGAGGAAACACCCCTTGCAAGTGATTGAGTGATCACATTACGGAGGTGATTACATTATATCACAAAATAGAGGATAACTATATCATTGAATAACTGTCAGCTACATCATTACATCACTGCCAAACTACATCATTACACAGCTGACAAATAACTGAGAATCATGGCTCAGCCAAGTTGACACACAATCTTGACTATCACAGCAAGATTACAGGTTTTACAGGGCTGGCTTTAAACATACTTCTGAAATTCTTGCCCTGTCGTGATGCCTGAATGAATGAATGAATGAATGAATAAAATAAATGGGATACTAAGAAGTTTTAGAAATTAGATGCTAAATTCACCATAGTATCTTTATTCAAAACTTGACAACACTTTTTAGACAGTCTGTTGTGGTTCTATATATTGTCAAAAGTATAGAAATCAGAAAATTGTGTAATTCCTTAATCAGAAATATTAAGTAATAAATATATTGGTGGTTTTCTTCCTGAATAAACTAATGCATCTCTATATAGTGAGGATAAAAATGAAAATGACTGGCAGAATTCCTCTTAGGAGATAGCTTAGTTTAGGAGAAAGTCTTGGTAAGCTATTTGGAATACAAATGAGATTCTCAAAGCATGGGTACAGAGGCATCAGAGAGGCTTACTTACCTTCTGCATGAGAAAATGGAAGGAATATGCTCCTCAGAGAAAGGGAAGGGGAAAGGAAAGAAGAGAGTGATAAATCAGAAAAAAGAGGGGTCAGGGAGAGAACAGTCACTAAAATGACAAGAGTTTCACCCTTTCCCTGGGAGGAAGTGGTCAGATAAGAATATCTTGATGGGAAGGCCAACAATTAAAGCAAGTCCATGAGAGCCAAAATATGACCTTGAGTATATTCCACCTGAATTCAGAGAACATCTCAAGAATAGATTTGATGCATTGAAGACTAATGACTGAAGACTAGACAAGTTGTGGAATGACATCAAGGACATTATACATGAAGAAAGAAAAAGGTCATTAAGAAGACAGGAAAGAAGGAAAAGACCAAGATGGATATCAGAAGAGACTCTAAAAATTACTTCTGAAAATCCAGTAGCTAAAGCTAAGGGAAGTAATGATGAAGTAAAAGAGCTGAACAGAAGATTTCAAAGTGCAACTTGAGAAGACAAAGTAAAGTATTATAATGAAACATGAAAAGACCTGGAGTTAGAAAACTAAAAAGGAAGAACATTTCTGAAGCTGAAAGAACTTAAGAAAAAATTCAAGCCTCAGGTTGTAATATTGAAGGACTCTATGGGCAAAATATTGAATGACAAGGAAGCATCAAAAGAAGATGGAAGGAATACACTGAGTACCAAAAAAGAATTGGTCAACATTCAACCATTTCAGTAGGTAGCATGGGCTCAAGAACCAATAGTACTGAAGGAAGAAGTCCAGGCTCCACTGAAGCTGATGGTGAGAAACAAATCTCCAGGAATTGACAGAATACCAATTGAGATGTTTCAACAAATGGATGTAGCACTAGAGGTGCTCACTTTCTATGTCAAGAAATTTGGAAGACAGCTTTCTGGCCAACTGACTGGAAGAGATCCATATTTTTTGCCCATTCCAAAGAAAGATGATCCAACAGAATGTGGAGATTATTGAATAATATCATTGATATCACATGGAGGTAAAATTTTGCTGAAGATCATTCAAAAGCAGTTGCAGCAGTACATCATCAGGGAATGGCAAGAAATTCAAGCCAGATTCAGAAGAGGACATGGAACCAGAGTTATCATTGCTGATGTCAGATGGATCTTAGCTGAAAGTAGAGAATACCAGAAAGATGTTTACCCGTGTTTTACTGACTATGCAAAGGCATTCGACTGTGTGGATCATAACAAATTATGGATAGCACTTCGAAGAATGGGAATTCCAGAACACTTAATTGTGCTCATGAGGAACCTGTACACAGACCAAGAGGCAGTCGTTCTGACAGAACAAGGGGATACTGCTTGGTTTAAAGTCAGGAATGGTGTGCGTCAGGGTTGTATTCATTCACCATACTTTTTCTTTTTTTTTTTTTTTTTAATTTTCTTTTTCTTTTTTTTTTTATATATATATTTTATTGTACTTCAGGTGAAAGCTTACAGAGCAAATAGTTTCTCATGAAATAGTAGTACACATGTTGTTTTTTTTGACATTGGTTAACAACCCCACAACGTATTAAGCCTCTAAATTCTCAACATTTTTTTTTGATGAAAATTACAGATGGCCAAAGATACACCGTTTCAAAATTTTCTACATTCACAGTTCAGTGACATTGACTACGCTCTTCCAACTGTGCTGTTATTCTCACTTAAGATGAAGGCTTACAGAACAAAATAGTTTTTCATTTAACAGTTACTACACATGTTGCCCTATGACAATGGTTAACAATCTCACAGCACATCAAGAATATCCTTACTCCACCTTGTGTTCCCTATCACCAGGGGGCTTCCTTGTCCCCTTCTGTCTTCTGGACCTTGTCAGTGGACTATTGTACCTCTTTAGTCTCCTTTGTTTGTTTATTTATTTATTTATTTTTATTTTATTTAAACACCATTTCAAAACTTTTTACTTACACATTTAAGTGATATTGACTATGCTCTTCCAATTGTGCTGCCATTCTCGCCCAAGATGAAGGCTTACAGGACAAAACAGCCTCCCATTTAATAGTTACTACAAATGTTGCCCTATAGCAGTGGTCAACAATCTCACAATACATCGACAGTGTCCTTATTCAATTTGTGTTCCTTATCATCAGTTTCCTACTCTCCCTCTGCCTTCTGGCCCTTGTCACCGGACTCCTGTACATCGTTAGTCCCATTTAGTTTTACTGGGGTGTCCATTCCCAGGCTTAACATCGAACCTTGAAGGTAACTTCCCCTCTGAGCTGAAAGGGTGTCTGGAGGCCACACTCTCGAGGTTTCTCTAGTATTCTTTAGGCCAGTATATCTGGTCTTCTTTTTTTTTTTTTTTTTGGGAGTTAAAATTATGCTCTACATCCTACTCCAGCTCTGCCCAGAACCCTCTGTTGTGATCCTGGTCAGAGGAGTCATTGGTGGTAGCCGGGCACCATCCAGCTGTACTGGGCTCAGTCCCGTGGAGGCCTTGGTAGCTGTGGACCATTAGTCCTTCGGACTAATCTTTTCCTTGTATCCTGTTCTCTTCATTCTCCCTTGTTCCCGAAGGGATGAGATCAGTGGAGTATCTTAGATGGCCGCTCATAGGCTTTTAAGACCCCAGACACTACTCACCAAGGTAGAATGTAGAGCATTATCTTTATAAGTAGTGTCATGCCAATTGAGCTAGATGTTCCCCGAGATCATGGTCCCCAGAGCCCTCCGTCCAACAACTCAGTCCCTCGGGGGGTTTGGATGGGTCTATAGGGCCTTCATGACCTTTCCTTGTGCAGGTTGTGTTAGTTTCCCCTGTACTATGTACTATCTCATCTCTCACCCAAGTTACCACTTACCTATTACCTATTTAGTATCCCCCCCACCCCCATCCCTGGTAACCAACAAGGATTGTTACATTTTGCATGTGAATTTTTTCATGGGTTTTTACAATAGAGGTCTCATACAATATTTGTCCTTTTGTGATTGACTTATTTCACTCAGCATGTTGTCCTCCAGTTTCATCCATGTTATGAGATGGTTCACCGATTCATTGTTCTTTCTTGTTGCATAGTACTCCATTGTGTGTATGTACCATAGTTTGTGTATCCATTCGTCTGTTGATGGACATCGAGGTTGTTTCCATCGTTTTGCTATTGTGAATAATGCTGCCATGAACATAGGTGTGCATACGTCTATTCGAGTGATGACTCTTATTTCTCTAGGATATATTCCTAGGAGTGGGATTGCTGGATCGAATGGTACGTCTATTTCTAGCTTTCTGAGGAAACGCCATATCATTTTCCAAAATGGCTGTATCATTTTGCATTCCCACCAGCAGTGTATAAGAGTTCCCGTCTCCCCGCAGCCCCTCCAACATTTGTTATTTCCAGTGTTTTTGATTCGTGCCAGTAATGCCGGGGTGAGATGGTATCTCATTGTGGTTTTAATTTGCATTTCTCTAATGGCTAGTGATCGCGAGCATTTCCTCATGTGTCTGTTGGCCATTTGAATGTCTTCCTTGGTGAAGTGTCTGTTCATTTCCTTTGCCCATTTTTTGATAGGATTGGTTGTCTTTTTGTTGTAGAGGTGTTGGATTTTCTTGTAGATTATGGAGATTAGACCTTTGTCTGACTTGTACTGTCCAAAAATTTTTTCCCAGTCTGTAGGTTCTCTTTTAACTCTTGTGGTGAAATCTTTTGAAGAGCATAGATGTTTGATTTTTAGAAGATCCCAATTATCTAGTTTATCTGTTGGGTTTTTTGTGTTGATGTTTATGGTTTGTATCCTGTTAATGCCATGTATTAAGGTCTGAAGTGTTGGTCCTATTTTTTCTTCTATGAATTTTATAGTTTGAGGCTTTATATTCAGGTCTTTGATCCATTTTGAAGTAGTTTTTGTATATGGTGTGAGGTATGGGTCCTGTTTCATTTTTCTACAAATGGATATCCAGTTTTGCCAGCACCATTTGTTAAAAAGACTGTCTTTTCCCCTTTTGATGTATTTTGGGCCCTTGTCAAAAATCAGGTGACCGTAGGTGGATGGATTTACATCTGAGTTCTCAATTCTGTTCCATTGGTCAATGTCTCTGTTGTTGTACCAGTACCAGGCTGTTTTGAGTACTGTAGCTGTATAGTAGGTTCTCAAGTCAGGTAGTGTGAGTCCTCCAACTTTATTCTTCTTCTTCAGTAGTGCTTTACTTATTCGAGGTTTCTTCCCTTTCCATATAAAGTTAATAATTAGTTTTTCCATCTCTTTGAAGAATGTTGTTGGTATTTGTATCGGAATTGCATTGTATTTGTAGATTGCTTTAGGTAGAATTGCCATTTTCACAATGTTGAGTCTGCCTATCCATGAGCATGGTATGTTTTTCCATTTATGTAGATCCCTTTGGGTTTCATGCAGCAGTGTTTTGTAGTTTTCTTTGTATAGGTCTTTTATATTCCTGGTCAGATTTATTCCTAAGTATTTTATCTTTTTAGGGGCTATTGAAAATGGTATTGATTTCCTGATCTCCTTTTCATCGTTCTCTTTACCAGTGTATAGGAATCCAACTGATTTTGGTATGTTTATCTTGTATCCTGCTACTCTGCTGAATCTTTCTATTACTTCCAGTAAATTTCTCATGGAGTCTTTAGGGTTTTCTATGTATAGTATCATATCATCTGCAAACAGGGAGAGTTTAACTTCTTCATTACCAATTTGGATGCCCTTTATTTCTTTTTCTTACCTTACTGCTCTAGCTAGAACTTCCAGCACAATGTTAAATAGGAGTGGTGATAAAGGGCATCCTTGTCTTGTTCCTGTTTTCAGGGGAAATGTTTTCAGCCTTTCTCCATTAAGAATGATGTTGGCTGTTGGTTTTGCATAGATGCCCTTTATTATGTTGAGAAATTTCCCTTCTATACCTATTTTATTGAGAGCTTTTATCAGGAATGGGTGTTGGACTTTGTCAAATGCCTTTTCTGCATCAATTGAGATAATCATGTGATTTTTTTCTTTCCTTTTATTTATGTGGTGGATTACGTTGATGGATTTTCTAATGTTAAACCATCCTTGCATACCTGGTATGAATCCTACTTGGTCGTGGTGTAGTATTTTTTTGATGTGATGGTTAAGTCTATTGGCTAGAATTTTGTTGAGAATTTTTGCATCTATATTCATGAGACATATTGGTCTGTAATTTTCTTTTTTTGTGATGTCTTTGCCTGGTTTTTGTATCAGCGTTATGCTGGCTTCATAGAATGAATTTGGAAGTGTTGCTTCCTCTTCTATGCTCTGAAATAACTTGAGTAGAACTGGTACGAGCTCTTCTGTAAATGTTTTGTAGAATTCTCCAGTGAAGCCATCTGGGCCAGGGCTTTTTTTGGTTGGGAGTTTTTTTATTACCTTTTCAATCTCTTCTCTTGTTATGGGTCTGTTCAGATTTTCAATATCACTTTGTTGTAGTTTGGGTAGGCCGTATGTTTCTAGAAATTTATCCATTTCCTCTAGGTTTTCAAATTTGTTAGAATATAGTTTTTCATAATATTCTGTTATAATCCTTTTTATTTCAGTTGGGTCTGTTGTAATGTCCCCCATTTCATTTCTTATTTGGGTTATTTGTGCCCTCTGCTGTTTTTCTTTTGTCAGTCTGGCCAGTGGTTTGTCGATTTTGTTGATTCTTTCAAAGAACCAACTTTTGGTTTTGTTGATTCTTTCTATTGTTTTTCTGTTCTCTATTTCATTGATTTCTGCTCTGATCTTTACTATTTCCTTTCTTTCGGTGGTTGTAGGCTTTTTTTGTTGTTCTCTTTCTATTTGTTTGAGTTCTGTAGTTAATGTTTTGATTTTGTCCCTTTCTTCTTTTTTGATATGTGCATCTATTGCTATAAATTGTCCTCTGAGGACTGCCTTTGCTGTGTCCCAAAGGTTTTGGTATGATGTGTTTTCATTTTCATTTGATTCTAGGAATTTTTTAATTCCATCTCTGATTTCTTCTATTACCCATTGATGTGTAAGCAGATTATTATTCAGTTTCCATGTGTTTGATTTTTTTTCCTTGCTCTTTCTAGTGTTAATTTCTAGCTTGATGGCATTGTGGTCAGAGAAGATACTGTGAATTATCTCAGCATTTTGGATCTTGTTGAGGATTGCTCTGTGGCCTAAGATGTGGTCTATTCTGGAGAACATTCCATGTGCATTGGAAAAGAATGTGTACTTTGCAGCGGTTGGATGGATTGTTCTATATATGTCTATGAGGTCCAGTTGGCTGATTGTGTCCTTTAGGTCTTCTGTATCTTTGCTGAGTTTCTTTTTAGTTGTTCTGTCCTTTACTGAGAGTGGTGTGTTGAAGTCTCCTACTATTATTGTGGAACTGTCAATTTCTCTTTTCAGTGCTGTTAGAGTTTTTTTTATGTATTTTGGAGCCCTGTCATTGGGTGCATAGATATTTATTATGGTTATGTCTTCATGATGGATCATCCCCTTAATCATTATATAGTGTCCTTCTTTGTCTTTTATGGTAGATTTGGTTTTAAAGTCTATTTTATCTGAGATTAGAATTGCCACTCCTGCTCTTTTTTGATAGTTGTTAGCTTGATATATTTTTTTCCAACCTTTGATTTTTAATAAATTCACATCTTTGTTTCTAAGATGTGTCTCCTGTAGACAGCAAATAGATGGATCCTGTTTTCTTATCCATTCTGCCACTCTCCGTCGCTTTATGGGTGCATTGAGTCCATTTACGTTCAGTGTAATTATTGATAGATGTGAGTTTGTTGCTGTCATTTTGTAGTGCTTTTTTTTGTGATGCTGAAGTTTTCTTTGTTCTTCTTACTCTCTTGTGCTGAGTTCCTTTTGTTTGTGGATTTTGTGTTCATTTCTTTTGTTTTTGTAGGTTTTGTTTTTGTTGAGACTTTATGTTTTTCGTCTTTATTTTTATGAGTTGGTTTGTTAACTTTTTTTGTGGTTACCATGAATTTTACCCTTATCTTTATAATTTTGAAGCAGTCTACCGTTACTTGGTATCGCCTTGCCTTCTTCTCCTTTAGAAGGTTCTATACCTATGCCGTTTGTTCCCTCTTTCATTGTTTTGATGTTGTTGTCATCCTTTGATTGATTTCTCTGATTCCCTGTTGTATATCTTTTGTTTTTGGAAAGTCGTCTGTAGTTCAGTTCCTAGAATGGTATCTGGTTCATGTTAACCTGCGTCCTAGGTCCTAGGTCCTGCCTGAGGGCTTAAGCTGTTTGTCCTCAGATCGAAGAACTCCCTTTAATAATTCTTGTAAGTTTGGTTTGACTTTTGCATATTCCTTTAGTTTCTGTTTATCTGGAAATGACCTAATTTCACCATCAAATCTGAATGAGGGTTTTGCAGGATATATTATTCTTGGCTGACAATTTTTTTCTTTCAAGATTTTATATATGTCATCCCATTGCCTTCTTGCCTGCATGGTTTCTGCTGAATAATCTGAGCTTAGTCTTATTGTTTCTCCTCTGTATGTGACTTCTTGTTTTTCACGAGCTGCTCTCAGGATTCTTTGTTTGTCTTTAGTTTTAGCGAGTGTGAAGATGATATGTCTTGGTGATTTTCTTTTGGGGTCTCTTCTATATGGGGTTCGTTGAGCTTCTTCGATGACCAGCTTTTCATCTTTCATGATATTGGGAAAGTTTTCTGTCAGCAGTTCCTCAATGATCCTCTCTGTGTTTTCTGTTTTCTCCCCCTGTTCTGGTATGCCAATCACTCGTAAGTTTTTGCTTTTAATTGTGTCCCACATAACTCTCAGGGTCTCTTCATTTTTCTTTGTTCTTTTTTCTGAGTTTTCCTGAAACAGAGTTGTATCCAAGTGTTTGTCTTCAGTTCCACTGATCCTGTCTTCCATGGTTTCAAATCTACTTCTCAGCCCTTCTATGACACCGTCCATTTCTGAAATCTTGTTGTTTATCTTTTGGATTTCTAATTGTTGTTTTTGTATAATTTCGAGTTGTGAATTTATTTTGGCATTTTGTTCTTGCATCATCTTCCTGAATTCTTCCAATTTTTTGTCTGTATTTTCCATAAATTTGTCAATTTTTTCCTCATGTTTGTCAGCTTTTTGCCTCAGTTCTTGGAAAATTCCGAGTATTAGTGATCTGAGTTCCGTATCTGGTACTTCTAGTGCATTTTCTTCCACAGGAGAGTTATCTGGTGTTTTAATTTGGACGCCTATTGGAGCCATCTTGTCTTGTTTTTGTAAATGTTTTGATATTGTTTGCTGTTTTCGGGGCATTCAGTAGATATTTCTCTCGTTTATTGATTGTAGATTTTTTTTTTTTTCGTTCTTGTGGTACAGCTGGGCAGATCTAGTTGAGGAGGAGCCACTGGGATGGGTTGCTTGTGGCACTCACCGCAGCCACCAGGACGGTCGGTAGTCAGTGCTGGGCAGGTTCCAATAGGGCGTGCCTGCACCGCTTGGTGATGTGATGTCTAGTGCACGGTGCGGGTAGATAGGGTGCAGCGGGAAGATGGTTATGTGTGAAGCTAAGCTGGATATGGGAGAGAGGAGAGAGGAGGAGGAGCAAAAAGTGTACAAACATAAAAGAATGCTAGGGGAGCTTGTCGTTGGAATGTACAGATGAGAGACTATGGGATGGAGGAAACCAGAAGGGGGAAGAGAAAGAAATGGAAAGAATGACCAAATAAGAATCAGAAAAGTTAAAGAACTGCAAAGTTCCCAGGGATCCCACCGATGCAGCTATGAGGTCTGGGGGAGTCGGTCTCAATTTTCACAGCTCAGCCTGGCCAGAAGGTACAGAGGCATACATCGCCTGGAATTCAGGGATCAGAAAAAGAAGGAAGAGATAGAGAGACAAGAAATTAAGCAATGAAGAAAGACAAAAGAGAAAAAGAGGTAAAAGTTGACAAAACTAATCTAAAAAGGAAGAAAAATAAAATTGAGAGAAAAAAAAAAAGGGCAACACCAGCAGTCAGTGCCTACAAATGGGACCCAGAGAGCCCCCACTCAGGGGCGTGAATTCCAAGAAGCCGGTAGTCTCGGGGTTAAGTGACCGTGGCCACGGGAAGCAGAGGGGCCAACGAACAAAGGCCCCAGTATCCCACCCGCGCGGGAGCCCAGACCTGGAAACAGCCACACGCCCGAAGGCAGCCCTACAGCCCCGCAGGAGAGAGCAGAGACGGCACTCGGAACCAGGCACCCAGGCAAAAGGAGGGGGAGGCGGCAGAAAAAGGCTCGCTAGCGGCCGGCAAACGGCTCCCAGAAAGCCCCCCGCCCGGGCGCGCGGAATCCAAGCACCGGCGCCCCCCAGCTCAGGGACTCCAGCCACGGAAAGCAGAGGGGCGAACAAACAAAGGCCCCGGGATCCCACCCACGCGGGAGCCCAGGCCTAGAAACAGCCACACGCCCGCACGCAGCCCTACAGCCCAGCAGGAGAGAGCAGAGACGGCACTCGGAACCAGGCACCCAGGCAAAAGGAGGGGGAGGCGGCAGAAAAAGGTTCGCTAGGTGCCAGCAAATGGCTCCCAGAAAGCCTCCAGCCCAGGCGCGCGGAATCCAAGCACCGGCGCCCCCCTGCTCAGGGACTCCGGCCACGGAAAGCAGAGGGGTGAACGAACAAAGGCCCCGGGATCCCACCCACGCGGGAGCCCAGACCTAGAAACAGCCACACGCCCGCACGCAGCCCTACAGCCCCGCAGGAGAGAGCAGAGACGGCACTCGGAACCAGGCACCCAGGCAAAAGGAGGGGGAGGCGGCAGAAAAAGCTTCGCTAGCTACCAGCAAACGGCTCCCAGAAAGCCGCCAGCCCAGGCGCGCGGAATCCAAGCACCAGCACCCCCCAGCCCAGGGACCCTGGCCACGGAAAGCAGGGGATCCCCAGCTGAGGCGGAGAGGGGTAGGTGGTGGGAGAGCGCGCACCGCAGTTTACCGGTCGTTCTGTCTCCGACCAGATGCTCTGCAAGGCTGCTCTCCCGTTTGCTGGTCTCCGATAGGAATCCAAGATGGTGGATCCGCGCTGCGTTAGCTGGTAAGGAATCTCTGCCTGAGTCTCTCCTCGCTCTCCGTTCTCTTTTAGTATTCTCACTCCGTTTGGTGTTTGGCTGAGTTCTTTATCTCTTCATTTGGTGTTCTAGGGTTTCAGGATTGTTGATTCTCTGTTAGGCTTAGTTTTTCGGATCTTTGCTGTGGAGGGACGGCGTGGTGTTTCTGCCTAGAGCGCCATCTTGCCCCTCCTCACCATACTTTTTCAATCTGCATACTGAGCTAATAATCGGAGAAGGTGGAGTGTATGAAGAAGAGCTTGGCATCAGGATTGCAGGAAGGCTCATCAATAACCTGCGATATGCAGATGACACAAACTTGCTTGCTGAAAAGTCAAGAGGACTTGAAGCACTTACTGATGAAGATCAAAGACTACAACCTTCACTATGGATTGCAATACAAGATAAACAAAAATCCTCACAAATGGACCAATAAGCAATATCATGATAAATGGAGAAAAGACTGAAGTTGTCAAGGATTTCATTTTACTTAGATTCACAATCAATACCCACAGAAGCAGCAGGCAAGAAATCAAATGACGCATTGCATTGGGAAAATCTGCTGCAAAAAACCTCTTTAAAGTGTTGAAAAGCAAAGACGTTACTTTGAAGACTAAGGTGCACCTGACCCAAGCCATGATATTTTCAATCTCCTCATATGCATAGGAAAGCTGGACAATGAATAAGGAAGACCAAAGAAGAATTGACACTTTGAATTATGGTGTTAGCAAAGTATACTGAATATACCATGAACTGCCAAAAGAATGAACAAATCTGTCTTGGAAGAAGTACAGCCAGAATGCTCCTTAGAAGCAAGGATGGCAAGACTTTGTCTCACGTACTTCGGACATGTTATCAGGAGGGATCAGTCTCTGCAGAAGGACATCATGCTTGGTAAAGTAGAGGGTTAGCTAAAAAGAGGAAGATCCTCATGAGATGGATTGACACAGTGGTTGCAACAGTGGGCTGAAACATAGCAATGCTTGTGAAGATGGTGCAGGACCAGGCAGTATTTCGTTCTGTTGTATGTAGGGCTGCTACAAGTGAGATCTACCTGAAGACACCTAACAACAATGACTGCCATACTTAATTTGAAGATGTTTGCTTTATGAAAATTTAAACCCATTTTTGTCTCCTAAGATACTTAACAAAGTCTACTATACTCATAAATCCCTTGCATGCGTGGGATTTTTGTAGACCTTGAGGAAAGTTTTTTTCTAGAGTGATATAATTCAAAATAAAAACATTAGGTATGAAAATAAAGTCTGTAAACTAAATTAATCAAATGGATGGTAGAAACCAGAGACCATCACTATGCATATTCCTAAAAGAATTGCAGACATAGCTGGTAGGGCTTTTGATTTTCAAGGGGTTTGGAACAGGGTGGGTATTAACTTGATCTTATCTCATTTTCAAGTGTAAGGTAGAATCTGGATTTTATCTAGGTGACATCTATATCACAAACAATTGATTAGAATAACTGCCACTGATGGAAGAAGGGGAATTGAAGATTATTATCTGTTTGATAGTCAACTTCCTTGCTTGAATTCACCACTTAAAGTAGTCAGGTTCTTCAGGAAATCTGAGACTGAGATTTGCTTGAGAAGGCTTATTGGGGAGTCTTCTCAGCAACTACACCAGTGATCAGAGGACAAAGGAAGCAGGATTGGGCATAAAGAGAATTTGAACTGCAATGCAGCTGCAACAATGGCCTCAGCCAATCCCAAGGGATGCTGTAAAGCTGGAATACCCTTCAGAGATGTGTTGAATGGAGGCAAGAGCCCAGGTCTGTATCTCCTTACATAGATTAGTCATTGAATTTGGGCTGCCCTTAGGGAGTAGGTGTAACCTTGTGCAAAACAGTTTCCTGGCAAAGGGCAATTCTTGGGGAGAGACTCATTTGTGAGCCACCAGCAAGCAGCACTCCCTGAAGCTGTGGGAATGAATGAAGAGGGGAATCTGGAATCAGAGTTCAGTAAACTCTTGGGCATCTATTATGTACCAATAATTATGTTTATTGAGACTGTAGACAGTGAAGCTATGCTACTTGCTGGAGCAAACAGTTAATGAGTTAATGAGGGATGCAAACAGTTAACGCACTAGGCTGCTAACCACCGGATATACCTCGGAAAAAAAGCCTGGCGATCTACTTCTGAAAAAATCAGCCATTGAAAAACCTGTGGAGCACAGTGCTACTCTGACACACCTGAGGTCGCCATGAGTTGGAATCAACTTGATGGCAACTGGTAAAACAAAACAAAATGAAAAAGCCTACTGGAGCCATGTTACCTGCTCTAATAATGCTTATAGCTCGAAAGGGGGATATCTATGTAAAACTAAACAGATAAATCACAGCAATTAGAAATGACGTGTGTGTTAGTAGAAGGATGTATGAAAGGCATAGAAGTAAAAGACAGGCAAGATACCACATGACCCAGCAATGCCACTACTAAATATCTATTCAGGAAAAATGAAAACATATATACTCACAAAGAATTCTATGCAAACGTTCATATCAGCATTATTCACAACAGTAAAAAACTGGAAACAACCTTAATATCCATGAAATGGTGAATAGAAAATTCATCAAAACAGAACAAAGTACTGAAACATACTACAGTTTGGGTCAGTCTCAAAAACATTACGCTCAGTAAAAGAAGCCAGACAAAAAGGACACGTATAGTATGTATAATTTCATTTGTATAAAATATCTAGAAAGAGACAGCAAATAGATTAGAGATTAGTGGTTGCCCAGGGCTGAGTGAAAGGGTGATGAAGAAGGACTGTAAATGAACACATGGTTTCTTTTTCTGAGTGATGAAAATGTTCTAAAATTAGACTGTAGTGATGGTGGCACAATTCTGTGAATATACTAAAAGTCACTGAATTTTACACTCAAAGCAGGTGATTTTATGTTATATAAATTATTCCCCATTAAAGCTTTCTTTTTTTTTTTTTTTTTAATGCATGAGAGACTCATTTAGCTGGCTCCAAGAGGAGGGAGATATTCTGAAGTGACTTTAGGAAATCAATGTCATCTGAGAAAAGTTTTTCAGGACAAATTAATATATATTTTTTTTCTGTGTAGAGATGTCAGAATAGGGTGTTTCATTCAGAAGAAATAGCATGTGCAAAAGTGCAAAGGAATATGCAGTTGAGGAAATGTTCAGGGAATTAATACTTCTGTCTTCTTTGAGTGTGAAGGGTGAAAGAGATGAGCGGAAGGGCAGTTGGCATGTGATCAGTTGAAAATGTACTTGGAATCCAGTTCATGAAGGCTATTTTATGCCATGGTAAGAAACCTGATTTTTTTTTTTTAATTTTTTAATTTAGGGCCTTTATTTAAGCACTTTCCTATACCTGGAATGCTCTTCCCTTGTTTTTGTTTGTTTTAATGACTGGCTCATTCTCCTTGTTCAGGTCTTAGCTTAAAGACAACCTTTACCATGATGTCTTTCCTGATCTCGTTATCTCAAAAGCTTCTGCTTCCTGCTGGCCATTGTTCTTCATCAAAAAAACATGATTGTTCCCATTTATTTTTGTTTACTTCTTTTCAGTGCCTCACAGTAGATGGAAACTAAGTCTGTTTCACTCTTTGGGGTCAGGACACTAAGTACTGAACACTAACTTTAGCACTTTTTAGCTGTGTAACCTTGGGACAACTTACTTGCCCCATTAAATTTCAGCTTTTTCATCTGTAAAATCTGATAGATTTGATATCTCTCTTTTAGCCCTGTTACAAAGGTTAAGTGTTAAAATAAATGTAAAAATGTTTTGTAAGTGTTAAATATCCCTAAAATTTATTGGATTATTATAATGGAAAAATGAAAAAGATATTGTTAGTAGTAGTTATTAATTATTTATTAAATTCAAGGTTAACTCTCTGTAAATTTATTGATTCATTATAACTGAATAACAAATAAGGCATTATTAATAAATAATACATTAAGGTGATTGTTTAGAATTTAGAGAATATTTTTTGCACATTGATTAGTCCTCTGAGTGGTGTCATAATAACATTCTCAGGTATGTAGAGATTAGATTGTTTCCATATTAATACTCCAGTGGATTGTAGTCTGGGGAGGCTTGAAGTTTTTTTTATACCTTCTGTGATCTTCTTTTTCCTTCATATAAAGTTTGTTGAAATTTTATATAAACTGCAGGTTAAAAGGATCAAAGGGATAATCCAAGAGGTTTTCCTAAGGATAGAAATAAATTTTCTAAAAATACATACGTATATGTAAAAAGCACTGCACAAGATGCTTATGAGACACAAGTGATTCAGAAATGGATTATGTATTTAAGGATTTTGCATTCTAGAAGGAATGATAAGCTGTACAAAAATAGAATGCAAGGTAGAAAGAGCAAAGAACCATATGAGAGATGCAAATGAAATACAGTACGTGTTTGGAGGAGGGAGAAAATACCATCACCTACAGTGAACAGGGAGGGCTTCAGTTACATAATAGTATTTGGAGTGACAATCTAATAATGAATTAGCTTTTCACCAAGCAGAAGGACAGAGCTGTGGCACAGTAGGCATTGCAGGCAGCAGAAAAAGCATAAACAAATGCAGATATGAGGACAAAGTACGAGAATTGTCCAGACATACTAGTAGCCAGATAGCTAGAAGCATGGACACCAGAAATAAAAATAAATATTATAAGGAATGAAAAGAAGCCAACGGATTGTTTTATAAGGAGTCAACATCGTTTAGGGTTAGCAGTTAAAGTGGAGGGCTTCATTCATTTGACAAGCATGTATTGGTTGTCTAATTTACGTCATTCAGAAGCCAGATTGAACTGGCTGTGTGTATTAATTACATTGTATGAGCTATGTGGGAGTTAATGGCATGAAAAAGTTACAGATGTTGTATATACGGAGAATTTTTAAAATGGGGAAACAAAATGGACAAACACATTTGCATAGACATAGGTGCACCATCGGTTGACTGAACCACTAAAAACCCAGGCATTTGAGAATTTCAAATGCTCGAAAGGTAATGCCCCTCTCACAGAGTACCATGCCCTTTTTATGAAAAGCTAATGGTTTAATCTTTTTTTTTTTTAAATTAACCATGGATCAACCTCTGGCCATCTAGTACCATTGAATAGCAAGAACAGCCACTTTGAATGTTTTGAATTTGTTAATATATACAATAAATTGAGGCTTTCATTTGCACACTATTTTAAAATAATGTAGGCTTTTAAAATTGCATTAGAAATGAATTTATATTAGGAAATGCCTTTTAGACTTTTTAACTACTTTTTTTTCTAAATTCAATTCAGAGGAATATTGGTCATTTTTTAATTAGTGTTTTAGAGTAAATACTATGTTTCTACTTTTTACTTAATTTTTTTCTTTATGTTGAAAGAGGAATTCGGAATTGAATTTATGATGGCACGTGTCCAAAATTTCCAAGCTCATCTTTGTCTTTCCAAATTCAAAATGCTCCTCAACTTTTTACTTAAAGTTTAAACAAAGCAAAATAAACACACACACACACACACAGACACACACACACACACACACACACACACACACCATTTTCTTGCCTTTGAGCTATTCTGTTGATATAGTCAGATACTTTTTAAAGTTCAGCTCATTGAACATTCTTTTCCTTTGTTATTTTGAAGACACTTCACCTTAGGCCCTATGGTTGATTTTAATAAATACAAACAAAATATATCAGGCTGCCAGAATTTAGCCCCAGGAATGTAGGAATGAGCAAAACACAGTCCCTGGTGCCCCTGGGATGTGGGGTATGGACAAGACAGTGGTGGCTCATCAGGCCGGTGAGGACCTATGTTGTAGTTTGCTTGTAAGGGCCTTATGTTGCAAGAGTTAGAGTGTTCTACTGGCATCTATGAGGAATCATTGAAGAATTTTTAGCAATGATTGATCTGGTTAGTTTTGAATTAAAAAAAAAAAATTACTTTGATGCCAAAGTAGATGAAGATAGGATAAGAATAAATGGGGTTGAAAGTAGAAACAGATTTGATACAGAGAGAACATTTAGAAGGCTATTGATATTATACAGCTGAGATTTGATGATATTCTGGACTGAGATAATGGCAATGGAGTTAGGATTTTGTGGCTGGTTGGATGGGTCAGGAGTGAAGAGGAGGGTCATTTAAGATACCTTGTAAGTTTGTGGATTTTGTGGAGAGTAATGTCATTCTCAAAGATTAGAATACAAGAAATAGAGATTGTGAAGGGAAGATGTTTAGCCTTGGTATTCCCTAGCCCAGCCATAAATCTTTAGACTAACGTTAGAAAAGATAATGAATTTGAGCTCAACTGAAAGAAAGTTTAATGGAGATGCCAATATCATTACCATGATGATAGAAACCCTCTCTATGAAGGAGTCTGGACAAGGGAAATTTCTGAAGGGTATTGTGGGAGAGATAGGACAAGAGATGGCTCAGAACAATACCTGTTTCATCTGTCTTAACCCACCTGCTCCCATGATGCCTGAAGGTATCCCTACCCCAGCACCTGTCTATCCCACAAATTTTGCTTTGCAGTACCTTTGGAGCCACTGATGATTTCAAGACATTTAATGGTAGTCCTTGTCCTGTAGCCATCATACTACCAAAAGATATCCTGAACCCTGGATTTATCTCTTAGGGCAGGGTGCTTGTCACTGATCATGGGTGGAGTCTGGTTTGGAATGTGTTATTCTGTCCTGAATTCTTATGTTCTCACTAGTACATAGCAAAAAGATTACTTAGTGCTAAATGTCAGAGATAAGCAATTCTCATAAATTTTACACAAACTGTTAACCACAAATAAATTAATATTTCACCATCTCTACTTTCCTCATAGCCAAAAAAGGCAATAAGTACAGTTTAGGACATACTGAGCTTGGGGTGGTGTGAAACATATGAATGGGGATGTTTGGTATGAAGCTGAATATTTACATCTGATAGGAGAGTGTATATTTGAGAATCATTGGTTTATGTGAAGGAGTTGATGTTCTATGTATTGATAGCTGACTTTATGACCAACTGGGAATATATATTATAAGGAAGAATATAAAACTATAAGAATAACAGCAATTATAACCGATAGAGGAAAAATTAGAGGGAGCCAATCAAACAGGAAGATGAAAGGTCAGTTCTTAGGCCTCTGCCATATACATTTCTTGACTGATGTCATTAAAACTCAAAGCTTTGGCCATTAGTTGTTCATTGATAATCAGGTTCAAATGGTCGGTGTACAGACTCCCACATTATTGTGAGAAATCAAAAAGAAGTGGCACATGGAAGGAAAGTGACCACACCCAGGACACATAGGTAAAACTGTGACATATTGTTATTTCTCTTCATTCACACTGCCCACCCATATCCACGAGGTTTATAAGTTAGTCATAACTCAATTTCTGTGGTAGCCTTTCAGATATGATCATTACCCAGAAAGATGTTAGATTACTCTTTTTCATGTTTGTTTATTGTTGTAGTTTAAGTGAAAGTTTACATTTCAAGTTAGTCTCTTATACAAAAATTTATATATACTTTGTTATGTGACCCTAATTGCTCTCCTTATACTGTGACAGCACACTCCTCCTTTCCACCCCTAATTTCCCATGTCCATTCAACAAGTTCTTAACCCTCTCTGCCTTCTCAACTCACCTCCAGACAGAAGCTGCCCATTTAGACTCATGTATCTACTTGAGCTAAGAAGCACACGCTTCATGAGTATCATTTTATGTCCCACAGTCCATTCCAATCTTTGTCTGAAGAGTTGGTCTCAGAAATTATTTTAGTTCTGGGCTGACAGAGAATCCAGGGGGCATGCTTTTCCGAGTTCCTCCAGTCTCAGTCAGACCATTAAGTGGTCTTTCTACTAGAATTTGAGTTCTACACACCACCTCTCTCCTACTCCATCAGGGACTCTCTGTTGTGTTCCCTGTCAGGGCGGTCATTGGTGGCACCATCTAGTTCTTCTGGTCTCAGGCTGATGAAGTCTCTGGTTTAAGTGGTTCTTTCTGTCTCTTGGGCTAACACTTTCCTTGTATCTTTGGTGTTCTTCATTCTCCTTTACTCCAGGTGGTTGGGACCAATTGATGCATCTTAGATGGCTACTTGCAAGCTTTTAAGACCCCAAGGGCCCATCACCAAAGTAGGATGCAGAACATTTTCTTAATAAACTTTGTTATGCCAATTGACCTAGATGTTCCCTGAAAGCATGGTCCCCAGACCCCTGCCCCTGAAACTCTGTCCCTTGAAGTGTTTGTATTCAGGAAACTTCTTAGCTTTGGTTTAGTCCATTGTGCTGACTTCCCCTGTAGTGTGTGCTGTCCTTCCCTTCACCTAAGATAATTCTTGTCTGATATCTAGGTAACGAATAACTCTCATCCTCCCTCCCTTCCCTTGTAACCATTGAAGAATGTTTTCTTCTGTGTTTACACCTTTTCTTGAGTTCTTATAATAGTGGTCTTATACAGTATTTGTCCTTTTGTGACTGACTAAATTCACTCAACTTAATGCCCTCCAGATTCCTCCATGTTATGAGATGTTTCACAGATTCATCATTGTTCTTTGTCATTGCACAGTATTCCATTGTGTGGATATACCATAATTTGTTTATCCATTCATCCGTTGATGGGCACCTAGGTTGTTTCCATCTTTTTGCTATTGTGAACAGTGCTGCAATGAACATAGGTGTGCATATATCTATTCGTGTGGTGGCTCTTATTTCTTTAGGATATATTCCAACGAGCGGGATAGCTGGATTGTACGGTACTTCTATCTCTATCTTTTTAAGGAAGCACCAAATCGATTTCCAAAGTGGTTGTACCATTTTACATTCCCACCAGCAGTGCATAAGTGTTCCAGTCTTTCCACAACCCCTCCAGCATTTATTATTTTCTGTTTTTTGGATTAATGCTAGCTTTGATGGGGTGAGATGATATTTCCTTGTAGTTTTGATCTGCCCTTCTCTAATGGCTAATGATCATGAACATTTCTTCATGTGTCGTTAGCTGCCTGAATGTCTTCTTTGGTGAAGTGCCTGTTCATATCCTTTTCCCATTTTTTAATTGTGTTATTTATATTTTTGTTGTTGAGGCTTCACAGTATCTTGTAGGTTTTAGAGATTAGACGCTGATTGGATTTATCATAGCCAAAAATTTTTTCCCAGTCTGTAGGTTGTCTTTTGACTCTTTTGGTAAAGTCTTCTGATGAGCATAAGTGTTTGATTTTTAGGATCTCCCAGTTATCTAGTCTCTTGTCTGGTGCTTGTGTATTGTTACTTATGGTTTGTATTCTGTTTATGCCATGTATTAGAGCACCAAGTGTTGTCCTTATCTTTTGTTCCATGATCGATTATCATTTTAGATTTTATATTTAGATCTTTGATCTATTTTGAGTTAGTTTTTGTGCATGGTGTGAGGTATGTGTCTTGTTTCAGTTTTTTGCAGATGAATATCCAGTTATGCCAGCACCATTTGTTAAAGAGACTGTCTTCCCCTTTGGGCCTTTGTAAAATATCAGCTCTTCATAGGTGGATGAATTTATGTCTGGATTCTCAATTCTGTTTCATTGGTCTATGTATCTGTTGTTGTACCAGTATCAGGCTGTTTTGACTATGGTGGCAGTATAATATGTTCTAAAATCAGGTAGTGTGAGGCCTCCCACTTTGTTCTTCTTCTTGAGTTATGCTTTACTTATCCTGGGCTTCTTCCTTTTCCATATGAAGTTCGTGATCTGTTTTTCCATCTCATTAAAAAATGCCATTGGAATTTGAGTCTGGATTGCATTGTATCTGTAGATAGCTTTGGGTAGAACTGATATTTTCACAATGTTGAGTCTTCCCATCAATGAGCAAGGTATGTTTTTCCACTTATGCAGGTCTCTTTTGGTTTCTTGCAGTAGTGTCTTGTAGTTTTCTGTGTATAGATCTTTTACGTCTCTGGTTAGATTTATTCCTAAGTATTTTATCTTCTTGGGGGCTATTGTAAATGGTATTGATTTGTTGATTTCCTCTTTGAGGTTCTCTTTGCTGGCGAAAGGAATCCAACTTATTTTTGTATGTTTATTTTGTATCCTGATACTTTGCTGAAATCTTCTATTAGTTCCAGGAGTTTTCTTGTGGATTCTTTGGGGTTTTCTGTATAAGATCATATCATCTGCAAACAGAGATACTTTGACTTCTTCCATACCAATTTGGATGCCCTTATTTCTTTTTCTAGCCTAATTGCTCTGGCTAGTACCTCCAGCACAATGTTGAATAAGAGTGGTGATAAAGGGCATCCTTATCTGGTTCCTGTTCTCAAGGGGAATGCTCTCAAAGTCTCTCCATTTAGGATGATGTTGGCTGTTGGCTCTATAGATGTCCTGAATTATGTTGGGGAATTTCCAATCTATTCCTATTTTGTTGAAAGTTTTTATCATGAATGGGTTTTGGACTTTGTCAAATGCCTTTTCTGCATCAATCGATAAGATCATGTGGTTCTTGTCTTTTGTTTTATTTGTGTGATGAATTACATTGATTGTTTTTCTAATGTTGAGCCATCCTTGCATGCCTAGTATAAATCCTACTTGATCATGGTGAATTATTTTTTTGATATGTTGCTGTATTCTATTGGCTAGAATTTTGTTAAGGCTTTTTGCGTCAATGTTCTTGAGGGATATTGGAGTATAATTTTCTTTTTTTGTGGTGTCTTTACCTGGTTTTGTATCAGGGTTATGCTGGCTTCATAGAATGAGTTTGGGAGTATTCCGTGCTTTTCTACGCTCTGAAATACCTTTAGTGGTAGTGGTGTTAACTCTTCTCCGAAAGTTTGGTGAAACCGTCCGGGCCAGGGTTTTTTATTGTTGGGAGTTTTTAATTACCTTTTCAATCTCTTCTTTTGTTATGGGTTTATTTAATTGTTCTGCCTCGGTTTGTGTTAGTTTAGGTAAGTAGGGAGTTTCTAGAAATTTGTCCATTTCCTCTAGATTTTCAAATTTGTTACAGTACATCTTTTCATAGTATCCTGTTATGATTCTTTTAATTTCATTTGGGTCTGTTGTGATATCACCCATCTCATTTCTTATTTGGGTTATCTGCTTCCTCTCCTGTTTTTCTTTTGTCAGTTTGGTCAACAGTTTATCAATTTTGTAGATTTTTCAAAGAACCAGCTTTTGGTCTTGTTAACTCTTTCAATTGTTTTTCTATTCTCTATTTCATTTAATTCTGCTCTAATTTTTTTTGTTTAAATATTTTATTGTACTTCAGGTGAAGGCTTACAGAACAAATAGTTTCTCATGAAACAGTAGTACACATGTTGTTTTACGACATTGGTTAACAACCCCACAACTTATTAACCCTCTAAATTCTCAACTTTTTTTTTTTTTGGTGAAAATACACATAGCCAAAGATACACCGTTTCAAAAATTTCTACATACACGGTTCTACATACATACATGACTATGCTCTTCCAATTGTGCTGTTATTCTCACTTAAGATGAAGGCTTACAGAACAAAATTGTTTCTCATTTAACAGTTACTACAAATGTTGCCCTATGACAATGGTTAACAATCTCACAACGCATCAACAATATCCTACTCAATCTTGTGTTCCCTATCACCAGCTTCCTTGTCC
The DNA here is from genome assembly GCA_030035585.1 of Dugong dugon. NCBI lineage: Eukaryota > Metazoa > Chordata > Mammalia > Sirenia > Dugongidae > Dugong > Dugong dugon. Next base: position 98,072,197 of record CM057462.1, read on the forward strand.
CCTTCTGCCTTCTGGCCCTTGTCATTGGACTCCTGTACCTCGTTAGTCTCATTTGGTTTTACGGGGCTGTCCTCTCAGGCTGAACAGTGAACCTCAGAGGTAACTTCACCACTGAGCTAAAAGGGTGTCTGGGGGCCATACTCTCGAGGTTTCTCCAGTCTCCTTTAGGCCAGTAAATCTGGCCTTTTTTTTTTTGGTGAGTTATAATTATGCTCTACATCCTTCTCCAGCTCTGTCCCGAACCCTCTGTTGTGATCCTGGTCAGAGCAGTCAGTGGCTGTAGCCGGGCACCATCTAGCTGTACTGGACTCAGTCTGGTGGAGGCCTTGGTATCTGTGGACAATTAGTCCTTTGGACTAATCTTTTCCTTGTATCCTGTTCTCTTCATTCTCCCTTGCTCCCAAAGGGATGAGACCAGTGGAGTATCTTAGATGGCCACTCACAGGCTAATTCTGCTCTAATTCTTATTATTTCCTTTCTTCTGGTGCCTGAGGACTTCCTTTACTGCTCTCTTTCTTTTTCGAGTTGTAGAGTTAATGTTTTGATTTTGGCCCTTTCTTCTTTTTGAATGTGTGCGTTTATTGCTATAAACTGACCTCTGAGCACTGCTTTTGCTGTGTCCCAAGGGTTCTGATAGGATATGTTTTCAATCTCGTTTGATTCTATGAATTTCTTTATTCCATCCTTAATATCTTCTATAACCCAGTAGTTTTTGAGAAAAGTGTTGTTCAGCTCCCATGTGTTTGATTTTCTTTCCTTGCTTTTTCTGTTGTTGATTTCTACTTTTATGGCTTTATGGTCAGAAAAGATGCTTTGCGATATTTCAATGCTTTGGATTTTGTTAAGCCTTGCTTTATGGCCTAATATGTGGTCTATTCTGGAGAATGTTCCAGGTGCATTGGAAAAGAAAGTATACTTGGCTGCTGTTGGGTGCAGTGTTTGGTGTATGTCTATAAGATTATGTTGGTTGATTGTAGCATTTAACTCTTCCGTATCTGTTGAGCTTCTTTCTGGATGTTCTGTCCTTCACCAAAAGTGGTGTGTTGAAGTCTCCTACTACTACTGTGGAGCTGTCTATCTCTCTTTTCAATGCTGTTAGAGTTTGTTTTATGTATTTTGTAGCCCTGTTGTTGAGTATGCAAGTATTTATTATAGTCATGTCCTTCTGGTATATTGACCCTTTAATCATTATATAGTGTCTGTCTTTATCCTTTGAGGTGGATTTAACTTTAAAGTCTATTTTGTCAGAGATTAATATTGCCCTCCTGCTCTTTTTTGAGTGTTATTTGCTTGGTATGTTCTTTTCAATCCTTTGAATTTTAGTTTGTTTGTGTCTTTAAGTCTAAGGTGTGTCTCTTGTAGGCAGCATATAGATGGATTGTGTTCTCTTTTATCCAATCTGCCACTTTCTGTCTCTTTATTGATGCATTTAGTCTATTTACATTCAACGTAATTATTGATAGGTATGAATTTAATGCTGTCATTTTGAAGTTTTTTTTTGCGTGGTGTTCACGGTTTTTTTGTTCCAGTTAATTTCTGTGCTGAGTAGTTTTTCTTTATGTATTTTCTTTTCATCTTTTTCATTGTTTTTTTTTTTTTTTTGAGTCTTTATATTTTTCTTGTTTTTTTTTTTTTTTTTTGACTTGTAGGATTGTTAGTTTGTTTTGTGGTTACCTTAATATTTACCCCTATTTTTCTAAGTTTATACCAGTCATTTATTTCTTTATATCACCTTGACTTCCTCTCCATATGAAAAATATATGTCTACATTTTTTAAGTCCCTCTTTTTTGTTTTGATGTTGTCATCTTTTACATACTGACCCCGCTGTTTCCCTATTTTCAGTGTTTTAACTTTAATTTACTTTTGTGACTTCCCTATCTGGGTTGATATCTGGTTGCTCTGTCCTGTGTTCTAGTCTTGTGTTCTTGTCTGATCTTATTGATTTTCTAACCGGAGGACTCCCATTAGTATTTCTTGTAATTTTGGTTTGGTTTTTGCAAATTCCCTAAACTTCTGTTTATCTGGAAATGCCCTAATTTTGCCACCATATTTGAGAAACAGTTTTGCTGGATATATAATTCTTGGCTGGCAAGTTTTTCCTTCTAGGATTTATATATGTCATCCCATTGCTTTCTAGCTTGCATGGTTTCTGCTGAGCAGTCCGAGCTTATTCTTATTGACTCTCCTTTGTAGATGATGTTCTGTTTATCCCTGGCTGCTCTTGAAATTCTCTCTTTATCTTTGGTTTTGGCTAGTTTGATTATAATATGTCTTGTTGACTTTCTTTTGGGATCTACCTTATGTGGGGTTCAATGAGCACTTTGGATAGATATCTTGTCATCTTTCACGATATCGGGGAAGTTTTCTGTCAATGAATCTTCAATCATTCTCTCTGTATTTTCTGTTATCTCCCTCTGTTCTGGTACTCTAATCACTTGTAGGTTATTCCACTTGATAGAATCCCACATAATTCTTAGAGTTTCTTCATTTTTTAAAATCCTTTTGTCTGAGATTTCCTCAAATAAGTTGTTGCCAAGTGCTTTATCTTCAATCTTACTACTTCTGACTTCCATTGTTTCAGTTCTGCTCCTATGACTTTATATTGAGTTGTCTAATTCTGACATTTTATTATTGATCTTCTGGATTTCTGTTTGCTGTCTCTCTATGGATTCTTGCAACCTATTGAATTTGTCATTGTGCTCTACTCTAATCTTTTTAATTTCCTCTATTGTGTGTCCTGCATTTTTCTTAATTTTCTTCCTAATATCTTGAAGAGTTCTGTATGCTAATTTTTTGTATTCTGCCTCCAGTAATTCCAAGAAATTTTCTTCCTCTAGAAAATTTCTTGATTCTTTATTTTCGGAGCTTGATAAAGTCATCATGGTCTGCCTCTTTATGTGATTTGATATTGACTGTTGTCTCGAGCCATCAATAAGTTATTGTATTTATTTATTTTATGTTTGCTTACTGTGTCCTAGCTTCTTGTTTTGTTTTGATTTGCCAAAATAGACTGCTTGTATGGGCTAGCCCAATCACCAGCACCCTGAAGCTCCAATGTCCTGCCCCCGGGTGGCCAGAACTGCCACTAAGTATGTGACCCCAGGAGTCTGCCCACTCTTCCTGTATGGATTCAGCTCAGGTGTCCAGGTAGTTGGCCACGAAATGTGTGGTGCAGGCTCTCCGTTACAGTTCTAGACAGGCATGGGTGATTGATGTAGGCACAGACGTTCGGCTGCAGCAGGGGGACACAGACTGAGCAAGGCAGGTGGCAAACAGCCACCCCCAAATGTCCAGGAGGAAAGTGTGTCCCTGTTCCCTAGAGCTCGTAGATGGGTGGGTTTTGCAGCCAGAATTTGAACACCCAGTGCTGTTGGCTATAAGGACTACGAGACACCTCTTACTCTTAAGCCCCTGTAGCAGTGGCTAGATGGTGTGGGTGGAGCCACCAGTCCTCAGGCCCCTGATGTGTGTAGGTGAAGACCCTGCATAATGGGCAACGCAGTGTCAGATGTCATGAACCTGCCACTTCACAGCTGTAACAGTTGAAATTAGACTTAAGGTATATACCCTATAGTTCTGCAGTAATGAGGGCCTATGCTGCTGAGGTGGGCCCACACAAATCTATGCATGGGGAAAGGCACTCAAAGTCCATGGATCCCTTATGCCTGTGCCTAGGCAAAGGAGCTGTGCCTACCCTGAGTTCCTGGCTTACGGGATCTGGCAGATTACTTTTTCCCCGTTTGTTAATTTGTTCACTCTCCAAGGCCAAGAGAATGGCTAAGAGCATGTGATGAGTCCTACTTCCGGCCCAGGGACTCAGCAATTGCTGAAGCTGGTCTGGGACCCAGTGTGGAGCAGGGAGCAGGGAGGTAAATGGGAGAGATGTTTTCCCCAAAGGGGGGTGTTTTTGATTCACACGGTAGGCTGGACACAAGTACTTATCTTTTGCTGATGGAGGGCTCCTTCTCTCTGGTTCTGGATGGCCGAGTAGACTGTCTGCTGCTGGGTCTCTCCTGGTGCAGAAAACACCTCCCAAGTGCCACTGCTCGCCTGCTTCACTGCTCACTCCTGAGCTGATCCGGGCTGAAGGGCTCAGGCTCTCGCTGCGTCAGGTCTGGCTACTCCTTGCTGCTTCCGAACCATCTCTCCCTCCCTCTGCCACTCAGTCTGGTTCTTTAACTTTGCTTTGATGTTCAGGGCTCCTAGATAGTCCTATATAATCAATTCACTTGTTTTTTCGTGTCTTTGTTGTAAGAGGGAACACCGGAAGTGTCTGACTACTCTGCCATCTTGGCCCCGCCTCTAATTTTTTTAAATTGTACTTTAGATGAAGGTTTAAAGAACAAATACTTTCTCATTAAACAATTAGTACACATTGTTTTATGACACTGGTTAACAACCCAATGACTTGTCAACACTCTCCCTTCTTGAACTTGGGTTCCCTATTACCAGCTTTCCTATCCCCTCCTGCCTTCTAGTCCTTGTCCCTGGGCTGTTGTGCCCCATGAGTCTCGTTTTGTTTTATGGGCTTGTCTAATCTTTGGCTAGAGGGTGAACCTTGGGAGTGACTTTGTTACTGAGCTAAAAGTGTGTCTAGGGGCCATAGTCTCGGCATTCCTCCAGTCTCTGTCAGGCCAGTAAGTCTGGTCTTTTTTGTGAGTTAGAATTTTGTTCTACATTTTTCTCCAGCTCTGTCCGGGACCTCTGTTGTGATCCCTGTCAGAACAGTCAGTGGTGGTAGGAGGGCACCGTCTAGTTGTACTGGACTCAGTCTCATGGAGGCCGTGGTGGTTATGGTCCATTAGTCCTCTGGACTAAGCTTTCCCTTGTATCTTGTTTTCTTGATTCTCCCTTGCTCCCGAAGGGGTGAGACTAGTGGAGTATCTTTGATGGCGGCTAACAGGCTTTTAAGACCCAAGACGCTACTCACCAAGGTAGAATGTAGAACATTTCCTTTATAAACTATGCTATGCCAATTGTAGATTACTCTCTCTTAACTATTGTTTTTATTCTGCCATTTCCTTGCTCAAACACATTCACTTGTTTTTTATTCCCTACAAAATCAACTCTAAATTCTCTAGATTTGATATTCAAGAGCCCATTGTAAGACCCTCTACCACTGCAAGGATCTAAGCAGAGATCTTAGTAGTGAGTTAATTTATCAAAATTCGTTAGAATTGTGACTTTGATTGTAGTGTGGAAAACTGATTGGAAGTAGGCTGTCTAAAGGCATGATTGTTAAGGGGGTGTTAAGAAATCCAGATGTAATTCAGTGGTGACCTGAACTATGGTATTGGCAATGGAAATGGAAAGAAGTTAAATAGATACAAAATATTTCTTGAAAGGAGAATTGACAGGACTCTATCATTGATTGTATATGGATTCTTTGACTGTGCTTTGTTCGTTCACATTTCTTTACTTTGTCTCTTGCTCTTCATCCTGGCTAGAGTGAGAATTTTCACAAGGCTAGGAAGGTGAACTAAATTTTTATTTATTTATTTTTTCTTCCAATTTTAAGATCTCCTACTTTCATAGTTGACATGGGTCTGGGTTGATCATCTTGATTTGGCTGAGATTAAAAGGTGGGTCCCCATATAGACCCCCAAGGCACTTCACAGGATAAAAAAAAATCCACTCTATGTCCTCAAAATGCACCTTAATTTAACAAGCATCTCACACATTCATAGTTTAGTTTCAAGGGACACCAGATTAGAATCCAGGCAATCTGTCCCTTTCCCACTTTTTGAGAAACAACTGAAAACTGGCATTTCAGGGACACTGAGTTAACTGTATCCTTGCTAGGAAAATAGTGTTAAACAAAGGAGGATGAATATAGCTCACAAATGATAAATTCCTATTTTAGCTAAGTTATCTTTCATTTTGCTCTTCATGAATATTTTTCATATTATATACTGTCCAGATATTAACATGAAAGATCCATAACCTATGTGTGTACCATTGATGCATGGAAACTATTAAGAGTTTTTTGTGAGCAAAAGAAATACCATCAGCATACTTCACTGTGAAAAATTGCATTTTCATTCTCAGCACTGTTATACATTAGAGTAGATATGTCTGGCACATTTTCGAATTAGAGTGTCGGATCAAGTTCAGCAGGTAGTGTCCTTGTGCCTGCTCCATATTCTGTGGGATTACACAGAGACATTCAAATTTCCTTTTTATATTTGCTGTGCAGTTCATTGACTTTTCATATGGTAGAAGGACCATTTAAAATGTGAGTGGTCCTGAGCCTACCTCTGAGAAGTTATCTGCATATTAATATGAGTCTCTTTTTAGGGAAAAAAAATAACCTTGACCTTCTGAAGCATACCTATTGGGGAAGGCTATGGATCGTGAATTTGCTGACCTATTCATATTAATAAGCTGTATGCAGGCAAAATCATAATCATTTGCACAGGCTTCTTCTCTCTGTAGTGCATGAAATTAACATTGTTTAATGGCTGGAAATAAAATCACCTTTGGCTATACCAGTCACACTCTCATCTCCAAAGGAGAAGAAAAAAGGTCCTTGACTCAGCAAGCAGAAGAATATTTCAAATTATAAGTACTTGCATTAGACAACCAGTAGTGAGCCAAAGTGACAAAAGTAGTGTCATCTCCAGTTGAGTGTAGGATTCCAGGACAAAAGATGGACTATAAAGCCCTTTTCTATTCAGCTCCTCTCAACCACCATCTCATTCAATTTTTTTTTATTGAATATGCCTACTTACTATGTGTTGTTGTTGGCTGTCGTAGAGTTGGCCCCTGACTCATGATGATCCCAGACCATTATGATCCATAGGTTTTTTTTAATGAGTGAATTTTGGAAGTAGATCACCAGGCCTTTCTGATCATGCACTATAACTGATCAGAATGGATCTGATGAGTGGATCAATAATGTCATTGTGACTCTAAGCTCAAAGCAAGTGACAAGTATTTTGAACAACAAAAGAAATGACATTGTCATATTCCAAAAGGCAGCAAATATTCTGCACACGCAAAGCAATACTTGAAATCCTATGATTTCTTGTAGTTCACTGCTTATTTGAGATTCATTTCAAATAAAAAGAACTTATTTCATGTCTTGAGTCAATGACTGAGACTGAATAATGTGAGAGATGTTGTCTTTGGAGCTGCCAGGAGCAACTCTCTCCTTGTTGGAATGGGCGAGATGTGTTCATCACTCACCTGGTAGCTTACTTCAAAGAAGGTATTAATTGAAAAGGTGACATACTCACGTCTTCATTTTATTAGCCACAATGCTATTCTGGGACTTTCTTTGTTGTTATTGTTTTAATTCAAAACATTCTTTAAAATATTATTTTTTATTGTAGGGATATTTTCATTAGCTTTTTGTATCCTATGTCATGTAAGGAGGGTGGTTTTCAATCACAGATTGAATCCTGGGGAACTTTTACAATGTACCTTTGCCCCAGCCCAACTCAGACCAATTAATTCAGAATTTCTGGGACAGAGTCCCAGGCATCTGTGTTTTTAAAAATCTTCCCAGCTGATTCCAAGGCACAACCAGTGTTAAGAACAACTATCATGATTTTCCTTTAGATTCTCAGTCACAATTTACATCCCAGTTCAAGGTATATGATAGGATTAAGAGAGGTAAAAACTGTTTTCATTAATTGGAGGTGGAAATAATTTAATCAGTAAAGAAAACAAAGGCTTTTTTTTCTTAAATAAGAAACTTTGTAAATTCGTTTCCTTAATAGTGGTCAACCTGATCAAGGATCGACAACAATGCTTGCAAAACACAGTTTTCCAAGAGCACTAATCACCTCACCTCTCAATTTTATTATATTCCTATAAAAATACATTTTGTTTTGTTTTCCTTTCTTCTTTGCTTGGAGCCTTATATAACTGTCTTCAGAAATACCAGCCTAGAAGACATAAGAACACTATTCTCCAAAAACATGTATTCTCCTTCCTTGGCTGTTTCTGGAGTTTTCTCTATTGTTCAAATAATTTACAATGGTCTAAGCATGGAAACTACTATTTTCACTAAGATGGTTAAAATAGTGTAGAAGTCAGCTACTGCTGCAATAATGCTGCACGACAACTTCACAAAATCTCAGTAGTTTATATCACATTATTTTTCTCACTCATGGACCTATGGGTCATCTGGGGTTCTTGCTGGTCTTGGCTAAGTTAGGCTGGGCTTTTTTGAAGGCTGTAGGTCAGGCTTAGGTTGGCTCCATGTGTCTCCATCTGGCTGAAGCAGGAACAGTGGATAACTGGGACCTGTTCTCCTTATAGCAGCTCTCAGGAGCACAACAGGGAGAGTGGAAACACACTATACCTCCAGTCGTAGTTTCGTAGTGCTGCTGCAACACAAATACCACAAGCAGGTAGCTTTAAAGAACAGAAATTTATTTTCTTACAGATATGAAGGCTAAAAGTCCAAATCAGGGTCTCTGCCATGATGATTTCATCCTTGTGGGTAGACCTGGCATTCCTTGTTTCCTTGGAGTTCCTTGTCTTCCCTGTGTGCGTGTGTGTGTGTGTGTGTGTGTGTGTGTGTCTCTACACTGCTTTTTTTTATACTTCAGAAGTAATTATATTTACAGCCCTCCCTACTCAAGTATGATCTAATTAACTTTAAAAGAAAACCCTGTTTCCAAACAGTATTACATCCAGAGATAAAAGAGTTAGGATTCAAACACTTATTTTGGGGGGAAGGCACAATTTAACCAATAACACCTCCTAAACCCTCAGGTAGGAATTGGCACTATGTCACTTCTACCCCCATACATTTGCCAAAGAAATTCATATGGCCAGGCACAATATCAATTGGTCAGGGAAATCTACTCTGACCACAGTGGGAGGCCTTACAAGTCACATGGCAAAAAACTTTATGTATAATTTCATTAAAGGAGTAAATAAAGAATTGGGAACATTAATCCAATCTACCCCAAACTCATTTTCTTCCTTAAACAATTATTTAGAAATGTAAAAAGATAATTTCAATTGAGTGTGAAAAACAGAGTCCAAAGAGTGATTTTTTTCTGCCTAGGGTATCACTGAAGTTGAGGGCAGCGTAGACAATTTAAAGACGGTTTGGGAGGCACAAGTCCACTGGTACTCAGTTTAGGACCCAGATATGCCATATATTTGGGTGATGTTAGGCAGTTTACTTAATCTTTTTGGACCTATTTTCCTCAACTGTCAAAAAACACATAATAATGCCCATGCAGCCTGTGAGGAAAAGCTGAGACACTAAAATTGATACTGCTTGGTAAAACCTAAAATGCTATAAAAAGGAAGTTGATGTAATTATCTGTTTTACTTAGTTATTTCAAAGTTCCAGTTTGAAATTACTTGTAATTATGTGATTCAGAGTGCCATACTTTTTCCTTTGGCTTGCTTCAAGGGTGACAGATGAAGAAGTTCTGACAACCCTATGAAAACTCCATGAAGCTTTAGGCAAAGATCGCAAACTCACATCCAGTTTGGTTTGGCTCACACAGTATTTTGCAAACATCTGTATTAGTTACAGTTTTTGTTTCCTAGTGCTGCTGTAACAGAAACACCACAGGTGGGTGGCTTTAAAGAACAGAAATTTATTTTCTCACATTTCTGGAGGCTGTAAGTCCAAATTAGGGTCTCAGTCGTGTTGATTCCTTCCTTGCTCATAGTCCCAGGCATTCCTTGGTTCCTTGGTGATCCTCACGTGGCATGTCTTCTCCCATGTGTGCAAATCTCTGTGACTAATCTGCTCTTTTAATAACTAAGAAGTTATTAGATGTAGAACCCACCCTACTCAGGTATCATCTAATTAACATAACAAAGAAGACCATATTTTCAAACAGTATTACATCCACAGGTTAGGATTCCAACACATATTTTGGCCCGACACAGTTGCCGACTTTAAAAAACTATGAGATTTCTCAGTAAAACCACAACTTCTGGCTTCTCTTGAAAAAATAAGAATGTTTAGCACCCTCAACCTGCAATTCCACATGGCAACAATCTTCCACAGCTACGTCGTAACTACTTCTTTATGGAATGTACACCCTCCAGTTCCCCACATTTCCCATCACCTCCTATTGTATTACACCTATTAATTTCCATTATATTTTGGGATTCCTTGAGCAGGACTAACATTCAATATACTTAACATCTATTAAAAACCAAGAATAACTCAATCAGAAAATATACTAGTTATAGGACTCTGAAGTAGGGTCCTGGGGGTCCTACTCTGATGCCAGGCATTAACCCTTTAGGTGTTGGAATGTGGAAAGATTCTGGGGCTCCTGGGGAATTGGGCCACAGTGGCCACAGTGGAGGCAAGGACACTCTGATAGCTCAGAGTAGGGACTTTATCAAGCAGTAAAGAAGTATTTCAATATTTTACTAACAGTTTTACCCCTATTGTGTATATCTTTTGATTATCAACCCTATTGCAAAATTTGCATTTCTAGGAGGCAAAGGTATGGGTTAGGAATAGAAATTATTGAGAAGCTAAGTGTTCAGAAAATTTGGCCGAATTCCTTGGGAGTATGGCTAGTATATAGAGAATCAAAATGAATAATTGCTCATTCCTGGGAAGCTGTTTGTCTCCCTTATGATGTCAACGCTATTACATTGTGTTCCACATTTTTAGGATGGTTCTTCAGTCATGCGTTTGATGAGTTTCTTCTTGGACCTCAGAACTCATAGGCCTTCCTCCAACTGGTCTGATTCAGCCTTGCTTCTTTTGCTAGTAGGAGTTTAGATGGTGTCAGCAGGATGCAGATGCTTGGAAAATTACCTGACAGCATTTGGTTTTTGAGAGAAAAGGTATTGACAGTTTATACCTTCTCTTAATGAATTGTAATGGGTTTAGCGTTTGAAGTTGCATCTCCTTTCCTAAAGTCTCCATGAAATATGTTTCTGGTTTGTAAGTTGTTTAATCTTGTCCGTAAAAAAAAAGGTAAGTATGCTGTTTCATTTATGAGACAAAATATATTTTCCCATGATCTTCTTGAAGATTCTATGATTGTGGCAAGAAAAATGAGTTTAAAAAATTTCTATTTTATGATTCTTCAAATAACGTATTTCTCTGAGGTTTCCATTTTTAGATAGGGCAGAATGTGCCATTTAAACAGAACAGTCTATTTTATGGTGAAAAATTCTGATGTTAGAGTGAAAAAAACACAATAATTCAATACTGAAGCATAACATGCACCAGAGAAGTTGGAATAAGATGGTTTGGAAAAACTAAACTATACCTGTAGTCATTTCTCACTTTATATTCCTCAAATTAGGAACCAAAATACTGATGATGCACTCTCTGGAGATCTGCCCAGACTTAGAGCATCAAGAATCATCAGACTTCATGGGGGTGGGAGATTGGAGAGGGCACTTGTAATATTTCTCTGGGAGCCCCTTAAAGTATAAAGCTTGGGGTATTATCTTGAAAATTATATTAAAGAATCCATGTGATATGATATATTCTGCATTGTTTTAACATCTCCATGTGGTCAAGAAAAACGTGTAGTAGAATTTTACTCACTGTTCAAGATTTTTTATTTAATAGTGACAGTGAGTTTTTTGAAACTACAACAGATGATAACAAAGATTTCTTATTCATATACTTACTTTGCCAGCACAACTTCTCAACATGTAATTGTATAGGGGGTGATTTCTATATTACTGAAGAATCTCCATGCCATGCTGGGGAAAGTAAAATGAATAAATAATCCTACCTATCTGTAAATACTTTACTTTTTTCTTCTCCTTTTCTCAGCCCCTTATCTCCTCTTACTCACAATCTTTGTTTTCCTGTCTTTTATTTTCTGTCTATTTTTGAAGATCCTTTGGTTGTTATTGAACATGATTTCAAGCAATTGGAAGTGAAATGAAGTTTCAGGACCATGCAGGAAAGTGAAGCAAAAAATCACCTGTCACTGTGGAATGTCTTAACCAGGTTATCTCATTTCACCTTCACAAACTTATGTGGCAGATATTATTATTTTCATCTTCCATTTGAAGAAATTGAAGTCAAAGGACCTGAAGTTAAAATGCTTGACCTTGGTATTTGTACCCAGCTCTTTCTTACATTAAATCTCATTTTTTCCCATCACCCTACTAAAAAAGGAATTGAATGAAAGAGATCTTTTTCCTGTAAACTTCCTTCCACGTTTTTGATCTACATTCCTCTCTTCTTTCTATTTGAACTTCCCTAACCCTTACGCCTAGACTATATGAAGAAGAACAAGGCATCAAAATTGGTGGAAGGCTCACTAACAACCTGCGATACGGAGATGACACAACATTTCTTGCTGAAAATGAAGATGAGTTGAAGTACTTACTCATAAAGGTCAAAGACTACAGCCTTCAGTATGGGTTATGCCTATGCCTGAATGTGAAGAAAACAAAAATCCTTACAAGTGGACTGATAAACAACATCCTGATAAATGAAAAAGAAAATGAAGTTGTCGACAATTTTATTCTACTTGGTTCAGCAATCAATGTCCATGCAAGCAGCAGTCAAGACATGAAATGATGTATTGCATTGGTCAAGTCGGCTGCAAAAGACCTCTTTAAAGTTTTAAAGGGCAAAGATGTCACTTTGATTGACTAGGTTGTGCCTGACCCAAGCTGTGGTCTTTTTAATTGCCTTATCCCATGGGAAAAATTGACTTGATGGTAACTAACAACAACATGCACGTGAAAGCTGGACAATGAAAAAGGAAGAGAAGACGAATTGATGCATTCTAATTGTAGTGTTGGTGAAGAAAGTTAAATATACCATGGACTACCTGAAGAACAAACAAATTAGCCTTAGAAGAAATATAACCAGAATACACCTTAGAAGCAAGGACAGAGAGATTTTGACTCGCTTACTTCGGACACCATCAGGAAAGACCAGTTGCTAGTAAAGGGCATCATGTTTAGGAAAGCAGTCAAAGAAAATGAGCAAAACCCTCAATGAGATGGACTGACATAATAACCACATGAATGGAAACAAACATACCAAGGATCATGACAATGACGCAGGACCAGACAAAGTTTTATTCTGTTATATATAAAGTAGTCATGAGTAGGGACTGGCTTGAATGCAACTAACAAAAAAAAAAAGGGTGGGTGGGATTGTAAGTTAAATTCTATTATAATTAGAAGGAGTTCAAATTTAGGTATGAAGTAGGTGAACTATGGAAAATCATAGCAGGCTTTGCAGGGTCAAGAGCCCTGGTGGAATAGTGGTTAAGTATGGTGGTTAACCACACTTAACTTAATAGTGGTTAAGCTCCTAACCAAAAGGTGAATGCTTTGAATCCACCAGCCACTCTGAGGGAGAAAGATGTGGCAGTTTGCTTCTCAAGACCTCAGCCTTGGGAACCCTATGGGGCAATTCTACTCTGTCTGCTAGGGTTGCTACCAGTAGAAATTGACTCAAAGGCAATGGGTTTTGTAGGATCTGCATCACAGTTTGACTTCTTCCTCTACCATGCCTGTTTTTCTCACTTTCTTTCACCCAATAGTAAACCACAGGTAGACAAATCTATTTGCAAGATAATTTTAGAAGTAAGTGGATCAACTTAGTGGTGAGCACCTACCATGATCAAGATATTCTATTAGGAACATGGGGAAAAAATGATGATTAAGACAGAGTTGGTCTCTTCAGGGAGTGTCTTCACATGGACAAACACATAAGGGAATCCTAGACTATAAAACACAGTAGACTAAAATAGATGCTGTAGTTGAGCATTACAATTAATGGGTACAGGAAGCATAAAAGAAAGAAGAGATTCATTCTCCTTGGAATTAATTGGGAGCCACTTGTCAAAAGATGACATTTGAAATTTTTCTTGAAGGATAAGAAATTTGTTAGGAGGAGAAGATGCATATCAACACCCCAAACTAAGAAAATAGCATAAAATAGAAAATATGGGGAGTTTTTTTTTTTTCCCCCATCTGATGGAAGCAGAGTAATGTTCTTAAAGAACATATGGAAGATGAGACTGGAAAAAGAGTTTAAGGTCAAATATTGAAAAGCCTCAAATGCTGTGTTAAAAGTTTGGACTTTAATCAAGAGGCTATGAGAAATTATTGATTTTTTTTACAATTTGGAAAATAATGTCTTTTGACCTCTGCCAAAATAATTCTGACACTGTGTGAATGATGTACTAGGGAAAGTCTGTGGATAGAGAGATGAGATAGAAGAATACTGCAGAAGTGTGGGTGAAAGACAGTGTATAAGTTATCTATTGCTGGATAACAGATTGACACTAACTTTAGTGATTTAAAACAGCCAATATTTATTATCTCACAGTTTTTATGAATCAAGAATCCCAGTAATGCTGGGAGCTTCTGGCTAAGGTCTCTAATAAGGCTGCAGTTAAGGTGTCTTCCAGGGCTACAGTCATCTCAAGGTTTGTCTGGGGGGGGATCTGCTTCCAAGTCACTCATGTGGCTGTTTGCAGGCCTCAGGTCCTTGGTGGCTGTTGGCTGGACATCAGTTCCTTGCCATGTGAACTCTCCTTAGGGCAGCGTCAACATGACTGTTGGCTTCCCTCAGAGTGAGCAAGAAGGTGTCCAAGAGAGAAGCCAAAGAATCAGTCTTTTTGTAACCTAATTTTGGAAGTGACATCCCATCAATATTTTTGCATTCTATTCATTGAAAGCAAGCCACTAAGCCCAGACAACATTCAAGGGGAGGGGAGTACCCAAGGGTGTGAATACCAAAACCAGAAAGTAAGGATCATTCCAGCCATCTCTGAGGCTGCCTAGCATAGAGACAGGAAGTCTAAACCTGAGCAGGGAGGAGGGAAATGGTAAGGTAAGGAAGATTATAAGAAGCATTATGCTTTATTCAACAATTGTAAAGTTAGTAATTAGAAGACAAAGTAGTGAACTCCTAAGTATTGAAAAGGGGTACTTAAGCACAAATAGGGTTTAACAAACTATTTTTGTTTACTTATTTATTTATTTATTTTGATGGGGCACTGAACTCATAGAACAGACAATATAACTTCATTCCAACTATATTTTCAACACTACCCTCTATCATAGGCTAAGCTCTCCAGAAGCAGCAGCTGAAACAGTCTGAGGTATAAGATGTAGGGATCAACTCATGGGAAAGAAAGTGAGAGAAAGTAACTGAGAAGGGGGAGAAGTTAAACTGTGAAACAGGCCCTATAAAGTCTCAAACTTGTCAGGAGCTCTGGAGAGAGTATTGCCTATCAAAGTTGTCCCACACTGAACTGAAATGGCTGGGCCTTTGTAATTCCCCTTCCCTCACATCCAGTCTCTTCATGCAGGCTGTCCCGGGAAGGGCATGACCTAGGGCAAGATGGTGATACGGTTAGCCCACACTGAAGGAGCTCAAAGCTGGAGGTCATCTGTGGTCTGTCAGCTGCTCCCCCTGCAGCTGAGCAACAGACTTTGCTCAGACCTTCCTCCATATGTGTGAAATACCTGTTATGAGATAGTATGGTTACTTGAATTCAAAACTAGGCTGCATGTAAGAATATTGCCAACTAAAAATATTAATACTTAGCATTTGTGAAAAGCTGATCATGTGCTATTCACAATGCTACGAGCTATGAGTATCATTTCATTTATTCCTCAGAAAAATTATGAGGCTGTTCTATTATTTCCTCTATTATATAGATAAAAGACCTTAAGATTTAGACAAGGGAAGTTACTTCCTCAAAGTCACACCATAGGTGGCAGTTCCAGGATTACAATCTGGGTCTCTTGACTTCGGAGCCCAGGATTTAACTACTAATCTATACTCCATGCTGATTAATAAATGGTGTCAAAACATTTCTTAAATGATATGCTAATAGCTTTGTTCACATATCTATGCTATCAAATTACACTATCAATGACCGAGTGGAGCATTGAAGACATACTTGTCAAATAATGGAGGACAACCACACAATACTGGGAATCATGGCCCAGCCAAATTGATACACACATTTTTGGGGGGACATAATTCAATTCATGACACAATCTCACCCCAACATTACTGGCAGTAAAAAAAATAAGAAAAAGAAAAACAGAAAATAAATTTTGGAGAGATTGGAACTCCTAGGTACTGCTGGTGGGAATGTAAAATGGTACAACCACTATGGAAAATGATATAGCACCTCCTTAAAAAGCTAGAAATAGAAATACCATATGATCCTGCAATCCTGCTCTGAGGAATATATCCTAGAGAAATAAGGGCCGTCACATGAATAGAAATATACACACCCATGTTCATTGCAGCATTATTCACAATAGCGAAAAGATGGAAACAACCTAAGAGGCCATCAACAGATGAATGGATAAACAAATTATGGGAAGGATAAAAAACACTTTGGGCGCAAGAATCAAAGAGATTCTTAGACTGCAATGCTATTCAAAATCATCAAGTTGAAATTTAGAAGGGATAAGCATTATCTATTTTATACTTCGTTCAAAATTTACTACACAAATTCTGCATTAGGGAAACAATAGCAATTTACGTGGAAAAAAAAACTTTGGGGATTTAACTGAAGCTAAGGTAACTCAACAAAGTAAAAAAAAGATTAGGTTTGACTATTAGCTAGACCTAAATTTGGATCCTGGTTCCAACACTAATATGACTCTCTGAAACTAGGTTTACTCATCTAAAACAGGGATATTGGTACTATTTGCTTTGACTACTTCAGAGAATTCTCGTGAGTATTCAGTGAAGTAATACAAATTAAAAAAAATTATAAACTGTTATACAGCATATGAAGCCAATTATTTACAGTTGTTTCATTATTTCATGTCAGGCACATAGTAGGTAAGTAATGTAAAGAGTGAGCTTGGAGCTGAGTTGTTCTAGAATACACATATTTTGACTATGTTACATCCATCTCAGTCCCTTTTCTGTGTGGTTGGGGGCTTGACTCTGATTGGGAGCATAGTTTCAAATGGGCAGACTTTGAAAAATAAGCATCTTGTAATGGTTATATCTATACTGGAAAATATTTAAGGTTACTTCCTACTAAAAGAATTTGAGTGTGAAATTTTGTTATAACCATTTTTTTTTGCCCCTCCCAGTTCTCCTGGAATCTGTGGCTATTTTTTCTCTTACCAGATTTCTACAGAAAGTTATCTAAATAGAGTGAAGGAAAGAATAAGGAGAAAAGGTAATTTTGAGAATTAATTATGTGCTAATCTTTGTGCTAGATGTACTAAAAGTATTTTATCTCACCATTGTCCTCATTTTGTATTTAGAAAAACTAAGGCTTAGTTTAAAGTAAATATCTTATAAATAGATAAATAAATTATTCAGCTGTTAATTAATGGAGTTAAATTGGAACCCAGATTTCTTACTCCAAAGCACTATGTTGCACATCCTCCCACCCCACCATAAAGACAACACTGAACAAAGTATGCTTTCAATCTGTCACCCTCTGTATTAGTGTCTCCTTTGTCACTCTGTCAGGAAAAAAAAAAAAAAGGTTACTTACAGATGGATTGTGAAAAGGATTAACAACAGTTTTTGTTTTGAGCAATTACTTCTTTTATGAAATGAGATAAACATTTAATGGCATGTGAACATCCCTACTCTCTTCCTTCTTACAGTTGCGGCCTCCATAGGATGCCCAGAACCAGTCTGGCTTGAACAGTCTTGAGAAAATTTTAAGGATGCCATAAATCATTCAGACAGATGAAGCAATATCTCAAGCCCAGCCTTGAGAAGTCAACTATGATAACTACTGACATAGTTAAAAGTCCTCTGGGATCCTCCAAATTGCAACAATATTCATCAACCCCTCCACGTTCAGTCTCTTACCTACACCATAATGACCCAGATTCCAGAACAAAACACCGGGGTAAAGTTGGCTTGTAGCAGAGATGGAGGAACTCGCCTGCGTGTTGGCTCATAATTCAGAGGCCCAGGGTCTCATCTGGTGACATCGTGGCCTTTAGATCATGGCCAATCAGCAATTCAAACATCCTCATATTGATGAGTACCACTGACACCCAGCTACCAAGAATATTGCTTAGATCTGTAGGTGTCCTCTCCAACAAATTACCACTTCCAAGAGTCCATAAATCCTAAACTTCCCAGCTCAGATTCTCTAATGATACGCTAATCATAAAATGACTGTAAAATGCTCTAAGATAAAAGATAATGTGAGATGACACTGAATGACACTATCTGTAGGTAAAGAAACGCAGCATATTGGAGAGCTATAAAAAGCACTCTTCAGAACCTCAAAAAAGAAAAAGTCAGGGCTAGGCAAGTTTGAAATATCTCCTAATTTCAGACCTGAGTCCCTTTATCTAAGTACCAAGTACAGTCTATCCTAATTCTATCCTTTTTAAGCTTTCCCCATATAATATTTGTGAAAATGCTCTGCAAGTATGAAGTGCTACTTAAAATTTTGGAGCTGCATTATTTTCCTTATCATCATCTCTTTGACCAGGGGCAGAGAAATATGATATTAAGATCTTCTGTAGTCAGTTGGACCCCACCGAGAGACAGAAAGCATTCCTCTCTGACTGACTCAAAAAAGTCCTCTGAAAAAGGTAAATCCTGGAAATGAATAGCGTCATTATTTCATGACCTCCAAAATCACTGCTGGCATATTACATAAGTGAATCCTGTGGAGCAAAACCACAGGTAAACTTCAGATGTTCTCTCCTGCTCCTAAGAGATTTGATGGCTTATTAGAAAAGACAAACTATTTGAAAGTTGTTCCGAGTCTCAATTATTACTTGATACATCAGCATAGACTACAGTCTTGAGGACGTGTTTTTTTTTTTAAAAAATAGAGCAGCAAACTCCTCTTTCAACAGAACGAACTCTTGGCATCTGGAGAGCACAGAATGAATTGGGAATTAACCTTATCAAATCTGAAAATGAGCCAGCATGGAGTTACCTTAATGATTATAAGAAAACTTTGAAATTCCTCCTGGTTTCCACATACGGTAAAATAATTAATCAGAACCCCAAAATCAGAACATTGGAGTAAACATCTTAGATTCTTCCCCATAGTCTTTTGTTGAATAAAGAGACAGATAACAAGCAAATTAACTGGTTACTTTAAAGTTTCCTTTGATAATTTAGCCAAATAATAAAATCAGGATTTCAGAAGAAGAAATAAATTAATGACACAATAAGTTGTCCAAACTCTACTCTTGATCAGAAATTTACTACCCTACCAGGTAGCCCATTCAACAGCTAAGCAGTTAGAAAAGTCATCTTATGAAATAAAGTGTGTCTTCTGAAAACTTGTCTCCAGTGGCCCTAATCCTGCCTTCTTCCCTCCAGCGTCATAAACCAGTTAGGGTTTTGAGCTCCCTCTTCCAATGACACTGCCTATGTCAAGGTTGCCAGTGGCCTCCTTATCATCAAATTGGATGACCAATTTTCAAATCTCATTTTACTTTTCTGATTTGGCTTCCATTTTTTTGCAATCTCTAAATCTTAACAGTGCCCCAGGGCACTTTACTCACCTCTGTCTAAACTCTCACCTTAGGTTATCTCATCCAGTCCCAAAGATTAAAAGCTATCTTTATATGCTAATGACTCTTAAATGTCTAACTCCCAGCTGAGACCTTTGCTCTGACGCCCATACATCTAACTCAAATATCTAACTGCCTACTCAGTGTCTCTACTTAAGTCATTCAAAATAAAACTCGTTCATTTGGTCTGAGAACAAACAACATCAGACCACAGCCTGAATCTAGGATGCAAGATTGTATGTACCAGCCAGATAAGAACCTAGGAAATGAACTTTCAAGGGCTATCCAAAACCAGAAGAATTACAACTAAGAACCAGAGATGTTAATCTGTGAATGTCAACAATGTCAGAACAATAAAAGAGGGAATAAATTTTCTAATGGAGAGGAAGGCAAAGTGATACTAAGTAATAATAGTCTGGTTCAAACCTAAGAAGATAAAGGTAAATTTCAAGGTAACCACGAAGAAAGTTAACAAACCTACTCATCAAAATAAAGAAGAAAAACATAAAGTCTCAGTAAAAACAAAATGTACAAAAACAAAAGAAATGAAAAAAAAAAAAATCCACAAACAAAAGGAGTTCAGCAAAGGAGAGTAAGAGGAACAAAGAAAACGTCAGCATCACAAAAAAAAGCACCACAAAATGACAGCAATAAGGTCAAACCTATCAGTAATTACACTGAATGTAAATGGCCTAAATGCACATATAAAGAGAGAGAGAGTGACATAATGCATAAAAAACAGGAACCATCAATATGCTGTCTACCAGAGGCACACCTTAGAAACAAAGAAGTAAATTTATCAAAAATCCAAGGATGGAGAAAAATATATCAAGCAAACAGCTACAAAAAAAAAAAAAAAAAAAAAAAAAGAGCAAGAGTGGCAATACTAATCTCAGATAACATAGAGTTTAAAACAAAATCCACCAAAAAAGACAAACAAGCACACTATATTATCATTAAAGCAATGATCCACCATGAAGACATAACCATAATAAACATCTACACACCCAATGACAGGGTTTCAAAATACATAAAACAAACTCTAACACCACTGAAAAGAGAAATTGACTGTTCCGCAATAATAGTAAGAGACTTAAACATACCATTCTTGGTAAAAGACACAAAATCTAGAAAGAAACTCGGCAAAGATATAGAAGACCTAAAGAGCACAATCAGCCAACTTGACCTCACAGACAAGTATAGAACACTACACCCAACACCTGCAAAGTACACATTCTTTTCCAATGCACATGGAACGTTCTCCAGAATAGACTACATCTTAGGCCATAGAGCAACCCTTAACAAAATCCAAAACATTGACATAATACAAAGTATCTTCTCTGACCACGACACTGTCAAGGTAGAAATTAACAACAGGAAGAACAAGGGAAAAAAAATAAATTACATGGAAATTGAATAACACCCTGCTGACAAACCACTGGGTAATAGAAGAAATCAGAGATGGAATCAAAAATTACCTAGAATCAAACGAGAATGAAAATACATCATACCAGAACCTTTGGGACACAGAAAGGCAGTCTTCACAGGACAATTTACAGCAATAGATGGACACATCAAAAAAGAAAAAAGGGACAAAATCAAAACATTAGATACACAGTTTGAACAAATAGAAAGAGAACAGCAAAAAACACCCACAGCCACCAGAAGAAAGAAAATAATAAAGATTAGAGCAGAAACAAATGAAATGGAGAATAGAAAAACAATAGAAAGAATCAACAAAATCAAAAGTTGATTCTTTGAAAGGATCAACAAAATCGACAAATCACTGGCCAAACTGACAAAAGAAAAACAGAAGAGGACGCAAATAACCCAAATAAGAAATGAAATGGGTGACATTACAACAGACCCAACTGAAATAAAAAGGATCATAACAGAGTACTATGAAAAACTATACTCCAACAAATTTGAAAATCTAGACGAAATGGACAAATTTCTAGAACACTACCTACCCAAACTAACACAAAATGATATTGAAAATCTGAACAGACCCATAACAAGAGAAGAGATTGAAAAGGTAATTAAAAAAAACTTCCAATTAAAAAAAGCCCTGGCCAAGATGGCTTCACTGGAGAATTCTACAAAACATTCAGAGAAGAGCTTACACCTGTATTACTCAAATTATTTCAGAACATAGAAAAGGAAGCGACACTTCCAAATTCATTCTATGAAGCCAGCATAACCCTGATACCAAAACCAGGCAAAGACACCACAAAAAAAGAAAATTACAGACCAGTATCTCTCATGAATATAGATGCAAAAATTCTCAACAAAATTCTAGCCAATAGAATTCACATCATATCAAAAAAATAATATACCACAGCCAAGTAGAATTCATACCAGGTATGCAAGGATGGTTCAGCTTTAGAAAATCAATCAACATAATCCACTACATAAATAAAAGGAAAGAAAAAAATCACATGATCATCTCAATGCAGAAAAGGCATTCGACAAACTCCAATACCCATTCCTGATAAAAACTCTGAATAAATAGGTATAGATGGGAAATTTCTCAACATAATAAAGGGTGTCTATGCAAAACCAATGGCCAACATCATTCTTAATGGAAAGAAGCTGAAAACATTCCCCTTGAAAACAGGAACAAGACAAGGATGCCCTTTATCACCACTCCTATTTAACACTATGCTGGAAGTCCTAGCTAGGGCAATAAGACAAGAAAAAGAAATCAAGGGCATACAAATTGGTAATGAAGAAGTTAAACTGTCCATATTTGCAGATGATATGATGCATAGAAAACCCAAAAGACTCCATGAGAAAACTATTGGGACTAATAGAAATTTTCAGCAGAGTAGCAGGATACAAGACAGACATACAAAAATCAGTTGAATTCCTATGCACCAATAAAGAGAACAATGAAAAGGAAAACAATACCATTTATAATAGCCCCTAAAAAAATAAAATACTTAGGAATAAATCTAACCAGGGATGTAAAAGACCTATACAAAGGAAACTACAAAATATTGCTGCAAGAAACCAAAAGAGATCTACACAAATGGAAAAATATACCATGCTCATGGATAGGTAGACTCAACATTGTGAAAATGACAATTCTACCCAAAGCAATTTACAAATATAATGCAATCCTGAAATCCAAATACCAACAACAGTCTTTAAAGAGATTGAAAAACTAATCATTAATTTTATGTGGAAAGGGAAGAAACCCCAAATAAGTAAAGCACTATTGAAGAAGAAGAAGAAAGTAGGAGGACTCATGCTACCTGATCTCAGAGGACAGCTACAGTAGTCAAAACAGCCTGGTACTTGTCAACTACAGACACATTGACCAATGGAACAAAATTGAGAAGCCAGATGTAAATCCATCCAGCTATGGTTACCTGATCTTAAACGAGGGCCCAAAGTCCATCAAATGGGAAATAGACAGTCTTTTTAACAAATGAGGCTGGCAAAACTGGATGTCTATCTGCAAAAAAAAGAAATAGGACCCATATCTCACACCATATACAAAAACCAATTCAAAAGGGATCAAAGACCTAAATATAAAGCCAAAAACTCTAAAGTTCATAGAAGAAAACATAGGATCAACACTAGAGGCCCTAATACACTACATCCACAGGGTATAAACCATAACCAACAACATGCAAACTCCAGAAGATAAGCTAGATAACTGGAATCTTCTAAAAATTAAACACTTATACTTATCAGAAGACTTCATCAAAAGGGTAAAAAGAGAACCTACAGACTGCGAAAAAAATTTTGGCTGTTACAAATCCTACAAAGTTCTAACCTCTAAAAAATCTACAAGAAAATGCAACACCTCTACAACAAAAAGACAAATAATCCAAAAAAAAAAAATGGGCAGAGGAAGTGAACAGACACTTCGCTAAAGAAGACATTAAAGTGGTCAATAGACACATAAGAAAATGCTCACGATCACTAGCTATTAAAGAAATGCAAATCAAAACCACAATGAGATACCATCTCACCCTGGCATTACTGGCATGAATCAAAAAAACGAGATAACAAGTGTTGGAGAGGTTTTGGGGAGAATGGAACTCTTATGCACTGCTGGTGGGAATGCAAAGTGATACAACCATTTTGGAAAATGATATGGTGCTTCCTTAGAAAGCTAGAAATAGAAATACCATATGATCCAGCAATCCTACTCCTAGGACTATATCCATTACACGAATAGACATGCACACTCATGTTCATTGCAGCATTATTCACAATACCAAAAATATGGAACCAACCTAGATGCCTATCAACAGATGAATGGATAAACAAACTATGGTACATATACACAATGGAGTATTACGCAAGTTAAAGAACAATGATGAATCTGCGAAACATCTCATAACATGGATGAATCTGCAGGGCATTATGACAAACACTGTATGAGATCACTGCTGTAAAAATTCATGAAAAGGTTTACGCACAAAAAGAAACAATCTTTTATGGTTATGAGGGACAGGAGGAGTGGAGATGGAAAAACACTAAATAGACAATAGAGATGTGGTAATTTTGGTGAAGGGTAAGACAGTACACAATACTGGGGAAGCCAGCACACTTGTACAAGGCAAGGTCATGGAAGCTCCGTAGACACATCCAAACTCCCTGAGGGACCGAACTGCTGGGCTGAGCGCTGTGGGGACCATGGTCTTAGGGGACATCTAGCTCAATTGGCATAACATAGTTTATAAAGAAAATACTCTACATTCTACCTTGGTGAGTAGCGTTTTGGGTCTTAAAAGCCTGTGAGCAGCCATCTAAAATATTCCACTTGTCTCACTCCTTCGGGAGCAAGGGAGAATGAAGAAAACAAGATACAAGGAAAATATTAGTCCAGAAGACTAATGGACCACAACTACCACGGCCTCCACCAGACTGAGTCCATTACTACTAGATGGTGCCCAGCTACCACCACTGACTGCTCTGACCGAGATCACAATAGAGGGTTCCAGACAGAGCTGGAGAAAAATGTAGAACAAAATTCTAACTCAAAGAAAGACCAGACTTACTGGCCTGAAAGAGACTGGAGAAACCCTGAGAGTATGGCCCCCAGACACCCTTTTAGCTCAGTAATGAAGCCACTCCCAAGGTTCACCCTTCAGCCAAAGATTAGACAAGCCCATAAAACAAAATGAGACTCATGGGGCACAACAGCCCAGGGACAAGGACTGGAAAGCAGGAGGGGACAGGAAAGCTAGTAATAGGGAACCCAAGTTCAAGAAGGGACAGTGTTGACATGTTGTGCGGTTGCTAACCAATGTCATAAAACAACATGTGTACTAACTCTTTAATGAGAAACTAGTTTGTTCTTTAAACCTTCATCTAAAGTACAATTAAAAAATGGTTAAAAATATATATAAAATAAAGAATACAAAGACAGAGAATTGAGCAGAGAGACAGGGGGACCTCATAACACCAAGAAACCAGTGCTGGGAGCATAGCACATCCTTTGGACCCTGGGTTCCTGTGCTGAGAAGTTCCTGTTCCGGGAGTAGGTTGATGACAAGGACATTCCTCCAGAGCCGACAGAGAGAGAAAGCCTTCCCCCGGAGCTGATACCCTGAATTTGGACTACAGTACAATTAAAAAAAAAAAAAAAATTAGACCTCCATCTAACTCCCACCTCACACCTGCTCTGCTTTCGTCCTCCTCATCACAGTTAATAACATTTCTATTCACCTAGTTGTTTAGGCCCAAATTTTGGAGTTACCCTTGACCGAGTTCTTTCTTTCACGTCTTAGTCAGTTCGAACAACACATTCTATCTGCTTTACTTTTAAAGTATATCCAGGATGTATTTGGTTCTTAATAACTCCATCATTACTGCTTATGCAAACCTCTATCAGCTAGAAAATAGCTCTGGCCTCCTGACTTTTTTGCTCCTACTATAAACTTCTCTTACAGTCTGATCTCCACATAGCAGTCATAGTGATTCTTTTAAAGTCCATTGGATGATGTGACTTTTCTTTTCAAACTCTCCTTTGCCTTCTTGTCATACAAAAGAAAAACCTAAATTCCTTACCATGGCCTGTTGTTTCCTGCACAATATGACCATTTTCCAAGCATTCTCTCCCTTAGTTTTTCTAATATAGCTCAACTGTACTGGACCTCTGTTTTGTTTCTTAAACATGCCAAGGATACTCCCATCTCAGAACTTTTCCATTTTTTCTTCTCTTGTTCTGAAAAGCTTTTACTCTGGGTATCCATGTGTCTCACTTGCTCATTTTATTTACGTCTCTACACAAATATCATCTCAACAGTTAAGCCTTCCAAGACCATCATATCTAAACTGACCTCCAGCAGTCTCTTCCTTTATATCCTGCCCTATTTTTTTCTGTATAGCCCTTATCACTTTTATTTACGTTCATATTTATTTGTTTACTGCATGTCTTCCACTGCTAGAATGTCAGTTCTAAGGGTCAGGATATTCATTCATTCTGTATTCATTCATTCAACAAATATTTATTGAGGACTACTATGTGCTATTCACTTTTCTAGATGTGGATTCATTGGTGAGCGAACAGACAAAAACTGATTACATGGTGATCCTTTAAGCACATTGTACGAAGATCATCATATCCCTGTATTTATGCCCCAAAGAAATTCTTATTTATTTATTTATTATTTTAGTTTAAGTGAAAGTTTACAATTCAAGTTAGTCTCTCATACAAAAATTTATACATACATTGATATGTAACCCTAATTGCTCTCCCTATACTGTGACAGCACACTCCTCCTTTCCACCCCTGATTCCCTATGTCCATTCAACCAGCTCCTAACCTTCTCTGCCTTCTCATCTCACCTCTGGACAGAAGCTGCCTGTTTAGTCTCATGTATCTACTTGAGCTAAGAGGCACACTTCTCATGAGTATCATTTTATGTCCCAGTCCAGTCCAATCTTTTTCTGAAGAGTTGGCCTCAGAAATTGTTTTAGTTCTGGGTTGACAGAGAGTCTGGGGGCTATGCTTTCTGGGATTCCTCCAGTCTCAGCCAGACCATTACGTCTGGTCTTCTTACTAGAATTTGAGTTCTGCATCCCACCCTTGCCCTGCTCCATCAGGGACTCGCTGTTGTGTTTCCTGTCAGGGTAGTCATTGGTGGTAGCCGGGCACCATCCAGTACTTTTGGTCTCAGGCTGATGAAGTCTCTGGTCTATTTGGCCCTTTCTGTCTCTTGAGCTAATACTTTTCTGTGTCTTTGGTGTTCTTCATTCTCCTTTACTCAAGGTGGTTGGGACCAATTGATGCATCTTAGATGGTCACTTGCTGGATTTTAAGACCTCAGACACAACTCACCAAAGTAGGTTGCAGAACATTTTCTTAATAAACTTTGTTATGCCAATTGACTTAGATGTTCCCTGAAAGCACCGTCCTCAGACCCCCACCCTTGCTACTCTGTCCCTCAAACTGTTTGATTGTATTCAGGAAAAATCTTAGTTTTGGTTTAGTCCAGTTCTGCTGACTTCCCCTGTAGTGTGTGCTGTCCTTCCCTTCACCTAAGGTAATTCTTGTCTGCTATCTAGTTAGTGAATAACAATCACCTTCCCTCCCCACTCTTGTAACCATCAAACAATATTTTCTTCTGTGTTTAAACCTTTTCTTGAGTTCTTATAATAGTGGTCTTATACAGTATTTGTCATTTTGTGACTGACTAAATTCACTCAGCATAATGCCTTCCAGATTCCTCCATGTTATGTTTCACGACTTCATCATTGTTCTTTATCATTGCGTAGTATTCCATTGTGTGATATACCATAATTTTTTTATCCATTCGTCCATTGATGGGCACCTACGTTTTTTCCATCTTTTTGTTGTCGTGAACAGTGCTGCAATGAACATGAGTGTTCATATATCCATTCGTGTGACGGCTCTTATTTCTCTAGGATATATTCCAAGGAGTGGGATTGCTGGATCATATGGTACTTCTATTTCTAGCTTTTTAAGAAAGTGCCAAATTGATTTCCAAAGTGGTTGTACCATTTTACATCCCTACCAGCAGTGTATAAGTGTTCCAGTCTCTCCACAACCTCTCCAGCATTTATCATTTTCTGTTTTTTGGATTAATGCTAAACTTGTTGAGGTGAGATGGTATCTCATTGCAGTTTTGATTTGCATTTCTCTAATGGCTAATGATCGTGAGCATTTCTTCATGTGTCTGTTAGCTGCCTGAATGTCTTCTTTGGCGAAGTGCCTTTTCATATCCTTTGCCTATTTTTTAATTGGGTTATTTTTTGTAGTTGTTGTTGAGGTTTTGCAGTATCTTGTAGATTTTAGAGATTAGACGCTGACTGGATTCATCATAGCCAAACATTTTTTCCCAATCTGTAGGTTGTCTTTTGACTCTTTTGGTGAAGTCTATTAATGAGCATAAGTCTTTGATTTTTAGGAGCTCCCAGTTATCTAGTCTCTCTTCTGGTGCTTGTGCATTTTTACTTATGGTTCATGTCCTGTTTATGCCATGTATTAGGCTCCTAGCATTGTTCCTATTTTTTCTTCCATGATGTTTATCATTTTCAATTTTATATTTAGGTCTTTGATCCATTTTGAGTTAGTTTTTGTGCATGGTGTGAGGTATGGGTCTTCTTTCATTTTTTTGCAGATGGATATCCAGTTATCCCAGCACCATTTGTTAAAGAGACTGTCTTTTCCCCAATTAACGGACTTTGGGCCTTTGTCAAATATCAGCTGCTCATAGGTGGATGAATTTATGTCTGGATTCTCAATTCTGTTCCATTGGTCTATGTATCTGTTGTTGTAACAGTACTAGGCTATTTTGACTACCGTAGTAGTCGGTATAATAGGTTCTAAAATCAGATAGTGTGAGGCTTCCCACTTTCTTCTTCTTGAGTAATGCTTTGCTTATTCAGGGCCTATTCCCTTTCCATATGAAATTGGTGATTTGTTTCTCCATCTCATTAAAAAGTGCCGTTGGAATTTAGATCGGGATTTCATTGTATCTGTAGATCACTTTGGGTAGAATTGACATTTTCACAATGTTGAGTCTTCCTATCCATGAGCAACGTATATTTTTCCACTTATGCAGGTCTCTTTTGGTTTCTTGCAGTAGTGTCTTATAGTTTTTATTGTATAGGTCTTTTACGTCTCTGGTTAAATTTATTCCTAAGTATTTTATCTTCTTGGGGGCTATTGTAAATGGTATTGATTTGGTGATTTCCTCTTAGAAGTTCTCTTCATTGTTGTAAAGGAATACAACCGATTTTTGTATGTTTATCTTGAATCCTGATATTTTGCCGAAATCTTCTATCATTTCCAGTAGTTTTCTTGTGGATTATTTTGGGTTTTCTGTGTATAAGATCATATCATCTACAAATAGAGGTAATTTTCCTTCTTCCCTACCAATTTGGATGCCCTTTATTTCTTTTTCTACCCTAATTGCTAGGACCTCCAGCATAATGTTGACTAAGAATGGTGATAAAGGGCATCCTTGTCTGGTTCCCGTTCTCAAGGGGAATACTTTGAAAGTCTCTCCATTTAGGATGATGTTGGCTGTTGGCTTTGTATAAATGCCCTTAATTATACCGAGGAATTTCCCTTCTATTCCTATTTGAGTTTTTATCATGAATGGGTGTTGGACTAT
Organism: Dugong dugon; assembly: GCA_030035585.1. Taxonomy (NCBI): domain Eukaryota; kingdom Metazoa; phylum Chordata; class Mammalia; order Sirenia; family Dugongidae; genus Dugong; species Dugong dugon. Next base: position 98,101,237 of record CM057462.1, read on the forward strand.
CTTAAATGCCTTTTCTTCATCGATTGATAAGATCATGTGGTTCTTGTCTTTTGTTTTATTTATGTTTTTGATTACACTGATTGTTTTTCTAATGTTGAACCATTCCTACATACCTGGTGTAAATCCCACTTCATCATGGTGAATTATTTTTTTGATAAGTTGTCAAATTCTACTGGCTTGAATTTTGTTGAGGATTTTTGCATCAATGTTTATGAGGGATGTTAGTCTGCAATTTTCTTTTTTTTTTGTGATGTCATTACCTGGCTTTGGTATCAGGGTTATGCTGGCTTCATAGAATGAGTTTCAGAGTATTCCTTCCTTTCCTATGCTCTGAAATACCTTTAGTAGTAATGGTGTTAACTCTTCTCTGAAAGTTTGGTAGCATTCTCCAGTGAAGCCGTCCGGGCCAGGGTTTTTTTTTATGTTGTTGTTGGGAGTTTTTTAATTACCTTTTCATTTTCTTCGTTTGTTATGGGTTTATTTAATTGTTCTACCTCGGTTTGTGTTAGTTTAGGTAAGTAGGGAGTTTCTAGAAATTTGTCCATTTCCTCTAGGTTTTCAAATTTGTTACAGTACAACTTTTCATAGTATTCTGTTATGATTCTTTCAATTTCATTTGGGTCTGTTGTGATATCACCCATCTCATTTCTTATACGGGTTATCTGCTTACTCTCCTGTTTTTCTTTTGTCAGTTTGGCCAACGGTTTATCAATTTTGTCGATCTTTTCAAAGAACCAGCTTTTGGTCTTGTTAACTCTTTCAATTGTTTTTCTATTCTCTATTTCATTTAATTATGCTCTAATTCTTATTATTTCCTTTCTTCTGGTTCCTGAGGGCTTCCTTTACTGCTCTCTTCCTACTTGTTCCAGTTGTAGGGTTGATGTTTTGATTTTGGCCCTTTCCTCTTTTTGGATGTGTGCATTTATGGCTATAAACTGACCTCTGAGCACTGTTTTTGCTATGTCCCAAAGGTTCTAGTAGGATGTGTTTTCATTCTCATTTGATTCTATGAATTTCTTTATTCCATCCTTAATTTCTTTTATAACCCAGTAGTTTTTGAGCAAGGTGTTTTTCAGCTTCCATGTATTTGATTTTTTTCCCTTGCTTTTTCTGTTATTGATTTCTACTTTTATGGCTTTATGGTCAGAAAAGATTCTTTGCAATATTTCAGTGCTTTGGATTCTGTTAAGGCTTGCTGTATGACCTAATATGTGGTCTATTCTGGAGAATGTTCCATGTGTATTGGGAAAGAAAGTATACTTGGCTGCTGTTGGGTGGAGTGTTCCTTATATATCTGTGAGATCAAGTTGGTTGATTGTAGCATTTAGCTCTTCCATGTCTTTGTTGAGCTTCACCGAAAGTTGTGTCCTTCACCGATGTTCTGTCCTTCACCAAAAGTGGTGTGTTGAAGTCTCCTACTACTATTGTGGAGCTGTCTATCTCTCTTTTCAATGCTGTTAGAATTTGTTTTATGTATTTTGGAGCCCTGTCATTGAGTGTGCAAATATTTATTATAGTTATGTCCTCCTGGTGTATTGACCCTTTAGTCATTATATAGTGTCCTTCTTTATCCTTTGAGGTGGATTTTACTTTAAAGTCTATTTTGTCAGAGATTAACTTTGCCACTCCTGCTCTTTTTTGAGTGTTGTTTGCTTGATATATTTTTTTCCATCCTTTGAGTTTTAGTTTGTTTGTGTCTTTACATCTAAGATGTGCCTCTTGTAGGCAGCATATAGACGGATTGTGTTCTCTTTTATCCAATCTGCCACTCTCTGTCTCTTTAGTGGTGCATTTAGTTCATTTACATTCAGCATAATTATTGATTGGTATGAGTTTAGTGCTGTCATTTTGATGTCTTTTTTTGTGTGTTGTTCACAGTTTCTTTGTTCCAGTTAATTTTGTGTGCTGAGTAGTTTTTCTTTGTGTATTTTCTTTTCACCTTTTTCATTGTTGTTGATTTTCTATTTGTTGAGTGCTTATATTTTTCTTGTTTTTTGTTTTGACTTGTAGGATTGTTAGTTTGTTTTGTGGTTACCTTAATATTTACCTCTATTTTTCTGAGCTTATATCAGTTTTTTATTTCTTTATATTGTCTTGACTTCCTCTCCATTTGAAAAATCTATGTCTACATTTTTTAGTCCCTCCATTTTGTTTTAATGTTGTCTTCTTCTACATATTGACATCACTGTTTCCCTGTTTTCAGTGTTTTAGCTTTGATTTATTTTTGTGACTTCTCTCTCTGGGTTGATTGGGGGTGGCTCTGTCCTGTGTTCTAGTCATGGGTTGTTATCTGATTTTACTGTTTTTCTAACTGAAGGACTCTCTTCAGTATTTCTTGTAATTTTGGTTTGGTTTTTGCAAATCCCCTAAACGTCTCTGTATCTGGAAATGCCTTAATTTCCATCATATTTGAGAGATAGTTTTGCTGGATATACAATTCTTGGCTGGCAATTTTTTTCCTTCAAGCTTTATATATGTCATCTCATTGCCTTCTTGCCTGCATGGTTTCTGCTGAGTAGTCTGAGCTTATTCTTATTGACTCTCCTTTGTAGATGACTTTTTGTTTATTCCTAGCTGCTCTTAAAATTCTCTCTTTATCTTTGGTTTTGGCAAGTTTGATTATAATATGTCTTGGTGACTTTCTTTTGGGTTCTGCCTTATGTGGGGTTCGATGAGCATCTTGGATAGATATCTTCTCATCTTTCACAATATCAGGGATGTTTTCTGCCAACAAATCTTCAACAGTTCTCTCTGTATTTTCTGTTATCCCCTCCTGTTCTGGTACTCCAATCACTTATAGGTTATTCCTCTTGATAGAGTCCCACATAATTCTTAGGGTTTCTTCATTTATTTAAATTATTTTATCTGATTTTTCCTCAAATAAGTTGATGTCAAGTGCTTTATCTTCAATCTTACTAATTCTGACTTCCATTGCCTCAATTCTGCTCCTATGACTTTCTGTTGAGGTGTCTAATTCTGAAATTTTATTCTTAATCTTCTGGATTTCTGATTGCTGTCTCTCTACGGATTCTTGCAGACTGTTCAATTTGTCACTATGCTCTTCTCTAATCTTTTTAAGTTCCTCTATTTTGTGTACTTCCTTTTGCATAATTTCCTTCCTGATGTTTTAAAGAGTTCTGTATATTAATCTTTTGTATTCAGCTTCTGGGAATTCCAAGAAATTCTCTTCCTCTGGAAAATTTCTAGATTCTTTATTTTGGGAGCTTGATGAAGCCATCATGGTCTGCCTCTTTATGTTATTTGATATTGACTGTTGTCTCTTAGCCATCAATGAGTTATTATATTTATTTATTTTATGTTTGCTTACTGTGTCGTAGCTTCCTGTTTTGTTTTGTTTTGATATGTCCAAATAGACTGCTTGTGTTGGATCACCAGTGCCCCTGAAGCTCCAACATCCTGCCACCAGGTGGCCAGAACTTCCATTAAGTATGTGTGTCCAGGAGTCCACCCACTCCTCCTGTATGGATTCCTCTGAGGTGTCCTGGTAGTTGGCCACCAAGTGTGTAGTGCAGGCTCTCACCTACAATCCTAGACAGGCATGGGTAATTGGTGTAAGCACAGGCATCTGGCTGTAGCAGGGGGACACACGCTGAGCAAGGCAGGAGGAAAGCATTTCCATTTCCTATAGTGTGTAGGTGGATGGGTTTTGCAGCTGGACTGTGAGCACCCAGTTCTGTTGGCTGTAAGGACTAGGGGGCACCCCTTATTCTTGGGCCACTGTTGCAGGTGGCTAGGTGGCATGACTGGAGCTACCAGTCCTGAGGCCCCTGATGTGGGTAGGTGAAAACCCTGTTTAATGGGCAGAGCAGTGTCAAATGTCACAAACCTGCCACTTCACAGCTGAAAGAGTTGAAGTCAGACTTCAGGTATATACCCTGTTGTACTGCAGTAATGAGGGCCTATGCTGTTGAAATGGGCCCACACAAGTCTCTTCAGGGGGAAAGGCACTCAAAGTCTATGGATCCCTTATGCTTGTGCCTAGGCAAAGGAGCTGTGCCTACCCTGTGTTCCTGGCTTAGGGGAGCCGGCAGATTATTTTTTCTCCCTGTTTTTTAATTTGTTCCCTCTCCAAGGCCAGGAGAATGGCTCAGGGTGTGTGATGGGTCCTACTTCCAGCCCAGGGTACTTGGCAATCCCTGAAGCCATCATGGACCCAGTGCAGAGCAGGGATCAGGGAGGTAAATGGGAAAGGGGTTTTTCCCTAAGGGGGGGTGTTTTTTATCCTTGCAGTAGGCCAAATGCAAATACTTATCTTTTGCCAGTTGAGGGCTGCTTCTTACTGGTTCTGGATGGCTGAGTAGGTTTTTTGCCACTGGGTCTTTCCTGGTGTGAAAAATGCCTCCTGAGCACTGCTGCTTGCCTGCCTTACCGCTCACCCCCAAGTTGATCCCAGCTGAAGGGCTCTGGCTCCTGCCAGGTCAGGTCTGGCAACTCCTTGCTGCTTCTGAACCATCTCTCCCTCCCCTGCCACTCAGTCTGATTCCTCAACTTTGCCTTTGATGTTCAAGGCTCCTAGATTGTTGTATATAATCAATTCATTTTTTTTTTTCAGGTCTTTGTTGTAAGAGGAACCATGGGAAGTATCTAACTACTTGCCATGTTGGCCCCGCCTCCTCCCGAAAGAAATTCTTACAAAGGTCCACAAGATACAGAGAAAAATACATACACTCCAGGTTTAGTCATGATAGCAGAAAGTTGGGGGAAATCCAGAGGTCTCCCAGTACGCAGCAGTTAGAAACGGGTGATTAGTACATACAGCCACACGGAGGACCTCAAAGGCATAGTACTGAGAGAAAAGAGTGAGTTACTTAGTAAAATACCCTTTTTGTGAATTTAAAATGCATATATACAAAACCACACTATATTTTCCAAGAGCACGTTATAAGTATATAAATATAAATATATATACATATATGTGTATATATACAAATATATATACAGTAGAATGCTGTATGGCAGAAGGGGAATGAAAATGGGGACTGAGGATAAAAAAGCAATGAAATGAGTCTGTGACTGAGTTAGTAAGTGAAACCTAAAATAGCAGCATTCAATGGACCACAGATGCTAACATACCATGGTTAAATTAATCTATACCTAAAGTCTCTCATTTCAGGGTAAGCAGGACTCTTTCCATAGTTTTTCCTGTGTCAGGGTTTCCAGATCCCACAACATCCTGTATCATCTCTTCTTAATGTAGTTCATTCTATCTCCAGTTTGTTAAATATCAAGACACATTTTCCAGATTTACTACAGTCATGTTTTTAAATAATAATTACTAGGATTCAAAAGTGTGTCCTTGGGAATCTAGGAGATCTTAAATTTGAAAGCAAAGACTCAATTTTATTCTGCATTCTGAACTTACTAAGGTAGGGGAATGGTTACTAAGCTGTTAATCAAAAAATTCAATTATGCTCTGAGCTTTCAAGTTGACTGACATTTTTGTTATGTAGTTTAAGTAAGGCTATATAGCATACTCACCAATGACCAGAAGCAGTAAAAAGGAGTCATGTAGTGACCCAGACCAGTGAGTAATGATTTCTTGGAAGGCACTGTAGTGAAGTGGTTAAGAGCAGGGTTTCTGGATTCAGCCTGCTCGTGTCTGAATCCTCTGTCTGCTGCTTGCTGACTGTGTGACTTGTGCATTTATAAAACCTCGCTAAAACTCAATACCTTTATTTTTAAAGGAGGGATAACATCCTCACTCACAGAGTTGGAGTTGTTGTAAGGTCAGTGTAAAGCACCTAGCACCTAGTGCTTAGTACCCAATGCATACTCAATAAACATTAGCTATTTCTATCTCACCAAGGTAGCTCATTCTTTGTTAGCAAACATATACTCAGATACCAGTACTAGCCAGGCTCTCTGTTAGATGCTGGGGTGAGGGTGGGGGGTGGGGTGGGGGGAAGACCAGGACCTTGATTTTTTTTCTTGATATTCTAATAATCTAGTGGATAAAATAAATCCATACACAAACTCCTGCTGTACAATTTTTAAAGAACTCAATATATGCAAGATGCTGTGAATATAATGAAGGCCTGGTGGCGTAGTCATTAAGAGCTCTGGCTGCTAACCAAAAGATCGGCAGTTCGAATCCACCAGCCACTGCTTGGAAACCCTATGGGGCAGTTCTACTCTTTCCTACAGTGTCGCTGAGTTGGATCGACTCGACGGTAGCAGGTTTGGTGCATATAATGGATTAACTCAGTGTGATGGAGTCAAGGAGACTTTTTAAAGGAGGTGACACTGTGTGCTAGAACATTCAGTCATTCATTCAACAATCATTTGCCAAAATCTTGCTATGTGATAGGGCTTGTGGTAAAGGCAAGGGATATAAAATTAATAGGACATAGTTTAGTGGGAGAGGTAGACATAAAGTAACACAAATTACAGTATTCCATGGTGAGTGTTTTGATAAAATACTACAGGATGTAAGACAATGTCATACCTATTTCTGGGAGGAGATTCCAGAGATGAGGTGATATCTCTGGATATCAATGAGCAGAATTATGGCAAATAGAGAAGGGGAAGAGAGAAGGTAGAAGAAACAGTACCTGAAAAACAACCATCAGGAAAAGATTTGTGCAGGGCATTATTACCATGAAGTATATGAAACTTAAGCTTCAGGACCTCTTGCTTAGATATGTTTCTCGTATTGCTCCAAGTGTTCTCTGGTGTGGCAAAAAGTAGCAGAAAATTAGGGTACTGGAGGCATTTAGCACTGCCTCTGATTGTAGTCCTGGGACTATAGGCAGAGTCAGCAGGCTTCCAGCACTACTTCTACCTCTTCTTGTTCCCCAGCAGAAACCTGCCTCTGGTGCACCATGCTAATCATCTCTACGTTATCTTAGATCCCAAGAAGCAGCTGAATAAGCTGCTTCTCCACATCCTGTTCCAGGCCAATATGACCCAAACTTCTAGGCTCTCAAGTCCCTCATTCCCTGGGACTCTCATTGTGGGGCAGTGGAGGTGGTAGTGTGGTGGGAGTAGAAGCAAGTGAAAGCCTGCCTGGGTTGCACTACACCTTGGGGGAGCAAAGGGCTTGGTCTTGAGGAGAAATAGCACCTGACAAGAATCACCAAGTTACAGATGAGCATTACAAAAAATGAGTTGTGAAAATTAAAGAATTTTTTTTTTAAATCTAGATCAAACAAGGTAGAGGAAATTCAGATTAACCACGCTACTCTACAGAAAATATTATAAAATAATTGCATGTGAAGGGATAATCAAAGAATTTGCACACAAAAAGTTAGGGAAAAGATAATAAAGAGGTATGTCAGGTCATGAGTTAATTAAAAAAATGTTGAGTTTTTATTGTTTATAGGTTTGTGGTTTTTGTCAGCTTTTTAAAACTTATAGTTTATTGTGATTTTATATTTGTAACTTCTTAAGTTTTTCATAAAGAGAAATCTCAACTTTACATAAGCATCTGTCTTAAGAAAACTTAGATTCTTTCCTGATTTATGGTGTTAGAAATGAGAGGTGAAATATTTTTACCCCTGCAATTTCCCCCTTCTGTCATGGGATTTCCGACTAAGAGACCTATAAAGGACAGTAGCCAAACGAATTTACATATATATGGAGGAGATGGTGGTTCAATAGTAGAATTCTCATCTCCCACGTGGGATACCTGGGTTAAATTCCCAGCCAAAGCACCTTGTGCACAGCCACAACCCATCTGTCAGTGGAGACTTGTGTTTTGCAACGATACTGAACAGGTTTCAGTGGAGCTTCTAGACTAAGATGACTAGGAAGAAAGGCTTGTCAACCTACTTCCAAAAATCAGCCATTGAAAACCCTATGAATCTCAATGGTACAATCGGCAATTAATCATAGAGGTGACACAGGATCAGGTAGCATTTCTTTCCATTGTGCAGGGAGCTGCTGGGAATCCAGGGCTGACTCGACAGCAGCTAACAGCAACAACAATGTGTATATGTATATTTGTGCGTATATGTAAATGTATAAATGCATAAATATATACGTACTTTATAATTTAGATACTGTGTATAATTATATGTATAATTATAAATATTTTAGCAACTATTATATATATTTATATGTATGTATTATGTAATATACACACACATGTATAGACAACGACTTACACCTTCCAGTGCAACTATCTCTTGGAGACTAGACGAGGGGTGAGGCCTTGAATATAATATGGTTGTATCTATAACCAGGGTCTAATTTAACTTACCCACTCAGTTACTAGTGCAGAGAAGGGAAACACAGTCCTAGCTGGGACTGGACGCTAAGCAGTGAGAGAATAGCCATTTATACACAATGAATTCACTCACTGGTATACATGGCCCTATCACTATCCTAGACTCTGATTAATCAGATCAGCAGCTTTATTCCCTTGGTTAGTGGTGTTTAATGAAGGAAGATGGGCAGAAGTAGATAATCCTTGTTTAGTAATGGAGCAGTTGTGAAGTGCCATGGATGATAAATGTAATTTTATTCTGTTTACAATTGTGAGTCACTGAAGCTTTTAAAAGATGGGACAAAACAGCGTAGATTGATTTTTAAAGAAGATAATTTTGTAATCAGTAGGGAAAAAAAATAGAATTGAGAGAGACTGTTTAGAAAAGTAGTTGTCACATTCCAGGCAAGAGATGATGAAGACCTGGACTGAGATAATGGTAGAGGAATGAGAGAAGATTTTGGATTTTAAAAGCCTTTCTAAGCAATATTTGAAGGTATTAGGCGACTAGTTTGATTCTGGAACTTAAGAATTATGAGGGATTGTGGTTTTCTTTGAGGCTTGTAGCTTTGGAGAATAGATAATTTGTGACATTGTTGAGAGAGAATGATAATCCAAAAGAGTGGGGAAAATAATGAACTCACTAGGTAGATGGAAATACAGATCTAGAGCTTGGGTGAGATGTCAGGGATGGAAATAAAATGTGGGTGTTATCAACATATAGATGGTAATTGCAGCCATGCAAAAGAAAACGATACATGTATAAGGAGAACAGTAAAGAACAAAGAGGAAAAATTCTGAGAAAAAATAAAGAAATTTTAAAAAAAATAGGTGGGAAAATAAACCCAATGAATAAAAGTAAAAAGGAGCTATTCCAAAAATTGGAACCAAAAATTTTTGTAATTTGAAGGCTAAGGGAGGACAGAATTTCAAGAAGTATGAAATGGTCAATTTGAAGGGTTGTGCAGTGGTTAAGCACTTGGCTGCTAACTGAAAGGTCAGCAGTTTGAACCCACCAGCCACTCCACAGGAGAAAGATGTAGCACTCTGCTTCCGTAAAGATTCTAGCCTTGGAAACCCTATGGGGCAGTTCTATTTTGTCCTATAGGGTCACTATGAGTTGGAATTGGCTAAACAGCAACTTTTTGTTGTTGTTGTTTTAACAGGAATAGAATATAATCAATTTTGTTTTTAGAAATTGAACTTCGTGGAAGAAAAAATAAACTTGAGGCAGGAAAGTCATCTGGAAGCTATCACAGTAATCTGAGAGAAAGGGAGGTGACCTGAACCAAGCAATGGGAGTGAAATATGGAGAGAAAAGAGATATTTAGGATGAACTGATGGTGGCTGCGGAGTCCCTGAGTGGTGCAAATGGTTAACACGCTGGCTGCTAACCAAAGAATTAGAGGTTTGTATCCACCCAGAGTCAACTACATCCAAACAGTCAGCCATTGAAAACCCTATAGAGCACAGTTTTACTCTGACACACATGGGGTCACCATGAGTTGGAATCAATGCGATGGCAACTTTTTTTTTTCTCCTTATTTTTGATGATGGTGGCTGGATATGAAGGCTGAGGAGGCATGAACCCAAGGCTGATTCTGAGATTTCTATCTTAGTGAATGGCGATGCTGTTAACTGAGATGCGGAATGAGAGAGAAGCTACACTGGGGAAATTATGGGAGATAATGAATTTTATTTTGAATCTGTCGAATGCAAGATGCCTTAAGATTCCCACGTGGAGATGTCCTGTATGAATTTAGAACTCAGAAAGGAGTTTTGAGCTGGAGTTACAATTGAGAGTGGGAAGAAGATAGGCTCTAGGTTAAACAACAGGAGAGACTGAAATTACTTAAGAAGATCATGTGAGTATGTAAGAAAAGTACTTAGGATAAGAACTGACACTTGTATGATAGAAGTAGAGCCAATAGGTAGTCCTAAATGAAAACTGCAAAACTGTACTAAATAGCTTTATAGTCGATAACCAGTCTGACAGACTATAGAAGATAGTTAGTCACAGAAGGACAAATATTCTGTAAGAGCACTATTATAAGAACTCAATAAAAGGTTTAAACACAGAAGGAAACATTCTTTGATGGTTATGAGGGTGGAGAAGGAGGTGAGGGTTATAACTAGATAGTAGACAAGAATTATCTTAGGTGAAGAGAAGGACAGCACACACTACAGGGGAAGTCAGCATAACTGGACTAAACCAAAGCTAAGAAGTTTCCTGAATACAACCAGGGGTGGGGATCTGGGGACCATGCTTTCAGGGGACATCTAGGTCAATTGGCATAACAAAGCTTATTAAGAAAATGTTCTGCATCCTGCTTTGGTGAATGGTATCTGAGATCTTAGAAGCTTGCAAGTGGCCATCTAAGATGCATCAATTGGTCCCAACCACCTGGAGTAAAGGAGAATGAAGAACACCAAAGACACAAGGAAGGTATTAGCCCAGGAGACAGAATGGGCCACGTAAACCAGAGACTTCATCAGCCTGAGACCAGAAAAACTAGATGGTGCCCAGCTACCACTAATGACCGCCCTGACAGGGAACACAACAGAGAGTCCCTGATGGAGCAGGAGCAAGGTGGGGTGCAGAACTCAAATTCTAGTAAAAAAACCAGACTTAATTGTCTGACTGAGACTGGAGGAACCCCAGAAAGCATGGCCCCTGGATTCTCTATCAGCCCAGAACTAAAACAATTTATGAGGCCAACTCTTCAGACAAAGATTGGACTGGACTGTGGGACATAAAATGATACTCGTGAAGAGTGTGCTTCTTAGCTCAAGTAAATACATGAGACTAAATGGGCAGCTTCTGTACGGAAGTGAGATGAGAAGGCAGAGATGGTTAGGAGCTAGATGAATGGACATGGGAAATCAGGGGTGGAAAGGAGGAGTGTGCTGTCACAGTATAGGGAGAGCAATTAGGGTTACAAAACAATGTATGTATTAATTTTTGTATAAGAATCTAACTTGAAATGTAAACTTTCATTTAAACTACAACAATAAACCAAAAAAGAAGAAGAAGAAGATAACCAGCAAAGTCACAGCATTAACCATTAAGCTGAAGCCACACATTTGACTTGGGTTATGTATTTACATGTTAATAATAATATGTAAATGAGGTCTGGGAAAAAGAAAGAATGTGAGCTTTAGAGTGTGCCAGAGTTGGGTTCAAATCCTAGTCCTGACAATTACAAATTGAGTGACCTTGGAAAGGTTACTCAGTCTTGCTGAACTGCAGTTTCTTTGTGTGTTAAGGTTATAATCATACCTTCCTGGCAGGATCCCTTGGAGGTGCTCAGTAATTCTAAGTCCCTCCATCTCTCACTTTTTCATTCTTCTCTCCCTCTCCACTTTCCTCCTTCCCTTCGTCTTTATTGTGGGTTCAGTAATTTGAAATGAACCTGATTTGTCCACAATTGAAAGATACTTTCTCTGCACCTATAAGGAATGATACCTTAGTCAGGAGAATGTAACCATCATTTGAAACAGCTGTCCTGGCCCAGGTAAGCAACACCCATTTGAGAATGTCAACTGAACAGGTTCTGTTCCTAGGATGAGTAACCCTACGTACAAAGGGATAACTCACAGAGATGTAATAACATGAAGACAGGCTAAATAATTTCAAATTTTTCTTTGAAAATAAGGACAGTTAAGGAATATTAAGTCTGTGGACATATTATAGAATCATTGAAGAAGCAGGTAGGGCTTATTCAGATATGGAATCCAGTATTTTCTGTTTTGTTTTCTTTTGCAAAAGAACCTTCCCCCTGCAGATGAAATATTGTACAAATAGCAGAGTTGTTCAGACTGATGCAGAGATGGAAGACCCTGAGCCCTACTTTCTCTGCTTCCTCCAGTCTGCTACTTCAGGTGGTCACTGAATTACCACTATGAAACTCTAGGGCTGTGCCTAACAAATTTATAAGCATGGCTTTAATCCACCTGCCTCATGCAATGAAGAAGAAACTGAGGCACATGAGGATAAGGAGGTAAGTAGCCTGTGCTGGAGTGGCAGCACTACCTGGACTTCTGCTCCAATGCCTTTGTTGGAGGGACATTTTAAAGCCTGCATTTTGAGCAAATCACCACCTCCCCATTTTATTTTTGCATCCAGCATTTCATAAAAGTAAGAAAAGATTCAGAATGTAACTCCAGCCCCTCTTTTTCCAGGCAGAGCCCCAGGGGGTTGACAGCCTCGTAAAGAAATATGTACAGCTTTTCATTTGAAGGACTGACTAGCTGCCTACCAAGTTTGATTAAGTAGGAGTGGTAGCTGGCCAGAGAGATGGGGCTGAATGAGCGGATTCCTTGAGGGCAGCCAAGAAGCAGAAGTCTCCCACGTGGAGTTGCAGCACAGAATTCCATAGGGACTGCATTTTTTATGTGGGAGCCAGGACTTAAACAACACACATTCATCAGATGAGGAGGCTACAGCGATGCTTTCTGAAAGCCCTGTGGGAGTGCTCGTGGAAGGAGGGCTGAGATGGCTGAGCTGCCTTGCCTCATGCCCAGGAGGATGTCATAAAGCAGTCAGGGGGCTTTTGGGAGGATGTTGCTAGTTTTAGGAGGAGGAAAGGTAATCAATGCTTTTTTCTGGGCTACTGCCTCAGACTTTAACTCAATGGATATAATGTGGATTAAAATCATTTCCACGAGCATTTACTGAGCACCTACTACGTCTAAAAAGCTGTACAGTGAGCCTTAGATGATCAAAACAAGTTATTTCCTTCAAGAATGAGACGTAGTAAGGGAAACAGATATATAAGCAACTTAATTCAAATGATGACTTACTCATATCTTTTATCTTTGCAGTCTAGCAGGGTGCTTCACAGAGTGTATTTATTTCCTTGAATGAATTTATAGTTTATCTACATCCTCAGGAATTTGAGGTAGTTGCAAAATGCTTGTTAAGTATATAAATAGAATGGTAAATCAGGGCCAGAACAGAAAGAATAATATAATTTTGTCTGTACAAGAGAATTACAATAAACCAATTCAAGTCCTGATTCCACTGTGTGAACGCTAGTCACTTCTCCATCCTCTGTTTCCCTATCCATAAAATGGTGATAATAATAGTGTCTACCTTCTAGTAATGATTGTGAGGATGGCACAGAACTGGACAGTGTTTCGTTCTGTTGTACATAGGGTGGCTATGAGTTGGAATCAACTCGATGGCACCTAACAACAACAATCTCATATAGGGTTATGGTGAACATTAAATAATGTGATACATGTGAAGTTAATGAGCGGTCAATAAAAGTTAGCTGTCATTTAAATTTGCTTTCTAGGAAATTTCTTCCATATTATCTTTCCACTGTCCTATGGAGTTTTAAATTATTATTGTGTCTTGATGTTTTTTAACTTCTGAGTACTCTCTTTGGTTTTCAAAGTGTTCTTTTTTTTTTTATTATAACTTGCTTTGTTAATGCAATATCTTCTTTGATTTCTCTGAAGATAGTATAAGTATTTTATTCATAATTAATTTTAGTTTTCTTCTATCTGCATAGTTTCTGATTCTTCCAGGTTGCTTTTTATCTGTCTGTTTGTTCTGGTTACCATCATTCAAACAAAAGCATTCACTCTCAAACATGATTGACTGTGACCTACAACAAAAAGTACACACATATATACACATTCAAACATCAGTGGGGATTACATTTTTATTTAACACTACTTATTCTTACTATGGAACTTTTTTCAGATATCTGATAGTCTACTAAAAACCTAATTGAGGACTCTTAGGTGCCCAGGTAGGTATTGTTGATATGAGTTTCACAACAGTGACCTTGCTGGACCATTTTGTTGAGGATACTTGGATGTTAATATTCTTAAGCCTTTCCTCTTAAGCTGGGCAGATTCCCCAGGAAGCCTGCTACCAATTTCCTGTTGGGAGGGGAAGGCTTGTCTGCCAGTATTTTGGGAGCTGAATGGGCGAAGGGTCCTCAGGGTCTCAGCATCCAAATGCATGTTCACTTCTTTTCTTCAGTGCAGTACATCAACCCTCAGTTCTACCTGGTGAGCCACATTACAGAAACTGTTTTTACATTTCCAGAAGATAAACCTTGTCTCTTGTCAGAACAAGGGAGGAGTAGTCACCTGATTGCATGGAGTACTCTAAGGGATCTGATCTTTAGGATTGATTCTTAAACAGACTTTTAATTTATCTTCCTTATTTTAGCCCCTATTCACCACCTTTTTTACTACTAATGTTGCCAATCCCTGGGCTTTTTGAGGATTTCACATCACCAAATTGATTTGGTTCTCAAATTTCACCCTTGTGAGTTTGTATTTCAGTATTCTTAAGTTTACTAAATTATTTACCTCTCATTCATTGGGTTTTAGATTCTAAAATTTTATTGCTGATGTCCTCTGTGATTTTCTCCTCACCCTTTGGCTTTATGTCTAAAAAGTCCTTTGGGTTTAGGCTTAAAAGTATTGTTTACTCTCACTTCAACGGAGTTTTAGAAGAGGATGAAAGCAAATATGTACATTGAATCCACCATGTTTAATTGAAAATCTTGGATTTATTTTCCATATCTACACTTTAGTAGTTATGTGTCTTTGAGCAAGAACATGACAATATTAAGACCTTGTAAAATAATGAGATAACTTCCTAGTGTATATGAACATTTTAAATAAATTAAAATCACCTAGCTTATTTTCTGGAACATTAAATGCAGAAATAATATTTCAAATATTTAGCCAACATTGCAACATGGGCACTGAATACCTAGATTCTCCATGATTTTTGTTGCCTTCACTTCCACACTGGTTGAGTCTCAGGAGTAAGGAGTATATTTTCTGTTTCTTATTTTATTCCCTTTATGCATAGACCAAAGTTAAGAGTGAATTAGTATTTGTATTAATCTCTTAGATATAGGTACTAACTTTTCACTAGCCCACTAACCCTTTTTGTTATAGATTTACACTTAAAAAATAGTGTTCTAATTCAATTTGTGCTCTGTATCACGGTGGATGTAATTTTTTAAATGTCAAGCTGCTACCCTGCCACCCCTACCTGTTTATGATAGGGTAACTCATATGGAAAGCAAGGGAAACATTTTGGAATCACTGAGCTACCTTCTTCCCAACCAGAGTCTTGAGAGTGAGAACCTCCTTTGGTTGGGAAAGATGGAGACCACTCTGTCTTTCTCAAAACAGAGTGAAAAAGTGGATTAATTTGAGGACCAGGTTGAAATGTGGGCATTTATTAACTGTTTTACAGGTCTTCCACAGAGCGTAAGCTTGAAAGGCTGTTAGTGAGAAATAAGAGAAAGAAAATCATCTTAGTCAATGCAACCTTCTACACAACCTCATTGGACTTTTCCCCACAATCTCTTTCTATGTTGGGCAAAACACTATATCCTTTTTAAGAGGTACTTTCTCTCTGGTCTAGTTATGTTTTTCTTTTTCCTCACCACACTTAAATTTGTACAAGTACTTGATGTAATTTCAGTGAACTGTTGCTCAGCATAGATCAATACAAGTTCCAGTACTGACAATTTCTAAAAGCACGTACTCCTTTAAAGCCACTTTGTGAACAATTCCATACAAGCCTCACTAACTGCTCCCTAGAATCTTAAGTAAACTGTAGGGATGACTCTGAATCGATTTTCTACAGACCTTGGGCAAGTATTGGAGCTTGCCATAATAAGGTGAAATGGAAGCCCTTAGGATAAATGGTTGTGACTGGGCGAGCAGTTTTGGGGTGCTGACCTGAATTGGAGAATGCTGACTAAGTCATCCTCTGCAATAATATGTTATTAGGGAAATTCTCTTCCTGGGGAAAAAGAAACCAAAATGCCTGCAGCCCTTCTTTTGCTGAAAACTCTAGGGTTTTTAGTTTCAGTTTTCTTGATATTTTCCCATCAAGATAGCGAATCCAGTAGGTATACTGATCATATTTTTAAAGAAAATATAAGCTTATTTTTTTTATTATAAGAAAAGCACATACTAACAAAAAAAAGAAAGTAATGTATAGAAAGGCTGAAAGAAGCAGAGAAATCCCCAACCTCCATGTTCTTAACCCCCAGAAATAATTATTGTTTATATGTATGCATTTTTTATACTTTTCCCAGATGCAAATTTTTGAATATTTATAAAAATATAATTTTAAACCAATAGTTTCTAGGATTTAATTGCTTGCTTTCCCCCACCTACCATAACACAGTATCATTTTGAATTATATTGTAAATTCATTATAAACATTATATTTAATTGCCCTGCAGTATTTATTGAGTGGATGAATTTAATTGTCTCTTACTATGGAATACTTATTTCTAATTAATTCAAATTTAGAATATGATAAAGGTAACATTTCAAAGTAGTGGAGACTAAAAAGATCATTCCCAACACTATCCCTCCAAAATGTTGTTGAAATAACTGTTTAACCATAAGTTAGATTCCACTTCTTACCTTATTCCTAAATAACTTCCAGATAAATTGTTCAATGTTTTTAAAAAAAGATCTAGACGAATATAATGATAAATATTTATATAATCTTGATCTAGAAGGGGGTTTCTAAACACGAAAACAAAGCAAAAACCCTTAAGAGAGACAACTGATATATTTAATTGCACAGGATTTATAGCAAAAAACATATATGCACATACTCATATGAACACATATATACATACATACATAATACTAAACAGAAAATGACAAACCAAACTATCTAACAATCTCTTAGAAATCAGTAATAAACCCCCCCCAAAAAAAAGATCTAATAATCGTCCAAAATCGATATATAGCTGATTCACTACAGAAAAGATATTGGCAAACTTATTTAAAATGTTCATATACTCTGTAATAAAAAACATGTAAACTAAAATAATAATGTCTTTTTCACCTATCATACTGACCAAGTTTAAAAAGGCTAGCAACACTTCCTGCTGCCGTAACTGTAGAAAAACAGCCATATCCAAACACCGAGAAAGGAATTAGAAATTGATACAAATTCCCTGATGATATTTTGGCAAATATATATCAAGGACCCTAAACATTGGGTACTAACAAGAAATCCCACTTCTTGGGATTTATTCTTAGAGTATAATTAAATAAATGTAGATGTCTGTACACAGATAATCATCCTGGTCTTGTACATAATCATGAACAATTGAAAGCAACTTCAGTGTCCAACAACACTGCCTTGTTAAATTATTTTGTCATGACCATACAATACAAAACTGTGTAATACTTAACCAAAAATATGTAATTTTTATAGTATTATAGAATTAAGGATAATCATGATATAGTAAATGGAAAAAAGACTGCAGAAGAAAATTGTGGTATCTTATTTTTTTGCATATATTTATGTTTCTGATTACTTGGAAAAATCTGGAAGTATAAGCAAGAAAATGTTAACAGTGGTTACTTCTGGGGAGTTAGACTTTGGCTGATATAATTTTACATCCTTCCACCCATCTATATTTTCTATTAGAATCATGAACTTTTTAGTCTGTATTTTTTTTAAACAATGAAAATACATAAATAATATTTTGATAAATGCTTAAACACATATATCCTTAAGCACGTTACGGATTGTATTGTTTTCCCTAAAAAGGTATATTGAAGTCATAACCCCTGTGCCTGTGAATGTGACCATTTTTGGAAATAGGGTCTCTGAAGATGTTATCAATTAGGTTGACACAATGTCATATTGGAGTAGGGTGGGTCCTAGTCCTTTATGACTGGTATCCTTATAACGGAGGAGAAGATAGAGACAGGGAGACAGAGGAGAGATGGCTATGTGACACTGCAGCTACAAGCCAAGGAATGCCTGGGGCTACCAGAAACTAGGAGAGCAGCATGAGACAGATTCTCAATGAAAACCTCAAAAGGAAGTATCACTGCCTGGTCTCAGACTGTCAGCTGACAGAACTGTGAGAAAACAAATTTCCGTTGTTTAAAACCACCTACTAGTGGTATTTTCTTAGGGCAGTCCTGGGAAACTAATATAGTGCATTTAATATATATCTCTTAGGATAAATGCCTAGGAGTAGGATGGTCAGTTCAAAGAATGTGAATATTTCTGAAGCTCTTGATATATATTACAAATTATTCTATATCAGCATAACACTCCCATGGACAGTAACATAAAAGTGCCCATTTTCAACATACTCTTTTCATCATTGGCGAATTGATTACTAGTGAAAGTACACTTTTAAATTTTGAAAATGTTTGTTAACCATTTATATTTCCCCTATTGCAAACTGTTTCTTTAAGGGTACATTTTAAAAATCACAACAGTGAAGTTATATTGCAAGCAATAGATTTTCAGATCATCATGAAAGTGAACTGGCTTTTTAAAGAGCACAAGAGTGCTTCAGAATTGGTGTGAATTTTCTTGCTTTTTTAGCTAAGTGGACATGGTGGTAGACCAATTCACCATTATTGACCATCTTACGTTGCCTGCCTTTTGCAGTTCAACTGTGGCTAACAAATGTCCCATAGAAGAAATTCTTGATCTTAACTCTGCTATTTGGACCTCTGAGTTTCCTTTCCTGAGGCAAACTTGTTTTTCTTCAGAATGTGCTACTTATGCTATCCTCTATCGTAACCTAGATTCAATTTCACTTTCTGTTAGTTCTGGTTTCTGAGGAAGAACGAACCAGCCATTAGGATCCCAATCCTCAGCCAGCCACATCCCATGACACCACCACTTCAGTTAGGGCCCTGAAGGACATACAAGCACAGAAGTAAGACAAATACATGTTCTTTATGTCCGGCTGGGGTTTTGGCCATTAATCTCTGGGTAAACCTCTAATCCTATGAGTGCGGCTTGGATACCTTATAGCGACAGAGACACATTTTAAATCCTAACAAGATGCAGACTTAAGGGTCAACAAGTAGGAAGCCTCCTCTCCTTCAGTCCCACTCTGGTATCTGTTATACTTTTTGGAATTTGGGAGTGGGGAGCTTCCCCCAAGAAGGAAAGATTCTTCTTGTTGAACTGCTTGCAGGAAAAACTCTAAAATAGGACTTCTCTAACATCTAGATAATTTTAAGCAAAGATTAGATATTTGACCCTTAATTCATTGACTCAGTAAAGAAAAGATAAAGATGCCAAAGAGGTTAAGTCCACCAAAACAGTGCCCCCAGAGAGACCCCATCTTACAGATACAATACCCAATACACTTTGTTTCTTGAAACAAAACTCTACCCTTGAACATCATGGTTCCATAATGTCTTTGATCTTGTTCAGGATGTGGTAGAGTGGATTTCCTTGCCTTTTCCCAAAGAGCTCCAGTTTATTTTCTGTCTCACTAAAGTGTTTTGGTAATTAGTGGTTACTAAAGCCATTGGCATGTTGAAGAGGCTGCACTTGGATGGGAAAACAGGGATTTGTGAAGAGTTGGATGGTTACTTAAATTGGTGATGACAAAAAGGTACATCAGAAGGACAATCATTGATGTTAGTTTAAAAAAAAAAGATTATTTTGCTGTCGGAGGAGGGATAGGGCATGACTTCACCTGTCAAAGCAATGAAATGCTTATACTTTTTTTTAAATTGTACTTTAGGTGAAGGTTTACAGAACAAATAGTTTCTCGTTAAACAGTTAGTACACATATTGTTTTATGACATTGGTTAACAACCTCACGACATGTCAACCCGCTCTCTTCTCGACCTTTTTTTTTTTTGGTGAAAATATACATAGCCAAAGATACACCATTTCAAAAATTTCTACATGCACAATTCAGTGACCTCGATTACATTCTTCCAGTGGTGCCGCTATTCTCACTTTAGATGAAGGTTTACAAAACAAGATAGTTTCTCGGTAAACAGTTAGTACACATGTTGCCCTATGACAATGGTTAACAACCCCACTACATGTCAACACTCCTTACTCAAACTTGGGTTCCCTATCACCAGCTTTCCTGTCCCCTTCTGCCTTCTAGTCCTTGTCCCTGGACTGCTGTGCCTCATTAATCCCTTTTTGTTTTATGGGGCTGTCCAATCCCAGGCTAAACGGTGAACCTCGGAAGTGACTTCACCACTGAGCTAAAAGGGTGTGTGGGGGCCATACTCTCGGCGTTTCTCCAGTCTCTTTCAGGCCAGTAAATCTTGTCGTTTTTGTGTGTGTTAGAATATTGTTCTACATCCATCTCCAGCTCTGTCCAGAGCCCTCTGTTGTGATCCTGGTCAGAGCAGTTGGTGGTGGTAGCCGGGAACTATCTAGATGTGCTGGACTCAGTCTGGTGGAAGCCTTGGTAGCTGTAGTCCATTAGCCCTTTGGACTAATCTTTTCCTTGCATCCTATTCTCTTCATTCTCCATTGCACCCGAAGGGGTGAGCCCAGTGGAGTATCTTAGATGGCTGCTCACAGGCTTCTAAGACCCCAGACGCTACTCACCAAGGTAGAATATAGAACATTGTCTTTATAAACTGTGTTACACCAATTGAGCTACATGTTCCCCGAGACCATGGTCCCCACAGCTCTCCAACCAGCAATTCAGTCCCTCAGGGAGTTTGGATGTGTCTACGGAGCTTCCATGACCTTTCCTTGTACAAGTTGTGCTGGCTTCCCCAGTATTGTGTACTGTCTCACCCTTCACCCAAGATACCACTTATCTATTGTCTATTTAGTATTTTCCCCTCACCCCTCCCATTCCTGATAACCAACAAAGATTGTTACTTTTTGTGTATAAACTTTTTTTCTGAGTTTTTACAATAAAGATCTCATACAATATTTGTCCTTTTGTGGTTGACTTATTTCACTCAGCAAAATGTCCTCCAGTTCCATCCATGTTATGAGATGCTTCACAGATTCATTATTGTTCTTTACCGTTGTGTAGTACTCCATTGTGTGTATGTACCATAGTTTGCTTATCCATTCATCTGTTTATGGGCATCTAGGTTGTTTCCATCTTTTTGCTATTGTGAACAATGCTGCCATGAACATGGGTGTGCATATGTCTGTTTGTGTGCCTGTTTTTTAATCCATTCTGTCACTCTCTGTCTCTTTATGGGTGCATTGATTCCATTCACATTCAGTGTAATTATTGATAGATGTGAGTTTATTGCTGTCATTTTGTAGTGCTTTTTTTTTGTGGTGCTGACATTTTCTTTGTTCCTCGTACTCTCCTGCGCTGAATTCCTTTTGTTTGTGGATTTTTTTTCATTTCTTTTGTTCTTGTAGGTTTTGTTTTTACTGAGACTTTATGTTTTTCCTCTTTATTTTTATGAGTAGGTTTGTTAACTTTCTTTGTGGTTACTGTGAAATTTACCCTTATCTTTTTAAGTTTGAAGCAGTCTATTATTACTTGGTATCGCCTTGCCTTCCTCTCCATTAGAAGGTTCTATACCTACACGGTTTATTCCTTCTTTTATTGTTCTGATGTTGTTGTCAATTACAGATTAACTGCTCTGATTGCCTGCTGTATTTCTTTTGGTTTTGGATAGTCCTTGAAAGTTCATTTCCTAGATTGGTATCTGGCTGGTAGAATCCTGCATCCTAGATTCAGCCTGTGAGCTGAAGTTGTTTGTTCTCAGATTGAAGGACTCCCTTTAATAATTCTTGTAAGTTTGGTTTAGTTTTTACATATTCCATTAATTTCTGTTCATCTGGAAATGTCCTAATTTCACCATCATATTTGAACGAGAGTTTTGCAGGATATATTATTCCTGGCTAGCAATTTTTTTCTTTCAAGATTTTATATATGTCATCCCATTGCCCTCTTGCCTGCATGGTTTCTGCCAGATAATCTGAGCTTAGTCTTATAGTTTCTCCTCTGTATGTGACTTCTTGTTTTTCACAAGCTACTCTCAGGATTCTTTGTCTTTGGTTTTGGTGAGTGTAATTATGATATGCCTTGGTGATTTTCTTTTGGGATCTATCCTATATGGGGTTCATTGAGCTTCATGGATGGCCAGCTTTTCATCTTTCATGATATTGGGGAAGTTTTCTGTCAGCAGTTCTTCAATGATCCTCTCTGTGTTTTCTGTTTTCTCCCCCTGTTCTGGAACTCCTATCACTCGCAAATTTTTGCTTTTGATTGTATCTCACATAATTCTCAGAGTCTCTTAATTTTTCTTTGTTCTTTTTTCTGATTTTTCCTGAAACAGAGTTGTATCCAAGTGTTTGCCTTCAATTCCGCTGATCCTGTCTTTCACTGTATTAAATCTGCTCCTCAGCCCTTTTATGACACTGTCCATTTCTGAAATCTTGTTTGTCTTTTGGATTTCTAATTGTTGTTTTTGTATAATTTCTAGTTGTGAATTTATTTTGGTATTTTGTTCCTGCATTATTTTCCTGAATTGTTCCATTTTTTGTCTGTATTTTCCATGAATTTGTCTATTTTTTTCCTCATTTTTGTCTGCTTTTTGCTTCAACTCTTGGATAATTCTCAGTATGAGAGATTTGAATTCCCTATCAGGTAGTTCTAGTGCCTCTTCTTCTACTGGAAAGTCATTTGGTGTTTTATTTTGGATGCCTACTGGAACCATCCTGTCCTTTTTTTTTTGTAAATGTTTTGATATTGTCTGCTGTCTTGGGGGCATTCAGTAGTTACTTTTCTTGTTTATTGATTGTAGATTTGTTTGTTTTGTCCTTTTTTTTTTTTAATTTGGCTATGTCTGAGCAGGCTGGCTATGTGTTCTTTGTTGTTAGCTCATCTGTGGGCATGATACTTTTCATCCCTTCTCCAATTGGCAGGGTCAGTTGCTCAGATATGGTACAGCAGGGCAGGTCTAGCTGAAGAGGAGTTGCTGGGATGGGTTGTTTGTAGCACTTACTACAGCCACCAGGGCAAGTCAGTAATCCGTACAGGGCAGGTTCCAGTAAGCCTTGCCTGTGCTACTTGATGTTAAGCCCATGGTACAGGTAGGCAGGATGGAAGAGGAAGATTGTGATGTGTGGAGCTAAGATGGGTATAGGAGAGAGGAGAGAGGAACAGGAGCCAAAAACATACAAACAAACAAAAAAGAGTGCTAGGGGAGCTTGCTGTTGGAGGGGAGAGATGAGAGACTATGAAATGAAGAAAAACAAAAAGGGGGAGAAGAAGAAAAAAAGGAAAAGAAAAAAATAATGAATGAATAAAAATTAGAAAGAAAAAAGAAAAGCTCCAAGGGATCCCACCCGTGTGGCTATGAGGTCTGGGGAAGTTGTTCCAGGTGTTGTAGTACAACCTGGCTAGAAGGCATAGAGGTGTCACTCAGCACCAGGTATTCAGGGAACAGGAAGAGAAGGAAGGTATAGAGAGATAAGAAACTGAGTAATGAAGAAAGACAAACAGGGAAAAAGTGGGAAAAGAAAACAAAACTATTTTTTTAAAAAGGAGCAAGAGCCCCCCCCCCAAAAAAAAAACACACACACACAGGAAAAATGCCCTCAGGGATCCCTCTGTGCATCTGCACAAGCTGAAGGGTTGGGTCCCAAGCCGCGCAGCACTGCCAGGCCAGAACAGGCTCCCAACTCAAGAAAAGAAAAAGAAAACAAACAAATAATCCAAAACAAAAGCCCCCGGATGCCACCAGTGTGACAGCACAGACAGGGAAGCAGTTCCACACTCAAGTGGAGCTCCAAAGTCCCTCAGGAAGGAGCAAAGATGGTGCACGGAGCCAGGTATTTGAGCAAAATGAGGGGGAGGTGGTAAAAGGTAAGGAAGAAATCAAAAGAAGTGGGAAAAAGCAACACCAGAAGCCCACAAATGGCACTCAGGGAGTTGGCCGGTGTGGGTGGGTGGAATCCAAGCAGCCAGTGCTACCCGGCCAAGAGAGTGTTGCCGCGGGAAGCAGAGGAGGCCAAGTGGGGGTGAAGAAGTGTGGGGGGTGGGAAAGCGTATATCTCTGTTTACCGGTTGTTCTGTCTCCTGCTGGAAGCTCCATGAAGCTGCTTTCTCGTACCCCCTGTTTGCTGGCCCCCGATAGGAGTCCAGGATGGCAGATCCACGCTGCGTTAGCTGATAGGGGACCTCTGCATGTACGCCTCCTTGCTCTCTGTTCTCTGTCAGTTTCTTATTCCATTTGGTGCTTGGCTGAGTTCTTTCTCTCTTCATTTGATGTTTTTTGGGGTTTCAGGATTGCTGTTTTCTCTGTGTGGCTTAGTTTTTGGATCTTTGCTGTGGAGGGACAGCGTGGTGCTTCTTCCTAGGGCACCATGTTGCTGGAATTCTCCAAAATGCTTATAATTTTTCCATGTTGGAAGTTCATATAGACTTTGTTAATTTTATTTTTTGGAAGTGAGGGGTAGCGGGACTTAGAAAATCCCTGAGCTTAACGTTCCCGTTATTCAAATTCACTAAATCTGATGATTGAGAATGCATTTATCCATATAGTCAGGCTGACTTTTTCAACTGCTTCAATCATTTAAGTCAGTCAAAATATTTTATCTAAGTCTTGGTTATTATTATGGAAACTGGGTTGAGGAAAAAAAGGAAAAAGAAACCAACTTGATGTATGTTATCAGATTCTGGGACATGGACAAGAAATGAAGGAAGAAACCAATACTAAGTGGGAAGGAATAGAACCCAAATGGTTAAAGACAAAAACTTAGAAACATTGATGTTATGATGGTCCATTAGGAGGAGGAGTTAAGGAATGAAGTTGGGACAAGGCATAACTTTAGAAAGAAAAAAAATTCACATTTATAACTGAAATATACATTTGAGTAATAAATTGTGAGATTAGTTATAGAACTATACATTTCCTGATGCATACTAAAAAGGAAACAAACATTAGGGAGATTCTATGCTAGGATTGCCAAATTAAGCATGCTTTATTCAATAACAATGATATTTTGAAATCAGAGATTATGTTTTTATGAACACAAAGCTTTCTGCTTAAAATAAAACAAACAAACATGCAAAAACTGGTTCTTAATATGACCTAAATACTTGTAATGAATTGTATTTTTTGAATGTTTTCATTAATTGAAAAAAATAGTACATTCTATGTAGAAGGTATTGTGTAGATAAAAAGATGAAGTTTCCAAACCCATCGTCGCCAACTTGATTCCAACTCATAGTGACTCTCTAGGACAGAGTAGAACTTCCCCACAGGGTTTCCAAAGATGTAAACCTTTACAGAAGCAGATGGCCACATCTTTCTCCTGGAGAGCAGCTGGTGGGTTCAAGCCACCAACTTTTCAATTAGCAGCTGAGTGCTTAACCACTATACCATCAGAGCTCCTGAATGAGGGTTACATACCCATAAAAGACAAAATCAACATTGGTGTTGTTTGGCTCATCTATTGCTGATTTTGAATCTATTTCCTCTCTCCTTTTGCCAGAATCTGTTGCAAACCTTTATAGCCTTTCACAGGATCCCAACTTCATATTCTTATGTCAATTTAGCCCACAAAACAGAATATATCATGTATACAAAATGGAATATATCAAATCATCATCCCAAAACACTCAAATAGGATTATCCAGTGACAAGAAAGCAGGTTACACCTTCTATAAAGCAGTGAAAAGGCAATGTAAGAGAATGACAGATAAGTTTAAATTAATGTAATGACTCTGGAATGCTGTTTTAGGAAGGAGTCCGAGGCTTGGAATACATGCTTTGATGGTTTAACAATTAGTAATGTCTGCCATGGGTGGAGGAGGGGGTGATTTAGCATCATGTGTTTGTCATGACCTACTTCATAGTAGGTGTTCTGTAAATGATGGTGCCCATTCCCTAAAGATTCCTTGTGAGCCTCAAAAGTAAAAACAAACAGAAAATAAAAGATCTAGCTATTGGCCTTTGGGGAATCTTATTCCCTCTTCATTCCAACCAATGAGTCAGTGCCAAGGTAAAAGATACATTACTGAATCCTCTTCCTAGGAGATAGTGTTTCCTCTGTAGTGAGAAAAGGAGTTAAGATTCGGGACCTTGGCAGCAATTGTCTGTTTTGCTTCATTCTTTCCTTCTTGAATAACTCTTATACAGCTGGTGGAGGAGATGGACTCTATCTTGAGAAGGGCTTAGATAAGTTGCCTATCAGCTCTAGGAACTGGGGCAAATACTCTCTCTCCCTCTCTCTCTCTCTTTACTTCTCTTTTCTTCTCTTCTCCTTCTCTCCCTTTCTCACTCCCTTCTTTCCTTCCTCCCTTCCCCCTTCCTTGAACATGCTGCTTCTCACTGTCTACCTTGCTCTTTCTTGTACTGGACTTTCCTCACCATTGCTGTTGAAATATACAAAAGATGGGCTTACATAGAAAGGGGTAGAAAAGCTGCTTGGTCTTATCTAGTTCCAAGCCTTACCTAAGTCTACATCACCTAGCTAAAAATATTCCTCTATGAGATCTACCTTTGCTCACCAGGAGACTGTATTTGGATTAGGAGCAAAACCCTCAGAGTCCTATAGAACATGAATTTATCTAGCCTTGTCCTCTGGGCAGATTAGTTCACAGGAATTTGGGAGTATTGAGCTATACTGTAGTGGCAGAGAAAACTAACTGCTCAGAAAGACCAATATTCTCCTCTTTTTCTGGGTCACAATGCTAGACTACATTTCCCAGCTTCTTTTACGGTAAGCTGTGGTTTTATGACTGAGTTCCAACCAAAGTAATGTGAGTGTAAGTGAACTGTGTCACTCGTAAGCCATGCCATTAAAGCTGCCCACATGCACTTCTTCATGTGTTTTCTACTTCCATTTGGCTGGAATAAACACATCACCCAGAAAGACCTTGGAAGCCATGAGTTGACGATGTTAAAGCCTCTGCCACCTTGGGCTCCTGAATAACTGTAAGGAAGTGGGCCTTTCCACAGAACTGTTCACCTGATTATTATTTTCCCATGAGCAAGAAATAAACTCCATTGCATTTAAGTCATTTTTTAAAACATATATGGCTACAGTAAAGAATATACTTACTCTTAAGAGACACTCCTTAGCCAAATTCCTAATTCAACTTAGCATGAGATGTCATGGACTCTGGAGTAAACGGAAATTTTTTTTATTTTTTTAAATTTTATTGTACTTCAGGTGAAGGCTTACAGAACAAATAGTTTCTCATGAAACAGTAGTACACATGTTGTTTTATGACATTGGTTAACAACCCCACAACATATTAACCCTCTAAATTCTCAACTTTTTTTTTGGTGAAAATACACACAGCCAAAGAAACACCGTTTCAAAAATTTCTACATGCGCTGTTCAGTGACATTGACTATGCTCTTCCAACTGTGCTGTTATTCTCACTTAAGATGAAGGCTTACAGAACAAAATAGTTTCTCATTTAAGAGTTACTACAAATGTTGCCCTATGACAATGGTTAACAATCTCACAACACATCAACAATATCCTTACTCAATCTTGGGTTCCCTATCACCAGCTTCCTTGTCCCCTTCTGCCTTCTGACCCTTGTCACTAGATTCCTGTACCTTGTTAGTTTCATTTGGTTTTACAGGGCTGTCCACTCCCAGGCTGAACAGTGAACCTCAGAGGTAACTTCACCACTGAGCTGAAAGGGTGTCTGGGGGCCATACTCTCGAGGTTTCTCCAGCCTCCTTTAGGCCAGTAAATCTGGTCTTTTTTTTTGTGAGTTAGAATTATGCTCTACATCCTTCTCCAGCTCTGTCCAGAACCCTCTGTTGTGATCCTGGTCAGAGCAGTCAGTGGTGGTAGCCAGGCACTATCTAGCTGTACCGGACTCAGTCCAGTGGAGGCCTTGGTAGCTGTGGACAATTAGTCCTTAGGACTAAATTTTCCTTCTATCCTGTTCTCTTCATTCTCCCTTGCTCCCGAAGGGATGAGACCAGTGGAGTGTCTTAGATGGCTGCTCACAGGCTTTTAAGACCCCAGACACTATTCAACAAGGTAGAATGTAGAGCATTGTCTTTATAAGCTGTGTTATGCCAATTGAGCTAGATGTTCCCTGAGACCATGGTCCCCACAGCCCTCCGCCCAGCAACTCAGTCCCTCAGGGAGTTTGGATGTATCTATGGGGCTTCCATGACCTTTCCTTGTACAGGTTGTTCTAGTTTCCCCTGTATTGTGTACTGTCTCACCCTTCACCCAAGATACCACTTAGCTATTGCCTATTTAGTATTTCCCTCCCATCCCTGGTAACAAACAAAGATTGTTACATTTTGTATGTGAATTTTTTCATGGGTTTTTTACAATAGAGGTCTCATACAATACTTGTCCTTTTGTGATTGACTTATTTCACTCAGTATAATGTCCTCCAGTTTCATCCATGTTATGAGATGCTTCACAGATTCATTGTTGTTCTTTTTCATTGCATAGTACTCCATTGTGTGTATGTACCATAGTTTGTTTATCCATTCATCTGTTGAAGGGCATCTAGGTTGTTTCCATCATTTTGCTATTGTGAACAATGCTGCCATAAACATAGGTGTGCATATGTCTATTCAAGTGATGACTCTTATTTCTCTAGGATATATTCCTAGGAATGGGATTGCTGGATTAAATGGTATGTCTATTTCTAGCTTTCTGAGGAAGCGCCATATCATTTTCCAAAATGGTTGTATCATTTTGCATTCCCACCAGCAGTGCATAAGTGTTCCAATCTCCCCGCAGCCCCTCCAGCATTTGTTATTTCCAGTGTTTTTGATTCGTGCCAGTAATGCCGGGGTGAGATGGTATCTCATTGTGGTTTTAATTTGCATTTTTCTAATGGCTAGTGATCGCGAACATTTCCTCATGTGTCTGTTGGCCATTTGAATGTCTTCTTTGGTGAAGTGTCTGTTCATTGCCTTTGCCCATTTCTTAATAGTATTATTTCTCTTTTTGTTGTAGAGGTGTTGGTTTTTCTTGTAGATTATGGAGATTAGACCTTTGTCTGACTTGTACTGTCCAAAAATTTTTTCCCAGTGTGTAGGTTCTCTTTTGACTCTTTTGGTGAAGTCTTTTGAAGAGCATAGGTGTTTGATTTTTAGAAGATCCCACTTATCTAGCTTATCTGTTGAGTTTTGTGCATTGATGGTTATGGTTTGTATCCTGCTAATGCCATGTATTAAGGCCTGAAGTGTTGGTCCTATTTTTTCTTCTAAGAACTTTATAGTTTTAGGCTTTATATTCAGGTCTTTGATCCATTTTGAAGTAGTTTTTGTATACGGTGTGAGGTATGGGTCCTGTTTCATTTTTTTGCAAATGGATATCCAGTTTTGCCAGCACCATTTGTTAAAAAGACTCTCTCTACCCATTTGATGGATTTTGACCCTTTTCGAAGATCAGGTGACCGTAGGTGGATGGATTTACATCTGGGTTCTCAATTCTGTTCCATTGGTCAATGTATCTGTCGTTGTACCAGTACCAGGCTGTTTTGACTACTGTAGCTGTATAGTAGGCTCTGAAATCAGGTAGTGTGGGTCCTCCAACTTTATTCTTCTTCAGTAGTGCTTTACTTAATCGGGGCTTCTTCCCTTTCCATATAAAGTTAATGATTAGTTTTTCCATCTCTTTGAAGAATGTTGTTGGTATTTGGATCGGGATTGCATTGTATTTGTAAATTCCTTTGGGTAGAATTGCCATTTTCATAATGTTGAGTCTGCCTATCCATGAGCATGGTATGTTTTTGTATTTATGTAGATCCCTTTGGGTTTCATGCAGTAGAGTTTTGTAGTTTTGTTTGCATAGGTCTTTTACATCCCTGGTCAGATTTATTCCTAAGTATTTTATCTTTTTAGGGGCTATTGAAAATGGTACTGTTTTCCTGATTTCCTTTTCATCATTCTCCTTATTGGTGTATAGGAATCCAACTGATTTTTGAATATTTATCTTGTATCCTGCTACTCTGCTGAATCTTTCTATTAGTTCCAGTAGATTTCTTGTGGAGTCTTTAGGTTTTCTATGTATAGTATCATATCATCTGCAAACAGGGACAGTTTAACTTCTTCATTACCAGTTTGGATGCCCTTTATTTCTTTTTCTTGCCTTATTGCTCTAGCTAGAACTTCCAGTACAATGTTAAATAGGAGTGGTGATAAAGGGCATCCTTGTCTTGTTCCTGTTTTCAAGGGGAATGTTTTCAGCCTCTCTCAATTAAGAATGATGTTGGCCATTGGTTTTGCATAGATGCCCTTTATTATGTTGAGAAATTTCCCTTCTATACCTATTTTATTGAGAGTTTTTTTCAGGAGGGGGGTGTTGGACTTTGTCAAATGCCTGTTCTGTGTCAGCTGAGATGATCATGTGATTCTTTACTTTCTTTTTATTTATGTGGTGGATTATGTTGATTGATTTTCTAATGTTGAACCATCCTTGCATACCTGGTATGAATCCTACTTGGTCGTGGTGTAGTATTTTTTTGATATGATGCTCAATTCTATTGACTAGAATTTTGTTCAGAATTTTTGCATCTATATTCATGAGAGATATTGGTCTGTAATTTTCTTTTTTTGTGACGTCTTTGCCTGGTTTTGGTATCAGCGTTATGCTGGCTTCATAGAATGAATTTGGAAGTGTTGCTTCCTCTTCTATGCTCTGAAATAGCTTGAGTAGTACTGCTACAAGCTCTTCTGTAAATGTTTTGTAGAATTCTCCAGTGAAGCCATCTGGGCCAGGGATTTTTTTGGTTAGGAGTTTTTTTTATTACCTTTTCAATCTCTTCTCTTGTTATGGGTATGTTCAGATTTTCAACATCACTTTGTTGTAGTTTGGGTAGGCCGTGTGTTTCTAGAAATTTATCCATTTCCTCTAGGTTTTCAAATTTGTTGGAGTATAGTTTTTCATAATATTCTGTTATAATCCTTTCTATTTCAGTTGGGTCTGTTGTAATCTCCCCATTTCATTTCTTATTTGGGTTGAGTCCTCTTGTGTTTTTCTTTTGTCATTCTGGCCAGTGGTTTGTCGATTTTGTTGATTCTTTCAAAGAACCAACTTTTGGTTTTGTTGATTCTTTCTATTGTTTTTATGTTCTCTATTTCATTTATTTCTGCTCTGATGTGTACTATTTCCTTTCTTCTGGTGGTTGTGGGCTTTCTTTGCTGTTCTTTTTCTATTTGTTTGAGTTCTGTAGTTAATGTTTTGATTTTGTCCCTTTCTTCTTTTTTGATATGTGCATCTATTGCTATAAATTATCCTCTGAGGACTGCCTTTGCTGTGTCCCAAAGGTTTTGCTATGATGTGGTTTCATTCTCATTGGATTCTAGGAATTTTTGATTCCATCTCTGATTTCTTCTATTACCCACTGATGTCTAAGCAGGGTTTTATTCAGTTTCCATGTGGTTGATTTTTTTTTCCTTGCTCTTTCTATTGTTAATTTCTACCTTGATGGCATTGTGGTCATAGAAGATACTTTGAATTATCTCACCGTTTTCGATCTTGTTGAGGATTGCTCTGTGGCCTAAGATGTTGTCTATTCTAGAGAATGTTCCATGTGCATTGGAAAAGAATGTGTACTTTGCAGTGGTTGGATGGAGTGTTGTATGTATGTCTATGATGTCAAGTTGGCTGATTGTGCCCTTTAGGTCTTCTGTATCTTTGCTGAGTTTCTTCTTAGTTGTTCTGTCCTTTACTGAGAGTGGTGTGTTGAAGTTTCCTACTATTATTGTGGAGCTGTCAATTTCTCTTTTCATTGTTGTTAGAGTTTGTTTTATGTATTTTGGAGCCCTGTCATTGGGTGCATAGATGTTTATTATGGTTATGTCTTCATGATGGATCTTCCCCTTAATCATTATATAGTGTCCTTCTTTGTCTTTTATGGTAGATTTTGTTTTAAAGTCTATTTTATCTGAGATTAGAATTGCCACTCCTGCTCTTTTTTGGTAGTTGTTAGCTTGATATATTTTTTTCCAACCTTTGACTTTTAGTAAATTCACATCTTTGTTTCTAAGGTGTGTCTCTTGTAGAGAGCATATTGATGGATCCTGTTGTCTTATCCATTCTGTCACTCTCCTTCTCTTTATGGGTTCATTGAGTCCATTTACATTCTGTGTAATTATTGATAGATGTGAGTTTGTTGCTGTCATTTTGTAGTGTTTTTTTTTGTGGTGCTGAAGTTTTCTTTGTTCTTCTTACTCTCTTGTGCTGAGTTACTTTGTGGATTTTTTTTTCATTTCTTTTGTTTTTGTAGGTTTTATTTTTGCTGAGACTTTATGTTTGTCATCTTTATTTTTATGAGTTTGTTTGTTAACTTTCTTTGTGGTTACCATAAATTTTACCCTTATCTTTCTGAGTTTGAAGCAGTCTACCATTACTTGGTATCACCTTACCTTCCTCTCCATTAGAAGGTTCTATACCTATGCCGTTTATTCCCTCTTTCATTGTTTTGATGTTGTTGTCACCCATCGATTAACTGCTCTGATTCCCTATTGTATTTCTTTTGGTTTTGGATAGTCCTCGAGAGTTCATTTCCTAGATTGGTATCTGGCTCGTACAATCCTGCGTCCTAGGTTCTGCCTGTGAGCTGAAGCTTTTTGTCCTCAGATCGAAGAACTCCCTTTAATAATTCTTGTAAGTTTGGTTTAGTTTTCACATATTCCCTTAATTTCTGTTTATCTGGAAATGACCTAATTTCACCATCAAATTTGAACGAGAGTTTTGCAGGATATATTATTCTCGGCTGGCAATTTTTTTTTCTTTCAAGATTTTATATTGTCATCCCATTCCCTTTTTGCCTGCAGGGTTTCTTCCAAATAATCTGAGCTTAGTCTTATTGTTTCTCCTCTGTACGTGACTTCTTGTTTTTCACGAGCTGCTCTCAGGATTCTTTGTTTGTCTTTGGTTTTGGCAAGTGTGAATATGATATGCCTTGGTGATTTTCTTTCAGGGTCTCTTCTATACGGGGTTCATTGATCTTCTTGGATGGCCAGCTCTTCATCTTTCATGATATTCGGGAATTTTTCTGTCAGCAGTTCCTCAATGATCCTCTCTGTTTTTTCTGTTTTCTCCCCGTGTTCTGGTATGCCAATCACTCGTAAGTTTTTGCTTTTAATTGTGTCCCACATAATTCTCAGGGTCTCTTCATTTTTCTTTGTTCTTTTTTCTGAGTTTTCCAGAAACAGAGTTGTATCCAAGTGTTTGTCTTCAGTTCCACTGAACCTGTCTTCCACGGTTTTAAATCTGCTTCTCAGCCCTTCTATGACATCATCCATTTCTGAAATCTTGTTGTTTATCTTTTGGATTTCTAATTGTTGTTTTTGTATAATTTCTAGTTGTGAATTTATTTTGGCATTTTGTTCCTGCATAATCTTCCTGAATTCTTCCAATTTTTTTGTCTGTATTTTCCATGAATTCGTCTATTTTTTCCTCATGTTTGTCAGCTTTTTGCCTCAGTTCTTGGAAAATCCCGAGTATTAGAAATTTGAATTCCCTCTAAGGTACTTTTAGTGCATTTTCTTCCACAGGAGATTCATCTTGTGTTTTAATTTGGACGCATACTGGAACCATCCTGTCCTGTTTTTGTAAATGTTTTGATATTGTCTGCTGTTTTCGGGGCATTCAGTAGTTATTTTTCTCATTTATTGATTGTAGATTTGTTTGTTTTGTCCCTTTTTAAAAAAAAAAATTTGACTATGTCTGAGCAGGCAGACTGTGTGTTCTTTGTTGTTTGCTCATTTGTGTGTGTAATACTTTTCACCTTCTTCTCCAACTGACAGGGTCAGTCACTCAGATATGGTACAGCAGGGCAGGTCTAGCTGAAGAGGAGTTACTGGGACGGGTTGTTTGTGGCACTTACTATAGCCACCAGGGCAGGTTGGTAATCAGTGCAGGGCAGGTTCCAGTAGGCCGTGCCTGTACTGCTTGGTGGTGTGATGTCAAGTGCACGGTTCAGGTAGGCAGGATGCAGCGGGGAGATTATGTGTGGAGCTAAGATGGATATGGGAGAGAGGAGAGAGGAATAGCAGCAAAAAAAAAATACAAACAAACAAATAAGAATGCTAGGGGGGCTTACCGTTGGAAAGGAGAGATGAGAGGTTATGAAATGGAGAAAAACAGAAAGGGGAAGAGGAAGAAAAGAAAAGAACGAATAAATAAAAATCAGAAAGGTTAAAGAACCACAGAGTTCCCAGGGATCCCACCAATGCAGCTATGAGGTCTGGGGAAGTCGCTCTCAGGTGTCACAGTACAGCCTGGCTAGAAGGCATAGAGGTATACAATGCCTGGTATTCAGGGATCAGAAAGAGAAGGAAGATATAGAGAGACAAGAAACTGAGCAATGAAGAAAGACAAAAATAGGGAGAAGAAAACAAAACAAATTAAAAAAAAAAAAAGAACAAGAAAGGCCCCCCACAAAAACAGGAAAAAACAACAACAACAAAAAAAGAAATGCTCTTAGGGATCCCTCTGCACATCTGTGGAAGCTGAAGGGGAGTTCCTTGCTACGCAGCTCCACCTGGCCAAAAAGGGCTCCCAACTCAAGAAAAGGAAAAGAAAACAAACAAACAATTCAAAACGAACAAATGAACAAAAGCCCCGGGATCCCACCAGCACGGTAGCCCAGACTGGGAAGCAGCTCCACACTCGAATGGATCTCCACAGCCCCCCAGGAAGAAGCAAAGATGGCGCACAGAGCCAGGCACTAGAGTGAAAGGAGGGGGAGGCAGCGAGAGGCAAGGAAGAAATCAAAAGAAGCAGAATAAAAAAAAGCAACACCAGCAGCCAACAAATGGCACTCAGAGAGCCAGCTAGTGCAGGCTGGTGTTTCTGGACAAGAGACTGTGTCCGCGGGAAGCAGAGGAGGCCGAGTGTGGGTGAAGAAGGATGGAGAGTGGGAAAGCATACATCACAAATTGCTGGCACTCTGTAGCCCCTCAGGAAGAAGCAAAAGTGGCGGACGGAGCCAGGCACTTGAGTGAAAGGAGGGGGAGGTGGTGAGAGGCAAGTGAGAAATCAAAAGAAGCAGAAAAAAAGCAACACTAGCAGCCACCAAATGGCACCCAGACAGCCGCCCGCTTGGGTGTGTGGAATCCAAGCAGCTGGCACTTCCCGGTCAAGAGACCATGGCCGAGGGAAGCAGAGGAGGCCGAGCCGGGGTGAAGAGGGGTGGGGAGTGGGAAAGCGCACACCGCAAATTACCAGTTGTTTTGTCTCCCGCTGGATGCTCCTTGAGGCTGCTTTCTCGTACCCCCATTTGCCGGTCTCTGATAGGAGTCCAAGATGGTGGATCCGCGCTGCATTAGCTGGTAGGGGACCTCTGCATGAATGTCTCCTCGCTCTCCATTCTCTGTCAGTTTTCTCACTCTATTTGGTGCTTGGCTGAGTTCTTTATCTCTTCATTTGATGTTTTAGGGTTTCAGGATTGTCGTATTCTGTTTGGCTTAATTTTTTGGATCTTTGCTGTGGAGGGACAGCGTGGTGCTTCTGCCTAGAGTGCCATTTTGCAACTGGAAATTTTTTAATGGAAAAGTCACATAAAGGAAAGTGATGTCAACAAAGACCTGATAACTAAATATACCACCACCATAAATAACTTAAATTTTCAATGCCACTCTGAGAGAAGATACGTTTATATTGGTGGTGGATTGTTTTTCTAGGCGTTAGAAAGCATAACAGCACAATTAACTGCTTAATCTAAAATTTTTCTCTTTGAGTTCAAAGTTCGCTTATGGAAGACCTTTGACAATTATCACTCACTGACTAGCATATGAAAGACACTGAATTATTGAATATTTTCTCATTTTGCATTTCTTGCGTCTGTCTCACTCCTCCTCTAGATAAGAATAAGTAAGAGTAAAAATGTGACACCACACATGAAAGACAATATTTTTGTTTGAAATGCTATTGAATAAATGATGAGATCATTAACTGCTATAGTAGCCATATTTGGCTCTAAAATTTGATATAGATTTTATTAATTCTGTGATGTAGAGCTTGTGCTGTGACAGTCTTTATGTGCTTAGATGCTTTCTGGGACTTTGGGGCAGTCAGATACATGAGAATGGGAATAAACCAAACCAGCATTGCTGTTGGTACGGAAGCTATCCCAGTTCCTAAGAAAAATAGGTCACACTAATAGCTGTGATACACTGTAAGTAGGAAAGGGAGTGTACACCAGCCATTACATTTCTAAGGAATAGATACTTCTTACCTTCTAGAAGGGGCTTAGTAGATGCTGCAGTGTGCTCCCACCTTCTGGGAGTGAGGCACTTATTTCCCCAGTTGCCAGAGTGTTATTTACTGTTGTCTCAAAGCAGAGTCTCTCCCCAGGAATTGCCTTTAGTCAAAGAGAACTATTTACTTAAAATTTATACCAATACTAGTCTCCCTTGACTCATTTTAGGGTTTTTTGAAGAGCACTTATCCACGTGTAGGAAAAATAATGACCTCCCAAAGATGTCCTCATCCTAAGCTCTGAACTTCGTGAATATGTTACCTTACATAGTAAAGAAGAATTAAGGTTGCTTATCAGCTGACCATAAAATAAGGAGATTATCCTGGATTATCCAGGTGGGTTTAATGTAACCACAATGGTCCTTTAAAATGGACCAGGGAGGCAGAAGAGGATGTCAGAGTGAAATATTGTGAGAAAGATACGACTTGCCTTTGCTAAGTTTGAAGATGGAGGAAGAAGTCCATGTGCCAATGAATATGAGCTGCCTCTAGAATCTGGAAAAGACAAGTAAGTGCGTTTTCCCCTAGAGCCTCCAGAAGGAATGTAATTTTGCCAACAACTTGATATTAGCTCAGTGAAACCCATTTTGGACTTCTGACTTCCAGATTTATAAGATAATACATTTGTATTGTTTAAGGACGTTTGAGGCAATTTGTTACAATATCAGTAGGAAACTAACACACCATAGAGTCAGTTTAGGACCCTGTTGCAACTGACTGAAATACAGTTCAACTTCTTCCTCTATCCAGTTCTGTTTTTCCCATTCTTTTGTAAGTGTTGTTCCTGACAGCACTCTCCTATAAACCACCTGGAACCTGCATACAAAACTCCACCTTGGAGATGGTTCCCTGGGATCCCAACCTATGATAGTTGGTGCCAAGTGTGGTCCTGAAAGTCAGACTCTAAAATGGGATTTTGGAGTGAGATCACCTGCCAGCCAGGTGCCAGTGGGGACCCCATCACTGGTGATAGGTGGAACACTGCTAGCAAGGGGTAGCAGTGCAAAGTTAAAACTTGTATTAGTGGTGAACTGGTATAAAATACTTGTTAAAGGAAATTCACTGGTGGGGGAAATATCTCAGATGTTTGCTAAATTCCAGAGAAGTAGTAATTATAAAGATTGTAGAATTGAATGGCCATTGCTGAAACTGTTAAGACATTAAGAAAAGAATTAAAGGCTGAGGGTAATTGATCACCATTAGGCAGAGAGCTTTCTTGGAGACTTTAACCTCCTGTAGCCAGAGCACTATACGCTGAAGGGACTGAACAGCCAAGTCAACAGGTATAAAGAGAAGCCAGAAAGACAGGTTGATAGGTAGTCAGGCAGAGAGATGACAGATAGATAGATAGATACATAGATAGATGGATGCATGCTACTGGATTCTGAAGATCCTGAATTAAGTGGGATATAGCTCTAAGTTAGATGAGGAGTGATGGTCAACACAAGAACCCTCTCACTTGACATAGAATTTAGTTCCTTGTCAAGGATCCTGGATGATATTGCTAACAAGCTACTAGGATGGTTATTGAAAGTCTGGAAAAGGCAGTGACCCACATTAAGTGAAGTAGAAAGGCTAGGTGGTAGAAAAGGGGATCAAAATTTTCTGAAAGGTGGGCATGCAAGAGTGGTTATAAATTTGGAAAACCCACCAGACAACCCTGATGAGGAGGGGGAGGGTGTTCCAGAGTTCACTCTATTTATCAAAGCAATGAGAATTATACAAGTGAGAGGATCACTAGCATCACTGGGAAGCTCAGTGGTGGCTATCCTCTGTAGGCCAGGGATGACACCAGGAGAAGCTGGTACAGAGCTGGCTCCCGTAATGACAGTAATAAAAAAACTCATTGCCATCAAGTCGATTCTGACTCATAGTGACCCTATACGACAGGGTTTCCAAGGAGCAGCTGGTGGATTCAAACTGCTGACCTTCTGGTTAGCAGCTGAGCTCTTAA
Source organism: Dugong dugon (assembly GCA_030035585.1). NCBI lineage: Eukaryota > Metazoa > Chordata > Mammalia > Sirenia > Dugongidae > Dugong > Dugong dugon. Next base: position 98,139,373 of record CM057462.1, read on the forward strand.
CCACTGCACCACTAGGGCTCCAATAATGATAATAAAAAAACCCATTGCCATTGAGTCAATAATAGAACACCTCAAATAATAGAGGCAGGTGAAGGCCCTTAATCATCAGAGATAGAATGTGTGTTATAATTGTAACGAGTGGTTGGTCAGAGTAATGTGCAAAGGGGCCTGATTTGCAGAGAGCTGTGGTGATGATTAATAGATCATGGCAACCCTAAGGACAAAATATATGGGCAGTCAACAAGGGAATTGCTCAATTTATTCAAACAAAAGAAATCAAGGATGGGTGATAGGGAAGGTAATGACAACCTCCCCAATAAAAGTCACATTATTTTGCCTAGTTTCTGGACATGGGCAAGTTTTCAGACTCAGAATTCATTGATTGAAGAGCAGTTGGGTCCCCAAAAGAAGCATCCTGCAATGAACACCACAAGTGTTTACAGTAATGATTTCCTCAATCCTTCCTCAAAGGGACCTATAGTCATTTACTCAGGTAACCACACACTGTGCAAAGGGGAATATCCAGTCATTTTGAGGGCTATTGAACATAACCCTGAGTTGGCACTGATACTTCAGGGACACAATATCATCATGCCTCCCTGGTATGAGAGTGGGGGTATATGGGGTTCAGGTGATAAATGGAGCCCTGCTCCAAGACCTGCTGACAGTGAATCTACTGATTCTATGGATCTATCCAGTAATTAATTATCTGTCCCTGAATGTATAACTAGAATGGACATACTTGGTAGTTGGCAGAATTTCCACATTAGTTCCTTGGCCTATGGGGTAAGAGGTATTTTAGAAGAGAAAGACAAATTGAAGGCTATGAAACTACCCCATCACAATAAATATAGTAAAAACAAAAACAATAACAGCAACAAATACCTCATCCTGAAAGGGAATGGTGGAGATAGTGTTTTCCTTAAATCCTTTAAAGTTTACAGGGATGGTGATCCTCATCCTATTCCCCATTTAATTTGCCATTCTGGTCCTGTAAAAACAGATAGGTCTTGGTGGATGACAGTGGATTATCACAACTTGAAAAGTACTATCCCCAATTACAACTGCTGTGCCAGATGTGGTATCTTAGCTAGAGAAAATTAAAGATGACTCAATATATGGTATGTGTCCACAGATCTTGCAAATACATTCAATTCCATTCCTATCAGGAAGAAGAAACAGAAGCAGATTGCATTCACGTGTGATGGACAAGGTTTTATATTTATGGTTTTGCTCCAGGGCTATGTTAATTCTGGCCTGTCATAATATAATCTAAAAGGGTCTAGAATATCGGAACATTCCATAGAATATCAATTTGTTTCGCTGAATCAATGACATCGTGTTTATAGGACCAGATAAGAAAAAAGTGGCAAGTGTATTAGAGGCCTTGGTAAGACAAGCACTCCTGAGGGTGGGAGATAAATCTTAGGAAGTTTCAGTGTCCTGCCAAATCAGCAAAGTTTTTAGAGGCTCAGTGTTCTGGGGCATGCCATAACATACCCTCCATATGAAAGGACAAATTATTTCCTTTTGTACTTTTCACCACTAAGAAGGAAGCACAATACTTGGTAGATATCTCTGGGTTCTGGAAGCACATATTCCATGCCTGGGAATATGGTTTGGATCCACTCTCCAAGTGTTAAGGAAGGCCACCCGTTATTAAATAGCCCAGAGCAGTAAAGGGTTCTGCAGTACATGTAGGCTACATGTAGGTAGTCTTGTCATTTGGCTATAGATCTTGGAAATTCTTATAGCAGTAGAAGTATATGTGATAGGAAAGAATGCTATGTGGAGTTTGCGGCAAGCTCAGTAGAAAAATCACAACATAAACCACCAGTGTTCTGAAGCAAGATCATACCATCTACAGCAGAGGATTATACACCATTCTATAAATACCTAGTGACATACTACTGAGTCCTGATAAAGATGGAGTTCCTGACCATGAACAATTAAGCAACCATGTGGGCAGAACTGCTCATCATAAGCCACGCTCTGTGAAATCCACTAAGTCATATGGTTGGGCGGGTCCAGCAGCAATCCATCATAAAATGGAATTGAGATTGGACATGAAAAGGGGCAGAGATCACAAGTAAGCTGTGTGAGTAGGTGGCCCAGACTCCATTATCATCCATCACTTCTGCATCACTACCCTTCTCTCAGCTTATACCATGGCCACACGGGGTGTCCCTTATAAAGAGCTCACAAAGGAGTAATAAAGACTGAGCTCAGTTAATGAATGTGTCAGCTCAGTATGTGGATGTAAGCCAAAGGTAGAGAACTGCATCATTACAACCCAATTCAGGAATGGTTTTCAAAGAGAGTAGTGTGGACAAATCTTCCCAAAAGGTAGAGCCTCAGGAGATACACCTGGTCATATACTTTGTGTACAAAGAGAAATGGCCTAATGTAAGAATATCTATGAACTCATAGTTAATGGAAAATGGTTTGGCTTTTTGATCAGAGGATTGGAAGGAGAAAAGGAGAAAGACTGAACAATCGGGGACAAGGATGTCCAGGGAAGAGGCATGTGGATTGATCTATAGTTGTTTTTGTTGTTAGGTACCGTCAAGTCAGTTCCTACTCATAGCGACCCTATGTACAACAGAATGAAACACTGCCTGGTCCTGCGCCATCCTCACAATCATTGTTACAGTTAAGCCAAAAAGGGTCTTCCCGTTTTTCACTGACCCTCTACTTTACCAAGCCTGATGTTGTTGTGCAGGTACTGATCCATCCTGATAACATGTCTAAAGTTTGTGAGACGAAGTCTTGCCATCCTTGCTTCTAAGGAGCATTCTGGCTGTATTTCTCCCAAGACAGATTTGTTTCTTCTTTTGGCAGTCCATGGTATATTCAATATTCTGCGCCCACACCATAAATCAAAGGCGTCAATTCTTCTTTGGTCTTCTATAGTAGTTAGCACAAATTGTGCAGATATTTGTATCACACTCACCAGAGATAATCCAGTATTGAAGAGGCACTAAACAACCAAAAAGAATAAATTGGCTAGTTGAATTACTCAACCTCTGTTCTTAATCATTTCAGTAACAGCACAACGGTTAAAAAATGGTGTAAACAGAGTGGCAAAGACAGAGGTTATGTATTGGCCCATCTTCCCTGGATCCCACTCAACAAGGCTGATCTAAGTATTGCTTGTCTAACCTAAAACAACAGACACCATCTCAGAGCCCTCACTACATCACTGTTACTTAATGAGATCAATCAGCCATTGGGTATTAAGGTAATATCATCAGACCCTTTCTATTACTGAAAGATCACTGATTCCATTCTGGAATTGGCCAATGTTCTAGGTATGGTTTTGCCTTTCCTGCCTGCAAAGACTGAGCCACCACCATTATCTGGGGTGGGGGATTATTTATATCAACATGTAAAATTGTAAAAGATCCACTGAATCATGGAACACACTTTATAGCAAGGAGATGCTGCAGAGGGCACAAGGGTTCCATTGGTTCTCTCATGTACCACACCACCAGAACCTTCTGGCCTGTTAGAGATATGTATCTTCTTTTTTGAAGACAGCGCTGAGGTACCAGCTTGAAGATGTTACCCTATGAAGGTGGAGACCATTCTCCAGGATGGAGTATGCATGCTAAATCAAAGATCATTATATGGTACTGTTTCTCCAGAATGTATAGGCCCAGGAACCAAAAAGTGACAGGAGGAGTGACCCCACTTACTATCATTCCCAGGGACCCATTTGGGGATTTTGTTCTTCCTATTGTCTCTAGGCTCTGTGGATATAGAGGTCCTTGTTTCCAGAGAAGGAATACTTCCAATAAGATACATAGCAAGAGTCTCATTAAACTTTAAGCTATGGCTGCCACTGTACACTTTGGACTCCTCTAGCAGGATACCATCAGGCAAGGAAAGGAGTGGCCATTCTAGAAGAGGCAATTGACCCTTTTCATGAGGAGGGTATACAGTTACTGTTATATAAAGGGGAGCAGGAAAAAGTGCATTGGGTTACTCTTGGTAGTCCTCTGTTTAATATCGCTATTAAATAGTTATATGTAGCAGCTATGACCTGAGGAAGACATAGTGATCAGAGTTCAGAACACTCAGGGATGAGGTTCTGATAAGCCACTAAGATCAGCAGTGTTGCAAGTCAAGGGTGTGGGAAATCGAGAATGAGTAATAGAGGAGGGATAACTTAACTATTACTTGCAGCTCTGAGACCATCTTCAGCAGCAAGGTCTTTAGTTTGTCCCACTATTCTTCCTTTCAAAAGTCTTCCAAGGGAAAGAGACCAACCAGAATCCTGGAATCCAAGCTTTGTAATGGGTGGACTGTAGTAGATAACAATGCACACTGCCCACATTCCTCCTTCAGGACTGTTGCACTCATTCCTCCAGTTCATAGGTCAGTCTCTTCCCATGAATTTCCCTCACTTTAGGGGAGCTGTCTTGTTCAAGATTATTCTTTATCCCAAGGACCTCATATCCAATGATTGTTCAATGTGCTGGTCGAAAGACCTGAGCTCTTCCCCTCAATTTGGACAATCTCTGAAGGGCCATCCCTGTTTCAGAGCAACTGTGGGATCAGCTGAAGACTCCCTTGCAGTTCAACTTCTCACTCTACAATTCCTGCTTCCCTCACTCCCTTACAAGTGTTGTTCCAGAGAACACCATCCAATAACAACCCCAGCCCTGAATGGAAATCTTCATCTCAGAGTCTGTTTTCTGGGGAACTTGGAGAGTGAGTAAATGATTTTGTATTAGTATGGCTGAGGTCTATAATTTTATTGCAGGAGAGAACTTGCAGAATGAGTCTTTGAGTATAAGTGCTTAAAAGGGAACAGAGGTGATCTAGAGGTGGTGACTAAATGCTTATGGAGATGAACAGAGAAAAGGCCTATTGGGTCTGGGGGTTAGATGCCTCATAGTATGAGTGATCTCAAAGTTGAACAGATGTTCAGGAAGCACCAGGGAAATGTGAGGAGCACCGTACAAGACCTCATGATTCATTTGGAATAGAAGACTGTGAAAGACTGCCCAGAGTTAGCCAGCCCATTGACTGAGTGAGAAAATCTTCTAGTCAAGTACCAAAACCTTGTCCTCTAAGAGTTCTGTCATTAAACAAGTTAATATGTTGTCCTGCAAATGTTCGTGAATTAACTACCAGTCTTCTAGTATTCAAATTGAGTAGGGTCATTTTTCTTCAAGTGCTTTGAGAAATTAATATTTTAAATAAGTAATTGTACACACCATAAGAATGATGCTCAGTTAAACCCCAGGACTTTCGTACACTAGGGTGACACTAGACACTTAATAAAACATTGAATAAATGCCCTGCCTCCAATAATCTTTATCTCCCTTCTTGCTTAATTTCTCCACCACACTTAAGACCATCTAACACATTATATATTATTTATATTGTTTATGTCTCTTTTCACCACTCAACAAGGGTAGTGATTTTTGTCTGTTTTGATGACAGCTATATCCCAGTACTTAGAACTGTGCCTGGAATATAGCGGGTACTCAATAGATATTTCGTGAATGAATAAATGATACATAGGAGTCTAGCGCAGTATCTCACCTCTGTTCTTTTTGGTTACGGGAGGTATATTAGTGCACTGAATTAGAGTGAAATAGAATAGATACACCTGCTCTATATTGATGCTATAACATCAGGGATGTGATGTGGAGAAGCCACATTATGAAGGTGCTATTTTCTGACTATTCCTTCATATCCTCCCTTGAGGGGAGAGAAGCAATTCTGATTCCCATAGACTCAGCTCTAAACCATTTGATTTAATAAAAGGACAAACCATAATGAGAAAATGTTGGCCTCTAGGGGGATTTTGAAGTTCTTCTCCACTTAATGAAGGAAGGCAGATGCAGAGGATATTCCTACTGCCTTGAGGCTGCCCCTTTGAAAGCCTTGGATGCAAAGTCCAGATTAGATCCACTCTGGGCATTGAGGAAATGCTCTCTAACTCTTCCTTCTTCTTCCCTGGTGTATTTCTCTTTTAACTGGTGTGTCCTTGCCCTCAGAGTGATAGATACAGAGGGTCAATGTTTAAGGCTGGGACTAAGGGGAAGATACAGCTTGACCAGCGTGTGAACATCCTAAAAATGGTTTGTGGATTTAACCCAACACACTAGCATGTACAATGCAGATGGGAAAAAAGGAAAGTATTTCTTTTGTCCAACAGCATGCCTAAAGGCAAAATAATTTATTGTGATAGGGAGACTATAAATGTCTCAAAGAACAGGGAGTTAATGATGATACCTCTGTGCTCTTGGAATCAGACTGGAATTCAGTGGTTCCTAGGGATTCCAAAAGCTACTTCTTATCCATATTCAAATTGAATTCATATCAGTATCTAGCTAAGAAAGAGTGTATCTGCCAATTTATGCCTGCAAATTACCACATATCTACTTTCTATCTTAGGGAATTTATCACCCCAAACTCCTATTCAACACATGGTAAATCATGCAAAGCAAGAATCAGAATACCCCTGCTATGGCTCCAGCAGTGGAAGCTTATTTAGGTGAGAATTTTTTAGTTAATATTGCATTCTAGTCGCAAATGAAAAAAATAACAAAACAAATTTAAACTGAACTAAATTTTTGATAACCTCTTCAGTGTGGTTATATAAACTGCCATACTGTTCCATTAGAATTTAGTCACTTGAAATTCATTTTCCACTGAGGGTTCATTACAAATGATGAAGTTATTCCTAAGTACTGTCACTAAACAGAGCACTGGTGACACAGTGGTTAAAACCCTGGGCTGTTAACCAAAAGATTGGCAGTTCTAACCCACCTGCCACTCTGTGGGAGAAAGATGTGGCAATCTACTTCCGTAAACATTAAAAAGCAAAGCAAAGCAAACCAACCCCACTGCCTTCAAGTCAATTTGGACTCATAGTGACCCTATAGGACAAATTAGAACTGCCCCATAGGGTTTCCAAGGCTGCATATCTTTCTGGAAGCAGACTGCCACATCCTTCTTCCATGGAGTGGCTGGAGCTTCTGAATCATCAGCCTTCTGGTTAGCAGCCCAGTAGTGTAACCATTGTGCTACCAGGGCTCTTCATAAAGATTACAATCTTGGAAACCCTATGAGGCAGTTCTACTCTGTCCTCCAGGGATGCTGTGATTCTGAATCAAGTCAACGGAGATGGGTTTTTTGTTTTTTGTTTTTTGTTTTAATTATTGCTGTTGTTGTTCTTAGGCGCCATCTAGTCTGTTCTGATTCATAGCGACCCTGTGTACAACAGAAACAAAACACTGCCCCATCCTGAGCCATCCTCACAATCGTTGTTATGCTTGAGCCCATTGTTGCAGCCACTGTGTCAATCCATCTCATTGAGGGTCTTCCTCTTTTTCACTGACCCTCTACTTTACCAAGCATGATGTCCTTCTCCAGGGACTATCACTAGAGTGAACTAAACTGAATGTTTGAAGCTTCAGTGTCTAAAATAATTTTTTTTTTTTTCAAATCTGTCAAAATCTACCATGACACTTGAGGGAGTCAATCTAGCACAAAAATTCCAACTTTTGCATCCTTTGAATTTTAACTGAATGCACTGACTTCCTTGAAGGAAATATTGGATGTTCTGAACTGCACGATCCTGTACCCCACCTCCAGATACCCTTCCATACTGAATAGCCTGACATCAACAGCAACAGCTGCAACAATAACTGCTGTTGATTGTCAACTAGTAGAGTCTGGAACTTAAGTAAATGAGATATGTGAATTTAACTTATTCCTCAAAAATACTGCTAAGGATGCAAGTATGAACAGTTGATATTATCACCATTCTACAGAGGATTGAACTGAGGATTACAGAATTTAAATAACTGTATCCTAAAGATTATGCAGCTAGTAAGCAGATATCTCAAATCAAATTTGTCCACCAACAATGCCCATGTTTACCACCATTGTGCAAGGCTGCTTGTTACTATCTTAGTGGCATTTTCTGGTTTAATGGTTTAATGTTCATACCATGGTTTATTGTTCAACTGGAACTATCCAGAAATTTGGTAGCAAGGTACCCCTCCCCATCACTTTAATTTAGGGCAGGAAATGACTCAAAGAAATAATGGATGGGATGGGATGGGATGGGTCAGATCAAAGGGTAGAATCAGAGCTAAAGGATCTTGGATGCCACTGAAAGGACTTTGGCTTTTAGTCAGAATGAAATGCAAAGTCATTAAAGTGTTTTGAGCGAAGAAATGGTATTACCTGATTTATGTTTTAACATGATGCCTTTGGTAGCTGTCTGGTGATAGAATGAAATAGGATAAGGGAGGAAGAAGGGAGACTGGCTGGAAGAAAACACCTTTGCCTACCCTTTTCTGTACCTTTAGCCTCTCCTTGATGGTGAAATACTTCTCTCTCAGACACTATTTCCATTGCTCTTAAACTTCAAGTTTTCTCACACACTCTTTCTAATGTCCTAATTTCCTCAGAAGAGATCATAAATTTATTCACTTTGAGATGTTGTAGTAGCAGAGTGTCTAGGTTATACAAAAGGTATGGAGCTCTAACTGTAGAATTTCAGGCATAAGTGGGCAAGTATTTCATCTGGGTTACAGGATCTTTTGAAAATACTTAAAATGACTTTATACAGTTTATATCTTAGTTTATATCTTTTGTAATAGGCAAAGTGTACAAACAAAAATATAAGGCCAGGCTTGCTTATGACTCTCATTGGATGGTAGAACATTATATGAGTGATCTTCTTTATTTATTCACCGACTTCCTAATCTAATCATCCACTAAATCATTATCATAAATCCCACCTTCTTTTTAAATTTTATTTGTTTTATCTTTCTACTTTTTCATTGTTACTTTAGATGAAGGTTTACAGAACAAATAGTTTCTCATTAAACAGTACACATATTGTTTTATGACAATGGTTAACAACTCAAACACTGTTCCTTTTCAACCTTGGGTTCCCTATTACCAGCTTTCCTGTCCCTCTTGCCTTCTGGACTGTTGTACACCATTAGTCTCATTTTGTTTTATGAGGCTGTCTAATCTTTGGCTGAACGGTGAACCTCGGGAGTGACTTCATTACTGAGCTAAAAGGGTGTCTGGGGCCATACTCTCGGGGTTTCTCCAGTCTCTGTCAGGCCAGTAAGGCTGGTCTTTTTTTGTGAGTTAGAATTTTGTTCTACATTTTTCTCCAGCTCTGTCTGGAACCCTCTATTGTGATCTCGGTCAGAACAGTCAATGGTGGTAGCTAGGCACCATCTAGTTGTACTGGACTCAGTCTGGTGGAGGCCGTGGTGGTTGTGGTCCATTAGTCCTTTGGACTAATATTTTCCTTGTATCTTGTTTTCCTCATTCTCCCTTGCTCCCGAAGGAGTAAGACAAGTGGAGTATCTTAGATGGCTGCTCACAGGCTTTTAAGACCTCAGATGCTACTCACCAATGTAGAATGTAGAACATTGTCTTTATAAACTGTGTTATGCCAATTGAGCTAGATGTTCCCCGAGACCATGGTCTCCACAGCCCTCCACCCAGCAATTCGGTCCCTCAGGGAGTTTGGATGTGTCTACGGAGCTTCCATGACCTTTCCTTGTACAAGTTGTGCTGGCTTCCCCAGTATTGTATATTGTCTTACCCTTTACCAAAGTTACCACTTACCTGTTGTCTATTCAGTGTTCTCCCCCATCCCTCGTAACCAACAAAGATTGTTTCTTTTTGTGTGTTAACTTGTAAATCCCACCTTCTTAATCTGTCTGTAATCAATCTCTTTCTTCCATCCTATTGTTAAGACTTTACTTCTTCTTAATCTGCTAATTAGTTTCCAGCACCCCAGGCTTAATTCTCCTTCCCTTATCCAATCGAATATGCACATCAGAATGATCTTCCTAAAATGCAGACAATAATGTCATTGCTCTATTTAAAACACTGCCCTTACCTTAGGATAGTCCAACCTCCTTGGTTTGACATGAGGTCCTTTAGGAGTTGTCTCTACCTACCTCTCCAGCTAATCACCTAACCATATCACACCCAACCTCACCACCAACCACAGGCATTCTGTATTCCAGCCGCATTGAACTCTTTGCTTCCCTACGTGGTCCACCCTCCCTCTCCCTTCCTTTAAGGCTTGGCACTTGCTAATTTCTCTTCCTGTTAAAGCCTCTTATAGTCTCCACCTCCCTGCTTTTCCCCAACTTATCAAAAGCTAACTTCTATTCAGTCTTCGGGATTTGATGTAGAAATTAGCTCTGCTAAAAAGCCTTTTTTGACACCTTTGAGTTAGTTAGGTGATCGTTCCAAGGGTGCCCACAGCATCTTCTCTGCTGATAGAATGCTTACACATCAAAGAGATTGTCTGTTACTTGCTGATTTGTCCTCCTGACTAGATTTTGAGGCCTTACTGACAGGGATGTTGCTTTATTCATGTGTCTATGAGGCCCAGGAGCAGGCCTAATATGTAATGAATCTTCAATAGATGTTTGGGTACATAAATAAAAGCTGTAAATGGTTTGAAACCCAAAACAAGGTAAAATAGTATTACTGGTCTCCAAAAAACTGATTGCTTAGAAAAATATAACTGTTTCTAATACTGAGACCAAAGTGAAAATTTTTCTCTTAGCTCCTCATAGAAAAGACACTACCAGTATAAGATAGGATCTTCAGGTGCCTAATGTATGGCTTAGGTACTATGGTCAAAGAAGTAAATAACCACCTCAATAGTTTTCAGCTACTTGCTCTGTAACTTGCTGCTACAAATATTTTGACTTATTAAAGTTAGGGAGTCTGGGCATGATAATGTCTTGCATGTCTTTCTAGCTTTAAATAAGTTTTTAAACGGTGATCATCCCAATGCTTTTCCCTGCAGATAAGTTCACATATGTATCTACAGGTAATTTTTAAAAGCCAAATGGATGTTAAAATCATTTAAACAGAGCATTTGACTAATTTAACACTATTTTAAATCAGTAACTCTTTATTGTGAAATAGAGGATTGCCACATGTGATAGTCTAAAATTAGGTCATTTTAAGAAAAGTAGAAGAAATATTTAATGATTATAAAAATGCAATGTTAAAACCCCATAATGTAAGAAGCATAATGTTAAATTGCACTATTTTTTCAAGGCCATTAAACAATGAGAGTATGTTTTCCCTTTCAATTACGTTATAGACTTTTTAGCTCTATGAATGAAAATGGATATTAGTCTCTTTTTGTTTGGATCAGATATTCCCTAAAGTTCATTCCATCTTTATGTCCTAAATTATGTGAGTCTAAGACTTACATTGTTGTTGTTGTTAGGTGTGTCGAGTCGATTTTGACTCTTACTGACCCCATGTGACAGAGTAGCACTGCCCCATAGGGTTTTCTGGTCTGTAATCTTTATGGGAGCAGATCACTGGGTCTTCCTCCCACAGAGCTACTGAGTAGGTTCAGATTACTAGTCTTTTGGTTAGCAGCTGAGCATTTAATTGCTCCACCAATGTTGTTGTAGTTAGGTACCATCGAGTTGGTTCTGACTCATAGTGACCCCATGTACAACAGAACAAAACACTGCCTGGTCCTGCAGCATACTCACAGTCATTGCTGTTTGAGCCCATTGTGGCAGCTACTGTGTCAATCCATCTCATTGAGGGTCTTCCTCTTTTTCACTGACCCTCTATTTTACCAAGATGATGTCCTTCTCCAGGGATTGTTTCCTCCTGACAACATGTCTAAAATACGTGAGACAAAGTCTTGCCATCCTCCCTTCTAAGAAGCAGTCTGACTGTACTTCCAAGACAGATTTATTTGTTCTTCTGACAGTTCATGGTATATTCAATATTCTTTTCCAACACCATAATTCAAAGGCATCAATTCTTCTTTGGTCTTCCTTATTCATCGATCTATTGTCCAGTTGTCACATACACGAGGCAATTGAAAATACCATGGCTTGGGTCAGGCGCATCTTAGTCCTCAAAGTGACGTCTTTGCTTTTAACACTTGAAAGAGGTCTTTTGTAGCAGACTTGCGTAATGCAATATATCATTTGATTTCTTGACTACTGTTTCCATGGACATTGATTGTGGATCCAAGTAAAATGAAATCCTTGACAACTTCAATCTTTTCTCCGTTTATTATGATGTTGCTTATTGGTCCAATTGTGAGGGATTTTTGTTTTCTTTATGTTGAGATGTAATCCATATTGAAGGCTTCATCAACATTAGGAATCTCAATTCTTCTTACAAATCTTCTAGCCAGGCAGGTACTTAACCAGAAGCTGAGGGTAATACTTATCTGTCTGAGCTCCTAACACCAGAGAGTGCTGATGTTATTGGTGATTGGATCCCTTTGTACTACTAGTGGCTCATTGGCTTCTGTGATGGTTAGGTTTGTGTGTTAACTTGGCTGGGCCATGATATTCAGTGCTTTGGCAGTTACGATGTAGTTTGTCAGTTTTGTGGTGATGTAGTTAGGCTGTTATGCAATGATATAATCAACTCCATGAGGAGATCTGCTATGAGAAGCCAATCAGTTGAAAGAGTTTCCTTGGGGGTGTGGCCTGCTTCCAATATATAAGCCGATGTTCCAGCAAGACTCTCACTCTGGATCCTGCATCCAGCTCATCATCATGTAGCCTACAGTTCCTGGGACTTGAGCTAGCAGCTTACCTGCTGATCTTGAGATTGTTAGCCTCCACAGCCTGTGAGCCAGCAGCTTGCTGTCTGAACTTTCAATCTTAGGTTCATTAGCCTCTGTAGCTATGTGAGTCAGGAGAAGCATCCAGCCTGATGCCTGACCCACAGACTTGAGACTTTCCAGCATCTACAACCACACAAGCCATTTCATTGTGATAAATCTCTCTCTCTCTCTCTCTCTATGTATATATATACATACATATATATGGAATCTGGTGGCACAATGGTTAAGAGCTCAGGCTCCTAACCAAAGAGTCAGAGTTTTGCATCCACCAGCCACTCCTTGGGAACCTGGTGGGATGGTTCTACCCTGTCCTATAGGGTCTCCATGAGTTGAAATAGACTCGATGGCAACAGGGTTATATTTACATAACACGTGTGTCAATGCTTTTGCTTCTCTAGAGAACCAAGCCTAAGACATTTGATACCGAGAGTGGTTTGTCTTAAAGATGATGATGACTTTGCTTCCAGTAGTAAAGAGGGCACTGCTAATCCATGGCATAAGGTGGCAATATAAATACACAAAATATCACCACCAATAGATCAAGTATTGGTGAGAGGTGAGGTGCTCGCATGTTTGATAGTTGTTTACAATTTTGTCAGAACAAGAAGCATAAAGAAGCTGGTTGTTTGGTACTGCTTTTACTAGACAAAGTGGTGAAAGAAAGAGATGAGCTCAGGGCTTCAGAGTCACAGCTCAAGTGCTGCATAAACAACCTCAAAGTTTCCCGGTATGCCCTGAAAGAAAGCCTTATTTCTTGTAGTAACAGAGCTGATATTGCTGAAAACCAAACCCAGTGTCTTACTGTATGAGTGGTTGAATTACAAGTCCAACTGAATTCCCAACCATGGAATAGGTATAGTTAGCAACTGGCAGAACCCCCACACTTGATCCCTGACAAGTGGAACAGGGGTTATTGTGTTAGGAAAAGCCAAGTGGGAGCCATTAAAACTTCCTCTACCTAGGTAAATAGTAAACCAAAAGCAATATTGCATTCCTGGGGGGGATTGCAGGAATTAATGCCACCATCAAGGACTTGAAAGATGCAGGGGTGGTAGTTCCCACAACATTCCCATTCAACTCTCCTATCTGGCCTGTGAAAAAAACAAACGGATCTGGGAGAATGATGGATTATCAAAAACTTAATCAAGTGGTGATTCCAATTGCAGCTGCTGTTCCAAATGTAGTTTCATTGCTTGAGCAAATTAATACATCTCCTGGTACCAGGTATGCAGCTAGTGATCTGGCATTGCCTTTTTCTCCATACCTGTTCTGAAGGACCATGAGAAGCAGTTTGCCTTCAGCTGGCAAGGCCAGCAACACACCTTTATTGTTCTACCTTAGGGGAATATCAACTCTCCAGCCCTATGTCATAATTTAGTGTGCAGAGACCTCGATCATCTTTCCCTTCCACAAGACATCACACTGGTCCATTACATTGATGACAGTATGCTGATTGGACCTAGTAAGGAGGAAGTGTCAATGACTCTGGACTTACTGGTAAAACATTTGTATGTTAGAGGGTAGGAAATTAATCTGACAAAAATTCAGGTGCCTTCCACCTCATTGAAATTCTAAGGGTCCAGTGGTGTGGGGAATGCTGAAATATTCCTTCTAAAGTGAAGGATAAGTTATTGCATCTAATTCTTCCCATGACTAAAAAGGAGGCACAATGCCTGTTAGGCCTCCTTGGATTTTGGAGGCAACATCATTTGAATTATTTATCAAGTGACTCGAAAAGCTGCTAGTTTTGAGTGGGGCCCAGAACAAGACAGAAAGCTCTGCAACAGGTTCAGGCTGCTATGCAAGCTGCTCTGCCACTTGGGCCATATGATCCAGCTGATCCAATGGTTCTTGAAGTGTCAGTGGCAGATAGAGATGCTGCTTGGAGTCTTTGGCAGGCATCTATTGGTGAATCACAGTGCAGACCCTTAGGATTTTGTCACAAAGCCCTGTCATCCTCTGTAGATAACTACCTTCATTTTGATAAGCAGATTTTGGCTTGTTACTAAAACTTAGTAGAGGCTGAATGCTTAACCATGGGACACAAAGTCACCATGTGGTCTAAGCTGCCCATCATGAAATGGGTTTTGTCTGACCCACAGAGCCATAAAGTTCTATGTGCACAGCATCACTTCATCATTAAATGGAAGTGGTATATATGAGATGCCTAAACAAGACCTGAAGGCACAAGTAAGTTGCATGAGGAAGTGGCCCAAATGACCATGATCTCCATTTCTGTCACATTACCTGCTCTCTCCCAGTCTGCATCTATGACCTCATGGGGAGTTCTTATGATCAATTGACTGAGGAAGAGAAAACTTGTGCCTGGTTTTCAGCTAGTTTTGCACAATATGCACACTCCACTCAAAAGTGGACAGTGACAGCACTACAGCTCCTTTCTGGGACCTCCCTGAAGGACAGCAATGAAGAGAAATCCTCCCAATGGACACGACTTCGAATACTGTACCTGGTTGTTCACTTTGACTGGAAGGAAAAATGGCCAGATGTGCAATTGTATACTGATTCATGGGCTGTGGCCAATAGTTTGGCTGGATGGTCAAGGACTTGGAAGGAACATGATCGGAAAATTGGAGGCAAGGAGGTATGGGGGAGAGGTATGTGGATAAACCTCTCTGAATGGGCCAAAGAAGTGAAGATATTTGTGTCTCATGTGAATGCTCACCAAAAAGTGACCTCCACAGAGGACGATTTTAATAATCAAGTGGATAGGATGCCGTGTTCAATAGAAACTAGTCATCCTCTTTCCCCAGACACTCCCATCATTGCCAAATGGGCTTATGTACAACGTGACCTTCGTGGCAGGGATAGAGGTTATGCGTGAACTCAGTAACGTGGACTTCCACTCATGAAGGCCAACTTGGCTACAGTGACTGCAGAGTGCCCAGTCCGCCAGCAGCAGAAACCATCACTGAGTCCCCGATATGGCACCATTCCTCAAGGTGATCAAACCAGCAACCTGGTGTCAGGTTCATTACCTTGGACCACTTCCATCATCAAAAGGGCAGTGTTTTGTTCTTACTGGAACACTTTCTCTGGATATGGATTTGCCTTCCCTGCATGTGATGCTTCTGCCAAAAGTACCATCCATGGACTTACAGAATTACTTATCCACCATCATAGTATCCCACAGAACATCACCTCGGATCAAGGGACTTACTTCACAGCAAATGAAGTGTGGCAATGGGCCCATGCTCATGGAATTTACTGGTCATACCATGTTTCCCATCATCCTGAAGCAGCTGGCTTCATAGAATGATGGAATGGCCTTCTAAAGACACAATTATGGTGCCACCTAGATGGTAATACCTTGCAGGGTTGGGGCAGTGTTCTCCAGGAGGTTATATATGCTCTAAACCAGTGTCCAGTGTATGGTGCTGTTTCTCCCATAGCCAGGATTCATGGGTCCAGGAATCAAAGGGTGGAAATGGGAGTGGCACCACTCACTATTACCACTAATACGCACTTGTAAAATTTTTGCTTTGTCTTCATGACCCTCTTCTCTGCAGGTCTAGAGATCTTAGCTCCAATGGGAGGAATGCTCCCAACTGGAGACACAGCCCTGATTCCATTGAACTGGAAGTTAAGAATGCCACCCGTCCACCTTGGGTTCCTCATGCCTCTGGATCAACAGGCAAAGAAAAGAGTTACTGTATTGGCTGGTGTGATTGAACTGATTACCAAGAGGATGTTGGATTGATATTACATAATGGAGGTAAAGAAGAGTATGTCTGGAATACAGGAGATCCCTTAGGGTGTTTCTTAGTACTTTCATGCCCTGTGATTAAAGTCAATGGAAAACTACAGCAATCCAATTCCGACATGACTACTAATGGCCCAGACCCCTCAGAAATGAAGGTTTGGGTCGACCCACCAGGCTAAGCACCACAACCATCTGAAGTGCTTGTTGTGGTGGAAGAAGGTATTTCTAAACACCAGCTATGACCACATGTCCATTTGCAAAAATTAAGACTGTAATTATTATGAGTATTTTTTCCTTGTGCATGTGCATCAAGTATTTTTGTTTTCTTCTCTTATAAAATACAAGATGTAATTAGGGCTAATGTGTCTTTGATTGTACTTGTGTTAGTTGTATCATGTTACATGCAAGTATGACTTCATAATTGTCTTTATAAAGAGATTATACATGGTTTGAGGAGATATATACAGGTGCCAAGTTGACAGGGGGTGGACTGTGATGGTTAGGTTTGTGTGTCAACTTGGCTGAGTCATGATTCTCAGTGGTTTGGTAGTTATGATGTAGTTTGACAGTTTTGTGGTGATGCAGTTTGGCCGTTATGCAATAATGTAGTCAACTCCATGATGAGATCTGCTATGAGAAGCCAATCAGGAATGAGAGTTTCCTTGGGGGTGTGGCCTGCCTCCAGTATATAAGTGGGTGTTCCAGCAAGGCTTTCATTCTGGATCCTGCATCCAGCTCATCATCATATGACATCCAGTTCCTAGGACTTGAGCGAGCAGCTTACCTGCTGATCTTGGGATTTGTCAGCCTCCGCAGCCTGTGAGCCAGCACCTTGCTGTCTGACCTGCCAATCTTGGGTTCATCAGCTCCTGTGGCTACAAGAGTCAGGAAAAGCCTTCAGCCTGACACCTGATCCCTGGACTTGAGACTTGTAAGCATCTACAACCATGTGAGTCATTTCATTGAGATACCTCTCTCTCTCTATCTGTCTATCTATATATATACCCCATTGCTGTTGAGTTGATTCTGACTCATAGTAACCCTATAGGACAGAGTGGAACTGCCCCATAGGGTTTCCAAGGAGTGCCTGGTGGATTCTAACTACCAACTTTTTGGTTAGCAGCCAAACTCTTAACCACTACACCACTAGGGTTTCCATATATATGTATTTGCTTCACTGGTTTTGTTTCTCTAGAGAATCCAGCCTAAGCAGAGTTCCAGGATAAATAAAAGAAGACACATAAGTTTTGGCCAACAAAATCTTTACTGCCCTATGTCATTGACCATACCATGGGAATTTAGGAAATGTCTCAGCCCAAGCTTGCCAAGAGAAAGAAACTTTCATGCAGATGTTATAAGCTCCATTAATGACAATATTGTCCATATCGTTCCATCATCACAGAAACCCTCACAACAAGTGAGACAAAAGGAGAAATCCAATGAGATTTCAAATGCCACGTCAACTGGATTCAGGTTCAGAAGACCAGTAGATTCAATATTGTACACTGAAGATTTTAGGTTATTTTACATTTCATTTGGTCCAAATGTGGAGAATATGAAAGCAATTTTCAATCAATTAATGGGAACAAAAATCAAAGGAAGAGGAAAAAAAGTGAGAATCAGTATGCAAACCAATTGCCATTTGAATCTAGCAGGGCTTAAAGAGACAATAACAGGGATGAGGATTGATTTCTAAAGTTTTCTGCTTTTTACTATAATTCCTAACCATGGAGGTATAATCAACTGTAATGAGGAAGACTGCAGGAGAGAGTATGTGTACTAATGCCAGGTTGGTTATCTGTCCATGCCCATCCATGACCTTGAATAGTTGCAACATTATCAGATTTACCTTTTCTTTAAATATTTACTTCAACTCTGCTTTCAAGTCATCTGTTCCTGGTGCCATTTACAAAGGACAAAGCCCTCCTGGAGTTGGAGAAGTTACCAAATCACCTGAAGCAAGGAACTTACACCTCAAGAAAAACATTCAAGTACAAGTCTTTAAAGAGGAATTTCAGAATAATGGAAAGGATGCTACTAGGAAAATCCAACAGAATTTCCCCCTTAAAGTAAACCTCAAGGTTTAATAATTCTTCAAAAGAACCACGAAGTTTTACAGACATTTATGCATATAAGAAGACAGTTAGTTTGGTTCTGTAGAATTTAGCTATAACCATTCCAGAAACAAAGTGTTGGAAACCCGCAGAGTAAGAGTACACCACTTAAATAGATCACAATGCCTGAAAGTTGTGCAATGCAGTGGCCCAGACCTGATCACTCTAATTCTATTTAGAAGAGCTATGGAGAGAGCGAATAGTGAACCTGTGAAGGTGGCGATTGTAATGAAGAGCTTCTTTGGAGAAAAAGGAACTGTAAAGCAGTTCAGTAAATGCTGTGATTCTTAGTGTGTCCTTGAGTCTACCCTGGACTCAAACTTGAGGCTGGTTTTTAAGGCCAGCTTAAAATAAACAAAATAAAAGTGTTTGTTGTTATTGTTTTATTTCAATCATAAATAGTAAATGTGGACACAAATTATATTTTTGTGAGCCTAAATGAGTGAAATAAACATGTTAATGCAAAGCTGGATGATGTTCCCAAAATGATGTATTTTATACAATGTAAACCATCTTCTTTACAGAGAGATGTCCTGCTCAACCAGGAGCCTTGGTGGTGTAGTGGTTAAGTGCTGAAAGATCAGTGGTTCGAACTCACCAGCTGCTCCTTGGGAGAAAGATGTGGCAGTCTGCTTCTGTAAAGATTTACAGCCTTGGAAACCCTATAGGGCAGTTCTACTCTGACCTATAGGGTTGCTATGAGTTGGAATCAACTTGACAGCAACGAGTTTGAGTTTGTTTGTTTGTTTGTTTGTTTTAGTTTTTGTCCTGCCTAACATGCTAAGGGAGAAATTTATTGCAGAGAAAGACATGAAACCCAGAAGATACCAGGAATTCACCAAGAATTGAAGGACCATTTCACATATAAGGAAGAAATAAGCCCTCCAGAGAACAGAGAAGTAGATGATATTAGGTTGCCTGTGCCTCCTGATGGTCAGGTTGGTCACTGACTACAAATGAGAATATAGTCATCAATCATTCCAAAAGTGGTCTCGAATTTGTCAGGAAGAATTACCAAGTCTCATAGCCATAGTTAATGCTATTCTTTCAATTAAGCTATCTTTATACATCATCAGAGGACCATTCTGCCTGTGATCTGGCTACTTTAAAACCAGTTAATCAATACTGCCTAGTCAATTTTGACTCACAGTGACCCCATGCATGTCAGAATAGAACTATGCTTCCTAGGATTCTCAATGACTGATTTTTGGGAAGTAGATCACCATGACTTTTTTCTAAGGTGTCTCTGGGTACACTCAAACTCCAACTTTTTGGTTAGAAATTTAGTGCATTAACCATTTGCAACACCCAGGGACTTTTTAATGTATTACCAAAGAAACCAAAACCAAACTCACCTCCTTCAAGTTGACTCCAACTCATAGCAGCCTCATAGGGCTTCCAAGGCTGTAAATCTCTATGGAAGGAGACTGCCACATCTTTCACCTGCAGAGCCACTGGTGGTTTCAAACTGCAGACGTTTTGGTTAGCAGTCGATCACTTTAGCCACTGCACCACCAGGGTTCTTTTAATGTATTACAGACTACTACAATTTATAATAGGCTGAGCTTTAATGAATATATGTTGTTGTTGTTGTTAGTTGCTATCAAGTCAATTCGGACTCATGGAGACCCTATATGTGCAAAGCAGAACTGCTGGATGGGGTTTTCAAGGCTGTGAACTTTCAAAAGCAGATCACCAGGCCTGTCTTTCGAGGTGCCTCTGGATGGGTTTGAACCATCAGCATTTGGGATAGTAGTCAAGTGCTTATGCATTTGCACCACCCAGGGACTTGAATGAATATATGCATTCCAAAACTGATAACTTGACTATCTCAGTGATTTGAGCACCTTGAAATAAAGCATATTAATAGAGGAAAATGGGTCATGAAAAAACATACAATTGATGACCAAATTATTAACATACTACCTATAGAGTACCATTGTCTCGTGAGGAAGGACATCTAGTTAAATGCGGTATTTTATTGTAAGGGATTAATATTTTAAGGAAAGGTATTCGTTGATCATTTTATCTGTATCATTAACAGATGTTATATATTTTTCTACCACATTGGAGCAGGTGGTGTAGATATTTAAGACAGTCTAGCTTACAAAGAACTTTGGTTAAAACAGCCATGGTGTGTAGACTTAAAATATTGTGAATAAAAGAGTAAATAAAAAATTAAAACCAAATTATTTTCAGAAATCTTTAACAGATTTCCATTCATTGCTCTCTTTGGTCAGAAGTATTTGATATAGCCACTTCTGACTTCAAGGAAGGCTTTTTTTTTTTTTTTTTTTTTTTTGTAAACTGGGAACATTGATGATCCAAACAGAAGTGAATGTCTGTTAGTAAAATAGAGAAGAATGGGATAATTTTTGTCTTAGCTGTACCAAAAATATATATATTAAAAAAAATGGGTGACTTTAAAGAACAGAAATTTGTTTTCTCACAGTTCAGGAGGCTAGACAGCTGAATTCAAGGTGTGTCTCTAGGGGGAGGCCCTTTTATGTCTATTTCAGCTTCTAGTAGCCTTCTGTAATTTTTGGTGTTCTTGAGCTTGTAGATGTATATATCTGTCTTCACATGGTGACTTCCACTTGTGTGTCTCTGTGTCTATTTTACTCTTTTTATAACTCACAAGTAATTAGTTTAGAGACCACCTTACTAGGGTATAGCTATGGCTGTTAACCAAAAGGTTGGCAGTTCAAATCTACCAGCTGCTCCTTGGAAACTCTATGGGGCAGTTCTACTCTGTCCTATAGGGTCACTATGAGTCAGAGTTGACTTGACAGCAACGAGTTTACTAGGGTATAACCTAGTTAACATAACTGTGTGAACTAGTCCAGGGAGACTAAGATCACCCACTTTTGATGCCGAATTGTGTGGTGGATAACAAACTCCACTCCACACTCCAGCTGCATCCTATGGAAATCTTAGCTTCTCCCTGATCCCCATTTCAGACCCCAGCTGCCCACAAAGCCACCCTAGTCACCCAGGGCTGGGTCAGTGTATACTGGCCTGAAGCTTGGGAGTCCACATGATTTTGTCTACTTCAGACCAGCTGGCTCAAAACCTGAGTTTTCTTCTACCCTGTCAGGGTACCAGCTGCAAGCCTAGGAGTCCACATAACTCCCTCCACTTCACACCAGCAGGCTCTCCCTTCTCTGTTGGGTCCCATAGTTTTTTTGGTTTTTTTTTTAATTGTTGTAATTAAATCAAGTTTACATTTTAAGTTAGTCTCCCATAAAAAAAAAAATTTTTTTTTTAATACATTGTGATGAGACTCCAACCATTCACCCCATTCTGTGACAGCACACTCTTCCCCTCCACCCCTGATTCCCCATGAGCATTCAACCAGCTCTTAACTCTCTCTGCCTTCCCATCTCACCTCTGGACAGAAGCTGCCCCTTTGGTCTCTTGTATCTACATGACTAAGAGGCACATTCTTCACAAGTATCACTTTATGTCCCACCGTCCAGTCCAATCCCTGTCTGAAGAGTTGGCCTCGGAAATTATTTTAGTTCTGGGCTGATAGAGAGTCCAGGGCCCATGCTCTCCAGGGTGCCTCCAGTCTCAGTCAGACCATTAGTCTGGTCTTCTTACTAGAATTTGAGTTCTGCACCCCATCCTTCTATTGCTCCATCAGGGACCCTCTATTGTGTTCCCTGTCAGGACGTTCATTGGTGGTAGCCAGGCACCATCTAGTTCTTCTGGTCTCAGGCCGATGAAGTCTCTGGTTTATGTGGCCTATTCTGTCTCTTGGGCTAATAATTTCCTTGTGTTTTTGGTGTTCTTTGTTCTCCTTTACTCCAAGTGGTTGGGACCAATTGATGCATCTTAGATGGCTGCTTGCAAGCTTTTAAGACCCCAAACACCACTCACCAAAGTAGGATGCAGAACATTTTCTTAATAAGCTTTGTTGTGCCAATTGACCTGGATGTCCCCTGAAAGCATGGTCTGCAGACCCCATACCCCTGCTACTCTATCCCTCAGAGTATTTGATTGTATTCAGGAAACTTCTTAGCTTTGGTTTAGTCCAGTTGTCCTGGCTTCCCCTGTAGTGTGTGCTGTCCTTCCCTTCACCTAAGATGATTCTTATCTACTACCTAGTTAGTGAATAACCCTCACCCTCCCTCCCCTCCCTCGTAATCATCAGAGAATGTTTTCTTCTGTGTTTAAACCTTTTCTTGAGTTCTCATAATAGTGGTCTTATACAGTATTTGTCCTCTGTGACTGACTAAATTCACTCAGCATAATAAGTTCCAGATTCCACCATGTTATACGATGTTTCACGGCTTCATCATTGTTCTTTATCGTTGCATAATATTCCATTGTGTGGATATACCATAATTTGTTTATCCATTCGTCTGTTGATGGGCACCTAGGTTGCTTCCATCTTTTTGCTATTGTGAACAGTGCTGCAATGAACATGGGTGTGCATATATCTATTCATGTCATGGCTCTTGTTTCTCTAGGATTTGTCCAAGGAGCGGGATAGCTGGATCATATGGTACTTCTATTTCTAGCTTTTTTAAGGAAACGCCAAATCGATTTCCAAAGTGGTGTACCATTTGACATTCCCACCAACAGTGTATAAGTGTTCCAGTCTCTCCACAACCTCTCCAGCATTTATTATTTTGTGTTTTTTGGATTAATGCTAGCTTTGTTGGGGTGAGGTGATATCGCATTGTAGTTTTGATCTGCATTTCTCTGACGGCTGATGATCGTGAGCATTTCTTCATGTGTCTGTTAGCCGCCTGAATATCTTCTTTGGTGAAGTGCCTGTTAAGATCCTTTGCCCATATTTTAATTGTGTTATTTGTCTTTTTATTGTTCAGGTTTTGCAGTATCTTGTAGATTTTAGAGATTAGACCCTGATTGGATTTGTCGTAGCCAAAAATTTTTTCTCAGTCTGTAGGCTGTCTTTTTACTCTTTTAATGAGCATAAGTGTTTGATTTTTAGGAGCTCCCATTTATCTGGTCTCTTTTCTGGTGCTTGTGCATTGTTACTTATGGTTCGTATTGTGTTTATGCCATGTATTAGGGCTCCTAGCATTGTCCCTATTTTTTCTTCTATGATCTTTATCATTTTTGATTTTATATTTAAGTCTTTGATCCATTTTGAGTTAGTTTTTGTACATGGTGTGAGGTATAGGTCTTGTTTCAGTATTTTGCATATAGTTAACCAGTTATGCCAGCACCATTTTTTAAAGAGACTGTCTTTTCCCCAATTAATGGACTTTGGGCCTTTGTCAAATATTAGCTGCTCATAGGCGGATGAGGTTATATCCGGATTCTCAACTCTGTTCCATTGTTCTGTGTATCTGTTGTTGTACCAGTACCAGGCTGTCTTGACTACTGTGGCAGTATAATAGGTACTAAAATCAGGTAGTGTAAAACCTCCCACTTTGTTCTTCTTCTTGAGTAATGCTTTGTTTATTGCGGGCCTCTTCCCTTACCATATGAAGTTGGTGATTTGTTTCTCTATCTCATTAAAAAATGCTGGTGGTATTTGGATTGGGATTGCATTGTATCTGTAGATTGCTTTGGGTAGAATTAATATTTTCACTATGTTGAGTCTACCTATCCATGATCAAGGTATATTTTTCCACTTATGCAGGTCTCTTTTAGTTTCTTGCAGTAGTGTCTTGTAGTTTTCTCTGTATAGATCTTTTACCGCTCTGGTTAGATTTATTTCCAAGTATTTTATCTTCTTGGGGGTTATTATAAATGGTATTGATTTAGTGATTCCTCTTCAAGTTTCTCTTTGTTGGTGTAAAGGAATCCAATTGATTTTTGTATGTTTATCTTGTATCCTGAAACTTTGCTGAAACCTTTTATTAGTCCCAGTAGTTTTCTTGTGGATTCTTTGGGTTTTCTGAGTATAAGATCATATCATCTGCAAATAGAGATATTTTGACTTCTTCCCTACCTATTTGGATGCCCTTTATTTCTTCTTCTAGCTTAATTGCTCTGGCTAGTACCTCCAGCACAATGTTGAATAATAGGGTGATAGAGGGCGTCCTTGTCTGGTTCCTGTTCTCAAGGGGAATGCTTTCAAAGTCTCTCCATTTAGGATGATGTTGGCTGTTGGTTTTGTATAAATTCCCTTAATTATATTGAGGAATTTCCCATCTATTCCTATTTTATTGAGAGTTTTTATCATGAATGGCTGTTGGACTTTGTCGAATGCCTTTTCTGCATTGATTGATAAGATCATGTGGTTCTTGTCTTTTGTTTTCTTTATATGATGGATTACATTGATTGTTTTTCTAATGCTGAACCATCCCTGTATACCTGGTATAAATCCCACTTGGTCGTGGTGAATGTTTTTTTGATATCTTGCCGAAGTCTATTGGCTAAAATTTTGTTGAGGATTTTTGCATCAATGTTCATGAGGGATATCAGTCTATAATCTTCTATTTTTGTGGTGTCTTTACCTGGTTTTGGTATCAGGGTTATGCTGGCTTCATAAAATGAGTTTGCGAGTATTCCATCCTTTTATATGCTCTGAAATACCTTTAGTAGAAGTGGTGTTATCTCTTCTCTGAAAGTTTGGTAGAATTCTCCAGTGAAGCCATCCAGGCCAGGGCTTCTGTTTGTTGGCAGTTTTTTTTTAATAACCTTTTCAATCTCTTCTTTTGTTATGGATTTATTTAGTTGTTCTACCTTTGTTTGTGTTAGTTTAGGTAGGTAGTGAGTTTGTAGAAATTTGTCCATTTCCTCTAGATTTTCAAATTTGTCAGAGTACAGTTTTTCCTAGTAATCTGTTATGATTCTTCTTTTTTTTTATTGTACTTCAGGTGAAGGTTTACAGAACAAATAGTTTCTCATTAAACAGTAGTACACATATTGTTTTACGACATTGGTTAATGACCCCACAACAAGTCAACCTCTCCGTTCTCAACTTTTTTTTTTTTTGTGAAAATATACGTAACCAAAGATACACCATTTCAAAAATTTCTACATGCACAGTTCAGTGACATCGACTATGCTCTTCCAATTGCACCGCTATTCTCACTCTAGGTGAAGGTTTGCAGAACAAAATAGTTTCTCACTAAACAGTTAATACACATGTTGCCCTATGACAATGGTTAACAACCCCACTACATGTCAACATTGTCCTTACACAACCTTGGGTTCCCTATCACCAGCTTTCCTGTCCCCTTTTGCCTTCTAGTCCTTGTCCCTGGACTGCTGTGCCTCATTAGCCCTGTTTTGTTTTATGGGGCTGTCCAATCCCCGGCTGAACGGTGAACCTCAGAAGTGACTGCAACGTTGAGCTAAAAGGTGTGTGGGGGACATACTCTTGGCGTTTCTCCAGTCTATTTCAGGCCAGTAAATCTGGTCTTTTTGTCTGTGTTAGAATTTTGTTCTCCATCCTTCTCCAGCTCTGTCCAGAACCCTCTGTTGTGATCCCAGTCAGAGCAGTCAGTGGTGGTAGCTGGGCACCATCTAGCTGTACTGGACTCAGTCTTGGGGAGGCCTTGGTAGCTGTGGTCCATTAGTCCTTTGGACTAATCTTTTCCTTGTATCTTGTTCTCTTCATTCTCCCTTGCTCCCGAAGGGGTGAGACCACTGGATTATCTTAGATGGCTGTTCACAGGCTTTTAAGACCCCAGATGCTACTCAACAAGGTAGAATGTAGAACACTGTCTTTATAAACTGTGTTATGCCAATTGAGCCACATGTTCCCCGAGACCATGATCCCCACAGCCCTCCACCCAGCAATTCAGTCCCTCGGGGAGTTTGGATGTGTTTATGGAGCTTCCATGACCTTTCCTTGTCGAATTTGTGCTAGTTTCCCCTGTATTGTGTACTGTCTCACCCTTCACTCAAGATACCACTTATCTATTCCCTGTTTAGTAGTTCCCCCCCACCCTTCCCATCCCTGGTAACCAACAAAGATTGTTACATTTTGTGTGTGAACTTTTTCATAGGTTTTTAAAATAGAGGTCTCATACAATATTTGTCCTCTTGTGATTGACTTATTTCACTCAGCATAATGTCCTCCAGTTTCATCCAAGTTATGAGATGCTTCACAGATTCATTGTTCTTCTTTCTCCATTGTGTGTATGTACCATAGTTTGTTTATCCATTCATCTGTTGATGGGCATCTAGGTTGTTTCCATAGTTTCGCTATTGTGAACAATGCTGCCATGAACATAGGTGTGCATATGTCTATTCGAGTGACGACTCTTATTTCTCTAGGATATATTCCTAGGAGTGGGATTGCTGGATCAAATGGTATGTCTATTTCTAGCTTTCTGAGGAAGCACCATATAATTTTCCAAAATGGTTGTATCATTTTGCATTCCCACCAGCAGTGCATAAGTGTTCCGATCTCCTTGCAACCCTCCAACATTTGTTATTTCTATTGTTTTTGATTCATTCCAGTAATGCCGGGGTGAGATGGTATCTCATTGTGGTTTTAATTTGCATTTCTCTAATGGCTGGTGAGCACTAGCATTTCCTCATACATCTGTTGGCCACTTGAATGTCTTCTTTGGTGAAGTGTCTGTTCATTTCCTTTGCCCATTTTTTAATAGGATTATTTGTCTTTTTCTTGTAGAGGTGTTGGATTTTCTTGTAGATTATGGAGATTAGACCTTTGTCTGACTTGTAGTGTCCAAAAATTTTTTCCCAGTCTGTAGGTTCTCCTTTTACTCTTTTGGTGAAGTCTTTTGAAAAGCATAGGTATTTGATTTTTAGAAGATCCCAGTTATCTAGCTTATCTGCTGGGGTTTGTGTGTTGATAGTTATGGTTTGTATCCTGTCAATGCCATGTGTTAGGGCCTGTAGCATTGGTCCTATTTTTTCTTCTATGAACTTTATAGTTTTGGGCTTTATATTCAGGTCTTTGATGCATTTTGAATTAGCTCTTGTATATGGCGTGAGGTATGGGTCATGTTTCATTTTTTTGCAGATGGATATCCAGTTTTGCCAGCACCTTTTGTTAAAAAGACTGTCTTTTCCCCATCTGGTGGACTTTGGGCCCTTATTGAAGATCAGGTGACCGTAAGTGGATGGATTTACATCTGGGTTCTCAATTCTGTTCCATTGGTCAATGTATCTGTCGTTGTACCAGTACCAGCCTGTTTTGACTACCGTAGTTGTATAGTATATTCTGAGGTCAGGTAGTGTGAGTCCTCCAACTTTATTCTTCTTCTTCAGTAGTGCTTTACTTATTCGGGGCTTCTTCCCTTTCCAAATAAAGTTAATGATTAGTTTTTCCATCTCTTTGAAGAATGTTGTTGTATTGAATTGGGATTGCATTGTATTTGTAAATTGCTTTGGGTAGAATTGTCATTTTCACCATGAGCATGGTATGTTTCTCCATTTATGTAGATCCCTTTGGGTTTCTTGCAGTAGTTTTTGTAGTTTTCTTTGTATAAGTCTTTTATATCCCTGGTCAGATTTATTCTTAAGTATTTTATTTTTTTAGGGGCTATTGTAAATGGTATTGTTTTCCTGATTTCCTTTTCATCATTCTCTTTATTGGTGTATAGGAATCCAACTGATTTTTGTATGTTTATCTTGTATCCTGCTACTCTGCTAAATCTATTAGTTCCAGTAGATTTCTCGTGGAGTCTTTAGGGTTTTCTATGTATAGAAGTGTGTACTTTGCAGCTGTTGGATGAAGTGTTCTATATATGTCTATGAGGCCAAGTTGGCTGATGGTGCCCTTTAATTTTTCTGTATCTTTGCTGAGTTTCTTCTTAGATGTTCTGTCCTTTACCAAGAGTGGTGTGTTGAAGTCTCTTACTATTATTGTGGAACTGTCAATTTCTCTTTTCAGTGTTGTTAGAGTTTGTTTTATGTATTTTGGAGCCCTGTCATTGGATGCGTAGATGTTTACTATGGATCGTCCCCTTAATCATTATATAGTGTCCTTGTTTGTCTTTTATGACCGACTTTGTTTTAAAGTCTATTTTATCTGAGATTAGTATTGCCATTCCTGCTCTTTTTTTTGTAATTGTTAGCTTGATATATTTTTTCCCAACATTTGATTTTTCATAAATTCATGTCTTTGTTTCTAAAGTGTGTCTTTTGTAGACAGCATATTGATGGATCCTGTTTTTTTATCCATTCTGTCACTCTCCATCTCTTTATGGGTGCATTGATTCCATTTACATTCAGTATAATTATTGATGGATGTGATTTTGTTGCTTTCATTTTGTAGTGCTTTTTTTTTGTGGTGCTGACGTTTTCTTTGTTCCTCTTATTCTTCTGTGCTGAATTCCTTTTGTTTGTAGACTTTTTTCATTTCTTTTGTTTTTGTAGGTTTTGTTTTTCCTAAGACTTTATGTTTTTCCTCTTTATTTTTATGAGTATGTTTGTTAACTTTCTTTGTGGTTGCCATGAAATTTATCCATATCTTTCTAAGTTTGAAGCAGTCTATTATTATTTGGTATTGCCTTGCCTTCCTCTCCATTAGAAGGTTCTATACCTACACCATTTATTCCCTCTTTTATTGTTCTGATGTTGTTGTCATTGAGAGTCCTTGAGAGTTCATTTCCTAGATTGTTATCTGGCTGGTACTATCCTGTGTCCTAGATTCAGCCTGTGAGCTGAAGTTGCTTGTTCTCAGATCGAAGAACTCCCTTTAATAATTCTTGTAAGTTTGGTTTGGTTTTTATGTATTCCCTTAATTTCTTTTTATCTGGAAATGTCCTAATTTCAGCATCATATTTGAATGAGAGTTTTTCAAGATACATTATTCTTGGTTGGCAATTTTTTTCTTTCAAGGTTTTATATATGTCATACCATTGCCTTCTTTTCTTCATGGTTTCTGCCAAATAATCTGAGCTTAGACTTATTTTTTCTCCTCTCTGTGTGACTTATTGTTTTTCATGAGCTGCTTTGAGGATTCTTTGTCTTTGGTTTTGGCAAGTGTGATTATGATATGCCTTGGTGATTTTCTTTTGGGGGTCTATAGTATATGGGGTTCGTTGAGCTTCTTGGATGGTCAGCTTTTCATCTTTCATGATATTGGGGAAGTTTTCTGTCGGCAGTTCTTCAATGATCCTCTTTGTGTTTTCTGTTTTCTCCCCCTGTTCTGGTACTCCGATCACTTGTAAATTTTTGCTTTTGATTATATCCCACATAACTCTCAGGGTCTCTTCATTTTTCTTTGTTCTTTTTTCTGAGTTATCCTCAAACAGAGTTGGATGCAAGTGTTTGTCTTCAATTCCACTGATCCTGTCTTCCACCGTTTCAAATCTGCTCCTCATCCCTTCTACATCAGTGTCCATTTCTGAAATCTTGTTGTTTATCTTTTGGATTTCTAATTGTTGTTTTTGTATAATTTCTAGTTGTGAATTTATTTTGGCATTTTGTTCCTGCATTATTTTCCTGAATTGTTCCAATTTTTGTCTGTATTTTCCATGAATTTGTCTGCCTTTTCCATGAATTTGTCTATTTTTTCCTCATTTTTGTCTACTTTTTGCTTCAACTCTGGATAATTCTGAGTATGAGAGATTTGAATTCCCTATCAGGTAGTTCTAGTGCCTTCTCTTCCACTGGAAAGTCATCTGGTGTTTTATTTTGGATGCCTACTGGAATCATCCTGTCCTGTTTTTGTAAATGTTTTGATATTGTCTGCTTTCTTTGGGGCATTCAGTTCTTATTTTTCTCATTTACTGTTTATAGGTTTGTTTGTTTCTTCCTTTTTTTTTTTTTTATTTGGCTATGTCTGAGCAGGTGGGCTGTGTGTTCTTTGTTTGTTCATCTGTGGACATGATAGCTTTCACCTCCTTCTCCAATTGGCAGGGTCAGCAGCTTAGATATGGTACAGCAGGGCAGGTCTATCTGAAAAGGAGTTACTGGGATGGGTTGTTTGTGGCTCTTCCTGCAGCCACCAGGGCAGGTCAGTAATCAGTGCAGGGCAGGTTCCGGTAGGCAATCCCTGTGCTGCTTGGTGGTGTGATGTTAAGTGTACGGTGCAGGTAGGCAGGATGGAGGGGGGAGATTGTTATGTGTGGAGGTAAGATGGATATGGGAGTGAGGAGATAGGAACAGGAGCCAAAAACATACAAACAAACAAAAAAGAGTGCTAGGGGAGCTTGCCGTTGGAGTGGAGAGATGAGAGACTATGAAATGGAGAAAAACAAAAAAAGGAAGAAGAAGGAAAAAAAGAAAAGAATGAATAAATAATAATTAGAAAGAAAAAAGAAAAACAAAGCTCCCAGTGATCCCACCATTTCAGGTATGAGGTCTGGGGAAGTTGTTCTCAGGTGTTGCAGTACAGCCTTGCTAGAAGGCATAGAGGTATTCAGTGCCAAGTATTCAGGGAACAGGAAGAGAAGGAAGGTATAGAGAGATGAGAAACTGAGTAATGAAGAAAGACAAAAAGGGAAAAAGAGGGAAAAGAAAACAAAACAAATGAAAGAAAAAAGAGAGCAAGAAAAGCCCCCCAAAAAACAGAAAAAAAAAATCATGAAGAAAGAAATTCTCTCAGGATCCCTCTGCGCATTGGGGCATGCTGAGGGGAGTAACTCCTGAGCCACTTAGTACTGCCAGGCCAGAATGGGCTCCCAACTCGAGAAAAAGAAAAGAAAAAAAACAAACAAACAAAAGCCCCAGGGTCCCACCAGCATGGGAGCCCAAAGAGGGAAGCAGTTCCACACTCGAACAGAGCTCTGCAGCCCCTTAGGAAGAAGGAAAGATGGCGCACAGAGCCAGGTATTTGAGCAAAAGGAGGGGGAGGTGGTGAGAAGTAAGGAAGAAATCAAAAGAAGCCGAAAAAGCAACACCAGCAGCCAATCAAATGGCACTCAGGGAGCTGGCCAGTGTGGGCAGGTGGAATCCAAGTAGCTGGTGCTTCCCGGCCAAGAGACTGTGGCCACAGGAAGCAGAGGAGGCCGAGTGGGGGTGAAGAAGGGTGGGGGTTGGGAAAGCGTATATTGCAAATTATCAGTTGTTTTGTCTCCTGCTGGAAGCTCCGTGAAGCTGCTTTCTCATACCCCCGATTTGCTGGTCTCTGATAGGAGTCCAAGATGGCAGATCCACACTGCGTTAGCTGACAGGGGACCTCTGCACGAATCCCTCCTCGCTCTCCATTCTCTGTTCTTTTGTCAGTTTTCTCACTCCGTTTGGTGCTTGGCTGAGTTCTTTATCTCTTTGTTTGATGTTTTAGGGTTTCTGGATTGCTGTTTTCTCTGTTTGGCTTAGTTTTTTGGACCTTTGCTGTGTAGGGACAGCTTGGTGTTTCTGCCTAGAGTGCCATTTTGTCAGAAGTGTTATGATTCTTTTAATTTCAGTTGGGTCTGTTGTGATATCACCCTTCTCATCTCTTATACGTGTTATCTGCTTCCTCTCTTGTTTGTCGTTTGTCAGTTTGGCCAATGGTTTATCAATTTTGTTGATCTTTTAAAGAACTGGCTTTTGGACTTGTTAACTCTTTCAATTGTTTTTCTATTCTCTATTTCATTTAATTCTGCTCTAATTCTTATTATTTCCTTCCTTCTAGTGCCTGTGGGCTTCTTTTGCTGCTCTGTTTCTACTTGTTCCAGTTGTAGGGTTAATGGTTTGATTATGACCCTTTCTTCTTTTTGGATGTGTGCATTTATTTGGGTCCCATAGTTTGCTGTAATGGCTTGTAGACCTCACTGGAGACACCATGCCTGTGATAACAGCATTAATATAATAAAAAAATGATACAAATGAAAAGACACATAGTGTGAGATTTGAGAGGGGTCACAGCATATAGCTTTAAGTCCCAAAGAGGGACATGCTGCCTTCTCCTGGGCAAGGTCACCAAAAGGAAGCTCCCTGAGCCTCCATCTTCCAGAGTTTTTTTGGTTCTCACCACGTGGCCATGATAGCTTACATCATGCCTCTTCAGGCTGAGCTCTGTGCCTCCAGGTGGTCCCTCTTGGGTTACTCAGCCCCTCACTTATTAGTCCCAGGTGTTGGTAAAGCATGAAAGTACCGAGACCAAAGGACAAATGGCTTTCTGAAAGATGATTCCACACCTCGCAATAACAAAGAAAACCGTATTCCCAAACAGGATTGCATCCACATGTATAAGGGCCAGAACATAATATGTTTTTTAGGAGGCACAATTTAATCCATTATCAGTTTGGTAGGAAACTTGTACTAGCAGTGTCTGCCACATGCACCACGCTCTCACATTATATAAATTAACTTGGTTGACGATTGGTTTTCATTGAAGAAAAAAACTCGGATACCAGTAAAAAATTCCACTTAACGCTTGAGAAATTACTCAGTGATGATACTTTTCTGTATACAGTGCCCCTTGTTGCAATGAGAGGCAGTAAAGAAGGAGATGGACAGCTGAGTTTTTGTTTCTTTGTTTTCTTTTTAATATGCAATGTGCTGTGAGAACATTTTTGATATCCCGCTAGAATTAATGTCAAATCCTCAGCTTTGATTTTATGAGTTCACTCTTTGGGAGTGACTCATGATAAACCAATTAAAAAAAAAAAAACATTTAGCTTGGGTACCACCACTGACCACCTTGACAGGGAACACAACAGAGTGTCTGGGGCGGAGTGGGAGAAAAGGGTGGAACAGAACTCAGATTCACGCAAAAAGACCAGACTTAATGGTCTGACAGAGACTGGAGTAACGTCTGAAACTATGGCCCCTGGACGCTCTGTTAACCAGGGCTGAAACCATTCCCCAAGCCCTCTCTTCAGACAAAGATTAGATAGGACTATAAAACATAAAATAATACTCATGAAGAGTGTGCTTCTTGGTTCAATCAGATACATGAGAGCAAATGGGAGGTCCCTGTCCGGAGGCAGGATGAGAAAGCAGGAAGGGACAGGAACTGGCTGAATGGACACAGGGAACCCATGATGAAAGGGGGAGTGTACTGTCACATTGTGGGGATCACAACTAATGTCATAAAACAATATGTGTTTAGATTTTTGTATGAGAAATTAACTTAAACTGTAAACTTTCACCTAAAGCACAGTAAAAAAGAAAAAACATATATTTAAATACATTAACTTTTTTTATTAAATTAAGATGGATAATACTTTTTTAGTGACCAAAACTATCATTATCCAAAACCAAAACCAAACCTGTTTCCACTGAATCGATTGTGATTCATGGCAACCCCATGTGTTACAGAGCACAGTCATACACCATAGGGTTTTATTGACTGTAATCTTTACGGAAGCAGATTGCCAAGCCTTTCTTCTGCAATACCACTGAGTGAGTTTGAACTGATAAACTGTCAGTTAATAGTCAAGTGCAAACTTTGTATCACCTAGGAATAATTATCCAATGTACCCTTAAACATGGTAAAGTATACGATGTATTTTAGAACAGTATTTTGAAGTGTGTTAAGTGCTCAATCATGTAAGTTCCCTTTTCCTTCCTTACCAAATCCTAGGATACTTGGGAAACCAAATCAGAAATAATAAGGTTGTCTAGAAAGTATTAACTTATAGCCAAAGAAATAAATTGGACATATATGATACAGACCATGTGGAGCCCAGAGAATGGTCATTATCCCAGACTACGCAGCTTTGATGAGCAAAAAACTTATTTTTCATATAATCTTTCTCTCTTCCTTTTTCTGTGAGGATAAACTTTGGCAATGATGCTTTCTGATCTCTGTCTCTAGTCTCTGATCCCTAAAATACATGCTAGTCAACAACTTACCTCTATTTATAACATTTCTTTATGATAAACATATTAAAGTTTTCTATATTTCTTCCTTTTTAGGGGTACTCACTTGTCTCCTTACCAATTTCAGGAAAACATCCCAACCCATCAGCAGTACACTTATATCTTATTTCTGGGAAAATCTTATTTCCTGGGAGGAGGATTGATATCATCTATTCTTATTTTATTATATTAACTTATATTCAAAAAATAATATTTTCCTATCCTGTCTTGTGATTCCAGTTGTTTTCCTGATTGAGGCTGTGCCACTCAGTATCCGCTGCATAGTCTATTCTTTGGAAACAATCTAATGTTTAATCTTAGAAAAGCCCCGCTAATGAACTAGAGATTGACACAGTAATTGTTGTGTCAATGGGAAAAACATCCAAGGGGTGAGGGGTGTAGGTTTCTCTTGTTTCATTTTGATAGTAGCAATCAAACTTCTAATTAAAATTAGGCACTCAATTGCTTCCTAAATGATTCTGGTGACTTCATTAATCTTCAGTGATGAGCTACCTCTGTAATATTTAATATCTCAACAAGACAAGCCGCATATTTTCAAGCATGAGTCAAGTTTCAGTCAGCCCTCAGAAATTCCTGGACACCAGGAATCAATTGCTTCCTTTGTATGATGACAGGCATTTTTTTTCAGACACAGTTCATGTCCTAAACAGACTGAATGCTTGTCTAGCATTGTACACTCCCAGAGGGCAGACACCAGTGGCAGCTCTAATGCATTTTAGCTCATTTGAAGGAGCACTGAGAGGAGGTGACAAAGCTGCTCATCAACTCTCCCAGGCACTCGGCTGAAACTCCTTGGTATCCAGGGTGGAGAAGCTACTTTCAGAGGGTAGAAGTGTCTGTTATACCCCTGAGGTGAGAGTTGCCTCCTTGTAGGGACTGTGCCTCTAAAGAACAATTTTATCATAACATATAAATTGCTTTTCTCATGTAACCCTATCCCCTGGGTAATCTCATACATGATACCCTCATGCTCCTAATCTTTATCTCCAGTCCAGTTCTCTCTCTTGTGCTCCAACTCAACTATCTCACTAATAACTACACAGCAGTTGAATAACTAATGGTCAAGGCCAACAACATATTCGAAAGTCTAGTTATATTTATTCAAATTATTCTTCTCCTCCAGGGATCTCAGTTTCCTTGCCAGAAATTCAGTAATCCTTTCTCAATTCCTTCTCTTCCAGGGATCTCAGTTTCTATGCCAGAAATTCAGAAATCTTTTCTCAATTCCTTTCTTTCACCTCCCATATTCAATCAATGACCAAGTTTTGATCCTTCCATCTCTTTAACATTTCCCTGTCCTCTCCTTTCAGTAATTCCTGACACTTCTTTTACTCAGGCCATCACTATTCGAGGTGGATCTTGAGGGCTGCCTCCCAAGCCTTCCTTCTGCCTTCCTAATTGTTATCTAAATATTGTTCATATGTACAACTTAGCTCCATGTGGCCTGGACGGTTCAGAGAAAGCAGATCCAACCATGAGCTTCAGGGGTAGGTCTGACTCATCCCATGGCAATTCTGTATTCCATAGCCCAGTGGTTGCTTCAGGAGCCAAAGATTCCACATTTCTGTGAATAAAATGATTGAGTTAAGAACACATGATGCATTTTGCCAATAAAATGTAAGGAAGTTTCCTGGGAATCTCTCTTCATGAGGGTATTATAGTGTGTTATATAAAGCCTGGAACAATTTACCAACATGAAAGAAGCCAGCTAGAGAATGAAGCATAGCCAAAGGACGAGAAGAGAAATGGAGATGAAGTCACTGCATAAAACAATCCTTGGAGCCTAACCTACTTAGTAACTTCCATTACGTGCACCAATAAGTTTCCTTACTGATTAACTCAATTTGCCTTGGAGTTAACATAGAACATAGCAACGCAGAAATCCTAACTGATACATCTTCTCTTGCTAGGGTTATCACAATGGTCTCACAGTTGGTCTTTCTCTCTAAGTCTCTGTGGTCTAATCCCCTCTAGTGGACCACCCACTCTGCTATCAGAGTCTTTCCAAAACAACAAACAAACAGACAAACCACAAATGTTTTCATGTGTTCCCTGCTCAATCCTCTTCCATGGTAACCTATTATCTTCAGAATAATTTAAACCTCATCAGCATGACACACGAAGTCTCACATTATTGGATTTTTTTTATACTCCACAACCTCATATCTCACTTTTTCCTAAAGTGAATTCTATGCCACAGTCTCACTTAAATAATTTTGGCTCCTATAATAGAAAATCTTTATCACACAACTCTATGTCTTTGCCTATGCAGCTTCCTCCTCTTTGAATTCAGTTTAGGTCCATTCCAGTCAGCAACCATCTACTGTGAGTCTACAGTGTACCTGGATGTGAGCAATGTGCTGGCAAAGCTCCTCCCCTCCTGTTTATCTGGTGAGGTTCTGCTGTAAAACTTACCCTGTTCCTTAGAAGACTTTGTGCTTTCTCCTTTGTTTCATGCTTCCCTCTTCATTAGCACTTGCCACACTATTTCAATGATTTGTTATAAATGGTCTCTCCTTAGTTCCTCCCTTGAAGGCAAGAGCTATTTCTTATTTATCTCCATACTCCCAATTCCTCTCATTAAGGTTGGTGTATTGACTTATTTATGGGAGTAAGTAAGCAGAAACCCTGATTATTCAAACTGGGATGTACATTAGATATTAACTAGTCCTAAGGGTCAATGAATGAGGTGACTTAATGCCTAATAAATCAGAGGTTGCTGATTATCAAGCCGTTGGCCATATCTAGTCCACATATGTAAGATTCACCATAGTAACCTGCTTAGTGGGTTTCTGCTTTAAAAAAAAAAAAAAATCTGAAATGTTAGCAGCACTGCCCCATTTTTCCTCCTGGCAATAATCTATTGAGCTGAGTTGTGGATATTCCTTGACATCTGCCCATGCTCTCCAGTTACGCTCGGCCCCTTCATTCACTCTGGCTTCCTTTACCTGGAGGTCAATATTACGTCCCATTTTTCAATAGGCAGTAGGTCACTTCACGCACTGACCCTTGTTGTTATAGTGTGCTGCTGAGTTGATTCTGACTCATAGTAACCCTATATGATAGAATAGAACCATAGGGTTTCCTAGGCTGTAATCTTTATGGGAGCAGATGGCCAGGTCTTTTCTCCTAGAGAGCTGCTGGTGGGTTCAAACTGCCAGCCTTCCAGTTAGCAGCCAGGTTCTTAACCATTGCACCATCAGGTTTCCTTCCTCATTTTACAGGTGAGGAAACCAAAGCCAAAACAAAGTTTTCCCTAATAAGACTCTCGCTTCAGGGTATGTGCCTCTTCTGTGTACTCCTGTGGCCCCCTGTGCACTTAACTCAATGTTTTATACACCCTCTCATCACTTAGTAACATGGTCAGGTTCCAAAGATCAAGTCGTTATGTGAAATCAGTGTTATGAAAAAATGGAGGATGACTACATCATTATATAACTGCCAAGTTACATTGTTACATAACTGCCAAGTTACATCATTATATAATTGCCAAACCACTGAGAATCATGGCCCACTTAAGACGACACACAACCTTAACCTTCAAAGCCAGCATTACTCTCAACTTTCACCTTGGCATTTTATTGCATACTTCATTTATGAGCAAAATAGTCAGACAGCAGATTTTTTACTATTGTTATAAATGTGAAATGACAGATAACGAGATAGTGGATATATGAGGAGAAGATGTATGTCTTCTTATCTCTCCCTTCACCATCTCAGATCATGTTCCTTGAGTGCAGAGACTATCCTTGTTAGTCTGTAGCCCTTCACAGGACCAGGTGCTGAGTGAGTGTTCAGTAGACACTCTCTGGAGGAATATTGAATGGAAATCATGCTCCTGGCACATAGCATGTGACTATTGACTCCACTGCCACCTTTAACACATAGACTTGCAGACTCACCTTACAGGAGATTTAATAAAGCTTTCTGTGCTGAGCCCTCGGAAGTTAGGAGTGGGGCGGATAGGACTCCTAAAGTATAGGGAGAGAGACGTAAATCACACTCTACATCAAGGCAAGGGGATATTAATAGGTTTAAAATCAGGAAAGGTGTGTGTCAGGGTTGTATCCTTTCATCATACTTATTCAGTCTGTATGCTGAGTAAATAATCCAAGAAGCTGGTCTATGTGAAGAAGAATGCAGCATCAGGGTTGGAGGAAGACTCTTTAACAACCTGCGATATGCAGATGATACAGCCTTGCTTGCCGAAAGTGAAGAGGACTTGAAGCGCTTACTGATGCAGGTCAAAGACTACAGCCTTCAGTAAGGATTACACCTCAATATGAAGAAAACAAAAATCCTCACAACTGGGCCAAAAAGCAACATCATGAGAAATGGAGAAAAGATTGAAGTTGTCAAGGATTTCATTTTACTTGGATTCATAATCAACACCCATGGAATCAGCAGTAAAGAAATCATAAGACGTATTGCACTGGGCAAATCTGCTGCAAATGACCTCTTTAAAGTGTTAAAAAGCAAAGATGTCACTTTTAGGACTAAGGTGTGCCTGACCCAAGCCATGGAATTTTCAATCACTTCATACTCATATAAAAGCTGTACAATGAAAAAAGAAGACAGAAGAAGAATTGATGCCTTTGAATTACAGTGTTGGCAAAGAATATTGACTATACCATGAACTGACAGAAGAGCAAACCAATCTATCTTGGAAGA
The DNA here is from genome assembly GCA_030035585.1 of Dugong dugon. Lineage (NCBI taxonomy): Eukaryota > Metazoa > Chordata > Mammalia > Sirenia > Dugongidae > Dugong > Dugong dugon. The sequence continues at coordinate 98,178,185 of CM057462.1, forward strand.
AGAACAGCCAGAATGCTCCTTAGAAGGGAAGATGGAGAGACTTTGTCTCACATACTTTGGACTTGTTATCAGGAGGGACCAGTCCCTGGTGAAGTAGAGGGTCAGCAAAAAATAGGATGACCATCAATGAGATATATTGACACAGTGGCTGCAACAATGGGCTCAAACATAATGATTGTGAGGATGGTGCGAGACCCTGCAGTGTTTCTGTTTTGTCCTGTTGTACATAGGGTCGCTGTGAGTTGGAATTGACTCGATGGCATCTAACAACAGGGAATAAAGTTCAAGAAGAAGAGCAGTGGGTTGTGTTAGGCACAGAGGGAGGAGCCATAAGTTATGAGGGAGGGGTGGAGAACTTTCTAAAAGAGGTTGCTTTGCAACTGAGTGACTAAGGATATGTAGGATTTTGACAAGTGGAGAATTAGTCACTAGTACGGTGAGTTGGTGTGCAGTTTCCAGTAGGCCCTGGTAATATACTCACAGTTTCTTGCCACTTTTCTTCTCCATGAGCATCTATCTGTGCCCATTAGCCCTGATTGACAGCCCTTCTACATGGCCTAGAGCAAGGCCCTAAAGCAAAGGGTAGCCCACACGTAGCCATTTTATTTCCGTCTATGGTTGTCAGCTTGGGTGAATAAAGGCAAAATGAACAAAACACACACAAAAAGCCACAAAACAAACACATAAAAATACAACGAACAAAATAAAGATCCTTAGAGATTCTAGGTGAGGTTTTTTTTTTTCTTTCTTATGTCAGATAGGTAATGCGCTGGTGTTGTAACAAGGTTTGAGGAAGGCACATGTCACACAAAGGTATGTGTAATGGATTGAATTGTGTGCCCCCAAAATATCTGTCAACTTGGCTGGGTCATGATTGCCAGTATTGTATGACTGTGTACTATTTTGTAATCTGATGTGATTTCCTTATGTGTTGTAAACTCTATCACTATGGTGTAATAAGATTGATTAGCAGCAGTTATACTGACGAGGTATACAAGATTGAATAGAGTCTTAAGCCAATCTCTTTTAAGATATAAAAGAGAGAAGTGAGCAGAGACACAGGGGAACCTCATACCACCAAGAAAGCAGTACCAGTGCAGAGAGCGTCCTTTGCACCTGAGGTTCCTGTGCTGAGGTGCTCCCATACCAAGGAAGACTGGTGACAAGGACTTCATTCAGAGCTGACAGAGAGAGAAAGCCGTGTGATGCTCCCAGACCAAGGGAAGACTGATAACAAGGACCTTCCTCTGGAGTCAACAGAGAGAGAAAGCCTTCCCCTGGAGCCTGAATTTGGACTTCTAGCCTATTGGACTGTGAGAAAATAAACTTCTCTTGTTAAAGCCATCCACTTGTGGTATTTCTGTTATAGCAGCACAGAATGACTAAGACAGTATAAAAACCCAATCATCACACTTGTGAACTGAAACAGGATGTGTAGGTGAGTTTTGAAGCCTCTTGCTGATTATTTGTCACCCAGTTAGATTCTGCCTCCAGGTGAATCCTAGAAAGTCTTAAAAGGAGTTTGCTCCTTTCTCTAAGAGTAGAGTCTTGTCATTGAATGGGAATCCTGCCTGTCTTGAACACTGAGTACACTGACTCTAGATGGACATTTACAAAAACCCTCTGAACACTTGATGCCAACCTTCAAGTTCCACACAGTCAGAATGTGGAAGATCTACAAATTAGGTCCAGATCTAAATGGCTTTAAGAAAGGGGGTCTTTCCATTTCACTTGGTATAGGAAGAGATGTACAGAAACTCAGGGTCAAAACCTCAGGATGTGAGATGGTCCTGTCTCTTACTAGTAGTGAGACTCTGTTCATGAAGCTTATTTTATGGAATCTTCATCTCTAAAATAAACACAATAATAACTCTTCTGCTACCCATTTGACTCTGTTGTTACGGTGCTCAAATAAGATCATATAGTGTCACCGGTGTGGAAACAGCATAATTGTTCATCACTAAAATTATTTGGAGGATTGGACCTGGTGGGAAGCATGAGAATAATTCTCAGTCATTTCCTTCTAAAAATGAAGACTTGGGTGTCTTTACAATAGTTTGATAGAGTGTGATGGTCAAGGGCACAGACTTCAGAATCAGATATATCTGGGTTTCAACCCTGGCTTTGTCCACTTCTTATTAGCTGTAGTAGACAGAGTAATGGCCCCTCAAAGATATCATGTCCTAATCTGCAGAACCTATGAATATGTTAGGTTACACAGAAACCAAAACCATACCCATTGTTGTTGAGTGGATTCTGACTCATAGCGACCAATAGGACAGAGTAGAACTGCCCCATAGGGTTTCCAAGGCTGTAAATCTTTATGGAAACAGACTGCTACATCTTTCTCCCTCGGAGCAGCTGGTGGGTTCAAACCACCAAGCTTTCGGTTAGCAGCCCAGTGCTTAACCACTGCACCACCGGGGCTTCTAAGAAGTTACCTAGCAAAGGTGAATTAAGGTTTCAGATGGAATTATGGTTGCTAATCAGCTGACCTTGAGATAGGAGAGTGTCCTGGATTATCTGGATGGGAACAATGTAATCACAGGGTCCTTGTAAGTGGAAGAGGGAGGCAGAAGAGATCGAATCAGAGGAGATGTGATGATAAAAGCAGAAGTCAGAGTGATACAATTGCTGGTTTTGAAGTTTGCAGAAGGAGACCACAAGCCAAGAAATATTTGCAGCCTCTAGAAGCTGGAAAAGGCAAGAAAACAAATTCTCTCCTAGAGCCTCCAGAGGGGAACACAGCCCCATTAACACCTTGATTTTACCCAGTGAGACCCATATTGGACTTCTGACCTCCAGACAATAAGAAAATAAATTTATGTTGTTTTAAGCCACTAAGTTTGTGCCAATTTGTTACAACAGTCACAGAAAACTAATATGCTAGCTATGTTGCCTTGGGCAAATTGCTTAACCTCTCTGAGGCTTTCCTGTATGACACAGTAAATAATCAACCGGTAAATATTAGCTAAGGATCCCTGAGTGGTATAAATGGTGAAGAGCTTGACTATTAACTTAAAGATTGACAGTTTAAACCCACCCAGAGGTGCCTGGGAAGAAAGTCCTGGTGATCTAATTCCGAAAGGTCATAGCCTTGAAAACCCTGTGGAATGCAGTTCTACTCTGCAACGCATGAGGTCACCATGAGTCAGAATCTACTTGATGGCAATGTGGGTTTTTTTTTGTTTTTGTTTTTGTTTTAAACATTAGCTTTACTATTGTGATTAATATCACATAGGCAATACTACCAGACTAATGATAGTTTTAATGGGGTGTAAGACTCTGCGTTTATCATAACTAAGAGTCAACCTGCAAGACTGATTTTCCTGTTTTTCGGATGATATCAACCCTGAGAAACTCTGGACAGAGAAATCTGGCTGATTCATTCATTGCAAGCATAGCTGAACTCCCACTGCATGTTGCCACGTTAACTGACTGAGGTTTCTGCCGGAAATAGCTGTTGCCTAGTTAAGGAAGTGTTCCCTGCATTGGAAGCCTAGGCAACTGCATATGTGAAAGTTTCTGGTTTCCTGGGATTGCAAATTAAATGTCAGGGAAGATAGAAATGCTGTAAAAAGGATTCTAAGAAGCAGTGCAATGAATTAGAAGGAGAAAGACCTGTTTGGCTCAGGAAGCACTTTCATAGGTGCCACTAATGGATAAGCATTTGATGATGGCATTCTCCTCATCCACAGCTCCTCATGTATCCTGATGAAATTGGAGGTTGTACTGCATGGAAGCTGTGCACGCGTTCTCTCCTGTGCAAGATCGAGAGTCGGAACAGCCTGGGCTTGTGCCATGGACAATTTACCTAATTTCTCTTTGAGATCCTATATTCTCATCTGTAATCTGGGCACAAGTAGATTAATAAAATGCACTGTGACATGTAAATGTAACAATGGTAACATTTATCGGCTGCTTACAGTATTCGGTTCCTAGGGCTCTTGTAACAAAATACCACGAACCATGTGGCTTAAAACAAAAGCAATTTATTCTCTCACGGTTCTGGAGGCCAGAAGTCCTAAATCCAAGCAGAGTCTTGCTCCCTCTGAAGGCTGTAGAGGATGAATCCTTCCTTGATTCTTCTGGTTTCTGATGGGTTTTTGGCAGTCCTTGGCTTGTGGCACCATAATTTCAATCTCTGCTTTCCTATTCACATAACCACCTTCCCCCTGTGTGTGTCTGTGTCACTATGTCCAACTTTTCCTCTTTTTGTAAGAACACCAGTCATATTAGATTTAGAGCCCACCCTAATCCAGTATGATCTCATCTTAATTTAATTACATCTGCAAGACCCTATATCCAAATAAGATTACTTTCATAAGGTTCAGGTAGACATGCATTTTTGCAGGACACTGTTTAACCCAGTAAACTTATATAACCCAGTGCACTTAATGTATGCAAGCAATTATTCTAAGCACTTTATATGTGGTGTCCTACTTAGCTTTCGCAACAATACTGTGAGACTTTCCAATTTTGCAGATGAGAAAACTGAGGCATAGGGACCTTCATTTCCCAAGATCACACAACTAGCAAGTGATGAAAGGTCTAAATGACATGTCTCCTTGAGATGAATTCACACTGCCTTCAAAACTTATATATTTTTTTGTGGTAAAAATATATATAACATAAAATTTGCCATTTCAACCTTTTTGAAATGTGCAATTCAGTGCCACTAATTATATTCACAATGTTGTGCAGCCATTGCCACTATTTACTTCCTAAACTTTTCATCATCTCAAACAGAAACTCTGTACCCATTAAGCAATAACACCCACTCCCCTGTCTCTCAGCCCCTAGTAACCACTAATTTACTTTCTGTCTCTATGCATTTTCTTATTCAAGATATCTCATATGAATGGAATAATACCGTATTTGTCCATTTGTGTCTGGCTTATTTCGTTTAGCATAATGTTTTCAAATTTCATCCATGTAGTAGCAGGTATTAGAACTTTATTCTTTTAATGGTTAAATAATATTTATTATATATCTATATCTATCTTTCTATCTGTCTGTCTCTCTATCTGTCTATCTGTAATTTTGTTTATCCACTCATCTATTGATGGACATTTGGGTTGTTTCTACATTTTGGCACAGTGGTCAAGCGCTCTCGGCTGCTAACCGAAAGGTCAGTGGTTTGAACACACCAGTGACTCGGTGGGAGAATGGAGGGGCAATCGGCTTCTGTAAAGATTACAGCCTTGGAAACCTCATGGGGCAGTTCTACTGTGTCCTATAGGGTTGCTGTCAGTTTGAATTGACTCAACGACACTCAAGAACAACAACAAAGACTTGGCTGAGGACTTCGAAAGCTTGTGTTCACACTACCCCTTGAGCACTGTCGATAAAACTGCTGTCTGGGAGAACACAACCCTCTAGTCCAGCCTGGTCCCCCAGCCTTGGCCTCCTCTTTTTACTTATCTATTGGCACTTCTAAGGTGTCAAAATTTCTAGCAACCCAGAATTCGCCTGAGTTTTGTGAGAGGATGACTCATGTATTTGCAAAGATAGAAAGATTGATGGCAAGTAACTGGATTCTGATGTTCTAGTCCTTCCCAAGTCAAATTATGACTTCCCAAGTCACTTATTGGCTAAAGTGTTCCCCTCACTTTAATAAACCATATTTCTATGTGCTTAGAGACCATCACAGTATCTTGCAAGAAGGACAGCTGTTTGATCAAGCTCCTCAAATTGTTTGGTTCCTTCAAATGCTTTTAAAAAAATTCAGAGAGGAAAATGTGCTTTCTCTGAGACCTGAATATTGATACCAACTATTAGTTTGATTGTGTAACTTATAGCAAGAACAGCTCATTAAGACTGCACTGAAAATCTACCTGGTACTCAAATTCCTATTGCCAAATGAGGTTTTCCAGCAGGAAAAGGCCCTTTGTGTAATGCAAAGGGGTGTAACTATTAAATTAAAAGCAGTAAGTATTCACCCACACCCTCCTTTCCTTTTCTTTCTAAAGGTATCTTTCAATGCAGCAGGAAGTGTACATCTTTTGCCATACTTTTTAATACATACATTGCCTGTTTCCACTGTGCCAAACAGAAAACCTCAAGTCAGAAATGAGATCTCCTCTGCAGAAATTGCATTCCTCCTTCGTTTCTAAGTTAGTTGAAAATTCAGAGGTAGTTCCCAAAAGACCTTAAAAGGTAACTCTTCGAAATTTTCCCTAGTGATTAAATTGTGCACTGCACTGTGTGACTTATCATTACTGGAACAATTTATCCTGTGTCCCTCTTGATAAGAATGGAGTGGAAATTATGAATCTTCAAAAAATGACTACAGAATTACATAGCCAAGTAAGGACTGAGATAAGTAATAATGCAGTCCTGTAATGGACTTATAAGACTGCATCAAGAGCTCTCCCTCTATTTATTGGTCTTTTCACTCTTATTCTGGGTTTTAGATACTGTTGGATGCTGTTTTCTACCTGAAGCTCTCTTCTTTGGATTTTGAATTCATATGATTCTTCCTTACCCATAAGCTAGTTCATTTTCCTTGATTCCCTAGCTTAGCTGGTAACAGGAAAATCAGGATTATCTTCAACTCTTTCCTTGCTCGTACTTTCTAGTCAGTCAGTGAACAAGTCCTGCCAGGTTTACGTTTAAAATATTTCCGTAGTGCACACCCACTACCACTGCAAGACACACAGACTCCTCCAATTGCCTTGCTAATATTCTAGTTCAGGGATTAGCAAACTACTGCCCATGGACTATCTTCAGCCCACCACCTGTTTTTGTAAATGAAAGTTTTATTGGAACTTTATTTGTTCCAATAAACATGTCCATTTGTCTATGATTGCTTTGACATTACAATAGCAGCATTCAGTAGTTACAAAGCCTAAAATACTATCTTTACAGAAAATGTTTGCTGACCTCTGTTCTGGTTTATGCGCTCATCGTTTCTCCCCTAGATAATTGTGAACCAAAACCAAACCCATTGCCATGGAGTCTATTTGATTCTGACTCATAGTGACCCTGTAGGACAGAGGAGAAATGCCCCATAGAGTTTTCAAGGCTGTAAATCTTCACGGAAGCAGACTGCCACATCATTCTCCCATGGACCTGCCAGTGGATTTGAACCCCTGAGCTTTCATTTAGCAACTGAATGCTTAACCACTGTGCCACCAGGGCTCCAGATAATTGTAACCAGCCATCCAATTCCTTCCTTTAGACATTCCAACACCAAGTTGTTGCCAATATCTTTTTCTATATCAAATCCTAGCAAATCCTTTCTAATTCTTCAAGGCCCAGATTAATTACAATCATTCTATTACTCAGTTTTAAGCACTAGAGATACAGTGGTGAGAAAGATGAACCAGATTCTTCCCCTCACAGCATTTTTCTTCATTCTATAAGAACAGGGAGGAAATTGAACAAGCAATAACCTAACCATGTGATTTGGGTTATAACAGGTACCTTGACCTATACTAGCTCCATGCCTTGCCGATTGTGTGACTATGAGAAATTACTAACTTGTAGCCTCAGTCTTCTTATCTCTACTGTGGTTGTGAGAATCCAATGAGATAATCCATGTCAGAGATATGGCCTTGTGTTTGGCACGTACTCAATAAACAATAATTATAGGCAAAGCATATTGAACAGGAGCATGTAAGCTAGTTTTGGATGTGTGGAAATGGCTGTTATGATTAATATTTATACTGAGACCTCAAGGCTAAGTTAATAAGGGAAGAGGAACAGTGTTCTAGGCACAGGGAATAGCACGTGTAAAGATTTGGAAGGGGAAAATTTTCCTAATTCCCTGAATTTGAAATAATTGCTGACATCTCTGTTCTCCCCAGAGTGCTTTGTTTACCTTACTGGTATAGATCTCATTCCATCATAATATAAATGTATTTTTGAGGGTAGAGGCCTATACTTACATTTTCAATTCTATATTCCTGGCACTTGGGAAAGGCATGACACAGTACATAAATGGTCAAAAAATATAGTTCTATAGAAAGCAGCATAGCAGAATCAAACAGCATGGTCTTTGGAATAAAAAAAAAAAAGCCTAGACTTAATTTCAGATCTGTCATTAATGAGGTGGGTGACCTTGGACATATTAAATTACTTCTCTGACCCCCAGTTGACCTAGGTCTAAAACATGGAAAAAGATACCTGCCACATAGACTTGTGGAATTTAATTAGAAAGCAGAGCTAAAATGCTCATTTTGTCTGTACATTATAGGTGTTTCATAAATGATAATTTTTTATTGATAATGAGGTTTTTAAAATTTTGACCAATAATGTTAGCATAAGTGTTTAGAGATCAATGAACTGAACAGCTGAGAGTCACCATCTGATCTCACAAACAGTCCAAGCAAACCCAGAAAAATATCCCAGCTTAACATCTACTTCCTTTTATTTAATTCTACAAATAGGATCACTATGAGTCGGAATTGACTCAACAGCAATGGCTTTACTGTATGGCGGGTATTGGATCCTGTGCCAGAAAATTTGTACTGAACAAGACATACCCAGCCCCTGCCTCTTGAAGTTTAAAGTCTAACACATTGTCAAGCATGTTATGCATTTAGTCTGTGGACTTTTTCTGAGAGAGAATGTGTGTTGATGAGTAGTCCCTGCTGGTCCCTTACATAAAAGTAAGTGAACCCTGTCTAAATGTCTTTAATTGCAGAGGTAATGAGTGGACCTGAATTATCCAATAGGCCTGAGGTAATTTTGTTGTTGTTGTTAGTTGCCATCAAGTTGATTTGGGCTCATGGAGACCCCACATGTGTAGAGTAGAACTGCTCCATAGGGTTTTCGAGGCTGCGAACTTTTGAAAGAAGATTGCCATGCCTGTCTTCTAAGGTGACTCTGGATGTATTCGAACCCCAAATCTTTCAGCTAGTAGTTGAGCGCTTAACCATTTGTGCCTTGAAAACCCTATGGAGCAGTTCTACTCTGAACACACCGGGGTTCCATGAGTAAGAATTGACCCAATGGTAACTAACAACAACAACAATGGAAAAAGGAAGCAGAGGAAGAGGTCGGCATGATGCAACCTGAGGATTTAAGTCGCCTTTTCTGGCTTTGAAGATAAAAGGAGTGTGTCACAAGTCAAGGAATGTGGACAGCTTCTAGAAGCAGGAAAAGTCAAGGAAATGGATTCTCTTCTAGAACCTTCTGAAAGGAACACAGCCCTGCTGACTACTTGATTTTAGACTAGTGAGACTCATGTCAGACTCTGGCCCATAGAACTGTAAAATAATACATTTGTATTACTTAAGACAGTAAGTCTGAGATAATTTGGTACAGCAGCAATAGAAAACAAATACAATATACTCTCTCTCTACGCACAAAATGATTTAAAAATACATGCAAGGAAATGATTAAGGGCTATACTTTATCATCCTGTTGGAAATGACTTTAGATGATCAGAACTCAGAAAAGGATACATGCAGTGTCAATTCTGGTATATAAGTAAGACTTCATGTAGAAGGAAGAGATTGTCTTTGGTGAATTTAATCTGGACTTATTAAAATAGAGTTTGATTGCAGGTTATGATTGGAAGTTAGCTCAATAAAAGGAGGGAGAAAGGGAGGGAGGAAAGAAGGAGCAAAAAAAGGAAAGGAAAAAACAGACTGGTACCATTGAAAAACAGAGTAGCTTTAAGTTGTTTAGGTTTTTTTTTTTTTTTCATTACTGAGATAAAGTATGAAAACAAAAATAATCAAGCAGGAAACTTCTTTTATCATTCCTTTCAGTTCTTGATCTTTGCATTAAATTAATCCAAAAGGGGCGGTTTTTCTTCCCTATGCACCTTATCGAAGTAATCATTTCATCCTTTTTAAAAATAAATAATACAAATTGGCTTCATGGAGATCTTACATTCATTTATGAAAATAATAGACAGAACTGAATTATTTATAAAGCCAATTATTTTTACAAAGACGGTGAGTGACAGGTAATGGTGAAGGAGTGCTTTGCTGGTAATGTAATTTAAAAAAATTGTGAAGAAATCTGGGCCAGGTTTTAAATTTAACAATAAATCTGCAGTGGGTTAATAGAAACTTTTGAAATGAGGCATATCTGGCTGTGACTTTGATCAAAGTGGGAAAGCTGCAGAAAATCCAGAAACACAATATTACCTGCATGAGACCCCAGGTGTTTTGTAGTTTCCAAGGGGAATTTGATGGATAAAATTCATAGCCTAGAAAGTTCAGGTCCCGGCTCAAATATATTCTTTTTGCTGAAAACATTGACAAGAGTGTATAAGTGGATAAGAGGTGAATTTCTACTGGTGTCTCAGTAATGTCTCACAAAAGTCAAAGGTAAAGAAATGGTTCTCAGTGTGCTGGTTTTGGCCCATAATTGTCAAGCTAACACTAGTGTATAGATATGGTCCAAGTAGCTAAGGGATCTCTAACAACCTCCTCCTACCCTTCCTCTTCCTCCTTCTCTTTACTACAGGAAAAACAAACAACAAACAAAAGCAAAACACACACACACCCCCCAAACTTTTCAAGACTCTTACTTAATACTTGCTCACAAAATATACATCTTCTGTATATTACCATTTACAGCTTAAAAAATTCCAGATGAGGGGCTGAAGGCAGTAGAGTATTTTCATCTTTGGTGAATACATTTTCTTGCCTATAGTAGTTTCTTTTGTATTTTTGCCTACACATCAGTGTAAAGGTGTGTGACTATATCAGCATTATTCCAGGAGAAAGACTGAGTCCCAAAGGCTAAGAGCTAGAAGGGCTGACATATGGTCACCAAACTCTTAAGGTTTATTGATTGTCTTACTTATTACTTATTACTGCCATAACAAAACACACCACAACTGGGCAGCTTTAAAAAATAGGGATTTATTTTAACTGTTTTAGAGGCTAGAAATCCAAATTTGGGCCTTAACTCTAGGTGGAGGTTCTTCTTTGTCTATTTCAGCTTCAAATTTCAGCAATTCTTGGCATTACTGAGCTTGCAGACATATCTGCTATACGTATCTGTCTTCATAGATAGTGTCTTCCTCCTGTGTGTGTGTCTCTGTGTCTATTCTTCTCTTTTTATAACTCAGAACTGATTAGACTTAGCACTCAACCTACTCTGCTATTATCTCATTAACATAAAAAAGAAAATCCCTATTTACAAGCAGTAGCACATCCTCAGGTACAGGGGCCAGGACTTCAATACATATTTTAGGGGACACGATTCAATCCACAGCATTAATTTTCCAAAATTCCAGAGATAAATAGTTTCTTCTCAACTGAAACATTCCTAAGCCTATTATTTGTTAGGGTTGACTCTTCTGAGTTAAAGAAAATACACAGGGTTACATTCTTGCGATAACAGTCTTTTACACTTTTCCATATCCATTGAAAACTTTGATTAATTGGGTGTTAGAATTTTTTTTTAATCATAAAAGGAACAAAGCATAGGGGGAGAGAGTACAAGAGGGTATCCAGTGAAAAGTCAATCTCTCTACCACTCGAGACCCCAAGTCCACCTCCCAGTCAACTATTGTTAGCAGTTTCTTAATCAACCTCTTAGAAGTAGTGTGTGTATACAAGCACTACACATCCATTTATTTCACACATGATTTTACTATGACACAGTATTCTGGACCTTGCTTTTCTCATTTAACAATACACCTCAGCAATATTTTGATCTCAGGACTTACAGATTTTACCTTGTACTTATCAATAGAGGCAAATTATTCCATTGAACAGAGGTTATCATACTCTAACTGATCTCCTGTTGGGGGAGATTTCTATTATTCACAGGCTTTTACTATCACAAATAATTCTGCAGTGAATGTACTTGGACATATGTTTCTGCACACAAGTGAATATATCTGTGGGATAAATTTCTAGAAGCAGACAAGCATAACTAAAGGGGACGTGCATTTAATCTTTCAATAGCTGTTTTTGTTAGGTGCTGTTGGGTTGGTTCCAAATCATAGCAACCCTATGTACAACAGAAGGAAACACAGTCTTGTGCCATCCTCACAACCATTGCTATTCTTGTGTCTGTCATTACAGCCACTGTGTTAATCCACTTCGTTGAAGGTCTTCCTCTCATTTACTGACCCTCTGTTTACTAAGCATGAGGTCCTTCTCCAGGAATTGGTCCCTCCTGATAACGTGTCCACAATACTTGAGACAAAGTCTCGCCATTCTCATTTCTAAGGAGCATTCTGGCATACTTCTTCCACGACAGATTTTTTCCTTCTTCTGGCAATCCATGGTATATTCCCTATTCTTCACCAACACCATAATTCAAATACATCGATTCTTTTTTTGTCTTCCTTATGCTTTGTCCAGCTTTTGCAGGCACATGAGGCAATTGAAAATTGGGTCAAATGCACCTTAGGGGTCAAGTGCACCTTAGTGCTCAAAGTGACATCTTTGCTTTGAAGACTTTAAAGAGGTCTTTTGCAAAAGATTTGCCCAGTGCAGTACATTGTTTGATTTCTTGATTGCTGCTTCCATGGGCATTGATTGTGGATCCAAGTGAAGTGAAATCCTTGACAACTTCAATGTTTTCTCCATTTGCCATGATGTTGCTTATTGGTCCAGTTGTGAGGATTTTTGTTTTCTTTATATTGAGGTGTAATCCATACTTAAAGCTGTAGTCTGTGATCTTTGTCAGTAAGTGCTTCAAGTCCTCTTCACTTTCAACAAGCAAGGTTGTGTTATCTGCATATCGCAGGTTGTTAGTGACTCTTCCTCCAATCCTGAGGCCCCATTCTCCATATAGTCCAGCTTCTTAGATTATTTGCTCAGCATACAGATTGAATAAGTATGGTGAAAAGATACAACCCTGATGCACACCTTTCCTGACTTTAAACCCCTCAGTATCCATCTTGTTAACAAAGATCTCTAAATTGTTCTTCAAACAGAGTATAGCAATTTGCATGCCCACCAATGGTATCTGAGAGTCTTGTTTTGCCATAGTCTCTCTAACACAGTGTTATCAATCTTGCTGATAACCATTCATCTGACAGGAGTGGAATGACGTCTCATTGCTTTAATTTGTATTTGTGTAATGAGACATTCATTCAACAAATACCTTTCAACAAATGTATTTTTCAATGAAAACATTTATGAGGGAAATTGTTCAAGTTATCTATTGTTGTGGATAAACTATCCCAAAACTTAGTGCTTTCAAATATGAATTTATTATTATTTTATTCATGATTCTGTAGGTAAAGAATTCAGACAAAACACAATGGGAACAGCTTGTCTTTGCTCCGTGATATCTGGGGCATAGCTGGGATAAATCTAATGGCTGGAGACTGGAATAATGGGCACTGGTCAGGAATTGCTCTCTCTCTCATTCTCCACACGCATTCTCCATTTGGCCAGCTTAGACTTTCATACAAGTCTGCAAGAGGAAGTGCCACAGGAGACAAAGGTAGAAGCTTTAAGACTTCTTACAACCTAGACTGGAGTCCCTGCATGGGGCAAATGGTTAACGTGCTCAGATGCTAACTGAAATATTGGATCCAACAAGTCAGCCATTGAAAATTCCACGGAGCACAGTTCTACTCTGACACACATGGGGTCACTATGATTAGAAATCAACTTGACAGCAACTGTTGTTGTTGTTTTTTTTAAATAACCTAGACTAGGAAGTCAGACAGCATCACTCACACTAATTTCAATGTTACCCATGCGGAAGCTATTTTGAAGACCAGTTACCATAGAATATGTTTAAAATTCATTTATATTTATTTTCCTGCCATCTACTTATTTGTGTCCTTTGCTTACTTTTCTTTGGATTATTGCTCTTTCCCTTATTAATTGGTAAGATTTTTTTCTTTATTAAAGACATTACATTTTTGCCTTTTATACATATTGCAAATATTCTTTTTAAATTACAATTGTCTTTTAATTTTGTCTATTTTTTGACAGAAAATTTCAATTTTTATGCAGTCGAATTTATCATCCATTCTTTTATGGCTTTTAAATATATGATTTTCTTAGAAAGTCATTCTCCAATCTAAATTATTAAAAATTCAAAGAATGTTAAAGCCGTTTCCACATAGTCCTCAAGCCCTTCCATTGACTTATAAATTAATCAGCTTGGCAAGAGAAATGGAAGGATGACAAGCACTTTCCAGGAATCTGTGTAGACACCAGTCCACAGTGAATGTTGCAGATACTGTTTTCACTGGAGTTGGTTTCTCTGAGATCTTCCATGTTTTCTAAGTTGTTACAGGACCTATGTTTTTTTTTTTTTTTTTTAGTGGTAGACTCCTTCCTTTCCATTTGTCTTCCCAACCTGCTACTGTTTTTTTCCTCCCAAATAAACATTCTACTTCTCATAATCTTCAGACCCCTTTAGCTGGAGAGTTTCATCTATACTGTTTAGTAATTACCATCTAATAATGATGGGAAAACACCTTCTAAAGTTGTACTTCTGCAACTTCTATGTAACAACTATTGAAAAGGCTACAAAAGGTTTTACTTGGTGTTATCATTAAGGTTGTGTGTCAGCTTGGCTAGGCCATGATTCTCAGTGGTTTTGCAGTTATGATGGAGTTTGGCATTCGTATGATGACGTTATCACTTCCATGAAGAGATTTGATATAATGTGATCACCTCCATGATGGGTTCTGCTGTGAGTAGCCAATCAGTTAAAAGGGAATTTCCTCGGGGTTGTGGCCTGCATTGAATATATGTGAAAATTTTGGCAAGGCTCAGGGGCTTTTGCTCACACTGGAGACTGCAACTGACTCCTGTTTGTCTGACCTCCAGTTCTTGAGACTTGAGCTAGCAGCTTACCTGCTGTCTTGCCTGTTGATCTTGGGATTCGTCAGTCTTCACAGCCTGTGAGCAAGAGCCCTGCTGTCTGACCTGCTGATCTTGGGTTCACCAGCCCCTGTGGCTACATGAATCAGGAGAAGCCTCTATCCTGACCCATGAGCTTGGGACTTTCCAACCTCTACAACAGTGTGAGCCATTTCCTAGATATAAATCTCTCTACATACATATTTATACACCTTACTGATTTTGCTTCTCTAGAGAACCCAGCCTAAGACACCTGGGGACTTGACTTCTACAATGTCTCATGAGGGTAATGATGTCTTAGAACAGAGGCAACTTAGCTTCATCAGATACAAAAATGCAGAAAATGTAAGTTACTCTTGGAGAAGGGAACATATGAAATTAGATATAAAAGTCTTCTCCTTAAGAAGTAAATCATATTTTAATTAAAGAGAATCTTTGAAGCAGCGATATGAAACTTTTGTTTATTTAGGTGTAGAAAAATAATTTGTACCTGGTATGGAATATTAAATTACTTTTGAGTCACCAAGCTCATTCTACCCAGGCAAAGCTAAGATGAAAGTTTTTAATTCAGAGTGCAATTTTTTTTTTTACTTTCCTCTCTCACAAGTTTTATCCTCCATATATCACCTGAATCCAAATCTTAGAGATTAAGAACTCTTTCAGTTGATATATATAGATTTTCTTTATATCTTTTGAAGAAACACATAAAAAAAAATCCCTATAATATATCAAGGTTAGTGAAACATGAGGTCTTAAAATATGGTTAGTTAACATAGAAGACTATGATAATTCATAAATGGAACCTTTGTTATCTCCTGAGGGTGTATGGAATTAGAGTATGCAGTTTTGTTTTTCTTCCCCCAGGTTCCTTTGGGTCTTTTCTCACCCCAAACTCTGCATAACCATTAGTAATAGAGAAAGTTGCTTTCTTTGTGTAAATGCCAAACAGTTTAATTTGAATTAAAAGCAAAACTTTTTCAGCAGATGCTAATAATTTATTTCCTAAAAAATCCATTCTTTGTCTTAACTGAGCTTGTGTTTTGATGGGGTCACAGTAAGTAGTCAAATAGTTATACAAAATACAATTACAAACTGTGGTAAGTGTATGAAATACATCATGTAAGATCATAATATGGTGTCTGTGACTAGGGGTAAGTTTTCTTGAGAAAGTGAAATATGAAATGAGATCAGAAAAAAAGGGGAAGAATTAAGTAGGTAAAAAGCATAGTGTAGGGAATAAGGATGTAGGGAGAAGGTGGAGTGGGCAAGAGTGGAGTAACATGCAGGAGATGTATTTTAGGAAAAGGCAATAAGTTTTACAAATTTCTTGAAGTAGGAAATTTCTTGAAGAAGGAAGGCGTATTACCCTCCCTGGAACAATGTTCCCCTCTTCTTTTAACACTCATGTTTTATTTGCAAAAAAATAAGAAAAAAATTAGGCAAAGATTTTAGTTTTTCAAAAGTTTAACTTTCAAATGGTAACAGTATTAAGGAGTTAGTGCAGGAAAAAGAAACAATTACATGTTTTTCTAGAAGAAAGAGATTTAATGCAAGAAATTAGGTGCATACAAAATTATTGAAAGGGCTATGAAGAAGAAAAAGTCAGGAATTCTCCTACTGGACCACTGATTCCAAGATTCAGCTTCTGTAGCTGCAAACCAAATATTAGGATGTTTCTGCTGCTGCTGCTACAGCATTCATGAAGCTGGTGACTAAGCCACCTTAAACACCAACAGCTATTGGAACTTAAAGAAAATGGCCCCCGTCTTCTTCCCATCTCTCAAATCTTGAGTGAGTGTGTCTTGTTGACAGATCTAAATTGCATACAGACCCCTATTTGCAAGATACCAGGTAATGCTATTTTTGGTCTTTCAGTTGCTACATTATATCAAAGACAATGGGAGTGGATGCCAAGAGCCAACAGACAATGTCCAGTTCATCAACCAAACCTCTCTTCCCTGAGAAACATTGACAATAAGCCCAGGATAAGAAATTTGGGATGAGCCATAGCAAATGCTCAAGGATCTCCAGTAATAATTGATGGTTGTGATGTGTTTTTGTTGTTGTTAGGTGCTGCCGGGTCGATTCTGCCTCATAGTGACCCTATGTGCAACAGAACGAAACACTGCCCAATCTTTGCCATCCTCACAATCATTGTTATGCTTAAGCCCATTGTTGTAGCCTCTGTGTCAATCCATCTCTTTGATCTTCCTCTTTTTCACTGACCCTGTACTTTACCAAGTACAATGTCCTTTTCCAGGGATTGATCCCTCCTGACAACATGTCCAAAATATATGAGATGTAGTCTCGCCATCCTTGCTTCCAAGAAGCATTCTGGTCGCACTTTTTCCAAGACAGATATGTTCGTTCTTTTGGAAGTCCAGGGTATATTCAATATTCTTCGCCAGCACCACCATTTAAAGTTGTCACTTCTTCTTCAGTCTTCCTTATTCATCATCCAGCTTTCACATGTATATAAGGTGATTGAAAACACCATGGCTTGGGTCAGGTGCACCTTCGTCTTCAAGGTGACATCTTTGCTTTTCAACACTTCAAAGGGGTCTTTTGCAGCAGATTTGCCCGATGCAATGCGTCTTTTGATTTCTTAACTGCTGCTTCTGTGAGTGTTGATTGTGGATCTATGTAAAATGAAATCCTTGACAACTTCAATCTTTTCTCCATTTGTCATGATGTTGCTTATTGGTCCAGTTGTGAGGATTTTCGTTTTCTTTATGTTGAGGTGTAATCCATACTGAAAGCTATGGTCTTTGATCTTCATCAGTAAGTGCTTCAAGTCCTCTTCACTTTCAGCAAGCAAGGTTGTGTCATGTGCATAACACAGGTTGTTAATGAGTCTTCCTCCAATCCTGAGGTCCCAATCTTCATATAGTCCAGCTTCTCGGATTATTTGCTCAGCATACAGATTGAATAGGTATGGTGAAAGGATATGACCCTGACACACACTTTTCCTGACTTTAAACCACGCAGTATCCCCTTGTTTTGTTTGAATGACTGCCTCTTGATCTAAGTACAGGTTTCTCATGAACACAATTAAGTGTTCTAGAATTCCCATTCTTTGCAATATTATCCATAATTTGTTATGATCCACACAACTGAATGCTTTTGCATAGTCAATAAAGCACGGTGATCTGAGGAGGTAAATATTCAGAATGCCTGATACTGTGCTGGCCATTTTATAGACTTGTTGTGTGATTTCCCCCAATAAATAGGACCTTGTATCCTTTATCTGGTTATGAAAAAGTTGAGAAATATTACAAAGAGTAAATAAAGAGGCCTGAATATTTCATTCACAGTTCACTAAAAAGATGATCTTTTATGTGTGAGACTGTTTTCCAGATAAGAGGTTGTTATATGTGATGGTTCTTTCAGCTATGATCAGAGCTGTGGTTCTTATTTCAGTATGTACATTTATTATCCTTAAAGCAATGTATCTAATTGCTTTTCTGGTTTGAAGAAATAGCAAAATTGCCTGGAACTGAACATGTCCTAGTGGAGAAAACATGATGGTTAATATCAGAAAAAGGTGTGCACTAGTTCTTGCTACTTCCTTGGAAAAAGTTACAGCCTCGTGGGATCTTGGTTTCCTCACATGCAAAATTATGAGTTTGGAATTAACCAATTTCCATAGTAACTTCTGCTCTAAATTCTATTTTATTATGATTTTTGAATATTTTATAATTTTACTAAGTTGAGTTGGATACAGGCACAATCATTCTGGCACTCAAAAAGATGATGTTCCAAATGACTTAGACACTCTTATGCTTAGTTTAAGTCTTAATATTGCTTAGAAATTTTTATCTATTCTTCACTTGCTGCTTTAAAGAAAACAAGCCTTTATAGGGCTCCTTTTCTCTCCACGTCTCACTACACAGATTTCTTTTCATCCCTGAGGTAAAAAACAATCAGTACAATGTACTTATTTTTCAAGAAGAAAGTTTGCAGTCATGGAAACATCCTTTTTAAATCACCCTGTGTGACCTTTAACAATAAGCAGACTGTCTAGCAATTCGGCATCCATAGCACCGTTCATTTAAATCTGTCACTGGTAGTTTGCAAATACCATGGGAGCAGTTGAGGGCCAGGTTCTCATTCAAGACAGTGTGACCATTTTGACCTACAGAGGACTCTATCCACAGGCCATCCATTCAGCCCTCTGAGGAGGCTCTGTGCCACTGGAACCAAGTGGAACTCCTCTCTGCAATGTGAGGCATCTTATTTGAAAAACCAATTTCATAAACAATAAAATTTCACATCTTTTGGGTCCTCACTGATTGCAATTGCTTGAGATTGATGCTGGGTTTTCATGGACTGCTTTTTGAGATAGGAAGAACAAAAGCCTCCCAGGCTTTGCCGGAGGTGCCAGCTGTGGTCCTGCCATGAGGACTCATATAATGACATCGTGTTCCATAAAAGATAGTGGAAAATTTGAATTTGTGTTGGGCTTTTTCCCCTTCCAGCTGCAGAATTATTATTATTTTTTTCCTAATGCAAAGGTATTTTACTTATGCTGCTGCTTCTTCTATCCTGATTTGGCCATTGAAGCAATTTACTGAATGCTGTCTTTCTAGAAAGATCTCAGTCTTTCCAG
This sequence comes from Dugong dugon, assembly GCA_030035585.1. NCBI lineage: Eukaryota > Metazoa > Chordata > Mammalia > Sirenia > Dugongidae > Dugong > Dugong dugon. The sequence goes on from CM057462.1 coordinate 98,197,550, forward strand.
AATTTACATGCACGGCCAGAATCTTTCCCATAAGCCCACCAAGCAAAAGCATCAACATTCCTGACTACATCAGGCTTGCTCTGTAAGAGGGAGAAATGGCCCCAGAATGCCTGCCAATATTCTTATCTTCCTCATCAGATAACTTGTTTTTCTGCTTGATATACCATTATTGATGGCAGGAAGCATAATGGGATTGGAGGATAGACTTAGAAGGATTTAACAGAAAGTCCTACAGTTAAAGGGGGAGTGAAAATGGTAGGAGAAGGCGATAAGCGGAGAGACCATAGTGACCAAGAGAATCTTGTATAGCGAGATATGGAAGGATGGATGATTTCTCTCTCTTCCTTCTGTTTTTGTTGTTGTTGTTGTTAGCTGCCATGGAGTCATCCCCCAACTCATGGTGACCCCATACACAACGGAATGAAATGCTGACCAGTTTTGTGCCTTCCCCACGATTGTTTGGGGATTAGATCATTGTGATCTATATACAGGGTTTCCATTGGCTGATTTTTAGAAGTAGATTGCCAAGCCTTTCTTCTTAGTCTGTCTTCATCTAGAAGCTCCCTCCTCCTAATGCAATGCATATTTGGCTCAGTACTTCTACAATTTCCCTGATTCATTTCCCTTCTCACATGTCTGAGTTTACAAGGGCATTACTAGTCCTGCCTTTAAAAATGTTTCAAGAGTAAATTACTAGAGGAGTGAAGGAAATAAATGCTAAAGGAGACATACAGACTGATGGCTACTGAAAATATTTCCTGGAGACTATTTATTCAGCACATGCTCCATGTCATGCATTGTTCCAGGAGCTGGGGCTAGCGTACCAAGATAAAGTCTGTGACCTCAAGAAGCACATGCTCTAATGGGTAGAGCTACGTGTGAAAAGACCACTCCAGTAGGGTGAGACAAGGGTTACAGTGGAAAGGTATATCAGTTGCTTGGAGAATAAGCAGTTGGTTTAAATAAGGCCATAAATAAGAGATGACGTTTGTGCTAAATGTTTTAAAGAGAAGTGGAAGTATAATAAAGGGGTGATGCATTGGAGGCAGGGTAGAGGATTCTGGTCTGGGGAATAGCATATGCAAATCTCTGGAGAAACACATCCTCAGAAAATCCTTAGTGGCTTGGCATTGTTGGGTGCCTGAAGAAAGGAGTGGTGGTTCTACACACAGGATGAAATAAACACATATCACATTACTGGGATTTTCCTTCCTCACTTCAGTAGTTAATACCATGTCTTAGTCACCTAGCGCTGCTATGACAGAAATACCAAAAGTGGATGGCTTTAACAAAGACAAATTTATTCTCTCACAGTCTAGTAGGCTAGAAGTCTGAATTCAGGGCACCAGCTCCAGGGGCAGGCTTTCTTTCTCTGTCGGCTCTGGGGGAAGGTGTTTGTCATCAATCTTCCCCCGTCAAGACGCTTCTCAGCTTAGGGACCCCAGGTCCAAAGGACACGGTATTCTCCTGGCTCTTGTTTCTTGGTGGTATGAGGTCCCCCTGTCTCTTTGCTTGGTTTTCTTTTTTATATCTCAGAAAAGATTGACTTAAAACACAATCTAATCTTATAGATTGAGTCCTGCCTCATTAACATAACTGCCTCTTATCCTGTCTCATTAACATTGTAATGGTAGCAATTACAACACATAGGAAAACCACATCAGATGACACGATGCTGGGAATCATGGCCTAGCCAAGCTGACACACATTTTTTGAGGCCACAATTCAATCCATAACATACTGATTCTTTTCTAATTGAGATATTTCCCTTTCTCCTCCCACTTATTATCTTTCTTCTCAAATCATTGATACAATCATTAGGTTATTTGAGCTCCTCATTTCTAACTTTAATTTTCAAACTGACTTTGAAAACCTTGGTTCACCAAGGTGGATTCAGAGATGATTTTTAGGGAAAGGCAACACATGTACTTTTAACAGGTTGTCAGGAGAGAGACCCCTGGGCAGCCATTAAGAAAGAGTGACCCTGAGACAGCCAGAGTGACTCTGTATGGAGAGCATGGAGGCATCCTGGAGATGCCTGAAATGCATATAGGAATTAATAGGAAAAGAAACTGAGATTTCCTCCTCCTAATGGAATGACAGTACTCCTCAGGCAATATCTACAGAAACTGCCATAAAGAGAGCGTGCAGAAGGTATGTGAGGACTGTAAGCAGTGGATTCATGGAATAAAGCAGAGGTTCATGTCTTCGTGGAATGAGGGACAGGGAAAAATGGGGGAGGACTAGGGGACACGGTGATGGATAAAGCTTAAGGAGAAGTTGAGGCTCAGGAAGAAGTAAAAGTTGAGGCAAGGATCAAAGTTGGTTCAAAACTCAGAGATGGTTTGAGAGATTAGGATAATAATCAGACATCAAGGATGTCTGTTGCATTCATACGCTGGTAATAATGTGGTTGTTATGATTAGGAGCCCTGGTGGCTAGTGGTTTCAAGAGCTATGGCTGCTAAACAAAAGGTCAGCAGTTTGACTCCACCACTGTCCTGTAGGGTCACTGTGAGTCAGAATGGAATCGACAACAATCAGTGGGTTTGTGTTGTGATAAGTCCATATCAAAATTGTTTCTCCAGGCATTGCATCCAAATGTACTTTTTGAGACTAAGAAATAGTAGTTGTCTTAGTTGTCTAGTGCTGCTATAACAGAAATACCACAAGTGGATGGCTTCAACAAACTGAAGTTTATTGTCTCACAGTCTAGTAAGCTAGAAGTCCAAATTCAGGGCGTTGGCTCCAGGGGAAGGCTTTCTCTCTCTGTCGGCTCTGGATGAAGGTCTTTCTCATCAATCTTTCCCTGGACTAGGAGCTTCTCCTCAAAGGAACCTTGGGTCCAAAGGACATGCTCTGCTCCCAGTGCTGCTTTTTTGGTGGTATGAGGTTCTCAACTCTCTGCTTGCTTCCCTTTCCTTTTATCTCTTGTAAGGTAAAAGGTGGTATAGGCCACACCCCAGGGAAACTCTCTTTACATTGGATCAAGGATGTAAACTAACTAAAGGAGTTACAATCCCACCTTAATTTAACATAATCTAATTTTGCCTCATTAACCACAGGGAGAGATTAAGATTTATAACACATAGAAAAATTAAAATCAGATAATGGAGGACAACCACAAAATACTGGAAATCATGGCCTAACCGAATTGACACATGTTTTTAGGGGACACAATTCAATCCATGGCAGTAGTGCTGAGGCAGTGGAAAGTATGGGATCAGACAGGATTTCTACCCAGAGCCAAAATTCAGTATATGTTTTCTATGGAGAAGGCAGTAAACTAATTACTCCAGCAAAGATAGTCTCACTTGAAAATCTGACAAAGGAAAGAATTTAGCATTTCTGTTGGACTCCTGGAAAACTAAAGAAAGCAGACCTCAAGATTTCCAGGCAGGAAAGCATAAATATTTGCAGTTTATGTGATTACTTTTGCAGTCTGGAGCTCACTGGCAATTCTCAACATCTAAATTCAGTCTGTGTACTTAGTGTTGATAAATGTAGTTAGTCTGTAGCATTTCTGTTAATTATGCTTCTCAGTATAAATTTATGTTAAGAGGGCTTACATAGTATTTCAAATATTCCCAAGAGTTCTAGGAAATGATGGGGTAGATTGTCATCCCATTTCTTTTTCATGAAAATAATTGCATAGAAAATTCATGAAGAATTTCATTCTTGAAAATGCTATATAATGTTAATTCCATTGCGAACAATTATACCATATTGGTACAGTGGTGTGCAGACAAATAATTTGTATAAGCAGGAAATCATGCAACAACAGTTATAGAAAATTTATGTTGTAATCCTAAGAGATTTGGCAGACAGAATTCCAGGGTGTCAACGAATCAGTAATGGGAATTGTGAAGAGGAATTAGCACGATGGGTTATAAAAGTACAGCATGGAAACCAAAGTTCTGGAAAGAACTGCTCATAACCCAGGAATGAAAGAGAATTTAGGGGAGGCAAAGCTGGTCAGAAATCTGAAAGTAGGTGCTATGGTTGTGTGCAGATTTAGAACCCAAAGATAATAAAAACCAAAGCCATGAAGTAACCATTACTGTAGCAAAGAACAAGGCAGGAGGAAGGATGAGTTCAGATGCATTCCTGCAAATGTGCTGTTATTATTCTGGCTTGATTTCAGTGTTCCTGAGAGCAATGGGTAGCCCTGGTGGCACAGTGGTTAAGAGCTTGGCTGCTAAATAAAAGGCTGGCAGTTCAAATCCACCAGCTGCTCCTTGGAAACCCTATGGGGCTATTCTAGTCTGTCCTATAGGGTCGCTATGAGTTGGAATCTACTCAACAACCACAGGTTTTGAGGGCAACAGAGAAGTAGCACAAAGCTTTGTACCCCAAATTATTCACTTCTTTTTGCAATCTTCTTGAAAGGTCTATTCAACTGTATCCTCACCAAAGAGAACCAGCCTCAGGTAGATGGGATGACATGGAAGCAAGGCAAGAGATCTTGAAGATAAGACAATGGATTACCAGTCAAAGAGAAAAAGTGGCCTGTGGCATTGCATGGGGCTCGGGAGGAGGGGCACCTCCTTCTCTTCTTACTGCCACTTGTCAATGTGCTGTTTACTGTCAACGACAGATGAGCATAGATGAACCAAGAACTTCCCTTTAAAATTTCATGGAGAACATAATGTGCAGCAATTCACATTTTATCTGTTTTTGAAATGTTATCTCTTCACATATTTATGAGGGGGAAAAATATTTTAAATGTAGTAAACAGTAAACGCATGACAGGCTCTTGAAGACATTAACCAGACTCACAGAGCAATAGCTCTTAAACATTAACACTGAAAATGCTTGGCCAGAAATTACTTCATCACCTGGAAGAGGATTTTAAGCACAGCATCTCCACAGACACTTTGCTTTGATTAGGGCTCCTGCCAATACATTTGATCAATGTTCTGCTTGCCTAGTGGAACCTCCTAAATTCTCATTTGCAGCTGTCAGTTGTCAGCGACTTGCAAACTCTCAGATCATTAAAATGGCATGCCACATGACTGCAGATTTGACAGACAATCACTTGCTAAAAATATCTGTCCTGATCAGTGCTGATGTTCCAAAGGGGTATTTTCAGCTTCTTGTTCTCTCTCCCTCTCTGTGATGACACTGTACCTGGTGAGTTAAAAGCAGCAGAAGGAAAGCATTATTAAAACCAGCAGGTTACGGAGATACACAGCCTGCCAACAGGGATTTGGGTCAGAAGCAGGTACCCATGCAGTCCTGTGAAGGTCTAATCGCCATTGATCCTTCTAGCCCATAGACCTGTCACTGCCCGCTCCCACGCTTCTCATACGTCCGTAACTCTTCTCTCCAAATGGTCTTTAATTAGAATTGCTGCTGCTGTTGCCTGATTGGGAAAGTTTGATCTGACTTTGTGTGAGGCCATTATGATCTCTCCTGGTTCAGGAATGATTGGTGTGCCAGAGATTAGGACCTTGCATGATTTTTCAAATTGACAAATGATGACAGTCATGGGCTCGAAAGACTGAATACACTGCAAGAAGGGGTTTCAAAAGATACCATCATAAGGGTAATCCTCCACTCCTCAGCTTCTCTGTGGTACATGTCCTTGGTGTTAAACAGGGTAACACAGCAAGGGAGAAACAGATCATTTAAATTAGATTCCTTTGTGAATTCTGCTTATATGATCTGCCCACTTTGGGCTTTGGAATTTTTACTGCAAATGTCATTGGGATTTACTCCTTCCAGTATCACCTTTAACTATTCCTAAAGGGGTTGCTTTAGAGACATTCTTGACATTTCTGTCGAAAAATACCTACTTTCAAGCTGAGTGCCACCTGAATAGATTCCCCACCTGAATAAAAACAAGTATTATTCCTGCCTATGTTATATTTTCAAAGATCCTTCCCTTACTCCAAATCTAGAAGCCCGAGTTTATGCTGTATAAACATTTCATTCTAATTATTTACATGCTATATTTGCTGACAGTTGGTTTTATCAAACACTTTATTGTAACTGGACACAATGAATATGAAATTGATGGGTTTTTTTTTCCTTCTGCCTGTGACTTCCCCAGTACTCTAGAGTTAGATTTAATGATGAGCCCTATGAGTAAGCCGAGCCCAGGGGCAACCTAGATTTTTGAGCTAATTGAGGCTGGCATAAAGACTGGCAGCAGTATCGGTATTACAGGAATCCCTGCAAGGTACAAATGGTTAATGCTAATGCACTTGGCTGCTAACTGAAAGGTTAGTGGTTTGAGACTACCCAGAGGCAGCTCAGAAGAAAGTCCTGGCAATCTGCTTCTGAAAAATCAGCCATTGAAAACCCTATGGAACACAGATCTACTCTGACACACAAGGGGTAGCCATAAGTTGTAATAGACTCCATGGCAACTGGTTGATTATCATTCTCACAATATGGTTGGTTTTGTGTTGTTTTTACTTGATTCACTGTCTGATGGGCCACAAATAAGGCCTATGGTCCCATATAGCCTCTTGAGTTACAGAATCCTACTTTCACTCCCTCTCTTTTGGCCTGTGTCACATGACTGTTTTCTTAACTTGTGTTCTTTGCTCAGCAGTCCATATGACCCGGAGCACTTCCTGAAATACCACACCTTTTCATTGGAACTCTGACCCCCAGGTAGCTCCTGCCTGCTCTTTTCCCCATAGATCTTATATTTTGATCTCAGTGAGTGACTCAGTGACTAGCTGGAAACTTTCCACAAATGGATCCAGAATTTCTCCCCACAATTTCCTCTCACAGAATTAAGTCCCTCCAGCTTTCTCCTATAACTGATGAGAGCCCAACCGCATATAGGTTTGTGAAGCTGCTGTTCCTCATGGCCAGCCTCAGCAGCCTGTTGTGTTTTCTCCAGCCCATATCATAATCTGTAGTGACTGAGGGTGTAGCTACTCCTGCAGTCCTCTGCTCATGACTGGCTAGTCTGGCTAAGTTTCCAGAAGGCTTCATGCCCAAGGCTTCTCTCATTGTGATCCATTTCTGTTTAACACAGCTAATTCTATAGAATTTGGAAAAAAGTAAGAGTGATTTAGTGACATTTTGGGATTGGCTGTTTAAACTTTTTCTGCAGAGCTGTATGAAAACATAATACATTTACTCATTTTTGTTTGTTTTCAAATTTATAACATTGTATTTTATTTTTTGGTACAAGTAACATATGTACACTGTTTAATATGTCAGTTAATATTCCAGGGTTTATAATGGAATGCCCTGCCTAAGTTTCCTGCTTCAACTCTCCTCTCACCTGATTCTCACTCCACAGGGACAATCCTTTTAAATGCATTTAACTGTTTCCTCTGGTATTTAATGCCATTTTTTCTAAGTGCATATTTTTGTTTCTTGATTTTTTTTTCAGTTTTAGATATTATCTTTGGATTTTGAACTTGTGGAAGATAAGGCTTACTATTGTCATCATCCCCTCTAGTCATATACCTACAGAGTTTTCTCCTACTCATTCTCTGAATATATTTATATTATCGTTTACTAATAGATTGGAAAAAAATTACCATGTATGTTATTTTGACTATTAACTGTGTTGATAGCTCAGCCATGGGATATACTATGATTATGTTTTCTTTCTTCAACTTTTAACTTTTCCTGGTATTATTTATTGTCTTATTATTTGATAGCTCAGTTTCTGTCTATCCATCTCTAAACTCTCCAACACAGGTATGAACCTTCTTTAGACCACTAAAATCGTTGAGTAATCTACCGTTCTGTTTTTTGTTAGAGCTGTGTCCCCTGGAGCCTTCTCTTCTCCTGTTCCAATCTGTACCATTTGCTCTTTGGGTATGTTGCAAAGTTGTCACCCCAGGATTTTCTTTACCTTATTTCTAGGAGTTTCCTTAGCTTATATCCAATTTCCTGGATACTAGATTTTCATCTTTATTGGTTTTATTCCGTTCATTTTGGTAGAATATGTCTGTGACAGACTCTAATGTCACTGTCATGATCCCCACCTCCTTGTCTGTGACTGACTCTGTGAGAAACCTAGTGACTTCCTACTAGCCAATAGAATATATATAGTAAGGGTGATTGGTTGTCACTACCATGATTTCTTTACATAAGATTTTAGCAACAGTTTTGCTAGGGGGCTCTTTCCCCTGCTGGCTTTAAAGAAACAAGCTGCTATACTGTCAGCTTCCCCCACGGGGAGGGCACATGGCAAGGAACTGAGGCCCTCATTCTGGCAGCCTACAAGACACTGAATGGTGCCAACAAATACATGAGCTTGGAAGCAATTCCTTCCTTAGTCAAACCTTCAGATGAAAACTCAGCCATGATCATCACCTTGATCATAGCCTTGCGGAGGACCCAGCTAAGCTGTGCCTGGACTCTTGACCCATAGAAACTGAGAGATATTATGTGTATAGTTGAGTTTGTGGTAAAATTTTTACAAAATAATAGACAACAGATACAGGTTTTGGTAACTGGACATGGGGTGTTGTTATAATAAATACATTTAAAATATTTTACGTACTTTAAAATGTAGGAGTGACTTTGGAAGTGCACAGTAAAAGGAAGAATTTTGTGGAGAATGATAAAGAAAGGTTAAATTGCCTGACAGACTGTTAGTAGAAATCTGGATATTAAAGATGCTGCCAGTGAGGGCTCAGAGGTAGTAAGGAACATGTTATTGAAAAATGGTTGAAGGGAGATCCCTGTTACGTAATGGAGGAAAGCTTAGAGAAATTTTCACCTGCAGTTATGTGGAAAGCAGAACATGTACTTAATAAATTTACTTGGTTATTTAGCTAGGAAGATTTCCAAACAACATGTTGAAGGTACAGCTTGGTTTCTTCTTGCTGCTTATAGTAACATGTGAGAAGGGAGAGATAAATTTAGGTAAGAACTGTTCAACAAAAATGAACCAAAATTTGATGCTTTTGAAAAATTTCATCCTCTCTAAATAGCAAAAGGCATTAAAATTGATGAAAGCAATTGAAAAATGTGGCAAATGCTTGTTTTATATATATATATATATATATATATATATATGTATTTTATCACAGTTATAAAAAAACATTGGTTACACCAGGGCCACTTGGAGGTCAACAGAGGCCAGGCCAGGTCTGCATGTTAAGGCTTCTGGGTATATTTTTAAAAAAATTAAAATACCACAACAGGTGTACAAAAAGAGAGAGCAAGACAGATGTCATCTAAGCACAGTCAGAAAATTCTGGTCTAGAGGAAAAGCCAAGGATGTGACTGTAAAACCTTTTGTTAAAACTGAAAAAATGTCAAATGAAGAGAGTAATATTCAGTCACACAAGGAATTCTTGAATGAAATTAAGGTCTCATGGAGTCTGTCCGTCAAACCATGGGGCCTGTATGAAGATTAAGGATGTTGTCCCTCAGCTATCTCAGCAAAATCCCAACATGGAAAAGGACTTATCTCAAAACAAAAAAAAAGATAAGCTTCTATCTAATGGAGTGAATTATGGAAGATCTGAAAAATTTTTGAGAAAGTTATTTCATAAAAGCACTGCCAATTTGAACTGAAAGGTAGGGTGCAAAACAAAAGGAGCTGTCAGTTTCCCAAAATTCTACTCCCAGGAAGCAGGCTGCTATAGCTACCTGGCAGCAAACACATACTACTTTTCATGACTCAGAGGGTGGAACCAAGAGGGAGGATCCCAGAACCAGGTTCGTTTACTCCCAGACCTTGAAATTTAATTGAAGAATTCCCAATATTTGCCCAGCTGGATTTTGAAATTGCTTACGGATCAGGGACTTTTCTGCACCTTCCGTTCACCACCTTTTTGAATGGAAATGTCTATAGCTGTTATCTTATACCAGTTCTACAACTGTATATTGGGTGTGTTTATCTTGATCTCCTTTGTACATATTTAAAAACAAACGAACGGTTGCCATCTAGTTGATTGCTACTCATGGCAACCCCATGTGTGTCATAGTAGAACTGTGTTCCATAGAGTTTTCAATCGCCGCTTTTTTTGAAAGAAGATTGCCAGGATTTTCTTCTGAGGTGCCTCTGGGTGGACTCAAAACTCCAACCTTTCATTTAGCAGCCAAATGCGTTAACTATTTGCACCACTCAGGGACTGTATATATTAACATACATATATTTTTCCTACTTAACTAGATTGTGAGTATATTGGAAGACCAAACTCTGACTTATATTCATTGTATTGACCCTTTACTGTACACTTTCATGCCTTCAATAATCATTGGAATGAAAGAATAAATGTATTAATTAACGAAGCTAGCATACTATCAGGCTCTGATAAACTCTAATGCTAAATCTAAAAATCAAATCTCCTCACAAATGTAAGTGAACTTTCCATGAGAACATATAGTGATTTCATTACGTTATGGGATGATGATGTGCTATCTGGATACGGGATATGGTTTTGCCTTTTAGTGAAATATTTATCAGCGTCACCGGGTATTTTTTCTCCATAGTCTCAGAATATAAAAATCAATGTAGTTCTGACCATTATGTTTATAATTTCTTTAGAAATGCTTTCTGTCCTTTAAAATTGTGTGTGAAATAAGGAAAAATATAGAACTGAGAATAAAACATATCTTTGAGTGCTGAATTTCATCTTTTTCTTCTGTTTATTCAGTTAGATTTGCTTGTGTAATACATATTGAAAATACCAGCTCACGTATACATTCCTCAGGAGCCAGCCAAAGGAGTTGTTTCCACAAAAAGGTAACATTATTAGCTTTTTCTTCAAACCTTGTCAATTTAAATGTATGTTTGCTTTGTCTCTCGGTTCACAGAGTGTTATATTTTCACAGCTTTCATTCTAGAGTTCTTTGCACAACTTCTTTTTGTTTTCTGTTTTCTAACATCAGATCTCAACTGGTTTCTGCCTTTGAACTGAGAGCTGGTATTCATTCTCTTGTTGTGAGTAATTTTTGAAGTAATGTGATGCTCTTGGAAAAGTAGATCTCAGAGTTGAAAGCCCTGAGTTTGGTTTTTAATTCTCCCAGTAATCACCCTGTAACCTTTGGCAAATGATGTGCTCTCTCTGAGTATTTTTCTTCGTCTATAAACTAAATGGATTAGACTAAACCAGTGGTTTTCAAATTATAATCATTAATGACCTAAAATACCAAGGAGATAGATCCCAGGCAGAGAAGCCAAAGTGTATACACACATACAAACACACACACACACACTGATACACACAGACATGAACATACACAGTAGTTGTTCTAGCTATAACGCTGGGGGAACCAGGCTTCATAACAGGGAGTGAAATCGCATCATCATATCCTCCTCACCCCAATTCCTACTGTATGCCATGCTTCCTGAATAGTAAAGGAGTTACCCCTGAGTAGAAAAGTCACTTAAGTTTGTGATGAGATATTTCTTCAGAGTTTGTCAATAGAAGTAATAAAGGAACATGATAGAATAATGTGATGGTTAGTTTTACATGTCAACTTGACTAAGCTATAGTTATTTAATCAAACACTAATGTGGGTGTTGCTGTGAAGGTATTTTATAGATGTGGTTAACATATATAATCAGTTGCCCATAAGTAAAGCAGTTACCCTCAACAATGCAGGTGGGCCTCAACCACTCTGTTTGAAAGGTCTTAAGGGCCAAAACTGAGGTTTCCCAGAGAAGAAGAAATTGTACTTCAAGACTGAAATATCAATTTCTGCCCAAGAGCTTCTAACCTGATGCTCTCTCTCTATCTCTCTCTCTATATCCATAAAACCAAACTCATTGCCAGCAAGTCAATTCTGACTCATGGCGACCCTATAGGACAGAGTAGAACTGCCCCATAGGGTTTCCAAGAAGTGACTGGTGGATTTGAACTGCTGACCTTTTGGTTAGCAGCCAAGCTCTTAACCACTGTGCCACCAGGGCTCATATGTATATATATGTGTGTATATATATATATATATATGTATATATATATGTGTATATATACGTATATATATGTATATGTATATATATGTATGTATATATGTATATATATGTATATATATGTATATATGTGTGTATATATGTATATATATATATGTATATATGTATATATATGTATGTATATATATGTGTATATATGTGTGTATATATATGTGTATATGTGTGTGTGTATATATGTATATATATATATTCCTTTTTAACATTTTTTTACATGTATTTGTATGTGTATTTTTATATGCATATGTACATTTATATTTATATGTAAAGTCTCCTTCTGGTTCTGTGTCTCTGGAGAACCCTGGTTGATACATAAACTATTAACATTCAATTTTATTTGTTTTATATTTTGGAAACTTTTGCAAGAGTTTATTTAAAACAAGTATTACATTGCTAATTTTTTTTAAGTTTATAAATCCCTGGACTTTCTGATGCTGTGGTTTCTTTTAACCCTAGATTCCATGACTGATTGCCAGGCAGTGCAATAATGACTGGCCCAACAAGGTCTGTATTTGGTGTCTTCTGGTTTAAAAGGTCAAAAAGGGCAGTAAGGATTCAAGTTAAGAGGCAGCACATGGCAGCATTGACCCTCTGCATTTTTAAGTTCTGTAGTATGTTGTCACATGCTTTCTCAACTTGGACCTCATTGGATGGTAACAAGCCCCCTTCCAGGTCAGTAAGGATAAAATCTCTGGTAGTTACAAGCATAGAATTTGGATTCACTTGGCTCTGGGTTTGAATCCTGACTTTGCTGTTTACTAGCACTGTTACCTTAAGCAAGTTCTTTAACTTCTCTAATGCTCCACTTTACTCATTGATAAACTGGGATCAATAATGTCTCCTGCAACTGGTTAGCATTAGGCTGAAATCATATAAATAATATCAAGTTCTTAATATAGTGCCTAGTAAATGATCTGTAAATGTAACTATTGTTGTTGGTAGCACTGTTGTTACAACCTTCTCTTTGGAGTCACTTAGAAGCCTCCCTTGAATTCCGTCATACACACAAGTGCTTGCTTTCCTATGCTTCTCCTTCATGAATAAACGTACTCATTGAGCAACTCTTCTTTGTATTCCAGTTTGATAGTCAAAGCTCCTTGAGCGAACGCCTCATGTTTTTTCACCCATGTATTTCAGTGCCTCATACAGAGTCTGTGTCACCATAAATAGTTTTGAGTGAATGAGTGAATCCTCAAATGAAGTTTACATTTTTGAACTGAAATTTGTTCTTAGTCAGTTTTTTTTCTGTGTCTGCATCCACACTTGCATCTGAGGCTATAGACATTGTTGATATAAATAGTTCTTAGCTTAATATGCTATAAACCACAAGGGAGATAACTCTGAGGCAGAATCACATGCAAGCACAAATTTCACTGAAAAATATGTTCAATCCAAGGACATGATTTCTCTCTATTCTTTAGATATACAAAGATGTAGATGAAGCACCAAAATAACCTTTATATTAAAGAATAATCATTCTTTTAGACCTAACTAAAGTCCCACTTCTCCCAAAAGGAATTTCTTGCCAAAACTGACCCAAATACATTTCCTTTCTTCCTTCCCTCCCTCCATCCCTCTTTTGTTTATATCCTTCCTTTCACATGTATTTATTGTGCACCTACCTACAGCATGTCAGGCATTATGGCAGGTGTTAGATCCTAAGCCATAAACTTGATAGACATTATCTCTGCCCTTCTAGTGGAACTCACCTTCTAGTGGGAGGCTCAGATAAGAGTCTACTTGTTGGACAGAGAAGACTCTGATAGGCAAGCAGGTAGAGTTAGACCACAACACTCACTAGACGTGTGCTCTGGACAGACCAGGCTCCTGTCAGAGAATGTTTGTGAAATGTTTGTACCATAAGATGCCCATCTTTTGGGTTACATGGAACCGTGTAAACCTGAGACCTGAGAGATGAAACATGAATCTGGCCAGCAGTGGGGCTCAGTCATATACCAACATGTCAGTCACATGGAGGGAAAGATAATGGTGAGGGAAAACCATCATAAGAAGGAAGAACTGTGCTAAACAAGGCCTTCCTTGTCTCCCACAACCTCTCCCTGCCTCCCTGCCCGGAGGCAGCTGTGTGAGGCTGACCAACCTCTGTATCTGTCCTTTCCAGAGTGCCCAGGTGCTCTGACAAGGAGACGGCAGTGGCATTAAAGAAGCATCATTTCACTAGGTGCTCAACCGCTCTGCTGTGGAGACCTCACCTAAAGAAGCCAGACACTAGAAGCAAAAGAGACTTCTCACTTTCTGGAGAGAGAAAAGAGCCCTTACTGAGCAGAGAAGTAATGAGAACTGCAGCCCTCAGAGCAGAAGAACGGCAGCAGCAGCCCTGATTATTTGGGGAGAGTTACAATCCTCTACACAACTATTAATTCCTAGTGAGGATAATTAGAGAAAAACATTCTGGAAAAGATGAGACTTCCTACTAGGCAGGATAGTGAGATCTCAGGCCATTGCAATTTGGGTATCACTGTAGTTTTCACACATTTATATTTACTGGAAGGTGAGACTGGAGCCCTGGTGGTGCAGTGGATAAGAGCTCAGCTGCTAACCAAAAGGTCAGCAGTTTGAATCCACCAGACACTCCTTGGAAACCCTATGGGGCAGCTTTACTGTGTCCTATAGGGTTGCTATGAGTTGGAATTGACTCAATGGCAACAGATTTTGTTTGATTTGTTTGGCAGGTGAGACTAGGGGACATGTGGGTTTCACTATTAACTACACAATTGCAGTAAAGTGTAAGTGCAAGCACTCACTGAATGCTTACCATGTGGAAAGCTGTTTTCTAAGCATGTTACATGAATTTTCTAATTTAATACTCGTAACAAACATAGGAAGTAGGTACTATTATCTCCAGTTTACAAATGAGGAAATAAGACTGAAGAAAATCAAATAACTTGCCTAGGTTAGGTTGGGGCGGAACTAGGATGGGAAGCTGGGTGATTGATATCAGAACCCATGCTTGTGTCTGGCCCACACCATTTACCAGAGCTCTGATTATTGCGTCTAGAAAACCTAGTCTCCAACTAGATGTGAACTCTTCAAAATTTGAAATAGGCCTTGTGTTCATTTTACACCAACCCTAAAACCACCCAATGGGGTTCTAAGGCATGGGGTGGCCAACCTGACAAAGCTTTCAACCCATGATTGTACTTTATTGCCCTAATGTACTGCCATCTATGATTCACTGTTAGGGTTCTATAGAGAAACAGAACCCATAAGATATATATATATATATATATATATATGTACACACACACACACACACACACACACACACGTCTATAAACTAAGCTATTTAATTTATTCAAATGTATCTATTGAGCACATACCTAATAAGGGCCAAGCACAATATTAGGACCCAGGAATGTGAGGATAAAGATGAATAACATCTAGAATCTGAGGAAAAATGCCCCTATCATCAGAGATCTAGCAATTCAGGGAAAAATACCGACCTAAAAATGGCAGTCTCTAATCCGTGGTGAAGACTGCAATGACGAGGTCTTCTCATAGCGCTAAGGGAGTGTCTGCTTTCTTGGTGAGATATAATAGACTTGTGTTGGAAGTGACTCAGGACAGTGGTTCTCAAACTTCAGCATGGGCCAGAATGACCACAGAGTGCTGGGTCCCACCCCTAGAGTTCCTGATTCAGTAGATCTTGGGTTGTTGTTGCTGTTAGCTGCTATCGAGTTGGCCCCTGACTCATGGTGACTCCATATACAATGAAAAAAAGGCTTCTTGGTCCTGCGACACCCGTGTGTTCGGTTGCAGATCAGACCACTTTGACCTATAAAGTTTTTATTGGCTTATTTTTGGAAGTAGACCACCAGGCCCTTCTTGTTAGTTCTTAGTCTGAACGCTCTACTGAAATGTGTTCAGCATCATAGCAACACATAAGACTAAACTGACGGATGAGTGATGACTGTGCTTGAGATGCACTGGCTAGGAATCAAACGGATCTTCTGCATGGAAAGTGAGAATTCTACCACTAAACCACCACTGTAGGACCTCTGAATTTGCTGCTTAACAGATGATGCTAAGGCTGATGCTTCTAGTCTGGAATCACACTTTGATTTAGGGAACGGTTAATGCAGAGCCTCGGAATGGTAGCAAAATTTGGATTTATCACTGAAGGAATTAGGAAAGGCTGATTAAGGCTCAGAAGGAAGATTGTCAAGTTGTTTTAACAACCCAGTCAGATAGGAAATTATACATTTTTAATGGGATCAATTAACATCTCTCTGCAAAGTTGGGCGTATGAAAACATGTTCCCAAGACTTGGGAGCATGAGAAGGAAAGTGGAAAAATGGGAAGTATGGATGGATTCTTTAAAAGACAGACACAAGAATGGAAAATCATGGATGCTTGTGATGATGTTTTTGGACATGTGGTCTTGTTTGGGTAGGAGAGAGATTAAGGCAGATTGGGACTAGTAGGCCCATCAAGGTTATTTTCCTACTGTGAATATTTTTTAAAACTGCATATCTATGGAGGTGTCTTGAGAAGAAGTGGAAGGCTTTAGACGTTCCACCCATTGCTTCAAGCAGAGAAGCTACACTTTTATTTTATGTCATATCTATTGGGATTACTTGTCAGAATTTATTTCCATAAAAGGTTCTGTAGCCAAATGAATTTGGCCACAATTTACCAAGTTTAAAAGGAAGAGGTCAAGAATTTGGGGACTTAAAGGATTTTCTTGAAATGGGGGTTCTACTTAGGCCCAATCACAGTTCATGCTCCTTCTGGTTGCCAAGGTAAAATTTCCTTTGTATAGAAGCAATTCTGGAATAATATTTTCATGGAGAAAACCCAAGTGAGAGATAAAACACAGCTGTGTGCTAGGGAAAGTTTACACACAATTACTCCCAAAGGCCTGGGGAAGGCAAAAAAAGAATGGTAGCCATTGTAGCTGAATATTGTGTATAGGGGTAATTTGTTTATTGGGAACATTGGGTAATTAGTAAATTTGTTGGCTCACTCAGCATTTGTCTTATTGATCCCCTGATATTTTGTAAATGTTTTCATTCATAAAATGCTATTTGCTCTTCTTATATAATCCTGTTTGGTATATGTCTGGAGAAAGTGTTTGGGAAAACACGAGGCAATTATATATACAGATATTTAAATATTAATGCGCCCATCAAAACAAGGATGGAAAGGGTGCAAGATTAAAGCCATGCTATAATTTAAGCCAGTATTTCCAAAATACATTCAGATAAAAAAAAAAAAAAAACATACAAAATGTTTATTAAAAATCAAATGTTTATTTTTGAACATACTAAATCAAACTTTCCAGTGGAGTCCCTAGAACTGGTATTTTAACAAGTTCTCAGGTGATTCTTATGCAGTCAACCCATTGCTGTGCATATAAACACCACAGTTTTAAGCCACAAAGGTACTTATATGTGACCTTATTTGATGTAGTCAACCAGAACTTGCCTATAATATGAATGGTGCAACTGAAAGTTATGTACCCTGGTGGGGAAGCCTAAACTTAGCACCCACCACTTATCAGCCACTGCCATTTTTATTTACCTCTAGGAATCTCATCAGCCTACACATAATATGTTCAAACTAAATGATCATGAGACTTCAGGGAAGATAGTGACATGAGCAGGCCTAAGATCCCAATCCTCCCACATGAGCACCAAGAAAAGTAACTAGAAATCTGTATTCTAAATTCTGTAAGAACGCTGCAAGTTATGGAGAGGGTTGCAATAACTAACCACATGCTGAAACCAGAAAAAAAGCCACTTTCAAATGATAGGAAAGTTGTTTTCTACTGTATCTACCCTTCCTTCTCCTGGTGTGGAGGCAGACCACAGTCTGAGTTCTCAGAAGGAGACAATCTCTGGCTCTGTAGTGAAGAGGGCAGATTTTGGTGGCAGTGATCAGCGTATCTGTTCTGATCTGTCTTGGAGCTGTGTGAAGGAATAAAGCCTCAGTCTGGTCTGAACTGGAGCTCACACAGGGCAGGGAAGGGAGCACTGAGCAAAAGACTGTGATCACCTGAGAATTTAATGTAGAAACGAGCACTTTCAAAAGCACCATGTAAATGGAGGAATTGAAAAAGCCACATAAGTATCCAGAGTTAAAAAATTAAAATGTTCTAATGTTCTGGATTCAACAAAAAAAATCACAAGGCATACAAAAAAACTGGAAGTAAGTCCCAATTGGAAGAACAAGACAGAGAGATAAACATTTTCTATGGAAGCCTGGATAACGTATAGAATTGTTGTTGCTAGATGCCCTTGAATCAGTTCCAACTCATAACAACCCTATGTACAACAGAACAAAACTCTTCCCAGTGCTGCTTCATCCTCACAATAATTGCTGTGTTTGAACCCATTGTTGCAGCCACTGTGTCAATCCATCTCATTGAGGTTCTTCCTCTTTTTTGCTGACCCTCTACTTCAGCAAGCATAAAGTCCTTCTCCAGGAACTGGTCCCTCGAGATAACATGTCCAAACTACATGAGACAAAGTCTCTCCATTCTTCCTTCTAAGGAGCATTCTGGCTGTACTTCTTCCAAGACAGTTTGGTTTGTCCTTCTGGAAATCCATGGTATAGTCAGTATTCTTCACCAACACCATAAATTAAAATGCATCAATTCTTCTTTGGTCTTCCTCATTCGTTGTCCAGCTTTTGCATGCATAGGAGGTGACTGAAAATACCATGGCTTGAGTCAGGGGCACCTTAGTCCTCAAAGTGACATCTTTGCTTTTGAACATTTTGAAGACGTCTTTTGCAGCCGATTTGCCCAATGCAATGTATCGTTTGATTTCTTGACTGCTGCTTCCACAGGTTGATAGTTGATGCAAGTAAATTGAAATCCTTGACAACTTCAAAATTAGAAGAGAAGGTCAAACCAAAACCAAACCCATCACCATCAAGTCAATTCCAACTCATAGCCACCCTATAGGACAAAATAGAATTGTCCCATAGGGTTTCCAAGGAGCAATTGGTGGATTTGAACTGCCAACCTTTGGTTAGCAGCCAGATACTTAACTTCTGTGCCACCAGGGCTCCAGAAGAGAAGGTCACACTTCCTAATTCATTCTATGAGGCCAGCATTACCCTAATATCAAACCCAGACAAAGATACCACAAGAAAAGAAAACTACCGACCAATATCACTTATGAATATAAGTGCAAAAATTCCCAACAAAATACTAGCAAACTGAATTCAACAACATATTAAAAGGATTATACACCATGGTCGAGTGTATGATTATCTCAGCTAACATGGAAAAGGCATTTGACAAAATCCAACAACATTTCATGATAAAAACACCAGATAAACTACTAGTAGAAAGAAAATTCCTCAGTCTGAGAAAGGACACTTATGAAAGACAGACAGCTAACATCATATTCAATGGAGAAAGACTAACAGCTTTCCTGTTAAGATGCCACTCACCACTGCTATTTAATAGTGTACCAGAAGTCCTAGACAGAGCAATGAGGCAAATAAAAGAAATGAAAGATATTCATGTTGGGAAAAAATTAAAAAATATATTTATTCACAGACGACATAATCTCATATATAGAAAATTCCAAAGAATCCACAGAAAGTTACTTCAGTTAATGAATTCAGCAAAATTGCAGGCTACAAGGTCAATACACAAAAACGAGTTGGGTTTGAATACACTAGCAATGTGCAATCTGAAAAGCATGTTAAGGAAATAATTCCACTTACAATAGCATCTAAAATAATAAAATACCTAGAAATAAATACAACTGGGGATATAAAAGATTTGTACAATGAAAACTACAAATTTTTGTGCATCAAACTTTTTTTTATTGTACTTTAGATGAAGGTTTAAAGAACAAACTAGCTTCTTGTTAAACAATTAGTACACATACTGTTTTGTAACATTGGTTACCAGCTCCATCACATGTCAACACTCTCCTTTCTCGACCTTGGGTTCCCTATTACCAGCTTTCATGTCCCCTCCTGCCTTCTAGTCCTTGCCCCTGGGCTGGCGTGCCCCTTTAGTCTCATTTTGTTTTCTGGGCCTGTTTAATCTTTGACTGAAGGGAGAACCTCAGGAGTGACTTCACTACTGAGCTAAAAGGGTGTCCGGGGGCCATACTATTGGGGTTTCTCCAGTCTCTGTCAGATCAGTAAGTCTGGTCTTTTTTTGTGAGTTAGAATTTTGTTCTACATTCTTCTCCAGCTGTCTGGGCCTCTCTGTTGTGATCCGTGTCAGAGCAGTCAGTGGTGGTTGGAGGGTACCATCTAGTTGTGCTGGACTCAGTCTGGTGGAGGAAGTGGTAGTTGTGGTCCATTGGTCCTTTGGACTAATCTTTCCCTTGTGTCTTTGGTTTTCTTCATTCTCCCTTCTTCTCAATGGAGTGAGACCAGTGGAGTATCTTAGATGGCTGCTCAAAGACTTTTAAGACCTCAGACGCTACTCACCAAGGTAGAATGTAGAACATTTTCTTTATAAACTATGTTATGCCAATTGAGCTAGATGTTCCCCGAGACTATGGTCCCCACAGCCCTCAGCCTAGTAATTCAGTCCCTCAGGGAGTTTGGATATGTCTATGGAGCTTCCATGACCTTGTTTTGGATAAGTTGTTCTGGCTTCCCCAGTATGTGTACTGTCTTACCCTTCACCAAAGTTACCACTTATTTATTGTCTATCTAGTTTTTTCCATCCCCACCCCTCCCCTCCCTGATAACCATCAAAGATTGTTTCTTTTTGTGTGTAAACCTTTTCATGATTTTTATAGTAGTGGTCTCATACAAAATTTGTCCTTTTGTGATTGACTTATTTCACTCAGCATAATGCCCTCCAGATTCATCCATGTTATGAGATGCTTCGCAGATTCATCAATGTTCTTTATAATTGTGTAGTACTCCATTGTGTATATATACCATACTTTGTTTATCCATTCGTCTGTTGAAGGGCATCAAGGTTGTTTTCATCTTTTTGCTATTTGAACAGTGCTGCAATGAACATGGTGTGCATATGTCTATTCGTGTGACGGCTCTGATTTCTCCAGGATATATTCCTAGGTGTGGGATTGCAGGAAAGTATGGTATTTCTATTTCTAGCTTTCTAAGGAAATGCCATATCATTTTCCAGAACGGTTGTATCATTTTCCAAAATGGTTGTATCATTTTGCATTCCCACCAGCAGTGTGTTAAGAGTTCCAATCTCCCCACAGTCTCTCCAACATTTGTTATTTTCTTTTTTTGATGCATGCCAGTAATGCTGGGGTGAGATGATATCTCATTGTAGTTTTAATTTCCATTTCTCTAATGACTAGTGATCAGGAGCATTTCCTCATGTATCTATGAGTTGCTTGAATGTCTTTTTTGGTGAAGTTTTTGTTTATTTCCTTTGCCCATTTTTAAAATGGGTTATTTGTCTTTTTGTTGTAGAGGCGTTGGATTTTCCTGTAGATTTTAGAGATTAGACCTTCGTCAGATTTGTTATAGCCAAAATTTTTTTCCTAGTCTGTAGGTTTTCTTTTTACTTTTTTGGTGAAGTCTTTTAATGAGCATAAGTGTTTAATTTTTAGAAGATCCCAGTTATCTAGCTTATCTTCTGGAGTTTGTGTGTTGCTAGTTATGATTTGTATCCTGTTAACACAACGTACTAGGGCCTCTAGCATTGATCCTAGTTTTTCCTCTATGATCTTTATAGTTTTTGGTTTTATATTTAGGTCTTTGATCCATCTTTAATTAGTTTTTGTGTATAGTCTGAAGTATGGGTCCTGTTTCATTTTTTTGCAGATGGACATCCAGTTTTGCCAGCACCATTTGTTAAAAAGACTGTCTTTCTCCCATTTGATGGACTTTGGGCCCTTGTTGAATATCAGATAACCATAGGTGGATGGATTTACACCTGGGTTCTCAATTCTGTTCCACTGGTCAATGTACCTGTCATTGTACCAGTACCAGGCTGTTTTGACTACCATAGCTGTATAGTAGGTTCTGAGGTCATTTAGTGTGAGTCTTCCTGCTTTATCCTTCTTGTTCAATAGTGCTTTACTTATCTGGGGCCTCTTCCCTTTCCATATAAAGTTAGTGATTAGTTTTTCCATCTCTTTAAAGAATGTTGTTGCTATTTGCATCATAATTGCATTGTATTTATTGATTGCTTTGAGTAGAATTGTCATTTCACAAAGTTGAGTCTATCTGTCCGTGAGCAAGGTATATTTTTTCATTTATGTAGATCTTTTTGGGTTTCTTGCAGTAGTGTTTTGTAGTTTTCTTTGTATGGTTCTTTTACATCCCTGGTTAGGTTTATTCCTAAGTATTTTATGTTTTTAGGGGCTATTATAAATGGTATTGTTTTCCTGATTTCATTTTTGTTATTCTCTTTATTTTTGCATAGATGTGTATAGGAATCCAACTAATTTTGTATGTTTATCTTGTATCCTGCTACTCTGCTGAATTTGTCTATTAGTTCTGGTAGTTTTCTCATGGAGTCTTTTGGGTTTTCTGTGTATAGTATCATATTATCTGCAAATAAGGACTCATAAATGTTTGCTTTTGATTGTATCCTACATCATTCTCAGGGTTTCTTCATTTTTCTTTGTTCTTTTCTCTGATTTTTCCTCAAACAAAGTGGTATCCAAGTACTTATCTTCAATTTCACTGACCCTGTCTTCCATTGTTTCAAACCTCCTCCTCAGACCTTCTATGACACTGTCCATTTCTGAAGTATTGTTTATCTTTTGGATTTCTAATCTATGTTTATGTATGATTTCTAGTTGTGAATTTATTTTGACCTTTTGTTACTGTATTATTTTCCTGAATTCTTCTATTGTTTTGTCTGCATTTTCTATGATTTTGTCTATTTTTGCCTCATTTTTGTATGCTTTTCCCTTCAACTCTTGGATAGCTCTGAATATTAGAGATTTGAATTTCCTTTCAGGTAGTTCAAGTGCCTTTTCTTCTACTGGAAGGTCCTCTGGTGTTTTATTTTGGACACCTCCTGGAACCATCCTGTCCTGTTTTTTTATATGTTTTAATATTGTCTGCTGTCTTTGGGACATTCAGTAGTTATTTTCCTTGTTTATTGATAGTAAATTTGTTTGTTTCATCCTGCTTTTTTGTTTTATTTGGTTATGTCTGAGCAAGTGTGCTGGGTGTTCTTTGTAGTTTGCCTGTCTGTGGGCATGATACTTCTCACTACCTTGTCCAATGGGCAGGGCCAGTCGCTCAGCTATGGTGCAGCAGGGCAGGTCCAGCAGAGGGGAAGCAGCTGTGATGTATTGTTTGGGGCAAGTACTGGGGTCAACAACCTCATGCTGTGAGTCAGTGCAGGGCAGGTTCCAGTAGATCATTCCTGTGCTGCTCAGGGGTGTGAAGTTCAGTGCATGGTGCAGATAGGCAGGAGGGAGGGGGGAGGTTGTGATGTGTGGAGCTAAGTGGGTATAGGAAAGAAGGGAAAGAGGAGAGAGAAACAGGAGACAAAAAAAGTGCTGAGGAAGCCTATCATTGTAGTGGCAGAGACCCGGGGAAGCTGTGTGCTGGTGGCTTTCTAACCAGGCTGTGAGGCACAATCTGTCAATAAGGGACAGATATGGCACACAGAGCTAGATGGGTGGGAGAAAGAAAAGGAAGGAAGGAAGAGAGATATAAGAAACTACATTTTAAAAAAAAGGAGAGAGAAAGGCACATGTAGCTAGATAGTCAGGAGAAAGGAATGAAAGGAATGCAGAGGGAGACAAGAAACTGAGAAAAAAAAAGATGCAGGTGGTTGGGAGGAAGCAAAGGAAGGAGGTAGAGAAAGACAAGAAACCAAGAAAAAAAGGAGAAAGAAGAAAGAAAAAATAAAAAGCCCTGAGTCAGCCCACCAGAAGCGGGTCCCCAGCTAAGCAGCACTGCACAGCCATCAAGAAGCGGAGAAGGCATAAGGCACCAGGTGTTCAGGAGAAAGGTAAGGAAGTGAGGTAGAGAGAGACAAGAAACTGAGAAAAAAATGAAGAGAGACAGAAAAGAAAAATGCCCCAAGGGAGCCCACTGGAAGTGGGTCCCCAGTCAAGTGTCACTGCACAGCCCATCAAGAAGGAGCAGAGATGGCACATGGCACCAGGTGTTTAGAAAAAGGGTAAGGAAGGAAGGTAGAGGGAGATAAGAAACTGAGAAAAAAAGAAGAAAGTAAAGAAAAAAAATGCCCCCAAGGGAGCCACTGGAGAGTGGCACTGCACAGCCCATCAAGAAGGAGCAGAGATGGCACATGGTGCCAGGTGTTCAGGAGAAGAATAAGGAAGGAAGGTAGAAGGAGATAAGAAATCAAGAAAAGAAAAGAAGAGAGAAAGAAAGAAAAAAAAAATAGATTCCACGAAGGATCCTACTGGTGTGGTGGCATGGACTGGGGAAGAGGCTCCCAAGCCACTAGACACTGCACAGCCTGTCTAGAAGGGGCGGAGATGGCACACAGTGCCAGGCATTCAGGAGACAGGTAAAGAAGGAAAGTAGAGAGAGATGAGAAACTGAGAAATGAAGAAAAGCAAAAAGGAAAAAAGATAAAAAATTAAATAAAAAAAGAAATGCCTCCAGGGATCCCACCTGCATGGTGCCATGGACTGGTGAAGTGGCTCCCCAGCCACACTGCACTGCACAGCCCATCTAGAAGAGGCAGAGATGGCACACATCACCATGTGTTTAGGAGAAAAGAAGGGAAGGGTGGTAGAGAGAGAGAAGAAATCCAGAAAAGAAAAAAAATTCCCCAAGGGAGCCCACTGACTTGGCAGCAAGGACCAGGGAAGTGGCTCCAAAAGCCCTAGGCACTACACAGCCCTTCTAGAAGGGGTGGGGATGGCATACAGCACCAGATATTCAGGAGACAGGAAAAGAAGGAAAGTAGAGAGAGACGAGAAACCGAGAAGTGAAGAAAAACAAAAAGGAAAAAGAAAAAGAAAACCAATAATGTCCCAGGGGTCCCACTGACGTGGCAGCTAGGACCAGGGAAGTGGTTCCCTAGCCGAGTGGTGCTTCACCACCTGTCAAGAAGAAGTGGAGATGGCACACAGAGCCAGGTGTTTGAGAGAAAGGAAGGGAAGGAGACATGAGAGAGAGAAGAAACTAAGAGAAGCTGATAAAAGCAACAACAGCAACTGAAAAATGGCAGCAAAGGAGTGGGCCAGTGTTGGCAGGGCGAACCCAAGTGGGAGGGAGCTGGCACCTCCCGAGCCAAGCAACTGTGGCCAAGCAGGGAGACGAAGGGTGAGGGGCAGGAAAACATGTATTGCTGGTTACTGGGTGCTCTGTCTCCTGCTAGGAGCTCTGTGAAGCCTTCCCATACTCCCTGTCCATCAATCTTGGTGGCTGAGGAGTCCAAGATGGCAACTTTGTGCCGTGTTAGCTGATAGGAGACCTCCACTCTGTATTTCTCCTCATTCTCTGTTCTTTGTCAGTTTCTTACTCCATTATGTGCTTGGTTGAGTTCTTTATCTCTTCATTTGACACTTAGGGTTCCGGGATTGATGTCTGTCTCTGTTTTACTTATTTTTTTGGGTCTTTGGTGTGGATGGACAGTGTGATGCTTCTGTCTATAGTGCCATGTTGGCTCCATCTGCATCAAACTTTTGAACATTAAAAACTAGAAACAAAATGCAGACACAGCCTAGAGAATAGAAGAAAATATCTGGAACCATTTATTTGATAAGGGTTTAATATCCAAAATATATTTAAAAAACTCCTACAACTCAATAAGAAAAAGACAAACACCCAATCAAAAACATGGGCAAAGGAACTGAATAGACATTTCTTCGAAGAAGATACACACGTGGCCAACAAGCACGTGAAAGAATGCTCACACGTGGCCAACAAGCATATGAAAGAATGCTCAACATCTTTAGTCATTATGGAAATACAAATCAAAATTACAGTGAGGTACCACTTCACCTCCACTAGGATGGTTATGGAGCCCTCGTGGCTCAGTGTTTAAGAGCTACGGCTGCTAACAGAAAGGTCAGCAGTTCAAATCCACCATCCAATCCTTGGAAACCCTATGGGGCAGTTTGAATCTGTCCTATATTTAAAAAAAAAAAAAAACAAAGCAGAAAACAACAGGTGTTGGCAAGGTTGGATAGAAATTGGAACCCTCATCCATTGCTTGAGGGATAGTAAAATGGTTCAGCCACTGTGGAAAACAGCTTGTTGGTTCCTGAAAAAGTTAAACATAAAACTACCATATGACCCAGCAATTCCATTCCTAGGCATATACCTAAAAGAATTGAAAGCAGAGACTCAAACATATTTCTACACCAACCTTCATTGAAGCATTATTCACAATACCCAAAAAGTAGAAACAACCCAAGTGTCTATCAACAGATGAATGAATAAACAAAATATGGTACGTATATACAATGGAATATTATTCAACCATAAAGAGAAATTAATTTCTGATATATGCTATAACACTGTTGAACCTTATGCTGAGTTAAATAAGTCAGTCACAAAAGGATAAATATTGTATGATCCACTTATATGAATTATCTATAATAGGCAAATGCATAGAGACCAAGGGGACGTGTGGGAGGGGGAACGGGCAGCTATTGGCTAAGGGGTATTTTCTGTTAAAGGTAACCAAAAAAAAAAAAAAATGGATTTCTGCGCAACATGGTGAAAGTAATTAACATCACTGAATTGTACATATAAAAGTGGTTGAAATGGCAAATGTTTTGTTTTAGATATTCTACCACAAAAAATAAAAAAGTGAATTTTAAAAAATGAATGTTCATAATGGTCCTCTGGGAAACAGGCAGCAAAAACTGAAAGGAATACAGTTTACAGAACTGCCCTTGGGAAAGATGTAAACCGATTGCAGGCTTGCAAATGTTGCCTGATTCTTAAGTATTTCTAATGGATTTCAGCATTTTAGTGCCACTGAGATAATGCTGCAGCATATACAGTGGAAAGGGAGAAGAATTTAATTACATTTCTTTTTAGGTCCATGCAGCCATTATGCACTACAGCATTATGACTCTTCTTATACAGATGGGAGAATTTAGGCTCAGCAGAAATAACTACCCCAATGTCACTCACACAGCTGTTAAGTCACAGAGGACACAAACTCAGATCTATTTGGTTCCAAAGCCTATGTTTTTTTTTTTTTTTTCCACTTTGCCATACAATACCCACGTACCTTATTATATTTCCTGCCACCATAACACTGATGAATGCCAAGATGCATTCTGACAAAATAGCAGTGTAGCTAGAACGGTTGTCTGAAGCTCCTGAGAAGGAGGGTGATTGTGAGTATGGAAGCTATGGAGCACAGAGGATAAGAGCATGTGCTCTGGATTCAAATCAAAGTTTAAATATTTCCAATTACCATGTGTATGGCCTTTGGCAAGTTGTTTTAGGGTCACTGAGTCTCAATTTTCTCATTAGTAAAGTGGAGCTAATTATAATACTTAATCAGAGGGTTGTTAAAAGAATTGCATGTGATCATACATGTAGAGTACTCATTTCAGGGCCTGGAGAGTAATAAGTGCTGAATACATCAAGTAATTGCAGTTATAATCATGCCCCAGTAGTCACACAGACCCATCTCACCCAAGTCAAACACATTTTGAGAGGTCCTGACTTTCTTCAAGAAATCAAAAGATGTATTGCATTGAGCAAATCTGCTACAAAAGACTTCTTTACAGTGTTAAAAAGCAAAGATGTCACTTTGAGGACTAAGGTGTGCCTGACCCAAACCATGGTATTTTCAATTACCTCATATGCATTCAAAAGTTGGACAATGAATAAGGAAGACCAAAGAAGAATTGATGCTTTTGAATTATGGTGTTGGTGAAGAATATTGAATATATCATGGACTGCCAGAAGAATGAACAAATATGTCTTGGAAGAAGTACAGCCAGAATGCTCCTTAGAAGCAAGGATGGCGAGACTTCATCTCACATATTTTGGACATGTCATCAGGAAGGACCAGTTTCTGGAGAAAGCACTTTATGTTTGGTAAAGAAAAGATCAGCAAAAAAGTGGAAGACGGTCAATGAGACGGATTGACACAGTGGCTGCAACAATGGGCTCAAACATAGCCATGATTGTGAGGATAGTGCAGGACCAGGTACTGTTTCATTCTGCTGTACATAGAGTTGCTATGAGTTGGAACCAACTTGACGGCACCTAACAATAACAACAACAACAACTCTCCCAATATACTGATTTCTTTTAATTGAATTATTATTTTTTCTGTGAAGAAAGGGCTTTTCCCCATTGTATTAATTAAATCATATATGTTTCATTATAATTCTGGGATCATGTAATTTAATTATTCTTGATAAATATGATGCACTAACTATATAATTAAAAATGTCTAACTTTTGTACTGTCATAACCAATTGTCTTGTAATGTGAAGGCCTTAGATTTTGAATTCATATAGGACTGGGTTCAAATATCTCCACAATTGTTCTCTGCTTGTTGTGAACTTGTGCAATTTATTTACTTTCCCTAAGACTCAGTTTTCATCTTTAAAATGAGGATAATATCTATGCCAAGTGTTTATTATAAGAATTATGTGTTGACCCACACCTAGGAATACATCCTATAGAAATAAGAGCATCACATGAATAGATATATGCTCACCCATGTTCACTGCAGCATTATTCACAATAACAAAAAGATGGAACCAACCTAAGTGCCCATCAACAGATGAATGGGTAAACAGATAATGGTGCATACCCTGAATGGAATACTACACAATGATAAAGAACAATGATGAATCCATGAAACATCTCACAACATGGATGAATCTGGATGGTATTATGCTGAGTGAAATAAGTCAATCACAAAAGGACAAAGATTATATGAGACCACTATTATGAAAATGCAAGAAAAGGTCTGCGCACAGAATAAAACAATATTTGATGTTACGAGGGAGGCAAGGGGTGGGGAGAAACGATTAACTAGATAGTAGATAAGAGTTAACTTTGGCAAAGGGAAAGACAATACACAATGTAGGGAAAGTCAACACAACTTGACCAAGGCAAAGCCATAGAAGCCTCCTAGACACATCCAAACACCTTGAGGGATTGAGTTATTGTGGCTGAGGGCTGGGGATCATTGTTTTGGGGGATATCTAGGTTAATTGGCATAACATGGTTCACAGATAAAATGTTCTACATCCTACTTTGGTAAGTAGCATCTGGGGTCTTTAAAGCCTGCAAGTGGCCGTCTAAGCTACATCTATTTGTCCCATCAAGTTTGGAGCAGATGAGAATGAAGAAAACCAAAGATACAAAGAAAATATTAGTCCAAAAGACTAATAAATCACATGAACAACAGCCTCTAACAGCCTGAGCCCGGAAGAACTAGATGATACCCAGCTACTACCACAGACCACTCTGACAGGGATCACAATAGAGGATCTCGGACACAGTGGGAGAAAAATGTAGAACAAAATTCAAATTCACAAAAATAGACCAGACCTACTGGTCTGACAGAGATTGGAGGAAGTTCCAAGACTATGGCCCTTGGAGACTCTGCTAACTCAGAACTGAAACACTCCCAAAGTCCACCTTTCAGCCAAAGATTAGACAGGGCTATAAAACAAACCATAACACACGTGAGAAACGTGCTTCTTAGTTCAATCAAGTATCTGAGACCAAATGGATAACACCTGCCCACAAGCAAAGACAAGAAGCAGGAAGGGACAGGAAGACTGGGCAAATGGACACAGGGAACCTGGGGTGTAAGGGAAAGAGGGACAGTGCTGACACATTGTTGGGATTATAATCAATGTCACAAAGCAATTTGTGTATAAGTTTTTCAATGAAAAACTAATTTGGGCTGTAAACTTTCACCTAAAGCAAAATAAAATAAAAAGAATTATGTGTTGAAAAGGTCTAATAACACGTAAAATTCCTGGCACTGAGTAGGAATATCATTTAGGAATGTTTTCAGCTGCAGGTAACAGTAACCAAACACATAAGTGGCTTAAACAAACAGGCTTCTTCTTCTTCCTTTTTTTTTTTTAGATAACAAAATTCTTGAGACAGATAGTTGCTGGTATTGGGTCAGCTGCCCAGTAATGATGACAGAAACTCAGACTCTTTTTCTCTACCAGCTCTGGCACATTACCTTTTTATCCTAATGCAGTTACCTCCTGATCACAAGAAAACTGCTGCAACTTTAGCCTTGAAGTTCTAAGAAGGAAGAGAAAAAAGAGGATTAAAAAGGTTTCTCTACAGGAGACTTGGTCTTTGTATGCAGGAATAGAATCTTCCCTAGCAGAGCACATTTTTACAGACCATTGGCCAGAACTGGGTCACCATGCCCACCTTTAAACCAATCAATGTCCAAGGGTAATGAAATTACTATGATTCATCACCTGGACCAAAACAGGGGTCTGACCTATATGAAATAAAGTCATCTCAACCAGATCACTAAAAACATTAGGAGTGTATCACTGAGGAAGAAGGAAGTTGGGTGGAAGAAGGAGATGTTGGCTAGGTCATGGGCAGTATCTGCTACAGTAATCATTCAACAAAGACTATGCTCTCTTTCCCTCATCTAATAAAAATTAATACACTTAAATTTTTTTAAAAATTCTGATTAGTTTATGAATCCTCATATTTAGTTTAGGAAAATATTACCTCTGAACCTAAAATATACTGACTGTAGAATCCCTTAAGTTGCCCTTAAAACAAGCCAGACTTTCAAGAAATAACCTTATTAATTTGGATCAGAATTTTTAGCATGGATTTTAATCTAAATATTAGTGGAGATTGCTAGCAACCGATGGGCCACTTTCAAAGAATGCTGGCTTTGGCTAAAAACTTTGGTCACTGAAGTATCTGAGACAGTAAAATTTGCATTGAAACTTTTCCCAGAATTTCATTTGTCAGGCACTGTGAATGGAGGAGAGAGGAGCTGCAGACATAGCTCAGTGTCAAGAACTGCCGCTTCACATGTGGGAAGATTTGACCTCAGAAGTCTGAACACTGTTTCATTGGAGATCTATCCCAAACCAACATTTAACTTCTACTTAGGTTCTCAGTCTCAGATCTCAACTCTACCACCTCTCAATCTGCACCACAGATCCTCACCTCCCCTGACCTCCCCATCTAGGCTAGGTCTCCCTGTTACAAACTACCTAAGCACCAAGTATGTTCCTTTGTAACACATACAGTACTTGTAATTAATTGATTGGTTACTTGTAAAATTATGCTTTACTGTCTCTTCCCCAACAGAATATAAGCTCCTTCCTTGAGGTGCTGTATTTTCAGCACCAATAAATGACAGGCAATTCATAAATATTTATTTTTGAAAATGTATATTTAGAATGCTAAAATAAAGAAATTTATCTGAAAATCCAAATATACTGACAGATTGGGAAGGAGGGAGTGAATTTTCACTTTATGAGATAATTTCCCAGAGGAGTCCTTTCAACATGGAGCTCCTTTCGGGCACTTAAAATAGAATTTGATTCACATTACTTTTCAAGAACACACATACACCTAGTGCAAAGCCATATGCCACAAACATTCTCATTTCCAGGCACAATTTAAAGCAAATCATGAAAAAAGGAAAAAGGGGGAGGGGCAAGCCAGTTCTAGATTAACACCCCTGTGATCAAAAGAGTAGAATGATGAGAAAGATCAGATGCCCCCTAAGAAAATTGGTTCTTAGTATACGTAGACAGGAGTGTGTATCCTTAAAAGAATCATCTTCCACCCTTGTTTGTGGTTTCAAGTTAGTTCTGGGTCATGAGTCTAGTCCATGGAGTACTGGGATGGTTGTATGTCTCTGAAACAAACCAGATGGGCTGCTGGCCAAATGTATTAGTGTCACTGCAGTGGGGGATGGAATGGAGTGGGGACAGGTTATATAATGCCAAGACTGGGATAAAGGTGATAATGGCAGCTGACAGTCCCTGAGCGCTCACTGTGTACCACACACTGCACTATGTACTTTACTTGGATCATCTGTTTTAAACTTTGAACTCTTATCTGCCACTTAATCTTCCACATTGCTGTCAAGTTGTTTCTGACTTATAGTGACCCTATAGGACAGAATAGAACTGCCCCATAGGGTTTTCAAGGCTATAATCTTTGTGGAAGCAGACTGCCACATCTTTCTTCCACATAGCAGCTGGTGGGTTTGAACCACCAACCTTTCGGTCAGCAGCCAGGCACTTAAACACTGCATCACCAGGGCTTCTTATCTGCCACTTATTCACCTCATAATTTTTGGAAAGTCATTTGATCTCTTATCACATAAGAAGTGAAGGAGAGTTTCCAGTTCTACCTACTCACAAAATAATCTTGAAGTTCTAAGGAGATGATGAAGGTGGATGATCTTTGTCACTTTTGAAGCACGACAGAAATATAAAATATTTAACCATGCCTTATATTTGTTATCTGGGTCCCTGGGTGATACAACAGTTAAGTGCTCAGCTACTAAACAAAAAGTTGGAGGTTTGAATCCACCTGGAGGCACCTCAGCGGAAAGGCCTGGTGATCTATTTCTGAAAGATCACAGTCATTGAAAACCCTGTGGAGCACAATTGTGCTCTGACACACATGTGGTCACTATGAGTTAGAATTGACTAGACAGGAATTGGTTGCTTTTTAGGTATATTGTTATATGTGTATTTACTTATATGTTTTACATATATAGTTATATAAATGTTTTCTATATGTGTGTGTTATAAATTTACTTTTATACTTGTATTTATTTTGTTTCAACAAACTTTTAGCTAGATCTGTGCTCTAAATATATTTGTAGCTGAGAGACAGTCTATCTTACCAAGTCTTGAGGTTAAGAAAAGGCTAAGAGAGTCCAAAGTTGCCTCTTAAAGGATGAGGAGGAGTTGCCCAAGTGAAGTGGGGCAGGGGGAGTACAGGACATACCAGACAGAGGCAATAGAATGAGCAAAACTATAATGACATCCAACAGCATGGCTTGTACTGGGAAGTAAAAGCCATTTAATGTTAGTAGATGTAGGACGTGAGTCAGAGAGAGTCAAAAAATGACACAAGAGAATTAGACAAAGGCCAGCTTATACAGGGTATTTCATGCCTACTGATGTGTTTGATCTATATATGTAGAGAGAGAGAGATGATAGGGGACAAATGAACTGTTTTAAACAGAGGGATAACATGGTCATATTTGTATTTTAGAAGAATCAATCTGGAGGCAGTATGAAGGATAGATTTGAGGGGAATAAGATCAAAGAAGGAAAATCAAGTTAGGAGGTTAATATAGTAATATAAACTGATAACAAAGTCTCAACTAGAGTAATGACAGTTGGAATGAAGAGAAAGGAATGGATTCCTAAACATATACCGGGGGAGGGGGAATGGGAGGACTCACCTTGGAAGATCTGGTGACTGAATATGGCAATTAAAAAAAAGAAGAAAGAAAGAAAGTTCATGGTGAATCCACGATCAACAAAAGTTTTTTTGGGTGGATGGATGGATGGATGGATGGATGGATGGGGGTGTGGGGGTGGGGAGGTGGGGGATAGGTGATGGTGTGGGAGGGTGGGTGGATGAATGGATGGATAATATGGTTATGTAAATGCTGAATGAGTTTAGTTTGGTTCTGAATCTCTTAAGGTACCAGAGATTTGGTTTTGCTCCTGTAAGTCTAATTACTCAATGCAATTACTCAGACACTCCAATATCAAAATCCCATGCATTCTCCTATGTACCAAACACTGTGCTAGGCTCTGTGGGGGCTGCAAAAATTAATAATACTGCTCACTCCCTTTGAGAGATTTGTATTCTTGGTAGGGAAACAAGACTTATGGCTAATATTCTAAGGCAGCAAATGATAGGAGCAGAAGATCAGTAGTTCAAGTTTTCAGATTTGAAAGAGATGGGGCAAGGGTGACCTGAATAGCTTTATGGTACATGTACAAATTTAGCTGGTTCTTGAAGGAGACGGACAAAGTCGTCAGGTGAAAGGAACAAGAAAGGAATTCTTACAAGGGAGAATGGAAGGAGCTAAGGAGCTGAGGGGATTGGCAGAGCTGAGTTTTGAGGATCGTTAGACTAGAGTGTGTCTGAAGAGGCCCTTCCTCTCCTGTAGCCATGAATAGAATATTCTGAGTGATCTAGCTTTTGCACTGACCACTTTGATCTGTCATAGCAGATTTCTGCAGGGACCTTTGGGGACCTGGAATTTTAGTGATTTTAACAGTGAAATCACTCTTCCTCCCAATTGTCCATTGAACCCCAGCATATAAAATAATATGTATAATAGATAAAAGGAGAACCGAACTTATTGAAGTAAGGAGCTGGCTCCTGTTCATTCAACCACCTCAGAGATGATTCTTAAAACAGTTATGAGGAAGCTCTAGTGTTTGAAAATCTTCATTTTACAGATGGGAAAACTGAAACTCAGAGAGACGATACAACTTGCTCAAAGCCACATACATTAATATCTCCTGATTCGGTGGAGTTAAGCTGTAAATAGAACTCATATCTCCTGAAACAAGGCTGAGCTGGAACAATAGCTACCTCCTTGGTTGGAGAGAGGCATATTGCTAAATCATATACTAAATCATACAGCTTTTGGCCTTTTGTCAGGCATTTCAAGGTGGCATTGTTCTGGGGATATCCAAAGAGTCTCTCTGTAAAAGCCATGTCTGGTTTCTAATTCAGGTGGTCAGAAGTCACTTAGGAGACTTTTCATTTGTAAACAATGGCCAGAGTGCGGGAATATTAGGATTTGGCAGTGGGAATGGTCTGATGTGTCTGTACTATCTTAGAGAAGAGTTAATTTCCCCTGCTTTCTGTTCTGAAGAAAATATCCCCACTTTTGACAGATGTTCTAATTCAACAATTAACAGTGACTGTGACATGCAAAAATTACCAGTTGCTAAAGCCCTACTTACCTAAATGGCAGATACATAGTATTTTTATACCTGGAGCCTTGGTCTGTGTGGCTTGAAACACATACTTGCACAGAATCTCTCTGGCTTATGTGTTTCACCACTAACTGTAGTTTATTTTTAAATATTCTAAAAAGGTGCCCGTCGCAACAGCTTCTGGGTGGTGGGAGGAGAAAAAAAAAAAAGCAATGCTGATGAAATGGCAGCGCTTCAGCCAAAGGGCAGCTTTGTTAGGAGAGCCCCCCCATGAGACATTCTGCTCCTGCGGATGAGCGAGCCCTTCCTTGCCACTCAGGTGTCCCGGGTAAAATTAAGATAAGAGATTTTGTCGATTTCAATGCTCCTAGCTCCCCTCTCTGCATTTTGTCCTCCCTTCATTAATAATAACATGCTTCTTCCATTTGTCCGCTGCAGTTACCAGATTTTTTTCTACACCTTCTTTATTTCCTCCAACAAAATATTCTCTCAGAAAAATTCAATCTCAGTATTTTTAAAATAACTATACGGCCTCAGTGTTGGAAAATCATTGATAGCTATGATCTCCAAACTTTTTGGACTGTACTTGTTTTAGTAAAATAAATGCACACGTACATGTATTTACATATTTGCATATGTATACATACATATGCACATGCATATATAAAAATGAGGAGAAACTCACAATTTAAGTTACTTATAAAATATATATGCATAGTATATACTTAGCCAGACCAAAACCCGCTGCCATCAAGTAGTTTCTGACTCATGGTGACCTCATGTATATCAGAGTAGGATTATGCTCCACAGGGTTTTCAATGGTTGATTTTTCCAAAGTAGATCACCAGGTCTTTCTTCCAAGGTGTCTCTGGGTGGACTTGAATTGCCAAGCTTTTGGTTTGCAGCCAAGCACTTAACTGTGTCACCCAGGGACACAAAGTTAAAACAAACAAACCAGCTGCCATTCCATCAATTCCAACTGTGGTGATCCCATGTATTTCAGAGTAGAACAACACTTCATAGGGTTTTTAAGGCTGTGATTTTTCAGAAGCAGTTTGCCAAGTCTTTCTTCCAAGACAACTCTGAGTGGGTTCAAACTGCCAACCTTTCAGCTAATAATCGAGCACTTAACGGTTATCACCACCCAGGGACTCCAGTATACACTTAGGGAAATATTAATAACTAATTAAGGTAGATGCAAATAGTTCAATTAGTCTTCTTGACAACTTCAATAATTTTAACCAACTTGTCATATCTGATTTGAGGGTCAGTTTTAACTTTCTTAATGTAGCCAATGAAGAGCTCATGCAGGACTAGGAGATGTCTTAGTTCTAGTGTTTGCTGGTAGTTAGATACTACATAAATCAATGTGCAGTTCCTTAGTCACAAGAGGATCTTGTGATTGTTAGTTTGATAACAGATAATATAATCTGTTTACCTATTTTGTAAATGGTAACATGTGACAATGTCCCAAAAGCGATCCCTGAATGAAGGCACCACTGCCAGCCTCTCTTCACCATGGAAGGGCCACTCTTCCAGCAGGTACTTCTTCACTGACCTATGGATTCCAGTGAAGAGTCTGGTCTCAATCAGGATAATAAATACTAGTACATTTTTCTCTTCTTTTTACATTAAAAAAGTAAAAGTTCTCATATTCAATTCCCATATTCAGTGGCTCGTCTTGAACATGCCACTTTAGAGGCTGCAGATGGGCCTTGTGAGTGGGTCCCCACTGTCCGGTTCTAGAAGGAGTCACTTGTACGTTTGGATGTCTGTGTGGTTCGCATTGACTGTGAGGCATTGGAGAGAGGCAGTGTGTAATGGGGGCAGCTGCTCGGTGATCAGAGATCTGGTTTCTAGGAGCTGAGGGCTGTACACAGTCCAACTCAAGTTCTTTAAATCCACATTTGCAGGTGACCCTGTGTGCATGCCAGAAAGGTATGATCAGCCTGGCTGTGAATAAGCCAGCCGGAGTATGCCTGACCTGATCTCATAAGTGCTAACTTGTAAAGATCAGTGGGGTTCTCTTTCTACCTTGGTCCCCAGTCCCTTCATAACAGTTTGTTCTCTCTCTCTAATGATGTGATTCCCTCACCACTTTCTGGCAATTGGGTTCACTGCTGTTTTCTTTGGCTTACCGTTCAAGGCACCCATAGTACTTCCAAGCAGAGCATGCCTTGCTCCTGATACCCAACCATGTACCAATTCCTGTGGGTTCTATTCCACAGTGTCATTCACATTTACTTACTCTTCTCTATCTTCACTGTTAGCACCCCAAATCAGGCCTCATTGTGTCTTGGGGTACTGTTACTGGTATAACAGTACTCCACTGGTATCCCTGGCTTCCATCTCTCCCCTCATTCAAACCTCTCCACACTAGTGCCACCTCCAAATATGCCTCTTCTTTGCTTGGAAATTTCCAGTGCTCTTTCATTGATTATGCCATTAAGCAATCAGCACTCATGTTGGCACTAATGTATGTGCCCAATCTGCCTTTTATGACTTACTGCGTTTCTCTCTTAAATTATTTTATGTTCCAGACAAATGAATATTTCTGCTATTCCTTTAACAAACCCTACGTTTCAAAACTTTGTGTCTTTTTAGCTGGTTTCCTCTACCTGAAATACAATTTCCTCACCTTAATCCGTTCATTCAACCATTACTTTTTGAACACCTACTAAGATTTTCAAAATCTCTTGCCTGTAAAACGTCTACCTGTCCTTCTAGTCCCAAATCAAATATAGCCTCCTCCATAAAGCCTTTCTTGTCTTTCTAAAGCAATACCATTTCCATGTCTTTTAAATTTCCTCAGTATTTTATTTGTAATTTTCTTATGTTACTCTTCTTTATTTGTTTTGTCTTATACTTTGACTGAAACCATTTAGTGAACACCTAGCCAAGCACTGCAATAGGTAATATATGATCGTATTTAATACCCCCACTATCTTTGTTAGGGCAATAATCTTATCTCCATTTTAAATATGAGGAAAATGAAACTCAGAGAAATTAAGTAACTTACCCAAGGCCAAAGTTTGAGAGTCAGGAATCAAACCCAAGCCTGAGCTCTTCCCTGATTATGTTACCCTGATTACAATAATCTTTGTACTAGTTTTGTCCCAAGTAATATATCACAGACTTCTTGAAGACATGGTCTATGTCTTATTACTTCAGTGCTGGCCACATTATATTTATATGTGGAATTGAATTGATTGAGTTT
Source organism: Dugong dugon (assembly GCA_030035585.1). Classification (NCBI taxonomy): domain Eukaryota; kingdom Metazoa; phylum Chordata; class Mammalia; order Sirenia; family Dugongidae; genus Dugong; species Dugong dugon. The sequence goes on from CM057462.1 coordinate 98,235,479, forward strand.
AATTCAGTTTAACTGTAGCTAGGAGACATTGGAATAGGGAAGGCAAAGGAGTTGGTGGTCTCAACATGCCTTTAGATTGGCTAACCTCACTCAAAAAAAGAAAAAAACAAAATAAATCCATTGCCATCAAGTCGATTCTGACTCATAGCAACCCTATAGGACAGAGTAGAACTGCCCCATAGGGTTTCCAAGGAGCGCCTGGTGGATTCAAACTGCCAACCTTTTGGTTAGCAGCCGAGCTCTTAACCACTGTGCCACCAGGGCTCCAGTATGGACATTTTCCCACACAGATCATATAGGGCCTGAAAAACTCAGTCAGCCTCAGTCCACATAGGTCTTAATTTTCTAGATGTTGCTATTGCCTAACTCCTGGCTTCCACACAATCTGTTGTAGCTTGAAATATTCACAATGTTAATGCTGATTACTGAATAAAGTGGCAATTAACTGTTCATGGCATAATTTCTATGTTTCGCTGGAACAGTGCTAATAGTACATTGTGTCTGTCCATTCTAAGAGGGGGAGGGGGTGGCAGCAGAATAGCACTATGGGCTGCACAGTAAGTGCTAATGTCAGTCAAGGCATTCAGTTACTGCATTAAGAGCCACAGAAGACTTGGACTATGTGATAGGTGAAAAACGTGAGCCTGCCTTCAGTCCTGCCCCTCTGGGAGTTAAATTTGTCTGAGACTCAGAGAACCTTCCTCTATGGTCTTTGCTGCTTTATATTTGCTGGTATTTCAAAGGACAAATGAAGATACATTTTACAGACTAGGTCCCTCCTCAGCAACAGCTGAGGCCACAGACCTTCTGTAAAACTGTTCCTGTGACACAAGGAATTTCTCTCTACCTTGCTACGCTCACAGTCTCAACTTCCATGTCTCCACAGCCGTTCTTCAGCTTCTAATTTTCTCATCTCTGCTCTGCATTTTTAAATTAAAACTTTTCTTCAAACTGAATCATCATTTCTAGATGCTGACTTCATCTCCTCTCTGCTCTAGCTTTAGCTCCCACAGCCAATGACCTGCATCAGCTTCTAGACCCACCCCAGATCAGAATCCAGACCACACTGTTCTAGCAAACCTTGCAGTAAGCTATGCTGGAGCTCAGTGGCAGGCAGGCTGGTGGTAGTTGTTGTTAGCTGCTCTCAAGCTTGACGCCTACTCATGGCAACCCCATGTACTACAGGATCTGACAATTGTGATCCATAGGGTTTTCACAGGCAAATTTTTGGAAATAGATCAGCAGGAGGCACGCTGGGATGGGAGTAGAAATGGGAATGAGAAGGACTGCAGGGCTGACCACTGAAGAGAAAGGCCATCAAGCCATATCATACTCCCACAGGAGCCTGGAGAAGGGCGCCAACATCAAGGCCCAAGATGGTTCTATCTGATGGACAGTGCATGGAGGTTAGAGTTCTGGTTAGTGGTAACATTTATACTGGTGACAGCTTTGTCCATGTGAGTGATTTATACAATTTAGGGAAGTCTATCCTTGCTAAAGTCTGGCACTCAGTGAGTTAGGCATAATGAAAAAGAATTCTGGGCTTTGGAGTTAAAACAACTTGGCTTCTAATCCCTGCCTGATACCTAATTTAGCTCACTGACTTTGGACAACTTGATTTCTGTGAGCCTTAGTTCCTTCATCTAGAAATAAGGGAAATGATTATCACCTTATAAAGCTGTGATGATCTTTAAATATGGTAATCTAAACCAAACACACAGAATCTGACACTCAATAAAGTGTGTGTGTGTGTTAGGTGCCATCGAGTCAGTTCTGACTCATAGTGACACTATGTACAACGGAACAAAACACTGCCTGGTCCTGCGCCATCCTCACAATCTCACAATCTTTGTTATGCTTGAGCCCATTGTTGCAGTAACTGTGTCAATCCATCTCGTTGAGGGTCTTCCTCTTTTTCACTGACCCTCTACTTTACCAACTACTCAATAGTTACTCACATTAGGTAGTGTATTAGTTTCTGTGGCATGTCTAATAAATTACCACAAGGTATTTGGCTTTAGAAAAGAGAAATTTATTGTCTTATAGTTCTAGAGGCTGGGACTCTAAGATCACGGTGTCAGCCAAGTTCATTCCTTCTGAGGCTTTGAGGAAGAATCTGCTCCATGACTCTCTCCTAGCTTCTGGCAGCTCCAGGCATTCCTTGGCTTGCACAGTGTCCTTCCTCTATCTCCTTGTCACTGTGCATTTTCTCCTCTTTTATAAAGATGCCAGTCATGTAGGATTAGGAACCTCCCTACTCTAATATAACTTGTTTCCAAAGGATCACAGTCACAAGTGCAGGACTTCAACATATCTTTGTTGGGGACACAATTCAATCTATAACAGATGATAAGGTTCAGACCCCAGTAAGAAGGTGACAGGATGTGGGCAGATGACAGTTAGTGACTTAGGTTAAGTTCTCAGCATTGGAAATGAGGTGCAAATCAGTGGAAATAAAGTGCAAGGTCAGAAGAATAAAAATGCAGTTGAAGCAGAGTGAGCCAAAGTCAGGAGAAGAGAGTGTTAGGGTTCCCAGAGATACCTGACAATCAGACAAGACAGACTGTAGACTTCACTAGCCAGTAGATCAGAGGCTGCTAATGCTCTCCCTACCTGAGTCAAATTTGGTTCAGGAATTGGGCTGGGGGCACTTGAAGCCCATGGATGACTAGACAATGGCATTGCAAAGCAGGCTATCCTCTCTGGTAGATGATGACGGCAGCTGCCTGAGAAGCAAAGGGATGGGCACTGCCAGCAGGCCCGCCTGCCTCCAACCTTTGCCAGGAGCTGGTGCAGCCACCTAGAATCCAGGTCCCAGGAGCCAGGAGCACAGGTTTCAATGGAACTGTACTTGGCTCCTGTGTTACAAAATCTGAGTAGGGCAGAAAGTTGCTGGTGTTCAGGAAACAGCTTGAAACAGAATAGAGTCATTTGAAACCCATCTCATATAAGGGACAAAGCACATTAGAAATGAAGTCCCAGGATGCTCACTGACAAGTCTGAGTGCTCCCTTCTCTGTTGCTTTTGCTGTTTCTTGGCTCATTTATCTATGCCAGGCACTTAGACCTGCTGTCACAGCTATAGCATGTGTGTATGTGTCTGGGCTTGCACACATGCATGTGCATGTATGCGTGTATAAAAATAAGACAAGTGTGAGTATTGGAACATCAACGGGTACAGTAATCAAGAACACTAAATATTTTAAGGGATCCTTGATTTCAATGTTTCTTTCCATATAATCATAGTTTCTATAAGCATTCCTAGCCCAGACTTTAAACTCCATGAGAACAAAGAGGATTTCCAGTGCTTACCTAGCACGGAGTAGGTGCCTAGGAAATATCAGTCAAATGAATCATCTGTGTTTCAGGATCTGTGTGAGGTACTTTATTATATTACTTAATTTTTATCACAACCCTGTGAAGTAAGTATCATTAACTTACTTTTATCAATAGCAAAACTGAGATTCAGAGAAAGGCCATACAAAATTTGTAAGTGGCAGAGTTGGGAAATAGCCTATCCTCTAGCTCATGTACCATATAGTGTGTTCAGATTTTATATTTGGAAACATGGTTATTCATCACCATAGGCCTACAGCAGGAGGGAGAACACTCAGGATTTCTTGAGTTAAATGGGGAAAATAAATTATCAGAGAGGGAAGGAGTAAGAATCCGCCATTTCCAGAATGATGTAATTAACATTAACCCTCTGCGCCCTGGTAGTGCTGCCAGATTTAGCACATAAAAACGCAAGCTCACCAGGTAAATTTGAATTTCTGAAAACAATAATTCTTTTTTTAGCATGAGTATATCTCAAATATTGCACGGGACATACTTATACTAAAAATTATTTGTTATTTATTTGAATTTAAAAATAAACTGGGCATCCTCCATTTTATCTGACAACGGTATCCTGGTTTGACCTATATATAAGGTAGTACCTAGAGTGATGAGAATGGAGTTAGACTTGAAGAGGTCATTTAAAAGTGTTACAAGTTTGTGTGACTTTGTATCTTTTCAGACACTCAATAATTCCTATTTTATTATTATTTTTTAACTGTCCCGTGCAAGGAGCTGTGAAGGAGAGAGAAATGTGTGGGACACAGTTAATCCTGCTTCAGTACTTAGAGTCTAGTAGAAGAGCAAAGCAAAGTACATAAAGCCATTGTGATATTAAGCTGTAGTAGGTAGGGGATACAGTGCTGGGGGAGATTTCATCTGGCCTGGATGCAGGAAAGGCTTCTTGGGAAAGCATTTACTCCAACTAGGGCATTGGATGTGACCCAGTCTCATTTCCACAATTCCCTTCTATCATCTAAGCTTCATACTACTGCCGGAATGATCTCCCAAAATGCAAGTATATATATCCTTGCCCTTGCTTGGAAAAGCCTGGTGGTTTAGCGGTTAAGAGTTTGGCTGCTAACCAAAAGATCAGCAGTTTGAATCCATCAGGTACTCCTTGGAAACCCTATGAGGCAGTTCTACTTTGTCCTATAGGGTCACTAAGAGTCAGAATCAACTCTGCAGCAATGGGCCCTTGCTTAAATTCCCCATTACTTTTTAAATTAAATCACAAACTCTCCTGCATAGGATAAAAGTCCTGTCTGACCAGGACGCTGGGTACTGCCCTAGCCTCATCTCCACTCTGCCTTAGCTATGAAGAAGCATCCTGCATCTTCAATTTTGCTCTCCTTGACCTCATTCCTTCCCTGAAGCTAGGCCATCTCCCTGATTTGGCTTCATTTTTTCCTCACCTGCCTATCTCCTCCTCTCTTATATATGGCTAATAGGTATGAAGCACCTTCTATAGGCCCAGTTCTTTACTAGGTTCTTAAATTCTTTAATCCTCCAAGACTCAGTTAAAGTTATACCTTTTTGAAGCACACTTTCCCTGACCACAAGTTTTCCTTTATCAGAACACCTGTAACCAGGTTTGGTCATCGTCAGCTTGCTTCTCTGTCTCTACTATGAAGTGAGCTCTTTGAACCAAGAGGTAGCACGGTACTTTTCTCTGTATCTTCAGGATCTAAACACCTTGCCAGGCATGTGGAGAGGACTTGGGCATTTATTTCATGAATGAATGACTATTCCAAGGTAATTAGAATCTTCCTTTAATAATAATGTTACTACTAATAACAATAGCTATCATTTACTGAGCCAGGCACTGTCTTAAGTATTTTATATACATGACTTTATTTAATACTCTCAGTGACTACATGAGGTATAATTTTTCATAATACCCATTTCACAGATGAGGAAACAGAGATTAGAGACATTAACTAACTTGCCCAAGTTAGTGGTGGAGTTGGCATTCAAACCCAGATATGTCTGACTACAGAGTCTATAATCATTAGGCTGTCCTGCCTCTCAAATGCCCCCCAAGACCATCATCATCTTCCCTAAGCTATGTGTCTTACTCTTTCCCCAGTGGGTTGAAAGTATTTGTCATGTCTGACTGCTCAGGAAAACCCAGCTGGGCCAAAGAAAACATCTCTATTGGGAGATTCAGGGGTTATTCAAATATCCACACCGAGAGGAAGTCCTGTGGTTTCCCTTTGTACCCTGTTTGTAACAAATAAGCCACAGAAGTGTGCTTGGTTCATTAACAGAGATAGATGAAGCCAACCCAGCCACCACTCTGCACTTGACAAAATGGACTTACTGCTCTGTTTGTGATGCTTCTCTATTAGCAGAGCAGGGTGGTGAAGGAATTCCACGGCCTTTACATGCTTTAAGAGGATGATGACACATGGGAGGATAAATGGGATGTAGGATATACCACCAAAGGGATTTACTGGGAAAGTCATTACCAGAGAGGGGGAATGAGAAACTACTAATGCTGTGTCTGAATAATAGAGTCAAGTTTGGGATCTGTGTACAAGTCCCTGATTCCCTGGATCTCAGTGTCCTCCTCTATAAATAGGTGGAGGTGTCACACTAGATCAGGACTTTCCAAGTGTATCCTGAGGCACACTAGTACTGTGGTACACTAAAACCAGTGTAAAACCAGTTGCTGTCAAGTTGACTTTGACTCATGGTGACTCTATGTGTGTTAGAGTAGATATGTGCTCCATAGGGTTTTCAGTGGCTGATTTTTTTGGAAGTAGATTACCAGAACTTTCTTCTGAGCCACCTCCGAGTGGGCTTGAACTTCCAACCTTTTGGTTAGCAGTCAAGTGTGCTAACCATTTGTACCACCCAGGGAATCCACTCGTTCTGTAATACTTTGGGACATTTATATGATGAAAATTATTTTATAACAAAAAGGGAAATGTTAGGTTAGACAACTTCATTTGCTTATTATCACTATCTTTTGCTTGTTTTTTATGCAGAATTTTTCAGGGTCTTTATATACATTTATAGTATAATTTATATAAATTACTGATCTCTCACTGATACACTCAGTGGCACTTCCCAAACTTGATTGGTCACCAAACCACATTTTCAATAAGTCTCTTGTGGGATAGAGTTTCCTAGGACAGACCTCAGTGGAATACTACACTAGAAGGTGTCTAGCGATCATTTGTCTGGAGGAGAGCTGGGCTGCTGCTTCTGTTTATGAAGAACACCTGGGGTGGAGTGGCAGTACTGATTTATCTTCTGGTGGGATAGAAGAGCACACATGTATGCTTTCTTGGTTAAAAATCTCTTTGCAGTGGGATGAATAGGTGAATCACAGGGCATTTTTAGGGCAGAGAAACTATTTTGTGTGATATTGAAATGGTGGACACTTGACATTACATATTTGCCAAAACCCATAATACTATACAACATAAAGAGAGAACCCTAATGTAAACTATGGACTTTAGTTAAATAACCAATATTTATTGGTTAAATAACCGATGTTTAGTTAGTTAAATAACCGGTATTACTATTGGTTCATCAATTGTAACAAATGTACCATATATGCAAGATATTAGTAATAAGGGAATCTGTGGGCAGGGGTGAGAGGGAGTATTTGGGAACTCCTTGTACTTTCTGCTCAATGTTTATGCAAGCCTAAAGTTCTCTAAAAATAGTCTTTAAAAAAAAAAGCTATCTGCACATCTGTGTTCCCCAAACTTCCCACTTGCTTCATAGTTCCTAAAATCTGATGAAAGACAAATTGAGCTTTATCTTGTACTTTGATAGATGGCGCTTACTCCTGTATTGAACACTTATACTGCACCATACATTTAATATAAATATTTTATAAATTATCTCATTTAATTTTTACAGGACGCCTATGACAATAGTTGTGTACATTGTACAGTAGTTGACAGTTGCATCCCTGCCTGCAATATACATATGATTGTTCCCATTTAACAGATAATTAAATTAAGGTCCAGAGAGGTTAAGTATTGGAATAACTAGTAAACACTGGAACCAGGATGGAAACCAATCTCTTTCTATCGAAATGCCAGTACCTGTTGCCATCCAGTCAATTTTGACTCACAGCAACCCTACAGGAAAGAGTAAAACTGCTCCATAGTGTTTCCAAGGAGCGTCTGGTGGATTTGAACTGCTGACCTTTTGGTTGGCAGCCATAGCTCATCATAGCTCTTAACCACTGCATCGCCAGGGCTCCTGAAATGCCAATAGATAATTTCAATTCTTTCCCAATTTGTTTGTTTGTTTTAATCATGCTGAATTGGATAAGTAGTTAGCTGTGAACTAAATTCTTGATACCAATTCAAGATTTCAATTTTAGTACCTTCTTGGCTAGATGAGGAACAAGAAGACTAACTGAAATTTATGAAAGTTTGCATCTATTATTCATTTCTGTATAATAAACCACCCAAAACTTAGCTTAAAACATGGGGTCACTCACATGGCAGCGGTCATCTGGCACCTCAACTGAGGCTTCAAGGTCTAACATAGCTTTGTTCTCAGATCTGGCATTTGTTGCTGGCTCATGGCAGGACTCCCTGTATCCAATAGGCAAACACAGGATTCTTCACACAGTGGTGGCAGTGTGCTCAGGCTTCTTGAGGCATAGGTTTGGGAACTCCCACACCATCACTTCCTCCACATTCTGTTACCCAAAGCAATTCATAAAGCCAGCCCAGATTCAAGGGGCAGGAAGACAGACTTTTCTTCTTCATGGGACGAACAGCAAAGTCACACTGCACATGGGCATGTGGATAGGAATTATTGCAGCTATCTTTGTAAACACTCTACCACCATTTTAACAGACTCCTGCCCTGGGTAGTATAAATAGTTAAGTATTCCACTACTAACTGAAAAGTTGGCTGTTCAAATCCACCCAGAGGTACCTCAGAAGAAAAGCCTGACAATCTCCTTCTGAAAGATCACAGCCATTGAAAACCCTATGGAGGATAGTTCTACTCCGAAATGCATTGGGTTGCCATGAGTCAGAATCAACTCAACGGCAAGTGGTTTGGTTTGGTTTTGGCCTTAGAACACCTGCTCAGGTAATGCCTCCTTTTCCAAAAGTCTGTCTACCTCCTACTGTGCACAGAGCTACATAACTCTGCGCTGTAGTAAGAGCTGATCAGACAACACATAGGCCCCTAACCTAGAAGAAGTCAATCCATTGCTGAGTTGAGTCAATCCATTTTTTTCTAAGAATTTAAATTGTAGAACATGTAAGTTAGTCAGCAGTGCTGGAATCGAAAACCATTCAGTGCAGCCATTTCTCCTTTACATTCATGGAGAAGCAGAGATAAATTCATTCATTCATTCAAAGGCATTTACAGCACACCCATTACTTTGCACTGTGATAGGCACCGAGCCCACTCGATTGAGAGAGAACGATAAAAGCCTATCCACAGGGGTGAGGAAACACAACTCCAAACATTTCCAAAGAGACAAAGGCTCTGGTTCCAGAACCTAGCGAGGCCTGGTTATACATCCTGCCTCTGTTTCTTCTAAGTTGCCACTGGAACTGCACAATAGAAATCCCCATTTTTCATAAGCTGGCAGGAATGGGTTTCTGTTACTTGCATCTAAATCAGCCTGGATATGGAATTCTGTTGATAGAAGCTGCCAGTTACTTCCTGTATTGGCAGAGAGAATATAACACTGGAACAAATTGTCTACTGTTCTGGGACTTTTAAGAATAGCACCTGGGTGACATGGTCATTTGGATTTGGTGACAGCAGGACCTCAAGATGTCAAGCAGATTCTTCCTCATTTTTATATGGAGAAACACTTTCCAAATGTAGTGAATCTCTGACTTGCTTACTGGCATGGAATGACTCAGAATGAAATCAACCTAGCTCTCCGATAATTATTTATTCAACTTTCCACTGACTATTTTTTGAATGCCTACTGTTTGTCTGGCCCTTCTCTAGGCACTTAGGATGCATCAACAAACAAAAAAGGACAAGGTTCCTGCCATTACAGAGCTTACAGGCTAGCATATTGTTCCCAAGTTATGAAGAATGAGAAAAAGATAGCAATCATTATAATTTGTTGGGTCTATTTAGAAATAGGCATTTTCTTATTGAGAAATACAATTGCTAATAATAATAAATCTAATCTTTAAAATACAGATTGTAGAATGCATAAGTGCAGTAGAAAATGAAAAATAATAACAACAAAGACATTAAAAAGAATCTGTGTATTTATATAATTGTTTCTGTGAAATAATTCACTGACTTGCTCTCCTGCAAGATTGGGTTTGTGCTTCTGGCCTAGTGAAGTGCCAGGCTGTTCTCTATACTGGGCTAGATCTGATAATGTTGGGGGATAATATATAATATAAGGCCCCTGGGTGGAGCAAACACTTTGAACTCTGCTACTAGTGGACAGGTTGGCAGTTCAAATCCATCCAGTGGTGCCACAAAACAAAGGCCTGGAGATCTGCTTCTGTAAAGATGTAAGCCAAGAAACCTCTATGGATCTCAGTTCTATTCTGTAACACATAGGGTCACCATGAGTTGTAATAGACTCAACAGCATCTGGTTAATATATAAGATAGCAGGATTTGACACACTGTAACTCATCTGTTACATGAATGCTAAGTTCTGATTTTACTCTCACTAGTCCAGAGTAGTTGTCTTTGTTTCTCATCTGGCAATTATCATTGCTAATACAGATTGCAATCAGTTGTTTCTTCTGTCTTGCCCATAACCTCGGAGGGAAAAAATGCTATTTAGTTTTTTAAAGTATTTTTAAAAATGAAGAGCCTTAAATATTTCCTGAGTTGTTCTTCCATGGAAGAAGCCTTGATTTAAAAAACAAACAAACAAAAAAATGTAGCTCCTTTTACAATAGTCAGGTTGCTTCTTCTCAGGTGGCTGGATTTGATTCTCTATGCTGGAAGTTGAAACAGTATATATTCTAAGTATTCCACATATCCATCTAATAGACTCACGTACTATTTACTTAATCAATTGGCATAACAAATTCTTACATCTCCAGGACAAAACTTTTGTATTATCAGAATAAAAGCAAGCGCAGTGTTGAAGAAGAGACTCTATTCTTTATAAACTCTATTGGTATCCTTTCAAAGGAAATTCTCTTGGGTGGATAAGAAGTTGGCACACTGAAAGTTAATGCATAATTTTCCATGCTCAAAAGTCAGGACTCAAGCAGGCTTGTCTAGGATGCAGCCCACACCACCAAGATCTTCCCCCAGCCTTTCAGCTCCTGTGCATTACTCATGGCTCTGAGCAGCAGAGGAGGCCAATGCTCTTTGTTCAGGGTACAAATTCATCATCTGAGGGAGCTGGTCTGAATAGAAGTCTGCCCTCTCCATTCCACCCTCCCTGTAAACTTTCCCCCTCAAGATGGTTCATGTATTATGAGAAGTTTGGGGGACAGTGGAGTGCACTCAAGGTTCCTGGTGGGTCAGGATGCTGGGCGCCATGTACTGATCATCTGCCACGGAGTCAGCTCCAATTCACAGCGAGCCCATGTACAACAGAAATAAATATTGCCCCCTCCTGTACCATATCCATGATTTTGGTATGCTTGAGTTCATTGTTGTGGCTGCTGTGTATTTTGAAGGCCTTGCAACCTAAGGGGCTCATCTCCCAGCACTATATCAGAAAATATTCTGTTGGGATCCATACGGTTTTCACTGGCTACTTTTCCAAAGATCACCAGGTCTTTCTTCTTCGTCTGTCTTAGTCTGGAAGCTCCGCTGAAACTTGTCCACCACGGGTGACCCTACTGGTATTTGAAATACCAGTGCCATAGCTTCCAGCATCATAGCAACATGCAAGTCACCTGAGTATGGGTGGTGGACCTTATAAGGAGATCTTTTTAAAAATGCTTCGGTTACTTCCCAGGGTGATGTTCTCCTTCATACCTGGAGAGAGACAGAGGAATGAGAAAGCTATCTTCATTTTTGGTAGCAATACAGAAATGCAATAGTGATCTACTGTTTAGTTCCATGGGCATGTCCTTTCATGGCCTCTGATGGGGAAATGCTTGTTTAATCTCTTTTAGATTGTTTGGCCAGGATGTTTTTTGAGGGGGAGGACAAACAAAGAAAATAATTTTGTAATAAGGTAAAGGCTAATTATATATAATGAAGTTATATAACAACATCACACACCATTAGAATTTTTTTTTAATTAAAAGTCCTTAATGTTTTATATGTGCCTGTTCAATGAAACAATAGAAGGCTATTTTACTAAGTATGATTCAAATAGCTGGGGAATGATTTTTTCTTTTTTTTTTTCCCCTAGGCCCTAAGTTTTCCAGTCTGGATTCTTGGAAGAGGAAGAGAACCCATACAGTTTGCCTTCCTTATTCCAGGACTACATATAGTTTATGTGTCTTAATTCTTACTTTGATAACATATTAGTTGCAGAGGCCTAATGATGTTACTTCATGTTAATCATAATATTCTGACTGAATTGGAATATAAAGGGGCAGAGAATATTTGAATTTGAGCCCTGATCCCCACCTGCATTGCCTAACATCATCTCTTCAGACAGAATAGCTGGGAATGGCCACACCAGGATTTTTTGTTTGCTTGTTTTTCCTTTGTCTTTGTTCCACAGTTCCCTGAATCACTTAGAATACCTTAGTTAAGGCTTTTTATTTGGGGTCAGGTATAGCCTTTTTGAACAAGACTGTAGTCTGGGCAAAGTGCATTTTCCTACTGATGTAGTACAAATTAAGGTAACTTGGTATCTTTAGATCTTAAGACTGGAAAAATTTTTGTTGGTATTGTAGATCATGGAGTATCTAAGGAGACAAGGCACTCCCACCCTTTGGATAAGCATCAGCAAGGTCTCCTCCAATCCATTTTGTTAGATACACTGCCATGGTGCTGGAAGAGGGTGGCCTAGATAAAGATATCTCAATACTGGGGCTTGTAGAAAAGCTTTGTGAAATAGCCTGTCTCTTGGTCAGGTTTAGACTAGCCAGGGCCCTCGTCTAACTACCAGGATAATGGAAGCAAGGTCAATGTCATCACTAAAATCTTCTAAAATCTGCTAAATAATCACTACTATCTTTTACATTTCTGTAGATCTCCAAAGTGTCATGGTTACTGTCTTTCTATTGCTCCATCCTTTTTTTTTTTCCCTTCTTTCTCTTTTTAACACATACTTATTGAGTAGCACATATAGCATTGTGCTACAATGAGATGGTTCCTGGTAACACAACTCTTTGAAACACATACATTATCTTCCTTTGTTTTATAGGTATTGCACTTATGCTTAGAGAGATTGAGTGACTTGATGAAAGGTCACACTGCTGGGAATTTTGGCAGAGCCAGGTTTAAAGCCAAGTGCTATCTGACTTTAGAGCCCCTGAGCCTTTCATTGTACCCTGCTGCCTTGGGGGTCTAAAGTGATCTGATCACTACAGATGCCCCCTAAGGCTGTACCAGTAGCGGACTCGTTACTGATTTCTAGATCCCAGGATCTCATTATTGGTAAGGAAACTAGTGGTAAAATATAAAGAAAACAAATACCTGAAGTGCTGGGACAATCCTATAGGAATCAGCAAACTCCAAAGACGAAAAAGTTTTACATATATGTTATTGTTAGTTGCCATAGAATCAGCTCTGACTCATGGCGACCTTATGTATAACAGAACGAAACGTCACCCAGTCCTGTGTCATCTTCATAATCACTGCTATGTTTGAGTCCATTGTTGCAGCTATTGTGTCAATCCATCACCTTGAGGGTTTCCCTCATTTTCACTGACCCTCTACTTTACCAAACGTGATGTTCTTTTCTAGTGATTGTTCTTTCGTGATGATGTAGCCAATGTAAGTGAACAGATATAGCCATTCATCTAATAAGCTGTTTTTTTAGTAGTAAAGTGTGTTGATAACCCCCCACCATTTAATTCTGATTCTTTTCTTTTTTTAATTTTATTATGTTCTAGGTGAAAGTTTACAGTGCAAATTAGTTTCTCAGTAAAAAAATTTATACACAAGTTGTTCTGTGACATTGGTTGCAATCCTCACAATGAGTCAGCACTCTCCACCTTTCCCTTTACACCCTGCGTTTACTGTGTCCATTTGTTCAATTTTCCTGTTCCTTCTCACCTTCTCTTCTTTGCTTTTGGGTATGGGTTGCCCATTTAATCTCGTATACTTGACTGAACTAAGAAACGCATCCCTCACGTGTGTTATTGCTTGTTTCATAGGCCTGTTTAATCTTTGGCAGAAAGGTAGACTTCAGGAGTGGCTTCAGTTCTGAGTTAGCAGGGTGTCCAGGGTCTTATAGTCTAAGGGTTCCTCCAATCTCTGTCAGACCGGTAAGTCTGGTTTATTTTTGTGAATTTGAATTTTGTTCTACATTTTTCTCATGTTCTGTCTGGGACCTTCTATTGTGATGCTTGTAAGAGCAGTCAGTGATGGTAGCCAGGCACCATGTAGTTCTTCTGGGCTCAGGCTGGTGGAGGCTGTGGTTCATGTGGTCCATTTGTCATTTGGACTACTATTTTCCTTGTGTTTTTAGTTTTCCTCATTCTCCTTTGCTCTGAACTTGATGGAACCAGTAGATATATTTTAGATGGCTGCTCACAAGCTTTAAAGACCCCAGATGCCACTCACCAAAGTAGGATGCAGAACATTTTATGAACTATGTTATGCCAGTTAACCTAGATGTCCCCCAAGACCATGGTCCCTGGCCCTCAGCCCCAATAACTCGGTCCCTCAAGGTGCTTGGGTGTGTCTAGGAAGCTTCAATGGCTTTGCATTGGCCAAGTTGTGCTTACTTGCCCTATATTGTGTGTTGTCTTTCCCTTCACAAAGTTGACACGTCTACTGTCTGGTTAGCGACTTCCCCTTCTCCGCCCTTCCCTCCCTTGTAATCATCAAAGATTTTTTTTTTCTGTGTGTAAACCTATTCTTGGGTTTTTATAATAGTAGTCTCATACAATATTTGTCCTTTTGTAATTGACTTATTTTGCTCCACATAATACCCTCCAGATTCATCCTGTTGTGAGATGTTTCACAGATTCATCATTGTTCTTTATCTGTTGTATACTGTTTCATTGTGTGTATGTACCATAGTTTGTTTATCCATCCATTGATGGGCACTTAGGTTGTTTCCATCTTTTTGCTATTGTGAACAATGCTGCAATGAACATGGGTGTGATGGCTCTTATTTCTCTAGGATATATTCCTAGGAGTGGGTTTGCAGGATTGTATGGTATTTCTATTTCTTGTTTTTTTAAGGAGATGCCATATGGTTTTCCATAGTGATTGTACCAATTTGCTTTCCCACCAGCAGAGCATAAGAGTTCCAGTCTCCCAGCAATCTCTTCATCATTCGTTATTTTCTGTTTTTATGATTAGTGCCAGTAATGTCGGGGTGAGATGGTATCTCATTGTAGCTTTGATTTACATTTCTCTAAAGGCTAATGATCATGAGCATTTCCTCATATGTCTGTTAGCTGCCTGAATGTCTTCTTTGGCGAAGTGTCTGTTCATGTCATTTGATCATTTTTTTAATTGGGTTATTTGTCTTTTTGTTGTTGAGGTGTTGAGGTAGTCTATAGATTTTAAAGATTAGACCCTTGTTGGATATGTCGTAGCCAAATATTTTTTCCCAGTATGTAGGCTCTCTTTTTACTCTTTTGGTGAAATCTTTTGATGAGCATAAGTGTTTAATTTTTAGGAGCTCCCAGCTATCTAGTTTATCTTCTGGTGTTTATGAATTGTTAGTTATGGTTTGTATGAGTTTGTGTCTTAGTTATCTAGTGCTGCTATAACAGAAATACCACAAGTGGATGGCTTTAACAAACAAAAGTTTGTTCTCTCACAGTTTAGGAGGCTAAAAGTCCAAATTCAGGGTGACAGCTCCAGGGGAAGGCCTTCTCTCTCTGTTGGCTCTGGGGGAAGGTCTTTGTCATCAATCTTCCCCTTGTCTAGGAGGTTCTCAGCACAGGGACCCCTGGTTCAAAGGATGCACTCCACTCCCAGAGCTTCTTTCTTGGTGGCATGAGGTCCCTCTATGCTCTGATGGCTTCTCTTATAACTCAAAACAGACTGACTCAAGATACAACCTAATCCTGTAGATTGAGTACTGACTCATTAACATAACTACCTTTAGTCCTGCCTCATTAAGATCACAGAGGTTAGGATTTACAACACATAGGATAATCACATCAGATCACAAAATGGGAGACAACAACACAGTGCTGGGAATCATGGCCTAGCCAAACTGATGCATTTTGGGGGGATACAATTCAATCCATAATATTTGGAATTGACTCAATGGCAAAGGGTTTGTTTTGGTTTTGGTATTAGGGCCCCTAGTGTCGTCCCTAATTTTTCTTCCATGATCTTTATTGTTTTAGGTTTTATATTTGGGTCTTTGGTCCATTTTGAGTTAGCTTCTGTGTATAGTGTGAGGTACGGGTCCTGTTTCATTTTTTTACAGATGGACATCCAGTTTTGCTGTCATTATTTGTTAAAAAAGGCTGTCTTTTCCCCCATTTAATGGACTTTTGTCCTTTGTCAAAGATAGCTGAGCATAGGTGGATGGATTTACATCTGGGTTCTCAGTTCTGTTCCATTTGTCTATGTGTCTATCATTTTACCAGTACCAGACTGTTTTGACTACTGTAGCTGTGTAATAGGTTCTGAGATCAGGTAGTGTGGGGCCTCCTACTTTGTTCTTTTTCTTCAATAATGCTTTGCTTAACTGAGGACTCTTTCCTTTCCATATAAAGTTGGTGATTAGGTTTTCCATCTTGTTAAAGACTGCTGTTGGTATTTGGATCAGGATTGTCTTGCATCTGTAGATTGCTTTGGGTAGGATTGACATTTTTACAATGTTAAGTCTTCCTATCCATGAGCATGGAATGTTTTTCCATTTATGTAGGTCTCTTTTGGTTTCTTGCAAAAGCATTTTATAGTTTTCTTTGTGTAGGTCTTTTACATCCCTGATTAGATTTATTCCTAAGTATTTTATCTTTTTAGGGACTATTATCAATGGTGTTGTTTTCCTGATTTCCTTTTCGAAGTTCTCTTTGTCATTGTATAGGAATCCAACTGATTTTTGTATATTGATCTTGTATCCTGCTACTCTGTTGAATCGATTAGTTCTAGTGGTTTTCTTGTGGAATCTTTGGAGGTTTATATGTATAGAATCATATCATCTGCGAACAGGGATAGTTTTATTTCTTCTTTTCCAATTTGGATGACCTTTTCTTTTTCCTGCCTTATTGCTCTGGCTAGGACTCCCAGCACAATGTTAAATAGAAGTGGTGATAAATGGCATCCTTGTCTTGTTCCTGTTCTTGGGGGGAATGCTTTTAGCCTCTCTCTTTTGAGAATGATGCTGGCTATTGGTTTTATATAGGTGCCCTTTATTATGCTGAAGGATTTCCCTTCTCTTCCTACTTTATTGGGAGTTTTTGTTAGGAATGGGTGTTGGACTTTATCAAATGCCTTTTCTGCATTGATTGAGATGATCATGTGATTCTTTTCTTTTGTTCTATTTATGTGGTGGATTATGTTGATTGACTTTCTAATGTTGAACCATCCTTGCATAGCTGGTATGAATCCCCTTGGTTGTGGTGTATTATTTTTTTGATACAATGTTGAATTTTATTGGCCAGAATTTTGTTGAGAATTTTTGTATCTATATTTATGAGAGATACTGGTCTGTAATTTTATTATTTTTTTTTTTGTGTGTGTGTGATGTCTTTGCCTGGCTTTGGTATCAGGGTTATGCTGGCTTCATAGAATGAATTCAGGAGTATTTCTTCCTTTTCTTTGCTCTGAAATAGTTTGAGTAGTAATTCTGATTCTGAAAGACGTGATTGAAGAAGGCACGTTCATCTAGTTTTTGAAAATGGTAATTCAGAAAGCTCCCATAGTTGTTATCATAAAAGTATTTAAAAAGATAATAAAATAGTTTGTTTTCATCTTTCCAAAGACATTTGATAAGAGTGATGAAGACTCTGGTAGACCATCTTCTCTCAGGCATATGGGGTAAGGAAAACAAAAGTTATAGTTCATGTTATGTGTGTGTGCTGTCTTCATCTTGAAGGAGAAGTGGAGGGTAGGACCGGCATTTGTTGATCTCTCATTAAGGGGCTGAAGTTTTTGTTACACACATTCATGCATCATTCATTGAATGCTTATATTCTATAGATGAGGAAACTAAAGAGACAGAACATATTCTTTGGTAAGTAACTGGCAATTTTTTTAAAGTAGCTTGCCAAGTTTTGAACCAGGTCATTATCTAGGCCTATATCACTTTGCTCCTGTATGCCCCATATGTGGAGTATACTTACTGTACCCACTTTTCTGTTTATCCAGAAACTCAGCCTAAGTATCACTTCCTCCAGGAAGCTTTAGCAAACTAGTCAAACCCCTACTGATCTTTCTCTCCAGAATTCCTTATGACTACTTTTGAGAATTACAAGTGTAGTTAATCTCATATGGCCTTAAATTTGTCCCTGTTTTGTTATAGTATGTCTTACTTCTCTAAGCTTATCTTTTCAGAGGTCTTGAGAAGCCAACCTGCCTCTTGTTCCTTTTTTATCGCCACTACACCTAAAGACAGCTAACTGCATACATGTTCATCAAATGTTTTTGAACATAGATGATTCACACTTCCAAGAACATTCAAGAAGGGCTGGACCTTGTCACTGTATAATCATGTGTCTTTGGGCAACTCATCTAATTTTGCATGGGTCACCATTGCTTATTTCTAAAAGTAGGCCATCAGATTAATTCAACTCTGTAGCAAAATTTATCATCACCCAGGAGATGCTTGTTTAAAATTCAGGTGCCTGTTCTACAGTCCTGCTTTTCGATTTACTAAGTTAGGGATGGGGCTCAGGATCAGTTTCCCAGGGTGTTGCTATTCAAGTGGTTTGGGCACCATACTTCAGTTTGCACTACTAGAAGGCAGTGGTTCCCAAAGTGGACAACATTGGAATAACCTGGGAAGTTTTCAAAAATATATATAGACTTCTAAGTCTTAGCCCTCCTCAAAAAAAGAAAGAAAAACCACTGCTGTCAAGCTGATTCTGACTCATAGCAACCTATAGGACAGAGTAGAACTGCCTCATAGGGTTTCCAAGGCTGTAAATCTTTACAGGAGCAGACTGCCACATCTTTTTCCCCGCAGAGTGGCATGTGGGTTTGAGTCGCTGACCTTTTTTATTTAGCAGTCTAGTTCTTTAACCACTGTGCCACCAGGACCACTGAACTAGAATTTTCGGAATGGGTGAGAGATGGGACCTGAAAATATGTACATTTTTAAAGTTCCCCAGATGATTTTTTGGAGCTCTGGTGGCACAATGTTAAGAGCTTGACTGCTAATCAAAAGGTCAGCTGTTTGAATCCACCAGCCACTCCTTGGAAACCTTACGGGGCAGTTCTACTCTGTCCTATAGGGTCACTATGAGTCGGAATCAACTCTATGGCAAATAACAATAATAACAACAACAGATGATTTTGATATGACCAGTCTGATTACCATCATTTGGGAGATGTTTTCAACTATGTTCCCATCCATATTTCATTAGCATCAGACCCTTGATTCTATGTCTGCAATCATGACACCTTCTGCCAGGCCTCTGGCTGTACCACATCACACCTCTCTCAAAAGGGGGAGGCTATGCCTAAAACCAGACTGCCATTTTGAAATAAATCTCCACTAGGAGACAAGCACATTTCAAGTATCACTGTGAGCTAAACTCTTGATTTCAGCAATAAATTTCTTTAAAAATTATGAAGAAGCATGGTTCAGTGAAACTATTGGAAATTCTATAAAATTCATCCTACGTGACTAAGCTGTTTCAGCTTTTTGTATCTAGTTTAACCCACATAGAAAATGTGAAATCACCATACTAACAACACAATTCAGCAGTGTAAATACCATGACAGTTACCATGGAAATGTGCCAATCACAGGTGGGTTAGCAGCAAGTGTAGGGGGTGGCAGAGGGGGTACTGCATGGTAGGTTAGAAGAGAACTGCTATTCTCCATTTTTGTATTTAAGTTCTTCATACATTCAACTGATTTTAAAGAGATGCAGCTGGGCTTTTTAAAGTACAGTCTCCTAGTCCTCTACCTTGTCAAACAGTTTGAGGGAATTATTTAATTGCTATGAATACAGCCTTCCTCCTTTGATGAAAACATGGTTCATATTTCTTTCTTCAGCTAGAACACCTAATTTTTCATACACTGTCTTTTGGATGTAATAATGACCAAAAATTTAAAATTCAAATGCACTTCATGTCTTTCTAGGCCCTAGATGGATGGAACCCTGCATATCACACTACCTTTCTGATGTCACCTTGTACTGTCATTTCCCTGTTCACTCTGTTCCAGTCACTTTAGCCTTGAACTTATAGTAAGTTTATTTATCCCCATCAGGAGTTTTTGTACTTGCTTCTTTCTGCATGAAATGTTCTTCCCTCATATCTTCAAAGGACTAGATCCTCTTCTGATGTTCAAGTCACAACTCAATTGTCATCTCCTTAGAGATGACCTGATTACCCTAAATTTTGCCCTGCCCCAATCATGCACGAATGTGGAAACTGGAAAGGAAGACAGAATTAAATTGTCCATCAGGACAACTTCATTCCTTGCAACAGCACTTAACCCATGGCATTGCCTAGCAACAAGGATCTGTTCATGGGCAGTCCCAAGCATAGGACATCTATTCGATGTTTATGGGAAACATGCTTTGGTGCTCCTGGCAATCACTTTGTCACCATTAGAAAAACCAGCCCAAAGGTGAAGCAGACACACAAAGCAGGGCGGGCAAAGAGCACCACAGAGAGACAAAGCCAGGTTCTTGAGTTATCTTACTTGCATCCTGCTCTATCACCAGATTTTTAAGTTACCAGTAGAATCATTATACAATTTTAAGCTAGTTTTACTTGGGTTTCCTGTTGCTTGCAATGGAAAGCATCCTAACAGATAAATTGCTATCAAATTATTCTCTTTTAGCTTTCTCATAGCTAAAGTATTGGAGATTATCTTATATAATTTTTATTTACTTGTTTTCTGTCTACTAGAATACAGGATCTCTGAGATCAGATACTCTTGTCTTTTGCCCCTCTGTATTTTCTGTGTCTAGAACAGCCTGGCACATAATCGATGGTAAAAAAAAAAAAAAAAAAAAAATTTGTATAATGAGTAACATTATATTAAATATGTGTTACATGCCACATACTATTCTAAGTGCTTTGTATGTATTCTGGGTTTTCTCCTACACCCCACTAGAATGTCAGCTTCAGGGAATATACTTGTTTTATTCACTGCTGTATCCTCTGGACCTGAAACAGTTTCTGGCATAGAGGAGGCACTCAGTAAATATCTGCCTTTGAATGAATGAATTGTATTCGATCTTTATAATAATCCTATGACATAAGCACTACTCTTATTCCCATTTCACAGATGAGGACAAAAGTTTAGTAGGTGTAACATCTGGAAGGCAAACCTAATCTAAAGCCCAAAATACTCATGACCAAAGAGTTTACAGAATAAGAAATAAATTAACAAACAAAAACACAACAACACTGAGTATTAAAATAAACATACAAAAACGTGAAGGGAGATTGTTTCCCCAGGCACAGTTGGATACGTTACTCATGCTGGTTGGGTTCACTCTTGGTGGAACATTTGTGGTTCTATGTCATAATCACCCATGGAGATTATTAGCAATAGCAATGCCTGGACCCATCCCAGAATCAGATTCCCAGGGCTGAGGGGTTGGGGGACATATGGAGCTCAGGCAAAGACAGTTTTTTTTTTTTTACAATAAAAACATCTTTTAGTGCAAATTGCTCTGCCAGTCCAGGGTTCAGATGTGATTGATTTTATTTCATTTTTTTTAATTGTACTTCAGGTGAAGGTTTACAGAACAAATAGTTTCTCATTAAACAGTAGTACATATATTGTTTTGACATTGGTTAACAAACCCACAACATGTCAACACTCTCCCTTCTCAACCTTTTTTTTTTTTTTTTTGGTGAAAATATACATAGCCAAAGACACACCATTTCAAAAATTTCTACATGCACAGTTCAGTGACATCGACTACACTCTTCCAGTTGTGCTGCTATTCTCAGTTTAGATGAAGGTTTACAGACCAAAACAGCTTCTCATTAAACAGTACACATGTTGCCCTATGACAATGGTTAACAACCCCACCACACGTCATCACTGTCCTTACGCAACCTTGGGTTCCCTATCACCAGCTTTCCTGTCCCCTTCTGCCTTCTGGCTCTTGTCCCTGGACTGCTGTGCCTCATTAGTCCCGATTTGTTTTATGGGGCTGTCCAATCCCTGGCTGAACGGTGAACCTCGGAAGTGACTTCACCACTGAGCTAAAAGGGTGTCTGGGGGCCATACTCTCGGGGTTTCTCCAGTCTCTTTTAGGCCAGCAAATCTGGTCTTTTTGTGTGTGTGTTAGAATTTTGTTCTACATCCTTCTCCAGCTTTGTCCAGAACCCTCTGCTGTGATCCCGGTCAGAGCAGTCAGTGGTGTTAGCCGGGCACCATCTCGCTGTACTGGACTCAGTCCGGTGGAGGCCTTGGTAGCTGTGGTCCATTAGTCCTTTGGACTAATCTTCTCCTTGTATTGTGTTCCCTTCATTCTCCCTTGCTCCTGAAGGGGTAAGACTAGTGGAGTATCTTAGATGGCCGCTCACAGGCTTTTAAGACCCCAGACACTACTCACCAAGGTAGAATGTAGAATATTGTCTTTATAAACTGTGTTATGCCAACTGAGCTAGATGTTTCCCGAGACCATGGTCCCCACAGCCCTCTGCCCAGCAATTCAGTTCCTCAGGGAGTTTGGATGTGTCTATGGAGTTTCCATGACCTTTCCTTTTACAAGTTGTGCTGGTTTCCCCAGTATTGTGTACTGTCTCACCCTTCACCCACGATACCACTTATCTATTGCCTATTTAGTATTTCCCCCCACCCTTCCCATCCCTCGTAACAACAAAGATTGTTACTTTTTGTGTGGAAACTTTTTCATGGGTTTTTACAATAGCGGTCTCATACAATATTTGTCCTTTTGTGATTGACTTATTTCACTCAGCATAATGTCTTCCAGTTTCATCCATGTTATCAGATGCTTCACAGATTAATGGTTATTCTTTATCGTTGCATAGTATTCCATTGTGTGTATGTACCACAGTTTGTTTATCCATTCATCTGCTGATGGGCATCTATGTTGTTCCCATCTTTTTACTATTGTGAACCATGCTGCCATGAACATAGGTGTGCATATGTCTATTCGAGTGACGACTCTTATCAAAGACAGTTTTAAAAGTGCTACAGGTTATTCTGATGCACATGAAAGACGGAGAATCACCACTGAATCATAAGATAGCTTATTCTGCCAGTGAGACAATCGTGCTGTCTGAGTTGTTAAAGAGGGTCTGAAGAAGCAGCTTTGTTAAGTCATTTCTATACGCTCTTCTTCTTTCTTTATAAATACCTAGATAGGTGTCAAGTCAGTAATAGTAGCACTATAACTACTATTACTATTCAAAATAATGGTCATAATTTACTATCATGAACTGATTTATTTTACCAGACACCGTACTAAGTTATGCATATTCTCTTGTTTAATTCTCCAAACAATCTAGGAAGTTAGGCACCAAATTATCTTCTGCGTTTTTCAGGTAAGGAAACTAAGGGTCAGTCAGGCTGCTATTTGCTCTGGATCTCACATTAAATGTATGAGTCATATCTTCTGATTCTAGCTCTAGCTGTAAACACTACACAGCACTCCTTAGAGCTACTCAGTTCATGTTTGTGGAAGGAAAGGAGGGGTAATAGGGAAGAAAGAAGAAAGGAAAGATAGGAGGAGGCAAGGATGAAAAAGAGGATGTCTGAGGGAGGCAGGGGAACAGGAAAAAGGGGAGTAGGAAGGGGAGAGGAAGATAAGGGGAGTACTGATGTCATGAAAGCAGAAACGCAAGCCCACCATGAAGTCAACTCAGACCTGTCTTCTCTTCAAAAGGTGCGAATATCTATTTCTGGCCACTTGTCAACAATATGTCCTAGCTCTCTGACACCTATGCGGTTGCTATCTTTTAGATTTTGCTCAAACATCACTCCTCTCTCCCTCCCCAAGGAGAAAGAGTGCCAATATGGGAAAGCCAAGATCAAGTACATGATTAGATCATGGTGATTAGTAAGTAGAACTTTTGGTGTGATAGGCAAAGGGATTACAAACTCAGTTTTCTGTGGAGAGTCTATTTTGAAGGGCTAATCTCTATGGCTTATTTTTTTCTCTTTTCTTCTCCGAGCTTTACATGTAAATATGATGAAATACTGTCTTCTTACCATACAGCTAATAGAAGAAAATGAAATGAGCCTGGGTTGCTCCATTATGAGAAGGTTTAGGGAGAAGGGAGGAAGATTCAGCCAATTGCCCCAGGTGACAGGGAGCAAATCTCTTCCCCTGGGCTTAGATTTCATTGCCCCTTCTCACCACTGGAGTGGTAACATTCAGAGGGCCAAGATTAGGATGTGCGCCTGGGCAAAGGCGCCAAGGGAGCCACAGCATTGCTTTTGATCTGGGTCACTCAGATCTGTTCACTGCAAGCCAGGGTTGTCCCTATTCCTCTACCTTGTCCAGCTCAACAGTGCTAGAGTTTTCATATGGTCAGTGACTAACGTTCCACAGGGTAATAAAAAGTGTGCATTTGGTTAGTGTACCTTCTACATATTTTTCCTTTTCTTTTTTGGGGTGGGGTCTGATTTAACATCATAGAACTGGTAAAAAAAATTCACAGATCCTGGGTCCTTGTCAAATAACATCTCAGTCACTAATACAGCCCTCCCACCGCCATTCCCAGATTTTGTGGTGAGAAGCGTCCAACCTAATCTCGAGTCTCTAGCACCTGCAATTACTAAAGTCTCCTGTGGCTAAACAACAATTTACTTTGTAAGGAGGATAGCAGCTTTTCTCACAGAACTTTACCTGCTTGAATCAGGAAAACGCTTCCCAGCCCTAAGTCTCTCACCTTGTGAAAAATGCTGCTTGCACTTTCCTTTAATGAAAAACAGGATCAGTTGTATATAAGAGCTCAGCTTCAGAGTCGGACGCATCCAGGTTTCATTCACGACACAGGTGACAACCTTGAATATAAGTTACGTGACTTTGACAAATCTGTTTCCTCATTGCTATATTGGGGATGATATCAGTAACCTCATCGGGGTTTAATGATGATAAAATGCATAATCCATTGCACTTCATAAGTGGCAATAAGAGAAAGCTATATTAATAGTAAAGTTCATGGGTGGTACAAGCGGTTTGCAATCAACTGCTAACCTAAAGGTTGGTAGTTTGAACCCACCCAGTGGTGTCATGGGAGAAAGACCTAGCAATTGGCTTTTGTAAAAATTACAGCCAAGAAAACCCTATGGAGCAGTTCTACTTTGTAATCTATGGGGTTGCCATGAATTGCAATTGACTTAACAGCAATTTTTTTGTTTGTTTTTATTAGTAATATAAAAATTTGATAAAATTAGACACAAAATACAAGAACTGGGTCTGAGAGTTTTGACTTTATGTTGTTTTCCATTCCCCCAAACTCTGCATTTTTTTACCTCAAAGGGCTTAAAAATCCCAAAGTTCACAGATTGGGTTCTCCAGGCAGTTGGCAGTGAGAAAGAGGTTAGTGTACAGGATGTTGACACAGAAGGGTCCTGGGAACCAACACCTCTCTGAGAACAGAGATCAAGCAGCCTCAACTGTCCCTTAGAAAGCTCTGGATTAAAATGGACTGCAGAGTTGTCTTGGATTAAAATGACTAGGTCTTTATATCTCTTCCTGAATCATCACTGGCTGTGCCTGCCCCCGGAGGACGTGATCTTGGAAAGGATAGCTCTCTGCAACTGAGGCAGTCTCTGCACCAAGCTCTCTGCAATCATAAAAGGATAAATATTGAATGAGACCACTACTATAAAAACTCATGAAAAGGTTTACACACAAAAAGAAGCAATCTTTGATGGTTATGAGGGAGGGAAGGGGTTGGGATGGAAAAACACTAAATAAACAGTAGATAAGTGGTAACTTTGGTGAAGGGTAAGACAGTACTAGTACTGGGGAAGCCAGCACAACCTGTCTGAGGCAAGGTCATGGAAACTCCATAGACACACCCAAACTCCCTGAGGGACAGAATTACTGGGCTGAGGGCTGTGGGGACCATAGTCTCCGGGAACATCTAGCTCAAATGACATAACATAGTTTATAAAGAAAATGTTCTACATCCTACTTTGGTGAGTAATGTCTGGGGTCTTAAAAGCTTGAGAACAGCCATCTAAGATACTCCACTAGTCTCACTCCATTGGGAGGAAGGGAGAATGAAGAAAACCAAAGACACAAGGGAAAGATTAGTCCAAAGAACTAATGGATGACAACTACCACAGCCTCCACCAGACTGAGTTCAGTACAACTATATGGTGCCCGGCTACCACCACCAACTGCTATGACAGGGATCACAGTACAGGGTCTCTGACAGAGCTGGAGAAAAATGTCAAACAAAATTCTAAATCACAAAAAAAGACCAAACTTACTGGTCTGACAGAGACTGGAGAAACCCTGAGAGTATGGGCCCTGGACACCCTTTTAGCTCAGTACTGAAGTCACTCCTGAGGTTCACCCTTCAGCCAAAGATTAGAGAGGCCCACAAAACAAACAGTAATACACGTAGCTCAACCATGTATAGGAGGCTAAATGGGCACACCAGCCCAGGAGCAAGGATGAGAAGGCAGGAGGGAACAGGAAAGCTGGATGAATGGAAACGTGGAACCCAAAGCTGAGAAGAGGAGAGTGTTGAAATGTTGTGGGGTTGGCAACCAATGTCACAAAACAATATCTGTATTAATTGTTTAGTGAGAAACTCATTTGCTCTTAAACCTTCACCTAAAGCACAATTAAAAAAAGAAATATGGTCCTCAGATCAGCAACATCAGCATCACTGATAATTTATTAGAAATCCAAATTATCTGGCCCCACCCAAACCAAGAATCAGAAACTGGGAAAGGGACCCACTGATCTGTTTTAATAGGCCCCCAAGGGAGTTCTGATTCACCTTCAAGTTTGAGAACAATTGCAGTAATACCTAGGGACAACAGAAAAAAGATCTGCAATCTTCTAAGGATCTTTCCTTTCATCTTCCTTTCAGCTACCTGAGAACTCCATCCTTCTCCCATGGAACTCTGCTCCCACTTACCCATGGGCTCCCACCCACTACTACCTTCTTCCCCAGTCAGGTTTGATTTGAGAGTTCAAATCTCAGCCCCTGCCTTACTAAAAGCACACCCCTGACCAAGTTAAAATTCATCTTTAAGGTTCATCGTTTTCATCTGCAAAATGGGGGTAAAAATACCAGCTTCACAGAGTTGTGATGCCTATTTAATTGGATAATTAATTTAGATAATAGGTCTAGTTTCTGACACATAGAATATGCTTCATAAGAGACTTATTTAACACCTACATGGATGTCCCTTTTCCCTTTCCCCTTGCTGATATCTTTTAAAAGCTAGTTGGACTTAAGAATCAGCAGCCTGAAGATATATGGTACCTTCAAACTAGATAGAGTGCTCTATTCATTCATCCTTCTTATCCCCCCCAAAACAAGCATTTGTTGAAACATTTGATATTTTTTTCTAAAATAGTTCCTAATAGAGGGGCAGAAAATACTAGGTCCTCAAATGATTTGCTGAATCTGATTTATAGCTGACTATATATTATATATATAGAGAGAGAGAGAGAAAGAGAGAGAGACAGTCTTGGTGGCACAGTGGTTAAAACCTTGGCTGCTAACCAAACGGTCAGCAGTTTGAATCCACCGACTACCACTTGAAAACCCTATGGGGCAGCTCTACTCTGTCCTATAGAGTCTCAACTCTATGGCAATATTTTTTTTTGTATATATATATATATATATATATATATATGTATATATATGTATAAACATATTCATATACGTGTATATATATACACATATACGTGTGTGTGTATATATATATATACACACACATATATATGTATATATATATCTAGGAAACCCTGGTGGCATAGTGGTTAAGCGCTACAGCTGCTTACCAAAACATCGGAAGTTGGAATCCACCAGGTGCTCCTTGGAAACTATGGGGCAGTTCCACTCTGTCCTATAGGTTTGGGTTTTTTTTGATATGTATGTATGTAAGTATAAATATGGAGCCCTGGTAGTGCAGTGCTAGCCAAAATGTTGGCCATTCGAACTCACCCAGCCACCCCACTATAGAAAAGACCTGGTGATCTGCTCCCATAAAGATTACAACCTAGAAAACCCTATGGGGCAGTTCTACTCTGTCTTATAGGGTCGCTATGAGTTGGAATTATCTCAAGAGCACACAGTGGCTAAGTGCTTGGCTGCTAACCAAAAGGTCGGCAGTTCAAACTTACCAGCTGCTCCTTGGAAACTTTATGGGGCAGTTCTACTCTGTCCTATAGGGTTCCTAAGAGTCGGAATCAACTTGATGGCAATGAGTTTGTTTTTTTAATGAGAAGCCATTGTAACAAATATTGACATTATCATGCTATTAGTCTAATATTAACGGTTGGGGTAAATATAAACCCCTCCAATTTAATGATGACAAACTACCATTCAGAGTGGTTAACTATCTTGCCAAATGTCATTCAGCTAATAAGGGGCAAAACTAGGATTGTAGCTCAGAATCTGGTACAGTCTTCCTTCCAATATACAGCACTGTCTCAAAGAACTCTAATTAGCAATTGAATTTTTTTTTTTAACTGAGAAAGATGTTTAGGTGTCGGTGATAGGTAACAACAGTACCCAGATAATGGCATTCACCATCTTTAATCAGAGCATTAGTGAAGTTCTCTCTTTGAATTGCAATTGAGACCCCCACAGAGAAAAAGTCATGTGATCAGCAGGGTCTAGGGAGGATATAATGTGGAAGAAGCTGAGAAGTTATTAAAATACCAAGAGATCATTATTTAAACCTAAACTAAGGGAAGTGTGAATGGAGCAAAGAATGATTGAGCATCTCCTGGAGTGAGGTCCATTAACATCTTGAGAAGAGCTAACTGTGGAATAGAGCACAGCTAGGAACTAACAGCTTTCTAGAGATTGACCCTGAGGATCCAACCTATCTCCACAGGTGCCTCAGTCCACTATAGTCCTGGCTAAGCTACAATTTGATGGGCGTCCACTCACATACAAGCAACGATAAAAATAGTTCCCAACCTTGGCTGGATGTTAGGATCATCTGGGGAGTTTTAAAATCCTGATGCCCAGACCACACTGACACTAATTAAATAACTGGCACTGGTCACTAGTAATTTTAAAGTACCCTGTAAGATGACAATGTGCAGCTCACGTTGGGAAACTCCCTTCTAGAAGCTAAATTATTTTTCTCTTTTTTTTTTAATTTCTTACCTTCATCCTTCCTTCTCTCTCATCTTTCTTTTCATTCTTTCTTAAAATCACGACTGAAGACTTACTAGATGAAAAGCCATTTGCTATAAAGATAAATAAGATGTTATTTCTGGCCCTGTATTAATTTTCTGCAGCTTTTTAGCAAATGAACACCAATTAACTGGCTTAGAACAACACTTAGCTATTAGCCAACAGTTCTGTAAGTCAGAAGTCTAGCATAGCATAGATGGGTTCTGTGCTCAGGGTATCCTAAGACTGGAATCAAGATAGCAGCCAGGCTGAGTTCTCATCTGGAGGCTCTGGTGAATAATCTACTTCCAAGCTAGTTCAAATTATTGGCAGAATTCAGTTGTTTGCTGCAGGACTAAGTTCTGGTTTCTTGCTGGCTCACAGCCAGGGGCTTCTCTCAGCTCCTAGAGGCCACTCGCGTTCCTTGCCATGTGGTTTCCTGGCTCTTCAAGCTAGCAATGGAGCACTGAATCCTTTTTATGCTTGGAATCTATGTCTTCCTCTTCTATGGCCTGTTGGAGGAAAATCTCTGCTTTAATAATCTTATATGCTTAGGTCAGGCCCACTGGGATAATCTCCCTATCTTAAGGTAAACTGTTCCTAGATTAACATTTGACTGAATAACTGGGAGATGGTTTACGTATTCACAGGACAGAAATAATGGCAGTCAACTTAGAATCCTGCTTACCACAATTGCCAAGGAGTTCATAGTAGGGAAACACTTGGAATCTACATAAAGAAAATAAATTTAACAATACACAAACTTAAAAGGAATAGAGGTGGTACTAATGAATTACTGAAAGCATGACTAACTCCAGAGGTTATATGCAGAGGGTCAGAGTAGGTTTCCTAGAGGAGGCAATCCCTGAGTTCATTCATTCATTGAACACTTATGGAGCATCCATTGTGTGCCAGACACAGAGCTGATTTTTGAGAGATGATTTGATTTTTCCTAAATGAACACGAGTATGAATAGTCTTTCCAGACATAGGAGACATCATATGAAAAAGTATGTGTCCAACAAATGGCAAAGAACAAGAAGTGTGTAAGGACTGACAAGCAGTTCAGTCTTGCTAGAATATGAAGTATGAAAGAGAAATGGCAGGTGAAGCTACAGTGAGGCAGGGGCCTGACTTACCAGTTCTCTGCCACACAGGTTTTACTTTACCCTTTGGTGATAGAGAATCACTAAGGGTTTTATCCCTCAGTTTTACTGAGGCACATTTGAAGAACAATGTATTAATTTCCTAAGGCTGATATAACAAAGAATCACAAACATGGTGGCTTAAAACAATACACATCTATTCTCTTGTACTTCTGGTGGTCAGAAATCCAAAATCAGTTTCACTGGGCCAAAATCAAGGTATTGGCAAAGCCATGCTCTGTTGGGAGACTCTAGGGGTAATTTGGTTCCTTGCCTTTTCCACATACTGGATCTGCATTCCTTGGCTCATGGCCTCTTCCTCCATTTAAGACTAGCAGCATAGCATCTTCAAAACTCTCTCTGCTCCATCTTCACATAGCCTTCTTATCTGAGTCAAATCTCCCTCTTATAAGGACACTTATGATTGCATTTAAGTTCTACCCATATAATTCAGGATAATCTCCCCATTTCTAGATCCTTAACTTAATTATGTTTGTAAAGTCTCTTTTACCATATGTTATGGATTGAGTTGTGCCACCCCCCAAAAAATTACGTGTTGGAATACTAACCCCTATACCTGTAGATGTCATCCCATTTGAAGCTGGGTTTTCTTTGTAATGCTAAGGAGGCCAGTGTACCTTATGTCTTAAACCTAATCACTTGCGAGATACAAAAAGTCAGATTAGGCACAGAAACAAGGAAGCGCTGATGGGGGAAGATAAATGACCCACCACGTGGAGATCTGCAAAGAATGCCGAGAAGAACGCTAGAGAAGCTGAAAAGAGACAAGGGCCTTTTCCTAGAACCAGCAGAGAGAGAAAGCTTTCCCTAGAGCTGGTGCCCTGAACTCAGGCTTCTAGTCTCCTAACTGTGGGAAAATAAATTTGTTTGTTAAAACCCCCCACTTGTGGTATTTCTGTTATAGCAGCACGGGATAACCAAGACACCATATAAAGTAACAGTTAGTTTCCAGGGATTAGGATCTACATATATTTGGGGACTGTTATTCAAGTGACTACATATAATAAACTGCACATATGTAATGTACACTATTTGATGAGTTTTGACATAGTTATACACCCATGAAAAACCAAAACCACACTCAAGAAAACAAACATTTTTCATCACTCCAAAAGTTTTCTCATGCCCTTTTGTAATCCATCCCTTTCTCCACCTTGCCACAAGCAGACACTGATCTGCTTTCTGTCATCATAGATTAATTTCCATTTTCTAGGATTTTATATGTATTGAATGATACAGTATGTACTTCTTTTTCTTTTCTTCTCTTTTTGCTGGCTTCTTTGACCCAATATAATGATGTTAAGATTTATCCATGTTATTGCAAGTATCAACAGGTCATTCCTTTTAATTGCTACATAGCATTCCATTGTATTGTATAGATATATCATAGTTTATCAATTCACCAATTGATGAATATTTGGGCCATTTCAAGGTTGGGAACTAATTACATATAAAGCTCATGTAGAAGTCCCTATAGACATATGTTTCAATTTCTCTTGAGTAAATATCTACGATGCAATTCCTGGGTCACAGCTTTTTAACTTTTAATTGTTTAATTTTTTAACTCTTTAACTATTTAAGAAACAATTTTCCAGTGTGCTTATACCACTTTGCAGCAGTATATTAAAGTTCTATGTGCTCTATATCCTTCCTAACACTTGGTATGTTCAACATTTTCAATTTTATCAAGTACAATGAATGGGTGTGTTAAGGTATGTATGTCATTGTGTTTTTAATTTGCATTTGTCTGATGTATAGTTGTCTTCTTTTCATACGCTTAATTTCATTTGTATAACTTCTTTTGTTAAGTCTATGTTCAAACCATGCCAGTCCTGTCAGTTTTTCTTACTGTGGTCGCTTGTGTGATGCTGTGATGCTGGAAGTTATGCAACTGATATTTAAAATACCAGCAGGGTCACCCACGGTGGACAGGTTTCAGCTGAGCTTCCAGACTAAGACAGACTAGGAAGAAGGAACTGGCAGTCTACTTCAGAAAAAAATTAGCCAGTGAAAACCTTATGAATAGCAATGGAACACTTCTGATATAGTGCCAGAAGATGAGCCCCTCAGGTTGGAAGGCACTTAAAATACCACTCCGGAAGAGCTACCTCCTCAAAGTAAGAGTCTACCTTAATGATGTGGATTGAGTCAAGCTTTTGGGACCTTCATTTGCTGATGTGGCATGACTCAAAATGACAAGAAACAGCTGCAAATATCCATTAATAACTGGAATGTGAACTGTACAAAGTATGAATCTAGTAAAATTGGAAGTCATCAAAAATGAAATGGAACCCATAAATATTGATATCCTAGGCAATAGTGAGCTGAAATGAACTGGTATTGCCCAATCTGAATAGACAATCACATGGTCTACTATGTTGGGAATGATGACTTGAAGAAGAATAGTGTTGCATTCATCATCAAAAAGAACATTTTAAAATCTATCCTGAAGTATAATGATGTCAGTGATAGGATAACATCCATTATGTCCACATGGAAGATCCGTTAGTAAGACTATTACTCAAATTTATGCACGAACCACTAATGTCAAAGATGAAGAACCTGAAGATTTTTACCAACTTCTGCAGTCTGCAATTGATCAAACATGCAATCAAGATACATCGAAAATTACTGGTGATTGCAATGTGAAAGTTGGAAACAAAGAAGATCAGTAGTTGGAAAATATGGCCTTGGTGACAGAAATGACAGAGTTCACATGACAGAATTTTGCAAGACCAATGACTTATTCATTGGAAATACCTTTTTTCAACAACACAAACAACAACTATACACTTGGACCAGTTGACTACATCTGTGGAAAGAGATGATAGAGAAGTTCAATATCATCAGTCAGAACAAGGTCGGGAGCCAAGTGCAGAGGAGACCATCAATTGCTCATATGCAAGTTCAACTTGACGCTAAAGAAAATTAAAATAAGTCCATGATAGCCAAAGTAGGACCTTGAGTATATCCCATGTGAATTTAGAGACCATCTCAAGAATAGATTTGACACATTAAACACTAATGACTGAAGACCAGATGAATTGTGAGAGGACATCATACGTGAAGAAATCAAAAAGGTCATTAAAAAGACAGGAAAGAAGAAAAGACCAAACTGGATGTCAGAAGAAACTCTGAAACTTGTTTTTGAATGTAGAGTAGCTAAAACAAATAGAAGAAATGATGAATTAAAGAGCTGAAGAGAAGATTTAAAAGGGTGGCTCCAGAAGACAAAGTAAATACTATAACGAAATGTACGAAGACCTGAAATTAAAAAACCAAAAGAGAAGAACACACTTGGTGCTATTCAAGCTAAAATACCTGAAAAAAAAAATTCAAGCCTCAAGTTGCCATATTGAAGGATTCTATGGGCAAAATATCAAACGACACAGGACACTTCAAAAGAAGATGGAAGGAATACATACAGTCAGTGTACCACAAAGAAATGGTCTATGTTCAACCATTTCGGGAGGTAGTATATGATCAAAAACCTACAGTACTGAAGGAAGAAGACCAAGCTGCATTGAAGGCATTGGCAAAAAGCAAGTTCTTCAGGAATTGGCAGAATACCAATTGAG
The DNA here is from genome assembly GCA_030035585.1 of Dugong dugon. Taxonomy (NCBI): domain Eukaryota; kingdom Metazoa; phylum Chordata; class Mammalia; order Sirenia; family Dugongidae; genus Dugong; species Dugong dugon. The sequence continues at coordinate 98,269,039 of CM057462.1, forward strand.
ATGTTTCAACAGATGCAGCTCTGGAGGTGCTCATTTGTCTATGCCAAGATATTTGGAAGACAGCTACCTGGCCCATCAACTGGAAGAGATCATATTTGTGCCCATTCCAAAGAAAGGTGATCCAAGAGAACGTGGAAATTACTGAACAATATCATTAATATCATACGCAAATAAAATTTTGCTGAAGATAATTCAAACACAGATGCAGCAGTACATCAACACGAAACTTCCAGAAATTGTAGCAGCATTCAGAAGAGGACATGGAACAAGGGATATCACAGCTGATGTCAAACGGATCTTGGCTGAAAGCAGACAATACCAGAAAGATGTTTACCTGTGTTTTATGAGTACACAAAGGCATTCGACTGTGTGAATCATATCAAATTATAAGTAACATTTCAAAGAATGGGAATTCCAGAATACTTAATTGTGCTTATGAAGAACCTGCAGTAGACCAAGATGTAGTCATTCAAACAGAACAAGGGAAAAATGTGTTGCTTAAAATCAGGAAAGGCGTGGGTAAGTGTTATATCCATTCACCATACTTATTCAATGTGTATGCTGAGCAAATAATCTGAGAAGCTGGGCTATATGAAGAAGAATGTAAGCATCAGGATTGAAGGAAGAGTCATTAACAACCTGTGATATGCAGATGACAACCTTGCTTGCTAAAAGCGAAGAGAACTTGAAGCACTTACTGATGAAGATCAAAGACTACAGCCTTCAATATGGATTATTCCTCAACATAAAGAAAACAAAAATCCTCACAACTGGATCAATGAGCAACTTCATGATAAATGGAGAAAAGACTGAAAGGCTTTCATTTGACTGGGATTCACAATCAATGCCCAGGGGAGCAGCAGTCAAGAAATCAGAGGACGCACTGCTCTGGGAAAATCTGCTACAAAAGACCTCTTTCAAGCGTTATAAAGCAAAGATGCCACTTTGAGTGCTAAAGTGGGCCTGACCCAAACCATGGTATTTTCAACTGCCTAATATGCATTCAAAAGCTGGACAAGGAATGAGGAAGATTAAAGAAAAATTGATGCCTTTGAATTATGGTGTTGACGAAGAATATTGATATACCATGGACTGCCAGAAGAACGAACAAATGTGTCTCTGAAGAAGTACAGCCAGAATGCTCCTTAGAAGGCCAGATGTGGAGACTTCATCTCATGTACTTTGGATATGTTATCAGGAGAGACCAGTCCCTGAAGAAGGACAACATGCCTGGTAAAGTAGAGAGGCATGGAAAAAGAGGAAGACCCTACATGAGATGGTTTATACAGTGGCTGCAATAATGGGCTCAAACATAGCAACAATTGTGAGGATGGTGTAGGACCAGGCAGTATTTCGTTCTGTTGTACATAAGGTAGCTATGAGTTGGAACAGACCCCTAACAACGAAAACAACAGGTTCAAATCTTCTGCCCATTTTTTAATTAGTTACTTATCTTACAATTTAAGTGTTGATTGCGTATTCTGAATACAAGTTCTTTGCCTGATGTATGTGTTGAGAATGTTTTTACAAGTCTATATATTACAGTTTCATTTCTCTTATGGTATCTTTTAAAGAACAAATGATGTAATTTTGATGTTCAGTTTAACACTTTTTTATCTTGTGTTTTTTGCTTAGGTATTGTATCTAAAAAATGTTTGCACCTCCAAAGTCCCCAATATTTTTTCTGTGTTTTCTTCTAAAAGTTTTATGATTTTATGTTTTACATTTAAGTCTACAACTTTTTCAGTTAATTTTTGTGTATGATGTATTTATTTGTTCAATTATTTATTTCTGTATGGATATTCAATTGATCCAGTAACTTTTGTTGATGTCTTTTTATTCCTCACTGAATTGGTCTGGTAAGTTTTACAAAATATTAGTTGACCATATATATACGAACCACAGATGATTTTTAAGTAGGAGGAAGATGATATATGCATTTTAGAAAGCAAACAAACAAAAATGACTCACTCCTTCTTTCATTAGCTCATTCCGTAAATATTTATGACAATCCTACAAAATGCCAAGCATTATCTCAGAAGCATAGCCCTACTTATGTTTCTATCTTCAAAACTAGCACAGAGCCTGGCACACAATAGGCACTTAGCAAGTCTGCTTAACTAAAGAGAAAGACAAATAATATAGAGTCTCTGTTTTCAAGGTTCTTAGAGTCTAGACTAGAAGGAAGATCCATAGTGGGAGTAGTTGAAACTATAGGCAAGGAGATATTTGGAATTAATGCTCACTTCTAGGAAAGAAAAGATGAAAAGGCATTGAGCTATTGTAGAGATAGTGGGCCTAGATTGTGGATTCTAGAAATATAGAAACTAACTTGAACCGTAAACTTTCTCTTAAACTACAACAATAAAAGAAAAAAGAAATACAGAGATTGGTAACTGATGAGATAGAGTTCAAGATGATTCAGAGTCTTGGGGCTTAGAGGATACAACAGGTTTAATAGGTTTAAACCAGACAGAAACAGTGAGTCGTGTGTCAGTCTGAATTCCCCTGGGAATCAAAGTGAGTACAATCTGACTTATAGCCAGTTAAGAATGTTGGTAAGTGCAGATGAAATACGATGCATGCCAAAAGAAAGTGGTCAGAAAAGGATGATTTGAAAGCAAAGGAAAATGTGCGGAGGAAGCGTTATTTAAGACCTCATAGGAAGATGAAGAATTTCATAGTCTGAAATGACTGGAGGAAATTTCAGGCAGAGGAAAACGGATGAGTGAAAGCAAAACAGTGTGAGCGTACCTGGCATGTTTGCAGGTCAGTGAGTTATGTGTTTTCAATGAAGCAGAAGTAAGATATGTAGGTGAGGGAGGGTTAGTGTAGCAGGATTTGAGGCTGGAAAGCAAGGTTGGGGCCAAATGAGGTATGATTCCAAGTACATGGATACACAACACTGATTACTTGTCAGGCTCTTTGTTAGACTTGCAGCCCTGGTGGCACAGTGGTTAACAGCTACAGCAGCTAACCAAAAGGTCACATTATGAGTTGGAGTGACTGGGCAGTAATAGGCTTTTTTTTTTTTTCCTTCTTCTTCTTCTTTCTAGATGTTAGACTCATCTGGCAAATTAGCAAGACACCCCCAAGAAACTCATTATCTAGTGGTTAAAAGAACCTTGTAACTAACTCTGTCTATAGAAATCAGGAAATCTTCACTCAAGCCAGTCTTGAAAAGCAAGTGGAGGTTTGTGGATGGTGCATGTGTGTTGAGGGCAGGGGGCAGTATTTAAAGAAGTCATTCCAGGCAGAGGCAGCACTATGAGCAGAAGTGTAGAAGTGACTATCTGCAGGGTCCATCAAATCTCTTATTTGTTACTTCTAGCCAGAGGAAATGCAATCTTAAAATCTGGATTTGGGCTTAAGGGAGAAACGGAGGCACTACTTCAGTTTGCAGCCTACACCATGTCAGTTTAACCCACCAATACCAGAGTCCTTGTTAGTAAATGTTGCTTTCTATTTCCCAAAGGCCGGTGTCTTGTTTATTGGCTTTCCTTGCACGCTGGGCAAGGCCCACATTTGGCCTTCTTACAATTTTGGCACTCCAGGTGGGACCCAGACTGTCTCATTCATCATTTGCCTGGTGCCAGCACGGCCCCGAGCGCAGCGGTCGCCTCTCCCTCGTCCTCAGTGTGCACCTGGATAAGTTTCTGTCCGGGGGACAGAGGTGAGTTTGGGCGCCACGGAAGGCATCTTTGACTTGATGCACAAACTCTTCTCTTCGGAAACTGAAACCAACCTGGTCTGGAGATGTCTGACGGGTCAGTAACTGGGTTTATTACTTGATAAGGACGGGGTCGGGGTATAGACTGGGAGGTTGAGGAGTGTCTGAGATACTTCAGCTATCGACTCCAGATCTTGAGAGTGATTAATTTTAATACTCCCATCTGGGTCAAGTCCTGGTCTAGTAAGAATTGGAAATTGTCTGTCTTGTTCCGTGTTGTGGTCCATTTTGTGTCAGTCTATCCGTTTAACTGTATTCTGTGCTTTTAAAGAGATGAGGAACCATGGATCCCCTTGTGTTCCTCCTTAGGATGCATTCTTAGGAACTGGAAACAGGAGGAAGACATCCTCCCAAGCAGTGAGGAGGAACCTGTCCTAGATCTGTTACCTCCACCTTATGTGACGGCCGGCGGCACCAGCCTGCAGGTGCCCTCACAATTTCCCCTCAGGCGGTCTCCCTAATGCCTCCTCCAGCCTCCGCACTGCCGGCCCCCAGGCTGCCACTCCGGCGCCTTCCTCACTGGCTCAGGCTGGTGCTGTCCCAGAACCTAGTCCTCTTCACCCAAACGTTCAAAAAATGGTCTCCCCACCTCACAACCGGAGTGGCGTGCAATTCGGTCAGGGAACCTCGAATCCAGAGACAGGGCAAGGGCACGACCCACTCCGACAGGTTCCGACTGGAATTAATGACCAAGGTGCCCCTCGAGGCTTTGTTTGGGTGCACACTCCATTCACCTTAACGGATCTCTTGAACAAGAAAAGGTCAATGCCAGGATACAGGGAGGACCCAAATCAGATGGCAGAATTTTTCCAAAGCACATCTGATATTCACCAACCTACCTGGGCAGATGTTCAGGTACTCCTCCGGCGCTTGTTAATCCAGGAGAAAAGAAGAATGGTTCTCAAAAAGGCGAGACAAGAGGCTGATAGGCTCCATGAACCAACGGGAACACCCCCTAGAAGGCCCGATGATTTGGCCGTGCCCATAGCCCATCCAAAATGGGACTCGAATCAGGTAAAGCACTGGGTGGACCTGCAGTATTATCCAGAACGCATCATAGAGCGGCTGAAGCGAGGAGCCCCAAAACCAAAGAGTTTAAACGAAATCCAGGAGGTCCGCGAGGCGTCGGAGGAGAATCCTTCTGCTTTCTTAGAAAGACTCCTAGAAACATGCAAGAAGTATGCTGATGTCAATCTCAAAGATCCAACTTTCCAAAAGGTGGTTAACCTGATATTTATCTCCCAAAGTGCCCCTGATAACAGGTGTAAACTTCAAAAATTAGAAGGAAGCCTAAAAATGACTACTTCTCAGTTGGTCGAGGCCACTTTCAGCATTTACAACAGAGACCAGGGGCAGGAAAAGAAAAAGCAAAAGGAAGCAACAAGCAACCCTACTCGCAGCCCCTTTGGAAGACCCCAGGGAAGCTGGACGCATCGTGGAAGGGTAAGTTCCCTGGGCCCCCGTCCACCAGCCCCCAAGAAGGGAGAACTGAGACGCCCAGCAAAGCTGAGCCCTCAGCATTATGCCTACCGCAAACAAAAAGGCCACTAAAGTGTGAACGTCTGAGCCGACCCAGGCAAGGGGCGTTGGGCGGATAGTGGGGGTGGGGGTGTCCCCAAGTGAGGGCTCACCAGATGCTCCAGGTCGAAGAAAACGACCAGGAATGATGGCGCCCAGGGGCTCCACCGCCAGCCGGGTCCATCCTCACCTCCCATGAGGAGCCCCGGGTACGAATGAAAGTGGGAAACCAGCTAATGGACTTTTTAGTTGACACAGGGGCCACGTATTTGGTTTTAAATGTGCAGAGCAGCTCCTTGTCTTCAAAATCCCTCACGGTGACTGATGTTTCTGGGCAAACTGCCCACAGGAATTTTCTTCAACCTTTTTGTGCGTGAGAGACAAGGATTAGGACCGGGTGTCCTCATCCAACAACTCGGGCCCTGGAGAAGATCAGTAGCTACATCTCCAAAGAATTAGACCCCGTAGCCAAAGGATGGCCCCCTCGCCCGCGCGCACGCCTGCTGACTGTGAACTGCTAACAAAGGCGGAGAAAATCCCCGCCCAGGTTTTAGAGACCGGGTGTTAGACACTGCTGGCTCGAACCAGTTAAGACCAGCTGCGGCCCAAAACGCATGCGCAGGGAAGCTTCGTGCATTCTTAAAATGACCTATCCGGAACAAAAGTGCCATTAAAAGACCAGGAGGAACTAAAGTGCTGCGGTGCAGAACTGGGGGAAGACAGTCGGAAGCAAGATGTCTGACACCAGCATCCGTCCCAGAGTTCTGCTGCTGCCCCGCTGTTGTTATGTGTATGATTCCCCAGAAGTTTAATGAATATGTATAACTTCCTTATTCTGTCACCCCATAAATGTGTAGCACATCCTCAAGCGAGGAGCCTGATCTGAGAAAATTTCTCCTGGCTCTTTGCTTGCCGGCTTGCGATAAACGTTGCTTTCTATTTCTGAGCGGATGTCTTGGTCGTTGGCTTTCTTTGCAAGCCGGTAAGGCCCACATTTGGCCTGCTTACAATGTCAGGCGATGACTCATGTTTATGACCAAATGGCATTTTATTTCTCTTGTTGGTGTTGTTTCTTGTGTAACTCTGCCTCAGAAGTCTTACCTGAGGAAGTACAGATTACAACACAAGATTTGGGTTTTCTTGTGTTCCCATAAAAATCTTACCCTTCTCTAATAATTTGGAGCGCAGGTCTTAGTTCTCCTCAGAGCATACAAGGCTTTGATTGGAAATGCTGAATTTCCAGAGGCGTTTACGAAGTTATTGGTTGTTTTCTTGGCTCAGTGGGCTCTCCTTATATCATTCTGTCTCAGAGCTCTGCACTTTCTTGCATTCTGATAGTATGAAGCCTTAGGGGGCACAATGCAGGTGTCTGGAATTTGAAGTAATTCAGCACCACTGGGGCAAGACTTACTGGAAATAATCTCTCCATTTTCACCTGCCAGAAACTCGGGGACCAGTGGCAACATCCCCCTAAGTCATGAATATGATGAATAGCTTTGTGCTCAGCAGGCGGTTATCTTCTTGGAGTAATTTGGACTGAAAAGGTACTTTCTAAATGGAAAGCTCAAGTTCCAATTCAGATAACAGGTAAGTATATTGGAATCTTTATTTAATTTTGTTTCAATGAGTTCTGTCATTTTCATTTGAGTACAAGGAATTCTCCTGGTCACGTAGCCAAGTGGTGTGAAGGGTTATTGTCACACCTTGGGTTCCTTGGAAAGCAGAAACTGAGGCAGCATTACCATGCTGCAGGTTTATTAGGGAGTACTCAGGTTCAACATTTCTAGAAGGAAGGGAAGGAAGCGGGATTGAAGAGAGAGAAGATGGGCTTCGAGGTAGTGTCAAATGAAGACCTCAGTTGATCTACAGGGAGCTCTAAAGCTGAAAAGGACCTTTCAAAATTGTCCTAAGGTAGGGTATTTTTATTACCATGTCAACCAGTCATTGAATACAGCCTGCTCCTAAGGAGAGTCTTTGTTGTTCTCTCCTTGGCAATCTGTGTGTATTTTGAGGATGTGTGGATAGATTTTTTTAGGCAGCTGCCATTATTCTATGAGATGTGTAAAGCGTTTTTCAGATTCTTGTTGTAGATGATGATTTTGATGATTCATTCCTCAGGAAATAAATCAGAAAGAATCTAGACAAAAGGATTTGCTTCTGAAGCCAGCCTAAGGAAAAAACCAAAAAAACAAAACACACACAAAAAAAATACTGCTGTCGAGTTGATTCTGACTCACAGCAACCCTTTAAGGCACTCAGAATCTCCTAGTCTTAGGTGAAAGCATGGATGATACCAGCAGCAAAATATACACATTGAATGATTCTGCTTCTAACTAATCTACGCACCAGTCTTTGTTTCTTAAAATCTAGGATGACTGGCTTAGTTAGCTAAGCTGACCATTTCAGCTCCTCACCTCTCATCTTCCACCTTTTTCACATGTCCTTCCTGGAAAATATTTTCCATTTCTCTACCCTCATGAGTTTGTTGTCGTTATTAGTTCCTGTCAAGTCAGTTCCTACTCATGGTGACCACTTATGTGCAGAGTAGAATTGCTCCATAAGGTTTTCAAGGCTGTGGTCTTTCAGAAGCAGATTGCCAGGCCTTTCTTCTGAGGTGCCTTTGGGTGAGTTTGACCTGCCAAATTTTGGATCCTGGTTGAGTGCATAACTATTTGCACCACCCAGGGACTCCATCTCACGTGTTTAGTTACTCTAAAGCCTTTGAGTTTTAGCTTTCTCTGATCTCACAAAATTGATTAAAGTTCCCTATTATGATCTTCAGAGCCTGACTGACAACCAAAAGGTCAAAAATTTAAATTCACCAGCTGCTCCTTGGAAACCCAACAGGGCAGTTCTACTCTGCCCTGTAGTGTCACTATGAGTTGGTATCGACTCGAAGGCAGTGGGTTTGGTTTTTTTCGTTATTATGATCTTCAAGGAGCCTTGGTGGAACAATGGTTAAGAGCTTGGATGCTAACTGAAAGGTTGGCAGTTTGAACCCACAGTCACTCTGCAGGAGAAAAGATCTGGTGGTCTGCTCCCTTAAAGGTCATTGTTGTTAGGTGCCATCTCGTTGGTTCCAACTCATTATGACCCTATGTACAACAGAAGGAAACACTGCCTAGTCCTGTGCCATCCTCACAATCATTGCTATGTTTGAACACATTGTTGCAGCCACTGTGTCAATCCATCTCATCGAGGGTCTTTCTCTGTTTTGCTGACCCTTTACCAAGCATGATGTCCTTCTCGAGGGACTGGTCCCTCCTGATAACATGTCCAAAGTATGTAAAAGGAAATCTCATCATCCTTGTTTCTCAGAAGCATTCTGGGTGTACTTCTTCCAAGATGGATTTGTTGTTTCTCCTGGTAGTCCGTGATATATTCAGTATTCTTTGCCAGCACCATAATTCAAATGCATCATTTCTTCTTTAGTCTTCCTTATTCATTGTCCAGCTTTCACATACATATGAAGCAATTGAAAATACCATGGCTTGGGTCAGGCGCACCTTAGTCCTCAAGGTGACATCTTTGCTTTTTAACGATGTAAAGAGGTCTTTTGCAGCAGATTTACCCAACACAATGTGTCATTTGATTTCTTGACTGCTGTTTCCATGGGCGTTGATTGTGGATTCAAGTAAAATGAAATTCTTGACAACTTCAGTCTTTTCTCTATTTATCATGATGTTGCTTATTGGTCCAGTTGTGAGGATGTTTGTTTTCTTTATGTTGAGGTGTAATCTTTACACTGGATCTTTCTTCTGACCTTACTGGTCAGAGAAGCTGAGTTGACACTTCTTTTCAATTTGTTGACAGATCACCCTAGCATCCAACATTCCATTTCTATTTAAAAATTAAAGAAAAAAGGGCATCAGCATCAATAATTTATTAAGATAATCTTTCTGTCTCATATAATGTAATCTTTAAACTGTAAAGATTACAGCATAGGAAACACTACGGGGCATTTCTATTCTATCCTATAGGGTTGCTATGAGTCAGAATCTACTCCACAGCACACAACAACAAGAATTATAATCTTCTTAGCATGCTGCACTATGTCCTTTGTAGTACTCCCCATACATGTAATTATCTGTTGTTACTCCCCACACCTATAACTACATGTGTGGCAGTTATAGCATAAGTCCCGTGAAGCTAGGAACCATGCTTGTCTTGTTCACCATTGTATCACCATCATCTGGCACAGGGAGAGGCACATAGTCAGTATTCAAATGTTATTTGTTGACTAAATGAATGGATGAATGAATGAATAAACATTTAAAAAGACAAACGTATGAACCAGAACTTTTGCAGTTATTTAGAATCTATGATCTGGAGTCCAAAGTATCTCTATATACACACTGAAATTCCGTTCACTTTAGTTCACTTTAAGAGCTAATTGACCAAATTATACATTGTTATACCTTTTCAAAGGTGTCACTTTAAGGACTAAGGTGTGCCTGACCCAAGCCGTTGTGTTTTCAGTCACCCCATATACATGCTAAAGCTGGACAATGAATAAGAAAGACCAAAGAAGAATTGATGCCTTTGAATTATTGTGTTGGTGAAGAATATTGAATAGAGTGCCAGAAGAATGAACAGATCTGCCTTGAAGGAAGTACAGCCAGAATGTTCCTTAGACGATAGGGTGGTAAAGTAGAGGGTCAGCGAAAACGAGGAAGACCCTTAACGAGATTGACTGACTCAGTGGCTGCAACGATGAGCTCAAGCATAGCAACAATTGTGAGGATAGCACAGGACTGGGCAGCGTTTTGTTCTGTTGTACATGGGGTCACTCTGAGTGGGAACAGACTCGACGGCAACTAAAAATAACACAAATATACTTTTTCCTCAGACCATCACTTAGGGAAAAAAATCTCATGATTTGTCATCATCAGGAGCAATTTGTAACTATGAAAGAGACAGCGATTTTAATTTGTGGTCCTGGACAACAGGTTACGAGGTCCTCTCTGGGAGATCCACACATATTTATAACCTTTACTGAAGAACAATTCTTTATCATGGAAAGTCCTCTTTTTGCATGAAGAGAAATGGGGGCACTTACCTTGCTGGTCATAGCATCTGAGTTCACCCTGTTTTTCAATGAGTTGACAGATCATCCTAGCATCCAACATTCCATTTCTATTTCAAAACTAAAGAAAAAAGGGCATCAATAACTTACGAAGGTCATACAAAAGACGCACTATCAAATACCTTTGGAAAAACCATGTCAGGTTTGTCTTGCCAAGTGAAAGAGACTGATGCAAAGTAACATAAAACATTTTTGTTCCCGCATTAAAGTTGGTCCTTGAGTTGGCAAGGAGTAAGTAGTTAATGGAATAGTTGTTTACAGCCTTAAGGATGCTACACCAAGTGTGTGGCATGGCTGCTTGTATTCCCATACCAGTCTCCATGGGAGATACCACTAGTTATTAATAATACTTGCTCCTCTTAAACCCAAAACTTCTTCAGAATCCTTCTCAATATAGCATTTAAGGCAGCCATTATCAATTATTATGTTGATAGGTGAGGTGAAACCTCTTTTCCATCCTTACTCTAAGAGACATCATGATTTAATTAGGCAAAACTCTAACTTAAGAACACATCAGAAAAATGAGTGATGGACTCAAGGAGAGTGGAAATACATGGTTGGATTGATCTAACATGTTTAAATACATTCCAGTTACCTGGACTTTCATGCACATTCTTTCATTTGCTATTCACACAAATGCCATGGAATAGGCAGAGCAGATTTTTTTGTTTGTTTCTCATTTGTCTTAGTTATTGAGTGCTGCTCTAACAGAAATACCACAAGTGGATGGCTTTAACAAAGAGAAGTTTATTCTTTCACAGTCCAGTAGGCTACAAGTCCAAATTCAGGGCATCAGCTCCAGGAGAAGGCGTTCTCTCCCTGTCGGCTCTGGAGAAAGGTCCTTGGGATGCATCAGTGTTTCTTTGGGAGCTTCTCTGCACAGGAACCTCAGGTACAAAGGACGCGCTGTGCTCCCGGCACTGCTTTCTTGGTGATACGAGGTTCCCAGTTCTCTGCTTGCTTCCCTTTTATCTCTTGTAAAAGGTGGTACAGGCCACAACCTAGGGAAACTCCCTTTACATTGGATCAGGGATATGACCTGGGTAAGGGTGGTGTTACAATCCCACCCTAATCCTCTTTAACATAAAATTACAACCACAAAATGGAGGCCAACCACACAATTCTGGGAATCATGGCCCAGCCAAATTGATACATTTTTGGGGGACATAATTCAAACCATGACATCATTTTATAAATAAAAAAAAACAAAACTGAGAGAAGTTAAAGGTTTACTTAGGATCAAAAAACTAATAAATAGAAAAGGATTAGCCTTCTGATTCAAAATTATTTGCTTTTTCTATAGAACCACAGTGCTTTTTAGTAGTCTCTTTCTAATGACCTAAATGATTGATCTATAGACCATATGTACAAAAGATTCCTAAGATTGAAAAATATAATGTAGCAGCCTTCCCTTTCCCTGATAAGAAACCAATTGAAGATATTAGGGATGAAAAACATGATTCTAGTGTGATCTTTATTCAAGACAACTGAAAAGGTCTTCTGACTCAGGAAGGAAAACTGGTTGTTTTCCAGGACTATTGTCAAAATATTGACTAATTATTAGTCTGGAAAACAAACTGCTCAAAAGCCATTCTGGGGTGCTCATGTTAAGTCCCATTACTAAACAAGAAAACAGAAGACATTATGCTGCTTACTTAGGACGGAGTCCCTGGGAAGTGAAAATGGTTAGCACACTTGACTGCTAACCAAAAGGTTGGAAATTTTAGTCCACCCAGAGGTGCCTTGGAAGAAAGGCCTGGTGACTTCTGAAAAATCAGCCACTGAAAACACTATGGAGCACAGTTCTACTTGAACACACGAGTCACCATGAGTCAGGGTTGACTCCATGGCAACTGGTTTACCTAGGACAGACAGAGCCACTCTGGGAAAGAAGAGAACATTGAGATTCACACTTCTGTAGGGCTATGCTTCTGGATTTTCCACAGATCAAACCTCCCTTCTACCAGGCTCTCAAGGTCTCAAGGTTAAATTTCAATGAGTTTGTCTTTTGTATTTGTTTTTGAAGTTATTTGAACAGCCTATATTAGTGTTAAAAAAAAAAATTGTATGTGAAGCCAGGGGCTGAGAAATATGGGTCAGGGTATGAGAGTTTCTAAAATAAATGTGTGTGTGTGTTAATATTTGGAAAACAAATGCCCTCAGAACAAGCCATGACATTTACTAAATTTGGAAGACCTTCCAAATTTGTATGCGATAGATGCGAGTAATCACTTAGGAAAAAATTTTAAAAATGAAATAATTCAAGAATAACCAAAGTAATTTTTAATAATAGAGAACTCTATGCAAACAATATTTAAACTAAATATAGAAGAGAATTAGTTAAATCCAAAGGCATTGATTTAGGTACCTTGAAAAATCAAAGAAATTCAGACCAATGGATGTGGAAAGCAAGTGGTCCTATTTAAAAACATAAATAATATAAAATATATGCATAGGTCTTAATTATAGTTGTACCTTAATTAATGAAGACTTTCCTCAGCTTTGGCTTTGTGGTCAGTACCTGCTCTGAGTAGCCCCTCTCTGTGTTCCATAAAATTGATGACTGAAATCTGCAAATTCAGTCCCTTCCAGACTGAGCCAACCCTGATGAAGACCAGTATAATACCAGAATTATGATGAAACAGGTGGTAGGGTGTGGCTGGCCAAGGGCTAGTGTTGGCTGTGCTTAGGTAGAGCTCTGAGCAACATTCAAGAGATTTATTGTTTCTTGTGTCTATTTATCTTGGTTGTAGTAAAACCATAAAGAAAGAAGTACCTAGGACAATGCCAATTGCATAGACTCATTCTCTGTGACTGCTGTTATTGAAAGCAGACCAATGATCCATCACAAAATAGCCAACATCAATACCTGATGCTCAAAGAAAAATCCACTATTGTTAATTTGATGTTTTTTGTTCTCTATACTTAGCTATAATATGAAATATTTCTTTCCTGTTGTACTTGCATGTGGTACCCTGAGGTATTTTCTTCTAGAATTTCTACCACATCATACCATCATGATCCAGCAGTTGTGCTGGAAAACTCAGATCAAATTAAAAACTTCCTAAATATAGTTTAAAAATGTGTGTGGTAAAAGGACATGGTTTCTGATTTTGACTCAACAATTCTGGTTTACATTCAATTCATGGACCAGATGGAACCAGGCACTAGTAGACAGTGAAACATGTATTTACTGTGAAATCAGAGATACCTATTGAGATTTAAAAAAATGGCTCAGAGTGTTAAAGCTGACTCACAAGAATCAGATATCTCACTTTGCAATAAATTTTGATAGTAATTCAGAGGATATGAGTGAGAGGAAAACAATGTGTTCTTTATCCCTTAGAGAGGTTTAAGATCTCCAGCACAGCTCCCTAGATCCTTTCTGTCATCATCAGGACATACTGAGTTCCAATATAAGCAAAGGCGCACTCGTGGTGCAGTGATTAAGTACTAACTGAAAAGCCAGCGGATGGAACCCACCAGCTGCTCCGCAGGAAAAATATATGGCAGTCTGCTTCCGTGAAGATTACTGCCTTGGGAATCCTATGGGGCAGTTCTACACTGTCCTATAGGGTTGCTATCAGTTGGAATCAACTCAACAGCAATGATTTTTGTTTGTTTTTGTGTTTGGTTATAAGCAATGCATGCACAACATTGCTTGTTATAGAAGGAGCCAGTTTGGTTATGGAATGGCTCTTTTTTATACTTCGTTGATTGCATGGATTATGTGGCATTTTCTAGGAGACCCTGCCTCATATATCAATGGGTTCCCAGGTTATGTATAATAAGCAACCTAGACAGAGTAAATACATTCTGCTAAAGGCATTTCACGTAAAGGACTCTCCATTATCTTTCTGCTAGTAAAAACCATTAGTGTGTTTACCAGGAGACCTGGTTACTGGCAAGTTTGCAAGGGACTTTGTCCAGGTCATCTTGTTCTTTCCCAGGTGTCCCTGGTAATGGAGAAAATAGGTCACATGGTTGCTGGTAATCCTTTTCTTCTCACCTGAGTCTAAATCTTTAATTCATCACTACTTGCTTACTCAGTGTGATTAATTCTGGGAGATCTTGGTCAGTCCTCTATTTAGGTCTCAAAGCCCCTGACATTCACCATACAGGCTATTAATTTTCCTTCTTTCCTCGGTAAACAATGAGAATAACAAAATGTAACTGTTAGGTATTTTTTGCCAGGATCTTACACCAAGATCTGTGTGTACTTTTCCCAGAAAGACACATTTCACTTCATTGCAACAAGTAGAACATAAAATGCTTTCACAGTTTCTGTAAGAAGTCTGTGTCAAAAAAAAAAAAAAAAGTTACATCTCACAGTTTTAATGCTACTACTGATGAACACTGAAACTATATGAAATAAGGTGATGAAATTACATTTCAATACTATCACTGTGTCTTAGTTATCTAATGCTCTTATAACAGAAATACCACAAACAGGTGGCTTTAACAAAGAGAAATTTATTCTCTCACAGTCTAGGAGGCTGGAAGTCCGAATTCTGGGTGCCAGCTCCAGGGGAAGGCCCTCTCTCTCTCTGTTGACTCTGTAGGAAGGTCCTTGTTATCAATCTTACCCGCTCACAGAGCTTCTCAGCCGCAGGGTCCCTGGACCCAAAGGACATGCTATTCTAGCTCTTGTTTCTCGGTTATATAAGGTCTCCCTCTCTCTCTGCTTGCTTCTTTTTTATATCTCAAAAGAGATTGACTTAAGACACAGTCCAATCTTGTAGATCAAGTCCTGCCTCATTAACATAACTGCCTCTAATCCCACCTCATTAACATCATAGAGGTAGTATTTACAACACATAGGAAAATCACATCAGATAACAAAATGGTGGACAATCACAATACTGGGAATCATGGACTAGCCAAGTTGACACACATTTTTGGATGAACACAATTCAATCCATAACACACTGCCGGTTATTTCTAACCCAGGAGAAGTTATTTTTAAAAAGTCAGAGTAGGCTTCAACCTAGGATGTAGAAAGCTGGAAAGAGCATTATTCTCATAGTAATGAGACAAAGCAAGATAAACAACAAAATCATAACTTTTCTTAAACCCATCAGTGAGCTAAAGTTGCAGGGCAACCAAGTAGCCTGAATTCCAAGAATGGACAGGCCTTCCCAGTGAGAGATGAGACATTAGGCCTGGATCACCAGTGGCAGAAAATAAGAGATATGGCAGCCATGCATGTAAGTAAGAAAAAATCAGCTAAAATTTTCATGATTGCTAAAATCAAGTATGGGCTACCCCTAGGTATAGAACTACAGGGAGGCCCCTGTACAAAGGAAGTTTGCATTCACTCACAAGTTCTTTTCCATGAACTTCCACTGAGTTCATAAACAGGATTGGGAACAGGTCAGGAGAACAGAGAGAGTCTCCCTCAGTTGATGTAGATGTGCAGGAAGGAATTTGCCACCACTGCAAAAAAAGATATGAAGCCCCATTCCCTGTTCAGTCTTTTCTCTCAATTGGGCAAAAAACTTAAACTTTTAGGGGAAGGACAGTAAACTCTGTCACTACCAAGGCTCAAGTGAAGACCCTTGCTGCTAAAGGAAGTGTTGGAAAAAACTCTGTACCCATGGGGAAGCAGTCCTTGACTCAGGATCCTGCAAAACGGTTAGAGGTCTCCTACCACAGAGGAAGGAACAGGAAACTCCCATCCACACATGACAGAGTTTTACTACCATGTAGAGGAAACACAGGAACATTGAGAAAGCCCCATCCCTTAAGTTCAGACACACAGAGCCTACTTACACTGAGGCTGGACTAGGCAACATAGAACTTTCCCTGCAACCTGTCATCAGCCTACTAAGCACTGAATAACCCTTTCAAGACCCAATTATTTTCTTCTTTGAAGTTTTTGATAATACTATGTGTTTTCACTTATGAAAGTGTGCTGATTAAAGGACCAATTCAGAATTTTTGTTATGAGTTATGGGTTTTGATACCCATTATCTGGGATCACATATGTCCCAGCAGATCATGGATGATGTATATCCTGTCAATATGAGTCAATGATAAAAGCATTTTATTTATCTATTTAATTTCTTGAAAATTTGCAGAACATGAGGTAAAACATGAAGGCACCTGGCAATGACTGCACATAAATTTTTATTCTAGTCTCCTTCTTCTTAGCCTTTTTTATTATTTTTTAAGAAACTTCTCAAAACATGATACAATGCATTCTTCCTTACTGTAAAAGCAGTACTTACAGCCCAAATAAATAAAGTCAAGGGACTTTTTATCTCCAGAAAATTACCACTACAATGCAGTCTTCATTACTGCAAAAGCAGTACTTACAGGCCAAATAAACAAAGCTAAAGGAATTTGAATCTCAGGAAAATTATCATTACCATGTATTCATCATTATAACATAAGCAGTATGAGCAGCTAAGAAGCAGAAACAGCTGCCATGGAATACTGCAGAACTGCTCATAGGGGTGCATTCTGCCTGCTACACGTGGAAGCAAAGATTGGTCCCTAAGATTGAATGCAACATAATAATAACTTACAAGAGTTCCAGTCTCTTGAAAAGTATCACTGCAATGTATTATTCCTTATTGGAAAGGCATTATTTACTGTTCAGAAGCTAGAAGAGAAGAGAGCCAGTAACATCTGGAAACAATGAATGGCATAAAGAAGAAAATGTCCACCGTGACTGAATGAAGACTGGCTATAACTTATTCTCATGATAAGTACATTCTCACAAGAACATAGTAACTGGGAAACATAGTGATGAGGTTTATCTCACAGAAGTAAAGGCAAATCTTTCAAAAGTTTAGAAAATTCACACATCTGGGAGGCATCACCTAAGATAATGTTCAATCTACACAAAAATGAGGTTCCCACTAAGGAATTTTGAGTTTTTCACATATCGAAAGGCTCCCACCTTGGGGCTGAATGCATTACAATCTGGCTATCCTCTTTCCAAAGAACTTGAGAAGCATAAAAAGTGGGTGGGATACCTTATGTCCCATGGATCTTGAAACGGATAAGAAGCAACAGCAGTCTAATACAGAGGAGAGGCAAAAGTTATAAGAAAGACCCCTCTCTGTGGTGTAGGCATGTTGGAATGGTAGAAAGCTGAGGGTGGAATAGAAACATTGAGACCAAATCTCAAGAATTTGAAGATTGTGATGCCCTAGGAGTAGCCATAGCAACAACCAAACTCAAATCCAGCTTAACTCATGACAAGATTGATTAATCCCACCTCCCATGGTCTGACTAAAGAAGAGGCATGTCGAGTTTCAAGCATAAATACTACTTACCTCAGTCTCTACTGTTCTACACAATATGCCTGGCACTTGATAATTAAAAAAAAAAAAAATTACAAGACACACACACACAGAAAACACAACCTGTTTTCAAGAGACACAGCAATCATTGAAACTGTACTCAGCGATGACCTAGATATTGGAACTATCAGACAGTGACTTAAAATAACTATGTTTACTATGTTAAATGATCTAGTGGAAAAAGGCAGACAACATGCATAAACGGATGAGGATTTTTAGCAGAGAAATGGAAACTACAAGAGAGTCAAATGAAAATGTTAGAAATAATAATAGTAAAAAACATAGTATCAAAGATGAAGAATTTATTTTCTGGGCTCATCAATAAACTGCACATAGTTGAGGCAACAATCAGTGAACCTGAAGCTAGAACAAGAGAAATTACTAAAACTGAATCACAAAGAAAAAAAACGAGAACAGATATTCAACAGCTGTTGGATAATATCAAGTGTTGTAATACACATGATATTGGATTTCTGGAAGAAATAAAGAGAGATAAGAGGGCAGAAGAAACATTTGAAGAGAAAATGGCCAAGAATATTCCAAAATTTAAAAAAAAAAAGATATAAAACCACAGATCTTATATGCTCTGAGAAATACAAGAAGTGTAAATACAAGATAAATTACATCTAATAGATTATATTTAAAATTATGGTAAATAAACAAGAAGAGAAAATCATGAAAGTAGGCACAGACAAAGATACATTGCAAACAGTTAATGAAACATGAATTACGGGAGACTTCTCATCAGAAACTGTTCAAAAAAGAAGACAAAGAGATAACATCTTTAAAGTACGGAAAAATCTTTCAACTCTGAATTTTATACCAAGTGAAAATATCTTTCATAAATTCATGAAATAAAGAATTGTTGTTGTTTTTTTTGGGGGGGGGGAGGGGGGAGAAAGTAAAAATACCAAGAGAATTTATTGCCAAGATCTGTGCTACAAAAATGTTAAAGGACGTTTCCTCAGGCAAAACGAATATACAGAAACTTGTATCTGCACAAAAAATGAAGAACTCCCAAAATGATGAAAGTGAAAGTAAATATAAAAGATAAAAATTTTCTTATTTTTTAATCACTCCAAAAGATGATTGACTGTCAAAAGCAAAAATTTTAACATTATATTATTGGATTGTGACATATGTCAAAGTAGAATGACAGGAGGGAAAAAATGGAAGTATATTGCTATAAGGTTCTTACACTGTATATGAAGTGGTAAATATTGATTGAAGGCAAACTGAGATAGATAAAAGATGGATATTGTGAACCCTAAATATAAAAAAAAAAAAAATTAAAAAAAGAGATATAGGTAATAAGGTAATAGTAAAGATGAATGGAATCATAGAAAAGAATCAAATCCAAAAGCAGGCATTGAAAGTAAAAACAAACAAAAACAAAAAATGAAGAGAAATAAGCAACAAGCTAATAGAAAACAATGAACAAAATGGTAGGTTTAAATCCAATCCTGCAAATATTTACAGTAAATATTAAAGGTCCAATCATCCCAATTAAAAGATAGAGGTTATTAGATGGAATCAAAAAAGCATAGCACACTATGTGTTATCTACAAAAAACAATCAAAAAACACACTACAAATATAAAGATATTGACAGGTGACGATAATGGAAAAATGATATCAAAAACTAACCAGAAGAAAGATGGAGTGGTTGTATTAATATCAGACAAAGTATATTTCAGTACAAGGAATATTACCAATAATAAAGAGAGAGATTACATAATGATAAAAATGTCAATTCACCGAAAAGACCTAACAATGCTAAATGTGCATGCATCTAACAAGAGAACTTCAAAATATAGAAACCAAAAACCGATGGTGCTATAAGAATAAATACAAACATAAAATAAATAAACAAATCCACAATTACAGATATTTCAACACTCCTCTCTCAGTCATCTATATAACAAGTAGACAGAAAATGAACGATGATATAGGAGACCTGAACAACAGTATAAACTAACACAATCTAGTTGACATTGAAAATAACAGAACATACATTTTCATTATTTTGGTACCTCTCACAAGCACACCCCAAGATGGGATTAGACACGCAAGAATTTTATGGGGGAGACAGCTCCTGAGGGAAAAGGGAAGGAGCCAGAGGAAATGGGGACCGGCGTGAAACTACGGTGAATATTTAACCTATGTGAGAGAAAATGGAGATAAGACAGCAGTCTCAGACTACAGAGCAATTCTAAGAAAGTTTCAGGCTGCCCGCAGGGAGTCTTCAAGCCAAAGCTAACTATCAGAGATGTCCTATGCCTTACAGAAATTTGCTTTCCTTAGTATTCCTGCCATGTTCAGTCATTGGATAAGAGCAGCTCATAGTAGTATGACCTTGACATGAATGCATTGGTGAAATGACCAGGCAGCATCTGGTCCATTCATCAGTTATACTTCCCCAAGTAGGAGCTCTGAATAACACATTTACTTTTTTCTTTTTTTATTGTACTTCAGGTGAAGGTTTACAGAACAAATAGTTTCTCATGAAACAGTAGTACACATATTGTTTTATGACACTGGTTAACAACCCCACAACATGTCAACTCTCTCCTTTCTCGACCTTTTATTTATTTATTTTTTTGGTGAGATATACATAGCCAAAGATACACCATTTCAAAAATTTATGCATGCACAGTTCAGTGACATCAACTACGCTCTTCCAATTGTGCTGCTATTCTCACTTTAGATAAAGGCTTACAGAAAAAAATAGATCCCCATTTAACAGTTAGTACACATGTTGCCCTATGACAATGGTTAACAACCTCACAACACGTTAACACTATCATGACTCAACGTTGGGTTCCCTATCACCAGCTTTCCTGTCCCCTTCTGCCTTCTGGCTCTTGTCCCTGGACTGCTGTGCCTCATTAGTCCCATTTGGTTTTATGGGGTTGTCCACACCCCGGCTGAACGGTGAACCTCGGAAATGACTTCACCACTGAGCTGAAAGGGTGTCTGGGGGCCATACTCTTGGGGTTTCTCCAGTCTCCTTTAGGCCAGTAAATCTGGTCTTTTTTTTGTGAGTTAGAATTTTGTTCTACATCCTTCTCCAGCTCTGTCCAGAACCCTCTGTTGTGATTCTGGTCAGAGCAGTCAGTGGTGGTAGCCAGACACCATCTACCTGTACTGCACTCAGCTGTGTATTAAGGTCTGTGGTGTTGGTCCTATTTTTTCTTCTATGAACTTCATAGTTTTAGGCTTTATATTCAGGTCTTGGATCCATTTTGAAGTAGTTTTTGTATATGGTGAGAGGTGTGGGTCCTGTTTCATTTTTTTGCAGATGGATATCGAGTTTTGCCAGCACCATTTGTTAAAAAGACTTGTCTTTTCCCGATTTGATGGACTTTGGGCCCTTGTAGAAGATCAGGTGACCGTAGGTGGATGGATTTACATCTGGATTCTCAATTCCGTTCCACTGGTCAATGTATCTGTCGTTGTACCAGTACCAGGCTGTTTTGACTACTGTAGCTGTATAGTAGCTTCTGAAGTCAGGTAGTGTGAGTCCTCCAACTTTATTCTTTTTCCTCAGTAGTGCTTTACTTATTCGGGGCTTCTTCCCTTTCCATAGAAAGTTAATGATTAGTTTTTCCATGTCTTTGAAGAATGTTGTTGGTATTTGGATCGGTATTGCATTGTATTTGTAAATTTCTTTGGGTAGAATTGAGATTTTCACAATGTTGAGTCTGCCTATCCATGAGCGTGGCATGTTTTTGCATTTATGTAGATCCCTCTGGGTTTCATGCCATAGTGTTTTGTAGTTTTCTTTGTATAGGTCTTTTACATCTCTGGTCAGATTTATACCTAAGTGTTTTATCTTTTTAGTAGCTATTGAAAATGGTATTGTTTTCCTGATTTCCTTTTCATCGTTCTCCTTACTCGTGTATAGGAATCCAACTGATTTTTGAATGTTTATCTTGTATCCTGCTACTCTGCTGAATCTTTCTATTAGCTCCAGTAGATTTCTCGTGGAGTCTTTAGGGTTTTCTGTGTATAGTATCATATCATCTGCAAACACGGACAGTTTAACTTCTTCATTACCAATTTGGATGCCCTTGATTTCTTTTTCTTGCCTTATTACTCTAGCTAGAACTTCCAGCACAATGTTAAATAGGAGTGGTGATAAAGGGCATCCTTGTCTTGGTCCTGTTTTCAAGGGGAACGTTTTCAGCCTCTGTCCATTAAGAATGATGTTGGCCGTTGGTTTTGCATAGATGCCCTTTATTATGTTGAGAAATTTCCCTTCAATACCTATTTTATTGAGAGTTTTTATCAGGAATGGGTGTTGGACTTTGTCAAATGCCTTTTCTGCGTCAGTTGAGATGATTATGTGATTCTTTTCTTTCCTTTTATCTCTGTGGTGGATTATGTTGATTGATTTTTTAATGTTGAACCATCCTTACATACCTGGTATGAATCTTACTTGGTCGTGGTGTAGTATTTTTTTGATATGATGGTTAAGTCTATTGGCTAGAATTTTGTTGAGAATTTTTGCATCTATATTCATGAGAGATATTGGTCTGTAATTTTCTTTTTTGTGACATCTTTGTCTGGTTTTGGTATCAGCGTTATGGTGGCTTCATAGAATGAATTTGGAAGTTTTGCTTTCTCTTCTATGCTCTGAAGTAGCTTAAGTAGTACTGGTACAAGCTCTTCTGTAAATGTTTTGTAGAATTCTCCAGTGAAGCCATCTGGACCAGGGCTTTTTTTGGTTGGGAGTTTTTTTATTAACTTTTCAATCTCTTCTCTTTTTATGGGTCTGTTCAGATTTTCAACATCCCTTTGTTGTAGTTTGGGTAGGCTGTGTGTTTCTAGAACCTCTAGGTTTTCAAATTTGTTGGAGTATAGTTTTTCATAATATTCTGTTATAATCGTTTTTATTTTGGTTGGGTCTGTTGTAATGTCCCCCATTTCATTTCTTATTTGGTTACTTGTGTCCTCTCCTGTTTTTCTTTTGTCAGTCTGGACAGTGGTTTGTCGATTTTGTTGATTCTTTCAAAGAACCAACTTTTGGTTTTGTTGATTCTTTCTATTGTTTTTCTGTTCTCTATTTCGTTTATTTCTGCTCTGCTCTTTACTATTTCCTTTCTTCCAGTGGCTGTGGGCTTTTTCTGCTGTTCTCTTTCTGTTTGTTTGAGTTGTGTAGTTAATGTTTTGATTTTGTACCTTTCTTCTTTTTTGATATGTGCATCTATTGCTATAAATTGTCCTCTGAGGACTGCCTTTGCTGTGTCCCAGAGGTTTTGGTATGATGTGTTTTCATTCTCATTTGATTCTAGGAAGTTTTTGATTCCATCTCTGATTTCTTCTATTACCCAGTGATGTGTAAGCAGATTATTATTCAGTTTCCATATAATTGATTTTCTTTTCCTTGCTCTTTCTATTGTTAATTTCTACCTTGATGGCATTGTGGTCAGAGAAGATGCTTTGAATTATCTCAAGGTTTTGGATCTTGTTGAGGATTGCTCTATGGCGTAAGATGTGGTCTATTCTGGAGAACATTCCATGTGCATTGGAAAAGAATGTGTACTTTGCAGCAGTTGGATGGAGTGTTCTATGTATGCCTATGAGCTCAAGTTGGCTGACTGTGCCCTTTAGGTCTTCTGTATCTTTGCTGAGTTTCTTCTTAGTTGTTCTGTCCTTTACTGAGGGTGGTGTGTTGAAGTTTCCTACTATTACTGTGGAACTGTCAATATCTCTTTTCAGTGTTATTAGAGTTTGTTTTATGTATTTTGGAGCACTGTAATTGGGAGTGTAGATGTTTATGTCTTCATGATGGATTATCCCCTTAATCATTATATAGTATCCTTCTTTCTTTTTTATGGTAGATTTTGTTTTAAAGTCTATTTTATCTGAGATTAGAATTGACACTCCTGCTCTTTTTTGGTAGTTGTTAACTTGATATTTTTCTTTCCAACCTTTGACTTTTAATAAATTCACATCTTTGTTTCTAAGGTGTGTCTCCTTTAGAAAGCATATTGATGGACCCTGTTTTCTTGTCCATTCTGTCACTCTCCGTCTCTTTATGGGTGGAGTGACTCCGTTTACATTCAGTGTAATTATTAATAGATGTGAGTTTGTTGCTGTCATTTTGTAGTGCTTTTTTTTGTGGTGCTGAAGTTTTCTTTGTTCTTCTTACTCTCTTGTGCTGAGTTACTTTTGTTTGTGGATTTTTTTTTTCATTTCTTTTGTTTTTGTAGGTTTTGTTTTTGCCGAGACTTTATGTTTTTCCTCTTTTTTTAAATGAGTGTGTTTGTTAACTTTCTTTGTGGTTACCATAAATTTTACCCTTATCTTTCTAAGTTTGAAGAAGTCTACCATTACTTAGTATCGCCTTGCATTCTTCTCCATTGAAAGGTTCTATACCTATGTCATTTATTCCCTCTTTTATTGTTTTGAAGTTGTTGTTATTTATTGATTAACTTCTCTGATTCCCTGTTGTTTTTCTTTTGGTTTTGGATACTCCTCGAGAGTTCATTTCCTAGATTGGTATCTGGCTCTTATGATCTTGCGTCCCAGGTTCTGCCTGTGAGCTGACGCTGTTTGTCCTCAGATTGAAGAACTCCCTTTAATAATTCTTGTAAGTTTGATTTGACTTTTACATATTCCCTTAATTTCTGTTTATCTGGAAATGACATAATTTCACCATCAAATTTGAACCAGAGTTTTGCAGGATATATTATTCTTGGCTGGCAGTTTTTTTCTTTCAAGGTTTTATATATGTCATCCCATTGCCTTCTTGCCTGCATTGTTTCTGCTGAATAATCTGAGCTTAGTCTTATTGTTTCTCCTCTGTATGTGGCTCCTTGTTTTTCACGAGCTGCTCTCAGGATTCTTTGTTTGTCTTTGGTTTTGGCAAGTGTGAATATGATGTGCCTTGGTGATTTTCTTTTGGGGTCTCTTCTCTATGGGGTTCGTTGAGTTTCTTAGATGGCCAGCTTTTCATCTTTCATGATATTGGGGAAGTTTTCTGTCAGCAGTTCCTCAATGATCCTCTCTGTGTTTTCTGTTTTCTCCCCAATTCTGGAATTCCAATCACGCGTAAATTTTTTCTTTTAATTATGTCCCACATAACTCTCAGGATCTCTTCATTTTTCTTTGGTCTTTTTTCTGAGTTTTCCTCAAACAGAGTTGTATCCAAGTGTTTGTCTTCAGTTCCACTGTTCCTGTCTTCCACGGTTTCAAATCTGCTTCTCAGCCCTTCTGTGACATCATCCATTTCTGAAATCTTGTTGTTTATCTTTTGGATTTCTAATTGTAGTTTTTGTATAATTTCTAGTTGTGAATTTATTTTGGCATTTTGTTCCTGCATAATCTTCCTGAATTATTCCGATTTTTTGTCTGTATTTTCCATGTATTTGTCTATTTTTTCCTCATGTTTGTCAGCTTTTTGCCTCAGTTCTTGGAGATTGCCAAGTATTAGAGATTTGAATTCCCTAAGAGGTAGTTCTAGCTCGTTTTCTTCAACAAGAGAGTCGTCTGGTGTTTTATTTTGGACGCCTACTGGAACCATCCTGTCCTGGTTTTGTAAATGTTTAGATATTGTCTGCTGTTTTCGGAGCATTCACTAGTTATTTTTCTCGTATATTGATTGTAGATTTGTTTCATCCCTTTTTAAAAAAAAAAAATTTGACTATGTCTGAGCAGGCAGACTGTGTGTTCTTTGTTGTTTACTCATCTGTGTGCTCAATACTTTTCACCTCCTTCTCCAACTGGCAGGGTCAGTCACTCAGATATGGTACAGCAGGGCAGGTCTAGCTGAAGAGGAGTTACTGGGATGGGTTGTTTGTGGCACTTACTATAGCCACCAGAGCAGGTCGGTAATCAGTGCAGGGCAGGTTCCAGTAGGCCGTGCCTGTGCTGCTTGGTGGTGTGATGTCAGCGCATGGTGCAGGTGCACAGGATACAGCGGGGATATTGTTATGTGTAGAGCTAAGATGAATATGGGAGAGAGGAGAGAGGAACAGGAGCCAAAAACATACAAACTAAGAAAAAAAAGTGCTAGGGGAGCTTGCCGTTGGAATGGAGAGATGTGAGACTATGAAATGGAGAAAAACAGAAAGGGGATGAGGAAGAAAAGAAAAGAACGAATAAATAAAAATCAGAAAGGTTAAAGAACCTCAAAGTTCCCAGGGATCCCACCAGTGCAGCTATGGGGTCTGAGGAAGTCGCTCTCAGGTGTTGCAGTACAGCCTGTCTAGAAGGCGTAGAGGTATACAATGCCTGGTATTCAGGGTCCAGAAAGAGAAGGAAGATATAGAGGGACGAGAAACTGAGCAATGAAGAAGGACAAAAAGGGAAAATGAGGGAAATGAAAACAAAACAAATTAAAAAAAAAATAAAACCAGAAAGGCCCCGCAAAAAAATAGATTAAAAAAAAAAAAAAAAACAACGAAAAAAGAATTGCCCTCAGGGATCCCTCTGCCCATCTGTGGAAGCTGAAGGGGAGTTCCTTGCCACGCAGCTCCGCCTGGCCAGAAAGGGCTTCCAACTCAATAAAAGGAAAAGAAAATAAACAATTCAAAACGAACAAATGAACCAAAGCCCTGGGATCCCACTAGTGCGGTAGCCCAGATCAGGAAGCAGCTCCACACTCAAATGGAGCTCTGCAGCCCCTCAGGACGAAGCAAAGATAGCGCATGGAGCCAGGCACTCAAGCGAAAGGAGGGGGAGGCGGCGAGAGGTGAGCAAGAAATCAAAAGAAGCAGGAAAAGAAAGTACCACCAGCAGCGAACAAATGGCATTCAGAGAGCTAGCCAGCATAGGCTGGTGTTTCTGGGCAAGAGACTGTGTCCGTGGGAAGCAGAGGAGGCCGAGTAGGGGTTTTGAAGGGTAGAGAGTGGGAAAGCATATATCAGAAATTGCCGGCGCTCTGCAGCCACTCAGGAAGAAGCGAAGATGGTGCACGGGGCCAGGCACTCGAGTGAAAGGAGGGGGAGGTGGCGAGAGGCAATTGAGAAATCAAAAGAAGCAAAAAAAAAAAAAGCAACACTAGCAGCCAACAAATGGCACCCAGACAGCCGCCTGCTTGGGTGTGTGGAATCCAAGCAGCCGGCGCTTCCCGGTCAAGAGACCGTGGCTGAGGGAAGCAGAGGAGGCTGAGCTGGGGTGAAGGGGGGTGGTGGGAAAGTGCACACCGCAAATTACCAGTTGTTTTGTCTCCTGCTGGACACTCCGTGAGGCTGCTTTCTCATACCCCCGTTTGCTGGTCTCCGATAGGAGTCCAAGATGGTAGATCTGCGCTGCGTTAGCTGGTAGGGGGCCTCTGCATGAGTATCTCCTCGCTCTCCATTCTCTGTCAGTTTTCTCACTCCATTTGGTGCTTGGCTGAGTTCTTTATCTCTTCATTTGATGTTGTAGGGTTTCAGGATTGTTGTATTCTCTGTTCGGCTTAGTTTTTTGGATCTTTGCTGTGGAGGGACGGTGTGGTGCTTCTTCCTAGAGCGCCATTTTGCCGGAACTCCGGTTGACTTTTTTTTAAAAGTCTGTTTTATCTGGGATTAGTATTGCCACTCCTGCTCTTTTTTGGTAGTTGTTAACTTGGTATATTTTTTCCCAACGTTTGACTTTTAATAAATTCACACCTTTGTTTCTAAGGTGTGTCTCTTGTAGACAGCATATTGATGGATCCTGTTTTCTTATCCATTCCGTCACTCTCTGTCTCTTTATGGGTGGATTGAGTCCATTTATATTCAGTGTAATTATTGATAGATGTGAGTTTGTTGCTGTCATTTTGTAGTGCTTTTTTTGTGTGGTGCTGACGTTTTCTTTGTTCTTCTTACTCTCCTGTGCTGAATTCCTTTTGTTTGTTTGTTTGTTTTTTCATTTCTTTTGGTTTTGTAGGTTTTGTTTTTACTGAGACTTTATGTTTTTCGTCATTATTTTTATGAGTATGTTTGTTAACTTTCCTTGTGGTTACCATGAAATTTACCCTTATCTTTCTAAGTTTGAAGCACTCTATTATTACTTGGTATCGCCTTGCCTTCCTCTCCATTAGAAGGTTCTATACCTACACCATTTGTTACCTCTTTTATTGTTCTGATGTTGTTGTCATTAATTGATTAACTGCTCTGATTCCCTGTTGTATTTCTTTTGGTTTTGAGAGTTCATTTCCTAGATTGGTATCTGGTTGGTATGATCCTGCATCCTAAATTCTGCCTGTGAGCTGAAGTTGTTTGTTCTCAGATCAAACAACTCCCTTTAATAATTCTTGTAAGTTTGGTTTGGTTTTTACATATTCAATTAATTTCTGTTTATCTGGAAATGTCCTAATTTCACCATCATATTTGAACGAGAGTTTTGCAGGGTATAGTATTCTTGGCTGGCAATTTTTTTCTTTCAAGGTTTTATATATGTCATCCCATTGCCTTCTTTCCTGCATTGTTTCTGCTGAATAATCTGAGCTTAGTCTTATTGTTTCTCCTCTGTATGTAACGTCTTGTTTTTCACGAGCTGCTTTCAGGATTCTTTGTTTGTCTTTGGTTTTGGCGAGTGTGATTATGATGTGCCTTGGTGATTTTCTTTTGGGGTCTCTTCTCTATGGGGTTCGTTGAGTTTCTTGGATGGCCAGCTTTTCATCTTTCATGATATTGGGGAAGTTTTATGTCAGAAGTTCTTCAATAATCCTCTCTGTGTTTTCTGTTTTCTCCCCCTGTTCTGGAACTTCAGTCACTTGCATGTTTTTGCTTTTGATTGTATCCCACATAATCTCAGGGTCTCTTCATTTTTCTTTGTTCATTTTTCTGAGTTTTCCTAAAACAGTGTTGTATCCAAGTGTTTGTCTTCAATTCCACTGATCCTGTCTTCCACTGTTTCAGATCCACTCCTCAGCCCTTCTATGACATCATCCGTTTCTGAAATCTTGTTTATCTTTTGGATTTCTAATAGTTGTTTTTGTATATTTTCTAGTTGTGAATTTATTTTGGCATTTTGTTTCTGCATTATTTTCCTGAATGATTACAATTTTTTGTCTGTATTTTCCATTAATTTGTCTATTTTTTTCTCATTTTTGTCCACTTTTTTCTTCAACTCTTTGATAATTCTGTGTATTAGAGATTTGATTTCTCTATCAGGTAGTTCTAGTGCCTTTTCTTCCACTGGAAAGTCATTTGGTGTTTTATTTTGGACACCTACTGGAACCATCCTGTTTGTTTTTGTAAATGTTTTGATATTTTCTTTGGCGCATTCAGTAGTTATTTTTCTCGTTTATTGATTGTAGATTTTTTTTTGTCTTTTTTTTTATTTGGCAGTGTCTGAGCAGGCGGACTGTGTGTTCTTTGTTGTTTGCTCGTCTGTGGGCACGATACGTTTTGCCTCCTTCTCCAATTGACAATGTCAGTCGCTCAGATATGGTTCAGCTGGGCAGGTCTACATGAAGAGGTGTTACTGGGACGTGTTGTTTGTGGCACTTACTACAGCCACCAGGGCTGGTCACTTATCAGTGCAGGGCAGGTTCCTGTAGGCCGTGCCTGTGCTGCTTGTTGGTTTAATGTTAAGCGCCCAGTGCGGGTAGGCAGAATGTACGGGGGAGACTGTCATGTGTGGAGCTAAGATGGTTATAGGTGAAAGGAGAGAGGAACAGAAGCCAAAAAACATACAAAAAAAAAACCGAAAAAGAATGCTAGGGGAGTTTGCCGTTGTAGAGGAAGGATGAGAGACAATGAAATGGAGAAAAACAAAAAGGCGAAGAAGAACAAAAAAAAGAATGAATAAATAAAAATCAGAAAGGGAAAAGAACTGCAAATTTCCCAGGAATCCCACTGGTGCTGGTATGAGGTCTGGGGAAGTTGTTCTTAGGTGTTGCAGTACAGCCTGGCTAGAAAGCATGGAGGTTTTCAAGGAACAGAAAGAGAAGGAAGGTATAGAGAGACAAGAAAATGAGTAATGAAGAAAGAAAAAAAGGAAAAAGAGGGAAAAGAAAACAAAACAAGTAAAAAAAGAAAAGCCCCCTAAAAAAACAGGAGAAAATAAAACAGAAAAAATAAACCCACAAGAAAAGAAATGCTCTCAGGGATCCCTCTGCGTGTCTGCGCAAGCTGAGGCGGTAGGTTCCAAGCCACACAGCACGGCCTGGCCAGAATGGGCTCCCAACTCAAGAAAAAGAAAAGAAAACAAACAAACAATTCAAAACAAACAAACAAAAGCCCTGGGATCCCACCAGTGTGGCAGCTCTGACCGGGAAGCAGTTCCCCACTTGAATGGAGCTCTGCAGTCCTTCAGGAAGAAGCAAAGATGGCACACGGAGCCCGGTATTTGAGCGAAAGGAGGGGGAAGTGGTGAAAGGTAAGGAAGAAATCAAAAGAAATGGATAAAAAAGTAACACCGGCAGCCAACAGATGGCACTCAGAGAGCCAGCTAGTGTGGGTGGGTGGAATTCAAGCAGCCGGTGCTTCCCAGACAAGAGACTGTGGTGGTGGGAAGCAGAGGAGGGTGAGTGTGGGTGAAGAAGGGTGGGGGGTCAGAAAGCGTATATCACAAATTACCGGAGCACTGCGGCCCCTCAGGAAGAAGCAAAGATGGCACACGGAGCCAGGTATTTGAGCGAAAGGAGGGGGAGGTGGTGAGAGGTAAGGAAAAAAATCAAAAGAAGCGGAAAAAAAAGCAACACCAGCAGCCAATAAATTGCACTCAGAGAGCCAGCCCATTCGGGTGGGTGGAATCCAAGCAGCCGGTGCTTCCTGGACAAGAGACTGTGGCCGCGGGAAGCAGAGGAGGCTGAGTCGGGGTGAAGAAGGGTTGGGGGTGGGAAATCATATATCGCAAATTACCAGTTGTTTTGTCTCCCGCTGGAAGCTCTGTGAAGCTGCTGTCTCATACCCTCTGTTTGCCGGTCTCCAATAGGAGTCCAAGATGGCTGTTCTGCACTGCTTTAGCTGATAGAAGACCTCTGCATGAATCTCTCCTTGCTCTCCATTCTCTGTCAGTTTTCTCACTCCATTTGGTGCTTGGCTGAGTTCTTTATCTCTTCATTTGATGTTTTACAGTTTCAAGATTGCTGTTTTCTCTGTTCAGTTTAGTTTTTCGGATCTTTGCTATGGAGGGACGGTGTTGGTGCTTCTGCCTGGAGTGCCATTTTGCCAGAAGTCATGTATAACACATTTTCATGGAAGTCTACTCCACCCTTTTTGCTGCACAGATCTACTTCTCCACACAGTTTTGGGGAATAGCTCCTTCTTGGTTATTATGGACCCTCTTCCCAAGGAAAATCTTAGAAGAGGAAGGTTAGTGAGACAAGCTACATACAGCTACTGTTGCTGGGGAGATCTGAATAAAGTCCATACTTTAGTGATAGTATTATACTAATATTTTTTTAGTTTAGATACATGTACCATGATTATGTAAGATGTTAACCTTGGAGAAGATGAGTGAATGATACATAGGGGCTCTCTGTCCTATTTTTGTAACTTCTCTGTAAATCTAAATTTATTGTAAAATAAAAGGTTAAACCAACCCTAATGCCTTCTACTGATCATAGACAATTCCTCTGTCCATGTGGTTAATTATCTTCTTGACTGCTGGTTCCTGAACTTAAAGAGTCCAGTTGCCCTGGTGCTATCAGTAACTGGTAGTTTGATGGGACTCTTGTTGAATCCCATTGATTAACATTTAGTCAGAATGATCAAGAAAAAAAATGAGAGTGATGACAAGTGAATGTGTGTGTGTGTGTGTGTGTGAGAGAGAGAGAGAGAGAGAGAGAGAGAGAGAGAGAGAGAAAAGATGCACATTAAAAATATCACAAATAAAAGAAAGGACATCACTATTAGATCCTCCAAATAGTAAAAGAGTAAAAAAAATAGTAACGTGAAATATTATGAATAATATTATATGGTTAAGTTTTACAACATAGATGAAATGGAAAAATTCCTCGGAAGACACAAACTATCAAAGTTCTTTTCAGAAGACATAGCCTAAATAGTAAACATCATATTGTCATCACGTTGAGGAATTTCATATTAATTCCTAGTTTGCTGAGAGTTTTTATTACAAATGAATGTTGAACATTTGTCAGATGTTTTCTTTACATTTATTTAGATGAACATATAGATGTTTAATAAATGTAGCTATTATTCCCATTGGTAAATCCCATTCCTCAAAGTCTCGCATTTGGATGCAGGTACAAGATTCGTAAGATGTGCTCCAAAAATAATAGCTATTATTCTTACTTTGGCATTAATATTTGGATTTGGTTACTTGTTTCTCATCCATATTGGTGTCTGCTTGTATAAGTTCTGAAAAGATGCAATATAGGGATAATTTAGTCTAACATGTATTTGTTTTCTTTTAAAGTCTCCTCTGCCAATTTCCTAGTGTTATTTTTTTCTGGGTGAGCATAAAATGAACTCTTGGAAAGAAGTACCAGGGTAACTCTACACTTTCCATCAAAATCTAAAGTCACCCTATATCCCACACTAGCCTCTTCTCAAAGCTAGAGCTGCCTCCCAGGGGAAAGTGCATCATTAGTACTAAAATGAAAAAAAAGAAGGTTTGTTTTGTTTTGTTTTTTTAAATAACAACTTTTAACAAATGCTTTACTACTTCAATGTTGGTCTCCTTCACTACACTGAAAGCTGATGAGGCCAAGACCATGTTTTTTATGTCTTATTCTTGTTTTTTTAATCTTTTTTCTGTTGGGGGGGCTGTGCTCTCAGACTCTACTGCAGGCTTAGAACATGGTTGGTTCTTACCAAATATTGAATGAATACATGAATAAATGAATGTTCTACCTTAGGGCATTGTGTTATGGTCACCCCTTTATGAATTCTTCCAAGGGTAATTTTTCTTCTTTGAAAAAACTAGAGTATATTTGAGCATTTATATGAATGGAATGGGTCACAGACAATAACCAGTGATAAACCACAAATAAAATTCCTGGTATAACTTAGAGACAAATGGAGATGTTAAATGGGAAAGCAGCAGGTAATTTATTTATAGTGCACGTATATTTCTTTTGGGAGTAGGCACAGTAAAACTTTAAGTTTTTTTCTGACATTAGCATCTAGACATTAATGTGGACACACTGGCAGAAAGTTAGTTCGCTAATAACTGTGCTATTCCTTATGCTTGGAGCCCTGGTGGCACAGTGGTTAAGAGCTTGGCTGCTATCCAAAAAGTTGTCAGTTTGAATCCACCAGCTGCTCCTTGGAAACCCTATGGGGCAGTTCTACTCTTTCCTCTAGGGTTGCTATGAGTTGAAATTGATTTGACAGCAATGGGTTTGGTTTGGTTTTTTGTATGCTAGTTTAGAAAAAAAATCTGGGAATTCCAAGTTCCTCATTACGTTGGCAACCACAGGTAGAGCACAGCAATGACGTAGTTGACTCCCTAAATCCTTTTTTAAATCCTCTCAAAGATTTTATGTTGTTAGTTTCTCAAGTCTACCTCTGTGGACCTCTTGCTCCTCTTAAAGACTTAGAAAAACTCTTTGATTCGGATCTAAAATGATTTATCTGTATCACTGATGAACTTTTATTAAACCTAATCTTTTTAACACTCATAAAGCTAAACTTGAGTTTTTGTAACAATGGCAAATCACAGCTTTCAAACAATGATCTCCCAGGACAAATGTGTGGGAAGGCTTTAGATATTTATGGTTCATAGATGTGATCCACAGAAGCAGAAAATTCCTCAAGGAAAATTTGGCCAAAAAAGAGGCTTACCTAAACTTGGTCTTATATTCAGTGATTAGATTTCTCTTTTGAGTATATGAAAACAGATGTATCTATGCATGAATAACAAACATAGAGGCCATTAAGTTTATTTCAAGACTCAAGTACTCACCATATTTACTAATATCCAATGTTTCTCCTAAATCTTTCTTACTCTTCATACTGTTCAGCCATTGAGCAAATATTGTTAGGTGCCGTCTAGTCAGTTCCAACTCTTAGTGACTCTATGTACAACAGAACAAAACACTGCTGGGTCCTGTGCCATCCTCACAGTTGTTGCTATTTTTGACCCCATTGTTGCATCCCCTGTATCAGTCCCTCTCATTGAGGGGCTTCCTGTTTTTTCCAAGAGGTTCAGTAAAGCTGACTCTCTACTTTACCAAGTATGATGTCCTTCTCCAGGGATTGGTCCCTCCTGATAACATGTCTAAAGTACCTGAGACGAGGTCTCGCCCTCTTTTCTTCTAAGGAACATTCTAGCTGTATTTCTTCTAAGACAGATTTCAGCAAATAGATCAGAGCTTTTTTACTTAGGAAAAAATGCGTGTAGTGTTCAGCCACCCAAAACATCTCCACACACTGATAAGTAAAAATAACAGCTATCACAACATAATGACAAAATCAAACAGCATTAATCTTATTCTTTTCTTAGAATCTTATAGCCATATTGATCATCTTATTTAATTTAATATTTAAACCAGCTAAAGTTGGTACAGTATTATTATCCCCTTTGCATTGATGAGGAAAGTAAAACAGAGAATCCAAGTGATTTCTCCTAAGGTCATACAGCTTGAAAAGCTAGAACTGGATACCATATTTACTGAGACTTCTGTTATATTAATTTTATTCCCTTGTTCATGGAAATGAAAAGATTCTGGGTTGGTTGAGATGGAAGATATGTACAAGGGAAAGGCAGAGAAAGCATGAAAAATATATAGGAAGAAGATGATAACAGTCTTTGAATATTATGTTGAAGAGATTGAACTTCATCCTGTAGATTTTGGGAAACATTGAAAGTTATTAAGAGGGGGAATAACATATTTAAATTTGTATTTTGGAACAGTAACTCTGGAGTCATTATGAAAAATAGATTTAAGAAGTATAAGACATAGGCAGAGAGGGCAGGTAGGATATTATTCCTATTGAAGTGGTCCACATAAGTGACAATTATAAATGAAACAAGTTGGTGGGGCATAGGTAGAGAGGAAGGCACCTACTTTTGAATCAGATAACTGCACTAGATGCTTTAAAAATATTAATTCTCAAAGTCTTTTTATGCGTTACTATTTTTATCTTTTAGAAAAATTATATAATGTATTCCATTTCTCACAGCCAGGAAATGGCATAGCCAGTGTTTGAAATTATGGCTTCTCTAGTTTCAAATCTTTTGATTTTTCTCTCAACATAATTCAGATGGAATGGAATGGGGGAGAAAAAAAAATATGCAGGTCCTATTTGGGAAATAAAGCTTAACATTTGATGGGATTAGGATAGGGAGTGAAGGAGAGGAAAAAGAGTCCAGAATGTTTCCTAGTTTTCTGGCTTTAGTGCCTGGAAGAAAGATTGTGCCATTCAGAAAGATGAGTAATTCAGATGAAAAGCAAATTTGGTGGAAAGATGAAAACTTTAGCTGTGGTTCTCAACACTGTTAGAACCATCTGAGATGCTCTTAAAATCACTTTTTTTCCCACTAAATATAATAATCATGAGAACAAGGATCAAACTATCTCAGAATAAACAATTACACCCAATAGATTAGTGCTTAGCATTCAAAAGGTACTTCATAAATACCTGGTGAATTACAAAACACCTTGAAGTCCATGATTCTTCTCTTAGATTGTTAAGGAAAATGGAAACCACTGCAGGCATTTCAAGAAAGAAAGGATTTCAGGGAATTATAGAATTGTAACAACTTTTGAGGTTCTGGAGGAGTGGAGCTGTGAGAACTACTATCATTTTTTAGGAAATCCAGAAGTGAAAGAACTGCGGAGAATGTGTGGTCAGTAATCACACCTTTCTTCACCATCTAGGTGAGGTATTCTCAGGAGGACATCTGAAATCTGCTGGCAAAACCCCACATGTGCCATATCTTGAATCCATGTACCTGTTCATTGCTGCTACTGAAAAATAATGGCTTTGTGTTTTCTTCTAGCTGCCAAATATGAAACAAATTCCTCAAGATTATCCAATAACTATAATTTCTAGCCGTTTTTACCTTCCCTGTGGTAAAAGGAAGAACTTTAAATGTGGAGTGGAATCATCATCAGACAACAGACATGTGCTTTAAAGAAAAACTTGAACGCTCTTTGAAGTTAAAACAGAGAGCTTTATTAAGGGTTTAAAACAATTGCAATTGGGGAAGCACGTAGCCCATTGAAAATGGAACCAGGTAGTCCCAGGGCAGTTTTGTTATACAAGTATTCTTATGGGATAAAAAGAAGAACCAAACCATGGGGTGGGCAATTACAGGAAAATCAATGAATATTGTAATACTCACACTCTGGTTACTGATTATTAATAGTTATGATTAGTGATTACAGATAGTTTCACAGGATGCTTAGATCATGGTCACGGATACTTAGCTGTATTTTCTTTGTCTGTTTTGCAAAAATACCTTGTTGGCAACAGCACCAGACAGCACTCAGGTTCCTAAGTATGCTTATTTTGTGAAGTGCAGATGGTCACTTGGTCAAGACCTCTCAGGGCATATGATTTCACATTCTGATTTTAGTCACTGAGGAAACACATGTTTTTCTCAAAAACATAGATATTAGTCTAAAAGTCCAGATTAAAATTAGACAGCATGGTCAGCATATTAGGCCTGTCTCACTGACTGCACTGAAAGTTGTCTTTTCCTGAGACATGTGTCATGTGCTTTACTCTCAGGCTATTTGAAAAATAAAAGGTTATCTCTTCATGACTGTCTCTGCCCGTCTTCCCCCGACAACATGCAAAAATTATGGACCACTTTTCTCTTTTCCACTCTGTGCCTCATAGAGATACACGTGTTCTCTTATACTTCTGTTTGAGTATAAATATTAATGTTAGTATCATCTACTGACAGAACAATTGATGCCTTTGAGTTATGCTGGTGAAGAATATTGAATATACCATGGACTGTCATAAGAATGAACAAATCTGGCTTGGAAGAAGTACAACCAGAATGCTCCTTAGAAGCAAAGATGGCCAGACTTCGTCTCATGTACTTTGGACATGTTATCAGGAGAGACCAGTCCCTGGAGAAGGACATCATGCTTGGTAAAGTAGAGGGTCAATGAAAGATAGGAAGACCCTCAGCCAGATGGATTGACACAGTGGCTGCAAGATGGGCTCAAGCATAGCAACGATTGTGAAGTTGGTGCAGGACCGGGAAGTGCTTCGTTCTGTTGTACATAGGGTTACTATGAGTCTGAACTGACTCAATGGCACCTAACAACAACAACAACTAATAGGATGATTCTTTAAATTTAATTCAACTGTGTTTAATATGTTTTAGTGTGATTCCAAATAAATGTGTTGTCATTAATCATAGACTCTTAAAGTAAAAGGCTATGACTGCTTTTTCTGTTTATGTCATTCACAATTGTCATCACCAAAATAAAAACAGATCTTAGAATCAGAAAATAGTAAAAGTACTGTTAGAAAAATGCTGAATAACACCTGGTCCAGTCTCTCCCTCGGTGTAGTAAATTCTGTCATAATATCTCAAAATACTTTGAGCTAGGGTAAGGTGGAGAGTTAAGGTGGTCCTTTCCAATTTTTTTCCCACTGATCAAATATTCAGTCATTCTGTAAACTGAATAAAATTTGTCTCCTCATAATCTGTAACCAATCTGATATTCTTCATGAAATGAATTGCATGAAGTTGTGTTCCTAGCATCCTTTCCTTAGATAATTATTTTTTCACTGTAAATGCGAGGCTTCATCCCTCTAAAATGTTAGTGTTTGTTTCACTCCCATAATAATCTTTTCAACCTCAATTGCATCATCCAACATATAAGCCAAATTTCTCAGCTGTGGGTAGCTCAGATAAAAAGAAGCAGCCTTCTTTGTATTTATTCAAAAACACTGGAAAATAATGGAAAAAACCCAACAGAACTACTGGGCACATCACTACAGCTTGATCTCAATCTATTACTCAATATTTTTCAGTTTAATTAGCTACAAATTTATCTGGAAACAACATTACAGTGTACCTGTTTCAACTTTGTTCAGAAGGCTAATTCTGAAGTTAATTCTTTAAAATATTTTATTGAATATGATTAACATAAGGTGAAATACACAGATCTTAAAGGTTACAGTTTTATGTGTTTTGACAAATAACCATCATCCATGTAACCTATACCTCTATCAAAATATAAACATTGTCGTCGCACAAAAAACTTCCTTTATACCTTCTCCCAGTCAATCTGTAATCTCTCCTTTCCAAAAAACAACACTCTGATTTATTTCACCATAGATTAGGTTTGTCTGTTCTAGAGATTCATATGAAAGGAATCAAACAGTGTGTATAATTTTGTGTGTGTTTTTTTCTCTCAGCATAATATTTTGGAGATTCTGCTCCATTGTATGTTTTTACTAGTTAATATCTTTTAATTTATGAGTATTATATCTTTATAAATATATTAGTATATTATGTATACATATATTACACTTTTATTAATTCTCTTGTAGAGCAATATTTGAGAATTGTTTCCAGGTTTGGCTATTATGAATAAATACGCTATGCACATTTTTGTACAAGTCCTTTGTGGAATCTCAATTTCATTTCTCTTGGATAAATACTTAGGAATGAATGTGCTGACTCAGGATAGTTATACCTATTTTTCCCTCCAAATCATTGTACTGTTTTATATTCACGTCAGAAATATGTGAGATACCTAGTTGTTCCAGATCCTCACAGGACTTTCAGTCTTTAAAATTTTAATTATTCTAATGTTTGAATAATGATGTTGAATTTCTTCATGTGCTTATTGATCATTCATGTATCTTTCTTTATAAAGGAAGTTTCAAGTTTTTGCTTTTTTTTTTTTTAATGGGGCTAGTATTCTTTTTAGTGACTTATAGGACTTCATTATATATACAAAAAAAGAAAAAAAGTTGCCGTCAAGTCAATTCCAACTCATAGCAACAGTACAGGACAGAGTCGAACTGCCCCATAGGGTTTCCAAGGAGCAACTGGTGGATTCGAACTGCCAACCTTTTGGTTAGCAGCTGAGTTCTTAACCACTATGCAACCAAGGCTTCGTCATTGTATATACTGGATACAAATTGTTTGTTACCTTTTTGTTCTACTTTTCTCCTTATATTAAGTGTTTATATTTAATATGTGTCTTTATATATAAGCATATACTTAAAAAGTGTGGGTCTTCCTTTTTTATCCAGCATGGGAATCTTTTGAATGCAATGTTAGCCTATTTACATTTAATTATTTATATGATTAAGTTTAAAGACACAATTTTGCTATCTGTTTTCTTATTGACAAATTTGTTTTTGTTCCTTTTTCTCCTGTCTTCATCTGTATTAATTAAATCTTTTCAGTATTTAATTTTATCTTCTCTATTGACTTATTAACTATCTGTCTTTATTATTTTTTGATGGATGTTTTAGGGATTGCATATATATCTTTAATTTATCACAGTCCATAGTTAATTAACATTATAACCCCTCACGTTTTGCAAGACCTTGCAACAGTATATTTTCATTTACCTTTCCCTGTTCTTCATGCTGTTGTTGTCGTATTTCCACGTATGTTACATAACCCACACTGCATTAGTATTATTTTTGTTTTAAGCAGTTAATTGTCTTGTAAGGAAACTAAAATATGAGTTTTTAAAGAGTCTTTTATAGTCATCCATATATTTACAATTTTCATTTATTTTTCCACCCCTTCGTGTTCATTTGAGTTTCCCCATGGTGTTATTTTCCATCTGACCCAAGAACTTCCTTTAACATTTGTCATAGTATGTATGTATCTGCTGGAGACAAATTCTGCCAGCTTTTATTTATCGTAATAATTTTTTATTTCACTTTCTTTTTAAAGGATAATTTTTCAGGGTATTTTATTTTACTCTAGGCTTGCACTTAACTTTTTCTTGTAGCAGTTTAAATGTGTCATTCCATTATCTTCTACCTTGAATTGATTCTGATCAGAATTCATCAATTCTTACCTTGTTTTTTCTTTTTACATATGTAATATGTCATTTTTCCATGACTGTGTTTAAATGTTTATCTTTGGTTTTGGCAATTTTACTATAAAATACATAGACATGATGTTTATTCTTTTTACCTGTTTAGGCTTCAGTGAGCTGCCTATATCTGAGATTTGACATTTTTCATTAAAATTTATGCATTATTGGACATTTTTTCTTAAAATATTTTTTATGCCACAATCTACGTCTCTTTTGGAACTCTCATTCCACATATTCTAGACTGTTTGATATTGCTGTTATT
Source organism: Dugong dugon (assembly GCA_030035585.1). NCBI lineage: Eukaryota > Metazoa > Chordata > Mammalia > Sirenia > Dugongidae > Dugong > Dugong dugon. Next base: position 98,308,821 of record CM057462.1, read on the forward strand.
TTTTTCTGAGCATTTTTTTCTCTCTGTGCTTCATTTCAGATAGTTGATATTTTCTGGCCTTAAATTTATTGATCTTTCCTTCTGCATTGCCCAATCTGCTGTAAAACTAATTTATTAAAGTTTTTGTTTCAAATATTATATTCTTTGATTCAAAAATTACCAAATTTTGGAGGCAGGGCCAAGATGGCAGAATAGTGAGATGGCTTCCTATATCCATCTTACAACAAAGACCTGGAAAAACAAGTTATTTGATTGTATATGAAAATCTAGGAGCCCTGAACAAGGCAAAGTTGTGGAATTGGACTGAGTGGCAGGGGGAGAGGGAGACTGTTCAGAAGAAGCGAGGAGTGCAGCAGCTGGACTGCAGCTCTTCAGCCCCAAAGGGCTCAGGGTGCCCAGAGAAGCCGGCAAACAGCTCCATGTACTCACTTGGGAGACAGTTTCCACCTCGAGAGAGATCCAGCAGCAGAGATTCTGCTTGGACACTCCGAACCACTAAAAAGCATCTCCCAAGTGGCTAAAGATGACTACATGCATGTGGCCTTTCACAGGGATTTAAAAAGAAAAGCCCATTTGGGAAAAACCTCTCTCCCTTTTACCTCCTCCCTCCCCACTCTGCAGGGGTCCTTCCTTCTGAAGTCTCTGAGTCCTCTGGGCCGGAAGTAGATCCCAAAAGGTGCCCTGACCCATTCTCCTGGCCCTGGAGAGGGACGAAATAAGCCAGGAACTCAGGGTCGGCATAGCTCCTTTGCTAGGCACAGGTATCGGGTCTGCAGACTCTAAGTGCCTTATACCCCTGTATAGACTTGTGTGGACCCATCTCAACAGTGTGAGCCCTCACTACCACAGTACAACAGGGTATGCATCTGAAGTCTGACTTCAACTGTTTCAGCTGTGAAGTAGCAGATTTGTGACCCGTGACACAGCCCTGCCCTTTAAGCAGGCACATTTACAGGTCCACACCAGGGGCTTGAGGACTGGTGGCTCCACCTATGTCACCTAGTCACCTGCTACAGGGCTCCAAGAATAAGTGGTGCCCCTGAGTCTTTATAGCCAACAGAGTGGGGCTCATAGGCCACAAAACTCACCTGCCTACTCACTCTAGGTAGTAGGGACATGCTTTCCTTTCAGACACTCAGGGGCAGCCGTCAGCCCCTTGCCTTGCTCAGCACGTGACTCTCTAATGCAGCCAGATACTTGTGCCTACACCAATCACCCATGCCTCTCTAAGACTGTAGGTGAGAACCTACACCACATGCTTGGTGACCAACTGCCTGGGCACCTGAGCTGAACCCATAGAGCAAAATTGAACAGATTCCTGTGTGCGCATACTTAGTTACAGAAATAACTACCTGGTGACAGGACGTTAGGGCTTCAAAGATGCCAATAATCAAACTAGTGCACACGAGCATTTTGGGCATATCAAAACAAAACAAAAAAAGAAGCTAGGACACACTAAAGAAACAAAATAAAATTATAAAAACTTACTGATGGCTTGGAGACAACAGTCAATATCAAATCACATAAAGAAGCAGTCAATGATGGCTTCAGCAAGCTCCCAAAGTAAAGAATCAATAAATTGTCTGGAGGAAGAGAATTTCTTGGAATTACCAGAGGCAGAATACAAAAGATTAATATACAGAACTCTTCTAGAAATTAGAAAGGAAATTCGACAAAATGCAGAAACTTACAAAGAACGTACAGACAAAGTAGTAGTGGAACTTTAAAAAAGTTATTGAAGGACATAATGACAAATTTAATAGGCAGCAAGAATCCATAGAGAAACAGCAATCAGAAATGCAGAAGATTAACAATAAAATGTCAGAATTAGATGACTCAATAGAAAGTCATAGGAGCAGAACTGAGGCAGTAGAAGTTAGAATTAGTGACATTGAAGATAAAGCACTTGACGTCAACTTATTTGAGGAGAAATCAGATTAAAGAATTAAAAAGAATGAAGAAACTCTAAGAGTCATGTGGGACTCAATCAACACAAATAACCTACGAGTGATTGGAGTACAAGAACGGGGGGATAACAGAAAATACAGAGAAAATTGTTGAAGATTTTTTTGACAGAAAACTTCCCTGATATCATGAAAGATGAGAAGATATCTATCCAAGATGCTCATCAAACCCTAAATAAGGTAGATCCCAAAAGAAAGTCACCAAGACATATTATAATCAAACTTACCAAAACCAAAGATAGAGAATTTTAAGAGCAACTAGAGATAAAAGAAAAGTCATCTACAAAGGAGAGTCCATTAGAATAAGCTCAGACTACTCAGCAGAAACCATGCAGGCAAGAAGGCAATGGGAAGACATATATAAAGCCTTGAAGGAAAACAACTGCCAGCCAAGAATTATATATCAGGCAAAACTGTCTCTCAAATATGATGGCAAAATTGGGGCATTTCCAGATAAATAGAAGTTTAGGGAGTTTGCAAAAACCAAACCAAGATTGCAAGAAATACTAAAGGGAGTCCTCCCATTAGATAATCAATAACATCAGATAACAACGCAAGACTAGAACACAGGACAGAACAACCAGATGTTGAATCAGATAGGGAAGTCGAAAGTACATCAAACCTAAACCATTGAAAATAGTGAAAGAGAGATATCAATATGTGAAAAAGGACAACACTAAAACAAAAAAGAGGGACTTAAAAAAATGCAGACATAGATTTTCATATGGAGGGGAAGTCAAGGCAATATAAAGAAATAAAAGACTGGTATAAACTTAGAAAAATAGGAGTAAATATTAAGGTAACCACAAAGGAATCTAACAATTCTACAAATCAAAACAAAAAGGAGAAAAATATAAGGACTCAGCAAACACAAAATCAACAATGAAAAAGACGGGAAAAAAATACATAAAGAAAAACCACTCAGCACAGAAAATTAAGGGGAACAAAGAAATTGTGAACAACACACAAAAAGAGACATCAGGATGACAGCACTAAATTCATACCTGTCAATAATTACGCTGAATGTAAACTGACTTAATGCACAATAAAGAGATGGAGAGTGGCAGATTGGGTAAAAAAGCATGATCCATCTATATGCTGCCTACAAGAGATGCACCTTAGACTTAAAGACACAACAGGCTAAAACTCAAAGGATGGAAAAAAAAATATATCAAGCAAACAACACTCAAAAAAGAGCAGGAGTGGCAATATTAATCTCTGACAAAATAGGCTTTAAAATAAAATCCACCACAAAGGATAAAGAAGGACAGTTTATAATGGTTAAAGTGTCAATACACCAGGAAGACATAGCTATAATAAATATGCACCCTATGACAGGGCTGCAAAATACATAAACTCTAACAGCACTGAAAAGAGAGAGACAGCTCCCCAATAGTAGTAGGAGACTTCAACACACCACTTTTGGTGAAGGATAGAACATCCGGAAAGAAGCTCCACAAAGACATGGAAGAGCTAAATGCTACAATCAACCAACTTGATCTCATAGACATATACCAAACACTCCACCTGACAGTAGCCAAGTATACTTTCTTTCCCAATGCACATGGAACATTCTCCAGAATAGACCACATATTAGATCATAAAGAAAGCCTTAACAAAATAAAAAACATTGAAATATTACAAAGCATCTTTTCTGACCATAAAGCCATAAAAGTGGAAATCAACAACACAAAAAGCAAGTAAAAAAAATCAAACACAGGGAAACTGAACAACACCTTCCTCAAAAACTACTGGGTTATAGAAGAAATTAAAGATGAAATAAAGAAATTCATAGAATCAAAAGAGAGTGAAAACACATCCTACCAGAACCTTTGGGACATAGCAAAAGCAGTACTCAGAGGTCAGTTTATAGCAATAAATGCACACATCCAGAAAGAAGAAAGGGCCATAATCAAAACATTAAGCCTACAACTGGAACAAGTAGAAAGGGAGCAGCAAAAGGAGCCCTCAGGAGCCAGAAGGAAGGAAATAATAAGAAACAGAGGAGAATTAAATGAAATAGAGAATAGAAAAACAATTGAAATAGTTAACAAGTCCAAGAGCTGGTTCTTTGAAAAGATAAACAAAATTGATAAACCACTGGCCAAACTAACAAAAACAGGAAAGGAAGCAGATAACCTGTATAAGAAATGAGATGGGTGATATCACAACAGACCCAACTGAAATTAAAAGAATCATAACGGATTACTAGGAAAAATTGTACTCTAACAAATTGGAAAATGTAGAGGAAATGGAGAAATTTCTAGAAACTCCCTACCTACCTAAACTAACACAAACAGAGGTAGAACAGGTAATAAACCCATGACAAAAGAAGTAATTGGAAAGGTAATTTAAAAACTCCCAACAAAAAAAAAAAGCTCTGGCCCAGATGGCTTCACTGGAGAATTCTACCAAACTTTCAGAGAAGAGATAACATCACTTCTACTAAAGATATTTCAGAGCATAGAAAAGGATGGAATACTCCCAAACTCACTCTGTGAAGCCAGCATAACCCTGATAGCAAAACCAGGTAAAGATATCACAAAAAAAGAAAATTACAGACCAATATCCCTCATGAACATTGACGCTAAAATCCTCAACAAAATTCTAGCCAATAGAATTCAGCAACATATCAAAAAAATAATTCACCATGAGCAAGTGGGATTTATTTCAGGTATGTGGGGATGGTTCAATATTAGAAAAACAATCAATGTAATCCATCACATAAATGAAACAAAAGACAAGAACCACATGTTCTTATCAATCGATGCAGAAAAGGCATTTGACAAAGTCCAACACCCATTCATGATAAAAATTCTCAACAAAATAGGAATATAAGGGAATTTCCTAAATACTATTAAGGGCGTTTATACAAAGCCAACAGCCAACATCATCCTAAATGGAGAGAGTTTGAAAGCATTCCCCTTGAGAATGGGAACCAGACAAGAATGCCCTTTATCACCACTCTTATTCAACATTGTGCTGGAGGTCCTAGCCAGAGAAATTAGGCCAGAAACAGAAATAAAGCGCATCCAAATTGGTAAGGAAGAAGTCAAATTATCTCTATTTACAGATGATACGAGCTTATACACAGAAAACCCTAAAGAATCCACAAGAAAACTACTGGAACTAATGGAAGATTTTGGCAAAGTTTCAGGATACAAGATAAACATACAAAAATCAGTTGGATTCCTTTACACCAACAAAGAGAACCTTAAAGAGGAAATTAGCAAATCAATACCATTTACAGTAGCCCCCAAGAATATAAAATACTTAGGAATAAATCTAACCAGAGACGTAAAAGATCTATACACAGAAAACTACAAGACACTACTGCAAGAAACTAAAAGAGACCTGCATAAGTGGAAAAACATATCTTGCTCATGAATAGGTAGACTCAACATAGTGAAAATGTCAATTCTACCCAAAGCGATCTACAGATACAATGCAATCCCTATCCAAATTCCACTGGCATTTTTTAATGAGATGGAGAAAGAAATCACCAACTTCATATGGAAAGGGAAGAGGACCTGAATAAATAAAACATTACTCAAGAAGAACAAAGTGGGAGGCCTTACACTAAATGATTTTAGAACCTATTATATTGCCATGGTAGTCAAAACAGAGTAGTACTGGTACAACAACAGATACATAGACCAGTGGAACAGAATTGAGAATACAAATGTAAATTCATCCACTTGTGAGCAGCTGGTATTTGACAAAGGCCTAAAGTCCATTAACTGGGGAAAAGACAGTCTCTTTAACAAATGGTGCTGGTGTAACTGTATATCCATCTGCAAAACACTGAAAGAAGACCCATACCTCACACCATGCACACAAACTAACTCAAAATGGATCAAAGATTTAAATATAAAATTGAAAATGATAAAGATCATGGAAGAAAAAACAGGGACAATGCTAGGAGCTCTAATACATGGCATAAACACAATACGAACCATAAGTAACAATGGACCAGCACCAGAAGAGAGACTAGATAAATGGGAGCTCCTAAAAGTCAAACACTTACGCTCATTAGAAGACTTCATCAAAAGAGTAAAAAGACAACCTACAGACTGGGAAAAAATTTTTGGCTATGACAAATCCGATCAGCATCTAATCTCTAAAATCTGCAAGAGACTGCAAAACCTCAATAACAAAAAGACAAATACCCAATTGAAAAATGGGCAAAGGATATGAACAGTCACTTCACCAAAGAAGATATTCAGGTGGCTAACAGACACATGAAGAAATGCTCACGATCATTAGCCATTAGAGAAATGCAGATCAAAACTACAATGAGATATCATCTCACCCCAACAAGGCTAGCCTTAATCCAAAAAACACAAAATAATAAATGCTGGAGAGGTTGTGGAGAGACTGGAACACTTATACACTGTTGGTGGGAATGTCAAATGATACAAGCACTTTATTATTATTATTTTTTTTATTGTACTTCAGGTGAAGGCTTACAGAACAAATAATTTCTCATGAAACAGTAGTACACATATTGTTTTATGACATTGGTTAACAACCCCACAACATGTCAACCTTCTCCCTTCCTGACCTTTTTTTTTTTTGGTGAAAATATACATAGCCAAAGATACACCATGTCAAAAATTTCTGCATGCACAGTTCAGTGACATCGACTACGCTCTTCCAATTGTGCTGCTGTTCTCACTTTAGATGAACGTTTACAGAACAAAATAGTTTCTCATTAAACAGTTAGCACGCATGTTGCCCTATGACAATGGTTAACAACCTCATAACACATCAACACTATCCTTACTCAACCTTGGGTTCCCTATCACCAGCTTTCCTGTCCCCTTCTGCCTTCTAATCCTTGTCCCTGGACTGCTGTGTCTCATTAGTCCCATTTGGTTTTATGGGGCTGTCCACTCCCAGGCTGAACGGTGAACCTCAGAGATGACTTTACCACTGAGCTAAAAGGGTGTCTGGAGGTCATACTCTCAGCGTTTCTCCAGTCTCCTTTAGACCAGTAAATCTGGTCTTGTTTTTGGGAGTTAGACTTTTGTTCTACATCCTTCTCCAGCTCTGTCCAGAACCATCTGTTGTAATCCTGGTCAGTGATACAAGCACTTTAGAAATCGATTTGGTGCTTCCTTAAAAAGCTAGAAATAGAAGTACCATACGATCCAGCTATTCCACTCCTTGGAATAGATCCTAGAGAAATAAGAGCCTTCACGCGAATAGATATATGCATACCCATGTTCATTGCAGCACTGTTCACAATAGCAAAAAGATGGAAACAACCTAGGTGCCCATCAACAGATGAATGGTTAAACAAATTGTGGTATACCCACACAATGGAATACTACGCAATGATAAGGAATGATGAAGCTGTGAAACATCGTATAACATGGAGGAAGCTGGAACTTATTATGCTGAGCGAATTTAGTCAATCACGGAAGGATAAATACTGTATAGGATCACTATTATAAGAACTCAAGAAAAGGTTTAAACACAGAAGAGCATTCTTTGATGGTTACAGTGCTAAGGAGGGAGGGTGAGGGCTATTTACTAATTACATAGTAGATAAGAATCATCTTAGGTGAAGGGAAGGACAGCACACACTACAGGGTAAGTCAGCACAACTGGACTAAACCAAAGCTAAGAAGTTTCCTGAATACAATCAAATACTTTGAGAGACAGAGTAGTGGGGTAGGGATCTGGGGACCATGCTTTCAGGGGACATCTAGGTAAACTGGCATAATAAAGTTCATTAAGCAAATGTTCTGCATCCTACTTTAGTGAGTGGCGTCTGGTGTCTTAAAAGCTTGCAACTGGCCATCTAAGATGCATCAATTGGTCCCAAGCACCTGGTGTAAAGCCGAATGAAGAACACCAAAGTCACAAGGAAAATATTAACCCAAGAGACAGAAAGGGCCACATAGATCAGAGACTTCATCAGCCTGAGACCAGAAGAACTAGATGGTGCCCATCACCACCAATGACTTCCCTGACAGTGAACACAATCGAGAGCCCCTAATGGAGCAGGAGAAAAGTGGAGTGCAGAACTCAAATTCTAGTAAGAAGACCAGACTTAATGGTCTGACTGAGACTGGAGATACCCCGGAAAGCATGGCCTCTGGATTCTCTATTAGTCCAGAACAAAAACAATTTCCAAGGCCATCTCTTCAGAGAGGGATTGGACTGGACTGTGGAACATAAAGTGATACTTGTGAGGAGTGTATCTCTTAGCTCAAGTAGGTACAAGAGACCAAAGTGACAGCTTCTGTCCAGAGGTGAGATGGGAGGGCAGAGAGGGTTAGTAGCTGGTTGATTGGTCATGGGGAATCATGGACAGAAAGAAGTGTGCTGTTGCAGAATGGGGTGAGCAATTAGGGTCACATAACAATGTTTGCATAAAATTTTGTATGGGAGACTAACTTGAAATGTAAACTTCATTTAGACTACAACAATAAAAAAAATTACCAAATTTTAGTGTATTAATTTTTCTATTGATATACTGTAGCTGTTCACTTACTTTGTTCATTGTCTATTTTAAGTCTTTAAAATATTTATAATAGCTCTCTTAAGGTTATTGTCTGCTAATTGCAACATTTCCATTATCTCTGTGTCTGTTTCCTTTGATTGCTAGTTTTTTGCTTTTTTTTTTTTTCCTTTCTTCATTATAGGTAACTTTCTTAGGCTGGGTTCTCTAGAGAAGCAAAACTAGTAAAACATATAAATATATATATAGACAGATTTATATCAAGGAAATGGCTCACGAAGTTGTAGAGGCTGGAATGTCCCAAGTCCTTGGATCAGGACAAAGGCTTCTTCTGATTCACGTACCCATAGAGGCTGGTGAATCCAAGATGGGCAGGTTGGAGAGCAGGGCTCTTGCTCACAGGCTGTGAAGATTGACGAATCCCAAGATCTGCAGGCAAGACTGCAGGTAAGCTGCTAACTCAAATTCCAAGAACCGGAGGTCAGATCCAGAGCAGGCAAAATCCAGAATATCTGCTTGTATTCAAATGCAGGTCACATGCCCAAGGAAACTTCCTTTCAACTGATTGGCTACTCACAGCAGATTCCATCATGGGGGTGATCACATATCAAATCTCAACAGGGAGGCGATCACATTATATGACTGCCAAAACACTGAGAATCGTGGCCCAGCCAAGCTGACACACAGTCTTAACCATCACAGTAACATATTCTAATTTTGTTGCATGTAGTAGTTATTTTTTATTGCTTGATGGATATCCATGATCCTATGATGTAAGAGGTCTTGATTGTGTTAACTTTCTTTAGGTGTTATATTTTGTTCTGTCTGGCAATCAATTTCCTGACGAATCAGCTTGAGACACATTTTTAAAAGTTGTTTGTTCATTTTAATGTGAGTCTAGAGTAAACCTTACCTTAGGGCTAGTGTAGCACTACTGATTTTCTGTAATATCTGTTCTGCCTGTTTGGAGCACCTACTTTTCTCAACACTGTATGATCTCCTGAATCTCCAATCAGCTTGTGTTTTCTCACGCTTCAACAATTACTCAGCTCATGTCCAACTTAGTATTTGACCAAATACATTAGGAAACCACTGTAAGTTTTTGGTGGAGCCCTGGTGGCACAGTGGTTAAGAGCTATGGCTGCTAACCAAAAGGTGGGCAGTTCAAATCTACCAGTTGCTCCTTGGAAAATCTATGAGGTAGTTCTACTCTGTCCTATAGGGTTGCTATGAGTTGGAAATGACTTGATGGCAATGGGTTTTATAGGTTTTGGGTACTCTTATCCTGAACAACACTTTTCTCTTCAGTATCATGTCCTACGCATTCTAGCTGCCTCAGCAGCCCACAACTAAGATCTCTGCCTTATTAACTTAATGAGTATAACGTGCTTTGGGTGGGCTTTCTCTCCCTATGCTGCCGCATATAAAATACCTCCACACAGCAAGCCAGGATGACTGTGGCCTTACCTCTTATGTTTCCCTATTTCAGGGATTATACTCCTATGCTGCTTCTTGTTGAATATCTATGGACTGCTTCATATATTTATCCTATTTTATAGTTTACAGTAGGAGAGTTAGTCCAATAGTTATTCAATCATGTCCAGAAGAAGAAACCTCTGAAATAAATTTTTAGTCAGGTATCTCAATTTTTCAGACAATAACAAAGGTTTATCCATGGCCTCTGGAGCCAAAATAATATTCCTAGTACCTGAAGAAGATACTGGAAGTTATCTGAAGTTAACAGTGAAGACAGAGCAGATCTTGTTTTTGGCTACTTCTGGATGACAGGCAGTTTAAGCCAGTTGTCCTCAGAGCACAAGCACAAGCTGTGAACAAAAATTCAATTGGGAGAAATCTCCCATCAGGAGGATAATTATAGGAGGAAGTGAATTACCATACTGGGGGAAAAGCTTCTTTGTACATTCCAACCCCTGGACCAGAAAATAATGGTTGAGACATTGCTGCATTTTTTTTTTTTTTTTTTTTTTTGCACATTTAGTAATGGCAATGGCTACAGTCCCAATCACTAGGTCTTATTTTGAGGTGTCTTTTTCATCTAGTATATTCAGAACTTCTTAATTTTCATTTTGTTTTTGACCCCTATGTTTCTGGCACCAGTGCTGGAATTATTATAGGCTCTGTTTAATGACAACTTCCTTATTACTTATGAGCAGGTGTTTTCAGTTTTGTGCTATGGTGGCTGTCAAGTTATTCTTGCTATGAAGTTACTTATGCCAGAAAAACCTGCTTCCTTAGAAAGATTCCTGCCAGACTCCCCTCCCCTAAGCCTCTTCTCCCAAGGGCCTAGCGATGACCAAAACCTCTGATTTAAACTAATCAAGTGACTTTAAAAAAAAAAAAAAACTTTTTAAGTCTGTCTGTAATAATGAGATTTTATTTTGATGTTTTATTTTTTTTCTCTGCTGTTCCCTCACACACCTTTTTAGAAGGCTTAATTGTATTTGTAATAGCTTAACCTGCTTCTTGGATTGGTTTCTTAATTTCTCTAACACACAGAGTGCAAGCACTTTTAGCTAGAACCCAAAGCCTTCTTTCATTTTACCTTTGCTATTATTTCTTCCAAGACATTTGCTTTTCTATATATTCCTCTTGATTTTGTCTTCTGGATAGTCATATAGTGAGAAATATGAAACCGAGGAATTCTGGGCATACCAAAAGCAACCAGCAATGAAACAAATCTTATCAGCATTACTTCTCTGAGTTGCATAATTTTGCAAAGGAATTATTATTTCATTAGACCAATATTTAACCCAGGCCTGAACTCAATTTATTTTCTTTCTCATCTCTTCTTTAATCTGCTTCGCCTTAGCTGTTTCTACATTCATAATCATATTTCCAAATTTGGGGGAGGCATAATTCCTCAGGGCATGCTCAGTGATTGCATGCTACCCTCAATAATATTATCACCTTGAAGCTAACTCAGCATTTCTTAAAGTCTGTATTCTCATGGGACTTTCTGATCTTTTCTTCTCAAATCTGTCCAATCCATAACTTCTGAGTTTAGGTTTGAGTAGTTGGGGAAGTATTTGTAACCACTTTCACCATGAACTCTCTGACTTCACCTTTAAGAGGGTTGTCCCCACAGGAAAGCTGGTGATAGGGGACCCAAGGTTGAGTAAAGAACAGTGTTGACATGTCGTGGGGTTGTTAACCATTGTCATAGGGCAACATATGTACTAACTGTTTAATGAGAAACTATTTTGCTCTATAAGCCTTTATCTAAAGTGAGAATAGCAGCCCAGCTGGAAGAACGTAATCAATGTCACTGAACTGTGCAGATATAAGTTTTTGAAATGGTGTATTTTTGGCTATGGCTATGTATATGTTCACCAAAAAAAAAAAAAAAAAAGGTCGAGAAGGGAGAGGGTTGACATGTTGTGGGGTTGTTAACCAATGTCATAAAACAATATATGTACTGACTGTTTCATGAGAAACTTTGTTCTGTAAACCTTCACCTAAAGAACAATAAAAAAAAAAATTTTTTTTAAATGTTTACTGACAGCATGGAAAACACCAAAGTTTTTGCAGTCATAAACCATATATTATGGGGGAGGGAGATGGGCAATTAAAAATTAAATAAAAATGTGTCAGTGGAGTGTGTGTAAAAAAAAAAAAAGGTTGTCCCCAGTAGCATCTTGAAACCTGGTTCCTACTGGGTGGGAGGAGGCTAATCTGCTTTCTGGGAAATTGCCTTTTATCTCTTATTGGGTACTGTGAATCCCCTTTATTGCTTACAACAACAAGATCATCTCCCTTTTAAACTAGCAGTCTCATTAAGAATAACAAGATTTGGATGAAGGAACAAACATGGTGCTATAGACAGAACCACCATGCTGTTCCTCCACAGAAAAGACCTGAAAAACTAAGTAAAATGGACAAACGTCAATCCTGGAACCGTAAGCGTCAAATGAAGAGATAAAGAACTCAGTCAAGCACCGAATGGAATAAGAAACTTACAGAAAAGAGACAGTGAGGAGAGATACAAGCGGAGATTCCCTATTAGCTAATGCAGCACGGATTCCCAAATTGGACTCCTGTCAGAGATTGGTGGACAGTGAGTATAGGAAAACAGCTTCATGGAGCTCCCAGCAGGAGACAGAGCACCCAGTAATCAGCAATATATGCTTTCTTACCCCTGCTTGGCCTCCACCACTTCCTAGCTGGCTGCTGTTCCTTGGCCACCAGGTAGGTGCTGGGTCCATGCCACTTGGATTTTCCCTTCCCACATCGGAGATCAGCAGACAGGAAGTGTGGGAAAGCAACTTCATGGAGCTTCCAACAGGAGACAGAGCACCCTCTACACCTGCCCTACTGCACAATAGCTGAGTGACTGGCCCTGCCCATTGGACAAGGAGGTGAAAATTATCATGCCCACAGACAAGTAAACAAAGAATGTACAGTCCGCCTGCATAGACATAACCAAATAAAACAAAAAAGCAGGACAAAACAAATAAATCTACAATCAATAAATGAAGAAAATAACTACTGAATGTCCCAAAGATAGCAGACAGTATCAAAACATATAAAAAAACAGGACAAGATGGTTCCAGTAGGCTTCCAAAATAAAACACCAGATGACTTTCTAGTGCAAGAAAAGGCCCTAGAACTACTTGATAGGGAATTCAAATCTCTAGTATTCAGAGCTGTCCAAGAATTGAAGCAAAAAGCAGATAACAATGAGGAAAAAATAGACAGATTCATAGAAAAGGTGGATAAATTCATGGAAAACACAGACCAAAAAATGGAATAATTCAGTAACAAAATGCCAAAATAAATTCACAACTAGAAATCATACAAAAACAACAATTAGAAACCCAAAAGATAAACAACAAAATTTCAGAAATGGATAGTGTCATAGAAGATCTAGGGAACAGGTTTGAAACAAAGGAAGACAAGATCAGTGAAATTGAAGACAAACACTTGCATACAAATTTGTTGGAGAAAAATCAGAAAAAAGAATGAAGAAAAATGAAGAAACACTGAGAATTATATGGGATACAATCAAAAGCAAAACTTTGCAAATGATCCAAATTCCAGAACAGGGAAATAAAATGGAAAACACAGAGAGGATCATTGAAGAACTGCTGACAGAAAACATCCCTAATATCATGAAAGATTAAAAGCTGACCATCAAGAAGCTCAACTAACCCCATATAGGATAGACCTCAAAAGAAAATCACCAAGGTATATCATAATCACACTTGCTAAAACCAAAGACAAACAAAGAATCCTGACAGCAGCTTGGGAAAAACTAAAAGTCACATACAGAGGGGAAACAATGAGACTAAGCTCTGATTACTCGACGACAGAAACCATGCAGGCAGGAAGGCAATGGGATGACATATATAAAACCTTGAAAGAAAAAAATTGCCAGCCAATAATAATATATCCTGCAAAACTCTCCTTCAAATATGACAGCGAAATTAGGACATTTCCAGATAAGCAGAATTCAGGGAATATGTAAAAACCAAACCAAAGTTATAAGAATTATTAAAGGGAGTCCTTTGGTTTGAGAACAAACAACATCAGACCACAGCCTGAATCTAAGATGCAAGATTGCACCAGCCAGATACTAATCTAGGAAATGAACTCTCAAGGACTATTCAAAACCAAAAGAATTACAACAGGGAGGTTAATCTGCAAATGACAACATCATTAGAACAATAAAAGGGGGAATAAAGGGTGTAGGTATAAAATTTTCTAATAGAGAGGAAGGAAAGGCAATTCCAAGTAATAATAGACTGGTTCAAACCTAGGTAGATAAGGGTAAATTTCAAGGTAACCACAAAGAAGGTTAACAAGCATACTCATCAAAATAAACAAGAAAAACATAAAGTCTCAGTAAAAACAAAATCTCTAAAAATGAAAAGAAAAAAATCCTCAAACGAAAGGAATTCAGCACAGGACAGTAACAGGAACAAAGAAAATGTCTGCACCACAAAAAAAAAAAAAAAAAAAAAAAAAAAGCACTACAAAATGTACAAAATGACAGCACTAAACTCACACCTATCAATAATTACACTGAATGTAAATGGCCTAAATGCACCCATAAAACGACAGAGTGACAGAATGGATTAAAAAAACAGGATCCATCAATATGCTGTCTACAAGAGACACACTTTAGAAGTAAAGACATAAATTTATTAAAAATTAAAAGATAGAAAAAATATGTCAGGCAAACAGCTACCAGAAAAGAGCAAGGTGGCCATACTAGTCCCAGATAAAATAGACTTTAAAACAAAATCCCCCATAAAGACAAAGAAGGTCGCTATATAATGATTAAAGAGACAATCCACCATGAAGAAATAACCATAATAAATATCTATGCACCCAATGACAGGGCTCCAAAATATATAAAACAAACTCTAACAGCACTGAAAAGAGAAATTGACAGTTCCACAATAATAGTAGACTTCAGCACACCACCATGTAAAGAATAGAACATCTAGAAAGAAACTCAACAAAGATATGAAGATCTAAAGGGCACAATCAGTCAACTTGACCTCATAGACATATATAGACCACCTTACCCAACAGCTGCAAACCACACATTATTTTCCAATGCACATGGAACATTCTCCAGAATAGACCACATCTTAGGCCACAGAGAAACCCACAAAAAATCTAAAACATTGAGATACTACAAAGTATCTTTGCTGACCACACCACCACCAAAGTAGAAATTAACAACAGGAAGAGTAAGGGAAAAAATCAATTACATGGAAACTAAATAGCAACTTGCTTAAAAACCACTGGGTAATAAAAGAAATCAGAGATAGAATCAAAAAGTTCCTAGAATCAAATGAGAATGAAAACATATCATACCAAAACTTTTGGGACACAGCGATGGCAGTGCTCAGAGGACGATTTATAGCAATAGATGCACACATCAAAAAAGCAGAAAGGTACAAAATCAAAACATTAGCTACACAACTTGAACAAATAGAAAGAACAGCAAAAGAAGCCTACAGCTACCAGAAGAAATAATAAAGACCAGAGCAGAAATAAATGAAATAGAGAATAGAAAATCAATAGAAAGAACCAACAAAACCAAAAGTTGTTCTTTGAAAGGATCAACAGAATTGACAAACCACCAGCCAAATTAACAGAAGAAAAACAGGAGAGGATGCAAATAACCCAAATAAGAAATGAAATGGGTGACATTACAATGAACCTAGCTGAAATAAAAAGGATCATAACAGAGTATTATGAAAAACTATATTCCAAAAAATTTGAAAACCTAGAGGAAATGGATAAATTTCTAACAACACACTACCTACCCAAACTAACACAAAATAATGTTGAAAATCTGACCGGAGCCATAACAAGAGAAGAGATTGAAAGGATAATTCAAAAAACTCCCAATTAAAAAAAAGCCCTGCCAAGATGGCTTCACTGGAGAATTCTACCAAATATTCAGAGCAGAGCTTCCGCCAGTATTACTCAAACTATTTCAGAACATAGAAAAGGAAGGGATCGTTCTGAATTCCTTCGATAAAGCCAGCATAACCCTGATACCAAAACCAGGCAAAGACACAACAAAAAAAAGAAAATTACAGACCAGTATCTCTCATGAATATAGATGCAAAAATTCTCAACAAAATTCTAGCCAATAGAATTCATCATATCAAAAAAATAACACACCATAACCAAGTAGGACTCATACCAGGTATGCAAGGATGGTTCAACATTAGAAAATCAATCAATGTAATCCACCACATAAATAAAAGGAAAGAAAAGAATCACATGATCATCTCAATTGACACAGAAAAGGCATTTGACAAAGTCCAACACCCATTCCTGACAAAAACTCTCAATAAAATAGGTATAGAAGGGAAATTTCTCAACATAATAAAGGGCATCTGTACAAAACCAATGGCCAACATCATTCTTAATAGAGAGAGGCTGAAAACATTCCCCTTGACCAATAGGAAAAAGACAAGGATGCTGTTTATCACCACTCCTATTTAACATTGTGCTGGAAGTCCTAGTATCTTAGTCACCTATTTCTCCTCCAACAGAAATACCACAAATAGATGGCTTTAACAACGAGAGGTTTATTTCCTCACAGTCAAAGCTAAAAGTCCATATTCAGGGCGTCAGCTCCAGGGGAAGGCTTTTTCTCTCTGTCGGCTCTGGAGGAAAGTCCTTGTCATCATCAGTCTTCCCCCGGACTAGGAGCATCTCTGCAAAGGAACCTCGAGTCCAAAGGACACGCTCTGCTCCTGGTGCTTCTTCCTTGGTGGTATGAGGTCTCCAACTCTCTGCTTGCTTCCCTTTCCCTTTATCTCTTGTAAGGTAAAAGGTGGTACAGGCCACACCCTAGGGAATCTCCCTTTACATTGGATCAGGGATGTGACCTTGGTAAAGGTGGTGTTACAATCCCACCCTAATCCTCTTTAACAAAATTACAATCACAAAATGGAGGCCAACCACACAATTCTGGGAATCATGGCCCAGCCAAATTGATAAACACATTTTTTTGGAAACATAATTCAAACTATGACACCTAGCTACAGCAATAAGGCAAGAAAAAGAAAAAAAGGGCATCCAAATTGGTAATGAAGAAGTTAAACAGTTCCTCTTTGCAGATGATATGATACTATACATAGAAAACCATAAAGACTCCACAAGAAAACTACTGGAACTAATAGAAAGAGTCAGCAGAGTACCAGGATACAGGATCAACATAAAAAATCAGTTGAATTTCTATACACCAATAAAGAGAATGATGAAAAGGAAATCAGGAAAAAAAATACCATTTATAATAGCCCTTCAAAAAATAAAATACTTAGGAGTAAGTATAACCAGAGATGTAAAAGAGCTATACAAGTAAAACTACAAAACACTACTGCAAGAAACCCAAAGGGATCTACATAAATGGAAAAATATACCATGCTCATAGATAGGTAGACTCAACATTGTGAAAATGACAATTCTACCCCAAGCAATTTAGAAATACAATGCAATACAATCCAAATACCAACAACATTCTTTAAAGAGACGGAAAAACTAATCACTAACTTTATATGGAAAGGGAAGAAGCCCCAAATAATTAAAGCACTATTGAAGAAAAAGAATAAAGTAGGAGGACTCATACTATCTGACCTCGAACTTATTATACAACTACCGCAGTCAAAACATCCTGGTACTGGTACAACCATAGATATGTTGACCAATGAAAGACAACTGAGAACCCAGATGTAAATCCATACACCTACAGTCACCTGATCTTCGACAAGGGCCCAAAGTCCATCAAATGGGGGAAAAGACAGTCTTTTTAACAAATGGTGCTGGCAAAACTGGATGTCCATCTGCAAAAAAATGAAACAGGACCCACACCTCACACCGTATACAAAAACTACTTCAAAATGGATCAGAGACCTAAATATAAAGCCAAAAACTATAAAGTTCACAGAAGAAAAAATAGGATCAACGCTAGAGATGCTAATACACGACATCAACAGGATATAAACCACAACCAATGACACATAAACTCCAGAAGATAAACTAGATAACTGGGATCTTCTAAAAATCAAACACTTATGCTCATCAAAAGACTTCACCAAAAGAGTAAAAAGACAACCTACAGACTGGGAAAAAATTTTTGGCTGTTAGAAATCCGACAAGTTCTAATCTCTAAAATCTACAAGAAAATCCAACACCTCTACAACAAAAAGACAAACAGTCCAATTAAAAAATGGGCAAAGGAAGTGAACAGACACTTCACCAAAGAAGACATTCAAATGGCCAGCAGACACATGAGGAAACGCTTATGATCATTAGCCATCAGAGAAATGCAAACCAAAACCACAATGAGATACTATCTCACCCCAGCATTACTGGCACGAATCAAAAAAACAGAAAATAACAAATGTTGGAGAGGCTGCAGGGAGATCCAAACTCTTATGCACTGCTGGTGGGAATGCAAAATGATACAATCATTTTGGAAAATGATATGGCACTTCCTTAGAAAGCTAGACATAGAAATACCATATGATCCAGCAATCCCACTACTAGGAATATATCCCACAGAAATAAGAGCCGTAGCACAAATAGACATATGCACACCCATGTTCAAGGTAGCATCGTTCACAATAGCAAAAAGATGAAAACAACCTAGATGCCCATCAAAAGGTGAATGGATAAACGAACTATGGTACATACACACAATGGAGTATTATGCAACGATAAAGAACAATGATGAATCTGAAGCATCTTATAACATGGATGAAACTGGAGGACATTATACTGAGTGAAATAAGTCAATCACAAAAGGACAAATATTGTATGAGACCACTACTGTAAAAACTCAGGAAGAAGTTTACACACAAAAAAGAAACAATCTTTGTTGGTTAAGAGGGATGGGAGAGGTGTGGAAGGGAAATCCTAAATAGAGAATATATAAATGGTAACTTTGGTGAAGGGTAAGACAGTACACAATACTGGGGAAGCCAGCACTGTACAAGGAATGGTCATGGAAGCCCCATAGACACCTCCAAACTCCCTGAGGGACTGAATTGCTGGGCAGAGGGCTGTGGGGACCATAGTCTCAGGGAACATTTAGCTCAATTGGCATAACACAGTTTATAAAGACAATGTTCTACATTCTACCTTGGTGAGTAGCATCTAGGGTCTTAAAAGCCTGTGAGCAGCAATCTAAGATACTCCACTGGTCTCACCCTTTCAGGAGCGAGGGAGAATGAAGAAAACAAGATGCAATGGAAAGATTAGTCCAGAGGACTAATGTACCTCAACTACCACAGCCTCCACCAGACTGAGTCCAGTACAACTAGATGGTTGCCAGCTATCACCACTGACTGCTCTGACTGGGATCACAACAGAGGGTCCCAGACAGAGCTGGAGAAACACGTAGAATGAAATTCTAACTGACTAAAAAATACCAAACTTAGTGACCTGACAGAGACTGGAGAAACCCCGAGATTATGGCCCCCAGACACTTTTTTAGCTCAGTAATGAAGTTACTGCTGAGGTTCACCATTCAGCCAAAGATTAGACAGGCCCATAAAACAAAATGAGATTAATGGGGCACAACAGTCCAGGGACAAGAACTAGAAGGCAGGAGGGAAAAAGGACAAGAAAGCTGTTAATAGGGAACCCAAGGTTGAGAAGGGACAGTATTGTTGTGGGGTTGTTTATCATTGTCATAAAACAGCACGTGTACTAACTGTTTAATGAGAATCTATTTGTTCTATAAACCTTCATCTAAAGTACAATAAAAAGTAAAAAAATTCTTGTCACAGCGGCGACGGTTGTCAGGGCGGCAGAGACAATAACTAGTGCCAGAACTCTTACAGAGAAGTGGGGCCAGGAGGGTCACTCTGAGAAGTTGAACCCCGGCTTCAGTCCCAGGAGTTTATTTTATGGTCAGTACAGCAAGCAGTGAAGCAAATAACAGAACAATGGGCTTTGTGTGAGTAACAATAAGTTTTGGGCAAGGGAGAAGGAATTCAGGTAAACAAGCCAATCAGTAACAGGACAATAGGTTTGGGAAAACAAGTCATGCCTAATCTCTTTCTCATCACTGACAAGTCTCCAACATGTCGTATACAGCATAGAGGCCTGTGGGCTGCAGTTGTCAATAGTGCAGCCATGTTTAAATGGCATATATCACCACATCTCCCCCCTTTTGTTTAGTTAATTGAATAAGAATCAAGAGGGTTTCCACTGGTCCAACAAGTGTCCGGTAGGACAAAGTAAAATTTTCTCTATGAGATAAAATCCAAGATTATCTCAGCTACTGTCTCCACACCTCAGGGCCTGGTGACTTAGCAAGTCCTTGTGAGCCCAGCTACAGCTGGGGTACACTCTATGTTTAAGGAGGAGAAGTAGCGTAGCTATGAGTAACACCTGGACTTAGTCGCTCCTAGATGGCGGCCATTGCAGGCTCTTTAAACTCACGGTGCTGGTTTTCCACCGGATACCATCTGGTTCTTCACCAGGTTACTAAGTAAGAGCGATGCTCTTATCAATTGCATAGCCGGAGTGAGAAGACTCAATGTGCCTTTCAGGTGTGTAAGACAATAGAGGATGATCTTATGAGGATAATATAATCCTCTGCACTAGTGATACCCTGATTGTTGGACCCATGGATTCCCTCTGACTCTCATTTTGTCAGGTAAACACTAACTTTTAACATCCACTGAAAGTATTATTCTTAAAGGCTTAAAGATTTATAAAGGCTCAAAGATTCATTAACAATCAAACAAGCAATGATTTACACAGCTTTGCCATTACTTGGAAGAGAATCACCAGGAAGGGTAATTTACACATTGTAACAGATTTAACAATCAAACCAACACTGATTTACACAAATTTACTATAAATTGGAAAGGAATCATCTAACTTAGAAATCTATCTATACAGAAGCATCTAACTAGGAGAAGCAGAAAATATAGAGGAGTTTACATGTAACAAATTTTCATTGGGAACTTACTGATAAACAAAATACAGGTAATTACTGATTATCAAAATAATAGGATAGGAAGGGCCTTCTTAAGAGGAGGTCTTTATTTTTCCCGTTGCTTGTCTGGGTAACTGGTAGCAAATGGTCCAGGCGTAGAAGGCTGACTTCTGTTGTTGGTGAGAGATCTTCAGGGAGTAGAGGCATCGGATGACTATAAGCAGGCATAAAACTATTAAACAGCCTATAGCAAAAAGGACCCAAACACGGAGATTGAGTCCAGAGAACCAATGTGTGGGATTAAGCCAGTAGGCAAAATCATTAAGTGTAGTAAGTGTATTTTTACTAGATTCTGTTTGTAGTTTCAAGAGTTGTTCTTGTAACTGGAATTGTAATTTTTGAATATCACTTTTCAATGGAGAAGCAAAGCTAGCTAAAAGATTGTTTTTAACATCTTTCCAGGATTCATTGTATGGAAGGGCTGTAACACAGAATCGAGTGTATTCTGCATCACAGGTTAATTGGGAATGTTCCCATAGGGCTTCTTGTCGCTCTCCAAGCCAAAGGACTGAGGCTTCTAAAGCACCCAGGCACTTGAGGATTTCTTGATCAATATGTGTTATAGTCTGCATCTCAGAGGTAACATTTTGCATATAAGTGTTAAACTGTTGAGCGGTCTGAATAGATTGGGAGAGAGCTACGGTGGCGGTAGCAGCCGTAGCGGCAATAGCAGTGGCTGTGATAATAGAGGCTATGAGAATTCCAAGAAACCTTTTAGTTCGTATTTTTTGTAATGCATTAACAACCTGAGCGAGAGGGAAATTATCTTGCCAGGGGCATGTAAGGTTAACGGGCAGCCAAAGGTGGCTTTTTTGTCGAAGAACAAATACAGAATTGATGTTAAGAGTGAAGACATTTTGTCTGGACAAACATGGAGTAATCCAAGTAGAGCCATTGGATAATGTTAATTGAAAAGAGGCATTTATTTTAATGACATCTGGAGGACTAGAAGTTACGGCAAAAATGTATGGTCGAGATGTGCATATAAGCACAGAATCATTATGGTCATGGAGGGTCCACTTATTAGGGCCAGTGGAATTCTCTTTTTGAAAGGTTCCTGTACGAAGAGTCCTTTCGTAAAAGGGGAGGTTTAATCGCCAAGAAAGGATTTTTAATGGAGAGAAATGTTTAGTGGAATAACATAAGTGGAGAATGGGTTCGGCGAGGGCAGGGTTCCAGGATTGAGAGTGTCCTTGATAATGGTATGGCGCTGCCCACTGCCAAGTAGAACGATTTGGTAATAAAACTAGACCTTGAGGGCCCCAGTTTTCTAGTGAAATGTTGAAAGGGAGAGAGTATGAAGAAAAGTTAGTAGCTTGACAAGTAACCCAAATATTATTGGTAGGGTCTGTAAGAGATAGCTGTGGGTGTTGACATACAGGGATGGAAGGGGGTGAGTGAGTAATATAGGCACTGTTATTACTGAATGTGCCATTAATGCCTATAGCTTTGATAAAAATTTTTTTAGAATATGCTGGCTGTTTATAGGTATCATTGTAATAAATGTAATTCATATACCATTGTTCTAATATAGGTACGCACGCAGAAGCAGTGCGTGGTTGGGTAGTAAAGCAGAAAGGAAGAGCATCAGCATAGAGTGTCCAATTTGTAGGCAGTACAAACCATCCCTCCTCAGGGGAGTTAGTAGGTGGTTTGGAATAAGCCAAATATTGTCTGCCAGTGACGGTAGTGTCATTGGAGGAAAGAGGGGGTTCTGGTTCTTCCCAAGTAACCGAGTGGAAGACAGGGGGGCTAAGAACGTGAGCCCAATAGGTATAGGTTGAAGCAGAAGTCATTAATACTTGAGAAAAGAGGAGAAGAAGAATACAAACCTGTTGAGAGTTAAAAGTCACGAGGGAGACCATGGCTAGAAACAGGTTTTCAGGTGTAAGCAGGGTACCGGTAGCTGAGAAAACATTCTCAGCTTTAGAGGAGAGAGCTTGCAAACTCCCCATGTTACCGGCATAGTAGAGTTTTGTTGTTCATTCTCCTTCCCCGGAGGAGGGGATGGCTGTATCAGGAGTCGCTCTGGAATCCATTCGGCTGGCCAGCAGAAGGGTGGTGGCTGTCTCTGGGTCATGATATGGTTTTACTAGTCAAGCAGGAATCCAAAGTGGACCTGTAGGAGACAAAACAGCCGCATACCCTCGCCCCCATGTTAGCAACTCCACAGGTCCTTGCCAGACAGAGGAATTTTGAGGATTTTTATAGAGGACCTGTGGGTGAGGCCGAGTGTCAGGGGGAATAAAATGTCGTTCTGCAGCAGTGCGGCCATCTTTGTTAACTGATAGAAAATTAAAAGTAAAGAGAGCTTTGGCAAGTCTTTCATTCTGGTCACTTAGTCTGGACCCATCATCTCCCCCCTTTTGTATATTTAAAAGATGTTTAAGAGTATGATGGGCATGCTTAATTATGGCTTGGCCCTGTGGGTTATAAGGAATGCCAGTGGTATGAAGAATATTCCAAGTGGCACAAAATTGTTGAAATTTAGCAGAAGTATATGTAGGACCATTATCAGTTTTAAGGGCTTGGGGGCATCCCATAGTTGCAATGGCTTGGGTGAAGTGATGACAGGCGTGAGTAGAACGTTCCCCAGAAAGGGCTGTAGCATAAAGAAACTCAGAACATGTATCTATGGACACATGGAGCTATTTAAGTTTCCCAAAGGGAGAATAGTGTGTTGCATCCATTTGCCACAATTCATTGGCTACTAGACCAAGTGGGTTGATGCCAGCAGCAAAGGACGTGGGAGAAAAGCATTGGCAGTCAGGACAGGTGCGAATAATTTGTTGTGCTTCAGTAAGAGAGATAGAAAATTGTTTTTGAAGTCCCCGTGCATTTTGATGAAAGAAATTATGAGAAGTTCGTGCATTAGAAAAGGCAGAGCCAGCAAGTAAATCGGCACAAGAACTGCCGTCAGAAAGAGGTCCTGGTAAAGGTGTATGAGAGCGCATATGTACTACAAAGAAGGGAGAGTTACGGTTATTAAGTAAGGTTTGAAGCCTTTTGAACAGAGTAAATAACCATAATCAGAACTAAAGCGGAGAGTTGCATCGCTAATATGTTGAATGGTGTGGACAACATAAGCAGAATCAGCAATTGAACTGAACAGCATTGATTTAAAAATTTCAAAGGCAGCAACAGCTGCTGATAGCTCAGCATGCTGTGTAGTGGAAGCCCTTTGTGTAATGAAATGTTGCCAGGCACCGTCTGTTTGCCAAGTGACCGCTCCTTTTCCAGTTTTTCCTGATCCATCTATAAAGGTGGTAGGAGCGTTAGCATGAGGTGAAGGAGAGAGCATAGTAGAAAGTTGTAAAGGAAGAAGCTGTAGGGTAGAGAGTGGCTTTGCAGTGGAATAAGAATAAATTATTTGTCCAGTAAAATCAGCCAAAGCGATCTGGAGCTCTTCAGAATTGAGAAGAGCATGGTCAAAAGTTGTTTTCGTTACCCCAAAGTATATAAAATGAGGGTCAGAACCCAAAAGTTGTTTAGAGCAAGTATTCCCCTGCATTAATAGATTAATGCGCTGAGAGAAGTGTGTAAACAATTGTTGTGGAGGGCGATAAGAAAGAAAAAGCCACTCAAGTGCTCCAAAATCAGGAGTAAACTGACAGAGCACGCCTGTAAGACTATGAGGAGTATTTAATAGGAGAAGGTAAACAGGATGATTTATCTGTAAAGGAGTCAAAAATTTCTCTTTAATGGCTTGGTTAACAAGTGTTAATTCATGGCATGCCTGGGGAGAGAGTGTTCTCATAGAGGTAGAGCAGGGTCACCCTTAAGGGTCTCAAATAAGTTGGTCAGCTGAGAAGTTGTTATACCGAGTGAAGGTCGCAGCCAATTAATATGACCAAGGATTTTCTGGAGGTCATTCAGAGTTAATGTCTTGGGAATTATAATTTCTGGTGTTTTAGGGCGAATGATATGGGCGTCAAGATAGTATCCCGAATAGTGCCACGGGGTGAAAGACTGAACCTTTTCAGGGGCTATTTGTAAGCCAAAACTTTGTAACGCTTGTTGAACAGAGACTAGAAGTGAATCAAGTTGTTCTGGTTTGGGATGGGCTAGGAGAATGTCTCCATATAGTGATATATAAGACAGGAGGGAAAGGCTCTTTGGACTGGTTTGAGAGCCTTATCAACATAATATTGACAAATAGTTGGGCTATTGACCATGCCCTGTGGGAGAACAGTCCACTCATACCATTGCACAGGATGGCAATTATTCACAGAAGGAACTGAGAAGGCAAATTTAGCACAATCATCGGGATGGAGTGGGATGGTAAAAAAACAATCTTTAAGATCAATAATGATAATGTCATATGTTTGAGGAATACAGGCCGGATTGGGAACTCCTGGCTGAAGTGGTCCCATAGGGACAAGACGCTGATTAACAGCTCGTAAGTCATGTAGGATTCTCCATTTTTTGGATTTTTTAGGGATACAAAAAATAGGTGTGTTCCAAAGGCTGCAGGAAGGCCGTATGTGTCCGGCCTCTAACTGTTCTTGGACAAGTCTTTTAAGGTGTTCTATTTTTTCTTCTTTAATGGGCCACTGCTCAACCCAAACAGGAGGGCCAGGTATCCAGGTTAATTTTAACAGAGGGTCTGTTTGAGCAGTGGCCCCTATGAAAAATCCTGAGGGGTGCCAATTTGAACATTCCACTGGGAGAGTAAATCTCGTCCCCATAATATAGTAGGCAGAGGAAGGATAAAGGGACAGATAGAAGCGGACTGTCCATCAGGGCTATAGCAAACAATGGGAAGTGTACTTTGGAAAGGACACTGTGCTCCCCCAACTCCTGTGAGGGCCTCGGCAGTCTGTCTCTTGGGCCAAGAAGAGGGCCAGGAGTCTGAGGAGAAAATGGTTACGTCTGCTCCAGAGTCTACAAGCCCTTTAAACATGCGGTCATTGACTTGAACAGTAAGATATTGTCAGGAAGATTGTAACTTAGTAACCCAAAAAGCGTCAGTACTGCCGAAATCCCCAGCCTGTCTTGGGGTAGTGCGAGCAAAGGGGACTGCAAAGGGAAGTAAAATTAACTGTGCTGTCTTAACAGAGGGAGTAATGTTCCAATAAGAGAGACTGGAAACCATAATTTTAATTTGACCTTCGTAATCAGAGTCTATTACACCAGGATGAACAGTCAGACCTTGAGATGTAATACTACAGCGACCCATTAGGAGTCCTAAATATCTTTGAGGCAGTGTCCCCAACCCTGTGTTGCTATAAGAAAAAGTTTTCCTGCCTCATCTATTATAGCCCCTTCTGCTAAGGGTAAATCTAGACCTGCACTCCCTTCCGTGGCTGCCTTTAAATCATTGACTCGCAAACGTTGCTGTTTGGAGTCTATTCTGTGGTCTCTACACTCCACACTCGGGGGCTCTCTGGATTTTTTGGGGCGTGAGAGCTCTTGCCCCTCCTCCTGTTTCCCGACTTAAAGTTGTTCTGATTGTTGTTAGGTTGGTTTTTGCACTGGTTAGCCCAGTGAAAGCCTTTGCCACAGCGGGGACACTTTCGGTTTGGGAACTTAGCATGACTATTTTTACCCTTAGAACTGTGGCAGTTTTTTAAGAAATGTCCTGGTTTGCCACATCCGTAGCAGGTGACAGTGGCAGTGGATGGACGGGGAGCTGCTGCTAATATCTGTGCCTTATGAGTTTCTGTGCCAACATTTTGACATGCCTTAATCATATTAGCTAGAGTGGGATTTTGTCCCCTTAGAGGAGCTAAAACAGCCTGACGGCATTAGCATTTTCATAGGCAAGTTGGATACAAAGAATTTCAGCTGCTTGTTGATTATCTACTTGTTGGGAAATGGCCATTTGGAGGCGGTTGATAAAATCAATGTAAGGCTCATTCGCCACTTGACGAATAGTGGCAAATGAGCCGGTGGGCGTCTTGGAATCAGGGATTTTTCTCCAGGCTTTGGTGGCAGCATCAGAGGCTTGAGTGAATGCTCGTCTGTCCATCTGGGCTTGGGCCTGAGGAGAGGAATAGGGCCCACTACCTATTAGCATGTTAACACCGATAGGAATGTTATGGTTTAGATTATCCATCACACAAAGGCGACAATGTTCTTGATACTCTTGGCTCCATACACTAAACTGAGCAGGGGTTAAAATTGTTCACATCAAAACATTCCAATTCCAGGGGGTCATTTCTATAGTCTGTCCCAAGGCCTCTACTGTTCCCCTTGTAAAGGAGCTTTGTAAACCATTCTCTACCATGATTTTATGGAGCTCCTTTAGAACGTGAAAGGGAAGGCCATCATGACGAGGTGGCCCGGCTCCCCGGATGACAGGAAAAGCAGAAAGCCCTTCCTTCTCACAGCCCTCTCGCAAGCACCTCTCTATAACGGACTCATGTTGTGAGGAAGCAGTCTCAGGAGGTGCAGAGGGAGGAGGAGGAGGACCAGAGTCAGTTTCTTTATTAGAGGAGGGAGCCGAGGGAGCTGCTTGTAGGGGTTGCAGGGCAAGGCGGCAGTGATGCTGCGCAATAAGAACTGAAGCAGGGGTGTTCATGTCACGAATGATGTTACCAATACGTTCCCAAGCTTCTACATCAAGGTTTCCCTGCAAAGGATACCAAGGACAGGCAGACTCAATTAAAAGAAGAAGTTGGGTAAGAGCTTCTTCTGACACTTTAAGCTTAGAGGCTTTTAACAACCCTAATAACTGGGTTTTGTGTTGACGCTGTTCAGGAGAAAGAGAATTCCCCATAGTGAAGATGGAAACAGAAACGAAAGGGAAAGAAAAGTTCAAAGAGGAAAACAAAAGCTCCTGACCTGAAGCAATCCCTCAGGAGCGGTCGGGAAAGCCCCGCAGCTCTGGGGCTAAAGCAGCCTGATCTGAGAGCGCCCGGGGAGATTACGCCTGTGGAAAGACCCCAGTGCCCTCGGCTGTGAAGGCAGCCTGAAACGGACGCGTCCTATACTCACCACCTGAAGGCACTGAGTGCGAGGGTATCTACAGCTCTCCCCTAACACGTGGCACCATCTGTCACAGCGGCGACGGTTGTCGGGGCTGCAGAGACAGTAACCAATGCCACAACTCTTACAGAGAAGTGGGGCCAGGAGGGTCACTCTGAGGAGTTGAACCCCGGCTTCAGTCCCAGGAGTTTATTTTATAGTCAGTACAGCAAGCAGTGAAGCAAATAACAGAACAATGGGCTTTGGGTGAGTAACAATAAGTTTCAAGCAAGGGAGAAGGAATTCAGGTAAACAAGCCAATCAGTAACAGGACAATAGGTTTGGGAAAACAAGTCGTGCCTAATCTCTTTCTCATCGCTGACAAGTCTCCAACATGTTGTATACAGCATAGAGGCTTGTGGGCTGCAGTTGTCAATAGTGCAGCCTTGTTTAAATGGCATATATCCCCACAAATTCTAACCCACAATAAAAGGCCAGACTTACTGGCCTGACAGAGACTGGAGAAACCCTGAGAGTATGGCCCCCTGACACCCTTTTAGCTCAGTAATGAAGTCACTCCTGAGGTTCACCCTTCAGCCAAAGATTAGACAGGCCCGTAAAACAAAACAAGACTGAAGTGGTACACCAGCCCAGGGGTGTGGACTAGAATGCAGAAGGGGACAGGAAAGCTGGTAACAGGGAATCCAAGGTCAGGAAGGGAGAGTGCTGACATGTCGTGGGGATGGTAACCAATGTCACAAAACAATATGTGTACTAATTGCTTAATAAGAAACTAGTTTGTTCCGTAAACCTTCATCTAATGAACAATTAAAAAGAAAAAAAAAAAGGAACATGAAGATGACCAATGCAAAAACCAAAAGAATAACAAGATCTGGGTGACTGCCTTTTTCCCCTTCATATATTCATCTTTTTTAGTCTTTAAGGTCTTGTTTTCCTTTTCATCCATGAAAAATCTGCCCTCTAAAATCGTCAGCATCTCTCTTCAAGAAATATATTTATTCCTCTAGCTTAATTATCTTGTCTTCATAAGTCATTTACTTTCCTTTGCTTCAGTTAGAATAAAAAGACTGAAGAGTATTTTTAGATACTCTGGTTCTACCTTCACTTTCTAGGCAAACTTGATTCTTAGAGACAAAGTACATTTAAATACTTTTTTGGCCTTTTGGTTTGCCATCATTTGTTTGAATTGTTTCTCTACATTAATCAAATCAAATAATGTATTTTCTTTAAAATTAGAGACCCCATTTAATTTTTATTTGTTTATGAACAAAATCCTGCATTTTGCGGGGGGTGGGGCGAGCTCAGATGAACTAGTGTAGTTGTCTGAAATCAAGGTGAGAGTTTATGTAATGGGCAAAATCCATTGCAAGTTGCAATCATGGGAATGGATGATTTTTTTTTTTTAATTTGGGGAAGTGTTTGTAGCTTTATCCATCGAGGTTTGACATTAAGATGTAAAGTTAGAACCTCGATAGAGATACACCACATGAGGTGAAATGTAGCTATTTTTACAGCTTTATGCCCAGATCTTGTGACCAATGATTTGATTGAGAAATAGAGTAAAGGCTGCAAGATTTTTTCAAAATTCTACCTATTTCAAAGTAAGCCTTTTGGGCGAAGCAGAAGAACCAGACCAGTTGTGTGGAGTCAATTTCAACTTATGATGATCCAGTGTGTGTCAGAGTAGAGCTGTGCTCCCTAGGGTTTTCAGTCGCTAATTTTTTGGAAGTAAATTGCCAAGCCTTTCTTCCAAGATACCTCTTCATGAACTTGCACCACCAACCTTTCTGCTAGCAGCCAAGCGCTTAACCATTCATACCACCCAGGAACTCTCTTTCTCTCTCTATATATAGATATATATACATGCATACACAGACACATATATATGTATGCATATATATATACATAGGTTGTTGTTAGGTGCCATCTAGTTGGTTCTGACTCACAGCAACCCTATGTACAACAGAATGAAACACCGCCTGGTCCTAAGCCATCCTTACAATTGTTGCTGTATTTGAGACCATTGTTGCAGCCACTGTGTCAGTCTATCTTGTTATTTATATACATGTACATATTAATTTATTTATTTTATTCACCTAGGCTCACTTATTGTTAGTATTTTGCCAAATTTGCTACATCTCTCCCTCTACATGCACATATTCATACACACACATCTGTATGCATATGCATGAATGTATTATATACACAATATATGCATATAATATAGATATGTGAATATATAATATATACATTTTTTAGGAACTGTTTGTAAATAAAATGTATGCCTGAAAACGTTAGCATAGATAATGTATCTCCTAAGAACAAGGGTATTCTCTTACTTAACTGTGGGATTACCAAATTCAGGATGTTTAGTCTTGACGGAAGACCAGACAAGTTGTGAAATGACATCAAGGACATCATACACAAAGAAAGCAAGAGGTCATTAAAAAGACAGGAAAGAAAGATAAGACCAAAAGAGATGTCAGAAAAGATTCCCAAAACTTGCTCTTGAATGCTGGGTAGCTAGCTAAAGCAAAAGGAAGAAATGGTGAAGTAAAAGAGCTGAACAGAAAATTTCAAAGGGTGTCTTAAGAAGACAAAGTAAAGTATTATATTGAAATGTGCAAAGATCTGGAATTAGAAAACCAAGAGGGAAGAACACACTCAGCATTTCTCATGCTGAAAGAACTGAATTAAAAATTCAACACTCCAGTTGCAATGTTGAAGGATTCTACTGGGAAAATATTAAATGATGCAGGAAGCATCAAAAGAAAATGGAAGGAATACAGATCATCGTACAAAAAAGAATTGGTCAACATTCAACCATTTCAGGAGGCAGCATACGATCAAGAACCAATGGTACTGAAGGAAGAGGCCCAAGCTGTACTGAAGAGAATGGTGAAAAACAAAGCACCAGAAATTGAGGGAATACCAATTGAGACGTTTCAACAAATGGATGCAGCACTGGAGGTGCTCATTTGTCTATGTCAAGAAATTTGAAAGACAGCTTCCTGGCCCACCAACTGGAAGACATCCATATTTGTGCCTTCCAAAGAAACATGATCCAACAGAATGCAGAAATTATTGAACAATATCATTAATATCACACACAAGTAAAATTTGGCTGAAGATTATTCAAAAGCTGTTGCAGTAGTACATGGATAGGTAAATGCCAGAAATTTAAGTCTGGTCCTGGACAGAGCTGGAGAAAAATGTAGAACAAAATTCTGACTCACAAAAAAAGATCAGACTTACTGGCCTGATAGAGACTGGAGAAACCCTGAGAGTATGGCCCTGGACACCCTTTCAGCTCAGTAATGAGTTCACTCCCGAGGTTCACCGTTCAGCCAAAGATTAAACAGGCCCATAAAACAAAATGAGACTAAAATGGCACACCATCCCAGGGACAAGGACTAGAAGGCAGGAGGGGATGGGAAAGCTGGTAATAGGGAACCCAAGGTCGAGAAGGGAGAGTGTTGACATGTCGTGGGGTTGGTAAGTAATGTCATAAAACAATATGTGTACTACTGTTTAATGAGAAACTAGTTTGTTCTGTAAACATTTATCTAAAGTCCAATAATAAAAAAAAAAAAAAAAGGAAAGATATTCAAGTCAAATTTGGAAGAGGACATGCAACAAGGGATATCATTGCTGATGTAAGATGGATCCTGGCTGAAAGCAGAGAATGCTAGAAAGATGTTTCCTGTGTTTTATTGGCTCTGCAAAGGCATTTGACTGTGTGGATCATAACAAATTATAGATAACACTGTGAAGAATGGAATTTCAGAACACTTAATTGTGTTTACGATGAATCTGTACATGGACAAAGAGACAGTCATCCAAACTGAACAAAGGGATACTGCGTGGTTTAAAGTCAGGAAAGGTGTGCATCAGGGTTGTATCCTTTCACCATACTTTCTCAATCTGTATGCTGAGCAAATAATCTGAGAAGCTGGACGAAATGAGGAAGAACACAGCATCAGGATTAGAGTAAGACTCATTACCAACCGCTATAAGCAGATAACACAACCCTGCTTGCTGAAAGTGAAGAGGACTTGAAGCACTTACTGATGAAGATCACAGATTATAGCCTTCAGTATGCATTGCACCTCAACATAAAGAAAACAAAAATCTGTGCAACTGGACCAAAAACAACATCATGATAAACGGAGAAAAATTTTTTTTTTTTTACTTTATTTTATTTTATTTTATTTTATTGTACTTCAGGTGAAGGCTTACAGAACAAATAGTTTCTCATGAAACAGTAGTACACATGTTGTTTTATGACACTGGTTAACAACCCCACAACATATCAACCTTCTAAATTCTCAACCTAAACGGAGAAAATTTTGAAGTTGTCAGGGATTTCATTTTACTTGGATCTACAATCAATACCCATGAAAGTGGCAGTCAAGAAATCAAATTATGTATTGCATTGGACAAATCTGCTGCAAAAGATGATTTTCACGTGTTGAAAAGCAATGATGTCACTTTGAAGACTAAGGTGTGCCTGACCAAAACCATGGTATTTTCAACTGATGCATATGCATGCAAAACCTGGACAATGAATAAGGAAGACCAAAGAAAAATTGATGCCTTTGAATTATAGTGTTAGCAAAGAATATTGACTATACCATGGACTGTCATTAAAATGAACAAATCTGTCTTGGATGAAGTATATAGACTGAATGCTCCTTAGAAGCAAGGATGATGAGACTTCATCTCATGTACTTGGATATGTTATCAGAAGGGACCAGTCCTGGAGAAGGACATAATGCTTGGTAAAGAAGAGGGTCGGCAAAAAAGAGAAAGACTCTCAATGATATGGATTGACACAGTGGCTGCAACAATAGGCTCAAGCATAAAGCATAACAATGACTGTGAGGATGGTGCAGGAGCAGGCAGTGTTTCGTTCTGTTGTACGTGGGGTTGCTAAGCGTCAGAATTGACTTGACAAAACCTAACAACAACATCATTATTTAATACTGTTATCTAATTTATAGTCCATACTTAATTTTTTCTGATTGTAGCAAAATTGTCCTTTATAGATTTTTTTTTCTCAACATAAGATCCAATACCAGCTCAAGCACTGCATTTAGTTGTCATATCGCTTTAACCTCTTCTAATCTGGTAAAGATGCTCAGCTTTCTCTTCTCTTTTATAACATTGACATTTTTGTAGAGGCTCAATGTTCTGTAGAATGTTCCTCAGTTGTGTTTGTCTGTTTCTTCATTATTTAAAAGATTCTCTTGTGATTTTATTCCTATTTTAGCTTTGCCTATAATACCAAGCTTTGAAGCACTATGTAGTTCAAGGTCAGCTCTATTGGCCCATACACTAAGTTCCCTGTAGTTGGCATTTGCTAAGATCTGCACCTGAATCCTTCCCCCTATAAAAAAGACACTTACCTCAACAATGTACCAAACATTGCAGTGATGTACCAAGGTTAAAATCCTGCATGCCTGCTGAAGCCTGAGACTTAAAGCCACTTACCCAGGCTGTATGCATTAAAAGTCATCTGCATAA
This sequence comes from Dugong dugon, assembly GCA_030035585.1. Taxonomy (NCBI): domain Eukaryota; kingdom Metazoa; phylum Chordata; class Mammalia; order Sirenia; family Dugongidae; genus Dugong; species Dugong dugon. Next base: position 98,342,218 of record CM057462.1, read on the forward strand.
TTGGGAAAGACCATCTGCCTAGTATAATATAAGCCACCACAAACCACCATGGTAAAAAAATACCTAAATGGACTATGCTTACTAATGCTCCACAAAAGCCTAACGTCTTTTGCCCTGACCAGTTCAGGAGTCCCAATCTTTCAATGTTATGTTTGCCTCCAAATTTAATCTTTTGCTTATTTCCCAAGGACCCCAGTCCAATGTATTCACAGAGTTCAATGTTTGAGTATTTGAGCCTAAAGATGTCTTTTTGCATAATAATAGCCTATTGTCTCCTGTGAGGGGCTACCTTTTGTAAAGACAACTATGAAAAGTTACCTCTAGTTTCAGTTGGATTATCCACCTACCTAAAAAACTGTTGCCCTTGAGTCATCGTAGGGATCTATGGGACAGAGTAGAATTTCCCTATAGGGTTTCCCAGGCTGTAATCTTTGCCAAAGCAGACTGTCACATCTTTCTCCCATGGAGTGGCTGATGGGTTTGAACCGCTCACTTTTCAGTTAGCAGCCAAGAGCTTAATCACTGCACCACCAGTCCTCCTTATCCACCTACATAGACAAAGTCAAATTTTATATTTTAGGAAGTTTTAATCACAAGTTTGGTTAGCCAAAAAATTAGACATTTAAACAGAAGCACTCCTTAACTGATGGGCTGAGCCTCAAGGGCACTCATTAGACCCTAGACTTTGACATCCATGAAAAAGAATAGCAGGCACTGAGAGTACAGATGTGTTGTTGTTGCTGTTGACAGAAAAAGACCCTGCAGCGTTGGAAAAGAGAAATGGAAATGATGAACAAATCAACCCAGAGAACAGGTGCTGACATGTATCTTCCTATCAGATGGAACACTTCCTTTACTTGTGTGACAAGGAAATTGAGAACAGAACTCAAAGCAACATTACACAAAAACGAAATCTCAAAAAAGAACACAGAGAGGCATAAAAGTGATAGATGAAGAGGCCAGAAGAGGTGGCCTGATCAAACAGCTCGAAAACTGTTGTGACTGAGGCCATGTGATGGTGTACTCCTGGCTGCTGCTGCTGCTGCTGTCCTCTGGCAACTTCACCTCAGCTGGCTCCTGCATTGAATGAGGTCGTAATGTAGAGTTCTTTGTGGTGGACTACAAGGAATCTTTCAGTTCAAACGTGGATTTAAAGAGCCCTGGATTTCTAACCAGGAATAAAGTGGAAAACTAGGACTAGCACACTTATTTTAGCACATCATAATGCTCCCTGTTCCAACGCACAGAATTGTCCAAAAAGGATATTAGTCAGCAGTTCTCAGAGTTTAATCTGGGGGCCTCCAGAAGTCCTTGAGACTCTTTAAGAAGGTCTGTGCAGCCAAAACGATTTTTAAACTAACACTAAGACATTGTTTGTCTCTTTTACTTTTATTCTCTCATGAGTATATAATGAAATTTTACTGAGACTGCCTGATGTGTAATGACTTAACTCTGATAGCTAATGGAATGTGTGCTTATATATTCTAGAATTTTCTAAAGTTGTAGATTTAGAGTATACATATATACTTTTTCAGGGATTAACTCGGTTTGTTCTCAGTGCTTTTACTTTGTTATTACTGGCTACCTGCTACCTCCCATAATTTCTCTAACCATATTATCAACTAATAAATCATGATTTTGAAATACCAAGGGTTGTCTTTTGCCTTTTTAAAAATTGTGATAGTTTATTCTGGAATTTCAAAATGATGATTTATTAGATGATACGTTTACAGCGATTAAGGTGCATGGCCGTAGCATCAAGCTGTACTATTAGTCATTGTGTTTTCTTCCGTCATACACTTACGGTTAAAAAAAAAATTCTTCCTTTAAAAATGTCCTTGGGACAGTTGTAAAACTTACTAATGTTGTTAACTATTGGCCCTTGGGTACTTCCTTTTTAATATTTTGTTTGACAAAATGAGAAGTCCACAAAAAGAAGTTCTGCATACCAAAGTACAATGATTGTCTCAAGGAAAAGCGCTAGTGTGATTATTTGAGTTGTGAGGTAAACTAGCTGCTTTCATCACGGAGCAACAGAAAGACCAACTATGGCTATTCGGACTTAGGAATTTGGCAGGCATTTTCTCAAAAACTAACAGTGAGTATATCACTTTAGAGAAAATAACTGACAGTACTGGTTGCCAATGATAAAATTTGAACTTTCAAACAAAAATTAGTTTTGGAAAACTCATATCCACCAGTATGAGTTTAAAACTTCAAAATACTTAAAAACTTTTCTGATGAGCTCAGTGATTATATTAAGTCATGTCATTTATTGATATTATAATGAAATGTGTCCACATTTGGAAATACACATTAAGTTAATGAAACAATATTTTCCAAATGACTAATATATAATGTTACAAAACCGTATATGGATAAAAAATTGACTCAGTGCAAATAGACAAATGACTTTAGTGTAACAGAGTTCATTGATATGGTTTCAGATTCTACAGTGCAACTGACATTTAAGAGATTACCACTTGTGGAGTTTTGGTATAGTATCAAAGAATATCTATACATTGTCTGAAAATGCTATTGAAATACTCCTCTTTTCAAACTCTTATCTCTATGAAGCTGGATTTTCTTCATATACTTCAACCAAAACCACATTTTGCAGTTGATTGAATGTAAAAGCAGATAAGAAAATCTAACTTTCTTCTATTAAGCCAGACATTAAAGCATTAAAAAGATTTGTAAAAATGTGATGTGATGCCATTCTTCTCTCTTATTTTTTGTTGTTTTGGAAAATATATTATTTTTAAAAGAATGGATTTTTGTTTTAACTTTCAATAGAGTAAATATAGATAAACGTGATTAAAATAAACAAAAGCTCTTTGGGGTCCTCAGTAATTTTTACCAGTATAATTGGGTCATGAGACCAGAAGTTGAGAACTGCTATTAATAACCACTCTTCATTCAGATAACAAAATAATTAAGCACTTCTTATGTATTAAGCATTATGCTAGGTGTCAAAGTATCAGAAAAAAAGAAGGAACTTGCACTTAAGATGTATATTGTTGGGCATCTAAAAGAAAAAAAAAAATGGAAGATATTTGACCTTATTCCTGCACCAACAACGTGAACTACAGTATTAACATATAACATGTACTGATTGCCTACACTATGTCATGTGTTTTGTATACAGTATTTCTAATTTTCACTAGATCTCTGTAAAGTATACCAATTTGTAAGATGAGGAAGATGAGACTTAAACCCATGAATACATAGCTATTTATAGGCAAAGCCATGAATTAAATATTGATGTGTCTGTTTTAAAATTGCAGATTGCTTCCTTAAGCAAAACTTGTACTTACACTCTAAACTACAAGAAATGCTTAAGTAGAAGTTTGATGACCCAATAAGAAAGATGTTGTGTAAAATTTTTGTGTATCAGACGTGGTTGGACTAATGAGCATTTAGGTATTATCGAAACCAGAGATATTACGATTCAAAGATTTATTTTTGTTGTTAATATGGTGTCTTATGTTGACAGACATTTGAATTTAAAACTAAAGTTACTTTCTTGGGATGCATCCACATGATCGAAATGTAATACATTATTATCCTTTATAAATACCAATGGACTTGGTGTGCTAATATCAGATCTTGGCCTGATTTTCTTATAGTTATTATCCTGGCTTTATCACAATACTTGAGAATTGTTCCTTCTTCCACTGTTTTCTGAAAAAGTTTGTATAAGGGAAGAATTATTTCACTGTTAAATATTCATTAGAATTCACCAGTGAGCCCATCTAAGACTAGAGTTTTATTCGTGGAAATGTTTTTAATTACAAGCCCGATTTCTTAATCAGATATAAGGTATTCAGATGTTCTATTTATCATGTGTTGAATTTTGGCAATTTGAATCCTACAAGAAATTTATCTATTTTATCTAAGTCATTGGAATTATCGACAAAATTATTCAGAATATTTCCTTATTATAGCCTAAAAATCTGTGCAGGATCTGTAGTGATGATTCTCTTTCATTTCTTATATTGTTAATTTTGCATTATTTTTTCTTGATAAGTATGGTTAGAGCTTTATTAATTTTAACATGAATAACCTTTTGGCTTTGATGATTTTCTTTATCGTTTTCTTATTAAGATTGATTTTTGTTCTTATCTTTATTATTTCCTTTATTCTACCTGCTTTAGGTTTAAATTGTTCTTGTCTTTCTAGGTAAAACTTAGATCATTTATTTTATGATGTTCTTCTTTTTTTAATGTAAGCATTTACAGGTATAAATTTCTCTCTAGCCATTGATTTATCAGCATCACACAAATTTCGATGTGTTCTGTTTTCATTTTTCCAAATATTTTCAAATTTTCTTTGATCCATGGGTTATTGAGAAGGATATTGTTACTAAATATTTGTAAGTTTTCCAGATATCATTTTTTTATTGACTACTAATTTAATTTCACTGTGGTCAGATAATATACTCTAAGATTTCAAGCTTTTGAAACTTCTTACTACTTGTTTTATGGTCCTGCATATGTTCTATCTTAGTTGAATTCTGTGTGCACTTGAAAATAATGTACATTCTGCAGTTGTTGGGTTCTATAAATATCAATAATGTTAAGGTGATTGATGGTGTTTTCAGATCTTCTATAAGCTCCTGATTTTTATTTGTTCTATCAATCACAGAGAGGGGTATTAAAATCTCCAACTATGATAATGAATTTGTCTATTTCTCTTCAGTTTTTTCAGTTTTTATTTCATATATTCTGAAGACCTGTTAATTAAATGCATACCTGTTTGAGGTGGTTCTGTCTTATTGATCAATGAACCCTTTTGTCATTTTGAAATATCCTCTCTTTATCTCTTCTAATACTCCTTGTCTTAAAGTTTATTGTGTCTGATATTAATCACCACTTAAATTATGTTTACTATAAAAAAATTTTGTTGAAGAAACTATCCATTATCCAATGAAGTGTCTTTGCATCTTTGTCAAAAATCAATTAGCCATATTTACATAAGTCTATTTCTGTATTCTGTATTCTCTTCCATTCATCTATGTGTCTATTCTTTCATCAGTGCAACACTATCTTACTTATTGTAGCTTGAAATTAGGTATGTGCTTCTGCCAGATTTGTTCTTTTGAAAACTGTTTTGGCTATTCTAGAGTCTTGACCTTTCCATATAAATTCTACAATCAGCTTGTTTACATCAACAAAGATTCTTCTGGAATTTAAATGGCATTGCATTAGACTAATGGGTCTATTTATTTGCCTTAAAGAGACTATTGGTAGAATTATGGACCAATAAGCAACATCATAATAAAAGGAGTAAAAATTGAAGTTGTCAAGGATTTCATTTTACTTGAATCCACAATCAATGCCCACGGAAGCAGCAGTCAAAAAAATCAACGGATGCATTGCATTAGGCAAATCTGCTGCAAAAGATCTTTTTTAAGTGTTAAAAAACAAAGATGCCATTTTGAGGACTAAGGTGTGCCTGACTCAAGCCATGGTATTCTCAATGGCCTCATATGCGTGCAAAAGCTGGGAAATGAATAAGGAAGACTGAAGAAGAATTGATGCCTTTGAATTGTGGTGTTGATGAAGAATATGGAATATACCATAGAGTGCCAGAAGAATGAACAAATCTGTCTTGGAAGTATAGCCAGAATGCTCCTTAGAAGCGAGGATGGCGAGACTTCGTCTTATGTACTTTGGACATGTTATTAGGAGGGACAAGTCCCTGTAGAAGGACATCATGCTTGGTAAAGTAGAGGGTCAGCAAAAGAGAGGAAGACCTTCGATGACATGGGCTGACACAGTGGCTTCAACAAGGGGCTCAAACGTGGCAACATGGTGCATGACCAGGCAGTGTTTTGTTCTATTTTATATAGCGTCTCTATGAGTCAGAACCGACTTTGAGGGCACCTACCAACAACAATGGCATCTGAGGTGACTTGACCTCTTAAATATGCTGAATATTTTGATTCATGAAAATAATATGTTTCTCCATTTATTTAGATCTTTTCTGCTTTTTTTTTTTTGGAATTTTTTTATCCTACAGATTTTGTGCATATTTGTTAGATTTATACTAAGTTTATTCATTTATAAGGGCTATTATAAGTGATATTGTTTTCTTAATTTTGGTGTCTAGTTTTTCATTGTTGGTATGTAGCAGTATTATTAATATTTGCATATTGACTTTGTATAATGTGAACTTGCTAAACTCACTTAATAGTTCTAGTTTCCCCGGAATTACCTACAGAGACAACCATGCTGTCTTCAAATGGGGAGAGTTTTATTTCTTCTTTTATTTTATTTGCATACCTTTAATTACTTTTCTTGCTTTATTGCACCATCTAGGACTTTCAGTATGATGTTGAATAGGAATACTGAGGTAGGCATCCCTAATAGAGGGAGCAAGTATTCAGTCATTCACCGTTAAATACAATGTTTTTTGTAGATTTTAATGGAATTACTTTATCAAGTTAAGGAAGTTTCCTTCTATTCCTAGTATTCTGAGAGCTTTTATCATGATAGGTGCTAAATTTTGTGAGTAACATCTTCTGCATCAATTGATAGGATTTTGTGATTTTTCTATTTAGTCTATAAATATGGTGCATTGCATTGACTGGTTTTCAAATATTCAGTCAGCCTTGCATTCCAAAATAAACCCACTTGGATTGGATGTGATCTATGTTCTTTTTATCTGTTGTAGTATTTGGTTTGTAATACATATTGGGAATTTTTGTATTTATGTTCATGAGGGATATTCATCTGAAGTTTTCCTTTTATTCTTTTTTTTTTTTTCCTGGTCTGGTTTTAGAATTTGGGTAATATTCAAAAACTCAAGTGAGTTGAGAAGTTTTCCCTCTGCATCTGTTTTCTGGAATATATTGTGTAGAATTTGGTGTTCTTTTTTCTTCAAAAGTTTGGTAGATTTTTACCAATGAGATCATTTGAGTGTGGAGTTTTTGGTTTTGTTTTATTTTTTGTGGTAACTTTTTAAATATGAATGTAATTTCTTTGATAGATATAGGATTATTCAGGTTATATATGTCTTCTTGAGTGATTTTGGCAGTTTACTGCTTTGAGAAACCTATTTCATCTTTTTAAACTTATATGCATGGAGTTGCTTATAGCATTCTCTTTTTATATTATTGTGTGTTTGGTTTATACTGATATCACTTCTATCATTCCTGATATTGGTAATTTGTGTTCTCGCTCTCTCTCACACATGTGCACAGACACACACACATACAAAAGAGTAGATGTTTATCTTTTTTTATTAATTTTATTCAAAGAGCCAGGTTTTTGTTTAACTTATTTTTCTCTTTTTTTTTTCTGCTTTCAACTTCATTGATATGTGCTCTTATCCTTTTCATTTTTGTTTCTGCTTGTTACGAGTATATTTTGCTCTTCTCCCCTGTTTCTTAAGGTTAAAATGTAGACTATTGATTTGAGATCTTTCTTCTGTATTAGAAGCATTTGATGGTATATATTTCCCTCTAGGAACTGCTTTAACTACATCCCACAAATTTTGATACATTATCTTCTCATTTTCCTTCGATTCAACATATGATGTTATTTCTCTTGTAAATTTCTCTTTGACCATTGTTTAATATCCAAATTTAAGAATTTTTTTAATGTCTCTCTGGTATTGATTCCTAATTCAATTCCATTCTGATCAAAGAACAAACTTTGTCTGATTTCAGTCTTTAAATTTGTTAAGATTTGTTTTATGACCCAGGATTTGCCTTTTTGTGTGTGCATTTGGAAGTAATGCAGATTTTGCTGTTGTTGCATATTCTGTGAATGTCAAAAAGATTGAGTAGGTTGATAGTGATCTGTATCCATGCTGATTTACTGTCTATGCTATTGATTACTGAAAGAAGAATGTTGAAAGTCTCCAACTATAACTGTAAATTGGTCCGTTTCTCATTGCAGTTCTATCAGTCTTGCTTCATGAATTTTGATTCTCTGTTGTCACATGTATATACATTTAAGGTTGTTGTTTCTTCTTGGTGAATTGACCTTTGTATCATTATGTGACATCTCTCTTTATTCTCAATAATTCTGCTTGTGCTGACATCTACTTTATCTAATATTAATATGTCTCCTCTAGCTTTTCTGATTAGCTTTTGCATGAGATATTTTCTTCATACAAGAACACCACTTTAACTTTTTACTTTTAACTTCCTCCTACACCGTTATATTTAAAGTCGTGTTCTTGTATACAACTTTTGGACATTTATTTATTTTTCTAAATCAAATTTGACAAATTCTGTCTTTTAATTGTTTTAATTGTCTTTTTAATTGTATGTTTAGATTATTTATATTTAACATAACTATTGAAATGCTTGAATTTATGTCTAGAATTTTATTGATTTCATTTTGTACTCTGTAGTTTTTATTCCCCTTTCTTGCCTTCTTTTGAATAATTTTAATTTTTAGTGTTACATTTTAACTATTGAGTTTTTTAAATTATATTTATTTGTTTATTTTTGTTTCTTTAGGGATTTATCAGATTTATTGCCTGAATATTAACTATTGAGAGTCTACTATACAGTATCTTTACCATTTCCCCTTTATGCTGTAGTTGTCATATGTATTACATCTACGTACATTAAAACACCTACCAGAAAATATTATTTTTTTTACTTTCAACAGTCATAAATATTTTACAGAACTTAGGACAAGAAAAATGTTTTAACACAATTACCCAGGTAGTTAGCATTTCTATTGCTGTTTCTTCATTTCTAGAATTCCTCTATCTGAAGTTCCTATCTATCTGGTCAGTTTCCTTTAACATTTCTTTTACAGTAAGTCTCTTTGTTTCTTCATTTGAGAATGTCTTTATCTCAACTTAATTTCTAGAACATACATTCTTTTGATATAGAACTCTGGGTTGACAGTTTTTTCCTTTGTTGTTGTTAGGTGCCGTCGAGATGGTTCTAAATCATAGTGACCTATGTACAATAGAAAGAAACATTGCCTGGTCATGCTCCATCCTCACAATTATTGCTATGTTTGAGCGCATTGTTGCAGTCACTGTGTCAGTCCATTTCATTGAGGGTCTTCCTCTCTTTTGCTGACCCTCTACTTTACCAAGCATGATGTCCTTCTCCAGGGAATGCTCCTTCCTGATAACATACGCAAAGTACATAACAAAAAGTCTCTCCAGCCTTACTTCTAAGGAGCATTCTGGCTGTACTTCTTCCAAGACAGATTTGTTCGTTTTTATGGCAGTCCATGGTATATTCAATATTCTTCGCCAACTATAATTGAAAGTATCAGTTCTCCTTTTGTCTTCTTTATTCATTGTCTAGGTTTGCATGCATATGAGGCAACTGAAAATACCATGGATTGGGTCAGGCGCACTTAGTCCTCAACGTGACATCTTTGCTTTTTAACACTTTAAAGAGGTCCTTTGCAGCAGATTTGCCAAAAATTTTCCTTTAGCACTTGACAAATCTTTCATTGATTTCTAACTTTTGTATTTCAGATGAAAACTCTACCATCATTTGATTTATTTTTCCTCTATAAATATTCTGTCATTTTTATTTGCCTACTTTCAAGATATTTATTTTGTCTTTGGTTTTCACCAGCTTCATTATCATGTGTCTGAGTGTGGAATTCTTTGAGTTTAAACTTTTGGTACACCTGCTATATTAATCTGTGAATTTATTGCTTGTACTAAATTTGGAATTTTGTCACTCTTTATTTCCTCAAAAAAATTTTTTTTCTCCACCACAAACTTTTCTCCTGTTGTTGTTAGATACCATTTAGCCAGTTCTGACTTATAGTGACCCTGTGTACAACAAAACACTGCCAGGCCATGCACCATCCTCACAATTGTTGCTGTGCTTGAGCCCATTGTTGCAGCCACTGTGTCAGCCCATCTCATTGAGGGTCTTCCTGTTTTTCACTAACCCTCTAATTTATCAAGCAAGATATCCTTCTCTAGGGACTGGTCCCTACTGATAACATGTCCAAAATATATGAGACAAAGTCTTGCCATCCTCACTTCTAAGGAGCATTCTGGCTGTGCTTCTTCCAAAACAGATTTATTTGTTCTTCTGACAGTCCATAGTATATTCAATATTCTTTGCCAACATCATAATTCAAAGGCATCAATACTTCTTCTGAATTCTTATTCATTGTCCAGCTTTCACATACATATGAGCCGATTGAAAACACCATCGCTTGTGTCAGGCACACCTTAGTCCTCAAAGTGACTGAATGGGTCACATAAACCAGAGACTTCATCACCTGGAGTATGCCATGTATTAGGGCTCCTAGCATTGTCCCTATTTTTTCTTCCATGATCTTTAACATTTTCAATTTTATATTTAAATCTTTGATCCATTTTGAGTTAGTTTTTGTGCATGGTGTGAGGTATGGGTCTTCTTTCAGTGTTTTGCAGATGGATATACAGTTACACCAGCACCATTTGTTAAAGAGACTGTCTTTTCCCCAGTTAATGGACTTTAGGCCTTTGTCAAATACCAACTGCTCACAGGTGGATGAATTTACATCTGGATTCTCAATTCTGTTCCATTGGTCTATGTATCTGTTGTACCAGTACAAGGCTGTTTTCACTACTGTGGCGGTATAATAGGTTCTAAAATCATTTAGTGTAAGGTCTCCCACTTTGTTCTTCTTGAGTAATGCTTTATTTATTCAGGTCCTCTTCCCTTTCCATATGAAGTTGGTGATTTCTTTCTCCATCTCATTAAAAAATGCCAGTGGAACTTGGATAGGGATTGCATTGTATCTGTAGATCGCTTTGGGTAGAATTGACATTTTCACTATGTTGAGTCTACCTATTCATGAGCAAGATATGTTTTTCCACTTATGCAGGTCTCTTTTAGTTTCTTGCAGTAGTGTCTTGTAGTTTTCTGTGTATAGATCTTTTATGTCTCTGGTTAGATTTATTCCTAAGTATTTTATATTCTTGGGGGCTACTGTAAATGGTATTGATTTGGTAATTTCCTCTTTGAGGTTCTCTTTGTTGGTGTAAAGGAATCCAACTGATTTTTGTATGTTTATCTTGTGTCCTGAAACTTTGCTGAAATCTTCTATTAGTTCCAGTAGTTTTCTTGTGGATTCTTTAGGGTTTTCTGTGTACAAGATCATATCATCTGCAAATAGAGATAATCTGACTTCTTCCTTACCAATTTGGATGCCCTTTATTTCTTTTTCTGGCTTAATTTCTCTGGCTAGGACCTCCAGCACAATGTTGAATGAGAGGGGTGATAAAGATCATCCTTGTCTGGTTCCCCTTCTCAAGGGGAATGCTTTCAAAGTCTCTCCATTTAGGATGATGTTGGCTGTTGGCTTTGTATAAATGCCCTTAATTATATTGAGGAATTTCCCTTCTATTCCTATTTTGTTGAGAATATTTATCATGAATGGGTGTTGGACTTTGTCAAATGACTTTTCTGCATCGATTGATAAGATCATGTGGTTCTTGTCTTTTGTTTTATTTATGTGATTGATTACATTGATTGTTTTTTTAATAATTTCTAATAATTCTTGTCTACTGCCTAGTTAGTGAATATCCCTCTCCCTCTCTCCCTCCCCACCCTCGTAACCGTCAAAGAATGTTTTCTCCTGTGTTAAACCTTTTCTTGGGTTCTTATTATAGTGGTCTTGTACAATATTTGTCCTTTTGTGACTAAGTTCACTCAGCATAATACTTTCAAGATTCCTCCATGTTATAAGATGCTTCACGGATTCATCATTGTTCTTTATCATTGTGTAGTATTCCATTGTGTGAATATACCATAATTTGTTTATCTATTTATCTGTTGATGGGCACCTATGTTGTTTCCATCTTTTTGCTATCATGAACAATGCGGCAATGAACATTGTTGTGCATGTATCTATTCATGCAGTGGCTCTTAATTCTCTAGGATATATTCCAAGGAGTGGGACTGCTGGATTGTATGGTACTTTTATTTCTAGCTTTTTAAGGAAGTGCCAAATCGATTTCCAAAGTGGTTGTACCATTTTACATTCCCACCAACAGCGTGTAAGTGTTCCAGCCTCTCAACAGTCTCTCCAGCGTGTATTATTTGGTGTTTTTTGGATTAATGCTAGCCTTGTTGGGGTGAGATGGTATCTCATTGTAGTTTTGATTTGCATCTCTCTAATGGCTAATGATTGTGAGCATTTCTTCATGTGTCTGTTAGCTGCCTGAATGTCTTCTTTGGCGAAGTGCCTGTTCATATCCTTTGCCCATTTTTTAATTGGATTGTTTGTCTTTTGGTTGTTGAGGTTTTGCAGTATCTTGTAGATTTTAGAGATTAGACGCTGATCAGATTTGTCATAGCCAAAATTTTTTTCCCAGTCTGTAGGTTGTTTTTTTACTCTTTTGGTGAGGTCTTTTGATCAGCATAAGTGTTTGATTTTTAGGCATTCCCAGTTATCTAGTTTCTCTTCTGGTGTTTGTGCATTGTTACTTATGGTTCTTATTCTGTTTATGCCTGTATTAGGGCTCCTAGCATTGTCCCTATTTTTTCTTCCATGATCTTTATCGTTTTCAATTTTCTATTTTGGTCTTTGATTCATTTTGAGTTCGTCTTTGTGCATGGTGTTAGATATGGGTCTTGTTTCAGTTTTTTGCAGATGGATATCCAGTTATGCCATCACCATTTGTTAAAGAGACTGTCTTTTCCCCAGTTAAAGGACTTGGACCTTCGTCAAGTACCAGCTGCTCACTGGTGGATGAATTTATGACTAGATTCTCAATTCTGTTCCATTGGTCTATATATCTGTTGTTGTACCAGTAGTATACTGTTTTCACTACCGTAGTGGTATAAAAGGTTCTAAAATCAGATAGTTTGAGGCCTCCCACTTTGTTCTTCTTCTTCAGTAATGCTTTACTTCTCCGAGGACTCTTCCCTTTCCATATGAACTTGGTAATTTGTTTCTCCATCTCATTAAAAAATGCCATTGGAATTTGGATTGGGATTGCATTTTATCTGTAGATCATTTTGGGGTAGAATTGACATTTTCACAATATTGAGTCTTCCTATCCACGAGCAAGGTATGTTTTTCCACTTATGCAGGTGTCTTTTGGTTTCTTGCAGTAGTGTCTTGTAGTTTGCATTGTATAGGTCTTTTACGTCTCTGATTAGATTTATTCCTAATTATTTTATCTTCTTGGGGGCTATTGTAAATGGCATTGATTTGGTGCCTACCCATCTTCTTTTGATGCTTCCTGTGTAATTTAATATTTTGTCCATAGAGTCCTTCAGTATTACAACTTGAGGCATGAATTTTAAGTTCTTTTAGCTTAAGAGATGCCAAGTGTGCTCTTTCCTTTTGGTTTTCTAACTCCAGTTCTTTGCACATTTCATTATAATACTTTACTTTGTCTTCTCAAGCTACCCCTTTGACATTTTCTGTTTGGCTCTTTTACTTTGTAATTTCTTCCTTTTGCTTTAGCTACTTGATGTTCAAGAGCAAGTTTCATAGTCTCTTCTGACATCCATTTTGGTCTTTTGTTTCTTTCTCATCTTTATAGTGACCTCTTGCTTTCTTCATGTATAATGTCTTGATGTCATTTTACAATTCGTCTGGTCTTTGGTCATTAGTATTTAATGAGTCAAATCTATTCTTGAGATTGTCTCTAAATTCAGGTGGGATATACTCAAGGTCATACTATGGCTCTTGTGGACTTGTTGTAATTTTCTTCAGTTTGAACTTGAACTTGCATGTGAGTAGTTGATGGTATATTCCACAGTCGGCCCCTGGCCTTGTTTTGACTGATGATATTGAACTTTTCCATGGTCTCTTTCCACAGATGTAGTCGATTTGATTCCTGTGTGTTCCATCAGGCGAGGTCCACCTGTATAGCCACCATTTATGTTGGTGAGAAAGGTATTTACGATGAATAAGTCATTGGTCTTGCAAAATTCTGTCATGAGATCTCTGGTGTCATTTCTATCACCAAGGCCATAGTTTCCAAATACTGATCCTTCTTCATTTCCAAATTTCGAATTCCAATCACCAGTAATTATAAATATGTCTTGATTGCATGTTTGATCAATTTCAGACTGCAGAAATTGGTAAAAATCTTCAATTTCTTCATCTTTGGCATTAGTGATTGATGCATAAACTTGAATAATACTCTTATTTACTGGTCTTCCTGATGTTGTTGTTGTTGTTAGGTGCCATCGAGTCAGTTCCCACTCATAGCAACACTATGTACAACAGAACGAAACACTGCCCAGTCTTGCGCCATGCCCACAATAGTTTATATGCTTCAGCCCATTGTTGCAGCCACTGTGTCGATCCATCTCATTGAAAGTCTTCCTCTATTTCACGGATCCTGTACTTTGCCAAGCATGATATCCTTCTCCAGGGACTGATCCCTCCTGATAACTGGCCCAAAGTATGTAAGACGTAGTCTCGCCATCCTTGCTTTTAAGGAGCATTCTGGTTGTACTTCTTCCAAGACAGATTTCTTGATTCTTTTGCAGTCCAAAGTATATTCAACATTCTTTCCCAACACTACAATTCAAAGCGTCGATTCTTCAGTCTTCCTTATTCATTGTCCAGCTTTCGCATGCATATGATGGGAGTGAAAATACCATGGCATAGGTCAGGCACACCATAGTCTTCAAGGTGACATATTTGCTTTTTAACACTTTGAAGAGGTCTTTTGCAGCAGATTTGCCCAACGTAATGTGTCTTTTGATTTCTCGACTGCTGCTTCCATGGGTGTTGATTGTGGATCCAAGTAAAATGAAATACTTGTCAACTTCAAAATTTTCTCCATTTATCATGATTTGGCTTTGGTCCAGTAGTGAGGAGTTTAGTTTTCTTTACGTTAAAGTGTAATCCATACTGAAGGCTGTAGTCTTTGAGTGCTTCAACTCCTCTTCATTTTCAGCAAGCAACGTTGTATCATCCACATATTGCAGGTTGTTAATGAGTCTTCTTCAATCCTGATGCCCCGTTCTCCTTCATATAGTCCAGTTTCTTGGATTATTGCTCAGCATACAGATTTAGTAGGTATGGTGAAAGGATACAACCATGACCCACACCTTTCTTGACTTTAAACCACGCAGTATCCTCTTGTTCTGCCCAAACAACTGCCTCTTGATCTATGTACAAGTTTCTCATCAGCACAATTAAGTGTTCTGGAATTCCCATTCTTCACAATGTTGTCCATAATTTGTTATGATCCACGCAGTCAAATGCCTTTGCGTAGTCAATAAAACACAGGTCAACATCTTTCTGGTATTCTTTGCTTTCAGCTAGGTTCCATCTGATATCAGCAATGATATCCTAGGTTCCACATCGTCTTCTGAATCCAGTCTGAATTTCTGGCAGTTCCCTGTAGATATACTGTTGCAGCCATTTTTGAATGATCTTCAGCAACATTTTACTTGAGTGTGATATTAATGATATTGTTTGATAATTTCCACTTTCTGTTGGTCACCTTTTTTGGGAATAGGCAGAAATATGGATCTCTTCCAGTCAGTTGGCCAGGTAGCTGTCTTCCAAATTTCTTGGCACAGATGATTGAGCACTTTCAGCACTGCATCTGTTTGTTGAAACATCTCAATTCATATTCTGTCAATTCATGCAGCCTTATTTTTCAGCAATACCTTCAGTGCAGCCTGGACTTCTTCCTTCAGTATCATGGGTTCCTGATCATATGCTACCTCTTGAGATGCTTGAACGTCGAGCAATTCTTTTTGGTATAATGACTCTGTGTATTACTTCCGTCTTCTTTTGGTGCTTCCTGTGTCGTTTAATATTTTCCCCATAGAATCCTTCACTACTGTAACTCGAGGCTTGAATTTTTTTTTTCCCCCAGTTCTTTCAGCTTGAGAAATGCCGAGTGTGTTCTTCTCCTTTGGTTTTCTGTCTCCAGCTCTTTGCATATGTCGTTATAATACTTTACTTTGTCTTCTCCAGTTGCCCTTTGAAATCTTCTGTTCAGTTCTTTTACTTTATAATTTCTTCCATTTGCTTTAGCTACTCGACTTTCAAGAGCAAGTTTCAGAGTCTCTTCTGACATCTATTTTGGCCTTTTCTCTCTTTCATGTCTTTTTAATGACCTCTTGCTTTCTTCATGTATGATGTCCTTGCTGTCATTTCACAACTTGTCTGGTCTTCAGTCATTAGTATTTACTGAGTCAAGCATACTCTTGAGATGGTCTCTAAATTCAGGTGGGATATACTCAAGGTCATGCTTTGGCTCTTGTGGACTTGTTCTAATTTTCTGCGGTTTCAACTGAGCAATTGATGGTCTGTTCCACAGTCAGCCCCTGGCCCTGTTCTTACTGATGATCTTGAACTTTTCTATCATCTCTTTTCACAGGCATATGGATATTCTCCTATCACTGACAGCATTGTACTTCAGGATAGATCTTGAAATGTTCTCTTTGACAATAAATGCGATGCCATTCCTCTTCATGTTGTCATTCCCTGCATAGTAGAACATATGATTGTATGATTGAAAATGACCAATACCAGTCCATTTCAGCTCACTAATGCCTACGATACTGATGTTTATGCATTCCATTTCATTTTTGATGACTTTGTATTTTCCTAGATTCATACTCCGTACATTCCACATTCCTGTTATTAGTGGATGTTTGTAGCTGTTTCTTCTGATTTTGAGTATTGTCACATCAGCAAATGGAGGTCCCAAAAGCTTGACTCCATCTATGTCATTAATGCTGAGTATTTGGATGAGACATCTCTTTCCCAGTCGTGTGTTGAGTGCCTTCCAACCTAAAGAAGCTCATTTTCTGGCACTATATCAGACAATGTGCCACTGCTATTCATAAGGTTTTCACTGGCTAAATTTTTCACAAGTAGACTGCCAGTTCCTTCTTCCTAGTCTGTCTTAGTCTGAAAGCTCAGCTGAAACCTGTCCACCGTGGTTGACCCTGCTGGTATTTGAAATATCAGTGGCATAGCTTTCAGCATCACAGCAACATGCAAGCCACCACAGTAAGACAAACTGATAGACATGTGGGGACTGACAGATGTGGGGGCTGACAGACTCCTTCCAGGACTCCAACAACATAAGTGTTAATCCTTTTTGTTATTGTCCCACATGCTAGTATCAAATTACCATTTCAGTGCATTTAGGGAATCCATGTGGGTTTCATGACAAGATAAGGCGTTATAGACAGAAAAACTTGAATTGGTCTTTGATGCACTGAAAGTATTGGAAAAGGCAGAAAGGAATGGAGAAAATAGTCTTAGTGGCTGGAAATGCTGAAAACCACAGTGTGAATAAAACCAAATTCCCTTTATTCTCCATAAACAGATTGATATTTATATGTTCTGGATAAACGTAACATACCTTTCTGTGAGGATCAGTCATGGAAAAGATGAAGATCCTGGCTAGTCCCCACAAAACTGGACCATGATCGAATATTATATTATTGTGTTATTCATGTTATCTCCTACCTACCTTTTCTGTTTTTCTGCCGCTTGACCATCCTGTGTCTTGTCTGTTCGTAGCCTACTAGGAATCCAGTACACTTCACTATCTCAGGATGCTTATGAATTTTGAATAGTAAGCTAAAAATCTTCAACATAATTGTTTATGAAGGAGTCAGTGTGATACTCTTTTCAGGACAGTTTTGTTTTAAAAAAGAGAACAGTAACTAGCACATAAAAATAAATTACTGATAATGAACTGTCATGACTTACAAATGTACAGTTATTCATGGTGAAGGCAGGATTTGCCTCTCTTTAATTCACACTATAAGGCTGATTATCTAGTCTGACTTTGTATATAAAGCCCCAGTGACTTTGGTATTAGTAACTAATACCCCCTAAAAAGGAGAAAACATAAAATTTTATGTGCTCAGAAGAGAATGCAATTAGATCATTAGCTATATAATATTTTATTGAGAAATATTTGATTCTTCAAGGTATCAAAATGTATCTCTAATAACAAAAGCAGAAGAGAAGAATGAAGTGAAATAGGTTTACCTCAAGAGAGGCATGACAGTAATGGGGATGCACCTCAATTTCATGCAGGTACTAAATTAAGGGCTGATTGAAGACACTGTGGCTATTTATTTGATCCCAGCTCTTAAAGAATACGTTCAGCTGTATATGAGTGATCTGAACTGAAAGAAATATAAAGTTTAATTGTTGTTTGAAATAAACTGCTTTAGTTCTTCTTGCCCTTGTCTGGTAATGAATATTTCTTCTCTACAACACATTTTATTAAGATTGCAGGATGAAAAAGAGAGATCATTCATTTTCAAAGAACTTCAGGCTATGTTATCAAGTTCTGTACTGTGAATTTATGATTAAAAGTCCTGCTGGGTTTCTATCATGTGCCAGTCATTGTATTAGATGCGAAACATTTATTACTTCATTTAATCCTCATAAACATTCTATGACATAGGTATTATCATCCCCATTTCTTTTTTAAAAAATAAAAGAACTGAGATTTAGAGGAGTTAAATGATTTTCCCCAAGCTAATAGAGCTGGTAAAGGCAGGGGAATGACTTAAACCCTGATCCTTGACTCTGAGTCATGTACTCTCTCCAATTTACTTGTTTGTTTCCCTACTACATATTAAGGTACATAGGAAGAGACTACATTTATGCTTTAAAAACTTGTGTTTTGTTGTATTTTAAAAGTGGAATATGATAAATGTATTTCTAAGGAAATGTTACATGTACACTCATTCATGTATATATGGAGACAGAGAGCACACACACTTATGTGGAAAAATAAGATGAAGGAGATATAAAATAAATTGAAGTGATCATGGTAATAATGTTCAGTGACCTGAGAAGCAGGATTAACTCAACTCTCCATACCAAAAGTCTAAAGATAGAGATAGAAGAGAAACACAAAAAGGCAATATATTTCCATGAGTGAAATTTGGAAATCTCAAAAAAAAACTAAAAAGATACGAATAAAACACACTAAAAACATTTTTGACAGCAATGCATTCCTTGTAAAAATTGTCCATATAATTGGCATCGTCATTTGTAATCAGTTTCAATAACTTTATACTTTAATTTCCAATGACGTTAAGATTTTTTCATAATATAATTTTTAACACTATGTGGTTGTACAATAAAAGGATTGGTTGTAATATATTTTATTTCTCTACAGTGCTGTTGGAAACTTAGATTGATTCCAATTCTTGACACTATAAATAATTATAGTCTTATTTACACATAAATTTTTTGTCAGCATTTCTGATTATTTTTATAGTGCATATTTTAAGAAGTTGAATAAATAGGTCAAAGGGTATGAATATTTTTAAGACTTCTTGAAAAGTTGTTTTCTGGAAAATTTTGTCCCTTTGCACTACCATCAATGATACATGAGAATGCCTGTCAACATATTCTCTGAGTATTATGGCTTTTATTTTTGATGATTTTGTAGGTGAAATGTAATAATTCATTGTATTTATATTTGGTTTCTTTAATTACTGGTAAATTTGAAATATACAGTCATATGATTATTGGCCATATATAGAAAAAAATTCTTAAATTTCTCAGAACAAGATAAATTTCACCCAAATAATATAATACCTTCAGTTAGGTAATGTTCAAATTAATTTATGTGTATGTTTGTGTGTGTGTGTGTGTATGTGTGTGTGTTCAATTAATTATCATCCTCATTTTATAGATTGGACAAAGATACAGAGAGTGACTTTCCCAGGGTCACACAGATGTTAGGTGTCAGAGTCACAGTATGAACCTATGTGATCAGCTATGGAGTATACACCCTTAACAACTGTGCACTATTGCCTCCTGGAAGGTAGTCATTTCTAGGTACATTCATATTTGTATATGAGTTATTAAACTATGCTCTATCACAATTTTATTTTCAAGACAAAATGCTACCTCTCACAAAGACTGAAAATATATTTTCATCAGAAAATGATGTCCATGCATGGGATGAATGCTTTTATGTGATTTATATTGATTCAGACTTTATAAAAATAAGACTATCTAGATTAAACATAGCATATGTAAGGCAGAAGTCAACTCATTTTCCCATCTGAGTCATCTTATAATGAAGCTATTTTATTGGAGAGACATATCTAATTCTGTGCTTTCTACCTTTAGAACAAGCAGAATTTTGACAGTTCACAAATGGTCTTGAAGATGATTAAAGACAATAAAAACATAGTGGTGAAAGAAGCAGGAATAAGTTATCTAGAGAAAAGAGACAATAGGGTTCCTTAATATTTTTTCCAGTCATTCAAACAGAACAAAGGGATATTTCATGGTTTAAAATCAGGGAAGGTGTGAGTCAGGGTTGTGTCCTTTCACCATATTTATTCAATCTGTGTGCTGAGGAAATAATCCAAGATGCTGAACTATATAAAGAAGAACGTGGCATCAGGATTGGTGGAAGATTCATTAACAACGTGCGGTATGCAGATGACACAACCTTGCTTGCTGAAAGCAAAGAGGACTTGAAGCACTTACTCATGAAGATCAAAGACTGCAGCGTTCAATATGGATTGCACTTCAACATAAAGAAAACAAAAATCCTCACAACTGGACTAATAAAAAACATCATGATAAACGGAGAAAAGATTAAAGTTGTCAAGGATTTCATTTTACTTGGATTCACAATCCACACCCATGGAAGCCGCAGTCAAGAAATCAAAGGACATATTGAATTGGGCAAATCTGCTGTAAAAGACCTCTTTAAAGTGTTGAAAAGCAAAGATGCCACTTTGAGGACTAAGGTGAGTCTGACCCAAGCCATGATATTTTCAATTGCTTCATATGCAAGCAAAAGCTGGACGATGAATAAGGAAGATCAAAGAAGAATTGGCGCCTGTGGATTATGGTGTGCGTGAAGAATATTGAATACACCATGAACTGCCAGAAGAATGAACAAATCTGTCTTGGAAGAGGTACAGCCAGAATGCTCCTTAGAAGCGAGGATGGCGAGACTTTATGTACTTCAGACATGTTATCAGGAGGAACCAATCCCTGGAGAAGGTCGTCATGCTTGGTAAAGTAGGACAATAAAACAAACCATTACCAGTCGATTCCAACCCACAGAGACCCTATAGGACAGAGCAGAACTGCCCCATAGTGTTTCCAAAGAGCAGGTGGTAGATTCGAACTGCTTACCTTTTGGTTAGCAGCCAAGCTCTTAACCACTATGCCGGTGAAAAAGAGGAAGACCCCCAAGGAGATGGACTGACACAGTGGCTGCAACAATGGGCTCAAACATAGCAATGATTGTGAAGATGGCGCATGACCGGGCAGTGTTTCGTTCTGTTGTACACAGGGTTTTTATGAGTCAGAACTCACTCAATGGCACCTAACAGTAACATTAAGCCTTCAATTGACTTGATTTTTCTATGCATTATGCTTTTGAAGTGATCTTATTACCGGTAGACTTAATTCCCATGAGATCAAGGATTGAGGAGGACCCAAATGTGTTTCCTTCTCTTTCTATTGCTTAATACCTGAAATTACATGATTAAATTTTGCTTTCTCTTGCCTCTCCCTGGAATGACCTCTGATCTTTCCTCTCCTTATCTCCTATGTATCTTTCTAGGATCAACTCAGGCATCATCTTGTCCAAGAAGCACCTGGAGTCCTTCTGCACATCTGTAATACCTCATGCTTACATCCATCATATTACTTATTCCACTGTACTATAACGCCTATTTTACACATAAGTTTGCCTCTCTAGACTTTGAGCTCCCTAAGCAGAAACTCTGTTTATTAATCATTGTTTTCCTTATAACCAGCACTTTGCATGGAATACAATACAAAAAAAAAAAAGTTGCCATCAAATTAACTCTGACTCATGGCAACCTCATGTGTGCAGGGTAGAACTGCACTCCATCGAGTTTTCTAGGCTGTGACTTTTTGGAAGCAGACTTCCAGGCCTTTCTTCAGAGGCAGCTCTAGGTGGGTTTAAACCACCAATCATTCAGTTAATTGTCAAGTGCTTAAACATTTGCATCACCCAGGAAATTTTGAAATATAATAAGTGTGCAATAAATGTTAAGTGAAAAACTCAAATTCCATTTATATATATACCAGGTATGGTTAGCTCTTCCATTCAGTCATTTTCACTTGAATGTGATTATAAGACAGGAAAAGGTTTTGACTGGGATCTAAACAGTGGTGACAGGAAATGGTATCCTATAGAAAGTTTACAAAAAGGGCTACCCCCTAAGATCAGAGAAATGCCCAGAATTTGGAATCTAAGACTCAGTTACTTGCTCAAAAGCAACTTCACAATTTTTCACAAAGCTGGACCTGGGATGGGCTTATTTTAATTCAATATCTGGTGCATAACTCTTAATGGATTGGTTTTGTAAACTTTAGTTTTTCAGTCATTAGTAAAGCAAATGTTATTCATACATCTGCTTGAGGAAAAAAAAAATGTGTTAGTTTTCTACAGATGTATCCTCATGAATGGTGTGTTAGTTAAATCCAGGAGCAAAGAAATCAGTATCAAATGTGAAGTGGTATTTAAAGGTTTATCTCATGGCCGGTTTTTCTTTTAGACCTGGCATGATTTCCTTCAGAAACAGAGCCTCTGGGACTCTACTGATTTGCATGGTTGTCTTAGTCATTTTTCCTCCAGAACACTCATTGACCTTTTGAGAATATTCTCAACTTTTCTGATTTCTGTAGTCCCTGTCTCCAGGACTCTGCTTGAATTGAAGAAGAACCAGGATGAGGAATGATATATCTCTGCGTTATGCAATGATGCACTTAAATACCCATTGGCATAATCATTATGGTTTAAAAATTAGTGATGAGAGTTATAACATGCTAGAGATTTTATAAATAAGCATATTCTCAATATTTGTGAGTTTACACTTTTATAGTGAGCTCAAGATACTTAATCATGGAAAACCTATAATAAGAGAGAAAAGCTAATAAAAAAAAAAAAACAACCTGTTAATTATGTAACATCATTCATTACATTAAAACCTTCCAATGACATTGTACTGCAAATAGAATAGACTTCAAAAGCTGCCATGGTCTGCAAGGCCTTATGTGATCTGGATGAAGCCTGTCTTTCTGACTTCTCTTAACATTCTCCCCAGTTTCCCTAGCGCTACTAGGCTTTCTTTGAATGCTCAGGTATGCCTAGCTCCTTCCTGTCTTAGGAACTTTATATATAATGTTCCATATTTTCCCTGGTCGTCATGTACCTGCTCCCTTTTCATTCAGATCTCAGATCAAATGGCATCTTCTCAGAAAAGCCTGCTCTGACAATCGTGGATAAAGTAGGTCCCTTTCTATCCCACAGCTGTTCCATTATCTATTTTATTTACTCTAAAGTACTCTGAAGTTACCTTAATCTGTTGACTTCATGAGAGTAGGAGCTTTATCTGTTTGGTCACTATGTAGGGAACAACTTGGCTACAAATATTAGCAGGCTTATATATGATCCTCTACTATCTGCCTGTCATTTTTCTGTACTGTGGTAGCTTGCATGTTGCTATGATGCTGGAAATGAGGCAACTGATATTTCAAATACCAGCAAGGTCACCTACAGTGGACAGGTTTCAGCAGAGCTTCCAGACTAAGACAAGCTAGGAAGAAAGGGCTGGCAATTTACTTTTGAAAATTAGCCAGTGAAAGAAAACCTTATGGAACACCTCAGAACATCCAACTCTTTTGTTTTAGCCACTTTGTTGGGAGGGATCAGTTGCTGGAAGAAAACATCATGTTTGTTAAAGTAAAGGGCCAGTGAGGGCAAGGGAGAACCTTGGTGAGATGGATCAGCATGATGGCTGCAATGATAGACTTGAACATACTGACCATCACGAAGACAGAGGATTGGTCAATGTTCCATTCTGTTGTACATAGTTGTCATGAGTTGGAATTGACTCAACAGGGCAGCTATTTATATATGGTCCTCCCACCTTCAAGTCCAATTCTTTGAAAGTACCAAGAATAGCTCTAGTTGGATTGATTTGAATTGTTGAGGCCCGTGTAGAATGCTAATTAGCCAAGCTTGGATTACATGCCTCTGCATGTAGGATGAGCCCAAATAGTAAAGATTGAGAACGTGGACAAGGATGACTTACCAAAGAAAAATTAGGGTAATTTTCCTGAATAGGAAGTGGATGTTATGCAGTAAAAGCAGCAGTTATCCATTACAATAAATGCATATTTATATAGTCACTTTAAAGTGCTGCAAAGGATTCCTCAGAGTGGATCTATCCTAATTTAGTCAACCAATTTCCAATAGATGGATATTTTAGGTTGATTGCAAAATGTTGCTGTGATGAACATCCTTGTACAAGCATTTTGGCTATTCAGGATAATTTGTAAAAGTGAAATTGCACAGTGTACACATTAAACATTTGATTTAGGAAATTCTGTTGTACATCTTGTGGAAATCCATTCTTCTTGCTAGAGCAGTCTTGTTCAATAGAAATATAATGTGAGCCACAAATGTAATGGTAAATTTTCTAATAGCCACATGTCTTAGGCTGGGTTCTCTAGAAAAGCAAAACCAGTAAAGCATATAAATATGTAGAGAGAGAGATTTATGTTAAGGAAATGGCTCATACCGTTGTAGAGGCTGGAACATGGATCAGGCTAGAGACTTCTCCTGATTCACATGGCTGCAGGGGCTGGTGAACCCCAGATCAGCAAATCAGAAAGCAGAGCTCTGGCTCACAGGCTACGAAGACTGAAGAATCTCAAGTGCAGCAGGCAAGATGGCAGGTAAGCTGCTAGCTCAAGTCTCAAGAACTGGAAGTCATATGAACAGGAGCCAGCTGCAGGATCCAGTGAGAGCAAAAGCCTAGGAGCCTTACCAGAAAGTCCATTTATATTTGATGTAGTCCACACCCCCACGGAAACTCCCTTTCAACTGATTGGCTACTCACAGCAGATCTCATCATGATTATGGAGATGATCACAGTATATCAGATCTCATCATGGAAGTGATTACATCATTATATGACTGCCAAACTACATCGTAACTGCCAAACCACTGAGAATCATGGCCAGCCAAGCTGACACACAACCTTAACAATCACACTACATTAAAAAAAAAAAAAGTGAAATTAATTTTAGTAATATATTGTATTTAACACAATACATTAAAACTATCCTTTTAACATGTAATCAATATAAAATTTATTAATTTTACGTTTTACATGTTTTCTCATACTAAGACTTTGAAATCTGTTATGTATTTTACACTTACAACACGTCTCAATTAAGACTGACGTTCAATAGCAACATGGGGTTAGTCACTATCATATTGGAAAGAAGAGCTCTAGAGTATCTCGTTCTAGTAAGCACGCAGAGGGGTTCATACATATAGGTGCTATCAGAGACTAGTTTCTGGGAACTAGTTAAAAGCTGGCTTTAAACTGAACCTAGTACAAATCAACTATTAATCAATAAGACTGTCTATCTCTAAAAAAAGACCTCACTCTAAGAGATGGTTTGCAAATACATAGTGAAGAGGACTTGGCAATATCTCAAACCGATCATGAAGGCAAGGGTATAGTCACTGGAAGGAGGCTAGATGCAAAAGCTGAAGCTTAAAATGATAGAAGGGTTGTTAGCGGGTGTTGGTGAGAAAGGGCAAGAATTTGGGAGGACTTCACAAAAGTTACCGAAGGGAGAAGAATGCTGAATCTGGTGGACTGCAGTTGTCTGGCACCAGAGTGGTAGATTTCACTGTGAACAGGGAGAGTTCATCAGGCTTTGGGGAGCCTGTACGAAATATGCTTTAAGAGTATGCAAATCTTTTTATGCTGACTCAGAAAAATATCTAATGTATGTTGAGTGCTTATTATGAACTGAGTTCTGTGTTCATTTATTCCTCACAGCATGTGAGATAAGTACTATTATTATATCCTTTGTACAGATAAACTGAGGCATAATGTAATTCATTTCATGGCTAGCAACTGGTAGAACCAGTGTTTAAATGTCTGACTTCTTATTCCAATGTCCATGAACTCTGTTCTATTTTTTCTCACTGCCCTAGACATGCACATACAACAGCCTTTCGATTAATCATTTAACTTCCTGTGCTTACTGACATAGCAAGTAGGTGCCCTAAAATTTTAGAAATAAGTATTCTAGTCATCAAAAACTACATTCCCTTTTGAAATGTAAAATGTAGGGATTCAACTCGGCAGCAATGGGTTTGGTTTTTTGGTTATCTTATAAGATGACTAACATGAGTCAGTTCTCAGAGACCTGATCAAGCAAGTATGCTAAAAAAAGTTTTTTATTTAAAGTTGACAACCAAATCCTGAATCGTGGGGACTCCAGCAAATCCTACCTGAGTAGCCAGCCTCTCTCTCCCCTCTTTATGGCCTACCCCTCTCATCTTTCAGCCAATTCTATATTGTTGTTTAAGAAAAAATTGCCCTGGGATAAATAAGAAAGCACGCATCATCTTAATGTGACAGGTGGAGTAGCACAGGACCAGAACAATAATGACTTGATTGTTCTTGATTGCTTGGGAGATGCCAGTGAGCCTCAAAGAAGTGCCTAGGGGTGTACATGATCAAAATGTTGGGGTCAGATTGTACATTATCTGATTTCAAGACCCAAATCTATCTGGAAACAAAATAATCTGGGGAAAAGTTAATAGCCTGAGAATGTAGATATTTTTATATTTCATTGCTGTTAGTAACCTTGAGGCTTCAATTAAAATTCTGTTCACCAATAGGCCTTTGGCTTTGAGAAACTCACTTAAATTTATCATTGGTCAAATGAACAAATCACCTACACTGTAAAACACACCAAAGTTCTTACTAATTGTTAACTTATAAGATTTTAGGGCTTGTCTTTATAAAAGAAACATGGGAAAGACATATGAAGTTGTTCCATGAAGCACTTGTGTAGGGGGCATTTATGTGATCCTCAGCCAATGCATTTATGGGTTTGTTAGTCTTTGGTATCAAGCCTGGGGTCATAGAAAGAAAAAACCAAAAGCAAGCAAACAAAAAAAAAACCCCAAACCATTGCCATCGAGTAGATTCTGACTCAGCGACCCTATAAGACAGAGTAGAACTGCCCCATAGGGTTTCCAATGAGTAGCTGGTGGATTTGAACTGCAAACCTTTTGGTTAGCAGCCATAGCTCTTAACCACTGGGCCACCAGGGCTCCTGGAAAGAAAAAGTAAACAATTATTCTTCACACTGATAAGCAAGGAGAGGAGCACTGTTATACACAGTATTTACAAACAACTCAGAAAATGATGACCAAATTCAAAGATAATTTATAGCTGTCATTGTTGTTGTTAGGTACATCAAGTCGATTCTGACTCATAGAAGCCCTGTGTAAAACAGAATGAGACACTGATCAGTCCAGTGCCATCCTCACAATCATTATGCTTGAGCCCATTGTTGCAACCCGTTGTGTCAATCCATCTCATTGGGGGTCTTCCTATTTTTCAATGACCCTCTACTTTACCAAGCATGATGTCCTTCTCCAGGGTCTGGTCCCTCCTGATAACATGTCTGAAGTATGTAAGACAAAGTCTTGCCATCCTTGCTTATAAGGAGCATTCTGGCTATACTTCTTCTAAGGAAGATTTGTTTGTTCTTCTGGCACTCCATGGTATATTCAATATTCTTCACCACAGCATAATTCAAAGGCATCAATTCTTCTTTGGTCTTCCTTATTCATTGTCCAGCTTTCACAGGCATGTGAGGCTTGGGTCAGGCACACCTTAGTCCTTCAGGTGACATCTTTGCTTTTGAACACTTTAAAGAGGTCTTTTGCAGCAGATTTGCCCAGTGCAATGTGTTCTTTGATTTCTTGACTGCTGTTTCCATGGGATTGATTGTGGATCCAAGAAAATGAAATCCTTGACAACTTCAATCTTTTCTCTGTTTATCATGATGTTGATTATTGGTCCAGTTATGAGGATTTTTGTTTTCTTTATGTTGAGGTGTAATCCATACTGAAGGCTGTGGTCTTCGATCTTCATCAGTAAGCGCCTCAAGTTCTCTTCACTTTCAACAAGCAAGGTTGTGTCATCTGCATATCACAGATTGTTAATGATTCTTCCTCCAAGTCTGATACCACATTCTTCTTCATAAAGTCCAATTTCTCAGATTATTTACTCAGCAAGCACATTGAATAAGTATGGTGAAAGGATACAACCCCGATGCACACCTTTCTTGACTTTGAATGATGCAGTATCTGCTTGCTCTGTTAGAACAACTGCCTCTTGGTCTAAGTACAGATTCCTCGTGAGTACAATTAAGTGTTCTGGAATTCCCATTCTTCGCAATGTTAGCCATAATTTGTTATGATCTACACAGTTAAATGACTTTGCATAGTCAATAAAACACAGGTAAACGTCTTTCTGGTATTCTCTGCTCTCTGCCAGCATCCATGTGACATCAGCAATGATATCCCTTGTTTCATATCCTCTTCTGAATCCCACTTGAACTTCCGGAAGCTCCCTGTCGATGTACTGCTGCAATCGCTTTTGAATGATCTTCAGAAAAATTTTACTTGCATGTGATATTAATGATATTGTTCAATAATTTCCACATTCTGTTGGATCACCTTTCTTTGGAATGGGTACAAGTATGGATCTCTTCCAGTTGGTTGGCCGGGTAGCTGTCTTCCAAATTTCTAGCACAGATGAGTGAGCGCTTCCATCACTGCATCCATTTGTTGAAACATCTCAATTGATATTCCATCAATTCCTGAAGCCTTGTTTTTCACCAACACCTTCATTGCAGCTTGGATCGCTTCCTTCAGTACCATCAGTTCTTGATCATATTCTACTTGATCATATTCTGCCTCCTGAAATGGTTGAACATCGACCATTTCTTTTTGGGACAGTGACTCTGTGTATTCCTTTCATCTTCTTTTGATGCTTCATGCATCATTTAATATTTTTCCCATAGAATCCTTCAATATTGCAACTTGAGGATTGAATTTTTTCCTCAGTTCTTTTAGCTTGAGAGATGCTGAGCATATTCTTCCCTTTTGGTTTTCTATTTCCAAGTCTTTGCACATTTACTTTGTTTTCTTAAGCCACTCTTCGAAATATTCTGTTTAGCTCTTTTACTTCATCATTTCTTCCTTTTGATTTAGCTACTTGACTTTCAAGAGCAACTTTCAGAGTCTCTTCTAATATCCATTTTGGTCTTTTCTTTCTTTTTAATTACCCCTTGCTTTCTTCAAGTATGATGTCCTTGATGTCATTTCACAATTCATCTGGTCTTCAGTCATTACAGTTCAATATGTCAAGTCTGTTCTTGAGATGGTCTCTAAATTCAGGTGGGTTATACTCAAGGTCATACTTTGGCTCTCCTGGACTCATTCTAATTTTCTTCAGTTTCAACTTGAACTTGCATATAAGCGATTGATGTTCTGTTCCATAGTCAGCCCCTGGCCTTGTTCTGATTGATGATATTGAGCTTTTCCATTGTCACTCTCCACGGATGTAGTTGATTTGATTCCTGTGTATTCCATCTGGTGCAGTCCACATGTATAGTTGCCATTTATGTTGTTGAAAAAAGAAATTTGCAATGAAAAAGTCGTTGGTCTTGCAAAAATTCTATCATGCTATCTCTGGCGTCTCTTCTGTCACCAGGGCCGTATTATCCAACTACCAATCCTTCTTCTTGGTTTCCAACTTTCACATTCCAATTGCCAGTAATTATCAGTGCATCTTGATTGCATGTTTGATCAATTTCAGACTATAAAAGTTGGTAAATATCTTCAATTTCTTCATCTTTGGCCTCAGAGGTTGGTTCGTAAATTTGAGTAATACTCTTATTAACAGGTCTTCCTTACAGGCATATGAGTATTATTCTATCACTGACAGCACTGAACTTCAGAATAGATCTGGAAATGTTGTTTTTGTCAATGAACAGGATGCCATTCCTCTTCAATTTGTCATTCCTGGCATAGTAGACCATATGATTGTCTGATTCAAAATGGCCAGTACCAGTCCATTTCAGCTCATTAATGCCTAGGATATTGATGTTTGTGCATTACCTTTCATTTCTGACAATTTCCAATTTTCTTAGATTCATACTTCATACATTCCACATTATGATTATTAATAGATGTTTGTAGCTGTTTCCTCTCATTTTGAGTTGTGCCACATCAGCAAATGAAGGTCCCAAAAACTTGACTCCATCCACATCATTAAGGTTGATTCAACTTTGAGGAGGCAGCTCTTCCCTAGTCATATTCTGAATGCCTTCCAACCTGAAGGACTCATCTTCTGGGGCTATATCAGACAATGCTCTGCTGCTATTCATAGTAGGTAGGTACAATGTAGAGACAGAGAGAGTATTAGGATTTAAATGTTTAAGTTGCAGAAAAATGGCTTTTTCTTCCAAAGGAATATTTTGTGGAGATGCTTGAAATATGTTTACCAGAAGTAAAAAGATGATCCAACAGATTTTTACAGCCTCTCAGAGTTGATGCTCTAGGAAGGCAGATTTCATTCTTCCTAAAACTACTTCTGAGTCTTAATGGTATGCTAGGGATGAGAATGGCAAAGCTACCTGAGGACAGAGACTGTGTTTCTCTCGTTTTTCACTGTGTTCTCAGAGTGTGATACTGGCAAGAAATTTTCCAGTTGTCCTCTAGTGGACTCAGACTCATGGCAACCTCATGCACGTCAGAGTAATACTGTGCTCCATAGGGTTTTCAATGGCTGATTTTTTGGAGGTAGATTGCCAGGCCTTTCTTCTCAGGAGTCTCTGGGCAGATTCAAACCTCCAACCTTTCTGTTAGCAGGTGAGTGTGTTAACTGTTTGCACCACCCAGGGATTTCAGCAAGTCATTACATAAAGCTTTTACGTATCTGTTGAATGCTGCTGAATAAATGAGGGAATCTGCCCCATTGCCCAGAAATTTCTGTTTTTAGTGTCAGTTTGGCTGCACATCTGGCATTAAGTATAAGCTAGTGGACTTGTTGTTCCACTGCCATAGAAGAAATTCCAGGGTATGATAGAGAGTGTCAAACCAGATGACCTTAATGTTGTTTTCAATCCTAAGAGTCTATGATTTTAAGACCTTTCAAAGACTTGGAATTTGATGGGCATGATGGAGTGGAGTGTCTAGTTCCACTTAGTCCCAGGAACACAATCTTCTGATAGAATTTGGAGATCTATTGGTGAAGATAAACATTCATAAGAAAAACTATGCTACTTTTTAGACATAAGCTGGAACACATGGTTTTTCTGACACAAATTTAAAATCAGGGTCCCCAAACAATTTTGGAAAAGAGGTTTCCATCCTATCAGGCTCAGAAACAACTTCACCAAAGTGTTGGAGGGCTTCTCCCCAGGTCCCTAAGCTCCATGGAAACCATTTGGATCTGGGGGAGCCACATAGGAGGCCTGAACTTAATTGGCTCCTTCTTTGGCTCTCTTGAGACCTTCTGCCTCACCACATACATGGAGGTAATGACACTTGTCACCTTGCATTCATTAGTATAATAGTGCTAATGATTTGATTTGCTCCTATAAAAGGTGCTATGTAAATGCAAATGATCACCAAGAATGATGATTAACAGTCTTCAGCTGCAAACCACTCACATCTAATATCCGTATGTCAGAGGATGACAAATGTAGAAGTATTATTTAAGAAAACTGTCCCCTTTGTGCTAAATACAGTGATAGGCATTTGTAAAAGCTGTGCCTTTCTCTAGTTCAGTAACCTGAGTATTTTTGCTGACTGAGGGAGATACTGATATAATTCATCTTTCAGAAGTGTTAAATGCTAGGGTGGCAAGGTGATCCATTAAAGATGGGGGAAGGGGGAAGGAGGGGGAGGTATGAGTCTATTTCCAGGTGGGAAAATGCAAAGTCTCCAAACTCTAAGTGTATTTAATAGAGAGAGCTTTATCATGATTTGTACACTGCCAGCAGTGGACACAAACAGATTTACAAGATAGAAAAAGTGCCAAAAGCAGGACCTAAGTGTCCCAGGCGAAATGTAGCTCAGCCTCATATGTGCAGTTTTCCCTTCCCTGACCACGTGTTAGATACCGTATCTTGACAACATAAAGTCACCATGAGCCAGGGCTGACTGGATGGCAACTAACAACAATTGACAACACTGATTGTCTCAATGAAACTAACAATCCAATCGAACAGCAAAAGCTTAGGATCTTTTTATTTAAATCTTGGAAGGGGGCATTTTTGTTTCCAGAAATTTGCTTTGTTCGCTTGTTAATTTCATCTGCCCATTCTGCTGTTATGTTACAGAAAACAAGATAAGCCAACCTGAAGAAAAAATGTGGCCAGGTTTTCATTCCTTTAACAGGTTGACTCCTTTTTTATTCAAAGATGAATTTAATATGAATTTGATTTTTTTAACAATATGAACTGGGGCACAGTATCTGTTTTTCCTACTAATTGATGTATTCCTTTAATGACCCTGCTACTGATGAGCGCTGGCAAAACCCTCTCCGCAGCATATTACTTAAATAGAGCATTAATTATGAATAAGGAATCCTCACCACCAGCTTAAGCCTCTTATTTTTGTTGGTTTCCTTGGGACTGCTAGTTTTGCATTCTTTTGGGGTTTCTCATTGACTTGTTATAGTGTCACAACGTGACCTGATCTTAAATGCTTGCCTTCTCTTTGTAGCCTCATCTAGTTCCCCAGCTTGGCTCTTTCATCTACTTCTTGATCCAACAGCAGCTCTTTCATTTGTTTATAATTTACTCCTACTGGTTATTTGGTGTTTTCAAGCTTCACGTGTCAATTAAAATGAGAAGTTCAGAGAAGAGACCCAAGTACTTTGGAGTCTAAGTCATTTAATGTTCACCCCAGGGGGGCACTCTCCAATTCAAGGTGGGAAAGTTTATAAAAATAGAAAGATGGGTAAATTTACGAACTGACTTTTAAATTATCATGGAATTTGCTATTTTTTCCCTAAAGAAGCAGAGCATTAGCAGTTTGGGTTCAAAACAGAGCACACACAATGAGAAAATTAGCACTGATCTTTTTTTTTTTTTTTTTTTTTTAATTTTTACATGCAGACAGAGAGCTTGGTGTGGAAAATAGTAGAAATTGACCCTGCAGCAAGCTAATGGTAAAAGTCTAAACATATAAGTGGTAATGTTTCTTTTAAAGCAAATTTTAAAGAAGTTCAAACTCAGTTCTAGGAATGAGTCATTTGACTCCTCAGCAAGATTTCAGCATTTGCTAATTTGTTTTTGTTTCCTTCTCTCTCTCCATTCTTTGCTTCTCTTTTCCATCCTGGTGCTACCTCTGCTTCACCCACATTTTCAGCTGTTTAAACCTTGGCTGGCTACTTAACAGAGTGCCTACGTAGTGCAAATGGTTAAGCGTTTGACTGCTAACTGAAAGGTTGGAGGCTGTAGTCCACCCAGAGGTGTCTTGGATGAAAAGACTGGCAATCTACTTTGGAAATATCAGACACTGAAATCCCTATGGAGCACAGTTCTACTCTGACACACATGGAGGTTGCCATGAGTCAGAACCGACTTGATGGCAACTGTTTTTTTTGGGGTGGGGGGGAAGGGGCACTTAATAACCCATTACTCCCTCTTTCCCCACATCCTTTAAAACTCTTTTTTTTTTTTTTTGCAAGGTGACCCTAGGTGTTTAGGAAGAAAATAATCTGAATAAATTCCCCTTTGCCAGATTGGAAACTGGTGGTGTAGTGGTTAAGATCTACAGCTGCTAGCCAAAAAGGTCGGCAGTTGGAATCCAGCAGGTGCTCCTTGGAAACACTATGGGGCAGTTATACTCTGTCCTATAGGGTCGCTATGAGTTGTAATCGACTTGAGGGCAATGGGTTTTAACGGGTTTTTGCCAGACTATTTGTGAAAAGTATACAAGTAAAAAAAAAAAAATCTTGTTAAAGCAACATTCTGTAAGTGGTGTGATGGCTACTTACTGGTTTTGCCCCCTCTGAGTAACAGAGTCTTGACTTTAATAGTTGTGTTGGGTCTCCTGCCAAAAAGTTGGTTATCTGTAACATAAATGGCAAATAAATTCATCTTTCTAGCCTAATTCAGATTGATACTGGCTACCTGAAGTTCTGCGTAAGGTTTATAAAGCAAACTCAAGATGTAGTAAGAAAGAGCAGACCAGTCAATTAGGGGTATTTTTTGTAGATGGGAGACATGAGAATGGTGGTCCTAAGACCAAACATTTGCCATCCCTAATGAATTGAACTATGATAAGGGAACTTATCCTTTCAAACAGTTAAGACCACTAAATGCTTACAAAGTACTTAGCATGATGGGTTTATAAACTCTAGTTGTTTATCAGAATCACCCTTCCATGCTGAGATTTTGATTCAGTATGTCTGAAGTGATTAAAACAACAACAGCAACTGCCTAGATAATAATGATTTTCCACTAGGGTTGAGACCCATTGGTTTTACCCACAGTAGGCAATCAATATATATTAGCTGTCATTATTATTACTAACATGGAGCAGCATCTCCCAAATGTTGTGTGGGAATACCAGATGCACTAAAAGATCTATGGAAATGCAAACTGTGATCAAATACATGTGAGAAATTCTGCATGACCTATTCCCCTCTTAGAGGTATATTTGCTTATTGAAGAAGTTAAAGTCCTTTGAATCCATCTATTTCCCAAACTTTTGTAAAGCCAAAACTGTCCTGAAACCATCGACATTCTTTGAGAGTAGAATTTGGAAGAATGTATTCTGAGTAAAGCTCCTAAAGAATAAACCTAAGTGAGAGTGCATAAAACAAAGTGTAGATAATGTAGAATTATGCTCTGTGTAACTTTGTACTTTACAGCACTAAGTAACTGTTTCCACTTTCCAGATCAATTCCAGCAGCATAGGACATCATGGAGTCATTTCTAACATAAAAAAAGACAACTGAAAACTTCTTTTTTGACCCCACACAATTGCCAACCCAATTTTCTGTTCTTCTATACAGTAAATCTCCTCAAAACTGTTTTTTATTTCCAAACAAGGTCACATTCACAGGTACAGTCCTTAAAACTTCAATGTATCATTTTCTGGAACACAATTCAATCCATAACAAACTTGGTTCAGGTTTTGTCCTCTCTGCTCTTCCAAAACTGCACATACCAATGACATTACAGCATTTAAAACAGTTGATTACCCTTTCTCCTTAAAAATCTTTTTTTGCTTGACTTCAAGGACATCAAACTCTCCTGATTTTCCTCCTTCATTGCTGGCCATGATTTCTCAGTCTTCATTCTAGTGTTCCTCATCTTCCCTATCTCTTGAACAACGCACCAACCCTGGGGCTCCCTATTCCCCCTCTCCTTTTTCTTGCTCCTCCCTACTACATTGCTGTTATGTTGTTAGGCGCTGTCGAGTCGATTCCAACTCATAGCGTTCCCTATGTACAACAGAAAGAAACACTACCTGACCCTGCACCATCCACACAATCATTGTTATGCTTCAGCCCATTGTTGCAGCCACAGTGCCCATCCATCTAGTTCAGGGTCTTCCTCTTTTTCACTGGCCCTCTTCTCTGCCAAGCATGATGTCATTCTCCAGGAACTGGTTCCTCTTGATAACCTGTCCAAAGTATGTAAGACGAAGTCTTGCCATCCTCACTTCTAATGAGCATTCTAGCTGTAGTTCTTCCAAGACAGATTTGTTTGTCCTTCTGGCAGTCCATGGTATATTCAATATTCTTCACCAACACCGTAATTCAAAGGCATCAATTCTTCTTTGGTCTTCCTTATTCGTTGTCCAGCTTTCACATGCATATGGAGGGATTGAAAACACCATGGCTTGGGTCAGGTGCACCTTAATCCTTAAAGTGACATCTTTGCTTTTTAACACTTTAAAGAGATCTTTTGCAGCAGATTTGCCCAAGGCAATGCGTCATTTGATTTCTTGACTGCTGCTTCCATGGGCACTGATTGTGGATCCAGATAAAATGAAATCCTTTACAACTTCAATATTTTCTCCATTTATCATGATGTTGCTTATTGGTCCAGTTGTGAGGATTTTTGTTTTCTTTATGTTGAGGTGTAATCCATACTGAAGGCTGTGGTCTTTGGTCTTCATCAGTAAGTGCTTCAAGTCCCCTTGGCTTTTAACAAGCAAGATTGTGTAGTTCGCATTTCATGGGTTGTTAATGAGTCTGCCTCCAATCCTGATGCCATTTTCTTCTTCATGTAGTCCAGGTTCTCAGATTATTTGCTCAGCATACACATGTACACTACCATTATCTAACATCTAATCTGTCTATTTATTTTTATCGTGAGGGATTTTTATTGGTTTTGTCCATTGATATATCACCAATATCTAAAGCAGTGCCTGGAACATGATAAATAGATTCAACAAATACTTCTTAAATGAATAAATGGGAAAAAACCAATGGATGTGCTTAGGAAAATTGTCTCATGTCTGGTCTAGAGTCTTCCTTTCCTCGCTATGTCCATTTCTGATGAACTCCTTTGTGTTTCACATGTTTGGAAGCCTTGGAGGTTTATTTCAGTAGCTCTTTAGTCAGTCCTAGGAGAGCCTAGTGGCCAAAGGGGTGGGCTTCATACCTGGGCAGTGCCCCTTCTTTGGTCATGATTATATGGTCACGTTCCTTAATCTTTCTCTGCCTGTTTCCTAAAATTTGACAAAGCTTATGATTATTTCTACCCATAAGGTCATTGTGGCAAGTGAGTGAGGGTATGCATGTAATGAACTTAACACAGTGCCTGACACCTGTAAACCCTAAGTAAGTGTTATCTTCCATCACTAATATGGTCAGAATTTCTATAGCAGAGCTACACACGTTCCTTGAATGCAGGCACCTTGGCTTCTATTCTTTTATCTTTACCAGTTGCTGGTGCTCCGATCTGCAAAATAGGATGACTCAGAAATGCCCCTCACTAACCTCGAAGCAATATCCTAAACAGCTGCTAAGGTATAGGGAGATGGGAAAGCTCCACGGGTTAACTGGACCGTATTGATGGAACAGTGGCAGCTCTTGTTTATTCTTCTGTTCAAGGCTTCACACAATGTTTAAAGTATATTTTGTAATTCTGTGCAAAAAGACTGCAGAGAATCTGTAATTCTCTTCATATTTAAGAGTTAGGAGTCAATAAAATGGTTTTTTGATATGGAAATGCAGCATAAAATAGTTAAGTAACAGGTCATTTAATATAGGGTTGTGAAAGCGTCTATGTTGCTTTTCAGCTGAGGAAGGTGATAGTGTAGGTAGGAAGGGGGCTATTTACAGCTCAAACTATGAAAAGAATTGAAAGAACTTTTTATTTACTGCACTCCCTCCTGTTTGCTGCAGAAAGCAAAGGGGTTAGTTCACAAGGATGTGGGCCAGAAAGCTTGGAATATCCTGAGGGAGCAGCCTTCAGCATTAAATACACAGACAAGAGAACCCAAACATGGGATTTTAATACATGCAGGAAGCCCACATTTTGCAGAGGGTATTAAAGGAAGCAAACCTTTCTAGCAACACTAGTAATAAATAACCTATTGAAAATGGACATTAATTATTAGAATAAGGAAAGATTTGGCATTTTGCAAATGATAAGAGGGAATTGTAGGGAGATACAAAAGCAAATGTAAGGCAGGGCCCAGTTAGAATTATAAGTGTTTTAGTGTGGTTGAAACTTAGTGTGGGGGTGAGATTTTCAATGCACTTTTATTCATGAAGATAATTTCAGATTGTAGTAGAGTTACTGGCTTTCTCCAGCCCCTTAAACTAAAATTGGACCCCTGTTTTTCTTTGCTAGATATTGCATAAGGAACTTGGCTTACTACAGTGAAAATTAGCAACAATAAAGTTACACGAGAGGGATAAGACCTATCTTGGAAAGTTGTGTAGCGTAATATATAAGAGCAAGGGACTTTGAGTTCAGGTAGAACTAGATTCAAATTCCAGCTCTGTAACTTGCTAACTGGATGAATCTGGGCAAATTAATTTACCTCTTTAAGCTTTAATTTTCTTTTACATAATATAGGGATAATATTGCCTCCCTTAAAAGGCAATTGTGAGGATTAGATGAAATCACATATAGAAAGCATTTAGCATCCATGACCCATTGCTTTTGAGTCGATTCCAACTCTTAGTGACCCTATAGGACAGAGTAGAACTGCCCAAAAGGGTTTCCAAGCCTGTAAATCTTTACAGAAGCAGACTGCCACATCTTTCTTCCGAGGAATGGCTGGTGGGTTCAAATCACCGAACTTTCAGTTAACCAGTTTAACCACTGGGCCACAAGGGCTCCTTGCATTTAGCACAGCACCTGCCCTGTGGTTAGTGTTTGGTAACGATAAATGATGATATTGATGTTGACAGCAGGAGTGATTGAAAAGGGCCTAGAAAGAAAACCTGAGGAAGGAAACTTTGGGCTTCAGAAAATGAGCTGAACAGACTCCAATTCAAATAAATAAATAATCTCGGCCCCCTAGATTATATTAAGGGAACGAGACGAAAATCACAGCTTCCCAGGAGAGAATGTGCCGGGATACTGGATCTGTCTGCATAACAGAATGGAAAACTGGAGCTTAGATGAGTAAGAAAATGTAATCTACCTTCTGTCTCTGTATTTTCACCTAGCTTACTTGAGCATGCTTTGTTCTTGTCAGTGGGCCAGCTAATGTCAGAAGATCAATGATCGATTCAATGAACTCTAAAAGTTTGGTTCTGAAACTTTGGAAGGCCTCAGTATTCTTTTACTGGAGTGAGCCCAATGACTGAGAAATGATCTTATTGGATTGACAATGATAGAAATGTATACACAGTGAAAACTGTAAGAGCCGGAACTCGACTACCTTATTTTTCTGGGTCTCACAAGTTTTCTGCCTTTGATAGGATAGAAAACTTTTCTATCACTTGTTTTAGTGGAAACTGTTTGTGTTTTCCCTCTTTGACAGGTTTCTGCCTTACACAGATTCTGGCTTTTGCAGGTATATATATATAATGGTGAACTTTACCTGTGCTCCTGGAAAATAGGGGGTTAGGAAATCCACTCCCCCTTTTGTGTTCTGTGAAATAGCTTACTGCAAAGAATCACCCTTCCACATATGATTTAGACTCAGGGATACTCCCCTTGCTTATCTATGACAAGGCCAGACACAGATCCTCCAAACACCCATTCTTTGCCTCATACATGATAAGTTGAACTGCTTTGTCCTTACTGATCAATTGGAATAAAATGCTTGTTAAACAAATTTTGGTTAAGATTCTCTTCTTCTTCAAGTCCCCTGAATTTTGGCCCATGCTCCTGAGAACAGGCTAGCCTCGGGGTTAAACATTCTCTGATATATTACCCAGTCAAATCACTTTTTCATTTTACTTCCCCACACCTGGCTCTTTCTACCCTTGTTTACTCCTTCCTACAAAAGAAAACCTCATTTTACCTAACCCTTGTGATGCTTGCAGATCTTATGGTATGTTCTCCCTATTATAATAGCCCCCTCCCATATTGCAATAGTCCCTTTTCCCACCTTGCAATAATCCTTTCCAATTAAGTATCTCCATAACTAAGTCCAAATTTTTTATTTGACAATATTAATCCAGTGATGTTTATGTATACTTAAAAAAAATTCTCTTGAGCTTAAAGAGAATGTGTTCCTCTTGCAGTGAATCTTCTAGGCTCCTGGTGTTCTACTGGTGGATTCGAACTGCCAGTCTTTCGGTTAGCAGCCAAGTGCTTAACCACTGCACCACCAGGGCTCCTCAGTGGGGATAGCCAGGTCTTAAACTAGAAAGGATGTGCAAATGGTATCAGGGGAACATTCCTGCTGCTCTTTTTTCTAAATTTCCCCATGCTGCCCTTTGGGACTATGCTTTCCGGATGATGTCCTTATGGATATGTTATGCAAGGCCATCTCTTTACCTGAATTGTTTATCGAAACTGGTTTTGAAATGGTTGAAGACTTTTATCTATGCTACTATCATCCTTCTCATAGCAACCAACCCACTATGAGTCAGAATCAACTCGACGGCAACTGGTTTTTGTTTTGGGGGGATGGGTGGAACTATCATCCTTATTGATAAAATATTTTCCTGCTAATCTTCTCAATATCTAAAGCAAGGCTTCTAGGTATTCCATAATATGCCCTGGCTCTTAAAATGATTACATTTTATGCTGGCTCATGGCATAAACTTTCAAAACCACCAGCTGAGTTGTCATTATTGTATAGCTGATTCCTTGATTGATATACCGTGTCTGAAATGCCTTTGTTCACCTGGCTTCCCACTGGTTATCAGATTATAGATAAAAATAAAAGCAAAAAGTGTAACAATCAGAGCAACACTGGAGTCTCTAATGATATTAGAGGTTACCTTCTCTTTAAGAGAGCGTTTGTTATTTTAAAATGATTGGATCATCCAAATATGTCATGCTGAGCAAGTTAACTCAACTACAGACTGGGGCTTTGGGGACATTTCTTCTTCATCCCAGAGTTCATTTAATTTTTGGCTGCAGGAAATCTAGGTCTTGAAAATTAGATGTGTGAAGTGATCTTTAATCTCAGTAGACAGCTTTTTTGTTGTTGTAGGAGGGCTGCCCAATTGTAAGGAAAAATACAATTCTCCTTAAAATGTGGGGAAAATTTTTTTTTTGTTTTTTTTTTTTAGGAAATTATTTAATAGTGGCATGTAATTTTGCAGAAAAGAAATAATACTTTCCACTTGCTCAAAGAAAACTTGGATTATTTTATTTTCTTTTCTTCCAAAATGGATGAAAATTGAAATATTGAGACATTCTTTGTAAAGCACATAGGACATTTAGAATTGGCTTCCAGGCTGAAGGTACTCAGCCTATCAAAAGATTCAAAAATAAGCCTTAATTAATCAACCAATTTTCCTTTTTTGAACCCATCATTATTGTAATTTTAAAAAAAAGTTCTTTTTTTCTTTTTTCAAAAATACTTTCTAATATCCACTACGCTTCAATACAAGTCAGAACTGACATCCTCTATCGCTGTGAGTCAGAATCAACGCAACAGCAACAGATGTGTGTGTGTATATGCATATACCATTCCACTTGCAGAAATAGCAATTCTACTTCTTTCCTACTCTTCTCCACACAGCAATAGTCAGGTGAATGGGACCGAATAAAATGCTCTGGGTTTCAAATATTTTTTATCTGTATTGAATTCCACCACTGGACTTTTAATCCTAACGGAATACATGGTGTTATGAATTGATTTGTGTCCTCCAAAATAAGTACTGAAATCCTAACCCCTATACTTGTGGATGCAATCCCATTTGTAATTGGGTTTTCTTTGTTATATTAATGAGGCAATATCAGTGTAGCATGTGTCTTAAACCTAATCACTTCTGAGATATAAAAAGAGAAGTTTAGACACAGAATGAGCAAGGAAAAACTAGCAAATATGGATGCCACATGAACATTGCCAAGGAATCGAGAAACAGAAGCTGAAACAGACAAGGATCTTCCCCCAGAGGCAAGAGAGAGAGCCTTCCCCTAGAGCCGGCACCCTGAATTCAGACTTCTAATCTTTTAACTGAGAAAATAAATTTTTGTTTGTTAAAGCCACCTACTTGTGGTATTTCTGTTAAAGCAGCACTAATAAACTAATAAACACAGACATATCTTACACACTTGTCTCGTGCAACTGCTACTTGTAAAGGAAGTTGGCCTGCAAATGTAGCTTCTAATAAAGGAAAACTCAGACAAACCATTGCAAATGGTATTGGAATAGGTGTAGGCCAAGCTCATCACAGAAAATTTACAGTCTGTAATTCAAATGGCAGATATTTTAAAACAAATATCATTAGGCTGAAAAGCATTCTGCTTGGCAGTAAAATCTGAGTTATCTTTCCATCCCCTTGACCAGTATCATGTGGTCCCATTCAGTTCCTTTGCACTAGGCTTAGGGGGTCGAGTCACAGTTTGCAGCTAATTCATTCAGCCTGTGTCACTAGCAAGTAAGACTGTTCATGCAGGAGTCATAGATGACAGTGGAAAAGCACTCTGTGTTTTTAAAAGCAGACCAGGGGGGCCTTGGTTCCATCAGATACCTCAAGGCCATGTACCGGTCTGATTAGTCGCAGTGGGAGAGGTGCCCAGCTGATCCCTCTTATCAGTCTCACCAACAGTGCAAAGACCCGGTGGCCGGCCGGACTTGTCATAGCTTCTGCCTTGTAACCAATAGTAGCCCAGAGCTAGTGAGCATGCAA
The DNA here is from genome assembly GCA_030035585.1 of Dugong dugon. Taxonomy (NCBI): domain Eukaryota; kingdom Metazoa; phylum Chordata; class Mammalia; order Sirenia; family Dugongidae; genus Dugong; species Dugong dugon. The sequence continues at coordinate 98,384,282 of CM057462.1, forward strand.
ACTCTGACATATAGCTGTAGGTAACAATAGGGAGCTGCATATGGATATTTCTGAATAGCAGCTCTAGCTGAGAAGAGAGCAGGGCAAGAGATAAGATAAAGTGAGCTTGGAGAAAAGCATCTCCAGCAAGAAGAGATTTCCCTTGAGTCTCCTGGTTCCCCCGGGATCAGGTTCCTGTACTGAACAATATGCTCTGTTAATGTTTCTGCCTGGTGCGTCTCATGTAAATGACTGCCATTTACTGAATGCCTGACTGTGTACCAGGCATTTCAAACATTAATTTAAGGACCATTTTGTCAGGTATTATTATTATTCTATCCTTCCTGTTTTACAGATGAAGAAATTGAGGCCCAAGAGATTAAGTAACTTGCCCCAATTCACATAGATAGTGTATGCTTATTAAGATTCAAACCCAGGTGTATCCAATTCCTGGATTTTGAACTATAATGCACAGCTGCCTCAATTCTCTGCTCTTTGCTATTCTCTTTCCTACCTTGAAAATTCCGGGGCTTCAAACTGGTTGTATGTATTCTTACGTATACATAAGAATTGCCTGGGGATCTTATTAAAGTATAGATTCTAATTCAGTATTTCTGGGGTAGAAATACAAATTCTCAGTAGGAGGATGAACTGGAATGAACTGCTTCAAAGCCCTGGAAAATTCTCAGGTTTGATTGTCAAGTTACTACCCTAGAGCAGGGCGTTGCATGGAACATCCTCAATAAAGGACTTGTCTGGGTTATTAAGACAAGTATACTCACTGAGGACTGGTCTTAATTGCTTGACCACAGGGTTCCAACCCAAAGGGGCAATGCTAGTGGACCTCCGCAGAAACAGAGTTAAGGAAACAGTAACCGTGATCAAGCAAATAGTATCAATTATGTGACACTGACTGAGCTCAGATTATTCTCAAGCATAAAGTGTAATGAAAAATAGAGGCATAGAGATGTTGTCCATTTTTGTTGTTGTTGGCTTTGTTTTTGTTTTTATTTTTTGACGTGGGCTTTCTGCCAGATCTGTCTCAGGTCTAAGCACATGCTTGTTTTTATGGTGTACTTTGGTCCTTACTCAATTACTGATGTTTAATGACAATAGATGTTCCCAGATTCATAGATCTTAGGCCAAGACTTTGATGTCACACATAATGACTATGCTGTTTGTAACAGGAAATACAGAACTTTTCTTACTCCAAAGCCTCAAATCAGCAATGAGTGGAAGCTAAGAAAAGAGGCAAGAGGGAAGAGTTGAAGAAGTTACATTAGTTGACAGATGACATTTGTGAAGTCCATCTGCAGCCATGAGTCTCCAGCCTGTGGTCCCTTTTTGCTCCAGTTCCGCTGCCTTGAAAATGCTGAGGGATAGATCCTGTGCCTAGAAGAGCAGGACTTTAGGCTTTAGGGATTTGAAAACAAACTCTGATTTCATTTGATTAACTAGCAGCATCCTTTTTTCATTATGCTGAGAGCAAGGCACTCTACAAGATGGAGAGGTGAACTCAAAGAAGTTTAAGATATAATCTCTAACCCAAGAAGCTCATTACATAATTAAGGGAAGCAGGGAGTCCCTGGGTGGCACAAATGATTAAGTGCTCAAATACTAGCTGAAAGGTTGATGGTTCAAACCCACCCAGAGGTGCCCTGGAAGACAGGCCTGGCAATCAGCTTCTGAAGGATCACAGCCTTGAAAACCCTATGGAACAGCTCTACTCTGCACACTGGGGTCACCATGAGTCAGAATCGACTTGATGACAACTAACAACAACAATAGTGGTAGTAGAAGGGGAAAGTGTGAGGTAGGCACAGTGTTTAACTTAGTGTTTGTAAAAAGCTGAGTGCCAGAGTTGTGGATGGGAGCTCAGGGGAACGGCAAAGTATGTGGTTTCACACGTTATGCTCCAACCACAATAGCAGCACATAGTTATGTGTACATTTCTGAGAGCCTCCGTGAATGAAGTTCTTACACTCAATGCCCTGAACTCGATCAAGGTGTCTAGATTTGAAACCCACCTTCGCTGGGTTGTATCATGGTGTCCAAGTTATTCTATCTTTCTGTGCCTCTATCTCCTTATCCGTAAAGCAAACAAACAAAAAAATAACTATTATTAATAACAAATACTTGATGGTATTAAATGTGAGAGGTCAATTAAATAATTCATATAAAGCACTCAGTGCAGACCTGGCACATGGAAGGACAGTAAATAATATAGTGGTAGACATTGTTGATTGCCTACTTAATCTCCATTCTCTTCCCACTTGTTGATGAAACTCCAGCTGAGATGAACTGCAATGTTGCCTAGAAAAGTGCTCTCTTCCCAGCCTCCCAGGTAGCCACCTGGCACAGTTCTGATCAATTTCTGGTATGTGGAAGATTCCTGGGAGTTTCTGGGAAAGGTTTTCTATTAAAAGGGGACACTTCTGCCTGGCATCACGCTTTCCCCATTTTTCCTTCTCTGAATGTAGATCTAGTATTAGGAGCTGAATCTACCACTTGTGATCAAGGAAGCAACAAGCAAAGAGAGGTCAAGCGAACTGCAGAGATGCCAGCCTCAGTACAAAGAACCTACCAAACCAATACCAACAGCTGCCTATCTGCAGATTTCTTTCTGTATGAAGAAAATATCCTCTATTTCTTATTTCTTGTCTAGTTCTTATTGTTGTCCAGAAAGATCTATTATTCACGGCTGAAATTATTCCTAATAGAATTATCTATAATTATTATTTTTACCTAAACCTAGGCATTATTTTATTTAATCTTTATAAAAAAGGAGAGGATTATTATTATTTTATAATAATATATGTTATATATATAATAATATATGTAAAATATAATGAATAATAATTACATATATTATTATAATATATGCTATATATTACATAGTATTCTATGATAATATATAATTATATATAAAATATAATAATATATTATTATTTCTCTAGGAGGAGTATTATTATCCCTAGTTTCTACAGTTAACATTTAAAATGAATTGGGGTTTAACAATAATATTTTATATATTTTAGATAATATTTTAATATTAAAAGTAACAAAAATAATATAAGAAATGAATTATAATAAAATAATAAAAGTATCAATTCACTAAGAGCTGGCAGTTATTGAGTGATTACTAGGTGCCACTTGCATTGTATTTGTATAATCCTCACAATGCTGCTATGCAGGAGGTATTGTTATCACTTGTATTTTACAGATGAGGAAATTGAGGCACAGAAAGGTTAGATAACTTGCCCAAAGTCACAGAATTGAGATTCAGATCCAGATCTGTCTGGCTGCCAGTTCCAAATGCTTTCTCTCTCCTCCAGGTCTTCGCACATGCTATTCCTTATGGCTGGAACAGTTTTGGCCTCACTCTCTTTTTTTGGCTCCATCTAATTTATGCCTTATCCCTCAATTTAGATATAAGTTCTTGGAAGCAGTACCACCCCATCCCCTCTGTGATTCCATTTTCTCTAGTGTTTATTCCTGTCATAGCACTTAGTCCACTCTTGCAATATATTTATTTATCTAGCTAACCCATTAGAGTATTGTCTTTCTGAACGATGGAGCTATGCCTTGCTCACCAACATTCTCCAGAGTTGGCTTATAGGAGACATTCAAAGAAAAGGTGTAAGTTGACTGTCCTTTTTGTTTTGCTTTGGATGCTTGAAGGGAGCGACAGTGCCTGGGCAGCAGGAATGAACACTGGTTTGGGGGAGGAGGTGGCAATGGACTCAATTCCAGGCCATCCAACAGGACCTGCATGCTGGTCAGTTCATGGAGCACCAGTGAAATCACACTCGCTGGATTAACATCTTCTGCAGTCAGCCCAGGGAAGACTGTTTAGTCCATGGCAAAAAAAAAAAAACAAGAAAGGAAGGAAGAAAGTGCTCTGAAAAGGTGGTAATGTGTGTCTCTGGAAGGCAAGCCTAGACATGTGGTGGGAGTTAAAGAAATGTAGAATTACAAAAAAGAATCCCTCCCACGGAAGTCTAAAAATGATGTTTCTAGCAGCTTTAGGTATCACAGTTGTGCAGGCAGAAAAGTATTTGATTAACTCACTGGCATTATCCCGAGGTGTGGGTGTCTTGGAAATCTGCATGCACAATATTCCTTTCAGATAAGCTTGTGGGCATTGTTCTACATATGCTGCATCGTGGCACCTCAGCTCACACTGTACATGACTGAAGTCATACACTTTAAAAATTGTCCCTCCCAAGGTTAAGATAACTGTGCTGTAGCCATTTTGTGCCTGACATTTATGAACAAGATAATCGGATTTGAAGTCGAATTAAAATAGAGTTTCTAAAAGTACCAGAATGCGCAACACAGCCCACCCACCCCTTCATTCTCCATACCCTGCTTTATCCTGAAAGTTTTCAGATAGCTCATTTTCATCTGCATTTTTCCTCATGTATTCAAGTATATGGTGAATCAGACTTGGGTTATTTAAGTGGCAGGGTTAGTCATAGCGTGATATGGAAGCCTCAGGGGGCCAAGTAAGGAAGGAGCTCCAGAAATAACGGGATGAGGATGTGGTTTGTCCATTATCTTCCCTACTTTTTCCCTCTGGCGGATCAAGAACACTCTTTAACTGAGAGATTCCCGCCTTTAGAAGAAAGAGCTTTCCACATCAAATTTAAGAAGAAGCCCAGACATCAGGAAACCTGAGTTTCCAAATGTAGCTAGGTATTCCTGTGACTGTACTTGAGTATATTGATTTATCAATGATCTAATTTCTCTATCTGATTTAGTAATAATAGTAATTAACATTTTTAGAGCACAGGCATACACAATAAGTTTTATTTCTTTGTCAAATTTTAGTCAACTGATGGAGAGAACCAGGAACATTTTGTTGATAATGATTCTGAAGCTTTTATTGGTTAGTAGAAAAATATACTCTAATTCAGTGGTTGGCAAACTTTTTTCTGTATAGGGCCAGAGAGTAAATAGTTTAAACTTTGCAGGCCATTTGATCTCTGTCATGGCTACTCAACTCTGATGCCTTAGCCCAAAAGGAGACAAGACATTATGTAAATGAATGGATGTGACTGTGTTCCAATGAAGCTTTATTTACAAAAACAGGAGGCAGGATTTGGCCCACTGCTTGATCATAGTTTGTTGACCCTGCAATTAGCAATGACTTCAGTGGGTAGAGGGGGACTGGAGACAAAGTGCCATGCATTTTCCATTTCTGATGTAGAGATTTACAGCATCCAAGCCTTTTCATTTATCTCATTGATTCTTCCCAACAAATGTGTGAGGAGCACAGCAGCAGTTATTTTTAGAATAGTGGTGCATTCTGGTTAAGAGTACAAGCCTTGGAGAAAGTTATTGGTTAGAATTCAGCTCTGTCACTTATAAGCTATGTGAACTTGGGCAGATAATTACCCTCTTAGTCCCTCACTCATCTAATCTGTTAAATGAGGATAATAATAGTTCCTAACTCAAGTACAAAGGGCCCTTCAATAGTTGCACTCAATAAATGTCAATTATTACTATCTTTGTTTTCTGCAAACTGGGCTAACCTATTATATTTATGAGTATTAAATGAGGTAGCATATGTAAAGCTTATAACCCAATGCTTAGTACTTAGTAATGCTCAATAAATCTTAACTAGTATTCATATTCCCATTTTATCCATAAAGGAAGTTTAAAATGATCAAATAATTCAGACAAAGCTCTACAATAAATACGAACCAAAATGAGACTGATACCTAGGCCCTTTGAACTCCACTTTTCAATCTTACTGTCCCTACTAAAAGTGAGAGAAGTTGTGTTAAAACTCTTGAACATATACAAAGTGTAACTCAAATGAAAACTTTTTTTACTAGAAGTAATGGTATACAAGTAATGGTATACAAGCCCTAACTGTCCATTAGCTTTATTCATTTATTGATTATAAATTTATTTTAGTCATATATTACTCTGTAAAATTCCTTATTTGAGATACATGCTCTTACAGACCAGTCAGGAGGCAGCTTGGCCCTGGAAATAGAACACAGGCTTGAAAACTGTTGGTAAGAAGAGATGTTACATTGCCTTTTTAGTAGATATGTTTCATCCTTTGTGGAGGAATTTCTACCAACAGACCCCAGTGCCCTAAATGCCCATGTTTTATTCCACGTTGATCCCATCATCTTGGCCTTAGTTGAGTGGAGAAAATGCTACACTCGGAAACTAAAGCAGGAGGAGGTTAGAGACCTATGATTTTGTGGCTCAAAATGGTGAACTGGGCCAACTAGATTTTTCATTCTGTCTCTCTTTCTCTCTCTTTGGAATTTGAGCTAAGAGACCCTGAAGGAGGTTGCCAATTACCTATGGGGCATAAAGCTTGAAAGATCAAGTATAGTTGGACCATATGAGATTTTGGTAAACAGGAGAACAGTCAGTAGGGAGAAATAGAATGATTTAGATGGACAGAGAGAAAGAGCACTATTCCTAGTTTTGTCCCCATTGGGTCAGCTGTACTCCCATTCCTATTCTTGGATCTGGATAAGAGCCTAATGCACAGCGTTACAATACCACAGGCCCCACTTTAATTGTGCTAACTTTGTGGGCCTCTGTTCTTTGCAAACCAAAAACCCTGCTGAAATAGTGATGTCACAGAGGCACTGTCATGGGGACTAACATGTAAACTATTTTGCATCATTGCTGCTTCATATGCTTTACATAGGAAGAAAAGAAACACTCATACCTTCAAGTCTGTTATATATATTATCTTAAAAGCATTAATTTAAAGGCATTAGTAAATATAACTAACTTGTGAGGCATAACTGATTGCCAGCAACAGTTCATAAAGGCACCACATATATTGCTGCTCTTTTTTCTCTTCAGTAGTTCTTTAGTGATATTCTTCTTTGTTTCATTTTTATGATTATAGTAAATATTAATGCTTATTATGTGTACCTAAACAATAATTAGGGAAAACTTGGTGGCATAGTGGTTAAGTGCTGCAGCTGCTAACCAAAAGATTGGCAGTTCAAATCCACCAGGTGCTCCTTGGAAATTCTATGGGGCAGTTCTACTCTCTCCTATAGGGTTGCTATGATTTGGAATCAGCTCAATGGCAACAGGTTTGGTGTTTTGGGTTTTTAAACAATAATTAAATATAAAGGAGTATGTCTCATTGGGTATGTCTCATTGGGTTTCCATTGAGCCTACTCTGAGGGTCATAATCAATTCATCAAAAGATCTTGAAGTCTTACCTGTTTAATAACTCAAATTATTTAGGGCTAACTCATCCACTTCCCAACATTTTTTGGGTTTTGATATGATGATTGGCCCTTTGCCCCTTTTGCCTACTCCTAGATTTATTTTCAGCCCCTCCCCTTCCTATGGCACTCACATCTAGAGTGTTCACTGCCAGTTTTACTGTCTCTAAAATCCTTCATTTTCCCCAGTTATGTTGAGACTCTAGGGAAGCAAAAATGTAGTTGATTCTCACATACAGTGTAGAGGATCTCGCTATAGTCTGTGGACCCTAGTACAGTTATTCTAGGGTTGCAGCTTACTAGGGGGACAAAAAGAAAAAAATTCTCTTCCTTCATACAAGTTGATATGCTACCTTATGATATGGTCACTATTTTATAATTTGGAAAATAAAATGGTTACACACAATGCATTTGTTAGTGTTCTAGAGTAATGATCAGGTACGAAGCTCAGGAAATGTTGAATTGTGGTGGGTGACAGAGTTTTATGGTGACAGCAAAGACTTGAGCAATGGTATTAGAACGCTGGTGGGACAGCACTGAATTCTTACTGCAGGTTCTCTTGCCTCAGAAACGATATGGACATATCTAAAATAATAAAGCAAAACCTCAAAAAGTAGTTGAAGCTCAATATTTATTTAGCACATATGTGCCAAAGATTACACAAGTTATTAGTGGTGAATCAAATGAATAATAAGGGCCCTTGATGATCTCAGTCTTGATTCTAGAGAAACTGACAGACAAGTAAACCAACAGTTACAGTACATGTGATAAATGCTGTAATGGAGGCAAGTAGAGAAGGCTGTGGGGATTCAAATGAAGGAACAATTACTTCCATGTGTCAGGGTAGAGAAAAGCTTCAGAGAGGAGATGACACTTGGAGAGTCTTGCAAGAATGATGTTCAGCAAAAGCAGAAGAGGAAAGGTATTTCAGGCAGAGAGCATGGGATGAGTGAAGGAGGATTGACTAAGAAGGGGAGAGAGACACTAAAGAGAACTGCCATGAAGCCTTTGAGATAGTTGCTTGGCAGCCACCAAGCATAGTTTAGTGGCTATATCTGAATCCCTCAAATACTCTCGGCTACCCAACTGCTTTTGCCACCGTTATAAGGGTGAGAATTTGGAGCGAAATCTAATTCTAACTCAGCAGCTAATATAGACATCAGTGATGGGGAGTAAGTAATCTCAGGGAAATCTGTTCTGAAGCATGGAGTAAGTTCTTGCCTCCTACCCTGAGGTATCCACAGAACTTCCTGACCCAGGCTCAAGCTGGTCCCAGACCAACTGGGCTAGGATTGAATTGACTTAAATTGACATTTGCAAATATTGTTTCCATGAATAAGACCCAGTTCTAGAAGAAAAAATCAAACTTAACCCAGAAGAAGGATGAGGAAGAAAAGGCCCAGGGGAAAGCAGGGACGAGCATTTATATATATGTGTGTGTATGTATAGAGACACACACACACGCCTACATATATATTTTTAAAAAGAAAGGATCTTTCTACACTTTTGGCACTGACAGGCAATGGAGGAAGAAATTAGTCAACACCCCATGTGTTTTCTCGATGATACTTCTCCCTCAGTGATCAAATTGAGAAAATATCAAGCGCTGTTCTGGAGACAATGAGAACAAAAGAACTTACAGTGGGTGCTGTACACCGTACTGTGCCTGTCTAATTCTAGCCAAAACAGTCTTCTAGTCCCCTGCAGGGAAGAGTGAAGATTCTGGTCATGACTCATGAGGGGGGCTGGCCAGATGAAGTGAGTAGACCAGCATGGGCATCGAGGGTTTGGCTGTACCTGGTGTGTCCTTGAAAGCTGGGGACTTGTGGGAGCTTTCTTCCCCCATCTGCCTCCAATTGCTTTTCACTTCTCTCCACCTCTTTCTTTCTCCACCCCCACACGCACATGCACACATTGGAGAGAAGAGGCTATTTCTGGCTTGCTAGCAGAGACAGAAAGCACACTTAGACACAAAAAAGCTAGGAGAGAATACTGCTGCAAGAGCAGACCACGTTTTTGAATAGCTGAGTTGAGAGGAGGACCCTTCAGAAGGAAAGAAACTGGCAGATGACATTTGGTTCTCCCTGTTTGATTGACTTATTTTGCTTCAGGTGTTAAATTCTTCTGAATTTCTTCCGTTAGCAGCTTCTGGGACAGTTTCTGAAAGAATGACAGAGTGCTCCATGAAACAGAATTTCTTCCCTACAATCCACTTGAATGTTTAATGTGTATTTCTTTCGCTTCCGAGAAGAATGGCATTATCCAGCTAACGTCTCGGGGTCTGGTCATGTTCTATTCTTTTTTGATTCATATATTGTGAAGGAAATGAGTCATACTTGATTAAGGGGTTGATACCGCCTACTCATGCAAATTATGTGTGTGGCCGGGGGCAGGATGAAGCAGAATGCCATAGGGTGGGCAACCACATTCCTTCCTTTGCTTGAGTGTCGACTTTGCAGACCGAGACTCTCAGCATCTTGATCCATGAGCTGTTGAGTCTGCAGCCAATTCTACAGAGAAGTCTATATGCATGTGTGAGTGTGTGTGTGTGTGTTTATACAGCCTTTAAACTTTGGTTCATCACAGAATGTCAAACTATTATATTTATGTGATAATCATTGCCCCTGTGGAAGAGACTATTTGAATAGCAAATCAGACTGCCAGGCACAAATTATGATAATAACAATTATAGTTATTTATTAATTGCTTTGTGCTTTGCACTGAGCTAGGTGCATCTCCTCATCTCCCAATAACCCATGAGTAGATATTTATAAACTTTACTATAATAATCTCCAAAACCAAAACCATATCCATTGCAGTCAAGTCTATGCCAACTGTTGGTGACCCCATGTGCTTCAGAGTAGAACAACTCCATAGGATTTTCTTGGCTATAATATTTACGGAAGCAGATCACCAAGCCTTTCTTCTGTGGTACCACTAAGTGGGTTCAAAACGCCAACCTTTCTGGTAGTAGATAAGCCAAACCATATGCACCACCTGGGGACCTGTAATAATCTCAGGAAAGTTAAATTAGCAAATTTAGGTGCTACAGTTCAACCTCAAGTCTGCTTATCCCCCAAATTTGTGTATTTTACTATTTTCCCTGTCTGATTTTAGAATTGTGCTATGAAACCCACCATTTTTTAAAAACTTGTCTGTAAAATGTAAAACTGTAATGTAGAATATTTTATTTGTATTGTATGATAAATACAGAAATTTAAAATGATTCAATATCTGTACTACTTAATTTAGCTCATAATTTCATATTTTCACAAATTGTTCTGTTTATGTAGACCAACCCTTGAGGGACGATTGTCTTTATACTTTGCTTTATATTTCCCTCTGGTGCCTAGGGGAGTGTAAGAAATTCAATTATAGCAATGAAAAGGGAGCAAAGACAAGAGATTAACATTTGTGTGCCCAACACAGGGCTAGATATTTTCACATGGTCCCTATGGAATCACATTTTATGTGAGGATTAAAGTAAGCATGTGGTGATGATTATTTGTTTGTCTTTTTTCCCAGCATCAAGTTGCTTTTCTAACATAACGCCTCATTTCCAGTCATGTGGAATTTAGATGGGACTGGTTTCATACAATGAGCTCCAAGATAGGCCGTGATTGACTTCAATTAGTCAGTGAATTTCATTTCCTTGGTTAGTTAGAGATTTTGGATGTCACATGACCCAAGCAAAATCAATCAAGACACAATTCCTGGTCTTTGGTTTGAGCTACAAGAAAAATAAATTTTCTTCCCTCATGAATTTGAAAGGAGAAATCTGTAGTCCCCATAGCTTCAATATCCTTTTGAGGAGCAAGCTGAAAAGATCTTCAAATGTACTCACTCAGCACTGAAAATACAGAGCTATGAAATGGTGAGAAAGACCTGTCTCTCAGGAACAGTGTCTGAGTCCTGGGTTATCCCTAGCCCAGGACTAGAAACCGATAAGTTTCTTTTATTTTTTAAGTCAACTTGAGTTGATTTCCCTATTCTTGACAACAGAATGGGTTCTACCTGATTCTCCAGGGAAGATGAAAAAAATCTCGTATGTCATCACGTTAGAAATAGTCATAAAATCTCACAGTAAGACCAATAAAACCTTTTGTTTTGGTTTGGTTTGATTTTACCTTCATCATTGAAACAGGTTGCTGTTTCTTGAGTTGGGCAGCAGATGAGGTGACTGGCTTTCATTTAAGGGCCACATTAGGAAAAAAAAAATTCTTTAAACTCTAGAATCACACCCAGTGTAGTGAGATGTTTAAAATGTGTGAGGTGAGTGGGAACTGAGACCATCCCCCAGACAATAGTATAGGTTCTTGTGCTTGCTCTAGAACACTTCCTTATTGAGTGGATGTCAGGGAAAATTCTCTCTTTCTCTTTCTCCGGTCCTCTCTGGTCCTCTCCTTTCTTTACCCCTCTGTCTCTCTACTTCAAGTACATGTATTTGAAATCCCCTAACAAAAATAAATGTACATAGGATATGGCTCCATGGTATTATCTAACTTTGCCCTCAAAGCATCACTTTAAGGAAAGTGTCAGTATTTCAATTTTCTACATACAAAGGCAAGAACACTCAGGACATTTTAATGCCTTCTTCAACATTATAAAGATTGTAACTAAAGCCATGATTTATAGCTAGGCCTGTCCCACACAGGCTACATGATACAGAAGATCAGTAAATTCTTTTTTGATTGATTGAAAACCTTATTGGACTTCAATTTAATGAAAGTTATAAATATGGTAGCAAATTGCTAGCACTTAGGAATCAATGAGGCTGTTTAATAATGTGATATTAAAGTCTTGACTGCCGCCTTGACAGTCTGAGTTTTGACTGTTAAAGTTAGTTTTAGAATCTTTGAATCTCTAAATTACAGAATGCACAGGGGTCATATCATAGCATGTCCCCCAAGCCATTCTTTATGGCTAAAGACTAATCATTTTTATGAAGCAAGAAGTCACCCAAGGCAATATGGCAGAAAATAGTTACTGAATTAGTGAAGGCCATTGTAAGTACTTACTGATGGAAAAGAACTAGAAAACGAAGTCACTTCACCATTAACCTCAAAAATCAAACTAGTTTTACCTCATCCAGGAATATTATAGATGATATGAATGGAGGGATACAGCTGAAACTTGTGAGACTAAATATTTTTACCCACAGGATTGTGCATACTCTTGGGTGTATAGGAGAGCAATAGTGGGAGAAGAGCCAGGCTCTGCTCCTATCTCTTAGAGCCTCATCCTCAGTAGTTCCTTTCCACATTTTCCCTATAGTCAGAGTGGAAGGAAGGAACTAACCAGTTATTTTTTTTTTCTTTTTTCTTTTATTCTTGTACTTCAAAGGAAAGTTTACAATTCAAGTTAGTCTCTCATACAAAAATTTATACATACATTATTATGTGACCTTAGTTGCTCTCCCTATACTGCAACAGCACACTCCTCCTTTGCACCCCTGATTTCCCGTGTCCATTCAACCAGCTCCTGACCCTCTCTGCCCTCTCATCTCACCTCCGGACAGAAGCTGCCCATTTAGTCTCATGTATCTACTTGAGCTAGGAGGCACACTCTTCACAAGTATCATTTTATGTCCCATAGTCCAGTATAATCTTTTAAGAGTTGGCCTCGGGACTGGTTTTAGTTCTGGGTTGACAGAGAGTCCAGGGGCCATGCTTTCTGGGATTCCTCCAGTCTCAGCCAGACCATTAAGTCTGTTTTTTTCACTAGAATTTGAGTTCTGCACCCTACTATTCTCCTGCTCCATCAGGGACTCTCTGTTGTTTTCCCTGTCAGGGCAGTCATTGGTGGTAGTTGGGCACCATTTAGTTCTTCTGGTCTCAGGCTGATGAAGTCTCTGGTGTATGTGGCCCTTTCTGTCTCTTACACTAATACTTTGCTTGTGTCCATGGTGTTCTTCGTTCTCCTTTACTCCAGGTGGACTGGGACCAATTGATGCATCTTAGATGGCCGCTGGCTATCTTTTAAGACCCCACACGCCACTCACCAAAGTGGGATGCAGAACGTTTTCTTAATAAGCTTTGTTATGCCAGTTGACCTAGATGTCCCCTGAAAGCATGGTCCCCAGACCCTCACCCCCGCTACTCTGTCCCTCGAAGTATTTGGTTGTATTCAGGAAACTTCTTAGCTTTAGTTTAGTCCAGTTGTGCTGACTTCCCTTGCAGTGTGTGCTGTCCTTCCCTTCACCTAAGATAATTCTTGTCTACTATCCAGGGAACTAACAGTTATTTGAAAGCCTGCGTTGTACAGATCTCTTTCCCATAGCATTGTCATTTAACTTAATCATTTCAACATATCTTTGACATAGATTTCCATTTTTCTGGGATAAACATTTGGAAAGTTTATGAGTTTCGTCAAAATTAATACAATAAATTAGGAAAATCTAAACCTTCAGGTTCCCAAATTCAGAGCAGTGTCCACTAGGCAGCATGTTTTTGAAACATCTCCTGGTTTTCAGAAGTGACACCCACACAGGTGTTGTCTAAAGCTTTCTCTGAAGCTAAACTTAATGTTTTTTTTCAATTTGTTTGTTTTTTTAGTTCAAGAAATTAGCTCTCAGTACCTTTCTTTGTATTTCTCGGCTAGATTGGGACTTGATACTTTTTCTGACTTGATAGTGTATATACCATATACCTTAACTTTTGGATGTCAGTATGTATTGGGGGAGGGTGAGAAATGAGTGAAACAAAAACATTTCGAGATTGTGTAGCGTCAGACAGACCTTGTCACTGGATCTTATTATTTCTTGTTACTGGGTCTTATTACTTCTCACTGTGTGATCTTTGGAAGGTTACCTAACTACTGTGAACCTCCATTTTCTTTTTCATCTTTAAAATAAGGTTAATGACCCTTCATAAGAGTGTTATAAAAATTAAATAGTATATATAAAGCACCTGCCACATAACTTTCTTTTAATCATCCATGTTCACTCTCTTTCCTTAGGTCAGTGTTGGTAAAGGAAATAAGAGCCAAGTAGTCATTAGACAAACACTGTTTGATCATCTGATGTGATCCAGTCACTGTATTTTATCCTGGATTTCTGTCCTAGTGGAGAGATATGTAATATTCTGTTGTCCTTTAAGTCTTTTAATAGCTTGTTGGCTTCCATTCTGTCCACTGGTACTCTACCCAGACTGTGCATTAGAATAGCTGATGGAGTTTTAAAACACCCACAAGTCTAGACTTGACTCTGACCTAACTCATGGAGGTTCTCATTCAGTAGGCTGGGGGTCAGGGAGGGTCCCAATAATGTATACAATTTAAAAGCTCCAACAGGGATTCTGTTGCACATGCCAGGTTGAGAATTATTATTGTTTGGTCTGTATGCTCTAGAATGGCAACTGGAGACCACCCTTGGAAACAGGTGGAGAGGCTGCATGCCCACAAGTCAACTACGCTATTGTTGTGTGCTGTCAAGTCAATTCCGACTCATAGCACCCCTATGTGACAGAATAGAACTACCCCTTAGGGTCTTCTTGGCTGTAATCTTTATGGGAGCAGATTGCCAGGTCTTTCTCCTGTGGGGTCTCTGGGTGGGCTTGAACTGCCAGTCTTTCCATTAGCAGCCAAGTGCTTAACCATTTCGCCTCCAGGGCTCCTTCAAATATGCTGAGTCCTCTCTTAATCTCCATAACTTCATCAGCAATATCTGCTGTGCCTGTTGTAACTGCAGAGTCCTAGGCCTCATCCTGGATCTGAATCATTGTGGCTAGGGCCCTAGTAATCTGCATTTGACAAGCTTCTCAGGTGTCATGTACACAGAAGTTTGAGAACTATTGCCAGACTAATTTCATTGAGAATTTGAAGACGGACCTGAGAGAAAGGCACAAACAGGAAGGAGCTTCTTTTGAGAATTAACTGTGCTGACTTATCTAAGCAAAATGGCTTTGGACTCACTGTGAATTGAACCTGTGCTTGTTACACCAGTGGATTAACTTTACTATATACTTTATCTTACCTCAGCCTTCTTTTTTCTCACTCTTTCCTAACTTCACTACTTACTTCCGAGCATGCCAAGGTCATGGACAGAACCAATCTCACTGACCCACTTCAGAATAAAAATAGAAATCTTTGTTTCCTCCTTAGGACAAAAATCTGACTTAACTGGCATAGGTTCTATCTAAGGTAGCAGCAAAATAACAGGTATTCTTTTGAGTTCTTCAGTTTTATATCACTTTGATGAAAGCCCAAAGAGTTAAGTTTATGTTGCATTTGAGAGTATCCAGCAAAGAAAGATGAAATACCACTTGTTTTTATAAATCAGAAGGGAAACTACTTGGCAAAGCATACAATTCAATGCCCTAGTTTTTAACAGTCTATCTGGGAAAATGTCATACTGCAATGCCAGGGAAATTGCCAATCTCTTATAAAGGAAAAAACTTTTTTTTTTGGTAACTAAGGAGGTTTACTGTGCACTGGGATGTGAAGACTTGAAAGCACTTGGATCTTCTATAGAAATGCCTGAGCAGTGTTTACCCCCCTCTATGTCCACATCAATCAAAATACAGTTTTTGTCAAAGTCACTTTAATTTAGTCTCTAATATGACTTCTGCTGAGATTTGGTTATGTGGACAAGGCTTGGAAACAAAATAACAACTGTGGTTTTAGAGTTTTGTTTTTTTTTTTTTTTTAATATATCCTGATTAAAATGAATTAAGCTTTAGCTAATTTAACTACGCTTGGAATAAATTCATCAGACTTCTGAAAATGTTTGTTGTTGTTATTAGGCACCGTTGGGTCCATTCCAACACATAGAGACCGTATATACAACAGAACAAAACACTGTCCAGTCCTGTGCCATCCTCATGATCGTTGTTATACTTGAGCCCATTGTTGCAGCCACTGTATCAGTTCATCTCCTTGATGGTCTTCCTCTTTTCCCTGACCCTCTACTTTACCAAGTGTAATGTTTTTCTCCAGGGACTGGCCCCTCCTGATAACATGTCGAAAGTATGTGAGATGAAGTCTTGCCATCCTTATTTCTAAGGAGCATTCTGGCTGAACTTCTTCCAAGACAGATTTGTTCGTCCTTTTGGCAGTCCCTGGAATAGTCAACATTCTTCAACAACACCGTAACTCAAACGCATCAATTCTTCTTGAGTCTTCCTTATTCGTTGTCCAGCTTTCCCATACATATGAGGCGATTGAAAACACCATGGCTTGGGTCAGGAACACCTTATTCCTTAAAGTGACTCCTTTGCTTTTTAAATGTGGGTTAATACAAAATTGCTGCTACATGCATGTAGCACTTCTACTTCTTATTTTTAGTATTCTGTGGCAAATTAGTTTAGGTTTTTGGCAACAGTTCTGTGGCATGTCCTCCTTTTTAGTTGCAGGGGGAGAGGGGCAGGAGGAAAATCAACTACCTCATAATTTCTTCGATTGTTTTAATGCAAATAGTCCTTGCACAGTCTTTGGTTACAAACTTTAGATTCTGTTTTTATTGAACAGGTGAAAAGTAGTAACCCATTTAGGGCAGAGTATCTTGCCTCATATACATCTAAATTTTGGCTTGCAGTTTTCCGTAAAGTAGTAAGAATCAAGGAGGATTCTGAGGATGACTGATTATCTGGATGTTGAGGTGATCTGTAATAGTTTTTGTTCTTACCCATTTGATTTGCTTTTTTTCTATGATCACCACCCCAAGATGGGAGAGAAGGTTCTAGAACTCATGTCTCTTGACCCCCAAGTCTGATGTGCATATCATTACACGGTATTGCTACCCCATTGTATATTTCCTTGCGTGTTTTCTGATTAGATTCTATATATATATCAATCACATCTCCTATGAAATCTTTGAATTCCATGGTGTGGGAAATTGCTACTAAAAACCATGGAAAAAGCTGTCTTGTAATTTGGAGATAAGTTTTCATATGATGTTTAATGACACTATGAAGGATTTTCTGAAAGAAAAATAAAACAAGCCACAGTATTTAAATTCAAGAAATTTTATTTAATAGGATAAATTCCATGTTCCTTAACATGGCATCTGAGGTCCTTCTTAATCTAATTTCTTCCACTTTTCCAACTCATTTCCTGTCACTCACCGTCTTACACTGACTATTCCGACAACACTGAACTGTTTAGATTTCTTAGCTACACCATGCTTGAGGGAAACAAGAAGAAAGTGGTTTACCAGAGTCTAGAAACAGGAATTGCCCTGCAAGCTGTAGAAAGATGATATGGACTGCCAGGTGAGAACAGAGACCACCTAGAAAGAGTTTTCTCTTGGGAGGTGAATCACAGAAAGCACAGCTGTTGCTACAAAGGCCACCACACAGAGTGAAAGAAGGCTAAATATCCTGGCTTCCTCCATCTTCCTGGCCTCCATTCCTCCACCAGTGACTTCCATTGTCCAAACCAACCAGATGTCAGTTGAGAAGGGAGCCTGAGAAATATATTTCCTTGAGATACAAAAACAAAGCAGGGAGAAGGCGAGGAATGGGTCTCAGAACAAACAAGAAAATGAACTGCACAACCTGTCTTAGGTTAAGCTTACCCATCAGCTCTCTGAAACAAGGATTTGAGTTCAAGTAGTTTATTTGGGAGGTAATTTTCCAAGACGCACATATATGGGAATGGGAAAATGATACATAGAAGAGAAGGAAGCCAGAGCAGGGAGCATTAATAAGCAGGCTACCACTGTGGACAACTGGGGCTCGTGCATGCTGGGGACTTCTGTATGCTGGGGACTTCTGTGAGCTTGCATAGAAAATGCTTTGGATTTCCCACCCACGTCTGAGATTCTCCTGCACAAACTCTCTGTCATTGGTTGAAGACTACTCTTAGGAGGAATAGGCCATTAATTCAGTGACACTTCCAGCTTGCCCTGAGCATGCTCCTAGGGCCAGAGAAAGCTCTCAGGCAGAGAATTACAGGTACTTGCAGGAAGAAACTATCATATGTGTAGAAATGGTGAGTGCTGAGAGGGAAGGACGTTACCTGCTACATTCCCAAAACTGAATTATGTGCTTCTCTTCTTTGTGCCTTTTGTACTTTCTGCATGCCTATCATTATATTTATTACACATCTGTTTCTAATCTAGACTTTAGCTCCCTAAGGCAGAAGCTGTTTCTTATTTTTTATCTAGTCAAAAAAAAAAAAAAATACAATCAGCCACAGAAGTCTTTAATACATATAAGTTGGTAAAAAATATCTATCAGGCACAGAAGTCTTTAATACACATAAGGTGGTAAACCAGTAGTTCTCAACCCTATCAGCTCCAACTCCTCCCTGTTTATAACAAATAATTTGAAATATCCTATTTACTATCCTGAAATTAAGGAGCCTTGGTGGTGCAACGGTTAAGCACTTGGAGGTTAACCAAGATGACAGTGGTTCAAACCCACTCAGCAGCTCCGGGAGGGAGAGACCTGGCGATCCGTTCCCATAAAGATTACAGCCAAGAAAACACTATGGGACAGTTCTACTCTGTTAAATGGGGTCACTATGAGTTGAAATTGATTTGATGGCACCTAACAACAACAACATCCTGAAATTAAGATAATATAACCTATTTAACATACTCAAAAAAAAAAGAAGAAGAAATCAATTAGTAATAAAATAATATTAATTTCATTATCTAAAGGATCAGGCATGACTACACTAGAAGGCATAATAAGAATATTATATGTTTGCATCTACTTATAATAAATAGATTTAGCTTTAAGAGAAAAATAGAAAGCATTTGTCTGAATATTGCTGACATTTTTGTTTATGTATTTTAGTTTCAAACATGGGCTAACTAAGTTTATCTGTGTATATATACATAGACTTCAGTGTGAATAAAACAACTAAAAATGAAAAATGACACAGGGGTGTTGTATTGGCAAGTTAAATTTCATTAAGTTTGCTGGGATTTATGAAATGCTTTTCTGAAAAAGTGAACAAATCTTGGTAGATTTCCAAGAAAGTACAGTTTTTCATTGATTAACATGATGGAATCCCTGAAAAGTTCTATGCAATTAACACTGATCAAAAAAAAAAAAGGATGATATATTTGTGCTTGTATGTAAAATGGAGTTAGGATCCAGACTCCGATAATTATATAGAGGTGTGCGGTGTAATGAATTACTTGATACAGCCCTTCTAGCCATGGTCTTGTAACTCCCACCCAGG
The DNA here is from genome assembly GCA_030035585.1 of Dugong dugon. Classification (NCBI taxonomy): domain Eukaryota; kingdom Metazoa; phylum Chordata; class Mammalia; order Sirenia; family Dugongidae; genus Dugong; species Dugong dugon. Next base: position 98,403,616 of record CM057462.1, read on the forward strand.
TGACTGGGCGGAACCATATAATAGGGTAATTGTAGCCCACCAAAGGGATTGGTTGGTTTTGCCATCCCGCTGGGCTTCAAATGAGCCACCCCAGAGGCAGGAAAGAGATCTGACCACCACCAAGGAAGAACAGCCAGGAGTCAGCATATCTTTTGGACCCCGGATCCCTGAGCTGAGAAGCTCCTGGACTCAGCAGACAGAAAGTGAGCTGTAACCCTGAAGACAGCGGGAAGCAATGGCAGGAGAAACCGGCAGGAGAGATTGTGCAGTGGGCTTCCCAGTGCCTGGAGAGAGAAAGCTGAGTACCTTTGGGCAGAGGCAGAGGGTCAGGGAGAAGTGTGCCTTCAAGAACAGCCGAAAAGAGGCTGTCCTGATGGAAGAACTGTATCCTGAGTGTTTCTGAGCCTGAATTATAACCTGTTACTTCTCTAATAAAACTCATAATTGTGAGTCTAGTCTGTGAGTTCTGTGTGGCCATTGCAATGAATTATCAAACTCAGCAGAGAAGTAGAGATTACCATGGAAGAAATGGTTGGTGTCAGAATTAGTAAAGATGGTGGAGAGAGAAGACATGTCTGACCTCCGCCTTATGGGAATCAGCCTTGGGCTGTTGGTCTTGATTCTCCTTTCCCCTTGTGAAGTTAGAGGATGTCAGACACTGCCCCCAAGCCATTTTTACAAGGTGTTTGATCTACAGTCTACATGAATAGGATATTTGATAGTTGGTAGACGTGGGACAATCCTCTGATGTACAGAACAGGCTTATGCATTGCAGAAAGTAAAGCATCACTGGTTGTCCCTACACACTAACTCCTTGAGGGAGGGGCCTGTAATTATTGTAACAACCAGAAAAAGCTCTCAAATTTCTAAACCACACTTTTGAAAGTGGAACTGTCCTGTGAAAAGAGCTGTGTTCAATGTTGGTTGAGCCATCTGTTTCCTGAGTACACGAGCCCTGGTTATTAGGCTGGTTGTGGACAGGTGAACAGGAGATTGGAATTATCTAGAAGTAGAACAAAGTGGACATTCAGTAACGTATTCAAATTTATTCCTGACGATAAAGATGATTGAAGGCTGCTTTGGAAATTCATATTTTTAGAAAACTTGGGTATTTGTTGAGGTATTTAAAACTGTCCCTAAAAAAAAATACTACGGACTTGGCATCTTCAGTTCAGCATTGTGATAATGGCTTGGAAAGAGATATAGGAGATATATTTATCATATTTGGAGGTAAAGTTACAAGGAATAGGTAATGTGATAAGTGACACTTCAACATGGTGAAACAAAAAGTTAAAAAAAAAAAAAAATTCAAACTTCAGTCCCAGAACGTAATTACATCAGGATAGAATAAAGGCATAAGCTCCCTTATACACATTAACTGATTACTATCTTAATAAGTAGAGAAACATTAAAAAAAAAAAAAACTAAACCGTTGGTCGTCAAGTCGATTCCAACTCATAAGAGACCCTATAAGATAGAGTAGAACTACCCCATAGGGTTTCCAAGGAGCTGCTGGTGGATTCAAACTGCTGACCTTTTGGTTAGCAGCCATAACTCTTAACCACTGAGCTACCAGGGCTTCTAGTTTCACCTATTTCCATGTAATCTTCACCTGGAATAGATATCTAGTATTCAAAATGTCTATAATAATGCATTTAATTCTGAATGTTGCATTTTAATAGGGGCGTTGACCAACTAGAAACCTTTTGGAAATAACGATAATAAAGGTTCTAAAACCCCTTCCTCTTGAAGAATGATAACAGAATTGGTGGTAGAGTGGAGAAAAAAAAAAATTAGAGAAGACATAGTTACCTATGAGTGAAGTAGGATTTAGTTCAGTAACTTGTTTAAGGTCACAAAACTAACACTGATTGTAGCTTCATTTATCAAATACTCATTGTCAGGTGATGGAATATACATCATTTGTAATTCTTACAATAAACATGTGTATTGGTTAGGGCAATACAAGCTGTTGAAAAATAAAGCCCAGATTTTATTGGCTTAACAAGGTGGAGGTTTATTTGCACACATTTAACTGCACAGTCTTTGATCCTGTTAAGTGAGGTACTTTCCTCCATGTGGTGTGCCAGAACCCAGACTTCCTCTGTCTTGTGCATCCTGTAACCTCTAACGCCTCAATGCCTTCCACTTTCACCCCACCAACAGGGAAAAGAGAGAGCATGTGTAGTAGACACAACTGCTTCTTAAAAACTCACTTGAGAAATGGCATACATGACTTCTGTTTAAAGTCTGTTAGCACGAAGAACTCACATGACCCAATCTGGAAACAAGGAAAGTGGGAGGTGGGACAGAAGGGCAAAAAAGAGCTGGGAAATATAGAACCCATTTGAGCAGCTGTCTTCAAAGATTCCAAGCTATGAAAGGGAGAGCATGAATTTTTTGGTGGACAACTAACCTTCTCAGCCACAACCAGCAAGATGACTCTTTTTCCTCTTCATTTTACAGCTGAGGACACCAAAGATCATAAAGATTCAGGGAACTTTCCCAAGGTCTTAAGGCTTTTAAGTGACTGCACACTTTTTGTGTAATTCTAAGAACTGTGTACATTTCTTCGTTCTGAACTACCTCTACTGAGAGATGGGCCTTTCTATTACTACTTTTTGCTCACATCCCCAAATAAGTTCAATCTTCCTATTGTTACTGGCTTTTTTTCTTTTTGATCTGCCAATGAAATCCTAGCTAGTTATAACTCTTCTTGGATTGAGAGTTACATCTCTTTTCTAGACAAATTCTTCTTCTGCTAGTCCCCCTGAGGTAAGCCACCCATTATTTTTCTGCTGGGAGTAGTTAAAACACACACACACACTCTTCCACTCACACATACACACAAAACCCTTCTCTGACCTTTTCTAACTCACACATTTTTCTCCTTTGGGAAATTAAACAACTCCTGGCCCCGCCTCTCTGGTATTTAAATTAAGCCTGCATAAAATACTGAAGTCACTTATATTTCAGGCTTTGCTCAATCACCTTAGCAACCTCCTTAGCAACAGACTTCTTTAAAAAGACATTTCAAAAAGTTTCATAGGATCATATTTCCTGCAATATACTAAAAATTGAAAAAAAGGAAAGAAACGTTGATCACAACTTAAACTGACTTCCCTTCAGTTCATTCAATAACCCCTTGCCCTTCTGATCTGCTTCTGCTCCTGTCTGTTACTGTCCATTCTCCAGATTGCAGTCAGAGTGATCTCCAAACATAAATAGGTTTGTATCATTTTCTTACTAAAAACCCCCCCTCCAATGGCTTCTGTTCCCATTCTGATACAGTCAAAATTTTGACTGGGGCCTACCCAGTCAAACTAAGTCCCTCCCTGTCTCTTGCACCTCTCTCTCTTTCCTACTTCTCTCTATTCTAGCCGTCCTGCCTTACTCCACCCTGCCAAGCCCATTCCCCCTTCAAGGTCTTGACTTTTGAGGGTCTCTGTGCTTGGCTGCTCTTCCACCAGAGGTGGTGTAAATGGTTACTACAGTAGGCTGCTAAAGGAGAGGTTGGCTATTTAAGACCACCCAGAAGCACCTCAAAAGAAAAGCCTGGCAACCTACTTTGCAGTTCTACTCTGACACACATGGGGTCACCATGAGTCGGAATTAACTTGATGGGAACTGGTGGTACTGGTACCTTCTCATACTTGGTAAGGATGTCACCAAGAACCTGTTACCAAATCCTTTGCCATCGAGTTGATTCCAACTCATAGGCAACCAGGATTTCACCAACCACACTAATTAACCTACATTATTTTTTAATAGAATTAACACTATCTGAAAATACACCCCGTTTGCACATGTATTATACATGTAATTTCCAGAAGGGAGGGTCTTTGTCTTCTTTATTACTTATTCTCATCACTTAGCACCAAATAGTCGCTCGGTGTTGAATAAATTATGTAATTTACTCACCAATATTTGTTTAGTGCCTCCAGTGTATCAGGCTTCCTTGAGTAATTTATTTGTTAGTTTGAGGGTGTTGATAAAATGAATGATGTTTATAGAGCACAAGGCCTGGTACTCATGCTCATCCTGGAAGCAAACGTTAATTTATCAGGAACATCTCACTCCAGATTTAGTTTAATAGCAGAATTAAGATTCTGCCAGGCAGCCGAAGCTGACCATAATTAGTCAGCAGAAGTGGGAAAGGCACTGTCTGTGTGGTTTTTCTCCCTGCATTCATCTTGACTTCAAGATCATGCATAAAACATGTTTGCTTTAACTTTGGGGAAAGTTCAGCATACTGGAGTTGAAGGGATATTCATCTTTCAGACAGGTGGTACCAGAGATTATAAAATTGAGCAAAGGTGACTAAAGAGGTTTGCTTAAGATGGGAGGAAGGAGTTTTGAGTGTTTTCTATACCCACCCCTCTTCTTTCCCAGAATTGGTGCTTGATAAAAAAAATTGGCTAAACGGATGCTTTATGGATGCTACAGATTATTCCAGAGGAGATAAATGCAGTGTATAAGTCAATCAAAAAGCATTTCCCCCACATTGACTTTCTCCCTTAGCTCTTTAATTAGCTATTCAAGAGCAGTGCTCCTGCACAGGTCTAAAAATAGACAGAAGCTTGGTCAGGAAAAAAGTAAGGCAACCTGTTTTCTCTGTCTTGCAGTAGTGGTTCAGATCTGCACATCGGTTGCATGAGGCCTATAGGTTTTTTTTTTTTTTCTTTTAAAATTGTGCCTCTAGATGGTATTTATAATAGAAAAGACATGCCCAGAGTTTTTACTCATTTTAAAATAACAGTATTACATGACTTTTGTGTAGACTTTTGTAGTTTGCAAATCACTTTATTTCATTTATTTATTTATATTTAATTTTATTGTGCTTTAGGTGAAAGTCTAGAGCTCAAGTTAGTTTCTCATTCAAAAAAGTATACACATATTATTTTGTGACATTGGTTGCAATCCCCACTATGTGACAGCACTCTCCCCGTTTCCACCCTGGGTTCCCTGTGACCATTTGTCCTTCCTCGTCCTTCCTGCCTTCTCGTCTTGCTTTTGGTCAGGAGTTGTCCGTTTAGCCTTGTATATTTGATTGAACTAGGAAGCACGTTCCTCACGTGTGTTATTGTTTGTTTTATAGGATGCAAATCACTTTAATATAAATAATCCATAGTTTTTCCTCTGGGTACAAGTAGATTATACTAACACTGATTACCAATTTTGGAGGCCTTTTACCCCATTTGCACATAAACCTGCAGACTTTCCACCTTAGCGTTCTGGCTTCTTTAGTTGATGTTTTCAGTTCCCTAAAGTTTTCCAAACACTTTGCAAATGCTTCACTAGTGCCTCTATGTACCGTGAGAATGCTGAAATTCCTGCTGACCACAGAGGTGCCAGAGAGGTGCCCATGGAAGTGGAGAGAATGTGTTTTTTAAACCTTATTTTAGGCTATACTGTGCTCCCTTCTTCCTTCCCCTAACGGGTCACTTGTTTTTGCTATCTGCTGTCGAGTTGGCCCCTGACTCATGGTGTTATGCCAAGTAAATAGTTTCTTTGGGCAACTCACAAGCATGCTCAGAGTAACTCTAGCACTGGGTCCCATTTAGGCTCAAATGGGAGCCTGCTGTACCTTATTTTATTAGGTTTCTGTGACAACCCTATGACGTAGTCAGTGTAATGCCACCATTTTATACATTAGAAGACTGAAATACAAGGAAATTGATTCATAATTATTAAGAATTTTGTGGTTAAACAAGGGAATCAGATGCCTTTCTACTTATCTTAACCTGAATTTTTTTCTATTTCTTTGTCTAAGGCCAAAATCTTCTTTTTAGCTCTTCTGTGTAGGGACTTTCTAATTGTCCCTAAATGAGAAAAGCTGTCTGGGAAGCAGTGAATGCCGTGTGAGTGAAGGTTTTGAAGCAGAGACTGGCAGGTGCATTGGAGTGATCAGATACCAGATGGGGAATATGGGCTAGATAATCTCTAAAATCCGTTTCCAGTCCTATTGTGGTCAATACTCCCAGAGCTAAATCAAAAACCAAACAAACAGCCATATGGCTCTGCTAAAGGAAAGGGAGGAAGTCTGGGCTTTTGTTAAGAGGGGCCTGGGGAGGGGCCCTGGGGGTGATGAACAACGCAGTGTGGTTGATGAAATCCAAGAGAAAATTAGAGGAAAGGAAGAGGGAATAGCTTTTGGTTTAGGTAAGAGCAGGATCTGATGAAGTGGTTTGTGGATAACTAACTCAATCCTAGTCTAGAGCAGAGAGTGATTTTTTTAAACTTCTTTTAGGCTACACTATGCTCCCTTCTTCCTCCACCTAATGGGTCACTTTGTTGTTATCTGCTATCAAGCTGACCCCTGACTCACGGTGTTTCTTTGAGCAACTCACAAGGCATGTTCAGGTTAACTCTAGCACTGGGTCTGATTTAGGCTAACCTGAGTGGAAGAGGCTGCATAGGCGCAGCTCGCTATTACTTATTCCCCATTGCTAACTGCCACATTGTCTCATGATCTTGTCTTTCTCTCCCGTTCCAGCCTCTACAAAAGGTTTAAGATTAACTGATGCTCCTCCTTGGAGGGTGGAAAGCAAGTGATAATGATCTAGGGATGAAAAACCGAACAAAGCACTCATCTTGTGACAAGAAAAACCAGGATGTTGCCAGATAATCCCCAAGAATGTCACCAAATAACCCCCAAAAATACCAGTAGAAGATTAACTCATCTGAGACATGACCACATCAAGGGGGAACTAACAAACTTCTAAGACCCATAATCCTGTCTTTATAAAAAGCCTTCAGCCGATCTCCAATGGGGTAGACAGGTTTTTTGGAGAAATCTATTCCCATCTGTCTCCTATATATCCATATATAATAAACCCCTTGCTGCTCACCTCACCCCATCTCAGAATTGGCTATTGCGGCAGGCAGCTCCAATCAGCGTTACTGCGGTAACATGAGGTCCCAGTCTTCGATGACTATAGAAGTACGAAGAAGGAAGGCATGAAACAGGGGAATGAAGAGAACTACCTGTGTGTCATTTGCTGAGCATCACAGAGCTTGACAGGAGTTGAATGAGAATGAAATGGTGAATTCAGAATCAGCTCTGCCCCACAGAGGCACCTCATAACTCATAACCTTCTTCTACTTCGTTTTGGGCTCCGAGTCTAAAACTGGGAGTAGTGCTACCCTCACTGATACCAGAGCAATAGAACTGTTAGTGTTGGAACAGAACTCTCTGGTATATAACAGTCAACCAAGGGAATGCCAGCCCCACAGGGAAGAAAAAAGGTTTAATGAGAAATTGTGAGACATCCAAGAAATTCTCTCTTCTCTACCCTTTTTTTGAGTAAGTATGGCTTAAAAAGTTCTGTGCAAAGGATAATTGTTGTGCTACTAAATTGTGACCTGACCATTGAAACAGGCTAGTGGTCTGGGAGAAATACCAGTTACTGTCTATATATCTAACTGACATTTCCCAACAATTTGCTTGTTCCTTCCTCTTCCTATAGGTTTTTCCAGCTTCTGGGTTTTGTGTACAAACAATTCCCTTGGGATACTATGTGTGAGTTGATGGGAAGGAGGGGACTTGTCTTGGTCACACCTTATTTTTATGCTGAATTGACCTCTATTTCTTAGCTTCAACCCATGGACGTGAACATTTATACTGTTAAATTCTTGAACCATTTGGACATGATGCTCTGTCTGACAATCCATATAAATGGCTTTATATCATTTATCCCGGCCTTGGAAAGTGAGCGATCTAATAAAAAACATTCTTTAGGAAAAACATGATTTTTTAAATTTTGATATCATATATATTTTGTTTAAATAGGGAAAAATGAAGTAAATTTAGACAGCTTTAATAATCTAGTTAAGGCTCACGTCAGAAAAGAAAATCAGTTTTTCATTCCAAATGGGGAATATGAGACAGGTTAAATGTGTTTCTCCTGATAACAACAAAAAGTAACAGAGTGGTAATATAACTGCAACCCTAATTCCCAGTTCCCTGTTCTCATCAATAAAACACATTCGACACCCTGCTCTCTTGTTCTGATTGCTGTATTTACATGCCTCAATTCTCCCATTAAATCAAACTGTGTTTGTATTTAAATGTAAGTTGTATTTAGCATCTCAGTAGAAAGCCTTAATTTTTAAATCATTTCTAAGAACTCTGAAGGAAGGTGATTGGAATTCTAGCTTGAGAGCACAGGTGAAAAGAGAGTGCAAAGGTTAAATGACTAACCACGGATCACACACAGACTGCTATTGCCATTGTACACAAGGATTTATAGCATCTCATTAGCTCTACCTTTGTGTATGTTTGAAATTTATCATCGCAATGTATTTAAAATGACACTGAAATCAAAATACGACAAAGTAAAAAAGAGTATCAATTTACCCACAAAGCTCACTATTTAACATAGTACTTTAATAGTTAATTATATTTTTCAAATTCCTAGATTTTGCAAATCCCATATAGCCCCTAGCGATAGGTTTGCATGCATGTAATGACTGCTGTGCTGAATAGCTCCAGGAAAAACTGCAAAGGTTGGAACTTACATTTCGTCTTAGTACATATGTACTAACTATTGACATCAATATACTTTTGATTCCTAAGTACTCAGGAGATCACTATTTAAGGCCAAAGACACTGAATGTAGAGTTGAAAGAAAATAAACATGATGAAATTGCTCAGTAATTCAGAATATTAGCATTTGGCAAGAAAACTGAAAATATCACTATCTGTTCTAATGCAAAGACTACGAGTAAGGAATAACGTGAAGTTTCCATTTTAATGCATGGGGGTAAATAAGACTTTATAGATTTTACTAACACTTGGTAAGTAGAATTCTTAATTAGAGCTACGAAGGGGTAGAATTTGTACAAAATATAGGAGGAAAGATGGTAAAACTCTTTTATATGACTACATATCTTATGCAAGATGGAGAATTTAAGAAATTACATAATTAATTATATATTCTTAGAGAAGCATGGAATGTGACAAGAGCAGGAAAGCAGGAATCAAAGAAACAATTTCGGAAGCTTTTCCAGTGATGCAGTTGAGACAATAGGTGTTTAACTAATACAGTGACATGATCAAGGGAGGGGTCATATATGAAAGATAATAGGGAAGTAAAATTAATTAGAAAAGTGAGGAAATGGGGAGGGAGGAGAGATATGGCTTCAAGGACCCTTTTCTATAACACGAGGTGGACAGTGGTTCGGTGGTTACATTTACCAGGATAAAGAATGCACATCTGTTGAGAAAACATTGAGATTTGGACATTTTACTTTGAAGTGGTCATGGAACATTAAGTCTGAGATGGCCAGCAGTCAATAGGAAAATCAATGCTTAGAGCTTAATCAGGAAGTCTCAGGGAGAGATTCCTTATAGTCATGAAGTTATTGATAAATAAAATAACCTGAAAAGATGGTGCCAAGTGGAAAGATAGAAGACTCATGGATTGAACCCTAGAAATTCCATCAATTAATCATATCTTTGTGACTTATGCTTTAACACAGACATATATCAAGCAATTTAGAGTGAAGAAAGGAACATAACTCTGTTCTGAACTCTGTGCTGGTAAGTTAGGGAAGTTTTCCTGAAATGTGGAGGATGCCTTCTGAAAGAGGAAATACAGTTAGCCTATTTGGTTTCAAAGGGTATAATCAAGAACAAAGAAATAAAGAATTTTCTAATAAATTGAACTGTGCCAAATAAGATAGTCTGGTTAGGCAGAAGAAAGTTTCCAGACACTGAAACTGTGCCTGATATCCAAGAGACACAGAATAAACACTTGTTGAATGAATAAGACTGATCCCTTTGCCGAGAATACTAAGGGATGACGAAATATTGAGAGAGGAGTTCTTCAAAACGACTCCTAAAATAGATTTCTGTCCAGGCTTATGAAACTAAGATTTTATGTTGACTGGCTCTCTGGTCCATTTTTAGTGACATTTAAATGTAAGGGATCATCTGGAGACAAGACTTTCCTGTAGAGAGAACTCCATAAAATTAGCTGTTGGACACTCAAAAAAGAGCAGGGGTGGCAATATTAATCTCTGACAAAATAGATTTTAAAGTAAAATCCACCACAAAGGATAAAGAAAGACACTATATAATGATTAAAGGATCATACACCAGGAGGACATACTATAATAAATATTTATGCACCCGATGAGAGGGCTCCAAAATACATAAAACAAACTCTAATAACATTGAAAAGAGAGACAGACAGCTCCACAGTAATAGTAGAAGCCTTCAACACACCACTTCCAATGAAGGACAGAACATCCAGAAAGAAGCTCAGTGAAGACATAGAAGATCTAAACGCTACAATCAACCAACTTGATCTCATAGACATGTACAGAACACTCCACACAACAGCAGCCAGGTATACTTTCTTTTTCAACATACATGGAACATTTTCCAGAATAGATCATATATCAGACCATAAAGAAAGCCTTAACAAAATTACAAATATTAATCAAAATATTACAAAGCATCTTTTCTGACTATAAAGCCATAAAAGTAGAAATCAATAACAGAAAAAGCAAGGAAAAAATCAAACACATGGAAACTGAACAACACTTGCTCAAAAACTACTGGGTTATAGAAGAAATTAAGGATAGAATGAAGAAATTCATAGAATCAAAGGAAAATGAGAACACATCCTACCAGAACCTTTGGGACACAGCAAAAGCAGTGCTTAGAAGTCAGTTTATAGCAATAAATGCACACATCCAAAAAAAAGAAAGGGCCAAAATCAAAATATTAACCCTACAACTGGAACAAGTAGAAAGAGAGTAGCAGAAGTCCTCAGGCACCAAAAGAAAGGAAATAAGAAGAATTAGAGCAGAATTACATGAAATTGAAACAGTTAACAAGATCAAAAGTTGGTTCTTTGAAAAGATAAACAAAATTGATAAACCACTGGCCAAACTGACAAAAAAAAAAAAAAAAAACAGGAGAGGAAGCAAATAACCAGTATAAGAAATGAGATGGGTGATATCACAACAGACCCAACAGAAATTAAGAGAATCATAACAGAATACTATGAAAAATTGTACTCTAACAAATTTGAAAACCTAGAGGAAGTAGACAAATTTCTAAAAACTCACTACCTACCTATAACAAAAGAAGAGATTGAAAAAATAATTTAAAAACTCCCAACAAAAAAAGCCCTGGACCAGATGGTTTCACTGGAGAATTATTCCAAACTTTCAGAGAAGAGTTAACACCACTACCATTAAAGGTATTTCAGAGCATAGAAAAGGATGGAATACTCACAAACTCATTCTATGAAGCCAGCATAATCCTGATGCCAAAACCAGGTAAAGACACCACAAAAAAAGAAAATTACAGACCAATTTCCTTCATGAGCATGGACACAAAAATCCTCAACCAAATTCTACCCAATAGAATTCAACAACTATCAAAAAAATTATTCACCATGATCAAGTGGGATTTATACTAGGTGTGCAGGGGTGGTTCCACATAAGAAAAACAATCAATGTAATCCATCACATAAATAAAACAAAAGACAAGAACCACATGATCTTATCAATCGATGCAGAAAAGGCATTTGACAAAGTCCAACACCCATTCATGATAAAAAAACTCTCAACAAAATAGGAACAGAAGGAAATTCATCAACATAATAAAGGGAATTTATACAAAGCCAACAGCCAACATCATCCTAAAAGGAGAGAGTTTGAAAGCATTCCCCTTGAGAATGGGAAACAGACAAGGACACCCTTTATCACCACTCTTATTCAACACGATTCTGGAGGTCCTAGACAGAGCAATTATGCTAGAAAAAGAAATAAAGGGCATCCAAATTAGTAGGGAAGAAGTCAAAGTGTCTCTATTTTCAGATGATATGATCTTATATATGGAAAACCCTAAAGAATCCACAGGAAAACTACTGGAACTAACAGAAGATTTCGGCAAAGTTTCAGGATACAAGATAAACATACAATAATCAGTTGGGTTCCTCTACACCAACAAAGAGAACTTCAAAGAAGAGGAAATCACCATATCAATACCATTTACAATAGCCCCCAAGAAGATAAAATACTTAGGAATAAATCTAACCAGAATAGTAAAGGACCTATACAATGAAAAGTACAAGATATTACTGCAAGAAACCAAAAGAGACCTGCATAAGCAGAAAAATATACCTTGCTCATGGATAGGAAGACACAACATTGTGAAAATGTCAATTCTACACAAAGTGATCTACGGATACAATGCAATCCCAATCCAAACTCCACCAGCATTTTTTAATGAGATGGAGAAGCAAATCACCAACTTCATATGGAAAGGGAGGAGGCCCTGGGTAAGTAAAGCATTACTCAAGAAGAAGAGCAAAGTGGGAGGCCTCACACTACCTGACTTTAGAACTTATTGTACTGCCACGGTAGTCAAAACAGCCTAGTACCGGTACAACAACAGATACATAGACCAATGGAACAGAACTGAGAATCCAGGTGTAAATTCATACACCTATGAGCAGTTAATATTTGACAAAGGCCTAAAGTCTGTTAATGGGGGAAAAGACAGTCTCTAACAAATGGTGCTGGCATAACTGGATATCTATCTGCAAAAAACAGAAACAAAACTCATACCTCACACCATGCACAAAAACTAACTCAAAATGGATCAAAGACCTAAATAGAAAATAGAAAATGATAAACATCATGGAGGAAAAAATAGGGATAATCCTAGAAGCCCTAATACATGGCATAAACAGAATACGAACCATAGGTAACAATGCACAAACACCAGAAGAGAAACTAGATAACTAGGAACTCCTGAAAATCGAACACTTATGCTCATCAAAAGAACTCACCAAAAGAGTCGAAAGACAACCTACAGACTGGGGAAACATTTTTGGCTACAGCAAATCTGATCAGCATCTAATCTCTAAAATCTACAAGATACTGCAAAACTGCAACAGCAAGAAGACAAATAACCCAATTAAAAAATGGGCCAAGGATATGAACAGGCACTTCGCCAAAGAAGACATTCAAGTGGCTAACAGACACATGAGGAAATGTTCATGATCATTAGCCATTAGAGAAATGCAGATCAAAACTACAGTGAGACACCATCTCACCCCAACAAGCTAGCATTAATCCAAAAAACACAAAATAATAAATGCTGGAGAGGTTGTGGAGAGACTGGAACACTTATACACTGTTGGTGGGAATGTAAAATGGTACAACCACTTTGGATATCGATTTGGAGCTTCCTTAAAAAGCTAGAAATTGAAATACCATATGATCCAGCAATCCCGCTCCTTGGAACATATCCTAGAGAAATAGGAGTCATCACATGAATAGATATATGCACACCTATGTTCACTGCAGCACTGTTCACGATAGCAAAAAGGTGGAAACAACCTAGGTGCCCATCAGTGGATGAGTGGATAAACAAATTATGGTGTAGTCACGCATTGGAATACTATGCAACGATAAAGAACAATGATGAATCCGTGAAACATCTTATAACATGGAGGAATCTGGAAGGCATTATGCTAAGTGAATTTAGTCAGTCGCAAAAGGACAAATATTGTATAAGACCACTATTATAACTACTCAAGAAAAGGTTTAAATACAGAAGAAAACATTCTTTGATGGTTATGAGGGTAGGGAGGGAGTGAGAGGGTTATTCACTAACTAGATAGTAGACAAGAATTATCTTAGGTGAAAGGGAGGACAGCACACATTACAGGGTAAGTCAGCACAGCTGGACTAAACCAAAGCTAAGAAGTTTCCTGAATACAAACAAACACTTTGAGGGATAGAGTAGCAAGGGTGAGGTTCTGGGGACCATGCTCTCAGGGGACGTCTAGGTCAATTGGCATAACAAAGTTTATTAAGAGAAAGTTCTGCATCCTGCTTTGGTGAGTGGTCTCTGGGGTCTTAAAAGCTAGTGAGCTGCCACCTAAGATGCATCACTTTGTCCCCACCTACCTGAAGTAAAGGAGAATAAAGAACACCAAAGATACAAGGGAAGTATTCGTGCAAGAGAAAGAAAGGGCCAGATAAACCAGACTGCATCTGCTTGAGACCAGAAGAACTGCATGGTGCCTGGCTACCACCAATGACCGCCCTAACAAGGAACATAGCAGAGAGTCCCTGATGGAGCAGGAGAAAAGTGAGGTACAGAACTCAAATCCTAGTAAAAAACAAACAGACTTAACCTGGCTCCATGTGCCATCTTTGCTTCTTCCTGAGGGGCTGCGGAGCTCCTTTCGAGTGTGGAGCTGCTTCCTGGTTTGGGCTGCCACGCTGGTGGGATCCTGGGGCTTTTGTTTGTTTGTTTGTTTTGAATTGTTTGTTTGTTTTCTTTTCCTTTTCTTGAGTTGGGAGCCCTTTCTGGCCAGGCTGAGCTGTGTGGCAGGGAGACTCCCCTTCGGCTTCCACAGACGACACAGGGATCCCTAAGGACATTTCTTTTTACATTGTTTTTTTTTTTTCTTCTGTTTCTTTGGGGGTCTTTCTTGTTTTAGTTTTTTTTTTTTTTTTTTTATTTGTTTTGTTTTCTTTTCCCTTTTTGTCTTTATTCATTGCTCAGTTTCTCATCTCTCTATATCTTCCTTCTCTTTCTGTTCCTTGAATACCTGGCGTTGTATACCACTACAACTTCTAGCCAGGCTGTACTGCAACATTTGAGAGTGACTTCCCCAGATCTCATAGCTGCACTGATGGGATCCCTAGGAACTTTGCAGTTTGTTAACCTTTCTGATTCTTATTTATTCATTCTTTTCTTTTCTTCCTCCTCCCCTTTCTGTTTTTCTCCATTTCATAGTCTCTCATCTCTCCACTCCAATGGCAAGCTCCCCTAGCATTCTTTTTTGTTTGTTTGTATATTTTTGGCTCCTGTTCCTCTCTCCTCTTTCCCATATTCATCTTACCTCCACACATAACAGTCTCCAAGCTGCATCCTGCTGACCTGCACCGTGCACTTGACATCACACCACCAAGCAGCACAGGCATGGCCTACTGGAACCTGCCCTGCACTGATTACTGACCCACTCTTGTGGCTGTAGTAAGTGCCACAAACAACCTGTTCCAGTAACTCCTCTTCAGGTAGCCTTGTCCTGCTGTACCATATTTGAGTGACTGACCCTGCCAGTTGAAGAAGGAGGTGATAAGTATTGTGCCCACAGATGAGCAAACAACAAAGAACACACAGTCTACCTACTCAGACATAGTCAAAATTTTTTTTTAAAAAAGGGACGAAACAAACAAATATACAATCAATAAACGAGAAAAATAACTACTGAATGCCCCGAACACAGCAGACAATAACAAAACATTTACAAAAACAGGACAGAATGGTTCCAGTAGGCATCCAAAATAAAACACCAGATGACTCTGCTCTGGAAGAAAATGCGCTAGAACAACCTGATAGGGAATTCAAATCTCTAATACTTAGAATTCACCAAGAGCTGAGGCAAAAAGCTGAAAAACATGAGGAAAAAATAGACAAATTCATGGAAAATATGGACAAAAAATTGGAAGAATTCAGGAAAAAAATGCAGGAACAAAATGACAAAATAAATTCACAACTACAAACTATACAAAGACAACAATTAGAAATCGAAAAGATAAACAACAAGATTTCAGAAATGGATGATGTCATAGAAGGGCTGAGAAGCAGATTTGAAACCGTGGAAGACAGGATCAGTGGAACTGAAGACAAACACTTGGATACAAATCTGTTTCAGGAAAACGCAGAAAAAAGAACAAAGAAAAATGAAGAGACCCTGAGAGTTATGTGGGACACAATTAAAAGCAAAAATTTACCAGTAATTGGCATTCCAGAACAGGGGGAGTAAACAGAAAGCACAGAGAGGATCATTGAGGAACTGCTGACAGAAATCTTCCCCAATATCATGAAAGATGAAAAGCTGGCCATCCAAGAAGCTCAATGAACCCCATATAGAAGAGACCCCAAAAGAAAATCACCAAGGCATATCATATTCACACTCGCCAAAACCAAAGACAAACAAAGAAACCCGAGAGCAGCTGATGCAAAACAAGAGGTCAAATACAGAGGAGAAACAATAAGACTAAGCTCAGATTATTCGGCAGAAACCATGCAGGCAAGAAGGCAATGGGATGACATATATAAAACCTTGAAAAATAAAATTGCCAGCCAAGAATAATATATCCTGCAAAACTCTCATTCAAATTTGATGGTGAAATTAGGTCATTTCCAGATAAACAGAAATTAAGGGAATGTGTAAAAGTCAAACCAAACTTACAAGAATTATTAAAGCGAGTTCTTCGATCTGAGGACAAACAGCTTCAGCTCAAATGCAGAACCTAGGACACAGGATCATACCAGCCAGCTAACAATCTAGGAAATGAACTCTCGAGGACTAGCCAAAACCAAAAGAAATACAACAGGGAATCAGAGCAATTAATCAGTAAATGACAACAACATTAAAACAATAAAAGAGGGAATAAATGGTATAGGTATAGAACCTTCTAATGGAGAGGAAGGCAAGGCAATACCAAGTTATGGTAGACTGCTTCAAACTTAGAAAGATAAGGGTAAAATTTATGGTAACCACAAAGAAAGTTAACAAACACACTCATTAAAAAAAAGAGGAAAAACATAAACTCTCGGCAAAAACAAAACGTACAAAAACAAAAGAAATGAAAAAAAAATCCACAAACAAAAGTAACTCAGCACAAGAGAGTAAGAAGAACAAAGAAAACATCAGCACCACAAAAAAAAAAAGGACTACAAAATGACAGCAACAAACTCACATCTATCAATAATTACACTGAATGTAAATGGACTCAATCCACCCATAAAGAGACGGAGAGTGACAGAATGGATAAGAAAACAGGATCCATCAATATGCTGTCTACAGGAGACACACCTTAGAAAAAAAGATGTGAAAATATTAAAAATCAAAGGTTGGAAAAAAATATATCAAGCTAACAACTACCAAAAAAGAGCAGGAGTGGCAACTCTAATCTCAGATAAAATAGATTTTAAAAGAAAATCTACAATAAAAGACAAAGAAGGAACTATATAATGATTAAGGGGACGATCCATCATGAAGACATAACCATAATAAACATCTACACACCCAATGACAGGGCTCCAAAATACATAAAACAAACTCTAACAACACTGAAAAGAGAAATTGACAGCTCCACAATAATAGTAGACTTCAACACACCACCCTCAGTAAAAGACAGAACAACTAAGAAGAAACTCAGCAAAGATACAGAAGACCTAAAGGGCACAATCAGCCAAATGGACCTCATATACATATATAGAACACTCCATCCAACTGCTGCAAAGTACACATTCTTTTCCAATGCACATGGAACGTTCTCCAGAATAGACCACATCTTAGGCCACAGAGCAATCCTCCACAAGATCCAAAACGTTGAGATAATTCAAAGTATCTTCTCTGACCAAAATGCCATCAAGGTAGAAATTAACAATAGAAAGAACAAGGAAAAAAAACCAGTTACATGGAAAAGGAATAATACCCTGCTTACACGTCAGTGGGTAATAGAAGAAATCAGAGATGAAATCAAAAAATTCTGAGAATCAAATGAGAATGAAAACACATCATACCACAACCTTTTGGACACAGCAAAGGCAGTCCTCAGAGGACAATTTATAGCAATAGATGCACATATCAAAAAAGAAGAAAGGGACAAAATCAAAACATTAACTACAGAACTCAAACAAATAGAAAGAGAGCAGCAAAAAAAGCCCACAAACACCGGAAGAAGGGAAATAGGGAAGATCAGAGCAGACAAAAATGGAAGAGAGAAGAGAAAAACAATAGAAAGAATCAACAAAACCAAAAGTTGGTTCTTTGAAAGAATCAACAAAATCGACAAACCCCTGGCCAGACTGACAAAAGAAAAAGAGGAGAGGACACAAAAAACCCAAATAAGAAATGCAATGGTGGACATTACAACAGACCCAACTGAAATAAAAAAGATTATAACAGAATATTATGAAAACTATAGTCCAATAAATTTGAAAACCTAGAGGAAATGGATAAATTTCTAGAAACACACAGCCTACCCAAACTACAACAAAGTGATGTTGAAAATCTGAACAGACCCATAACAAGAGAAGATATCGAAAAGGTAATAAAAAAAACTCCCAACCAAAAAAACCCTGGCCCAGATGGCTTCACCGGAGAATTCTACAAAACATTTACTGAAGAGCTTGTACCAGTTCTACTCAAACTATTTCAGAGAATAGAAGAGGAAGCAACACTTCCAAATTCATTCTATGAAGCAAGCATAACGCTGATACCAACACCAGGCAAAGACATCACGAAAAAAGAAAATTACAGACCAATATCTCTCATGAATATAGATGCAAAACTTCTGAACAAAATTCTAGCCAATAGAATTCAGCATCATATCAAAAAAATAATACACCACAACCATGTAGGATTCATACCAGGTATGCAAGGATGGTTCAACATTAGAAAATCAATCAACGTAATCCACCACATAAATAAAAGTAAAGAAAAGAATCACATGGTCATCTCAAATGATGCAAAAAATGCATTTGAGAAAGTCCAACACCCATTCCTGATAAAAACTCTCAATCAAATAGGTATAGAAGGGAAATTTCTCAACATAATAAAGGGCATCTTTGCAAAACCAAAGGCCAACATCATTCTTAACGGAGAGGGGGTGAAAACATTCCCCTTGAAAACAGAAACAAGACAAGGATGCCCTTTATCACCACTCCTATTTAAGATTGTGCTGGAAGTTCTAGCTAGAGCAATAAGGCAAGAAAAAGAAATAAAGGGCATCCAAATGAAGAAGCTAAAATGTCCCTGTTTTCAGATGATATGATACTATACATAGAAAACCCTAAGGATGCCACTAGGAATCTACTGTAACTAATAGAAAGATTCAGCAGAGTAGCAGGATACAAGATAAACATTCAAAAATCAGTTGGATTCCTATACACCAGTAAGGAGAACGATGAAAAGGAAATCAGAAAAACAATACCATTTTCAATAGCCCCTAAAAAGATAAAATACTTAGGAATAAATCTGACCAGGGATGTAAAAGACCTATACAAAGAAAATTATAAAACACTACTTCATGAAACCCAAAGGGATCTACATAAATGGAAAAACATACCATGCTCATGGATAGGCAGACTCAACATTGTGAAAATGGCAATTCTACCCAAAGCAATTTACAAATACAACGCAATCCCGATCCAAATACCAACAACATTCTTCAAAGAGATGGAAAAACTAATCATTAACTTTCTATGGAAAGGGAAGAAGCCCCGATTAAGTAAAGCACTACTGAAGAAGAAGAATAAAGTTGGAGGACTCACACTACCTGACTTCAGAACCTACTGAACAGCTACACTAGTCAAAACAGCCTGGTACTGGTACAATGACAGATACATTGACCAATGGGACAGAATTGAGAACCCATATGTAAATCCATTCACCTACAGTCACCTGATCTTCGACAAGGGCCCAAAGTCCATCAAATGGGGAAAAGACAGTCTTTTTAACAAATGGTACTGGCAAAACTGGATATCCATTTGCAAAAAAAATGAAATAGGACCCATACCTCACACCATATACAAAAACTACTTCAAAATGGATCAAAGTCCTGAATATAAAGCCTAAAACTATAAAGTTCATAGAATAAAAAATGCAACCAACACCTCAGGCCTTAATATATGGCATTAACAGGATACAAACCATAACCATCAATGCACAAAACCCAACAGATAAGCTAGATAACTGGGATCTTCTAAAAATCAAACACCTATGCTCTTCAAAAGACTTCACCAAAAGAGTCAAAGAGAACCTACAGACTGGGAAAAAATTTTTGGACAGTACAAGTCAGACAAAGGTCTAATCTCCATAATCTGCAAGAAAATCCAACACCTCTACAACAAAAAGACAAATAATCCTTTTAAAATATGGGCAAAGGAAATGAACAGACACTTCACCAAAGAAGACATTCAAATGGCCAACAGACACATGAGGCAATGCTCGTGATCACTAGCCATTAGAGAAATGCAAATTAAAACCACAATGAGATATCATCCTACCCCAGCATTACTGGCACGAATCAAAAACATTGAAAATAACAAATGTTGGAGGTGCTGCGGGTAGTTGGGAACTCTTATGCACTGCTGGTGGGAATGCAAAATGATACAACCATTTTGGAAAATGATATGGTGCTTCCTCAGAAAGCTAGAAGTAGACATACCATTCGATCCAGCAATCCCACTCCTAGGAATATATCCTAGAGAAATAAGAGTCGTCACTCAGGCAGACATATGCACACCTATGTTCATGGCAGCATTGTTCACAATAGCAAAATGATGGAAACAACCTAGATGCCCCTCAACAGATAAATGGATAAACAAACTATGGTACATAAACACAATGGAGTACTATGCAACGAGAAAGAACTACGATGAATCTGTGAAGCATCTCATAACATGGATGAAACTGGAGGACATTATGCTGAGTGAAATAAGTCAAAAGGACAAATATTGTATGAGACCTCTATTGTAAGAGCCCATGAAAAAGTTCACATACAAAATGTAACAATCTTTGTTGGTTACCAGGGATGGGAGGGAAATACTAAATAGGCAATAGATAAGTGGCATCTTGTGTGAAGGGTGAGACAGTACACAATACAGGGGAAACCAGCACAACTTGTACAAGGAAAGGTCATGGAAGCCCCACAGACACAACCAAACTCCCTGAGGGACTGAATTGCTGGGCGGAGGGCTGTGGGGACCATGGTCTCAGGAAACATCTAGCTCAACTGTTATAGCACAGTTTATAAAGACAATGTTCTGCGTTCTACCTTTGTGAGTAGCGTCTGGGGTCTTAAAAGCTTGTGAGCAGCCATCTAAGATACTCCACTGGTCTCATCCCTTTGGGAGCAAGGGAGAATGAAGAGAACAGGATACAAGGAAAAGATTAGTCGGAAGGACTAATGTTCCACAGCTACCAAGGCCTCCACCGGACTGAGTCCAGTACAGCTAGATGGTGCCCGGCTACCACCACTGACTGCTCTGACCAGGATCACAAAAGAGGATTCTGGGCAGAACTGGAGCAGGATGTAGAACATATTTCTAACTCAGAAAAAAAAAAAAAGACCAGATTTACTGGTCTAAAGGAGACTGGAGAAACCCCGAGATTATGACCCCCGACTCCCTTTTAGCTCAGTGATGAGGTTATCTCCAAGGTTCACCATTCAGCCTGGTAGTGGACATCCCTGTAAAACCAAATGGGACTAATTAGGTCCAGTGGTCCAGTGACAAGGGCCAGAAGGTAGAAGGGGATAAGGAAGCTGGTGATAGGGAACCCAAGGTTGAGTAAGGATATTGTTGATGTGTTGTGAGATTGTTAACCATTGTCATAGGGCAACATGTGTAGTAACTGTTAAATGAGAAACTATTTTGCTCTGTAAGCCTTCACCTTAAGTGAGAATAGCAGCACAATTGGAAGAACGTAGTTGATGTCACTGAACTGTGCATGTAGAAATTTTTGAAATGGTGTATCTTTGGCTATGAATATTTTCACCAAAAAAAATGTTGAGAAGTTAGAGGGTTGACGTGTTGTGGGGTTGTTAACCAATGTCATAAAACAATATGTGTAATACTGTTTCATGAGAAACTATTTGTTATGTAAGCCTTCACCTGAAGTATAACAACAAAAAAAATATTTTCACCTCATCCCAAAAAAAAAAAAGATTGACTTAAGACACAACCTAATCTTGTATACTGAGTTTTGCCTCATTAACATAACTGCCTCTAATCATCCTCATTAACATCATAGAAGTAGGATTTAGAATACATTGGAAAATCATGTCAGATGACAAGATGGTGGACTATCACACAATACCAGGAATCATGGCCTGGCCGAGTTGACACACATTTTGGGGGGACACAGTTCAATCCAAGACACTGCCCCACAACATTTTTACATTTTCAAACCATGCACAGTCTTATTATGCTTCATGGTTACAATTAGGACAGATTATATGAAAAATGTCAACAAGAATAACAGTTGAATGTTTGTCACAGAGCATGTAGTCGTTTCAGGATAATACTAAATTGGAAATTCAAGTAAGATAAAGGTCATCTCTCCTAAGCAGAAGAGTCAATAAAGAAGAACTACTATCTTCCATAATATTGATGCTATGGCTAACATATCCAAGTTACTTTTTCTTTGAGTTATGTGAAACTTTGTAGTTCTATATCCTACCTAACATACTAATGGAAAAACAGATACAGCATATATCTCATTTGATTCTTCACAGCACCCGGTATATGGGAAATCTCATCATTTAGTTTGATGGTGAGGAGAAATTGCTTGCTAGTTCTGTCCATAGAGAGCCTAATACTATCAATAAATTGATACTGAGTATTTACTCTGTGCTTGGAACTTTCACATTCGGGTTGAAAGTCTGATGTCATCATTTGGGATTATAAGGTAATTCTCACTGGCCAAAAGCACTAAAAAAATATATCAGCCCAGGTTTAATTTAACACATATTTAACAGATATGCACTATATTGAACATTTGCTATGTACTGAGAATATATATATTGTGAAGAAAGAAAATTACTAAGTTAAATGCTTCCCAAAATGTTAGCTGTGGTTGAGAGATGTTTTTAGGTAATACGTTGAGATGGTATTAAATAACAATCATATAATGGGTTTTTTGACTTCTCTTCCCAACCTTCTGATTATCACCAATGAGAATGTTTTGGTTTGATGGTTTCATATCATATCTCCTCTCTAATACTCACAAATCTCTTTGTTATGAAAAGTAGTGGCATAGTCTAAGAACTCAAGGTAGGCAATGATATTGTTACAATTTAATAGTATTTTATTTTTGTCATTTTTCTTTTGGGGTTTCTCTCTAATTAGAGCAAGGAATAATTTTTTTAAAGATACATTTATTTAAGTTAAAAAACAAGAATTTTAAGTCAAAGAAACATTAACACTGCAGGTGGTGTGTCAATATGGAAAAACTCCTGCACTGGTACACAAATATCTGAAGTTTGGTAAGTCCTGGACAGTTGTTCTTTGCTCACAAAAACCATCATCGGGTTAACTTACCTGGAGAAAACGTCTGTACCTA
The DNA here is from genome assembly GCA_030035585.1 of Dugong dugon. Classification (NCBI taxonomy): domain Eukaryota; kingdom Metazoa; phylum Chordata; class Mammalia; order Sirenia; family Dugongidae; genus Dugong; species Dugong dugon. Next base: position 98,426,742 of record CM057462.1, read on the forward strand.
AATGTTCCTTTTACTATACTTCTACTGTAGGTACTGTCTTATCCACTGCTGCATATAAGAGGCCTAAGATCATCCCAATCTTAGAAGCCTGTGCTATTTTAAAAATGGAATATGAGTGGTAGAGATAAGGGCTATATGAAAAGAGAAAATTTTAAAATTAATAAAAATTGAGAGCCTGGCTTTGCCTCTAATGCATTTTTCATCAAACCTGAGAGCTGACTATGCCCAGTGGCCTTGTTCTATGATGTACTACACTATGGTTGCGCATTTTAAAACTGTGGGTTTTGCTCCTTTTTTTTTTTTTGGTTACAAAATTTCTGCCTAAATCATCACACTTTGGGCACCCCCAGAGTGCAGATAAGGCAACTTTGACTGGTACAGGCATTAGTTCAGGCTCTGTTTGTGCTTCCGAATCACAAACTGGCTAAATAAATAAATAGCAAGCACTTCACAACTCAGACTTCCATAGATAGTTACTGGTTGTGGCTTTCTGTTCTCCATGACGAGAAAGAACCATGGCATTTTGTCTTTGTCATGAAGGGAATGAATGGCAAAAATGAGAATCAAACTCGGAAACCATGAGGTATGGACCACTGCCCTGTCACTCACATAGCTACCCTATAGGACAGAGTAGAACTGCCCCATAGAGTTTCCAAGGAGCACCTAGTGGATTTGAACTGCCAATCTTTCGGTTAGCAGCCATAGCTCTTAACCACTATGCCACCAGGCTTTCTAATAGCATGCATATTCCCAAGCAAATGCTGTAATTAGACTACAAGAAGCAGAAGGGAATCTCTGGACTAGTAGTTAGGAGACTAAGCCCTGTGACCTCTGATAAGTTACTTAATCTTTTGGGGCCTCAGCTTCTTTAACTGTCGAATAGGAAAATTAATATTTTCCTCATTTGTCTCTTGGGTTTGCTTTGGGGCTTAAAGAAATGCTGCACATGAAAGGGACTTGAAATTCTGAACTTCTCTGCAAATGTAAGGCTTTATTGTAATTGTGTGTCACTAAGCTTCCCTCTGTGATGTTGATCGTTATTCTCCACCCTGCTCCTAAGTCCATAATCTCTCACATTTGTTCTCTTGTGTCTATGCTTCCTGTTTCCTGATGCACCCATAAAATAGATCAGTCACCATTAAGGGTGTTTGTCAGAGAGTCCTCTCTTGTCCTTTCCTCTCCTGGGGCCACATCCTAGGGTCCCTCTGCTGGACTAACTGCCCTGGGCAGGGCCCTGTTAACACCATCTGTTCTGTTTTCATGAAATAGGTGGAGTTAAAGTTGGAGACCACCACCTGTCTGTCTGTCCTACTGTGGTGGCTTGCATGTTGCTAAGATGCTGGAAGCTGTGTCACCGGTATTTCAAATACTAGCAGGGTCACCCACGATGGACTGATTTCAGCAAAGCTTCCAAACTAAGACAGTCTAGGAAGAAAAAACTGGAGAGCTACTTCTGAATATTAGCCAATGGAAATGTTATGAATCAGAACAGAACATTGTTCTAATTCATTTGCTTTGGACACATCATCAAAGGGAATCAATCCCTAGAGATGAACATTATTTTTGGTGAAATAGAGGGTCAACAAGGGCGTGGGAGACCTTTGATGAGATGGGTTGGCACAATAGCCACAACCATGGACTGGAACATTCCAGTGATCGTGGGGATGATGCAGACCAGGTAATGTTTCGTTCTGTTGTATATAAGGTTGCCATGAGTTGGAGTGAATTTGAGGGCAGCTAACCACAAAATAAAGTTGGAGAAGAATAGTTAAGATCCTAGAGGCATTTGGTGAGCGCTTCTTCCTTGCTCTGGACCCTGGTGGCAGAAGGATGTAGCCAAGGGTAAGGGTAAATTGGAAAACTCCCACTCAACTTTCATGATCCAACTCAGGTATGATGTTCTCTCCAAAACCTTTCCTGATACTCCCAGGCAGATTAGTAAGTCCCCAGGCCTCTCATTGTACTTTGTGTAAATCTGTGTTATGGTACATACCACATTATGTCAATTTCATATGTTTAGAATTGTCATTTGCAACTGACCTCCTAGGGAGAAGGAATCTATCTTATTTCTATCACTTTTAGCATCCTGCTCAGTGTTTGTTACATAACAAACATTCACAGTTTCTTGGAAGAAAAAACAGTGTAGGAAAGAAGGGAGGAAGAAAGAAAGAGAGGAAAGAAGGAAGGGAAAGAAGAATGAGAAAATTTTATTTATCCTCTGGAGTAGGTAAATTTGCTTTTATCATTCCTGAATGTAGAGCTATACTTTTAATGCCCATTTTAGTCCAAGAATATTTAACAAGGATATAGCATTTTTGTAGGGGATAAGATAACTGTGATAACTGCTGTTCAAAAGATATTTTTCCCTTAATATCCATTTTGACTACAGGATTTTCTTTTGGTTTTAATAATCAAACTACATTTTTTTTAAAGTACTGTGTACATGACATGAAAAACCATATATAAATGGCAATCTCAAAACGTTTTATTCAGCCTTACTTTTGCTTATGTCTTTTTATTTCTAACTCCAAAAAAAAGTAATGTAATTTTTTAAAAAGCTAGACAATTTTGCCTTTTGATTGAGATCTGGGCACTCATCTTATTCTTGTACTGTAATTAAAATCAAGCAAATCATTAAGCATTTTTAAGAGGACATCCTATGTGAATTTAAATAGCTTGTATTTTTAGTTCCCTTTTTCCAATTTTAAGCTGCTGCACCACACATAAAAGGCATTTTTGGGTCAAGTATTTACCTAACAAAAATTTTGTTACACTTTCTATTGAAATAAAAGCTTACATTTATCCTCTTTCTCCAGGTAGCTGCCTTCTAACTCTTATATGATTACGAAAGAAAAAGAACAAAGGAGGAAAAGGGGGAAGGAAGGAGGGAGGAAACAAAGGACAAGAGGAACTTTCAACTTAGATCCTTAAAGTACAAAGTAGGGATTGTTTTGGAGACAAGGCTACAACACAGAGAGAAAATCATCAAATGGTAGGAAAAATCTTGCACAAACATAAAAAAAAATCTGTGTATAATATGTACTTTTCTGCCAAGGTCCAAAAACCTTTAAGGAATGGCCCTGTCTTTTTTCCTCTTTTTTTAATACAGTCATCGTCAGTTATCTCTTTTGTAATTGATGTTTAAAAGATATTTATTTTTCTCTTAAAATTTTAGTGCAGTCCCGTTAAAACTGTTCTTAGCAACAGTAAATAATGATTACGATAAGAGAGTTGTTGTTGTTAGATGCTGTTGAGTTGGTTCTGACTCACAGAGACCCTATGTAAAACAGAAAACATTACTCAGTCCTGAGCCATCCTCACAATCGTTGCCATGTTTGAGTCCGTTGTTGCAGCCACTGTCACTATACATCTCATTGACGGTCTTCCTCTTTTTCGCTGACCCTCTACTTTACAAAGCATGATGGCCTTCTCCAGTTATTGGTCCCTCCTGATAACATGTCCAAAGTACATGACATGAAGTCTTATCATCCTCACTTCTAAGGAGCTTTCTGCTCTACCTCTTCAAAAACAGATTTGTTCATTCTTCTGGAAGTCCATGGTATGTTCAATATTCTTCACCAACACAATAATTCAAAGACATCAACTATTCTTCAGTCTTCCTTAATCATTGCCCAGCTTTCTCATGCATATGAGGTGAGTGAAAATACCATAGTTTAGGTCAGGCACACCTTAGTCCTCCCAGTGACATCTTTGCTTTTCAACATTTTAAAAAGGCCTTTTGCAGCAGATTTGCCCAATGCAATACATCATTTGATTTCTTGGCTGCTGCATCCATGGGCATTGCTTGTGGATCTAAGTAAAACGAAATCCTTGACAACTTCAATCTTTTCTCTGTTTATCATGATGTTCATACACTCCAGTTTCTTGAATTATTTGCTTAGCATAAAGATTGAATAAGTATGGTGAAAGGATACGACCTTGACACACACCTTCCCTGATTTTAAACCACACAGTGTCCCCACTCAGTTTCCCCACCCGTCTGTTAGTTTGTCATACTGTGGTGTCTTGTGTATTGCTGTGATGCTGGAAGCTATGCTACCGATATTTCAAATAATAGCAGGGTCACCCATAGTGGAAAGTTTTCAGCTGAGGTTCCAAACTAAGACAGACTGGGAAGAAGGACTTGGCAGTCTACTTCTGAAAAAAATTAGCCAGTGAAAACCTTATGAATAGCAGTGGAACATTGTCTGATACAGTGCCGGAAGATGAGCCCCTCAGGTTGGAAGACACTCAAAATACAACTGGAGAAGAGCTGCCCCTTCAAAGTAGAGTCAATCTAAATGACAGGGATGGAATCAAGATTTCAGGACCTTCATTTGCTGATGTGGCACAACTCAAAATGAGAAGAAACAACTGCAAACATCCATTAATAATAGGAATGTGGACTGTACAAAGTATGAATCTAGGAAAATTGGAAATTGTCAAAAATGAAATGGAACACATAAACATTGATATTCTAGGCATTAGTGAGCTGAAATGGACTGGTATTGGCCATTTTGAATCAGACAGTCATATGGTGTACTATACCGGGAATGACAAATTGAAGAGGAATGACATCACATTCATTGTCAAACGAACATTTCAAGATCTATCCTGAAGTACAATAGTGTCAGTCATAAGATAATATCCATACGCATAAACAGAGACGAGTTAATGTAATTATTATTCAAATTTATGCACCAACCACTAATGCCAAAGATGAGGAAATTGAAGATTTTTACCAACTTCTGCAGTCTCAAATTGATCAAATATGCATTTATGATGCACTGAAAATTACTGGCGATTGGAATGCGAAAGTTGGAAACAAGTAGGGTTGGTAGTTGGAAAATAAGGCCGTGATGATAAAAACAAAGCTGGAGATCACATGACAGAATTTTGCAACACCAGTGACTTCTTCATTGCAAATACCTTTTTTTCAACAACATAAACAATGACTATACACATGGACTTCTCCAGATGGAATACACAGGAATCAAATTGACTACTCCTGTGGAAAGAGATAATGGAAAACTCAATATCATCAGTCAGAACGAGGCCAGGTGCCAAATGTAGAAGACCATCAATTGATTATATGCAAGTTTGAGCTGAAGATGAAGAAAATTAGAACAAGTCCATGAGACTCAAAGTATGACATTGAGTATATCCTGCCTGAATTTAGAGACCATTTCAAGAATAGATTTGACACATTGAATGCCAATGACCAAAGACCAGAAGAGTTGTGGAATGGCATCAAGGACAACATACATGAAGAAAGCAAAATATCATTAAAACAGAAAGGAAAAAAAGAAAAGACCAAAACAGATATCAGAAGAGATTCTGAAACTTGCTTTGAACATAGAGTAGCTAAAGCAAAAGGAAGAAATGATGACGTAAAAGAGATGAACAGAAGATTTCAAAGGTCAGCTCGAGAAGACAAAGTAAAGTATTGTAATGAAATGTGCAAAGACCTGGAGTTAGAAAACCAAAAAGGAAGAACTTGCTCAACATTTCTCAAGTTATAAGAACTGAAGAAAAAAATTCAAGCCTCAAGTTGCGATATGGAAGGATTCTACAGGAAAATATTAAAGATGCAGGAAGAATCATAAGAAGATGGAAGGCATACATGGAGTCACTGTACTAAGAAGAGTTGGTGGATGTTCAACCATTTCAGGAGGTAGCATATGATCAATAACCAATGGTTCTGAATACAGATGTCCAAGTTGCACTGAAAGCATTGGTGAAAAACAAAACTCCAGGAATTGACGGAATACCAATTGAGAAGTTTCCATAAATGGATGGAAGTGCTCACTCATCTATGCCAAGAAATTTGAAAGACAGCTACCTGGCCAACTGACTGGAAAAGCTCCTCATCTGTACCCATTTCAAAGAAAGAACAAGGCCAGGGGCCAACAGAATGTGGAAATTATCAAACAATATCATTAATATCCCAGTCAAGTAAAATTTCGCTGAAAATAATTCAAAAGTAGTTGCAGCAGTACATCAACAGGGAACTGCTAGAAATTCAAGGCAGATTCAGAAGAGGATGTAGAACAGGGATATCATTACTTATGTCAGATGGATCTTGGCTGAAAGCAAAGAATACTAGAAAGATGTTTAAGTGTGTTTTATGGACTATGCAAACACATTCGACTGTGTGGATCATAACAAATTATAGATAACGTTGCAAAGAATGGGAAATCCAGAATGCTTAATTGTGCTCATGAGGAACCTGTACATAGATCAAGTGGCAGTTGTTCGAACAGAAAAACGGTAAACCGTGTTGTTTAAAGTCAAGACAGGTGTGTGTCAGGATTGTATCCTTTCACCATACTTACTCAATCTGTATGCTGAGCAAATAATCTGAAAAGCTGGAATGTATGAAGAAGAAGAGGCCTCAGGATTGGAGGAAAACTCAGTAACAACCTTGATATGCACAACCTGGCTTGCTGAAAGTGAAGAGGACTTGAAGCACTCACTGATGAAGATCAAAGACTAAAGCCTTCAATATGGATTGCACCTCAACATAAAGAGAACAAAAATCCTCACAACTGGACCAACAAGCGACATCATGACAAAAGCAGAAAAGATTGAAGTTGTCAAGGATTTCATTTTACTTGGATCTACAGTCAACACTCATGGAAGTAGTGGTCAAGAAATCAAACAACGCATTGCACTGGGCAATTCTTTAAAGTGTTTAAAAATAAAGATGTCACTTTGAGGACTAAGGTGCACCTGTTCCAAGCCATGGTATTTTCAATCACCTTATATGCATAGGAAAGCTGAACAATGAATAAAGAAGACCAAAGAAGAATTGATGCCTTTTAATTATGGCTTGGCAAAGAATACTGACTATACCATGGACTGCCAGAAGAATGAACATATCTGTCTTGCGAGAAGTACAGTCTGAATGCTCCTTAGAAGCAAGAATGGCGAGACTTCGTCTCACCTATTTTGGAAGTGTTATTAGGAAACAGCAGTCACTGGAGAAGGACATCATGCTTGGTAAAGTAGATGGTCAGTGAAAAAGAGGAACACCATCAATGAGATGGATGCACAGAGGCTACAACATTGGGTTCAAGCATAAGGATTATGAGGATGTTTTATTCTGTTGTACATTGGATCGCTATGGGTCAGAACCTACTCAACGGCCCCCAACAAAAACAACAACGTCCCCTTGTTCTGTTCGAAAGACTGCCTTTTGGTCTATGTACAGGTTTGGTATGAGCACAATTAGGTGTTCTGGAATTTCCATTCTTTGCGATGTTATCCATAATTTGTTATGACCCACTCAGTCAAATGCCTTTGCATACTCAAAAAAACACAGGTAAACATCTTTCTGGTATTCTCTGCTTTCCGCCAAGATCCAACTGACATCAGCAATGATATCCCTCATTCCACTTCTCTTCTGTAGCCAGCTTGAATTCTGCCAGTTCCCTGTCGATGTGCTGCTGCAACTGCTTTTGAATGATCGTCAGCAAAATTTTACTTGTGTGTGATATTAATGATATTGTTCCATAATTTCTGAATTCTGTTGGATCACCTTTCTTTGGAATGGGTACAAATATGGATCTCTTCCAGTCAATTGGCCATGGAGCTGTCTTCCAAATTTCTTGGCATAGACAAGTGAGCCCTTCCAGCATTGCATCTGTTTGTAGAAGCATCTCAATTAATATTCCACCAATTCCTGGAACTTTGTTTCTTGCCAAAGCCTTCGGTGCAGCTTGAACTTCTTGCATCAATACCATTAATTTTTGATCATATTCTACTTCCTGAAAAGGTTGAACATTGACCAGTTCTTTTTGGTACGGTGACTTTTTGTATTGCTTCCATCTTCTTTTGATGCTTTCTGCATTGTTCAATATTTTGCCCTTTAGTATTGAAACTTGAGGCTTGAATTTTTAATTCTGTTCTTTCAGTTGAGAAATGCTGAGCATGTTCTTCTCTTTTGATTTTCTAACTCCAATTGTTTGCACATTTAGTTACAATACTTTGTCTTCTCAAGCCACCCTTTGAAATCTTCTGTTCAGCTCTTTTACTTTATCATTTCTTCCATTTGCTTTAGCTACCCTACATTCCAAAGCAGTTTCAGAGTGTCTTAGGCTGAGTTCTCTAGAGAAGAAAAACCAGTGAAACTTGTATATATATAGAGAGAGAGGGAGAGAATTTTCTCATGGAAATGGCTCACGTGATTGTAGAGGCTGGAAAGGTCCAAGTCTATGGGTCATGTGTCAGATTGGAGACTTCTCCTGAATCATGTAGCTGCGGAGGCTGATTAATCCAAGACTGGCAGGAAAGATGTCAGATTGCTAGTCATAGGCTGCGGAGGCTGATGAAACCCAAGATTGGCGGGCAATGTGACTGGCAGCTGGCACAAGTCTCAAGAACTGGATGTCAGATGATGACGAGCCAGATGCAGGATCCAGAGTGAGCAAAACCCAGGGAGATTTGTTAGAATGCCCATTTATATTGGATGCAAGCCACATCCAGGAGGAAACTCTCCTTGTAACAGATTGGCTGATCACATCAGATCACATCATGGAGGTGATTACATTATACCACATCATTACATAACTGCCAAACTCATCATTACATAACTGCCAAACCACTGAAAATCATGACCCAGCTAAGTTGACACACAACCTTAACCATTACACAGAGTCTCTTCTGACATCCATTTTGACCCTTTCTTTCCTTTCTCTTTAATGATCTTTAGGTTTCTTCATGTATGATATCCTTGATGTCATCTCACAACTTGTTAGGATTGTATAAACACTGATATTTCCTTGAGGTCAGGGCCCATGTAGTTTATGTCTTTCTTCTCAGTGCTTGGGAGAGTGGCTGGTACATAGTAGGTATGTAGTATAGTATTTGATGAAAAATGCAGAAGTAATTGGATGATATATTAGTGAGAAAGGTGTTTCTCTCTAGTGGCCTCATCATTCTTCACTCTCCTTAATTTCGCTATTTATATTCCAGCATAGCCATGCAATGAGAGTTTATCTTTGGTAGGCTATTTGTATTCTGTAAGAAATAAGATTGAAGAAAAAAAAAAAGACAACTTTGAAGCAAAATTTTGATTATTTAATTATTTTAGAAGCCTTATAAAAATACTTCTGTCTTCCTTAGACAGATTCAGTGGGAACTGTTGGTATCATAGTCAATCAATGTAAATAACATTTAAAATAAACCAATATTCCAACCTGAATAGTTAATTTAGTTGAAAATCACAAATGCTTACTGTGTGCCTGCTATGATTAACACACTGAGCTAAACACTGTAAATCATGTGAATAAAATAAGTTTCTCATTTTAAAATAACAGTTTTAATATCAGTCACATATTCCATCATGGTGCCTTTAGATTATCAGTGTCAATTTTTGCATAATTAATGTAATTGTGACATTACATATTGATTACTAAGAATGCTATGATTAACTACTGCAGTATAATTACTTTTGTGTGTGGCCTTTCTAGCCATGGTCTTGTAACTCCTACCCAGGTGATTGGGCAGGACTTTGTGATGGGATAATTGTGGCCCACCAAGGGGACTGGTCACTTCTGCCTTAAAAGAGAGCTAATTCCAGAGCAGAGAGGAGAATCCCACCACCACTAAGGAAGAACAGACAGAAGCCAGCATGTCCTTTGGACACGAGGTCCCAGTGCTCAGGAGCTCCAGAGTGAGCTGTAACCTTCAAGATGGTGAGAAGTGGTGGCAGGAGAGAGCAGGCAGCAGAGACCCAGTGGCAGGAGAAAGCATGGTGGGCTTCCTGGCCTACAGAGAGAGAAAGATGAGAGTGCCTTTTGGCAGAGGCAGAGGGACAGGGAGAGGTGTGCCTGTAAGCATGGTTGGGAAGAGGCTGTCCTGATGGAAGAACTGTATCCTGAGTGTTCCTGAGCTTGAATTTTAACTGTTACTTCCCTAATAAATTCCATAATTGTGAGAATTGACTGTGAGTTCTGTGTGGCCATTTCAATGAATTATCGAACCCAGTAGAGAGGGCTCTGAGATGGGATGGTTTGTGTGAGAGTTAGTAAAAATGGAAGAGTGAGAAGTCATGTCTGACCTCTGCCTCATAAGAATCAGCCTTGGGCCGTTGATCTTGGTTTTCCTTCCCCCTTGTGGGGTTGGAGGAGGTCAGACACTGCCCCCATGTCCTTTTTGCAGTTGGTATCAGGAGTGGGATTCTTTGCAATGGCTCCAGACTCAGGAAAGCATGGACCTTTGTAAGAGAAAGAACAAAGGGGCTTGGGAAGTGAAACTTTTGATTCTTGGATGGTTACTTTGGTTGTTGCTACTTGTAATGGCTATAAAGCTGCAGCTGAAGTGGCCTCGGGCCAAAGCCAGGCTAGATAAGCAGGATGATTGATAGGGGACCAGGGTCTTCTCTTTCCATCCAGCCAGAGGCCCAGAGCTATATGTGTATGAATGGGAAGATAATTAAGGTGTAGAGAAGATTAAACTGGAATGTTTTTAAAAGGGTTATGTGTTTAGGGTAGTGCATTTATGTGAATGTACTATGGATATTGAATGTTTCTTCTACCTAATGTTGTAAAGCAGACCTAAATGTATGCTAGAAATGAATATTGGGTATTATAGATTATACACAGCATGTAATTCCACCCTCAGCCAATACTTAAATGGGATATGCTAAAAGGGGAACTAGGATTTGCCCAAGGAAAGCACAGGCTGTTGGTTTGAATGCAGTAGCCCTGTGTATAGAGTAGGGGTTTAGGTTGAAATTCTGAGACCCACCCAGATTTGCATTTGAAAAGACATGCAGAACCTCCCAGAACTGCTGAGAGAACAGAAGATTTGCATTTGAAGCAAGGATTTGCAGGGAAAAAAAGGTGACTGTTTCGCTTTTTTAATTTCAAGCAAGTAGTTTTTTGCTGGATGCATCAAGGCAGGATAAGTCGGTGTCCATCAGAAAGAGTCTCCTTCCAGGGCTGAAAGTTAAAAGGAGCTGGTGAGTAAACAGCTTGGTCTGCTCGCTTGTGGTGACCACCTGGGTTCACTCAATGAGTAGAAGTGGGCAAAGCACAACAATAAAGAGATGGGCTGAGTTTGGACACGTTCCATTGGCACCCATGAACACGGCCGATAGGGGATAGGGATGCGAGTGAGAGGAATGTCTGGCTGGTCAGAAGCAAAAGGGGTTGGTGGACTCCTGAAGTTTACTAGTGGAAGCTGCTGACCTAACCCAAGGAGGCTAGGGACGAGAGTGTTAAGGGGTTATCTGAAGGGCCAGGAGGTGTGTGTGAATTCTCAAGCTAAGGCTGCTACTCATTTTGACCTAGCTTAGATGGCTAGGGATGAGCTGACCAGAACCCCACCAAATGAAAAGGAAGATGTCTGACGCCGTGAGCTGGTGTAGATTGCTGCAATTTGATGGCTAGCTCTGGACCGAACTTTGCTTATGGATGCAGATGCTCAAATTCCCAACTGGAACAGAAGATTCTTCAAGACCAAGGAAGATGCTTGTCTCCTGAGAGTACTGGTTTGATAGGGATGGGCAGTTTAAACACTGAATATCTAAAATGGTGGCAGATAAAGGCATGAAGTGGCTGGCTTAGATGCTTTCTTGAATGTACTTACATAAAATGAGGGGGACAAGGGAGGATCCCTGCTGAGTAGATTCCTCTTTTCCTGTTGGGTCTGGGGAAGAGAGGGTGGGGGAAGATGTTGTTAGGTTATATGATTCAGCTGTGAGTATTGATTGTTAACAGGTTTAATAATGATCGTAAAAACTGTAATTGTAGAAGCTATAAATGTAGAAGAGTAGACTAAGGGATAGGCACTGCTGGACTCGAGTAGAGTGGCCGAACCTAAAGTCCCTTAGAGGTTTTGCTATGCTGATACCTCATGGGACTCTGAGCAAGGGAATAATCTTCTCTCAGTTAATTTTATTAGAGTCGAGAAAGGGTGAAGCCAAGATGACTTTTGGAGAACCTGACCAGATCAGATGAACACCTGCAGCAGACCTAACTGGCTGGTACCTGAGTAACCTCGCCCTGTGAACTCTTTTTCCCTGTTGAAGGACTAATTGTTAATGACTGTTTTGGACTGGTAAAATGATTGGGAGGGGGAAGTTATCCTCCAAATATGAAAGAACCATGGCTAGATTGGGCAGGACTGTGTGATAGGGTAATTGTGGCCCACCAAGGGGATTGGTCAGTTTTTCCTTAAAAGAGAGCTAATTCCAGAGCAGAGAGGAGAATCCCAACAGCACCAAGGAAGAACAGCCAGGAGCCAACATGACCTTTGTCCCTGGGATCCCTGCGCTGAGGAGCTCCAGAACCCAGGAGACAGAGAGCGAGCTGTAACCTTGACGATGGTGAGAAGTGGTGGCAGGAGAGACTGGCAAGAGAGACTGTGCATTGGGCTTCCTGACCCACGGAGTGAGAAAGCTGAATGCCTTTGGGCAGAGGCAGAGGGAGAAGTGTGCCTGCGAGCGTGGTTGGGAAGAGGTTGTCCTGATGGAGGAACTGTATCCTGAGTGTTCCTGAGCCTGAATTGTAACCGTTACTTCCTTAATAAACCCCATAATCATGAGACTTGACTGTGAGTTCTGTGTGGCCATTGCAATGAATTATCGAACCCAGTAGAGATTGTTATGGGAGGGATGGTTGGTGTCAGAATTGGTAAAAATGGCAGAGAGAGAAGGCATGTCTGACCGCCACCTCGTAAGAATCAGCCTTGGGGCTGTTGATCTTGGTTCTTCCCCCTTGTGGGGTTGGGGGAGGTCAGACACTGCACTCATGTCATTTTTACGATTACACTAACTAGTTTTCCGGCCTTTTGTCCAGTTTGCAGCAACTTACAGAGAAAAATTCTTAGTGTATAAAACTTTGTGCTGGAACCAGATAGCATTATTCACTTATACTAGCAGAATCTTTATAATTTTCTTTACATGTAGAGCTTGAAGTAATTTCATTTTAGTTTGCAAATGGTTAGTTTTTCAGTCCCTGATTATTGAGTAACCAGGTGTCAAAGTGGTCAGTCAGGACAAGGAACCAAACTGAAAGTAACAATCAAGTGTTTATTCACTTACTGAACAGTGCAAGCAAGAGGGAAAAAAATGGTGCCAGCTCCCCAGTATTCCCTTTTTCCCAACAGAAGAACACTAGGCCAGGGTCAGGTGGATCAGCACAGATGTGAGAAATCATCTCATTGCTGAGGAACCTGAAATGAAAGCCTCCTGCTTCTTTCTTGGACGTATGGGCTAAGAGGAAGGTGAGGAAAGGTACTGAATCAAAGTGGGGAAAAGTGCCTCAGTCAAGACTCCCCACAAGGAGTCCTCCAAATGGAAGCACGCTGTCTGGGAATGCTGATAAGTACATTAGCATGGTTGGCCCAAGAGGAGGCCTGAGTCCTTGACTGCAACTCCCTCTAGAAAACAGCAATGCAGTGGCTGTGCACAAAGTTTGGCATGGGGAGAGCAGTTTCTCCCCATGAGGTCTGCCAGGCAAAACCTTACAATTGCCTATGGTCAGGCCTGAAATATCACACATAGGATTTTGGCCAGGAACCAAACTCCTCACTGAACCACCATATTACCACAGAATTGAGGGTCCTGCTGTGCATCTACACCAGCTCCCTTCTGTTAGCTTTACCCTGCCTGAAATGTTCCAGTATCTGGCTGAAAACTATCATTTCTTTCAATGCATTCACCATCTTTTAGACACTTGGCCTCATGGTTAATTACCCTCTGCCTCTGTTAACCTTCATTTCTACTTTATATTGGCAATGTGCCACAAAAACAAAATGAAATCCAATCCCTGAGTCCCCTAGCTCAGTACTATCCCAGATCAAGACATCCTCACCTGTCAACTCTTGTTTTTCTTTTTCTCATGCAAAATAAAAATTATTTTCCATCCATATTGTTATTTCAGAATATTCTTCTCTTAAATTATTAAATCAGTCCCCTCATGGCCAAATGGTGCTTTTTGCCAACCCAGATACCTGGATCTTGTTACTTCAATTGATGATATCCTCCCTTGTCCCGACCCCATCTCTCTCTTGGCATTCCAGAACCAAGCCCTGAATTATTTCACATTTTGCTTTCACTGGTCTCTTCCTCCTCCTGGGCTACAGTGCTTGCTGCAGCCATCAAGCTTGGCTTACTAGAGGTTTGTGCTGTCCAACCACAACTTGGCTGTGGACACTTGCTTGGCAATCCTCTTGTTCATCCCTGGTTGGATTTTTGGCTCCCTCTCTTCAGTGGCAGATCCAAGATTCATCCTTGCATCACTTATCTTTTTCTGACCTTTCCTTATAGGTGACAAATTTCTCTCTTCCTTCAGGCATGTGTAACCTCTCCATATACTTCCTCAGTACTTCAACATGCTCTTGTATGTACTTCCATCACTCTCTGCATTAAGAAAAAAGTAATGTCTTTTTCTAAAATTAATACAGCAACATCTGCAATACTGTAGTATAGCATAATGGTTAAGAGTATGGACTTTTTAGGAAAAATATATGAATTCAAATAGTATATTTACATCTAAATTAAAGTATATTATTTGTAATCTATAAGCTGTATATTCTTTAAATTATTTTTATTTAGATTTTATTACACTAATCTAAAAATGGGAATAAAACCCTCTCCTTATATGTCTGTTCTAAGGATTGAATAGGTTAAGAAACATATAGTGATTAATATAGAGCCTGACATATAATAATCACTTAGGGAGCATAAATTCCATTATCATCTCTTTCAACAGTTTGTAAGATCCTAAAGTCATCAAATTTGTATCAGGGAATCTTTGCTTCCAGCCAAGATGAAGTAACAGGGTCTGAATTTATACTCAACTCTGAAACAATTTTAAAAAAAGAAAGGCCTATGTATAGGACAATTATTTTCAAGACACTAGACTCAGGTTAGAGTCCGTGGGTTGTGCAAATGATTAACATGCTTGGCTGCTAACCTAAAGGTTGGAGGTTTGAGTCCATCCAGAAGTGCCTTGGAAGAATGGCTTTCGATGTACTTCCAAAAAATCAGTCGTTGAAAACTTTATGGAGTATAGTTCTACCCTGACAAACATGGGGTCACCATGAGTCAGAGTTGATTCAATGACAACTGGTAAACTGGTTAGAGTGAAGTTACAAAAGACACTGATCATGAAAGACAGGAAACAGATGAGATAAGCCATATGATTGCCCAAATTTAGTGCCTTGAAAGATTTCCAGGCTGTAACTCAGCAAAAGGGAATCTAAGTGGAAAACAGCAGACTCCCTGTATAGAGAAGATGAGCAGGAATTTCAGGGACACCAACGTGGCCTGACAGACTACCAGAGTGGCATGAAGAAAGAACTCTTGAGATTTGCAGACATCACTCTCAAGTATTCATCTGTGTAATAATCAGTGCATACATATGAAGAAACAAGTAGAGGCTCAAGAAAAAATAAAGAGGGGGATCACTGACTGGAACTTATATTGGGCTGGAACTAGTGCCTCTTCCTAGCAGCCTAACTGGGAAAACTCATTTACAGGGTTTTGGGTAGAGTATTCAAGAAGGTCTTTCCTCAGTAATGGGGAATGATTAGCTCTAGAATGAGCACTGCTCAGGGCCTACTAACGAAGCACAGAAGCAAGACCTGAAAGAATAAGTGTGTCCAAATCACTAAACTACACCTCAGAACAAAGCTCAAGAGTATTTACAGGAGTACAAAAATATCCAACACCCAACAGGGTAAAATCCACAATGTCTGGCATCTAATAAAATACTACCAGGCCTGCAAAAAATCAGGAAAACATGACTCACAATGTGAATAATCAATAAAGAAAAATAGACACCAATATTAGAATTAGTAGATAAACACATTTAAACAGTTATTACTACTATATTCCATATGTTTAAAAAGTTGAGACATAGATGATACAAAAAGCCCAAATCAAAATTATGAAGATGAAAACTACAATTACTGTGATGAAAATATGTTAGATAAGATTAAGAGCATATCAGCCAGAGCAGAAGAAAACATTGATGATTTGATAACGTGGAATTAGAAACTATACTAATTGAATTACAGAGAGAAAATAAGCAATCAAAATAAATAAAAAGAACATCAGTGAGCTGTGGAACAATTTTGACAGCCTAATGTGCATATAATCAGAATGCCTGAAGTAGGGAAATGGGAGGTAAACGTACAGATTCAAGAAGCTCAACAAACCGCGAGCATAAGAGCCATGAGGAAAACTAAACCAAGGCATATCATGATCAGATTACTCAAAACTGGCAATAATGAGAGAATCTTAATATCAGGAAAAAAAGACAGATTTCCTATAGAAGAACAAATTTAAGGATGAAAGCAGAGTTCTCCTTAAAAATAATGCAAGTGAGAAAAAAAGTATAGCAACATCTTGAAAGTATGTAAAAACAAAAAATAAATGTCAACTTAGAATTCCATATCCAGAAAAAAAAATATTTCAAAAGTGAGGGTGAAATGAAAACACTTTCAGACATACAAATGTTGAAGTAATTTATTATCAACTGACTCACATTATAAGAAATATTAAAGGAAGTTCTTCGTGCAGAAGGAAAATGGTATGACATAGGAATCTGGATCTATACAAGTTAATGAAGAGCACTGGCAATGGTCTTATATGGATAAATATATGGTGTTTTCTTATTATTTAAATCTCTTTAAAGATATTAATTCCTTAAACAAAAATAATAGCTTTATTGTGGTCTAGGGAAGCCAAAACTATTTCCATAATGGTACTAAGAAACTATTTGTCTAGGCCACCACAAGAGAACAGAGATTACAGAACATGTAATTAGGTCATCGCTTTGAGGACTAATGAAAAATGTGCTTGTGTATTCTTGTGTTTTAAACATTTCTAAGTTTTAATTTCCAATATACTAAATATTATTGATAGAGCCAACATAAACAACATCTCTTTGGAATCTTCAATACTTTTGAGAAGTTGTGAAAAGGTCCTGAGAGCAAAATGTATAAGAATGGCTGACATAAACAATTATAGATGATATTTTTTTGTTTGTTTTTTCCTCTTTGCTTTTCTTTCCAATGCTTTAAATCTGAAGTAGAAAATTTACCTGGATGTTTTTTTCTTTATTCACTGTGTTATTTTAGATGGAAAATACAAAACTAAATGTCCTTTCCATCTCTAACATGTATGGGTTTATGTATGTGTAACTTTTTCCTTTCCATCACATTAAAATTCCTGAGAGTAGTGACTTGTCATGTAATTCTATTTTCCATTCTACTTAAGGCAACGGTGACTTTTCTCCTTCTCAACTTGTCTTTCTATGTCCCAGCTTTCCTTTCTCAAATATTTATTGAGTCCTACGCTGTGCTAGCCCCTAGAGATTAAAAATAGAACACCATTCCTTTTAAATGGAGACAGACAGGAAAAGAACTGAAAGAACCAACATGTGATAGGTGTTACTGTTGAGGTTCATACAAGGGATTTCTCAAATCAGCCCCGGGGGAGATTAGGAAAGGCCTGGCTTTCCTTCCATCAAAGGCTGGTTTTTGCACGTCTATAGTGGCAGTACAGCAGTCTACCTTAAAATAATGCCCAATACCTTTCTTGTTAGTACTATAAACAGTATACTACAACCAAAGAAAATAAGCAGGAAAGGAATAAATATAAAAATGTGCCATGAACAGAATGTCAGCTGTAAATCCATTAAATATCTATGAAACATTTCTAAAATCTTGACTTACTATTCACTGAGAAATCTTTTAAAGGTTATTGTAAAAATGAAGTGATTTTTCTCGATAGAAATTTTATATATAATTTCTTTAACGCATGTTACTCCAATTACCATTTAGCTAATGAAACCTTCAAATTTCATTTGCATAATTGCTGCCAATTTCTACAAGAGGAATTTATCATGCTGTGATAAAAGCATCATCGAACTCACCAATAGAGGGATGATTATTTAGTTTGAAATCAGCATGGACACCGTACTGAAAGCACAGGAGGAAACACTGGCTTGTCATTCAGAGTTTCTGAAGTCCTAGCTTTCTTTCTGGTTACAGGGCCTGGTACTCAAAACTTCACTCAATTTTAAGATACAACCTAGTGATGAGGCTTTCATTTGAATGACATCTTCAGATGAACAGAACATTTCGGCCTTCAAAACGAACTACCCCTTTTAAAATTTGAACATATCTTTATATGTTACTAGCTGTATAGTAAACACTCTTACTATATAGCTAGTGACATACTTTGCAGAGCTCAAAGTCATGGATTCTGTTACCAAATATGTTGAAGAGCTAAAAATCACAGTCTGTTTAAAAGTAAAAGCAAGCGAGTTTTTATTGAGGATAAAAAGCAGCCATGGCCATAGGGCAGCCATAGCTGGGGGAAGACATTAAGCAAGGTGCTAAATGCTCCCTGCTTATTACTCCCAAAGGGTAAGTTTTTTATTTTTTATTTTTTATTGTACTTCAGGTGAAGGCTTACAGAACAAATAGTTTCTCATGAAACAGTAGTACACAGGTTCTTTTATGACATTGGTTAACAACCCCACAACATGTCAACCCTCTAACTTCTCAACATTTTTTTTTGTGTGTGGTGAAAATACACACAGCCAAAGATACACCGTTTCAAAAATTTCTACATACACAGTTCAGTGACATTTACTGAGCTCTTCCAATTGTGCTGTTGTTCTCTCTTAAGATGAAGGCTTACAGAACAAAATAGTTTCTCATTTAACAGTTACTACAAATGTTGCCCTATGACAATGGTTAACAATCTCATAACACATCAGCACTATCCTTACTCAATCTTGTGTTCCCTATCACCAGCTTCCTTGTCCCCTTCTGCCTTCTGGCCTTTGTCACTGGACTCCTGTACCTCGTTAGTCTCATTTGGCTTTACGGGGCTGTCCACTCAGAGGCTGAACAGTGAACCTCGAAGGTAACTTCACTTCTGAGCTGAAAGGGTGTCTGGGGGCCACACTCTTGAGGTTTCTCCAGTCTCCTTAGGCCAGTAAATCCGGTCTTTTTTTTTTTTTTGTGAGTTAGAATTATGCTCTACATCCTTCTCCAGCTCTGTCCAGAAACCTCTGTTGTGATCCTGCTCAAAGCAGTCAGTGGTGGTAGCCGGGCACCATCTAGCTGTACTGGACTCAGTCCGGTGGAGGCCTTGGTAGCTGTGGACCATTAGTCCTTCAGACTAATCTTTTCCTTGTATCCTATTCTCTTCATTCTCCCTTGCTCCCGAAGGGATGAGACCAGTGGAGTATCTTAGATGGCCGCTCACGGGCTTTTAAGACCCCAGACACTACTCACCAAGGTAGAATGTAGAGCATTCTCTTTATAAGCTGTGTCATGCCAATTGAGCTAGATGTTCCCCGAGACCATGGTCCCAAGAGCCATCCACCCAGCAACTCAGTCCCTCTGGGAGATTGGATGTGTATGTGGGGCTTCCATGACATTTCCTTGTACAGGTTGTGCTAGTTTCCCCTGTATTGTGTACTGTCTCAGCCTGCACCCAAGATACCACTTATCTATTGCCTATTTAGTATCCCCCCCACACACCTCCCATCCCTGATAACCAACAAAGATTGTTACATTTTGCATGTGAACTTTTTCATGGGTTTTTACAATAGAGGTCTCATACAATATTTGTCCTTTTGTGATTGACTTATTTCACACAGCATAATGTCCTCCAGTTTCATCCATGTTATGAGATGCTTCACAGATTCATTGTTGTTCTTTCTCATTGCATAGTACTCCATTGTGTGTATGGACCATAGTTTGTTTATCCATTCATCTGTTGATGGGCATCTAGGTTGTTTCCATCGTTTTGCTATTGTCAACAATGCTGCCATGAACATAGGTGTGCATATGTCTATTCGAGTGACGACTCTTATTTGTCTAGGATATATTCCTAGTAGTGGGATTGCTGGATCCAATGGTATGTCTATTTCTAGCTTTCTGAGGAAGCACCATATCATTTTCCAAAATGGTTGTATCATTTTGCATTCCCACCAGCAGTGCATAAGAGTTCCCATCTCCCCGCAGCCCCTCCAACATTTGTTATTTCCAGTGTTTTTGATTCGTGCCAATAATGCCGGGCTGAGATGGTATCTCATTGTGGTTTTAATTTGCATTTCTCTAATGGCTAGAGATCGCCAGCATTTCCTCATGTGTCTGTTGGCCATTTGAATGTCTTCTTTGGTGAAGTGTCTGTTCATTTCTTTTGCCCATTTTTTAATAGGATTATTTGTCTTTTTGTTGTAGAGGTGTTGGATTTTCTTGTAGATTATGGAGGTTAGACCTTTGTCTCACTTGTTCTGTCCAAAAATTTTTTCCCAGTCTGTAGATTCTCTTTTGCCTCTTTTGGTGAAGTGTTTTGAAGAGCATAGGTGTTATCTAGCTTATCTATTGAGTTTTGTGTGTTGGTGGTTATGGTTTGTATCCTGTTAATGCCATGTATTAAGGCCTGAAGTGTTGGTCCTATTTTTTCTTCTGTGAACTTTATAGTTTTAGGCTTTATATTCAGGTCTTTGATCCATTTTGAAGTAGTTTTTGTATATGGTGTGAGGTATGGGTCCTGTTTCATTTTTTTGCAAATGGCTATCCAGTTTTGCCAGCACCATTTGTTAAAAAGACTGTCTTTTCCCCATTTGATGGACTTTGGGCCCTTGTCGAAGATCAGGTGACTGTAGGTGGATGGATTTACATCTGGGTTCTCAATTCTGTTCCATTGGTCAATGTATCTGTCGTTGTACCAGTACCAGGCTGTTTTGACTACTGTAGCTGTACAGTAGGTTCTGAAGTCAGGTAGTGTGAGTCCTCCAACTTTATTCTTCTTCTTCAGTAGTGCTTTACTTATACAGGGCTTCTTCCCTTTCCATATAAAGTTAATGATTAGTTTTTCCATCTCTTTGAAGAATGTTGTTGGTATTTGGATCGGGATTGCATTGTATTTGTAAATTCCTTTGGATAGAATTGCCATTTTCACAATGTTGAGTCTGCCTATCCATGAGCATGGTATGTTTTCCCATTTATGTAGATCCCTTTGGGTTTCATGCCGTAGTGTTTTGTGGTTTTCTTTGTATAGGTGTTTTACACCCATGGTCCGATTTATTCCTAAGTATTTTATCTTTTTAGGGGCTATTGAAAATGGTATTGTTTTCCTGATTTCCTTTTCATCGTTCTCCTTACTGGTGTATAGGAATCCAACTGATTTTTGAATGTTTATCTTGTATCCTGTTACTCTGCTGAATCTTTCTGTTAGTTCCAGTAGATTTCTCGTGGAGTCTTTAGAGTTTTCTATGTATAGTATCATATCATCTGCAAACAGGGACAGTTTAACTTCTTCATTACTAATTTGGATGCCCTTTATTTCTTTTTCTTGCCTTGTTGCTCTAGCTAGAACTTCCAGCACAATGTTAAATAGGAGTGGTGATAAAGGGCATCCTTGTCTTGTTCCTGTTTTCAGCCTCTCTCCATTAAGAATTATGCTGGACATAGGTTTTGCATAGACGTCCTTTATTGTGTTGAGAAATTTCCTTTCTATACCTATTTTATTGCGAGTTTTTATCAGGAATGGGTGTTGGACTCTGTCAAATGCCTTTTCTGCGTCAGTTGAGATGATCATGTGATTCTTTTCTGTCCTTTTATTTCTGTGGGGGATTACGTTGATTGATTTACTAATGTTGAACCGTCCTTGCATACCTGGTATGAATCCTACTTGGTTGTGGTGTATTATTTTTTTTATATGATGCTGAATTATTGGCTAAAATTTTGTTCAGAATTTTTGCATCTATATTCATGAGAGATGTTGGTCTGGAATTTTCTTTTTTTGAGATGTCTTTGCCTGGTTTTGGTATCAGCGTTATGCTGGCTTCATAGAATGAATTTGGAAGTGTTGCTTCCTCTTCTATGCTCTGAAATATCTTGAGTAGTACTGGTACAAGCTCTTTTGTAAATGTTTTGTAGAATTCTCCATTGAAGCCATCTGGGCCAGGGCTTTTTTTGGTTGGGAGTTTTTTATTACCTTTTCAATCTTTTCTCTTGTTATGGGTCTGTTCAGATTTTCAACATCACTTTGATGTAGTTTCGGAAGGCCGTGTGTTTCTAGAAATTTATCCATTTCCTCTAGGTTTTCAAAGTTGTTGGAGTATAGATTTCATAATATTCTGTTACAATCCTTTTTATTTCAGTTGGGTCTGTTGTAATGTCCCCCATTTCATTTCTTGTTTGGGTTTTTTGTGTCCTCTCCTGTTTTTCTTTTGTCATTCTGGCCAGCGTTTGTTGATTTTGTTGATTCTTTCTATTGTTTTTCTGTTCTCTATTTCATTTATTTCTGCTCTGATCTTTACTATTTCCTTTTTTCCAGTGGTTGTGGGCTTTTTTTGCTGTTCTCTTTCTATTTGTTTGAATTCTGTAGTTAATGTTTTGATTTTGTCCCTTTCTTCTTTTTTGATATGTGCATCTATTGCTACAAATTATCCTCTGAGGACTGCCTTTGCTGTGTCCCAAAAGTTTTGGTACGATCTGTTTCCATTCTTATTTGATTCTAGGAATTTTCTGATTCCATCTCTGATTTCTTCTATTACCTGGTAATGTGTAAGCAGGATATTATTCAGTTTCCATGTAGTTGATTTTTTTTCCTTGCTCTTTCTAGTGTTAATTTATACCTTGATGGCATTGTGGTTAGAGAAGATACTTTGAATTATCTCAACGTTTTGGATTTTGTTGAGGATTGCTCTGTGGCCTAAGATGTGATCTATTCTAGAGAACGGTCCACGTGCATTGGAAAAGAATGTGTACTTTGCAGCGGTTGGATGGAGTGTTCTATATATGTCTGTGAGGTCAAGTTGGCTGATTGTGCCCTTTAGGTCCTCTGTATCTTTGCTGAGTTTCTTCTTAATTGTTCTGTCCTTTACAGAGAGGGGTGTGTTGAAGTCTCCTACTATTATTGTGGAACTGTCAATTTCTGTTTTCAGTGTTGTTAGAGTTTGTTTTATGTATTTTGGAGCCCTGTCATTGGGTGTGTAGATGTTTATTATGGTTATGTCTTCATGATGGAGCGTCCCCTTAATCATTATATAGTGTCCTTCTTTGTCTTTTATGGTAGATTTCGTTTTAAAGTCTGTTTTACCTGAAATTAGAATTGCCACTCCTGCTCTTTTTTGGTAGTTGTTAGCTTGGTATATTTTTTTCCAACCTTTGACTTTTAATAAATTCACATCTTTGTTTCTAAGGTGTGTCTCTTGTAGACAGCATATTGATGGATCCTGTTTTCTTATCCATTCTGTCGCTCTGCGTCTCTTTATGGGTGCATTGAGCCCATTTACCTTCAGTGTAATTATTGATAGATGTGAGTTTGTTGCTGTCATTTTGTAGTGCTTTTTTTGTGTTTCTGAACTTTTCTTTGTTCTTCTTACTCTCTTGTGCTGAGTAACTTTTGTTTGTGGATTTTTTTTTCATTTCTTTTGTTTTTGTAGGTTTTGTTTTTGCTGAGACTTTATGTTTTTCATCTTTATTTTTATGAGTTGGTTTGTTAACTTTCTTTGTGGTTACCATGAATTTTACCCTTATCTTTCTAAGTTTGAAGCAGTCTACCGTTACTTGGTATCGCCTTGCCTTCCTCTCCATTAGAAGGTTCTATACCTATGCCTTTTAGTCCCTCTTTTATTGTTTTTTTGTTGTTGTCATTTACTGATTAACTGCTCTGATTCCCTATTGTATTTCTTTTGGTTTTGGATAGTCCTCAAGAGGTAATTTCCTACATTGGTATCTGGGTGCTATGATCCTGCATCCTAGATTCTGCCTGTGAGCTGAAGTTGTTTGTCCTCAGATCAAAGAACTTCCTTTAATAATTCTTGTAATTTTGTTTTGACTTTTACATATTCCCTTAATTTCTGTTTACCTGGAAATGACTTAATTTAATCATCAAATCTGAACTAGAGTTTTGCAGGATATATTATTCTTGGCTGGGAATTCTTTATGTTTCAAGATTTTATATCTGTCATCCCATTGCCTTCTTGCCTGCATGGTTTCTGCCAAATAATCTGAGCGTAGTCTTATTGTTTCTCTTTTGTATGTAACTTCTTATTTTTCATGAGCTGCTCTCAGGATTCTTTGTTTGTCTTTTATTTTGGTGAGCATAACTATGATATGCCTTGGTGATTTTCTTTTGGGGTCTCTCCTTATTGGGTTCGTTGAGCTTCTTGGATGGCCAGGTTTTCATCTTTCATGATATTGGGGAAGTTTTCTGTCAGCAGTTCTTCAATGATCCTCTCTGTGTTTTCAGTTTTCTCCCTCTCTTCTGGAACTCCATTCACTTGTAAATTTTTGATTTTGATTATATCCCACGTAACTCTCAGGGTTTCTTCTGTTTTCTTTGTTCTTTTTTCTGAGTTTTCCTGAAATGGAGTTGTATCCAAGTGTTTGTCTTCAATTCCACTGATCTTATCTCCCACCATTTCAAATCTGCTTCTCAGCCCTTCTATGACACCGTCCATTTCTGAAATCTTGTTGTTTATCTTTTGGATTTCTAATTGTTGTCTTTGTATAATTTCTAGTTGTGAATTTATTTTAGCATTTTGTTCCTGCATTATTTTCCTGAATTCTTCCAATTTTTCGTCTGTATTTTCCATGAATTCGTCTATTTTTTCCTCATGTTTCTCAGCTTTTTGCGTCAGCTGTTTGAGAATTCTGAGTATTAGAGATTTGAATTCCCTGTCAGGTAGTTATAGTGCCTTTTCTTCAACTGGAAAGTCATCTGGTGTTTTATTTTGGATGCCTACTGGAACCATCCTTTCCTGTTTTTGTAAATGTTTTGATATTTTCTGCTGTCTTCGGGGGATTCAGTAGTTATTTTTCTCGTTTATTGATTGTAGATTTGTTTGTTTCATCCCTTTGTTTTTAAGTTTGACTATGTCTGAGCAGGCAGACTGTGTTTTTTGTTGTTTGCTCGTCTGTGGGCACAATACTTTTCACCTCCTTCTCCAATTGGCAGTGTCAGTCACTTAGATATGGTACAGCAGGGCAGATCTAGCTGAAGAGGAGTTACTGGGACGGGTTTTTTGTGGCACTTACTACAGCCCCCCGGGTGGGTCGGTAATCAGTGCAGGGCAGTTTCCATTAGGCCATGCCTGTGCTGCTTGCTGGTGTGATGTTAAGCGCATGGTGCAGATAGGCAGGGTGTAGTGGGGATATTGATATGTGTGGAGCCAAGATGGATATGGGAGAGAGGAGTGAGGAACAGGAGCCAAAAACCTACAAAGAAACAAAAAAGAATGCTAGGGGAGCTAACCGTTGGAGTGGAGAGATGAGAGACTATGAAATGGAGAGAAACAGAAAGGGGAAGAGGAAGGAAAGAAAATAAAAGAATGATTAAATATAAATCAGAAAGGTTAAAGAACCACAAAGTTCCCAGGGATCCCACCACTGCAGCTATGAAGTCTGGGGAAGTCGCTCTTAGGTGTTGCAGTACAGCATGGCTAGAAGGAGTAGAGGTATACAACACCACGTATTCAGGGAACAGAAAGAGAAGGAAGATATAGAGAGACGATAAACTGAGTAATGAAGAAAGACAAAAAGGGAAAAAGAGGGAAAAGAAAACAAAACAAATTAAAAAAATAAAAGAACAATAAAAACCCCCCAAAAAACAGAAAAAAATAAGAAAAACCAAATGAAAAAAGAAATGCCCTCTGGAATCCCTCTGCATGTCTGTGCAAGATGAGGGGGAATCTCCTTGCCACGCAGCACCGCATGGCCAGAAAGGGCTCCCAACTCAAGAAAAGAAAACAAACAAACAAACAAACAAAAGCCAAGGGATCTCACCAGCGTGGCAGCCCTGACTGGGAAGCAGCTCCACACTCAATCGGGGCTCCATAACTCCTCAGGAAGAAGCAAAGATAGTGCACGGAGCCAGGTATTTGAGCAAAAGGAGGGGGAGGTGGTGAGAGGTAAGGAAGAAATCAAAAGAAGCAGAAAAAGAAGCAACACCAGTAGCCAACAGATGGCACTCAGAGAGCCAGCTCAGGCAGGCTGGTGGAATCCAAGCAGCCGGTGTTTCTCGGACAAGAGACTGTGTCCGCAGGAAGAAGTAGGGGCCAAGTGTGGGTGAAGAAGGGTAGGGAGTGGGAAAGGGTATATCACAAATTACCGGAGCTCTGCGGCCCCTTAGGAAGAAGCAAAGATGGTGCACGGAGCCAGGTATTTCAGTGAAAGGAGGGGGAGGTGGTGAGAGGTAAGGAAGAAATCAAAAGAAGCGGAAAAAAGCCACATCAGCAGCTAACAAATGGTACTCAGAGAACCGGCTCGTTCGGGTGTGTGGAATCCAAGCATCTGGTGTTTCCCGGACAAGAGGCTACGGCTGCGGGAAGCAGAGGAGTCTGAGTAAAGGTGAAGAAGGGTAGGGTGTGGGAAAGCGTATATTGCAAATTACCAGTTGTTTTGTCTCCTGCTGGAAGCTCCGTGAAGCTGCTTTCTCGTACCCACTGTTTGCTGGTCTCAGACAGGAGTCCAAGATGGTGGATCCACCCTGCATTAGCTGGTAGGGGACCTCTGGGTGAATCTCTCCTTGCTCTCCATTCTCTGTCAGTTTTCTCACTCAGTTTGGTGCTTGGCTGAGTTCTTTATCTCTTCATTTGATGTTTTAGGGTTTCAGGATTGTTGTTTTCTCTGTTCGGCTTAGTTTTTCGGATCTTTGCTGTGGAGGGATGGCGTGGTGCTTCTGCCTAGAGCACCATTTTGCTGGAGGTCCTCTGTTTATAAACATTTTTGCAAAATTATTGATTATTTACGAAGAATATATATTAAGGAGTAAAATGCCTGGGTAAAAGATATGCATATTTTTAAAGTCTTTTGGTATTACTGTCAAATTGTACTCTGAAAAAGCTTATACTAATACATACTCCCATCAGCAGGGAAAGCAAAAAAAATCTATTTCAAAGCACACTTGCTATCCCTGATGTTTTGAGTAATATGTTGTCCAATTATGTAATTATGTTTTAATTTTTTCCTTTAATATTAGTGACCTAGAGAATCATTTACTAATTTATTAGCCATTTGTATCTCTTTTCCTGTGAATTGTCTGTTCACATGCTTTGCTTATTCTTCTACTAAATTTTTATTTTCCTTAATTTTTGTATGAAGCTCTTTGAAAACTGAAGATATTTGACATTTTTACAGTACCAAGGTTTACATGAGAAAAGTTGATAATTTTCTCCATTTACAACAGAAATTTTTATGGCACAATCTGTATCATTGGTTCCCAGCTGGAGCAATTTTGACCCCCAGGGGACATTTGGCAATGTATGGAAGCATTTTTGATTGTCATGTCTTACGAGGATATTAATGGAATCTAGTGAGTTAAGACCAGGGATACTGCTAAGGACCCTATAAGGCACAGAACAAACCCCTATGACAAAGAATTATCCAGTCCAAAATATTAATAATGCCAAGATTGAGAAACCCCAGTCTCTACAGTAAGTTCTGCAAAATTTTTGATTGAGTTTATTCCTAGGAGATGTGTGTGTGTGTGAGAAAACTTTTCAATTATATTAATTAATGTTGACCAATTAATGTTGGATAAAACAGATGACTTTGCATGTATTTTGGAACTGCCAATTTTATTATTTTTTCTTAGTAGTTATTTTTATTATCCTGGGCTTTATACTTAATAATTTTATCTTTGATGGTAATACCAGTGTTGTAATTCTGAAACTGTTTTATGTATAATGAAGGATAAAACAAAATAAGTACATATATTGATATTATTGGAAATCAGGGGTTTTAGTGTGGCCGAACAGAGACCCAAATTTCAAGTGGGAGAATGTGAGGAGGAACCATACAGAGTTGGATTTGAATTGTAGGTATCAAAATACAAATGTATATATATTTCCTAGCTGTATTTACTGAAAAGACCTGGGATGAAATGCCACCTCATGAGCAATGAACACATCTAGTATCCAGAGCTTGATCTCTAAATGCAGTCTCCAATTAAAATGAACCAGAGCTCCTTGGAGGAATCGCTGGTTTCAGATCTGGGCAAATATAAGGTCAGAGAAAGTGCAAGTTAAACCTGAAACATTATTTTTTTTAATGCAGAATTCAGATAAGTGCTCAAAAACTAATGAGTTAATATAAAAGTTCACAGGAGCAGCTCAAAATACCTCTTACTGGCCCATTTTGGAACAATTTATCATTAAAAAGAACAATATTGTATTTTTACACAAATAACGTGCACGTTATTATACTGCTTTTTGCATACCATGCAATCTCCATATGTTACTTTCACAAGCGTGTTAGACCAATATTTTTTACATGTTGCAAACCTCCATTTCAATTATTTTTCCTGTTCAGTGGATTTAATGTAAAGTCTTCATCTTGGTGCCTTTTGACGTGAAGGCTTGGTTTCCAGCAGCAGACTGTCACCAGCCCATCCTCGAGTTTCTAAAGCAGCCCCTCTCCTGGCAAGATTCCTTCTCTGCTCTGCAAACAGCTTTCTCCAACGCAGGAAGAAATCACTTTTTTCTGCCCTGAAAGAGCTCTTGCCAGGGTGGCCGACCCCAACCCAGGAGATGCGTGCGTCTGGGCACCCTGGCTGGAGAGGCCACTGAGGTCGGCGAAGCCAGCGCGCTCTAACTGCGTGCATTCTACCCACCAGTCTGGCTTGCCCGCCGCCGTGCTCTGGCGGTTTGAATCTCTTGCCTGTGCGGACACCGCAGAGTGGTGGACGTGAGAGTCATGGACGCAGAGCGGTGGCGTGTCCCTTGCTCGAATGATACCCGTCCGACAGGCCGACGGGGCCCATGGGCCGGGGCAGTGTGCACCTTCACCCACACCTTCCTTCCATCTGGCTTCATGTGGCGCTGGCACGCGGGACCAGGGTGCACACAGGCAACAGCCCCTGCCCGCCATGGGACCAGACCGTCCTCGGGCTGTGGCAGCCCCACGCACAGCTCTTCCCCTGGCCCTCCACTCATCTCCGGTAATATGTACCTGGGCGCAGATCAGTTACAAGTAACTCCACCACTCTCAGGCCTGGCCACAAACTGCCCCAGAGCAAATGCTTAAAGTATTTATTTTCCAATTACCAGAGTACTACCAAATTCCATTCATGACTTCTTGACCAGGGCTTATGCTTTTATTATACGAAAGTGATCAAAAGTAACATTTTCGGACTGTTGAATGAGGGCGAATGAGGCCAAAATTCACTTTTGGAAATGTCGCAAGACATGCATAGTCTATGCATGGGCCCGCTATGCCAGAACTTTTTTACATCATTTCATCATGGTTATATGTATGTGGGTGTTATGTGGGCAGGCTATTTTCGAAAAATACAGTAGTGGTAAAGGATTATAACACAGTGAAGAAAAATGACTCAAGACGTCCATAGTAATACTCAAAGAAGAGACAGAAATTAATGTGATGAATGTTAGCCAAAGTGAATCTGGGTAATGGGATATGAACGCTCTTTAAACTTCCAATTTTTTCTTAGGTTTGAAAAGTTTCACATAAAAATTTTAAAAAAGTAAAAATGTATTTTATTCATTCTATTCTACATGCCAGTTACCAGAATCAAATTTTTTTTAAGAAATATTCTCAAATCCTTCATTTTAAGTATTGAATTAATTAATTAGTTATTTGCTTTCTTATACATATGTTTTTGTTTTGTTTTGTTATTTCTCAATGGTGGCTATCTTGAATAGTTTGAAACAATAGGTAGCCCCTTAATCTGATACTTCCCTAAGTTATTTTACTCACTGAGAGAGTCTATTGGATTTTTGTGGTCCAAAATCTTCTAAAATTATTTCTTACTATTTGAGATCTAACAGCAATTGGTTTTTCCCATTGTGTAAGATCTCTTTTTTGATCTCTCTCTATTCTCTTTCATTGTATTTGCAAACCAGCTAATTCTTTCCCAGGCTCACATCTTTTTTGTCATACCTTTCCAGATGAAATTGTTAGCAACCAAAATACAGTCTTAACATTTTGTTTTCCACCCTAGCCTTCCTTAGATACAAATTTAGCAGACAAATAGCCTGCCTTTAAGTTATCAGAGGCAATAGCTTTGCTAAATGTTTTTCCTCTGCCTTACAGGCATCACTACCTTTCAGATTCCAAAATTAATTTTATTGCCACCTGCTCCAAGACTGCTGCACCAATGCCAAATACTTTGAGTATTTTTATGTCAGCACCAATTTCCAGAAAGCAATTTCTTTATTAGGGTAATTAACGTTAGCTTCTGAAACGGATCAGCCTTGATACTTCAGTGCCTTATCACACTGTAAGTTTATTTCTCAACCATATCATACTTAGAAATATGTCAGAGGGTAACTAGAAGATATGAGCACCAAAATCACTGAAGATGAGAATATGAGGATTGAGGATTTTGTGTGATAATTGGAAAGTCCTGGCCTGGAAGTAGTTTATAACATTTTTGTCCACATCCTATCGGGTTGAACCCAATTACATGGCCGCTTCCTTCCGTCTTGCTTTTTATTGTGTGTTACTGTATATATGTATAACTTACATATATAGTAACACTATATACATGTACAGTAACACATAATATACATATACAGTAACAGATTATATATATATATACAGTAACATATTTGTCATTGAATATTATTCCATTGTATGGATGTACCAGTTTGTTTATCCATTCATCTATTGAAGAAGACCTTGATTGCTCTTAAATTTTGTAAATTGTTAACACAGCTGCTATAAATATTTGTGTGGAAATAAGTTTTCAACTTATTTTAAGTAAATGCCAATGAGATCAATTACTGGGTCATAAGGTAAGACTGTTTATAGGTTTGTAAGAAACTTCCACACTATCTTCCAAAGTGGCACTACTATTCTACATTCTCACCAATAATGAATAAAAATTCCTGTTGCTCTACATCCTTGCCAACATTTAGAGTTGTCAGTATTTTGGGTTTCACCCATTCTATTAGGTGTGTATCGTTGTTTTAATTTGCAGTTCCTTAATGACATACGATGTTGAGAATATTTTCATATGCTTATTTTCCATCTGTATATCTTCTTCAGAGAAGGGTCTGTTCATATTATTTTGCCCATTTTTAATTGGGTTTTTTGTTTCCCTCTTATTGATATTTTATGTATTTTGGATACAAGTCCATTATCAGATATGTGTTTTGCAAGTATTTTCTACTAGTCTGTAACTTGTCTTTTCATTCTCCTTCACAGAGCAGAAGTTTTTAATTTTAGTGAAGTCAAACATTTATTTTTTCTCTCATGGATCATGCTTTTTGTGTTGTATCTAAAAAGTTATTGTCAAACCCAAGATCTCCTAGACTTTCTCTTCTGCTATCTTCCAGAAATGTTATAGTTTTGTGATTTTAGGTCTGTGATCCATTTTGAGTAAATTTTTGTGAAAAGTAGAAGGTCTCGGTCTAGATTCATTCCTTTTGCAAGTGGATGTCCCATTGTTCCAACACTGTTTTTTGAAATGACTCTCCTTTCTCCATTGAATTGCCTTTTCAAAAATCAGTTGTCTTTATTTGAATGGGTCTGTTTCTGGGCATTTTATTATGTTCCATTGATCAGTTTGTCTATTCTTTCACCAATTCCACACGATCTTGATAACAGTAGCTTTACAGTAAGTCTTGAAGTTGGGTAGTATCGGTCCTCCAACTTTGTTCTTTTTCTTCAATATTGGCTATTTTGAGGTTTTTTTTTTTTTTTTTGCCTTTCCCCCATATATACTTTAGAATAAATTTATCAATATCACAAAATAATTTCTTGGGATTTTGATTGAGAGTGTATTGAATCTATACATCAAGTTGGAAAGAACTGGCATCTTAACAATGGTGAGTCTTCCAATCCATGAACATGGAATATCTCTTCATTTATTTATATCTTCTTTGATTTCTTTCATTAATTTTGTAGTTTTTCTTGTATAAATCTTATACATATTTTGCTAGATTTATACCTAGCTATTTAATTTTTTTTAGTGTTAATATAATGATGCACTGTTTTTTATTTAAAATTCCAATTACTCATTGCTGGTATATGGGAAAGTAATTGACTTTCATATAATTTTGAAATATGTATTTTTAATAAATTTATATATGAGGATACTTACCCTGTATCCTGCAACCTTACTATAATCACTTAATAGTTCCAGGAGACTGTGCATTTTTTTAAAAGCCCATTTATCCTGTATTACTCTAATTCTGCATATTATGATTTCCTGTGCTCACCAGACTACAAGTTTCTGGAGTCTCTGGGTCCACTCCTGAAGTTCACAGAGATCCAGCTCAACTTTGATTAGTCTGAGTGGTTGCCCAGAAGCTCCAAACCATAGCCTGGTTAAAGCCCCAGGCCAGAACCCACCTCAGTCTCCTACTCTACTCTCACCTCTTACATCTTAGTGTTGTCTTGGCTTCGTTTTTAACTTGTTTTTTATTACCTCTTCCATTGCCTTCCTCTTCTTTCCATCTTTTCCTCTTTCCTTTTTTTCTTTCTTTTTTTTTATTCAGCAACTAATTTCAAGTCATTATAATCTATACGGAGTTTTGGATGTGCAAAGGTAACCAGTGTTTCTTTCCCCAAGGGTCTTACAATAAAGTGGAGATTATGTTCTAGCCTTGCCCTACCTGTCTTTGGACCTTAAGCAGGTCAACACAACATTCTTAGCCATATTTTTTTTCATTCTTTTGTGTATCCATTCAGCAAGAATTGCCTTAGCTAGGGTTTCCTAGAAAACAAAACTGAGACAAAAACTATACGCTATCACTTTACTGGGGAATAAAATCACATGAAAGTAGAAGTGAGGGAAAAGGGAAGTGTGGCAGAATAGAAGGGAGAGCAAATTAAAAAAGGCGTGCATTACTGAGCTGTCATAATTTCCTAGTAAGTACAGATGAACGTCATCAGGAGGGACCAGTCCCTAAAGAAGGACATCATGTTTGGTAAAGTAGAGGGTCAGCAAAAAAGAAGAAGACCCTCAACGAGATGAATGACACAGAGGCTGCAACAATGGGCTCAAACATAGCAACAATTGTGAGGATGGTGCAGAACTGGGCAGTGTTTCGTTCTGTTGTACGTAGGGTCACTGTGATTTGAAACCGACTCCATGGCACCTAACAACAATGACAACACAGATGAATGCTCCTTCTTGTGGAATGTCTTCAGAGTGACTGTATGAATTACTGCTTGTTGAAACAATCTGTTAAGGAAAGGAAGGGAAACAAATGTATCCATTGGCTTTTTGCTAACTCCCATCCCTTGTTCCCCCTGGTCAAACTTCATCCCATGTGGTACTGATTTCCCCACACTTCTGGGTTTTCTCCAGGCTTCCAGGAGAAAAGTCAAAGCTTCTGTGGGTCAGTGTGCAGATGTGGCAGTCAATCTCTCCTTATCAATAGGTGCTGCATGTGTTGCTCCCTAATCCAAAGTGATAAACAGTAGCCCCATAGAGTTGGCTCATGTCAAAGTGAACTGTGCAAGACATTGCTAGGGCTGCTTTGAGAGGGACTCAGGCTGAGGGTTGGGATGGAAGAGGCTTAAACATAGCAGCATCATTCTGAAAAGGCCCAAAATAGGAATCTGATTCATCCACCAAGGAAATGTTTAATCAGGTAATTTTCTCTGTGCTTGTGGAGTTCACAGTCTAGTAGAGGAAATGATGGGATAGACATGTAAACAAAACTGCTAGTCTAGAAGCATAAACAAAGTTACATGTCCCAATGAGATTGGTGAAGGCTTAATAAAGTAGGAGACATTTGAGGTAGATTTTGTAGTATTAATAGGCATTTTCATCTATAAAAACAAACTGTAATTGAATCAACATTGCACAAAATGTGTTTCTCTAAATTAGGTTCTTATGGTGTTGACTGGCTCATTCATTCACACTCCAAAATCCCTAGCATGACTTCTGTTAATATAAAACCTGAAAAGATAAAATCTACAATTCCTATACTCCCTTATAGCCAAATGACCTAAGTTTTGTCATACATATGCCCTGTGGGGAAAGTGGGCATAATAAATACGGGAAAAAAAGACTTTCCAGCAATATGGTGGTGGAGGTTCTACACTGCAAAGCCTAGCAATATTTGTTCAGAATGTTGGGTGGTGGTTGCAGCCAGGTGTCCACCAAAACAGTTCAGGGATATGCTTGGGTACTTGTGGTAACTGCATTGTTCCAGGCTTTGTACTTTTCACTCGTGGCTTCCTGGCCCTCCTGAAAATTCTGTAAGGTACCTAATAAATGCCTTTCTGTTTAAACTACCTAAGTACATTCTGTGGTCTTTAACCAAGAACTCTCAAGGATACCTAAGAAATGTTAATAACTATTTTATGAAATCAGATTCTATGGTTGTATGCATTTAGAAAGCCAGAGTTAAAGAGCTCTCTCTTTTTTTTTTAATTTATTTTTTTATTGTACTTTAGATGAAGGTTTACAGAACAAATAGTTTCTCATTAAACAGTCAGTACATATGTTGTTTTATGACATTGTTAACAACCCCATGAAAAGTCAACACTCTCCCTTCTCAACCTGGGAGGATTTTTTTTTTTTTTTTTTTTGGTGGTGAAAATATACATAGCCAAAGATACACCATTTCAAAAATTTCTATGTGTACAATTCATTGACATAAATTTCATTCTTCCAGTTGTGCTGCTATTCTCAGTACCCTTTTCCAAATTATTCCATCACCATTATCTTCAACTTACTTCCCTCTAGGCTTCCCATCAAACCTTTTGAGTTGCTGTTATCAATTTGATCTCACATAGATTATTCTTTTTTTTTTTTTTTTTGTACTTCAGATGAAGGTTTACAGAACAAATCGTTTCTCATTAAACAATTAGGACACATATTGCCCTATGACAGTGGTTAACAATCCCATGACATGTCAACATTGTCCTTTCTCAACCTTGGGTCTAGAAAGGTGTCTGGGGGCCATATTCTCAGGGTTTCTCCAGTCTCTGTCAGGCCAGTAAAACTGGTCTTTTTCTGTGGGTTAGAATTTTGTTCTACATCCTTCTCCCCCTCTGTCCAGGACCCTCTGTTGTGATCTGGGTCAGAGCAGTCGGTGGTAGCCAGGCACCATCTAGCTGTACTTGACTCAGTCTGGTGGGGGCCTTGGTAGCTGTGGTCCATTAGTCCTTCAGACTAATCTTTTCCTAGTAGCCTGTTCTTTTTATTCTCCCTTGCTCCCAAAGGGGTGAGACCAGTGGAGTGTCTTAGATGGTTGCTCATAGGCTTTTAAGATCCCAGACATTACTCACCAAGGTAGACTGTAGAACATTGTCTTTACAAACTGTGCTATGTCAATTCAGTTAGATGTTCCCTGAGACTATGGTCCCCACAGCCCTCCACCCAGCCATTCAGTCCCTCAGGGAGTTTGGATGTGTCTATGGAGCTTCTATGACCTTTCCTTGTACAAGTTGTGCTGGTTTCCCCAGTGTTGTGTACTGTCTTACCCTTTACCAAAGTTACCACTGATCTATTGTCTATTTAGTTTTAAAGAGATTTCTTCATGGAAAAATTTCTCAGAGCTGATAAAGTGCTAGCATGTATTGTGGAAATATAGTCTGCATTGCTTTACAATTTTATTTGATTAAGTTACGATGGAATCAATCTCCCTTCCTCACTTCCTCCCTTCCTCCCTTTCTCCTTTCTCTCTCTTTCTGTTTTCTTTCCATAATTAACTTGCGGGACTCACATTATACACAACAATCCACAGAAATACTAGACTAGATACTTTCTAAGATCTCTTATTACTTTTAACTCCTACATCTCTGCAACATTCCAGGAAATATAAATCTTTGAATTTAGAAATTTGTATACTTCCTCCAGGGCCGTACATTTCATGAAGCACAACTTTTACTTTATTTACAGCACAGAGCCATTATGCTCCACATTATTTCCTAATGTAATATCAATTATAATAGCTACTATTTAATGAATCTGGTATGTGTCACTTAACACATTGATACACATACAATATTCCATTTGATCCTCTCAATAATTCTATGAGGAGGGTATTATTTTTCCTACTTTACTGTTGAGGTTTAGAGATGTCAAAAAGTATGGCAAAGGTCTCTCAACTAATATATACCAGCTTTTGTTCTTCCAGATGAAATTTGGGGACCATTTGGCCAGATACCACTGACTTTTGAGACCTTTATTGGAACTAGGTATACAAGAATATTTAAGTTGGTTTCAAACAGCCACTGTTTAAGCAGTACATAGTTTCTGCCAGGTCGGTAATTAGAAGCACTGATATTTATTTTTCAGTAGCTCCATGATGAAGGATCAGCAGCTGGTACTGATTGTCATGACTGGTATTATTTCAACGTCTCACAAATTTCTCAATAGCTTTTTAGATTTTATTGGCATGAATGGTTGTTTACATACATCATTCTTTCACAAGACACAGATTCCCTGGCATATTTACTTTTTTATTAATTTTCTTCAGCATACATAAAATGTCAGTCTGGAATAATTATAGGTAGAGCAAATAACCAGTCACTCAAAGTGACAAAAGACTGATGACTTCTGGGACTGGGTCACATCATAAGCCTTCTCTGAAGGTGCTTTTCTATTCCCAGGGAACTTGGTTCCAGGCTAAAGCTGCTCCCACTTCCCAGTCTGAGAGGCAGTAATGACAGGGTTAACTAGGCTAATTATACGCAAGCGTAATTGTCCATAATTTGAAGAAAGTAAATATATTTTTTAGAGCTTATAGGAAAGAGAGGAAAGGCTTTTGTTAACTAGTAAAGCTATACAGGGTGAGCTTCCTTTGTCACCTCTTTTTCGGGGAAGCTTCAAACATTTTACACTTAGGGAAGACGAAGGTGTTAGACTGCTAGAAAAATAATTGCAGCATGATGCTAGGAACTACTGTGAGTAGTGACCAGCTAAGGGGATTGCTAGAGCTCAGGAACTTCAGCAGCACACGTGTGTTTTGACCAGGTTATAATAGCATCTACATTATAACCTAAGTCGCTCTTAAAGTCCAAGGGACTCTTCATACTCTTGGTTCCTGTGAATGACCTCTAGAATCTAATAATACATTCTCCTGTCTTTTTTAAGCTAGTTCAAGTGAATTTATTTTACTTTAAACCAAACGGTTCTATTACAAGACTACCAGTACCAATTGCTGTCCAGTTGGTCATGACTCATGATGACCCCACGTATGTCAGATTAGAATTGTGCTCCATAAGGTTTTCAATCACTGGTTTTTCAGAAATAGATCACAGGCCTTTCTTTGAGGCACCTCTAGGTAGACTCAAATAGCCAACCTTTCAGTTAGCTGCCAAGTGCCGTTAATTTTTTGCACCACCCAGGGACTCCAATACAATACTAAACAATTTAGATATTGATTTATTTGGGAAAGGATATACTCCCTTTTTTGAGCATGAAATCTCCAGATCTGGGAGAGAAGTGAAATGGTGAAAGGGTACACTTTACCTAACACTGACAGTTCAGCTTTTCCAAGAAATTCATTTGATTAGCTCTAGGGTTACTTTGCTATAGGCGTGCTCGGAACAACTAGTTTACAAGCCTTTAAATAGTGCAAGGTTGCATTTCCACAACAGGTCAATTACACAATGAAAAATCACTTCTCAAAATTAATTCAACCTTACTCCACTAGCCCTATGTGCGTTTCAGCAAAATTTCTAAGATGTATAATCATGTGCCTTGAAAAAAAGAGCTCAGTAATTTATCTTTGGCTGCCAGTCACTATTAATTTATTCAGCTCAGTTCATTTTAAGTATAATTGTGTCTGGACAGCTGTGTATTTGGTTAAGGAACCAGAAGAGATAGTTAACTTCCTTTGAGTAATTTATATTTTTTGAGTCTGCATTTTTATCCTGAAATAAATCAATGAATATTTTAATTGTTACTCTACTCTCTTACTTTCTTTGAATAAATCATATTTTGGAGGTCACAGCTCCTGCATTTCAGGTGATGCCACCTAGGCAAGTAAAAACCATGACTTGGTTCAGTGATCCACAGAAAACCAATTTCCCTCCAAACTGAGAGGTCTCAAAAGAAAGAAAAAAAAAAAAAAAAAAGACTGTAGATGAACTGGACTCTTAAAGTTGTTTTCATCTCTAAGAGCTATGATTCTATGACCCTGAAAGATTGATGTATGAAAACAAGAAAGAAAATCTGCACCTGATTGAAGAAGAAAGCTATCCACTGAAGATGAATGATCCATGAAATATTTTTCCTATTGCTGCCTCTAATATTTTCTGCAGGAAAAATCTATTTTGAAATGAGAAATAAGAGTTGGTGGCTTTTCACCATGTATACTGATGTACTTCTTTTTTCTCTTGTGGTTCTTTGCAAACGGGTCCAATCCAGGTACCTTCTCTAAGAGATAGCTTAGATAACACAAGAAATGATGATGTTCCAGGATGTAATTAGTGGGTAGCAAACAGTGAATATGAGCAAAGTGTATATGGATTTTCTTTGCCCTATTCTTGCAACTTTTCTGTAAGTTTGAAATTATTTCCAAACAAATAGTTGGAAAAAAATAAAAAAAAAAGAGTTGGGCTTTGGAGTCTGTATGGTTTCATTTCCAAAAGCTCTGTGACATTAGGCAACTAACTGGCATATTTCTGAGCTAGATAATGGGGATAGGAGTACCTATCACTTGGCCTCATTATGAGAATAAAAAGAAATAATTTATGCAAAAATACTTGAAGTTATAACCATTTTTTAAATTAATATCAGTTCCTTCATTAATTCATCAGGTATTTTTTGAGTACACCTTATATGTCAGGCACTATTGTTAAGAGCTTGGCTGCTAACCAAAAGGTTGGCAGTTGGAATCTACCAGCTGCTCCTTGGCGATCCTATGGGGCAGTTCTACTCTGTCCTATTGGGTTGCTATGAGTCGTAATCAACTCGATGGCAATGAGTTTGGTTTTTGGTTTATTTTAGGCTTTAAAGACATAGCAGTGAGCAAGAGACTAGATCCATTCCTCAGCGAGCTTATTTAGTAGTGAGAGAGAGAAATGTTAAAAATGAATAAAGAAATATATTTGGAAGTGATATGTATGGGATTATAATATTTGCAAATGATCTTTTCTGGGAAGAAAAGTATTTGTTTGAATAGAGTCTTTTAACTATTTCAATACTGATGGGACTTTTACGAAAGTCCTGTGCAGTTACCTCACTAGGGAGAATTACCGGGCTTAGACAACAGAATAGAATGATCTTAATAGTCTCACTCATGACCTTCCCCCATTAAGCAAACAGACACATGCACAAAGAGACTTAAAGTTGAAGAGCACAATGGAAGTCCAACTACTCAGGGTTTCAAGTATTTTGAAATCTTTGTCAAAACCAACACACAGAATAATAGGTAAATTGGATCTGTAAAAAGAAGATTGTTAATTCTTGATTTGGTAATCTTTCTGAGGTAGGTTGAGCAAAGGGAAGTATAACTGGCCAATATTTTTGAAATTGAACACTCTATCCACTCCCAAAACACTTTTTGAGAGAGAATTCACATTAATAATAATGATAATAATAAAGACAATGGCAGTAAAAATCACTAACATTTATTGAAAGCGTACTATATATCACACTTTTTATAAGCCCTTCACAAGCATTATATTATTGAATCCTCAAAACACTATCAGTCATGTGCCATTATCATCCTTAATTTATAAATGAGAAAACCAAGCCTTATATTCAGTATCTCCCCCAAGGACACATAGTAGAGATGGGTGTTAAATGCTGTTCAGTTGATTTTAGAGCTCTAAAACTCTTTGTAAATTCCTTCTGTTCTTACTGGTTTGTTTCACCTTCATTATCCAGTCTAAAAAACTGTAGCTTGGTGCAGTCGAATCAATTCCAATTCATAGCGACCATATAGGACAAAGTAGAATGGCCCCATAGGGTTCCCAAGGAGCAGCTGGTGTATTTGAACTGCCAACCTTTTGATTAGCAGCCAAGCTCTTAACCACTGTACCACCAGGAATCCAATTCTAGAAAATATCATTTATTCAGCATCCTAGGTGTATCAGGAACCTTACTTAATATGTCTCTCTTAATTGTCTGAAAATTATGATCAGATATAGATTAGTCAGCTATTGCTAGATAAAAAGTTACCCCAAAATTCAGTGGTAAACAATAAGAGGCATTTATTTATTGCTCATGAGTTTGTGGGTCAGGCTAGTATTCAGCTGATCTAGCTCGGGCTCATTTGGGCTTGGCTCCAAGCTATGAGCTGTGTCCAAATTTTCTCTACTTGCCATTCATCCTCCTTGAACCATGGTGCTACTTGGGATATGTACTCTCATGACAATGACAGAAGCACAAGAGAACAAAGTTAAACATCCAAATAAGTGTCAAGGCTTTGTTCTAATCAGGCTCACTAACATTCATTTGGCCAAAGTAAGCCACATGGTTACATCCAGCATCAATGGAGTGGGAAAATATACTTGGCCTCTAGTGGAAGGAACTGCAGGGTCCCATGACAGAGTATGGATATAAGGCAGGGGAAGATTTGATGACAATGATGCAATCTACCACAGATATCTACAGTATTACTACAAATGAGGAATTAGACTTAGGCTGCTTAAGAAACCTGATTATGGCTAGCCACCTCTTAACTGAAACAACAAGCTTAGTCTGCCTATTCTCAATGAAATGGTCTTCCCAGTATTGGAATATGTTAAGAAAGGAGGAAAAAAAATACTTGAGAGAGATTATGGTGTCTGTCTCTAATCTTTCTTTATATCTTTTACAATACTTCATCTTGTTCTCTATCCATAGTCCATGGTCAGTAAATGTCTGATGACCATGAAGTAGCCATCAAGGGCTCCAATTAAACCAGAAGCAAACGCACAGAAATGATAGTATCTTATGGAACATTTTATAGCCTCCTTTTCTCTATTAATGGTGTTTGTATGAAAGGAATTTCAATGAATAATGCAAAGTAAAGTTGGCCTTTGAACAAGGAAACACATTTTTTAAGAGATAAAGATGATTAAAATGAATAATGTTAATATTTCACAAGTAGGATTATTATAACGAGCAACTTAAAGTAAATCTGTTATCCTCCTCAGTTTTTACTGGGGTGAAAAACAGAGAAACTATGGTTATAGACTTGAGCTTCCTAAAGAAGAGTACATCTGGCTTTTGGTTTCTTGCCTTTCTAGAGACGCAAATCTGGGACTTACATCAAACAGTGTTACCTTGATATACACTCAACTCAGTAGTTTTCATTATAATTGATGCCAAGATAACAAATGTTGCAGGGTAGATACAATTCTTCTACAACAAAGAGAGGTCAGTTGGGTCCACTGCATCCCAAACACGTTGAAATTAATGATTCTTTAAAATTAGCAGAGAAGGCTGGATGGCATATGAAGAATGTGAGTCAACAACCACAATGATAAGAGCTAACATTTATAAAGTTCTTACTGAGAAACACTTATTACTGCTCTGTTATAATGGCACTATCACATTCAGCCCTAATAAGAACCGTTCATGCCTTCATTCATTCAATAAATACATAGTGCTCATGTTCTTTACCAGACCCTGTACTATTTGCCAGCAACACAAATGGTGAACCAAAGTAAACAGGGTCTCTGTCCTTACAGATCTTATAGTCTAATCAAATAATCATAGAAATAATAACATGGCAGCTGGGTTGAGTGTTATGCAAATGAAGTTAATAGGTAATTTTACCCAGATGAAGAGGTCACAGAATGTTTCCTGACGGAAGTAATTTAAATTGAAGTCTGAAAGATAAAGGTAATTTAATTATGGGAAAAAACGGTATTTTGTCATGGGGAATGGCAAGTGTGTGCACAGGCTCTGCAAAGAAGAGTTGCTCTGTGTTTCTGGAGTGCAAACAGTGAGGAAACACACAGAGAAAGATGATGCTAACGAAGAGATGGGAGCCAGACCATGCAAGACCTGGTCAGCAGGATGAGGAGTTTTGTTTTCATTCTAAGCACAATGGGAAGCCAATGAAGGGAGACAGGAGAGGAAGAGATGGTACAATTAACATTCTCAGATTTTCAACCTGTCTGACTAGCAGATGGAGATAGGATTGGATAGAAGTTGGGCATGATAAATGCAGATAGACTACTTAGGTAACTATTGCAGTTGTCTAAACAAGAAATAATTATAACTTGGACTATTGTGATGTCGATGGAATTAAAGAGAAGTATCATAAACAAAAATTCTATGATCCACTTAAAAAATTAACGTCTTTGAATTAGGATGCTTCTTACAGTCCTGAGCAGCACTATCTAGCTGCCCTTGCCTGTGGAAGTGCGTGGAAATTTGCAAAATCCAAAAGAAAATAGAGCAGTGTTCTTAGAAAAGGGTACAAGGCCCAAGCTCTTGATAACAAAGAGGAAAATATGTGAAACAGCCTCCCAGGACTCTTGAGTCAAGCAATGTGCCGTGCTTTAATTGGCAGCGTTTTCCCCCTTTGGGGTACTTACAATAATGGTGCATATTATAACAGATGGAATTTTAGATTTACTGAAATATGATAAAAGCATATAAGCAGGTTAAAATAACAAAGGTTAGTGAGGTGTTGGCTCTGGAAAATAAGGGAGAATAATGACTCTAAAGTGTCTGATTTGGGCAAATGAATAGTAATACTGTTCACCAAAACAGGGAAAAATGTAGGAGGGGTTTAGGGCTAAAAACAGGAGTTACATTTTGGCTATATTGAATTTGAGATATCTTTCAGACACAAAGGAGGATATATGAAAGATAAAAGTGAATATAATGATCTAGAACTCAGAAGACAAATTCATGAATCAAGAGGTAAATATCAATATTATCAATTTTACCAATATTGCCAATAATATCAAAGTTATTTTCATTTAGCTGTTATCTGAGATAAGAGAAATTAAGAAAACTTTCAAAGGCCATGCAATTTATAAGTGGTAGAGACTTAATAGTTCTGACTGCAGTACCTAAGGTACTAAGACACACACACAAATAAAACTTAAACCAACAAATCATCAAAGAGTAAACAACTGAAAACAAATGTATGGAATATATTAGACCTCATTTGACCTCGTAAGTAATTAAAGAAATGAAAACTAAAATAACAATAGGATACTGTATCATGCCTGTCACATTATTCAAAATAAAACACAACAATAGGAACAAAAGAAATAGAAAAACAATAGATGGCTCGGTATCATTAGATTCTTCTG
Organism: Dugong dugon; assembly: GCA_030035585.1. NCBI lineage: Eukaryota > Metazoa > Chordata > Mammalia > Sirenia > Dugongidae > Dugong > Dugong dugon. The sequence goes on from CM057462.1 coordinate 98,469,876, forward strand.
CTGAGTTGTCAAATGGTACAAACCCTTTGGGAAATCGAACAGCAACATATATCCGAGCAATTTAAAATGTTATGTTGGATCCAGAGATTTCCCATTTGGAATTCAGCCTAAGAAAACAATCTGAAAGACATAAAGAAATTTACACACACAGACACACATACATACATAAATCACAGCTTTATTTAAAACACTAAAAAATTCACAACCATCTACATGACCAAAGAGAGTTGATTAAATTACTGTACATGGATAAAATGACATTATACAGTTGTTAAAATTGTATCTTTGAAATGTTTTTCATGAGTAAATAAGTGGAAAAATTAGAACAGAAACGAGTGTTTGTAGTATAACAATAAATATGGCTTTAAAACAACATAAAACAAAGAAAATTCCTTAAATTATCATCAGAAATTTTAAGTATTGAGTACATATTAATTTTTATGATGTAAAATAAAAGTTATTAAAGTTTAAAAACAATAAAAATAAAAGTGTTAAAGAAAGGCGCACAGGGGTTAAATATATATAAACAATTTTCAATGTAAGTGGCCAGTTGGTTTTGTGTCATTTCCTAGCCTTGGGTTCCATTCTTCCTGTGATTTTTTTTTTTTTTTCTTTTTTGATGGGAACATGGACAATGGGAAGAGGGTAATTGCTTTGTTTTACTAAAGAATTTTCATAAAGGCAGCTCTTGGCATATGTTCAGGAACCTGGGTCCAATTTCTAATTCAGACATTCTCAACTAACTCTCACGTCAAGAGCCAATTGAGATGATACCAGTCAATACCCCGCATGAATGTTATCATCCTAGCAAGCTTCAGCCTGTCTGAACAGATGGGGTTGAATCTCTCGGTTCATTATTTACCTTCCAAGCCCTTCCTCTTCTCTAGCAAAGTACTTGGATACCATTACAGTAAAGCTAAATGACCTGCATTTCTGTTCACAGATTGTGTATTGTCCTTTTCTTTCTTCTGCCATCATTCTTTTAGCCATTTACCATCTTTACAGAACTGATTCAAGAAGATTTGTGTGACTAATCTGTATCTCTAAATAATATGTTGTTGTATAATCCTTGGCAATTCTGAATTTTTTCTGGAATGCATGAGGAAAATGAGTGATGTTAGTGAATCCTGTACCTCCAATCTTACCTGTCCGAAATAAACCAGAATATGAATTTCTGTGTTTCTGTGATTACTGCTATTTGAAGCAGGGAAGGATATTTGAATTAAACTATCAAACATCTTATGACTTCATCTACCTGGGCAGATAGTATGTTAGGAAGTTGAGAATTCCACACCAGATAATCTGCCTTAATTATTGTTATGGATTGAATTGTGTCCCTGAAAAATGTGTGTCAACTTGGCTAGGCCATAATTCCCAGTATTGTGTGACTGTCCACCATTTTGTAATATGATATGATTATCCCAGGTGTTGTAAATCCTAACCTCTATGGTATTAATAAGGTGGGATTAAAGGCAGTTATGTTAATGAGGAAGGAATCAATCCATAGGATTTTATATGTCTTTTGAGATATAAAAGAGAGAATCAAGCAGAGAGGAGCTGGACCTCCTACTACCAAGAAAGCAGAGCCAGGAGCAGAGTGAGTCCTTTGGACCTGGGGTCTCTGTGCTGAAAAGCTCCTAGACCAGAAGAAGATTGATGACAAGGACCTTCGCCCAGAGCTGACAGAGAAAGAAAGCCCTCCCCTGGAGCTGGCACCTTGAATTCAGGCTTCTAGCCTCCTAGACTGTGAAAGAATAAATCTCTCTTTGTTAAAGCCATCCACTTGTGGTATTTCTATTACAGCAGCACTAGATAACTTATAACACACCCTAACTAATCCTGTCTCATTAACACAACAAAGACAACCCATTCCCAAATGTGATTATAACTGTCTCAGTCATCTAGTGCTGCTCTAACAGGAATACCACAAGTGGATGGATTTAGCAAAGAAAAGTTTATTCTCTCACAGTCCAGTAGGCTACAAGTCCAAATTCAGGGCATCAGCTCCAGGGGAATGCTTTCTTCATCGGCTCTGGAGGAAAGTCCATGTCATCAGTCTTCCTATGGCCTGGGAGCTTCTCTGCACAGGAACCTCAGGTCCAAAGGACGCGCTCTGCTCCCAGCACTGCTTTCTTGGTGGTATGAGGTTCCCACGTGTCTCTGCTCGCTTCTCTCTTTTATATCTCAAAAGAGATTGCATTAAGATACTAATCTTGTCAACCTCATCAGTATAACCTCATGACAGTGATAAAATTTACAACACATGAGAAGATCACATATAATCTCATCATAGTGGTAGAGTTTACAACACATAAGGAAATCACATCAGATAACACAATCATACAATACTGGGAATCATGAGCTAGCCAAGTTGCTACACACATTTTTTGGGGGACACAATTCAATCCATGACAATAATCATAGGCATAGAGGTTAGGATTTACAACACATTTTTGGGGGACACAATTCAATCCATAACAGAATCCTCTATACTAGAACTTGCAAACTGGTGACCCATTAGTTAAATACATTGCAGGTGGCTTTTGCCTATTGAAAGGTTCATCTATACTGTTAGTTTTTGTTATTGTTGTTGTTGCTGTTTTTGTTTTTTAATTGGTTACCACAATGAAAACTTGGGAGATTCCAAAAAAAATGAAACTATTCTATCATGGAAACAATCAACCACTGGTGAGCCACGTTAACAACCTAGTATTTATTCTACTATAAAGTTTTCAAGTTCGTATACCATTTATAATATACTTAAAATTGTTTTGCACAGTACCAGCTTTTACATTTTAGAAAACCCTTTCTACTGATTTTCCATTTCATTAATATCAATTTTTCTCCTAAATTGTTTTTGTTTATTGTGTATGTATAATTCATTAACAAAAATACCAAATTTCTTAATTTTTCATCTTTTTAAAAAATCAAAGCATTGCTTTTGCTGCATCTTATATATGTTTCCCTGAGATGTTCTATGTTCCTTTACTTTCTAGGTAATTTTTAATATCACTTTTGATTTTTCTTTTTTGTCTAATTATCTATTGTTGTTAATTGCTGTCAAAGTTGATTTCAACTCATGGTGACCACAAGTGTGCAGAGTAGAACTGTTCCATAGGGTTTTCAAGGCTGGGACCTTTCAGAAGCAGATTGCCAGACCTGTCTTCTGAGGCACCTCTGGATGTGTTCAAACCACCAACATTTTGGCTAGTATATGAGATCTTAACTATTTATACCACCCATGGGCTCAAATAATTACTGTCTTTAAAATACTTAAGATTTTTTTTAACGTTCTTAACATTATTTCTAATTTGAATAGCTCCTAATCAGAGGATAGGCCCTGAAATTTTTTTTTAATTTTAAACAATTTTATGACATTTTATGAACACATACATTAAACAAAAATCTGGATTTTTTTTATTTGAACATTGCAAGATTTTATAAATGTTTATTACATCAAGTGTGTTGATTGCAGCATTAAAATCTCTTCTTCTACTTAATTTTTTGCCTACTAAATTTTTTCAATGTTTTTAAGTCTTCTATTATAAATTTGCAATTGTCTTTTTTGTTTTCTTCTTATATTTTATAGTTTTATTTTGTGTACTTAGGCACTGCATTGTTTGTAGCAATACATTTACGATTATTATGTAATCATATAAAAATTTGCTTTTTATCTTTACAAAGTTTCCTATTCTAGATTTTGTGTGTGTGTTTTTAACCTTAAATCTGGGGTTTATTTGTTTGACTTAATTTGAAAATCTCTGTCTTTAATGGAAGAATTGAGTAACTTCACTTTTAAAGTAAAGGCCACTATGCCTAAATTTTATTTCTTCCACTTTACTTTGTCTTTATTATTGATTTTACACTATAATATTTTACCTCTTCCTTATTTGTTGATTTACCCCAACAATTATTTTTTTCCTTAACTAATTTATAAGTTGTGCTTTGTATTTTCATTCTTTGACCAGATGCATACCTATATAATATAAATTGAAAAAAGATACCAATTATTTCCTCACAAAAATTCTCTATTGCACTGTTTCTTTCCTATGCACTGTAATAAGCTGAGACCTTGAGAATACTCCTACTGCCCTTTTCCCTTACGTTGTCTCTCCCTCCAGATGAGCTGATTAAAGTGCTTTTAATATCCCCTATTTTTCCTATCTTCACCCCAACACTTGCTGAGATAATTTATTACTTTTATTTCTGTATTGTTATTAAAGTTTTTCTTCAAATGTTTCTTACATTTCAAGAATCTTTATTTAACATTACATGGCTATATTCAAAAGATCTGTCAATATTCATTTAAATTTAAACTTTAGTTTTATTGCTCACCATTTGTTTTCTCTTTTATTCATTTTTTTCTATCCTGAGTTCTTAGCTTTTTCTGCTGATTCATTGATTTGTTCATTTATTTTAGTTCAAGTCATTAAGTGTTTTCTTCAAGTCTGGCATAGGGGTAGAGAGACTCTTCATCCCCATTTTCCTAGGAAGTCTTAGTCTACGCTTGTTGTTTAATAATAATTATTAATACTGCCACCTTTAACTCTCAGTTGGGATGGTAAATTATATATTACTCTATGTAAGGGAATACAGGTTCTGGATTCTCAAATCTATATGTATATATATGTACATATACACACATATTGTTGTAGTTGTTAGTTGCTGTTGAATTGATTCCAACTTATGGCGACCCCACGTGTGCAGAGCAGAATTGTTTCATAGGGTTTTCACAGCTGGGAACAGATCACCAGGCCTGTCTTCCAAGGCACCTCTGGGTAGATTCAAACTGCCAATTTTTCAGCTGGTAGTCCAGCACTTATCCATTTACCTCACCCAGAGACTCTAGTTTACACTTAGGGAAATATTAATAACAAACCTGTTGCAAGGAGTCGATTCCAACTCGTAGTAACCACTTGTGCTACAGAGTAGAACTGCTCCATAAGGTTTTCTTGGCTGTAATCTTTACAGAGGTAGTTTGCCAGGCATTTCTTCCATGGAGCCCCTGGGTGGGTTCGAACTGCCAACAATTACATTAGCAGCACAAATTTCTTGTACCACACAAGATCTTCACTCCAACTTCACTCAAGATTCTTATATATAAATATATAATCATATATATATACATATATATATATATATTAGCTTATAGGTATCTTGACCTTTCTGTCTGAAAACTTGAGATTTTTCTTTCTATCTTTAAATTTACAAAATCTTATGTCTAGGTGCATGTTTGTTCTTTTAATCTGTCCTACCAGGAATTAAGTGCAACCTTTGAAAGTTTACAAACTCCTTTAAGTTTATAAAATCAAGTCTTTCTTCTTCCCCAGGAATATTTTTGTTGAATTGTTTTTGAATTTGCATAACCACTACTTGTATTCCTTTCTCTTTTTCTGTAAATTCTATCATTGGCATGTTACATGTTGGATTTTTCCTCAGAATCTCTTATCTTTTCCATTTTTAAGATTTTGCTCTGAGCTTTTGTTGTTTTTGTTTCTTCTACTTAATCTTGAAGAACATTAATTCAGGTCTCAACAATTATCATAGTCTCTTCAGTTTACCTATCAAACTGTTAAGTTGGAAATCAAGATTTGTAGATGATATTTTTATTTCCAGAAAGTCATTTTTGTGTTTTATCTGAATCTTTTTCAGTGATTCTATTACTTTTTTATTCATGTTGACATTTTTCTCCTCAAACAGTTATATTTCATTGGGCATCTGAATTTTTGATCTTCCTTTTTCTGCAGTTGTGGGACACCTTTTGATATGTCAGGATTTTTCTTTGTCAGCTCACCAGAGCTGAGTCCTGGTCTTTCAAACGCCCTACCTAGTGTCAGGCCCATAAGCAATGGAAGGCAAAGCATTCTCTACCCCTGGGAGCTGACACTGTGTAGCAGGTAGTCTGGGCTGACAATGCCCAGTCTGGTCATCAGAAGGAAGCCTTCCAGATGGCCCTAACCTGCAAACTCAATAAATTTCTTTATTCTTTAATCCAAAACCAAAATCTTGGTATCTCACTGTCCTCCATCTTACTGATAACCACAGAATGAATGACCAGAGAGTGAAAGAGGTGAACAAGCTTATGTTGAAAAGAAGAGCTCTGTCCTACTTCCAGCTTCAGCTACACAATAGGAAACAACAGAAGAGGGAACATACCATGATTGTGTCCACTAGTTAATGAAAGCAGTCATCATGTGTATCTGACCAATCAAGTGAATAATACTCCTCCTTCAAGAATAATGAGAAGAGAGGCAGGAAAATGAAATCATCCCTAGGATTAGGAGAAAAAACTCCCTCTCTCTCTAAAGACCTACATCACATGTTAGAAGTAATGATGGAAGTAAAAACATAAATAAAGCATAGTCATTGTTATCAAAGAGATCAATGACCACTAGAGAAATTAGACAGATAATCCAAATATTATAAAACAAACAGGCATGTCATATTGGAAGTTTATTCAAGATGATATGGGACATGGGGAGAGTATCATAAACTCTACCTGGTAGGTTTCATAAAGGTTTCCAAGAAGAGGTAATGTTATAGTAGAATCTCAAATTACATTGAACGATTAGGAGTTTGCCAGGTACGGGAAAATTTATCTTTTGCAGAGGAGCAACCTGTGCAAAAAATAAAGATATGAAATAGCATAAAAATTCTTAGTGTAATTAGATATCTGGACCCAAGCAGTACAGCACTGAGATATTAGGAAGGAAAAGCAATATGGGTTAGAAAGCGACGGTCATAAAAAAATAGAAAGTCTTCTACATCATTTCAGCAGTTTGAGTTTTGTCCTACAGGCGATGGGGTGTCAATGGCAACTTTGCTTTTCCTAATTTACATGGGAAATTTATCCCAACAGTTTTAAGAGAGATTAATAAATTTAGGAAGTCACAAAATCAAAGAGGATAAAACAAGAAAAAGTAGATTACAATGTATTATAAAATGGCAAAATTATGATAACACCATCCGCTCCTATCCTGTAACACTCCTGGGACTTACCGAAGCAGTAATTAGCTCTAAAGGTCATAAGGCTAAATCAAAGTTTCTAAGTACTTTCTTACAAACTTGATTCCAAATAAACAAAGCAGTATAAAAAAATTTAAAGATTGATTGGGGCTGCAAAACTGGCTAATTATTTTCTGCTATCAACAAAGGCTCAACATCAAAATAATAGTAAGAGTTTGTAATGCACAAGAAAGATGAAAATTGGTGGTAATCGGAGCATCAAAGCATCCAGGGTGAAAAGCCGGAGGAAAATTACTTTTTATGACTGATTTCAATAACAATACATCTTGATTTTTTTTTTTTAAATTGAATTTTACAATAACATTAAAGAATCTTTTTCCCTTGAGATGGTGGTTATGACAATTGAAGGCAATCTTAAAGGCAAAGTAACAGTGTCTATTAAGTCTGTGATATTCCGAATGAATTTACTCAGCTTCCTTGAAAAAAATAATAAAAAGCTTTGAAGACTTTTGGGCCATGTATCCTTTTAGGAGGAAAAATAATTCCAATCAATTAGCATTTGATTTCAGTGTTGTTTTCTATGGCTGTGCTTTGTTTTTCTTATTTCTCCATACGTTTATTATGTTGAAAATAAATTGTGTTTAGTAAAATTTAAGTAGCTGATAACTTGTAAAGCTATCTAAAGAAGAGCTTTGTACAATTGCTAAGCACTTGTCAATATTTTCTCTGTGTGCTTGTTGCATTATAAAGAACAGGAATTTTTAAGTGTGGAAGAATCTCTTATTGTATGTGACTGGACAAAAAGAAACGGGGGGGCTGCAGAAGATGTCTATATTGGTTTCCTAGAACTGCCACAACAAAATACCATAAATTGGATGGCTTATAAGAACAAAAATTTATTGTCTCAAAGTTCTGGAGGCTAGAAGTCCAAATCAGGGTATCAGCTGTGCTGATTCCTTCTGAGGGTTCTTTGAGAGGAACTGTTTCCAGGCCTCTCTCCTATCTTCTGGTGGCTCCCAGCAATCTTTGGCGTTCCTTAGCTTGTAGATACATCTTCACATGGCCATCTCTCATCTGTCTCCCTGTCTCTGTGTATCTTTTCCTCTTTTATAATGACACCAGACATAAAATGTTAGAACTAATCCTACTCTAATATGACCTCATGTTAACCTAGTTGATAACATCTTCAAAGACCCTATTTTCAAATAAGGTCACATTCATAAGTATAGGGGTTAGGACTTTAACATATCTTTTTGAGGAACACAAATCCACCCATAACACTGCCTGAGGAAACATTCTAAAGGAGTTAATTTCTAGCCTACACAACTATTTGCAAAGCTCAGATACATATTCAGAGTATTTTAAAGCCCAGGAGAAATCATGTTCTAGTCTCTGTTCTCAACATTAATTCACAGGTGATATCAGGCTATAAAGAACGACATTTAGGAAGGAATGTTGCATGGTGTTGAGAGGTTATGTAGTGTTATTGAGAACTGAGCTAAGCCAATTAAGTCACAGATAATAGTAGCTCCCGGTAAAGTCTGAGGTGGGAGGTGTTTGCTACTCTCCATAACCTAGCTGCCAGGTAATAAAGAAAGCAAGTCACAGATTGTTCCTCAAGTTCTGCCCTGAACACAGACATTTATTAGATTAACATTTATTAGCAAAGCTAGAACAGAACGCGTTTTTACAACCTGTTTTCTACATTTGAAGAATTCCAAACTCTATGTCCTTAGGGGTTCCAACCACTTAAAGAGATTTTGATGAAAACACAGAAAAATTCCTGAGAAAAGAATCCTTCTTGGCATAATGCAATCCAAAGTCCTCGTAAAACCAATAGCTGCACATGGGACCAATCGGGATATCAAGAACACAGGTGCCATCTCTGAGGGAAGTAGGAAACAAGCAAGAGTGAGGAAATCTCTGTCAACCATTTTAGTCAAATTACATATCTTGAATATCTTCATTTTCACAAATAAGAACACTTTAAAATAAATTATAATAATTAATAAGACACTAATTTCCCCAATAAAAACTCATATTTTTGCTTACACCTATTGGCTACTTAATAAAATCAATAATAGATCAAGGCATTAATAGCAAAAGGATTTACAGAAGCCATCTTTGGAATGTGTTTTTTTAATCATATTTTAGCTAACCACCCCCTAGACTCTAAAGTCCTGAAATCCTGGTAACTTACCACCCCAAGAGCTAAACTTTAAATGACTGGTACGCTTATACTATCACATTAAGTATACTAAAGTGCTTTAAAGTAAATTATAGGTCTTCTGTAAAAAATGGACAATGAATAAGGAAGACTGAAGAAAAATTGATGCATTTGAATTATGGTGTTGACAAAGAATATTGAATATACCATGGACTGCCAGAAGAACAAACAAATCTGTCTTAGAAGAAGTAAACCAGAATGCTCATTAGAAGGGAGGACAGAGAGACTTCCTCTTATGTACTTTGTACATGTTATCAGGAGGGACCAGTTCCTGGAGGAGGACATCATGCTTGGTAAAGTAAAGAGTCAGCAAAAAAGAGGAAGACCTCAACAAGATGAGTTGATACAGTGGCTAGAACAATGGGGTCAAACATAACAACGACTGTGGGGATGGCACAAGATGGGGCAGTGTTTCGTTCTGTTGTGCATAGCGTGGCTATGAGTCAGAACTGACCCAACGGCACCTAACAACAACAACAATAGGCCTTGTAACAGGTGTTCTGGAAAGATAATAGAATTTTGAACTAAAGTTCATGCTACTTGCTAAGGAATTTGATATTTTAAAAGTTATTTAAATTCCTGTAGTTTCAATATATTCACCCATACAGAAGAGAAAGTAGTAATACATATTTCATAGGACTGTAATGAGAATTAATTGAATTTTTGAAAAGTGCTTTATAAATGGAAAAGCACTGCTTTTTGGTTTTAAAAAGGTTAAATGATCCTTGAAGGTAGCTGGCAGTATATTTGTAGAGAGAAAAGGAGGATTTTCTTAGTGCTATTTTATGCCAGGAATTTTACTAGCTGCTTTATTGAGAAGATAGAAAAATATAAGCCCCGTAATCTTTAATGTCAAAATAGAAAACCTATAAGCTCCATCTTCTTTTATTCAGTCCTATGTAATAAAAAATATTGCTGATACCAGAGACTATAAGGAATCTTATTAGCAAATGTTAATGAAATATTTGGAAATAATAAAAGATTGTGGACTCCAGTACATTGCAGGAAGCAAACCTCTTGAGTTAAAAAATGATTTACTTCTTATTGATGAAGGTAAAAATTGGGAATATTTCCAAGGCATTTGACCTAGAGTTATTAAAAATATAAAATATTTTTTATTAGAACAAGTTTGTGTCAGATCTATACCTGTTATGGATCTCTTCATCATAACATGCGTTGGCTGTTTTTGAAGAAGTTCCTTTAAAGTATATGGACTTCAGAAGTTCAAAGTTCTATCCTACGGTAAGTAATTATTAACTCTGTAAATATATATGCCAGTTGATGTCATTGAAAAAGTGTACTATGATTTGCAAATATTTGTTTTCCCTCCCTTGGGGGAGAATTATAATTTCATGACTCACTGATGACAATATGGGCCAATTAAATATGAACAGATATAACTTGATTCCATCTCATGAGAGGCTTTAAGAGCCAGAACATACTTCCCCGCTGTTGTGAGACTGTCAATGCTTTACACATTGGCTGTTCCATCAGCATGGGTTCCACAGGGGAGACAACATGGAGAAGAGCCATAGACCAACCCCTGATGGACACATAGCATTAGTAAGAAATAAATATTTGCTGTTGCACGACACTGAGATTTTAGAGTCATTAGTTCCTGCAGCCTATCCTGACCTATCCTTACTCAAACAGTGTCAAACTCATAATCTGTAATTTCACTTGTATATATGAGGTTTAAAATTGCTTTCTTATTTTGTTAATCAGAAAGCATCATGATTTTGTTTGACTTTTCCACATCATGCCAGATAGTCATTAAAACTGATTAATTTATAAAATTAATACAAAGATTTATTTTCTTCAATAGCAGCTCTATCTAGATCAAAAGTAAATAGGCAGCTAGCAAGGTAGGTTTTCTGGACACCTGTATCCAAAAGGAAAAGAAATATATCCCCGGCAATAGAAAAGTACTAATACTTTCCAGAACAATCCCAGGCATATAGTAGCTGCTCAATAAATATTTGTGAAATGAATGGATAAAATAGGATACCAATTAATTAAAGTAAGAGTGAAATCTAAATCAGTCCTTTTCCTACACTACTAGTAAGCTCTTGCTATAAAAATACTGCATAAGAAATACTCCCCAAAATTTCAGTGGCCTATAAAACAATTAGTTTCCTTACCCATAGGTCTGTAGGTCAGCTGGTATGGCTCTACTTCGGATGTAGGTCCAGTTGAGGTCTGCTCCATATGTGTCTCATTCTGACACAGTAGCTGCACAATGAATTTTCTCCTCAAGACAAACAACAGAAGAACAAGAGCATAAGCAAAACCCTGCAATTATAGCCTCTGTTTGCATATATTTGTGCAAATTCATTAGCCAAAGCAAGATACTTAACCAAACTCAATGTCAATGAGGAGGGAGTACATTCTTTACCTACTTTACTGGAAGGCGTATGACAAGGTATATGGACATAAAGTTCTATTACAGAGAGTGAGTAGGGACAAAAATAGTGTTTAACTCAGCCACCAAAAAGGACACACTTTTCTACAGAAGTTTAAAAGCAATAACAATAACAACAATAAACAGCAACAACAACAACAAAATCTCCTCTGCAGTGCTAGTTGTCTTTGTTGAGAATTGTCTGATTCATTCAAGTTGATTGGTGACATTACATGCCAAGCCATAAACCTTGAAAGTAGTCAACTGAAAATTACCTAAAATCAGTAGTAGTAATCAGTTGAAATTCTGAAATTCAATAATGCATGGCATGGAATCTAATTTTTTTTTTTTATTGTACTCCAGGTGAAAGTTTACAGAACAAATAGTTAATCATGAAACAGTAGTACACATATTGTTTTATGGGATTGGTTAACAACCCCACGACATGTCAACCCTCTCCCTTCTCGACCTTTTTTTTTTTTTGGTGAAAATACACATAGCCAAAGATACACCATTTCAAAAATTTCTACATGCACAGTTCAGTGACATCGACTACGCTCTTCCAATTGTGCTGCTATTCTCACTTTAGGTGAAGGCTTACAGAACAAAATAGTTCCTCATTTAACAGTCAGTACACATGTTGCCGTATGACAATGGTTAACAACCTCACAACACATCAACACTATCCTTACTCAACCTTGGGTTCCCTATCACCAACTTTCCTGTCACCTTCTGCTTTCTGGCCCTTGTCCCTGGACTGTTATGCCTCCCATTTGGTTTTATGGGGATGTCTACTCCCCAGCTGAATGGTGAACCGCGGAAATGACTTCACCACTGAGCTAAAAGGGTGTCTGGGGGCCATACTCTCAGGGTTTCTCCAGTCTCCTTTAGGCCAGTAAATCTGGTCTTTTTTTTTGTGAGTTAGAATTTTGTTCTACATCCTTCTCCAGCTTTGTCCAGAACCGTCTACTGTGATCCTGGTCAGAGCAGTCAGTGGTGGTAGCCGGGCACCATCTAGCTGTACTGCACTCAGTCCGGTGGAGGCCTTGGTAGCTGTGGTCCATTAGTCCTTCAGACTAATCTTTTCCTTGTATCCTGTTCTCTTCATTCTCCCTTGCTCCCGAAGGGATGAGACCAGTGGAGTATCTTAGATGGCTGTTCACAGGCTTTTAAGACCCCAGATGCTACTCACCAAGGTAGAATGTAGAACATTGTCTTTATAAACTGTGTTATGCCAATTGAGCTAGATGTTCCCTGAGACCATGGTCCCCACAGCCCTCCACCCAGCAGTTCAGTCCCTCAGGGAGTTTGGATGTGTCTATGGGGCTTCCATGACCTTTCCTTGTACAAGTTGTGCAGGTTTCTCCTGTACTGTGTACTCTCACCCTTCACCCAAGATACCACTTATCTATCGTCTATTTAGTAGTTCCCCCCAACCCCTCCCATCCCTGGTAACCAACAAAGATTCTTACATTTTGTGTATGAACTTTTTCATGGGTTTTTACAATAGAGGACTCATGCAATATTTGTCCTTTTGTGATTGACTTATTTCACTCAGCATAATGTCCTCCAGTTTCATCCATGTTATGAGATGCTTCACAGATTCATTGTTGTTCTTTCTCATTGCATAGTACTCCATCGTGTGTATGGACTATAGTTTGTTTATCCATTCATCTGTTGATGGGCATCTAGGTTGTTTCCATCATTTTGCTGTTGTGAACAATGCTGCCATGAACATAGGTGTGCATATGTCTGTTCGAGTGACAACTCTTATTTTTCTAGGATATATTCCTAGAAGTAGGATTGCTGGATCATATGGTATGTCTATTTCTAGCTTTCTAAGGAAGTGCCATATCATTTTCCAAAATGGTTGTATAATTTTGCATTCCCACCAGCTGTGCATAAGAGTTCCGATCTCCCTGCAGCCCCTCCAACATTTGCTATTCCAAGTGTTTTTCATTCGTGCCAGTAATGCTGGGGTGAAATGGTATCTCACTGTGGTTTTAATTTGCATTTCTCTAATGGCTAATGATCACTAGCATTTCCTCATGTGTCTGTTGGCCGCTTGAATGTCTTCTTTGGTGAAGTGTCTGTTCCTTTCCTTTGCCCACTTTTTAATAGGATTATTTGTCTTTTTATTGTAGAGGTGTTGGATTTTCTTGTAGGTTATGGAGATTAGACCTTTGTCTGACTTGTAATGTCCGAAAATTTTTTTCCAGTCTGTAGGTTCTCTTTTTACTCTTTTGGTGAAGTCTTTTGAAGAGCATAGGTGTTTGATTTTTAGAAGATCCCAGTTATCTAGCTTATCGTCTGAGGTTTATGTGTTGATGGTCATGGTTTGTATCCTGTTAATGCCGTGTATTAAGGCCTGTAGCATTGGTCCTATTTTTTTCTTCTATGAACTTTATAGTTTTTGGATTTGTATTTAGGTCTTTGATCCATTTTGAATTAGTTTTTGTATATGGCATGAGGTATGGGTCCTGTTTCATTTTTTTGCAGATGGATATCCAGTTTTGCCAGCACCATTTGTTAAAAAGACTGTCTTTCCCCTATTTGATGGACTTTGGGCCCTTGTAGAAGATCAGGTGACCGTAGGTGGATGGATTTACATCTGGATTCTCAATTCTGTTCCACTGGTCAATGTATCTGTCGCTGTACCAGTACCAGGCTGTTTTGACTACCGTAGCTGTATAGTAGCTTCTGAAGTCAGGTAGTGTGAGTCCTCCAACTTTATTCTTCTTCTTCAGTAGTGCTTTACTTATTCGGGGCTTCTTCCCTTTCCACAGAAAGTTAATGATTAGTTTTTCCATCTCTTTGAAGAATGTTGTTGGTATTTGGATTGGGATTGCATTGTATTTGTAAATTACTTTGGGTAGAATTGTCATTTTCACAATGTTGAGTCTGCCTATCCATGAGCATAGTATGTTTTTCCATTTATGTAGATCCCTTTGGGTTTCATGCAGTAGTGTTTTGTAGTTTTCTTTGTATAGGTCTTTTACATCCCTGGTCAGATTTATTCCTAAGTATTTAATCTTTTTACAGGCTATTGAAAATAGTATTGTTTTCCTGATTTCCTTTTCATCATTCTCCTTATTGGTGTATAGGAAGCCAACTGATTTTTGAATGTTTATCTTGTATCCTGCTACTCTGCTGAATCTTTCTATTAGTTCCAGTAGATTTCTCGTGGAGTCTTTAGGGTTTTCTGTGTATAGTATCATATCATCTGCAAACAGGGACAGTTTAACTTCCTCATTACCAATTTGGATGCCCTTGATTTCTTTCTCTTGCCTTATTGCTCTAGCGAGAACTTCCAACACAATGTTAAATAGGAGTGGTGATAAAGGGCATCCTTGTCTTGTTCCTGTTTTCAAGGGGAATGTTTTCAGCCTCTCTCCATTAAGAATGATGTTGGCTGTTGGTTTTGCATAGATGACCTTTATTATGTTGAGAAATTTCCCTTCTATACCTATTTTATTGAGAGCTTTTATCAGGAATGGGTGTTGGACTTTGTCAAATGCCTTTTCTGCATCAATTTAGATGATCATGTGATTTTTTTCTTTCCTTTTATTTATGTGGTGAATTACATTGATGGATTTTCTGATGTTAAACCATCCTTGCATACCTGGTATCAATCCTACTTGGTTGTGGTGTATTATATTTTTGATATGATACTGAATTCTATTGGCTAGAATTTTGTTCAGAATTTTTGCATCTATATTCATGAGAGATATTGGTCTGTAATTTTCTTTTTTTGTGATGTCTTTGCCTGGTTTTGGTATCAGCGTTATGCTGGCTTCATGGAATGAATTTGGAAGTGTTGCTTCCTCTTCTATGCTCTGAAATAGCTTGAGTAGAACTGGTACAAGCTCTTCTGTAAATGTTTTGTAGAATTCTCCAGTGAAACCATCTGGGCCAGGGCTTTTTTTGCTTGGGAGTTTTTTTTATTACCTTTCAATCTCTTCTCCTGTTATGGGTCTGTTCAGATTTTCAACATCACTTTGTTGTAGTTTGGGTAGGTAGTGTTTTTCTAGAAATTTATCCATTTCCTCTAGGTTTTCAAATTTGTTCAAGTATAGTTTTTCATAATATTCTGTTATGATCCTTTTTGTTTTATTTGGGTCTGTTGTAATGTCCCCCATTTCATTTTTTATTTGGGTTATTTGCATCCTCTCCTGTTTTTGTTTTGTCAGTCTGATTGTAGATTTGTTTGTTTTGCCCTTTTTTTAATTTGGCTATGTCTGAGCAGGCGGGTTGTGTGTTATTTGTTTTTAGTTCGTCTCTGGGCATGATACTTTTCATGTCCTTCTCTAATTGGCAGGGTCAGTCGCTTGGATACGGTACAGCAGGGCAGGCCTAGATGAAGTGGAGTTACTGGGACGGGGTGTTTGTGGCACTTACTACAGCCGCCATGGCAGGTCGGTAATCAGTGCAGGGCAGGTTCCAATAGGCCGTGCCTGTGCTGCTTGGTGGTGTGATGTTAAGCACACAGTGTAGGTAGGCAGGATGTAGGGGGGAGATTGTTCTGTGTGTAACGAAGATGGATATGGGAGAGAGGAGAGAGGAACATGAGCCAAAAACATACAAACAAACAAAAAAGAGTCTAGGGGAGCTTGCTTTTTGAGTAGAGAGATGAGAGACAATGAAATGGAGAAAAACAGAAAGGGGAAGAAGAAGAAAAAAAGAAAAGAATGAATAAATAAAAATCAGAAAGGAAAAAGAACAGCAAAGCTCCCAGGGATCCCACTGGTGCAGCTATGAGGTCTGGGGAAGTTGTTCTCAGGTGTTGCAGTACAGCCTGGCTCGAAGGCGTAGAGGTATTCAGCACCAGGTATTCAGGGAACAGAAAGAGAAGGAAGGTATAGAGAGATGAGAAACTGAGTAATGAAGAAAGATAAAAAGGGAAAAAGAGAGAAAAGAAATCAAAACAAATTTTAAAAAAAAGAACAAGAAAGAAAAAAGAAAAGCCCCCCAAAAAAGAGAGAAAACAAAACAAAACAAAACAAAATGTCCTCATGGATCCCTCTGTGCATCTGCACAAGCCGAGGGGTAGATTCCAAGCCACGTAGCACTGCCTGGCCAGAACATGCTCCCGTCTCAAGAAAAGGAAAAGAAAAACATTCAAAACAAACAAACAAACAAAAGCCCCGGGATCCAGCAGCGCGGCAGCCCATACCAGGAAGCAGTTCCACACTCAGTCGGAGATCTGCAGCACCTCAGGAGGAAGCAAAGATGGTGCACGGAGCCAGGTATTTGAGCAAAAGGACGGGGAGGTGGTGAGAGGTAAGGAAGAAATCAAAAGAAGTGGAAAAAAAGCAACACCAGCAGCCAACAAATGACACTCAGAGAGTCAGCCGGTGCGGGTGAGTGGAATCCAAGCAGCCGGTGCTTCACGGACAAGAGACTGTGGCCGCGGGAAGCAGAGGAGGCTGAGTGGCGGGGGGGGGGGGGGGGGGGATGGGGCGGGAAAGCATATACCGCCAATTACCAGTTGTTCTGTCTCCCACTGGAAGCTCCGTGAAGCTGCTTTCTGATACCCGCTATTTGCTGGTCTTTGATATGAGCCTGAGATGTTGGGTCTGTGCTGCATTAGCAGATAGGGGACCTCTGCATGATTCTCTCCTCGCTCACCATTCTGTCACTTTTCTCACTCCGTTGGTGCTTGGCTGAATTCTTTCTCTCTTCAATTGATGTTTTAGGATTTCAGGACTGCTGTTTTCTCTGTTTGGCTTAGTTTTTCGGATCTTTGCTGTGGAGGGACGGTGTGGTGCTTCTGCCTAGAGTGCCATTTTGCTGGAAGTCTCAGAATCTAATTTTAAATTTAAAAAAATTATTTGGGAACCTTTTAAACATAGTTTGAACAAGGCTTTGTAGTGGTATACATGTGACTACCTTAATGAGTGTATATGCCTAACATTATCTATGAGTGACAGAAAAATATGAACTGGTAGATAATTACAAATAAGCTATAACATTGTGGAATGGTTAATGCACATAAAAGATCTCTCATTTTAAGCATAAAATAAAAGTTATCCACTTTTTATTAATGGACAATAATAGAGGTTAGATAAAGATGGCAGATGCAGAGTAATCACCAATTCTACTTTCTACCTTAAATCCTTTAAAATTATACAAAATATTTTTTAAAAGTGATAAGTATGGCATATCAGTGGAAATAAGATAGGGTATCACCAGCAGAACAGAAATTTGAGGATTGTTTGAAAGGTGAAATATAGATATAATAAACTGATCAGAAACAAAAGTAGAGAAAACCAGAGTCAGAATATCATGAAAAGCTGGAACGTAAGCTTAAGCAATTCTAATGATTCCCAAGACTCAGAATCAGGTGGTACAAAGAGCCAGAGAGGACCTTGGCGAAATTAAACTAAAAAAGGCTATATATGGAACAACTGGGCTCTTTCTATTCCTTTGTTCTGACTGAGCAATAAGCAACAGGGATATTTTTGAGGCTACTAATGTGGATGTGGGGTCCGAGAAAGACAGCAAAGCTTGAGTCATCTCCAATTTGCAACATAAGATGAAGGGGGGAAAAAACAGAGAAAAGTGATTCTTGACAGAAAGGAAATGATCTAGTGTACTTCAGAACCTAAATATCAATCAGAATCTAAAGCATTTCTGGCAATTGGTATGGAGCGAGATCCTCAGTCTTTTTGCCTTCCTTGTCCTTACACACCATGAGGTAAAGCTTGCTGGTTGTATTCTCCACACAAATTCAGACCCCATAGCAAGCCCAACCAGTAGGAAAAGAGAGCTATTGGTAATACAGACCTACATACCAGAAAGAAATTGCTTCTCATTACCATACTAATATGCTTAGTTCTTAGTTCTTTATTCCTATATCAGATTGACAAATCAAGTGTCACTAGATTTTTGACAAAACTTGACCTGAAAGAGAATGACCAAGACAAATAAACTAAGCAGCTGACTTTGGAGAAAAATAAGAAAATTCAGGGAATAAATGGGAAGTTTATAAATAATCTAACATCCTAAAAATTGAATAGTTATTGCAGTGATAAATATAAAAAGTCTGCATTGAAAAAGGAATTGCTAAAATGAAAAAGAGTAACTTAAATTAGAAGAATATCAAAGGGCTAAATAGAGAAAAAGAATGACTGACTGAAGAACCAATTAATGATCTGGAAAACAAAGTCAAGAAAATCACAAGCAATAAAAGATAAAAAAGACAAAGAAATTAAAAATGCAAAAAAATAAGGCTTATAGAGAACAATCTAGGATATGCAGTGTACATCTAAAGGCATTCTAAATCAAGAAATAGAGATAATTGAGGAAAGAAAAAAGACTTTTTCCCTGGACACTTAAAAAAGGCATAAGATCCTGGATTAAAATTGTCCACTGAGTGGCAGGCAACATGAATTTTAACAAGCACACACACAAACAAAAACACAAAAAGCAAAACACAAAAACATAGACACATCTGATTTGCACAGGAATTCCAAGGATAAAGAAAAATAAATAAATCCTGAAGCCTTAATACAAAGTAATCAAATTACTCCAAAGGAGAAGAAAAAGATTTGCATCAGATTTCTCTGTAGTGCTTAGATTCTACAGTAGATGAAATAATATCTTTAATCTTCTGCGGAAGAAATGGGAAATGGTTTTGAAGCTAGAATTCTGTACTTAACCAACATTTTGTTCAAGTATAATAGCACATTATGATATTTTCAAGGATAATTAAAGGATATTCTACAGAAAAATGAAACATAAAATCAAGAAAAATAACATGAAATTTAAGGAAAAAATGCTGAGTAAAGAAACTGGTAAAAATCATGAATTATTAATAAATGTTGATCTAACAACCAAGATAATCATTACATGGAAAATTGGAGAACGGCAGATGAGATAGTGATTTGGTGATGAGAGAAACTGTGCTAAGGCTCTCCGATTTTGATCAGAGACAGAATATAAAGATCGATCAACTCTAGACACTGTCAGAAAAAGTATCAATTTCAACAGTGGCTTTAAAATCAAAGGTACTCACTGGAGGATTAAAAATATAATGTATAACGTTAAATATCCACTCAAGAAGACTTTAAAATCCTGAGTTGAATAATAACTATAGAAAAAGATGGACAGATAGGAAAAGATCTGCCTGTAAGATTAGCAAAATTTTACAGGCAATTTATAGCAAACTTTTAAGATTGAATCATTCTGTGTTATGATTGTTAACTCTCCCCTGACTTGTATCTGTCTCTTAAGTCACAACCTCTGTGACTGTAAGACATAAAATGATAAAGGCCTAAACCACAAATGGGATTAATACAGAATAAGGGGATTACCAACAGATTAATGATGTAGAATTACAGAAATTGAGACCAGTGGAATCTGGGGGTAAGGAAAAGGCAGAAGTTAAGTGTGATTACTAGGTGAGGTGGTAATTTGCTGAATGCCATTTGCTTAGGAAACACAGAAAGGGAATGTATCTAGGGGAGAGGGAAGATGTTAAATTTTAAGTAAAGTATGGTAGGACCTGGAGTCAAGGAGTATAACACTTGACGGCCCCAAATCATTAACACCAAATCTCAACTTCTTGTTGTTGTGTGCCTTCGAGTTAATACTAACACACAGTGACCCTATAAAACAGAGTGGAACTACCCTACAGGGTTTCCTAGGCTGTAAACTTTATGGGAGCAGATCACTAAGTCTTTTTTCCAACCACTAACGTGTCAGTGTAAACCCTGGTGGTGTAGTGGTTAAGAGTTCAGCTGCTAACCACAAGGTCGGCAGTTTGAATTCACCAGGTGCTCCTCGGAGACCCTATAGGGCAGTTCTACTCTGTCCTATAGGGTCACTATGAGTCGGAATTGACTCGACGGCAATGAAGTTGTTTTTAACCTTTCAGTTAGCAGCCGAGCTCTTAACTATTGCACAGTCAGGGATCTTATCAGGGCTATTTCCCAGTCACTCCATTTGTAATGAACAGCCTTCCTGACTATGAAGTGAAAGTCAATGGAGCAGCAAGGGCTTTCATTTTATTCCACTCTAGAGCCCTGGTTCTTGCAAGGAGCACATCAGGAGCTACAGTTCATCAGAGACACCTGACATAGTGTTGACTAACCTTAGCTATTTGACAGACTTTAGATTTTGAAAATCATTGTCAGAGTCATTTATTACTTGAAAATTTCATACGAGGACACAGACTAATCAGTCATCTCTTTTCTTGGAAAAGTGCATACTTTCCCCAGAACCATCTAGGTTACTCTTAACTGTCTTTATTCACCATTCTCTACCTACACAGAGTGCAAGGAAAGTATAGCTTATACTTTATAGACAGATAAACACTACAAAGTAATGTATTTCTACACTTCATAGGCTGTTATATTCAAAATAGGAGGCAGAACTCCAATATGTGCCAACAATATTAACTTTTCCATAGTATATAAAAGGATGGAAAGTTTCCCAGTTACTTTTACAAAATTAGCACAAATCCTAATAACAAAATAACAAAATTGGGCAAGGAATAGTGTATTATAATCAAGAAGGATTTCTTTCCAAGAAATACAAGTTCAGCATTAGGAAAATTATACACGCACACACACACACATATATATCTTATTAGTGAATTAAAGAAGAAAAATCATTTGATCATCTTGAAGATGAAGACAAAAAGATGATAGAAAAAAAAACACTTGATACAATTTTTTATTAAAAAGTTAGCAAACTATAAATAGAAGGAAACTTATTTAATAACATCTCTATATCAGAACTTTCCAACAAAATATGTACCTTAAAGATAAGCAGTTTTTAAATATTGTGTTGAACTCAGGAACAAATTATAGGTGCTGACTGTTAAGGATTGAATTATGTCCTTGAAAAATGTGTATCAACTTGGCTAGGCCGTGATTCCCAGTATTGTGTGGTTGTCCACCATTTTGTGATCTGATGTGATTATCCTATGTGTTGTAAATCCTAACCTCTATGATGTTAATGAGGCAGGATTAGAGGCAGTTATGTTAATGAAGCAAGACTCAAGCTACAGGATTAGGTTGTATCCTGAATCAATCTCTTCTGAGATATGAAAGACAGAACTGAACAGAGAGGAAAGGTATCTTACTACTACCAAGCAAGAAGAAACAGGAGCAGACCGTGTCCTTTAGACCTGCTGAAAAGCTCCTAGACCAGGGGAAGATTGATGACAAGGGCCTTCCCCCAGAGCTGACAGAGAGAGAAAGACTTCCCCTGGAACTGGCATCCTAAATTCGGATTTCTAGCCTCCTAGACTATGAGAAGAAACCCTGGTAGCGTAGTGGTTAAGTGCTACAGCCACTAACCAAAAGGTTGGCGGTTTAAATCCACCAGGTGCTCCTT
This sequence comes from Dugong dugon, assembly GCA_030035585.1. NCBI lineage: Eukaryota > Metazoa > Chordata > Mammalia > Sirenia > Dugongidae > Dugong > Dugong dugon. Next base: position 98,491,814 of record CM057462.1, read on the forward strand.
GGAAACTCTATGGGGGCAGTTCTACTCTGCCCTATAGGGTTGCTATGAGTGAGAATTGACTCGACGGCAATGGGTTGGGTTTGGTTTTTGGTTTAAACTGTAAGAGAATAAATTTATCTTTGTTAAAGCAATCCACTTGTGGTATTTCTGTTATAGAAGCATTAGGTAACTAAGACACTGACTATTATTGTCACTAATATCTTACTGAAGATTCCAGCTAATGCAGTAAGACAAGGAAAATAAAAAAAATAACATGTTTGAAAAAGAAAAAGCTTTCAAAATATACAGATGATATGATATCCTAGTAAAAAAAAATCCAGGATAATTGATTTGACAATTTCTTAAAATTAATAATTGTTTAGTAACATTGTAAATATGAAAGATAAATATATAAAAATTAATATTTTAACTATGCAACAAAAATGAACAATGAGAAAAAGAAAAGAAAAATCTCTTACTTGAATTAGCAACAAAAATGTAAAATATTTAGGAATATACATAAGATAATCACTATCTGTATGAACAAAAGGATAGATCTTTTCTAAGGACATAAAAGAAGACAAATAGACATATCCTGAATGAAAAATCTAAATATCGTAGATATATAAGTGTTCCCAAGCTTATATATTCAACACTGCCCAAAACCTGGTACAAACTGAACTCTTTGGCCAACTCTGACAAGCTAATTCTACAATTCAAAATTAAGAGAAAAAGGCATAATGAGAGCCAAGAAATTTTGGAAAAGAGGGTACCTAACCTGCTAAATATCAATAAGATTCATATTTATATAGAAATTTAGTTTATAGAATTTCACTTCAATCTAAAATGTCATCTATGTGTGTGTGTGAATCATACACCCAACTATAAAAAGTAGTTATTAATAAAGAGAACTGAGGAATACTGGGGGTAAAGGAGGTAAGGAGAAACTCACATTTTGCTCTTTGTATTTCCAAAGTATTTGGATTTTTTTAAACAATCAGAATCAATTAATAAGTATCTTAGGTGACTGAAATAAATATTTAATGAAATAAGTTTCTCCCCACTTCCACTAAAGAAATGTAAACTAATGTCTAAACAAGATTAGGTTTAAGGGGAACCAAATTATTCGCATGCTGAGGGTTCCAACATGTATTGATCTTGCTCTACAGGCTGTCCTATTTACCTTTGAGAAAGTAGAGTTGAAATGGGCTGACTACATATTAGAAATCTGAGAAGATTACTGGTATATGCAGAGTCATTTTTTTCCTCTTTCTCTTAATTATTTTTCCCAGTCAAATGACACAAGTTTGAGAAGGGCAGAGGTAGGCACACCCTCAAAATCTCCTTTATGAGCTATATGTCCTAAAGTGTTTCCTACATGTCCATTCTTCCCTGTTTCTCTTGCTAGGCTGCAAAGCCTCAGAGGGTGAACTCATCTACCCTTAAGTCGTCTCTTAACTTTCACGGAGACTCTGAATTATGTTCTCTGCCTCCAATTCCACTGGCTGCAACTTCCGTAATTCTATCTCTTTGATCTCTCAGTTCTGTCTTTAATCAGCATTAATCCTATAGTCACTCTTGCTTTAGGTCTTCCTTGTTTTATTTCTTACCGTCATAGAGGTTATTAACTTAGGGGCCAGGATAGTAACATAAATACGTGAAGCAGGCAGCTATAAGAAAATTAGGAGTTGTGAGGACTATAAGGAACTGGGAAATTCTTGCCCCTTTTAAAAGTTCACATTCAATGTTTTGTTTGCTGCTCACTGTTGTCATGGATTGAATTGTGTCCCCCCAAAATATCTGTCAACTTGGCTGGGTCATGATTCCCAGTATTGTGTAATCGTGTACCTTTTTGTAATCTGATATGATTTCCTTATGTATTGTAAATTCAATCACTATGATCTAATAAAATCGAGTAGCGACATTTATACTGATGAGGTATACAAGATTTGATAGTGTCTTAAGCCAACCTCTTTTGAGATATAAAAGAGAGAAGTGAGCAGAGACACATGGAAACCTCATACCACCAAGAAAGCAGGGCCGGGAGCAAAGCGCATCCTTTGGACCTGAGGCTCCTGCGCAGAGAAGCTCCCAGACCAAGGAAAGATTGATGACATGGACCTTCCTCCAGAGCCTACAGAGAAAGCATTCCCCTGGAGCTGAGGCCATGAATTTGGACTTGTAGCCTACTGGACTGTGAGAGAATAAACTTCTCTTTTTTAAAGCCATCCACTTGTGGTATTTCTGTTATAGCAGCACTAGATGACTAAGACAGCTGTTTTGTTTTGTTTTCCATCAAGGTGGCTAAAAAAATCCCTGGTCAAATTTTGTCTTGACTTACGATCACTGTGTACATGGTCTCTGAGACTTTAGTCTTGCCCCTTACACAAATTTTCTGATTTATAGCTGGAATTATCTGTTTAAAAGGTAAATCTAATGATACAATTCCTTTTCTCAAAAATTTTCCAGTGCTTTCACTTACAGATAAAGTTAAAACACCTTAACTTGACTTTAATTATCTGGTATCTGATTGTCTTCAGTCATATTCCTTACTATTCCCATACTAAACACTGTGATCCTGAAATTCGTGTATCCTTTTAACGTACTAGGCTTTATATGGCTTTTCTGACTTTTATTGATTTTTTTAGAAGCTGTACTTTAGTTTTCCATTTTAAGACCCTTCTTCATTGTTTCCTCAATGCCATGGACCTACCCCCTTCAAAACAGTTATCAAAAGGAACAGTAAATCATGCTGATCTTTTACTAGAGTTGCTCTCGATAATCACACACATACCTTTTCCTGCTTCACATTAAACTCATTGTCATATCCCCTCTCCAATCCCCAATCCCACTCCCCTTCTTGGAGTTCCTATCTATTGAATGGCATAGCCATCTGTATCCCTGGTCAAGCCAGTGACTTGGGAGTCCTTCTAGAACCTTCCTCACCCTCAGCTCCGAAATCTAATCAATCATCAAACCCTGTTGGTTCTATAATGTAATAGCTTCCACACTAGTCTCATCTTGCCAACTCTAATTGACTTTTCTAAACAGCAGCCAGAAATAATATGACCATTTCTCTTCCCCTCAGTGGCTTCCCATTGTGCAAATCCCTTTCGACTGCCCAAACAAGTCTCACAAGATTCTACTTTGGCCAAATACTCTACCTTCACCTCTCACCACTTCTGCCCTTACACTCTGGATTCCATCAGATTATATTTCATTCAATTCCTCCAACCCATCTTGATCTTTCTTACTTCTAAGTCTTCAGCAAGCCATTTCCTCTGTCTGAAACAGTCTCCACAAAGCCCTTTTAATCTGGTTTCCTACCACTCATTCCATCACTGTTCAGGTTGTCGAACTGTGATGGCTTGCGTGTTGCTGTGATGCTGGAAGCTATGATATCGGTATTTCAAATACAATAGAGTCACCCCTGGTGGGCAGGTTTCAGCAGAGCTTTCAGGCTAAAACAGACTAGGAAGAAAGACCTGACAATTCACTTCCGAAAATTAGCCAATAAAAACCCTATGGATCACAACAGAATATTTCCAATATCGTGCTGGAAGATAAGCCCCCTAAATTGGAAGACACTTAAAATACACAGTGGCCACAACAATGCACTTAAGCGTACCAACCATCGTAAAGATGATGCAGGACCGGGCAACTTTTTATTCTGTTGGACTTGATAGCAACTGACAACAACCATTTATTATCTAGGTTTCACCATAGGCATGATGTCCTCCAGGAAGCCTTCCCTGATATACATTCCCCTGCTCACACACATGCTCCAGCTAAACTGCTAGTATCTCCAAGAGTTCACATAACACAGCCTCTGACCTATTTGTATTGCACATGCCTATTCAATTGTCTTGCACTTCTGCATTATATTGTTATGTCTATGAGAGCAGAAACCAGATGTGTCTTGCTCACCATTATATCCCCAGTGCTTATCTCAGTGCCTGCTGCACATAGTAGGAATTGCAGTATCTATGTGTGGTTAAATGAATGAATGAGCAAGCCTCTTTTGAAACTATATCTGGGTCAAACTAGGGGGTGTATAAATCCTTTCTTCTCTATTGTAACCTCTATGGTGACCCTAGAAGAATCGCTGTGTTCCTGAGTTGTCATGTGTCCGTAGCTAGCCTGTTTGAAGTTCAGTGGTTCTGTGAAGTTCTGTGGTGTGAAGTATAGCAACTCGCCTCAGCAGTAAGAGGTTTTTTCACGCTTTATTTATGAGACTAGAAGTGCTGATTCTTTCACTGCAAGTTTCTTCTTCAACTGATTGATTTTATTTTTCATAAACTTAGAATGACTTTTCTAAAACTCTATCTGATTTCTTCTTTTTAGCCCTCTGTGTTTAGAATGCCACTGTTTTTTATTACCATTACAATTGGTAAAACCAGCCAGCTGTGCTGACTGGGTCAAGGTCTTCTTATTGTGTTTAGATACTCAAACTTTTCTTTCTGATTTTAAAAAACAAACGAAAAAACTCATTTCCAGACATCAGTGATTTGATGCATGTGGAATGCCACTACCTCTGTAATCTTAGTTCTTTGAAGAAAATCCTGGAAAATCTATTTCCTATCTCAATTATCAGCTTCCAATGAGAGCAATGTTTAGATTTCAGTGGTGCAAATGATGTCCCCAAATTGTGGCATCATCCACTTTGTGATGATAAATAAAGGAACAGTTTATCACAATGGATAAAGCATATGGGCTTTGGAGTCACATGGAAATGAACTAAGTTGGAGTCCTAGCTCTGTGAACTCCCACCTGTATGTATGAACTTTGGCATTTTAATAAACTCTCTAAGACTCACTTTCCTCATTTATTTCTTTCAAAGGTTTACAATAGTAGCTACAATAGAATTGTTTTAGTGTTAATTGAGTAATGCATATAAAGTGCCTTGTACATAATATAAGTATGTTAGTACAGATAGTTTAAGTATGTGAGCTACAGTTACTGTTTGTGATTAAGCCACATCTGCAGCAAAGTTTATAGCAACAGTATACGTTATAATCTGAACATGAATGATGCATGTAAATCTTGGTAATCCTTGTGAATAGTCCTTAGATGAATGCATACACTCGGAGTTATTTTTACAGATTAGGAATACACGATCCGAAGTTTTCCCATCTTCACTTAGGTTGGTTTGGATATACAAAAATTTTAAGTTTCAAAGGTGCTTGCTTCTGAACATGCTTCAGCTCTTGGCTTTCATTGTTCTTTAAGATCATCTGATGTCAGGTGGAAACCCTAGTGGCGAAGTCGTTAAGTGCCATGGCTGCTAACCAAAAGGTTGGCAGTTCATATCCACCAGGCTCTCCTTGGAAACTCTATAGGGCAGTTCTACTCTATCCTATAGGGTCACTATGAGTCGGAGTTGACTTGATGACCATGAGTTTGTTTTGTTTTTGTTTTTTTTATGTTGTATGATGTGGATTATTGTAACTTTTCCTGGGCTTCATTCCTAGGATCTGAAATGGCATATTTTCCCAGTGTGGCCCTTCCTCTAACGAGATTTGCTTGAGTCTTGAATCTTGAATCTTAACATGAATAGCACGTTCCTCACCCTGAGCTCAGTATTTGAAATGCTTGAAGATTTTCTAGAGTTGGCACTTCTCATCTGCTGACTTAGATGGGAAACACTCTCTACTTAAGTACTGTGGCCAAGCTTATTACTTAGAAGAGATGCTTCTTTAATTTTTGAAACATTCAATGATTTCACTGACTAGTTTCTTTCTTTGATGATTAAAAGTAACAAATTTTACTTGGTTAGAGTTGCAGCTTGAAGGAAGATGATCTACTTATCTACAGGTGTCTGACAAACCATCCAAAACTTAATGCCTGTGGCAGACGCACTTTTAGGTGACCCCCAATGAGTCATACTAAAGTCTGCCAGTCCCTAAAGTTCATGCTTTTCTATTTTTTCTTAATTACCTCTTTGTACCACAGTCCCTCCTAGAAACTGAGGTGAATTTAAAGTATGAAAGTGGGAGCACAACATTGAACAGCCACTAGTGGAAGATGGTGTAGTCTGTCTTTTTTGTGAGTGTGGTAGAATTCAACCCCAGAATGTACTAGATTCTTACAGAATATAGCACCTTTGCTTATTTTAATCACTTTTAATGGCTGCCTTCATTTTCTGTAACACTAGAAGTTTCACTAAAAAAATTTAATTTTTCATTATCCTATGCCAAGTTCCTCATCTCTCAAGAAAAATATGAAGTGAGGAAAAAAAAATCATCCAATAAAAAACATTGCTACTTTTTATTGGGAGCCCTGGTGGCACAGTAGTTAGGAGCTCAGCTGCCAACCAAAAGGCCAGCAGTTCAATTCTACCAGTCGCTCCTTGGAAACCCTGTGGGAAAGTTCTACTCTGTTCTATAGGGTCACTATGAGCCTGAATCCACTTGATGGCAACGAATTACGGGTTTTACTTTTTATTGACTACTCACTCTATGCCTGCCAATAATTCTATATCTAAGAAATCTATATCTAATAATTTCTATATCTAAGGACTAGTATCACTTATTATTTTTACTCAGGGCAGCATGGGAAAAGAAATTTGTCCTAAAAATTGAGACAGACAGCAAGATACGTTGTATTATGGCAAAAGGATCGTGTCATGAAATCAACGTGCCCAGGTGGTTAATATATCTGGATACACCATCAGTGAACAAAGCCGGAGAAAGAAACACGGATCGGTATATACCAAATCTCATTTGGGAGCTCTCAAAAAATGTAGCTTCCTGCTCCACACCCTCAGAGATTCTGATGAAGTAGGTGTAGCAGTCATGATTCCATCAGAGGTCAAAAGAAGTGATTGAAAAAAGTTTACGAAGGGATTATTTTCACAAACTAAATTAATTTTTAAAAATCCACAATAAATCAAATATCACACTTTTAAATAAAGAAGTATCGTGAGAGTCATTCTGGGGCCTGAGACAAAAAGAAAAATAAATGATATCGGTAATACTGATGCTGTCTTTATTTTTTTTGTATTTTGTTCATCAGATATTTTTGTATTAATTTTGCTTTTTTTAAATAGTTAATTAAAATATTATTTATCTTGACTACTGAGTTTTCTGAAACACCTTCTTTCTTTAAATCTTGTACAAAGGGCATGTGTCTGACTCACATCACATGAGTCCTGGCCTCGACACACAGAGTATGTGACAACACCAGACAAACGGCGTATCTTAATTGCCTGGGCTCCCAGTCCACTGGTTGGGTTCATTTCACAGCTCTACTACTTACCAGCCCTTGTTATTGTTGTTGTTAGTTGCTATAGAGTCTATTCTGACTCATGGAGACCCCATGTGCGCAGAGTAGAACTGCTTCACAGAGTTTTCAAGGCTGTGTCATTTCAGAAGCAGAATGTCAGGTTTATCTTTGGAGGTGTGTTTGGGTGGCTTTGAACGGCCAACTTTTCAGTTAGTAGTTGAGTGCTTAACCCTTTGTGCCACCAAGGAACTCCTTATCAAACCTATGACCTTGGATTATTGACTTCACCTCTCTAAGTATTTATTTAATAGACTTTTTGTGAGAATTAAATAGGATAATTTTTATGAAATAGTACAGGGTCTGGCACAAAGTAAACTCTAAATAAATATGAGCTGGTATTATTACATCTGGCACTCTAATTTTATTTGACTAATGAAGAAAGGGCAATTCTTCATTTTATGATTTTATAGACTAAAAATTTTTGTTTGGAATTGTAGACAGGACCAGTAGCATCAAAGAAAATCTCAGCTCCTGCTAGACCTCCTATGGAGTCTAGGTCCAAATCAGCACTATCCAATACCACTTTCTCCAATGATGAAATGTTTATAATCTGTGCTGTCCAATATGGCAGCCACTAGCCACGTGTGGTATTGAGTCTTTGACTTGTGGGTAGTGCAACAAAGGGCCCTAAATCTTAATTTTATTTAATTTTAATTGAGTTAAATTTAATTAACCACACGTGGCTACTAGCTACCTCATTGGACCGCGTATGTACAGGTCACTGAGAATATGAATCCACTTCTACCGTGAGAAAATGAAAATAAATGTGAAAGTATTTACCAAAAAACTTATCACAAAGTAGGTATCCAATGAAGGTTGTGTCCTCCTCACTGCCAAAGGACTAGCCTTTTTTCTACTGCTTCAGCTTTTGCTGATTTCCTTACACAGATTACCTTCAAAGTTTGTGATTTTCACAGTGGTCTTCAAAGTGACAGTCACAAGCCCGAGTGTAGAAGATGATTCACTAGGGAACAGGAAGAAAATATAGCTATAGTATCTGATTTTTTTATATAAAAAATGAAATTTTAAGCTTTATAATATTCAATAATGAAGCCCTGGTGGCACAACGGTTAAGTGCTCAGTTGCTAATCGAAAGGTTGGTAGCTCGAACACACCCAGCAGCTGTGTAGGAGAAAGACCTGGTGGCAATCTGCTCCTGTAGAGATTTCAGCCTAGAAAACCCTATGAAACAGTTCTACTCTGTCACATGGGGTCTCTATGAGTCGAAAATTGACTCGACAGCACACAACAACAACAACAATATTCCATAAATGGGCTGCCCCAATAAATAAGAAAATCATCCATGCCAAGAATAAAAGCTCCTCAAGACAGAGAGGTTTAGAGTGGTGTCCTAATGGGATGCTTGGTGTCGTGTGACATATTACATTTTGCATTTTACAGGATTTATCTGTTTCAGTTTCCTAAGGCTTCTATAACAAAATGCCATGAACTAGGCAACTTACAAGTACAGAAATTTATTGTTTCATAGTTCTGGAGGCTGGAAGTCCCAATCAACATGTTGACCAGGGCCATGCTCTTTGATCAAAGGGGAACACCTTTTCTTGGCTCTCTCAGCTTCCGGTTGACCCAGGCATTCCTTGGCTTGTAGATGCATTTTTACGTTTAATACAAATAACCGTCTGATATTGTTATGGGTAGAACTGTGTCCTCCGAAAAGATAAATTGAAATCCTAACTTCTGACACCTACGAACATCACCTTGTTTGGAAATAGCATCTTTGTAGATGTTAGTTAACATGAGGGTGGATCCTAATACAATCTGAGTGGTGTCCTTTTTTTTTAATTGAGGTAATTATGTGTGTGTATATATATAGCAAGTTTTTTTGTCTGCTTGTGTCTCTTCTCTTTTAAAAGACATCACTCAGCACTACTCATAATACCTAAAAGATGGAAACAACCTAAATGCCCATCAAGAGATGAATTTGTAAATATAATTTTGTATATACACACAATGGAGTATTACTCTATCATAAAGAGAAATCAAATCCTGATACATGCTACAACATGGACGAAGCTTGAACATTATGCTGAGTGAAATAAGTCAGTCATGAAAGAACAAATATTTTATGATCCCACGTATATGAAATATCTAAAAGAGGCAAATGTACAGAGAACAAATTTTATGAGTGGCATGCTTGGGGGTCACTGAACTTCTGTTAAGGGAGATGGAAAATTTGGAAACTGATAGTACTGACAGTTTCACAAAAGACTAATATACTATATTTTTATGAAAATAATGCATGCCTTCTATATTTGTTTGCCAATTGTGCCCTCCCACCTCAAGAAATTTTTGTAAGCATCACTATGCCAATTTATTTTTACATGTTGCTGTAAAAAAAAAAAAATTTAGCATAGCCTACTTACAAAAATATCTTGAGGGGGGAGGGCTTAATTTGGCAAACAAATGTAGAAGGCACACGTTATCTGCATAAAAATATGATAATTAATGCCACTGAATTGTACATGTAAAAACTGTTGAAATGACAAGTGATTATATATTTTTTTAATTGAAGGAAGTGTGTATATATGTGTGTGTATATATATATACACACAGTTCCCTCAAAAAAAAAGACACTATTCAGGCTATATTAGGACCCACCCTCACGATAACTTAACTAATATCTATAAAGATCCTATTTCCAAACAAGGTGATGTTCACAGGTATCAGAGGTTAGGATTTTAACATATCTTTCTGGAGCACACAATTCTACCCATAGCAATATCAGATGGTTATTTGTATTAAAAGTAAAGATTTTAAAATGTTAAAATCTTTACAATGCTATGTAATATGAAGGGAAAGTGTCTGAAAAAAAATCTTTGTCACCGAGAAGGGATGAATAGATGGAGAACAGGGCATTTTTAGGGCGATGAAACTATTCTGTGTGATTCTGTGCTGGTGGACACATGACATTACACACTTTCCAAAACCCATAGAATTTTATAATACCAAAAGTGAACGCTAACAAAAACTATGGACTTTAGTTATTAATAAAGTATCAATATCAGTTCATTAATCATAACAAATGTACCACAAGAATGCAAAATATTAATAATAGGAATGTGCAAGGAAGAGGGGGTATTCTCTACTTTCTGCTCATATTTTCTATAAACCCAAAACTGCTCTAAAAAACAAAATCAATAAAAAAATTTTTAAATGATCTTTCTCATTCACAGAAGTTTGCTTGGCTATCTCTTGGCAAAATACTGAAAGAATTATTGAGCTTAAAGGTATATAATATATTTTTATTTTACAAAGGACAAGCCTGAAATTGCCAGTCTTTTCTGTTATACGTGGGTGTCAGGTAACTGCTACTTATCAGATCTTAAAATAAATAAACTCTTTTAATCCATCCTTTCAAGGTAAAAGTGATGTCTCAACAACAAGTGAGAAAATAATTGCTTTTTAAAAGAAACACTTGCTGTGGAGAGAGCATTTGGAGAATAGATGCTTAGAATTGTTTTCATCCTTAGGTGGTGTTGCTGCCAAAAATGCTTTGTATTACTCAAAAAACGCTTGTGTATGCAGTTTTAAACTTCAGAAACATCAGTTTTTAACATTTCTAAAATTCTCTCAAGTGACATTTCAAGGGATTTTGAATTCACTTTTTAAAAATTTAACAGTGCAACATTTTGCAATTGGGATGAAAAATCAACCAATTAAATCAGAGAAGAAAATTTACTGGATGAATTTTGTTAACTAAAGTTAACAAAAACTTTAGATAAATTTTAACAAAAGCTTTGCATCATTGGTGAATGAACTTAAAAAAGTTTAGTGTAATGACATTTTTAAGTACAATGATACTTTTCTGCCATTTAGATTTATGAATTGTTTCCAGCTATGACAGTCATAAAAATGAGGAATTAAAAAAAATAAATAAGAATTAGACCTTTACATTACTATATGTAAAAACCAAAACCAGTTTCTCTTAGAGTCACCTTTGATCATGGTGACCCCATGTGTGTCAGAGCAGAACTGTGATCCACAGGGTTTGTAATGGCTGATTTTTCAGAAGTAGATCACCAGGCCTTTCTTTCATGACACCACTGGATGGATCAAACTGCCAACCTTGTTTGCTTTTTAGCACAAACTATTTGTGCACCCAAGGACCTAAGGTCAATATTAACCTTCTAATTTTAGCATTATTGTTGTTGTTAGGTGCTGTCGAGTCGATTCTGATTCACAGTGACTCCAAGTGATAGAGCAGAACTGTCCCATAGGGTTTTCTAGGCTGGAGCCCTGGTGGTGTAGTGGTTAAGTGGTCAGCTGCTAACTGAAAGGTCAGCAATTGGAACCCACCAGCCACTCCGAGGGAGAAAGACGTGGCAGTCTGCTCCTGTAAAGATTATAACCTTGGAAATCCTATGGGGCAGTTCTACTCTGTCCTATAGGGTTGCTATGAGTCAGAATTGACTCAACAGCAATGGATTTGGTTTTTGGTTTTTGAGTATTTATAGGAACAGATCACCAAGTCTTTGTCCCATGCAGCCTCTGGGTGAGTTCATACCACCAACTTTTTGATTAGCAGCTGATCGCTTAACCATTGGGCAACCAGGGTTCCTAAGGTAGGCAACAGTATCCTCTTATGATATATAAATAAACCGAGAGTTAGAGCAGCTAAGCAACTTTCTCAAGTTGACAAACTAGTAACTGACAAACTTGTGGTTTAAATATATGTCTTTCTGGCTCTGAATGATAATATTACTCAGAAATAATTACAGTAACAATAATGACAAAGGTTTACTGAGTTTTTTAATGTTCCAGGGTGCTAAGTATTTTACACTGTATTGTACAATCCTTAAAACAATTATATACAGTAGGTACTATTGTAGTAATCCTTTATAGAGTTTAGTAACCAGAGTTTAAAATAGAGTTTAAGTAACTCACCCAAGCTGGTGACTGATGGAGCCAGTATTCAAGCCCCAGTGCCCATGCTTTGAAGTACACCATGCTGCTTCTGAAGACCATGCTCTTTCCAATACGCCATCCTGCTTCTTACAAGTTGATTGACGTTCACAACAATAATATCCTTGTCCATTTCCTCATCCTAATACCAATCCTAGGCTTTTAAATTTTTTAATGAATTCCTCATAGTGCTAAAATTAATGAGGATCACAATGTTAGAGGCTGAAACCAGAGGATGACTTTGAAAATGGAAAAAAAAAATTTGTATAAATCAAGATCTGGACTCCTTTAGATATTGTAAGCATAAGCTTTCTATTTATTTGTTCAATTTAGCCACAAAATTGTCTCACTTCTCCACTTCACTGAGCATGTGTGCTGGTAGAGACAATGTGAAGGAGAGTTCTTTTCAGAATTAGTAACAGTGTCTAAGATATTCACTGTAAAGTATGTGGCAAATTGGCTAGCCTTTATTTAAATAAGTTTTTTTTTCTTTTTTAATTGATGCTTGTGAACTTTATATCCTAGGTTTTCTAGCTACCCTGTGGATTCCTGTAATGCAAGTTGGTTGCAAATGTTTTAGTAAATTGATGAGTTGCAACATTGTAGGTTATCTATTTCTAAGTGTCCTAAGAATCCACCCTATGTAGCCATTACTAGCTATTGATCAAAAGGTCTTCAAAGGAAGTGGAATGTAAGATGCACTATAAGGCAGATATTCATCCTGCTTACCATGATGAAAATCAATGGCATCACTAGGGGGGTGAAGAGGATGCAGATGGTGCTGGGTGACATTGTCAGAGGGGATGACACTAAAATGACTGTCCATAAAAGTATCCCTCTAGTTAGTTATAATAACAAAAACATTTTTTGTAAGCCCAGCTTACATGTATCAGTGTACCTACAGGGCCAAAACACTATGCTAATTTACTTTTCGAACTTTCTAATATGCTCTGGTCAGAGCTGTTGTTATTACTCAATTACAGTGATGCTTTGAATCACGTGGTTTTTCTCCAAACACTACAAGCAGCACTATTGTGTTCGTTGCTGCTGGTGTTTTTATAGTCGCTGATTTTGTCAAATTTTCTTGTGTTTCAACTACAATATTGTTGTAATTAGTATTAGTGAACCTATGTCAATAACTTTTTGAGAATTAAGTAGTAATTAAAGGAAAAGAAGGAGTGATATATGGGAATTACGATTTATGAGTCACAATACAAAAAACATTATTAAGCATTCTGTAGGGTCTGGTACAGGAGGAGGTCCACTGGGGAGAGGGTGACACCATGAGTTACTGCACCGGATGACACCAACCCTAGTGACATCACTGATGAAAATCCTTCTGTTAGATGTTGAGGAATTCTAAATTCATACTTGTTTGTGCTTCCTCCACTCCACACAGCCTGTAGGATACTCACTATGCCTCTGAAGTTTCATTTCTGTTGAAGGAAAATTTAGTCTCGATTCACTGATTATGATGCTATTTTGTATTAATAAGTTCTCTATTATGCTAAACCAGCTGGACACACTTGCCTAACTCTGGAAGGCAGTGGATGAATCCATTAGCTATCTGGCCCAAGTTCTAACTTTCCATCTGTGAATTGGCCCCATTTGCTGATGCTGCTGTATGTGAGATTAACAAGCAAAGTTAGAAGAGTGTTTATAAGGGCAGTGGAAATGGGGTCACAGAAAAGGAAGACTGAGAAGGCATTTGGAAATACAATTATTATTTATTAGACCCTCTAAACTCTTTGGTTCCCTTGAGAAATAACTTGGGACTCTAGATAAAAGAGTTACAGGAGAAAGATTTTCAACTCAGTTCAATTTAATTCAACAAATATTGATTCACCACCCCCTACTAGGAGTAAATTCAAAAGCAATATTTTTATTCAGTTATAGTGTATTGTTGGACACAGCTACAGATTGAATAACCCTGGACATGACCTTTCAAACAAATCTCTGGAGAGAACCAAGCAAGAAAGGCAAGTCCAGGACATTGTTTCATTTTTCAGATTCCTTCTCTCACACTCTCTCTCTCTTCCATCTAGCTATCAATCTATAATCTCATTGAAAAAGGCCAATCAAATGTAGACCATGCAACTAAATATTCGAGTGCCTTGATGTTTCCTTTATAGGCAAAAATACCTCTTGATAAGAATTATATCACTGGACCAAAGTGAAAATATCAACTATAATTATACACTAAAACACTTGATGTACTTTACAAATAATATTTCCTACTGATGTTCTGATATGTTGCCAATACAGACCTATGTGGATGAATTAGACTTTAAAAATCGTTATCTGAACCTTTGGGAAGTAATATAAAGTATGTTTAAAACATGAGTTCTGGAGTGATACTAAACCAGTTGCTATTGAGTCAATCCAGCTCATGATGACTTCATGTGTGTCAAAGTATAACTATGCTCCATAGAATTTTCAGTGGCCAATTTGTTGGAAGTAGGTCAACAGGCTTTTCTTCTGCAGTTCCTCTGAGTGGACTTGAACCTTCAACCTTTTGGTTAACAGCCAAGCACATTAACCATTTGTACCACACCACACTGTTGTTGTTGTTGTTAGCTGCCTTCTAGTTGACCCCCAACTCGTGGTGACCCTATGCACAATTAGACCTGACCATTGTGATCCACAAGCTTTAATGAGTTAGCTCATGCTTAGTATTTAGTAAAATGTGCAGTAGTTACTCCATGAATATTATCTATCACTCTCATTTAGCTCTGTTGGGCCTTGAATATTCTTCATCTGTTTGCTCCCCTGCAAGGAAACTCCTCTTTTATCTTAAACATGATGCTTCCAGGAAGGTCAAAGAGGTACTTGTTTAAAGTAGAAGAATGCATGTATTTCTGCTATCTACATCTATAATATCACTTAGGCTTGGTTTCTGAGAACGTAACTATTTGAGACTTGTAATTATGTCTGTATTGTTTTACACCCCACAGTAGATTGTGAATTCCTCGAAACACAGAGATTGTTTTTTTCAACTCCACTTCTCCACAGGACTGAATGGAGTATGCATTTCTTGTTTTTGCCTACTCTGCATTCATTCATTCTTTTTCCAATAACAATTCCTCATTTTTGTTAAAAAAAATCATTGTTTCTCTCCTCTTAAACCATGAGATATGATGAAGCTAACTTCACTTCCAAGGCGTACATAGAAACCAGGCTGGAAAATCAGAGCACTAAATTCAGATTGGTTTTTTGGATGGCATATGACCCAATCATAAAAACCCTGTTGCCATTGAGTCAATTCTGATTCATAGTGACCCTATGGGACAGAGTAGAACTGACCCATAGAGTTTCCAAGCTGTAAACTCAAAAGAAGCAGATGGACACATCTTTCTCCCATGGAGGAATTGGGAGGTTCAAACCACTGACCTTTTGGTTAGCAACTGAGCACATAACCACTGCAGCAACAGGGCTTCTTGAGCCAATCATAGCCAATGAGAATCACTCCTGGGACTTATGGGGATTTGAGTCCACCCAGATGCTCCTTTGAAGAAGGGCCTGGAAATCTACTTCCCAAAAATCAGCTATTGAAAACCCTGTGGTGCTCAGTTCCACACTGACATACATGGGGTCACAGACAGTTGGAATCGACTGGTTGGCAAGTGTTTTTTGTTTTATTTTTTCAATCAGGAAGGGAGACATTACTTGAGTCCCAAGTGTGGGTAGTAGCTGAAACTAATTCTACCTGAGAGTTGTCAGGTATGTGAGCTAATGCAAATGTTTCTTTTTAGCAAGTTTTCTATTACCTGAAAATAAAAGAATCCCAAACAATACAGTGACATATTTTAAGCACTGTGACAGGCAGCTTCTGACATGACTTCTGCATTAGTTCCTGTGACTATTGTAACAAATTACTACAAACTTGGTAGCGTAAAAAAAAAAAAATTTATTCTCTCATAGTTCTGGAGGCTATAAGTCTGAAGTCAGTATCAGTGGACTGAAATCAAGGTGTCAGCATCACTGGACTGTCTCCAGAGACTCTTGGAGAAAATCCATTCCTTGCCTCCTCCAGCTTCTGGTACCTGCCAATATTCCTTGGCTTGTGTCCATATTACTCCAGTCCTCAGGGCCAGAATCTTCAAATCTTTCTCTGCTCCATCTTTTACATCTCCTTCTCCTCTCTGAGTATAAATCACCCTTTTACAAAGATACACACGGTTGCATTAAAGGTCCACCTGAATACTCCAAGATAATCTCATTTCATTTCCTTAATTTAATCACATATGCAAAGACCCTTATTTGCCATATAAATTAACAATCAGAGATTCTAGGAATTAGACTTTGGATATCTTTGGGGAGGGCGTTATATAATCTATCACGGCTCTCAATGACACCCACTTCCTGGTAGTCACACTCATGTGTAATACACACTCTTGACTGTGGACTGAACATAGTAACTTGTTTCTAATGAATAGAATATGAAAAAAGTGTTGTGATATCAATTCTGCAATTAGCTTATAAGATACTTTGACTTCTGTCTCACTGGCTTTCTCTCTCTCTATTGCCTTCTTAGCTTGTATGCTTTGATTAAGCAAGCTGCCATACTGGAGAGACCCATGTGGCAAGGAACTAAGGGAGGCTTCTGGCCAATATCCAGTGAGGATCTGAAGTCCTCAGTCCAATAGCCCATGAGGAATGGAATCCTGCCAACAATCACATGAGTGAGCTTGGAAGTAGATTCTTCCTTCCCTAGCCAAGCCTTCTGATGGATACAACTCTATCTGACACCTTGATTGCAGCCTGCGAGTGACCCTGAAGTAAAGGATGTCAGATAAGCCATTCCCAGATTCCTGATCCAGAGAGACTATGAGATGATAAATGTTGTTTAACGCCACTAAGTTTTTGGGTAATTTGTTACACAGCAATGTATAACTAACAAGGTACTAAGTAAAAATTTGTTGAATAAAGTGGTAAATTAATGAGACTTATTAGCATGAATAGTTGGTCCATGTGTGGTAGAAAGTAAGTAAGAGCAGGTGAAATGTGTGCTGTGGAACAGATTCAGGTCCAATAAACAACAGAAATTTGCAATTCTCACTCAGATGGTACACTGATCTCTATTATTGATTGAGCTAATGTTACTTGGATATAAATAAAAAGTAAAATACCCATCACAGAGCATATATACATACAACATTTGATGAACTTGACAGATAAAATCACTGAAGTTACCAATCCAGTGCTTTTGATAATGATGCAAATATGCTCTTTGCTCCTTTTTAAAAAAAAACAAACAAACTGGTATGTCAGACAGCCATTGCTGTATAACAAACAACCACAAAAATCTCAGTGGCAAACAATAAACATTTATTTTGCCAACACATTTGTGGATCAAATGGATAGGTTGGCAAGGAGGGTCAGCTGATCTATACAAGGTTCAGTTGAGTGGCTCAAATCAGAACGGCCCAACATCTGATCCATGAGCCTCTCATCTTCCTCCTGTGACCAGAAGACAAGCCAGGAGATATTCTTCATAGCAATGGCAAGAAGGCAACCAAAGTATGAAGTGACTCCTCAGTAGGATTTCCAGATACAATGTAAGATACTCCATTAAATTTGAAATTCACGTAATCAATGAATATATCTTAGTGTAACTATGTCCAAATTATTGTATGGGACATACTTATGCTAAAAATTTGTTGTTTCAAATTAAACTGGACATCTTCTATTTTTATTTGTTAAATCTGGCAACCCTAGCCTTAAGGCATAGACTTGGAGCTGGCATATCATCACTTTTATCCAAATTTCATTGGCTAAAGAAAGTCACACGACACAGCTCAAAGTAAAGTGTCAATACAAATAGCTCATGGAGATGGAGAGGAGGAAGTGACTATTTTGAAAAATAATCTACCACAATTTGTCAAGCCTGGCAAAAAAAAGATCATTAGTACATAGGTTCTGGTATATTAGACTTTTCTTCTGAAAAATATGTTATTTTACTTAATGTTGAAAAACCCATGATACAGTTAGCAAAATAAAATAACATTGTAAGTTCCATGGACCAGTAAGTAAAACCAGTCTCAGTATCTTTGTTCATATATTTTACAGAAAAAGTAACATACAAGTATTTCTCAGTAATGCAAATACATTAAATTATGGGCCTATTTCCTGAAATAATAGCATTTTTCAACCTCAGTTCTTCTATGCATAATTCTGTGCCTATTTATATCAAAACAATTCAGTGTTTTCCTGAATGCTTCTCTTATCATACCTAAATACAGCACAGATGTCTGTTTGTCTCTGGATTAAAAGCCAAAAACTAAACCCATTGTTGTAGAGTCAATTCTGACTCTTAGCAATCCTATAGGACAGAGTAGCACTACCCCATAGGGTTTCCAAGGCTGTAATCTTTATGAAGGCAGACGGCCACATCTTTCTTCTGAAGAGTGGCTGGTGGGTTCGAACTGCTGACCTTTCAGTTAGCAGCTGAGGGCTTTAACCACTGCACAATCAGACGTCCTTATCTATGGATTATAAGACCCCTTTCAAGAACAGCTCAAAACAGCTTTATATCTTGGAGGTTTTTAAAAATAGTTTGTGACTCTATGGATTATGTTATAAAATCAGAGCCCTTTAACCATCTCTGGTAATTCTGATCCAGTGACAGTGTTGTTTCACTCTTGATTAACATATCCTTTTCTCTTGTCCTAGTTTGGATGTGATTTCTTACTCAGTTCCTGTCATATCCTCTGGCATGACATTCTTTAAAAATACAAAGTGAATCATTATTAATATTACCTCACAGCAAGAATCATTCAGAAGCAAACAGATAAGCAAGAACACTAATAATGTGGGAGTATATCACAGCTATTTGAGGAAACGGTATTGTGAGACGTACGTGGTTTTCCTAATGCTTTATATCCATTCATTCATTTATTCATTGTTTATTCAAGGAGCATTTCTCAAGTATCTATTACATGATAGACATTGTGCTAGATGCTGAGACTGCCAAATGAGAAAGGCACCAATTTTCTAAAAAAAAAAATATCACTTTTTTGTGTGTGTGTATGCTGAATACAACACAATATGCCCCACAGTTTGCATACATTGTTTCATGTAATCTTCACTGTAAGCCAGGTAAATTGGGAGCTTTATTACTCATTATATACCTTAAGAAACTGAAGCTTGGGACTTCTGGCAAAATGGTACTCTAGGCAGAAACACCACACTGTCCCTCCACAGCAAAGATCCGAAAAACTAAGCCAAACAGAGAAAACAACAATCCTGAAACCCTAAAACATCAAATGAAGAGATAAAGAACTCAGCCAGGCACCAAATGGAGTGAGAAAACTGACAGAGAACTGAGAGTGAGGAGAGATTCATACAGAGGTCACCTATCAGCTAACGCAGCATGGATCCGCCATCTTGGACTCCTAACGGAAACCAGCAAACACTGGGTACAACAAAGCAGCCTCATGGAGTGTCCAGCGGGAGACAAAACAACCAGTAATTTGTGATATACGCTTTTCCAGCCCCCACCCTTCTTCAACCCCACTCGGGCTCCTCTGCTTCCCACGGCCACAATCTCTTCTCCGGGAAAAACTGGCTGCTTGGATTCCACACACCCGAACGGGCCGGCTCTCTGAGTGCCATTTGTTGGCTGCTGGTATTGCTTTTTTCCGCTTCTTTTGATTTCTTCATTACCTCTCACCACCTCCCCTTCCTTTTGCTCAAATGCCTGGCTCTGTGCGCCATCTTTGCTTCTTCCTGAGGGCCTGCAGGGCTCTGGTAATTTGTGATATATGCTTTCCCACTGCCTACCCTTCTTCACCCACACTCTGCCCCCTCTGCTTCCCACGGACACAGTCTCTTGTCCGAGAAACACTGGCTGTTTGGATTCCACCAGCCTGCACTAGCTGGCTCTCTGAGTGCCATTTGTTGGCTGCTGGTGTTGCTTCTTTTTCCCCTTCCTTTGATTTCTTCCTTACCTCTCACCACCTGCCCCACTTTTGCTCAAATACCTGGCTCCGTGCGCCATCTTTGCTTCTTCCTGAGGGGCTGTGGAGCTCCGTTCGAGGGTGGAGCTGCTTCCCAGTCTGGGCTGCTGCGCTGGTTGGATCCTGGGGCTTTGTTCGTTTGTTTGTTTTGAATTGTTTGCTTGTTTTATTTTCCTTTCTGGCCAGGTGGTGCTGCATGGGAAGGAGACTAACCCCTCGGCTTGCATAGATGTGCAGAGGGATCCCTAAGGGTATTTCTTTTTTCGTTGTGTTTTTTTTTTTTTTTTTTCTGTTCTTTGGGGGGCTTTTCTTGTACATTCTTTCTTTTTTTTTTCTCTTAATTTGTTTTGTTTTGTTTTCCCTCTTTTTCCGTTTTGTCTTTCTTAATTACTCAGTTCTCATCTCTCTATGTCTTCCTTCTCTTTCTGTTCCCTGAATACCTGGCATTTTACAGCTCTGTGCCTTCTAGCCAGGCTGTACTGCAACACCTGAGAGCAATATCCCCAGACCTCATAGATGCACCAGTGGGATCTCTGGGAACTTCGCGGTTCTTTAACCTTTCCAATTTTTATTTATTCATTCTTTTCTCTTCTTCCTCTTCCCCTTTCTGTTTTTCTCCAATTCATAGCCTCTCATCTCTTCACTCCAACAGTAAGTTCCCCTAGCATTCTTTTGTGTTTGTTTGTATGTTTTTGGCTCCTGTTCCTCTCTCCTCTCTCCCATATCCATCTTAGCTCCACACATAACAGTCTCCCCACTATATCATGCCTACCTGCACCGTGCGCTTAACATCACACCACCAAGCAGCACAGGCATGGCCTAATGGAACCTGCCCTGCAGTAATTACCAACCCGCCTTGGTGGCTGTAGTAAGTGCCACAAACAACCTGTCCCAGTAACTCTTCTTCAGCTAGACTTGCCCTGCCATACCATATCTGAGTGACTGACCCTGCCAATCGGAGAAGGAGGCAAAAAGTATCGTGCCCACAGAAGAGCAAACAACAAAGAACACACAGTCCACCTGCTCAGACGTAGTCAATTTTTTTTTAAAAAAGGGACGAAACAAACAGATCTACAATCAATAAATGAGAAAAATAACTACTGAATGCCCTGAAGACAGCAGACAATATCAAAACATTTAAAAAAACAGGACAGGATGGTTCCAGTAGGTGTCCAAAATGAAACACCAGATGACTTTCCAGTGGAAGAAAATGTACTAGAACTACCTGACAGGGAATTCAAATCTCTAATACTCAGAATTCTCCAAGAGCTGAGGCAAAAAGCTGACAAACGTGAGGAAAAAATAGACAAATTCATGGAAAATACAGACAAAAAATAGGAAGAATTCAGGAAAATAATGCAGGAACAAAATGACAAAATAAATTCACAACTAGAAATTATACAAAGACAACAATTAGAAATCCAAAAGGTAAAAACAACAAGATTTCAGAAATGGACGGTGTCATAGAAGGGCTGAGAAGCAGATTTGAAATGGTGGAAGATAGGATCAGTGGATTGGAGACAAACATTTGGATACAACTCTGTTTCAGGAAAACTCAGAAAAAAGAACAAAGAAAAATGAAGAGACCCTGAGAGTTATGTGGGATATAATCAAAAGCAAAAATCTGCGACTGATTAGGATTTCAGAATGGGGGAAGAAAACAGAAAACACAGAGAGGATCGTTGAAGAATTGCTGACAGAAAACTTCCCCAATATCATGAAAGATGAAAATCTGGCCATCCAAGAAGCTCAACGAACCCCATATAGGAGAGACCCCAAAAGAAAATCACCAAGGCATATCATAATCACACTCACCAAAACCAAAGACAAACAGAGAATCCTGAGAGCAGCTCGTGAAAAACAAAAAGTTACATACAGAGGAGAAACAATAAGACTAGGCTCATATTATTTGGCAGAAACCATTCAGGCAAGAAGGCAATGGGATGACATATATAAAATCTTGAAAGAAAAAAATTGCCAGCCAATAATAATATATCCTGCAAAACTCTGGTTCAAATTTGATGGTGAAATTAGGTCATTTCCAGATAAACAGAAATTAAGGGAATATGTAAAAGTCAAACCAAAATTACAAGAATTATTAAGGGAGTTCTTCGATCTGAGGACAAAAAAATTCAGCTCACAGGCAGAATCTAGGACGCAGGATCGTACCAGCCAGATACCAATCTAGGAAATGACCTCTCGAGGACTATTGAAAACCAAAAGAAATCCAACAGGAAATCAGAGGAGTTAATC
The DNA here is from genome assembly GCA_030035585.1 of Dugong dugon. Classification (NCBI taxonomy): domain Eukaryota; kingdom Metazoa; phylum Chordata; class Mammalia; order Sirenia; family Dugongidae; genus Dugong; species Dugong dugon. Next base: position 98,514,211 of record CM057462.1, read on the forward strand.
AGGAAATGACAACAACATCAATAAAATAAAAGACGGAATAAATGGCATAGCTATAGAACTTTCTAATGGAGAGGAAGGCAAGGTGATACCAAGAAATGTTAGACTTCTTCAAACTTAGAAAGATAAGGGTAAAATTTATGGTAACCACAAAGAAAGTTAACAAATATACTCATAAAAAAAGAGGAAAAACATAAACTCTCAACAAAAACAAAAGAAATGAAAAAAAATCCACAGACAAAAGTAACTCAGCACAAGAGAGTAAGAAGAACAAAGAAAAGTTCAGCACCACAAAAAAAAAACACTACAAAATGAGAGCAACAAACTCACATCTATCAATAATTACACTGAATGTAAATGGAGTCTCTTCACCCATAAAGAGATGGAGAGTGACAGAATGGATAAGAAAACAGGCTCTATCAATATGTTGTCTACAAGAGACACACCTTAGAAACAAAGATGTGAATTTATTAAAAGTCGAAGGTTGGAAAAAAATATATCAAGCTAACGACTACCGAAAAAGAGCAGGAGTGGCAATTCTAATTGCAGATAAAATAGATTTTAAAACAAAATCTATCATAAAAGACAAAGAAGGGCACTATATAATGATTAAGGGGATGATCCATCATGAAGACCTAACCATAATAAACATCTACACACCCAATGACAGGGCTCCAAAATACATAAAACAAACTGTAACAACACTGAAAAGAGAAATTGACAGTTCCACAATAATAGTAGGAAACTTCAACACACCACTCTCAGTAAAGGACAGAACAACTAAGAAGAAACTCAGCAAAGATACAGAAGACCTAAAGGGCCCAATCAGCCAACTTGACCTCGTAGACATATATAGAACACTCCATCCAACCGCTGCAAAGTACACATTCTTTTCCAATGCACATGGAACGTTCTCCAGAATAGACCACATCTTAGGCCACAGAGCAATCCTCGACAAGATCCAAAACACTGAGATAATTCAAAGTATCTTCACTGACCACAAGGCCATCAAGATAGAAATTAACAATAGAATGAGCAAGGAAAAAAAATCAATTACATGGAAACTGAATAACACGCTGCTTACACATCACTGGGTCATAGAAGAAATTAGAGATGGAATCAAAAAATTCCTAGAATCAAATGAGAATGAAAACACATCATACCAAAACCTTTGCGAAACAGCAAAGGCAGTCCTCAGAGGACAATTTATAGCAATAAATGCACATATCAAAAAAGAAAAAAGGGACAAAATCAAAACATTAACTACAGAACTCAAACAAATAGAAAGAGAACAGCAAAAAAAGCCCACAACCACTGGAAAAAAGGAAATAGTAAAGATCAGAGCAGAAATAAATGAAATAGAGAACAGAAAAACAATAGAAAGAATCAACAAAACCAAAAGTTGGCTCTTTGAAAGAATCAACAAAATCGACAAACCACTGGCCAGACTGACAAAAGAAAAACAGAAGAGGACACAAATAACCCAAATAAGAAATGAAATGGGGGACATTACAACAGACCCAACTGAAACAGAAAGGATTATAACAGAATATTATGAAAAACTACACTCCAACAAATTTGAAAACCTAGAGGAAATGGACAAATTTCTAGAAACACACAGCCTACCCAAACTACAACAAAGTGATGTTGAAAATCTGAATAGACCCATAACAAGTGAAGAGATTGAAAAGTTAATAAAAAGCTCCCAACCAAAAAAAACCCCTGGCCCAGATGGCTTCACTGGAGAATTCTACAAAACATTTACAGAAGAGCTTGTACCAGTGCCACTCAAACTATTTCAGAGCATAGAAGAGGAAGCAACACTTGCAAATTCATTCTATGAAGCCAAGATAACGCTGATACCAAAACCAGACAAAGATGTCACAAAAAAAGAAAATTCCAGACCAATATCTCTCATGAATATAAATGCAAAAATTCTCAACAAAATTCTAGCCAATAGAATTCAGCATTATATCAAAAAATAATACACCACGACCAAGTAGGATTCATACCAGGTATGCAAGGATGGTTCAACATTAGAAAATCAATCAACGTAATCCCCCACAGAAATAAAAGGAAAGAAAAGAATCACATGATCATCTCAACTGACGCAGAAGAGGCATTTGACAAAGTCCAACACCCATTCCTGATAAAAACTCTCAATAAAATAGGTATAGAAGGGAAATTTCTCAACATAATATAGGGCATCTATGCAAAACCTATGTCCAACATCATTCTTAATGGAGAGAGGCTGAAAACAGGAAAAAGACAAGGATGCACTTTATCACCACTCCTATTTAACATTGTGCTAGAACTTCTAGCTAGAGCGATAAGGCAAGAAAAAGAAATAAAGGGCATCCAAATCGGTAGTGAAGAAGTTAAACTGTCCATGTTTGCAGATGATATGATACTATATGTAGAAAACCCTGAAGACTCCACGAGAAATCTACTGGAACTAATTGAAAGATTCAGCAGAGTAGCAGGATACAAGATAAACATTCAAAAATCTACTGGATTCCTATACAACATTAAGGAGAACGATGAAAAGGAAATCACGAAAACAATACTATTTTCAATAGCCCCTAAAAAGATAAAATACTTGGGAATAAATCTGACCAGGGATGTAAAAGACCTATACAAAGAAAACTACAAAACACAACCGCATGAAACCCAAAGGGACCTACATAAATTGAAAAACATACCATGCTTATGGATAGGCAGACTCAACATTGTGAAAATGACAATTCTACCCAAAGCAATTTACAAATACAATGCAATCCCAATCCAAATACCAACAACATTCTTCAAAGAGATGGAAAAACTAATCACTCACTTTCTATGGAAAGGGAAGAAGCCCCGAATAAGTAAAGCACTACTGAAGAAGAAGAATAAAGTTGGAGGACTCACACTTCCTGACTTCAGAACCTACTATATGGCTACAGTAGTCAAAACAGCCTGATACTGGTACAACGACAGATACATTGACCAATGGAACAGAATTGAGAACCCAGATGTAAATCCATCCGCCTACAGTCACCTTATCTTCGACAAGTGCCCAAAGTCCATCAAATGGGGAAAAGACAGTCTTTTTAACAAATGGTGCTGGCAAAACTGGATATCCATCTGCAAAAAAATGAAACAGGACCCATACCTCACACTGTATACAAAAACTACTTCAAAATGGATCAAAGACCTGAATATGAAGTGTAAAACTATAAAGTTCACAGACGAAAAAATAGGACCAACACTTTAGGCCTTAATACACAGCATTAACAGGATACAAACCATAACCATCAATGCACAAACCCCAATAGACAAGCTACATAACAGGGATCTTCTAAAAATCAAACACCTATGCTCTTCAAAAGACTTCACCAAAAGAGTCAAAAGAGAACCTACAGACTGGGAAATAATTTTTGGACAGTACAAGTCAGACAAAGTTCTAATCTCCATCATCTACAAGAAAATCCAACACCTCTACAACAAAAAGACAAATAATCCTGTTAAAAAATGGGCAAAGGAAGTGAACAGACACTTCACCAAAGAAGACATTCAAGCGGACAACAGACACATGAGGAAATGCTCGCAATCACTAGCCATTAGAGAAATGCAAATTAAAACCACAATGAGATACCATCTCACCCCGGCATTACTGGCACGAATCAAAAACACTGGAAATAACAAATGTTGGAGGGGCTGTGGAGAGATCGGGACTCTTATGCACTGCTGGTGGGAATGCAAAATGATACAACCATTTTGGAAAATGATATGGCGCTTCCTCAGAAAGCTAGAAATAGGTATACCATTTGATCCAGCAATCCCACTCCTAGAAATATATCATAGAGAAATAAGAGTTGTCACTCGAATAGACATATGCATACCTATGTTCATGGCAGCATTGTTCACAATAGCAAAACGATGGAAACAACCTAGATGCCCATCAACAGATGAATGGATAAACAAACTATGGTCCATACACACAATGGAGTACTATGCAACGAGAAAGAACAACAATGAATCTGTGAAGCATCTCATAACATGGATGAAACTGGAGGACATTATGCTGAGTGAAATAAGTCAATCACAAAAGGACAAATATTGTATGAGACCTCTGTTGTAAAAACCCATGAAAAAGTTCACACACAAAATGTAACAATCTTTGTTGGGAGGGGTGGGGGGGGGATACTAAATAGGCAATAGCTACGTGGTATCTTGGGTGAAGGGTGAGACAGTACGCAATACAGGGGAAACTAGCACAACTTGGACAAGGAAAGCTCATGGAAGCCCCATAGACACATCAAAACTCCCTGAGGGACTGAGTCGCTGGGCGGAGGGTTGTGGGGACCATGGTCTTGGGGAACATCTAGCTCATTTGGCATGACACAGTTTATAAAGAAAATGTTCTACATTGTACCTTGGTGAGTAGTGTCTGGGGTCTTAAAAGCCTGTGAGCGGCCATCTAAGATACTCCACTGGTCTCATCCCTTCGGGAGCAAGGGAGAATGAAGAGAACAGGATACAAGGAAAAGATTGTTCTGAAGGACTAATGGTCCACAGCTACCAAGGCCTCCACCGGACTGAGTCCAGTACAGCTAGATGGTGCCCGGCTACCACCACTGACTGCTCTGACCAGGATAACAAGAGAGGGTTCTGGACAGGAGCTGGAGATGGATGTAGAACATAATTCTAACTCACAAAAAACTGGCCTAAAGGAGACTGGAGAAACCCTGAGAGTATGGCCCCCCAGACACCCTTTTAGTTCAGTGGTGAAGTTATCTCCGAGGTTCACCATTCAGCCTGGGAGTGGACAGCCCCGTAAAACCAAATGGGACTAATGAGGTACAGTAGTCCAGTGACAAGGGCCAGAAGGTAGAAGGGGACAAGGAAGCTGGTGATAGGGAACCCAAGGCTGAGTAAGGATATTGTTGATGTGTTGTGAGATTGTGAACCATTGTCATAGGCAACATGTGTAGTAACTGTTAAATGAGAAACTATTTTGTTGTGTAAGCCTTCATCTTAAGTGAGAATAGCAGCACAACTGAAAAGAGCGTAGTCAATGTCACTGAACTGTGCATTTAGTAATTTTTGAAATGGTGTATCTTTGGCTACGTGTATTTTCACCAAAGAAAAAAAGGTTGAGAAGTTAGAGGGTTGACATGCTGTGAGGTTGTTTACCCATGTCATAAAACAATATGTGTACTACTGTTTCATGAGAAACTATTTGTTCTGTAAGCCTTCACCTGAAGTACAATAAAAAAGAAAAAGTTTATAAACAAGGGTGTTTGTAAGGTGATATTTATAGTAACAAGAATTAGAAATACCTTGAATGTCCAGCAACAAGAGTTGGATAAATTAATTATGAAATTTCCATTAAATATAGCATTATTTCTCCATCGTTCACTAAGTCTCTAATAATACGTAGTGATTATAACAAGTATCTTTAATCATGATCTGCGTGTGTGTTGAAAGTTGAGGTGCTCAGGAAGCAGACTCTGAGGTGAAGTTCAGTGAGCTGGATACATCCTAAGGTGAGACCTTGGGATCATCCCCCGTGGAAGAGAGAGAACAGAAGCAGGAGTGGGCAGAGGGAAAAGTCAAGCTGGGATGTATGCCCAATGACAGTCTTTGCTGACCCTCAGGAATCTCTGGAGCTAGAACGGCCATTCAAGACTTTCCAAGATATGAGTCAGGCCTTTATACTCCTGTACCTGCATCAATCTGTCACTGGATGTGGGTTACTGCAGGAAGGGGCAGTATAAGGTGGCTCACTGTACCTGAAGTAGTCCCTGTGGGAATGACAGCTCATGGCTCCTTGTTGGTGGTACTTCTAGCAGCTGGGAAAACAAGGACTTCATGAAGCGGCACCTGGGAGGCACATCACCGTATCCACCTTAGAGTGTTTGCGTTTTAGGTCTTTGTGTGAGGAATAAAGCAACATCCTTCTTTCCTGCCCAAACCCATAGCCATTGCCGTCGAGTTGATTCCAACTCATAGCAACCCTATGGGACAGAGCAGAACTGCCATGTAGCATTTCTAAGGAGCGGATGATGGATTTAAACTGCTGACCTTTTGGTTCGCAGCCGATCTCTTAACCACTGAGCCACCAGGGCTGTCTTTCCTGCCCAGGCTCTAAATAAACTGAAATATAAGATAAAAAGTTTGCAGACGAAAGCTAAACTACTACCTTATTAATGATAAAGCTACTTTTGGAGAATTAGATAGACTTGCCCACCCAACCTGTAGCAGAGTTGGGCCGGGGCCGGCTTCCCCACAGGGTACCTGTGACTTATCACATGGAGCAGCAGAGCAAAGTGTGCTTGCTGCTTGCAAGCAACTGGCTCCCAAGAGAATGAAAAGGGGAAGCAGATGTAGAATCCATACCCAGCTTCCACTTCCAAGTTCATCAGTCTGAGTTTTTCCTTAGGGCAGAGTGAGAATGAGTGCACAGAGAAACAATGAACCAGAGCGATACGCTAATTGGTTTCATCCACAACTATATATATACATATATATGTGGGGGGGTGTTTCAGTCCTTTGCTGCAGCAGTGATGTCAATCTATGTCATTGAGGGTTTCCCTTGTTTTTGCTGGCTCTTCACTTTACCAGACATGACAGTCTTCTCCAGTGATTGGTCCCTCTTGATGGCACATCCAAAATAAGAGTCAAAGACTTGGACAATATTCTGTGACCCATAGTGTTTTCCCTGGCTAATTTTCAGAAGTAGATTGCCAGGCATTTCTTAGTCTGTCTTAGCCTGGAAGCTTAGCTAAAGCCTGTCCACCATGGGTAACCCTGATGGTGTTTGAAATATTGGTGGCATAGCTTCCTACATCGTAGCAACATGTAAGCCATCAAAGTTTGACAAGCAGATGAAAGCTAGGTGGTGGGTTCCTGAAATGAAACAGTTAAAAGAACCGCAAGTTTTGGATGTGCTTTGAAAATAGAACTTTAGGATAAAATGTCCACTTTCACTCGAATATTTTTGTTAACATGGGAGTCTAAAAATGGAAGTTTTTGATAATGAACACATAGGCTAGTTTCTATAGCATTGAAGCAGCCTCAGTTAAAGGTTTCATGATTTTGTGTTTTGTGATTTCAAACAAAAGAGGGCAAGCATCATTACTATTTTTTCTGTGTGAGTGGTCAGCACCAAATACATAAACAAGTAAACAAACACACCCACCCCTTATAAGCACTTACAGCATATTAACCAGACGAAGGAGCTTTATGCATACGCCCTTGCTATTAATTATTATGGCCGCTGTCTTTTATTTTATTGCTTGCATTTCACAGCCTTCTTGTGAGGGAAAAATTTTATGGTTTTTATTGTTCTTTGTGAATAATGCAGCTTATGTCCATAGTGACAAGACCACATTATTCTACCTGTTACTTAGTTGTAGTTTGGAGAGCTGAGTTCAAAGAATCTGTACTTTAGTTTAGCACAACACTTAAAACAGCCTCTGTGAAATACAGAAAACATAGAAAAGCTCTTTTGTTGTTGTTGCACGCATAGACTCTTATGTTTCTTTCTGTTATAACAATAACAACTCACATTTTTGAGTGCTAACTATATACTTAACTACACTCTTCGAAGCACTTTATACATATTATGTCAATCCTCATGGTGACTGACCTCCTCCAACTCCACAGGAAGGAGAACCAAGATCAACAGCCCAAGGCTGACTCCCATGAGGTAGAAGCCAGACAACCCTCCTCTCTCTGCCATCTTTACTAATTCTGACACCAGTTTTCCCTCCCACAGCACTCTCTACTGAGTTCGATAATTCATTGCAATGGCCACACAGAACTCACAGACCATACTCACAACCATGGGGTTTACTAGGGAAGCAACAGTTACAATTCAGGCTCAGGATCACTTAGGATAGAGTTCTTCCACCAGGACAGCCTCTCCTCAGCTGTGCTTGCAGGCACGCCTCTTCCTGGCCCTCAGCCTCTGCCCAAAGGCACTCAGCTTTCTCCGTGGGCCAGGAAGCCCACTGAGACATCTTCTGCTGCCAGGTTTCTCCTGCTGGTCTGTCCTTCTTTGATGGTGGTAGACTTTCCTCTTTGCTCTGGAATTGGCTCTCTTTTAAGGCAAAACTGACCAATCCCCTTGGCAGGCCATAGTTACCCTACCACACAGTCACCTGAGTGAGAGTTACAAGACTATGGCTAGAAAGGCCACACAGAAGTAATTAATCCATCACAGTGAAATTAAGGAAAAATACTTTACTGTCCCCCATTTTATATATAACATATATAGAGCAGAACAAAAAAAAACTGTTGCCATCGAGTCAATTCCAACTCACAGTGACTCTATAGGGACAGAGTAGAACTGCCCCGTAGGGTTTCCAAGGAGTGGCTGGTGGATTCGAACTGCCCACCTTTTGGTTAGCAGCCAAGCTCTCTTAACCCTTAACCACTACGTCACCAGGGCTCCAAATATATATATATATATATATATATATATATATATATATATATATATATATATATATATATATATATATATATATATATATATATATATATATATATATATACATACACACACACACACATATAGATATGATTATATATGTATGTATGGAAACTGAGGGAGAGGGGTTAGTTAAGTTGCTAATGGCTTTCTCACTCCATCATTTATTTATTCCTTTAACCAACACTAGTAATACCCCTTTATGTTAGGCATTGGTCTCGGATCTAGGAATAAAGCTGCAAACAACAGACAAGTTCTTTGCTCTAGGAAAGCTTAAATTCTTCTAAGAGATATAATCAACAAATGAAAAACAGTAATACATAATTCCCAATACCGAAATAAGCTATGATAAACAAAATACTAAATATGGCGATAAAAATGGGAATAGAGAATGACTTTAGATTGGATAGTCAAGGAAGTTCTGAAGAAGTAAAATGAAGCTGAAATTTCTAGGCTGAAAAGGACCAACATAACACAATTTAAGGGAAGAGAGTTCCAGCCAGAGCAAACGTGTCACAGGAACCAACTGGACCAAAAAGGCCAGTGGACTTGGGGAATGGTGCACAACAGATAACAAGAAACAGTTCAATCAGCTGGTAAACAATGAACCCGAAACCCAGCTCCCTTGACTCTGGAACCTGCATTCTTACATAATAGCTAACATTTACCATTTTGACACTGAAAACTGTAAAACTCATAATATAGCTTATATCTGGAAGTGATAACAGGGAACAGTATTCAACTGTAATGACTTGATACACTAGTGCCTGGTGCTTAGTAGGCTCTTGAACATTGTTGAATAAGTGAATCAATAAATGAAGGATTGAAAAAAAAAAATAAGTGAAGGAATGGCCAGTAGTGTGGTATGCCATGGGTAACTGGCCAATAAAACAGTTGATAATATAAGTTTTTAAGCATTTTATTTTTTCTTGAGTATTATATTAAAGGCTCTGAGAAGTTCTATGATAAAGAAACTATCATCCAGTGGTGTTCTCATAAACTAGCTCTCTGGACAAAAAGTCTCTAATTTGTAATGTTTGCAAATTTCCACATGTCAATATTCCTATCATGGCCTATTTCAAACTACCAGTGTGAAAGGATGCAGAGCTGAAAAGAGACAAGCAGAATTAGCTCTTGTGAGCGGGTATAAACCAGCTCCAGCAAACTACTGCTTTATCATACCAGTATTTTTGAAACTTTTATGATGACCTAACCTTCCCCTGTGAAGTCCCTGGGTGTTGCAAACAGTTAAGTGCTCGACTACTATCGAAAGTCAGGCAGTTTGAACCCACTCAGAGGTGCCCAGAAGACAGGCCTGTCAATCTGCTTCCAAAAGATCATAGCCTTGAAAACCCTACAGAGCAGTTCTACTCTGCACATATGGGGTCACCATGAGTCAGAATCAACTAGACGGCAACTAGCAACAACAACAACAAACCTCTCCTCACTTTCTGTTTAACAACATGCTTATTTATAAAGCATAGAAAGGTTTTGCTGGGCACCTCTTTGTAAAAGCTGCCCTGTGTTGCATTACTCTCTTATTTTCATTTACATAAACTTTCTTGAGTGGTTAACAAGGGGGGGAAGTTATAGCTAGTGCATATTTCCAGGGGACAGTGTTTCCCAGACGTGAAATTGTTCTGTAATGTGTGTCACACATAAAATGTGTTGAGACCTAATGGTGTAAGAGAAGGCTCATCTAATCTAGTCCTTTTCTTTGAAGGCCCAGAAACTCACTCTTGTTAATGCCCAAAGAAGGTTAGGTCCTGAGTGTTTGACTAACTCATGTTAACTGAAGGTAATTTGATACTGAGAACTAAAAATGTCCTGTTGTCATTCATCACACCCACTGGGAAAGCAAATATGAATCAGAAGCTACCAACTGACTTACTATAAGATATAAAGCAACAAGGACTGAGTTTGAAGTCCACTGATCAAGCTATATTATCCATGTTAATAGCGCTGCAAGAGTTAGATGGTTATATACTTTAGCAGGAGCAGTACAAGATTATCTGATGTTCCCGTTTCACTTTAGGGATGATCTTGCCAGTGGCATTACTAGCTAAAGCTTTCTTCTCCTGACCAATATCAGTATGGTTTCTGCCAAAATTTGCTTATTATTTCTGTGTATATATATATACATATGTGTGTGTGTGTATATGCATATATATGCATATATTTATATTTAATCAAGTTCCTATCTATCTTACAGGTGTTGAAATATTCTCTCTTGGTTTTTTTTTTTTTTAAAGCCTTTATTTATTTATTTTTTTAAATTGTGCTTTAGGTGAAGTTTTACAGCTCAAGTGAGTTTCTCATTCATAAATTTATGCATACATTGTTTTATGACATTGGTTGCAATCCCTGCAACATGACAGCACACTTCTACTTTCCACCCCAGGTTTCCTGTGTCCATATGACCAGTTCCTGTCCCTTCCTGCCTTCTCATCCTGCCTCTGGTCAGAAACTGCTGATTTAGTCTCGTATATCTGATTGAACTAAGAAGCACACTCCTCACATGTATTATTTTTTCTTTTATAATCCTGTCTGAAGAGTGGGCTTCGGGAATGGTTTCGGTTCTCAGTATTTTTAATAACTTTGCTCTCATCCATTATATGTTATTCTCACTAATTCATAGTCAAATGACAATCTTCCCCTTTAATTTCCATGCTGTTGTTGGAAACTGTGGTTTTATTTATTCATTCAAAAATAGCAAATGTGCCTTAACTATGTGCCAGGTTTTGTGTGGAGCATTGGGAATACAATTGTCAGCAAGAGAGACATGATCCCTAACCTCATAGAGCTTATTGACCCTCTGGCTCTACAACCTGCTAGCTGCTAGCTCTCTGAAAGGGCAAATCACTTCATCTCTTAGGGCTCCAAACTGTATGAACAGGGGAAGTAGGGAGGAACTAGCTTCTTGAGGTGATGGTGCGTTTTTTGCATAATTAGAACAAAGGCTGTGTGTTGAGAAAGAATGGATGGCAATATTGTACCCAGATTACGTTGGAATCTGAGTGTCACTAGAGCACTCAACTACACAGAACAGAGCATTTTTTGATAGTTAAAAGGCCAGAGGAAGTAACTGTAATTTTCCTAACAAAGGAGTGACATGACAGTAACAGCATGTAGGAAATTCAATTTACTAGTATTTGAATGGATTAAATGTGGATAGACTGGCAATTGAGAGCTCAGGTATTAATATCCAATAAAGTTGGATTTCAAGCCAAGGGTCAATGCTTGCCAGCAGGACAGACTTGGACAAGTTACTTAATCTCTCCATGCCTCAGTTTCCTCATCTTTCTGTGCCTCAGTTTTCTGGTCTATAAAATTGGGATAATAATACTTACTCAGTAGGATCATTGTCAGACTTAGAAGTGTTCAGTCAGATTCTGGCATATAGTAAATCTCAGTAAGTGGTGACTGCCACCATCACCACTGTCACTGAATAAAATTAAAAAATGAGTTCAGAAGATTTTGGAATAATTAAATGATCTATGTAAGGCCTGTTGACAGTCTAGTTTGTTTCCTAGATTTCTAGCTTATATAGAAATAAGTAAATATTGTAAGTCAGTTGAAATTTAAATCAACAGAACATGAGTAGCAGTCTGGTGAAATAAATAAATATTATTAAGACTTTGTCATCTGTGGGAGATTGATTGCATCAGTGGGGCCAATTCTTCACCCCTTGTCATGGAACATTGGAGCTCCTCCCATCAAGAGACAGGACATAGTCTATCTATACCTATATCTCTATCAAGATCCATCTATATTATCTGTCTATCTATCCACCTCTATCTAACTGTCTGTTTATTTAACTGGCCAGTGAGGTGTTAATAGAAATAAGCTCACAAAGGCTTACAAAAGCAAATGTTCATTTCCACCTGTCCTCCCACACATTTGTCATTGCCATGAGATAGATATGTCTGGGCTATCCTGCAGCAGTTTGAGAGACATGTGGAGCAGAGCCAAATTGCTCCAGTCACCCCATCTGACAGCCAAGCAACCTCCAGACCTATAAGAAAGCCCAGCCAAGATGGAGAAAACTGACTCTGGATGTGTAACCTATAAACTTTCTTTGTATATTACTGAGATATGTGGTTATTTGTTACTCAACAATAACTAACTGATGCATTTCAGACAGATACAACATTAAATCCTAATAAGAAGAAGAAAAAAAAAAAAAAAGCAAAAACAATACCTACCTTGCAAGGTTGTTCTAAGGATAAAAACAGACAAGGTATGCAAAATGCAAAGTGCCTAACACTAAGAACACACTAACAGCTGGTTCCTGAGTCTGAAGAAGTCAACTTCCAAGAAATTTCTATAAGCTTCCCACAGTGCAATACATTTTAAAGTTTGTGATTACTATTTATTAGACCCAAAAAGAAAAGAAAATGCCACATTAGACCTCCTGGTGCTAGATTTCTCTATGTTTATAACTCCAAAATAGAGACTTCCTGTCTGAATTTTTACGTATTGCTTTAAAAGGCCTATTTTATATGACAGACATGAAAATAAGTTCCTCTTTAAACAATGAACTGCTCTAGATAAGACTTTACTTTCCCCCCATTAATGCAATGGTCTGATTGTCATTTACATAATGGACTCAAGCAGTCAGTGATTGGTTAAATTGCTCATTCTGCCTCTTGTCTGCAAGGCTTTTGTGTGAGCAAGCATCAAGCACAAAATCTGACTGCCATGGAATGTTAAACAGATATTTTCCTTTTTAAACTTTGTGATCTCAATTTCCTGGAGTTATCCAATAGAAAACTGATGCAAATTAAGAGCTTAATTCACAAAAATAATAGGTAGTATTTATACTGGCTTCCCATGAAGATGGCTTCGAAAAAGTATGGAAAGCACAGCTAGCACTCCCAAATGAGTACGTGTTCCTACAGTTTCATAAATATCCTTCTTGTTCTCTTCCAAATATTGACCTTTCTGTGCTGAATGCAAAGGTAAGCACAGGCACAAACAGGGTAGAATCATAACAGAAAGCTCTCTCTTTAGAACATATACATGCTTTGATGGGTTTTACTGCTTCATTTTTAGACATAGTGGAGAAAGAGGGACAGATTTATTCAGTCTGACTTATGCCTGCTGAATAGTGTGTTAAAAGGGCCAAGAAGCTGATAGGATTCTGGCCTTCTCAACATAACTGGCAAAAGATTTCTAGCATTCTAGAGAAAGTCATTAAAAAGGAGGTTCTCTGTTTTTTTGTTTGTGTTGTGTGTTTATTTTTGTTTTCTGTTTGTTCATTTGATTTGTTTTTGCTTTATGAGAGAAAGAAAGACTTGAAAAAGATAAATGGCTTTGCTATTCTTTAGTGCACTTCTGACAATCCTAAAAGCATTAAGGTAATGTTTCACCTTACCTCAATTAGTGAAAGTAGAGGTTTTCCCTAGAAATTTTGTAACCTTGGAGGCATTAGTAAAGAGGGGAATAGAGAAGTAAACCCAAAATGTTACTTGTACTTAGGAATATGGAAAACCAACATGAAAACAGCATAGCATCAACTTCCACACTGAACTGAACTCTGTTTTAGATGATCATTTGGCTGGGACAAGTTGTAGAGTCACATCAAGTTTATCAATGGCTTTTTATCTGTGAAATCTATGTTATGTTATATTTAACATAAATAGGCACTTAATAAGTACTTATTGAAATGAAATGAGGCTGGACTAGGCAGATACAAAGACAAATAATTGATCAGCTGTGTGGTAAGACAACATGGAGACAAATAGTTGGGTTCTTAGAAATATCCAGGGATTTGGCATATAATGGATAGAACAGCTGCTGATTGTTCATTTTGTGTGTGTGTGTGATAATTCTGGCAAGGTAAAATCATCAGTTGATGAGATCTTGGCTATAAGGAAGGTATTAACGTCCACTCTAGCTCTTATATCTAAAATGGATTCATTCATAAATGCATGAAGCAGATAGCAATACTTGTTCTGTCAAATTGCCCCAGACTATTCTCCACTTATATTCAATCCTCCATTCCTGCAGCTCTCATATTCTGAGCTCAGAATTTTGGCTGTTTTTGAAAACTAAACTATGTCAAATTGTTCATGTACAATTATTAGACTATTTGTGGTAAATCTTGGTTGTTCCTATGGAGATGAGAGATAGCTATCCCCTGATAACATCAATACCAGGATAGTAGGTAATAAAGACAAACAAACATACAAAAACAAGTGACTTAGCAAATTCAGCCACATAGAGATACATCTTAGAAGTGATACTTATTTTAAAAATAGTAACAGTAACAACTCAACAGCCTGTTCCGTACATTCAAAAGTGTCCTACTTCTCTGTCCTTTTAGGTGCTCTGAACATAATATGACTAACAGGTTCACTAGAGGAAGATGTAACAATCTAGAAACAGGATTCAGTTATCATCTGGCAAATAAAATTCTCTGACATCATAGCTGGATGCAGAACCATTTCAGAACTTAGCCCCAGGACCAACCTGAAGTGTTCAAGGGATGAAGGTCTCACTAGACATTCTATTCATGCTAGGGTGAGGTATGTCTCCAACATATTTTAAACATTGCATGAATCTTGAATATTACTAATTTGTAATCCTTGGAAACCTATTTTTTTTATATTTATTAAGTTAATTAACAAAACTGGTAAAGAGAGCTGACTCATAAAAACAACCTCTGGATCATCTCAGGGTATGAATTCCAGAACTATCTTTCTCCAAATTACTAATTCAAACACACAAACACACACACACACTTACACCATATTCTCTGCAAGTTTATAAATTATGTAACAGTTGTCCAAATTTTCTTCTGGACACCTTTTTCAACTTTCACAAATTTTGATCCTGCATGTTTTAGCTGTTAAATTTTGGTGTTCTATTTGGGTTCTGTTATGGTTTACAACTTTGATTTCAGCACTCACACCCCATTCTCTCCCCTCCCCCAAAGCCTTCTTTATCTCTATCCCTATAAAACCCTGTAGGTAAAGGCATCCTCAGTCCTCTTAGAGAGGCGGGGATACTGGAGAGAAGTATACAGTAAAACTTGTGAAAGATAGACCCTATGTAAGGCGGAAACCTGTCAGAGAAGGAAAACTCAAATATTTTCCACTAAAATGAGCAATAGAAAAGTGGTAAAACTATACTCTGTCAAAGGCAGAAAACAGGTGAAACCTGGATAAACAAGGCAGTCTTGTCAAGTTTGGGCTCTCACAAGTTTCACTGTACTTTTAATTACTTCCAGAATGTCAAAGATTAAAGTATGTGTAATTAGTAGCAAGAGTAAATAGTATTGAATGAAAAGAATTATTTAGGTATAGTGGAAAACACATACGTAGATTTTGGATTCAGTTACCCTTGAGTTTGAAACCTGACTTCATCACTTATTGGCAGTATGATCTCACGTATGGTTGGACCAATAAGCAACATCATGATAAACGGAGAAAAGATTGAAGTTGCCATGATTTCAACAATCAACACCCATGGAAGCAGCAGTCAAGAAATCAAACACATTGCATTGGACAAATCTGCTGCAAAAGACCTCTTTAAAGTGTTAAAAAACAAAGATGTCACTTTGAGGACTAAGGTGCCCCTGACCCAAGCCATAATATTTTCAATCACCTCATATGCATTCAAAAGCTAAACAATGAATAAGGAAAACTGAAGAAGAATTGATGCCTTTGAATTATTGTGTTGGTGAAGAATATTGAGCATACCATGGACTGCCAGAAGAAAGAATAAATCTGTTTTTGGAAGAAGTACAGCCAGAATGCTCCTTAGAAGTGAGGATGGTGAGATCTCATCTCACATACTTTGGACATGTTATCAGCAGGGATCAGTCCCTGGAGAAGGATATCATGCTTGGCAAAGTAGAGGGTCAGTAAAAGAGAGGAAGACCTTCAAGGAGATGGACTGACACAGTGGCTGCAACAATGAGTTCAAGCATAGCAACCATTGGGAGGATGGTGCAGGGTAGCATTTCCTTTTGATGTACACAGGGTCACTATGAGTCAGAACTGACTCAACGACACCTAACAACAACAATATGACCTTGTGCACATTGCTTCACCTCTTTAAATTTTAGTTTCCTCATCTTTAAAATGGGGATAATTTTTACTCACTAAATATCATAACATATTGCATACATGGAGCCCTGGTGGTGTAGCGGTTAAGTGTTCCGCTGCTAATCAAAAGGTCGGCAGTTCAAATTCACCAGCCGCTCCTGGGAAACCCTGTGGGGCACTTCTGCTCTGTCCTATAGGGTTGCTATGAGTCAGAATTGATTCAACAGCAACGGGTTTTATTGCATAAATAAAAATTAACACAAGGCTGAGTCCCAAAACGTGAACATTATTCATATCCCCACTTTCCCACTTCATTTTTCTGACACCAGCCACCCACATGGCACTCTCTCTGACCCTAACCACCGGAGTTAGGTCAGACCTCACAAATTAAAAGAACACTGTCCTTCAGATCAGCTGCCCGCACAACTTTTTCTATGACCCTCAGTCATCCACGACTGGGTCTTCACAAGTCAGAAGGACTCAGTCCTTCTGACTGCCAAGTAAGCAAAGACCAGCCTGCTTGCTCACTGCCCCCTGTGAGTCCAATAATTCACTAGAATGACTCACAGTACTCATGAAAAGGGATATTTCAGCTTGGAGTTTCATCTCCCCAGAGATGTACTACTGTGCTCCCATGTGCATCATAAATCAAGAAGCTCAAAGGCTGAGGCCTCATTGCATAGTCATGATCAATTGAAACGATGAATATGCATGATTGATTGCATTATGCCCCCTCCGTTCCTGAGATTTGTTTCCCTGTGTGGTCTTTGGGGAACCCTGGTGGTGCAGTGGTTATGAGTTATGGCTGCTAACCAAAAGGTCAGCAGTTCAAATCCACAGTCACTCCTTGGAAAACCTATGGGGCAGTTCTGCTCTGTCCTATAGGATCACTGTGAGTCAGAATCAACTGAGGACAATGGGATTTTTTTTTTTTTTTTTTTTTTTTTTTATGGTCTTTGGGATTCCCACTCATTTGCAATTGTTTAAGTGATGCCTGGCTGTTTTAAAAACAAAGGCACCTTGATTCCTCAAGTAATTCTGAGGGATATCTTTCAGGAACTGAAGACAAAGGCCAAGCCAAGTTCTTTGTATCATGCATATGTAAAGTATTAAGTAATGCCTGGCATATCCTAACTCAACCAATGGTATTTGTGGCAGTGTTTAGTAGTAGTATCATAGTAGCATTAGTCATTATTATTAGTGTTGTCAATCTTATTGTTTATCCTACAGATTAGATGTGAAATTGTAAGAAATCATTGAAATCCATAAAATAAAAAAAGTTTTTAATGACTACATAGAACTAATTGTTTTGTGAATTAGTTGTCTATATATAGTAGACTCTACTAGTAATTACTATCAGTCAGAGCTTTTATGTGTACAGAATGTTCATTGTACCAAAACCCATTGCTGTTGAGTTGATTCCGTGGCGTAGTGATTAAGTGATACAGCTGCTAACCAAAAGGTTGGCAGTTCAAATCCACCAGGAGCTCCTTGGAAACGCTATGGGCCAGTTCTACTCTGTCCTAGAGGGTCACTATGAGCTCATTGTAAGCTGGTCTTTAAAACCATACCTGTATGCTGTGATTATCTTCAGTAATGCTATCTTCATTCATAAAAGGCAACAAATGTAGGTTCGTATATGCATATATAGTATTACTTTATTTTATGTGTTGGTTGACTCCAAAGAGGAATACCAATAGGATCTTAGTAGGAGTATGGGTTATAGTCACAAAAGGAAACAATTTATGATTTTCACAATAGGCATTCTAGCACAGTGGTTATGAGCTTTACGGTTTGTATAGGGCGGATCAAGGTTGTAAACCTGACTCCATCTCTTACGATCCATGATACCTCAGTTGTAACATCAATAAAATGGGAAGACAATAAAGTTGTTGTGAAGATAAAATGAGATAGTGCACATAAAGCATTTAGCACAGTACCTGGCCCAAAGTAAATGCTAACTGCATTGATACTACAACCAAAGAGAACACCTGGAAATCTCTCAGATGCTTCACTGACATGTTAAAGTTGGTCTTTTTTTTTTTTTTTTTTTTTAATTGCTACAAGGAACATTTGGACTCATAGATAATTATCTAAATATCTGGTCATCAGGAAAATGTCTGAATGTAGATACACTTTTCATCAGGCACAAAGAAGAAAGTTTTCAATTAATCTCAGGTCATTGCAGGAGAGGTGCAATGCCATGGTCTAAAGAATATCCAGATGGAGACTGAGCTAAAGACCATCTGACCCACTAAAACACAGGCTCCACATTAACCAGCAACCAGTTGCTGTCGAGTCCATTCTGACTCATGGTGACCCCATGTGCTGCAGAGTAGAACTGTGCTCCATAGGGTTTTCAGCAGCTGACTTACTGGAAGTACATCTTCAAGCCTTTCTTCAGAGGTATCTCTGGGTAGACTTGAACCTCCAACCTTTCTGTGAATAGCTGAGCATGTTAACCATTTGAATCACCTGAGGACTCCAAGGATCTACCTTAGACTGTCTTAATCTCTCTTCTTAGATAGCTCCTATCAACTGATTATGGAAGGATAATGAGAATCTAGGGGGCCTGTGGAGACCATGTGGATAGAGGGCAGTGTCAATGGGGCACTGAGCCTTAGCCAAACAAAAGTCTCAGAGATGATCTCCAGTTCCAACAGCTGGAAAGTCTCCAATTTGTGTAGTCCGTGCACACTATAGGCATATATCATACGCTGGAGAAACTACAAGTGCCACTTATAAAAATAGCAACTATAATGATCAAAGCAAACACATGTTTACTTTTCCATGTATGTTCCGGGCACTGGGCTAAACACTCTTCTAACACTCACAGTTAGGTGCTACAACTTTCCTCATTTCTACAGATGACACTGAAGCTTAAGAAGTTCAATAACTGCTCAAAGTTGCAGAGCTCCCTGAGATTTGGATTCGGGTAGTCTGACTCCAGAAGTAAACTGATGTGCTACAGCACATCTTTTTTACACGTCTTCTTAACCATTAAGTGACAGGCCAAGACCACCAACAAATCCTAAAAACTCTGCTGTTGAAACCCTGCAGAAATGTGTGTTGTAACACAAAGACACTCTATACATTATAGTCAAGGCATTGCCCCAAACTAAAATAGTTAAAACAAACCTCAAACCCCCTTAAGATGGATTGAAAGCCCTTCAAAATCTTGCTCTTATTTTACTTTCTAGTCTCATCTCCCTCCATTAACCCCTCATACTTTTTATCCCAATCTTACCTTAGCCTGTGCTCGTGCAGTCAGTAGCCTGACTATAGGATAAATGGGTCTCTCTGATAACCAAGCCTTAGTGTTGTCCTCTGGCATTAGGGTTACACTTCTTATCAATTGGTGCAAATGGTTAACATGTTAGGCTACTAACTGAAATATTGGAGTCTGTAGTCCAACAGAGGTGCCTCAGAAGAAAAACCTGGTGCTCTACTTCTGAAAAATCAGCCATTGAAAACCCTATTGAACACAGTTCTACTCTGAAATACATAGGGTTGCCATGAATAGGAGCCAACTGGACAGCAACTGGTTACTGGTCTGATGAATTACATTTCCTAATATTTTACATCTTTTTGTAATAGCTGTGTGTAAACGAAGCAGGAACAGGAAGTGACTGGTGCATGCAAACCTTGGAGGATTCCTGAATTTAAAAACACTAAAGTAAGATTTTGGCGCAACTCAAAATGAGAAGAAACAGCTGCAAACATCCATTAATAATCTGAACCTGGAATGTATGAAGTATGAATCTAGAAAAATTGGAAATCGTCAAAAAGGAAATGGAACACATAAACATTGATATCCTAGGCATTAGTGAGCTGAAATGGACTGATATTGGCCATTCTGAATCAGATAATCATATGGTCTACTATACCTAAATGACAACTTGAAGAGGAATGGCGATGCATTCATTGTCAAAAAGAACATTTCAAGATCTATCCTGAAGTACAACTCTGTTACTGATAGGATAATATCCATAGCCTACAAGGAACACCAGTTAATACGACTATTATTCAAATTTACGCACCAACCACTAAGGCCAAAGATGAAGAAATAGAAGATTTTTACCAACCTCTGCAGTCTTACATTGATCAAACACGCAATCAGGGATTTATCAATAATTACCGGTGATTCGAATGCAAAAGCTGGAAACAAAGAAGGATCAGTAGTTGGAAAATATGGCCTTGGTGATAGAAACGATGCCAGAGATTGCATAATAAAATTTTGCAAGACCAACGACTTCATCGCAAATACCTTTTTTCACCAACATAAACCGTGACTATACACTTGGACCTCGCCAGCTGGAACACAAAGGAATCAAGTCGAATATATCTGTTGAAAAAGCTGATGGAAAAGCTCAATATTGTCAGTCAGAACAAAGCCGGGATTGACTGAGGAACAGACAATCAATTGCCCATGTGCAAGTTCAAGCTGAAACTGAAGAAAATTAGAACAAGTCCACTAAAGCCAAAGTATGACCTCGAGCATATCCCACCTGAATTTAGAGACCATCTCAAGAATAGATCTGTTGCGTTGAACCCTAATGACCTAAGACCAGGTGAGTTGTGGAATGACATCACACATGAAGAGAGCAAGAGATTATTAAAAAGACAGGAAAGAAAGAAAAGACCAAAATGGATATCAGAAGAGACTCTGAAACTTGCTCTTGAATGTCAAGTAGCTAAAGCAAAAGGAAGAAATGATGAAGTAAAAGAACTGAACAGAAGATTTCAAAGGGCGGCTCGAGAAGACAAAGTAAACTATTATAATGACATGTGCAAAGAGTTCAAGATAGAAAATCAAAAGGGAAAAACATGCTCGGCATTTCTCAAGCTGAAAGAACTGAAGAAAAAATTCAAGCCTCGAGTTGCAATAGTGAAGGATTCTACAGGGAAAATATTAAACAATGCAGGAAGCATCAAAAGAAGATGGAAGGAATACACAGAGTCATTATACCAAAAAGAATTGGCAGACATTCAACCATTTCAGGAGGTAGCATAAGATCAGCAATTGATGGTAGTGAAGGAAGAAGTCCAAGCTACCCTGAAGGCATTGGTGAAAAACAAGGCTCCAGGAACTGACAGAATACCAGTTCAGATGTTTCAACAAACGGATGTAGCACTTCAAGTGCCCACTCATCTATGCCAAGAAATTTGGAAGACTGCTACCTGGTCAACCAACTGGAAGAGATCTATATTTATGCCTAGTCCCAAGAAAGGTGATCCAACTGAATGCGGAAATTATTGAACAATATCATTAATATCACACGCAAGTAAAATTTTGCTGAAGGTCATTCAAAAGCGGCTGCAGCAGTATATCAACAGGGAACCTGCCAGAAATTTAAGTCAGATTCAGACGAGGACTTGGCAACATGGATATCATTGCTTATGTCATTTGGATCCTGGCTAAAAGCCGGGAATACCAGAAAGATGTTTACCTGTGTTTTATTGACTATGCAGAGGCATTCGACTGTGTGGTTCATAACAAATTATGTATAACATTGCAAAAAAATGGGACTTCCAGAACTCTTAATTGTGTTCATGAGGAACCTGCACACAGATCAAGAGGCAGTCATTCGAACAGAACAAGGGGATACTGCGGGGTTTAAAGTCAGGGAAAGTGTGTGTCAGGGTTGTATCCTTTTACCACATTCAAATCTGTATGCTGAGCAAATAATCCGAGAAGCTGGACTCTATGAAGAAGAACAGGGCATCAACACTGGAGGAAGATGCATTAACAATCTACTTTATGCAGATGACACAACCTTGCTTGCTGAAACTGACGAGGACTTGAAGCACTTACTGATGAAGATCAAAGGCTACAGCCTTAAGTATGGATTACACCTCAACATAAAGAAAACAAAAAGCGTCACAACTGGACCAATAATCAACATCATGATAAACAGAGAAAAGATTGAAGTTGTCAAGGATTTAATTTTACTTGGATCCATAATCAACACCCATGGAAGGAAGCAGCATTCAAGAAATCAAAAGACTCATTTCATTTGGCAAATCTGCTGCAAAAGACCTCTTTAAAGCGTTGAAAAGCAAAGATGTCACCTTGAAGACTAAGGTGCACCTGATCCAAGCCATGGTGTTTTCAGTCATTGCATATGCATGTGAAAGCTGGACAGTGAATAAAGAAGCCCAAAGAAGAATTGACGCTTTTGAATTTGGTGTTGGTGAAGAATATTGACTATACCATGGACTGCCAAAAGAATGAACAAATCTGTCTTGGAAGAAGTACGAACAGAATGCTCCTTAGAACCAAGGATGATGAGACTATGTCTCACATGCTTTGGACGTGTTATCAGGAGGGATCAATCCCTGGAGAAGAACATCATGCTTGGGAAAGTACAGGGTCGGCGAAAAAGAGGAAGATCCTCAACAAAATGGACTGACACAGTGACTGCAACAGTGGGCTCAAGCGTAACTATGATTTTGAGGATGGCGCAGGATGGGGCAGTGTTTCATTCTGTTGTACATAGGGTCGCTATGAGGTGGAACTGACTCAATGGCACCGAACAACAAAGTAAGATCTGAAGCCCTTGTGGCACAGTGGTCAGGAGTTCAGCTGCTAACCAAAATGTCAGCAGTTCGAATCCGCAGGCTGCTCCTTGGAAACCCTATGGGGCAGTTCTACTCTGTCCTGTAGGGCTGCTAAGAGCCAGAATCCATTTGATGGCAATGTTTTTTTTTTCCCCCTAAAGATTCAGGTTACTTACATAGATTATGGGATTTGGCATCAATCTACTTTCTAACATCTGAGTCTGGCTGTACAATTGCTGGTAAGCATCAGTCCCAGTCAGTTTTGAAGAGCCTGCCACCAGAGGCTTATTCATATTTCCTTTACAATTATCTATTGTTTATCTTGTGTGACTCCCATCTTGGAAATTACACAATTCTATTTAGATGGCCACTGCTGATCAATGATCACTTTGAACAGTATGAAGGTAGCCAGGGTAAGAAGGACAAGAGGAGATAGCAATAACTGGGAGTGTGTGTCTGAACATTTACAATGAATCATGGCTTTAGCATTTCAAGGGAGAAAAATGAGTAACAAAAGAAAAATGCACGAGTATCTTTTATTGTGAGTTTTTAAATTTTAACTTATTGAATGATGTATTTATCATTTAGGAAAATCTCCTGAAGGAGCTATTTAATAATATACAATTGTTTTACAGTTTTCAAAGTGTTCCCATCTCACAACCCGAGGAGGCTGACAAGGCAGGGCTTATCACTCCTACTTTATAAATAAGGAAAAACGCGAATACTGAGGTTAAATGATTTAGAACATTGAGCCTTTAAAACTTTTTATCTGTTAATTTTTCTGACATTTTCCCAATCTCTCTCTGTGCTTCCCCATACATTATTAGATATTAGAACGTGAACCTCAAAAATCTGGTCTTTATTAGGACAGAAAATCCACTTTCCAATGGGTCTAACATTTGCAAAATTGGTCTCTCTGTAGCTGGAAGATTATTTTGCCAATCCCTCTCTCTGCTTCTCCCTTGCAAGTTTGTGTTCACAATCGTAATCTTCCTTTTTCATAAGAAATAGAAGGCTTCAGAAGCCAAGGGGAGTAGAGGGTGAGAACATTCCCACAGCGTCTTGGTCTGCTTCCAGCCCCTAGAAAGATACCATTTTCAGTGTCATGCTTCCATTTTCCCTGGAGAGGTCCCACCTCTTTTCCCACACCCCTGCCTTCCCCAGTCTTGCAAGCTTGTGTCTGAATTGCCTCTGCTTGTCACTGCCTTTTCAAAAAACCTACGTGCTTATCTCAGGTATACCGTTACAAGTGCCTCATCTTTTCTACCTTTGTCATTGATACCAACCCCTGCTGTCAGGGTTGCGTATCAAGACTGCAATCTTTATATGTGTGTATATACATGTCTCTGTTCTCTGAACGAGGGAAAGCCTGGATGCTGGCCTTGAAGGATGTTTTATTACGATCCTAATTTTCCATTCTTGCTTCTTCTAAGAAACATAGAGGCAGATTGTTGATATTGACTGTAAGTGCTGTGATTCCAACATCGTTTGCTTAATAGAATCATTGCTCTGTCTTCACCTTAGATCAGGGCCCCATGACCTTGTGCCTATATTAGAACAATGGCCTCTTAACTGGCTTCCCTGCTTCTCTTCAAAAAGTGTTTGCAAACAATGGCAAATAGAGTTATCTTTCTGAAATGCAAATCTTCTCATGCTGTTTACCTGTTTAAAACCTTCTAGAGTATCCCAACAGTTTTTAGGATTAGAGTCCACATGCCATAGAATTAGGTCTAGAGCCTTCCACCCTGTGGTTTCTGTTTATCTCTTCAGCCTCATTCCTTTCCTTGTAATCTTCCTTTCATCTGTACTTCTTGCAATTTCCTAAACATGCTGTGCTGTCTCTTAACTCTGGGTGTTTGCACTTGTTGTCTTACTGTTTAGGATGCCCTTTATTCTGCCTGACCAAAATAAGCAAGCAAACAAACAAACAGAACAAACAAACCCATTGCCGTCATCGAGTCGATTCTGTCTCATAGTGACCCTATACGACAGAGTGGAATTGCTCCACAGGGTTTCCAAGAAGCGGCTGGTAGATTTGAACTGCTGACCTTTTGGTTTATAGCCGTAGCTCTTAACTACTGCACCACCAGGTCTCTGCCTGCCCACTCCTTTTTTATTCTTCAGGACTTACCCAGGCATCATCCTTCATGACCACACAAACACCGTGGGTCTAGGATAAGAATCCCTCGTCTGGGCTCCAAGAACCCCACAATTATCTGAATATTTCTTTGTAGTTTGATGGCACAGACTCTATATTATTAATCTCTGTTCACAGAATGGGCACTCAGCAAATTATTATTGAATGTATTTTTGACTTCTATGCTTAGCATATGAACATGCACAGTACCTTTTCTATAATCCCACCTGCTTAGAGATTCGGTTTTTGGTTTACTAGAGGTCAAGCAGGAATGCCAGCAAACTGGGAGTCAGAAGGTCCAGCTCCTATTGCTAACTCTCTAATCCCAAATAAATGAGTGAATTTTGGTGAGCCATTGTCTGGGCCTCTATTTCTTTCACATATTTTAAAATATATATTTATCAAGTCCACACTAGGTGCTGGAGTTGTTCCAGATACTGAGGTTGCAGTGATACGCAAAATAGGCAGAATCCTTTTCTCATGAAAATCACACTATTTGGGGACACACGCACACAAAAAAACAAATGAATAGGTATGTAGTATGTGTCAAGTTATTGCAAAAGTTATAAAAAAAGAAACAGGATAAAGAAGGTTAAAGAAGCACGATTTTAGAGATGATAGGCATCATTTCTGATGAGGTGATATTTGAGCAGAGACCTAAAGGAAGTAAGGGTGTGAGCACATGGGTTTTGGAGGAAAGAGAATTCCAAGCAGAGGGAACAGCTAGGTCAAAGACAGTGACGCAAGATCATGCTTAGCGTATTTCAGAAATAGCAAGGCCACCCGTGTGGTTGCAGCACAGTGAATGAAGAGCGAGTGATAAAAGACGAGGCCAAAGAGTTGGCAAGGAATTCGTCATGCAGGGCCTGTAGCTCACTGTGAGGTGTTTTATTTTTCTCTTAGATGGGAAGCCACTGGAGGATTTTGAGCAGATCTGAGACAAAATCTAATTACTTTTTTAAAGGATCACTTTGACTGCTCTCTGGAGTAGATTCTCGCAGGGTGTTATAGCTGAAGTCTTGGACTAGAATGGTAGCAGGAGAAGCAGTGAGAAAGAGTTGAACTCAAGATATATTTTGAAGGTTGATTTCATACGATGGCATTTTACTGATGAACTAAATGCGAGATGTGTGAGAAATAGAAAGATCAGTGATGACTCTAAAAATTTGGGCCATTTACTGAAATGGAAAGCTGTGAAAAGAGCAGATTTGAGGTGAATCAAAGGATCAGCATTAGATGTTAGGATATGTCATTACCTATATATACACACACATATACACATGCACAAGTGAATAAGTTGAGTCAGCAGTAAGATAACTGAGTCTGGAGAGTAGGTGAACTCAAAATTTGATATTAAAATTTGGAAGTCACCAAAATACAGACGAATTTAATGCCATGAGATTGGATAGAGTCATCAAGCGATTGACTGGAAGCAGAGATGATAAGGGGTAAAGAACTACCAGAGGAGACTGAAAAGGAGGGACCCGTGGAACAAGAATAAAACCAAGAGAAAATGTCCTAGAAACCCAGTGAAGACCTTTCAAGGAAGGAGTTATCAATTGTTTCAAATTTTGCTAATAGGTTGAATAAGATGAGGACTGTGACTTTACCCCTAAATCCAATAACCAGCAGTTTATTGATAACCTTGGCAAATACTACTTAGTTTAGTAGTGAATACAAACCTGATAGAAGTGAGTTTATTACTAAGTAGACACAGAGAATATAAACAATTCATGAAAGAGAACAGTAGGGTTAAGTAAATTTTAAATTCCCTTTCCTCTTCAATTTCTATGATTTATTATTATTATTATTATTCTATCCATGTTACATACCCCAGAACTTACATGAGTTGCCAGATCAGAACATTTGAGTTCAGCCCAAAATCCTGGACACTGAATTACCTTGAATGCACTTTATTTTTCCTTTGAGAATTCAGAAGGCACTTTAGCTTCTTTCAGAGCTCATGGCCATTTTTAGATGCATCACTTATCATTGTGCTGCAGAACTGGTGAAATGTCAGTTAATAGAATTCTAGGTAACAGAAAGCCTGTTGCATTATACTAACCTTGTCTTTTGCTTTGTTCTTTGTTCTGTTCTGTATTTTCTATCTTTGATGAATCCATCCATCCATCCATCCATCTATCCATCCATCCATCCACCCATCCATCCATCCTCTACTTATTCAACAGCATGGATATTTCAATATCCAAAGTTTTATCTGCCCTTTAGTAGGGGACACAGATGTGAAATCACTCTGGACCCATGGGAGAGTCTCCCAAAGCAGGTTTAAGTGACAAGCAGGCTCTGAGGGTAAGTCCAGAGCTATAAGAGAGTGGGAAAGATATGAAGAGAAGCTGAAGCAATACAGCCAGAAGACAATTTTAATCATAATCCCAGAGGAAATCTTGGATTGAAGTCATAAGCCTTGTGCTAAGCGTCAGACTCAAAGGGTGAGGTAAAGCTAGAGCCAGGATAACCCATCCCTATTCCACCAAAAATAAAAGAGGATACGGAAAAAGTTAGGTGCGGTGTACAGTCTCATTCAGGAAAAACAGTTTAAGATGAAGTCATTATGGGAGGATGCTAGAAGCCCACTTTTATGTTATGAAAGTTTATAGAACAGGGCAGGATTGATACTAAAAGGTATGTGCAGTACCAGAATCGAACATGATTGAAGTAATGAGGAGACTGGTTTGGTAAAGGTATGAGTAAGCTACATGTGAACACAGAGGAAGAAGTACTCAGTTTCTCCTTCTTTCCTTTATTTCCTCTTTTTCTAGTCTTCTTCCCTTTCTGAATCTACGTTTTTTATTTTTCTCACCCAGCTCAAAGAAAAATTTGATACAATCCATGATAATGAATTTCAGAAGAAAACATTTCTTTTTTTTAAACACAAAATTTAGCTTTAATATAAATTGAGCTATTCCTTTTAATTTAACATGATTTCTTAAGGTATGTATCTATTTTTTTCCAGAAGAAACAGATATTGCCAGAAGTGACATTCTTGACATTTTCTCAATGAGTAAATAACATTGTCTTATATTTAAAATGCAGACTTCAGCACAGCAGCACGGGTAAGCACAGTTAATACAAAACTGAGCAAATCAGAAAAATGGTCTACTTTTTTTCATACTTGTCATGGATTGAATTTTGTCCCCCCAAAAATTGTGTATCAATTTGGCTGGGTCACAATTCCCAGTATTGTGTGGTTGTCCTCCATTTTGTGATTGTAACTTTATGCTAAAGAGGATTAGGGTGAGATTGTAATACCCTTACCAAAGTCACATCCTTGATCCAATGTAAAGGGAGTTTCCCTGGGGTGTGGCCTGCACCACCTTATATCTTACGAGAGATAAAAGGAAAAGGAAACAAGCAGAGAGCGGGGACCTCATACCACCAAGAAAGCAGCGCCTGGAGCACAGTGCGTCCTTCGGACCTGAGGTTCCTGCGCTGAGATGCTCCCAGACCAAGGGAAGACTAATGACAAGGACCTTCCTCCAGAGCTGACAGAGAGGAAGAAGTCTTCCCCTGGAGGTAACACCCTGAATTTGGACTTGTAGCCTACTGGACTGTGAGAGAATAAATTTCTCTTTGTTAAAGACACCCACTTGCAGTATTTCTGTTATAGCACCACTAGATAACTAAGACAGTACTCTTTGTTACTTCAGCAGGACAAGGGAAATAATGATTTCAGTTATGTGTAGGGTTCAGAATCAAAGCCAGTGAAGCAGAACACAGTCAGGCAATCAAATGGAAAGGTACATGGCTACTACAGGGATAAACTTTCCCTATCAGAGAAAGAAGATCCTGACACTCATACCTGCCTTTCTGATATACCTGCCTTCCCATCAGACATTTAAGACAGTTTGAGCCATGGAGCAGATGTGCCTAGAGATATCAAATAGATACACTTGATAGGGGGAGCATGGAGCAAGATAGTTTTAAGTTCTTGAGAAAATTAAGTTGCAATGGAACTGAGAAGGCTTATTATGTGGAACTCTCCTCTTAGGATACAAATCTTCCTGAGGGAGTTCTCTGCTAGAGCCTTAAGGACTTTTACTCTGCTTGGGCAGATTCTGAGTCTGAAAATTGATTTCTCATTCCAAAATTGGTTAGGCTTTCCATCTTACTTTGGAAAAGAAGTTTCCAGAAGTTATGACGAAGAGAAAGAGATAAAGATATATTCAACCTCAGGGCCTGTCTCCAAATTAAAGGGGGAGTAGTTGTGCTTTGCTGATGAATTCTAAGACTAATTATTGAAGAATAAGGCCCCACTAAACTGTAGAATTATTTTACCTTTCCCGGTAGATTAGAATAAAATAATGTGGATATTCTGGCCAAAGGACTGGGGCTTCAGTCATTTTGAAAGAAAAGAAGGTGTTTGATTTTACAGAGTGCTACACTCTCTGGCTCGAAACATCCACCATTCTGGTGTGTTTTTGCCAGGTGCAGACTGGTGTCCTAGCCACAGGTTTCGTCTCTAGTTTGTGGCATAGCATTTCTGAGCCTCAGTTGCCCTCGTCCAAAAAAACACTGCTACTTCTATTTAACTCAGAGTTTGTTGTAACAACGTTTGTTAATCTAACTCCATGTTGGCCGCTAAATTTCTCAAGGGAAGGGACAATCTTAATCATCATGGAATCCCCAGCACCTGGCACACTGTTAATGTCAAATAAGTGCCTCTTAAAATAAAGGGCCAGGAATTATCATTATTACTGTTCTTATTATGGATTGGTTTTGTGCTCCTGAATGAACCCCTGTGTTTATTTGGTCTCCGCTCCCTGCTGTATTATTTTACCTACCACAAGCCAGCTTGAATCTTTGCAGACATTATACTCTAGAGCTATTGCTGCCCAATGTGGTATCCATTAGTCACATGTGCCTTCTGAGCACTTGAAATTAGCAAGTGCTAATTTATATATAATTTATGTATATATACTTATATACATATATATGTATATATATACATATATATATGTGTAAGTATATATAAATTAATATATCATTAATTTACATTTAAAAATTGCCAGCACAGTTATGGGAAAATTTTATGTGTACAACTTGGATGAGTAAATCTACTTTTTCTCTAAATTTTATGAAATTTAAATACAGATGAAGTATTTCTCAGGAAAATTTAGTATCCAAATTGAGGTGCTCTGTAAGTGTAAAATACACACCAGATCTTGAAGACTTACTGTGAAAAAAAGAGAAGTTAAAAACCTTATTAAAAATTCTACAGTGATTACATGTTGAAATGATGATAATTTGAATATGCTAGGTGAAATAAAACATACATAAAATTAATTTCATTTGTATATTCTTACATTTTAAATGTGGCTGCTAGGAAATTAAAAGTTACATGTATGTCTCAAATTATATTTTTATGGGACACTGCTGCTCAAGAGAGTCCTCATAGATGAACAGTTATGCTTTTATTTTGATCAATATCTTGAACTTGAAAGTCAGCTGAGTCTATCTGAGGTGATATTGATGATACTAATAATGACTGAGATGACAAAAATAGTATCTTAATCTCACTACCTATATGGAATTTTAGAGTTTACAAAGCATTCTTAACCTAGAACATTTTATTAAACCCTGTAAGTTGCAGTGATGAAATTCACTGAAACTCAGAGAATTGAAGTAACTTGCCCAAAGTTATTCTACCAGTCGTTTTTAATGTTACTTTAATCCGTATCTTAAGGAGACTTAGTTACCATTAGAAGTACCCAAGACAGGAATAAGAAATGCTGAGTGGTGCAAATGGTTAAGTGCTAGACTACTAAACAAAAGGTTGGCAGTTTGAACCCACCCAGAGGTGCCTTGGAAGAGAGGCCTGGAGAGCTGCTTCCTAAAGATTATAGCCTTAAAAACCCTTTGGAGCATAGTTTTACTCTGTAACACATGGGGTTCCCATGAGTCAGAATAAACTCGACAGCAACTGTTTTTGTTGTTTCATTTATTTATTTTTTAAATCAGGAATATACACTGCATTAATTAGTATTTGAAATATTCTATCCAAAAGCCCACTCTCCAGGTGGATGCTAGAATCTTTTCACTATATTTGTCTCCAGTCCTCACCAGAGGCTTTGTTAACAGGAGTAATGAATGCTAGAAATGGTTTTTCACTGGTGAAATGAATAGCACTGGAGATGTGTGGATTGGCTAGAAATATCAAACAGGTTCCCCCAACTTTGCCTGAACAAGAGTCTATGAAGCTCAATTGCTGTATCGTACAGAACAGTGACCAAAGTTTGGGATTCATAACTAGCCCTTTGTTAGGCCATTTTTCTGATGATTTTTATTTCACAAGATTACACCAAGAAGGGTAGAATCTTGCTGCTAGAATTTTGTCATTACTGTCTGGAGTGAATCTTTCACAGGTTCCGTAAGAGCACCTAAAATGATAGAGACCTGGGACTTCCTTTAGCTTACGACACATGTTGTATGACCATCACCATGTCTGCCTGCTAGTGAAAAACTGTTTATGTTGCAGAATTCAGTCTGAGATTTTTTTTTCATTGAAACATAATGCCTGGTGTTGGGGAAGGATACCTACAGCTTACACCTTCATTAAGTTTTGAAGGCTAATAATATCTACCAAAAAGAAACTGAAAATTGAAGATGAACAAATTGCCTGAGGTGGTCTGCAACATCATTATAGACTAATATTGAAGTTTCAGACTTTCCTTTGACCTAACTTCTGTCTTCTCCTCCAATGGCCCAAACTTGACCTTGCTCCTTAGTTCAGGTTCCTGACGTTTTGGCCTGACTCCATGGTTCACTGCCTTCCTGTCTGGAGGTCTCTTGGTTTTGTTCAAGTGCTAGTTCTACTGATGTTTCAGAAATGTAAACTTGTTGTTCTTCTTGACTCAGGGTGACCAGCAAGGGAGTTGGTACTGCCACACTCAAAGGATAATACTTTGGTGATGTTTTCCGCAATCAACCAAATGGAAGAGGTGGTAGTTTTCAAGAGGGAGTATGAGATGGGAGAGTCTTCTTGGGAGCCTTTCCACATTGTCTCTAGCAATAATTTTTAGCAGCCATCTCAGAAACTGGTAACAATGAAAAAAGAAAAGAATTGATACAAAGTAGGGCAACAGAGGATCAGAGCAGATTCCGTTAACTTGTGTTCAATATTGCCTATGTGTTGTGAGTTTTCATCACCTCAATTAATTTAAATATAAAATGGCCTCATGAAAAAGACATGACCATTTTAGTAGAGGCCAAGAGTGGCAAGTGGTAAAATAGATTCAATCCTGAGTCTAATGCTATGGCTTGATCTCTTTATTTTGTCTTCTGTCTAGAAACTGACCATTGCAGTTCAGTGCAATAAGCACTAGACTTTGAATTAGATTTGGATTCAAATTACAGGCACAGTATTCAAGATTCAAATATATTCACAATATGCAAGCTTTAAATTATAGGCACAATACTCAATCCTTACCTAACATCATTGTACATTTGTTCATTCATTCATTTTTTCCATTCATTCAACAAGTGATTGCTGATTGCCAAGCCCTGTGTTAAATACTTGGATGTTGTGAAGATCAATGAGATGCATCTCTGAAAGAACTTTTTTTTAAAAACAGCAAATTCTTAAGTGCTAATTTTTGTTTATTTTTTATTAGTAATACCACAATAGTCTGGAATGGTGTGGAGAAATACAGTTACCTTTATCTGGCTGCAAAAAATTACATTGGCACCCTCATCAGTCAGTCAGTTACCCAGGCCAGAAGCCACAGTGTCAGCTTAGGAAACACCTCTTTCCTCATGCCCAGATCATGTCTACAAGCTTAACTGTTTGACACCTGACCACCCCTCTCCACTCCCATGCTATTGTTTTGTTTAGGCTCTTGACCTGTCTTGAATGAGCAATTGCAATGATATCTTAACTGATTCATTGACCTAAACTGTAACATGTTCTCCATACTGCTGCCAGAGTTGAGACCCTTTCCTACTCCTTCACCTCATGAGCTTACTGATTTTTCAAAAATCGTCTCCACAGCTACTTCTTTTAGCTTGTATTTCTTAAACCTCTTACTTCCAATAGGTTAAATTGACCAATCACACACTCATCCCTTTTGTTATCCTTATAGCGACCCTATATGACAGAGTAGAACTGCCCCATAGGGTTTCCAAGGAGCGGCTGGTGGATTCAAACTGCCAACCTTTTGGTTAGCAGCCGAGCTCTTAACCACTGCGCCACCAGGGCTCCTTGTTATCCTTACATTAGCAAAAAACATGATGCTACTATAGCACTAGCAATACTTGACTGCACTTATTTATTTGCAAAGCATCTTCCCTTGCTAAACTGTATACTCCTTGGGATCAAGAGCTGCTCTTTATTCATCCCCAGTGCCTGGCACACAGCTGGCACTCAGAACATGTTTACCGAAAAACGAATAAATAATCTTATCATTGCTTAAAATCTTTCAGTGTGTGCCCTTTTCTACAAAATAAAACCTGAACTCATTTCGGTGGTATGCCATACTCTTCCTCACAAAGTCCTTGCTTAATCTATAGCTTCTTCCTTTGCTACCTCCATACATTTATTCATGACCTTTTTATACTAAAATATAAGCACTTCACCAAATGGGCCTTAGTGTTTCAGGCTTCCAAACTTTGACTTATGCTGTCCACTGGACTTGAGCTGTCCCTAAACCTCTCTACACAACTGGAGTTATCCCTAGCCAGAGTTGTCCTTGGCCTTACGCAACCAGTATCTCCTTCCTCTACATACCCCATTTTTTTAATCCCACCATACCCTGACCAAACCCAGGTGGTAAAAACAATTAAGCACTTAACTACTAACCAAAAAGTTGGTGGTTCAAACTCACCCAGTGGCACTGTGGGAGAAAGACCTGGTTATCTGCTTCCATAAAGATTGCAACCTGGAAGACCCTATGGAGTGGTTCTTTCTGTTACATGGGGTTGCTATGAGTCAAAAACGACTCAATTGCACCCAGCAACCTACTCTGACCAGTAGAACTAACCACTTGCCTTTTTGAGATCCACTTTAAACTCTGCCTATTTTCATCCATAGCACTTGTAGCAGTTCATTGCTCTAATTTGCTTGTGTACCTGTCTTGCCAACCAACATGTGAGAAATTTGAGGGCAAGGACTGAACCTTATTTGTCTCTATATCTCCAGCAGCTATCACATAGTAAGCACTCAACAAATATTTTGGGGGGGGGGGGGGAATGAATGAATGACTAAGTTAATAATCAGGAAGAGGTCAAATGATCACTCACACTATGGCTTCTCACTCCCTTCTGCCTCTTTCCCTATATACAGTTAGCATTTTCTCTTTCTTTCCTTTCTGATTCTTACTCTATCTTGATAGTCCTCAGCCATTCTTAAGCAGAGATTTTAATGACTGTAGTTCACAGCTGAACTATTTCAGGGTCTGGTCAGTCATGCCATCCCTGTATTAAGGGCCAGATGAGAAAGGGCTTGTGGGAGTTCTTTGTTACCTACAGATCTAAAGAGAAAGGGTGTGCTGAAATATAGGCCAAGCTTTAAGAAAACAAATCTAAAATGAGCCCGGCCCATTTTATACCCTGAGCCTTGCCATTTCTGCCTCTCTCCAGCTGGAATTCTCAAAGGCTTCCCTGCCTTCCATGCTCAGACACTCCCTGGCTCTCAGATCTTTGGAGGATGAACAGGACTCCAGCTGTTTTTTGTTGTTGGCTGTTGTTGTTAGCTTCCATCAAGATGACTCCAACTCATGTCAACCTTATGTACAACAGAAGGAAATGTTGCCCAGTCCTGCATCATCCTCACAATTGCCAGCATGTTCAAGTTCACTGTTGCAGCTATTGTGCCAATCCATTTCACCGAGGGTCTCCCTTGCCTTTGTTCGTCCTCTACTTCACCAAACATGATGTTTTCCTCTAGTGATGGATGTGTCCATATCAAGTGAGTCTGACAATATTCTGTTGTGATCTACAAGGTTATCATTGACTAATTATCAGAGGTAGACCACCAGACCTTTCTTCCTAGTCTGTCTTAGTCTGGAAACCCCACTGAAACTTGTCCACCATGGGTGAACCTGCAGATGTTTGAAATGCCGGTGGCATAGCTTCCAGCATCATAGCAACAACTGACAGACGGGTGGTGGAGCTGTGTTTTAGCCCTGTTTCTAATTGCCTCTTAAGGCTTTGCCTCAAGTATCAGAATTGCAAATACCACCCACTTTTATGGCCGCATCTTGACTACATCCTGTCTTTATGACTGCCTGGTGGAAGCAGTGTGGATAGGCCACTGCACCCTCCAGAAAATGTGAGTGCTCAGTGCTTATGCTTTCCAAGAGAAGAGACCGTGAGTGAGCTTTCTGCAAATCCCTTACACTTAGTGAGCTCACTTGACATTCCCGTTCTAGGTGGGCTGGAGCTGGCACACAGCAGCACCAGCATTTCCTCTGTTGCTAGCATGTAATTAAATGCTTTGTGAAGCATTTGGGGACGTTCAGCTATGTGAAAAACATCACAGAAACAGAGGTTGCCTTTGCCTTTGTTCTTTAATCTGAAGTGGCTTGTTTTCTACATCCATTCAGTAATTCTTTCTTCAGGTAGTTATTGGTTTCAGGGAAGAATGAGTTGGACAATCAAATAGAGATTTTGTTATTTCAAATTGAGAAATCTCTGATAAATAATTTTGAAATATCAGCTTCTAAGGACATCCCTTTAATTTTGCAAGGAGAGCAAAGGCTATTCATTCTCTGTCTCTTATTTCTACTCTTTAACACTGCCTGGTACATCAGTAATAGGCTGCAGTCTCAGGTCAACCTAATTTCGAGCAGTCCCTGGCTTTCCCAGCCCCTCTCAGACACTGCAGGCTCATGCCTACCTCTCTCCCTGAACACAATTGTGGTGAAATCAGAGGCCATATAAGAAGGTCTATCTCCATCATCCACCACCCATCTGTCAGTTTGTCATACTGTGGAGGCTTGTATGTTGCTATGATACTGGAAGCTATGCCACTAGTATTTCAAATACCAGCAGGGTCACCTATGGTGGACAGGTTTCAGTGGATATTCCATACTAGTCAGACTAGGAAGAAAGGCCTGATGATCTACTTCTGAAATCAGCCAGTGAAAACCTTATGGGTCATAACAGAATGTTGTCCTATGTAGCGCTGGAAGATGAGCCCCTGGATTGGAAGGCTCTATATAATAACTACAACAATGACTCAAACATACCAGTGATCATGCAGATGGTACAGGACTAGGCAATTTCCATTCTGTTTTACACTCAGTCACCGTGAGTTGGAGCAGACTCAACGGCAACTAACAACAACAGCTATCATATGATGGGTTTTGGATTAGATCGTGCAGCCAACAGACCCAGTTTCTACTGTTCCAGGTAAGCTCTTGGTTGAGCCCAGGTAGCTTCTGAATCACAGTATGTTCTCCTCCCCACTTCATACACCACATAACTCTTATATTTCCAGAGCTACAAGGTACTTCCTCTGGTTTCTTTGCCTATGGTTCTAGCTGCGTGATAAAATAATGATGTTTCCTAGAACCTGAACTGGTTTGAAATCTGCCCAGCTTTTACCAGCTGATAATTCTCCTCTCCTTAGTGCCCCTTAATTTCCTGTCCAAGACTGTGAGATTCATGGCATCACCCTCAGAACACTACCATCCACTGGATTGTATTAATTGCACGCCACCCACAGTGTCTCACAGGCTACATCTGAAATTCTTCCTTCCTCCTTGTTCCACAGGGACAGAGTACTGAGGTCTGCCCGAACCATGCCAGGGCTTGCACACCGACCAGAGTCAGTCTTACAGGGCCAGGCCCTGTCTCCTTTAATTCTAGCTTCTTCCTTCTCCTCAGCTGCACTTGTTGCCAAGAGCTAAGTATGCTATGTATGACAGGTCTCAGCTTAGAAGAGTCAACTACCTTTTCCACAGGAAAATAGAGTCCCTTTTATATGTCAAATATATCTTCAACATTAAAAAATTCTAGTTGAATTATCTTCAAATTTGCAGACCTGGGCATATTTATAACTATGCTTAAGATATTTAGAAATCCTACCCTTTGTTATCTTGTTACTTGTTTTGTTGAAAATAATGCTTTAGGTGGGTGGCTATAAGTGTGTGTGTGTGTATGCACACACACATGTTT
Organism: Dugong dugon; assembly: GCA_030035585.1. Classification (NCBI taxonomy): domain Eukaryota; kingdom Metazoa; phylum Chordata; class Mammalia; order Sirenia; family Dugongidae; genus Dugong; species Dugong dugon. The sequence goes on from CM057462.1 coordinate 98,551,574, forward strand.
AAAACACATGATAAATGTATATTTGCATATACTATATAAATATATATGTATGTATATATATGTATATGTGTGTATGTATCTATATCTCTATATAATAGAATGCTAGAATCCTGGTTTTAAAAAATCATAAAAGAGGATAAGAATAGCATTAATACTTCATCCTTGCCTGTATAGCAATATTATTTCATAAAGACAATTATACATATTTCCTCAATTAAAGGACCACAATACCAATAGTCTGACTACATCATAGTATACATGAAACATAAAGTAAGGCAACAATGTCCCAGTAAGTCAAAGAAAAGGGAGCAAAGGGAGCCGCCTCTGCTTTGCCAGAGGAGGCACAGACAAAATTTGTGACAATGCTTAATCATGCCCTTTGCATCAACTCAGCCTGGATTACATAAGAAGAATAATGCTCCCACCAGACGGGCAACTTCATCTAGAAATAATATTCTACCATACCTAGGGGGTACAGTAGCTATTTGCTCATATAGGAGGGCAAAGATAACTCTTCCATGTGCCAGCAATCATAAGTTTACTACATTCTGAAAGATCATATGGGAAGTTTCTAAAGGACCCTTTAGGTTTGAGTTATTGTGCTAGATAGCACATTATGTCACATTAGATTCAGCAAGGAGATGACACTGTTCTATAAACACACCTGAAATGTGTTTAAGGAGGAAAGATGTTTTGTTCTGCTGTGTATATTTTCACCAAAAATAAAATAAATATTTAAAAAAGAGGAAAATCTTCAAAGTCGCTATTTAAAAACATGATCCCTAATGAGATGGTTATATTTTTATATACAACTTTTGAAATAGGATTAAACAACAGTATTAGAGAGAGATGCTGTGTGGCTGTGAGAAAGCCACTTAACTTCTCTGAATCTCAGTTTCTGTGTTTATAATAAGGAGATAATAATGTCTACTTACCCACAAGGCTATCATCAATGTTGAATGAGTTAATGCATACATAACACCTAATAGGATGTGGCAAATAATAGTCATTCTATAAATGTTAGCAACTTTCCCATTCGCTTACACGTGAAATTTGAGGTGATCTTGGCAGCAGTCACCTCTACAAGCAGTGTTGTACCCAAAGATCAAGTCTGGTCTGGGTGGACCTATCACTGTATTGACTGCCATCTGGACTAAGCCTCCAATCTGAATTGGTTTAAAACAATTCTGACTGCTTTCCCATTTGATAATAACTCATATCACACTACAATGATTGTAATAATGGCCTCCTTTTACTGACAATTGTACTGTGTGCATTATATTTCTACACCTAAAATCTCTGAAAGATGGGAATATATTCCCCTCATGTTGCAAATGAATAAGTTGAAGCACCATTAGGTTAGGAGATATATCCAAGGCTATAGCTAACAAGCGCCAGAGCTGGTAAAGAAGCAGTGGTGCCAGCTCCTCGACACGTTCATTTCTGCTGCAGCATATGGCCTCTCTTTTGCTTTCTCATCTATCTATTTCACTAGTCTATAAGACAGGGCCTATGCTATATTCACACTATTGTCTTTATTGCATGATATGGTTCCAGGCACAAAGTAGATCATAAATAATAGCATGAAAGAAGAATAAACTATATGACCCAATTAATGATGAAATTCACTTCAGCTCAGTAAATCCTTCTTCATGAAGGTCTACACAATAAAAAGAGTCGATTCTGACTCATAGCAACCCTGGAGGACAGAGTAGAATTGCCCCACAGGGTTTCCAAGGAGCAACTGATGGATTTGAACTGCTGACCTTTTGGTTAACAGCCAAGCTCTTAGCCGCTGGGCCACCAGGGATCTCACTGTTGTAGTAGTTGTTGTTATATGTGATAGAGTCGATTCCAACTCATAGCAACCCCATGGGACACAGTAGAACTGCCCCCATAGGGTTTTCTAGGCTGTAAACTTTACAGGAACAGATCCCCATGTCTTTCTCCTGAAGAGCTGCTGGATAGGTTCGAACCACTAACGTTTTGCCAACCAACTGAGTTAAGAGTGATACAAAGTGTTTTGGGTGTGCAGAGAAAAGATTCCTGGATTCCGCTTCTGATAGTCAGAAAAGTATCCGTGGAAAAGTGACTTCTGACTTGGGCTTTAAAGGATGAGCAGAATTTCAATAGGTGACGATAAAGCAAATGACATTCTGAGCAGAGGGGGATATATCAGCAAACTAGAAAGAGTAGTTGGTATGCATAAAGGATGTGCATAGAGATAATTGAGGTTGAATCAGGGACTTTCTAAAAATCCCGAAGTGACTTAAACTTGCTTCACTGAAACCAGAGTAAACGCAGAAACTGAGCATTTTTACTTCATCTTCAGGCGTCAAAAACAACGGCCAACTTTTATCAAAAACATACCATTATCTCTGCCCTTGCAAGGCATGACAGGGAAAAGTCAGCGCTTACTTTTGACTTCTGTAGAACTAGCTGAGTTTGAATCAGATGGAGGAAGCAACAAAGGATATGCTCAAAGAGAAGGAAAGGAGGAAGATCAAAGAAATCCTTGAAGTGTTAATTGTAATTACTGAAAAAAATGTAACATGAAGCTGAAAGTAAGATGATATGCTATAAATAGCATTTGAATGCAGAATATTAGAAGGTCAGAGATAGGGCTCCAGGAGGTAAAAATTGCACATAAATTCAGACTAAGAAATAAGGTTATGTAATAAATTCAGAGGAAGATGAGATAAGATGAATGTAGAGCTAGGAGTTAAAGTTCCCCTTTGTGAGTTAACCCAGTTAAATAAAAAGAGTACGGTTAAAATCAGCTCTCTCTGCAGAAGCCATTAGAAAGTAAAATGGCTCCCAAAACAAAGTAGGGAGAGCAGAGATTTTGTGAATCCAGAATCAACAGACCATCGTGTGGTTTAAGAAGGTGGGGCATATAAAGGAAAATGTGTAAACTCTGGTATAGCGTATGTTGAAATGTGCATATTGTTCGCAGCTCTTATTTCAATTGTGTGAACAATTAAGTCATGTCACTTAACCTCCTTGACCCTCAGTTTCCACATCTGCGTAATTGTTGTCAGTATACTCTTTGAGGTAGTGTAGGAGTGTGGGCTCAGGAACCAGACTGGTTCAACTTAGCATCTGTGAACTTTGGGTGAGACTATTCATCTATTGGAGCCCTGGTGGTGAAGTGTTTAAGAGCCATGGCTGCTAATCAGGATGGCAGTTCAAATTCACCAGCTGCTACCTGGAAACCCTATGGGGCAGTTCTACTCTGTCCTATAGGGTCACTAAGTTGGAATTAGCGGCAATTGTTTTTTCTTTAATTAATCTATTTGCCTCATTTTCTTTACCTGTAAAATGTAAATAATAACTTGTATTCCTCATCATTGATAAAAATTATTCCCAGGTGATGGGAAAAAAAATAAAAACCTTTCAAAACTAATAGAAGAAAATATCATTATAATCTCAGGATTGGGAAGGATTTTTTGCAACAAGAAACAAAAATTATAAATCCTAGACAGATGGATATATTTGACTACATTAGAATTAATTACAAAAGACACTGTAAAAAGAATGAAAATAAAAACCATAAACTGGGAGATGATATTAACATAAAATATTGATATTCAAGATATAGTTTAAATAAAAAAAATCTCTTACAAATATATAACATAAATGACAATCAATCCATTATACCAAAAAGGAAGAAAGTGAGTTATTAACAACACCTTCAAGATAGTGGTTCCTCTGGAGATAGGGTGGGAGATGAGACAGATACATGTTCTACTTCTTAAGCTGCGTGGTAGACACTTGGGTGTTTGTTGTATCATTAGTCACATCTGTGCACTCTTTTGAAAATACATTTTTAAATGGCAGTTATAACAACTACCTAACTCATACAGTTGTTATGAGAATTAAATAAGTTATTTAGAACAATGTCTGGAACACTGTTATTGTTAGTTGCTGTTGAGCTGGCTTCCACTCAGGGCTTCAGCTTTGCCTATGTATAACAGAATGAAACATTTCCTGGTCCTGTGCTATCTACATGATTGTTGGTATGTTTGAGCCCATTGCTGCAGCTATTGTGTCAGCCCATTTCATTGACATTTTCCCTTGTTTTCATTGGCCCTCTCCTTTACCAAACAATATACCCTTTCCTGGTGATTGAAGATAGTTGGTACTCAATAAATGTCAATTATTATTATGAAGAACAATTGACACCTTTGAATTATGGTGTTGGCAAAGAATATAGAATATACCATGCACTGCCAGAAGAAAAAACAAATCTGTCTTGGAAGAAGTAGGGGTGGAAAGTTCCTTGGAAGCGAGGACAGTGAGACTTCATCGCATGTACTTTGGACACATTATCAAGGGGGACCAGTACCTGGAGAAGGATATCATACTTGGTAGAGGGTCAGCGAAAAAGAGGATGGTTTGACACGGTGGCTGTAACACTAGGCTCAAGCATAACAGTTGTGAGGATGGCACAGGAGTGGGCAGTATTTTGTTCTGTTGTACATAGGGTAGTTATGAGTCAGAACTGAAGTGACGACACTTAACAACATTATTGTTATTATTAAAAGATTAAAAACATTTTAGGAAACGCTGGTGGTGGAGTGGTTAAGAGCTATGGCTGCTAACCAAAAGGTCAGCAGCTTGAATCCACCAGGCGCTCCTTGGAAACTCCATGGGGCAGTTCTACTCTGTCTTTTAGGGTCACTATGATTCAGAATCAACTTGATGGCAATGGGTTTGTCTGTTTTTTTAATGAAAGATACCTATTATATTCAAAGGAAGATGGATGACAAAGCTAGGGGGCCTAACTTATGGCATAAATAGAATATCAAACATAACTAAAAATGTACAAACAGCAGAAGCTGAACTAAATAATGGAAACTCCTGAAAATTAAACACTTTAGCTCATCAAAATACTTCTCCAAAAAGAGTAAAAAGAGAACCTACAGACTGGGAAAAAAATTTTGGCTATGACATATTCAACAAGGGGCTAATCTAAAAATTTATAGAAAACTTTAAAACATCAACAAACAATCCAATTAAAAAATAGGCAAAGACATAAACAGAAACTTTACCAAATACATTCAGGTGGCTGACAAACACATGAAGAGATGCTCGCGATCATCAGCCATTGTTAGGTGACATCCAGTTGGTTTCAACTCATAGCAACTCTATGTACAACAGAACGAAACACTGCCCCATCCTGTGCCATCCTCACAATCTTTGCCATGCTGGAAACTATTGTTGCATCCACTGTGTCAATCCAACTCATTGAGGATCTTCCTCTTTTTCACTGACCTTCCACCTTACCAAGCATGATTTCCTTCTCCAGGGACTGGTCCCTCCTAATACCTTGTCCAAAATACATGAGACAAAGACTCGCCATCCTTGCTTCCAAGGAGCATTCTAGCTGTACTTCTTCCAATACTGATTTGTTCATTCTTCTGCCAGTCCATGGTATATACAATATTCTTCCCCAACATCGTAATTCAAAGGCATCAATTCTTCTTCGGTCTTCCTTATTCATTGTCCAGCTTTCCCACACATATGAAGCAATTGAAAATACCATGGCTTGGATCATGTGCACCTTTGTTCTCAAAGTGACATCCTCGCTTTTCAACACTTTGAAGAAGTCTTTTGCAGCAGATTTGCCAAATGCAATATGTCATCAGATTTCTTGACTGCTGCTTCCATGGACATTGATTGTGGATCCAAGTAAAATGAAATCCTTGACAACTTCAATCTTTTCTCTATCGTGATGTTGCTTATTGGTCCAGTTGTGAGATTTTTGTTTTCTTTATGTTGAAATATAATCCATACTACAGGCTGTAGTCTTTGATTTTCATCAGTAAGTGCTTCAAGTCCTCTTCACTTACAGCAAGCAAGGTTGTGTCATCTGCATAATGCAGGTTGTTAATGCATCTTCCTCCAAACTTGATGCCCCGTTCTTCATCATAGAGTCCACCTTCTCCGATTATTTGCTCAGCATGTGGATTGAATATATATGGTGAAAGGATACAATCTTGAAGCACATCTTTCCTGAAAGCACACCTTTCCTGACTTAAACCACTAAATCTCCCCTTGTTCTATTCCAGCAACTGCCTCTTGGTCTATATACAGGTTCTGAATGAGCACAATTAAGTGTTCTGGAATTCATATTCTTTGCAATGTTATCCATAATTTATTATGATCCACACGTTGAATGCCTTTGCATAGTCAATAAAACACAGGTAAACATCTTTCTGGTATTCTCTGCTTTCAGCCAAGATCCATCTGACATCAGCAATAATAACCCTCATTCCACATCCTCTTCTGAATCTGACTTGAACTTCTAGCAGTTCCCTGTTGATGTACTACTGCAGCCGCTTTTGAATGATCATCAACAAAATTTTACTTGTGTGTGATATTAATGATATTGTTTGATAATTTCCACATTTTGTTGGATCATCTTTATTTGCAGTGGGCATGAATATGGATCTCTTCCAGTCAGTTGACCAGGAAGCTGTCTTCCAAATTTCTTGACATAGACGAAATGTGCGCCTCCAAGGTTGTATCCGTTTGTTGAAACACCTCAACTGGTATTCTGTTAATTCCTGGAGTCTTGTTTTTCACTATTCCCTTCAGTGCTGCTTAGACGTCTTCCTTCAGTACCAAAAGTTCTTTTTTTTTTTAAATATTTTTTTTTATTGTTGTAGTTTACGTGAAAGTTTACATTTCAAGTTAGTCTCTTATACAAAAATTTATACATACATTATTATGTGACCCTAATTGCTCTCCCTATACTGCGACAGCACACATCTCCTTTCTACCCCTGATTTCCCATGTCCATTCAACCAGCTACTAACACTCTGCCTTCTCATTTCACCTCTGGACAAAAGCTGCTTGTTTAGTCTCATGTATCTACTTGAGCTAAGAAGCACACTCTTCATGAGTATCATTTTATGTCCAGTCTAATCTTTCTCTGAAGAGTTGGCCTCGGGAATTGTTTTAGTTCTGAATTAACAGAGAGTCCAAAGGCCATGCTTTCTGGGGTTCCTCCAGTCTCAGTTAGACCATTAAGTCTGGTCTTTTTACTAGAATTTGAGTTCTGCACCCCACCTTTCTCCTTCTCCATCAGGGACTCTCTCTTGTGTTCCCTGTCAGGGCGGTCAGTAGCTCTTCTGGCCTCAGGCTGATGAAGTCTCTGGTTTATGTGGCCCTTTCTGTCTCTTGGGCTAATATTTTCTTTGGGTCTTTGGTGTTCTTCATTCTCCTTTACTCCAGAGGGTTGAGACCAATTGATGCATCTTAGATGGCTGCTTGCTAACTTTAGATGGCTGCTTGCTAACTTTTAAGACCCCAGACGCCACTCACCAAAGTGGGATACACAACATTGTCTTTATAAACTTTGTTACGCCAATTGACCTGGATGTCCCCTGAAACAATGGTCCCCAGACCCCTGCCCCTGATACTCTGTACCTCAAAGTGTTTGATTGTATTCAGGAAATTTCTTGATTATATGTAATTACCATCAGTTCTTGATCATATGCTACCTCCTGAAATGGCTGAACATCAACCAATTCCTTTTGGTATAGTGACTCTGTGTATTCCTTCCATCTTCTTTTCATGCTTCCTGTGTAATTCAATATTTTGCCCACAGAATCCTTCAGTATTTCAACTTGAGGCTTGATTTTTCTCTTCAGTTCTTTAAGCTTGAGAAATGCCAAGTGTGTTCTTCCCTTTTTGTTTTCCAACTCCAGGTCTTGGCACATTTCATTACAATTCTGTACTTTGTCTCCTCAAGACACACTTCAAAATATTCTGTTCGGCTCTTTTACTTCATCATGTCTTCCATTTGCTTTTGCTACTATACATTCAAGAGTAAGTTTCAGAATCTCTTCTGATATCCATTTTTTTTCTTTTCTGTCTTTTTAATGGTGCTTTGCTTTCTTCATGTATGATGTCCTTGATATCATTCCACAACTTGTCTAATCTTTAGTCATTTGTAATCAATGCATCAAATCTATTCTTGAGATGCTCTCTAAAATCAGGTGGAATATACTCAAGTTGTGTTTTGGCTATTAGAAAGATGCAAATCAAAACTACAATGAGATACCCTCTCACCCGGACAATAATGGTATTAATCAAAAAAACAGAAAATAACAAATGTTGGCAACATTGTGGGGTGTTTGGAACTCTTAAATACTGCTGGTGGGAATGTAAAATGATACAACCACTACGGAAAATGGTATGACACTTCCTTAAAAACTTGAAATAGAAATAACATGTGATTCAGCAATCCCACTCCTAAGTATATACCTTAAATAAATAAAAATATAGGTATAGACAAATGAACACCGATGTTCATTACAGCATTATTCACAACAGCAAAAAAGATGGAAACAGGAGAGTTCCAGCAAAATGGCGCTCTAGGCAGAAGTACCACACCGTCCCTCCACTGCAAAGATCCGAAAAACTAAGCTGAACAGAGAATACAACAATCCTGAAACCTAAAACATCAAATGAAGAGATAAAGAACTCAGCCAAGCACCAAACGGAGTGAGAAAACTGACAGAGAACGGACAGCGAGGAGAGATTCATGCAGAGGTCCCCTACCAGCTAACACAGCGTGGATCCGCCATGTCGGTCTCCTATCGGAGACCAGCAAACAGGGGGTATGAGAAAGCAGACTCACAGAGTGTCCAGCGTGAAACAAAACAACCGGTAATTGGCGATATACGCTTTCCCACTCCCCACCCTTATTCACCATGACTCAGCCTCCTCTGCTTCCCGCAGCCACACACTCTTGACCGGGAAACAGCGGCTGCTTGGATTCCACACACCCAAACTGGTGGCTCTCTGAGTGCCATTTGTTGGCTGCTGGTGTTGCTTTTTTTATGCTTCTTTTTATTTCTTCCTTGCCTCTCCCCACCTCCCCCTCCTTTCGCTCGAGTACCTTGCTCCGTGTGCCATCTTTCCTTCTTCCTGAGGGGCTGCAGAGCTCCGGTAATTTGTGATATACACTTTCCCACTCTCTACCCTTCTTCACCAACACTAGGCCCCCTCTGCTTCCCACAGACACAGTCTCTTGTCCAGAAACACAAGCCCACACTAGCTGGCTCTCTCAGTGCCATTTATTGGCTGCTAGTGTTGCTTTTTTTTTTCTCTGCTTCCTTTGATTTCTTACTTCCCTCTTGCCACCTCCCCCTCCCTTCACTCAAGTACCAGGTTCCATGCGCCATCTTTGCTTCTTCCTGAGGGACTGTGGAGCTCCGTTGGAGTGTGGAGCAGCATCCCGGTTTCGGCTGCCGTGCTGGTGTGATCCCAGGGCTTTTGTTCGTTTGTTTGTTTTCTTTTCCTTTTCTTGAGTTGGGAGCCCTTTCTGGCCAGGCGGAGCTGCATGGCAGGGAGACTCCCCTTCGGCTTCCACAGATGTGCAGAGGGATCCCTGAGGGTATTTCTTTTTAGGTTTTTTTTTTTCTCTGTTTCTTTGGGGGCCTTTCTTATTTGTTTGTTTGTTTGTTTAATTTCTTTTTTTTTTTTCCTCTCTCTTTTTCCCTTTTTATCTTTCTTCATTGCTCAGTTTCTTGTCTCTCTATATCTTCCTTCTAGTTCTGTTCCCTGAATACCTGGCATTGTATACCTCTACGCCTTCTAGCCAGGCTATACTGCACCACCTGAGAGCAGCTTCCCCAGACCTCATAGCTGCACTGGTGGGATCCCTGGGAACTTTGCAGTTCTTTAACCTTTCTGATTCTTATTTATTCATTATTTTCTTTTCTTCCTCCTCCCCTTTCTGTTTTTCTACATTTCATAGTCTCTCATCTCTCCACTCCAATGGAAAGCTCCCCTAGCATTCTTTATTGTTTGTTTGTATGTTTTTGGTTCCTGTTACTCTCTCATCTCTCCCATATCCATCATAGCTCGACACATAACAATCTTCCTGCTGCATCCTGCCTACCTGCACCGTGCACTTGACATCACACCACCAAGCAGCACAGACACGGCCTACTGAAACCTGCCCTGCACTGATTACCGACCCACTCTGGTGGCTGCAGTAAGTGCCACAAACAACCCGTCCCAGTAACTCATCTTCAGCTATACCTGCCCTGCCTTACCATATCTGAGTGACTGACCCTGCCAGTTGAAGAAGGAGGTGAAAAGTATTGTGCAAAAAGATGAGCAAACAACAAAGAACACACAGTCTGCCTGCTCAGACATAGTCAAATATTTTTTTAAAAAAGGGACCAAACAAACAAATCTACAATCAATCAACGAGAAAAATAACTACTGAATGCCCCAAAGACAGCAGACAATAACAAAAAATTTACAAAAAAAGGACAGGATTCTTCCAGTAGGCATTCAAAATAAAACACCAGATAACTTTCCAGTGGAGGAAAATGCATTAGAACTACCTGACAGGGAATTCAAATCTCTAATACTCAGAATTCTCCAAGAGCTGAGGCAAAAAGCTGACAAACATGAGGAAAAAATAGACAAATTCATGCAAAATGTGGACAAAAAATTGGAAGAATTCAGGAAAATAATGCAGGAAAAAAATGCCAGAATAAATTCAGAAATAGAGATTATACAAAGACAACAATTAGAAATCCAAAAGATAAACAACAAGATTTCAGAAATGGACAGTGTCATAGAAGGGCTGAGAAGCAGATTTGAAACAGTGGAAGACAGGATCAGTGGAATTGAAGACAAACACTTAGAAACAACTCTGAGGAAAACTCAGAAAAAAGAACAAAGAAAAATGAAGAGACCCTGAGAATTATGTGGGACACAATAAAAAGCAAAAATCTGCAAGTGATTGGAATTCCAGAACAGGGGGAGAAAACAGAAAACACAGAGAGGATCACTGAGGAACTGCTGACAGAAAACTTCCCCAATATCATAAAAGATGAAAAGCTGGCCATCCAAGAAGCTCAACTAACTCTATATAGAACAGACCCACAAAAGAAAATCACCAAGGCATATCATATTCACACTTGCAAAAACCAAAGATAAACAAAGAATCCTGAGAGCAGCTCTTGAAAAACAAGAAGTCACATACAGAGGAGAAACAATAAGACTAAGCTCAGATTATTCAGCAGAAACCATGCAGACAAGAAGGCATACGTAAAATCTTGAAAGAAAAAAATTTCTAGCCAAGAATAATATATCCTTCAAAACTCTTGTTCAAATTTGATGGTGAAATTAGGTCATTTCCAGATAAACAGAAATTAAGGGAATATGTAAAAGTCAAACCAAACTTACAAGAATTATTAAAGCGAGTTCTTCGATCTGAGGACAAACAGCTTCAGCTCACAGGCAGAACCTAGGACGCAGAATCGTACCAGCCAGATACCAATGTAGGAAATAAACTCTCAAGGACTATCCAAAACCAAAAGATATACAACAGGGAATCAGAGCAGTTAATCAGTAAATGACAACAACATCAAAACAATAAAAGAGGGAATAAATGGCATAGGTATAGAAAATTCTAATGGAGAGGAAGGCAAGGTGATACCAAGTAATGGTAGACTGCTTCAAACTTAGAAAGATAAGGGTAAAATTTATGGTAACCACAAAGGAAGTTAACAAACATACTCATAAAAAGAAGAGGAAAAACATAAAGTCCCAGCAAAAAGAAAACATACAAAAACAAAAGAAATGAAAAAAAAAATCCACAAACAAAAGTAACTCAGCACAAGAGAGTAAGAAGAACATAGAAAACTTCAGCACCACAAAAAAAAGCACTACAAAACGACAGCAACAAACTCACATCTATCAATAATTACACTGAATGTAAATGGACTCAATGCACCCGTAAAGAGATGGAGAGTGACAGAATGGATAAGAAAACAGGATCCATCAATATGCTGTCTACAGGAGACACACCTTAGAAACAAAGATGTGAATTTACTAAAACTCAAAGGTTGGAAAAAAATATATCAAGCTAACAACTACCAAAAAAGAGCAGGAGTGGCAATTCTAATCTCAGATAAAACAGACTTTAAAACAAAATTTAACATAAAAGACAAAGAAGGATACTCTATAATGATTAAGGGGACGATCCATCATGAAGACATAACCATAATAAATATCTATGCACCCAATGACAGGGCTCCAAAATACATAAAACAAACTCTAACAGCACTGAAAAGGGAAACTGACAGTTCCACAATAATAGCAGGAGACTTGAACACACCACTCTCAGTAAAGGACAGAACAACTAAGAAGAAACTCAGCAAAGATACAGAAGACCTAAAGGGCACAATCAGCCAGCTTGACCTCATAGACATATATAATACACTCCATCCACCCGCTGCAAAGTACACATTCTTTTCCAAAGCACATGGAACGTTCTCCAGAATAGACCACATCTTAGGCCACAAAGCAATCCTCAACAAGATCCAAAACGTTTAGATAATTCAAAGTATCTTCTCTGACCACAATGTCATCAAGGTAGAAATTAACATTAGAGAGATCAACGAAAAAAAATCAACTACATGGAAACTGAATAATACCCTGCTTCCACATCAGTAGGTAATAGAAGAAATCAGAGATGGAATCAAACAATTTCTAGAATCAAATGAGAATGAAAACACATCCTACCAAAACCTTTGGGACATAGCAAAGGCAGTCCTCAGAGGACAATTATAGCAATAGGTGCACATATCAAAAAAGAAAAAAGGGACAAAATCAAAACATTAACTACAGAACTCAAACAAATAGAAAGAGAACAGCAAAAAAAGCCCACAACCACTGGAAGAAAGGAAATAGTAAAGATCAGAGCAGAAATCAATGAAATAGAGATGAGAAATACAATAGAAAGAATCAACAAAACCAGAAGTTGGTTCTTTGAAAGAATCAACAAAATCGACAAATCACTGGCCAGACTGACAAAAGAAAAACAGGAGAGGACACAAATAATCCAAATAAGAAATGAAATGGGGGACATTACAACAGACCCAACTGAAATAAAAAGGATTATAACAGAATATTATGAAAAACTATACTCCAAGAGATTTGAAAACCTAGAGGAAATGGATAAATTTCTAGAAACACACGGCCTACCCAAACTACAACAAAGTGATGTTGAAAATCAGAAAAGACCCATAACAAGAGAAGAGATTGAAAAGGTAATAAAAAAAACTCCCAAGCAAAAAAAGCCCTGGCCCAGATGGCTTCACTGGAGAATTCTACAAAACATTTACATAAGAGCTTGTACCAGTACTACTCAAGCTATTACCGAGCATGGAACGGGAAGCAACACTTCCAAATTCATTCTATGAAGCCAGCATAGCGCTGATACCAAAACCAGGAAAAGATGTCACAAAAAAAAATAAATGACATACCAATATCTCTCATAAATATAGATGCAAGAATTCTCAACAAAATTCTAACCAGTAGAATTCAGCAACATATCAAAAAAATAATACACCACGACCAAGTAGGATTCATACCAGGTATGCAAGGATGGTTCAACATTAGAAAATCAATCAACACAATCCACCACATAAATAAAAGGAAAGAAAAGAATCATGTGATCATCTCAACTGACAGAGAAAAGGCATTTGACAAAGTCAAACACCCATTCCTAATAAAAACTCTCAATGAAATAGGTATAGAAGGGAAATTTCTCAGAATAATGAAGGGCTTCTATGCAAAACCAAAGGCCAACATCATTCTTAATGGAGAGAGGCTGAAAACATTCCCCTTGGAAACAGGAACAAGACAAGGATGCCCTTTATCACCACTCCTATTTACCATTGTGGTGGAAGTTCTAGCTAGAGCAGTAAGGCAAGAAAAAGAAATAAAGGGCATCTAAATTGGTAATGAAGAAGTTAAACTGTCCCTGTTTGCAGATGATATGATACTATACACAGAAAACCTTAAAGACTCCATGAGAAACCTACTGGAAGTAATAGAAAGATTCAGCAGAGTAGCAGGATACAAGATAAACATTCAAAAATCAGTTGGATTCCTATACACCAATAAGGAGAACGATGAAAAGGAAACCAGGAAAATAATACCATTTTCAATCGCCCCTAAAAAGATAAAATACTTAGGAATAAATCTGACCAGGGATGTAAAATACCTATACAAAGAAAATTACAAAACACTACTGCAAGAAACCCAAAGGGATCTACATAAATGGAAAAACATACCATGCTCATGGATAGGCAGACTCAACATTGTGAAAATGACAATTCTACCCAAAGCAATTTACACATACAACGCAATCCCGATCCAAATACCAACAACATTCTTCAAAGAGATGGAAAAACTAATCATTAACATTCTATAGAAAGGGAAGAAGCCCCAAATAAGTAAAGCACTGCTGAAGAAGAAGAACAAAGTTGGAGGACTCACACTACCTGACTTCAGAACCTACTATACAGCTACAGTAGTCAAAACAGCCTGGTAGTGGTACGACGACAGATACATTGACCAATGGAACAGAATTGAGAACCCAGATGTAAATCCATCCACCTATGGTCACCTGATTTTCGACAAGGGCCCAAAGACCATCAAAGGGGGAAAAGAGAGTCTTTTTAACAAATGGTGCCAACAAAACTGGATATCCATCTGCAAAAAAATGAAATAGGACCCATACCTCACACCGTATAAAAAAATTCCTTCAAAATGGATCAAAGACCTGAATATAAAGCCTAAAACTATAAAGTTCATAGAAGAAAAAATAGGACCAACACTTTAGGCCTTAATACACAGCATTAACAGGATACAATCCATAACCATCAATGCACAAACCCCCATAGATAAGCTAGATAATGGATCTTCTAAGAATCAAACACCTATGCTCCTCCAAAGACTTCACCAAAAGAGTAAAAAGAGAACCTACAGACTGGGAAAAAATTTTTGGACAGTACAAGTCAGACAAAGGTCTAATCTCCATACTGTAAAAGAAAATCCAACACCTCTACAACAAAGAAACAAACAATCCTATTAAGAAATGGGCAAAGGAAATGAACAGACACTTCACCAAAGAAGACATTCAAGTGGACAACAGACACATGAGGAAACGCTAGTGATCACTAGCCATTAGAGAAATGCAAATTAAAACCACAGTGAGATACCATCTCACCCCAGCATTACTGGCACAAATCAAAAACACTGGAAATAACAAATGTTGGAGGGGCTGCGGGGAGATCGGAACACTTATGCACTGCTGGTGGGAATGCAAAATGATACAACCATTTTAGAAAATGATATGGCGCTTCCTCAGAAAGCTAGAAATAGACATACCATTCGATCCAGCAATCCCACTCCTAGGAATATATCCTAGAGAAATAAGAGTCGTCACTCAAATAGACATATGCACACCTATGTTCATGGCAGCATTGTTCACAATAGCAAAAAGATGGAAACAACCTAGATGCCCATCATCAGATGAATGGATAAACAAACTATGGTACATACACACAATGAAGTACTATGCAACGAGAAAGAACAACAATGAATCTGTGAAGCATCTCATAACATGGATGAAACTGGAGGACTTTATGCTGAGTGAAATAAGTCAATCATAAAAGGACAAATATTGTATGAGACCTCTACTGTAAAAACCCATGAAAAAGTTCACACACAATATGTAACAATCTTTGTTGGTTACCAGGGATGGTAGGGGTTGGGGGGCAAAATATTAAATAGATAATAGATAAGTGGTATCTTGGGTGAAGGGTGAGACAGTACACAATACAGGAGAAACTAGCACAACTTGGACAAGGAAAGGTCATGGAAGCCCCATAGACACATCCAAACTCCCTGAGGGACTGAATTGCTGGGTGGAGTGCTCTGGGGACCATGGTGTCGGGGAACATCTAGCTCAATTGGCATGACACAGCTTATAAAGACAATGCTCTACATCTACCTTGGTGAGTAGTGTCTGGGGTCTTAAAAGCCTGTGAGCGGCCATCTAAGATACTCCACTGGTCTCATCCCTTTGGGAGCAAGGGAGAATGAAGAGAACAGGATACAAGGAAATAGTCCAAAGGACTAATTGTCCACAGCTACCAAGGCCTCCACCAGACTGAGTCCAGTACAGCTAGATGGTGCCCGGCTACCACCACTGACTGCTCTGACCAGGATCACAACAGAGGGTTCTGGACAGAGCTGGAAAAGGATGCAGAGCATAATTCTAACCCACAAAAAAAAGACCAGATTTACTGGCCTAAAGGAGACTGGAGAAACCTCGAGAGTATGGTCCCCAGACACCCTTTAACTCAGTGGTGAAATTACCTCCAACGTTCACTGTTCAGCCTGGGAGTGGACAGCCCTGTAAAACCAAATGAGACTAATGAGGTACAGTAGTCCAGTGACCAGGGCCAGAAGGCCGAAGGGGACAAGGAAACTGGTGATAGGGAACCCAAGGTTTAGTAAGGATATTGTTGATGTGTTGTGAGATCATTAACCATTGTCATAGGGCAACATTTGTAGTAACTGTTAAATGAGAAACTATTTTGTTCTGTAAGCCTTCATCTTAAGTGAGAATAACAGCACAATTGTAAGAGAGTAGTCAATGTCACTGAACTGTGCATGTAGAAGTTTTTGAAATGGTGTATCTTTAGCTATGTGTATTTTTACAAAAAAAAAAAAATGTTGAGAAGTTAGATGGTTGATATGTTGTGGGGTTTTTAACCAATGTCATAAAATAACATGTGTACTTCTGTTTCATGAGAAACTATTTGTTCTGTAATCCTTCACCTGAAGTACAATAAAAAAAATAAAAATAAAAGATGGAAACATCCTAAGTGCCCATCAATGGGACGAATAGATGAACAAACTGTGGTACATACACACAATAGAATACTACACAATGATAAGGAATAACAACAAATCCAAGGAACAACTCACCACATGGATGAATTTGGAGCACTTTATTGTTAATCTTTTGGATTTCTGTTTGCTGTCTCTCTATGGATTCTTGCAGCCTGTTAAATTTGTCATTGTGCTCTTCTATAGTCTTAAGTTCCTCTGTTGCTTTGTGTGTGTGTTCCTTGGCTCATTCTGCATTTTGAATGATCTCCTTCATGATCTCTTGAGGAGTTCTGTATGTATTCTACTTCCATTAATTCCAAGAAGTTCTGTTCCTCTGGAAGATTTCTTGATTCTTTGTTTTGGGAGCTTGCTGAAGTCATCATTGTCTGCCTCTTTTTGTGACTTGATATTGACTGTTGTCTCTGACCCATCAAGAAGTTATTATATTTATTTATTTTATGGTTGCTTACTGTGTCATAGCGTCTTGTTTTGATACGCCCAAGTAGGCTGATAGTGTGAGCTAGTTTGATTATTGGCACCTTTGAAGCTCTAAAATCTTGTCACCAGGTGGATAAATCTGCTACTAGATATGTGAAACCAGGAGTCTGTTTATTTTTCTTGTATGGATTCAGCTCAGGTGTACAGGTAATTGCTCACCAAGTGTATGGTGCAGGCTCTCACCTACAGTCCTAGACAGGCAGGGGTGATTGGAGTAGGCACAGGTATGTGGCTGTAGTAGGAGCTCATGCACTGAGCAAGGCAGGGGGCTGACAGCTGCCCCTGAGTGTCTGGGAGGAAAGCGTGTCCCTTTTCCCTAGAGTGCATAGGTTGGTGGGGTTTGCAGCCAGACTATGAGCACCCAGTGCTGTTGGCTGTAAGGACTGGGAGGCACCACTTATTCTTGGACTCCTGTCACAGGTGGCTAGTCCTCAGGTCCCTGATGGGGGTCAGTGAGGACCCTACTTAATGGTCAGAGAGGTGTCAATTGTCACGAACCTGCCTCTCCACCATATAGCTGATATAGTGAAGTTATGCTTCAGGTTTATACCTTGTTGTATTGTGCTAATGAGGGCCTACGCTGCTGAAATGGGCCCACACAGGTCTATGCAGAGGTGAAAGGCATTCAAAGTCCGTGAACCTCTTATGCCTGTGCTTAGGCAAAGGAGCTGTGCCTGCCCTGAGTTTCTGGCTTAGGGGCGCTGGCAGATTATTTTTTCCTGTTTGTTAATTTATTTACTCTCCAAGGCAAGGAGAATGGCTCAGGGGGTGTGACTGGACCTACTTCCAGCCCGGGGACTCAGCTATTATTGAAGCCAACTTAGTACCCAGTGCAGAGTGTGGAGGAGGCAGGTAAATGGAAGAGAAATTCTTCCCAAATGGGGTGCTTTTTGATCTGCGTGGTGGCTTAGACGCATGTACTTATCTTTTGCCAATTGAGGGCTGCTTTTCCCTGGTTCTAGAGACTTAAGCAGACTCTCCACTGTGCGATCTGTCCCGATGTGGAAAACACATCCCGATGTCATTGCTTGCCTCACCACACACCAGCCGATCCGACCTGCAGCATGCCAGTTCCCACGAGGTCAGGTTGGGCAACTCCTTGCTGCTTCTGAACAATCTCTCCCTCCCCCTGCCACTCAATCTGATTCCTCAACTTTGCCTTTGATGTTCATGGTTCCTAGATTGTTGTATATAATTGATTCACTTGTTTTCTCAGGTCTTTGTTGTAAGAGGGACCACAGGAAGTGTCTGACTACACCATCATCTTGGCCCTGCCTCCTGAATGAATTATTTTTAATGGTAAGCAGGTTGATAAATAGGAGGGAATTCTGTCTCTCCTCTCAAAATATTCAAGAATGATAATGCTTGGTAATAAGTAATACCAAAACAAAGCTCTCAGGAGAAAGGATAAAGCCTATCCTGCAAAAATCATGAGGGTCCAGCAAAGAATTTTTTTTGTAATTGTTGTAGTTAAATGAAGTTTACTTTTTAAGTTAGTCTCCCATACAAAATTTTATGCATAAACTGTTATGTGACCCTAATTGCTCACCCCAATCTGCAACAGCACACTCCTCCTTTCCACCTCTGATTCCCCATGTCTGTTCAACCAGCTCCTAACCTTCTCTACCTTCCCATCTCACCTCTGGACAGAAGCTGTCCCTTTGGTCTCTTGTCTACATGACTAAGAGGCACACTCTTCACGAGTATCACTTTATGTCCCACAGTCCAGTCCCATCCCTGTCTGAAGAGTTGGCCTTGGAAATTGTTTTAATTCTGGACTGATAGAGAGTCCAGTGGCCATGCTTTCTGGGGTACCTCCAGTCTCAGTCAGACCATTAAGTCTGGTCTTCTTACTAGAATTTGAGTTATGCACCACATCTTTCTGCTGCTCCATCAGGGACGCTCTGTTGTGTTCCCTGTCAGGGCAGTCATTGGTGGTAGCTGGGCACCATCTAGTTCTTCTGGTCTCAGGTTGATAAAGTCTCTGGTTTATGTGGCCCTTTCTGTCTCCTGGGATAATACTTTCCTTGTGTCTTTGGTGTTCTTCATTCTCCGTTACACCAGGTGCTTGGGACAAATTGATGCATCTTAGATGGCCGCTTGCAAGCTTTTAAGACCCCATATGCCACTCACCAAAATAGGATGCAGAACATTTTCTTAATAAGCTTTGTTATGCCATTTGACCTAGATGTCTCCTGAAAGCATGGTCTCCAGACCCCTATCCCTGCTACTCTGTCTTCTCAAAGTATTTGATTCCAACAAAGAATTTTTAAATGTGAAGAAATTAGAGCAAAAGTATACACATCACCAAAAATATATGAGACAAATATGGTAGATAATTCCAAGATGATAAGGAAAGAAAGAGGAGGTAGATAGATAGATAGGTAGGTAGGTAGATAGATAGATATAGACTGATAGGCATAGACAGCAACATAATCTTCTTAAGGCATACAAAGAATGAATGTACAAAGAAGGTATGAAAAAAAGAAATGATGAATAAGAGAATAGTTCATTTTGGCATTGTTTTAGGAGCAAGACAAGGTATATACAGGAATCACTCATTCATTCATTGTTATCAGGGAGGGATTACCAACTAAGCAAGGTATGCTTACTTATGCTTACTTACTAATCTGTAGTGCACAATTTCACCTGTTTTTCACCACATAAAAGATATGATGAAACCTATGCATAATTGTGCTCTACAGATTAGTAAGTAAACACAATTAAGCCCATGAGTACCTTGCTTACTTACTGGTTAATTGGCCCCTGATTTTTATAGCCATCTTGAAGAACCAGGATGGACACCCCTGCCTCAAATCTTTAACTAATGACTGCTCTTCCTCCACTGGAGTAATCACCAAATGAGCCTGTATATTGCAGAGGGAATAATCTTTCCCCTGAGTGCTCTGTAGATTGGGAATCAACACCTACTGGAGACACACAACTAATTGGTCATAAAGTAAGAGCCTAGGGACAGTCACAACTTCATTCTAAGACACACAGAAAAGTCAAGACACACAACCCAAACTCTAGTGAAGGGTAAGACAGTACACAATACTGGGGAAGTCAGCACAACTTGTCCAAGGTAAGGTCATGGAAGCTCCATAGATACATCCAAACTCCCTGAGGGACCTAATTACTAGGCTGAGGGATGTGGGGACTATGGTCTCAGGGAACATCTAACTCAGTTGACATAACATAGTTTATAAAGAAAATTTTCTACTTTGGTGAGTAGTGTCTGGGGTCTTAAAAGCTTGTGAGCAGCCATCTAAGATACTCCACTCGTCTCACCCTGTCTGGAGCAAGGGAGAATGAAGAAAACCAAAGACAGAGGGGAAAGATTAGTCCAAACGACTAATGGACCACAACTACCACAGCCTCCACCAGACTGAGTCCAGCACAACTAGATGGTGCCTGGCTACCACCACCGGTTGCTATGACGGGGATCACAAAAGAGGGTCCCAGACAGAG
Organism: Dugong dugon; assembly: GCA_030035585.1. NCBI lineage: Eukaryota > Metazoa > Chordata > Mammalia > Sirenia > Dugongidae > Dugong > Dugong dugon. Next base: position 98,572,274 of record CM057462.1, read on the forward strand.
CTGGAGAAAAATGTAGAACAAAATTCTAACTCACAAAAAAAGACCTGACTTACTAGTCTGACAGAGGCTGGAGAAACCCCGAGAGTAGGGCCCCTGGACACCCTCTTAGCTTAGTGATGAAGTCACTCCTTCAGCCAAGATTAGATGGTCCCATAAAACAAAATGAGACTAAAGGGGCACACCAGCCCCGGGGCAAGGACAAGAAGGTAGGAGGGGCCAGGAAAGCCTGGTAATAGAGATCCCAAGTTTGAGAAGGGAGAGGGTTGACATGTCGTGGGGCTGGTAACCAATGTCACAAAGTAATATGTGTACTAATTGTTTAATGAGAAGCTAGTTTGTTCTGCAAACCTTCATCTAAAGTGCAATAATAAAAATTAATAAATAAAAAAGACACTCAACCCAGGGCCACTTTAAGGAGGGTCCCAGTTTTACACTTCTTTCTCTAGACACCAATTTATCATCAAAACTTTCAACTTAGGTTAGTTAAATCTATAAAAGAAGCTTGTTAGAACTCAGAAAAAAAATGCAGTACAAAACAGCACAACTTAAAGCACAAGCTAACCAGTTAACAGCAACTCAAAGAGTGTACTAGCCAGCAGGAAGCAAAGTCAGTTAGCCAGGGAAAGCAAAAGAAGAAAGATCCCTGTTGTAGGTGAAGATCATCTACACAACCCTGCTGATCACTCTAATTGTTGTGGCCACCCTACATAATCACAATAGACCCCCATTTGACTTGGATGTCAAGACTAATGATCACACACACACACACACCAAGAGGGTACAAAAAGGTTTATTACTTACATAATGGGGAGAAGAGGGTGGGCTTCCCAAGCTGGTCCAAAAAGGGCTTAAGAGAGCAAGGAAAAGAGACTGACTTGGGGCTTTATTATGGTTATGGGACGTGACCGGGGAGAAGGTTCCCAACTGGACAGGGGCCTGGGTGGTTTAAATATCCCACTGGTGCCAAAGGAAAGATCACCGAGGCTTTCTTATAATCTGGGCCAGATGTGGGACAGAGGTGGAAGAAGGAGTGGTGATGCTTAAAAACTGTCAGCAAACATCAAAAAATGGAGTCAAACAATTTATTACATTCATTTATTCATCAAATGTTTATTCAGGTCTACTAGTTCCCAGACACTGTTTCTCACTGCTGGGAGAACAGAGCAGAGAAGAAAACAGAGAATGTCTTTCCCCTTAACAGGTTCAATTTGTTGTGGAATAGACACACTGGGAAGAAAATCATTAGCAGAAAGCTTGTAACTCACTCCTTTCCTACTGAGAGTAAGAATGAGTGATTTTCACCAGTGACCCAGATCTCCTTATCTACCTGCTAATTGTCTTTTCTCCTGTAAAAAGACTGGAGAGTCTCTATAAATAAATGTTTTTTTAGCAAGATTAACCTTGTCTGCCCAGAGAGTTCATTGTAAATAAACGTAGCATTCATGCATTTGTGGAGCATGGCTGGCTGGAAGATGGGGTTAACATTTAAACTTTCTCTACTGGGGTAGGCAAACAAAAGGCCCCCCAAAGATGTCTATGTCTAAATACCCAAAATTTGTGAATATGTTATCTTACAAGGCAAAAAGCACCTTGCAGATGTAATTAAGTGAAGGATTTTACAAAGCGGAGATTATCCTGGATTATCCAGGTCAGTTCAATATAAACACAAGGGTCTTTGTAAGAGGAGGTGTGAAGGTCAGAGTCAGAGATACAGATATGATGAATATGATGACAGAAGCAGACATCAGATTAATGTGGGCCATGAGCCAAGGAATGCAGGCAACCTCTAGAAGTTGGAAGAGGCAAAGAAATGATTTTCCCTTAGAGTTTCTAGAAGGAATACAGCCCTGCCCACAGCTTGTTTTTAGCTCATTCAAATTGATTTTGGACTTCTGATCTCCAGAACTATAGTGCAATAAATTGGTGTTGTTTTAAGCCACTAAATTTGTGATAATTTGTTATAGCAGCAATGTTGTTTTGTGCCATTGAGTTGATTCTGACTCATAGTGACTCTATAGGACAGAGTAGAAATGCCCCATAGGGTTTTCTAGAGCACTTCACACAACAGTAATAGGAAACTAATATATTTTTTTATGTAATTAATGAAATATAAAATGGAAGAGCTCCAAAATTAAAAGGCTTCTTTGAGAACAATTAACATTAACTCTTGTGTTAATCTGGAACCAAAACATGTCCTAATATTTGGTTCCAACACTAGGAACATTTCTGAACATTTTTGGAGGCTATGTCTGATGGTTTTGGGCTCCTCCAGGAAAAGTATGTTTTGTGTGTGCTTTGTGGTTGCTAGTGTTCTTTGAATAATTAGTAAGGTTTGGTGCTCCTGTGAGTGTGATTTGGCAATTCTATATGTGTTTTATTTAACGCATATAGACAGTAAGTAAATATATAATGTAATTTCAGGTAATAATAAGTGCTGGGAGGAAAAAAAAATAAAGTTATAAACTAGAATGGGATAGGATGGGGTAGTGAGGGAAGGTCTATTTGAGAGTGTGACACCCGAGCAGAGACATAAATGAAATGTGAGAGAAAAACCTTCTAGGCAGAGGAAACAAACGCAAGGTGCTGAAGGCAGAACAGAACTTAGATTATTTAAGGATTAGCAAAAAAGACAACAGGGCCTGGATGTGGAGACTGAGGGGAAGACTGGCAAGGAAATGCAGTGGGAGAAATGGACAGAAGCAAAATCATGTAGAACCTTATGGTCATGGAAAGGAGGTGATATACTTTGCTAACTGTAATAGGAAGCTATTGGAGGATTTTGAGGAAAGGAGTTATGTAATCTAATTAAAAGCTTGATTTCTTTGTTGCCAGGTGGTTCAGTGATAGAATTCTTGCCTTCTATGTGGGAGACCCGGGTTCAATTCTTGGCCAATCCCTCATGTGCAGCCAACACCCGCCTGCCATTGGAATCTTGTGTGTTGCTATGAAGCCAAACAGGTTTCAGGGAAGCCTCCAGACTAAGATGGTCTAGAAAGAAAGGCCTGGTGATCTGCTTCTTAAAATCAGCCAGTAAAAACCCTGTGCATCACAATGAGTCGATCCACAACCAATCAGGGGGATGGTACAGGACCAAGTGACATTTTCTTTTGTTGTGTATGGGGTCACCATGAATTGGGGGTCGACTTGACAGCAGCTAACAACAACAACGACAACATATTGAGAATGGATCGTATGGAAGAAGAGTTAAAGCAGAAAAAATAGTTGGAAGGATTCTGTAGCAACCCAGGTGGGCTGTAGCTGGTGGACAGAAGTGAAGGCGGTAGGAAGAGGTTTGATTTGGGATATAGTTTGAGACTAGAACCAATAGGACTCGCGAGCAAATTGCATTTAAAGTATGGGAGAAAGAGAGGAGTATAGGAGGACTCCTAAGTTTAAAGCCTGATCAACTGGCTGAGTTTAATGAAATTCAATTTAATAAAATGGGGAAGACAGTTGTGGGGGTAGAATGAGGAGTTGTATTTGGACACATTAAGTTTCAGATCCAGTAAGACATCTACATGGAGACGTCAAGTAGACATTTGAGTATACCAGAAACAATATGCTAAGGAGAGATTTAGGCATTTTCAAGTCATCTTTGAGTGAGGACCAATAAAAAATTAAGGTTTGACAACACATATAAAAATCCCACTACTTCAGTTTAATTTATTTCAGCAACATTAATCAACAAACAACATGAATTTGTTCAAAAGAAAAAAACCCTTAGCGTGAAGCTAAAATCCCTGTTCAGGTCCTTTAGGGCAAGAGAGCAAAAACCCTTTGTGATGCTGCCCAACCTGATTGAGATCACTGCTGAGTTCTCTAAAACTTTGAGAATGACTTTGAGTCAACCTTTGGCTGCGCTTTTACTACAGACCAAAGGAGCAAGGATCAACATGATGAAACAAGAGAAGTTAATAATGGTATTTAAACAAAGATTACACAGGAGATTTTGTAAAGTGGAGACAACAAGCCTCACTTATCATCGACTACATGATTTCTGGGTAGGATCTTGTTGCCTGGCAAGAAGACAAAGGATAAGAAGATAATGCTGAGCAGAGAACCATAAACTTAAGGTAAAAACATGCAAATTGTTAAAGGGGTAGTCTAGAAAGAATTTGGGATTTTTGCTGATTAGATAAACTAGAATTTTTTTCTTTCTGATCACATTATGTTGTCTAAGGGGAGATGACGGAATACTTAAGGACATTATAGTAAAGTGACCATATATTCAAATCTCTTGGGTATGTAGAATAATAACATGGGAAGGAACATGATGTTCAGGCTGCCCTTGAAAACCTAACAGGATTGACCAGTAGACTCTTTCATGTGAAAAGGCATGAATAAGTTGTCCACTTGCTTGCTCGCTCAGCTACATGGCATTCCTCACATGCTTCCAGAATTATCTTCCAGGCTGTGACATCACTAGGGTTGGTGTCACCCAGTGCAGTAACTCATGGTGTCACCCCCTCATGGACCTCTTCCCATACCAGACTATAGAGAATTCTTAGTAATGTTTATTATCAATCTTAATAACAGAATAATGTGATAAATATAGTTGTAAATTGCTTAAATGTAATATTTCTTAGATTATATGAATAAACCCACCCACTGCCATCGAGTAGATTCCGGTTCACAGCGATCCTCTAAAACAGAGTAGAACTGCCCCATAGGGTTTCCAAGGCTGTAATCTTTACGGAAGTAGACTGCCACGTCTTTCTCTCCGAGAGCAGCTGCTGGGTTCAAACCAGCAACCTTCCAGTTAACAGCTGAGTGCTTTAACCACTGCACCACCAGGGCTCCCTCATTATGTAAGTATTAACAAAATTGTTCTGTAAAATCTTTCTACATTGAATTACAACATTATTAATTATAATGTTATTAGTAAAGGCAGAAGCCTTTTTTGACTTTTCTCTGTCTTTTCCTTTAATTACTACTTCGTTTTCAAAAAAGTTATTGATAGAATTTCAAAAATGTTAATTACCACAATATCGTACATAAAACACCAGAAAATTTGACAACAAAAACAATAGCACGCGCTTGTAGAGCATGCAGATGAAACCGCCTGATTCAAAGCATCATTGTAATTGGGTAATAGTGATAGCTCTGATCAAAGCCCATTAGAAGATTCAAAAAGTAAATTAACGTAGGGTTTAGCCTTGTAGGTATATTCACGCATGCAAGCCGGGCTTATGAAAAATGTTTTTGTTGTTATAATTAACTATAGGGATATTTTTATTAAAAATAGTACATTTCTACTGAAACACTGCACAAAAATTTCAGTCATTTTGGTGTCACCCCCTCTGACAGTGTCACTTGGTGGGCTCCACACCCCCTGTATCCCCCTAGTGACGCCACTGCCGGGAGTGCAAATCATATCTTACTTCACCCATTTATTAGAAAATTATTCAAAGTTCTCCATCATCTAATATCAAACTATTTTTCAAATCCAACATTCCACTCACTATGTCTCATTATGTATTTTTCTACTATGTTGGTCTTCTTTTTTGTCAACCTTTCAGAAAATCTTTTTTTCCATAAAATTCTTCTCACCTTTCAAGACCCCAGTTAAATGTCTTCTCTGAGAAGATCTCCTTGATCATCCAGACATAATGACTCTCTTCTCTTACACTAATTAATAATTCATGGGCAAGTGCTACAGTTGTTATATAGTTATTAATGTCTATTTTTCCATTTAGACCTTGAGCACCTTGGGGCCAGGGACTAAATTTTATTCTATGTTTTTGTATTTCTGCAGCCCTTAGCAGAGTGCTATGGGCATGGTGTGCTTAAGAGAGGCTTGAAAATAATAAATTTTATAAAGTTTTACCAATGCCTGACATTGAGTTAGAATTTAATAAATTTTAGCTCTTTTTATTTATATTAGTAACTTTAACAAAATTAAAAATATAGGGGCTGAGGTAATTTTTTTTCCTCTTAATTCCATCTTCCTCTTTATCTAACTGTGGAATTTAGAAGTTTTAGACAAGGCCTGGTCCTAAGTCTTCCCACTTACGTTGCATAGTCAAAGGACAAGCAAAACATATGCTGGGTATGGAGGAGCAGCATGGGCATGGATCTGGGAATTTCTGAAGAAGCTTCTATTTCCTTCTCCTTGTTTAATAGTCAAGTTGCAAGATCTGAAGAGTCTGTATTTGAGTATAGGGTGATATTCAAAGTGCAGTGCACCAGATAACTTAACCAATGAGCATGTGTAAAGTTCTCTGTTTTTCTATGGAAAGATGCCATGAAAGAATACATGATTTTTCCTTCTGACTTCACTTGGTTTCGTTTCACTCATATTTATTTAATCCAAAGGTAACAGGTTTTATCTTTATTCTTACTCTCTATATTCAGCTTTATCAAAACAAACTGTTCTTCAGTGGGAAATTAGTTTAATGTGATTTTAGAATCCCATGTCACATAGAAATATAACAAAATAAATCTCTGGTAAAACATAATCTTTCCGTTTAAAAAAAAATTCTATCTTTTCATTTTCTATTGTCATTTCTGGAATTATTAGTCACTTTGGAACATTCTGAACTTGTTGGAATTTAATCTGCCCATCAAGAAACTGTACGGTAAATGGTCTTTTCAAGATGGACTTGGCTATCCTGCATTTTGCTTACATAATTGAGGCATTAAGATATTGGCTACAGGTTTGTCCCTCACTGTTAAAGGAGCTTAGCTCCTGAGAAAAGCTATATAACAAAAGAAGCAAGATTTTTTTTTTTTTTTTTTAATGAGAAAAGGAAGGTCACTAAAGTATTAATCACAATGCAAAATCTGTAGTTATTACTATGTTCTTAGGGGGAACATTTGCTCTCCACTGATGCAGGACCTTCAATTGGCCTCTCTCAACTCCTTCAGTCACTCCTCCCTGTCTGATAAGTGATTCGGGGGAATAAGAGACTAGGTATATGAATAGCTTGACCATTCCCCCCCTGACCTTTTTCTTTAGGATCTTACTGTTTGCAGAAAGCATATGTGCTCTTGGCCAGAGCAGGTACAGAACATAAGCATCTCAATAGTTTTCCCCTTTCTTTGTCTTTGGAATCTGCTTACTTGCCATAAGCAAGCATTCTGTTCTCCTCCCCCATGCCATAAATAATATAGAAGTAATTCTTGCCCCGGAGACCTGGTGGTGTAGTGGTTAACAGCTCAGCTGCTAACCGAAAGATCAGTGACTCAAACTCACCAGCCGCTCCATAGGAGAAAGACATAGCTGTCTGTTTCTGTAAAGATCACAGCCTTGGAAACCCTATGAGGCAGTTGTACTCTGTCCTATAGGGTACATATAAGTCAGAATGGACTCGACAGCAATGAGTTGGACTTGGTTTTAATCTCTGCCACTGACGAGAGACAGGTGTACTTATCCAGTGCTGCCCATAACTAGGTGGTTAATTTGCCTAACTCTGGGGTACAGTTTTAAAAATCCCACTGTTACCCCAAACCTAAGGCACATTCTTAAGAGCTAATTATTTAAATTATTAATTAAGCAGACTTTTTATCTCCATCTGATTTACCAATTTGTCTATTCTCATTTGATTCCATTCAGGTAGATTGGAAAGGAGTATAATTTACTTACATCTTTAAGAATTTAAAACACCAAATTAGAGTAATCATAGGACTCGGGATCTGCCCATGATATATCTTTTATTATGGACTATTTGATTAGGGTTCAAAAGCTAGACAAACCAGTGACTGAACTACTTACAGTCACACTTTGACTGTTCTCAGCTTCAGTTGACTGGTTAGTTGGTATTGTACAATTTCCCACCCAAAAGTCAAATTTACAGTTTATGTGTGGTCTTAATATTTTCTTCTCCCACATACTCTCTGGCATTTGGATGTTTTGTTATTTATAATCCACTAGTAAAAAGAGTGTAGGGGCGACATCTGACCTCCTCTAACTTCACAAGGCAGAAGGAGAATCAAGGTCAACAGCCCAAGGCTGATTCCTATGAGGCAGAGGTCAGACACGCCTTCTCTCTCCACCATTTTTACCTCCTCTGACACCAACCGTCCCTCCTCTCTACTTCTCTGCTGGGTGTAATACTTCATTGCAGTGGCCACACACAACTCACAGACGGTACTCGTGATGATGAGGTTTCTTAGGGAAGTAACAGGTTATAATTCAGTCTCAGGAACACTCAGGATACAGTTCTTGCATCAGGACAGCCTCTTTTCAGCTGTGCTCACAGGCACGCCTCTCTGGCCCTCAGCCTCTGCCCAGCTCCGGCAAGCGTTAACAAAGCTCTTTTAGCTCTGTGGATAAGTGCCAAGAGGCACCCCACTCAGCCAGTGAGCCATGGTCTGAAGGCGCTCAGCTCTAAGAGTTAGCATATCTAAGTCCACCAAGTGCCTGGCGGCACCCTACTCCGCCAGTAAGCTTCCTGCTTAGATGCACTCAGCTTTCTTACTCTGTGGACCGGGAAGCCCACCACACCATCTCCTGCAGGTCTCTCCTGCCACCATTTCTCTGCTACTGCTTCCTGCCATCTTCAGTGTTATAGCTCTCTCTCTCTCCCTCTCTCTGTCTCTTGGTTCCAGAATTTTCTTAACACAGGGATCCTAGGTCCAAAGGACACACTTCACTCCTGGCCCTTTTTACTAGGTGGTGGTGAGATGCTCCTGTTCTGGAATTGACTCTCTTTTAAGACAAAACTGACCAATCTCGTTGGTGGGCCAAAATTACCTTATTTGCACAGTGCCACCTAATCACTCGGGTGGGAGTTACAAGACCATAGCAAGAAAAGCCACACAAAAGCGATCCTCCACACTGCATCACTTTTAAAGATGAACAGCAAGCTTGGGGAGAGAAAGGACAGCAAAAATCAGCCCAACTTTTTCCTAATTAGAACCTTTGCTAGAAAGTTTGATTTTAGTAAAAATGGAAATATTGAGCCTAGCAGTGTGGTCAATTTATCCAAGCTATAAAATTAATAAAATAAAGATACTAATTAATTAAAATTCATCCAGTGTGTATCATATGCCAGAAGTCAGCTAAGTGCTGCATATGTATTATTTCACTTACTCCTCCTACTAACCTCATGATGAGAAGGAATCTCAGCTCTCCGTGTCCAGTGTCACCCAGCTGGCAAGGAATGGAGTTGAGAATTAAATTCAGGCTTTCTGACTCCTAAGCAGAAGTGTTCACTGCAACACCTTGCTGCTTGCCTTAGGCCAGGGACAGGCATTGAAAGCTACTAAGAATTTGTTGTAATTGAAAGGCACACAACAAGTTTGGAAGGTTATTGCTCAGCTGGAAAAGGAGGCAAACTTCTGAACCGGTGGCTTAGTTCAATTCACATAAACAATTGGAAGAGTTCAAAACATAATTCAAATGGCCCTTTTCTCAACTTTTTTTTCCTAACAAAGCTACACAAACTCTCTTCTTTTGTAACATAAAATGAATGGTGATTTAACCATTAATGTAATTGCTTTAAACCAATTGGTGGCTTTTTAATCACATTTTTGTAGCCCTTGGGAAAAAGAAAAGATCAAAAAGTCCAACTGATTTTACAAGCAGAATAATCTTTTAGCATTTTAAGTTTCCTAAGTAGACTATCATCAAAAAAGAAACACTAAAACATACTATTTAGCGAAACTGAACTTAATTATGACAGCTAACTTAAAAGTTACCCAGCATAAGAGATCAAAAACTTTGTTTATAGAACAAAAATACCCATTTTTTAAAATTGTGTAAATAAACTTCTCAAATATTAGCAGATTTCCTTAACTGCCATCACAGTCATGTTCTTCTCTATTAAAATCTAAACCTGGATCATGTGAAATTAACAGTGTAAAATGAGTCTGATTTCATGTGCTAGAAAAGCTAAGTATAATTCCACACAATGCATGTCCTCTGGTGAATTGGTCACCCACACAAAAAAAGACCCTAAATGCATTATGAAGATCCCCAAAATCACATGCAGAGAAATTTAATGAGTATCAATGATATTCTAAAAGAGATGCTAGACTTGTTAGTAGTGAGTAAAGATACTTAGATTGTGTTAATGGTAAAACCTAACAGATTCCCTGAATGCCTTTCATGTGGATGTGAGATTCCTGTTTCCATGGCAACCTGCAGTGAGTTAAGGAGGGTACTGTTAAACTGTACAGCAATTTTGCTTAGTCTTTCTGAAAGAAAAATGTCAGAAGAAACCATTTCTCCATCCATGGTTGTAGTCAGAGATTCTCCACCCCCATCCGCCAGCTTCTGTTGTTGCCCCTGAAGAAGATATTCAAGGCAGTAAATCTGAAATCTATTTAATGATCTACTATGTTCCACTCGAGCTACATGTAGATCCTTTGCTGGGTCCTCAGATTTGGCAACACATTTATATTGGCAAATCTGTAGGAAGGGATCAAAACAGATAATGATGCCAAATAATGAGCAAGAAAAATAATGAGGAAAGCATCTATGCCCTGATTCCTAGAGGCTGCTTTTAAATTTGTTAAAACAACTTCCTCCAGGGTGGAATGTTATTGTCCTGCTTTTGAAGCTCTGCTAGTCTTTGCCTTTTAAAAGGAATGAAAATATAATGAATATTTCTGTTGTTCTGCAAGGAATTCAAATCAAAGCTCTGATAAGGTATAGCTACCCACATATTTGCTTTAACTTTCCTAATTCATTCATTATCCTGTTCAAAGCTCAAGACCAAGAGATCTTGCCCAGAATGACAGAGGCATTATATCCATTGGCAATTATCCCAGACCATTCAAGAGGGAAAGTGTAACTGAAAATCAAAGATCCTGATAAAGGGCACCTTTGAACTGAAGTGGAGTGATAGATCTCACAGCCAATTTTTGTAAACCACATTTGTTTGGGGATATCATAGAACTTTCGCAGCTAACATTTTTTACGTACCTACTGTGTCCAGGCATTATGCTCCATGTTTTATATGCATTAAATCAGTGATCATCGTAAGACTACAAAAGATAAGAATTATGAATATTACCCCCAGTTTTACAAACGTGAAGAATTGCCTAAGTCACCTGACTAAGGCCACATTTTATCCTAGGAAAAATTTTGAGTTTATCAGAGGTAGACTTTAGGCATTCTTCTACTGTTTAAAAAAATCATATATATATATATATATATATATATATATATATATATATATATATATATATATATATATGTTTTCCCGTGTAATTCTCAGCTTTATTCTTGCTTGCTGCCTAAAAGGAGTTGTTGTTATGGGAGGTGTATGTCTTAAAAAATGTGTTTATTGATATCTTGGATAACTTCAACAGCAGGAACTTTGAAAAATCTAAATTATTCATCTCTGTGCTACGTTTTTATTGCCATCATTCAATTGAATATACATATATATACATATACATACATATTATATCTATAGTCCCTGGGTAGTACAAATGGTTAATGTGCTTAGCTGTTAACCAAAAGTTTGTAGGTTCAAGTTCACCCAGAGGCACCTCTAAAGAAAGGCCTGCTGATCTACTTCCAAAAAATAAATCAGTTACTAAAAACCTAATGGAGCTTCTCAACGACAAAACAAGTAAAATAATAATAATAATAAAACCCTATGGAGCACAATTCTACTCTGATATAAAGATGATAGGTAGGCAGGCAGGCAGGTGGGTGGGCGGGTAGACAGACGAGTGTCGTCCTTAGGTGCTGTCAAGTTGATTCTGTCTTGTAGTAACCCATGTGACAGAGTAGAACTGCCCCATAAGGTTTTCTAGTCTGTAATCTTTACAGGAGCAGATCACCAGGTCTTTCTCCCATGGTGCTGCTGGGTGGGTTCGAACCACCCACCTTTAGGTTAGCAGCTGAGCGCTTAACCATTGTGCCACCAGGGCTCCTTACATAGCTAGATATATATTTATATATATATATATATATATATATATATATATATATATATATATATATATATATGTATATACGTATTTTTAAATGCAAATGCCTTCAGGAGCCATAACAGCAACTGAATTGAATAAAGCAGGCTGGTTGGAGTAGAGAGAATTGAGAGACTAGAGAGGAGCGTAATGGGCTGGAGCTCACGTGACCGTCTAGTGGCAACAGCTGCTGCTCAGTTCCCGCTGATGTTTGTCATGTGAAAATTTGGATTAAGTGTGGTCAGATTTCCTGCATTTCAAGAAAACCCTTTAATCTCAGTAATCATGTGAAGTCAACCCACTTTTGAATATGGACACAAAAAAGAAGTGTGAGGACCCAGGAAAAGATCTACCCACAAACTGATTATTTTCTCTGTATTAGGAATTAATCGTCATTTTCTCTTGGGGGGTGGGGGGGGACTCATTTCAAAAGAGGATCAAACCCTCCTCCTACCCACTTCAGATTTTGAGGACAAAAATTAATAAGGAATTAGGAGTGATAGAATTTTAGGTATTGGTGACCATTTCTGGTAAATAAAGTGGAAAGAACAGTTGTTTAAATAGCACATAGAGGTGATATCCAGTTCCAACTTTTATTTCATTTACTGAACTTCTCATAAACAATGCTTTTCCTTTTTTTCCCAATTTTTTTTTATAACAAACAATTGAAGTAGAACAGAATTCTATTTGCTCTTTAATTAAATGAAATAATATTTTTTTACAAAACTTGGTCTATCTATAATATTGTTCTGTGCAATGATGCAAGTGACAAGTAAAATCTCATTCAGCTGAATGATGGCAATAATCACACAGGATAGGGGTGAGTAATTCTGATTTTCAAAGCTCCTGCTATTGAAGCTACCTGAGGTGTCAAGGTTAAAGACATTTTTAAGACATACGCCTTCCACAATAGCAGCCCCTTTCAGACAACAAGCAAGAATGAAGCCAAAGACTACACTAGAAAATGTTTACTACTGTTTCTATTAATCCATTGACTTATGATGACAGAAGGTCAAATTACATAAATCTTTACATAAAACCAAACCAAACCTGTTGCCACAATTCCAACTCATAGTGACCCTATATGACAGAGTAGAACTGCCCCTCAGGGGTTCTAAGGCTATAATCTTCACAGAAGAGACTGCCACATCTTTCTCCCATGGAGTGGCTGGTGGATTCAAACTGCTGACCTTTTGGTTAGCAGCCAAGCACTTAACCATTGTACCACCAAGGCTCCTCATATTTACATACACACAAAAGAAAAAGAATTTAGTCCCCTGTCTCAGTGTAACTATCTCATTAACATGCCTAGACAAACAATAAAATTTTCTTTTGGGGGAGGATGGATATGTATGCTCAAAACATTTCTTGAAGATTTTCTAAGGCAATGTTAACATTATATTGTTTGTTTATTGTATGCCATCTTAGATTCTGATTTATAGTAACCCTATAAGGCGGAGCAGAACTGCCGCATGGGGTTTCCTAGGCTGTAATTTTTACAGGAGCAGGTTGCCAGGTCTTTTCTCTCGTGGAGAGACTGGTAGGTTTGAACTGCCGACCTTTTGGTTAGCAGCCGAGCATTTTAACCACTGCACCACCAGGGCTCCTTAATATTACATTAAGTATCGATAAATCATTTTGTTGGAATAGTGATGTCAGGCAATTTCCTCATTCTTTTACTATAGTCATTAGCTGACCAAATAAAAGACCCAAGGTTACATGAAATAAGGATTTGTGAAAATAAATGTGAGTCCTCACAATGGTCCAGCAACACATGTAGCAATTCATGAATATGGCCCCCACAATGATGTTTCTGGAGTTTTTTCTAACTTTACAGAGCTCTGAGAGACTGTAAAGCAATGAAGCTCAACCAACATTCTGGCATTAATAGCAGCTGATCAGAGCTAATGGATCTTTGAAATGCAAGCACATTTGGGTAGAAGTGAAAATTTGTTTTCTGGGAATCTGAAGTTGAGGGCCATGGCAGGGAATCAGAGCATATGTACCTCAACTTCCATTTCCTTTATTTGCACACTACATTTTCCACTGTCCATCATTACTTAAAGGTCTAGATTAGGGTGCAGGAAAGATGAGGAATTCCATTGTTGTCACACATGTCCTCTATACCATCACCTTCTCATGTTGATATTTTGATCTCTATCTGCTTAACCCTTTTGTCTGCCTCTGGACTGAGTCAAATCATAAATGAGGACAGAGAATACTATTTATTGTCCTCTACAAAATAAATATTCCTCCATTTAATTGACTGGATGAACCAATGATATATTAATAATAGCTCATCTTTGATAGCATTCTCTATGCTCAAATTGCTTTCACGTACATTTATTCCTTTGATCTTTACAACAATCCCATGGAGTTGGAAAGGCCAAGACATATTTCCATTTTACAGATGCAGAGACTGTGTACTACATGATGAAGTGACTTGCTGAGACTATTCAGCTCTCTAGAGCACTGCACTTTGTCATCCAGAGAAACTCAACTGGATTCATAGTACCTTAGTAGTAGCTTACCAGTAGGATTATAACGTTGACATGAGGGCGTTGGAATGAAATGGTATGGCTTCTTATCTGTGTTCTAGTTTTTATCAGTGATGTCCTTAGATGTGTTACTTAACCTCTTTGGACACAAGTCTCCGGCTCTACAACCTGGAAATAATAATTTCTATCTCTCAGAGTAGTTGTGTGAATTGAATGAGAAGGTGTAGATAGGCAGTACCATGCCTGGTATATGGTAAGAACTGAATATATTATTGCCTGTTATCATTATCATCATCATTATTAAGGAACCCTGGTGGCGCAGTGGCTAAGCACTCGGCTGCTAACTGCAAGGTCTGTGGTTCAAACCCACCAGCTGCTCTACAGGAGAAAGATGCGATGGTCTGCTTCTGTAAAGATTACAGCCTTGGAAACCCTATGGGGCCGTTCTGCTCTGTCTTAGAAGGTCGCTAAGAATGGACCAGATGGCAAAGGGTTTAGTTTGTTTGTTTTTTTAATCTAAATCTTTAAATAAACAGGGGAAAATCTGAGTTTGCAGAGAACTTCCTTACTCCTTAACGACAGCATACTGGCCTGGGGAGACGAGGGCAGAGAGAGAAAGAATTACCTATGTTTAGAATTTTTTATTAGATGAGCTCCACCAGACATAAAATTACAGGCTCTTGCCTACCATCTCCTGATGGGGAAAGTCAGGGGTGGGTCAGAAAGGCCTGGAGCATTAGGGATAAGCTTTCCTAATAAGATCAGATGAGTGGGTGAAAACCCTCTTCAAGCAGTAACCCAAATGTCAATCAGAGGCCACTATTTCAGTCTAAATAAAAATGAGTAATAAACACTAAAATCTGATTAAAGCAAATTATGAAGCCATTATGTTTGGAACTGCTAAAAGATTCTGCTTAAGATAAAATTTCCTAGACTGTGTTATATTATTCAGTTTGTCTCTGAAGACCTCATTATTAACTACATAGATATTTATTGTATAACTTCAGTGCACATATCTTTTAATCTTTTTCTGTCCTTAAACAGCATTAAAAAGTATGTTACAAACAAGAATGGATGAAAACCTAACTCAACTGAGATCTAGTTAGAAAATTTTTTGGCTAAAAATATCCTAGAAATATAACTGCTCTGAATTTAGTCCCATTCTTTTTCTCTAGTCTCATTTCCCAACTGCCTCTCCAGACACACACTCTAAAACACAACTCATGCTCCAGGCTCATTACATTTTCTACCACTACTCAAGAATTCCAAGCTCTTTTATGCATTCAAAACTTTTTATTTCCAAATCTCTCTGTCCAAAACACCATAATGTCTCCTCATTGGACAATGAACTCCTCATTTTTCAAGATTGAGCCTAAGGGACACTGCTTCAACAAACCTTTCCAGAATGCCAAGACAGCATGATCCTCTGTACTCCTCAGCCACTTTATTCATATGTCTATTAGAGCGTTTACCATGTTCTAAGAGTAGCGGGGTGTTCTTTTTGAGCCTAAACTATGTCAGGATGTGTGCATTATTAATGGAGTGGTGGTTACAATTTGCATGTGTATTTTGTAGGAAGCTTCTTATGTATATATATATATTTTTTTTGGCTAAAGTATAAAGGAAGTGTTTTACTTGTATTATCTGTTTGTTTCAAGCTTTTGAGATACAGAAACAAAAATGGAAAACATGGAGCATATTTCCCTGCCTAGTCCCTTGGACAGGTTGTTGGTTTTTTCAGAGAGAGGAGTGGGAGCCACAAGGCAGAGACACCATTTTTCTGAGAGTCTGAGAGACCCTGAGCACTAATTGTTTTGCTTCAGAGTACCCTGTTGATTAAGTGCAATTCATTGTCAGGGTGAGGGCAATTCCCCTATCTCACTGGGGTGCAGGAGAGAGGATGGCTTAGGGAGCATAGATCAGTGGCCTCGGCATAGGTTATTTTATTTTTACAATGGCCACTATCAACAGCAAAGTTCACTTAAACAATCTTATGAGAACAAGACAGCAATTTTCCTCTCCTCCTTTGGTTCCCCTTATCAGAATGTCTACCATGAAGTCCCCCATGATGGAACAGTTCATGTACAAAAAGAAACATCCATTGAAAACTTGTAAAAATTTGGGGCAGTATTTGGCAGGAGGAAGAAAAGTCCCGTGTGAAGAGCTGGGAGAAAGAGTAAGACATCTGAGTGACAATGTGAATATTCCCACATTTCCCAAAGGCTGAAAGTCTTTGGGACACTGAGACACATGTTCTGTAGAGCATTAAAGGTCTAGCATACAACTGTGTAGCTTTTATGGCCAATGTGATTAACACTGTAATTATTTCCTTGCAGGTCTATATATTGTCTTAGGCTGTGCATTTTCTTCTGATCAGGAACAATGTCTTGTTAACAAATTTAGTGCACCTCACCTAGCAGGCACTCCATGTATGATTGCCGAATGAATGAATGATGAATGAATGAATGAATATAGATTAAATCAAAGCACAAAACCGATTTTTGCTTTAAGCAAGTATCATCTACAACTACACTTACTTTCCTTTATGTATCATAGATCCTTGCAAAGTTACCTTGAATCGTGGAACAGCAAAGGGAAATTGAGAAACCTGTTAGGCCAAGCTGATCTACATTCATATTTTTGTAGACAACACAGATATTCTCCACTATTAAAAGTTAGCTTTGTCCCTAGAGGAAGAGTAGTATCGTGATTAACAGTGTGTAGCTTTAGAGCCATTTGTCTGGGCTGAACCTTAGGTCTGTCACTGTGTGACAGCTGTGTGACTTTGGCTAGTGATCGTCCTGCTCTGTGTTTCAATTCCCTCATTTGTACAGTGGTAAGAATAGTAGTACCCACATTGTAGGATTGTTGTGAAAATTAAATCGGTGTTATGATTAAAGCATTAATAACAGTTCCTGGCACATGGTAAGCACTCATCAAATGTTAGCCATAGTTGATATTTATTTGCTGAGCTCTGTTTCACTTAGTATGGTCTTGGCTTGGACTAAAAGGTAGTATTTCTACACACTCACTCTTCAACTTCCTACGATTTCCGCTTCCCTTTTGAAATACTGAGGCTAAGACTAAGTGGACATACTGAACACTGACAAAAGCTTGTGGTGAAGTATCTGGAGTTTTTGGCAGGAAGGTATTTTAAAATGCTTGCCACGCACTGCAGGCACATTCTAGTCTTATGAAAAATGTCAAGTGTTTTCCTTAACTTTTTCCTTGGCCTTCCCTTTTCTCTTCTATTTTAAAGCTGCCCCTACCACTTACGGCTATTGACCTCCTGTGGAGAGATTGGTTTCCTGGTGATGCATGTGCTCACACAGCTGTAAGCCCATAAACTGACCCCTCAGTAGGTGAGAACAACTTGTTTCAATCTGACCATTACTCTGTTCTAGAAAGTTGTAATTAGAACTCTAACAATTGCTATATAAGAGCACGCCTAGGGAAAAGGTTACAAAGAAGGGGCACAGAGATATTTAGGAAACAAATAGAGTCACAATTAAAAATGAGAATTTGTCTATAGAAAATGAATATTAAACCAGGAGAAAAGTATCTGGTCACTCGCAATGTGCACATTTCTTCTGCAGGTAGCGTGGGATGCTGGTGTTCCTCTAAGGATCTAGCGATCACAGTGTCAGTCTGTTTGAAAGACCTCACTGGGAATCTGACAGAAGTGGCCACAAACTCAGCAGAGGTCATTTCATTCTCTGACAAAGTCGGGCATAATAAACACAGGCATTTTGGAGGAGGGGGAGGTGTGAAATGTAGATTTCAACGGAGGCAAATGGAGTGCGCTCAGCTTTCAAGTGAAATTGTTGGCATTAGGCAGTCATTTTGGTCTGTTGCCTTTCTCTCTGCAGAGCCTGAATCCAAATTCTCTCTCTTATTTTTGTTATAAGCCAGCCTTGTTTGCCATATTACTGAGTCTGTAATTTACCCGTATCAGACTGTATTTACAATATTATCATGAGTCTCAGTACATAGCAGGCTCTTGTTATTACTGGTGTTACAGTGGGGCCAAGTTGAAAAGGGTCCTAAAAGAAAGGAGCACAAATGGAAAGGGATGTTTGTTTTCTTTGTCTCTGATTTCTGATCTTAACATTTCAATCCTTTCAAGCCTTCAGTGGCTTGCCATTTCCCTTAGAACAGAGTTGCTGATTAGAAACAACAGATTTGGGATTTTGTCCTAATGTAGGGTTGCTTGATTAAGCACATAAAAATATAGAACTCCCAGTTAAACTTGAATTTCAGATAAACAACGAATACGTTTTTAGGATAATCTGTCCCAAATATTGCAACTATTGCATGGGACATGCTGTTACTAGAAAACTATTTGTTGTTTACTGAATTCAAATTTAACTGGGAGTTCTACATATTTATTTGCTTAATCAGGCCACCCTACCTCAGAACAAATTCCAAATCCACAGCCAAACTCTAGACTATGCTTCTCCTGTATACAGGTCTAATCTCAATAAAAATCACTCACTTTTTACCTCTTTTGCTCTAACCAGACTGGATATATTTCGGTTCCTTAAATATATTATGTGCTCTCTTAATGCTATCATTTTGCACAGTTAACCCCTTAGCCTAGAAAATTCCTGCCCCCGCCATCAATGACCAAATACCACTCCTTTGCCCAGCCAACATATATTTGTTCACAATCTCTAAAAGATTCACCTGGAAGGACAATTTTGTACATTCTTGCCCTTGTTGGGTATTTATGTAGGCAATAAGTAAATTCCTGTCTTTATTTCTTGAGTTTGGAGCCA
Source organism: Dugong dugon (assembly GCA_030035585.1). Lineage (NCBI taxonomy): Eukaryota > Metazoa > Chordata > Mammalia > Sirenia > Dugongidae > Dugong > Dugong dugon. The sequence continues at coordinate 98,591,418 of CM057462.1, forward strand.
GTTGAGAAATAAGACATAAAAGAAAATGAAAGTAATCAAAATAGATTGAAGAATATGATTATTTATTTCTTGAGTTTGGAGCCAGTTGAGAAATAAGACATAAAAGAAAATGAAAGTAATCAAAATAGATTGAAGAATATGATTATAAATTTGCAGTCAGCTGGATTTTTAATACTTCCCCAAATTGGACCTAATCCCCCAAACCACAAGCATTGTGAAGAGCAGACCAGAGTGCAGGCATTTCCATTACAAAGGAAAGAGAAAACGAGGGTTGAGTTGAATTTCCTCTTAATTAGTGAGTCAGACAAACCACTCTTGCTCCCTTAGGACTGAAGAGAAATTGGAAGGCTTCCTTCCAGAATTCACTGTCCAAGGAAGTTGAGTGGAAATTCCCACCCCTCTCCACTCTGCTTTGAAAAATTAAAAGTGTGGAATAAGTGCCTGCCCACAATGTCCCCCAGCTTTTTATTCTCATAAGTCACTGAGTTTATCTGTTAAGTATACAGTAAAACATTGATGTGGGCTAGTTCCCTATTGGGAGGAGATCAGGATGGTCCTGCTTTTACCTTCATAAGGCCACTTCACAATAATCAACAACTGATCCTTTGAGCTCCTCGGAGGGAACTGGCCAGCAATGTCGCTTTTGTCTCCAGAAGGCTCTGAAATGGCCAGAAATGAACCGACTTCAAAGTCCTTTGAATCCTGGGTGGAAAATTCATTCTTCATTTAGTTTTCCATCCTGATTTACAACTAGCCATATTGTCTAATAACAATCCTAAAGGAGTCACAAATTTAAATAAATAAATAAAGGAGTAATAGAGGGTGGATGAACCCCTGAAACTATCGCCCTGAAGTAATCTTTGAACCTTGAATCAAAAATATCCCCTAAAGTCTTCTTAAAACAGAACAGTGGTTTAGCTTAGCTAGTAAAAAAGGTCTGCCTTGAGCATTACGCTCTTTGAAGAACTATGGGTTCAAACAGACAACAGCAACTCGAAGATTGGGTTGGAATCTTAGAGGGCAGTGAGTTTATGTTAATAAGGGAGGAACAACTCAGAAAGGGAAGGTGAGAATGGTTGTACAACTCTAAGAATGTAATCAGTGTCACTAAATGGTACATGTAGAAACTATGGAATTGGTGTATGTTTTGTTGTATATATTCTCAACAACAACAACAACAAAATAAGTAAAATTTAAAGAAAAATTAAATTAAAACCTCTTATTATGGAGAACATAGGTTAAAAAAAATCCTAAAGTTTCATTGCTTTTTCTTTAAAAGTTAAGACTATATAAAGTCCAATATTCTTTAATCACAATTGTTCAATTTCTTCTTTTGCTCAATCTAATATAGAGAGATTCCCAGTCCAATAATTGGGTTAAGTTTTATGCAACAGCTGCAGACTGGACTGTCTTCTACCAAATAGTGTAGTTTCTAAGGCATGTTCACAGTGGAATTAACTCAGCCTATAGCCTCTCATGTGCCATCATTTTTCTAATAATCAGAAAAGAGTATCACAGCATCAAACTTACTCTACATAATTTAAAAACTCAAGCAGATCTCTAGCCTCTGGGGAAATGTTGTTCCCAGAACTCTGTCCAATCCAAGACCATGCTATTGTTGCCAAAATGAAAGCAGAAGCTCGGGTGCTAAAGGAAGGAGGGAAGATAGAGTGAAAATTTAGTTTTAGAACTTTGCCAGGATGCCTGTCAGCTAGTGCCAGTTATCTGAAGGCTACAGCCTGGGAAATTAAACTCCTCTGAGGAAAATCTCCCATAAGTTTAACTGTAGCAGTGTGTTTACCATTCATGGGGAGAGGGTAGGGGGAAGGGTCCACCTATGCACACACTCTCAACTCTCAGAGAACAGCATTTGAGAAATACCTGCCCTCTTTCAAAGACATTAGAACTGAGCACAAGTGGCAGCTTCAGTTACCAAATCTTATTAGACATCTTTCTTCTTATCTGGCATATGCAAAACTCTCATTTCTGTTTCCCTTCTAAATTTCCTGCATTTGGGCTGTGTTGCATGTATATTTTGTCTTCTAATGACATAGTCTCCATTATTTTCTAGTGAGAGGCATTTCAGTCTTGCACTATAGTGTCATCACCACTGCCTCTTGCTATAAACGTTTATTGACATTTGAAATCTGTTCCTAGAGGCATCTTCTGTCTCCTCAACGTTTGTTTATGCTGGAGCATCACTGTGCAGTGTTCTACATTGTAAATGCTATTGATGCTTCTGAAACCTGAACTACATGGGCCTGGTGAGCAACAAGATGTCTGCAACATACACCTCAGGACCTTGCCTCTCCAGGCTCCCTTTAGAAAAGTCACCCGTCTTCTCTCTAAGCTTCTGACTCATATTTTCTATTCTTTGCACTTTATCTTCATTACTGATCCAGAAGTAATGCTACTATCATGTTCTTTAATACATTTTGATCTTTTTGAATTTTTATTTTTCCCTCTGTTGCTGTTCTGATAGAGATAGGCATATTTTAGAATCTGACCCTTCTTGATTTCTTCAGCAAGCTTGACCTCTTACAGCTGAGTATTCTAGGTACGTTCTTTCTTAGCTCCTAGGTTTGCAAAACATTTGTGGAGTTGTTTCTCTACCTCAATCCAAGAAGAAGACAGATTCTCCATTCCTTTCAAGTGTTAATAGCAACTAACTGTACTTCTGAGATCAATATGATAGCATGACTCTCTGTAATCTAAAACCATGGGCAGAGTTAACCTGAGACTACTTGATAGAGGGGGTGATGACCCTTGAGCTTATGGACAACCTAAATGAATCCTGGAGTTTAGTCCTGGTACTGCACCCCACTTATTCCAGAACCCTAATCAAAGCTACATAAAGAAAAACAGAATTTGAAGCACATAAGCCTACATTGCTTCCCTAGGCCTAACACAAAAGGCACATCAGTGCATAGTCTTTGCTGAGAAACTCTGTAAACACAGGAAAAAAATCTTTATTACACTAAGAATTCCTTTATAAAATGGAACCATATTTTCATGCATTAAATATTAAGGTATAATCCTAGGGAAACTAAAGAATAACAAAAATTACTTTAAAAAGCTAATGTACAGAAGCTGCGGAGGAGAGGGGAATTAGTATTTTTCCACCTGTTAAGTCTTAAAAGCCTGTGTTTTGAAGCCCTACTCTCGTGGATTGAATTATGTCCCTTCAAAAATGTGTGTGTCAATTTGGCTGGGCCATGATTCCTGGTATTGTGTGATTTTCCTATATGTTGTAAATTCTGCCTCTATGATGTTAATGAGGGAGGATGGGCGGCAGTTGTGTTAGTAAGGCAGGACTCACCCTACAAGATTGGACTGTGTCCTGAGGCAATCTCTTGAGATATAAAAGAGAGAAGTGAGCAGAGAGACGGGAGGACCTCATACCACCAAGAAAGCAGTGCCAGGTGCAAAGCGTGTCCTTTGGACCTGGGGTCCCTGTGTGGGGAAGCTCCTAGTCTGGGGGAACATAGATGAGAAGGCTGACAGAGAGAGAAAGCCTTACCCTGGAGCTGACGCCCTGAATTTGGACTTTTAGCCTACTTTACTGTGAAGAAATAAAATTCTCTTTGTTAAAGCCATCCACTTGTGGTATTTCTGTTATAGCAGCACTAGATGACTAAGACATCTACCTATCTTAAGGTGAGCTCTAGATAGAATAAACATACTCTCTTTCCCCTATACTATCCTTTTGTTGTGCCTTCTTTAATCAGATCATCAGTCACAAAAGCCTGAACAGTCCCTGGTTTCAACCTTGCAAATGTAAGCATACTCAATCACTGAGGGCAAAGCCCCACATGGCTGAACTAACTAAAAATAAAATAAAAACTAACTACAGCACTTCCAAAGTTCAAGGTCTTCTCAGTTGAAGCCCAAATCCTCTATTTGCTAATGGGCTAATTTGGCTCTTAAATGCTAATTTCTTAGACACATTTTTCAGATACCTGGCAAAAACACCAAGATGTTGGAATATAAGGGAAACTGATAGATAACATCTTTATGTTTCCTTCTCAGTTTAGACTTGTTGAGAAATAAGACAGGGGGACTGATGAATGAAAATCAAAATATCAGCTCAATTTTAGTAACATAAAGCTAATTGGAGAATGTGGTTTAGCTCTGATGTTGAAACCTGAATTGAGTCAACCTTCCATATTTTCTGGTTTCCCCCCTTATTGTAGATTTAATTGTGTCCTCCAGAATGATAGATTGATGTCTTAACACCTGTACCTATGAATGTGACCCTGTTTGAGAAAAGGGTTTATGTCAATGAGGTCATACCAGAGTAGCGTGGGTCCTAAACCTAATTACTTTTGAGTGGTTTTCAATAAAGATACAGAGATACAGAAACATACAGAGGAAGATGGCATGTGAAGATTCATCTACAAGCCAAGGAATGCCAATGCTCAGGGCTGCCAGAAGCTAAGAAGAAATGATCTTCTCCTAGAGCAGACACCTCAGCCCCAACTCCCCTAAATAGCTCCCCCTGTTATGAGCTTTCTAGCAACTCCTCATTTTATCCGTCTTCTCAGATACACTATAATGTTCTTGAAGGCAGGGATTCTGTTTTCCTTCCTTGTCAATGCATCCTTGACAACCAGCACAGTGCTGGCACTCAGTAAATATTTACTGAATGAATGAATGATTGCATGGGCCCATTAGTGTGGGATTCTGGCATAGCCACATTGCTCAATACACCCAAGCTACAGCAACTGGCAATGGTGCCACTTGGAGACCCACATAGAATGCATCCCTTCTATCTTTCTGGCAAGCACAGAAATAAATAGCAAGGCTCTGACATAAGGACATTCACTGTGTCACTGTCCTCCTGTGCATCCTATTTCAGGAAGTGCAGAGTATCATTGTATAGCCCCAGGGGCACATCAGTCATTCTTTTTTTTTTCCCTTCCTATGCAGTGGCCTGAGGATGATGTTCTAGGTATTTGTCCCCTGAGATCGCTGAATAGTTCCCAGAAACATCACCTCCTCACAGATCGATAAGCTAACTGGATATCCTTAATTAAAGAACACTGTACACAATGTTTATTTTCTTAAACCCTATTTTTAATGTCAAGTTGTAACTCAAAAACTCTTGCATCTAGAAACCAGTTGTCCAATAAGCATAAGTATTTTTAAGGGAAATAGCATTAATCACAAAACCTCCCCCTCTACTCTTGTTTTGAGTGGAAGCACAGGCATAAAGGGTGTGTGGGAAGAAAAACAGAATAATGAGACTATCATAGAAGATAATTCCTTACATCCTTTCAAAAAACAAAGTGAAATCCTTAGTAGAAAAATTAAATAGATCATACATGAAATTAGATGCAGGCTATTCACTCTGTCCTATCCAGCAGCTGGTATGATATGATAGGGTCAAGTTAGGAGTGGGCTGCCATGGATAAACATTACTGTAACTTATTAAGTACTAACTACGTGCCAGGCATGGTGCTTCATGCTTACTGTACGTTATGTCATTTATTGCTTATATCCTATGAAGCAGGTACTATTATTCTCTTTGTACGGATGAGGAAGCTGGAGCTTAAAGAGGTTGTGTAATGTGTCCAAGGTTATATAGCTAGTAATATGCAGCAGGACCAGAAGAGGTCTGTCTTTTTCTGGAATCCATGCTTATTACCAGTGAGGTCTGATGAACCCAACACATTCCCTCTTGCTTAAAGTTTCCTCTGCCATAAGGCCCCTCAGGGAAGGCTTTACAAAGATTTGGAATGGAACAAAACACTAAAGCAACTTGTCAGCACTGGATGAACCGTGAGCCAGAAGCTCTTAGTAGAAATAGTCCGAATAAAGCTGTCCTCTCATCCCCTATAGCCGATGCACAGCGCAAGGGGCTTCTGCTTCAGAACTGTGGCCTAGCCTGTGGGCTTTCATTGGTGGTCAGATGGCTCTTGGGTGGTGGGGAGGGTTGAGCAGTCAGCTGATTTGAGAGGCTTTAGAGTTTAAAATATAAACAGTGTCTCTGAGGTTCATCGTAAGTGCTATCTGCTAATAGAGTCATTACAAATTACCTAACAGTGGAGCATCTAATTTCTAGAAAATAAAACTTGTCTTCCTTTTTTTTTCCATTTTTTGGTCATTCCTTACTCCTTGACATGTTTGGAGACACAGAACCATGCTTGTAGTTTTTAAACACTTCTGTTGTGTTCTCTTTTGAGTTGCAATTAAGTTACCTATGTGCAGTGATTAACAGCTAGGCTGTTAGCCAAAAGGTTGGCAGTTCAAATCCACCACCTGCTCCTTGGAAACTCTATGGGGCAGTTCTACTATGTCCTATGGGGTCACTATGAGTTGGAATCGACTCAAAGGCAACGGATTTGGTTTTTTTTTAATATGGTCATAAAAGGCAAACTGATCTCAAAATCGATGTATTTGAAAATAAAAACCAGTTGCTGTTGCCAACAAATTGATTGCAACTCATGACAACACAAGTGTGTTGGAGAAGAACTATGCTCCATAGAGTTTTCAGGGGCTAATTTTTTTAAAAGTAGATTGTCAGGCCTTTCTTCTGAGGTACTTTTGGGTGGACTTAAACTGCTAATCTTTCAGTTAGCAGCCAAGCGCTTAACCATTTGCAATACCAGAGACTCTGTATTTGATAACAACAGCACATCAAACCATAAACCAACCAGACACCTATCCAAAGGGGGAACAGAACTGACAAAAGCTTGAAGTTCTTTTATTCAATGTATGACTTCTCTGAGAGGACCATGCCAGTTTTTTTAGACAAGGCTTCTTTCAAATCTAAGAGCTAAGAGAAGCGTAAGTTTAACTTCTGATCAAATTCAGAAATATTTTCTACAATGTCTTGGAGAAGTAACCATGTAGGCCTTTACACATTTTAAGCCCTGCTATCTGGGTAGATAACCAATTCCTCGAACAGCCATTCCGTGTTGGGTCTGATCTAATCACTATGAAGCTCTTTACACTGATTCAAATCATGCCTGTTATAACTGAGGTTGATGAGACTGGAAAAGACTTTAAAATTAATTTGGCAAAAACCTTCTTGTTGTAATAAGCAGTTCATTCGTTCACTGTACTATGAAGCACTTAGAATCTATTATCTGCCCAATATTGTTCTAGGTACTGGGGATATAGCGGTGAATGCAACAGACAAAAGTCCCTAACCGACAGATTATACTTCTTTTAAATTGACTTGTTCAAATTCACACAGTCCTAGATGGAATTACTACAGCACAAGACTTTCATTGCCTTCTACCCATACTTGTTGCCCCATATTCAGGTTACACTCACCTTATCCTTTCCCCAGGTATGTCCTACTAGAGATCAAGACATTGTTTAAGGTCCCTCATATTTTCCAAATCACTCTCCTCTATGTGCCCAGAGTTTTTGGTTCATTAATCTATAATAGCATGTTGTATTGTTCTACGTTGTCTCTATTTATTTATTTATCTCCTCCAGTACACTATGAAGTCCTCAGACAATTACCATAATTTATTCATGTTGTAACCTTAACATCCTTCTTAGTGTCTTGATTGAATGAACCTAGAGAGTTATTGGATATTATCTTTTCATTTGTTCATTCAGTAAATATCTACTAAACTTTCTCCCTTCCCCACAAAAACCAAACTCTCTGCCGTTGAATCGATTCCAACTCATAGCAGCCCTATAGGGTTTCCAAGGCTGTACATCTCTATAGAAGCAGAATGTCACAGCTTTCAGAACTGTGGCCTGGCCCTGTGGGCTTTCATTGGTGGTCAGATGGCTCTTGGATGGTGGGGAGGGTTGAGCAGAGTCAGCTGATTTGAGAGGCTTTAGAGTTTAAAATATAAACAGTGTCTCTGAGTTCCCATCGTAAGTGCTATCTGCTAATAGAGTCACTTTCTTCCACAGAGCCGCTGGTGGTTTTGAACCACTGAACTTTTGGTTAGCTGCCAACTGCTTTTAACCACTGTGTCACCAGGGCTCCTTAAATATCTATTAGGTGCCTATTATTTGCCAATCACTATACTATCCACTAGAAATTTATAAGTGAAGGATTCAAGCAATCCAGTGGGGAGCAGCGATTATAATTCTAATTGAAGTAGTCACAATGAGGAGATGACATTTGAGTAAAGACTTTAGGGAAGTGAGGGTTTCAGACACGTAAATATTATATTGGGAGGGGAGTACTTTAGCAGAGGGAATATTCACTGCAAAGGCCCTCAGGCAAGAGTATGCTTAGTGAGTTCCTGTAGCTAAGGCTCTCCATATGGTTAGAGTAGAGTGAGTGATAAGTAAGTGGTAGGGGATGAAGACAGAGATGTAATTGGGGCAGGCGGGGGTGAGGGGGGTCTGGGATGTAGGGGGTGGAAATAGCCAGAGACTTGTAGATCATTACAAGAACTTGAGTTCTTACTCTGAGAAACTGGAGAGTTATTTGAACATTGTGAACACAGACATGATACGATTTGACTTAAACATTTTAGCAGAGTCCCTCTGGATATTCTGCTAAGATAAATCCGCAGGAAGGTAAGGGAGATAAAAAAGATACCGGTTAAGAGGCTACGGTAATTATCCAAATTTTAACTATGTTACCTAGGGTGTGGTATGGTGAGGCCAGACACAGACCAAGAGAGAGAGGCCAGAAGGATTTAAAGATTTTATTATACTCACCGTCCCCTGGGGAGAGTGTGCCATGCAAGGCCGCTCAGGGGAAGCACCAGGATGGGTCAGGAGATAGAGGGAGAGACAGGAACTGTAGGCAAATGTCCTTACTGTGGTTTTCCCGGTAAGGAAGGGCAACGTGGGTCACGCAGGCTTACTATTGGCTGGCTATTTTGAAAGTGGTGCCCCAGCAAAACCCATGTTTTCTATAACAGTGGAGGGATATGGCTTGGAGGCTATCAAAGGTTTTCAGATGTTCTTGGGTAAGTCATGTTTACTGAAGCACAGCTAGGGAACATTTTGTGGATGTTAAAGCATCATTTTAGAGAAACTGAGGACTTAGTTAACATACGGATAAAGAGATGATGGTGCGAGATAGCAGAGAAGGCTTTAAGAAGTGATTGAATTCTGGATATATTAAAGACAGAGTCAATAATATTTTCAGTTTAAAAGTGGCATGTCATAGAGAAAGTGGAGCCAAGGATGAGTCTGGATTCTAGGCCTGGATGACTGAAAGAATGGAGTTGGCCTCAACCGAGATTTGAATTTCTATGGATGAAGCAGGTTTGTGGAGGAAAGATGAGGAGGTCAGAAGTTTTGGACATAATAAGTTTGCTTTGGTATGCTTATTTGGCATCCAAAGTGGAAATATCATGTAAGCAGTTGGATATAGAGCAGGGAGTTTGGGGGAAAGGGTGGCAAGGGAGGAAATGATCCATGTGTTTGTGTGTGTGTGTGTAGTTTCAGAGTATAGATAACATGTAAAGCCATAAGATTGTATGAAGTCACTAAGGGGTGAGGTGGCCCAGGCCGGAAATAAAAGAGAGAGGATGACAGAGAAGCGTTGGTATTGTCAGGTCAAGGAAAAAGACGAAAGTATGAAATGTTCATTTAGGAGAATGGGAGAATAAATGGATGGAGGAAATATAGTATGATTTCCAGGCAGCATTAAGGACATACTTCAGGTCATAAGTTTAAAGTTAGAGCAGTCAGCATGGTTTATGTTTCCCTCCAACCATGTACACTTGCATGGGTGCAGATAAAGTATAGATGGAAACTTAGATTTAACATTTTAAACATTAACTATATTCCATAGGAACTATAGTTGTGTGAAAAAATACATTAATAACTAACATCAGATGTATGTTTAGGGAGAGAACTGTCTATGTTTTGGAGATCTACAGATTAGCATTTTGGATATAGAAAGTAAGGCTCCAAGTACATGGGTTAAAAGGATACAATTGACTATATAGAGAGAAAATGCATACTCTGCATAAGAAATTACCAAATTTTTAAGTAATGGAGAAAGTGAGGAATGGGGTGGGGCGGTGCTGGCAAAAAACAAAAAGCCAAGATCAGCGACATGGCAGGAATCTAGAATCTGAGGAGGAACACAATGAAGGAGAAATTCCTGGAGGCCAGGCAACCAAGAGATTTTATGAACAAAAATGACCAGTTTCTAATTATAAGTTATTTTCACCAATTTGGGGCAAATCAACTCAGTTACTCCAAAAAATTCAATAAAATCTGCTGTACATACAAAAACACGAGTGAATGTGTGGAAAACCAAAGGAAAATTCTTATTTTTATCAAAGCAGAGAGAAGAAAACAGCTACAGAAAATGAGACATGAATCAAGAATTCAAAAAAAGCAAGGACTTGAAACAAGAAGTATTAGGAAGGACATAAACTCATAGGGATGCACAGAAATATTAGAAAGACATTGCACATAACATAGAATTTGTGGGTTCAGGCCAATTTTTTACTAAATTTCAAACAACAGCATGACATCAGCTGATTTTTTAGTAAATAATGGCAATAGCTACCATTATTCAATGTCTAAAAAAAAAAAAAATCCATTGCTGTCGAGTCAACTCTGACTCCTAGCGACCCTATGGGACAGAGCAGAACTGCCCCACAGGGTTTACAAGGAGCTGCTGGTGGACTGGAACTACCCACCTTTTGGTTAGCAGCTGTGTCATACATACCTACGTACGTACTTACTGTGAATAAGATCTCTCTATTTTTTTCGTTACAGGACTTTGCAAGGCAGGTGTTATTAAATTTCCTTGATACTAAAACATCCACTCTTTTTTATTTTTATAATTGATGTGTGCATTCCATCTGATATATCTTATTTTGTGAAATGCTGTTATTAAATTGCTGACAAGGTTTAAGTTTAATACTTTCTTAAAATTAAGGTAATGAAGCATTATTCTCATTTTATAAATGACAAAGTTCAGAAAAGTTAATTAACTTCCCAAGTTCTCACAAATGATTGAGCCAAGGATTCAATCCTAGGTCCCATGGGAGTCCGAATTCTGAGTGTTTCCTCATGTAAATTCTGGTTATTTCTTCCACTATTCTCAGAAACAACCCTGATTTAGCCTAAAAAGTCTAATTCCATTTGTGTACACAGAAATACATGTTCATGTCATGAAAGCAAAACATTTTCACACAGAGACAACTTATCAGACTAACAAACATTGGTGTCCACAGTGACACAGAAAGCCTCTCAGTGGTAGAGACAAAAACAAGTAATCTAGCTCTCTGATGTATCAAAGAAAGCAGAGAGGTCACGAAGAATAAGATAAATCCTGAAATGTGGAAAGAAGTGTTGTTTTCTTAGTGAAGCAGAGAAACGGAAAAAAAAAAAAAAAAAAAAAAAATTCAGCCAGAAATAACTCTGCTGAATTTGAAACACAAGAGTGAAGCAATCACTTGAAAAACCAACAATTCAAAGTAGTTGTTCCATGTGGTTGAAAAAGTATTTGCAAAACCATTAGTCTGCTATCAAGTGACTCATCATATAACCTCAACATATCTTTCAAGAAGATCTCCTTTTATGAATCAAATTTACTTCAGCCAACCTGGGACTTATGTGTTTTTGCAAAGTATACTACACACTTTGATCCTAGACTCCAGAGCCGGTGACCCAGTTCCGAAGCTGTGGTAGAAGAGGCCAGGAAAGGACTGAAACTGAGGTTAGGTGGGTGATGAAGAAAGAAGGGCTGGCTAGGTCACAGAAGAGGGAGAATTAGGAGCAGAGCCAACCTTACTAAATTATGATAGTCAGCCAAGCGAAGGAAGTACCAAGTAATAAGCCAGAGCCACCGGGGAAGAGCTTATTACTGGAAATATTATGCCAATGGAATAAACAGAATAGTTAGTGGAATAATATCCTAGAAGGCGAATTTAGGATAAGCATCAAATAAAGAAATTTGTGGCATGACAATGGCAGGGGGAACAGAATGTTAATTAGGATTTTTTAACCATTTGCCTTCTACCTCTTTTACTACAAGTTTTCTCTCCTAACCTGACTATCTTGAGGAACCACTCACTGCCTCTCTGTTTGAGGCCTTAGATGTTCTCCTGCTAAAATTCCTGTCTATATGTCAACGTTTTTATCAAAAATGACTCAGCACCCTAAAGAGCCTCCTCCTGATTCGATGGTAAGGCCATCTAGACTCCCCAGCGCTGAGGACAAATCATCAGTTGATACTCCCACCAATGGTGTATGTTGAGTTACCACTTTCCTGCATCTTGCACAACTCTTGTTGTTAGCACTTTTAATTTTACAAATCTGATGTGTGTGAAAACGTGAGGTTGGACATCCTTTCACAAGCTTATGTCTGTTCTGCTTTTACCTTCTATTCGTACCCCTTACTCATAATTTGATATTGTAATATGGAAGAGCAGGAGGAAAAGGAGAGTTAAATGTGACAGGGCTATTAGGAAAAGCTTCAATAAGCAGATGAGCTGAGAACCATGATATATGGATAAAATTTCAAAATTATGAAAATAAGTCCCAAAAAGGACACACTATGACTTATCGACCTACATATCAATAGCACTTAACACAGTAACTAGCATATATCCAGTTAACAAATAATAAGTGTTTGTTAAACGAATTAATAAAAAAATTAATTTATTGGTGTATATTTAACATTGAACAAGGAGATTGGAAATATAGTCACTGAGCAGATTTTTAAGTTAAACTAATAAATTTAATTTCAGACATAACGTGTTTAAGAAATCTGCCTGTCATCTTTTTTGGCATTGCTTACTGTTGTTGTTAGATGCTGTCAAGTTGGTTCCGACTCATAGTAACCCCAAATGACAGGGTAGAACTGCCCCATAGAGTTTCCAAGGAGCAGCTGGGTGGATTTGAACTGCCGACGTTTTTGTTAGCAGCCGAGCTCTTAACCACGACATCATCAGGACTCCTTGCTAGCAGAGTAGAAATACATTTGGCACTCAAAAATCAGTTCTAAGGGCAATCGTGGAGAAAATCTCTTCCACTATACTACCATGCAGCTTTTTTTTTTTTTTTACTCTTCATGGACAGCAGATGAAATTAACAAATAGTGACTACTTTCTACTGTTCTTAAGCATGGGATTGTTTATGTGAGTGTTTTTCCATAAAAAGGTAGGCTGCCTCTCTGCTTTGCGAGAGGAGAATACATATCTGCAAATCTCCCACTAAAAGCCTTTTTACTTAGAGATCATGCTTGTTTGATCTTGCTACGTATTTTAAAAAAACAAACAAACCTGTTGCCATCAAGTTGATTCCGACTCATAGCGACCCTGTAGGACACAGTAGAACTGTACCATACGGTTTCCAAGGAGCGACTGGTAGATTCAAACTGCTGACCTTCTGGTTGGCAGCCAAACGCTTAACCACTGTGTATATGCCTATATAAATAAATTACAGAAAACTATGTCCCTTTGAATACTGAATAAAGCAAAAGAAAATTATATCTGGATGTTCCTTAACTTTTGCACAAGGAGGAAAATGAAAGGAATCAGCACGACTCCTTCTCTCCCTGATAAAAGGATCGCACATAGGAAGTAGTCTTTACAGTACTAGCAAGGATCCTTCTGAATCCACTCTTTTCATTAAGTCAGCGCTGCCAGGTTTGAGCCAGGATTTCTTAGATAATTGACAAATCCCATGTTTGACAAAGACCTGAATGCAGTATTGCTTAGCATTTACTTCATGGAAACTAAAAAAAAAAGTGAAAGCCTTTCACTAGACTTGGTCTCTTGATGTCCTGAAATATCTATCTAATCGCAGCCAAAGAAATCCAAGTATGGCCTAGTTCAGAGAGAGAGCCATCTATAATTTTGGAAGGTCCTGGAACTTTACCGTGAATGTGACCTTGTTTGGAAATAGAGTCTTTGAAGTGTTACGAGTCAGATTAACATTAGGCCATGCTTGAGTATGGTAGAGCCTACTTCTCTAAAAGAGGAGATGATACACTGAGACAGGGAGACAGAGGAAAAATGCCATGTGATGCTGCAGCTGCAAGCCAAGGAATGACTGAAGTGACCAGTTACTAAGAGAGAAGCATGGAACAGATTCTCCTGCAAAGCCTCAGAAGGAATCAACACATTGACACCCTGATCTCAGACTCTCAACCTCCAGAGTTGTGAGACAAAGAACTTCTTTTGTAAGTCACTTACTTTGTGGTATTTTGTTACAGCAGCCATAGGAAACTAAGAGAGTGAGCAACTTCTAGACAAACATGGCATTTGAAACCACGAAGAAGAATGAGAGAAAGAGAGAGAGAATTAAAAAAAAAAAGATTCAGGCCAAATCGTAGAGAAAAAATATCTCTCGAGCCCTGGTGAAGATGTAGGCATTTGAGAAAGAGGCTGAGACCAAAGATCTCAAAGTGAATATTCTGAAGAAACAGAATTTTAGGAGTAAGGAAGAGAAAAGTGAAACAAGTTCACTGGATGATGCCGAGGGATGATGGGAAGGATGGAACTAGGAATTTTTGCAAGATTCTGTGAGTGGAACTTATACAAACATCCCAGGGGATACAATGGAAAATAAATCGCTAAGCTGGGAGGTGATGCTTCTGATAGCAGTGATAAACGAGAGACAAGATTCAGGGTGTGTGAGAGTGGGTGAAATATTCTAGAGTTTTAAGAGAGAACCAGATTTTTGCAACATAATGACATATTCCTCTTAGGATGATTTCTGTATCTGGCCTTAATAGCTGTGGTAAGGTCTGGTGGAATGACAAAATAAGCCTCTTGTGGAAATTGTATTTCTCACTAGTCCATCCCTCAATATTTTGAGTAGAGAACAAAAATTAAATGCATAAGGTCAGCACATTTCAGTCATTCAGGTTAATCCTTTTAATACAGATATATTGGCCAGATAGATGACACTTATGTTCAATCATTTTTCAAGTCCAGTTAGTCCTTAATCCTAATTATGCCTGACCTGATTTAAAGTGAACTGAAATTCATTTCCAACTCAGTAAACAAGAACCTCAGAGCTTTTGTTACATGTTAGAACAAGCCTTGTTAAATAGCAAGCATCTGCTCTCCATTCCAATTATTGTTCATAGGTTTTAACGGTTTAGGTTAAGTAGAGTTGTCAGATTGCACTTTGTTATACGGTGGATTCATAAAAATGAATTAATAACAACAGCTTAAATCTGCATCTTGTTTTGCAATTTGCTATTGCATCCATTACCTCATTGATTCTGACAACCTGGGAGTTAAGTAGGTCTGGCTCCTCATCTGTATGTAGTTTGGCTCCACATCTGTGAAATGGGAATAAGAATTGTATCTTCCTCATAAGGTTGTTGTGAGGATTAGCTGAGTTATTAAATGCATGGAGCTTAAAACTGACTGGCACTATAGGAAATTTCAACAAATGTTAGCTGTTTTTGTTGATACTGTTATTATGGTTATTAAGCTCAGTGTACTTTGTACAGTCTGCATCACACTGAAAGAAGAGGCAGAGGAAAGGGAATGATGAGAAGGGGGAGAAGGGCAGGGAAATAAAAGCAAAGAAGCAGGGATTAATGCCAGACATATATTTGAGAGGATCTGAACTTTGCCTATTTGAAAAGGCTATTCAAGGTGGTGCCATGTCATTCAGTAAAGTGGATTGAAGCAGATACGTTAAACTGGTATTGATTAGCTTTGTAAATATCCATTTTCTAGAAGTCAGTAATGGGAGATCATTTAGATTAGAAGGGAGTGTGAAGAGACAGGGTGTTCCAAGGATTAAATTGAAGGACTAAGAACTACTGACTGTCTATATGACCCTGTGTGCTTGTAATTAATCTGTCAGGGTCTGAGCCACCTTCTCTACAATGGGGAGTTAAATAACACTTGCTTATATTTATCTTGCAATCAGCTACTAAGGTCAGGAAGGCATTTGAAGTCCTTCATGTTGGCTGGGTATAATGAAGAATCTCCACAAATTGCACACGGGCTGGGCTTTGCTTCGCTGGTTGTTCCTTTTGTTCTGTCTAGCCTGCATCCGAGCCCTTATTCTGCCTCACTTGGATGATTGTGTAATTTCTCTTTAGTTCATCCTCGCCTCAATCCATCTGTCCTGATATCTACCACACACACATATAATCAAATCACTCCCATTGCCTAATGAATAATCAGGTCAGGCTCTGTAATGTGAATTTCATAGCCTGAGATGAGAAATTTTACTAAAGCTTATTCATTAAGATCTTCCTCGTTGGGGTCATACAGGCCAATTTCCCATTGCTGTTTCAGTATTTTTAGCTGTGTGACCTTGGAAAAATTGCTTGACCTCTCTCTGCTTTATTTTTCTCACTTTAGTAGTGGTTCTCAATCAGGGGCGATTATGCTTCCCAAGGGACATTTGTCAATGTCTGTATATATATATTTTTTTTTTTTACAACTGGGGGAAGTGTGTGTCTTAGTCATATAGTACTTCTCTAACAGAAATACCACAAGTGGATGCCTTTATCAAAGAGAAATTTATTCTATCACTGCCCAGTAGGCTACAAGTCCAAATTCAGGGCATCAGCTCCAGGGAAAGGCTTTCTCCTTCTGTTGGCCTTCTCATCAATGTTACCCCAGACTAGGAGCTTCTCTGCACAGGGACCTCAGGCCCAAAGGACGCGCTCTGCTCCTGGCACCACTTTCTTGGTGGTATGAGGTCCTCAATTCTCCACTTGCTTACTTTTCCTTTTATTTCTTGTAAGGTAAAAGGTAGTGCAGGCCACACCCTAGGGAAACTCCCTTTACATTGGATCAGGGATGTGACCTGGATAAGGGTGGTGTTACAATCCCATCCTAATCCTCTTTAACATAAAATTACAATCACAAAATGGAGGACAACCACACAGTTCTGGGAATCAAGGCCCAGCCAAATTGATACACACATTTTTTGGAGGACGTAATTCAAACCATGACATTCCACACTTTGGCCCCCCAAAAATCACATCCTTGGAACATGGAAAACATATTCACCCCATCATATCATAGCAGAAGTCTTAACTCCAAGTCCAAAATCCAAAAATTCCTCTTCATCTGTGAAATCTAGAATACAAGTTATCTGCTTCCAAAGGTACAATGGCAGAACAGGCATAAACTAGACATTTCCATCACAAACTGGAGAAACTAGAGGAAAAGAAGGGATAACAGACACCAAGCAAGTCAGCAGAACAGATTACATTAGCCCTCAAGGCTTGGAAAATAATCCTCTGTTCTCTGAGACAGTTTATACAATGGCCCTGCCCTCCAGACTCTAGATATCGGCCACATTCTCCAGATTCTGAGTGGACACCCCTTGGCCCTGGGCTTTAGCTCCTCCTTCCAAGCTCACTGGGACAGCAACTCTGCTCCCTCGGCTTCAGGTGCACCATTCTCCTAGTCCATCTGAGTGACAACTCCACCCTTAGAAGCACCAGAAGCCATGGCTCCACCCTTTGAAACCCCTGAGGTCATGCCATACCTTTTGAGACTGAGGCATCTGGGCTTCTTGTGTACCTTGTCTCTTCAGCTTCTGCTTCCTGTGGCCTCTCGGCCCTCAGGCATCAAACCCACATCTGCCCTGAGGGGGAAAGTGTTCCAAAGCTCTGTAGCTCCACCAGTAAGTGCCCGGAGGCACACCACTCCACCAGAAAGCCTTGTGTGCACAGGCACTCAGCTCTCTCACTCCGTGGGTGGGCAAGCCTAGCTCCACCGATAAGTGCCTAGAGGCACCCCATTCCGCCAGGAATCCTCTGGCGCACAGGCACTTGGCTTTCTTGCTCCATGGGTGGGCAAGCCTAGCTCCACGGATAAGTACCGGAGGCAGCCCACTCTGCCAGGAAGCCTCCAGCGCACAGGCACTTGGCTTTCTTGCTCCGTGGGTGGGCAAGCCTAGCTCCAGGGATAAGTACCGGAGGCAGCCCACTCTCCCAGGAAGCCTCCGGCACAGAGGCACTCGACTCTCCTGCCCCGTGGGTCAGCTCCAGCGCCATCTTGTGCTAGTCTCCTGGTTCTGCTACTGTTGGTTCTCTGCGGCTGCCGCTTCTCTGCCGCTGCAGGTTCTCTGCTGTTGCTAGTCCTCTGCCACTGCCGCTCCTCTATCCATTCAGTTTCAAAACTGCTTCCACATTTTAGCTATCTGTTAGAGCAGCACCCCACTCTCTCTGTACCAAATTCTGTCTTAGTCATCTAATACTGCTCGAACAGAAATACCACAAGTGGATGGCTTTAACAAAGAGAAATTTATTCTATCACAGTCCAGTAGGCTACAAGTCCAAATTCAGGGCATCAGCTCCAGGGAAAGGCTTTCTCCCTCTGTTGGCCTCCTCATCAATGTTACCCCAGACTAGGAGCTTCTCTGCACAGGGACCTCAGGCCCAAAGGACGCGCTCTGCTCCTGGCATTGCTTTCTTGGTGGTATGAGGTCCCCAATTCTCTGCTTGCTTCCCTTTCCTTTTATCTCTTGTAAGGTAAAAGGTAGTGCAGGCCACACCCTAGGGAAACTCCCTTTACATTGGATCAGAGATGTGACCTGGGTAAGGGTGGTGTTACAATCCCATCCTAATCCTCTTTAACATAAAATTACAATCACAAAATGGAGGCCAACCACATAATTCTGGGAATCATGGCCCAGCCAAATTGTTACACACATTTTTGGGGGGACATAATTCAAACCTTGACAGGGTGCTACTGGCATCTAACAGGTAGAAGCCAGGGATATTGCTGAACATCCTATAATGCACAGAACATCCCCATACAATAAAGAATTATCTGTCCCCAAAAGTCATTAGTGCTGAGGTTGAAAAACTGCATTATGGGGATCCTAAACCTACTGACTTACATGACTGTGAAAGTTAATGTGCTAGGCTGCTAATGGAAAGATTAGTGGTTCAAATCCACCCAGAAGGGCCTCGGAAGAAAAGCCTGGTGATATCTTTCTGAAAAATCGTCATTGAAAACCCTGCTTTGACACACATAGGGTCACCAAGAGTCAAAACGTGATGACAACTTATAGGTGGGTATTATTATCATGCAGATTTTACAGATAAGAATATTGAGGCATAGAAGTTGAACAATTTGGCAAAAGTCACACAGCTTATAAATTGCAGATGTGAGATTTGAGCATAGACAGTTTGACTCCAGAATCTGCATTCTAACTACTGTGTTGGACTGCCTTCCTATACCCCACTGTCTTACATACCAGATACTACAGACTTCTGTCTAGTTTCATAATATGGCCAGCATTACCATACTATTGAGCAAGAAATGATAAGCTTCTTTGTTTGTTTATTGTTGTACTTTAAGTGAAAGTTTATGTTTCAAGTTAGTCTTTTATGCAAAAATTTACACATGCATTTGTTATGTGACCCTAATTGCTCTCCCTATACTGTGACAGCACACTCCTCCTTTCCACCCCTGATTTCCCATGTTCTTTCAACCAGTTCCTAACTCTCTCTGCCTTCTCATCTCACTTCCAGACAGAAGCTGCTTATTTAGTCTCATGCAGCTACTTGAGCTAAGAGGCACACTCCTCATTAGTATCATTTTATGTCCCACAGTCCAGTCCAATCTTTGTCGGAAGAGTTGGCCTTGGAAACTGTTTTAGTTGTGGGCTGACAGAAAGCCTGAGAGCCATGTGTCTGGGGTTCTGTCTCAGTCAGACCATTAAGTCTGGTCTTTTTACTAGAATTTGAGTTTTGAATCCCACGTTTCTCCTGCTCCATCAGGGACTCTCTGTTGTGTTCCCTGTCAGGGCGGTCATTGGTGGTAGTCAGGCACCATCTAATTCTTCTGGTCTCAGGCTGATGAAGTCTCTCATTTATGTGGCCCTTTTTGACTCGTGGGCTAATATTTTCCTTGTGTCTTTGGTGTTCTTCATGCTCCTTTACTCCAGGGAGTTGGGAACAACTGATGCATCTTAGATGGCGGCTTGCAAGTTTTTAAGACCCTAGGAACCACTCACCAAAGTAGGATGCAGAACAATTTCTTAATAAATTTTCTTATGCCAATTGACCTAGATGTCCCCTGAAAGCATGGTCCCCATACCCCGCCCCTGCTACTCTGTCCCTCGATGTGTTTGATTGTATTCAGGAAACTTCTTAGCTTTGGTTTAGTCCAGTTGTGCTGACTTCCCCTGTAGTGTGTGCTGTCCTTCCCTTCACCTAAGATAATTCTTGGCTACTATCTAGTTAGTGAATAACCTCACCCTCCCTCCCCACCCTAGTAACCATCAAAGAATGTTTTCTTCTGTTTAAACCTTCGCTTGAGTTCTTATAATAGTGCTCTTATACAATATTTCTCCTCCTGTGACTGGCTAAATTCACTCAGCATAATGCCCTCCAGATTCCTCCATGTTACATTTCACAGCTTCATCATTATTCTGTATCGTTGCATAGTATTCCACTGTGCGAATATACCATAATTTGTTTATCCATTCATCCATTGATGAGCACCTAAATTGTTTCCATCTTTTTGCTACTGTGAATAGTGCTGCAATGAACATGGCTGTGCATATATCTATTTATGTGATGGCTCTTATTTCTCTAGGATATATTCCAAGGAGTGGGATTGCTGGATCGTATGGTACTTCTATTTCCAGCTTTTTAAGGAAGCCCCAAATCGATTTCCACCAACAATGTATAAGTGACCCAGTCTCTCCAGAACCTCTCCAACATTTATTATTTTGTGTTTTTTGGATTAATGCTAACCTTGTTGGGATGAGATGGTATCTCATGGTAGTTTTGATCTGCATTTCTCTAATGGCTAATGATCCTGAGCATTTCTTCACTTGTCTGTTAGGCATCTGAATGTCTTCCTTGGGGAAGTGCCCATTCATATCCTTTGCCCATTTTTTAATTGGGTTATTTGTCTTTTTGCTGTTGAGGTTTTGCAGTATATTGTAGATTTTAGAGATTAGACACTGATCAGATTTGTCATAGCCAAAAATTTTTTCCCAGTCTGTAGGTTGTCTTTTGACTCTTTTGGTGAAGTCTTTTAATGAGCATAAGTGTTAGATTTTTAGGAGCTCCAGTTTTCTACTCTCTCTTCTGGAGCTTGTGCATTGTTACTTATGGTTGGTATTCTATTTATGCTGTGTATTATGGCTCCTAGCATTGTCCCTATTTTTTCTTCCATGATCTTTATTGTTTTTGATTTTATATTTAGGTTTTAAAATTTGTTAGAGTACAATTTTTCATAGTATTCTGTTATGATTCTTTTAATTTCAGTTGGGTCTGTTGTGATATCACCCGTCTCATTTCTTATTCCCATTTTAAGTTAGTTTTTGTGCATGGTGTGAGGTATGGGTCTTGTTTCAGTTTTTTGCAGATGGAGATCCAGTTATGCCAGCACCATTTGTTAAAGAGACTGTCTTTTCCCAAATTAATGGACTTTGGGCCTTTGTTGAAGATCAGGTGACCATAGATGGATGGATTTACATCTGGGTTCTCAATTCTGTTACACTGGTCTATGTATCTGTCGTTGTACCAGTACCAGGCTGCTGTCACTACCATAGAAGTATGACAGGTTCTAAAATCAGGTAGTGTGAGGCCTCCCACTTTGTTCTTTTTCTTGGGTAATGCTCTACTTACCCGGGGCCTCTTCCCTTTCCATATAAAGTTGGTGACTTGTTTCTCCATCTCATTAAAAAATGCTGGCAGAATTTGGATAGGGATTGCATTGTGTCTGTAGATTGCTTTGGGTCAAATTGACATTTTCACAGTGTTGAGTCTTCCTATCCATGAGCAAGGTATGTTTTTCCACTTATGTAGGTCTCTTTTGGTTTCTTGAAGTAGTGGCTTGTAGTTTTCTTTGTATAGGTCCTTTACTATTCTGGTTAGATTTATTCATAACTATTTTATCTTCTTGGGGGCTATTGTAAATGGTATTGATTTGGTGGTTTCCTCTTTGAAATTCTGTTTGTTGGTGTAAAGGAATCCAACTGATTTTTGTGTGTTTATCTGGTATCCTGAAACTTTGCTGAAATCTTCTATTAGTTCCAGTAGTTTTCTTGTGGATTCTTGGGGTTTTCTGTGTATAAGATCATACCATCTGCAAACAGAGATACTTTGACTTCTTCTCTCCCAATTTGGATGCCCTTTATTTCTTTTTCTAGCCTAATTGCTCTGGCTAGGACCTCCAGCACAATGTTGAATAAGAGTGGTAATAAAGGGCATTCTTGTCTGGTACCCATTCTCAAGGGGAATGTTTTCAAACTCTCTCCATTTAGGATGATATTGGCTGTTGGCTTTGTAAAAATGCCCTTAATTATGTTGAGTAATTTCCATTCTATTCCTATTTTGTCGAGAGTTTTTATCATGAATTGGTATTGGACTTTGTCAAATGCTTTTTCTGCATCAATTGATAAGATCATGTGGTTCTTGTCTTTTGTTTTATTTATGTGATGGATTACATTGATTGTTTTTCTAATGTTGATCCATCCCTGTATACCTGGTATAAATCCCACTTGATCATGGTGAATTATTTTTTTGATATGTTGCTGAATTCTATTGGCTAGAATTTTGTTGAGGAATTTTGTGTCAATGTTCATGAGGGATATTGCTCTGTAATTTTCATTTTTTGTGATGTCTTTACCTGGTTTTGGTGTCAGGGTGATGCTGGCTTCATAGAATGAGTTTGTGAGTATTCCATCCTTTTCTATGCTCTGAAATTCATTAAGTAGTAGTGTTAATTCTTCTCTGAAAGTTTGGCAGAAATCTCCAGTGAAGCCATCCAGGCCAGGGCTTTTTTTTGGGGGGGGGGGGGGCGGGGATTTTTTTAATTACCTTTTCAATATCATCTTTTGTTGTGGGTTTATTTAATTGTTCTACCTCTGTTTGTGTTAGTTTAGGTAGATAGTGAGTTCCTACAAATTTGTCCATTTCCTCTAGGTTTTCAAATTTGTTAGAGCACAATTTTTCAAAGTATTCTGTTATGATTCTTTTACTTTCAGTTGGGTCTGTTGTGATATCGCCCATCTCATTTCTTATACAGGTAATTTGCTTCTTCTCCTGTTTTTCTTTTGTCGGTTTAGCCAGTGGTTTATCCATTTCATTGATCTTTTCAAAGAACCAGCTTTTGGTCTTGTTAACTGTTTCAATTGTTTTTCTAGTCTCTATTTCATTTAATTCTGCTCTAATTCTTATATCCTTTCTTCTAGAGCCTGAGGGCTTCTTTTTTTTTTTTTCATTCACACATTTATTTATTTATTTATTGTACTTCAGGTGAAGGTTTACAGAACAAATAATTTCTCACAAAACAGTAGTACACATATTGTTTTATGACATTGGTTAACAACCCCACAACAAGTCAACCCCCTCCCTTCTCGACCTTTTTTTTTTTTTCTGGTGAAAATACACATAGCCAAAGATAGACCATTTCAAAAATTTCTACATGCACAGTTCAGTGACATTGACTACTCTCTTCCAATTGTGCCGCTATTCTCACTTTAGATGAAGGCTTACAGAACAAAATAGTTTCTCATTTAGCAGTTAGTACACATGTTGCCCTATGACAATGGTTAACAACCTCACAACACATCATCGACACTATCCTTACTCAACCTTGGGTTCCCTATCACCAGCTTTCCTGTCCCCTTCTGCCTTGTGGCCCTTGTCCCTGGACTGCTGTGCCTCATTAGTCCCATTTGGTTTTTTGGGGCTGTCCACTCCCTGACTGAATGGTGAACCTCGGAAGTGACTTCACCACTGAGATAAAAGGGTGTCTGGGGGCCATACTCTCGGGGTTTCTCCAGTCTCCTTCAGGCCAGTAAATCTGGTCTTTTTTTTGTGAGTTAGAATTTTGTTCTACATCCTTCTCCAGCTCTGTCCAGAACCCTCTGTTGTGATCCTGGTCAGAGCAGTCAGTGGTGGTAGCCGGGTGCCATCCAGCTGTACTGGACTCAGTCTGGTGGAGGCCTTAGTATCTGTGGTCCGTTAGTCCTTTGGACTAATCTTTTCCTTGTATCCTGTTCTCTTCATTCTCCCTTGCTCCAGAAGGGATGAGACCAGTGGAATATCTTAGATGGCTGTTCACAGGCTTTTAAGACCCCAGATGCTACTTACCAAGGTAGAATGTAGAACATTGTCTTTATAAACTGTGTAATGCCAATTGAGCTAGATGTTCCCCGAGACCATGGTCCCCACAGCCCTGAGGGCTTCTTTTGCTGCTCTCTTTCTACTTGTTCCAGTTTTAGGGTAAATGTTTTGATTTTGGCCTTTTCCTCTTTTTGGATGTGTGAATTTATTGCTATAATCTGACTTCTGAGCACTGATTTTGCTGTGTCCCAAAGGTTCTGGTAGGATGTGTTTTCATTCTCATTTGATTCTATGAATTTCTTTATTCCATCCTTAATTTATTCTGTAACTCACTAATTTTTGAACAAGGTGTTGTTCAGTTTCCATGTGTTTGATTTTTTTTCCTTGCTTTTTCTGTTATTGATTTCTACTTTTATGGTTTTATGGTTTGTAATATTTTGTTGCTTTGGATTTTGTTAAGGCTTGCTTTATGGCCTAATATGTGGTCTATTCAGGAGAATGTTACATGTGCATTGGAAAAGAAATTATACTTGGCTGCTGTTGGGTGGAATGTTGCATATATGTCTATGAGATCAAGTTGGTTGATTGTCGCATTTAGATCTTCTGTGTCTTTATTAACCTTCTTTCTGGATGTTCAGTCTCCCACTACTATTGCAGAGCTGTCTATCTCTCTTTTCAATGCTGTTAGAGGTTGTTTTATGTATTTTGGAGCTCTGTCATTGGGTGGGTAGATATTCATTGTAGTTATGTCCTCCTGGTGTTTTGATCCTTTAATCATTATATAGTGTCCTTCCTTATCCTTTGTGGTGGATTGCACTTTAAAGTATATTTTGTCAGAGATTAATATTGCCACTCCTGCTCTTTTTTGAATGTTGTTTGCTTTATATATTTTTTTCCAGTCTTTGAGTTTTAGTTTGTTTGTGTCTTTAATCTAAGGCATGTCTCTTGTAGGCAGCATATAGATGGAATGTGTTTTTTTATCCAATCTGCCACTCTCTGTCTCTTTATCGGTACATTTAGTCCATTTACATTCAGCGTAATTATTGACAGGTATGAGTTTAGTGTTGTCATTTTGATGTCTTTTTTCATGTGTTGTTCACAGTTTCTTTGTTCCACTTAATTTTCTGTGCTGAGTCATTTTTCTTTATGTATTTTCTTTTCATCTTTTTCATTGTTGTTGATTTTGTATTTGCTGAGTCTTTATATATTTGTTGTTTTTTTATTTTGACTTGTAGGATTATTAGTTTCCTTTGTGGTTACCTTAATATTTACCCCTATTTTTCTAAGTTTATACCAGTCTTTCATTTCTTTATATTGCCTTGACTTCCTCTCCATATGGAAAATCTATGTCTACACTTTTTAAGTCCGTCTGTTTTATTTTAATGTCATCCTCTTTTACATATTGACATCTGTTTCCCTATTTTCAGCGTTTTAGCTTTGATTTATTTTTGTGACTTCTCTATCTGGGTTGATATCTGGTTGCTCTGTCCTGTGTTCTGGTCTTGGGTTGCTATCTGATGTTACTGATTTTTCTAACAGGAGGACTCCCTTTAGTATTTCTTCTAATTTTGGTTTGATTTTTGCAAATTCACTAAACTTCTGTTTATCTGGAAATGCCCTAATTTTGCCATCACATTTGAGAGACAGTTTTGCTGGATATATAATTCTTGGCTGTTAGTTGTTTTCCTTCAAGGCTTTATATATGTCATCCTATTGCCGTCTTGCTTGCATGGTTTCTGCTGAGTAGTCCAAGCTTATTCTTATTGACTCTCCTTTGTAGACGACTTTTCATTCATCCCTAGCAGCTCTTAAAATTCTCTATCTTTGGTTTTGGCAAGTTTGATTATAATACGACTTGGTGACTTTCTTTTGGGACTACCTTATACGGGGTTCAATGAGCATCTTGGACAGATATCTTCCCATCGTCCACAATATCAAGGAAATTTTCTGCCAACAGATCTTCAAGAATTCTCTCTGTACTTTCTGTTATCCCCCCTCTATTCTGGTACTCCAGTCACTCATACGTTATTCCTCTTGATAGAGTCCCACATAATTCTTATCATTTCTTCAATTTTTTTAATCCTTTTATCTGATTTTTCCTCATATAAGTTGGTATCAAGTGCTTTATCTTCAGTCTCACTTATTCTGACTTCCTTTGCCTCAATTCTGCTCTTATGACTTTCTATCGAGTTTCTAATTCTGACATTTTACTGTTAATCTTCTGGATTTCTGATTGCTGTCTCTCTATGGATTCTTTCAGCCTGTTAAATTTGTCATTATGCTCTTTAATATTCTTAATTTCCTCTATTGTGTGTTCTGCATTTTGCTTAATTTCCTTCCTAATATCTTGAAGAGTTCTGTATATTAATCTTTTGTATTTTGCCTCTGGTAATTTCAAGAAAATTTCCTTGTCTGGAAAATTTCTAGAGTCTTTATTTTGGGAGCTTGCTGAAGCCATCATCGTCCGCCTCTTTATGCGATTTGATGTAGATTGTGGTCTACGAGCCATCAATAAGTTATTATATTTATTTATTTTATGTTTGCTTACTGTGTCCTAGCTTCTTGTATTGTTTTGTTTTGATATGCCCAGATTTGCTGCTTGTGTGAGCTCTTTGATTATTGGTGCCTTTGAAACTCTAATTTCCTGTCAGCAGGTAGTTAAATCTGTTACTAAGTATGTGAGTCCAGGATTCCGTTAACTTTCTTGTATGGATTTAGCTCTGGTGTCCACATAGTCCATCACCAATTGTGTGGTGCAGGCTCTCATCTACAGTCCTAGACAGGCATGGGTGATTGGTGTAGGCACAGGTATCTGGCTGCAGTAGGGGGTCATGTACTGAGCAATGCAGGGGGCTGACGGCTTCCCCTGCGTGTCTGAGAGGAAAGCACATCCCTGTTCCCTAGAGTGAGTAGCTAGGTGGGTTTTGCAGCCAGACTGTGAGCACCCAATGCTGTTGCCTTAAGGACTGGGTGTCACCTCTTATTCTTGAGCCCCTGTCTCAGGAGGCTAGGTGGCATGGGTGGAGCCACCAGTCCTCAGTCCCCTGATGTGCATAGGTGAAGACCTTGCTTAATGGGCAGAACAGTGTCAAATGTCACAAACCTGCCACTTCACAGCTGAAACTTTGACATTAGACTTCAGGTATATACCCGGTTGTACTGTGGTAATGAGGGCCTCCACTGTTGAAATGGGACCACACAAGTCTATACAGGGGGAAGGGCACTCATAGTCTGTGGATCCCTTATACCTGTGTCTAGCCAAAGGAGCTGTGTCTACCCTGAATTGCTGGCTTAGGGGAGTTGGCAGATTATTTTTTCCCCTATTTGTTAATTTGTTCACTCTCCAAGGCTGGGAGAATGGCTTAGGGTGCATGAAGGTCTTATTTCTGGCCCAGGGGACTTGGCAATGGCTACAGCTGGTCAAGGACCAAGTGCAGAGCAGGGAGCGGGAAGGTAAATGCGAAAGAGGTTTTTCCCTAAAGGGGATGTTTTTGATCCACGCAGTAGCCAGATGCAAGTACTCGTCTTTAGTCAATCAAGGGCTGCTTCTCACTGGTTCTGAATGGCCGAGTATACTCTTTGCCACTGGGTCTCTCTCGATGTGGAAAACGCCTCCTGAGTGCCACTGCTTTCCTGCCTCACTGCTCACCCCTGAGCGGATCTAGCCTGCAGGGCTCAGTCTCTTGCCAGGTCATGTCTGGCAACTCATCGTTGCTTCCGAACTGTCTCTCCCTCTCACTGCCACTAAGTCTGATTCCTCAACTTTGTTTTTGATGTTTAGGGCTCCTAGATTGTCATATACAATCAGTTCACTTGTTTTTTCAGGCCTTTGTTGTATGAGGGAACACAGAAAGCATCTGACAACTCTACCATCTTGGCCCTGCCCCTCAGAAGTGATAAGCTTTTTAAAGACTGGAACTTGTTATTTCTCTTAGAATCCCCTGAAACTAGCACAGTGCCTAGCACAAAGTAAACTGTAAATTCTCCAATCTATCAATCTATCAGCCAGAGTTCTCAGGTGCAGTTTTCCTTCCAGTCAGTAGTACAGAGTCAGGGTAGAGTCCTAGACCCTAGAGCAGATCAAAGTCCTCCCAGCACCTTAGCCTTTCACCATGACTTCTTTAGCCTGGGCTCCAACACCTAAACTAACCAACACTGACCCTGAGTGATTTCAATGGCACTGACCTCCAAGGGGGCTCTTTGTGACTTGAGGAAAATAGTCTTTACATCATCAGCAACTAGATGAGCAATAAACATGAACATAATTTGGTTCTGAAGAAACACCAAACAAACAAGCAAGTATACTAACTTTTAAGTAAGTAGATAGGAAAATTATCAAAGCCTTCTTGTTTATTTTTTAAGTGACCTATCCTAATACATGAAAACAAAAAAATTAATATCCTTATTATATTTATAATAATCCAGTGTAAGTGTTGTTTTCAAGGCCCAGAATTTGGATTCAGAAGCCTTAGATTGAAGTTTCAGCTCTGCTATTTCCAAACTGTATGAACCTGACCATCGCAGTTAACCTGTCTGTGTTTCCCTTTTTCAACTTGAGAGAAAGAACATCAATACACTCACAGACACACACGCACACATACCACATACACATACATACATACCATTCATGACTATTGTAAAGATCAAATAAGACAAAGTATATGAAATTATCTAGAAAAGTTTTATAAACATCCAAATGCATTTAGTTATTACTAGGGAAGTCAGAAACCCCTTGCAGTCCTCAGAAAGGGAATAGGTTAAAAGAATGAGTTTAGAGTCTTACTACCAAACTTATCTGTAATAACTTTAAAGAATTGTCTGAAAAATTTTATTGGGCTGCTGATAGGATGTCAAAAGTCTCGTTTGAGAACAAGCATACTTTCACTAAGTACTTTTATCCTTCTCAAGATGTTTAGCTTTATGGAATACTCATCTTGGGTATAGGTGACTCACCAATACGCTCAATCCTATCCTTATCGTCTAAGTTGCTCTCACCCCCACCCTCATTACAGGTGACATGAGCATCACATATAAAGGAAGTTCCATCAAATATTCCCATTTACGGTTTTTTTATCAGCCATTCTTCCCTTCTTATTCTATGCTGCTTTTGGATTCAGACTAATGTTTTTTAAAAAATTTTCTTGTCTTTGCATACTTATAGCCTTGCCCTTTGAGTTTGATTGCCTGATTGGCTCTTTTTAACAGTAATTCTTGTTCATAGTCATGGTTATGCTACCACATGCCACTTTTGGGGAAGTAACCCCCTCTAGGTGGTGGTGGCGAAGTGGTTAAGTGATACAGCTGCTAACCAAAAACATCGGCAGTTTGAATCCACCAGCTGCTTCTTGGGAACCCTATGGGGCAGTTCTATTCTGTCCTTTAGGGTCACTATGAGTTGGAATCAACCCCATGGCAAGGGATTTTTTATTTAGGTGGTGGTTCAGTGGTAGAATTCTCACCTTTCATGCTGGAGACCTATGTTAGATTCCAGGCCAAAGCACCTTATGTACAACCGCAATCCCTCAGTGAGTGGAAACTTGCATATTGCTATGATGCTGAACAGGTTTCAATGGAGCTTCCAGACTAAGACAGACTAGGAAGAAAAGACTGATGATCTCTGTGCCTGAAAATCAGCCAATGAGAACCCTATGGATCACAAAGGTCTGATTCATAATTGATCATGGAGATGACACAAGACCTGGCAGCATTTCATTCCTTTGTGCATGGAGTCACCATGAATTGTGGTCAACTCAATGATAGCTAACACAGCATAACACAATGCAACGCACCACCATGCAATGTAACATACCATACCATAACATAACACAACACAACATAACATAAAACATAACATAGGTTCAACTAAACTCTGAGATTATGCCAGCCCCAACATTGGGCACCAAACACACTGTAGTCTTCCTAAAGTTGTGATAAGTACATGTCCTTTGTTTTTGCTGGTGAGTGAAACATAAATGCCAAACTTGGTGATTCATGTGGAATTCTCCATGAATTTAGGAGGAGCCAAAGTCATTTGCTCATGCGAGGATCTTCAATCATACAATAAAATCATTTAGTGAAAAATTCTACCACAACCCTAGTTTCTATCCAACACTATTTTTAAAACAAAATAAGGATGAATTAAAGTCACAGCATGTGGCAAATGCTTTGCAAATAAAGTTTTTGAACTGAAGTTTTCAAAGCCCATTGTCCTCCTCTGGCATCCATTGCTAATACACTTCACTAATATCTGCAGAGAAGGTGCACAAATTCTAAATGCAATTCAGTTCCCTCTCTCAGCTGTCTGGGTATAGGTTTCTGGAGAAGTAAAGCAGCAAAGCTAATCAGATGGAGCCATTAGAACCCCTGCAGGGCTTGATCACAAATGAAATGATTTCACCTCTGCTGCCTTCTTGGGCTAATTGACTTGTACTTTTAAAAGTCATCCTAACTCAAATTCAATTCCTGAGCTCTCATTCCTTAAATTCTTCTGATTTGCATCAAGAAGAGTAAAGAGAGGTTTCATCAAAGGTCCATTTTCAGACTCTAAGAGGGTGAGCTATATCAAAGAGTTCTGTGCATGCACAGAGTAAGGTTTTCTAATCCACGTTAATCACAAAAAGGAGAGTAAAAGTGTAAATTTTAGCAATTTTAAAAGAAACTAAAATATATATATCATGGAGAGTATAGTAATTTGAAATTTGTGATGATAGGTTATTGTCCAATAAAGATTCCTGTTCTCACAAGCAAATGAAATTCATTTGTAAACATTAATCTGCATATAGTCCTTACAAATTATTTTCAGCAAATTTAAAACTCCTTCTTTGAAAGGGTTTGCGTGTCTAATTCCTCCATGAAGTACCACATCCCTTGCCATGAGGCCAGAAGAAATGGATGGTGCTCGGCTACCACTACTGAACACTTCGATCAGAGACCCAATAGGTGGATCTTGATCAAAAGGAGGAAAATTGAGGAATGGAACTTCAAATTCTTATTGGAAACCAAATTTACTGGACACATTGAGACTGGAGGTACCCCTGAACCTATTGCCTGGAAACAACTTTTGAACCTTGAGCTCAAACTGTGCCATGAAGTCATCGTTAAACTAAACAACATTCTAGCTCAACAAATAATGTCTGTCTTGACCATTGTGCCCTGATGAAGAACTATAAGATTGAAATGGTAACAGTAACTGTAAAGCATAGATGAGAACTTTAAGGGGCAGAGAGTATAAGTTAACGATGGTGAGATGACAGAAGCAAAGACAGCGAGAACGGTGACACAATGTGAAAAATGTAACCATTGTCAATGAACTGTACAGGTAAAAATTGTTGAGCTGGTATATGTTTTGTTGTATATCTTTTCACCAAAACAAACAAACAAACAAACAAACAAGTTTGGGACTGCAGAAAAGTTAAGGAAAAAAAAAATCATCCTAAATCCTACCTAAATAATCACAAACACTATTCCCCTTCTGATATTATGATCATATAAACATATGAGTCAGAATTGACTCAATAGCACACAATGACAACATATCCATTTTAAAATATTGAATTATTCTGTATATTTCACTTATAATCTGTTTCCCCTCACTAAATAATATCATAAATATTTAAACAAACAAGAAACTTCTTCTTTAATCCGGTTGTTAGTTACTCCATTGAGTTGACTGTAGTTCATTTCAACCTTATGTATAACAGCACAAAATGTTGCCTAATCCTGTGCCATCTTCATGATTGTTGGTATATTTGAGTCCATTGTTTCGGCTATTAAGTCAATCCATCTCATTGAGTGTTTCTCTAATTTTCACTGACCCTTTACTTTATCAACTGTGATGTTCATCTCTAGGGATTAGTCTTTTCTGATGACATATACAATGTAAGCAAGCCAAATTCTTGCTATCCTCGCCTTTAAAGAGCATTAAGTCAATACAGTTTAAGAGAAACAATTTTATTCATCAACATAACAAAAGATGCCAGTATTTCCAATCCCAGACTCTAAAAATGCACAAATCTGGTTTTCTTGTATTATCTTACATAGTATAATACTAAGAGAATTGGACTAAAAGTAAAATGATCTGAGTTTTACTTTCAACTCCAAACATTGTTTCCAAGTCAATTATTTTACTAATTTATTCATTCAATGAGTATTTACCTAGTGTCCGCTCCATGCACTGTTTCAGACATTGGAGAAACAGTGGTAACGAAAAAAGGCACACAGTATTATGGATCATAATTTGTAGTTGGAAGAGACAGAACAGTAAAAAAGTAAACATAAATACATATAATTTCACATAGCTGTTTAAATGTTATATGAAAACAATGGCAATGTAAAGGAATAGAATTTGAAAAGGTGAGCGTATGGGAAACTGGGATTCTACTTGAATATAGGTAAAGAGGACTCCACCTCTAAGTAGGTGACATTTGAGCTGAGTCTTGAAGAGAACTTTCTTATTCTATGTCAGCCTTCTTATCTGGACAAATGAGGATAATGATAGTTCATGACATAAAGTTGTTTAAAGTATTAAAGTTTTTCATTGAAGATACCTACCAACTGAATGATGGCACATTGTAAATACTCAATGAATATCTATCTATAGCTTTGCTGTGGTTCCTTTTGTTCTGTCTAGCCTGTGTCCAAGCGGATATTACAATGCTAACAAGTTTGGATTGGATATATTTAAATGACAATACAAATAGCAAATGTTCTCTAGAGAGACTGAAGTCAGGTGGCATGACTGTTGAAAATGTATACTTAATTAAGAAACTAATTAGATAGATTACAACCTAAGAAAAAACAATACAATATCAAAAGCTATGTCATGACCATCACAGTTCTATTACCACTTATTACCATTTGGGATTGAAAATAGTGCTGCTTGTTTATACAATGCATTTCATCTGAGCACCTTAGCATGCTTGAATTATGTCTGGGAGAGGAAAAAATAAAACTATTAACCTCAGTAGCTGTTTGATAAAAATGAGTTTTGTCAGTTACAACGCTACAAGGTTGAATCAGAACTGCGGGTGAACCAGCAACATGTATCTCATACAGAACATGTTTTTCTACCTCTGTAGACCTCCAGCAACAGCAAGATTTTATAGAATGTGCATTTGCTGGAGAGTCACAGATGTCTAAGTAGCAGTCATTAGCCTTCCACTTACTAGCTGCGTGACTTTCAAGAGGATACTGAACACCTCGAAGCCTTAGTTTTCCTATCTGTAGAAAGAAGATAATGTTTCACCTGTTTTTGATGTTTAAATGTTACAGTATATACAAAATCAAGTATCACAATGTTGGTGATAGAATGGTGAACAGAACAAACATGGGCCTTCTCTCATGGAATTTTATCTAGTGGGGAAAACAGACACACACAAAAAAAATGACTACTATTGGGCAAAATACCATGAATAATAAAATAATATTAAAGTGGCGATGTAATAATGAAAATATGAAGAATGTCAAGGATTATTATTTATTATTATTACTTGTTGAAGTGTCTGTTTTGCAAAATAAAATTGAAGAGGGCAGAAGTCATACCTCTTTAAGTTGCTTAGCAGAGGGCTTAACACCACAAAAATGTCAATCAAAAACATTGATTTGGTAAAAGTGGTTGATAATTGCAGTTTCATTGAATAATAGGATGAGGCACTCTCTGGTTGATGCCACAGGGAAATAAAAAGATAACTAAGATACAGTTTCTGTGCCCTACTTCAATAAGTCTAAAATCTAATGGAAGAAAAAAAAAGGTAGGAAAAACCTTGACTAAAGAATAGTATGCCTCTATCTGGAACAGCTTATAGAGAACAGAACAAAGAGATGCAAGGGAGAAAGAGAACATTTGCCTTGCCAGCCAGTATAGCCCAATGAACTCTACCAAGCAAAGAAGCTATTTTAATTTTTTGTCAGAACCGCAAACTATCCAGTGGCCACAAGAGTAAGACAGACTGTTGCAACTGACATGAAACATGAAGGAAGTACAAATAAGTTGGCTTTATACCAAAAGTAGATGAAAAGGAAAAAAGTACATGTATATCCCTACAGATCCTCCAAATCTGGGGATTCCAGGGGAATCCAAGTTCACATTTATTAAAAACAATTTGGGAAGTACTTTAATTTACTTGACAAATTTCCTCAGGATTAAATTAATTTATATATTTGCCACCCAAGTTTTGCTGTTGTTAGCTGCCATGGAGTCAGTCACTGCCTCCGCAACCCCATGTAGGAGTGAATGGACATGCTGCCTGGTCCTGGGCCATCCTCTTGATCATTGGGGATGGGACAGTTGTGATCCATAGGGTTTTTATTAGCTTATTTTTGGAAGTAAATCACCAGGCCTTTATTCCTAGTCCATCTTAGTCTGGATACTCCACTGACACCTGATCAGCCTCATAGCAACAAAGCAAGCCTTCAGTGACAGAGGGACAGTGGCTGTGAATGACATGTACGGCAAGGAATCAAACCCAGGTCTCCCACATGGAAAGCAAGAATTCTATCACTGAACCAACAATGCCCTTAGTCTTAGGAGATAGGTTTTCTATTGTCAATTACCTCTCTTTGTCATTTTGCACTTGAAAATCCACCTACTTAAAGAATAAAGGCCTTGAACCACTTAAACTCAAATAGGGCAATTGGTCCCTTTCATATAAAATAGATGCAAATGTTTGGCTTATAGTGCTACAATAAATGTATGGCAAAGAGAAAAAGAAAACAGAGGGCTCCAGAATATTGTACATCTTCTTACACATAGTAGAAGCTTAGAGATCATTACTGAATCATTTCCCTCATTTCATGTGGAATGACAACATGTTTTGTTTTGGGTTTTTTTGGTTTGTTTGTCAAGAAGGTACGTTTACCCACTCTCCAGTAGCCCATCTATTATCCTGCTTCTGCAATTGTGAGAAACAGAGAAGTGTCAGCCAGGCATGAGAATTTGTTCAGATTTTTTTTTTAAACATGACAGTTTACACACAGACATGTAAATCGCATTCCTTCTAGCAAGTTTGCTAGTTTATGTCACTCAAACAACTGCCCTTGTTTTCTCAAAAAACATTAGCTGTATGTCTCACTGGGAGCAGTAGGCTCTTGTGACAAATAATATAAAACACAGAGAGATAAAACAATTAATGAACATGGCAAATGCTTCATCAACATTCTATTCTTATCCATAGGATAAGAAAGTTATATGAGAAGACCTTTCTATCCTCTATTATTTTAATAAAATAAGCTGTCAGGCAGACATGTGAAACACTATTCCAGATACTGTTTTCAATAATATTATCCAGTGGTCTATCTTATATTTTTTGATGGATGAATGGGTTTGAAAGAAGACAGGTGACTTATCCAAGTTCACACATTAAGTCAAGGGGCGAGAAGTCAGATATTCTGACTACCAGGGATATGTCCTGTTCTCCTGAACATGCTGAATGCAGTTAGCAAATCTCTTCCAGACACACCAAATGTAAAGGAAAAGTGAGTAAGCTGGTAATAATAGTAACAGTAATAATAACAATAACAGCAACACTAATAATAATATATTTTTAGAGGCAATGGAAAAGTTCTCAGTCTCAGGAAACTATTTTGTGCATCTTAAAGATACACAGGAATAAAAACCAAAAACTAAACTTGTTGGTGTCAAGTCGATTCCAACTCATAGCTCCCCTATAGAACATAAGAACAAAAGACACATGAAAATCTTAAAGAACATAAGTGAAGCAGGATAGCATTAGCAGTACAGGCCAACCCACATCCAAATTGCAGGGCAGGGGAGAGGGGCCTCCTGTTGTCATCTTTGTGTTCTCTAGAATCCTAGAGGCAGAGGAATGCTGCCAGCTCAGCCCATCTCTGGATATCAACAGTTCTGAAGTCAGATACATTTGGAGAGTTGTGGATGGGTTTTGCAGGGCCTTAAAGATATCTAGAGAAGCTTGCAGAAGTTCCTAACATTAAAATAAATGTTTAGGCTTTTAAAATATAGATTACAAAGCCTATAAAATCATAACAATAACATCAAAAGAATCATTCCCCCTCCAGATCACAGCACGATGGGATTTGAACACAGAACATTTCAAAGGAGCTGTGTTCTCTGGTTTGGCATAATTTACATGAAATAAGTATCAGCGACCCATAATTTATCCACATCAAAAATAGACATAGCTTATTACTTACTAAAACTAATCACTTGAAAGAAAGGAAAGATAATGTCGATTGGACCTTTTCTTGTTAGGAAGATTTCTCTTGTTAAAACATGTGAATGAATATTCCCCCAAAAAGCTGCATTTGAAAATGTGGAACATCTTTGGTATGGAGGCAATGTAGTACAGCGGTTAAGTGTCAGGCTTTGGAGACAAGTCAACCTGAGTTGTAATCTCAACTCCACCGATTACTAGCTCCACGTCATGTCACAAGTGTCTTATTCTCTGGTTGGATACAGCTCATTTGGTTGGCATTCAATATGAATTCCTACCTTCTTCTAGGATGCCTTCCCCTACTCTAGAAGCTGGAAGGCTGAAAACTACATTCCCAAATGTCTTCGCAGCCAGCATTCTGGAGGCAAATTAGGTTCAATGAGATGTGATCACCCAAGTTTCGAAAGGTAGAGGAGAGATCATGTAGATTACTGCCAAAAAATAATATTATGGAAATGAGTGCTTTTATATAGCAGAGCATTATTATCCAGCTTGTCAGTATCAAGGGGAAGTTGTGAAGACTGTGAGAGCGTCCTGATTCCTGTCTTTCAGTCCCTAGCTTGCAGCTTCAGCTTCGTGTTCTTACATTTAATAGCTCCTGGTTCCCTACCTTCCCCCTGGCAGGTCAGTCCTCCCATGTTACGCTAGGTGTTCTTTCATGAGGCCAAGAGCCCAGACTAGTGCCCACTCCTCCCACTCTTCAGTGATTTTTGTAAGCACCTAAGTCCATGTATTAAATCCATAGCTGCTTGAACTGCAGATGTGGTTTCTGTTTCCTGGACTTAAACCTGACTGATAAAACCCTCTCAAGCCTTAGTTTTCCCAACTGTAAATTGGGGCAAATGTAGTGTTTATTTCATAATGTTGTTGTGAGAATTAAGTAAGATAAGTTATATAAAACACATGACCCAACGCTAAGCACACTATAAGTGCCCAGCAAATATTAGCTGATTTTTAATATTGATTATTGCTGTTCTATCCACTGATGTACTCTCTTTAAACCCATTACATAAGGGTAATAGGAAGAGCTGAGAAAGGTGAGAGATAAAACACTTCCAGGATCTAACTGCATCAGTAACAAGGCTATAAAACAGACATGTTCCATATAGAGAGACTGGGGTCAGAGAAGTATCTGGTAAGAGAGGCTCCAAGAAAAAAAGAGAAAACATGTCTCTGGTCAACAAAGAAAACCTCAGAAGATTGATATAAAAATAAGGGAGTAACTGAAAGTGAATGGGTTAGAGGGATTTTTCAGTCCAGCACTATCATATTTTAAAAAATTAATAAATAACTGTGAAAATTTAGTAAGAATGCCCTTGTGCTGACATTTCAAACCAAAATGTAAAACTTTTGACACTAAATGACCAAAGATTTAGATAAGGAATTTTGTCTTCTCTCTCCATACCCAAAATGCCTGCTGCCTCATTCACTGCTCCTTGACCTAGAATTATTTTAGTGATATTAAATCCCTGAACCTAAGGGAAGTATATGAGAGGGTTAATTTTAAGAGCCAACTGAAATACAGATTATGAGAGTATATATAGCACAGTTCTTAATCACGTTCACCATCTTTTGGGTGTGCTTTAAATTGGTCAATTGCCTCTCCACCTTAATCAGGTTCAGTCAATCAATTCTGCCTGTAAGTTTAAGTAGTATCCCT
Organism: Dugong dugon; assembly: GCA_030035585.1. Lineage (NCBI taxonomy): Eukaryota > Metazoa > Chordata > Mammalia > Sirenia > Dugongidae > Dugong > Dugong dugon. The sequence goes on from CM057462.1 coordinate 98,629,198, forward strand.
TTTATGCAAATTGGAGGTCACATCATAGGAGATAAAATTAGAAGCGGCTTTACAAAGAGATTTTAATGAAAGTTATCGATCTACTCATTACTTGGCCTTCAGTTTTTAGACATCATTAGCAGAAAGGGATTTAACTGAAAAGTCTCATTGGTATAGTAAAGGTGTGCTGTTACGAGAAATGTTTGAAGGGAAAAGCAGACATCAGCACTCTTTAGTCGTGTATAAAGTATTCCCTGTGCTCCTGAAAGAGCAAAGGATATGAAAAAAAAAAAGAGAGAGAATAAAAAACCTTTGCTGTTGAGTGGATTCCAACTCATGTCTCCCTAAAATCAGCTCTCCTTTCAGTCCTGGTTCCACCACCAAAGATATTATAAATTTAGAACCAGCACACAACTTTTCAAAGTTCCTATAACTTCTTTATTAATCCTTAGGAGTTGCAAAGGTAATATACAGAATTTATGACTCAATCAGAAGTAGAGCCTAGGTAGCCTGATGCACCATTCAACTGTTTTCTAACCATGTTATTCTTCTTCCTCCACGCTTTGTTGCTTCCAATTCTTGTAACTTATTTTCTGAAGTGATTTATTTATTTTTTCCTGAATTATCTGGTTAGGCTGAATGCAAACTGTAAATGAATTGTTTCATTCCCAACATTGCACTTGATTATACACTTAGCGTTTTAGAGAGATTAACAAATCTTCATATGAATGCCATTCTCAACATTTCACTTAACTGTACATGGGGCAGATCTAGTTTAGAAGGGTTCGTTTATCTTCACATGAATGTGACAGTCATCATGGAAACTAGGTTTTGACAATTATAATCTACAAAGTTTCAACCATTAGGCTTCATATTTGCTCTGCTCATAGGATGTGTTGGTGTGCTATGAGAAGAAAAGAAAAATCACCAAACAAAGAGAAAACCAGGAGGAAGATGGAAAGTATTATTTTTATCTTAGTCAAAAAATGCCTTAGTTTTTAGGGAGAATAAATTAGAATTTCAATATGATGAAAAATTTGCATCCAAACAAACCATATTAAACTCCTTAGAATAGGTCCTCAAGACATTTTGGCTCTTTTCCTGATTTTGTCAAAAATTCTGTAAGTGAACTTAGTCAAATCACTTTATTTATCAGAGTTTTAGTGTTCCCTGTCAGTAAACGAAGGGGCTGGGCTGTAGTTTTCAAGCTGGGTTCCAAGAGCCCCAGGATTCTTCTTGGAGGTCTGAGAGAACAAGGGGGAGGCCATGTGAGTAGCATTTCAACACAAGTAGAGCATCTGTGCTGTTGTCTCTGATACATAGTATTTGAAGTTCATTGATGTTTTTGTTTAAAAATAGGGGTTCACTACTAAAAAAATACTGTAAACTCTAGACTACCTGATAATTCGTGTATGTTTCCAGCTCTAAAATTCTAAGATTCTAAATGGCTGACTGAATTTCCAGGTCTCCCTTTCAGTAGGTAGACCCGACAACATGTTAGAAGACATTTGTCCTTAGAAATGGAAGAAACGAAAATGACCAACAGAAGCTATAGGAGAGGATAAGCATTTTCTTTCTACCAGAAAACTTCTTAATTAGGTCTTACATTGTGTCCAGGGTATCTTGGGTTCACCTCAGTGTGGTTATAGATCTTGTTGAGTCAGCTGCTGACAGGTATTGGACGAGTCTTCAGCATGCTCCTAGATTTATTCAGTCAATAACTGCTTCCTGAGTTCTTTCCAGGAGTTCTCACAATTCTAGACCCTAGGAATAGGGGAGAGCAGTCATGTTCAACGGCTTTTTGGGACTGACAGCGTCGTGGATGAGGCAGACAAACAAATCTGCACACAATAAAATTTTTCTCTTTCTTTTTATACTTTTTATTTTGAAATAATTTTATCTTCACAGAAAAGATGCAGAGATAGTACAGAGAATTTCTGTATACCTTTCACCCAACTTTCCCTAATTTTAACATCTTATGTAACCATGGTACATTTGTCAAAACTAAGAAATTAACCTCGGTACAATATTGCTAACTAAATTAGAGATTTTATTCAGATTTTACCAGTTTGTCCACTCAGGTCCTTTCTCTGTTCCAGAATTCAATCCATGATACCACATATCATCACATATCATTAAATATCATCATGTCTCCTTAGTCTCCTTCAATCTGTAACAGTTTGCTTTTTATTACTTTTCATGCATGACCTTAACACCTTTAAAAAAATACTATTAACGTGTTTTACAGAATGTCCTTTTATTTGGGTGCATATGATGTCTTTCTTATGATTAGACTGGTGTTATGGGTTTTGGGGAAGAAGACCACAGAAGTAAACTGTCCTTTTGATCACACCTTTTTAGGGGACACATGTTATCAAACATGACTTATCACTAATGATATTAAACTTTATTGCGTGGCCAAGGTAGTGGAGCCAGGTGTCACCACTGTAAAGTTACTATTTTTACCTTCCCATACTCTATTCATTAGAAAGTCAGTGAGTCCAGGACATACTCAAGAGGAGGAAGGTTGAGCTTCACCTCCTAGAGGAAGGAGCATCCACATTTATTATCTGGATTTCTTCTCTATGAAGAATTTGTCTCTTTGCCCCCATTTCCAACAAACAGCCGTACAAATTATGATAAGTCTTAAATAGAAAAACCAAACAGAGGCGTGGAAGGGAGTAACAGGAGAGTTCTATTCAGAAAGCTCAGTTAAATCAGCCCTCAGGTATTCTAGACCAACCAGCACTCCCAAACTACAAGGGAGAATCAAAAAAGATATTGACAAGAGATAAAATTAACCTTAGTTGTTACCTTCCCTCACCCACACCCATAGCAGGGATTACCGTATTTTTTTATTCAAATTAACAGGCATCTTCTGTGTTTGCGTGCCGACTGCGCCCTCCCCTAATTTTTCTTTTCTTTTTCTTTACAGCAACACGTGAAAGAGAATTGGCATGGCGGCACTTGTGAGGGTACCTCTCAGGGAAGGGGAAGGAGCAGCCGGCAAATAAACACAAATGGCATGTGTTATTTGCGTACAGATATGATACTTGCAGACTTAGTGGTGGCAAGATACTTTCAGAATTGGTGGTGGTGTCAAGCAAAATAAAAAATAAAAATAAAAAAATTGCAACACTCTATCTGGGAGAAAACAAAATTCTAATATTGCAATAATGGCTACTATTGCAACTGAATATCCTGAAGGAATTTTTGAAGAAATATCTAACTTGAGCAAAAGAAAAGAAAAAGGTCATAAGTTGATTTTGCTACCTGGGCTATTACTAAAAAGATTAAATCATTTTACTTTCTTTTTTCGTATTTTTTAAACCCAGTTAGTATTCAAAAAACGAGAATTATAACATGCAGCATCACATGATCTCAGACTTACACACTTGGAACATGTACATGAGGAAACTAATTGAGGCAAAGATATGGCGGGGTGGGGCGGCGATAGGATGGAGTCAGCAATGAAGAGCCAACTGGAAAGAAAGGAGTTGACTGGGCTGTTTATATCCTAGCTTAAATCTGTGTGACCTCATTCATCTGGCCAATGTATATGTCTGACATCAGAATCTTCCTTTCAACAGGGTTTGAAAATACAAATTCTTTGGGAAGAATTTTTGTCTTCTATGCAGGAGACCCAGGCTTGAATCCCAGCCAATGTACCTCCAGCACATCAACCACCCATGTGTCAGTGGAGGCTTGAGTGTTGCTGTGATATCTAACAGGTTTCAACGGAGCATCTAGACTAAGACAGACTAGGAAGAAAGGCCTGCTTCTGAAATATCAGCCAATAGAAATCCTATGGATCACAATGATCTGATCGCATTGTATGTGGGTTGGCCATGAGTCAAAGGCTGACTAGAAGGCAGTTAACAGCGACAACATCCAGAGATAAAATACAAAATATAGAAAACCAACATTTTAAATACTTTTTTTAAGGAAGAAGACAGCTGTGTTCTCATATCAAAGAGAAAAAAGATGATTAGTCAATTGAGACTCTATTTCCAGCAGAAAAGAGGATGAAATATGCAGATAAAAGTGCTTTCTATGCTCCCCTGTCCTTGTTTCGTGTGCTTTAATTTTCTTTCCAAAGCTCTGAAACCTGTGCCCTATTTCAGAGCCTTTTCCACTCATCTTGTGAACCTCAGGACACTGAGAAAATTTAATGTTCAGACATTTTATTTTTAGGATATCACATTATGTAATATCTCAGGCTGGTGTCATTCAATCCCAAAACTGCTGTTTTGAAAGAGAACTGAGAAAAATGTACCTGGTAGATATCAACCTTTTACATCTCAATCGTCTTAAAAACAGCTTATAAAAACTCAGCAATCCCTCCTGAAAGCATTTTTGTTCTTTTTTCCATTAACGCAAACATGTGACTCTAGGTTCGTTTTCAAAGTCTAATGCCTGCACGTCTATTTCTGGCAGCATTTCTCAATTAATTAACATTCCTGAGAGCACAGTTAGACACAACATTGAAAAAGAGAACTTTTATTTATTTTGTTTCTCTGTTGTGTACAGGATGTTACAGTTCCAGTATACTTCATCCTTTGAAAAAATATGCTCTTGTTCTGCCATCAAGGATGCCCATGAAAGCAATGTATAGAGAAAGAAAGGTGAAAGGCACAATGATAGAGTACAGTGAAGGACGTTGTGTATGTACTAAGGCTCAAATATCAGTAGGGCTCCTCCACACAGAGGCTCTGTAATGCTATGCCCGCTCCCCACTCAAAGTGCTCTTTCATTTCAAAGGAAGAATTTTTGCCGGTTGTCACTGACAACAAAATCAATGTCAGTTCTAAAATCCTGCATGGAAAACAATAGTGAGCTTCTGACCAGCAATTAACATAAAGCCAAAACATCTTATAGTTTTATGCTGAATTGGTAGAATTGTTTTCATATGGTATTTATTTGAAAGGCTTTTCATCAGCTCCATCAATCATTTGCTGGGTGCATGCTGCTAATGTAGCTGGTCTGATGTCTAAACAGAATTCTGCTGGAGTAAAGTGGGGCAGCAATCCTCGAATACTGCTGAAATGCCCATGGATAAGCCAGCCTAGTCATTAGCTTTAGTGCTAACAAAGAAGAAAATCGTGCATATAATTACACGGATTGCAGAGCCAGCAACAAGAGTTGGCACTGGGGAATTATTTCTGTGCCATCATTACTTCATCAGGATCAGAAGTTGCCTGTATGCCTTCAAAGGAACACGGGATTAGGAACAAAATGAACATGTTCTTCTCTTTTTCCTATAGGTTATTTTTTCACCACTAAGGAAATCTCTCTCCAGCACCTGCCAGCTACACAGTTTTTCCAAGTCAGTGAACCATGATTACTCTAATGTCAATACATTATTAACAAAAATAATAGTAATGATATTAATAATAATAATAATAAGATATGAGATAATGAGAAGTAAGGTTTGGAGAAGTTGGAGTTACTCAAAGTTACAGAGCTAGCCGTGTGTGTGTGTGTGTGTGTGTGTGTGTGTGCGTGTGTACAGGGGAGCTAGAAGAAGAACCTAGGTCTTCTAACCTGTCTGGTGACTTTAACATGTATCTATTGTGTATTGCCATCACTACAATTGTAGATACACCAAAATTTTGAGTTTCAGTCGCAAATTGTTGTTGTTAGAGGCCATTGAGTTGATTCTGGCATGTGGAGTCACCACGTGTGCAGAGCAGAACTGCTCCATAAGGTTTTCAAGGCTGTGATCTCTGGACCTGTCTTCTGAGGCACCTCTGGGTGGGTTTGAACGGCCAGCCGTTTGGCTAGTAGTTGAGTGCTTCATTGTTTGTCACCCAGGTACTCATTTGTCACAGATAACATGCCTCTAATAGCCATGAGCAGATATGAACACAGGAATAGATGGACCTACTACTTGGACCTGCATTGGTAATTCTTACATTCTTATTCTGTAAGGTTTTTTTGGATATCACCTTTTTAGTCATCTTTGTATCTTTCTTATTTCACCTATACAGTCAAATAAAATAATGCATAATTCACTAGCACGGTTCCTGACACAAAGCAGACATTTTCCCTTCTCTAGTTACATTCCCACTTCTCTTTCTTGATGTAGTGAAATGACCCTCCTTGGAATCCAAAGGTCTTACTGACAATGATTTTGAGTCATCCTTATAATGGGAAGATCATGACACTTGCCTTATCTTTTTCAAGGGGTTGATGTATAAGTCACAGGAGACAAACTTCATTGCTATTGTGTCAATTCTGACTCATGGTGACCCTTGTGACAGAGTAGAACTGCTCCATAGAGTTTTCTTGGCTGTAATGTTTACAGAAGCAGATTGTCCAGATCTTTCTCCCATGGAGCCTCTGGGTGGGTTCGAACCACCAACCTTTCAGTTAGCAGCCAAGCACTTAACCGTTGCACCACCGGGGCTCTTTTCAAAGGAAACAATGTATCAGAAATTGTTTTGTTTATGATCAGTTTGCTTATTGTACTTCAAAGTTCTGTACAATTTTCAAAAATTGTCATTATTTGAAGCCATTGGGATTTCTTTCCTCTAGGGGATTAGACTTCATCATTATCCTTGATTTTCTTTGACAAATCATGATATCTATTGATTAAAAGAACTTTTTCCCCAGTATATCCAGTACTCAGAGATTTCTAAGCTAAGAAAATAAAAAGCCTTTGTAAGCTTTGTCAATCTAGGGATATTGGTGAGATGAAATATTACCATGCAAAATAAAGACAAATCACAGCTTCAAATGTCCTTATGGTTGGAGGCCTCCCAATGACCTAGCTCAGCTCACAGATGCAGCTGTGGCGAATAATAGCTGGGGAGTGATGATCATTGTGATTTGAGTCCATTATTACCAGCAGCCTGATATACATAAAATGTAGGTCAAAGCATTCCGCTTAGTGCCATATTTATCTTCAGAACATGAGGTATGAGAATGTTATTCCAGCACTAAAGGACCAGAGGTGATAAATGAACAGTCTCCCAAGTGCTATTTAAATGACTACATTCAATTTCTATCTCTTCATTGTAATATAAATCTCACAAGGAAAAGGACCATATTTATTTTGTTTTCCACCATTACCTAGTGCTTACCACAGTGCTTGCCTCATAGTAGGCTCTTAATCAGATGCATGTAGAAAATTTGGCTAATTAGTTAATAGATTGAGACCTGTATTGTTGAACCATTTTTCCTCATTAAACTAATTCCCCAGTTGATGAAGGACTATATTGTATTCATCTTTATTCACCCTCTAACTATCAAGGAGCCCATTGCCATTGAGAGGACTCCACTCATAGCAACCCTGTAGGACATGGTAGAACTACCCCATAGGTTCTAATGTAGTAATCTACAGGAGCAGACTACCATATCTTTATTCCACAGAGCAGCTGGTGGGTTCAAACTGCTGACCGTTTGAGTTAGCAGCACAGACTTAACCACTGTACTATAAGGGCTCCTTCCCTCTAAATAGGTAGGTGCTTATTTAGTGAAGAAACAAGAAGGAATGCCATATAATGGGGAGTTACTATTGAGTACTCCTTTCTTCTCTAGGTCTCAGGCATATGTGTTGCTGTTAACCGCCATCAGTTCGGCCCCCAAATCATGGCAACCCCATGCACAACAGAACAAAATGCTACCTGATGCTTTGCCATCCCCACAACTGGCTGCAGATTGGACCATTGTGATCTACAGGGTTTTCATTGTCTGATTTTTCAGAAATGGATGGCCAGGCCTTTCTTCCTAGTTCGTCTTAGTCTAGAAGTTTTGCTGAAATCTATTCAGCATCACAGCAACATGCAAGCCTCCACTGACAGATGCGTGATGGCTGCTCATGAGGTGCATAGAAACCAGGGTCTCCTGCATGGACGTTGAGAATTCTGCTACTGAACCACCAACGACCTCACTAGGGAAATACTAAGAGATAAATAAAAGATCTATAAAGGGGAAGAGTTGTTTTCAAGGATTAAGACAGCAAGAGAAACTGATCAATGGAGCAAGACAGAAACTATTATAGATAGAAAAAGTTTAGAGGACAGACAAGAAAATTAATGGGATGTTCTAGGCGTAGACTAATTGGCACAACAGACTGAAGGTAACTCGGGAACAAGCAGAGAACAAAAAGGGATGGGGGAATTTGCAAAGTCAAAAAAGTTAATGGAAAGTGGTAAATACTGCATGTTGCTTTTTAAATGTCAGAGCACAAAGAGAAATTTAGAGTTAAGTTAGGGGTTTCAGCTGTAGAATTTAAAAAGAAACAGCATGGAGACAATTGTTGGAGGGTTAGTGATGTGTTTAGATGTAATTATGTGAGGAATATGGCAGTTTTGATTGTGAAAAGCTATGGTTAGGAATATAGGGAACAGTTGTTTCAGCTAAGTAAATAAATTCAGATTGTTGGACACGATCCAGCAACTGCTGTGCGTAGAATTTAGAGTTTGCATCTTGGGGACTAACACATTATATTTGGCCTTTAGTTAAAAATGATTTAGCAGATACTTTTTCAGAGAGATGATATAAAATTTACCATCATATTTACACAAATTCTATTCAATAATTTGAAAATTTTGGTGGAAACGTCAAGGAATAGCTGTCTTTTATATACGTTTTTTCCCTATATGACTCACTTTTTCATATTAAGATAAATTTTAATAACTTAATTGTCAACAAAATATGCTTCCTACCATTTATAAAAATAAGTTTTAAAAGTGAAAATAATAGCTAAATAATATTTTATGTTCCTCAAAATGATTGATCTGTTGATTTAAACTTATGCTCATCCTGAATTAAGAACTTCCTTTGTTGTGTAGACACACCCCCATCACCTGACAGATAATGGCAATAATAATTCACTATCCAGAAATGCAATTGTTTAAGCCACTTTATATTAAACATACACATCAGAATAAGCTGGAAGTATAGGAATGGATAAGGTAATCGATGATTTTACTTTAATATGAGACTCTGGGAAAAAATAATATAAATTGGAACAACAATTCAGGTCAATGTTTAACAACAAGTTAATTTTAATAATCTCAATGTACATGGACAATAGTTTTAAAAAAGAGACCAATTACTGAACAGATGTTGTTGTTTCTCAAGGCTGCTGTCACTCTTTCAAGTAATTGCCTTCTCTGGAAACCACAGTATTAAAATGTGTTCTGTATTTACAAAGAAATAGATCTCTCCCCTATCTATATACAAATAAAATGTGAATTTAATGATTTGAGAGGGTCACTTCTAGAGACTCAGGATATAAAAAAAAAACTCTATAAGTAGACGTGCATTTATGCACAAGTAAATAATTTGCCTTTACATTTTTCATTTTATTTTTCTGGAAAAATATACGTGCTAAATTTGGAGTTAAAATAACTAATAAATTGTCCAACTTTGTCACTAACTAGTTCTGGATTATGGGTAAGTCATTTTAATATGCATTGATTATAGGCATGAGTGCTATTTCTAATTAATTTTCTTGCTATCTGGCTATTTTTTTTTTCAGTTTTAATTTTTTTATTGAGATGAAATTCACATAATATAAAATTAGTCGTTTTAAAGTGAACAATTCAGTGGCATTTATTTCATTCACAGTGTTGTGTAACCACCACCTCTGTCTAGTTCCAAATATTCTCATCACCCCAAAAGGAAACCCCATACTCATTAAGCAGTTGCTCTCTATTCTCCTCCTGCCCCCTCAGCCCCTGGCAACCTCAATCTGCATTCTGTCTCTGTGGATTTACCTATTTGGGATATTTCAGATGGAAATATCCAATATGTGACCATTTGTGTCTGCTTCTTTCACTTAGCATGATGCTTTCGAGGTTCATCTAAGTTGTAACAAGTTTCAGGACTTCATTATTTTTTATGGCTGAATAATATTTATATATCTTTATCTAGATATCACAAAATTTTTATCCATGTATCCATTGATGGATATTGGGCTGTTTCTACCTTTTGGCTATTGTGAGTAGTGCTGCTATGAACATGCATGTACATGTATGTATTTGTTTGAGTACCCATTTTTAATTCTTTGGGCTGCATACCTAGGAGTGGAATCATTGGATCATATGGTGATTTTTTTTTTTTTAATATTTTATTGTACTTCAGGTGAAGGCTTACAGAACAAACAGTTTTTCATGTAACAGTAGTCCAAATGCTGTTCTATGACTTTGGTTAACAACCCCACAACATTTTAACCCTCTGAATTCTCAGCTTTTTTTTTTTTTTGGTGAAAATACACATAGCCAAAGATACACCATTTCAAAACCTTTTACGTACACATTTAAGTGACATTGACTATGCTCTTCCAATTGTGCTGCCATTCTCACACAAGATGAAGGCTTACAGGACAAAATAGCCTCCCATTTAACAGTTACTACAAATGTTGCCCTATAACAATGGTTAACAATCTCACAACACATCAACAGTATCCTTACTCAACTTGTGTTCCTTATCATCAGCTTCCTACTCCCCCTCTGCCTTCTGGCCCTTGTCACTGGACTCCTGTACCTCGTTAGTCTCATTAAGTTTTACCAGGCTGTCCACTCCCAGGCTGAACAGTAAACCTCGAAGGTAACTTCACCTCTGAGCTGAAAGGGTGTCTGGGGGCCATACTCTTGAGGTTTCTCCAGTCTCCTTTAGGCCAGTAAATCTGGTCTTTTTTTTTTTTTTGAGTTAGAATTATGCTCTACATCCTTCTCCAGCTCTGTCCAGAACCCTCTATTGTGATCCTGGTCAGAGCAGTCAGCGGTGGTAGCCGGGCACCATCTAGCTGTACTGGACTCAGTCCGGTGGAGGTCTTGGTAGCTGTGGACAATTACTCCTTTGGACTAATCTTTTCATTGTATCCTGTTCTCTTCATTCTCCCTTGCTCCAAAAGGGATGAGACCAGTGGAGTATCTTAGATGGGCGCTCACAGGCTTTTAAGACCCCAGACACTACTCACCAAGGTACAATGTAGAGCATTTATCTTTATAAGTAGTGTCATGCCAATTGAGCTAGATGTTCCCCGAGAACATGGTCCCCAGAGCCCTCCGTCCAACAACTCCCTCGGGGAGTTTGGATGTGTCCATGGGGCCTCCATGACCTTTCCTTGTGCAGGTTGTGTTAGTTTCCCTTGTACTGTGTACTGTCTCACCTCTCACCCAAGATACCACTTATCTATTGCCTATTTAGTATTCCCCCCCCTCCCCTCCCATCCCTGGTAACCAACAAGGATTGTTACATTTTGCATGTGAATTTTTTCATGGGTTTTTACAATAGAGGTCTCATACAATATTTGTCCTTTTGTGATTGACTTATTTCACTCAGCATAATGTCCTCCAGTTTCATCCATGTTATGAGATGCTTCACAGATTCATTGTTGTTCTTTCTCGTTGCATAGTACTCCATTGTGTGTATGGACCATAGTTTGTTTATCCATTCATCTGTTGATGGGCATCTACGTTGTCTCCATCGTTTTGCTATTGTGAACAATGCTGCCATGAACATAGGTGTGCATATGTCTATTCGAGTGATGACTCTTAGTTCTCTAGGATATATTCCTAGGAGTGGGATTGCTGGATCGAATGGTGTGTCTATTTCTAGCTTTCTGAGGAAACGCCATATCATTTTCCAAAATGGTTGTATCATTTTGCATTCCCACCAGCAGTGTATAAGAGTTCCCATCTCCCCGCAGCCCCTCCAACATTTGTTATTTCCAGTATTTTTGATTTGTGCCAGTAATGCCGGGGTAAGATGGTATCTCATTGCGGTTTTAATTTGCATTTCTCTAATGGCTAGTGAATGCGAGCATTTCCTCATGTGTCTGTTGGCCATTTGAATGTTTTCTTTGGTGAAGTGTCTGTTCATTTCCTTTGCCCATTTTTTGATAGGATTGTTTGTCTTTTTGTTGTAGAGGTGTTGGATTTTCTTGTAGATGATGGAGATTAGAACTTTGTCTGACTTGTACTGTCCAAAAATTATTTCCCAGTCTGTAGGTTCTCTTTTGACTCTTTTGGTGAAGTCTTTTGAAAAGCATAGGTGTTTGATTTTTAGAAGATCCCAGTTATCTAGTTTATCTGTTGGGTTTTGTGTGTTGATGTTTATGGTTTGTATCCTGTTAATGCCATGTATTAAGGCCTGAAGTGTTGGTCCTATTTTTTCTTCTATGAACTTTATAGTTTTAGGCTTTATATTCAGGTCTTTGATCCATTTTGAAGTAGTTTTTGTATACGGTGTGAAGTATGGGTCCTGTTTCATTTTTCTGCAAATGGCTATCCAGTTTTGCCAGCACCATTTGTTAAAAAGACTGTCTTTTCCCCATTTGATGGACTTTGGGCCCTTGTCGAAAATCAGGTTACCGTAGGTGGATGGATTTACATCTGGGTTCTCAATTCTGTTCCATTGGTCAATATCTCCGTTGTTGTACCAGTACCAGGCTATTTTGACTACTGTAGCTGTATAGTAGGTTCTGAAGTCAGGTAGTGTGAGTCCTCCAACTTTATTCTTCTTCTTCAGTAGTGCTTTACTTATTCAGGGCTTCTTCCCTTTCCATATAAAGTTAATAATTAGTTTTTCCATCTCTTTGAAGAATGTTGTTGGTATTTGGATCAGTATTGCATTGTATTTGTAAATTGCTTTAGGTAGAATTGCCATTTTCACAATGTTGAGTCTGCCTATCCATGAGCATGGTATGTTTTTCCATTTATGTAGATCCCTTTGGGTTTCATGCAGCAGTATTTTGTAGTTTTCTTTGTATAGGTCTTTTACATTCCTGGTCAGATTTATTCCTAAGTATTTTATCTTTTTAGGGGTTATTGAAAATGGTATTGATTTCCTGATCTCCTTTTCATCGTTCTCTTTACTGGTGTATAGGAATCCAACTGATTTTTGAATGTTTATCTTGTATCCTGCTACTCTGCTGAATCTTTCTATTAGTTCCAGTAGATTTCTCGTGGAGTCTTTAGGGTTTTCTATGTATAGTATCATATCATCTGCAAACAGGGACAGTTTAACTTCCTCATTACCAATTTGGATGCCCTTGATTTCTTTCTCTTGCCTTATTGCTCTAGCGAGAACTTCCAACACAATGTTAAATAGGAGTGGTGATAAAGGGCATCCTTGTCTTGTTCCTGTTTTCAAGGGGAATATTTTCAGCCTCTCTCCATTAAGAATGATGTTGGCTGTTGGTTTTGCATAGATGACCTTTATTATGTTGAGAAATTTCCCTTCTATACCTATTTTATTGAGAGCTTTTATCAGGAATGGGTATTGGACTTTGTCAAATGCCTTTTCTGCATCAATTTAGATGATCATGTGATTTTTTTCTTTCCTTTTATTTATGTGGTGAATTACATTGATGGATTTTCTGATGTTAAACCATCCTTGCATACCTGGTATCAATCCTACTTGGTCGTGGTGTATTATATTTTTGATATGATACTGAATTCTATTGGCTAGAATTTTGTTCAGAATTTTTGCATCTATATTCATGAGAGATATTGGTCTGTAATTTTCTTTTTTTGTGATGTCTTTGCCTGGTTTTGGTATCAACATTATGCTGGCTTCACGGAATGAATTTGAAAGTGTTGCTTCCTCTTCTATGCTCTGAAATAGCTTGAGTAGAACTGGTACAAGCTCTTCTGTAAATGTTTTGTAGAATTCTCCAGTGAAGCCATCTGGGCCAGGGCTTTTTTTGCTTGGGAGTTTTTTTTATTACCTTTTCAATCTCTTCTCCTCTTATGGGTCTGTTCAGATTTTCAACATCACTTTGTTGTAGTTTGGGTAGGCCGTGTGTTTCTAGAAATTTATCCATTTCCTCTAGGTTTTCAAATTTGTTGGAATATAGTTTTTCATAGTATTCTGTTATAATCCTTTTTATTTCAGTTGGGTCTGTTGTAATGTCCCCCATTTCATTTCTTATTTGGGTTATTTGTGCCCTCTGCTGTTTTTCTTTTGTCAGTCTGGCCAGTGGTTTGTCGATTTTATTGGTTCTTTCAAAGAACCAACTTTTGATTTTGTTGATTCTTTCTATTGTTTTTCTGTTCTCTATTTCATTGATTTCAGCTCTGATCTTCCCTATTTCCCTTCTTCCAGTGGTTGTGGGCTTTTTTTGCTGTTCTCTTTCTATTTGTTTGAGTTCTGTAGTTAATGTTTTGATTTTGTCCCTTTCTTCTTTTTTGATATGTGTATCGATTGCTATAAATTGTCCTCTGAGGACTGCCTTTGCTGTGTCCCAAAGGTTTTGGTATGATGTGTTTTCATTTTCATTTGATTCTAGGAATTTTTTAATTCTATCTCTGATTTCTTCTATTACCCACTGACGTGTAAGCAGGGTATTATTCCGTTTCCATATGTTTGATTTTTTTTCCTTGCTCTTTCTAGTGTTAATTTCTACCTTGATGGCATTGTGGTCAGAGAAGATACTGTGAATTATCTCAACATTTTGGATCTTGTTGAGGATTGCTCTGTGGCCTAAGATGTGGTCTATTCTGGAGAATGTTCCATGTGCATTGGAAAAGAATGTGTACTTTGCAGCGGTTGGATGGATTGTTCTATATATGTCTATGAGGTCGAGTTGGCTGATTGTGTCCTTTAGGTCTTCTGTATCTTTGCTGAGTTTCTTCTTAGTTGTTCTGTCCTTTACTGAGAGTGGTGTGTTGAAGTCTCCTACTATTATTGTGGAACTGTCAATTTCTCTTTTCAGTGCTGTTAGTGTTTTTTTAATGTATTTTGGAGCCCTGTCATTGGGTGCGTAGATGTTTATTATGGTTATGTCTTCATGATGGATCGTCCCCTTAATCATTATATAGTGTCCTTCTTTGTCTTTTATGGTAGATTTTGTTTTAAAGTCTATTTTATCTGAGATTAGAATTGCCACTCCTGCTCTTTTTTGGTAGTTGTTAGCTTGATATATTTTTCTCCAACCTTTGATTTTTAATAAATTCACATCTTTGTTTCTAAGGTGTGTCTCTTGTAGACAGCATATTGATGGATCCTGTTTTCTTATCCATTCTGCCACTCTCCGTCTCTTTATGGGTGCATTGAGTCCATTTACATTCAGTGTAATTATTGATAGATGGAAGTTTGTTGCTGTCATTTTGTAGTGCTTTTATTTGTGGTGCTGAAGTTTTCTTTGTTCTTCTTACTCTCTTGTGCTGAGTTACTTTTGTTTGTGGATTTTGTGTTCATTTCTTTTGTTTTTGTAGGTTTTGTTTTTTCTGAGACTTTATGTTTTTCCTCTTTATTTTTATGAGTTGTTTTGTTAACTTTCTTTGTGGTTACCATGAATTTTACCTTTATCTTTCTAAGTTTGAAGCAGTCTACCCTTACTTGGTATCGCCTTGCCTTCCTCTCCGTTAGAAGGTTCTATACCTATGCCGTTTGTTCCCTCTTTCATTGTTTTGAGGTTGTTGTCATCCTTTGATTGATTGCTCTGATTCCCTGTTGTATTTCTTTTGGTTTTGGATAGTCCTCGATAGTTCATTTCCTAGAATGGTATCTGGTTCGTATGAACCTGCGTCTTAGGTCCTGCCTGAGGGCTGAAGCTGTTTGTCCTCAGATCGAAGAACTCCCTTTAATAATTCTTGTAAGTTTGGTTTGACTTTTGCATATTCCCTTAGTTTCTGTTTATCTGGAAAGGACCTAATTTCACCATCAAATCTGAACGAGAGTTTTGCAGGATATATTATTCTTGGCTGACAATTTTTTTTCTTTCAAGATTTTATATATGTCATCCCACTGCCTTCTTGCCTGCATGGTTTCTGCCGAATAATCTGAGCTTAGTCTTATTGTTTCTCCTCTGTATGTGACTTCTTGTTTTTCACGAGCTGCTCTCAGGATTCTTTGTCTTTAGTTTTGGCGAGTGTGAATATGATATGTCTTGGTGATTTTCTTTTGGGGTCTCTTCTATATGGGGTTCGTTGAGCTTCTTGGATGGCCAGCTTTTCATCTTTCATGATATTGGGAAAGTTTTCTGTCAGCAGTTCCTCAATGATCCTCTCTGTGTTTTCTGTTTTCTCCCCGTTCTGGGATGCCAATCACTGGTAAGTTTTTGCTTTTAATTGTGTCCCACCTAACTCTCAGGGTCTCTTCATTTTTCTTTGTTCTTTTTTCTGCGTTTTCCTGAAACAATGTTGTATGCAAGTGTTTGTCTTCAGTTCCACTGATCCTGTCTTCCACGGTTTCAAATCTACTTCTCAGCCCTTCTATGACACCGTCCATTTCTGAAATCTTGTTGTTTCTCTTTTGGATTTCTAATTGTTGTTTTTGTATAATTTCGAGTTGTGAATTTATTTTGGCATTTTGTTCCTGCAGCATCTTCCTGAATTCTTCCAATTTTTTGTCTGTATTTTCCATAAATTTGTCTATTTTTTCCTCATGTTTGTCAGCTTTTTGCCTCAGTTCTTGGAAAATTCCAAGTATTAGTGATTTGAGTTCCCTATCAGGTACTTCTAGTGCATTTTCTTCCACAGGAGAGTTATCTGGTGTTTTAATTTGGACGCCTATTGGAGCCAGCTTGTCTTGTTTTTGTAAATCTTTTGATATTGTTTGCTGTTTTCAGGGCATTCAGTAGATATTTCTCTCGTTTATTGATTGTAGATTTTTTTTGTTTCATCCTTGTGGTACAGCTGGGCAGGTCTAGCTGAAGAGGAGCCACTGGGACGGGTTGTTTGTGGCACTCACCACAGCCACCAGGACGGTCGGTAGTCAGTGCTGGGGAGGTTCCAATAGGGCGTGCCTGCAAAGCTTGGTGGTGTTATGTCAAGTGCATGGTGCAGGTAGGCAGGATGCAGCGGGGAGATGGTTATGTGTGAAGCTAAGCGGTCGTTCCGTCTCCCACTGGACGCTCCGCAAGGCTGCTGTCCCATTCTCCCGTTTGCTGGTCTCCGATAGGAGTCCAAGATGGCGGATCCACGCTGCGTTAGCTGGTAGGGGATCTCTGCATGAGTCTCTCCTCGCTCTCCGTTCTCTTTCAGTATTCTCACTCCGTTTGGTGTTTGGCTGAGTTCTTTATCTCTTCATTTGATGTTCTAGGGTTTCAGGGTTGTTGATTCTCTATTTGGCTTAGTTTTTCGGATCTTTGCTGTGGAGGGATGGCGTGGTGTTTCTGCCTAGAGTGCCATCTTATCTGGCTATTTTTGATATGTCTGAAATGTCTGTACTATACTATCATGTAATTTCATATTATCTGTCTTACTAAGTTCAAGTATTTGTTAACATTTCTCTCTGACCAATTGACAAGAATATCTTATATTGGGAACATTTAACACCTGGTTAATGCTAAAATTAGGTCAATATTGACCTTAGGTCCCTGAGTTGCACAAACAGTTTGTGCTCAACTAATAACTAAACGGTTGGTGCTTCAAATCTAGGAGCATCACAGAAGAAAACCCTGGCCATCTGTTTCATAAGATTACAGCTGTTGAAAACCCTAGGGAACAAAGTTCTACTTTGAAACACATGGGGTTGCCATAAGTTGGAATCGACTGGACAGTAATGGTTTTTGGTTTTGTTTGGCGGGGGAGGGGGTTGGTAATATTGACCTTAATTCAGGTCTAACAATTGTACTACACATGAAAAGTTCAGGCTAGCTCACTCAATTGGCTCTGGTACATAGTTGTGGCCAAACATCAGTGCTAAAGTTGATTATTTTACTTGTAAAGTTAATGTTTTTGGTAGCTGGTTTCAAAGCTTTAACTGCCTTACGAAGAGTAATGTGATACATTTTCTTTTTCTCTTTCTTCTTTTAAACTCTGGAACACATTTTGAACTATGGGAAACACAAATGTGAGTACTGATAGATTTAGTTATATATAAATATACGTACATACATATGCATTATCTTAATAGGGCAACATCATTCTAACACAAAACCCAGAACATGTAAGTTAAACTAGATAAGTTAAATTGCATAAAAATTTCAAATTTTCTACATGGCAAAAACTCTTAAGCAAAGATAAATGGCAAGTGACAAATTGTAAAGCAGTATTTGACATTCATATTGCAAAATGTTTATTTTTTTGTTGTTATAGAGAAGTTCTACAATTCATTTAGAGAAAGATCATTGCAAGGTGGGTAAATATTTGTGGACAAGTTTTATTGAATCATTTATTTAGTAAATATTTGTTGAGCATCTATTATATCTCAGGCACTGGTATAATATAATAAATAAGTTAATTATATAGGATATTAGAAGGTGATAAATTCTACTGTGAAAGAAGAGCAGAGAAGTAGAGATCATGAGTTCCGGAGTCAGGGGGAAGGGTGGATAGGTAAAGCTCCATGGAGAAAGTTTAACATTTGAACTAAATTTTGAAGACAATGAGGGAATTAATCACAAGAATATGTCAAGACTATCATAAGAGTAGGAGCCCTAGTGGTGTAGTGGTTAAGCATTTGGCTACTAACTGAAAAGTTGGCAATTCAAACCCACCAGCTGCTCCACGGGAGAAGGCTGTGGCAGTCTGCTTCCTTAAAGATTTACAGCTTTGGAAACACTCTGGGGCAGTTCTACTCTAGTTCTACTCTTATGTCCTATAGGGGTCGCTGTGAGTCAGAATCGACTTTATGGCAATGGGGATCATAAGAGCAGCATAAGGAAGAACTAGTACAAATATTTTAAGGCAAGAACATTCTTGTATTATCCGATGAAATTCAAGAAGCCAGTGGGGTTAGAGCAAAATAGGTGAGAGGGTGAGTAGTTGGCAATTAAATCTAAAGAAAAGGGTGCCAGCTCATGTAAGGAATTGAGGATAATTATAAGAGTTTAGATTTTACTCCTAGTAAACTAGGAAGCATTAGAAGGTTCACATAGATAAGTGACACAATCTGATTTATTATTTGACAAGATCACTCTGGTTGCTATGTAGAGATTAGACTGTAAAATTAGATTAGAGTGCAGGATTAGAGTTGATTGGAAACAAGGAGGTCAAGTTAGGAGGCCTTTCCAATTGTCTAGGTAAGTAATATCAGTGCCTCTGTTCAGTGTGGTAGTAGCAGAGATAATGAGAAGTGGTCACATTCTTTCTATATTTTGAAGGTAGAATCAATAGATTTCAGATAAAGAAATACGGATAACTGTTAATGGATTGAAAGTTCATCTTCATTCATATTCAGAGAAACTCAAGTTAAAACTACAGTGTTGCTGTTGTTGTTGTTAGGTGCCCTTGAGACAGTTCCTACTTATAGTGACCTTATGTACAACAGAACAAATTGTTGCCTGGACCTGCACCATCCTCACCATTGTTGCTATGTTTGAGCCCATTGTTGCAGCCACTATGTCAATCCACCTCATTGAGAGTCATCCTCTTTTCTGCTGATCCTCTGCTTTTACCAAGCATGATGTCCTTCTCCAAGGACTGGTCCCTCCTGATAACATGTCCAAAGAATGTGAGACAAAGTCTCACCATCCTCGCTTCTAAGGACCGTTCTGGCTGTACTTACTCTAAGACAGATTGCATTGGGCAAATCTGCTGCAAAAGACCTCTTAAAAGTGTTAAAAAGCAAAGATGTCGCCTTGAGGACTAAGATGTGCCAGACCTAAGCCATGGTATTTTCAATTGCCTTATATGCATGCAAAAGCTGGACAATGAATAAGGAAGATTGAAGAAGAATTGATGCCTTGGAATTATGGTTTCGGTAAAGAATATTGAATATGCCATGGATTGCCAGAAGAATGAACAATCTGTCTTGGAAGAAAACTACATTAAAGGTACTTAATTCACGTTAAAACTTAATTCAAGTTAAAACTACATTGGAGAGTACTCCAATACAGTAAAAATAAAAAAGATAATCTCAACTATCAGTGAGGGTGTGGAGCTAATGGAACTCATGTGCACTGCTGGTATGAGAGTAACTTATACAACTACTTTGGGAAACTGTTTAGTAGAATCTACTGAGCTGAACAGATGTATACTCCATGATCCAGCAATTATACTTCCAGACATATGCCAAACAGAGATGCATATATATGTTCACTGACAGTCATATATATGAGTGTTCATAGAATCACTATTTGTAATAGCCCCAAACTGGCAACTCCTCAAATAACCATTAAAGTAGAATAAAAATTGTGGAATAATCATATTATGAAATACTATATGACAATGAGAGTGAACAAATTACAACTATATATACAAAATATAAATGAATCTCACAAACAAAATGTTGAGTGAAGAATCCAGACACATGCAGTACAATGATTCCATTTACATAAAGGCCAAAAAACAGACAAAGCTAATCTATGGTATTGGAAGTCAGATAGAGGGTACCCTTGGTTGGGGTGACTGTTCCAGGGAATGTAAAGGGGGCTTCTGGGAGGCTGGTAATAGACTTTCTTGATCTGGGTGCAAGTTACATGGATTTATTCTGCTTGTGAAGATACATTGATTATGATTTTGTACACTTTCTGTACATACACTATATATCACTTTAAAAATTGAAGATACTGGTTTTAACTATGAGAATGGCAGAAATACCAAAAAAAAAAAAAAAGGATTTTGGCTAAGAAATAGGAAGAAAAAATGTTCTGTTACCATGCTGATAGGAAATTAGTACAACCTTTATGTTTTTATCATTTAAAATACAAAAATTACAAATGCATGTATTCTTTTTCTCAAAAAATCTACATTCAGGAATATGTTCTTCATATTTTCTCACCCATGAGCAACATGATGCATACTCAGGGTTATTCACTGCAGCATTGTTTGTTCCAGCAAGAAACTGAAACAACCTCAAAGGCTATCAATAGGGACCCTGTTAAATAAATTATGATTCATCGATTAAATGAAACATTATGGAGCTATAAAAAAGCACAAGGAAAAGCACTAATATGGAACAATTCTCAAGAAAGATATTGTTATTATTATTTTTTAAGTGAGATGCAGGAGGCCTGAATGGTATGCTACTATTTATTTTAAAAGAATATGTGCTTGTATATTCATAGGGAAGACGAGATTAGAGACTGATAACAATGGATGCCTGCAGGCAGGAGGAATGGGTAGTGATAGAAGCAGTAGGAAGACTTTCTACAGTAAGCTAATATTTTGGTTTTTGAATAGGTGACTGTATTATATATTCAACATAAAAATACAGTGTAAAAATAAAATGAAAAATCATTTAATTAGGAAGAAAAATGTACACATTCCAATATACGACAATTGTAAACAGAGAGGGAAGTGGATTTTCTTATCTGGCTACTGTGACGACACAGTATTCTAAAGTCACACCTTGTGTCATTAAGTGTGAGATTTAATAAATCATTAAGGACATTCAGAGAAGATAGCTTTATAGTTCCTGCTTAACAGAATATAAGATACCCTTGAGTGGTATATTTATTGCAGTGTGTCATTGTCAATTTAAGATCATGTCTACTTCTTTATTCGTTGAATTGAAAAGAAAATAGATTATCTAACATATAGTCAATTTACCCTAGTGGTGCAGTGGTTAAGAGCTCGGCTGCTAACCAAAAAGCTCGGCAGTTCGAATCTGCCAGCCACTCCTTGGAAACCCTATGGACACTTCTACCCTGTCCTGTAAGGTCACTATGAGTCGGAATCAACTTGATGGCAATGGATTTCATTTTTATAGTCAATTTACGCTTGCCTTTCCATTTTTCAGTTTTTCATAATTTAAAGGAAATATTGCAGAGACATGCTCTTCAAGAGTATCTGTTTACAAGGTATCTTTTATCTGATGAAAAGTCCAAAATATTTGAGTTCAATCACTTCTCTTTGTTTACATTTTTGAATTAACCTTTCTCTATTTCAGCTACATATAGATAGTTGTAACCTTAAAGATTTTATGAAAGTCAGGGTTTTTTTTCCTAATTATGCAGCACACATTGAGATACTCAATGACTACCTTCTGTTAATATAGAAATATGTTCAACAAAAGGGCTAACAACTTTATTTCAGTAATTTATTAATGTGATTTTTTTTTGCTCTCCTCTTTTAGCAGTGTGGTTACAATTTATATCCAAGTTCAAAGGGTAAGTCAGGAAAATTGCATTTTACTTTTGTATACCAGACCCCTTACCTATGAGTCAATTCCAACCCGTAGCAACCTTATAGGTCAGAGTAGACCTGGGCCACGGGGTTTCCAAGCAATGGCTGGTGGATTTAGACTGTTAACCTTTTTTTGGTTAGCGGCCATAGCACTTAACCACTGCACAACCAGGGCTCCTTACCTTTGTATACCAAAAATTAATACACTTTGGACATATTTTTCAGAATGGAGAGAGAAATATAGCTCTTCTTCAATATTCAAAAGCAATGAAGTGTTTAGTCTTCAGATAAAATTTGTAACTACATAAAGAAACTGAATGAAGAATTATTTAAGATTTTAACAAATTCATTCCATTAAATGCATCCAGTGCTTATTGAGAATCTAATTTGTCTGCTGGGAGTCACCTGTTCAAACCTATCGCCGTCGAGTTGATTCTGACTCATAGCAACCCTATAGGACAGAGTAGAACTGTCCCATAGGGTTTCCAAAGCTGTAACATTTATGGAAACAGACTGCCACATCTTTCTACCATGGAGCAGCTGGTAGTTCGAACCGCTGACCTTTCGGACTGCACAGCCAAGCACTTAACCACTTAGCCTGAAGGACTCCTTCTGGAAGCCACAGGAGATACGAAAAAATTGTTGGGTCATCAAAAATCCTCTGTGTGCACAGCCCTGGGCTGGGTTCTAAAGACACAGAATAAGATTAAATCTCTATGAAGAAGCCCTCTTTACTGTGGATGTGAATTTTTCGTATTCAGAACAATTAGAAGATATGTAAAAAATAAAAAATAAGTTCCATGTGAGTTGGAGATACAACAAGTGTTACATGAGAATGTGTGAGGCACAAGGACCTGAGTCAGGCAGGAAATTGGGAAACTGACAGGACTGCAGAGCATCCTGAAACAACTCAGCTTATTCAACAAATATTTTCTCAATCCCACTGTGTAGTAAAGTCGACCAGTTGGTAGGCTATAGAGAATGCACATAGTTGACAAACAACAAATACTTGTTGAATAAATTACTGAATTAAACTTTTTTCTCCTTTCAAGGAACTCAATCTGCCATAGACTCAGCATTTTCACATTTAAATAAAATACGAGGAAGAAAAAACACTCTAATAAATTAATAGATGTAGAGTAAATTAAGTACTTGTATAAATCAACCAAACCCATTGCCATCAAGTAGATTCCAACTCATAGCGACCCTATAGGACAGAGTAGAACTGCCCCATAGGGTTTCCAAGGAGCAGCTGGTGGATTCAAACTGCCGACCTTTTGGTTAGCAGCCAAGCTCTTCATCACTGTGCCACCAGGGCTCCAAGCACTTGTATATTCCTTAGCAAATGGTCAGGAATGTATTGTTTATTTATTTTTTATTTTTTATTAAGGTGTAAGTAAAGTTTTCTTTAAGGAAT
Source organism: Dugong dugon (assembly GCA_030035585.1). NCBI lineage: Eukaryota > Metazoa > Chordata > Mammalia > Sirenia > Dugongidae > Dugong > Dugong dugon. The sequence goes on from CM057462.1 coordinate 98,652,568, forward strand.
TTACATTAGACCTCTTTTATAGGTGTAATCTTTCTGTTTTCAGAATAAGTTTTCCTTCCCCTTTACTGATATCTTTCCATGCTTCATTGTTCCCAGGCTGCAGATTATTTTTTTATTATTATTATTTTTCCCCCCTGATGAATACAAAAGGATCTTGATTCATTGTTTGCCAATATACTGAATGGGAGGATTTAGTTTGGTTCACTCACTGACCACTTAAGTTCAGGCTGAATCTCAGATCTATACCTGGAGGCATAAAGTGCTAGAGCCAGCTCTGCAACGTCTGCGTTAAATCATATGGTCTTAAAGTATACCACGGAAATAACCAAAGGCCACAAATCAGGGCTTTCCACCCAACCAGAATGAGTTGTTAAACATTTACAGCACATCACTGCCTAAAGGGCAGGTGAATGTGCATATCCCTGGGTAAAATTTCCAGAGTCTAATTGGCATTCATCAGACATAACTCTTCTGTCCCAAAATTGGTTATTCTTCTAGCCATTTTGCCTGGTTTTCTGTTTAGCAAATTGGCAGAGTATAAGAAAACTAAATTATCTAATTTATACTAATATCAAGGAGCCTTCCTGGCGTAGTGGTTATGTGCTCAGCTGCTAACCGAAATGCTGGAGGTTCAAACCCACAATCAGCTCCACCAAAGAAAGACGCGGCAGTCTGCTTCCATAAAGTTACAGCCTTGGAAACCCTATGGGGCAGTTCTACTCTGTCTTATTGGGTTGTTATGAGTCAGAATTGACTGGATAGCCAAGGGTTTACACTAATATCATGGTTCTTGCTATTTTCTTGGTGGGACTACATTTCTCAGAATGCAATGTCTTGTTCCTTGTGGACAAAATGACTAGAAAAGATCGGGTGAGCAAGAAATAGGAAAAGGGTATTAGGAGGGACTGGAGATAATGCTAAAAAAAAATGTCATTCAACAACTCATTCATTCAAACTATAATTATGGAATACATTCTGGGAACTAGACACGATTCTAGGCATTGTCAATGCAACAGCAAGCTTACATAAGCAGACTTAGCCCTCCTGGATCTTATGGTCTTTTCACAATGGAGGACAGCTGCTGAATGTTATGGTTTGTACATACCTTGGTTCTCTGAACAAAGAAGTAGACTGTAGCGGAGAGATAAATTGTCTTCCTATCTTATTTTAGGCAGAGAGACTTTCTTTAATGAGGTAAAGTATCTGCAGGCTGCCAGTTGGTACCTGACACCAGAACTATTTTTATCTCTTGCAATAATATTTCCCATATTTTCTTAATACATTCCATGTAAATCGAAGACTTTTTAATCTAAGTATCTTTTCTTTTTTGAGGGGGGGGTCTTCATGAGTATTTATGTTAAGTTGTGAAATGCTTCACTGATGACTGCCAGCTAGACAACTGGGAGTCACTGTTGTCTTCTTCTTCTGCCTCTTCTACTTCCTTCTCCTCTTCTTTCCTATTCTTCCTCCTCTTCTTTCTTCTTCTTTTTATAGTGCTTTATTTCAAGGGATGTCTATGACTTGAATTGTACTATTCATTCATTCCTTCATTTGTTCAACAAAAATTTATTGAGCATCTAACAGATAAATAACTCTTTTCTAAGCTCTAAACATTATTTAGCCTGAGAACACTTACCAGTTTTTAGGAAAATTAACTTACCTGACTACTCATTCCTATTTTGTTTATTAATATGACTGCATTTTCTTTATTTTGCCCAAGCATCACCGTTTTCCTTGGAAAACTCTGATTTTGCATCAACATGAACTACCTCACCCCACTGTCTAAGCCAAGGTATTTTGGACTGTAAACAGGTCCTAGAGTAACTTGAGGGAAGGCAGCCTTGCCAAGATTAGTATCCTGCTATTTTTTACTCATACTGTGAGAAAAACTTCCCATGCTGAGAAGGCTGATAATATGGTAGTCTCCTAAGATTTCTCCTGATTAACCTTGTCTCCCTGAGTAACGTAGAGGTGCCTAAAATTCCAGTGACACTAAGGCAATTAACTAAGCCAGAGGATTCCATTGTCTAATTGGTAAAAGCAGACACTAAGTTGGTTTGTGGCTTCCCCCACATAAGCCTGGTAGAACATATAAAAGGGATTGGGAGATGTATTGGAATGCTATTCTACTCCCCCCCTAGTGAAACAGGAACAGAATGCTTTCAATTTTCAAGGTTCCTTTTTCTTTTGAAATTAGGCATTTTGGTATTATCCTCCAAATTAAAATAAATACTTATCAAATTTGCAATTAGAAGTAATTAAATAAGAAAACCAGAAACCAACAATTAAATATCATTTAGAAAAATAAATATGTTTATGGTACCTTTACTGTAACTATATAATTAATTTTAATACTGTAGCCACCAAAAATTAATGTGGGTTCCTTCATATATATCCGTTTTTAATCAGAAACTTCTTACAGCTCTATTGGCAGAGTGTCCATTTTCTGTTGCCAGATATTGTTTGCTAAAGAAATTTAATCTTATGTGTGACATGTTTGACAAATAAAGTATAACGATATGAGTATATAACCATGTAACCATGATTTTAAATACTGTTATACTCAAAAATAGGTTTCAACAGAGCTTCAAGACTAACACATACTAGGAAGAAGGACCTGGTGGTCTACTTCTGAAAAAACTGCCCAGTGAAAGCCTTATGAATAGCAGTGGAACATTGTCTGATATAGTGCCGGAAGATGAGCGAATCAGGTTGGAAGGCACTCAAAAGACGACTCTGAAAAAGCTGCCTCCTCAAAGTAGAGTCGACCTTCATGATATGATTGGAGTCAAGCTTTTGGGACCTGCATTTGCTGATGTGGCACTACTCAAAATGAGAAGAAACAGCTGCAAACATCCATTAATAATCGGAATGTGGAGTGTATGAAGTATGAATCTAGGAAAATTGGAAGTCATCAAAAATTAAGTGGAACAGATAAAGACTGATATCCCAGGCATTAGCGAGCTGAAGTGGATTGGTATTGACCGTTTTTAATCAGATATTCATATGGTCTGCTATGCTGGGAATGACAAATTGAAGAGGAATGGCATCGCATTTATCATCAAAAAGAACATTCCAAGATCTATCCTGAAGTACAACTGTCAGTGATAGGATGATACCCATATGCCTACAAGGAAGACCAGTTAATAAGACTATTATTCAAATTTATGCACTAACCACTAATGCCAACAATGAGAAAATTGAAGATTTTTACCAACTTCTGCAGTCTGAAATTGATCCAACATGCAACAAGATGCATTGAGAATCACTAGTGATTGGAATGCAAAAGTTGGAAACAAAGAAGAAGGATCAGAAATTGGAAAATATGGCCCTGGTGACAGAAAGGATGCCAGAGATCACATGATAGAATTTTGCAAGACCGATGAATTATTCATTGGTCTCAACAACATAAACGGCAACTATACATGCGGACCTCACCAGGTGGAATACACAGGAATCAATTCGACTACATCTATGGAAAGAGACGATGGAGAATCTCGATATCATCAGCTGGAATAAGGCCAGGGTCCAACTGTGGAACAGAGCATAGATTGCTCATATGCAAGTTCAAGTTGAAGCTGAAGAAAATTCAAATAAGTTTTTGAGAGCCAAAATATGACCCTGAGTATATTCCACCTGAATCTGGAGACCATCTCAATAATAGATTTGATACATTGAACATAACTGAACACCAGATGACATCAAGAATGTTATACAGGAAGAAAGCAAAAGGTCATTATAAAGACAGGAAAGAAAGAAAAGACCAAAATGGATGTCAATAGAAACTCTGAAACTTGCTTTTGAATGCAGAGTAACTAAAATAAATGGAAGAAATAATGAAGTAGAAGAGCTGAACAGAAGATTTCAAAGGGTGGCTCAAGAAGACAAAGTAAAGTATTACAAGGAAATGTGCAAAGATCTGGAGTTAGAAAACCAAAGGGAAAGAACCTGCTTGCCTTTTCTCAAGCTTAAAGAACTTAAAAAATTCAAGCCTCGAGTTGCAATTTTGAACAATACTGTGGGCAAAATATCGAATGACACAGAAAGCACCAAAAGAAGATGGAAGTCATACAGTCTTTATACCAAAAAGAATTGGTCTACATTCAACCATTTCAGAAGGTAGCATATGATCAAGAACCAATGGTACTGAAGGAAGAAGTCCAAGCTGCACTGAAGGCACTGGTGAAAAACAGGCTCCAGGAATTAGTGGGATACCGACTGAGATGTTTCAAAAAATGGAAGCAGCACTGGAGGTGCTCACTGGTCTATACCAAGAAATTTGGAAGATAGCTACCTCACCAACTGACTGGAAGAGATCCTTACTTGTACCCATTCCAGAGAAACATCATCCAACAGAATTCAGAAATTATTGAACAATATCATTAATATTATATGACGTAAAATTTTGCTGAAGATAGTCAGTAATGGTTGCAGTAATATGTCAACAGGGAACTGCCACAGATTCAAGTTGGATTCAAAAGAGGACATGGAATGAGGGATACCATTGCTGATGTCAGACGGATCTTGGCTGAAAGCAAAGAATACCAGAAAGATGTTTACCTGTGTTTTAGTAACTATGCAAATGTATTTGACTGTACTGATCAAAATAAATTATGAATAATATTGCAAAGAATGGGAATTCCAGAACACCTAATTGTGTTCTTGATGAACCTCTACATAGACCAAGAGACAGTCATTTGAACAGAACAAGAGAATGCTCCGTGGTTTAAAATCAGAAGAGGTGTGTTTCAGGGTTGTATACTGCCACCATACTTATTTAACATGTATGTTGAGCTAATAATCCAGGAAGCTAAACTATATGAAGAAGAACGTGGCTTCAGGATTGATGGAAGACTCATTAACAACGTGTGATATGCAGATGGCACAACCTTGCTTGCTGAAAGCAAAGAGGACTTGAAGTACTTACCAATGAAGATCAAAGACTACACCCCTCAGTATGGATTAAAAAACCAAAAAAAAAAAACCAAAAAACAAAAAACCCATTGCCGTTGAGTGGATTCTAACTCATAAGAATCCCATAGGACGGAGTAAAACTTCCCTACAGAGTTTCCAAGGAGTGTCTGGTGGGTTTGAACTGCCAACCTTTTAGCTAGCAGCTGTAGAGCTTAACCACTATACCTCGACATAAAGAAAACAAAAATCTTCTCAACTGAACCAGTAAGCAACATCATAATAAACGGAGAAAAGATTGAAGTTGTCAAGGATTTCATTTTACTTGGACCCAAAATCAATGCCCATGGATGCAGCAGTCAAAAAATCAAATGACATGTTGCAGTGGGTAAACTGCTGCAAAAGACCTCTTTAAAGTGTTGAAAATCGAGGTGGGGCCAAGATGGCGGAGTAGTCAGACACTTCCGATGGATCCTCTCACTACAAAGACCTGAAAAAACAAGTGAATCAATTATATATGACAATCTAGGAGCCTTGAACATCAGAGGTAAAGCTGAGGAACTGGACTGAGTGGTAGGGGGAAGGAGAGACCGTTCAGAAGCAGCGAGGAGTTGCCAGACCTGACTCAGTGAGAGCCTGAGCCCTTCAGGCCTGATCAGCTCATGGGTGAGCAGTGAGGCAGGCAAGCAGCGTGCTTGGGAGGCATATTCTGCACTGGGAGAGAACCAGCAGCAGAGAGTCTACTTGGCCATCCAGAACCAGTGAGAAGAAGCCCTCAACTGGCGAAAGATAAGTACTTGCACCCGGCCTACCATGCGGATCAAACCACCTCTCTTAGGGAAAAAACTCTCTCCCATTTACCTCCCCACTCTCTGCTCTGCACTGGGTCCCAGACAGGTTTCAGCAATTGCCGAGTCTTCTAGGCCAGAAGTAGGAACTGTCACAAGCCCTGAGCAATTCTCCCAGCCTTGGAGAGTAAACAAATTAACAAACGGGAAACAATACACTGCTGGCTCCCCTAAGCCATGAAGCCAGGGTAGGCACAGCTCCTTTGTCTAGGCACAGGCCTAAGGAATCCACAGACTTTGAGTGTCTTTCCCCCTGCGTAGACCCATATGGGCCCATTTCAACAGTGTAGGCCCTCATTACCACAGTACAACAGGGTATATACCTGAAGTCTAACTTCAACTGTTTAAGCTGTGAAGTGTCAGGTTTGTGACATTTGACACCGCTCTGCCTATTAAGCAGGATCTTCACCTACACACTTCAGGGGCCTGAGAACTGGTAGATCACCCACGTCACCTAGCCACCTGTGATAAGGGCCCAAAAATAAGGGTGCCCCACAGCCCTTACAGCCAACAGCATTGGGTGCTCATAGTCTGGCTGAAAAAACCCACCCACCTTTGCGCTCTAGGGAACAGAGACACGTCTTCCTTCTGGATACTCAGAAGTGGCTGTCAGCCCCATGCCTTGCTCAGAATGTGTCCCTCTGCTGGCGAGATACCTGTCCTTACACCAATCACCCACACCTCTCTAGTACTGTAGGTGAGAGCCTGCACCACACACCTGGTAGTTATCTACTTAGGCACCTGAGCTGAACCCATACAGGAGGAGTGGGCAGACTCCTGAGCTCATATACCTAATAACAGATCTAACCACCTGATGACAGGACATTAGCACTTCAAAGCTTCTGATAATCAAACTAGCTCACACAAGCAGCCTATTTGGGCATATCAAAACAAAACAAAAAGCTAGAACACAGTAAGCAAATGTAAAATAAATTAATGTAGTAACTTACTGATGGCTCAGAGACAATAGTCAATATCAAATCACATAAAGAGGCAGTCCATGATGGCTTCAGCAACCTCCCAAAATAGTCTAGAAATTTTCCAGAGGAAGAAAATTTCTTGGAAATACCAGAGGCAGAATACAAACAATTAATATACAGAACTCTACAAGAGATTAGGAAGGAAATTAAGCAAAATGCAAAGCACACAATAGAGGAAATTAAAAAGATTAGACAGGAGCATAATGACAAATTTAACAGGCTGCAAGAATCCAAAGAGAGACAGCAATCAGAAAACCAGAAGATTAATAATAAAATGTCAAAATTAGACAACTCAATAAAAAGTCATAGGAGCAGAATTGAGGCAATGGAAGTCAGAATTAGTGAGACAGAAGATAAAGCACTTGACACAAAATTATCTGAGGAAAAATCAGATAAAAGGAGTAAAAAAATGAAGAAACCCTAAGAATTATGTGGGATTTTATCAAGAGGAAAAACCTACAAGTGATTGGAGTAAAAAAGGGGGGCAGGGGATAACAGAAAATACAGAGAGAATTGTTGAAGATTTGTTGGAGAAAATTTCCCTGATATCATGAAAGATGACAAGGTATCTATCCAAGATGCTCATCGAACCCCACATAAGGTAGATCTCAAGAAAGTCACCAAGATATAATCAAACTTGCCAAACCAAAGATAAAGAGAGAATTTTAAGAGCAGCTAGGGATAAATGAAAACTCATCTACAAAGGACAGTTAACAAGAATAAGCTCAGGGGACCTCATACCATCAGGAAAGCAGTGCCGGGAGCAGAGCGCGTCCTTTGGACCAGGGTCCCTGTGCCGAGAAGCCCCTAGTCCAGGGAAACACTGATGAGAAGGCCAAGAGAGAGAAAGCCTTCCCCTGGAGCTGACACCCTGAATTTGGACTTTTAGCCTATTTTACTGTAAGGAAATAAACTTCTCTTTGTTAAACCCATCCACTTGTGGTATTTCTGTTATGGCAGCACTAGATGGCTAAGACAGAATTTGGTACCGAGAGAGTGCGGTGCTGCTCTAACAGATACCTAAAATGTGGAAGTGCTTTTAAAACTGTGAATGGATAGACGTGCGGCAGTGACAGAGAACCATCAGCAGCAGAGAAGCAGCAGCAGCAGAGAACCAACAGCAGGAGAACCAGGACACTGGAGAAAGATGGCGCTGGAGCCGACCCACAGAGTGAGGGAGCTGAATGCCTGTGAGCAAAAAGCTTCCTGGAGGAGTGGGGTGCTCTGGGCACTTACCGGTAGAGCTACTGAGCTTTGGAACACTTGCCCCAGCAGGGCAGATGAGGGCGTGAGGCCTGAGGGCCGAGATGCCATAGGAAGCAGAAGCTGAAGAGACAAAGGACACAAGAAGCTGAGCTACCTCCGTCTCAAAAGGTTCCTGGCCTTGACTCTGTGGAGAGTGTATCTCCTGATCTCAGTCATGCTACTTGGGCGTGTTATTATGCAAATAATAAAGGATATGATTTTGTCAAGAACGAGAGGTGCACAGTTGTGGAGAAGCCTCATCGAAAGCTGGGAAGTTATCAATTCCAAACCAGATGAAAGAGCCAGACTCAGCCACTGTATTGCAGAATTATGGATGAACTTCAGCATCTTTCTGCAAGATATGTCTGTTTTTAAACAGCAGAGCCCTGGCAAGTACTGTTTGCATTTTTGTGTTCATTGTTTAAGTGTAACGATATTGGACAAAAACTATACAACAAAATCAAGTCAGTTCTGTTGAAACTAGACTTTGGAATTGGGGAATATATTAATCAGAAGAAACGTGAGAGATCTGAAGCAGATAAAGAAAAAAGTCACAAGGATGACAGTGATTTAGACTTTTCAGCTCTTTGTCCTAAGATTAGCCTCATGGTTGCTGCCAAAGAATTATCTGTATCTGACACTGACTTATCAGAGGCATCCTGGACCGATAACGGGACCTTCAACCTTTCAGAAGGATAAACTCCACAGACGGACACATCTGACGATCTTGACCGACCTAGCGAACAGGAAGCTTTCTCTCTCGAGAACTTTCAGAATTTCCATGTCTAGAAAATGGCATGGGAACAAATGATGAAGACGAATTAAGCATTGGCTTGCCTGCTGAGCTCAAGAGAAAAAAAGAACAGTTGGACGGTGGCCACAGAACGAGCAAAGAGAAGCAGTCAGCAGCTGGTCTCACCCTTCCTCTGAACAGTGACCAAGCCTTTCGCTTGATGAGCAACCTGGCTGGGGACGTCATTACAGCTACAGTGACTGCTGCTGTCAAAGACCAGTTAGAAGGTGTGCAGCAAGCAATTTCTCAGGCTGCACCCAGCCTATGAGAGGACACAGACACTGAAGAAGGAGATGACTTTGAACTACTGGACCAGGCAGAGCTTGATCAAATTGAGAGTGAATTGGGACCTACACAAGACCAGGAAGCAGAAGCACAGCAAAGTAAGAAGTCTTTAGGCTTCCTTTCCAATCTCCTGGGAGGCCATTAACCCAGGAATCGGCTTGCAACAGAACACAGATAAACCATCAAAAAATTTCAAACACGCAAAAAAAAAGGAAAAAAATTTGAACTGAGCTTTAATGATTACTTTAGATTTTTTTTTTTGTCTTACTTTCCCTTCTGCAGTGAATTAATTGGATATATATCAGCTGTCACTGATAGATGGATACTTCCGATAGTTATTTTTACATAATAAGCATGGAAAGGAACTTTATATATATATATATGTACATACTGTGTTGTCAGAGATGAATATTAGAGGCTGTTTTTAAAACAAAAAGAAAAAAAACCTCACCAAATTATTGAGATCCTCCTGTAAGTATTCTTTATTTTTTCTTTACAATAACTTTTCAAGCATGCAGAACAGTTTATTGTAACCCACTGAAGAATAGCAACAATTAATTGTGAATACTTGCTGTATCAGTGCCCTAGTTCCTAATACTTGGAAACAAAACAAAACTTTTGGTAGACTCTGATGTAAAAAGACGAAAATGATCAAAGTATCTTTAGTCAAAAGACTTGGAAAATACTATCAAAATGAATTTCCTAGGAAAATTAAAAAATATGTATATTTAACTACTTTGAATAGGCTGATTGATACATGTCCATATTATTTCTGCAGTTGTAGACTTAGACTTACTTGTAAAGTGGCATGCTCTGTTGACTGCCACCTCTAGTCTTGCAGTGGGTAACATTAACCCAGGGCAAGCAAGTAGTTGTACCTTACATAGACAGTAGTTATGATGTGAACAGATTCTGCTGTATTTTGTTGTTCATTATCATATGCTTGTAATAGGGACGTTATCAGTGCAGATCTCTTCTGCCTGCTCAGACCCAGCTTAAACCCTCCTCTTTTATATTACATTATGGGAAAAGTCTCCTACAATTGTGAAACTAATTCCTAATGTATTCTATGAGTGATGTGGTCATCAGCAGTAGAGAAACAACAGGCTTGTTTTCCTAGTATGTATAGATAGAGGAGAGGAACTTGTTTGGCTTTAAAGTATATTTATTTGCCATTTGTCTAAATAGGTAATCTGTTTTTTATTGGGAAGCTAGACTATATCTCTTCCTTTATTTTAAACTTTTTAGATCACCTTTAAATAACCACATTTGGCTTGCAGTTTTTAACTAAAAAGCAGAAATCAAGCTAATTCTGTGATTCATGATTATAATACAAACATTTTGTAGTGTTGAGGGACCATGTCAGCAACTACCCAAAATTTCTCAGATCTTTGGGTACAGCTGGGGTTTCTACAGACATGAACATCTGAGACCCTCAGAAAGGAAGGATAATCCAAGGACAGAGGAAATCGTTTTTCCCTTCCCTTCCATTTAACCCTTCTTATATTTCTGAAGACTCATTATAGGTAACCTGACATTTTAATGCAGCATCTCTTATTTATTTTTTCTTTCTGAGGTATTAAAATATCTAGACTGAATTGTGCCAAATGTTAAAGGGAGAAAAGTTACTGAGGACTTTGAACACCTGCATTTTGTGATTGGACACTCATGCTTCTGTGTCATTAGTGCCTGGTGACTGTGTTTGATGTCCTTTGTTGATATAAAGTGAGCCTGTGCCTTCATTATCTTCCCCATTTTGGTACAAATGAAAGCTTGGTATTAGATCTTTGAACTGCGTGGATTTTGGAGGAATATACCTGAATTCCATTCAATCAGAGTTTCTGGGCATGAAGAAAAATACAGTCACATATTTATTAAAAAAAAAAGAAGAAAAAGAATAAGCTCAGACTACTTAGAAGAAACCATGAGGCAAGAAGGCAATGGGATGACATATATAAAGCCTTGAAGGAAAATAATTGCCAGCCAAGAATTATATATCCAGCAAAACTGTCTCTCAAATATAATGATGAAATTAGGGCATTTCCAGATAAACAGAAGTTCAGGCAATTTGCAAAACCCAAACCAAATTTACAAAAAATACTAAAGGGAGTCTTCTGGTTAGAAAATCAGTAACATCAGGTAACAACCCAAGACTAGAACACAGGATAGAACAAAGCGGTATCAACCCAGATAAGGAAGTCACAAAAATAAATCAAAGTTAAAACACTGAAAATAGGGAAACAGAGATGTCAATATGTAAAAGATGACAACATTAAAACAAAAGAAAGGGACTTAAAAAATGTACAGATAGATTTTTCATATGAAGAGGAAGTCAAGGCGATATAAAGAAATAAAAGACTAGTATAAACTTAGAAAAATAGGGGTAAATATTAAGGTAACCACAACGGAAACTAACAATCCTACAAGTCAAAATAAAAAACGAGAAAAACATAAAGACTCAGCAAATGCAAAATCAACAACAATGAAAAAGACGAAAAGAAAAACGACTCAGCACAGAAACTTAAGTGGAACAAAGAAACTGTGAACAACACACGAAAAAAGACATCAAAATGACAGCACTAAACTCATACCTATCAATAATTACGGTCAATGTAATTGGACTAAATGCACCAATAAAGAGACAGAGAGTGGCAGATTGGATAAAAAAAATGATCCATCTGTATACTCTCTACAACAGACACACCTTAGACTTAAAGACACAAACTAAAACTCAAAGGATGGAAAAAAATATATCAAGCAAGCAACACTCAAAAAAGAGCAGGAGTGGCAAAAGTAATCACTGATGAAATACACTTTAAAGTGCAATCCACCACAAAGGATAAGGAAGGACACTATATAATGATTAAAGGGTCAATACATCAGGAGGATATGACTATAATAAATATTTACGCACCCAATGACAGGGCTCCAAAATACATAAAACAAACTCTATCAGCATTGAAAACAGAGACAGACAGCTACACAATAGTAGTAGGAGACTTCAACACAACACTTTCGGTGAAGGACAGAATGTCCAGAAAGAAGCTCAACAAAGACATGGACGATCTAAATGTACAATCAACCAACTTGATCTCAGACGTATATACCAAACACTCCACCCAACAGCAGCCAAGTATGCTTTCTTTTCCAATGCACATGGAACACTCTCCAGAATAGACCATATATTAGGCCATAAAGCAAGCCTTCACAAAATCCTAACAATTGAAATATTACAAAGTATCTTTTCTGACCATAAAGCAATAAAAGTAGAAATCAATAACAAATTCATAGAAAAACAGTACCTACCTAAACTAATAGAAACAGAGGTAGAACAACCAAATAAACCTATAACAAAAGAAAAGATTGAAAAGGTAATTAAAAACCTTCCAACAGAAAAAAGCTCTAGCCTGGATGGTTTCACTGGAGAATCCTACCAAACTTTCAGAGAAGAGTTAACACCACTACTACTAAGGTACTTTAGAGCTTAGAAAAGGATGGAATAATCCCAAAATCATTCTAAGAAGCCAGCATAACCCCGATACCAAAACCAGGTAAAGACACCACAAAAAAAGAAAATTACAGACCAATATCCCTCATGAACACTGATGCAAAAATCCTGAACAAAATTCTAGCCAATAGAACTCAGCAACATATTAAAAAAAAAAAAATAATTCACCATGATCAAGTAGGATTTATACCAGGTATGCAGGGATGGTTCAACATCAGAGAAAAAATTAGTGTAATCCATCACATAAATACAACAAAAGACAAGAACCACGTGATCTTATCAATCGATGCAGAAAGGGCATTTGACAAAGTCCAACAATGATTCATGATAAAAACTCTCAACAAAATAGGAATAGAAGGGAATTTGCTAAATATTATTAAGGGCATTTATATAAAGCCAATAGCCAACATCATCCTAAATGGAAAGACTTTGAAAGCATTCCCCTTGAGAATGGGAACCAGACAAGGATGACCTTTTTGCCCACTCTTATTCAACATTGTGCTGGAGGTTCTAGCCAGAACAGTTAGGCTAGAAAAAGAAAGAAAGGACATCCAAATTTGTAGGTAAGAAGTCAAAGTATCTCTATTTGCGGATGATATGATCTTATCCACAGAAAACCCCAAAGAATGCACAAGAAAACTACTGGAAGTAATAGAAGATTTCAGCAAAGTTTCAGGATACAAGATAAACACACAAAAATTAGTTGGATTCCTTTACGCCAACAAAGAGAACTTCGAAGGGGAAATCACCAAATCAATACCATTTACAACAGCCCCCAAGAAGATAAAATACTTAGGAATAAATCTAACCAGAGATGCAAAAGACCTATACAATGAAAACTACAAGACACTACTGCAGGAAACCAAAAGAGACCTGCATAAGTGGAAAACATACCCTGCTCATGGATAGTAGACTCAACATTGTGAAAATGTGAATTCTACCCAAAGTGATCTACATATACAATACAATCCCAATCCAAATTCCAATTGCATTTTTTAATGAGATGGAGAAACAAATCACCAACTTCACATGGAAAAGGAAAAGGCCCCGGATAAGTAAAGCATTACTCAAGAAGAAGAACAAAGTGGGAGTCCTCACACTACCTGATTTTAGAACCTATTATACTGACATGGTAGTCGAAACAGGCTGGTACTGGTACAACAACAGATACGTACACCAATGGAACAGAATTGAGAATCCAGATATAAATTCATCCACCTATGAGCAGCTGATATTTGACAAAGGCTCAAAGTCCATTAATTGGGGAAAAGACAGTCTCTTTAACAAATGATGCTGGCATAACTGGATATCCATCTGCAAAAAACTGAAACAAGACCCATACCTCACACCATGCACAAAAACTAACTCAAAGTGGATCAAAGACTTAAATATAAAATTGAAAATGATAAAGATCATGGAATAAAAAATAGGGACAATGCTAAGAGCCCTAATACATGGCATAAACACAATACCAACGATAAGTAACAATGCACAAGCACTAGAAGAGAGACTAGATAACTGGGAGCTCCTAAGAATGAAATACTTAGGATTATTAAAAGACTTCACCAAAAGAGTCAAAAGACAACCTACAGACTGGGAAAACATTTTTGGCTACGACAAATCTGATCAGCGTCTAATCTCTAAAATTTATAAGATACTGCAAAACCTCAACAACAGAAAGACAAATAACCCAATTAAAAAATGGGCAAAAGATATGAACAGGCATTTTTCCCGAGAAGATATTCAGGCAGCTAACAGACACATGTAGAAATGCTCATGATCATTAGCCATTAGAGAAATACAGATCAAAACTACAATGAGGTATCATCTCACCCCAACAAGACTAGACTTAATCCAAAACACAAAATAATAAATGCTGGAGAGGTTGTAGTGAGACTGGTACACTTATATACTGTTGGTGGGAATGTAAAATGGTACAAACACTTTGGAAATCGATTTGGCACATCCTTAAAAAGCTAGAAATGGAAGTGCCATACGATCCAGCTATCCTGCTCCTTGGAATATATCCTAGAGAAATAAAAGGCATCACACAAATAGATATATGCACACCCATGTTCACTGCAGCACTGTTCACAATAGCAAAAAGATGGAAACAATCTAGGTGCCCATCAAGGGATGAATGGATAAACAAAGTATGGTATATCCACACAATGGAATACTGTACAATGTTAAAGAACAACAATGAAGCTGTGAAACATCTTATAACATGGAGGAATCTGGAAGGCATTATACTGAGTGAATTTAGTCAGTCACAAAAGGACAAATATTGTATAAGACCACTATTATAAGAACTCAAGAAAAGGTTTAAACACAGAAGAAAACATTCTTTGATGGTTATGAGGGTGGGGAGGAAGGGTGAGGGTTATTTACCAGCTAGATAGTAGATAAGAATTATCTTAGGTGAAGGGAAGGACAGCACACACTACAGGGGAAGTCAGCACAATTGGACTAAACTAAAGCTAAGAGGTTTCCTGAATATAATCAAACACTTTGAGAGACAGAGTAGCAGGGGTAGGTGTCTGGGGACCATGCTTTCAGGAGACATCTAAGTCAACTGGCATAACAAAGTTTTAAGAAACTGTTCTGCATCCAACTTTTGTGAGTGGTGTCTGTGGTCTTAAAAGCTTGCAAGCGGCCATCTAAGATGCATCAATTGGTCCCAGCCACCTGGAGTAAAGGAGAATGAAGAACACGAGTGATACTAGGAAAGTATTAGCCCAAGAGACAGAAAGGACCACATAAACCAGAGACATCAGCCTGAGATCAGAAAAACTAGATGGTGCCTGGCTACCACCAATGACTGCCCTGACAGGGAACACAACACAGAGTCGTTGATGGAGCAGGAGAAAGGTGGGGTACAGAACTCAAATTCTAGTAAGACCAGACTTAATTGTCTGACTGAGACTGGAGGAACCCCAGAAGGCATGGCCCCCAGATTCTCTATCAGCCCAGAACTAAAACAATTTCCGAGGCCAACTCTTCAGACAGGGATTAGACTGGACTGTGGGACATAAAGTGATATTTGTGAGGAGTGTGCCTCTTAGCTCAAGTAGATAGAAGAGACTAAAAGACAGCTTCTGTCCAGAGTTGAAATGGCAAGGCAGAGAGGGTTAGGAGCTGGTTGAATGGACATGGGGAATAAGGGGTGGAAAAGAGGAGTGTGCTGTGACAGTATGGAGAGAGCAATTACGGTCAAATAATAATGTATGCATAAAGTTTTATATTGGAGACTAACTTGAAATGTAAACTTCATTTAAACTACAACAATAAATGAAAAAAAAAGTGTTGAAAATCAAAGATGTCACTTTGAAGACTAAGGTGTGCCTGATCCCATCTGTGCCATTTTCAATTGCCTTTGTACTATAATGATTTACTTAATATGGCCCTTCCAGCCATAGTCTTTGTGACTTACACACAATGATTTAGTGGGACTATGCAAATAAGTTATATGGAACCTGTGAAGGGTGGGATTTTGTGTCTATCTGGCCAGGCCATGATTCCCAGTATTGTGGGGTTGTCCTCCATTTAAGTGTTGTGGATCCTGACTTCTACGTATTGATGAGGCAGGATTGGTATAAGGTGTGTCTTGGGTAGTGGCCTTGCAGGAGGGTTTGACTCAAGCCCCATCTTTCATAAAGTTACACCCTTTCCTGGGGTATGGCCTGCATCTAAGATATATGTGCGTGTACCAGAAAGGATCTCTGTCTCTGCATCTGGATCACGTCTGGTTCATGATCAATTGACCTCCCTGATTCTGGGAGTTGGTGGCCTCCATAGCCCTTGGGCCTGCAGCCTATCGTGTGACCTGATTTGACAGCTTCCACAGCCTTGGGAACCAGCAGCCTGTGTTCTAAACTACCAGTTTGGGTTCATCAGCTCCTGCAGCCACATGGGTCAGGAGAAGCCTATGCCTGACCCATGAATCTGGGACTTGCCAGCCTCCACAACCATGTGAGCCCTTTGCTTTATATGGCTTGTGAGTTCTGTGAGATATTGCAGCGAATTAGGGAACCCGAAGACGAGAGGGAGAGTACTAAGGGGAAAGGGAGAAGTTGATGTTAGAGATGATGGAGTAGTACAGCAGCTTGAAAAACTGAACATTTGGGACATCTTTAACCTCTGCCTTGTAGGAACCAGCTTGGTGCCAATCTTTATAAAAGAAATTATTTGTTTAGCCTTCCATGCATGTGAAAGCTTGACAATGAATAAGGAAGACCTAAGAAGAACTGATGCCTTTAAATTATGGTGTTGGCAAAAAATATTGAATATGTTATGAGCTTCCAGAAGAACGAACAAGTCTGTCTTGGATGTAGTACAGCCAGAGTAGTCCTTGGAAGCAAGGATGGTAAGACTTTATCTCATGTACTCTGGACATGTTATCAGAAGGGACCAGTCTCTAGAAAAACACATCATGCTTGGTAAGGTATAGGGTCAGCAAAAAGAGGAAGACCCTCAATGAGATGGATTGACACAGTGGCTGTAACAATGGGCTCAATCATAGCAAGGACTGTGAGGATGGAACAGGACCAGGCACTGTTTTGTTCTGTTGTACATAGGGTCCTTATGAGTTGGAACTGCCTCAATGGCATCTAACAACAACTACATACTCAAAATCTTTTTATCTATATTACCGAATTTTATTTTGAAAGATCCTTGTTTCTAAGAACAAATTTAACTGTTTTAATGTCAACATAGACTTATTGACTGACAAAGTCATTCATTACAAACTATCTTCTGTGGGCCTACTATATGACAGGTTCTGTGGTAAGGGCTGGAGACGTTTATGAATAAAGATTGGTTGCCACCCTCAAAGAATTTCAAGCTTAATGGAAAAGCCAATAACCAGTTGTTTTGAGTTTACTCTGACTCATGGTGACCCCATATGTGTCAAAGGAGAACTGTGCTCCATAGCGTTTTCACTGGCTGACTTTTCAGAAGTAGATTGCCAGGCTTTTCTTCCCAGGTGCCTCTGGGTCAACCCAAACTTCCAACCCTTCGGTTAGTAGCTGAGTGCATTAAACATTTGTATTATCTAGGTACTCCTTAATGGAAAAGATAGCTACATAAACAAATAATTCCAATAAATTTGAAGGTATTCAGAAGAAAAACTACAGGAGCAGAGGAAACAGCACTAAATTCACTTTGTAACATCGAGAAAGGCTACACAAAGTAGGTGACTTTTAAATTGAGACTTGAATGTCAAAGAAGAGTCCCACACTGGTGGAAAAGCACATTCCACAAAAAAGGGGAAAAGGGGCCTTCCGCACAGAAGGAAGTATGTGTGTACAGTTATGGGGGGAAGAAAGAGGATGGTGTCTTCCAGAAACTGCAAGTCCTGCACACAGTGTGACTGGAGTAGGGTATATGTGTCCAGTAGGGAGAAATGAGCTAAGACAGTTGGGCAAGAGAGGTTTATATGCTTTGCTAAGGAGCTTTGACCTGCATCTATAGTATAGGTGATAGAAAGACACTAAAGAGTTTA
Source organism: Dugong dugon (assembly GCA_030035585.1). Lineage (NCBI taxonomy): Eukaryota > Metazoa > Chordata > Mammalia > Sirenia > Dugongidae > Dugong > Dugong dugon. Next base: position 98,670,641 of record CM057462.1, read on the forward strand.
TAATACATGATTGAAACCACATTCCCAGTTCAAAATTATCACTCTGGCAGCAAAGAGGAGGACGTACTGAGAACTTCGGTGAGACTACATGTAAGGAGGCTAGGCTTATAACTGTTAACAGTGTTAGCGAAGGCCTTTGTTGTTGTTGTTAGTTGCCATTGAGTTGAGTCAATTCCAACTCACGGTAACCCCATGTGTGCAGAGTAGAACTGCTCCACAGGGTTTTCAAGGCTGCGACCCTTCGGAAGCAGATTGTCAGGCCTATCTTCTGAGTTGCCTCTGTGTAGGTTTGAATTGCCAACCTTTCAGCTAGTAGTTGAGCTCTTAACAGTTTGCACCACCAAAGGACTCCTAGTAAAAGACTCTGTTGTTGTTGTGTGCCATCTATTCTGACTCATAGCGATTCTATAGGGCAGGGGAGAACTGCCCAGAGGGTTTCCTAGGCTGAAAACTTTATGTGAGCAAATCACCAGGTCTTTTCTCCCTCTGAGCAGCTGGTGGGTTCGAACCATCTATCTTTCAATTAACAGCCAAGTGCTTAATGATTGTGCTACCAGGACTCCCTAATGAAAGGCTCTGGGGGCCTAAATTAAAGCACTTGTGGTGAAATAAGGACTGAAAAAGAGGTTTGATATACATTTAGGAGGAAAAAGGAGCATAATTTCCAATCAAAGGAAGGTAAAATAGATGCATGTATATTCAGGCTTATCTTCATCCATCCGTCCATTCATATATTCACTTCATAAATGTCTTTTGAGTACTCTTTATGCTAACTACTGCCATAGACCAGTCAGAACTCCTCCTCTTAACCAAATCACAGACTGTAAATGGAGAAATGATGTATTTAAATAACTGAATAGAAGGCAAAAGGTGATTAATGTCTCACCAATGGGAAACTTGACAAATAATGCATAAAAAGACAAAATTTCTTGAAGGCAGCACATTATTTGTACTACTAGTGAATCAAATGTGAAATACAACATTGTTGTAGGATGTTAAATTATAGGTGAGATGCAATGAATTACTTAATATGGCCCTTCTAGCCATAGTCTTTGTGACTCACACACAATGATTGAGTGGGACTATGCAAATAAGGTATATGGAACCTGTGATGGTTGAGATTATGGGTCTCCTTGGCTAGGCCATGATTCCCAGCATTGTGTGGTTGTCCTCCATTTTGTGAAGTGTTGTGAATACCAGCCTCTATACCTGTGGTTGTGCTAATGAGTCAGGATTAAGGATGTATCTTGAGTTACCACCTTACTAGAGGGTGTGACTCAAGTCCCACCCTTACTCAAGTTGTGTCCTTCCCTGGGGTATGGCCTGCATCCAAAGTATATATGTGGGTACTCTAGTGGGGCTGTCTCTCTCTGCATCTGGATCCTGCTTCTGGCTCATCATTTTCTGACCTCTAGCTCTCAAGACTTGAGCCAGCAGCCTGCAGTCTGATTTGCTGATTCTGGGATTTGCCAGCATATGCAGCCCCGTGGGCCAGCAGCCTGTCATCTGGCCTGCTGGTTTGGGTTTGTCAGCCCCTGCAGCCACGTGGATCAGAAGAAACTTCCAGCCTGATGCCTGACCCACAGATTTGGGACTTACCAGCCTCTGCAACCATGTGAGCCATTTCCTTGAGATATGGTTTGTGAGTTCTGTGAGATGTTGCACTGAATTATGGAACCCAAAGGTGGGAGGGAAAGTACTCAGGGGAGGAGGAGGAGTTGATGTTAGAGATGATGGAGTGGGACAGCAGTTTGGAAAAATTGGACATTTGGGACATCTTTAGCCTCTGCCTCATAAGGAACCAGCTTTGTGCTGATCCTTATAAAAGAAATTATTCAAGAAATCATTCATTAAGGTATATGGCCTACAGGCTTAGTCATTCTAGGAATATTAGTTACCAACTAAGTTCAAAGCGTAGTTTAGAAGTGAATATTTTCTACCTCTTAGAAGATAGTGTTATTAAACTTTAACAAATTTTTATTAAAGTTTCCCTCCCTGAGTGAGTTTAAAGTGACATAGAAGAAATTCCAAGGTGGAAAAACAGTTTGAACAAGTGAAAAGGTAAAAATGAGATGATGTGCTGATAGGAAAATTACCTGACTAGAACTAAGGTTGAATTTTAAGGAGAGGCAGTCCTTTAGAAACACGGATCTTAGTGGTAAGTAACAACAACAACAACAAAAATCAATCCCGTTGCCACTGAGTTGATTCCGACTTATAGCGACCCTATAGGACAGAGTAGACCTGCCCTATAGGGTTTCCAAGAAGCAGCTGGTGGATTCGAACTGCCGACCTTTTGGTTAGCAGCCATAGTTCTGAACTACAGCACCATCAGGGCTCCCAGTGATAAGTAGGGCACCCTTATAAAACAGAAATGATTAACAATTATAAGAGAAGAGGTAAGGAGAAAACAAATATTTATCAGTATTTAGACACTATTTATCAAGACTATAGAGTATGGTTAAAAGTACTGGATTATACCAATTATTAGATATTTGACCTTGGGTGAGTTGCTTAATCTTTCTGTTCCTAAAATTTCCCTAAATATGTAAATTTATATGATTGGCAGTTTTGTACGATGGAAAACTCATAGCTCATGACTCATGGTAGGTTTTCAAGAAATATTTTCTGGAAAAAGTGAAGGGATGATGAAATAAGAATTTGAATTCCTGCTCTATTACTTACTGGCTGTGTGACCCTGGGCAAAGTGGTTAACTGCTCTGTGCTTAATATATTCATTAATTTATTAAATCAGCAATTATTGAACATTTATTCCATGCCTGGCCAATAGTAAATGAAACTGACTTGTTCTCTGTTGCTTTCAGAATTCACCTTTGAAAGAGACAATTACAAGCATAAAAACAATAATTACAACTTATGATAAGCATCTCAATTGCCTCATCTGCAAATGGAATATAACAATGCTTACTTCGTAAGGTCACTGCAATGATTGTAAATAATATACATAAAATCATTTACATGGTGCCTGGTCTAGAATGTGGCATAAACAGTAGTAGTAGTATTCAAACACTTATAGCATGGTCTCAGCACCTCAGGAGCTGATTGTCTAGTACAGGGGTTGGCAAACTATAGCCCTTGGACTGGTCAACTCTTTTTGTAAATAAAGTTTTATTGGAAAACAGCCATGCCCATTTGTTTACATATTGTCTATGAATGCTTTCATGCTACAAAGGCAAAGGTAAATAGTTGTGACAGAAACCATCTGGTGCACAAGCCTAACATATTTCGTGTCTGGTCCTTTAAGGAAAAGTTTGCCAACCCTTGGTCCCGTATGCTAGTTAGGACATGTTTACCAAAAACTAGTGCCAATGTAAGGCTGTATACGATGCTTCAAGTGATGAATATAAAACGTTAGTGTTCTGAAAAAGGAGAGATCAATCCTGGTTGGACTTATCAGAGAAAACTTCTTAGGGAAGGAAGTATTCGCACCAGACTTTAAAGGAGAAATAAGAATTGAGAAGGTGGAAGTGGCTGGGAGAGGGCATTTCAGGCAAGGTTCTGCATGAACAAAGGCTTCACCAGAAGCATCTGTGCGTATGTGATGAGTGCTACATTTCATAACATGGTTGGATGTGAGGCCGGAAGACATGGTAGGAAACAATCTGAGAAGTGTTTTGAAAATCAGACTCATGTTTTGAATTTAATTTGGTAGGCCATCAGACATCACTGAAAATATCTGAGAGTGAGAATGGCATAATCAACATCGTAAAGATATTCACTTGTCAATTGTTGTGCAAAATGAAATGAAGCAAAGAGACAATGGAAAGTCAACAACTCAGTAAGTGACTCAAGAATTAACTCTGGCATATGATAATGAGAGTTAACACTCGGACGACAGATGGAAAAGAAAAGAGAGATGACCACAAGTATTGCCATAGCTACTGCTTGTTACTCTGACAGACTGAGGATGATGCAGGGGGAAAAAGGGGGAAAGAATGAAAGCTGGTGTGTGCCATCAGTGTCAACGTTGGAAGGATTGACAAGAATGACCAACAGTGCCAAATCAGGAGGGAAATCAAGACAAATGAAGACTGAGAAACTGGTATTTTGGTATTTAGGAAGTCATCCGCTGTCTTTAGAGCAACGGTGGCAGATGTGAGATTATGAATTAAAGAAATGATGCACTTAAAAAAAGGAGCATAGCAAGTAGTAAGAGGGCCATGATAAAACCCTTCTCACCATCAGTGAGGACTTACGACCTACCAGGTAGTTCTCTAAGAATTTTAGTGCACTATGCCTTTCATATGTATAACCACCCTATGGATAATCACTACTATGATCATATTCATTTCACAGATGAGGAAATTAAAGCATAGCATGATCAATTTGCCCCAAACTTTCACAGTTAATTAAAAAAAAACAAAAACTAAAGCCGTTGCTGTTGAGTCAATTCTGACTCAGAGCGACCCTATAGGGCAGAGTAGAACTGCCCCATAGAGTTTCCAAGAAGTGCCTGGTGGATTTGAACTGCTGACCTTTTGGTTAAATCAGTGTAGTCTGACATCAAAGACCTGTGTTTGATCATGCAACTATACAGCATCCAGCAGGAGAAAAGAAAAGAGGGAACAAAGCAATAGTGCTTTTTAATTTTCCTGTTCATTATTGACATATGACTGTTATTTAGAATGAAATCCCCATGCTAAGTGTGCAGGTGGCGGTTGTTGGCTGCCCAAGGCTGTAGTGGTGGTGGGGCTTAATTTAGAATGAGGCAACTGCTTATCAATGTAGGACAGAACTTAAACCTTCAAAAACAGAACATAATGCTCTTTTAATTGGTTAGCCTCTAATCAATAGCCTCTAAGGTTGAGAAACAGGTAGCTACTTAAGACTGCCTGGTTTGTGGCAGAAGCATCAGGCTCTTGTAGCCAACAAGTGCATCTTCTGCATTCCTCAGCTTCCTGATTTCAGCAGAGGCACTTGGTGGACCAGTTATGTAGTGCCGGTCTGTGACTTATTCCTAGAAGTTCAGCAGCGAGTCTGCTAAGCTGAACTCCAACTCTTCTGATGATTTTGTAGGCACCAAATTCCCTCTGTTAAATCCCTTTCTGCTTAACCTAGCTGAGTGAGTTCTGTTATATGGACTCTAACCTATCTTATACAGTATGAAAACAGTAAAATCAGCAAGCATGAGACTGTTAACACTCAAGTTCCAGGAATTTCTCAAAAGTTCTCTTTAAGCTTTCTCTGCCAAAAGAAACATAAGGCAAGGGCTGGATTAAAGGCGTCTTTTCCTTTATTGCTATGAGTCGGAATCAACTCGATGGCAACGGGTTTGGTTTTTTTGGTTCTTCCTTTATTGTAGTTGTTTTTCAAATTGTCTAATGGGTAAAGAAAAAGACTAGAAGCCAATAGGTAAGATTTTTGGAGTTTAAGATCTTTCTCATTGGATATGGTTTACCTTCTCCTGGGAATTTATCAGAATCAAATAGTCCCAATACCTTCTAGAAATTTAAAGAAACTTTGTTGCTGAAGAAATCCTACTTCTGTCCAGTAGCATCCACCTAAAGCGATTCCTGGGGTCCTGAATCCACACTGAAAAGAGCAAGGTATGAATGCTGTGTATTCCCCAGAAGGATAGCCTCTTCAGAGCCCACCTCAGATAGTTGGAGATTTCTCTGGTTTCTAGTTTCGTTCTTAATTTCTACTTTGATTGCAATATCATCTGATAATGCAGTCTATACTATTTCGAATTTGGAATTAAGTAACTTTTTCTTTGCAGTTTTATATGTGGTCCATTTTATAACTGTTCATGGATGAATTCCTTTTTCACTACATATGTCTTTTAAAAAAACAAAAAACAAAAACATTGCCATCAAGTCGATTCTGACTTAAGATGACCCCATGTGTTACAGGGTAGAACTGCTCCATAGGGTTTTCCTGGCTATAGTTTTTATGGAAGCAGATTACCAGGCCTTTCTTTTGCAGCACCACTACGTGGGTTCAAACTGCTAACCTTTCGGTTAGTAGCTGAGACCAAACCACCTGTGCAACCTAAGGACCTTATGTCTGTTTATAAACCTGTATTTATTCAAATTTATTAATAATTTTATTAAAAGCCCCTCTGTTATTATATTTTTTGTCTATGCAATCTAACACGTAGTGAGAGAGATACATTCCTGTATTTATTATTATGTATGTCTCCATGTCCTTCTTGAAGATTTTGCCTTCAGTATTTTGATGCTATGATATTTAAATATTCATGACAGCTATGTTCTCATTGTGGATTTGCCCAATGCAATCATAAAGTGGTACTCTTATCTCATTTAATTGGCCTTGAACTTAATTTTGTCTCATACAGATTTTCTAAAGCTTTAAAGAGACACTCAGTTGGTCCAACTGAACAACCATAAAATTTAAAAGACAGTTAATGGGCAAAAAGACTTCACCCCCCTCCAAAATAGTGTCAGGTTTTCTTATCTTTCCAGGTAAGCTTGCTTATTGTGAAGTTCTCAGGTCAGAAAATGACCATAACATGCAGGGGTCATAATTATTTGTATTTATTTACATATTTTAGTCATTTATATGTGTGCAATTTAGGGGATTAGAATTCCCTAAATGTACTATAATTCTCAACATTTAATCCTCTCCTAACTGTAGCTGAAATTACATTAAATAATTCTCCTTCCGTTTATTCAACATAATAGATTTAGACATCTTATTCCGGCTTTTATTGAAGAAAAAGTCTGTTGCTTTTCACCACACTTAAGTTAAAATAGCAGACTTGTCATAGATTTGCTGAATGTTTTCCTCAATCTCATCGGCAATTTAAACAATTTAATCCCATTCACCATCAATGTTTGCATAACAGTTCTTACAGGTTTTAAATAACCTCTGTGAAGTGAAAATCCCTTGAAGGGCAACCATTTCACAATCTAGTCTGACGGGAATGATTGGGCTTATTTGGCTATTCAACGCTTATGGCCACCATTTAGATCAAATCTCAGAAACCCCTTCACTTTTTTTTTCTAGATTTTATTTGACTCGACCTTCCTTTACATTAATCATGGAGCACTTAGCAGCCAGATAATATTTCTTTGGAATTAGAATAAAAGAAAAAAAAAAAAAAGTCCTCGTCTCTGAAGGGCACCCAACTGCAAGTACAACAGACATAACTTCGGATTGGTACTTAACAAGGGCAAAGAGATACGCAAGAGAACTGAGAAGTAAGTTCTTATTTTATACTTTGCTATTTTCGTTCTGGCTTTGTTTCTTTCTTTCTTTTTTAATTTAGCAAGTTGGTTGCTTTTCATAGCCATAAATGTTTTTAGTAAGATTTTAATTTTAGTTGTTTTGTGGCTATTCCCCTACTCAACTTTGTAAAAGCCCTAACACTTTTCAGAATTCAGCGATGCACCTTCACCATGATGAGCCCTATTTCAGCTCAGCTAATGTCTCCTCCCCCTGAAATCCTCTAGTGTCTGAGTTGATGTTCAACCTCACATTCATGACCTAGTAGTTTGGTCTTGTCTTCTGCACGTCTATTTGCAAGTCTGTCCAGATCCTGTCCATTGATTTCACCTCCTGTTTTAATTCTCTCTCCTGCTTTTCCAACACCACGTTACCTCACCTGTCTTAGATTTCTACTGACCTACCCGTCACTTACTTGGCTTGTTCTCTTTCTAGACCCATGCAAGTTTCTATGAACAGCTTTTAGAATCCCTTTTTCTGCTTGCATCCTGACTGCCATCACAGGTTTGGCTGTAAGACTTTAGAATGATTATTGCTATAGCAGTTACTTAGACTCCCTCAGCAGTTTTAAAATCCCAATGTCTAACATGCAAAAATACTGGTTTCACCAAAACTGTTCCACTTGGTTGCTTTTTAAAGTCTTCTGTTTCTGAACATCAACACTGTCCACTTGTTGCCCTGCATACCCTGCTGGACTCAGCTTCCCTGCACAGAATCCGTCCAGCTACACTAAACCATGCTTCTTTCTTTACAATTTTTGTATGTGCTTCTCAATACTATACGTTCGCATTGGAGAATTCTTGAGTTACACAGTCCTTTGAGGGACCATCTCTAAAGCATAGGTGTCATGGATTGAATTTTGTCCCCCAAAAATATGTGTATCAACTTGGCTAGGCCATGGTTCCCAGTATTGTGTGATTATCCACCATTTTGTCATAGGACGTGATTTTCCTATGTGTTGTAAATCCTGTCATTATGCTGTTAATGAGATGGATTAGCAGCAGTGATACTGATGAGATCTACAAGACTGGATTGCATCTTAAGCCAATCTCTTTTGAGATATAAAAGAGAGAAGTGAGCAGAGAGACACACGGGACCTTGCACCTCCAAGAAAGCAACACCAGAAGCAAAGCGCATCCTTTGGACCCGAGGTTCCTGCCCAGAGAAGCTACTAGACCACGGGAAGATTGATGACAAGGACCTTCCTCCAGAGCTGACAGAGAGAGCCTCCCCCTGGAGCCCTGAATTTGGACTTATAGCCTACTAGACTGTGAGAGAATAAATTTCTCTTTGTTAAAGCCATCTACTTGTGTGGTATTTCTGTTATAGCAGCACTAGAAGACTAAGACAATAGGTCACAGGTTAAGGACCTTGGTGCTCGCATATTCTTTCAAATCATACTGATTTTCCTGAAGGTATTATCTAGTCTGGATAATATTTATCCAGAAAGTAACACTTTTACTTTCCAAGGAAAAAAAAATAGTGTTTTTGTCAATCTCACACATACACTTAACACACATAATCACATACAGAAACTAATTAATTCTTGGAAGAAACTAGGGATGAACGAACTCCTTCTAGGACATTAAATATGGCTTCGTGTAGGCAAATGACTAATCAATTTTTAAAAATAATTTTAAAAAGTTTCTTTTACACAACAATATGTAAAATCCTAATTCATTAATTATTTATACAGACATCACAAAGTATTATCTAAATTTACATAGTTGTTAAATGCAGGTCCTGAAATTTCCTGCTTTTGCCATTGGCTGCCAAAGATGAACTTTAGAAAGGAAGAAATCATGTCTATTTATTCTGGTTTCAACAGCATGAGAACAAGGTTTTTGTAAAGAAGGAAGAAATTAAGTCAGGTCTACTGCCATATTTACTCCCTGTGAGATTCGAAGGTGAGACTGATAATTTCTTGAGACGAATCTGTGAGTAAATCAGCTACACAAGACATTATTGTCAATCCGTATCTGGAGATAATTGATTCCCAGATTTCTCTTTGTACTAGCCATGGCACCTTTGACCATGAAGAATAATTTGAGAAAGCAGAGCCTGGTTGGCTCACAGGCACTTGGAAATTTTACTAGCTTTTAGAACTCACAATATCCCAATCTAAATTTAAATCAGAGAAAGAGACTTCACAAAATTCTCCGAGTTTCAATATTACAGATTTTCTCCAATGTCTCTCCGATTCTTGCCCCTTGTGAAAATTCCAGTGTTTGTGTAGTCTTTGTATTTTGTCAGGATCCCTGGTGGTACAGTGGTTAAGAACTCAGCTGCTAACCAAAAGGGTGGCAGTTTTAATCCACCAGCCACACCTTGGAAACCCTTTGGGCAGTTCTACTCTGTCCTATAGGGTCGCTATGAGTCAGAATTGACTCCACGGCAACTTTTTTTTTTTGTCTTTTGTCTGAGATTACATGGTCCATTTCAGGTATTACAGCACCAAGTTCAGCCATGTTGTTGAAACTGAAATAAATAGACATGATTTTTTCCTTTTTAAAGTTCACCTTTGGCCATATTACAACTCAAGATATCCGAGTTCCTCTCAAACCCGTTAAAGTAAACCAAGTCGTTGCCGTTGAGTCAATTGCGACTCATAGCGACCCTATAGGACAGAGGAGAACTGTTCCATAGGGTTTTCAAGGAGCAGCTGGTGGATTCGAACTGCCAACCTTTTGGTTAGCAGCTGAGCTCTTAACTGCTGTGCCACCAGTGCTCCTAAAAAATATAAATATTACCATAAAATATTATACTATAAAATACTACAGGAAAGAAATATGTGATAAATAGGAGTAGTATTCTAAAACAATTAGTTGGCACAAGAGGAAAAATGAGAGGACTGATCATTTAAGGCCATTCCACATTGAGGAGATAATGACACATCTCAGACACAAACTCACACAAAAAAAAATAATTCCTGCTTATCTACTTAGTACTGTTTATTAGGAAAAAAAAATCCCAAAGCTGTATATAAAGCAAAAATGATGCTTGCATATCCTTTCAGTGTCTTACAGAAGCATTGTTTAGCAGAATCACACAAAGGTTAATTTGTTAGAAGAATATACCATTGTTTGACTTTGCTGCCAAACCAAACCAGTTGCCATTGATTCTGACTCATGGCAACCCTATGCTTTGCAGAGTAGAGCTGTGCTCTATCAGGTTTTAAATGGCTGTGACCTTTCGGAAGTTGATCACCAGGCTTTCTTCCAAGGTGTCTCTGAGTGGATTTGAACCACAAACCTTTTAGTTAGTAGTGAAATGCTTAACCATTTATACCACCCAGGAACTCTGCTATTTACAAAGAGTTAAAACTGTGACACTACATTGAATTTGTAGATTTTTGTTTGGTAGAGATGTAAATAATTTCGTTAAAGTTAACTTTAAAGGTTAACTGTAGGACATTTACCAGTTTTTTCTCTAACCTAGTGATCTTTTTCTAATATTTCTTTATCCAATGTCCTATAAATATCCAGTTCCCGAAATGCCCTTTGAACCACGCTTAGCATCGTACTCACTAATTAGTGAGCTGAATAAATTTTGAGACATGTTCATTCTACATTTGTAGGAGGGTCATGAGGGTCATGATTTTACCTTTTGGAAATTATTCTTTGTTAGTGCATTCCAATTCTGCTTGAATTCTAGGCCTCTTTTGCAATTACTCTTAAGCATCTACAGGCAAGCGCCTTAGCAAACTTAACTCATTAATTCTCTGCAACTGGTGAAATTGAAAGTGTTCTCTGATAATAGAGAGAAGGCCCTTTCTGTGGATATACTTTGGGTTAGTTTAAGCACTAATCTGACCTGATTTCCTCTGCTTCCTGGCAGAGGAGCCATCTATTCAGAGCAGGAAGGGGGTTAGTAGGTGGCACAGCCCTTGCAGGTTCAAATTAGGTGATCATTAATGTGGTCTCCAGGCTGCCTCTAACCAGCAGCTTCCTGCTGGGTTTCCATGTAGACGCTGTTTTGAATACTGTTTTGTTAACTTTTCTTGCCTAAGCAGACCCTTTTGATTTAAATTTCCTGACCCTTAGCTCTCTCAGCATAAACATCTCGCTATTGCTGCTGGCCAGTTAACTGGGATGCTAAAGGAAACTCAAAGACTCATAACACAGTTGTGCTGTTGTATTTTGTAAATAGAAAGGAGTCAATCGAAAAAAAAAATCAAAGAAATAAGCAGCAGGTGAATACAGACTTTTTCTGTGAAAATGGTTTTACAACTAAGCAAATATATTTATTTTCTACCTTCAAGACCCCCCAAAACTGAGAGTAGACATGAAAGAGCCAACATCATTATTGCAAAGTTCCCAGGGGTCAGAGAAAATAGACTGCAGAAGTAATGCTGTGAGCAATTGATACGGCCACTGTGTAGACTTCAAAGAAGTAAAGAGGGTCTGAAACAGAGGCACAGCTAAGGTATGGCAGGCAGGCGTGTGCCCTGGGCGCCCCTTGATGAGGGACGCTAATGAGCAGTTTCTATTGACCATCGCAGTTTCCATTGCCGGGTGTGACAGATCATTCAGCAATTTAAAACTAATTGCCATAGGTGCTATTTTCAGTAGGTGGACCCTGGTCTGAAGGATGCTAAAGTGGTTCTCTGTGCAAGTTCTAAAAATGTTTTCTCAATCAGCATATTAAAACTATGATAAATTTTGCAAAATCCCGGCGTAGTAATTTGCATGGAATGGAAACAAATTATTTTCAGATGTGTTACCTAAGTGATGCAGTTTGTTTTTGTTTTTGCATTATGAAATACAGGCAGTCGATAGTTTGGTATGTTTCTTTTCCCGGAAAAATTCCTGTTGCTGTTATTTTAATTTCCAAGCTGTGCTACAGCCATTTATGTTAATAGTTAGCTGTCTCAGCACAAAGTGACTGAATAAAACATTGTGACTTACTGAACTAGTTAATTCTGTAAAACCAATCACAAATTTGGTGAAGCAAGCAGGCTGGTAGAGAGAGTAAGAACTGGTTTTACTTTTTGTTTGTTTACTGAATTTATTCAATCGCTTTGATTCAAGGAACATGTATATGTGAGCTGTACCAAAAAAACCAAACCCATTGGCATTGGGTCGATTCTGACTCATAGCGACCCTATAGGACAGAACAGAACCGTCCCATAGGGTTTCCAAGGAGCCCCTTGTGGATCTGAATTGCTGACTTTTTGGTTAGCAGCTGAGATGTTAACCACTGTGCCACCACAAATAGAAATAGTTATATTTCATTTTTATCAATCAAATCAATTATCCAATATTTTACACACCGAAGTCTTTATTGCCCAAGATTAAGGTTGTTTTGCCAGAACGTGATCATACTGCTTTATATGTTAGTGCGCAAAAAATGAAATTCCTGAGTTTATTCAAGAAAGCTGACTTTAAAAAATGCAGACTTCTCTCTGAGGGAACTTTGCCGGAAACCCAGCATCTGCCACAGCGACAGGAGAAATCCCTTGATTCTAAAACTGCCTCTGTCTTAATTTCCTGTCCTCCTTTTTGTTAGCTTATTTAACCTGCAATTTTATAATTAAAGTACAATGTTTTAAATTCACTGAAAATAACTTCATTCAACCTCTCTCCCCTCACATGGGTCTTGGAGCCTTGGCGGATTTGCAACATGTTAGAAGAATGACTCTTTATTTCTGAGCTTCTGCATTGTACACAGAGTTTTATAAATTGAGTGCTTCACCTTACAACACGAAAGGGAATGGGGTGCAACTCCTGGTGTGGCATTTGGGTCAAGTGGCTTGGATTTGATTCGTTGGATTAATAAAAAGAAAATAACACCCTTGAAGAAGCTTTGTGTGGCATTCCAAATACCACTTTCTGGTTGCTACAGAGTAAATTCCAACTCATAGTGACCCCATGTGTCGAAGAGCAGAACTGCACTCCATAGGATTTTCAGTGGCTGATTATTTGAAGTAGATGGCCAGGCCTTTCTTCCGAGGTACCTCGGAGTGGGTTCGAAATGCCAACTTTTAGGTTAGTAGTTGAGTGCTTAACCATTTGCAACATCCAGGGGCTCCACAGAAAAGGAACCTTCATTTTGTCTTCACACAAGCCAAGCTCATTGCCTTTACTATCCCTTTAAATTGCCAGGTCTGACAAAAAGGAAGCCATATACTTCCTTTTTAAACAAGAATATTATACACCAAAATAAAATCCACTTTCCAGCTTTAATGTGACTTTGCATATCTTAATTCTTATACATTAGGTGTTGATCTCTTGGTTTAACTCACACAGAGCGATCGTATTTACCTAGCTTCAAGGGTCTGAGGGGAAGCATCACAATGGATTTAATCTACTGGTATCAGTGGAATCTTTATATCTGTTCCTTTGAGATTTCTTCCATTTCTTTTCAGCTTTAGTAAGTCTTTTTCTACCCAGTTATCAGAAAGTATCTCCCTACTTAGAGTATGTGTTAGTCAATATTCCAATTCAACCCAATTCCAGCTAGCTTGAGGAAAAAAAAAAATAAAGAAAATGTTTAAAATCTGATGCTATGCAGTCTGCTTTCTTTGACTCCTGGGATTCTTATGTAATAACGTTACACTTCTCCTTTCCTTTCTTCTCCTAATGTAATTGGGAGAACAAAGTCATCAGGAATGTCTCCCTCTCAGTTCCTCAGTTCTACTTCACTCTGTGATGCCTTGACTCACAGGCAGTGTCTATTCATGTGGTGGCCCGTGGTAGGTTGACACTTAGGCTCATCTCAGTTTTAGTAAGCACAATGGCAGAGAGTATTTCTTTCCCGATTATTCTAATAATCATCCTGGGCCTGACTACTCTGGGGTAGTGTGGGCTCTATGTCTGACTGTTGCACCAATCATTATGTTTAGAAGGTTTTTTGCCTTGGTCATGGGTCTAACCTTAGATCTGGTAGAAAGGATTAGAACTAGCTATACCAGTATCACTAGAACTGAGAGATTAGGGGAAAGGTGTATTCATAATAAAATTTAGTATTTGGTTAATAGAAGATTGGCACAGAAGATTGCCTGTAAAAGCAACAAATATAAAACACGTTCAACTTCTTGGCTGCCAAACACACACATATACATGCATCTTGTCTCATACTTACAATTTAATAATGCTCATAAATACTATAATGCAACTTTCTCCTATAACTAAAAATGCATTCTCTTCTCCATAAGGAGGTAAACGAAGACCTATCCAACCAAATACTGCGTTGAATTCCAAATCAATGATCATTGGATGATGTGCATCAATTACCCTTTTGGTCCTGATGTAGGACCTCATGCTCTGGAAACCCATGATTAAAAGATAAATAAATTTAAGCAACACTTAATATACTCCATAAATACTAAAGGGTGCTAAAAATTGAAGAATATATGTATACATATATATTTGAAAAGAGATAAAAGGAAATAATACACAAGGTGGTACCAAAAGTACATCCCTTTAGCCACGCCAAGACCTGAGTAACAGGAAATGCCCTAATGGTCAGATGATCAAAGGTCTCTGTTTTCTGTCCTGGAAAAAACATTTGCCTTAATTATTAGGGAAAGGAGCTGTTGTTAGTGTCTGTCCAGTGGACTCTAACTCACCATGGCAACCCTATGTGTGCAGAGTGGAACTGCTCCATAGCGTTTTCAAGGGTGTGACCTTTCAGAAGCAGATCTCCAGGCCTGTCTTCTGAGGCGTCACTGAGTGAGTTCTAACTGCCAACCTTTCGGTTAGTAGTCAGTGCTTAACCATTTGTGCCACACAGGGACTCCTAGGGAAGGAAGAGAGTCTGCAAATCATAATGTTCGACTAACTTTCCTTCTTTCGATCAACTTACTGTTTGAGAAAAGGTAGAAAAAGTTGGAAAAAACAATTTAAAAGAAAATCTATTTTCAGGTATCATAGGGCTGGCAAGACACATGGTCTTGTGAGACTGATTTCTTGGAGAATAAATAAATGCAGAGACGTGACCTCAACAGTCCAGACTGCCAGGCATCGGCTGGTACATAGGCAGCTGCTGAGTACATAGGCATTGGCTGATACATAGGTTGAGGAGGCATGAAAAGGCTGTGAAGATGAGAAGTCAAGCAGAGCTTTCAAAAGTTGCAGATGCTGAGGGAACAGACGTTGATGAGGGTTTCGTTTCCTGGGGAATGAAGACATATGAGGTGTGGATAATTAAAATTGTCTTCAGTATTTTACAGGTGACACATATCCATTGGTATCACGTTGCAATGTTCGAATTGCGTTAGTTTTTTTTTTTTCATTTGTTTTGTTTTCTTAACTTTGAAAATATATTTTTTGTGGGATCTGTGGGTTGTAGGTTGCTTGTCACAGTTCTGGTCTCTGTAAGCAAGAGCCAAGCACTGTGGAGTTTTCAGTGAGAATATGAATCTGTTTTTCTTCTGGCATCCATTCACTCCATCAATATTTACCGGTAGTAAAACAGAGGAGTTAAGAGCACAGATACAAAGCAGACTGCCCAGGTAGGATCCCTGCTCTTTTACTTACTAGTTCTATAAGCTTGAGCAAGTTTATTTGCCTGTCCAAGTTTCAGTTTTCATATCTGTACGAGGGGATAAAAATAGTAATCTTACAGAGATTTTTTTTTTTTGAGGATTAAATGAATTAAATATATAAATAATTAAGAATAGTACCGATCAGCTAGTGCAACCTGTATGAGTGCTTGTGATCATCATCATCATTATCGTCTCTAATCTAGGATCTCTTACAAAGCCAGGAAAACAGAGTTTTGCTATTTGAAACTAATCACTTTATTTCATGCAGTAATGAATTCCCTTTCAAGGAGCTTCCTTGGTGGGTTTTTATCCTCCTATCAATGGTTCTGGCCATAATTTATTAGGTACTAGACATGGGACCTTGATCATAACAGAAGATAGCAGGACATCGCCCAACAGATTTGATTGTCAAGATAACTGCGTGTTATTTTTTACTGAAAATATTTTTGTCTATTAAGTACCAGTAATTCCTGATTCTATTCTTTTTTTTTTCTACTTTTGCAACATGTTGGGTTTGCCATGACTATATTCAAGTATATTCCAGGTAGCAGAATTGCTCCTGAGCTGTTCTGATGATAACTTTCAGGGACACTAATCATCTTGGGTCCATCCAAATGATTGGCAGCGACTAAGAGAGGTTTCTATATTGTACTAGGCAGATGAAGACTGATGAATTCTTTGGAGATACCAAGCTGGAACAGTTTTAGAATAAGTAGACAGCCGTGCCTGCTTATGTAGTGTTAATATTTTGATGTTACCTGATTTTAAGTTGTTATTTTTCTTACTAATTTTGAGTGCCATCAAAGTCAAAACCACTTCTATATCTGTGATGATTCAGTGAATTTTTTTTTCCAATTTGAATCACAAAAAAATTCTCTTTGCAAGTCAAAATGATGACTGACTGACTGTGCACTTTCATCCCAGGGAATGTCAATGACATGAAAATCCAAATATATTCTCATCCTTCTATGCCTTAAAACATTTAATTCTGATTATGTCAACCTCCTCGACATCTATTTGCCAAGAGCTTGAAAAGTTCTAAACCCAGTAGATCAACCAAGTATTATACTTACATTTCAGTTCATGAGTTTCAGGTGTCACTATCTTAATCAATCTAAAAGAGCTTTTCCATACGCATAAGTGACTAATAGCTACTCAGGTATGTGTATGCTGATTCTGATGAAATTAGATTGCTAAAGGACAGAATATTTGACTTTAAGTTTTTTAAAAAATTACTGTATCTCACAGTTTGGAAAATGATCTTGGGGTATTGAGTTAATTGTGAAGTCAAATTTCTTAATACAAATGATGCAAACCTCTGGAAAAAGTTAATACAATGAAACCAAATGCATTTCATTTTAAGCAGTCACACAAAACATAATACACTGTATCATAACCATATACCACTACATATAACACTTATTTATAACCCATACAATACAATGTACAATATCACATTGTATTATAACTTGTGCACTTGCCTATTCCCCTGACCTGGATGTGAGTTCCTTTAAAGCAAGAACCATGTAATTCATTTCTCTATTCTAATCACTTAGCCCAGGGCCCTAATAATTTAGAAATATTTGGTAAATATCTTTTAAAGAAACAAATGAATCACTATATGCAAAGGTGCTCTCCAGTATTCACATCTGTAATAGATGAAGTTTCTGGTAATGAAATGAACATCAATGATTTCAGTACACAAGTAAATCCACATAATTATCTGATTATAGTTGTATTATCCCTTATTACAAATAATGAAGTCATAATTAAGTTTATAAAGTGGCTAATATTTACCAATGATCAGCAATCTAAAAGTTTAGGAATGTGATGATTCTCAAACTAATGGTTTATTTTAAAATTCCTTTCCTATTTAGAGCTACTAAACCATCTGAGTTATGTTTTTTGAACATATAAGAGGGAAAAAGATGTGTTTCTATTCCTTTATTTTTTTTTTATTGTTTTTGGATTTTATTTTCTCAACATTAATATCCTTACTATTTGTATGATTTGAATTTTAAATGTTTCCATATGTAGAGTCATTATTTATTTATTTATTTTTGAGGAAGTTTTACAGAACAAAATAGTTTCTCATTAAACAGTTAGTACACATATTGCCCTATAACAATGGTTAACAACCCTGTAACATGTCAGCACTGTCCTTACTCAGCCTTGGGTTCCCTATCACCAACTTTCCTGTCCCCTCCTGGCTTCTAGTCCTTGTCTCTGGACTGCTGTGCCTCATTAGTCCCGTTTTGTTTTATGGGGCTGTCCAATCCCTGGGTGAACGGTGAACCTTGGGAGTGACCTCACCACTGAGCTAAAAGTGTGTCTGGGGGCCATACTCTCAGGGTTTCTCCAGTCTCTGTCAGGCCATTTCATAATTTATTTTAATAAACTTTTCTAAATATAAAACTAATATGTGCTCAATTCCAAAAACTTGGAAAATACAGAAAAGCATAAAGAAAAAATAACTCATGATTCCACGAACCAGATGCTCCCATTGCAAAAATGTTGGTTGATATGCAATTTGCATGTGAATATTAACACATATGTTTGCCTTCATACACCATGGTTTTATATACATGTATGTATATGGAGCTCTGGTGGCATACTGGTTAAGCAATCGGCTGCTAACGGAAGGTCAGCAGTTCAAACCCACCAGCTGTTCTGCAGGAGGAAAGTGTGGCAGTATGCTTCCATAAAGATTTATAGCCTTGGAAACTCCACGAGGTAGTTCTACCCTGTCCTATAGGGTTGCTATGACTCGGTATCAACTTCATGGCAATAGGTTTATATACTGTTTTATAGCCATTTTATTTTTTACTTACCATTTCCCCAACAATAAATCTTCTTGAATATCCTGATTTTGTAATGGCTACTTGGTATTCTGTCATGTTATATCATGATTTAGTAATTTAATTTGTTTTTGTTGGACATTTAGGATGTTGCCAAGTTTTTAGTATTATTAATTATACTGTCCTGAACATCTTTATATATATATATTTGCACACATATCTGTAATTATTTCTTCGGTATGAATACCCAGAAGAAAATTGCTATTTTAAAGGGTGTGTACATCTTTAGGCTATACTTAACTTGAAAGATTTAATCAGTTTCCATTGTCTTCTACCAACCTAATTATGAAAGTGTGTATTTCAATATATTTTTAAAAAATCACTACAAGTGGAATAATAAAACATTTTAACATCACATAGTTGTTTTACATCCTTTTCTTAATTATAATGAGCCCTTCTTATGGAAAGCAACTATCAGAGATATAAAGAAAGAATTATTAATTATAATAATATTTAACACTAATGTGAACACTAACCGAGTACCTAAGTAATGTGTCTATTATCAGACAGCTAGTGAGTGACAGAACTGGGATACAGACCTATGCACTCTGACTTCTGACCCTGCATCTTTAACCATTACTCTACGTGGCCTCTAAAACAGCCATCAGGATATGCACAATCTATTTATTTGCTGACTATTGATGGAGACCTGGAAGTCTCTAGCATATGCTCAAATTATTCAATGAAATTGTGTCCATTTTTTGAAGTCTTTACAAACTTTTTTAAATCAAAATATTTCCAGGTAAAAGTAATAGCCGTCTATGGCCCCTACTTGGTACATAGACTGGTTTTGTACATACTATGTTTAAAATATGGCAAACTACATATTCTGTGGAATTGAATATCAATTATGATATTTAAAGAAAGGATAAATATAGCCTGACTGATACCTCAGCAAACGCATTGCTACTCTTTCTACTAAATCTGATCAAATATGCTTATACCTGGTGCCAACCAGAGCCTTTTAAGTGTACATCTTGTGAGATTTCTTGCTTTGCTAAGGACAGAGATAGCTTGAAATTACTTCTGAAAAGGAAATTAGCTACTTATAGATACTATCCTACATCAAAAAAGAGATAAGATTGCTCCATTCGTTCCTACTACATGAGACCTTGATTTATCAATTATTCCCACTGTCTTAAGTAGGGGGCTAGTCCATATCGGCTAGTACATGACCTAAAATTAAACAATGAAACACCTTGGACTTTGGATCTAAGCAGCCTGACACCATTATTTAAGAATAATATCAGGAATAAAAATAATAACACTGCTTTATAGGGAATATTTTATAAATCATCTTTGAGGTAGAAGCTTTATTATCCCCATTTTACAGATGATGAAATGGAGGCATAAAGGCATTATATAAATTACTCCAGAACACAGAGCTAATACGTGGCCTATTATAGCCTTGAACACAAGCCTTCTGATTCCAGAAGTGCTCATAATCACTATTATCTGATCCTCTATAATATGCAGTCAATAATTACTCTCTTACAGGGTTTCTGTGAAGATTAGTAGTAAATAATTTTCACAGAGCCTGTCATATAATGTACAATTAACAAATGATGGCATTATTTTTGATGATGTTATTGTTGTTGTATTCCCATTCAAAAATATCTTTCTTTTTGTATGTGTGATTTATGCACATAAGTAATATGTGTATTATAAATGATAATTAAAAAATATCTGCTTATTATCCATCTTGGAGTCCCTGGGTGGTGTAAATAGTTAAGCACTCGGCTACTAACTGAAAGTTTGGCGGCTTAAATCCACCCAGGGGAACCTCAAAAGAAAGCCCTGGCAATCTACTTCTGAAAGATCACAACCGTTGAAAACCCTATGGAGTGCAGTTCTACTCTGAAACACTGGGGGTGTTCATGAGTCAGAATTGACTGGAGTGCTACTGGTATTACCCATCTTAAGAAATAAAATCTTTAAAGATCTTATGCAATCATGTGCCTCTCTTCACTACCCCACTAAGAATTATCTTAAACTCGTTGTGGAGTCGATTCTGGCTCATAAGAACCCTGTAGGACAGAGTAGAACTGCCCTGTAGGATTTCCAAGGCTATAATCTTTTCAGAATCATACTGCCCCATCTTTTTCCTGCAAAGCGAGTGGTGGGTTCAAACCGATGACCTTTTGGTTAGCAGCTGTCTTAGGCTGGGTTCTCTAGAGAAGCAAAACCAATAAAGCATACAAATATACATATATAGAGAAAGATTTCTATCAGGGAAACAGCTCACACTATTGTAGAGGCTGAAACGTCCCAAGTCCATGCGTCAGGATAGGACTTCTCCCGATTCACATAGCTGCAGGGGCTGGCAAACCCAAGTTCGGCAGGTAAGCTACTAGCTCAAGTCCCAAGAACTGGAGGTCAGACAAACAACAGGCAGCTGCAGGATCCAGAATAAGCCAAACGCCTTGGCCAGGCGAGCAGGAAGGAAGTAGGCTGCGGAGGGTGGAGAGAGAAAGCCTGCGGGGGCGGTGAGCCGCCACAAGTCACGTACCCACCCCCCCGCCCCCCGTCCCACTCAGTAGATTCCATCATGGGGGTGATCACATACCAAATTTCATCTGTCCCTTCAGGGTGCTGGTCTTAAGCCTGGGGCTCATTTGTGATCCTTTGGACACTGCTAAGGAAATAGGATTTATTCCAGATCCTGTCTGCCAGTGGGAATGTGGTTTCGATGATACCAACAGATGTTTTTCTAGATTTGCTCAACAATTGCCTGCCATGGGCTCAGCTTCAAGGTTGAATGTTTCCAGAGCCAGATGACAAGTAGAGGTGGTGAAGGAAATGACGCAAGTTCCTGCTTTCATGTCTTCAGATTCTACTTCCTCTGAATCCCTTACAAATGTAACTTTTAGCCATATCACACTACCAAATTCTGCCCCAACCATTCTCTTTCTTCAACCCATTCTCTTTCACTTATTTGAAGTATTTTGAAATGCCAACCACCAAATCTTTCTTAATTTCTTTTTCCATTTTCTTCCTTAAAGTTTATATCTCCCCTTGGAGCTCTGGTGGTGCAGTGGTTAAGAGCTACAGCTGCTAATCAAAAGGTCAGCAGTCTGAATCCACCAGCTGCTCCTTGGAAACCCTATGGGGCGGTTCTACTGTGTCCTATAGGATCGCTATGAGTCAGAATCAACTTGATGGCAATGGATTTGTTTTGTTTTGTTTTTAATTCTCCATTTATCCCTCTGTATTTTACTCTTTATTTCATTTACTGATTGTCATTCTGTTTCCCTTCCTCTAAATGTGGCAATTGCCAATGGGTTGGTCTTCAAATTGCTTTCCTTCTAGTTTTTATACCCTCCTCTTTGACCATCTACCCATTCCTACTGTTTCAAACCATTGTCTTAACTCTGTTTTGAATTCTTGTATTCCATTTTTATCTTGTCATAGGTAGTTCTTCATGAATATCCCACATCAATTCCATCTCAATATATCTAAAACTGATCTCATTATCTGACTCCTCAAAATCGCTTTTTCTTACATGTTCCCTGTCTTCATTTATGGCATCTACAACATCTCTAATAAAACTGAGGCTCAAAACCTTAGTTCTCAACAAGACAGATATTCCCCTAAGGAGGCATTTAGGACATTTTAAGTTTTTTTGGGTTATAGATGTCATAATGATTGAGGGTTCCTAGTACCACTTCCACCATCTGTCTGTCCATTTTTCATATTATAGTGGCTTGTGTGTTGCTATGATGCCGGAAGCTATGCCACCAGTATTTCAAATACTAGCAGGTCATCCATGGATAGGTTTCAGTGGAGCTTCCAGTCTAAGACAAACTGAAAAGAAAGGCCTGGTAATCTACTTCTGAAAGTTAGCCAAGGAAAACCCTATGGATCACAATAGACTATTGCCCAATATAACACTGGAAGATGAGCCCATAGGTTGGAAAGCAACAATGGACTCAAGCATGCCAATGATCATGAGGATGGTGCAGGACCGGCCAGCATTTTGTTCTGTTGTGCATGGAATTGCCATGAGTTGGAGTGTACGTGATGGCAACTAACAAAAATAATAACATTTGCTAGTGTGTAGAGATTAGAAATGCCATACATCCTGCATAAATCAGGCCACCCCACAGTCCCGAAGAACTGTTCCACATCTTGAGTAAATTCTAAATATCTCACTAGACGTTCAGATAAGTAAAAGCCCTTTTCAAAAAATTCTCTTAGCCTAGAATCTAACTCTGTTTTACATTAAACACAAATAATTTTGGCAAAGTTTTAATATACATTGAATTTCCAGACATTCATACACTATGTAAATTGTCCTTTTTTTCCTAAATATTGCCAAGAGTTTTTCATCGTTACAGAAAATTGTATCACTGTTGGCAACACAGCTCGTAGTGTTTGAGTCACCAGTAAACAACCATCCCTATGAGTCTGCATTTTTAGCAGTTACAGTCACAATGATTATTCATATGGGTGCAAACATCTGAGTAATCACTTCATTCATTCAATTAAGACATGATAATTTCATTATGTCTTCTGGTGTAGTTGTGCTGAGTATTTATATACTGAAATATATATTGCTATACATTTTATTTAATTCTTTGTTATTTAAAGGATTATACTGGTTTTCTTTAATTAATGGATACAGATAGCTTTAGGTATCTAGGGATTTTATTTTAGGATAGACAAGGTGGTGTTACTAGTAATATTTATAGATGAAGGGGGTTTGGGGTCTAATAGAAATGAGAACTTTTTAGAATCCGTTCTAAATGCCACCTCTCTTTTGTTTACTAACATGAACATATTTGCCAAATTCTAGCAAATTTTCATGACAATTTTACATATTTGTTCATATATTCTAACTGTCTACATCCCAATTTAAACTCATGTAATCTGAATACTCAATGGCTTCCTAATTAATCTCCTTACTTCAAGAGGTGAAGTTATATAGTTTTAAAGAATATGGGCTATAGAATCAGACTAACTTGATTCACTTTTTATCATTGTCAGTTATTAGTTGTAGCTCACTTTCACTATATTTTAAAATAAGAACCAATAAATCCCTACCTAGTGATAACAGTGTTTTTGTTAGAACTCAATAGAGCAATATCCAATATTTCTAGTGTATGATAATAACTATTCGTGTGAGTTTTTTCTTTCAACTGTGCTACATATATATTATGATGATCATAACATTCTAGATTCTCTAAAAGAATCTTGATTGCAGTACTATATATGCCATCAGACCATGTGACATGATACTTGGCTTAAAAAATGTGGTCAACATAATTGCAATGTATCTCTTGGTGTTTCACTAACGGCCCAGGTGTATATGTACCCACAGCACAAGTAATTGAGAACTCTTTCAATAACAGGTATTATATGACTTCTGGGGATAAATTTTCATTACTTCTCTAATAATCGTGGAGATAAATTTGATGCTGGATATGAACCAAATTTTCTTTTTCCATTCAAGTTGCCATTTCTACTGAATGTCATCAGATTACTTATTTGCAGCTTTCATGTTTTATGAACTCTATTTCCATTCAATTTCTGTTCACCTGAAATGGAAATATGAAGTACTTGTTAAAGAGAAGGACTTTTCTTGCCTTGTTAGAAATGAAACATTTCTGAAAGTGAACATGGTACCCTAAGTTAACATCAGTAATTTGCATGGCTACATGCTACATAAAGGAATAGAAAACATAAGTTGTTTTTATAATTACAATCATTATTTATAAAGCCCATTTCAGAATATTGCTTATTTCTTCCAGTTTGGACTTCCTTATTTTAAATATTCATTTGCAAAATAAATTGTCAGAAGGTTAATTTAAAACTGAAGCTCTTGACAATTTTATGAGACATCTTTCTTAAACTTTCATGGATTAGACCATTTATGTCAAGAATATTGCCAAAAGGAGACCAGAGACAACTGTAGAAAAAAAATGAGTGAATCAAGTTTGGGGTATTAAGGACTGAGGAAAATTTGCCTTTAGCTAGTTTTAAAGGACTAGATATACCTACAGAGAATACTGAGAAGTCTAGAGCATTTTGAGCCAGCAAAGTAAACATCTAAAGCCATTGGTGAGGAAAGACCTGTAGGTAAAGCGGGGAACATAATTCCAGAGATACAAAGTATACACAAAGTTCTGAAAAATAGAAGCAAAAAATATTAGAAGGATTCAAGAGCAAAAAATTTTGGGAGAAGTGTAAGGATCAGGAAGATGTAGTAAGGGATAATAGATTGAAAGAGGGAGGTTTTTAAAGAGTGAAGAAAAAAGAAGGAAGGATAGGTTTGAGGAAGTAATCAAATTAGAGATGTTTTGATAGAAAGTGTCAGACAAGACATTCAGTCAAAATCTTGGATGCATATGCTTAGTTTAAGAAAACTATCTGCCTTCTTTAGTTTAACTATCAAACAGAAACTGTGGCTTTGTGTATAACTTTATGTTTAATGCATCTAGTTTATAAAATATGATTCCATTGTCAGGTTTCTAGCAATTGAATCAAGAATTTCTTCTACTGCTAATGAGAGGAATTAATCAAATTTGAAATAATTTGGATTTTCTAATTAGTTGCTAGGATAGCTAGGATAGCATACTTTGGATATACTTTAGCCCTTGAATTTCTGAGAATTAATTTAAAATTTCTGAGAATTAATTTAAAATGCAAGTCTTAGGTAAATAAAATGAAAATGATCATGGAAATTTTGCTTCTAGCTGTGAGAAGAAGCTACACAATAAATAGATTGAAATTGTTATTCTGCTGTAAACAACTATAAAACTAGATAAAATATGATGCAATTGATTTCAGGCATTGAAAAATAGTGTCTGACCAGATCCTTGAGACAGGGTAACACATGAGATGAGTCCCGTGATTACCCCAGTTCTCTGCCTGGAGGATTCTCTTGACCATGGCACCAGGAGCTGCACCCCAAGTAGAATACAGCATGTCCTGTTGAGCTGGGGAGGCAAGGCTACTGAAACAGACTTGTAATTTTCATGGAATAGAAATAGATAAAATGTAGCTGTGGCAAGGGGAAGTCCCGGAAATCTGAAGAATGTTCACACAACTTATTGCTCAGGAATGAACTGCAAATCCATGTGAAGAGAGTCCGTGATACCTCGCAGAGAGCAAGTGCTGTGAATCCAAGTGTTGATGGGATACCAGAAGTCGTGAAGCTCTGGGAGACATGGAAGTTCTGGTCTAGCCAGATGGGAGAGACTTTACTAAGCTGGGCACCTCTGACATTCAGTAAGCAGGAAGGAATAAGGACCATACTCTATCTCTTCCTCTTCTTCTTTTTTTTTTTTTGCTGAAAAATAGCAAATTTATTACATAAATAATTAGATTATACAGTGAATTACTAAAGGATTAACATTAAACTAATTTAAACTAATGGCCTGGTAGCAACTAGAAGACAAATTAGTAGTATTTCACTTTTCGCATGGCTTTCAAAATCTCAGCACCATTTCTTGTTTGTTTAAAGAATTATACAAGTCAACCTTTCCTTGCATCTCCATCCATATGCCTTTAAATTTGGTTGTCTCCCACAATTTCTTTAAGGAGAACTTGATGCTAGTAAGTGTAGCAAGATAGGGTCACTGCCTACATAGGCTTGTTTGCATTTGTGGCTAGAATCCTCCCAAGTTCTATGGAACCAGTCATCTTGCCACATTCAACTTAGTTGTTAAACAGGACACTCAGAAAGAGAGTGGAAGTCAATAAATAAACATCTACACATCTGTAATCTTAAAAAAAGAGAGACTCGAATCATGTGAACTTTTAATGACGATTCAGTAGCAGCATAGAGTATTATACAAATACAACAGGCAGCATAACCAAATGGGGTGAAAATAGGAATGTTACTAATATCAGCAAACCCAGGGTTGAAATTTACAAGGGCAACCTACAGCTGTAAGATCTTAATAAGTGACCTAAACACCCTGACCCTCAATTTCCTCTTTTTAAAAATGGGCACATCCATCTGTAAAGGATGCTGTGTACGTTAATCCATATTACATATAAAAGCACCATTTTATAGTTGTATATCTAATGTTAATTCCCACATGCCCCAGGAATCTCTCTTCTAGTCCATCTTTTATCCCACTAAAGTTCTCCTCAAAAAAATAAAATAAAACAAAGCCACTCTGACTGGAAAAAGCATTATCCTAATTTCAGACTTCTAACAAGCAAGTAGTTATACATCCTTAGTAATCTATACTAAAGGTAAAAATAGAAGATATTTGTTAGACAGAAGATAAAGATCATTTCCTCTTAATGAAGGTAGTAAGGAAAAATGGGACAGGTGGGGCCAAGATGGTGGAGAAGTCAGACACTTCCAGTGGTCCCTCTTACAACAAAGACCTGAAAAAACAAGTGAATCAATTATATATGACAGTCTAGGAGCCCTGAACATCAAAGACAAAGTTGAAGAATTGGACTGAGCGGCGGGGAAAGGAGAGACGGTTCAGAAGCAGTGAGGAGGTGCCAGACCTCACCAGGCTGGAACCGGCACCTTGCAGGCTGGATTGGCTAGCATGCAAGGGGTAAGGCAAGCAGTGGTGCGCAGAATGTGTTTTCCACACTGAGAGAGACTGAGTGGAAGATAGTCTGCTCAAACCTCCAGAACCTGCAAGAAATGGCACTCAATTGACGAAAGATAGGTACAGGCATCTAACCTACCAAGTGGATCAAAAAAAAAAAAAACCCTTTTGGGAAGTAACTCTCTCCCATTTACCTGCCCCCTCCCTGCTCTGCTCTGGGTTCTGGTCCAGCTTCAACAATCGCTGAGCCCCTTGGGCTGGAAGTAGGACTTGTTGTAAAACCCTGAGCCATTCTCCTGGCTTTGGACAGGGAACAAATTAACAAAAAGGAAAAAATAATCTGCCAGCTCCCCCAAGCCAGGAACTCAGGGCAGCCACAGCCTCTTTGCCTAGGCACAAGCATAAGGGGTCCATGGACTTTTAATGTCTTACGCCCTTTCATAGACCTGTGTAGGCCCATTTCAACAGTGTAGGCCCTCATTAGCACAGTACAACAAGATATATACCTGAAGTCTATTTTTGTCTGTATCAGCTATAAAGGGGAGTGGCAGATTCATGACATTTAACACCGCCTTGCCCAATAAGCAGGATCCCTAAATACCCGTATCAGTGACCTGAGAACTGGTGGCTCCACTCACTCCACCCATCACAGGGGTCCAAGAATAAGTAGTGACTCCCAGTGCTTACGGCCAACAGAATTGGGTGCCCATAGTCCAGCTGCAAAACCCACCTACCTACGCGCTGTAGGAACAGGGACACGCCTTCCACCCAGACACTCAGAGGCAGTAGTCAGCCCCCTGCCTTGATCAGTGTATCACCCCTTACTACAGCCAGATACCTATGCCTACTCCAATCATCCCTGGCCATCTAGGACTCTAGGTGAGAACCTGCACCACACACTCAGTGACTGACGACCTGGACACCTGAGCTGAATCCACACAAGAAATGTAAATGGACTCCTGGGCTCCCATACCTAGTAACAGCTCTAGCCACCCGGAGACAGGATGTGAGAGCTTCAAAGTCACAAATGATCAAACTAACTCATGTGACTAGACCATTTGGGCATATCAAAACTAAATAAAACAAGAAGCTAGGACATAGTAAGCAAACATAAAATAAATATAATAACTTATTGATGGCTCAGAGACAACAGTCAAGATCAAATCACATAAAGAGGCAGACCGTTATGGCTTCAGCAAGCCACCAAAACAAAGAATCAAGAAACCTTCTGGAACAAAAGAACTTCTTGGATTACTGGAGGTAGAATTCAAAAGATTAATATACAG
Source organism: Dugong dugon (assembly GCA_030035585.1). Lineage (NCBI taxonomy): Eukaryota > Metazoa > Chordata > Mammalia > Sirenia > Dugongidae > Dugong > Dugong dugon. The sequence goes on from CM057462.1 coordinate 98,699,004, forward strand.
AACTCTTTAAGAAACCAGGAAGGAGATCAGGCAACATGCAGAACAAGCCAAGGAACATACAGACAAAGCAACAGAGGAATTTAAGAAGGTAATACAACAGCATAATGACAAATTTAACAGGCTGCAAGAATCCACAGAGACAGCTAACAGAAATCTGAAAGATTAACAATAAAATTTCAGAATTAGACAACTCAATAGAAAATTATAGGAGCAGAATTGAGGAAATGGAAGTCAGAATTAGTGAGACTGAAGATAAGTCAGAATTACTGAGACTGAAGATAGAGCACTTGACACCAACTCATTTGAGGAAAAATCAGATAAAACAATTTAAAAAAATGAAGAAACCCTAAGAATTATGTGGGACTCTGTCAAGAGGAATAACCTATGAGTGATTGGAGTACCAGAACAGGAGGGGATAACAGAAAATATAGAGAGAATTGTTGAAGATTTGCTGGCAGAAAACTTGCCTGATATTATGAAAGATGAGATGATATCTATCCAAGATGCTAATTGTACCCCACATAAGGTGGATCTCAAAAGAGAGTCACCGAGACATACTATAATCAAACTTGCCAAAACCAAAGATAAAGAGAGAATCTTAAGAGTGGCTAGGGATAAACAAAATGTCATTTACAAAGGACAGTCAGTAAGACTAAGCTCGGACTACTAAGCAGAAATCATGCAGGCAAGAAGGCAATGGGATGACATACATAAAGCCTTGAAGGAAAACAACTGCCAGCCAAGAATTATATATCCAGCAAAAGTATCTCTCAGATATGATTGCAAAATTAGGGCATTTCCAGATAAACAGAAGTTTAGGGAATTTGCAAAAACCAAACCAAAATTACAATACTAAAGGGACTCCTCTGGTTAGAAAATCAATAACATCAGATAACAACAGGACAGAGCAACCAGATATCAACCCAGTTGAGAAGTCACGAAAATAAATCAAAGCTAAAACACTGAAAATAGGGAAACAGAGATGTCAATACGTAAAAGATGACAACATTAAAACAAAAAATGAGGGACTAAATAATGTCATGATATATCTTTAATTTGGAGAAGAAGTCAAGAGATATAAAGAAATAAAAGGTTGGCTTAAACTTAGAAAAATAGGAGCAAATATTAAAGTAACCTAAAAGGAAACTAACAATCCTACACATCAAAATAAAAAATAAGAAAAAACATAAAGGCTCAGCAAATACAAAATCAACAACAATGAAAAAGATGAAAATACATAAAGGAAGAGTGGCAACAATACTGGACTAGGTATTCTGAAGATCATAAACCTAGCTGGCCTTGACTACAGCATTTCATTAACTGAAAAATTTGTATATTTCATCAAATAATTGTCTGCATCCAGTAGCGGCTAAGTTGTTCTTGGTGCTGGGCATACAATGAGGAGCAGGAAAAAATATTTCTGGCTTGCTCCAAGCTCAGAATCTAATTAGAGTAACAGACAATTAAAGAAGTAATTACAGTTAAGTATGATTATTGTAAAAGGAGGAGCTATAGTGTAAATGCAGAGCAAGGATGCTCAAGAAGGTCTAGGGACTGAGTTGCAAGGAAGATTTCCCAAGGAAGTAAAGTCTAATATTTCCTTCCATTCTCTTTCTAGCTCACTATGTTCTGCTCACAGGCCTTCTTTCTATTCTTTGATAACTTAGGGCCCTGTCCTTTCTTGAAATGTTCTTATTCTAGTTCCTACTCATCACTCAAATCTCAGTGAATGCCCACTCAAAAGAGGGAAATTTCTGAATTCTTATTGCAGTCATTAACACTTCATCTTCTTTTGTTCTTATCATGACATGTATAGATGTCTGAGATGATTTTCATTTAAGACTGATTTAACTATATATTGTCTCTTTCATGGCACTAGAGTAGGAGCTTCAGGAGGACAGAGCCTGTTTAATCTAATCACTGTCGAATGATTGGAACCTAAAACATAATGGGTAATCAATAATTACTTGTTGAATAAATGAATCTGCCTTGACTATCCCACAAAATGTTCAGAGAATCAAATAAAATAATTAACAACAGTTGGTAAAATCCCCTGACATTTATACACTATATTTTCAAACTACTAAATCAGTTTATATCTGTTATCTCACTTGAGTCTCCTGTCTATTCTATGACCGAAGGCTGGCATGACTGAGAAAGCAAAAGCTTAGGTAGATCAAGTGACTTCAAAGTCACATGATAGTAAATAACAGCAAAGCTGAAATGGAAGTTAAGATCTTTAAAGCACAGTATGGCTCTTTTACTATACAAAATAGAATAGAAATGTGAACTTTCAAAAATCATCAATATTTGACTTTGCTTCATACTCTTAGAACACGGTTAGGTGTTGGCTGGACTGAATGGAGCATGTCTTTGGGTGGTGCTGACCAAGATGCAGGGCCTTAAAGCCAACCAGGCGGAGTGGAGGAAGGAGGCAGTCAATACCCAGGGCACCAGGGCAGGCAGGAAGTACTTGCTGCAGAAAAGATGCAACACTTCTTAGGAGTTGGTACGAGGTTTTGTGCATAGTCAGCAAGGTCAACATTATATGTTGGTGATACTGGAGACTTGTGGGAGTCTCCAGAAAGAGGTGGGTCTGCCAGCAGAGGGCACTTGGTCACCCTGTGTGAGCACTGGTGGTGTCCACATAGGCTGGTGTCTGTACTGTGAAGTTCATTTCTGGGGGTACTTGTGCTATCTCACAACTTGCTGACCCTTGGTGGGTCATTGTAGGGAGCACTATTCTATGGCTTGTGGCATGACAGCAAGGGAGGAATGGAATGGCTTCCCCTGAAGCATTCCACGTGTCCACTTGGCAGGATGGAGTCCTTGGCCCATTGACTGTGCAATGCCACCTGTGTGCCTGCATGCTTTTGTAGATATGCTGGTGAGAGGGGCAGGACTACTCCTCTAGAAGGTAGGAAAGAGATTCACATTCATTACAGCAGAAAGTCTATGATTGTTTGCAGAGTTCTGATACAGGCCGAAGGAAGTTACTTGAAACTGTGCAGCTATACACAAGTTTTACTTAATCTTAGCATTTATTACCATGATATTAAACATCCATAGACTTATCTTATATGTTATATCCTCTTGAGAGGAATCATCATGATAAGGCATTGTTGCATTGTCCTTGACATGGTGAGGATTTATGGTGATGTGGTATTCAGGGGTGTGTCAGCCTTATGTGAGCAGTGAGCATCCGCAAATCAGTCACTAGGAATCACAGAAGAAGCAGTAGGCATGTGACAAGGATGCTCAGTGATAGTATTTGAAGGTAGATTTGGTCCCAATTGGAGTGCTGGTGTCCTAAGCACAGGAGTGACTTGTGACATCTGTGAGGTCAGGAACATGACATCAGACACCAGCTTATCAATCTTATCATTTAAAGATTTTAAGAGTTGTGATATGTCTACAAGGCTGGCAAGTTCTTCTTTAATGTCATTTCTAATATTTCTAACTTGTTAAAGATATTTTGAGAGATCATCAGAATCCTTGGGCCCTAGCTCCTTACTCTTCCTATGTACACCCTTCCTCCTGTGCACGGGTCCTTCGCTGAGCACACAGTCTGGTTGTCTTACCAGATTTGGCGTTGTAAATGTCACCTCCTGGTTTGCCAACAATAGAGGTGAATCCTCAACCTCAGCAAGTGCTGTTGACATCATTAGCACTTCGAGATTGTGGCTTGGGCATGGCTCTGTTCATGCTGATGGTTAGACTATCTTGGCTGCTCTGAAATATGAATCTTTTTGATGTATGTTTGTTAATAGCAGAACTTCATAAGGCTTCAACGTTCTTGAAATACTTTCTTTGCTTAGCCCCTGCTATATGCTTTCTTGTCTCTTTTACTGCCTCAATGGTAGAAAAAAGTCTAAACTAGCTTCTAGTTTTTCAGACCTCCTAACTTTGTAGAGCCATAAATTGCAGTACTTGATCCTCTTCTCTCCTCTGTCAGCTCTCACTTCCTAAGAACCATACTCTAAAGTTAACAGCTATACCCTAGGACTAAATACAAAATTAAACTAGTTTTTGTTACTGATAAAGAGTAAAACCAAGACTAATGGGATCAAAAGGATTTGCTAGCAATTTAATGATCTGCCAGAACAAAACTCAGTACCAATTAAAGGAAGACATCATTACACAGACTCTCCACACATACACATATTATTCACCAACTTATTCGTAAAATAAATATAATTTATAAAACTTTAGCTATACTGATAAAAATTATTTATTTATGTTTGTCTAGTTTCTGTCTCTCTCACTAGACTGTACATATCATACAAATATAGAATTCTATTTCTAGTGAAAATATCCCTAATATAAGAGTGAAAGAATGGCATTTTCAGATAAACAAAAACCAAGGGACTCACTGCCAGCAAACTGACACTAAAAGAAATGCTAAAAAAAAATTGTTTTCATGCTGAAGGGAAATGACACTAGATGGAAACTTGGATCTATGAATAGGAATAAAAAACACCAGGTGTAAATATCTGGGTAAATGTAACAGACTATCATTTTTTTTTCTTTTCTTACTTATTTAAGAGATAGTTGACTATTTAAATAAAAAATAATAGCATTGTCTTTTAAGGTTTATAATGTTTATAGAAGTAAAATATATGGCAACAATAAAACAAAGAATAACCCATTAAAAACCCATTGTTGTCAAGTTGATTCCAACTAATAGTAACCCTGTCAGACAGAGTAGAACTGCCCCATAGGGTCTCCAAAGCTGTGATCTTCATGGAAGCAGACTGCCACATCTTTCTCCTACGGAGTGGGTGGATTAACAGCCCAGCACTTATCCACTGCACCACCAGGGCACTTGAACAAAGAATAAGGAGTGAAAATGGTGTTATACTATTGTAATATTTTTTTTTAAATTTTTATAGTTAATGTGCACTATAAAACATTAACTCTAGGAAAACTGTGATAAGTCAAAGATGCATATAATGATATATAGTACAATCGTTAAAATGGAAAAACTATTAGCGGAAATAAAATGAAATACTAAAAAATATTAAATTAATTAAACAAAAGACTGGAAAGAAGGAATAACAACCACAACCAAAAATAAGGAGCAAAAAGAACAAAACTAGCAATATGCTAGACTTGAACCAAACCATATAAATATTACATTAAATATAACTCAGTTAAACACTCCAATTAGAATGCAGAGATTGTCAGACTGGATACAAATGCAAGACCCAACTATAGGCTATCTACAAGAGATGCACTTTAAACATAAATTTACAGATAGATAGATAAATGGATAGAAAATATGTACCATGCAAATAACAGCCATAAGAAAGTAGATGGAGCTATGTTAATATTAGATACAGCATACATCAAGATAATTATTACCAGAGATGATAAAGATTACCTCATAATGACTTCGTTGATTAATTCATTGGTTACTTCCTTGATTCATCAGGAGATCATTTTTTTTCTCTTTATTTCTGTCATTTTTTACTTCATGTATTTAAAGTCTGATATTAGTTAAATACATGAAGTAAAACTGACAGAATTCAGCAAAGACAAATCCAGAATCATAGCTGAACACTTTAACACCATTCTCTCAGTAACTCATAGAACAACTAGGCTAAAATCAACCAACTAGGTCTAACTGATATTTATAGAGCATGGCATCCAAAAACTATGGAATACTCCTTCTTTCCAAGTGCACATGAAACATTCATGAAGATAAATTACCTGCTGGTAATAAAATATCTCTCATTAAGTACAAAAGATTGATTGTTGCAGTGTATGTTCTTTGACCGTAAGAGAATTAAATTAAATGAATAATCAATAAATAAGGATCCAACCCCAATTATTTAGAAATTCAGACTTCACTTATAAATAAACCAACGATCAATAAAGAAACGATGAAGGAAATAGAATATATTGATATATATATATATCAAACTGAATGATAATAAAAACATAATGTATCAAAATTTGTGAGAAACAGCTAACACAGTGCTTAAAGGGATATTTTAGCTCTAATTTCTTATATTAAAAAAGAAGAAAAGTTTAAATTCAATGTTCTCACTTTCTATTATAAGAGGCTAGGAAAAACAAAATTTAAGTTAAAGTAAGTAGAAGTACGAAAAATAAAACTAAGAACATAAATCAATGAAATGAAAAACAGACATGTTGTAGAAGAAATAGCAAACCCAAAACTGATCCTTTCGTAAAATAAATACAATTTATAAACTTTAGCTATACTGATAAAGAGTATTTATTTTTGTCTAATTTCTATCTCTCTCAGTAGACTGTACACTTCATACAAAGCAGTGTCTTTATTTGATTTAAAGCTGTTTCCCCGACTCTAAATAATGTCTGACTTACAGTAGGCAACCAATAAACTTTTGAATGAGTGAATAAATTATGAACACTATTAGCAGATTCATTTCCATATACAGCAGCCAAGCGAGACTATTGAGTCTTCCCATCTTTGGAATTCTTCCCAAATAATTCTGTCTTTGCTAATAACTTTGCCTTGGAATTGTGTCAGTATGCCTCAATATATACATTCCTAGGCATCTTAACTATGCTTCTAATCTCTTCTCAAATGTAACCTACCCCATGAAGAATTTTCAATTCTCTAAGGAGATGAATATTGAATATACCATGGACTGTCAAAAGAACAAACAAATCTGTCATGGAAGAAGTACAACCAGAATGCTCCTTAGAAACAAGGATGGTGAAACTATGTCTCACATACTTTGGACATGTTATCAGATGGACTCAGTCCCTGGAGAAGGACATCATGGTAAAATAGAGGGTCAGCGAAAAAAAGGAAGACCCTTTACTAAATGGATTGACACAGTGGCTGCAACAATGGGCTCAAGCATAGCAACAATCGTGAGGATGGTGCAGGACCAGGCAGTGTTTTGTTCTGTTGTGCATACAGGGTCGTTAAGAGTCTGAATCAACTTGATGGCACCTAACAACAACAACAACAGCAACAACAAGCAGATGAAATCTCCTCTCTCCTTAAACCAGTATTAGGATTATACCACTAGGTTTATCTTATACAGTTTTTCATTAAAATTAATCTGGGTATTTATTTTCCTCTTCTAAAGTATAAATCATTGAGGGTGAAGACGATTTTTGATTTGTCTTTATACGGCTCTCAGTACTTAGGTGCTGTATTAGTTTCCCAGGTCCTCTATAAAAAATTATCAAAAACTAGATGACTTGCCTCCACCAGATTGAGTCCAGTACAACTAGATGGTGCCCAGCTACCACCACTGACCGGTCTGACAGGGATCATAACAGAGGGTCCCAGACAGAGTTGGAGAAAAATGTAGAACAAAATTCTAACTCACAAAAAAAGACCAGACTTACTGGCCTGACAGAGACTGAAGAAACCCTGCGAGTATGGTCCCCAGACACCCTTTCAGCTTAGTAATGAAGTCTTTCCCTAGATTCACAGTTCAGCCAGCCAAAGATTAGACAGCGCAATAAAACAAAACAAGACTAATGGGGCACAACAGACCAGGGACAAGGACTAGAAAGCAGGAGGCGACAGGAAAGCTGGTAATAGGGAACCCAAGGTTGAGAAGGGAGAGTGTTGACATGTCGTGGAGTTGTTAACCATTGTCATAAAACAATATGTGTACTAACTGTTTAATGAGAAACTGTTCTGTAAACCTGCATCTAAAGTACAATAAAAAATAAAATAAAATAAACAACAACAGAAGAAAACTAGACGACTTGAGATGACAGAAATTTGTCCTCTCAACAGTTCTGGAGGCCAGAAGTCTGAAATCTAGGTGTTGGAAGTGTTGGTTCCTTCTGAAGGCTTTCATGGAACATCAGATCCATGCCTCTCTTCCAGATTTTGGTGATTGAAGGCAATCCTTGGCATTCCTTGACTTGTAGGTACATCACTCCCGTCTCTGTCTCTTTCTTCACTTGTTGTTCTCCTCTGTCTATGTGTCTATTCTGTGTCTCAAACTCTCCCTCTCCTTATAAGGACACTAGTCATTGGATTTAAAGTTCACCCTAATCCAATATTATCTCACCTTTATGTAGTCATACCTACAAAGACCTTATTTTCAAATAAGGTCACATTCAACAGTACTGGGGGTTAAGACTTCAACATATTTGTTGGAGAACACAATTCAGCCCTCAGGAGGAGTCTTTCACATAGTAAGCACTTTATGAAAATCTTGGCTGGCTTTGATGATGAGTAATGGAATTACAAGTTAATTGCATTTTAATGAGGAAAATAGTCTTAAGACTCAGTTACAGAAGTGAAAGTCATGTTACAGTGAAAAAATTCATTTTATGTCCAAGAATTTGTTTTTATGGTAAGATTCTCTGTTTCTTTAGTTGCTATATATAAAACTTTCTTTTAATGCTTGAGTGTTTTCTATAAAAGCTTATTATTATTAAACAATGTGGAAATGCAAGAACACTTTGAAAAATTTATGCAAACCAAATGCAATTGCTATGCTCCCTTGTTACTAGAAGTTCTTGACATGTCTTAGAGGTATTTATTTGGTGTTTGTTTCTTTAGGAATTGTGAGACAGACTGCTAGTTGTTCCCCAGTATCCAATTCTCCCCTTCTTCAATAGTAATTTTTAATTGGTCACAGGCCACCTGGAATAAATACTACAATGATAGCTTTGTGGATGAGAATCAGTATAAAGCTGATTCCCAGAAGGTGGAGATTAATCATATTCTTGCTTTTCCACTTCTTCATCATTATGACACCAGCCATCCACATGACACTTTCTTTTTCTTATCCTGCCCACCTGGGGCTAGGTTAGACCTTATAAGAGGATACTGTCGCTGGGTTTGTAAATTTGCTGGAATGACTCACAGAACTCATAGAAGATATATTTACCATTACTGTTTTATTTTTGTAGTAAAAGGATATAAATGAGGATCATCATAAAGAAAGGATGCATGGGAGAGTTCTGGGAAGGTTCTCAACACGGAGCTTCTGAGTCTCAGAGAGGGTATGTCACCCTCTCTTCACCAACCAAGAAGCTCTATAAGGCTTAGGGTTACCAGCTTTTATTGGCCAGTCTTTCATGATAAGCTAAATTATGCTTCCTGAGCAGAGGCGGATTAGATTAACCAGTACGCAAGGTACATATGGGCTTACATTACACAAAGTACGTATGGGCTTATTAGTGTTTATTTACTAATCTGTAATGCACAATTCCATGTGGGTTTCTGTGGTGAAAAGCAGGTGAAATTGCACACTACAGGTAAGTAAGTAAATACAAATAAGCCCACATGTACCTTACTTATTGGGTAACCCATCTGTCTTAGGCTGGGTTCCTAGATAAGCAAAACCAGTAAAGCATATAAATATATATGTTCTTGTTGTTGAATAGCAGTGGAACATTGTCTGATATAGTGCCGGGAGATGAGCCCCCAGGTTGGAAAGCACACAAAGTATGACTGAGGAAGAACTGCCTTCTCAAAGTAGAGTCGACCTTAATGGCATGGAGGGAATCAAGCTTTTGAGACCTTCATTTGCTGATGTGGCATTACTCAAAATGAAAAGAAATAGTTGCAAACATCCATTAATAATCAGAACGTGGAGTGTACAAAGTATAAATCTAGGAAAATTAGAAATCATCAAAAATGAAAAGGAACGCATAAACATCAATATCCTAGGCGTTAGTGAGCTGAAATAGACTGGTATTGTCCATTTTGAATCACACAATCATATGGTCTACTACGCCAGGAATGACAACTTGAAGAGGAATGGCATTGCATTCATCGTCAAAAAGAACATTTCAAGATCTATCCTAAAGTACAATGCTGCCAGTGATAGGATAATATCCATATACCTACAAGGAAGACCAGTTAATATGGCTATTATTCAAATTTATACACCAACCACTAAGGCCAAAGATGAAGAAATTGAAGGTTTTTACCAAGTTCTGAAGTCTGGAATTGATGGAACATGCAATCAGGATGCATTGATAATTACTGGTGATTGGAAAGCGTAAGTTGGAAACAAAGAAGGATCAGTAGTTGGAAAATATGGCCTTGGTGCTAGAAACAATGCCAGAGATCGCATGATAGAATTTTGCAAGACTAACGACTTCTTCACTGCAAATACCTTTTTTCACCAACACAAATGGTGACTCTACATGTGAACCTTACCGGATGGAATACACAGGAATCAAATCGACTACATCTGTGGAAAGAGACCATGGAATAACTCAATATCCTCAATCAGAACAAGGCCAGGGGCCGACTGCAGAACAGACCATCAATTGCTCATATGCAAGTTCAAGTTGAAACTGAAGAAAATTAGAACAAGTCCACGAGAGCCAAAGCACAGCCTTGAGTATAAATATATATTAGAGAGATTTATAACAAGGAAATGGTTCACGTGGCTGTAGAGGCTGGAACATCCCAGGTCCATGGGTCAGGATAGAGGCTTCTCCTGATTTATGTAGCCTCAGTGGCTGGTGAACCCAATATCAGCAGGTCAGACAGCAAGGCTCTTGCTCACAGATTGCAAAGATTGATGAATCCCAAGACAGGCAAGGAAGATGGCAGGTAAGCTGCTAGCTCAGATCCCAAGAACCAGAGGTCAGATGAATAGGAGCCAGCTGTAGGATCCAGAGCGAGCAAAAGCCCATAAGCCTTGCCAGAGAGTCCACTTATATTCAATGCAGGCCACATAAGAAAACTCTTTTCCAACTGATTGGCTACTCACAGCAGATCCCATTATGGAGGTGATCACGTTATATCAAATCTCATCATGGAAGTGATCACGTCATCATACGACTGCCAAACTACATTATAACTGCCAAACCACTGAGAATCTTGGCCCAGCCAGGTTGACATATAACCTTAATGATCACACCGTTCTTGCTCCTGAGGCTAGTTGATATTGGCCTCCCGGGTGAGTCTTTTCTGGTCTGGCCAATCCCCATTCACCAGCAGAAATCCTCCAGTGTGGCCTGGAAGTCTTAGAACAAGATAACCCAATTACTCCCAATTACTCCAAGATAACCCAATTTCTTAGAACAAGATAACCCAATTTCTCTGGAGCCAAGAACGAAGGCCACCTTACTTAGGATAGGTCCTTTCCCCCAAATACTAAATTGTATTGTCTCCTGTATTAGTTTCCTAAGGCTAAACACAATACCACAAATCGGGTGGTTACAAGAACAGAAATATTATCTCACAGTTCTGGAGGCTAGAAGCCCAAATTAATGACTGAGCCATGCTTTCTTCAAATTCTCTAGGGGAGGAGCCTTTCTTGTCTTTTGCAGCTTCTGGTAGACCCAGGCATTCCTTGACTTATACATGTATCTTCACATGGCTGTCTTTCCTCTGTCTCTTCTCCTTTTGTAAGGTCACACAGATTGGATCAGGACCCACCCTACTCCTGTATGACCTCAGATTTACTTAACTGATAACATTTTCAAGGACCCTTTTTCAAAACAAAGTCATGTTCACAAGTACCAGAGTTTAGGACTCCAACATATTTTTTCGGGGGGAATACACAATTCAGTTCATAACAACTCACTTGCAGCTAGGCGTAGACTTAACTAAATGCTGGCTAGTGGGAAACAAGTAAAGTATCCTCCTTCTCCCATTCCACCTTAGAATATACAATTACTGCAGCTTCTATGGCCATCTTGGACCTTGGGGAGATATTGGGAATGGAATCCATGTATAAGGAAGCAATAAGATAGTCCTGATTCCTAAATTGTGGTGTACCATACCATCCTTGGACTAACTACCTCTGTATTTCTGAGTGTAGTAAGAACAATAAACCTTTATCTTGCTTCAATCACATTTATTTATTGCTATTGTTACTTGCACCTGAATCTAACCCTAACTAATAGAATGATATATCAGGAGTTTAAAAATTGGCCATGCAGTTAAAGAGAACTGAGGCTGAATACTGATTTTGATGTTTACTAGATGTATTACCTTGAGCCATTTACCTACCTACTTGACTTAAAACTCAATCCCTTCATCTGAAAATTGATAAGCAAACAAACAACAGCAAACAAAAACTCCTGATATGGTTGTGTAGAGGGAAAAATGCCGTTTATGTAGAAAATGTGTAATACAGAACCTGGCACACAGAGGAGCTCAGTGAATGTTTGAAGTTGTTATTAGTAAACATTCTGAAGGAATTTCTTATCATTCTTATTTTAATATGACTTTGAAACAAAATCTTATCAATTAGATCAAGGTCTAGCTCTCATAGAGGTTGATAGGAAGAGTGAGCATCAGTTTAATTCTGAGAGATGTTGAAGACAACTACCCTGATTCATCTAGGATACCATGGGTACTGGCCTCTAGCTCATGGGTAGCCAGAGGCATCTGCAGTTCAACATCATCCTCACAGAAGCAGCCAATACTTTTATACTGATTAGTATGCGCTGAGTGGCTGGGCCAGAAAGCATAGAGAATGTGCTTAGCTCAGGGCCTGCAAAATGATGTTCCGTGAATCTGAATTTACCCCTAGAGCTCATAAATGAATGTCTCAGCACTAGACAAACTACTTAAGAGACATGTAAAAAAGACAAGTGATATACACTCTAAGTAACAGGAGTTTGAAAAAGAGCATGATGAATGTTACGTCTGCCATCTATTCTATACTTAATAAAGCACTTTCATATATCTTATCTCAGTCCTTTATTTATTAACAATAAACTTATTTAAAGCAGAATTTATGAAATACTTCAATATGCTAATGCGCATCAAAAATTTCCAAATGATGATATGAAATTAACCTTCCCTATGCTTTTCCAACCAAACATCATTAACCAGAATGCCATGGAACACAGTTTAGAAAGTGTTACATTTAGAAGCTGTGATGACTTTAGGGGTGTGGTCTGTGTTTCAATGACTCTCCAAATGTCTCTTGATTTTTTTCCCATTTGTTATTATTATTATCCTCACTTTATTATCTTCACTTTATAGATGAAAAATCTGATGTTCAGAGGAGATAGGTGATTTGCTCAAGTCAAATAGTGGCAGAGACGGACTTTAATTCTTACTTGAAATCGGTTGTGTGGACTCAAGTTGTCAGGCCTCATGTGGGAGGTAGACAGAGAAACTCATGGGCAAATATGTGCTCTGGTGCTGTACCATTCCCTGGAAGTGTGATCTGGGGCAAATTTAGCAGGCTTTCTGATCATTACTTGCTTCCTTTGCTAGAAAGTATAGGGGTAATTAGATTAATGAGTTCTGAAATCCCCAATAACCCTAAAATTTCCTAATTTGATCTGAGGATATAGATGGCTAAAGAAGATGAATGAAATTGTTACAAGCATCAGAGGAGCAACTTGACCTCTGAAAGTTAGTATCCATTGGCAGACTTTCCCAAAATCTGAGCAACCATTATCAGTTATCTCGATTTCATAATGCCGTTTTTATTTTTAATCTTTATTAGTATTATTACTAATAATACTCCTATTAATAGCTGACTAAGTTGGTAGAGAGTTTTCCTATCATAAAACAGTTTCATCATCTATTTTCTCACATTACACTTTGGAGCCCTGGTGGCTCAGTGTTTAAAAGTTCGGCTGCTAACCCAAAGGTTGGCAGTTTGAATCCACCAGCTGCTCCTTGGAAACCCTATGGGGCAGTTCTATTCTGTTCTACAGGGTCACTATGAGCTGGGATTGACTCGACGGCACAGGTTGTTTTGTTTTTTTTTTGCGTTTTTTATACTTTGGTCACTATGAGATACAAAGTGAAAGCAGACATGACTCTTTTTAGATTAAGCACTGGGTTGCTGATAGATCAGCTGTTTATAAACTCACCTAGCAGCTCCTTGGAAAAAAAGACGTAGTGGTCTGCTCCTGTAAAGAGAACAGCCTAGGAAACTCCTTCTACTGCGTCATACAGGGTCGCTGTGAATAGGAATCGACTCCAGGACACCTAACAACAACAAGAAGGCAAACGGAGGATTTGCATAAGACCCTCCGATCAACAAAGTGCACAGTCAAGGTCTGCTGACTTCTGGCTTTGTGTTCTTTCTGCAAGATTGCCTTTTTCTCGCTATCATTAATATTTTAAAATATTTTTCATAGAATGTAGATCTCTTCCACATTTAAATTTCTTAACTTTAATTTTGTAAAGGGCTCATGATCTCCATATAATTGGAGCCAGACGCTTATTTTCTTCCAGCCCTGGGGCTTCCTTTTTCACCTATAGATGATTGAAATATCTTTCTACTTGCAGCATCCTTGTAGCAACAGCATAAACTCAGCTTTCATATCTCCTGTTAGGAAAATGCCTCAATTTCAACTCACAGGTGAAAGTATCATACCTTGAAACTATACCAGAGATTTAATAATTTCCTCTTTAAATGTAGTTTTCTTCTAAATTATTTCATCTCTTCACAACAGAGTAAAGGCTGAGAAAATATTTTAGGTTCCAGACATGTTGGTAAGGTACTGAAGGGAGAAGATGGATGGCATCAACAGAGGAATATAATCACCAAGCACCTAATAGATTATTTAACACAATACAAATTCTTCCTAAATGTCCCTTTACTGATTGAATAAAATATCTTTTTTAAAATTCTCTTTTATTGTATTTAGGTGACGGTTTACAGAACAAATAGTCTCTCATTAAAGAATCAGTACACATATTGTTTTATGACATTGGTTAACAATCCCACGACATGTCCACCCTCTCCCTTCTCAACCTTGGAGGACTTTTTTTTTTTTTTTGGTGAAATATACATAGCCAAAGGTACACTATTTCAGAAATTTCTACATGTACAGTTCAGTGACATCGATTACCTTCTTCCAGTTGTGCTGCTATTCTCACTATCCTTTTCCAAATTATTCCATCACCATTATCTTCAACTCACTGCCCCCAGGCTTCCCATCAAAACTTTTGAGTTGTTGTTGTTAATTTGATCTCACATAAGTAATTGTTTTCTTTCTTTTTTTTTTTCGGACCTCAAATGAAGGTTTACAGAACAAATAATTTCTCATTAAATAGTACACATGTTGCCTTATGACAATGGTTACCAAACCCACAACATGTCAACACCGTCCCTTCTCAACCTTGGGTTCCCTATCACCTGCTTTCCAGTCCCCTCCTGCCTTCTAGTCCTTATCCCTGGACTGCTGTGCCTCATTAGTCCTATTTTGTTTTATGGGGCTGTCCAATCCCTGGCTGAACGGTGAACCTCGGGAGAGGCTTCACCTCTGAGCTAAAAGTGTGTCCAGTGACCATACTCTCGGGGTTTCTCCAGTCTGTCAGGCCAGCAAATCAGGTCTTTTTTTGTGAGTTACAATTTTGTTCTACATCCTTCTCCAGCTCTGTCCAGGACCCTCTGTTGTGATCCCGGTCAGAGGAGTCAGTGATGGTAGCCGGGCACCATCTAGCTGTACTGGACTCAGTCCGGTGTAGGCCATGGTAGCTGTGGTCCATTAGTCCTTTGGACTAATCTTTTCCTTGTATCCTGTTCTCTTCATTATCCCTTGCTTCCAAAGGGCTGAGACCAGTGGAATATCTTAGATGGCCGCTCACAGGCTTTTAAGACCCCAGACACTACTTACCAAGGTAGAATGTAGAACATTGTCTTTAATAACTGTGTTATGCCAGTTTAGCTAGATGTTCTCCGAGACAATGGTCCCCACAGCCCTCAGCACAGAAATTCAGTCCCTCCGGGACTTTGGATGTGTCTATGTAGGTTCCATGACCTTTCCATGTACAAGTTGTGCTGACTTCCCTAGTGTTGTGTACTGTCTTACCCATCACCAAAGTTAACACTTATCTATTGTCTATTTAGTTCCTCCTCATGTCTCCCATCCCCGGTAACCAACAAAGATTGTTTCTTTTTGTGTGTAAACTTTTATATGAGTTTTTACAGTAGAGGTCTCATACAATATTTGTCCTTTTGTGATTGACTTATTTCACTCAGCATAATGTCCTCCAGTTTCATCCATGTTATGAGATGCTTCACAGATTCATTGTTGTTCTTTATCATTGCATAATACTCTGTTGTGTGTATGTACCATCGTTTATTTATCCATTCATCTTTTGATGGGCATCTTGATTGTTTTCATCTTTTTGCTCATGTGAACAGTGCTGCAATGAATATGGGTGTGCACATGTCTATTCATGTGATGGCTCTTATTTCTCTAGGGTATATTCCTAGGAGTGGGATTGCTGGATTGTATGGTATTTCTATTTTTAGCTCTCTAAGGAAGTGCCATATCATTTTCCAAAATGGTTGTATCATTTTCCATTCCCACCAGCAGTGCATAAGGCTTCCGATCTCCCCGCAGCCTCCCCAACATTCGTTATTTCCTGTTTTTTTGATTCGTGTCAGTAATGCCAAGGTGAGAAGGTATCTTATTGTGGTTTTAATTTGCATTTGTCTAATGACTAGTGATCACGAGCATTTCCTCATGTGTCTGTTGGCCATTTGAATGTCTTCTTTGGTGAAGTGTCTGTTCATTTCCTTTGCCCATTTTTTAATAGGATTATTTGTCTTTTTGTTGTAGAGGTGTTGGATTTTCTAGTAGATTTTAGAGATTAGACCTTTGTCTGACTTGCAATGTCCAAAAGTTTTTTCCCAGTCTGTAGGTTCTCTTTTTACTCTTTTGGTGAAATCTTTTGAAGAGCATAAGTGTTTAATTTTTAGAAGATCCCAGTAGTCTAGTTTATCTTCTGGGGTTTGTATGTTGTTGGTTATGTTTTGTATCCTGTTAATGCCATGCATTAGGGCCTCTAGTGATGATCTTATTTTTTCTTCTATGAACTTCATAGTTTTTGGCTTTATATTCAGGTCTTTGATCCATTTTGAATTAGGTTTTGTGTATGGTTTGATGTATGGGTCCTGTTTCATTTTTTTTTTTGCAAATGGACATCCAGTTTTGCCATCACTGTTTGTTAAAAACACTGTCTTTTGCCCATTTGGTGGACTTTGGGCCTTTGTCAAAGATCAGGTGACCCTAGGCAGATGGATTTACATCGGGGTTCTCAATTCTGTTCCACTGGTCAATGTATCTGTCCTTGTAACAGTACCAGGCTGTTTTGACTACCGTAGCTGTTTAGTAGATTCTGAGGTCAGGTAGCTCGAGTCCTCCTGCTTTATTCTTCTTCTTCAGTAGAGCTTTACTTATCTGGGGCTTCTTCCCTTTCCTTATAAAGTTAACGATTAGTTTTTCCATCTCTTTAAAGAATGTTGTTGGTATTTGGATCAGGATTGCATTGTATTTGTAAATTGCGTTGGGTAGAATTGTCATTTTCACAATGTTGAGTCTACTTATCCATGAGCATGATAATTTTTTCCATTTATGTAGATCCCTTTGGGTTTCTTGCAGTAGTGTTTTGTAGTTTTCTTTGTATAGGTCTTTTACATCCCTGGTTAGATTTATTCCTAAATATTTTATTTTTTTAGGGGCTATTATAAATGGTATTGCTTTCCTGATTTCCTTTTCATCATTGTCTTTATTGGTGTATAGGAATCCAACCGATTTTTGTATATTTATCTTGTATACTCCCACTCTGCTGAATCTTTCTATTAGTTCCAGTAGTTTTCTCATGGAGTCTTTAGGGTTTTCTATGTATAGTATCATATCATCTGCAAACAAGGACAGTCTGACTTCTTCATTACCAATTTGGATGTCCTTTATTTCTTTTTCTTGCTGTATTGCTCTAGCTAGGACTTCCAACACAATGTTAAAATAGGAGTGGAGATAAAGGGCATCCTTCTCTTGTTTCTGTTCTCAAGTGGAATGTTTTCAGCCTCTCTCCATTAAGGATGATGTTGGCTGTTGGTTTTGCATAGATGCCCTTTCTTACGTTGAGAAATTTCCTTTCTATACCTATTTTATTGAGAGTTTTTATCAGGAATGGGTGTTGGACTTCGTCGAATGCCTTTTCTGCATCAATTGAGATGATCATGTGATTCTTTTCTTTCCTTTATTTATGTGGTGGATTATGTTGATTGATTTTTTAATGTTGAACCATCCTTGCGTACCTGATATGAATCCTAATTGGTCGTGGTGTATTAATTTTTTTATACGTTGCTGAATTCTATTGGCTAGAATTCTGTTAAGAATTTTTGCATCTATATTCATGAGAGATATTGGTCTGTAATTTTCTTTTTTTGTGGCATCTTTGCCTGGTTTTGGTATCAGGGTTATGCTGGCTTCGTAAAATGAATTCAGAAGCAGCCCTTCCTTTTCTATGTTCTGAAATATTTTGAGTAGTACTGGTACAAGCTCTTCTCTGAATGTTTGCTTGAATTCTCCAGTGAAGCCATCTGGGCTGGGGCTTTTTTTTGTTGGGAGTTTTTTTTATTACCTTTTCAATCTCTTCTCTAGTTACAGGTGTGTTCAGATTTTCAACATCACATTGTGGTAGTTTGCGTAGGTAGTGTGTTTCTAGAAATTTATCCATTTCCTCTAGGTTTTCATATTTGTTGGAGTATAGTTTTTCATAATACTCTGTTATGATCCTTTTTATTTCAGTTCGGTCTGTTGTAATGTCCCCAGTTTCATTTCTTTTTTGGGTTATTTACATCCTCTCCTGTTTTTCTTTTGTCATTCTGCTGAGTGGTTTGTCGATTTTGATGATCCTTTCAAAGAATGAATTTTTGGTTTTGTTGATTCTTTCTATTGTTTTCTATTCTCTGTGATCTTTATTATTTCCTTTCTTCTAGTGGCTGTGAGCTTCTTTTGCTGTTCTCTTTCTATTTGTTGAAGTTCTGTAGTTAATGGTTTGATTTTGTCCCTTTCTTCTTTTTTGATGTGTGCATCTATTGCTATAAATTGTTCCCTGAGTACTGCCTTTGCTGTGTCCCATAGATTTTGTTATGATGTCTTTTCATTCCGTTTGATTCTAGGAATTTTTTGATTCCGTCTCTGATTTCTTTTATTTACCTAGTGATTTGTAAGCAGGGTGTTATTCAGTTTCCATGTACTTGATTTTTTTTCTTGCTTTTCCTGTTGTTAATTTCTACCTTGATGTTGTTGTGGTTAGAGAAAATACTTTGTACTATCTCAGCGTTTTGGATCTTGTTGAGGATTGCTCTGTGGCCCAAGATGTGGTCTATTCTAGAGAACTTCCCATGTGCATTGGAAAAGAATGTGTACTTTGCAGCTCTTGGGTGTAGTGTTCCATACATGTCTATGAGGTCAAGTTGGCTGATCGTGCCCTTTAGGTCTTCTGTATCTTTGCTGAGTTTCTTTCTACATGTTCTGTCCTTTACCGACAGTGGTGTGTTGAAGTCTCCTACTATTAGAACTGTCAATTTCTCTTTTCAGTGTTGTTAGAGTTTGTTTTATGTATTTTGGAGCCCTGTCATTGGGTGCATAGATGTTTATTATGGTTATGTCTGCATGATGGATCGTCCCCTTAATCATTATATAGTGTCCTTCTTTGTCTTTTCTGGTGGATTTTGTTTTAAAGTCTATTTTATATGAAATTAGTATTGTCACTCCTGCTCTTTTTTTGTAGCTGTTTGCTTATATATTTTTTCCATCTTTTGATTTTTAATAAATTTATGTCTTTGTTTCTAAGGTGTGTCTCTTGTAGACAGCATATTGATAGATCCTGTTTTTTTATCTCTTCTGTCACTCTCCGTCTCTTTATGGGTGCATTTAGGCCATTTACATTCAGTGTAATTATTGATAGGTGTGAGTTTGTTGCAGTCATTTTGTAGTGTTTTTATTGGTGGTGCTGACATTTTCTTTGTTCTTCTTACTCTCCTATGCTGAATTTCTTTTGTTTGTGGATTTTTTTACATTTTTTTTGTTTTTGTAAGTTTTATTTTTACTGAGACTTTAGGGTTTTCTTCTCTATTTTATTGAGTAGGTTTGTTAACTTTCTTTGTGGTTACCTTGAAATTCACCTTCATCTTCCTTGGTTTGAACCAGTCTATTATTACTTGATATCGCCTTGCCTTCCTCTCCATCAGAAGGTTCTATATCTACACCATTTATTCCCTCTTTTATTGCTCTGATGTTGTTGTCATTTACAGATTAACCTTTGTGGTTCCCTGTTGTAATGCTTTCAGTTTTTGATAGTCCTTAACAGTTTATTTCCTAGGTTGGTATCTGGCTAGTACAATCCTGTGTCTTGATTCAGCCTATGGTCTTATGTTGTTTTTTCCCAGATCGAAGGGCTCCCTTTAATAAGTCTTGCAAGTTTGGTTTGTTTTTACATAGTCCCTTAATTTCTGTTTATCTGGAAATGACCTAATTTCACGGTCATATCTGAATGAGAGTTTTGCAGGATATATTATTCTTAGCTGACAATTTTTTTCTTTCAAGATTTTATATATGTCATCCCATGGCCTTCTTGCCTTCATGGTTTCTGCCAAATAATCTGAGCTTAGTCTTATTGCTTCTCCTCTGTATGTGACTTTTTGTTTTTCTCAAGCTGCTCTCTGGATTCTTTGTTTGTCTTTGGTTTTGGCGAGTGTGATTATGATATGCCTTGGTGATTTTATTTTGGGGTCTATCCTATATGGGGTTCTTTGAGCTTCTTGGATATTCAGCTTTTCATCTTTCATGATATTAGAGAAGGTTTCTGTCAGCAATTCTTCAATTATTCTCTCTGTGTTTTCTGTTTTCTCCTCCAGTTCTCGAACTCTGATCACTCGCAGATTTTTGCTTTTGATTGTATCCCACATAATTCTCAGGTTTCTTCTTTTTTCTTCATTCTTTTTTCTGACTTTTCCTCCAACAGAGTTGTATCTGTGTTTGTCTTCAATTTTGCTGATCCTGTCTTCCATCGTTTCAAACCTGCTCCTCAGCCTTCTATGACACTGTCCATTTCTGAAATCTTGTTGTTTATCTTTTGTATTTCTAATCTTTGTTTTTGTATGATTTCTAGCTGTGAATTTATTTTAGCATTTTTTTCCTGTATTATTTTCTTGAATTCTTCCATTTTTTGTCTGTATTTTCCATGAATTTGTCTTCCTTTTCCATGAATTTGTCTTCCTTTTCCATGAATTTGTCTATTTTTTTCCTCATTGTTGTCTGCTTTTTGCTTCAATTCTCATCTAATTCTGAATATTAGAGATTTGAGTTCCCTGTCAGTTAGGTCTAGTGCCTTTTCTTCTACTGGAAAGTCATCTGGTGTTTTATTTTAGACACCTACTGGAACCATCCTGTCCTGTTTTTGTATATGTTTTGATATTGTCTGCTGTCTTTTGGGCATTAAGTAGTTATTACCTCTTTTATTGATTATAGATTTGTTTGTTTCATGCAGCTTTTTTGTTTTATTTGGTTATGTCCGAGCAGGTGAGCTGTGCGTTCTTTGCTGTTTCCTCGTCTGTGGGCATGACACTTTTCACCTTCCTCTCTAATGGGCATGGTCAGTAACTCAAGTATGCTACAGCAGGGCAGGTCCAGCTGAAGGGGAGTTGCTGGGATGGGTTGTTTGTGGCACATACTAGGGATAACAGGGCAGACCAGGAATCAGTGCAGGGCATGTTCCAGTAGGCCATGCCTGTGCTGCTTAGGGATCTGATGTCCAGATCACAGTACAAGTAGGCAGGAAGGAGGGGGGAGATTGTGATGTACGGAGCTAAGATAGGTATGGGAAAGAGGAGACAGGGAGAGGAACAGGATCCAAAAACATACACACAAACAAAAAAGAGTGCTAATGGAGCTGGCTATTGGTGTGGAGGGATGAAAGAGTGAGAAATGGAGAAAAACAAAATGAAAAAAGAGAAAAAGCGTAAAAGAGAAAATGAATAAATCTAGAACTTGGAAATGAAGAAAGATAAAAAAGGGGAAAAGATTAAAAAAAGAAGAAAACAAAACAAAGAAACAAAAAGAAAAAAACAGGAAAAAAGAAATGCCCCCAGGGATGTCTCTGTGTGTCTGTGCAGAATAAGGGTGTATCTCCCAAGCCGCACAGCATAGCCTGGCCAGAATGGGCTCCTAAGCTGAGAAAAGAAAAAGAAAACAATCAATCAAACAAATCAAAACATAACAAATCAGATCAAACAAACAAAAAAAGCCCCGGGGTGTCCCACCAGTGCAACAGCATGGGCTGGGAGGCAGTTCCACAGAAACAAGCAAAGATGGCCACAGAGCCAGGTATTTGAGAGAAAGGAGTGGAGATGGTGAGAGGTAAGGAAGAAATGTAATGAAGCAGAAAAAAGCAACACCAGCAGACAACAAATGGCACTCAGGGAGCCGGCCTGTGTGGGCGGGTGGAATGCAAGCAACACTGTGGTGCAGCTGGTGGTTCCTGGCCAAGAGACCATGGCCACAGGGAGCAGAGGAGGCTGAGTGGGGGTGAAGAAGTACGAGGGGGTAGGAAAGTGTATATTGCTGGTTACCTGTTGTTCTGTCTCCTTCTGGAAGCTCTGTGAAGCTGCTTTCTCATACCTCGTGTTCGCTGATCTCCAATAGGAGTCCAAGATAGCAGATTCATGCTGTGTTAGCTGATAGGGGACCTCTGCACATATCTCTCCTCACTGTCTGTTCTCAGTCAGTTTCTTATTCCATTCAGTGCTTGGCTGAGTTCTTTATCTCTTCATTTGATGCTTAGGGTTTCAGGATGATGTGTGACTCTGACTTAGTATTTCAGGTCTTTGCTGTGGAGGGACGGCGTGGTGCTTCTGATTATAGCACCATGTTGCCCAGAAGTCCTTGTGCCCTTGAATAAAATATCTTTTTATGTGGTAGGTTACATTTATTTATAATTTCAACCAATGTTGATTACCAACTTTTGCCAGAATTGTGCTAGGCTCTGGTTGATTTAGAGATAAGCAAGACAAAAACAACTGAAAAAATTAAAAATAAAAATCCTTGCTGTCAAAGATTTCATAATCTAATGAGGAAGAGAGATAAATTATCATATTGTTACAGTCAAAGTGAAAATAACTCTATTAGACATAGAAGATGATATTGAAACTTTTATGTATTGAATTGTATCTGCCCAAAATACTTATTGTAAATCCTAACCCCTATACATGTGGATGTAATCTCACTTGGAGATATAGTTGTGCAGTGTGATGTATCACTTTTGTGTGGCCTTTCTCATCATGGTCTTGTATCTCACACAGTGATTGGGTAGGACCATGCAAACAAGGTCTATGGAACCCTAACAAAGGGATTGGTCAGTTTTGCCATCCCACTAGGCTTAAAAGAGAGCCAATTTCAGAGCAAAGAGAGGACCTCACCACCAAGGAAGAACAGCCAAGAACAGAATGTGTCCTTTGGACCTGGGATTTTTGCACTGAGAAGCTCCCAGAACCAGGAGAATGAGATAGAGAGAGAGAGAGAGAGCTGTAACACTGAAGATGGTGAGAAGCAGAGGCAGAGAAATGGTGACAGGAGGGACTGGCAGGAGGGATCTACAGGAGACTGTGCAGTGGGCTTCCCTTCCCACAGAATGAGAAAGCTGAGTGTCTTTGGGTAAGAGGTTTGCTGGAGGGGCAGTGTGCCTCTGGGCACTTGGCGGAGCTAGGTTTGCTTACCCACAGAGCTAGAGCTGAGCGTCTTCTAGCTGAGGCTTACTGGAGGAGTGGGGTATCTCTAGGCACTTATTGACAGAGCTAAAAGAGCTTTGTAACACTTGCCTGAGCAAAATGGAGGCTGAGGGTACAGAGAGAGGCATACTGGCTAAGAAGCTGTCTGATGGAAGCACTGTAAGCTGAGTGTTCCTGAACCTAAATTGTAATCTGTTACTTCCCTCATAAACCCCATAATAGCGAGTATTGTCTGTGAGTTCTGTGTGGCCATTGCAATGAGTTATTGAACCCAGCAGAGAAGTAGAGAGTGCCGTGTAAGGGAGGGTTGGTGTCAGAATTAGTAAAAATGGCGAAGAGAGGAAGTATGTCTGACCTCTACCTCATAGGAAACAGCCTTGGGCTGTTGATATTGATTTTCCTTCTCCCTTGTGAAGTTAGAAGAGGTCAGATGCCACCCCCATGCCATTTTTACAGATTGTTGTTAATGAGGCCGTATCAGGGTAGAGTGTTGTCTTAGTTGTCTAGTGCTGCTACAACAGAAATATCACAAGTGGATGGCTTTAACAAAGAGAAATTTATTTCCTCATGGTTACAGTAGGCTAAAAGTCCAAATTCAGGGCATCAGCTCCAGGGGAAGGCTTTTTCTCTCTGTTGGTCTTCTTCTCTTGGGTGTTTCCCAAGACTAGGAGCTTCTCTGCACAGGGACCCCGGTTCAAACGATGCACTCTGCTCCCGGCACTGCTTTCTTGATGGTATGAGGTTCCCAATTCTCTGTTTGCTTCGTTTTCCTTTTATCTCTTGAGAGATAAAAGGTGGTGTAGGCCACACTCCAGGGAAATTCCCTTTACATTGGATCAGGGATGTGACCTGGGTAGAAGTGGTGTTACAATCCCACCCTAATCCTCTTTAACATAAAATTACAATCACAAAATGGAGGCAACCACACAATTCTGGGAATCATGGCCCAGCCAAATTGATACACTTGTTTTTTGGGGGACATAATTCAAACCATGACAAGTGTGTTTTAAGTCAATCACCACTGAGATATAAAAGAGCAGATTAGACACAGAAGCAAACAAGCACAGATGGGGGAAGATAGATGTCACGCCACATGAAGTTCACCAAGGAACCCAGGAACAGAAGCTGAAAAGAGACAAAAGACTTTCTCCCAGACCTGACAGAGAGCAAATACCTTCCCCTAGAGCTAGTGCCCTTAATTCAGGCCTAGTCTCCTAAAGTGTGAGAAAATAAGTATCTTTGTTAAAGCCTCTCACTTGTGGTATTTCAGCACTAGATAAATAAGATACTAACCAAACGGAGGAAGCTCCTGGGGGATCAGGGCTGATTCAGAAAGGAAGTGATACTTGAGTTGAGTCTTAAAGTTTGGATAGGAACCTTCCAAGTCAAAAAATGGATGGGAAATCATAATTCCAAACATAAGAAGCAACATATGGAAAGAGCATATCACTTTGTGGGAAGTAGACATATTTCATTATGGCTAGATCACTGGGCATATGGAAAAGCAATGTTTGTTGAAGCTGGAAGTGAAGCAAATCATGAAGGGCTCTGCATGCCAATTTGAGAAATTTGGATTTAATCAGATATTTTAAAAAGATCTCTCTGGTGACTGTATGAAGAAAGGAGGAGTTGTCTGGAAAGAAAGCAAGTAGAAGCTTTGCAGGGGTCTAGATAAATAGGGTGATGTCCTCTATATTGGGGTAGTGGTTGAGTGAAGAAGAGAGATAGTAGGACAGGAGAAGATTTAATTTGGATATAGAACCAACAGAATTTGCTAGTGAATTAAAAAGGATAAAGGATTTTCCCAAAGTTTTGGCCATAAACAGCAAAGCATTTACTGTGATAAAAAAATTTGGGAGAACACAAAGCTCTATTTTAGATGGAATATTAAACATTCAAGTGGAAGTATAAAAAATTGGATATATAAGTCTGGAACTTAAGGGAGACGTATAAGTTGAAACTACAAATTTTGAATCTCCTCAACATATAGATGAGATTAAAAACCATGGGACTAAAGAGATCACCCAGAGAAAAAATGTAGACAGAAATGAAATATATTCCAGTATTTTGGCTAGGAATAGATAAGGTAGAGATCATTATTTGGAGAAAACAATTGCTTTTTAGAGAAAATAAGGCCTTCTTCTTTCCTTCTGTTACTTACTGTAACCCAAGAATGGATCTGGTACAAGAACAAGAGAATCCCTGTACAAGAATAAAGGCATTGCTTAAGTTTGAGGACACTGGTTTCTGGCTTAGAGATTGTAAAACAGATAATATGCTAGTTAACTCTTTTTTTTCCCTTTTTTATTGTACTTTACATGAAGGTTTACAGAACAAATAGTTTCTTGTTAAACAGTTAGTACACATACTGTTTTATGACAATGGTTAAAAAACCCACGACGTGTCAACACAGTCCCTTCTCAACCTCGAGTTCCCTATTGCCAGCTTTTCTGTCCCCTCCTGCATTCTAGTCCTTGTCCCTGGACTATTGTGCTCCATTTTGTTTTATGGGGCTGTCTAATCTTTGGCTGAATGGTGAACTTCGGGAGTGAATTCATTACTGAGCTAAAAGGGTGTCCGGGGGCCATACTCAGGTTTCTCCAGTCTCTGTCAGGCCAGTAAGTCTGGTCTTTTTTGTGTGAGTTAGAATTTTGTTCTACATTTTTCTCCAGCTCTGTCCAGGACCCTCTGTTGTGATCTCGGTCAGAGCAGTCAGTGGAGGTAGCCGGGCACCATCTAGCTGTACTGGACTCAGTCTGGTGGAGGCCATGGTAGCTGTGGTCCACTAGTCCTTTGGACTAATCTTTCCCTTGTATCTTGTTTTCTTCGTTCTCCCTTGCTGCCGAAGGGGTGACATAAGTGAAGTATCTTAGATGGCTGCTCACAGGCTTTTAAGACCCCAGACACTACTCACCAAGCTAGTTAACTTTTATGTGGACTATTGTTTTTCTTCCTCTTCCACCTGAGTGCCTCTCATGGTTAGAGAAGGATCTACTTCCTCAGGACAAGGACAAAGCCACCTGTATTCTCTTCTTTGTGGTGGATGTCCTTTCTTTTTCCCAAGTGACTGTGAAGCCAAGGACTACTTCCCTAACCTGGGAAACATTGATGAAAATAGTTTCAATCATCTACTTAATGAATTTAATTTTGTTGTTTTGATGAAATTCACATTAAAAGCCATACCTGACATGCAAATAAAACTTCATAATGCTACAAATGGAATATTACAATTATTAACAGTGTCCTTTGGTGACCATAATTTTTCACTCGTGATGCCAATATTATCAAGCATCTCTTTTTCCATTTTCTCCTATTTACTCTACAGAGGATACAGAGGCTAGTGGGCAATTTCTGAAGACATGAATGTGAAGTATAATAATGTGCCATGATTAGCCATATTTTAATTGCCTGTCCACTCACATCCTGTGCAGAAAAAAGTCAACACAGCAGGTCTGAGGCTGCTGTCCTAAGAAAGGCCAACTGGTAAGGTTGGACCTTAGCTGGTGTCATAGATTGAATTATGTCCCCCAAAAATGTGTGGGTTATGATTCCCACTATTGTAATCTGATGTGATGTCCTAATGTGCTGTAAACTCTATCACTATGATGAGGTTACATGTGATTTCCTTATGTGTTGTAAACTCTATCAGTATGATTAGGTTATACCGATGAGGTCTACAAGACGGATAGTGTCTGAAGCCAATCTCTTTTGAGATATAAAAGAGAAGAGTGAGCAGAGACACATGGGAACCTCATACCACCAAGAAAGCAGTGCCGGGAGCAGAGCGAGTCCTTTGGACCTGAGGTTCCTGAGCAGAGAAGCTCCCAGACCAAGGGAAGATTGATGACACGGACCTTCCTCCAGAGCCGACAGAAAAAGTGTTCCCCTGGAGCTGACACCTTGAATTTGGACTTGAAGACTTCTGGATTGTGAGAGAATAAACTCTTTGTTAAAGCCATCCACTTGTGGTATTTCTGTTATAGCAGCACTAGATGGCTAAGACAGCTGGCATCTTGAAATTTGACTGGTAAACAGTTTCCTTCACTGATACAAAATTTTCCTTAAATGATAACCATGGCTTGCTTTACCTAAACTGCTTGTGCAAACAATATGTTTTATGTTTAACACCTCTTTTCCATCTTGGAGTCTGGGATTTTTGTCACATGTTAGGCAGAGGGTGCCTCCATAAAACCCCCCAATGAAAACATGGGCAATTAGTCTCTAATGAGTTTCCCTGGTAGACAACACTTCTCACATGTTGTTACAACTTGTTGCTGGAGGAATTAAGTGCATCTACTGGGAGAGGACTTTTGGAAGCTTATACTTGGTTTCCCTCAGACTTAGCCCCAAGAGCCTTTTCTTTTTGCTGCTTTTGCTTTATGTCCTTTCTCTGTAATAAATCTTAGCCATGAGTATGACTCTATTTTGAGTCCTGTGGGTCCTTCTAGTGAATCATCCAAACCAGGGGTATTCTTGGGAATGTCCAACACACAGCCCATCCCTTAGATCAGGTCTTCTGGCAAACAGATTTTAAAATGAAAATTTGTGTGCAAGAAGTATATTGACAATACTCTACAGAATAGCACCTATAGGGGTGAGAGAGAAGCAAGACTAAGTACAGTGAGTGGTTGAATTGCTATGCAGTTGCAATAAAGGCTTCAGCCAATCCTATGGTAAGCTCCGGAGTTGTATGAGTCCTTAGAGAAGCATCAAATTGAAATAAGGGGGCTGGGCTTTTCTATCCCTTGCGTCTACCAGTTGTTGGATTTGGGCTTCCTATGGATAGGGAGGATAGCCTTGGGCCAGGGCTCCCTTCTGAAGAAGGCAGTTACTGTGGAGGGACTTAGCTATGAGCTTTTAGTATCCAAAACTCCTGGCAGCTGGATTGATGAGGGCACCGGTTGCAAAGGAAGAAGTGTGGTGGATTTTACCCTCCTAAGCTGTTAGAAAATATATCCTTCTGTGTAGAAATACTGCAAATTGAGGTGCCTGGCTGAAACAGGATAGCTAATGCTGGTTAGAATCAAACTCCATATTGTTAACTAGACTCCATTTTAAATCAGACTTTAGCTTGACCAAAGTCTCTGCCTCTGCATTCCTAAGAATGTAGCCCATGACTTCCCTAAACTTTAACAACTCTTAGCAAGTAAGGGTAGGGGTGAGAATGTGGTTGTTCCAGGAAGGGTTTGCTGACACAAGAAATTGTGATGTTGGTGGTCTGTCACTACTCCTCCCCACTTTACTGATAGTCATGTAACATCAGGAGTTTGCCTTCCCCATTTTACAGTATAAAAGGCTCTCCTCTCCCTGGGACAGTTGGAGCACTGGGTAGATTCTTCTCTGCCCTGTATTTCTCCAATTCGCTAATTGTATTGCCCTCAACAAATCTCTTTGCTTTTATTTTAAACAGAGTACGCCTTCTTACACTAAGACACTTCTCTTGGAAAGAAAGATCTACAGGTAGATGCAGTTCTTGCAGAACGGAAAATCTTAAATGTCCCTGTTTTATCTCTCTGGCCCAAAATGACTAAATATATGGTGGACAGTTAACCAAGAGGGACTTGGCAACAAGTATTTACATGATTTTTTTCTCGAGATTTGAACGAAACACAACTTAGTAGCTACAGTGGTTGTGGATCCATAGCATATATCTAATCTGCTAACCAGGAAGAACAGGAACTTCCTGTCCTGCCAATCTGCTTTCTAAGAGAATTTTCCTGATCCATAGCTGTCTCAGTTTGCTAGTTCTGCTGTAACAGAAATATCACAAGTGGGTGGTTTTAGCAAACAGAAATTTATTTTCGAACAGTTTAGGAGGGTAGAAGTCCAACTTCAAGGTACCAGCTCTTGGGGAAAGTTCTCTCCCTGTCAGCTCTGGGGAAAGTTCCTTGTCTCTTTTCAGCTTCTGTTCCTTGGTTCCTTGTCAATCTTCATGTGGTATCTATTTTTCCCCATTTGTCCTTGCTTCTCTGTGCCTAATCTGCTTTTTTTATGTCTCAAAAGTGAGTGGTTAAAGACAAACCCTGTACTAATATGACCTCATTAATATAACAAAGAAAATCCTATTCCCAAATGGAATTACATCCAGAGGTACGTTGTTGGGTGCCATCAAGTTGATTCCTGCTCATAACGACCCCATGTAACAGCAGAACTGCTTCATAGGATTTTTGTTTTTTGGTTTTTTTTGGCTGTAATCTTTATAGAAGCAGATCACCAGGTCTTTCTCCCACAGAACCACTGGGCGGCTTTGAACTGCCAACCTTTCAGTTAGCAGCCAAGGACTTACCCATTGCACCACAGATATAGGGGTTAGGATTTATAACACATGTTCTTGAGAGACACAATTCAATCTATAACAATAGCCGTTTGTGGCCAGACATCAAATACACGTTAGGGAGGATTCCCCATTTGCTGGGGCTGTCATTTTAGCTGCTCCCTTTCTTTTGACACAAGTATAGGGAAGGTATTTTCTTAGGTATTATGCAATTATAGGCCTGTCTTAACTAGTTTTGGGATTCTCTAACAACATAATTTGTTTAAATCCTTAATGGCTGCAGGTGGATTCATTTTCTTATTCCATACATTGGCATCCAAAACGAGCAATGTTTCAGAGTCATGGTCGTTTAATCTGGGCCCAGACACTGTGGCTTAGGTGCATCAATATCAGACCTTGAGAGTCTTTACTGTCCATTTCTTCCTTTCTCCCAGTTGCTGTCTTACTACATTATTCCTGATTTGTTCTTTGCAGCAAGGAATATTTGGCATGTATGGGTAGGTACTTAAGTGCTGAGCAGAATTCTAAGATGGCCCCCAAGGTTTCTGCTCCCTGGTGTCCACACTGTATCTAATTTCCTCCTCCAAGTGGAAAAGCCTATAAATATGAAGGGGTAGTCACTCCCTTGATTAAGTCATGTTATATTACAAAAGTAAAGAGATAGTCACTCCCATGGTTATGTTACAAATTATATAAAACTGTCATAGCAGAGTAGTGAGAGACACTCTCTTGTCCTTGAAGAAGCAAAATTTCATGTTATGGAGAGGGCCATGTGACTAGGAACTGAGGGAGCTAGAAGTTTTAGGCAACAGCTAGCAACAAAATGGGGACCTCAGTCCCCCAACCACAAGGACCTGAATTCTGCCAGCAACTTGAATGAGCTTGGAACAGGATCTTGAGCCTCAGATGAAATCACAGCTCTGGCAAACACCTATATTTAAGCCTGATAAGACTCTAAGCAGAGGACCCAGCTAACCCATGCTTGGACTACTGATCAATGGAAACTGTAAGATAATAAATGTATGTGGTTCTAAGCTGACAAGTTTGTGGTAGTTTGTTGCATAGCAATAGGAAACTAATACGCATAGTGACGGGATCCACCTAAAACTAACAAAAGCAAGATGAGAATGTATAGCCCACAGGTGACTGAGAGGTCCAGGTAACTGCTGGCTTCAAAAGAGCTAGATCCAGACTTCAGACCACGTTATCAGTACTCTGACTCTCCTCTCTCAACATTGGTTTTTTCTGCCTCATTCTATAGATAGCTTTCTCCATGCAGCCAAGAAAGATGGCCCCCAACAGTACCTCTCTTACAAATCATTATCCTAAAGGAAGAGGCTCTCATTCTTTCAGCATCCATGTTTTGTTTTGTTTTTTTCTTTATTTTATTGCTGTACTTTAAGTGAAAATTTACAATTCAAGTTAGTCTCTCATACAAAAATTTATACATACATTGTTATGTAACCCTAGTTGCTCTCCCTGCACTGTTACAGCACACTCCTCCTTTCCACTCTGGATTTCCTGTGTCCATTCAACCAGCTCCTGACCATTTCAGCCTTCTCATCTCACCTTCGGACAGGAGCTTCCCGTTTAGACTCATGTATCTACTTGAGCTAAGAAGCACACTCTTCACCAGTATCACTTTATGTCCCATAGTCCAGTCTAATCTTTGTTTGAAGAGTTGGCCTTGGGGATGGTTTTAGTTCTGGGTTCATAGAGTGTCTGGGGGCCATGTCTTCTGGGGTTCCCCCAGTCTCAGTCAGACCATTAAATCTGGTCTTTTTACTAGAATTTGAGTTCTGCAGCCCACTTTTCTCCTGTTCCATCAGGGACTGTCTGTAGTGTTCCCTGTCAGGGCGGTCATTGGTGGTAGCCAGGCACCATCTAGTCCTTCTGATTTCAGGATGATGCAGTATCTGGTTTATGTGACCCTTTCTGTCTCTTGGGCTAATATTTTCCTTGTGTCTTTCGTGTTCTTTCTTCTCATTTACTCCAGGTGGGTTGGGACCAATTGATGCATCTTAGATGAGCTTTTGCTAGCTTTTAAGACCCCAGACACCGCTCACCGAAGTAGGATGCAGAGCATTTTCTTAATAAACTATGTTATGCCAATTGACCTAGAAGTCCCCTAAAAGCATGGTCTCCAGACCCCAGCCCCTGCTACTCTGTCCCTCGAAGTGTTTGGTTGTATTCAGGAAACTTCTTAGCTTTGGTTTAGACCTGTAGTGTGTGCTGTCCTTCCCTTCACCTAAGATAATACTTGTCTACTATCTAGTTAGTGAATAACTCTTACCCTCCCTCCCCACCCTTGTAACCATCAAAGAATGTTGTCTTCTGTGTTTAAACCTTTTCTTGAGTTCTTATAATAGTGGTCTTATACAATATTTGTCCTTTTGTGACTGACTAAATTCACTCAGCATGATGCTTTCTAGGTTCCTCCATGTTATAAGATGTTTCACGGATTCGTCGTTGTTCTCTATCATTGTGCAGTATTCCATTCAGCATCCATGTTTTAAGGAAGTATTTTAAGGTTCATCTAGCATAGAATCCATTCAAAACCCCCAACTGATCAATGTGGCTGAAGCAACTGGAGTATTGCTAATTGACCCATGAAAGAAATGGTTCACATCGTGACTGAAAACTCTGCTGGGGGAGGTAGGTCACAAAGTGGGCTTTTCTTATCAGACAAAAGGCTAAAGGACAACCATAAAAACAGATGTCATCTTTAAGATAACCCAGGAGTATAGTAATCTTGATTTGTGACGTCTCTGGGTGCTGGCGAGATCATCGCTTTGCCACTCTATTTTATTTCATGGGTAAATCAAACAGTAACTACATAATTTGTTCAAGTTATAAAAAGCATGAAAAGTTGTGGGGTTATATGTGTAAATAAACTATGTTGCTTTTTATGTTCCCAAGGAACCAGGCTTGTTCATATGAATAAAACAAATATATATAAGGTACACATTATGAAATACTTTATCTTCTTAGCATTCTTGTGCTTTATTGTTATTATAATTTGATAGATAAATTTTAAGTTTAGAGAGTATATGAAATTCACCTGAGGTCTTATGAGACTAAGTAACAAAACTAAAACTCAAAAGAAGAGTCTCTACAAGGATTCATGGATAGCTAAGAGAAAAAATGAGATTTCAACATGTTAAGTAAAATAAACAAAATCATGGAAGAACTTCCAGGTAATATTCCACAAATAAATGACTTTGACATACAGACAGTCCCTGGGTTACGAACATCCAACTTATGGACAACTCGTACTTGCCCTTTAATGTTACGTAAATTTGCCCTCACTTTGAAAGTATTGCCAACCCCTACTTGCAACAAATTCTTCATCACAATCACCTTCACTTGCTACAATGCAGCTTTAAATCATTGAAAAAGCTTTGAGCCTTTTCTTGCACTAAAGTAAGGCTAAATAAGAACCATATGCACCTGTTAGACTTAAACATGCAAATTCCACTTAAAGACTCAGTTAGCAACTGATCTCATTGGTAACCCATATCTGCAAAATTCTTTTTGAGAACTCCTCTCTGACTCCCCCCTCCCCCAATCTGCTTCATTTAACAAGTAAAGTTTGCGAAGATGTAGGTGTCCTTAATCCCATCCACTCCAGGTCAAGATTTTCTCTTTCTTCCCCCTGAGTAAAAATGAACAATATCAATGCATATCTTTCTCAATCACTCCTGGGATAGAAAGGGCCAAACACTGAAAACTCACATTCACCTGCAAACACAAACCAAAAACCAGGTTAACCCTTTCATGACTCATGAAACATACAGAGTCCCACCTACTTTTTATGCCTCTAGAGTTCTTTGGGAGTATACTTTTCCTGCTGAAAGTATTTGCTTCCCTCCAGTGGGTGTAAAGGTGAAAGGTGAAAGAAACATCCACTGAAGCAAAATAGCTGAGGTATAAGGCAAAACCAGAGGTGTCCCCATGTACCCAATGGAAGGGGTCCCATGTACGCAACGGAAGGCTCCCTGCAAAAAGCCTGCTACCCAGATGGGCCCCCACAAATCATGAATTTTCACATGCTATTTCTCAAAAACCTATACTACCGACTAAAAATTCAAACACAATGACACAGCGTGCATTCCACTACTGAGAACACATGGTTTCAACAAAAAATGCAAAGCAGAAAATAATTGAGTCTTTTTTTTTTTTTAAAGCAAAAAGAAAGTTTTATTCGGCATATATTCAAAAAGGGCAGAAGCAGGAAGTGGACAAGCATGCTGTCAGAGCTAGAATGTTTGCCTGAATCCAAGGAAATATCACAGAACAGACAGAAGTGGGAAAATGGACAAGTATGCTGCTACAGCCATGTCTGTCCAAGTCCAAAGAATATTACAGAGTAGGCAAGAGTGGGAAAATGGACAAGCGTGCTGCCACAGCCATGTCTGTCCGAGTCCAAGGAAATATCACAGAACAGACAAAAGTGGAAAAACGGACAAGCATGTTGCTAGAGCCATGTCTGCCCAAGTCCAAAGAATATTACAGAATAGGTAAGAATGGGAAAACGGACAAGCATGCTGCCACAGCTATGTCTGCCTGAGTCCAAAGAACAGTTACAGAGCCGTCAGTATATATTAACATTACAAATGGGCAAAACCATTAAAAGCTTAGTCTTTTTACAGATTGGCTAGAAACTGTGATCCTACATTTTGAATAGTCTTTCTTAACAATCATTGGTACAGGTTTCAGTAATGAGAGTCAGGAGGATCTTCATTGGTCTGACAAATTTCTATTCACTAAATGCTAATAGAAAAAGATAAGAGTGGAAAGTCTTTTGTGTTGTGTTTGATGGGCTTTATGGGAGAGTTTCCCTAAAAGTTATTTCCCGGGATTATCTTAGCTATTGTCCT
Source organism: Dugong dugon (assembly GCA_030035585.1). Classification (NCBI taxonomy): domain Eukaryota; kingdom Metazoa; phylum Chordata; class Mammalia; order Sirenia; family Dugongidae; genus Dugong; species Dugong dugon. The sequence goes on from CM057462.1 coordinate 98,733,599, forward strand.
TATACCTCAGGGCCCAGTTGATGTGTCCTTGTGAGTCCTTGTGAGCCCAGCTTCAGCTGGGTCACATTCTGTATGCTCAAGGAGAGGGAATAATAACTCTAATATTATTTCCTAAATCAGTTCCTCCTTTTGATCAGAATAATTGGGTCTTTAATGGTTATATGAGAGGGGGTCATAGAAACAGTAAAATTTAAATCTGGATAGGTCTAATCTTTTGCTTTTTTCATGTATGACGTCCTTGATTCATTCCACAACTCATCTGGCCTTTGGTCATTAGTGTTCAAGGTGTCAAATCTATTCTTGAAATGGTCTCTAAATTTAGGTAGGATATACTCAAGGCTGTACTTTGGCTCTCATGGAATTGTTTTAATTTTCTTCAGTTTCAACTTGAACTTGCATATGAGAAATTGATGGTCTGTTCCACAGTAGGCCCTTGGCCTTATTCTGACTGATGATATTGAGCTTTTCCAACATCTCTTTCCACAGATATAGTCGATTTGATTCCTGTGAATTCCATCCAGTGAGGTCTATGTGTACAGTCGCTGTTTATGCTGGTGAAAAAGGTATTTGCAATGAAGAAATCATTAGTCTTGCAAAATGCTATCATAAGATCTCCAGCATCCTTCCTATCACCAAAACAATATTTTCCAACTACCGATCCTTCTTTGTTTCCAACATTTGCATTCCAATCACCAGTAATTATCAATGCATCCTGATTGCATGTTCCATCAATTTCAGACTGCAGAACTTGGTAAAAATCTACAATTTCTTTATCTTTGGCCTTAGTGGTTGGTGTGTAAATTTGAATAATAGTCGTATTAACTGGTCTTCCTTGTAGGCGTATGGATGTTATCCTATCACTGACAGCATTGTACTTTAGGATAGATCTTGAAATGTTCTTTTTGACGATAAATGCAATGCCGTTCCTCTTCAAGTTGTCATTCCCAGCATAGTCGACCATATGATTGTCCTATTCAAAATGGCTAATACCAGTCCATTTCAGCTCACTAATGCCTAGGATACGGATATTTGTGTGTTCTATTTCATTTTTGATGATTTTCAGTTTTCCTAGATTCATACTTTGTACATTCCACCTTCCAATTATTAATGGATGTTTGCAACTGTTTCTTTTCATTTTGAGTCATGCCACATCAGCAACTGAAGGTCCCGAAAGCTTGACTCCATCTACATCATTAAGGTCATCTCTACATTGAGGAGGCAGCTCTTCCCTCGTCATATTTTGAGTGACTTTCAACCTGAGGGGTTCATTTTCTGGACTATATCAGACAATGTTATGCTGCTATTCATAAGGTTTCACTGGCTAATTCTTTTCAGAAGTAGACTTCTGGGTCCTTCTTCCTAGTCTGTCTTAATCTGTAAGCTAAGCTGAAACCTGTCCACTATGGGTAACCCTGCTAGTATTTGAATACCAGCGGCAAAGTTCCAGCATCACAACAACACAGAAGCCCCCACAGTATGATAAACTGACAGATGCTTGGGGGATATCATACGTGAAGAAAGCAAGAGATCATTAAAAAGACAGGAAAGAAAGAAAAGACCAAAACGGATGTCAGAAGAAACTCTGAAACTTACTGCTGAAGATCGAGTAGCTAAAGTGAAAGGAAACAACAATGAAGTAAAAAAGCTGAACAGAAGATTTCAAAGGGCGGCTTGAGAAGACAAAATAAAGTATTATAATGACATGTGCCTAGACCTGGAAATAGAAAACCAAAAGGGAAGAACACACTCTGCATTTCTCAAGCTGGAATAACTCAAGAAAAAATTCAAGCCTCAAGTTGCAATATTGAAGGATTCTACAGGGAAAATATTAAATGATACAGGAAGCATCAAAAGAAGATGGGAGGAATACACAGAGTCACTATATCAAAAAGAATTTGTCGATGTTCAACCATTTCGGGAGATAGCATGTGATCAGGAACCAATGGTACCGAAGGTAGAAATTCAAGCTGCACTGAAGGCATTGGCGAGAAACAAGGCTCCAGGAATTGATGGAATATGAATTGAGATGTTTCAACAAATAAATGCAGCACTGGAAGTGCTCACTGGTCTCTGCCAAGAAATTTGGAAGAAAGCTACCTGGCCTACCGACTGGAAGAGATCTATATTTATGCCTATTCCCAAGAAAGATGATCCAACCGAATGCAGAAATTGTCAAACAATATCATTAATATCACACACAAGTAAAATTTTGCTGATGATCATTCAAAAGCTGCTGCAGCAGTGTATCGACAGGGAACTGCCAGAATTCAAGCTGGATTCAGAAGAGGACATGAAACAAGGCATATCATTTCTGATGTCAGATGGATCCTAGCTGAAAGCAGAGAATACCAGAAAGACATGTACCTGTGTTTTATTGACTATGCAAAGGCGCTTGACTGTATGGATTATAACAAATTATGGATAACATTGTGAAGAATAGGAATTCCAGAACACTTAATTGTGCTCATGAGAAACCTGTACATAGATCAAGAGGCAGTTATTCGAACAGAACAATGGGATAGTGTGGTTTAAAGTCAGAAAAGGTGTGTATCAGGGTTGTATCCTTTCACTATACCTAGTCAATCTGTATACTGAGCAGATAATCTGAGAAGCTGGACTATATGAAGAAGAACGGGGCATCAGGATTGGAGGAAGACTATTAACAACCTGCATTATGCAGATGACACAGCCTTGCTTGCTAAAAGTTAAGAGGACTTGAAGCACTTACTGATGAAGATCAAAGAGCATAGCCTTCAGTATGGGTTACACTTCAACATAAAGAAAACAAAAATCCTCCTAACAGGACTAATAAGCAACATCATGATAAATGGAGAAAAGACTGAAGTTGTCAAGGATTTCATTTTACTTGGATCCACAAACAACACCCAAGGAAGCAGAAGTCAAGAAATCAAACGACAGATTGCATTGGGCAAATCTGCTGTAAAAGATCTCTTTAGAGTATTGAAAAGCAAAGATGTCACCTTGAAGACTAAGGTGCTCTGGACTCAAGCCATGGTGTTTTCAATTGCCTCGTATACATGTGAAAGCTGGACGATGAATAAGGAAGAGCAAAGAAGAATTGATGCCCTTGAATTGTGGTGTTGGAGAAAAATACTGAGTATACCATGGACTGACAAAAGAATGAACAAATCTGTGTTGGAAGAAATACGATCAGAATATTCCTTAGAAGTAAGGATAATGAGACTATGTCTAACATACTTTAAACATGTTATCAGGAGGGATCAGTTCCTGGAGAAGGACATCATGCTTGGTAAAATAGAGGGTCAGCAAAAAAAGAGGAAGACCCTCATCGAGATGCACTGACACAGTGGCTGCAACAATGGGCTTAAGCATAACAATGATTATGAGGATGGGGCAGGATTGAGCAATGTTTGGTTGTACACAGGGTCGCTATGAGTCAAAACTGACTCCAGGGCACCTACCAACAACAAGGTCTAAAGTTTAAAATATATGCATACATATTTACTGTCACTCTGAGAATGTGGTTTATTTGATAGCTTGGATAAATATTTATGTACACTGCATTATGCATTTGAATTTAATATAGAATCAATTTAAAATATTTCTAGTTGTGATACAGCTGACAGATCAAATACCAAATAGGGGTATTGCTGTAAGAAAGAGCATTCAGCTGGATATCCTTAGGTAAAATGATATTCTCATATGAGTTTCCCAACATCAAATATATCAACTTTTTATCAAAAGGCCAATTTGGAACACTTCCATTTTCAAATTATTCATCTTCTCCAAATAGCCAAATAGAATTACGATAAACCCAGGAAATAGTACAGTGATTGAAACTCTAAACATTAGAGGGTAGAAAAGAAGCATTCTCTTGCTCTCAAATAGTAATGCCTTACATTATTAAATATTGCCTTTTTTGCTTTAACATGAACAATCTCATCTGAGTTTCTTTTAATAAATACCCCATTTTGTAGATGAGAAAATTGAATCACTGCATAAAATTGTACAACTAGGATGGGTTGGAGCTAGGGCCAACATCAGAAGCATGTTCTACTTCCTACTTTAGGGTCTTCTGATACATCAAACTTTCTCTAGTATTTCCAGAAGTAAATTATTTGCAAATTATAAACTTTGTGGTAAATGAAGCAAACCATTCACCATCAGGACTAAATGTTTACAAGTTATTTAATTATTCAAAACCTAGAGATTACTTTTGTTATTGTAATAATACAATTTAATAGTTCCAGCTTTGTTGCCTTTCTCCTCTTGAAGTAGAATGGAAAGAAAGGGAATAGAAGGAATGAAACAAGTAAGAGTGAATAAAGAAAGGAAGGATGGGAGAAAGAAGGGAAGGAAAGAAAGAAGGAAGGAAGGAAGGGGGTTAAAAAGGAAGGAAGGGAGGAGGGAGGGGAGAAAGGGAGAAAGAAAGAGAGGAGGGAGGAAGGAAGGACACAGAGAAAAAATGATTGTGACATTGTTCAGATTTATCATTTCATCAATATTAAATATAAATTACCCAGACGATAGAAAGTCTCTGTTTTATTCACTAAGACAGAAGACCCCTAATCTGTAGTCTTTTAAAAATTTTTTTTTTTTGTCCTTTAAGTGAAAGTTTACACTTCAAGCCAGTTTCTCATACAAAAATTTACACACACATTGCTATGTGACTGTAGCTGTTCTCACTATAGTGTGGCAGCACACTTCACCTTTCTACCCTGGATTTCCTACGTCCATTCAACCAGCTCCTGTCCCGTTTTGCTTTCTCATCTCACCTCCAGACAGGAGCTGCCCATTTAGTGTCATGTATCTACTTGAGCGAAGAAGCACTCTCTTCATGAGTATCACTTTATGTCGTATAGTCCGGTCTAATCTTTGTCTGAAGAGTTGGCTTCGGGAATAGTTTCAGTTCTGGGCTAACAGAGAGTCCAGGGGCCATGTCTTCCAGGGTCCTTTCAGTCTCAATCAAACCATTAAGTCTGGTCTTTTTACTACAATTTGAGTTCTTCACCCCACTTTTCTCCTGCTCCATCAGGGACTATCTGTTGTGTTTCCTGTCAGGGCGTCATTTATGGTAGCCAGGTATCATCTAGTTCTTCTGGTCTCGGGATGATGGAGTCTTTGGTTTATGTGGCCCTTTCTATCTCTTGGGCTAATATTTTCCTTGTGTCTTTGGTGTTCTTCATTATCCTTTGCTCCAGGTAGGTTGAGACTAATTGATGCATTTTAGATGGCCGCTCGCTAGCTTTTAAGATGCCACTCACCAAAGTGGGATGCAGAACATTTTCTTAATAAATTTTGTTATGCCAATTGACCTAGATGTCTCCTGAAACTATGGTCCCCAGGCCCCTGCCCTGCTACTGTGTCCCTTGAAGTGTGTGATTGTATTCAGGAAACTTATTAGCTTTTAGTTTAGTCTAGTTCTGATGACTTCCCCTGTATTGTGTGTTGTCCTTCCTTTCAGCTAAGATAATTCTTATCTACCGTCTAGTTAGTGAATACCCCTTTCCCTCCCTCCTCACTCTCGTAACCATCAAAGAATGTTTTCTTCTGTGTTTAAACCATTTCTTGAGTTCTTATAATAGTGGTCTCATACAATATTTGTCTTTTTGAAATTGACTACACTCAGCGTAATTTCTTCCAGCTTCGTCTATGTTATGAGATGTTTTGCAGATTCATCATAGTTCTTTATTTTGAGAAGTATTAAATTGTGTGAAGAAATCATAATTTGTTTATCCATTCGTCCATTGATGGGCATCTAGGTTTTTCCTCTTTTTGCTGTTGTGAACAGTGCTGCAATGAACATGGGTGTACATGTATCTATTCGTGTGATCGCTTTTTTTTCTCTAGGATATATTCCAAGGAGTAGGATTGCTGGATCATATGGTATTTCTATTTCTAGCTTTTTAAGGAAGTACCAAATCAATTTCCAAAAGGATTGTACCATTTTACATTCCCTCCAGTGGTATATAAGTGTTCCATTCTCTACACAACCTCTCCAACATTTATTATTTTTTGTTTTTTGGATTAATTCTAGCCTTGTTGGGGTGAGATGATATCTCATTGTAGTTTTTATCTGCATTTCTCTAATGGCTAATGATTGTGAGCATTTCCTCATGTATCTGGTAGCCATCCGAATGTCTTCTTTGGTCAAGTTCCTGTTCACATTTTTTGCCTATTTTTTAATTGGGTTATTTGTCTTTTTGTTGTTGAGGTTTTGCAGTATCTTATAAATTTTAGGGGTTAGATGCTGATTGGATTTGTCATAGCCAAATATTTTTTCCCAGTCTGCAGGTTGTCTTTTTACTCTTTTGGTGAAGTCTTTTCATGATCATAAGTGTTTGATTTTTAGGAGCTCCCAGTTATCTAGTTTCTCTTCTGGTGTTTGTGCATCATTAGTAATGTTTTATATTCTGTTTATGCCATGTATTAGGGCTCCTAGCATTGTCGCTATTTTTTCTTCCATTATCTTTATCGTTTACAATTTTATATTTAGTTCTTTGATCCATTTCGAGTTAGTTTTTGTGCATGGTGTGAGGTATCGGTCTTGTTTCAGTTTTTTGCAGATGGATATCCAGTTATGCCAGCATCATTTGTTAAAGAGACTGTTCCAGTAGTTTTCTTGTGGATTCTTTCGAGTTTTCTGTGTGTAAGATCATATCATCTGTAAATAGAGATTCTTTGACTTCTTCCTTAATGATTTGGATGCCTTTTTTCCTTTTTTTGCCAAATTGCTCTGGCTAGGACCTCCAGCACAATGTTGAATAAGAGTCGTGATAAACGGCATCCTTGTCTGGTTCCCCTTTTCAAGGGGAATGCTTTCAGACTATCACCATTTAGGATGATGTTGGCTGTTGGCTTTGTATAAATGCCCTTTATTATGTTGAGGAATTTCTCTTCTATTCCTGTTTTGCTAAGAGTTTTTATCATGCTTGGTGTTGGACTTTGTCAAATGTTTTCTGCATCAATTGATAAGATCATGTGGTTTTTGTCTTTTGTTTTATTTATGTGATGGATTACATTGATTGTTGAACCATCTCTGCATACCTGGTATGAATACCACTTGGTCATGGTGATTTACTTTTTGATGTATTGTTGAATTCTATTGGCTAGAATTTTGTTGAGGATTTTTGTGTTAATGTTCATAGAGGATATTGGTCTGTAATTTTCTTTTTTTGTGATGTCTTTACCTGGTTTTGTTAGCAGGGTGATGCTGGCTTCATAGAATGAGTTTGGGAGTATTCCATCCTTTTCTATGCTCTGAAGTACCTTAGTAGTAGTGGTGTTAACTCTTCTCTGAAAGTTTGGTAGGATTCTCCAGTGAAACCATCTGGGCCAGTGCTTTTTTCTGTTGGAAGGTTTTTAATTACCTTTTCAATCTCTTCTTTTGTTACGAGTTTATTTAGTTGTTCTACCTCTGTTTGTGTTAGTTTAGGTAGGTATTGTGTTTCTAGAAATTTGTCCATTTCCTCTAGGTTTTCAAATTTGTTAGAGTTTAACTTTCATAGCATTCTGTTATGATTCTTTTAATTTCACCTGCATCTGTTGTGATATTGCCCATCTCATTTCTGATTCATATTATTTGCTTCCTCTCCTATTTTTCTTTTGTCAGTTGGGCCAGTGGTTTATGATTTTTTCTTCTTTTCAAAGAACCAACTTTTGGTTTGCTAACTCAACTGTTTTTCTATTTCATTTATTTCTGCTCTAATTTTTATTATTTGCTTTCTTCTGGTGCCCGAGGGCTTCTTTTGCTGCTCTCTTTCTATTTGCTCAAGTTGTAGGGTTAATGTTTTGATTTTGGCCTGTTCTTCTTTTTGGATGTGTGCATTTATTGCTATAAATTGAGCTCTGAGCACTGCTTTTGCTGTGTCCCAAAGGTTCTGGTAGGATGTGTTGCCATTCTCATTTGATCTTGTGAATTTCTTTATTCCATCCTTTATTTTTCTATAACCCAGTAGTTTTTGAGCAAGGTGTTGTTCAGTTTCCATGTGCTTGCTTTTTCTGTTACTGATTTCTACTTTTATGGCTTCATGTTCAGAAAAGATGCTTTGTAATATTTTGATGCTTTGGATTTTGTTAAGGCTTGCTTTATGGCCTAATATGTGGTTATTTCTGAAGAATGTTCCATGTGTGTTGGAAAAGACAGTATATTTGGCTGCTGTTGGGTGGAGTGTTTGGTATAGTCTATGAGATCAAGTTGGTTGATTGTGGCATTTAGCTCTTCCATGTCTTTATTGAACTTCTTTCTGGATTTTCTGTCCTTCACTGAAAGTGGTGTGTTGAAGCCTCTTACTAATATTGTGGAGCTGTCTATCTCTCCTTTCAATGCTGTTAGAGTTTGTTTTATGTATTTTGGAGCCCTGTTGTTGAGTGCATAAATATTTATTATGATTATATCCTCCTGGTGTATTGACCCTTTAATCATGATATAGTGTCCTTCCTTATCTTTTGTGGTTGATTTTGCTTTAACGTCTATTTTGTCAGATTAATATTGCCACTCCTGCTCTTTTTTGAGTGTTGTTTGCTTGATATATTTTTTTCTATCCTTTGAGTTTTAGTTTGTGTTTTTGAGTCTAAGGTGTGTCTCTTGCAGGCCGCATATAGAAGGATCGCGTTTTTTAATCTATTCTGTTACTCTCTGTCTAATTATTGGTGCATTTAGTCCACTTATGTTCAGTGCAATTATTGATAGGTATGAGTTTAGTGCTGTCATTTTGATGTCTTATTTTGCGTGTTGTTGACAGTTTCTTTGTTCCATTTAATTTTCTGTGTTGAGTCATTTTTCTTTATGTATTTTCTTTTCATCTTTTTCATTGTTGTTCATTTTGTATTTCCTGTGTCTTTATAGTTTTCTTGTCTTTTTATTTTCATGTGTAGGATTGTTCATTTCCTTTGTGGTTACCTTAATATTTACTCCTATTTTTCTAAGTTTAAACCAATCTTTTATTTCTTTATGTTGCCTTAACTTCCCCTCCGTATGAAAGATCTATGACTACATTTTTTAATCCCTCTTTTTTGTTATAATGTTGTCATCTTTTACATATTGACATCTCTGTTTCCTTATTTTCAGCATTTTAGCTTTGATTTATTTTTGTAACTTCTCTAACTGGGTTGATATTAGGTTGCTCTGTCCTGTGTTCTAGTCTTGGGTTGTTGTCTGATGTTATTGATTTTCTAACTGGAGGATTCCCTTTAGTACTTCTTGTAATTTGGGTTTGGGTTTTGCAAATTCCCTAAACTTCTGTCTATCTGGAAATGCCCTAATTTTGCCACCATATTTGAGAGACAGTGTTGCTGGATATAAAATTCTTGCTGGCAATTTTTTTCCTTCAAGGCTTTATGTATGTCATCCCATTGCCTTCTTGCCTGCATGGTTTCTGCTGAGTGTTCCAAGCTTAGTCTTATTGACTCTCCTTTGTAGATGACTTTTTTTTTTTATCCCTAGCCACTCTTAAAATTCTTTCTTTATCTCTGGTTTTGCTAAGTTTGATTATAATACATCTTGATGATTTGCTTTTGGGATCTACCTTGTATTGTTTTTGATGAGCATCTTGGATAGATATCTTCTCATCTTTCACGATATCAGTGAAGTTTTCTGCCAACAAATCTTCAACAATTCTCCCTGTATTTCCTGTTATCCCCCCTGTTCTGGTACTCCAATCACTTGTAGGTTATTCCTCTTGATAGAGTTCCACACAATTCTTTTATCTGAGTTTTCCTCAGATAAGTTGGTGTCAAGTGCTTTACTTCAATATCACTAATTCTGACTTCCATTGCCTCAATTCTGCTCCTATGACTTTCTATTGAGTTGTCTAATTCTGAAATTTATTGTTAATCTTCTGAATTTCTTTTTACTGTCTCTCTATGGATTCTTGCAGCCTGTTAAATTTGTCACTGTTCTCTTCTATAATCTTCTTGATTTCCTCTATTTCTTTGTCTGTATATTCCTTGGCTTGTTCTGCATTTTGCATGATCTCCTTACTGATTTCTTGAAGAGTTCTGTATATTAATCTTTTGTATTCTACCTCTGGTAATTCTAAGTTCTCTTCCTCTGGAAGATTTCTTGATTCTTTGTTTTTGGAGTTTGCTGAAGCCATCATGGTCTGCCTCTTTATGTGATTTGATCTTGACTATTGTCTCTGAGCCATCACTCTTGTGAGCTCTTTTGATTATTGGTGCCTTTGAAGGTCTAACGTACTGTCACTAGATGGTTAGATCTGTTACTAGGTCTGTGAGCCCAGGAGTCTGTTTACTTTTCTTTTACGGATTCAGCTCAGGTGTCCATATAGTCGGTCACCAAATGTATGCTGCAAGCTCCCACATACAGTCCTAGACAGGCAGGGATGATTGGAGTAAGTACAGGTATCTGGTTGCAGTAGGGGGTCATGCACTGAGCAAGGCAGGGGACTGACAGCTGCCCCTTAGTGTCTGGGAGGAAAATGTGTCCCTGTTCCCTAGAGTGTGTAGGTGGGTGGGTTTTGCAGCCAGACTATAGGCACCCAATGTTGTTGGCTGTAAGGACTGGGAGTCCCCATTTATTCTTGGACCCCTGTCACAGGTGGCTAGGTGGCATGGGTGGAGCCACCAGTCCTCAGGCTCCTGATGTGGGTAGGTGAGGACCCTGCTTAATGGGCAGAGTGCTGTCAAATGTCACAAACCTGCTACTCCAACATATAGCTGAAGTTAGGCTTCAGGTATATACTCTGTTATGCTGTGCTAATGAGGACCTACTCTAGTGAAATGGGCCCACACAGGTCTATGCAGGGGTGAAAGGCATTCAAAGTCCATGGACCCCTTATGCCTATGCCTAGATGAAGGAGCTGTGCCTGCCCTGAGTTCCTGGATTTAGGGGAGCTGACAGATTACTTTTTCCCATTTGTTAATTTTTTCCCTATCCAAGGCCAGGAGAATGGTTCAGGGTGCGTGACAGGTCCTACATCTGGCCCAGGGGAAATGGCAATCGCTGAAGCCTGCCTGAGACCCAGTGCAGATTTGGAAGGTGGGCAGGTAAATGGAGAGAGGTTCTTCCCAAAAAAGAGTGTTTTTCCATCTGCGCAGTAGGTTAAATGCATGTACTTATCTTTTGTCAGTTAAGCGTGCTTTTCACTGGCTCTGGAGGCCTGAGCATACTCTCTGCCACTCACTCTTTCCTGATATGGAAAACATGTTCTGAATACCACTGCCCTCCTCACAAAGCACACCAGCTGATCTGGCCCCCAGGGTGCCTGCTCCCACTGGGGCAGGTCTGGCAACTCCTCGCTGCTTCCACACCATCTCTCCCTCCTCCTGCCACTCAGTCAGATTCCTCAACTTTACATTTGATGTTCTTGGCTGCCAGATTGTAATATATAATTGATTCACTTGTTTTTTCAGGTCTTTGTTGTAAGAGGGACCACTGGAAGCATCTGACTACTCCGCCATCTTGGCTCCACCTCCATAGGAGTTTTTTGATAACCTCTGTGAAAACCATCAGCTAGCCCTTGAGAAAGCTCTCTCTTAGCACCAACTGTCTCATTTCACCTAGAAATTATTTTCAGACAAAATCTAAGAACTTTATTTCATTATTTACAGGTTTTTTAAAAAATACTACGTGTATAGCATGAAAATAAATGCTATTCTCCAGTTCACTAATTCTACAATGAATGCTTTGTGATTCTATTAGCAAAATATTCCCAAGCTGATGGATAGAAGTCCTGGGAAATTATACAGATGTCTGCTTATCAAATTAATCTTGCTTATAAATTAAGAAGTTGTTGAAGCACAGTAATTATTTAACATGCATAGCTACTTCAATGGAAGCAGAGAGATAGTCTCTAGACTGATAAACTAAGTATAGTTGAGTATGAGAAAACATCATGTTAACAAAATGTTAAAGTTTTCTCTGTGCTGCATAGTATGTCTATTGTAAATACAATTTATTTGCAGCATTTTAAAATTACAGCAGAGACCCAAGTTATTTTTATGATTTGAAACCTTGAATGTCTTCACAATTTTTGCCAGATATATAGGTGACTCTGAAGGCTGAGGAAGATCTAAGACTACAGCCCTCAGTATGGATTACACCTCAATGTAAAGAAAACAAAAATCCTCACAACTGGACAAATAAGCAACATCATGATAAACAGAGAAAAGATTGAAGTTGTCAATGATTTCATTTTATTTGAATCCACAACCAATGCCCATGGAAACAGCAGTGAAGAAATCAAATGGCATGTTACCCTGGGCAAATCTGCTGCAAAAGAACTCTTTAAAGTATTAAAAAGCAAAGCTGTTACTTTGAATACTAAGGTGCGCCTGACCCAAGCCATGATATTTTCAATCGCTCCATATGCACGTGAAAGTTGAACAATGAATAAGGAAGAATAAAGAACTGATGCTTTTGAATTATGGTGTTGGTGAAGAATATTGAATATACCATGGACTGCCAGAAGAACGAACGAATCTGTCTTGGAAGAAGTACAACCAGAATGCTCCTTAGAAGCGAGGCTGGTGAGACTTCCTCTTATGTACTTTTGACATGTTATCAGAAGGGACCAGTCCCTAGAGAAGGACATCATGGTTGGTAAAGTAGAGGGTCTGTGAAAAAGAGGAACACCCTCAAAGAGATGAATTGACACAGTAGCTGCAGCTATGGACTCAAACATAGAAACACTTGTGAGGATGGTGCAGTACTGGGCAGTGTTTTTGTTGTTTTGAACGTAGGGTCACTACGAGTCAGAATTCACTCAAGGGCACCTAACAACAACAAGAACATAGACAACGCTAAAGAACATATCCATCATTCGTCTGTCAGTTTGTTGTGCTGTAGTGGCTTGCATTTTGCTATGAAGCTGGAAGCTATGCCACTGGTAATTCAAACACCAGCAAGGTCACCCTTGATGGACAGTTTCACCTGAGCTTCCAGTCTATAGGAAGAAAGACTTAGGGATCTACTTCTTAAAATTAGCTAATGAAGACCCTATGTATTACAACATAATATTATCTGATATACACTGCCAGAAGATGACCATCCTAGGTTGGAAGGCAACGATAACATCTTGCATGCCAGCAATCATGAGGATGGTGGGACTGGGCAGCATTTTGTTCTGGTACATTGGCTAACCATGATTTGGAGCAGAATCCATGGCAACTAATAACAACAACTACAAAGAACATATAATTTGTCTTGTCTATTTTTGAACTTTTAATGATGGAATCATACTATGGGTGGTTCCATGACGCACTCCTCCCAACATTATGTTTTTGGGAATTGTGCGATTTCAATTTATAGTTGTAGTTAATTCATTTTCACTGTTGTGTATTATTACACTTTATAGATACAGTAAATTGTTTATTCATTCTACAATTGATCAGCATTTTAACTGTTAACTTTTTGTTTGTTTGTTGCAAACACGGAGCCCTGTTGGTACAGTGGTTAAGAGCTGGGCTGCCAATCAAGATGTTAGCAGTTCGAATCCACCAGTTGCTCCTTAGAAACCCTATGGGGCAGTTCAACTGTGTCCTATAGGGTCACTATGAGTTGGAATTGACTCAAACGCAGTAGGTTTTGGTTACTAATTGCAAACACTACTCCCTTGTCAATTGTCTTCTACACATGTGCAAAGACCTCTTTAAAGATTTAAAAAGCAAAGATGTCACCTTAAGGACTAAGGTGCACCTGACTCAAACCAGAGTGTTTTCAATCCAGTGTTTCTTTCTGTTGTACATAGGGTCGCTGTGAGTTAGAACAGACTCAATAGCACCTAACAACAACACATGTACAGGATTTTCCCTAGCATATACACCTAGGAGTGAAATTGTGCTTATTCAACTTTACTGCGTGTTGATAAACTCTCTTTGAAAGTGTTTGCACCAAATTTCACTTAGTAAGCAGTAGATGATTGTTCCCAATGCTCCACATTCTTGCCAACACTTGATGTGGTAAAATAGCATGTTATTGAGATCTCACTGTGCACTTCGGGGATTGCTAATGAGTTTGAGCGTATTTTCAAGTATTCAAAGGTCGTTCACGTACCTCTTCTATGAAATGCCTGCTTGTCTTGTTGTCCAAATTTAATTGGTTGCTTCCTTTTTTTCTTTTTGATTAATAGGTAAGATAATAATCTTTTGTTGGTTATGTACGTTGCAGAATTTTTCTTAGTTCTTAGTTTATATTTTGTGGTCTTTTTGGTGTTTTGTAATTATAAGAAGATCTTAATTTTAATCTAACTATAGGTTTTACCAACCTTTTCCTTTATGCTTTGTATCTTCTGTTCTTCTTTAATAAACTCTTCCTTGCCAAAGATCATAAATTGTCCTGTAATGATTATAGACATTCCCTTTCCCATTTAAGTCTTTATTCTATCTGGAATTGGTTCTTTGGATGATGTGAAGCAGAGAGCTAATTTGACATATTTTTCCCCAAGTGGATAAACAATGACTCCACCACAATTTTTTGAAAAACACATTTCTTTCCATTGATCTCCACTTCCAACCATACTATAAATTAAATTGACTTTTCATATACACTCATGATAATTTCTATACTGTCTATTATGTTCCATTTACCTAGGATTCTATCCTTGAGCCAATACCAAACTGTTAAAACTGCTATAGTTTATAGTAATTTTTGTTATACTAAGTCAAATCTTCTTCATGGTTTTTGTTCACCCTTTACTTCTTTAAGTAATTTTTTTTTTAAAAAAGAAAAAGCTAGTTTGTAAAGTTCCAGAAAGATCTTGTGGGGCAATATTGATTAGAATGTGCCTGGGAAGAAGAGGCAAGTTTATTATATTGACTCTTCCTAACTAAAGATATGGATATATCTCCATATTTAGTGTTCTATAATATCTTTAAATAAATATTATAATCTTTTCCATAAAGGGTTTAGACTGTCTTTTTAGGCTTATTCCTAGATAACATTTTTTTTTTTTTTCCTCTCTGTATATAGTAAATGGAAACCCTGGTAGGGTAGTCGTTAAGAGCTACAGCTGCTAACCAAAATGTCAGCAGTTTGAATCCACCAGGCTCTCCCTGGAAACCCTGGGGCAGTTCTACTCTGTCCTATAGGGTTGCTATGAGTCTGAATCAACTTGATGGCAATGGGTTTTGTTTTTTGTATATAGTAAATGGTTTCTTTAAAAATTATATTTTCTAATCAAGTTACTTTTATTTTGCATATTGGTTTGGTATCCATTATTCTTGCTGAAGTCTTTTATTAATTCTCATATTTTACCAGGAGTCCTTGAGGGGTACAAATGTTTAAGAGCTCAACTACTATCAAGAAGTTTGGCAGTTTGAACACACCCAGAGGCATGTTGGAATACAGGGCTGGTAATCTGCTTTCAAAAAGTCACAGCATTGAAAACCCTGTGAGGCAGTTCTACTCTGCACACACAGGGTGACCATGAGTCAGAATGGACTCAATGGCAAATAACAACAATAGTAACAAAAGCAACAGCAACAGCAGTGGCAACAACATTTTACCTGTGGGTTCATTGGTGATTTTTAGTAACAATCATATCATCTACAATACATATATATGTATCATACATTCTTTTTAATCACTTCATTTCTTTTCTATCTAAAAGTGCTAATTAGGATCTCCAGCACAAGGGAGAGTAAAGTGGTGAGAGTGGGCATCTTTGACTTGCCCTGATATTAAAGGAAATGATTTCAAGATTTCACCTTTTAATGTAATATGTGTCTTAGATATTTTTGTAGGTGTCCTGTATCAGCTTAAGGAAGTTCTTGTCCTTTTTATGTCTATTTATTTGTTTTTAAGTCTTGAATGGATTGGATGTGTTTAATTGACCACCAGTCACTTCAAGTCAATTCCGACTCATAGCAATCCCACATATATCAGTACAGAAATTTGTTCCACAGGATTTTCAGTGGCTGATTTTTCAGAAGTAGATCATCAGGTCTTTCTTCCAAGGCACATCTGGGTCTATTCAAACCTCTGTCTTTTCATTTGGTAGCTGTCTTAGTCATCTAGTGCTGCTGCTCCATCAACGACTGTCTGTTGTGTTCCCTGTCAGGGCAGTCATTGGTGGTAGCCAGGCACCATCTAGTTTTTCTGATCTCAGGCTGATGAAGTCTCTGGTTTATGTGGTCCTTTCTGTCTCTTGGGCTACTACTTTCCTTGTGTCTTTGGTGTTCTTCATTCTCCTTTCCTCCAGGTGGTTGGGACCAATTGATGCATCTTACTTAGATGGCCGCTTGCAAGCTTTTAAGACCCCAGGCCATTCACCAAAGAAGGATGCAGAACTTTTCATTAATAAGCTTTGTTATGCAAATTGACCTAGATATACCCTAAAAGCATAGTCCCCAGACCCCTGCCTCTGTTACTCTGTCCCTCAAAGTGTTTAATTGTATTCAGGAAACTTCTTAGCTTTTGTTTAGACCAGTTGTGCTGACTTCCCATGTAGTGTGTGCTGTCCTTCCCTTCACCTAAGATAATTCTTATCTACTATCTAGTTGGTAAATAACCCTCACCCTCCCTCCCCACCCTCATAACCATCAAAGAATATTTTCTTCTGTGTTTAAACCTTTTCTTGAGTTCTTATAATAGAGGTCTTATACAATATTTGTCCTTCTGTGATGGACTAAATTCACTCAGCATAATGAGTTCGAGCTTCCTCTATGTTGTGTTTCAAGACTTCATTCTTGTTCTTTATCGTAGCATAGTATTCCATTGTACGGACATACCATAATTTGCTTATCCATTTGTCTGTTGATGGGCACCTAGGTTGTTTCCATCTTTTTGCTGCAATTAACACTAATGTGCATATATCTATTCGTGTGACGGCTCTTATTTCTCTGGGATATTTTCCAAGGAGTGGGATTGTTGGATCGTATGGTAATTCTATTTCTAGCTTTTTAAGGAAGCACCAAATCTATTTCCAAAGTGGTGGTACCATTTTTACATTCCCACCAACAGTATATAAGTGCTCCAGTCTCTCCACAACCTCTCTAGCATTTATTATTTTGTGTTTTTTTGATTAATGTTAGCCTTCTTGGGTGAGATATCTCATTGTAGGTTTGTCTGCATTTCTCTAATGGCTAATGATCGTGAGCATTTGTTCATGTGTCTGTAAGCTGCCTGAATATCTTCTTTGGCGAAGTGCCTGTTCATATCCTTTGCCCATTTTTTAATTGGGTTATTTGTCTTTTTGCTGTTGAGGTTTTGCTGTATATTGTAGAATTTAGAGATCAGATGATGATCGGATTTGTCATAGCCAAAAATATTTTCCCAGTCTGTAGGTTGTCTTTTGACTCTTTTGGTTAAGTCTTTTTTTAAAATTGTACTTCAGGTGGAGGCTTACAAAACAAATAGATTCTCATGAACCAGTTGCACACATATTGTTTTATGACATTGGTTAACAACCCCACAAAATGTCAACCCTCTAACTTCTCAACCTTTTTTTTTTTTTGGTGAAAATACGCATAGCCAAAGATACACCATTTCAAAAATTTCTACATGCACAGTTTAGTGACATTGACTACGCTCTTTCAACTGTGCTGTTATTGTCACTTAAGATGAAGGCTTACAGAACAAAATAGTTTCTCATTTAACAGTTACTACAAATGTTGCCCTATGACAATGGTTAACAATCTCACAACACATCAACAATATCCTTAGTCTACCTTGGGTTCCCTATTACCAGCTTCCTTGTCCCCTTCTGCCTTATGGCCCTTGTCACTGGACTACTGTACCTCATTAGTCTCATTTGGTTTTAAGGGGCTGTCCACTCCCAGGCTGAATGGTGAACCTCGGAGATAACTTCACTACTGAGATAAAAGGGTGCCTGGGGGCCATACTCTTGGGGTTTCTCCAGTCTCCTTTAGGCCAGTAAATCTGGTCTTTTTTTTTGTGAGTTAGAATTATGTTCTACATCCTTCTCCAACTCTGTCCAGAACCCTGTGTTGTGATCCTGGTCAGAGCAGTCAGTGGTGGTAGCCGGGCACCATCTAGCTGTACTGGACTCAGTCCGGTGGAGGCCTTGGTAGCTGTGGACAATTAGTCCTTTGGACTAACCTTTTCCTTGTATCCTGTTCTCTTCATTCTCCCTTGCTTCTGAAAGGATAAGACCAGTGGAGTATCTTAGATGGCCGCTCACAGGCTTTTAAGACCCCAGACACTACTCACCAAGGTAGAATGTAGAGCATTGACTTTATAAGTTGTGTCATGCCAGTTGAGCTAGATGTTCCCCGAGACCATGGTCCCCACAGCCATCTGCCCAGCAATTCAGTCCCTCAGGGAGTTTGGATGGGTCTGTGGGGCTTCCATGACCTTTCCTTGTACAAGTTGTGCTGGTATCCCCTGTATTGTGTACTGTCTCACCCTTCACCCAAGATACCACTAATCTATTGCCTAGTTAGTATTTCCCCCCCCACCCCTCCCATCCCTGGTAACCAACCAAGATTGTTACATTTTGTGTGTGAACTTTTTCATGGGTTTTTACAATAGAGGTCTCATACAGTATTTGTCCTTTTGTGACTGACTTATTTCACTCAGCATAATGTCCTCCAGTTTCATCCATGTTATGAGATGGTTCACAGATTCATTGTTGTTCTTTCTTGTTGCATAGCACTCCATGTGTGTATGTACCATAGTTTGTTTATCCATTCATCTGTTGATAGGCATCTAGGTTGTTTCCATCATTTTGTTATTGTGAACAATGCTGCCATGAACATAGGTGTGCATATATCTATTCGAGTGACAACTCTTATTTCTCTAGGATATATTCCTAGGAGTGGGATCGCTGGATCGAATGGTATGTCTATTTCTAGCTTTCTGAGGAAGCGCCATATGATTTTCCAAAATGGTTGTATCATTTTGCATTCCCACCAGCAGTGCATAAGAGTTCCCATCTCCCCGCAGCTCCTCCAACATTTGTTATTTCCAATGTTTTTGATTCGTGCCAGTAATGCTGGGGTGAGATGGTATCTCATTGTGGTTTTAATTTGCATTTCTCTAATGGCTAGTGATCGCGAGCATTTCCTCATGTGTCCGTTAGCCATTTGAATGTCTTCTTTGGTTAAGTGTCTGTTCATTTCCCTTGCCCATTTTTAAATAGGATTATTTGTCTTTTTGTTTTAGAGGTGTTGGATTTTCTTATAGATTATGGAGATTAGATCTTTGTCTGACTTGTACTGTCCAAAAATTTTTTCCCAGTCTGTAGGTTCTTTTTTCACTCTTTTGGTGAAGTCTTTTGAATAGCATAGCTGTTTGATTTTTAGAAGATCCAGTTATCTAGCTTATCTATGGGGGTTTGTGCATTGATGGTTATGATTTATATCCTGTTAATGTCGTGTATTAAGGCCTGTAGTGTTGGTCGTATTTCGTCTTCTCTGAACTTTATAGTTTTAGCTTGATATTCAGGTCTTTGATCCATTTTGAAGTAGTTTTTGTATACAGTGTGAGGTATGGGTCCTGTTTCATTTTTTTGCAGATGGATATCAAGTTTTGCCAGCACCGTTTGTTAAAAAGACTCTGGTTTCCACATTTGATGGACTTTGGGCCCTTTTCGAAGATCAAGTGACTGTAGGTGGATGGATTTACATCTGGGTTCTCAATTCTGTTCCATTGGTCAATGTATCTGTCATTGTACCAGTACCAGGCTGTTTTGACTGCTTTAGCTGTATAGTAGGTTCTGATGTCAGGTAGTGTGAGTTCTCCAACTTTATTCTTCTTCTTCAGTAGTGCTTTACTTATTCAGGGCTTCTTCCCTTTCCATATAAAGTTAATGATTAGTTTTTCCATCTCTTTGAAGAATGTTATTGGTATTTGGATCAGAATTGTGTTGTATTTGTAAATTGCTTTGGGTAGAGTTGTCATTTTCACGATGTTGAGTCTCCCTATCCATGAGCATGGTATGTTTTTCCATTTACGTAGATCCCTTTGGGTTTCATGCAGTAGTGTTTTGTAGTTTTTTTGTATAGGTCTTTTACATCCCTGGTCAGATTTATTCCTAAGTATTTTATCTTTTTAGGGGCTATTGAAAATGGTATTGTTTTCCTGATTTCCTTTTCATCGTTCTCCTTATTGGTGTATAGGAATCCAACTGATTTTTGAATGTTTATCTCGTATCCTGCTACTCTGCTGAATCTTTCTATTAGTTCCAGTAGATTTCTTGTGGAGTCTTTAGGGTTTTCTGTGTATAGTATCATATCATCTGCAAACAGGGACAGTTTGACTTCTTCATTACCAATTTGGATGCCCTTTATTTCTTTTTCTTGCCTTATTCCTCTAGCTAGAACTTCCAGCACAATGTTAAATAGGAGAGGTGATAAAGGGCATCCTTGTCTTGTTCCTGTGTTCAAGGGGAATGTTTTAGCCTCTCTCCATTAACAATTATGTTGGCCGTTGTTTTTTCATAGATGCCCTTTGTTATGTTGAGAAATTTCCCTTCTATACCTATTTGATTGAGAGTTTTTATCAGGAATGAGTATTGGACTTTGTCAAATGCCTTTTCTGCATCAATTGAGATGATCATGTGATTCTTTTCTTTCCTTTTATTTATGTGGTGGATTACGTTGGTTGATTTTCTAAAGTTGAACTATCCTTGCATAACTGGTATGAATCCTACTTGGTTGTGGTGTATTATTTTTTTGATATGATGCTGAATGCTATTGGCTAGAATTTTGTTGAGAAATTTTGCATCTATAGTCGAGAGATATTGGTCTGTAATTTTCTTTTTTTGTGACGTCTTTGCCTGGTTTTGGCATCAGGGTTATGCTGGCTTCATAGAATGAATTTGGAAGTGTTGCTTCCTCTTCTATTCTCTGAAATAGCTAGAGTAGTACTGATACAAGTTCTTCTGTAGATGTTTTGTAGAATTCTCCAGTGAAGCCATCTGGGCCAGGGCTTTTTTGGGTTGGGGTTTTTTTTTATTACCTTTTCAATCTCTTCTCTTGTTATGGGTCTGTTCAGATTTTCAACACCACTTTGTTGTAGTTTGGGTAGGCCTTGTGTTTCTAGAAATTTATCCATTTCCTCTAGGTTTTCAAATTTGTTGGAGTATAGTTTTTCATAATATTCTGCTATAATCCTTTTTATTTCAGTTGGGTCTGTTGTAATGTCCCCAATTTCATTTGTTATTTGGGTTATTTGTGTCCTCTCCTGTTTTCTCTTGTCAGTCTGGCCAGTGGTTAGTTGAATTTGTTGATTCTTTCTGTTTTTCTGTTCTCTATTTCATTTATTTCTGCTCTGATCTTTACTATTTCCTTCTAACGGAGGTTGTGGGCTTTTTTTGCTTTCTCTTTTTATTTGTTTGAGTTCTGTAGTTAATGTTTTGATTTTGTCCCTTCTTTTTTGATATGTGCATCTATTGCTACAAGTTGTCCTCCGAGGACTGCTTTTGTTGTGTCCCAAAGGTTTTGGTAGGATGTGTTTTCATTCTCATTTGATTTTAGGAATTTTTTGATTCCATCTCTGATTTCTTCTATTACCCAGTGATGTGTAAGTAAGGTATTATTCAGTTTCCATGTAATTGAGTTTTTTTCCTTGCTCTTTCTATTGTTAATTTCTACCTTGATGGCATTGTGGTCAGAGAAGATACTTTGAATTATCTCAACGTTTTGGATCTTGTTGATGATTGCTCTGTGGCCTAAGATGTGGTCTATTCTGGAGAATGTTCCATGTGCATTGGAAAAGAATGTGTACTTTGCAACTGTTTGGTGGAGTGTTCTATACATGTCTATGAGGTCAAGTTGGCTGATTGTGCCCTTTAGGTCCTCTGTATCTTTGCTGAGTTTCTTCTTAATTGTTCTGTCCTTTACAGAGAGTGGTGTGTTGAAGTCTCCTACTATTATTGTGGAACTGTCCATTTCTCTTTTCAGTGTTGTTAGAGTTTGTTTTATGTATTTTGGAGCCCTGTCATTGGGTGTGTAGATGTTTATTATGGTTATGTCTTCATGATGGATCGTCCCCTTAATCATTATATAGTGTCCTTCTTTGTCTTTTATGGTAGATTTTGTTTTAAAGTCTATTTTATCTGAGATTAGAATTCCCACTCCTGCTCCTTTTTGGTAGTTGTTAGCTTGATATATTTTTTTCCAACCTTTGACTTTTAATAAATTCACATCTTTATTTCTGAGGTGTGTCTCTTGTAGACAGCATATTGATAGATCCTGTTTTCTTATCCATTCTATCACTCTCTGTCTCTTTATGGGTGCATTGAGTCCATTTACATTCAGTGTAATTATTGATAGATGTGAGTTTGTTGTTGTCATTTTGTAGTGCTATTTTTTGTGGTGCTGAACTTTTCTTTATTCTTCTTATTCTCTTGTGCTGAATTACTTTTGTTTGTGGATTTTTTTTTCATTTCTTTTGTTTTTGTAGGTTTTGTTTTTGCTGAGACTTTATCTTTTTCCTCTTTTTTTTATGACTATGTTTGTTAACTTTCTTTGTGGTTACCATGAATTTTACCCTTATCTTTCTAAGTTTGAAGCAGTCTATCATTACTTGGTATCGCCTTGCCTTCCTCTCCATTAGAAAGTTCTATACCTATGCTGTTTATTCCCTCTTTTATTGTTTTGATGTTGTTGTCATTTACTGATTAACTGCTTTGATTCCCTGTTGTATTTCTTTTGGTTTTGGATAGTTCTGGAGAGTTCATTTCATAGGTTGGTATCTGGCTGGTACGATCCTGCGCCTTAGGTTCTGCGTGTGAGCTGAAGCTGTTTGTCCTCAGATCGAAGAACTCCCGTTAATAATTCTTGTAAGTTTGGTTTGACTTTTACATATTCCCTTAGTTACTGTTTATCTGTAAATGACCTAATTTCACCATCAAATTTGAATGAGAGTTTTGCAGGATATATTATTCTTGGCTGACAATTTTTTTCTCTCAAAATTTTATATATGCATCCCATTGCCTTCTTGAATGCATGGTTTCTGCTGAATAATCTGAGCTTAGTCTTATTGTTTCTCCTTTGTATGTGACTTCTTGTTTTTCATGAGCTGCTCTCAGGATTCTTTGTTTGTCTTTGGTTTTGGCAAGTGTGAATATGATATGCCTTGGTGATTTTCTTTTGGGGGTGTCTCTTATATGGGGTTCGTTGAGCTCTTTGGATGGCCAGCTTTTCATCTTTCATGATATTGGGGAAGTCTTCTGTCAGGAGTTCTTCAATGATCCTCTCTGTGCTTTCTGTTTTCTCCCCCTGTTCTAAAATTCCAATCACTCGAAAATTTTTGCTTTTGATTGTATCCCACATAACTCTCAGGGTCTCTTCACTTTTATTTGTTCTTTTTTGAATTTTCCTGAACAGGGTTGTATCCAAGTGTTTGTCTTCAATTCCACTGATCTTGTCTTCCACTGTTTCAAATCTGTTTCTCAGCCCTTCTATGACACTGTCCATTTCTGAAATCTTGTTGTGTATCTTTTGGATTTCTTATTGTTGTCTTTGTATAATTTTTAGTTGTGAATTTATTTCTCATTTTGTTCCTGCATTATTTTCCTGAATTCTTCCACTTTTTTTGTCTGTATTTTCCATTAATTTGTCTATGTTTTCCTCATGTTTGTCAGCTTTTTGCCTCAGCTCTTGTAGAATTCTGAGTATTAGAGATTTGGATTCTCTATCTGGTAGGTCTAGTGGATTTTCTTCCACCTGAGAGTCATCTGATGTTTTATTTTGGATGCCTACTGGAACCATCCTGTCTTGTTTTGTAAATGTTTTGATTTTATCTGCTGTCTTTGGGGCATTCAGTAGTTATTTTCCTCATTTATTGATTGTAGATTTGTTTGTTTAATCCATTTTTAAAAAAAAAAACTTTGTCTATTTCTGAGCAGGCAGAGTGTGTGTTCTTTGTTGTTTGCTCTTCTGTGGGGACAATACTTTTCACCTCCTTCTCCAATTGGCATGGTCAGTCACTCAGATATGGTATGGCAGGGCAGGTGTAGCTGAAGAGGAGTTACTGGGACGGGTTGTTTGTGGCACTTACTACAGCCACCTGGGCGGGTCAGTAATCAGTGCAGGGGAGGTTCCAGTAGGCCATGTCTGCGCTGCTTGGTAGCTTGATGTCAAGCACACAGTGCAGGTAGGCAGGATGCAGCAGGGAGATCGTTATATGTGGAGCTAAGATGGATATGGGAGAGAAGAGAGAGGAACAGGAGCCAAAAACATACAAACAAACAAAAAAGAATGCTAGGGGAGCTTGCCGTTGGAGTGGAGAGATGAGAGACTATGAAATGGAGACAAACACTAAGGGGAAGAGGAAGAAAAAAGAAGAAAATAATTTGTAAATAAAAATCGGAAAGGTTAAAGGACCACAAAGTTCCCAGGGATCCCACCAGTGCATGTATGACGTCTGGGGATGTCGCTCTCAGGTGTTTCAGTACAGCCTGGCTAGAAGGCACAGAGGTATACAACGCTAGGTATTCAGGGAACAGAAAGAGAAGGAAGATATAGAGAGACGAGAAACTGAGCAATGAAGAAAGACAAAAAGGGAAAAAGAGGGAAAAGAAAACAAAATAAATTAAAAAAAAAAAAAAAAAAAGAACAAGAAAGGCCCCCAAAAAACAGAAAAAGAAAACCAACGAAAAAAGAAATGCTTTCAGGGATCCCTCTGCATGTCTGTGCAAGTTGAGGGGGAAGTCTCCTTGCCATGCAGCACCGCCTGGCCAGAAAGGGCTCCTAACTCAGGAAAAGGAAAAGAAAATAAACAAACAATTCAAAACAAACAAACGAACAAAGGCCCCGGGATCCCACCAGTGTGGTAGCCCAGACCAGGCAGCAGCTCCACACTCGAACAGAGCTCCACAGCCCCTTAGGAAGAAGCAAAGATGGCTCATGGAGCCAGGTATTTGAGCGAAAGGAGCGGGAGGTGGTGAGAGGTAAGGAAGAAATCAAAAGAAGCAGGAAAAAAAAAAAAAAGCAACACTAGCAGCCAACAAATGGCAGTCAGAGAGCCAGCTAGTGCGGGCTGGTGTTTCTTGGGTAAGAGACTGTGTCCGTGGGAAGCAGAGGGGGCCGAGTGTGGGTGAAGAAGAGTAGGGAGTGGGAAAGTGTATATCATAAATTAGCGGAGCTCTGCAGCCACTCAGGAAGAAGCAAAGATGGCACACGGAGCCAGGTATTTGAGCGAAAGGAGGGGGAGGTGGTGAGAGGTAAGGAAGAAATCAAAAGAAGCAGAAAAAAGCAACACCAGCAGCCAACAAATGGCACTCAGAGAGCCAGCCTATTCGGGTGTGTAGAATCCAAGCAGCCAGTGTTTCCCGGACAAGAGATTGTGGCCGTGGGAAGCAGAGGAGACTGAGTCGGGGTAAAGAAGGGGGGGGTGGGAAAGCGTATATCGCAAATTACTGGTTGTTTTGTCTCCCGCTGGATGCTGCGTGAGGCTGCTTTCTCGTACCCCGTTTGCTGGTCTCCGATAGGAGTCCAAGATGGCGGATCCGAGCTGTGTTAGCTGGTAGGGGACTTCTTCATGACTCTCTCCTTGCTCTCCATTCTCTGTCAGTTTTCTCACTCTATTTGGTGTTTGGCTGAGTTCTTTATCTCTTCATTTGATGTTTTAGGGTTTCAGGATTGTTGTATTCTCTGTTCGGCTTAGTTTTTCAGATCTTTGATGTGGAGGGACGGCGTGGTGCTTCTGCCTAGAGCACCATTTTGCTGGAACTCCCCTTGGTTAAGTCTTTTGATGAGCAAACGTGTTTGATTTTTAGGAGCTTCCATTTATTTAGTCTCTCTTCTGGTGCTTGTGCATTGTTACTTATGGTTCATATTCTATTTATGCCATGTATTAGGGCTCCTAACGTTGTCCGTATATTTTCTTCCATGATCTTTATCGTTTTTGATTTTATATTTAAGTATTTGATACATTTTGAGTTAGTTTTTGTGTATGGGATGAGGTATGGGTCTTGTTTTAGTTTTTTGCCGGTGGATATCTAGTTCTGTCAGCACCATTTGTTAAAGAGATGGTCTTTTCCCCAATTAATGGACTTTGGGCCTTTGTCAAATATCAGCTCTTCATAGGTGGATAAATTTATGTCTGGATTCTCACTTCTGTTCCATTGGTCTATGTATCTGTTGTTGTACCAGTACCAGGCTGTTTCGACTACCATGGCAGTATAACAGGTTCTAAAATCAGGTAGTGTGAGGCCTCCCACTTTGTTCTTCTCCTTGAGTAATGTTTTACTTATTTGGAGCCACTTCCCTTTCTATATGAAGTTGGTGATCTGTTTCTCCATCTCATTAAAAAATTCGATTGGAATTTGGATTGGGATTGTATTGTATATGTAGATCGCTTTGGGTAAAATTGACATTTTCACAATTTTGAGTCTACCTATCCATGAGCAGGGTTTGTTTTCTGCTTATGCAGGTCTCTTTTGGTTTCCTGCAGTAGTGTCTTGTAGTTTTCATTGTGTACATCATTTATGTGTCTCTTTAGATCTATTCCTAAGTATTTTATATTCTTGGGGGCTATTGTAAATGGTTTTGATTTGGTGATTTCCTCTTCCAGGTGTTCGTTGTTGGTGTAAAGGAATCCAACTGATTTTTGTGTGTTTATCTTGTATCCTGAAACTTTGCTGAAATCTTCTATTAGTTCCAGTAGTCTTCTTGTGGATTCTTTCAGATTCTCTGTGTATAAGATCATATCATCTGCAAATAGAGATACTTTGACTTTTTCCCTACCGTTTAGAATGCGCTTTATTTCTTTTTCTAGCCTAATTGCTCTGGCTAGGACCTCCAGCACAATGGTGAATAAGAGTCGTGATAAACAGCATCCTTGTCTGGATACCATTCTCAAGGGGAATGCTTTCAAAGTCTCTCCATTTAAGATGATATTGGCTGTTAGCTTTGTATAAATGCCTCAATGATATTGAGGAATTTCTGTTCTATTCCTATTTTGTTGAGAGTTTTTATCATGAATGGGTGTTGGACTTTGTCAAATGCCTTTCCTGCATTAATTGATAAGATCATGTGGTCCTTATCTTTTGTTTTATTAATGTGATGGATTACATTGATTGTTTTTCTAATGTTGAACCATCTCTGCATACCTGGTATAAATAACACTTGATCATTGTGAATTATTTTTTTGATATGTTGCTGAATTCTATTGGCTAGAATTTTGTTGATGATTTTTGCATCAATTTTCATGAGGGATATTGGTCTGTAATTTTCTTTTTTTGTGTGGTGTCTTTGCCTGGTTTTGGTATCAGGGTGCTGCTGGCTTCATAGAATGAGTTTGGGAGTATTCCATCCTTTTCTGTGCTCTGAAATATCTTTAGTAGTAGTGGTGTTAACTCTTCTCTGAAAGTTTGGTAGAATTCTGCAGTGAAGTCATCTGGTCTGGGAGTTTTTCTAATTATCTTTTCAATCTCTTCTTTTGTTATGGGTTTATTTAGTTGTTCTACCTTTGTTTGTGTTAGTTTAGGTAGGTAGTGAGTTTCTAGAAATTTGTCCATTTCCTCTAGGTTTTCAAAGTTGTTAGGGTACAATTTTTCGCAGTATTCATTATGATTCTTTTAATTTCATTTGGGTCTCTTGTGATATCACCCATCTCGTTTGTTATACGGGTTATCTGCTTCCTCTCCTGTTTTTCTTTTGTCATTTTGGCCAGTGGTTTATCAATTTTGTTGATCTTTTCAAAGAACCAGCTTTTGGTCTTTTTAACTCTTTCAATTTTTTTTCTATTCTCTATTTCATTTAATTCTGCTCTAATTCTTATTATTTTCTTTCTTCTGCTACCTGACGGCTTCTTTTGCTGCTCTCTTTCTACTTGTTCCAGTTGTAGGGTTAATGTTTTGATAATGGCCCTTTCTTCTTTTTGGATGTTTGGATTTATTGCTGTAAACTGACTTCTGTGCACTGCTTTTGCTGTGTCCCAAAGGTTCTCGTAGGATGTGTTTTCATTCTCATTTGAGTCTATGAGTTTCTTTATTCCATCCTTAATTTCTTCTATAACCCAGTAGTTTTTAAGCAAGGTGTTGTTCAGTTTCCATGTGTTTGATTTTTTTCCTTGCTTTTTGTGTTGTTGATTTCCACTTTTATGGCTTTATGGTCAGAAAAGATGCCTTGTAATATTTCGATGCTTTGGATTTTGTTAAGGCTTGCTTTATGGCCTAATATGTGGTCTATTCTGGAGAATGTTCCATGTGCATTGGAAGAGAAAGTATACTTGTCTGCTGTTGGGTGGAGTGTTCTGTACATGTCTATGAGATCAAGTTGGTTTGATTGTAGCATTTAGCTCTTCTGTGTCTTTGTTGAGCTTCTTTCTGGATGTTCTGTCCTTCACTGAAAGTGGTATGTTGAAGTCTCCTACTACTATTGTGGAGCTGTCTTTCTCTCTTTTCACTGTTGTTAGAGTTTGTTTTATGTATTTTGGAGCCCTGTCATTGGGTGCATAAATATTTATTATAGTTATGTTCTCCAGGTTTATTGACCCTTTAATCATTATGTAGTGTCCTTCCTTATCCTTTGTGGTGGATTTTACTTTAAAGTCTGTTTTGTCCGAGATTAATATTGCCACTTCTGCTCTTTTTTGAGTGTTGCTTGCTTGATATATTTTGTGTCTTTAAGTCTAAAGTGTATATCTTGTAGGCAGCATATAAATGGATCATGTTTTTTTATCCAATCTGCCACTTTCTGTCTCTTTATTGGTGTGTTTAGTCCATTTATATTCAGTGTAATTATTGATTGGTATGAGTTAGTGCTGTCCTTTTGATATCTTTTTTCGTGTGATGTTCACAGTTTCTTTGTTCCACTTAATTTTCTGTGCTGAGTGTTTTTCTTTATGTATTTTCTTTTCATTGTTGTTGATTTTGTGTTTGCTCAGTCTTTATATTTTTCAATTTTTTCAGTTTGACTTGTAGGATTGTTAGTTCCCTTTGTAGTTACCTTAATGTTTACCCGTATTTTTCTAAGTTTATATCAGTCTTCTATTTCTTTATATCACCTTGACTTCCTCTCCATTTAAAAAATCTATGTCTATATTTTTTAATTCCCTCTTTTTTGTTTTAATGTTGTCATCTTTTACATATTGATGTCTGTTTCCCTATTTTAAGTGTTTTAGCTTTGATTTACTTCTGTGACTTCCCCATCTAGGTTGATATCTGGTTGCTCTGGCCTGTGTTCTAGTCATGGGTTGTTATCGGATGTTACTGATTTTCTAACTTGAGGACTCCTTTTAGTATTTCTTGTAATTTTGGTTTGGTTTTTGCAAATTCCCTAAACTTCTGTTTATCTGGAAATGCCCTAATTTTGCCATCGTATTTGAGGGACAGTTTTGCTGGATATATAATACTTGGCTGGCAGTTTTTTTCCTTCAGGGCTTTATATATGTCATCCCATTGCCTTCTTGCCTGCATGGTTTCTGCTGAGTAGTCTGACCTTATTCTTATTGACTGTCCTTTGTAGATGACTTTTTGTTTATCCCTAGCCATGCTTAAAATTCTCTGTTTATCTTTGGTTTTGGTAAGTTTGATTATAATATGTCTTAGTGACTTTCTTTTGGGATCTACCTTGTGTGGGGTTTGATGAACATCTTGGATAGATATCTTGTCATCTTTCAAGATATCAGGGAGGTTTTCTGCCAACAAATCTTCAACAATTCTCTCTGTATTTTATGTTATCCGCCCTCTATTTTGGGACTCCAATCACTTGTAGGTTGTTACCCTTGATAGAGTCCCACATAATTCTTAGGGTTTCTTCATTTTATTAAATCCTTTTATCTGATTTTTCCTTAAATAAGTTGGTGTCACATGCTTTATCTTCAATCTCACTAATTCTGACTTCCATTGCCTCAATTCTGCTCCTATGGCTTTCTATTGACTTGTCTAATTCTGAAATTTTATTGTTAATATTCTGGATTTCTGATTGTTGTCTCTCTGTGGATTCTTGCAGCCTGTTAAATTTGTCATTATGCCCTTCTCTAATCTTTTTAATTTCCTCTATTGTGTGTTCTGCATTTTGCTTAATTTCCTTCCTAATTTCTTAAAGAGTTCCTTATGTTAATCTTTTGTGTTCTGCCTCCAGTAATTTTATTTTGAGAGCTTGCTGAAACTATCATGCATTGCCTCTTTATGTGATTTGATATTGACTGTTGTCTCCGAGCCCTCAATAAGTTATTATATTAGTTTGTTTTATGTTTGCTTACTGTGTCCTAGGTTCTTATTTTGTTTTGATATGCCCAAATAGGCTGCTTGTGTGATCTAGTTTGATTACTGGCACTTTTCAAGTTGTAATGTCCTGTCACTAGGTGGTTAGAGCTGTTACTAGGTTTGTGAGCTCAGGAGTCTGCCCACTCCTTCTGTATGGAATTAGCTCAGGTGCCCAAGTAGATAGCCACCAAGTGTGTGGTGTAGGCTCTCATTACAGTCCTAGACAAGCATGGGTGATTGACGTAGGCACAGGAATCCAGCTGCAGCAGGGGGACACACTCTGAGCAAGGCAGGAGGCTGACGGCCACCCCAGACTGTCTAGGAGGAAGGTGTGTCCCTGTTCCCTAGAGCTCAGAGGTGGGTGGGTTTTACAGCCGAACTGTGAGTATCTAATGCTTTTGGCTATAAGGACTGGGGGTCACCTCTTATTCATGGGCCCCTATTGCAGGTGGCTAGGTGGCTTGGGTGGAGCCACCAGGCCCATGATGTGTGTAGGTGAAGACTCTGCTTAATTGGCAGAGCAGTGTCAAATGTCATGAACCTGCCACTTCACAGCTGAAACAATTGAAGTTAGAGTTCTGGTATATACCCTGTTGCACTGCAATAATGAGGGCCTACGCTGTTGAGATGGGCCCACAAAAGTCTATGCAGGGGGAAAGGCACTCAAAGTCTGTGGATCCCTTATGCCTGTGCCTTGGCTAAGGAGCTGTGCCTATCCTGGGTTCCTGGCTTAGTGAAGCCAGCATTTTATTTTTTCCCGTTTGTTAATTTGTTCACTCTCCAAAGCAGGGAGAATGGCTCTGGTCCTGTGACAGATCCTACTTCTGGCCCAGGGGACTAGGAAATTGCTGAAACTAGTCCAGGACCCAGTGCAGAGCAGGGAGCAGGGAGGTAAATGGGAGAGAGGTTTTTCCCTAAGGGAGGTGTTTTTGATCCGTGTGGTAAGCTGTACGCAAGAACTTATCTTTTGCTGATGTGGGCTGCTTCTCACCGGTTCTGGATAGCCATGTAGACTCTCTGGTGCTGGTTCTCTGCCAGTGTGGAAAATGCACCTCCCGAGCACTGTCGCTTGCCAGCTTCACCACTCATCCCTGAGCTGACCAGGCCTGAAGGGCTCAGGCTCTTGCTGGGTCAGGTCTGGCAACTCCTTCCTGCTTTTGAACCATCTCTCCCTGCCCCTGCCACTCAGTCTGGTTCCTCAACTTTGCCTTTAATGTTCAGGGCCCCCATATATAATTGAATCACTTGTTTTTTCAGGTCTTTGTTGTAAGAAGGTCCACCAGAAGCTTCTGACTAATCTGCCATCTTGGCCCCACCCCTGGCCATTTATTTTTTTAGTTTCTTCCTACACTGAAAATATTTTGAAGCTCTGGAGTTTTTATTCTTTTTTTTTAATCTTAGATTCTCCCTCAGTATCTTGCACAGTGTTAAGGGTGTAACAGGTGCTCCTTAAGTGTTTATGGAAGGAATAATATAATAAATGAAAATAATGAGTTTACCAAGGAAAATTTTCCCCTTGTGTACGTAGCTCTGCTTTCACAATTGCGTCAACGGAGATATTGCTTTAGAGGAAATAGACTTGATCCTGTTTCCTCAATTAAATACTACCATCTTAGGTGAGTTATCTGAGTGTTCTTTGTGAACAGAGAAAAATACTACAAGACACTTTCAGTAATATCCAAGCATTTGGGATTATTTATCTGTGAGCTTTTCATCAATTTCTTCCTTCCATCATGTTTTTTCCTAGTAAGCACTAGTGCTGAATCACGGTTTTAATTTTTTGTTGTTGCTGTTAACATTTCATCTGGAAGACAATGACTCTCTCAGTTATAGAAAAATATATTTCCTTTGCTAGATTAGTGAATTTTACGGTCTTAGTGCATTTTATTTTATTTTGGGTATCTTACGGTAATATAAATTGTCTGTTGTTTAAAATGGGGAGAAGATGAGTGGATTTTAGTTTATTTGTGAGATAGTTGCATTATGGTAGGCATAAGCACCCATAGTCGTTTAGTGTGCCATTGTGTTTTGTTGACAATATTACAAGAGAGGAAGAACTGTGTGGATGGTGAATAGACAAAGGGCAGACTATGGCCAATACTACAGACTGTCTCATCAAATCTATTCCAACCCATTATGTTCAAGAGACTGGACAATTAAAGCCATAGTCCTAGTAGGGTCAGGACTAGAATGAGGCAAGAGGTGCCAAGATCCCAAAATTAAAGGGAGCCTTTGCTCTCAGGCTTATGCGAGTGCAGGACTGGCACCTAAAAGTGAGTGTGTTCATAAATGCTTTGCTCTGACTGCCTCACTTGCCTCCCCCTTGTCCCAGCTCTGCTTTTTAGACTCCCTGACAGCTCAAGTTCTGCATGTATCTTAGTTTCCACTAAGCAGGCAAATCCTTGTGAGATTTAGAAGCCAGAAGTGATGCGGAGTCACCTCTTGTGGGAATTCTCCTGTTCTTGCTGGGAAGCAAGTATGAGGAGGAGTCTGGGTTTTCTTCATTAGCTTTATCAGAGATTCCAGTAACTGGTTCCAGATTTGCAGGCATTGAGAGGAAGAATGCAGGCAGCATGCAGGGCATCCATTTTGCGGGCATAAAACTCAGTTGAGACGTGAGCTCCTGAAGCTAGTAATTGGGGTGGCATCTTCTTTATTCCATGCATTCAGGTAAGGTGGTGAGGTCTCAGAGCTAAGAATTTAATGGCAACATCTTGATCTCACACTTCAGCAGAGCTGGATGGTCCTGGAGCCAGGAGCCAGAGTAGCAACTTCCTGGCTCCCAGGCTTCCTCATCAGGAAGAGACATGCACTCTTTTAGTGGCCAATTCTATGACAGTATTCTAGAAGTAATCTTGGATGTTCAGCTCACAACCTGTCCTTCTAACCCTTCCAAAAATTTTTTGGCAAGTAATTTCCTTTCTACCCTTCTGATACCTGCAACAGAACCTTGACTGATGTAGAGAATAACTGTTTTATCCCAACAAAAGAAAAAGAAATGACTGAAATAGAGTTTTCTTGTATATTGTCATGATTGACTAGAAACACATGTTTACTCAGGAAATATGTATTTATTTTCAATTTTTCACCATATTACACATATGATATATATTAGTTTGAACTGATAAAGTGGGAATTAACTTTAAATCATGCAGAGAAATTAATTAATGAATCAATAATACTGTAGTTATTAATGATTAGAAATCAGCTCCTGAGTCTAAGAGATACAAAATACATGGCAAAACTGCCCTAAAGAACCTGCAATTGCTGTCATTTTTAAGAAAATAAAAAAACTCGATAATGAGGGGAAATAAGATTGTCCTCCAAGAAGGCAAGAATTATCTGTGAGATCCAATATATATTAATTATATATCCAGTGTATAATGATTCAAGACATATATATTCAAAGTTATCTTAATATATTAATAATTATAAAGAAAGAATATTTACTATCTATGCAAAGGCATTCGACTGTGTAGATCATAACAAATTATGGATAACATTGCCAAGAATGGGAATTAGAGAGCACTTAATTGTGCTCATGAGGAATCTGTACACAGATCAAGGGCAGTTATTCGAACAAGCGAGAGGATTCTGCACGGTTTAAAATCAGGAAATGTGTGTGTCAGGGTTGTATCCTTTCACCACACCTATTCAATCTGTATGCTGAGTAAATAATCCAAAAAGCTGGACTCTGTGAAGAAGAACAGGGCATCAAGACTGGAGGAACATGCATTAACAACCTGCTTTATGTAGATGACACAACCTTGCTGGCAGAAAGTGAAGAGGACTTGAAGCAGTTATCGATGAAGATCAAAGACTACAGCCTTCAGTATGGGTTGCACCTCAACATAAAGAAAACAAAAATCTTCACAACTGGACCAATAAGCAATATCACGATAAATGGAGAAAAGATTGAAGTTGTCAAGGATTTCGTTTTTCTTGGATCCACAATCAACACCCATGGAAGTGGCAGTAAAGAAATCAAAAGACGCATTGCGTTGGGCAAATCTGTTGCAAAAGATCTCTTTAAAGTGTTGAAAAGCAAAAAATGTCACCTTGAAGACTAAGGTGTGCCTGACCCAAGCTATGGTATTTTCGATTGCTTCATATGCATGGGAAAGCTGGATGATGAATAAGGAAGATCAAAGAAGAAATGACACTTTTGAATTGTGGTGTTGGCGAAGAACATTGAATATACCATGGACTGCCAAAAGAAGGAACAAATCTGTCTTAGAAGAAGTACAACCAGAATGCTCCTTAGAAGCAAGGATGGTGAGACTACATCTCACATACTTTGGAAATGTTATCAGAAGGGATCAATCCTTGGAGAATGGCATCATGCTTGATAAAGTAGAGGGTCAGCAAAAAAGAGGAAGATCCTCAACAAGATGGACTGACACAGTGGCTGCAACAATGAGCTTAAGCATAATGATTGTGAGGATGGTGCAGGACCAGGCAGTGTTTCTGTTGTACATAAGGTCACTATGAGTTGGAAGTGACTCAAAGGCACCTGACAACAACAACAACATAAGAAAAAATATATAAACTGGAAGAGGTGAAGGATTGGTCTGCCAAAGATAAATAATAAAAGAGTCACAGATGTAAGTGGCCATCTCCATCAAAACACTAGCTAGAGTACAGGAGTCTTAGTCATGGACCTTACAATAGATCCAATTTCCATCTCCTTGGAAAGATCATTCCCGTTATCATACAGACATATCAAATTATCTTAGTCTCGTGTCATTACACATCCAATCTTCCAATATCCTTTATTCTGTTTCCATGCCCACTTTTATGGATTGAATTAAGTCCCCTAAAAAGATATGTTGAAGTCCTAAACCACTGTACCTGTGAATGTGACTGTCTTCGGCTGGGTTTTCTAGAGAAGCAAAACTAGAAAAATGTATAACTATATATAGAGAGAGATTTATATCAAGGAAATGGCTCACGCAGCTGTAGAGGCTGGAATGTCCCAAGTCCATGGGTCAAAATAGAGGCTTCTCCTGATTCATGTAGCCGCAGGGGCTGGCGAACCCAAGATAGGCAGGTCAAAGAGCAGAACTTTTGCTCACAGCCTGCGGAGATCGATGAATACCAAGTTCAGCAGGCAAGATCACAGGTAAACTGCTAGCTCAAGTCCCAAGAACTGAAGGTCAAAAGAATAGGAGCCAGCTGCAGGATCCAGTGCGATCTAAAAGCTCCCAAGCCTTGCCAGAATGTCTGCTTATATTCTATGTGGGCCACATGCCCAAGGAAATTCCCTTTCAACTGATTGGCTATTCACAGCAGATTCCATCATGGTGGTGTTCACCTATCACATCTCAACAGGGAAGTGATCACAATATTACAGGACTGCCAAAACACTGAGAATCATGGCCCAGCCAAGTTGACACACAATCTTAACCATCACAGTGACCTTGTTTGGATATGACGCTGGATGTGTGTTACCCGTTAACTCAAAGTCATACTGGAGTAGGGTCCTAAAACAGTAGGACAGGTATCCTTATAAGAAGAGAAGAAACACAGACAGAAGTGAAGCCAGTCGTGTTAAGATGGAGACAGATATTGTCACAGCCAAGGAATGCCTAGGGCTGTCAAAGCTGGTAAAGATAAGAAAGGATCTTCCCTTAGAACATTTGGAAAAATCATGGCCCTGCTGACACCCTGAATTCCAACTTCTAGCCTCCAGAACTGGGAGACGATACATTTCTGTAGTTTAAAACCAAAACTTATACAATTTGTGGTATTATGTTAGGACAGCCCTAGGAAACTAATCCACCCAGCAATTGATATTCTAATTTTGTTTTGGATGAAGTGCACTGATAATGTTCACCTGATACTGTTCACTTAATGTTCATCTGTTTCATTGAAGTAGTTACATTTCTCATAATAAACTATGATACTGCAATACTTAATTTATTCATCACTTTTTAAACTCAGTTTATGGGACTATGTTCCCACAAATATATTATTTTATGAAAATCAAGATTTGAGATTATAAAGTTTAGGGTTAGAACCTGAACCACAGAAAGTTTACCTATGCCACTTTGAGAAGATGTCTCTTCTCAGACAACAACTGCACATTTCTGCCAAAAACAGGCACAAACCAGATGCTACAGTATAGCAAGTGAAATTAAAGGTTTTTATTTGTTTGTTTTTGTTTTCTACAACAAATTTTACTTTTCCAGGAGCATAAGAGAATGGCTCCTAGATGTCTTATTCTATTTAGTCTGATTTTCTACAGTTTCTAAAGCTATGCCCAAATTCCCTCCTTTTTCTATACAGGTATACTGAAATTTAATCCATATTATCTATGCTAGCTATCCTACGGTAGGCTATCCATGGTATACTGTATAGTTGAAAAATGGCAGCAAATATTTGCTATAAAATTAATTATTCTATATGATCTCTAAGGTGACACTTAACTATAAAAATTGAGGATATTTTGAGCGCTCGCCCACTCTTTAGGCTTCTGAATGCTTCCACATTATTGCTTTAACATTAAATCGTGAATGCTTTAAAATGAAATTTAATTTAAACTTAAAAATTATCTTAAACTTCTTTTTATTAACATGGGGCTTCATGAATCTTAGATGGTTTGTAAGTGCTTCTTGCTGATGATAAAACAAGTTTAATTTAATAAGAATATTCTAATATATGAATTGGATACTTTCATAATTTTCTTCTGTAGCCCAATTCGAGAAAAATTAATAACACTTTTTCAGTACTTAATTAATTTCTCTCTTTAAAAAAATTGGTCAGGGAAATTGTGATTCAATTTTGAACCAAGAGCAAGGTATTAAAATTTGGGCTTTGTAGCAAGGCAGTTCACCAATCTTCTAAAATATAGCTGATCCCAGGCCCTTTATAAGATAAAACAAAATATCATTCCATTCTCCAAATTTCTAAATAATTAATAACATCTCATAATTCTTGTTATAGTCATTTTGATTTAAAAAAGTGATTTTGCACTGTCTTAGTCATCTAGTGCTGCTCTGACAGAAATACTGCAAGTGGATGACTTTAATAAACAGAAATTTATTTTCCCATAGTCTAGTAGCCTACAAGTCCAAATTCAGGGCATCAGCTCCAGGGGAAGGCTTTCTGTCTCTGTTGGCTCTGGAGGAAGGTCTTTCTTATCAATCTTCCCTTAGACTAGGAGCTTCTCTGCCCAGGACCCCAGGTCCAAAGTACTCACTCTGCTCCTGGCACTGTTTCCTTGGTGGTGTGAGATCCCCAATTCTCTGTTTGCTTTCCTTTCCTTTTATCTCTTTTAAGATAAAAGGTGATGCAGGCCACACCCCAGGGAAACCTCATTTACATTGGATCAGGGATGTGACCTGAGCAAGGGTGTTACATTCCACCCTAATCCTCTTTAACCACAGACAGAGATTATGATTTATAACACATAGGAAAATCACAAAATGGAGGACAACAACTACACAATACTGGGAATCATGGCCTAACTAAGTCGACACATATTTTGGGGGGACACAATTCAATCCATAACATGCACCCACCATTTATTTGACTTTAATTTGTAAACAAATGTATTAGGTAGTCTGGGCAAGTGTTATTCATTAGTCTCATAACGTAGTTATAGAAAATGAGGCTCAGAAGATGTACTGGATTTACCAAAGTCACCTAGCTACTTAGTAGTGGCCCCAAGTCTGAATTCAGTTGTTTTTTCCTCTTAAATCAACTTTATTGATGTGTAATTTGCAAACATTAAAATGTACCCATTTGATACATATAATTTGATGATTTTTGACAAATTCGTACATCCATGTACCCACCACCACAATTAAGATATATAACATTTACATTAACCCAACAGGGTTTCTTATGCCCCTTTGCAATCAAACTCCACCACTCCTCCCCATCACCACTATCCTGGGCCCTAGGCAATCATTAGTATGTTTTTTGTCCCTGGATATTGGTTTTGCCTTTTCTAAAATTTCATGTAAATGAAATCATGCAGTATTTACATTTGTGTCTGGATTATTTTGCTTAGCATGTGTTCAAGCTCACCCATATTGTTGTATGTATCATTATAAATCGAGATCTTTGAGTTCTGGGTTATCACTACTTCCAGGGAACTGTATTGCAATGCTTCTTTCTGTTAACAGTTTTCAACAGCCTCAGTTATTAATTCACCTGAGCTAACAAAAGTGTCTTCTAATAACGTCCTCATTTTGAATCCCAATCCTATTATAAGAGCGCTCTTTGAAAACATACTATTTTGTCACCCCTTGCTTAAAGTCACATCGCCTAAGGCAGTAGATCTCAAAGTGTTCCATGGAAACTAACTGGATGGTGAGAGCAAAGTTGGGCAAGATGAGTTCTCATCTACCTCTCTGCCTTCAACCACAGCAAGTCAATGATTTGTCTGCTTTATATATAGGACTTTGTTGTAAAATTGTGACTGCAGAAAAAGTTTGTTACTTTAATATATTTGAAAGTAACTAGCCTAGAGAGCCCTGCTGGCACTTTGGTTAAGACCTACGGCTTCTAACCAAAAGGTCAGCAGTTCGAATCCACCAGCTGCTCCTTGGAAACCCCATGGAGCCTTTCTACTCTGTTCTACAGGGTTGTTATGAGTCGGAATTGACTCGATGACAACGGGTTTTAGTCTAGAGAACAAATCCGTTCTATAACCACTGACTGCTCCTCCAATCTGTATGTCATCTTGAATCCCACATCTTCAATCATTTTTCTTCCATTCACAAGTATAACTTGGGCTCCAACCAAACATAGCTACATATTGCCACCTTCACTCATCACTCTCACCTATTCCATTTGCCTAGAGTCGTTTTCTAACCTCAGTCTTTATCCATCTATTAAAAACATGTTCATCACTTAAAACGTTAAGCTTTGAGTGCACCTTATTTATGAAGTTTCTCTGACTTCATCCCTTAATATGTAGAAATAACAGCTCCCTATGTTGTGATCCCACCATTCCTTAAGTATATTATCACTTGAGACACTGCACTAGGTAAATTGTTTTTTCTACTTATTTCTATTTTCTAGTAATTATTTCTCCCTTGTTTATAAACATGTAATCGTATATGATTACCTTCTGAGCAGCTACTTTATGTGGCATTGACGCTACCCCATGGCCACAGTTAATTGATACGGAGGATTCATGGCCTAACTTAGGTCAATCAGAGACTCTTCCCAATTCCTGCCATCTAGCTATAGTCCATTGGTTCAAGATGGGCAAGTGACACAAAATGGTGACTCAGAGTCCATTATAAGTTCCCATTTTTGCTTAAGAATGTTCAGATTGTGATTTTGTTACTTGTAGCTAAAAATAGTCCTAAAAGATATAAACACTAACATACATTTATTTGTTTTTTCAGATCTATATTTTCCTTGGCTGCCTCCCTGGTCTTTATATCACTAACACCCAGCCCAATGCTTGCTACAAAATATGTGTTTAATAAATGTCTAAGGAGTGAATGAACAAATACGTGGATGAACAAATATGGCTGTGGAACAGAATAATCAAGGTGAATTTATAGCAGTTACTTTATTTAGTCAGAGTTCCTTAGTGACGCAAATAGTTAAGTGTTCAGCTACTAACTGAAAGATTTGCAGTGTGAACCCAACCAGAAGAAAGGCTTGGTGATCTAATTCTAAAAGATCATAGCCATTGAAAACCCTCTGGAGCACAGTTCTACTCTGAAACACATGAGTAGGAATGACTGGATGGCAAGTAGTTTTATTTTTTAAATTTATTTAGTAATTGAAAGCAAAACTATATATAAATTATATTTAAAAACTAATAAAAATTAACATAAAGTATATGATCAAATAAAGGCACAAAACAAGTAGATGGAGGAGGATTAAATAACAGAACAAGGTTCAAGATTTTGAAATTTCCAACGCCATAAGAGTCCGATGCTTTTGAATCTTGCAGAGGCACCCTTCTTAATTATAAAATGTTCATATATATATATATACAAATACAAAAAGTAGTATCCAGGAAGCCGCAAGAAGGTGAACCAAAAGCACAGAAGTAAGCATACTCACAGTTGGGCAGGTAAGAGGGAAAGTCATGCCATTTGTCTTTGATCTTTTACATAGATAAATGAGGCTTGCAAGCTTACTCTTTCCTGACTAATAGATAGTGGGAGCCTAGTTAAGATGCCAGGACATCTTCAGAAAGAAGAAACTTAAGGTTAAGTAATACACATCATTTAACACCTAGATTTTATTTATATATCATTAAAGCATCCATATAAATAATAATATGGAAAATATATTTCCTATATTTTATCCAGAAACCTTATGAATACACAAGGAATACCGGACACTGGGTATACAAAAATCAGTATAACAAAGACCCTATCCCTGAAGGCATAACAACTCTATGGGGAACATGGATAGAGAATAAAATTATAACACAATATGTTAAAGGGCTGTAAAAAGGTATGAATAAAGAGTAGCAGAAGTGACCTTAACACTCGTCAAAAGAAACTCTCAAAGAGTTTATTAAGGAAATTGAAGAATATGACCTATTCTAAGGAATCTTGACCACCATTCACATCTCTTCAGCTGAGCATAGAAAGTTTTATTGGCTGTCTCTTGCTCAACTCTATGTTTCATTGAGTAAAATGTCTACTAAGGGATGCTGGTGAGAAAGTACAATTCACTAAATAGAATGGAATCAAATTGTGAGAATGATTTAGGTCTTGTTATTTATTGCCATCACAAATGTTTATAGGGCATACTCTTGCACTTGATTATCTACAAGGTGTTCATTCTTATGAACTTAAATCTAAAGTTAACTGTTGATTTCTCTTATAGCAATTATGAGATACACTTGATAATTATGTATTGACCCATTCAGGTAGCTATTCACTTGTTTTGACAAATATAACATCTTAACTGCTTAAGAATAGTATCTTCACATTGAACCATCTTTGCATGAATTTCTTATTATTTAAGCCATGTTTTTTTAATACGCCATTTCCTTTAGAAAGTCACTCTTATATGCACATGAACTTACTGGAAAAGGAAGGCTCATTGACATTCTGGCAATGGCTAATGTGCTAATGTATCAAAGAACATCCTCTTCCAAGAAGGATGTAAAGGATTAGGACCCCAAATTGTTGAGTTTCTCTGGAAAAGAGGGAAAATAAGAGTCTTGAGTATGGAATGCCTTTCAAAAAAGGTAGATCCAGTTTGAAACAAAATATAACATCGCAGTTGGAAGGAAATCAAACTCAACTGATAAGAACAGAGAAACACAAACTATTTAGATTAAAAAGAACACCTTTTGTTTGCTTCATAATATAAGGTTATTATCCTTATCATCAATGTGCTTTAATCCAGCAGATTTTCAAATTCAGCTTTTATTTGTGCATAGATTATTTAGCTAAAAATTGCAACCAGAAATTTTATTATATGTAAAAAAATTCCTATATATCCTATTTAAATAAATCTATACATGTCTTTGAGGGACTGCTGCTGAAGTCTAATATATACCAGACGATATTGTAGGAATTGAATTGGATATATGATGGTGACTAAGAATGTCACAGTTCCCTGTACCTTACAGAAGCTTACAGTCTACTGGAAGACACAAGAAAATATAATGAAATATTTTCTATGAAAGGAAAAATACTGGAAATATTGGAGCATTAAGGCAACTTAAGCTTGATATGAAGGACTAAGGGATGAGGGGCTTTCAAAAAGAGTGACTTCTAAACTGAGACATAGAGTATGGACAAGAATAAACCAGGTGAACTCACCAAAGGAAGAAAGAGAAAAGGCATAGAGAACAACATGTGCAAATACCTAGCAAGAAGAAAGAAATATCAAATTCAGGGATCTGGAAGACATATGTATGGCTGGAGTTTGGGGTGTGAAATGGGAAAGTCAAAAAAATGAGACTTTAAGTGTATTGGTTAGGATTTTTTTTGGTGCAAGATACAGAAACACAGTGTTCTTAGCTTAAACAAGTAAATTATAGGGCTAATGTGATGTTCCGTAGATTCAAATGTCAAAGATCTTTTTGGCCTCAAGAAAGGAGTGAAATCAATACTTAAATGTTATCAAGAGTCCATCTTCGTCATTCATCTCTGCTCCACTTTTTGGGTTGGCTTCATTTCCAGACTCACTGCTGACAGTCTTTCTCTATTTGAGAGGCTAACCAGTTTTGTCCTTCCTTGCTTCTCATAGTGGGTACCCATGAAGTTGTTTGCTTAGCCCCTTGCCTTATCCTGAAAGAGCTCCTTTTGCAGTTATCATGGTGGTGATGGTAGAACCCAGAAGCCATTTTGTACCTAATTGAATGATGCAGAAATGGGCAGCTGACCCAAGATAAAAAATAAGAATTCCCTTCCCTGGCAAGTCTCTTGAATGGAGACAGTTTAAGTTTCATTGGTATCTTTGTCTCCTAGGGCTGTTGTCTTAGTCATCTAGTGCTGCTATAACAGAAATATCACTAGTAGATGGTTTTAACAAAG
The DNA here is from genome assembly GCA_030035585.1 of Dugong dugon. Lineage (NCBI taxonomy): Eukaryota > Metazoa > Chordata > Mammalia > Sirenia > Dugongidae > Dugong > Dugong dugon. The sequence goes on from CM057462.1 coordinate 98,776,143, forward strand.
AGAAATTTTTTCTCTCACACTCTAGGAGACTAGAAGTTTGAATTCAGGGCCTCAGCTCCAGGGGAAGGCTTTCTGTCTCTGTTGGTTCTGGAGGAAGGGCCTTGTCATCAATCTTCCCCTGGTCTAGGAGCTTCTCAGTGCAGGAACTTTGGGTCCAAAGGACATGCTCTGCTCTCAGAATTGCTTTCTTGGTGGTATGAGCTCTCCATGTCTCTCTGCTTGCTTCTCTCTTTTATATCTCACAGCCTCATCTTGTAGATTAAGTCTTGCCTTATTAACATAACTGCCTCTAATCTTGCCTCATTAACATCACAGAGGTTAGGATTTACACCATGTAGGAAAATCACATTAGATGACAAAATGGTGGACAGTCACCCAATACCAGGAATCATAGCCTAGCCAAGTTGACACACATATTTGGGAGACACAATTCAATCCATAGCAGCTGCCATAACAAAACACGAGAAAGTAGGTGGTTTTGAAAGACAGAAATGTACTGTCTCACAGTTTTGGAAACTAGAAGTCTAAACCAGGGGATCAACTCTAGGGGAGGGTCCACTCCCTTTTTTGTAGCGCCAAGTGTTTTTTGGGGTTCCTAGGCTTGTAGGCAGACCCTCATGTGGTCTCTTCCGCTTATGTGTGTCTATGTGGTCTATGTGTCTATTTTGCTTTTTTTAGAAGTCACCATTCAGAAAGGATTAAATTTAGGATCCACTCTACTACAGTATAACCTCATTAACTAACAAAAAACCCTATTTCCAAACAAGGTCACATTCACAGTTACAGGGGTTAGGACTTCAGCATACCTTTTTTGGAGGACACTATTAAATCTATAACAGTTAATACAGGACCACCATATCAGCATGAGGATTGTATAAGGAGCTCTTTCAGGATAAGGCAAAAGGCTAAGCAAACATCTTCATAGATACTCGTTACACTGTAATGAGCTGTATTGAGAAATTTGGACTATAGTATGTAAAGACATGGGTTCATCAAACTGTCTGAATTTATTTATTGAAGAAAACACACCAAAAATACTTTTGAACTAATGGGCTCTCTTAGTATATTTAAAAATTACAAAATTTTCATTTGCTTACAATTTCTCAGGAGCAAATTCACTGCCAAAGCAAGGTGTATCTCTTATATATATAATTACTCTGGTGTATGTGAGTTTCTGCCACCAGGTCTGAAGACTGGATCAACACTGATGTTTACAGAGATCTCCATAATTTTGTAATTCTTCCAACTCAATGTGTGTTAACAGAAGTGGTGAGTGGGAGCAGATGCAGTTCAAGCATTTCCTTCACTTTTGGTATTTTGGTTTCTGACCTAACAAGATTTTCCTATATGCATTTTTGATTCAGCTATGCAGTTTTCTTTCAGGTACCATCATTTACACTTGACAAAACATGTACAGTGGAAGTACTGGTCCTTGGTGACAGTGACAATCACATGTCCTAAGAATGGCATGGTAGGCTGATAGGCCAATAAGCAAGTGCTTTGGCAAAGCATGGAACAGTACAACCGGCTGGGTGGCTTTTTCTTAATGTTCAAAGTACTTCTACTGACCTGTTTTAGAAAAATATATTTTTTTAATCCCTGAGTCCTGTCATACTGAAAAAAAAAAGGGTTCTTGTAGAGATTTTTTAAAAATTTCTTGTGCTATTACAAGTAAGAATAGCAACTATCTTTTACTAAGTACATGTTGTGTTCCAGATGCTTTACACAGTAGTATATTAATATAGTACTGTTTGTTGGTCAGTTTGGGCTGAGATCTCCAAGCTGAAAAACAAAAGAAAAATCCAAAATGTATCTGTCCCATTTACTACTAAGCGATAAATTAACTCAAAACTTAGCAGCTTAAGACAACAATTTTATTATGCTTACAGATTCTGTGGATCAGCAATTTTGATTGGGCATAGCTCAAATGGCTTGTTCTGTTCCACAATGTCTGGGGCCTCATCTGACTCAAAGGCTGAGGGTGACTCAACAACTTGGGGCCAAAATCACCTGAAGGCTCACTCAAGCACATATCTAACACCTGGACTGGGAAGGGTCAAAGACTAGAAGTGCCAACTGGAGTGCCTGCTTGTGCCTTCTTCATGTGGCTAGACTTCCTCACAGTATGGCTGCCTCAGGGACTACTTACAAGGAGGTTCAGGGATGCCATGTTCCAGCACACAAGGAGGAAGCTGCATCACCTTTTGTGACCCAGCATCAAAAGTCACACAGTATTACTTTTACCATATTCTATAAGTCCAAGCCTGCCCACATTCAAGGGGAAGGGCCATGGACCCTCCACTCAGTAGGCATCAAAAAGTTTGGTTCTATTACTTTCAAACTGCCAGAGTACCAGATGACATAGGCAGGGCATGCTTTAAAAATTGTAAAAATGGTATAGGAATCCTTAGTACATCATCTATCTCAGGGATAAAAGACAGAAGATATGAAGAGGGAGAAAAAGCAGATGTAAGGACTGCTTTAGAGAAATCATTAGTATTTCTTGCATTCTAGTGCTCCATATCAACCACTGTAAAAAATAGAGAATGGGAGGAGGTTGCTTTGCTCTCACCAGAGAAGAAGAGATGATGTAAGAGTTTGAAGATCCTGGTACACATATGTTGGAATTTGAGGATGCAGGGACTGATACTTAACTCATGCCTAAAAAGTCTAAAGATAAGCACTTTTCTACAGCAGCAGAATACATAAGTCTTCACTTAAAGGAAGTCACACTTTCAGAGTGGGGCTGGGCAATGATGCCTTTGTGGTTTCCATGTGTTAGAAAGGAGATAGCAGTGTCATTTTAAAAATGACTCTACTTCAATCTTCCTCCTTCAAAGACTAAGGACAGCTTGGTATAAAAAGGCTAAGGTGTTAGAGGCAAAAGCTAAAGGGTATTGGATGTGGCCAGCTAGAGGATTAACATCTGCACCAGGGAACTGAAGTTGAAGATCCACAGACATGACACAGGAAATAAACAGCTTTAGACATCCACCACATCCAGAAGGTATCACTGCAAGATTATAAGACTTCCTCTGCCCCATAAATTTCCTATCTCCCATTGAATCACAAAATAATTCTCTGATAGGGGAAGATGTCAAGCAAAAACTACAATAGAAGCCTTCCCATCTCATCCCCATTAGAATATAGGGGAAAAGAAAAGTTTTAAATTGAATGAGAGGTCAGTGTTTCAAATCCCAATGGGCTGATCTCTTATTAAAATCTGGCAAAAGAAAATATTCAGGGAGTACCTGAGAATGATCAAATGCTCTATGATATCTGCCAGAAATTGAAAGCTTGATTAAAGATAAATGAGCCTTACTTAGAAAAGGTGGAAGTTCATAGGAGCAGTTGTTGGGATGTATTCTTGTAGCATGCTTGCTTCCTAACTTGTTCAAGACTTTCAGTAAACCTGCTTCATATATATTGAAATGTATTCAATTTTCATAGTAACTCTAAAGAGGTAGGAGGTATTATTTCCTGAGGCAGATGAAAGATGGCCATAAACTCTCTCACACTGTTCCTTTCAAGAGGTGGAGTCTATGTGTCCTTGCCTTGATTGTGGGTCATCTCTGTGACTGCTGTAATGAAAGAACTTAGGGGAAGTGATGCTGTGTTTTTTTTATGCCCAGACCTTAAGCGACTGGTAGTTTTTACTTCCTTTCTCTTGGAAAACTCTCTAGGAGGCCTGAGCTACAACGATGTCCAACTATCTTGAGGTTTTCATGCTAGAGAGGCCACTGTAAGTGCACCAGTCGAGTAGCTTCAGCTGAGCCCAATCGTATCCCACACAAGGTGCCAGACAAGGGAGTGAAGCCATCTAGAACCCTCTAGACCAGACATCTTCCGAAAGAGTACCAGTGAATGACCTCAGTAAATATTTCACGGAACAGAGAAATTATCCAGCTGAGCCCTGCCCCAATTAATGACTCAGAAAGCATGAGATACAATAAAATGGTTATTGTTTTAAGCCAGTAAGTTTTAGAGTTACCTGTTACACAACAAAAAGTAATCAGAATATCCCCCATTTTATAGATGGGGAAAGATCAAAATTTTCCCAAGAAAACACAGTTATCAAATGACAGAAAACATTTAGCCTTAGATCTTTGCAACTCCAAGTTCTTTTCACTATACCATATAGCCTCAAAGGCAAATAGTGGATTGATTGGGACACTTAATCCTAATTAGGACACTCCTTATTTATTCCAGATATAACAACACCAAAAAAAAAAAACAAGCTAGTATTATCACAACTAGGAAATTGGGATGGGCTTTAAGTAATGTTTGGGATATGTTTTCTTTTTTAAAGCCTAAAATTGAGATGCTGGTTAATCAATTTTATAGGTCAACTTACCTGACATATTTCTTTTCTTTTTAATAAAATAATGTTTTACTGTGTTTTTATGAAAGTTTACACAGAAAATTAGGGTTTTTTGTTTGTTCGTTTTATGTGTAACTGTTACCTAATTTGTTAGCACTTAATACTTGTTCTTCTCATTTGGCTATTTACTGTATATTTCTTTATGGAAATTTTGTATGTATGTATGTATGCATGCATGCATGCAAGTATTCATTCATTCATTCATCTGCTTCTGCACTGTTCCTTACCTTTCCATGGCTTTATGACTGGTTTCCATGATTAGGTAAAAGCTTAAGAGTAGACATAGGGTTTTACATTTCTTTCCATCTCTCAAAAGGGAGATTTTAACCAGTGGTGTATGCAATGATTCCTAGTGGGATTTCAGGGATTTGTAAACTCCCTGAAATTTCAAATAAAATGTTGTATTAATTTGCAAATGTGCATTTTTTTAGAGGAAAGTTTCAAAACTTCTGTTGCATTCTCAAATCTTTTTTTTTAATGAAGAACCAGTGCTCTTGAGCACTTAGTAGAATTGTAGGCTTGGAGTAAATTCACAATAAATATTGTTGATTAAACTTATGCTTTAGAACAAGATATTCCCTTAGTATTAACGGAACTAACAGCAAATGTTACTGCACTGGAACTTTACTAGACTAAATTACGATTAAACTTTTTAAAAAGTAGGATAATAATAAACCTATATTAAAGGTCCAAAGGAGGAATAAAAGGAAATAAAATATAAACCCATTCATAATTTCTTCATTCAGAAATAACCCTGTTAATATTTACAGAATATTTTATAAGTTTTTCTTTCTCACATCTTCTATAGATAGCTTACTAGATATATAAACATATTAAAAAAAACTATTATATTTCTATTTTCCTCTTTGTTTTTTTGACGCATTCACTTTATTGTCACTCTAAAACCAAAATTCATACTTTCTTAAAGATGTCAGTTGTTAGAATCTGTTCCTCCCTCCTGATCCTTTCCAAGAGTGAACAACAGTGACCTGGGAGTTCAACCTCACCTAGACCCTGAGTCAGTAAGAGGAAGATCTGTTGATATATCAGGAATTCTATACTTTCTGTGGATTATAAAAATAATCTTCCCCTATACCCAATGTGCTAAGTGAATACAGTAAATTTAATTTTTGAATCTCCAAGAGAACAACAGACTAGAACTTCTGTATTCTTTGTAACAGGTTTTATCTGCTTGGTCTTACTCTCTGATGCATTTTTCCCTGCACCAGCACCGTGTGGGCTGAATGGCAGAGACCTAGGCCCACTGATTAGTAGCTGCCAGTTCTGATTCTTAGGGTAGGATCCTGCTCTTTTGTCCTTTATATTGGCGTGGAAGGCTCTCCAAACCTGTGGCTTTGACTCCACAACTGATTCCTCAAATGTCATTTATTCTGAAAACTCAGACATTGTACAACTCCACACCTTCATGCATCATATCCTTTAGAAAATTATATTAACTCGAACTGCATTTGAGTGTCAAACACTTACCCCTGGAGTTTTGAAATCTAACTCTCTCATTGAGACTCATAGTTCATTTCCGTAGGCTCCAGTTTATGCCATCTTCTAGCCTACTCCCCATCACTAATGAGGTTTCCAGGTCTACCACATGACCAGTAGATTTATGGCAGTTTGGGGATACGTCAATGGGTGGAAGATTGCTTGGGCATATTGCAATCTTGAAGTTGTTACATCAGGAACCCCTTGAAACAACTTAGCATGGAAGCCATCAGAAAATTCTTAACCTTACATCTTTCAGGCCTCTGTGAACTTTCTGAAGAGAGAGGATCTTGAATGTTACATCAATACTGAAAATTATCTCTCTCTTTAACAACCAAAGTATCTATTTCAATTTTATGTCTCTATAAAACCTATTCTCCTTGTCTGAGACTGGGTTCTCTAGAGAAGCAAAACCAGTGAAGCATATACCCATTACCTTCAAGTGATTCTGACTCATAGTTACCCTATAGGACATAGTAGAACTGCCCTATAGGTTTCCAAGGAGTAACAGGTGGAGTCGAACTGCTGACCTTTCGGTTAGGAGCCATAACTCTTAACAACTGTTTAAGATGTGGTGGCAAAGAAAGGCTGCACTGAGAAGGTGACTTTTCAAGGATTTGTGAGAACAAGCCGTACATAATCCAGATGAGAGAACATTCTAGGTAGAGGGAAAAGCAAATACCAAAGAACACTGAAAAAAAATTTTTTCAAGTAAGCTTTATATCATTTTTTACACATTTTCAAAAGATTATTATGAACATTAGCACACTGGAATAAAGAAGTGTAAGAAGATAATTCCCTTTTCATAATAGATTATTTTACGAAAAGGTGATGGTCAACATTTAGTTAGGCGCATCTAAAGTAGAACTGGATATTCGGAACAGAAATTTTAGAAACATCTATGGTATTTTAAAGGGTACATCAATATACAATATATAATGCATTTGATTGGGATAAAAACTGCCATATTTCTAAATAATTGGAGAACCGAGTCTACAAAGTATTAGTTACGATAGCACAGTCTTTCACGAGTAAGTCTCATTAGAGATTCTAAGGGGGAGAAAAAAGTCACTGGATCAGGAATACGCCTGTTGTATTAGAACAGGGGCCTCAACAGGAGTGAGTTGATTTTCCCCCACACCCAGGGGGCATTTGGAAAAGTCTGGAGATATTTTTGATTGCTACAACTTGTGGGAGGGGATTGATGCGAAATCCAGTGGTTGGATGCCAGGGATGCTGCTACAATGAACAAGACATTTCCCCTACCACAAAGAATTTTTCAACCCAAAATCTCAATAGTTTCAATATTGAGAAACCTTGCATTAGTTGACCAACAAGAGGTCAGTATAACTTCAGCCCTGTAAGTGACACAGAAACCAGCAAGAAATAAAAGAAGAGAGGTAACAGAGTACCAGATCTGGAAGGTTCTATAGGTCAGAGTAACAACTACGGCCAGTGGAGGGTTCTGAGCAGGGGTGTCAGGATTAGAATTATATTTTAATTGAATCACTGTGGCAGGTTTGTTGAGAATAGGGGCAAAGTCAGAGCAGGGAAAACAACTAGGGAAGCTATCACAATAGTTTAGTTAAGAATTTGAATAAAGGTGGCTTAGACAAAGATGCTGACAGAACAAGTGTTAAGAAGTATAAATATTTTGAAGACAGAGTCAACAGGACTTACTGACATATTGGATATGGTGTGTAGCAGAAAAGAGGAGTCAAAATTAATCTCAAGGCTTTGACCTAACTAAGTTAAGTGGAAAAGCAGAGTAGCCTATAGCTGAGGAAGAGAAGACTGTTGTAGATCAAGATCTGTGGGAAGAAAAGAATGATGGATGGATGAATGGATAGAAAGATAACTATAGATGGAGGAAAAATGGATGACATATACACATCAACAAGGCTGTACCCAAACCTAGTTATTCATACAACAAGACTTACCCAAACCTAGTTACTCACATGAGTTTTTTTAAAATAACTAATACATATTGAGTTCCTATAATGAATTTGGTATTATACTATATTTTACATATTATATTAGTCAGGGTCCTGTCAGGTAAACAGAAACCATTCTAGGTATTTGGACTGAGGGTATTTTATGTAAAGAATTTGTAACACAGCTGTTGGAAAGCTTGAAAAGAAAAAGAGAGAGAGAAAAACACAAGTTCTCATGAAACAGCTTCTGCCCCTAGGTCTGGAAGAACAAAAGATTACAGGAATGTAAGAATAGGTGTATATCATCAGTCAGAGAAATACTGTGATTCAGTCATATGACCAAGTTAGAACTTGTAGAAACAACACATGGTTTTCAGAGAAAAGCACTGGTGAAGAGTCATACAGATAGCAAGATCTAAGAAATTTCAAATTTGCTATGGTAAAGCAAGTATTGAAAACTGCATGATCGTCTTTTGATGTGTCAACTTGGCTAGACAATATTCCCCCGTTATTCAATCAAACACTAATTTAAGTGTTGCTGTGAAGGTATTTTGTAGAAGTGATTTAAATCCATAATCAGTTGACTTCAATTAAAGGAGATTGTCCTAGACAATCTCAGTGGGCCTGATTCAATCAGTTGCAGAAGAGTCTTCCTTGAAGAGTAAGAAATTTTACCTGTGGATAGAAGCTTCAGCCCATGCTTGAGAGTTCTAGCCTGCCCTTCATAATGGTCTTCCTTACCGATTTCGGAGTTGTGTAGCCTGTCTCCACAATTGTGTATACCAATTCCTTGTAATAAATCTTTAAATATATAATCTTAATTTCCTAATTGTTCTGCTTTTCTGATTGAATCCTGACTGATACAAGTGCTAAAAAAAGAATACAGGAAGCAGGATGTCTATAGCAAAGGACAGGTCAATGATGGAAAGAGGAGGAAACAGGGAATGCACTAGAAGTAACAAAAATAAGACGGAACCTTGACAAATGAGGTAACCTGTGTCACAGTCCTGGAATTGTATCTTTTTTGTTTGGACAGTAGTTAGTCCTTAAGCATAACTTGCTCTTGGGTCTGAGGTGGAAATGCTCAGCTGAAACCCTTCATATGAAGTCAGAGAGAAGGAGAGCTATTGATTGTTGTAGATTGTTACCTTAAAGGCTCCAAATGGATCACATCTGATAGTCATACCTGGTGTAGTCCTCTCCCACATTGATGCTGGTTTGACTGGGTGATTTGCTTTGTCCATTGGGATAAACTGGACACAGTAGATGCTTGATAAGTACTTGGGTATTAGGGTTTGTACTCTTGGAATGCTGCCTGACACTTCATATGAAGAAGTCCAATGTAGCTTCCTTGAATAAGAATGACCACATGGAAAGAGAGGCCCAGCTTTTCAGCCTTCCCTGCTGAGCCCAGGCCCCATCAGGGACACTAGACCACACAAGACCAACAGAAAAAACACTGAGCAACCCACAAACTAAATTTTGGAGTTGCTGGCAATAACTGATACACTGATGTTCTTTGACAATTCTGTATCCTGAGAGTACAGTCCCAAATGTTAATGGTAGAGTGCAATATGTAATGTTTTATCCATATTTAAGAAATTTTATTTTCCATGCTGATCATTTTGAAGTTCATAATGGTTAGAATTTAAATTCCTTTTGTGCTTTAATTTCTGCCGTAAAAAAGATACAAAATTAGTATAATTGTATAAAATAATTATCTGACAATAAGTGACACAGTAGTCATTGTAAACTGAGGAAAAAGGAAGATGCAATACCAATAACTTTCCTAATAGGTGATTTTATACCGTGTCACAGAACAATGCTATGAAAGAATAAAACATCCTGCTACCCAGCAGGGAGGCGAAGTTCTTCCAACTGTTCGAGTCACAGCTACTCAGGGTTGTAGCTCCTAAATTATAACTAATCCCTTATGAAGATATGGCTCTGCTTCCTGATACATATTTGGAAACCTTCCAAGAGAACATTTTTGCTGCTGCTGCCATTGTTATCTGGACCACATCCACTGAATTTCTTTCTTTTCTTTGTGCTCCAGACATCAGGGTTGGATTCAGATATGCAGGACCCAGGCTCCCTATGTTCGTTTTTGTCCTGAATTTGCCACACACTCTCAAAACTATACAGGCATACCTTGGAGATATTGCAAGTTTGGTCCCAGACCACCACAATAAAGCAAATATTGCAATAAAGAGAGTCACACAAATTTTTGGTTTTCCAGTGTGTATAAAAGTTACGTTTAAACTATACTGTACTCTATTAAGTGTGCAATAGCATTATGTGTAAAAAAGCAATGTACATACCATAATTAAAAAATACTTCATTGCTAAAAGATGCTAACTATCATCTGAGCCTTCAGCAAGTCATAATCTTTTTGCCTGTAAAGAGTCTTGACTCAATGTTGATGGCTGTGGCAATTTCTTAAAATAAAACAACAGTGAAGTTTGCCACATCGATTGACTCTTCCTTTCATGAAAGATTTCCCTGTAGCGTGTGATGCTATTTTACAGCATTTTACCCATAGTAGAACTTTAAAAATTGGAGTCACTCCTTTCAAATCCTGACTAAGTTTACATAATATTCTAAATCTTTTGTTGTCATTTCCACAATGTTCACAGCATCTTCACCAGGAGTAGATTCCATCTCAAGAAACCACTTTCTTTGTGCATCTTTAAGAAGTAACTCCTCATCTGCTAAAGTTTTATCATGAGATTGCTGCAATTCAGCCACAGCCTCAGGCCACACTTCTAATTCTAGTCCTCTTGCTATATCCACCATATCTGCAGTTACTTCCTCTACTGGAGTCTTGAACCCCTCAAAGTTATTCATGAGGGTTGGAATCAACTTCTTCCAAACTCCTGTTAATGTTGATATTGTGACCTCCTCCCATGAATCACAAATGTTCTTAATGGTATCTAGCATGGTGAATTCTTTCCAGAAGGTTTTCAATTTACTTCGCCCAGATCAATCAGAGGAATCAACGTCTATGATAGCTATGCCCTTACAAAATGTATTTCTTAAATAATAAGACTTGAAGTCGAAATTACTCCTTGATCCATGGACTGCAGAATGGATGTTGTGTTAGCAGGCATGAATACATTACTCCTGTACATCTCCACCAGAGCTCTTGGGTGACCAGATGCGTTGCCAATGAGCAGTAATATTTTGAAAAGAATCTTTTTTTCTGAGCAATAGATCTCAAAACAGTGGGCTTAAAATATTCATAAACCATGTTATAAACAGATGTGCTGTCATCTAGGTTTTGTTGTTCCACTTACAGAGCACAGGCAGAGTAGAGTTAGTGTACTTCTTAGGGCCCTAGGATTTTCAGGATGGTAAAGGAGCATTGTCTTCAACTTAAAGTTGCCAGCTGCATTAGCCCCTAATGAGAGAGTCAGCCTGTCCTTTGAATCTTTGAAGCCAGGCATTGACTTCTCCTCTCTAGCTATGAAAGTCCTAGAGGGCATCTTCTTCCAATATAAGGCGGCTGCATCTACATCAAAAATCTGTTGTTAAATGTAGCCACCTTCATCTATTATCTTAGGCTAGATCTTCTGAATAACTTGCTGCAGCTTCTACATCAGCACTTGCTGCTTCACCTTGCACTTTTATGTTATGGAGACGGCTTCTTTCCTTAAACTTCATGAATTAACCTCTGCTAGCTTCAAACGTCTCTTCTGCAGCTTCCTCATCTCTCTCAGACTTCATAGAATTGAAGAGAATTAGGGCTTTGCTCTGGATTAGACTTTGGCTTAAGGGAATGTTGTAGCTGGTTTGATCTTCTATCCAGACCACTAAAACTTTCTCCATATCAGCAGTAAGGCTGTTTCACTTTCTTATCATTCGTGTGTTCACTGGAGTAGCACTTTTAATTTCCCTCAAGAACTTTGCCTTTGTATTCACAGCTTAGCTAACTGTTTGGCACAAGAGGCCTAGCTTTCAGCCTGTCTCAGCTTTCAGCATGGCTTCCTCACTAAGCTTAATCATCTCAAGCTTTTGATTTAAAGTGAGAGACATGAGACTCTTCCTTTCACTTGAACATTTAGAGGTCATTGCAGGGTTATTAATTGGACTAATTTCAATATTGTGTTGTCTCAGGGAATAGGGAGGTCCAAGGAGAGAGAGACAGATGAGGGAATTGCTTGTCTGTGGAGCAGTCAGAACACATACAACATTTATCAATTAAGTTCACCGCCTTATACGGGTGCTGTTCGTGGCACCCCAAAACAATTACAATAGCAACATCAAAGATCGTTGATCACAGACCACCGTAACAGATATAATAATAATGAAAAAGTTTGAAACATTTCAAGAATTATCAAAATATGACACAGAGACACACATAGTGAGCACATCCTGTTGGAAAAATGGCGCTGATAGACTTGCTTGAGGCAGGGTTGCTGCAAACCTTCAAGTTGTAAAAAACTCAGTATCTGCAAAGCACAATAAAGCAAAGCGCAATAGAACGAGGTATGCTTGTATTTTCTTTTTGGACTTGTAAGGGGTCTTTATCCTCTTTAACCCCTAAGGATCCTTGTATTTTTCACTGTACTGATAACCTAATTGTCCCACTGACCAGCTGGTCGAATGGAAATACATGATGCCAATTCCTGGTCACTATATCTCTTAATCTGATTGACCAGTTAATGCAATCTCAAACTCTGACTTTCAGAAATCCAAAGTGGGGAGAATTACTAACCGATCATTCTCCCCCCTCTACTCCATGTTTAGAGAGGAAAGAAACTTCCTGCTGGAAAACATCTTCCCCAAGGGGAAAAAGAATCAATGTTTCCATGGTCTTTGCTATTTACTTGCTTTAAATTATGAATCATCTATATCTTATAAAAACAGATATTCAATACATTGAAGAAAAAAATGTAGTAAAGTAGTTAAGTTAATGGACTCTGGATTCAGACAAAGATTTACTAGCCACGGTGACTATGGCCAAGTTACTTAACTTCTCTAATCTTTAGTTTTCTCTTCTGAAAATCAGTTCATAAGCTTGTGATAAGTAAAGAAAGGTAGCTGTTATAAAACCCCTGACTGATTTTGTGGCATATAGCCCCTGCCCCCCACCCCCCAAGTAAAAACCATTGCCATCAAGTCATTTCCAGCTCACAGGAGAGAGTAGAACTGCCCCATAGGGTTTCCAAGAATATAACCTTTACAGAAGCAGACTGTTACATCTTTCTCCCGCAGAGCTGCGGGTGGGTTCAAACCACCGATCAATTGGTTAGCAGCTGTGTTACTTAACCACTGTGCCACCAGGGCTCCTTGTTTAATGACAGTAGCTGTCAGGAGTAACCATGGTTATTTCTTCTTGTATTTTCTTGAGGGAAGAATTAATAACAACAATGAAAATATCCCAAATTCAAGCCAGCTCACTAATAACAGAAGGCAAATTTTTTTTGTGTGCGTGTGAACTTTTCTTTACATTGTATTTTAGATGAAGGTTTACAGAGCAAACTAGCTTCTCATTAAACAATGAACATACATATTGCTTTGTGACATTGGTTGCCAACCCCACGACAGGTCAGCATTCTCCCCTTCTCAACCATAGTTCCCCATTACCAGCTTTCCTGTCACCTCCTGCCTTCTCATCCTTGCTCCTGGGCTGGTGTGTCCATTTAATCTCATTTTGTTTTATGAGCCTGTCTAATCTTTAGCTGAAGGGTGAACCTCAGGAGTGACTTCATTACTGAGCTAAAAGTGTGACCAGGGGCCATATGCTCGGGGTTTCTCCAGTCTCTGTCAGGCCAGTAAGTCTGGTCTTTTTTTGTGAGTTAGAATTTTGTTCTACATTTTTCTCCAGCCCTGTCTGGAACCCTCTATTGTGATCCCTGTCAGAGCAGTCGGAGGTGGTAGCTGACACCTGGGCACCATCTAGTTGCGCTGGACTCAGTCTAGTGGAGGCTGTGGTAGTTGTGGTCCATTAGTCCTTCAGACTAATCTTTCCTGTGTCTTTGGTTTTCTTCATTGTCCCATGCTCCAGATGTGGTGAGACAAGTGGAGTTTCTTAGCTGGCCACTCACAAGCTTTTAAGACCCCAGACACCACTTACCAAAGTAGAATGTAAAACATTTTCTTTATAAACTATGTTATGTCAGTTGAGCTATGTGTTCCCTGAGATCACTGTCCCCACAGCCCTCAGCCCAGTAATTTCATCCCTCAGGATGTGTCTATGGAGCTTCCATGACCTTGCCTTGGACAAGTTGTGCTGGCTTCCTCAGTATTGTGTACTGTCTTACCCTTCACCAAAGTTACCACTTATCTATTGTTTATTTAGTGTCTTTTGCGCCCCACCCCTCCCCTCCCTCGCAACTATCAAAGATTGTTTCTTTTTGTGGTTAAATCTTTTCATGGGTTTTTATAGTAGAGGTCTCATACAATATTTGTTCCTTTGTGATTGACTTATTTCACTCAGCATAACGTCCTCCAGATTCATCCATGTTGTGAGATGCTTCACAGATTCATCATTGTTCTTTATCATTGCGTAGTATTCCACTGTGCGTATGTACCACAGTTTGTTTATCCATTCATCTGTTGATGGGCACCTAGCTTGTTTCCATCTTTTTGCTATTGTGAAGAATGCTGCAATGAACATGGGTGTGCTTATGTCTATTTGTGTGACAGCATTTATTTGTCTTTTTATTTTTATTTCTTTTATTTCATATCATTTTCCAAAATGGTTGTACCATTTTGCATTCCCACCAGCCGTGCATAAGAGTTCCAATCTCCCAGTAGCCTCTCCAACATTTGTCATTTTCTGTTTTTTGATTCGTGCCAGTAATGCTGTCTCAGTGGTTTTGATTTGCATTTCTTTAATCGCTAGTGATCCTGAACATTTCCTCATGTGTCTGTTAGCCACTTCAGAAGGCAAATTTTTATCAATAACTTATTTGCTGGCCAGCAAAACACTTAAGATCTCAGATAGGAAAATATCCCCTTTTCTTTTTTGTTATAGAAAGTAATTCTGGAGTGGATTTGAGGAGCTTCACCTCTGTGTAGCTGAGGCTGAGTCATCCATCAAAGGCTGTTAGAAGTCATCTGTATCTGCTCTAATAGTGGCAGCATCTCTGCTCCTGGTGACTCTACGTTGTGCTGTCGCTTATGGATGTTAAACATGCTTTGTCTATGGTGTGGCTTTTATGTACAGAACCTTCAAGCCAGCGCTCAAGTACCTGGGAAAAATTGGGCACTTCCAAAATGAAAATCCCAGTGTGTGTGCCAAAAGTTGTTAATAATACACTATCTTTATAATTGCTATCACAGGGCAAATGTTAGGCTGTCTGGGCTTTTGTAGCTTGGAGGCTACAGGTAAAACAAAAATCTCTTTTCTGAGATGGAGATTCTTTGTAGAGAATAAGGTGGATATAATGAGACAATGATTGAACTTGGCATCAGGAGAACTGGGTGGCAACCCAGCTCAACTTACACGTGAGTTTGTTCTAATAGCTTACCACTTGGGGTCTCAGTTTCCTCACTGGGAAATTGAAGATGATCATACATACTCCAGAGGGCTCTGTGATGTAATACATATGACACATCCTACTGTAAATATTAAATAATGTGTATAGGAATCATGAAGTCTCTGGTGGTGCAAACGATTAATACATTTTCCTGCTAACCAAAACGTCTGAGCCTTGAGCCTACCCAGAGGTATCTCAGAAGAAAGGCCTGGTGATCTACTTCCAAAAAATTAGCCATTTGGAGTCTAGTTCTAATCTGACACACACGGGGTTACCGTTAATCATAATCAATTCAATGGCAAGTTATTTGTTTGTTTGTTTGTTTTGGATAAGAATCAAAATTGCATAGGAAACTTGTTAAAATGCCAGTTCCTGGGCCCACCTCCAGAAATTCTGACTTAATAGATCTAGATGTGATCTAAAAATCTAAATATTTAACATGCACTCTACATGACGTTGATGCAGGTTATCTGTGGACTAGAATTTCAGAAACCCTGTAATTATTGTTCATTTTACAGTTTTGAGTACTACTAACCCAAACCCATTGCTGTTGAGTTAATTCTGACTCATAGCGACCCTATAGGTCAGAGTAGAACTGCCACAAGGGGTTTCCAAGGTGGTAAATCTTTGCAGAAGCAGACTGCCATGTCTTTCTCCTGCAGAGCAGCTGGTGGGTTCAAACTGCTCACCTTTTGGGTAACATCTGAACGCTTTAACCATTGTGCCACCAGGGCTCCTTTTTAGTACTACTATTGGTCATAGTGGTGTAGTGGTTAAGAGCTTGGCTGCTAACCAAAATGTCAGCAGTTTAAATTGAGCGGCTACTTCTTGGAAACCGTATTGGGCAGGTCTATTCTGTCCTATAGGGTCACTATGAGTCAAAACAGACTCAACGGCATCTAACAACATGAACAACGGTGGCCAGAAAAGAAGCAAATAGACCATTTTTTTTCCTCCAATGTTTGAAAATACAACATCCTTGAGGCAAATATATGGATTCAGCATGTCTTTCTTCCCCACTGGTTTCAACATAATTATTCTACCCTAGAGTGAAACAAGGGATGAAAATGGTAATAAATAAATTAACAAATAAAGACAAAACCTAATACCCTAACCACTATAATACCATGGGTCTAAATATATTTAAGCTTTGACAGTGCAGAGAAAGACTGAGAGAGAGCAAAAAGCGATATAGTAAGCTTGCATAAGGTGGGTAACATCACTGACCTGTGGCATCTCATTAACCATATAGCTATGGTCTCAAAAATAACCTGCATGCCTCTTAATCAATACTGAAGGCTTGTGACAAAGCAAAAAATTGGGAGGAATCAGTATATGAAAGAACATCATAGTTTTTCTGTTCTCACAAACCAGGTTCTAAGCCTTAGTTGCCATTGTACAATTTATAATGTTCCAGAAATAGGTGTTGAAATTAGTTTCCCTGAGATCACTATGACAAAATACGGATGACCTTTACTAGTGCCATTATGTAACCGACAGGGTTAAACTATTCCCCCTCCTCCTCCCATCACACCCAGGCTCTCTGAATTCCTGATAAGGCATTTCTGTGTTACAGCCCAAGGTCGATTTACTGCATCTCTGCTCAAGCTGCTCAAGGCCCCTTCACTACTCACCAACTGCTCCTCTGCCTCCATTTGGACATGAGCAATACGCCACAAAGCTGTCCTTAGATAAACTTCATGCATGATATTCCCAAAAAAAACACACAACCCCAGATGCCATATCATCCCCCTCACTGCACCCGTTAGTTCCTGAAACTGCCTGCCTATTCCCAGAAACTTCATAAACTATGCCTAAGTTCCCAACCTTGAATCCTATAACTGCCTTAGAATCCCCAACCTCGGGAAGCTTGATTTGAGACTTCGTCTGCAAGCTCCTTGCTTGACTGGCTTGCAGTAAAATCTACTTTCTTTTTCTCAAAGGCCTGGTGTCCCCCAGTTGACTTGAAGGGTCACGCTGGGCAGGACCTGCTCTCACTGGGTTACAAACTCTGGCCACCCAAACTGGACTTTTATTCTGCTTCTAACTTCAGCCGCCTGGCTCCAGGGAGCACCTCCAGCCACTAGGCATAACTGCCTCCCCTGAGGGTACACTGGCTAATTTCTCCTGGAGGCAACAGCGGAACTGACCCTCACAGCCAGAGCTGTGCTCAGACCCACGGCGACCTGCTTTTTTGAGACGGAGAAATGGACACTGGGTAAGGATCCTGATCTGGTGAGTACTGTGTGAACAGTGCCACAAGTACCTAAGAGCTTCTAAGTAGGTGAGTGACTTAAGAGCTGGGACGAGCCCAAGAGAACTGCCGTTTCTGTCAGAATCTGGGTGGCTGAGCGTTACACTGCTCTGCTCATAAGAAACCCCTGTTGCATCTTGGTTGTTGTAATTCTAGTTCTCCTGGTTTATCTGGTTTTAGCCTAGGTCCTGTTTTTTCTGGTTTCCGTTTTTGGCCAAGGCTTAAGTATGGGGAATGCACAAAATATACCAAAGTGCAGTTCCCTAGGATGCATTCTAACTAACTGGGATTTTTTTAGTTTTGATCCTATGAAAAAAGATAAGATGAAGTTTTTCTGCAATGTTGCATGGCCACAATATCAATTGGCTGATGGAGAACACTGGCGTAAAAATGGTTCCCTAAATTATAAAACTATTCTCCAGTTAGATTTGTTTTGCACTCGGGAAGGTAAATGAGATGATAAAATGTATATTGATGCCTTTATGTCCTTGTATAACAACAAAAACATTCAAAAATGATGTAAAATTATGGTTCAAATTGAAGTAAAGAGACAAAAGATCTTTGATTCTCCAGGGGAAGATGATTTTCCTCTCTTCCTCCAAAGTCAGCCCCACCTTTGTATCTGCCGGAACCATCTTGGCCAGCTGAGCCAACCTCAGAATGGTTTCCCTACCACACACGTGAAGTGTTATGACTTTTGGACGAGGGACTTCCCTACCAGAAATAGGGCAACAGAAAACAGGGCATTATCCACTAAGACAAGTTCCTACTAGGCAGGAAAAAAATGGAATCCTGGGATTAGTCTGGGTACACACTGCAGTCTCTATATCTGATTTGTTCAACTGGAAAAATAATCTCCTCCCTTATCAAGAGCACCCAAAATGTACGGCAGATAATTTTACTTCTATCTTCACCACCTATTGCCCTACCTGAGCAGATTGTCAGATACTCTTGGATACTCCTTTGAGCCTGGAGGAGCAGAGATTAGTCTCGGGAAAAGCCAAGGAAGAAGCAGAGCACCTCCGTCAGCCCAACAAGCCTATTCAACAAGCTCCTGATTTAGCAATACCTTCTTCTTAGCCTAGCTGTGACCCTAATGATCCTCTGAGAAATGGCAGGCTGAATCATCTTTGGACTTGTCTTATTTTAGGGTTGAAGGGAGGCACTTCAAAACAAAACAAAAAAATTAAATATGATCTAGGAGGTCAGTCAAGGACTGACTGAGCATCCATCTACCTTCTTTGAAAGAATTTTTGCCGCATTCTAACAATATACAGACGTAGACCCAGAAAACACAGAGAATGTAAAAAGTGCACCAGACATTAGAAAAAAGTTACAAAAAGCCAAGGGCAGTCTAGGTGTGAGCCTATCACAATTAGTTGAAATAGCCTTTAAAGTGTATACCAACAGAGACCAGGCACAGGAAAAAGAAAGAAACTCACAAATTCAAACAGCAAGCAGCTTTCCTTGTGGCTGCTCTGGTTCAGAGGCCATTTGAACCAGGCCAACATAACTGTCCCAAGGGGTAACTTCCCCAGGCATTATCAAGAAGCTTCCCTCCACTAGATCAAAATCAGTGTGTTTATTGTAAAAGGGAGGGGCACTGGAAGAAGGAACTTTCAAACTGGAAACCCAGCCAATGCTCAATCTGCCCAGCCTGAAGATTAAGACTGACGAGGACTGGGGACATCCAACCACCTCCAAGCTTCATCCACTGAACCCTTGGTTACAATAAAGGTGCAAAATAACCTTGCAGATTTTCTTTTCACACAGGAGCAACCTATTCTGTTTTGAATCACCTGAACGGATTACTTTATCCCCAAACTATGCAAGTAATCAGGATAACAGGAAAGACTTCTACAAGACCCTTTCTACAGCCTATGGAGTGCCAGGTAGGAGAAATCTCCCTGACTCATAGCTTCCCATATATGTTGGAATGTCTGATCCCATCGCTCAGACGAGATCCGCTATCAACACCAAATGCTCAGGCTGTTGTAGGAGTCAGGGCCAAGATGGCGGAGTAGTCAGAAGCTTCTGTGGTCCCTCTTACAACAAAGACCCAAAAAAACAAGTGAATCAACTATATATGACAATCTAGGATCCCTGAACATCAAAGACAAGGTTGAGGAGTTGGACTGAGTGGCAGGGGGAGGGAGAGACAGTTCAGAAGCAGTGAAGATTTGCCAGACCTGACCTGGCCAACACCCTGCAGGGTGGATTGGCTGGCGCATGTGGGATGAGGTAAGCAGTAGCACTCTGGATGTGTTTTCTACATCAGGAGAAACTGAGTGGCGGAGAGTCTGCTCAAGCCTCTGGAACCAGGGAGAAGCAGCCCTGATTTGGCAAAAGATAAGTACAAGCATCTATTCCACCATATGGATCAAAAAAACCCTTCCCCCCTTTGGGAAGGACCTCTCTCCTATTTACTTGCCCCTTTCCCGCTCTGCTGTAGATTCTGGTCTGGCTTCAGTGATTGTTGTACCGCCTGGGCTGGAAGTAGGACCTGTTCCACTCCCTGAGTTATTCTCCCAGTTTTGGAGAGGGAACGAATTAACACACAGGAAAAAATAATCTGCCAGCTTCTCTAAGCCGAGAACTCAGGGCAGGAACAGCCTCTTTGCCTAAGCTCAGGCATAAGAGGTTCACAGACTTTGAATGCCTTTAACCCCTGCCTATACCTGTGTGGGCTCATTTCAACAGTGTAAGCCTTCATTGGCACTGTACAACAGGTTATATACCAGAAACCTATTTTCAACTGCAACAGTTAAAGAGGAGGGGCAGATTCATGACATTTGACACCGGCCTGCCCATTAAGAAGGGTATTCATCTACCCACATCAAGGTCCTGAGGATCGGTGACTCTACCCACTCCACCTAGAAACCCATGACAGGGGTCCAAGAAAAAGCAGTACTGCCCAGTCCTTACAGCCAACAGCTCTGGGTTCCCAAAGTCTGGCTGCAAAACCCACCCAGCTACATGCTCTAGGGAACAGGGGCATGCCTTCCACCCAGGCACTCAGGGGCAGCCATCAGCCCCCTGCCTTGCTCAGCACATGACCCCCTACTGCAGCCAGATACCTGTGCCTACTCCAATCACCCATGCCTGTGAGAGCCTGTACCACACATTCAGTGACTGATGACCTGGACACTTGAGCTGAATCCACACAAGAAAAGTAAACAGACTCCGGGTTTCACATACCTACTAACACTTCTAACCACCTGGCGACAGGACATGAGAGCTTTGAAGATGCAAATAATAAAAATAGCTCACACAACCAGCCTATCTGAGCATATCAAAACAAAATTAAAGAAAAAGCTAGGACACAGTAAGCAAACATGAAATAAATAAATATAATAACTTACTGATGGCTCAGAGACAACAGTCAATACCAAATCACATAAAGAGGCAGACCATGATGGCTTCATCAAGTGACCAAAATAAAGAACCAAGAAACCTCCCAGAGGAAGAGCAATTCTTGGAATTACTGGAGGTAGAATTCAAAAGATTAATATACAGAGCTCTTCAAGATATAAGGAAGGAGATCAGTCAAAATGCAGAACAATCCAAGGAACATACAGACAAAGCAATAAAGGAACTTAAGAAGGTGATACAAGAGTATAATGACAACTTTAACAGGCTGCAAGAATCCATAGAGAGACTGCAAATAGAAATCAAGAAGATTAACAATAAAATTTCAGAATTAGACAACTCAGTAGAAAGTCTTAGGAACAGAACTGAGGCAATGGAAGTCAGAGTTAGTGAGACTGAAGACAAAGCACTTGACACCAACTTATCTGAGGAAAAATCAGACAAAAGGATTTAAAAAAAATGAAAAAACTCTAAGAATTATATGGGACTATCAAGAGGAATAACCTATGAGTACCAGAACGGGGTTGGGGGCAGGGGTGGATAACAGAAAATACAGAGAGAATCGTTGAAGATTTGATGGTGGAAAACTTGCCTGATATTGCGAAAGATGAGAAGATATTTACCCAAGAAGTTCATTGAACATCACACAAGGTAGACCCCAAAAAGAAAGTCACCAAGCTAAAACCAAAGATAAAGAGAAAATTTTAAGAGTGGCTAGAGATAAATGAAAAGTGATCTACAAAGGAGAGTCAATAAGACTAAGCTCAGACTACTCAGCAAAAACCATGCAGGCAAGAAGGCAATGGGATGACATAGATAAAGTCTTGAAGGAAAAAAAATTGCCAGCCAAGAAATATATGTCAATATGATGGTGAAAATAGGGCATTTACAGATAAATAGAAGTTTAGAGAATTTGTAAAAATCAAACCAAAATTAAAAGAAATACTAAAGGGAGTCCTCTGGTTGGAAAATCAATAACATTAGATAATAACCCAAGTCAAGAACACAGGACAGAACTACCAGACATGAACCCAGATAGGGAAGTCACAAAAATAAATCAAAGCTAAAAACTGAAAATAGGGAAACTGAGATGTCAATATGTAAAAGATGACAACATTAAAACAAAAAAGAGGAATTAAACAGTGTAGTCATAGAACTTTCATATACAGAGGAAGTTAAGGCGCTATTAAGAAATGAAAGATGGAAGGAGTTCCGGCAAAATGGCACTCTAGGCAGGAGCACCACGCCGTCCCTCCACAGCAAAGATCCGAAAAACTAAGCCGAACAGAGAATACAACGATTCTGAAACCCTAAAACATCAAATGAAGAGATAAAGAACTCAGCCAAGCACCAAATGGAGTGATAAAACTGACAGAACGGAGAGCGAGGAAAGATTCATGCAAAGGTCCCCTACCAGCTAACGCAGTGCGGATCTGCCATCTTGGACTCCTACTGGAGACCAGCAAACAGGGTGTACGAGAAAGCAGCCTCATGGAGTGTCCAGCGGGAGACAAAACAATCGGTAATTGGCGATATATGCTTTTCCACCCCCACCCATCTTCACCCCGACTCAGCCTCCTCTGCTTTCTGTGGCCGCAATCTCTTGACAGGGAAACACTGGCTGTTTGGATTCCACACGCCCGAACGAGTGGCTCTCTGAGTGCCATTTGTTGGCTGCTGGTGTTGCTTTTTTTCTGCTTCTTTTGATTTCTTCCTTGCCTCTCGCCACCTCCCCCTCCTTTCGCTTGAGTACCTCGCTCTGTGCACCATCTTTGCTTCTTCCTAAGGGGCGGCAGAGCTCCATTCGAGTGTGGAGCTACTTCCCAGTTTAGGCTACTGCGTTGGTGGGATACCAGGGCTTTTGTACGTTTGTTTGTTTGTTTTCTTTTCCTTTTCTTGAGTTGGGAGTCCTTTCTGGCCAAGCGGAGCTGTGTGGCAAGGAGACTCTCCTTCAGCTTCCACAGACGTGCAGAGGGATCCCTGAGAGCATTTCTTTTTTTGATGGTTTTTTTTCTGTTTTTTGGGCGGCCCTCCTTGTTGTTTGTTTGTTTTTTTTATGTGTTCTGTTTTCTTTTCCTTCTTTTTCCCTTTTTGTATTCCTTCATTGCTCAGTTTCTCTTCTCTATAGCTTCCTTCTCTTTCTGTTCCATGAATACTTGGCATTGTATACCTCTATGCCTTCTAGCCAGGCTGTACTGCAACACCTGAGAGTGACTTCCCCAGACCTCATAGCTGCACCAGTGGGATCCCTGGGAGCTTTGCGGTTCGTTAACCTTTCCAATTTTTATTTATTCATTCTTTTCTTTTCTTCTTCTTCCCCTTTCTGTTTTTCTCCATTTCATAGTCTGTCATCTCTCCACTCCAAAGGCAACCTCCCCTAGCATTATTTTTTGTTTGTTTGTATGTTTTCGGCTCCTGTTCCTCTCTCCCATAACCATCTTAGCTCCACACAAAACAATCTCACCGCTGCATCCTGCCTACCTGCACCATGCGCTTGACATCACACCACCAAGCAGCACAGGCACAGCCTACTGGAACCTGCCCTTCACTGTTTACCGACACACTCTGGTGGCTGTAGTAAGTGCCACAAACAACCTGTCCCAGTAACTCCTCTTCAGCTAGACCTGCACTGCCATACCATATCTGACTGGCTAACACTTCCAGTTGGAGAAGGAGGTGAAAAGTATGGTGCCCACAGACAAGCAAACAACAAAGAACACACAGTCTGCCTGCTCAGACATAGTCAATTTTTTTTTAAACAAAGGGATGAAACAAACAAATCTACAATCAATAAACGAGAAAAATAATTACTGAATGCCCCGAAGACAGCAGACAATAACAAAACATTTACAAAAACAGGACAGGATGGTTCCAGTAGGCATGCAACATAAAACACCAGATGACTCTCTTGTGGAAGAAAATGCACTAGAACTACCTGATAGGGAATTCAAATCTCTCATACTCAGAATTCTCCAAGAACTGAGGCAAAAAGCTGACAAACATGAGGAAAAAATAGACAAATTCATGGAAAATACAGGCAAAAAATTGGAAGAATTCAGGAACAAAATGCCAAAATAAATTCACAACTAGAAATTATACAAAAACAACAATTAGAAATCCAAAAGATAAACAACAAGATTTCAGAAATGGACGGTGTCATAGAAGGGCTGAGAAGCAGATTTGAAAAGGTGGAAGGCAGGATCAGTGGAATTGAAGACAAACACTTGGATACAAATCTGCTTCAGGAACGCTCAGAAAAAAGAACAAAGAAAAAGGAAGAGACCCTGAGAGTTATCTGGGACACAATCAAAAGCAAAAATCTTCGAGTGATTGGAATTCCAGAACAGGGGGAGAAAACAGAAAGCACAGAAAGGATCATTGAGGAACTGCTGACAGAAATCTTCCCCAATATCATGAAAGATGAAAAGCTGGCCATCCAAGAAGCTCAACGAACCCCATATAGAAGAGACCCCAAAAGAAAATCACCAAGGCATATCATATTCACAGTCGCCAAAACCAAAGACAAACAAAGAATCCTGAGAGCAGCTCGTGAAAAACAAGAAGTCACATACAGAGGAGAAACAATACGACTAAGCTCACATTATTCGGCAGAAACCATGCAGGCAAGAAGGGATTGTGATGACATGCATAAAATCTTGACAGAAAAAAATTGCCAGCCAAGAATAATATATCCTGTATAACTCTTGTTCAAATTTGATGGTAAAATTGGGTCATTTCCAGATAAACAGAAATTAAGGGAATATGTAAAAGTCAAACCAAACTTACAAGAATTATTAAAGCAAGTTCTTCAATCTGAGGACAAACAGCTTCAGCTCACACGCACAACCTGGGGCGCAGGATCTTACCAGCCAGACACCAATCTAGGAAATGAACACTCAAGGACTATCCAAAACCAAAAGAAATACAACAGGGAATCAGAGCAGTTAATCAGTAAATGACAACAACATCAAAACAATAAAAGAGGGAATAAACGGCATAGGTATAGAACCTTCTAAAGGAGAGAAAGGCAAGACAATACCAAGTAATGGTAGACTGCTTCCAACTTAGAAAGATAAGGGTAAAATTTATGGCAACCACAAAGAAAGTTAACAAACATACTCATTAAAAAAAAGAGGTAAAAACATAAAGTCTCAGCAAAAACAAAACCTACAAAAACAAAAGAAATGGAAAAAAATCTACAAACAAAAGTAACTCAGCACAAGAGAGTAAGAAGAACAAAGAAAAATTCAGCACCACAAAAAAAAGCACTACAAAAAGACAGCAACAAACACATCTATTAATAATTACACTGAATGTAAATGGACTCAATGCACCCATAAAGAGACGGAGAGTGATAGAATGGATAAGAAAACAGGATCCATCAATATACTGTCTACAGGAGACACACCTTAGAAACAAAGATGTGAATTTATTAAAAGTCAAAGGTTGGAAAAAAAAATATCAAGCTAACAACTACCAAAAAAGAGCAGGAGTGGCAATTCTAATCTCAGATAAAATAGACTTTAAAACAAAATCTACCTTAAAAGACAAAGGACACTATATAATGATTAAGGGGATGATCCATCATGAAGACATAACCATAATAAACATCTACACACCCAATGACAGGGCTCCAAAATACATAAAACAAACTCTAACAACACTGAAAAGAGAAATTGACAGTTCCACAATAATAGAAAGAGACTTCAACACACCACTCTCAGTAAAGGACAGAACAACTAAGAAGAAACTCAGCAAAGATACAGAAGACCTAAAGGGCACAATCAGCCAAATTGACATCACAGACATATATAGAACATTCCATCAAACCACTGCAAAGTACACATTCTTTTCCAATGCACATGGAATGTTCTCCAGAATAGATCACATCTTAGGCCACAGAGCATTCCTCAACAAGATCCAAAACGCTGAGATAATTCAAAGTATCTTCTCTGACCACAATGTCATCAAGGTAGAAATTAAACTAGAAAGAGCAAGGAAAAGAAATCAACTACATGGAAACTGAATAATACCTTGCTTACACATCACTGGGTAACAGAAGAAATCAGAGATGGAATAAAAAAATTCCTAGAATCAAATGAGAATGAAAACACATCCTACCAAAACCTTTGGGACACAGCAAAGGCAGTCCTCAGAGGTCAATTTATAGCAATAGATGCACATAACAAAAAAGAAGAAAGGGACAAAATCAAAACATTAACTACAGAACTCAAACAAATAGAAAGAGAACAGCAAAAAAAGCCCATAACCACCGGAAGAAAGGAAATAGTAAAGATCAGAGCAGAAATCAATGAAATAGAGAAGAGAAAAACAATAGAAAGAATCAACAAAACCAAAAATTGGTTCTTTGAAAGAATCAACAAAATCGAGAAACCAATGGCCAGACTGACAAAAGAAAAACAGGAGAGGACACAAATAACCCAAATAACAAATGAAATGGGGGACATTACAACAGACCCAACTGAAATAAAAAGGATTATAGCAGAATATTATGAAAAACTATATTCCGACAAATTTGAAAACCTAGAGGAAATGGATAAATTTCTAGAAACACACGGCCTACCCAAACTACAACAAAGTGATGTTGAAAATCTGAACATACCCATAACAAGAGAAGAGATTGAAAAGGTAATAAAAAAAAATCCCAACCGAAAAAAGTCCTGGCCCAGATGGCTTCACTGGAGAATTATACAAAATATTTGCAGAGCTTGTAGCAGTACTACTCAAGCTATTTCAGAGCATAGAAGAGGAAGCAACACTTCGAAATTCGTTCTATGAAGCCAGCATAACCCTGATAGCAAAACCAGGCTAAGACGTCACAAAAAAAGAAAATTACAGACCAATATCTCTCATGAATATAGATGCAAAAATTCTGAACAAAATTCTAGCCAATAGAATTCAGCATCATATCAAAAAAAAGAATACACCACGACCAAGTAGGATTCATACCAGGTATGCAAGGATGGTTCAACATTAGAAAATCAATCAACGTAATCCACCACATAAATAAAAGTAAAGAAAAGAATCACATGGTCATCTCAATTGATGCAAAAAAGGCATTTGAGAAAGTCCAATACCCATTCCTGATAAAAACTCTCAATCAAATAGGTATAGAAGGGAAATTTCTCAACATAATAAAGGGCATCTTTGCAAAACCAACGGCCAACATCATTCTTAATGGAGAGGGGCTGAAAACATTCCCCTGAAAACAGGAACAAGACAAGGATGCCCTTTATCACCACTCCTATTTAACATTGTGCTGGAAGTTCTAGCTAGAGCAAGAAGGCAAGAAAAAGAAATCAAGGGCATCCAAATGAAGAAGCTAAACTGTCCCTGTTTGCAGATGATATGATACTATACACAGAAAACCATAAAGACTCCACGAGGAATCTACTGTAACTAATAGAAAGATTCAGCAGAGTAGCAGGATAAAAGATAAACATTCAAAAATCAGTTGGATTCCTATACACCAATAAGGAGAACGATGAAAAGGAAATCAGGAAAACAATACCATTTTCAATAGCCCCTAAAAAGATAAAATACTTAGGAATAAATCTGACCAGGGATGTAAAAGACCTATACAAAGAAAACTACAAAACACTACTGCATGAAACCCAAAGGGATCTACATAAATGGAAAAACATACCATGCTCATGGATAGGGAGACTCAACATTGTGAAAATGACAATTCTACCCAAAGCAATTTACAAATACAACACAATCCCGATCCAAATACCAACAACATTCTTCAAAGCGAGGGAAAAACTAATCATTAACTTTATATGGAAAGGGAAGAAGCCTCGAATAAGTAAAGCACTACTGAAGAAGAAGAATAAAGTTGGAGGACTCACACTACCTGACTGGTCAAAACAGCCTGATACTGGGAAAACGACAGATACATTGACCAATGGAACAGAATTGAGAACCCAGATGTAAATCGATACACCTACGGTCACCTGATCTTCAACAAGGGTCCAAAGTCCATCAAATGTGGAAAAGCCAGTGTTTTCAACAAATGGTCCTGGCAAAACTGGATATCCATCTGCAAAAAAACTGAAACAGGACCCATACCTCAGACTGTATACAAAAACTGCTTCAAAATGGATCAAAGACCTGAATATAAAGCCCAAAACTATAAAGTTCACAGAAGACAAAATAGGACCAACACTTCAAGCCTTAATACATGGCATTAACAGGATACAAACCATAACCTTCAATGCACAAACCCCAATAGATAAGCTAGATAACTGGGATCTTCTAAAAATCAAACACCTATCTTCTTCAAAAGACTTCACTAAAAGAGTAAAAAGAGAACCTACAGACTGGGAAGAAATTTTTGGACAGTACAAGTCAGACAAAGGTCTAATCTCCATAATCTACAAGAAAACCAACACCTCTACCACAAAAAGACAAATAATCCTATTAAAAAATGGGCAAAGGAAATGAACAGACACTTCACCAAAGAAGATATTCAAATGGCCAACTGACACATGAGGAAATGCTCGCGATCACTAGCCATTAGAGAAATGCAAATTAAAACCACAATGAGATAACATCTCACCCCGGCATTACCAGCACCAATCAAAAACACTGGAAATAACAAATGTTGGAGGGGCTGCAGGGAGATCGGAACACTTATGCACTGCTGGTGGGAATGCAAAATGATACGACCATTTTGGAAAATGATATGGTGCTTCCTCAGAAAGCTAGAAATAGACATACCATTCGATCCAGCAATCCCACTCCTAGGAATATATCCTAGAGAAATAAGAGTCGTCACTCGAATAGACATATGCACACCTATGTTCATGGCAGCATTGTTCACAATAGCAAAACAATGGAAACAACCTAGATGCCCATCAACAGATGAATGGATAAACGAACTATGGTCCATACACACAATGGAGTACTATGCAATGAGAAAGAACAACAATGAATCTCTGAAGCATCTCACAACATGGATGAAACTGGAGGATATTATGCTGAGTATAATAAGTCAATCACAAAAGGACAAATATTGTATGAGACCTCCATTGTAAAAACCCATGAAAAAGTTCACACACAAAATGTAACAATCTTGGTTGGTTACCAGGGATGGGAGGGGTTGGGGGTAAATTCTAAATAGGCAATAGATTCGTGGTATCTTGTGTGAAGGGTGAGACAGTACACAATACAGGAGAAACTAGCACAACTTGTACAAGGAAACGCCATGGAAGCCCCATAGACACATCCAAACTCCCTGAGGGACTGAATTGCTGGGCGGAAGGCTGTGGGGACCATGGTCTCAGGGAACATCTAGTTCAGTTGGCATGACACAGCTTATAAAGACAATGCTCTACATTCTACCTTGGTCAGCAGTGTCTGGGGTATTAAAAGCCTGTGAGCGGCCATCTAAGATACTCCACTGGTCTCATCCCTTTGGGAGCAAGTTAGAATGTAGAGGACAGGATAGAAGGAAAAGATTAGTCTGAAGGACTAATTGTCCACAGCTACCAAGGCCTCCACCGGACTGAGTCCAGTACAGCTAAATGGTGCCCGGCTACCACCACTGACTGCTCTGACCAGGATTACAACAGAGGGTTCTGGACAGACCTGGAGAAAGATGTAGCACATAATTCTAACTCACAAAAAAAAAAAGACCAGATTTACTGGCCTAATGGAGACTGGAGAAACCTTGAGAGTATGGCCCCCAGACACCCTTTTAGCTCAGTGGTGAAGTTACCTCCGAGGTTCACTGTTCAGCCTGGGAGTGGACAGTCCCGTAAAACCAAATGAGACTAACAAGGTACAGGAGTCCAGTGACAAGGGCCAGAAGGCAGAAGGGGACAAGGAAGCTGGTGATAGGGAACCCAAGGTTGAGTAATGATATTGTTGATGTGTTGTGAGATTTTTAACCACTGTCATAGGGCAACACTTGTAGTAATTGTTAAATGAGAAACTATTTTGTTCTGTAAGCCTTCATCTTAAGTGACAATAACAGCACAATTAGAAGAGTGTAGTCAATGTCACTGAACTGTGCATGTAGAAATTTTTGAAATGGTGTATATCTGGCTGTATTTTCACCAAAAAAAAAGGTTGAGAAGTTACAGGGATGACATGTTGTGGGGTTGTTAACCAATGTCATAAAACAACGTGTGTGCTATTGTTTCATGAGAAACTATTTGTTCTGTAAGCCTTCACCTGAAGTACAATAAAAAAAGAAAGCCCCCCCCCCAAAAAAAAAAGAAAAAGAAATGAAAGATGGGTTTAAACTTAGAAAAATAGAGGTAAATAGTAAGGTAACCACAAAGAAAATTAACAATCCTACACAACAGGATAAAAAACAAACAAAAAGCTATAAAGACTCAACAAATATAAAATCAACAACAATGAAAAATAGGTAGAAAAAATGACTTAGCACACAAAATTAAGTGGAACAAAAAACTTTAACAACACACACAAAAAAATCAAAATGTCAGCATTAATCTTATAGCTAGGAATAATTACTCTGAATGTAAATGGACTAAATGTACCAATAAAGAGATAGAGTGGCAGAATGGAGTAAAAAATACAATCCGTCTATATACTACCTACAAGAGACACACATTATACTTAAAGACAGAAACAAACTAAAACTCAAAGGATGGAAATATATTATGCAAACAACACTCAAAAAGAGCAGGAGTGGCAATATTAATCTCTGACAAAATAAACTTCAAAACAAAATCCACCACAAAGGATAAAGAAGGAGACTAATAATTAAAGGGTCAATACACCAACGGGAAGAAATATAAAAAATATTGATGCACCCAATGACAGGGCTCCAAAATACATGAAAGAAACTCTAACAGCATTGAAAAGAGGAATAGACAGCTCCACGATAATAGTAGGAGACTTCAACACACCACATGGAAGATCTAAATGCCACAATCAACCAACTTGATCTCAAAGACATATACAGAACACTCCACTCAATAGCAGCCAAGTATATTTCTTTTCCAACGCATATGAAACATTCTCCAAAATAGACCACATATTAGGCCACAAAGCAAGCATTAACAGAATTCAAACATTGAAATGTTACAAAGATACAGAAGAGCTAAAGGGCAAAATCTAAAACACTGAGATAATACAAAGTATCTTCTTTGACCACAACACCATCAAAGTAGGTTTTAACAACAGGAAGAGCAAGGGAAAAAAAAAAAAAAAAAGAATTACATGGAAACTAAATAACACCCTGCTTAAAAACCACTGGGTAATGGAAGAAATCAGAGATGGAATCAAAAAATTCCTAGAATCAAACGAGAATGAAAACACATCATACCAAAACCTTTGGGACACAGCAAAGGCAGTCCTCAGAGGTCAATTTATAGCAATAGAAGCAGACATCAAAAAAGAAGAAAGGGACAAAATCAAAACATTAGCTACACAACTTGAACAAATAGAATGAGAACAGCAAAAACAAACAAACAAACAAAAAAACCCAAAGCCACCAGAAGAAAGGAAATAATAAAGACCAGAGCAGAAACAAATGAAATAGACAATAGAAAAACAATAGAAGGAATCAACAAAACCAAAAATTGGTTTTTTGTAAGAATCAACAAAATCGACAAACCACTGGCCAAACTGACGAAAGAAAAACAGGAGAGGACGCAAATAACCCTAATAAGAAATGAAATGGGGAACATTACAACAGACCCAACTGAAATAAAAAGGATCATAACAGACTATTATGAAAAACTACTCCAACAAATTTGAAAACCTAGAGGAAATGGACAAATTTCTAGAAACACACTTCTTACATAAACTAACACAGAGTGTTGTTGAAAATCTGAACAGACCCATAACAAGAGAAGAGATTGAAAAGGTAATAAAAAAAACTCCCAACAAAAAAACCCAGGCTCAAATGGCTTCACTGGAGAATTCTAACAAACATTCAGAGAAGAGCTTACACCAGTACTACTCAAACTATTTCAGAACATAGACTAGGAGGCAATACTTCTGATACCAAAACCAGGCAAAGACACCTAAAAAAAGAAAAGAAAAGAAAAGAAAATTACAGACCAATATCTCTCATGAATATAGATGTAAAAGTTCTCAACAAAATTCTAGTCAACAGAATTCAGCATCATATCAAAAAAATAATACACCACCACCAGGTAGGATTCATACCAGGTAAGCAAGGATGGTTGAACATAAGAAAATCAAGCAATGTAATCCACCACATAAATAAAAGGAAAGAAAAGAATCACATGATTATCTCAATCGATGTAGAAAAGGCTTTCCACAAAGTCCAACACCCATTCCTTATAAAAACTCTCAATAAAAGGTATAGAAGGGAAATTTCTCAACATAATAAAGGGCATCTATGCAAGACCAACAGCCAACATCATCCTTAATGGAGAGAGGCTGAAAACATTCCCCTTGAGAACAGGAACAAGACAAGGATACAAGGATACACTTTATCTCCACTCGTATTTAACATTGTGCTGGAAGTCCTAGCTAGAGTAATAAGGCAAGAAAAAGAAATGAAGGGCATCCAAATTGGTAATGAAGAAGTTAAACTGTCCCTGATTTGTGGATGATATGATACTATACACAGAAAACCCAAAAAAAAAAAAAAAACCCACAAGAAAACTACTGGGACTAGAAAGATTCAGCAGAGTAGCAGGATACTAGATAAACATACAAAAATCTGGTGAATTCCCATATACCAATAAAGAGAATAATGAAAAGGAAATCAGGGAAAAATACCATTTATAACAGCCCCTAAAAAAATAAAATACTTTGGAATAAATCTAACAAGGGACATGTTTTAGTTATCTTCTATAACAGAAATACCACATGTGGGTGGCTTTAACAAAGAGAAGTTTATTTCCTCACAGTAAAGTAGACTAAAAGTCCAAATTCAGGGCGTCAGCTCCAGTGGAAGGCTTTCTCTCACTGTCAGCCTTCTTATCAATGGTCCCTGATTAGGAGCTTCTCTGGGCTGGGACCCCAGGTCCAAAGGACGTGCTCTGCTCCTGGTGCTATTTTCTTGGTGGTATGAGGTCCCCCTGTCTCTCTGCTCGCTTCTCTCTTATATCTAAAGAGATTGCCTCAGGACACAACCCAGTCTTGTAGATTGAGTCCTGCCTTACTAACACAACTGCTGCCCATCCTCACTCATTAACATCATAGAGGAAGGATTTACAGCAAATAGGAAAATCACACAGTATCAGGAATCATGGTCCAGCCAAATGGATACACAGATTTTTGCGGGGGACATAATTCAGTCCATGACAGGATGTAAAAGATCTATACAAAAACAACTACAAAACACTACTGCAAGAAACCAAAAGAGATCTACATAAATGGAAAAACATATCATGCTCATGGATAGGTAGACTCAACATTGTGAAAATGACAATTCTACCCAAAGCAATTTACAAATACAATGCAATCCTGATCCAAATACCAACAGCCTTCTTTAAAGAGATGGAAAAACTAATCATTAACTTACATGGAAAGGGAAGAAGCCATGGATAAGTAAAGCACTATTGAAGAAGAAGAATAAAATAGGAGGACTCGCAATACCTGACCTCAGAATCTGCTCTACAGCTATGGTAGTCAAAACAGCCTGGTACTGGTACGAAAAATACGTTGACCAATGGAACAGAATTGAGAACCCAGATGTAAATCCATCCACCTCTGGTCACTTGATGTTTGACAAGGGCCCAAAGCCCATCAAATGGGGAAAAGGCAGTCTTTTTAACAAATGGTGCTTGCAAAACTGGATGTCCATCTGCAAGAAAATGAAACAGCACCCATACCTCACACCATACACAAAAACTAATTCAAAATAGATCAAAGACCTAAATATAAAGCCAAACACTAAAAGATCATAGAAAAAAAAGAAAAGGATCTACACTAGAGGCCCTAATACACGGCATTAACAAGATACAGACCATAACCAACAACACACAAACTCCAGAAGATAAGCTAGATAACTGGGATCTTCTAAATGTTAAACATTCATGCTCATCAAAAGACTTCACCAAAAGAGTAAAAAGAGAACCTACAGACTGGGAAAAAATTTTGGGCTATTACAAAGCAGACAAAGTCCTAACCTCTAAAATCTACATGAAAATCCAACATCTACAACAAAAAGACAAAAAATCCAATTAAAAAATGGACAAAGGAAATGAACAGATACTTCACCAAAGAAAACATTTAAGCAACTAAGAGATGCATGAGGAAATGCTTGCGATCACTAGCCATCAGAGAAGTACAAATCAAAACGACAATGAGATACCATCTCACTCTGGCATTACTGGCATGAATTAAAAAAAACAGGAAATAACAAATTTTGGAGAGGCTGCGGGGAGATTGCGACTCTTACGCACTGCTGGTGGGAATGCAAAATGATACAACCATTTTGGAAAATGATATGGAGCTTCCTTAGAAAGCTATAAATAGGAATACCTTATGATCCAGCAATCCCACTCCTAGGAATATATCCTAGAGAAATAAGAGTTGTCACATGAATAGACATATGTATACCTATGTCCACTGAAGCATTGTTCATAATAGCAAAAAGATGGAAACAACCTAGATGCCCATCAGCAAATGAATAGATATACAAACTATGGCACACACACACAACGGAGTATTACACAACGATAAAGAACAAGGATGAATCTGTGAAGCATCTCATAACCCGGATGAATCTGGAGGGCATTATGCTGAGTGAAATAAGTCAATCACGAAAGGTCAAATATTTTATGAGGCCTTACTGTAAAAACTCATGAAAGAGTTTACACACAAAGAGAAATAATCTTCGATGGTTATGAGGGAGGGGAGGGGTGAGGATGGAAAAACACTAAATAGAGAATAGATAAGTGGTAACTTTGGTGAAGGGTAAGACAGTACACAATACTGGGGAAGCCAGCACAACTTGTACAAGGAAAGGTCATGGAAGCTCCAAAGACACATCCAAACTTACTGAGGGACCGAATTGCTAGACTGACGGAACATCTAGCTCAATTGGCATAATATAGTTTATAAAGAAAAAGTTCCACATTCCACTTTGATGAGTGGTGTTTGGGGTCTTAAAACTTGTGAGCAGCTATATAAGATACTCCACTCATCTCACCCCTTTGGGAGCAAGGGAGAATGAAGAAAACTAAAGATACAAGGAAAAGATTAGTCTGAAGGACTAACAGACCACAACTACCACAGCCTCTACCAGACTGAGTCCAGTACAACTAGATAGTGCCTCGCTACCACCACTGACTGCTCTGACAGGGATCACAATAGAGGGTCCCAGACAGAGCTGGAGAAAAATGTAGAACAAAATTCTAACTCACAAAAAAAGACCAGACTTACTGGCCTGACAGAGACTGGAGAAACCCTGAGAGTATGGCCCTTGAACATCCTTTTAGCTCAGTAATGAAGTCACTTCCAAGGTTCACCCTTCAGTCAAAGATTAGACAGGCCCATAAACTAAAATGAGACTAAAGGGGCATACCAGCCCAGGGGCAAGTACTAGAAGGCAGGACGGGACAGGAAAGCTGGTAATAGGGAACTCAAGTTCGAGAAGGGAGAGCGTTGGCATGTCGTGGGGTTGTTAACAAATGTAGTAAAAGAATATGTGCACTATCTGTTTAATGAGAAGCTAGTTTGTTCTGTAAACCTTCATCTAAAGTACAATAAAATAAAATAAAGTTAGAAGCTGGGCTAGATCTACAATCACAAATTAAAAGATTTCTATAAGCAGGGCTCATCTGCTGGTGTAAATCCACTTTCAACACCCCAGTGCTCCCAGTAGAGGCAAAAACAGGAAAATATCAGTTTGTGCAGGAGTTTCGCACCATCAATCAGGTAACTGAAGACCTGCACCCCACGGGTCCAAACCCGTATACTCTCCTAACCTCCCTGTCTCCAGATTATGCCGGTTTTACTGTCCGAGACCAGAAGGATGCCTTCTTTTGTACTCCTTTAGCCCCGGAATCTAAGGAAATATTTGCCTTTGAATAGGAGGAACCATATTCAAGGGAAAAACAACAATATTGCTGGACTGTTCTCCCTCTGGGGTTCAAAAATAGCCTTACCTTGTTTGGAACAGCCCTGGCAAGGTATCTTCAGGGTCTACAGATGGTTCGAGATCTCCTTCTTGAATATGCAGATGACCTCCTTGTTGCTAGTCCTACCAAAGAGAACTCAGATAAAAACACAATTTTAACTTTGTACTTTCTAGCCCAGGCCAGTTATTAAGTATCCACTGCCAAGGCTGAGATCTCACAACAAAAGGTAACTTACCTAGGTTTCCAGATTTCTCAAGGTCAGCAGGCCCTGCTGCCTGAATGCAAATAAGGATCCTCCAGATCTCAACCCTGACCACCCGGAGACAACTTCGAGACTTTCTAAATATGTCTGGTTTTTGCAGGATTTGGATTCAGAACTTTGGGTTAATAACAAAGCTTCTCTATGAAGCCACCAAAGGAAAGGTCTCTGACCCCTTTGAATGGACAGACGAATGTCAACAAGCCTTCTTGAAAATCAAGGAAAAGCTAGCCTCTGCCCCGGCTCTTGGACTTCTGGACCTCAGAAAGCCCTTCGAACTGTATGTACATGAAATGGAGGGAGTTGCAGCAGGGGTCTTAAGTCAACAACTGTGCCCTTGGGAAAGGTCAGTAGCATATTTTCTAAACTTCTAGATCCAGTCCCTCAGGGATGGCCACCCCGTCTTAGGGCAGTAGCAGCGACTTGCCTCTGCTTAGCTGAAGCTAAAAAGTTTGCCTTAGGTCAGCCTGTGACTGTGTTTGTGCCTCATGCAGTTCTCACCATACTGGAGCAGAAAGGTGAGCTCTCGTGCACAGCAGGCTGAATAGCCTGCTACCAAGCGCAGCTCCTGGACAATCCAGAGGTCATGCTCAAGGCAACTTCTACTCTGAACCCAGCCAGCCTGTTACCAACAAACCCTGCACGTAAGCCGGTCCATGACTGCCTCCAAACAATTGAAGAAGTCTATTCCAGTTGGCTGGACTCGTCTGACCAGCCCATTTTAAATCCAAACTTAACTCTCTATGGAGATGGAAGCAGCTTTAAAAAACGGAACTCAAAAAGCAGGCTATGCTGTGGTAACCCAAACTGATGTCCTCAAAGCCTGTCCTTTTCCACCAGGAACCTTGGCACAAATAACAGAGTTAATTGCTCTCACGTGAGACCTCCAAATAGTTGCCGGTAAAACAACCAATGTTTACACAGATTCCAGATATGCCTTCTCAGTCCTGCATGCTCACAGGGCCATTTGGAAAGAACAGGGACTTTTAACATCATCTTGGAAAGACATTAAGTATGCCACAGAAGTTTTAGCCCCACTTGAAGCTGTGAAAATACCCACACTAGTTTCAGTCATGCATTGCCTGGGACGTCAAATGGGAACTTCCGATACTGTCTCAGGCAATACCAAAGCCAGTGAAGCCGCCAGAGCTGCTGGGGAACAAACTGTGAATTCAAAGGCTAGTAGGCAGCTAAATTTAACCCCTCCTTTACAACTTCCAAAAACAGCTCCAAATTACACTATTAGAGATCTCAAACAAGCAGCTGAATGGGGAGCAACAATAGATTTTCTTGGTGGAAATGTAACCATGAAGGAAGGGTTATGATTCCAGGACACTTGATAGACCCCTTCTCTGTGAAGCACATCATTCTACCCATTATGGACATGAAGCCCTTTACAACCTGGTCTGTAAACACATTATTGGAGAAAACCTTCATTGAGCCATCCAGCAGGCAACATGTCTCTGCCAAATACGTGCCTCCAAACAACCCAAAAACAGCTGGGCCCCCTGCTACTGGAATCCAATATCAAGGACAGAGTTCAGGAGAAGACTGGCAAGTTGACTTCACCGACATGCCAAGAGCCCCTGGCAAACATACATTTATGCTGGTGTTTGTTGACACCTTTTCTGGTTGGGTAGAAGCTTTCCCTTGTAAAACAGAGAAAGCATCAGAAGTTACAAAATGGCTCCTTAATGAAACCATTCCCAGGTTCTGCCTGCCTGCAATGACTGGAAGAAACAACGGATCTCACTTTACCTCACAAATTACTCAAGAAGTCTCTAGACTTTTAGGACTCAACTGGAACTTACACTCATCCTGGAGACCACAGTGAAGCGGAAAAGTTGAAAAGATGAATCACACACTAAAAAACCAAACTGCCAAAGTCTGTCAAGAAACAAAGATAACGTGGCCCCACACTTTGCCCTTAGCCCTCTTGTGAGTATAAGTAGCCCCCAGAAGTGGGCTCAGATTGAGCCCTTTTGAAATTATGTATGGAAAACCATTGCTTAAAAATTATTTGCCTTCAACTAATACTCAGGTTTCTGTCACCGAGAAGCTCGCTCTCTGAAAATATTTGTTGTCTTTGTCTGGTGTCCTATCTTCTATTCACAGTATGCCCTCAGTTGTCAGAAATACCCTACTGAAGCCCCAATTTACCTGTTCCATCCTGGTGACCAACTTCTGCTGAAAACCTGGAAAATAGAGTCCCTTGAACCCTGGTGGACTGGACTGTACACTGTTCTTTTAACCACCCACTCGGCAGCTAAACTCAAAAACATCAAAGTTTGGGTGCATCACACTCACCTCAAACCTGTGCTGCCCCTAGAAGATCCCCTGCAACAAGAACAACCTCAGCAAAACAACTAGGCCAGTGAGCCTGTGCAGGAATTAAAATATCTGTTTAAAAAGAAAAACAAAGCTAATGTTTGACCCGTGCCCTCCAGTCTGAGACCCTCCATCTTGATTGTACTCCTAATGTTTACATTGCCCTTACAATCTTGGCAATCATTGTGTTCTTCCCTCTCTTTTTACAGCAGCTCCAGATCATTCCTTGCTATCCTATATTTTGACCCTATGTTGAGCATCTCATGGACAGATAATTTTTATCTGAAATAAATCCCATCAGTAGCCACTGGAGGCAATTTCACTAAGTGTTGGGCATGTCAGTCTCTGCCCACACCATGGAAAGTCTCCACGTCCCTTGGGCAGTTCCAATACCTGATGTTACACACCTAAGGAAGGTACCACTTCCCACCTATAATGACACTTTAGATAGCCCTGGTGCTAGAGGTAAGAGCCAGAAAAGCAAGTACTACCACTCCTTGTTTTAAAATTGAAAGCATATTTCACTGGGTTATAGATTCAGGCAATATAAATGATTTTACTTGGACTAATTACTCCACCTTCATAGAGGGAATGAAACACCTACAAAATCTAACCAGCCTTATTAACCTAGGAGCTTACCCAGGTTTTGTTACTAACAACTATAACATAACTTAAAGCCAGGGTAATTGGTTCAATGACACTGCATACCCCTGGTTTTATTTAGAAAGAAACAGCTCAAAAGTTGCAAGCCATACCAGTATTTGTACACTGCCTGGATATTCATTTCTTGGTGGTAATTATACTAAACCCGGGAGTCAAACATTCTCTTCTACTGCTTATAAATGCTTCTTGCCCTGAGCTGTGCTCAGTATTTGCACCCTTGGAATAGCATCCTTCCCCATAGTAATCACTTCCTCTTATAAGCTCACTCTGCTAATGAAACCACCTATTAACTCCTGGAGGGAAAAAGAGAAACTCAAACCTCAGATAACTGATGAAACTGAATAGGACTTAACTGGAACAAGGCATAATCCCATAACTGAAACTGGCAATGGTTGGTTTATCATTTGAATGCTTACAATTTTCCCTCAGCTAGCAACTCTTCAAGAGTGGTGTTAAACCTATCATAAACTATTCACATTCTTACCAAAACTAACAGCCTAGCTGTAAAATCTCAGCAAACTTCCTTAAATTCCCTGGCTGTGGTCATAATGGACCACCATATTGCCCTTGACTATATCTTAGGCAAAGAAGTGAGTGTCTGCACTGTAGCCAACACCTCCTACTGTACCTAGATAAACACCATCCTTGACATAGAAGTCAATCTACACAAATTAGAACAAATCACCAATTGGACACACCCCCTTCACACTTCCACTGCTGGAGAAACTCAGTCTGATTAGTTGTTGTCATGGATAACTTCCCTGTTTCCCAGCTTCTACTGGCTCTCGCCCCTTGTTACTCCATTGATTATTGTTTTACTAATCTGTCTCTTAAACCGTCTTACCAGGTTTATTCAAAATTGCCTAGCAGCTGTGAACATCATGATGCTTCAGACGTCCAACCATGTTCTTCTTAACTCAACAAACCTCAGATCCTACAGTGCACATGTTTACACCAGTCAGCAAGCTCGAAAGTTCGGAGGTCTGGGCCACTACCTACATAAAGAGCTGTCTTCAAGACTGAAGACCCTGAAAACCAGAGGAATGAATGTAACCAACAGGGTTAAACTATTTCCCCTCCTCCTCCCATTATACACAGGCTTTCAGAGTTCCTGATAAAGCACTTCTGCGTTACAGAACAAGGTGGTCTTACTGCTTCTCTGCTCAAGGATGCCTCACTGCTCACCAGCTGCCCCCCACTCCATTCAGACATGAGCAATAAGTTGAAAAGCTGTCCTTAGATAAACTTCATGCATCATATCCCCCAAAAACCTATGCTCCCAGTTGTCATTTTGCACCCTCCACTGCACCCATTAGTTCCTGAAATTGCCCACCTATTCCAAGAAGCTTCATGAATTATGCATAAGTTTCCTATCCTAAACCCTATAACAGCGTAGAATCCCCAACCTCGGGGCACTTGATTTGAGACTTAGTCTCCGAGCTCCTTGCTTGACTGGCTTGAAGTACACTCTATTTTCTCTTTCTCAAAGGCCTCACGTCTCCCAATTGACTTGAGGGTTCGCACCAGGCAGGACCCATTCTCTCCGGGTTACGATTACCAGGAATGGCTTTTATCTGAATGCTGTCAGAGTCAACCCCTGGGTTATCATTTGTAAAGTGCCTAAAGGACTCCTTTCTCTCATCAAAAATGTATTTCTTCCACTGACCTGTTGCTGGTTGCCTAAATCTGCTTTAAGCATTATTGATTCCACACAATTAGAAAAAGAAAGAAAGAGCCTTTGGCAGTGAATAAGTACTTAAAAATAACTAAGTTAAATGGCTGTTTTGTTCCATATTAGGATGAGCTAGAAAAAGAGGAATTTACTGGGTTCCTATCTCTTTTAGGAAGTTAGATAGTCATTAAAAACGAAATACATACAATTGCCATTGAGTAGATTCCAACTCAGGGTGACCCATATGTAACAGAGTAGAACTGATTTTCAATGGCTGAAATTTTTCATTGGCTGATTTGGGAAATATATTGCCAGACCTTTCTTCTTAGACACCTCTTGGGGGATTTGAACTGTCAATCTTTCGGTTAGCAGCCAAACACGTTATTCATTCGAATCACCAGGGATTCCAGATAGTCATTAGAGGCCTAAATTACATTTGGAAAAGTTTTATTTCAGATAAGGGCAGACTAGTTTATTTTGAACCAATTTCTCTGTTTGGTTATTGCTGTCATTAGCTGCTGTCGAGTTGATCCCCAACTCATGATGACCCCATGTACAAACAGGTCCAACAGAGGAGACTGTTGTGATCCTGAGAGTTTCCACTGGCTAATTTTTCAGAAGCAGATCACCAGGACTTTCTTCCTGTTTTGTCTTAGTCTGAAACCTGTCTGGGTAGTGGCTGTGCTTGAGGTGAATTGGCCAATAATCCAACTAGGTCTTCCACATGGAAGGTGAGAATTCTACCACTGAGCCACCACTACCCTTCTCCTGCTTTGAACAACTAGAAAATCTATACAAAATAATGAAACAAGATCCCTTTATAAGCATTCCAGAGTTGCCAAGGCAGTGACATTTGTTGGACTAAGATTCCAAAGATGATGGAAGCACAGAAATGTGAATCTGACACTTAGCAACAACTTTT
This sequence comes from Dugong dugon, assembly GCA_030035585.1. Lineage (NCBI taxonomy): Eukaryota > Metazoa > Chordata > Mammalia > Sirenia > Dugongidae > Dugong > Dugong dugon. The sequence goes on from CM057462.1 coordinate 98,817,974, forward strand.
GCCCTTAAGGCATTTGCTGATTTGAAAGTGGTAGCTGAGAGGCTGAAAAAGTGAGTAGAACTGCTCACAGACTCACAGATTTCTGAAACAAAAAGTGGAGATCAGAGCTCACCAAGAGTGAGGGGTCTCAAGTTGAGATAACAAAAGGTTACATTCCAAAAGTTAAGAGTAAACCTGAGTCAGAATCCACTCGATGGCAATGGGTTTGGTGTTTTTTTTTAATTTTTAATTTTTTTAGAACTTCATATCTTCTCAATTCCTGTTTTGATTAAGGTCACATGCACTTAACTTAGATGTCTGACAGAAGCAAATCCAAAATCTCACTAGTGTGTGATAAGATTATCCAGAGCCTAAAATTACCTCTAAAAGTTTTCATCTAATCTTTTCTATCAGTAGTGCTGGATTACTTGGGTATCTGCATAGGAGAACAATGACTCTTGATCATTACCTCACACCTACAGGAGAACAACTTCAGGTGTTTTGTAAACCTAAAAGAGAAAGGTAAACAATAAAGCTTACAAATAACACAAAAGCAATAACCATCCAGGAAAACACCTTTGACAACATTAAAATAAAATTTTTGTTAAACAAGAGAAACTCTTAGAAGAGGGAAGAAACAACCCATAGGCTAGGATGAGGTATTTGCAAAAACATATGCAGAATATACCATCTTGGCCAGATTATTTATATATATATGATCTGGCCACGAGGGTATATGCTGTATATGTTTTTTGCAAATATCATAATGTATAAAACAGAAAAAACAAACATGTTGCCGTTGAGTCGATTCCGACTCATAGTAACCCTACAGGACAGAGTGGAACTGCCCCCACAAGGTTTCTAAGGATCAGCTGGTGGATTTGAATTGCATCCCTTTGGGTTAGCAGCCTGAGCTCTTAACCACTGCACCACCAGGACCCCTCATTATATACATATATATATATATGTGTGTGTGTGTGTGTGTGTGTATGTATATATAAAATCAGCAAGAAAAAATCAAACAACTAAATAGAAAAATGGGCAATAGACAAACATGCATTTCACATGAGAGGATACCCAGATTGCTATCATCAGGGAAATGGAAATGAAATGAAAGTTAAAACAACAATGGCTATCACTTACACAGCTACCACAATAGCTAAAAATTCAGAAGACTAACAATAGTAGTCTTCGTACTGAAGGAAGAAGTCCAAGCTGCACTGAAGGCATTGGTGAAAAACAAGGCTCCAGGAATTGACAGAATACCAACTGAGATGTTTCAACAAATGGATGCAGCGCTGGAAGTGCTCACTTGTCTATGCCAAAAAATTTGGAAGACAGCTACCTAGCCAACTGACTATAAAAAATCCATATTTATGCCTATTCCAAAGAAAGGTGATCCAACAGGATTCAGAAATTATCAAACAATATCATTAATATCACATGCAAGTAAAATTTTGCTGAAGATAATTCAAAAGCAGCTGCAGCAGTATATCGACAAGGAACTGCCAGAAATTTAAGCTGGATCCAGAAAAGAAGATGAAACCAGGGATATCATCGATGATGTCAAATGGTTCCTGGCTGAAAGCAGAGAATACCAGAAAGATGTTGACCTGTGTTTTATTGACCATGCAAAGACATTCGACTGTGTGGGTCATAACAAATTACGGATAACATTGAGAACAATGAGAATTCTGGAACACTCATTAAGAACCTGTACATAGACCAAGAGGCAGCTGTTCAAACAGAACAAGGGGAAACTGCATGGTTTAAAATCAAGAAATGTGTGTGTCAGGGTTGTATACTTTCACCATACCTATTCAATCTGTATGCTGAGCAAATAATCCCAGAAGGTGGACTATATGAAGAACAGGACATCAGGATTGGAGGAAGACTCATTAACAACCTGTGTCATGCGTATGACGCAACCTTGCTTGCTGACAGTGAAGAGGATTTGAAGCACTTACTGATGAAGATCAAAGACTACAGCCTTCAGTATGGTTTATACCTCCATAAAGAGAACAAAAGTCTTCACAACTGGACCAAAAAGCAACATCATGGTAAACATAGAAAACTTTGATGCTGTCAAGGATTTAGTTTTACTTGGATGCACAGTCAACATCCATGGAAGCAGCTGTAAAGAAATCAAAAGACACATTGCATCGGGCAAATATGCTGCAGAAGACCTCATTAAAGTGTCAAAAAGCAAAGATGTCACCTTGAAGACTAAGGTATGCTTGACCCAAGCCATGGTGTTTTCAATAGCCTCATACACATTCAAAAGCTGGACAATGACTAAGGAAGACCAAAGAAGAATAGAATTGAATTGTGGTATTGGAGAAGAATATTGAATATACCATGGACTGCTAAAAGAACAAAGAAATTTATCTTGGAAGAAGTGCAACCAGAATGCTCCTTAGAAGCAAGGATGGTGAGACTATGTCTCACATACTTTGGACGTGTTATCAGGAGGGATCAGTCCCTGGAGGACAATATGCTTGGTAAAGTTGAGTGTCAGCGAAAAAGATGAAGACCCTCAAGGAGATGGATTGACACCGTGGCTACAACAACAGACTCAAGCATAACAACGATCATGAGGATGAAGTAGGATTGGGTAGTGTTTCATTCTGTTGTACATAGGGTCACTATGACCTGATGGCATCTAACAACAACAACAATAATGTTGACAAACATATGGTGCAATCAGAACTCTCATACACTGCTGGTGAAAGTACAAATTGGTGCAAACACCACACAAAAATTGCATAGGAGTAACTATTGAAATGAACATGTGCATACTTCATAATCCAGCAATTCCACTCCATGAAATCTATACATATGTGCATCAAATGACATGTAGAAGTTTGAGAATGTTTATAGCAGTATTATTTATAATTATTTTTAAAATTATATCTATATTATTATTTATAACACTCCTAAACTGAGAAATAACTCAAATGTCCATCAACAGAGGAATAGATAAATACATTGTAATATATTTATAAAGTTGAGAAAATATAAAGCATGAAAAGATACAAACTACATTCCACAGCATTGATAAATGTCACAAACATAATATTGAGTGAAAGAGTCCAGATTTAAAAAAAAAAAAATTCTATTATTTCATTTGCGTGAAATTCAAAACAGGCAAAAAGAATTTTGGTGTTAAAATTCAAGAAAAGTGTTTACTCTTGGGAAGAGGGTGCTAATACTTTGGAAAGGGCATAAGAGGGGCCTCTGGTTCTCTGGTGATATTCTACTTTTGCCATGAATGGTGGTTACATGAGCTTGCTCCTTTGTGATCATTCATTGAGCTATATGCATGTAACATTGCACTTTTCTCTACCTATACCAAATCTCAATTTTAAAAGTTAACATTAAATCTTTGGTGCAGGCTGCTGATTACCGAAGTTTCTTCTTTCTTGCTTTAGACTGTGAACTCCTTGAGGACACTAGCTGGTGCCATTTCCCAGATTAATTAATCTAGGACCTGCAATTGAATCAGAATCTCTAGTGATGGGACCCAGGAGGTTTTTTAATTTTGTTTCATTTTTATTTTTAATATCCCTGGATGATTTTAGGCAGACAAGATAGAGAACCACTAAACTAGAGCCTCAAGTCTTTCTCAACTGCATGTACACTCATATAGAGAGAGTTATTTTTCCCATTTGGTGTGCAATATTTTTAATTATATTTATTAATGTACAAATGCATACAATGTGAGAACACACATAATTTTTCTCTTTTCATAAGAATTTCTATAAGCTCAATTTTTGCAAAAAAAGAAAACAATTGACCTAAGGGTGCAAATTGAATTTTGTTCAAAAGACTATTTTTCTTCATAAATTATTATATATAAAATTTAAGTTACTGCTGTACTATATTTCATGAAGACCAAAGAAGAATTGATGCATCTGAATTACAGTGTTGGAGAAGAATATTGACAATACAATGGACTGCCAGTAGAACGAACAGATTTGTCTTAGGAGAAGTGCAGCCAGAATGCTCTTTAGAAGCAAGGACGGCAAGACTGTCTCATGTACTTTGGTCATGTTATCAGGAGGTACAAGTCCCTGGAGATGGACATCATGCTTGGTAAAGTAGAGGGCCAGCAAAAAAGAGGAAGATCCTCAATGAGATAGATTGATACAGTGGCTGCAACAATGGGCTCAAACATAGCAACAATTGTGAGGATGGCACATGACCAGGCAGTGTTTTGTTCTGTTGTATATAGGATTGCTGTGATTCAGAACCAACTTGATGACACCTAACAACAGCAATACTTGGTAAATTGAATTTTATAATCTTAATATAGATGTCACTCAGATGCTTAAAGATTAATGAAAATAGTAAATCTCAGAATACAATGATTATGGGAGTTTAGTAACTATTATTGTCTCCTTGATATTATATCTGGATGGGAAAAAAAGATTGAACCTGGTTTACGTTGGCCTTTGTATATAGACATTTGGCTAGATGATATGGTTGAAGATTATTTAACCTATTACTATAATGGTAGGCACAATTCTAAGACGTCCCCCCAAATTTTTCTCCCTTCTGGTGTACCAGCCATAAAGCCAGGGGCTGTCAAGTAGATTCCAACTCATGGTGACCCATGTGTGTCAGAGTAAAACTGTGCTCTATAGGGCTCTCAATGGCTGATTTTTCAGAAATAGATCATCAGGGCTTTCTTCTGAGGCGCCTCTGGGTGGGCTGAAACTTCCAACCTTTCAGTTAGCAGCTGAGTGCTTTAACTCTTTGTACTGCCCAGGGATTTGCTCTGGTGTACATGACCTGTATAATCCCAGGAACCATAAAGATGATACATTTTATTTATGTGATAATAGATTTTATTCATATGACACAGCTGACTAAGAAAGGGAGATTATCTAGGTGGGATTGACATAATCAAATGGACCCTTTAGAAGCAGAGAGTTTTCTCCAGATGGTAGCAGAAGAGGTTGTCAGAGGGATGCACTCTGGCTGGCCTGAAAGAAAGCAAACATCCATGTGTGAACTGCCAAACAAGGAGGAAGAATTGAGGAGCTGAGAGTGGCCTTCAGCTGACAGCCAGTAAGGCAAGGGGGATCCCAGTCCTATAATCTCAAAGAACAGAATTCTGCTAAGAACCTGAATGAGATTGGAAGAGGACCTCAAGCCCTAGATGAGCTTTGGCTGACACCTTGATTTGAGCCTTGTGATACCCTGAGCAGAGGACCTAGTTGCACTGTGCCTGAACTTCTGACCTACACTTTATTGTTGTTGTTGTTAGCTGCCGTCATGGTGATCTTATATATAATAGAACAAACTTTGCCTGGTCCCATGCCATCTTCGTAATTGTTGGTATGTTTGAGTCCATCGTTGGGGCTATTATGTCAATTCATTTTATTGAGAATTTCACTCTTTTTTGCTGACCGTCTACTAATCAAACATGATCCAGCAGTTGGTCTTTCCTGGTGGCCTGTCCGTAGTAAGCAAGCCAAAGTCTCACCATCCTTTCTTCAAAGGAGCATTCCTGTACTTCTTCTAAGACTAATTCGTTAATTGTTCTGGAAATCCACTGTATACTCAATATTTTTCACCAATACTACAATTTGAATGCATCAGTTCTTCTTCTGTCTTCCTTTTTCATTGTTCAACTTTTGCATGCATATGAGGCAATTGAAAACACCACAGCTTGGGTCAGACACAACTTAGTCAACAAAGTGATATTGTTGCTTTTTACTGTTTTAAAGAGGTATTTTGCAGCAAATTTGCCCAATGCAGTATGTTGTTTGATTTGTTTACTGCTGCTTCTATGGATCCAAGTAGAAAGAAACCATTGACGACTTCAGTTTTTCTCCATTTATCATGATGTTGTTTACCAGATCTACATACCTATGAGCTAATAAATGGGTGTGGCTTTAAGCTGCTAAATTTGTGGTAATTTGTCACATAGTAATAGAAAAAGAATACAGATCTTGGTATATGAAAATGGGGTGCTACTGTGACCAATACCTAAAAATGTGGAATGGCTTTGGAACAGAGCAGTGAGTGGAAGCGAGAAGTTTGAGGAGAACGTTGAGAGCAACGCTAGCGAAAGGCTAAATTGTCTTGTGCAGACTGTTTGTAGGAATATGAATGTTGAAAGCGCTGCCAATGAGGGCTCAGAAGGAAGTGAAGAATACGTTATTGGAAACTGAAGCAAGGGGGGTGGATCCTTGTTATGTAGTGTCAGAAATTTTGTCCTACAGTTATGTGGAAAACAGAACTTGTAAGTAATGAACCTGGATATATAGCTAAAGATCCTTCCAAGCAAAGATTTGAAGATTCAGGATAGTTTTTTCTTACTACTTATGGTAAAATGAGAGAGGAGAGAGAGAGATTGATTGAAGAAAGAACTATTAAACAAAAGGTAATTTTTAGACCATCCACATGGCAAAAGATATTAAATGAGAAATTCACTTTCAGAAAAGCATACCCTAGAGAAAAGGCTTTAAATGTAACTCTGCAACCCTTTGCTGAAACCCCAGGAAGATCATATTTTAGATCAAATGATTAGCGGTATGCCACACAAATCTACTCAATTAAATCAGAAGGCTTTTAGGAACCATAAAAGTGTTATCCCACAGCCACCTCTGCAGAAGCCCAAAATAGAGAAACATTATTCAGAAAAAAAATTTTGGATGTGACTTTAGTCTAATTGAATGAATTCCTGTGAAATCCAGAAAATTCTTGGGAAAATTATGTCAACATAAACAGTGCCAACTTGGACTAAAGGAAGCAGGAAGTGCAAAATTAAAAGATGCTCTTGAACCCCCAAAAATCTACTAGCAGAGTGATAAAAATATTCAGCTGCAAACATTTGCTACTTTTCATGAAAAAATAAAAAATGACTCAGACAGAAGAACCAAGAGCCCAGAGTATGTAACCAAGTGCCAGAGGGCAGAGCTGAGAGCCATAGAGAATTATTCCCAGGACTTGAAACCTAATAAAAAAGCTATTGTGGGAGTTTGTCCAGCTAGATTTCATAACTGCTTGGGACCAGTTACCTTCCATTTTCTACAGGAATCACTATAAATTCTATCCTATTTCTGTCCCTCCACTGTATGTTGGGACCTTTGGAAATGGATAACTTGTTTCTTTAGTTTCACAGGTCCAGAGATGGAGAGGAATTGTGCCCACAAGCTTCACTTAATGAATTATTCATTCACACCTAATTTAGGTTATGTAATTTTAGACTTTAAACTGATGTTTTAGTGGGATGAGACCCTTGGAAACCTTGGGAAAAGGGTGAATGTTATTTTTCATTTGAGAAAGATGTGAATCATTGGAGGTGAGAAAACAGAATGGAGTCAGCCAAATTCTAAGATGTTTCTCCAAGTAAGAACTACAGACCTGGCTGACACCTTAATTTCAGCTTTGTGATACTTTGAGTAGAGACTTGTTGTGCCAGACTTCTGAGCTACAGAACTCTGAGCTAATAAATGGGTGTTGATTTAAGGTGCTAAGTATGTTATGCAGCAATAGAAAATGCTTTATACCATTCTTTCTCTAGTCTAGATTTTGTATTATTAAAGATATTCTTTATTTTTTTATCAACTTGGAAGATATTTGTCAATTTCCCATAATTTCTTGTGCTTTCTGTATGACATATATTCACATTTAAAAAAATTATTATATAGGACTCCCATTCTCCTATCAGGAATTGACTTTAGGGAGTCAATGACTAGAAAACTGAGAGGATGACTTAAGGGTCTTGGGAAAGGCCTTCATCCAATACTGAAGAAGATTCTTGCCTTGGCTACGCTTCTGAAATTTAGGATGCCGTGTTTCATAAGAAGATTTCAAAATATAAATAATATTTATCTCCTAGACACTTCAGAGTACATGCTTTTGGATTTCTCTCTATACACGATTGCTGAATTATGCTTTATGATACCTGAAAGGTGATCCTTTAATTTGAAGTAGTCGTCTTAATATAAGAAGTCAGTACTCTGAGGATGAATGTAGAATTTCACAGAGTTTAAGAGTTAAACTTATCTCCAGACTTAGGAGACATAAGATTCTGGACTCAATCACTTACACAGCAACTCCTCACAACTTATTAGTCTCATGATGTTGTGCAATTTAGATAATCTCTTCTACTTCAGGTTTCTTTATCTCTAAAATAAGGATAATGATAGGATGTAGTTTACCCAGTCATTACAAAGATTAAACGAAATAACGAATGCAAAGTGCCTGGTAAATAGACAGTGTTCACAAAGTTGGCTAATAGCAAGACTATTGTTGTGGCTGTTGTTGTGTTGCTATTACCAGTCCTTTTATTCCCTGGTACAGGTCCCTATAAATATCAAAGAAAGCCTAATTATTCCACAGAGCATTACTGTATTGTGACTGTATCAGGAGATTAGTATTTTATCTAGCATGTGGTGTTTGGCTTCTTTATCCATTTCTTGGATGCACAGGGAACCAGGACTATCTTTGTGGATATAAGACACTAAGAAATATTGTGTATTCAAAAAGCAGTTATTTGTTTCTTCAATATTTCTGAGAAACTGGCGAGTCATTATAGAATCAACTCCTTATTGTCTGTGTGTCTAGAGCACTTGGTAATTGGATAATAGCATATGGCCATTCACAAGTATGGTCCCCCAAGACTGTGAGCAAAGTAGCAGCAGAGAGGACGTGTTATTATCTTTCTGAATCTAGTAACTATGCAAGTACCAACATATACTCAATCCAAAGAATATTAAATGAATGAAGCAATTAAAAGTTCAAATATCAACAATATTAGTATATTCTACTTCTAAAAGAGATGTAGAAAATTCAATTCAACAAGCCTTCATAAGCAGAATAATCTGAAGTGACCATCAGAGAAACATGTGGAAGAATTCTTGTCTTCTGTCAGCATAAAATCTAGTTAGAAATAAATCAATAAAAAGTTTATGTAATTTAAATACCATAAATGATATGATTATAAAGTAATTAGACAATGTGATGAAGGCATGCAGATGAGTGTTATCTTTGTTTCATAGTCCATCTAATATAGCTAAGTGTTATAGGGTTATGATACAGAAAATAAGTTATCTGTAAATCAAAAGATGGAAAATACCACAGTGGTCTAGAGATCTAAGGATGGTCAAAATTTTATGGAAGGCAGAACACAGAAGCTTAGCATCATAGATATGTGGACTGTGATGGTTAACATTGTGTGTCAAATTGGCTGGGCCATGATTCTCCGTGTTTTAATGTAATCACTCCCATGATTGAATATACTGTTAAGTAGCCAACCAGATGAAAAGGAGTCTCCGTGGGGGTGTGGCCCACATCTGTATATAAGTAGACGTTCTGGCTTTTTGCTCTCTCTGGATCCTGCAGCTGCTTCCTGTCGTCTCATCTCCCGTTCTTGGGACTTGAGTTGTCAGCTTATCTGCTGAACCTGGGATTCATTGATCCGCACAGCCTGTGAGTGGGAGCCCTGCTCTCCGACCTTCTGATCTTGGACTTGCCAGCTTCTGCAGCTGCGTGACTTGGGAGATGCCTCTACCCTGATCCACGGACTTGGGACGTTTTAGCCACTACAACCACTTGAGCTGTTTCCTTGATATAATCTCTCTCTCTATATATATTTATACACTTTACTGGTTTTGCTTCTCTAGAGAACCCAGCCTAAGACATGGACTGAAAGGTAGTCCAGACCAAAGGAAAAGGCAAATGTAAAGGCAGAGATAGAAATTAATCTGGTGGGGAGAAAGAATGGGAAGAATTTTACAGGAAAAATACTTGCTTTGGCTAAAGGTGAGGGTCCCTGTGGAAGTGAATGGCATAGTGGACTGAAAGTATGCAGGACCTTAAGGTTAAGATAAGGAAAGGGGTATTGCATAGGCAGTGGGGAACCACAGAGAATTTATGAAAAAGAAAATGGCAGAATTTAAGAAATGCTTAAAGAAGAAGCCACTAGACTGTAATTCAGGAGGGGTGTGTGTGTGTGTGTGTGTGTGTGTAATGAGGCATTTTTTTAGGAAAAAAAAAAAAATCACTGTAGCAGGTTTGATAATCTCAAAGAGATTTAGTTTCTTGGCAAGGCTTTCCCTGCAGATATAAAGATCCTTCTTCATTAATTATTTTGGAATTTTCCTTTTGCTTGGTTCTGTTGGCTAGAGATATTTGTTAAGAACTCTTTGATGTTTTAGAAATTACAAGCCTTTTCCCTTTTATGTCAAAAAAGAATGTGTCAATGAACACATACTTGTATTTATTTATTCCTTGCAGATTTCAGGCAAGTGTCTTATCAGTATTGCTTCTGTGATCGCTTTTTAAAGTACAAAGTAGGAAAATCTTTTCCTCATGTCATGGATTGAATTGTGTGCCCCAAAAATATGTATATCAGTTTGGCTAGGCCATAATACCCAGTATTGTGTGATTGTCCACCATTTTGACATCTGATGTGATTTTCCTAGGGTTGTAAATTCTACCTCTATGATGTTAATGATGTAGGAAAGGCAGTTATGTTAATGAGGCAGGACTTAGTCTACAAGATTGGATTGTGTCTTGGGCCAATCTCTTTAGAGATATAAAAGAGAGAAGGCAGCAGAGAGACAGGGGGACAACATACCACCAAGAAAGCAGCGCCAGGAACAAAGTGCATCCTTTAGACCTGGGGTTCCTGCACGGAGAAGCTCCTAGTCCAGGGAAAGATTGATGAGAAGGACCTTCCTCCAGAGCCAACAGAAAAAAACCTTCCTCTGGAGCTGACGCCCTGAATTTGGACTTCTGGCCTACTACACTGTGAGAAAATAAATTTCTCTTTGTTAAAGCCATCCACTTGTGGTATTTCTGTTACAGCAGCACTAGATAACTAAGACACCCCCTAATTATCCTTTATTTTAATTGCAATGGATGTCATTTCTCCTAAAATTTTGTTGTAACATATATTCAACCGTAATGAGGTTTTTCTTTTGTTTAACACATCCCAGATTTTTATGCTTTATAATCCCAAAAAACCTTGTCATGGTTTCTTTAGCAGATGATGATCTCCTGCACTGTAGCTGATGACAGTATGTCCTGGATTTACAGATGTGAATGACTCTCCTAGGCTCTTCTCTGACTGTAGGGTTTCTGCATTTTGACATAAGCACTCGACCATAGACCCTCTAATTAATTAGGAATCAGTTTCAAGAGCGGAGCATTTTTACAGTAATTTTAACATAGGCCTGAGGGATCTAGAAACCATCTCATAGGAAGAATGGCTGAAGAAATGAGGGCTATTTAACCAAGTGGAAATGAAAGGTATTTTGTGTTCACTGAGGGACTGGTACCAACGGGGATATTAAAGAAATACAAATCAGTATTTGGAAAACATGCCTAAGACCCTATCCTTTTCAACAAAATAAGTTATTTTTCCTGATTTGTGAACAATTTCAGAAAGGAGCTAAATGATAGCCTATAAAGTCTCCACTGGACATCAAGACTGCCTTGTTTGTGTAGGATGCATTGAGCGATATGGACTAGATGACCTCAACTTCCTTTTAACTAGGATTCTCTGTTGCAGGTCTTCTGATGTAAAGACGGTCAGCTCAGCAGGTACAAAAAATATATATATGAATAAAGGTGACCTATGTTATTTTGAAATAGAAATTTTTTTTGACATAATTCAAAGCAAAAATAAAATCAGCTTATTTCCAAAAGAGCTGAAAGCAACCACAGAATTCATCTAATACAAGTCTCTAACTTTATTAATGAGGAAACTGAGGTCCAGAGAGTTGATGTGATCTCCTCAAGGTCACATCACGGTCATATCCCTGGGAGGTACCCTGGACTCCTGATACTCAAGTTGTGGCTCTTAGCACTACTCTGTTCTGTGTTAAAATTGCAGGTCTTTTGTTTCTGTAGTTCCTATTGAATCACCTTTAAAGAGAAACATGTCCTTCCTCAATTTTCCTCTGTCATCCCACGTACCAAAAACACCACTGTGGTTGAGTTGATTCTGACTCATAGCAACCCTGTAGGACAGAGTAGAACTGCCCCATAGTGTTTCCAAAGAGTGGTTGGTGGATTGGAACTGCTGACCTTTTGGTTATCAGTCATAGCTCTTAACTACTGCATCACCAGGGTTCAGTAAAATGAAAATATTAACTTCTAATTCTCTTCCCTATCCCCTCACCTCACCTGAAACCTTATGCTAAGTGCTGAAAAGCCCAAGCTGCTTCTTCAGTGAAACAACAATGGATAGACAGCTGCATAATCTAAAGCAGAGTAGATCTTAGGTCTTTGGGACACAGAAAGCAGTACTGAAATTGTACTACTGTTTGCTATTGTCTAAGGAGATCAGAAAAGTGCCCTGGTGGTGCAACGCTTAAGTGCTAGGCTGCTAACCAAAAGATTGCCGGTTTGAACCCACCCAACGGCTTCGCAGAAGGAAGATCTGGCAATCTGCTTCCATAAAAATTACAGCCAAGAAAACCCTGTGGGTAGTTTTACTCTGTCACTTGGAGTCTCTATGAGTTGAAAATGATTCAACAGCAACCAACAACAAGGAGATCAGAACCCCTGATCTGAAACCAATAGTCATGACCATGACAAAATGGAAAGAGGCCTTAAAGAGGAAATATAAAATGTTATTGTGTGGGAGACCCAGGACTAAGATTGCTAGGCATGGAATCTTATAGTTGCAACTCCTCACTTTCTCCCTTGGCTTGCTGGAGCTCTGATCCCACCCATTACCTATGGGGCCCACTTGCTCTCCCTAGAACATGAACAATGTCAACAAACTGTGACACCAAACTTTTCTTATCAAAACATATTTCCTCAGGTTTTCAACATTTTTTGAAATTGTGTACTTACACTATGTACAAAAACAACAAATTGAGAATAGCATCTCTTTTACTTAATGTGACTCACAATTTGCTGTAAGTTTTCTCCAAATACAACCAAGTTAATATTGAATATGAAACTAGTTCAAAATTCTTTATCTCTATAACAAATTGGATTTTAGAATTTAGAATAAAGGAAAAATCTCTTTAGCAGGCTCTGCTTATTCCATGTAACCCCATTTACCACTTCCATCCTATGTTAAAATGTATTGGTTTAATATGTGTGTTATAAGCTGTGTAAGATAGTATTCTGTTTGGAGATTCTTCTTATGCTGAGCATTTAAACATGTATAACAGTTCAGTCTATTCTTCAAAGTCCCTTTTCATTTTTACATTTTATTCCTCCTCCCCACTGATACACATTTCATGTTCAACATGGAAAAGTGAATTAAGCAAATATTTATTTTTTTCCCCTACTCCCTCCTGCACACTGGATAATTTTGAGAAGACGTCAGTCTTCCACATGGTAGTCTAAGTTAAGTGTCAAAGTATATTTTTCAACAAAGTAGGGCTGGATTGAGGGGGAAAGAGACTTTGATGCCATTCTTCAATGATCTATGAACAGTGCTTGTTGTCAAAATTGAGCTTGATAAAGATTTAGGACAAATTATATCCAACTACATTTAATTGGGAGTCCAGGGTATGACGGTATCTATGCTAAACAAAAGTTAAACCCAAGAACTCCATAATGGAAGTGTAATACTAAGCACACTCAGAAAGAAAGAAATTTTGGTAAAGTATATTCTAAGTCATCTTGACCACCCAGGATACTCCTGATTATAAAAGGCAGATAGATGGGAGACACTTTGGTGTAACATCTATCTATAACAGTGCTTGAAGATATTTATAATCTCAGGACATTATGAAGAAAAAAGATTTATTAAGAATGACCAAACTCATGATGTGGAAATAGAAGTAAATGTATTTTATTATATGAAATTATATGCTATTTACTTAAAATATTATACACTTAGGTTACAATAAAAATTCTAAATTTCTCCTTTTTAATAAAATGATTAAAATTAGATTCTATGTCCTTAAAACTAAGTACCTATTCTGTTCTCTTTTACTCACCATTCTTTTGCCTACATGGCCTAGGTTCTATACCCCAAGATGTTCTTGTTTAAAACTGTTTGCATTGGAATATTGGTATCTTGTATTTGGCTCCATTTACTAAATGTAGAAAGTATGATACCCATGTTCAAAGTTCAGGTTGAGCACCAAATTCTTACCAATGGCTTGGTTTATCTATAAGGCAAGTACACACATTGCAGTTTATAAGAAGTGGTATGTTAAGTTTTATACTAATGGACTTAATTCATTTTAAACTCCCATTCTTCCAGAAGTTAGAAATTTACGTTCAGTTAATTTGGAGTCTCACCACCTTTTCCCAGGGATTATATCTAAATTCCACCATGCTTCTGTCTGTTTGTTGTACTGTGATGGCTTGCATGTAGCTATGATATTGAAAGCTTTGCCAGTGATATTTCAAATACCAGCAGTGTCAGCATTGATGGACAAGTTTCAGTGCAGTTTCCAGACTAAGACAGACTAGGAAGAAGGATCTAGTGGTCAATGACTGAAAAAATTGGCCAGTGAAAGCGTTATAAATAGCAGGGGAACATTGTCTGATACAGTGCCAGAAGATGAGCACCTCAGGTTGGAAGGTACTCACAATAAAGCTGAGGAAGAGCTGCTTCCTCAAAGTAGAGTCAACCTTAATGACTTGGATGAGAAAAGCTTTCAGGACCTTCATTTGCTGATGTGGCACAATTCAAAATGAGAAGTGACAGCTGCAAATATCATTAATAGCTGGAACATGAAATGTACGAAGTATGAATCTAGGAACATCAAAAGTTGTCAAAAATAAAATGGAACACATAAAGATTGATATCCTAGGCATTAGTGAGCTGAAATGGACTGATATTGCCCCTGTCAGTGTTAGGATAATATCCATATGACTACAAGGAAGATCAGTTAATGCAACTATTATTCAAATTTATGCACTGACCACTAAGGCCAAAGATTAAAAAATTAAATATTTTTATCAACTTCCGCAGTCTGAAATTGATCAAACATGCAATCAAGATGCATTGATAATTACTGGTGATTGGAATGTGAAAATTTGAAACAAAGAAGAAGGGTCTGTGCTTGAAAACTACAGCCTTGCTGATACATATGAAGCTGGAGATCACATGGTAGCATTTTGCAAGACCAAAGACTTCCCCATTGCAAATACCTTTTTTCAGCAACACAGACAACAACTATACATGTAGACTTCACCAGATGGAATACAAAGGGACCAAATTGACTACATTTGTGGAAAGAGGCAACAGAGGAGCCGAATATTATCAGTCAGAAAAAGGTCAGGGGCTGACCGCGGAACATACCATCAATTGCTCAGGTGCAAGTTCAAGTTGAAGCTGAAGAAAGCTAGAGCAAATCCACAGGAGCCAAAATGCAAACTTAAGTATATCCCACCTGAATTTAGAGACCATCTCAAGAATAGATTTGACACATTGAATGCTAATGACTGAAGACCAGTTGAGTTGTGGAATGACATCAAGGACATCATACAAGAAGAAAGCAAGAGATCATTAAAAAGACAGGAAAGAAAGAAAAGACTGAAATGGATGTCTGAAGAGACTCTGAAAGTTACTACTGAATGTAAAGTAGCTAAAGCAAAAGGAAGAAATGATGAAGTAAAGGAGCTGAACAGAAGATTTCAAAGGGCAGCTCGAGAAGACCAAGTAAAGTTTTATAATGAAATGTGCCAAGACCTGAAGTTAGAAAACCAAAGGGGAAGAATACACTCAGCATTTATCAAGCCGAAAGAACTGAAGAAAAAACTCAAGCCTTGAGTTACAATATTGAAGGATTCTAGGGGGAAAATACTGAACGACATGGGAATCATCAAAAGAAGATGGAAAGAATACACAGAGTCACGATACCAAAAAGAACTGGTCAATGTTCAACAATTTCAGGAGGCAGCGTATGATCAGGAACTGATGGTACTGAAAGAAGAAATCCAAGCTGTACTGAAGGTATTGGCAAAAAACAAGGCCCCAGAAATTGAAGGAATACCAATTGAGATATTTCAACAAAGGGCTGTAGAGCTGGAGGTGCTCACTTGTCCATGTCAAGAAATTTGGAGGACAGCTGTCTGGCAAACTGACTGTAAGAGATCCATATTTGTACTCATTCCAAAGAAAAGTGAGCCAACAGAATGTGGAAATTATCGAACAATATCATTAATATCATATGCAAGTAAAATTATATTGAAAACAATTCAAAAGCGGTTACAACAGTACATTGACAGGGAAGTGCCAGAAACTCAAGCTGGATGTAGAAGAGGACATGGAACAAGGGATATCATTGCTGGTGTCAGATGGATCTTGGCTGAAAGCAGCAAATACCAGAAAAATTTTTATCCGTGTTTTATTGATTATGCAAAAGCAATGGACTGTGCGGATCATAACAAATTATGGATAACATTGCAAAGAATGGAAACTTCAAAACACTTAATTGTGCTCATGCAGAACATGTACACAGACCAAGAGGCAGTCGTTCGAACAGAACAAGGGGATACTGCATGGTTTAAAGTCAGGAAACATGTGCATCAGGGTTGTGTCCTTTCATCATACTTATTCAATCTGTGTGGTGAGGAAATAATTCAATAAACTGGCCTATTTCAAGAAGAATGAGGCATCAGGATTGGAGGAAGACTCGTTAACAACCTGCGATACACAGATGACACAACCTGACTTGCTGAAAGTAAAGAGGACTTGCAGCACTTACTGATGGAGATCAAAGACCACAGCCTTCAACATGGATTACATCTCAACATAAAGAAAACAAAAATCGTCACAACTGGACCAATAAGCAACATCGTGATAAACAGAGAAAAGATTGAAGTTGTCAAGGATTTCATTTTACTTGGATCCACAATCAATGCCCACAGAAGTAGCAGTCAAGAAATTAAATCACCTATTGGATTGGGGCAAACCTGCTGCAAAAGTTCTCTTTAAAGTGTTGAAAAGCAAAGATGCCACCATAAGGACTAAGGTGCACTCGACTCAAGCCATGGTATTTTCAGCTGCTTCATATGCATGTGAAAGCTGAACAATAAATAAAGAAGACTGAAGAGGAACTGACATCTTTGAATTATGGTGTTGGGGAAGAATACTGAATATACTGTGGACTACCAGAAGAACGAACAAATCTGAGTTGGAAGAAGTACAGCCGTAATGCTTCTTGGAATCAAGGATGGTGAGACTTCTTCTCACATACTTTGGATGTTATCAGGAGGAACCAGTGACTGGAGAAGGACATCATGCTTGGTAAAGTAAAGGGTCAGCAAAACAGAGGAAGACCCTCAATGAGATGGATTGACATGGAGGCTGCAACAATGGGTTCAAGTATAACAATGATTGTGATCATGGAACAGAAGCAGGCATTGTTTTGTTCTGTTGTACTTAGGGTCGCTATGAGTCAGAGCTACCTTGACGCACATAACGACAACAAATTCTATCTAAATATCTAAATTCTATCTAAAATATCTAAATTCTAGGAAAAGGGGAACTATCTATATAGAACTCAGATCTTGCCCTGTTGGGAGTTTGTGGCACAGTAAGATCTGCATTATCATTTATCTATTCTAGCAGCCAATGACACATACTTGTTCTCATCTGACTTATCATCATGGATCCATGGATCCATCCATGGATCCAGGATGCTGCTCATTCTCCTTGTTCAAAATTCAGAGCACTGACTGCTGTGTTATGGCCACTCTACACCTGATGTACAAAAGAAACTTTCTAGTAATTTCAAAACCTTTTCACTTCTCCCCTTTGCAGGGCCCTGTCTTAATTCTTGCTGTCTGAACACACCATGTTGTTTTTCTTTTGCTCTAACAGCATGCTTCAAGTGTGGTTACTGTAAGCTTTACCTTATCTGCTCTTAGATCTCCAAACTTATCCAGAGTATTCTCCTTCTATGAGAACTCTTCCCATGGTGGGGCAGAGGCAGGGCCCAAATCTACTTCTTGGGGAAATACCATAGACTAAGTTGTTTGCTTTCTCTCTCTGGTCCTCCTCTCATTTATTCACAGAAAAATTTCATCTAGTTTAGGGAGAGAGAGACAGGGTATGTAGCCTGCCTCTTCAGCTTTGTTTTCAAAGTTATCATTTCTGGCATGTTGTATCTTGAGTTCTTTAGAGTTTGATGTTGTTGCTGTTACCTGCCATCAAGTCGGCCCCTGACTCTTGGTGACCCCATGCACAATGGCATAAAACATTGCCTGGTCCTGCTCCATCCTCATGATCAGTTGTGGATTGGATTGTTGTGATCTATAGGGTTTTTGCTGGCTGATTTTCATAAATGGATCGTCAGGCCTTTCTTCCTAGTCCATCTTCATCTGGAAGCTGTGCTGAAACCTGTTCAGCAGCACACAAACTTCCACGACAGATGGGTTTTTGAAAAATTAAGGACTAGATAGCAACTAACAACAGATTTTTGCAATCCTAAAGAAATTTCATCTTTTTACGCTTTTGTCCCTCCAAAGGGGAAGTGTAAAGAGGATGAGAAAATGTGAGGAAAATTCCTTGGTAAGTATTTCAAATAATAGCCCTGAGATATTCTTTTCTTTAAAATGCTTTGCACACAATCTGCTGTGCCTTCTACCACTGTTTTGTGCATGTGTATTTCTCCCCCAGAGCCCTGGTGGCGCAGTGGTTAAGAGTTATGGAAAGCTACAGCTGCTAACCAAAAAAGGTCAGCAGTTTGAATCCACCAGTAGCCCCTTGGAAGCCCTATGGGGCAGTTCTACTCTGTCCTATAGGGTCGCTATGAGTCGGAACCAACTCGACAGCACCCAACAACAACAACAGCTTCTCCCCCAGTAGCCTCTGTCTTCTGCACAAACTGTGGTAATAGAAGGGGACTTTACTTTTCCTACAAAAGAACTGATTTTTAATTTTCTGTTTATGATATAAGTTGTCCCCCTCTGGGAATAATTAGCACCTACTGAGTTATGCCATTAAACAGACTCCACCCTGCTACATCCCCCATCACCTTGCTCTGGTAGTCCAGCAGAATACTCATGCAATGACTCTATGCTCAATAGTGTATAATAAACATATAATAAACTCTGAAATGCTATTGATATGCTTAATGCCAAGCAATCAGCACAGCTTAAAAAATTAGCTAGTTTATAGGATGATATCCAATTTGAGCTGTTGTTGTTGAGGAAGGGTCACATGTAGTTGTCTAATATCAAGAATATTTCAGTAATTGACTCTTTCATTGAGCACAGGGCAGATGTCATCGTCAACACTACTGCTACAACAGAGTAATACATTTAGTAGGTAACAGATACCACCTTAATCTTGGTCTAAAGGATGGTAGCTGTAACAGGGAGACTATGGAACCATGCCCATGATTCATAAATCTACTATGAAGTTGACCTCTTTGTGATGAATTAAACTGGAAGATTTTTTGACCTCCTAAAACAAGTCCCTTCTGGCACTTAAAAAAATCAGTTGTCTGGTTAGAAGAAAATTATTTTTAAAAAAATCACTGTTTCCTTATGTCTCACAGTTAGTTAATCTTATGCCATAGAATTTAGACCTCAAGGTCATTCTCTTTTAACTTCTATTGCAACACAAGAGTATTTGGGAGGGAAGGGAGAGTAGATGATGCAAATGCTATCGTACAAAGCAGTCTTTGTAAATGAGCATTTACATTTCTAATATACCCATTGTACTAAGTCTCATCCTCACAGTCTATATCCCATTTCAATGTTTTTTACGTAGGGTCATTCAGCAACCGTGCATGATATTTACCTTCACTCAGGAGGCCTCATTATCTTATCTACTGCAGTGAGATGCAACTAAACATCAACAAAAGTCATCAGGATACATTTTTTTTTCCCTGCAAATCAACGTATTTATTTTATTCAGTTTCTTTTCTAGTCAAGGAACTGGACTAGATGCTGATGGTAGCAAAAAGTTAAGACATACTTTTGCAAGGAAAACTAGTACATAATTAAGTGGCAAAAAAAGCACAATGAGTGCCATATAAGGAATAATTTTTTTTAAGGTACTATGAAGGATTAGTTGTCTGAATATTCACATCAGTTGGAGAGATCAGAAGTCTTTGTGGAGAAGTTATCAGCTGAGACACATCTTAGAGGATGCCTAAGATTTTGAATAGCTAGACATCCAGAGGAAAAACAAGAAAATTTAAAAGATCATTAAGATGCAGAATAGCGTGAGCAATGGCTGTAAGTTAGAAAAATACAGGACATATTCAAGGAGTATGTTTGACCTATGTGGCTAGAGTATAAGATTATTGGGAGCAGAAGGTAAACTAAAAATAGATCTGAAGCCAGATACTAAGGGTCCTTAAAACATTAGGTGTGGAGGGTCTACCAAAATTGTGAGGAGTCACTGAGGGAATGAAATCATGTGGAGTGTGTTTTCTGCAACTTTTCCTGGATTATAAATATCCTATCATGGATAAAATGCTTCATTCTTCTCTTTTATTCTACTTCCTATATCAATATTATTTTATCTAGGTTCCAGACATTGATCCTGATATTTCACTCATTATCCCCTCTATTCCACCACACACAGACGCACACATAAATGGACACACGCACACACACCCTGGCAAATAATTCTCCAGGTTGGTTTACTGTTTGATGTTTTGCTGTTGCTTGTTTTTTGTTTAAGGAGCCCTGGTGGCACGATGGTTAAGCACTCAGCTGCTAACAGAAAGGTTGACGGTTTGAACTCATCAGCAGCTCCAGGTAAGAAAGATGTGTCAGTCTGCTTCTGTGAAGATTAAAAAACCCCCCAAAAATAATTAAATAAACCCGTTGCTGTTGAGTTGATTCTGACTCATAGCGACCCAAATGGACAGAGCAGAACCGCCCCATAGGGTTTCCAAGGAGAGGCTGGCGGATTCTAACTGTCGACCTTTTGGTTAGTGGCTAAGCTCTTAACTACTGTGACACCATAAAGATTACAGCCTTGGAAAACCTATGGGACAGTTCTCCAGACCTGGAAATCCTGTGGGGCAGTTCTACTCTGTCCCATAGGATCACTATGAGTCAGAATGGAGTGGACAGCAACAGGGGTAGTTTTTTAATCTTTATAGAAGCAGACTGACACATCTTTCTTTCTTTTTTTTTTTTATCTTTCCACTATGAATATATAGGTGATAGTTTTAGGAAAGTGTTGTGATGAACACTGCTTGCGCTGTGTGGGAAATCCAATGCCTATTCCTTACTCCATTTTCCCTTGCTGCTACTATCGTTACTGCTGTTGTTGTTAGTTGCCATCATGTCAATTCTGACTCATAGTAACCCCATGTATGCAGAGTACAGCTACTTCATAGGAATGACTTTCCAGGCTGTGAACTTTTGGAAACAGATTGCCAGGCCTGTCTTTTGAGGGGCCTCTGGTTGGCTTTGTACTGCTAAGCTTTCGGCTAGTAAGTAGTCAAGCGCTTAGGAGCTAAAAAAGCAAATACTCACTTTCTCAGATTATCTTGCAAGTAGAGGGTGGTCATATGATAAGGATCTTGACATGTCAGTAGAAATCTGCTGGGATTGCTTCTGAAAAAGCTCTTGCCTTCCAGGAAAAAGAGATTGATGTCATTGGCAACACTTCCTCTTTTCTTCTTCCTTGAATATGAACAGGATGCTTGTATCTGAGGAAGCCATCAACTGGACTATGAAGAAAAAATAAAAGAGAATTGCAGAGATATTGTTTCTGATATTTCTGAGCTATTGAACTAATACCAGCACACTATTTCTGGGTATCTGATTATGTGAGAAAAGCAAACTCAAAATTATTTAGTTCTTTATTAGTTCACTTGCTGCCAAAAAAAAGTTCATAACCAATACACAATGTTTACTTACTCTACATAAATCTTAACTTTACATAAATCTATGGAGTGTGTTTGGTTAAAAACAAATAACTTATTTGCTGAAATCTATATAACCTCTCTAATTTTCAGTGTCTTTATGTGTAAAATGAGGAAAAATACCATATGCTCTGAAGAATTATGAGGAGTAAGGGCACTAAAACACCTAATATGGGGTGAAAAATACCTGCCAGAGTACCCAGCCATAGAAACAGATAAATATTTTTAAGTAAATGAATGGATGAATGAATAAGGCATCCATCCTTCTAAGAAGCTCACTTGAATGGTATTAAATTTTCATTGGATTAACTGATTATAAGTATCTTTGAACAATCTGTTGATCTTTTCTTGCCATTAGAAGAAAGTTGGCTATTAAGAAACATTTGATACCAGTCTAGATATGAATTTGGAGATCAGTCATGCCCATATTTAAACTGAATGATTGGCACAGCATCTTGGGCTTGGAATCTCTACCTTGAGCTAGAATTTGATACTAAATCAACTTTGGTGATCAGTAGGTGACAAATATCATATTTGAATGTGATGTTGATGTGATTTCACATGTCTGGAAGATTACTAGAGAAAGTTTTGACTTTTGTGAAGCAAGATTACTTTTCCTGTTTATTTTTGCATTGCTTAAGAGCTTAACATATTGATGGTAGGGTATACTAATAACACTCAGCGTTGTGTAGGAAACACAAAATTGTGTTTTTCAAGGCTCTCTGCTATTTTTTGTCATATTCAGTAATGTTGAGCTTCAGCATAATGCTAACTGACATTACAAAGCATTTCTTAACTTAATCATTAATAAAAGCAGAGACTCGACCATTATTTGAAGGGGGTAATTGACATGAAAAACCCCAAAATCAATATTACCTTCAAGAGTTTGTTACATAAGCAAAGGATAATACCCAATTTACAGATGAAGAGGGGGTGTAGAAAACACAGTCAGATCAAAAGAAGTGGCAAGGTGTGTAGTAGGCAGTCTTGATATTTATCATGACAGTTTTCAAGATCTTGTAAGAGCAGTGCATGGCATTTAGACTTATATCCTGATCCCTGCAAAAAACTTTATGTAGAACTTCTGAAACATGCTGTTTTGAGTCACAAAAATTGACTAGTATGTGTTATATTAAATCATATCCAAAATGATTTTTCCTTTATATATACTCTTCATTTCCAGAGTTCAACCCGCTGAACTTGTAGAAATTCAGAAGAAAATTTATGAAAAGTGGTTTATTGGGGCTCAATAGCAGAAGCTAGGTTGAACCTTTAAAACAATAAACATGGCCCTACTGGCCAAAACATCACAAGTAAAAGAATCACTTGACTTCAGTGAGCTCTGGAAAAACTTTTTGCTTTTGAAACTGGAAGAAGGACAAGTGGAAATGCCTTGGAGTTCAAACAAATTCATATTCAAAGAAAAATCTTCCATCCCTTCTACCTCTCAAAGCATTTTTCCAGTGTCTTCAAGTCCATGCTATATATGTATAGTTTTATTTCCTTCTTTACTTTAGCGGACTTTGATCTGGAGTCTTTCTTCACATGTAAGTACAGGATAAGGCAAAGGTGTGGAATTCTGATTTAAAACAAAGAGTCATGGGCTTGATATTAGATTTTCAAAAAAATTTCTTCTGGAAATATAAAGCCTCCCCTAAAGTCTCCCAAAGTGTATTTTGATTGAATTGTGACCAATTAGTTCAAGCCACGTTGAAGATAATGACTTTTCTAGGTCAAAATTTTCCAGATAAATTAAGATATAGTAAGTTCATTACAATGACAATGCCTTTGGAGAACCTCTTCATGGTCAGGAAGCATATCTGTGTTTATGGAAATTTAAAGTGAAAGTCATCCCATTAGTCAGACACCCCAAGTTAACTACAGTACTATTAGATCCAGCCATTTGCACGTTTCAGAACTGAATCGCTGACAGTCATTTATTTTGGAGTGCTTTTATTTTATTTCCGTTTAACATGTTCTTCCTAAAGCAATCCACTATCTGCCCTTCAAAGAAAGGTCATCCATATTTCAACTTCTTTTAGCAAAATCTTGACAAGTTATCTCATGGCACTCATTTTGCAGTGTTTAAATTTCAACTTCCTGTATTTAAGTAACCTAGAGTGTATAGATGCCTCTAAAATACAAACGTTTTACCACTTTTCTCTTTCAAGTACAATCTGGGAAATCTCAAATTTTATGTAAGTATGAAACATCCTATTTCAACACAGAATGAGAGAGAGTGGTTTTCAGAAAGAGTTTCTATTGTAGAGTATTATAGGGACTGCTCAGCACTTCTCAAAACCTCTAAAAAGTATATTTGCAATCTGATTGCATTATTGCATATCCAGAAGTGAATTTATAGACCATTCAAACACTAAATACAAAGTCACATTTCCTAGTATTATGAATATTTATTGATTTTTTTGAGTGGGCTTTCCACTCTCTGAGGCCCCTTCCTCTGTTTGAGAAACTAAAAAGTTCAAATTTTTATTTTCTCAGCCTCCACTGCAGCTAGGGTACAGGTCCAAGATCTAGGCTCAGTAACTACATTAGTTATCTATTGTTACATAAAAATTATATCCCACTCATGTAAAAGACCTACACAAAGAAAACTACAAAACACTACTGCATGAAACCCAAAGGGATCTACATAAATGGAAAAACATACCATGCTCATGGATAGGCAGACTCAACATTGTGAAAATTACAATTCTACCCAAAGCAATTTACAAATACAATGCAATCCCGATCGGAATACCATCAACATTCTTCAAAGAGATGGAAAAACTAACCATTAACTTTATATGGAAAGGGAAGAAGCCCCGAATAAGTAAAGCACTACTGAAGGAGAAGAATAAAGTTGGAGAACTCACACTACCTGACTTCAGAACCTACTATACAGCTACAGTAGTCAAAACAGCCTGGTACTGGCACAAAGACCAATGGAACAGAATTGAGAACCCAGATGTAAATCCATCCACCTACGGTCACCTGATCTTCGACAAGGGCCCAAAGTCCATCAAATGGGGAAAAGACAGTCTTTTTAACAAATGGTGCTGGCAAAACTTGATATCCATCTGCAAAAAAATGAAACAAGACCCATACCTCACACCGTATACAAAAACTACTTCAAAATGGATCAAAGACCTGAATATAAAGCCTAAAACTATAAACTTCATAGAAGAAAAAATAAGACCAACACTTCAGGCCTTAATACATGGCATTAGCAGGATACAAACCATAAACATCAACACACAAAACCCAACAGATAAACTAGATAACTGAGATCTTCTGAAAATCAAACACCTATGCTCTTCAAAAGACTTCACCAAAAGAGTCAAAAGAGAACCTACAGACTGGGAAAAAATTTTTGGACAGTACAAGTCAGACAAAGGTCTAACCTCCATAATCTACAAGAAAATCCAACACCTCTACAACAAAAAGACAAACAATCCTATCAAAAAATGGGCAAAGGAAATGAACAGATACTTCACCAAAGAAGACATTCAAATGGCCAACAGACACATGAGGAAATGCTCGCGATCACTAGCCATTAGAGAAATGCAAATTAAAACCACAATGAGATACCATCTCACCCCGGCATTACTGGCACGAATCAAAAATACTGGAAATAACAAATGTTGGAGGGGCTGCGGGGAGATGGGAACTCTTATACACTGCTGGTGGGAATGCAAAATGATACATCCATTTTGGAAAATGATAGGGCATTTCCTCAGAAAGCTAGAAATAGACATACCATTCGATCCAGCAATCCCACTCCTAGAAATATATCCTAGAGAAATAAGAGTCATCACTCGAATAGACATATGCACACCTATGTTCATGGCAGCATTGTTCACAATAGCAAAATGATGGAAACAACCTAGATGCCCATCAACAGATGAATGGATAAACAAACTATAGTACATACACACAATGGAGTACTATGCAACGAGAAAGAACAACAATGAATCTGTGAAGCATCTCATAACACGGATTAAACTGGAGGACATTATGCTGAGTGAAATAAGTCAATCACAAAAGGACAAATATTGTATGAGACCTCTGTTGTAAAAATCCATGAAAAAGTTCACACACAAAATGTAACAATCTTTGTTGATTACCAGGGATGGGAGGGGTGGGGGGGAAATACTAAATAGGCAATAGCTAAGTGGTATCTTGGGTGAAAGGTGAGACAGTACAAATACAGGGGAAACTAGCACAACTTGTACAAGGAAAGGTCATGGAAGCCCCACAGACACATCCAAACTCCCTGAGGGACTGAACTGCTGGGCGGAGGGCTGTGGGGACCATGGTCTTGGGGAACATCTAGCTCAATTGGCACGACACAGCTTATAAAAGACAATGCTCTACATTCTACCTTGGTGAGTAGTGTCTGGGGTCTTAAAAGCCTGTGAGCGGCCATCTAAGATACCCCACTGGTCTCATCCCTTCAGGAGCAAGGGAGAATGAAGAGAACAGGATACAAGGAAAAGATTAGTCTGAAGGACTAATTGTCCACAGCTACCAAGGCCTCCACCGGACTGAGTCCAGTACAGCTAGATGGTGCCTGGCTACCACCACTGACTGCTCTGACCAGGATCAGAACAGAGTGTTCTGGATAGAGCTGGAGAAGGATGTAGAGCATAATTCTAACTCACAAAAATAAGACCAGATTTACTGGCCTAAAGGAGACTGGAAAAACCTTGAGAGTATGGCCCCCAGACACCCTTTTAGCTCAGTGGTGAAGTTACCTCCGAGGTTCACTGTTCAGCCTGGGAGTGGACAGCCCCGTAAAACCAAATGAGACTAACGAGGTACAGGGGTCCAGTGACAAGTGCCCAAAGGCAGAAGGGGACAAGGAAGCTGGTGATAGGGAACCCAAGGTTGATTAAGGATATTGTTAACGTGTTGTGAGACTGTTAACCATTGTCATAGGGCAACATTTGTAGTAACTGTAACTGTTAAATGAGAAACTATTTTGTTCCGTAAGCCTTCATCTTAAGTGAGAATAACAGCACAATTGGAAGAGCATAGTCAATGTCACTGAAGTGTGCATGTAGAAATTTTTGAAATAGTGTATCTTTGGCTATGTGTATTTTCACCAAAAAAAAAAAAAGGTTGAGAAGTTAGAGGGTTGATATGCTGTGGGGCTGTTAACCAATGTTATAAAACAACATGTGTACTACTGTTTCATGAGAAACTATTTGCTCTGTAAGCCTTCACCTGAAGTACAATTAAAAAAAAAAATTTTCATCCTACTTAGTGATTAAAACAAGACGATTTATTATTGCAAAGACTTGGTGGCTCAGTCATTTGGTTACTACTTACTTATCTAGGTCCTCTATTTCAGGTTCTTACAAAGTTGAAATCAAGGGGTCAGCCAGGGCTGCAGTCTCATTTGAAACTCAAATGAAGAAGGATGTGTTTCCATGCTTATGTGGTTGTTGGTAGCATTTGTCTTGGTTGATTGCTGGACTGAGGATCTCAGTTTCTTGCTCACTTTTGGCTAGAGGCCACCCTCAGTTACTTGCCATGTGGGCCTTCCCAAATGACTGCTTGTTTCTCCAAAGCCAGAAAGGGAGTGTTTCTCCTCAAAAGATGGGCGTTACAATCTTAATGTAACATAATCATGCGTATGTAATCATACACATCCCATCATTTTTGCCATATTCTGTTAATTAGAATTGAGTCGTTAGGTCCAGCCCACACTGAAGGGGAGGGGATTAGACAAAGTCGTAAATACCAGCCGGCAGGGATCATGGAGGTCATCTTAGAGTATGTCCGCATAGTCAGTCAGACATGTCTGTACTTTGAATTTGGAAATGGTAGCAAGGAGAATCAGGGAGAGTGAGGGCTCCATTTTGGAGCCAGTAGCAGTGGTGGCAGCAGTGGCAGCTATACTGGAGGCAGTCCTCAGTGTCCAGTACCGCCATTTTGGTAGGGTATGCTACTAACACATGTATTCATTGGTGGGGTCAGTGGTGTTGCCATCAAAGTAGCTCTGCATAGTGATTTTGGCAGTGGCTTTGGCTATAAAATCTCACTTGTTTCTGTTCATTTTATTTACCTGTTTTCTTCAGCCTTCCTGGTGATTCTGTGAGCTACCTGAAATCTTTCCAATAAATTAATTTTATGCTTTCATCAACTAGAATTGGTTTCTATTGTGTGTAATCCAGGACCCTGACTGATATACTTAGTAAATTAAAATTTTCTAGAATTCTAGCCCACCCACTTTCACCTTTCCTACTTTCCTTTACAATAGACAATAGAGATAAGATTGTAATCATTAAACCTGAATGTAAACAACAGCATTAGAACAGATGTAAAATATTTTGATTTCACTCTCTAGAAAGACCTACACTGACTCTTGAATTAGGTTAAGTACCCAGCTATGTTTCTATAGCATTGCCCCTTTCGTTAACACTTAACCACATTTTATTGCCACTACTTATTTAATAAAGTCTTCCGCAGTAGACACAAAGTTTTCCTTGCCTGAAGATATCATCAGCCTTTAATTCAGCACCTGAGACATAAATAGAGTTTTTAAAATACATGGTAAAAGTAATAAATGTGTGAGCAAATGAATGAATGAATTTTAATTACTACTTTCTCTTCTGTTTCTACCTAGTAATCAATTGTATCTAACTTTGGTTAGCTCTATGTGTCAACTGAGCTAGAGCTAACCCTTGCTTTGACCATTTTGAATTCTTATCCTAGGAATACAGTTTTCAAAATTCATTCACAGTTAAATTTCTTTATTTCCTCAACATTATGTCAGAAAACAGGGGTATTATTTTATTTTTCAATGTACCTGAAGATCCGTTGATAATTTTCTAAACTTTGTGACATTTAATACAATATCAGATGAAATTCTTAGCTGATTTTTGCAAAGGTTCATCTATTGTATTGTCATATTTGTGCTACACTTTCAATATTTTCTTTCCCTTCACATATTCTTTGCTGATCTGATCTCTGATCTCATACACAGACCACAATATTCTACCATCATAACTTTCTTCCTATCATTCTTGTCCCTAAAATGCTCACTTGTTCCTTCTTCAAGTATTCAAATACTGCTTATATTTCAAGATCCAACAAAAATATGATTTATTCCACTACCATTTCCCTTCTGAGCTCATATTAACCTTTTCCTACTTTAAATGCTCGTATTTATTATTTTGTAGCTTCTGCTACATGTAATGTATATGTCTTTTCTCTTCTATAGAATATGAGTTCCCTGAGTGTATAATGCATGACTGATTCATCTTCATATTCTCTGAGTACCTTATACATATTGAACATTCAGGGAATTACATAGATGATCTTAAAATGAGAAGAATATGGGATGCAATAGCTGTAAAAGCAATCTCATTAAAGGCTGTTGCTCTTAGCTCCTGTTAAGTTGGCTCTGACTCATGGTGATCCCATGGGGGAAAAAAAAATGTTTCTCAGTTCTGTACCATCTTTGTGATTGTTGGTATGCTCAAGATCATTGTTGCAGTCACCGTGTATTTCAAATGCCTTCCTATCTATGGGACTTATCTTCTGGCACTGTATTGGATAACATTCTGTTGTGATCCATAGGGTTTTCTTGGAAGTTGATTGCCAAGTCTTTCTTCCTAGTCTGTCTTACTCTGGAAGTCCCACTGAAACTTGTCCACCATGAGTCACCTTGCTGGTATTTGAAATATCAGTGGCATAGCTTCTACCACCATAGCATCATGCAAGCCACCACAGCACAATAAACAGATAGATGGGCGGTTGCGTCAAAGACTACCTGTGGATATTGATCATCTCCCAAACAACAACAACAACAACAAAAAAAAAAAATGCCAAGTCCTCTAAATTGCTTCATGTTAGGTATAACCCAAATACTACATGTGAGTATGACTCAAAAGCCTTCTGTAACCCAAATAATGCTATTCATAAAAATCTTATAGAATTGATCACCTCCCTAAGTTTCTATGGTAGTCATTAAGGGTGCTATGTACCAAATATTTCTGGCTTCCCTCCATCTACCTTTCAGGAACAATTTGAGATTGGATTGGATCATGTGACTAGCCATGACCAATGAGTATGAGTGAAAGCGATATCTTTCAATTCAGAGCCAATCCCTTTAATTGCCTATGTGAGACTCTGAGAGCCCTCTTTTCACTCTTGCATGATACTACATTTGAGATAATTCTGCCCCACTCTCTGTGTCCCTGCGAGTCATAGACCTACTTGCTGACCTACTATGAATATGTAGCAGGACAAGAAATAAAAGTATGGGTATTTAAGCAACTGAGATTTTGGAGTTTTTTATTATCACAGCATAACCCAGCCTCTGCGCACTCATGGTACATTTATCTTCTTTTCCATCAGGGAAACCTAGAGATGTTTAATAACATAACATTTCTATGTTTTTTCATTCTCACTATTTTTTTGCATCATACTTCTTGTCACTACTGCTTAGAACATCAGCTATAATATAAGCACATGTGAAATGGAGATAGAATCTTTGATGGGGAAAGTTAGCTATTATGAATTGAGTATGGAGATAGACTTATTTAGTGAAAACTTAGGGTATAAAAGAATAAATCCCTTAAGAAAAAAAGCAAATGATTTAACCTTATTTTAAGTGCAGTATGTCATAAATATTATACTATAGTCTCAAATTCCAATGGACATTTTTTGTTTATTTCAAGAATTATTTATAAAAGAAGGATAAGATGATGAATTTAACTAACAAAAAAGTTTGGGTTTTAGGCTATGATTATAGAGGTAAAGTTTTCTGTGATAAAAATACTATATGGATTTTTATTAGATAAGCACACTCATAGAGGAACTTTATATTAATATACAAATATATGATTATACCTGTCTTAGTCATCTAGTTCTGCTATAACAGAAATACTACAAGTGGATGGCTTTAACAAAGAGAAATTTGTTCTCTCACAGTCCAGTAGGCTACAAGTCCAAATTCAGGGCATTAGCTCCAGGGGAATGCTTTCTCCATCAGCTCTGGAGGAAGGTCTGTATCATCAATATTCCCTTGGTCTGGGAGCTTCTCTACGCAGGAACCTCAGGTCCAAAGGACATGCTCTGCTCCTGGCACTGCTTTCTTGGTGGTATGAGTTTCCCCATGTCTTTCTGCTCACTTCTCTCTTTTATATCTCAAAAGAGATTGGGTTAAGACACTACTAATCTTGTAGATTTCATCAATATAACTGCCGCTAGTCCATCTTATCACATCATAGATACAGAGTTTACAACATATAGGGAAATCATATCAGATGATAAAATGGTAGACAATCATACAATACTGGGAATCATGATCTAGCCAAGGTGATAAACACATTTTGGGGGGGAGGGGAGCATAATTCAATCCATGATAATACCTTTCCAAAGAAGAGTGCTGTATTTCCCACATATTATCATAGTATTTCCATAAATTATTTTTATTTTATAGAAGACCTAAAATTGTAGAGACAAGTGATCTGCTTAAGAACACAAATGCAAGCAATGGAAGTTTAAAAAATAATATGGCTTAGCTGCTACATCTTGGAATGATTTTTATTTTAACAATCTGTTGGTCAATCAAAAAGCAATTTTAGCATAATTAGCATTTTTTTCAAGAGCTGTATAGAAACCCTATTCTATAGTGAGGTGCTGGAAATTCTTAATTATAATGTCATTTTCACCCACAATGACATCTGAGGTGTTAGGAAATTTCTTTAAGCTATGTCTCTAAGAAGTATCGTAAAGAACAATGGTAAAGTCCCATCCATTCGTCTTGAAAGAGCTCTTATGAATTTCTGTCCTAGGTAGTCTCCATGAAGAGTCATATTAAAAAAGCACAATCTTCTGAAAGACAAAATGCATAAGACAATTGAGGAAAATATTTTATTCAGCATATTGCAGTAAGAAGAATATTTATTAATGAGGAATGGCTTGCAGTTTCATAGAGGTAGGTAAACGGTGGAGTTGTCACAAGTCTTTTGTGAGTTTAGTAGATATGAACCTCATCATACACATTTGCCAACCTCTATAGCTGTGAACATCAAACTTTAGAGTGTATCAGAGTTCCCTGTGGTGTTTTCTAAAATCCAGATTTTTAACTACTTACTCCATGGACAGTGTCATATGGTAGGTGTCAATTAAAGATCATAAATCTGCAATTTTAACTGGAAGCCCAGGAGATTCCGATGCAGAGTTCTTGAGATCACCCTTTGAAAAATACTTTGCTCTGTAGCCTCATAGCTGACCACTTCTCCACTACATCTACTCTCTGTCTACCCTGTATCAGCAGTGGGGTTTCAAATATGGTGTGCTTTTGTATATGCCTTCTTGCCTCTGAACCTGCCATTCCTATTTCCTGGAAGATCCTTCTTCCCTTGCTGTTTGACTAATCTCTGTTCATCTTTTAGTGTTCCATTCAAATGTCAATACTTTATCAGGAGATTTCCGAGTCCTCTCAGGGGAAGTTAGTTATATACTATCCTGTGTTTCAATAAGACCTTGTGCTAAACTCTACTCGTACTTGTTACATTAGCTTATAAGCAACTTTTAAAAGTCAGTCGTCTTTACTATCTGATAAAGTCATGGCAAGCAGGGAAAAATCCCATTAATTCCTGTGTTGCCATTATCCATTGCCTGGCACATGTTAGGTGCTCAATAAATATTTATAGGATGAAAGAAGAAACTAACAAATGCTAGAAAGTCCTTATTTGAGATTATTTACTGACTTAGGTCACATCTGTATGATGAAATATTTCCTCCACAAGCTCTCTGCTCTCATCTGTACCACTATCATTAGACATAATCTCAGATTTTCACAACAAGGCGAAGAGATAAATATTGTTAACCTTATATTAGAAACACCTGACAAAATGGAGGGCTGTTTTGTTTCTTTGATTGTTTGAGACCAGAAAAGCAGAAATTACAAGACACTAAAGAGACAGAAGATAGAAAAGGGTTTCTCTTTCCCTTCAGTCCTGATTACCATGCAAGGTAAAAATAAGTAGCCAATGCCAGTAAGTGGCAAAATCAGGTATCCCCCGAACTGTTGCTGACTTTTTCTGAAGATGAAATTCTTTACTATCCAAACAGTTCCTGGGAGCTGGAGCTGATGCAATCCATTTGGCCATGGGAGTGGATGATGCATAGGTTCACTTGAGATTTGTAGTGATGCTCTGTTTGGCCAGTGAGGGGACCATTCAAAGAGAGGCTGGCATTCTTTTCAACTGTTTACCATTTCATTCAGAGGAAATGTTAAGGACTAACCATGTTAAACTTTACCTGAGCCTTAAGCTCCTGGAAAACAGTGACTTTTAAGAAATTCTCTACCTTTTAGGAGTCTAACAAATGGCTTACTGCAAAGAACCACTCCTCCATTATGGTTTAGATAAGGCTTGTAGATGACCCCCTTGTTTACCTATGACAAGGCCAGATATAAACCTCCAAATTCCCAATTTTTTTTTTTTTTTTGGTCTCATAAAAGATTAGTTAAACTCTTTGTCCCACAGACAAATTTAGACAAAATGCCCAGTAAGTTAACTTGACCAGTAAGCTTTCTCTCCTTCCCGTAGGCTCCTGAACTTTGGCCCACCCTTAAGCTTAAGAAAGAATTGGAAATTTAAGCAGGCATTGCAGCACAGAACAACTCCCCACCACCAACACCTTTAATGGTCCCTCTGGAGAATCAGCTGATTGCAAAGAAACCCTTTCCTGTTCAACTGTCTGATCATACCACCTGCTCATGCTGCTCCTCCACACCCAGTTTTTTCTAGTCCTTTTTATTAAAAAAATAAAAAATAAACACCGTTTTCATTAAGTTGACTTATGGTGACACCACGTATTGTCAGAGTAGAATTGTGCTCCCTAGGGTTTTCTGTTGCTGATTTTTTCCAAAGTAGATAGCCAGGTCTTTCTTCTGAGGCACTTTTGAACCACCAGCCTTTCTGTTAGCAGCATTTACTATTTACACCACCCAGGGACTCCTAGCCTTGTTTACTTCTCCTTATAAAAGTTCTCCCTGACTGACATTTAAGATGCTTGTGATAACTGAAGGCCTTGTGGTTAGAGTGTTCTCCCTATTACAGTAATCTCCCTCCTCCTGCTACAATAGTCCCTTCCTCCTCCCCCACCTCCCTTTGCAATCAATGTTGTTGTTAGTTGCTGTGGAGTCAGTTCCAACTCATGGAGACCCCGTGTGTGCACAGTACAACTGGTCCTTAGGGTTTTCAAGGCTGTCAGTTTAGGAGACAGATCACCAGGTCTATCTTCTGAGGCACTTCTAGGTGGGTTTGAACCACCAACCTTTTGGATAGTAGTACAGTGCTTAACCATTTGTTCCACCCAGGGACTCCATTGTAATCAATAAACCAAAACCAAACATGTAGCTGTTGAGTTGATTCCAACTCACAGTGACCCTATAAGACAGGGTAGAACTGCCCCATAGGGTTTCCAAGGAATGGCTAGTGGGTTTGAACTGCTGATATTTCGGTTAGCACTTGAGCACTTAAACACTGTACCACCAGGGTTCCTATATAGTCTTTTCAGATAAAGTTTCTCCTTACCTAAATCTGAATTTGTTTTTTATTTGATAGGACTATGGTGACATCAAAACATTATTTTACCAAATTTGGCACACCAAAGTACTTAGATACATAAAACAACAAGCAAGCATAATTCTCAAAGAGAGAATTTTAACAAAATTGCAAAAGTTACACATTTTCTTCTCTCATTGAAAAGTGGCAAGATATTCTTTGGAAGAGGCACTTGTCTTTTGACATACTTTGTTAAAGAAAAGCAGGTAAGAGTTGTAACCTATTAATTCCACTAGTTTATTATGAGAAGGAAAATTTATTATATGGCAGTGTCAGGGGTTCTTATGCCCACTGATTTGTTTGAATCTCTGAAGATTAAGGAATTGTCTAAAGTTAAACAGCCAATAAATAACAAAACCAGGAGCCAAATCTAGTGTTCTTTGAAATTCAGTGTTCATAGTGAGTTTGTTGTTGTTCTTATCATTAGCAACTTGGTGTGAAGTAGTATTTTCTAACTATCAGTCTGAGAGCAGATTTCTAATAATTTTGTGTAATTTTGGGAAGGGGAATAGAAGAAGCACTGGAAAGCAGAGCACTATCTAGTGAGGGCAGGCAGTGTTTGTGCTGGAAATCAGCATGAGAAAGCCAATAGGTATGAAAGAAGGATTTAGACATTTTGGGGAAAATCAAAAAACAAGAGAAAGAGAGAACCAAGGACAAAAGTGGCTTATTTCACAATGTTGTCTTAGATCTTATTCCATCCTTCTCAACAATTCATCATGTGGGCTTCCAATCCATGTATCAGATAATTAGACTGATTACCCTTAAGCCTATTCTGCATAAAATAGCTTGGATATTTGTACTGACTTAGTTGATCCTAAAGTCTATGGATGAAAAATTTCTGGAATCAGGGTGTACGGTGGACCTGGCTGGCCACTGACAAGTCATATTGTCTTTATGCATCTCTGTTTCAAACCAGGTTAAGATGCTCATCTTCCACATTTCCTAGGCATTTAATAAGCAGTTATTAAATGCCTTTCATGTACCCAAGTGGAATGATAGACAGTCATGCTTTCTTTCTTCCCCAAATACACTGATCTACTGCAATAACTTACTTTTCAGAACCACAAGAGAATTAGTCTTCATGACAATGTGTTAAGTGCAGAGAGATAAAGGGAGCAATGAAAAAAACACCTACCATTCACTGAGTAGAGTGTCTTCTATGGGCCAAGGAATGTGATAGGCATGTTACACTTTTTTTTTTTTTAAATTTTCTTGTGTTTTAGGTGAAAGTTTACAGCACAATTAGTTTTTCATTCAAAAATTTATAAACAAATTGTTTTGTGACATTAGTAGCAATCCCCACAATGTGTTAGCACTCCCCGCCTTTCCCTTTCCACCCTGGGTTCTCCTTGTCCATTCATCCAGTTTTCCTGTCCCTTCCTGCCTTCTTGTCTTTGCTTTTGGGCAGGTGTTGCCCATTTGATCCCCTATACATGATTAAACTAAGAAGCATGTCCCTCATTTGTATAATTGTTTTATAGGCCTGTCTAACCTTTGGCTGAAGGGTGAACTTCTGGAGTGACTTCAGTTCTGAGTTAAAAGAGTCTCGAGGGCCATCGTCTTGGGGTTCCTCTAGTCTCTGTCAAACCATTAAGTATGGTCTTTTTTTGTGAATTTGAATTTTTTTTCTACATTTTTCTCCTGCTCTGTGTGGGACCCTCTATTGTGATTCCTGTCAGAGAAGTCTGAGGTAGTAGCCAGGAATCAACTAGTTTTTCTGGGCTCAGGCTGGTAGAGACTGTGGTTTATATGGTCCATTAGTCCTTTGGACTTACATTTTCATTGTGTCTTTGGTTTTCTTCATTCTCCTTTACTCCAAATGTGATGGGACCAATAGATGTATCTTAGATGGCTGCTCACAAGTTTTAGACCCCAGACTCTATTTACTAAGGTAGGATGCGCAGGAACCCAGTGGTCTAAAGGACCCATGCTCCTGCCTCTTCTGCTTGGTAGTAATGAGGTCCCCCTGCCTCTCTGCTCACTTCTGTCTTTTATATCTCAAAAGAGATCGACTTAAGACACAATCTTATCTTGTAGCTTGAGTCCTGTCACATTAACAAAACTGCCTTTAATCCTTCCTCATTAACATCATAAAGGTAGAATTTACAACACGTAGGAAAATCACATCAGATGACAAAATGGTGGACAATCACACAATACTGCAAATCGTGGCCTAGAAATTTGACAAATATTTTTGGGGGACACAATCCAATCCACAATATATTGTTTTCCTGATTTCCTTTTCGAAGTTCTTTGTTGGTGAATAGGAATCCAACTAATTTTTGTATGTCAATCTTCTATCCTGCTACTCTGCTGAAACTTTCTATTTGTTCTAGTGGTTTTCTTGTGAAATCTTTGGGGTTCTCTATATGTAGGATCATATCATCTGCAAATAGGGATAGTTTTTGCTTCTTCCTTTCCACTTTGGATATCCTTTATTTCTTTTTATTGCCTTATTGCTCTAGCTAGGACATCGAGCACAATGTTATATAGGGTGATGATAAAGGGCATCCTTATCTTGTTCCCATTCTCAGGTGGAATGCTTTCAACCTCTCTGTCGAGAAATGTTGGCTGTTTGTTTTGTATAGATGCCCTTTATTATGTTGAGGAATTTCCCTTCTATTCTTATTTTATTGAGAGTTTTTATCAGGAGTGGGTGTTAGACTTTATCAAATGCCTTTTCTGTGTCCATTGAGATGATAATGTGATTCTTTTCTTTTGTTGTATTTGTGTGGTAGATTATGTTGATTGATTTTCTAACACTGAACCATCCTTGCATATCTGGTATGAATCCCACTTGCTCATGATGTATTTATTTTTTATATGACATGAATTCTATTGGCTAGAATTTTGTTAAGAATTTTTGCATCTATATTCATGAGAGATATTGGTCTTCAATTTTCTTTTTGTGGTGTGTCTTAGGCTGGGTTCTCTAGAAAAGCAAAACCAGTAAAGCATATAAATATATACAGAGAGAGATTAATATCAAGGAAATGGTTCACACGATTGCAGAGGCTGGAACGTCCCAAGTCTGTGGATCAGGATAGAGGCTTCTCCTGATTCAGGTACCCACAAACCCAAGATCGACAGGTCAGAGAGCAGGGCTCTGGCTCACTGGCTGTGAAGATTGATGAATCCCAAGATCGGCAGATAACCCTGCTAGCTCAAGTCCCAAGAATCAGCGGTCAGATGTACTGGAGGCAGCTGCAGGATCCAGAGCAGGTAAAAGCCACTTATATTCAGATGCAGGCCACACACCCAAGGAAACTCCCTTTCAACTGCTAAGCTACTCACAGCAGATCCCATCATGGAGATGATCACATATAAACAGTGAGAATCATGGCCCAGCCAAGCTGACACACAATCTTAACCATCACATGCTGTCTTTGTCTGGCTTTTGTATCAGGGTTATGCTGCTTCATAGAATGAATTAGGGAATACTTTTCTTTTCTAATGTCTGAAATAGTTTGACTAGTACTGGTGTGAGATCTTCTCTGAATGTTTGGTAGAATTCTCCAGGGAAGCCGTCCAGGCCAGGGCTTCTTTTATTGTTAGGAGGTTTTTTTGTTTTTTTTTTTTTTTCTTTTTACTCCTTCAATCTCTTCTCTTTTTATGTGTCTGTTCAGATTTCCTATCTCAGCTTCTGTTAGTTTAGATAGATAGTGTGTTTCTAGAAATTTTTCCACTTCCTCTAGGTTCTCAAATTTGTTGGAGTACAATTTTTCATAGCATTCTGTTACAATCCTTTTTATTTCAGTTGAATCTGTTGTAATGTCCCCCGTCTCATTTCTTATTTGTTATTTTCTTCCTCTCCTGATTTTACTTTTGTCAGTTTGGACAATGATTTGTCAATTTTGGTGATTTTTTTCAAAGAACAAAATTTTGGTCTTGTTGATTCTTTCTGTTGCTTTTCTGTTCTCTATTTCATTTATTTCTGCTCTAATCTTTATTATTTCCTTTCTTCTGATGGCTATGGGCTTCTTTTGCTGTTCTCTTTCTATTTGTTCATGTTGTAAACTAACATTTTGATTTTGTCCCATTCTTCTCTTTTGATGTGTGCATTTATTGCTATAAATTGACCTATGAGCACTGCCTTTACTGTTTCCCAAAAGTTTTGGTGTGATGTGTTTTCATTCTCATTTGATTCTAGGAATTTTTTTAATTCCCTCTTTAATTTCTTCTATTACCCAGTTGTTCTTAAGCAAGGTGTTATTCAGTTTCCATGTATTTGATTTTTTTGTCCTTGCTTTTCCTGTTATTAATTTCTACTTTTATGGCATTGTGATCAGAGAGCATGCTTTGTATTATTTTGATGTTGTGGATTTTATTGAGGGTTACTTGGTGGCCTAAAATGTAGTCCATTCTAGAGAATGTTCCATGTGCATTAGAAAAGAATATAAATTTTGCTGCTGTTGAGTAGAGTGTTCTATATAAGTCTATGAGTTCAAGTTGGTTGATTGTGGCCTTTAGACCTTCTGTATCTTTGTTGAGTTTCTTTCTATATATTCTGCCCTTTCCTGAGAGTGGTGTACTGAAGTATCCTACTACTACTGCAGAACTGCCTATTTCTCTTTTCAGAGCTGTCAGAGTTTGTTTTACATATTTTGAAGCCCTGTCATTAAGTGAGTAGATATTTATTAAGGTTATGTCTTCTTGGTGGATTGTCCCTTTAATCATTATATAATGTCTTTCCTTGTCTTTTATAGTTGATTTTGCCATAAATAAAATTTTATCTGAGATTAGTATTGCCACTCCTGCTGTTTTTTGGTTACCATTTGCTTGATATATTTTTTTCCATCATTTTATTTTCAATATATTTATGTATTTGTATCTAAGGTGTGTCTCTTATAGATGGCTTATTGATGGGTTGTGCTTTTTTGTCCATTTTGCCACTCTCTGTCTCTTTACAGGTGAATTTAAGCCATTTACATTCAGTTTGGTTATTGAGAGGTATGAGTTTATTGCTGTCATGTTGTGCTTTTTTCTTTGTGGTGCTGATGTTTTCTTTGTTCCTCTTACTTTTCTGTACTTTCTTTTATTTGTGGATTTTCTTTTCTTTTTAGTTATTATAGATTTTGTGTTTACTGAGACTTTATGTTTTTCTTCTTTTTTATTTTGATGAGTAGGTTTGTTAAGTTTCTCTGTAGTTAACTTGAAATATACTTGTATCTTCTTAAGTTTGAATTAGTCTTTTATTGCTAGATATCGTCTTGACTTCTTCTCCATTTGAAAGTTCTACACCTTCATCATTTATTCCGCCTTCTATTGTTTTGAACTTGTGGTCATTTACAGACTGACGTCTCTCTTTTCCTGTTTTAAGTCTTTTAGCTTTGTTTTATTACTGAGAGTTCTCTACCTAGGTTAGTATCTGGCTGATGCTGTCCTGTGTCCAAGACTCCAGTTGTTGTCTGATGTTGTTGCTTCTCTAACTGAAAGACTCCTTTTAATATTTCTTGTAAGTTTGGTTTGGTTTTTACAAATTCCCTTAGTATCTGTTTATCTGGATGTGTCCTGATTTCTCCATTGTATTTGAGAGAGAGTTTTGCAGAATATATTATTCTTGGTTGGCAATTTTTTTCTTCCAAGATTTTGCATATGTCATACCATTGCCTTCTTGCCTGCATAATTTCTTTCAAGTAATCAGAGTTTATTCTTATTGTTTCCCCATGTAAGGGACTTTTTGTTTTTCTGGAGCTGCTCTCAGGATTATCTGTTTGTCTTTGGTTTTGACAAGTGTGATTATGATATGTCTTGTTGACTTTCTTTTGGTATTTATCCTAGTATAGGGTTCATTGAGCTTCTTGGATGGTAATGTTTTCATCTTTCATGATATTAGGGAAGTTTTCTGCCAGGAAATCTTCGACAATTTTCTCTGTATTTTCTATTTTCTCCCCCTGTTCTGGAACTCCAATCACACACAGATTTTTGCTCTTGATTGTGTCCCTCATAATTCTTAAGTTTTCTTCATTATTTTCTCTGATATTTCATTAAACAAAGTGGTGTCCATGGATTTGTCATCAATCTTGCTGATTCTGTCTTCCATGGTTTCAAGTTTACTCCTAAATCCTTTTATTGAGTTGTCCATTTCTGAAATTTTGTTGTTTATCTTTTGGATTTCTACTTCTTGTTTTTCCATGATTTCTAATTGTTTATTTATTTTGACTTTTTATTCTTGTATTATTTTCCTGAATTCTACTATTGCTTTGTCTGTGTCTTCCATGATTTTGTCTATTTTTTGTGTAGTTTTGTCTGTGTTTTCCTTGATATCTTTCCAAATCCCTTGGAAAGCCCTAAATGTTAGTCTTTTGAATTCCATGTCAGGTAGTTCCACTGTCTTTTCTTCTATTGGAAGGTCATCTGATTTTTTTATTTTGGTCACTTTCTGGATCCATCTTGTCCTGTTTTTTATACGTTTTGATATTGTTTGCTGTCTCTGAGACATTAAGGTATTATATTATTTTCTTTACTCATTGATTCTGTGCTTGTTTGTTTCGTCCTGCTTTTTTATTTTGTTTTGATATGTCAGGGTGTGCAGGCCAGGTGTGCTTTGCTCTTTGCTCATCTGTGTGCATGACAGCTCTTACCAACTCATCTTGGTGAACAGGGAAGCAGCTTCACTGTACACTGGTTTGGTGAGGTGGCTAAGGGTGGACTGGGAGGTTACTGTCTGCTTCCTGATGTTGGTCTAGTGGAGTGAGAGAGGTCACAGCCCCTCGCCAGATAGGTATGGGTGTCAGATGGGGAGTGGTACAGGCTTGCTTCCCACTGTTCAGCAGCTAGTCAAGTGGCTAGAGAACAGGGACAGTGTGGGCCCAGAGTAGCAGCAGGCCTGAGTGCCAGGGGCATTCTAGTTGCAGCAGCATGATGATGGCCTGTGGGAAGGGAAGCAGTGTGGGGTTGGGGGGGGGGGGAGGGGACAAAAGAAAAGAAAAGAGATGGAAAGAGAAAAAAGGTAGCTGTCAGGTGGGGGTGGGGTGGACTGTGGGCCAACGGGAAAGGGGGGAGTTGCTGTACCTGGCTAGATGGAAGGTAGAAAGAAAGACAAAGAAAATAAATGGTGGCATAGTGGGGGCTGGCTAGTGGGGCAGGCTTGTGTGCCTGTGGCACCCTATCTGTGGTGGTGTGACAAGAGCTGGTGGGAAGTGGGTGGAGGTGGCCTATGGGGCTAGGTGGGAAGTAGAAAGAAAAATAAGTAGGGAAAAAATTGTGAAAAGAAAAAAATGGTGGTGCAGCAAAGGCCAGTGAGTGGAGGTGGGGCAGACCTGGGGGCCAGTGGGAAGGGAGAAGAGATTACAAACTGGGCTAGGTGGGAGATAGAAAATTTAAAAAAGAAAAGAAAAATGCCAGTGTGGTGGGGGCCGTGGGTGGAGGCAGGCCATATCTGAGGCAGCAGCAGGCCAGTGCACTGGTGACTCCGTAGCTGTAGCAGCATGGTGGGGTATGGTAGGGGGTGGGGGGTGTACAGGGCTAGGTTGGTAGTAGAAAGAAAAGGAAGAAAGATAAAAGAATAAGAAATGACCGTGCAGCAGGAGCCAGCAGTTAAGGTCAAGGCAGACCTGAGGTGGCAGGAGGCCA
Organism: Dugong dugon; assembly: GCA_030035585.1. Lineage (NCBI taxonomy): Eukaryota > Metazoa > Chordata > Mammalia > Sirenia > Dugongidae > Dugong > Dugong dugon. The sequence goes on from CM057462.1 coordinate 98,859,909, forward strand.
GTGGTTCTCTAGCCATGGCAGAGCAGCAGGGGCTGATGAGAAGACATGAAGGTTACATATGGGCCTAGGTGGGAGGGATAAAGAAAAGGAAGAAAGGGGAAAAAATGGCATGGTGAGATCTGGCGGCTGGGGGCAGAGTGAACCTGGAGCAGTGGCAGGCCGGTGGCTCTCTAGCCAAGGCAATGTGGTGGGATCTCTCAGCTAGGGGGTTAGGTGGTGTATGGGGCTAGGTGGGGTGGTGGGGGGGGAAGAAAAAGAAGGAGAAAAGAAAAAAATTTTAATTAAAAAATTGACAGCACAGTGGGGCTAGTGAGTGGGGTGGGCCAGAACTGAGGAACGGTTAGAAGGCAGGGGAGACGCTATACAGGGCTAGGTGAGAGGGAGAAAGAAAAGAAAGAAGACAAAGACAAGAAGGAAAAAAATGGCGGTGCAACAGGAGCTGGCAGGTGGGAACAGGCGGACTGGGGTGGCAGCAGGCTGGTGGCTTTCTAGCCAAGGCAGCATGGCATGGTCCAACAGGAAGGGGTGTAGCTGGTGTACAGGGCAGAAGGGTAAACGATGGGAAAACATGCTTTTCTGGTTACCAGGTGCTGTGTCTCCTGTTGGGAACTCAATGAAGTTGCCTTCCTGTACTCCAGGTCTGGGGTTGTTGCTGGCTGTGCTCCAAGATGACAATGCTGTGCCATGTTAGTTGGCAGTGGACTTCCACTATTTCTTCTCATTCTCTGTTTTCCTTCAGTTTCTTCTTGTATTTTGTGTTCTATTTAGTTCTTTATCCCTTCATTTGATGCTTAGGGTTCCAGGATTGACGTTTGTGTCTATTTTCCTTAGTTTTTTAGGTCTTTGCTGCAGAGGGATGGCATGATGCATCTGTCTAGGCTGCTGTATTGTCTCTGCCTCTAGATATGTTTTTCTTAATAAAAGTGAGGAAACAAGAGTTAAAAGGTTAGTTTTTAAATAAGGTAACAATGCACCGTGACTGAGATTCAGTTACGGGAACCAGACAATTCATAAGAGTAGACAGCCAATTATCAGAACTTTTAAATTTAACTAAGGGATGCACAAGGCACTTTAACTTCTGAGAATAGTCCCCCAGGATTTATAGAAACTTGCAGAATTATAAAGGATAATTTTCTAATACAAATGTTAGACTGTTCCTTTAAAAATTGCTTTACTTACCTTCAGTTGAGCCCTGACACATAGATGGGGACACTGAAGGATTTTTGTGCAGAGGCTAGAATCTTAGGCACCTCTACTTAGCATGATTGATGATTTTTTTTTTTTCAAATTGTGTGATCCTACATAAAAGAGTTCTGTTTCCAGCATATTTGTTAATTGAGGTATCATTGTACAAGGCAGCATGCAATGCATTCATTTTAAATGCTTCGTTTAAAAAATGGCATTGTTCTTTGACTTGAAATTCTACAATATAATAGCAAAATGTTTAGGTTCTGTAAGTTTACAAGTTGAGTGTTTTATTATGCTCCAATTCTAGGCATATTATGGAAGTCATTATTTTGACTTGCATAGTCTAATCACATTCCTGAGATTTATAGGTGTGATTAGAAACACTTTGATATTCAATGTAACAAAATGACTTTTTGAAAGTGATATTTAGGACTGGTAATATGTGTACTTTATCATCCTCTATCTGAGCTATCTTTGTGTTAGAGAATGGAGGTAGGTATACTTATAATAATGAGGATAGAGTGTGCAATAAAAATTAAAAATAAACCAGAAAATAAAATTTCCAAAATTCTAATACAACAGTAGCAAAGTCACTTATAAAACATAAGAATATCAGAGGGAGGAAATAGAAAACTATCAACAATTAAAAGTTAACTATAAAAAGAATAGTGGTACCAGAAGTAGGGGTAGGAATCCTGAGAAGCCATCATTGGCATATATGACTTATAACGTAGTATTTTACGAAGAAGTCATTACTTAAGTCAGTTTGCTACTTTCGTAAGTTATTAATATTGAAATAGTTCCAAATTCATATTAACAGAGGTTCACATCTGCTGGATAAAATAGTACTCCTGTTCTGCTTCCTTATGCTAATTTTATTTTGGAAGTTTTGTCTTCTTGTCACCTTAGAAACATGCCTGTGAAGAAGTAGGAAGATGAGTTTTCTTTAAAGATAAGTTCCTTTGAAATGTCCTGAAAGCAAATGTGTTGAAATAAAATTTGACCATTTCCAATATAGGGTAGCCCTCCTCACAGGATCTCTGTTAACTTTTTTTCCTCTAATCTTCTTTCTCAATGCTCTCATTTGACGTCAATTATAAAACATGGCCATGGGAGAAATAGCATGATGTTCAAAACATATTCCAGATCTTGTAGGACAGCATTCAATCTTGCAATGTTTTTCCTCTTACATGGCATCATACTGGGCCATTCCTACATCTTACAAGGCCAGTTGCTTCAAGATAATGGAGAAACAATGAATTTCACGGTTTCAAGCCATTGTCATATTTCTTCTGCTGTAAAATTCTGTGATCAGAAGCAATGTTTTGTGGCATATTATAACCCTAAAGAAGTCATTCCATGAGTCCACATTTAGAAGTGGCAGAAGCATTGCTGGTAAGGAAATAATATTCATATCAGAAATAAGTGTCTGATCATTTGGAATAAACCAGTGCTGACTCCATGAGGCAAGTGATCATGTAATCAATCTGTCACTGGATGGATGGCTTGATCTTCTCAAGAAATGATGCTATACTGTGGGCTCCATATCAGTTTCTTTTGTTGGTAGATTGAGAACTCTGCATGGGCAATAGCCAAATCAACCTTGGTGTGGAAAAAATCATATGGTTGATCACATGCATAGTCTTCACCCCCTAACACTGCATCCACTTTGGCATCAAGCAAGCACCACGTTAAAGAAAAAGGTTGACTGACCTTGACTGACCTCAACAAAATGATCAATCTTATCTCCCTGAATATTGAGAGATTATTCTGTTATCAATGCCTTTGTTGGTTTCAAACACAGATATAATCAGAACCTGTGCCAATCCTGAGATGTCTATCCACATAACTCACTTGTAGATTTCTTTATTAACAATTTGCCAATCTTTTTCTCTCCAAGCCCTGACCTTCTGGATGAATCGTTATCTAAGCTTCATGTATCAGTATAGATTCATACAGTGTAGATTTATACAATGTAGATCCATCATCTTTCCAGCAAAGTAGTGTCAATTAGCTATACTGCTTGAATTTCTGCTCTTTGGGAGAATCCCCTTCTCTTCTGTCTGCAGGAACTTCCTTTAGTGGGTCTGTAATATTGCAACTCTTCTCTTCTGGTTAGTCCCAGCATATTATGCATTATAATTAGTAAACTCAGGCCAGATTTTTTTTGTTTTTCAGTGAACTAGTTATAAGGAATGCTTTATAACAGGGTTCAGCAAACTAAATTGGCCCACTTCCTGCTTTTACAAACAAGATTTTACGAGAATGCAGCCACTTTCATTTGTTTACATATTGTGTATGGCTGCTTACACACTACAATGGCAGAGTTGAATAGGTGCAACCAAGATCACATGGGGTCATAGAAGGTTGAAACTGAGTCAGCAATGTAGCAAAACTAGTTTCCATATCATTTCAAGGTCATGCAATTTACTTGTGCCTCAGGACCTGCTCAAGTCCCTTCTTACGTATTTACCTCCACTGGGTGATGAAGTGTTGCCATCTTCCTGGATTGGTGGGATCAGATAAGCCAAATTCTTGTCACTTGGTGTCCCATTCTTAGGGATTCAGACCATTACTATGCTGGGTATCAAGCCAAGCACTGTTGTTATTTATAGTTATTTCTGAAGTGAATATGAGTTTGTTCCCAGAATCCTATCCCCAAAATCTTATCCCATTCATCTATCTGGGCTTGCCATAAGCTGTATACAATATTTATTCTATATAATATACCATATTCACTGTATACAAAATCCCTATCATTACAATATGTAAACAAATATACACTCTCAGCAACACCCAGATTACGGCTTAATTAGTAATTGAGTCATAAATCATAAATATATATTGTTTCTAAAATCTATATAAGTCCATTAAGCATTGTGCCTCTTTCTTAGTAGTAGGTTGTATATGGAGTGAAATTTTTCCTTCAGTTTGTTCATGTCTGAATCACTGTACACAAAGACACTTTTTAACAAATGCCCCTTAGTGTTCATAAATGTATCTTCAACACTGGAATTATATACTAAGTATATAATTATATACTAATTTATACTAAGTCATTTAGGACACTTCTGGCTTACGATGTCCAATTAGCATGATGCCATCCAGGTAGGAGAGCAGTGTGATGTTTCTGAAATAGCAAGTGATCAACATTCCTGTGGTCGAGATTATTAAAGACAAAAAAAAAAAAGCATAACCCTGAGATATCATAATAAAGGTGTACAGTTGTCACTGTCAGATGAAAACAAACTACTGCTCATGGTCCTTGCTAAATAGTATAAGGAAAACAGTTTATAGCTCAATAACTCTGTATCAAATGCCAGGAGCTGTGCTGATTTACTCCAATTAAGAGATCAGTCTGGAACAGAAACTGCAATTGGAATCAACACCTGGTTAGGTTTATGATGATGCACATTCTCCAGGACGTGCTGATCTTTTTCACAAGTCAAAAAGAAAGCCAAGCGGAGATGTTATAGGAATCACTACCTTACATCTTTCAAATCTTTGATATTGGTACTGCTCTCTGAAATTCCCCCAGGGCTGAAGTATTACCTTTGATTTTCTATTTTGGTCAGTATTGACATTTCAATGGATTTTAGTTGGATCTTCATAATAATAGATCTGACTGCACAGGTCAGGAAGCCAATGTGGAGATTTTATTATTTGCTAAGAATGTCTATTTCAACTATAATTTTAGGAACTGAGGAAATAACAACAGGATGTGTAGGTATGATCACTGGAGCTCACTTTCAGAAGGTCTTAGACTAAAATTCTATTTGACACCTGACCTCAATAAGCCCCTACTTAGATGGTTGGACCATAGTAGCATTTTTAGGTTCCCAGAGATTAGTGTCAAATCAGAGCCATTTTTTAGTAATCTGCCAAAAGTCTGGGTATTTATCTTCCTTTCCTCAATTGCTCTATCAAAGGTTTGAGGATGATTTATAATATTACTTGTGGCAGTATTGCAAGGAAACTTGATCTCCCCTTTAATAAAGTGACTCAGTTTGTAAACTGGTGTAAGTATGGAAACTGAAAAAGAATCCATTGTGACTACTTAACCCAGAGTTCTGACTATCACACATAAAGTTTTATTTTTAATGTTACATAGATTAAACAATATTTTAGTAAGCAGTCCATCTCTTCCATTCCTAAGAATACTGTGATTACTTAGTCATTGCCAAAAATTCTTATGAGTAAAAACATTTTGATTACTCTCTGACTTTGTTGCCTATTATGTTAATTATACCTCATCTTGTATTTAGTGTTTAAGTACTGCCACTGGTTCTCCACTACTTCATGATCCTATTATTACCATTGACTTCAAGAAGCCCATTTCAATGGTGATCTCTTCCAACCATCATTCCTAGTCTGCAGAGGACATCTACTATAAACCTTTCAATGGATACTTGGATTACCAAGAAGTTGAGAAGTTCCTTGGTGAAAGAAATGTCCTCTGTACTTGTCTAGACGATTCTCAAAATGTGGCCCCTGTACCAGCAGCCCCAGCATTACTCGGGCACTTGTTAAAATGCAAATTCTCTGGCCCCCAACCCAGATCCACTGAAGCGGAAACTCTGGGTGTGAGTCCCAGCAAACAGTGTTTTAACAAGCCTTCTAGTGATTCTGATTTGCATTCTGTCTTCTCCAGAAGACAAACCAGTAAAGCATATAAATATATATACAGAGAGATATATATTAAGGAAACAGCTCACGTGATTGTAGGGCTAGAATGTCCCAAGTTTGTGGATCAGGGTGGAGGCCTCTCCCAATTCATGCATCCGCAGAAGCTGACAAACCCAAGATCTGCAGGTAGGAGAGCAGGGCTCCCGCTCAAAGGCAGTGAAGATCAACAAATCCCAAGACTGACAGGTAAGCTGTTAGCTCAAGTCTCAAGAACTGGAGGTGAGATGACAAGAGGCAGCTGCAGGATCTGGAAGACACCAAAAACACTGTCAAGGAGAGCAGGAAGGAAATAACCAGTGGAAGGCAGAGAAGTGAAGGCTGAGGGGGCGGTGAGCCACCACAGGTCCCATCCCCACCAGAACCACTCAGCAGATTCTCAACAGAGAAGTGATCACAACATTATACAAGTGCCAAAACACTGAGAATGATGGCCCAGTTAAATTGACATATAATCTTAACCATCACACATTCTAAGGAACCGTCACTCTACATCATTCCAGGAACACTCTAGATTTGAGTATTAGACACCACTGAGTCAGGGTTTCAGTCAGTCAATGAGATGAGCTGCTTTGGTCAAATCCCAGTTTCTTGGAGTAATATGAAATACTGAATATTTGTTAAGTGCAATTGCATGGAAAGACAAAATCCCACTTTTTACTTCTCTGGCACCAAACTGTGTTGATCAACCCAAATCAATCTATTGTCAGTTCCATTCCCCTCTGTTCTACTTCTATTCTGACAGTAACTACACATGCAAAAATTCCTCCTCTGATCCAACCCACCCAGAGCTAGATCAGATGTCACAGATTACAAGGCATGGTCCCCCAAACTGCAAAGTCTGCCCAAGACCTCAGATGCCAGCCACAAACTTGGGATTCCTCAGGAAAACCTCATCTCTGACCTGCTGGCTATAAATTTGGGGTTCCCTCTACCCAGTAGGGATAGCAGCTGTAAACTCAGGGGTCCACAACTCCCTTCACTTCTGATCTTCTGACTTACTACTTACTCCCTTAGATTCGATAATTCACTAGAATGATTAACATGAAAAGTGCTATACTTGTTATTACAGTTTTATTATAGGAAAAAAGATGCAAATGAAGAGATGCATAGGGCAAGATCTCATAGAGTTCCCAATACAGAGCTTCAGCATCCCAAAAGGGGACACACTGCCCTCCCACATGTATCAATGTCTTTCACCAACCAGGAAGCCCATAGAGCCTCCATGTCCAGAGCCTTTTGGGGGCTTCATTACTTAGGCATAATTGGTTGAATCATGCCACCCCTCCACCCTGAAGCTGGCTGATATCACCTGGTGGGCTTTCTGGTCTGGCTGATCCCCACCCAGGAAGCACCTCATTAGCATAAACACTCAAGTGTGGTCTGGAAGCCTCATCAAAAACACTTCAGTTACTGGGGAAATTCTAAAATTTTAGAGGTTATCTTTCAGAAACCAAGGACAAAAAATTCTTTGGGTAAAGTTAAATTCTTCACCACACAGCAGTCATATCAATAAATTGTTCCAGTATAAAATGCTTTCACCTTCCTTGATCTAGCATAGAGTATATTCTCATACCTATTTCCCAGTCTCTACTAATAATTTGTCAAAATCTTGCCAATACTTTTGGTGAGTAACTTATCTCCTCCATGTTGATACTTTATACTTGTTCCCCTGGGGCATATCTGGGGTGTCTGGAGCTAGTTAAATAGAAGTGGAAGTTAAAACCAGTAACTAGTTGCCCTCTAGTCAACTGTAAGTCATGGCGAACCCGTGTGTATCAGAGAAGAACTGTGCTTCACAGGTTTTGTTTTTTGCACCACCCAGGGACTTCAAATGTAGTTTGGTAGGGTGTATATTGGAGCCTTGGTGGATGGTGGTTAAGAGCTATAACTGCTAACCAAAAGGTCAGCAGTTCGAATCCACCAGCCACTCCTTGGAAACCCTATGGGGCAGTTCTACTCTCTCCTATGGGGTCGCTATGAGTTGGAATCGACTTGACAGCAATGAGTTTGAGGTGCATATTGAGGAGAATAGGTGTTATGAACTGAATTGCATCCCCCAAAAATACGTGTTATAAATCTTAATTCCTATACCTGTGAATGTAATTCCATTTGGGAATACAATTTTCTTTGTTATGTTAATGAGGGCATGTCAGTGTAGGGTGTATCTTAAATCAGTCATGTTTGAGATATAAAAAGAGCTGTTTAGGCACAGAGAGAAGGAAGCACAGATGGGAGGAAGATAGATGCCATGCCACATGAAGATCTCCAAGGAATCCAGACATAGAAGCTGATAAGAGACAAGACACCAAAGCCAGGAGAAAGAAAAGGCCTTTCCCTAGAGCTGGTGCCCTGAATTCAGACTTCTAGCTTCCTAAATTGTGAGAATACAAATCTGTTTGTTAAAACCACCAAATTGTGGAATTTTTGTTACAGTAGCACAAAGAGACTAAGACTACAGGCATCCTTATGTAAGCCTTTGATGCTCTTCAACAAAAGATGTCTAGTTTCCTCAAATAGAGGAGGAAGGACTGCTCTTATAGGCAAAGGAGGCTCAGGGTAATATCTGTGGGGGCTCAAGGTTATTAGATTCATCCAAATCCACCCAAATGTAACTATTCTTCACGTACATTCTCCGAGCCTTACTCTTGCATAACCTTTGTCCTAACATCAGAAACATGGCAAAGTTGTGAATTCAACTCATGCTGTTATTCTATAACCCACATACAAGTCTTTGATATCTCCAGTGTGGTAGCTATTCAACCTCATAAGAAGTCCTTCATCAGAGCCACTAGTTACATAGAGTGGAACAAAACACAAAAAAAGTCTGGCTGCCCCAGAACCGAGAAATATTTGTCCTAGATATGGTATTATTCAGCTTCCAATAAAAAAAAAAGCAACTCAGTTTTTAAAGTGGACAGGAATTTAATCCAGGGTATTAGATAACAAAACTGTTAGAAAGGCTGGAGGAACAAAAGGGGTTTGTGTTATTATCCAGAGATACAGTATTACAGGAAGTCGCCAGTACTTCTCAGAAGCCCAAGAACTCACACTCACAGCTGATACTCCTCAAGCTGCCATTTCCATCATTTAGCAGGAGCTGAGTGGCCCTTCCTCACCATTGCTACTACTCCAACCACTATTTGAAACAAGTATTGCTGAAGCCACTGCTGCTGCCACTTCCAAAAGCAGAATGACTTTTACCTTTCTCTACCTTTTGACCTCAATTGAGTGTCTCCCATTGGCAGAACCTGTCTGGAATTCTGCTAGCAATTGGTCTGGAAAACATAGTTTTCATGCTTCTAACCCTCTGCAGTTCATAGTAGACAATAGAAGGTCAGGAATGGGTCTATACACAAGTACTAATATCTTGCAGAATGCCCAAACCCTACTAGGCGATTAATTTTTTCATGTTGTTGTTGTTATGTGCCATCAGGTTCGTTCTGACTTATAACTACCCTATGTGCAGCAGAACAAAACACTGCCAAGTCCTTCACCATCCTCACAAGTGTTGTGCTTGAGCCCATTGTTGCAGCCACCGCATCAATCCATCTCTTTGAGGGTCTTCCTCTTTTTCACTGACCCTCTACTTTAGCAAGCATGATGTTCGTCTCCAGGGATTGGTCCCTTCTGATACCATAACAAAGTATGTGAGTAGTCTTGCCATTCTCGCGTCTAAGGAACACTCTGACTGTACTTCTTCCAAGACAGATCTGTTCATTCTTCTGGCATTCCATAGTATATTCAATATTCTTCACCAACATCATAATTCAAAGGCATCAATGCTTCTTCAGTCTTCCTCATTCATTTCACATGCACATGAGATGATTGAAAATACCATGGCTTGGGTCAGGTGCACCTTAGTCCTTAAAGTGGCGTCTTTGCTTTTTAATACCATAAAGGGCTCTTTTGTAGCAGATTTGCCCAATGCAATGTGTCATTTGATTACTTCACTGCTGCTTCCATGGGTGTTGATCGTGGATTCAAGTAAAATGAAATTCTTGGCAACTTCAATATTCACTCCATTTATCATGATGTTGCCTATTGGTCCAGTTGTAAGGATTTTTGTTTTCTTTATGTTGAAGTGTAATCCATACTGAAGCCTGTAGTCTTTGATCTTCATCAGTAAGTTCTTCAAGTCCTCTTCACTTTCAGCAAGCAAGGTTGTGTCATCTGCATATCTCAGGTTGTTAACGAATCTTCCTGCAATCCTGATGCCGAGTCCCTCTTCATGTAGTCCATCTTCTCAGATTATTGGCTCAGCATACAGACTGAAAAAGTATGATGAAAGGCTACAACACTGATGCACACCTTTCTCCACTTTAAACTACTCGGTAGCCTCTTGTTCTATCTGAACGACTGCCTTTTGATCTAAGTACAGATTCCTCAGGAGTACAATGAAGTATTCTGGAATTCCCATTCTTCTCAGTGTTATCCATAATTTGTTATGATCTACACAATCGAATTCCTTTGCATAATGTAAAAAAGGCACGAAGGTGGCATCTGACCCCCTCTAACTTCACAAGGGGAAAGGAGAATCAAGATCAATGGCCCAAGGTTGATTCCTATGAGATGGAGGCCAGACATGCCTCCTCTCTCTGCCATCTTTACTAATTCTGACACCCAACTGTCCCTCCCACAGCACTGTCTACTTTGCTGGGTTCAGTAAATCACTGCAGTGGCCACACAGAACTCACAGACAATACTCACAGTTATGGGGTTAATTAGGGAAGTAACAGCTAGAATTTAGGCTCAGGAACACTCAGAATACAATTCTTCCATCAGGACAGCCTCTTCCCAGTTGTACTTGCAGGCAAGTCTCTTCCTGGCCCTAGGCCTCTGCCCAAAGGCTCTCAGCTTTCTCTCTCCACAGGCTGGGAAGTCCACCACACTGTCTCCTGCTGCTGGATCTCTGCTGCCTTCAGTGTTATAGCTCTCTCTCTCTGTCTCCTGTTTCCTGAAGTTTCTCAGCACAGGGATTGCAGGTCCAAAGATGTGCTGGCTCCTGGCTGCTCTTCCTTGGTGATGGTGGGATCTTCTCTGTTCTGGAATTGGCTCTCTTAACTGACTAATCCCCTTGGTGGGTCATAATTACCTAATTTGCATAGTCCAACCCCATCACTTGGGTGGGAGTTACAAGACTGTGTCGAAAAAGGCAACACAAAAGCAATTCTCACACCACACATGATTAATAAAACACAGGTAAACATCTTTCTGGTATTCTCTGCTTTCAGACATGATCCATCTGACATCAGGAATGACATCCTTTGTTTCACGTCCTCTTCTGAATCCAGCTTGAATTTCTGGCAGTTCCCTGTCAATGTACTGCTGCAACTGCTTTTGAATGATCTTCAGAAATACTTTACTTGCCTGCGATATTAATGATATTGTTTGATAATTTCCGCTTTCTATTGTATCACCTTTCTTTGGAATGGGTACCAATATGGATCACTTCCAGTCAGTTGGTCAGGTAGCTCTCTTTCAAATTTCTTGGCATAGACAAGTGAGCACTTTGAACGCTGCATCCATTTGTTGAAACATCTCAATTGGTATTCCATCAATTCCTGGAGCCTTGTTTTTTTGACCAATGCCTTCAGTGCAGCTTGGACCTCTTCATTCCGTACACTCAGTTCTTGATCATATGCTACCACTTAAAATGGCTCAAAGTCGACCAATTCTTTTTTGCATAGTGACTCTGTATATTCCTTCCATCATCTTTTGATGTTTATTGCATCTAATATTTTCCCCATGGAATCCTTCAATATTTCAACTCGAGGCTTGAATTTTTTTCTTCAGTTCTTTCAGCTTGAGAAATGCTGAGCATGTTCTTTCTCTTTTGGTTTTCTAACTCCAGGTCTTTGAACATTTCATTCTACTACTTTACTTTGTTTTCTTGAGCTTCCCTTTGAAACCTTCTGTTTAGCTCTTTTATTTCATCATTTCTTCCTTTCACTTCAGCTACTCTGTGTTCGAGAGCAAGTTGCAGAATCTCTTTTGACATGTGTTTTGGTCTTTTCTTTCTTTCTTGTCTTTTTAATGACTTTTTACTTTCTTCAGGTATAATGTACTTGATATCATTCCACAACTCATCTGGTCTTCAGTCATTAGTGTTCAGTGTGTCAAATCTATTCTTGAGATGGTCTCTAAATTCAGGTGGGATGTACTCAAGGTATATTTGGCTCTCCTGGACTTGTTCTAATTTTCTGCATCTTCAACTTGAACTTGCATATGAGCAATTGATGGTCTGTTCCACAGTTGGCCCTTGGCCTTGTTCTGACTGATGATATTGAGCTTTTCCATTGTCTGTTTCCACAGATGTAGTCCACTTGATTCCTGTGTGTTCCATCCTGTGGGGTCCACGTGTGTATTCTCCATTTATGTTGTTGAAAAAAAGTATTTGTAATGAAGATGTCGTTGTTCTTGCAAAACTCTATCACGCGATCTCCGGCATCATTTCTATCACCAAGGCCATATTTTCTGACTACCAATTCTTCTTCTTTGTTTCCAACTTTTGCATTCCAATCACCAGTAATAATCACTGCATCTTGATTGCATGTTTGATCAATTTAAGACTGCAGAAGTGGGTAAAAATCTTCAATTTCTTCATCTTTTGTCTTAATATTTGGTGTGTAAATGTGAATAATAGTCCTATTAACTGGTCTTCCTTGTAGGTGTATGGACATTTTCCTATCACTGACAGCATTGTACTTCAAGATAGATCTTGAAATGGTCTTTTTGACGATGAATATGTCATTCCTCTTCAATTTGTCATTCCCAGTATAGTAGACTATATGATTGTCTGATTCAAAATAGCCAATATCCTTCCATTTCAGTTCATTAATGCCTAGGATATCAATATTTATGTGTTCCATTTCATTTTTGATGATTTCCAGTTTTTCTGGATTCATACTTTGTACATTTCATGTCTTGATTATTAATGGATGTTTGCAGCTGTTTCTTCTCATTTAGAGTCATGCCACAGCAGCAAATGAAGCTCCCAAAAGCTTTACTCCATCCATATCATTAAGATTGACTCTTGAGGAGATAATTCTTCCCCAGTCATATTTTGAGTGCCTTCCAACCTGAGAGGCTAATCTTCCGGCATTATTCCAGACAATGTTCTGCTGCTATTCATAAGGTTTTCACTGGCCAGTTTTTTCAGAATTAGACTGATATGTCCTTCTTCTTAGTCTGTCTTAGTCTGGAAGCTCTGCTGATACCTGTCCAGTAAGGGTGACCCTACTGATATTTGAAATACCAGTGACAAAGCTTCCAGTATCAAGGCAACATTCAAGCTACCACAGTACAACAAACTGACAAATATGTGGTAGGATTTGTTTATAGAAATGGGAATCAATTTAATTGATGAAATAAAATAAATTTAAGAAAAAAAATTTGCTCTCAGATTTAGAAAACTAGTACAGTATATCCACAATCCTTCACATGGCCTATAGTTCCCTGAATAACATCCCTGGTAAACTATCTCGCTAAGATCTTCTCATATCATCCTCCCCAGTGCTCACTATGGTCCAACAGCATAGCTTTCTTTTTCTCAATTCCACTATGTCCTTGCCTACCTTAGGAACTTATTATTATTATTTTTATCTTGCATTCTCCTGTTGATTCTTCAAATTTTCATTTAATTGTCACATTCTCATTTCGGCCTTCACTAACTCATGATACAAATTATTTTTCCTCATTATGTTTTTGAATTACATTCTATACTTGCCCTCCATTTTTTAATTTTAGAGATACTTAGTTAACTTCCATTTCCCATACTAGAATATAAGGTTGATGAGGAATGGCAGGAATTATACTTTCCTCAAAGCTAACACAGTGCTGAACACAGAGTAGGCATGTTCCATAAATATCTTTTGAATGAATAAATTTGTATTCTAAAGGAAAATCTAGAGTTGTCCTTTTATGAAGTCTGAAAATATGTCTTTTGTGGGTTTCAAATCTTCATAAGATTATAAGACATTACCACTTTTAAATATAATTAAAAAACAAACCAAACTAAACCTGCTGCCATCAAGTCGATTCTAACTCATAGCAACCCTATCAGACAGAGTGGAACTGCCCCATAGGATTTCCAAGGAATGGCTGGTGGATTCAGACTGCCGACATTTTGGTTAGCAGCCGTGCTCTTAACCACTGTGCCACCACGTGTCTTTAAATGTAATTAGAGTTTGGAATTAAAAAGAAATTCAGATACATTATTCAGGTTCTCCAGTCACAGTTTTTCTGACTGAGTGGCTCACATTTAACCACATAAGTTCATTTTGGTCCATTGCTAGTAGTCTTAAGAGTCTTCGATTTGCCCAGTGTCATACCTACGCAATTTCTCGAGTCCTTCATCATTGTGTGGCTTTCAGAGAGTAAGGTAGAACACACACATACACGCAAATCCTTGATACCCCAGTTTCTAGAAATAAGGCCCCATAGCATTCTTTTTGTTTTCCCAAAGGGATTCTTCTAATCTAGAGATATGTTTAAGGAAGTAAAAAGTGTAGAGATGTTTCGAATACATTCAAGTGCAGATATCTGTCCTAGAATGGGCTACATGGATCCTTCTTTTACTGAGAGGTTGCCAATGAGCAACCAATGAAGCCTGACACTCACTGCTTCTCTGGACTCAGTGTGTCCTTACTGAATATCCCAATTTTCTCCATAATTTATTATTATTATTATTTTGCAGATAGGTCTATATCACTGATTAACCTACAGTCAAATCACAGATCCTACCAATCTGGTGGCATTTCCGTATCCAAATACGAGTTATCTAGTTTGTTTTTATTTTAACAAATATTGCCTTAAGTGTTTTTAAAATATTAACTCATTAATCCTTACATGCACTTTATGAGACATGTACTATTATTATCTCTATTTTACCGATAAGAATTGAGGTAAACAAAAGTTAAATAACTTGCTTGAGGGCATAGAGCTAATTAATGGTAGAGCTTAAGTTATCAGCCCAGGCAGTCTGACTCTGGAGGTTATGCTTTTAACCAAGATGCTATGCTGCCTCTGAAGTTAAAAATTTTATAATTCTATAATCCATTTTATATTTTATAATTCATTTTCATAGTATGGATTTCCAGCTGCTCTCCACTCTCTTCTCTATCTCACCTTATAAGAACTTCCTCAAAGCATGTGTGTATATACATGTCCACTTATGGGTATGTGTGCTTTCAGGTACACTCTTAACGCATTGTCGTTGAGTCGATTCTGACTCATAGTGACAATATAGGATGGAGAAGAACTGCCCCATGGGGTTCCCAAGGATCAGTCAGTGGATTTGAACTGATGACCTTTTGGTTAACAGCCATAGCTCTTAGGCACTGTGCCCTCAGGGCTCCTAGGCTTCAGAAATATTGAACTGCTGGTAGTTTTCATAGTACAACCCATTGATTTTAGCTTCCATTCTTTTGCATGTGCCTCCTCATCTATAATACACCGTACCTTACCTCATCACCCTGGGAAACACTTCTTTTACCTTTCAAACTCCACCTCCAACTGACACTTCAGGTGGAATTCATAGCTTTTTTAATCAATGAATTCTCTGACACTTGTACAGACTTGCAATCACTATGTATACATCTGTCTCTGTTAGTACGGTATAAGAATAAAGATACGTTTCAAATCTCATTTCTCTTTATACACCCAATGCCTAGCACAGTATCTGGTAGATAGCAAATATTCAAGAAATGTTTGTTGAGTTTAAATTAAAACCCATTTTGCTATCCCCTGGCTTAAAAAGCCTTAAAGAAAAACTCCTGTCTATTAAAAAAAAAACCTCAAATGCCTTAGCACTGCAGTAAGCCCTTCCTCATTTGCTCCCAATTTACTTTGCCAGCTTTGGTTCACATTTTTACCTGACATACATCTGCACAATTAAGCACAAACAAAAACACTCATTCAAATACTTGAAAGCAGAGACTCAAACAGACTTGTACACCAATGTTCTTTGCAGCACTATTCACAACAGCCAAAATGTGGAAATAACCTAAACTTCCATCAACAGATTACAGGATAAACAAAACGTGGCACATACATACAATGGGATACTACTCAGCCAGCAGGAGAAACAAAGTCTTGATACATGCTACAATATGGATGGAGCTTGAAGACACTATTGCTTAGTGAAATAAGTGAACCACAAAAGGGCAAATATTGTATGACCTCACTTATATAAAAAAACAAGAAAAGTCAAATGTACATAAACTGAAGTTTATTAGTGGTACCAGGGGTGGAAGGCAGGAGGAAAGGGGAGGTTAATAGTGATGGAAAAATTGATCAAGGGTAGAGCTGCACAACCAGTTATTGCGATTACTGTTAATAAGTTAAACACCTGTAACAAATTTAATTGGCAAAACTTTTGTGACAGATATACTCACAACCATGACAGGAAAAAGAAAAAAGTAACTACTGAGGCTGCTTATGTACAATCGAAAACCTCTTCATTGGTTTGCATATTTAGAGTCATGGTTTCATGGGACATCCCAGTTAATTGGCTTAATAACATGATTAGAGCTTCTGTTCTACATCCTAGTTTGTTGCATAGTGCCTGAGGTCTTAAAACCTTGCAAGCTCCTATCCAAGAAACAACAATTGCTCTCTATTAACCTGGAGAAGCGGAGAAAGAAGAGTCAGGAATATGAAGAGGATACGGAATGTGCAGCTAAATTTCTCCATGAAAAACTGCCTCCTTTGCCGTGAGACCAGAAGAAATGGATGACACTGAGATACCATTGTAGAACATTTTGATCAAAGATTCTATAGAAGAATCCTGATCAAAAGGGGGAAAATGCAGAACAAAATATAAAATTCTAATGGATTCTAGACTTTATGGATCCATGGATATTGGATGAACCCCTGAAACTATTGCTCTGAGATACTCATTAAATATTAAAACAAAAATATCCTCTGAAGCCTTCTTAAAACCAAAGTTTAGCTTAACTAGAAAAAAAGTCTGCCTTGAGTATTGTGCTCTTTCAGGATCATTTGATGGGATCAAATCAACAACAGCAACTAGAAAGACAGGAAACTTAAAGGGCAGTGAGATCACGTTAATGGCGGAGGAACAACTCAGAAAAGGAGGATGAGAACTGTTGCAAAACTCAAAGAATGTAATCAATGTCACTGAATTGTACACGTAGAAAATGTTGAATTGGCATATGTTTTACTGTGTATATTCTCAACAACAACAACACCAAAAACAAACAAACAAACAAAAAAAAAAACCCACCACTTTGGAACTGGAACTGCTTGAAAATCTCAGAATACAATTTCTCTTTGGGCCAAAATGCACCATTCTACAAGCATATGCTGTAGTTTTTGCTTTTGTGTCTTTGCTCACGTTGCCTTCTCCACTTAAAATATATCTATCTAGTTTTCACTTTTCTTTGATATTCTCCTAAGCTTTCAATGTGCCACTTAAATGACACTGCCCCATTAAGCCATCCCATGTTCTCTAAGTACGATAAAATTTACCTTTTCATCTTCTTTGATGTTGCTTTTGTTGTTAGGTGTCCACAAGTTGGTTCTGATTCACAGTCACCCTGTGTACAACAGAATGAAACACTGCCCAGCTCCACGCCATCCTCACAATCTTTGTTATATTTAAACCCATTGTTGCAGCCACAGTTTCAATCCATCTCGTTGAGGGTCTTCCTCTTTTTGGATGACCGTCTACCTTACCAAACATGATGTCTTTCTCTAGGCACTGGTCCCTCTTGATAACATGTCTAAAGTACACCAGATAAAGTCTTGCCATCCTCTCTTCTGAGAGGAATTCTGGCTGTATATCTTCCAAGACACATTTGTTCATTCTTCTAGCAGTCCATGGTATATTCATTATTCTTCACCAACACCATAATTCAAAGGCATCAATCCTTCTTAAGTTATCCTTATTCATTGCCCAGGTTTCACACGCTTATGAGGTAATTGAAAATATTATAGCTAGGTCAGGCACACCTTAGTCCTCAAAGCGACATCTTTGCTTTTTAACACTTTAAAAAGATCTTTTTCTGTCCCTGTTTGTGGATGATATGATAGTATAAATAGAAAACCCTACAGACTCCATGAGAAAACTACTGGAAATAACAGATTCAGCAGAGTAGCAGGATACAAGATAAACATGCAAAAATTGGTTGGATTCCCAAAGAAAAAGATGAAAAGGAGATCAGGAAAAAAATATCCTTTATAATAGCCCTTAAAAAAATA
Organism: Dugong dugon; assembly: GCA_030035585.1. Lineage (NCBI taxonomy): Eukaryota > Metazoa > Chordata > Mammalia > Sirenia > Dugongidae > Dugong > Dugong dugon. The sequence continues at coordinate 98,878,005 of CM057462.1, forward strand.
AAATACTTAGGAATAAATCTGACCAGGGATGTAAAAGGCCTATACAAAGAAAACTACAAAACACTACTGCAAGAATACCAAAAGGAGCTACATAAATGGAGAAACATACTATGCTTATGGGTAGGTAGACTCAACATAGTGAAAATGATAATTCTACCCAAAGCAATTTACAAATACAATGCAATCTCTATCCAAAAACCAACAACATTCTTTAAAGAGACAGAAAAACTAATCATTAACTTTATACGGAAAGGAGAGAAGCCAAGAATAAGTAAAGCACTACTGAAGAAGAAGAATAAAGTTGGAGGACTCACACTGCCTGACCTCAGAACCTACTATACAGCTACAGTAGTCAAAACAGCCTGGTACTGGTACAATGACAGATACATGAACAGTGGAATAGAATTAAGAACCCAGATGTAAATCCATACACCTACAGTCACCTGATCTTCGACAAGGAACCAAAGTCCATCAAATGGGGAAAAGACAGCCTATTTAACAAATGGTGCTGGCAAAACTGGATGTTCATCTGCAAAAAAATGAAACAGGACCCATACCTCACACAATGTACAAAAACTAATTCAAAATGGATCAAAGACTTAAATATAAAGCCCCGAACTATAAACATCATAGAAGAAAAAATAGGATCAAGGCTAAAGGCCCTAATACACAGCATTAACAGGATACAAACCATAACCATCAACACCCAAACTCCAGAAGATAAGCTATATAACTGAGATCTTCTAAAAATTAAACACTTATGCTCTTCAAAAGACTTCACCAAAACAGTAAAAAGAGAAATGGCGCTCTAGGCAGAAGCACCACGCCATCCCTCCACAGCAAAGATCTGAAAAACTAAGCTGAACAGAGATACAACAATCCTGAAACCCTACAACATCAAATGAAGAGATAAAGAACTCAGCCAAGCACCAAATGGAGTGAGAAAACTGACAGAGAATGGAGAGCAAGGAGAGATTCATGCAGATGTCCTCTACCAGCTAACACAGTGCGGATCTGCCATCTTGGACTCCTATCGGAGACCAGCAAACAGGGGGTACGAGAAATCAGCCTCATGGAGCTTCCAGCGGGAGACAAAACAACCGGTAATTTGCCATATACGCTTTCCCACCCCGCACCCTTCTTCACCCTTTCTTGGCCTCCTCTGCTTCCTGCGGCCACAGTCTCTTGACCAGGAAACAGCGGCTGCTTGGATTCCACACACCCAAACAGGTGGCTCTCTGAGTGCCATTTGTTGGCTGCTGGTGTTGCTTTTTTTCGGCTTCTTTTTATTTCTTCCTTGCCTCTCCCCACCTCCCCCTACTTTTGGTCGAGTACCTCGCTCTGTGTGCCATCTCTGCTTCTTCCTGAGGGGCTGCAGAGCTTCGTTCGAGTGTGGAGCTGCTTCCCAGTTTGGGCTGCCGTGCTCGTGGGATCCTGGGGCTTTTGTTTGTTGGTTGGTTTTGAATTGTTTGTTTGTTTTCTTTTCCTTTTCTTGAGTTGGGAGCCCTTTCTGGCCAGGCTGAGCTGTGTGGCAGGGAGAATCCCCTTCAGCTTCCACAGATGTGCAGAGGAATCCCTGAGAGCATTTCTTTTTATGTTGGGTTTTTTTTTTTTTCCTGTTTCTTTGGGGGCCTTCCTTTTTTTTCTTTTTTTAATTTATTTTGTTTTCTTTTCCCTCTTTTCCCCTTTTTGTCTCTCTTCATTGCTCAGTTCCTCGTATCTCTATATCTTCCTTCTCTTTCTGTTCCCTGAATACCAGGTGTTGTATACCTCTACGCCTTCTAGCCAGGCTGTACTGCAACACCTGAGAGCGACTTCCCCAGACCTCATAGCTGCACAGGTGGGATTCCCAGGAACTTTGCAGTTCTTTAACGTTTCTGATTCTTATTTATTCATTTTTTTCTTTTCTTCCTCCTCCCCTTTCTGTTTTTCTCCATTTCAGAGTCTCTCATCCCTCAACTCCAACGGCAAGCTCCCCTAGCATTCTTTTTTGTTTGTTTGTATGTTTTGGCTCCTGTTCCTCTTTCCTCTCTCCCGTATCCATCTTAGCTACACACATAACAATCTCCCTGCTGCATCCTGCCTACCTGCACCGTAAGCTTGACATCACACAACCAAGCAGCACAGGCACAGCCTACTGGAACCTGCCCTGCACTGATTACTGACCTGCTCTGGTGGCTGTAGTAAGTGCCAGAAACAACCTGCCCCAGTAACTCCTCTTCAACTATACCTGCCCTGCTTTAACATATCTGAGTGACTGACCCTGCCAGTTGAAGAAGAAGATGAAAAGTATTGTACCCATAGATGAGCAAACAACAAAGAACACACAGTCTGCCTTCTCAGACATGGTCAAATTTTTTTTAAACAAAGGGATGAAACAAACAAATCTACAATCAATAAATGCGAAAATTAATTACTGAATGCCCTGAAGACAGCAGAAAATAACAAAACATTTACAAAAACAGGACAAGATGGCTCCAGTAGGCATCCAAAATAAAACACCAGATGATTCTCCTCTGGAAGAAAATGCACTAGAACTACCTGATAGGGAATTCAAATCTCTAATACTCAGAAGTCTCCAAGAACTGAAGCAAAAAGCTGACAAACATGAGGAAAAAATAGACAAATTCATGGAAAATATGGACAAAAAATTGGAAGAATTCAGGAAAATAATGCAGGAACAAAATGCCAAAATAAATTCACAACTAGAAATTATACAAAGACAACACTTGGAAATCCAAAAGATAAACAACACGATTTCAGAAACGGACGATGTCATAGAAGGGCTGAGAAGCAGATTTGAAATGGTGGAAGACGGGCTCAGTGGAATTGAAGAAAAACACTTGGATACAACTCTGTTTCAGGAAAACTCAGAAAAAAGAAGAAAGGAAAATGAAGCGACCCTGAGAGTTATGTGGGTTACAATCAAAAGCAAAAATCTTTGAGTGATTGGAATTCCAGAACAGGGGGAGAAAACAGAAAGCACAGAGAGGATCATTGAGGAACTACTGACAGAAATCTTCCCCAATATCATGAAAGATGAAAAGCTGGCCATCCAAGAAGCTCACGAACCCCATATAGAAGAGACCTCAAAAGAAAATCACCAAGGCATATCATATTCACACTCGCTAAAACCAAAGACAAACAAAGAATCCTGAGAGCAGCTCGTGAAAAACAAGAAGTCACATACAGAGGAGAAACAATACGACTAAGCTCACATTATTCGGCAGAAAACATGCAGGCAAGAAGGCAATGGGATGACATATATAAGATCATGAAAGAAAAAGACTGACAGCCACGAAAAATATATCCAGGAAAACTCTTGTTCAAATTTGATGGTAAAATTAGGTCATTTCCAGATAAACAGAAATTAAGGGAATATGTAAAAGTCAGACCAAACTTACAAGAATTATTAAAGCGAGTTCTTTGATCTGAGGACAAACAGCTTCAGCTCACACGCAGAACCTAAGGCGCAGGATCGTACTAGCCAGATACCAATCTAGGAAATGAACTCTTGAGGACTATCCAAAACCAAAAGAAATACAACAGGGAATCAGAGCAGTTAATCAGTAAATGAAAACAACATCAAAACAATAAAAGAGGGAATAAACGGCATAGATATAGAACCTTCTAATGGAGAGGAAGGCAAGACAATACCAAGTAATGGTAGACTGCTTCCAACTTAGAAAGATAAGGGTAAAATTTATGGCAACCACAAAGAAAGTTAACAAACATACTCATAAAAAAAAAAGAGGTAAAAACATAAAGTCTCAGCAAAAACAAAACCTACAAAAACAAAAGAAATGGAAAAAAATCTACAAACAAAAGTAACTCAGCACAAGAGAGTAAGAAGAACAAAGAAAAATTCAGCACCACAAAAAAAAGCACTACAAAATGACAACAACAAACTCACATCTATCAATATTTACACTGAATGTAAATGGACTCAATGCACCCATAAAGAGACAGAGAGTGACAGAATGGATAAGAAAACAGGATCCATCAATATACTGTCTACAGGAGACACACCTTAGAAACAAAGATGTGAATTTATTGAAAGTCAAAGGTTGGAAAAAAATATATCAAGCTAACAACTACCAAAAAAGAGCAGGAGTGGCAATTCTAATCTCAGATAAAATAGACTTTAAAACAAAATCTACCTTAAAAGACAAAGGACACTATATAATGATTAAGGGGACGATCCATCATGAAGACATAACCATAATAAACATCTACACACCCAATGACAGGGCTCCAAAATACATAAAACAAACTCTAACAACACTGAAAAGAGAAATTGACAGTTCCACAATAATAGAAAAAGACTTCAACACACCACTCTCAGTAAAGGACAGAACAACTAAGAAGAAACTCAGCAAAGATACAGAAGACCTAAAGGGCACAATCAGCCAAATTGACATCACAGACATATATAGAACACTCCATCAAACCGCTGCAAAGTACACATTCTTTTCCAATGCACATGGAATGTTCTCCAGAATAGATCACATCTTAGGCCACAGAGCATTCCTCAACAAGATCCAAAACGCTGAGATAATTCAAAGTATCTTCTCTGACTACAATGCCATCAGGGTAGAAATTAACGATAGAAAGAGCAAGGGAAAAAAATCAACTACATGGAAACTGAATAATACCTTGCTTACACATCAGTGGGTAATAGAAGAAATCAGAGATGGAAACAAAAAATTCCTAGAATCAAATGGGAATGAAAACACATCCTACCAAAACCTTTGGGACACAGCAAAGGCAGTCCTCAGAGGTCAATTTATAGCAATAGATGCACATATCAAAAAAGAAGACAGGGACAGAATCAAAACATTAACTACAGAACTAAAACAAATAGAAGGAGAACAGGAAAAAAAGCCCACAACCACCTGAAGAAAGGAAATAGTAAAGATCAGAGCAGAAATCAATGAAATAGAGAACAGAAAAACAATAGAAAGAATCAACAAAACCAAAAGTTGCTTCTTTGAAAGAATCAACAAAATCAACAAACCACTGGCCAGACTGACGAAAGAAAAAGAGGAGAGGACACAAATAACCCAAATAACAAATGAAATGGAAGACATTACAACAGACCCAACTGAAATAAAAAGGATTATAACAGAATATTATGAAAAACTATACTCCAACAAATTTGAAAACCTAGAGGAAATGGATAAATTTCTAGAAACACACGGCCTACCCAAACTACAACAAAGTGATGTTGAAAATCTGAACAGACCCATAACAAGAGAAGACATTGAAAAGGCAATAAAAAAATCTCCCAACCAAAAAAAGCCCTGGCCCAGATGGCTTCACTGGAGAATTCTACAAAACATTTACAGAAGAGCTTGTAGCAGTACTACTCAAGCTATCTCAGAGCATAGAAGAGGTACCAACACTTCCAAATTCATTCTGTGAAGCCAGCATAACCCTGATACCATTACCAGGCAAAGACGTCACAAAAAAGAAAATTCCAGACCAATATATCTCATGAATATAGATGCAAAAATTCTGAACAAAATTCTAGCCAATAGGATTCAGCATCATATCAAAAAAAAGAATACACCACGACCAAGTAGGATTCATACCAGGTTTGCAAGGATGGCTCAACATTAGAAAATCAATCAACATAATCCACCACATAAATAAAAAGAAAGAAAAGAATCACATGATCATCTCAATTGACCCAGAAAAGGCATTTGACAAAGTCCAACACCCATTCCTGATAAAAACTCTTAATAAAATAGGTATAGAAAGGAAATTTCTCAACATAGTAAAGGGTATCTATGGAAAACCAATGGCCAACATCATTCTTAATGGAGGGAGTCTGAAAACACTCCCCTTGAAAAGAGGAAGAAGACAAGGATGCCCTTTATCACCACTCCTATTTAACATTGTGCTGGAAGTTCTAGCTAGAGCAATAAGGCAAGAAAAAGAAATAAAGGGCATCCAAATTGGTAATGAAGAAGTTAAACTGTCCCTGTTTGCAGATGATATGATAGTATACACAGAAAACCCTAAAGACTCCACGAGAAATCTACTGGAAGTAATAGAAAGATTCAGCAGAGTAGCAGGATACAAGATAAACATTCAAAAATCAGTTGGATTCCTATACACCAATAAGGAGAACGACGAAAAGAAAATCAGGAAAACAATACCATTTTTAATAGCCCCTAAAAAGATAAAATACTTAGGAATAAATCTGACCAGGGATGTAAAAGACCTATACAAAGAAAACTACAAAACACTACTGCAAGAAACCCAAAGGGATCTACATAAATGGAAAAACATACCATGCTCATGGATAGGCAGACTCAACATTGTGAAAATGACAATTCTACCCAAAGCAATTTACAAATACAACACAATCCCGATCCAAATACCAACAGCATTCTTCAAAGAGATGGAAAAACTAATGATTAATTTTATATGGAAAGGGAGGAAGCCCCTAATAAGTAAAGCACTTCTGAAGAAGAAGAAAAAATTTGGAGGACACACACTACCTGACTTCAGAAGCTACTCTATGGCTACAGTAGTCACAACAGCCTGGTACTGGTACAATGACAGATACATTGACCACTGGAACAGAATTGAGAACCCTGATGTAAATCCATCCACCTATGGTCACCTGATCTTTGACAAGGGCCCAAAGTCCATCACATGGGGAGAAGACAATCTTTTTAACAAATGGTGCTGGCAAAACTGGATATCCATCTGCCAAAAAATGAAACAGGACCCATACCTCACACCGTATACAAAAACTACTTCAAAATGGATCAAAGACCTGAATATAAAGCCTAAAACTATAAAGTTCATAGAAGAAAAAAATAGGACCAACACTTTAGGTCTTAATACATGGCATTAACAGGATACAAACCATAACCATCAATGCACAAACCCCAATAGATAAGCTAGATAACTGGGATCTTCTAAAAATCAAACACCTATGCTCTTCAAAAGAATTCACTAAAAGAGTCAAAAGAGAACCTACAGACTGGGAAAAAATTTTTGGACAGTACAAGTCAGACAAAGGTCTAATCTCCTTAATCTACAAGAAAATCCAACACCTCTACAACAAAAAGACAAATAATCCTGTTAAAAAATGGGCAAAGGAATTGAACAGACACTTCATCAAAGAAGACATTCAAATGGCCAACAGACCACATGAGGAAATGCTCGCGATCACTAGCCATTAGAGAAATGCAAATTAAAACCACAATGAGATACCATCTCACCCCAGCATTACTTGCACAAATACAAAACACTGGAAATAACAAATGTTGGCAGGCTTGGGGAGATCGGAATTCTTATGCACTGCTGGTGGGAATGCAAAATGATACAAACCTTTTGGAAAATGATATAGCGCTTCCTTAGAAAGCTAGAAATAGAAATACCGTATGATCCAGCTATCTCACTCCTAGGAATATATCCTAGAGAAATAAGAGCCGTCACACGAATAGACATATGCATACCCATGTTCATTTAAGCATTGTTCACATTAGCAAAAAGATGGAAATAACCTAGATGCCCATCAATAGATGAACGGATAAACAAACTATGATACATACACACAATGGAGTATTATGCAACAATAAAGAACAATGATGAATCTGTGAAGCATCTCATAACATGGATGAAACTGGAGGACATTACGCTGAGTGAAATAAGTCAATCACAAAAAGACAAATATTGTATGAGACCTCTTCTGTAAAAACTCATGAAAAAGTTTACACACAAAAAGTAACAATCTTGTTTGGTTAGGAGGGATGGGACGGATACTAAATAGACAATAGATAGGTGGTAACTTTGGTAAAGAGTACGACAGTACACAATACTGGGGAAGCCAGCACAACTTGTACAAGGAAAGGTCATGGAACCTGCATAGACACATCCAAACTCCCTGAAGGACTGAATTGCTGGGTGGAGGGCTGTGGGGACCATGTTCTTGGGGAACTTCTAGCTCAATCGGCATAACAGAGTTTATAAAGACAATGTTCTACATTCTAATTGGTGAGTAGCATCTGGGGTCTTAAAAGCCTGTGAGCAGCCAGCTAAGATACTCCACTGGTCTCATCCCTTTGGAAGCAAGGGAGAATGAGGAGAAGAGGATACAAGGAAAAGATTAGTCCAAAGGACCAATGGACCACAGCTACCAAGGCCTTCACCGGACTAAGTCCAGTACAGCTAGACGGTATCTGGCTACCTCCTTGACTGCTCTGACCGGGATCACAACAGAGAGTCCTGGACAGAGCTGGAGAAGGATGTAGAACAAAATTCTAACACACACAGAAAAGACCAGATTTACTGGCCTGACAGAGACTGAAGAAACTCTGAGAGTATGGTCCCCAGACACCCCTTTAGCTCAGTGGTGAAGTCACTCCCGAGGTTCATTGTTCAGCCGGGGATTGGACAGCCCCATAAAACAAAACGGGACTAATGAGGCACAGCAGTCCAGGGACTAGGACTAGAAGGCAGAAGGGGGCAGGAAAGCTGGTGATAGGGAAGCCAAGGTTGAGAAGGGACAGTGTTTACATATCTTGGTGTTGGTAACCATTGTCATAAGGCAACATGTGCACTGTTTAACGAGAAACTATTTGTTCTGTAAACCTTCATCTAAAGTACAAAAAAAAAAAAAGAGAATTATCTATGTGAGATCAAATTGACAACAGCAACCCTAAAGGTTTGATGGGAAGCCTAAGGGACAGTGAGTTGAAGACAGTGGTGATGAATAATTAGAAGGACAGTGAGAGAGCAGCACAACTGGAAAAACGTAATCAATGTCACTCAGTTGTACATGTAGAAATTATTGAAATGGTGTATCTTTGGGCTATGCATATTTTCACCAAAAAAAAGGTCCTCCAAGGTCGAGAAGGGAGAGTGTTAACATATCGTGGTGTTGTTAACCAATGTCATGAAACAATATGTGTACTGACTATTTAATGAGAAACTATTTGTTATGTAAACCTTCACCTAAATACAATTAAAAAAATTGAAAATAAAATAATATAAAGAGATTTTTTGCAGCAGATTTGCCCAGTGGAATACACCATTTGATTTCCTAACTGCTGCTTCCATGGGCATTGATTACGGATCCATGTAAAATGAAATCTTTGACAATATCAGTCAATCGCCATTTATCATGATGTTGCTTTTTGCTCAAGTTGTGAGGACTTTTGTTTTCTTTATTTTGAAATGTAATCCATACTGAAGGCTCCGGTCTTTGATCTTCATCAGTAAGTGCTTCAAGTCCTCTTCTCTTTCCAAAAGCAAGGTTGCATCATCTGAGTATCACAGGTTGTTAATGAGTCTTCCACCAATCCTGATGCCACATTCCTCTTCATATAGTCCAGCTTCTCAGATTATTTTCTCAGCATACAGATTGAATAAGTATGGTGAAAGGATATAACCTTGATGCACACCTTTCTTGATTTTAAACCGCGCAGTATCCCCTTGCTGTGTTCGAACGACTGCCTCTTGGTCTATGTACAGGTTCCTCATGAGCATGATTAAATGTTCTGGAATTCCCATTCTTTGCAATGTTATGCATAATTTGTTATGATCCACACAGTCAAATGCCTTTACCTAGTCAATAAAACATAGCTGAACATCTTTATGGTATTCTCTGTTTATAGCCAAGATCCATCTAACATCGACAATGATATCCCTTGTTCCACATCCTCTTCCGAATCTGTCATGAATTTTTGACAGTTCCCTGTCAATGTACTTGCTGCAATCACTTTGGAAAGACCTTCCGCAAATTTTACTTGCATATGATATTAACGATATTTTTTGATAATTTCTGCATTCTGTTGGATCACTTTTCTTTGGGGAATGGGCATGAATATGGATCTCTTCCAGTCAGCTGGCCAAGTAGCTGTCTTCCAAATTTCTTGGCATAGACCAGTGAACACCTCCAGCACTGCATCTGTTTGTTGAATCATCTCAATTTGTATTCCTTCAATTTCTGGAGTCTTGTTTTTTGCCAATGCTTCCAGTGCAACTTGGACTTCTTACTTCAGTACTATCAGTTCTTGATCATATTCTACCTCCTGAAATTGTTGAACATTGACCAATTCTTTTTCATACAGTGACTCTGTGTATTCCTTCCATCTGCTTTTGATGCTTCCTGTGTCATTCAAAATTTTGCTCATAGAACCCTTCAAAATTGCAACTCGAAGCTTGAATTTTTTCTTCATTTCCTTCAGCTTGTGAAATGCTGAGCATGTTCTTCCCTTTTGGCTTTCTAATTCCAGGTGTTTGCATATTTCATTATAATATTTTAGTTCTTCTTGTGTCGCCCTTTGAAATCTTCTATTTAGCTCTTTTTTTTCATTGCTTCTTCTATTCGCTTTAGCTACTCTAGTTCAAGGGCAAGTTTCTTTTTTGATAACATGCAGTATATTCAGCTTTCTATTTTATTTATATATAATTACGGTTTATTTTATGGAATGAATCATTAACTCTATGTGGGCAGGCACTTACTTACCTTCTAAATTCCCCATGCTCACCTCCCAAGAGAACTTTACATTGAGCCTGCCCCAGACACTATTAGCTACTGCATTGACATACCCATTGCCGTGGAGTTGATTCCTACTCACAGCAACATAGTGGAATGATATTCTTGTCCACATGCTTGCACATTGCTAAGTAATTATAGATAAATGCATTTTATTACTCAGTAGTGATTAATCTATAATCAATAGTATAAAAATATATTTAGCCAGTCACTTTCCATTAATAAGCAGGTAGATTCAATAATTTGGAGAAACAAAGCTAAAACATAATACAAGTCAGTACCTATTTACTAAGTTCTTATAGCTTGTCAGACACTGTGGTACCCATCAATCTTGTATGGTAGATTTTAATATCCCCTCTTTAGAGATTGAGACACTAAAGTCAGAGAAGTTAAGAATAATGCTTAAGATCACATATCTAGTAAGTGGAAGAGTCAAAACCTAAATCCTACTCAGCCTGTCACTTGCACCAGTGCTCATGACCCCTAAACTATATTTCCCACTTATGCAAAGGTACTGTCATAAGCACTTTATATACATTACCTTATTTGATCCATAAAACAACACTGTGAGGTATGTATTATATTACCATTTTACAAATGAGATGACCAAGATTCTGAAAAATTAAGTCATTTTCCAGAAGTCAAGCAGCAAATAAGGTGTGGAGCTGAAATCTGAAATTAGCCATCCTTAATCTTATAACCTGTCTTCCACATAGGCCTTTCTGCCCTAGGACTTCTTTTCCTTTTGGGCGATGGGAATATTTGAAGTATTAGAGGGGAAGGAGAAACAAAATCAGCAGATATTTAAGAAACTTTCTTCTGGCAAGTAAAGGACTTGAAATCCCCCCTCAGTCATAAGGCATTATTTATTTCATGTTGCTAAACAATTTCTTGTCTTCTGCTTTGCAGCCCCAGGATAGAAGAGAGAACCTAACCCTTCATGTCATTGATTTATTAGTCACCTAGTTCTCATTTCCACTAATCAACTTTGGAAGGTTTATTGATTCACGTGAGCTGATTTTTAATTAATTTCTCTCTTTCTTACAATAGTATTTATGGAGAAATTGATTATCAGGCAGGTAATAACTCATGGTAGGTACATATGTACTTAAATTGTCAAATAGTGTCTGACGTTCTTGGCTTTGATAGAAACCCTTTGTTCACTGATTTGTTGAGACACAGTAAAGTCTTTAAGCAGAAAAATCTCACAGTGTCAGGCAGCAGGCAGCAGACAGCAATGTAAATGGCCAGGATGGGAAGCAAAGAAATCCCAAGACAGTTTGGCCCTGAAGCAAATAGCTAGCATCTACCCACAGTGCATACCCACAGCCTACCTCACCACAATGTATCTACCCACTGTACCAGATGCCCCAGAGAAAGGGTAGCTGCATATAGGTTTCTTAACTTTTTCTCACCAAGGTAATGGTCTTACAATAAAAAACAATAGTAACAATGATCACAAATAATGCTTTTATGGCCTTTCACAGTTAATAGCTTTAAAGATTTTTTATTACAGCAGTGCTTTTCAAATAACATGGGTATATTTCCATGGAGCTATGTAGTTGTTCCAGGGGTTGACATAGCTTCCAAGAACATCAATTTTATTTTGCTTTACATAATGTAAAACATTATTTCATTTTAAGTCAAACATAGGTGTGGTATGGAGTGGACTGCAAAATAAACATGAAATTTTAAGATAAAACACCGAACTTCAAAGAAATATTATGCTTGCTTTAGCTAATTCAAGCTGCTCACCCAGAACCCAGGAGGTTTTGACTTCACTCTCTTCTGCCATAGGGGGTGCTTAGGGAGAAAGTTTGAAGTCTACGAAACAGGTAAGTACTTTTACTAATTTTGCTAAATGGGCAAGGGTGATTTCTGCGGTTGTTGGGTAAGCAATTTAGGGTTTGTAAACCATATTCTCTCTTTTCCGCTTTTCATACCATTGAGCTGTAAAACTATTCAAAACTCTGAATATTCCACAGACTGTATGGAAAATGAATGAGCGCTTTAAGAAGATGAAAAGAACCCACGTTGCTCCACCCTGGTGCTGCTTGTAAATGTTGGATTAACATTCACTAACTTTTTGTTGTCACTTTCCCTACCTTTTGGATTATCCTGCATGTTGCAACTCAGCAAATCCATTTTGGATGGTACTTGTGACCAGTTGACCTATTAGATAACCAAGGGCACACTCTTTCAGACTTCAACACATCCGAGTCAATAGTTAGCCGTAATTTTCCCCATGTTCTTGATTTCTTTCATAACTTGTCCTCAACAGGCATGTCCCAAGCAGCACTCAGTCATTCTAGCCTAAATTTTTTTCACATTTCCCACTTGTATCTTCTTTGCTAAGACAAATAGGTCTTCAATATGCAGTTGTTCCCTTCAATGAGTGCAATGTAACATAGCATTTGGTCTTTCTTCCTAGGCTGGGAAGTCCACTAGGCCTGTCCACAATGGGTGAACTGGTATTTGAAATACTGGTGGCATAGCTTCCAGCATTGTAGCAACATGCAAGCCATCACAATAAACAAACTAAGAGATGGGTGGTGGCTTGTCTGTCAGTTTATGCTCCATAAACATTTTAAAATCCACTTGTCAGTGTCCACAAAACACACACACATACACACACACACACACACAGCACAAAGCCACGTGGGAATTTAGTTGGCATTGCATTGAATCTTTAGTTTAGGAATAACATCTTTATAACATTAAGTTTATCAATCCATGGATATATGATATTCCTCCATTTATTTAAGTCTTTGATTTTTCTCAGTAATGTAGTTTCATCTGTAGAGGTCTTGCATAAGACTTAGCTATCTGTATTTTGAAAGCTATTTTCAAAGGTATAATTTTCAATTCCACTTTCTAATTTATTGATAGTGAATAGAACTGCAAATTCTTATATATTGACTTTGTACCAGTGACAGGGAACTGCCAGAAATTCAAGCCAGATTCAGAAAAGGACGTGGAACCAGGGATATCATTGTTGATGTCAGATGGATCTTAGCTGAAAGCAGAGAATACTAGAAAGATGTTTACCTGTGTTTTATCGATTATGCAAACAGATTAGACTGTGTGGATCATAACAAATTATGGATAACATTACAAGGAATGGGAATTCCAGAACACTTTTTATGTGGAACCTGTACATAGACCAAGAGGCAGTCGTTCAAACAGAACAAGGGGATACTCTGTGGTTTAAAGTCAGGAAAGCTGTGTGTCAAAGTTATATCTTTTCACCATACTTATTCTACCTGTATGCTGAGCATATAATCTGAGAAGATGGACTATACGAAGAAGAACAGGGCATCAGTATTGGAGGAAGACTCATTGACAACCTGTGTTATGCAGATGACACAACTTTGCTTGCTGAAAGCAAAGAGGACTTGAAGCACTTACTGATGAAGATCAAAGACTACAGCCTTCAGTATGAATTACACTTCCATATAAAGAAAACAAAAATCCTCACAACTGGACCAGTAAGCAATATCATGATAAATGGAGAAAAGATTGGAGTTGCTAAGGATTTCGTTTTACTTGTATCCACGATTAATGCCCATGGAAGCAGCAGTCAAAAATCAAATGACCCATTGCATTGGGCAAATCTGCTGCAAAAGACCTCTTCAAAGTGTTAAAAAGCAAAGATTTCACTTTGAGAACTAAGGTGCACCTGACCCAAACCTTGGTATTTTCAATCTCCCCACATGCTTGTGAAAGCTGGACAAACAATACGGAAAACCAAAGAAGAATTGATGCATTTGAATTATGGTGTTGGTGAAGAATATTGAATATACCATGGGCTGCTAGAAGCATGAACAAATCTGTTTTGGAAGAAGTACAACCAGAATGCTCCCTAGAAGGGAGGATGGCGAGACTTCGTCTTAAGTACTTTGGACGTGTTGTTGGGAGAGATCATTCCCTGGAGAAAGACATCATGCTTAATAAAGTTGATGGCCATATTTAGGAAAGTAGAGGATCAGGAAGACCCTCAAAGAGATGGATTGACACTGTGGCCACAACATGTTCAAACATAGTAATGATTGTGAGAATGGTCCAGAACCGGGCAGTGTTCATTCTGTTGTACCTAGGGTCACTAAGAGTTGGAACCAACGGCAAGGCACCTAAAACAACAATATCCAGTGACCTTGTTAAATTTATTCATTAATTCCAATGGTTTATTTGTAGTTTCTTTTGAATTGTTTGTATTCATAAACATAAATAAAAGTTTTCTTTCTTTCCAAACCTTGTATCTTTTATTTCTGTTTCCTACAGACTTGTTTTTTAGTTCAGTGTCGAAGAAAATTGGTGATAGCAGACATCCTTATTTTTTTCCTACACACCAAAAGCTTTTGATAATTCACCATTAAATATAATTTTTGCTACAGATTTTTTCTAAATTATTAGGTTAAAGAAATTTTCATCTATTCTGAGTTTGTTAAGAGCCTTTTTTTTTTAAAATCATGAATTGGTTTTGAATTTTATCAAGCACTGCTGCTATCTATCAATATACTAATTTTTTTCCTCCTTCCTTCTGTGAATATGGTAAATTACTTTGATTGATTATCTAATGCTAAATTAAACATGCATTCCTGAAGTAACTCAACTTAGTCATGATGTGTCATCTTTTTTTATTTATATATTGTAATTTAGATTTGCCTATACTTTGTTTAGAATTTTGCAACTGCTTTGTAATTTATTATTCTTATAATACCCCTTTCAACTTTTGTTTTCAACATTATATTGGTTGTATAAAGCAATTTTGGAAGTGTTATCTCTTTTCCTACTCTCTGAAATAGTTCGTGTAAGATAGTTGTTAAATCTTAAATGTTTGAAATAATTCACTGGCGAGGCAATCTGGATCTGGATTTCTTTTCTTTTTTGTTGGAGGTTTTAGTTATGGATTAAATTACTTTAATGGAGATGAGACCACTGAGATTTTTTATTTCTTATTATTTTAATTTTGGTAAATTGCTTTGGTAGAAATTTACATTTTATGTAAATATTAATTTTGTTGGAAAAATGTTATAATATCCTCTTTTTACTTTTTAATATCTGTAGGATATGTGATTATGTCTCCTTTTACTTCAAAAAGAAATTTTTTTTTGGTTCATTCACTTCTTTCTCATCAGTCTTTTTAAGGGGTGAACAATTTTATTCATTTTCACAAAGAATTTTTAGTTTTATTGTCTTAATTGTATGTTTTTTTTATTCATTGCTATGATTTCTATTTTCACCATTTTAGGAGTTAATTTGCTGTTCTTTTCATAGCTTTTTGACATAGATGCTTGTAATCATTCATTTTCAACCTTTTGTATTTTCTAACTTGTGAATTTAGATCTAAACATTTTTCCTTTAGTGACCCAATGGTAGCCTGTTTTGGTATCATTTTTTATTTTATTTTATACAATTTATTCAAAGTATTTTCTAATTTTCATTCTGAAGTAAGCTATGTGTTATTTGGAAGTGTATGGCTTAACTTCAAAGCTTTTGGGAATTTTTTTAGCTATCTTTTTATTTTTGAGTATTAGCTTAAGTCCTCCGTGGTCAGAAAATCCTTTGAATTATGCTGGGACTTGCTTTATGGCATAATAATTGGTCAATTTTGGTAAATGTTCCATGTGTGCTTGAACATAATGTTTTCTGAATTTATTGATACTGTTTTTTTTTTTTTTTTTATTTTGTTGTTGTTGAGAATATACACAGCAAAATGTACACGAATTCAATAGTTTTTACATGTACAATTCAGTGACACTGACTACATTCTCCTAGCTGTACAACCATTCTCATCCTCCTTTTCTGAGCTATTTGTCTGCCATTAATACGACCTCACTGCTTCCTAAGTTTCTTATCTAATCTTTCAAGCTGCTGTTGTCATTTTGATCCCATACAGATAATTCTTAAAGGAGCATCATCATGCTCAAGGGAGATATTTTCTTACTAGTTAAGCTAAACTATTGTTTGGTTTTAAGAAGATGTCAAGGGATATTTTTTGCTTAAGGGTTAGTGCTTATCTCAGGACAATAGTTTCAGGGGTTCATCCAGCCATCAAGGTTCCAGAAAGTCTGGAGTCCATGAGAATTTGAAGTTCTGTGCTGCTTGCAAGCTTTTAAGACCCCAAGCACTATGAAACAAACTAGGAGGTAGAGCAGAAGCACTAAACATGTTATTAGACCAATTAACTGGGATGTCCCATAAAACCATGACCCTAAACCTGCAAACCAAGGAACCAAATCTTGTGAGGTTTTTGGTTGTACATAAGTAGTTTCAGCAGCCACTCTTTTTTTTTTTTTTTTTTTTGTCATTATTGTAAATATATCTAGAGTCTTAGAGAGTCTTAGAGTCTTAACCCCTTTTAATAGTTAGCTATCTTTTGCTAGTAAACAATTCTTTACATTACATTTTCCTTGTTCTAAAAACTGGTTTGGTTTCTGTCTCCTGACTACATCCTGATGAATATACTCAGTATTCAAGTAGTGTTTTCCTTTATTTACCATTTCTGCTGCTCTTTATTCTTTTCTCCACTTCTGTGATTCCATTTGAGATCATATTCTTTCTAAAGATCTCCCTTTAGTATTTTTTGAAGTGCATGGCTGCTGACAATAAATTATCTCAAGCTTTGTCTAAAAATGGCTTTATTTTGTGTTACTTGCTAATGAATAATTTTGCTCTATATAGACTTTGAGGTCGGCATTTACTTCTTTTCAGTATTTTAAAAATGCAACTTGTTATCTGGCTTTATCATTTTTATTGATGACTTAGCTGTCAGTCTAACTGATGCCTCCTTGAAAGTAACGTGTCTTTTCTCTGGGGCTTTTATGGTTTTTAATTTTTTTTCTTCTTTTTTTATGCAGTCTTTACTATTATGTGCATAGAAGTGCTCTTCATGATTACTATTCTTAGAGTTCATAGAAATTCTTGAGTTAGTGACTTGGTGTCTTCCATTACCTTTAGAAAATTCTACACCATTATTTTTTTTCACATATTACTCTATCCACTCACTTTTCTCCTCCTTCTGGGACTCCAGTTGTGTTTATATTAAATCTTTCCATTATTTTATGTGTTTTTATCCCTTTATCTTCCCCACAACCCCGTGGGCTTCAATATGGATACTTTTCATTCATCTATCTTCTAATTAACTATTGCTCTCTTCTGCAGGGTCTAATTTATGTTATAAATAATCTATCAAGTTCTTTATTTTTATTATTATGTTTTATAAATACAGGACTTTCACATGATTCCTTTTATTTTATGTAGACCAGTTCTCTGGCAAAATTCTGCATGTTCTTCTCTTTTTTCTTGAACTTATTAATAATAACCATTTTAATGTCTCATACCTCCAACATCTCGATCATGTCTATGTCTGTAGCTATTGCAAACTTTCTTGGCCACTTGATATCATCTTCTGATATGTCTGTTCATTCTTGACTAAATACAAATTTTGTAAAATAATTGTCTAAAATAATTACAGTGCTTACCTTGTTTTTTTGTAGTTTTTCTTATTTTTTGCATTACCTTTAGCAAAGTCTAAGTATTTTATCTAAAAAAAGTAGTGTGAACTCTGATGTGTGTTTTTTGTATGTATGTCTCATACATATGTAATATGAACTACACACAAGGTGTAATTCTAGAATTAGAGTTTATAACTAAAGTCACTATTATGAACCACTATGTATTTGTTACTGGCTTCAACATTTTGGTATCTTCCAATGCCTTTCTAGGAGCACTGGTGGTGCAATAGTTAAGATCTTGGCTGCTAACAAAAAGATCAGCAGTTCAAATCCACCAGTCTCTCCTTGGAAATCCTATAAGGCAGTTCTATTATGTCCTGTAGGGTCGCTATGAGTCAGGATCAAACTCGATGGTAATTTTTTTTTTTTTTAATGCCTTTCTATGTAAGAGTGCATGGGATGTATTTTTTTTGAAAGGCTGTGTAAAAGGAATATCAAAATAAATATCTTTATTAAGGGAAGGTGTTGCACTTCAGACAGATTTGCTTTTTCCCTGAGGCATTCATGATATAAATATAGAACAGGGAATTATTTTTAAGCTCTAACAGTTGATATTAAAATGAAGAAAAATCTACCAAACATTTGAAATTTTTGCAGATGTGTTAAGTTAGTAACACATAGATTAAAGCTAGATATTTAAAGTTTAGATATATATTCTCATCACTTATTTTAAAGCTACAGAATTACGTATTGAATTAAATATTGAAAAAATATTTGTAGAGAAAAAAATCTTTGAACAGCTGTGTAACTACATGACTGTGAGCAAAAAGGAAAAGAGAAGAAAGAGCCACATAACAAAAGGTAATATTTCCAGTGAATTCCATATTTCTCCATCATGGAAGTGTTAGATTTATATCAGTCACATTTAAATAGAATAGGTCAGTATGCTGAAGAAAGGTTATTAAAGCAGAAGTGCTTGAGCCTGAATATTAACAGGCAACAGAGGCAGACTCTAAACTTCAATTTGGAAAATGTATCTTCTTCCCAGGTTTCAGTTCTACATGTATACCTACTGTAGGTATAGATAAGCAGCACTTTTCATAAATAGCCCTGTCTGACTATGTTGATTCACTTTCAGATCACTGCTATGTACTTTTGACACCTACTCTCTCTTGTGGTCCAGAGATTCAACAGTCACATTTCCCTAATAACCTATAAAGGTAAGCTTCCCCAAATGCATCAATTTGGAAACACCGGAGATTTACTCATAAGGTTTTAGTGATAACAGACTAGGAGTCCTGGTTTTGCAGTAGTTAAGAGCTTGGCTGCTAACCAAAAGGTCGACAGTTGGAATCCACCAGCTGCTCCTTGGAAACCCTATGGGCCAGTTCTACTCTGTGCTATAGGGTCACTATGAGTCAGAATCGACTTGATGGCAACAGGTTTGGTTTTTGGATATACAGAGTGTCTTCATGTTTTTCGTAACAGTGCTGTTAATTAGACAGTGATGTAATTTATGTAAATAAAATTAATTTCTCTTTCTACAGCCCACAAAAATGGCTACACAGGTTTTTCACAACATCTAAAGGTACATTTATGATGGATTGAATTAACAGATAGGCTTTGTGGCAGAGGTAGAAATCGCATTGGAAGGGCCTGAGTGGACATCTTAGACATCAGGAGATCCTTCTCTGAGGAACAATGATGAACTAGGAGAGGATCAGGCTTCTGCTGGCAGAGAGAAATATGCTGTGTTCATTACCTCAAATCAAAAGACTAAGGGTGAAACCCCAAATTTGAGCTGTTGATTTGAAATCATAGCCCTTTTTACATGAGACACTTCTTGCAACATATTCCAGGGTGGGTAGAAGCAGGGAGTTATTTATTTAATAGTAGCTAATGATCCTTATTTGCAGCAATAAGGAGACCAGATGCTAACGACTAGTACTGGCTGATCATTTACTCTGTGCCATGTATTGCGCCAAACATGTTAACATGCATCATCTCAAAACAGCTCTGCAAGGTAGAACGATCATTATTCAAATGTTACAGATTAGGAATTTTACTCAGAGAGACATTAAGCTCCTTAACCAAGGAATTAGCTCTGAGTTTAAAGTGAATTTAAAAAAAAAAATCATCTAACGAGGCAAGGTCTGAGTACTTCAACACTTGCACTCTGCTTCTTTTATTTGGTCCTTTCTGGCTAATTGTGTTGCAACAACCCAGTAGACAAACTCACCAGTAGACCTTTGACCTAGCTACAACCACCTGTAAACATGGGGCTTGGTAGAAAAGGGGATATATGTTCATTTTCTTCTGTATGTTCATTTTTTATATGTGGATGTATATATATGTGTTTTGTGTGTGTGTGTGCTTTAGGTGAAAAATTTACAGTTCAAGTTAGTTTCTCATACAAAAACTTAAACATACACTGTTATGTGACCCTAGTTGCTCTCCCTGTAATGTGACAGCACACTCCTCTTTTCCACCCCGGATTTCCCATGTCCTTTCAACAAGCTCCTGTCCCATTTTGCCTTCTCCTCTTGCCTCTGGACAGGAGCTGCACATTTAGTGTCATGTATCTACTTGAGCTAAGAAGCACTCTCTTCACGAGTATCATTTTATGTCCCATAGTCTAGTCTAATCTTTGTCTGAAGAGTTGGCTTCCAGAAAGGTTTCAGTTCTGGGCTAACAGAGTCTGGGGACCATGTCTTCTGGGGTTTCTCCTGTCTCAGTCAGACCATTAAGTCTGGTCTTTTTACTAGAATTTGAGTTTTGCACCTCACTTTTCCCTTGCTCCATCAGGGACTGTCTGTTGTGTTCCAGTCAGAGCGGTCATTGGTGGTAGCCAGGTACCATCTAGTTCTTCTGGTTTCAGGCTGATGTAGTCTCTGGTTTATGTGGTGCTTTCTGTCTCTTGGGCTAATATTCTCCTTGTGTCTTTGGTGTTCTTCATTCTCCTTTGCTCCAGGTGGATTGGGACCAGTTGATGTATTTTTTAAATGGCCACTGTCTAGTTTTTAAGACCCCAGACACCACTTACCAAAATGGGAGGGAGAACATTTTCTTAATAAACTTTGTTATGCCAGTTGACCTAGATGTCCTCTGAAACCATGGTCCCTGGACCGTAGCCCTTGCTACTCTGTCCCTCGAAGTGTTTGGTTGTATTCAGGAAACTTCTTAGCTTCCTGTTTAGTCCAGTTGTGCTGACTTCTCCTGTAGTGTGTGTTGTCCTTCCCTTCACCTAAGATAATTCTTGTCCACTATCTAGTTAGTGAATACCCCTCTCCTTCCCTCCCCACCCTCGTAACCATGAAAGCTTTCAAGGAAGAAATTTATTAGATACTTGATCAGATTATGGGTCAAAACTTAGTAACGAGTCAAAGTTAATATCAATACAAGCTACTTTCATTCTTATTATTCATAATCATAAGATTTTTATCTAGATGAGATAATAAAATCTAACATCTTAATTTTAAAAATAAGGAAATATGGTCCAGAAATAAAGTAACACAACATTTCCAAACTCTTTTGTTCAAATGTTAGTTGTGTGAGATATTCTGTATAAAAAGTTTTAATCAAAATTAGTTTTGAAATAATGTATGTTATATTCCTCTGTAGAGATTTTCAAAGT
The DNA here is from genome assembly GCA_030035585.1 of Dugong dugon. NCBI lineage: Eukaryota > Metazoa > Chordata > Mammalia > Sirenia > Dugongidae > Dugong > Dugong dugon. The sequence goes on from CM057462.1 coordinate 98,899,618, forward strand.
ACATAGCGTATTAAAATTTTTTGAGAAACCCTCCAATTTACAAAGTCTAAGTTTATTAAACTAGCGTTTCCTCTACTTTTTTAACCACAGATTTCTCCTTTCTGAAATATACAAAAAACTGCACATTTTAGATAATGAGGAGATAACTATAGTTTACATAGCAAGAAAAACAATACTAAAATTTTTATTCTCAAATCTGGGTTCTTTCCACTAACCATACTTGTCTGACTAAATAATGAGAAGAGAGCTAATTTAACATGCTCCCATGGTGATGGAGCCTCTAGCCCTATAGCCTAAGAGATCAAAAGGTGGGATAGTAACTTGGACCCATGAAGAAGCTGTATTGAAGGGAACATCAAAATTTCTAGAAAGAGCCTATGCAGTGGTCTACAATGGAGACTCTGGACCCAGACTAGGAAAAACAAACAAACAAACCAGTTGTTGTTAAGTCAATTCCGACTCATAGCAACCCTGTAGGACAGAACAGAACTGCCCCATAAGGTTTCCAAGGAGTGGCTGGTAGATTTGAACAGTTGACCTTTTGGTTAGTAGTCAAGCTCTTAACCACTGTGCCATCAGGACTCCGGACTGCTTGTGTTCAAATCAACTCTAGTTATTATCAGTATGAACCTTGAGTAATTTGTTTAAACTTTCTGTGCCTCAGTTTCCACAAATGAAAATGAAGATAGTAACTGGAGATACCTCAATCATGTAGTACTATCATAAAATTAGTTAATAATTGTCAATGCACTTAGAACAACAAATAGCACATAAAACACAGTATCCAAAACCCGTTGCCATTGAGTAGATTCGGATTCGTAGCAACCCTATAGAACAGAGTAGAACTGCCCCATAGGGTTTCCAAGGAGTGCCTGGTAGATTTGAACTGCTGACCTTTTGGTTAGCAGCTGTAGTTCTTAAACACTATGCCATCAGGGTTTCCAAAACACAGAATATATATGTATAAATAGTCTTCCCAATTCTTTGTCTTTGTCTCATCTGCTAGTTGATGGATCTTCTTCTGTTTTTCTTACCAATTCAACACCACTGGACTGACACCAACAAATATCATGTTTGGGAAATTTACAAAAGGTGTTTAAGGAGTGACTAGAGTAAAAGAGAAGAAGAAAGAGGCGGGGCCAAGATGGGGGAGTAGTCAGATGCTTTCGGTGGACCCTCTTACAACGAAGACCCGAAGAAACAAGTGATTTGATTATACATGGCAATCTGGGAGTCCTGAACATCAAAGGCAGAGTTGAGGAACCAGACTGAGTGGTACGGGGAGAAAGAGCCGGTTCAGAAGGAGCAAGGAGTTGCCAGACCTGACATGGAGAGAGCCTGAGTCCTTCAGGCCTGATCAGCTCTGGGGTGAGCAGTGAGGCAGGTGAGCAGTGATGCTCGGGAGGTGCGTTTTCCACACCAGGAGAGACCCAGCAGCTGAGAGTCTACATGGCCACCCAGAAGCAATGAGAAGCAGCCCTTGATCCAACGAAAGATAAGTAATCGTGTATGGCCTACTGTGCAGATCAAAAACACCCCTCTTAGAGAAAAGCCTCTCACCCATTTACCTCCCTGCTATCTGCTCTGCAGTGGGTCCCTGACTAGCTTCAGCAATTGTTGAGTCCCCTGGACCAAAAGTAGGCTCCATCACACTCCCGGAGCCATTTCCCTGCCTTGGAGAGTGAACAAATTAACAAACGTGGAAAAAAATAAACTGCCGGCTCCCCTAAGCCAGGAAACCAGGGTAGGTACAGCTCCTTTGTCTAGGCACAGGCATAAGGGATCCATGGACTCTGAGTGCCCTTCCCCCTGCATAGACTTGTGTGGGCCCATCTCAGCAGCGTAGGCCCTCATTACCACAGTACAACAGGGTATATACCGGAACCCTAACTTCAACTGTTTCAGCTGTGAAGTGACAATTTTTTGACATTTGACACTGCTCTGCCCATTAATCAGGGTCTTCACCTACCCACATCAGGGGCCTGAGGACTAGTGGCTCCACCCACACCACATAGCCACCTGAGACAGGGGCCCATGAATAAAAGGTGCCCCCCAGTACTTAGAGCCAACAGCATTAGGTGCTCATACTCTGACTGCTAAACCCACTCACCTATGCACTCTAGGGAACAGGGACATGCTTTCCTCTCGGACACTTGGGGGTGGCTGTCAGACCCTTGCCTTGCTCAGAGTGTGTCTCCCTGCTGCAGCAAGACGCCTGTGCCTATACCAGTCACCCATGCCTGTCTAGGACTGTAGGTGAGAGCCTACACCACACACTTGATGGCTATCTACCTGGGCACCTGAGCTGAATCCATACAGGAGGAGTGGGCAGACTCCTGAGTTAACATACCTAGTAACAGATCTAACCACTTGGTGACAGGACATTACAGCTTCAAAGGTGCCAGTAAGCAAACTAGATCACATGAGCAGCCTATTTGGGCATATGAAAACAAAACAAGAACCTAAGACACAGTAAGCAAACATAAAATAAACTAATATAATAACTTATTGATGGCTCGGAGACAACAGTCAAAATCAAATCACATAAAGAGGCAATCCATGATGGCTTGAGCAAGCTCTCAAAATAAAGAATCTAGAAATTTTCCAGAGGAGGAAAATTTCTTGGAATTACCAGAGGCAGAATACAAAAGATCAATATACAGAACTCTTCAAGAAACTAGGAAGGAAATTAAGCAAAAAGCAGAACACGCAATAGGGGAAATTAAAAAGATTAGAGGAAGCATAATGACAAATTTAACAGGCTGCAAGAATCCATAGAGACACTGCAATCAGAAATCCAGAAGACTGACAATAAAATTTCAGAATTAGATAACTCAATAGAAAGTTATAAGAGTGGAGTCAAGGCAATGGAAGTCAGAATTAGTGAGACTGAAGATAAAGCACTTGACACCAACTTGTTTGAGGAAAAATCAGATAAAAGCATTTTAAAAAATGAGGAAACCCTAAGAATTATGTGGGACTCTATCAAGAGGAATAACCTACGAGTGATTGGAGTACCAGAAGGAGGCAGGGGGGATAACAGAAAATACAGAGAGAATTGTTGAAGATTTGTCGGCAGAAAACTTCCCTGATATCGTGAAAGATGAGAAGATATTTATCCAAGATGCTCACTGAACCCCACATAAGGTAGATCCCAAAAGCAAGTCACCGAGACATATTGTAATCAAAACTGTCAAAACCAAAGATAAAGAGAGAATTTTCAAGTGGCTAGAGATAAATGAAATGTTGTCTACAAAGGAGAGTCAATAAGAATAAGCTCAGACTACTCAGCAGAAACCATGCAGGCAAGAAGGCAATGGGATGACATATATAAAGACTTGAAGGAAATAAACTGCCAGCTAAGAGTTATATATCCAGTAAAACTGTCTCTCAAATATGATGGCGAAATTAGGGCATTTCCAGATAAACAGAAATTTAGGGTATTTGCAAAAAAAAAAAAAAAATTACAAGAAATACTAAAGGGAGTCCTCTGGTTAGAAAATTAGTAACATCAGATAACAACCCAAAATTAGAACACAGGACAGAGCAACCGGATATCAACCCAGATAGAGAAGTCACAAAAGTAAATCAAAGCTAAAACACTGAAAATAGGGAAACAGAGACATCAGTATGTAAAAGATGACAACATTAAAACAAAAAAGAGGGAATTAAAAAATGTAGACATAGGTTTTTCAAATAGAGAGGAAGGTGATATAAAGAAATAAAAGATTGGTATAAACTTAGAAAAATAGGGATAAATATTAAGGTAATATTTAGGATATTAAGGAAACTAATAAACCCACAAGTCAAAATAAAAAACTAGAAAAATGTAAAGACTCAGCAAACACAAAATCAACAACTATGAAAAAGATGAAAAAATACAGAGGGAAAAATGACTCAGCACAGAAAATTAAGTGGAACAAAGAAACTGTGAACAACACACAAAAAAAGACATCAAAATGACAGCACTAAACTTATACCTATCAATAATTAGGCTGAATGTAAACTGACTAAATGCACCAATGAAGAGCCAGAGAGTGGCAGACTGAATAAAAAAACACTATCTGTCTATATGCTGCCTAGAAGAGACACATCATAGAATTAAAGACACAAACAAACTAAAACTCAAAGGATGGAAAAAAATATATCAAGTGAACAACACTCAAAAAAGAGCAGGAGTGGCAAAAGTAATCTCTGACAAAATAGACTTTAAAGTACAATCCACCACAAAGTATAAGGAAAGACATTATATAATGATTAAAGGGTCAATACACCAGGATGACATAACTATAATAAATATTTGCACACCCAACGACAGGGCTCCAAAATACATAAAACTAACTCTAAAAGCTCTGAAAAGAGAGATACACAGCTCCATAGTAGTAGGAGACTTCAACACACCACTTTCAATGAAGCACAGAACATCCAGAAAGAAGCTCAACAAAGACACAGCAGAGATAAATGCTACAATCAAACAACTTGATCTCATAGACATATATAAACACTCCACCCAACAGCAGCCAAGTATACTTTCTTTTCCAACGCACATGGAACCTTCTCCAGAATAGACCACATATTACGCCATAAAGCAAGCCTTAACGAAATCCAAAGCAACGAAATATTACAAAGCATCTTTTCTGACCATAAAGCCATAGAAGTGGAAATCAACAACACAAAAAGCAAGGAAAAAAAATCAAACACATGGAAACTGAACAACACCTTGCTCAAAAACTACTGGGTTATAGAAGAAATTAAGGATGGAATAAAGAAACTCATAGAATCAAATGAGAATGAAAACACATCCTATGAGAACCTTTGGGACACAGCAAAAGCAGTGCACAGAAATCAGTTTACAGCAATAAATGCACACATCCAAGAAGAAGAAAAGGCCATAATCAAAACATTAACCCTACAACTGGAGCAAGTAGAAAGAGAGCAGCAAAAGAAGCCCTCAGGCACCAGAAGAAAGGAAATAATAAGAAACAGAACAGAATAAAATCAAATAGAAAATACAAAAAGAATTGAAAGAGTTAACAAGACCAAAAGCTGGTTCCTTGAAAAGATCAACAAAACTGATAAACCATTGGCCAAAGTGACAAAAGAAAAACAGGAGGGGAAGCAAATAACCTGTATAAGAAATGAGAGGGGTGAGATCACAACAGACTCAACTGAAATTAAAAGAATCGTAACAGAATACTTTGAAAAATTGTACTCTAACAAATTTGAAAACCTAGAGGAAATGGACAAATTTCTAGAAACTCACTACCTACCTAAACTAACACAAACAGAGGTAGAAAAACTAAATAAACATATAACAAAAGAAGAGATTGAAAAGGTAATTAAAGAACTGCCAACAACAAAAAAAAAAAAATCCCTGGCCCGGATGGCTTCACTGGAGAATTCTACCAAACTTTCAGAGAAGAGTTAACACCACTTCTACTAAAGGTATTTCAGAGCATAGAAAAGGATGAAATACACCCAAACTCATCTGTGAAGCTAGCATAACCCTGATACTAAAACTAGGTAGCATAAAAAAAAAAAAAATTACAGACAAATATCCCTCATGAACCTTGATGCAAAAATCCTCAACAAAATTCTAGCCAATAGAATTCAGCAACATATCAAAAAAATAATTCACCATGACCAAGTGGGTTCATGCCAGGCATGCAGGGATGGTTAAACATTAGAAAAACAATCAACGTAATCCATCACATAAATAAAACAAAAGGCAAGAACCACATGATCTTATCAATCGATGCAGAGAAGGCATTTGACAAAGTCCAACACCCATTCATGATAAAAACTCTGAACAAAATAGGAATAGAAGGGAAATTCCTCAATATAATTAAAGGCATTTATACAAAGCCAACAGCCAACATCATCCTAAATGGAGAGACTTTGAAAGCATTCCCCTTGAGAACGGGAACCAGACAAGGATGCCCTTTATCACCACTCTTATTCAACATTGTGCTGGAGTCCCAGCCAGAGCAATTAGGCCAGAAAAAGAAATAAAGGGCATCCAAATTGGTAAGGAAGAAGTCAAAGTATGTCTATTTGCAGATGATATGATCTTATACACAGAAAACCCTAAAGAATCCACAAGAAAACTACTGGAACTAATAGAAGATTTCAGCAAAGTTTCAGGATACAAGATAAACATACAAAAATCTGTTGGATTCCTTTACACCAACAAAGAGAACTTCGAAGAGAAAATCACCAAATCAATACCATTTACAATAGCCCCCAAGAAGATAAAATACTTAGGAATAAATCTAACCAGAGATGTAAAAGTTCTTTACAGAGAAAACTACAAGACACTACTGCAAGAAACTAAAAGAGACCTGCATAAGTGGAAAAAAATACCTTGCTCATGGATAGATAGACTCAACATAGTGAAAATGTCAATTCTACCCATAGCAATCTACAGAGACAATGCAATCCCAATCCAAATTCCAACAACATTTTTTAATGAGATGGACAAACAAATCACCAACTTCATATAGAAAGAGAAGAAGCCCTGAATAAGTAAAGCATTACTCAAGAAGAAGAACAAAGTGGGTGGCCTCACACTATCTGATTTTAGAACCTATTATATTGCCACGGTAGTCAAAGCAGACTAGTATTGGTAAAACAACAGATACATAGACCAATGGAACAGCATTGAGAATCCAGACATAAATTCATCCACCTATGAGCAGCTGATATTTGATAAAGGCACAAAGTTCATTAATTGGGGAAAAGACATTCTCTTTAATAAATGGTGCCGGCGTACCTGGATATCCATCTGCAAAAAACTGAAACTAGGTCCATACCTCACACCATGCACAAAAACTAACTCAAAATGGATCAAAGACTTAAATATAAAATCAAAAACGATAAAGATCATGGAAGAAAAAATAGGGACAATACTAAGAGACATAATACATGGCATAAACACAATATGAACCATAAGTAACAATGCACAAGCACCAGAAGAGAGACTAGATAAATGGGAGCTCCTAAATATCAAACACTTACGCTCTTCAAAAGACTTCACCAAAAGAGTCAAAAGACAACCTAGAGACTGGGAAAAAAATTTTGGCTATGACAAATCCAATCAGCTTCTAATCTCTAAAATCTACAAGATACTGCAAAACCTCAACAACAAAAAGACAAATAACCCCATTAAAAAAATGGGCAAAGGATACGAATAGGCACTTCGCCAAAGAAGACATTCAGGTGCTTAACAGACACAGGAAGAAATGCTCACGATCGTTAGCCATTAGAGAAATGCAGATCAAAATTACAATGAGATGTAATCTCACCCCAACAAGGCCAGGATTAATCCAAAAAACACAAAATAATAAATGCTGGAGAGGTTGTGGAGAGACTGGAACACTTATACACTGTTGGCGGGAATGTAAAATGGTACAACCACTTTGGAAATTGATTTGGTGCTTCCTTAAAAAGCTAAAAATAGAAGTACCATATGATCCAGCAATCCCACTCTTTGGAATATATCCTGGAGAAATAAGAGCCATAACAGGGATATATATATGCACACCCATGTTCATTGCAGCACTGTTCACAATAGCAAAAAGATGGAAACAACCTAGGTGTCCATCAGTGGACGAATGGATAAACAAATTATGGTATATCCACACAATGGAATACTACGCGACAATAAAGAAAAGCTGAAAAACATAACATGGAGGAAGCTGGAGGTCATCATGCTGAGTGAATTTGGTCAGTCACAGAAGGACAAATATTGCATAAGACCATTATTATGAGAAATGAAGAAAAGATTTAACACAGAAGAAAACTTTCTTTGATGGTTACGAGGGTGGGGAGGGAGGGTGAGGTGGGAGGGCGAGGGTTATTTACTAACTAGATAGTAGATAAGAATTATCTAAGGTGAAGGGAAGGACAGCACACACTACAGGACAAGTCAGCACAACTGGACTAAACTAAAACTAAGAAGTTTTCTGAATACAGTTAAACACTTTGAGGGACAGGGTGGCAGGGGTAGGGGTCTGGGGACCATGATTTCAAGGAACATCTAGGTCAATTGGCATAACAAAGTTTATTAAGAAAATGTTCTGCATCCCACTTTGATGAGTGACATCTAGGGTCTTTAAAGCTAGTGCACAGCCATCTAAGATACGTCAATTTGCCCCAACCCACCTGGAGAAAAGGAGAACGAAGAACATCAAAGACACAAGAAAAATATTAGCCCAAGAGACAGAAAGGGCCACATAAACCAGAGACTACATCATCCTGAAACCAGAAGAACTAGATGGTGCCTGAATAGCACCAATAACTACCCTGACAGGGAACACAACAGACATTCCCTGATGGAGAAGGAAAAAAGTGAGGTGCAGAACTCAAATTCTAGTAAAAAGACTAGACTTAATGGTCTTCCTGAGACTGGAGGAACCCCAGAAGACATGGCCTCTGGACTCTCTGTTAGCCCAGATCTGAAAACATTCCGGAAGCCAACTCTTCAGACAAGGATTAAACTGGACTATGGGACATAAAATTATACTCATGAAGAGAATGCCTCTTAGCTCAAGTAGATACATGAGACTAAATGGGCAGCTCCTGTCCGGAGGTGTGATGAGAAGGCAGAAAGGGATAGGAGCTGGTTGAATGGACACGGGAAATCCGTGGTGGAAAGGAGGAGTGCGCTGTCACATTATAGGGAGAGCAGCTAGGGTCACACAGCAATGTGTGTATTAATTTTTGCATGAGAAACTGACTTGAACTGTAAACTTTCACTTAAAGAACAATTTTTTTAAAAAGTGTCTAAAACTACCAAAAAAAAGTTATCACATATTGGAACCAATTCTCAGACTAACATACATCTAGTATAAACACCTTCAACCACAAAAAACCTAGTGCTTTATACAATTTAGAAGCTATAATTTTTAGAAATATTTTTGATATTATGAAATAAAATGTATTTCCTTAATTTTTCCAACATATTCTATGTTTGTGTTCTGGATCTATTTGGAATATGTCCATGCTCTTTTTCTGTAACACACCTGTCTAAATATAAATTATTAAGGTAAAAAGCTTTGAATCATATTAGTAGTTTCTAGATGTCTTAATGCCACATTTTATCATTTTCATGGACTTCTGAAACACAAAGCTTTGAGTATGTTGAGAGCAATGTTTTTACTGTTTAATGAGCTGGTTTGTTTCTTGATTTTGTCTGAATTCAAGCAGATATGTAAGTTTCATATAATGGAGGACATCTTTGAAGTAAGTAAGAAGCAATAATCAGAGGCCTTACCCACAGAGTGCCAGAAGGCTTTCCTTGGCAGCCTCCTGACTGCATTGCTGGATCAAACAGCCGAAGGTATACTCTGCTCTCTAACTGTTGAAAATGCCTTTCCACCACTCAGTCCTCACATGCAGCATGGTTTCCTATCCTACCAAGTGATGCTTGTATCTAATGAGAAGTGTCCCTGGAGGCAGATACGAATCTCACTTGCTTTTGAGAGTTGTATTATTTGTCCTTGGTTACAGAAGTAGTGATGATCTGTTCCTGTGTAATTTAACATCCTCCTCTTGCCACGTTTGTAGGAATCACTCTGGGGGAGTAAAAGATGAGCAACAGTATTACAGCACTTAACCAGTGGAATTTAATTCTAATATTATTCCCATCTTACCCACTCTTCATGCTGCTACAAATCTTACCTGTAAATATGTTCATCAACTTCATACTGGCATCTTGTGATTTTCAGGGTAAAACATAGGGTCTTTTATGTGGCTTGGAGAACCTTCATCACCTGACCCCTGCTTGCCTCATCTGCATCTTTTTTTGCTGTGACAATCCCTACTCGAAACTACAACCACATTAACCACTTGCAGTTACCCAAAGCCACACATTCATTCTTGCCTCTGTGCCTGCTACTTCCGTTGCCTAAAATGTCCTTTTCTACCACTCTTCTCCTGAATTATACATATCAATAAATTTTCTCTACCTTCCACAGTCTGTGTGAGGCATATCTCTACGCTACCACAGCATTCCATATGCAACTCTATCACTGCACAAACCACACTTGTATTGGAGCCTTTATTTTTATCTTCACATAGATCAACAGATTGTGAGTATCATGAAAATTAGGACTTGTATCTTCCAAGCTTTGCACAGTGATAGTCACCGAAAGATGATGCAGGGAAGAAAAGAAACCCCTGACGAACTTATTTTTCCCGTCCTTTACTTTATAATTGACAAATTCTCCTTAATATGATCCTTTTTACAACAAGCTGCACACATTTATAGGAAAACCAGATATTAAAAAAAAAAAAAAAAACACAAAAACCTAACCCATTGCCATCGAGTTGACTCCTACCCATAGAGACCCTATATGACAGACTAGAACTGCCCCCAGAGAGTTTCCAAGGAGCACCTGGTGGATTTGAACTGCTGACCTTTTGATTAGCAGACATAACTCTTAACCACTCCATCACCAGGGCTCCATTAGATATAAGGTGGATTGAAAATGGAAAGAACCAAACCCTCCCGCCCTCTCTCACAATACATATCAAAACTATACATTTAGTCTTGTTGTCAAAGTTGTCCAATCACACAGTGAAAAAAATCACAGATTTTTTGATATACCTTGTTTTACTAGGAATAATGGGCATTTCCCTTTTGGGTGGTGCGGTGACATTTGGTGCTTTTGTAAAGATGAATGGATTTCTACTGCTAGTGACAACCATAGCACCTATGTGACCACTGTATGTAGAATAGCAGACAACTGTGAAGTCAGGATAACAATGAATTTGTCATGCTCTTTTATAGTGACAAGTAGAAAACACTGCTTTATATTTTCAGCTTCCTGGTAAGTACATTTTGTGACCTCTTTCAAATATTTCTAGTCATCATACCTGATGAATTGACAAGCTCAAAATTATTTCTCACAGGGAAAATTTACCAAAGCATCACAACCTGGTTTAAGATAGAATGAAATTAAAATAATAAAGGAACATGGATAAAAGAAAATAGTATGTGTATCAAGGAATGCTCTAGTTAGATTAAGGAGAAAAATGAAGAAGACATTTCTCCCCTTAAGACTATATTATATATATTATATATATATACAAATATCTCCCATGCGTCTGTCAGTTTGTTGTACTGTGGGGGCTTGTGTGTTGCTGTGATGCTGGAAGTTATGCCACCACTATTCAAATACTAGCAGGGTAACCCGTGGTGGATAGGTTTCAGCTGAACTTCCAGAATAAGACAGACTAGAAAGAAAAACCCAGTGGTCTACTTGTGAAAAGAATTAGCCAGTGAAAACCTTATGAATAGATGTGGAGCATTGTATGATATCGTGCTGTAAGATGAGCCCCTCAGGTTGGAAGACACTCAAGATACGACTAGGAAAGTGCTGCCTCCTCAAAGTAGAATTGACTTTAATGATGTGAATGGAGTCAAGCTTTTCAGACCTTCATTTGCTGATGTGGCATTACTCAAAATGAGAAGAAACAGCTGCAAATATTTATTAATAATCAGACTATGGAATGTATGAAGTATGAATCTAGGAAAATTGGAAATTGTCAAACATGAAATGGAACACATAAACATCAGTATCCTAGGCATTAATGAGCTGAAATGAATGGGTATGGACCATTTTGAATTGGATAATCATATGGTCTGCTATGCCAGGAATGACAATTTGAGGAGGAATGGCATTGCATTCATCGTCAAAAAGAACATTTCAAGATCTATCCTGAAGTACTGTGCTGCCAGTGATAGGATAATATCCACACACCTACAAGGAAGACCGGTTAATATGACTATTATTCAAATTTATGCACCAATCACTAAGGCCAAAGATGAAGAAATTGAAGATTTTGACCAATTTCTGCAGTCTGAAATTGATCGAACATGCAATCAGGATGCATTGATAATTGCTGGTGATTAGAATGAAAAAGTTGGAAACAAAGAGGAAAGATCGGTAGTTGGAAAACAGCCTTGGTGATAGAAACCATACCAGATGTCCCATGAAAGAATTTTGCAAGACCAAGGACTTCTTCATTGCAAATATCTTTTTTCAACAACATAAATGGCGACTATAGATAGGGACCTCACCGGACGGAATATAAAAGAATTAAACAAACTACATCTGTGGAAAGAGACGATGGAAAAGTTCAATATCATCAGTCAGAACAAGGCCAGGGCTGACTGTGGAACAGATCATCAATTGCTCATATGCAAGTTCAAGTTGAAACTGAAGAAAATTAGAACAAGTTCACGAGAACCAAAGTACGACCTTGAGTATATCGTACCTGAATTTAGAGACCATCTCAAGAATAGATTTGATGCATTGAACACCAATGACTGGAGACCAGATGAGTTGTAGAATGACATCAAGGACATCATACATGAAGAAAGCAAGAGGTTATTAAAAAGACAGGAAAGAAAGAAAAGACCAAAATGGATGTCAGAAGAGACTCTGAAACTTGCTCATGAATGGTGAGTAGCTAAAATGAAAGGAAAAAATGAGCTGAACAGAAGAGTTCAAATGGAGGCTCGAGAAGACAAAGTAAAGTATTATAATGACATGGGCAAAGACCTGGAGATAGAAAATCAAAAGGAAAGAACACTCTTGGCATTTCTCAAGCTGAAAGAACTGAAGAAAAATTCAAGCCTTGAGATACATTATTGAAGGATTCTTTGGGAAAAATTTTAAATGAAACAGGAAACATCAAAAGAAAATGGAAGGGAGACTTCCAGGCAACATGGCGCTATAGTCAGAAGCACCACACAGTCCCTTCACAGCAAAGATCCAAAAAACAAAGTCTAACAGAGTCACATGTCAGTCCTGAAACCCTAAACATCAAATGAAGAGATAAAGAACTCAGCCAAGCACCGAATGGAGTAAGAAACTGATTGAGAACAGAGAGCAAGGAGAGATACATGCAGAGGTCCCCTATCAGCTACTGCAGCATGGATCTGCCATCTTGGACTCTTATCGGAGATCAGCAAACAGGGGGTAAGAGAAAGCAGCTTCACGGAACTTCCAGCAGGAGACAGAACAACCGGTAACCAGTGATATACACTTTCCCACCTCCCACCCTTCTTCACCCCCACTTAGCCTCCTCTGCTTCCCACGGCCACAGTCTCTTGGCCAAGAAGCACTGGCTTCACCCGGTGTCACTTGGGTTCCACCCGCCCACACTGGCTGGCTCCCTGACTGCCATTTGTTGGCTGCTGGTGTTGCTTTTTTCCACTTCATTAGATTTCTTCCTTACCTCTCACCACCTCCCCCTCCTTTCTCTCAAATACTTGGCTTTGTGTGCCATCTTTGCTTCTTCCTGTGGGGCTGGGAGGTGCTGCTCGAACGTGGAACTGCTTCCCAGCCCGTGCTGCCACGCTGTGGGACACTTGGGGCTTTTTGTTTGTTTGCTCTGATTTTTTCTGTTTGGATTGGTTAGTTTATTTGTTTTCTTTTCCTTTGCTGAGCTTGGGAGCCCCTTATGTCTGGGCAGTGCCACACGGCTTGGGAGAGACTCCCTTACTCTGCACAGATGCACAGGGACATTCCTGGGGACATCTCTTTTTTCTTTATTTTTTATTTTTTGTTTTTTATTTTTATTTTTTTTGGTTTCTTTGTTTTGTTTTCTTGTCTCTCTTTTTCCCTTTTTGTCTTTCTTCATTTCCAGTTTCTCGATTTATTAATTATTTTATTTTCGTTTTTCTCAATTTCTCAGTCTCTTTTCTCTCCACTCCAATAGCTAGCTCCCTTACCACTCTTTTTTGTTTGTGTGTGTGTTTTTGGCCCCTGTTCCTGTCTCCTCTCTCTCCTCTTTCCCATACCCATCTTAGCTCCACACATCATAATCTCCCCACCCCCTCCTGCCTACCTGCACTGTGCACTGAACATCACACTCCCAAGCAGCAGAGGCATGGCTTACAGGAATCTGCCCCACACTGATTACTGGCCCGCCCCGTCGATCCAATTATGTGCCACAAACAACCCATCCCAGCAACTCCCCTTCAGCTGGACCTGCCCTGATGTACCATACCTGAGTGACTGACCCTGCCCATTGGAGAAGGAGGTGAAAAGTTTCACGCTCACAGACTAGCAAACAGCAAAGAACGCATGGCCCACCTGCTCAGACATAACCAAATGCAACAAAAAAGCAGGATGAAACAAGCAAATCTACAATCAATAAATGAGAAAAATAACTACTGAATGCCCCAAAGACAGCAGACAATATTGAACCATATACAAAAACAGGATAGGATGGTTCCAGTAGGTGTCCAAAATAAAATACCAGATGACTTTCCAGTGGAAGAAAAGGCACTAGAACTACCTGACAGGGAATTCAAATCTCTAATATTCAAAATTATCCAAGAGTTGAAGCAAAAAGCAGACAAAAATAAGGAAAAATTAGACAAATTCATGGAAAAGGCAGACAAATTCATGGAAAACAAGCCAAAAAAATAGAAGAATTCAAGAAGATAATACAGGAACAAAATGCTAAAATAAATTCACAACTAGAAATCATACAAAAACAATTAGAAATCTAAAAGATAAACAACAAGATTTCAGAAATGGACAGTGTCATAGAAGGGCTGAGGAGCAGGTTTGAAACGATGGAAGACAGGATCAGCAAAATTGAAGACAAACACTTGGATACAACTCTGTCTGAGGAAAAATCTGAAAAAAGAAGGATGAAAAATGACAAAACCCTGAGAATTATGTGGGATACAATCAAAAGCAAAAATTTTCGAGTACTTGGAGTTCCAGAAAAGGGGGAGAAAATAGAAAACACAGGGAGATTCATTGAAGAATTGCTGACAGAAAACTCCCCCAATATCATGAAAGATGAGAAGCTGACCATCCAAGAAGCTCAACAAACCCCATATAAAAGAAAACCACCAAGGCATATCATAATCACACTCACTAAAACCAAAGACAAACAAAGAATCCTGAGAGCAGCTCAAGAAAAACAAAAAGTCACATACAGAGGAGAAACAATAAGACTAAGTTCAGATCATTTGGCAGAAATCATGCAGGCAAGAAGGCAATGGGATGACATATATAAAACCTTGAAAGAAAAAAATTCCCAGCCAAGAATACTATATCCTGCAAAACATCATATTTGAATGACAAATATGATGGTGAAATTAGATCATTTCCAGATAAATAGAAACTAAGGGACTATGTAAAAACCAAACCAAACTTACAAGACTTAGTAAAGGGTGTCCTTCAATCTGAGAACAAACAACATTGGACCATAGGCTGTTTCTAGGACACAGGATTGTACTAGCCAGATACCAACCTAGGAAATGAACTCTTAAAGACTATTCAAAACCAAAAGAATTACAACAGGGAACCAGAGAGGTTAATCTGTAAATGACAACAGCAAAACCCATTGCATCGCTGAAGAAGACCTCTTTAAAATGTTGAAAAGCAAAGATATCACCTTGAAGACTAAGGTGTGCCTGACCCAAGTCATGGTATTTTCAATTGCCTCATATGCATGTGAAAGCTGGACAATGAATAAGGAAAACCGAAGAGGAATTGACCTCTTTGAACTGTGGTTTTATAGAAGAATATTGAATATACCATGGACTGCCAAAAGAATGAACAAATCTGTTTTGGAAGGAGTAAAACCAGAATGCTCCATAGGAGCAAGGATGGAGAGATTATGTCTCATATATTTCCACATGTTATTAGGAGAGATCAGTCCCTGGAGAAGGACAGCATGCATAGTAAAGTAGAAGGTCAGTGAAAAAGAGGAAGACCCTCAACAAGGCGGATTAATGTGGCCGCAGCAATGGGCTTAAGCATAACGATTGTGAGGATGGAGTAGGATCGGGTGATGTTTCTTTCTGTTTTACATAGGGTTGCTATGAGTCGGAACTGACTCAAAGGCACCTAACAACAACAACAACACAAATATACATGTATTATTTTTTTCATTCAGTAAAAAATTACAAATGTTGCCAATAGAAAATTCTAGAACCAAAATGATATCTTTGTTTTTAGGAATAATCTATTAATAATAATCTAGTTACCAGTTATATATATTATATGTTATATGGGAGCCCTGGTGAGGCAGTTGGTAAAGGCTGAGCTGCTAACCAAAAAGTCCACTATTCCAGCTGCTCCTTGGAAACCCTATGGGGTAGCTCTACTCTGTCCTATAGCATTACTATGAGTTGGAATTGACTTGACCGCAACGGGTTTGGTTTTCTTGGTTTATTCAATTTGTATGCTGAGCAAATAACCCGAGAAGATGGACTATATGAAGAACATGGCATCAAGATTGGAAGAAGGTTCATTAACAACCTGTGATATGCAGATGACATAACCTTGCTTGCTGAAAGTGAAGAGGACTTGAAGTACTTATTGACAAAGATCAAAGACTATAGCCTACAGTATTGATTACTCCTTAATGTAAAAAAAAAAAAAAAAAAATTCTCAGGACTGACCCAATAAGCAACATCATGATAAATGGAGAAAAGATTTTAGTTGTTAACAACTTCATTTGACTTGGATCCACAATCAACAACTATGGAAACAGCAGTCAAGACGTCAAACAACATATTGCATTAGTTATATCTGCTACAAAAGACCTCTTTAAAGTGTTGAAAAGCAAAGATATCACTTTGAGGACTAAGGTGCACCTGACCGAAGCTATGGTATTTTCAATCACCTCATTTGCATGCAAAACGTGTACAATGAATAAAGAGGATTGAAGAAAGATTGATGTCTTTGAATTATGGTGTTGGCAAAGAATACTGAATATACCATGGACTGCCAGAAGAATGAAGAAATCTGTCTTGGCTGAAGTACAGCCGGAATGCTCCTTAGAAACAAGGATCATGAGACTTCCTTTTATGTACTTTTGACATGTTATTAGGAGGTACCAGCCCCTGGAGAAAGACATCATGCTTGGTAATGTAGAGGGCCAGCAAAAAAGAGGAAGACCCTCAATGAGATGGATTGACACAGTGGCTGCAACAATAGGGTCAAACATAGCAATCATTGTGAGGATGGCACAGGATTGAGCAGTGTTCATTCTGTTGTATATGGGGTGGCTGTGAGTCGAAACCAACTGGATGACACCTAAAAACAAAAAAAACTTCAGATCTACATAATCAGAAATCTCAACGGGATAGTCCCCAGCAACTATAGTTTTAAAAGCTTCTTAGATAATTTTGATGTACACACTCAACTATATTCTGACTTCTATCAGTTTAAATCAAATCTGTAATTATTTATTGAAAACTTACTAAGGCACTCTACCAGAGGCTTTCAAATACCAATAAAACAAGCTGAGTAGCTTCGCTTGAGCTCATCAGAAAACCTGTGTTTGGCCTCTGTTCTTAATACTGGTGAGGGTGGTAAACAACTCTATGGCCAGACAGTTTGGCCTTTTCTTCAATCAAACCAACTATCATGATCTTGGCATTTCAGAAAAAAATCAATGAAGTATAATATAGTGCCTTAATGGTCTCGTTATATTACTAAAAACTCTAAAATATCTTTATTTCTCAAATTAAACAAGCAATAAATTTCCTCTAGCTTTGAAAAAAATCCTATTGATGGAAAACCATGCAATAATATGGCAAAGTAACCAAATTATTTTTTAGGAGAGAAAGCAATATTTAGTAAGCAATATTCATTAATATTCATGACTTTATAAATTTGGGGCACATTCAGGTTGATCTAGTGCCATTGAGTTTATTTAGATCTGTGTCTTTACCTGGAGAAATTGAATCATTGAACAATAGACATGAAATCAATTTATTCCATTGTTTGCCATTTTACTTGACAACAGATGTTCATCAAGATACCTATTATAATTCTGACTTCCAAAAATGTAAGCAATTAGAATGTGCTTTTGTAAACCACTAATCAGCAATCTGAATTTTTCTCATTACAGCAGCAGATCACACTTTCAGTGAATGTGCCAACTTCACCAGAGACAATGATATTGATTGAAGAATATTCCTTACATTTCAGTTTATTTTTCTTCTGTTGTAGGCAATGGCACTACTTTCTGCCTCATTCCAGACAATTTCTTAGTAGGATTTAAGATGTCTTAATGTCATCCATAGAAGCAAAGGAGTATATTGTTCTTGATTATATTATATATCATTGCTCTAATATATTCAGCCACAGTGTCTTTTTACCTTTGTGAGGACCCTCAATTCCTATCATTAAAAAAAAAGGAACCTGTTGCTGTTGAGTTGATTCCAACTCATAGCATCATAGCGACCCTATAGGGCAGAATAGAAACTGCCCCATAGGGTTTCCAAGGCTGTAAATTTTTAAGGAAGGAAACAGTCAGCCACATCTTTCTCCAGCCGAGTGGCTGGTGATTTCAAACTGTCAACCTTTCAGTTAGTAGCCAAGCTTTAACCACTGGGAAACCAGGGCTCCTTAATTCCTACCTTAATGCCCCACCCACACCTAGGACCTAGTCTGTGGCCATATATATACCCTGCATGATCCAGTGGAAAACAAACAAACAAACAAAAAACTCCCAGTTCCAACACTTAGCATCTGGGTGTGGACTAGTTATTTAACCTCTTCGTGCCTTAGTGTACGTTTGCTCTACATTTCTTATGACAGTCACTTTATCAAAGGAAGAGCAAATATGGACTAGCATACAAGTATTGCAAGAAGTTCCTATAACCAAAATCTCACTGGCCCATACTAATGTGGAGTGATAGGAAGCGTAGGAATTGAGGGCTGACAAAACTGGTTATATTTGGGTTTCCCTTAATAGTAGGAGTGTTTTAAAAGTTTGAGAGGCCTTCTGAGACCTAGGTGGGTTGGAGTTAACAAAAATCTTATGCAACCGACACCTGTATTTGGGTCAAGGCATTGAGGAATAAAACTGCTTGAAAGAAATGCCTCCATCTCTATAGGAATCCAGCCAACAAAAAGGACATTACTGTTTGGGAAAAAGGTTCTAGAAGTAAAATGCTGGGCTCCAGAATACCAGGCTTAAAACTATATTACAAAACAGGAAATGAAGATCCACTCCCCAAGTGGATAAATAGATATTAATCTAAAACTCAGAGAGGTTAAATGCCCCTGAACACATCTTGAGAGTTTTTTTGCTGTGTGGCAAAGAAGGACACTTACTGATGGGAAGCGGAATGGCGTTATAAGAATATACTTTCATTGGAATCTGTCCCAGGTACCTAGTGTGAGGAGTTCCTGGGTGGTGCAAAAAGTTAACGTGCTCAGCTGGCTGCTAACTGAAAGATTGGCAGTTTGAGTCCACCCAGAGGCACTTGGGAAGAAATGCCTGCCATCTACTTCCAAAAAATTAGGCATTGAAAACCTTACAGAGCACAGGTCTATTCTGTGGGGTCACTATGAGTGGAAACTGACTTGATGGCAACTAGTGTTTTTGTTACCTAGAGTTAGGGATGCTGGAAAGACTGAGGGCCTAAAACTAGTCTTTCTGAGACTCTAATAGAAGATATGGTGAAGTGAAAAATTATTCACAGAGAAAGGTCATCTTTTGGAGATCCCAAATATTGAGGAGAGGGCCCTCAGCCAGAATTTTGAGAAAAATCGGATTCATAGGGGACTTAAAGCACCTCAGGTCCCCATTAGCAGCTAGAGGATGAAGATGGAGTGGACAATAGTATGAATAAAAAAGGTGGCAGAAATGGTGAACAAAGAGACTATTTACTGAGCCACTGCTAGATGACAAAGCAGCTTGAGTCCTACTCTGCACTGAGTTTAACATAGACACAAATGTGTCTTTTTAATCATTCTTACTATTATCTACACACTCCATAAATGGAATGGCCCAAGGATGCAAGAGCCACACAAATAAATACATTTCAAAACTGCTCAGAGGGTAGATACGGAGGTGTGGGGTAGGGTGGCGGGTGGGGGGAGGAGTATTTCCTAAAGGAAGAAATTAACGGTAACGGTAAGGCTAAAAGCAAAAATAAAAATGAAAATGTGTAGATCTTTGCAGAGAAGATTCATGAATCTTTGAATGTAACATTATTGTACATAGTTCTGACAGCAAAAGATAAAGATCATCCAAACTGAGTACAAGTACTAGATCTAACATGGAGATCTGTCTCTACCCCACATCAGCTCAGTTTCACAGTAATCTTGCTAGGATTATTGCCTTTGGGAAGATACATAAAATCACAGAAGTATTTTCTCCTAAGAGAATTATAAGTCATCATTTGTTATCCTACAAGTTTTTATGTAGTTCTGAATGGGAGGACTAATTGTCTGCCTTTGGAGATGATGTCAGAAGAAATTCTTTAAACACACGGAAAATAATACCTCAGAAATGAAAACACTTGAAATGCATGTTTCAAACTCAAAATGCTAAGTTTTTCAAGCGTATAAACAAGGTAAAAATATCGATAGAAAGTTTGTTTCTATATAACCCATTTATTTAAAAAATTTTAGTCTTGCTGCCCAAACTCATAAACATGTTGCCACAGAAGGCTTCCTAAATAGAAAATATTTCTTTGACTGCCTACAATGATTAAATAAATAAGAAACTTGTCATTGCTCCTAATATTATCAGTACTTTGGACTCAGATTTCTCTGGCATTTTCTCAATGGTCAGTAAGTTAGCTCACAATTTTCTGCAGAATTATGTCCCTACCTAACAACCAAAGCCCACCACTGCCATCAAGTCGATTCCAACTCATAGCGATCCCACAGTACTACCAAGGCTGTAAATCTCTATGGAAGCAGACTGCCACATCTTTTTCCCACTGAGTCGCTGGTGATTTCAAACAGCTGACCTTCCAGTTAGCAGTTAATTGCTTTAATGCCACTGTTCACAGAGAAGTGACTCTTTGTCTGGATAACTTCATATTAAGCAGCACTTACAACATTTATCAGGAGTCCCTAAGTGGTGCAGACAGTTAACATGCTTGGCTGCTGATCAAAAGGTTGACAGTTGAGTCCACCCAGAGGTGCCTTATAAGAAAGGCCTGGTGATCTACTTCTGAAAAATCAGCCCTTGAAAACCCTATGAAGTACAGTTGTGCTCTAACACAGATCTACTCTGAACACAGTTCAGTCCTGACTCACAAAGGTCTTAATGATTCCAGATCAACAAGACAACGACACAAGGCCAGTTTGCTGAAAGAACTGCTGATTGAGAAGTCCAACATGAAGGTCAATAGTGTTTGTGGCACACAGTGGACATTCAATAAATGTGCATGAAGTATATGAATAGAAGCTGGCTATGAATAGCATGCATGCCTCTTTGCTTCTGAAGATAACATAAAACAGAAATATTGAAACTTTAACTTACATTGATTCCTTAAATAAATGGTTTTTAAAAAATCATACAGCCTGGGCTTTGTGTTTCTGATATTGTTGAGTGGTGCTCAAACTAGTTTTTGAAAACTTTTGAAATTCATCTTTTTGTACATGCCTGTACACGACTCTTGACACAAACACATTTCTGTATTCTTTATTTTAGATGGTCTTTTTCTCCTAACTCATCATTTTCTTTTCTCTTTTGCGTTCCTCCTTTCTTTTCTTCTTTTCGGTGTTTTAGATTTAACAGTACTTCACTCCCCACCCACTTGTGGCATTATTTAATTCTTCTACAGGCACTTAAAATTAAGTAGATATCCTGCTTTTCGGTGGACTTAACTTTGTTTTGCTATTTGCATTGATATGTTTAAATGTCTAGAGCATAGAGTTCCCTCTACAAACTGTAAAATTAATCACAGATGTTATGAGGATGATAATTTTTGACTATGAGGAGGATGATATTGACAAATGATTTGCAGGCTGGGCAAAAGATGTTTATCTCCATCTGCCCTATCCTCTCCCATTTTAATAGAATAGTTACCCATTGACAAACTTGGCCTTTAGGCCTTTGTCTTTTTTTCCAAGACAAACAAGCATACAAAATGACACCTGGTGATGTTGATTAAACCAAAAGGAAATACATGACCCAGAGAAAACCCAGATAGCCTGGCCAGTGACTTGTGTAATTATTGGAAATTAGAAGTTAACTAAACTCGATTCCAACTCCAGAAATTTGAAACCTGAGGGACTTTCTGAATAGTGTGTGCTACAGCTGAGAGATTCTACTGTAGCCTTGAAATCGGTGGCCATTATTTGAATATATGCATATGTGTAAATCATTAAGTCAGCAGGTGGTGGGGCTAGTGGTGAAGATAAATGCAGTCAACTCAGGAGAATAAAGAGAGACTATATAGTGTCTGAGAGGTGCATGTAACCTCCTAAATTTTCACTTGAAATTTCTGATTCCACTTCTCTCCTCTCTAAAAATCATGAAATCCTCAAATGGTTTTCTGTTCCTTGACATCTGAAGAGTCTTAAGAGAGTTTCAAGAGCCTCTGTCTCAGACAGAACAATTATAACTGTTTATACGTTATATCCTTAAACATCTGGCCAAATTACTATAAAAGACCTCTTTAAGGTTTTAAAAAGCAAAGATATCAGTTTTATGACTCAAGCCATGGAAGAGCTGGACAATGAAAAAAGAAGACAGAAGAAGAATTGATGCATTCAAATTGTGGTGTTGGTAAAGAGTATTGAATATACTGTAGACTGCCAGAAGAACAGACAAATCAGTCTTACAAGGAACAACTAGAATGCTCCTTAGAAGTGAGGATGGTGAGACTTTGGCTGGTTTACTTTGGACATGTCATCAGGAAAGACCAATCACTAGAAAAGGACATCAGGGTTGGTAAAGTAGGAAAAAAAAAGTTGCTGTTAAGTCAATTTTGACTCATGGTGACCCCATGTGTTTCAGAGTAGAACTGCACTCTATAGGGTTTTCAAGGCTGTGATCTCCAAGTCTCTCTTCCAGAACACCTCTGGGTGGTTTTGGACCACCAGCCTTTTAGTTAGTAGCCCAGAACTCAATCATTTACACCACCCAGGTAAAGTAGAGGGTCAGCAAAAATGAGATGGATTGATACCATTGCCATTGCAATGGATATAGAAATACCAACAATCATGAAGATGGCACAGGACCGAGCAATGTTCTCTTCTGTTACACATAAGGTCACCATAAGTCGGAGCCAACTTGATGGCAGCCAACAACAACATATACAAAACCCTTCCCAGAAATCATAGATAAAAACAGAATACTGCAATTCTGTATTTTCTTTTCATGGACTTGAATGGCTTCCACTGTCATTTCTTTCCTTAGTAATAGAACCCCCAAGTTTTAGCTTGTTTCATGTTCCAGTAAAGGTCTCTATCACTTTCCTAGTCTGGTTTGCAGCTAGAAGAAGACATGTGACTAAGTTCTAGCTGTGAATGGAAGCAATGTGTGTGACTTCCAGGATGGGCCTTTAAAAGGAGGGGGTATGCTCTGTACTCCCCCTTCTCCCTTTGCCACCAGCTGGAGTGCAGCCATTATAGTAGCAATCATCCTAGGTTATGAAATGGTAGTCATACTATGAGATGGTGGTCCCTGATATTATGAACCCTCCATTTAAGCTCTGAACTCTTTATACATGTATTATTGCATGATATGTCTATGTTACTTAAGCCAATGCTAGTTTGGGCTTTGTTAGAGCAAATATTTTAACATAGGCAACATTAATCAGGAGATTCTGTGGAATAGGAGGAAGGAAAAGCATCAATGATAGATGAAATAAGATGGTTTAGTTTTGTAATTTAGTAGCAAGTGCATATTTCACCAAGTTGTTGAAAAAAGTAGACAAAAAAGAAGGGAAAAACTGGACAAAGTGTATATGTTCTCAAAACCACAAAGCTTGGGTAAATAATGCAACAAAAGTTTCACCAAGTGTATTAAGATATTGGCTAAGGTTGCCCTGCACATATGCTCCTCCGGATTGCCCTGAAAATAGGGCTCCTTCTCTGTATTTATGTAACTACAGTGAAAAATACTACATGCAAATGAAGTAAATGAGAGACAGAATCAGCCACACACTGTCTAATTAGACCATGTCAGAGAAGGTTCAGGTAGCTGTGAATTACACACAAAGGTCATGAGTGAAAGAACTTTAATTGTATAAAGAAGGTTTGATTTGAACACATGCTTGAAAATTTTCTGTGAATGGCATACCTGCTTTTCCCTATGACTTTGCTAAAAGTTAATGTATGTGAGCGTGTAGTTGCAAAGCCACGTTATCTCATCAATTTTACGTATTGGTATTACTGCCTTAAAGAACTCTTTATCTGAGAAATGGTGTAAGTTCCTCTTCTTGAGCACCTTTGTAAGCTGCAATCAGAGTAATTGTAGATGCTTGCTGCTTTGATTTTTTTCCCTTGTACTTACTATTACTATCAACCCAGAGGATCAAAATTGCCCAGTACAAACAGAGAGTGTACTGGTTTCCTAGGGCCGCCATAGCAGCATACCACAAACTGGGTGGCTTAAAACCACAAAATTTCATGGTCTTGCAGTTCTGGAGGGTAGAAGTCCAAATTCACGGTGTCAGTAGAGCCATGCTGTCTCCAAAGTCTCAAGGGGGAGGTATTTCCCGGTGTCCTGTAGCTTCTGGTAGCCCCAGGCAATCCTTGGTTTGTGGCAGCATAACTGCAATCTCTGTCTCTGTCTCTGTCTTCACATGGCAGTCTTCCCTCTGTCTCTCTCTCTCTCCCCGTTTCTATAAGACCAGTCACACTGGATAAGGCCCAACCTACTCCGGTGTGACCCCATATTAACTTAACTAATTACATTTACAAAGACCCTATTTCCAGGTAAGGTAACATTCACAGGTACTTGTAGCTAGGACTTCAAAATATCTTTTTGGGGGACACAACTGAATGCATAATAGAGAGCCATAATCTGAGGAAATCTTAACCAACCAGTTGTTGTCAAATCAATTCCAACTCACAGCGAGCCCATGTGTGTCAGAGTAGAACTGCGCTCCACAGGGTTTTCAAAGGCTGGTTTTTCAGAAGTAGATTGCCAGGCCTTTTTTCTGAAGACTTCTGGGAGGACATGGACCTCCAACCTTTCCATTAGCGGGTGAGCACCTTAACAAGGTGCACCACCAGGGACTCCATGGAAACCTTAGGAGTTTAATAAAAATTCCAAAAACAGACATTCTGAATCCAGATCTGTGATCAACTTAATATGTTCTTGTTTTAATGATGGTGAGATTGACTGTCCCCTCCACAAACATAATGTTGGTAAATTAAATCTAAAATACAAATGTTAATTCAATCAGAAATATTAAGTGTTTTTATTCCTATCAGATGTTGGCTTCTTTTTTTGTATTACAGTAATAATGATCAACATTACAAAATTGTATTTGTAATTAATATAGTTATATTATTTACCTGTGATTATAGAAGACTTAACTTGAATTTCTGAAGACATAAGGAATAAAGAAGTATATAATATTCATTCATATGGGCATGCTACATTTTCAAATATCAGAATAAAAGATTCTTATCTTGCAAGACTCAGTATAATTGACTCAGGAAAGCCTTCACAAAATCCCTATTATCCTGTGTATGTTAACTTTTTCTGTGCTCCAATTGCACAATTTGTCATCCAGTCATATACTTTAAATGCTTCTGAATGTAAACTCTCTGATGTTGTTGTTGTTAGATGCTGTCGAGCCAGTTTTGACTTATTGCAACCCTGTGTACAACAGAATGAAACATTGTCTGGTCCTGCATCATCCTCACAATCATTGTTATTCTTAAACCCATTGTTGCAGTCACTGTGTTAGTCCGTCTCATTGAGGGTCTTCCTCTCTTTTGCTGACCCTCTACTTTCCCAAGCATGATGCCCTTCTCCAGGAGTTGGTCCCTACTGACAACATGTCCAAAGTATGTGAGTCATAGTCTCACCCTCGTTGCTTCTAAGGAGCATTTTGGCTGTACTTCTTCCAAGACAGATTTGTTCGTTCTTTTGGCAGTCCATGGTATATTCAATACTCTTCTCCAACACCATAATTCAAAAGCATCAGTTCTTCAGTCTTCCTTATTCATCATCCAGGAACATATTACTTGATCTTTATATGTTCCAGTTATTTATTGGTGCATAAAAAACAACCCCCAAAATTAGTAGCTTAAAAACAAAAACAATCCTTTATTATGCTCACAAATCCACCATTCGGGCAGGGCTTAGTGAGCCTGGCTTGTCTTTGTTCAACACAGTGTCAGTGTGGTGAATGACGTAGAGCTGTAGGATCCGCTTCCAAGATGGTATCTTTTAAAGGCTGTTGTATAATTGTCTATTACTGTGTAACAACCAAAAGGTCAGCAGTTCAAATCCACCCGCTGCTCCTTGGAAACCCTGTGGGGCAGTTCTACTCTGTCCTATACAGTTACTATGAGTCGATGGCAAAGTGTTTAGGGTGTAACAACTTAAAATTAGCCGTTTAAAATAACTGCTACTTAAAATAAGCTTTCGATATTTCACACAGTTTCTATGGGTCAGGAATTTGAGAAGAATTAGCTGGGTGGTTCTGCTCAGGATCTCTCTTGATGCTGCAGCAAGTCACTGGCCAGAGTTGCAGTCATCTGAAGGTTTGGCTAAGAGGGGGATTGGCTCCCAAGATGGCTTCCTCACATGGATGGAGAGTTGGTTCTGGCTGTTGGCAGAAGGCCACAGTTCCTCACCATGTGGACCTCTTAATAGGATAGCTTTAGTGACTTTATGAAATGGCAGCTCTCTTTCCCCAGATTTATCCAAGATCAAGCAAGGCAGAAGTTGAAATGGCTTAGCCTTAAAAGTTATACATTGTTGTTTCTGCAATATCTTATTAGTTACACAGTTTAGCCCTCTTCTGTGTGGGAAGGCACTACACAAAGGCATGAATAATAGAGGCAAGGATCATTGTGGGCCATACGAGAGGCTGGCTACTGTAACTGACAAACTGATATTGGCGGACGCCTGGGCCTCCCTATGGAACTACTTGGGCTCTCTCACAATATGGTGACTAGGTTTCAAAAAAAAGTGTTCCAAGATTCAGTATACCGGCTGGGCCAGTTCTTAAGGTCTGGGCCCAGAAATTGATACAGAATCATTTTTGCTTTATTTAACCTATGAAAGCAGTCATTTATCCCATCCAGATTCAAGGGAAAGGGCACACAAACAGCAAACTCTCAATAGGAGTAATGTCAAAGTATTTGTGGTCATTTTTAATCTTCAACATGATTGTTTTTACACTCATGTGTATGACTTCTGAACTTAACACAATGTTCAGAACTCAGTAGGCATTCACTAAATACACGTTCAAAGAAATAACAGACTTTGGGATTATTTTTGTTGCCATTCACCATTGCTGCCAAGTCAATTTCAACTCATGGAAGTTTCACGTGTGTCAGAGTACAACTGCGCTCCATAGGGTTTTCAACGACTATGACCTTTCAGAAGTAGATTTCCAGGCCTTCCTTCCAAGGTGCCCCTGGGTGGATTCAAACTGCCAACCTTCCAGTTACCAGCCAAGCATTTAACCCTTTGTTATAGGTATATACTTCAAATATTTAAAATTGATATTTTTAGATATATCAATACATTCTTAAGTAAAAGGATTAAAAACTGCTCCTATATTCTAGTTAAAACACACGTTATTGTATTTAAGATTGACCATTTAGCATTTCTTTTTAAAAAGAAGAAAATAAAGTCATGGAAGCGTCTTTTTCCAAATTGCTTTAAAAAATGAATTTTAAGTAGAATGTGAGGCTGTTAAAGGCTGTGATGACATAACATTGTAATTGCTTAACGTTGATTTAGTAGATAGAATACATCATAACCATTAAGGTGGAAATCAGAGAAAAGCTAGGAGTAGGGTACAGGAAAATTTTCGTATACCTTATAACATATGGGAGCCCTGGTGGTGCAGTGGTTAAGTGATAGGGTTGCTCACCAAAAGGTTGGCAGATGGAATCTACCAGCCGCTCCCTGGAAACCCTACGGGGCAGTTCTACTCTGTCCTGTACAGGGTCACTAGGGGTTGGAATCAACTCAATGGTAACGGGTTTTATAACATGTCTTGCTCATAGCCAACTTTAATATGTTTAATATGTTTCCTTTTTTTTTTTGCATTATTGTACAAAAATACATTCAGCTAATTTTGGGCAACATACCTTTAGTTAATAACATTACTTGAAGCATTAATATCTATGTTGTTTACGCTTTCTAACAAAGACCTAACTACATTTTTTTGAAAGGTAGTAAAATAAAATTGCAGTCCTGCTGTATACAGTTTTACCTTTAGACAGTTATTTTTAGTGAATTATAATGGTTTTGTAAAAAGTAATTACTGTCACAAGAAAAGCACTGTTCCAATATTACACCCAGTAACGCATATTATCAATCAAATTGAATTTTTAACACTGCTTTGTAGAGAAGACACACTAGGTTATGTACTCTGTGTCATGAATAGTTTTCTCAGAGCCTTAATCTAAACTGGCTTTATTTTTGTCCCCTGTGGTTCTTTGCGGCATCTAATCTGGAGTAAGGAATTGTAATGAACAGATAAACAGCACAGTGCAGTATCTAATAGCAGTATGCAAAGCATAGCAGATTGGATTGTGTTTCTATTTCACAGCTAAACGAAAGCTGCAGTGATTTGACTGTGACCTGAATAATCAGAAAAAAAAAAAAAAAACTTGCATTAATTTTCACCTTGAATAACTGTACTGAAGTTTGATTTATCAAATAAATTGTCCATAAAGTCTTCTCTTCATTAACACTTCTAGTAAATTAATTTTGAAAACAGAACAAATGCTATAACACTTTCCTGACATTAAGTGTTGCACAGCATGAAGGTAACCACGAGTATAGAGGCTAGGATTTACAACACATCACAAAATGGATGAGAATCTGATCACAAAATGGATGACAACCACACAATACTGGGAATCATGGCCTAGCCAAGTTGACACATATTTTGGGGGGACACAATTCAACCCACGATATAGAGTGGAACTTCTCCATAAGGCTCCCAAGTCTATAATCTTTACGGAAGCAGGCTGCCACATCTTCTCTCATAGACCAGCTGGTGGGTTCGAACTGCTCACCTTTTGGTTAGCAGCCGAGCACTTAACCACTGCACCACCAGGGCTTCTCATGAGAGTAGAGGTGTTAAAAGAAGGAGTTAGCTTCTCAAGAAAATGAAAGAGATGGAATTTAGAAAACAAAGAAAGGGGGAGGGATACCATCTCTCCCGTAACAAGCAGAAAGAGGAGCAGATGTGTGCAAAGGGAATAAGGTGTGAAATAATTATTTCAGAGAGAGAGAAATGAATTTAACAGGAAAACACAGCAGAACTGATGTGCAGAATGGGGGACCTGTTTGAGGTTTGTAATTATGAATTTAAGGTGAAACCAGTGCTATGTGATTTTCTCTGGCAACGTTCATTTCCTTGGCTGCAGGCACAGAGGAGAAAATAATCTGGTTGCTCTATGGTTTAGTATATACCAGGTGATAGCAAGAGAGAGAGAGAGAGAGGAGCTAGTGAGCTGAGAATATTTGCTAAAGTGTGCTTGTAACTGTAATTACAGACTAGGGAATTTAACCTGATCAGAAAGGTAAAGATATAGTGAGAAATTGTGGAGCCCATGTTTTAGAGAATTGTGGTTCTAAGCAAAGGCCTAAGAAGTATAGAAAGTTATGGTCAGCTGTTGGGATGTTTGATATCCAGATCTAAGAAAAAGCTCAGTTTCTGATGATGACAACATCCAGGATGCATCTAGAGGAGCAGATGGCTGAAGTGGAGTGGAAGAAATAGTCATTGCAAGTGGACACGTAAAGAACTAAGATTCAAAGTTCCATAGAGATTACTGACATATGTGTCACTAAGGATGAGAGGAGGAGAGGAAGCCAGGAACAGAAGTTTGCAAGTTGTACAGTAAACCAGATTCCAATTGCTACATTTAGTAGGAACAGAGCATATTCACTTCACTGAATTAGTCTTTTTAATGCAATCAGGTTTATTTCTCTTTCAGTTAAATGAGCATACGTATGCATTTCAAATATATACTTTTTTCCTGTATTTTTTTCAAATATGTATCTGATAATTTATGCATTACAAACCAAAACACTTCACCACTGCAGTCCTGGGAAATATTGAATCTAGAAATGATTGAGGATAGTCTGCTGAAATAGCAAGACAAAACAGGGAAGCTATAACGGAGCTAGAGACCTAGAAGCAGAGGAGAGAAAGATATTCAAGAGCAAATAACATGAGAATGGAGAGGGATATACATTTAGAAAAAAAATTTTTTTAAGCCTAGTACGATTGTTTCAAAAAACAACAACAAACATTTGCTGTCAAGTTGACTCCAGGTTATGGAAGCCTCATGTGTGTCAGAGTAGAACTGTGCTCCACAGAGTTTTCAAAGGCTGATTTTTAGGTAGTAGACTGCCAGACCTTTCTTCTGAGACACCCGAGTGCTTAACTGCTTGTGCCACTCTAGTATGTTTGATTGTTAAAAAGGCATGAGTTCTGTACTCAAATATTTTCTCCACTATATATGAGCTCACTGTCTTTGATAATTACATAACTCAGTTTATCGAAAAGTAACATGGAGACAATAATACCCATGTCATCTGATTGTTTTAAAGATTAAACGAGGAAAAATATGTAGTACATGCTTATTATTTAGGGTACAAGCTAAGATGCTGTAACAAAGATATCTTAAATTACAGTTGCTTGAAAAGTAATTTTATTTCTCTGCTATACAGGAATATACAGCAGGGTAGGGATTCATATTCGTTCCATCTTGATGCTTAGCCATCTCCTATGCATTTCCCTTGTTTTCGGGGTTGAAGCAGGCTGAACTTTATGCCTGTATTCCTGCTTTTGGGGACAAGAAAGAGTGGAAGTCCAGGGCAGGCAGTCTGTCTTCAGGAAGTTGGCACAAAATCTGTACACTTTATTTCAACTGACATTCCACTAGCCCAAACTTAGTCACATGGCTAGTATAGTCACAAGGCAGGCCCACCTTGTTCTCAGTCTAAATTTTGATGTATGTGTGGAGGCAGGGGTGTCTATAACTAACAGAAATAAGAGGAAAATGTATCCTATGCCATGGTTGAAGTCCACCACATCACCTAATTGGACCATATTATTAATAATTATTAGTTCTATTAATTACTCTTTTCAAGAATTCCTTCACTGACTTTATAGACATAGTGCATTTGTGTTTATAAATATATAATAAAGTTGAGTTCCTTGATGATTGATCTGTCACTATCAACATTTCAGGAATATTTTACAAGAACCAGTATTTAACCTGGTGTTTTTCTGGGCTTATTCCCGTAATAAAATGATGAGACACTGCATGGTTTGAGTATGTGGAGAACTTTAATATGGAGTCTCCACTTAGACATTTGATATGTCTGGAGATGGGTAGAGCTACGTCAAACAGATTTATGTATGTAGACCCATCCTAAGTAGAACTACTCATAAGTTAATAATAATAATAAAAACCCACGAATCCATTTCTATTCACTTAATTTGGTAAATGGCCTCACAGAGACAAACCGTATTTTTACTCAACACATGCGTTACACATTTTTTACCAACTTTGCCCTTCCCTAAGGTATTTTCATAAGCATTATTTGTGTAAAATACGATCCTGTCTTTGTCAAAATATCTATGACTGTTTACTTTTGTTACTTCCATTTTACTTATTAAGCATTTTTTATTTGTGAGTATCTCTGGTTGTTCAGCATATGTCCAGTGAAGCAAGAGAGTATTTGCCTCTGATTCCACCAAAAGCATTTCCAATAATGGCCCTATGCTAAATAAAGCAGCTGTAGCAGCACTAGGGACATGTAAATCAGGAAGTTAATGAAAAACTGAATGCTCTCATATTTACAGGTTTCCCTGGAATGTGGCTCATAGAACTAAAATAGGTCATTACAACTCAAAGTCTGTTTTATTGGGGAAATAAGGCACTTCTATTGATAAATGAACAAGGGCTTTGTAAAACCAATGAAAAAAATATATATACGGTTGATTCCTTAAAAAAAAAAAAAAATAGAACCTTTTATATTGATCTATGAATAGGACTGTGGTGGCTGGCATGTTACCATGATGCTGGAAGCTATGCTACAGCTATTTCTAATACCAGCAGACAGTATTGGATTACCCAATATGCAAGGTAAGCACAAGCTTACTTGTGCTTACTTACTAATCTGTAGTAAGATTTTTCACATCAAAGATTCTGCTCCTAGGTATGGCGGGCATCTGTCCCTCTTCCAACACCACAGCACCTTCCTACCGAATCAAAGCCTTTTTTCATATTTACAATCCCAGACAGGGATAGAGTACCAAGTAAGCAAGGTAAGCACAGTTTCTTTGACGCGGTGAAAAACATGTTAAACTATTTACTACAGATTAATAAGAAAGCACAAGTCAGCCCGTGTTTACCTTGTTTATTGGGTAACTCGCCCCTGCCAACAGGGTCACCCATGGTGTACAGGTTTCAGCAAAGCTTCCAGACTAAGACAGACAAGGAAGAAAGATCTGATGATCTACTTCTGAAAATTAACCAATGAAAACCTTACTGATCACAATAGAACATTGACCAACTTGCTTGTTTTGGACACAGCATCAGGAGGGATCTATTATTAGAGGAGGGCATCATGTTTGGTGAGGTAGAGGGTAAATAAAGGCATGGAGATTCTCAGTAAGATAGACTGGTACAATAGTCACAACTATGGACTCGAATAAGGCTGGCAATTGTGAGGATGCTGCAGGACTGGGCAATGTTTCTTTCCGTTGTATATAAGGTAGCTATGAGTTAGAGTGGACGTCACGGCAGCCAACAACAAATGAATAGGACAAAATACCTTCTTACTTCCTTCCTTTTGGTCAATACATGTCATCTCCCTTAAGATTGTTTTACATTTCACCTCCTCCAGGAGGTTTTCCTTTGTTACTCCCTGTGCCTTTGTGTTCCATTTTTAATATTTTTAATTTTTTTATACTTGCTAATGCTTGAGTCTGTAAAACAAAAATAATATTATTATGACTTCATTGTTTAGCTACTAATACTATAAATATAAGTAGAGGGGGAAAGAAAGCAGCTGGCATATATTTAGAATATTTTCGTTCGAATGCATATTTTCACTTAGTTCAATGCAGTATTGTATGTTGGCTGAAACTCATGTTCCAGGATCAGATAGTCCTAGATTTGAATTATCTGCTTCCCAATTTTTGCCTGTGATCTTAGGAAGTGTAAGTAAGCCTACATTTTCTCATTTCAATAATTATAGAATCTACAGGAATGTTGCTGAATGAGCAAATGAGGTAATGTATGTAAAGCACGTAGGTTAGCCTGATACGGATAAACAGTAAATAAATATTAGCTATCATTGTTATTGAAATTACTTCTGACACTCTAGGTATTATAAGCTCAACTGTATAGATAACAAAACCAAAGTTCAATGATTTTAGGTAGCTTGAAAACATAAGTAAATGGAAGATTTCATTTTCCTTTTTTTTTTTAAATCTTTCTATCAACACCTAAGCAAATACTGTTGTTTTCAGAACGATTCTTAAAAACAGCAGCCCATTGCCAGGTAGGTGGCTGGTTGGTTATTCTGTATCCTGGGAGGACTGAGACAGAAAGATAATAATTGCTCTCTCATACATTTTTGGCTCCTGTTGTTTTTCACAAGGAATTATTAGATAGACCAATATTTTTACTATTACCGTAAATAGCTTTGATTTTTGCAAATCCAGCTGCCTTCCTTCTCTGTACCTTCCCTTTAAGGGAGGAGAGAAGGGAAGAAGGGACTGACACACGTCAGGCCTAAAGCGAAACATGTAGACAGTGGGGAGTGAGGGAGCGCTGCACTGGGCTCTGGAAAGCCTGCATTACTTTCTGTCTGACTCCAGAGCTCAAAATTTTAATATACTACACTATACTGCTTCTGTCTGAGAGAAGTAACAGTTATTATCTTATTACAAGCAGAGTGGAGACCTAGTGGTACATACAAATATCAAGTTTAAGAGTGAGCATTCTGAGTGACCGAGTTACACTGTATTGGCCATCCTGCCCCTTGAGGGCAATTTGCAATCAAGTCATAGTTTGATGGATAAATAGATACATAAATATATAGATAGACAGACATGTGTGTCTCTTTATGTGTGTATGTATCTATGTGTACGTCTATATCTATCTACCTACTTATCTTTTTAATTGTGTTACTTCTAAGGCTTGGCAGTTTGTTTTTAACTTTCAGCAATATCTTTTATCTATCTCAAGTTCAGCCAGTATCTTGGCAGGCATGTTCTACATGTATTATGATTTGAAATCAGGTGGAAAAAGCTCCCATAAGATTCCAATGCTACTGGTGCATGGACGCCACTTTTAGAAACAATGCTGTGGAAGTTGCTTTGATGGAGGGAGTCACGATCGGTGGCAGGAAAATAGGTGACGGTTGCACTGTTCTGGGCAAGAGGTGATGAGAAACTGAATTAAGTGGAGATGAGATGATTATAGCGATAGGTTAAAATACGTGGAAGAGGTAAGACTGCATTAGTGCTTGGATGTTAAAGGTAAAAATAAAAAGAAGAAAGTGGGAGTGTGGCTTGGATTTGGACTATGATGACCGATAGGTAATGGTGAACCAGTTTTAAAAGGGAGATCAAAATGATTTTTAAGGGTTGTAGGATCACAAGTTCAGTCAGGTGAAGATGAACTGTACACAGCAATCAAAAGTGTTAAATTTTTTTTTTTATTAAATATTTTATTGTACTTCAGGTGAAGGCTTACAGAACAAACA
Source organism: Dugong dugon (assembly GCA_030035585.1). Taxonomy (NCBI): domain Eukaryota; kingdom Metazoa; phylum Chordata; class Mammalia; order Sirenia; family Dugongidae; genus Dugong; species Dugong dugon. The sequence continues at coordinate 98,934,307 of CM057462.1, forward strand.
GTTTCTCATGTAACAGTAGTACACATGCTGTTTTATGACTTTGGTTAACAACCCCACAACATTTTAACCCTCTGAATTCTCAGCTTTTCTTTTGGTGAAAATACACATAGCCAAAGATATACCATTTCAAAACTTTTTACTTACACATTTAAGTGACATTGACTATGCTCTTCCAATTGTGCTGCCATTCTCGCCCAAGATGAAGGCTTACAGGACAAAATAGCCTCCCGTTTAACAGTTACTACAAATGTTGCCCTATAACAGTGGTTAACAATCTCACAACACATCAACAGTATCCTTACTCAACTTGTGTTCCTTATCATCAGCTTCCTACTCCCCCTCTGCCTTCTGGCCCTTGTCACTGGACTCCTGTATCTCGTTAGTCTCATTTAGTTTTACTGGGCTGTCCACTCCCAGGCTGAACAGTGAACCTCGAAGGTAACTTCACCTCTGAGCTGAAAGGGTGTCTGGGGGCCATACTCTTGAGGTTTCTCCAGTATCCTTTAGGCCAGTAAATCTGGTCTTTTTTTTTTTTTTTTTTTTTTTTTGGCGGGGGGGGCGGGAGTTAGAATTATGCTCTACATCCTTCTCCAGCTCTGTCCAGAACCTTCTGTTGTGATCATGGTCTGAGCAGTCAGCGGTGGTAGCCGGGCACCATCTAGCTGTACTGGACTCAGTCCGGTGGAGGTCTTGGTAGCTGTGGTCAATTAGTCCTTTGGACTAATCTTTTCGTTGTATCCTGTTCTCTTCATTCTTCCTTGCTCCTGAAGGGATGAGACCAGTGTAGTATCTTAGATGGCCGCTCACAGACTTTTAAGACCCCAGACACTACTCACCAAGGTAGAATGTAGAGCATTATCTTTATAAGTAGTGTCATGCCAATTGAGCTAGACGTTCCCTGAGACCATGGTCCCCAGAGCCCTCTGTCCAACAACTCAGTCCCTCGGGGAGTTTGGATGTGTCCTGGAGGCCTCCATGACCTTGTGCGATCATTTTACAAATCTTATAACCACCTACTGTGTGCTTCATAATAACTCCTCTCAGGCATCGTTTAGAGATGTTATTACAATTTTAAGATTAATCCCTGCCATGGATTGAATTGTGTCCCCCAAAAATACCTGTCAACTTGGCTGGGTCATGATTTGCAGTACTGTATGATTGTGTAATCTGATGTGATTTCCTTATGTGTTGTAAACTCTGTCACTATGATGAGGTTATATGTGATCTCCTTATGTGTTGTAAATTCTATCACTGTGGTGAGGTTATACTGATGAGGTTTACAAGATTAGATAGTGTCTTAATCCAGTCTCTTTTGAGATATAAAAGAGAGAAGCGAGCAGAGACACGTGGGAACCTCACACCACCTTTGGACATGAGGTTCCTGCGCTGAGATGCTCCCAGACCAAGGGAAGACTGATGCATCACAAGGACTTTTCTGCAGAGCTGACAGATAGAGAAGGCCTTCTTCTGGAGCTGATGCCCTGAGTTTGGACTTCCTTGTAGCCTATTGGACTGTGAGAGAATAAACTTCTCCTTGTTAAAGCCATCCACTCGTGGTATTCCTGGCAGAGCAGCACTAGATGACTAAGACAATCCCAGAGTAAAATGTAGTATTTTGAAAAAAATAATTGAATAAATTCAAACTGTAGCATTTTGTATGTCTCTGAATACTTCATCTTTATTCAAAGCTTTTTTTTTTTGCTTTTATTTATTTATTATTTTAAAGTAAGTTTCTCTGACACAGTATAAATAAATTTTAGTTTTTTTTTGCTGAAACACTTGCAGACCATAAGTTTTATATATTATATAATGGGTTATATTTTTTTGGTTAAAATGCTATCCAAAAAAAGGACTTAAAAAAAAAAAATCTTAGCTCATGGCCTTGATACCATCATAATCAAGCAGTTATTCATTCCACTTAGGCTGTGCCAGTCATTCAGATTGCGGTCAAACACCCAGTTAATTTGGATGAGCCTGGGACATCATAAATACCACCTCAAATCAACAATTCAATTTTAGCTTGTTTTCCATCAAAGAAAGTGAATTGCCCCTTGATTTCTCTTATTTCAAGACAGCAACTGCACAGTTGTTCTAGTCCATCCAGCTGTTCACCCAAATTCATATGGGAGATTTCAATTATGAATATAAATGAAATATAAGTTTTACTTTAATTCGGGGGCATCCTATTGACACAGCCTTAGACAAGGCAGCACAGCATAAATTAACACCTAATTTCTTTCCTTTCTGTCAGGAGATTACCAATTTTAATTTTGCTGGATTAGGAATAGAGAAAGATTACAGCTTTCATTACCATCATTCCTACTTTCCATATAGCAGTCCTTAACTCCAATGTGAAGGAAAGATTGTAATCATACGGATTTTCTACTTTACGTAACTCTTTTTGCTTGTTTCTTCTTGTTGCTGAAACACTTTAGAAACTAGATTTGTCTACCTTAGTCATGTACAAAATAAAAATAGACACAAAATTGCATTGCCTCTTATTAGGAAACCAGGGCATCATTCCAAGTTTTGTGACAATGAACAAGGCATTGAAACTCTCTGGTTTTGAGTTTCCTTATCGATAAAATCAGAGTGAAAATTTAATTCTCAGAGTGAGGTAGCAACTGAGATAGTAAGTACGAAGCATATTGTAAAACTGTAAAGCCCTATTGATTTCAAGGAAAAACTTGTGCATTTAGCAAACAATGACTGAACACATACTACAATGCCAGCCATTAGGGATATGAAGATATATAAGAAAAAGCCTTTCTTCTAAGAATCCCTCACCCTAGATGAGGAGACAATAAAGTAAACAAACACTCAATACAACAAGACAGGAAGCATGATAAGTTTTTCATAGGGCTTTGGGAGTACATGTTGTCATTGTTACTGGATGCAGTGGAGTTGATTCTGACTCATAGTGATCCCATGTGACAGAAGAGAACTTCTCCATAGGGTTTTCTTAGCTGTAATCTTTATGGAAATAGATTTCCGGGTCTTTCTCCAACAGAGCTCCTGAGTGGGTTCGAATCTCCAGCCTTTTGGTTAGCAGTCGAGTATTAACCATTGTATTCCCAGGGCTCCTTTTGCGTGTGCATAGAACATATATGTAAATCTTCCAAGAGCCTTATTTTCCAGGATCATTGAAGCATAATTATGAGTCATTCATTGGTTTAACAAGGTGAAAAAGGTGACATAGGGACAGAATGTTCAAAAGTACAAAGCTTAAATGGTATGCCAAGACTTCGGTTCCATCAAGATGGAGTGGCCACATTTCTTCCAGATCCTCTTTCTTACAAGTGAAAATCCCTGGAAATAAGACAACAAACATACTTAGTAAGTATCCGAAAGGTCGAAAGAAGAAGGTTGACAACCTAGGGAACTTAGGACCTGAGGAACAACACAGTGATGTGTTCCTTGAGTTTCCTTATTGCCTCCCATATATCCTGGACAGGGTGCCACTAAAGGCTTCTACCTGAAACCAGCAAAAGGCACAGCTAAAAAAACGCTCCAAAAAAACCCCACCTCCTCCAGGCAAAGAAGTGAAAAATGAGTGGCCTAACAACAGAAAACCTGTTGGCAATAAGCATACAAAAAAAAAAAAAAAAAAAAGTGTCTCCCCTCACTCCTATATTCCTGTGGTTTAAACAGGGCCAAATGGGGAGTTGATCTTCTACCTCCTTCTTCCTCAATATGGGAGCAGGTTGAGCTCCCTTTCCCCTACAGATCAAAGTGAAAAGCTAAACCACATGACGGTCTGATTCCCCCACCAGGATAGCATCCATGTGATCCAATGGCAAGCTGAAACTCAACCACCTCCCAGCAACCATGAGACTTAATGAGGCAGTGTGAGTCCACTAGGTTGACAGCCGTGATCCCAGTGAGCATCCACTCCTACTCTACCGCAAAAAAGTAATGTGAGTCAGCCGTCAGATTCCCTCTTCTTGGTGACAGCAGGGCCCAGTGGGGAGTTGATTTTACAACCCCACTTGGAGGTAATGAGGTGGTACAGGTCAGTGCACCACTTCACTGGGAAGGTGTCAGTGGAGCCAAGGGGGAAGGAGAGCTTCCATCCCACTCATATGCAGCAAGGCATCTGTGAGTCTCAAAGATCTCAAATCAATAATCTAAGTTTTTCAAATAACTAGGAAAAGAAGGGCAAAGTATATCCAAAGCAAACAGAATGAAGCAAATAATAAAGATGATGGCAGAAATCAATGAAATATAGTCCTATAACCATTAAAGAAATTGAATTTCTAATTAAAAAGCTCCCAAAGGAGAAATCATCAGGCCCAAGCAGATTTAATGGCAAAATCTATCAAACTTTTATAGAAGAATTAGCAACAATTTTACTCAATCTCTTTCATAAAATAGAAAAAGAGGGAACTTCCCAACTCATTTTATGAGACTAGGATTATTCTAAGACTGAAACCAGACAGAGACAGTACAAAGAAAAGAAAAAGAAAGAAAACTAGAGACCAATATCTCTTATGAGCATAGTTGCAAAAATCCCTAACAAAACACTAGCAAATAGACTCTAACAATGAATAAAAAGAGCTATATAGCATGCCCAAGTGGGATTTATTCTAGATAAGCAAGACTGGTTTAACATTTGAAAATCAGTCAATGTAATCCACTATATCAATAGGCCAGAGAAGAAAAATCACATGATGATATCAGTTGATGTAAAAAAGACCAAAAAAAAAAAAAAAAAAAAAAGAAGCATTTGATAAAATACAACACCCATCCATGGTAAAAATTCTCATGATAAAAACTAAGGGCAAAGGATAACTTCCTCAAGCTTGATAAAGAATATCTACAAAAAATCTATAGCTAACATCATACTTCATGGTGAGAAACTAGATGCTTTCTTCCAAGATCAGGAACAAGACAATGATGCCCCCTCACCAGTCCTATTCAACAGTGTACTGGAAGTCATAGCTAATGCAATAAGAAAAGCAAAGGTAATAAAAGGTATACGTATTGTGAAGGAAGAATGAAACTGTACGTATTTGCAGGTGACATGATTGTCTATGTAAAAAATCCCAAGGAATCTACAAAAAAACTCCTAGAAGTAAAAAGTGAGTTCAACAAGATGTCAGAATTCAATATAGCAATCACAAATTAATCACACACTAACAATGAACATGTGGAAACTAAAATTAAGAACAAAGTACCATTTACAATCACTCCAAAGAAAATGAAACACTTAAATATAAACCCAAATCATGTACAGAATCTGTACGTTGAACATTATAAAAGACTGATAAGAGAACTCAAAACTGAACCTAAATAAACAGAGATTCATGCCATGTTCATGGATTTGAAGACTCAGTATAGTAAAGATGTCAATTCTCTCTAAATTGATCTATAGGTTTAATACAATTTCTATCTACAGCCTTCACTATGGATTACACCTCAACATAGAGAAAATAAAAATCCTCACAACTGGACCAGTAAGAAATATCATGATAAATGGAAAAAAGACTAAAGTTGTCAAGCATTTCATTTTACTTGGATCCACAATCAACACCCACAGAAGCAGCAGTCAAGAAATCAAATGACGCTTGCATTAGGCAAATCTGTTGCAAAAGACCTCTTTAAAGTGTTAAAAAGCAAAGATGTCACCTTGAGAACTACGGTGCACCTGACTTGAGCCATAGTATTTTCAATCGCCTCATATACATGTGAAAGCCGGACAATGAATAAGGAAGACCGAAGAAGAATTGATGCCTTTGAGTTATGGTATTGGAGAAGAATATTGAATATATCATCAACTGCCAGAAAAATGAACAAATCTGTCTTAGAGGAAGTATAGCCAGAATGCTCCTTAGAAGCAAGGATGGTGAAGCTTTGTCTCGCTTACTTTGGACATGTTATCAGGAGAGACCAATCCCTGGAGAAGGACATCATGCTTGGTAGAGTGTCAGCAAAAGATAGGAAGACACTGAACAAGATTGATTGACTCAGTGGTTGCAACAATGGACTCAAGCATAGCAATGGTTGTGAGGATGGCACAGGACCAACCAGTGTTTTGGTCTGTTATACATAGGTTTGTTTATGAGTCAGAATTGACTTGATGGCACTTAACAACAACATCAACTCCCAGCAGAGTTTTTTTACAGATGTAGACAAGCTTATTCTAAAATTTATATGAAAAGGCACTGGCCCTTGAAGAGCTAAAATAATCTTGAAAAAGAATAAAGTGGTGTGGCTATAAAAGGGTGAAATGAAGGATCTTTGTGGTGATGGACATGTTCTATATCTTGACTGTATCAATTTCAATATCCTGGTTGTGATATTATGCACTGTCGATGTTACCATTGATGGAAACTGGGGTAAACTGTACAGAATCTCTGTTTTATTTCTTACAACTCCAGGTGAATCTCAATTTCTCAAAATAAAAAGATTAAAGGGACTGCTGCATTTGGAGAAACTGAAGTACTATAGTGTGACTACAGAAGAGGTACTGGGATGTCATGAGGAAGTAATGTATGATGATCCTGGTGTCATAACAAAGGTAAGATCATCTATTGCCCTTTACTTCTGCATCCAGTGATATCCAACTTTTTTATTATGCATGCATCATATTAGTAAAAATGTTTGAGTATGCACCCTCAAGATTTGAGGACTCATTTAATTATGTATAAATTAGATTTGTGTTCTACTGTACTTACTATGAAGAGTATATGCAAACCAAACAAATTTTAAGAGGATGAGAAAAAAACAAATATTTATACGGGTTTTAATATTTTCTTCCTGCACCCCAATGGATCATTTTATATATCTTTGAGGTACAAGCATTCCAATTTGGTGATGACCATAGTAAACAAAGGGGAGTCATTAAAGGATTCTGTTTCTTTTTGTCTTACTCTCACTTTTGGTTTCTTTCTTTTTTTTTTCAAAATCACTACCCTGAAATATTACAAAGGACTAAATAATGTAGGTGCTATTCTTGCAGTATTAGCCAGAGCATATCGCTATTCTCTAGAGAATATTTTCTGTATTATTAATAATGGAAATTTAACTAGTTTCTGGAGACATGAGCAATGTGCAGAATCTTGGATTTGCTTGTTATACTTAAAATATTTGTGATAAGTTCTGTGGTACTAAGAGTGCAGAAAATCAAAATGTACTTTTTAAATTTTCTCCTGATATTTCCTTACGCTTCCTTCATAATATTTCCCTGAAAAATGTGTGGTGAGTGAGAGCTGTGGCTTTTTCACAGTGTGCATGTATACATGTGTATACTTTTATACTCGGTACTATTGAAAGATGATAAGGAGTTACTGTACTAAATATATTACCATAAAGTGTATATATCCTCAGTTTCTTCATTTTTTCCTGGAGCTTATGGAAACAGGTCATAGCAAATATTCTCTGAAGTTTCTCATAAAGAGATCACAATGTTGTTGTGTTGTATTTCTTTTTGTATGATCTGTAAGTATACTTTGATGAGTACATGTTAGGAAGAATATTTGGTATATTAGGTAATAAATGATCAATAATAAACCTTCCCATGTACAAAGAGAAGCACTAAGTAGGAGAACTTCCAGTAAATATGGTGATATATTTGGAATAAGTACATGTTAGCAAACAACCCCTTTCAATAACCAATTTGATATCAATAACAAAAGCACAAATAGAGAAAAAATAGCATCTACTCTGAAACCAGTAAAGGACTCAACCTCTTGCCACAAATTCTGGTGAAAACTTACCTGATGCAAAACAATCCCGGACCAACTTAAGAAAGGATGCTGATAACAAGTGTACAGGTCAGTTGGTCATGCACATGGTGCAGTGTTATAAGGGATTAATGAGAACACTGCAATAGCATCTACGGGCTCTGATAGATGCAGGCGAAAAATAAGTGTGGGCTTTGTGGTAGAATATAAAGGACCAGGATTCCTCAGATCTTCAGGAGAGGCAAGGCTAGAGGAGAAATCACATTTATTATCTGACCTGGCATTCTCATTAGAAAGAGTGAGGACTAGAGATAAACTGATCGGAAATAACTGCACAGAGATTGATGATACTGGAGCTACGAAGCAAAAAGCTTTATTAACCATGTGGCATCTCCCTAACTCAACTTTTCACGAAGGTAACTGGTTCACCCAAAACAGAAGAAGAAAACTGAATTCTAAGGGAACTCACCACCAATGGAGGAAAGTGTGTTTCTAGTCTATTGGGTCATGCACAACAGTTTTAGAAGAAAATATGAGAACCTTAACTCCACTTACCCAGGGTCCCAGTTCCTGGGCCTCCAATTGGCAAACAAAGTGCTGAACACTGAATTTATTAACATTAATTTCTACGTCCTTAGCCTAAATAACAAGGAAAGACACAAGAAAGGTCATAAAATCCTTCTACTCAGGAAAGCCTTACCTGATACTAGCTAAGTACACTTCAGCTCTACAGTCATACGCTACTACATTCCCATATGTCATCTTCTCCATAGTACTTATCAGTGTTTAAAATGTTCCTGTTTATTTTATTATTTTAGTTCCCACACCAGAATTCAACTTACTTGAGACCTGACCTGTTGTCTTATTAACCTTTATAATTCCAAGGCCAAGAATATTGCTTGGCACAGAACAGAGACTCAATAAATATTTGTTCACTGACTATACAGATGAACGTAAAGGAGAGTCAAGGAAAGTATACCTGTAGTAGTTTGGGGTAAACAGATTTAAATCGAATTTCCACTACTTAACCATAATTAAATAGAAAAATAGCACCTCAGCAAAAATTAAACCAAAAAAAAAAAAAAAAAAACTATGAAGAGAAATATTTATATTTAATTAAGAATAGTGAAGAAAACAAATTCTATGAAATACAAAAACGACTTCCTAGGAAATTAGCAGTAAGTAAGCTTTAGTCTTTTCACTTCTGAATTTCTTCTTTTTGTGTCTTTGCTCTATGGCAATCTTCACTCTCAGATCCTCCATGATCAACTATAGTTAAAACACAGCTTATGAAAACAAGGACAACCTTTCCTTTCAGCTAAGCCTGGCTTTGAAAATCAAATATGCCTGGCTTTCAAATCATTGTCCGGGTCCTGGAATTTAAGATCTCTATTTTGAAATTCAAAGCTGAGCAATGACTTCTTGGTTCTAGTCAGTATCTTCTTTCTCTCTGTTGCAACAGATGCTACTGTTCGATGGTTAAAAGGCCACAGAACAACAACAAACAAGATATGGGAAATAAAATAAAATTCTGTTTACAATCTCCAAATAGCCCATCTCAAGTGCATTATGGGGGAATTGCTTGGCTAAATCTTCCTGATTATTTATTATCCTTTAGTTGATTGTATTCTTTTACTAACTTATCTATTGATTTTTTTTCTTCAGATAGTCAAAATTTTGATTTCCAGTATTTCTAGTTTTTAAGTTACATACAGTATCATCAGAAATAAACAGCTGCCATCGAGTCAGTTCCTACTCATGGCTACCTCAAGTGTGTTAAGCCAGAACTGTGCTCCATAGCATTTTCAATGGCTGATTTTTCAGATGTAGATTCTAAGGTGCCTCAGGGTGGATTCAACCCTCCAGTAGTTCAGTTACCAGCTGAGCACATTAACCATTTACAGCACTCAGGAATGCCATTTTCAGAAATGCTTTCTGTTATATCTTTGTAAATATTATTACTTCTTTATCTGTTTATTTTATTAATATTGATGTTATGTTTGGTGTCTCTCTTTCATGGTGCTGGTTTTTCTTGAATAGTCAATTGTTTTTGGTTATATTTTCATGTTTGTGTTGAGATTCTCTCTTGTCTGCCTGCCTCTGGTTATTGTTGGGGATTGTTCCATGCTGTTAGCTCATCTTTGGAGTATAGGTGTTAGTTATCCCTGCTGGGTTATTAGCTAACATGGGCACTATCTATTTCCCGTGTTACAATGTACGTTTTACTCCTTAAACCACTGGGCAATTACCTTAACTGCTCTCTATTCACCAAGCAGAATAGAAAAAGACAACCATTCACCAACTCCAATGCAACTTACCAAGCAATCACCATAACATTTTTCTTCCCAATTCCTATCCAAGCACTCTGAGCTAGTTTCCCAAAATCACTTCCACCAACTCAGGACTCTTTTCCTGATATTGTCTACTTTCAATCTCAGCAATTCCTCAAAGTTCCTAGGCTAGCATCCTTGCTCATTGTATTTAAATTAATCCTAAAATGTTATCTACACATTCTTGCCTCTAAATTTTTTATCTTCATCCCAGACCTCTCTTCTGAATATATCTATATTCTCAATAGTCTGCTTGACCCCTCCATGCTAATGTTCTTGCTGTGCTTTAATTCCTACCCATTATGTGTTTCCCTCTTCTCACTGGCTAACAACTCCCAAACTTTATTGGGAGCTACAGTGTGTCAAGCTAAAAATATCTCTTGAAAGCAGGGGTAGCTGAGTGACACACTTCTAACTAATGAGATAAGACTTACTTTGTGGGGCTTCCTGGAAATCTCAATTAAAAAAAGGAGAGACTGAGCTCTCATATACCCTCTTACCCTCATACCCCCATTCTTTCTCTCAGTGAATCCTGTTATGTTACCTCTAAGACACATCATATAAAGAAAGGAATTCAGAAAAGTAGTAGGCGGCAAAATTATGTATTGAGCATTGAATTTCATTCTGAGTGAGAAGCGAGCCATTGATGCAGTTTGAGCACAGAAGATAAATGATTTGTGTTTCATTTTTTTTAAGACCATGTTGGCTCCTTTGTGGAGAACAGATTGTGGAAGAAATGAGTATAAGCAGGGAACTAGTTCAAAGAATATTGCAACAGTCTCAGGGGGATATAATGTTGACTAGGACTAAGCACTAGCCATAAAGATGATGAGAAAAAGTTACATTATTGAACTTTGGCAACATGGTGCTATAGGCAGAAGCACCACACCATCCCTCCACAGCAAAGATCTGAAAAACTAAGCCAAACAGAGAAAACAGCAATCCTGAAAACCTAAACATCAAACGAAGAGATAAAGAACTCAGCCAAGCACCAAATGGAATAAGAAACTGAAGGAGAACGGAGAGCAAGGAGACATACGTGGAGAGGTCCCCTATCAGCTAATGAAGCATGGATCCGCCATCTCAGACTCCTGTCAGAGACCAGTAAATAGGGGGTATGAGAAAGCAGCTTCACGGAGCTTCCAGCAGGAGGCCAAACAACTGGTAACTGGCGATATACACTTTCCCACCCCCCACACTTCTTCATCCCCACTTGGCCTTCTCTGCTTCCCACTGCCACAGTCTCTTGGCTGGGAAGCACCGGCTGCTTGGATTCCACCCATCCCCACTGGCCGGCTCTCTGAGTGCCATTTGTTGGCTGCTGATACTGCTTTTTTCCACTTATTTTGATTTCTTCCTTAACTCTCACCATCTCCCCCTCCTTTAGCTCAAATACATGGCTCTGTGCTCCATTTTTGCTTCTTCCTGAGGAGCTGTGGAGCTCTGCTCAAGTGTGGAACTGCTTCCCGGTCCATTCTGCCATTCTAGTGGGATAGCGGGGCTTTTGTTTGTTTGTTTGGAATTGTTTGTTTGTTTTCTTTTTCTTTTCTCGAGCCAGGAGCCCATTCTGGCCGGGCAGTTCTGTGCAGCTTGGGACCTATCCCCTCAGCTTGTGCAGACATGCAGAGGGATCCCTGAGAACATTTCTTTTCTCGTATTTTTTCTGTTTTTTTTTTTGGGGGGGGTGGGCAGTTCTTGTTCTTTTTCTTTTAATTTGTTTTGTTTTCTTTTCCCTCTTTTTCCCTTTTTGTCTTTCTTTATTACTCAGTTTCTCACCTCTCTATACCTTTCTTCTCTTCCTGCCCCCTGAATTCCTGGTGCTGAGTGACACCTCTACCCCTTCTAGCCAGGCTATAATTCAACACCTGGGAAAAACTTCCCCAGACCTAGTAGCTACACTGATGGGATCCCTGGGAGCTTTTCTTTTCTCTTTTCTTTCTAATTTTTATTTATTCATTCTTTTCTTTTCTTTTTCTTCTTCCCCTTTTTGTTTTTCTCCATTTCATAGTCTCTCATCTCTCCACTCCAACGGCAAGCTCCCCTAGCACTCTTTTTTGTTTGTTTGTATGTTTTTGGCTCCTGTTCCTCTCTCCTCTCTCCCATATCCATCGTAGCTCCACACATCACAATCTCTCCCCTCCATGCTGCCTACCTACACTGTGCACTTAACATCACACCACCAAGCAGCACAGACACAGCTTACCAGAACCTGCCCTGCACTGATTACTGACCTACTCTGGTGGCTGTAGTAAGTGCCACAAACACCCCATCCCAGCAACTCCTTTTCTGCTAGACCTGCCCTGCTGTACCATATCTGAGTGACTGACCCTGCCAATTGAAGAAGGAGGCAAAAAGTATCGTGACCACAGATGAGCAAACAACAAAGAACACACAGCCCACCTGCTCAGACATAGCCAAATTTAAAAAAAAAAAGGAAGAAACAAACAAATCTACAATCAATAAACGAAGAGAAATAACTACTGAATGCCCCGAAGACAGCAGACAATATCAAAACATTTACAAAAACAGGACAGGATGGTTCCAGTAGGTATCCAAAATAAAACACCAGATGACTTTCCAGCAGAAGAAAAGGCACTAGAACTACCTGATAGTGAATTCAAATCTCTAATACTCAGAATTATCCAAGAGTTGAAGCAAAAAGCAGACAAACAGGAGGAAAAAATAGACAAACTCATGGAGCATACAGACAAAACAATGGAAGAATTCAGGAAAATAATGCAGGAGCAAAATGCCAAGATAAATTCACAACTAGAAATTATACGAAAACAGCAATTAGAAATCCAAAAGATAAACAACAAGATTTCAGAAATGGACAGTGTCATAGAAGGGCTGAGGAGCAGATTTGAAACGGTGGAAGACAGGATCAGCAGAACTGAAGACAAACACTTGGATACAACTCTGTTTGAGGAAAACTCAGAAAAAAGAACAAAGAAAAAGGAAAAGACCCTGACAATTATGTGGGATATAATCAAAAGCAAATATTTTCGAGTGATCGGAGTCCCAGAATAGGGAGAGAGAACAGAAAATACAGAAAGGATCATTGAAGAACTGCTGACAAAAATGTCCCCAATATCATGAAAGATGAAAAGCTGACCATCCAAGAAGCTCAACAAACCCCATATAAGATTGACTGCAAAAGAAAATCAGCAAGGCGTATCATAATCACACTTGCCAAAACCAAAGATAAACAAAGAATCCTGAGAGTAGCTCCTGAAAAACAAGAAGTCACATACAGAGGAGAACCAATAAGACTAAGCTCAGATTATTTGGCAGAAACCATGCAGGCAAGAAGGCAGTGGGATGACATATATAAAACCTTGAAAGAAAAAAATTGCCAGCCAGGAATAATATATCCCGCAAAACTCTCACTCAAATATGATTGTGAAATTAGGACATTTCCAGATAAACAAAAATTAAGGGAATATGTAAAAACCAAACCAAACTTACAAGAATTATTAAAGGGAGTCCTTCAATCTGAGAACAAACAACTTCAGCTCACAGGCTGAATATAGGATGAAGGATCATACCAGCCAGATACCAATCTAGTAAATGAACTCTCAAGGACTATCCAAAACCAAAAGAAATACAACAGGGAATCAGAGCAGTTAATCTGTAAATGACAACAACATCAGAACAATAAAAAGGGAATAAACGGAGTAGGTATAGAACCTTCTAATGGAGAGGAAGGCAAGGTGATACCAAGTAATAATAGACTGCTTCAAACTTAGAAAGATAAGGGTAAATTTCATGGTAACCACAAAGAAAGTTAACAAACATACTTATAAAAATAAAGAGGAAAAACATAAAGTTTCAGTAAAAACAAAACCTACAAAAACAAAAGAACTGAAAAAATATCCACTAACAAAAGTAATTCAGCACAGGCGAGTTAAAAAAAAAAAAAAAAACAGAGAAAACGTCAGCTCCACAAAAAAAGCACTACAAAATGACAGCAATAAACTCATGTCTACTACACAATGATAAAGAAAAATGATGAATCTGTGAAGCATCTCATAACATGGATGAAACTAGAGGACATTATGCTGAGTGAAATAAGTCAATCACAAAAAGACAAATATTGTATGAGACCTCTACTGTAAAAACTCATGAAAAAATTTACACACAAAAAGTAGCAGTCTTTATTGGTTACAAGGGATGGGAGAGGTGGGGGGAAATACTAAATAGGCAACAGATAAGTGGTATCTTGGGTGAAGGGTGAGACAGTACACAATACTGGGGAAACCAGCACAACTTGTACATGGAAAGGTCACGGAAGCTCCACAGACACATCGAAACTCCCTGAGGGACTGAATTGCTGGGCAGAGGGTTGTGGGGACCATGGTCTCAGGGAACATCTAGCTCAATTGGCATAACACAGTTTATAAAGACAATTTTCTACATTCTACCTTGGTGAGTAGCGTCTGGGGTCTTAAAAGCCTGTGAGCAGCCATCTAAGATACTCCACTGGTATCCCCACTTCGGGAGCAAGGGAGAATGAAGAGAACAGGATACAAGGAAAAGATTAGTCCAGAAGACTAATGGACCACAGCTACCATGGCCTCTACCAGATTGAGTCCAGTACAGCTAGATGGTGCCTGGCTACCACCACTGACTGCTCTGACCAGGATCACAACAGAAGGTTCTGGACAGAGCTGGAGAAGGATGTAGAACAAAATTCTAACACACACAAAAAAGACCAGATTTACTGGCCTGAAAGAGACTGGAGAAACTCCAAGAGCATGGCCCCCAGACACCCTTTCAGCTCAGTGGTGAAGTTATTTCTGAGGTTCACCATTCAGCCGGGTGCTGGACAGTCCCATAAAACAAAACAGGGCTAATGAGGCACAGCAGTCCAGGGATAAGGACTAGAAGGCAGAAGGGGACAGGAAAGCTGGTGATAGGGAACCCAAGGTTGAGTAAGGACAGTGTTGACATGTAGTGGGGTTGTTAACCATTGTCATAGGGCAACATGTATACTAACTGTTTAATGAGAAACTATTTTTTTCTGTAAACCTTCATCTAAAGTGAGAATAACAGCACAACTGGAAGAACATAATCGATGTCACTGAACAGTGCATGTAGAAATTTTTGACATGGTGTATCTTTGGCTATAAATTTTCACCAAAAAAGAAAAGGTCGAGAAGGGAGAGGTTTGACATGCCGTGGGGTTGTTAACCAATGTCATAAAACAATATTTGTACTGACTGTTTAAAGAGAAACTATTTGTTCTGTAAACCTTCACCTAAGAACAATTTAAAAAAAAATGTCACAAATACAAAAAGAAACAGAAAACTTGCATTATTATGCAGAAAACTAACAATATGTATGTAATATGCCATGTGATAAATTTCACTAAAATATAAATAAATAAAGTAGAGGAAAGAGTTGAAGTGAAACAGGTTAAGGAAATACCTCTAGAGGAGGTGACATTTGACCAGAAACATGAAATGAAGCGAGCCATAATATAGAATATTATATAACATATAATATCGTATAATACATCTAGGAGACTAGCTTTCTAAAGAGTAAGAATAGCAATTGAAAAGACCCTGAGAGAAGAACATCTTCCTTGCTCAAGGAATCCAGTGGGACTGGAGTGCAGGATATTAGTTGCTTCTTTGTGGAACTGGGGGGAGACAGACCATTATTGTGTCACAGTGTGACGTGGGTGACAGATATACATATAAAAGAAATTTAAAACAGAATAAGAATACAAGAAGGACCTTAATTACATGCTAAGTGAATATGAGAATGATCAAAAACCCAACCAAACCCATTGCTGTTGAGTCGATTCCAACTCATAGCGACCACTATGCCACCAGGGTTTCCAAATTGAGAATAGGAGAGGTTAATTCTGACAAGATGCATCAAGCAAGAGCTTGTAAAAGATCTGGGAAGCTATTTCTTGTTTATGTAAAAATGTGAGTTTGTTGATCTTGGTATATGACTTCATCAAGGGTTCCATCATTTGTAAAATGTTCTTGTCTGAATGATCTAAGATGACTCACTACTGTTGCCAGCATTGCAGCTAGAAAAAAGGGGAATGGGCAAATAGCGGGCATTGACTCTTCTTAATAGGGTCAAGACTTGAAAAGGCACTTATCACTTCTACTGTAGTCCACCGGTCAAAGATTTAGTCATGTGGTCACAGTTAGCTACAAATGAAGATTTGGAAGTGCAGTCCTTACCGTGAGTTTCACTCTCCCTAGGTAAAATCCCTATTACTCTGGAAAAGGGGAGAACAAATATAAGGGAAAATTGGAAGCCTACATCAAATTTTATAAAGAAAAATCTTCATGATTATAATAACCAAAACCTGCCAATTATAGCACACTGTGTAAAGCTCTATTGACACAGAGACAGCAATTCTATTAATCACTTAAAGAATCACATTCACCTTGGGGTGATGCTAAGCCGCAAGCTTTAGATAGTAGGTGGAACGTTATCTGACTTGCTGAATTATCGAGCTAATAGGTTGAACCATAAGTTCTTTGAATTATGTAGACATGCTACATCCAAACAACAAATATTTCATAGGTTGCCTGTCAGATTCCAAAGTTTATTGAATGAAATTTTTATTACTTTATTCCCCATCCCCCTCATGGATTTTTATATTACCATTTATAAGGGTCTTTTCTATTTCAAATTTGATTGAGATGCATAGTATATGAGACAATCTATATTTATGTTCTTTGCAAAGGCCAGAAGTTGACAAAACACATCTAGAAAATGCTCCCGTCAAAACGTAGTTGTACACATCATGAATACCTTATTGCTGCTGCAGCATCTGCAATGCATTTGGCACAAACTGCTGCAGACTTTCAGCAGACTGCAGCAAATGGTAAATATGTGCTGTTCTTTGTTCTCGGGGGAAGGAGTGCATATTTTTTGTGAAAATATGGTCCCCATATTAGTGTCTTCTACAGCAAAACACGACAACCAAGCGTTATTTCAAGAGTTGTGATTTTCTATAAATAGAAGATTAATTTTAATAATTCTACACATACGCTGAGCTGCAACAAAAGTTTATTATCTTATAGTATCAATGACACTAAAATAAGGATTCTGAATGAATCTTGAATGTCAATTTCAATTTATTAAAATATTATTTTTATGGTCAGAAGTAGGCATAACTTACCAATACTGTAAATACAAATGGAAGACATTATTTTAACTTCATTAAATGATATAGATAACTATTTTCTATTGCTTATTTTGTCTAAATAGTAACAAATATTCTCATGATTTAATTAAATAATTGAAATAATTAGAAATTTAAAATATCAGTTAACTTTCATTTATCTTTAAAAATATAATTTTCTAAATTTAAAGTGTAGCATTCAAAATGAATACTTGGGTGGTGGAATTGGTTAAGTGCTCGACTATTAACTGAAAGATTGGCAGTTCAAACTTACCCAGAGGCACCTTGGAAGAAAGTCTTGGAAATCTGCTTCCCAAAGTCACAGCATTGAAAACTCCATGGAGTGCAGTTCTACTCTGCACACATGGGGTCGTCATGAGTTGGAATTGACTCAATGGCAACCAGTTAACAGCAACTCCAAATGCTAGAAAAAATTATCAGTGCCTATTAAGAGAAAATTAGTTCTAACTTACAATGTTATATCCAACCAAACTCTCAGTCAATTGTGTGGGTAAAAAGCTCATACATGGAAACGGTAAAAAAAAAAGATTACCTCCCATGCACCTTCTTAGCAGGCGGGTGAATTGCTTGTTTCAGCCAAATGAAAGAATAAACAAAGAAAGAAAGATCTCAGTCACAAAGAATAGAGACAAAGGAAATTTCCAAAATGTTAGTGAAGGAAGTCACTGGGTGACACCTATTTACCAGGCTGAGAAAGAAATCTGTCCAAATTATAGCAGAAAAAACAAGGACTTATAAGAAAGAAGACTAGAGGGGGAGGTAAGGAAGAAAGATTTTAAAAACCCAATTGCCATCGAGTAGACTCCAACACATGGCAACCTTATTTGTGTCAAAATAGAACTGTGCTCCATAGTGTTTTCAATGGCTGATTTTTCAGAAGTAGATCGCCAGGCCTTTCTTCTGAGGTGCCTCTGGGTGTACTCAAACCTCCAACCTTTCACTTAACAGCCAAGTGCATTAACTGTTTACACCACCCAGGGACTCCAAAAGAGAAATAAATGCATGGAAATGACAGATCATCTCATGTGTGATAATATTTGCAAATATTATTGCAAGGTATTTGCCAAACATGTTGGGAGTATTTAGAGAAAAATAACAATTTGTACATGTAATACTAAGCAAATAGATAAAAATGAAACTATAATTAGCTTTAAGTAAAATTAAAATTTCTAACGGAAAATATTTTCATAGTATTCTGTTTGACTCAGCAATTTGCATAATCCTAGTAATGCAAATATGGACTACTCATTTCACCAAAAATTATGATATAATTATGTTAAGAAGATAAGAGGAGAGATGTTAGCTTATTCAAACTCTTAACTACCGTAACAAAAAGTTGAATAAATTTTGTCAAAATTAATAAATTGAGAAAGAGCAGAATACGCATGTTATTGTTGTTAGAGTCGTCAAGTCGGTTCCGACTCATAATGACCCTACGTACAACAGAATGAAACACTGCCCGGTCCTGCACCATCCTCACAATCATTGCTATGTTTGAGCCCATTGTTTCAGCCACTGTGTCAATCGATCTCGTTGAGGGTCTTCCTCTTTTTCACTGACCCTCTACTTTACCAAGCATGATGTCCTTCTACAGCAACAGGTCCCTCCTGATAACATGTCCAAAGTATGTGAGATGAAGTCTCACCATCCTCACTTCTAAGGAGCATTCTGGTGGTACTTCTTCCAAGACAGATTTGTTCATTCTTCTGGAAGTCCATGGTATGTTCAATATTCTTTGCCAACACCATAATTCAAAGGCATCAGTTCTTCTGCCTCCCTTATTCATTGTCCAGCTTTCGCATGGTATGAAGTGATTGAAAAATAGGGTCAGGTGCATCTTAGTCCTCAAAGTGACATCTTTGCTTTTTAACACTTTAAAGAGGTCTTTTGCAGCAGTTTGGTCAATGCAATGCATCATTTGATTTCTTGACTGCTGCTTCCATGGGCGTTGATTGTGGATTCAAGTCAAATAGTAATCAAGTTGTGAGGAGTTTTTCTTTCTTTATGTTGAGTTGTAATTTATACTAAAGGCTGTAATCTTTGATCTTCATCAGTAAAAGTCCTCTTTACTTTCAGCAAGCAAGGTTGTGTCATCTGCATATCACCGGTTGTTAAATGAGTCTTCCACCAATCCTGATGCCTCATTCTTCTTTATATAGAATATGCGTGCATAGTACTTAGAAATTTGTATGTAAATAGAAGAAGAAACAGCTAAAAGATTTGAAAGTGGCTACCTCTGGGAAACATGACTATAAAATGGGAAGGAGTGGCTGGACAAACTTATTTTTTAAGGTAAGGTTAAATATTTTATGATATGGGCAGGATTCAATAAGGTGCAGATAGAAAACAAATTGATGCCTCCACCACCCTTTCAAATACAATCTGCAGTCACGTTCTTCTCTGCCCTTTGGGTAAAATTTCTGGTAGGTACAACATCTTTTTAGGTTACTCTCAGATATTAAAATGTCCCCTGGTCATTTTTAGGCCCACGCATACTAATTACATTGTCCAGCCTTGGGTCATAATTGTACAACTCCATAGTATTCTTCATTTTAAAGCTTCCCGCAGTCTTGTCTCAGGATTGCTTTAAACTGGAAAGCCTGCAGTGGAGGCTGAGGGTGATGATAGGGAGAGTGGAAAACTTCTCTATTTAGTGCTTAATGGTCTGATTCTTTCTCTTATAGGTAAGGGCACATTTGGGAGTTTCTGGGTATACTTTCCCGGGGCCCTCCTAATTGAAGCTTCTTTGCTATGGGCAGTAATGGCTCTTTTCTGGCTGGCTATCTTCTTAGAATGCTACTCTTAGTTTCTGAATCCAACGGAAACACCCTCAGCCGTTAAGATACACTATTTTAGTGCTGTTCCAGGCCAAGTACACCTTATGGGTCCACTTAGCTCAGGGGAAACTCCTATATCCTTGCTAGATGAAATGCAACTTCCTTCCAACTCGTCTCTTGTCTTTGCTCTACAGCCATGCAAGCAACCCACTTAGTACTCTTCACCTTTAGCCTTCCCAGATGTGAGTCAGCTATCAGTTCCTCTGCTCTATTAAAATCTAGGAAGTACGTGCAAGTTATCACAGTGATTCCCTCAACACTTCTTTCATACATCTTAAGATGAGAGGGAAGCAACGCTTCTCCTGACCTTGTAGAGGTAGAAACCACACAGCATATGGCAACATTCACCAGGACTCCTTTCTTCCAATCTCTTCAGCCTCCTGTCTTATGGCTGGATGTGGGGGATCATCTAGACTAGAAGAATCAGTTTCACAATTGGTTAGCCTGTACAGGCCAGGTCTACAAGTACCCAGCTTCAGAACATTGGCGTAGTTGGCAGCTATTGTTTTGTTCTTGGCTTTTGGCTATCAGCTGAAACTGACATAGAAATCTCTTTTTGTCATCCTGTTGTGTTAGCTTTTTCATAGTATTTCTTGAGCTATATACATTTTTATTTGGATGGAAAATGAAGATCAATTTTTTAAAGAAAGAAGAATTAATGACACTCCAAAATATAAATTAGATTATTAATTTGTAGCCCCAAGTCTTTTTTTTTTTTTTTTAATGGGAGGGTAAGGTTTCTTGGTGAAAGAAAACTTGGAGATGATATAGGTCATCATGAAGCAGCAAGCTTCTGGTAAGATTCATGGATCAGTCTGCAAAAGTCACAAACTCAGATGCCCATACAGATCAGACAAATGATATACATACATGAAGTAGGGTAACCTAAACAAAAACTACAGTACAAATGTACAGAGTGGTGGTAACCAGTGTCAGAAAGATGGGAGTGAGTGGCAGGGATTCTGAGCATCTTCTCAGTCTAAAGCAGACAGCAATACTCAGTTTCAGCTAATTACCATGCAAAATTATTAAATCTTCCAATTTTCAAGAGATACCAACTTTATGTGGACATTTTATTCTTTCTTTAAACCTTGACAAATTTATTGAAAAAAATTCAGAACATTTTTAGGCAAGCAAAATGAATCTGTCAGCCAAATCCTGCATTTAAGTCACCTCTGGTTTACAGAGTTCTTTGTACAGTATCTATTGTGTATCAATGCTGTGAAATAAATGAATTCTTTCCCATAGTACTGTGCAACTTTCTCAAAGACTTCTAGCCCTAGATTATAGAGCCACCAAAACCAAGGTCAATAAGTCAGTCCATTCAATCTTCTAACAAATATTTATTGAGTACCTACAATGTTTCAGGCACTATTCTAGGCACTATGGATACAACAATAAACAAACAAAAATCTCTCTCCTCATGAAGTTCAATCCACTGCCAAACAAGGAAAAAAACCAGATTATAATTATATAGTTAGTGCAAGTTAATGCAAAAGCATCGTCTTTATAAGCATACCCATTGCCATCAAGTCAATTCTGACTCTTAACAACCCTATAGAACTGCCCCATAGGGCTTCCAAGGCTGTAAATCTTTATGGAAGCAGACTGCCACATCTTTTTCCTGTGGAGCAGTTGGTGGGTTTAATCACAGATCTTTCAGTTAGCAGCCGAGAGCTTTAACCACTGAGCAGCCAGGGCTCCCTTTCATAAGCATAGTTGCTTATTTACTGAGCTTTTATATAATCTTCACAATAAAAAGTAATGAAGATACCATTGGTTTCCTCATATTACAAATGAAAAAACTGAGGTTTAAAAAGAGATGATGTACCTTGATTAACTTGACACAGACATAAAATGTTAGAATAGATGCTTGAACTCAAATTTGTCTGACTTGAGGACCCTATACTATATTGCCATTCTGAACGAAGACTAACAAAATAACAGATCTGGTAGGTGAGCTAAAACAGAGATCATGTGGAAAAGAAAAAAAAAATGATATTCAAATCACAAAAAAGCATGTGATATTGAGGAATAACTCATAACTAGAAGACTGGGAAGTAAACATGGCTGCACAAGCTTCGTCAGGTATCAACGATAGAAAAATTCTTTAGGCAAACACATGGTAAATATACAGAAGAGAACTGTCTCAGGTAGGATGCATTTAGTAACAGAAGACCTGAATGACGGTAGCTTAAACTGTACAGACTTTTAATGCTTATTAATAAAAATAGGTGGCCACAGGTTTATTTTAGCAACTCAACAACATTATATGGATCCCAGGATTTTTTCAGTCTTTCCTCTTAGCTATATGCATCTTGCTGGCTTTTTTTCCTCTGGCTCCTTGCTTCAAGATCACAAGTGTCAAAAGCAGGTAGAGAGGGAAAGATTCTTCCTTTTCCCTTGTATGGGTCTCTATCAGAGAGAAAAATATTTTCAGAAGCCCCTCCACAGATATTTGCATCTCATTGGCTAGAATGACAGCATCTATCTACTTCTGGAATAATAACTAGATAAACTGAATGGGATCGCTCAGACAAGTTATGGTGGATTTTGACAAATTTTGTTTCATCTGTGTGTTTCCTGGGCAAAATTAGAGTTTTATTAGCAAAGAAGAAGGAATAAATGGCTATTGTTTACACCACAGTCAAAATCTGTCAAAATCATAGAAAAGCAATATTTATTGAGCCCCTGTTATATATAAGGTATTATATAAAAAATCAAGGAATAAGACGATGAAAAGATACATGACTGCAAAACCTTCCTTTGTGTAAATATCAGGGTGAGAATCCTGAGTCAAAGAGTTTATGGATTTGATCAAATGTACCCAAAATAAAGACCTATGAGAAATAAAAAGTCCTCTAAGGAGTCTTCACAAATAAATATTAAAGTACAATCTTAACTGAGTACAGTACAGAAAGACAATGAATTCTAACACAGAAAAGATCAACCATACTGTTGGTGAGACTATCTTTTATTACTATAATTCTTCTTTAACCCTATTGGAATTGGGTACACGCAGAGATACATTCTCTTTTAATAAGCAGTGGAATCAAGAGCATATTGTGTAACCCTTAGAAACCTATTACTCTCAGTTCCTCCATTGCAGGCAGGAACAAAAAAAACCTTAAAATGTAACTGCTGCTGTACCTGAGAACCAACAGCATGCATACTTGTTTAAATCAGAGTACCAATTATGAAGTCCGTCTCTGCTTTCCTTGTGTTTCCAGGGCTGTGGAGACAAATTAAATATGAATCTCTTCAATTCACACCCATACCCACACACACATCATTTAAATGACTGTTGTGCCCTCCATAAATTTTTAATTGTTTTATCTTTTAATATTTTACTTTCTCATTTATTACCATTTTTGTGCTTCTGTGATGCTCAAATAAAGTATGACTTCGTTTAAACTTCAGAGAGTTATTTACAGATCCTCAGCACACCTCTTTTGTTTATAACAGGAGTCTTTTTTCCAAGTTTATTACCTCAAATAATGTAAATAAGTATATCCGAACTCACTAGATAGAAAAGTGATGGATTCTAAGTCAGGTTGACTCCCCCTTTTTCTCTGCTCATTTAACTTCCCTTAATTGCTCCCTAATCCATTATGCAGGTACTCTGGGTACTCTGCTCATATTCACTCAGACTCCTTTATCAGTTTTCTACATACTGCCTGTTGGTTTATTTATCCTTCAAAGAGCTGGCAACCAGCATCCACAAATCTTTGTTCAAAGACTGGTGTCTTACTGCTGGAACCAGCTTTGTCTGAGCACAACTAAAGTCAGAGGTGCCTCCTCTATCCACCATGCCCTGTCTCAGAGAGCAGCCCCTTACCAATGACTGATGTATTGATCTTAGTTGACCCTAGTTGCCATAGGGTCACCTCCAACTCACAGCAATCTTATGTATAACAGAACAGTGTTGCCCCATCCTGTGCCATCTTTATAATAATCATTGGTATATTTCAGTCCATTGTTACAACTATTGGGTCAATTAATTTCATAGAGTGTTTCTCTTGTTTTAGCTGATCCTCTACTTTACCAATATGATGTCCTTTTCAAGAAATTGGCCTCTTAATGATGTGTCCAAAGTAAGTGATCCAAAGTCTTGCCACCCTCACTTCAAAAGAACATTCTTGCCTGATGTATACAGGAATATAAATGTTCCCAGTCCCTTGACCCTGACAAGAACAACTCAGAGGTGGGGTTCAACACTGTTTCCAGAGTTCGCCTGTGAGATTGAACTTTGCTCCTTTGATTTTCCCATGCCTCTTCCTGACTCTCCTAGCTATTTTTCCTAATAAATCACTTTCACATGAATCCTCATCTTAAGGTTGGCTGCTGGAGAGCCCATTCTGTCCGTCAGTTACTTAATTGCTGTTTCAAGTGACGATGCTGTCAGTTGCAGGTAGAAGACAGTTCAATTTAAACTGGCTTAAGTAATGAAAAGAATGCACTGACTTATATAGATAAAAAATTCAAAGAGAGATCAGATTTCAGGCATATTTTCATTCAGAAGTTCATGCATCACTCAAGTTTTTACTGACTGGTGACTCTGTGCCAGGAAATGTACTCTGTTTTGGAGACACAGCAATAAACCAAACAGAAACGTCTCTTGGAATTCATATTCAATTAAGAGGAAATAGAAAGATGGATGGATGGATAGATAGAGATAGAGATGAATAGATGGATGGATAGATAGGTAGATAGATAGATACACAGAAACATAAATAGATAAACCCATTGCCATCTAGTCAATTTTGACTCATAGCGACCCTATAGGACAGAGTAGAACTGCCCTACTGGGTTACCAAGGAGTGGCTGGTGGATTTGAACTGCCAACCTTTTGGTTAACAACCAAGCTCTTAACCACTGCACCAGACAGATAAAATATATTAATTATATGGTGACAGGAGCTACTTAGAAACAATAAAACTGAGAAAAAGACAACTAGAGTTGGGGGGGGTGTGCTTATAATAATAGTTTGGTCTTGAAAGTCCTCACTGAACAAGCAGTATTTGAATAAAGACTTGAACATGATGAGGGAGTGACTCATGTGAATATCTGGGGAAAGAACATTCCAGGTAGAGGGAATAATTATGTAACTGTGAAAAGGCCCTCTGGTGGGACTTTGCCTGGAATGCTAAGGAGCAGCAGGGAGGTGATTGAGGCCTGAGCAGAGTGAGTATGAGTTAAGGTGGAGAGAGATGGTCAAGAGGGTTCAGAGCGCATAGAGCCCCACTGGGTTACTGTAAGAACATCAGGTTTTATTCTGAATGAGATGGGAAACCACTGGGGATACTGAGCAGAGAAGTGGCAAGGCCATACACTTTAACAAGTTGCAAGTTACTCTGCTGATGTGCTAAGAATAGACTGAAGGGGGACAAAGATAGAAATGGGGAGACCAATTAGATGGCTATTGTGATAATCCAGGCAAAGCGTAGTGTTGCTTACAGTAAAGCACAGCAATAAATGTGCAAGTTGGTGAGATCATGAATACATTTTAAAGGTAGAGTCAAAGAATTTGCAGAGAGATTGTTTTCTTTTGTTTTGTTTTTATAAAAGAGCAGATGTTTTCAAGAAATCAGCTCTATTTTTCTTTGATTCTCTCAATTCTTCCATCCTAAGGGACTGGCTGCATCTTCAAACTGCTTTTCTCATGGTAAAAAAATTACTGTTTAATGCTGAATTGATAACCTCCAGGAGAGAAAGAGGGCTTGTCTTTCTCCAACCATTGCCAATGCCCCTCTGAATGAAACCACCACTTAGGTCCACTCACTGTGGTCAGAAGAATATCTTGTACTGAATGATTCAGGCTTGGGTTACTTGAATAACTGTGGCAGGAAATACAGAATTTTCCTGATTGTCTCAACTCAAGTGTTGTTTGCAAAGTGGTCAAAATCACTGCTGCAAAATAGAAACGAAGTAGAATAGGTACTGGCAAGGCTACCACAGTATCTACTACATATACTCTGTGGCTAAAAAGATTTCAACCCATAGACCTATGGTTCCTTATAAATTTAAGTAGATATAAATTCAACCATCACAATATGTTACGTGAAAATCCCTTAAGATGAAAAGAAGTGGATAAACTTTACTTTAAATAAGCAAGATATAGTCATCTAGGTCAGTCAATGATATCTTCAAATCTCCCTTTGGAGAATTTACAATTCCCCATTGTCAATCCCTTTCTCATCTGTTGGGCACACAGAATTGCATACAGAAGAATAAGAAAGGAAGAGAAGGACAGCCTAATCCGATCTGATAATTTAAATCATGAGGTTACTATTTATAGGTAACAGACCAAATTGGCAGTGCCTCAGAGCAGGCTGCCTTAGTAAGCCTCAATATTTCCTGGTTATGCTCTCTTTGTGTTAGTAATCTTTTCATTATATTGATAAGGTTTGGTCTTACTAAATATCTAAGTATAAGAGTGATCTGGAGAATGGTGTTTGAATTTAGTAGCCTGGTCTAAGATGTTAAAAACCACAGTTAACACAAACATAGAAAATGAAAAGAGCCTTAGATCATCTGGACTCACGATATCACAATCCTGTTTTTAACAGGGAATTAAATTTCTATATAAAAACAGCATTGTGTGGTTTGTGTAACTAAACTCTACCTCCTTTAATTATCCTCTAAATCTTAGTAATCTAACTAATTCAATACACATTTTTCTAGTCAAATTGATCAGACTCTCTAAGGCATCTTGAAGACTCTACTCTCACAGTGATTGTAATGGTAGTAAAAACAGTATCACCACCACCAACAGCAACAGCTAACTCATTCACTGTTGATGATGAATCAGGCACTCTTTACATATTTCAAATCACTTCATTCTCACAATCCTATTATTATCCCCATTCCACAGATAGAACTGAGGCACGAAAAAGATTGAGTAACTTACCCAGATTTGAACCCAGATAGTCTCACTCCAGAGTCCTTAATTCTAACTTCTATGCCAATGGAAAACTTTGATCTATTTTACAATTTTTTTTTAATTTCTAGAGTTATTATTGGAAGAAATCAATATTTGTGGTATCTCTGATTCTAAATCTATTTAGTAAAAATCATGAAAGAAAAAATGATATATCTAACATTTTTTAATGTTTTAACTCTTTCATTGCCAAATATTTATGTTTTAAAAAACAAACTGGCTGGCACGTGTTTTCAGTATTGGAATGCAAGTTTAATAATTTAGTGTTTTTAAATGTTTAGTTGGTAATACGGATTTTGAGAAATATGATCTGGCAATACAGTCCACCAATGAGGCTAGTGGCACCGTGGTGCCACCGATCTGTGGCATGATGGTATATCAATGGAAACTAGAGGTATTTATTGCAGACACCTTTCCAAAACAAGCCCATGAGAGCTTCCTAACTATCATACAGGAAAGCCATAATTATGCTTGCAAGTCTTATCACACAGAAATAAAGGGAAAAAAGGCAAATGTTTACAAAACTAACACATCCTGGAAGCATCACCTAACAGTGCTCAACCTATATGACAATGAGGCTCCAACTCCGGTCTGCTGAGCTTCACACATTTCAAAGGGACCTAGCTTGACACTAAATGCATTAGAACCGGAATGCCTTGCCAATGAGTTCCAGGGACATAAAAAGTGGCTGGCAAGCCATTTATGCCAATGGTAACAAAAATGTTGAGAGCTCTGTGTCATTGACTCAGTTGATTTCACCATGTAAAGAAGCCACATTAAAAACGCAGAATTTTTAAAGATATCAATTTTGTTGTCTAAACAGAATCAACTAGATCTAGCAAAATACAGAATAAAGAATTGAATTGCCGTGATAACGGTATTTAAAAAAAAAAGTCCTTGTTGTCAGGTGCCGTTGAGTCATTTTAGACTCACAGTGACCCTATGTGATGAAGAACTGACCTATAGGGTTTTCTTGGCTGTACACTTATACAGAAATGTATCCGTCAGGCCTTTTCTCCCCAGAGCCGCTACGTAGGTTTGGGTTTGAAGTATCAACCTTTCAGTGAGCAGCTGAACGCTTAACCATTTGCACTACAAGGGCTTTATAAAATAAATAGCATACACATTTTATTTTGCGAAGTTTCATTACTTTGCCCTTTATATTTCAGTAAACTGAGAGGAACCATGGTATGTTTGAAAAGATGCTAAGACTCGCATGTTAGTCTTGACTCTGTGTTTTCAATTTCTTTCATTTTTGAAATAAGGAGGGGGAATCAGATTATCTCTAAATTTGTTGTTTATCTCCTATAAGTGGAAAATTGGTGAAATACCTGGAAAAGGTATTTACCTACAGTTTAATTTTATGTGTAGTTAAAACATGGTTATATAATAAAGTCCAGAACACATCTGAATTTATTCACTGAAACTGTTTTCAGATACCGGCAGTCCCCGAGTTATGAATGTCTGATTTCTGTACAACCCATAGTTATGAACCAACATCATAAAGCCTATTATATTAAAACTCTGAGATACATATAATAACAAACGGGTGGTACTTTGTGACGTGCATCAAAACACTAGTATTACTATTACTGTATTGTTATGCTAAAGATGTTTTAGTGTATCTGGAAGCGTTTCTTTAATGTTTTTATGCAAAGAAAGTTATACTATATACTAAGACAAACATTTGACTAACTGACATTAGATATGAAGCATACCTAGCTGCTGTGACTTACCTACAAATTCGACTTAAAGACAGACTTAACTTGTTCATAATCCAGAGGCTGCCTGCAATGTATTAATTATATAGCCTCTTTCTCAGAAAAATTACCACAGGCTAAATTTTCACAGGCAAATTTGGAAAAAATCCGTTGACAACATTCATATTCTAAAAAGAAATAAGACAGCTGTATTGTTTAAAATCGCAACAATGGCTCTCCTTTTTAAGTTGAGCCAATTTGTAATAGGAAGTTCATTTAGCTTCTTGACATAGAGCACAAAAACATCTGTCATTAATTTTTCATTTTTTTTCTGTAAACAAACAAATCCATTATTGTCCAGTGGATTGCTGATCATGTATTCACCTTGATCCAGTGGCTTTGACAACACATTAGACCTCAAAAAAAAAAAAAAAAAAATTCCATTGCCATCCAGCTGATCCTGACTCATAGCAACCCAATAGGACAGAGCAGAACCACCCCATGGAGTTTCCAAGGAGCGGCTGGTGGATTCACACTGCCAAATTTTTGGTTAGCAGCTGAGCTCTTAACCACTATGCCACCAGGGCTTAGACCTCAGGACAGGTAAAATAGACACAGAAGATAAAATATTGACAGAAATTCTGGCTTTTCTCTGACATATTTTGTTTGTTGTTGTAAAAATATAAATAACATTTGCCAGTTCAACATTTTTGACATATACAACTCAGTGAGATCAATTACATCAATCGTGTTGTATTTTATAATACTTATTGAGGATAATAAGTCAAACTTTCAATGCATAAGTAAAGCTCATGATGTCTGAAAATTTTCACTGAAACTTGGAAGCAGCCTTATGAAGAAAAGAACTCTGTATTCTGCATTATGGCCTTGAGTAATCATCCTGGTTGCATCTGTATGTAGCTTGTGGTTTTTTTCATTTAATCTCATCTTCAGATTCCTTATCTATAAAACCAGAATAATGCTCACCACACAGGATTGCTACTATGAATTATTGAGTGAGCAAATATATGTGACTTTCTTAGGAAATAAATACGGTTAAATGAATACAGGTCTGTCTTCTAACCACCAGATTTGTATATTCACCCAACTGCTCAATAATAAAACCAAAAACTGATGTTAATAGACCACTTATTGTGTATAAAGATAAAAAATAAATAGACTTCCCACATTATGGCAGATTGAATTGACATAGAAAAGCC
The DNA here is from genome assembly GCA_030035585.1 of Dugong dugon. NCBI lineage: Eukaryota > Metazoa > Chordata > Mammalia > Sirenia > Dugongidae > Dugong > Dugong dugon. Next base: position 98,964,199 of record CM057462.1, read on the forward strand.
TTCTGCTCAAATATACAGAAACACTTGATAAAATACGGCAACTTTAAAAATACGTAATAAACCTCAAATAGAAGGGATGAAAAAACCCAGAAGACTGAAAAGAAGTAAGCAAGCGCTAAGTCAGTAAAGCTATTAATTGATGTCTTTGCAAATTAGGCAGGTGTTGGGTCAGATATAATCACTAAGGGTTAGGCTTTGTGATTTTAATACACTGGAGGAAGCAGCAGATGAAGCCTTGGACCAGAGTAAGGTAAGGATCTAAAATCTAGATGTCTGTATGAAGGCAATATTCTAGAAGAGCTCACCCTTGTGATAAAATGAGAAAAATAAAGCTCCTACCCTCACCTTGAGCCTTATGGTTTGGGGCTCCATACTGACACTCTGTATTAAAAAAAAAAAAAACACAAATGAAATGTTGCCCAGTCCTGTGCCATCATCATAATAGTAGGTATGTTTAAGCCCACTGTTGTAACCATTGTGTCAATCCATCTTGTTAAGGGTCTTCCTTTTTTTCCCTGACCCTATACCTTACCAAGCATGATGTCCTTCTCCAGGGATTAGTCAATCTTGATAACATGCCCAAATTGAGCAAGACAAAGTCTTGCCATCCTCACTTCTAAGGAGCATTCTGGCTGTACTTCCAAGACAGATTTGTTCATTCTTCTGGCAGTCCATGGTATATTCAATATTCTTCACTGTCATGGATTGAATTATGTCCCCCAAAAACGTGTGTATCAATTTGGCTGGGCCATGATTCGAGTATTGTTTGGTTGTCCTTCATTTTGTGATGGTAATTTTATGTTAAAGAGGATTAGGGTGGGATTGTATAACACCCTCACTAAGGTCACATCCCTGATCCAGTGTAAAGGGAGTTTCCCTAGGGTGTGGCCTGCACCACCTTTTGTCTTACAAGAGATAAAAGGAAAGGGAGCAAGCAGAGAATGGGGGGACCTCATACCACCAAGAAAGCAGTTCCGGGAGCAGAGTGCTTCCTTTGGACCTGAGGTTCCTGCACTGAAGTGCTCCCAGACCAAGGGAGGACTAATGACAAAGATCTTCCTCCACAGCTGACAGAGAAAGCCTTTCCCTGGAACTGACATCCTGAATTTGGACTTGTTCACCCTTCAGCCAAAGATTAGACAGGCCCATAAAACAAAACGACACTAAAGGGACATGCTAGCCCAGGGGCAAGGACTAGAAGGCAGGAGGCAATAGGAAAGCTGGTGATAGAGAACTCAAGGTAAGAAGGGAGAGCGTTGACATGTCATGGGGTTGTTAACCACTGTCATAAAACAATATGTGTACTAACTGTTTAATGAGAAACTAGCTTGTTCTATAAACCACATCTAAAATACAATTAAAAAATATTGGAATACCTTATTCAAAATGCTACAGAAAAATAACTTAATCTAAAATTCTATAGCCAAATAAATTATGAATCAAGAGTGAAGAAATAAACAATCTTTATACAAACTTTAAAACAGTTTGCCACTCATAAGCCTTATTTGAAATAGCCACTAAAGTCTACACTTTAATTTTTAGGAATTCAAATCCAGAAGGAAAGCATGAGATGTAACTAATAATGGTAAGTATAGTAATTGGTATTGGCAAATCTAAATAAGCATTGATTGTATAAAACAACAATAATGATGATAACTAATTTGAGGTTATAAAATCAAGCTGGAACTAAAATACTGGATATTAGCCTGGAAGACTGGAAAAGCAGTTTCAATGTTCTAAAGTCTTTGTATTTATATTTCTGGAATAAGCCAGAAATATAAATAAAGAATAAACTTTTTTAAGTCAAATATTCACTGAAATAATAAAAATGGAAAGAAAATGGTTATGAACATAACTTGAACAATCCAATAAATCATATACTCTGGTCTCAGAAACTGAAAGCATGCTAAGTCCCATAAGCCAGTTATTTTTTAATTATCTAATTTTACATAAAGTAGACTTTTTAGATATTTTTGAAATTCCTCTGTTTGTTTTTCTGCCTTAGGGAACAAATCTGCAGGGCAACTGATGTTCATGCTATTTCTTTTGTCTAAAACACCTACACCACCCATGTGGCCGATTGATTCAGGCACCAGGTAAGGTCTTTTAAAACTTTAGCTTTATACTTTTTTATAGTAATAAGAATTCATGATGCTCCACTAACACATATATTGTTTAATTACAATTGTTAGTGTTTTAAGAAATACATCCTTGTCTTTTATTTGAGAACTTTATTGGAGAAAAATATTATTCTAACCCAAGTATTACATTGATGACTATATTACTATTTTATTCAAAATATATGGTATTTTATGTTTTTGTATATTATGTTCACTGTGTAATCAGAATACAGTATCAATAGAATTAGATATATAAAGTAATCACATAATTTCTCTTAAACTAGGTCCACACAAATACCCGAAAAACCATGCTTTTGACTTTGTGTTAAGAGAATGTATGACTGAAAGTGGATTAAAGTAGGTTGTTTTTTTTTTTTAATCTAAAAACAACAAAAAATCTGGAGATAGGTAGTCCCAGGATTGGTTCAACAGGTGAACAATGACAAGGTTCTGGGTCTTGTCTGTGGTTCTCTTGGCTTTACTGCCTGGTCTCGCATGACTACTGTTCCTGTATGTGACTTCCTCACCTCATACTATTCAAAGTCAGAAGCAAGAGAAGGCAAAAGCTTTTTTTATAGTTGCCTTTCTTTTTTATCAGAAAGGAAAATCTCTCCCAGAAATCCACAGCAAGTGAATCCTCACATTTTATGGCAACACCAAATCCAACAGTGTCAAAATGTACTGGGATCACCAAGGTCCACCTTCCGTTATAATATTGATGATCAGCATCTGAATAAAATTGGGATTCTATTAATAAGTAAGAAGGAAGTAATGACTGAGCATAGGCAACCAACTATCTGCCCATCCTCATCTCTTCTGAGATTGTAATTTAACCCTTCACAACTCTACCAGAATGAAATCTACCACTTTCCACTTTGGATAGCTGGAAATGTTTTTCACATACTTCAGAAAACAAGTAGGTTGTTAATATAAGCCAAGGAGAAAGGGACAAACTACCATAAAAATCAATGTCTCTAAAAATTAGTCACCTGTGCATGATAAGGTGATCTAATCCCATGTATTCAACACTTAGTGAATTAATGGATCAGGACTTTTCTTTTTTTAAATCAAGGGGCCTGATACAAAGCCATCAACATTTTATACTATTACTATACATTTCTTAAAAGAATGAGATTTTAACATAAACAAATAGGAATGTCATAATCTTAAAATGAAAGACAGTGCTACATACTATGGTATATCTACACTGATTATGGGTAAATAGAGAACAGATAGATACACAGATAGATGGATAGATAGATAGGTGATTGATAGATAGATAGAGAGATAGAGAGATAGCCCAACTGTTTTTTAATTTCCCTCTGGACCAGCACTAGTCCTCAGCACAACAGTGTAAGTGAGCTAGGTACGCATTACAAGTATTATCTGAACAAACTGAGGTATTCAAAAGAAATAAAATTCCTTTGTACAAGTCATTCTCCTATCATTTCTCTGTAAATCCAACTCTCATTTCCCAATTAAATCAATCCAACTTTGATACTTTCCTCTTTCTAAATATAATTAAACTCAGTATCTTGTTTTATTCTTATAAATTAATATCTTTCATTCATTTTTTTTATTAGCATCTGTTGACCATAAATTGCATTTAAAGTATGATGGTAGGTGTTTTAGTAATATAATGATGTATAGAACCTGGTCCATTCTGCCAATTACTCTTCCCAGTACACAGTTCAGTCCCGTCAGTTTTCTAAGGTATTAAACCATCTGACACAAAATTTGTCATAGAGGAGAGATTTTTCACCCTAGTTTTCCAGCTTAAGTTCTTTGTGTATTTTATTCTGTGAGTTTGATCTTTGTTGTAATAATGGGTATTTTCTTTGCCACATTTAGGAAAAAAAAACCTCATAATTGTGTCTTTACCATTATGAAAATCCCTTTGTTATTTGATCTGGTAGTTCTTTCACTTACCATAAGTTAAGTTATGGTTTATGTCTGTCTTTCTTAGTAGCCTGGAAACCCTATGAGGACACAGTCAGAACCTACTAGTTCCTCATTGTATTCCCCAGTACCAGCAACAGTGCCTTGATCATTGCGAGAGCCCCATCAGTTTTTTGTTAAAGGAATAAGTGAATAAATGCATAACCATGATCAAGTTTAACTTCCCCATTCTCCATTAAGCAGTTATTGATCTATATTAATGCAATAAATACTCATTTAGCAAAGATTGATTGAGCACGTTACATGGCAGGCAATGGAGAGAAAAAACTCATGAATTCAAGGAGCTTGCAGTACAGTGAAACCTATTTTATTACATGCAATAACTTGATTCTGATTTTTTAAAAAGGCACCTGTAGTCTCTAATGTGGCTAATCATTCATTCATACCACTCCCCAGACGTTATTTTTATTTAAATATTTTAAATACAACTTAAATCTAATAAAATTGCTTTAAACCCCACACGTCTGTCAGTTTGAAATACTGTGCTGGTTTGTGTGTTGCTGTGATGCTAGAAGCTATGGCACCAGTATTTCAAATAACAGAAGGGTAACCCATGGTGGACAGGTTTCAGCCGAGCTTCCAGACTAAGACAGACTAGGAAAAAGGACCCTGCCATCTAGTTCTGAAAAATTTAGCCAGTGAAAACCTTATGAATAACAGCAGAACACTGTTTGATATAGTGCCATAAGATAAGCCTCTCAGATTGGAAGGCACTCAAAATACAATTAGGGAAGAGCTGCCTCCTTAAAGTAGAGTTGACCTTAATGAAGTGGATGGAGTCAAGCTTTCAGGATCATCATTTGGTTATGTGGCACGACTCAAAATGAGAAGAAACAGCTGCAAACATCCAATAATAATCAGAACGTGGAGTGTATAAAGTATGAGTCTATGAAAATTAGAAGTCATCAAAAATGAAATAGAATGCATAAATATTGATATCCCAGGTATTAGTGAGCAGAAATGGACTGGTATTGACCACTTTGAATTGGATAATCATATAGTCTACTATACCAGGAAGAGGAATGGCATTGCATCGATCGTCAAAAAGAACATTTCAAGATCTATCCTGAAGTACACTGCTGTCAGTGATAGGATAATATCCACACACGTACCAGAAAGACCAGTTAATACGACTATTATTCATATTTACGCATCAACCACTAAGGCCAAAGATGAAGAAATTGAAGATTTTTACCCATTTCTGCAGTCTGAAATTGATCAAAAATGCATTCAAGATGCATTGATAATTACTGGTGATTGGAAAGTGAAAGTTGGAAACAAAGAAGGATCTGTAGTAGGAAAATATGGCCTTGGTGATACAAACAATTCCAGAGATTACATGACAGAATTTTCCAAGATCAACAATTTCTTTATTGAAAATACCTTTTTTCAACAACATAAATGGCAACTGAACATGTGGACCTTGCCAGATGAAATACAAAGTACTCAAATAGACTATATCTGTGGAAAGAGACAATGGAGAAGCTCAATATCATTAGTCAGAACAAGGACAAAGGCCAACTATGGAACATACCATTGATTGTTCGTATGCAAGTTTACGATGAAGCTGAAGAAAGTTAGAACAAATCCATGAGAGCCAAAATACAACCTAGAGTATATCCCACCTGAATTTAGAGATCATTTCCAGAATAGATTCGACACGAGGAACGCTAATGAGCAAAGACCAAACGAGTTGTGGAATGACGTCAAGAACATCATACGTCAAGAAAGCAAGAGGTTATTAAAAAAACAAGAAAAAAAGAAAAGACCAAAATGGATGCCAGAAGAGACTCTGCAAGTTGTTCTTGAATGTAGAGTAGCTAAAGCAAATGGAAGAAATGATGAAGTAAAAGATCTGAACTAAAGATTTCAAAGGGCGGCTTGAGAAGACAAAGTAACGTATTATAATGAAATGTGCAAAGACATGGAGTTAGAAAACCAAAATGGAAGAACAGCTCAGCATTTCTCAAGCTTAAAGAACTGAGGAAAATTCAAGCTTCAAGTTGCAATATTAAAGGATTCTATGGGGAAAATATTAAACAACACAGGAAACAACAAAAGTAGATGGAAGGAATACACAGAGTCACTATACCAAAAAGAACTGGTCAGTGTTCAACCATTTCAGGAGGTAGCATATGATCAAGAACTGAAGGTACTGAAGAAAGAAGTCCAAGCTGCACTGAAGGCATTGACAAAAAACAAGTTTCCAGGAATTGATGGAATACCAATTTAGATGTTTCAGCAAATGGATGCAGTGCTGGAAGTGCTCACTCATCTCTGCCAAGAAATTTGAAGGACAGTTGCCCAGCCAACTGACTGGAAGAGATCCATATTTGTGCCCATTCCAAAGAAATGTGATCCAACAGAATGTAGAAATTATCGAACAATATCATTAACACCACACACTAGTAAAATTTTGCTGAAGATCATTCAAAAGCGATTGCATGATCATGGACAGGGAATTGCCAGAAATGCAAGCTGGATTCAGAACAAGACATGGAACCACAGATATCATTGCTGATGTTAGATGGATCTTGGCTGAAAGCAGAGAACACCAAAAAGATGTTTACCTGGGTTTTATTGACTATGCAAAGGCATTCGACTGTGTGTATCATAACAAATTATGGATAATATTGCGAAGAATGGGAATTCCAGAACACTTAATTGTGCTCATGAGGAACCTGTACATAGATGAAGACACAGTTGTTTGAACAGAACAAGGGGATACTGGGTGGTTTAAAGTCAGGAAAAGTGTCCATCAAGATTGTCTCCTTTCACCATAACTATTCAATCTGTTTGCTGAGCAAATAATCTGAGAAACTGGACTGTATGAAGAAGAATGGGGCATCAGGACTGAAGGAAGACTCATTAACAACTTGTGATATACAGATGACACAAACTTCCTTGCTGAAAGTGAAAAGGACTTGAAGCACTTATTGATGAAGATCAAAGACTACAGCCTTCAGTATGGATTACACCTCAACATAAAGAAAATATAAATCCTCACAACTGGACCAATAAGCACATCATGATAAATGGAGAAAAGACTGAAGTTGTCAAAGATTTCTTTTTACTTGGAGCTACAATTAATGCCATAGAAACAGTAGTCAAGAAATCAAAGTGCACTTTGCCCTTGGAAAATCTGCTGCAAAAGACCCCTTTAAAGTGTTAGAAAGCAAAGATGTCACTTTAAGGACTAAGGTGTGCCTGACCCAAGCGATGGTATTTTCAGTCGCCTCATGTGCATGTGAAAGCTGGACAGTGAATACAGAGGACCCAAAAAGAATTGGTGCCTTTGAATTATGATGTTGGCGAAGAATATTGAATATACTATGGACTGCCAGAAGAATAAACAAATCTGTCTTGGAAGAAGTACAGCCAGAATGCTCCTTAGAAGCAAAGATGGTGAGACTTTGTCTCACGTACTGAGGGCATCTTATCAGGAATGACTGGTCCCTGGAGAAGGACATCATGCTTGGTAAAGTAGAGAGTCAGTGAAAAAGAGGAAGACCCTCACCAGATGGATTGACACAGTGGCTGCAGCAAAAGGCTCAAGCATTAACGATTGTGAGGGTGGTGCCGGACTGGGCAATGTTTTTTTTCTGTTGTACACAAGGTTGTTGTGAGTTTGAACTAACTCAATGGCACCTAGCAACAACAACAATACATAATACTTTCCCATTAAGAAATCAGGAGGGGAATAGAGAAGCTGGATCATAGAGTTTGAAAGTGAAATAGTTATCCAAGGGGTAGTCAGGCCCCTGTGTGATATCGTTTGCTAACAGAGTGGAAGCTGGGGAATTGCAAGCATGGAAAGCACATCTAAAGTGTAAAAATAAAAATCACAGTAACATAGATAATAATCATTTCTAATCAAGATGTTAGCATCCATAAAAAATGCAAAAGCAACCCAAGGTTGAGAAGGGACAGTGTTGACATGTCATTGGGGTTGTTAACCATTGTCATAGGGCAATATGTGTACTAACTGTGTAATGAGAAACTATTTGTTCTGCAAACCTTCATCCAAGGTACAAAAAAAAAAAAGAAAGAAGCAAACATAATTATCTATTGAGATCAAACTGACAACAGCGACTCAAAAGGTTTGATGGGAAGCCTAGGGGGCAGTGAGTTGAAGATAGTGGTGATGGAATAGTTTGGAAAAGGATAGTGAGAATAGCAGCACAACTGGAAGAATGTAATCAATGTCACTGAATTGTACATGTGAAAACTTTTGAAATGGTGTAACTTTGGCTATGTATATTTTCACAAAAAAAAAAAAAAAAAAAGGTCCTCCAAGGTTGAGAAGGGAGAGTGTTGACATGTCGTGGAGTTGTTAACCAATGTCTAAAACAATATGTGTTCTGACTGTTTAATGAGAAACTATTTGTTCTGTAAACCTTCATCTAAAGTACAATAAAAAAATTTTTTTTTAAATGAAAAAGCGACAATTTTAATTTGGATATGTGGTGTTTTTGATATTTTTCTGCAAATATCCTACCCTTGCTACAAGGACTTACTCACATCTCTTCCAAGAAGTCTTCAGTGAAGTCTCCAGCTAGAAGTAATCCTATCTACTTCACAGAATTGTTATGAAGACCAAGAGAACAAACGTGTGTGTATAGGGGGGCAAATTCTGAACTATAAAGAATTAAACAACCATTCATTCATTAATTCTTTAATTCAATAAATATTTATTGATCACTTACCATGTGCCAGATTTCTTCCAGGAAAAAAAAATATATGAATTATGAAACAGAGAAAATCTCTTATGAAGATTACTTTATAGTGGGAGAAACTGACAATGAACAAGATAAGTAAAACATTATGTTTAAACCTAAGTGCTTAGGAGAATAAACTAAACAAGAAAGAAATAAATGAAGTACGTGTGTATGTGGATTTGGAAGGTGGTTAAAATTTAGATATAGGATCACTATGAAAGGTCTTATTGAGACCGTGATTTTTGAGTAGCAATCTGTTAGTAAGAGGGTGAATTATGTAGAAATCCAGACAAGAAGCAATTCAGAAAGAAGGAAGAGAAAATACAAATGTCCAAAAAAAGGATTGTTTTTTGGAATATTGGAGAAATAGTGAGGAGGCTAGTATGTCTAGAGCAAGTGATGACAGGCAATGAGTAGAGAATGAGACCAAGGAGTCACAGGAGACTAGATCATGTAGATCATATAAGTACTTCATTATCAAAAATATCAATGAGTTAGTAGTAATTAGTTTTTATAATTAACAATAAATAAATATTTCACTACTTGAGCCCTCCCAGTGCGCTTTAATGGCACCTCCTTAATGATTCTTCTTATTCTTTTCCTTGTACCTGTGACTTTTCTTGTCTATTATAATATTAAATCTTATTTATTATTGTGTACCTTACAACGTTACATTCAACAAATTGCTGCCCATAGAAATATGTGACTAAAACTCAAATGGTGAAACTGACGTTTATTGGTGTTTTCATCATAAACAAATGGCTGAAAACTTTGGATCCACTTTCACATCATCCACGGCAGAATTTGGTGAAATTTTAGAAATTTTATTTAGTCATAATCCAAACACCTGACAGTTGATCCTGTTTAGAAAATGAAGTTCTCCAAATTGGTTTTGGGACTATCAATGTTCTATAAAAGTTTCCCAGATGATGTATATTCATTTAATAAGGCAACAAACATTATTCAGTGACTATCATATGCCAAGCATTATGCTAGGCTACTAGGATACAGTGGTGAATATCTGTTAGACATTATCCCTGCCCACATAAAATTTATACTCTAGTGCAGAAAACAATCATTTGTGGTCATAATGCTTTTGATATGAAAATGGCTGCTTTTCTTCTAAGCAAAATTAACATTTAAATACGAAAGTTAATGGTAAATATCATTTAAGGAAACTTTACTATTTTCCAAGCAAATGTTAAGCATTATTTTGTAGGTAGTATTTTATTTAATCTTCATACAATCTAAAGAAGTAGATACCATTCCTATTTTATAGATGAAGACACTGAGGAACACTGTCTGGCAGAACCAGGATGTGAACATAGATCTACCTAACTTCAGTGCCCTGCTCTTAATCTCACAGCCAGTGTGTCTCCAACTGACTATCTCTTTAGTATATCATCTGGATTTGTGTTATTCTTCTTATTAATGAGTTTTGCAAGACAGGGAGAAGGATGGCTTCTTCACGGCTTGTCATATTTCAGTTCCTCCATGATGCCTGGAACTATAAATGTCCTTACAACATCCAAGTTACCAGATGTTACTTGATGAGACATTGAAAATGAGTATGTGAGTGTCCATCATTCAAGAGGACAATTATAAAGAGTATAAGTATCTCTTATATTAGAACTACTCAAAGATAACCTGAGGACATGAAATTTTGATGAGGGTAATATCCAGTTATTAGCTTCTATTTCAAGGTTTTTTGTGAGTGTGTGTGTGTGTGTGTGTGTGTGTGTGTGTGTGTTCCTTCATAAACCCAGATTCTGTCTTAGTTACATAGTGCTGCTATAACAGAAATACCACAAGTGGATGGCTTTAATAAACAGAAAATTATTCCCTCACAGTTTAGGAGACTAGAAGTCCAAATTCAGGGCACCAGCTCTAGGGGAAGGTTTTCTCTCTCTCTCAGCTCTGGTTGAAAGTCCTTGTCATCAATCTTCCCCTGGGTCTAGAAGTTTCTCAGAGCAGGGTCCCTGGGTTCAAAGGATGCACTCCACTTCTGGCTCTTCTTTCTTGGTGGTAAGAGGTCCCTCAATCTCTGCTTGCTGGTTTAATCTCTTTTATATCTCAAAAGAGAATGACTCAAGATACAACTTAATCCTATAGATTGTATCCTGACTCATTAACATAATTACCTCTGATCCTGCCTCATTAACATCATAGATGTTAGGATTTACAACACTTAGGGTAATTACATCAGATCATAAAATGGAGGATAATTACATAATATTGAGAATCATGGCCTGTCTAAGTTGACACGTATCTTGGGGGACACAGTGCAATCCATAACATTCCACACTTTGGTCTGTAAAAATTCATATCCTTGCCACATGTAAAACACTTTCACCCCATCATATCATCACAAAAATCTTAAATCAACTCCAAGTCCAGATTCCATTCTGGGGCAAAATGCCTCTTCATCTGTGAACCTGTGAAATCTAGGATACAAGTTATCTGCTTCCAAAGTACAATGGTGGAACAGGCACAAGGTAGATATTTCCATTACAAACAGGAGAAATTGGAGGGAAAGAAGGAATAATGGGCACTAAGCAAGTCAGAAATCCAGCAGAACGTTTTACATTAATTCTCAAGCCTTGAAAATAATCCTCTGTTATCTAAAACCATCTAGGCACTGGCCCTGCCCTCCTGACTCTGGGTATTGGCCATGCTCTCCCAATTCTGGTAGAGGCTCCTTGGCCCTGGGCTTCAGTTCTGCTTTCCAGGCCCACTGGGGCAGAATCTTTTCTCTCTTGGCTTTGGGTGGCCTCATTCTGCTAGTACAACTGAGTGACAATCCCATCCCCTCCGCACTGGCAGGCCCCGTTCTTCCGCCCCTTAGGCATGGCAGCCCCACTCTCTCAGCTTTGGGCAGTGGATTCAGCTCCATCCCTCTGACACTCATGAAAGGCAGCCTCACACTCTAGAACCAAGTTGGTGAAGATCTAACTCTTTGAATCCTAGAGGCTGTGGCCCCACTCTTTGAGACCCAGGAGGCCGTGGTCCCACCCTTGGAGACCCCAGAGGTTGTGGTCCTACCTTTTGAGACAGACACAGCTCTGCTTCCCATACTCCTGTCTCTGCAGCTTCTGCTTCCTGGTTCCTTGGCCTCTTGGGCCTCTTGGCCCCTCAGTCCTCTTGGGCCGACCCAGACTCAGCCTATTCAGGCAAGCGTTACAAAGTTCTTTAACGCTATCTATAAGTGTCTGGAGGCACCCTACTCTGCCAGGAGGCCTCCTGCCCGAAGGCATTCAGCTCTATTGCTCAGCTGCTCAGCTCCTGCACCATCTCACACCAGTGTCTTGGTTCTGCTGCTGCTGTTTCTATGCCACTACTTCTCACCGTCTGCACTGTCTCTGGTGCTACAGCTCTCCTCACTTCCTTCTGAGCTCTCACAAGATTGCCTTTAACATCCATAATTCCACCAACAATCTCTTCAAGGCAATCTAGCTTTTTACTATTAGGCACCTTAAAACTCTGCCAGCCTCTGTCTATTACTCAATTCCAAAATGGCTTCCACATTTTGGTATGTGTTAGAACAGCACCACACTCTCGGTGCTCACTCATCTATGATTAGAAATTTGGAAGACAGCTACTTGGTGAACTGACTGGAAGAGATCCATATTTGCACCCATTCCAAAGAAAGATGATCCAACAGAATGCAGAAATTATCAAATCATATCATTAATATCACACACAAGTAAAATTTTGCTGAAGATCATTCAAAGAAGTTGCAGCAGTACACTGACAGGGCACTGCCAGAAATTCAAGCCGGATTCAGAAGACAGATATCATTGCTGATGTCAGATGGATCTTGGCTGAAAGCAGAGAATACCAGAAAGATGTTAACCTGTGTTTTATTGACTATGCAAAGGCATTTAACTGTGCGGATCATAACAAATTATGGATAACATTTCGAAGAATGGGAATTCCAGAACACTTAATTGTGCTCATCTGAAACCTGTACACAGATGAAGCAGTAGTTCACACAGAACAAGGTGATACTGTGTGGTTTGAAATCGGGAAGAATGTGTGTCAAACTTGTATCCTTTCACCATACTAATTTAATCTGCATGCTGAGGAAATAATCAGAGAAGTCAGACTATATGAAGAAGAGTGTGGCATTAGGATTGTAGGAAGGCTCATTAAAAACCTGTGGTATGCAGATGACACAACCTTCCTTGCTGAAAGTGAAGAGAACTTGAAGACTTACTAATTACAGCCTTCAGTATGGATTACACCTCAACAGAAAGAAAACAAAAATCCTCACAACTGGACCAATAAGCAACATCACGATAAACAGAAGGGTTAAAGTTGTCAAAGCTTTCATTTTACTTGGATCCACAGTGAATGCTCATGGAAGCGGCAGTCAAGAAATCAAATGAATAATTGCATTAGGCAAATCTGCTACAAAAGACCTCTTTCAAGTTTTAAAAAGCAAAGATGTCAGTTTGAGGACTAAGATGAGCCTGACCCAAGCCATGGTGTTTTCAATCGCCTCATATGCATAGGAAAGCTGGACAATGAATAAGGAAGACCGAAGGAGAACTGATGCCTTTGAATTATGGTGTTGGCAAAGAATACTGAATATACCATGGACTGCCATAAAAAGAACAAATTTGTCTTGGAAGAAGTACAGCAAGAATGCTCCTTAGAAGTGAGGATGGCGAGACTTTGTCTCAAGTACTTTGGACATGTTTTCAGGAGGGGTCAGTCCTTGGAGAAGGACCTCATGCTTGGTAAAGTAGAGGGTCAGTGAAAAAGAGGAAGACCCAAAACAAAATGGACTGGCACAGTGGCTACAATGATGGTCTCAAGATACCAACAATTGTTAGGATGGCACAGGACAGGGCAATGTTTAATATTTTTGTACATGGAGTTGCAGTGAGTTGGAACTGCCTCAACACCAACAGCTAAAATCAACAACGATATCATACATAGATTAATTGTAAGCATATAATTTAAATTATTATGTCCTAAATGAACAACATGTGTTTTTGAGAACTCCGAAAGACTTAGTTTGTTCCTCTGTTCTCTAAAATGAAGTAAGAACTGCCGAAATCTTTAAAGAAAATGCTTTTATGTCAGAGTTTTATGAGGGGGTTAATAATGAGTTTCCCTGATAGGCACTTTGTCCCCATGTACAACAATCATATTCTAGTCCCCATTGCCCAGCCTAAGAAAAATGTAGAACAACTCATTTTATATTCTTATATGAGTATTCTCCATAGGTGCACAGATTTTTCTTAGGAGTTTTAGGTTCTCCCAAGCTTTGTGAGGTATATAGGAAACTGCTGCTTAGGTTACTATACGATAGTGATTTTCCACATACATCATCAGGGACTTGGAAATATCTCCTCCTTTTTGAAAACTTTCCTGACCATCCCACTTAACGATCTCTCAAAATAAACCCTGTTGATACTGTATTCATCCAGAACTGGCCCTTTTATGTCTTAAATTATTATTAACTTTTTCATATATACAATCCACATGTAATTTGCCCTTCATCCTCATGGGCTGATTATTGTTTTTTAATTGTGCTTTAAGTGAAAGTTTACAGTTCAAGTAGGTTTCTCATACAAAAGATTATACACATTGCTATGTGACCCTAGCTGCTCTCCTTATAATGTGACAGCGCTCTCCCTCCTTTCCACCCCAGATTTCCTGTGTCTGTTCAACCAGCTTCTGTCCCTTTTTGCCGTATCATCTCACCTCCAGACAGGAGCTGCCCATTTAGTCTCATGTATCTACTTGAGCTAAGAAGTGCTCTCTTCACCAGTATCATTTTATGTCCCATAGTCTAGTCTAGTCTTTGTCTGAAGAGTTGGCTTTGGGAATGGTTTCAGTTCTGGGCTAATGGAGAGTCTAGGGGCCATGTCTTCTGGAGTTCCCTCCAGTCTCAGTAAGACAATTAAGTCTGGTCTTTTTAGTAGAATTTGAGTTCTGCACCTCACTTTTCTCCTGCTCTGTCAGGGATTCTCTGTTGTGTTCCCTGTCAGGGCCTTAATTGGTGGTAGCCAAGCACCATTTACTTCTCCTGATCTCAGGCTGATGGAGTCTCTGGTTTATGTGGCCCTTTCTGTCTCTTGGGCTAATATTTTCCCTGTGTCTTTGGTGTTCTTCATTCTCCTTTGCTCCAGGTAGGTTGGGACCATTTGATGTATCTTAGATGGCCGCTTACTAGCTTTTAAGACCCCAGATGTTGTGGGCTGATTTTGTCTCACTCTTCCAGAAGCTGGTATGTAGTCTTTAGTCCCTGGTATGTAGCTGCTTGCTGTAAGAAACCCAAGAACAATCAACAGTCCCTCAGTTTAGTTTTGTAAAAATTTGTTGGAATCATAGACTTGAATCATATATTGCTGTGCATAGAATTTCACTCCCATAATCTCACAGGTGATTTTTCTCCCCAAACTTTCTTATTCCCTGGAATCTATGCACCAAATAGTACCCCATATCCTAGTGTCTAGTTTTCCCTTAGCTTTCCGGGTCGTATCAGTTGTCAGCACTACCACTGCCCACATTCTTTTGGCAGAATAATGTATCCAGTATCTGCTTCTACCTCCAACTCTCATACCCATACCCATTCCAGTCCTCAGAAAAATAATAACAATAAGCCTATCTAAAGGAATCATCCCATTTTAGAAAACAATAAAATCAAAACCAAACCCTTTGCCTTCGAGTTGATTCCAACTCGTAGCAATCCTATAGGTCAGAGTAGAACCGCCCCATAGGGTTTTTAAGAAGCAGCTGGTAAATTTGAACTGCCAACATTTTGGCTAGCAGCCGAGCTCTTAACCATTGTGGCACCATGGCTCCAATACGAGTTTTAAATAATTTGCAAGGATTTGTATATATTTCATCCCTCCCCTCATTGGATAGAACATATGTTGAGAAATTGCACTCTACTTCTGTATGTCATACATAGTTTCTTTCTCTAGGTAAGCACTCTACTATATCTTATTTTGGTTTATTTAAATAGAACTGATCATCTAGGAGAATAAATTAGTAAAAAGAAGATTTCTTTATCACTGATGCTTCTGGAAAGGGGAGTATTATTGGTTTTTGTGTTACTAGAAGCGGGGAATCTAGTAGCCCATTTTTGTCAGAAGTTTTTCAAACAACATCTATGTGAGCTCACTGAACTTGGAGATGCTGGAGGTCAGGGACTTGATCTATTTCCTCTTTATCCTGAAAAGTCATGGGAATTGAGAAATATGGATTAATAAACAATCATGGATGCAGTTTATGAAAGATAAGCCTTGCTGGGCTGCTCTGCTATGTGGCAAGGAAAGCAGGGCAAGGATGCTGAAATAGGAGGAGCAAGGGTACATGCACATGCCTGTCTTTAAGAGCTTACCTATGGGCACTTTGATTTAACTTGCCTGAGAGGTAATTATGCAAGTCTGAGGCAAAAAAGCTTGGGGGTCTTGTGGTAACATCATCAGAGAGCAGCTGTCAGGAGGTGGTATATCAGAGCATAGCTGGTTGGAGGTAGAAATAATCGGTTCCTCCTTCAGAAACAAACAAAAATAATTTAAAATGAAGCACCTTCTTGATGCTAAGACCTTCTCAGCATTATCCTGGGACAAGCCACCAGATATTGGAATCAACCGTATAGATTATCGAATAAACTTCCTTATGTAGCTTGAGCTTCTGACCTTCTATCTGTTCTCTAAGAGACTCAGATGCCCAAGCCAGTCACCGTCAGTCTGGGAGTCTTGATATTATAATTTATATTCTTCATTTCACTTAAAAGAGTGTTTCACACACAAATTTAAGTGGATTGAATATCACTTTATACAATTAATCATAAGTTTAGTGAAAGCAACCCATTGTTGTCAAGTCAATTTCGACTCATAGCGACCCTATAGACCAGAGTAGAACTTCCCCATAGGGTTTCCAAGGAGGGGCTGGTGGATATGAACTGCCAGCCTTTTGGTTAGCAGTCGAACACTTAGCCACTGCACCACGAGGAAGCTGTGGATGTGCAGTGGTTAAGTGCTACAGCTGCTAACCAAAAAGTTTGCAGTTTGAATCCACCACTTGCTCCTTGGAAACCCTATAGGGCAGCTCTACTTTGTTCTACAGGCTAGCTATGAGTTGGAATCAACTCGATGGTGATGGATATTTTGGTTTTGTTTTAGTGAAGGTAGAATTTAAAAACAGAAATCAAAAAGAGCTGGGTTTTTTAGTCATTTTTATAGACATCAACAAATGACATACAATTTCAAAGAAGTAGACATGTTAACTGGTGTGGTCAAAAAAATGGTGGAGTATAAATTTAAAAAAAGAAATTTTTACTTAGATCATCTTGGTATAGATTATAGTTACAAAGATATTTAAACACACATTGTGGCTAACATAAGCAAGCAGTTAAATTTTAAATTACAGAATTTTTGTTGTAGTAACTCTACTACCTATGTGAAGTTTTGATGTACTTCAGGGAAGTAAAATAACCTCTTTAAATTTAATTTTAGCATAAGCATGAAAATCTTAAATTAACCAAGTGTGTACTTTAGAGAAACAAAGAAATCTCTATAGATATTTAGAGATATACAATACATGAAGTGTAAATGCCAATGGTAAAATCTTCTTGCTCTTCTTAGACGTGCATTTAACATCTATGTTAGTGGCTGTATCCTGATCCAGTACCAATTTATATAGTGAAAGCAAAAACCACCCCCACTGCTTTAATATTGTGAATAAATTGCATTCATAATGATTTTCACATTATCTATTCATTTTCATCACTACCAGATTCTTATTATTTTGAAATGCTTTATAATACATACAGAAATCACTGTAGAGAAACAAATACTATGCATTTTTATTTGAAATCAAATATCAAGCTTAAAACAAAATGACTTACAGGGAACTCCATTTAACTTTCTTTTCTTATGCAGGAACAAATACACAAATAACCCAAGCTCAGAGATACTAGTGGATAGCGTTTTCAAGCAATGAAACTACAAAAATGTTATTGAGTTTGCAGATTACACAATGTGAACTGTCAGTGTCTGATGGGAAGAATAAGGTTATCAAAAACCCTTTGGCTGTATCTATGTAACACCAAATTCCTGTCCCAAAACTAAAACATACCTTTCAATCAACTGGGTGGAAAAGTTAGTTAATCGATGTGGTTAAATCCAGGAGAATCCAGAACGATATCAGCGATTCTCAGATCTGTGACTTTTCCTTGGGAGAAATCACAAGGAGCTAGGAATGGGAGTAGTGGGGGTATGTAATGAACTGAGGAAACATCGACACCTTTTCCTTTTCCCACTACAGTCTCATGGGACTTGACTAAAAGCTGATTTGATTTTTCTATGGGGAAGATTTTGGTTTCTATATTCATGCTCAATTTATGGTTATTTTCTTGACACATAAATAAAATATGATGGAACAAGGGAATCCTGTCCATTTATAGATATTAAGACAGACCCTTTGCGTTTCAAACTTTTATAAAAAGGCATAATGCTTCACCTTAATTCAATAAGTATTGAAGATACATAAATAAATGATGTTTTGTTTTCCTATTAGATTGGGAAGATTTAAAAGATAATCGATATCCAGCAACAACAATGGTGTGAAAAAACGGGAATTCTGATACACTATTGGTGAGAACGTGAATTAGTTAAAATTCAGGGAAGACATTTTGGTACAATCTATCAAATTTTAGTAAATTTATATCTTTTATATTATCAATACTATTTCCAAAAATATCTGCTATAAAAGTCTTACATATGAACATAAAGACATATGTACAAGTCTATTAATTACAAAATTGTTGCAATAAAGAAAAAAAATTAACTGCTATGGATTGAATACAAACTAAATCCATTGCCATCAAGTCAATTCTGACTTGATGGGGCAGAGTAGAACTGCCCCATAGGGTTTCCAAGCCTCTAATCTTTACCAAAGCAGACAGCCACATCTTCCTCCCACTGAGAAACTGGTGGGTTCAAACCGCCAGCCTTTTGGTAAGCAACCCAGCGCTTAACCACTGTACCACCAGGGATCCTTATATGGATTGAATACCAAAAACCAAACCCATTGTTGTCGAGTCGATTCTAACTCATGACAACCCTATAGGACAGAGTAGAACTGGCCCACAGGGTTTCTAAGGAGTGGCTGGTGGATTTGAATTGCTGACCTTTTGGTTAGCAGCCATAGCTCTTCAGCACTGCACCACCAGGGCTCAAAGATATGTTAAAATCCTAACCCCAAGCAAGACCTATGAATGTTACCTCAGTTTGAAGTATGGTATTTGAAGATGTTATGTTCAAGATAAAATTCTCAGCCTATCCATATTGTAAAAATTAATATGGTGGGGACACCAAGGGTGTGGCTGAACGTCTGTTTGCTAAAGAGTTTAAGTTTATGACTTGCGGATTTAATCAACCATCTAGGCAGAAATGCTGCCAACTGAGACTGAAAGAAGCAGAAACAGGATGAAATGAAGTAAGACTGTCAGACAACTTGGATTCTACTGGCAGGAAATGGGCCAATGAGGCTGCTTATCTGTGAACACCTTCTGTCCTTCAAGAAAAGGGAAAAAATTATTCTGGGAACAGTTCAGAGGCTGGTAGTTCAGAGGTGGCAGAATGCCCACCACCCAGGTGGGCCTAGAGGACAGAGGATTATTTTCAAGCCTCAAAACCTAGTGGAAGGGTTCACATGATTCCCACAGGTAAAGCCCAGCTGAAATGAGCTCATATTCCAAGGAAATATACCAGCATGAGTAAGCAGCAGGGAAAAATAAGTCAACACCCAAAATTGGATCCTATAAACTTCAAATATTGAAATTATTAGATATAACATGTAATAGAAAACAGTGATTCAAAAACATGACCAAGAAACATGATGTTTTCAGAAAAGATTAGAAAATTTTGATATATAACTAAATAGAACCTCTTGAAATTTTAAATGTAATCAGTGACATTAAAAATTCAATGGTGGATTAAACATCACATTAGCTAGTTGAGAGACAATTATTCAACCAGAAGATAAAGCCACAAATCTATGCAAATGTAGTCAGAGGGACAAAGAGAAAAATATTAAAGTGATGTTAAGAGATAAGGATAATATGAATGCTAAAGAAAACAATATAGAAAATGTGGAAGAAACAATGTATAAAGAGATAATGGCTAATTTTTTCCAAAATTAATTTTGAATCTCTAGCAGCATAAATAAAAGGAAATCCATGCCTAAACACACAGTACCTCAAAGACAAAGAAATGGTAGTCAGACAGCAGACATTTCAATAACAACAATGAAGGCCAAAAGCTAGTAGAATAATAGATTTGAAATGCTGAAGGATAATTGTCAACCTTGAATTGTATACCAGCTAAATTACTATTCAAGAGTAAGGTTAAAAACAGTCATTTTGATCTCACCTAAAAAGACTGGAAGTTTAGATTTTTATATTTATAGATTATAAGATATTAATTAAGTCCAGACTATTGGGGAGAAAATTTTACTGAAATAAAATGTTATTCTGAATACAAATCCATCTTTACCTGTTTAATTTTAAACAAACACTACCTTTTCTGATGATAAAATTGAGATGGTTTTAAAGACATAAAATTAGATAATAGAAAGTAGTATATATTTGTATAAGTAATTCTTGTTAATCAATAATATCAGTTCCCTAACTTGAAATTTGATTAGATTCTATGCTAAACATCATTATTCTGGAGCACATTAAAATATCCTGCTAAGATTTATATGCTGAAAGCCATTGCTTTGACCTTGGAGCCAGAAAACTAATGAGACCTAATAGAAGAGTGCTTGGCTCCTGACAATATACGTCAAAATTACCCCATCCTGCTTTTACTAAATTTGGTAAAATCATCGAATTGTTGAATTTACTGTATTTGCCACCGAATATTTGTCTGCTGTCAGACAAATAGCCTGGCAAGATTATGTAAACTATAAAAGATGAAAAAAAAAAAAACTTGTGAAACAAAATTGTTGAAGTTATCACCATTTAGTATATTTTACCATAGTCAAATTAGTATTAAATCCTATTCTAATTATATTTATCTCCATCATTTCAATTTAAGTTTAGATGTGGTCTTCCATTATAAACAAAATTGTAATCATGATATTGCACTGGCTATGGCTATTTTTCCATCATTAAATGGGAAGACATTCTTTCCGAAGAATTATCTTTCTAGACCAAAGCAAATTCCTGACATTGTAATTGAGGTCCCAAGACTTGTGTTATGTAAGAAAATGATTGTAGATGAGCCAATGTAGCACCATCATATTGACCACAACAAGACACTATTCCAGATGTGATTTGGAAACAAAAGGGCTGTTAGAAGGAATTAATTATAGCTAATTTATAAGTTATACATCTAAATGTATGAAAAAAGAGAAACAAAGCAATAAATATTTTTTGCCCTAACTTTGAAGGGGAGATAATTGGTGTTTCTAAACTGACTTGTATAGCCAGAAACAATTCTGTATGTAATTCACAGATTCTTGGATTAAATGATTATATCATTTAAGGGATAACACGTATAAGCTTTAAATTGTGTGTGTGTGTGTACATGTAACCTGAACACTGGTTAGTTGTACAGTTTGGATTACTATACTAGCAGACCACTGGAATTTCTTCAGTAGTTTATAGCTGTCATAAAAAAAATTGCTAGAGAAACTTTAGTTTCCTACCTGCTTTTTAAAATAATTCCTAACTCTTCAAATTAATAATAACATACTCAATGAGTTTTAAGAACATGGGATAATACAATTTTAGAATTAGAAAGAACTTTAGATTACTTTTGAAACCCTGGTGGTGTAGTGGTTAAGAGTTCGGCTGCTAAGCAAAAGGTCGACAGTTTGAGTCTACCAGGGGCTCCTTGGAAACCCTGTGGGGAAGTTCTACTCTGTGCAATAGGGTCGCTATGAGTCAGAATCTACTTGGCGGCAATAAGTTTTTTTAGATTACTTTAACTATATAATACTAATTTTAGAATGAAGAAATGTGTTTTAAATGTTTTATATAGTTATGAAACTACCAACAGATAGCATAGAAGCTCTTAGGATATTTTTACACTGTAAAGTATTGGTGAACACCCTAAATTGTTTTTTAAAAAAGATGTTGCATTCTTCTTGGCTAATTTTTTTACTCAGAATTTATCTAAGGTAACCTTGTTGGAGTTCTGGAATGATAAGTTTACTTTCAATTGCTTTTGAAAGAGAATTCCAATTTGATATATCACTATACATGCAAAGGTCTTGTGAGATCACAATCTGTTTTTAAGAGATCTGTGGTGTGAGAGAAATTAAACAAGCCATCATACACCCACACCATGCCTAAGAATTAAAAGAAAAAAAAAAGAAATGAAGAAAAGTCAAAGACATTTTGAAGAACAAGATGAGGCATCTTGCTCTCCTATATAACAATCCTGATTGTGAAACTACAGTAATTAGAAAAGTTTTGAATTGTGAAGGGGATAGAGAGAAAAATAGAACCAAATAGAGTGCTGAAAAATAGATCAGTGCACTAATAGATGATAGAGGAAGCAATAGTACCATCAGTTATCCCATGGAGGAAGAAATGAAAAAATAAAGGTGCTTCCCTACCTCATACCATACACAAAGTCATCTTCAGATGGTTTGAAAAGTAAAACTATAAAGCTTTAGAATTTTGTTGTTCTTGTTAGGTGCCATAAAGTTGGTTCCAACTCATAGTGACCCTATGTACAACAAAACGAAACACTGCCTTATCCTGCACCATCCTCACAACAGTTGCTCTGTTTGAGCCCATTGTTGCAGCCACTGTGTCCATCCATCTCATAGAGGGTTTTTCTCTTTTTCACTGACCCTTTATCTTACCAAGCATGATATCTTTCTCCAGGGACTGATCTCTCCTGATAACATGTCCAAAGTACTTGAGACAAAGT
This sequence comes from Dugong dugon, assembly GCA_030035585.1. NCBI lineage: Eukaryota > Metazoa > Chordata > Mammalia > Sirenia > Dugongidae > Dugong > Dugong dugon. Next base: position 98,986,912 of record CM057462.1, read on the forward strand.
CTCACCATCCTTGCTTCTAAAGAGCAAGCACTCTGGCTGTACTTCTTCCAAGACAGATTTGTTCGTTCTCTGGCAGTCCAGGGTATAGTCAATATTCTTCACCAACACCATAATTCAAATGAATCAATTCTTCTTTGATCTTCCTTATTCATTGTTATGCTTTCATATGCAAATGAGGTAATTGAAAATATGGCTTGGGTCACTTGCACCTTAGTCCTCAAAGTGACATCTTTGCTTTTCAATACTTTAAAGGAGCCTTTTGCAGCAGATTTGCCCAATGTAATACTTCATTTGATTTCTTGACTGCTTCATCCACAGCGTTGATTGTGGATCCAAGTAAAACGAAATCTTTGACAACTTCAAATCCTTGACAACACAAGGTACCATAGTACTTATAACAAACTGACAGACATGCGGTGGAAAGCTTTAGAATACAATATATAAAAATATATTGAGAACTTTAGGGTAGTAAAAGTTTTCTTAAACTAGATACAAAGCACATACTATAAACAAAAGTATTGATAAAGTGAACAATATTAAATTAAACTTCTTTTCATAAAAATACACTATAAGAAGAGTGAAAACCAAAGATTAGATATAACTGGTAAAGGATTAGAATCCAGGACACTCACACGCACATGCTCAAATCAATAAGAAAACCCAAGTGAAAAATGAGCAAAATGTATACACAAGCAATTCATATTGGAAATATGCATGATAAATCTATGAAAAACTCTCATAAGTAAGTAGGAAAAGAATGAACTTAAATCATAATGAAATACCATTTCATACCTCTCACACTGGACAATATGAAAAAATATGATATTATCAACTACTGTCATGATGTGGAGCAAAGGAAACTCTTATAAATGCTAGTAGGAATATAAACTTTTTGAAAAACAATTTATCATTGGATATATTATTATATTCTACAACCCAGGAATTCTACCCCTCGTGGTATATAAACTAGAAAAACTCTCATGCACAAACATAAAGAGATATAAATAAACATATTCATTGCTTAAGATAACAAAAATCATAATGAGAATGTGAATATGATAAATTCATACAATCAGCTATTATGCTACAATAAAAATTAGTGAGCCAGAGTGACACACATCAAGAGCAACTCTTATCTCTAACATAATGTTGATTTTTTAAAAAGCAAAAACCAAGTTGCAAAAGAATGCATATTGCCTTATTTCATTTGTATAAGGGTTAAATATGCAAAGCAATATAAAAATAGCATTAGCAGTAAACAACAACAACAACAGAAAAACCAAACCCTTAGCCATGGAGTCCATTCTGACTCATGGTGACCCCTGTGTCAGAGTAAAACTGCACTCCATAGGGTTTTCAATGACTGTAACCTTTCCAAACTAGATCCCCAGAACTTTCTTCAGAGGTGCCTCTGGGTGGATTCGAACCACCAACCTTTAAGTTAGCAGCTCAGTGCTTAACCATTTGCACCATCCAGGGACTTCTTGTTATCAGTAAAGTGGTCATATATACAAAATTCAGGAATGAGATTACCTTTGGGAGACAGGGATAGAAGAATAGGAAAGGCAGCTTTAATCATATCTGTAATACTTTCTCTCTTGAGAGCATATGCGTACATCAGTGTTCTTTGTATTTTTGTATATCTTAAATACTGCAAAACAGTGTTTGAAAATAAATTAATAATTACCCAAAAGAATGAAGAAACACAATAAAGAAGCATCCTCTATAGCTAGAAGAGATTGTCAATCCGAGAGATCAGTTTCAAATTAATTAGAAGAAGAAACTTAACGAACTATTCTCAATTTCTATTCAAAGGTTCTCCTCTACTATTTAAAGCTAACCCAAACAATTCAGTACGCTCTACCCTCCAATACCTCACTGCTCATGTCCTAGCAAGGTCTACCAGCTCTGAGCTCTTTAGACCTACATCTCCATTTGTTCTACATGGAAATTTAATAGTAATGTTTTCTAATTCCCCAGGCACCGATACCTAATTAAGCCAATTCATGTTACAGTATTAACAGCTGATATAGCTGAAAGTATTATGCTCTCTATAAGAAGTGCTATTTTAATCACGAATGGCCAAAAAAGGAAAAAAATTAAGACAAGGGTGAAATTTCAGACCTCCAAAGAGTAATATCCGAAAGATAGTTGGTAGCTTATTGCTTTTAAAGTTGCTAATATCACCACGTCTTTTATTTTCAAATTTTGGTTTGTCCTGCTTATCCTAGGAACAGATTATCATTTCAAAAATGTTAAGAGTGTGAATCAAAAGAGTTTAGAAATTTTTATAGACTTAATGTCTAACTATTTGTAGATATAAACTGAACAGCTAAACTGTAAAAACTGCCTTGGTCTGATTTTTAAAGTTGTGACTGTTCCTGGTGTTGGACCTCTGCTTGAACAAGAGCCCAAGGATATTTAACTTTTGTATTTCATCAATTTTTAGACATTCATCTGGGTTTGCAGAGGGTCTCTGACAGAGCAACTTGGAGTTTAAAGACAGCATCTATATTTGCATTTCAATAGTTTCATAATTCTATGAGATCATTGAAATCTTTGCATTATGCTTCATTGTTTAAATAGTAAAGGTGGCCAAATTTTGTTCAAGATAAACCTTAGAAAAAAAATTTGGCCACTGTGTCAAAAGCCTATTCTAAGAAGAATACCCTCTCCCTCACTTTTTTTTTTTTATGCTAAAATCATGTTTGTCAAAACCCTTAGGTACTACATCACCTCTGCATATAATTAAAATCCTTTATCCATTTGAATCACTGTGGCTTGAAATGTAGGTTCTAGGACAAGATAAAGGGGGGAAGGAGATATAGATGATGTGGCTTCATGTAGGACATGTGGTTTGAAATATAGCAATGCTATCAATCTTTAACTATTGGTTTCAAAAAATATCTTTCTCCCAATTGAAAAGGAAAAAGTTTGTTTCCACGTAGGCAAACAATTCCTCTTGACAAAGGGAGGTAGCTTCACCGGTAGGTGTACTGCCTGTTTGCAAAGAACTTCAATTATTCATAACTAGCTGTGATTTTAAATAGAAATATTGGCAAATATTTTGGTAACAACAGAATAAATCCTCGAGTTAAAATCAGAAATTCTGAGTTCAAGTGCAGGGCAACCAGGTATCTTCCTGAGAGGAGCATTTATGCCCTTCCTGTAAGTGTAGATAACATTATCAAACAGATAGGTTTAGGTAAAGATTAAATAAAATAATATATACGTAAAAGTACTATGTAAACTGTATCAAAAAGAAGAGGAAACCTATAAAGCATTGCTGTAAGTGAATAATCATTGTGTCATTTTTTTTAAAGTAGATTTTCAGTCAGTACCAGAAATTTCCCATGTCACTGTCCAATGCATTGGGTCATATACCTGGAACACTGAGATGCAGTAAAATGTTCAAAAAGACAAAACTACAAATAAGGGGTGGAGCCAAGATGGTGGACTAATCACATCCACTAAGCCATCCCAGTGCAACAAAGACCAGAAAAGTAAAACAGATACAGACATCAATCCTGAAACCCTGAACCTTAAATGCAAAACAGAGAACTAGGGAAGTCAATCTGTAAAAGATGACAATGTCAGCACAATAAAATGGGGAACACATTGTGTAGATATAGAAATTTCAAATGAAGAGGAACTCAAGGCGATATCAATAAAAGACTGGTTCAAACTTAGGAAGATAAGGGTAAATTTCAAGGCAACTACAAAGAAAGTTAACAAACCTATTCATTAAAATAAAGAAGAAAAACATAAAGGCTCAGTAAACATAAAATTTATAATAATGAAAGAAATGAAAAGAAACTTCACAAACAAAAGGAACTCAGCATAGGAGAGTAAGAGGAATAAAGAACATCAGCATCACAAAAAAATGACAGCAGTAAACTCACACCTATCCATAATCACACAGAATATAAATGGTTAACTGCTCCTGTAAAGAGACAAAGAGTGACCCAATTCATAAAAAAAAGCATGTCCCATCAATATGCTGTCTACAAGAGATACACCTTAGACACTAAGACATAAATATATTAAAAATCAAAGGATGGAAAAAAACATACCAAGCAACTAGCAACCAAAAAAGAGCATGAGTGGAAATACTAATCTCAGGTAAAATAGCCTTTAAGGCAAAATCCACCATAAAAGACAAGGAAGGATATTACATAATGATTAAAAGGACAGTCCACCATGATGATATAATCATAATAAATATCTATGCACCCAATGACAGGGCTCCAAAATACATAAAACAAACTCTAAAGCATTGAAAAGTGAAATAGACAGTTCCACAATAACAGTAGGAGACTTCAACACACCACTCTTGGTAAAGGACAGAACATCTAGAAAGAAACTCAGCGAAGATACAGAAGATCTAAAGGCCACAATCAACCATTTTGACCTCATAGACATATACAGAACACTTCACCCAACAGCAGCAAAGTATATATTCTTTTCCAACACACATGGAACATTCTCCAGAATAGACCACATCTTAGGCCACAAAGCAACCCTCAACAAAATCCAAAACATTGAGAAAATACAAAGCATCTTCTCTGATCACAATTCCATAAAAGTGGAAATAAATAACAGGAAGAGCAAGGGAAAAAAATCATATACATGAAAGCTGAATAACATTTTTCTTAAAAACCACTGGGTAATAGAAGAACTCAAGATGGAGTAAAAAATTTCTAGGATCACATGAGAATGAAAACATGTTATATCAAAACTTTTGGGACACAGCAAAGGTAGTCCTCTGAGGTCAATTTACAGCAATAGGTGCACACATCAAAAAGAAGAAAGGGACAAAATCAAAATGTTAGCCTTACTACTCAATCAAATAGAGACAGCAAAAGAAGCCCATAGCCACCAGAAGAAAGGAAATAATAAAGATCAGAACAGAAATAAACAAAATAGAGAACAGAAAAACAATAGAAAGAATCAACAAAATTGACAAACCGCTGGCAAAACTGACAAAAGAAAAACAGGAGAGGACACAAATAACCCAAATAAGAAATGAAATGGGGAACATTACAACAGACCCTACTGAAATAAAAAGAATCATAACAGAGTACTATGAAAAACTGTACTCCAACAAATATGAAAACCCAGAGGAAATAGAAAATTTTCTAAAAACACATTAGCTACCTAAACTAACACAAACTGATGTAGAAAATCTAACAGACCCATAAAGAGAGGAGAAATTGAAAAGGTTAAAAAAAATAAAATAAAAAACTCTCACCAAAAAAATCCTGGCCCAGATGGCTTCACTGGAGAATTCTACCAAACATTCAGAGAAGGGCTCGCACCAGTACTACTCAAACTATTTCAGAACATAGAAAGGGATACTTTCAGATTCTTTCTATGAAACCAGCATAACCCTGGTATCAAAACGAGGCAAAGACACCACAAAAAAGAAAATTACAGACCAATATCTCTCATGAATAAAGACGCAAAAATTCTCAACAAATTTCTAGCCAATAAAATTCAGCACCACGTAAAATAATAATAATACATCAAGATCAATTGGGATTCATACTAGGTATGCAAGGATGGTTCAACATTATAAAATCAGCCAATGAAATCCACCAATGAATAAAACAAAAGAAAAGAACCACATGATCATCGCAGTCGAAAAAGAAAAAGCATTTGAAAAAGTTCAAGACCCATTCCTGGTAAAAAAATTATCAATAAGATAGAAAAGATGTTGTTGTTAGGTGCCATCGAGTCAGTTCCAACTCTTAGTGACCCTACGTACAACAGAATGAAACACTACACAGTCCTGCAGCATCCTCACAATCCTTGCTATGCTTGAGCCCATTTTTGTAGCCTCTGTGTCGATCCATCTCGTTGAGGGTCTCCTCTTTTTCGCTGACCTTCAACTTTACAAAGCATGATGTCCTTCCCCAGGGACTAATCCCTCCTGATAACATGCCCAAAGTATGTGAGACACAGTCTCACCATCCTTGTATCTAAGGAGCATTCTGGCTGTACTTCTTCCAAGACAGATTTATTTGTTCTTTTGGCAGTCCATGGTATATTCAATACTCTTCACCAACACCATAATTCAAAGTCATCAATTCTTCTTCAGTCTTCCTTATTCATTGTCCAGCTTTTGCATGCATATGAGGTGACTGAAACACCATGGGTTGTGTCAGGCGCACCTTAGTCTTCAAAGTGACTTTTTTTTTTTAACGCTTTAAAGAGGTCTTTTACAGCAGATGGGCCCAGTGCAATAGGTCATTTGATTTCTTGACTGCTGCTTGCATGGGTGTTGTTTGTGAATCCAAGTAAAATGAAATCCTTGACAACTTCAATCTTTTCTCCATTTATCATGATGTTGCTTGTTGGTCTAATTGTGAGGATCTTTATTTTCTTTGTGTTGAGGTATAATCCATACTGAAGGCTGTAGTCTTTGATCTTCATCAGTATGTGCTTCAAGTCCTCTTCACTTTCAGTAAACAAGGTTGTGTCATCTGTATAGTACAGGTTTTAAAAAAAATTTTTTTTTATTGTACTATCAGTGATGGTTTACAGAACAAAGAGTTTCTCATTAAACAGTTAGTACACATATCGTTTTATGACAATGGTTAACAACCCCACAACATGTCAGTACTGTCCCTTCTCAACCTTGGGTTACTTATCACCAGCTTTCCTGTCACTTCCTGCTTTCTAGTCCTTGTCCCTGGACTGTGGTGCCCCATTAGTCTCATTTTGTTTTATGAAGCAGTCTAATCTTTGGCTGAATGGTGAACCTTGGGAGCAACTTCATTATTGAGCTGAAAGGGTGTCCAGAGACCATACTGTAAGGGTTTCTCCAGTCTCTGTCAGGCCAGTAAGTCTGGTCTTTTTTTGTGAGTTAGAATTTTGTTCTACATTTTTCTCCAGCTCTGTCCAGGACCCTCTGTTGTGATCCCAGTCAGAGCAGTCAGTGGTGTAGCCGGGCACCATCTAGTTGTACTGGATTCAGTCTGGTGGAGGCCGTGGTAGTGTGGTCCATTAGTCCTTTGGACTAATCTTTTCCTTGTATCTTGTTTTCTTCATTCTCCCTTTATAGCACAGGTTTTTAATGCGTCTGCCTCCAATCCCGATACCCCATTTTTCATCATCTAGTCCAGCTTCTTGGATTATTTACTCAGCATACAGATTGAATAAGTATGGTGAAAGGGTACAACCCTAACACACACCTTTTCTGACTTTAAACCACACAGTATCCCCTTGTTCTGTTCCAAGGATTACCTCATCATCTATGTACAGGTTCCACATGAGTACAATTAAGTGTTCTGGGATTCCCATTCTTTGCAATGTTATCCATAATTTTCTGATACACATAGTTGAATGCCTTTGCATAGTCATAAAACATAGGTAAACATCTTTCTGGTATTCTCTGCTTTCAGCCAGGATCCATCTGACATCAGCAATGAGATCCCTGGTTCCATGTCCCGTTCTGAATCCGGCTTGAATTTCTGACAGTTCCCTGTCAACCTACTGCTGCTGCAGCTTTTGAATGATTTCCAGCAAACTTTACTTGTGTGTGATATTAATGATATTGTTTGATAATTTCTGTATTAGATTGGATCACCTTTCTTTGGAATAGGTATAAGTATGTATATCTTACAGTCAGTTGGCCAGGTAGCTGTCTTCCAAATTTCTTGGCATAGACGAGTGAGTACCTCTAGTGCTGCATCCATTTGTTGAAACATCTCAACTGGTGTTCCATCAGTTCCTGGAGCCTTGATTTTCACCTGTGCCTTCAGTGCAGTTTAAACCCTCTGTTCAGTACCATTGGTTTCTGATCATATGCTACCTCCTGAAATGATTGAACATTGACCAATTCTTTTTGGTATAGTGACTCTCTATATTCCTGAAGTACAGCACTGTCAGTAATAGGATTATATCTATATGCCTCCAAGGAAGACCAATTAATACAACTATTATTCAAATGTATGCACCAACCAGTACGGCCAAAGATGAAGAAATTGAAGATTTTCACCAACTTTTGCAGTCTTAAATTGATCGAACATGTAATCAAGATGCATTGATAACTACTGGTGATTGGAATGCAAAAGTTGGAAACAGAAGAAGGATCAGTAGTTGGAAAATATGGCCTTGGTGATAAAAATGATGCTGGCGATCACATGATAGAATTTTGCAAGACCAGCAACTTATTCATTGCAAATACCTTTTTTCACCAATATAAACGGTGACTATGCACGTGGACCTCGCTAGATGGAATGCACAGGAATCAAATCATCTACATCTGTGGAAATAGACAATGGAAAAGCTCAATATTATCACTCAGAACAAAGCCAGGGACAGACTGCTGAACAGACCTACAATTGCTCATATGTAAGTTCAAGTTGAAACTGAAGAAAATTAGAATGACTACACAAGAGCCAAAATACGACTTTGAGTATATCCCACCTGAATTTAGAAACCATCTCTAGAACAGATTTGACACATTGAACACTAATGACTGAAGACCAGATGAGTTGTGGAATGACATCAAGGATATTATACATGAAGAAAGCAAGGGGTCATTAAAAAGACAGGAAAGAAAGAAAAGACCAAAAAGGATGTCAGAAGAGACTCTGAAACTTGTTCTTGAATGCTGAGTAGTTAAAGCAAATGGAAGAAATGATGAAGTTAAAGAGTTGAACAGAAGATTTCAAATGACGGTTCAAGAAGACAAAGTAAAGCATTATACTGACATGTGCAAAGACCTGGAGTTAGAAAACCAAAAGGGAAGAACACACTTGGCATTTCTCAAGCTGAAAGAACTGAAGAAAAAATTCAAGCCTCAAGTTGCAATATCATAGGATTCTACATGAAAAATATTAAATGATGCGGGAAGCATCAAAAGAAGATGGAAGGAATACACAGAATCACTATACTGAAGATAGAAATAGAAGGGAAATTCCTCAACATAATAATGGCATCTATACAAAACAAACAGCCAACACCGTTCTCAACAGAGAGAGGCTGAAAACATTCCCCCTGAGAATGGGAACAAAGTACTAGAGCACTAAGGCAAGAAAAAGAAATAAAGGGCATCCAAATTGGTAAGGAAAAAGTACAACTATTCCTATTCATGGATGATATGATACTATACATAGAGAACCCAAAAGAGTCTATATGAAAACTACTAGAACTAATGGAAAGATTCAGAAGAGTAGCAGGATATAAGATAAACATTAAAAAATCAGTTGGATTCCTGTACACCAATAAAGAGAACTACAAAAACGAACTCAGGAAAGCAACACCATTTATAATAGCCTCTAAAATAAAATAAAATACTTAGGAATAATTATTCACAACAGCAAATACCTTGGGACATAAAAGACCTATACAAAGAAAGCTACAAAACACTACTGCAAGAAACCAAAAGAGACCTAGATAAATGGAAAAACGTACCATGCTCATAGACAGGTAGACTCAGTTCGTGAAAATGTCAATTCTACCCAAAACAATCTACAGATCCAAGGCAATCCCAATCTAAACACCAACAGCAGTTTTAATAAGATGGAAAAATTAATCATTAACTTTATATAGAAAGGAAAGAGGCCCCAGATAAGTAAAGCATTACTGAAGAAGAAGAACAAAGCAGGAGGCCTCGCACTGCCTGACCTCAGAAGCTACTATACAGCTGCGGTAGTCAAAACAGCCTGGTAGTGGTACAACGACAGGCACACTAAGCAATGGAACAGAATCAAGAGCCCATATGTAAATCCATTTATCTGTGGCCATCTGATTTTTGCAAAGTCCTAAAGTACATAAAATGGGAAAAAGAAAGTCTTTTAAACAAATGGTGCCGGTAAAACTGGATGTTCATCTGCAAAAAAATGAAGCAGGACCCATACCTCACACCATACACAAAAACTAATTTAAAATGGATCAAATACCTAAATATAAAACCAAAAGGTATAAAGATCATGAAAGACAAAATAGGGTCAACACTAGGGACCCTAATATATGGCATAAACAGGATACAAATCATAATCAATAATACACAAACACCAGCAGGTAAGCTAGATAACTGGGATCTTCTAAAAATTAAAAACTTTTGCTCCTCAAAAGACTTTCAAAAGAGTAAAAAGAGAACCTACAGACTGGGGGAAAAAAAATTGGCTATGACATGTCCAATAAAGGTTTAATCTCTAAAATCTGTAGGAAAAGTCCAACACCTCCACAATAAAAAGACAAATAATCCAATTAAAAAACGGGCAAAGAATATGAAAAGGCACTTTACCAAAGAAGATAATTGGGTGGCTAACAAACAAACACGAGGAGATGCTCAAGATCATTAGCCGTTAGAGAAATGCAAATCAAAGTTACAATGAGATACCATCTCACTGGGACATTACCGGCATGAATCAAAAAAAAAAAAAAAAAAACCAGAAAAAACAAATGTTAGGGAAAGTTGCTGGGAGATTGGAACGATCATGCACTGCTGGTGGGAATGCAAAATGGTACAATCATTTTGGAAAACTTTATGGCACTTCCTTAAAAAGCTAGAAATAGAAATAACATACGAACCAGCAAACTTATTCCTAGGAATATATCCTAGACAAACAAGAGCCATCGCATGAATAGACATATGCACACTCATGTTCATTGCAGCATTATTCACAACAGCAAAAAGATGTAAACAACCTAAGTGCCCATCAACAGATGAATGGGTAAACAAACTATGGCACATACACATAATGGAATACTATGCAATGATAAAGAACAATGATGAATCTGTGAAGCATCTCACAACATGGATGAATCTGGAGGATATTATGCTGAGTGAAGTAAGTCAAGCACAAAAGGACAAATATTGTAAGACCACTATCATAAAACCACAAGAAAGTGTTTCCACACAGAAAGAAACCATCTTTGATGGTTATAAAGGAGGGGAGGGGAGGGGAGGGAAAAACACTAACTAGACAGTAGATAAGTGGTAACTTTGGTGAAAGGTAAGATAGTACACAATAGTGGGGAAGCCAGCACAACTTGACCAGGGCAAAGTTATAGAAGCTTCACAGACACATCTAAATGCCCTGAGGTGTGGAACTACTGGGCTGAGAGCTGGGGACCATGGTCCCAAGGGACATCTAGGTCAATTGGCCTAGCATAGCCTATAAAGAAAATGCTCTACATCCTACTTTGGTGAGTAGCGTCTGGAGTCTTCAAAACCTGTGAGTGGCCTTCTAAGATACATCTACTGGTCCTCTCCTGGCTGGAGCAAAGGAGAATGAAGAAAATAAAAGACACAAGAGAAAGTTTAGTCCAAAGGACTAATGACCACAGCTACCACAACCTCCACCCGACTGAGTCCAGAACAACTAGATGGTGCCTGGTTACTACCACGGACTGCTCTGGGAACCCAAGGTGGAGAAGAGGAGAGTGTTGATATATCTCCGGGTTGGCAATCAATTTTACAAAGTACTTTTTGTATTAACTTTTTGTATTAACTGTTAAATGAGAAATTAATTTTCTCTGCAAACCTTCACCTAAGGCACAATTAAAAACAAACAAACAAAAAAAAAAGTGAGTGAAAAAACAGAGCTCAACTGAGGTCAATTACAAATTTTGTCCTTTTAACATCAAAAAAAATTTTTTAAATCTCCCTGCCATTTCAGAACCCTTTCTCTGTGATGAATTGCATAACACTTTTAAAAAATGGTGTGACTTATGAAAACATACTCTCACTCCTTTTCCTGTCTACATGTGAATTATATGAAATACTGGGGAGTTATCCCCAAAAGACAGCCTACCTTCATGGCCCAGATAAAGTGAGAAAGAATCTTCCTCTTTGGTACTCTGCAGATTAGGTGTTAGTCTTGAAGCCTCTTCCTAGACCATACCTGTTGTTGTTAGGTGCCATCAAGTCAGTTCCAACTCATAGCGACCCTATGTACAACGGAACAAACACTGTCCAGTTCTGTGCCATCCTCACATTCATTGCTATGTTTGAGCCCATTGTTGCAGCCACTGTTTCAATCTATCTTGGCCAGAGTTATTTTTTTTGCTGACCTTCCACCTTACCAATCATGATATCTTTCCCCAGGAACTGGTCTCTCCTGATAACATGTCCAAAGTACTTGAGATGAGAAGTCTTGCTATCCTTGCTTCCAAAGAGCATTCTGGCTGCACTTCTTCCAAGATGCATGTGCTCATTCTCCTGGCAGTCCATGGTATATTCAGTGTTCTTCAGTAACATCATAATTCAAATGGGTCAGTTCTTCAATCTTCCGTATTCATTGTCCAGCTTTTGTATACATAGGAAATTGAAAATATGAAGGCTTGTGTCAGGTGCACCTTAGTCCTCAAAGTGACATCTTTGTTTTTCAACACTTTAAACAGATCTTTTGCAGCAGATTTGCCTAGACCATCCCCAGCAGCCAGAAAAGATGATTTTTGACCTTGAAGATGTTAGCATTCCAAATCTAAGAATGTTAACATTTGCTTTTTTTTTTTTTTTTAGTAAACTGTTAACTTAAATTCACTGAGTAGCAATTGAAGGACACAGTCTGACTCTATTAGCAATTTAGAGAACTAAAGGGAAGACACCTCTCCTTAACGAAGAAATAAAACACCTATATCCTCCCTCCCATAAATTCCAGGATAATTCACAAATCCATCCATTTTAAAAATAAGTATTCATCAGATGTGTTTAAAAAACAAAGGAAACGTCTAAATATAGTACTAATTTCATAATTTTAGCTTCATCTATATATATTTTAAATCTACTGCTTATGAGAATTTAAAGAGAAGTGTATGAGAAGAAAGTGTCTCTGTGTGTGCCTTTACGTGAGAGAAAGATTAATGTATGTAACTGTAAGACTGAGCGTGTTGCTGGCTGGAGGAGAGGCAGTGGATAGATGAAGGGAAGTTGGAAAACCCCTTCTCTTCTTGCGCAAAGCCAGGGCAGCAAACCCGTCTCAGAATGAGGAGAAGGGGACCTAGAGCAGGCACTCAGGTCGCTGCCACGTCTGATGTGAAGCGACCGGACCTGCAACCACAGACTTTTCTCCCTGGCAGTCAACAACCTGCAGCAGGAAGGGCGGGCGGGGGAGGAAACCCCGAGGAGGCGCTCCTCGCCGCCGCTTTGCTGAGATAGCAAGAGCAGCAGCCTGCGGAGCCACGAGCACAGCGTCACCAAGCCAGTGCGGGTGCAGGCGCGCGCAGGAAGGCGTAGAAGCCAGGAGACGCTTCTGCCCACAAGTCGCCCTCCTTGCAGGACTCTGCGCCGTCCCAGAGCCCCCGGTCGGTTCCGGAGCTAGATAGGAGCCGGCGGCCAAGCGCTGCCCGGCGCCTTGCCTCTTGCCACCTGCCTCGTGCACCGCGCGGGCCACAGGAGAAGCCCAGAGACCTGGGCCTGGCGTCCCGCTCTCGAGAAGCAGCCTGTGTCGAAGCCAGGAGAAAGAGAGCATTTCAGTTCTCGACCAGATTGGGATTTTCTTGTCACTATTTGGGGGAGCCAGAGTAGAGGTCAGAGGGACTGGCCAAAAATCGCTAAAAGGACCAGAAGGTTGTGGACGTGGACCCCAATTTTGTTGTTGGAAAATCTCCTTGACATTTTTTACACTTTGAAACAGCTGCAGCTGGTGTCGTCGGAAAAGGGGGTGAGAAAGAAGAGGGGGCGGGGAGACACAGCCAAGAGCCACAAGCAGCGCCTCCTCGCCTGCCAATCCTGGCACCTGTGCGCCTAGCCTCTGCACCGAGGAGGCTCCCGCTCTGGGCGAACTCCGGATTTAAAGCCACGGGCAACCAACCCCTGGACAGAGGGTTGTCGCGGACGGAACCTGCAGCCTCTTCTCAGACCACTGCCGCCGCCTGCAGCGGGGGGAGAGCACGACCCTTCTGAGCTGCCCGCTGCTCCCCGACTCCCCGGGATTCTCGCCCGGCAGAGGCGCGGCAACCGACAAGGGGGGTTACGGAGTTGGGTGCACGATTCGCCTTTCCAGTTCTTCTCTTCTCCGCCCAGGATTTATTGTCTGTGGAGCCTTCTAGGGTGGGAAGGGAACTGCGCCTCCGCCGCCGCCGCCGCTGCCGCTGCGGTCGCTAGCGCGGCGCGCAGGGCTGGCGGAGGCTGGGGAGTGGACGCGCTCTTGCCTCCCCAACCCGCGCGGCGGGCTTCCCCTCGGCGGCTTCCCGCGGGAACCTCTCCAGCCGTCCACCTGAAGGGCACCGGCATCATGGTTTAATGTGGCTCCTGCCTGGAATCCCCTTTCTCCTCCTCTTCCTCCAGCTCCTCCTCTACCGCTCTCTTCCTCCTCTGAGGACCCTTGCACCCACTTCACTGCGGACCCCCGAACACTTTAAGGAATAACCCCTTGGCATCTGCACCGCTGACGCTTTCGGGAATCTCATGGGCAGTTTCTCCCGCCTGCGATGTGAGTAGAACACTCTCGCTTCGTGGCCGAGGGGCTGCGCGGTGCCTTGCCACCTCCAGCAGCGGCGACCGTGGGCGAGTGAGGTGTGGGACCCGAGCGGCCCGCCGGGGGCGGGGGTGGGTGAGCGAGAGGCTCGCGCGGTCTCTTGGAGCTGTTCGCGCGGTTGCCGGCGGAGGCGGCGGTGATGTGGTAGGTTTCAGGGCATTTGGAATGGGTGCTAGCTGGGTGGGTGCATGGGAGCACTGAGTGGCCTGGGTTGGCAGGAGACTTGAAACGATTACATGCTGCGAAAAGGAAAGGTGAAGAACGAGTGTTGGACGCTGATTCTATACCATTTTTCGAGCTGAGGTTAGGCTTTGCTCGTCTTTATTATCTTGGGTATTTCCAGGTAGATTTTTCCCTGGCGATGTCTGAGGGAACAAGCGCTTGTTCGATCGCGCCACACACACACACACACACACACACACACACTTGTGGCAGGTCACACTTGTCTCTTTATCTTGGAAGATGTTGTATTACTGTCTTCATGTCTATTTGTTTGAAAAATACAATTAGAAGATCTTTATTGTCATTGGCGACCGAAGAGAAAGGGTGGGGTTTTGGGAATGGAGGGGACGGAGGTCCCTGAAAGACTGGAGAACGGGAAGAAGTGGAGGAACGATGGAGTGAAAGCTTCTCTGGGAGTCAGGGAGAAAGATGCCTCCCTCCCCCTAGCTAGAGAACTCATGCCTACACATCTCCTTTGTGTTAAACCGCGACGCTGGTGAACCTACACTATTCCCCATAACAGCGCTGGACCCGCTTCAGCATCGTGCACCCTCACCTCGGAGTCATTAAGCATGCAGGACGTGTTTCGGGTCCTGCATGGAAAGGAGGGAGACACATTTAATATTGTGGTAATCATGGCACCATGGCTTACTGACAATTAGATTGGCTACTGGAGGTCCTAGTCTTCATGTTTGCAGAGTCAAGAACTAGGGTGGGGGTGGGGGCTGTATAGAATGCCTTTTAAAATAGTATGACTTCATAATAACGGAAATGTCTACAAAATTGCTTCATAACACTACTTCTTGGCCATCAGAGCCGAATAAAGGACCCGCCTCCGCCCTCTCCTCTCTATTCCCTCGCTGTCTTCCTCCCCACCAAGTCACTAAGCGGGCTGGCTGGCGAGAGGGCGCAGCACGAGGCGGAGAAGGGAAGGGGTCACTTTCACAACTCCAGGGAAAGGGTTTCAGAAAAGAACCATCTGCGACTCCCACGTTCATTTCAAAGTTCTCCTTCAAAAGAATTCAGAAAAGGGGGTAAGGGACCGGTGTGATACAGAGATCTTCCACCTGCCCTTTTCCGTTACTTTTCCCAATACACTTTCAACATATCCAATTTACCTGCAGTGGTAACCGGGTCAGCACGTAAATATGTGTACCTGTATACCTTGAAATGTAGCTCTCCTGATGGATGAATAGCAATTTGTTTGTGAGCATATTTTAACCTGGGAAAAATTTCTAAGCACAATAGAGATTTTATAGCGTGGGCGAGAAGAGTGCATTCCAGCGAAAGCAGGACACGTGATCCCTCCAACCCGAGAGATACAGTATTAGGAACTCGATTTTCTTTGTTCCAGGCTGAGCCTATGAGATGCTCAGCATCCAGGTTGCTGAAGTCCTCCTCCTATAAAAGGAATAAATAATAAAGTTGACTGGTGGCGAGAACAGAGGGAAGAAAAGCACAGGTAGATACCTGTAAAGGGCTTGAAATCTCTGCGATTTCTCTTTCAGTGCCACTAACCTCCCCTGCCACCCCAGTCCCTGCCACCCCCCTATTTAAAATGAAGCGTTTCTTTTGGGAGAGGCTGTGGAAAAGTTCTGCAGCCTCTGAACACGTGGCTTCTCCAGAACCTCAGAACCTGCTGCGGTTCGCGACAGAATTCTAACACCCCCCAGTCCAAGTGTCACGCCTCCATCCAGGTGTCCTTAAGCTGACTTTCCCCGACTCCAAGGGATCCACCAACAGATCTTTTTGCAAAAGACAGTAGAGCAAAATGTAGTCACTGCCACTTGGAAACCACTGATCTCACTCGGGAAAGAATGAGAAAGTAGGGATGTAGGAATGCTTTTTATTTTTCCTTAAAAATAAAAGTCTTGAAACCAAAAGTATGCTGAAAACGGTGTTTAGCAATGTCTGATGCCTGTGTCTGGACTCCTGGAGAGTTGTCTAGGCCTGTGAAATGTCCTGAGGTCTGGTTATTTCACAATTAAGTGGAGGTAGAACTTGTGTCCAGATTCAACATGTAATTAAAGTTACCTGGCTATTGTCTTTTTTTTCTTTTCTTTTTTTTTTTTTTTTTTTTTGCTCCACCTTTTGTAAGCCATCTTAATGAGCTTAAGTTTTTAAATGTAGGCTATTTCTGTCCTTTGCTGCATTACATCATATTAATATTTTAATATGTCAGGGAAAGCAGAGTCAATTTCCATGACATATTATGAGGTGAGCATTCTTTATGCTTTTTTTTTTTTAACTTGGCTGTGCAAGAAAATATGTACCATGGCAACGCTTACATTCTACATCACGTGTGTCTGCACATATGCAGCTTCAGAATTAGAAACAACTTCTTAAAGAAAAGCAAACCTGATCCAATTAAAGAAGTCACGTTTTATTCAGAATTTTAACACTGCTTTAAGCTGGCCATGAAATTTTCTTAATTAAAATCTCCACTTCTTTTTAAAGCTTTTGATTTTCCTATTTTCTTTATAAAATGCAGAACATAGCTTAAAGTGTTTTTGGGTGCTTATATTTTTGTTTGCTTTGGATTTTAAAAAATCATGAGGATATAAGTTAATATCATGATGAAGTTTTACTCTTTCTGAAAGTCATTAAATAAGTATATTAGCCACATAATAACATGAGTATTAATTCTCAGGGGTATTTCTTAGCTCCCTCTTATTTTCAGCTCATTGTACATGGTAATACTTGATCTAAAAACCTGGTCTCTTTAATCATGACTTAAAATGTCCACTATTTAAATGTTTGAAAACTGGAAGATAAGTTACTTTTTAATTGATGCATCAAAATTATACTTATTGGTACTATAATTTTATTTTATGGATGACTGTGGCTTCAAAGGATGGCTCAGACATTGCATTGTATGATAACTTCATTCCATACCCTCCTTAACAGAGGACACAAAGAGTACCAACTATTGATAACTATCATCTGAATTATTTCATATCATCATTGAGTCTTAGTACATTTTTCCTTAATGAACTATTTCATATTTTATTTGAAATTTTTCATTTCAAGAATATATTCTCTTTATTGAGTATAAAGATCTTAACAAACACACCATCAATAAAAGATTTTATGTGGGGTATTTCGTTGTCTCTACTAACTGTTTTGTAGAGTATCATCCATTCTTTATTGGGTGAATCCAGTCAGTCTTGAGAATTTTCAAGATGACTTTGAAGGAACTGTTGTGTCAGATCTGTGACACGGAATGAACCTTCAGTTTTTGCCAAGCCAATTTACCATTAAGAAATTCGTATCACCAAGGAAAGACACATTGGAGATGATTCTAGAATCTTCTGAGAACCCTGAAGTTTTCACTTAGGCAACATCAGTCTTTGATGGAGAGTTTTTAATGTCTTAGGGTTAAAAAGTAAGATTTTAATATTAAACTGGTAATTTGATCCTATAGTGTAGCAATTATATTCTATTCTGAGGAAGCACAAAGCCAGAAGGGAGATGTACAGATAGTAGGTGTTACATACATGTTAAAATGCTCAATTGTGAATTGTGAATGAAAATTCAAAATTAGAAGTGACACTGTAAATCAGATTTTAATTTATGTAAATCAGCCTCTTTCAATGTTGTAAGATATAGTAATAATTGATAATTTATAATTCCACTACATAACAAATAATAAGACAAAGTGGTACTGGAAAAGTGGTTTGGCCAATTTAGAATAACTGTCTAACATAAACCTCAGTTTTTCTATGTTAGTGTGTGTGGTGATGGCATAGTGTTTTTTTTTTTTAAAGCATGCCATTTAAATAGTCAAATATATCTATTTCCTATCTTGGAATTCTGGCAATATGCTCAGAAATCTATGACCTCTTGTGAGCAAGAACCATCAGTTGTCATCTTGTTTCTCTTACCATAGTGTCTAACAAGTCATCATAATTATAATAACAACTACCCGTTACTATACACCTACTATGAGTCAGGTGCTTTACTTCAAAATTATCCTGTAAGAAGCATTATTCTCAATATTTTAAAGATTAGAAATTGAGATTCAAAGACAACAAGTGACATATCCGTGCCACATAACTAGAAAGTGGTGGAGCCAAGATTTTAAATCCAGATTTTACTCTTACAACTTTTTCTCCATACCATGCTCCCTTTTTGATGTTTGTTAAATGACTGAAATCTGTACATCATAGAATTACTTAGTAATGAATACAGAAAAATTTATATTTTGAATCAGTTTTTTAGTGATCTACATATTTCACAGCAATGCCCCATATTACTTTTGTGACCAGTGTTTAATATGGGCACAGAAGATACTGTTGCTTATCTTCCTGGCATAATTAATTCATGACAGAAACATTTAATAAGCTATTAGACTCTATCATATAAAAGCACATTAAGAAAATTTTCAATAGAGTGATTTTTGATTCAAAAGTTGTCATGTCTACTTTGAAACTATGATGATATATTTTATAAAGGAGCCTCAGGAAGGGTGTTATATATGCTATTTAAATTATTAACCATAATATAAAAATTATAATTTGTCATTCAAAGACACATGAAAAATTATTAAATCGATTTAATTAAAGATTTCATGTGTACACTCATTTTTATTACTTTGTTTACTGCTTGATAAACTACTTAAAATCTCTATATAGATGTATTATTTTACTTTAATACACATGAAAGCATCAGAAGTTACCAGGGATAAAGCATTGAAATTTATATTAGTATTGACATGTACTGCTTAAATATTTTAACAATGGAGTAGATGCATCCATTGTTTAAAGAATTCATGCACAAGTTCCTTAAGGATAAATTTCTTCTGTTGTGCCAGGGTCTTTTTGCTCTACGTGTGGTTCAGTAAGGTTGAGAGCATATTTAACACCAGGAGACAGTTATGTCAAGCCTAAGATAGTATCAAAACAAATTTATCAAGAGCAAGGTAACTGTGTAATACACGTGTAAATGTGTGTGTGTGTGCTGGAGAGATGAAGGAGAAAATTAAATTTCATGGTATTAAAGAAGTAAAGTTGTATGAGAATAAGTGAGAAGCTATTGGTTTTAATTATAGACAAGGGGTGGCTGGTCTGAAAAAATGTAAACATACTGATAGCATAAGTGCTGTCAGTTTTATTATGAAGCTTTCATAGGGAGAAAGACAAGAAGGTAGAATGGTTGGAAAGAGAGCTAGCAAAGGAAAATACTGGAAAAAAGGTGAAAAAGAGCTGTTTCACATAAGTCATTAAGAAAAAAAGAATACAGGGTTTTTATGCTATTATCACATTGAGAGAGATAAAACTACTTTGGTCTAATGGCAAAGTGTTTTATGGCTGGCTGGCTGTATTATCAAATTATTGATAATGGAAGGAAAGGCAAAAAGGTTCATATTGAGATAGTGCCTAAGTGTTACGAAGACATTTGTTGCACTAAAAAGGTGAGTAATGCACACCAAGGTAAAAATGTACCAGCTTGGTTTAAAGAATTAATGTGATACAGATAGTGTAACTAAATAATTAAAAAGTGCAAATAATTAGACTTCTTTGAGTAGTAACTGTTTAAGAGTTCTGCATCTAATGCATTCGTCGTTGTAGTTTTTACCACTTGTTGTTAGTGCCATGGAGGTGGCCCCCAACTTATGGGGGCCTCATGTACAACAAATGAAACACTGACTGATCCTGTGCCATCCTGTGATGGGTTGGGGATTGACCTTTGTGATCCATGCGGTTTTCACTGGCTGACATTCTGAAGTGGTTCGCCAAACCTTTCTTCCTAGTCCATCTTAGTAGACTAAGCTCCACTGAAACTTGTTCAGCATCATAGCAACACGCAAGCCTCCACTGACAGATGGGTATTGGCTGCGCATGAGGCGCATTGGCCAAAAATTGAACCCTGATCTCCTGCATGGAAGGTGAGAATTCTACCACTGAACCACCAGTGTCTCCAGTTTTTACCACTAGCAGGCATTGTATAAAGTAATTTTAGATGGAGATATACGTTGGGCCTTATATTTGGAGAACTCCTATCACATTGAATATTTGCCATTTAATGTCCAGTGTTATTCTGAATCAGTGTAATTCAAGACATGAAAAAAATTTTCTTCCCTATTCCAAGTTTGATTAATTTCTTAAGACGATTATAAAGCTATTGTAATTAATTCAAGTATCTATTTAAACTTCAAGTGAGTGTTAAATATTATCGATGTCCTTAGGTTAACTATTGTTCAACATTGGCCGTGCACATACCTACACGCATACACATACAGCTATAATCATTCTGTTTTATAATTCAACACAAACACACACACACACAGCTGTAATCATACCATTTCTCAAGTCCATAACACTTCAGAGCTAGAAACGACTTTAAAGAGCCTCATTTTACAAAAGAAAATCGAGAGGCCGGGCTAAGTCTGCTTTCTCTCTCAAGGTCACACATCTGTTAGTGGGAGAAACAGAAATAGAACTAGAGCACTTGGCTTCCAACCTGTGCAGGTAAAACCACACCATTGGAAGTATTGGAGTCTTTTATAGATGAGGAGAAGACCCCGAAGGTCGGCAGTTGGAATGCACCTGCCACTCCTTGGAAACTCTACGGGGAAGTTCTACTCTGTCCTGTAGGATTGCTATGAGTCGGAAACAACTTGAAGACTTCAGGTTAATATATGAACAAAGTGAAAGAGGGAGAGGATCCTTAATCCAGTAAATTTAATTAATGTACACAGCCAATATGGATGAGAGCAACCAAAGTACATTTCTTTTTCATCTCATTTTTGTCTGAATTTTGGACTGAGTTTTATTTGGCCCAGGTTTTTTTGGACATTTGCTTCATCTTTCCAGTTTGATTTGACTATCTAGGCAGAACCTAATGCTATAAACTTAATATCTATTAAGTATTCTATTTTTAAAAGACTATCTTCTTTTAAGAAATATGGAATAGAATTAATTTTAATTAATGTTGAAGTATTCTAAATTTGGATACTGTATCTTTTGTAGCAAAAATTAAAATATTCTAAACAATATGTGTACTACTGTTTCATGAGAAACTGTTCTGTAGGACTTCACCTGAAGTACAATAAAAAAAATTTTGAAATATTCTTTTAAATTATTGATCTTTTAGTATATTGCTAGCTAAGTGACTATTGAACGTTGGAGAAATGTTAAATTCATTTCAAACAAATTAACTCTCATAAATTTGATACTTTCATTAAGAACCAATTAATGCATTTTCTTACAAAAAAAAGAAAGAAAGAATAGAACTATATTAGGCCTTTCCATAAAATATTTCTTATATTATTTCAGAAAATAAAATACAGTAGAGTTGGCATTTGTGAGGTCAACTCATTTCTGTAAAATTTTTTTGGTATTACAAGGTTATATTTTGAAGAGTTCTTTTAAATATTAAGTTCCCTCTTGCTGCTAGATATCTGTCATAAGACAAGTTTGAAATAAATGTTTCTCGTTTAATGTTTTTTTCTAATGCTAAAATTCTGATTTTACTCTATAGGAAAACTTTGGTTACTAGGAATCTTAAGGCAAGACATTTAAAACCTATTGCCAAAACATATTAGAACAATTATAAAGAAGTTTTTGAATTATGGTGTAAATCTCTTAAAATTTAGTTTTATTTTATAAACAATGAAGTACAGAAATATTTGCAAACAAAATATTGACTAAAACAAGATATACCTACATAGTCACATCAAATAATCCTCTTGGAATGTAAATTATACCTTCTTATTACAGCAATAATGTTTAAAATTGAAGAAAAACCATGATGACTAAATTAGTGCATTATGTATCAGCACATTAGCTATGCTTTTCATTTGTAAAACGGCTCTTATTCATGCCAGCCTTCAGTGTACTGTTCTGGGGCTCGTGGGTGTGATGGAACAGAACATATTTCTGTATCTGTGAATATAATCCCACACACCATTTTACATGACAAAATCTGAATGTCCTAAGACTAGGTGTTAAACATTAAGACAAGATGTCAGCCTCTACCAGTCCAGGGTTTAAATTACCTTCATAACAATACCTGCTTTATCTTTCAAAATATCTAATTTTATTGAATGAGCTGTTATTTAGACATGTGTTATAAAGAAAAGGTGTTTTGTGTTTGTTTGCCCGCTTGCTTTTTCTACCCCTACATAACTAAGGTTTGCTTCCTGTAGACAAAAAGCAAGCCACTGAAATTCAAACACAGTGGACCCCAAAGTAGGGTATGAACAAGTGGTCCCGTGGTCTGGGTGCAAAACCTGATGTACTTTTGTACTTTGATAAAGGAAGAAACTACTGGAACTGCTATGTATGTTTGTTTTCTATATGAAAATCATAGAAGATAACTTTATTCATAGATACATGGATTAACAGAATCACATTCTGTATTGAATGTGGTGTATGCTCGTTTACGAAACTATTTAATATTGGAAAAAGTAGAGGAACAACAGGTAATTGAGAATTCGTTTACCTTAAAGTCTAAAATGTTCTGGTGAGTAAAAAGGTTAGAGCAAAGTTTGTATAGACTTCGTTTAAAGTCTACTTTTCTTAAATATAAATGAATGTATACCAGCCTCTTAGTCCCAGGAACACTCTTAACGTATCCTACCCTAAATACACTTGCTGAGCCAAGCCAGGTTGGCAAGACAATTGTCTTCTCCACCATTGATAAATCAGGGTGAATTCAGTCCCCAAAACATAGTGTAATGGCACCTGCTAAC
The DNA here is from genome assembly GCA_030035585.1 of Dugong dugon. Classification (NCBI taxonomy): domain Eukaryota; kingdom Metazoa; phylum Chordata; class Mammalia; order Sirenia; family Dugongidae; genus Dugong; species Dugong dugon. The sequence goes on from CM057462.1 coordinate 99,010,267, forward strand.
GAATAATATCTCAGTCTCTTTGCAATCAGTCTTACACGTGGAGTTGCCACTCCATTTGGCTCTGCATCTGATCAGGAAACTGCAAAGTTCATGGATACATCTCTTCTTTGCATATGTAAAGTTATCCATAATTTTTAGAATGGAGTATATTCTTAGCCTCTTTCCCCTTTTTCTTGATAGAATTTCCTTGTATGATCATATGTGAAGAAAAGAATATAGAAAAAATAACATTGTATTTGAATTACAGGATTATGGATAACTTTTTTGTTTTAAATATCATATAATGTTTCTAATACTATTGTTAACAATGGATAAAGTAGCATTTTTTAATACATAAGATGGAACATTTATTAGGAGTCAAGAGTTATAGGCTGATGGACCCACATTATAAAAGTAATATAATAGCTCCTAGTACTTACATTGAAAACGAAGGCAACAATAACTCCAGGATGTTACTCAAAGGGTTTTGCACTCTCTCTTGCTAGATGTGAGTCAAGTGAGAAATTTACCCTTAAGCTGAGTAAAGATCACTGTTAAGTTGTTAACATCTTTTTAGGGTATTTGGCTAAATGAAAAATATGTTGAATATATGAATATAAGTTAATGAAACCTTAGAGTTCCTTAATTACACTCTCTACTATTTTTAAATGATTAAATCTTCAAATTGTGTGCTGTTCCCAAAAGGTCACTTTAAGCTGGTCTTTTTGGGATACTTCACTATGTAGACCATTCATTCCTAGCTTTGCTGTTTAAGTAACTATTTGTTAAATGGCTGTCTCCTTCACTAGCATGTATATAGGGGTGGCTTTAGTTTTTATCCCTGCCGAACTAGCTTACAGCCTAGTGCAGAGAAAATGCTTATTGAATAAATGAAGGAATAGTTTCACGTATGCTTCTGAATGCCTCTGAATGATTGGTAATCATCAGTACTGTTCACCATCGATTTCTTCTTTTTCCTTTGTGAGCACATGATAGGACTGGACCTTTGAGACCCTCTTTGAAATTAGGTATGACCATATGACTTGCTTTGGCCAATGCAATAGGAGTAAAAGTGAGGAGTATAAGTGTTTATGAGCTGGTGCACTATTTGCTTCTCCTCTGATGCAGCGATTGTAGAGGTAGTGTCATAATGGACCTTGTATCAGCCTAGTCCCTAAACAACTACAGTATAATAAATACAGGACCTCCTGCATACATGCAATGGACATATGCATGAGCAAGAAATAAACTGTTGTTGTGTTAATATTTTGGGAGTTGCATCTTACTGCAGGGTAACTTAAAAAAAAAGAAAGAAAGAAAAAGTTGCCACTGAGCCAATTTTGACTCATGGTGACCCCATCTTTCCTTTCTCTCATATTCATTGAATTTAAGAGAAAGTGAAATTCTAGTGTAAGTCTAAGACCTATGCTAGTGTTCTTATACAACTCAATAACAATGCCTCTGATTTGTAAATCAAAGAAACCAGGACAATATATATTTTCTCATTATGTAGATTGAATTATTTTTATAATAAAAAAACTCTCATCTACAGGAAACTGCAACTTTTTTCTAGATTTAATGAATTTCACTCAAGTTCATGCATTCATTCATTCTCATTATTTATTGAACTCTTATTATGTGCCAGGACCTGTGCTAGGCAAGATTGAATATAAATGTGGCCCTTGTCTTCATGGAGCTTACAGTCTAATGGTGTAGATGAATTTTAAAAATTTATTCCAGGGAATGCAAAATTACAAGTTATGATTAAGAGCTAAGGGGGAATATACAAACATACTGAGAGTGAATAAAATGAGGGACTGGGAAGGAGATATAGTCTGTCTGGTTAGCAAACATTTAAATAAGACTTCTAAGATAATAGGATTACACCTTAACATAAAGAAAACAAAAATCCTCACAACTGGACCAATACGCAACATCAGGATAAACAGAGAAAATATTGAAGTTGTCAAGGATTTCATTTTACTTGGATTCACAATCAATGCCCATGGAAGCAGCAGTCAAGAAATCAAGTGCCGTATTACATTGAGGAAATCTGCTGCAAAAGACCTCTTTAAAGTGTTAAAAAGCAAATATATCACCTTGAGGACTAAGGTACACCTGACCTAAGCCATAGTATTTTCAGTCACCTCATATGCATGCAAAAGCTGGGCAATGAATAAGAAAGACCAAAGAAGAATTGATGCATTTGAATTATGATGTTGTTGAAGAATATTGAATATACCATGGACTGCCAGAAGAACAAATAAGTCTGTCTTGAAGATGTACAGCCAGAATGCTCCTTAGAAGTGAGGATGGCAAGACTTTGTCTTGCTTACTTTGAACATGGTATCAGGAGGGACCAGTCCCTGAAGAAGTACATCATGCTTGGTAAAGTAGAGGGTCAGCAAAAAAGAGGAAGAAAGACCCTCAATTAGACGGATTGACAAAGTGGCTCCAACAATGGGCTCAAACATAGCAACAATTGTGAGGATGGCCAGGACAAGGCAGTGCTTCATTCTGTTGTACACAGTGTCACTATGCTTCAACACCTAACAACAACAACAACAAGATAATAGGAGTTAGCCTACAAAAAGAGAGGGCAAGGTAATTCCAGGCCTTTCTTCTGAGGTGCCTCTGGGTAGACTAGAACTCCAATCTTTCAGTTAGCAGTCAAGAGCATTAACCATTTACACTACCCAGGGAGGAGATGTTTATAATAGTTTGGGCAAGACATTAAGGTAGCTTGGGCTAGGGTTTGGTAGTGGAAACAGAAAGAGGTGGATAGAACTGAGACATGCTTTGTAGAATCTATAGAATTTAATGCTGAATTGATTGTGGGAGGAGTTTAGTGAGAGAAAGCGTTGTATCAAGGATGATTCCCAGATTTCTGGCATGAACAACTGGATACATGGAGGAACGATTTATTAAATGGAGAACCCTAGAGAGGGAGCCAATATATTCAAGTGTAGCTAGAGATTGACACTAAATGAAGAAAATTGAATAAAAGGCTGACACAGAGCATAAATTTATAAAACTAAACATTTACCCCTATATAAAATTACTGGAAATAAATTGAATAATGTTGTGGGGGAAATAATTAAAGCCTCTTTTCAAGAAAACAAATATTTTCAAATAAATGAAAATTGGATATGCATTAGAGTGACTCACTTTATATTGCTATCTTGGTTTTCTTTTAATTATTCTTTGGCATGAAAAGAAAACATGAATGCATACCCACTCCTTTTGAATACGAATTTCTTCCATCATTTTTCACTATGCTTTACAGTTTGGAAGAAACATTCTTTTTATACTTGTTTAACTGAGATGAGCAGAAGGGTGTTAGTCACTGGTAGAGTTTAAGTGACCTCTTGCAAGCACTTTCTAGCATGTTTTTTTAGGCCTGAGCTACCCAGGGATCCATACAGTGGACTTCTCTGGGCAAGGCTACACACATTTGCAAGTTGTCCCCTGTGTGCTCCCTTTCGTAGAGTCCTTCACCTTCAGAATTTCCTGGTGCTGAGTTGTGTCAGTTAAGATACTATACATGGCTGCACAGAGGGTGCATTCCTAAGGGAACTCAGGCTCTTTTCAAATCTATGTCTATCTTTTGGGCAATACTTCTAGCAATTACACTTTAAAAGATGGTTTTCTTACCTTACCATAAATGCCTTCAACTGGGCTGACACCAGAGGTAATAGTAGCAGTGTTACAAAGAGTTCTCTGGGTCTTATTCCTGGCTTTATTAGCCTGGACAACATGCAGATGTGTTAAGTGCAGGTGTATTGATGAATTTAATTTGATTTGTTTCCTCTTTGGTTGAGTTGAAATATTTTCTCAGATTTCTAAAGTAAATTACCCTTGCTATGGCCTGATAAGGACTCTGGTGGTGCAGTGGTTAAGCGCTTGCCTACTAACTGAAAGGTTGGTGGTTTGAACCTACTGGCTGCAACATGAAAGATATGGCACTCTGCTTCTGTAAAGATTTACTGCCTTGGAAACCCTATGCGGCAGTTCTACTCTGTCCTGTAGAGTTGCTATGAGTTGGGATCTACTCAACGGCAATGGGCTTGGTTTTCTGGTATGCCCTGATATTTCCTTAGGTTACGGGACATTTGGAAAAAGTGACATTCACCTTGAAATTTAGATTAACTTTACAGCAATTCAATTTTAGCTTGAGGAAACAGAATTTCTTATCTTTTCAAGTGCTGACATGTAGTTATGAAATAAAAGTTTATTTTATCAAAATCTGGAGGATTTGTAGAGTGATGATTTTAGGAGTTGATGTACATTGGAACTTCTATCAGTTTACAAAGCTATAACCAGAAATTTCCTTTAATGTTCAAAACCTCCTAGATTTTATTTTTGTTCAAGTCTACTTTACCTAGAACTTTGCACTATAACCACAATTTATTTCCTTAAACACATTTTCACAAAGAAATTTTTATATTTGATTTTCTTTTGTTTTGTTCCCAAAAGAAATCATTGAAATTGGGAGTATTTCTAATTAAAATAAATTCTTCAGACGTAAATAAAGCATTCAGTGCTTATACCTCCATAGGTGTTCTTTTGAAACGACTCTAATTCCTACTTTAAAGACAACACAGTCACCATTACATCAGGGTTTCTCAAACATTTTAATAACTATGGAACACTTTACTCTAGTGAAATATTCCAAAGAACCTCAATACATAAAACAGAGACAAACAAGACTTCTGTGTTCAAAAATGACTATGTTTCCCTGGTGATAGGGAACACAAGGTGGAGTAAGGATATTCTTGATGTGCTGTGAGATTGTTAACCATTGTCATAGGGCAACATGTGTAGTAACTGTTAAATGAAAAACTATTTTGTTCTGTAAGCCTTCATCTTAAGTAAGAATAACAGCACAGTTGGAAGAGCGTAGTCAATGTCACTGAACTGTGAATGTAGAAATTTTTGAAACGGTGTTTCTTTGGCCATCTGTAATTTTCATCAAAAAAAAAAAGGTTGAGAATTTAGAGGCTTAATACTTTGTGGGTTTGTTAACCAATGTCATAGAACAACATGTGTACTACTATTTCATGAGAAACTATTTGCTCTGTAAGCTTTCACCTGAAGTACAATAAAATATATATAAAAAAAATGACTGTTTTATATTCAAGAATTATCATGCTGAAGTAGCATTATTTTATAATTTTTGACTTCCTATTTAACAAAAATATCTTATTCCCAATTTGGGAAATTATACAAAAATATAGACATTATTTTCAGCTACAGATTACTAATAAACCCAGGGGTGAGCAAAGTCATTTGAATTGTCTTATGAGTGCAAACAGGGTTGCATTACATTAGTGCGCTCTCTCTCTTTTTTTTTGATTGACAGAGGGTGATATCCCCACAAAGACCCCTAGAGGGTTTTGCTTTATCGCCACTATTATCAGTATGTGCATGAGGCCTCTCCAAGACAGAAGGGTATTTGGGACTACCAGTTCTGCCTCTTAATGGATATCTTGTGTGCCCAGCTAAATAAGCAAAATGGCAGAGAAAACACAACTCAGGAGTAATTTGAGGCAGATGAAAAGAGTTTACTTACTTTTCTGAATATGGCCATTAAGAGGGCTTTGGTTTTTGTACTTGTCAGGGCTGGGAGTCACTTGCTTCCTTCATCTTAAATATTCTGTTGTGACTTCCTGTGGTGTTTGCTAAAGTGGCCTCCAGGCTGACCTGCAAAAGTGCTTCAGAGGCAAAGGTGGACAGAGTGATTATTTTTTCGGAAACTCATTTCTTGGTCATCTCATAAGGCAGAAGTATTTAAGGGTATTTACGGGGTCTTCTATTTTAGAAAACATGGGATTATTATTTTTCCTTGCTGTCTAAGTCATATCACTCTCTTGCTATTTAATATTCTGCCATTGAAATTTAATCAAGTATTTGTCTGAATTGTATTCTCCTGGCATCTGTGGTATAGTGGCATGTTCATTTGACTTGGAATCAGACCAAAAATATGACTTTAACTTTGTTTAATTTTTTTCCCTGTTACTTTGTAGCTTAGGAATTTTATTTTAACCCTCTAAATCATAATTTCCTCATCTTTGAAATGAATATAATAATACTCGTGTAACATAAAAGTTGTGATGAGTAAATAATTCAATGTAAAAAAAAAAAAAGCATCTGTTGCCTTAGTGATCCTTTGGCCATGCAAATCTAATCACCTTACCCCCATCCACTTAAAAAACTTTATTAGTTTGCCAAATGTTTTGGGATAAAGACCAAAATTCAGAGTTTTTCCTACAGGGCTCTCAAGTTTACACCATAGCTTCACTTCCTATATGTCCAAACACACTGATCTTCACAAACTTGGGGCCTTTACATACATTGTTCTCTTTAAGTTCCCTCTTAACCAAGTTAACTCCTGTTCTCCCTTCAGATCTCAAATGACTGGTCATTTTCTGAGGGAAGCCTCTTCTATTCCTATTCTTTCATGACACTGTTTATCTAGCACAATGCTATATAAAGTGTTCCATACATTTCTTTGAATATGAACTGTTTTACTGATCTAAATTGTACCTTTATGATCCTTTGAAATGTTTTATCTTGAACATTTACAAAATTACTTCAAAATGAATTTATTTGTTGTTGTTGTTGGATGCCATTGAGCTGGTTCCAACTCAGAGTGACCCTATGTAAAACAGAACAAAACACTGCCCAGTCCTGCGCCATCCTCACAATCATTGCTATGCTTAAGCCCACTGTTGCAGCCACTGTGGCAATCCATCTCCTCAAGGGTCTTCCTCTTTTTCGCTGACTGTACCAAACATGATGTCTTTCTCCAGGGACTGGTTCCACTTGATAACATGTCCAAAGTACATGAGACAAAACGTCGCCGTCGTTGCTTCTAAAAAGCGTTCTGGCTGTACTTCTTCCAAGACAGATTTGTTCGTTCTTCTGGCAGTCCGTGGCATATTCAGTATTCTTTGCCTACACCATAATCAAATACGTTAATTCTTCTTTGTTCTTCCATATTCATTGTCCAGCTTTCACATGCATATCAGGCAATTGAAAATAGCATGGCTTGGGTCAAGTGCACCTTAGTCCTCAAGGTGACATCTCTGATTTTTAAAATTTTAAAGTGGTCTTTTGCACCAGATTTGCCCACTGCAATACATTGTTTTATTTCTTGACTGCTGCTTCCATGGGTGTTGATTGTGGATCCAGGTAAAATGAAATGCTTCTCAACTTCAGTATTTGCTCTTTTTATCATGATGTTGCTTATTGATCCAGTTGTGAGGATTTTGTTTTCTTTATGTTGAGTTACAATCCGTACTGAAGGCTATAGTCTTTGGTCTTCCTCAGTAAGTACTTCAAGCCCTCTTTGCTTTCAGCAGGTAAGGTTGTGTTATCTGCATATCACAGGTTGTTAATGATTCTTCTTCCAATCCTGATGCCTCATTCTTCTTCATATAGTCCAGATTCTCGGATTATTTGCTCAGAATACAGATTGGGTAAGTATGACGAAAGGATATAGCCTTGATACACACATTTCCTGATTTTAAAACACGCAGTATTCCCTTGTTTTAGTCGAACGACTGCCTCTTGGTCTAGGTACAGGTTCCTCATGAGCACAATTAAGTGTTCTGGAATTCCCATTCTTCACTACGGTGTCCATAATTTGTCATGATCCACACAGCTGAATGCTTTTGCATAGTCAGTAAAACATAGATAAACATCTTTCTGGTATTGTATGCTTTCGGTCAAGATCCATCTGACATCAACAATGATATTCCCTTGTTTCATGTCCTCTTCTGAATCCGGCTTGAACTTCTGGCAGTTCTCTGTCGATGGACTGCTGCAATCGTTTTGGGGTTATTTTCATCAAAATTTTACTTGCATGTGATATTAGTGATATTGAGTTTATTTACAAATAGTATAATAGGAGAAGAAAGGAGCTAACATTGATTGGGGACCTAGTATCTTTTCAGGAACTCATGTAGGTGTGATATATATAGTTTTCTCATGTAATCCTCAAAAAGAAAAAAAGATTTTTAGTACAAAGAATCGAAATACGTAATCATTAAAGACCTCTATGCCGAATCACGGTAAAATAGAGAGTGAGTGAGAAAGAGAAAGACCCTCAACAAGATGGATTGACACAGTGATTGCAATAATAGGCTCAAATGTAACTACTATTGTGAGGATGGCACAGGACCTGGCAGCCTTTTGTTCTGTTACACATGGGATCACTAATGAGTCAGAACTGACTTATGGTACCTAATAACAACAATAACTTGCCAAATCAAGAGGAGAAAAGGGAGCAGATACAATTGATGGACTACAAAAATATCTTTCTTTTTGTTGAAAAACTAGAGAATTGCAAGAAAGGTTTAACATAAGCAAAATTTCAAGTTTTAAAATATTCCAAGCCTTTCTGCCAGGGTACATTTACCATTTCACAGATCAGGCTAGATGAGATATGAGCTTTTAAAAAGATGAAAAATAGCATATATCTTGCACGTAGTGTAATATACTTATAAATGAACATTTTAAAAATAATTTCCTTCACATATGGAAGTATCTATGATGCTAATATTCATTTGCACCCTAGACACAAAAAGAGAAGCTTTGAAAGAGCCTGCAAATGTCAAGAATAAGTTGTGGGCCATCGCAGAAAACATTCCTTACAAGAACAGCTTGTGATAAAACACTTGCAGTCGGTTAAAATGAGGGCCACTGACCTTGTCGGAATGACACATACAGTCACTGGTGAATTCAGAAAGAACTACATAAACTATTATTAAGAAATACATCCTCCTATAACCTTTTAATTAGCAAATAGTTCCATTGTTTATCTTATAAATTTTACAAGATGATGCCTTTGTCTTACACGTTCCTTTATTCCACAAACAAACTGAGTATCAACTGGCTAAAAATCCTTGCTTACAAAAATCATCTTTGAAATGAAAGGACTGTGGATTCTTGTACTAATCTGTAAAGGATGTAAGGTTACTGAAGACTTAGATCTATACTGTTGAATAGTGGAGGAACTAAGAGGTGGACTCAACCAGGCTGACTGTCTCCAGTTATATTAGAAGACAAAACATAAATTTGAAATAAAATTAATTCAAATTTTTGTCAATTTAAAATACAATTTTTCTTTCCTTCTCCCTCCTCTCCTATGTATAAGAACTTAATTAACGGGTTATTTTCACTGGCTTTGCAGACTTTAGTTTCCCTCACCCATCTATCACATTAACCTTTGTGAATGCCTTCTTTGCAGAATTAATTTTTCTTCTCAGAGATCTCCAATGGTTCCCCACTGCTTATAAAAAATGTCACAGTTTCTTAACTTGATGCTTTCAATCCTTCAAATTCCACTAAAAATTTTCTCAAACTGATTTTCTGCTTTTCCTTCATGCAAATGTTCCACTGCATTTAAACTGAGCTGAATTCTCCGAAGAGATATTATTTATTACTCTGGCGTCATTGTGGTGTAGTGGCAGGACACTGGCTAATAAGTCACACAGTTCTGGATTCTACTGTTTATCAGTAAGCTATGAAATTTTAAGCTGAATGTTTCCTCCATTCCCCTCAGAGCTTAAGTTTCTTCTTCTTCAAAAGAGGAACAACCGCAATAATGAGTACAATAGCTAACTCATAAGATTGTTTTGAAGATTACATAGGATAATACTTGCAAAGCCACAAGGGGCTGGCACTAGTTGAGGCATGATAAATGCTCGTTCTCCTTTCTCTTGCTTTATTGAGATCCTGATTCCCCTAATAGAACCAGTATGGAAAGGTCACAGTGAAATATCTTTTCTATTGGTTATAAAGACAAAATGTGAAGGTGACAGTATGGAATTTGTTGTTAGGAGCAAGGGCTTCATCTTCAGCTGGATCTGAAACAGGTTGTAGCTCTGCCGCTGACCATCTGCGAGACTTTGGACAAGTTAGTCTCTCTAAATCTTGATTTCCTGATCTGTAAAACATGCAAAATAATCCTGATCTCATAGGGTAGTCAGGGGTGAAGGGGATTACATGAGCTAAAGCATGCCATTTACTTAAAATAATTCTAGAAACTCTCAATAAGTGTTATTTATTATTATTGTAGTTGAAAAATGAAATATCTTTTCAGTTTAGTAGATGCCAATGTAGATATTTTTTATTGAACTATTAATATAAAAAAGGCACGTTTACCTAACTTTATTCTTGTCATTTTATGACGGTTATGTAAGGCTTTAATGGACAGTGCATAAATATTTAATCTTATATCTCTAAAATACTGTCTTTAGTCCATTTATTGCTGTTGTTAGTTGCTGATAAGTCAGCTCTGACTCCTGACCATCTTACATATAACAGAATGAAACGTTGCCCAGTCCTATATCATCTTCATGATCATTGGTATGTTTGAATCCATTGTTGTGACTACTGTGTATTGTCTTCCTACCTAGGGGGCTCATCTTCCAGCACTATAGCAGACAATATTTTGTCTTTTGTCTCTTACTAAGCAACAAAATCTGTCTAATGTCCTGAGAAATCCCATTTATTATTACTTTGGATTTACTGATTTCAGAATGTTGAGAAAAAAATAAAATCCATGCAACTCTAGAACTCCTAAACATGTTGTTGCTCTTTGTACAACTATATATAAATAATGCCATTTGTAAAAGATATTATTTTCTTATCTTCAATATACTTACCTGAAAAAAATATATTGTACATGTTTGTATATCTAGATGTCTGTTGTCCCTTGGGATGTTTTAGAGTATGAATATGATAAAATATGGCATAATGTCATAGATAATTGCTTTATTGATACAAAATGTCTTCTTTCTTAAATCATTTCTCTTTGTTTATTGTTTATATTATTTACTCAGGCACTCAAACTCAAAATCTCCTATTTCTCTCCCTTATCGTCAACATCTGCCTTTTCTTCTACTTTTATGATCTATAATTCCTAGTTTTCAAGTTCATTTTTCCTTGTTATACTACTGCTCCCCCATTTCAGGACCTTTTAATGCCTCCTCAGCCCTACTCCATCCCCTGAATGTCCCTTGCGGGCCCTCACTTCCTCTGTACTCTTCCTCCAAATTGATTTTTTGTGGGGTTCTCAAGTCCTGACACTTTGTGAAACACGGGTCTGTGTAGTCACTTATCCTGATTTAAAACTACCCCGACACCTTTTGCCCAAACTCTTTGAAACGATTAGATATACAGTGACTTCTGCTCTAACCCTTCTCCCATATTCTGGCTATACGGAGTTATTAGAGGCTCCAGAAACATACCTTGCCTTGTCGCAAGTTATGTTCTCAGCCATAAATACTGGCAAACTCCTCCACTCATTCTTTAGATTTTAGTTCCAAATGTCGCTTTCTTCCTGAAACTTTTCTTTACCTCCCTTCTTTTACCTTCCATTTCAGGTAAAATTAGTGGTTTTTTTCCCTTGATGTTTTCAGACTAATTTGCATACATCCCTATCTTCTGGCTTATCATGTTATGTTTTAATTGTTTATGTGGCTGTCTTTTCCACTAGGATGAGAATTCTTGGTAATATCAGAAATAGTATCTTATTCTCTTTTGTATACCCAGCTCTTAGCACACAGTAAATAATAAACATTTGAAGAATGAATGAACTTGGAATGAAATTAACCAACTAATCTGTATATACATATTACTTATTTCATCAAGCCTATATTTTAAATTGGAAACCCTGGTGGCGTGGTGGTTAAGTGCTATGGCTGCTAACAAAAAGGTCAGCAGTTCGAATCCACTAGGTGCTCATTAGAAACTCTATGGGGCAGTTCTACTCTGTCCAAAGGGTTGCTGTAAGTAGGAATTGACTCGACGGCAATGGGTTTGGTTTTTGGTTTTTATATCTTAAATTGTCTATTTTTCCTCTGGCTATTAAATGCATATGAAAGAATATACTGAATGTTTAGTTTCCTAAATTGAATATATAGATATTAAATAAAACCAATGCAGTATAGTGACAAAAGTATGAGATTTAGCTTTGTAAAACCTGGATTTGGATTCTAACTGTACCAAGTAATAACAAAGAAATTTGGAACAGGCTGCTTAACTTTTGTAAGTCTTGATTTCTTCATCCATATAAGGAAAATAATATTAATATCTACCTCACCATGAGGTCATGAGGATCAAATGATATATGTAAGCTATGAAAGACTAGATGTTTTTAATTTTTTTGTAGATTTAAATTTATAGCCACAGTTGTAAACTCTGATATGTCAAAATACAACTTTTAAAGTTTCCTTATAACTGATACCAAGGTAGCTCACAAGGCTGCATTTTGTGTTTGTTAAATTTATCAAGTCACTTTTTGGCTAAAACAATTTACGTTTCGTCTTTCCTTCTACTACATGCTGTGTGTGTGTGTGCATGTGTGCACGTGTGCACATGTATGCACACACGTATGTGCTACATATTGGGGGATGGGTATCTATTCTGGGTACTGTCCACATAATCTTCTTGGCCTCTGCTGAGGGGTCCAAACATTTGGTCAAGCACACTCACTACAACTCCCTACAAATTTCTGCACATCCTGCCAGGCCCACTAATCATTCAGCATTTCATATTCTTCTTATTCTACCTCCTCATCTCTTCAGATCCACCCACCCTTTTCAGCACTTCCTGCTCACCTCAGAAACTTTTAGCTACTTTCCCCAAATCTTGCTGCGGTGTGAGGAAGTCTAGGATGTGGCCCTTTAGCCATGTTCATAAAGATTTCCCTCAGTTAGTCTGTCATGGATGCCATGACATGTTGCTCAGATGCCAATTATGGATCCAAGATGTTCTAGGAGGCTTGTAGTCTTCCGGAGCTGTACTTTGGGAGAAGCACAAGCTCTGTATTAAGGATGCCATTAAAGCTATCTAAATATTTCTGTCACACCCACCCTGAGATTTTAATACTGAGAGAGCAGATGCTTGAGCCCATTATTAAGTACCCATTTTTACCCATACTCTAGTCTTGTTCACTCTGAAGCATTCCCTCTTCCTATATGGTGAAACTCTTGTTTCCTTAGTGGTGGGAAGTCAGACATTAAATCATTGAGCATTCTTTTCTGCTCTATGGTTTATAATCACAATATGCCCATATCTCCTAGTTTGATCCTTGATACTTAACGTCCAGCTTTTGAAATTCCAAGAAAAATCTCTCTTCCAACAAGTCCTGACTCATACAAAGTGTTTGATTTCCAGACTATTGTGACAGACAAGGACTTTTAACACTCTCTTCTGAAATTCATTGTTGAGGAATAACTTCTTTGTTCTCAGCTATATTCATCTTCTACCTGTTCAGTGAAGGCCACTAACTCCACAGGTATAAGGGACAAAAGAAGCATAGGAACAGAACTCAGGAAAGAATATTCTCCATAAAATACCTCCAAATATTATTTGGACGTAATATTATTATTACAATTAATTGCCATTTAGAGATTCTGTTTCTTTAAAACAAGCTACTAATTACATCCTGAAATTATCTGAGACCGAAAACCAAAAATCCAAACCCATTGCACCTGAGTCAGTTCCGACTCGTATTAACTATTTGTTATTTGTGTGTTCTATCTTGTCAACTAGATTATAAATTGAAGTCAGGAGCTATGCTTCAGTGTCCTCATCTACAAAACTACAAATGTCTATCTCACCAAGCTATTTTGAATATCAAATGTCATAACGTAAACAGTTGTTGTCGTCCTTAGGTGCTGTTGAGTCAGTTCCTACTCATAGCGACCCTATGTACAAAAGAATGAAACACTGCCCAGTCCTGTGCCATCCTCACAATTATTGTTATGCTTGAGCCCATTGTTGCAGCCACATGTCAGTCCATCTCAGTGAGGGTCTTCCACTTTTTCACTGACCCTCTACCTTACTAAAAATGATGTCTTTCTCCAAGTACTGGTTTCTCCTGATAATGTGTTCAAAGTACATGTGACGAAGTGTTGCCATCCTTGCTTCTAGTGAGCATTCTGCCTGTACTTCTTCCGAGACAGATTTGTTCATTCTTCTGGCAGTCCATGGTATATTCAATATTCTTTGCCAACACCATAATTCAAAGGCATCGATTCTTCTTTCTTTTCCTTATTCATTGTCCACCTTTCTTATCCATATGAGGCGATTGAAAATACTATGGGATGGGTCAGGCCCACCTTAGTCCCAAATTGACATCTTTGCCTTTTAATGCTTTAAAGAGGTCTTTTGCAGCAGATTTGCCCAATGCAGTACATCATTTGATTTCTTGACTGCTGCTTCCATGATGTTGATTGTGGATCCAAGTAAAATGAAATCCTTGACAACTTCAATATCTTCTCTGTTTATCATGATGTTGCTTATTGGCCCAGTGGTGAGGATTTTTGTTTTCTTTATGTTGAGATGTAATCTATACTGAAGGCTGTAGTCTTTGATCTTCATCAGTAAGTGCTTCAAGTCGTCTTCTCTTTCATCAAGCAAGGTTGTAACATCTGCATATCAAAGATTGTTAATGAGTTTTCTATCAATCCTTATGCCCATTCTTCTTCACATAGGTTAGCTTCTTGGATTATTTGCTCAACATACAGACTGAATAAGTGTGGTGAAATGATACAACCCTTATGCACACCTTTGCTGAATTTAAACCAGGCGGTATTCTCTTTTTCTGTTCAAACAACTGCCTCTTGGTCTATGTACAGGTTCTGCATGAGCACAATTAAGTGTTCTGGAATTCCCATTCTTTCCAATGTTATCCATAATTTGTTATGATCCACACAGTTCAATGACTTCGCAAAGTCAATAAAACACAGGTAAACATCTTTCTGCTATTCTCTGCTTTCAGCCACCATCCATCTGACATCAGCAGTGATATCACTCTTTCTATGTCCTCTTCTGAATATGCTTGAATTTCTGGCAGTTCTCTGTTGATGTACTGCTGTGACCATTTTTGAATTATCTTTAGCAAATTTTACTTGTGTGCGATATTAATGATATTGTTTGATAATATTTGCATTCTCTTGGATCACCTTTCTTTGGGATCGGCACAAACATGGTTCTCTCCTAGGCGATTGGCAGGTAGCTGTCTTTCAAATTTCTTGGTGTAGAACTTGTGAGCATCTCCAGCACTGCATCCTTTTGTTGAAATATCTTGATTGGTATTCTGTCAATTCTTGGAAACTTGTTTTTCCCCAGTGCTTTCAGTGCAGCTTGGATTCTTCATTCAGTACTGTCAGTTCTTAATCACATGCTACCTCCTGAAATGTTTGAACATCAACCAATACTTTTTGGTACAGTAACTCTGTGTATCCTTCCATCTTCCTTTGATGCTTCCTGTGTCATTCAATATTTTCCCCACAGAATTCTTCAATATTGCAGCTGGAGGCTTGAATTTTTTCTTTAGTTCTTTCAGCTTGAGAAATGCTGAGTGTGTTCATCTCTTTTGGTTTTCTAACTCCAGGTCTTTGCACATTTCACCATGATACTTTATTTTGTCTTCTCAAGCTGTCCTTTGAAATCTATTCAATTCTTTTGCTTCATTTGTTCTTCCATTCATTTTATCTAGTCTATGTTCAAGAGCAAGTTTCAGAGTTTCTTCTTACACCTATTTTGGTCTTTTCTTTCTTTCCTGTCTTTTTAATGAACTTTTCCTTTCTTCATGTATGATATTCTTGATGTCATTTCACAACTCCTCGGGTCTTCGGTCATTAGTGTTCAATGCATCAAATCTATTCTTGAGATGGTCTCTAAATACAGGTGGGATGTACTCAAGTTTGTATTTTGGCTCTTGTGGACTTGCTCTGATTTTCTTCAGCTTCACCTTGAACTTGCCTATGAGCAATTGATGGTCTGTTCTGCAGTTGACTGCTGACCTTGTTCTGACTGATGATAATGAGCTTCTCCATTGTCTTTTTCCAGAGATGTAGTTGGTTTGATTCCTATGTATTCCATCTGGTGAGGTCCACATGTATAGTCACCATTTATGTTATTGAAAAAATGTATTTGCAGTGAGGAAGTCATTGGTCTTGCAAAATTCAATCATTCGATCTCTGGGTTTGTTTCCATTACCAAGGCCATGTTTTCCAACTACCGAATCTTCTTCTTGGCTTCCAACTTTCTCATTCCAATAACCAGTAGTTATCAATCCATCTTGATTGCATGTTTGATCAATCTCAGACTGTAGAAGTTGGTAAAAATCTTCAGTTTCTTCATCTTTGTCCTTAGCAGTTGGTGCATAAATTTGAATAATAGTTGTATTAACTGGCCTTCCTTATAGGCATATGGATATTATCCTATCACTGACTGTGTTGTATTCCAGGATAGATCTTGAGATGTTCTTTTTGACCACGAATGTAACATCATTTCTCTTTAATTTGTCATTCCCTGCATAGTAGACCATATGATTGTCTGATTCAAAATGGCCAGTACCAGTCCATTTCAGCTTACTAATGCCTGGGATATCAATGTATATGTGTTCTATTTCATTTTTGATGACTTCCAATTTTCCTAGATTCATACTTCATGTATACAATGTTCTGATTATTAATGGATGTTTGCAGCTGTTTCTTCTTATTTTGAGTAGTGCCAATCAGCAAATGAAGGTCCCGAAAGCTTGACTCCATCCATGTCAGTAAGTCGACTGTATTTTGAAGAGGCAGCTCTTCCCCAGTTGTATTTTGACTACCTTCTGACCTGAAGGGCTCATCTTCCAGCACTATATCAGACAATGTTCCACTGCTATTCATAAGATTTTCACTGGCCAGTTTTTTCATAAGAAGATTGCCTAATCCTTCATCCTAATCTGTTTGGTATGGAAGCTCTGCTGAAACATGGCCCCCATGGGTGACGTGGTATTTGAAATACCTGTTACATAGATTCCAGCATCATAGCAACATGCAGGCTACCACAGTATGACAGTATGTATGACAAACTGACAATTGGTGGAAAATATTAACAGAGTACCAATAAATGATTAGCACATGCAAGGTGCTCAATAAAGTTAGATCCATATTCTTACCTTTAAATTCTTGTGTTGTATTCCTCCATGGCACTTAACAGAATTAGTCAGCAATGAGAATCAGCAAAGTCTAATAATATTAGCAATAAGGCATCAGCTCACAATTATTTGGTTATCAGCCAACTGTGGTGGATTTTTGCAACCCTTGCAGAAGCCTATGCGTATAATGTTAACATTTTATGCAATGGAAGACCTACTGTACTCCAAAAATTGTCAGTAACAATGGAAATTAGAAAGCCTCTTCTAGAAATCACTATGACAAGTGATACATTAATATAAAATAGACTGGGATGTCACATGAAGATAGCTGTCATGTCTTTGGGGCATTGAAAAGGAAATAGATGCCATGTTCCAAGCTCCTAACCTGATGGTATGTCCAGCCAGTTCTGACAATGCCAGCCATGTACTGGTTGCATCTGCTTACAGATGCATGCTTAAGCTATTAGATCATGTCTAGTTCTAGCTAATTCATTAAAACCATTTGCCATCAAGTCAATTCTGACTCATGGTAACCTCATTTATGTCAGAGTAAAACTGTGCTCTTTAGGGTTTTCAATGTCTGATTTTTCAGAAGTAAATCTTCAGGCCTTTCTTTCAGGGCTCCTCTGGGTAGACTTTAACTTCCAACCTTTCCACTAGCAGCTGAAAGCATTAACTATTTGTATCACCCAGGGACTCTGGTTCATTAGTCCAGGTTTAATATAAAATATGAGCTATAGACATCAAAATATATACAACATGTGATCTTTGTAGAAATTTAGTCTCCTCAAACTCTTATTAATCTCAGAGATGTAAGGATTGAGATAGAATAAATATGAAAACATTACTTAAAATATAAGGCTTTATACAATATTGGATGTTATCATTTATTAATATTGCTATTATTACATTAAGAAATGACAGAAAGTATAACTATTTTGCATAAATTTAGTAAGCCTTAGCTGCACATAAATTAAAGATTAATTTTCAATAGATGAGGATAGTAATGATTAATTGAAATGGTAAAATATATATTTTTTAAAAGTAGAACAAAATTCTAACTCACAGAAAAACACCAGACTTACTGGCCTGATAGAGACTGGAGAAACCCCAAGAGTATGTCCCCCAGACACCCTTTTAGCTCAGTAATGAAATCACTCCCGAGGTTCACCCTTCAGCCAAAGACTAGACAGACCCATAAAACAAAACGAGACTAATGGGGCACAACAGCCCAGGGACAAGGACTAGAAGGCAGGAGGAGACAGGAAAGCTGGTAATAAGGAACCCAAGGTTGAGAAGGGAGAGTGTTGACATGTCGTGGGGTTGTTAACCAATGTCATAAAACAAAATGTGTACTAACCGTTTAATAAGAAACTATTTGTTCTGTAAACCTGCATCTAAAGTACAATAAAAATTAATATATATATATATATATTTAATTCTATGAAAACAGCAGGGTATAGACATTAATTGTTGATAGCATACCAGAAGAAGCTGTGGGGCCCAGTGGTTATGGGAGTTTATGTACCTTGTTTCTTGGGACTTTCCAAAGATTTCTTCAAACTAAATAAATAGAAAAAAGAAGTAATAATGAATTTCAAACAAAAATGGGGTGTTCGGTTACCATGGGAAGCTGCCACTTTCATGCATGTTTTAGTTCTATTTACTGACACCGTTATCTAATGTTGGGAACATTTGATATTGCTGTCTCAAAAAAAGGTGAGGGGCCAGAAGCTACTTGGCAGAACAGTATTTTTCTCATAGATGTCAAAAGGAAAAATTTCTCTGCCCAGCAAACATAAATCATACATGCTTTGAAGTAGGGCTATATGATCCTCAAATAATCCCCCTATAGAAAAGCATAATGAAAACAATAGCTACATGATGAATTTACTCTAAGTGTGTTTATAAGTCCGAAATTTAGTATTCTGACAACTCCTCCTGATTCCACAGTTTTTCATAATCCAGTATCCTCAAGATAAATATTCTCTCTCTTTTTTTTTAATAATCTGGAATCTCACCAGAAATCTAAGATTTAGGATTGATGATCAAGTGTGTACTTACCTATACATTCCCTCATCCAATTAGAATAAACAGGAAGCAGATGAAGCAAGGAATGGTCATTTTTCATTCTTATTAACAAGGCATTAGCAAATTTGTCACATCTATTTATGTATCTCTTTAAGGCTGGCCTACTGTTTTACCTCAGTAATACAAAAACATCCCTTCTTTCTCTCTGTATTCTCATACCATCTTTTATTTACTGTCTATTATTTTTATCCTTCTTATCTTGTAAACATTTATTTAAAAATACATTAATCATATTCTGTGTGTCTAAGGCATTGGGTCAAATGTTGGGGATGTAGTTAATCCCTACTCTCACCCACCTTAGAACCTAGAGAGGAATAAAGGCGATGACCCTAGTACTTTGTGCCCTGTTCTTCATTAGGACAGTATAGGTCATCTTGCCTCTTATATTGTCTTCTTTCTTTCCCTTCTCTTGCACACACACACACACACACACACACACACACACACACACACACACACTTACCATCTCTCTCCAGTCTGTAAAAAGAATCAGATGTCCAATTTAAAGAAAGTTTAAATGAATTTAAATCATTGTATAAATTCTGCTGATTCAAAAGACTATAAGAACATCACCTGAAAGTGATCAAGAATAAAAAATTCAGAGATTTTATTTTATTCCAAACACAAGAATGAAAAAGAAAAAAAAAAAAAAAAAGAGAGAGAGAGAGTGCAAGCTTTTTTTTTTTTTGGGCAGGAAAAAAAAAGCTTATTTTTAAAAAAAAGCTCAGATATTTTCATAACTTTTGAGTTTTAAGTTGCTACATTGTGAGTCCCTGTTGTTTTTGTTGTTTTTAGGTGCTGTCAAGTCATAATGTTAGCTAATACCATTATAAATTTTCAGTGTAGAAAACAAAGATTGCCTGATTTGAGTTCTAGACTAAATTTATGGAAGTTTTCTGTCTACTTACGTTTTGGCTAAAAAGTAGAAAGAAGCCCGTAAGCACTTGGCTGCTAACAGAAATGGAACCCACCAGTCGCTCTGCAGGACAGCCATGTGGCAGTGTGCTTCTATAAAGACTTATAGCCTTGGAAACCCTGTGGGGCAGTTCTACTCTGGCCTATAGTGTTGCTGTGAGTCAAAATTGACTGGATGGCATATAGATTTGGTTTGGTTTTTGGTGGAAATTTAAGAACTTGTTTTAGGAATAAAAAAGCCAAGCATCTTACTTTTAGGTTTAATGAAAACAGCTAATATTTTCATGTATTAAGCATCCTTTAATAAATGCCTTGCATGTATTTAAGCTTCATGACATCTCTGGGAGAAAGGAAATTTTTTTAACCAATTTTACAAATGAGGAAATTCAGGTTTGGGGAGGACAAGTTCTTTTCCCAAGATCTTAAGTGGCAGAGTTAGGATTCAAACCCAGGCATTCTGATGCTTCAGTGCTACCTTTTACTGCCTCACTAAAGTTTTTAAACTTTTATTTGTATGAAAATATTTCTAATTAACATCTTGTTTTATTCTGTATACAGGTTTATTAAAGAATTACTTTTTTTCATAAAATTAAATTTGTTTGACTGCAGTGTGTAGCATGGAGGAAAGGCTGAGTAATGAAGCATAAAAAATAAGAATTCTTATTTAGAAATGTAATTATTTTTAGAATTCAGATAATTAAAATTAAATAATCACATTCTACTGTAAGAAACTGAATTAAAAAAATAAATTCATGAAAAGCCATAGAAAAATAGTTTAACCAGAATTAGAATCCAATTGGTTTGAATAATAAAACTATATTTGAGCATCTAACTCATAATGTTTTCCATGCTTTATATTGTTTTGCTTTTAGAACTTATTCTTGGGTAACTGAGGTAGTATTTTAGATTTATTTTTAAGCAAACAGTAAAAATTCAATATATATTTGTTTATGGATTAAAAAAGAATTTAAAGTTAGAGATGTCAGCAAGAAGTCTGAGTATGTTAGGCATACAATAAAAGATTTTTCTTAACCATAACATCCACTTTTCTTAAATGTATCCTTTCTTTGTAAAACCAAACTGCAACAATTTCTAAGGAAATTTAAAAAAACTTACAAACATTGAAGTTCTCATTTCACATATATTCCTCTTTTATTTACCTTTCTGACATACACATTTTACAGTTGAAGCCATAGACTGTGCATGATGTCCTTCTTTTCTCACTTAGACATTACTTTGTAAGAGCATAAGCTTTATAGTCAGACAGTACTGTGCAGAGTTGGCATCTTTGTTCTGTTATTTCTCACCTATGGAAGCTAGACTGGGAGCTTATTAGAGCAATGAACACACACGACTGACTCTAAATCCTTTAATAAAACAGACCTACTGGCATCTCTAGTCCCTTTACCACTCATTAACTAGATGGCCTTGGGAAATTTTCTTAATTTCTCTGCAGCTTAATTTTTTCCTTGTAAAATGAGAATGCCAATACTTACTGTTGTGAATAATTGAGATGATTAAATGAAATAATCTATAAAGTGTACTATAGCTGTTATGGATTGAAATGTGTCCCCCTAAAATGTGTGTCAACTTGGCTAGGCCATGATTCCCAGTATTGTGTGATTGTCCACCATTTTGTCATCTGATGTGGTTTTCTTACGTGTTGTAAATCCTACCTCTATGATGTTAATGAAATGGGATTAGCGGCAGTTACGTTAATGAAGCAGGACTCAATCTACAAAATTAGGTTTTGTCTTAAATCACTCTCTTTTGAGATATAAAAGAGTGAATCGAGCAGGGAGACAGGGACCTCATACCATCAAGAAACAAGAACCAGGAGAATAGCTTGTCCTTCGGACTTGAGGTTCTTGAGGTGATAAGCTCCTGGACCGGGGAAGATTGATAACAAGGACCTTCTCCCAGAGCCAACAGAGAGAGAAGCCTTCCCCTGGAGCTGGCACCCTGAATTCAGACTTCTAGCCTCATAGACTGTGAGAAAGTAAATTTGTCTTTGTTAAAACCATCCACTTGCGGTATTTCTGTTATAGCAGTGCTAGATAATTAAGAAGACAGTGAACTCAGTGGCTGATGGGCATTATTGAAACAAACAATTCTCATTGGTTGTTTAACATTCTACGAAATAAATGTTCTATACAGGTAACCATTCTCCTCCTGAAGGTCATCAGGCTATATCGACATTTTCCCTATTATCAATAATGCCCAAATTACATCCTTGTGTGCATTATTCCTTATCCTACTACTGACCAAACTCCTGAAATAATTTATCAGAAGTGAAACTATTGCATGATAGATTATGAACAGTTTTATGGTCTTATGTCTATCATCAGGTTATTTTTTTCCAAAAGGATTACACTAATTTTCAGAATTACTGACTAGTTTTTTTTTGGTTAAGAATTTCAGAATTTGAGCAGTTACATAAGTGCTCCTTTTTTCAAGGTTACCCACTTGGAAGGCTCTTTTCTGATGCTAAAAAATTTTGTTATGACTCCTAATGTTTCTGGAATACACTGGATCTATTCCAACTCATGGTGACCTCATGTTTGCGAGAGTAGAACTATGCTCCATAGGTATTTCAATGGCTAATTTTTCAGAAATAGATCACCAGGACTTTCTTCCAAGGGACCTTTGGGTGGATTCAAATTT
Source organism: Dugong dugon (assembly GCA_030035585.1). Taxonomy (NCBI): domain Eukaryota; kingdom Metazoa; phylum Chordata; class Mammalia; order Sirenia; family Dugongidae; genus Dugong; species Dugong dugon. The sequence goes on from CM057462.1 coordinate 99,032,864, forward strand.
CTAACCTTTTGGTTAGTAGCTGAGTGCTTAACTGTTTATAACATCTAGGGACTTCAGAATCATTTTTACAACCTACTTATTGGGGTTTAGGAGTCCCTGGGTGGCACAATCAGATAAGCATTCAACTAAAGTTCGAATCCACTGAGAGGCACCTCAGAAGATAGGCCTGGCAATCTGCTTCTGAAAGGCCAAGGCCTTGACAACACTACGGAGCACAGTTCTACTCTACACACGTGGGGTGAACATGAGTTGGAATGGACTTGACAGCAACTGGCTCTTTTTTTTTTTCAGTTGGGCTTTGATATGGAATTCTCCTTCTCATATTCTATCCATTGTCCTGTTCTATCCTTGCAGACTTCCGTGCTCACCCTGCTTTTCTTATTATGTGTGTCCTCTTCCAGATCCTCATAATCTCTGGCCTAAAATATTCTACTAGCATCTTAACTGGTCTCTCTGCTGCCTATATTTTCCACCTCCAAGTCATAGTCTCTGGAGCCAGGATGTATCATTCTAAAACCTGAATCTGGTCAAATCACATCATTTAATTTCCATCCATGATGGTGTCTCTCTCTTTAGAGCCTTCAGTCCCCCTGCTTGCCAGGTAACTCCTACTCAACCTGGAGGAGGTGTCACCCGAGGCCTTAAGGATTAGCAAGAGTCAGATCAGGCCCTTTTATATCAACATCCATAAAAGATGATGTCAGTGTCCCTAAAAAAAGTTCTGTAAAAATGATCATTGGTACTCTTTGAGGGCTTACTATATATCAGATACTATTTTAAATGTTTCACATGGATTAATTCATTTAAACCTCAAACTACCTTATGGGATAGATATTATCACCTTGTCCTCTTTTTGAATGAAGAAACTAAGGCACAAGAGATTAAATAACTTGCCCAAGGCTTACAGCTGGTAACTGATAGGACGGAGTTTCAAACCCAGAATGTCTGGCTTTTAAACACTACTTGACCAACAGCTCCGTAGCAACTCTCATATGTGTATATATTTCAACAGTAATTACTCTGTTAAAACTGCTGACTTTACACCATTATTTCCCCTACCTTGGCTTTCCTTTTCTACCTGTGTAATGGGCACTACCACATATAGTAAAGTTTGACCAGTACTGGCTTCACAGCATGTCTGATGTGACAAAATATTGTATCACATTATTCATTGCAACAACAGTTAACTCTGCCAGATGGCACTTCAATAATATATTATGCTATATTATGAAATCTGTACAGATTTACTGTTTTGAAAATTGTACCCTTAATTACAGTTATATTATTTAAGACTCTAGTAAATTTCGTTTAACTTCATCAGCTTTTATAATAAAATACATTTTTTATTTAAAAAATTATTTAATACCATATTCATTAAGTGATTCCCTACTCTTAGGCTATTAAACTGTCTCAGATAGAGCAGATGATGATGTAACTTGATTTGAGAATTTAATTGACTTTTACGTGACTTTTCTAAGTAATTATCCTTGTTGTTGTTGTTAGGTGCAGTCAAGACAGTTCCGACTCATAGCAACCCTACGTACAGCAGAAGAAGACACTGCCCAGTCCTGTGCCATCTTAACAATTATTGCTATGCTTGAGCTCATTGTTGCAGCCACTGTGTCAGTCCATCTCGTTCAGGGTCTTCCTCATTTTCACTGATCCTCTGTCAAGCATGACATCCTTCTCCAGGGACTGATAGCTCCTGATAACATATCCAAAGTACATAAGGCGAAGTCTTGCCATCCTTGTTTCTGAGGAGCATTCTGGATGTACTTCTTCCAAGACAAATTTGTTTATTCTTCTAGGAGTCCATGGTATATTCAATATTCTTTGCCAACACCATAGTTCAAATATGTCAGTTCTGCTTTGTTCTTCTGTATTCTTTGTTCAGCTTTCATATGCATATGAGGTGACTGGCTTGGGTCAGGTTTACCTTAGTCCTCAAAATGACATCCTTGCTTTTTAACACTTTAAAGAGGTATTTTGCAGCAGATTTGCCTAATGCAACACATCATTTGATTTCTTGACTGCTGCTTCCATAGGCTTTAATTGTGGATCCAAGTAAAATGAAATCCTAAATGACTTCAGTCTTTTCTCCATTCATCATGAGGTTGCTTATCGGTCCAGTTGTGAAGATATTTGTTTTCTTTACGTTGAGGTGTAATCCATACTGAAGGCTGTGGTCTTTGATTTTCATCAGTAAGTGCTTCAGGTCCTCTGCACTTTTAACAAGTAAGGTTGTGTCATCTGCATATCGCAAGGTGTTAATGAGTCTTCCTTCAATCCTGATGCCACATTCTGCTTCATGGAGTCAAGCTTCTTGAATTATTTGCTCAGCATACATATTGAATAAGTATAGTGAAAGGATACAACTCTGATGCACACTTTTTCTGATTTTAAACCAGAGTATCCCTTTGTTCTAGCTGAACCACTGCCTCTTGGTTTACACACAGGTTCTGTACAAGCATAATTAAGTATCTGCAATTCCCTTTCTTTGCGGTGTTATTTGTAATTTGTTATAATCCACACATTTAGATGCCTTTGCATAGTTAATAAAACACAGATAAACATCTTTCTGGTATTCTCTGCTTTCAGTCAGGATCCATCTGACATCAGCAATGATATCTCTCGTTTTACATCCACTTCTGAATGCGGCTTGAATTTCTGGAAGTTCCCTGTCGATGTACTGCTGCAACCACTTTTGAATGATCTTCAGCAAAATTTTACTTGTGTATGATATTAATGGTATTGTTTGATAATTCCTGCATTCCACTGGATCACCTGTCTTTGGAATGGGCACAAATATGGGTCTCTTCCAGTCGGTTGGCCAGATAGCTGTCTTCATAGATATGTGAGCGCTTCCAGCGTTGCATCCATTTGTTGAAACATCTCAACTGGTATTCCATCAATTCCTGGAGCCTTGTTTTTTACCAATGTCTTCAGTACAGTTTGGACTTCTTCCTTCAGTACCACCAGTTCTTGATCATATGTTACCTAATGGTTAAAAATCAACTGATACTTTTTGGTATAGTGACTGTGTGTATTCCTTCCATCTTTTTTGATGCTTCCTGCATTGATCAGTATTTTGCCCATAAAATCCTTTGATATCGCAATTCGAGGCTTGAATTTTTTCTTCAGTTCTTTCAGTGTTCTTCCCTTTTGGTTTTCTATCTCCAGGTCTTTGCACGTGTCATCCTAACACTTTACTTTGCCTTCGCAAGCCACCATTTGAAATCTTCTGTTCAGCTCTTTTACTTCATCATATTTTCCTTTTGCTTTAGGTACTGGACATTCAAGAGCAAGTTTCAGAGTCTCTTCTGACATCCATTTTGGTCTTTTCTTTATCTGCTGTCTTTTTAATGACCTCTTGCTTTCTTCATGTATGATGTCCTTGATGTCATTCCACAACTTGTCTGGTCTTTTGTCATTAGTGCTGAATATGTCAAATCTGTTCTTGAGATGGTCTCTAAATTCAGGTGGTATATACTCAAGGTCATACTTTGGCTCTCATGGACTTGTTTTAATTCTCTTCAGTTTTAAGTTGAACTTGAATATGAGCAATTGATGGTCTATTCTGCAATTGGACCCTGGCCTTGATCTGACTGATGATATTGAGCTTCTCCATGGTCTCTTTCCACGGATATAGTCAATTTGATTCCTGTGTATTCCATCTGGTGAGGTGGGATTTATAACCCACAGGAAAATCACGTCAGATGACAAAATGGTGGACAGTCACACAATACTGGGAATCACGACCTAGCCAAATTGATACACATATTTTTGGGGGACACAATTCAATTCATGACACATATTTGATCAATTTCAGACTGTGGTAGTTTGTAAAAACCTTCAATTTTTACTTTATTCAGTTACCCTTAATCATACACCAATGGACAGTAATACCTGTGAGTCTGCGTCTATGGGACCATCCAGGTAGTTTAAAGCCCAAGACTTCTTAGTTTTCTGTTTTTAGGCAAGTCCCTCTATAAGTGGAAAACATTTACAGGGCACTTACTTTGGTCCATGCATTGTTCTGATTACTGTATTAGGAGAATTTCCTCTGTTCTCCATAATAACATTATGATTAGTCCCATTTTTTGAATGAAAAAATTAAAAATACAGAAAGGTTAGGTAACTTGCTCAAGACCACATGGACAGTAAGTGGTGAAACCAGGAGAAAGATTTTGACAATTTACCTTCAGAGCCCTTACTCCTAACCACTGTGTGGCAGCTGTCTTGCTTAATGTCACAGTGCCTGGACTCTTGTGTGTAAAGCTATTAGTACTTACTACTTATTAGAGGTAGACTGAGGCACAGGCAAACCGGCATGTAACACAGCAATTTAAACTCTGGAGATAAACCATCTGATGAAAACAATAATAGTGCCTATAGAAGTGTTTCCGAAAGAGAATCTGTTTTATAACTAAATGCTTGTTATAAATATTCTTCAGCTTTAATTGGAATGAACTTTCTTTTTGATATGATGTTTTTCGTCAAATGAGCAGGAAGTCAATCATTTGGATCTGTGGGTAATTGCCACTTGATTCAGCTAAAAGCTGGACCACTTATGTTCTCGTTTGCAGTCAAAACTTACTTTTAAACATTTCTTTGCACTTATTTTGAGAATTAAAATGGATGGCAGATAATAGTAAATTATACTAACAAAAGCTGCTTTTGATTCAGTTATGGTGTTTGCAGTGTATTATACGAGCAGTGTACCTTCTTGTCAGCCTTTTTGCCAGTTCAAGTTTTGCACACGGTCTACACTGAACTATTTAAAAATATTACTGTACATTGTTTGTGAATAGTTGGGTATCACTTGGGTCTTGGTAACATAGGCAGAGAATGATTAATTTCAGCAATTGATTCAAATTTTCATCGAATATCTGATAAAACTGAAAAATCAAGGGCAATGAATTTCTGTTTTCTAGGTATGCATTCTCTAATATCTTTTCCCTTTTATTAAATAAGTATTTGGAGGAATAAACACATCAGATAAAAGCCTTTCTAGGATTTTAAAACATTTCCTTCAATATTTTATTTGCCAATGTTTAAAATAATTTCTATATCTACATTAACTGAGAGGTGATTAGGGGAAAGAGTGATAGCCAGAAATCAGATAAGTTTCTGCATTAATTTTATTCCATCATTTACTAGCTAACTTTGAGTGGATTATTTATTTTGTCTGAGTCATAGATTCTTCATCTATAAAACAGGGATATTTCCCCGAAGAATTATTACATGAATTAGAGAAAATATATGTATAAGACTTACTATGCTGTCTAAGACAAAATAGGGAATCAATAAATGCTAATGTTATCTTTTATTGGTATGATTATAGCAGAATATGTTTTACAACTTGCTTTAAGAAATTTCACAATAGTGTTTCACATCTTGCTTTCACAAATGTGATCTCGTTTAATCCACATAAAACTCTGTGGAGTTGGTACAACCAGAGGAATATATGACATTCCAGCCAGGACTTGAATACAGGTTTTTAACCTGCAAGACAGAGTTCTTTCTACTATGTATTTCTTAACTCACTCATTCATTTATTTATTCATTATCTCATCATCCAACAAATATATATGGAGCAGTTACTAAGTGTCAGGCACATTCTAAGAACTTAGAGTAAAGAAGTGAACAAACAGTAACAAAAAAAACAAAAACTTGTCCTCATGAAGCTTACATTCTAGTGTGTGTGGGGGGGTAGTATATGATACATATAAAAATAATAAGTAATTTATAATGTATATTTATAATGTATGTTAGACACAATAGTTATTTCAATATTAATAATTGACCAAATAATTGACCAAATAAGTTATCTTAAGCAAACATGGTATTTAATTCTTATTTGATAGACAAATGTAGAGGCTTAAGACATAATTATTTAATGAATACTGAAAGAATGAATGGAGTAGAGACGTAAGGGTCATTAGATTTGCAGAAAGGATCTGTAATCCTTGTACTGATAGTGGCTTAACTGATCCTTTTATTACTTAACAAATATTGAGTGCCCACTGTGTGCTAAGTCCTAAAAGTAAATGCTGATCAAGTAAGACAGTCTTAACTGTCAGGGTGTTAACAGTTTTGTGGGAAAACGAAATAAAACCAAGCATAATGTGACAATACTATGATAGGGAAAAATGCATGATGGTGTTAGAGAGGAACAAAGTCATCTAACCCAGACTCGGAAAGACAGGGTGAGCTTCTAGGTGAAAGTGACATTTACATCTTGAGAGATAGGGAGAAGATGGAGGAAATAGTCCTAAATTTAAAAACATTATGTACAAAAGTCCAGAGACCATAAAGAGCACGTAAGATTTTCTAAACTATTAGAATCCATTATCATTCAAGGTGATTGGGTTCTCAGAGTCTTTAGAAGTAAGGAAAACTTACTCTCGTTTCAATCTCTTCTTGCTTTTGTCTTCTTCCACTACATGCTAAAAATAAAAATTTCCATTAAATGAGATTGATCTCACTAGCTTTAAGTAATTAAGGTCCCTAGGTGGCATAAATGGCTAACCTAAATGTTGGTAGTTTGAACTCACCTAAGGTACCATGGGAGATAGGCCTGGAGATCTGCTTCTGTTAAGATTACAGCCAAGAAAACCCTATGGAGCAGTTCTCCTCTGTAACACATGGGGTCTCCACGAGCCAGAACTGACTTAACAGCAGCTAACACCAACAATAACAATAAACCTTCCAGATTGAATGTGTTATCCCAGTATCCAGCACAATATTTATAGCACATAGATAAATGCCTGGTCCATGATAAATGCTCACTAAAAAATAAGTACTATTGATTGAAAACAGATGATAGCCTTGAAACTACAAACTGGACAGGTTGTAGAATGAATGTGGAGAAGATATTAAGTAAGGATCTCTGATGGGGAGTTTGCTAGACTCACTTACCTATTTCAAATGAAGTCTATTCACCCTTAACTTCAAAATAGACTACTAGAATATTAACTCAAAGAATTAACATCATATAATAACATGCAGCAATACAATCACGATCTTTACAGTTCTCACCTTTGCAAATACGTTTGTGGCTCAGTAAGTTCATTTAAATCATAGTGATGGAAAGTTGGGAGAGAAAAATCAAAGACTTGACCAAAACAATCACTAAAGAATGTTCTAATGAGGGATTGCCTCCCATCCACCAAATAGAATTTTTATATGTGAGGTAAATTGATTTGAGAAGCAAAATTCTGTTAATGTATCTCTTGAATAGATTTAAATCTGAATGTGTTGTCTCATCTGCTAATGCATACCTGGAAAGATGTGTTCAGTCACAGTTAAGTAAATTATAGCTTTTTAATGAAGTGAGAGCTTTTCTTACTCTGCTGCTATACGGTGTCACTTTACCAAGCTTCATTTACCTGCTATCCTGAGACTAAATTTTCTGCTTATCCTTGGGGAATGTAGTCTATAGTAAAACACCAGACAGCATGTATTAATCTAGTTTAAATATACTAAAATATGTAGTGATGGAAATATCTTGAGCAAGCACAGTAGTACAATTCTGGGCTGATACTCTTCACAAAGGCCTTCTTGAACAGTATGTTGGTGTATGCGTGACACAGGGGCAATCTCATGGTCGTTCTCAGAAATTATGAGATATTATTTTCTTTTATTACAATTGCCCTTTTTTCCCCTAGGAATTTTCCAACAGCCAATTTTAGATTTGAGGCATAAACTGTGCTTCTCTAGGGAGAAGTCTCTCTATTGCTGTCAAACAATTGATCTTTTTCTAGCAGGCTGTGTTAATAATGATACTTAATATGGTAAGAATATTAGTAATAATCAATATTAAACCTTATAATTAAATAGTACGTTTTACATGCATTGATAGTCATAGCTATCCTGTGAGGTAGATGTGTTTAGCACCATATACTAAATATAGAAAATAGAAACCCAGAGGTGTAAAGCAACTAAGGAAGAAGTAGCCACAGAAACTCAGCAAGAATTAGGAAATGACAGAACGGGAACTGATATCAAATCTTCTGCCTCTGTTATATGTGCCCTTTCTACTACATCATAAAATGTGCAAGGATATATACCAAGGTGTTTCCAGCATGAAAGAATATGAGTGTGATTGGTTAAGTCAAGAATGCCATTAGCTAAGTCAGTGATCCAACATTCTACAGATTTCATGTTCCAAATATTTCTACTGAACACTATTAGCTTTTATTATTAGCTTTTTATTAGATTTATTATTAACTTTATTATTATTAGCTTTATTATTAGCTTTATTAGCCCATTTAAGGCACTTATTCTCTTTCTTTTATATCCATGGTGCTTCAAATTGTTTCATATACTTTATTCACACACTTTTCTTACCTTATCTAGCAGGGCAAATAAAGCATAATCACTACCTTAAATGTATCTGAGACTCTAGGAAGATTCTCTGTAGAGTAAGTAGAAGAGAGAAAAACAACATGTATCACATCTAGCCCCCATGAGTCTATCAGTTTATCACACTACAGTGGCTTGCATGTTGCTGTGATGCTAGAAGATATTCCACTAGTATTTCAAATACCAGCAGGGTCACCTATGGTGAAAGGTTTCAGTGGAGCTTCTGGACTAATGACAGATTAGGAAGAAGGCCCTGGTGGTCTACTTCTGAAAAAATTCGCCAGTGGAAATCTTATGAATAGCAGTGCAACATTGTCTAGTATAGTGCCATAAAATGAGCCTCTCAGGTTGGAAGGCACTGTTAATACGACTGGAGAAGAGCTGCCTCCTCAAAGCAGAGTCGACCTTAATGACATGGATGGAGTAAAGCTTTTGGGACCTTCATTTGCTGATGTGGCATGGCTCAAAATAGACTAAACAGCAACATCCATTAATAATTGGAATGTGAAATGTTTTGTACTTCGTGTATGAAAATCTAGGAAATACTTCGTGTATGAATCTAGGAAAATTGGAAGTCGTCAGAAATGAGATGGAATGCATAAAGATCGATATCCTAGGATTTAGTAAGCTGCAATGGACCAGTATTGGACATTTTGAATCAGATAATCATGGTGTACTATGCCAAGAATGACAACTTGAAGAGGAATATTGTCTCATTCATTGTCTAAAAGAACGTTTAAAGATCTATCCTGAAATACAGCACTGTCAATGATAGGATACTATCCATATGCCTACAAGGAAGACCAGTTAATATGACTATTATTCACATTTATACATCAATCACTAATGCCAAAGATTAGGAAATGGAAGATTTTTACCAACTTTGGCAATCTGAAATTGATCAAACATGGAATCAAGGTGCATTGATAATTACTGGTGATTAGAATATGAAAGTTGGAAATAAAGAAGTTTCTGTAGTTGGAAAATATGGTCTTCATGATAGAAACAATGCCAGAGATCACTTGATAGAATTTTGCAGTACCAATGGCTTATTCCTTGCAAATACTTTTTTTCAGCAACATAAACAGCAACTATACACTTGGACTTCACCAGATGGAAAACACAGGAATTAAATCGACTACATCTATAGAAAGAGACAATGGAAGAGCTCAATATGATCAGTCAGAACAAGACCAGGGTCTGACTGCAGAACAGACCATCAATTGCTCATATACAAGTTTAAGCTGAAGCTGAGGAAAATTAAAATAAGTCCACAATAACCAAAATACAACATTGAGTATATCCCATCTGAATTTGGACACTGTCTGAAGAATAGATCTGACACATCGATCACTAACGATAGAAGACCAGACAAGTTGTGGGATGACATCAAGAACGTAAGAAAGAAAAAGGTCATTAAAAAGTCAGGAAAGAAAGAAAAGACCAAAAAGGATGTGAGAAGAGACTTAAACTTGTTTCTGAACGTAGAGTAGCTACAAGTGGAAGGAATAATGAAGTAAAAGAGCTGAACAGAAGATTTCAAAGGACAATTTGAGACGACAAAGTAAAGTATTATAATGAAATATGCAAAGACCTGGAGTTAGAAAACCAAAAGGGAAAAACATGCTCAGCATTTCTCAAGTCGAAAGAACTAAAAAAAAATTCAAATCACAGGTTGCAATTTTGAAGGATTTCTATGGGCAAAGTACTGAACGATGCAGAAAGCATCTGAAGAAAGATGGAAAGAATGCACACAGTCACTGTACCAAAAAGAATTGTCGATGTTCAGTCATTTCAGGAGGTAGTATATAATCAAGAACAGATGGTATTGAAGGAAAAAGTCCAAGCTGCACTGAAGGCATTGGGGGAAAAAAGGGCTCCAGGAATTGACAGAATACCAGTGGAGATGTTTCAACAAACGGATACGGTGCTGGAGGTGCTCACTCCTCTATTATAAGAAATTTGGAAGACAACTACCTGGCCAACTGACTGGAAGAGATCCATATTTATGCCCATTTCAAAGGAAGGTGATCCAACAGAATGCAGAAATTATCGAACAATATTGTTAATATCACATGCAAGTAAAATCTTGCTGAAGATATTTCAAAAGCAGTTGCAGCAGTACATCAACGGGGAGCTGCCAGAAAGTCAAGTCAGTTTCAGAAAAGGACGTGGAACAAGGGATATCATTGCTGATGTCAGATGGAACATGGATGAAAGCAGAGAATACCAGCAAGATGTTACCTGTGTTTTATTGACTATATAAATGCATTGGACTGTGTGGATCATAGCAAATTATGGATAACATTGCGAAGACTGGGAATTCCAGAACACTTAATTGTGCTAATGGGGAACCTGTACATAGACCAAGAGGCAGTCGTTCAACCAGAGCAAGGGGATACTGCATGGTTTAAAGTCAAGAAAGGTGCGCATCAGGGTGGTGTCTTTTCACCATACTTACTCAGTCTGTATGCTGAGCAAATAATTCTAGAACCTGAATTATGTGAAGAAATATGTGTCATTAGGTTTGGTGGAAGACTTATTAGCAACCTGAGATATGCAGATGACACAACTTTGCTTGCTGAACTTGAAGAAGACTTGAAGCACTTATTGATGAAGATCAAAGACTACAACCTTCGGTATGGATTACACCTAAACATAAAGAAAACAAAAATCCTCACAACTGGACCAATAAGCAACATCATGATAAATGGGGAAAAGATTGAAGTTGTCAAGGATTTCAAATTGCTTGGATCTGCAATCCAAGCCCACGGAAACAGCAGTCAGGAAATCAAATGATTTATTGCACTGGGCAAATGTGCTGCAAAAGACCTCTTTAAAGTCTTAAAAAGCAAAGATGTCATTTTGAGGACTAAGGTTCGCTTGGCCCAAGCCATGATATTTTCAATCATCTCATGTGCATGGCAAACCTGGACAATGAATAAGGAATAATGAAGAAGAATTGATGCCTTTCAATTATGGCATTGGTGAAGAATATTGAATATACCATTGACTGACAGAAGAACAAACAATTCTGTCTTGGAGGAAGTGTAGCCATGTGCTTCTTGGAAGCAAGGATAGCAAAAGTTCTTGTTAAGTACCTTGAACATGTTATCAGGAGGGACCTGTTCCTTGGTAAAGTAGAGGTTCAGCGAAAAAGAGGAAGACCCCAGATGAGATGGATTGACACAGTGGCTTCAACAATGGGCTCAAACATAGCAGAATGGCACAGGACCTGGTGGTGTTTTGTTCTGTTGTACATAGGGTTGCTATGAGTCGAAACCAACTCCACGATGCCTAACAACAATATCACATCTAGCTAATGTGTATCTGTTTGGCAGAAATTGTCTCAGTTTTGCAAACAAGGAAACAAGGAACCAAAGAGATTAAGCAATGGGCCTGTTGTTTTTAGGTGCCGTCAAGTCAATTTCAACTCACAGTGACCCCATGTGACAGAGTAGAGCTGCCCTATAGGGTTTACTAGGCCATAATCTTTACAAGAGCATATCACCAGGTCTTTCTTCCCTAGAGTGCTGAGTAATGGGCCTAAGATCATACAAATAGAATGGAGTGTAGGTGGGGTTCACACCCTTTTTTAAAACGTACATGTTCTTTCCGATTCAGTAATGTACCGTGGATTCTTGTGCACTCCTGAGGAAGCTGGCTGGCATTATCCATGGCCATTTACTTTACTGCAATGCTTCTTTCATCTTTGAGCACGTGCACTTGCAAAATTTTCACTGGGAAATTTACTGCAAAATTTGGGCCCTTCCATTATTACTGTGGGAACCCTGGTGGTACAATGGGTAAGATCTCAGCTGCTAACCAAAAGGTTGGCAGTTCGAATCCACCAGCCACTCCTTGGAAACCTATGGAGCACTTCTACTCTGTCTTATAGGGTTGCTGTGAGTCAGAATCAACTCCAAGGCAATGGGTTTCTTATTTCCATGAGATGATGATTTATGTAACTTATAACAGGTCCCGTGGTGGCACAAACAGTTTGCACTTGAATACTAACCTAAAACGTTAGTGGTTTGAACCTTCCCAGTGCCACCACAGAAAAAGACCTGGCAATCTGCTTCCATAAAGATTACAGCCAAGAAATCCCTATGGAGCAGTTCTACTCTGTAATATGTGGGTTACCATGAGTCAGAAACAACTCCAGGGCAATGTGTTTGTGTGTATGTGTGTGTGCCTGTGTGTGTTTTTATAACAGGGGACTAGACAGAATATGAGATGAACTCTAACCTTCATATCTTAGCCATGTCGTAAATTGTATACCACATGTTTTTTTTTCCATTCAGTACAATAAAATCTATAAGATCTTTGATTATCTAATGTCTTAGTTATCTAATGCTGCGCCAACAGAAATACCACAAGTGGATGGCTTTAACAAAGAGAAATTTACTTTCTCACAGTGAGTAGGCTACAAGTCCAAATTCAGGGCATCAGATCCAGGAGAAGGCCCCCTCTCTCTGTCAGCTCTGGAGGAAGATCCTTGTTATGCATCAGTCTTCCCTTGGTCTGGGAGCATCTCTGCACAGGAACCTCAGGTCCAAAGGATGCACTCTGCTCCCAGCACTGCTTTCTTGGTGGTGAGGTTCCCATGTGTTCTGCTCGCTTCTCTCTTTTATATATCAAAAGAGATTGGATTAAGACACTATCTAATCCTGTAAACCTTATCAGTATAACCTCATCATAGTGATAGAGTTTACAACACATAAGGAAATCACATATAACCTCATCATAGTGATAGAGTTTACAATACATAAGGAAATCACATCAGATTACATAATCATACAATACTGGGAATCCTGATCCAGCCAAGTTGACAGATATTTTTCAGGAACACAATTCAATCCATGACATCTAACCTTCAGAAAATACTCATTTATCAGAGAGTAATGTCTGACAAACTAGAAGCAATATACTACAGGTGATAACTAGTGGGAGTTGGAACCTTGGGTTTTTGCCTTGTCTCATCCATTTACTTGGTTGCAAGATAACAGCACATATAGCTGGTTACCTACTTGGCATCCAGTCCTTTTTACTTCCTTCCCAAAAGAGCCTTGATTTTGTTTGTGTATCTGCCCTCCCCCATAAGACTCAGGGAAGGATGCATCTATTTCTACCTCCAGGGTAAATCATGATTGGTCTAGTCCAATTATGGCTGTCCCAACCTCTTTACCAGTAATTGGTTTAGACCCAGTTCTGACTACTAAGGCATGAAAGGTGGTCTTCCAGGAGGTTTCCTCACTCCTAAGAAGACAAGAAAGTAAACTGCTCCTTTAATACCTATGTACATTTTCTTAGCAGGATGTTGTTGTTTTTGCTGTGTGCCTTTGAGTCGATTCCTACTCATAGCAACCCCACATATCACACCTGAAAATGATGCATCCCTATTTAACCACAAAAGAAACCAGTCTTAGAATGAACCTGATACAAAGGTTGGTAGACTAGGGACATGGAAGCCACCTAGGTCTTTGGTGACATTCTGAGACCCTGATCAGATTAAGCCTACAACCACCCTACCTCTGGACTTTATACCTCATGTCAGGATGGAAAATTTGGGGAATGGTTAATGGTGATGGAAGGAGCTTCGGTGTCACAATAGTTAAGATCTTGGCTGCTAGATGACAGGCTGGCAGTTTGAACCCACCAGTGGCTCTACGGGAGAAAAGATCTGGTGACCTGCTCCCATAAATATTACAGCCTAGGGAATCCTGTGGGGCAGTACTACTCTGTCCTATAGGGTCACTATGAATCGGAATTGACCTGACAGCACATGACAGCAACAATGGTGATGGTTGAACAACACGATGAAATAATTAATGTCATTGAACTGTACATGTGAAGACTGTAGAAACGGCAAATATTTTGTTACCTGTATATTTATTATAATTAAAAAAAAAACTTTGTTGTTTAGGCCAATATAAGCCAGGTTTTCTATAATGCTCAACCAAATGCATTCTAATTGATACAGTTGATTTTGAATTAGGCACTTAACTTCTATAAACATCAGTATCTTCATATGTAATAAATAAATAAATACAAATATATTAACAGTACCTTCCTTGGGATGATTCTGAGTCTTGTTCCTTTTGTTGTTGTTGTTTATCCGGAACATACAAAAAAATAAGATTGAGCAAAAAACAAACAAATGAAATAAAAACTATTTCAAACATGAAAAATAGGATGCCCCAGAATTTCAGCATTATTGTTCACGTGGGCACGTTATTTAGCCACTCTGGGGCTCATTTTCTTCAACCGCAAATATAAATGGTAGTAAGTCTACTATGTAGGGATTCAATATAGTAATGTATATAAAGCACTTTAGTATAGTACTGGACATTTTATAAGTTCTAAATAAAGGCTAGTTCTCAAAAATATTTATCAGCCATCTATAGTATTCGTTTCTACTGTGACAATTATTAGGTTAAAAAATATTCTTATAAGCTTAGTTATTTTTATTTTCCATAGAAAGCAAATAAAACACACACACACACACACACACACACACACACAGAGCACTTTAGCATATAGCTCATTATCTCTTCTATCTTCATAAAGATTCCTATAAATTTCAAAAGGGTATGGATTTTCTTCAAATTACCATGCTAGAAAGTAGCAAAACCCATGACTTCCAACTCTGCTTCTGATGCTCTTTTTAATACAGCATAGCTGACCCTAAAAGCAACAGAACTGAAGGAGGGAAATGGCTGCTAAAGGCTAGCAGAGTATATGAGAATGTAAAAATAGAAGCATGATAGTACGGGAAGAGGTGGAAGATCTCCACAAAGTGATTACAAGAACCAAGTTTAGAAACTGTAAGGCAATCAAAAATACACACCTATTCTCCCCTTAGGGATTCACTGTATTAAAACAAAGCACATGTATTATGTTTAGATAAGATCTTACTCACTATACACTGCTGATGAAAAAAAAAGGAAAATGTGCAATATGACAGCCTCTATGTGCTACTTGGGGCCCTGGTGGTGCAGTGGTTAAGAGCTCAACTGCTAACCAAAATGTCGGCAGTTTGAATCCACCAGCCACTCCTCAGAAATCCTATGGGGCAGTTCTACTGTGTTCTATAGGGTTGCTATGAGTCGGAATCAACTCAATGCAAGGGTTGTTTTTTTTTTTTTTTGTATTTTTTTAATGTGCTGCTTAGTATCTTTCAGTTATACTACTGGTAACAAATCACTATGCGCTGTATTGAAATGATACCACATAGATAAAGCATTGCTGAATTATGCACAGAGTTCACTGGAATCAGTTCATCAGTAAGTAACAGAAAACCAAATCCGTGATGTTTCTATTTGTCTTTGGTAACAAACTGGTACTGTAGTATAGGGGACAATACATTGGACTAAGTAAAAATGTCAATTTAGCTCATTTTATAACTTCTGTAACCATGAGCAACTGTGTATCTCAGCTTCTCTCATGTATAAAGTGAGATCTCTGTGGGGCAAGGGGGATAAAGATAAATCTGATTCTTTCTCTAGACGTCTACAAGTATAATTATTTTTTTAAATGTAATAAAATCGGTTTTGGTAAGAAAAATTAAAATTTAATTTAAAAATTATTGTGCTCATTATTTCAGTATAATTTTTATGTTTTTGAAATTTTATGTTTTTGTTCACTAAACTTCAGCCACCCTTCTTATGTGGTATATTGCATAGATAGTAGAATTCAGCCCATTCAGAAATAACATTCAACACATTTTGTTAGTTACATGATTCATCTGAGATTTAATAATGCTGATGATGAATGAGATAAATGGAAGAGCTCTCTTGCATGTTCGGGAAAGTGCTTAAATACGTTGAAAATAATTTTGTACATAATAACAGTTACATTTTATAACATTTTTATACCACATAAAAAGGTAATTCATACATTTACTGTAATTTATATTAATTATGATTCATTACTGAAATAGCAAGGCTAGGTACTTTCCACACATTATTAACTTCTATGTGGTTCACTCTTAATCCAAAAGAGTAATGGAAATATAAATTTTTAAGAAAAAAATAAACAGAAAACTTTGCTTCATTTATTGCTTTTAGATCTCTAGGGGCTAGATGTCTGGTATTCTACAGCTCTGAAATTCTTTTATTCTTTTTTAATACCACTTTAATAACCTGACATTTTTTGATTTGTTTTTTTAGTCTAAATTCATTGTCTGCTTTGCAGAATACCAGAATGAAGATGACTGATGTTAGGAAATAGAGTGACCACTCTCCCTCCTTCTTACTGGCTTTGCTTGTTCCTCTTTCTTCCTTGATCCTCGGTAGTTGATACCTTTGTGATACTAAAAGACAATTTTATTTTTCATTTCTGAAAATTTTTGTTAGAAAATAAGTGTTAAAATTTAAATATAAGCTTTATGAATTGTTTTTTGTCTTATCAAACTCTTGAATATTTTAAGATTTTCTTTTTGTCTTTTTTCCCTTTTTGTTGGACATGGAAGATGAATTGTACATCTGGAACTTTTTAAAGGAAAGTTATGAAATATGTGTTATTGTCACTAGGACTTTACATAGATAAGCATAATATTTTCAAAGGAAAGATAAAAAACTCTAAACCTCTGAAAAATTATACAGCCTGCTGATTTTATTTGACCGAGTCATTCCAGATCAAATCTTGGCCCACAGAGCAAAATACCACCATTTTATTTTTGGTCTTCAAAACAAAATCATATTTCATTTTAAATGTGTCAATAAAAAATAATTGGATGTTAAAAGAAGACCAGACTTACTGACCTGACAGAGAAACCCCAAGAGTATGGCACCCGGACACCCTTTTAACTCAGTACCGAAGTCACTCCCGAGGTTCACCCTTCAGCCAAAGTTAGACAGGCCCATAAAACAAAACAAGACTAAAGGGATACACCAGCCCAGGGGCAAGGACTAGAAGGCTGTAGGGGACAAGAAAGCTGGTAATAGGGAATCCAAGGTCTAGAAGGGAAAGTGTTGACATGTCATGAGATTGGTAACCAATGTCACAAAACAATATGCGTACTGATTGTTTAATGAGAAGCTAGTTTGTTCCATAAACCTTCACCTAAAGTCCAGTAAAAAAAAATGTTCTGCGGGGGAAAAAAATAAAAAGAAAAGTGATCGCACTGAGTAAAATAAGTACATCACAAAAGGACAAATATTACCTGATCTCACTTATGTGAAATTGGCAAATATGTAGAAACCAAAGATTATTAGTGGTTACGAGGGGTGGTAAGAGAGAGGAAGGAGCAGTTTTTGCGTAGGAGGCATTGAGTTTATCTTAATGATGGTGGAATCATTTGGAAAAGGATAGTGAGAATAGTTGCCTAACTTAAATAATGTAAATGTTACTGAACTGTACATGTAGAAATTATTTAGATAGTATATGTTTTGTTATATATTATTTTCACCACAATAACATTTTAAAAAGTGAAAAAAATAAAAATAATTTGATATTTTTTATTGACCCTTAAAGGAATTTACAGGTTGTTGTTGTTAGGTGCCCGTCGAATCTTCACAGACAGAACGAAACACTGCGCCTCCTCACAATCGTTGTTATGTTTGAGTCCATTGTTTCAGTCACTGTGTCAATTCATCTTGTCAAAGGTCTTCCTCTTTTTCGCTGACCCTCTATATGGTATATTGGTTAAGAGCTACTGCTGCTAACCAAAAAGGTTGGCAGTTCGAATCCACTGGGCACTTCTTGGAAACCGTATGGGGCAGTTCTACTCTATCTTATAGGGTCACTATGAGTTGGAATCAACTTGATGGCAACTGTTTTTTTTTTTGGTTTTTTTCCTACTTTACCAAGCATGATGTCCTTCTCCAGGGACTAGTCCCTCCTGATAACATGTTCAAAGTATGTGCGACAAAATCTCGCTATTCTCCCTTCTAAGGAGCACTCTGGCTGTACTTCTTCAAAGACAGATTTATTTGTTCTTCTGCCACTCTGTGGTATAGTCAATATTCTTCTCCAACACCATAGTTCATATATGTCAGTTCTTCTTCAGTCTTATTCGTTGTCCAGCTTTCATATGCATATGAAGCAATTGAAAATACCATAACATCTTTGCTTTTTAACGCTTTAAAGAGGTTACAGCTTGTAAAATATCCAAATAATCTTCTTGATTGGTGAAAGACAAATGAGTTATAGCAATTCTTTGTTAAGATTCAAATGCTGTGTGGAACTAGAAAAACATTAAGTCATTAATACCTTAACTTGATGTCAGGATTTGGTTTATTGGATTACCTCTAGCAGAGAACAGGACCCTGAGAGAATAACACACATGATAGATTAAGTTTTCATGAAGCACTGTGATGTCTTTGGCATCTCTTTTCATTGTTTTATGGGTTTTGCTGTAATTCTTTTATAAGCAGTTCTAAATCTGCCAACATTTTTCTCACAATCCCCTGGGTTTGCTGATATCATGTGATAGCTGGCAGCAAGTATTAGGGTGGCTCTAAGGAGCTGCCTGTCCACTTTAGGATGTGTATGATAAGATAATTTAAATTAAAGAGTGTCTACTCTGCAAAAGAAAGTTAGACTATTACTATTAATGGTATGTCTTTAATAAAGTAGAAAGGACATGTCATGTGTATGTAACACAATATTAAAAATCAGTCATTTAGCAAATGGGTGACATTAATGTAGTTATGACATATAGTATCCCATTAAACATCAGTGCGATTGGCTAGGCTGGCTGGCTTGGCAGGTCTTCTCACTTTGGTGAGAATGATTATCCCCATAAAAACACCAAAACCAAACTGTTGCCATCGAGTTGATTCCGACTTCATAGGGACCCTATAGGACAGAGCAGACTGTTCTATAGGGTTTCCAAAGAGTGGCTGGTATATTCAAACTGCCAACCTTTTGGTTAGCAGCCAAGCTCTTGACCACTGTACCGACCAGCCTCCATTGTCCCCATAGAACTGGACTATTCTTCTACTGCAGATGTAGAACACATTCAGAAGAGTTATTGAGACCTTGCTTTGTGCAAACATTTGACTATGTGCCACAGAGGATGCCAAATTTCGTGACATAATATCTTCTTTAGAAGTAGTTAGGCCTCTTAGAGGACATGCAGTGTGTATTCTAGTGATCGCAATTGAGGTAGATGGAAAGTGCTACATGATTGTAGTTCTGATTCAATAGAGACAACTACTGGCTGTGGTACTCACAGATAGTTCCTGGAAAGCGAGCATTTGATTTGGGTCTTGAAAGATGGAAAGTCCTTCAATACGCCAAAATGAGGTAAGGATATAGTATGAAAGAAAGAAACAGAGTTAGGAGGGCATGAGTTTTTTATTTGATTTATTTTGTTTTTTAATGAAAACTGACTAGAATATAGGGTTCCTCCAGGGCTCAATGAAAGTTATGGCTGGAAAAATAAGTGTGCAAGGTATAGGCAATGATTTCAATGCTAAGCTAAAAAATTAGAATATTTTCTAAAAATTAAACTTTAAAGCAAACTTAGTTATTTTTTATCTTACACAGAATTTTATTGCCCTTTAAAAATGAATAAACTATGGTTGCTTTAATGTTTAAAAATACACATTTAAGCCTCAAACTTTCTAAAGTGAACTAATTCCCTCTAATTGGTTGATCAAAACTTTATAAAAAGCAAAAAAAAAAAAAAAATGTTGACATTCACACTTTTAACCTATGAGATTTTTAACTAAATAAGAAGATATTCTGAAAGTTCATGGCATAGTAATTTGTGATTTTTCTGAGACATCACTTTGAACAAAATACACATAGAGCTTAGGGTTCAGAGATAATCCCTTACCTAGTCCCTGAGCCTAAGAAACCAAATGAAATCTCAGTCTGTCTTGAGGAACATTAGGTATTGTCTCTTCTACTTGGAATGATTCTTCTTGTCCTGTAATGTCAGCTTCCTGAAAATGAACTTGGAGTAAACTCTTCACAAATAAGTCTGTGGGATTGTCATCACTGTTGAAGTCAGTCTTAGTGTCTTAATGCTGCTATAACAGAAATACCAGAAGAGGGTAGCTTTAAAGAACGGAAATGTATTTTCTCACAGTTCAGGAGGCTAGAAATCTGAGTTCAGGGTGCCAGCTCTAGGAGAAGGCTATTTCTGTCCTCTCTGGGGGAAAATCCTTGTCTCTTTCAGCTTCTCTTCATTGATTCCTTGGTATCATGGATTGAATTGTGTCACCCCAAAATATGTGTCAACTTGGCTAGGCCGTAATTTCCAGGATTGTGTGGTTGCCCTCCATTTTATGATCTGATGTAATTGTCCTCTGTGTTGTAAATCCTACTCCCTGCCTGTGGTTAATGAGGCAAGATTAGGTTATGTTGAAGAGGATTAGGGTGGGATGCAACATCCTTACTCAGGTCACAGCCCTGATCTGATGTAAGGGGAGTTTCCCTGGGGTGTGGCCTGCATCACATTTTATCTCCCAAGAGATAAAATAAGAGACAAGCATGTAGAGAGAGAGGGACTTCCTACCACCAGGAAAGAAGAGCTGGGAGTGGAGTGTGTCCTTTGGACCTGGGGTCCCTGCACTGAGAAACTTCTAGACTCAGGGAAAGACCAATAACAACTTCCCCTAGAGCCGACAGAGAGAGAAGTCCTTCCCCGGAGCTGGCACCCTGAATTCAGACTTCTAGCTTCCTAAACTGTGAGAGAATAAATTTTTTAAAGGCATCCACTTGTGATACTTCTGTTATAGCAGCACTAGATAACTAAGACACTTTGTGATCTCCATGTGGCAGCAATCTTTCTCCATTTGTACTTTCTTTTCTATGCCTAATCTGCTCCTTTTATATCTCAAATGTGATTAGTTTGAAACACATCCTACACTGATGTGGTCTCATTAACATAACAAAGAAAGTCCTATTCCCAAACGGGATTACATCCACAGTACAGGAGTTTAGGATTTACAACATGTATTTTTGGGGACACAATTCAATCCATAACAGAGCCCATTCAGGGGGATATGTCTCCTCATTCTGAACAGGCTCTTCTGTTTATTCTGAAATAAGTTTTTCTTTCAATGCAAATAGCCAAACGTGAGATAGTAACATTCGTTTCTCAGCTGTAGGATAATATCTTAGTCTTCTCTCACTTGGAATGTTTCATTTTCCAAAGCTCAAACTAACATGCTGGTGTCCTGGTAGAGTCCCTGGGTGGTGCAAAAGATTAATGTGCTAAGCTGCTAACCAAATTTTGTAGGTTCAAGTCCACCTAGAGTCACCTTGGAAGAAACACCTGGCAATCTACTTCTGAAAAAACAGCCACTGAAAACCTATGGAGCATAGTTCTACTCTGACACACATGGGTTTACCATGAGCCTCAATGACAACTGGTTATTATCCTGGTAATTTTACAGCAATTTAAGTCTTGGTAATTATTTGTCATGATATAACTACAAAAAGACTTGCATTTGCCAATTTCTGCCAAGTTATTTTTTTTTTATTATTTTATTTTCTTTTTCATTATTTTCTCTATGTCTTCAAGATTATCCTGAAAGCACCTGTTAAATCACATTTTCTTGGCCATCTTATGCCTTGACAACCACCTCAGCCACTGCCCTCCTCCTTACATTCTAAGGCCGGGAGAGGCTGTCCAGCCCTGCCTGAGCCAGAGCCCCTCAAGGCTATAGCACCATCATCCTCTACTTCTGAGATTGCATTTGAAATTATATGTGGTGCTTGTTCATTGACTGGCTGGTGACAGTCACATGATGTGACAGTGCTGCTGACCTCCACCTGCAAAAGCAAAGTCCTGCCTGGCTGGGTAGCATCACGTGACTCCTTGAAGTTAATTTTCACCTAACCATATTCAATCCTTAACCTAGTTTCTTTCCTGCTTCTTCAAAAAATTCAGCAAATATTTAACTGCTTACAATATGCTGGGCAATTTCCTGGGCAATGGAGATATATAAGTGAATAAGATATGTAAGAACCCTGCCCTCAAAGATCATATATTCTGCAAAATCTTTTACTAAGTAGCTTTAAGTAGAACTAAAATCAAGTAACTTCCTGAGATCACATAGCTAGTAAGTCCTAAAGGCAAGGCATATCCCTTCATCCCTCACATTATATGCTCTAACTACGTTAAACAATTTCAGGTTCTCTATGATGGCATGCTCTTTCTAACTTCTGGGCCTTTCCACAAACTGGTTCCTCTTCCTGAAACAATTCTATCTCCCCCCATCCATTTCACCTGATAAACTTTCATTCATCTTCTAGTTTTTACCTCAAGCATAGTCTTCCAGTCTGCATGAGGTACCTCTCAGATGCAATGGCTGAACACTTAGTACATCAGCCTTGTGTCAGTTACCACACTGTTTGCTGTCTGTTTTGCTTGTATTTTCTCTTGCTGAGGACAGGGAAAGTTCATTGTTCACTGTTGTATTTTCAGCCTCTAGCACACTGACTGTCATATAGTAGGCAAATTTGATTTGAAATATTCATTGCTCAAGTGAATGTATATTTCCAAGTGTTGAGCAAAGAAACATCTTTCTAGATTTGGCAGATGTAAGCATTTTGATAACTTCTGAGATGGCAGAGGTGATCTCCTTCTAAAAATTAATCAGTGAGAGCCTGGTGGACCACAGCAGAACATTGCCTGACTAACTTGCTTTGTACTTATCATCAGGAGGGATCAATTGCTGAAGGAGGACATATCTGGTGAAGTAGAGGACTAGAGAGGGCAAGGGAGACCCTTGGTGAGATGGATTAGCACAATAGTTACAGTAATGGCCTGAAATATACCAGCGATTGTGAGGATGACCCAGGACCAGGCAAGGTTCCTTTCTGTTGTACATAATGTCTCCATGGTTGGACTCAGCTCGATGCAACTATTTATCTAGTGTCATTAAGTTACACTTGTAGGATAAATGGTAGAAAACATATCTGATCAAGAGGAAGGGATACTGAAATAAAATTTATGACTCTTCATTAAAAGCCTGGAAAACAGTAAGGACTAATCAGTAAAGTATTATAATATTTATATAACATATGAGCACAATTAAGTATTTTGGAATTCCCATTCTTTGAAATATTATCTATAATTTGTTATGATCCACACAGTGGAATGCCTTTGCATAGTCAGTAAAACACAGGAAAACATCTTTCTGATATTCTCTGCTTTCAGCCAACATCCATCTGATATCAGTAATGAATGATATCCCTTGTTCCACACCCTCTTCTGAATATGGCTTGAATTTCTGGCAGTTCCCTGTGAATGTAGTCCTGCAACCTCTTTTGAAAGATCTTCAGCAAAATTTGACTTGCGTGTGATGTTAATGATATTGCTCAATAATTTCCACATTCTGTTGGATCACCTTTCTTTGGAATGGGCACAAACAAATATGTATCTCTTCCAGTCAATTGGCCAGGTAGCTGTCTTCCAAATTTCTTGGCATAGATAAGTGAGCACTTCCAGCACTGCATCTCTTTGCTGAAACATCTCGATTGATATTCCATCAGCTCCTGGAGCCTTGTATTTTGTCAATGCCTCCAATGCAAATTGGACTTCTTCCTTCAGTACCATAGTTCTTGATCATATGCTACCTCCTCAAATGGTTGAACGTCAACCAATTCTTTTTGGAACAGCGACTCTGTATTCCTTCCATCTACTTTTGATGCTTCCTGTGTCATTCAATATTTTGCCCATAGAATCCTTCAAAATTACAACTCGAGGCTTGAACTTTTTCTTCAGTTCTTTCAGCATGATAAATGCTGAGTGCGTTTTCCCCTTTTGGTTTTCTAACTTCAGGTCTTTGCATATTTCATTATAACATTTTACTTTGTCTTCTCGAGCTGCCCATTGAAATCTTCTGTTCAGCTCTTTTACTTCATCATTTCTTCCATTTTCTTTAGCTACTTTACATTCAAAAGCAAGTTTCAGAGTCTCTTCTGACACCCATTTTGGTCTTTTCTTTCTTTCCTTTCTTTTTAATGACCTTTTGATTTCTTCATGTATGATGTCCTTGATGTCTTCCCACAACTGATCTGGATTTCCGACATTAGTGTTCAATGCATCAGATCTGTTCTTGGATGGTCTCCAAATTCAGATTGGATATAGTCAAGGTTGTGTTTTAGCTCTCATGGACTTATTTTAATTTTCTTCAGCTTCAAATTGAACTTGCACATGAGCAATTGATGGTCTCTTCTGCAGTCGGCCTCTGGCCTTGTTCTGACTGATGATATTGAGGTTTTCCATCGTCTCTTTCCACAGATGTAGATGATTTGATTCCTGTGTTTTCCATCTGGTGAAGTCCACATGTATAGTCACTTCTTATGTTGTTGAAAAAAGATATTTGCACTAAAGAAGTTGTTGGTCTTGCAAAATTCTATCATGCGATCTTCGGTGTTGTTTCGATCACAAGCAATGTATTTCCCAACTACCAAACCTTCTTTGTTTCCAACTTTTGCATTCCAATCACTAGTAATTATCAATGCATGTTGATTGCATGTTTGATCAATTTCAAACTGCACAAGTTGGTAAAAATCTTCAATTTCTTCATCTTTGGCATTAGTGGTTGGTGCACAAATTTGAACGATAGTATTAACTTGTCTTCCTTGTAGACATATGGGTATTATCCTGTCACAGACAGTGTTGTATTTTAGTACAGATCTTGAAATGTTATTTTTGATGACATTCATCTTCACTTTGTCATTCCCAGCATAGTGGGCCACATGATAGTCTGATGCAAAATGGATAACATCACAAAGAATGGGAATCCCAGAACATTTAATTGTTCTCATGCAGAACCTGTATATAGACCAAGAGGCAGTCATTTGAACAGAGCAAGGGGATAGTGTATGATTTAAAATCAAGAAAGGTGTGCATCAGGGTTGTATCCTTTCACCATATTTACTCAGTCTGTATGCTGAGCAAATAATCTGAGCAACTGAACTATATGTAGAAGAATGTGGCATCAGGATTGGTGGAAGACTCATTAACAACCTAAGATATCATATGACACAATCTTGCTTTCTGAAAATGAAGAAAACTTGAAGCACTTACTGATGAAGATCAAAGACTACAGCCTTCAGTATGTATTACACCTCAACATAAAACAAAAATCCTCACAACTGGACCAATAAGCAACATCATATAACGGGAGAAAAGATTGAAGTCTTCAAGGATTTCATTTTACTTGGATCCACAATCAATGCCTATGGAATCAGCAGTCAGGAAACCAACATATTGCTTTGGGCAAATCTGCTGAAAAAGACCTCTTTAAAGTGTTAAAAAGCAAAGATGTCATTTTGAGGATTAAGGAGCTCCTTACCCAAGCCATGATATTTTCAATCACATCGTATGCATCCAAAAACTGGACAATGAATAATGAGGACCAAAGAAGAATTGATGCCTTTGAATTATGATGTTTGTGAAGAATATTAAATATACCATTGTCTGCGAGAAGAATGAACAAGTCTGTCTTGGAAGAAATACATCCAGGGTGTTTCTTGGAAGCAAGGATGGTGAGACTTTGTCTCACGCACTTTGGACATGTTATCAGGAGGAACCTGTCCCTGACGAAGGACATCATGCTTGGTAAAGTAGAGGTTCAGCAAAAAAGAGGAAGACACTCAATGAGATGGATTGACACCGTGGCTACAACAATGGGCTCAAACATAGCAATAATTGTGAGGTTGGTGCAGGACCGGATAGTGTTTCATTCTGTTGTACATAGGGTTGCTGTGAGTCAGAACCAACTTGACAGCACCTAACAACAACAATAACATATAACATATTATTGTGAGCACACAATGATTATCATTCACAAAGTTTCAACAATTTGAAACCATTATCTAACCATACATCTAATAGCTCTGTTCTTGACAAACTTTTTTACTTTTTATTTCATATTAATAAATATACATAGATGTATCATATACATATACAAACTCTTCACTGGAAAGTTTTATTGGTTTACTTACATTATCAAGAGCATTTGTTAATCACTTTTGTACTTGAAGTGACACATGGAGCATCAGTTTGAAAGGAATATGACAGGCAGCTCCTTCTCTCAGGGAACTATATTATAAAGACAAACATCTAGAAGCATAATAATAAATTGCTTATTGTAATAAACAGTTTCCAAACCCAATCCCATTGTCAAATTATTTCAAGCAATGTTAAACATAATTTGAATAGAAACCTGGAATATGTGACAACTGTATATCATTCTTTTCTGTGCCACAAAAACTGAATGCAAATTCAGCTGGGGAATGTGTTCATTTTTTGCCTATCAGAGCTGTAGGCAGATAAAGCTCTCATTTGTCCTGGCCTCTGTGGCACATTGATATCACTGACCAAACACCAATTTGGGCTGTGTTCTATTGTGCAGGAAGGAACAGGAGCAATTTAAAATCACTCGTAGGCAACTTACATTGTCTTCACTCGTGTTCCCTTTCTTGGCACTGATTACTTATCTTGGCTGTCCTATTAATTTCTATGCCACTTGAGGGATACAGAAATTTAACAACTTGTGTGATCTATCACATTTGTAAAATGTGACTAATCTACTTATTGTGGTAGCGTGTGGAATTCTGAACAACACCAGGCAACTGTAATTACTTAAATGACTGGAAACAGTTTGACACAAATTTGAGACATAGACGTGGATTATATATAAGGTCTCTAAATATAATATACAGACATCTCTGTAACCTATCCCACTGAATGGGAAAATAACTGGTTTAGGGCATATGGTACTTCTGTCCTTGCAAAAGCCTGGAGTAGCTTTCTTCTACTTTTCCCTACTTTGAGGTAAATATTTGGCACAAAACAATCAGATTACATATAAACATTCTGAACTATAGATCCATGTCATTGTTCTTCCTGCTTTAAAAACATTTGTCAGATTTTATCAAAAAGTCATGAATAATTCTTTTATAAAGATCTTATAAACACACTTGTGGCAAACACTCTTAGTTCCTTTCTCCCTTCCTACTTGCATATACAAAAGCTGAAAAACTGATTTCTCATTTTCCCAGCCTCTCTTGCAGCTAGGGTTGCCCTTGTGACATAGTTCTCTGGTAAATGAAACATTGGCAGAAGACTGCTAGTGGGTTCATAGCAATGTTATTCTTTCCTGTTAAAAGAAGCACAGATTACTGATACTGCTCCTTCTTTGTTCTTCTCATGTTGAAAGAAAGCTACAGCAGGAAGATGCAGGAAAAGACCAAAATAATAACAAAGAACATGAAGCTGACATGTTAGGCTTCTAAATCAATGCCAACAGCTTTCTACTTTGAGAGTTCTAATAGCATTAGAAAAATAAAACTTTACTTATTTAAACCATTGTAAATGAAGTTATGTCATTTGAAACTGAACACATTCTGAAACAAAGTGAAAGAGTATACGTGTACATGCAATTTTATATACATGTATGTACATATAATTGTTAATGAAGAAAGAAATTGGGGGGACAATCCAAAACATTCAATTGTATAAACTGCAAGTTCATGTTACTGTGAGGTTAATGAAAATTGCTATTTTAGCATTAATAGTATTATTTTAAAGGTTAAAAAATACATATGGTGTTCATAGCTAACCACACGCTGAACTGAGAAATTCCAAATGATCAGGAAGCAATCAGCTCCTAATATTGCACTCCCCCTCTCCCGCCGTCCCCGCACCCTTACTACTTGGACAAGAATTGTAGTTACCTGAGGGCTGCGCAGAGAATGAGACTTAATCACTGATTATGTACAATCCAGATTCTTATTAATGAAACTCCTGTTTAATTGACTGCAATGAAAAATACAAAGTAAAATTTAAATGTGATTATCAAAG
Organism: Dugong dugon; assembly: GCA_030035585.1. Taxonomy (NCBI): domain Eukaryota; kingdom Metazoa; phylum Chordata; class Mammalia; order Sirenia; family Dugongidae; genus Dugong; species Dugong dugon. The sequence continues at coordinate 99,061,014 of CM057462.1, forward strand.
CAATTCAGTAAATATTTCTCAAGTACCATCTATGAAAGCAGTGCTGTGCTAGCACTGCAAGGCATAAAACAAAAGTATAATTCTTAATTTATGCCCTTAGGAAACCTACAATAAATATTGAATATATTTAAAACAGTCTTCAAGGCTTTAATTATAGTGCCGTAAATAAAATTTAATGTAACGTTTAGATACCTAGAAGGAGAATTTTCATTAGTAAAATCCAAGTCCCTTTGGTTATTTTAGACAAATATGCCTAACTTTTGTATTTATAATTTAAAGTGATTAATAGGTCAATTGTCTTCTGTTAAATAAAAATTTTCAATAGTAGTAGACTGTATATAAATCAATCTGTAATAATACTGTCATAATGTGTGTTAAAATAAAAACACTTTATAAAATAGGATAGTGAAGCCTTTGAGTCCTGTGTGTTTGCTTCCTCAATTAATTCAGCAATCTTTTATTTAAAGGCATCATTATTATAATACCAGTTGCTACTGAATAGACTCCAGCTCATGGCGACCCATGGTGACAGAGTAGAACTGTGTTCCATAGGGTTTTCAATGGCTGCTTTTTTGGAAGTAGATCAACAGGCCCTTTTTCCAATGTATCTCTGGGTAGACTCAAACCTCCAACTTTTCGGTTGGCAGCTGAGCACACTACCACTTGCACTACCCAGGGATTCCAGAAAACTTCGTGGAAAAGCCTTTTTCCAAAGACTTCAAGATTTGATATGTTCATGGACTTTATGATGAGGGAAAATAATAACTTACAGCCTACAAAGACCCATTGAAAGTACGTTTCACTAAAATTTTCCACACCAATTACAAATGCCAAGGTCAGTTTGGGTTCCACTTTAAAGATATACCCCCCCCCCCCAAAAAAGGTCAACTTAGCCATGTCTTCAGAGAAATTAATGGAAGTATATTTCAAAACGGAAGGGGAAAATTCAAAATGGCCAGGGATAGTCCCAAGTAGAGGAAATAAGTTAGGAACTGTTTTCTAATGAGTTATTTCTTCATATCCAATCCAACTTCCATGTTCAAACTATACTGCAGCGAAGTTAATAGGAGCATGTGTTCCTGAACAAATTGTCAGAATGTGTGCTTAAGTTTAAATCACTAGATAATATTTAAATGTTAGAAGACAAGGTCATTCATTGTCCTTTAAAAAAATTAATTTCCATATTGTATTTCCATTTTTAATCCTGTTGTTGCTATTGTTATTAGGTGCCATTGAGTCGATTCCAACTCATAGTGACCCCATGTACAACAGAACGAAACACTGCCTGGTCTTGCTCCATCCTCACAATCGTTGTTATGCTTGAGTCCATTATTGCAGTTACTTTGTCAATCCATCTCCCTGAGGATCTTCCTCTTTTTCGCTGACCCTCTACTTTCCCAAGCATGATGTCCCTCTCCAGGGACTGATCCCTCCTGATAACATGTCCAAAGTATGTGAGACGTAATCTCACTATCTTTACTTCTAAGGGGCATTCTGGTTGTACTTCTTCCAAGACAGATCTGTTCATTCTTTTGGCAGTCCATGGCATATTCAATATTCTTTGCCAATACCACAATTCAAAGGGTGTCAGTTCTTCTTCAGTCTTCCTTATGTGTTGTCCAGCTTTCACATGCATATGAGGCAATTGAAAACACCATGACTTGGTTCAGGCGCAACTTAGTCTTCAAGGTGACATCTTTGCTTTTCAACACTTTTAAGAGGTCTTTTGCAGATTTGCCTAATGCAATGCATCATCTGATTTCTTGACTGCTGCTTCCATGGGTGTTGATTGTGGATCCAAGTAAAATGAAATCCTTGACAATTTCAATCTTTTCTCCGTTTATCATGATGTTGCTTATTGGTTCCATTGTAAGAATTTTCATTTTCTTAATTTTGAGGTGTAATCCATACTGAAGGCTGTAGTCTTTGATCTTCATCAGTAAGTGCTTCAAGTCCTTTTCACTTTCAGCAAGCAAGATTGTGTCATCTGCATAACACAGGTTGTTAATGAGTCTTCCACCAATCCTGATGCCACGTTCTTCTTCATATATTCCAGCTTCTCAGATTATTTGCTCAGCATATAGATTAAATAGGTAAGGTGAAAGGATCTAACCCTGACATACTCCTTTCCTGACTTTAAAGCATGCAGTAACCCCTTGTTCTGTTTGAACTATTGCCTCTCGATCCATGTACAGGTTCCTCATGAGCACAATTAAGTGTTCTGGAATTCCCATTCTTCACAATGTTATCCATAATTTGTTATGATCCAAACAATCGAATGCCTTTGCATAGTTAATGAAACACAGGTAAACATTTGTCTGGTATTCTCTGCTTTCAGACAGGATGCATCAGACATTAGCAATGATATCCCTGGTTGCACGTCCTCTTCTGTATCTGGCTTGAATTTCTGGCAGTTCCCTGTAGATATATTGCTAAAGCTGTTTTTTAATGATCTTCAGGAAAATTTATTTGCATGTGATATTAACAATATTGTTCAATAATTTCTGCATTCGATTGGATCACCTTTCTGCTCCAGTCGGTTGGCTGGGAAGCTGTCCTCCAGATTTCCTGGCATAGACGAGTGAGCACTTCCAGTGCTGCATCTGTTTGTTGAAACATCTCAATTGATATTCCGTCAGTTCCTAGAGCCTTGTTTTATCACCAGTGCCTTCAGTGCAGCTTGCACTTATTCCTTCAGTACCATTGGTTCCTGATCATATGCTACCTCCTGAAATGGTTGAACGTCAACCAATTCTTTTTGGTACAGTGACTCTGTGTATACCTTCCATCTTCTTTTGATGCTTCCTGTGTCATTCAATATTTTTCCCATAGACTCCTTCACTATCGCAGCTGGAAGCTTGAATTTTTTTCTTCAATACTTTCAGCTTGAGAAATGCTGAGTGTGTTCTTCCCTTTTGGTTTTCTATATCCAGCTCTTTGTGCATGCCATTATAATATTTTAGTTTGTCTTCTCAAGCCACCCTTTGAAATCTTCTTTTCAGTTCTTTTACTTCATCATTTCTTCCTTTTGCTTTAGCTGCTCTACGTTCAAGAGCAAGTTTCAGAGTCTCTTCTGACATCCTTTTTGATCTTTTCTTTCTTTTTAATTACCTTTTACTTTCTTCGTGTATGATGTCCTTGATGTCATCCCACAACTTGTTCAGTCTTGGGTCATTAGTGTGCAGTGTGTGAAATCTGTTCTTGAGATGATCTCTAAATTCAGGTGGGATATACTCAAAGTCGTGCTTTGGCTCTCGTGGACTTGTTCTAATTTTCTTCAGTTTCAACTTGATATTGCATATAAGCAGTTGATGGTCTGTTCTGCAGTCGGTCCCTGGCCTTGTTCTGACTGATGATAATGAGTTTTCCATCTTCTCTTTCCACAGATGTAGTTGATTTCATTCCCATGTATTCCATCTGGTGAGGTCCATGTGTATAGCCACCATTTATGTTGTTGAAAAAAGATATTTGCAATGAAGAAGTCATTGGTCTTGCAAGATTCTGTCATGCAATCTCCAGCATCATTTCTATATCCGAGACCATATTTCCCAACTACCAATCCTTCTTTGTTTCCAACTTTTGCATTCCAATCACCAGTAATTATCAATGCATTTTGACTGCATGTTCCATCAATTTCAGACTTCAGAAACTGGTAAAAGTCTCCAATTTCTTCATCTTTGGCCTTAGTATTTGGTGCATAAATTTGAATAATAATCTTATTAACTGATCTTCCTTGTAAGCATATGGATATTATCCTATCACTGACAGCGTTGTACTTCAGAATAGATCTTGAAATGCTCATTTGCCATTCCTCTTCAAGTTGTCATTCCCAGCATAGTAGGCCATATGATTGTCCAATTCAAAATGGCCAATACCAGTCCATTTGAGCTCGCTATTGTCTAGGATATCAATGTTTATACATCCCATTTCATTTTTGATGATTTCCAATTCTCCTAGATTCATACTTCGTACATTCCATGTTCAGATTATTAATGGATATTTGCAGCTGTTTCTTCTCATTTTGAGTCATGCCACATCATCACATGAAGGTCCCAAAAGCTTGACTCCATCCATGTCATTAAGGTTGATTCTACTTTGAGGAGGCATCTCTTCCCCAGTCATATTTTGAGTACCTTCCAACCTGAGGGGCTCATCTTCCGGCACTGTATCAGAAAATATTCCACTGCTATTCATAAGGTTGTCACTGCTTAATTGTTTTCAGAAGTAGTCTGCTGGATACTTCTCTCTAGTCTGTCTTAGTCTGGAAGCTCATCTGAACCTGTCCACCATGGGTGACCCTGCTGATATTTGAATACCGATGGCATAGACTCCATCATCACAGCAACACGCAAGCCCCCATAGTAAACACACCGACAGACACGTGTGGGTTTTTAATCCTACATATATTTATTCCAAGCTACATGACAAAGAAATTCAATTTTAAACAGTAACACAACTTGTAAACATCTTTTGGCCAGTTCCATTGTTAGTGCTTCCTTTTTTTATTTTTCCTGTACATTTTACTTATAACTTTGATAGTTGAATGGATGTAACAATTATGGTGGAATGTGGGTCACAGAAGCTATAGTTTGAAGTTCAGCTCTAGATGGGAATAGTATGAAATTTAACACAAATTAAGAAGATATAATACAAATGCAAAAAAGTCAGCAAGAACAAACATACCATTTACATGAAGGGTGGAACCACATATGTTTTTGCTTACTCTTGTATCACCAGAACCTACCATAATGCCTGGCACATTGTAGGCTCCCAGTTAAAGTTATTGAATGTAAATAAATAAATTAGTTCAGAATTATCTTGGGAGTTTTGGTTATGAGAACACATTAGCAACAAGAATGGAGTATGGTGCAAAAAGCTTCATGAGCAGAATGCTGTGTTAATATACTTAGTGTCAAAAACCAGAAATATTCTGAGAGCTTGTGAGGGCTTGAGTCTACACGTAGAGGAAATTATTTTGTTAGCAAGGCTCCACATCTCAGGTCTTATGATCGTCAGGGTAGCTGACTGCTGTAAGAACAACAACAAAAAAGCCAAAATCTCATTAGGTAATTGTGATGAAAGGTTTATTTCTCCCTCTCAGATAGAAAAAGAATGGGAGATACTGGCCAATAACAATTATGAAATCTGACTAGGCAGGAGGTGGAGGACCTCTACCATGGCAGTAGGAGAAGTTCCTTAATTATACACTAAGTCTACTGTCTAGAAGGAACATCCTCATCCATTTTTCCCCAAGATACGTGGCTCCAGGCCTAGGAGTTCTTCCTTTTCTATTATCCTCCATGTCTATGTCTGATGTGAGCCTTAGGGACATGCCTTCCTCCTCGGCTTCCCTGTGTTTACAACTTCTGGCACATTCAAGTATGAAGGCCAGAGTTATTTTAAGTATCAAACATACCCAGGGTCCTGGTTTCTTTGGCTGTATGATTTCCTTGAAATCCTAGTAAGGTTCTGAGCTATTTGATTCTAGTCACTTCTACCTCAGTAACTGCACCACCCAAAGTTTTTTCCAGTCTCTATTTAATGGTAGTTATATCAAGGCCTTCAGACACGGGTTGGAAGTCTATATCCTTAATCTGATTTTTGCTTAGGTGTAAGTAAGTTTTAGTAGGCCTCTCTCTCTGAGAGACAAGTTTTTCGATCTGATTTCCTATTGTATGGAGCGTAGAAGCAGTCGGCCTTAACAGCACTTCAAGGCCTCCATTTTATGGGCCCTTTCTTCCCTATCATTTCCGCTAACAAACGTGTCTACTCTTGTTTCAACTCATCTCTTAATATACTTTAACATTCCACTGAAAACAGCAATAGCATTCAGCATACATGTTCACTGCTTCTTTCTCATCATTTCCTCTAGAGTTATATTCTCTGCAAGCAGGTGCTGGCTTTCAGGTTGTCGCACATGATAGTTTTACCAACTATTTGAAAAGACATAATAGAGCTTTCCAGCCTTATAGCTTCTGTTTCCTTGCCACCTATGGCCCACACATTAAGGATTATCATAATGCCACATTTTAGTTTTTTGTCATTGTAACACCCAACTTCAAAATGTTAATTTCTGTATTATTCAGAGGAATCTTACTGCTGCAATAAACAACCTCAACATTTGAGTTGCTTAAGCAATAAAAGTTTGATTTCTTACTCATGTCAGAATATATTGTAGGTCTGTTTTTGATGGAGGGGTGGGATGTATGCAGGCTCTGCTCCAGTGCTTCCAAGACACATGTCCCAGTCATCTGTGACTCTACTTCCTCTAGATAACTAGTTCTTAAACTGCTGCCCATGGACCTTTGGTGGGACTCTAAAACCCTTTCAGGGGGTCTGCAAGGTCAAAACAGTTTTTCTAAGGGCATCTATGCAAAACCTACGGTCAACATCATTCTTAATGGAGAGAGGCTGAAAACATTTCCCTTGAGAACAGGAATAAGACAAGGATGCCCTTTATCACCACTCCTATTTAACATTGTGCTGGAAGTTCTAGCTAGAGAAATAAGGCAAGAAAAAGAAATAAAGGGCATCCAGATTGGTAATGAAGAAGCTAAACTGTCCCTGTTTGCAGATGATATGATACTATACATAGAAAACCCTAAAGACTCCACGAGAAATCTACTGGAACTAATAGAAAGATTCAGCAGAGTAGCAGGATACAAGATAAACATGCAAAAATCAATTGGATTCCTATACACCAATAAGGAGAATGATGAAAAGGAAATCGGGAAAACAGTACCATTTATAATACCCCCTAAAAAAGATAAAATACTTAGGAATAAATCTAACCAGGGATGTAAAAGACCTATACAAAGAAAACTACAAAACACTACTGCAAGAAACCCAAAGGGATCTACATAAATGGGAAAACATACCATGCTCATGGATACGCAGACTCAACATTGTGAAAATGGCAATTCTACCCAAAGCAATTTACAAATAGAATGCAATCCCCATCCAAATACCAACAACATTCTTCAAAGAGATGGAACTAATCATTAACTTTATATGGAAAAGGAAGAAACCCTGAATAAGTAAAGCACTACTGAAGAAGAAGAATAAAGTTAGAGGACTCACACTACCTGACTTCAGAACCTACTATATAGCTACAGTAGTCAAAACAGCCTGGTACTGGTACAATGACAGATACATTGACCAATGGAACAGAATTGAGACCCAGATGTAAATCCATCCACCTACGGTCACCTGATCTTCGACAAGGGCCCAAAGTCCATCAAATGGGGAAAAGACAGTCCTTTTAACAAATGATGCTGGCAAAACTGGATATCCATCTGCAAAAAAATGAAACAGGACCCATACCTCATGCCATATGCAAAAACTACTTCAAAATGGATCAAAGACCTGAATATAAAGCCTAAAACTATAAAGTTCATAGAAGAAAAAATAGGACCAACACTACAGGCCTTAATACACGGCATTAACAGGATACAAACCATAACCATCAATGCACAAACCCCAAAAGATAAGCTAGATAACTGGGATCTTCTAAAAATCAAACACCTATGCTCTTCAAAAGACTTCACCAAAAGAGTCAAAAGAGAACCTACAGACTGGGAAAAAATTTTTGGACAGTACAGGTCAGACAAAGGTCTAATCTTCATAATCTACAAGAAATTCCAACACCTCTACAACAAAAAGACAAATAATCCTATTAAAAAATGGGCAAAGGAAATGAACAGACACTTCACTAAAGAAGACATTCAAATGGCCAACAGACACATGAGGAAATGCTCGCAATCACTAGCCATTAGAGAAATGCAAATTAAAACCACAATGAGATACCATCTCACCCCAGCATTACTGGCACTAATCAAAAACACTGGAAATAACAAATGTTGGAGGGGCTTTGGGGGAAGATCGGAATGCTTATGCACTGCTGGTGGGAATGCAAAATGTTACAACCATTTTGGAAAATGATACGGCACTTCCTCAGAAAGCTAGAAATAGACTTGCCATTCTATCCAGCAATCCCACTCCTAGGAGTATATCCTAGGGAAATAAGAATCGTCACTCAAATAGACATATGCACACCTATGTTCATGGCAGCATTGTTCACAATAGCAAAACGATGGAAAGAACCTAGATGCCCATCAACAGATGAATGGATAAACAATGGTCCATACACACAATGGAGTACTATGCAACGAGAAAGAACAATGATGAATCTGTGAAGCATCTCATACATAACATGGATGAAACTGGAGGACATTATGCTGAGTGAAATAAGTCAATCACAAAAGGACAAATATTGTATGAGACCTCTATTGTAAAAACCCATGAAAAAGTTCACACACAAAATGTAACAATCTTTGTTGGTTACCAGGGATGCAAGGGGTGGGGGCAAAATACCAAACAGGCAATAGATAAGTGGTATCTTGGGTGAAGGGTGAGACAGTACACGATACAGGGGAAACCAGCACAACTTATGCAAGGAAAGGTCATGGAAGCTTCATAGACACAGCCAAACTCCCTGAGGGACTGAATTCCTGGGTGGAGGGCTGTGGGGACCATGGTCTCGGGGAACGTCTAGCTCAATTGGCTTTACACAGTTTGTGGAGACAATGTTCTGCATTCTACCTTGGTGAGTAGCGTCTGGCGTCTTAGAGGCTTTCGAGCCACAGTCTAGGATGCTCCACTGGTCTCATCCCTTTGGGAGCAAGGGAGAGTGAAAAGAACAGGATACAAGGAAAAGATCAGTCCGAAGGACTAATGGACCACAGCTACCGGGGCCTCCGCCAGACTGAGTCCAGTGCAGCTAGACCGGGATCACAGCAGAGGGTTCTGGACAGAGCTGCAGAAGGATGTAGAATAAAATTCTAACTCACAAAAAGAAGACCAGATTTGCTGGCCTAAAGGAGACTGGAGAAACCCCGAGAGTATGGCCCCCACCCACCCTTTAGCTCAGTGATGAAGTCATTTCTGAGGTTCACCGTTCAGCCTGGGAGTGGACAGCCCCGTAAAACCAAATGGGACTAATGAGGTACAGTAGTCCAGTGACAAGGGCCAGAAGGCAGAAGGGGACAAGGAAGCTGGTGATAGGGAACCCAAGGTTGAGTAAGGATAGCGTTGATGCGTTGTAAGTTTGTTGACCATTGTCATAGGGCAACATGTGTACTAACTGTTAAATGAGAAACTATTTTTTTCTGTAAGCCTTCATCTAAAGTGAGAATAGCAGCACAATTGGAAGAGCGTAGTCGATGTCACTGAACTGTGCATGTAGAAATTTTTGAAATGGTGTATCTTTGGCTATGTATATTTTCACAAAAAAAAAAAAAAAAAAGGGGGGGGTCGAGAAGGGAGAGGGTTGAATGTTGTGGGGTTGTTAACCAATGTCATGAAACAAAATGTGTACTACTGTTTCATGAGAAGCTGTTTGTTCTGTAAGCCTTCACCTGAAGTACAATTAAAAACAAAAACAAAAACCTGCTTTTGTAATAATACTTAAGCATTATTTGTCTTTGTCAATATTTTTACATTTACAACAATTATGAAAGCAATTGGTATAAGTGCTGGTGCCTTATCACAAATCAAGGCAGTGCCATCAAACTGTCCTAGTAGTCATTGTATTCTTCACTGCCACTCGCAGTCAAAAAATTGCCAGTTTCAGTTAAGACTGTCTTGATGAAAGAGCACCAATAATTTGAATAAATCTTCACCTTTGAGTGCAAATCTTTTTCATACTCTGCGTGGTGAAATGGGAACTATGCATAAAGCATATCTTCTGCACACCAAAGTACAATGGTTGTCTCAAGAAAAAGCTCTTGTGCTGTTATTTGAGTTTGAGGCTGAACTAGCCTTTCTTTTCTTTTTTTTCTGGAACATTATTTTTACTTGAAAGAACAGACAATTCAGATGTAGGTATTTGACAGACATTTCCTGAAATATGGACAAAATGAATCTATTACTTCTAGAACAACAACTGACAATATTTGTGATTTCAAGTGAAAATTAAAATTTTGGAAAACTTGTGTCTGCCTCCATAAACTTGAAAGCTTCCCAGTATTTAAAGACTGTTCTGATGAGACTGAAAGAGATATTACCGTATGTGATTTTTTTAATATTGTATAATGAAATGTGTCGACATTTGGAATATCTGCATAAATCGGTAAACCATTATTTTTCAAATGATATTACAAAATCATGCATGAGTTAAGGAAAAAAAGTGCAAGATATGGCAATGAATTTTAATGCAACAGAATACAAGAAGTTTGCTGATATGGTTTAAAATTCAATATTGCAACAAGACCTTAAGAAACAATGAGCTTTTGTGTAGTATCAAAGAATACCCAAAATCATCTTAAAATATTCCTCCTTTTTCAAACTACATCTGTAAGGCTGGATTTTCTTCATATGCAGAAGCAGATATGAGAAACCAGATATCTTATATCAAGCCAGAAATTAAAGAAATTTGCAAAAATGTAAAATAATGCCACTCTTCTCACTAAATCTGTTTTTTAAAAATACAGCTATTTTAATTAAAATATGTTATTTATGTTATCTATAGGGTCACTATGAGTCAGAAGCAACTCAACAGCAGTGGGTTTTGGTTTGGATGTTAATGTGTAACCAATTTATTATTGTTATTTTAAAATACAGTCAGAGATATTTGTATGTTTTCTTACTTTTACTTTTTAATGTGGTTAACATTATTAGATATAATCTACAATTTAAAAAGTTCCTTGGGTTATCAATAGTTTTTAGAGTACAAAGGGATCCTGAGACCAAAAAATTTGAAAACTGGTGCTCTAGAATCCTCCTAATTGAGCTGATGATGGGGAAGGAAAGTAAGAATTACAGATGGAAGTTTCAATAGATTGGCTCCAAAGTGACACACATCACTCCCACTTATATTCCATTAGCTAGACTTCACTCACACAGACACCTAGATGCAAGGGAGCTGGAAAATGTCTAACTGTGTGCCCAGGAAGAAGAGGAGAATAAATTGGAATACTGGGAGTCTCTGACAAAGCACTGAAAAATTGTAATGACTACCCCTTCCTAGTCATTTATATGTTCTCATAACTTGACGGTCACCCATCTCAGGGGTGCATGGTCTCCATATCTGTAATTATGATATGAACCAAAATTTGAACCCATATCTACCTGATTCCATTCTCTTTCTTCTTTCTGCTTTGATATACTTCTTTATAGAAAAATGACTGTCCCAAATCAAAGCCTGGCCATTTAGATTTCTTAGAAAATATTAGATTCTATTACTTCTTATAGATACCTACTTTAATCCAGATAGGAATTTTAGGATTTTAGAAATGTTTAGATCTGAATTTAGATTGCATTTGTGATTCTGATGAATAGAGTGGATTTTATCTCACTGGGAAATGTCCCAGTCGAAATATCACTGGTGTTTAATAATCATGCTCAATCTCTTTACTACAATAAGGTGTTTATTTTTCTACTCTTCAAGTGTTGTCTTGGAAATTGCCCTGTCAGGTTCTATCATTTTTATTTGTAACAATATTTCTGTACCAGGCTTTCTAACTAGTCTAGTTGTGATTTCTCTAGGAAGTTCAGTCTCTAGAAGAGGTAAATTTGCCATTACCTTCCATCTCAGTTGCTGTCATCCTACACGTCAGATATCTCATCAACTTCCTCTGGATCTGTTGTGATAAGTATACTAGACAATCTCCCTATTTTTCATCTTTCCTTGCCTCAGTCAAAACCATTCTACACGTTGCTGACCAATGGAAACACTCCCACAGTTCATTCAGTGCTCCTCCAGTATCTACTGAATTATGTAAAAATCTTACTAGGGACGTATTCAAAGCCTCCTCTTATGTCTTGTCTGTTTCTCCCTTTATTCCCAGGTACTCTCTAAAGCTCTTACTGGACTGGACCACATTTGTTCTAACTTGCTTTACACTGCATCATCCCTTTATCTCTGTCCATGACTTTTCTTTCATCATCAATGCCCATCTTATTCATGCCCATTATCAGAATGCTTTTGATTCTTCAATGTCCCTCTGAATCATGCTTAACCAGATTATTTTATGTAACTTTTCCTTCTCTGAACTCCCCTTTTTAAAAATATTTATTATAAAGCCTTTATTATGTTCTTATTTTAATTTATATCTATTTGTATACTTGGCTTATATATGAAATTAGACTCTGAATGTCCTTGAACGAAGAAGGCCTGCCTTGTTTATCTTTTATTCCGACAATGACATATATGACAGTTGTTCAATGAGTGATTAATAATCAACATTAAAATTGTTCCACATTCTGTACAATAGTAGGTAAGTGTGCTTTCTACTTTTCATCGTTTAACTAATTAATAACAAATGGACAGTTTTGTGGGATTGAACATGATATAGAAAGTAAATGATTTTCTAAATCAGCAATTTCTTGGCACTATGATTAGAACAGAAACCTTCCTGCCCACATGTGGACCTTACTTGTATTATAGTTGTGAACCAGACTTGCATTATAATTATTCTCCCAAATGACTTTTGTCTACATATGGCTTTTCAACTAGTTCAAGAACATTACCTTCATGCTGACCTACTCAGAAAGGTAATGAAAAGACAAAAAATAATTATTCTCCTTATAATATGAAGATGATAAATTATTCTGTTTGGTCCTAGCATCTCTGATAAGGAGTTCAAGACCAACCAAGCTTATTGTGAAACCAGAGGAAGAGATGATGGGCTTTGTACATCAATATGGAAAGGTGTGGACTTTGTAGGACAGGCTGGCTCTCATTGAAGTCAAAGACCTGATCAAGGTTGAGAATGAAGAGCTTCTGGAAAATTGTATAGAAAGTCACCTTGAAGTGGAAGTGGCAGAAAGAGTAATTTTTGAGAAGTTCAAGGTCTCAGAAGAGAGAACAGTGCTCTAATTATATGCTTTGTTTTTCCAAGTATAGGAAAAATCTTCCCAATAATTTCCTATCACACATCAGAGACCACACTGCTATTCATTTTAGCAAGTGAAAACCAAAGAGAAATGTACACAAGGAAAAAGCAGCTTGTAACTCTGTTAGAGGTGGAGTCCCTGGGTGATACAAATGATCAAAATGTTCTGCTAAGTGAAAGGTTGGTGGTTCAAGTTCACCCAGGGATACCTCAGAAGAAAGACCTGGAGATCTACTTCTGAAAAAATCAGCCATTGAAAACAATATGGAGTCCAGTTCTACTCTGACACACGTAGGGTCGCCAGAAGAGGCTCCATGGAAACTGGAAAAAAGAAGACTCTTAGGAGACAATAGGCCCAGGCCTGGCCTCAAGTCTTTCTCAGGGCTATCTCTGAATAGTTCCTAGATCCTGGTCTGCCTCGTCTAGGTAGAAACCAACTTGTCTACCACTCCTCAGATTGCTCTGAGCATATCTATAAAACAGAGTTCAGGTTTACTGTTGCCATGACCTTTGAAAAAGTATAAAGAGATTTTCTTCCCCCTACGCCACCTTCTGATCCTATCTGGAGATAAAAGTCTTCAATACAACTGACAGTGAAAATGTACACTTCTTCCAGGGATACTCCGTCCCTAACCACAGGGGCATGATCTTATAAAACCTTCAGAAGGACAATTAAATTAAATCAAAATACAGTTGTCTTAAATCAGTACTTTCTGGATTATAGAATTTTAAATGGTACCACAAGGTAAAATATATATATATTTGCTGCCCTCAATGACTTGGAGATGGAACAATTATATTGGCATAGAATAATCTCAATCAAGTGATGACAAACTAACATTTCTGCCCAAATTCCAAAGACATGATGTAGCTTTGCTAAAAGAAACAACAGGTTTATATGACTAAACAGGAAATTTAATTTCTCCATTTAAATCAACTACTTTACCACATTGAAGTATTCCTCAAGAATTAGGGCTTTATGTTTGTGTAACTAAAAACCCATCCAAGTGGTTTTTCTCTGACATAGGGACAATCAGGCATAAATTTAAGTCTCCATCACAAAGGAATTAAAAGACTTTAAAAAAAATAAAAATGTTAAATTTTTCATTATCATTTTAAAACAATTCAAGGCATATAAAAAAAGGAAGTGGAATAATACCACAAATGCCTATATAGAAAGAAAGCTAAAGCTGTAAATGAAGCCCCTTTTGTGACTCTCCCCAATCCTATTTCCCTCTTTTGCTTCACAGAGGTAACTATGCTATGAATTTGGTATTTATCATTTCTATGTGTATTCTTATAATGTTACTATATATATTTGTATTCAAATATATCTATATTTTTTGTTACAAACCTAATATAAATGCTATATACTGTACATATTCTTCTGCAACTTGCTTTTGTTTTTCAACATTGTAGATCTTATTAGTTGAGATTTATCATGTTCAAGCTTGAGTTTCTGGTTTATTAACTTTAACTGTGAAAAGATATTATTCCATTATACAAATAAGCTACCATTGATTTGTGTATTCTTCTGCTAATAGACAGGTAAGCTGATTTCAGTTTTTTATTATTAACAATGAAAATGACCTATTTGCCAATATTTAATCACCAAATGTTCAAAAAGCTCTTGACATTCAATCTCAAATAGACTCATTTTGTTACTTCAGTGAGAGTGAATGTATTTTCACATATTGGGGTCTGTCTATATCTGATGCACCGTTACTCCTAGGGTGTAGCTCACAAGGATACCTTGCTTGAGGACCCTATGTTCAATTTTTCCCCTTAGCCCCAGAAGGCTGACCCCATAATGCTCTACTGCCTTGTTAGCTCTCTGATGCTTTCAGTTAGACTTTAAAAAAATATTTAAAAAAAAATTTTTTTTTAATATTTTAAAGGTTGCTTGGCTATTTTAAGTTAGGAGCATTGGTTTGAATTACCTTTTTAACCATTACTGAATACAGAAGATTTGCTTTTTATATTGGTTATGGTGTTATCTTTGTTTCTCTCAAAGTTTCATTTTTGTATAACCTTATTTTCTAGTTATGAGGGTAGTAGTGGTTCAGGTAGAATTCTCATCTTCCATGCAGGAGACCCAGGTTTGATTCCCTGCCAGTGCATCTCATGTGCAGCCATCACTTGTCTGTCAGTGCAGGCTTGCATGTTGCTATGACACTGAAGAGCTTTCAGGGGAGCTTCCAGACTAAGATGGACTAGGAAGAAAGGCCTGGTGATCTACGTCCATAAATCAGCCAGTGAAAACTATGATCACAAGGATCTGATCTGCATCTTATCATGGGGATGGCACAGGATGGGGCAGTCTTTAGTTCCATTTAGTTCCATCGAGCATAGGGTTGCAATGAGTCAGGGATCAATCTGATGACGGCCAACAACAGCAATAACAAAATATTCTAGTTATATTTTATCTTTTCTGAACTTTCCTCTACTGAGACTAGCTATTCACAGATATATTCTTTTGATGATTCCTGCTTTATAGTTTTTTTGTTCATATTTGGAATATATTTTGATGTGAGTTAAAGTCTAAATCTCTTTTCTCCAAAAGCTTAACTAATTATCCCAATATCATTTATTAAATAAGCTTTATGTTCTTCTTTGATTTAGAATCCTCTTTGTATATATTAAGTTATTTTTTCAGATTAGTTTGTATTTTTGACTTTATATTTTGGCTCATTTTTCTATCTTCGTACCAATGTCACATTGTAATTATGTTACCTTTTTATTAAATTTAATATATGTGGTGTATGACTTTTTTCATTAGATTTTTTTAAATCTATTAGCTATTCTCAAAAAGGCATTGTAATAGCCACTTTGATAATGTTTTAAGTTGCATGAAGATTTTGTTTAAAATTACAAATAAAACAATAAATGAACCCAGGAATGATTGACATCTTTATAGTATTTAGTATAGCATTTCCATCCAGAGTATCTTATTCATACCTCGGCTCTTGTTATGAGCTTCGAATGCCAGTTCTTTGAAACCTTGCTCTTAAGCAACCTGCTCAGCAAACTGCACCTCTCTAAGCTCACTCAGCCTATTATCTGTTCTTCAAACACATTGAGACTCCAGTCCTATGACCACTCAATACTTTATCAATCCTATCTTTTTTTCATCTCCATTTGGATCTAGCTTTGACACTAGTACATCACTTTAGCCACTTAATTCCTTTTTTTCTGTCTTTCTGACTCATATATTTTCTTTCTCTGCCTGTATTAACTGTTGACAAAAGTAAACATCCTCATAGATTGATACCATTAGAGTTAATGCTTCTATATTGTACTGTTAATCTCTTTATCCCATTCTATACACTATTTTTTAACTTTCCGTTTTACATCTCCTCAAACTCTCAGAAGCTAAGTTATTTTTACTCTTAACCCACAGAGAATCTAGACATCATCGCTCTCCTGTCACCAAATCTATACTCTTAATAGCATGTATACCTATCTTCTTTTCTTTCCTCTTCTGTCCCACCTCTTATAAAGGTGAGTCCTTCTGCCTGTGCTTGGGATTCCATTCTTCTGCTTCTCCATCCATCCATTATCCATATTCCCTGTATCTTCAACATCTCTCTCTTTACTTGTTCCTTCCCCTCCTCATTTAACTAACCACAATTATGAGCCATTGGTGGTTCAGTGGTAGAATTCTCACCTTCAAGTAGGAGACCTGGGTTCAATTGCCTGCTGGTGAGCCTCGTGCACAGCCACCACCCGTCAGGTTTCAGTGGAGCTTCTAGACTATAGATCACAAGGGTCGATCTGTTGTGCATGGTGTTTCCATGAGTAGGTGGCCAACTTGATGGTAGCTAGCAACAAAACAACAGTCTCTCATTAAAAAAAAACAACTTGTCCTCTACCACTTTGTCTGCTTTCCCCTATATCTATCATCTGTTTCTCTCCTCTTGTTTGCAGAAAGCCTTCTAAAAGTCCACTTTTCTATTGATGGACTGTTTTCAATATTGTACTGTCTCAAACAATAGTGAAATTAGCACATATTTCTGTAGAGTAGATTTACAGGATTTTAGTTGATGGGTCAGGGGATGAGTGCTTAAAGACTTGGTAGATATTGCCAAATTGCCTTCCAAAAATGTCTGTAACTATCTACAAATCCACTAACAGTTCCATTTACCCATATTTGCCACCATTACCTTGTTATAAATATCTAATTTTGATTAATATAAAAGCTGTATATTTTACTTCATTGTTTTAATTATTTTTTGGTGATTAATGATACTGGGCAGTGTCCCAGATATTCACTGGTTATTCATTTTTCTTTAAATTGCCTATTTTGTATCCTTTACTCTTTTGTTTATACATTTGTAGGATCTATTTATGAAATATAGTCATATGTATCGCAATTTTTTTTTCCATTTGTCTTGTAAATTGATGATTTATAGTCAAATCTGTCAATCTTTTTTCTTTATGGCTCCTGGGTTACATGTTTACAAACACTCTCATTGAAGGAATGGTATACATTTACTGTCTATGCTTCTTAAATCCCCCTTACACCTTAATCCACTTATAATGGATTCTGTCACCACCACTCCACTTAACTTGTTCTTGCCAAGGTCCCTAATGACCACAGTACCACACTGTCCATGAAATCCTCTTTTTCACTGTTTTACAAGGTACCATACCCTTCTCAATTTTCTCGTTACTTTCAACTACCGCTTAGTCTTTATATACTTCTTTAACTGGAAATCTCAGAGTTTTGCCACAAGACCTCATCTCGCTTCATTTTACACACGCCTTCCCTTGTAGCTACAAGAATTATCTCTAGGTTGATCAATTATTCAGCCTCTCTCTTTCTCTCTGCTTCTGTCTCTCTGTCTCTGTCTCTCCACCCTCCCCGCTACTGAATGTTTCACTTGTGATGACTCACAGGTACCACAAAGTCATCAGGTCAAAAACTAAATTAATTCTCCTCAGTCTCCCTGGTTTGTTAACTTGAGAGTGAGTTTGATGTGATTTTGATGATATTGAAATAAGGGTGATGTTTTAGATCTATTTGATATCATTATGACCAGGTACTTAGGAATGCCAACCTTCTGCCCTGTTGGTCTCCCTTCTTTCCCCTCTCTATGAGGTCCTGATAAAAACTGGACAAGGAACAGCAGCCCAAAGAGGAGAAGAGGTGCCATTTTGTTATCAAAGCTGGTCTGGTTTCAAATAACCTTAAATACAGAGCTTGGTAAATTGGGTAGTAGTGAGTAGTTTAGACCTCTCCCACCACCTTCCTCTGAATCCCAGTCTCTACACTCTGGCTGTTTGATAAAGAAATTCAATCCAGTAAGCACACTGCTCAATGTGTTTACAATCCATCTTCCACTCTGTAGCTAGAGTGCTCATTGTTAATCTTAAATCTGGTCATGCCTATCTTCTTAAAGTGACTTTAAAGGCTCCCCACTGACCTGAAGTTAAAATCCAAAACCTTCATCCTGGCTTACAAGACTTTTTGTTTGTCCTCTTTTTCTGATCCAGCCTCTTTTTCTGTCTCATATTTTTTCTTCTGTCTGCACCAGCCAGTCTGAACTCTGTTTAGATTGTCTAATACAACGTGTTCTCTCTAATCTTAGGAACTTTGCACAAGCTGTTCCCTCTGGCCAGGACCCCATGCATTTTTTCCTGTAACCCTTCCCTGAACTCCTGAGTTGAGTGAGTTGTCACTCTTAGATGTGCCCATAGTACCCATTGCTTCCTTCTCTCTAGCACTTATGACATTTTACTTCCTTGGGTACTTCTTGTAGCCCCTACACTATACTTTGAGCTATGTAGGATTAAAAAAAAGTCACAGTTTTATCCCTAACACCTTTCCCAACACTTAGCACAGCACTTGGAATGTATTATAAAATTGATATTGTTGAATTAATGATTAACTGAGTCAAGTGTTCCCTTGTGACGTGTAAAATTTCCTGTATCACTCATTCTTAATTTTGAATACGTTTGAGTTATCTTTTACATAATTATATATATAAAATCCCATTTTATTGACTTTATTTTTAAGATGTTTTACGTTTATTTTTAATTTTACGTTTTTTGATGCTCTTAAATCATCATTTTATTTATTATTATATTTTTCTTGCTTTTCTCAGGATGTTTTTAGTTATTTTTGTTTGTTTTCTTGTTTGTTTGTGTGTTTGTTTTTGTTCATTTTTTTTTTAATCTAAAAGCTTAGGTTATTTATTTTTACTTCATCTTGTTAAATAATGACCACACTATCTAAAGTAGGACATTTCATTATTTGATAACTTTCTAATTTATTGAGTGAGTTATTGAGTGCCCCTTTCCCTTCCTTATCCAGAGTATAAGCTCCATCCAAGCAAAGATTATGATTGTCTTGTTCATCATTGGAACCTCAGTGCCTAGAATAGCATATATATGTGGAATTAATGAATAAATACATAATTTAAGGCTATAAATCTGCTGAAAAGTTTCTAATTGCTGTTTTAACTTTCTCTTTAGCCCACAAGTTAGAGTATTTCTATAGTTTCTAAATAGTTGAAAGTTTTTTTCTTTCTTCTTTGTTTCATTTCTTTACAATTTCAATCAACGAAATCACAAAAAAATAGAGCACTTACAATTTGTGCTTTTAAGAATTTTGGGGGGACATTTGTTGTGGAATAATATCTGATCAGTCTTTTTAAGCTTCTGTGGTTATTTGGAAATGTGAAAGTTGGAAACAAAGAAGGATCCATAGTTGGAAAATATGGCCTTGGTGATAGAAATGATGCTGGAGATCACATGATAGAATTTTGCAAGATCAACAACTTCATTGCAAGTACCTTTTTTCACCAACATAAACAGCGACTATACACATGGACCTTGCCAAATGGAATACACAGGAATCAAATCAACTACATCTGTGGAAAGAGACGATGGAAAAGCTCAATACCATCACTCAGAACAAGGCCAGGGGCGGACTGCGGAACAGACCGTCAATTGTTCATATGCAAGTTCAAGTTGAAACTGAAGAAAATTAGAACAAGTCCACAAGAGCCAAAGTACGACCTTGAGTATATCCCACCTGAATTTAGAGACCATCTCAAGAATAGATTTGACGCGTTGAACACTAATGACCGAAGACCAGATAAGTTGTGGAGTGACATCAAGGACATCATACATAAAGAAAGCAAGAGGTCATTAAAAAGACAGGAAAGAAAGAAAAGACCAAAATGGGTGTCAGAAGAGACTCTGAAACTTGCTCTTGATCATTGAGCAGCTAAAGCAAAAGGAAGAAATGATGAAGTAAAAGAACTGAACACACGGTTTCAAAGGGCAGCTCGAGAAGACAGAATAAAGTATTATAATGACATGTACAAAGAGCTGGAGATGGAAAACCAAAAGGGAAGAACACACTCAGTATTTCTCAAGCTGAGAGACCTGAAGAAAAAATTCAAGCCTCAAGTTGCAATAGTGAAGGATTTTATGGGGAAAATATTAAACGAAACAGGAAGCAACAGAAGAAGATGGAAAGAATGCACAGAGTCATTATACCAAAAAGAATTGGTCAACGTTCAAACATTTCAAGAGGTAGCATGTGATCAAGAACTGATGATACTGAAGGAGGAAGTCCAAGCCGCACTGAAGGCATTGGTGAAAAACAAGGCTCCAGGAATTGACGGAACATCAATTTAGATGTTTCAGCAAATGGATGCAGCACTGGAAGTGCTCACTCATCTATGCCAAGAAATTTGGAGGACAGCTACCTGGCTAATGGACTGGAAGAGACCTGTATTTATGCGTATGCCCAAGAAAGGTGATTATCAAACAATATCATTAATATCACACGCAAGTAAAATTTAGCTGAAGATCATTCAAAAGCGGCTGCGGCAGTATATCGACAGGGAACTTCCAGAAATTCAGGCTGGATTCAGAAGAGGACATGGAGCTAGGGATGTCATTGCTGATGTAAGATGGATCCTGGCTGAAAGCAGAGAATACTAGAAGGATGTTTACCTGTGTTTTATTGACTATGCAAAGGCATTTGATTGTGTGGTTCATAACAAATTATGGATAACAGTGCAAAGAATGAGAATACCGGAACACTTAATTGTGCTCATGAGGAACCTGTACATAGATCAAGAGGCAGTTGTTCGGACAGAACAAGGGGATACTGCATGTTTTAAAGTCAGGGTTGTATCCTTTCACCATACATATTCAGTCTGTATGCTGAGCAAATAATCCGAGAAGCTGGACTATATGAAGAAGAACATGGCATCCGGGCTAGAGGGAGACTCATTGACAACCTGTGTTATGCAGATGACACAACCTTGCTTGCTGAAAGTGAAGAGGACTTGAAGCACTTAATGATGAAGATCAAAGACCACGGCCTTCATTATGGATTACATCTTAACATAAAGAAAACAAAAATCCTCACAACTGAACCAATAAGCAACATCATGATAAACAGAAAAAATATTGAAGCTATCAAGGATTTCATTTTATTTGGATCCACAATCAACACCCATGGAAGCAACAGTCAAGAAATCAAAAGACGCATTGCATTGAGCAAACCTGCTACAAAAGACCTCTTTAAAGTGTTGAAAAGCAAAGACATTACCTTGAAGACTAAGGTGCCCCTGACCCAAATCATGGTATTTTCAATTGCGTCATCTGTTTGTGAAAGCTGGACAATGAATAACGAAAACAGAAGAATTGACGCCTTTGAGTTGGTGGTGTTGGGGAAGAATACTGAGTATACCATGGACTGCCAAAAGAATGAACAAATCTATCTTGGAAGAAGTACAACCAGAATGCACCTTAGAAGCAAGGATGGCGAGAGTACGTCTTACGTACTTCAACCATGTTGTCAGGAGGGATCCGTCCCTGGAGAGGGACATCATGCTTGGTAAAGTCCAGGGTCAGAGGAAAAGAGGAAGACCCCAATGAGATGGACTGACACAGCGGCTGCAACAATGGGCTCAAGCATAACAATGATTGTGAGCATGACACAGCACCGGGCAGTGTTTTGTTCTGTGGTACGTATGTAGAGTAGCCATGAGTCGGAGCCAACTCGAGGGCACCATGCAACTATTTAATCAACAATAATATATTATTCAGATCTCACTCCTTAGTTATTATTTTGCTAACTTGTTCTGGAACAACATCTCCTGGAAAAAAAAAAAAAAGTTAAATCTACCATTACAATTCCCTTTAATTTTCTTGTATTTGTAAAACTTTTGTGGATTAGATGTTGATACTTATAGACTATATCCTTTATCAAAATTAAATCAGCATATCTGTCCAATTTAAAGTTGTTTGCTTTGAGAAATGTTTTTTGTGATATTATCTTAACTTTTGATTTTTTTGTTTCTGTTTGCTTGTATATTTTTGTATAATATTTTACTTTGGTCTTTTCTGAAATTTGCTTTGAGTATGAACCTTATCAATAGCTTATATTTGGCTTTGTTTTGTGACCCAAGTTGAGAGTCTGTGCAGCATGATAGGAAGATTTAACTCATTTATACTTGGTGACGTAAAAGATAATATTTAATAGTAGTTAACATTTGCAGGGTACTTATTATGTGCCACATACTTCTCTAAATAATTTTTATCTATTAACACATTTAATACTTATGCTAGCCCAGTGTAAATGGTATTAATATTTTCATTTTACAAATATTGAAACTGAGACACAAAGAGATTATAAGTGACTTGCTAAAGGTCAGAGAGCTAAAAAGTGGTAGAGCCAAGAAGTGTATCTAAGCAGTCTGGCTCTACAGCCTGCTTTCATGACCACCAAGCTATATTTCATTTAATACTATGTTGATTTTGAAAACTTTAAATAGTACATTATATACTCATTGTGTGCTTTGCAAAGATCTTTGAGGTAGTCATTTGAAGATTTGCAAGTAAATTAAAAAATAAAATAAAATCTGTTTCTCCATGTAGCCCAGTGTTTCTCCTATTGCTTTCTTCTATGATCTTATTCATAAAAATACCTCTTGATTCTGGAAGAACATTAGTCTACATACCTAGTTTATGATCCTACTGAACCTTTGTATCCTGTTTGTGTTTTCTGGATGAGGGGATAAAGGGAGGCTCACTCTCTGCCAACCTAACTAAGAAGTAATTTAAACGGCTCTAGATTCTTATTCCTTTATATCCATAGATTTCTAATTACCATTTTCTCTCCTAGGTTTCTGGTTGTATGGCCATAAATCCTGTATTGACCTATCCTAGGATACTTTAGAAATGGTAAATGTAGGCACTGGTGTCTCAGGCTCTGGGAACACAGCAGACTTTTAAGTTTAAGGATAATCTCAGGAGGCCAGTGGATCAAACCTTACAGGCAGACTTCCCTACAGATTGAAACAAACATAAAATAAACTTGACAAGAGACAAAAGTAAGGATGGGGGAGCAGGAAGTATCTGATATTTGTTGTTGTGGTGGTTAGGTGCAGTGGAGTCGATTCCAACTCGGTGACCCTATGCACTACAGAATGAAACATTGCCCAGTCCTGCACCATCCTCACAATCGTTGTTATGGTTGAGCCCATTGTTGCAGCCACTATGTCAATCCATCTCATTGAGGGTCTTCCTCCTTTGTTGATCCTGTGCTTTACCAAGCATGATCTTCTTCTCCAGGGACTGATCCCTCCTGATAACATGTCCAAAGTATGCAAGACATAGTCTTGCCATCCTTGCTTCTAAGGTGCATTCTAGTCGTACTTCTTCCAAAACAGATTTGTTTGTTCTTTTGTCAGTCCATGGTATATTCAATATTCTTTGCCAACACCACAATTTAAAGGTATCAATTCTTCTTCGGTCTTCCTTATTCATTGTCCAGCTTTCACGTGCATATGATGCAATTGAAAATACCATGGCTTGGGTCAGGCCCACCTTGGTCTTCAAGGTGACATCTTTGCTTTTTAACACTTTAAACAGGTCTTTTGCAGCAGATTTGCCCATCGCAATGCACCTTTTGATTTCTTGACTGCTGCTTCCATGGGTGTTGATTGTGGATCCAGGTAAAATAAAATCCTTGACAACTTCAATATTTTCTCCGTTTATCGTGATGTTGCTTATTGGTCCAGTTGTAAGGATTTTTGCTTTCTCTATGTTGAGGTGTAACCCATACTGAAGCCTGTGGTATTTGATCTTCATCATTAAGTGCTTAAAGTCCCCTTTACCTTCAGCAAACTTCCTAGTCTGTCCTAGTCTGGAAGCTCAGCTGAAACCTGTCTGCCGTGGATGACCCTGCTGGTATCTGAATATCGGTGGCATAGCTTCCAGCATCACAGCAATGTGCAAGCCCCCACAGTACTACAAACTGACAGAGATATGGGGGATCTGACATTTAAGTATTTAAAATTACTTTAGCATTTGTTTCAAGCTTAGTGAATGTGATTAATTCTTAATAAAAGACTACATAAATGGAAAAGAATTTAAAATGAGTTCTATTATGATGGTAATCATTTTGGTACTATGCATTCAGTAGGGTAAAGCAGTTATAAGAATCTAAGAATTTTGGTAGAGATAACATCAAGAAAGCAGAAATCACAGTTAATTGTATTAAATGGTATGGTTAACCAAGTAATGGAACTTTGTATTCTTTGACATAAAATTTGACTGAATTTTCTTTATCATTTTGTTCTTCTGAAATACTTATGTAAATGAAAAGAATTTGAAATTTTTCTATTGGAATTCATTTTACAGGCAACAGTTTAATGTGATTTTTTTAAACAGAACAAAGGTCTAACATTTGCACAAAGAAAACAATCAAATTAAAAAAGAAAATTGATACTGTTTGTGTGCATAATATCCAGTGCCTATGAAACTAACATAATTAAAGAAATATCAAAATAAGGCAGACATCATACATCATTCAAGTTTATGTATAAAATAAAATGTTAATATTAACATGACTCATATGCAATAATTCAATTGTTGTTGTGTGCCCTTGTGACAATTCCAAGTAATATAGCGACACTATGTAACAGACTAGAACTCCATAGGATTTCCTAAGCTGGAATCTTTGTCTGTCACCAGGTCCTTTCTCCCTCAGAGCTGCTGGTGGATTCAAACCACCAACCTTTTGATTAGCAGCTGTGCACTTTAACCATTGTTCCACCAGGGCAAAATTCAATACATAATAGATAATAATTCAGTAAACCGAAAACCAAAGCCGTTGCTGTCAAATCGATTCCATCTTGTAGCAACCCTATAGGACAGAGTAGATCTGGCTCAATTGGGTTTCCAAGGAGCGGCTGGTGGATTCAAACTCCCGATGTTTTGGTTAGCAGCCAAGCTCTTAACTGCTGTGCCATTAAATTAGTGAAAATCAGATGAGCACAATTTATGTCAAGTGTTAACTACAAACCATGCAGATATTAACAAATAGATTAAAACAAGTTCCCTTTCTTCAAAATTTTATAAGTGGAATTAATTCTCGTGAATCTTGATTGTTAGGTAAAAAGATTAATTCAGATATCACAAGCTTTGTTTGGGACATACTCATTGAGTGATTAAATAAACGAGTAAATGCTGAACATACTTCCTAGTTTGAAAGAACTAACCATGCATTAATTCAGTACTGCCTAGGTTTTTGGTGTTGTTAGTTGCCGTTGAGTGCAACTTATGGC
This sequence comes from Dugong dugon, assembly GCA_030035585.1. Taxonomy (NCBI): domain Eukaryota; kingdom Metazoa; phylum Chordata; class Mammalia; order Sirenia; family Dugongidae; genus Dugong; species Dugong dugon. The sequence goes on from CM057462.1 coordinate 99,086,506, forward strand.
GAATTCATGTGTGCAGAGAAGAATTTCTCCATAGGGTTTTCAAGGCTGTGATGTTTCAAAATCAGATCACCAGGACTGTCTTCCTAGGCACCTGTGGGGGGTTTGAATTTTAAAATCTACCACTTTGAGTGGGTAGATTTTAAATTACAACCTTTCTACTGGTAGTCAAGTGCTTAACCATTTGCTCCACCCAGGGACTCCTTACTATCTAGGATTAGTATAGAATAAGGCATTTCTTGAAAAAGGAATCACTTCTACGATATCTTCTCCTCAACTAATAAAAAAAAAAAAAATGAAATCTAACATCACTACAGATCCAGAAACTTTATCTCTAATATTATCTTTCCATATGGCAAATTCTGATAAATTTTCCATTGCCAAATTTCAAGAAGGAATCTCATAGGTATATTTTGTAGTTAGAAAGTAGGAAGAAAGCCTGGGGCTATCTAAAAACTTTCTTGAAATTTTTTGTAATTTGTTTTCTTGTTGTGGGCTATTTAGGATATCCGGTACAATGGTAAATATAAATATTGATAGTGGATATATTTATTTTGTTCCTGACTATAAAGGGAATGCTTCTAATGTTTACCATAAAGCATGATGTTTGCTGAAGTTTTTAGGGGGCACCTTTTCTCAGGTTAAAGAAGTTTTGATATTCCTAGATTGTTTACATATGAAAATTCAGAGCTGAAATTTAGATAAAAGTTTTCTGCCCCTATTGAAGTGATTATATGGTTTTTCTTCTTTAATATGTTCTTAAGGGGAATTATAATTATAATAATAGACTTTCTAATGTTAAACCAACCATGCATTTATGGAATAAACTTTTATGGATCGTAAAAAATATAAATGTTTATATGTGACTGGCTTTCATTTGCTAATATTTTATTCATGATATTTCAACTATGTTTATGAATGAGATTGGGCTATAATTTTCTTTTCTCATACTGCCTTTGTCTTGTTCTTTGATATAAAAGTTACAGTGACTTCATTTTAGTTGGGGGAACATTCTCTCTTCTATTCCCTTTCCTCCTCTTCCACTTTCTCTCCCTTTTGTTTCTTTCTCTAGAATAGTTCGTGTTTGGTAGGCTTTGCTTTAAAAATCACTATGCTTAATAGGGGCTTTTGTAGTGGTATTTGTTTGTTTTTGTGTGTTGAGTGTAGATTTTAAATTACTAACTAAATGTCTTTAATAGTTCTAAATAAATTCATGTTTTCTAATTCTTCCTTGAGTCTATTTAAGTCATTGTATTTTTTGGAAAATTGTCATTTCTTTTAAATTCTCAAATTTAAAATAATAACATTGTTCATAGTTTGGGGATTATTTCTAGGTGAATAGTTGAGTCATGGCAACTGTATATATACAGGGTAGAACTGCACTCCATAGAGTGTTTGGAATCAGATCACCAGGACTTTCTTTCAAGGTGCCTCTGAGTGAGTTCAAACCACCAGCCTTTTAGTTAGTAGTCAAGCACTTAACCAATTGCAGCACCCAGATTCTTGTCACCATGAGCCAGAATTTACTCAATAGCAACTGATTTTTTGGTTTAAATAATTCAGTACAGGTAGTCCCCTTACGACATAATCAGACTACAAGGAACTGCCCTTATGACTGTCAGTGTATCTGGAACGTTGCTACTTCCTAGGAGGAAGTTATGGGAAAATGCATGCATGGGATATGAAAAAAAATTGCTGAGTTATGTGAACATGCTCCAAGCATTTGATCAGGATAATATGACGGAAGAGATTGGTAGAAAAATTGTCCATATGGCAAGAACGCTGAGTTTAGAACTTGATATCACTAATGTGGAACAGCTCATAGATCATAAAGAAGGAGAATTGACAGATTAGGACTTAATGGATTTTGAAGAGGAAAGAAATGCTGAAGAAGAAATAAATAATGAGGAAGACGAAGGAAAAAAGTTGTAAAAAAAATTTACAGTGAAAGGATTAGCTGGAGTTTTTTCCTAAACTAAATCAGAGGCTTCAGTTGCTTGAAAACACAGACCCAAATGGTAATCACTTTGCTGAAGTCGGTTGGCAGATTTGGGAAGCAGTGAGATAGTACCCCAAAATACATGAACAAAAAAAGAAAAGGACCATAAAGACAACTCTCAGCAATTTTTTTTACTAGAAATGCCACCCCCATTCCCAGGGATAATCGAGATGATACAGAGCATTTTACAAGTGGAGATATTACCGCAACTGACAAAATGCCAGCTTTGTCCAACTCTTCTTTGTCGTCAGAGTAAATTTTTATGATATGTGTATTTTTTAATGGATATATGTATTAAAATATATCTGTAAGTTTATATGTAATATTTCCAACCTCCAAACACAAATAAAGGTCAGATTTATAAAGCTATTGATAATAAAGGGCAACATTAAGGAAAATTAAAAAAAGAAATGAGCTATTTAATTTACAACTGAAATGACTTATGACAGAGTCATCCAAATGGAACCTGGTAGTAAATTGGGAACTACCTGTATTGTAGAGTTGGGCTGGAAAGGTAACACCACAAAACTGGTAATCAGAAGAGCTGATTTCTTATCACATCTCTGTCGCTCACTAAACATTGTAGCTTAGGCAGATATTTAATCTCATCAATTCTGTTACCTTACTGAAATTTTTTGAAAATTGCCAGGTTTACTTTAGAGAATTAAATGAGATAATTCATTTAAGTATCAGACATAGCTCTTCTCAGAAAGGGTTACAAAATACTAATTACCTTTCCTTCTCTATTCCCTTCTATTATTTATTTGCAGATATCTGTTCTGTGGATTATCTTTAATGATTTCTTGATCTTTAATAATCCATCCTCTTATAGCCAACACATTTCCTGGTATATATCTTTTATCCTGTTTGATTTATAGGCTTATATTTAATGTCAACTGTTGATCTTCTAAAATACAAACAGAAATGTGTTGATGAAGCAAAGATAAATTTCTTAAACCTAATGCACTAAGACACCACCTTGAGAGAGTCTCAGTAGTATTTCAGAATAGGGAGGTCAAGGGAAGATATTTTTAGGATTTAAGGGCCTAGTCTGAGTGATTTTAAAGCCGGTTTTGTGAGTAATAGAATATGTTGATATTGGAAGGCACAATGAAGTGAGAGTCCTGAAGTGAATCTTGATAAGCAAGTTATTAGTCTTGATAAATAAATGTTTTGGTTAGTTCACAGAATTATCTTTTGGCAACAGGTGTTTTTTACATCTATCTTCAAGTTTGTTTTTCTTGTTCTCAGTATTAATACTAGGGGCAGAAAAGTATGCACTGCCACAATATCCTTTAATTTAGGCATGGGAAAGTATTTCTTCTTCCAATATCATTTAACACAGTGTTAAGAAATTGCATTAGTTGCAATTCATAGTCACTTTCTTTTGGTCATTTCTAACCAAGCTGAAGTATAGACCAATATAGTCTGCTCTACCTCAAGAATTCTAAAGCAGTTCTCATTTGAACACCACCAATCCAATTTCATTAACCTCTCAAGAGAGAAGTTCTATGGCCTACTGTCCTATTCTCCTGTTATTCTCTGAACTATTGCAAATAGAAGTTTACCCAGTTTTCAAGCCTCTTATACAGTCTGAAATAAATAGGATTGGAGACTGAAGAAAATCTAAAATTAAGTGCTTAAAATCTTTTCATTCAAATTGAGACTCAGTTTTTACTTATTCAATTAAATTATCCATTCTTCTTCAGAGGAGGAAATCTGATGGCCCTAATTGGACACTGGATATTATCAAAGACTATCTTGATGGTAGGCTCAATTTATTGAGGTAAAAGATCCCTGTCTAAACTGTTGGTAGCAAACAACAGATTTTTATTTCCCAAACCCAATACCAGCCACCCAATAATCTGTTTCAGTAAAAATCACCAAATATTGTTATAGAATAGTATTGTTATATTCCACAATCACTCACCAAGAATTATCATGCATGAACAATTCTGGACAAAATTCTAGCCAATAGAATTCAGCAACATATCAAAAAAATAATATACCACAACCAAGTAGGATTAATACCAGGTATGCAAGGATGGTTCAGCATTAGAAAATCAATCAATGTAATCCACCACATAAATAAAAGGAAAGAAAAGAATCACGTATCATCTCAACTGATGCAGAAAAGGCATTTGACAAAGTCCAATATCCATTACTGATAAAAATTCTCAGTAAAATAGGTATAAAAGGGAAATTCCTCAATATAATAAAAGGCATCTATGCAAAACCAATGGCCAATATCATTCTTAATGGAGAGAGGCTGAGAACATTCCCCTTGAGAACAGAAACAAGAGAAGGATGCCCTTTATCACCACTCCTATTTATCACTGTACTGGAAGTTCGAGCTAGAGCAATAAGACAGGAAAAAGAAATAAAGGGCATCCAAACTGGTAATGAAGAAGTTAAACTGTCCCTATCTGCAGATGATATGATACTATACATAGAAAACCCTAAAGACTCCACGAGAAATCTACTGGAACTAATAGAAAGATTCAGCAGAGTAGCAGGATGCAAGATAAACATACAAAACTCAGTTGAATTCCTATTCACCAATAAAGAGAATGATGAAAAGGAAATCAAGAAAACAATACCATTTATAATATCCCCTAAAAAATAAAATACTTAGGAATAAATCTAACCAGAGATGTAAAAGACCTGTACAAATAAAACTACAAAACACCACTGCAAGAAACGGAAAGAGATCTACATATATGGAAAAACATACCAGTTCATGGATAAGTAGTCTTAACATTATGAAAATGACAATTCTACCCAAAGCAATTTACAAATACAATGCAATCCTGATCCAAATACCAACAGCATTCTTTAAAGAGATGGAAAAACTCATCATTAACTTTATGTGGAAAGGAGAGAAGCCCTGGATAAGTAAAGTACTACTGAAGAAGAAGAATAAAGTAGGAGGACTTCTACTACCTGACCTCAAAACCTACTATACAGCTACAGTAGTCAAACAGCCTAGTACTGGTACAATGGCACATACATTAACTAATGGAACAGAATTGGAACCCAAACATAAATCCATCCACCTATGGTCACCTGATCTTTGACAAGGGCCCAAAGTCCATCAAACGGGGAAAAGACAGTCTTTTTAACAAATGGTGCTTGCAAAACTGGATGTCCATCTGCAAAAAAATGAAACAGGACCCATACCTCACACCATATACGAAAACTACTTCAAAATGGATCAAAGACCTAAATATAATGCCAAAAACTACAAAGTTCGTAAGAGAAAAATAAGATCAAGGCTAGAGGCCCTAATACATGGCATTAACAGGATACAGACCATAACCAACAACACATAAACGCTGGAAGATGAGCTAGATAACCGGGATCTTCTAAAAATTAAACACTTATTCTCATCAAGAGACTTCACCAAAAGAGTAAAAAGAGAACCTACAAACTGGGAAAAAACTTCTGGACATTACAAGTCAGACAAAGGTCTAATCTCTAAAATCTACAAGAAAATCCAACACCTCTTCAATAAAAAGGCAAATAATCCAATTAAAAAATGGTCAAAGGAAATGAACAGACACTTCACCAAAGAAGACATTCAAGCAGCTAACAGACACATGAGGAAATGCCGTGATCACTAGCCATTAGAGAAATGCAAATCAAAACCGCAACAAGATACCATCTCACCCCAGCATTACTGGCATGAATCAAAAAAACAGAAAATAACAAATGGTAGAGAGGCTGTGGGGAGACTGGAACTCTTATGCACTGCTGATGAGAATGCAAAAAATTCCAACCATTTTGGAAAAACAATACGGTGCCTTCTTACAAAGCTAGAAATAGAAATACCATATGATCCAGCAATCTCACTCCTAGGAATATACCCTAGAGAAATAAGAGTTGTCACACGAGTAGACATATGTACACCCATGTTCATTGCAGCATTGTTCACAATAGCAAAAAGATGGAAACAACCTAGATGCTCATCAATAGATGAATGGATAAACAAACTATGGTACATACACACAATGGAGTACTATGCAACAAGAAAACACAATGAGGAATCTGTGAAGCATCTAATAACATGGATGAAACTGCAGGTGATTATGCTGAGTGAAATAAGTCAATCACAGAAGGACAAACATTGTATAAGACCTCTATTATAAAAACTCATGAAAAGGTTTACACACAAAAAGAAACAATATTTGATGGTTATGAGGGAGGAAGGGGTGAGGATGGAAAAACACTAAATAGACAATAGATAAGTGGTAACTTTCATGAAGGGTAAGACAGTACACAATACTGGGGAAGCCAGCACAACTTGTCCAAGGCAAGGTCATGGAAGCTTCATAGACACAGCCAAACTCCCTGAGGGACTGAATTGCTGGACTGAGGGCTGTGGGGACCATGATCTTGGGGAACATCTAGCTCAATTGGCATAAAATAGTTTATGAAGAAAAAGTTCTGCATTCTGCTTTGGTGAGTAGTGTCTGGAGTCTTAAAAGCCTGTGAGCATCCATCTAAGGTACTCCACTGGTCTCACCCCTTTGGGAGCAAGGGAGAATGAAGAAAACAAGATATAAGGGAAAGATTAGTCCAAAGGACTAATGGACCACAATTACCACAGCATCCACCAGACTGAGTCCAGTACAGCTAGATGGTGCCTGGCTACCAGGACTGACTGCTCTGACAGGGATTACAATAGAGGGTCCCAGACAGAGCTGTAGAAAACAGTAAAACAAAATTCTAACTCATAAAAAAAGACCAGATTTACTGGCCTGACAGAGACTGGAGAAACCCCAAGAGTATGGCCTCCAGACACCCTTTTAGCTCAGTAATGAAGTCACTCCTGTGGTTCACCATTCAGCCAAAGATTAGACAGGCCCATAAAACAAAATGAGACTAAAGGGGCACAACAGCCCAGGGACAAGTACTGGAAGGCAGGAGGTGATAGTAAAGCTGGTAATAGGGAACCCACGGTTGAGAAGAGAAAGTGTTGACATGTCATGGGCTTGTTAACCAATGTCATAAAACAATATGTGTACTAACAGTTTAACGAGAAACTAGTTTGTTCTGTAAACCTTCATCTAAAGTACTATAAAAAAAACTTCAAAAAATAATAAAAATAAATAAATAATTATCATGCATGTGACAATGAATCTTCTAGTATAGACATTATCAGATGGACCTAAAGCAAAAGAGCTTAGAGTGGAGCCTAAGTAGTATAATTTTCTTATTAGTTCTGTAAAAGTGAGACAGCTCAGAATACACACAAGTACTTTTTGAGCTTTTTTTTAATATTGTACTTTAGATGAAAGTTTATAGAGCAACTATTTCTGTGTATGTTTAACTACAAAAACTAAAAAAAAAAAACCTACCCATTGCTGTTGAATCAGTTCAGACTCATAGTGACCCTAATGGACAGAGTAGAACTGCCCCATAGGGTTTCCAAGGACAGCCTGGTGGATTTGAACTGCCTACCTTTTGGTTAGCAGCCATAGCTCTTAACCACTATGCCACCAGGGTTTCCAAAACTAGTTCCTATGAAAAGACCCTGAATGTTGATTCTGTGAAGACAGAAGTTCCTTTGTGCACCCTTAGAGGTTTTAGATTTCTGGCTTTTCGGCCTATTGTGTTCTTTTCTCTCTATACAGGTCTTAGCAGTTTAGTTCAAATACACAGGAGAGCAACTCATTTATTATTATAAACCAGTATCAAAGGAAACTGAGTGGAACTGAAAGAAAAATAAGTACAAACTTGACAGTTTGGTTTGGTTGTATTTTTACCTCTACCACAGGTAACTAAGTTGTTGCCAGATATTTGACTCGTTCCAAGGCCTAAGGATGCAAAAAGCAATATTAAGTAAAGGGATTTTAAAGTATCATAGTTAACAGGTAAAAACATGTCTGTTAATAACTCAGAACCTTAAAACAGTAAACAGGAAAGAAAATAGTCAAGTAAATAAGTAACAAAAGCATACAAATTGAAGCAAGCAAGACATTCTATAACTCTTGACATCTGGTTCTTGTTCTGTATTGGTTGGAAGCCGTGTATTATGCAGTTATCTTTATCTGAAGGGCTCTCTCAAAGTTTATCTGCTCTTTTTTTAATCTGAAGGTCTTTCTCCTCTCAAAGTTTATCTGCTTTTTAGAGAATTGCTGAAAGTCTTCAGCCTGTAGTCTCCAGGAGGGCATAGATCCCAGTAACAACACTCCAGTGTTTTATTCTTGTGTTAGTTGTTAAGAGTACCTGATAATGTCTCTTTCACTGAGTTTTAAGGGAGCTTTTTCTTTGATGTCTTTACCAGAAGATGAACTCTCCTGGAATATTATCAGAATGGAAAAGATTGAACTCCTCTATTTGGGTGTAACATACAGTTTTGAAAGATGTAATTCATAATTGCCCTGGGTGGAAGAACATGTTACAAACAGTGTGAACAATGCTAGGTATCCTGGACCTTTTGATTTCTATGATAGTAAGTACTATGTTGTCCCTAATTAGCAAGAATATTGGAACCTATTAACTCAGAAAAAAATACTTTTAGTAATTATTCAAGTTTTTGTATATAACACAAGTATATTCTTGAGAAATGCACAATCATTTAAATATATTAATGTTTCTATTAATAATTAGCTTAAAAACCAAATCCACTGCCCGCGAGTCAATTCCCACTCATACCAACCCTATAGGACAGAATAGAACTGCCCCATAGGCCTTCTAAGGCTGTAAATCTTTATGGAGGCCGACTGCCACAACTTTCTCCCAAGGAGTGGCTGGTGAGTTCAAATGGTGGACCTTTTGGTTAGCATCCACGCATTTTAACCACTGTGCCACCAGGACTTAATTTCTCTTTTGATTTGTCATTTAATTAAATTCTGAGTTTGTTAAAATGAAATCATCCTCACTGCAATTTTGAGTTAATTAAAATTTGAATAATTTCCAACAAACTTATTTGTATTAGTCTTTCATTTGTAATATGAAGAAGCAAAGATAATTTAGGCTTTAATAGAATCTTAATAGTTTTATTATTTATTTTTGGGAGGTGAGTTTGGAAAAAAGACAAAATCATGAAAGGTTGTTTGCCGAACAGGATACCAAAATGTCATAATTTCCACAAAGTAGGCAATATTTTGAGAGCACACAACAAGTTAAAATGATTATTAGGAATTTACTTTGTTTTCAAAAATAAGAAATTGTTGTCACAATGATTCAGGAGCCAAGAAGTTCAGATGGTTAGTAAAGTATTTTTTGTGATAAAAGAAAATTCTGTTACCAAGATAGAGAATAACATGAATATTTTACAAACAGAAAACCAAAATTCTGAATTTATTCCATTATATCTTCCATGTAACAATTTGCAATAAAGACTTATAAATCTTTTACATTAGAAAAAAGTCCATTGATATTGGGGCAACATGGGTGATTTTACTATGGGTCTTGCAAGGTAGGGAAGTGGTTGGGTTTGGTCAGAGTTTATAACTTAATAGCTTTAAAGTGTTAGGCACAGCTAGACAAATGCCTTGAATTGGTCTTGATAAGTGAGCTGTTAGTCTTGATATGTACAGTAAGTCTCTGCATTACAAATGTCTGACTTACAGACAACTCATACTTGCTGTTTAATGTTGTGTAAATTTGCCCTTACTTTGAAATGATTGAATTAACCCCTTCATCACAATCACCTTCACTTGCTGCATGTGCAGCTTTTAAATCATTGAAAAGGCTTTGATCCTTTTCTAACACTAAAGTATGGCTAAATAAGACCCATATGCACCTGTTCCAACTTACCTACAAATTCAACTTAAAGACTCACTTAGGAATGGATCTCATTTGTAACCCAGGGACTGCCTGTAAATTATTTTGGTTTACTATTTCATTTTAGTAAAGTGTTTTAGTTTTAGTTAGTTCATAGTCTCATTTTTCAGCACCAACTATTTCATAGATCAAATAGCTGTTATTGTTGCTTGTTCTCAATATTGTTTAACATAAGGGCAGGAAAGTTTACCTACTCTGGTATTGGTAGACACAGAGAAAGAAATTAGATTGGAGTCTGTTCTTCAAATTAGTGTAAGTATATCTACATTAGAAGACAAATATGCATACTGGAAATTTAATGTACAGGTCGTCCCTGGGTTATGAATGAAATCCGTTCCTGTGTCTTTAAGTCGAATATGTAGGTAAGCCAAAACCAGTGCATACAGTTCTTATTTAGCCTCACTTTATTGCAAGAAAACGCTTGAAGCTGTTTCAGTGCTTTAAAAGCTGCATGTGCAGCAAGTGAAGATGATTGTGTTGAAGAACTTGTTGCCAGTAAGTGTTGGTTCAGTCATGTCAAAGTGAGGGCAAATTTGCATAACATTAAAGGATAAGTAGGAGTTATCCCCACCTCTCACCTATCAGTTTGTCCTACTGTGGTGGCTTGCATATTGCTATAATGCTGGAAGCCATGCCACTGGTATTTCAAATACCAACAGGGTCACCCATGGTGGACAGGATTCAGCGGAGCTTCCAGACTAAGACAGACTAGGAAGAAGGACGTGGAGGTCTACTTATGAAAAAATTGGCCATTGAAAACCTTATGAATAGCAATGGAACATTGTCTGATATAGTACCGGAAATTGAGCCCCTCAGGTTGGAAGGCACTCGAAATACAACTGGGAAAGAGCTGCCTACTCAAAGTAGAGTTGATTTTACTGATGTGGATGGAGTAAAGCTTTCAGGACCTTCATTTGCTGATGTGGCATAACTCAAAATGAGAAGAAACAGCTGCAAACATCCATTAATCATTGGAACGTGGAATATACAAGGTATGAATATAGGAAAATTGGAAGTTGTCAAAAATGAAATGGAATACATAAAGATCGATATCCTAGGCATTAGTGAGATGAAATGGACTGGTATTGGCCATTTTAATCATCAGTCATGTGATCTAATATGCCGGGAATGACAAATTGAAGACAAATGGCATTGCATTCATCATCAAAAAGAATGTATCAAGATCTATCCTGAACTACAACACCGTCAGTGATACTACAATATCCACACGCCTACAAGGAAGACCAGTTAATACGACTATTATTCAAATTTATGCACCATTCACTAATGCCAAAGATGAAAAAATTGAAGATATTTACCACCGTCTGCAGTCTGAAATTGATCAAACATGCAATCAGGACACATTGATAGTTACTGATGATTGTGGTGTGAAAGTTGGAAACCAAGGAGAAAGATTGGTCATTGGAAAATATGGCCTAGGTGATAGAAATGACACCGAAGAGCACATGATACAATTTTGCAAGACCAATGACTTATTCATTGTAAATACCTTCTTTCAACAATGTAAAGGGTGACTATACACATGGACCCCGCTGGTTGGAATACACAGGAACCAAATTGACTACATATGTGGAAAGAGACAATGGAGGAGCTCAATATTATCTGTCAGAACAAGGCCAGGGGCCAACTGTGGAACAGACCATCAATTGCTCATATGCAAGTTCAAGCAGAAGCTGAAGAAGATTAAAACAAGTCCACAAGAGCCAAAGTATAGCCTTGAGTATATCCCATATGGATTTAGAAACCACCTCAAGAATAGGTTTGATGCATTGAACACTAATGACCAAAATCAGATGAGTTGTGGGACGACATCAAGGACATCATACATAAAGAAAGCAAAAGGCCATTAAAAAGACAGGAAAGAAAGAAAAGACCAAAATGGATGGCAGAAGGGACTCTGAATCTTGCTGTAGAATATAGAGCAGCTAAAAAGAACTGAGGAAATGATCACATAAAAGAGATGAACAAAAGATTTCAAAGGGCAGCTTGAGAAGACAAAGTAAAGTTTTATAATGAAATGTGCAAAAACCTGGAGTTATAAATCCAAAAGAGAAGAACACACTCACCATTTTTCCAGCTGAAAAAAACTGAAGAAAAATTCAAGCCTCGAATTGAAATTTTGAATGATTCTATGGACAAAATATTGAATGACACAGGAAGCATCAAAAGAAGATGGAAGGAATACACAGAGTCACTGTGCCAAAATGAATTGGTTGACGTTCAACCATTTCAGGAGTTAACATATAATAAACAACTGATGGTACTGCAAGAAATCCAAGCTGCACTGAAGGCATTGACAAAAACGCAAGGCTTCAAGAATTGACAGAATACCAACTGAGATGTTTCAACAAACGTGCAGCCCTGGAGGTGCTCACTTGTCTATGCCAAGAAATTTGGATGACAGCTACCTGGCCAACCAACTGGAAGAGATCCAAATTTGTGCCCATTCCAAAGAAAGGTGATCCAACAGAGTGTGGAAATTATTGAACAATGTCATTAATATCAAGCACAACTAAAATTTTACTGAAGATAATTCAAAAGCAGTTGCAACACTACATTGACAGGAAACTGCTAGAAATTCAAGCTGGATTCAGAAGAGAACACGGAACAAGGGATATCATTGTTGATGTCATATGGATCCTGGCTGAAAGCAGAGACTACCAGAAGGATGTTTACCTGTTTTATTGACTGTGCAAGGCAGTTGGACTGTGTGGATCATAACAAATTATGGATAACATTTCGAAGAATGGGAATTCCAGAACACTTGATCATGTTCATGTGGAACCTGCACATAGAACAAGAGACAGTCATTTGAACAGAGCAAGGGGATATTGCATAGTTTAAAATAAGGAAAGGCGGGTGTCAGGGTTGTATCCTTTCACCATTCTTATTCAGTCTACACGCTGAGCAAATAATCAGAGAAAGTGAACTATATGAAGAAGAACGTGGCATCAGGATTGAAAGAAGACTCATTAACAACCTTCTGTATGCAGATGATGCAATCTTGCCTGCCGAAAATGGAGAGAATTTGAAGCACTTATTGATGAAGATCAAAGACTACAGCCTCCTTCAGTATGGATTATACCTCAACATAAAGAAAACAAAAATCCTCACAACTGGACCAATAAAAAACATCAAGATAAACAGAGAAAAGATTGAAGTTGTCAAGGATTTCATTTTACTTGGATCCACAATTAATGCCCATTGAAGCAGCAGTCAAGAAGTCAAACAATGTATTGCATTGGGCAAATCTTCTGCAAAAAACCTTTTTAAAGTGTTAACAAGCAAAGATGTCACTTTGAGGACTAAGTGTGCCTAACCCAAGCCATGGTATTTTCAGTTCCTTCATATGCATCCCAAAGGAGGACAATGAATAAGGAAGACTGAAATAGAATTGATGCCTTTGAATTATGGTGTTGGCAAAAATATTGATTATACCATGGACCGCTAGAAGAATGAACAAATCTGTCTTGGAATAAGTACACCTAGAATGCTCCTTAGAAGCAAGGATGGTGAGACTTTGTCTCATGTACTTGGGAAATGTTATTGGGGGGACTAGACTCTGGAGAAGGACATTATGCTTGGTAAAGTAGAGGGTTAGCAAAAAAGAGTAAGATCCTCAATGATATGGATTGACGTGGTGGCTTCAACAATGGGCTCAAACATAGCAACAATTGCTAGGATGCTGTAGGACTGGGTAGTGTTTCATTCTATTGTACGTAGGGTCTCTATGAGTTGGAACCAACTGTACTGCACCTAACAACAAGGAGTTGTAGGTAAATCTGATGTTAGTAACCTGGGGACTGCCTGTAGTCTTAGTTTAAATCTCAATGACTTTTGAATTATCTGTGTCAATTCTTTATTCTATTAGTAAGGACTATCATATGAATTATATACTTTTTAAGGAAAAATTGTTTTCTAATTTCAACATAGAGTCTGAAAGTAATACTTTAAAGGTCCTTAAATGTTTAAAATTTAGATTTGAAGTGACTATTAACCAAGAACTTGGTACATTGGTTGGTGAGCAATGTGGTGCCTTTTGTGATAGATCACACTGGGTTTCTTTAATTAATAATTGTAATAAAAACTCACTTTACTGTTTGACTTGCCTACTGATTTAGCAATCTACCACTAATGGGTGTGTTGTTACAATAGTACCACTACATATCCTTGTTGTTGTTAGGCGCCATCAAGTTGGTTCTGACTCATAGCGACCCTATGAACAATGGAACAAAACACTGCCCAGTCCTGTGTCATCCTCACAATTGTTGCTATGCTTGAGCTCGTTGTTGCAGCCACTGTGTCCAGTCCATCTAGTTGAGGGTCTTGCTTTTTTTCACTGACCCTCTTCTTTACGAAGCAAGATGTCGTTCTCCAGGAACTAATCCCTCCTGATAACATGTCCATAGTATGTGAGACGTAGTCTCGCCATACTTGCTTCTAAGGAGCGTTCTGATTGTACTTCTTCCAAGACAGATTTGTTTGTTCACTCCTTATCCTGGGTTAGCCCTATGCCTCCTACACCACCACTCCAGAATGAGCCCTCAGGAGAAGTGTTTTCATTTTAAACTTGCTTTTGAGTTAGTTCTATGATAGTCCTTAAATGGTAAGTGTCCAACACAGTTAGTGGATTTGAGGGTAACATGGTGTTAAATTAACCCTCAAGGTAGAGAGCTGTATAACTTCTATAAGAAAAAAAAAAAGTAAATCTTTTGTGTTAGGGACACAAGGTCTACCTTGGTTTATTATATGTACTAAAAATATCCACAAATCAGATAATAGAGTGGTTGACGACCTATTAAACATAATTTGGAACATGTCTTTCTAAATAATTTATGGAAATAATGTAAAACGACAATGGACACAGATTAAAATCTGTCATGTGAGGGTTCAAATCCAAGCTTTACCTATTCTAACTTCCTCTTTAATTACTTCACTATTTCAGCTTTCTGAGCTCTCATTTCCTCATCTGTTACATGGATAAAACAGGGTTGCTGATAATTTACACAGTATAGTATCTATAAAATTCCAGTGCAATGCATTGTAAAATCAGGATGATATAGCCGTATCTCCTACTCTCAATAGATCATGCAATTCTGTTTATAACTTTATGCACTGTTTTCACTATATCAGTGAGAATTGATCTTTTTTTTTTTTTTGTATCTCCATACCATTTTATTACACTTTTGCATGGATTTGTATTATACCATGTTTTGTAGTTAATTCTATTTTTTGAATTCTCACATTTCAGTGGGATTCAAACATCAGTTGTTTTATTTATTTATTTTCGTTAATCACTGTCTTCAATCACATCCTTCCTTTCCTGCCCCTTAACAACATCTTGGGCAGATTCCATAATTTTGTAGTCAGTTTCAGATATTAAAAGTTCAATTTAGCTTAAAAGTTCAGTCACAAGGCAATATCCTCCTCTCCCTTCTCCTGAGTGGGAGAAAAACCTGGAGATCTGCTCCCTTAAAGGTTATAGCCTAGAAAACCCTAAGGAGCAGTTCTACTCTGTCACATGGGGTCCCTATGAGTCAAAATGAGTCGACAACTTCTAACAACAACAACGGCCGTGTCCTGTAGCCAACCTGGCCAGCCTTCATATTAGCAGAATAAAGGAGAAAAATCATATGACAATCTCAACAGATTGAATGGGTGGAGAGAATGATCTATTTTGCTCCTGTTACTGCTCTTCTGGAGCCCTGGCAGCATAGTGGTTAAGAGCTTGGCAGCTAAACAGAAGTTTGGCCATTTTGGCCATTTGAATCCACCAGCCGCTTCTTGGAAACGCTATGGGGCAGTTCTACCCTGTCCTATAGGGTCACTATGAATCAGAATCAACTGGAAGGCAATGGGTTTGTTTTTTGTTTTTGTTTTTGTTTTTTTTACTGCTCTTCTAAGACAGTTTTTCCTTTTATGTGTTAAGTCATTGAGGAGAGAGACAAAAACAGCCACTGCTTCTTGCTGTCTGGTCCCTATCAAAGACCTCTGTTAAATGTTGCCACATGCTATCTTCCATCAATGCCTTTTGGGTAGCGGGTGTCCTTTTGCTGGGTTTCCTATGGGAAATATGTAAAAGTCCTTCAGAGGAGCCTGTGGAGAATGGTTTTTCACTCCTCTGTTCTCTGAAACAGAAATCCCTCTCTAGCTCATTATTCTCCAAACTGCCCTCAGCTGTTTCCTGAAGGAATCGCCTGCATTCTTTTTCAGTTAGGTCCTCTCTCCCAGTGACAAGCGATATGATTTATGATTGATTAGCCATGACTTACAGGAAACTCTTGCATTCTTACTAGGCCACGTGTTAGGTGTACAACCTAAACTACCGCCACCCCTCTGTCTGTTCTGCCAGTACTCTCAAATTCTTTACTCTCTTTATTCAGTAGGTTGAGGTATTAATGTCAAATTAGTATGAGCAGTGGACAAAAATCTCAAAATTGTATATTTCTTTTGGGGCACCACCCTCCAGCTCCTTAACTTGTTTGGAAAGAAGGCCAATAAGCCCTCTGGCCTGTGGAGTATGTTCTTGGATCACAGCAGAATTAAATTAGAAATTAATGAAATATCTAGAAAAGACCTCCAATGCTTTAAATTAAACAATCTGTTTCAAAATAACACATGGATTGAAGAAGAAATCACAAAAAAGCATTAGGAAATATTTCAAACTAAATGAAAATATATCAAAAATTTGTGGGATACAGCTAAAGCAATGCATAGATTAAAATGTGTAACTTTAAACGTTTTTATGTATTTATTTTGCCCCATATCTGGTCTATCTTGGAGTATGTTCCCTGTCCACTTGAAAAAGAATGTATATTCTGCAGTTGTTGGGTATAGTGTTCTATAAGGTCAATAAGGTCAAGGTGATTGAGAGTGATGGTCAGATCTTCTGTATACTTACTGATTTTCTTCCTACTTATTCAGTTACTGAGAGAGAGGTATTGGAATTTCCAAATATGATTGTGGAATTCTCTCTTTCTTTTGTTCTATCAGTTTTTACTTTATGCATTTTGAAGCTCTCATATTTGGTGTATGCACGTTTAGGATTATTATGCCTTCCTGATGAATTATTCTGTTTATCATCATCAAAAGTCTCTCTTTGTCTATGACTATTCTTCTTGCTTCATATTTTAAATCTCATAATATTGCTCTAGTCCCACCAGCTTTCTTATGCTTACAGTTTGTATAATATATCATTTTTCATCCCTGTCCTTTCAATGTATTTGTGTTTTTAATTTTAAAAGGTGTCTCTTGTCAACAGATACAATTGAGTCTTGTTTTTTTAACCAGATAGTTTCACTGGTGAATTCTACCAACCATTAAAGGAAGAAATACCCTAATATTAAATAAACTCTCTCTGAAAATACTGGAGGATAAAACACTTCCCAACTAACCCTGATATCAAAATCTGACAAAGATATTATAAGAAGAGAAAATTAGTTAACAATTGTAGGGAATAGACACGGAAAAAGAAAAAATTCTTAACAAAATATTAGCAAATTGAACCTAGCAATATGTAAAAAGGACAATACATTATGAACAAATGAGGTTTATCTGAGGATTCACATTCAAAATTCAACTACTGCAATTGCTCATATTAACAAAATAAAGGAGAAAAATGATATGACAATATCAATAGATGCAGAAAAAGGATTTGGCAAAATTCAATACCCTTTTATCATAAAAACTCTTAGCTGACCTGGAATAGGAAAAGAACTCCCTCAATCTAATAAGGTATCTACAAAAATCCACAGCTAACATTGTTTATTAATGAATTGAATGAATTCTCCTAAGATAGGGAACAAAGCAAGAATATCCACTCCCATAACTAGCATTCATCATTGAACTAGAGGTTTCAGTTCACTGCAATAAAGTAAGAAAAGACATAAAGTTGGAAAAGAAGTAAATCCCTTTTATTCACAAAGGACATGGCTGATTTTAGAGAAAATCCTAAGGAATCTATAAAATAACTTCTAGAACTAAGTTAGCAAGTGTTCAAAAAATATAAATTCAGTAAACGAAAGTAAATTGTATTTCTATATATCAGCAATATACATTTTGAAAATGGATTTTTTTTAATTGCATTTACTATAACATAAAAAATCATAGCATAGTTATATGGTAGGCCTATATAACATAAACATTCAGCTCTTCAGTTTAGGAAAATTGCTTTGTCTTCCCATAATTTTCTTAATTTTATGCATTCTTTTTTGGAATTTCAGTTAGTCAGATATTTAACCTCGTAAACTAATAACTCTAATTTTCTTACCGTATTTTTCATTATCTCTTCACTATTTATATATCAGGAAAATGAAGCACAGAAAGTTACAGTAATCTGGCCAAGGAACACTCAGCTAATCAGTGTTTGAAAATAGGCAGTCTGACCCTAGAACCCACAATCTCAGCTCTACACTCTACTGCCTACCTTACAAAAAATTAATAACTATTATTTTGATGTTTAAGAAAGAAATATGTCTTATAAAGAATAGAAACCATAAAAAATATTATGCATTCCTAATATTGTGACACAAAAGATAGGATTTTATAGAAATGAACCATTAAAGATTCCCAACTGGTTTTGATTTATAAATATGACAAAACTTGGTACACAATAGATTTTTCAGTAAACACTTAAAGTAAAATCTAGTAGAAAATATTTTCATGTCCCAGATTCCAAAATCCTCAAGGTCACAGTAGAACTGTCCCATAAGGTTTCCAAGGAGCAGCTGGTAGATTCAAACTGTCAACCTTTTGGTTAGCAGCCATAACCCTTAACCACTGTGCCACCACGGCTCCCTCAGTGTCAGAGACTACATTATATTATGTTTTAGACCTCATAATAGACAATTTATAATAGTTTGTTCTGAGGCAACATCAACAATTGCCAGAAAAAGACCACATACATACTCTAACAGTACATGGGAAATGCTTTACTCACATCTCACATAGAGAAGAGACAGAATGAGATCAGCTTCCTTAGTGGGCACCTGTCTCCCATGGCCAGCAGGCTCATCTGGCATATGGCCAGTGCAGGGCAGATGTTCTGGGTTCACCCCTTTTATGCCATAGTATGAGAGACACCGTTCCCTCCCCA
Source organism: Dugong dugon (assembly GCA_030035585.1). Taxonomy (NCBI): domain Eukaryota; kingdom Metazoa; phylum Chordata; class Mammalia; order Sirenia; family Dugongidae; genus Dugong; species Dugong dugon. The sequence goes on from CM057462.1 coordinate 99,105,411, forward strand.
CTGGGAACAGATGTAGATGTGGAGTTGACCACGTGCCATATGGTGCCCATACATGTGCAAAAGACGGGGAAAGTTACTGTGTGCCCAGAACAGGGGAAGCCTTCTCTGATAACGAGAAGGAACTGGAAGAGAGAAGGCAACTCAGTTCCCAGCTTCCTTATGAAAGAATGTTCTGGGCCTGAGGCTTTTTTGCTTAAGCAGCCTGGATGGGAGGCATAGAGGCAGACCATTCCTCCAACAGTTTGTTATGAATGACTTATCACTGACATTCTAACATTTTGGAAGTCTTATTATTTACTGAATGATTAAAAAGATGTACAAATTGAACTATTGAACACCATGCTTACAACTATGCTGATAGTTTTACTCCCTTTTTTGAAACAGAGAAGTATAGATAATACATGCCATATGTTTTTAATTTCGTTTTTGTAGCTGTAACAATAACACAATTGCTATCAAAGCGCTATAGCCTCGTGTATTTATTTTACTTTATTCCATCTGTTAAGAGGTGTTTAAAAAAGATACGAGGGCCTGATGAGTATTTTTGCATAGATTTTCAATTATGCCATTATTTTACATTTTTCTTCATCTTGTGGAATAAACAAAGCAATAAAATAGTGTAAATAAGCAAATCCGTTATATTTCAAAAGTTGTGATGACACGTGGTACATATATAACACATATAATTGCAGTAATATAAAAATATACTCAGGGAATGAGCATATTTAACTTTCAATATGACAAGAAACTAAGAAGCCAAGTGTCGACTTTCAATTTGAAAGTCAGCTCTTTCCAACCTGGCTAGTAGTCTTGATGCAATCTCATTCAGCACATCACAAATTAACCTATGAAGACAAACAAAGAAAAGAGTGAAACACAAGGTAGAAAACTAATGAACACAGGCTGTTAAAGAAGAAATTCTCATTGGCTGCTTCTAATATTCTGCCACGGGGGGAGAAACTGCTGACTAAAGAAGAAGATTATTGGTCTTTGGGTTTTCCTGCACAATCCTCCCTTAACTTTAGTATATATTCCTTGCTTCCCCCATTATCTAGTCCCTGGTTCTGAAAAATCTGATGGTAATCTAAAAACAGCACAGCTGAACCTCTACAGTAGTTGGTATAAATTCTGGCTCTACAGTAAAACCAAAAAAAAACAAACAAACCTGTTGCCATCTAGTCAATTCTGATTCATAGCGACCCTATAGTAGTTGATATCAATTCCGGCTGCCCATAAGTATACGTGTGGGTGCTCTTTAAGTGATATGACACCACCAGGCAATCTTTTTCTTGGTGAGCATGAAATGGGGCTAAAGTATCTCTATTCTACAGAAGTTCCATTAGTCATTCAAACGGAGAACCATGCACTGTGAATGCTGCTTTTTGAGGTAACCAGAAGTCATAGACACCAACCGTATATCAGAACCTCTGTACATCAGTTTCAAGACTATAACTCCTAGGGAAAAATCTGGGAAAGAAGAAAGAAATGACATAGTAGGAAACTGAATCCTAGAATTTAGGTCCTCACAAATAAGGTATTATAGGCTTTGGCAAAAAAGATTGCTATTATCAGTGCGAAACAGTCATAACAAATTTTCAGGTCCTGCACCTATTCTAACTATGGAAAGACAGGAAAAGGGTATGTGTGGATCAATCAAATATCAAATATAAAATATCCAGTTTTTCAGACACCAACAAATCCTCACTTTCCATTTCCTCTGTTCCGTTCTAATACCAGTTGCCCCTACAGCACTTCTTCCTCTGACCCTAACCATCCAGAATTAGGTCAGATCTCACAAGTTAAAGAACACAGTCCTCTGGACTGCCACATAAGACTTCAGATGCCAGCTGCATGTTCAAGAGTCCACACGACACCCCTGCTTCTGACCTGCTGGCTACAGGTTCAGGGGTTCCTTCTACCCTCCTCAGAATGCCAGCTGCAAGATTGAAAGCCTCTACTAGCTCCCCACTTATGACATGCTGACTCCCATTACTCCTTTGGGTTTGATAATTTGCTGGAATGACTCACAGAACTCATGAAACTCTATACTTAATGACTACAGATTTATTATAGCAAAGAAGGATACAAATCAATATCGACATAAAGAAGAGATGCGTAGGGAGAGGTCTGGAAGGGTTTCCAACGTGAAGCTTCCATGTCTTCCTCCTAAGAACAGGTGATTTTCACCAATCAGTAAGTCTTGGAGCTTCTGTGTCCTGAGCCTTTATTGGCTTCATTATGTAGTCATGATTGAGGCCTCATTGCATACGCAAATTGAGGCCTGGTTGCATAGGCACGATTAATTGAATCATGCTCCTCTTCCTCCCTGAGGTCAATTGATATCAGGCCACCTGCTGGTCTTTGTGGTCTGGCCAGCCCCCCACTCATTAGTACAAACCCTCAGGTGTGGTTTAGATAACAAAGGTACCTCAATTACTCAGGAAATTACAAGACTTTAGAGTTATCTCTTAGGAAATACGAGCAAAGACCAAATTACTTTGGTAAAGTTAAATTCTAAACCCCACAGGGGTAAAAGAAATATCACATCATTGTAGCAGAGGTCTTCAGTGGAAAATGCATCTGTACTCAAGTAAGCGGTAAATGTGGCCAAGACCAATCCACACACTCCAGTTGTTGGCCAAAGCTAGTTCTAGATGAGGCTTATGGGGTGGAGGTAGGGTATATTTTAGAAAATGAGAAAGAAAGTATCTTCTTGAATATTTAGCAGTGGAGCAGAACTCTAAAAATGATTTACTATGAAAACATTTTGGTAAAAATGGTTGGCAAATATTGGATTAAGAGCTTTGGCCTTTAAAAACAGAAGTAGAAAGCTATAGGCTGTTGTGTTGTCGCTGTATGCCGTCAAGTTGATTCCGACTCATATTGACCCTACAGGACAGAGTAGAACAGTCTCATAGGGTTTCCAAGGAGCAGCTGGTGGATTTGAACTGCCAATCTTTTGGTTAGCAGCCTGAGCTTTTAGCCACTTCACTCCCAGGGCTCCTTAGGCTAGGGTAGCATTAAAATGAAAGACAATAGAACAATTGTTATTCAATCCTTCGTGTTATTGTTGTCTAGCATTTTATTGTTGTGCTGCATCAATATCTTTAAAATCTCCCAATTTAGTCTTTATTAATTTTTAAAGTCAATACTTATTTAGATTTACAAATATGTTTTACTGATTTCTTTTCTGACAATAGTTTTTTGCAGTCTACTTTGCCTACCTTGGAAACCCTATGGGGCAGTTCTACTCTGTCCTACAGGGTTGCTATGAGTCAGAATCGACTTAATGGCAAACGGGTTTGTTTGTTTGTTTGTTTTTTGGTTTTGCCTACCAGATTTAGCTTTCTTCTTAGAGTGCATCCATTACAGATTTTGTGAAACAGTAGAAAATCTTAGCTATTTTATAAAAATGCCTCATTTTGCTCTTAGAATTGAGTGACAGAACAGGTGGGTGTAAAATTTTAAGTTTCCAGTTCCTTAGTATTTCTATCATATAGCTCATCTCCTTTAGTCTGCATGCCTTATATGGGGTGATTTTTCAGGACAATTGTCCAATTTACTAGTTTTCTTTTTAATTAGTTTTGGTCTACTGTTTAACCTTTCCGTTGGTATTTTATTTATTTCAGAGACTATATATTTGTATTTGCTTATTTTCCAAGTTAACCTGAAAAATCTGTATTGATTGCCTTTCGGGTTATATTTTTTCGTATCTTCAAACATTTAAAAATTCTTACTATATAGCTTCTACTATCTATAATTCTTGTCTAAAAAAAAAAATAGAAATTTATTTTCTCACAGTTTAGGAGCCTAGAAGTTCAAATTCAGGGTACCAGCTATAGGGGAATGCTCTCTCTCTGTTGGCTTCGGGGGAAGGCTCTTATTTCATCTTCTATAGCTCTGGCATTCCTCTATTCCTTGACGATCTTCACGTAGCATGTATCTTCCCCTGTTTGTGTTTTTCAGTCTCTCTATCTGTGCAACGCCTTATAACTCAGAAGTGATTAGGTTTAGGATACACCCTACACTGATGTGGTCTCACTAAAATAACAAAGAAAACCCTATTTCCAAACTGGATTACATCCAAGGGTATCGGGGTTAGGATTCCAACACATATTTTGGGTGGACACAATTCAATCCATAACAGTGTCATTGACCAAAAAATGAATTAAAAGACCTGGCCTTGTCTTTATATTGCTTACAATTCACCTGGAAAAAGATGATGAATTCTTTTTATTTTAAAATATTTTATTGTGATTTTGGAGAAAATTTACATAGCAAATTACATTCTCATTTAACAATTTCCATACATATTATTCAGTGACATGGTTACGCTTTTCACAGTGTGTCAGTGTTCTCATTATTTACATTCTGGTTGTTCTGTTTCCATTAATCTGTCTTCCTTGTCACCCCCCTCCCCTCGCCTTTACCTTCTCATGTTTCCTCTACAGCAAATGTTGTCCATTAGTTTTCATTTAGATGCTTGTTTAAAGGAGCACAATACTCACAAGTGATATTATTTATTTTATGAGCCACTCTAGTTTTTTGGCTAATAGGTAACCTCTGGGAGTGGTTTGAGTTCCAAGTTTAAAGGATATCCCAGGATGATAGCTTGGGGGTTCCTCTATTCTCTAGTGGTCCGGTAAGTGTGACGTTTTTTAGGAATTTTCTCTCATTCTATCTGGGACTACCTATTGTAAACCTGGTTGGAACTGTCAGTAGTGGTAGCCAGCACCATCTAGTTCTGGTTTCAAAGTAGGTGAGGCCGTGTTTCGTGTAGACTATTAGTCCCTTAGACTAGCTTCTTCCTTGAGTCTTTGTTTCCTTCTTTCTCTTTTGCTCCAGATCCATAGAGACTGATACTTGTATCTTAGATAGCTGCTTGAAAGCTTTTAAGACCCCAGATGCTACTCACGAAACTAGGATGTACAACATTATCTTTATGAGCTATATTATGCCAATTGACTGAGTTGCCCCCTGAGACTATGTTCCTAAGCCCCCAAACCCAGTGATCCAATCCTGTGAGGTGTTTGATTATGTCTAGGAAGTATCAATTACTGTGCCCCCTGTGTGCCTTATTTTATATATGAATATATACGCAGTACACACAAACATGTATATACATTTGCCTACAGAAACACCTATACATGCACACTTGTATATTCTCACGTGCTTATAGATATCTATGTAACCACATACATATTTTTTTTTGCTGTTATTACTGTTGCAGAACTATGTATGTTTTGGCTTTTAACAAAATCATCCCTTATTCTTTTGTACTCCTTAGTATCATCTTTTACCTTGGTCAAGTTGTGCTGACTTCACCTTTATTTGGTATTGTGTTACCCATCACCAAAACTAACAAGTATCTAATATCTAGAAAGTGATTCCCCCTCTGTCTCCCTACAGTACCTGGTAACCACAAAAGAATGTTGCTTTCTGTATGTATACCTTTTCTTGTCTTTTTATAATAGTGAGATCATACAGTATTTATCCTTTTGTGATTGACTTATTTCACTCAGCATAATGTCCTCCAGATTCATCCACATGATAGTATATTTTGAGAACTCATCATTACTCTTTATGGCTGCATAGTATTCCATTGTGTGTATGATTATCCATTCCTCTGTTGCTGGGCGGTTAGTTAGGTTGTTTCCATCTTTTTGCTATTGTGAATAATGCTGCCTTGAGCATAGGCATGCATGTATATGTTTGTGTCAGTAGTTTTAGCTCTCTAGGGTGTATACCTAGGAGTGGGATTGCTGAATCATAGAGTATTTCTATTTCTAGCTTTTTGAGGAAGCACCATATCATTTTTCAGAGTAGTTGAACCAATTCACAATTCCACCAACGGTGGAGCAGTGTTCTAATCTCCTTGCAACCTCACCAGCATTTGTTTTCTGTTTTTTTTGATCGGTACCATTTTTGTAGGGATGAGATGGTATCTCATTGTAGTTTTGATTTGCATCTCTCTGATGGCTAATGATGGAGCCCTTGTGAGACAGCATTTAAGAGCTTGGCTGCTAAACAAAATGTCGACAGTTTGAATTCACCAGCTGCTCCTTGGAAACCCTGTGGGGCAGTTCTACTCTGTTCTGTAGGCTCTCTATGAGTCAGAATCAACTCAACAGCAGTTAGTTTGGTTTTCGATTTTTTTTTTTTTTTGGATGGCTAATGATCATGAGCATCTTTTCATGTGTTTGTTAGCTGCTCGAATGTCCTCTTTGATGAGGTGTTTGGTCATGTCCTTTGCCCATTTTTTAATTGGGTTGCTTATCGTTTTGTTGTTGAGTTGTTGAAGTTTCCTATGTATTTTAGAGATTAGACCCTTATCAGATATATCATTTGCAAAGGTTTTTTTCCCAAGTTGTAGGTTCTCTTTACTCATTTGATAAAGTTTTTAAATGAGCATTAATTATTTAATTTTTAGGGAGTCCCAGTTATTTAAATTGTCTTATGTTGCTTGTGCATTTGTAGTTGTGTTTGATAATCTATTACTGAAAAAAATTAGGCACCATAGTTTTGTCCCTGTATTATCTTCCAGGAACTTTATAGTTTTAGCTCTTTAATTTAGGTCTTTGATCCATTTGAACTATCTGTAATTCTTGTGGAGTAAATTTTGCTATTTGTTTGTTAGCAAAACTCTCACATGGTGGTTTATTTCTTCTAGGAATCAGGAATTTTAGATTTTGAGGTAGTGGACCTCTTGCATTTATCTTTTCCAAGACCCTGCAAGAGTCAGTATTTTTTTATATTGTTGTATGTATTGGGCCAGGTTCAATGCCAAACATGGTTATGATGAATTCAAATCCCAACGTCTCTTGAGCTACATACTTAACATATTAGTTTCTCATGACTTTTTTTTTCCTACTCATCACCCTGGGTGGATAGCCAAGTTTCTTGTCACATCCCCAGGCCAGTGGGCTATGTTACTCTAGCCTACTCCATGTCTTATAGATAGAGTGGTGTCTTAGGCATCTACTGCTGCTATAACAGAAATACGACAAGTCGATGGCTTTTAACAAAGAGAAATTTATTCTCTCACAGTTTAGTAGGCTACAAGTCCAAATTCAACGCATCAGCTCCAGGGGAAGGCTTTCTCTCTCTGTCAGGTCTGGAGAAAGGTCCTTGTGATGCATCAGTCTTTCCTTGGTCTGGGAGCATCTCAGCTCAGGAACCTCAGGTCCAAAGAATGTGCTCTACTCCCAGCACTGCTTTCTTGGTGGTATAAGGTCCTTATGTCTCTCTGCTTGGTTCTCTCTTTTATATCTCAAAAGAGATTGTCTTAAGACACTACCTAATCTTGTAGATATCATCAATATAACTGCTGCTAATCCATCTTATTACATCATAGTGATAGCATTTACAACACATAGGGAAATCACGTCAGAAGATAAAATGGTAGACAATCATACAATACTGGGAATCATGACCTAGCCAAGTTGACAGATATTTTGGGGGGACACAATTCAATCCATGACAGATGGATTTTGGTATTTCTGACTTTATGCATTGTTCAGTACCACTTTCTAGCTGCTAGAATTATCCTCAAGAAAACAAGGACCGTGCCTGTTTTGTTTACCTCTATATCCTCAGCAGATATAACTGTGCCTGACACATAATCAACAAATATTTACTGAATGAACAAATGCAAAGCAATAGTCACTGTAATTCACATAATATTTCTGGTGACCAAGGAGGATTTATTAATTTATGATGTTTTTGATAATTAAAGTTTGTTTAACATGATTTCTGTCTGAAATTACTTTAACTACAGTTATATCTACTCACAGCTTTTATTCTATGTATGTTATATACTTGGTTCCTTTATTTTTCTTATTATGAAGAAAGTATATTTCTAGTTAAAAGATTATTCTGATTTTAGTTACTAGGATGTATATAATTTTTTGTTTACTCTTTCTTAACCAAAAGGAATCAAACAGGGGCTTAAACTATAAGAATATTTATTGTATTGTTTACTAAGCAAGAAGTCTGAAGATCCAGAGTTATTTATTTATTTTTTTGCTTTGTTTTTGTTTTTCAGGGACTCAAAAATGATGTCAGGACTCTTTACAGTTCTTCTGGCCTATCTGAATGTCAGGTCTCAAATGAATTCCTCAGTCCCAAGTACTGTCCCCTATAGGGAAAAAAAGGGTTTGTTAGTAAAGAGAATTTTCCTTTCTTTGAGAAGGAATACCATGCCCCTGAACCTTTCAATAACCTCACTACTCATGGACCAGAATCAGTTCACGTGGCCACACCTAAGGAAGCTGGGACAATGTATATCTGGGGAAGAAATGAATTCCCATGATTTGCCTGAAAAAGGCATTGTTCATCCCCTGGAGCTAAGCACATCACTCTCCCAAACAAAATTGGAGTTTAGTTATTTAAGAAGTAGGAATAGCAGTTGAATTGGCAAATGGTAGTGCCTTCCATACTTAAACACCCACATTGCTTAGGTTTCTTGATCATCAGTGGAGCTGTGGCTTTCTTTATTCTATTTTAGATAGAAATATACTAGAAGAAAAACCTTAAAAATCAGAAAATTTTATTCATTAAATGATAACGCTCTTCCTTTAAATGCAGTAATTAAAAACAAAAATGAATCATTTCAGGAAATTCCATCAATTCTAGAGAGAATAAAAACCATTAGTCAGAGACCTCATGCAAAATTTACTTCAGAAAAACTGAAAGAGAATATATCCAATCAAAGGAATAAATTTTGATACTTTTTGAATATTAATATATAGCTATATCATCTGAGAATCCACAGTTATTTGTTTAGTATCCAACATACTAACTTGTCACAAATTAGTTATAAAATTTAGTGATTCTTTGAGTAGGATTCTCTGAATACAAGTGAAAATGCCTTTAGCTAATATGACATTTTAAAAAATATATAGTACTTCATAGTCTTTTTTTCAGATTTATTTCAAGAAACTCTAATGATGCATTAGAAAATTGTAAGTTCCCTACTATATGTTAGAATCTATACTAAATGCTAGGTAAGTAGTAGAGAACAAGACATGTGGACTTTGTCTTCATGGAACTTACCCTCTAGAAGAAAATACAGACACAGTTGCTGTGATTGTTAGGAGATTTAAATGAAAATGCATGTAGTGTGTAGCATCTATTCCATTGATAATTGCTCACAAATTATTAACTATTATTAATTTTATTATAAGTAATATTGTCGTTGTTGTTGTTAGGTGCCATTGAGTCAATTTTCAACTCATAGCTACCCCATGTGAGAGTAGAGCTGCCCCACAGGGTTTCCTAGGCTGTTATCTTTGCAGGAGCAGATTGTCAGTTCTTTTTCCTGCAGAGATGATACACAAGGTGTTATGAAAGATGAATTGCATGGTTCTATTGTTGTTGTTAGGTGCCATAGAATCAGTTCCAACTCATAGTGACCCCATGTACAACAGAACAAAACACTGCCTGGCCCTACACCATACTCACAATCGTTGTTATGCTTGAGCCCGTTGTTGCAGCCACTATGTCAATCTATCTCCTTCCTTGAGGATCTTCCTCTTTTTTGCTGACTCTCTACTTTACCAAGCATGATGTCCTTCTCCAGGGACTGATCTCTCCTTATCATATGTCCAAAATATGTAAGACATAGTCTCTCCATCCTTGCTTCTAAGAAGCATTCTGGTGTACTTCTTCCAAGACAGATTTGTTCGTTCTTTTGGCAGTCTGTGGTGTATTCAATATTCTTCGCCAGCTCCACAGTTCAAAGGCTCCAGTTCTACTTCGGTATTTCTTACTCATCATCCAGCTTTCGCATGCATATGAGGTGATTGAAAACACTGTAGCTTGGGTTGGGCTCACCTTAGTCTTCAAACTGACATCTTTGCTTTTTAACACTTTGAAGAGATCCTTTGCAGCAGATTTACCCAATACAAAGCATCATTTGATTTCTTGACTTCTGCTTCCATAGGCTCCAAGCAAAATGAAATCCTCAACAACTTCAGTCTTTTCTGTATTTATCAAGATGTTGCATAGTGGTCCAGTTGTGAGGATTTTTATTTTCTTTATGTTGAGGTGTAATCCATACAAAAGGCTGTAGTCTTTGATCTTCATCAGTAAGGACTTCAAGTCCTCTTCACTTTCAGCAAGCAAGGTTGTGTCATCTGCATAATGCAGGTTGTTAATGAGTCTCCCTCTAACCCTGATACCCCGTTCTTCTTCATATAGTCCAGCTATGGTTCTGTGGGAAAAGAGAACCAGAGCCATCTTCCTGAGGAAGGCCTAAGCATGAAGCATTCATCATGCGTACAGGGAATGGGCTTGTGCCCTCAGAGCCAATCTACGCCCTTCCTCTGCCTTACTCCATGTTGCAGAGGGTGGCTTGTTAGCTGGTTTCTGACTGGAACTAACCCATGGGAGGCACTGACTGGAGAAAAGAATAAGGGGAAAGGGAAAGGCTAAAATATTTCTCTGTCACTCCTCTGCCTCAGAGGGCTTCTCTACCAGCAGATAAATCTCTTCCAGGGTTTTGACTCTTGCCATACAGACCTACCATGGTTCCATCATCTGTCCTAGGCTTCAGCCACATACTTTCTCTCTCTTTCTCTATAGACTAGTGTTAATAATAGCTTCCTGCTGTTGCTAATCCCTATCAACTGTTTGGTTTCTCAGTTTCTCTACCTCTTATGTAACCAATTTCTGTGCATTTAATTCTCTCTATTATAAATACTTGAAGTAGTTTTTGTTTTCTTGGTTACACCCTGACTCAGACACCAGGCAAAAATAGGTGATGAGAAGTGTTCCAGATGCAGAGATTATGTTTGAAAGTCTAGATGTTAGAGACAGTGCACGGAATATTGTTTACAGGGATTTTAGAAAGCCATCAGAAACTTTTGAGAAAATGTTATTATTTTGAGAAAATAACAGTGTATTAACACAGAAGTAAAGATTTAATAATGACCTTAAGTTGCAGTTTTTAAAGATTTGCAGTTCTCTGTGTTATTATTATTGGAATGCAAGCATACAGATATTTTCTCTGTCTCACTTTTTTTTACACTTTAAATCCTGGCTTCATCATTTACTAGTTGTATGATGTTGTGTCAGTTACTTTATCTCTCTGTGCCTCAGTTTACTCATTTGTAAAAATGAAACGATAATTGTAACTGCTTCATTGCATAAAGTGCTTAGAAAAGTGCCTAGCATACCATGAGTACTCCAGAATGGTTATTATTGTTGTTGTCATTTTTTCCTCAATTTCGCAGAGGGGAAATATTTTTTTGCTTTGTGAATTAAAGAATGATGCACCAGCTTTTCCCAAACAAGATTTTAAGCAGATCTGAAGGGCTGTGGGCAAAATAAAGTGAATTCTGGAAAGGTTGGTAGGCTTCAGATTCTGAAGGGCCTTGTATTGCATCTAAAATTTAATTGACTATGAGGAACCATCAAAGATTTTTAAGCACGGATGGGAGATGGTCAGATCCATTTGCTTAGGATGATTTTTTAGAAAACATTCTCTGGTAGCTTTGGATAGTGGGATTGGAAGGGCTCGAGAGTGGAAATTGGGAGGAATTTAAAAGTTCTACTAACCCTCTAGGATAGACATCGACAAGGAGGCCACTAGCCCATATGATGCTTTGTGCTAACTGAAAAAGACTCCCGTTCCTCCACGCGGATGCAGCTCCACGCCAGAGTATATGGTTTGGTACAGAGACCTCTAAGCCAAGAGCCTTTATGCAATTAAGTTGTTAACACTATACATTGCCAAGGATTTCATTTTACTTGGATCCGCAACCAATACCCATGGAAGCAGCAGTCAAGAAATCAAATGACATACTGCACTGGTGTGCCTGACCCAAGCCATAGTATTTTCAGTCACCTCATACGTATGCAAAAGCTAGACAATGAATAGGAAAGACTGAAGAAGAATTGATGCATTTGAATTATGGTGTTGGTGAAGAATACTGAATATGCCATGGACTTCCTGAAGAATGAACAAGTCTGTCTTGGAAGAAATACAACCAAAAGTGATCCTTAGAAACGAAGATGGCAAGACTTCAGTTCACTTATCTTGGACATGTTGTCAGGAGGGACCAGTCCCTGGAGAAGGACATCATGCTTGGTAGAGGGTCAGTGAAAAAGAGGAAACTCCTCAATAAGGTGGATTGACACAGTGGCTGCAACAATGGGCTCAAACATAGCAATGATTGCGAGGATGACACAGGACTCAGAAACATTTATTCTGTTGTACATGGGGTTGCTATGGCAACTAACAACAACAACAACCTTACACAGCAAGCAGCACTACAATTTATCAAGGGCTTGACTGACACCCTGGTAATTAAGGATGATTTAAAGAACAGATGGATTTTAAAAGAGATTTCCTTACGAAATAAGCCTTGGCCTTCAATGACTGTCACATGTGGTTCAGACTGAACCCTCATGACACATATGTGAATACTTTGTGAATGGAGGACAGGCAAGCATGCAATAAGAAATGGCAAAATGTACTAAGAAATTCCATCTGTATTTTACAAATCAAATATTAATTTAAAGTCAGTGTGGCTCTCTTTTAGTGAAACTCAAGGTCATAGCACAATAGTAATACCACTACTTCATTATTTATTTTGTGCTTTTTTAAAAATTTTTTTAAATTTTACTTTAGGTGAAGGTTTACAGAACAAATAGTTTCTCATTAAACAGTCAGTACACATATTGTTTTATGACATTGGTTAACAAACCCACAACATGTCAACACTCTCCCTTCTCGGCCTTGGAGGACCTTTTTTTTTCTTGGTGAAAATATACATAGCCAAAGATACAACATTTCAAAAATTTCTACATGTACAATTCAGTGACGTCAATTATGTTCTTCCAGTTGTGCTGTTATTCTCACTTTAGATGAAGTTTTACAGAACAAAATAGTTTCTCATTAAACCATTAGTGCACGTATTGCTCTGACAATGGTTATGAACCCCACTACATGTCAACACTGTCCTTACTCAACCTAGGACTCCCTAACACCAGCTTTCTTGTCCCCTTCTGCCTTCTAGTCCTTGTCCCTGGACTGCTGTGCCTCATTAGTCCCATTTTGTTTTATGGGGCTGTCCAATCCCTGGCTGAACAGTGAACCTCAAGAGTGATTTCACCACTGAGCTAAAAGGGTGTCTGGGGGCATACTCTTGGGGTTTCTCCAGTATCTGTCAGGCAAGTAAATCTGGTCTTTTTTTGTGAATTAGAATTTTGTTCTACATCCTTCTCCAGCTCTGTCCAGAACCCTCTGACCCTGATCTTGGTCAGAGCAGTCAGTGGTGGTAGACGGGCACCATCTAGCTGTACTGGATTCAGTCTCCTAGAGGCCGTGGTAGTTGTGATCCAATAGTCCTTTGAACTAATCTTTTCCTTGTATCCTATTCTCTTCATTCTCCCTTGCACCCGAAGGGGTGAGCTCAGTGGAGTATCTTAGATGGCTGCTCACAGGCTTTTAAGACCCCAGACGCTACTCACCAAGGTAGAATGCAAAACATTGTCTTTAGCAACTGTATTATGCCAGTTGAGCTAGATGTTCCCTGAGATCATGATCCCCACAGCCCTCTGCCCAGAAATTCAGTCCCTCAGGGAGCTTGATTGTGTCTATGGAGCTTCCATGACCTTTTCCTGTACAAGTTGTGCTGGCTTCCCCAGTATTGTGTACTGTCGTACCCTTCACCAAAGTTACCACTTATCTATTGTCTATGTAGTATTTCCCCCCACCCCTCCCATCCCTCGTAACCAACAAAGATTATTTTTGTGTGTAAACTTTTTCATGAGTTTTTACAGTAGAGGTCTCATAAAATATTTGTCCTTTTGTGATTATTTCACTCAGCATAATGTCCTCCAGTTTCATCCATGTTATGAGATGCTTCACAGATTCATCATTGTTCTTTATCGTTGCAAAGTACTCTATTGTGTGTATGTACCATAGTTTGTTTATCCATTCATCTGTTGATGGGCATCTAGGTTGTTTCCGTCTTTTTGCTATTGTGAACAATGCTGCCGTGAGCATGGGTGTGCATATGTCTCTTCGTGTGACGGCTCTCGTTTCTCTAGGATATATTTCTAGGAGTGGGGTTGCTGGATCGTATGGTATTTCTATTTCTAGCTTTCTAAGGAAGCGCCATATCATTTTCCAAAATGTTTGTATCATTATGAATTCCCACCAGCAATGCATAAGAGTTCCAATCTCCCAGCAGCCTCTCCAACATTTGTTATTTCCAGTGTTTTGGTTTCGTGCCAGTAATACTGGTGTGAGATGGTATCTCATTGTGGTTTTAATTTGCATTTCTCTAATGGCTGGTGATCCCGAGCATTTCCTCATGTGTCTGTTGGCCATTTGAATATCTTCTTTGGTGAAGTGTCTGTTCATTTCCTTTGCCCATTTTTTAATTGGATTATTTGTCTTTTTGTTGTAGAGGTATTGAAATTTCTTGTAGATTATGGAGATTAGATCTTTGTCTTACTTGTAATGTCCAAAAATTTCTTCCCAGTCTGTAGGTTCTCTTTTTATACTTTCGGTGAAGTCTTTTGAAGAGCATAGATGTTTGATTTTTAGAAGATCCCAGTTATCTAGCTTATCTTCTGGAGTTGGTGTGTTGATGATTAAGGTTTGTATCCTGTTAGTGCTGTGTATTAGGGCCTCTAACATTGGTCTTATTTTTTCTTCTATGAACTTTACAGTTTTTGGCTTTATATTTAGGTCTTTGATCCATTTTGAAGTAGTTTTTGTATATGATATGAGGTATTGGTCCTGTTTCATTTTTTTGCAGATGGACATCCAGTTTTGCAAGCACCATTTGTTAAAAAGACTGTCTTTTCCCCATTTGATGGAGTTTAGGCCCTTGTGGAAGATCAGGTGACCATAGGTGGATGGATTTACATCTGGGTTCTCAATTCTGTTCCATTGGTCAATGCATCTGTTGTTGTACCAATACCAGGCTGTTTTCATTACCGTAGCTGTATAGTAGGTTCTAAGGTCAGGTAGTGGAAGTCCTACTACTTTATTCTTCTTCTTCAGTAGTGCTTTACTTATTTGGGGCTTCTTCCCTTTCCATATAAAGTTAATGATTAGTTTTTCCAACTCTTTGAAGAACGTTGTTGGTATTTGGATCGGGATTGCATTGTATTTGTAAATTGCTTTGGGTAGAATTGTCATTTTCACAATGTTGAGTCTACCTATCCATGAGAATGGGTATCTTTTTCCATTTATGTAGATCCCTTTGGGTTTCTTGCAGTAGTGTTTTGTAGGTTTTTTTTTTTTTTTTTTTTGTATAGGTCGTTTACATCTCTGGTTAGATTTATTCCTAAGTATTTTATATTTGGGGGTGGATATTATAAATGGTATTGCTTTCCTGATTTACTTTTCATCATTCTCTTTATTGGTGTATAGCAATCCAATTGATTTTTGTATGTTTATCTTGTATCTTGCTACTCTGCTGAAACTTTCTGTTAGTTCCAGTAGTTTTCTTGTGGACTCTTTAGGGTTTTTTAATGTATACTGTCATATCATCCACTAACAGGAACAGGTTAACTTCTTCATTACCAATTTGGATGACCTTTATTTCTTTTTCTTGCCTTATTGCACTAGCTAGAACTTCCAGCACAATGTTAAATAGGAGTGGAGATACAGGGCATCCTTGTCTTGTTCCTGTTCTCAAGGGGAATGTTTTCAGCCTCTCTCCATTAAGAATGATGTTGGCCATTGGTTTTGCATAGATACCCTTTATTATGTTGAGAAATTTCCCTTCTATACCTATTTTATTGAGAGTTTTTATCAGTAAAGGATGTTGGACTTTGTCGAATGCCTTTTCTGTGTCAATTAAGATGATCATGTGATTCTTTTCTGTCCTTTTATTTATGTGATGGAGTACGTTGGTTGATTTTCTAATGTTGAATCATCCTTTCATAACTGGTATGAATCGTACTTGCTCGTGGTATATTATTTTTTTGATATGATGCTGAATTCTATTGTCTAGAATTTTATTGAGAATTTTTGCATCTATATTCATGAGAGATATTTGTCTGTAATTTTCTTTTTTTGTGGCAACTTTGCCTGGTTTGGTATCTGGGTTATGCTGGCTTAATAGAATGAATTTGGAAGTGTTGCTTCCTTTTCTGTGTTCTGAAATAGTTTGAGTAGTACTGGTACAAGCTCTTCTCTGAATATGTGGTAGAATTCTCCAGTGAAGCCATCTGGGCCAGGGCTGTTTTTTTTGTTGGGAGTTTTTTCATTACCTTTTCAATCTCTTTTCTTGTTATGGGTCTGTTCAGATTTTCAACATCACTCTGTTGTAGTTTGGGTAGGTAGTGTGTTTCTAGAAATTTATCCATTTCCTCTAGGTTTTCAAATTTGTTGGAGTACAGTTTTACCTAATACTCTGTTATGGTCCTTTTTATTTCAGTTGGGTCTGTTGTAGTGTCCCCCATTTCATTTCTTATTTGGGTTATTTGCACCCTCTCCTGTTTTTCTTTTGTCAGTCTGGCCAGTGGTTTGTCGATTTTGTTGATTCTTTCAAAGAACCAACTTTTGGTTTTGTTGATTCTTTCTATTGTTTTTCTATTCTCTATTTCATTTATTTCTACTGTGATCTTTATTATTTCCTTTCTTCTGATGGCTGTGGGCTTTTTTTGCTGTTCTCCTTCTATTTGTTTGAGTTCTGTAGTTAATGTTTTGATTTTGTCCCCTTCTTCATTTTTGATATGTGCATCTATTGCTATAAATTGTCCTCTGAGGACTGCCTTTGCTGTGTCCCAAAGGTTTTGCTATGATGTGTTTTCATTCTCATTTGATTCTAGGAATTTTTTGATTCCATCTCTGATTTCTTCTATTACCCAGTGGTTTGTAAGCAGGGTGTTATTCAGTTTCCATGTAATTGATTTTTTTCCTTGCTCTTTCTGTTGTTAATTTCTACCTTGATGGCATTGTGGTCAGAGAAGATACTTTGTATTATCTCAGCATTTTGGATCTTTGTGAGGATTGCCTTTTGGCCTAAGATGTGGTCTATTCTGGAGAACATTCAATGTGCATTGGAAAAAAAAATGTGTCTTTCGCAGCTGTTGGATAGAGTGTTCTATATATGTCTGTGAGGTCAAGTTGGCGGATTGTGTCCTTTAAGTCTTTTGTATCTTTGCTGAGTTTCTTTTTAAATGTTCTGTCCTTTACCGAAAGTGGTGTGTTGAAGTAATATTATTGTGGAACTGTCTATTTCTCTTTTCAGTGCTGTTAGAGTTTGTTTTATGTATTTTGGAGCCCTGTAATTGGGTGACTGTATGTTTATTATGGTAATGTCTTCATGATGGATCATTCCCTTAATCATTATATAGTGTCCTTCTTTGTCTTTTATGGTGGATTTTGTTTTAAAGTCTGTTTTATTTGAGATTAGTATTGCCACTCCTGCGCTTTTTTGGTGGTGGTTTGCTTGTTATATTTTTTTCTAACCTTTGATTTTTAATGAATTTACATTTTTGTTTCTAAGGTGTGTCTCTTGTAGACAGCATATCGATGGATCCTGTTTTGTCATCCATTCTGTCACTGTCCATATCTTTATGGGTGTGTTGAGGCTATTTACATTCAGTGTAATTATTGGTAGATGTGAGTTTATTGCTGTCATTTTGTAGTGCTTTTTTTTGTGGTACTGATTTTTTCTTTCTTCTTCTTACTCTCCTGTGCTGAGTTCCTTCTGTTTGTGGATTTTTTTTTTTCATTTCTTTTTTCTTTTTTAGGTTTTGTTTTTACTGAGACTTTATGTTTTTCTTCGTTATTTTGATGCGCATGTTTATTAACTTTCTTTGTGGTTATTGTGAAATTTACCCTTATCCCTCTAAGTTTGAAGCAGTCTGTTATTACTTGGTATCACCTTGCCTTCCTCTCCATTAGAACATTCTATACCTTTACCATTTATTCCCTCTTTTATTGTTCTGATGTTATTGTCATTTACAAGTTAACTGCTCTGATTCCCTGTTGTATTTCTTTTGGTTTTGGATAGTCCTTGAGAGTTCATTTCCTAGACTGGTATCTGGCTGGTACAATCCTGCATCCTAGATTCAGCCTGTGAGCTGAAGTTGTTCATTCTCAGATTGAAGGACTCCTTTTAATAATTCTTGTAAGTTTAGTGTGGTTTTTACATATTCCCTTAATTTCTGTTCATCTGGAAATGTCCTAATTTCACCAACATATTTGAACGAGAGTTTTGCAGGATATATTATTCTTGGCTGGCAAATTTTTTATTTCAAGGCTTTATATATGTCATCCCCTTGCCTTCTTGCCTGCATGGTTTCTGATGAATAATCTGAGCTTAGTCTTATTGTTTCTCCTCTGTATGTGACTTCTTGTTTTTCACGAGCTGCTCTCAGGATTCTTTGTTTGTCTTTGGTTTTGGCGAATGTGATTATGATATGCCTTGGTGATTTTCTTTTGGGGTCTATCCTAAATGGGTTTCGTTGAGCTTCTTGGATGGCCAGCTTTTTATTTTTCATGATATTGAGGAAATTTTCTGTTGGCAGTTCTTCAATGATCCTCTCTGTGTTTTCTGTTTTGTCCCCTGTTATGGAACTCCAATCACTGGCAGATTTTTGCTTTTGTTTGTATCCCACTTAATTCTCAGGGTCTTCTCATTTTTCTTCATTCTTTTTTCTGATTTTTCCTCAAACAGAGTTGTATTCAAGTGTTTGTTTTCAATTGCGCTGATCCTGTCTTCCACCGTTTCAAATCTGCTCCTTAGCCCTTCTATGAGACTATCCATTTCTGAAGTCTTGTTGTTTATTTTTTGGATTTCTAATTGTTGTTTTTGTATGATTTCTAGTTGTGAATTTATTTTGGTATTTTGTTCCTGCATTATTTTCCTGAATTCTTCCATTTTTTAATCTATATTTTCCATGAATTTGTCTACCTTTTCCAAGAATTTGTCTATTTTTTCCTCATTTTTGTCTGCTTTTGGCTTCAACTCTTGGAAAATTCTGAGTATTAGAGTTTTGAATTCCCTACCGGGTAGGTCTAGTGCCTTTTCTTCCACTGGAAAGTCAGCTGGTGTTTTATTTTGAATGCCTACTGGAACCATCCTGTCCTTTTTTTGTAAATGTTTTGATATTGCCTGCTGTCTTCGGGCATTCAGTACTTATTTTTCTCATTTATTGATTGTAGATTTGTTTGTTTCATCCTTTTTTTTTTTTTTTTTTTTGTTTGGTTATGTCTGAGCGGTGGGCTGTGTGTTGTTTGTTATTTGCTTGTCCGTGTGCATGATACTTTTCACCTCCTTCTCCAATTGGCAAGTTGAGTCTCTCAGGTATGGAACAGTAGGGCAAGTGTAGCTGAGGAAGAGTTGCTGGGTACTTACTATGTACTTGTTTGTGGTACTTACTATGGCCACCAGGGTGGGCCAGCAATCAGTGCAGGGCAGGTTTCAGTAGGCCACGCCAGTGATGCTTGGTGGTGTGATGTTAAGTGCATGTTGCAGGTAGGCAGGATGGAGGGGCTGATTGTGATGTGTGACACTAAGATGGGTATAGGAGTCAGGAGACAGAAGAGAGAGGAATAGGAGCCAAAAACACACAAACAAAAAAGAGTGATACGGGAGC
Source organism: Dugong dugon (assembly GCA_030035585.1). Lineage (NCBI taxonomy): Eukaryota > Metazoa > Chordata > Mammalia > Sirenia > Dugongidae > Dugong > Dugong dugon. The sequence continues at coordinate 99,124,989 of CM057462.1, forward strand.
TTGTTGCTGGAATGGAGAGATGAGAGACTATGAAATGGAGAAAACAAAAAGGAGAAGAAGAAGATAAAAACAAAAGAAAAGAAAAAAATGAATAAATAAAAATTAGGAAGAAGAAAGAAAGTCTCTCAGGGATCCCACTCGTGCAGCTACACGATCTGGGAAAGTTTCTCCTAGGAGGTGAAGTACAGCCTGGCTAGGAGTAGAGGTGTCACTCAGCACCAGCTATTTAGGGGACAGAAAGAGAAGGATGATATAGAGAGGTGAGAAACTGAGTAATGAAGAAATACAGAAAGGGAAAAGAAAACAAAACAAACAAATTTGAAAAAAAAAAGAATAGAAAATCCCCCCAAAAAAGAAACAAACCAAAAAAACCCATAAAAAAACTAGAAAAGATAAATGCGCTCGGGGATCCCTCTGCGCATCTGCACAAACTGAGGGGGAAGGTCTCAAGCCACGCAGTACTGCCCAGCTAAAATGGGCTCCCAATTTGAGAAAAGAGAAGGAAAACAAACAATTCAAAACAAACAAACAAAAAGCCCCGGGATCCCACCAGTGTGGCAGCACAGACCGGGAAGCAGTTTCATATTCGAGCGGAGTTTCACAGCCTTTCAGGAAGAGGCAGAGATGGCACACAGAGCCAGGTATTTGAGAGAAAGGAGGGGGAGGTGGTGAGATTTAAGGAAGAAATCAAAAGAAGCAGAAAAAAGCAACAGCAGCAGCCAACAAATGGCACTCAGGGAGTCGACCAGTGCATGGAATCCAAGCAGCCGGTGCTTCCTGGCCAAGAGACTGTGGCCGCAGGAAGCAGAGGAGGCTGAGTGGGGGTGAAGAAGGGTGGTGGGTGGAAAGCGTATATCACTGGTTACCGGTGTTCTGTCTCCTGCTGGAAGCTCCGTAAAGCTGCTTTCTTGTACCGCCTGTTCGCTGGTCTCTGATAGGAGTCCAAGATGGTAGATCTGTGCTGCGTTAGCTGATAGGGGACAGCTGCATGTATCTCTCCTCGCTCTCTGTTCTCTGTCAGTTTCTTATTCTATTTGGTGCTTGGCTGAGTTCTTCATCTCTTCATTTGTTGCTTAGGGTTTCAGGATTGCCGTTTTCTCTGTTTGGCTTAGTTTTTCAGATATTTGCTGTGGAGGGACGGCGTGGTGCTTCTACCTATAGTGCCAGGTTGCCCAGCTTTTTTTTTTTTAAGGCAGTTTTTTCCCTATCATCCTTCTGTTAATTCTGTTCCTTCCTCATAAAAGGAGAACATGTTTATTTTAAAAATGCTTTGGAATGTTCTCTAAAAACTTTCTTGTAATAAGCCAAAGATCTCTCTCATTTGTTATATAGAGATACATTTTTTCCTATATATGTAGCAAATATCCATTAAGCACTCATTGTGTGTTATCTGTGAAGTCTTTGGCTGTGTTTGATACATAAATGCCTTTAAGCTTTATGTTCAAGTTGTATTTCCAATCACAGCTTCTGAATAAAATTTAATGTGCAATTTCTTATCATCAGAACATTTTAATTCTTTTTTTTTTTTTTTAAGGATTCTCTGAGTGCTTCAAATTTTCAGAGGCTCTTCTGGCAGAATTTGGAAGCGCGTTGCAAGCATCATTAGTTTGGCGCTGTCGATAGCTTACCTAATTTAATGGGTATATTTTTATTACATTTTTCATTCGATTGTAACTGCCACTGATAGGAAGGCTATCTTTATATAAAAGTTACAGCAGTGATGACAAGTATAGCTGTCAATTCCAGAATTATGGACTGAGGCCTTCAGCTAAATCATCCCCTGAGACAGTTTGGCACATCTAGATTCATGAAAATAAGTGAAGAACGTCAACGCTTTCTAATTAGGTGACAGGCTAGAGGCACCACTTGAGTATAGCTAAGTTTTGGCAAAAATTTAGAGGCATAAATTATGGTAACTTTTTAATATTTGATTCATATTGTTCAGTATATAATTTCAAATGTGTGTCTATTTAAAGAAATAAAAAGATTTAACAAAGTATTATTCCAAGACAAGTTTAACCTAGTTTGCAACTTAGCCTATGATACTGATTTAGAAAAAATAAAATCATTAAAATTTGAAGCACAAGTAACTATAACTTTCTTTTTGGTTGAAACCAAAATTACACATCCTTTTTGGACAAAATAGAACTTCGAATATCAAAAAACATCTGTCAATTCAAAAATCATTTCTTCTGCTCGACAACAGCTAGCAGAGTTATTTTAAAAGGGAGTAACAGATAAATGAACTGAATAATTTATTTAAAAGTCAAGAGCACTATGGGAAAACCATAAACACGATACTAAGGGTTTTATATATGTTAGCAACAAAGTAAAAATATAAGGAACTTCTGAAACAATCCAAAAAAAGGGAAAGTTCCACATTTGTGTCAATGGTTTAATTAGATTACTTCACTTTCTCAGTTTAGTGCATTTCCTTCTTCATCTTAACAAAGAAACTGTATGTCTAAAATTCAAAGGAAATTTGTAGGTAAAATATGAAAATATAAACTTCTAATCTCTTTACCTTTTATTTAAACAATTCCAGGTCGGCAAAGACATATAACTTTTTACAATTTAAGTTTGTAATAGATATTTACTTTCAAAATAGGAATTGTGATAACAAGTTATGATAACCCTTTTGAAGTTGCCAGTCTTATTACACAGGTTACGTGCCAAAAAGACCTTAATAAGATTTCTCCATCTCAGTACCCTTATGTAGTGATGCTAGATGAAGAAGCAACGTTACCATTCTTACCACAGAGTATACAGCTGTTTGATTTTAAGTGCCATTTCTAAACCCTTGCCTAATTTACTCATTTTGTGTATTATGATGTTGCTGGTGCCATCGAGTCGGTTCTGATTCTTAGCAACCCTATGTACAACAGAATGAAACAGTCTGGTCCTGCGGCAACCTCACAATCATTGAGCTCATCGTTGCAGCCACTGTGTCAATTCATCTCATTGAGGATCTTCCTCTCTTTCTCTGACCCTCTACTTTACCAAGCATGATATCCTTCTCCAGGGGCTGATCCCTCCTGATAACATATCTAAAGTACCTGAGATGATGTCTCACCATCCTTGCTTCTAAGGACCATTCTGGTTGTAATTCTTCCAAGACAGATCTGTGCATTCTTTGGCGGTCCATGGCGCATTCAATATTCTTTGCTAACATCATATAAAAGACATCAATTGTTCTTTGTCTTTCTTATTCATTGTTCAGCTTTCACATGTATATGAGGTGATTGAAAACCCCACGGCTTGGGTCAGGCGCACCTTAGTCCTCAAAGTGACATCTTTGCTTTTTAACACTTTAAAGAAGTCTTTTGCAGCAGATTTGCCCAGTGCAATATGTCCTTTGATTTCTTGACTGCTGCTTCCATGGGCATTAATCGTAGATACAAGTAAAATGAAATCCTTGACAACTTCAGTATTTTCTCCGTTTATCATGATGTTACTTACTGGTCCAGTTGTGAGGATTTTTGTTTTCTTTATGTTGAGGCATAAACCATACTGAAGGCTATAGTCTATGATCTTCATCAGGAAGTGCTTCAAATTCTGTTCACTTTTAGCAAGCAAGATTGTGTCAACTGCTTGTCGCAGGTTGTTAATGAGTCTTCCTCCAATCTTGATGCCATGTTCTTCTTCATATGACTAGCTTCTCAGATTATTTGCTCAGCGTACAGATTGAATAAGTGAAGGAATATAACCCTGATGCACACCTTTCCTGATTTTAAACCACACGGTATTCCCTTGTTCTGTTTGAATGACTGCCTCTTGGGCTATATACAGGTTCCTCAAGAGCACAATTAAGTGTTCTGGAATTCCCATTCTTCACAATGTTACCCACAATTTGTTATGACCCACACATTCAGATGCCTTTGCATAGTCAACAACAGACAGGTAAACATCTTTCTGGTATTCTCTGCTTTCATCCCAGATTCATCTGACACCAGCAGTGATATTCTTCATTCCATGTCCTCTTCTGACTCTGGCTTGAATTTCTAACAGTTCTCTGTACTACAGTCAGTGTACTGCTGCAACCATTATTGAATTATCTTCAGCAAAATTTTACTTGAGTGTGATGCTAATGATATTGTTCTATAATTTCTACATTCTATTGTACCACCTTTCTTTGGAATGGGCACAAATATGGATCTGTTCCAGCTGGTTGGCCAGGTAGCTGTCTTCAAAATTTCTTGACATGGACAAGTGGGCACCTCCAGCGCTGCATCCCTTTGTGGAAACATCTCAGTTGATGTTCTGTCAATTCCTGGAGCCTTGTTTTTTACCATTCCCTTCAGTTAAGCTTGGACTTTTTCTTCAATACCATCAGTTCTTGATCATATGCTACCTCCAGAAATGGTTGAATGTCAACCAATTCTTTTTGGTACAGTGGCTCTCTATATTCCTTCCATCTTGTTTTGATGATTCCTGTGTATTATTAAAAAAAACTCATTGTCGTTGAGTTGATTCCAACTCATAACGACCCTATGGGACAGAGTAGAACTGCCCCATAGGGTTTCAAAGGAGTGCCTGGTGGATTCGAACTGCCTATAACCGTATTTTAGGTTCATTTTTAAAAGGTAATAGCTGCTACGAGGCTACAAGGGAAGCTGCACATATCATCCTTCTGCAAATAAGTGAGAGAAAAGTTGAGACAAGCTAATATGCCAACTTGCCTGCCACTTATTCACCACTAATAAATAATAAACTGTTTTATAACATAAATGAACTGCATTTCTCAGAAGTGAAATTAAGAAAAATATGTATTTTGATGATAGATTATGGGAATTATTCTTACCAGATATCCTGGCCAGTATTTCAGGTAGAATGGCCTCAACTTGTGTACCCTGTTGCCATTCATCACAAATGAGGTTTTCTTCTATTATGGTACAGTGTTTCATATCTCACAGCTAATTGGCCTCATCTAGCCAGCAGGCAAATTAATCCACGGAGCAAGTTAGGCACTTGGAGAAAGCTAGGAGCTGGCTCAGATTTCTGTGATAAATTTCTTCTACATAAATATTTGACAGAGTTAAATAAAGGAGTTCACAGATCTTATATGTATGTTTGACTATATTTGCTACTAAGAAATGCGTGCAAGTTATGGTTTATAGTCACTTACTAGTGATACATTGTTGTTGTATGTTGTCCAATCAGTTCCAACTCATAGTGACCCTATAGGACAGTGTAGAACTGTCCAGTAGGATTTCCCAGGCTGTAATCTTTACAGGAGCAGATTGCCAGGTCTTTTCCTCCATGGAGCTGCTGGTGGGTTCCAACTCCTGACCTTGCAGTTAGCAACCAAGCACTTAACCATTGCACCACCAGGGCTCCTTTACTAGTAATCTATTGTTGTTGTTGTTGTGTGCCATTGAGTCATTCCAGCTCATTATATGCTGCCCAAAATGACTTAAACCAACATGTGTTTTATTTTTCTGTACTCATCTCCAGTGTAAGTAATACCACCAGTCTGCAGAGGCATCTCAAAGATGCCCCTGGGAACTCCAGCTTTTCCCAGCTGTTTGCCCAGCCATCCTCAGCACTGGCTTTTATACTCCTGATTATTGCCTCATGGTTGCATGTTGCATGCCCACCTCTACCATCATATCCATGTTACAAGCAGGAAGAAGGGAAAGGGCAAAGGGAAAAGACCAGAGAAGCCAGCAGAGCCTGCAGCCTTTTAAAGAACATTTCCAGAAGCTCCTAGTGACTTTGGCTTCCAGCTCTTTACCCTGGACTGAGTCACATAACCACCCCTAAATACACAGGAGGTTAAGAGATGGAGGATTTTAATATTTAAGCATATTACAACCCTGAACAAAATTGAGGATCTGTTAGTAAAGAGAGGGAAAAGGATGCGAGGTATCTATTATTGTCTTCTGAAACTTTATTGTGCTTGAATAAAAATACTTTGATGTTTACTTGTATTTTAATTGATTAATGTAGATGATTTCAGTTTTCATTTTCTAAACTAAAGTTACTGGAATTGTTTTACCCTACACGTAAATGATTTAAAATATAATTTATTCCTAATGTTAAGTCAAACTATGGCATCTTAATAAGCATAACCCAATTTGGTAAATAAGAATATCCTGATTTAATACTAGAGATTCGAAAAGCCCACATGTTCTTAACTAGAATATTAAAATAGATATTGAAATTAACGCTTCATATTTACTTTTTTAAAAAAAACTGTGAACTGCTTAAATGCTCAGTTAAACAATTACAAGTGTTTCATATGTTGCTGAAAATGCCTATTTGAAAAAGAAACAATGAATGACTTTATTTTAGATTTAATATACATAAAACTGGGATGTGAATTAGCCAATTAGTGTATTTCTAAAAGTAAAAAAAAAAAAAAACTATCATTCAAGAATTTGAAACATTCACAGTACAGTAATCACCAAATGGAAACAATCTTACTTATTTGTCAAGTTTTGAAATTTTACTTATAAACATTACTCTCAAGATTTAATAAAAATTTGAGCTTAAACTTATTATAAAGCATATTACCTGTTAGGTTGACATATCGGCTTCTGAAAAATGACAAAGGTAACAATCTGAACAAAACTGCAAGTGTCTCAACAATGGTAACAAGGCCTGACAAGTTATCCTGCAAATAGGAAATGTTATAAGACTCTTGGTATATGAGTTTACCATACGAGAGCAGATTAATGCCGTTTGAAACAACATAGTGGTTGGTTCAAATCACGTATTTGGAATGGTAACTACTTCTTGTTAACTGACTCATGTATTTGCAGGTACTATTCCCTCTGAAATACATGCAAACTTAACATTTTGTATTTCAAGTTCCACGTCATATAGTATCAAAAAATTTTGCCAGTATTTGCTCATTAAACATTCAACCAATTGAGCGCCGATTTTGTCCCAGCCACAGTGATCTATACTGAGGCTGCAGTAGTGAATGTGACTCAGTCTCTGCTCTGGAAGAATAGTCTGGTTCAATAAATGCTAATGGTAACCATAGTTGCCAGGATCCGCAATTCTAGGGGCCAACATTCATGTTAATTGTACATGAAGATGCCCCCTTCTCCATCTCACCCCCAAGTTGCTATAATGAAAAGACCCCAGGTTAATCACTGTCTTATTAAAATAACTTTTCACTTTTCTAGCACAATTAGGAAATGAGATTCTTCTCAAAGGAAAAATATGGTCATTGATACTTTTAATGTTCTTTTGAGGATTAAATACGATAACTCTAGGTATCATATGGACAAATTAATTTTAGGTTTGAAAGAAATGTTTTCCAATTCACTTGGTGTCTTAGTTTCTTAGTGCTGCTCCAACAGGAATACTACAAGTGGCAGTTTTGAAGAACAGAAATTTATTTTCTCAAAGTTCTGGAGGTTAAAAGTCTAAATCAAGGTATTGGCTGTGTAGATTCCTTCCTTGTAGGTCCTGGGCGTTCCTTGGTTCCTTGACTTGTAGACAGGCCTCATATGACATGTCTCCCCCCATGAGTACATGTGCCTGTGTCTAATTTGATCTCTTTATAAGTCAGAAATGATTAGATTTAGAACCCACCTGGCTCTGTTTTGATCTGATTAACATAACAAAGAAAACCCCATTTCCAAACAGGATTACAGTCATAGGTACAGAGGTTAGGATCCCAACACATGTTTTGAAGGGGCACAGTTTAATCCATAGCATTTGATTAATATGCAGACTCTGGAGCCAAATGGCCTGAAATCTAATTTGGCCCTACCATTTTCTAGCTTTGAGTGACCTTGAGCAAAGAACTTCCTCCTCTGTGAAATGGTGACTTGACAGGATAACTGTTAGGAGTAAATGTGTAATTGAATCCCTGTAATCACACATTCTCTATAAATTTTGGTTATTAGCTTAATAACTGAAGCTGGGTTATTAAGCCTCGCTTGCAGGTTTTTTAAACTGTATTAGATATACATTTTCCTAAACATTTTATGAACTTTTCCTTTGTTAACAAAATACCATTTAAACTTTTTTTTTGTATTTAAATATCATCGTTACAAATCTTTATTCTATATTGTTGTTGTTGATGTTGCCGTCAAGTTGATTCCAACTCATGGTGACCCCATGTGTGCAGAGTAGAATTGCTCCATAGGGCTTTACAAATTGGACATATCTTTCTGAGGACACAATTCTACCCAGTATAGTAGTATTCTAGACCAACATTTCTCTTTTTTTTTTTCCAAGATAGATATCGCCCAATAGAAAAAGCAGCTGTGATTGTTAAAGAGTTACCTCTACTCCAACCCAACTGAAGATATTTATTTACCCCCTGTGGAAAACCATTGCTCTTGGTATTTGGGAAAATTTTTGATTGACCGATGCAATACTTAAAAATAAAACAATATGTTCTCATTCAGAAAATTATTTAAGGTCAGTGTAAAAAAATTCCAAAATTCTGGAAGAGATCAATTACAAGTTAAACATTCATATTAAAAAATATTTTAATAAAAAAAATTCTTGAGCTACACTCACACTATAGTGAGTGTGTCTGTCTCCCACCTCAATCCAAAGTGACAGTGGCATGTCAGAAAACAGTTCCTCATCTTGGCAGTAATCAGATCACACAACCTCAGTTAATAAAACAATCAATTAACCTTTAGTACCAAAGTCTAATAGAGACACAATCTATTGAGAGATTGCATTTCTTCCCTAACTTTCAGTTCTTAGACATCAGGCTTTAGTTGAAATTTATAAAACAAATAGTAATATGAAATAACATGTCTTCACATTTTTTGGTAATACATTATGATTTTCTGATCAAGAACTTGCTTATTATTTTAACAAATGTAGAAAGCAACTTATTTAAGTACAAGGTCTAATAAAATCTCAGTTCTAATGATGAGAGCTATTTTATATTAAAACACTAAATGGATATATAATGCATCTATTTATCTAAGTTTATAATTTATCAGTGCCTATTTACATAATGCTGGAAACCCTGGTGGTGTAGCGGTTAAGAGCTATGTCTGCTCACCGAAAGGTCGGCAGTTCAAATCCACCAGGTGCCCGTTGGAAACTCTATGGGACAGTTCTACTCTGTCCTAAAGGGTCTCTATGAGTTGGAATCAACTCAACAGCGTGGGTTTGCTTTGGTTTTTATTTACACAATGCTAGCCATTATAGAAGAAAATGCCATTCTAGTTGTAAGGATTAGAAATAGTACCATTCAATGCTACCAAACATAGCTTGTATTCAAAATTAGCAAAAATAGCTGCTGATTGATCGTTTTTAGAAACTCCTGTGTAAGATAATATTGCTAAAAGGATGAAAAAATAAATTTGTGTGTGAAGTAAAGTACATTCAAAACGTTTTCTATTTGTTGTCAGTTTTATCCCCTGATTTTTTCAACTGGAATTGCACTGGATTTAGTGTTTTAGTTGAGTATTTTTTGCTTCCCTCCCAAATTTTCAGATAGATTTAGGTTAAGAGTATTCCTGATATATATTGGTGGTTGGTTACTTGTTTGGTTGTCAGTATTCACTGGTGCATTTTATGTGCTTATCATTATAGTGCTGTCAGGCAGACAGCTCTCAAAATCCATTCAATATGCAAAACTTCTGAATGAGCAGCACACATTCAAAATATCCCACCCACATTTATGATTATACATTCATTCATTCACTATTTATTGAGGTAGCATTTTTGGAGCAGCTACCATGAGCCAGGAGCCCTGGTGGCATAGTAGTTAAAGCGATCAACTGCTAACTGAAAGGTCAGCGGTTTGAAACCACCAGCGGCTACGCGGGAGAAAGATGTGGCAGTTCGCTTCTGTATAGAGTTACAGCCTGGGAAATTCTATGGGGTCTCTATGAGTTGACATTGACTTGATGGCAGTGGGTTTGGGACTATGAGCCAGGAGCAGTGCTCAGCACCTTCGCTTGCTTTTTTGTATCATTTCCTTAAGCAATGGTATTACTAACCTCCATCTTATCAAGTTGGTCAAGTATGCCATTTTCTCCTAATAGACCCTTCCCAAGATCATGCAAGTCAGTAGCCCCCAGACATTGGGATTTTACACAATAACAAATTTTAGAAATGAGGTCAAAAATTTTATTAGAATGATAATGATAACCTTACCATTAATTAACACTTGCTTTTTACAAGAGAAATAACATTTTAATACCAAAAAGATCGCTTAATGAAAACCTCACTATGCTGCTTATTTTTCTCATTCTCCTAGTGAAAACTTGGTCATCTGCAACCCCAAATTTGAGAACTACTAATCTAAAAAAACAGAACAGAGGGAAAGAGAGGAGGTAAATACCAAGAGAACTAATTAAAGGCCTATGTATAGAATAGCGTACCCTTTTTCAACATGCTAATGATTTTCTAATTAAAACTTCAAAAGAGAGATTGTTGCTGTGTAACATTTGAAAGAATGACATTTAGCTTTTAATATATAGTCATAGATAAATGGGGAAGAATATTCTTGAAAAAACTTTGCAAGGAACCCACTTGTGGCTTCAGTTTCCTAACAAGAGTTGCCAGGTTATCTAACATTTCTTATTGTGCAAACATTTCTCTAATATAAAGAGTAGAGTTTCAAAGGATTTTTATATTAAATAGAACCTTTAGATACTAGTGATTGCTTAAATGTTGATAAATTTTTAGGATGTTCATGTTGGTGGAGATAAATAATTTTTTTGGCAACACAATAGAAAGCACCGAGAAGGAACTACCATAATCTTTACTACATTATACTTATCAAAAAAAAAAAAAAAAAAAAAAGCAAAGGAAGGTAAGGGAAAGGAAGAAAATGATATAAATATTCAATTAGCAAAATAGGAATGATTGGTTATGATTTGAAACTTCACAGTCAGAATACAATCCAGAAATTACATACGTGCATTCTGTGTCTTTTTGTGTGCTGCTGGTTACTGACCTCAATTCACACTGACCTAATTTCTCACCAACACTTCTGTGTTACTAATAATGATAAATATACTTCAGCTATTATTACTCTACCATTAATCTAAAAATATATATATTTTTAAATTTTATTTGTTTTGTTGTTGTTGAGAATATACACAGCAAAACATACACTAATTCAACAGTTTCAACATGTACAATTTAGTGACATTGATTATATTCTTCGAGTTGCGCAACCATTCTCACTCTCCTTTTCTGAGTTGTTCCAAAATCATTAACATAAACTCACTTCCCCTAAGGTTCCTATCTAATTTTTGAAGTTACTGTTGTCATTTTGATTCAATATACATAGTTCTTAAAAGAGCACAATGCTCAAGGCAGATAGTTTTTACTATTTAGGAACTATTGTTTGTTTTTAAGAAGTCTTCAAGGAATATTTTTGGTTTAAGGTTTAAAGAGTATCTCAGGGCTAGCAATTCACAAATACAATGCAATCCTGATCCAAATACCAGCAACATTCTTTAAAGAGATAGAAAAACTAATCATTAACTTTAAATGGAAAGGGAAGAAGCCTCAGATAAGTAAAGCACTATTGAAGAAGAAGAATAAAGTAGGAGGACTCCCACTACCGGACCTCATAACCTAATATACAGCTACGGTAGTCAAAACAGCCTGATACTGGTACAGCAACAGATACATTGGCCAGTGGAAGAAAACTGAGAGCACAGAATGTAAATCCATCCACCTACGGTCACCTGATCTTCGACAAGGACCCAAAGTCCATCAAATGGGGAAAAGACAGTCTTTTTAACAAATAGTGCTGGTGAAACTTGATGTCCATCTGCAAAAAAATGAAACAGGACACATACCTCACACCATATACAAAAACTAATTCAAAATGGATCAAAGACATAAATATAAAGCCAAAAACTATAAAGTTCATAGAAGAAAAAATAGGACCAATGCTAGAGGCCCTAATACACAGCATTAACAGGATACAAACCATAACCAAGAACAGACAAACTCTGGAAGATAAGCTAGATAACTGGGATCTTCTAAAAATTAAACACTTATGCTCATCAAAAGACTTCATCAAAAGAATAAACAGAGAACCTACAGACTGGGAAAACATTTTCTGACATTAGAATTCAGACAAAGGTCTAATCTCTAAAATCTACAAGAAAGTCCAACACCTCTGCAATAAAAAGGCAACTAATCCAATTAAAAATGGGCAAAGGAAATGAACAGACACTTCACCAAAGAAGACATTGAAGCCACCAACAGACACATGAGGAAATGCTTGCGATCACTAGCCATTAGAGAAATGCAAATTAAAACCACAATGAGATACCATCTCAACCCAGCATTACTGGCACGAATCAAAACAACTGGAAATAACAAATGTTGGAGAGGCTGCGGGGAGTTTGGAACTCTTACGAACTGCTGTATGCATAATGATACTACCATTTTAGAAAATGATATGGCGCTTCCTTAGAAAGCTAGAAATAGAAATACCATGCGATCTAGAAATACCACTCCTGGAAAAATACCCTAGAGAAATAAGAGCCATCACACGAACAGACATATGCACACCCATGTTCATTGCAGCATTGTTCACAATAGCAAAAAGATGGAAACAACCTAGAAGCCCATCAACAGATGAATGGATAAACAAACTATGCTACATGCACACAATGGAGTATCATGCAATGATAAAGAACAATGATGAATCTGTGAAGCATCTCATCACGTGGATCAAACTAGGGGACATTAAGCTGAGTGAAATAAATCAATCACAAAAGGACAGATATTGTCTGAGACCTCTACTGTAAAAACTCATGAAAAAGTTTACACACAAAAGGAAATAATCTTTGTTGGTTACAAGGAATGGGAGGTTTGGAGGGGAATACTAAATAGACAATAGATAAGTGGTAACTTTGGTGAAGGGTAAGACAGTACACAATACTGGGGAAGCCAGCACAACCTGTACAAGGAAAGGTCATGGACGCTCCATAGACACATCCAAACCCTCTGAGGGACTGAATTGCTGGGTGAAGGGCTGTGGAGACCATGGTCTTGGGGAACATCTAGCTCAATCGGCATAACACAGTTTATAAAGAAAATTTTCTACATTCTCCCTTGGTGAGTAGCGTCTGGGGTCTTAAAAGCCTGTGAGCAGCTATCTAAGATACTCCACTGGTCTCAGCCATTCACGAGCAAGTGAGAATGAAGAAAACAAGACACAAGGGAAAGATTAGTCCAAACGACTAATGGATCACAATGACCACGGCCTCCACCAGACTGAGTCCAGTACCACTAGATAGTGCCCAGCTACCATCACTTACTACTCTGACAGGGATCACAACAGAGGGTCCTGGACAGAGCTGGAGTAAAATGTAGAACAAAATTCAAACTCACAAAAAAAGACCAGATTTACTGACCTGACAGAGACTGGAGAAAACCCGAGAGTATGGCCCCCGGACACCCTTTTAGCTCAGGTTCACTATTCAGCCAAAGATTAGACAGCCCAATAAAACAAAATGAGACTAATGGGGCACAACAGTACAGGGACAAGGACTAGAAGGTAGGAGGGGACAGGAAAGCTGATGATAGGGAACCCAAGGTTGAGAAGGGACAGAGTTGACATGTTGTGGGGTGGTTAACCATTGTCATAAAACAATATGTGTACTGTTTAATGAGAAACTATTTCTTCTGTAAATCTTCATCTAAAGTACAATTAAAAAATAAAAAAGATTATCTCAGGGCAATAATTTCAGAGGTTCATCCACCCTCTGTGGTTACAGAAAGTTTAGAGTCCATGAGAATTTTAAATTCTGTTCTGCATTTTCTCCCTTTTGATCAGGATTCGTCTATAGAATCTTTGATCAAAATATTCAGTAACGGTAGCCAGGCACCCGCCAGTTCTTCTGGTCTCATGGCAAAGGAGGCAGTTTTTCATGGAGGCAATTATCCACACATTCTATATCCTCCTTCTATTCCTGACTCTCCTTTCTTCCTCTGTTGCTACAGGTGATACAGACCAATTGTTGTGCCTTGAATGGCCACTTGCAAGCTTTTAAGATCCCAAGCACTATGCAATGAACTAGGAGGTAGAATGGAAGCACTAATCATTTATTAGGCCAATTAAGTTGGATATCCCATGAAACCATGACCCTAAACCTCCAAACCAAGAAACCGAATCCCATGAGGTTTTTGGTTGTACATAAGCAACCTCAGCAGCTACTTTTTTTTGGTCATTGTTGTAAATATGTGTATCACACAACTTTTGCCAAGTCAACTTTTTACAGGTGTGCAACTTATTGACAGGAATTACAATAATTGGCTCTTCAACCCTACCCTTAATCAACACAACATTTCCATCACCATTAATCCCCTCTTCCCCCCTCCCTTCCACCCTCGGTAATCGCTAATAAACGTTATTCTCTATACATTTGCCTCTTCTTCTCCTTTTATATAAGTGCTGTCATACAATATTTGCCCTTTTGTAATTGACTTATTTCACTCGGCATAATATTTTTAAAGTAAGATGACTAGTCAAAATAAAAACCTTATAATTATTGTTTAAGACAATTATTATCATAATAGCATTGCTTTTTGAATAGACGATTTAATGAAAATAATTACCAGGGTTTCCAGATATTTCTTATAGGTAGAATTTCTCCTGTAAAGATTACAGCCTAGGAATGGAAGTTCTATTCTCTCCTATACACTCGCTATGAGTCGGAATTAACTCAATGGCACACAACAACAACAAAATTTCTTCAGAATAAGATATATAATCAATGTGGAAGCAGACTAGAAGGTTACCTATATTATCAGTTTTGAAAAGTACTATAAAGAGTCCTAAATCCACAAAACCAAACTGGTTGCCATCCAGTCAATTCCAACTCATAGCGAGCCTACAAGACAGAGTAGAACTGCCCCCATTGGATTTTCAAGGAGCAGCTGGTGGATTCAAACTGCTACCTTTTGGTTAGCAGCCAAGCTCTTAACCACTGTGTCACCAGGGCTCCTAAAAAGTTCCAAGAATCCCCTTTAACTACCTTCTGTGTATCTGAACCGCCATTTGATATATTGTAACCTCTGGTAGCTTACATATTTGGCATTTCTAAGGCTCAATTTCCTCATATTTTAAATATCAATATTTCAAGTAATTTTTATTAACTTGATTTTATTCCTTCCAAAATATGTCATCATGATGCAACTGAATTTGTTCATTTTTTAAAAAGTGACTTCTATTACAAGCATGATGCTTTGAATACCATCAAAGTACCTTCCCATGCAAACAGCTAAAAAATCTGGACAAAATACAAATTACAGTTATTTAAATGAGTTGCTGAGCTGGCTAGAATATAAGGAACATGCAGTACCAAAAAGCTAAACCAAAAGGAAAACCCTTGAAGGCAAGAAAGAATTGAAGCTAGATTTTACTCTAAGAGTATCTGCTAAACCCTGGTGATTTTGAGCTCCTTCTTTAGTGGCTGGGAGAGGCTAGGCATCCAGGAAATAAAGCATAGATATCCTTCAAAATGTGGTAACTAATAGAACACTTCCATATAAAACTGTAAAGCCAAAGGACTTCACCTTCAGTGCATAGGAAAACCCCTTGCTTTCGAGTAAATTAAGACTCATAACACTATAGGACAGAGTAGAATTATCCCATAGGGTTTTCAAGGCTGTAAATTTTATGGAAGCAGACTGCCACATCTTTCTCCTGTGGAACAATTGGTAAGTTCAAACTGCTGAACTTTCGGTTAGCAGCAGAGTATTTAACCACTGTGCCAACAGGGCTCCATAGTGCATAAGTAACAGTATATAATCCTCCAAAGAAGTGGACACAAGGAAATTTGACTGCTTTGAGTTATAATCTGGGGAGAGAAAGAAAATCTCCCCAGGAGAATTTGTAACCACTAAATTCACAGTATTTATGAGGTCTAAAGTAAAGTATTATAATGAAATGTGCAAAACCTGGAGTTCTCAAAAACCAAAATGGAAGAACACACTTGGCATTTCTCAAGCTGGAAGAACTGAAGAAAAATTCAAGCCTCAAGTTGCAATATTGAAGGATTGCAAAATACTGAATGACATAGGAAGCGTCAAAAGAAGGAAATAATACACAGAGTCATTGTACCAAAAAGAATTGGTTGATGTTCAACCATTTCAGGAGGTAGCATATGATCAAGAACTTATGGCATCGAAGGGAGAAGCCCAAGCTGCACTGAAGACATTGGCGAAAAACAAGGTTCCAGGAACTGACAGAATACCTATTGAGATGTTTCAACAAATGGATGCAGTGCTGGAGGTGCTCAATCATCTATGCCAAAAAATTTGGAGAACAGCTGCCTGGCCAACTGACTGGAAGAGATCCATATTTGTGCCCAATCCAAAGAAAAGTGATACAGTAGAATGCAGAAATTATCAAACTGTATCATTAATATCACATGCAAGTAACACTTTGCTCAAGATAATTCAAAGGCAGTTGCAGCAGGGAACTGCCAGAAATTCAAGCGGGATTCAAAAGAGGACATGAAACTAGGAATATCATCGCTGATGTCAGATGGATCTTGGCTGAAAGCAGAGAATACTAGAATGATGTTTACCTGTGTTTTATTGACTATGCAAAGGCATTCAACTGTGTGGATCACAGCGAATTATGGATAACATTTCGAAGAATGGGAATTCTAGAACACTTAATTGTGCTCATGAGGAACCTGTACATAGACCAAGAGGCAGTCGTTTGAACAGATCAAGGGGATACTTTGTGGTTTAAAGTCAGGAAAGGTGTGTGTCAGGGGTGTATTCTTTCACCATACTTATTCAGTCTGTATACTGAGCAAATAATCTGAGAAAGTGGACTATATGAAGAACGAGGCATCAGGATTGGAGGAAGACTTATTAACAACCTGTGATATGCAGATGACACAACCTTGCTTGCTGAAAGTGAAGAGGACTTGAAGCACTTATTGATGAAGATCAAAGACTACAGTCTTCAATATGGATTACTCCTCAACATAAAGAAAGCAAAAATCCTCACAACCGGACTAATAAGTAACATCATGATAAGTGGAAAAAATATTAAAGTTGTCAAGGATTTCATTTTACTTGGATCCACAATCAATGCCCAGGAAAAAGCAGTCAAGAAATCAAAAGGCATATTGCATTGGGCAAATCTGCTGCAAAAGACCACCTTAACGTGCTAAAAAGCAAAGACGTCAATTTGAAGACGAAGATGTGCCTGATCCAAGCCATGATATTTTCAATCACACCATTTGCATATGAAAACTGGACATGAATAAGGAAGATCAAAGAAGAACTGATGCCTTTGAATTATGGTGTTGGTGAAGAATATTGAATATACCTAGACTGCCAGAAGAACAAAAAAATCTGTCTGGCAAGAAATACAGCCAGAATGCTCCTTAGAAGCAAGGATGGTGAGACTTCATCTCAGGTATTTTGAACATGTTATCAGGAGAGATCAGTCTCTGAAGAATGACATCATGCTTGTTAAAGTAGAGGGTCAGCAAAAGTGAGGAAGACCCTCAAGGAGGTGGGTGGACACAGTGGCTACAATGATGGACTCAAGCATAGGAACAATTGTGAGGAGGGCACAGGACTGGGCAGTGTTTCATTCTGTTGTACCTAGGGTCGCTTACAAGTCGGAACCGACAGGAAGACACCTGACAACAACAACAACAACATGAGATCAAAAAACCTCAAGAGGAGAAGTTAATTTAAGACAGACCTGTATCTTGGGTCATTGCCTCTACGACTGTCAAAGTTAATTGCAGGTTCTCTCTGAAGTAAAATACAGTCCAATGAGAGCTTCAGAGAATCTTCAAATATAAATTTCCCGGAGACATAAATGAGATCACTATATAAAATCGTAAAACACTCAAAGAAACATGGCACCATAAAACAATGTCAGCAGAAATAAGAGCCAAAATAATTAGACCACAAAGTCTTTAGATATTGGAATTTTCTAAAATGATAGGAGTTTGAAGAAATGAGGAACAGAAATGTGAGAAAGGAACAGGAGACTATAAAAATAATCGGTGGATTTGTGAGAACAAAATAGGCAGAATTAAAAAAAAACAGGGATGATGAAGTATCCTGGTGTTAATGACAGCGGGGAGCCATTTTTGCCCCTGTGCCTAAAGGAGCCTTTAAAAGGAATTGTTGCATGAAATTAGAGAGGGCATATAATTGCAGCTGTAGCGAAGGGTTGTCTGAGAGAAACTGCAACTGTTGGTACAAGAATGCAGCCACTGCCAACCCACAACTCATTAAAGAGGTAACTGGGTGAATAAATACCCCGACCTCTCTCCTCCCACCCTCAAATATCCTGCTGCACCACTCATTGGCCAAATATACATAGAGGTTAGTGTCCCAGGACACAGAGCACAGTGGAGGAGGGAGAATCTAGAGGGGCAAAAAGAGAATACCCAGCACAGGAGGTTAAGAAACATTGAGGATAGAAAGATCTAAAATTATGTGTAATCTGAGTTATAAAAGGAGAAAATAGAAAAACCAGGGAAAATCTAATATTCAAAGATAAAATGGATGATAATTTAGAATTACTGAAAGACACAAAATCTCAGATACAAAAAGTCAACCCAATATAAAAAGAAAGCTACAGTTAGACAATATCGTAATGAAAGTTAAGAACACTAAAGACAATGAAAAGATGTTAAAATCGTGAAAAAAAAAGAAAGATTGCCTACTGTCTTAGTCATCTAGTGCTGCTATAACAGAAATACCACAAGTGGATGGCTTTAACAGAGAGAAGTTCATTCTCTCATAGCCCGGTAGGCTAGAAGTCCGAATTCAGGGCGCTGGCTCCAGCGGAAGGCTTTATCTCTCTATTGGCTCTGGAGAAAAGTCCTTGTCATCAGTCTTCCCTTTATCTGGGAGCATCTCAGGAACCTCAGGTCCAAAGGATGCACTCAGCTCCCAGTGCTGCTTTCTTGTTGGTATGAGGTCCCCATGTCTCTCTGCTCACTTCTCTCTTTTATATCTCAAAAGAGATTGGCTTAAGACACTATCTACTCTGAAGTATGGGAAATAATATTCCTGACAATTAACTTATTTTTACGCAAATAACCTGCACCCTCTGTGTTTGTTTGCCAGCCACGGCCTTCTCTCCCCCTCAGAAGCAGCTTTACAAGTACTACCATGCCAGTCCTATTCCACGTGTTGCTATTAAAAAAAAAAAAAAATTAGCATAGTGCATTTATGAAAATGCCTTGCAGGGGGAGGTCACAGCCTGCAAACAAATGCAGAAGGCATGAGTTATTTTTGTAAAAATACGGCACTACCAAGAGAATTCTTACAACTGCATTATTATCAGATAAACAGATTTTAAGGCAAATAGCATTATTATATCTTAAGATCATTATTACATAATTATAAAAGTTTTATCAGTATGTTATAACTCCTATGTATCAAATAATATAGCCTCAAACTGCATAAAGCAAAAAAATGACAGAACTACAAGGAGAAACAGGTACATTCACCATCCTATTGTTGGAAGTATTCACACTTCTTTCTTTGATTAATAGATCAAACAGAAACAAAGAATCCTCAACATATGAATAAGACACATTCTTTTTGAAGCATATATCAGTCTTTAAAGTCAAAAAAGAATAAATTTTTCTAATAAGTAAAATAAACATTGTGGTAGCAGATGATAAGCATTAGGGAAAAAGAAAAAGTTGAGCAGGGTAAGAGAAGGAAAGGGGAGCAAGAGTATGGTGTAGGATTAGGATATTAGGAGACATATTCAAAGTGTAAATGTGGTTATCAGGTTAGATCTTATTGAAAGAGTAACATTTGAGCCAAGACTTGACCAAGGTGAAGGAGTTTCAAGGAGAGGGCACAGCTAGAGTAACAGTCTAAGGCAGGAGCATATCCTATCCTGTATGTTCAAGTGGATTGATTGAGAGGAGAGGAAAAGGAGATGAGAAGAGGTTACAGATGGCAGATCACAAAGGACCTCTTAGGCCATTTTAAGGACTTTGGCTTTTGCTCTGAGTGAAATGGGGAGTTACTGGGGTGTTAGGAGTACTGTGGAGACAGGATCTGACTCATGATTTAAAAGGACCCCTCTGGCTGCTGGATCAACATAGATCATGGGGGAGCAAGGGTTGTAGCACAGAAGCTGTACATGTATGCGCTAAACATTACACTAATTAAAAAAAAAAAAAACCTGTTACCGTTGAGTTGATTCTGACTCATAGTGACTCTATAGGACAGAGTAGAACTGCCCCATAGGGTTTCCAAGGAGCGCCTGGTGGATTCAAACTGCCGACCTTTTGGTTAGCAGCTGAACTCTTAACTACTACACCACCTACATTAATGGGTGATATATTTTACATACACACAAAAGAAACCAAAGGAAGAAAGTCACAAACAAAGAAAGAAAAGCAAACGGTTCTAGCTGCATAGTAGGAAAGAAAAGAAAAGAAAAATATCAGGTGGGAGTTTTAAAGTGAATTTTTTTTTGAACCCTGTTATGTGATCCTTCCTGGTGACCTCACAATTTTTTTTAAAAACGCAAGATTTTTTTTAAATGCTCCTAGAATTAACACAGAATTATGCAATGTCCATCTGAGTAGTTCAGGCTGTTAGGGTACTCACTTATTCTCAAATAAGAACTTAATTGTTTTTTTCCCAGAAACTTATCTTCCTAAATAAATGAGTCATCTTGAATCTTCTTTCCCCAGTACAGGATACAGCATTTCCTATTCTCTCATCTCAATGCAAGTATTTTACGCTTTTAAAATTTGAGAAATTATAAATACGATGCTGATTCTGGAGTTTTCTTTTTTCTCATCATAAAGAGGTATAGGCATCAAACAGTACTCACATAATTTAATCCTAACAGTTCATTTATTTGAAAAAAAAAAAAAAGTTTACTGAATATCTTCTCTGTGTCAGTGCCACACCACTGAAGTGCCAAGTATCTTTATATATTTTTCACATCAACTTTACCTTTACATAACAATGTTGATCCCGCATAGGACAGTTTTCAAGAATTCTCACCATTCTTTAACTGATACATATCTTCTACATTGCCAACTTTGTTCTTGCTCTTGAGAGTAAGATGAACATCTTTTGAGTATTTTGGATGTACTGATTTTGATTATCTCTTATTGTGCCACTTTTGTTGTCGTTAGTTGCTGTCAAGTCCATTCCAACTCATGACGACCCTACGTGTGCAGAGTAGAGCTGCTCCATAGGGTTTTCAAGGCTGTGACCTTTCGAAAGTAAATCGATAGTCGTGTCTTCTAAGGCGCCTCTGGATGGATTCGAACCACCAACCCTTTGGCTAGTAATCGAGCACTTCACTGTTTGCCCCACCCAAGGAGTCATGCCTTCTTTACCTGTTTGCAATCCCCGTGAATAATTAATTTTCGTAAGCAACTGTTTCTATTAATTTATTCACTCAGTGTATATAGTGTTAAGGAATGCATTTTCTGAATTACTCTGAATTTAAGAACTTGACTGTAGTCTTTTGATTTAGACAATAAACATATTTCTAAATCTTACATGTTTATCTGTTGTTTTTGTATGAACCTTCACTAAGGGAAGCTTCTATTTAAGGAAAAACTTGTGCTGACTCATTTTGCTAATAAAAGAATACTTCATAAAGATACAGACTTCTAATACAGTATTACTTTGTATATGGGGAGGATAACACTAAAATCCATTAAAAGTAGGAGAGAAGAAAATCTGTTTAAAACGCGGGTTCTGTGGATAGCTTGACTTTTTTTTCCATTGCTGCCCCTTTTCTCATTAATTTCATAGATTTTTCATGTAACAATTGTTTACTAAAACCTTTACAGAGTAAATTATATACTATTCACATTCTAGTTCTGATTTGTCATTTAGGAATAGTAGAATCTAGATTTTCAAAAAGCCCATAATGACACCCATCTATTTTGAATTCTATTTCTTTGAATAAAGGTGGGAATAATGTACCATTGTGTTTGCCGTTTTCCTAAATGTGTGACATGGCAACGTAAGAATGAGTTTTTCCTCTCTGTAACTATTATGGATCCTTGTACTTTTGGTAAATAATTTCTGGCCTTAAAATCAAGCATTCTGATTGTTTTCCACTTAACAGTACCTCATTTACCTTTCTGTTCTGTTGAACATTTCATTCCTTTTCTAGCAGTTTAAATAATAGAATGTGGTTTCTCTTTACAATAATTTTGTTTGTCTTAGTTTGTCCTTATTAACTGCCAGCTTAACATATTTGGCTGAGATAATTGGGTATTGATTATTTTTCAACTGTCATTTGCAGTTCAAACTGGATCTTTATAAACGCTTTTCAATGTCTATTGTATGCTTTCTATTCATGCTTTCAGCATAGTCCTGGCCTGGGGTTTGGTTCACTATAATTCACATTCAACTTTTCCTCAAAAGAAAACATCAGCTCAGTGATAAAGCAAGAGCACGTTCCACTGCTTCTTCAACTCTTTGCTGCTTTTTCTTGAATTCAAAGCCATATGATAAATTCTGGAGACCTGGGAGGTCACTTAGTTTTAAGGGCTTTCTAAGGATAGATGGTCACAGGATGCTGCCCCCTTTTTCTTCTCTTTCCCCTGGCAGGAGTAGACTAGAAGTCATTATTTCCAACAATAATACAGCAGTCTTATACTTCCTTTTTCATATGTGTGTTTAGGCAATACTTCTATTTTCAGTGGCTATTTTTAGTTTTATATAGTTTTCCATGAATTATTTCTGTGGAATTTTTAGACCTATAGAAACATAAGTCAAAGTGACAATAAGTCGTACATATAAGTA
The DNA here is from genome assembly GCA_030035585.1 of Dugong dugon. NCBI lineage: Eukaryota > Metazoa > Chordata > Mammalia > Sirenia > Dugongidae > Dugong > Dugong dugon. The sequence continues at coordinate 99,147,702 of CM057462.1, forward strand.
TTTTAAAGTTTATTGAACACCTGTAACATATTTGGTAAGAAAGCAGAATTGTAAGACACTAGAAGAAAGAAAAGACTCTCATAATATTTTCTGTGCATGATGGCATAGTGAGATAAAGGGTCAAAGGACCAGAGTTCAAGTCCTTACTTTGGCCCTCCTCTGTTACCTTGCATATGTCATTTAATTGCTTAAGCTTCCAGTTGCCTTATCTACAGATAGGGGTAGTGTTAATACCTACTAGCATGAAAATGAAATAAAATAAATTATGAGAAAGTATTTTGATAACTGTAGCACACTATATCAACGCCCTCAAGTCATTTAGAATCTATATGCACCAAGGAACAAGTGTTGAAATGGAGATGAATACTAGCTGGAAAACCACTGGTTACTTTTCTGAACTTTTAATAGGTGTAATAAAGAATATGAAGATTCAGAAGGCAAGCGCTGGGTATAGTTTGAAGTTGTTGACAAATGGTTTTGAGTTGTTCAGGAATTCTGAGAGAATTTAGACTTAAAAATAGGCCTTCAAAGATGGGTAAAATTCGGAATGGAAAAGAAGGATCTTCCAAGTGTTCTTGCCAGGAAGAAGAAGCAGTCATTCATCCAATCATTGAGTCAATTGTTAAATATTTATGGAGTGTTTGCTATAGACTAGGTATTGTGCTAAAAGATACCATGGAAAATGGAGTGACTATGGAAAGAAAAGGATGTTTGATCTTTGTCATATGGTATACATTTTAATCTTTGGCTCTGGCAAATTAAAAGACAGCACCCTCTTTTCTATAAGACTAATACAGTGAATTTTCAGGTTTCATCAATATTGCATGGCGTTGTACTTTGAAAAAAATATTCCTGTACATTCATTATAAATTTAGAGGTTTAGTACAGTATCTTACTAAGCTTCCTACTCATAAAGCCAAAAAACACCTTGCTGTAGAGTTGATTCTGACTCATAGGACCCCATAGTGACCCAACAGCGACCCAGAGTAGAACTGACCCATAGGGTTTCCAAGGCTGTAATCTTTATGGAAGCAGACTGCCACTACTCATATTGATTGTCATTCTGTATGTATGGGGTTGTTTTTATTTATAGGTATGTAATTTATTGCATCCAATTCTGCCTATAATCAAGTTTAAAGAAACTCAAAGAAATACCACTCTGATTTTTTTTAAAAGTCTTGCATTTGTTCAAGATTGTTTAATTAAAGATAGTTAATTATTAAAACATAATTGAAAATTTTACTTTCCTAGAAACTAATAAGTCAAGAATCTTTACCCTTTGCAATTTATTTTATATCCACTTAACTGGAAAAAGAAGAAGTTCTTAAGGAGCCAACAGAGCACAAATAAAAGGGCTTTCAAATGCTCAGTTCATTGCTTGTGCACTGAACTTCATTTAGAGGCTTACCTAAATAAGTCCATTCATCACTACACATCTCCATTTTGGGTTGGGCTCACAGAGCAGCAAATACAGTAATAAGTTCAATGAGAGAGAAAAATATTACCTCAGTATCTTTGGTATTTTACAGGCATAGAATTACCATGAGTCAGAGCTGATGGCAACTAACAATAATAATAATTGGCCCACTCTCTGATTTCTGATCATGCTTGGTAGGTGATTGAGAGTGGGATAATGAGACGCTATTGTTGAGTACAAGGTGATGGCCTATTAGGAAAGTATTAGGAGGTACCAGTGAATGACAGCAAGGAACCACATATGCTGGGGTGAGAGGACAGCAGCAGTATTTGGAAGGCTGCTAGTTTGACTACCTAGGTTATACCAGGTGATCTCAGAAACATACCTTTTTACTTATGGCAGGATCAGAAGATACAGATTTTTTTTATTCACTGAAAGAACAAATAGTTAATGGATGCCAAGAACTGTATAAAGTTCTTCAGATACAGTGTGGAATAAAACCATCATTGTTCTTGTATTCATGTAGCTTACTGTCCAAGGGAAAGGCAGATATTAAACAGAACTTTCAGACAACTAATATATAATGACAATTGTAATAAGCGCTATGATAGAAAACCCCAGGGCACAGGGCAGAACCATATTTTGGGACTTAATCAGATTAATGGAGAAAAAATTGACGTTGTCAACAATTTAATTCTACTTCCATCAACAATCAGTGGTCATGGAAGTAGCTGTCAAGAAATCAAACGATGTATTGCATTGGGTAAATCTGCTGCAAAAGATCTGTTTAAAGTTTTTAAAAGAAAAGATGTCACTTTGATGAATAAATCAATTGAAAAGACCCAAACCATGGTCTTTTTAGTTGCCTCATGAGCATGTGAAACCCAATCGATGAAAAAGGAAGACAGAAGAAGTGATGCATTCAAATTGTATGTTGATGAAGAATGTTGAATACACTAGGAACTGCCAGAGAATGAACAAATCAGTCTTAGAAGAAAAACAACTGGAATGCTCCTTAGAAGCAAGGATGGTGAGACTTTGACACACTTATCTTGGCACGTCATCAGGAAAGACCAATTGCTAGAAAAAGACATCAAGTTTCTTTAAGTAGAGGGTTAGCAAAAACAAGGGAATCCTTCAATTAGCTGGACAGACACAATAACCACAACAAGGGACTTAAACCTTCTACGATAATGAGGATGGTAAGGGACCGGGCAATGCTTCATTGTTATACATCAAGTCGCAATGCATCAGAGCCAACTCAGCAGCAATTAACAACGACAACAACTGGATTAAGGAATCAAAGAAAATTCTTTCAAGAAATGATATTATAGTGAAGACTGGAAGGATGGTTAAGGCCAAGGGAGCAGCATGTGTAAAGGTCTAGGGTTAGCAAGGAGTTTCAAATGTGTATTCAGAGTACTTAGATGTGTGCCATAATTGAAAACCATAGTAACATGTAAAAGTGTGTTTCTGCAAAGAGGCTCCTAAGAGGATACCTTGGGCTGTTTCTAAAAGAGGAGGTAAGCTGTCTATTTTTCCCCGAAAGACTCCCATAAGGAACACTTTTCAAACGCTTCATTTCCCTGCTCTTATTTGCTTCAATGTAGAGGCCTTCTGTGGAGAATTATATTTTTACTAGCCATGTGCTAAAAAAAATTACTAGCTTTTAGACATGCTGCGGTGCACTGACCCAAGCCATGGTGTTTTCAGTTGCCTCATATGTATGTGAAAGCTGGACAATGAATAAGGAAGACCTAAAAAGAATTGATGCCTTTGAATTGTGGTGCTGGTGAAGAGTACTGAATATACCATGGACTGCCAAAAGAATGAACAAATCTGTCTTGGAAGAAGTACAACCAGAATGCTCCTTAGAAGCAAGGATGGCGAGACTACGTCTCATGTACTTTGGACATGTTATCAGGAGGTATCAGTTCCCGGAGAAGGACATTGGCTTGGCAAAGTAGAGGGTCAGCAAAAAAGAGGAAGACATCAATGAGATGGATTGACACAGTGGCTACAAACATGGGCTCAAGAATAACAATTGTGAGGATGGCACAGGACCGGGCAGTGTTTTGTTCTATTGTACATAGGATCACTATGAGTCGGAACTGACTTGACGGCGCCTAAAAACAACAACAGACATGCTGTACTCTCCCATAATGCAGCCACTAGACGTGGATATTTAAGTTTAAATTTAAATAATTTAAAATTAACTAAAATCTTTTAGACGTACAAATTCAGTTCCAGAGTCACACCAGTCACGCTTCAACAATACTTCATTCAGCTACTGTACTGGACAGCACATATATGGACCATCTCAGTCACTGCAGAAAGTTATATTGCACAGTCAGTCCACTCAGTAGTTAGTAGTATGGGTTCTGGGGTCACACAGATCTGGATTTAAATCCTCTTTTTTTCACTTACATTGTGTCAGTCTAAGCTAGTTACTTAACATCTCTGAGCCTCAAGTTAACCATAGAGAAAATAAAGATGGCATAGAAAATGTATATAAAGAACCTAACATAGCATCTGGCACATAATAATTATTTTTTCATAAATACCTATACCTGTACCTTTATTTTCTTAACCCAACTCCTTATCCTCTCATAATTCAGTCATTCCCTTTCTTCCTCTTCTATCCAGTGTAAACCCATTTCAACCACATTTTCACTCAAGTTTCACTTCCTTCATTCATTCGTCCTCTGCCACACCTCCTTGCCAATCCTCAGTTCTAAATCAATCCAGCCTTGTTCTCTGACCCAAACCTCATTGGAAGAAATCATTTCACTACTGAATTTTGCAGCTTTATAAATAGGCAGGCTCCAGGTTCTTCTGGTAGATCTCCAGGCAACTTTGCAATTCTTTTAACTGTGTCTCCTTGGCCACTCTTCATTTTTTATAGTACCTGCCCTAACTGCAGTCTTTTCCCCAGATCCTCTGTACCTCAACTCTGTAGCAACAGATGACTTTATCTCCTGACATGAATAATTTTTACTTATAGGCATTCCCAAATGCTAGTGTCTGGACCAGTGTAAAGCTGGCTGCTTAAAACCCAAAACCAAACCCGCTTCCGTCAAGTCAGTTCTGACTCATAGCAACACTATAGGACAGGGTAGAACTGACCCATAGTGTTTCCAAGGAGCAGCTGGTGGATTCAAACTGCCAGCCTTTTGGTTAGCAGCTGTAGCTCACCGTAGCTCTTAACCACTGTACCACCAGGGCTTCGGCTACTTAAAAGTATCTGATAAATGTTGAATATTAGATAAATCTGCTGCAAAAGATCTCTTTAAAGTTTTAAAAAGCAAAGATGCCACTTTGATAACTAAATATATATATATATATATATACATATATATATATATATATATATATATATATATATATATATATATATATATATATATATAAATCTTTAACATTAATCAGGTGTTTTAAGTAGCCACATACACTTTAGGTGTGAACCTAGCCTACTAAATTAGAATCTTTAGTACTGGGAACCAAGGCTCCCAGTTTGTTGAAAGTTCTTCAGGTGATTTTGAGGCCTAGTGAAGTTTGGGAGGCACAATCAAGGGGGTTGTAGACACTTTTTGCTCATAGTCTTTGATTGCTGCTTCATACCATTGGATAGTAATCTGGCTGCGCCCATTTCTTCCCAGCAGTTGAACGTGTAGGCTGTACTTTTCAGAGCTCTTCAATGAGTTCTTAGAGCATCTGTCTTGCCTGTGGTCATCACACTTAATCTCACCTTGCTGGAATTTTTAACACACTCCCACTGGTGGTTTGCCAAGCTCGAGAGAGCTAGATAGCTCCTTTGCTGTGTCTTGGCTGTGCTCTAAGACTTTATTCCTGGGCATTTTGTCTGACCATTTAATGCAAACTGTAGATCACAGATGATACTCTTTGAAGGGTTCAAGTGGCCAGAAGTGTAATCTTACACTTACATAATAGTGGACAAAGCATTTAGCATTTTAAAGGAAAAAACAGGAATTTTTAATGCTGTTTTTAATTTTTTCATCTATTAATGTATCATTAATATAATTTATGTTGAGTATCTTGGGGCCCAGTTTTCATTTTGACAGGTCTCAAAATCTTAAAACGTTACTAAGAGACACAAACATGTTAGCCACAATATCTAAACCATAAATAATCAATATGTATCAACATATATACATGTATATGTACGTAATGTTATATCTAATAAAAATTTACTAAAACTTTCCCAAAATCATTCTTTAAGAGGCAGAGTGGGAGTTTGAGCCCAGGAAGTCTGATTTCAGAACCCAGGCTCATCACCATTAAACCATCTGTCATTGCTAATATTGCATAAGCTCCTGTATGTCAGCTTGTTAATGTTCTAAGAATGCAACTTTTGGGTACAATGATTCCTGGGTGGTTGACCTGAGGATCTTTGATGCAATGGCAACCAGCTGAGTGAAACTTTCCCACAGCTCTGGGAGTACTTTCTAACTATCTTTCAGTTTTTCTGACATACCCTCAAGCATGGTTACATAGGAATCAACTAGATCATTTTTGTTTTCACATGTTAGAGATACAAAAAGAAAAATAATGATCTATCCAAGAGAGGTTTGCATAGATTTTTAAGCAGGATAAGTTGTCATTCCTCATCCGAGAGTAATCATGATGAGTAAAATCAGTTTTTAAAATCACATCACAATTTTATGTAGATATTTGCATTTTTTAGCATGTTTGTTGTATTTTACTACCTGAGTTTGTAAACAAATCAGAAGTAGATCACCAGGCCTTTCTTCTGAGGTGCCTCTGGGTGGATTCTAATAGCCAACCTTTGAGTTTGAGTTAGTAGCCAAATGTCTGTTTGTGCCACCTACCTACTCCCTGAGCTTGTAAGTACTAGTGAATAATTAAAAGTTCACAAAGCTTGTTATTAGATTATGGAAATCCATACGTTTGCTGCAATGTATAATCAATTGCACATTGAATTAATTCAAGAGTCAGAAACTAGAAACTTTGATTTAATTTACTTGATCATGGCTAAGCTTCATAGTGAAACTGCAGAGATGTGTCTGGAAGCTTAATTTTTCCCCTATATATGTTGTTAAAGCAAAAAATTATGTCTTAAACTTTTCAGGTTCCTATTAATTTCCCTGTCATTGTATTGTCACAATGTCAAGAGAAGTAACTCTCACTTGAAATGAACTTCAAGTGAAACTAAGTTTCAAATTGTCATTGCACATTGAGAAATACTTTCTTACACTTTATATAAAATAAGCATGGTCATATAAGTATTCATACACACAAAGCACCCCCTGCATGTAAATGGATTGTTTTCAGGAAGTATATTTAACGAGTGCTTTTAAGAACCATTGGCAGCTTCCCATAAAAGTAGTGTTATGTTACACACCCAGTAATAAACATTATTTATCTCACATTTCACACCATTTTAAATAATGTTTTTATGGGATCACCCTTTCCCAATTTCTTCTCCAGACACCAGAAACAATCTTATGTACCACTAGCCCTAGGAGACCCTTCCCTACCCCGATCCATAACAACCATACCATATTCAATAATAATACTTTCAGCCAGAACTGTTATCAAAACCAGCAAAATCCCATTAGCATAATTGTGTATATGTTAAAAAAATTATATTTTCAAAATGATAGACCTATATCATGGTTATGTTCTGAATTTTCAAACCCTAATCATTCAATATGTAATTTTAATGCTATGGAAATTAGTCGAGCATGCGTTGGTGGACTAAAATTATAAAGTTTATTGAAAACAGAAAATATCGACAACAGAATAGCTGCTGTTAAATATGTCCCAAGTTGCATTTGAAGAATTTGTTAATATTTTCTGGTTGTCATCACTGGTACGTCACTAGAAACTGAAAAGTGTAGTTTATTTTAACCACTTTTTACAACAAGTCACAAGTATTAGAATTAGAAATCCTCTCCCGATATACTCTTTCATCTAAAGGATTATCTGATTTTTGATACATTTGTTTGCTTTAGATTAATTATTCTTTAGTCAATAGGTCTCTAACTGGAGACTGCATATGAGTTTCATCCACATGATATTTTTAATTTTTTAAAAATTGAAATGACTTGGAAAAGTCAAGCACTCTCCAATTTACTACAGTCCCTGCCACTCCCTACTGCCTTACTCCTTGCCAGTACTCTTAATTGTGTACTTGAATTTGTAACTCCTGACTTAGCCCATTTAACTTGTCCACATTGATAAAGATTTGGATGTTAAAATATACCTTTATTTTCTTTTATAGGATGGAGAATCTAATAAGGGGAAGGAATCCCCCACAGTACCAGAGAAGTCCTTGTAAAGACGTTCGTGCAGCACTTCGGAAGAGGCCTGACGAGGAGTGTAAGTATATTTTAAAAGGTTTAACTGAGTTCTAGATAGCTTTTGGTGAGTAGCAGAGTAAAACTAAAGGGTTAACCTTTAAGTGCTTAGTCAAATACTATGTACTCAATAAATATCTATTGAATAGAATTGAACTGATTTTTTTAAACAAACTGCCACATGGTGTCTGAATGTAAGAGCTTAGAATATTGTTTTCCTAAGTGTATTCCTCTGGGAATTCAAGATGCTCTACTGCAAACTATGTTCTGTGTTCAAATGAAATTGCAAAAGGTTGTGTACAATCTACCATATCTTTCTTAGATATTTGTACCATACACATTAATTGTCCTGAGAAGTCCTGAAATTAAAAAAAAAATTTTGAAATGTGTTTAAAATCAACATTTGCCATTTTTATTTGACCACTGTGCTTTTTAACATTTGTTTTGTCACGAGTACTCTTTGCAGACCACTGCATTAGACTAAAAAATAAACATCTGGAGGTAAATATAAGTCCATGGGTCAAACTGAAATATTTGTTTTGTTTGCATTTAGGAAAATCTTTTGAAAGATGGGAGCCATGTATCCCACTATCAAATCTTCATTTTAGTCCATCTTCAAATTATTAAATGTTAGAATATTAGAATTTTCTTGTGGCTATTTAATTTATATATTTCTAGCCTGTAGCATTTAGTAGATTGTTCGAGACTTTTGAAATAATGATTGCATATTAAGTTTATAAAATGATCCATAATAATAACTTTATGCACAGTATTTGCATGTAATAACTTTCAGGGAAATAAATCACATTCCAGTATGACAAAAATTTGTCTAAAATACATCCTTTTACAAGAACTTACATTTTATAAGAATGGAGCTAATGTATCATGGAGTTGTATATCATGAAGTATACGGTTTAGTAGACTTTTAATATTATATTGGCATTTTAAATTAGCTTAAAATACACTGTTCTGGGTAAAGATGAAATACGTTAAAGCTGGACATACTCATGGCAAGTAGAGTGTTTTGTCTTGTCTTACTATAAAGTCAGTAGATAACTTTATTGGGCTGACATCTATGCCATTCAATATGTTAGTCTCTTTTAAGTGGTAAATTTATATCTTCTAACACTACAAACAATATCTAACTAAAACTAAAATTTTGAAAAAAAAAGAGTTTGTGAGTATCTTAAAATGAAAACCATATGCACAATACAAACTCTTGTATAAAAGTATTGCTTATTTTTCTTCTCTATAGTGGTTAAACACAGTCAGCTTAGTCTTTGGCATGTTCTGCAGACTTTATTTAAGAATGGAGAAGAGACTTTTGTGGATAAACCCACAGGTGATTCTCACTGTGTTGTTATTTAATATGTACAAAGTATTTTCTTCAGGGCTCTTATACTGGGTTGGTCTGTGGCCAAACTATGATCCATGGGCTAAATCCAACCTGACACCTGTTTTTGGAAATAAAATCTTATTGAAACACAGCCACTACCCATTTGTTTGTGGCTGCTTTTGCACCACAAAGGAAGAGTTGAGTCGTTACAACGGCGAGCATATGGCCCACAAAGTAAAAAATATTTACCTTCTGGTCCTTTATAGGAAAAAAAAAAATTCTGATACCTGGTCTGGGCCAATGGTTCTAAAAGTGTGGTCCTCAGACCAGCAGCATCAACATCACCTGAAAACTTGTTAAAAATGCAAAATCTAGGATTGCAATACATACCTACCGACTTGAAAATCCTAAGCTACAAGTAATCTATGTTTTAACAAGCCCTACAGGAAATTCAAGTTTGAAAACCAGTGGACCATGTCAAATGATTGACTGCAGATGATATTAAATCATCAGCAATACAAAAAACAAATGATGATAGACCTATTTCAGAGTTAAATTCTACTGTCATCTAAAGTAGGGTCCATAATGTAACTGTTGCTTGTAGTGTAAGTCCTCATCAGTTGGAATGTGGCACTCAGGGCAATTTTTAAAATGTCACCACAGGAACTCAGCTGGAGTGACCATGTTATTGAGCATGAAAAGACATAATGAGAAATGAGAAATCTGTAAAATTTTATTCTCTTCAAGAGAGGTCTTCATTATCCCTTCTTAGTGTAACGAGTAATCAATCCTGCTTGTCCCGTTAGAGACCACTGTTAATTCCCTAAGAAGCCATCTTTTTATAATGGCAGCAACATATGATGGTTAAGAACATTAACTTTAGAGTCACACAGAAGGGTTTATTCACTAGTTTGACACTTAGAAGCTGCAGGACCCTTAATTAATTTTTTTTTTTTTAATCTAAGCCTTAGTTTCCTTATCTTTAAAATACCTTGTAGGGTTGTTTTGATAGTTAAGGAAGATATTTACATTAGGTACTTAGTACAAAACCTGGGATATAGAAAATTTTCTCTCTCTCTTTTCTTTTTCCAGTTGTTATTATTGTTCTTATTGCAGATTAACCATTTGAGGAAAATAAGGGGTGTTTTTGATAACAGAAACCTGATCCACAGAAATCACTACCACTGTTTTTAGAAACAATAATATATAGCAAGGTACAAGTTGAAAACAAAGACATAAAACTGAAATTGTTACAACATTGTTAGACAGTAATTTGTCTAATAAAATGACACAGTTCTGCAAATTCAATGTGATTCTACAAATCCAATATGAAATCTTGACCAAGACTTCTATGTCAAATCCCATGGAAAACAACCACCTTAGAAAAGTGTCATAGGAAGCCAAATGGTAGTGGCTTCCCTTTACTGAGAAATGAAAGAAATAGTGGACCTTGGATCAGACTGTAAGATCTTCTGGATTCAAGCAGAGTCCCTCTCTCATCTGGAGACATAACCTGAAATTACTACAGCATTGTTAGACAGTAATTAGTCTAATAAAATGACACGGTTCTGAAAATTCAATGTTATTCTACAAATCCAATATGAAATCTTGACCAAGACTTCTTTGTCAACTCCCATGGAAAGCAGCCACCTTAGGAAAACATCATAGATACAGGAAGGCTTTGGTAAATAGTATAGTTCATACTGCTCTGTTTTATAATCTTTTATCCTCTTTTACAATATTTTTGATGCTAAGATCAACATTAGGTCACTAGACAGAGCTCTTAGCCAATTCTTTCATGTGAATTATTTCTAGCTGTGCTGCATCTAGCATAACTAAGCAACCTTTCAGTAAAAAGTAGTTGATTCTTCTAAATGACATACTTTTAAACATGCTCGAGTCACTCCCCACTAAAAAACAAAATAAAACCTTTATCCTCAAGACTACAGCCCCATTAGCTATAGCCCTACGTTCTTGTTTTATTTCCAGGCAAGCCTCCCAAAAGAGTCATCTATACTTGCTCCATTTACTTACCTCCCATTCACTCTTTCAACTCATCCAGTCTGGCTCCTAACCAATCACTCTACTGCTACAGCTTCCATTCACATCACCAATAATCTCTCTATGTTGCTATATTTGTTTTCTATATCTATGTAATAAATTACTGCAAAATTAGTGGCTTAAAACAATACACAATTACTATCTCACAGTATCAGTGAGTCAGGAATTGAGGCAGGGCTTAGCCGGGTTCCCTGCTTCAGAGTCTCACCAGACTGCAGTCCACCAGGCTACAGTCTAATCAAAGGAAGGAAGGAGGGAAAGAATGGAGAAATGAAGGAACAAAGGAAGGAAAGCACAAAGAAAAGAAGAAACAAAAAGAATCAAGGAAGGAAGGAGAAACTTTTGATTCTAGAACAAGATGTTGTAGACTCACTATTCCCCCTCTAAATACAAGTAAACATCCTGAAAATTATTCAACAGATAATGATAAAATGACTCTGAAAGTTTGAAAGAAGGTAGACTGTCTGGGACTTCAGGTCTTGAGGAAAGAAAATATGGTATGTTCCCTGGGTTTTCTTTTTATTTATTATAAGAGATTTGCAACCCAGAAATGCAAAAGGAATAGATACAAAAGAAAATAAAAAGCAAGAAAAGCCTGCTTTCTCATCCAAAGGACTAGGAAAGGGGACCTAGTAGAGTTTCGATACCCAATCCTGTCCAGCAGGCAGGAGTGAGAGAACAGCTGAGCCCCAGTCCATCCCAGTCCCTAACCCCTACCTCCCATCCCTAGACCCCACCACCACCACTTTCCATGGTGGGCAGACTAATCTGGTGGCAATGGCAGCAACAGTAACACCCTCTTTCTCCCTACTCTCCACTAAGTAGGATAAGGAGGCCAAAGATCAGTAGTTCCTGCTCCTACCCAGAAGGTAACCCAGCAACATCAGTCAACCCAGGAAGTGCCTTCCACCCTGGAAGATGGCACCAGAAGGGTTTGAGCAAGAACCCCAGCAGTGTCAGAAGAACAAAACAGACCAGAATAGTGTTTCAAGGGCTCCAAAAACTAACCTGTCACTGGCATAAAGCCCACAAAAGTAAGCCATAATCTACACACTAAACCTTAATAGGAAAAACTCATTGCCAGTGAGTCAGTTCTGACTCATAGTGACCCTATAGGATGGAGTAGAACTGCTGCATAGGGTTTCCAAAGAGCTGCTGGTGGATTTGAACTGTCAACCTTTTGGTTAGCAGCCTGAACTCTTAACCACTGTGCCACCAAGGAACAAAACAGGAAAAGTGCCTGTTAAAATAGAAAATTTAAATAGGATTAAGAGTCTCTGAAAATAATAATGGAAATGTCCAAGATACAATAGAAAATAATTATCATACTGAGAACCAAGAATACCATAATATGAATGAGAGAAGACAATCAGTTCACACCAATATCAAGATGAATTAGATGTTGGAATTATCTGACAAGGAAGTTAAAACAGATGTCATAAAAATGCTTTAAAAATTTAGAAATTCTCTTGAAACAAATGAAAAAATAGAAAATATACATAAAGAAATCCCACTGCTGTTGAGTCAATTCTGACTCATAGCAACCTTATAGGACAGAGTAGAACTACCCCATAGGGTTTCCAAGGAGCACCTGGTGGATTTGAACGGCCAACCTTTTGATTAGCAGCTGTAGCTCTTAACCACTACACCACCTGAGGTTATAAAAAAAGAACTGAATGAAAATTTTGTAATTGAAAAATACAACAATCAAAATAAAATTCACTGAACAGGCTCAATGACAGAATGGAAATGACAGAGGATAGAATAAATGAACTTGAAGACAGAGCAATAGAATTTACTCAATCTGAACAACAAAGTGAATATGTACTAAACAAAAATAAACACAACCTCATGGAACTGTAAGAAAATAAAAAAATATTTAACATTTGTATCTTCAGATTTCCAGGAGAGGACAAAGAGCATGAGATCAAAAAAGCATTCAAAGTAATAGCTGAAAACTTCCAAAAAATTGGCAAAAGCCATAAATCTACAAATTCAGGAAGCTGGGTGAACCCCAAAAAAGATAAACTTAAAAAATCCACACCAAGACATATCATAATTAAACTTATGAAAACTAAAGACAAAGAAAAAAATCTTTAAAACAACAAGAGAGAACACTAATTTGAATGAAAAAAGATTTTGTATATGAAATCATAGAAGCCAGAGTTTAAGTGACAACACATTTTTCAAGTGTTTTAAGAAATGTCAGCCAAGAAACTTATATCCAATGAAACAATTTTTAGGGAAAAAGAAAACTAAGAGAATTTGTTGCTAGCAGACCTACCCCTAAAAAGTGGCTAAACAAAACTCTCCAAACATGAAGAAAATAACAGAAAAAGTTTTGGACCTTCAGGAAGGAAAGAATAACAATAAAATGGATGAAAATAGAAGTAAACATAGTAGACTTCCCTTTATTTTATATTTAATGGTTAAAGCAAACATTCTAACATTTTCTGATGTATGTAGAGGAAATAATTAAGAAAATATATTTTAAAAATAGAGAAGGTAAAGGGACTTAAGTGAAAGTAAGGTTTCTATATTTCACCTGAAGTAGTAAAACAATGATAGTAGACTGTAATAAGTTACAGATGTATATGGAAATACCTAGAGAAGCCACTAGGAATTCTTGAGTGGCACAAATGGTTAAACACTCGACTACTAACTGAAGGATTGGCAGTTCAAATCCACCCAGAGGTGCCTCAGAAAACAGGCTTGGCAGTCTGCTTTCTGAAAGATCACAGCCATCAAAACCCTGTGGAGCAGTTCTGCTCTGCATACATAGGGTTACCTTAAGCTGGAATTGACTCAACTGCAACTACAACAACAATAAGAGCAACCACTAAGAAAACTATATAAAGTTATATACTCAAGAACATTATAAATAAATCAAAATGGAGCTGGAAAACAAAATGTTCAAGTAAGGAAGGCAAGAAAAAAGAAAGAAAGAGGGGAATGAGAAAAACTGTGGGAACAAACAGAAAATAATAAAAAGGCAAACATAGGCCCCAACATATCAATAATTATATAAAATGTAAATGGTGTAGATACTCCAATTAAAAGACAGAGATTGTCAGATTGGATAAAAAAGCAAGACTCAACCATATGTTGTTTAAAAAAAAAAAAAAAGTCCTTAATATATAAAGATACCAAAAAGGCTAAATATAAAAACATGGAAAAATGTTTATCATTCTTACACTATTTAAATGAAATCAGGAATGACTATATTAATATATAGTAGATTTCAGAGAGAAACATATTACCTGGAATAAAGAAGGTCATTTCATAATGATAAGGGGATCATTACATCCAGAGGCCACAATCCCAAATGTTTATGACCTCAATTATAAAGTTTCAAAATACATTTATCAAAAACTGATATAATGGCAGGAAAAAAAGAGAAAAATTCACAATTATAGTTGGAGATTTTAATACTCCTCTTTCAAAAATTGGTATAATGTATAGGCAAAAATCAGCAAGGATGTAGCAGACTTGAACAACACTCTTCAACCAATTTGACCAGATTGACATTTATAGGACATTCCACATAACAACAGCAGTGCACACAGAAAATTTATTAAGATAGGCCATATTCTGGACAGTAAAACAAGACTCATTAAAAGGATTCAAGTCATGCAAAGTATGTTCTGTGAGCACATTAGTATTAAAATAGAAATCTGTAGTAGAATGATGTCTGAAAAAAACCCAGATATTTGGTAATTAAGTAACACACTTCTAAATAAACAATGGGTCAATGAATAATTCAAAATGAATTTTAGAACTTATTTAAAATAAAAACAAAACATATCAGAATTCATGGGACATGGCTAAAGTAGTAATTTGGGTGAAAAATATAAATAATTGACATATTAGAAAAGAAGAAATGTCTCAACCCAATGACCTTAGCTTCCACTTGAAGAAAAAGCTAAAGCAGAGCAAATTAAACCTAATAAGTAGAAGGAAGTAGTAAATATCAAAGTAGAAATCAGTTACATAAAAAGGAAAAGCAATAGATAAAGTCTATGAAATCAAAAGTTGGTTCTTTGATAAGATCAAAAAAAACTGATAAACCTATAGCCAGATAAATCAGGAAAAAAGAGAATAGACAAAAATTAACATCAGAAAAGAAAAAGTAACATTACTACATAGTAAAATTAAAAAAGCGTAATAGGTGACTATTACTAACAACTGCAAGAGTTTCTGGATGGCACAAATGATTAAGCACTGGACTACTAACCAAAAGGTTGGTGGTTCAAACCCACCTAAATGTGTCTCGAAAGAGGCCTGGCAATCTGTTTCTAAGAGGTCACAGCCTTGAAAACTCTATAGAGCAGTTCTACTCTGCACTCATAGTGTTGCCATGAATTGGAATTGACTCAACAGCAACTAATAACAACAACAACTAACAACTCTATTATGTTAAAAATCTTAGATGAAATGGAAAATTCCTTGAAAGACACAAACTATCAAAGCTCACTCAAGAACAAATAGATAACCTGAATATCTCTATACCTAACAAAGAAATTGATTTGGTAGTTAAAAACCTTCCCACAAGAAAATTTTAGGCCCAAATGGCTTCATAATGAATTCAAACATTCCAGGAATAAATACACATACACATAATTAGTACTATTCATCACCCCAAATGGTTATTCATCACTCCAAAAAGTTATGCGTCACTTCAAACAGAAACTCAGTGCCCCTTAAACAAGAACTCTCCATCCTCCTAACCAATCCCTGGTAATCACTAATAAACATTGATCTCTATGCATTTGTCTATTCTAGATATTTCATGTGGGGTCATACAATATTTGTCCCTTTGTATCTGATGTATTTCACTCAGCATAATGTTTTCAAGGTTTATTCATGACATAGCATGTATCAGAACTTCATTTTTCTTTATGCCTGAATAATAGCCCATTGTATATATGTGCCACATTTTGTTTATCCATTCATCTATTGATGGACATATGTTGTTTCCACCCTTTGGCTCTTGTGAATAACGACTCATTGATGCTTGAGTCCCTGCTTTCAAGTCATTTGGAAATATACCTGAGAGTAGAATTGCTGGTCACTGGTAATTCTGTGTTTAACTTTTGGATGAACTAACATCCATTCCTGATAAAAAACATTCAGCAAACTGGTAATAGAATCAAACTTCCTCAACCTGATATGGAGCAACTATAAAAACTCTAACTGGTTGCTGTTAGTCAATTCCAACTCATAGCTACACCATGTGTGTTAGATAAGAACTGTGCTCTATAGAGTTTTCAGTGGCTGATTTTGTGATAGTATACTGCCAGGCCTTTCTTTCCAGGCACTTCTAGTTGAACTCATACCTCCAACTGTTCTATTAGCAGCTGAGTTAACTTGACACACATGGTGTCACCATTAGTTGGAATTGACCTCATGGCAACAAGTGTTTATTAAAAATTTACAGCTGACATCATATTTAATGTTGAAATAAAGAATGTTTTTCCTCTAAAGTCAATACCAACACAAGGCTGTCTGCTTTATCACTTATATTCAGTGTAGTTTTGGGAATTCCAGCCTTTGCAATTAGGCAAGGAAAATAGAAAAGGCAACCAGTTTGAAAAAGAAGTAAAACCATTTATTTGCAGATGATGTTATCTTCTGTGGTGACACTCTGCTGAAATCTACAAAAAAGCTGCTAAAATTAATAAGTGACATTAGCAAGGTCACAGAATACAAGATCAATACAAAATAAATCATTTTTATATGTACTTGCAATCAATAGTTGGAAGTAAAATTTTTTAAATACTAAGAAATACTTAAGGATAAATGTGACAAAAGATGTGAAAGATCTGTACAGTAAAAACTACAAAATATTGTTGGGAGAAATTACAAATAAACAAATGATATACATTGTTCATAGGGCAGAAGATTCATTAAAATGTAAGTTCTTCCAAAAATGACTTCAGATTTAACCCAACTCCAATCAGAATTGCAGTAGACTTTTGTGTGTGTGTGTGTGTGTGTGTGTGTGTGTGTGTGTGTGTATGTAGGTGTAGACCAGCTAAACCTAAAATGTCTGTGGAAATGCAAAGAACATATAATAGCAAAAAAAAATTTTTTTTAAAAGTACAAACTTAGGGTTAACACTAGTTGATTTCAAGACTTATTAAAAACTACAATAATGAAGAAAATATGGTATAGTGTAAATATATATAATTATATCAATAGAGTCCATGAATAGACCCACACATACATGAACAACTGACTTTTGACAATGGTGTAAAGGCAATTCAGTGGAGAATTGAGAGGCTTTTCAACCAATGGTTCTGGAATAATTGGATATCCGTATGCAAAAAAAAGAAAGTGAACTTCAATCCATACATTACATCACATACAAATTTTAGCTAAGAATGCACCAGGAACTGTAGCAGTGGGAATGGTTGTCGGGGCAGCAGAGACAATAACCAATGCCACAACTCTTACAGAGAAGTGGGGCCAGGAGGGTCACTCTGAGGAGTTGAACCTCGGCTTCAGTCCCAGGAGTTTATTTTATAGTCAATACAGCAAACGGTGGAGCAAATAACAGAACAATGGGCTTTGGATGAATAACAATAAGTTTCGGGCAAGGGAGGAGGAATTCAGGTAAACAAGCCAATCAGTAACGGGTTTGGAAAAACAAGTCATGATAAGTCTCAACATGTTGGGGACAAGTCTCAACATGTTGTGCAGCATAGAGGCCTTTATACATCCATATTTTAATGACACATATCCCCACAAGGAACTTAAATGCAAAACCTAAACTATAAAACTTCTTGGAAAATACTTAGTGTTTTTGTTATGCTGGTTAGGCAAAGATTTCTTATATATGATATCAAAATCACAATCCATGCAAGAACAAATGAATAAATTGTTCAATTTAAAATTTCTACTCTTCAAAAGACACTGTTAAAAAATGAAAAGTCATATACTGGGAGAAAATGTTTTCAAAGCATGTAATCTGATAAAGGACTTATGACTGAATGTATAAAGAACTCCAAAACTCAGTAGTAAGAAAACAACCCAGTAAAACATGGGCCAAAGATTTGAACAGATACTTCACCAAAGAATATATATGAATGGCAAATAAGTACACAAAAGATACTAAATATGATTAGTTATTAGGGAAGTGCAAATTAAAACTACATTGTAATACCACTACATTCTAATTAAATAAGGCTAAAATTAAAAAAATATTGAGCATAACAAGTTTTGGCAAGGTATGGATTGACTGGTACTCTCATAGACTGCTCGTGGGAATGTAAGATGTTACAACCACTTTGAAAACAGTTTAACAGTTTCTTAGTAAGTTAAGCATATACTTATCATAAGATCCAGCCATTCCACTTCTGGATATTTACCCACAAGAACTGAAAGCATGTGTCTACACAAAAATCTGTACGTGAATATTCATAGCAGTTTCATTTGTAATAGCCAAAAACTGGAAACAATCCAAACATTCATCATGTGAATGAGTAAACAAATTGTGTTATATCTATACAATGGAATTCTGTCCAGCAATAAAAAAGAATGAACTGTTGATAAATTAAACAACGTGGATGAATCTCAAAATAATTATGCTTAGTGAAAAAAAGGTAGATCAAAAAGAGTACATACAATATAATTCCATTTATTTAAAACACTTGAAAATGCAAACTAACCTATAATGACAAAAATCACAGCAGAGTTTACCTGGGGAAGTGGGAGGTGATGAGGAGGGGTAAGATGGGTGGATTATACAAGGTAATGAAGAAACTTTGGGGGATGATGGATATGTTCACTATCTTGATCATGATGATGGTTTCATAGATGTATAACCACTAGCCTTAGAGTCAATTCCAACTCATAGCGACCCCATGTGTGTCAGAGTAGAACTGTGCTCTATAGGGTTTTCAATGGTTGTGACTTTTCAGAAGTGGATCACTAGGCCTTTCTTCCAAAGCCTTTCTCGGGGTGGATTCATGTGTATATATGTCAAAATGTCAAATCGTACACTTTAAGTATGTACAGTTTATAGTGTCAGTATACCTCACAAAAGCTGTTAATTTTTTAATTAAATTTACTTGTACTCACCAAGAGATTAATATATAGGAAGAATTAAAGTTGTATTGTAAAGGAATCTGTAACACATACAGACTATAGCAAAAATGGAACCTCTTAGAATTATGAAAACTCAGTGCTAGAGGATTCTCAATCAAGAGATAGTGAGGTGAAAAGAGGTTGAGAAGTTAGAGGGCTGATACGTTGTGGGGTTGTTAACCAATGTTATAAAACAACATGTGTACTTCTGTTTCATGAGAAACTATTTGTTCTGTAAGCCTTCACCTGAAGTACAATTAAAAAAAAAAAATTAAAAATAAATAAATAGATAATAATAATAAATAAATTTTAAAAAAAGAAAAAAGAGATAGTGAGGTGAAAGGGCCATGGGTCCAATATTTGAAGTCAGACCTAGGTTCAAATCTCTGCCCTGCTCCTGACTGCCCATGTGACCTTGGGCAATTTACTTAATCTTTATATTATTAGCCTCATTGGAAAATGGTTATCTCATGGTAAAATCATGACTCGAGATTTTTTTTTATTTTCTGTTTCATATTCTCTGTAAGTCCCAGTCTTTCTTCAAGAAACATGTACTACTTAAATATTTAAGAAAAATATATATTACTTTTTAAAAATCATTACATTCTGTGTGTGTTTGTGTATATTTGTGTATGTGTGCATATGCTTTATTTCCTCAACTACATAAAAAAACATGGGTAGCAAACAGTCTCCCTAAAAATAGCTCAAAATGTTGCCAGTGGTTTTATTAAAGTAGTAAGACTAGTAATATTTTTCTCCTTCTACTTTCAAGCATTTTTATATTTTCTACACTTAATTACTCTTACAGTGAAAGAAAAACAAAATTTATTTTTACAAATTTTTATAATTTGTGTTTTCTTACTTTGTTTCATTATCTTTGCTTTTATGTCTCTTTGTCTTGTTACTATTATTTTTTACTCAGCCTTATTTGGTTTTCAATAGCTAAGAAATTCTTGGTAGCATAGTAGTTGTAGCCTGATATTAAAACAATAAAATACTGTTTTCATATAGACAATTAACAATAGGCAATTAACCTGAGTCCATAAAATGGCATAAACTCTGTCTTTTGAGTTTTTGAATAATAACAAAAATACATGGAAGAGTTTTTTTTAAGCTTTATCTTCTTATAAAATTTTAATTCCTAGTACCATAATTATTCCTTTTGGCAGTAATATTATATTCTACCTTAACATAAACACTGTAACATTATCAAGAGATAACATTTAAAAAATTATTTTGTTTTCAGATACCTGGTTGTTACCCTTTCAAATGTTAGAGTGTTCTAATATTAACCAGTTTAGTAAAAATCATTATGATTTATCATGTTCCTACCTTCATCTTAGAAGTTGTTGAACATAATTTAACCTTTTCCTGATGATTCAAGGATAGCTTTATAAACACCCATTACTGTAAAATATGGTAATAGAATTCTGTCTGTGTGCTTCCCTCCCTGTCAAGTTGTCAGCTGTCTCTTCTGCTGTGATTGCTTTTGCTTTTTAACTACCCGTTCTTTTGACATTGTGTTTCCCATTTTAGTTCTCTGCAGAGAACGGAGGAAAGTGCTAAACCATCTGGTTAAGAATTGTATGTTAAATATGAGTCAGTGAATCAAGGATTGAAAACCAATCAACACCTCAGATACTTTATGATAAATACCGTAAAAGACGTAGAGAACACTAGTCAATAGAAGAAGTAGGGTGCATTAGGTTAAAAGATTCTAGAGATATCTATCTTCCAGGTGACTTCATCTCAGGTCTCTGCTAGGTCTCCAGATACTTGTGTTCTTCATCAAGTCTCAATCTCTAAACCATATCCAATGACTATGATAACTATGATGATGACTTGGTGTTACTGTCATCTCACATGGCTAGGGGCTTAGGCAGTGATGGGAAAGGAGACATCTCATATCTTCTGAGGAAAATTGATTGCATAACTAGAAGATCTGGTATAAGGCAGGCTTCAGGGCTCTGCTGTTCTCTGTGTGTCAGCTTTATCCTCAGGCTAGTATGAAGCTGCTCCTACAGTTATAGACCTCACTAACGTGTATGATGATGTGTAGAGGAAATGATACTGTCTCTTCCTAGACCTTTTTTTAAGCTAGAAAGCATTCCAGAAGCCACTAGAAAAATTTTCCCATCATTTCATTTACCTGAACTGGATTAGAGTCTCAATCCTGTACTATTTCTCTACACCAGGGAAATACTGTGCACTCATTGGCTTAACATTGTTACACTAAACCAGTAATTTTCAAGAGCTGGTTTAGGATAATCAAGGACACCAAAAAACTGAAATGGAATGGTTGCCA
The DNA here is from genome assembly GCA_030035585.1 of Dugong dugon. NCBI lineage: Eukaryota > Metazoa > Chordata > Mammalia > Sirenia > Dugongidae > Dugong > Dugong dugon. The sequence goes on from CM057462.1 coordinate 99,169,250, forward strand.
GGGAGTCTGCCACAGTATTCAGTACCCTTCCTGCATACTGTACTTCCAATTCATTGTTTTCATTCATCTTCAAAACAACCTAAATATTGGGACTACTTCTTTTCCAGGAAGTCTTGGCCTCCATAGGGTCAAGGAGAGGAGAGGAACACAAGGGTCTCTTTAAAAATTTAAGCATAATATGGCCTTCATTTCCCTTGATCTTTCTAGCCTTCTTGTCTCAAACTTGTTGCCCAAGCCTGAATTCACTTTTATAAGAGCATTAGTTCCTCCCCCTTTGATTTTCCCCAATTGCTACAGAGTATACCAGAACTGACAGGTAAGTGACAATCTATGATGTTGGTTGGTAACCTCCTCTGAGTCCCTCTAGTTCTCTACGTATCATCAAATGGCATCCTAGCCTGAGGCCTGGATATTTACCACGAGGCCTTTAAACCTAACCCATTCCCATCTCCTTGAGGTCACAACTACCCAACCATCCACTACAACCCTCCAAGTGCTGCAGCCACCTTCTCCCCTGGAAATATTTCCAGATAGTGGCTTAAGACATAGAATTTTCCTAGAAGGTATTCAGGTTTTCTATCCTGGAAATTTAAGTCCCAGGTACATTTTAATTCAATCAGATCAGAATCTTGTCAGCTATGCCAGGGATTTGTATTGGATATCTCCACCCTAAGCAGTAGGCTTTTCTAAGTGTCCCTTAAATAATACAGAAAGTGAGGTGTTAAAATTAATCTCAGATTGTTTTTTGCCATTTGGCTAAGCAAAACTGGTGGCACAGTGGTAAAGAGCTACGGCTGCTAACCAAAAGGTCAGTAGTTCGAATTCACCAGCTTCTCCTTGGGAACCTTATGGGGCAGTTCTTCTCTGTCTTACAGGGTCTCTATGAGTCAGAATCAACTCGATACAATGGGTTTTTTTGTTTGTTTGTTTTTTTAGTTTAACCAATAGAGCAAGTAAGGTTATTTAACACTATATGCCATATTATTGCTTGTGCTATACATTTGTTTACATATATTTGTCTAAATATTTTAGAGCAATCCCAAAATATTTTAGGGTTGTGAATGGGAGCAAGGGCCAGAGGAGGTGGTACTGGGAAGATCAGGAATCTGGACACTGATATTAAGGTGACTTCCAGGCTGTCCCTATATATCATTCAACGCTCTCTTTTCCTAGCTGAGCCCTGCAGCTTGTGGACAGTTTGTATTGAAATTATCTTCAGTTTCTTCTTTAACTTTTTAACAATCCAGTTTCTTTCTGTTTTGGAAACAGATCTATTTCCCCTGCATTTCCCTTCCATTATAGGCCCAGCCTTTCTTCCTTTCAACCTTAAACAATTATTAATCACATTCTACAGATGAGGCTACAAGAGCTCAGACAGGTTAAATAACCAGTGCAATGTCAATAGCTAGTTAAGTGCCAAAGCTAAGATACAAACCTAATATTGGCTCTAAAAGCTACCTTTTTCCTGCAATTCATTGCTATTGGCCTACACCATGCTGTGTCCTCATCTTAGTTCTCTAGGATTTGCCTTAGGCTTAACCCTTAAACAATTTCTGTAACATAAAAAAATATCACACAAAGGAGCGCACATACCATGTATGTACCACTTAAATAATTATAAGTGAACATTCATGTGCCTACCACACCACACTAACTGCACTACTTTGCTTCTCTCTTTACTTAAAAATCAACCAGTTGCCATTGAGTAGATTCTGACTCATGGTGACTCCAAGTGTGTCAGAGTAGAATTGTGCTCCATAAGGTTTTCAATGGCTGATTTTTTGGAAGTAGATCACCAGATCTTTCTTCTAAGATGCATCTGGGTGAACTTGAGCCTCCAACCTTTCAGGTAGCAACTGAGTGTGTTAACTGTTTGCACTACCCAGGGATTCCAAGTCTTTACTTATTACTATTACTCCTACTAATACTACTACTACCAGTTGCCATTGAGTTGATTCCAACCTATAGTGACCCCATGTGTTGCAGAGTAGGACTACACTCCATAGAGTTTTCAAGGCTGTGATCTTTTCAGAAAGAGATCGCTAGGCCTTTCTTCTGAGGCACCTCTGGGTGGGTTAGAACCTCCAACCTTTTGGTTAGTAGAGCGCATTAACCATTTGCACCACCCAGGGCCTTCATCTCTTTGCATAGGTACATTCATTCCAGGAGACCTGTCTTCCCCACTCCTCATTGCTTGGGTCCTTCTTCAAGGTGACCATTTCTTAAGTCCTACAACAAAACCAAGGGAATAAAGTATATCACTTTAGTAGAAGGAACTCCAGAGAAACAAGTAGTCAGTGATTTCTCACTGTCCTTAATAGTTAGCTAAAAAATCTTAATAAATCCTATGCTTTCTATTAATATCTTAGCTTGTGGTTATAACAATTAATTAAAAATTGAAGTTGTACTCAGTTGAATTTTTCTACACACCTGAAATTAATATACTTAATTGGCTAATTGTCTTAGCATTAAAAAAATAAGATTAAAGGGATATTACATTAAATTCAGGAGAAAGACGTGACAGTCTGCTTCCGTAAAGATTTACAGCCTTTGAAACCCTATGGAGCAGTTCTACTCTCTCCTATAGGGCTGCTATGGATCAGAATTGACTCAACATCAATGGGTTTTATTGGTTGGGATATTAAATTAGATTCACAGCCTGGAGATCAGAAAAATTAAAACCAAACTAAAGCAAACTTAGAACAGAGTTAAAATATTTTAGATAACTTTATTATTTAAAGTAGTAATAGAATTCCGGCAAAGAACTTATCAAAATTGTGTTTTAAGCTCTTCTACAGAAGGTCCATAGGTTTAGGCCATCTTGTGGCTGATTATACAATTTCCTTCCTTAGGTATCTTTGCAACCAAATTCTGCTGAGATTCTACAGCTTACATTTTTTAAAAGTTCCACCAGCACTTATTTTCCTAACATGTCTGGCCTAGCGAATCACTCATGTTAGGGCTTGAACTCCCACTGGACCTCTTTTAAAATGCAAACGTTTCTGAGGAGTAACCCCAGTCAAGTCATAAAAGTCTTTAGCATGAAAGTGTTTTCTGATCACTTGCCTCAGTAACTGGAAGGAATCCAACAGCCTGAGATCTTTGGATGTCTGCAAAGAGAAGGGAAAAATTAGAAAATCAGTATATACATGTGGGTGTGAAAAACAAATTTTACATGCCACGTGTTTTTGTGGAAGGATTGGCTGTATTATCTGGTGAAGAACTTTTTCAAAGAAGATTTCAGCCCCTTTCACACCTTCCCTCTCATTTCAAGTAACTACTCTGCTAATTCATAGCCCCTTTATGTAAGCTTCCCTGTTGACTTCCTCCCCTCCCTGGCAGAAGGCAGAGCCCCCTCTTATCTGTTCCTGAAACACTTTGTACAGATTGTTAATACTGTACTTATCTCACTGTATTTTATTCTGTTGCTTACATGTCAATTTCCTCCCCAATGGATTGTGAGTGGCTTAAGGGCAAGCAGACACATTTATCTGTGTATCACTAGCTTAAGCACATTTGATACATAGCCATCACTCTAAGAAAAGTTTGCTAAAAAGGAAAAGAATGAATTGTAAAAGAGACAACTTGATTTATACCATGATACTTGTTGGGGTTTAAAGGCATACAATAAATCTTTTCCGTATTCCAGAACAATTTTGGAGCCAATTGAGATATTGACAAAATGTCAGGCAGTTAGATCAAGCATCAGCTTTATTACTTTTAAAAACTAGATTGGAGGACTTAGCCTAGATGTTTGGCAATAATGGGCTTCTTCATGCTGAACTCCAGAATTGGGCATACTTGGTTCAGTGGTAGAATTTGCGCTTTCCATGTGAGAGATCCTTCCATGAGGCTAATGTACCTCAAGAGCAGCCACTACCATCTGTCAGTGGGGGCTTGCCTCTTTCTATGATGTTAAACAGGTTTCAGTGGAGCTTCCAGACTAAGGCTGACTAGGAAGAAAGGGCTGGTGATCTGCTTCAGAAAATCAGCCAGTGAAAGCCCTATGGATCACAACAGTCTGATCTGCAACAGATTATGGGAATGACGCAAAACCAGGGAGCATTTCATTTGGTTGTACATGGGATTACTATGAGTCCACAACCGCTGTTGTAGCTGACTCCATATCAGCTAACAACAATAACAACATCCACTTTGAAAGGATGGAAGAAAGAAAGTTACAGGGATTGAAGAGCAGAGCAGAATTTGAGGGCAATTTCAAGTAGGGAGAATAGAATGAGACCTCATACAAAGGATGACACATGGGCAAAGACTTGAAGGAGGTGAAGGAATTAGCTATACCAGTCTATACCAAGTGTTCAGAATCCGTGACTTGTACATTTAAGCTCCACTGGGAGAACTCTCCCATCCAGAGGTTAATTTTGGTGCAGTGAATCTATGAGATCTGGGGGAATCATGACCTATTATATACTGTCTCTTCTCTCAAAGAGAGGCTGTTCAAGTAATTTTGCCCTTTTGCAAAGTTAAGAAATTTGCAGTGGTGGACATCCTAGTCATCAGAGCTTGTTTGAAATGCCTTGCTTTCCCATGTAATTTTTCCAAACCTTTAACTTTTATTTTTGCCTTTTGAGCACCCAGGTTGGATTGAATGTGAGTCTGTCTAATGAAAGAATGTCTAAAAAGTCTGTTGAGCAGGCTTCTCTGGTCCTGGTCCATAGAGGCTCTTGCCACGCACATTGCTGTGGAATTGCTTAGGCCTGTATGACTGCTCCATTTCATCTGGAGAATTAACCTCAACATATCCCTGACCTGAAACAGCTGTTATTACTTCAGAAATATGAGCCTCTAGGGACCCAATGAAGACAAGTGTCTGCTCTTTCAAGAAATTCTCTTTCCTCAATGTTTAACTGTTCCAGGCAGGCCTTGAGTAGAATTTCTTTGTGCCACATCTGTTTCACAAAATTGAAATAGGCATATGTGCTTCATCTCCCTCTTTTCTCTTCTACTGCTTTTAGGGTGGGGTTGCTAGATAAAATACAAGAAATTCAGTTAAATTATATTTTCAGATAAGTAACAAATAATTTTTTTTAGTATAAGTATATCCCATGCAATATTTGGAGTACATTTATACTTTCATTGCTTGCCTGAAACTCAAATTTGACTGGGAATATTTTGTTTTTATTTGCTAAATCTGGTAACCCTATTTTAGGGGGTCTGCAATGAGTTTCTAAGAGTTTAAATTGCTCCGTTATTTGACATCTTTTTTTAACAATGTAAAGCTAATCCTATTTATTAATACTTTGTTTTTCAGTTTTTTTCCTTGTTTTCTAACACAAACATATATTTTCCTAACATATTTATCTAAATTTTGTCTCATGAGGTCTCCCATATGAGAGAGATGAAATCAGTAAATTCTGAGTTTTCCAAAAGCCTACTCTGTTCAAACAAATCATATCCAACTTCACCTTCCTGGGATAGATAATTCCATCCAGAAGGAAATCACCCATAACATCAGCATCAAGCTCTGGACTTGATCTTTATTGTTCTTTCTATCTTTCCTATAATATGCCACATCTTTGCTCAATCTTCCTTTAAAACCCTAGTTCCATAAATTTCTGGAGGATTTTCTTAGGGCAAAGCAATACTTGTACCATCAGATATAATGGTTTTTATCACTTGAAACTCACCTAAGAATGCTTTGAGTATTTTTTGTTGGTTTTCTGCTTTCTCCCCCTTAAATCTGTCCTGATTTTTTGGACAGTTGGTATCGTGTCCCCAGTCTTCAGTCTGTAGTTACCCAATTACTGTCACCCTGGACTCTCTATATAGCTTTAAAAGATCATATTCTCAGTAGTTTCCCTGACATATCCCCATTAAGGGATTCATTCTAGAATGTTCTCCAAAATTGTTTCTCCTCTTGTGTTAAATTTCTTTAGGCTCCTCTCACAATTGTTTGACCTGGTAACAACTAAACCATCTCCCACTTTTCTGCTTTCCTCTTTAAGATTAGTCAGATCTGGGTCTATCCATTTCCTTTTAATACCTGTTTCTCCCTACCTCCGAGATGCCATTTTCCTTTTCATATCTGTCTATTCTGTCCATAAAATCTCAGTGTTTCTCCTAAGGAAATCTCTCTTTTTTCTCCAAAATACCCAACCAGCTTTCCTTTATTTGTTTTTATTTTTCCACTGCTTCTGTTCTGATAATAAAACTGAAGCATACGTCTTTTCACACCAATTTAATTACTCCTGGATACTCTACGGAAACTCAATTCTTAAAGGCCAAGTGCTCCAGACAAAGGCTTTATTTCTTTTCTTAGCCTTTGGGCATGCAATAATTTCAACAACTTGTTTGTTATCTTTTTCAATTCCACCCAGAAGACAACAAATTCTCTTCATATTAAGGCTCCTCGTTGTTTTTCGTTTGTTTATTAATCAATGCACCACTCTTCAGTGGGTGAATCCCGAAGGAGGGGTCTCTGAATTATAAAGCCATGGACAGTGCTTGTGTAATTATCCAATTCAAAGGTCAAGGTCCAATTACAGTAGTTCAAACACTGTGACTAGCATCTTCAGGCTGGAAGAGACAGTACATCCCTGATAATATATCCCTGCCTGTACAAAACAACCACTTGCTTAAGAATAAAACTGCTGAGAACTACAACAAACCCAAAAGTCAAAATCCTGCCTGACCCACTTGTTGAAGCTGAAAGCCTGTGGCCACTGTTCCCAACAAAAACTTCTCCAGGTGCTATTTGAGTTACCAAAGTCCACTTTTTGTCTATTTAAGTTTGTAACTGATAAATCTGACATTGGAGGATGTGGCTTAAGTGTGTGGCTACAATGATCTTCCTAAGAATCAGCACACCTAGCCTCATATCATGGGGCCTACTGTTATAAAACTGAGGTGTTCAAGGGCAGAACAAAATGTCCCCAGGTAGGCTTTTGGAGGAAGAGGAGAAGGCACTGAGCTTTGCATCTATGTTCAGGTCTTCTTCAGAACTGACCAATCAGATAAATATTTCTACGTTCATGGAGACGATTAAAAGGGACCACAGAGCAGGAAGTTTAGGAGAAATTTCTCCTCACAGAAACCTGAGAAACGAGGAACAAGTGTGCCCCCTTCAACCCTGCTTTAATGGTACTTAAAACCATCCACCAGCTGCGACAGAAATCCATATGAGCCTATTAAGTCATGGTGAGACTGCGCATCAATACCTACAATGTCTCTTTCAGCATTGAAAGGCCAACTCAGAGAACTTCTCCTGATAAGACTCACATATCTATGAGGTACCATAAGTTCATGAGAATTGTCCTATTTTAACTTAGTTTAGTTTTCAACCCCCAATATTTTCTTATACTGAGACCCACCTTTCTGGTGTCTGACCAAAATGACTGCTGTCAAAACATATGATCCAGAATAACTTCCAAACCATGCCCACCAAGTAAAGGCTCCATCCAAAGCTACTATTAACTAATGAAGAAAAAGCCTCCCATAATTGAAGAACTCCATTGGGCTCTCTTTTATTATTTCTGGTCCCCAAGAATATCCACAAATCTGAAAAAAATTTCTCATCTTTTTTTATCCCTACAACCAAGTCATTGAATTGTACTTCTATTCTAGACATTTGTATATAATTGAGATGTTGGACAACTATATTATATAGCATAATCAAGATGCAACTGTATTTTCAGCTTCCTCTGTCCATAATCTTCTCCACCTATGATACTATTGGCCCACCCTGAGGTAATAAACAATTCTGTGATTGCTTTAAGTCACAAAACTCAGCCTCAATTTGGTAATGAGACTATCTCAGTCCAAAATATTGATCGATGCTTTGTCATTCAAACATAAGACTTTTCACCTTCCACCTCCACTCCATCTGTAGTTATCTGTTTGTCTGACTTCAGGTTAGAAGATGTGGTGAGGTTTTCTCACCCCTACCTCCTTCACCTTCTCTCTGACTTCCTAGCTACTCTTTCGGAGCCCCTCAAGATTGAAGAAGGAGCTGTGGAAGCTATAAGGAGATGGGGAAACTCTTATTTGGCTAGACGACTTGACTCTCTCTTAAGAGTGGTTTTTCTTTGAAGAATTCCTTGACTGGCAGAACCTCCTTTGGCTTTAGCAGATATATCTCTTTTTTAAGCATCCATGCAACTCCTTCTGCCAATCCTAGGAATCCAGCATTTACCACCAGTTTCTTGCCTGTGGAGTTCATCTTTTCCTTCAGGAAGCTATATTGGATAGGACCAAAGATGACACCACACCAGTGCACTCACACATCCCTTGTTCAGACAAACTCTAAGCATGCAGGCAGATCCCGATGGAGCCACATAGCCACCCATAACCTGCTGCACATGCTGTATTGACTCTCTAGGCATGAGTCATGCACCGGTCTTCTGTGCTTTCAGCTGCAGGGAATATATTTCAAGCTTTCTGAGGGTTTCCATGGAAGCCTTCCTCATGAAACTAGCATCATCCACCCACAATATGGGTACTTACAACATGGCAACAGCTATTCCAAAGAGATCTGTTCACAAACTCTCCTTCTCTTTCAACACTCTGATACCTTTTAAATCATTGATCCATCTAAGGAATCCAAAAATTGAAGAATCAGTATTTAGCTAGTATAGTAGAGTCATGAGCAGTTTAGAACACAGATCCTGGAGCCAAGCTGCCTGTGTTTGGATAACAGCTTTACTACTTACTAGCTGTGACTCAGGCAAATTACTTAATCTCTTTGTGCCTCAGTTTCCTCATCAGAGACAATGATGAGGATTAAATGAGTTAATATATGTAAAGCACTTGGAACAATGCCTAGCATCAATCAGTTGCTATTATTTTTCTTTGTAAATTCTGCATCCGTGATCTGGCATTGGAATATCACACCTATCGTATCTTGCTGCCTCCATTGAAATCTCTATATATAAGCGTCTGCTATACTTGTGAATACATCCAGTTCTTCTGCAGGCTTAACAGAAACCCACTTTAACCTGACCCTTTCATGTTCTGCCCCTACAGCATTGTATGGGAAACCAGAGTAAACCACTGAGGGCATGAGAAATTTCCACCTATATTAAGGTTGGCGTCACTACTTGGTAGAATAGCAATGCTGGCTGATCCCTGAAAAAACTGATCTTTGAGCTTAGCAATACATCTTACTACCTCCTTCAAGCCAAGTGGGGGAAGAGGAAGATGCCTAGAATATTCTAGGAAACTCCACCACAGAAGTTCATGGTTATTCTCTCTTAAGTGCCACCATTACTGTGACTCAGCTCCAAAGATTCTCTCTCCATTTCCAGTTTCATTTCTCAGCAAAGAGTGGACTCTACCAGTCTAGTTCTGGTCAGTCATCTGAAGACTAGGGTCATGGTGTTTTATATATCAAGGTCATTCTTAGAAAGAAGGAGTCCTTGTGCCCCAGACAAACCCCCAGGATGTGTCCACTGCAGCTTGGAGCTCAAGACCCTCCTGCACCCCCTTGTGGCTTCCTCTTTGGCTCTAATCTATGGTACCCTTGATTTTTGACCTGCTACAGTCCTGGATGCAAAACCACAAGTGATTTGCATTAGGTCCCAGTTATTATTATTATTTTTTTATTGTACTAGATAAAACTATACTGTGGCTTCAAAATGTTAACTAAAAGACACAGACCAAGCATCAAGAAGCTTCCTCTCAAAACTGTCAAATCAAATGTCCCATATAAAGGAACTAAGGAAGTGTATTAAAAGAACAATATATCACTTAGAACACCAGCACATTTCAAATGATTCAAGATCATTGAAATAAAGTTAGTATAAAAAGTCTCTAAAAGAGAAGAAATACTACTACGAGAATGTTGTGTTGTTGACTTTGCTGTGCTAGACTCTTAGCGACACTGTGAGTGGAAACCTTGGTGGCGTAGTGGTTAAGAGCTACATCTGCTAACCAAAAGATTAGCAGTTCGAATCCACCAGCTGCTCCTTGGAAACTCTGTGGGGCAGTTCTACTCTGTCCTATAGGGTCGCTATGAGTCAGAATCGACTTGACAGCAACGGGTTTGGTTTTTTAGACTCTTAGCTCCAGGGAGACAGGGACTCTGCCTCTGTTGCTCACATCTGTATCACCAATGCTGAGTCCAGTGCCTGGCACATGGAGATGTTTGGTAAACACTTGTTCCTTGAATGAATAAATTAATTAATGAATAGAAAAAGACTTCTTAAAAAAATGCATACACTTCTATTTTTGTTCTTTTATCTTCCATATTAAATGAAAAGGAAAAGTCATGAAGTTGATAGCATTTTAACTATGGTATATTTATGAATTCATGTTCCTTGGAGTTTACTGACAGACACATTAATAACTAAAATTTTGATGCACATGAAGCTATTTTTATATGTAGAATGTGTGTTATAATAAAAGTCCAGATAACATGTGGTACATTCTTACCCTTTTGGAAGATTCTTTGGTTTTATGATGGCAAAGAAAACTTAACCATCCAATTAGAACACGCTATTTTAAAACAGCTGTCAATTTATTTTTAAATTAGTATATAGATGATATATGTACTCAAAGATTATAAAATGGTATCTCTAATGTTGTATGTTGTTAGTTGCTGTCTAGTTGGCTCCCAGTCATGCTGACCTTATGTACAACAGAATGAAACATTGCCCAGTCCTGCACCATCCTAACAATCGTTGGTATGTTTGAGCCCATTTTTGTGCAGCTGTTGTGTCAATCCATTTCATTAAGGGTTTCCCTCATGTTCGCTTACTCTCTCCTTTACCACCAGTATTGTACAGGCTAAAGGAAAGATTACATTTTACATATTTTAATTGATGGTGGGTCTGCACAGTATAAAGTTCAAAAAGTCAATGTATCTACATTCTGTTTGTAAATTCATTTGTAACATTATTTATAACCGATGTCACCAAACCAGGCATTACTGTGTTATACTTTGTGTAAAATTTAAAGATTCCTGTAGTCAAAAACAAAGCCAAATACTGACTTTTTAATTTGAAAAGTGAAAATGTATGCGACTCTTTGTGCCGTTTGGCTGAATGCCCCAAGAGTGAATAATGTTACCTATCTGTTCACAGGTCATCACACGCCATATTTTATCAAGAACATATTTTCACCTACAGTATGTCACATGCATATCAGTTTACTGTCAAGCAAGATAGAACACATCATAAAGTGCATCAGTTCTTATTGCTCTCTTTTGGAGCTAAGCGCTGGAGATGACAGTAAACACGACAGCTTTTTGTGATCAGCAACATTTTTGCTGCCATCCTGTTATTAATAATACTTTGGTTAGACAGTATTATCAGGGATAATCCATGGCGGAACAATCTTTCTTGCATCATTGGCCACAAAATGATTTTTAAGCTTTTTCTGAGGCTTTTTGTTTGTCAGGATTTTTTTTTCCTTTGCCAAACTTTTAACTAAACTTGTTATAAAATTAACTGGGAAGAGGAAAAAAGGGAAAAGAGACTGTTAAAGATGAACCCTTTAATTCTTGACTCACAGGCTGTTAGCAACTTTTAAGAATCATAATGTGTAGTGAAGGATACAGTCAAGAATGAATGTGATAGGGAGGTAAACTTAAATAATCTGAAGGATGCAAAAATTATCTTTAATTGAATATACAATTACAACACTTTGGAAACTTATTATTGAGATGAATATTTCTGATGAGGTGAAATATGACGTTATTCAAAACATGGTATAATATATATTTAATAGCAATAATGACTTTTTGTGTTTTGAAAATAAATCAGTGACAGGCAGGAAGGAGTGAGCAGTTTTACGACTAGCCATTATCTAGATGTGTTTTCTCCTCCTAAGATCAATTGCAATGTTTATTACAAAGACATAATTTATATTTCTCGTGTTATGTATTATCTACACCATCACTAAGCAAAGTTCACTAGGTGGCCTGTTCCGTGGCTCACTGATCTCTCTGCATAGACTCCAGTGTTTAATTACTTAGTGCTTTTTAGTTCTTGTGAGACCTGGAACAGTTTGAAGGGAAAAAATTAAAAATTTTAAATGACTTTTACCTTAGATTCATAAAACACATTTCACTTTTGCCTTGTCCTAGTTCGTTTTATTTTATCTTCAAAAATCTCACAGGAATGAGTCTCCCCGGGTGTCATTTTCTACAGCATAAGGGTTATAAAATAAACAGATTTCTTATTTTCTCTAATCGTTTAATGCTTCAAGACAAGGTAAATAAATCTTGCTTTATTTTGTTCCATAAAATAGCTGCTGTATTTACAGTTTCAAATCTAAGCATTTTAGATACATTTTTTAGATTTCCTAGAACTCATTTAATCTAAAACTTAGCAAAATTTTCTTTTCTGTGATATTTTTATTCAGGGTGAGGGGACTATGAGAATTGAAGGAGTTTTTTTGTTTTTTTTAAGTCATAAACTGTATTCATTAGCTAATTTATCCAAGGATGGCATAATTTTGGAGCACCTTATGATTTCTCACAAATTACATGTCAAACTATCTGTTCTATTTTAAAAACAAATTAAAATCTCTAACCTTTAGGAATGCTTTAACAGATTGCTTAAGTGTTGCTTCAGATACAAAAATTTGTGTGAATATATGTTTGTGTATGTGTGTACATATAACTTTTACTAATATATATTAATTTTGAAATAACTAACACAAAAATACTTCACAGTGAAAGACTATGGGCATGTATATTTTACATATATATACTTTATATTTTTGTATATCATATATAATCTATGTTATTTCCTAAGTATGAACAAGTAACCAATTTGGCCAGTACTCTTCTTTGTGTGTGATCTAGATTACAAAACACATAAATCAACAAGTTAAATATCTTTAAGAATTTTGTTCCAGAATTGGTGTGCTTCCTTGTAATAGATAAAGAAAATTTGTAATCTATCCCTTTCCTTTGTTGCCTTGCTTCCAGGAACCAAAGAGATACATTGAATGCTAAGTCACAGTAAACATATAAATCTTATGATTAAGGTCTTTTCTTTCTTTTCCTTTTTATGGCCCTAAATATTTTTAATGTAAAATTAGTTTATATTTATCTTTTATTATAAGCCTAAAGTTCTTTTTAGGAGATAGAGAATGAGAAATAAAATAAAATGCCTATTTTTGTATACTTTATTAATTAGTTCAGTGAGAACTTAACTGAGCACTTGCTATGTGTACAGTTTTTTAGTAGGCACTTTATGTAGAATAAACCTCTTCTCATCTTTGGGAATAATCTGAATAAACCTCTTCTCATCTTTGGGAATAATCTATCCAGTTGGAGAAGAAAAACTTTTCAAAAGAATTCAACCAATGAGTAATTTTCTTCTAATATGCAAATATCTATAATAGCTGAGATTTTATTTATACTTGCTTATTTAGAAAACATTTATAAATAAGCATGCCAAATAGTAGCAACAAAAAAAAAAGAGAATAAAGTACCTTTTGGGACGCATTTGAAAGCTATTTTGTAAATTGTAGGATCATTAAATTGAGTAAATCATCAGAATTTTGGCTTTGGGCAACTTTTTTAATTTCTCTGAGCCTCCATTTATAACCTTCATCTATACAATAGGAAATATGTTACTGCTTCATAGGCTTTTGCCATTGTGAATTTTTTATATTCTAGGATGGATTTTGTATATAGTAAACATTATTTATGGCTATTTGCAATTTTAAAATAATTTATATCTTATAAAGTTAAAATTATTAACTTTAATAAACCTAGTTTTTCCATTTTTTTAAAGCTAATTATTCTACTTATAAATCTGGTAAGATTTAACACCTATTTTAAAACTGTATTTACAAACTTTGTTAATTTTTTTAAATACATTTGATTTTCTTAATTAAACCCTGAAAGCACTGCTGTATCAAGCAAAACCTTCCAAAGATTTAAACCACTTTTGTAAACGTAATTAATTAAATGTATAAATGTAGTAAATTTTATGTTCTCTTAAACATTACAATACTGTTGTTAACCAACTAAATAAAATTATCTTACATATTTTAATGAAAAATAACTCAATACTTAATTTCTCAACTACAAAATTTCCTTTGGAATCATAAGACTAGTCTATGAGAATCCCTAAGATGCCAAATTGTTTTGAATGTTGCAAGCATTTTAAAAACCATTTTAGATTTTTCCTACATTAAAAATAAAATTATGAGTGGTATGTGTTTGGTTTTCTTCATTATCTCAATTTTTAATCTGTAAACTTTCCCGGAATTAGGAAGACATTTCTACCCACTTCTTTTTACACAACCTTTAAAAACCAGTTGCCATTTTAAAAACCAATTCTGACTCATAGTGAGTTTGGCTAATTTTTGCGACATAGATCACCAGGCCTTTCTTTTGAGGTGCCTCTGAGTGGACTCAAACCTCCAACCTTTCAGTTAGCAGCCAAGCGTGTTAACATTTGAATGACTCAGAGACTTCAAATGGCCTTTACTACTGCAGTAATAAACAACCCACAAACCTCAGCGTTTATAACAAAGGTTTATTTTTCACTGCCATTACATATTGGCTGTATATTGGCTGGGGCTCTGTTCCATCTTCTCTTAGGAGTCCCGAGTTGTGATTTGTCAGTCTCAGGGCAGAGGGAAAAGAGTGCCAGTAGAACCATAGGCTTAGTTCTTAAAACTTCTCCTTGGCTCATATTCCATTGACCAAAGTGAGTCACATGGCCAAGGTTGACATCATTAGGGCAGAAAGTATAATCCTCCCATTGGAGGAGCCTGATAGGGAAAGATACAGGCAAATGCTGCAAGCATTTTTGATTAATCAATACATTCTACCACTTTCTCCCCCGAGAAATGTGTTCATATCCATACCTAGTTATTTCTTAAATGAATTAGCTGCAGCTCTCTTCTTTCAATAATTTCTTTACTGCATGACTGAATGCTAAATTCTTTTCATGCTTTTGTCAGGCTCCCCAGTCATGCTAATCACCTTGTTGTGAGGCTTAAATGAGATAGTGCGAATGAAAGCATCTACACATCCTTAGCAAATATAGGTAGGAATAAATTTTCTTTTTCTCTTGTTTCTGGCTTCTTTACTGATTGTTTTGCTTGTGTAGTTGTGTGGTTTTTGTGTGGACTCAATCATCTGAAACAAATTCCTCATGTAGGCATGGATGAAAGGAATTTTACCCTAGTACCAATTACTCTGAACTTTCTAGTCATCTCGGCCTCAGAAACAGGGTCTAGCATTCACCATTGCCTACACCTACTCCTCTGACTGATCTAGAATTTATATTTACATTCATGCAGCCTTTTTAGATCGGACTTTTTAAAGGCCAGATGACACTGTTTTTTCATATTGAACTAATTGTTGACAATAAGCAACATGAAAGTCATTTTCACGTATGGTTTTAAGCAACAAGTCATTCATCCAATTGTATTTACCATTTTTGAGTGTTGCTCTTCTCTCTGGAATTTGCTTATCAGCTGCTCACATGGATAGCTCCCTCTCATTCTTCAGATGTCCACTTAAATGTTACCTTCTCAGTGAGGTCTTCCCTGATCACTTCGTCTGAGAAGATGTATCAGTTAGCTATTGCTACAATAATGCTGCATAAAAAACAATCACAAAACCTGAATGGCACACAACAATAAACATTTACTTAGCCCAAACGTCTAGGGAATGGCGGGGGTATACTGATCCAGGTGGAGGTTGGCTCAGTGGCTCTATTAATCTCAATTGGGATTGTTCGTGTCTGGAAGTCAGCTAATCTAGGCTGCTTTTTAAGGCCTAGGCGCAACTGACCCACCATTACTTTCACCTGTTCTTTTGCCCAAAGCAAATCACACAGCCAAACACAACATCAATGGAGCAATGACATATATTCTTCCCATAGAAGTGGAGGGGAGAGAGTGAATATTTCTGAACAATGATTTACTACGATAGGTATGCCCTGTTATTTCCAATCAGAGCACCCAGGTTTGTTCCCTCCAAAGCAATTTTTTTTTTAACCAGGTTGTTTGATTTCTGTCCCTCCCCCCGGTTAAACTTTATATTAGATAAGGAAGAATAGACTATTTGGTGGTAACAAATTAAACCCAAAATCTTAGCCACTTGACACAATAAAAGTTTATTTCTCCTTCATGTTGCAGTTCAATGCAGGTTGGAAAGCCCTCCTCCATTGTAGATATGTCATCTGGGTCTGCACAGCTTACCAGGGAAAGAGAGAACCAAAAGATCCCATGGATACTTTTATCCAGGGCTAGGCCTGGAAATGACTTCTATTACTTTCATTTTTCATTGATTCAAACTCAGTCACATGACCTCAATCTAGCTGCAAGTGGGAGAGGGGCAAAAAAATCCAGTCTTCCCATGTGTCCAGGACAAAAAAAAAAACGGTGTGGTGAATACATAGCTTTCTTTATACTGAGGCAGTGAAGTCTTTGATGGAAAGATGTGTCTCTAGTCCCATATTGCTTGGCAAATAGAAGCTCTTCATTTGTTCAGTGAATGAATGAATGAATAATATCTGACTCCAAATCCCAGTTTTCATCTATGAAAAGAGAACAACGATACCTACCTAACAGAATTATCATAAAGACTAAAGAAACAATTCTTCTGGTAGGAAACTGTTTCAAGTAAAGATGTACTTCCTGTGGGCCTTCCTTAGTTATGACTTCACTTCTGTTTCAAAATTTATAAGAAATATTGTTATTGAATATCAATTATTGTTTGTAATAATGAGGAAAAAACTGTTGACTTATGCAAAGATGTGTGTTGATATATAAAGCAAGACTTAACGATGCATTACTTAAGGTATTAATAGAATGTGATCTAAAAAAGAGTCAAAGCAGGAGACCTCTAGAGCAGGGAAAAGGCAGAAGTGGCCCCATCTAGTCCAGAGTCTTCACTACAGATGCAAAGCATCTGTCTCTACCTGGGCCCCTCAGGCCAAGCAGTTCCATATTTGTCTATGCACCACCCCTCATACTCCCACTTCTCACACTCCCACCCCTGATGCTCCCACCCCTGTGTGCCATTCTCAGGGTTTAAGAGATTTTAAGAGGGGAGCAGATGCAAAAGAAATAATAAAAGCCTTATAGGGAGCCACAATCTCTGTTTCTCTCTCTCTCTCTTTTTTTTTTTTTCTCCTGTTTGTTTCTTACTGGCTTTAAGGTAAAACAATATGGATCAAAGAAACTTAAGTAATCTTGGTTTAGTTGACTGAAATTTAGTTAAAAATCAGTATAGTTTGTAAAATGTTTGGGGCATTCAAAGCACTGTCTGATCACTCAATCAGAAGTCTTCCATGAAATCCCCAGATTGTGATAACTGCCCGTCTTCTGTATTTCCCCAGCACAATATATGCGCTTCTGCCATATCATGTCTCAGAAGATATTTAAATCTACTTTTGGGTATCTGCCCCTTCTGTGAGGCTTATTTATTGAATCCCCAGAACCCACAGAGTCTGGATACCCAGAAGATCTTAGTTTCATACTAGGAGCTCTGTTTTCCCCTCTAGTTTCCTAAAGGTCTTTATATCTGGACTTTAAAGCTCTGCTTTTAAATTCGAATGACTCACATTGCCTCTTGAGACGACACCGTTTCATGCCACCCAGATGGCACAAGTTCATTGTTAGAATGTATGCTCTCATGCTTTCCGGCATGCCCTCTAACTGTGATTCTTGTAGTTTGGGCATCTACGAGATATGACAACAAATCCTGATGAATTTTCTGAGGACGCTAGTGGCCTTAAATATATAGTAGATTCTAAGTAACTCAAGCTAAATACGATTTCTACCATAATTCTTGGGTTAGTGCCTATTAAGTTTCTGTGATATGAGTGCCTGTACTTCATTAGCTCCTAGAACATTATTGGTATCAAAGAATCAAAGACAATTAGTTATCATCACAAAAATACCAAGAGAACGCTTACCATGTGACTGACTTTAAGTTTGTGAGCCAATTCAGTATCTATTTCAAAGCATTTTTGACAATTTCAGACCCCCTGAAATTTTCATTTATGAAGTGGTTGGAAACCCAAATCTAAAACTTTGGTATTATCAGAAGTACCCACTGTGCCCTCTGGATTCAAAAGGTTAATTTTAATGAATGTTTAAATACTTGCATTAGGCAATCTCATTTAAATATAATTGAAATGTAAAGCTGGAAGTTGTAGTACTTGGCATCCAAATCTGGCCTATTTACTATGCAGTCATAGCTCCATAGCTCGTGTGCTGTAGCAACACTTGTTAAGTATTGCAGTGTCTACAGAGTGATAAACACTGATTAGAAGCATAACTGAACCAGGTTCTTGCCCTGGGAGACCGGGCTTTAAGTAGGAACTTATACCCTAAGGGCTTTTATGTACTTTCCACTTTTGAGTAGCATGTCAAAGGAGGCAGGTCAAACTGAAATCAAATGCATCACAGACCCCAGAAAGATAGAGAACGTGTAGGAGCAAAGGGCTACAATGAGGAATAGTGCATCCTAATGAGAATTAGCTTCTACCAAATACCTCAAATGAGTGGGGTTCTTTTGTGTCACCATTTACATACAATGAAAGCACTGAGTGAGGAGGTTATATTTTAAGAATGTTGATTAAAAAACTGGAAGCCAGAAATACCACAAAACAAGAGGTATAGCCCAGCGCAAGAAGTCTTTCAAAAAGCTTTCAAACAATACATCTATGTATAAGCTCTGCCGATAAGTCTTTTCTAAATGGACTTTAACCTGGAGGCTCAGGCACTTGGCCAATGTACTATGTACCAACCGGGACAGTGATAGCATAGCACTGAAAAACAAAAAATTTTAAAATGTATTTTTCTTTTAAGCATTGTATTTTAAGTCATTTATAAAAAGGGAAGTATTAAGGCTGGTATTTTCCTGTCTATTTTAACCAAAGGTTACTTTTTTTTTTTTCTTTAATGTTGACCTTAAAAATGTGACAGTACCTGTGACTAAGTGTATTATGTTTCTTGTAAGAGAAAAATAAAATACTGTGTTTAAAAGTATGTGTGCCTCCCTAAACTTATCTCCCTGCTCTGAAAGGGTGCATATTGCACTAGCTATGTTGCCGCTGGCTGCTGTCAAGTTGGCTCCAGCTCATGGAGACCTTATGTGTAACAGAAGGAAACATTGCCTGGTCCTTTGCCATCTTCATGAATTTGGTATGTTTGAGTCCATCTTTGGGGCTATTGTGTCAATCCAACTCATTGCGGGTTTTGGCAGGGCCCAATTCCAGTGACTGGCAAGAAATAAGAGCAAGTCTACTTATTTTAAAAGTAATATAATACAAATATCTATTGTTCTAAATTTAAATGTATATTCCTTTCAATGTATTGAATTTAAGACAGGCATCAAGGAATGAGTCAGGGGAATTGACAAATATTTGGGGAACACCTAATTCAGGGGAAGGAAAGATGATGCAAAGTCATTGAAGAAGTATTCAGAGAAATAAAATCTGATAACTGGTCAATCCAGTATGTAAAAATTGTTATATACATATCATTCTGTATTAAACATGCTTCCTTTTAATAGTAAATTTTTGAACCTAGTTCTTTATTTTCAAATTATAATAAGTAATTGATCTTCTGTATGAAAAATCTTCAAATATTTAGAAAAAGTGATTATGTATTATTATGTTCTTCCATCAATTTCTTTGTATTTTGGGGTTTTTGTTTGTTTTGTGATTTTTTTTTTCTAATATGTATTATTGTTAAGCTGTGTCTCCCTGCATTTGTGAAATTGAAGTAATTTACATATTAAATTTTTACATTTATTCAGTAACTTGCATCCTATTTGTTTCAATCCACTTTCCTTTTTCAATATGGGAAAATAGGTTATAGCAAAACTTTGTTTTCATTAATGCACAGTGACTCCTGGTGATCACCACTTTCTTCCACGTATTCCAACATCCATTCTGCACTTTTTTAGCAGGAATTGGTGTAAAAGTTACTAGCCTAACACTTAACTTAAGCTTTTCTTGTTTTCAAAATTTGGCTCAACCTTTATAACTCTCCAATTTTCTACCACTTTTCCAAGTCTCCTTTTTCTAAAAAAATAATATTGGCAGTGGTTTCTTGATCACGTCTGTTAGCTCTTTACTCTTGATCTAGCTACAATAATAATTGTAATAATAAAATGCAAAATGAATGGTGTAAACCAGGTTGTTGGAAAACATCTCTTAAGGATGCAAATTGTTTTCAAGCACTTTATAAGTACTCATTTATCTATAAACGCTTGGTACATGAATGATAACCACTTATCTGTTCAGGGGATAGATCCCAAAGAACCTCTATTTGGACAATATTTTACTACCTTTATGCTATTATTACATATTATTGATATTCAACATGCTGTTGCAAATTATAAAAAGAGAATTTCTTTTAAAACATTTCATAATTTAGAGTCTTACAGGTTAGAGTAACCTTCACCCTTAATTATTCTGAATTCGTAAAGTTTTATGTTCTTACCATTACATCTTAAACCCTCAGTTGGCCAATTCCTAGTGATGATTAAAACAAAGGAAAGTGCTTTAACATTGCCAGTTATTACATGTGCAGATAGAATCATAGCTTCATTTACTCAATGTATTATAATTAAAATAGTTGAACTGAAAATACTCATATGTATTTGTAACAATAAAATTTATTTTAAAAAGTGAGTTCCACAGGACTAATGCAGATACACACATTTATTTTACATTGAAATGTGTGTTTTATGCATTTATAAGCCCATGACAGGTATGGGAAATAAAGAAAATGATACATTAAAATTATTCACTAGAATACTAAACGCAAATCCTTTATAAAATCCAAGAATCTCTATATGATTATAAAATATGTAAATCGAGACTGTAGGAAATCTCCAATATCAGGGGAGAGGAGCCCCTAGGCCAGTGTAGAGTCAGGCAGAGCTCATAAGGGGAAACTTTGTTGTCATTATTCTTTAGTGCAATTTTCCAATCAAAAATTTAAAAGAATCAAGAAAATATTCAATATCTGCTTAATAAAACCAACTGTACATAGCATGGAAACCCTGGTGGCATAGTGGTTAAGTGCTATGGCTATTAACCAAAAGGTCAGCAGTTTGAATCCACCAGGCATCCTTGGAAACTCTATGGGGCGGTTCTACTCTGTCCTACAGGGTTGCTATGAGTCAGAATCAACTTGATGGCAACAGGTTTATGGGTACATAGTATGACTTAGACATTAAAATTGTTCTTGAAATGAGGACTCTAAAAGATATTTTGGAAAATAAAAACTATGGTGAAAATATATAAATAGCAGTTAAAATGCTAGAGATTATAAGTTTATTTAACTGATGCAATTATTTACTTATATGAAATGTGCAGTATTATAACTAAAGCTTAGCAAATGGTGTGTTTAGGCTGAAGTAATTTTCTGATAGCAAATGTATTATTAAAATGAGACTGATAACAAAAGTATTATTAAAACGAGATCGAAATTAGGATTTCAACATGGTGAAAAGGCTATTACTTGCCTGGACCATTACTGATAAAACAAGGGAAAATACATTTTATATTTATTATTTAGTTCTTAGGAATAAACCAGGCAAGACAGAAAATCACTATACACAGCTTTTTCCTTACAGCTATTGAAGTGTTGCTTTAAGAAAGAATGCTGGGCAACTGTATCATGTTTTTGTTCCACACTGGATTGATATACCCACAACTCCAATGTTTAAAGTGGTAGTGTTTGTGGATTTGTTCTGATAGGATGTGTAACCTGACAATTAGAAAAGCTTCTGATTAAGCTCTTCACATTTCATTCTTGCTTATTTTTGTTCATTTAGATGCATTTGTCAATTTATAAGTGCAGTTAATTAAAACTTTTTAAATTTTCTTTTTTTTTTTTTTAAAGGAGCCCGCTACATGAAAAAAATGCAAGTCAAAGTGGTCACAACCTAGAAGTCTGCAGAGACAGGAATAACTAGCAAGTAGCTACTATGTTATTTTACTATGCTTAAATATACAGACTACAGGAGTGTTCTGGCAATTTTACTTAGTGATGAACAAATAGTCTGCAAATCTTAAATTTATTCTTAGCGGCATTTGTGTTACCTTATACCACAAAAATAATTAGGAAAAAACGGTAACTATGGATTTCAGGAGACTCATACTCTGTTAGTACTAACGACACGATTTCGGTCAGAAGTATGAGTTTAAATATTATCTCTTTTTTCAGGTCTTATTCATAAAGCTCCAATTCAATAATGTATTCCTTCATTTAAAAAAAAAAGAGTAAATGAAGCTCCCTAAATATGTCTTGTGACATATTTAATCACTAGGTAAATGTATTAATTTCTCTCATAAACCATTAATAGAAATGATTTTATAATCATACTTTTTTTTTAAAATATAGGGAAATTACATTCACTTTTGAAGCTTACATCTCAAAATTTCAAGGTGACAGCAAATGAAATCCAGGCACAAAGCAGGAGCTTTCCATCATCAGTACTCCCTGACATTTTCAAGAAATGAAGCAGGAGGTTCAATAATAAAAGCATGTAATGTATTGGTGAATGGATAAAAAAGGACTTAAGAATGTAGGAAGGGTAAATAAGATTATCTGAATGGCAAGAAGAACCTTTGAAAATCTCATTGCTCCATATTAAAGTGGTTGGACTTGACTCTTTGTCCTCAAATATCTTGAATATTTAAATAGGATCAGAGAATGTTAAAGCTAAAAGAATTTTTAGAAATTAGTTGCGTCAAATCCTCCATTGATATGGATAAAGGAACCAGTTTACAATTAGAAACCAATTTGACAAGTTAAAAATCACATGGATACATAAATTCATATATATAGAAATACATACATATGCAGATATTTTCAAGATAAATTTAGTGGAATTAGTTCTTAATTTAAGAGATATTTTTCAACAGTGATGATTGCTAAAATATATCTGCAAACAGAAATGTATAAAAAATGATAACAGTATCCATATTCAAAATATTTTAGAATGGTACATAAATATTTTTATGTTTAAAATCCTATAAAAATTTCTATAACTACAGAAAATGTGTAAAATGTGTTTTAGTTACTTAAGAGTACAGTAAAGAATTATATAAGCTAACAGAAGTGTCTTCCTTTTGAAACTTTTTTAAGACTTTATGAATGACAATTAAGTTGTGAATGATAAATACCTCAGATATAAACACTATCAAATATTTATGCAATTGGAATCACACATTTTGATAAGAAGAAAGCTAAACGATAACTCAGTAGAGTCTGAAAACATTTTATAAGGTAAAATATTAACCCTTAATAGACTTGGTTTATAAATTTAGGCTTTTTATCTTAGATTGTCTTAAAGTAATACAGGCTTAGAGTACACAGTGGATATGAAAGTATCTTCAAAATTCAAGGCTTTTAGAAGAGTTCATCTGAGCTGTCTTCATATTAGGAGACCTGGTGGCACAAAGGTTAAGTGCTCAGTTGCTAACTGAAAGGTTGGCATTTCAAACGTATTCAGCAGCTCCACCGGAGAAAAGAACTGGAGATCTGCTCCCATAAAGATTACAGCCTAGAAAACCCTACAGGAAGTTCTACTCTGTCGCCTGGAGTCACTATGAGTCTGTATCGACTCCACAGCACCTACCAAGAACAACAACATCTTTATCTTGAAGGACAGAAAACTGTGAAGAGGTATTTAGAAATACTTTGGTCATAACCAAGATTATTTTTAGCTTAGAAGGAAATGAAGAAGATCATACGTTAAAAAGTATTGAAGAATTTCAAAGAAGACTTAGAAAAAAAGGGAAAAAAAATCTGGTAGCAGTATGGAGACTAGCTTGTGTGGGAGAGAGTCTGGGGGTGGGAGACCAGTAAAACTGATGTTTGCAGCAATTTGGTGGGAAAATGTAGGAGTCCAAATAAAGAGGCTACAGCACAGATGGAGAGGAAGATTTTGATTTGAGAGAAATATCTTCTTCACTGAGGTCTACAGAAACTCGGTTTATATAAATAGGTGATCCCATTATTTGAGATTTAAAACATTAAAGGAAGGGCAGTTAAAGTGATGGAGGATGTTAAAATGATAACATAAGTTTAGAACCTGAAATTCAGGCGCCTCTCACATAGCAAGATGGTGGAAATACAGAACTGGAGCCCTATAGATGGGAGATAAATAGCCTTGATTCATCTGAATAGAGATTGTGGTCAAAGCCACCAGAATCTGATCAGTTAGAAAACATATACAGAGAGGAAGGGGAGCATTTCCACAGGTAGAATCCTGAGGATCACCGATATTCAAGGGGCAAAAGGAGGAAGAGTTATCAGCCACAGAAACTGAATAGTAAGAAGAGGAAAATTAGCTTCAAATATTTTTGTTTTCGTTTGTCTTTTAAGGAAGCAGAGAGAGTCAAAGAGATCAATAGTGTTAAATACTGCTTAAAGGTCTAGGTGGAGGATGCCTGAGGCAGAAAAAGCTTAGAACACTGCAATTAGTCAGTCACTGAGAATCCTAATAGAAATAATTCAACTTTGAAGGCCAGATGGAATTATGAATTATTTTCTAGATAGTGTCTTTATTATTTACCTTATCTAGTATCTATATCAATCCCAATGATAGAATTCTGTTTTTCAGATTTATTTTTGGATAGTTTTATTGTTCTGTTTTGTATTACTTCAGATTTACTTATTCTTACTATACCATCAGTAATTAACACCCCAAAATTTCCTATAATTTGAATCACTAATTCAACTTACAGACCATCAATTGCTCATATGCAAGTTCAAGTTGAAACTGAAGAAAATTAGAACAAGTCCATGAGAGCCAAAGTATGACCTTGAGTATATCCCACCTGAACTTAGAGACTATCTTAATAGGTTTGACACATTGAACACTAATGACCGAGGACCAGATGAGTTGTGGAATGATATCAAGGACATCATACATGAAGAAAGAAAGAGGTCATTAAAAAGACAGCAAAGAAAGAAAAGACCAAAATGGATATCAGAAGAGACTCTGAAACTTGCTCTTGAACATCGAGTAGCTAAAGCAAAAGGAAGAAATTATGAAGTAAAAGAACTGAACAGAAGATTTCAAAGGGCAGTTCGAGAAGACAAAATAAAGTATAATGACATGTACAAAGAGCTGGAGATGGAAAATCAAAAGGGAAGAACACACCTGGCACTCCTCAAGCTGAAAGAACTGAAGAAAAAATTCAAGCCTCGAGTTGCAACAGTGAAGGATTCTATGGGGAAAATATTAAACGACGCAGGAAGTATCAAAAGAAGATGGAAGGAATATAGAGTCATTATACCAAAAAGAATTGGTAGATGTAAACCATTGCAAGAGGTAGCATATGATCAGGAACCAATGGTACTGAAAGAAGAAGTCCAAGCTACACTGAAGGCACTGGCAAAAAACAAGTTTCCAGGAATTGAGGGAATATCAATTGAGATGTTTCAACAAATGGATGCAGTGCTGAAAGTGCTCACTCATCTATACCAAGAAATTTGGAAGAGAGCTACCTGGCCAACTGACTGGAAGAGATACATATTTACGCCTATTCCCAAAAAGGTGATCCAACAGAATGTGGAAATTATTGGACAATATCATTAACATCACACACAAGTAAAATTTTGCTAAAGATCATTCAAAAGAAGCTGCAGCAGTATGTTGACAGGGAACTGCCAGAAATTCAGGCCGAATTCAGAAGAGGATGTGGAATCAAGGATATCATTACTGATGTGAGATGGATCCCGGCTGAAAACAGAGAATACCAGAAAGATGTTTACCTGTGTTTTACTGACTATGCAAAAGCATTCGATTGTGTGGACCATAACAAATTATGGATAACATTGTGAAGAATGGGAGTTCCAGAACACTTAATTGTGCTCATGAGGAACCTATACACAGATCAAGAGGCAGTTGTTTGGACAGAACAAGGGGATACTGCATGGTTTAATGTCAGGAAAGGTGTGCGCCAGGGTTGCATCCTTTCACCATACCTATTCAGTCTGTATGCTGAGCAAATAATCTGAGAACCTGGACTATATGAAGAAGAAAGGGGCATCAGGATTGGAGGAAGACTCATTAATAACCTGCAATGTGCAGATGGCATAACCTTGCTTGCTGAAAGTGAAGACAACTTGAAGCACTTACTGATGAAGATCAAAGACCACAGCCTTCAGTATGGATTACATCTCAACATAAAGAAAACAAAAATCCTCACAACTGGACCAATAAGCAACATCATGATAAACGGAGAAAACATTGAAGTTGTCTAAGATTTCATTTTACTTGGATCCACAAACAACACCCATGGAAGCAGCAGTCGGGAAATCCAAAGACGCATTGCATTGGACAAATCTGCAGCAAAAGACCTCTTTAAAGTGTTGAAAAGCAAAGAAGTCACCTTGAAGACTAAGGTGCACCTGACTCAAGTCATGGTATTTTCAACTGCATCATATGCATGCAAAATCTGGACAATGAATAAGGAAGACCGAAGAAGAATTGATGCCTTTGAAATGTGGTGTTGGTGAAGAATATAGAATATACCATGGACTGCCAAAAGAATAAACAAATCTGTCTTGGAAAAAGAACAACCAGAATGTTCCTCAGAAGGAAGGATGACAAGACTACATCTTACATACTTTGGACATGTCAGGAGGGATCAGACTCTGGAGAAGGACATTATGCTTGGTAAAGTACAGGGTCAGCGAAAAAGAGGAAGACCTTCAATGAGATGGATTGACAGTGGATACAACAATGGGCTCAAGCATAACAATGATTGTGACCATGGCACAGGACCGGGCAGTGTTTCGTTCTGTGGTGTGTAGGGTCGCTATGAGTCGGAACCGACTGGACAGCACCTAACAACAACAAAACAACATTATAACTTAATGTACCTTTCTTAAGGTACTAGTGGCACAGTGGTTAAGAGCTTGGCTGCTAACCAAAAGATGGGCAGTTCGAATCCACCAGCCACTCCTTGGAAACTCTATGGGACAGTTCTACTCTGTCCTATAGGGTCACCATGAGGTCAATGAATCAACTGGAATGGGTTTGGTTTTTTTGGTTTTCTAAAGGAAATACTATTCTTGGGTAATCTTATCAAATATATATGATATATGTATTAGTGCATTTACTAAGCTTATAAATGACTTCCCACATTAGGTTGACAAATATTGTATTAGCCTGACAAATAAGCATTTCAGTCAGTACTTGACATAAGCTTATTGCCATCCAGTCGATTCCGACTCATAGGGACCCTATAGGACAGGGTAGAACTGCCCCCTAGGGCAGTTTCCAAGGGGCAGCCAGTGGAATACAACTGCCAACTTTTTGGGTAGCAGCCGTAGCTCTTAACCACTATACCACCAGAGCTCCACCTGGCATATAGCAGGTTTTTACAAGTAATTATTAAATGAATGAATAAATCAGTGATTCCCTCTCTTTGGGTCATTCCCACATTCTTTTTAACGTGTTATTACATCACGTAGGCTTGCCATAGGGTCCCTATGAGTCGGAGTTGACTCAGCAGCAATGGGTGGTATTGTATCATCTGCTTGCAGAAAATACACTCAGATTTATTTGACAATCCCAGAATCCTTAAGAGGGCTAAGAGAAAAATGATATCGTTTAACAGTAAGATTTTCTTCCTGATTTTCATTAGTCTTATTTTTGCATTTCTTGCCCTGCAATCAGGGCATAAATGCCACCAAATCTTAGACTTTTTTTTTTTTTAGTAAGGGATTACTTTTAAATCTTTGTATTGCTTTCTCCCCTATGTTCCACAATAAAAATAGCTTTACTGTGTATTTTTCCAGGTTATATAAATAATGCATGCTCATTGTGAAAAACTCAGATAATTTACAAAAGTGTAACAAAAAAGTAAAAATCACTTGAAAAACCACTCAACTGCGATAAGCATCATTAACATTTGCATTCCTTATGGATTGACCCTTTTATCATTATGCATGGCATATCTTTTTGCATCCTTCTACTTTCAACTTTATTTGGTTCTTATATTTATAGTCCCTTGTAAGCAAAATTTAGTAGACTGTCTTTAAAAATCTAGTCTGATAACCTGTATGAGAAATGAGATGGGTGGGATCACAACAGACACAACTGAAATTAAAAGAATCATAACAGAATACTATAAAAAATTGTACGCTAATGAATTTGAAAACCTAGGGGAAATGGACAAATTTCTAGAAACTCACTACCTACCTAAACTAACACAAACAGAGGTAGAACAACTAAATAAACCCATAACAAAAGAAAAGATTGAAAAGGTAATTTAAAAACTCCCAACAACAAAAAAAGCCCCAGCCCAGATGGCTTCACTGAAGAATTCTACTAAACTTTCAGAGAAGAGTGAACACCACTTCTACTAAAGATATTTCACAGCATAGAAAAGGATGGAATACTCCCAAACTCATTCTTTGAAGCCAGCATAACCCTGATACCAAAGCCAGGTAAAGACACCACAAAAGAGAAAATTACAGACCAATATACCTCGTGAACATTGATGCAAAAATCCTCAACAAAATTCTAACCAATAGAATTCAGCAGCATCAAAAAAATAATTCATCATGGAATTTATACAAGGTGTGCAGGGATGGTTCAACATTAGAAAAACAATCGATGTAATCCATCACGTAAATAAAACAAAAGACAAGAACCACATGATCTTATCAATTGATGAAGAAAAGGCATTCAACAAAGTCCAACACCCATTCCTGATAAAAACTCTCAACAAAATAGGAATAGAAGTGAAATTCCTTGGTATAATTAAGGGCATTTATACAAAGCCAACAGCCAACATCATCCTAAATGCAGAGAGTTTGAAAGCATTCCTCTTGAGAACGGGAACAAGACAAGCATGCCCTCTATCACCACCCTTATGCACCATTGTGCTGGAGGTCATAGCCAGAGAAATTAGGCTAGAAAAAGAAATAAAGGGTAACCAGATTGGTAGGGAAGAAGTCATAGTATCTCTATTTGCAGATAATATGATCTTATACACAGAAAACCCCAAAGAATCCACAAGAAAACTACTAGAACTAATAGAAGATTTCAGCAAAGTATCAGGATACAAGATAAACATACAAAAATCAGTTGGATTCCTCTACACCAACAAAGACAACTTCAAAACGGAAATTACCAAATCAATACCATTTACAATAGCCCCCAAGAAGACAAAATACTTAGGAATTAATCTAACCAGAGATGTAAAAGACCTGTACAATGAAAACTACAAGACACTACTGCAAGAAACCAAAAGAGACCTGCATAAGTGGAAAAACATACCTTGCCCATGGATAGGAAAACTCAACGTTGTGAAAATGTCAGTTCTACCCAAAGCGATCTACATATACAATGCAATCCCGATCCAAGTTCCACCAATGTTTTTTAATGAAATGGAGAAACAAATCACCAACTTCATACGGAAACATAAGAGGCCCCGAATAAATAAAGCATTACTCGTGAAAAAGAACTAAGTGGGAGGCCTCACACTACCTGATTTTAGAACCTATTATACTGTGACGGTGGTCAAAACAGCCTGGTATCAGTACAACAACAGATACATAGAGCAATGGAACAGAATTGAGAATCCAGACATAAATTCATCCACCTGAGCAGCTGATATTTGTCAAAGGCCCAAAGCCTGTTAATTGGGGGAAAGACAGTCTCTTTAACAAATGGTGCTGGCATAACTTGATATCCATCTGCAAAAAAACTGAAACAAAACCCATACCTCACACCATGCACAAAAACTAACTGATCCACAAAATGGATCGAAGACTTGAATATAAAATTGAAAACGATAAAGATCATGGAAGAAAAAATAGGGACAACGCTAGGAGCCCTAATACATGGCATAAACACAATACGAGCCATAAGTAACAATGCACAAGCAACAGAAGAGAGAGTAGATAAATGGGAGCTCTTAAAAATCAAACATTTATGCTCATCAAAAGACTTCACCAAAAGAGTCAAAAGAAAACCTACAGACAGGGAAAAAAATTTTGGCTATGACTTATCTGATCAGCGTCTAATCTCTAAAATCTACAAGATACTGCAAAACCTCAACAACAAAAAGACAAATAGCCCAATTAAAAAATAGGCAAAAGATATGAACAGGCACTTCGCCAAAGAAGATATTCAAGTGGCTAACAGACACATGCAAGAAATGCTCACGATCATTCGCCATTAGAGAAATGCAGATGAAAACTACTATGAGATATCATCTCACCCCAACAAGGATAGCATTCATCCAAAAAACATGAAATAATAAATGCTGGAGAGGTTGTGGAGAGACTAGAACACTTATATACTGTTGGTGGGAATGTCAAATGGCACAACCACCTTGGAAATCGATTTGGTGCTTCCTTAAAAACCTAGAAATAGAAGCACCCTGCACCATACGATCCAACTATCCCGCTCCTTGGAATATATACTAGAGAAATAAGAGCCATCACATGAATAGATACATGCACAGCCATGTTCATTGCAGCATTGTTCACAATAGCAAAAAAATGGATACAGCCTAGATGCACATCAAAGGACGAATGGATAAACAAATTATGGTATATCCACACAATGGAATACTACACAACGATAAAGAACAACGATGAAGCTGTGAAACATCTTATAACATGGAGGAAACTGGAACTCATGCTGAGTGAATTTGGTCAGTCACAGAAGGACAAATATTGTGTAAGAACACTATTATAAGAACTCAGGAAAAGGTTTAAACACAGAAGAAAACATTCTTTTATGGCTACAAGGGTGGGAAGGGAGGGTGAGGGTTATTTACTAACTAGATAGTAGATAAGAATTACCTTAGGTGAAGGGCAGGACAGTACACACTACAGGGGAAGTCAGCACAACTGGACTAAACCAAAGCTAAGAAGTTTCCTGCATACAGTCAAAGACTTTGAGAGACAGCATAACAGGGGTAGGGGTCTGGGGACTATGCTTTCAGGGGACATATAGGTCGAATGTCATAACAAAGCTTATTAAGAAAATGTTCTGCATCCTACTTTGATGAGTGGCATCTGGGGTCTTAAAAGCTTGCAAGCGGCCATCTAAGATGCATCAATTGGTCCCAACCACCTGGAGTAAAGGAGAATGAAGAACACCAAAGACACAAGGAAAGTATTAGCCCAAGAGACAAAAAGGGCTATATAAACCAAAGACTTCATCAGCCTCAGACCAGAAGAACTACATGGTGCCCGGCTACCACCAATGACTACCCTGACAGGGAACACAACAGGGAGTCCCGGATGGAGCAGGAGAAAAAGGTGGGGTGCAGAACTCAAATTCTAGTAAGAAGACCAGACTTAATGGTCTGACTAAGACTGGAGGACCCTAGAAAGCATGGCCTCTGGATTCTTTATCAGCCCAGAAATAAAACCATTCCTGAGGCCAAGTCTTCAGACAGGGATTGGACTGGACTGTGGGACAAAAAATGATACTCGTGAGGAGTGTGCCTCTTAGCTCAACCAGATACAGTAGACTAAATGGGTAGCTTCTGTCCGGAGGTGAGATGGGAAGGCAGAGAGCGTTAGGAGCTGGCTGAATGGACATGGGGCATCAAGGGTGGAAAGGAGGAGTGTGCTGTCACAGTATGGGGAGAGCAATTAGGCTCATGTAACAGTGTATGTATAAATCTTTGCATGGGAGACTAACTTGACATGTAAACTTCATTTAAACTACAACAATAAAAAATTTTTTAAAAATCTAGTCTGATAATTTTGAGCATTTACTTGAAGTATTTGGTCCATTTAATTTTTCAGCATTATTTTGTATGTAT
Source organism: Dugong dugon (assembly GCA_030035585.1). Lineage (NCBI taxonomy): Eukaryota > Metazoa > Chordata > Mammalia > Sirenia > Dugongidae > Dugong > Dugong dugon. Next base: position 99,200,968 of record CM057462.1, read on the forward strand.
GTTAGTCATATGCTTTCCTGTAAACTGTATATTTATAGCTTTTGTCTTTTTTTTAATAGCGGCTTTTTCTTATACACTTATTACTGTCTCTGTATATTGTGTGGAGTGATAAAATAGATAAATAGCTGCCATTGAGTCGACTCTGACTCCTGCTGACCTTATGTGCAACAGAACAAAATATTGCCTGGTCCTGTGTCATCCTCACGATTGCAGCCCTGTCTGAGTCATTGTTGTGGTGTTGGGCTAATCTATCCAGCCGAGGCCGCCCTTTCCCTCACTGGCCCTCTAGTTCACCAAACATGATGCAGTGATTGATCCCTCTTGTTGATGTGTCCAAAGCAAGCGAGTCAGACAATGTTCTGTTGTGATCCATAAGGTTTTTATTAGCTACTTTTTGGAAGTAGATGGCCAGACCTTTCCTCCGAGTTTATCTTAGTCTGGAAGCTGGTATTTGAACACGGGTGGCATAGTTTTCAGCATCCCAGGAACCCACAAGCTACTACCCCACTATGAAAAACTGACAGACAGGTGATAGATATTACATATACCAGCCCTTTTTTCTTTCAAATGCATTGCACATATAATTTCCCCAGCTAAGGCTGGGCTAAAATCCCATCTGTTTATGTCAGCTTTTGACTTTTTTTAAAATTATAAGAGGCAAAATACATTTTTTTTTTGTAATGGAATCATCTATTTTGATTTATGCCATAATTCTTCTATATGTAATTTTCATAACCAGTTTCCACTGAGTTAGTTCTGACTCACAGCGACATCATGTGTGACGTAGTAGAACTGTGCTCCATAGGTTTTCAGTGGCTGATTTTTCAAAAGCAGATCACCAGAACTTTCTTCTGAGGCACCTCTGGGTGGACTGAAACCTCCAACCTTTCAGTTAGCAGCCAAATGCGTTAACCATTTGCACTACCCAGAAACTCCTTATTTAATTTGTAATGATATTTTATTCTCTGGAATCAGTTGGGTAGTTCTTAACAGATTATAATAACAGAGGGAATATCTTGATTATTTAATTATTTTTGCCTTAATTAATTTATTATCATGGAAGATCACTTTTGATGATTAGGAAACATTTTATGTCTAGAGTAGAATGCCTAGATAATGTCACGATTTTATACAACTATCCTGAGAATGATATTTCTTAGATAAGAGATGCCAATAAACAAAAGATAATACAACCTCATCTGAGACTTAACCGGTTAACAGAAAAAAAATCTCAATATACCAAGGAAGAAGAATGCAGGAAGTTTTTATTTTTCTAATAATACATAAATTACCAGCACTAATCTTTGGTTATTTCTTACCTTCCTCCATGTTTTACTGGATTGCTTCCATGAATTACTAGCAATAATATTTGGAAATAAAAACTTCCATATTTATTACTATTCAGATCAGTTGATATTAGAGACACTCCCTCACACACACACACTCTTTACAAGTTACAGTGTGTGATTGGCATGTAGAGTAGCACATATATATAAGCAATGGTAAGTGGCAGAGTCTAGTGGTTAAAAATGCAGGCTCTGGATTTGCATTGTCTAGTTTAAAATCCCAGCATTACTATTTATGGCTGTGTAAAATAGAGCATCTTACTTATCCTTTCATTGTCTCTGTTTCCTCATCTGTAAAGTGGGATAATAATTATATTTGCCTCATTAGATTGTCTAGGTGTTGGGGAAAAAGTAACCAAAAACCCAAACCAAACCAGTTGCTCTTGAGTCGATTCCAACTCATAGTGACCCTACAGGACAGAGTAGAACTGCCCCATAAGGTTTCCAAGAAGCATCTGGTAGATTCGATCTGCCAGCCTTTTATTTAGCAGCCACAGTTTGCCATAGCTCTTAGCCACTGTGCCACGAGGGCTCCAGGGTTTTTTTTTACACTAGAGTTGATTTATTCAACTGTTTATTGAGCATTAGGTGCTGGGGATACAGCAGTGAATAAAAGAGGCAAAATCCATACCTTTGTGTGTTTGTGTATTTTGTGCGGGAAAGTGATAGGGTTACAACTATGAAAGATGACTCCTGACAACCATGTGAGAAATGGATTGGAATAAGGATAAATAGGAGACATAGAAATCAGTCTGGAGGCCCTTCCTACCTGGAGATGAGAAGTCACAGCACCAGTACTTGTGGATGGCAGATAGACCCACAAAAATTGTACAATTATGTGATTCCTGAATTTTTGTAAATAAAATAATTCTGATGCACTGTGGGAACTTGCTATTTTTGAATAAGCCCCCTTGAATTACCTATTATTAGCTATTCATTTATTTGGTTTATATGCTTGGTTTCTTTAAAGTGAGATAAGTCTACATAATTAAAAAAAGAAAAAACCTTACTAATTTCAAACCATTTCCAAGTGTGTATCCTTGTGAAAGTGCATCGGTCATTGTGTGAATAACCTGAAATCAATAACCAATTACTACAGGGTGCATGTGGCATTTATGTGCACAGAAACTCAAGATCTAAAGAATCGTATTGTTGACAAGATTCTTCAGAGCCTGTATAGGCACTAAAATGTCAGCATGAAACTAAGGTGCCTAAATGTTATCAATATTATGACAGGAAAGAAAATGATAGAAATGCTGAAGTGAGTCATGAAGTGGTCAGGAGAGGAGAGGGAAGCTGGCGGCAAGCAGAGAGGTTGGCACAAACTGTGCTTGACTCCCAAGGCTGTGATGAGCAGAGCAGAGACTGCTACCAGCTGCACACCCCAGCCTCCTGGCCAGACCTGTGCTGCTTTGGTGAATCTCTTCATGCACCAGCAATCTGACTTCTGTGCCCTGAGGTGTTCTGAGGCTTGGTGAGGTGTGCTGTTCTCTGCCGGACTTCATTCTTAAATGTTCAGTGCTGAACAAAAAGCCCAGTCACCAGCTGAGGTCTGGAGAGCACTTTCTAGCTGGAATTTAGAACTTAGGTTAGTTTTTTAAACCATATCTGGAACCATAAACCTAGAGAGGAAAGGAGGGGCAGGAGAGAAGGAAATGGATATTTATTCAGTAACTTCTATGTAGTCCAGGTACACTGATACACACATTTCCTCATTTAACCCTTATGACATCTCTATAGGAGAGAGGAGAAATTGAAGTGATAGCAAGCTGTTAAGTGACTTTTCCATGGTTACCACAGTTACTAAAGGGAAAATCTGTATTACAATCTATTTCTATGTGACTCAAAGGACCATTTTCTTTCTGCTATACCACAAGAGGGAAAGAGTTTGCTTGTGAGAAATTGGATGGAGAGAACATAATAAAATTTTACCACCATAATAAAACATCTATAGAGTCATAGGTTTATGAAATAGAAAAGAAATAGAACACCTTCTTAAAGCAGTAACAATAGAACAATGGCAATAACAGTATCGGTGCCATTGAACGTGGCACCTTTACAAGCACTCTGGCAGCAGTGTTGAGGGTGGATTGGTGAGGATCATGGCAGGTGGTAAGGAAAATGGTTAGGAGGCGAAGCCCATGGAATACTCAGGGAGCAATACCAAATGGGTTTCTGAAATGCAAGAAAAAGGTCTGTGCTAAAGATGTGGATTCAGGAGGTTTTACTATGATGGTGGAATGTAAAGCCAGTGGTGTAAATGAGATTTCCCAGAAAAAAAAAATACAGAGCAAGGAAAGAAGAAAACTGAGAGCAGAATCTTGGTGAAGTCCAAATACTATAGAGAAGTAGGAAGAGGACCAGGATAGAGTGGGTTCACAGAAACAAAAAGAGGAAAGGATGCTAAGAAAAATAAAAGGGTCAACAGAGTTATTAGATAGAAGCTACAAAGAAATTAGGGCTTATGGAATCTGGTGGTTAAGATATTGTTGGTGACATGTGGAATAACTTCATAACAGTGGATTAAGGAATTGAGTGTGTCTTAGGTTGGGTTCCTTTGAAACAGGCTCTGATGTAAGATTTGGGTGTAGGAGGATTCTTGGGGAGTGCTCTGAGGAATAGAAACAAAAAGAGTGAAGAGAGCAGGATTGGGTAGAGAGACAAGTTGAGCCACAATGAGGTTGTAACAGAAACCTCAGTAGAGCCTATTGGTAGCTGTGGAGCTGGAAAAGCCTCTCAGAATTACGCTAAAGTGAGGCAAGGAAGAAAGCTCTTATACCATCATCAACCAGTCACTGGAGGCACGTATCGTGATTGAGGTAACTCCCTTCGGTAAAGGGAGTGCCCAGAAGGAAATGCACCTGTGAGTAATAGGCAGCTTTCTGACAGCCAAGAGAATTAGTGGTTCTGTCCTGCAGAGTATCGGGGCTGGGCAGCACCCTACAATATCCTAGAAGAGTAGTTATTGTTGTTATTAGGTGTTGTAGAGCAGGTTCCAACTCACAACGACCTCTTAGAAACATTGCCCAATCCTGCACCGTCCTCAGATTTGATGCTATGTTTGAGCCCACTGTTGCAGCCACTGTGTCAGTCCATCTCATTGAGGGTCTTCCTCTTTTTCCCTCTCCTTTACCAAGCATGATATCCTTCTCCAGGGATTGGTTCCCCTTGATAACAAGTCTAAAATACATGAGATGATGTCTTGCCATCCTCACTTCTAAGGAGCATTCTATTCTGGCTGTACTTCTTCCAAGACAGATGTATTCCTTCTTTTGGCAGTCCATGGTATATTCAATATCCTTCGCCAACAGGGTGATTCAAAGACATCAATTCATTGGCCAGCTTTCGAACGCATATGATGTGATTGAAAATACTATGGCTTGGGTCAGGTGCACCTTAGTTCTCAAAGTGACATCTTTGCTTTTTAACACTTTAACGAGGTCTTTTCCAGCAGATTTGCCCAATGCAATATGTTGTTTGATTTCTCGACTGATGCTTCCACGGGTGTTGATTGTGGATCCAAGTAAAATGAAATCCTTGACAACTTCAGTCTTTTCTCCATTTATCATGATGTTGCTTATTGGTCCTGTTGTGGGGATTTTTGTTTTCTTTATGTTGAGGTGTAATCCATACTGAAGGCTCTAGTCTTTGATCTTCATCAGTTAGTGCTTTAAGTCCCCTTCACTTTCAATCTTAGTCTGGAAGCTTCACTGAAACCTGTCCACCATGGGTGACCCTGCTAGTATTTTAAATACTGGTTGCATAGCTTCCAGCATCACAGCTACACACAAGCCACCACAGTACAACAAACTGACAATTGGTGACTAGAAGAGGAGACAGTGGAGAAAATAAGTGTGAAGGGTGAGGCTACTTTTAAATAATTTGTTGTACGGGATGTTATTGCAGCCACTATTCCTCTCTTCCAAATTCTTCCCCATCACCATCTTCTTGCCAGCCTGACTCCTTTACTGCCATATTTTCTTCTTAGATAGATGCTTCATTTATCTTTTTGTCCTCTATTTAAGTAGATCCCTTTTCCTATGTTGTTCTCCATGGATTGCTGCTCTTAGTCCATCTTGTACATGGGAACGGATGCAAGCCTAGGTGGATTGGTATGTTGTTATTGTTAGGTGCTGTTGAGTCGATTTTGACTCATAGCGACTTCACATAGCAGAGTAGAACTTCCTCATAGGGTTTCCTTGGCTGTAGGCTGTAATTTTTATGGAAGCCGATTGCCAGGTCTTTCTCCCATGGAGCTACTGAGTGGGTTTGAACTGCTAACCTTTCAGTAAGCTGCCAAGCACTTAACCAATTGTGCCACCAGGGCTCCTTAGGTGAATTGATATAGCCATCCCCATTAATACATGCTTTGTGAAAAATTACCATCATTTACAGAATTGCTTTTCCTAAATCAATTGCCATTAGAAAAAAGGCTTTCCATGGGGCTTGAAGTTAAAGAATTTAGAAATTAGAAATTAAAAATCAATAATTGATATAATCATTGCAAGTCTCTCACTGCACTGGAGAGTCTGGTTTTATATATTTAATGTGAGGCCTTACATTTTCTTAAAAGAAGATACTAAAGAAACCAACTGAACAAATATAAATATGAAACCATACTATAATCTCATACTCATGAATATAAAAACAGGTTAAATAAAGGCTGTTAATCATTTTGGTGATTATTAATTTATGGCAGCTCCAAGTGTGGGGATGGTGTGAAAATAGTTCTTGGGAGGGATTTGAGTCAACGTGAACTTCTATTATCATGTCAACCACTTTTATCTGCCTGCATCATGTTCCCTGTAGGTGCTTAATGCAACATCAAGTGTCTCTGGCAGTCACCTGGCATGTGTATTTACTGGCAGTTTTATTACTTTTTTTCAGAACATATAAAACCTTGATTTTTCCTTTAAAAAATATCATTGGAATAGTTTAATACTTAAGGTATATTGGTGTCAGGCTTTTGGAAACCGTGAAGTTCTACTAAATACCCACCTGACCAAAAAAAAAAGCCACACACACATAAACGAAACAAAACAAGCAAACAAAAGTCTCGTACAGTTTTATTGAGTTCTAGCTATAAACTGTTTGAAAAAGGCAGATTTGTTCTTGCTTTGCAAATACCAAATAAACACAAAAAAAAAAAAAAAAAAAATCAGTCCCATCTGTCAAATTGCCTGGAAAATGCATTTAACAAGGAATGAAGCTACATTAAAGGCCATAAAATATGCAGCAAGGGAAGGAAGGATAAAGCCATCCTGCAGTTTATTGGCTTTACCTACTGTGCAGTGTTCTCCTTGTGAACAAGACAGATTGGGCAGTTACTGCTACATCAAAATATCTGCCGTTATGGAGATAGCAAGAGAGTTGGGAAGAGAATACTAGACTCCAGATTTCAGCTACTTACATGATTATTAGCCAAGGAGATGTGAAACTTAATTACATTTCCTTTCATTTGAAGAAAGCAGGTCAACTATTTTGCTAGGGAAAAAAAAAAAAACCCAAAATTTATTTGTAATCATGTAGCCTGCAACTCCATTATAATTACCAATGTGACAAGTGAAAAAGTGAACTTTGACTCAAAGTTTTGCAGCTATGCTCAAGGGAGGAGGAACAAAATTCTAAAGGGTATGCATATAAGTTAGATAATGACATTGGTATAAATTCACTGTTGTTTTATCAAAATGTGGAACCAATGCAAGAAAATAGGCTCATTTGGAGGATATTAACAAAAAACAAACCACATCTACTTAGTCTTCTGTAAAAAGAGATGTGATAAAATGGTAGAAGGACATCCTTTTCAAGGGAATCTTTTACTTGGATTGTAATTTTGAAAGATGTTACTTTGCTATCAAATAACAAATTGGAAAAATGGTAGCTGGGACAAAATGTTCGCTGCTATACTTATTCATAGTGGTCTCCATCTGTTAATGTTAGCAAATCTAGCAAAGGATTCTCTATTGATGTATTTTGAACACAGAAACATAGTGTCAGATGTTCTGAGAAGTTTATAAATAATTACAAAATAAGAACTACATTATTTTAAAAATCTAGTTTACTATTAGTAAGAAGTTATTATTGGGTACTTTTAGTGCCTAGAAAACATAATAAATAAATAAACATAACAAAATAGAAAAATAATCCCTTAAGTGCAAAATCTAATTTGTAGTAGCAATAATCAGTTGATTTTAAAAACACTGACTTTCTTTATAAAAGTCTGAAACATAACTTGAAAAAGAGATAAATTGCTTTGTTGTTGTTGTTGTTTAAATAAAGAAAACATTTAACACCATGGCAGGTAATCAGAGTTTTAGAAGTTTTATATCTATATATATATGTATATATATATATATACTTAATGGACAGTGTTATCCAATCTAATAAAAAATAGAAAACATATACAGAGCTAATTGTCCAAATAAAAATGCGTACATTTATGACTAAAATATGCAATCACTGAGAATTCCAATGGTTTTGGATAATCAAAAAAAAAAAAAAAAAACCACTCAAAAGCTTAAATAAAGGATTTGGATATTTTGTCCCAAGTTAGGGACTATAAAATCACTAATTACCTTATTTTAAACTTCTGTATGTTAGTCTTCTCTTTTGAGGGAATGCAATAAAGATTATTTCATACTGACAAACCAAGACAATAATCTACTGAAGATTCAGTTTTAACAAAATCTAATTATGGATCCCTCTACTGAAGAAGATATAGACAATTTCTGCAGTGCTCAATTGGGCTTAGTATATACTTTCAATATTTTGACTCAAAAATTTGAAACATGGATAGTTGGTTTAATCTCCTTTTTGTAAACAAAAATACTTTATTTTTCTTGAACTAAAAAATTACATGTGAATGAAGATTTGAGTGTAGCCAACGTGGGCCTTTGAAGATACATGTTTGTCAAAACATACTTCTATAGAGTAAACCACCTTTTGTAAATGTGGCAAAATATATATATATAACAAAAATACGCCATTTTAGCCATTTTAAGTGTACAATTGAGTAACATTAATTGTATTCACAATGTTGTGCAACCATCACCATTACCTACTTCCAAAAGTTTTTCATCACCCCAAAAAGAACTTAGTATCCCTTAAGCAATAACTCCTTATTTCCCCCTCCCCATTCCATAACCACTAATAAACTTTTCTCTCTATGCACTTGCCTATTCTATGTATTTCATATGCTGGCTGGCCTGGTTGCACAGTGGTTAAGTGATTGGCTGCTATTTATAAATGAGGAAACTTTAAATAAAAAGGTGAAGTTTTTGACTTAGATCAGATAGCTACTTAATGGCAGAACTGGGACTAGAATTTAGGTCTTCTGACTCTTAATCCAAAGCCCTTTAGTGGAATTCTGGCAAGATTCCTGATGATACTTGATGTTCCCTGTTAGACATGCAATTAAGCTCAAAATTGGCCCTTGTTCCACTTCTCTGGGTACATGCCCTTCTTCAGATTCTATGAGATGGCACATAATTCACCCAGAGACAGAGAAAAGAGTGTGAAAATTAAGTCAATAGAGTATTTTTGTTAAGTAGTTCAAAAAAAAAAATAAAGGGTAATAACATGATTACATTATCTGTTATTTCCAGTCCATCTTTCCTTGTTTGCATTAGCTGGATGCCTGATTTAATCTATCTTAGGTGCAAGTGATTTCCAGTTTATTTTAGATTTTGTTCCTGAATAATGGTGGAAAATTGTTGTAAATCGGGGCCACCAGCATAAGTCTTTGTAACTTTCCACTGAGTTCTGGCATTTTATATGATGACAAACATTTCTCTTCTTTAAGCCATTCTTGGCTAGCACTAAAATACTCTTCCACTTATTTCTCAACACTACACCAGTTTTTATGCAGAGAAAAAAATGCCTTTGCTAAAGTTGTCTTTGGTTCAAAGGCAATTAGTTTTACTGTATCAGATTGTGCATCCATACAAGCCATTTTCTATATCAGAAATCAGTCCATCATGCTTTCTTATCATTCTTAATTTCACTGGTGTACCACTAAACCACCAAGCAACTCTGGTAGGCTTAGTATTTCTTGGTGCAGTCTTTGTTGGTGTTGTTGTTAGGTGCCATCAAATTGGTTTCAACTCCTAGCAACCCTATGTACAACAGAACGAAATACTGCCCAGTACTGCGCCATCCTCACAATCGTTGTTACGCTTGAGCACATTGTTGCAGCCACTGTGTCAATTCATCTTGTTGAGGGTTTTCCTCTTTTTCTCTGACCCTTTACCAAGCATAATGTCCTTCTTGACGGACTGATCCCTCCTAATAACATGTCCAAAGTATGTGAGACAAAGTCTCACCATCCTCACTTCTAAGGAGTATTCTGGCTTGTCTTAGTTATCTAGTGCTGCTATAACAGAAATACCGCAAGTGGATGGCATTAACAAAGAGAAGTTTATTCTCTCACGGTCTAGGAGGCTAGAAGTTGGAATTCAGGGTGCCAGCTCCAGGGGAAGGGTTTCTCTTTCTGTCAGCTCTGGGGGAAGGTCTTTGTCATCAATCTTCCCCAGTCCAGGAACTTCTTAGCCCAGGGACTCCAGGTACAAAGGACACAATATTGTCCTGGCTCTTGTTTTTTGGTGATGTCTCTCTGCTTGATTCTCTGTTATATCTCAAAAGAGACTAATTTAAAACACAACCTAATCTTGTAGATTGAGTTCTGCCTCATTAACATAACTATCGCTAATCCCACCTCATTAATATTATAGAGGTAGGATTTACAACACTTAGGAAAAATCACATCAGATGACAAAATGGTGGACAATCACACAATACTAGAAATCATGGCCTAGCCAAGTTGACACACGTTTTTTAGGGGAACACAATTCAATCTGTAACATGGCTGTACTTCTTGCAAGACAGATTTGTTCATTCTTTTGGCCGTTCATGGTATATTCAATATTCTTGGCCAACACTATAATTCAAAGGCACTTACCGATGATGGTCAAAGTCTATAGCCTTCAGTATGGATTACACCTCAACATACAGAAAACAGGGAGACAGGCCATGATGGCAGAGTACTCAGACACTTCTGTGGTCCCTCTTACAACAAAAACCAGAAAAAACAAGTGAATCGTTTATATATGACAATCTAGAAGCCCTGAACATCAAAGGAAAAGTTGAGGAATCAGACTGAGCAGCAGGGGAATGGAGAGATGGTTCAGAAGCAGCAAGAAATTGCCAGACCTGACCTGGCAGAAGCAGGCAACCTTCAGGTGGGATTGGCTGCGTTGGTTCCTGGGCCAGCTTCAGCAATTGCCATGTCCCCTTGCTCAGAAGTAGGACCTGTCACGTGCTCTGAGCCAGTCTCCCAACCTTGAAGAGGGAACAAATTAACAAACAGGAAAAAATCATCTGCCAGCTCCCCTAAGCCAGGAACTTAGGATAGGCACAGCTCCTTTGCCTAGGCACAGGCATAAGCGGTCCACAGACTTTGAATGCCTTTCACCTCTGCATAGACCTGAGTGGGCCCATTTCAACAGCATAGGCCCTCAGAGGCACAGTACAACGGGGTATATACCTGAAGCCTAACTTCAACTACATCAGCTATATGGTGGAGTGGGAAGTTTGTGACATTTTACACCATTTTGCCCATTAAGCCGGGTCTTCACCTACCCACGTCAGGGGCTGAGGACTGGTGGCTCCACCACGCCACCTAGCCACCTGCAACAGGGGTCCAAAAATAAGTGGTGCCTCCCAGTCCTTACAGCCAACAGCACTGGGTGCCCGTAGTCCAGCTGCAAAACCCACTAACCTACACACCCTAGGGAACAGGGACACACTTTCTTCCCAGACACTCGAGGGCAGCCATCAGCCCCCTGCCTTGCTCAGCATGTGACCCCCTACTGCAGCCAGATACCTGAGCCTACACCAATCACCCAGCCAATCTAGAACTGTAGAAGAGAGCCTGCACCACACACTTGGTGACTGACTACCTGGACTGGACACCTGAGCTGAATCCATACAAGAAAAGTAAACGACCTCCTGGGCTCACCTACTTAATAACAGATCTAACCACCTCATGACAGGACGTTAGAGCTTCAAAGTCGCCAATAATCAAACTAGCTAACACAAGCAGCCTATGTGGGCATATCAAAACAAAAAGCTAGGACACAGTAAGCAAACATAAAATAAATAAATATAATAACTTATTGATGGCTTGTAGACAATAGTCAATATCAAATCACATAAAGAGGCAGACCATGATTGCTTCAGCAAGCTCCCAAAACAAAGAATCAAGAAATTTTCCTGAGGAAGGGAACTTCTTGGAATTACTGTAGGAAGAATACAAAAGATTGTTATACAGAACTCTTCAAGAGATCAGGAAGGAGATCATGCAAAACCCAGAACAAGCCAAGGAACACACAGACAAAGCAATAGAGGAAATTAAGAAGATTATAGAAGAGCATAATGACAAATTTAACAGGCTGCAATAATACAGAGACAGCAAACAGAAATCCAAAAGATTAACAATAAAATTTCAGAATTAGACAACTCAATAGAAAGTCATAGGAGAAGAATTGAGGCAATGGAAGTCAGAATTTGGGAGACTGAAGATAAAGCACTTGACACGAACTTAAATTTGAGGAAAAATAAGATAAAATAACTTAAAAAGTGAAGAAACCTTAAGAATTATGTGGGCTCTATCAAGACAAATAACCTACGAGTGATTGGAGTACAAAAACAGGGGGATAACAGAAAACACAGAGAGCATTGCTGAAGATTTGTTGACAGAAAACCTCCCTGATATCGTGAAAGATGTGACGATATCTACCCAAGATGTTCATTGAACCCCGCATAAGGTAGATCCCAAAAGAAAGTCACCAAGACATACTATAATTAAACTTGCCAAAACCAAACATAAAGAGAATTTTAAGAGTGGCTAGGGATAAACAAAAAGTCATCTACAAAAGAGAGTCAATAAGACTAAGGTCGGACTACTTGGCAGAAATCATGTAGGCAAGAAGGCAATGGGATGACATACATAAAGCCTTGAAGGAAAAAAATTGCCAACCAAGAATTATATATCCACAAAATTGTCTGTCAAATACGATGGTGAAATTAGGGCATTTCCAGATAAACAGAGGTTTAGAGAATCTGCAAAAACCAAACAAAAATTACAAGAAATACTAAAGGGAGTCATCTGGTTAGAAAATCAACAACATCAGATAACAACCCAAGACTAGAACACAGAAAAGGGCAATCAGATATCAACCCAGATAAATCAAAGCTAAAACACTGAAAATACAGAGATGTCAATATGTAAATGATGACAACATTAAAACAAAAAGGAGGGACTAAAACATGTAGTCATAGATCTTTCATATGAAGAGAAAGTCAAGGCAATATAAAGAAATAAAAGATTGGTTTAAACTGAGAAAAATAGGGGTAAATATTAAGGAAACTAACAAACCTACACATCAAAATAAAAAACAAGAAAAACATAAAAACTCAGCAAATACAAAAAACAACAATGAAAAAGATGAAAAGAAAATACATAAAGAAAAATGACTCAGCACAGAAAATTAAGTGGAACAAAGAAACTGTCAACAACACACAAAAAAAGACATCAACATGACAGCACCAAACTCATACCTATCAATAATTATGCGAATGTAAATGGACTAAGTGCACCAGTAAAGAGACAGAGAGTGGCCAAACGGATTAAAAAACACAATCCGTCTATATGCTTCCTAAAAGAGACACACCTTAGACTTAAAGACACAAACAAACTAAAACCCAAAGGATGCAGAAAAATTTATGAAGCAAACATCAATCAAAAAAGAGTAGGAGTGGCAATATTAACCTCCAACAAAATAGACTTTAAAGTAAAATCTACTACAAAGGATAAGGAAGAACACTATATAATGATTAAAGGGTCAATACACCAGGAGGACATAACCGTAATAAATATTTACACACCCAATGACAGGGCTCCAAAATACTTAAACTCTAACAGCATTGAAAGGAGAGACAGCTCCACAGTAATAGTAGGAGACTTCAACTGACTAGTTTTGGTGAAGGACAGAGCATCCAGAAAGAAACTTAATAAAGACACAGAAGATCTAAATGCCACAATCAACCAACTTGATTTCATAGACATATACCAAACACTCCACCCAACTGCAGTCAAGTATACTTTCTTTTCCGACACATATGGAACATTCTCCAGGATAGACTGCATTTTAGGTGGTAAAGCAAGCCTTAACAGAATTCAAAGCATCAAAATATTACAAAGCATCTTTTCTGACCATAAAGCCATAAAAGTAGAAATCAATAACAGAAAAATCAAGGAAAAAAAAATCAAACACATGGAAACTGGACAACATCTTGCTCAAAAACTACTGGGTTATAGAAGAAATTAAGGATGGAATAAATAAATTCACAGAATCAAATGAGAATGAAAACACATCCTACCTGAACCTTTGGGACACAGCAAAAGCAGTGCTCAGAGGTCAGTTTACAGCAGTAAATGCACACATCCAAAAAGAAAAAAGGACCAAAATCAAAACATTAACCCTACAACTTGAACAAGTAGAAAGACAGCAGCAAAAGAAGCTCTCGGGAGCCAGCAGAAAGGAAATGATAAGAATTAGAGCAGAATTAAATGAAATAGAGACTAGAAAAACAACTGAAAGAGTTAACAAGACCAAAAGCTGGTTCTTTGAAAAGATCAACAAAATTGATATACCATTGGCCAAATGGACAAAAGAAAAACAGGAGAGGAAGCAAATAACCTGAATAAGAAATGAGATGGGTTTTATCACAAGAGACCCAAATAAAATTAAAAGGATCATAACAAAATACTTTGAAAAATTGTACTCCAACAAATTTGAAAACCTAGAGGAAATGGACAAATTTCTAGAAACACACTACCTACCTAAACTAACACAAACAGAGGTAGAACAACTAAATAAACCTATAACAAAAGATGAGTCTGAAAACATAATTAAAAAACTCCCAACAAAAAGAAGGTCTGACCCAGACAGCTTCACTGGAGAATTCTACCAAACTTTCAGAAAAGAGTTAACACCACTAATACTAAAGGTATTTCAGAGCATAGGAAAGGATGGAATACTTCCAAACTCATTCTATGAAGCCAGCATAACCCTGATACCAAAACCAGGGAAAGACACCACAAAAAAAGAAAATTACATACAAATATCCCTCATGAAAATAGATGTAAAAATCCTCAACAAAATTCTAGCCAATAGAATTCAACAACAAACCAAAAAAATAATTTACCATGACCAAGTAGGATTTATACCAGTTATGCAGGGATATTTCCACATTAGAAAAAAAATCAGTGTAATCTATCACACAAATAAAACAAAAGACAAGTACCACATGATATTCTCAATTGATGCAGAAAAGGCATTTGACAAAGTCCAACACCCATTCATGATAAAAACTCTCAGCAAATTAGAAACAGAAGTGAAATTCCTCAACATAATTAAAGGCATTTATACAAAGCCAACAGCCAACAGCCAACATCATCCTAAATGCAGAGAGTCTGAAAGCATTCCCCTTGAGGAATGGGGACCAGACAAGGATGTCCTTTATCACCGCTCTTATTCAGCATTGTGCTGGAGGTCCTAGCCAGAGCAATTAGGCTAGAAAAAGAAATAAAGGGCATCCACACTGGTAAGGAGGAAGTAAAAGTATGTCTATTTGCAGATGATATGATCTTATACACAGAAAACCCCAAAGAATCCACAAGAAAATTACTGGAACTAATAGAAGATTTCAGCAAAGTATCAGGATACAAGATAAACATACAAAAATCAGTTGAATTCCTCTACACCAACAGAGAACTTTGAAGAGGAAATCACCAAATCAATACAATTTACAGTAGCCCCCAAGAAGACAAAATGCTTAGGAATAAATCTAACCAGAGATGCAAAAGACCTATACAAAGAAAACTACAAGACACTATTGCAAGAAACCAAAAGAGACCTGCATAAGTGGAAAAACATACCTTGCTCATGGATAGGAAAACTCAACATTGTGAAAATGTCAATTCTACCTAAAGCCATCTATCTACAGATACAATGCAATCTACTCCAAGTTCCAATGGCATTTTTTAATGAGATGGAGAAACAAATCACCAACTTCATATGGAAAGGGAAGGGGCCCCAGATAAGTAAAGCATTACTGAAGAAGAAGAACAAAGTGGGAGGCCTCACACTACCTGATTTTAGAACCTGTTATACCGCCACAGTAGTCAAAACTGCCTGGTACTGGTACAAAAACAGATACATAGACCAATGGAACAGAATTGAGAATCCAGATGTCAATTCATCCACCTATGAGCAGATATTTGACAAAGGCCCAGAGTCCATTAATTGGGGAAAAGACAATTTCTTTAGCAAATAGTGCTGACATAACTGGATATCCATCTGCAAAAAACTTGAAACAAGACTGATACTTCACACCATGAACAAAAACTAACTCAAAATGGATCAGAGACCTAAATATAAAATCTAAAACAATGAAGATTATCAAATAAAAAACAGGGACAACGCAAGGAGCCCTAATACATGGTGTAAATAGAATACAAACCATAAGTAACAATGCACAAACACCAGAAGAGAAACTAGATAACTGGGAGCTCCTAAAAATCAAACACTTATGCTCATTAAACAACTTCACCAAAAGAGTAAAAAGACAACCTACAGACTGGGGAAACATTTTTAGCTATGACAAATCCGATCAGGGTCTAATCTCTAAAATCTACAAGATACTGCAAAACCTCAACAACAAAAAGACAACCCAATTAAAAATGGGCAAAGGATATAAACAGGCACTTCACCAAAGAAGACATTCAGGCGGCTAACAGACACATGAGGAAATGCTCACGATCATTAGCCATTAGTGAAATGCAAATCAAAACTACAATGAGATACCATCTCACCCCAAGAAGGCTAGCATTAATCCAAAAAACACAAAATAATAAATGTTGGAGAGGTTGTGGAGAGACTGGAACACTTACACACTGTTAGTGGGAATGTAAAATGGTACAACCACTTTGGAAATCGATTTGGCACTTCCTTAAAAAGCTAGAAATAGAAGTACCAGCAATGATCCAGCAATCCCACTCTTTGGAATGTATCTTAGAAAAATAAGAGCCATCACATGAATAGATGTATGCACACCCATGGTCATTGCGGCACTGTTCACAGTAGCAAAAAGATGGAAACAATGTAGGTGCCCATCAACAATGAATGGATAAACAAATTATGGTATATTCACACAATGGAATACTACACAAAGAACAATGATGACTCCATGAAACATCTCATAACATGGATGAATCTGGAAGGCGTTATGCTGAGAGAATTTAGTCAGTTGCAAAAGGACAAATATTGCATAAGACCACTATTACAAGAACTCAAGAAAAAGTTTACACACAGAAGAAAACATTCTTTGATGTTTACGAGGGTAGGGAGTGAGAGGGGTATTCACTAACTAGATAGTAGACAAGAATTATCTTAGATGAAGGGAAGGACAACACACACTACAGGGGAAGTCAGCACAACTGGACTAAATCAAAAGCTAAGAAATTTCCTGAATACAACCAACCAGTTCGAGGGACAGAGTAGCAGGAACAGGGATGTGGGAACCATGGTTTCAGCGAACATCTAGGTCAGTTAGCATAACAACGTTTACTAAGAAAATGTTCTGCATCCCACTTTGGTGTGTGGTATCTTGGGTCTTAAAAGCTTGCAAGCGGCCATCTAAGATGCATCAATTGGTCCCAACCCACCTGGAGCAAGGGAGAATGAAGAACACCAAAGACACAAGGAAAATATTAGCCCAAGAAACAGAAAGGGCCACATAAACTCGAAACTCCATCAGCCTGAGACCAGAAGAACTAGATGGTGCCTGGTTACCACCAATCACTACCCTGAGAGTGAACACAACAGAATCCCTGATGGAGCAGGAGAAAAGTGGGGTGCACAACTGAAATTCTAGTAAAAAGACCAGACTTAATGGTCTGACTGAGACTGGAGGAACCCTGGAAGACATGGCCCCCAGACTCTCTGTTAGCTCAAAACTAAAACCATTCCTGAGGCCAACTCTTCAGACAAAGATTAGCCTGGATTACAAAACATAAAATGATACTTGTAAAGAATATGCTTCTTAGCTCAAGTAGATACATTAGACTAAAGGGCAGCTCTTGTCTGGAGGCGAGATGAGAAGGCACAAAGGGGCAGGAGCTGGGTGAATGGACATGGGAAATCCCGGGTGGGAAGGAGGAGTGTGCTGTCACAATATAAGGAGAACAGCTAGGGTCAGATAACAATGTGTGTATAAATTTTGTGTGAGAAACTAACTTGAATTGTAAACTTTCCCTTAAAGCACAATAAAAAAAAAAAAAAGTCCTCATGAGTGGACCAATAAGCAGCATCATGATAAACGGACAAAAGATTGAAGTTTGTCAAGGACTTCATTTTACCTGAATCCACACTCGACACCATGGAAGTAGCAGTCAAGAAATCAAAAGACGCATTGCATTGGGCAAATGTGCTGTAAAAGACCTCTTTAAATTGTTAAAAAACAAAGATGTCACTTTAAGGACTAAGGTGTGCCTGACCCAAGCCATGGTGTTTTTAATCACCTCATACGCACGCGAAAGCTGGACAAGTTGCAGTCTTTGGTGCTCTCGTTTGTGATAAGAAATGTTGCAAAAGATGACATTGCACATAAAGTGGTATAAAAAGCAGGAGAATAAGGTTGGGAGTGTCACACATATTTAACTTCCCTTTGTTTTGTATTAACTTTATCTCATTACTAAAGCAAAACACAATCAATGTAGAAAAGTCAGAAGAAAATACATGTAGTCAAAATAAAGAAAAATTGAAGCACCGATAAGCTCATCAGAGATACCCACTATTAAAATTGGGTATCTATCTGAATACACACACACACACACACACACACACACACACACACACACACACAGGAAATGGCTAATCCCTGAATATGCAATTTGTTAAACTTCTTTTCATCTTACCAATATATGGCATAATTTTTATCTTATTAAATGCATTCCACTCTGCTTTATAAGCTAGTAATATGTGGAGTTTAAATGATTATCATCTCTCAATGAGAACTGTATGAACCATAATAGGACTAATATTACGAATATGAACATCTTATCATTATTCATCTACAGCATCATTTTTTTTATTGTGCTTTAAATGAAGGTTTACAGAACAAACTAGCATCTCATTAAACAATGAGTACACATGCTATTTTGTGACACGGGTTGCCAACCCCACAACATGTGAACACTCTCCCTTTCTTGTCCTTGGGTTCCTCATTACCAGCTTTCCTGTCCTCTCCTGGCTTCTTGTCTTCTAGTCTCTTTCTGTTTTATGGGTCTGTCTAATCTTTGGCTGAAGGGTGAACTTCAGGAGTGACTTCAGTACTGAGCTAAAAGGGCGTCCAGGGGCCATACTCTTGGCGTTGCTCTAGTCTCTGTCAGACCAGTAAGTCTGGTCTTTTATTTGAGTTAGAATTTTGTTCTACATTTTTCTCCAACTCTGTCCGGTACCCTCTGTGGTAATCCCTGTCAGAGCAGTCAGTGGTGGTAGCTGGGCACCATCTAGTTGTGCTGAACTCAGTCTGGTACAGCACCATTTTTAATAGCTGCATAATATTCCATTGCAATTTTATTCTATATTTATTTAACCAATCTCACATAGATACACTTTCAGTTATTCTAAATTTCATTGCTTGTATAAGCAATCCTGCATGACTTCATACATATTTAATTCTGCATAGATTTTCAAGGACAGAATTTGTTCAAGCAAAATTTTTGAATGACCATTTTGAACTCTTCTATTCCTTTACTTCCTCTTCCTGTTGGTGATTTCTTCTTATGCTTGACACAGATTAATTTTTATTCCAGTTTTAGTGTACTATGGAAAAAAATGACTGATGGATAATTTTCAAAAGTTGTGAAGTAAAACAGCATGCTTATCCACTGGCAGTGTACAAAGAAACAACATGAAAATAATAAAAATATTCCCAAGAAATTTTTCTCTCTCTAAAAACATATCCTGATAAAACATATAAAAAGGAGCAACCATGTATTCTTTACTTAGGTTTGCAATTTTTAACATTCAGTCACATTAACTTTATCTCTATCTCTGTAAGTTATGGACACAATGATACATCACTTGTAATTATTTCACTCTCTATCTCCCTCTATAATCACAACACCATTATTATGCTTAAGAAAATTTACAATAATTCCAAAATATCAGCCAAAGTAGAGGCTGTACTTAAATTCCTCCACTTGTCCCCAAGTGCCTTTTATGACTCTTTTATTTCTTGAACTCAGGATCCAGCAATATTCACGCATTGCATCTGGTTGCTATGTGTCTTCAGTCTTTTAATCTACAACAGCTTCTCTGCATTTGTTTTGTTAGTTTTTCATGACATTGACTTTTGGAAAAGTATTGGCCAGTGGTCTTAAAATATCTAGTTTCTGGATTTGGTGATCATTTCCTCATTACATTAGGTTTCCTACTTGGGCAAGACTACTAGATTGTTGGAGCTGTATGATTCTTACTGTATCACATCAAAAGGCCCGTTATGTTGGTTTGTCTCACAATTGGCTTGGCCACTTAGTTGGGGTGTTAACTGCCAAATTTCTCCACTGTACATTTTCCCCTTTGTGATTAGTAGGTCATCTGTGGGATTTGAAAGTGTATGAATACCCTGACTCCAGCAACGTTCACTAGCTATAACATCCATTCATGATCCTTCATTGGATTCACATTAGAGATTACAAAATGACAAAATTCTAATCTATCGTTCTTTCTACATTGTAGAAGCATTCTTTTAAGAAGTTCCCTTTTTATCTCTCTCTCTCTTTGCCTCTCATCTCTCATCTTATAGACTCATGGATTTTTTTAATTCTTTTTTTTAATTTAATGAATACAATAGAAATTTAATTGTAAGTCTACCTCATTTTGGCTGGTAAAAATGCTCAAAATTTTGATACTTGGTAAAACTTATACATTTAGTGATATAAAAATTACATATTTTAAAAATGTAGCCCTGGTGGCACAGTGGTTAAGAGCTTGGCTGCTAATCAAAAGGTCAACGGTTTGAATCCACCAGGCGCTCCTTGGAAACCCTATGGGGCAGTTCTATTCTGTCTTATAGGGTTGCTATGAGTGGAATTGATTTGATGACAATACATTAGGTTTAGTTTTAAGGACATCTGGTGGTGCAGTGGTTAAAGCGATTGACTGCTAACCAAAAGGTCCATGGTTCAAAACCACCAGCAACTTCATAGAGAAAGATGTGGCAGTCTGCTTCCATAGATGTTTACAGCCTTGGAAACTCTGTGGGGTCACTGTGAGTCAGAATCAACTTGATGGCAGTGGGTGTATTTTAAAAATAATTTTGTTTTCTTTCTGGAAGCCTCATCATGGCATATGTTGAAATTATTTCATAATTTCTATTTCCCAAAATGACACTTGAAATTTGTGACATTAAACACTGAAGGCAAAAAAAAAAGTGTTACATAGCTTACTTTTTTTATTCCCATAAGATTTGATTATTTTTTCTGATGAATTGACTAAGAATAGGCAATTATTAATTTATTCATTAACTCTAGGATGTTTAATATTTCAACATTTGCTAAGTCACTTTGCCATATATCTACCTCCTGCAGAGAAAACAAAGAATGTTATTTATAATTATTTTCTACTTTTAGTTTTTTAAACAAATTAAAATTACTTAATATTTTCTTCCTGTTTCAACATAATCTAATAGTATTTGAATGATAATGAGACGTTTTAAATAATCAAAAGTCGTTTTTCAAGAATACATCACGGTTTGTCCATTATGATTCTCTTTCAGAAGAATAAAACATCTCCTGAAAAATTAAAATTTTTCTTTTGGAAAAGTTACAGAAAATTTGGGTTAATTTTACTATGAAGATCCATTCTCAAGAAGGTGTTACCGAACCCAGGAAAGTGGTTCCTTGTCTGGCGTGCTCAGACTTGCTAATGATCTGGACACGGGTCTTTGAGAAAGAGGAAGTAACTTTATTGCAATGCGCAGAGCAAGAAGCCAGGAGGAAGTTCCTCAGATCCGACTCGCTGAGCCACAGGGAAGCAGGGCTTATATGTGATTTGGGCAGTAAGATGGTAAGATGGCAAGATGGCAGCCACGCAGGCATACCGGGGAGAGAAAATTATAGAAGGCAGCAAGGAAACAGGAGGTGATGTGGTTCTTGTCGGACCTCTCGCTTCGGACTAGGGTCTGGGTGATGATTTTCCTTCTGATTCGCTCCACCTGTTGCTACGACCTCTGTTGAGGTCAATTAGTGGTCACCGCTGGCGCTTCTTCGCATGTGGGGTGAGCCAAATCTGGCTTGGACTAGTTTAAGGACTAATGGAAATCTACTGGCTTTCTTAGGGCCAGGTTACAAAGGGAGTATGGGTAGTAGATAAAAACAGTCTTTATAGTTAAACCATCCGATGCTTGAATCTTTTTCGAAGGATATAATTTTCTTATTTATAAAAAGGGAATAAAACTGCTTGCTTTGTCTCCTTGATGTGAGACTCATAGTAGCCCTTCATCTAATTAATGTAGCCATTGTGATTATTATCACCATCATTTACATTGTCTTTGGTATATCAGCCTTTGAATTAATTTAAGACCATAAAGTTGGAAACAGAGGTTTTGAAAGTATGAGTCTTATACTGGAGTTTTGGATCAAAGTTTCGGAATCTGAGAGTCCTTTAATAAATATTAGGGCTGGAGTTTACTTTTTTTAAAAATTTTTTAAAATTGTACTTTAGATGAAGGTTTACAGAACGAATAGTTTCTCATTAAACAGTCAGTACACATATTGTTTTATGACACTGGTTAACAACCCACGACATGTCAACACTCTCCCTTCTTGACCTTGGAGAACCTTTTTCTTTGGTGAAAATATACATAACCAAAGTTACACCATTTCAAAAGTT
Source organism: Dugong dugon (assembly GCA_030035585.1). Lineage (NCBI taxonomy): Eukaryota > Metazoa > Chordata > Mammalia > Sirenia > Dugongidae > Dugong > Dugong dugon. Next base: position 99,223,334 of record CM057462.1, read on the forward strand.
TCTACATGTGCAATTCAGTGACATCGATTACACTCTTCCAGTTGTGCTGCTATTCTCACTATCCTTTTCCAAATTATTCCATCACCATTATCTTCAACTCACTGCCCCCTAGGTTTCCCATCAAACCTTTTGAGTTGATGTTGTCAATTTGATCTCACATAGATAGTTTTTTTGTTTGTTTGTTTTTGTTTTTGTTTTTTTGTTTTGTACCTTAGATGAAGGTTTGCAGAACAAATAGTTTCTCATTAAATAGTTGGTACACATATTGCCCTATGAGAATGGAAAACAACCCCATGACATGTCAATACTTTCCATTCTCAACCCTGGGTTCCCTATCACCAGCTTTCCAGTCCCCTCCTGCCTTCTAGTCCTTGTCCCTAGACTCCTGTGCCTCATTAGTCCCATTTTGTTTTATGAGGCTGTCCAGTCCCCAGCTGAACAGTGAGCTTCGGTAGTGACTTCACCACCGAGCTAAAGGGTGTCCGGGGGCCATACTCTCAGGGTTTCTCCAGTCTGTCAGGCCACTAAATCTGGTCTTTTTTTTGTGAGTTGGAATTTTGTTCTACGTCCTTTTCCAGCTCTGTCCAGGACCCTCTATTGTGATCCCAATCAGAGCAGTCAGAGGTGGTAACCAGGCACCATCTAGCTGTACTGGACTCAGTCTGGTGGAGGCCATGGTACCTGTGGTCCATTAGTCCTTTGGACTAATCTTTTCCTTGTATCTTGTTCTCTTCATTCTCCCTTGCTCTCGAAGGGGTGAGACCAGTGGAGTATCTTAGATGGGTGCTCACAGACTTTTAAGACCCCAGGTGCTAGTCACCAAGGTAGAATGTACAACATTGTCTTTATAAACTGTGTTATGCCAGTTGAGCTAGATGTTCCCCAGACCACGGTCCCCACAGCCCTCCACCCAGCAGTTCAGTCCCTCGGAGTTTGGATGTGTCTGAGGAGCGTCCATGACCTTTCCTTGTACAAGTTGTGCTGGCTTCCCCAGTATTGTGTACTGTCTTATCCTTCACCAAAGTTACCACTTATCTATTGTCTGTTTAGTTCCCAGCCCCCCACCCCTCCCATCCGTCGTAACCAATAAAGATTGTTTCTTTTTGTGTGTAAAGTTTTTCATGAGTTTTTACAGTAGAGGTCTCATACAATATTTGTCCCTTTGTGATTGACTTATTTCACTCAGTATAATGTCCTCCAGTTTCATCCATGTTATGAGATACTTCACAGATTCATCATTGTTCTTTATTGTGGCATAATACTCCATTGTGTGTATGTACCATAGTTTGTTTATACATTCATCTATTGATGGGCATCTAGGTTGTTTCCAGCTTTTTGCTATTGTGAACAGTGCTGCAATGAATATGGGTGTGCATATGTCTACTCGTGTGATGGGTCTTATTTGTCTAGGATATATTCCTAGGAGTGGGATTGCACTTTGTAGGGCTTTTTTTGTGGTGCTGACATTTTTGTTCCTCTTACTCTCATGTGCTGAGTTCCTTTTGTTGTGGATTCTTTTTCATTCTTTTGTTTTTGTAGGTTTTGTTTTTACTGAGACTTTATGTTTTTCTTCTTTATTTTGATGGGTAGGTTTGTTAACTTTCTTTGTGGTTACTGTGAAATTTACCCTTATCTTCCTAGATTTGAACCAGTCTATTATTACTTGGAATCACCTTGCCTTCCTCTCCGTTAGAAGGTTCTATACCTACACCATTTATTCCCTCTTTTATTGTTCTGATGCTGTTGTCATTTACAGATTAACCTCTCTGGTTCCCTGTTGTAATTCTTTTGGTTTTGCATAGTCCTTAAGAGTTCATTTCCTAGCTTGGTATCTGGCTAGTACAATCTTGTGTCCTATATTCAGCCTGTGGTCTGATGTTGTTTGTTCTCAGATCCAAGGACTCTCTTTAATAAGTCTTGTAAGTTTGGTTTGGTTTTTACATAGTCTCTTAATTTCTGTTTATCTGGAAATGATCGAATTTCATCATCATATTTGAAAAAGAGTTTTGCAGGATATATTATTCTTGGCTGGCAATTTTTTTCTTTCAAGGTTATATATATGTCATCCCATTTCCTTCTTACCTGCACATTTTCTGCCAAATAGTCTGAGCTTAGTCTTGTTGTTTCTCCTCTGTATGTGACTTTTTGTTTTTCTTGAGCAGCTGTCAGGATTCTTTGTCTTTGGTTTTAGCGACTGTGATTATGATATGCCTTGGTGATTTTCTTTTGGGGTCTATCCTATATGGGGTTTGTTGAGCTTCTTGGATGGTCAGTGTTTCATCTTTCATGGTACTGGGGAAGTTTTCTGTCAGCAATTCTTCAGTGATCCTCTCTGTGTTTTCTGTTTTCTCCCTCTGTTCTGGAACTCTGATCACTCGCAGATTTTTGCTTTTGATTGTATCCTACATAATTCTCAGGGTTTCTTCATCTTTCTTCGTTCTTTTTTCTGAGTGTTCCTCAAACAGAGTTATATCCAAGTGTTTGTTTTCAATTTTGCTGCTCCTTTCTTCCATCGTTTTAAACCTGTTCCTCAGCTCTTCTATGACACTGTCCATTTCTGAAATATTGTTGTTTATCTTTTGGATGCCTTCCTAGTCTGTTGTTGTTTTTGTATGATTTCTAGTTGTGAATTTATTTTAGCATTTTGTTCCTGTATTATTTTCTTGAATTCTTCTAGTTTTTTGTCTTTATTTTCCAAGTATTTGTCTGCCTCTTCCATGAATTTGTCTATTTTTTCCTTATTTTTGTCTGCTTTTTGCTTCAACTCTTGAATAATTCTGAATATTAGAGATTCAAATTCCCTACCAGTTAGATCTAGTGCCTTTTCTTCTACTGGAGGTTCATCTGGTGTTTTATTTTGGACGCCTACTGGAACCATTCTGTCTTGTTTTTGTAAATGTTTTGATATTGTCTGCTGTCTTTGGGGCATTCAGTGGTTATTTTCCTCATTTATTGACTGTAGATTTGTTTGTTTCATCCTGCTTTTTTGTTTTATTTTGTTATGTCTGAGTAGATGGACTTTGTGTTCTTTGCTGTTTGCTTATCTATGGGCATGATACTTTTAATCTCCTTCTCCAATGGGCAGGGTCAGTCACTCAGGTATGGCACAGCAGGGCAGGTCCAGCTGAAGGGGAGTTGCTGGGATAGGTTGTTTGCGACACTTACCAGGGCTGACAATGTGGACCAGGAATCAGTGCAGGGCATGTTCCAGTAGGCTGTGCCTGTGCTGCTTGGGAGTGTGATGTTCAGTGCACAGTGTAGGTAGGCAGGATGGAGGGGGGAGATTGTGATGTGTGGAGCTAAGGTGGGTATGGGAAAGATGAGAGACAGGAGAGAGGAACAGGAGCCCAAAACATACAAACAAAAAAGAGTGCTAAGGGAGTTTGCTACTGGAGTGGAGAGATGAGAGACTGAGAAATGGAGACAAACAAAAATGAAAAAAAAAGAAAAAGGGTAAAAGAAAAAAATGAATAAATTGAGAAACAGAAATGAAGAAAGACAAAAAGGGAATGAGGGAGAGAAGAAAACAAAACAAAGAAACAACAACAACAAAAAAAAAAACCCAAAAACAAAACCAAAAAAAAGAAAAGAAAAATGCACCCAGGGATGTGCCTGTGCATCTGTGCAGAATAAGGGAGTAGCCTCCAAGCCACATGGTACTGCCTGGCTAGAAGGGGCTCCCAAGCCAAGAAAATTAAAAAAAAAAAGCAAACATACAAATCAAAATGGAACAAATCAGAGCAAACAAACAAAAAAGCCCTGGGGGTCCCACCAGCATGGTGGCATGGGCTGAGGAGCAGTTTCACAGTTGAGCGGTGTTTCGCAGCCTTTCAGGAAGAAGCAAAGATGGCGCACGGAGCCAGGTGTTTGAGAAAAAGGAGGGGGTGGTGGTGAAAGGTAAGGAAGAAATCTAAAGAAGCGGAAAAAAGCAACACCAGCAGCCAACAAAAGGCACTCGGAGCCGGCCAGTGCGGGCAGATAGAATCCAAGCGACACTGGGGTAAAGCTGGTGCTTCCCGGCTAAGAGACTGTGGCTGCAGGAAGCAGAGGAGGCTAAGTGGGGGCGAAGAAGCGTGGGGGGTGGGAAAGCCTATATCATTGGTTACTGGTTTTTCTGTCTCCTGCTGGAAGCTCTGTGAAGCTGCTTTCTCATACCCCCTGTTCGCTGATCTCTGCTAGGAGTCCAAGATGGTGGATCTGTGCTGCAGCAGCTGATAGGGTCCTCTGCATGTATCTCTCCTCGCTCTCTGTTCTCAGTCAGTTTCTTATTCCATTCAGTGCTTGGCTGATTTCTTCATCTCTTCATTTGATACCTAGGGTTTCAGGATTGACCTGGGACTCTGACATAGTTTTTCCGATCTTTGCTGCAGAGAAACAGCATGGTGCTTCTGACTATAGCACCATGTTGCCTGGAAGTCTCTGGAATTTACTTTTGTTTTTTTAAGGTAGGAGGGGATGGAAAGCAAGGCTATGGGCTGCTTGTTATTTCCCAACCTCATCCTAGGGAATTGGATTGTGGGTTTATGCTTCACTTGCCCAACAGGGAATCTGACTGTGTTAGGCACAAACTGCCTTATTTTATTCCAAAGGGCAAAATGTCCTGTCTGGACTTACTAGGAACTGTTTTGAGTGCCAAAATGAGGATTCAGTTGCTTGAAGTGAGCCATCTATGTCTCACTGAGACCATAGAAAAAGGAAAATGTACTTACTGAGTTTTAATAAGGAGTTTTATGTTATTACTTCACTCAGTCCTATTTAGAAGGGAATATTCCCATTTTCTGAATATTGTTCAATATAGTGCTGGAAGATGAGCCCCCTAGGTTGGAGGCCACTACAAAATAGCTGCAACAATGGACTCAATCATACCAACAATCTTGATGATGGTGCAGGACTGGCAATATTTTTTTCTGTTATACATAAGGCCACCATGATTCAGAATGGACTCGACGACAACTAGCCATAACATTTCTACTTTACTGGGAAGACAATAAGGATGAAACAGCTAGTAACTAACAGAGCTGGGATTTGAATCTTGATCTTATTTGATAGGCCGTGTTCTTGCCCTCTCGTCATTCTGCTCTTCCTACCCCAGAGCTTGTAGCAATCTGCAACTGAGTATTTCAAAGGAGCCCTGATAATGATGTTGTTGTTGTTAGGTGACATCAAGTCGGTTCCAACGCATAGCGACCGTATGTAAAACAGAACATAACACTGCCCAGTCCTGCACCATCCTCACAGTCTGATGATACAACCCTAGTTTTTAAAAATATTTTTTTCTGCCAGTTTTTGCTTCTCCCTTTCTTTCCTGTTGTTAATTCATCCAGTATCTTATGAAATCAAAACCTGAAGTTTTTTAAAACAAAAGCCTACCTTTAAAAAAAAGCCTTTATGTGTTTTTCTTAAATTTTGGTATCTCAGTAGACTGCAGTTTGAGCCAGTTGCTTAGGGAGATTGAATAGTACCTATCTGAAAGAAAGAAAAAAAAAAATGTGGCTACTTTTATTCAAAAACAGCATACTGATGGATCTTTTAGTTTTAAAAGGTAAAGTCCCCAGGGTTAATTTGTAGAAGAGAAATGAGACATGGAAAGACTAAATTCTTTTATTTAAGGAAGCACCAGAAATTGCAAATTTAACTCTTGGCAGTTTGAGAGGGGAAAAAAACTTTAGTGGTCCCTGGAGCCTCAAAAAGCAGGTGGATATGGAGGACTAACTTCCTGGAGGACTCAAAAAAAACAAAACAAAACAAAACAGAAAACAAAACCTGTTGCCATCAAGTGTCCTGGTTGCACAGTGGTTAAAGCACTCAGCTGCTAACTAAAATGTAGGTAGTTGCAACCCACTAGCTGCAGCCTCCTTCTGTAAAGATTACAGCCTTGGGAACCCTATGGGGCAATTCTACTGTGTCTTATAAGGCCGTTATGAGTCAGAATCAACTTGAGGGCAATGGATTTGGTTTGGGTTTGGTGATTCCGACTCATTCCTACCTCCAGTTAATGGTTGTGCTTAACCCACTGTGCCACCTATGGACTTGGAAGACTCTAATAGGTTGGAAACAAACAGGACGTGGAAAAAGATGGTCAAGTGAGAAATCTTCCCTATCAAGGGGACAGCCAAGGAATCTCAGAAAATCTCATATTCTGTTTTAATTCTTCTATTCAGGATTGTGTTGAAATCCCTTTAGTTTTCCCCAAGCAAAAGCCTATTATCAAGAAAAAGTCTGGTATCTGCTGGTCTGGAGGATGAAGAAAAAGGGACTAACCTATACAGACTCCAAGCTGGGTTAAAAAGAGGACAGTGGCCAGGGAAGGTGAACAAAAACAAGTTGGAACCAAGATTTCCAAGCAGGATGAGGCTGGAGAAGTTATGTGCCTCCCCTAAGAATTCTTAAAATATTGGCAAGCATGTGTGAAGAAAGCACAAGTGTTTCAGTTGGATATTAAAAAAAAAAAAAAAAGATGACCTAGACAGAATTGAGAATAGTTAATTGTATAAAATAATAGCAGCTTATTGTGGGAAAATGTTTAAATCATATTAATTAAAAGATGAATATAAAAATCACCTATAATCGCCCCATCCAGACAAATTCATTCTTAACGTTTTGCTGTATACACATGCAAACTGCTCACTATTCTAATAAAAGCATTTTTATGTCTTTTAAAAAGGGAATTGTAGTGTACATTAAATTGATTACTGTATTTCCTATCTTTCGAAGTCAAACATTTGCATAAAATACATAACAATTGCATAGCTTACTTAGTTATGTTTAGCTCTATCAGAATTTATTTAACTTATCTTTTAGTGTAGAAAACTCAAGTTGTTTTTTTCTATTTATTTTTCTGTTGATAACTACTCATATTTATAACTGTTTATAACTATTGCAGGGAACACTGGTGGTGCAATGGTTAAATGCTCAGCTGCTAACCAGAAGGTTTATGGTTTGAACCTACACAGTAGCTCTGCAGGAGAAAGACCTAGCGACCTTTTTCCACAAAGATTATGGCCAAGAAAACCCTATGGGGCAATTCTGCTGTGTCACATGGGGTCGCTATGAGTCGGAGTCGGCTCAACGGCACTCAACAACAATATAACTGTTGCAGTTTTTTTTTTTTTTTCACTAAAATTGGTTTCTAGAAGTGGAATTACTGGGTCAAAGAATTTGGAAAAATTTTGAGCTCTTCATAAAAATTGTTCTAATTCTGCTAGTTTATACTTCCACAGTAGTTTATGAAATATCTATTTTCCTGTATCCTCATCAAAGCTGTGTACTTTGTTCACAATTTTTATAGCCTAAAAAAAAGTCTTACTGTTTTAATTTGCATTACTTCAGTCATAAGCAGAGTTTCATACTTTTTTCTTTTCTTTTGTAAATTTCTTGTTTATATCCTTAGTTCATTTTTATATTGGTATGAATGTATAAAAATATACTCCCTTAGAGAGGAAAATAAAACTATAATTATGCCCCCAAAACAGTTTTTAGGATACTGGGTATAATGCAAAATTCCTGTAACTAACAATAAAAACAAGTGGAGAGACTTGACTAAAAGCAAGATAGCAGCCCGTTGGTCACTATGGTAACAGAGGTGAAATGATACTGCTGGAAAAAGAACACACTTAAGATTAGGTCAAGCTTATGTATAAAGGCTATAGAGAAAGAAAATTGAGTTGCTTTTCTCTGTCCATTCTCATCTGACTTGTAAGTGCTATAGCTAGGAAATATTATAATATAAATAATGTACTTTCCCCAGCCTTGTTGGGATTAGCAGGAGGCAGGCAAGATAAGGGTAAGCGCTGGTAATTAAAAGTGTTAGTCATAAAAGAGGACAGCTATGGAACTTTCACCAAGCCTACTGTATGCTCAGAAACCCTGGTAGTGTAGTGGTTAATAGCTATGGCTGCTAACCAAAAGGTCAGCAATTTAAATCCACCAGAAGACGCTCCTTGATAACTCTATAGGGCAGTTCTACCCTGTCCTGTAGGGTCGCTATGAATCGGAATTCACTCGACGGCAAAGGGTTTGGTTTTTGGTTTTTTTACCGTATGCTCAGGAATCTAAAAGAAGACATGCTTCCAACCAACCAAGGACCAGAAAGGTTTGAGGCCATCTTTCTATCACAAAAGCTGTTTAGCAACTATAAAATGACTTAAAGTGTACAGTCTCAGAATGGGTACAACATCAGGGAGAGCAAGATTGTGGTAAGATTGGAAGCTCACTTTTAGGAAGTTAATTGATTTGATTATAGGCCTTTGTGTTTTTCTTTTGTTTCCCCAGTTGCTTGGAATAAATTTGCATTTTTATTATCAAAGGGTAAGTGGGCTGTTTACTGGTTAACTGGCTAATTTACTGGCTAGCTGTACTAAGTACTTTAAATCTCATTTAATTTAATGAAGAGCTAGCTATTGAAGATAGAAAGTCACGTTTGGCCAATAACAAGTTTAATGTGTGTACAATAGTGGTTATAAATCTGAATTTTCAAGATATCATTCATCGGAGGAGAAACTGGCTGCTGACTTATGCTATTAAACAAAAAACTATCATTGAGCAAACTGAATCCACTCGGAAAGTTTACAGTAAAAGATGCCCTAGACATCCATTAATCAACATCTGGTATCATAACTACCCAGCAATCTCAGATATGAGCAGGCCAATAAAGAGACCTCAAATTCAGAAAGCAACCAAATGGCGAGAACAACAGATGGAGAGGTTATGGGCTCTACTGTAGGATGTTAGTTTTCTAAATAGAAGGAAAGAAGTACATTGATTTATGAAGGTTATAGAGGCCAAATAAGGGCCCTGGTGACACAGTGGCTAAGTGCTTGGCCGCTAACTAAAACGTCAGTAGTTCAAACCCACCAGCCTCTCCGAGGGACAAAGGTGTGGCAGTCTGCCTCCATAAAGATTACAGCCTTGGAAACTCTATGGGGCAGTTCTACTGTCCTATAGGGTCACTATGAGTTGCAATCAACTTGATGGCAGTGGGTCTGGTTTTTGGTATAGAGACCAAAGTTTGCTACCCCCAAAACAGAGCAGTATCGTAGGAATATTCATTCATAAATTCATACAATACATATTTATTAAGCACCCACTATGTATCAGACAAGAGCCTCTGGGTGGCACAAGTGGTTAAGCACTCAAATTCTGACTGAAGGTTTAGTGATTTGAGCCCGCGCACAGGCACCTCAGAATAAATTTTTGGTGATCTGCTTCTGAAAAGTCACAGCCTTTAAAACCCTATGAAATGCAGTTCTACTCTGCAACACGTGAGTCAGAATCTGGTTTGGTGTGGTTTTTGGCATATGCCAGACACTGCCCTTGGCACTGGAGGAGCTGCAATGATGAAAGGCACACTGGGATCTTAGTCTACAGGATAGTAGGAAAGGGAGTCATTTAATCAATTATACTACATTAGGCAAAAAGTGCTGTTATAGGTTCACTAAGTAAAGAGCGTGTAGCAGGGTCAGCCAATCTAATGATGCCAGTTAAAATACAGAACACTCAGTTAAATTTGAATTTCAAATGAACGATGGATAATTTTTTGGCATAAGCATGTCCTAAACTGCATGGAGAATGATTATACCATCTGTTGATTATCTGAAATTGAAATTTAACTGGGAATCCTGTTTTACGTTTTGTTTTGCTAAATCTGACAACCCTATAGTCCAATACAGGAGGATCATGGATAGCTCTGCAGAGGAGATGACATGTAACCTAAGACCTGAGGGAATGAGTAAGAGCAGAGAAAGAATAGGAAGCCAAAAGTAAGGGAGAAAATAAACCTGGACAAAAAAGAAATGTTAGAGCACAAGAGTGAAGAGGAGGATCACCAAAATGCAGTGGAGATGAGAATCAGTGATGAGAAACGTGGACATTTGACAGTGATGAGCCACGGAAATAGAGAACAAGGACTTGCGTGAGGAGATGGAAGAAATAATAACCAAACTTCTACTAGCCTCTGAACGCATTCAGTATGTTGTTTGTTGCTGTTAACTGCCATCCTGATGCACGTTTGAGCAATTTCAGACTGCAGAAGTTGGTAAAAACCTTCAATTTCTTCATCTTTGGTCTTAGTGGTTGGTGAGTAAATTTGACTAATAGTCATATTAACTGGTCTTCCTTGTAGGTGTTTGGATATTATCCTATCACTGACAGCATTGTACTTCAGGATAGATCTTGAAATGTTGTATTTGACGACGAATGTAACGCCATTCCTCTTCAAGTTGTCATTCGTGGCGTGGTAGACCATATGATCGTCTGATTCAAAATGGCCAGTACCAGTCCATTTCAGCTCACTAATGCCTAGGATATCAGTGTTTATGCTTTCCATTTCATATTTGACGATTTCCAGTTTTCCTAGATTCATACTTCGTAATTCCACATTCTGATTATTAATGGATGTTTGCAGCTGTTTCTTCTCATTTTGAGTCATGCCACGTTAGCAAATGAAGGTCCTGAAAGTTTGACTCCATTCACATTATTAAGGTCGATTCTGCTTTCAGGAGGCAGCTCTTAGTCATCTTTTGAGTGCCTTCCAACCTGAGGGGCTCATCTTCCAGCACTGTATCAGACAGCGTTCCACTCTTATTCATAAGGTTTTCACTGGCTAATTCTTTTCAGAAGTAAACCACCAGGTCCTTCTTCCTAGTCCGTCTTAGTCTGGAAGCTCAGCTGAAACCTGTCCACCATGCCTAACCTTGCTGGTATTTGAATACCAATTGGCATAGCTTCCAGCATCCCAGCAACCCACAAGCTCTAACAGCATGACAAACTGATAGATATGTGGGGAATTCTTCCTATACACACTTTAAATATAGTATTTTCAAGGTTTTGTTCTAGACAAGAGCATCTTAATTTCTCACTCTTCCTTCAGGAATTCAATCACTTCTGGGGCATCAATTATTGTATAATGATAACTCCTGCCATGCTTTAGCTTTACAACCCCTAGAATACTTTTATTTATAATTTCACCAATAGGTATCTCCCTGACTAGACCCTAAAATCTATGAAGGTAGATCACACCTTTCTCGACCTCACTGTATCCCCAGTATAAACTAGGGTCTAACATATGAAAGAGATGCTCAGGAAATGTTGAAAGCTATTGATATGCCATTCTAGAGGCACAGAAAAGAGTTTAGCATAGCCTTTTGGCTGTTAGTGGATGGGTAAATTAAATCCAGCTCAATTCAGTAACTTCTTTAGACATTACTGTATTCAGAGAGTACCATGCTGAAGACACAGTACACATAATGTGGGGCATTCACATGAATGACAGAAACTTCTCATTATTATCTAATATATATTTTCCCATTATTCCAAACATTATAGATTTTATTTAGGAGAAAAACGCACCCAGCTAAAGACTACATTTCCCAGACATCATTGCAACTAGGTCACATAACTAAATTCTAGCCAATGAGATGTAAATAAAGGTGTTGTGAGGGGCTTCAGAGAAAGCTGCTTAAATAGAGCTGACTCAGTGAGAGGGTCCGCCTTCTCACCCTTCTCGTTTTACTCCTTCTTGCTGCCTGGAATGCAGATGATTGCTGGACAAGCAGAAATAGTCTTGAATTCTGAAGTCTTCTGCGTTTGACATCAGTAGTGTAGCATCTTCAATCTCTCTCTCTCTTTCTGACCTCTGCTTCAATTGTCACATCTCTTTCTCTTACTCTGACCCTCCTGCTTCCCTCTTATAATGATCCTTATGATTACTCTGAGTATCCCCAGATAATCCAGAATAATCTCTCCAAGACTCTTAGCTTAAATCTACAAAGTCCCTTTTGCCAATTAAGATAACATATTCGCAGGTCCCTGGTGGCACAGTGGTTAAGAGCTCGACTGATAACCAAAATGTTGGCAGTTCGAATAAACAGCCACTCCTTGGAAACAGTATGGGGAAGTTCTACTCTGTCCTATAGTGTCACTATGAGTTGGAATCAACTCAATGGCAAAGTTGTTTTTTTTTTTTTTTTATTCACAGGTCCGAGGGCTTAGAATGTAGACATCATTGGAGGCCATTATTTAGACTACCACACTATGATAGAGGAACAGAAAGAGAGAGCATCTCTTATAACAATGAGATCACTAGATCTCTTTTATATGGTTTAAAAAGGAAGAAAGAACTTTTCTCTTTTTTCAGCTAATATAAATTATTCAGAAAGTGGTGCTAAGATTAGCGAAGACAATGGAGATGAGAATATAATTTTAAAAGGGCAAGAACATATGGGTGCTTATGCATGCTAGTAGCATAAAAACTAAGAAGGAAAACTGTCTAAAATCTGTACAGATTATAAACTGAATATAGCATAGCTATGTATATTAACCACCACTTGTCTGTCAGTTTGTCCTACTGTGGTGGCTTGCATGTTGTTGTGATGCTGGAAGCTATGCCACCGGTATTTCAAATATCAGCAGGATCACCCATGGTGGCCAGGTTTCATCAGAGTTTCCAGACTAAGACAAACTAGGAGGAAGTAACTGGTGATCGACTTCTAAAAATACTGGCCAATGGAAACCTTATGAATAGCAGTGGAATATTGTCTGACATAGTGTCAGAAGATGAACCCCTCAGGTTGGAAGCCACTCAAAATACAACTGGGGAAGAGCTGCCTTCTCAAAGTAGAGTTGACCTTAACCCTTTGGTGACCCAGTTATTTTCCGATTTGAACTTTTTATTGATATCATGTGTTTTCTTAAATGCAGGCTTGCTGAATCATTGAGTATGTCTGAATTTCTGGTAGGTAGTATGGATTTTCATTCTTGCCCCCTCCCACAAGCCTGTCAAAGTACCACTTTGAAGTGGTACATATAAAGTACCACTAATTATACACACTATAGTCAACTGGTACACATGTGTAACAAATAAAAATTTTCAAAATTTCTGTTTTTCCTACCACAAATTCAGACACCTCATATAGTACCCTGTGAAAACAGTAATTTGCAGCACACACGTATTTCTTTGGTTTCAAACAGTCATAAAGGGCCCTGCCATGTGGCAGCTTGCACTGTCAGTGATATAGCAGCTTCCCGATAAATCCCAGAGGCTGAAAAAGTTCATGGTTGCTATATGTACCCCTGGGCATGGAAGGGTTAATGACGTGAATGGAGTCAAGCCTTCAGGACCTTCATTTGCAGATGTGGCATGATTCAAAATGAGAAGAAACAGCAGCAAACATCAATTAATACTCGGAACATGGAATGTATGAAGTATGAATCTAGGAAAATTGGAAGTTATCAAAAATGAAATGGAACACATAAAGACTGATATCCTAGGCATTACCAAACCCAAAACCCATTGGCATCGAATCAATTCCAATTCATAGTGACCCTACAGAACAGAGTAGAACTGCCTTATAGGGTTTCCAAGGCTATAATCTTCACAAAGCAGATCACTACATCTTTCTCCTGCAGTATGTCTAGTGGGTTTGAACCACTGACCTTTCAGTTAGCAGACATGCACTTAACCCCTGTGCTTCTAGGGATCCTTCCTAGGCATAACTGAGCTGAAACGGACTGGTATTGGTCATTTTGAATCAGACAATCATATGGTCTACTATGCTGGGAATGACAAATTAAAGAAAAATGGGTTGCATTCATTGTCAAAAAGAACACTTCAAGATCTAGCCTGAAGTACACTGTCAGTCATAATATCCATATGCCTACAAGGAAGACCAGTTAATATGATTATTATTCAAATTTACGCACCAACCACTAACGCCAAAAATGTAGAAATTGAAGATTTTTACCAACTTCTGCAGTCTGAAATCAATCAAACATGCAATCAAGATGCATTGATAATTACTGGTGATTAGAATGCGAAAGTTGGAAACAAAGAAGGATCTGTAGATAGAAAAGTCACTTTGGTGACAGAAATGATGCTGGAGACAGCATGATAGTGTTTTGCAAGACCAATGACTTATTCATTGCAAGTACTTTTTTTCAACAATATAAATGGTGACTATACTCATGGACCTCACTGGATGGAAAACAGTAATCAGATCAACTACATCTGTGGAAAGAGACAATAGAAAAGCTCAATATCATCAACCAGAACAAGGCCAGGGGCCAAATGAGAAATAGACCATCAACTGCTCATATGCAAGTTCACGTTGAAGCTGAAGAAAATTAAAACAAGTCCACAAGAACCAGAGAATAACCTTGAGTATATCCCACCTGAATTTACAGAATAGAATTGAAGCACTGAACACCAAAGACAGAAGACCAGACAAGTTGTGGGATGACATCAAGGACATCACACATGAAGAAAGCAAAAGGTCATTATAAAGACAGGAAAGAAAGAAATGACCAAAAGGGCTGTGGGAAGAGACTCTGAAACATGTTCTTGAATGTAGAGTAGTTACAGAGAACAAAAGAAATGATGACGTAAAAGAGCTGAACAGAAGATTTCAAAGGGCAGCTTGAGAAGATAAAGTATTATTATGAAATGTGCAAAGACTTGCAGTTAGAAAACCAAAAGGGAAGAACACACTCAGCATTTCTCAAGCTGGAAGAACTGAAGAAAAATTTCAAGCCTCAAGTTGCAATATTGGTGGTTAAGTGCTTGGCTGCTATCCAAAAGTTCAGAAGTTCAAATCCACCAGCCACTCCTTGGAAACCCTATAGGGCAGTTCTATTCCATACTATAGGATTTTTATGAATTGGAATTGACTCCAGGGCAACAGGTTTGGTTTTATGGGCAAAATATTGAATGTTGCAGAAAACATCAAAAGAAAATGGAAGGAAAACAGAGAGTTACTCTACCAAAAAGAATCAGTTGATATTCAGCCTTTTCATGAGGTAGCATATGATCAAGGACTGATGGTACTGAAGGAAGAAGTCCAAGCTGCACTGAAGGCATTGGCAAAAACCAAGACTTCAGGAATTGACAGAATACCAACTGAGATGTTTCAAAAAATGAATGCAGCGCTGCAAGTACTCAATCTATGCCAAGAAGTTTGGAAGGCAGCTATCTGGCCAACCAACTGGAAGAGATCCATATTTGTGCCCATTCTAAAGAAAGCTGATCCAATAGAACCCAGAAATTATCCAACAATATAATTAATATCAATGCAAGTAAAATTTTGCTGAAGATAATTAAAAAATAGTTGCAGCAGTACATTGACAGGGAACTGCTAGAAATTCAAGCCTAATTCAGAAGAGGTCGTGGAAAAAGAGATATCATTGCTAACGTCCGGTGGATCTTGGCCGAAAGCAGAGAATACCAGAAAAATGTTTACCTGTGTTTTATTGACTATGCAGAGGCGTTCAACTTTGTGGATGATAACGAATTATGGTTAACATAGTGAAAAATGGGAATTCCAGGACACTTAATTGTGCTCAGGTGGAACTTGCATAGAGACCAAGAGACGGTCGTTCAAACAGAACAAGGGGATACTTCCTGCTTTAAAATCAGGAAAGCTGTGCGTCAGGGTTGTATCCTTTCACTATACTTACTCAATCTGTACGCTGAGCCAATAATCCAAGAAGCTTGACTATATGATGAAGAACGGGGCATCAGTATTGGAGGAAGACTCATTAACAACCTGTGTTATACAGATGACACAATCTTGCTTGCTGAAAGTGAAGAGGACTTGAAGCACTTACTGATGAAGATCAAAGACTACAGCCTTCAGTAAGGATTACATATCACCATAAAGAAAACAAAAAATCCTCACAATTGGATCAATAAGCAACATAATGATAAATGGAGAAAAGGTTAAAGTTGTCAAGGATTTCATTCTACTCAGATCCACAATCGACACCCATGGAAGCAGCAGTCAAGAAATCAAATGATGTATTGCATTGGGCAAATGTCCTGCAAAGGACCTCTTTAAAGTGTTAAAAAGCAAAGATGTCTCTTTGAGGACTAAGGTGCGCCTCACCCAAGCCATGGTATTTTTAACCGCCTCATATGCATACAAAAGCAGGACAATGAATAAAGATGACAGCAGAAGAATTGATGCCTTTGAATTACGGTATTGATGAAGAATATTGAATATGTCATGGATTGCCAGAAGAATGAACCTATCTGTCTTGGAAAAAGTACAGCCAGAATGCTCGTTAGAAACAAGGATGGCAAGACTTCATCTCACATACTTTGGGCATGTTATCAGGAGGGACCAGTCGCTGGAGAAGGACATCATGTTTGGTAAAGTGAGGGGGTCAGTGAAAAAGAGGAAGACCCTTAAGGAGATGGATTGACACAGTGGCTGCAACAATGGGCTCAAACACTGTAATGATTATGGGGATGTTAAAGGACTGGGCAGTGTTTCATTCTGTTGTACATAGGGTGGCTATGAGTCGGAACCACCTCCACTGCACCTACCAACAACAACAACATGTATATTAAATAAAATCATAAGCTATTATTTTTGGTAAGTATCTGAGCAATTCCAGTTCAATATGATTATTTTCCCTGTGAGAAAACTGTGCATCAAACAGTTTAAGATACTTACTGGTTTGTTTCAGAATTAGAATTAAAATGCAGGTTTTCTGATACCTTATTATAGTATATTTATAGCCATGCTGCTTTATACAAGTTATATATAACCAACTAACAGAATATTTTCAATGAAAATATTTCTGAATGAATAGTAATTTTAAAGGCAAAATATTCTTATGAGTTAAATCATTTTATGTAATCTTATGTATTTTATTTTGAGTGTGTTTAGTGTCTTCGGATTAGATGATCATGGTTATTAGAATATATATACATACAAAAGACTCAATAAAGGCGAGTCATTAAAATTATATGCAAGGCAACTGTAAAAGATCGGGGGGAAACCCTGAAAAATTTAAAGGATTTGTACTCAGATCGCTTCATAAGTGACATTAATGCCTATTTCACTTTTAAAAAAAAAGAAACTAAAATTCAGAAATAATGCAATTTGTGTGTTATGCCATGCTATTTTTAGTATTTTCATGCAAGAAAAAAAAATGGAGATCCTATCAGCAGACTCATACTCAAGGAAAATTCATGAATGAATGGGACATATCTAATTTAAGTCAAAATAACATGTTTAAGATGTTTGTAACTTTTTTTTGTTTGGTTGTTCGTAACTTTTTAAGAAAATTATTTCCCCATATTAATTGACTTTTTTCTGAGAACCGAACAATGACGTTCGGGTCCCAACTGCATGGATTTAAAGGGCTTCTATTACAGTTTTTGAAATTTGTATCTGAATGCATTTATGCAGTTGTTTCATGATGTTGTAATATTTCATTTCCAAGGGAAAATAAATGGATTTATAGAAAAAAAAGAATAAATATACATACATACACACACACACACACACACGTATAAGCAGCCAGCTATGAATAATTTTTTGGATATGAGAGCATTTATTTAATAATTTTTACTAGAGTCTGCACTAGCATAGTCAATCATTCTCAGATTAAAGAAGGCTGTTTTTTCATGGAGATATATCATAGACCTTCATTATTTTAAGTGTTTTGAGACTTGAAAATATAATTATTTTAGTGCTTTCAACGTTGTCAAACATTTTGTTGTGGTTTACAGAGCATAATTATAATGTAGAAATGACAAAAAAAAATTTAAAAATTGATTTTTGTACCTTAAGCAGAATAATATTTCTGAGCCTTGGATTTACTAAGAATAACTAAGATATTCTATTGCTAAAGAAATCAAAGTCTGTGTCTGGTCATGTTTATAATTGCCTGCCAGGGTATTATTTAGAACATAAATATTCTATATAAGTCATTTCATCAGAAAGACAATTCATTATTTAGATGTCACCCATATCATTTTTTTTTTAAAATAGTGCACCCATGTAAACAGTGTGCCCGCCCATACGGTGCAAGACATAGCATGCTTACAAAAATAGTGTAGGGGGTAGGGGAAGGTTGCGCAGTTGGCAAAAAAAAAAATTTAACATGCACATTATTTGTGTAAAAATATGGTATATAATGACTAGAATGCATGAAAATGTTTGGACTTTTCCTCGTATAAAACTTAACAAGAAACTTGAGTCCTCAGATGACTGGGTATAGATGCTTCTAAAGTAAAAAATTTCTGGATTTGTCTTGTTCAGGGAAGAACAGATTGAGGTCATGAGAAATCTTCAGATAGAGCTTTGACAATTTACCACAATAAATGCGAGAAAGTGCTCTGAGAGCAAGAGAACAGAATAACTTATTTCCTGGAAAAGTTGAAAAGGATTTGCACAGAGAGTGACATTTGTGTTGTTTTGAGGATGGATGACTAAGAGTCAGATTTCCAAGTTAAGAAGAGGGTGAAAATCATTCCTGGCAGAGACAGCAGCTGCAAAAGCATGGAAGAATACAGTAGCATTGTTGGATATGTGCTGCATGGGAAGAAGTTGATTGATTGCATTTAAAGTGTAGGCTATTTGGAAACCAATTAGGAAGTTCCTCAAGGAGTCAAAGCAGGAGAAGGGAGCATGCATGATTCAACACTGCAGCAAATGATTAGAGAAAGCAGCAGCCATATTTGAGAATATGACCCATTTGTGACCCATTGAAAGTGGAAAATGATAGAAAATAGAGTGATGGATGATTCTAAATGTTAAGCTTAGGAGACAGAAGGAGTGTCAATTAACTAACTGGGTGATGATAGTACATTAAGAAGGTCAGATTGGGGGAAAAATAATGAAAGCATATGTTAAACATTGTTATCAGTTTAAAGGACAGTGAGAGTAGCAATCAATAAGAAAGACTGTAGACAGGAAAAACATTCATTAGAGAAAGCAATCTTGTGAGCTTTACATGAAATGTAAACTGTTAACAAGAAAAAACAAGTAAACAAACAAAAAAATTTTTACCAGTTACTCTGATGTTGAAATTGCACGTTTTCTCTATTTCTATTTAAAAACAGAAAATGTCAAAAAAAATGATAAAATAATCTTTAAGTTCTATACCATACCCAATTTTATCTACTATAATTTTTACAACAGAGTTTGCTAATTCTGATGATGACTCTGAAACAAGCTGGAAAAAAATTATTATTATCAATATATTCCTTTTATATATCCCCTTTACTATGGTTGAGGAGCCCTGGTGGTGCAGTGGTTAAGTTCTTGGCTGCTAACCAAAGGGTTGACAGTTCAAACTCACCAGCTGCTTTGCAGGAGAAAGATGTGGCAGTCTACTTCCATAAAGATTTACAGCCTTGGCATAAACAGGATACAAACCATAACTAACTATACACGAACACCAGAAGATAAACTATATGACTGGAATCTCCTAAGAATTAAACACTTACGCCCATCAAAAGACTTCACCAAAAAAGTAAAAAAGGAACCTACAGACTGGGAAAGATATTTTGCTTTGACATATCTGACAAGGGTCAAATATCTAAAATCTGTAAGATACTACAACATGTCAACAACAAAAAGACAAATAATTCAATTAAAAAATAGGCAAAGGATATGAACAGACACTTCACCAAAGAAGACATTCAGGCAGCTAATAGGCACATGAGGAAATGCTTGTGATCACTAGCCATTAGAGAAATGCAAATCAAAACTAGGATGAGATACCATCTCAACCTGACATTGCTGGCACCAATCAAAAAAAAAAACAGAAAATAACAAATGTTGGAGAGGTTTTGGGGAGATTGGAACATTTATGCACTGCTGGTGGGAATGCAAAATGGTACAACTTCTATGGAAAACTATATGGCACTTCCTTAAAAAGCTAGAAATAGAAATACCATATGATCCAGCAATCCAACTCCTAGGAATATATCCTAGAGAAATAAGAGCCATCGCACAAATAGACATATGCACACCCATGTTCATTGCAGCACTATTCACAATAGCAAAGAGATGGAAACAACCTAAATGCCCATCAACAGATGAATGGATAAACAAATTATGGTACATATACACAACAGAATACTACACAATGACAAAGAACAATGATGAATCTGCGAAACATCTCACAACATGGATGAATCTGGAGGGTATTATGCTGAGTGAAATGTCAATCACAAAAGGACGAATACTGTATAAGACCACTGTTATAAAAATTCAAGAAAAGGTTTACACGCAGAAGCAAACTTTGATGATTATGGGGGTGCAGAGGGGAAATCACTAACTAGGTAGTAGATAAGTGATAACTTTTGTGGAGGGAAAGACAG
Organism: Dugong dugon; assembly: GCA_030035585.1. Taxonomy (NCBI): domain Eukaryota; kingdom Metazoa; phylum Chordata; class Mammalia; order Sirenia; family Dugongidae; genus Dugong; species Dugong dugon. The sequence goes on from CM057462.1 coordinate 99,243,447, forward strand.
TACACAATATAGAGAAGTCAGCACAACTTGAACAAAGCAAAGTCATAGAAGTTTCGTAGTCACATCCAAACACCCTAAGGGATCAAGTTACTGGGCTGAGGGCTAAGTACCATGGTCTCAGAGGACATCTAATTCAAATTGGCATAATATAGTTCATAAAGAAAATGTTGTACATCAGACTTTGGTAAGTAGTGTCATCTAAGCTTGTGAGCAGCTATCTAAGATACATCTAATGGTCCCATCCCTTCTGGAGCAAATGAGAATGAAGAAAACCAAAGACACAAGGGAAACATTAGTCCAAAGGACTAACGGACCACAAGTACCACAGCCTCCATTAGCCTGAGCCCAGAATAACTGGACGATGTCTGGCTAACACTACTGATAACCACTATGGCAAGGATCACAGTAGAGAGTCCTGGACAGAGTGGAAGAAAAATGTAGAACAAAATTCAAATTCACACACAAAAAGTAAAAAAGCCAACAACCAGACTTACTGGTCTGACAGAGACTGGAGGAACTCTGAGACTATGACCCCAGGAACCCTTTTAACTCAGGACTGAAGCCACTCTCGAAGTTCACCCTTCAGTCAAAGATTAGACAGACAGGTCTATTAAACAAAGAATAACACATGTGAGGAATGTGCTGCTTAGTTTAATCATGTATAAACGACCAAAGGGGCAACACCTGCCCAAAACCAAAGACGAGAAGGCAGGAAGGGACAGGAAAATGGAAAGAACAGAAACAGGGAACCTGGGGTGAAGAATGGGAGAGTGTTGACACATCCCTGGGATTGCAACCAATGTCACAAAACAATCTATGTATAAACTGTTGAATGAGAAACTAATTTGCTCTGTAAACTTACACCTAAAGCACAATAAAAAGGAAAAAAAAAAAAAAAGGTTTACAGCCTTAGAAACCCTACGGGGCAGTTCTACTCTAGGGTCAATATGAGTCAGAATAGACTTGACAGCAATGGGTTTTTGTTTACTATGGTTAGGTAAAATGTAAGATATTTTAAAATTATACATGAAAAGCATAATCTCAGAAGATAACAAGATTACCTTTTTTTATCTGATACATTCACTTGTCCTGAAGTGCCCATCTTTTTGCCTATTTTGACACTGCACGATCTCAGCCTCAACACACATACACACATGCACATTCACAATGCACATAGACCCATTTAATGAGTTCTTTTCTCCTATTAAAAATGTAAACAGCTGGTCTAGGAGAATGATAACATTAATATTACTTTTCTGCTTCAGATTAGATTTGGCCCTTGGTTCAGAGCCAACCTGGGGAGATAGTGTTACTACTTAATGAGCAACCAGGTGCATTTTATCTCCATTGATGTATCTTGTTTTGTTCTTCATATATCTAGAAAGTGTGAAATAGAATGTTGTTCTAACAATATTCCTATGTTAATCTGATTATAATTGCTAGAGGTGGATTGAGTTCTAATTGGATTCATGAAAGAAAATAAAACATTGAAGCTATGTTTATTACTAAAAGAATTATTGAGTCAGTGGCATTCTGTGTCAGTAAGAAAAATAAATATTCTTTTTATAAGGATTGGTACAAAATCTCAAAGTCAGCCAACAGAAGTGCTATCAAGAGTCATTTCTATTTGTAAAGGGGCCATTAGTGACAATGGAGAACAAAATCTTGGAAATATTTTTTTCCTCATTTATTCGTGCTATTGTAAATAACACTTCCCTGAAATCACACAGAGCCAAATGAAAGATTACATACTAAAAAGCCATACGTTCTATTGATCCTTTATACCCTTTATATACTCACGTGGTTTATTATAATGGATCCATCAACTCAACAACTGGCCAATAGTAAACTCCCCAAAATCTCTGGATTATTCACACAATGTGCCAGCACTATACCCGAAAATGAGCCTCAGTTATAAAAATGAGGATGTTTCTATAACCTAAAAATTGGAAAAATATTAGATTAACAAAAGATTTTGTCCAGGAGTGCTGAAGGGCATTCCCACAGATGGTGTTTAAAGGCAGCAATTGGTGACCAAACAGAATTTCCTTCTTTGCTTCATCTATTTATTCATTCATCTGTACAAAAAAAATAATAATAAATAAAAAGGTTTCACTGAGAACATACTCATGTCTGCCATAGGTCAGAAATACAAATAAAAGATGGAGCCCATGGTCTAGTGGGAGCTTATGCTATCTCAAGAAACTAGCAAGGAAATAATTGTATATCTATGCTGCAACTGGACCCTGAGTTCTATCATTGCCAAAGAGGAGCCACCTAACTTTTGATCAGAAGCTGGAAAGGGGATGGTCAAGAAAGATTTTTTGTGGGAATAATCCTTGACCTTAATTAAAAATAAGGAGGAAAAGTAACTGAAGTGAGGTAAGCAGGCAAGATAGTTCAGGAAAAAGAAACAGGAAATGCAAAGGCACAAAGGTATTGGAAGGTAGGGTGCTTGTGTGGTGTGGCCTGAGTTGAGACTAAAATTTTGGTAGAGGCTTGTATACCCTGTTCAGTAGTTTCAGGTTGATCTGGAACATAGCAAGCAGACAGTGAAGAATTTTAAACATGTTAAGATTTGAATCTTAGAAATGATTAGTAGCACTGTGATCTTTGTGAAGTACATTCTGTCTCTCACCAGAACCCCATTATTTGGTCATGCTCTTTTCCTTCAAAGTGCCTACCCACCATCTTTAAAGTTTTTAGAAATTCTCTTTGCAAAATTTTGCTCCTGATTTTATTCTTTTAATTCTCTCAAATTCTGTTGCTTGTTATCATCTCCTGCATAATTTAATTTAAGAATCTAACTGAAAAAAATTCTGTTAATGGCATTTATTATCTTACAAAATTGATAAGGAATAAGCATTTAAATATTCAGACTTTTAAATTATTATACTTGGATCTCATATCGTAGACAAATAATGAAAAAAAATTCAGTCATAACTCAAAGAATGTAATCAACGTCTCTAAATTGTACATGTAGAAACTGTTGAATTGGTGTATGTTTTGCTGTGTATATTCTCAACAACAACAACAAAATAAATAAAATTTAGATAAAAAACTTCAGCGTCATAACAAAATACTTCAATTTTGAAATGAAACTGTGATGCTGCCATTATAAGTTTTCATAAACTTTTTCATTTAAAATTGCTGCATCTATAAGTGCATTCTCATATGTCTCTAACTCCATTGTAGAAAGCTTCTTAAATTAATTTTTCTTTCATTTTAATTCCTCTTTCAGCCTGAGGGTGAAATCAAGGGGGGTTACATATTTCATGAATCTCTGAAAATCTTTCCAATTGTAAACAACTTAGTTGATTAGAAGATTATCACTACAGACCCTGTTTGCTTGGAGTCTCAGAATTGTAGCATTTGTTCTCATAACCTGAAGGCACAAGTACAACCGTCATTAACATTAATTAAAGTATTAATAAACATAGACAATAGCAGAAGTCATCTATAGTTATTATTGAAGAAAAAGTATAAAGCAGCATGAATGTCATTTAAAAATGCTTCCTCTAAGTTGTTTATAGCAGCTTGGAAAGCTAGATCTTTCATCATGTCTTGTGAAGGGCACCATATTGACATTGTGTCACATCACAAAAGACAAAGGATTCCTGAGACAAGACAGCTGCATGGAAAATGCTTTCCTTCTAGCTTAACATAGCTCCTTCTGGAGCCCTGGTGGCACAGTAGTTAAGTGCTAACTTGCTAACCCTGTACTATACACATCTCTGGCTTCTCAATAGATCATGTTGAATAAATTGTCTTTTTTGTGATAACTCAGTCACCATTAAAAACATAAATCATTATCTTGTACCACAGTATAAAAAAGTCTCAGGAGATATTAAGCTGTAGGAATATCATTTGAGTAATTTAATCAAGGATAGGATAAGTGATTAGACTAAGGTTCCTCCCAAAACTAAGATTCCAGTAATTAAACAGGCTCTGTCTGACCAATATGGATCCCTGGTGGTTCAGTGGTTAAGTGCTCTGCTGCTAACTGAAAAGTCAGCATTTCTAACCCACCAGCAGCTCCACAAGAGGAAAGACCTGGTGATCTGCTCCCATAAAGATTACAGCCTAGGAAACCCTAAGGGGCAGTTCTGCTCTGTCACACAGAACCACTATAAGTTGGAATCAACTCAACAGCACACAAGAACAACAACATCTGATTAATACTGTTCCACTCCCTTATTCTGTGTCTCTTTATAAACAAGCCTTCAGATATGACTGCAGAAAAATATAACTTTAAGTTACCACCTTATGAAAGTTAGATCTTTGAGAATATCCTAATGCTTAGAAATACATTTTTTTATATACTGCTCTTGACTAAGGTTTAGAACTTGCCAGGAAGCTATGTTCTTCAAGAAACAACTGAAGCAGTTTATTACCCATTTAAAACTTATTCCTGAACTTGGACTGTTTTTAATCTAGTCTTGAAGTTTACTTTCTACTGTCCTCTGAGCTGTATACTTAAGTAAGTTAGTAGATAAAAACTCCAAGAGAGGATATGTGGGGAAAAAGGGCAGAAGTACTGAAATATTGCTTTTCATTTATTTAATATTATAAGGACAGACTTCGCATAAGTTTATATATACCACTGGTTTGTACAAATTTTTCCTCAACAGATTTTCCCAGATTGATTTTATATAATCTTTAGATTGATGTTCTTTAGAATAGATTTGGTTAAGATGATGATGATGACAGTGAAGAGGAAGAAGAGGACAAGGGCAAGAACATTATTTATAGTCCAGAACAGTTAGAGAAGACTTTGCAAAAGAAGAATTAGAGCCTCAATAAGTATCCAGATTCAAACCCTGTGAGTTTTGTTTGACAGCACACACTGTGACTAGAAGACAAGGGATGAAAAAAATTATAAATTATAACAGAATATTCTGTTTAGCACTGCAAGAAGTTTTAATTCACAAATTTTTGTAATATCACCTACTGTATGTCTTAAGACTTCTAACAGGTTATAATAATCAACAAATAAAATCATTCACTGTGATTTAAGAAGATATAATGGTTTTATCAAAGATTTATAGGATTTGTGTAGCTGAGTAAAATAGATAAAAAAAATTCAGTATTGGAAGTGGCAAAATTAGAACATAGAACTGAAGAAGTATGTTTATAGAAGTATGTTTATAGGTAAAAAAGCTGAAAAGATGGGTTGAAGAGGGCTTGAATGTCAAGTTAATGGATCTTATAGACAAGCTTTTACTAAAATTACAAAAACAGATTTTAAATTAAAAATTTAAACCACTTTATAAAAAAATTTAAGCCAATTTAAAAATAGGAAACAGCTATTTGAACAAAAATAAGCATATTTTTTATCACAGTAACTCTCTGAGCCCTTAATATGCTATTGAGCACTGCTTATTTCTAAGAGGAAGACACAGTCCACAAACATGGACTGGGAAATATTGCTGTTGAAAATGTACTGCCAATGAAACATTTAAAAGAGGGGAATGGACATGAATTTTAGGGGATCAATCATCATATTAAATAGATGTGTCAACATATAAAATGGATAAGACTCTATTCTTTTATAACAATTATTATAATGTACAATTATAGATTTATTTGTATAATTGTATCCATTTTTTATCTCCTTCAGTTTACTGTAAATTCAGTATAGCAGGGACCATAGCTCTTTTATTCATTGCTTTATCCCCAACATATAACCCAGACATTTAATAAATATTTATTGAATAAATTAATTTATAAGAAAGATGTCTAGAAGTAGTATGCTTTGGTGGCATAAATACTAGGAGATAGTAATGGTCTAACCTAGATTGATTGAATGGTAAAGGAAAGGGAGAGGAAAGCATAAAATAGTTAATGTGGAAGGAAGGAAGGAACAGTTAAAAAAAAAAATACTCCAAGGTATAGAATGAATAGAATTAAAGCACAACTAATTAAAATAAAACAAGCAAACAAAAAATCAAAAGCACAGACTTCCGGGCAACATGGCGCTATAGTCAGAAGAAATATGTCATCCCTCCACAGCAAAGATCAGAAAAACTAAGTCAAACAGAGTCACATGTCAATCCTGAAATCCTAAGCATCAAATGAAGAGATAAAGAACTCAGGCAAGCACGGAATGGAATAAGAAACTGACTGAGAACAGAGAGTGAGGAGAGATACATGCAGATGTCCCCTATCAGCTACTGCAGCAAGAATCTGCCATCTTGGACTCGTATTGGAGATCAGTGAACAGGGGGTATGAGAAAGCAGCTTCTTGGAGCTTCCAGCAGGAGACAGAACAACCGGCAACCAGAAATATAGGCTTTCCCACCCCCCATCCTTCTTCACCCCCATTTAGCCTCCTCTGCTTCCTGCAGCCACAGTCGGTTGGCCAGGAAGCACCAGCTTCACCACAGTGTTACTTGGATTCCACCCGCCCACACTGGCTGGCTCCCTGAGTGCCTTTTGTTGGCTGCTGGTGTTACTTTTTTCTGCTACTTTAGATTTCTTCTTTACCTCTCACCACCTCCCCCTCCTTTCTCTCAAATACCTGACTCCGTGTGCCATCTTTTCTTCCTCCTGAAAGGCTGGGAAACACCACTTAACTGTGAAACTGCTTCCCGGCCTGTGCCGCCACGCTGGTGGGACCCCTGGGGCTTTTTTGTTTGTTTGTTTGCTCTGATTTGTTCTGTTTTGATTTGTTTGTTGTTTTTTTCTTTTCTCAGCTTGGGAGCCCCTTCTAGCCAGACACTACCTTGCAGCTTAGAAGCTACTCCCTTACTCTGTGCAGATGCACAGGAACATCCCTGGGGGCATTTCTTTTTCCTTGTTTTTTTGTTTTTCTTTTCCTTTGATTCTTTGTTTTGTTTTCTTCTCTCTTATTCCCTTTTTGTCTTTCTTCATTTCCAGTTTCTTGATTTATATATATATTTTCTCTTATCCTTTTTTTAAAATTTTTGTTTTTCCCCATTTCTCAGAGTCTCATCTCTCCACTCCAATAGCAAACTCCCTTAGCACTCTTTTTTGTTTGTGTGTATGTTTTTGGCTCCTGTTCCTCTCTTGTCTCTCTCTTCTTTCCCATACCCATCTTAGCTCCACACATCACATTCTACCCCCTCCTTTCTGCCTACTTGCACCATGTGCTGAACATCACACTCCCAAGCAGCACAGGCACAGCCTACTGGAACATGCCCTGCATTGATTCCTGGTCAGCACTGTCAGCCCTGGCACGTGCCACAAACAACCCATCCCAGCAACTCCCCTTCAGCTGGACCTGCCCTGCTGTACCATACCTGCGTAACTGACCCTGCCCAGTGGAGAAAGAGGTGAAAAGTATGATGCCCACAGATGAGCAAACAAAGAATGCACAGCCCACATGCTCAGACATAACCAAATAAGAAAAAAAGCAGGATGAAACAAACAAATCTACAGTCAATAAATGAGGAAAATAACCCCCGAGTGCCCCAAAGACAAAAGTCAATATCAAAACATTTACAAAAACAGAACAGGATGGTTCCGGTAGGCATTCAAAATAAAACACCAGATGACCTTAAAGTAGAAGAAAAGGCAGTAGACCAAACTGTTAGGGAATTCAAATCTTAAATATTCAGAATTATTCAAGAGTTGAAGCAAAAAGCAGACAAAAATGAGGAAAAAATAGACAAATTCATGGAAGAGGCAGACAAATTCATGGAAAAGACAGACAACTTCATGGAAAATACAGACAAAAAATGGAAGAATTCAGGAAAATAATGCAGGAACAAAATGCTTAGATAAATTCACAACTAGAAATCATGCAAAAACAAATTAGAAACCCAAAAGATAAACAAGATTTCAGAAATGGACAGTGTCATAGAAGGGCTGAGGAACAGGTTTAAAATGATGGAAGACAGGATCAGTGAAATTGAAGACAAACACTTGGATACAACAATGTTTGAGGAAAAATCAGAAAAAAGTATGAAGAAAGATGAAAAACCCTGAGAATTATGTGGGATACAATCAAAAGGAAAAATCTGCAAGTGATCAGAGTTCCAGAACAGGGGGAGAAAACAGAAAACACAGAGAGGATCACTGAAGAATTGCTGACAGAAAACTTCCCCAGTACCATGAAAGATGAAACACTGACCATCCAAGAAGCTCAACAAACCCCATATAGGATAGACCCCAAAAGAAAATCACCAAGGCATATCATAATCACAGTCGCTAAAACCAAAGACAAAGAATCCTGAGAGCAGCTCGAGAAAAACGAAAAGTTACATACAGAGGAGAAACAACAAGACTAAGCTCAGATTATTTGGCAGAAAATGTGCAGGTAAGAAGGAAATAGGATGACATATATAAAACCTTGAAAGAAAAAAATTTCCAGCCAAGAATAATATATCCTGCAAAACTCTTTTTCAAATATGATGATGAAATTCGATCATTTCCAGATAAACAGAAATTAAGAGACTATGTAAAAACCAAACCAAACTTACAAGACTTATTAAAGAGAGTCCTTGGATCTGAGAACAAACAACATCAGACCACAGGCTGAATATAGGACACAAGATTGTACTAGCCAGATACCAAGCTAGGAAATGAACTCTTAAGGACTATGCAAAACCAAAAGAATTACAACAGGGAACCAGAGAGGTTAATCTGTAAATGACAACAGCATCAGAACAATAAAAGAGGGAATAAACGGTGTAGGTATAGAACCTTCTAACGGAGAGGAAGGCAAGGTGATTCCAAGTAATAATAGACTGGTTCAAATGTAGGAAGATAAGGGTAAATTTCACAGTAACCACAAAGAAAGTTAACAAACCTACCCATCAAAATAAAGAAGAAAAGCATAAAGTCTCAGTAAAAACAAAACCTACAAAAACAAAAGAGTGAAAAAGAATCCACAACAAAAGGAACTCAGCACATGAGAGTAAGAGGAACAAAGAAAATGTCAGCACCACAAAAAAAGCCCTACAAAATGCAATCCCACTCCTAGGAATATATCCTAGAGAAATAAGAGCTATCACACGAATAGACATATGCACATCCATATTCACAGCAGCACTGTTCACAATAGCAAAAAGATGGAAACAACCTAGATGCCCATCAACAGATGAATGTATAAACAAACTATGGTACGTACACACAATGGAGTATTATGCCACAATAAAGAACGATGATGAATCTGTGAAGCATCTCATAACATGGATGAAACTGGAGGACATTAAGCTGAGTGAAATAAGTCAATCACAAAGGGACAAATATTGTATGAGACCTCTACTGTAAAAACTCATATAAAAGTTTACACACAAAAAGAATCTTTGTTGGTTACGACGGATGGGAGGGGTGGGGGGGGAACTAAATAGACAATAGATAAGTGGTAACTTTGGTGGAAGGTAAGAGAGTAGACAATATTGGGGAAGCCAGCACAACTTGTACAAGGAAAGGTCACAGAAGCTCCATAGACACATCCAAACCCCCTGAGCGACTGAATTGCCGGGCGGAGGGCTGTGGGGACCATGGTCTCAGGGATCATCTAGCTCAACTGGCATAACACAGTTTATAAAGACAATGTTCTACATTCTACCTTGGTGAGTAGCGTCTGGGGTCTTAAAAGCTTGTGGGCAGCCATCTAAGATACTCCATTGGCCTCACCCCTTTGGGAGCAAGGGAGAATGAAGAGAACAAGATACAAGGAAAAGATTAGTCCAAAGGACTAATGGACCACAGCTACCAAGGCCTCCACCAGACTAAGTCCAGTACAGCTAGATGGTGCCCGGCTACCACCACTGACTGCTCTAACCAGGATCACAGTAGAGGGTCCTGGACAGAGCTGGAGAAGGATGTAGAACAAAATTCTAACTCACAAAATAAAGACCAGATTTACTGGCCTGACAGGCTGGAGAAACCCCGTGAATATGGCCCCTGGACACCTTTTTAGCTTGGTGGTGAAGTCACTCCCGAAGTTCACCGTTCAACCGGGGACTGGACAGCTTCATAAAACAGAACAGTACTAATGAGGCACAGCAGTCCAGGGACAAGGACTAGGAGGCAGGAGGGGACAGGAAAGCTGGTTATAGGGAACCCAAGATTGAGAAGGGACAATGTTGGCATGCCGTGGTGTTGTTTACCATTGTCATAGGGCAGTATGTGTACTAACTGTTTAATGAGAAACTATTTGTTCTGCAAACCTTCATCTAAGGTACAAAAAAAAAATTATGTGAGATCAATTTGACAACTCAAAAGGTTTGATGGGAAGCCTAGGGGACAGTGAGTTGAAAATAATGGTGACATAATAATTTCAAAAAGGATAGAATAGCAGCACAACTGGAAGAATGTAATCGATGTCACTGAATTGTACATGTAGAAACTTTTGAAATGGTGTAGTTTTGGCTGTGTATATTTTCACCAAAAAAAAAAAAGTCCTCCAAGATCGAGAAGGGAGGGTGTTGACATGTCGTGGGATTGTTAACCAATGTCATAAAACGATATGTGTACTGACTTTTTAATGAGAAACTATTTGTTCTGTAAACCTTCATCTAAATACAATAAAAAAATTTAAATAAATAAAAAGCACAGTACCAGGTAGAGTAGGAATTTAATAAATATTTCCAATTTCCACTTTAGAAAAGTTGAGTTTTGTTTAAAGATGGGTAGCTTATTAAGCAGCTAGAAATGAAATCAGGAATGATGGCTCACATTTAGGAATCATTCATAGAAAGAGATTCTTTGAAGTCAATGGATGAAAATTCCTGGGAAGAATGTGTAGAGAAAAGAACACAGCATTGCTGTTCTTTAAAAAAAAATAAGCTGTCTAAAGCAGAACTTAGAAATATTTATTAAACTCCTACTTGGTACAAGGCATTGTGCTTTCCCTCTTGATTCTTGTTCTGATTGCTGGTATGAGAATATCAGCATCGAGGGCCACGAGGGGGTTTGTCCTAATAACAGCCTACTGAAGACAAAGTGGTTTCCTTGTGTTGATAAACATCAATTTTGTACAGCAATTGCAGGTTTTCCGGTATTATGATCCGATGAAAACAAACCTGTGGAATCTGAGTATTTTTGAAATGTTATTTTAACAATCAAACAAACAAACCTCAGATGTTCCACTTGCAGTCCTTAGAATTACCGTGTATATTGTCTTGATAAGAAGGTTTCAAAGACGTACTTGAGATTAGGTAACAGTTTTAAAGACGTTTCTTGAAGTAGGCCATGGAGAGAGCTTGGCAGGTTTCCATGTCCCTGTAACACACTTAGTGAAACAAAGGGCTTCACAATGAATAAATTAAATCATTTGTCATTTGAGAAATGCAAGACTGTGCCAACTGATGAGGACAGCCAGAGTATTTGTTACAAGAAATCTTGGAAAAACTGAACTTTTGTTTGTCTCTTTATCTTTTCAGGTATTTGGAAAGGATAATAGGCACTGGTCTAAAATCCTAGCAATGCAAAGGTATTAAAAGTAGGGTATTTTGATACTTACTTTCTTATTACTTGAGTGAACTACTGCAGGCATAATTCTCCAGTTGTTGAAATCTCTTTGGTTTAAATTAATAATAAAAAAGAATTTGAAGAACGTTAACAAGATGAGTCTTCACCTAGTTTAGGCCATGCTAGCAAGCCCCGCTGTTTAAATTCATTTGACTCCCTGGGAGAGTGTTGCAAAGCAGGCTGTTAACTGCACATTGTGGTTATAAAAAAAGAAAAATCCCCTTTAATTATTAAATTTACATTGAAAAAATATGATTCAATGGAGAAGGGGATCCATACAGTATTGCAAGAATCCAGAAAAGAAGCTTCTTGTCTTTATTTAAAGAAAAATACTGAAAGGACCTTAACAAGAAGAGATAAATATCTACCTTCTTCTTACCTTTTTAAATCCCTTTGATAAACTGAGAAAGGAGTACTGTTTTGGATGTGTACTGAGTATATGTGGTAACACAGGTAATCATAATGCTATTGAGCCGAAGTCCATACATTGGATATAAAGAGACATGCCTCTGCAGCATATTGGGCAAAGGCTGTTATAGGAAAAAGCAAAAATGTTCTTCTCCATATCATATATTTAACTCATAGGTGCTTTCTTGTGTGTTGTGCTCTACTCAATTACTGAAACGCTTTCTTCAGTCTACCTTACTATATTTCCATCCCTTTGATACAGAATTCTTGAAACCCATCAGTAGAGAAGAGAATGTTACATCCTTACTGCCAGCACTTCATTCTGTTTTCAATCTATGCAGTACTCTATGTGTAAATCACTGTCAAATATGTACATGAGTGTGTAATAGAACTCCTGGTAAATTCATGTCTCTGTAAATACTCATATGCTGATCAATATGCATTGCTGTCAATGTAATGCAGTGTCTTCTAGGGGAAAACTAAGTGTCTTTGGGGTAAGGATGTATGAGATCCAATCCCAGGTCTACTAATTATTCTGGTCACCTTACGTAAGTCATACGCTAACAAAAAATCCTTAATTAGCTTATCAGTAAAATATGAAAATAATATATGAACTGTCTACTCCACATAAAAGAATAAGGCAGTGGGGTTTAAATTGCTTTGAATTTTGCAGTGATTGTAAGAATTGACGGCTTTGAATTATGGTGTTGGTGAAGAATATTGAATATACCATGGACTGCCAAAAGAACAAACAAATCTGTCTTAGAAGAAGTACAGCCAGAATGCTCCTTAGAAACAAGGATGGTGAGACTTCATCTCACATAGTTTGGACATGTTATCAGGAGGGATCAGTCCCTGGAGAAGGACATCATGCTTGGTAAAGTAGAGGGTCATGGAAAAAAGGAAGACCCTCAAGGAGATGAATTGACACAGTGGGTACAACAATGGGTTCAAGCATAACAACGATCATGAGGATCGTGCAGTACCAGGTAGTGTTTCGTTCTGCTATACATAGGGTCACTATGAGTCGGAACCAATTCAACAGCACCTAACAACAATGTACAAATAAAAGTCATTGTAGTTGTCTTTAACCTCAATATTTATTTGATTATTCTGTTAATATTTATAAAGTATCTACTTTTAAACAACTACAGAGAAGTTACCAGAAATATGCCTTGTTGAATAGGCTAAAAATGGTCCTGTCCTCATAGAACTTTTAATCTAGTGAACAAGATTGATATTGAGTAAGCAATTAAAATCTAATAAAGAAGAATTGCAACATTTAGTTGTAGCCTTGCCTCAATGAATAGGGACAGGCTACCTGGAGGAAGAAACTGTAATACTTAACTGAAGGGTGAGTAAAACTTGAACTTAAAAAAAAGATAGATTTCTAACCAAACATGTAATGAGCTTAGAAGTTGTTACTTCCATCCTATCAAAAGGAAGAAAGCTTAGAAAACTAAAAATTAATAGCTCTTCTAAGATTCATCAGAGAATTGAGGTAATAGGGCAAACTGCCACCCCCAGAACTGAAGAGGATGGCAAATACAGAGATTCACAATTTACTGGAAGCAGAAACTACTGCTGGAGCCTGATAGGAAAACTTAAAGGACAGTTGACTAATCAGTGGAAACTGAGCATAGACTAACTTGACAGATTAAAAGATCCTTGAGACCCAGCTGTGAGTAGGCTCCCACATTTCCATATTTGCCTCCAGGGGCCCCACTGGGTTTTCAGAGTGAAGATTAGAGAAAAGTCTCCTCATGCTGCCAACAGGTCGAGCGAGCATGGGGAGAAGTAACCATTTTGAAATAAGCCCAGAGCGCCCTGTTCTCCTCAACAGTTACCTGACCTCAAGGGACTTGAGTATTACCGGAGTCTATCCAACCTAGGGAAAGGGAAATAGCCACCTCCAGCTGCTCTAGACTTTGAATTATATGAAGGGAAATACCCAATACCAACCCTCTTTAGTCTTCCTGTCTTACCAAAGAAGGGAGAAAAAAAAAAGCTGAAAAACACTTATAAAGGGCCCAGTCCAGGGACACAGACACCTAAAAGATTAAATCCTTTTCATAAGATTATAGAATGCTACCCCTACCCCCCCACACACCTTACCACCACATCAATAGGGCTCTTGTATAATAACAGGGATTAAAACTGAAAAAACTGCAAGATTTAGACCCTATTAAGAAGGAATCACTAAGGAAACTGAAAAATAACAAGGGAAACAAAAGCAAAGACCTAGAGTTTAAAATAATTATGTTTAATAGGCAGGAGCTCTAATGGAAAAAGTGGACAACATGCAAGAACAGGTGAGAAATGTAAGCTGAACTATGAAACACTAAGAAATAATTAAAGGGAAGTGCTAGAAATTAAACCACGGTAACTAAGGAAAGAATCAGTAAGACTGAAGGATGTCAACAGAAATTTCCCAAAAGGAAAAATACAGAGAAAAAAGACATAATGGGAATATAAAAAGGAGAAGAAAGGGAGAAAGGAACAGAAGAAATATCTGAAGTAATAATGGCTAAGAAATTTCTAAAATTAATGACAAACACCAACTCAAAGAATCAGGGTGTTCAAAGAACACCAAGCTGGATAAATAAGAAAAAATAAGCACATAGACATACCATAATCAAGCTGCAGAATATTAAAGATTAAGAGAAAACTTTCAAAGAAATCAGGGGTAGGGGATTTACAACACATAGGAACATCACATCAGATGACAAAATGGTGAACAATCATGCAATACTGGAAATCAAGGCTTAGTCAAGCTGACACATATTTTTGGGAGACACCCAGTCCTTGACATTCTACCCTTTGACCCCCCAAAATTCATATCCTTGACACACATAAAACTTAGCCCTATCATATCACAGCAAAAGTCTTAATTGAACTCCAAGTCTAAAATCCAAAAATTCCTCTCCATCTGTGAAATCTAGAATAGAAGTTTTCTGCTTTCAAAGTACAATGGTGGAACAGGCACAAGGTAGACATTTCCATTAAAAATGGAGAAACTGGAGGGAAAGAAGGGATAACAGGCACCAAGCAAGTCAGCAGAACACATTACATTAGCTCTCAAGTCTTGAAAATAATCCTCTATTCTTTGAGACCACTTGGGCAATGGTGTGCCCTTGAGACTCTGGGTGTTGGCCACAGTCTCTAGATTCTAGATGGAAGCTCCTCAGACCTGGGCTTCAGCTCTGCCTTCCAGGCCCACTGGAAAGGCAACTCTGCTCCCTTGAATTTGGGTAGCCCCATTCTCCTAGTCCATCTGAGTGGCAACTCTAGCCTTTGAGACTGAGGCAGCTCTACTTCCTGTATTTCTTTTCTCTTCAGTTTCTGCTTCCTAGATCCCTGACGTCTCAGCCCCTTGGGCCTTGCTGCCTGTGTCTGCCCTGCTTGAGCAAGTGTTTCAAAGCTTTTTAGCTCCACTGATAAGAGCCTGGAGGCACCCTACTCTGCCAGTAAACTTCAGCCAGACAGCACTCAGCTCACTTACTCCATGGGTCAGCAAGCCTAGCTCCACCAATAAGTGCTTGGAGACACTCCACTCTGCCAGGAAGGCTCCTGCCAAAGGCACTCAGCCCTCCCGCTCCATGGGTTGGCTCCAGCACTGTCTCATGCTCATCTCCTTGTTCTGCTGCTGCCATTTTTCTGCTGCTGATTCTCATTGCCTGCACCATTTCCAGAGTAACAACTCTCCCCATTTTTTTCTGAGTCCTCAGCAGAATTGTCTTTGATGTCCATAGTTCCACCAACAATCTCTTCAAGGCAATCTAGCCTTTTACTATGAGGCATTTTGAAATTCTTCCAGCCTCTATCCTTTTACAGTTTCAAAACCACTTCCACATTGTAGGCGTCTGTTAGAGAGCACCCCGCTCCTGGTACCAAATTCTGCCTTAATTATCTAGTGCTGCTATAACAGAAATACCACCAGTGGATGGCGTTAACAAACAGAAATTTATTCTCTCACAATCTAGGAGGCTATGAGTCCTAATTCATTTCAAGTGCCAGCTCTAGAGTAAGGCTTTCTCTCTCTGTCAGCCCTGGAGGAAGGTCCTTATCATCAATTTTCCCTTGATCTAGGTGCTTCTCCACACAGGTATCCTGGGTCCAAAGTACGCTCTCTTCTCCTGGCACTACTTTCTTGGTGGTATGAGGTCCTCCGGTCTCCCTGCTCACTTCTCTCTTTTACATCTCAGAAGAGACTGACTTAAGACACAGTCTAATGAGTCCTGCCTCATTAACATAACTGCCACTAATCCCACCTCATTAGCATCATAGATGTAGGATTTACAACACATAGGAAAATAACACCAGATGACAAAATGGTGGACAATCATACAGTACTGCGAATCATGGCCTAGCCAAGTTGACACATATTTTAGGGGGACATAATTCAATCCATGACAGGTATCCTTTAAACTTTGAACTGAAATCATTCCCAGAGGTCACCTTTCAGCTGAATAACAGATTGGCTTGTAAAATAAACAATATAACCTATGAGTACTGTTCTCTTTAAAAAAAAATTATTTATATGAGACCAAACAGACAACATTTACCCTAAAATAAAGATGAAAAGGTCAGGTGGAGGTGAGCAGGGAAGGAAGCTAGATTAATGGGAAAAAAAACAACCAGAATAGAAATAAGAAGCATGTTTACACAATGTGGAAAGTGTAACCAATGTCACTGAACAATATGTATAGATTGTTAAATGACAACCTATTTTGCTGTGTAAACTTTCACCAAAAACACAATAAAAACAAAGGGAAAAAAATGAATTTATATTAACTGTGAATATGTATTGTAGACTCTAGGGCCACCTAGAAGTATAACTGATATGCCAAGAGAAGAGAGACAATGGAATTATATAAAATGCTCAATTAAAACCAGAAAAAACAGAAAAAGAGTAGAAAACCAAGAAAAGAAACAAAAAGCAAATACAACAAATAGATAACAGTTACAAAAATGGTAAATATTAATACAACTATATCAATAATCACCTTAAATGTGAATGGTCTAATACACCAATTAAAATACAGAGACTGTCATAGTGGATAAGAGAAAAACAAGACCCAATTATATGTTGTCTACAAGAAACTCACTTAAATATAAAGACACAGATTAAAAGCAAACAGAGAAGGCTAATACTTAAGCTAATCAAAGGAAAGCTGGAGTAACTATATTAATCTCAGACAAAGTAGACTACAGAACAAGAAAAATCATCAAGAATAAAGAAGTATATGCATAATGGTAAAGGATTCAGTTATTCAAGAAGAGATAACAATCTTGAACAGTCAAAATATATGAGGCAGAAAATGATAGAACAGCAAGAAGAAATAGACAAATCCAATATTATTGTTGGAGACTTCAACGCTTCTCTATCAATAATTGACAAAACCAATAAGCAAAAAGTCAGTAAGGACATAGTTGAATTGAATAGTACCATCAACCAACAGGATCTAATTAACAGTAATAGAATGCTTCATCCAACAACAGCAAAATACACATTCCTCTCAAGCTCACATGGAACATTCGCCAATATAGACCATATTCTGGGCCATAAAACAGACCTTAACAAATTTAAAAGAATAAAAATCATCCAAAATATGCTCAGAGATCACAATGGAATTGAACTAGAAATCAATAACATAGAGTAGGTTGTAAAATTCTAAAATATTGAGATTAAACAACGCAATTCTGAATAACACATGATGCAAAAAGAAGTTGCAAATAAATTTAAAATATTTTTAGCTAAATTAAAGTGAAAATGCAATATATCAAAATTTGTGAGATGTAGCAAGAGTAGTACATAAAGGGAAATTTATAGCACTGAATGCATATATTAGAAAGGAAAAGAAGACCTAAAATAATAGAAGCTTCCACCTTAGGAAGCCAGATAAAGAAGAGTAAATTGAATCTAAAATAAACAAAAAAGAATAAAAATTAGATTAGAAACCAATGAAATTGAAAACAGTAAAAACAAGAAAAACAAAAAAACCAAAAACTAGTTCTTGAAAAAAATCAATAAAAATTGATAAACTTCTAGACAGGCTAAATAAGAAAAAAAGAGAGAGAAGATTACCATAAATTACTATTACTAGAAATGAAAGAGGGGCCATCACTACTGATACCATGGACAATATAAAGGAATATTATGAACAACTCTAGGCCCACAAATTTAATAACTTAGATGAAGGAGATTAATTCCTTAAAAGACACAATCTTCCAAAACCCACACAAGAAGAAATAGATCATTTGAATAGGCTTGTATCTATTAAAAAAAGTCCTGGTGGCACAGTGGTTAAAGTACTTGGCCACTAACCAAAAGGTTAGCAGTTTGAACACTCTAGCCTTCTGCTGGAGAGAGATGTGGCAGTCTACTTCTGTAAAGATTACAGCCTCGTCCTATAGGGTTGCTATGAGTCAGAATCGACTTGATGGCAACTGGTTTGGGTTTTTTGGGGGGGTGGCTGGGTGGGTATTAATATCTATTAAAGAAATTAAATCAATAATTAATAACCTGTCAAAACAGAAAACATCAAATCCAGATGACTTCAGTGCTGAAGTCTGCCAAACATTTAAGAATGAAATAATACCAATTCTCTACAATCTGTTCCAGAAAATAAAAGCAGAGGGAACACTTCATAGCCCATTCTATAAGGTCAGTATTTCCCTCATATCAAAACAAGACAAAGACATTACAAGAAAAGAAAACTAGAGATTAAAATCTCTCATGAACAAAGATGCCAAAATACTCAACAAAATATTAGCAAATCAAATCCAACAATGAGTAAGAAGAATTACATAGTTCAACAAAGTGGGGTTTATTCCAGGTATGCAAGGCTGGTTCAACATTTGAAAATCAATTAATGCAATCCATCACATCAACAGGCTAAAGAAGAAAAATCATATGATCACATCAATAGATACAGAAAAAGCATTTGACAAAAATCCAATACCATTCATGATTTAAAAAAAAAAAAACCTCAGCAAGCTAAGAATAGAGGAAGGTGTCTTAGTCAAGGTTCTTTATAGGAAGAGACCCAGTAAGATTAAATATAGATAGGTAGAAATCATAGTAGTGATAATAGAGAAATGGAGATGGAGATAGAGATGATAGATATTTATTTTAAGGAATTGGGTGATGTGATTGTGGGAAGGAGCACCTGGCAAGTCCAAAATCTGTAGGTCAGGAAACAGGCTGGCGATTACTGCAGTGTCGTGCCCCAAAATTCATAGATCAGGCTATGGGAAGAATGGAGTTCTGGCAAGATGTCTATTTATAGTCTAGAGGCATAATACACCCTAGGGGAAACTCCCTTTTTGCTCTTAAGGCCTTCAACTGATTGGATGAGGTCTACTCACATTATGTGGGTTAATCTGCTTTATTTAAGGCCAATGGATTTAATCATATGTAATTACATCATAACAGCATCTAGGCTAGTGTTTGACCAAACAACTGGACACCATAACCTAGCCAAGTTGACACAAAAAATTAACCATTAGGGAGGGGAACTTCTTCAACTTAATAAAGAACATCTACAAAAAACACTTGTAGCCAACATCATATTTCATGTGAGAAACTTGATGCTTTCCCCCTAAGATCAGGAACAAGACAAGGATACCTCCTCTCATCACCTCCATTCAGCATCATACTGGAAGTCCTAGCTAATGCAATTAGACTTTCTTCGTTCATTCAGTCTTCAAATATTATTTTACAGATGAAGAAACTGATAGAAATAAAGTAAAATGCTGAGAATCACACAGCCAGGCATTTGGCTCCAGAGTTCAAGCTCTTGACTATGATGATGTATTACATCTCAAGAGCATCACTTCAGTTTTGAACATGTTAGGTTTGAGATGCCCATGAAACATAAAATGGAGATGATGAGAGAAGTAGATCCTATTTAGAAATAAAAATTTTATAGCTATCCACTTACCCATGTTAAAGTAAGTGAGAGTCAGGAGAGATGAATGAGATTATAAAGAAAGAGAGTAAAGAATTAGAAGAGTAACAGGCATAGGAAAAAAAAATGTAATGCTCTAAATTTCAACACTTAGTTGGAGAAAGTGGTATCTTCTCCAAAGATTGAATTAGGGGAACCAAAATGGTAGAAGAAAATCAGAAGAGTGTAATCTATGGGAAGCCAAAGAAAGAGAATGTTTCCAAAAGGATGATGTAGGTCTGTGTCCAATGCTCTTAAAAGGTCAAGTAACAAGGGGGTAAAGATTAGTTTGGACAATATTCTTTGAAATATAGAAATTAATCCTCTACATTTCTGATTTATCTCTTCTTACAACAAAGACTTCACTAAACTAAAGGCATTTGAAAAATATATATATACTCACAAGGACAGAGAAAAGAGGAGACATAGGAGATAAAAATTTAACAAGCTTTTAGAAGACAAGGAAAGAAGAGAATGTAGTTTATATACATATACATTGTACAGTACACTGTTAGTTCCATTGTAAAGTGTCTACAAAGGGATATGCAAAGAGAAGCAAATTGATTTACCTCACAGCCCTCCTTAGAACATTGGAGATGCCAGGTACCAGGCAACTGAAGAGATTTAGTGCTAAAAATAGGATAATTAGCTGAAACTCTATATGGTGGTCACATTACACAAAGCTATGTGACTATGCCCAAACAGAAGACCAGAATATTCTTCTCCAGAATACTTTTTCAGACTATTCTTTGGATTGCAGCCAGATCATCCTACAGTGAAACCCATCATATATATAATGCTTCCAATTAGCTATTTGGAGCTTTGCTGTTTGATATTGAAGGACATCTGCCATGTATTTGTGGAAGGATATGAAACAGAAAGATCAAAAGGAACACACACACACAAAACAGAAATAACACAGAGAGGAAGGGGAAAAAGACAAAACACAAACAGGATACTATGGAAAATAAAGATTCAGGAAACAATAAATAGTTCTTTGAAAGTAAAGTTATACTATCAGGTAAAGATAATTCAGTAGATGGATTTAGAAGATAAAGCTGAGAAAATCTCCCAGAAAACAGAATAAAAAGACAAAGACATGAAATTACAAGAATGAAGATAATTATAGAATAAATCTAGGAAGTAGGTCCTAATAGGAATTCTAGAAAAAGAGAAAAGAAAAAAATAAATAAATGAAGAAGAGGAAATCATCAATTAAATAATACCAGAAGACTGAACAGAATTGCAGGGTAAGTGTTTTTGAAGTGAAAGTGTCTATTGAATACACAGTACAATGGATGAAAAACAACAACAACAACAACTAAAACACACACTGAAGCACATTGTCGTTCTGAAATTTCAAAAGACTGAGACTAAAATAAAAAATCCTAAATTTTTTTGGGTAGAGAGGAAGGTGGGTGTGAAAAAGGATTTTGCCTAGGAATGGAACAAAGTTTCCAGAAAACAACCTTCAAAACTGAAAATAATAAATAGAATATGTCTTCAAATTTGTGAAATAAAATGATTTCTAAACTAGAAGTCTGTATCCAGCCAAA
Organism: Dugong dugon; assembly: GCA_030035585.1. Lineage (NCBI taxonomy): Eukaryota > Metazoa > Chordata > Mammalia > Sirenia > Dugongidae > Dugong > Dugong dugon. The sequence continues at coordinate 99,264,808 of CM057462.1, forward strand.
CTATCAATTATTTGTGGATGAAATAGAGCCAGTTTCAGGCATGCAAGTTCTCAAAAAGATGTACCAATAGAGTTGTACAGCTGATTATTCTAATTGCTGTCAGTAAGTTGTATAACTGTAAACAGCTGAATTGGCAAAATTTGTGTGATAGATATATTTACAACAATGACAAAAAAAAAAAAATGAGTAGCTACTGAGCCTGCTTATATACAACCAAAGACCTCATGGGATTTGGTTTCTTGCTTGGGAGGTTTAGGATCATGATTTCATGGGACATCCCAGTTAATTGGCCTGATAACATATTTAGTGCTTCTGTTCTGCCTCCTAGTTTGTTGTGTAGTGCCTAGGGTCTTAAAAGCTTGCAAGTGGCCGTCCAAGACACAATTGGTTTCTACCTGGAGCAACAGAGGAAAAAGGAGAGTCAGGAGTAAGAAGCAGATATGGAATGTGTGGCTAATTGCTTCCGTGAACAACTGCCTTCTTTGCCATGAGACGGGAAGAGCTGGATGTTTCCAGCTACCATTACTGAACATTTTGATCAAAGATTCCATAGAAGAATCCTAATCAAAAGAGAAAAAATGCAGAACAGAATTTCAAATTCTCAGGGATTCCAGACTTCCTGGAACAATGAAGGTGGGATAAACCCCTGACAATATTGCCCTGAGATAATCTTTAAATGTGAAACCGGAAATATCTCCTGAAGTCTTCTGGAAATCAAACAATACCTAACCTTAACTAATAAAAAATCGTCTTCCTTGAGCATTATGCTATTATGGGATCAAATTGACAACAGCAACTGAAAAGATTAGATAGGAACCTTAGGGGGCAGTAAGGTCGTGTTATTGGGGGAGGAACAACTAAGAAAAGAAGAGTGAGAATGGCTGCACAACTCAAAATACGTAATCAATGTCATTAAATAGCACACATAGAAACTGTTGAATTGTATATTTTGCTGTGTACATTCTCAACAACATCAAAATAATAATATTAAAAAATAAAAATAAATTTATAAAGAAAGATGCTCTATAAAATAAAGATTGAATCAGTACCTGGCATAATAAATGAATATCCTGAGGTAATAAAAAAGGATAAATTAAAAAAAAGTACCCACCAAGCTTCCTTTGTTGGTAAGGTTCTCAACAGTGTATTCCACCAAAATGAAGGAATAAATCTAAAAAGAAGACATGGGATCCAGAAAATAGCAGATATAACACAGAAAAGCAAGGAAGAGCTAAATTTACAGATTGGTAGTAGGGAAAACTTCCAGGATGTCAGCCATATATGAGGTCTAGAAAAAAAATCACTCCAGACTGTTGTTGTTGTTAGGTGTCCTCGAGTCCTCGACTCATAGCAACCTTATGTATAACAGAACGAAACACTTCCCAGCCCTGCACCATCCTCACAATCGTTGCTGTGCTTGAGCCCATTGTTGCAGCCACTGTGTCAATCCATCTCATTGAAGGTCTTCCTCTATTTCGCTGATCCTCTACTTTGTTGTCTTTCTCCAGGGACTGATCCCTCCTGAAACATGTCCAAACTATGTGAGATGAAGTTTCCCTATCATTGCTTCTAAGGAGCATTCTGGCTGTACTTCTTCCAAGACAGATTTGTTCATTCTCTTGGCAATCCATGGTATATTCAATATTCCTCGACAACACTGTAATTCAAAGGCATCAATTCTTTTTCTGTCTTCTTTCTTCATTGTCCAGCTTTTGCATGCATATGAGGCGATTGACAACACCACGGCTTGGGCAGGCACACCTTAGTCTTCAGAGTGACAACTTTGCTTTTCAACACTTTAAAGAGGTCTTTTGCAGCTGATTTGCCCAATGTAACGCATAGTCTGATTTTTTAACTGCTGCTTCCTTGGGTGTTGATTGTGGATCCAAGTAAAATGAAAGCCTTGACAACTTCAATCTTTTCTCCATTTATCATGATGTTGCTTTTTGGTCCAGTTGTGAGGATTTTTATTTTCTTTATGTTAAGATGTAATCCATACTGAAGGCCATAGTCTTTGATCTTCATCAGTAAGTGCTTCAAGTCCTCTTCACTTTCAGCAAGCAAAGTTGTGTCATCTGCATATCACAGGTTGTTGATGAGTCTTCCTCCAATCCTGATGCCCCTTTCTTCTTCATATAGTCCAGCTTCTCAGATTATTTGCTCAGCATACAGATTGAATAAGTATGGTGAAAATATACAACCTTGACACTCACCTTTCCTGACTTTAAACCAGTATCTCCTTGTTCTGTTTGAATGACTACCTCTTGATCTATGTACAGCTCCTCATGAGCACAATCAACTGTTCTGAAATTCCCATTCTTCAAAATGTTATCCATAATTTGTTATGATCCACACAGTTGAATGCCTTTGCATAGTCAATAAAACACAGGTAAACATCTTTCTGGTATTTTCTGCTTTTAGCCAGGATCCATCTGGCATCAGCAATGATATCCCTGGTTCCACATCCTCTTCTGAATCTGGCTTGAATTTCTGGCAGTTCTCTGTCAATTTACTGCTACAGTCACCCTTGAATGATCTTCAGCAAAATTTTACTTGTGCATGATATTAATAATATTGTTTGATAACTCGTGCATTCAGTTGGATCACCTTTCTTTGGAAGAGGCATAGATATGGATCTCTTCCAGTTGGTTGGCCAGATTTCTTGGCATAGATGAGTGAGCACTTCCAGTGCTGCATCCTTTTGTTGAAACATCTCAGTTGGTATTCTGTCAATTCCTAGAGCACTGTTTTTTGTGAATGTCTTCAGTGATCTTGGACTTCTTCCTTCAGTACCATCAGTTCTTGATTATATCCTACTTCTTGAAATGGTTGAATGTCATTCAGTATTTTGTCCACAGGATCCTTCAATATTACAACTCAAGGCTTGGATTTTTTTCAGGTCTTTCAGCTTGAGAATTGCCAAGCATGTTCTTCCCTTTTGGTTTTCTAATTCCAGGTCTTTGCACATATCTTCATAATACTTTACTTTGTCTTCTCGAGCTGCCTTTTGAAATATTCTGTTCAGATCTTTTACTTCATCGTTTCTTCCATTCATTTTAGCTACTCAGTGTTCAAGAACAAGTTTCAGAGTTTCTTCTGATAACCAGACTAGAGTAGTAAAATATATGACTCTCAAAGGATGTCTCCAAAAAAAAAATAGTCAGGAAATTTACTGCTGAATTGGTGATTTGATGTTGTTGACATTAGCAGCTGTTTAGTTGGCCTCCAACTCACGAGGGCCCCATGTGTTGCAGAATAGAACTGCTCCATAGAGTTGTCTTGGTTATAATATTTACAAAAGCTGATCATCAGGCATTTTCTTCTGCAGAGCCCCTGAGTGGGTTTGAAACACCAACCTTTCGGTAAGTAGCTGATTGCAAACTACTTGCACCACCAGGCTCCATGTTAAATTACAAGTACATAGAAAAACCAACCAAGGAAAAAAGCAATGAGGCAATTTTTAACTCTAAGGAAACAAAAAGATGCACAAGAAATAAAATGTGATCAAATTATAACTAGGCAATAGATAAGTGCTAACTTTGGTGAAGGGCCCTGGTGGTGCAGTAGTTAAGCATTTGGCTGCTAAGCAAAATGTTGGCAGTTCAAATCCACCAGCTGCTCCATAGAAACCATATGGGACAGTTCTACCGTGTCCTATAGGGTCTCTATGAGTCAGAATTGACTGGACGGCAACAGGTTTGATTTGGTTTTGAGTTAACTTTGGTGAAGTGTAAGACAGTACACAAACTTGGGAAGTCAGCACAACCTGACCAAGGCTAAGTCATAGAAGCTTCAGACACATCTGAATTCCCTGAGGGACTGAGTTATTGGGTTGAGGGCTGGCTACTATGGTCTCGGGGTACATCTAGCTCAATTGGTATAACATAGTTTATAAAGAAAACATTCTACATCCCACTTTGGTGAATAGCATCTGGAGTCTTAAAAGCTTGTGAGTGGCCATCTAAGATACACCCCTGGTCTCATCCCATATGGAGCAAGGGAGAATGAAGAAAACCAAAGACACAAGGGAAAGATTAGTCCAAAGCACTAGTGGACCACAACGACCACAGCCTTTACCAGACTGAGTCCAACACAACTAGATGGTGCCCAGCTACCACCAACAACTTCTCTGACAGGGATCACAATAGAAGGTCCCAGACAAAGCTGGAGAAATGTGTAGAACAAAATTCTAACTCACAAAAAAAGACCACACTTACTGCTCTGACAGAGACTGGAGAAATCCCTAGAACATGGCCCCCAGACACCCTTTTAACTCAGTATTGAAGTTTTTCCTGAAGTTCACCTTCCAGCCAAAGATTAGACAGATCTCTAAAACAAACAATAACACATGCAGTTTAACCATATATACGAGACTAAATGGGCACACCAGCCCAAAAGCAAAGATGAGAAGGCAGGAAGAGACAGGAAAGCTGGACGAAGGGAAATGGGAAACCTGAGGTCAAGGAGCGGAGCGTGTTGACACATTACTAGGGTGACAACCAAAGTCACAAAACAATATATGTGTTAATTGTTTAATGAGAAACTAATTTTCTCTGTAAACTTTCACCTAAAGTACAATAGAAAAATTTCCATTGTATATATGTATGTATGTATATTTATCTCCATAATGAAATAAGTGCTATTAATTTAAAACAAATTTGTGATGTATCTATTTTGGTTGGTTAGAATAGTATCGGAATTTGGTTAAAGAAAAAGAATCCATACATTACATACTAAACCCAAACCCAAACCCATTGCTGTCAAGTAGATTCCAACTCTATAGGACAGAGTAGAATTGCCCCCTATGGTTTCCAAAGCTGAAAATCTTTATAGAAGCATACTGCCACATCTTTCTCTAGTGGAGAGGCTGGTGGGGTGGAACCACTGACCTCTTGGTTAGCAGCTGAGTGCTTTAACCGATGTGCCACCAAGGCTACTACATTACATACTAAAATACCAAACCCCTTGCCGTTGAATCAATTCCGACTCATCGCGATCCTTTAGGACAGAGTAGAACTGCCCCATAGGGTTTCCAAGGAGCAGCTGGTGGATTTGAACTGCCGACCTTTTGGTTAGCAGCCTTAGCTGTTAAACAGTGTTTCACCAGGGCTCCACACTACCTGCTAGGAAACTATTATTGGAAAATCAATAATTAGCATTGTAAGTAAGTTATTTAGAAATATAGAGAAAAATACTAGGAAGAAAACATTAAAAGAAATTGAAAGTCATTGTGTGTATGGAGCAGAAATCAGAAATGGAAGGAATTAGGATTGTGAGATAGTCCATGAACTAGGTGCCAATGTCATCAGTGGATAAAAATGAATATTGAAGAGATCGGTAAATGAATGGAATGAGGAAGAATAGAAGATGTTATTACCAGGTAACAAGATCCCCAGAAAATCAGTGGTTTCACATGATGAGAGAGGAGTACTAGGTTTTAGAGAGCAAGGAGGACAACAGCCTCCCCTTTCAACTCAGAATGCGTAAGGTGCGAGAAAATCAGCATGGCCCACTTTTAAATGTTGTAAGATAGGTGATGATTGAGAGAGAGAACCAAGTTTAATTTAAGATTATGTGGGATAAGAAACATTCAGTGAAGAGGCTGAGACTTCATGAGGTTGTGAGTCATGGCATAAAGCACAATCTAAGAGTTCAGAGGGAGTAGAGGAGAGAGAAATTGGTCCAGGATAAAAGCTTAGCACATTCTGCAGGTAAAATTAGGGATACAAAGATAACTAGAAGAACCTACATTTTGGGTCAATGGAAGCAGTCCTAAGTGAATTATGTTCCAAAAGTCTTGGTGGACAGTGGACACTCTAGCCAATGATTTAGATGCAGGGCTTTTTTTGAATTGTGGAGAATTTTATTTATTTATTTTCTCTTTTTTTTTTTTTATTGTACTTTAGATGAAGGTTTACAGAGCAAATTCGTTTCTCATTAAACAATTAATACACATATTATTTTGTGACATTGGTTGCCACCCCCATGACATGTCAACACTTTCCCCTTCTCAACCTTGGGTTCCCCATCACCAGCTTCCCTGTCCCCTCCTACCTTCTAGTCCTTATCCCTGGCTGGTGTGCCCGTTTACTCTCATTTTGTTTTATGGGCCTGTCTAATCTCTAGTTGAAGGGTGAGCCTCAGGAGTGACTTCAGAACAGAGTTAAAGTGTGACTGGGGGCCGTACTCTCAGGGTTTCACCAACCTCTGTCAGAGTAGTAAATCTGTTTTTTTCTTTTTGTGAGTTGGAATTTTGTTCTACATTTTTCTCCAGCTCTGTCTGGGACCCTCTATTGTGACCCCTGTAAGAGAAGTTGGTGGTGGTAGATGGGCACCATCTAGTTGTGCTGGATTCAGACTGGTGGAGGTAGTGGTAGTTGTGGTCCATTAGTCCTTTGGACTAATCTTTCCCTTGTGTCTTTGGTTTTCTTCATTCTCCCTTGCTCCAGATGGGGTGAGACGAGTGAAGTAACTTAGATGGCCGCTCACAAGCCTTTAACACCCCGGATGCTATTCACCAAAGTAGAATGTAGAACAGTTTCTTTATAAATTTCATTATGCCAATTGAGCTACATGTTCCCCAAGACCATGGTCCAGGGCTGGGTGTTTTCTTTTCCCTCTGATTCATCATAAATTTGGGCCATGTCAGCAACAGACAGCTATCAAGAAATAGCCATATGATCTAGAACATAAAGGTGAGCGTGCGACACCAGAGAACAAGAAGCATGGACAATTGATTCATCGCTTATGTGGGGGTCAGAGAGACAGAGGGTATATGTTCTTGAGTAAGCCTTATAGTGTCACTGCTGGGTGATCAGTGTGACTACTAGTGACTCAGATTAAAAACCTGAGAGTCTTTCAAGATATTTCCATCTTCCCCAATAGTCTTCCATTCCAGGTCCCATTTAATGTCACCAAGGACAGACATGAAAGGCACCAACCTCACAATCAGGGATTTCGAGTAAGGTCAAGTAAAACAATTTACAAAACATGATTCAGGCTCCCAGAAATGAGAAGTTTGGGAAATAGTGAAGAAAGGTCATCTTTTTAATATTTTTTAGTCAGCCTTCCACAGATTACCATGTGCAAACAATCATCTGTAAGTGCTTACTTATTGATGGAATGAATTTGTGGGTCAAAGAGAGGACATCATAAATATAAGGGTGAAACTTGAATATTTTTGCAGAAATGGGAGATATATATAATTTTAACAGAATCTAGAGGTTTCTGTTCTACACTGTAATTTATAAAATATATAATTTTAGAAAATGTTTTAAATATATTATGGATCCCTGTTTCAAGTGCAAGTGTAAGGTATATTGAAGATATATGTGAATTTAAAGTAAGGATTGTATTCCAGCCCAGTTCTGCAACTGAAAAAGTCGTGTGATGATGGCAAGTCTCTTAACCTCTCTGAATCCATTTCTTTATTTGCTAAGTGAGAATAAACCGTATCTCACATACCTTGAAAGGTTGGTTAAGGATTAAATGATGTAATGTATGTGCATGCTCTATATAAATTATACTGTATTATAGAATTATAAAATATAAACCAAAATTAAATTTCTAAGCTTTAGATATTACAATAATGCCTTCAAAAGACTGTCAACTAAGCATTCTTTTTTTCTTTCTGTTTTTCTCTAGTGCAGTGTCTGGAAATGACCACCAAACGGAAAATCATCGGCCGTCTGGTGCCGTGCCGATGTTTCCGAGGTGAAGAAGAAATCATCTCAGTTTTAGATTACTCCCACTGCAGCCTTCAGCAGGTGCCCAAGGAGGTCTTTAACTTTGAACGGACATTGGAGGAGCTTTATCTAGATGCCAATCAAATTGAAGAGCTACCCAAGGTACTTTCCGACAACCTAAAATACACACTGTAAATGAGGATTTCATAATTTCCAAAGACTTGGCATAATGACAGTGTTAACTATAGCCTTCTATGTAGGTAACAGGCAAATCATTCAAATTGATAAAATTTCACCCGATATTTTCATTACCTTCTAATGCTGCTCAATTGGTAACTTCATGTCATGTTAGTAACAAACTGTACTCCATGAAATTCATAATTTTATGGATTATGCCTTGTTATTTTAATTTAAAATAGCCTCCATGAAAATACAAATTTGTGGGTTGAGATCAATAGTTTATATTTAGAAAAGATAGGAAAAATATGACACTGTATTTCAGAACTGAAAATTTACATGCTGTACATTAAGGTGACATCATTTTAAAACTTGAATTATATCTTCCAAGTCTAAGAAATACATTTATACACAAGCAAACACTCACACACGTATGTGCAATTAATACTATTATGGAAAAACATGAATTTTAAATATTTGATTATTATAAATATCTGAATTTGTGTGGCATGTAGCTAACAAATAAAGTTCAGCTGAAAATTTTAAGTAATATCAAACTTCACACACACATACGCATACGCCATTATGACATTATGCTACAAGAAGAAAACATCTCCTCTGATCTTGTCCTCCATTGCAGAAAATACTGAATGACAAGAGATTAGCTAAAGTAGACCAAAGCCACACAGCAGAGAGGGTCCATCTAAAACACTGGATCTTAACAATCACCTAAGTAAGTGACTCAGATTAAGTAGACGGCATGGCTTTTACCTGTGAAGGACTTACGTAATGGCTCAGAGGGGAAAAAATGTTATGCAGTACATTGCCATTGCTTGTGCTGAAGGAAAAAAAAAACAATCATATTGAATATCCAGTTACCAGAGAAGAATCCACCATAGTAAAAACTAACTTCTTTATTAACATCTGAGATTCCAATGTCCTGATCAAAACAAATTATGAATAATTGTTTTCATTTTGTAGCATGAATTATGGTGTTAACATAGCACCTCAAAAGCAGGAGCTATTCAATGTTTTCTTCAAAAACAACATACTCTATTTTTTTTTCCAAGTTTCTCATTCAAAAATTTATACACAAATTATTTTGTGACATTGGTTGTCTACATATTTAATTTTGACAACCTAAGTGCATCATATCGTTTTGGATCTTTCTTCATGAGGGCTGGGTCAGATCTGGCAAAATTGTTTGCCACATGAATGAATGAATGAATGAACCAGGCTTGTATACCAAGTAGAGGCTGGACTGAAATGGGCTGTTTCTGCCCCTAGATCATGAACTTCTTGAGGGCAAGGATAGCATCTTATTCATCTTTTCATTCCCTATACACAGTCATGCACATAATGGATATCCAGTCTACTTGTTGTCATTGAGTGGTGGAACAATGCAGAACACTACATGTACTATGGGATTTGATTAGCAAAACATTGTGAGACTTAACTATTCATAAATGTGGTATTTAGCTCTAATTTGACAAAAATAAGCAGTCATTTTTAAATAATGTTTTTTTAGGCCAGGCCAATCTAGGATTGCTATATAAAATACAGGACACCCCGTTAAATTTGAATTTTAGATAAAATACACATGCTTTTTATTACAAGTATGTCTCAAATAGTGCATGGGGTATCTTATACTAAAAAACTGTTTGTTGTTTTTCTGAAATTCAAATTTAACAGGGCGTCCTATATTTTTATTTGTTAAATATAGAAGCTCTAGGCAGATCTAGTCATTTAAAATCAGTTTCTGCTAAATACTAAAAACATGATTAATTAATCAAGCAAGTACATATTTAATATCTACTACACAAGGCTTGAAGCTTTAGGAGTTACAAGAAAAATAAATCTCAATTTATACTCTCAAGGATCTGACAACCTAATTATATGAAAACACTGAAGCATTAGAGGAGAGTGCATGGTAATATATGATCAGAACCAAAGAGCCAGTACTGTGGTAGAGCTTACATACAGAGAAGAGCTCCAATTTTAAAAGAGGTACAGAGGGCTAAACCAAAAAGCACAGATACAAACATTGAAATGGTATATATGGTGAGGGGAGAAGAAGGGAGAGGGAGGGGTGCAGTGGAGAGTCTCCCAACAATATGTAGGAAGAACAGGGAGGGTCCAGATTCTGAAAAACCTTGAAAGCCACACAGCATTGTTTGACTTAATGCATTAGGCAAATACTGTCATTGAAGAGTCTTATACATCATGTTAGTCACTAAGAGCCTAGATAGGCTTGGAGATACCTTTTAATATATTTTGGATGTTTGGTTAATTGAAACAATAGATTAACAATAAATCAAAATACCACAAGTGAATGAAAGATTTCATATACTTTTCCAATGTGTTGGCATTAAGGAGAAATTATTAATATTTTTTATCATTGGTGTGCTTTATATATTTCAAAGATCTCTCGCATAATTTCTTAAGGTTTCTCTGATTTCCCAAATTCTGTTTTGTTACTTGCATAAAACAACCATATAAGTTAATTTCTTCTAAAGCTTCTAATATTGACATATGATCTAAATTATCTGACATTTGAGATATTGTCATAAGAGTATGTGGATATATTTGTGTATTATTAGCAAAATTGGATATTAAGAAACAAAAGAAATAATGTATCGGTTAGGATTCATTATATCTGTTTCAATAATAGAAAACTCAGTCCAAACTGACTTAATAAATAAGTTTCATTAGCTCATGTACATGTAGGGCTTATCTGCAGGACAGGCTGTAGAGTTGAGTTGTTTCTGTCTTTCTATTCTGCCTTCTGGGATCAACTTTATTCTGAGGCTAGCTTCTCTCACGGTGGTTGCAACAGTTCCAAAGTTCATTTCTACAGCATCCAAAAAGAGAAATAGTTAGCTCTTTCTTTCTCAAAGGAGAAGGAATTGACTCCCCAGAATTACTCAGCTGACTTGTCCTTACATCTCATTGGCCTTATGTGTCACATGGCCATTGCTGAACCAATCGCTTCAGCTGTGGGATTACAGAATCAACCACTATGGCAAGAAAAATGGGACTATTATGACTGGGTTACACAGTGATTGGGCCACCGGTGTGGAGCTGTGATTGCTGGCAACAATGCAAGGGTAAGGGCTAAAGGAATGTTGGGTAGATTACTACAATGTACACTACAAACAAAGTGTTATAAAATGATTGTTCTATGGGGAAAAGTTATTATTAGTCAAGGACTATGTATAAAGTCTTTAAAAGTCTGTGGGCAAAATATTAAACCCTTATAGGACTTATGTCTTCAAAGTTAGATTTAATATTTTTTGTCCACCATCTTTCTTTTTATTCCTCTAACAGTGTTATCATTGTGATTTCAGATTTGTTGAGTAATAAGATAGAATTTTATCATTCATTTCTATTGATGGCAAGAATTGCCCTTTATAAATGTTTTTATTCTTTTATGCCTGATATTTTTATGCCAAGCATATCCTAGCTGGCCCTGAATCTCTACTGATGCTACAGAACAAATAGAGAACAAAAGTCAAGGTTAATGGAATTAGGAAAATGTATGTCAAAAATTCATCAGAAAAGATTCAAAAATAAATTTAAAAAAAGAACAGGAAGTATTTTGATTAGGAATAGTTCAGTCTGTTGCTTAATTTTCTGTAGTAAAAGGTAAAAATACAAAATGATATATCTTTCTCACAGTGATAGAAACACACAACTTATAATTTAGCAGTTTAACTTGTTTTTCTGAATCAAGAACTTAAAATTATCGACAGAATAATAGATCATAACAGGTACCACAGTAGTTAAGCACTCAGCTGCTAACTGAAAGATCAGTGGTTCAAATCCACCAGCAGCTCTGTGGGAGAAAAGACCTAGTGATCTGCTGCTGTAAAGATTACAGCCTAGAAAACACTATGGGGAAGTTTTACTCTGTCCTGTAGGGTGCTATGAGTCTGAACTGACTGGAAGGCAAACAATAGTAACAGTGTGAGAAGCTAAATGTGAAAAAGTAATAAAGAGAAAAACTGCAGAGAAACTTTTTGAAAATGAAGAGAAACTTTAAAGAAGGGAGTAGAAATAATTTTGGAAAAGTCGATATGTGATCAAAATTTAAAGGCATGGAGAGTGCATTTGGTAGATGAGGTAAATTTAACCATATGTAAAGGAGAACATATTCCAAAATATTTTAGGAAATAAGAGCCTGAGTTTAGGACTCATACAAACATGGGTTTGTATCCTAGTACTGCCATTTGGTTGGAAAGCTTATTTCATTTTCTGGAAGAGTCCATTTCTTCATTAGTAAATCCAGAAAATATTAGCACTACCTTTGATAGTTAGAATATAGATAGATAGACAGAAAGACATAGATAGATAGACAGATAGATAGGCAGGCAGGCAGGCAGGCAGGCAGACAGATGATAGACAGACAGATAGATGATACATGATAGAATGTTTAGTGAGCTAATACCTGTGAAATACCAGACATAAAAAATATTCATTAATTGGTATGTATTAGTCTCCTACCACAGTTGAAGGAAGATTTTCATGAGTATTGACTACCCTACATAAAAAGTTGTGACATGACTTCCTCTCTATCCAAAATCTCCAAAGGCAGTTATTGGAAAACAATCCCCTATCTCCACAATAATTAATAGCTTTTGGCCCTGTACAGCTACTGAACACTACATTTGCAGTAGTACTACGACTTCCCCAGAGAATTTCTTTGACTCACAGAATCACAGTGTTATATTATTTGTTAGTAGATGGAGCCTTAGAGATCACTGAGTCTTCAATGTTTACTAATAAGTTAACCCAGGCTGGAAAAGTTAATTGACTTCTCTTAGGCCACATGACATGTATGGTCCTATCCAAAGCCATCACCAAAGACTCTGTATTCATCAGGGTAGGATAGATGATGCTGAAGTAACAAATCAAAATCCCAGTGCCTAACCAAACAGAAGTTTTACTTTGTGTCCCATCAGGGTTGGCAAATGCCATTGTTCTTCAGGAACCCTGAGCTAACAACTAGTCCAACACCCCGCCCAATGTAGAAATGACTACTTATTTCTTTTAAAGAAGTCATCCAAACTTTTCATGAACATTTCTACTAATGGAGGAAATCATCAAGTTAAGAGACATACTGTTCTATTACTGGAAGTTCTAGTCAGTAGAAAGTTCTGAAATATATTGATCATGTTTCGCTATATCTATCTATTTACCCACCTATCACTTGCCTAAGTGCTAATACAAAGATATTACAAAAGTGACACAAAGATTATTAAAGCATGCATTCACTGGACAAGGAAGTATGCTTCCAGCAATACTGCCTTGATCCTTCAAATATTTTAAAGAAATCCATGTATTTTGCTTTGTAATTATCTTTTATAGGACAAGAACTACAGTATCTTGACCATTTTTCTAAGACATGCTTTGTAGACTCTCGACCATCTTGGTTGCTTTCCTCTGGACATATGCTAGTTTATTAGCTTGATTTTAGACATCGATTTAGCAGATGAAATATTTTATCCAAGTGGAAGTACCCAACAGAGAATGAAAAAAATTTATTGGAACTCAAGCGAGAGATCAAAGTTGGAATTATATATTTAACAGCCATCTTCACAAAGATGAAAGTTCAAATCAGGAAACAAGATAATGTCCCTTAGAGAGAAAAGGAGAAGATAATTGCAGAAGAACAAACATTAAACTTTACAAATCAAAATTGATAGCACAAACTGGCCACTGGGACATGGGTTCCCCCAAGCAGTCATGGCAACTTTGTGTGCAGGAGTAAAATCGGAAAATTTTATTTTGCATATTGTTATATTTAAAAAAAAAAAAATCTATTGCCGTCGAGTCAGTTCTGACTCATTGTGACCCTACGGTGCAGTTGTTAGTATACTTGGCTGCTAACCAAAAGGTCCGCAGTTCTAACCCACCAGCTGCTCCACGGGAGAAAGATGTGGCAGTCTACTTCCATAAAGATTGCAGCGTTAGAAACACAGTTGGGCAGTTCTACCCTGTCCTATAGGATCTCTATGAACACATTGTTATGGATTGAATTGTATTTCCTAAAAAAAATATGTTGAAGTCCTAACCCCTGGTACTTGTGAATGTGAACTTGTTTGGAAATAGAGACTTTGAAGATATTACCAGCTGTTAACATGAAGTCATACCATAGTAGTAGAGCCCTAATCCCATCTGAGTAATGTCTTAAGAAAGACCAGAACAGATACAGAGACAGGGTTAAACAGATGAAGGACAGCCAGCCATGTGACAAAAGAGGCAGATGCAGCTGCATACCAATGAATGCCAAAGATTTCTGGCAGCCACCGGAAGCTGGAAGGGAGGCATGGAGCAGTTTTTCTCAGAGCCTTTAGAAGAAGTCAACATGGCCAACACTCTAATTTGAACTTCTAGTCTCCAGAACTGTGAGACAATAAATTTCTGATCTTTAAAGCCACTCACTTTGTGGTATTTTGTTATGGCAGCCTTAGGAAACTAATACACTCGTGAAGCCAAGACTGACTCCATCGGTGAGAGGAATGTGACATCATAATTGATTTTGATCTAGATTTCTATAGCTTCAAAAAACCATTTACTCATAATGAAGAAAAGAAAAAGGATGGCCCTTAACATCTATAACCCCTTCAAGGATAGTTCTGGATGTTTCCAATCTTCCCCAATATTTGAGATTTAAGGTCATGAGAATTTGACTTTTGTGGTTGTTGTTGTTAGTTGCCATTGAATCAATTCCAACTCATGGCTACATGGGTGTGCAGAGTAGAACTGCTCCATAGGGTTTTAGTCACCATAGGGTCACCATAGGGTGACCCTTTAGAAACAGATGGCCAGGCCTGTCTTCTGAGGTGCCTCTCGGTGGGTTTGAACTACCAACCTTTAGTTGAGCACTTAACCATTTGAACCACCCAGGGACTTCATTTCACTTTTTAAAACCTGTTTAATGTATGGGGTAGGTGAGGCTCCAGTTTCCTATCAGAATGCCATTAAATACTCAGAAGTCCGTAAACAAGTGAGATGTAGGGAAGTCATAGAGATACTTTAAAATAATTGACAGAAAAACCAAAGAAACAAATATTAATTTGAATATAAAGTCATGTATTCTTAAAAATTGCTCCTTTCTGAAGGTACATGGATGGTGCCTTTATTTGGGCCCTTGTTTTGCCTCAGTATGACCCAGATCAGTGGATCTGAATTTCAAAAACCAGCAAACCTTGGAAAGTTACACAGAGTGACCAACTCTTACTTTTGCTAAAAAAAATTTAAAATCTCTCATATATGGCTTTTATTGCTTTATTTTGAAAGTATACTTTAACAGCCAAATGTAGAAAACAGTTGTAAACTCAGAATAAATGGTATTTCTTCACAAGAAAATGATAGGCAGCAAACTGACAGCCTCCTTTTTAAATAACAACTTTATTGAGCTGTAAGTCACATACCATAAAATTCACCTTTATAAATTGCACAATAAAGTGGTTTATGATATTCACAGAGTTGTACAATCATCACCATCATCTAATTCCAGAAAATTTTCTTCACCCCAAAAGACGGCCCATACCCATTAGCGGTCACTCCACATTCCCACTTTCCATAGCCCCTGGCAACCTCTATCTCCATGGATTTGACTATTCTAGACATTTTATAAAAATGAAATCATGCAATATGGGGCCATTTATGACTAGCTTCTTTCACTTACATAATGTTTTCAACGTTCATCCATGTTGAAGCATGTATCAGTACTTTACTCCTTTTTATCGCCAAATAATATTCCATTGTATGGATATATCATACAATGCTTTTTAAAAATAGGACATGACAATTTTTAAATTCATAAAATTACCAAAAAATGTCAGTTTTTATAACAGAAGTATGTAACTGTTTTCTCAATACAAGCCTATCAGTTTGGAGTTCTGTAGTCCATAGTACACATGGAGTTGAGCTGCAGTACCTAACTTCCTCCACTGCTTTGTTCTTATTGAGGCCAGTGTTGAAAATTTAATTTCACACTGAAACTAAAACCAAACTCGTTGCTGTTGAGTCGATTCTGACTCAGAGCGACCCTATAGGACAGAGTAGAATAGCCACATAGGGTTTCTAAGGAGTGGCTGGTGGATTTGAACTGCCTGAGCTCTTAACCACTGCGCTACCAGGGCTCCAAATTTCATACTAATATGTGATAAAATTGAAATCAAAATTTAAAATATCCTGAGATATGCCAGGAAATATAACCTCTTTACTACAGCTGCTTCTCCTGGGAAGAAAGCAGACTTTGGGAAGCCCAGTGACAGGCAAGCTACGGCTGCAGGAAAACAGTTGCAGGGTGCTCACTACTCCACATTCGCCATTCATGCAGGGCTGTGTAGTGGGAACATTGATCGGCCAGTGGAAACAGTCAGGAATTTATTAAAGAGAGATGTTCTAGACTGGTGAAAATTTTGCCATGGCCTGGCTCCAGTCACTGGCCCATGAAATAGCAGAAATCCTAACTCTTCAGAAAATAAATAAGCAAGAAAAATGCACCTGAATCATGCCAGCAGCCAGTAGCTAAAATAGAGTTCCAAGGTAATGACCAGCAAATGGGCTATGACAACTGTGTTGGCGCTCTTTGGGCCAAGCCAACATGAAAATGCCAAGCAAGCTTTCTCCCCAGATACTTTGTCCCTGCTCTTTCCTCTGCCAGGACTGCTCTTGCACATGGCTTGCTTCTTCATTTCCTTCAGGTCTCTGCTCATCATCATCATCATATCCAAGAAGCTTTTCTCCATCATGTTATAAAAAAATAACGCCTCCACCACCGCCATTATTTGTCTCCCCCAAGAAAAATTTGGGCTGAATTATGTCTCTAGGAGATTTCTATTACCATTCAATTGTGTTAACCAGCATTAAGATTCTAAGTTCTTTATCCTTGCTATAAAACATTAGCATAAATGCCTCCTGTCATTAAGCTATTATTTTACAAATGGTAAGACTTTTGACAGTGGACAGAGGTGAGGAAGGAAGGAGAAAGTTGGGGCAGATCTGCATAGGACACAGAAACTAAAAATCCCTCATTTTAAAAGGTTTTTGTTTTTGTTTTTGTTTTTTATGCTGATCCTGGGGATTGGGGCGAGATGGGTTAAATTGTGTTGCTCTTCTATAATCTGTAAGTAACTACAGTGCACTCTTTGCATTTTTGCTTCCTCTCAGACTCTCAGCACTTTATCCATATAAATTAGAGCTGTCACACAATATTTTCTTAAATAAAGGAATGTGCTTTCTGGCTCTAGAAGCAGTCAAACCAGGCATACCACAGAAGATATTTTTTATACATGTGTTAGGGGCAGCTAGAGGAATAAGTTTTCTATAAATTCATCCATATTTAATGTTTTCTGATTGATTAGTTTAAGATTCTTTTTAAATAGATAAAAATGATAAACAATAGAAGGAAGCATTCTGAAGAATAAAATAGTGACGGTATTTACTGATTATTATCACAGAGTTACTATAATACAGTCTAAAGAGTACTGGAGTGAGAAGACCTGGGTTTAACACAGTTTCTGCCACTTGTTAGTCAGGTGGCCTCAGGCACATTATTTAACCTCTTTAAGCCTTAGCTTCTTCATCTGCCGTAGATGCTAAAGAATAAACGTGTTTATGCCCATCTCCTAGGGTTACTGTGAGGATCAAATAATATAAAATATATGAAAGCCCTTTAAAAACAGCAAACTAATCTATATCTTTTAGTTAGGAGAAATGGCTTATTTTGATAAGAAAGGGTATATGTTTAATGATTTACTTCTTTAATATAAAGCCAAATACAGCAGTACAATAACCTTTTTAAAAACTGAGATTGGCTAACAGATGGCTGTGGATTTGCTATTTATTATGGATTTACAATTGTATCAGCCAGATTTTTTTTTATTGTAGGCCACATAAACCAACCAACCATATTAGGTAAAGATAAATATTTATTGGGACTCTATCTGAAGCCCATAAAGTTAATAGTATTCTGAAGAATTTTACATGGGAAAAGGACAGGAACCAAGGGAGCTCTGAATTGCTACACAGAATTTACAGCACCACAGCATTCTGGGCAATACACCACTGCTCTTGTGTAACCATGATGTTTGTTCAAGATCCAAATTTCAGCTATCTCTCTAAATAACATACAGTGAGGGGTGTCCTTAAAATGTTGGTCAAGAGTCCAGTGAAAAAAAGGGAACGGATGCCTGACAAACAAAAATTTTATAAAAAGAAGTGTTCTCCGTTTCATTCATTGATATATTTTCTATTTAAGATTTAGGAGTCCAAGGCCATGTTTTTCTCAGGCTTTTAAATAAAATTCTTTGAAATCAAGGGCAATTGCTTATTTTGTGAGCAGTCTAATGAGATGAAAGGAACTCACAGGAGGAGAACTTTAGAATGATGCATCTTGAGATGCTAATTCACAGTTGTGATTTTTAGTTTCTCAAAACTTGAATGATCATTGATTATTTTTTTTTCTACTCAAAGGAATCCTTTTAAATTGAAAACAACTACTTCTATCACTATGGTTGCTGATTAAACAATTGTCATGATTGAGAAATATGAAATGATTTGCTCTAGATTAAACATGGCCTAAATTTACAAATGTAGAACATAAAAACTGCCACTTGTTTAATAAAGTTGACTCATAGTTTTTTCATTTCACATTGACAGCTAATTAATTCCCTTGAGGAATTGTTTTCTGGAATTATTCATAACATGAACATTTTATATATACCTATGGAGTGTTCTCTTTAGATCCTGGGCTGAAATAATGGTGGGTGGGGAGACCTTTTTTAACCCTTCCCCCCAGGATTATCCAGGGTTCATTATTCTGTCTTCCAGTGACAAAAGTACAGAGTTTATCTGGATATATAAAACCATGTCCAGAAAAATAACTGTCCATATTTATGCATAGCAGATACATAAATAATCAAAATTTGACTGTTTAATCACTTGCCTGAAGCATCTTTCTCCAAATCTGTTTTTTTTTTAAATGAAATTATTTTGGAATTAAAATTAAGTTATTTTGTCAATTACTAAACAAGGTAGATAGACTCTCTAGAGGCCCAAGGAAAAGTTAGACGAAGGGCAGATTGGTAAAAATACAGAAGAGTATCTGTGGAAAATATTAGATAATTTTTTCTTCCTCAGATTCCCTTTTGTGCTTAAAAAGTTTTACTATTTCAGAAGCTTATACTGTCAACAATTCTTAATTATCCGTGCCAGTAAGAAACTGGTACACCTGTGGTGCACTGGTTATTCTTTAAACCATTTTACAGTCTTTGCACTGAAGACGTGTTCATGCAATCACTTAGCTCTAACTTTTACCCACATATCAACTTACATTAAAATAAGATTAAACAATCCACTTGATAATTTTTACTGCCTTTCTTTTGGGAAATGGTACAATAACCCCAAATTTTAGGTAGAATATCCCACTGATTTTTTCACTGATTTAGCAAACATTTCTTGAGTACCAATTATGTGCACTGTTTTAGGTGCTGAAGATATTGCACAAGATCAAGGAGTTCTTAGTCTCACAGAAACTACATCATTGCAGGAGGAGAGATAAAATAGACAGACATGTTAAAAAGAAAATGTGTAGGAAACCAAACAAAAAATGAGGCAACTTCAGGAAAAAACCTGTTTTGTACAAATTCATTGTACAAATAAACGTTATTAATGTCAGCATTGACTACTGATTTAACCAGAAAATATGATGTAACTATATTGGGAAGATGAGGAAGAAGAAAATGATGATGGTAGTGGTGGTGATAGGTGATATGGCTTTTCAACCTCCATGATAGAAAACTCATAGACGATGTCTACAATGGATAAGACAAGAAGTAGAAATATGTGCATATTCTTTAGTAATATGGAAGAAAATACAAGAGGTAATAGCTAGAAAATGGACAGTAACTACTCTTCTAAAAGAGGGATTATGGAGTGTAAATAAGAGGACAAGGAACTCATGTAGTACCTTTATAAACATAAAAATTGTTTTAAAAAATGAGAAAGGAAGAGAATTGAGCTGGAAGGCCAGCTCATCCTTTGGTAGATCTGACAAAATCTGAGGGAATTAGTACTTCCTTTTGAAAACGATCCATAAGACAATCTGATAAAGATAACATGTTCAATACCCAAGTAAATTATAAAACTTCAATTCCATACATTAAATATCATAAAAAGTGTAAATTTAACTTCCTCAACGGGTGCCAATTTCTGCTATCCTTTCCAGAATCCTGTGATAGTAGTTTACTTTTTATTATATGTTTTAATGTCATTCATTTCCTGGGTCAGTCCTCAGCACATGACTTGCTAATGTGTTACACTCTGGAGAAACAACCCTCATTCAATTCCCTAGAGACTGACTTCATTCTAGAAGTGAGTCCAGATTGCTGTGATAGTAGAATGTTCTCTCAGATTTAGAACCAGTGCAAGATTTAACTCTTTACTAAGATTCCTTGGAAGTGAGGTCATTCTCAACTTTTTACAGGAACATGGATTACTTCAGACTTATAAGTTGATCTTTGACAGAACTGACCTCTAGTCATATATAAAAATCATCATTTTCATGTGAACATTTGCTTCCAAAAATTAGTGGAGCTATATGAGACTTTGAGTTGGGATGCATCTTTCTAGAATGCACATAGAATGACAATTAATGCTGTACATCTTTCTAGAATGACAATTAACCATTTCTAAGAGAGAAACATGAATATTTCATGTAATCAAATACAAAATTCATCTGAATTGCATAGATAAAAAAAAATCATATTCACTCTATTCTGTTGTTAGAGGTACTTTTGTAGAAAACATTAAGAGGAACTGGACTAATCTTCAGAAATCATAAACAGTCCTCAGGTGCTGAAACATGGTAATAAAGAAAAACAGTATATAAATAATGTAAGCTCACACTTGTTGCCAGCTAGCCGTTGTTGTTAGGTATCATCCAGTCAGTTCCAACTCATATAGACCCTATGTACAACAGAATGAAACATTGCCCGGTCCCATGCCATCCTCACAATCATTATGCTTGAGCCCATTGTTGCAGCCACTGTGTCAATCCATCTCCTTGAGGGTCTTCCTCTTTTTCTCTGACCGTCTGCTTTACCAAGCATGATGTCCTTCTCCAGGGACTGGTTCCTCCTGATAACATGTCCAAAGTATGTGGGATGAAGTCTTGCCATCCTTGCTTCTAATGAGCATTCTGGCTCTACTTCTTCCAAGATAGATTTGTTTGTTCTTCTGGCAGCCCATGGTATATAGTAACAGCCAGCTAGTAATACTTAATTTCAAACATCAGTTCCACAATTCCACAAGAGTGTCTAGTAGCAGAGACAAAGAACAGTTAGAAGTGAAATGTCTGTTGTAGTGGAAAACATTAAGGGTTTAGTCAGGAAAATTTGCATTTGAATCCTAGCTTGGGGTAAATTCTTAACCTGCTTCTCCCCCATGTAAAATGGAGATAATAACATCTGTCTTTCAGTACCATCTACCTACACTTTATTTTCGTCTTTTACTGACCTCGTGGTAATTCTTCTTCATTGTTATAGGTTAAATAACATAATGTATGTGAAGTGTGAGTATGGGACCTGGGAAGGCATAAACCTTTAACAAATGGCAGCATATGTTATTAGCTGCAATACCCTAAAGAATACAAAACAGTAGACTTTTTTTTGTAAAATGAGAAATGATAATCCCACTTTCCAGAAAAGATGTCACCCTCTTTTCAAATTAACAGTAATATGAAAAGAGAGAAAGTCTTTTGGAGATACCGGTTTTTCCAAAATTTATGTAGAAATTAATTTTTGATAAAATCTTAGGGATATTTATCCTTTTAATGCAAAGGGGCTGCTTTTTGTTTTCATAATGAACCCAAAGGAAGAGCACTAAATGAATTAAGTCTTAACCACTTGGAGATTAGAGGAAATACCAATATTTTGTCTCTCTCTTTACAACCTTTTTACTGCTTCTGGCTTTCCTGGCAACAACATAGCCTTGCTGTTGACTTTCATTTTGTGCGTGTGTGTGTGTGTGTGTGTGTTTGTGTGTGATATTTATTGCCTAGAGAGTTGTTTTCTGCTTCCTTTAAATTTTGAGTGGATGAATTAAAAGGTTTTGTTCCCTTTTTTTGTAGTTGCAGTGAAGGTTAATTATGTTGAATTTAACTCCCATGGCCCTCAATTGAGTCTTTTCTGTACGTCACTGGCCTTTAATAGGACTAAAGGTTCTCTTTCTTTGTTCTAAATAATTAAGAGTTGACTACATAGAAGCTTGTAATATGCATTTACCACATTAATTTACCAACTACCATTAAGGATAGCTGCTTCTGTCACTGTCAGTGAAGCAGCCACGAAGCCTGCAGAGAAATCCTAACTCTGGGAAGAAATGGAGCAGGGCCAAGGCAGACAGGGATAGGGCATGGGGAATTCTAATGGACAGAAGTAAGGACTCAATATTTAGAAAAAATAAGGTCACAGAAACCGAGCGAGTGGAGGAAGGATTGATGGCATTGTCAAATGGGACAGAAAGACCAAGTAAGGCAGCAACTGGATAATACATTAGACTGTGCAAGAACATTTCATTCATGACTTCCACAAGAACAACTTCAAAGGAGCAGGGGGCTCTGGGGCAGTGCTTCTTGATTTTCCCATTCTTCCTGGGTTATCACATTCCTACATACTCATGTTCTCAGGTACCACTCTTATGACTCACAAATTTATTATGCCAGCTCAGCCCTATCCCTCAGTTGTCAGACTTATACATACTTTCTGAATTTGCTTGCATATTCAAACTCAAAAGTCTAATTTCCCCCTTTCAAACCTGCCTCCCATCCTACCTTCTCTGTCTCAGTTGGTAATTATCCATTCAGTCCCCTTACCAGAACCCTAAGTGTCATCCTTTACTCTTCCCACGTGCTCAGCTTCCGCATCAAATCAGCAGCCAAGTTATGTCAATTTTGCCTCCTAAATATCTCTGAAATCTCGTCTCACCTCTCCACTCTAGGACCAGAGACTTTGTTTGGCCTCATCAACCTTGGCAGAATTGCTGGAAGCGTCTCCTAATTGACATCTCTTAAACTAGCTTTTTTTGTCCCCCCACACATTATTCATCACACAGCCAAGAGTGAGTGATCTATCCAAATGTAAACATGATTAGATCTTTTCCCTTTCTCCCATCTCACAGGAAAAGACAACGGAATTTAGCACGCACTGCTAATATGAGGCTTCTCCTTGTCTCGCTTCGTCTTCAATCTCTTGCTTCTTCTCTCACACAAAGTGTTCCTGGAACATAAAACTCTTTCTTGCCTCTAGGCTCATGCTGTTTCCTCTGCCTGATATGCTACTTTAAGATTCATCTTAGCTGTTACCTCCTCCTGCCATCTTCATTCTTCACTCACTGGCACAGTTATTTAACTCTCCTCTGTGCCTCCATATTACCATATGTACAGTTCTACGATTGCACTTACCAAACCTGTCCTAATTATTCATTCAGTACATATTCATTGACTTAAGACTCTATTCCATGGAAACTGGTGAAGTATGACACCGTTATGTGTCTGCCTCCCCCACTAGAATATGGCAGTAGATGTAATTCATCTTTATTTTAACAGGAACTAGCACAGTGTTTGGTCCAAAGTTGGCTCTCACTAAACATTTGCTGCTTAAATAGCTATAATACGATTTTGTGAAAGTAGGTTATGAAAATATGTACCCAGGATTATATGAGAACATGGAAGAGTGATAACTAGCCCTATTTTGCTGGGGAATCAGGGAAGGCTGTCTGGCAGAAGGGCACTGCTGAAGACAAGAATAGGAGACAATGTAGTTGGGCTTTTTAAATAAGAGACTTAAATTTTAAGTAAACTTCATAAAACTTGTTCAATAGAGCGTGACTAGTTCATGTTGGAGGCAGAATTCAAATCCAGGTCTGTCTGAGCCCAGAGTTTATAATCTTTCCATTATTACCATAAGCAGAGAAAGGATACCAGCTATAACACAAGCCATGTTTGCTGTGGTTCAATGACCTCAGCAGGGATAGTCAGCAGAGGTTAGGCCCTTCGTTACCCACAGCTGATCAGGGCATAGGCAAGCAAAAACTACCAGTGTATATTTATTGGCATGAAAGGGTAGATTAATGCCTTTTAACCCAGTTGGTCGCACACCACATTGTTTATTCTCTATAGACAAAACCAATACATTTATAAATGTCGTATAACCAAAGATTTTAGCAACCAATAGTTAATAAAAAAGCAACAAAAGGAAAGTCCCAAAACACACATATGCACAAGCACACAGATACACAGCACTTGTCTTGAGTATAATAGACAGTAATTTTCCCCAAAGCCTAGAAACAAAAATTCTTGGTCAAAATTAAGTATTTTTAAAGTTGTGCCTTTACGTTCAGCTTTCATTTTTTCCTTTTCCTTTCTGGCTGTTATCAGCTTGCTACCGTCAAGTAAAGTAATCAAGGACATCTAAGATAAAGAACATTTTCATTTTCAATGCATATCATTATCAAATAGAATAGATATGGCAATGTGCTATGCTTTATATATTCAAATTGAAAGCTGTTATTCCAATAAAACGGATATATTCCCTTCCTTCTAGAACAATGACAAATGCTAAAATAACCTTGCTGTTCCAAGCAGAGGAATGATTCAACAATGCCTTTGTACCAATTGTTGCTGGAAAGATCTGTATTTTAAAAACAACAGCAGTGATATTTATTGTTTTGTGGGATAAATGACTTGAGTATTTATTGTATTTGCCATCTTTCCATAGGGAAGAAAACAGCTCTTTCCTGTAGCACATTCGGTATTGTTAAAATGCACTAGAAAGGATAATTTTCCCTTTTCCTCTGGCTTTAATCATCACTTGTTCAGCCCACACCTCCCCATACCAGCCTCATACCACCACTACTAGTGAAACCATACATCTTATTTAACCATGAAATCTTTCCTTCTTTGCCCGTGTACTACTGGCACCAAGTTTTGATGATTTCTCCTTTTAAATGTGTCTCCTCGCTCACCCGTACTGACAGCACCTTAACTAAGGCTTTTACTGATCTTCGTCTGAATGTTTTCTATAATATCCCACGTGTTTACTTCTGGTCACAGTGGCAGCTGTTTCTTGAAAACAAAAATCTGAGTAAGTCACTTCTCTGCTTAAAAACATTTAAGGGGGTGAAGGTTAGTGTGCAGGGAGCAGTATAGAATAACTTCAAAAAACTCCACACGTTCAAATTCTCTAGGTTAAAAGCAAGATCTAGGAATATTTATTTTGCACGAAGTTCTCCAGATCTACTTTTTGCATCCGTGGCCTCCCTTCTAAGACATATAAATCCTGAAAAATGCTGGTCTACAAGATCAAACTCAAATATCATAGCTGGCATTGAAGATTGTACAGAATCTGATTCTAAAACATCTAACAGACATGGCACTGCCTGACACACAGCGAGTGACCTAGCTATGCAAACTTTTGGTTGTCTTCAAACGACACCATTATTTTTATGCCTCTGTGTCTTTATGCATGGCTCTATGCACTAAGTACACTTTTCAAAGTCCTTTCTCTATTAGTATTTGTTAGTTATTACATTATATTTTAAGTATTTCATGTATTTGTAACCACTGACTGTGTACTTGAGGATGGGATTCTTTGTTATTCGTCTTTGAATCCTAGCACTGTGCCTCTCACTGAGTAGATGTTCAAAAGGTGCTTACTGAATGAAGCAGTCAGGGAGAAAGGAAAATAGCAGAGAAAGAAGGGAAGAAGAAAGAAAAAGAGGACAGAAGAGAGGGAGGAAGGGAAGGAGGGAGGAAAAGAGTAAAGGAATGTCATACTTGAAATTTCACCAGTTGCATGTATGAAACTATTTTTTTACTCTATTATTTCTAAAAGTTTGGTCTTTACTAACTAAAGATAATTAATACTTCTATTAAACTAATGACTTTTTAAAACATTTTATTATAATGCACAAAAATAATTATTTATTTGAAACGGTTTTCAAATGAACTTGAAAACACTATGGCCTGAACACTATTAGGGGGGTTCAAAGGAAGAACTTCTAAGAAACCAGTCATTCAGTGATGCCAACTCATTAAGCAATCAGTCCTTTTCTGTTCTGGAATCTACCTTTGCCAACAGGAGGTATCAATAACCCTCTCATTGAATATTTATGATTTTATATGAAACTTTTCAGGAAAGGGTTTATTTTTTAAAAAATTAAAAACAATTAATGCTTCTTTATTTATTGGGGGAAAAGTATTTTCTTATTTCTTCTAAGGAACTATGTATTGAGATATAGTCATTCACATTCATGACATTTTTATAGTGCCCTAAATTTTCAAAGCCTGAATATAAAGGTGATAATAAAATGCTATATCAAATTATAATAGTTTACATTTATATACCACTTTAGAGTTAGCAAAGTGCTATAATATGTAATTGCATTTACTCTAATTTAGGTCCTCGTCATCAACAGATAGTCATTGAATCTGAGTCTTCTTCCTTAATTTTTCTGGGACATTCATGGTGGACTCACCTGTTCCCCTGCCTCATTTATTGCCGCCTCCCAGCAGCATCCACACTGTTGTCAGTTGTCATGTTGTCTTTCCAAGGTACAGATCTGACTGTGCAGAGATGGCAGTGGAAACCTTTTTGTACCCAGACAGAACTGAATTTGAATGTTGGCCTTGGCACTTCCTAGCTATATGACCTTGTGAAAGTTAATCTCCTGAGTGTTTTCATCTGTAAAATAGGATAATAAAACCTACCTTGCAAGATTGTTGTAAGAAGTAGAGATAATATGTTTTAAAATCTAGCCCAGCGACTTGCAAATAATAGACACTCAAGAAATGGTGGCTATCATATTATGTCACTCCCCTGGTTAAAAAAAAATTTTTTTGAAAGAACAACTACTTGCTGAGAAGAGACAATGTTCCTGGCATTGTGTTACACACTGTAAATGCTGCAGGAACCAGAGAGGCTTATACTTTAGTAATTACAAATTCAGATCATTCATGTTTCAAAAGCGGTAAGCACAGAGTGCTATGCAAGCACACAGTGGAGCATATAAACTGGTCTCAAGCTGTGACCAGAAAAAAGGTAAAATCTGAGCTTGGTGAAGGGGAGGTGGGATAGATTTGAGGTGGAAAAGAGCCTCAGCCAGAAACCTGACATTTGCAAAGGCAAGGCCAAGCACAGAGCACAGCTGCAGAAACTGGCAGCTGCTGAGTGTGGCTAGAGATGTGATAATGCAGAAAGGTATAGGGGAAGGCATGAGGAAGGGAAAAGGGATAATGGAGAATGGCAAGAGATGGGAAATCTGGTGAGACAGAGGGCCCTGAAAGTCACGTTAAAGAATTTAGGATAAGACATTTTATCCTGAAAAGAGCAGAAGGTCATTAAAAAATTATAAGCAGGAGATCGGCTTGGTCATATTTTCTTTCTTACAAGTAACATTTCATGACCTCCAGTTACAAAGATTTTTCACCTAGTCCACATATCCGTGCATGGGCTTCAACTGATTGGAAAATTCCCTGAAATTGAATGCAAACTTGTATGTATACAAGTGTACGTGTGTCGTCTCCTAAACATTTTTCCGGGTTGAAAATGATTACCCAAATACCCTCTGCAAGATACATCCTGGCATTTTACAGCTTTTACATTCTGACTAGAACCCTTTTTTACACTCCCATCCACACAGTTTAGAATAGAACCACTTGGAATTTTTTGCATTCCCAATATTCCTCTGAGCCTTTCCTCTTGCTGTGGCTTCCTGAACCACCCTCCTCTTCCCAATTCCATCCCTGTCTCCCCACCCCAACCCTCTAGCCAGAGAACTATCTCTCCCTTAAGAGCTAGATGAACTGTTTCTTCCTCCTCCAGTCATTCTCTCATCTTCCCCTCCTGTTCATCTCTAACATAAGCACAAATTACTATCTTAGAAGTATGGAGACCCAGATAGAATAAGACATATAGACAAATGCACCAATGGGCTAGAAATAGAAAGCACAGAAAACAACCCAGGCCTGTGTGGAAATTGGAAATCTTGGTGACATAGTGATTAAGTTCTACAGCTGCCAACCAAAAGGTTGGCAGTTCGAATCTACCAGGTGCTCCTTGGAAACTCTATGGGGCATGGTCCTGTAGGGTCACTAGGAGTCAGAATCAATTCGACAGCAACGGGTTTGTTTGTTTGTTTTGGTACGTGGAAATCAGATATACCACAGAACTAATCATACAAATTAGTAGAGAAATGATGGACTATTTTAAATGGTGCTGGGAAAAACAGACTCCAGAGCAAGATGGAGGTATAAGCAGTTCCATACTCCTATTCCCCCCACAGAAACATGAAAAAATAAGCAGAAACTGTTAGAACCAACTTTTTTAGAACTCTGGGAATAGGTAAAAAGGTGACAGCAACTTTGGTGGCCTGTATTCCCAAAGAGAGATCTTGGACTCTGGCTCCAGAAGAGCAGAGCAAATTATTGTGTGTGTCTCTTTCAACCTGTCTGGGGACTACCTGAAGAACCGAAGCAAGATTCTCGTCTCTGTTTGATATATCTCAGAACTCAAATCAGGGCAGAAAAGTGACAGTAAAGCTCAAAAACTGTAACATCCTCTAGCCAGCTAGAGATAAAGACTGTAAATGAGGCATTAATAGAACCCTAAAGACTGGAAGGAGAATCACGGGAGATAATTCCTAGGGGACATTAGGGAATTCAAAAGCACCATGTTTTATTGACTATGCAAAGGCATTTGACTATGTGGATCATAACAAATTATGAATAACATTGTGAAGAATGGAAATCCCAGCCCACTTAATTGTGCGCGTGAAGAACCTGTACATAGACCAAGAGGCAGTCATTTGAGCAAAACAAGGGGATACTGTGTGGTTTAAGGTCAGGAAAGGTGTGTGTCAGGGTTCTAGCCTTTCACCATACCTATTCAATCTGTATTATGAGCAAATAATCTGAGAAGCTGGACTATATGAAGAAGAATGGGGCAACAGGTTTGAAGGAAGACTCATTAACAACCTGTGTCATGCAGATGACACAACCTTGCTTGCTGAGAGTGAAGAGGACTTGAAGCACTTACTGATGAAGATCAAAGACCACAGCCTTTAGTATAGATTACACCTCAACATAAAGAAGACAAAACTCCTCACAACTGGACCAGTAAGGAACATCATGATAAATGGAGAAAAGATTGAAGTTGTCAAGGATTTCATTTTACTTGGATCCACAATCAATGCCCATAGAAGCAGCAGTCAGGAAATCAAAAGACATATTGCATTGGGAAAATCTGCAAAAGACCTCTTTAAAGTGTTGAAAAGCAAAGATATCACCTTGAAGTCTAAGGTGTGCCTGACCCAATCCATGGTGTTTTCAATTGCCTCTTATGCATGTGAAGGCTGGACAATTAATAAGGAAGACCAAAAAAATTGACGCCTTTGAATTGTGGTGTTGGCGAAGAGTATTGAATATACCATGGACTTCCAAAAGAACAAATCTCTCTTGGAAGAAGTAAAACCAGAATGCTTCTTAGAAGCAAGGATGGCTTGACTACATCTCACATACTTTGGACATGTTATCAGGAGTGATCGGTCCCTGGAGAAGGGACATCATGCTTGGGAAAGTAGAGGGTCAGTGAAAAAGAGGAAGACCCTCAAGGAGATAGATTGGCACAGTGGCTACAACAATGGGCTCAAGCATAACAATGATTGTGGGGATGGTGCAGGACAAGGCAGTGTTTTTCTCTGTTGTACAGAGGGTCGTCATGAGTTGGAACTGACCCAGCAGCACCTAATAACAACAATAACAGTGTATACAGGGGAATTGAGAAAGCCATATACATACTCAGAGCAAGACACATGCTCAGAAAATACCTGAGAAAACTCTACTTTTTTCACCTCAGACTGATCCCTAGGCTTTGTGCAATAATTGTTGAAGGAGTCCTCTGGCACAGAGCCAATTTTCAAAGACTGAGAGAGTACCCCCCACACACACGATGTTCAAGGAAACCTCTAGCAAAATACCAGTTGAACACAGGCTAAGGAAAAGCGACTTCAGGGACCACACATGAACAGGAAGCAGTCTTTGCAGAAATACTTAGGGAAGTCATTAAACAAACAGACTACTACAGACTACAACAATTAAAACAAACAAACAAACAAACAAAAAACCCAAAACCCTAGGGAAGAGAAAAAATCTGGTTTCCAAAGCTATTACATTATAACATTCAAATGTCCAGTTTTCAACAAAAAATTACAAGGCTTAAAAAGAAATAGAAAGGACAGCCCATTCAAAAGAACAAAATAGTGACAGAGTTCATCCCTGTAGAAGCCCAGATAATGGAATTACTAGACAAAGACTTTAAAACAATATTATTAAATATGCTCAAAGAGCTAAAGGAAAACATAAAAAATAAAATGACATAAAAATGATGCATGAACAAAATGAGACTATGAATAAAGAAATAGAAATTATAAAATAGAATAAAACAGAATACTGGAGCTGAAAAGTATAATAACTGAAATGAAAAAATTCACTGAATACATTCAACAGCAGATTTAAGCAGGCTGAGGAAAGAATCTGCAAACTTAATTGTAAGACAATTAAAAATTTTGAGTCTGAAGAGCAAAAAGACAAAAGAATAAAGTGAACAGAGCTCATGGGACTTGTGGATACCATCGAATGGTACACATTATGAAAGTCCAAGAAAGAGAAGAGCAAGAAAGGGGCGTAAAAATATTTGAAGAAATAATGGCTGAAGACTTCCCAAATTTGATGAAAGACATAAATCTACACAGGCAAGAAGCCCAATGAACTTCAAGTAGGATAAACCCAAAGAAATCCACACAAAGACATGTTATACTCATATTTTCAAAAACCAAAGATAAAATCTTGAAAGCAGAAAGAGAGAAGCAAATCATCATATATTCGCGTACAAAGTATCCTCAATAAGATTAAGTGATACTTTCTCTCTAAAACAACAGCAGTCCAGAAGGCAGTGCTGAAATAAACAAACTGATGGTACCACAACATGATTGATATACAAAATCTCACTGAATTGTATATGTGAAAATGTTGAATTAGCAAATGCTATGTTATCTATATTTTTACAACAATAAAAAAATTTATAGTCAAAAACAAACAAACAAACAAAAAAAAAACTGTCCAGCAACAATTCTGTATCAGGCAAAACTGTCCCTCGAAAATAAGAGTGAACCTGGTTAGAAATAGAGTTTTTCTTTTGTTATGATAATGAGGTCATACTAACATTAGGGTGGGTC
This sequence comes from Dugong dugon, assembly GCA_030035585.1. Lineage (NCBI taxonomy): Eukaryota > Metazoa > Chordata > Mammalia > Sirenia > Dugongidae > Dugong > Dugong dugon. The sequence continues at coordinate 99,295,974 of CM057462.1, forward strand.
CTAAACCTAATCCCTTCTGAGTGGTGTTTTATAGAGGAGTATAGATACAGAGAGACACACACAAACGGGAAAGACAGGTGCCATGTGAAGATGAAGACTGATGCATCTACAAGCCCAGGAATGGCAAGGATTGCTGACAACTACTAGAAGCTCAAGGAGATAAAGAAGGACCTTCCTCTAGAGCTGACACCATGAATTCAGACTTCTAGCCTCCTAAATTGTGAGAAAGGAGCCCTGGCAGCCCAACAGTTGGGCACTCAGCTGCTAATGGAGGAGTTGGAAATTTGAATCCACCCATTGGTTCTGCAGGACAGGGGCCTGGTGATCTGCTTCCATGAAGATTGCAGCCTGGAAAACCTTGTGGGGCAATTCTACTCTGTCACATGGTGTCAAAATAAGTCAAAAATTGACCCAATGGCATCTAACCACAACAAACCGTGAGAAAATAAATTTATGTTCTTTTAAACTCAAAAAAAAAAAAGAAAGAAAAGAGAGAGAAAGAATGAAATTAAGATAGTCCCAAATAAACAAAAGTTGAGAGAGTTCATTACCACTGCACCCGCTGTAGGAGAAATGCTAAAGGGAGTCCTTCAGGTTGAAATGAAAAGTCACTATACAGTAACTTTAACCAGGATTAAAAAATAAAAATCTCCAGTAAAGGTAATATGAGCAAACAGAAAGGCCAGTTTTATTGTATTTTTGTGTTTTAACTCTACTTATTATTTCCTACATGATTTAAAAAACAAACTCATAAAAAATAATTACAAATTTATGTTATTTGGGCACACAATGTATAAAGATGTAATTTGGGACACAGTATGCCGGGCAGAGGTATATGGGTATGTAGAGGCCAGTTACTCTGTCTCATTCACTTTGCGTCCAATGCACTTAGCATAGTGTCTAGTTTATGACAGCCATCAATAAATGGTTTTCCTTGCGTGAATGAATGAATGAAATAATACTTTATAGAATATACATTTTAGGCCCAAATATGTTTTTATTTTTAACTTTTCAGCCTTTTTTTGTGTGTGTCAGCTCTCAACGAAAACACCTAAGCATTTGTGTTTCAGTTCTAAATGATTACTTTTCTGGAGTCAGTAATTTAAATTGTATGCTCTTCTCAAACCAATATCTGTCACAGTTAAATTGCTTTTTTTAGCCTCAAAAAGAGCACTTTAGTACATGTCATTAATTGAATTATGTCCCCAAAAAAATAAGTATATCAATTTGGCTGGGCCATGATTCCCAGTATCGTGTGGTTGTCCTCCATTTTGTGATTGTAATTTTATGTTAAAGAAGATTAGGGTGGGATTGTAACACCTTACTAAAGTCACATCAAAGGGAGTTTCCCTGGGGTATGGCCTGCACCACCACCTTTTATCTTGCAAGAGATAAAAGGAAAGGGAAGCAAGCAGAGAGTGGGGAACCTCATACCACCAAGAAAGCAGTGCTGGGAGCAGAGCGCGTCCTTTGGAGCCAAGGTTCCTGTGCAGAGAAGCTCCTAGTCCTGGGGAAGATTGACGACAATGAGGACCTTCCTCCAGAGCCAACAGAGAGAGAAAGGCTTCCCCTGGAGGTGATGCTCTGAATTTGGACTTGTAGCCTACTAGACTGTGAGAAAATAAATTTCTCTTTGCTAAAGCCATCCACTTGTGGTATTTCTGTTATAGCAGCACTAGATGACTAAGATAGTACACAAACATTTTAAGAATCAGAACAATTTTATTGTTTTTGAAAAGTGAAATATTATTAACAAATGAAGGCAAGATAACCATGACCATTTACAGCCTTACTCTAATTAGCTATTAATTATATTTGCTGTTTTTTTACTATATTGGAGAATTGCCGTAACTTTATAATCATTCTTTACTTCGTTTTCATTCTAAGCTTGAATCTTGAATCATTAAAATGTCTTCTTAATTTCTTTGCCAATGTATAGAAATCATGACTCATGTTCAGAAGTTTACTGCTCTATTTATGAAATTTAGATTCCACAGAGACTGTTTCCCTATCTGAAGCTTCCAACTCAGTGAACAGCACTCTCAGCTGGGACTTAGCACTCTCAACTCATCTCATCCTCTTCATCAGATTGATACCAAGATGAATCAGGCATGATTCCTTCCCTGAAAGACCACATCAGCTAGGAAGAAGGAAACATCGATTACTATATAGATGTGCCTCTGTATCTTTACATATACATATTAATAATGGCTAACAGTTATCCAGCTAAATCTATATACCAAACTCAGCGTTATATTTTTAAAGGTACCACATTTATCAAATCTAAGGCCATGGATTATAAAACACACCACTATCACTAAGAAAGAAATAAACAGTCCTTTTAAGTTACTCTTGATTGTAAGATACATCCCAAATATCAGAGATGCTGATATGTAAAAGGAGCCCTGGTGGCACAGTAGTTAGGAGTTAGTCTGCTAACCAAAACGTTGGCAGTTGTAATCCAGCAGCCACTCCTTGGAAACCCTATGGGGCAGTTCTACTCCGTCCTATAGGATCACTATGAGTCGGAATCAATTCAATGACAATGGATTTTAATATGTAAAAATGAGGCGTTGGTGGTTCAATATTAGAATTCTTGCCTTCCATGCAGGAGACCCAGATTTCATTCCTAGCCAATGCACCTCATGCACAGCCACTACCCGTCTGTCAGTGGAGGCTTTTGTGTTTATGGTGCTAAACAGGTTTCAACAGTTTCTAGACTAACATGAACTAGGAAGAAAGGCCTGGAAATCTTACTTTCAAAAATCAGCTAATGAAAATCCTATGGCGTCACAATGTTCTAATCTACAACTGATCATGGGGATGGCACAGGACTGGGCAGTGTTCTGTTCTATGTTCATGGAGTCATCATGAGTCAGGGGCCAAATCAGACAGGTAACAACAACAATATGTAAAAAAATGCAGTGTTTAGGATTGATGAAATATATTGGCTTATTTAATCCTCTCAACAACTTCTCAAGGCAGTTAATGTTATTTTTCCCAATCTGCAGGCAAGGAGGAAACAGATGAGGAACAGAAAGATTAGGTAACTTGCCCAAGATCACACAGCTATTAAGTAGATGAGCAGAGACTGAACCCAAATCAGTCTGATGCCAAATCCCATGCTCTTAGCCTATATATCAAAGAGGGCTTAGATTCACTATGTAATCGGATGCTCAGGAGTTTCCATATCTTTTCTTCCTTATGTGGTTTCATCTAAAATTGGGAAAGAATTCAGGGTCCTCTATTAATTCTTTACAGCAATTGAGAGTTTAGTTGAGATAATGAGACCTGAATTTCTTTTTTAAAAAACTACTCTGTTTTGAAAATCGTTAGCCTGATTATTGCTTAAAATGATTATAGTTACCAGACTAAAGAGTACTTAGAAAATCTTACCAAAATCAGTCAAGAGAAAACTGATTATTTGAAAATCTATGAATTTTTAACTAACTACACTACATGTAGATATTGTAGCCCTGACAGAATGATAGAGCCTGGAAAGAAAATCTAAATTAACTTTTACCATGATTGTAGACATCTATTTTCCTATTCCTTTAAACTGAAAATTAATAGCTAGTGGAAACTATCCATCAAAGTTCTCATTTTGAGGTTTTATAAAAAGAAGTAGCAGCATTTCTGTATGGCATGTTGAAAATTAATTCTAGCACTACATGAAGTGTTGAAAATAATCTTTGTAAGGAGCCAAAAATGACTAATCAGAAGCAAAAAACTGCATATTTCATCTTAAGTAACAACCAGCATAATCTTTTTGTCGTTGTTGTTGTTTAAAGCTGATGAGTTCAGAAATAACAACCATGTGCTACGTTGTTGTTTCCTATAAATAATGAATTGTATGTAAGAACAAGTGGTAGTTAAATGTGCAGTGGGCCAGTTGCGCAGTCATGGATACCAGATACTTCATCTGTGTAAATTCAGCAATATAGAATTAGAAATATTAAGAAAAAAAGATATCATTAAGATAATTCTTCAAGAAATGAATCAAAACTTCTGGCCCATCTGTTCATATCTTTCAGTTGTCAAAATGAAATGGGCATAGCTGAAAATTGTTTCTCAAAATACAGTTCTAGAAACACCTACACCAAAATAACCAGTTCACTGGACTGTTTATTAAAGAGACAGATCCTTGACCCGCATCTCAGCCTACTGTACCTCTTGGGTTAGGGCCCAAGAATTTATATTTTAAACAAGTACCTTCACCCACAAGTGATTATTAAACACACTGGAGTTGACAACCACTGCTTTTAATTTTTGGCTCTTCCCCACCTAATGCTTTAGACTGATGGTAGAAATGAACCAATCACTAGTGATTTGTTTTTTCACCAAATATAAGTGGTTAAATGTTTCATTCACTAGATATTTATAAAATAGTAGGGGAGGGGATACAAAAGAAATGTGTGCTCATGTATTCAAATGTATTGTAATTCTTGCATGTCATATGAATAGCTGGTTACTGCTGAAATGAAAATAGTACTTTATGAAATGTAACCTGGTTGCAGAAAAAGAAAGAATTGATGTAGTCGTGGTGGCAGTGGGAATGGAGAGAAAGGGACGACTGCAGAAGTTATTTCAAAGAAAAAGAAAATTAGTAGAATTCTACAGCAAAGCGAATGTTAACTGTAAACAAGAGGAAAAAAGAAAAAGTAGAATATGACCCATGGTTTTTGAGTCTGGATGACAGAGAATAGTCAGCCACTAACATAGGGACAGAGTGTTTCTGAAAACAAATGAAAATATAGGTGTGAAGGAAGGCGAAGCTTAAAGCTTTTGTAACTTGCCCTTTTAAACCATGTTAATAAAGACGATGAATTGAATTTTGTTACTAAGTTTAATGTGATTGAATTTAACCAAATTGAGATCTAATTAAGGTTATTTTCTATTACAGCAATTGTTCAACTGTCAAGCTCTACGAAAACTAAGTATTCCTGATAATGACCTTTCAAGTCTGCCAACCACTATTGCTAGTTTAGTTAATCTTAAAGAACTCGACATCAGTAAAAATGGTAAGATTCTCATCTCATCTCCAAATAACTTGAAATTTTTTACGAGAATGGATTTTAAAATGACATAACTATTTGCTTTGTTTTTTTTTAAAACTGTAAGTTAATTTTGTTGAAAAGTTAAATCCTACATCCTAAGTCCAATAACCTCTCAGCTCTCTTATTAATGTATTTGATCCACTCAGGCATTAATTCCCTTTCCATATGTACTAAGAATTTTTCCCTAACATATTTCAAACGTTGCCTTCTCAATAAGGACCACTGGTCCGCCCTATTTGAAATTGCACTCCCAATTCTTCTTACTCTGCTCCATTTTTCTACATAGCATTGACCGTCTTCACAATATTATATAATCTACCTATTTACTATGGTTATTGTCTATCTTCTCTCACCCTAAAATGTAAGTTCAGTTATTTCACAGGAAAGGAATTTTTTGCTATTTTGGTCGCTTATGTATCCCACACGTTTAGAGCAATGCTTGGCAAATAATAGGTGCTCAGAAGCACTTGTATTTCTGGCTAAACACTTGTCTCCCTGTTTCTTGACGATGCTGATATTGAAATTGAAGTATTCCCCTTGAGTGTTTGTGGGAGTGCCACACGGATCTTCATAAAATGTCTTGTGCCCACATACATTCATTAAATCTCCATTTCCTTCAAAATGCCTTCCACAGTCCATTTTATTAGAATAAGGCAATGACCTGTCGAAAAGGGTTATGTCTGCATGTTATGAAGACATAAACCATGACCCCTCCACCATCAAGTTAGTTGGCTAAACTTGGTGCGTGTGTAGTGTTTTGATTATTTCAGGCAACATGCTTGGTGTCAAAGGGGCAGGCAGGAATAAAACAGGCCCCTGCCCTCATGAAGCTTACGTTCTAGTGGGTGCATTATACATTAAACAAATCATTCTAGATGATTCAAGAAAAATTGCAAGTGTGTGAAGATACATTGGATATGAAGGGTGTGCCTAAAAGGAGAACATAATTCAATTGATGTTGTTAGGGAAGGTTGCCCTAATAAGTGATAAGCAAGCTCACACAGGACAAATGTAAGTTAGTTAGGTAAGGCTGGCTTGACATTCTAGGTAAATGATGATCTGTCTTGTTTTTAAAGAATACCTGGAAAAATCTCTTGATCAACATATAAATATTGTGTCCCTAAGAAATAAGGTGACTTATTGAGCCCCATAACAATATCCCAGTGGCCCTGACTCCATTCACTCTGAACTTCCTCCCCCAAATAGCTGCATTGCTCTTTACCTTACAACCTGCAGGTCTTTGCTCAAATATACCATCAATAAGGCCTTCCCTGACCATCCTGTTTAAAATTACAAACGTGTTATTATTATCTCACTTGAAACACACCCTCTCCCCACTCCGTTTTTTTTTTCTAATCTTTATGAGAAACTGACATACCATACATTTTAATTATTTATTTGTTGTCTGACTCCCCCAACTAGAATTTAAATTCAATGATGTCATAGATTGCTTTTGCTTTATTTACTGGCGTATTACATTGCTTTTTGTTTATTTGTTTGTTTTTGCCTTATTTACTGGTGTATCCCCATTGCCTAAAACAGTGCCTGGCACATCGCAGGAGATCAATAAATATTTATTGAATTAATTAGTGAATGAATCTTCCTTTTGTTACATGGAGCATTGTTGAAATGTACTAGTGAGAATTGCTGGTCATTTCTTCAGTTTAAGTCTATGAGAGTCACTGAGAAGCTTAGTATCACTGATGACATGATTGACACCCAAAAATAATCAGTGAAATAAAACACTATATGATGAAGTGCTTAATTGTATGTCACAGATTATAATTGTTGTAAATACTTAGAGAATGGGGAAATTAATTAAACTGCTGTATTGGAGCCCTGGTGGTGCAGTGGTTAAGAGCTATGGCTGCTAACCAAAAGGTTGGCAGTTCAAATACACCAACCGCTCCTTGGGGCAGTTCTACTCTATCCTACAGAGTCACTATGAGTTGCAATCGACGCGAAGGCAATGGGTTTTTGCTGTATTATTAGGGAGGAATTCAAGTAAAGGGTAGAGATTGAATATTTCCATAAACCACAGTAGCTTCCGAAGGAAAGAGAGAAATTTCTTTTGAAGGAGACAATAAGAGTGCAAATAGGGGGCACAAACACCTTCCTATCCTAATTTGACTTAGCACTCAGAGGGTTTTCAGGAAGACTATACTAAAATGTCAAGAGATAGCATATGATCAGGAACCAATGGTACTCAAGGAAGAAGTCCAAGCTGCACTGAAGGCATTGGTGAAAAACAAGGCTCCAGGAATTAATGGAATATCAATTGAGATGTTTCAACAAATGGATGTGGTGCTGGAAGTGCTCACTCATCTATACCAAGAAATTTGGAAGACAGCTACCTGGCCAACCGACTGGAAGAGGTTCATGTTTATGCCTATTCCCAAGAAAGGTGATCCAACTGAATGTGGAAATTATTGAACAACATCATTAATGTCACACACAAATAAAATTTTGCTAAAGATCATTCAAAAGCAGCTGCAGCAGTATGTTGACAGGGAACTGCCAGAAATTCTGGCTGGATTCAGAAGAGGACGTGGAACCAGGGATATCATTGCTGATGTCTGATGGATCCTCGCTGAAAGCAGAGAATACCAGAAAGATGTTTACCTGTATTTTATTGACTATGCAAAGGAATTCAATTGTGTGGATCACAACAAATTATGGATAACATTGCGAAGAATGGGAATTCTAGAACACTTCATTGTGCTCATGAGGAAACTACACAGATCAAGAGGCAGTTGTTCAGACAAAACAAGGGGATATTGCATGGTTTAAAGTCAGGAAAGGTTGTGCATCAGGGTTGCATCCTTTCACCATACCTGTTCAATCTGTATGCTGAGCAAATAATCTGAGAAGCTGGCCTGTATAAAGAAGAAAGGGGCATCAGGATTGGAGGAAGACTCATTAACAACCTGCGATATGCAGATGACACAACCTTCCTTGCTGAAAGTGAAGAGGACTTGAAGCACTTACTGATGAAGATCAAAGACCACAGCCTTCAGTATGGATTACACCTCAACATAAAGAAAACAGAAATCCTCACAACTGGACCAGTAAGCAACATCATGCTAAATGGTGAAAAGATTGAAGTTGTCAAGGATTTCATTTTACTTGGATCCATAATCAACATCCATGGAAGCAGCAGTCAGGAAATCAAAACACACATTGCATTGGGAAAATCTGCTGCAAAAGACTTCTTTAAAGTGTTGAAAAGCAAAGAAGTCACCTTGAAGACTAAGGTGAACCTGACTCAAGCCATGGTATTTTCAGTCACATCATATGCATGTGAAGGCTGGACAATGAATAAGGAAGACTGAAGAATTGACGCCTTTGAATTGTGGTGCTGGTGAAGAATATTGAATATACCATGGACTGCCAAAAGAATGAACAAATCTGTCTTGGAAGAAGTACAACCAGAATGCTCCTTAGAAACAAGGATGGTGAAAGTACGTCTCACATACTTTGGACATGTTGTCAGGAGGGATCAGTCCCTGGAGAAGGACATCATGCTTGGTAAAGTAGAGGGTCAGTGAAAAAGAGGAAGACCCTCAAGGAGATGGATTGACACAGTGGCTGCAACAATGGGCTCAAGCATAACAATGATTGTGAGCATGGCACAGGACCGGGCAGTGTTTCATTCTGTGGTGCATAGGGTCGCTATGAGCTGGAACCTACCTGAGGGCACCTAACAACAACAACAACAACCTACTAGAAGGACCATATTCAGACCTGGAGAAAGCATAGCCACCAGATTTAGAGCCATTGAAAGATGACATTAGATCTAATTTTATTCTTTTAAAATATATTTTCAGGTCACAAATTTGTATGGGTTGGCATTTCTGTAATAACAATTAATGTTGCTGTTAGTTGCTGTCGAGTCAGTTCTGACTCATGAAGATCTCATGTGTGCTGAGTAGAACTGCTTCATAGGATTTTCAAGGCTGTGACCTTTCAAAAGCAGATTGCCAGGCCTGCCTTCCGAAGCACCTCTGGGTGGGTTTGAACTGCCAATCTTTCAGTTAATAGTCAAGTGTATAACCATTTTCACCACCCAGGGACTCCCAATAACAATTAATACTACTTATTTATTTATACATATTCACACATCAAATCCTATTTTCAAATTACAATTTCTAACAAATATCGTAAGGTCAAGTACCACATCCCTTGGCCTTCAGGCAGGTTTGCTATACCTTCTAAGTAAATAAATATTTATCCTATTTTTAAAGAGGATCAGAAAAACTTCATCATCAAGAATAAATACAAAACTCCTGAGAAATATGACATTTTTGTGAACATTGTAATAATCTCCCAGTGGCCCTCATTTATCAAGAAAATTTTTTTGCCTCATTAATCAAGTGAATTTCAAGTTACACTTCTTTCAACTCAGAAGAAAGTCTATGACCATACTTAGAAGTCCTTGCAACTATCAGTTAGAGATTTTTAGCTGTGCTGATGATTCCCTATGTTCTGGAAGTATTTATGCAAAAAGACATGAAAGAGCTGGAAAACCGTTTTGCAAAGTTAGTACAGTACTAGGTTTGATGAGCATGATGATATATCTGCCATTGCTAGAAATAACATACACAGTAAAAGATCTCATCACATCAGCCCTTTCAGAAAATCATACCTAAAAAAACTGTCACCAAATTCTGTGGCAGATACCTAGACAGTTACTTAAGGAGCATAATATATCCTTTGGGAAATCTATCAAGTGAAGAAAAAGCAGATAGCAGAAAATAACTGCAGCACCAGCATCACATTTGACAAGCATGGAATAGCACTGGTGGAAAAGCAGCAAGACATAAGAAAATACAAGCAGAATTGGTATTTAGGGACAGAACATAGAATGCTTATTTTTGACATGGAGACTCATCCAAGTGCTAGTTGATCTACATAAAGTTTGCACGAAATGTGCTTGAATTACATGTGTGACCACTTAATGAAACCGATTACTCTGAGACTGAGTTCAGTCTGATCTTGGTAGTCCATGTGGTCTCCAGCCTTTACTTTCCATGTTCAATTCTTTGACCTGTCATCTCGTTTCCTCACGTTCCCTCCATAATTCAAAAAATACAATTTTATATTAAAACCTTTAGATAAGTGAACTATTGTGTGCAGAAAGATATCTACACAGTTTCCATATATAGCTTTCATCTACTTGTCCAACCTTGCTAGTCTCTCTACTGTTTCATCCTCAGGTAATATTAAACTGTTGTTCTAAAAACCATCAAGCTGGTTCCTTATGATACAAGGAACTATACTGTTTTTTCTATTCCAAATATTTCTTCTTCCCCCACTACTTGCACCCACAAACCAGGGAGAGTCCTCTTTACCTCTTAGAAGACGTTTCAGATGTCATTTATTCAAGTAACTTTCCTGGCTCCGTACACAAATAGAATTAATTGTTCTTTCCTCTGTGATTCTTTTATATCTTGTATATGTTTCTGTTTGGAACTTAAACCACACTTCTAAATTTAATTCCTATCTATTCCTATATTTTTCGACTAGACTGTGAGAGCTTTGAAATCAGGGACTATCTTAATTCATTTATGTGTTCAGAGCTGCTACTTCAGTAACTGATATATACGATAGGTGCTCAAAAACTGATTGACAGGTAAATAAACATTTTACAGAGGCGTTCTTTTAAAAAAATATAATGTGTATGATACATCTACTACATTTGGGACCCAATAAATGTTTTAACTGAGTTCTAGAAAAATAGAACTGACACTATAATAAGTAACCTCTAAAATCAGCTCTAACCTGACCTGTGGTAATAGATTTCTCATCCCTGTTCCTTGGGGTGCTGCTTCATGTCCAGCTTTGACCTCTCCCCTGAGTTTCCAACTGGTTAGCCTACAGTCTGCTGGATGTAGTTATTGTATGTCCCACAAGCACCCTAAGCTTAATGTATTTGAAAGCAAACTCATCCTCCACCTCCTAGCCTGCTTTTCGTCCATTATCTAGTTCTGTGTTGTTACTATGATTCACACAGGCATTTGGTGCAAGAATCCGTTCTCCCTTTCAACTCCCACATCCAAATTTGCCTCCTAAGCTTATGTCAAGTCTGTTCCTTTATTGCCATTCCCATTGTTACAGTCTTAATTTAGGACTTTTCTTCTTTCCTAGACCACTTAAGTAGCCTCCTAGTGGGTCTCCTCATCTTCATTATTGCCACCACCATTACCAAACTCAGCGTCCACAAAAAAATAGCTTTAGCACTCTTTCTGAATTGCAGATATGACTAGGTTACACTCCGGTTTAAGATACTTAAGTCGAGCTACGAGAGTCTAGGCTCCCTAACATAGCATTCAAGTCCCTATGATTGACCTCTGCTTAAAACTTTCCATCTCATCTGCCAAACCCACCAAGGATGATTTTTAATTTTATGGTCTGAAGAGCTCTATCAAATATCAATTCAGATGTTGCTATTTCCAAGCAGTCTCTGAGCTCTTACATTAAGTCAAGGGTCCCTCTTCTGTGGTAATATGCTTTGTATATTCTTTCTCCTAACACTTAATATTGTATTGAAAACACTTGACACTTAAACCAAAATCCAAACCCATTGCCATCGAGTCAATTCCAACTCATAGCGACCCTATAGGAAAGAGTGGAACTGACCCATAGTGTTTCCAAGGAGCAGATGGTGGATTCGAACTGCCAGCCTTTTGGTTAGCAGCCGATCTCTTAACCACAGCGCCACCATGTAACACTTAGTTATATTAAAATATTTATGTAGTTTTAATTTTTAAATTATTAAGAATTTTAAGTATGAAGATGCTCAAAATATGAGACAACAATGTACCCACCACAGAGACTTAAGTGTTATCATTTTACTTTAGCTATCATGCTCTATCTTCAAAAAATAAATAAAATATTACAAAAACTTATAAATTTTTAATCCCATCCCTTCCTACTTCCTCCCTCTGAGTAAGTGTATTTAAAATTTCCAGGAAGTGTTAATACATTGTATATATTATTCTACAAGTTTTTCATTCCACATAATGTTTCTGAAAGTTGACCTTGGTGATTGATGTGGATCTAGTTATACCAGTGAAGCAACAAAGTTCTCATTGATTCATATCTTTGTCAACACTTAGGGTTCCTAAAGTATTAGGTGTAGCCCAATCAGATGGGTATATAAGGGTGGCTGGATATTTTAATTTACAATTTTAATTTACATTTCCCTAATCACTAGGTAAGTTGGCATTTTTTTCATTTTTCTATTGGTCAGATTGTCTTTCTCTATAAATTACCTTTTATGGTCCATTTTTCTTTTGATTTTTTTGTCTTTTAGGTTCTTAATGATTTAAAAGATATATACTCTGAAGACCAACCCTTTGTTGGTTACATTTGTTGTTGTTGTTGTTGTTGTTGTTGTTGTTGTTAGGTGCCCTCAGGTAGGTTCCAGCTCATAGCGACCCTATGCACCACAGAATGAAACACTGCCCGGTCCTGTGCCATGCTCACAATCATTGTTATGCTTGAGCCCATTGTTGCAGCCACTGTGTCAATCCATCTCCTTGAGGGTCTTCCTCTTTTTCACTGACCCTCTACTTTACCAAGCATGATGTCCTTCTCCAGGGACTGATCCCTCCTGACAACATGTCCAAAGTATGTGAGACGTACTTTCACCATCCTTGTTTCTAAGGAGCATTCTGGTTGTACTTCTTCCAAGACAGATTTGTTCATTCTTTTGGCAGTCCATGGTATATTCAATATTCTTCACCAGCACCACAATTCAAAGGCGTCAATTCTTCAGTCTTCCTTATTCATTGTCCAGCCTTCACATGCATATGATGTGACTGAAAATACCATGGCTTGAGTCAGGTTCACCTTAGTCTTCAAGGTGACTTCTTTGCTTTTCAACACTTTAAAGAAGTCTTTTGCAGCAGATTTTCCCAATGCAATGTGTGTTTTGATTTCCTGACTGCTGCTTCCATGGATGTTGATTATGGATCCAAGTAAAATGAAATCCTTGACAACTTCAATCTTTTCTCCATTTATCATGATGTTCCTTATTAGTCCATTTGTGAGGATTTTTGTTTTCTTTATGTTGAAGTATAATCCATACTGAAGGCTGTGGTCTTTTATCTTCATCAGTACATGCTTCAAGTCCTCTTTCAGCAAGCAAGGTTGTATCATCTGCATATATGGTTATATGGGTTACAAATATTACCTGTAAATCTGTGACTTGTCTTTTCTTAGTTGTAATGACATTTGTCATAGAGAAGTTTCCAATTGCAATGTTTCCTTTAGAATTATTCTTTCCTTTATAGTTTATATTTTACAACTTATTTAAGAAATTCTTTCCTTTTCTGATATCACAAAGATACTCATCTACTGTTTCTTCTGAAACTATTAGTTTTCCTTTTCATATTTAGGCCATTAATCCACTTGCAATTTGTTTTTTGTGTAGTGCTATGTGGGGCCAAACTTTATTTTTCTTCCATATGAATAGATAATTAATTGCTCTAGGTACATAAATTGAATTGTCCCTTGTTTCTCCACAGATTTTTAATTCTCTTTTATATAGAAAAGCCCTTTTTCCAAACTCTGCTCCATTGGCTTATTTGCCTATTTCTGTGCCAGTACCACATTGTTCTAATCAATGCGTCGTTGTTGTTAGTTGCTTTCAAGTTGATTCTGACTCATGGCAACCCCACGTGTTATGGAGTAGAACTGTTCTGTAGAGTTTTCTTGACTGTAACCTTAATGGAAGTAGATCACAGGCCTCTTTTTCTGCCATACTGCTGGATGGGATCAAACCTCCAACCATTAGGTTAGCAGTCAAGCACAAACTGTTTGCACCACCTAGGTGCCTATATAATCATTATAGCTTAATATATATTTTAATATCTGATAAGACAATTCCTCTTTTCTTCAAATGTGTCTTGCTATATTTGGCATTGAATTATTTCATATGAATTTTAGGTGCAAATTGTTGAGATTCATAATTATTGGAATTTTTGAAATTGGCTTAAATTTAAAGATTAACTTGGGAAGAATTAGTATCTTTGTGATATTACGTATGAACATGGTATATGTCCCTTTATTTACTTCTTATTTTATGTCTTTCAATATAGTTCTATGATTTCTTCCATGAAGATCCTGCACACATTTTGTCAGAGTTGTTTCTAAGTACTTTAAATTTTCTAGTTTTATAAATAATATCCCTTCTTTTAAAGTGCATTTTCAAATTTGCTTGTTGCTATATAGAAACATTACTAATTTTGTTATCTTGATTGTTCATTCAGTCATAGTGCTAAATTATACATCTCAGCTGCTAACCAAAAGGTCAGCAGTTCAGATCCACCAGTTGCTCCTTAGAAACTCTTTGCAGAAGTTCTACTCTGTCCTATGGGGTCGCTGTGAGTCAGAATCAACTCAATGGCAATGGGTTTGGTTTTTTTGGTTTATAGAATCAACAGAATTTTTTTTCATTTAAGTACAAAAAATCATATCATCTGCAGATAATGGCAAATTCATGTCTTTATTTCTAAACTTTATACCTTTATATCTTTTTGAGTCAATTTTTCATAAGTTATTATTTTCTAGGAAATTATTTAATCACCTAGATTTTCAATTTTAGTGTCATGCATTGTCTATAGTTTTCTTTTTAACATATAAATCTCTACCTTATCTGAGAATGTTTTTTTTTTTCCTTTTGCATTCTTAACATTGTTTAATTGTGCCATCTATTTTTTATTCTTTTTATCAATCCTGCCAGAGGATTTTCTGTTTTATTGATTTTTCAAATAATCCTCTGTTGACTCATTGGTCTTCTCTACTCTTTGTTTGTTTTATTTTGTTGTTTATTTGTTTGATTGATTTCCAATTCATTAATTTAGACGTTTTTATTATGCCCCTCCTACTTTTTTAGGGTTTACTCAGTTGTTATTGGTTTTTTTTTTCTGGCTTCAGGAGTTGGCTGATTAGCTCTTGATTTTATTATTTTCTGATATTTACACTTAATGTTATAAAATTGTCTGTAAATATTACCTTTATCTGCAGCCTACAAGGTTTTTTGTTTTGTTTTGTTTTTATTATTCCAAAATACTAAGGTTTTATTAGTCATCGCCTTATTATTATTAGAATATATTGCAGATTCTATAGTCTAGATGATGAAACCCTTTGCCATTGAGTTGATTTTGACATATAGTGACCCTATAGGATAGAGTAGAACTGCCCCATAGAGTTTCCAAGGCTGTAATCGTTATGGAAATAGATTGCCACATGTTTCTCCTACAGAGTAGCTGGTGGATTTGAATCACCAACCTTTTGGTTAACAGCCAAGCACTTAACTACGGTGCCACCATAGTTCCTTAGTCTAGATGATACTGAGACCTTATTATTCATTGACTTTCATATTGTGGCCATGTATATGGTCAATTTTAAAAATATTTCTTGTTTGTAATAAAAATACATGTTATTTGATTAGTCAGTGCAGTTTAAGGACCTATTAATTATATATCTTTATCATCCACTATAAAGTAAGCTTCTGTAGAACAAACGTCATACTTTAATGACTTTCACATACTTGGAACATTAAAAGCACCTGATAAACTGGGAAGAAATGAACTAGAAAATGAGTTTTTAACCTCTTGTACTCAATAAAGATTCTATTCTCCCTTCCTAAAAATAAGTACATTAACCTTGTTCTTGCCAAAGAATTTCAGTCAATTTACTGAAACTTGGTTGTATTAGACAGAATCTAGAAAAATAAATAAATATCCAAATTGTATTTACCATGTAAATAGCCCTTCCTCTCTTAAATTTTTCTGCTCCCTAAATTTCATGCAGCAATTCATGGGTGAATTTGCTTCCTATGCATTGCTTTCCAAATCAATGGATCTTTTATCCTTTACTCCTCACATTCACTAGTAAAATTTAAAATCCTGTGCCCATCATGAATGAGGTATTTCATGATATTGTGATCCCTGAATACATAGCCTGTGCCTGTTTGTAGAGCTGCTACATGGTTATAATGGACTAAATTTGTTTTATATGGTAAAGAAAGATAATGAATGATAAGGTTTAATTAGGCAGTGATTCAATTCCAAGTCTGATTGTTGATTTGTCATGGCTTCATAGAGACTATGACACTATAATTTAACAACTTTAATGAAAATGAATTAATTTGAAAGCTCTTCCTAATTCCGCAGCAATTAAGTGATTTTTTGCTCATCCTCTAAAACTTATTTCTATACAAGAATGGATTTGAACAGCGTCATAGTGGGCAAAATCACTATTGTTAGTTATAATGAAAGGCAATCAGAGTTGAAGCCATTATTATGTGTGTTACTGACTTGCCAATTATTCCACCCCTTACCCAAATGCATGCAAAACACTGAAGACAAATAATATCCTCAACTTGCAGTGAAGAGCAGAAAGCTTCTCTCAAACGCACTAGAGAAACGAGGTATGAGTGACCAGTTAAATGATAGAAATCTTTAAAAATTTTTAAGCATATTAAGAGAAAGAGAGACTCTGGGTTCGTGTATTTATTATAATTTTTAGGGGAGCCTATTTCGAGATGCCTTAGGTGGGTTGTGGAGAAAAGGTTACCATGCAGTTGTTCTCAATTAGCAATAAATGTGCTCTTTGGTGTTTGGCAAATCACTAGACCGTTTGTTTAGAGTAAAGCTTATTGTTTTGCTCTGTTAAATGCCTGACTTTCAGCACTCTTATGTGTTATTTATCTGAAAATCACTAGCATTTCCTTTACTATAAGACTACCTTCCCTTTCTACAGAACCCTATAGGATAGAGTAGAACTGCCCCATAGAGTTTCCAAGGCAGTAATCGTTATGGAAATAGATTGCCACATGTTTCTCCTACAGAGTAGCTGGTGGATTTGAATCACTAACCTTTTGGTTAACCTACCTCTGCCCAGGGCTATAGTTTTAAAATGAACTGAGGATTGACTATTTCCATGAAAGAATGTGTTGACAACAAAGGCCAGGTCTCCATTTCTTCTGCTACCTTCTTGGAGTGCTGTCAGGACTATTAATTCTTTCTAATGTCTTAACCACGAAACAATATGAACAAAAATATCTTGTGTGTGTGTTACCAGCATTTAGTTCATAGGTGATAGAGAACCAATATAAAATGTTGCCTCAGCCCTCAAGGAATTTATAATGTAGTTAATAATGAAATATGAGGAAGAAAGAAAGAAGCCTTTGCTGGCCTCTGTCACCTAGACTGCTAAATTTTCGTAGAGTCACAGTAGAGCCTTTTCTCTGAGCTGAGTGATTAACGTGTCTTCTGTGTTCCTGTCAATCCTAAAAAATGGTAAGAGAAAAAATTTGAACTGATAATAAAGCATTGCAAGCCCCCTCTCTACCCACACTCCCTCCTAGTTTCCTTATAAACTCCTTGAAAACAAGAATTGCATCTTACACTGTTTCTTGATCCCCAACAGCCAATAACAATATACAGACACAGTAAATGCTCAATAAATATTGGTAGACTGATAATGAAGGCAAAATTCATTAGTTATAGGAAGCAAGCTTATTAAACAGTATATTTCACATACTAGTGACTCAACAAATATTGTTGAAGCAGAGAGAGAATGAGAGGGAATCAAGTATCTCTCAAATTAACTCATACAGATTAATTCAAATTCATTCATCTCTGAACTCATTGTTGGTTAAGGTCATAAACCCTTACAAACTTCTCCCATGATGTGTCTCTAGGGCAAAATCAGTTGCATGACTGTCTCTAATTATGAATTACTTAGCCTGCACTTGGTTTTTGTCCTTATAATGCTGTTGAAATAAAAAGTCTTGCAGGAGACCTTTAATTCTTCTTGCTCAGATTCCTCCCACATTTCTGGCTTTCCCCACTTTGATGATTAGAGGTAAAGTGAACCATTCTGCAGTCTGTTTGCTCTTCTTATTTTCCCTCTCTCTGTCCACAAGGTCTGACTGACCTGTACACATTGTTCTGAATTTACTAACTTAATAACTGGACACTTTATTTTTTTTTCATGCAATAGATTCCCCTTTCGAAGTCCCCCTCTAATCAATAGTTTCCACCCAACAAAGAAATGTCCATTTACCAAATACCCGTGGAACATGTGGGTTTATACATACACAAACTAATTTTCTATTTAAAAAAATCAAATTTATCCTTTTGTATATCTAAATTTTTAATTCTATTTTAATCATTCTGGATGGAAATAATCCCCAAAGTTATGTTTCATATTTCATATCTTCTTTAAATGAGTGTAATCAGTGCAGCTTAACGTTTCCAGGTTGATTTGAGTTTATCATGGGCTACATGTGTTATTTAACTTTTATTGAACGTGTCTAGCTGTTTCCCTCTACACAGAATGAGAATGGTAAAGTTGAAGCGTTCAGGTGTCAACACTATAGTTTTTCTCATCTTCTTTTTTATCAGATCAACAGTTGCAATTTCTTCATGCTGATCTTATGCTTATGCAGAATAGCCATCTCTTCCTATTTTCCACTTCTAATAGTCTAGGCTGTATTGTATATAAATAGAAATAACAAATATTCTGAACTAGGCTTATAGCCCTTATTGACAATGTATTAAATTCAAAACAAAAGGACTTTATTACCTGAGGATTACATTCAAAGTTCCAGAAATTTGATACTATCTGAAATTTGATTAAATGTAATTATACAGCAAATGAGGTTTACAATGCCCTTTTAGGACAGTTCTTGAGTGTGCATTAAACTCAGAGTTCCAGAAAGTTGAGGTTGTTTGTTATTTAACCTGGGAGTAATAATGGAACAAATGCAATATATTGTGTTCTATTCTAGACGTTGCATTGCTTAGCTCAAACTTATTCCCAAGTAATTTAAATCCTAGATTTGATGGAGGCAGCTTAGCACAGATAAAATAATATTCTGAATCATGTTGGCCTGGTTTCAAATCCTGGGTAACCTCTGAGTCTCAGTTTCTTCATTAGGCAAATGGGAATAATAAAACACCTTATGAAATTGTTTTAAGGATGAAATAAAACATCTATAACAGTTTATCAATAAACTCCATTCTTTCTGTCCCTAGATCTATTGGGTTTATTAGCTGTACAAATAACACGCCCACCTTCTCAACATGCATTTCCATAACTATTATCATATGTAATAATTTATACAGAAACATATAAGAAGTAAATATAAATGTTGGATTTGAAAAAAACACTAAATCATTCAAAAATTAGACTTATTCTCTTATTATAGGAATATTTTATAGGAGATAAGTTACCTTTTTATCTTAGAATATATAATTTAAACCTACAGCCTCAGTACTAAAATCAAATGTTTCTTTCCAGGTTTGCAGAGTATTTTGGTTCATTGCTTCAGTGTACTGATGCCAAAATATAATTAAATGAAATTTAACAAATTTTCCACTGTTTTCCTAGATCTGACCTAGACACTGTAGGAAATATCAAGAAAATGTATGTCAATGCGTAAATCCCACTCTTCGACCTCTTCCTCCTATCTTTCCAGATCACTCCCTCTTATACTCCAACACCAACATCCTTTGACACCATCAGAACTTCCATTAATAGCACCACCTTTCCATGCCCCATCCACCTCAGCGTTTTCTCTGCTGTCTTCAAAAAAAACAACAAACCTGTTGCCATCCAGTTGATTCTGACTCATAGCCCTGGTGGCATAGTGGTGAAGAGCTCGACTGCTAACCAAAATATCAGCGGTTCGAATCCACCAGCTGCTCCTTGGAAACCCTACGGTGCAGTTCTACTCTGTCCCATAGGGTCACCATGAGTTACTGTGAGTCTGCTCTCCTCACACAGATTTAATTCCATGGTCAATTGTCAAAATCACTTTCTTAGGTAGCCCCTTGACATCCTTGCTCATCTCTCATGTCACTGTGCTTGCTCAGCAAAATTATAAGCCTGGCTGAATCCAACTCTCTACCTATTACTGAAAGGATCTGGCGAGGTGGGGGGAGGGGAGACGCGTATACCACCACACCGACTGGCCTTACTTTAAATTCAAGATAAAAAATCGGAAGTGCAGCCTCAATGCTTCCCAACAATAATGTCATACTTTCTTAGTTCATTGACTCTTCCAGTCACCCAGTGACTATTTCGCATCTTCTCCTCTGTCCTGAAACCTCCCACACCTCCTCTTCATGGCTATTGATCCTACTCCACTGAGAATACTGAAGCTCTCAGAAGAAAATTTTCACAGACTCTCACCATCATATCCACCCACCTGTCTGCATCCATATTCTCTGCTTTCTGCCTGTTAACACAGATAAACTATTTCTGTTCTTCTCTGAAGCCAGTTCCTCCACTGAATAACATCCCCTCTTGCCTACTCAAGGATATTACGCCAGCAATTCTCACCACTCTTTATTACATCATCAAAATTTTCATCCTGCTTGATTGTTCTAATCAGCATACATACATGCTGTAATTTTTTCCATCTTAAAACCTCTTGGCTTCTCTTCCCCAAATAGTCCCCACCATACTTGCAGCAAAAGCTCTAGATGGAGTTGTCTGTATTTTCTATCTCTTAGTTCCTCTCCTCCAATCTTCTCTTAGACCCACTCCTGTCTTTAAGTCTCATCACACCACTGAAACCATTCCAGTCAAAGTCACAATAACCTCCTCATTACTAAATCCAGTGTCAATTCTTGGTCATTCTCTAATTTGTCTTATCAGCATCGTTTAACAGTTGATCGCTTCCTTTCTTCCTACTCGAAATATTTTTTTCACTTGATTTCTAGGACTCAACACTCTTATTTTTTTCCTGCCTCACTTACAGCTCTTGTTCAGTCTCTCTGATGATTATTCCCCATCTCATCATTCATCTTCATTTTGGAGTGCTTCATGATTCAGTTCTTTGTCCTCTTGTTATCTGCATTGACTTCATTAGTGCTCATATTTTGCCCCAGTTTAAATATGACCTATATACTAATGATTCCCAAATATTTTACCTACAGTCTAGACCTTTCTCCTAGACTCTAGGTTCATATCCAAATACATACTTGACCTCTTCTCTTAGATGTCTAACAGACATCTCAAATTACACATGTCCAAAATCAAACTCTTTATCTTCTCTCTAAAACCTATTCTACATACTGGTGTTCCCATCTAAGCTGAAGTTGGCTACATCCTTCCGGTTGCTCATCCTTAATTGTTCTTTTTCTCTCACACCCTACATCTTATCATCAGGAAATTCTATTGGTCTTACGTTCAAAATACATCCAGAATCCAGACTGCTCACTCCTACCCTGTTGCAAGCCACCATCAATTCTCTTCATGGCTCTAATTGGTCTCCCTTCTTTCACCCTTGCCACTCTCCTCAGTAGTCACAGGGAACATCTCTCTAATTATAAATCAGATTACATCGTACTCTGTCCTTCAGTATCTCTCCAATTCATTCAGAGTAAAAGTCGAAGTCCTTGCAATGTCCTGCAAAGTCCTACTTTAGTTGATGCCCCTACCCCTCCCCTCAAAACACATGTTACTTTTCTGACTTAAATTTCTTGCTTCTCTTCCCTTCCTCACTTTGTTCTAGCACCAGTGGCCTCTTTCCTATTCCTACAATACATCAAGCACACATCTGCCTTATGGCATCTTCCTGAAATACTCTTTCTCCCTACCTCCAGACATCCAGACATCTGTATGCCTAAGTCTCTCACTTCCTTCAAGTCTTTGCTCAAATGTCATCTTCCCGGTGAGGCCTCCCTACCACCCTATTTCAGTTGGCAATTCCCCAAGCGTTTCTGGTTCCCCTTAACTTTGCTCTAATTATCTTTTTCCATAGCACTTCTCATTCTTAAAATACTATATAATCATATATATATATTTATAATATCTCTATAGTTTATTGTATATATTACCCCACTAGAATATAATCTCCACAAATGAAGAGACCTCATTCTTTTTTTCACACTGCATCCCCAGTGCTTAGCACAGTTCCTAGCAAAGAGTAGGTACTTTATAAATATCTGTTGAATGTGTGAATGGTTCTTCCCTGTCAAGGACCTTGTAGTTAAAGCTAGTGACTCAAATATAAAAGAATCATTTAAGACAAGATGGCAAAGCAATGATTTCTCAACTCATAACTGCATGCAATGTCTCATTACTTTCTAATCTTCTTTCATTGTAGATACAATACAGTCTAAAACATTAGTCATTAAGGCATCAGAAAGCCATATGGACTGAAATAGTTGAATAAATTTTTATAGAGGTTATAGAATTCAAATTGAGCCTGGAAGAATACATGGCATTTAAAGAATACATGGAAGGTTTAGAGAAATGAAAAGGGCGTTTAAGGTGAGAGAGTGGGTGGGGGTAGGTAAAATTATAATACATTAAACAAGTATATTTATAAAGGGAGATAAAAAGACAGGTTGCACGTTGTAGAAATAGCTCACATTTAGGTTTGTCTTTCAAGAACCTCCTGTTTCTTGCTCTTGCTATTCTTAGGCTCTAAGTATGATAATGGCAAAATTGTTTCCTACATTTAAATTCTATAATTATCTATCGCATTGGGAGAAACATGTGCTCTCCTATGTTAATAGCAATTTAAAACTGACTTAAAGCCTAGCACAAAATTTTAATGACACTTTTATCTCAGTTTTCATTCTGGCATCATTATATTATATTTAAGTAAGGTTGAAAACCATATTACCTATAGGTTTAGGATTCTTCTTCAAAACTTGGTTGTCTGCATTAATAACACACGGGGTACCCAAAGAAAAACAATTAACTGAATGCACTAAAACCTAGTGTTAGCCCTGAATTTCAAGATCCATGCCAAGCTTGCAAATAAGATCCATATTGGATTGATTTGAGATTTCTCTCCTCCCTTTTCTTCTGCACACCTTCTGGTGGAAGGACTAATGAGCAGTGAAATGGTCAAATGGAAGGCAGCAGGAAAGAGAACATGAAGTAAAAGGAAAACACAACCCACAAAGTGGAGAATTAGTCCTTGAATAATTGAAATTTGAGCAAGAGCATTTTAAATACATACTTAAACCTAAGTTTTATAAAGGGGAATGGCAAAGGGCACACTTAATCAATCAGATTAAACAGATGAAGTAGTTTATTTCATCTTTTGTACTTCAAGATATTAATATTTTTACTGTAATTTTGATTGATTCCAATGCATTGAAAGCTTTATTTCTAAGACATTTTAAGTTCAGAATACAGAAATAATATTTCTCATTTGGCAGTATGTCTGTGAACAAATTCCAAATGGATTTGTGGTATAGTTAGTAAAATGAACATATTGGGAAAATATTACTACAGTGTCCTAATTTGGAAGGTAAACTTCTATTGATGGCATCTGCTATTTGTGAATACATCTACCCCTCACTTACCAACTATCTCGATATTTGATATTTTGCATTTACGACAACAATAAAAAAGCTATTATCTGATTATTTTGCACATTAACAATGTACATCTGGCAGTAACAAATGCCAAGTTTTGAGGTGAGAGTAAAAGTGGCTGTAATGTTAAGGTTATGTGTCAACTTGCTGGCCCATGATTCTCAGCAGTTTGGCAGTTATGTAATGATATAATCATCCTCCATTTTGTGATCTTATGTGGTAATCCTCCATTTTTGCAAAACATCAATTTTTGTAAAATGACCTGGTCTTCGAAATCTAACTATGTCAATAAGTGAGGAGTGGATGTAGGGCAATTGTCTGCCCTTTAAACCAAACGTACTATTCTTTCCATAAAACATCGTGCTTCCCACGTAAGCCCTCCTGAGTTCAGACCTTACCGTATTTGGTTGATCACCTTAGTTTTAAAGCTAGTCTAGATATAATAAGCTCAAATCATCAGGGATCCTCAGAGCGAGTGAACTATGGGTGCCTGTAGAAGAGAGTTCTTTACATGTCTGTATTAGAAAGTTTATGTGACATCTAAACTGAAAAATAGTGATTAGAGCTTGCATCTTATGGTCTGCAAATGCTTGGCCCTGTTTTCTACAATAATCATAAGTTAAAAGGTTTAAAATAAGATATTTTGTAAAAAAAGATATTTTAGTAAAAAAGTAATTAAAGTGAAGTCTATTTATTCCTTTATTTCTGTAGGAATAAATTTGAAAATCAAAACAAAATTCACTGTAGAATATACATATAATTATATCTTCATCTATGTTGTTGTTAGGTGCTGTCAAATCAGTTCTGACTCATAGTGACCATATATACAATGAAACGAAACACTGCCTGGTCCTGTGCCATCCTCACAATCATGGCTATGTTTGAGACCATTGTTGTAGCCACTGTGTCAATTCATCTCATTGAGGATCTTCCTCTTATTCACTGACCTTCTACTTTACCAAGCATGATGTCTTTCTCCAGGGAGTGGTCTCTCCTGATATCTGTATCTATCTATATATATAAATATATATATATATATAAAAGAAAAAGAGCCTGAGTGGCGCAAGACTTTTGTGCTCAGCTGCTAACACAAAGGTTGGCAATTTGAACCCACCAGCATCCCCACAGAAGAAAGGCCTGACAATCCGCTTCTATAAAGATTACAGCCAAGAAAACCCTATGGAGCAGTTCTACTCTGTAATACATGAGGTCGCCGTGAGTCAGGGGCCAACTCAACAACATCTAACACCAACAACATATATAAAAGTAAATATATATGTAAAATCTTCTTTATAAATTGAAAACACTGTGTACCAGAATACCAAGCAGACCAATCTCAAAGATTAGTTAATAAAAGGTGTGGGTTCTACAATCAAATCTAACATAATTTTAGTAGGAATAGCATAATGGGGAGAGAAAAAAGAAGACATAGTGTTTTAAAAAATTGGATTAAATCTCATGTATTTCACGAGCCATGGTGTTTTCAATCACCTCATATGCATGAGAAAGCTGAACAATGAATAAGGAAGCCCGAAGAAGAATTGACGCCTTTCAATTACGATGTTGATGAAGAGTATTAAATATCCATGGACTACCAAAAAAACAAACAAATCATCTTGGAAAAATTACAGCCAAAATGCTCCTTAGAAGCGAGGTTGGTGAGACTACGTCTCACATACTTTGAACGTGTTATTAGGAGGGATCAGTCCCTGGAGGACGTCATGCTCAGTAAAGTAGAGGGTCAGTGAAAAAGAGAAAGACCCTCAATAAGATGAATTGACAAAATGGCTACAACAATGGTGTCTTAGTCATCTAGTGCTGCTGTAACAGAAATACCACAAGTGGATGGCTTTCACAAAGAGAAATTTATTTCCTTACTGTAAAGTAGGCTAAAAGTCCAAATTCAGGGTGTCAGCTCCAGGGGAAAGCTTTCTCTCTCTCTCGGCCTTCTCATCAGTGTTCCCCCAGACTAGGAGCTTCTCGGCGCAGGGACGCCAGTCCAAAGGACGCAGTCTGCTCCCGGCGCTGCTTTCTTGATGGTATGAGGTCTCCCTGTCTCACTGCTCACTTCTCTCTTTTATATCTCAAGAGATTGCCTCAGGACACTATTCAGTCTTGTAGATCCAGTCCTGCCTTACTAACACAACTGCCACCTATTTTCCCTCATTAACATCATAGAGGCAGGATTACAACATATAGGAAAATCACACAGTACCAGGTATCATGGCCCAGCCAAACACATTTTTGGGGGGACATAATTCAATCCATGACAAATGGTCTCAAGGATAACAACAATTGTTAGGATGGCATGAGACCAGGCAGTGTTTCATTCTGTTGTACATAGGGTCACTATGAGTCAGAACCAACTCAATGGCACCTAACAACAACAACAATTTCACAAACAGCTAAGTGTTCAGCTACTAACCAAAAGGTTGGCAGTTCAAATCCACCCAGAGGTGGCTCAGAAGAAAGGCCTGGTGATCTACTTCCAAAAGATCACAGCCATTGAAAATCTTATGCAGTGCAGTTCTACTCTGAAATACATGGGGTCGCTATGAGTTGGAATTGACTCAGTGGCAACTGGTTTGTTTAGTTTTTTTTGTTTTAATATCCATTCCCTTCTATAAGCACTCATAAGTTGTTTAGATGATTTGCCTAATCTTTGTGAATGTGTGGTTCTTCATGCTTAAAGCATAAATAATATTGCCTAATATCTTCCTTACAGGATTATTAAAAGAACCAAATGATCTTACAGAGTGGTATAGAAGAATACATATTGATTTAGTTACTATTAAAACCAAAATTTCGTCTAGTATTTTTGGGCACTTACTAAGAACCAGATATGATACTAAGTGCTTTACATTCATACCATCTAATGCTTACAACAAGTCTTTGAATTAGGAAAGAAATAAGTAAGTGAAGCTGAAAGATTATGTCTGTCTAAGATTGCATAGCTAGTTAAAGTGACAAAACCGGCGTTTGCTTATCCTTGCAACCTGTGCTTTTAACCATTATACTATGCTACCTCTTGATGCGTGGGTTGAACTACATGATGAAGAACTTTTCCTAAACTCTGGAGCCCATATATTAATATATATGGTAAAGTTCCCTGGCAACCTGTTTCTCAAATGTGTTCCAACTTTCATAAACAAATTCAGATTTTTATTAAAACCTCAACAAAAATATTGCTGAGCATAAACTCCATATACTCAACAGCGAAACAATATAGGATAGTCTTCCCTTCCTGCCAAAGTTTATCTTGCATTTAATAATTGTTTGTTTATTTGCTTAGCTTTTTGTATATTCATTATCAGTTCAACCCAGTACTCTAAGTTGTGTAAACTTCCAGTCAATATGTTCAAACATATTAATTGTTCTATCAATTGCATCTTCTTGGGGGAAATCTCTTCAGGACCTTTCTGAGTTACTCCAACCTAGTCAGGCTGCTGTCTAGGTCTGCTGCAAGCTGTTGTCTTGTGACACTGTCATCATCGTTTTGAGAATTCTTTTTATACTTTTTGTGTTGGACTGTCTGATTCCTTGTTACCACGTTTCTTGTTTTACTGAATCATTTGGTGGCAAATATCTTACAGAAGCTTCTTAGAAAATGATGCATGCAATACTAAAATTTTGAGAACTTGAACATCTGAAAACATCTTTATTCTACCCTTACTTTAATTAATAGTTCCATAGCTTAGAAAATTTCAGGTGGAAATTATTTTCCTTTAGAATTATGAAGATATTTCTTTATAACATTCTCATTTCTAATATTTTTTCAAAGTGTAGTGCTATCTGTATTCTTATTCCTTTTTATGAACTTATTTTTCTTCCTTCTCTTTGTCCCCAATATTCTGAAGTTTTATAAAGTTCTTTCTTCATATAGACTATTGTCACTCATTGAATGAGGTGTTTGGTGAGCTCATCAAAATTCTATTGTTCGTTCTTTAAAGTTTTTGAAATATTCTTCAACTGTTTCCGTAATGGTTTTCTATTCTTTGTTTTCTCAGTTCTCTCTTCCTAGAACTCCTATTATTCAGCTACTAGAATGCCTGGACTATTCTAGAAAATTTTCTTATGTTTTTCTGTTTTATTTTTTGCTTAGTTTTACTACATGTTTTAGATTCCTAGAAATATTTCAACTCTTCTATAGGGTTTTTCTTCCAAACTTTCTTCTAAGTTAGAAAATAAAAACTGGGAGAAAATGGAATGAATTCTCTTTCATCTTTGGTCTGTGTGAACCTGGCACAATTGTTGCCTCAGGAGAAGATTCCCAGACCTGTCTTCCAAGGTGCCTCTGAGTAGGTCTGGACCGCCAACCTTCCAGTTAGCAGTCCAGTATTTAACGTTTTGTGCAACCCAGGGACTCCAACTATATTGATTAGGTATTGGAATATTCTGTCAGCACACTAATTCCTACCTCTCTCCTGGCTTCTGTTAGGTGTGTACATTTTACCAATTTATACCTCAAGTCAGCTCATTTTGACATAATTACATGCTTGTTACCCCTGCTGACTGGCACTATGTTCTTTTTATTCCTTTTTTTTTTTTTGGTGAGGCAGTAAACAACAATATTAGCACCCTGAACTATTTATTTGATTTCTTTCATAATTCTAAGAATCTTTTAATTGCAGTTTACCAATATTTGAATTGTGTATAATCAACAGAGGGCTCCTATCCAGAATAGAAGAACTCTTCTCATGAATCAATTTTTAATACACATTTCATTTTAGAGTAGTTTTAGGTTTACAGAAAAATTGCATAGAAATTACAGAGTTCCCATATCCCTGCACACTGTTTCTCCTATTATTAACATCTTGCATTCCTCTGGTGCATTTATTACAACTGATGAACCAATATTGATACATATTATTAACTAAAGTCTGCAGTGTACATTAGGGTTCATTCTTTGTGCTGAACAGTTATGAGTTTTAATGAATACATAAATGTCAGTTATCCACAATTGTAGTACCATATAGACTAATTTCACTGCTGTTAAAGTGTCCCGTGCTTCAATTTACTTATTAACCCTCATGTCGAATATCTGGAAAACCCTGATAGTTTTACTATCTTTGTAGTTTTGCCTTATTCAAAATGTCATATAATTGATCCGCCCCTTCCTGACGGGCCGTGCCATGCCACTTTGTGAGAGAGACATCACCTCACAGCCACCTCAATTCTACTGTGCCCCCAAAAGCCAGATTTCCCACCACCATATATTTTTTCATTATTTATTTATTTTTGTTTGTTGATTGGTTTCTTCTCTCTCTTTCCCTTCTTTCCTTTCTCCCACTCACCTAGACCCGTGCGCTGCCCACGTCCCTTCTGGGACAGGCCTAGCCACACCTTTCAGCAAGAGAGGAATTGCACATGGCCTCACCGGCTCTGCCCCGCCCCCACCTGCCGAATTCCAACGGAGCTAGAGAAAAATGTAAAACAAACTCAGACTTACAAAAAAGACCAGACTTACTCGTCTGACAGAGACTAGAGAAGCCTGGAGAGTATGGCCCCCAGACACCCTTTTAACTCAGTACTGAAGTCAATCCTGAGGTTCACCCTTCAGCAAAAGATTAGACAGGCCCGTAAAGCAAAAGGAGACTAAATGCTGGAACCAGCCCAGGGGCAAGGAGGAGAAGGCAGAAGGAGACAGGAAAGCTGTGTTGTAGGGGAAAAACATCATAAAGTTTAGTAAAGTGAAAAGAAGGTTTTATTCGGCATATATTCAAAAAGGACAAAAGTGGGAAACGGTCAAGCATGCTGCTACAGCCATGTCTGCCCAAGTCCAAAGAATATTACAGATAGGCAAGAATGGAAAAAGGACAAGGATGATTCCACAGCCATGTCTGCCCGAGTCCAAAGAATATCACAAAATCATCAGTATATATCAACATCACAAAATGGGTAGAATCATTGAAAGTGTCACTTTTTCACTGATTGGCTAGAAATTGTAATCTTACATTTTGAATCATCTTTCTTAACAATCATTGGTATGAGTTTCAGTTATGAAAGTCAGGAGGGTCTTCATTGGTCCAATAAATTCCTATTCACTAAATGTTAATAGAAAAAGACAAAAGGTAAGAAGTCCTTTGGGTTAGGTTTTATTGCCCTTTTGTGAAAACTTATCTGTTGTCTTATCTCAGGACCCAGTTGATATGTCTCTGCAGTCTGTAAGGGCCCAGCCCCAGCTGGGTCACAGTTCTCCATGCTCAAGGTCAGGGAATAATGATTCCAAATATTATTTCTAAATCAGCTGGTAATGGGGAGCCCGAGGTCAAGAAGGGGAGAATGTTGACATGTTGTGGGGTTGGCAACCAATGTCACAAAACAATATGTATATTGTTTAATGACAAACTAATTTGCTCTGTAAACCTTCATCTAAAGTACAATTAAAAAGAAAGAAAGAAAGAAAATGTCATATAGTTGGAATCATATAGTATGTAGCTTTTTCAGACTTGGTTCTTTCTCCTAGCAATATGCATTTAAGGTTCTTTTATTTAGCAATAAAAAGAAATAACTCATTTCTCTTTGTTGCTAAATAATACCCATTGTATGGATGTACCACAGTTTATCCATTCAGCTATTGAAAGACATCTTGATTGCTTCCAATTTTTAGCAGTTATGAATAAAGCTGCTGTAAACATTCATGTGCAGATTTTTATGTGGACTGACATTTTTAACTCATTTGGGTCAATACCTGGGAGCAAAATTGCTGAATCCTGTGGTAAGCCTCTGTTTAGTTTTGTAAGAAACTGCCAGACTGTCATCAAAAGTGGCTGTACCATTTTACATTCCCAGCAACAATGAATGAGAGTTCAAGTTGCTCCACATTCTCTCCAGGGTTTGGTGTTGTATTTTGCAATTAGACATTCTCATTGGTGTGTAGTGTATTTCATTGCTGTTTTGATTCATAAGTCCCTAATTACATATGACGCTGAACATCTTCTTTGGTGAGACATCTATTTAGATCTTTTACCCATTTGTTAAATGGGTTGTTTGTTTTCTTATTGTTGAGTTTTAAGAGTTCTTTGTATATTTTGAATACAAGTCATTTATCATATTTGTGTTTTTCAAATATTTTTCCCAATATGTGGCTTGTCTTTTCATTATCTTCACAGTGTTTTTTACAGAGCAGAAGTTTTTAAATTTAATTAAATCCAACTTACCTTTTTTTTTTCTATTATGGATAGTGCTTTTAATATTGTATATAAAAACTCATTGCCAAGCCAAAGCTTACCTAGATTTTCACCTATGCTATTTTCCAGAAGGTATATAGTCTTTCGTTTAACACTTAGGTCTGTGATTGATTCTGTAAGGTCTGTGCCCAAATTCTTTTTTTTTTTTGCATGTCGAAGTTCAGTTGTTCTAGCACGTTTATTGAAAAACTATTCTTTCTGCAGTGGGGTTTTTTTTAATTATTATTTTCTAAGTTCTTTGCAATTTTATATGTAGACAATCATATCATCTGCAACTAAAGACAGTTTTATGTCTTTCATCCTAATCTGCATACATTTTATTTCCTTCTCTTATTTTATTAGCTAGAATTTCCAGTACAATGTTGAATAGGAATGGTGGGAAGGGATATAATTGCTTTGTTTCCAATCCTGAGGGAAACTATTGGTTGTTCTTAAGTGCCATCAAGTTGGTTACGACTCTTAGTGACCCTGTGTACAACAGAATGAAATGCTGCCTAGTCCTGCACCATCCTTACAATCATTGCTATGTTTGAGCCCATTGTTGCAGCCACTTTGTCAATCCATCTCCTTGAGGGTCTTCCTCTTTTTTGCTGACCCTTTACTTTACCGAACGTATTGTGCTTCTCCAGCAACTACTCCCTCCTAACAACATGTCCAAAATAAATGAGACAAAGTCTCATGATACTCACTTCTAAGGAACATTCTGGCCGTACTTTTCCAAGACAGAATTGTTTGTACTCCTGGCAGTCAATGGTATGTTCAGTATTCTTCACCAACACTGTAGTTCGAATGCATCAATTCTTCTTCTTGGGTCTTCCTTATTTATTGTCCAGCTTTTGCATGCATTTGAGGTGATAGAAAATACCATGGCTTAGGTCAGGCGCACCTTAGTCCTCAAAGTGACATCTTTCCTTTTGAATACTTTAAAGAGGTCTTTTTTGTGTGTGCTTTAAGTGAAAGTTTACAATTCGAATTAGTTTCTCATACGAAAATGTATAACACATTGTTATATGATCCTAGTGCTCTCCCTGTACTGGGACAGCACACTCATCCTTTCCACCCTGGATTTCCTGTGTCCATTCAACCAGCTCCTGACCCTCTCTGCCTTCTCATCTCACGTCCGGACAGGAGCTGCCCATTTAGTCTCATATATCTACCTGAGCTAAGAAGCACACTCTTCACAAGTTATCATTTTATGTCCTATAGTCCAGTCTAATCTTTGTCTGAAGAGTTGGCCTCAGGAATGGTTTTAGTTTTGGGCTAACAGAGAGTCCAGGGGCCATGTCTTCCTCGATCCCTCCAGTCTCAGTCAAACCATTAAGTCTGGTCTTTTTACTAGAATTTGAGTTCTACACCCTACTTTTCTCCTGTTCTGTCAGGGACTCTCTGTTGTGTTCCCTGTCAGGGCATCATTGTTGGTAGCTGGGCACCATCGAGTTCTTCTGGTCTCAGGCTGATGGAGTCTCTGGTTTATGTGGCCCTTTCTGTCTCTTGGGCTAATATTTTCCTTGTGTCTTTCGTGTTCTTCGTTCTCCTTTGTTCCAGGTGGGTTGCAACCAATTGATGCATCCTAGATGGCCACTCGCCAGCTTCTAAGACCCCAGATACCACTCACCAAAATGGGATGAAGAACATTTTCTTAATAAACTTTGTTATGCCCGTTGACCTAGCTGTCAACTGAAACCATGGTCCATAGACTCCCGCCCCTGCTACTCTGTCCGTTGAAGTGTTTGGTTATATTCAGGAAACTTCTTAGCTTTTGGTTTAGTCCAGTTGTGCTGACTTCCCCTGTAGTGTGTGTTGTCCTTCCCTTCACCTAAGATAATTCTTGTCTACTATCTAGTTAGTGAATACCCCTCTCCCTGCCTCCCACCCTTGTAACTATCAAAGAATGTTTTCTTCTGTATTTAAACCTTAAAGAGGTATTTTGCAGCAGACTTGACCAGTGCAATACTTTGTTTGATTTCCTGGCTGCTGCTTTCACGGGTATTGATTGTGGATCCAAGTAAAATGAAATCCTTGACAACTTCAATATTTTCTCCATTTATCATAATGTTGCTTATTGGTCCAATTGTGAGGATTTTTGTTTTCTTTAGGTTGAGATGTAATCCGTACTGAAGGCTATAGTCTTTGATCTTCATCAGTAAGTGCTTCAAGTCCTCTTCACTTCCAGGTAGCAAAGATGTGTCATCTGCATATTTCAGGTTGTTAACAAGTCTTCCTCCAATCTTGATGCCACTTTCTTCTTCATATAATCCACCTTCTCAGATTATTTGCTCAGCATTCAGACTGAATAAGCACGGTGAAATGATACACCCCTTACACACACCTTTCCTGACTTTAAACCACACAGTATCCCTTTGTTCTGTTCAAACGACTACCTCTTGGTCTATGCACAGGTTCCACATGAGCACAATTAAGTGTTCTGTAATTCCCATTCTTCCCAATATTGTCCATATTTTTTTATGATCCACACAGTCACAAATGCCTTTGCATAGTCAATAAAACACAGGTAACATCTTTCTGGTATTCTCTGCTTTCAGCCAAGATTCTTCTAACATCAGCAATAATATCCCTTGTTCCATGTCCTCTTCTGAATTGGCTTGAACTTCTGGCAGTTTGCTGTCAGTATACTGCTGCAACTGTTTTTGAATTATCTTCAGCAAAATTTTACTTTTGTGTGGTATTAATGATATTGTTCGATAATTTCTGCATTCTTTTGGATCACCTTTCTTTGGAATGGACACATATATGGATCTTTTCCAGTCAGTTGACCAGGTAACTGTAGTGCTTCTAACACTGCATCCATTTATTGAAACATCTCAGTTGGTATTCTGTCAATTCCTGGAACCTTAGTTTTTGCCAAGCATTCACTGCAGCTTGGACTTCTTTCTTCAGTACCATCAGTTCTTGATCATATGCTACCTCCTGAAATGGTTGAAAGTTGACCAATTCTTTTTGGTAGAGTGACTCTGTATTCTTTCCATCTTCTTTTGATGCTTCCTGCATCATTCAATTTTTTGCCCATAGAATCCTTCAATATTGCAACTCAAGGCTTAAATTTTTTCTTCACTTCTTTCAGCTTGAGAAGTGCCAAGCGTGTTATTCTCTTTTGTTTTTCTAATTCCAGGTCTTTGCATATTTCATTATAATACTTTACTTTGTCTTCTCAAGTAACCCTTTGAAATCTTTCAACTCTTTTACTTCATCATTTTTTCCAATTGCTTTAGCTACTCGATGTTCAAAAACAAGTTTCAGAGTCTCCTCTGACATCCATTTTGATCTTTTGTTTCCCTCCTGTCTTCTAAATGACCTTTTGCTTTCCTCATTTATGATGTCCTTGATGGCATCCCACAACTTGTCTGGTCTTCAGTCATTAGTGTTCAATAGGTCAAATCTATTCTTGAGATGCTCTCTAAATTCGGGTGGGATATACTCAAAGTCATACTTTGGCTCTCAAAAGACTTGTTTTAATTTTTCTCAGCTTCAGCTTGAACTTGCATGTGAACAATTGATGGTCTGTTCTGAAGTTGGACACTGGCCTTATTTTGACTGATGATGTTGAGCTTCTCCATTAGGTCTTTCAGCAGATGTGGTAGATTTGATTCCTTTGTGTTCCATCCAGTGAGGTCCACATGCATAGTCATCATTTATGATATTAAAGAAAAGTATTTCGATGAATGAGTTATTGGTCTTGCAAAATTCTGTCACGTGATCCCCCTCATTGTTTCTATCACCCAGGCCATATTTTCTACCTATTGATCCTTCTTTGTTTCCAACTTTCTCATTCCAAGCACCAGTAATTATCAATGCATCTTAATTGCATATTTGATCGATTTCAGACTGCAGAAGTTGGTAAAAATCTTCAATTTCTTCTTCTTTGGCATTAGTGCTTTGCATAAATTTGAATAATAGTAGTATTAACTGGTCTTCATAGGTGTTTGGATATTATCCTCTCACTGACAACGTTGTATTTCACAATGACAATTAATGTGATGCCATTCCTCTTCAATTTCATTCCTGGCATAGTAGACTGCATGATTATCCAATTCAAAATGGCCAGTTCCAGTCCATTTCAGCTCACTAATGCCTAGTATATTGATTTTTATGTGTTTCAATTCATTTTTGAAGACTTCCAATATTCATTGATTCATACTTCATACATTCATGTGCTGATTACTAATGGATATTTGCAGCTGTTTCTTCTCATTTTTGTCATTCCACATCATCAAATGAAGGTTCTGAAAACTTTACTCCATCCACATCATTAAAGTCAACTCTACTTTTTGGAGGCAGCTTCCCCAGTCATACTTTGAGTGCCTTCCAACCTGAGGTTCTCAACTTCCAGCATTATATCAGACAATGTTCCTCTGCTAACCACAAGTTTCTCGCTATTATGTATGATGTTGGCTATCATTTTTGTCATTATAGGTTTTTTGTAGATGTTCTTTATCAAGTTGAGGGACAAAAAATCCATTGCAATTGAGTCGATTCAAACTCATGACCACTCTATGTGTTACAGGGTAGAGCTGTTCCATAGGGTTTTCTTAGCTATAATCTTTATGGAAACAGATTGCCAGGCATTTCTTCTGCATCACTCTTGGGTAAGTTTGAACCATCAAACTTTAGAATAGTAGATGAATGCAAACCATTCATGTCACCCAGGGACCTCTCAAGTTAAGGAAGTTCTCCCTTATTCCAAGTTTGCTGAGCATTTTTATCATGAGTGGTGTTTGATTTTGTCAAATGCCTTTTCTGGATCTAATGATATGATCATATGATGTTTCTTCTTTAGCTTGTTGATGTGATAGATGACTTTAACTGATTTTTGAATATTGAACAAGCCCTTCATATGTGGAATAAAACCCACTTGGTCATGGTGTGTAATTACTTTTATACATTGCTGGGTTTGACTTGCTAATATTGTGTGGAGGATTTTTGCATCGATGTTCATGAAAGGTATTGCTCTGTACTTTTCCTTTCTTATAATGGCTTTATCTGGTTTTGATATTAGGATAGTGCTAGCATCATAGAATAAGCTAGGAAGTGTTCTCTCTCTGTTTGTTTTCTCAAACAGACTATAGAGAATTTGTATCATTTTTTCCCTTTAATGTCTGGTAGAATTCACCAGTGAAAACTTCTGGGCCTAGTACCTTCTCTTTTGGAAGGTTATTCATTACTGATTCCATTTTAAAAATAGATATGTCTTTTTAGATTATCTGTTTTGGTAGGTTATGTCTTTCAAGGACAGTATTTCATCTAAGATATGAAATTTGAGGACACTGAGTTGTTCATAATATTCCTTTTTTATCCTTTTAACATCCATCGATTCAGTAGTGATGACCCTTCTTTCATTCCTGGCATTAGTGATTAGTATCTACTCTCTTTGTTTCTTGCTTAACTTGTCTAGATATTTACCAATTTTATTGTTTTTTTTAAAGAAAAGACCCAACTTTTGTTTTCATTAATCTTCTCTATTGTTTTCCTTTTTTCAATTTTGCTGATTTCTGCTCTAGTTTTAATTCTTTTTCTTCTATTTAATTTGAATTTAATTTTCTCTTCTTTTTCAAGTTTCCTGAAATGGAAGATTAAATTATTGATTTTTAGGTATTTCTTTTTTTTTTTGTAATATATGCTTCCAATACTATAAATTTCTCTCTAAATACTGCCTTCACTGCATCCCACAAATTTTGTTAATTTGTATTTTTGTCTTCATTTAGTTAAAAGTATTTTTAAATTTCTCTTGAGACTTCTTCTTCAATCCATGTGTTATTTAGAAGTGAGTTGTTTAATCTCAAAATATTTTGGTATTTTCTAGCTATCTTTCTTTTATTGTCTAGTATACTACCGTTGTGTTCTGAAAGCATGCTTTCTGTGATTTCTATTTTTTTAACTTGTGAAGGTATGTGTTTATAGCTCAGAATGTGGTCTGTCTTGCTGCGTGTTCCATGTGAACTTGAGAACAATATATATTCTGCAGTTATTAGATGAAGAAATCTATAACTGTCAATCAGATCCAGTTGATTGATGGTGCTGTCTAGTTCAACTGTATCCTTACTGGTTTTCCGTGTACTGGATCTGTCAGTTACTGAGAGAGGTATGCTGAAGTCTCTGACTACAGCTGTGGATGTTTCTGTTTCTCCTTGCAATTCTATCACTTTTTGTCTTACATATTTTTTACCCTTTGTTGCTAGACACATACACATCCAGTATTGTTATCTTCTTGGAGAATTGACATTTTATCATTACATAATGTCCTTCTTTATCCTTGATAATTTTCCTTGCTCTGAAGTCTGCTTTCTCTGAAATTAATGTAGCTACTTCACATTTTTTTAGTTAATATTAGCATCGTATATCTTTCCTCATCCCTTGCACTTTTATTCTATGTGTGTCTTTATATTTAAAGTGGGTTTCTTGAAAACTATATATAATTGGATACTGTTTTTTTTTAATACACTCTGGTAATCTGTGTCTTTTAATTAGTATATTTAGATTTTTCACATTTAAGGTGATCACTGATATACTGATATAGTTAGATTAATATATACCATATTTATGACTTTTCTGTTTGTTGCATTTCTTTTTTTTTTTTTTTACTTTCTGTATTTCTTTCTTTTTTACATGCACTCATTTTGCCTTCTCTGGCTTTAACTGAGCCTTTAATATGGCCAAATTCCTCTCTTTCTTTGCATATCAATTATAGTTCTCTCTAAAAAAATCTTAGTGGTTTCCCGAGTCTGTAAAATGCATTTACAATTAATTTAAGTCTACTTTTGAATAACAATATACTGCTTCACAGGTAACGAAGGTACCTTGTAACAGAGTATTTCAAATTTCTCCTTCCTGTCCCTCATTACATTACCATCATTCGTTTCACTTATCCATAAGCCGTAGCTATCCACTATATTCTTATGCTTATTTGAACATACTGCAGTTGTCCTTGTTTTCATTACATCAGTTGGTCTCATTGTCATTGGGTCAGCTCTGATTCATAGCAACCTATGTACAACAGCACTAAGTGTTGCCGATCCTGCACCATCCTCACAATCATTGGTATATTTGGGCCTATTGTGGCAGCTATTGTGTCAATGCACAATAAAAATTTTGCTGACCCTTTACTTTACCAAATATGATGTGCTTTTCTAACAATTGATCTTTTCTGATGAAGTGTTTAAAGTAAACAAGACAAAGTCACATATGGCTCTATTCCTCCAAGACTTACTTGTCTGTTCTTCTGGCAGTCCATAGTATATTCAATAATTTCACCAACATCACAATTTGAATGCATCAAATCTTCTTTTGTCGTCCTTTTTCATTATTTAGCATTTGCATGTATGCAAAGCAATTGAAAAGACCATGACTTGGGTCATGTACACCTTACCTTAGTCATCAAAGTGACATCTCTACTTTTTAAGATTTTAAGAGGTCTTTTTGTAGCAGATTTGCCCAATGCAATACATCATTTTATTTCTAGATTTCCATGGCTATTGATTGTTGATCCAAGTAAAATGAAACCCTTGACAGCTACAAATTTTTCACTGTTTATCGTGATATTGTTTACAACCCAGTTTTAAGGATTTTTGTGTTCTTTATGTAGAGGTGTAATCCATGCTAAAGGCTGTAGTCTTTGATCTTCATCAGTATGTGTTTCAAGTTGTCTTCATTTTCTGAAAGCAAGTTTGTGTCAACTGCGTATCACAGATTGTTAATGAGTCTTCCTTCAATCCTGATGCCATGTTCTTCTACATATAGTTCAGCTTCTTGGATTATTTGCTCACCATGCTGATGGAATAAGTAAGGTGAAAGGATACAATCCTGCCATACAACTTTTCTAATTTTAAATCACTCAGTAGCCCCTTGTTCTTTTTGAACAACTTCTTTTTCTTTATGTACAGGTTCCACATGAGCAGAATCAAGTGTTCTGTAATTCCCATTCTTCGCAACATTGTCCATATTTGTTATGATCCACACAGTCAAAAATGCCTTTGCATAGTCAATAAAACACAGGTAAACATCTTTCTGGTATTCTCTGCTTTCAGCCAACATCCATCTAACATCAGCAATGATATCCCTTATTTCACATCCTCTTCAGAATCCAGCTTTGACTTCTGGTAGTTCCATGTCAGTGTACAGCTGCATCCACTTTTGAATTATCTTCAGCACAATTTTGTTAGCATGTGATATTAATGATATTTTTTATCATCTTCATATTCTATTTAATCACCTTTCTTTGAAATGGGCATAAATAAGATGTCTTTCAGTCGGCTGGCCAAGTTGCTGCCTTCCAAATTTCTTGACATAGGTGACTGAGGACTTCATCAGTTTTTTGAAGCATTTCAGTTGGTAAATCATCAGTTCCTGGAGTCTTGGTTTTCACCAATGCCTTCAGTAAATTTTAAATTTCTTCCTTCAGTTCCAGTGTTTCTTGATTATTTGTTGCCTCCTGAAATGATAAGTTAGGAATAAAAAAAATAGATTTTATTTTACCTTCATTTATTTCTTCTTCAATGCTCTTCCTTTCTTTATGAGGATACAAATTTCTAACCTATGTAATTTTCTTTTTCTCTGAAATTTTTATTTTAACATTTTTTGCAAGACAGGTCTACTGGCAACAAATTATTTGAGAAAATGTTTCTCTTTTACTTCTGAAGAATAATTTTACTGGATACAGAAAATCAGATTGGTGTTTTTTTTTCATTTAACACTTTAAATATTTCACTCCATTCTCTTTCTGCTTACATGATTTCTGAAGAAAAATCCAATGTAATTCTGATCCTTCTTCCTCAAAATGTAGTGCTTTTTTTTTAATCAGATTTTCTCTTTGTTTTTGATTTTCTGTGATTTGAATATGATATGTGGAATGTGTAGAATTTTTGGTATTTATCCTGGTTGATGTTCTCTGAGATTCCTGGATCTGTGGTTTGGTGTCTGTCATTAATTTTGGAAAATCCTCAAGCATTTTTAATTCAAATATTTCTTCTCTTTTTGATATTCCTATTATACCATATTTTTGCACAAATAACACATATTTTCTATGTTTTTGGCCAACAATGCCTTCTCCCCCATGAGGTATTTTCATAAGCAAACCATGCTAATTTTTTTACATGTTACTGTAAAAAAAAATTAACATAGCACACTTACAAAAATACCTCACAAGGGAGGGCACAGTTGGCAAAAAAAATGTAGAGTGTGTTATTTGCATAAAAATACAGTACATATGTTATACCTTTTGTACTTGTCTCACAGTTCTTGGATTTTTTTTTCCTTCATTCATTTTTCTCTTTGTTTTTCACTTTGGAAAGTTTTCATTTACATACCTTCAGTCTCACAGATTATTCCTTAGCCTTGTCCAGTCTAGTAATGAGGTCATCGAAGGCATTCTTAATGTCTGTTACAATGGTTTTGACTTGTAGCATTTCCTTTTGATTCTTTTTTTTTTCTTTTTTTAACTTAATTTTGTTTATTGTTGTATTTTAAATGAAGTTTACAATTCAAGTTAGTCTCCTGTACAAAAATTTGTACATACATTGTTCTGTGACCCTAATTGCTCTCTGCATACTGTGACAGCGCACTCCTCCTTTCCACCCCTGATTCCCCATGTCCACTCAACCAACTCCTAACCCTCTCTGCCTTCCCATCTCACCTCCAGACAGAAGCTGCCATTTAGTCTCTTGTATTTACCTGAATTAAGAGGCACACTGCTGACGAGTATCACTTTATGTCCCACAGTCCAGTCCAATCCCTGTCTGAAGAGTTGGCCTCGGAATTTGTATAGCTCTAGTCTGATAGAGAATCTGGAGGCCATGCTTTCCAGGGTTCCTCCAGTCTCATTCAGACCATTAAGTCTGGTCTTCTTACTAGAATTTGAGTTCTGCACCCTACCCTTCTCCTGCTCCATCAGGGACTCTCTGTTGTGTTCCCTGTCAGGCCAGTCATTTATGGTAGCCAGGCACCATCTAGTTCTTCTGGTCTCAGTCTGATGAAGTCTCTGGTTTATGTGGCCCTTTCTGTCTCTTGGGCTATTACTTTCCTTGTGTCTTTGGTTTTCTTCATTTTCCTTTACTCCAGGTGGTTGGTACCAGTTAATGGATCTTAGACGGCTGCTTGCAAGCTTTTAAG
This sequence comes from Dugong dugon, assembly GCA_030035585.1. Classification (NCBI taxonomy): domain Eukaryota; kingdom Metazoa; phylum Chordata; class Mammalia; order Sirenia; family Dugongidae; genus Dugong; species Dugong dugon. The sequence continues at coordinate 99,336,702 of CM057462.1, forward strand.
ACCCCAGACGCCACACACCGAAGTAGGACGCAGAACATTTTCTTAACAAGTTTTTTTATGCCAATTGACTTAGATGTCCCCTGAAAGCATGGTCCCCAGACCCCTATCCCTGCTACTCTGTCCCTCAAAGTCTTTGACTGTATTCAGGAAACTTCTTAGCTTTGGTTTAGTCCAGTTGTGCTGACTTTCCCTGTAGTGTGTGCTATCCTTCCCCTCACCTAAGATAATTCTTATCTACTATCTAGTTAGTAAATAACCCTCATCCTCCCTCCCCCACCCTCCTAACCATCAAAGAATGTTTTCTTCTGTGTTTAAACCTTTTCCTGAGTTCTTATAATAGTGGTCTTATACAATATTTGTCCTTCTGTGACTGACTAAATTCAATCAGCATAATGACCTCCAGATTCCTCCATCTTCTAAGATGTTTCACGGCTTCATTTTTGTTCTTTATCATTGCATAGTATTCCATTGTGTGGCTATACCATTATTTGTTTATCCATTCGTCCATTGATGGGCACCTAGGTTGTTTCCATCTTTTTGCTGTTGTGAACAGTGCTGCAGCAAACATGGGTATGCATATATCTATTCATGTGCTGGCTCTTTTTCTCTTGGATATATTCCAAGGAGCGGGATAGCTGGATCGTATGGTACTTCTATTTCTAGCTTTTTAAGGAAATGCCAAATAGATTTCCAAAGTTATTGTACCATTTTACATTCCCACAAACAGTATATAAGTGTTCCAGTCTCTACACAACCTCTCCAGCATTTATTATTTTGTGTTTTTTGGATTAATGCTAGCCTTGTTGGGGTGAGATGATATCTCATTAGAGTTTTGATCTGCATTTCTCTGATGGCTTACGATCGTGAGGATTTGTTCATGTGTCTGTTAGCCACCTGAATATCTTCTTTGACGAAGTGCCTGTTCATATCCTTTGCCCATTTTTTAATTGGGTTATACGTCTTTTTGTTGTTGAGGTTTTGCAGTCTCTTGTAGTATTTAGAGATAAGATGCTGATCGGATTTGTCGTAACCAAAATTTTTTTCCCGGTCTGTAGGTTGTCATTTTACTCTTTTGGTGAAGTCTTTTGATGTGCCTAAGTGTTTGATTTTTAGGAGCCCCCAGTTCTCTAGTCTATCTTGTAGTGCTTTGCATTGTTATTTATGGTTTGTATTGTGTTTATGCCATATATTAGTGGTCCTAGTGTTGTCCCTAATTTTTCTTCCATGATCTTTATTGTTTTTTATTTTATATTTAAGTCTTTGATCCATTTTAAGTTAGTTTTTGTGCATGGTGTGAGGTACGGGTCATGTTTCAGCTTTTTGCAGAGGGATATCTGGTAATGCCAGCACCATTTGTTAAAGAGACTGTCTTTTCCCCAATTAATGGACTCTTGGGCTTTGTCAAATATCAGCTGCTCATAGGTGGATGAATTTGTGTCTGGATTCTCAATTCTGTTACATTGGTCTATGTATCTGTTGTTGTACCAATACCAGGCTGTTTTGACTACTGTGGTGGTATAATAGTTTCTAAAATCAGGTAGTGTGAGGCCTCCCATTTTGTTCTTCTTCTTGAGTAATGCTTTACTTATCTAGGGCCTTTTCTTTTTCCATATGAAGTTGGTGATATTTTTCTCCAGCTCATTAAAAAATGCCATTGGAATTTGGATCGGAATTGCATTGTATGTATAGATCGCTTTGGGTAGAATTGACATTTTCACAATATTGAGTCTTCCTATCCATGAGCAAGGTATGTTTTTCCACTTATGCAGGTCTGTTATGGTTTCTTGCAGCAGTGTCTTATAGTTTTCATTGTATAGGTCTTTTATATCTCTGGTTAGATTTATTCCTAAGTATTTTATCTTCTTAGAGGCTACTGTAAATGGTATTGATTTGCTGATTTCCACTTCGAGGTTCTCTTTGTTGGTATAAAGGAATCCAACAGATTTTTGTATGTTTAGCTTGTATCCTGATACTTTACTGAACTCTTCTATTAGTTCCAGTAGTTTTCTTGTGGATTCCTTGGGGTTTTCTATGTATAAGATCATATCATCTGCAATAGAGATACTTTGACTTCTTTGCTACCAGTTTGGATGCGCTTTATTATTTTTTTTCATAACCTAATTGCTCTGGCTAGGACCTCCAGCACAATGTTGAATAAGAGCAGTGATAAAGAGCATACTTGTCTGGTTCCTGTTCTCAAGGAGAATTCTTTAGGACTTTCTCCATTTAGGATGATATTGGATTTTGGCTTTGTAGAAATGCCCTTAATTATGTTGAGGAATTTTCCTTCTATTCTTATTTTGCTGAGAGTTTTTATCATGAATGTGTGTTGGACTTTGTCAAATGCCTTTTCTGCATCAATTGATAAGATCATGTGGTTCTTGTCTTTTGTTTTATTTATGTGATGGATTACATTGATTGTTTTTCTAATGTTGAACCATCCCTGCATACCTGGTATAAATCCCACTTGATCATGGTGAATTATTTTTTTGATATGTTGCTGAGTTCTATTGGCTAGAATTTTGTTGAGGATTTTTGTGTCAATGTTCATGAGGGATATTGGTCTGTAATTTTCTTTTTTGGGAGATGTCTTTACATCTGGTTTTGGTATCAGGGTTATGCTGGCTTCATAGAATGAGTTTCGGAGTATTCCTTCCTTTTCTATGCTCTGAAATACCTTTAGTAGAAGTGGTGTTAGCTCTTTTCTGAAAGTTTGGTAGAATTCTCCAGTGAAGCCATCTGGGCCAGGGCTTTTTTTGTTGGGAATTTTTTAATTACCTTTTCAGTCTCTTCTTTTGTTATGGGTTTATTTAGTTGTTCTACCTCTGTTTGTGTTAGTTTAGGTAGGTAGTGTGTTTCTAGAACTTTGTCCATTTCCTTTAGGTTATCAAATTTGTTAGAGTACAATTTTTCATGGTATTCTGTTATGATTCTTTCAATTTCGGTTGGGTCTGTTGTGATATCACTCATCACATTTCTTATACATGGTATTTGCTTCCTCTCCTGTATATCTTTTGTCAGTTTGGCCAACGGGTTATCAATTTTGTTGATCTTTTCAAAGAACCAGTTTTGGTCTTGTTAAATCTTTCAATTGTTTTTCTATTGTCTATTTCATTTAATTCTACTCCAATTCTTATTACTTCCTTTCTTCCGGTGCCCGAGGGCTTCTTTTGCTGCTCTCTTTCTACTTGTTCCAGTTGTTGGGTTAACGTTTTGATAGTGGCCCTTTCTTCTTTTTGGAAGTGTGCATTTATTGCTATAAACTGAACTCTGAGCACTGCTTTTGCTGTGTCCAAAGGTTCTGGTAGGAAGTGTTTTCCTTCTCATTTGATTCTATGAATTTCTTTATTCTATCCTTAATTTCTTCTATAACCCAGTAATTTCTGAGCAAGGTGTTGTTCAGTTTCCATGTGTTTGATTTTTTTTCCTTGCTTTTTCTGTTATTGATTTCTACTTTTATGGCTTTACGGTCAGAAAAGATTCTTTGTAATATTTTGATGCTTTGGATTTTGTTAAGGCTTGCTTTATGGCCTAATATGTTGTTTATTCTGGAGAATGTTCCATGTTCATTGGAAAAGAAAGTATACTTGGCTGATGTTGGGTGAATTGTTCGGAATATATCTATGAGATCAAGTTGGTTGATGGTAGTATTTAGATCTTCCGTGTCTTTGTTGAGCTTCTTTCTGGATATTCTGTCCTTCATTGAAAGTGGTGTATTGAAGTCTCCTACTACTACTGTGGAGCTGTCTATCTCTCTTTTCAATGCTGTTAGAGTTCGTTTTATGTATTTTGGAGCTGTGACATTGGTTGTGTAAATATTTATTATACTTATGTCTTCCTGGTGTATTGACATTTCAATCGTTATATAGTGTCCTTCCTTAACCTTTGTGGTGGATTGTACTTTAAAGTCTATTTTGTCAAAGATTAATATTGCCACTCCTGCTCTTTTTTGAGTGTTGTTTGCTTGATATTTTTTTCTGTCCGTTGAGTTTTAGTTTGCATCTTTAAGTCTAAGCTGTGTCTCATGTAGGCAGCATATAGCTGGATCATGTTCTTTTATCCAATCTGCCACACTCTGTCTCTTTACTGGTGCATTTAGCCCATTTATATTCAGTGTAATTATGGATAGGTATGAGTTTAGTACTGTCATTTTGATGTTTTTTTTGTGTGTGTTGTTCCAGTTTCTTTGTTCCACTTAATTTTTTGTGCTGAGTCTTTTTCTTTATGTATTTTCTTTTCATCTTTTTCATTGTTGTTGATTTTGTATTTGCTGAGTCTTTATATTTTTCTAGTGTTTTATTTTGACTTATAGATTGTTAGTTTCCTCTGTGGTTACCTTAATATTTACCCCTGTTTTTCTAGGTTCATACCAGCCTTTTATTTCTTTATATCACCTTGATTTCCTCTTCACATGAAAAATTTATGTCTACATTTTTTTAAGTCCCTCTTTTTTATTTTAATGTTGTCGATTTTTTATATATTGACCTCTGTTTCGCTATTTTCAGTGTTTTAGCTCTGGTTTATTTTTGTGACTTCCCTATTTGGGTTGATATCTGGTTGCTGTGTCCTGTGTTCTAGTCTTTGGTTGTTATCTGATGTTACTGATTTTCTAACCAGAGGATTCCCTTTAGTATTTCTTGTAATTTTGGTTTGGTTTTTGCAAATTCCCTGATCTTTTGTTTATCTGGAAATGCCCTAATTTCACCATCATATTTGAGAGACAATTTTGCTGGATATATAATTCTTGGCTGGCAATTTTTTTCTTTTAAGGTTTTATATATGTTATCCCATTGCCTTCTTGCCTGCATGGTTTCTGCTGAGTAGTCCAAGCTTATTCTTATTGACTCTCCTTTGTAGATGACTTTTCTTTTATCCCTAGCTGCTCTTAAAATTTTGTCTTTATCTTTGGTTTTGGCAAGTTTGATTATAATATGTCTTGGTGACTTTCTTTTGGGATCTACCTTAGGTGGCGTTCGATGAACATCTTGGATAGATATCTTGTCATCTTTCACTATATCAGGGAAGTTTTCTGCCAACAATTCTTCAACAATTCTCTCTGTATTTTCTGTTCTTCCCCTCCCCCACCCCGTTCTGATACTCCAGTCACTCATAGGTTATTCCTCTTGATAGAATCCCACATAGTTCTTAGGTTTTCTTCATTTTTTTTTCAATCCTTTTATCTTATTTTTCCTCAAATAAGTGGATGTCAATTGCTTTATCTTCCATATGACTAATTCTGACTTCCATTGCCTCAATTCTGCTCCTATGACTTTCTATTGAATTGTCTAATTCTGATATTTTATTATTAATCTTCTGGATTTCTGTTTGATGTCTCTCTATGGATTCTTGCAGCCTGTTAAATTTTTCATTATGCTCATCTCTAATAATTTAATTTCCTCTGTTGCGTGTTCTCTGTTTTGGAAAATTTCCTTCCTAATCTCTTAAAGAGTTTTGTATTATGCCTCTGGTAGGTAATTCCAAGAAATTTTCATTCACTGGAAAATTTCTAGATTATTTATTTTGGGAGCTTGTTGAAGCCATCATGGACTGCCTCTTTATGTGATTTGATATTGACTGTTGTCTCTGAGCCATCAATAATTTATTATATTTATTTATTTTATGTTTGCTTACTGTGTCCTAGCTTCTTGTTTTTTGTTGTTTTTTTTTTTCTTTTTTTTTTTTTTGATATGCCCAAATAAGCTACTTGAGTGAGCTAGTTTGATTATTGGCACCTTTGAAGCTCTAATGTCCTGTCACCAAGTGGTTAGATCTGTTACTAGGTATGTGAGCTCAGGAGTCCACCCACTCCTCTGTATGGATTCAGCTCAGGTGCCCAGGTAGATAACCACCAAGTATGTGGTGTAGGCTCTCACCTACAGTCCTAGACAGACATGGGTGATTGGTGTAGGCACAGGCATCTGGCTGCAGCAGGGGACACACTCTGAGCAAGGCAGGGGGCTGATGGCTGCCCCTGAGTGTCCAGGAGAAAGATGTGTCCCTGTTCCCTAGAGTGCATAGTTAGGTGGGTTTTGCAGCCAGACTATGAGTACCTAATGTTATTGGCTGTAAGGACTAGGGGGCACCTCTTATTCATGGGCCCCTATCACAGGTGGTTAGGTGGCATGTGTGAAGCCACCAGTCCTCAGGCCCCTGATGTGGGTAGGTGAAGACCCTGCTTAATAAGCAGTGTCAAATATCAAGAACCTGCCACTTCACAGCTTAAACAGTTGAAGTTAGACTTCAGATATATACCCTGTTGTACTGTGGTAATGAGGGCCTATGCTGTTGAAATGGGCCCACACAAGTCTCTGCAGGGAGAAAGGCACTTAAAGTCTGTGGATCCCTTAAGCCTGTGCTTAGGCAAAGGAGCTGTGCCTACCTTGAGTTCCTGGCTTAGGGGAGCCGGCAGTTTATTTTTTCCCATTTGTTAATTTGTTCACTCTCCAAAGCTGGGAGAATGGCTCAGGGCGTGTGTTCGATCCTACTTCCAGCCAGGGGGCTCGGCAATTGCTGAAGCTGGTCCAGAACCCAGTGCAGAGCAGGAAGTGGGGAAGTAAATGGGAGAGAGGACTCTCCCTAAGGGTGGTGTTTTTGATCCATGTGGTAGGCCATATGCAAGTACTTATCTTTCGCTGATTGAGGGCTACTTCTCACTTGTTCTGGGTGGCTGAGTAGACTCTCTGCTGTTGGGTCTCTCCAGTGCAGAACACACCTCCTGAGCTCTGCTGCTTGCCCGCCTCACTGCTCATCCATGGGCTGATCAGGCCTGAAGGGCTCAGGCTCTTGTGGGGTCAGTCTGGCAAGTCCTTGTTGCTTCCTAACCGTCTCTCCCTCCGCCTGTCACGCAGTCCAGTTCCCCAACTTTGCCTTTGATGTTTAGGGCTCCTAGAATGTCATATATAATAAATTCACTTGTTTTTTCTGGTCTTTGTTGTAAGAGGGTCCACTGGAAGTGTCTGACTACTCTGCCGTCTTGGCCACGCCTCCTTCCTTTTGATTCTTTCTTAGAGTTTCCATAATTCTGCTTACATTTGTCATCTATTATTTTATATTGTCCACTTTTCCCTCTATAGCCCTTAGCATATTAATCATCATCATTGTCATCAGCTGCTGTAGAGTTGGCCCATTTCATGGCAACCTCTTGCACAACAGGATCAGACTATTGTGATCCATAGGGTTTTCATTGGCTGATTTTTTCAGAAGTAGATCCATAGATCTTTCTTCCTAGTCTGTCTTAGTCTGGAAGCTCCACTGAAACCTGTTCAATATCATAGCAATGCAAAAGCCTCCACTGACAGATGGGTGGTGGCTGCACTTGTGGTGCATTGGCAGGAATCAAATCGAGGTCTCCCACCAGAAGGTGAGAATTCTACCACTGAATCAACACACTCCCCATATTAATCATAGTTATTTTATATTTCCAGTCTGATAATTCAAAAATCTCTGCCATATCTGATTCTTGTTCTGAAGTTTGCTTAGTCTCTTCAGACTGTTTTATGCCTTTTAACATGCCTTGTAGTTTTTTATTGTTGTTGTTGAAAGCCAGACATGATGTATCAGATAAAAGAAACTGAGGTAAATAGAGCTTTGGTATGAGGTTTCATTTTTTTCTAGGTAGGAATTAGGCTATGTTTGTTATTTGCTGTAGCTATAGTTGTCAGAGGCTAAAATTTTTTCTGACGTCTTTGTTTTTGTCTCTTGTGGTTTTTTTTTTTTTGTTTGTTTGTTTGTTTGTTTTTGGAGAAGAGGGGAGTTTCCTTAGAGACTTCTTAAAAAGAGCCTGAACCTTGCTGTTCTCTTTGGCTGTAATCCCTTGTTTTTTTTAATAGAAGCCCTACTGATGTGATGGTAAAATGGGGGTGGGGGAAGGAGCATTCTATGATCCTAATATTAGATGTCAGTCTTTTAACAAACCTGTGACCCTGGGCTGGGACCTTTGCAAGTTGTTCTCTCCTCTTCCCATTTTTTTATCACTCCTTAGCTGAGAAAGGAAAGCTAACTGAGGCTAGAGTTATTATTTCCCTTCCCTCATATTTGACTTGATGGCAACGAGTTTGGTTTTTTGGTATGTAGAAGCCTAGAGAGTCAGTTGTTGTTGTTTGTTGCCCTCGAGTTGATTCAGACTGATAACGACCTCATGTGTGCAGAATAGAACTGTTCTATAAGGGTTTTGAGGCTGTGAAGTTTACCATAGTAAGTTAGGTTCTGGAAAAAAGTTTCCCTTTAAGGTAGGCATTGTCAAGAAGAGCACAGCGCTCTGGGCTTATTTCAAAATGATTACTTTCCCCCTCCCCCTGCCAGAAGCATTTTTCTAGTTCTTTACAGTGAGAGTATGGTGGGGATTCCTGAAACTAAAACTCCTAAAATTGTTATAGCCTTGAAGCCTGGGCCTTCAGGATTTTTTTTTTTTTCTTTTTTTAATCTCTTAAGGTAGTCTACTGTAAATGTCTAGCAATTAGTCAATTACCCATTGAGTATTGCTACTTTGTGGTGGATTATTTTAGTCAGGGTTTTCTAGAGAAACGGAATCAGTTTCATGTGCGTGTGTGTCTGTGTGTGTGTGTGCGCGCGCGTGTGTGTGCACACAGAGACAGAAAGAGAGGGAAAGAGAATTATTTTAGGGAATTGGCTCACATGATTGTGGGAGGATGGCAAGTCCAAAATCTGTAGGTCAGGTGACGGGAAAAGTGAAGAGTGGAGAAGTTCTGGCAAAATGTCCATTTATAGTCTGGAGGTAGAATAAACCCTAGGGAAAACTCTCTTTTTGCTCTTTAGACCTTCAACTGATTGGATGAGGTCCACCCACTTTATAGAGGGTAATCTGCTTTATTTAAGACCAACTGATTTAATCCCACATAAAAGATGTTATGTTTGGGAAAATAGAGGACCAAAGAAAATAAGGGAAATCTCAGTGAGATAGACTGACACGGTAGCAGCAGAAATGGCTTCAAACATACAAATGGATCATAAAGATAGTTGGGAACCAGGCAACATTTAGTTCCGTTATACATAAGGTTGCCATGAGTCTGAGCCAACTCCAGGGAAACTAAGAACAAGAACTACTTCGTAAAAGCATCTAGACTACTGTTTGACCAAACAATTGGACACATTGTCTAGCCAAGTGGACACATAAAATTAACCATCACATGGATCAAGTTGTGGTTTCCTTTTCTGTATCTGCCCGGATCTCCAGTTTTGGGGGTGGACATGTGATCTCAGTTGTCTGATGGATCTAAGAAGAGTTGTTGATTTTTAGTTTTTCAGCTTTTTTCCTATTGTGAGAACAGGAATGATGACTTCTAAGCTCTTTACATTTAAGACCAGAAGTTCCATTTCCTTTTTTTTTATTTCTAATAATTATAAGAGACATTTATGGAGTACTTTGTGCCAATTGGTTTGTATTATTTCCTTTTAATGCTAACTACAACTTTATGATGAAAGCGTTGCAATCTTATGGTCACCATTTATCAGAATAGGAAATTAAGGCACTGAAGGTTTAAGTGACTTGCCTAGGGTTATTCAGCCAGTAAGTGGTTAAGCTGGGATTCCATCTTAAGCTAATGGACTCTGCTCTAAACACTTTTAAATTTAAACTGTAAGCAACATTATGCAGTTTTTTCAAACAAATAATGTAGTACCATTTTCACCACAGCAGGCAATTCCTTTTTAAGTAGAAGATAAAGAGATACAGTCCTTTACTTAAAATTGTATTTTAATTTACTTCTGCTTCCATGTCTCAGTTTACACATAATTTAAGGAAATATTGTTCAAAGGCTGGAACCTGTGGAGATAAAGCATCAGCCACACTAACATGTAATGAGCCCAGATTGCAGACCAAACAAAAAAAGCTGAAGAGAGAAAAGAAGATGTTTTAAACCTTAAACCTCTGTTGATTGAAAATATTCAAAGTAAATATGAATGCTAAGGGGAAGCACTGAGGATGGTTCAAGGATTAGTTTATTGACCTGTTTGCCATTTTGTTAAAATCTAGTTAACAAGGGCAGCTCTAAACTTTACAGGCCTTTGAAAAGACAGAATTGGCCTTTCTCTTGAAAAACAAATAAACAAAAAAAACCGGTTGTCATGGTGTTGACGCCAACTCATGGCGACCATATGTGTGTCAGAGTAGAATTGTATTCTGCTGAGTTTTCAATGGCTGATTTTTCAGTATATCACCAGGCCTTTCTTCTGAAACACCTCTGTGTGGGCTCAGACTTGCAACCTTTACAGTTAGCAGCTGAGTACATTAACTGTTTGCATCACCCAGGGAGTCCCTTTCTTATGAAACTCATACATAATGGAGCTCCTAAGCTTCCTTGGGTTCTTATTAAGAAGCCAAAATGCTTCAACAATAATTTAAAGACATCGTTTCTGATGAAATTTCACATAAGGTGAAATGGGTGAGAACTATCCCCAAGCCCTTACTTTGCAGTGAATGAATGAACTGTCTTGGATTTGGCTATCCTGCTACTGCCTAATTGGGCTTGGAGGTCCTGTGGACTTGGTGATCCAGGTTAGCAGAATCTAGGAAGTTGGAAGGTTTTATCTCTTGATTATTATCATCAAAAATTTAACTATATCTTAGAACAGGATGTTGCTTATGCTTCCAACAGATATGAAATACTGGACAGAACCAGTTCTCTATGGAAACGTTTACATCTTTAATAATAGTTTCAAAAATAGAGGAGTGGTGATACTGCAGGCAGGTGGAAATGGCTTCGTTTACTGTCTTCTAACATTTGCAGGGTCTGTTATATTTGATTCACTCGTATCAGTTGATGGAAACACCCCCCACATCTTTTATTCCTCTGCCCCCCACATTTATGGCTTGGTTTTGTGGCTTCCTGATTTTCAGTTTCATAGAAAAATCTGTGTTTTTCTGTCACATAGCCAACAGCACAGCTGTGACAGCAGATGAGCAATTCTCTGAGAGCAATCAGCCAAGCTGACTACCTCAGAGACTCCAGGGAGGACCCAAGGAACTACTGCTCACCTCCTCACACTTTCAGGTGGATGCAGAGCGTCTCTCTGTGCAGTCAACAAGGAAGAACTGCATAAAATTTGTTAGATCCCTGCATTAGTTTAGGAATATCTATTATTTTTGTGATGTGCCCTTATGTATTTTTCAGATGTATGTGTTTGATCCTTCCAATCTTATTGAAGACTCCTAGGAGCAAAGATTTTATCTTCTATTTTCTTTATATCATCTGACTCCTGCCCTCCCCCACCCCCGCCACCCCTCCAATGTTGGCAGTATATATATATATTGACTAAATAACGTAAACTATTTTTTTTCTTAGGTTAGTAAAGACTCAAGATCTATATTATGCCAAATTTTGTAACCAATTTCCAACTATTACTATTATAAAATGTTATTTAACATTCAAATTGTATTAGAAATATACATCTATGTGTGCATATATTATATAATATGAATATATTAGGTTATTATTCTTAAATGATTAGCCTAATGATGTTTATACTGTGTATTAACTATTCTTAATATTTAAAACTATAATTTAGAGAAATTTTGCTGAAACAGTTTCCTGAATTTTTTTTATTTTTTACATTTTAGGTGTACAAGAATTTCCAGAAAACATAAAGTGCTGTAAGTGTTTAACAATAATTGAAGCCAGTGTCAATCCCATTTCTAAGTGAGTATTAGTGATTAAATTTTATTTATTTTTATGTTTCTATTGGATAATAATGTACCAAGATAGAAAAAATTCACATAATAAGTGAGTTTTAAATGTTACATTCAAAATTTAAATTAGTAGAATGATGGGAAAGAAATAATCAAATCACAATAGTTGAACAAAAGATGATTAAAACATTACTGAGTAGCAATGAAGGCCCAACTGGCACAAGATTGCATTACTTTGAAGCAAACCATGTCATCATTTTTCAATGACTCTCAGGCAACATTCCATGGAAGTGAGAAGAAACTAAGAAAACAGTTATAAGTTATGGCCAAGGTGGGAAGTTAGAAACAGGGACCCGGTAGAAGTTCAAGGCAGTGCAAGAGTTTAAGGTATTGGCAGATACATGAAAACGACTGACCATGTAGTTCAAGCTGGAAAAGGAATTTGGTATAACCAGAAATAGAGAGTATTTGTGTACTGGAGATTACAGGAGGAACAAAGATATAGCCTTATGAGGACAGTAGAATGGAAGACCTGGACAGTAAAAATGCTGTGACCAGAAAAAGGGTATTTGTGGTTGAAGGTCTGTTGGTGGAGAAATGCCATGGGAAAATAAAACCCAGGATGCGACCACGTTGATGAATTGCAGGTATAATATAGTGACAGAAGTCTGTGGAATCAAGTAGGTCAAGAAACCATGGAGTGAATGGATTGGATGATCATGAGCCTGAATGTGAAAGTGTCTAACAGTGGAAGTGGAAATAAAATCTAGACAGTTGTAATATTTGGAAGAGGTTGAAACAAATCAATGGTACTGGGATGCAGATAATTAGTTTCTAAGTAAGATTGGCACATTCATTATATAAAACTGACGCTAGGATTTGAGAAAATCCTTCAGTCCTTTGTCCACATGGTGTTGATGAGACTGGAAGAAACTGAAATCCACTAGAAAGGTATTTAGTGAATGGAGTGTTTTCAGAAGACAAAAGGAAGTTTGTCAAAGGGAAGTGGGAAGGAAATTTTCACTAATAAAAATGAGGAGAGGAAGTAGTGAGGGTGATTTCTTTGTGTGTAGTGGGAAGAGGCTGTAGATCAGACCAGAAATGGAATAGAATGTAAAAGAATGAGGTAGAATTTAGATGGAGATCCTTGTGGTGAACATTTTGTAAAATAATTTGAGACCTTTAGTAGAAAGTGTAGAACATCAAGCAATAAAATGTGTTTGAAAACTACAACTTTTCTACCTCAAAGGTAGCATATGGAGGGGAAAAAAAAGACAAAACCCTGAGAAGATTTTAGCAAACCTCTTGGACCATAATGCCATTTCCTCAACAAGGAAATAAATGTACCTAACCTCTCACACCAAGACGACAGCCATGTTTTGACTTGACTCATATCATCCAGGGTAAATGATGAATTGTTCTTATTTGTAATTCTTTAATTCTAATCAAATAGATTTCCTTGAAAAGATTATTAGTTGGCCTAAGAAATCTACAAAGTATTAAGTCATGAAAACTCTCAAATATAAAAATTATACTTTTGAGTGCTATCACTATAGTTTTAGTTTTAGACGTGAACTTTATAGTATAGCCTGAATGCCATAGCCAAGTATTGGTGAAAATTATCACAATACAATTTAGAATACCAGCTGTTCAATGAGAAAAGCAAGGACCAACATTTATTAAGAACCTACCGTACCCCAGGCTTTTAGATACATTATTTCGTTTTAGCCTTCACCGCAACCTTATGATGCAGATCAATATTATTTCCTTTTTTACAGATAGAAATTCCTGAAGCCAGTATTTTGAATTCTTGAGTTTCTTTCACTATATTTCAAAAATTCTGAAGTAGCATTTTTATTTTGTTTTGAATGAAAATATACACTTTGAAAAATGTGAAACATTCATAATGCTTACCTATAAGGAAATTGCTAATAAATTATGGTACATCAACTGGATGGATGTGAAGGTTATATATAGGGTGACCATATGTCTTTGTTTACCCAAATCACCCCAGTTTACATCTCTTGATGTGGCATAGTTAGTAACAGCTCCCCTTGAACTCTCAGAAGTATCCTAGTTTGAATGGCAGATTATGTAGTCATTCTAGTTTTACATTAAAATTGAAAGATAATTATAAAGTGAGATATCATGATACAAGTAAGAAATAATGTTAAAACAGTAAATAGGAAATTAGAAAGAAATAAAAAATGTTAACCATGGGTGTGTTAAGGAGGTGGAATTATGAGCAGTATTTTTTCTTTTCTCTTTATTTTCTAAACCAAAACAACAAAAAAAAAAAAAACGTTGCTGTGGAGTCGATTACAACTCATAGCAACCTTATAGGACAGACTACAACTGCCCCATAGGGTCCAAGGAGCTGCTGGTAAATTCGAACTGCTGACCTTTAGGTTGGCAGCCGAGCTGTTAACCACTGCACCACCAAAGCTCCAGTTTATTTTCTAAATGCGTTGTAATATTAATAATTTTAAAATGTATAAATGAAAGTGCTTAGATGCAAAACACATTTTCAGTTATAGACACTTTTACATTGACTTCTTAATCAGAACTTATAAAACCTGCAATTCTATATGGTTTAACTGTTCTACTAGAGGTCAGGTGCCTGCAACATATTTTCACTTAACTTTCAAAGTAAATGCAATTAGAAAAGAGAAATGTTGAAACAGAAGTATCTGCAGCCCATCTTAATTTGCCTATTACAGCAATGAAAATTAGCAATAATGAAAGTATTTAAAATAATATTCTGGTTAATATTGGAAGATTAGAGTAAAAAGAATACTACGGAAAAGTAATATAATTTCTCCATAGTTCTTAGCATGTGACAGATAAGCATTTAATCACTGGAGCAACTCTAAGAAGTGGATATTAGTATTTCTGTTTTATAAATAAGGAAACTGAGTCTTAGAGAGGCTGAATAATGTGCAAAAGAGAAAAGAACTGTTGAAGATTCAAATCCAGGTCTTCTGACATCAATACCAATTTGCTTAACCACTACACTGTATGGATATCTGGTTCTGTGATTACCTTTTCTTTGATGTATTTTGAATATATGTTTTAATTTAAGCAATGAATAAAATGAGAGTATACTTAATGTAGAAAGAATTATTTAACAATTATAAAGCATATTTTCTCTGAAATTTTTAATACATCAGTTGAATATAGAAAATCACTAGTTATTGTAGGGTAACAAAATCATTTCATTATTGAAGCTTCTTTACTTAATATAAAATATTGGATTTCATAGAATAGATTGGAAGGGGAGAAAGGCAGCCTATAACTGTTGTCTTCACCAAGTTGATTTAGCTTGTTAGTGCTTGTCTTCTTCCTCAAGCTGGTGGGGGCTTGTACCTTCTTCTGGAAATGGTGATATAGCCAAATGAGACTATTGTCCCTACTAAAAGCTATACAATTGTACTATAACATTAATAACAAGAATTTTAAATATATTCTTTAGTAGACTTACTGACTATATATATTTTTCAAATAAAATCTAATCCATTTTTACTGCCTTTTAGTTTCAAAGCACAATATTACAAGATCATTTTAGGAAGTTTTAAAAAAAAGCATGAAGTCACATCCTTTGTCGTCAAAGAATTTATAATTTATCCTGGGAGTAAAAAATACTCAACATTTGTATAAAGTAGAATTGATGTAAGCATTCTACTATATATATGTGCAGAGCCCTATGGGGGACAAAAGGAAGATTTTAATTTAGAATCTAAGCGCAGAGTAACCATTCAATAAATTCTTGTTGAAGTAAATTGAAATAAAAAATACAGATGCTATTAAATAAGACATACTGTATAAATATACCCTTAAGTCTGCATTTTTTTTAAATGAAAGTTCAATATAAAATGTCAACACATCTTTGTTTATAACCAGGCTGGAAAATTATTATCTTATTTTGTATTCTGGTTTTTAATATAACTTATTTTTGGCAGTTCACTTTTGCAATTGGAATGTGCAAAATGTGGTCAATTCTTAAACCCTTAAAGAAATACTCAATATAATACACCAGATTCTTCCACAGCATAAGCTTTGCTAGAGAAGCATAAATACAAGAAATAGATCTTTGATGAGACAATGGTATACAGTTATACCATTTCGTACATATGTATGGGGAATGGAGGACTGAGGGAAGCCAGATAGTTCAAATTGTTCCTATAACTACAAAATTAATATATTTTAAAGCCTTTCACTTATTAATAGTGACAATTTTAATGTCAATTATCAGATCAATTTTTTTAATATTCTTCCAATGTTACACATATCATATTAATCTTTTGGAAAGTTTAAATGATTCCTTTTTTTGCATGACTATACAGAACAAAAAAGACATTAAAATAAGGTAGTGGTTACATTTGTATTGAAATCTATTTAACACCTGTGCCAGTATAAAAACTATCATACTATCAGGATATGGAAACCCTGGTGGCATTGAGGTTAAGAGTTCAGCGGCTAACCAAAAAGGTTGGCGGTTTGAATCCACCAGGTGCTCCTTGGAAACCTTATGGGGCAGTTCTCCTCGGTCCAATAGGGTCGCTATGAGTTGGAATCCACTCGACGGCAACGGTTTGTTGTTTTTTTCTTCTAACCAGGAATGTTAGCTCTAATGTATTGCGACAAAGATAAACACAGAGAACAACAATGATCTACCATAGATTTTTCTTTTTTAATCCTATAGGGAAAAGTTCAAGTCTTTGAGTTGAGCATTCAAGGCCCTCTAATCACCTACATGATACGGATGAATATTTCAAATATAATGCTAATTTTTAAAAATCTTGGGAAAACATGTACAGCATGATTTGCTTTATATAATGTTCAAAAATGCAAAACCACACAACATGGTTTTTGTTTGTTTGTTTAGGAATTGACTAGGTTTGGTAAAATTCTTTACAAAACTGAGTAGTAAACATCATTCAGGAATTTGTGGGACAAACAGGAGAATGCTGTCAGGGAGGGACACCCAGAGGGTTTCAAAATGCTGATTCTATTGCTTGAGATCTATGGTGGGCACACGTATATTCTTTTATATGTACAAAACATTTTATAACAAGAGAGTGGGCAGAGGAAGAGAAACCATGGAATGAAACTTGGATATAATATCCTGGAGGAGGAGAAGCAGGCAAAAGTAACCTACTAGAAGCCAAGAAGGAGAGAACAGTCAATGATGGCAACTGTTGCTAGGTAATGTGGGACACAAAATAAAATGAAGTTAATGCAATTGAGACTTAGGTCATTGGAGGCTTTAGTGAGGGCTGTTTTAGTAATACAGTTTGGGTGGATGCCCGAAAGCAGTGGGTTGAGGAGTAGTAAAAGGCAGTGAGTATAGGTAGCTCTTTAAATAATTTTGGCAGTAAATGCGAGGAGGGAGATAGCTTATAACTTGAGGGGAAAGAAAATTTAAAGGCTATTTAGAGGTATTTTACAGAATAACATTGTCTGGACTAAACCATAGAGAAGGTATTTTAAAATGTTTAAATAGAAGTGTAATCATAGGGGAAATATTCAATATCCGTGTAAGAAAAAATTCTGGAAAATCCATGAGTTAAACCTTTTTAACAAAAAAGGTTTAAATATTTCAAGTAATTATTTTTATCTAATTTGTAAAAATTTCCCCAAATGATTTTTTTCTCAAAATTTTAATACCTCTTCATTATGCTGAGTGAAATTAGTCAGTTGTAAAAGGACAAGTATTTTATGAGACATTATTATAAAAACTCAAGAAAAGGTTTAAACACAGAAGAAAACATTGTTTGATGGTTATGAAGGTGGAGAGGGAGGAAGAGAGGAATTTACTAACTAGATAGTAGACAAGAATTATCTTAGGTGAAGGGAAGGACAACACACAATACAGGGGAAGTCAGCATCACGGGACTAAGCTAAAAGCTAAGGAGTTTCCTGAATACAACCAAACACTTCGAGAGACAGTGTAGCAGGGGTGGGGGTCAGGGGACCATGGTTTCAGGGGACATCTAGGTCAACTGGCATAACAAAGTTTATTAAGAAAATGTTCTGCAATCCACTTTGGTGAGTGGTGTCTGGGGTCTTAAAAGCTAATGAGTGGCCATCTAAGATGCATCAATTGATTCCAACCCACCTGGAGCAAAGGAGAATGAAGAACACCAAAGACACAAGGAAAATATTAGCCCAAGAGACAAAGGGGCCACATAAACCAGAGATTCTATCCGCCTGAGACCAGAAGAACTAGATGCTGCCTGGCTACCACCAATGACTGGCCTGACAGGGAACACAGCAGAGAGTCCCTGATGGAGCAGGAAAAAAGTAGGGTGCAGAATTCAAATTCTAGTGAAAAGATCAGACTTAACGGTCTGACTGAGACTGCAGGGACCCTCGAAGACATGGCCCCCAGACTCTCCGTTAACCCAGAACTAAAACCATTCCCAAAGGCTACTCTTCAAATAATAGACTGGACTATAAGACATGAAATGATTCTTGTGAAGAGTGTGCTTCTTAGTTCAAGTAGATACACGAGACTAAATAGGCAGCTCCTGTCCGGAGGCAAGATAAGAAGCAGAAAGGGATAAGAGCTGGCTGAATGGACATAGGAAATCCAGGATGGAAAAGAGGAGTGTGCTGTCACATTATAGGGAGACCAACTAGGGTCACATAACAATGTGTGTATAAATTTTTTTACGAGAAACTTAACTTGAGCTGTAAACTTTCACCTAAAGCACAATAAAAAGAAAATGTAATGCCTCTTTATAGCCTTAGAATTTTGTATCATTATTGTATCAATGTTCTTGTTAGTTTTTAATAAGCATGAATTGGACCAATTTGAATCATAATGTACATATATGTTGAGGCTGCACTAAAGAAATTATTAGTAAAGGGGACAAAATACTTCCGTTTTCAAACTGGACAGCTTTAGTTAACACTGCAACAAACTGTAGATAAATTTTAATGGTTAAGGGAAATCATAGGTAGATATTCTTGCCTGACTACGTACATGAATATTCTATTGAGAAAGAATGTTAATTTTAGAATTACAAAACATAGCATACAGCTTGAAATTTCCATAAAACATGCCTCCACCGGCATGCATAAGTTTAGGGCAGCGGTAAGAAATGATGCGGCTGACTCTGGCAGTGACATAAATCTCAGCTCCTGAGAGTAGCGTGGAGGTGGGTGAATGCCATTTATTTTAATAACAGGCAAAATTTTCAAGCTGTAACAACATTCTCAATAAATTCTCCCATTACGGTGATACCAAAAGAGAGTTGAAAAATGTATTGCACTTCTATTTTTTCTCTTTAGAGATTTATATTTTTGTTCTGTTTCTATAGCAACACTGATGCAGTGAGTAAATCTTTAACTCCTTTCTAGGCTCCCTGATGGCTTCACGCAGCTTCTAAACCTGACCCAGCTCTACCTGAATGACGCCTTTCTGGAATTTCTACCAGCTAATTTTGGAAGGTAAGAATAATAAATTTAAATGATGCAATTTTATTTCACTGTAGGTAAGTACTTTACCAGTGCCATTTGATAAAACTTTGAAAGGGAGAGTTGTGATTAAAGATAGACCCATTAGACAGAGTAGCAGGGGCGGGGGTCTAAGGACCATGGTTTCAAGGGACGTCTAGGTCAACTGGCATAACAAAATTTATTAAGAAAATGTTCTGCATCCCATTTTGCTGAGTGGCATCTGGGGCCTTGAAAACTAGGGAGCGGCCGTCTAAGATGCATCAATTGGTCCCAACCCACCTAGAGCAAAGGAGAATGAAGAACACCAAAGACACAAGGAAAATATTAGCCCAAAGGGGCCACATAAACCAGAGACTCTATCAGTCTGAGATCAGAAGAACTAGATGGTGCCCGGTTATTACCAATGACCACCCTGACAGGGAATACAACAAAAGAGTCCCTGATGGAGCAGGAGAAAAGTGGGGTGCCGAACTCAAATTCTAGTAAAAAGACCAGACTTAATGGTCTGACTGAGACTGCAGGGACCCCGGAAGACATGGCCCCCATACTCTCTGTTAGCTCATTCCCAAAGCCAACTCTTCAGACATAGATTAGACCGGACTATAAGACATTAAATGATACGTGTGAAGTGTGTGCTTCTTAGCTCAAGTAGATACATGAGACTAAATGGGCAACTCCTGTCTGGAGGTGAGATAAGAGGGCAAAAAGGGACAGGAACTGGTTGAGCGGACACAGGAAATCTGGGGTGGAAAGGAGGAGTGTGCTGTCACATTATAGGGAAAGCAACTCGGGTCACATAACAATGTGTGTATAAATTTTTGTATGAGAAACTAACTTGAACTGTAAACTTTCACTTAAAGCACAGTTAAAAAAAAAAGATAGTCCCATTATTATTCAGTAACTAGGGCTCAGTTAATTGATGAAACTTTTTGCAAAAAATAAGGTAAACTTAGGTCTTTACATTGCACTAGTAAGCAAATAACTTCTAAATGAATTAAAGAGTTAAATATAAAACAATAAAAGCAAAAAATGATTTCACTACACTAATACGCAAGTATTTTTTATATGAATTAAAAAGTTAAATATAAAACAATAAAGCTAATAAAATGATATGGGGGAAAATACAGATAGATATTTGTGGCTCTTGGAGTGGGAAAGACCTTAATGGGCATATAAGCAAAGGAAAATATCATAAATGGATAGATCTGACTACATAAAGACTCAAAATAAAAAGAATTAAAAAAAATAAAAATTAAAATAAAATAATGAACTAAGAAATATTTCCAACATTTGTGAAAAACAAATTATTAATGTACTTAACATGAAAAGCATTCTTAATAATGAATATGAAGACAAAGATCTCATAGAAAAAAATGGGTAAATGATATGTACAAGCGATTCATAATAAAACATACAAATGGCCAATGAACACATAAAATAAGTTTATACTCACAAATAAATAATACAAGTTAAAACCACAATGAAATGTTTTTACCTACTAGCATATTGGCGAAAACTATTTAGAGTTTACAAGGCAAGAGATAATCTCACCCATGGCTAATGGGATTGCAGAATGACCTTCATGCCTTAAAAATATTTACATCCATTGCCTTTATAATTCATTTCTAGAAATGTATCATACTATCATCAAATATGACCCTAGAATTTATAGACAAGTGTATTTGGCAGAACATCCATCTAAGAGATTGGTTAAATATATAATGGTATATGCACATGACAATACTATGTAGCCATTTGTAGCCTTGATTTAGAGAGATGTTTTTAAGAAATTTGTATGATACATTATGTTTAAGAGGATATTACAACAAAATAAACAAATTATGGATCAAAATTAATGTGAATATACATGAGATAAAAGACTGGTTTCCTTGGAAGTAGAATGAGTATTTATTGTTTTCGTCTTTATATTTTTGAATATATTCTGTGTTCAGTTCACTGTATTTTCTTAATAAAAGATATATCTTAAAAGTTAAGGCATCTTAGGTTCATTATTTACAGCATTTTTCTAAATGATTATCTTTAAAATTATTCAAATAATAAACTAAGCATTATTCGACACTGTTGACAGAAGCTAGTAAACGACATTAAACTCAATGGAATAATGAAGTCACTTAACATTTATCAGCCTTCACTACGTACTGAGAGCACATAAGCAACATTGCCCAAACTCCCTTACTTTTGCAAATCATTACATCACAACACCTGTGAACACAACAGACTTGGACCATTTTTTTTAATTCACAAATCTTCAAAAGAACTCTCATCTGACTTCTAAAAGAGCTGGCATTTCACCTGTCATTTACATAAACTAACGTAGTCCTTCTGATACCACAAAACTACAAGTATACCTTTGATTTATCAAACCAGAAAATATTTAATTATTACCCTAAGTTACACTTTTTTGGGCTTGAATTTTTTTCCATTCTCTTTTAGTAGTACTAAAGTGGAAAAAAAAAAAAAACAAAAGGATCCGGGCAAACAGAACACTTACCACCAGAACAAAAATTACTTGGAATTAGAAATTCAAATTCTGTTTTATATAAATAGTCTGCCAACATATACTCTATTGTATTATTGTTTTAATCTAAAAAGTGTTTTTTTATTTTTTTTAACTTTCAGCTAAGTAGTTTAACAAAAGGACTTTTAAGGTCTCTTCCAAATCCTGAGATTCTTTGCCCCTAAAACCCAAAATAAGGCACAAAATACCATCATATAGTACAAGTATTGAGAAGATTTAAGACACAAATATGTTTAAGAAACCTCTTTTACTAGTAATACACCCATGCACTGAAGAACTGCATCACTTTATCTCCCATAAAGTTTAAAATTATAAGATTAAAATTAAATTGGAAATTTTATAAGAGGCAAAACAAAAAGAAAGGGAAAGATGAATACCTAAAAGCACAGTAAATATAAGAGATTGTAGATGAAATAGTACAAATAGTAAAATATTCCCAAAACATTAAGAATTTTGAGAATTGAATTAATATTTGTTCTAAAATAGCCTCAACTAGGCATGTAGGGTTGCCAAGAGTTGGAATCCACTCAACAACAACTAACAATAAGAAGTACATTTTAAAGCTCAGTGGGTAGCACAAAAGGTTAAGTGCTCTACAACTAGCTGTAAGATTGATGGTTCAGAAAACAGAGGCACCTGGGAAGATAGGCCTGGCAATCTGCTTCCTAAAGGTCACAGCCTTGAAAACCCTATCGAGCAGTTCTACTCCGCACACACGGGATTGCCATGAGTCACAGTCAACGCCACAGCAACTAACAACAACAGCAACAACATACGGGAATTACAATAGAGAGTCCCAGACTGCAAAACTTAACAAGTAATTAACCATGAGATGCATTCCTAATGACAAATGTTACCCAAGCAAGAGAAACTGAACACCTCTCATCCTCTTCATGTGATTTCCCTAGCCCCAGCAATGTCACAGGAAAGATGATAAACCATAGATTTTTAAATGCATACCCATTTCAGAAGTATGACGTGCATCTTAGTGTCAATTAAATATGACATATTGTAGACTTCTCCCATTTTGTAATTAGTAATAATAATAACCTGTTACTGTTGAGTCGATTCCGACTCATAGCAACTCTATAGGACAGAGTAGAACTGCTCCATAGGGTTTCCAAGGAGCTGCTGGTGGATTCAAACTGCCAGTCTTTTGGTTAGCAGCCAAACATTTAACCACTGAGCCACTAAGGCTCCAATTAATAATAATAGTAATAGCTAATATTTATTATAATTTATGATGTGTCAGGCATTATGCTTTACATATGTTACATCATTTAATATTCAAAAGCCTAAAAATGAGGCATTATTATCATACACTTATTATAGAAAACTGAAGTTAGGAAGGGTTAATTGATTTGCCCCATGTCACAAAAATAGAATGTAAAAGAGTCTGGATATGACCCAGTTCTGTCCGACTGCAAGTCCCAGACTATGTACTGCCATGCTATACTATTTGCTTTACAAGTTCGTTTATACTTTCTTGAGGGAAAGTATTGCCATGTTCCACTGAACACAGCACATGGTATTTAATAAATGTTCAATAAATGTATGTTGAATACAGGAAACAACATTGGAAATAGTTTTATAAAATATGTGAAATTTTGAAGACTTGGAATCAATGATATTCTTTGAAAGATCTTAATTATTTTTAGGGAAGTGATATTTTGTCATTGCCCACTGTTGATGCAGCCCTACCCATACGCATTGTTGTCAGTCGATTCCGACTCATAGCGACACTATAGGAAAGAGTACAATTGCCCCGTAGGGTTTCCAAGGCTGTACGTCTTTACAGGAACAGATTGCCACATCTTTCTGCTGCAGAACAGCTGGTGGGTTCAAACCACAGACCTTTTGGTTAGCAGCTGAGTGCTTAACCACTGCACCACCAGGGCTCCTTTTGATGCAATCCTACTCATAATCAATCTGTGTATTTCTTTAAAATCTGTAACCATAGTACAAAGTTGTTTAGGCATAGGCGTTTCGTTACTGATAATGATAATTCATAATTCATTCTGCAGACTTGTCAAATTGCGGATCTTGGAGTTAAGAGAAAATCACTTGAAAACTCTACCAAAGTAAGTGACTGTGTATTTTCTAAATTTTGAATTGTGATTTTTCACTAGAAGGAAAAGTATCTACTTGTTTTTATTTTGGCTATGCTTTGCATTTTGACTGAGGTAACTTAATCTACCAGTTTTTCTTAGAGGCTGAAAAGTATGGTATACCAAAAGAGATGCATATTAAATAAAAATGTATCCTTATAAAACTGAATAGTTACAAGTTAACATGGGGAAGAGTTCACTTCAATTTCTTCTTATGACTGAAGATGCACACCAGGAAATTATTGCACTGAAATGTGAAATTTCCATTTTTATTGTTCAAAAAGACTGACAGTTTCAAATGATTCAACCTAATAGGATGCTTAGTCCTTCAAGGTAATTTATGGACTGTGATATTTTCCAGTTTCTAAATTTAAAAAATTCCCAAATTTTTCAGAAAAAAATATTAAAAATTTTTTAGAGAGCCTAAAATTGGTGTGTCAAAAAGTTATACTTCTACATTCCTTGAAGTTGTCCCCTCTTACTGGTCTGTTTAAAATTTGGTTTATATTAAAAACTCAGGATATATTTTAAATAAAAACTAATTGACAAAGTTTTATCCAATGTTAATTCAGTGAAATGCATAGTTTCATCCTGCCTTGCCTTATTCATGGGTAATAATAAAATTTTGCATTATACAGAAATAATTATTTTATTGAAAGTCAAAAATTATTTAAGATGTGGGGAGGTTTTTTACTCATATTATCAATATTGTTTGTATATAAATTATAATTAAAATATTGAAAGCACTACGTTGCTATTATTATCCTCCAGCAGTATTGCAGAAAAATATCAACTACAGTGATTAATTTTTCAAATATATCTGCAGGATTTCGTGATCTTTCTTCTGCTGAACCCAAACTAAATTTTACTTTTTACTTTCAAAATTCTTTTCCTAAGTAAGCAACTGAATTTTATTTTTTTAACCAATGTATCAATAAAATGCCTTCAAGTACATTATATGTATGATTTTATATATGAAAACGTTGTCAATGCAGTATGAAATTTTCAATAATGATACGGATTATACTTAAATATATACATAAGAGAGGGAACATTCATTCACTCCTCCATAAATGGAAGACAAGGAGACAGCATGGAAAGGAGGAGACGTCTCCGTGTATCTGTGCTCTGCACTTTTGAGTAATGCCTTTCTCTAAGCCAAAGCATTATACGTGGAACTAATTGAAGGGACCTCCTCAGGCTGCGGGCATAAACAGATATGGGAACAAGGTCAAGTATTAATCTTCTGCAAATGCCGCTAGTGGCACCATTTCCATCCCCAGTGCTTTTGTCTGCCACTTTTAAAGTAAAGTGGAAACATAGCATGAGTAGAAGCTAAACCACGGCAAAAGAGCAATTATCCCCCTCATCTAAACTTAAGTTTACGTCAAGAAAACAATATGGAGTGTATGGAGGAGAATTATTTCCCCTCTACTTTCACATAATGGTTCTGATGTCAAATATAAAATTGAACCTGCCATAGATTTATAATATGAACTTTATATAGAGATAGCTGTGTGAATATTTCAGAGTAATGAGTCGCAATGCTCGTAACTGGTGTGTGGTTTTGAAACTGTGGCATAGTATTAAATAGAATTAAAGGAGTAGAATAATATGTGCAAACCATGTGTGGCTCAAAAACACTGTAAAGATATGCAGAAATGACATGGTAGACCGTTGTGCGTATATAAGTTGAATATCTGTTATAGCTTTTATAGTTTGAGAAATATTTTCCAAGTTATTTTCAATATAGTATATTCATTTTATAACTTAGAAATTCTAAAGAACTAAGGACAGGCATCACATATGAAGAACTTGTTTAGGTTTTGGTATCTCTAGAATGGAAATTGCAGAAAGAACTTCTGTCTTGAATGAAGATAAGTGTGTTTTTATGATGTCATTCTTTTAATGCATAGTACGTCAGGATCACCAATCAAAACCTGCAACTTAGGGTCATGTGAGAGCTTTTGACTTTCCTTTTTTTATTTCCTCCAGTAAAAATAAAGGAAGAAATGTAGTTTTAAGAAAAGCAATTTTAGTTTTATAATAACTACTCCAAGAAGAGATAGCTCATGATTTCCTCAGGGATAGCGGCAGGATGCTGGGTCTTTAGTGGATTTTCAGAGATCTTTTCCTCTTCTTTTCATTTTCTGTCTTAAAGTCTATATGCTTACGTCATTACAAAATGTAAAAAATGCATAGGAATTATGGCAGAACATACATTAAAATGTGTATCCCCTGTGTAGATGATTTGTGCAGATTCCAGATCAATTTTTCAGTTACTAAATAGAAGTTAGTATCATAAATTTTCATACACTGTTTCTTTATAATGATTCTTCTTGATACATCAAGGAGTAAGAAAATTAAATTCCTCAGAGAAACATTTGCTTAAAAATCATTGAAACAGTCAGGCCTTGATTGTTTGTAATAATTGAAGACATTGAGCATCTGAAAAACTAGAAAACCAACAAGAGAAGCCCTTAGATTCCATGATACAATTTTTCCTCATAGCAGAATTATTCTCTTAATTATGTTTTTTTGGGAATGGTCAGAAAATGTGGACTAGTAGAGAATATTCAGATGAATGTTAGGTGACAAGGGAAAACAGCCTTATTTAGTTACTTACTTGTTTGTGTGCATGTTTGTTTAAGAGTTTCTGAGGATCAGGAATACAGCAGTGGCTTAGCTGGATGGGTCTGTCTCATGGTGTCTCACGAGTCAAGCTGTCGGCCAGGCTGCGGTCATATCAAGGCTTGGCTTGGCTGGGGAATTTGATTCCAATTTCACTTAGGTGGTAGTTGGCAGTTCTCAGTTTCTCACTGGTTTATGGGCTGGAAGCTTTGGTTCCTTGGCACGTGGGCATCTCCATTGGGCTGCTCACAACTTGGCAGCTTGCCTCCCTCAGAGCTGGTGATCTGAGAGAAAGAGCAAGACCACCCAAGACAGAAGCCATACATTTTATAATGTAATCTCGGAAATGCCATGCCATCTCTTCTGCCATATGCTATTGGTCACACAGACAATGTGGGAGGGGACTACATAAGCGTGAACCCAGGAGTAAAGGATCATGGGGAGGCCATCATAGGGTTTCCTACCACACTAGGTCTGGTCCTTGGCATTGCAGGTCTGGAAATTCAGTTTCAACACTGAACCAGAGTAATGCCTCAGGTTCAAGAGGCTGACTTACAGAAATCAAATTCACGGAAGACCTTATCTTGGTATTCTCCCGTTTTTCCAGAACTCTTCAGCTGTACTAGTCTTCCTCCTGAACACAGCAAGTTTGTTCCCATTTCAGAGCCTTTGCACTGGTTGTTTCTCTGCCTAGAATGCCCTTACCATTGATATTTTCATGACTAGGTCTTCCTTAGAGCCATGGTGGTGCAGTGGTTAAGAGCTATAGCGAGCTACGGCTGCTAACCAAAAGGTCAGCAGTTCAAATCCACCAGCCCCTCCTTGGAAATCCTATGGGGCAGTTCTACTGTGTCCTGTAGGGTCACTAAGAGTCAGAATCGACTCAACAGCAACGGGTTTTGGTTAGGTCTTCTTTATGATTAGGTCTTACTTCAGCCATTGCCTTCTCAGAAGCCTTCCCTGATCACACCATAGTAAATTATCTCCTTTAGCCTTTACACTATTTCATTCTTCCATTTAGTTTTTCTTCATAGCACTTGTGGTTCTCTGAATTGTTTCAACTCTTTGTGTACTTGGAGATTATCTCCTCAGGAAAATGTAAGCCCACTAGAGAGAGGAATCTAAAAAAGCATTAATTCTAATATTTCAGTTCTATCTTCTTCCAATATATTCATGGCCCATTGTTACTTTTCACATTTATATTTTCATTAGAAGTGAATTATTCATCTTTTTGTATAAAATGAGTCACATTAAAATACCTAGGATATTATGAAAAAACACCAGAAAGAGGGTCTGTGAATCTCAGGGAACCAAATTTATCAAATGGATCATTTTCATCATGCAATTGCTTCTAATATGTTCACTCAAGAAGAGAACACTTTACTGCATGAATTCTCCTTTGGCTGTTAGCAGGATTATATTTCATTATCATATATAGTTTCATTATCATATAAAATTTTTTATACTCTCCTTAATAAAAATCATTAAGGAATAATTTTAAGGAAAAAGTCTCAATGTACAAATTGTATAAATATGTATGATACTTTAAAAATAATAAACAAGGTATGCTTAAGAACTAATTGATGGTGTATTCATTATATGCATGATTTTATTCCTTAAACATCGTTGATTTTAGTAAGTAATTTTCTCCTTAAAGGTTCAAAAACCCTACAGTATTACCCTCTGTGAATGCCTAAGGACCTGCTCTAATGCACATATACTCACAGAAGGCACCGATACATTATATCTTATCTGGACATGAAGTCCCTGGGTAGCGCAAAGGGTTAACATGCTTGGCAGCTAACAAAAGGTTTGGAAATTTGAGTCCACCCAGAGGTGCCTCAGAAGAAAGCCCTGGTGATCAACTTCCTGAAAAAAAAATCAGCCATTCATAACTCTGTGGATTAGAGTTATACTCTGACATGCATGGGATCATCATAAGTCAGAAACAACTCCATGGCAAGTGTTTTGGTTTTCACTGTGATTACGTAGGAAAATGTTCTTGTTTGTAAGAAATATACACTAAAGTATTAGAGATGGTAGGGTAACAGGTTGGCAATTTACTCTTAATTGGTTCACAAAAAAAGTTATTTGCTTACTATTTTGAACATATTTATAAGTTAATGATTGTTTCCACGTAAAAATTTATTTAAAAAAAACTATTTTCAAAGATAAATTCTTAAAAAATAAAAAACACTATTAATAAGAAAAAATATCAGCTTCATTTCTGAACTACTTGTAGATATTGAGGGTGAAAGGAGAGTTTGCATTTATGTGCCAAAATGCTTAAATATTTATAAAAACTCAGCATTTCAGTGATAAAGTTTCTATATATATAATGTATGTATTATGTATATATTTTTCTCCTACCTTGAATGACAATTAATACTCTGTAGTTGTCACTAAAACTTCTAAAATATTCATTTCTAAATAGCATGTTTTTAATTTTCATGTAAATTCATTTACTCTTTTAAAATAATATTATCATGGAGTCCTGGTGGCACAGTGGTTAAGACCTATGGTGAGCTACATCAAAAGGTCGGCAGTTCAAATCTGCCAGCTGCTCCTTGGAAACCCTATGGGGCAGTTCTGCTCTGTTCCGTGGGGTCGCTATGAGTTGGAATTAACTGGATGGTAACGTGTTTGGTTTTTTGGTTTGGTTATCATGGGTAGACTTATCTAAAATATAATACACTTGTATTTCTCTTCCTTTGTTGTCTATATTACTACCAGTTATCATTTTTAATGTAATTTTTATAAATCAATATGTATTCCAAGCTGAATAGGTGTGACTAAGTCATTTTCAATTCTCATTCCAGCAGGCTTATTAATGAATTTATCTCATTTGGCATTGTCATAGTCTACTTGTTATTTCAATAAAATACATCAGTGGGTTCTTTAGTGTCATTATAACAAAGATTCCTATTGTCAGGAACAGCTGGCAGAGTAGCTGTATAATGTTTCTATTAACTCTGATTTTGTGACTGTAGTACATAATTGAATATTATGTGTTTTTATAATCATGGTACTGTGCTTTTACCAAAGTATACCTATTTACAAGGTGTGATGTTTTTGCTGAACCCATGGTACCATCCTTATTCTAGGTTATCTTTATCAAAAGTGATAATATGACAAGCTAGCTAACTAAGGGTATTCATATTAGCATATTAGTGCCCTCTGGTTTTAGAGAACTATAGTTATAATTAGGTATTTGCTTGTTCTCATCCAGTGTTGTATTTTTCAATTCAAATAAAATAAATAATTATACATTTTATAAAATAAAATATATAATGTCATGATTATAATTCTATAAATTATAATTCTATAAATTATAATGCATCATAACAATGTAATTTTTAGATTCCCTTTTAAAATGCCAAATGTATACTTTCCAAAGATTCACAAAAGCAGACTGTGAGCTCTCTGTCTTGGGAAATAATTGTATTTCCTTTTAACCTTCAATATTTTCAATGTAACATTAAGATTGAGAATATTATCGGAAGCTAAGGTTGTGTCAAGCCTGGTGAGAAACTACGGAGAAGGCAGAAAGCCAAATAACACTACAGTGATCCAAGTTTCTTTTCTCAGAGTACTTTCAGTCAACAATCACTCTGATCCCTGGTGATTAAATTTATCAAAGAATGAAAACTGCCTGAAATAATAGTGAAGTTGAAAGCACTGTGGCTCCAGTTTCATAAGATCGCAAGACTTTGTCTCTCATGGAACAATTAGCCTGCACTCTTACTCCTATTTCACCTGAGAGGAGTCATAACATACTTAAATGGGTGTATAGTTTGCAGTCAGACTAGCCTTACTTTGAATTCAGGCCTTGCTGCATATTTAGGAGTTATTTAACTTCTTTGAGGCTCAGTTTCAATATCTGTAAAAAATAATAGGTGTTTATTACCTCCTTTAAGCTGGAAAATAGGTTTTGGTTAATAGTTTCTCAAAGCAAGACTTGTTATCATTTAAAGCTAGGAAATTTTTTAAACAAACTAGTATACACTGGCACTTAGAAAATTTAGGGGTGTGCAGGAAGAGATCTGTATGAGTTATATATTTTCACTTTATCTCATAAAAATCTCTTTATCAGAAAGGGAATCATGTATTTCATATTTTTTCTTAATGATAAAGTCTTAAAAATAATGTGTGATGCTGATATAACCTTCTTGTTTTTCAAGCAGTAATGTAATGAGAACTCCCATACAAATGATTGTCTCTCACCTTTAATTAAGTATACAAAAAGTTTAACTAAATATCTAGTTACTAATTTTTAAAGAATTTTTTAATTTCAAAACGGCTGCTTTTTTTGGGTGAATGTTGAACTTGGATAGCAAAGAAAATGACAAAAATAAACCAAAACACTGAACAAGCATCAAGAAAGGCATATATCTACCATTTGTGATGCCATATACTTTTATGAATTGATTCACTTCAGATTTTCAAGTTGAAACAATTTAATATGGATGATTGTACTTCCCTTTATGGTCTCTGTATATAGTATCTTTTCTAAAGGTATGTTCTGAAACATAATACTGATATTGACCTTAGTATCAGAGTCTTGGCCAGAACAATATACAAAGAACTTAGTGAACAGATGAACTCCCATGGTCTCAGATAATTACCTTTGTGTTGATGAATTGCAACTATTCATTTCCAAACTGCACTTCTTACCTAAATTCCTATTCTTTATTCCCATAATCAGATCTCAGATGGAATGTTCACAACGTGTCAAAACTGAAATCATCCTCTTCTCTGTCCTCCACCCACCACTTCCATAGCAAAATCAAACTAAATCAAACAAAATAAGATTCTGGGCTTCCTATTGTCCACCTAATCATAGAAATTAGAAATTTCAATCTTCTTTTCTCTCCTGTACCTCCAAATCCATTGGCCATCAATTTATGTGTCATCAAGCACTATTTTCCATTACTACTGTCATTGCCCTACTTGAGATCCTTATTATTTTCCTTAGCCTCCAACAATTCCCCTCCTCTTCACTTCCCCCATTGAAATACATCCTCCATACTGTTGTCAGAACTTTCTTACCAAAACATACCATAGCATATTTCAGTTTAAAATCTCTCAATGACTGCTCACAGCTTGCAGAAGACAAACATGTCAAGACTCTTCATAGTTTGGACTCAACCTTTCTAACTTCATTATCTCCCATGATTTTCCGCCATCTAACAGAGTCTCTCTGCTACATCCAATATACAATGCACCTTTACAACTCCAAGCATCTTTCCTTGGGACCGTCCCCTTTTCTGTCTGGAGAACTCCTAATCAACCCTTAACTTTCTCATCACTTTCTCCATCAAAGTAGCCATATATTCTGCCTTCAGAGTGGTAGCCTAGATATTCTACTAGAATTTTTTTCAGTGAAAAATTTAAATAGAAATTTTGATCTAATTATAGTGTGACTCAGAAATCTACCAAGCTTAATTGTGTATGTGTGCGTGTGTGTATGTGTCATCTCGAACATATTATCTGAAGCTCCAGCTCTATAGTCCAACTGTCAAGTAAGGAATTTCTAGGCAGAGTGCCTTTGCTTCCTGAATTATGGATTTTGTAATGGCACAATCTCAGCAACAGTGGACACTAAACAAGTATTAATGAATTGATTTTCACCAGGGACTTTGAATAGTATTTTGGTAAGTGAAAAAAAAAAATTGAATCTCAGCATTTTGAATGATTTCCATGCCACCCAAGTTTTGGGTTATACTTTTAAAAAGCACTCTTCATGAGTAAACAACAAACTACCTTATTACTAAAAGTTGATTGGATAAGACATACTAAAACAGATGACTCTAACTCTCAAGATTTTCTGCTTTCTTCATTTCTCCAGTATCCTCTCTACTCAAAACCCAAAAAAAAACCAAACCCACTGCCATCGAGTAAATTCCAACTCATAGAGACCTTACAAGAGAGAGTAGAACTGCCCCATAGAGTTTCTGAGGTGAAATCTTTAAGGAAGCAGACTGCCACATCTTTCTCCCACTAAGCAGCTGATGAGTTTGAACGTCTGACCTTTCAGTTAAAGGTCAAGTCAGGGTTAATTCAGGTTTTTCAATATGCAAAATTCATCTAGATAAAGCTTAATTTTCTTTTGAGCAGATGCAAGAGGAATAAATTGTTACAGTTTCCACAGTTTCCTTGACATTTAAGATCAGTGCCTGAACAATATTAAAAACAAAAATTCACATATTAACTTTGTAACATTAATTTCCTGGGATGCATACTTAGTATTTCTTTTTAGAAACATAAGATTTTACCTTGCCCTTTAATGGCTTTAAAAACAATGATTTCTTCCTTGCCTAACTGCTTATTCCATTATGCTTAGTTTTACATTTTGTACTCAAAAGACCCCAAACCTTTACCTAAGTGCATTGTATTTCTATTCCTTTCCTCTTTAAATTTGAACTTTATTCAGTACTTCAATCCCACTGCCACTGAGTCAATTCTGACTCATAGAGACCCACAGGGTTTCCAAGGCTGTAAATCTCTGGAGAAGCAGACTGCACATCTTTCTCCTGAGGAGCCGCTTGTGTTTCTAACCACCAACCTTTCGGTTAGCCGTGTATCACTTTAACTACTGCACAACCAGGGCTCCGTGTAGTGCTTTAATATAACATTTCAATTCACATTTAGTACATAATAACAATTTAACAATAATTTATGGTTATAAAATAAATTCCTCATAATTTTATGAGCAAGATTAGAAATAAAATTAATCAGAAGAAAATATTGTGACTCCTATCAAGCATTAGTTGTATAGATTTCTAATCACTCTAAAAAGATGGAATATAAAATATTATGCTACATGAATTGGTTAAAAAGTAAAAATAATTCATTCTCTATTTAGGAAATGTTCAGTTGCACTTTAGAAAAAATGAATTGTTTTAAGTAAATTAAAAATGTCATTAAGGCTATTGACTTTTAAGATTATAATGAAACATTTCAAAATTACATAGCTTTTTAAATGCAACAACTTTATTTTGCTTAAATGTTTCCTGCAATTTCCAAAAGAAAAAGGAAAAGCATTTCTTATACTAAATAGACTCTTAAATGTTATGTCTTTAATTATTACGTCCACCTAAATGTGTATTATTTTAAAATATGTTTATATACTGCAGTTTTATAAGAGAAAAATTTCATACCTAAAGGCTCTGTTTAAGAGAGAATGTAAAATGAAAAATATTTGGCTTCCCATTGTTCATAAAATAAAATCCAAAATCTAAACATGACATTGAAGATCCTTCACATTCTGGCCCCTACTACTTCCCTCTCACTGTATTTTGCTTAATTCCTTAAATATGACTTTCAGATGTGTACATCTATACATAACTGATAAGTTCTCACTTCATATAATTAATGAGTCAAGTTTTTTTCTTAGCTTTAAATGAGCACCTACAATGAGCCTAATATGTGTCAAATACAGTTCTAGGTGCTAAGGATATATCAATGAACAATAGAAGCAGATTCTCTTTTCAACAGCTTTCCATTCTGGTGGAGGGAGACAGACAATAAACACACAAACAAATAAATGGATAAGATAGGTAATTGCTCTAAAGAAAACAGGGTGATGTGATATAGACAAGTGTAGGGTCTCTTTTGGCTACAGTGGTCAAGAAAGTCCTTTATGAAGAGGTAACATTTGTGTTTAGATTTGAATGATGAGAATAATGTGAGCTTCTGGAAGAAGAACAATCATAAAGAAAAAGAACAGCAGGTGCAAAACACTTGCAATAGGAGCAAGGTTGATGTGTTTGAAAATCAAAAAGGTCAGTGTAGTTGGAACATGGTGAGCAAGGGGTGAAGGAGTATAAGATGAGGTCAGAGAAGCAGGTGGAGCAAGATTATGAAGTGCCTCGTGATCCATGTTTAGTAACATAGATTATATTCTGATTGTAGTGAGAAAACATTTGAGAACATGAGCAATGGACACACATGATTTCATCTACATTTTACAAACAGCAATCTGGCTACCCTGCAGAGAAGTGGTTATAGGAAGGCAAAAATTGGAAGAGAGACAGTAATTAGGAGCTCATTGTAATAGTGAAGACAAGAAATGATGGTGGCTTTGTTTGGGATTATAGCTATGGAGATGGTGAGTGTTCAGACTAGGGATCCTTTCTGGTGGTAGAGCCTTGCTGATGGATAGAATGTATAGTAAGAGGGAAACACGGGAATAAGGAGCATTCCCGAAGTTTGAGTTTGACTAACTGGATGAATGCTGGTATAATTTCTTGATATAGAGAAAATTTGAAGAGGAGCAGATGGAGGGTATTTGATATTGGCAATGGAAAGTTTTAAAAGCCCATTAGACGATCAAGTGTAGGCAGTTGGATACATAAATCATATGCTCAGGGGAGACAGAGATATAAATTTAGGAGTCATCAGTGTATAGATGATATTTAAAATTGTGGCACTGGTTGAAGTCTCCTAGGGAGAAAATATAAATATAGATAAGGACTCAGAACTGAGCTTGGAATGCTTTAATATTTGTAGTTGGAGCATGTAAAAGGAGCCATAAAAAGACCCTGAGAGTGAACAGCTAGTGAGTTAAGAAGAAAACCAAGTGTGACTAGTGCCGTGGAAGTGTAGAAAAGAAATAATTCATAAGGAGAGGAGTTAATTGTATCAAGACTACTGAGAAGTCAAGTAAGATGAGGACAAAAAATTGAGTATTGATGTTAGCAAAATATATGTAAATGGTAAGAGCTATTTCAATGGTGTATTATATGCAGCCTGATTAGAGTGGTTCAGGAGAGAATAGTGATTAACAAAAGTAGACAGCAAGGATAGACAACTCCTCCAAGAAGTTTAGCTATGGAATGGAACAGTGAAAAGTGGGTAGTAACTGGAGTGGGGCATGATGTCATGGAAGAGTTTTTAGGACAGATAATATTAAAGTATATTTGTAAGCTAGTGGAACTGATCCAGTAGACAGAAAGAGAGACAGGACTGATGGGAAATAATTACAAGAACAATTGCTTCATGAAGTGCTGGAATGGGATGCAGAGCACAAGTGGAAAAGGTGGCCTTAGAATCAAGGATCCTTCCAACATGGAAACAGATAAGATGAATATTAGAAATAGATAGATTGCTGGCCTGTGAGTAGAAAAATAAGAAGGTTCTCAACTAATTGCTTTGATTTTTCTCTCTGAAACATAAAGAGGTGTTATCATCTGAGAGAGAGGAAATAGGGAAAGTTGGAAATTTAAGAAGACAAGAGAAAGTATGAAAGAGTGATCATCTTAGAGGTAGAAAAGTTATTGTCCTAGGGAGGTGTCTTAGAATCAGCTGGCAGTATTGAGTGTTCATGACATTTCAGGTTATGTATTTGAAGAAAATCCTTCCAGCAGAGTTAAGCAGTCTTCTTCAGAAACACTCAGATACTTGGGCACAATCATGGAAGATGGAGACAGTTGGCTGTGTTTTGCCAGGCAAGCCAGAGAGAGGAGGAGAGGGCAAAGGAATTTATGCTGTCTACACCAGAATGGCTGTAGGCTGGAGCTGCAAAATCTAAGATGGAAGATAGAGAGAAGTGAGAGAATGAGAAGATGAGAAAGTAAGTAATGCTTTATTGGTCCTTCTCTGCTGTACCATGTACTGTGAATCCTTAAAATACATTCCAAATGTCAGTATAGCATTTTGTGTATTCACCTATCACAGCATTGACCACATTATCCTGGAGTTTTTGTCTATGAGTATATCCCCAAGAAGACTGTGAACTTTTTTAAAGTGACAAGCTGTATTTTATTTATTGGCAACGATGTGGGACATAAGGAAGGTTCTCAGTGAATGTTTACTGAATGAAGGCAAGCAGAGCAGGATGCAAGGATGTGCCTTAGTGCCTAGAACAATGCTGAGTACTCAGTACTTGATTGATTGTCGGGACGAGAAATGAATATGAGCTTTCTGATAATTTCTCATTAAATAATTTGTTGACTGCATATGACTCTTAATTATTAAATGATGAAATTAATAAGTCAGGCATAACGTACATTGCTTATCTTGCTTCTCATTCCACTTGCATAACTTTCAGCCATTCCACTAATCATTACCCTTGGAGAGGGTACACTATGTATGTCCAATTGTGGTTGGTTCTCTTTAGTTTTTAAAAAATGTTGACAGTATAATGACATGGCTTAAACTGACACTACTGGTTATCCATTAGCTTCATTTATTTACTTTTTTAAATTAGTAAATTTAATGTATGATCAATTTCAACTGAAAAAATAAATGTCAATTCTTGGTACAATCTTAGATTGTTTTTCCTTATAAGAAAACTTTGAATACTTCTTTTTTATGTGGAATGAATTTCCATAGCATATAAAATGGAAATACGTCCTAAAGAAAGAAATGTTGAAGGTACAGTTATTGTGAGGCAATATGGTCTCTCCTATATTGCCAAATGTTGCCTGGGAAGCAAACAACTTAAAGCAGTTTGTATTGGACTATACATAATGTGATTATAATAGGCCATAGATATATTTTACTCAAGTTTTTATAACTTACCAAAATGCATTCAGTTGACACAGTGACTGCAACAGTGGGCTCAGACATAGCAATGATTGTGAGGATGGCACAGGACCAGGAAATGTCTTGTTCTGTAATATATAGTGTTGCTATGAGTCAGAGACAATTCTACGACACCTAACAGCAACAAATTCATTCTGCCTGGAAATGTTTATAAAATCTTGAAGTCATCCCTGATGTCCAAATGCAACTACTGAAAATCACCCTGATTTACAACTGATATCGTGAAAAACAAAAACTAATAAATGATACATGGTGTGTTCCATTGTTGTACTGAAAAGAGTATTACTTGACTTGCAATTCATCTGGATTTGTTAAATAAGCCATGCTTTAATGGAATTCTATTCTACTTGAGTTATCATTAAGAACTTAGTAACTTTCTTTTTTTAGACATAATTACCCAATAAAAAATTTTGTGCTTGAAGTAAGTGTTCAGATTGTCATAGAAAGAAACAGCTTGAAAGAATTCAATTCAAAATGGAAACAGAAATGAAACTAAGTAAATTGTGGGAGAAAAGCAAGGGAAATAGGAACTAACTTGATTTAGGGCAGTGAATAACTATTAGACTTTACATTAACAATAGAGACCTGAAATTCTTACTTCAGTTGTAATTCAGTAGCTTACATAATTTTTCATATTTTTTAATCAAATGTAATGCTTATCATTCAGTATTAGTCCATAAGTAAAATTTATTACCTTGTAAGATCCGACAGACATTCCATTTATAAGGTTTTGGATAGATGACACAAAGTCATTTCCATTAAAATACAGTCATGTTTGTTATTCCTATTTTAATCACAAAATATGTAAATCAGCACAGTTCTGTTTTACTTTGACCTGTTTTGAGTTGAGAACTTGGGATATAATTGAAACATGGATAAATAAGTTCCCTAAAAATTCTTCTATTATCTTCTGACCCTTTTCTCCATCCGTACTTTTCAAACAGAAATGCACAGGTTTTCCCTCTGTGATTACTGAACAATTTAAGATGAAACAGGAATATGAATGTTTTGGTACATCATGAACTATTTTTAAACCATTTTACTTGGAGTGGCCTGATGCAATCTGAATCCAGATCTCTTTATTACTCTCATACAGAATGAAGTTATCATTTGAAAACTTTGTAATAAAAAAGGAGTTATTGCTTTGGGAAAAAACAAACTTAGATGAGCTGTTCCAATAATTTAATAGCAAAATAAAAACTCATTTTTTTAAAAAATCTAATACTTATTTCCAAAATATTCCAGTATTTAAAAAGTTTTAAAATGCTATTGGCAATTTGTTTTAAATTTGCAAAATAAAATCTGGTTCATTTCCCTTAACTCAAATTATGGCTCCCTGCCTACATTAGGAGAAGGAGAAGCATCATGGCCAGGTGGAGGACGTTTGGGCTTCAGAGTGGGGGCAAAAGTGAATTCAAATCTCGTTTACCCCTTAGCACCTGCATTCTCTACAACAAGTTATTTAGCCTCTCCAAACTTCAGTTTCCCATATGTACTAGGTATTATATGTGATTCAGTATGTATATTACAACAAGTAGTGTCTTGCACATGGTTGATGCACAATAAACAGAAGTGGTGATGAAGGTTACAGAGGGAGGGAACAAAAAAGAATCCAAAAGAAACTTCTGAAAGAGACTCAAGTATTGCAGTAGTTAGTGCTCAAGATAAAAGGAAATTTAGCAAGAAGGTGCTATAACCATTCAGACTACACAAACATTACCATGCTGAAAGATCTGTCTCGATGTTCTCTTTTCTCTTTCAACTTCTGAACTGGGAATTTTGGCAAGGTCTCTTGGTTCAAGTTTTTTTGTTTGTTGGTTTGGTTTGGTTTGGTTTTATTGGGTTTGTTTTTTTGTTTTTTTACTTTTTGTTTCTTTATTGTTAAAAAAATATATATTAACGGCATTTACACAATAAAAACATTCACAATTCTGGGTTCAAGTTTACCAGTTCTGCCCTTGCTTTGTCTGCTTACGCAGCAGTATCCAGCAAACAGCTGCTTAGGGAGCCAAAGTACTGACATTAGAATCAACACTAAGCCATGAATCACAAGATATTTGCACTAAATTGCCCGTGAAACAAGTATCCATTCTGAATTTCCTGAGTTTTCTGACCTCCACTTCCTGACAAACCATCCCTTGAGTACTTTTTATATTATTCATTCTCCTCAGTGTCTGGTATCTTGCTCTGCACGTGAAGAAATAAGTGTCTTTTTTATTTTTTACGTATTTTAACTTGTATTCAGAAGTTCCAAAAACACACCTATAGCATATTTGTGGCAAGGCAGTATTGTATGTGCACCACTCTGCCACATTCCAAATCAGACATTGTGTGTCCAATATTCTCAATACTGAAATCTGTCAAACGTATCCAAGTCATAATTATTTAGTCAAAGCTTTAAGTAGACAGAATGGGTTCTTACTGTGACTGAAGAAAGATGCTTTTCTTTACTGGTAGAAACAATGTTTGAATAATATCAAATTAAGTATTATTTTTTGTTAACACTGTGGGTAATGGAGACCTGTTATTTTTGTTACTTGATAATACTTCCACGTTTTATGATATTTTTAAGGTCAAATATTTAACTTTCTTTATTATTTCTATACTTATTTAATAGGAAATACAATAGCATGTTTTAAGCCAGGGTTACAATCTATTATGTATATATAAAATACTTATATAACATATATATATATATATATATATATATATATATATATATATATATATATATATACACATATATATATATATATATATATATACACATATATATATATCATTTTAACTTATTTTATTCAAAGTGTTTTTTAATTATATGTTATACTACAAGCTATTTTAATGATGCTTTCAAAGATTTTTTGTTTTAAATAAAACAATGTTATTATCTGAATATTCATGAAAATCATACAAAGATCAGTTTCAAATCCTTTAGAATAATTCCCTGCCAATTTAGAAATGTTGTTCTTATCCAGAAGGGAACCCCTTGGACACTTCACAAGCATGCCTCCAGATTCCATTTATGTGAAAATGTTAGTTTTGCTACAACTGATCATTCATATTGCTGTGGCAGTGAGTGTCAGGCAAAAGATTGCCCTGAGTAGGGGCAATGACACTGGGGAGAGGAGGTTACAACGTGCTGTGAATAAAAGGTCAGAAGGATGTAAAAAGTCAAGCCTGTAGCAGAGGAAGATGGCATGCTTATTGAAACAAGTGGTAGCTTTTCTCCTGAATATATTTTAGTGCTGGTAAAGGCAGCAAACAGTGTAATTCAAACAACCAAAAATACAGAAGTATGAATAAGGGAATAATTTAATATTATGGATGCTTTCATAAATACTGTGTGATATTATACTACCATAGCTATTGCAATGAACTATTGCTGACTTGTTTAATGTTGACATGAATCTTTTAATACCTCCCAAGTGTGCCACCACAATTTATAGTATACGAAAACCTGCGAAGAACACAAAAATTAATAACTTCTGTATAAAATAAACCATTTGAATTGATAAAAATCTGAGAAGTAGTTCTATGTTTGACTTAATTTAATAATCCAATTCTTCCCGCCGCAACTCTTTTCTTAGTGATTTTCCCCATCAGGTATGAGAACATGTAATATTTCGATAGACAACACTTGTGGTCAGGAAAAGATTTAGTGAAAGACCTTTTTCTTGATTCTGTGTCATAGAGAGAAGAGAGGCACCTGAATGATGATCCTGCCCCAACATAGCTTTGAATAAGTAACATAATTTCCTGTTCTTTTTCATAAGGATGGGGTAATTGTTTTCAGTCAATATAAAAAAATACACTTTCATTGAGTTTCTGAGTTGATATCCAACAAAGAACTCCTTAAAACAAGAAACGAGAAGTGTAAAATTTGGACTGGATTGGATTTATATTCTAATCAGGTGTTTAATGGAAAAATGACACTAATGAGGCAAGTGAAGATATACTTTCTATAGAGATAAGGGAAGGGTAAACTTCAACAAATGCAATTGCAACTATAAATTGCACCCTCAACTCCAATAGCAGATGGGCAGTTTAGTGTCACTATTCAAAAACAGAAACAAGCTCCCTCCCTCCCCAAACCCATCCCCCAAAAAAGTTTGGCTGGACCAATCCAACTACACTGCTTTATGTACAATCCATAACATTGTGTGCTTCTGTTGAGAGAGGCTTAGTATATACTATGTATCAGTGAAGAACACTATAATAAATGTACTAGAATTGAGAATTTTGATTATTTACAGCGTTAAAATGATAACAAATGCAAACACTTTTCAGTTTACAGATGATAAAATAGGTGCAGAGTGATTCCTGCATGATTCAGATTAATGTTTATTTGATAGCTTTTCTTATGTATTATTTTAACATCATGTACTTATATAGTAGGTTTATTACATATGTGAAATCGAAACAGTTATATTCAATCATGGCTGCAAATCCAATGTTATTGATAGCTAATCTGA
Organism: Dugong dugon; assembly: GCA_030035585.1. Classification (NCBI taxonomy): domain Eukaryota; kingdom Metazoa; phylum Chordata; class Mammalia; order Sirenia; family Dugongidae; genus Dugong; species Dugong dugon. The sequence goes on from CM057462.1 coordinate 99,378,108, forward strand.
ATATTCTGTCTTTTGTTTAGGTTAGTAAAGGCTTCTATTATAAGATGAATCAAGAATTTTTATTCCGTTTTATTTTTCTCTGTTGGCAATCAGGGTTACTGGATTCTGATATTACTTAAGTATCTTCCTTTTGACAAGAGTGAATTAATTGTTTTGGGGTAAGCTTTTCTTAGCTAAATTATAAAAATGTCAACATTGTCAACATTCTTCAGAATTTAATGCTTTTATCTAGGAGCTAGCAAAGTTCAGAAAGGATTTAAATCTATGGGGAAAGTTTCTTTAAACTGATAAATGTGATGTGTTCTTTTTGACCCATTCTAAGTCAATGAAAAACTTTTCTAAAGAAATCTACTCCAATTAATTTAGATTTTAATAAGATGTGTCAATACTTGAAGAAACTATTAATCTTTCTGTGTCAGTAAGTCAAATTGAACTAAATGATGTGAGCAGACATTTTCACTGAATCTGTATATTTCTACTACGGTCAATTTATGAACTCAATTCTCTTTTTTTCCAGTCGGCCCTCATAGTTTACAAAATTTAATTTCCTACTCTGTTTCTCATTGATTTGTTTTGTATATATTGACATCAATTCTCTGATCAGATTATTTTTTAATTGCTGTTGTTTTTTTAACTTTAAAAAGATTGTAGGTGAAATACATGTTCTTTGTTGGACTGTATATTATTAAATAGACGGCTGTTGTACTTTTAGTTTGGATCATTTTTTATTCCACATTGCCTGGAGAATCTGTTGCTACCCAGAGAAAGAATCCAATCTCTTCTAGCTTGCCCATTTAAAACCTTACATTTATTCTACATCAAAATACAAATTTGCTATGAAGTCTTACTGCTGGACAATTTACACTTACTCCTTAAATTGAATCGCTGTCTCATCAGTTCTTCAGCAGCTGTAGTAATAATCACACCAGCTGTCATTTCACAGTGTTTTATACCTGCTACGCACTGTACTAAAGTACTTTACATTTTTCTATGTATCTAACCCACTTGGCATCACTATAATATAGGTACCATTATCAGTTCCCATTTAATAAATGAGGAAAATAAGACTTAAGGAGATTGAAATACTTGCCCAATATTGCACAAATATTAAAGGTAGATTAGTGATTCAAAGACAGATCTGTCTGACTTATGAATCCAAGTAGAAATAACAGACACTAGTATTTATATTCTTTGCTGATCATATAACCATACTTATGCACACTTAGCAAATCCAAGTTCTAATATACTACCAAAATGAATAATGGTATTGGCAAGATGATTGGGGACAAAATAAATATATGAATAGCAATTTTTTTCTATTCTAGAAAAAAAAGTGATAAAAATAAACCAAAATAAATCTTTCATCACTAATAGCAACAAAACCAAGTAATATTTAGGAATAAATTTAGTAAGAAAGACATAACCTCATTTAAAAAACAATAAATTCTTACTGAAGGACATAAAGGAATATCTGAATGAATGAAAAGACATATCATTTCTGTCTCAGTCATCTAGTGCTACTCTAACAGAAATACCACAAGTGGATGGATTTAACAAGAGAAGTTTATTCTCTCACAGTCCAGTAGGCTACAAGTCCAAATTCAGGGCATCAGCTCCAGAAGAAGGCTTTCTCTCTCTGTTGGCTCTGGAGGAAGGTCCTGGTGATGCATCAGTCTTCCTTTGGTCTGGGAGCTTCTCTGCGCAGGAACCTCAGGTCCAAAGGATGCGCTCTGTTCTTGGCACTGCTTTCTTGGTGGTATGAGGTTCCCATGTGTCTCTGCTCGCTTCACTCTTTTATATCTCAAAAGAGATTGGATTAAGACACTATCTAATCTTGTAAACCTCATCAACATAACCTCATCACAGTAATAGAATTTACAACACATAAGGAGATCACATATAACCTCATCATAGTGATAGAGTTCACAACACATAAGGAAATCACATCAGACTACACAATCATACAATACTGGGAATCATGACCTAGTCAAGGTGCTACACACATTTTTTGGGGACACAATTCAATCCACGACAATTTCCTATATAGGAAGATTTAATATCATAACAATGCTATTTCTCCAAAAGTTACTTATTAATGAAATTCAATATTCATTTACCCCTACTCCACTTAGAATCTCAAAGCATTTTGAATTGGATAAAATAATCTTACAGTTTACATGAGAAAAATAAAAGAATGATAATGATAACAGTCATGTCAGATATCAGAACTTGTTATTCGCCACTGTGATCAAATAAGGAGTCCTTGGGTATTATCATAAAACTAAAAAAAAAAAAAAAAGTCAGTGGAACAAAATATAAAAATATAAAGTCAGAAATACATCTCAGTATGTATAAGATTTAAAATATGATAAAGTTGATATTTCAGATCAGTAGAAAAAGGTGAATTATTTAATAGATGTCAGCGATACAATTGGTGATCTATCTGAAATAAAATGGAATTAGACCTCCTGGTTTGCACCACATACAAAACAACTGTCAGGTGGATTACTTAATTTACAAGGTTGACTTTAGCATTGTTTGGAGTGGCCAAAAAAAAAAAAGATCAGAAAAAACAAAAATTCACCAACAGTGTGGAAATTGAACAAATAATAGTACACCAACACCATAAAATGATTAAAATGATGATTTCTACAAGACTTTGTTGAAGGAGAGAAGATACAGAAAAGTGTTTATAACATAATTACATTTTTATAACACAAACAATGCCACAATCCCTATATCTGTGTGTACTTATGTTGTTATACAAGCATCTAAAAAAATATGGTAGGATACATACTGGGTTATGTATTTGGGTCACTTGAAGCTGAGGTGGGCTGAGAATGGGTCAATGGGAGGAGACAGGAGGAGAAGACACACAAAAAGGAAGTGAAATTAAAAAATAAAAACTGTGATAAAAAAGTATATGTAACAATCACATTTAGAAGTTTCTAGAAATTATATTTTATTTTATGTACCAGATGTTTACATAAATTACATGTACCTTCTACATTTGTTTGCCAACTGTGTCCTCAACCCCTCCTCCCAGGTATTTTTGTAAGCGTACTATGCTAATTTTTTTACAGCAACATGTAAAAAAAATTGGCAAAGCAGAGCTTATGAAAATAACTTGTAGAGGGAGGGGTGGTTGACAACCAAAGTAGAAAGTAGGTATTATTTGTGTAAAAATATGGTATGTAAAGCATTATTAAGTTGAAAAGACTACCAATTAATTACTTCAATTGTTATTGACAATTTATGAATTTTTATATTCATAGATATAATTCACCACATCTACAGTGCTGATATTTTTCTAAGTTCATAGATAACATTCTTTAGATAAATCCAGTAAGCAGCATTCTTTAACAATATTCAATGGACACACTGTAATATGACTTTGTGTCAACATACTGCCTTGGAAAATTTTTCAGTGAGAATCTAGCCATGGTAACTTGAAAATTGCGAATACATTTTAATGAACTTTAACTGCAAAAATATAATCTACATTATCAGGCCTGCTTGACATGCCAAGCAATTTAATAGGCCCACCTTACAAACAGCTAGAAGCAGAAATCAGGCTAAAGAAGAGGAACCTAGCAAATAGGTCTGACAAAAGTTGAGTACATACAAGGGGGTGGAAAATCAGGTTCAAGGATGTCTGCTAGGGGATAAAGGGTTAAGCTGGTACCATACTACTAAAAAAGTAGGCAGAATATGGCTATCAACAAACATATTCAGCTAGTATAGCCATGGCTATGCTATGAGGCTAAAATGCACCAAAAAAAAAAAAAAACAAAAACCAAACCCATTGCCATGGAGTCTATTCCTACTCATAGCAACTCCATAGAACAAAGTAGAACTGTCCCATACAGCTTCCAAGGAGCAGCTGTTGGATTCAAACTGCCACCCATTTAGTTAGCAGCCATCCTCGTTGTAGCTCTTAACCACTACCACCAGGGCTAAGAAAAAAAACGATTGCGGTGGAGTCTATTCCAACTCATAACGACTCTATGGGACAGAGTAGAATCGCCCCATACGGTTTCCAAGGGGCACCTGGTGGATTTAAACTACAGACCCTTACGGTTAGCAGCCGTAGCTCTTAACCATTACGCCACCTGAGTTTCCTTAATTCTGGACCAGAGGCTATTTGCTTTATATGCTTTATAACGTGTGGTGGAGCTGGAAATCATTGGTGTTCTTGCAGTCCAGAAAGAGACACGTGTCTATCAGGTCCTACCCACACGTGATAGAATCAGCTGCTAAAGGCTAACTTACGGACACTTTTTGAAAGGTATCTGTCAAGCAGGACACATTTATCAGGTCAGTTTCTTGTACTTGAGCCTTCTCTATTGAGAGGATATTTTGTTGTGAAGTCACAGTAACTGTGTATCTAGGGAGCATGGCAGTCTCTGGCATGGTCTGTACACAAAGGGCACTTTCTACTTTGGATGGTCATTACTCAGCCACCAACCAAATCCATTGCCACTGAGTTGATTCCCACTCATAGCGACCCTACAGGACAGAGTAGAACTATTCCACAGGGTTTCCAAGGCTGTAAATCTTTATGAAGCACACTGCCACATCTTTTTGCCACGGAGTGGATGGTGGGTTTGAAACAACAACCTTTCAGTTAGCAGCTGAGAGCTTAACCACTGCGCCAACAAGGCTCCTTTACTCAATCACAAGTTAATCACAAAATATCCTTAATAAAGAAGTCTAATTATTGCCCTTCTCATCTGTGACACAAAAGGAAACATCTATGGCTCACGGCGATATTGAAGAACATTTGGCGTATATAATATAGCTTTGAACCAGACCCCCAAGTCTAAGCTGGACATGGCAAGCTGGTAAAAGATTCTTATAAATAACATACAGGTTACTTTAGTAAGCAAAAGTAGTAGATGGGGTCCCAAAAGAATCAGGACTTCCCCAACAAAAGTAAAACTATTTTTATAAGGAAATCAGAAATTAAAACTGAGTATTTAAGCATTGTAGTAAGGGATGCAGTAGAAACATCCAGATTTACATCTTTATACCTGGAAATAATTAGTCTTTTCTAAAACCTACCAATAATTAATATTCATGTTACCTTTGAATGTCCAAGTTAACAGAAAATTCTGAATCATCAGAACAGAGTCTACTGGCCCTGAGTAGCAGCAGGTATTTGGAAAACTTAAAACAAATGTAGTCAGCTGAAGGTATTGTCAGTTAAGGAGTTTCACCTGAAGAACACTGTTGTAAGCAATCCTTAAGAGCTGTGATCCGTATCCTTCCTGTTCTTAGAAAGAGAGCATATTTTGGAGGTGACTTATCATCTCACCCATTTCACTGCATCCCAGGTATCTTAAAGTCAGCAATTCCAGTGCTGAGCTCATTGTTTACGTCACTATCTGTACTTTTTCCAGTATTCTCAAGCTCAGTTAATAGAAATAACATTTTCTAGATCCTGTGAATCATCCTAGGCCTATTTCTTACTCCCACATTTGATCAGTCAACAAGTTCTGTCAAATCTGTCTAATTCACTTATTCATTTCCTTTTGTCTGGAACACTCTGCTCCCAAATCCATCGTGGCTGTTTCCTTTTTATCATCCAAATCTCAAGTCAAATGTCACTTGCTCCAAAAGATCTTCACTGACCTTCCAATCTCAGGTAGCCTCTCCAACCCCAGGCACTCTCCAAAACCCCTATTTTAACTTTTTTGTTACCCTGATTACTATTGCAAATTATCTTATTTATTACTTGTCTCTCCCCTTTCTAAAATTTCTCTTTGAGAACATGAATCTTGCCTAAATTGTTCATCACTGTATCTTAACTACCACCTATACTGCCCAGTACATTATATACATTTAATATAAATGTATTTTTTTAATTCATTATAGCATTCACTTAGCAAATATTTATTAGGCTCTTGTGGGCCATGTAAAGTGTTAGTTATGAGAGACATGATAATGGGCAGCATAAGCCCTGACCTTGTCTTCTTGGAGCTTATAGTTAATAATGAGCAACTACTAATCAAATAATCACGTAAATAAATGTAAAATTATAACTGTGAGTAGTTACTCTCAAATCTGCTTCCCATGCTTAGTCTCCATTACCATTGCTTTAGTTCAGCTTATCATTATCTCATGCCTTAGCTATTAAAATCACCTCCTATTTCCAGACCTCTGCTCTTGCCACCCTCCACTGTATTTTTTTTTTTATTAAAATGAAAATATGTTATTTCCTGGCTTAAAGTATTTAATAACTTCAACAACCTTAAAGAAAAAAAAAAAAACTACATACCTTAAAATAATCTGACCTTTACAGCCTGCTTCTTGTCTATCTCACCTTCCTTTCCTAAAAACGCCCTCCTTCTCACATCACTGTATCTTCACTGCCAACTATACTGCTCAGTACATACTATGCATTTAATATAAATGTACTTTTAATTCATTATAGCGTGCATTTAGCACATATTTATCAGGCATTTGTGTGCCAGGTAGAGTCACCCTGAATTACCACTCTTTTTTTTGGTATAAAATTAATATTTATAAATCAGAAAATAAATCATAATGAATTACAAATTATTATAATCTGACAAGTATCATAAACATTACAGAATCCAGAAGAACAACATAATATTTTATATTAACTAAACTGCCTGACACACCTTAATAGGCTCTTTTTAAATAATTTATTTTATTTTTTTGTTGTTGTAGAAGATATACACAGCAGCAGAACATACACCAGTTCAACAATTTCTACATGTACAATTCAGTGACATTGATTACATTCTTCCAGTTGTGCAACCATTCTCCTGAATTACCACTCTTATCTGTAGACCTTTGCATATGTTGTTCCTTGAACCAGGAAAAATTTTCCCTACTCTTTGATTGATTAATTTACTTATCCTTTATAACTCAATGGAGATAAGCTCCTCCAAAAAGCCTTTCTGAAACCATTCAGAATGGCTCAGTTGTGTCTCTTCTGTGCTCTCATAGAAAAAAAAATGTACCCTATTGTGTTGTAGTTGTTTATTTACTCGCTTGTTTTCCTCACAGGCCTATCAGTTCTTCTAAGACAGAAATGTCTTTTGTATTTATATCCCCGTTGCCTAGAGCAGTAACATGTATGCATAATAAATGTATGAATGGTTGAACAGATGGATAGGTAGATGAGTTTGCCTGACAAAATTAAAAATAAAAGTCTAGAATGATTCTCAACAACACAACTTCAAATATATACTATTAAGAATGTGGTAGAATCCAATCATAAAATAGGCAAAAGACTTGAACAGACATTTCACAAAAGAGGACATTCAAATGGCCACCAAACATGAAAAGATGCTCAGTGTCATTAGCCATTAGAGAGATGCAAATCAAAACCACAATGAGATAGCATTTCACTCCTACTAGGATGGCTAAAATTAAAAAAAAAAACAGAAAATAACAAATGTTGGTGAGGATGTGGGGAAATTGTAACACTTGTCCATTGCTGGGGAGAATACAAAATGGTAGAGCCATTGTGGAAAACAGTGTTGCGGGTCCTAAGAAAACTAAAAATAGAGCTACCATATGACCTAGCAATTCCATTTCTAGGTATATACCCACAAAACTTGAAAGCACAGATTTAAGCAGAGACTTGTACGCCAATGTTCATTGCAGCACTGTTCACAATAGCCAAAACTTAGAAACAACATAAATGCCCATCAATAGATGAATGGATAAACAAAATGTGGTACATCCATACAGTGAAATGTTGCTCAGCCAGTAGGAGAAACAAAGACTTGATACATGTTACAATATGAATGGAGCTTGAAGACATTATGCTATCCCTTACCTAGAGGAAACAACTTCCATTTCTTGAAAAGGGTAGCCTAAGCACCGATTCAGGTACTTACATACCAGCTATGGATCTAGTAGAGGCTTCAGGAGACCATCTGCAAAACATTCATCCAGTAATTCAGCAAATATTCATCAAATACCTGCTATATTTCAGGCACTAGGCTACATGAAGCCTGATTATCAGAAGGAGAAGCTAAGAGTAGCCGAACGTATGGAGACAAGGTGATTTTTATGTGCCAAAACTAATATCAACAGATTCTTACAGCCAAGAAAGCGGTAGAACATGAGAGCCATTGAAGACAGCTCCTTTTATATAAATGACAGCGGGGCAGAGCTACTGAACAAAATATCAGACACCTTGTTTTAGTCATCTAGTGCTTCTGTAACAGAAATACCACAAGTGGATGGCTTTAACAAACGGAAATTTATTTCTTCACGGTAAAGTAGGCTAAAAGTCCAAATTCAAGGCATCAGCTCCAGGGAAAGACTTTCTCTGTGGACCTTCTCATTAAATGTCCCCTGGTCTAGGAGCTTCTCCATGCAGGGACCCCGGGTCCAAAGGATGCGCTCTGCTCCCAGCACAGCTTTCTTGGTGGTATGAGATCCCCAACTCTCTGCTTGCTTCTCTCTTTTACATCTCAAAAGAGATTGCCTCAAGACACAATCCAATCTTGTAGATTGAGTCCCACCTCACCAACACAGCTGCCACCCATCCCCCCTCACTAACATCATAGAGGTACGATTTTCAACATATAGGAAAATCACATCAGATGACAAAATGGTGGACAATCACACAATACAGGGAATCTTGGCCCAGTCAAACTGATACGCGCATTTTTAGAGGGACATAATTCTAATCCATGACACACCTCAAGGGTGACCTGGCAGTCAGCATGTGACCCGGATAAATTCAGATTCACCAGCAGTACTAGTGAAGATACAGCCTCTAGGAGCTATTGCCAAATGGAGAGGAAGATTGTGTGGTAGATGGAATGTTTGGAAACGAATGACTATATCTAATTATACTTCTTCTGACTTTCAATAATGAGGATATTTGCATTTGACAAGATGGCAAATTTTTGAATGGACAAAAGAATTAAACTCAAAATAAATTCAACAGGACTCTAAGTCTATTAGTAATTCTAGCACTGAAAGGTTGAAATAGAAAGGCGCAGGAGGCAAAGGCAAAAGGAGGTTTGTAGTGTTTGTTAATTTTTAAGTCACTAGGTCTAAAAAGAAGAAAAGAATAAATGGTGATTATGAGAGTGGAATCTTTTCCCTACTTAGTCATGACTAAAGCTAAAAGTTCTTCCTGGGAGCTGTGGTTTTCAAACGAGAAAGGTTTGCTGTGCTAAAGACAGGAGAGCTGTAGGATCCAGGTAGTCTGGAGGTGTAACATAAAATTGGAGAGAATGTGAAGAACAGTGTGTGACACCCTACAGCAGGCTTGGTGGTGGAAAGGCAGGACAGAGAAAGGTGTATCCTTTAAACCTCTCAACGTGAAATTAAAGAACTTTTGTTGTTATTAGGTGCTGTTGAGTCAGTTCTGACTCATAGTGACCCAATGTACAAGAGAAAGAAACACTGCCCTATCCTGCACCATCCTCACAATCATTGTTATGTTTGAACCCATTGTTGCAGCCACTGTGTCAATTCGTCTTGTAGAAGATCTTCCTCTTTTTTGATGACCCTTTACATTACCAAGTGTGATGTTCTTCTCCAGGGACTGGTCCCCCCGATAACTTATTCAAAGTACATGGGACGAAGTCTCACAATCCTTGTTTCCAAGGAGCATTCCAGTTGTACTTCTTCCAAGACAGATTTGTTAGTTCTTCTGGCAATCCATGGTATATTCAATATTCTTCACCAACACCATAATTCAAAGGCATCAATTCTTCTTTGGTCTTCCTTATTCATTGTCCAATTTTCACATGCATATGAGGTGACTGAAAATACTATGGCTTGGGTCAGGTGCACGTTAGCCCTCAAAGTGACATCTTTGCTTTTGAAGACTTTAAAGAGGTCTTTTACAGTAGATTCTCCCAATGCAATATGTTGTTTGATTTCTTGACTGCTGCTTCTATGGGCATTGATTGTAGATCCAAGTAAAATGAAATCCTTGACAACTTCAATCTTTTCTCCGTTTATCATGGTGTTGCTTATTGGTCCAGTTGTGAGGATTTTTGTTTTCTTTATGTTGATGTATAATCCATACTGAATGTGGTAGACTGATCTTTATCAGTAAGTGCTTCAAGTCCTCTTCACTTTCAGCAAGCAAGGTTGTATCATCTGTGTATCGCAGGTTGTGAGTGAGTCTTCCTCCAAAACTGATGCCCTGTTCTTTTTCATATAGTCACAAACCAAAAAACAACCAAACTCATTGCCATCAAGTAAATTCCGACTCACAGCGACCCTACAGGACAGAGTAGAACTGCCCCATAGGGTTTCCAAGGGGTGGCTGGTGAATTCGAACTGCTGACTTTTTGGTTAACAGCTGTAGTATTTAACCACTGTGCCACCAGGTCTCCATCATATAGTCCAGCTTTTCGGATTATTTGCTTAGTATACAGATTGAATAAGTATGATGAATGGATACCACCCTCCCACACATCTTTCCTGATTTTAAACCATGGAGTAGCCCCTTGTTCTGTTTGAATGACTGCCTCTTGGTCTAAGTACAGGTTCTGCATGAACACATTAAGTGTTCTGGATTCCCATTCTTCGAAACGTTATCCATAATTTGTTATGATCCACATAGTCGAATGCCTTTGCATAGTCAATAAAACACAGGTAAACATCTTTCTGGTATTCTCTGCTTTCAGCCAAGATCCATCTGACATCAGCAATGATATTCCTTATTCCACATCTTCTGAATCCAGCTTGAATTTCTGGCATTCCCTGTCAATGTACTGCTGCAATTGTTTTTTAAATTATTTTTAGCATACTTTTCCTTACATGTGATATTAATGATATTACTTGATAATTTCCATATTCTGTTGGATCACCTTTCTTTAGAATGGTCACAAATATGGATCTCTTCCAGTTTGTTGGCCCGGTAGATGCCTTCCAAATTTCTTGGTATAGACAAGTGGGAGCTGCCAGCACAGTATCCGTTTGTTGAAACATCAATTCATTCAATTCCTAGAGCTTGTTTTTGGCCAATGCTTTCAGTGCAGCTTGGACTTCTTCCTTCAATCCCATCAGTTCTTGATCATATGCTACCTCCTGAAATGATTGCACATCAACCAATCCTTTTTGGTACAGTGACTCTGTGTATTCCTTCCATTTTCTTTTGATGCTTCCTGCATTGTTCAATATTTTGCCCATGAATTCTTCAATACTGCCACTCGAGGCTTAATACTTTTCTTCAGTTCTTTCAACTTGAGAAATGCTGAGCATGTTCTTCCCTTTTGGATTTCTAACTCCAGGTCTTTGCACACTTCATTATAATACTTTACTTTGTCTTCTCGAGCCACCCTTTGAAATCTTTGGTTCTGTTCTTTTTCTTCTTCGTTTCTTTCATGTAGCTACTCTACGTACAAGAGCAAGCTTCAGAGTCTCTTCTGACATCCATTTTGGTCTTTTCTTTCTCTCCTGTCTTTTTAATGACCTTTTGCTTTCTTTGTGTATGATGTCCTTGATGTTGTCCCACAACTCATCTGGTCTTCAGTCGTTAATGTTCAGTGTGTCAAATCTATTCTTGAGATGGTCTCTAAATTCAGATGGGATATTCTTAAGGTTATGCTTTGACTCTCGTGGACTTGTTTCCTTTAGCTTCAACTTGAACTTGCATATGAGCAGTTGACGGTCTGTTCTGCAATTAGCCCATGGCCTTGTTCTGACTGATGATATTGAGCTTCTCCATTGCTCTTTCCACAGATGTAGTCAATTTTATATCTGTGTATTCCATCAGGCAAGGTTCACATATATTGTCACAGCTTATGTTGGTGAAAAAAGGTATCTACAATGAATAAGCCACTGGTCTTGAAAAATTCTATCATGTGATCCACAGTGTCATTTCTATCACCAAGACCATATTTTCCAATTACCAGTCATACTTCCAACTTTTGTAATCCAATCACCAGTAATTATTAAGGCATCTTGACTGCATGTTTGATCAATTTCAGACTGCATAAGTTGGTAAAAAATCTTCAAATTCTTCATTTTTGGCATTAGTGATTGGTGCATAAATTTGAATAATAGTCATATTAACTGGTCTTCTTGTAGGGGTATGGATATTATCCTGTCACTGATGGCGTTGAACTTCAGCATAGATCTTGAAATGCACTTTTTGAGAACGAATGTGACACCATTTCTCTTCAGTTTGTCATTGCTGGTATAGTAGACCATATGGTTGTCTGATTCAAAATGGCCAAATACCAGTCCATTTCAACTCACTAATGCCTAGGATATAGGTCTTTATGCATTCCTTTTTATTTTTTTATTTTATTGTGGTTTAGGCAAAGGTCCACAGCACAAGTTAGGCTTTCATTAAAAAATCTATACACAAACTGCTCCATGACACTGGCCGAAATCCCCACAATGTGTCAGCACTCCCCCTTTCCACCCTGGGCTCTCCATGTCCATCCATCCAGCCTCCCATCCCCTCCTGTCCTTCTGTCCCTGTCCACAGCCAATTGTTGCCCACCTGGTCCCACACATTTGACTGAATCAAGAAGCACATTCCCCATGTATGCCATTGTCTGTCCCATAGACCTAGCTAATCATCAGCTGAAAGGTGGACCTGGGGAGTGGCCCTAGCAGGGTGTCTGGGGGCCACAGTCTCAGGAATTCCCCTAGTCTTTGTCAGACTAGTTAAGTCTGGTCTTTCTCTGTGAATTTGAATTATGTTATACACTTTTCTCCTGCCCTGTCAGGAACCCTCTATTGTGATCACTGTCAGATCACTCAGCAGTGGTAGCCAGGCACTAGTTCCCCTGGGCTCAGGCTGGTGGAGGCTGTGGTTCATGTGGCCCATCAGTTCCCTGGACTAATACTTTCCTTGTGTCTTTAGTTTTCTTATTTCTCCTCTGCTCCAAATGTGGTGGGACCAATAGATGTATTTTAGGTGGCTTCTCGCAAGTTTCTAAGACCCCAGATGCCACCCACCAAAGCAGGATGAACATTTTCTTTATAAACTATGTTATGCCAGTTTACCGGGATGTCCCCTGAGTCCATGGTCCCCAGCCCTCAGCCCCAGAAACTCAGTCTCTCAAGATGCCTGGCTGCATCCAGGAAGCTTCCATGGCTATGGCTTTGCCTTGGTCAAGCTGCACCAAGCCCTCCACATTGTATGCTGTCCCTCCACCAAAGCCAACAGCTGTCTACAATCCATTTAGTGACTTCCCCCTAACTCTCCTCCCACCACAACCATCAAAGTTTTTTTTTTCCTGTGTGTAGACCTCGTCTTGGGTTTTTATAATAGTGGTCTCACACAATATTTGTCCTGCTATGATTGACCCACCCCACCCAGCACAATGCCCTCCAGACCCATCCACACCTTGAGATGCCCCCCTGGATTCATCATTGTTCTTCATATTTTCATAGTATTTCATTTTTTGTATGTACATAATTTGTTCATCCATTCATCTGTTGATGGGCAGTTAGGTTGTTTCCATCTTTTGGCTGTTGTGAATAATGCTGCAATGAACATGGGTGCCATTTCGTTTTTGATGACTTCCAATTTTCCCAGATCATACATTGTACATTCTACACTTCCATTACCAATGGATGTTTGCAGCTGTTTCTTCTTATTTTGAGTCATGCCACATCAGCAAATGAAGGTACTGAAAGCTTTACTCCATCCACAACAATGAGGTCGACTCTATATTTGAGGAGGAGGCTCTTTCCCAGTCATATTTTGAGTGCCTTCCAGCCTGATGGGCTCATTTTTGGGCACTATACCAGACAATATTCCACTCTTATTCATAAGGTTTTCACTAGCCAATTTGTTTAGAAATAGACTGCCAAGTCCTTCTTCCCAGAACTTTTAGAGGTTAGGATTCTGATAGTATCCAAATTTTTCAACTTACGTAGACCCTCTGTTTCCAAAAGTTTTTTTTTTCTTTTTAAATTATTTTCTATTGCTAAAACTTCTTAAGAGAGAGTAAGGTGGCACAGTCAATTATTGTGATTGCTGTCAATAAGTTGTACACCTGTAAAAAGTTGAACTGGGAAAAGTTGTATGGTAGATATATTTACAATGACAAAAAAAAAAAAAGAGTACCTTCTGAGGCTACTTATGCACAATCAAAACTTCATTGGATTTGTTTCCTTAGTTTAGAGGTTTAGGGTCAGAGTTTCATGGGACATCCCAGTTAATTGGCCTAATAGTGGGTTTAGTACTTCTGTTCTATATCCTAGTTTGTTGCATAATGTCTGAGTTCTTAAAACCTTACAAGCAGCCATCCATGGCACAACAGTTGGTCTGTATTCACCTGAAGCAACAGAGGAAGAAGGAGAGTCATGAATAGGAGGAGGATATGGAATGTGTGGCTAAATGCCTCCATGAACATATGGATAAATGCTTCTTTTGCCATGAGACCAGAAGAACTGGATGGTGCCCAACTACCATTACTAACTATTTTGATCAAAGATTCTATAGAAGAATCCTGATCAAAAGAGTGAAAATGCAGAACAGAATTTCAAATTCTCAGGGTCTCCAAACTCTGAAGCCAAGAGGGCTGGATAAACCCCTGAAACTATTGCCCTGAGGTAATCTTTAAAACTTAAACCAAAAATATCCCCAGAGTCTTCTTAAAACCAAAAAATAGTTTAGCTTGATGTCCTTTTCTAGTGACTGGTCTTTCCTGATGACATGTGGAAAGCAAACAAGCCAAAGTCTCTCTGTCCTCCCTTCTAAGTATCATTCTGGTTATATTTCTTCTAACACTGATTCGTTCGTTCTTCTGGTATAAAATATCCAGAATAGGCAAATGCATAGAGACCAAAGTTTATTAGTGGTTACCAGGGGCAGAGGGTAGGGAAACATGGGGAATTGTTGTTTAAGGGGCACTGAGTTTCTATTTGGGGTGATGAAAAACTTTTTGAAACAGACAGAAATGATGATTGCACAACATGGTGAATGTAATTAATGTCATGGAATTGTATACTAAAAAATGGCTAAAATGGCAAATGTTTTGTTACATATATTTTTATATATAAAATTAAAAAACAAACAAATAGAAGTTTAGCTTAACAGGTAAAAAATGTCTGCCTTAGCATCATGCTCTTTCAAGAACTGTCTATATGGGATCAAAGTGACAACAGCAATTAGAAAACTTATGGGGCAGTTAGTTTATGTTAATTGGGGAGTAACAACTCAGAAAAGAAGGATGAGAATGACTGCACTACTCAAAGAATGTAATCAATGTCACTGAATTGTACATGTAGAAACTGTTGAATTGGTATATGTTTTGCTGTGTATATCCTCAATAGCAACAACAAAATAAAATGAAAAAAAAAAACTTCTTGCCTTAAGAGGATATATGTTTCCAGGTGTTTCATATAATGAACCCATCAGAACATTCTTAAAAATCAGAGTATGCCTCATCGTGGTCTTATTCAAAGCAAAGTTTCTTTTCAATTAGCTTCAAAATTAATTTGTTAGCGCTGAATATAAATTCTACATTAGTGCTCCTTAGGCAATTATTGCTTATGTCAAGTCTCCATTAAGTTTCCATGTCTGAAATGATGAATGTGTGCCTCTATTGATTACTGCTTGTGATCTTGTGAATTATTCTTAGAATAAGAATGCGTGTAGCAATATGCTATTGTTTTCTCAACCTTTAGAAATTGACTAAGCCTTAAAAAGTTTTTATGTATTTATCCCTTAAGTAAGAGTAATATGTCACATTTTTTTTTCAGGCTCTTTGAGTAAACCATTTTATTAAATGTTCTATCATACAGAATTTTACAAAACAATCATACATTGCCATACTAAAGGAATTCATAAATGTAATCCCTTTGAATAAAATTGTATTTTATTTAAAATATAAAAATATACTTTATTTTAAGGGATTCCTTTGAATGAAATAGTGTATATAAAACACCAGCTACAGAGCTATGCCAAAGAGTTGGAAGTTACTTTTGTAGAATGCTGTGATCTATTGAAGAACTTTGAGCTAAAGAGTGACATGATCAGGTTTGCAGTTTTAAAAGGTAACTATGGCAGCTCCTAGGTGGCACAAATGGTTACTACTAGCCAAAACGTCAGTGGTTGAAACGCATCCATGGATGCCTCAGAAGACAGGCCTGACATTCTGCCTCTGAAAAGTCGCAGCATTGAAACTCCATGGAGCAGTTCTACTCTGCACACGTGGGGTCGTCATGAGTCAGAATCAACTTGAGGGAAACTAACAACAGTTATGGAGCAAATTTGAGGAAGAGTCTGAAGATAGGGAGACTGGTTTGGAGACCATTTCAATAGCCTACAGACCATGTTAACCAATTTTAAAAATGACAATGGTGTGGAGAGAAAAGACACAATATATTTTTAGTGGGTAGAATGAAAACACTTTAGTAAATGCTTGAATTTGAGTTGGGAAGTGTTGAAGGAGAAGTCAGGGAAGACCTGCTAGTTTCTAGTTTGGGAGATACAAAAAGGCTTGGGAGAGATGGGAGGGGTGGGATAAGTGCTAGGTAGAAATAAGGAATGTAGTTTTGGACTTAGTAAGTTTTAGTAAAATTTCCTGGTGAAGAGTCCACAAAATATACAGATCCAGAGACCATGAGAGTGGTCACAGCTAGAATTAGAGGTTTGAGTATAATACCATATTGTTCATTATTAAACCCAGGACAATTGATCAGATTTGTTTTTCTAGTGATAGTAGAATGATTAGATTAATTAAGATAAGTTAGCCTGGTGGCATATTTTATGAAGTCAGTTAAACTGTGTTTTTTTAAATGATAGGAAAATGCTTAAATAATAATATTAAATGAAATCAGAATGCAAAATTGCTTGTACAGTAAAGTCACAATTGTACAAACAAAATATACCTTAGATAGCTGGAAGAAAAAGCATTCAAAAGTGATAACGGTTATGTTAGGGTAAAAGTTTATGGTGATTTTTTTTTCTTCTATGTATCTATATTTTACAAGTTTTCTATGTGCATAACTTAAAAATCAGCTTAGGGTAGGGCTGGTTTCCTAGAAAGGTGATGATTAAGCCGAGTCTAAAGAACTGGATAGAAATAGAAATAGGTAGAAAGGACAGCAGTAGCAGAGGTACAAAGGGAAGAAAAATAGTATTGCAAGGAACTATAAGCAGTTCAGAGTTGTGGGAGCACAACGTGATGGCAGAGAGTGATCAGGGAGGCTGGATAAGGAGATGAGATACCACAACAGGAGTTTGTTTTGCTAAGATGCTTTCCCATGTGCTATAGGCAACTGTTGAAGGAGTATAGGTAGGGAGTGATGTGGCTAAATTTCCTCTGGTACCCATGTGGAGTACAGATTTGAGGGAGAAGAGATGGATTAACAGGCTGCTGTAGTAATCCAGGGGCCCTGGTGGTGCAGTGGATAAACATTTGGCTGCTAACCAAAAGGCTGACAGTTTGAATCTACCAGCCGCTCCTTAGAAACCCTATGGGGCGGTTCTACTTTGCCTATAGAGTCGCTAGGAGTCAAAATCAACTCAACAGCAATGGGTTTTGGTTTTTTTGGTAATAATCAAGATAAGAAATCAGGATACTATGTAGGACAGTATTAACAGAGATGGAGAGAAAGGGACGGATTCCTGAAACATTTAGGAAATAAAGTTGGCATAGGCTTATGGTTATTCGATGTTAGAAACGAGAGGAAAGGCTCTAAGTTAAGTCTCCATTTTTCTAGTTTAAGTGACCCAAAAGATGGTGACACCATCAATGAAGGTTGAAAAAAAAAAAAAAAATCCAGACAAAGGAGCTGTTTTAGAGGGGAAATGGTGAATTAAGTTTGGGACAATTCAACTAAAGATTCTTAGGATACAGTTTGGGGCCCAGGTGGTCCAACCCTCTACTTTACCAACCATGCTGTCCTTTTCTAGCTATTGATCTTTCCTGATGACATGTCCAAAGTAAGTGAGCCGAAATTTCACCATCCTCACTTCTGAGGAGCATTCTGGTTGTATTTCTACAGGTCACAGTTTATTCCTTAAAATTGTTTCTTGTTTTCTCCAGACAGAATCAGTCATACCCTCTGTTTGCACTTCTTAAAGCACCCACTCCTTATTCTAAAGTGACTTGGAAGCCACAGATAAAGTACTCTTCCATTTATATGTTAAACTCCTTTGAAATGCTTTAGGCTGTCAACAAAATATTGCAAATGTTACAAGGTATAGTCATGCACCAAATAGTGTCTGTTCGGGCAATGTCTGACCGCGTATACACCCATGATCCCATAAATTCAGAAATCTAGATTGGGGAATGGGACATAGCAGACATAACTCATAACCTGACACAGTGAAGCAACAACTTCCCACACACAACATATCTCATGTCTTTTGGATGCAAAGCAATTGCGCTGCCTCGAGCCTGTTTATTATTACTAACCATCTTATGTACCTCAAATTTTTAATATAGTAGATTTTACGGGAGTTGGTTCTTAATTACAGGTTGTACGCAAGTTGGACGCTTGTAACCTGGGGATTGCCTGTATAGAATATGGTGTCTGCGCAACGTCCAAATCACATAACGTCCTATTTCACAGAACATATTGTGGACATTAAGTGATGCATGACTGTATATTTTAGAGCAATAGCATTTCAAAAGTTGATTTAGCTCAAAAACAATTACATTCGATTAGTTCAACCTTTTATATACAAAAAAAGTATATGCTTTAAATCTTTTTGCTGGTCAGCTAAAAGCTTCTCTGAAAGATGATTGTGTTTTCTAATAACAACATTCTTAATTCATTGAGCTTTAATAATCTAATACTGAAAATGACACATATATTGGGAAAATTTACACAATAGGCTTAAAGAATAAAATATTGCTTGCAATTATAAATATTTATCTGTTAATCAGCTTGATATTTAAAGAAAATGATTTGTACGTGTGCAGTGTCTTCAAAGCTAAATTGTATGCTGCAATGCTCTAAGATTTTAGCTAGTGTTGAATCTGGGCTGGTTCAATTGTGGGATGGGAATACTGACTGCAGTTCTGTTAGACAATTCCATTCTTAGATGATCGATATGCCCTATGAGAAGGCAAAATGACAAGGACAGAGAGAACAGAGACAAAACACTAAGATTTCATTGTTTTGAGTTTGGCAGCTATACAGTTTCATACTTCTAAATTACCCAAGAAAAATGCACAAAAATGCACGATTATATTTAACTTGAGCTTGAATTTGAACTACACAGCATTACTCACTTCTAATTTACAAAATATAGTTGGATATTTAAAAATAAAATATTCTTTGTAATGTTTGGCACATGGTGTTATTGTCCATCTATCACCAAAGTAAGAATGTGAATTTAATAAACATACATTGGGAAAGTTAATTATCAGATAATCATGTTAAATGGTTGTATTATTTATAAGCATGTACCTCTTTTAAATGGCTACTTAATATTACACCCAAATAAATAAAACTAAACTTCTAGCAAAATCTATGGCAAAATATCCTTACAAAGAATCTGTATACATATTGCCTCTCAATTAAACATGCAGATAAGTAATTTTTTCAAATAGTTTATGTGCGTTCCCAATGTACCTATTGTATGCATCAAATTGTTTGACTTTTGGAACATTTGCTAAGTTCTTCAAGTGTAATCAGTAATTATGTGGATTCAAGGACTATACTTCTTGCCTTCTGTGAAAACGCTGTAAGATTAATGTGCACTAATTTCAGTTGTATGCAAAAAATATTGTAATGAAATATTACATTTTTATTTTTTAATTGAAAATATAACAGTATCTTTAGATGGAGCAAAGAGAAATTTCTAATCAAGCCAGGGTATTTGATCATCATTTACTGTTATATATAACCATAATTACACTTATCTGAGAAACTCTAATTTGCTTTGTGTTTTGCTATTTAAGTATATGCAATTTTTAATTTAATATATGTTAGTAAAATCATAGCATTTAATTAATTTGAATAAAATGTAGCACATCAAAGATTATAAATATGTAAAGCTTATAAATTGAAATACATGATTGGTGGCTTTTCTGGAAAAAAATGAGAGCAAAATTAGAGTAATAGCAAGATTAATTGATTCTGGATGGCTCCTGCTGAAAAATTGTGTTCAATAAGAATCTGTTATTATAATTTGTGGTCATTTGTCACTGTACAGTATATTAAATGTAATGAATTCAGGTGCAAAAGTTGTAAAAAAGACTCAAGAAATGACAATTTTTTTAAATAAAAAAGATCATTACTTAACTGGTTTAATTTGAAATAGGCATGACATATTAATTTTAGTTACTGCTGTGTTTCCAGAGATAGTAAATAGTTTTGTAAACGATTTATTTCTAATATATGCATTTATCATTTTGCAGTCAAGTCAATGCTTTTAAAAATTATTTCTCAAGATACAAATTATATATTTTTATTAAAACAAAAAGATTCCAAGCAAAAGTTGCTATTTAAATATTTAATAGCTAATACATGGGAAGAATGATTATTTTTTACAACCCAAAACATTCTTCCAATCAAAATTCTTTTAGTATAATTAAATGTATTCTCCTACAGTATGTGTCCTCTTACACATATCTCTCTCACTGGTGTCTTTCAGTGAAAATTTTTCATAGCGTTTTTCAAACACTATACAGAATAAGTTGAATTATTCTATAGATGATGGCAACTGATATATTTGAGAAGAAAATTTGACAAAATAGGGAAAGTTCACAAGTCATATTTTTTTATTTCCAGAGAGGGAAAGGGACATTGAAACTCAGGGTAAACTACCAATGGGGCCATTCTTATCCTGGAGCCCTGGTGGTGCAGTAGTTAAGAGCTATGGCAAGCTGTGGCTGCTAACCAAAATGGTGGCAGTTTGAATCCACCATCTGCTCCCTGGAAACCCTATGGAGCAGTTCTCCTCTGTCCTGTGGCAATGGGTTTGGCTTTTTTTTAGTATTCTTATTCTGCCTTCAATAGCATGATCAATAATACATGTTACTGTAGAGAGTTAATTTAAATAAGCAGAAATAACCTTAGAAGTACTAGTTTAAGCAAGTCATTTTCATGAGAATGGCTCATCACTAGATGATCTTTATATCACAGTTTTGCTTGCTCCTTAAGGAAGTATGCATGTTTTTAGTCATCCGGTTCAATTCCGCTCTGAGTTTAATTTTTGTGTTACTATTTTATCCAATATTTTATCTAATTCTAGGGCTATACCTTTTTACAGAAATCTTACTTTAAATTTACTTCTGGGGAGTTACATTAAAACAAAAAAACAAACTTTCTACCTCCCTGTACCATAGACCAACTGGTAATTATTTTAGTCACCTTCTGCATTAGGAGTTCCATCTTTTGGGCATTGAAATTGGTTTTTTTCATCTTAGCATCTGAAGATCCAGAGTGTGCCCCTTACCCAATCGCCTGAGGCTATACAGTGACACCTACAGCAGAGGATGTGGAGGCAGCAGCTTTTCGGGCACCAGAAATGGCAGCATCAGGAGCATCAGCACGAATAGACTTTGTAGAGGTAGTTCTCCCAAACTATGTTATGAAACCAAACATTTTTGGTGTGCTACCTGCTGATGGGGGCTGCCTTCTTACTGCTTAGTGTTGCGCAAAATGTTTGGTCCTGTTAAAATTTAGCAATTAATTTTCTAATTAATATAGAGAAACCTAATTTTTTTCCCCAAGTGCGTTCACTGCCTTAACTTTCAATGAATATGAAATTTTATCAGTCTCAGAAAAACATTAATACTCATGTTTTTGTCAAATTTATTTTACTGTTTGTTATACAAAGCTGCTGTCACATATAATTTTTGTATAAAATTTTTTAAAAAATAGATCAGAATAAGCTATCATTTGAAAAGTACTTCTAATACAGTATAGAAGAGAATTTCTCAAGTCGGTTAATTTCTTGAGAGATTAAATACAGTTGCCCAGTACTCCCTGAAGAGATTCCATTGTAAACTTATTTTGGAGAGTGAAAGATTATTCCCAGATGACACTAAAATCAAAATATGAAATGCTGGTGATTGACAGGCTTTATGTATCCTTTCATCTTATGTATTTTAATGTGAAACGGTTATTTTGTAGCTGTAAAACATATTTATTAATTAACCACATTGGCTTTATTTGCACAGTTCAATGGCTTATAGCATTTCAATTTGCATGTAAAATGAGTCTCTGTAATGATTTTTTGCAAAATAAATAACAATCGACATCACTGGTGCATTAACTTCTAACACTTTATGCATATGATTTGGAAGTATGATATGTTGTATATTGAAAATTCGAAGAGTTTGAAATTCAACATAGGAAGGTAATCATATTGATGATGCCTCATACAGAATAGCATATTCCTCCTTCACCGCATCTTAACTCCTTTTTGGAACAAAGGAAGATTGTTTAAAATAGTACTTAAAATAGCTGTTAGAACAATAGCTATTACTTGATTAAATATAATTTGAAGGACCTTTTTTATAAAACAGATATTAGTAGGATATATGGAGCTTAATAATTTTTCCTAGTTTTTTCGTCTCTTTTATTTCACTCTCTAGGAAATTACAAACTATGCCATGTTATGCAAAACATATTCTTCAGAGCTAAAATATACTTTTCTGGGTATTTCTATTCTGATTTAATGTATTCCAATTACATAAAATATATAAAATATGAAATTTTGTCCTAGAATACATAGCCTTTTGTGAAAAAAGCACATATGAAAAGTTGATGTTAATTTTTTAAGTTAAAATGATGTAAGTGCTGATTTTTTCCATGAAGAATTATGAAGACATGTATGCAAAAATTCATAAATCTACTTAATTGTGTTTGGATAATACAACATTGTTTTGTTTTTAGTTCTGTGTGCCATATGCTAATTGACTCCTGTCATTTTTACATATATTGCATAAATCTCATAGAAACTGTGTACTGAAAGGTATATGCTATTCCAAGAACACAGAAGTAAATCTGACACTTCTTTAAAATAAATTGGGTTATTTTAATGTAGTTTCATAACATGTTCTTATTAAATCATGCTACCTTTTAAAATATCACTTAGTTTTCCAAACTTCATTTTAGAGATTAATACATTCTGCATGAAAGAGGCTTTACAGAGTAAAGAAATACTGCTGTTCTGCCTCTATTGTTCCCAGTGAGAAACTGGACTTTGCATGTTAAAGCTTGAAAGTCATATGGCTACAGTGAAAGTCTGCAGCAATGTGCAGTAATTCTGTAAGATAAGTATTTGGTTGGCATGACCTTACTGAAGTAAGCCGTGTTATGTTCCTGTTCTTATAATAGTATATTACAATTGAGATCTTGTATATGTAGGATAAAAGAAACCTTTTTAATGAAAAGATATTAAGAGGTACCTCGAATAACTGTTGTCAAAGTTGGGATGGTTTAAAGTTGCATCAGCAGAAGTGATTATAAAAGTAAAAAGTCAAACTAAATACCATTGAATATAATACTTGATTAATTTTTGCCCATTGTAAATGTTATATGTCACTGTTAATATTCCAACAAGCATAAATGATTATAAATTCATTCACAACGTTTATGTCACTAATCTTATTCTGAGAGGAATTTCACATACCAATTTAACAAAAATATTAAATGTGTTGATTTTGTAAAGTTGTATGTTTACAGCCTCTAGATATATTTAAAAATGCTTGGTAAAATTGTAGGCGTATAAAATGTGGTTATATACATGTATTGTTATTTAAATAATAATAATTCTTATTTAACTGCTGTTTAGAAATAATCTATTGCCTATACATTCATGAGTAGTAGGATATGCTTATTAAACCAGAATTTGACTAAATAGACTTAGTAAATAAAAACAAAAACAAAAAGTATCCCTTGAGAAAAAGGTAGTGCTGTTATAAAACAACATGTGTACTTGTGTTTCATGAGAAACTATTTGTTCTGTAAGCCTTCACCTGAAGTACAATAAAAAATAAAATAAAATAAAAAATTTAAAAAAAAAATGCCTATACACCCCCCAAAAAAAAAAAGAAAGAAAAAGATAGTGCTACATATGGTTATCCATTCTCCAAGAGAAACATAAACTAGAATAAAATAATTATCTTTAGATTTAATAATGGTCACCACTCTCTACCCATTACAGAAACATAATCAATTAAAGGGGCCATGTAACATGTCAGGAAGTATTTGAGTTAATGTAATTTGCTGTTAAGAATGGAGAACCTTTGTCAAAACAACAAAGCATGAATTAAGTACCTAATTATGTTTTGTTAAATTATATACCATGAGAAAACAGGGCCTATCCTCCAGGAACTGGTAACAAAGGCAGATAAACATATTACAAGAAAACTCTTTTAAGCTCTTTCTGCATGTCTGTTTGAAAATGAATCACAGGCACAAAACAAATTTTCCAATATCCAGATAAAGTTATGAGACTAAATATTTACACTCTTCTCTAGTAATACGTGTTGCCATCAAGTCAATCCCAACTCATAGCGACCCTGTAGGACAGGGTATAACTGCCCCATAGGGTTTCCAAAGAGCAGCTGGTGAATTTGAACTGCCAACCTTCTGGTTAGCACCCGAACTCTTAACCACTGTGCCACCAATTTCATAATCATAATTCTTCCATTTCAAAAAATAGCAAGCACTATATGTTTGCTAATATTTATAATAACACTTTGGAAAAAATATACTTGGAAACAATTTGAATGGCGAGAACCTGGGATTAGATCTAAAATTTGATACCAGGACACCACTGTCATAGTATAACCAATCTAGGTATCCTGTTAACAAAGCAAAGGGTATTCAATCCTGTATATACTCAGGAATATATATCCCTTAGTACAGTAAAATCTGCAAAAGCCAGAACATATGTAAGACAGAAACCTGACAGAGAAGGAAAACTCAAATATTTCCCACTAATAGAAGGCAATAGAAAAGTGGTAAGACTGCATAATGCCAAAGGTGGAAAAATTGCAAGACCTGGAAAAACAAGGCAGTCTGTCCAGTTCCAGCTCTCACAGATTTCACTTTGTATATCTAAAAATAGATAGATAGTCATATAATAGTTAATACGGCTGTTATTCAAATTTATGCACCAACCACTAATGCTAAAGGTGAAAAAAATCAAGATATCTACTAACTTCTGTGGTCTGAAATTGATCAAACAAGCAACCAAGATGCATTGATAATCACTAGTGATTGGAATGGGAAAGTTGGAAACAAAGAAGGATTAGTAGTTGGAAAACGTGGCTTTGGTCATAGAAAAAACACTAGAGATCGCATTGTCGAATTTTGCAAACCAATGAGTTATTCATAGGAAAAGCCATTTCAAGAGGTAACATACGATCAAGAACTGATAGTACTGAAGCAAGAGGTCCAAGCTGCACTGAAGGCACTGACGAGAAACAAAGCTCCAGGAATTGACAGAATACCAGTTGAGATGATTCAACAAATGGAAACTACACTGGAAGTGCTCACTTGACTATGCCGAGAAATTTGAAAGACAGCTACCTGGCCAACTGACCGGAAGAGATCCATAATTTTGCTCATTCCAAAGAAAGCCTATCCAACGGATTGCAAAAATTATCAAATAATATTATTAACATCAATGCAAGTAAAATTTTGCTGAATATAATTCAAAAATGGTTGCAGCAGTACATTGACAGGGAACTGCCAGAAATTCAAGCTGGAATCATAAGAGAATGTGGAACTTGGGTTATCATTGCTGCTGTCAGATGGATCTTGGCTGAAAACAGAGAATACCAGAAAGATGTTTACCTGTGTTTTATTGACTATGCAAAAGCATTCAACTGTGTGCATCACTAAAAATTATGAATAACACTGCAAAGAATGAGAATTCCAGAACATTTAACTGTGCTCATGCAGAACTAGTACCTAGACTAAAAAGCAGTCATTCGAACAGAACAAGGGGCTACTACGTGGTTTAAAATCAGAAAAGTGTGCACTAGCGTTGTATACTTTCACCATATTTATTTAATCTGTATGCTGAGAAAATAATCTGAGAAGCTGGAATGTATCAAGAAGAACGCGGCATCAGGATTGAAGAAAGATTAATTAATAGCCTGTGATATGTAGATGGCACAACCTTGCTTTCTGAAAGTGAAGAGGAATCGAAGCACTTACTGACAAAGATCAAAGTCTATAGCCTTCATTATGGATCACATCTCAACATAAAAAAGACAAAAATCTTCCCAACTTTAACAGTAAGCAACATTATGATAAATGGAGAAAATACTGAAGTTGTAAAGGATTTCATTTTACTTGGATCCACAATCAATGCTCATGGTAGCAGCAGTCAAGAAGTCAAACAATGTATTTCACTGGGCAAATTTGCTGCAAAAGACCTCTTTAAAGTGTTAAAAAGCAAAAATGTCACTTTAAGGACTAAGGTGCTCCTGACCCAAGCCATGGTATTTTCAGTTGCCTCACATGCATGCGAAAGCTGGACAATGAATGAGGAAGACTGAAGAAGAATTGATGCATTTGAACTATGGTGTTGGAGAAGAAAATTGAATATACCATGAACTGCCAGAATAACACACAAATCTGTTTTGGAAGAAGTATTGCCACAATGTTCCTTAGAAGAGAGGATGGCGAGACTTCATGTCATTTACTTTGGACATGTTATCAGGAGGGACTAATCCCTGGAGGAGGACATCACGCTTGGTAAATAGAGGGTCAGCAAAAAATAGGAAGACCCTCAAGGAGATGGATTGACACAGTGGCTGCACCAATGGGCTCAAACATAGGAATGATTGTGAGGATGCAAAGGACCAAGCAACATTTCATTCTGTTGTACATGGGGTCCCTATGAGTTGGAGTTGACTTTACAGCACTTGACAACAATAAACAGTATATATATATATATATATATATATATATATATATATACATATTCCTGAGTATAGAGAGGGCTGAAAAAAATACACATACATATACACACATACATACACACATACATAGTTCTGAAATATACTAAAATTATAGAGTTGTAGAACCATCACCACATTCCAGTTTTATCACCCCCCAAAAAAAGTCCCTCGTGCCCATTTGCAGTCAATTCCCAGTCTTATCACCGTTGCCTTCCCAATCCTAGGCAACCACTTATCTGCTTTTTTTCTCTGTAGATTTTCCTTTTTTGGACTTTTTATATAAATGGAATCATACAGTTGGTAGTCTTTTGAGACTGGCTTCTTTAACTTAGCATAATTTTTTTGAGGTTTCTGCTGTTTTTTTATGAGACAGAGCAGATGTGTATCACTCCCCAAGAGTCTGTGAACACTGGGGAAAAAAGACATATTAGAAAGATGTTGTGTGAGCCTGGGCAAGGTGTAGAGGAGACAAGGAATCAAGGGAGCAAGATAATGAGGAGAGGGTGAAACAGAAAGAGTTCAGTTGGAGCAAAAGTCTTGGAAGTGCTCAGTAATGAGAAAGTAGAAGAAAACATGTCAAAAGATTTTAATAAAAGTTCCTGAAGATTAAATTCTTCAACTTTCTATTCCCTTTTCACCTTAAAAGTTTAAGATGGGTGTTTGTATAAATTGGATTTCCTGTTTGTGACTACTCTAGAGGTATCATAAACTTCGTTAGCTTCTCGGATTAAGACTCTTTCTCCCGGGGCGTGGTCAACATGGCAGACTAGTTAGATGCTTCCTACATCCCTCTTACAACAAAGACCTGGAAAAACAAGTGATTTGATTCTATGTGAACATCTGGCAGCCCTGAACAAGACAAAGTTAAGAAATCCAACTGAGTCATACTGGAGAGGAAGACCGTTTGGAAGAGGTGAGGAGTGCTAGAGCTGCAGCAGCGACACAGCAGAGACACAGCCACGCCGGACCGCAGTGAAGCAGGCAAACAGCAGTGCTGCCCGTGCACTTGAGAAGCAGTTTCCAAATCGAGAGAGACCCAGCAGCAGAGATTCTTCTTGGACACTCCAAACCAGTGAAGAGCAGCTCCCAAGAGGCTAGGATAAGTACATGCGCACAGCCTTTCGCAGAAAGTTAAAAAAAAAAAAAATCCCATTTGGGAAAAACCTCTCCCCCTTTTACGTCCAACATCTGCACTCTGCACCGGATTTGGGAAAAACCTCTCTCCCTTTTACCTCCTAACTCTGCGCTCTCCACCGGATTTCAGAAAAACCTCTCTTCCTTTTACTGCCTCCCTCCCTGCTCTGCACCGGGAGTCCACTGGGCCAGAAATAGATCCCAAAAGGTGCCCTGACCCATTCTCCTGGCCTTGGAGAGGGGACAAATAAGATGCTGGCTCCCTTAGGCCAGGAACACAGGCATAACTCCTTTGCTGGCCATAGAAATCAGGGGTCTGAAGACGCTAAGTGCCATACACACCTGTATAGACTTGTGGTGACCCATCTCAACAGCGTTAGCCCTCACTACCACAGTACAACAGAGAAAATAGCTGAAGTTTAACTTCAACTGCTTCAGCTGTGAACGGGCAGACTTGTGATCCTCGAAACAGCCCTGCCCCTCAGGTAGGCACTTTTGTCAATCTGCAGCAGGGTCTTGAGGACAGGTGATAGTTCCTAAAGTGCCTAGTCACCTGCTTCAGGAGTTCAAGAAAAAGTGGTGCCCTCGAATCTTTGCAGCCAACATAGTGGGGTGCTCTTAGCCTGGCTGCAAAACTCACCTACCTTTTCACCCTAGAGAATAGGGACACACTTTTCTTTGAGACTCTCAGGGGCAGCCATTGACCCCCTGCCTGGCTCAGCACATGATCCCCTACCACAGCCAGAGTCAAGTGCCTGCACCAATCACCCATGCCTCTCTAGGACTGGGGGTGAGAGCCTGCATCACACACTTGGTGATCGACTGCCTGCACACCCGAGCTGATCCCATACAGGAAATTTTAACGAACTCCAGCTTGCACATACATAGTTACAGAACCAACTACCTGGTGACAGGACATTAGAGATCAAAAGGTGTCATAAATCAAACTAGTGCACACGAGCAGCCTATTTGGGCATATCAAAACAAAACAAAATAAGAAGCTAGGTCTCACTAAGTAAACACAAAATAAAATTATAATAAATTATTGATGGCTCAGAGACAACAGTCAATATCAAGTCACATAAAGAGGTAATCCATGATGGCTTCAGCAAGCTCCCAAAATAAAGAATCAATAAATTCTCTGGAGGAAGACAACTTCTTGGAATTACCAGAGACAGAATACAAAAGATTAATATACAGAACTCTTCTAGAAATAAGAAACGAAATTCGGCAGAATGCAGAAACAGCCAGGCAACGTACAGACACAGTAAGCGGAACTTAAAAAAGTTATTCAAGAACATAATGCCAAATTTAATAGGCTGCAAGAATCCATAGAGAGATAGCAATCAGAAATCCAGAAGATTAACAATAAAATTTCAGAATTAGACAACTCAATAGAAAGTCATAGGAGCAGAATTGAGGCAGTAGAAGTTAGAATTAATGACATTGAAGATAAAGCCCTTGATGCCAACTTATTTGAGGAAAACTCAGATAAAAGAATTAAAAAGAATGAAGAAACTCTAAGAGTCATGTGAGACTCTATCAAGAGAAATAACCTACAAGTAATTGGAGTACCAGAACGGGGGGATATCAGAAAATACAGAGAAAATTGTTGAAGATTTGTTGATAGAAAACTTCCCTGATATCATGAAAGATGAGAAGATATCTATTCAAGATTTTCATCGAACCCCACATAAGGTAGATCCCAAAAGAAAGTCACCAAGGCATCTTATAATCAAACTTACCAAAACCAAAGATAAAGAGAGAATTTTAAGAGTGGCTAGGGATAAAAGAAAAGCCATCTACAAAGGAGAGTCAATTAGAATAAGCTCAGACTACTCAGCAGAAACCATGCGGGCTAGAAGGCAATGGGATGACATATTTAAAGCCTTGAAGGAAAATAACTGTCACCCAAGAGTTATATAACCAGAAAAACTGTCTCTCAAATATGATGGTGAAATTAGGGCATTTCCAGATAAACAGAAATTCAGGGAATTTGCAAAAACCAAACCAAAATTACAAGAAATACTAAAGGGAGTCCTACGGTTAGATAATCAATAACACCAGCTAACAACGCAAGACTAGAACACAGGATAGAGCAACAAGATATTGACTCAGCTATGGAAATCGAAATTACATCAAAGCTAAAATATTGAAAATAGGGAAACAGATATCAATATGTTAAAAAAAAGAAAAGAGGATAATATTTTTAAAAAAAAAAAAGAGGGACTTAAAAAATAGAGACACTGATTTTCTATATGGAGGGGAAGTTAAGGCGATATAAAGTAATAAAAGACTGGTATACACTTAGAAAATTAGGGGTAAATATTAAGGTAACCACAAAGGAATCTCACAATCCTACAAATCAAAATAAAAAAGTAGAAAAACATAAAGACCCAGCAAACACAAAATCTACAACAAAGAAAAAGATGAAGAAAAAAATACATAAAGAACAATGACTCGGCACAGAAAATTGAGAACATAGAAACTGTGAACAACACACAAAAAGAGATATCAGGATGACAGCACTAAATTCATACCTATCAATAATTACACTGAATGTAAACGGATTTAATGCACCAATAAAGAGATGGAGAGTGGCAGACTGGATAAAAAAGCATGATCCATCTATATGCTGTCTACAAGAGATGCACCTTAGACTTAAAGACACAAACAGGCTAAAACTCAAAGGATGGAAAAAAATATATCAAGCAAACAACACTCAGAAAAGAGCAGGACCTTCATCTTGGGTGAGAATGGCAGCACAATTGGAAGAGCATAGTCAATGTCACTTAAATGTGTACGTAAAAAGTTTTGAAATGGTGTATCTTTGGCTATGTGTATTTTCACCAAAAAAAAAAAAAAAGCTGAGAATTCAGAGGGTTAAAATGTTGTGGGGTTGTTAACCAAAGTCATAAAACAGCATGTGTACTACTGTTACATGAGAAACTGTTTGTTCTGTAAGCCTTCACCTGAAGTACAATAAAATATTAAAAAAAAAAAAAAAGAGCAGGAGTGGCAATATTGATCTCTGACAAAATAGACTTTAAAGTAAAATCCACCACAAAGGACAAGGAAGGGCACGATATAATGATTAAAGGGCCAGTACACCAGGGTGACATAACCATAATAAATATTTACGCACTCAACAACGGGGCTCCAAAATACATAAAACAAACTCTAACAGCTCTGAAGAGAGAGATAGAGAGCTCCACAATAGTAGTAGGAGACTTCAACATGCCACTTTCGGTGAAGGACAGAACCTCCAGAAAGAAGCTCAACAAAGACACAGAAGAACTAAATGCTGCAATTAACCAACTTGAGTTCATAGACATATACTGAACTCTGCACCGAACAG
Source organism: Dugong dugon (assembly GCA_030035585.1). Taxonomy (NCBI): domain Eukaryota; kingdom Metazoa; phylum Chordata; class Mammalia; order Sirenia; family Dugongidae; genus Dugong; species Dugong dugon. The sequence continues at coordinate 99,409,416 of CM057462.1, forward strand.
CAGCCAAGTATACTTTCTTTTCCAACGCACATGGAACATTCTCCAGAACAGACCACATATTAGGCCATAAAGCAAGCCTTAACAAAATTCAAAACATGGAAATACTACAAAGCATCTTTTCTGACCATAAAGCCACAAAAGTAGAAATCAACAACACACAAAGCAAGGAAAAAAAAATCAAACACATGGAAACTAAACAACACCTTGCTCAAAAACTACTGGGTTATAGAAGAAATTCAGGATGGAATAAAGAAATTCATAGAATTAAATGAGAATGAAAACACATCTTACCAGAACCTTTGGGACACAGGAAAAGCAGTGCTCAGAGGTCAGTTTATAGCAATAAATGCACACATCCAAAAACAAGAAAGGCTCAAAATCAAAGCACTAACCCTACAACTGGAACAAGTAGAAAGAGCAGCAAAAGAAGCCTACACCAAATTGAACGAATGAGGTACAATAGTCCAGTGACAAGGGCCAGAAGGCAAAAGGGGACAAGGAAGCTGGTGATAGGGAACCCAAGGTTGAGTAAGGATATTGTTGATGTGTTGTGAGATTGTTAATCATTGTCATAGAGCAACATGTGTAGTAACTGTTAAATGAGAAACTATTTTGTTGTGTAAGCCTTCATCTTAAGTGAGAATAGCAGCACAATTGGAAGAGCGTAGTCAATGTCACTGAACTGTGCATGTAGAAATTTTTGAAATGGTGTATCTTTGGCTATGTGTATTTTCACCAAAAAAAAAAAGGTTGAGAAGTTAGAGGGTTGACATGTTGTGGGGTTGTTAACCAATGTCATAAAACAATATGTGTACTACTGTTTCATGAGAAACTATTTGTTCTGTAAGTCTTCACCTGAAGTAAAATTTAAAAAAAATAATAATAAAAGAATAAAAAAAAAATTTTGTGCCATGTCGGACCATGTCGGTGGGTAGGTAGGGTTTCCACAACAACCTTAACATCTGTATAATGCAGATATTTCCATTTTTTGGAATAAAAGAATGAAATAATAATAATAATAATAAAGAAGCCTACAGGTGCCAGAAGGAAGTAATTAATAAGAATTAGAGCAGAACTAAATGAAATAGAGAACACAAAAACAATTGAAAGAGTTAACAAGTCCAAAAGCTGGTTCTTTGCAAAGATCAACAAAATTGATAAACAACTGGTGAAACTGACAAAATAAAAACTGGAGAGGAAGCAGATAACCCATATAAGAAATGAGATGGGTGATATCACAACAGACCCAACTGAAATTAAAAGAATCATAACAGAATACTATCAAAAATTGTACTCTGATAAATTTGAAAACCAAGAGGAAATGGACAAATTTCTAGAAACCCACTACTTACCTAAGTTAACACAAACAGGGTAGAACAACTAAATAACCCATAACAAAAGAAGAGATTGAAAAGGTTATTAAAAAACTGCCAACAAAAAAAACCCTGGCCCGGATGGCTTCAGTGGAGAATTCTACCAAACTTTCAGAGAAGAGTTAACACCACTTCTACTAAAGGTATTTCAGAGCGTAGAAACGGATGGAATACTCCAAAACTCATTCTATGAAGCCAGCATAACCCTGATACCAAAACCAGATAAAAACACCACAAAAGTAGAAAATTACAGACCAGTATCCCTCATGAACATTGACACAAAAATCCTCAACAAAATTTTAGCCAATAGAACTCAGCAACATATCAAAAAAATAATTCACCATGACCAAGTGGGATTTATACCAGGTATACAGGGATGGTTCAACATTAGAAAAACAATCAATGTAATCCATCACATAAATAAAACAAAAGACAAGAGCCACATGATCTTATCAATCTATGCAGAAAAGGCATTTGACAAAGTCCAACACCCATTCATGATAAAAACTCTCAATAAAATGGCAATAGAATGGAAATTCCTTAGTATAATTAAGGGCATTTATACAAAGCCAACAGCCTACATCATCCTAAATGGAGAGAGTCCTAAAGCATTCCCCTTGAAAACGCGAACCCGACAAGGATGCCCTTTATCACCACTCTTATTCAACATTGTGTTGGAGGTCCTATCCAGAGCAATTAGGCTAGAAAAAGAAATAAAGCGCATCCAAACCGGTAGGGAAGAATTCAAAGTATCTCTATTTGCAGATGACATGATCTTATACACAGAAAACCCCAAAGAATCCACAAGAAAACTACTGGAACTAATAGAAGATTTCAGCAAAGTTTCAGGATACAAGATAAACATACAAAATTCAGTTGGATTCTTTTACACCAACAAAGAGAACCTTGAAGAGGAGATCACCAAATCAATACCATCTACAATAGCCCCCAAAAAGATAAAATACTTAGGAATGAATATAATCAGAGATGTAAAAGATCTTTATAGAGAAAACTACAAGACACTTCTGCAAGAAACTAAGAGACCTGCATAAGTGGAAAAATATACCTTGCTCATGGATAGGTAGACTCAACATAGTGAAAATGTCAATTCTACCCAAAGCAATCTGCAGATACAATGCAATCCCGATACAAATTCCAACGGCATTTTTTAGTGAGATGGAGAAACAAATCACCAACTTCATACGGAAAGGGAAGAGGCCCCGGATAAATAAAGCACTACTCAAGAAGAAGAACAAAGTGGGAGGCCTTACACTACCTGATTTTAGGACCTATTATACTGCCAAGGTAGTCAAGACAGCCTGGTACTGGTACAATAACAGATACCTAGACCAACCCAACAGAGCTGAGAATCCAGATATAAGCTCATCCACCTATGAGCAGCTAATATTTGACAAAGGCCCAAAGTCCATTAATTGGGGAAAAGACAGTCTCCTCAACAAATGATGCTGGCATAACTGGATATCCATCTGCAAAAAACTGAAACAAGACCCATATCTCACTCCATGTACAAAAACTAACTCAAAATGGATCAAAGACTTAAATATAAAATTGAAACCGATAAAGATCATGGAAGAAAAAATAGGGACAATGCTAAGAGCCCTAATACATGGCATAAACACAATACGAACCATAAGTAACAATGCACAAGCACCAGAAGAGAGACTAGATAAATGGGAGCTCCTAAAAATCAAACACTTATGCTCAACCAAAGACTTCAAAAGACTGAAAAGACAACCTACATATTGGGAAAAAAATTTTGGCTGACAACTCCAATCAGCATTTAATCTCTAAAATCTACAAGATACTCCAAAACCTCAACAGCAAAAAGACAAATAACCCAATTAAAAAATGGACAGAGGATATGAACACGCACTTCACCAAAAAAGATATTCAGGCAGCTAACAGACACATGAAGAAATGTTCATGATCATTAGCCATCAGAGAAATGCAGATCAAAACTACAATGAGATATCATCTCACCCCAACAAGGCTAGCATTAATCCAGAAAACACAAAATAACAAATGCTGGGAGGTTGTGGAGCGACTGGAACACTTATACACTGTTGGTGGGAATGTAAAATGGTACAACCACTTTGGAAATCAATTTGGTGCTTCCTTAAAAAGCTAGAAATAGACGTACCATACGATCCAGCTATGCTGCTCCTTGGAATATATCCTAGAGAAACAAGAGCCGTCACACGAATAGATATATGCACACCCATGTTCATCACAGCACTGTTCACAATAGCTAAAGGATGGAAGCAACCTAAGTGCCCATCGATGGACGAATGGATAAACTAACTATGGTATATCCACACAACGGAATATTATGCAACGATAAAGAACAAAGATTAAGCTGTGAAACATCGTATAACTTGGTGGAAGCTAGAACTTCTTATGCTGAGTAAATTTAGTCAGGCACAGAAGGACAAATACTGTATAAGACCACTATTATAAGAACTCAAGAAAGGTTTAAACACAGAAGAAAACATTCTTTGATGGTTACGGGGATGGGGAGGGAGGGTGAGGGTTATTCACTAACTAGATAGTGGATAAGAATGATCTTAGGTGAAGGGAAGGACAGCACACACTACAGGGGAAGCCAGCACAACTGGACTAAACCAAAGCTAAGAAGTTTCCTCAATACAATCAAATACTTTGAGAGACAGAGTGGCAGGGTAGGGGTCTGGGGACCATGCTTTCAGGGAACATCTATGTCAATTGGTATGACAAAACTTGTTAAGAAAATGTTCTGCATCCTACTTTGGTGAGTGGCGTCTGGGGTCTTAAAAGCTTGCAAGCGGCCATCTAAGATGCATCAGTTTGGTCCCAACCCCTTGGAGTAAAGGAGAAAGAAGAACACCAAAGACACAAAGAAAGTATTGGCCTAAGAGACAGAATAGGCCACATAAACGAGAGACTTCATCAGCCTGAGACCAGGAGAACTAGATGGTGCCCGGCTACCACCAGTGAACGTCCTGACAGGGAACACAACAGAGGGTCCCTGATGCAGCAGTAGAACGATGGGGTGCAGAACTCAAATACTAGTAAGAAGACCAGACTTAATGGTCTGAATAAGACTGGAGGAGCCCCAGAAAGCACCACCCCTGGTCGCTCCATCACCCCAGAACTAAAACAATTTCCGAGGCCAACTCTTCAGACAGGGATTGGACTGGACTGTGGGACATAAAGTGATACTCGTGAAGAATGTGCCTCTTAGGCAAGTAGATATAAGAGACCAAAGGGGCGGCTTCTGTCCAGAGGTGGGAGGGGAAGGCAGAGAGAGTTAGGTGCTGGTTGAATGTTCATGGGGAATCAGGGGCGGTGGGGAGGAGTGTGCTGTCGCAGAATGGGGTGAGCGGTTGGGGTCTCATAACAATGTATGTTAAAAGAAATAAATAAAATAAAGTAAAATACAAAAAAAGACTCTTTATTCAGAGAACACATTACCTTTGACAAAGTCAAGAGTGTGCTTAAATCATGACTGACTGACATCCGCGGTTATAATATAAAGGGGCAAATCTAGAGCAAGTTTCGTTGTCTTGCAAAACCACCAAGAGCCAGGAAGGCATTGTGGTGATCACACTGAGATTGGAATTGCAATTTCAATGTAATTTTTGGAGAATGCAAGATTGGTTTAGAAAGGCTTATTTAGTTGGAGAAGCAGACATAGGTGGCAGTATGAGGCAACCCAGGTCGTAAAGAAATTAATGTTCTTTCAGCAAGAGAGGGCAAGACTACTGGCAGATTTTTTGGGTTTCTTTTCAAGCTCCATCTTACAAGCTGAGAATGGCTAACTTGCTGATCTGGCTATTACTGTAGGGCTGAAATAAAGCAGGTTTTGGAATTGTTTGTACTAGATAGTAGAAAACCAAAGGTTGTACAATACCGGTGATAGAATACAAAGACTTGGAGTGTTGGCTGGAATTTGACACTTGGGTGTACCAGGAAGGTACGAATTCAAAAGCAAAGTAGGAAAGAATAACAAAAATCCCCAGGACTACTGTCATGATTGGGCTTAAGCTTACAAACCTTCCCAGCAAATAAAATTTGGAGTCTCACAACACAGAAACCAAGGCAGTCTTTCTCAGCGGCTCCCAAGAGGCCCCAGAAGCCTCCTGGAAGCCCCGCTTCCGTGCCCGGGAAGGTGGAAGTGGTCCTACCAGATTCTGCTCTTTTCAGGGACCCCCAACCTGAGGTGACAGCAGGAGTCTTGAGAGGCTTCTCAGCCCTGGTCAGAGACCCTCTGGAGTGATCACAGGGTAAGGACTAGAGACACAGCCCGTTAGCCACAGAGTTGGGGTCCGCTGGCTTGGCCCAGGGTAATGGGCCAAACACGGAATCTTGAAGGTAGGTGTAATCTCTTGTTTGCTTCTATTAGAGTAATATGGAGCATCCACCAGCTGCAAAACATAGACTCTAGTCTTAAAAAGGAGATTAACTACCAATGCTAATATGTTTAAATGATAAGAAGTTGCTATTCTCTGTGAAATGTTCAGAGACTTTGGAGATGTGTTTGCACATTAAAGAGAAGCATTGAAATATAATAAGTTAAGGTGGAGGTTTTTGTATTTCTCCTCCCTCTTTGCCTGCTTGCTTTCTTCCTCCACCTCTGCTGAGAGGAAAAAGACAATCATCACCCGAAGTGTCTCTCCAGAAAAGTTATCGAAGGAGGAGAACTTCTCACCCTGGTGGTGTAGTGGTTAAGTGCTATGGCTGCTAACCAAAAGATTGACAGTTCGAATCCACCAGGTGCTCCTTAGAAACTCTATGGGGCAGTTCTACTCTGTCCTAGAGGGTTGCTATGAGTCGGAATCTAGTTGACGGCGAAGGCTCTCTCTGTCTCTCTCACACAGTATTTTAGGAGAGACCACTTGCTCTAATCCAGCCAAGAGAAGATGAGGACAATGACAGTAGGGGTTGAAGAGAATAAATAGAATTGGGAGACATTTTTGGAACTGAAATTCAGAGGACTTAAATCGGAGTATAGTTTTTTCTTGACATGTATAAGGAAAAAAGAGAAAAGACTGATCAGATCAAACTGCTTCTGGATTACTCCTTAAATCAGGACTTCACTCCATGGTTTTATGATTTGATTTGAAAAGGATTCTCCAGACAACAGACACAGACATGTTCAAATGCAATTAATAACAAATTGCAAAGCCAAACGTACAGCATTGTGCATTGGTATGTGTTTTTAATTGACAATAGCTCTGCTTCCCTTTATTAGTCTGACTAAACTCAAATGTCAATACCTCTGTGAAGACTTCCCTGCTTAACCCCAATCATCCTACCACACATGTATATAGCACTTCATATATAATATTGCTAAAAAGTTATCATATTGTAATTAGTTGTTTGAGGGTCTGTTTCCTTGAGCTCTTTGAAGACAGGACCATGTCTTATTCATCATTGTATCCCTGGTGCCTAGTAAAGTGCTTTGTCCAAAGTCAGATTTGTTGAATGAATAGGGGAGATGTGGTCATTAGAACAAACAGAATTTTCTGCTGAGTGTTTAAATATTATTATATACTAGAAACAACAAAATTAAAATTTATAAAGGTATTCCCTGTCTATTCAGAAAATTGTGAAACTGTTCCAAGAATCATTCTGATCAAAACCCCCATTGAAATGAATACATTTATGTGCTACAAGTCTCAACTGATCGCACTACTAGAACATTGGTGAGTTTGAAACTTATCATTTGGCTAGTATGTGTATAGGTGTCACTTCCATTTGAATTACTAGAATGTAGTTTTAGTCCATCATTCTAAAGTTTAGCAAATTATATATATTTTTTAAATAAGGTGATGATTCTGGTCTTTCTCACCTAACTTTATCCACTTGACCAATTGTCTTAATGTTCATCGTTGAATCTTTCAGTGTGTAAGACCTGTATTTATATTCTTCTGTCCTCTCCATTTGCTTATATACTTACTTTCTTTATCTATCTAAATTGTAAGGTTTTTTGTTTGTTTGTTTGTTTTTGAGGTTGGGGTGGTGTTTTATTCATCCTCCAGAGTATCTAGCATGGTGACATGCAAATGGTACTCAAAACTAATGAAGAAGAAAGGAACAAAATATACAAAGGAAGAGAAGTACAAAAAAAATGCTTAGAGAAAATTGGATTACTTCTGGCAGGGAGCAAGGGAGGAAGATATTTGATTTGTCACACATTTGAAGTAGACTTTAAAGGCGAAGTTATATTTCAACTAATGAGAAGACGGCAGTGGCATACCAAGCAGAGGAAATAGCAGATATAAAAAAGTCCAGAGCACATTTATGAATTAAAGAATGATCTGCTTTTGCTGAAAGCTAAGATAAGTTAAAATGAATATTAAACAACCAAACAACCAGTTGCTGTCGAGTGATTCCCACTCACTGCATCCTAGCGAGTGTCAGAGTAGAATTGTGCTCTGCAGGGTTTTCAGAAGTAAATCACTAGGCCTTTCTTCCGAGGTACCACCTCTGGGTGGATTTGAACCTCCAACCTTTCAATTAGCAGCCTAGCGCGTTAATTGTTTGCACCAGCCAGGGCCTTCTAAAATGAGTAGTGGAAGTAAAAAATAGAAAGGTAGATTAAGGAGCTTGGACCTAGGTAATTGGTAGCTATTAAAGATTCTTGACGATATGAGTAACAAGGACAGAGTTTGTTTTCAAGGGAGGGATTAAAAACTCAAATGAGAGAGAATAAATGTCAGAGCAACATCTCACAAATAAAGCAAATGATGTATTTAAACACAGTATAATACACATTTTAAAGAACACTTCTGAGTGACTGTTACTATGATAACCCTGAAGATACATGAATTCATATGCATTACAATTCAAACCTTGACTCCATTCCTCCCAAAATAATCTAGACAACACTGATTAGACTATATATGGGTTTTATTTCTTGACAATGAACTAATATTTATTTATGGGATATTCCAGGCTCCTTACCCACGTACATCATATAGTTAAACCTAGAAACAACTGTGTAAGGTATACGTTCTCATTTTTTCTTACAAATGAGAAAACTGAGTCTCGGAGAAATTAAGTAATTTACACAAAATCACTCTGATAGAAAGTGGCAAAACCTGGATTCTAACACATTCCTCTCTCTCCAGTACTCCATAATATATCGACTTAACTGTTTTGGCTACAGATTACAAATGAATGTTGTTGTTACTATTAGTGGCTTTTCAGTCATTTCCAACTCATGGAGCCCCATGTGTGCAGAGCAAAACTGCTCCATAGAGTCTTCAAGGCTGTGACCTTTTGGAAGGAGATCACCAGGCCCATCTTACTTGGCTCCTCTGGGTGGGTTTAAATTGTCAACCTTTCAGCTAGTAGTCAAGTCTTTAGCCATTTGTGCTACCCAGGGACTCCACAAAGATGAATAGTCATGCTTGAATTATATTTCAGAAACTTCAAATGATTTATGCTGATGTTGCTTATTTGATATACCTTGAAGGCACTTGATTAGGAATCAAATGATATTAATGCCTCATTTAGATTCTAGATATTTGTCACACATGACAAGAAGTGCTTATTCTCTTGAGGTGTTTTCCATTTTAAAAAAATTCTTCAGGGTACCTTTCAGGTTCTGAGATCTCAGCGTAACCATTTAGGCCTCATAATGAGAGATTAAGGAGGTGATCAGTGAGTTTCAATGAGATTATAAGAGCTCAGTTTATTTGTAATAACGTAAGGCTTTCATTGCTGCCTTTATGACTCAAAAGTCTTTAACTATCAATTTTATCTTTTTAACCTTTTCAAATCAAGGTGGTTTCTTCCTCTGCATTTCCTAAAATTTGTGATTTAAAAGGTAAAATACTTCATGCAATTTACATTCATTTTTTGTCAAAATCCATCATAGAATGCTTTCAACAATATGTGTGGGTTTGTTTTTTTGTCTGCACAGCAATTTTCTAAGGAAGGCATATAAATATTGCCTATTCAGCTAATAAAAACTTCAATGTTATTTGCGGCTATATAAATAATACAGTTAGTGCCACAGGCAATGCACTAATTTTTGTTTCAGAAAGTAGAGGTATTAAAATTTATTCTCCACAATATATATCAGCTTATGCTATTTGTTGCTTATATTAATTTTATATTACATTTTTATTTAAGAACAAATATTTGTAATTGTAATTTTTATTATAAGTTGATGCTTTGAAGAAGGATTTCACACAAACTGGTGAAGCTTTGAAATCTAAGTAGTTTTATATAGTAATTACCTTAAAATCCAGTTAAGCAGTTCAGGATGTTTCTATACAGAGTCTTTGAGTATGTACTTTCAGTATTCTTGATATACATAAATATAGAAACTAAGTAGTTTTTTATATTTACGAAGGCATTTATTATCCTAAGGATTTTTAAATTTACTTTTTAATATAAAAATTTTTATACTTGGAAAACAAACTTTTTTTCTGATGCAGACAATTTGTATGCATTTTAATCTTTAGGGAGAAAGTATAAAGAAACTGGATAAAATTTTAGTAAAAGCAAAAGAACATAAGAGAGATAAGTATTCTTATCTACCTACTCTAGCCCAATAGGCTAGTGTAGGCATTCATGATTGTAAAGGAAGACTTGGAAATAAAGAGGATTAAAAAGGAACAATAAGCATGGATACATTACGCTAGAGATCTATAAACTGTCATCTTAGTTTTGTCTTTTAGAGTTTCTAATAGAAGAGCAAAATGGTATATTCCATTAGGATCAAGCTTAGGACAGGATAAGGAATAAAAACGTTTAGCATTAGTGGCAGAAAACTGAATGAAAGAGTGAAAATTAGGATTAAGGAAACCTGCCCAACTTTGTCAAAAATTTACAGTGGGTTGAGCACTCTGCCAGACCTTGAAAAATCCATAGATGTACTTGGTCCTGTCAGTGAGTTTTTGCTTCATTGTGGGAGACACCTTCTAGGCCAAGGAAAGTCATGTGGAAAAACAGAGAGATGAATGAAAATCAGGTGAATTATATAAAGTACTGAGAGATTTATTTCTGTAGGATGCATTGGCTTGTGCATATCAGGAGATATGGCTTGAAAAGTACCCCAGAGCCTATTCAAGTAGAATACTGCTTATTTGAGTTTACCTAATCTGGGCATCAGAATCTTAATTCTAATGGTGATATAATTGCTATTTGTTGAGTTCTAAACTCTTTACATACATTAACTCATATAGTTCTTACAGTTAACTCTTTGAAGTTCTTGTTGTGGACTGTGGAGTCAATTCCAACTTATAATGACCCTATAAAACAAAAAAAAAAATAAAAAATACCAAACCTGTTGCCCTTGAGTCAATTCCGACTCATAGCAACCCTATAGGGCAGAGTAGAACTGCCCCATAGGGTTTCCAAGGAGCAGCTGGTAGATTCGAACTGCTGACCTTCTGGTTAGCAGCTGAGCTCTTAACCACTGAGCCCCATAGGGTTTCCTAGGCTGTAATCTTTACTGGAGCAGATCACCAGATCTTTTCTCCTGTGGAGCAGCTTGTGGGTTCTAACCACTGACCTTTCAGTTAGCATCTCAACGCTTAACCATTACACCACCAGAGCTCCTTTAACTCTTTGAAGTAGGTACTATTATTACACTCATTTTATACATGAGTCTGAATCGACTCAACAGCAGTAGTTTTTTTGGTTTGGTTTCTACATGAGGAAACTGAAACACAGAGACGTAACTTGCCCAAGGTCACATAGCTGATATGGTGAGGAGGAGGGATTTAAACCCAGGAAGCCTGGCTCTAAAGCCTTGTTCGTAACTACCATGTCATGACTGAGTAAAGTCCACCCAAACTAGTTGAAGTTTTGAGGGTATATGATATTTTTTAGAGGTTTGAACACATAATGAATTCAAGAAGATTTTGAAGGATGAATACATACTAAGATATGTATTCTTTTCTATAGGTATACCAAAACCAAAAAACCCACTGCCATCAAGTCAATTCCAACTCATAGTGACCGTATAAGACAGAGTAGAACTGCCCCATAGGGTTTCCAAGGCTTTAATCTTTACGGAAGCAGACTACCACATCTTACTCCTGCAGAGCAGCTGGTGGGTTTGAAACTGATGACCTTTTGGTTAGCGGCAGAGAGCTTTAACCACTGTGCCACGAGGGCTCCTATAGGTATATTGTACTCTAATTAAAAGCTAAAATAAAAGTGAGGCTAATTAAGTGGCTCTGATACAATCTAGATGATTTTCTATTAGTGGTCTGGCTGGTATGTCCACTTCTTATTTCATAGCTCTTATTACCATTCCAGTTATATATCCCATAGTGCTCAGTATTTTCCATACAGTTGCCTTTATTTATACCTTTTACTGTATTGGCTTGTGTTACTATATGTCTTTCTTGTTACACTATAAACTTTCTGAAAGACGGATAGTGTCAAACTTGTTCACCTGTGTGTCCAGTGTCTGGCCTGGTGCCTATACACAGCAGGTGTTCAGTGAATACTTGTTAAATGAATGATAGAAAACCTTCTCTGATAGTTGCTGATACACCTGCTCACATTTTAGCCTCTGAGGTTTTGGTTTCTACTAAAGACTTTGCTTCTCCTATCGTCTACAAAGTACTGATTAGGTTGTGTGATGTTGAAATTTTTTCTTCTTAACATTAATGCTTTGTTTTGGCATCCATTTTTCAAAAGAACAGTAGTTTCTATTATAGAGTAGTTCTCACGGGCTCTGTTTGAGCACTTTATATCTACTAACTCTTTTAAACTGCACAACAACCCAAGGTTGTAGGTTCTAATATTGATCCCATATTACAAATAGGGAAAAAGGTTCAGAGAAGTTGAGCATCTTTCCCAAGTGACAGAGCTCAGATTTTATCCCAGGTAGTCTGGCTCCAGAACTCATTTTTGTTAACCACTATAGTCTTCTGTGTTTATAGGCATTACACTAAACGTTTCCTCACTTCGTTTCTGTCTCTGCTAAAATGTCAGCTTCTTAGAGTTGCCTTCTCTGACCACCTAATATACAGCAACAACTCTCCCAACACACTCTATCCTTCTTACCCTGCTTTATCTTCTTCATAGCTTACCATCTCTAATATATATTTCATTTATTTCCTTCTTAAATATCTCTCCCCCACTAGACTGGTAGCTTCATGAGGGCAGAGACTTTGTTTACCTTTTATGTATTACTATCTCCTACAATAAGTCTCATACATAGTAGATACTTAATAAACATTTGTTGAATGAATGAGTGAATGCTTCATAGAATCAACTTATGCTGTGGCTCTGTGGTGCTACAGTGATGGTACTTTCACAAATTCTTTTTTGCAGAGTCACTTCCTGCTTAGAATATAAATCAAAAAGGATCTCCATTAGGCAGAAACATGGACACCATTACACATCCCATATAGCACAGTTGATGCCTTGGCAATCTTAATTCAAGAGAATTTCTGAAAATTCCTTGAAAGTCCAGTCTCATTTAGATTTTTACTGTAGAGACAACTTTATTGTGGCAAAAAAGAGCCAATGGAGAGTTTTATATGACATTATATTACTACCATATTAGAAAGATTTTATGGATGCTTATCTTAGTTACGTAGTACTACTAAAACAGAAATACCACAAGTGGATGGCTTTAACGAAGAGAAATTTATCCTGTCACAGTCTAGGAAGCTAGAAGTTCAAATTCAGGGTGCCAACTCCAGGGGAAGGCTTTCTGTCTCTGTCAGCTCTGGGGAAAGGTCCTTGTCGTAAATCTTCCCCAGTCAAGGAGCTTCTCAGCACAGGGCCCCAGGTCCAAAGGACACACTGTTCTCTTGGCTCTTGTTTCTTGGTGGCATGAGGTCCCCATGTCTCTCTGCTCACTTCTGTCTTTTATGTCTTAGAAGAGACTGACTTAAAACACAACCCAATCTTGTAGATTGAGTCCTGCCTCATTAATGTAACTATTGCTAATCCCACCTTATTAGCATTATAGAGGTAGCATTTGCAACACCTAGGAAAATCACATCAGATGACAAAATGGTAGACAATCACACAATACTGGGAATGATGGCCTAGCCAAGTTGACACACATTTTGGGGAACTTCATACCACCAAGAAACAAGAGCCATGAGAATAGCATGTCTTTTGGAGCTGGGGCCCCTGTGCCGAGAAGCTCCTTGACTCAGGAAGATTGATGACAAGGACCTTCCTCCAGAGCCAACAGAGACAGAAAGCCTTCCCCTGGAGCTGGTACCCTGAATTTGGACTTCTAGCCTTCTAGACTGTGACAGAATAAACTTCTCTTTGTTAAAGCCACCCACTTGTGATATTTCTGTTATAGCAGCACTAGATGACTAAAACAATGCAACATGGAAGTTGGATTGTAGAGGGTATAATGGAAGACATGGCAACCAGTTAAGGAAGCCATGGAAGTAATTCACAGGGTGAATTGTGTTTAATTCACAATTAAAACTTTGAACTAGAGCTGTGAAAGTGACTGTGGAGGTGAGAAGAAATGACTTCAAAGAGAGTGGAAGTTGTAGGGCTTGGTGAATAATTAGTCACAGGGAAAGGAATTTACTTCCCAGGTTTCTGTTTTGGGTAGTGCCAACTACAGAAAAGGAAGTAGAGGAAGTCTGGAAAGATAACTAATTTTTTTCAGCAGTAATAAATTGGTGGTGTATACAGTATATTCAAATGGAACTGTTTAGCAAGCAGTAAGAAATCTAGAGCTGGGACTTAGAAGAGCATCTGTGGCTGGAAAGTTATATTTAAATGTCAGAATGCATGAAGTTACATAGGGGTAGTATGTAGAATATTATTCCAGTATCAATGAATTCTTAGCTAATTGTACACAAATCAACTCTATATGACATAAATAGAAAAATACTTTAATGGGAGGACATTGAATAAATGAAATAATTGACAGAACAACAAGTAAAACTTAGAAAAAAAGCAAAAACAATTTAAAAAACAAAAACCCATTTCCATGTAATCTCATTGTTGCCACCACTGAACACCAAATGTTAATTTTCACTGGCACCTTGCCACATTGGGTACTGATCATTCCTACTACACAATCATCCTGCAGTCTCTGTTGCTATCACTTGCTGCTGCTGCTCACAACCATAATAAATTCTCCACGGTCAGTAGCTCCTGTAGAAAGTACATTGAGCATGTATGTGTCTTACTTGTCTAACCCAGGTGCTTGATTCACTTATGCTGAAGAAGCTTGAAAACCAGGTATCAGGCTTCTCTTGATCAGCCAAATACCTGTTCAACCATGTTAGGTTTATTAATTGTTGCAGGAAGGGAGACAGTGTACCATGGAAACCATGGGGCATCTCTGTAAGAGGGACTTAGGAGGGACTTATTATAGGTGATTTGGGTTGTCTTTTCTGAACTGGGTACTTTCTGAAAGTGGAGCAATTGGTGATTGGATATTTTAACAATTTTTTGTCTCTGAGGTGGAAGAATGGAGAGGAGCTAGAGATGTCCTTGGAGAAGAAGCAGTAGATACTCAATTAGTAGAAGCACGAGATCTTTGTTTTTATCTCTAATCAAGCATGATTATGGAGTTGTCTTGTTTTGTTTTGTTCCATTATGGTCCCTAAGAGTCCTCATGTGATGTTATTCTTTTGTGAACTGTTTATGATCAGCACAGAAACACCATGGCCTATGTGGTTGCAGCTATTAGCTACCAGTTTTCAGGACTGCTTTTTCTTTTCTTACGAGGTAAGCTTTGCCTCCTACCAAGACTCCTAAAGTGGGGAATTTCCAAAATACCAGACGCTAGGAAGCCAATGAAAATAATTAGTAAAGCCCACAATCACAATTTTAACTCAGGTTCCGCAAACTTTTTCTGCATCATACCAGAGAGTAAATATTTTAGGTCCTATGGGCCATACAGTCTCCATTGCAACTACTCAACTCCGCCTTGTAGGGCAAAGGCAGCCATAAACATTGTGCAAAAAAATGAGCATGCCTGTGTTCCAATCATAAAAATATATTTATGGACATATAAATTTGAATTTCATGTAATTTTTATGTGTCACGAAATATTATTTTTCTTTTGATTTTTTTCAACTCCTGAAAAATGTGAAAACCATTCTTAATTTGCAGTCCATACAAAAGAGACAGCAAGCCAGATTTGGCCTGCAGGCCATCGTTTACAGACTCTTGCTCTAACTAATAAGTTATGTTTTTGATAAGAATCTACTGCCCACGTGAATGACATGGAGACAGAAGAACCAGTGGTGTTGACTGGCTCAGAAAAACATATGGTATGGAATGAGAAGTCACCATAGTAAACGTTTCATTCTATTTAGGTCCTTATCATAAACCTCAGAATCTAATTCTATTTTCATATAGGAAATAGTGGCAGATTTTACCCTCTATTTTATTTTTTCTTATTGATACTCTAGGATAAGCTTCTTCACATAGGTTTTTTAAAATTGTAATCTACTGGTCAACTTCACATGAGAGCCCTCATACTGGTTGTGTACAATCCAAAAGCCTTAGTTTTGGTGGGGGTTTTGTTTGTTTGTTTGTTTTGATATATAAAAATTATGAAATTTTTTGGTAACATGACAGTATTATTCCAAGTGGCCAAATCATACCAACTGTTTTCCCTAACAATTCCTTATAAAAAAGCAGTTATTCTCAATTGTATCTTGTTTTTTAATCTAAGAAATCCTCTGAGATGTATTTAATAAGACTACATTTAGCCTCTTGACCTCCAAGGCTAAATCTACTAGGGAATGTCTTGCATAAGAGAACCTAGCTCATTTAGGATACTATAAATGGCTCAGTATGACTGTAGATCGTAACGTGTATAGGGATTTTGCAGGCAAGAATGCTGGAAAGGTAAGATGGAGTCAAATCATAAGGGATCTTGAATGCAATGCTAAGGAACTTGGGCCTTTTCTTGAAATCATGTGATTTTTGAGCCCGGAAATGACATGACCAAGTTATTTTAGGGATTACTCTGGTGACCATGGTAAGAATGGATTAGAACAAGCTGAAACTAGAGGCAGACAAACTAGTAAAGAGGCTGCTACGATGGCCTCTGTTACCCCAGTCCAAGAAGTGAGAAGGGCTAAAGTGAGAGAGTAGCAGAAGGGATGAAAAAGGAGCATACCTTCAAGAGATACAATGGAGATAAAACTGACTAATTTGGAGAGTGATGGTGTTAGGGTCACTATGAGTTGAAATCGACTCAATGGCAATGGGTTTGGATTTTTGGTATGGAGAAGAAGTTTGGAGTGGTTTCCAGGTTTCTGCTTTAGGTTACTGGGAGAATAATGGTAACATTAATCAAAATAGGAAATACACATGTAAGAGACAAGTTCTTTTTGCCATTACTTCATTGGGACATGCAGTCATTCCTTTCCTTATAGGGGAAGTGGGCTCCATTTTCTGATTTTGGCACGGATAATTTCCCTCCATCCCTAAGAAAGAGGCCCTACTCAGCAGTGGAAAGCCAAGTAAAGTTTTACCCTGGGAACACAACCCATTCCACCCTGGCAGGGGAATGCTCTTCTGAACCAGTTTTCTCCATGAGTGAACTATTCTTGAGAAACAACTCTCTATCTCTTCTTCAACCATTTATGCTAAGGAAACAAAGAATTGCTCTGATCAGCTCCAAGTTCCAAAGAATTTTATTGAGGAAATACTTCGCTATTTCTAAAACATGCCATATACTTTAACATCTAGGTGAATGCTGATGCTCATGCCATTGACTTTATTTAGAATTCTCTCCTGCCTTCTCCATCTGGTGAAGTCTTCATCCCTTAAATTCTAATTCCAGTATTATCTGATTTGAAGCCATCTCACGTCAGACCCTCAGTTACAAGTTCTCACAACACTCTGACTTCTTCTGCATAGCATGAATCACAGTTATGATAAATTAGTACATTAACTACATAGTTGTTAACTTCTGAATTTTCTGGTATGTCGGAACGGCGACAGTAGCCAACTACACAACTCTTACAGAGAAGTGGGGCCAAGGAGGGTCACTCAGAAGAGTCGACCCGGCTTCAGTCTCAGGAGTTTATTTATAGTCAGTATAGCAAGCAGTGAAGCAAATAACAGAACGATGGGCTTTGGTTGAGTAACAATAAGTTTCGGGCAAGGGAGAATGGACTTCAGGTAAACAAGCCAATCAGTAACGAGACAATAGGTTTTGGAAAAACAAGTCGTGCCTAATCTCCTTCTCATTGCTGACAAGTCTCAACAGGCCCACATGCTGCACACAACATGTTGAGACTTGTCAGCGACCGGAAAGAGATCAGTGGGCCCTTGAGGGGCCGAAGTTGTCAATGGTGTATCCATATTTAAGTGGCACATAACCCCACACTGGTAGAATGTAAGCTCCGTAAGAGCAGGGACAGTGACTGTTTTGTTAATCCTTGAAACACCGTCAGATACACAGTAAGAACTCAGAGCAACCATTGTTATTACTAATTGTAAGCTTTTATGACCACTCCACTAGTTGTGAGGTACCTGAAGGCAAGAAACATGTCTTAATCACCAGCCCCTAATCCAGTGCCTAACACTGAACACGTACTCAATAAATGTCTATTAAATGAATGAAAAATTTAATTATTTGGTTCATTAATTTAAAATTTATAGAGAATTTATAAATTGAAGTATCAATGTAGTATAAAAGTAAAGATTATAGATAATCAACTTGCTGTTTTGTCCACAATGACAGCAATTTGAAGAATTGCACCTTTTCTCCTCTTTGGACAATTCCAAGTGTTTTGACAGATTGCTACAAGTTAATCTTTACTGAAGAAAATTTAAGTTCAGAAATACAGTTTTTGTTAAGAGTAGGTTGAGAAGAAATGTTTGATCTAATTACTGTCTTAAAGTAAGATTTACTTTATACAAATATAATTATCCATAAAAAATAATGCAATGAGATTTCAGTGTCTTTTGCAATTATTTGATTGAAATGAATTTCATTACAAGGCACATTTCACAAGGGTCTCATTTAGAGCATATTTCTTACCCACTGTTATTTTTATTGTGCAGTCCCTTATTTCTGATAGCTCTCTGATTATATTGCATTTCATAACTTCTAAATCCTGATTGTTTTACTCATATTTTAGCATGATAATCTTTATGCTAAATTATACATATGTGGAAAAGATTGGTCATGGTTAAGGCCAATCTGAAAGTTTCCCCAAGTGAAATGTTCTCAATTTGCTATTTTAAATTAACTTATACAGCTTAAATAACACATAATTTCAATTATTAAATAAAACCTAGTTTTTATTATATATTTCTAGATAGATACTATTGATAGATATTATTGCTAGATCCTATTGATATGTTGATAGATACTACTAACAGATATACTGCTAATAAAGATTTTAGCATTCAGATGGTGGGGAAGAATCTTTAATATTTTTTTCCTCCATACAAAAATTTATACATTCATTGTTATGTGATTTTAATTGCTCTCCCCTTACTTGACAGCACACTCCTCCCTTCCACCACTGATTCCCCAGGTCCATTCAACCAGCTCCTAACCCTCTCTGACTTGCAATCTCACCTTTGTACAGAAGCTGCCTGTTTAGTCGCTTGTATCTACTTTAGCTAAGAGGCACACTCCTCGCGAACATCACTTTATGTCCCACAGTCCAGTCCAAACCCTGTCTGAAGAGTTGGCCTTGGAAATTGTTTTAGTTCTGGGCTGTGCTTTCTGGGGTTCCTCCAGTCTCAGTTAGACCATTAAGTCTGGTCTTCTTACTAAAATTTGAGTTCTGCACTCCACCTTTCTCCTGCTCCATCAGGGACTCTCTGTTGTGTTCCCCGTCTGGGCGGCCATTAGTGGAGCCAGGCACCATCTAGTTCTTCTAGTCTCAGGCTGATGAAGTCTCTGGTTTATGTGGCCCTTTCTGTCTCTTGGGCTAATACTTTCTTTGTGCCTTTGGTGTTCTTCATTATCCTTTACTCCAGGTGGTTGGGACCAACTGATGCTTCTTAGATGGTCGTTTGCAAGCTTTTAAGACCCCAGGTGCCACTCAGCAAAGTAGGATGCAAAATATTTTCTTAATAAGCTTTGTTATGCCAGTTGACCTAGATGCCCCCTGAAAGCATGGTCCCCAAACACCTACCCCTGCTACTCTGTCCCTCAAAGTGTTTGATTGTATTCAGGAAACTTCTTAGCTTTGGTTTAGTCCAGTTGTGCTGATTTCCCCTTTAGTGTGTGCTGTCATTCCCTTCACCTAAGATAATTCTTATCTACAATCTAGTTAGTAAATAACCCTCACCCTCCCTCCCCACCCTCATAACCATCAAAGAATGCTTTCCTCTGTATTTAAACCTTTTCTTGAGTTCTTATAATAGTGGTCTTATACAATATTTGTCCTTTTGCTACTGACCAAATTCACTCAGCATAGTGAGTTCCAGCTTCCTCCAGGTTATTATAAGATGTTTGACAGCTTCATCATTGTTGCGTAGCATTCCATTGTGTGGATATACCATAATTTGTTTATCCATTCCTCCGTTGATGGGCAATTAGGTTGTTTCCATTTTTTGCTATTGTGAACAGTGCTACAATGAACATGAGTGTAAATATATCTATTTGTGTGACGGCTTTTATTTCTCTAGGATATATTCTAAGGAGCAAGATAGCTGAATCGTATGGTACTTCTATTTCTAGACTTTTAAGGAAGTGCCAAATCAATTTCCAAAGTGGTTGTACTGTTTTACATTCCCACCAACAGTGTAAAGTGCTCCCGTCTTTCCACAACCTCTCCAGCATTTATTATTTTGTGTTTTTGGATTAACGCTAGCCTCGTTGGGGTGAGATGATATCTCATTGTAGTTTTGATTTGCATTTCTCTAATAGCTAATGATTGGGAGCACTTCTTCATGTGTCTGTTAGCCGCTTGAATATCTTCTTTGGCGAAGTGCCTGTTCATATCTTTTGCCCATTTTTTAACTGGGTTATTTGTCTTTTTGTTATTGAGGTTTTGCAGTATCTTGTAGATTTTAGAGATTAGATGCTGATTGGATTTGTTGTAGCCAAAAATTTCTTCCCAGTCTGTAGGTTGTCTTTTGACTCTTTTGGTGAAGTCTTCCGATGTGCTTAAGTGTTTGATTTTTAGGAGCTCCCATTTATCTAGTCTCTCTTCTGGTGCTTCTGCATTGTTACCTAGTGTTTGTATTGTGTTTATGCCTTGGATTAGGGCTCCTAGTGTTGTCCCTATTTTTTCTTCCATGATCTTTACTGTTTTCGATTTTATATTTAAATTGTTGATCCATTTTGAGTTAGTTTTTGTGCATGGAGTGAGGTATGGGTCTTGTTTCAGTGTTTTGCAGATGGATATCCAGTTATGCCAGCACCATTTGTTAAAGAAACTGTCTTTTCCCCAGTGAATGGACTTTGGGCCTTTGTCAAATATCAGCCACTCATAGGTGGATGAAGTTATGTCTGTGTTCTCAATTCAGTTCCATTGGTCTATGTGTCTGTTGTTGTACCACTACCAGGCTGTTTTGACTACCATGGTGGTATAATAGGTTCTAAAATCAGGTAGTGTGAGGCCTCCCACTTTGTTCTTCTTGAGTAATGCTCTACTTATTCAGGGATTCTTCCATTTCCCTATGAAGTTGGTGATTTGTTTCTCCATCTCATTAAAAAATGCTGTTGGAATTTGTATCAGGATTGCATTGTATCTGTAAATTGCTTTGGGTAGAATTGACATTTTCACAGTGTTGAGTCTACCTATCTATGAGCAAGGTATGTTTTTCCACTTATGCAGGACTGTTTTGGTTTCTTGCAGTAGTGTCTTGTAGTTTTCTTTGTATAGGTCATTTAGGTCTCTGGTTAGATTTATTACTAAGTATTTTATCTACTTGGGGGCTATCGTAAATGCTGTTGATTTGGTGATTTCCTCTTCGAGGTTCTCTTTGTTGGTGTAAAGGAATCCAACTGAATTTTGTATGTTTATCTTGTATCCTGAAACTTTGCTGAAATCTTCTATTAGTTCCAGTAGTTTTCTTGTGGATTCTTTGGGGTTTTCTGTGTATAAGATCATGTCATCTGCAAATAGAGATACTTTGAATTCTTCTCTACCAATCTGGATGCGCTTTATTTCTTTTTCTAGCCTAATTGCTCTGGATAGGACCTCCAACACAATGTTGAATAAGAGTGGTGATAAAAAGCATCCTTGTCGGGTTCACGTTTTCAAGGGGAATGCTTTAGGACTCTCTCCATTTAGGATGATGTAGGCTGTTGGCTTTGTATAAATGCCCTTAATTATACTGAGGAATTTCATTCTATTCTTATTTTGTTGAGAGTTTTTATCACGACTGGGTGTTGGACTTTGTCAAATGCCTTTTCTGCATCAATTGATAAGATCATGTAGTTCTTGTCGTTTGTTTTATTTATGTAATGGATTACATTGATTGTTTTTCTAATGTTGAACCATCCCTGCATACCTGGTATAAATCCCACTTGATCATGGTGAATTATTTTTTTGATATGTTGCTGAGTTCTATTAGCTAGAATTTTGTTGAGGATTTTTGTGTCAATGTTCATGAGGGATATTGGTCTGTAATTTTCTTTTTGGGGGGATGTCTTTACCTGGTTTTGGTATCAGGGTTATGCTGGCTTCATAGAATGAAGTTGGAAGTATTCCATCCGTTTCTATGCTCTGAAATACCTTTAGTAGTAGTGGTGTTATCTCTTCTCTGAAAGTTTGGCAGAATTCTCCAGTGAAGCCATCTGGGCCAGGGCTTTTTTTTGTTGGGAGTTTTTAATTACCTTCTCAATCTCTTCTTTTGTTATGGGTTTATTTAGTTGTTCTGCCTCTATTTGTGTTAGTTTAGGTAGGTAGTGAGTTTCTAGAAATTTGTCCACTTCCTCTAGGTTTTCAGATTTGTTATAGTACAATTTTTCATAGTATTCTGTTATGATTCTTTCAGTTTCAGTTGGGTCTGTCGTGATATCACCCATCTCATTTCTTATACAGGTTATCTGCTTCCTCTCCTGTTTTTCTTTTGTCAGTTTGGCCAGTGGTTTATCAATTTTGTTGATCGTTTCAAAGAACCAGCTTTTGGTCTTGTTAACTCTTTCAGTTGTTTTTCTATTCTCTATTTCATCTAATTCTGTTCTGATCTTTATTATTGCCTTTCTTCTGGTGCCTGAGGTCTTCTTTTGCTGCTCGCTTTCTACTTGTTCCAGTTGTAGGTTAATGTTTTGATTATTACCCTTTCTTCTTTTTGGATGTGTGCATTTATTCCTATAAACTGACCTCTGAGCACTGTTTTTGCTGTATCCCAAAGGTTCTGGTAGAATGTGTTTTCATTCTTATTTGATTCTATTAATTTCTTTATTCCATCCTTAATTTCTTCTATAACCCAGTAGTTTTTGAGGAAGGTGTTATTCAGTTTCCATATGTATGATTTTTTTTCCTTGCTTTTTCTGTTATTCATTTCTACATTTATGGCTTTATGGTCAGAAAAGATGTTTTGTAGTATTTTGTTAAGGCTTGCTTTATGGCCTAATACGTGGTCTATTCTGGAGAATGTTCCAAGGGCACTGGAAAACAAAATTTACTTCACTGCTGTTGGGTGGAGCAATCAGTATATGTCTATCAGGTTGGTTGATTGTAGTATTTAGTTCTTCCATGTTTTTGTTGAGCTTCTTTCTGGATGTTCTGTCCTTCATTGAAAGTGGTGTGTTGAAATCTCCTACTACTATTGTGGAGCTCTCTGTCTCTCTTTTCAGTGCCGTTAGAGTTTGTTTTATGTATTTTGGAGCCTTGTCATTGGGTGCATAAATATTTATTATACTTATGTCCTCCTGGTGTATTGACCCTTTAATCATTATATAGTGTCCTTCCTTATCCTTTGTGGTGGATTTTACCTGAAACTCTTTTTTGTTGGAGATTAATAGTGCCACTCCTGCTCTTTTTTGATTGTTGTTTGCTTGATTTTTTTTTCATCCTTTGAGTTTTAGTTTATTTGTGTCTTTAAGTCTAAGGTGTGTCTCTTGTAGGCAGCATATAGACGGATTGTGTTTTTTAATCCGTTTAGCCACTCTCTGTCTCTTTATTGGTGCATTTAGTCCATTTACATTCAGAGTAATTATTGGTAGGTCTGGCAACTCTTTGCTGCTTCCGAACTGTCTCTCCCTCCCCCTGCCACTCAGTCTGGTTCCTCAACTCTGCCTTTGGTGTTCAGGGCTCCCAGATTGCCATACATAATAGAATCACTTGTTTTTTCAGGTCTTTGTTGTAAGAGGGTCCACAGGAAACATCTGACTACTCAGCCATCTTGGCCTTGCCCTTCTCTAATAATACTTTTACATAGAAGAAAAGTATCTAGTGAGTCTAATGCAAATATTATTTTAAAGAGAAACTAAATTTAGAGAAAAAGAGATACGTCATAATTTTCTTTGGAGATATAATATCAAATAGAAGAGGAATATACACTTAAAAATATTAACATGTTTACCTTGATTTATAAAATGATAAAGTAATAAAATGTAAAATAAACATATAAAATCATGTTTTTTGAAAATCTGAAATTATAAATAACATTAGAAATCACACTGAATTCCACAGAACAATTCATGAAAAGAAAATGAAAGTCAAGTTGACTTTCCAACCAAATGTGAGAAGGAAAAAGCATAATCAGTACTCCGAACTTTAAATGATTAATAGAATAGCTTTTTTAATCTTACAATTAATAGATAATATTATGCAAATATTATGAATTTGCAATGAAGTCACTGGTCTTGGAAAATTCTGTCGTGTGATCTCTGGCATCATTTCTACCACCAAGGCCATGTTTTCCAACTACCAACTTGTCTTCTTTGTTTCCAACTTTCACATTCCAATGGCCAGAAATTATCAGTGCATCTTGAGTGCATGTTTGATCAACTTAAGCTGCAGAAGTTGGTATAAATCTTCAGTGTCTTCATCTTCTGCCTTCGTGGTTGGTGTGTAACTTTGGAGAAAACACTCCAATCTATTGCCATCGTGTTGATTCTGACTCACAGTGACCCTAAAGGACAGAGTAGAACTACCTCATAGGGTTTCCAAAGAGCAACTGGTGGATTTGAACTGCCAACCTTTTGGTTAGCAGTGAAGCTCTTAACCACTGTGCTGCCAGGGCTCTGTAAATTTTAATAATATTCATATTAACTAGTTGACAGCATCTGTGAGAAGAGACAATGGAAAAGCTCAGTATCATCAGTTAGAACAAGACCAGGGGCTGACTGTGGAACTGACCATCAATTGCTCATATACAAGTTGAAGCTGAAAAAAATTAGAACAAGTCCACGAGAGCTAAAGTACAACCTTGAGTATATGCCACCTGAATTTGTAGACCATCTCAAGAATAGATTTGACACATTGAACATTAATGGCCAAAGACCAGACCAGTTGTGGAAGACATCAAGGATATCATACATGAGGAAAACAAGAGGTCATTAAAAAGACAGGAAAGAAAGAAAAGACCAAAATGGTTGTCAGAAGAGCTCTGAAAGTTGTTCTTAAAAGTAGAGTACCTAAAGTTAACGAAAGAAATGATGAAGCAAAAGAGCTGAACAGGAGATTTCAAAGGGTGGCTTGAGAAGATAAAGTATTATAATGAAACGTGTAAAGACCTGGAGATAGAAAACCAAAAAGGAAGAACACACTCAGCGTTTCTCAAACTGAAGGAACTGAAGAAAAAAATTCAAGCCTTGATTTGCAACACTGAAGGCTTCTACGGGGAAAATATTAAACAACGCATGGAGCATCAAAAGAAGGTGGAAGGAATATAGAGTCACTGTACCAAAAAGAATTGGTCGATGTTCAACCATTTCAGGAGGTAGCATATGATCAAGAACCGATGGTACTGAAAGAAGGGATCCAAGCTGGCAAAAAACAAGGCTCCGGGAATTGACAGAATACCAGTTGAGATGCTTCAACAAACAGATGCAGTGCTCGCTCATCTATGACAAGAAATTTGGAAGACAGAGACCTGGCCAACCATCTGGAAGAGATCTGTATTTATGCCTATTCCCAAGAAAGGTAATCCAACCAAATGTGGAAATTATCAAACAATATCATTAATATCACACCCACGTAAAATTTTGCTGAAGATCATTCAAAAGCAGTTGTAGCTGTTCATTGACAGGGAACTGCCAGAAATTCAAGCTAGATGCAGAAGACGATGTGGAACAGGGGATATCATTGCTGATGTCAGATGGATCCTGGCTGAAAGCAGAGAATACCAGAAAGATGTTTACCTGTGTTTTATTGACTATGCAAAGGCATTTGCCTATGTGGATCATAAGAAATTATGGATAACATTGACAGGAATGGAAATTCCAGAACACTTAAATTGTGTTCATAAGGAATCTATACTTAGACCAAGGGTCAGTCTTTCAGACAGAACAAGGGGATACTGCGTGGTTTAAAATCAAGAAAGACGTGTGTCAGGGTTGTATCCTTTCACCATAACTATTCAATCTGTATGCTGCACAAATAATCTGAGAAGTTGGACTATATGAAGAAGAATGGGGCATCAGGATTGGAGAAAGACTCATTAACAACCTGTGATATGCAGGTGACAGACATAACCTTGCTTGCTGAAAATGAAGAGGACTTGAAGTACTTATTTATGAAGATCAAAGACCACAGCTTTCAGTATGGATTACACCTAAACAAAAAGAAAACAAAAATCCTCACAACTGGATCAATAAGCAACATCATGGTAAATGGAAAAACTATTGAAGTTGTCAAGGATTTCATTTTACTTGGATCCACAATCAACGCCCATGGAAGAAGCAGTCAAAAATCAAATGACCCATTGCACTGGGCAAATCAGCTGCAAAAGACCTCTTTAAAGCAAAGATGTCACTTTAAGGACTAAGGTGCGCCTGACCCAAGCCATAGTGTTTTCAATTGCCTCATATGCATGTGAAAGCTGCACAATGAACAAGGATGACCAAAGAAGAACTGACGTTTTTGAATTATGGTGTTTGTCTTAGTCATCTAGTGCTGCTCTAACAGAAATACCACAAGTGGATGGATTTAACAAAGAGAAGTTTATTTTCTCACAGTCCAATACGCTACAAGTCCAAATTCAGGGCGTCAGCTCCAGGAAAAAGCTTTCTCTCTCTGTCATCTGTGGAGGAAGGTCCTTGTGATGCATCAATCTTCCTTTGGTCTGGGAGCATCTCAGTGCAGGAACCTCAGGTCCAAATGACTTGCTCTACTCCCAACACTGCTTTCTTGGAGGTATGAGGTTCCCGTGTGTCTCTGCTCACTTCTGTCTTTTATATCTCAAAAAAGATTTCATTAAGACACTATCTAATCTTGTCAACCTCATCAGCATAACTTCATCACAGTGATAGAATTTACAACACATAAGGAAATCCCGTAAGATTACACAATCATACCACACTGGGAATCATGATCCAGCCAAGCTGACAGATATTTTTGGGAGGCACAACTCAATCCATGACAGTGTTGGAGAAGAATATTGAATATACCATGGACAAATTTGTCTTGGAAGAAGTACAGCTAGAATGCTCATTAGAAACAAGGACGGCAAGACTTCATCTCACGTATTTTGGACATGTTATCAGGAGGGACTAGTCCCTGGAAAAGAACATCATGCTTGGTAAGGTTGAGAGTTTAGCTTTCACTATCATTTAAAAATTTTATTTCACTGTGGTAAAATATATAACAAAAAGTTTACCATATTAACCATTTTAAGTGTACGATTCAGTAGCATTAATTGCATTTGCAATGTTGTGCAATCCTCACCACTCTCCATTTCTAAAATGTTTTCATCACTCCAAGCAGAAATTCTGTGCCCATTAACCAGTAATTCCCTATTCCCTCCTACCCCCAGCTCCTGGTAACCCTAATCTACTTTGTGTTTCCATGAATTTGCCCATCTGGACATTTTATATCAGCAGAATCATACAATATTTGTCCTTTTGTGTCTGGCTTATTTCACTTAGCATAAAGTTTTCAAGGTTCATGCATATTGTAGCATGTATCACAACTTCTATGAATAATATTATATTATATGTATATACCACATTTTGTTTATCCATTTACCTGTTGATGGACACTTGGGCTATTTCTATCTTTTGCCTGTTGTGAATAATGTTGCCATGAGCATTGGTCTACAAGTATCTATTTGAGTCCCTGTTTCAATTCTTTTAGTTATGTATGCATGAGTGGAATTGCTGGATCATATGACAGTTTTATGTTTAATGTTTTGAGGAACCACCAAACTGTTTTCCACAGTGGCTGCACCATTTTACATTCCCACCAGCAATCCAGGAGGGTTCCAATTTCTCCACATCCTTGCCAACACTATTTTCCTGGGTTTGTTATTGTTGTTGGGTTTTTGTTTGTTTGTTTTTTATAATAGCTGTCCTAGCGAGTTTGAAGTGATACTGTGCATTTCCCTAATGACTAATGAAGTTGAACACTTCTTGATGTCCTCATTGGCCATTTGTACATCTTCTGTGAAGAAATGTCTAGTTAGATCCTTTGACCATTTTTAATTGGATTGTTTGTCTTTTTCTTTTGAGTTGTAGAAGTTCTTTACATATTCTGGATATTGAACCTTCATCAGATATATGGTTCCCAAATGTCTCCTCCCATTTTGTAGATTGTCTTTTCACTTTCTTGTGAAAGTTTTTAACTTTAGTGAAGTCCAGTTTATCTATTGTGTCTCTTGTTGCTCATGCATTTTGTATCATATCTAAGAATCCATTGCCAAATACAGGATTATGAAGCTTTATCCCTCTTTTCTTCTATGAATTTTGTGGCCTTAGCTATTTCATTTAGGTCATTGACTCACTTTTACTTAATTTTCACATGCAATTTGAGTTAGGATTCCAGGTTTATTCTTTTGCATGTGGAAATCCACTTGCTTCAGCATCATTTGTTGAAGAGACTATTCTTTCCCCCCAATGATTGGACTTGGCACCCTTGTCAAAAATCAGTTGACCATAAATGTATGTGTTGATTTCTGGATTTTCAGTTTTGTTCAATTGGTCTGTTTGTGTATCTTTATGCCCATACCACACTGTTTTGATTACTGTAGCTTTGTAATAACTTTTGAAATCAGGAAGTGTGAGTCCTGCAACTTTGCTCTTCTTTTTCAAGATTGTTTTGTCTATTCAGTGCCCCTTGCAATTCCGTATGTATTTGAACATTGGCTTTTCTATTTATGCAAAAAATGCTGTTGGAATTTTGTTAAGGATTGCATTGAATCAACAGATCACTTTGAGTTGCATTGATGCGTTAACAATATTAGCCTTCCAACGCACAAATGTAGCATGTCTTTCCATACACTTAAGTCTTCTTTAACTTGTTTCAGAAATGCTTTGTAGTTTTCAGTGTACAAGTCTTCACACTGGCTAAATTTATTCCTAGGTTTTTTGTTTTTTTAGGTGCTGTTGTAAATTGAATTGTTTACTTAGTTTCCTTTTCAGCTTGCTTGTTGCTGGTGTATAAAAATATGACTGATTTTTGTGTGTTGATCCTGTACCCTGCAACTTTGCTGAATTTGTTTATTATTTCTAGTAGCTATCTTGTGGATTCTTTGGATTTTGTAAATATAGGATCATGTCATCTATTAATAGAGATAGTTTTCATTCTTCTTTTCCAATTTGGATGCCTTTTATTTCTTTTTCTTGCCTAATTGCTCGGGTCTTAATAGACCAAATAATTTGGCTTTATCAAAATAATTTTTTGAATCAAGAACAAAAGTGTTAGATTATTTAAATTTTTTATTATTTGTGCCTAAAATCAACTAAATCTTAAAAACTAAATCATGATTTTGAAAAAAGTATGTGATGTATCAATGTCTTCTGGGCCTTAAAAGACCTTTATTTTTGCTTTACTCTGCCACCAACAACATGACACTCTTAGAGCTCAAGAATGAATGTATTAGTAAGTATGTTTTGGGCTACAAAGAACAGGCTTCTGAGTAAAAATAACTTTTTAAAATAGTATTTATATTGTTGCCTGTAGTGAAGTATTAATGTAAACAGTTCCAACAGCTTAACTGATTTTATCAAAGACCTCAAGTTTGTCCATCTTTCCATACCACTATCCCCAATATGCTGGCTTTCATCCTTGGACTTTTCATTCTTTTGATTTACATCCATGGTTCCATAATGCCTGCTGCAACTCCAGACATCACATTCTCACCCAACCATGGCAAAGAGAGGAAGAAAGGGTAACAGGGAAAAAGGATCTCATGCTTTACCCTCTACTCTTTTTAAATAAAGGAGGAAAATGTTTCTCAGAATCTCCCCCAAAAGATTCCTCTTCCTATTCTAGTTACCAGAACCAGGTCATATGCCCATGTACTAGATGCCAAGGAGGTTTGGGGGGTGACTGTTATGGATTGAATTGTGTCCTCAAAAAATATGTGTTGTAAATCCTAACCTCTATGCCTGTGGTTATAATCCCATTTGAGAATTTTTTTCTTTCAATGTTTTATAGATGTCATCCATTTGCCTTCTTGCCTGCATGGTTTCTGCCAAATAATCCAAGTTTAGTCTTATTGTTTCTCCTCTGTACGTGACTTTTTGTTTTTCTCGAGCTACTCTCAGGATTGTTTGTTTGTCTTTGGTTTTAGTGGGTGTGATTATGATATGCCTTGGTGATTTTCTTTTAGGGTATATCCTAAATGGGGTTCACCGAGCTTCTTGGATGGTCAGCTTTTCATCTTTTATGATACTGGGGAAGTTTTCTGTCAGCAGTTCTTCAATGATCCTCTCTGGGTTTTCTGTTTTCTCCCCCTGTTCTGGAATTCTGATCACTCTCAGATTTTTGCTTTTGATTGTATCCCACATAATTCTCAGGGTTTCTTCATTTTTCTTTGTTCTTTTTTCTGATTTTTCCTCAGAGTTGTAGCCAAGTGTTTGTCTTCAATTTCGCTGATCCTGTCTTCCATCGTTTCAAACCTGCTCCTCAGCCCTTCTGTGACACTGTCCATTTCTGAAATCTTGTTTATCTTTTGGATTTCTAGTTGTTATTTTTGTATGATTTCTAGTTGTGAATTTATTTTGGCATTTTGTTCTTGTATTATTTTCCTGAATGCTTCCATTTTTTTGTCTGTATTATCCATGAATTTGTCTATTTTTTCCTCATTTTTGTCTGCTTTTTGCTTCAACTCTTGCATAGCTCTGAATATTAGAGATTTGAATTCCCTATCAGGTAGTTCTAGTGCCTTTTTCCTCTACTGGAAAATCATCTGGTGTTTTATTTTGGATGCCTACTGGAACCATCTTGTCCTGTTTTTGTGTATGTTTTGATATTGACTGCTATCTTCAGGGCATTCAGTAGTTATTTTTCTCATTTATTGATTGTAGATTTGTTTGTTTTGTCCCGCTTTTTTGTTTTATTTGGTTATATCTGAGCAGGCGGGCTATGTGTTCTTTGTTGTTTGCTTGTCTGTAGGCATGATACTTTTCACCTCTTTGTCCAATGGGCAGGGTCACTCAGGTATGGTACAGCAGGGCAGGTCCAGCTAAAGGGGAGTTGCTGGGATGGTTGTTGGCCAACAGGACGGGCTGGGAATCAGTGTAGGGCAGATTCCAGTAGGCTGTGCCTATGCAGTTGTTCTGGCTTCTGCTGGAAGCTCCATGAAGCTGCTTTCTCATACCCTCTGTTTGCTAATCTCCAATAAGAGTCCAAGATGACAGATCCTTGCTATGGTAGCTGATAGGGGACCTCTTCGTGTATCTCTCCTTGCTCTCTGTTCTCTGTTAGTTTCTTATTCCATTCAGTGCTTGGCCAAGTTCTTTGTCTCTTCATTTGATGTTTAGAGTTTCAGGATTGGCTTGTGTCTCTGTTTGACTTAGTTTTTTGGTTCTTTGCTGTGGAGGGACAGCATGGTTCTTCTGTCTATAGCACCATGTTGCCTGGAAGTCCTAAGTGTCACATATTTAAAAGAAAAAACTAATCCTAAGAAAGTACTCAAAATATGTAACAGCTTAATACAAATTACATATTTTAAATGTTTATTCTAATAATTTAAATCTTATGAAGAGAAACATCTTAATTAATAAGGATTCACAACTTGGTCTGAAAAATTAAGTCTGCCTAATATCATCTGATGTAATAATAATAATAGCTGTTTTATCTGGTTGCGTATCTTTATGGAAGAAGCCAGAAAACCAGTTTTGCTTTGTTGTTGTTTTTAAGGGGAAATTTAATTTAAATGATAGAGTATACATGAAAATCATAGCTTTGATATTGGTTTAAGATATAGTAATGATGTCCTAGAGAAATAAGAGCCATCACACAAATAGACATATGCACACCCATGTTCATTGCAACATTGTTCACAATAGCAAAAAGATGGAAACAACCTAGGTGCCCATCAGTAGATGAATGGATTAACAAATTATGGTACATACATACAATGGAATACCATGCAACAATAAAGAACAATGATGAATCTGTGAAACATCTCACAACATGGATGAATCTGGAAGGTATTATGCTGAGTGAAATTAGTCAGTCACAAAAGGACAAATATTGTATGAGTCCACTATTATAAGACCTCAACAAAAGGTTTAAACACAGAAAAAATCATTCTTTGGTGGTTACGAGGGTGGGGAGGGAGGGAGAGGGGAATTCACTAACTAGACAGTAGACAAGGTTCATCTTCGGTGAAAGGAAGGGCAACACATAACACAGGGGAGGTCAGCACAACTGGACCAAGGCAAAAGCTAAGAAGTTTCCTGAACACATCCAAAAACTAAGGAACAGAATAGTTGGAGCTGGGGCCTGGGGACCATAGTTTTTGGGGACATCTTGGTCAATTGACATAACAAGGTGTATTAAGAAAATGTTCTGCATCCCATTTTGGTGAGTAGTGTCTGGGGTCTTAAAAACTTGCCAGCAGCCATCTAAGACGCATCAATTGGTCCCATCCCATTTGGAGCAAAGGAGAACGAAGAAAACCAAAGACACAAGGAAAATATTAGCCCAAGAGACTAAAGAACCACGTAACCAGAAACTCCACCAGCTGAGACCAGAAGAACTAGATGGTGCCCATCTACCACAAAGATCGCCCTGACAGGGAACATAACAGGGAGTTCTGGACAGAGCGGGAGAAAAGTGTGCAGCAGAATTCAAATTCACATAAAAAGACCAGACTTAGTGGTCTGACAGAGACTGGAGGAACCCCTGAAACTATAGCCCCCCAGATGCTCTGTTAACCCAGAGCTGAAATCATTCTTGAAGCCCACTCTTCAGGCAAAGATTAGATATGACTATACAACAAAAAGTAATACACGTGAGGAGTGTGCTTCTTAGTTTAATCAGATACACGAGACCAAATGGGCAGCTCCTCTCCGGAGGCAGGATGAGAAGGTAGGAAGGGACAGGAACTGGTTGAATGGACACAGGGAACCCAGGATAGAAAGGGAGAGGGTGCTGTCACATTGTGGGGATTTCAAATAATGTCACAAAACAATATACATATAATTTTTTGTGTGAGAAGGTAACTTGAGCTGTAAACTTTCACTTAAATCAGAATAAAAATAAAAAGATATAGTAATGACCAGGGGAGAATTTTTATATAAAATATTGGATCATAGAAATTGTTTTATTTTCGATCAGGCACTAGGTTTTTAATCTTTTTTCTGGTTTGTAAAGATATAAGTTTATATTTCTTTATAAAGAGGTGTTCCAGTAGTTGAGTTTTTAAAGTATGTCAATTTCTGGACCATCTAGTCTTTATTACCTGTGCTGTAAAGAAAAGCTCTTTCTTTCAAACAGTTTATGATACGAGGTTTATTTTAAGGGACAGATTATTAACAAGGAAGTGATAATGTGGTAACATTGGCAGGTATAAACTGAAAAATACAAATGTCCATTAAACATAGGACACAAGTTAAGTAGAGTGAAGAGACACTATATTCTCTCCCTAAGTTTCAATAAGAGATATCAGGCAGTAAAAACCAAGAGATTTCCAGTTCTTGTGCCACAAATAGCCACTAATTAGAAAGATTGTTTGAGCACACTTCAAAGACAAGTTAAAAGCTGGAATGCATAAGCTCATGCCAAAAATTCGCAGAATCCTGCAAGAGTCAGCAAACCCAAGTTACTGCACTGGAAATTTGTGGAGAGACAACAATCCTACCAACTTTATGTGGCTTCTGAGGTAATTGGACATTTAAATAGATAAAGCTCCTGAATCTGATAAAAAGAAAATCATAGATTGTACAATTTTATCAGAGTGACAGATGCACCAAGGTATTACATTATTTTCCATCATTGCTCCAGCGGGAATCTTTTTCCAGATCCGTAACTGGATAAATGATACAAAGTCATTGCTTGATAGTAAGGACTTGATTTTTATAAATGCAACTAAAATGACAATATTTAGAGCAAATGTCTCTGGATTCCAGTAACATGTATCATGCATCCCAAGAAATAAGGATATCTAATAGTACATAACTATAAAGTGTTATCTAGTGGCCATCCTCTAGTAATAAAGATTCTCAGTCCTTAATTTATTGGTCATATCTGTATTCAAGGAGTTGAAAATTTAAATATTTTTAGGGATCAGGCAGGTATTATAAACTCATACAGCCATCTAAATGTAAAGCTTTAAAGATTGGTATAGACCAGAAGTCAACAAACGATGGCCAGCAGTTCAAATCTGGTTCTGTTTTTATAAATAAAGCTTTACCAGAACACAGCAATGCCCATGAGCTAGCATACCAGCTACGGCTGCTTTTGTGCTGCAAGGGTGGACCTGAGTCGTTGAGACAGAGACTGTATGAACCACAGAGCCTAAAACATTTCCTATCTGGCTTTTTACAGAAAAAAAATAATTGCCAATCTCTGGTGGAAGCCCTGGTGGTGTAGTGGTTAAGAGCTATGGCTGCCAACCAAAAGGTCTGCAGTTTGAATCCACCAGCTGCTCCATGGAAAGTCTATGGGGCAGTTCTACTCTGTCCTATAGGGTCGCTATGAGTCAGAATCGACTTGACGATAACACGTTTGTTTTTTGTTTTGGTTTGGTAAAAACTATAGTGAGCTGCAGAGCGCATACGTTTCATTAAAACATTCATATTTAAACAATGGTTTGACTAAATAGGCCAGATTCAGATCGCTGGCCAGTGCTGGGAAAGAAGACAAAGATCCTATCTCAGCCCTGTCACTAACTTTTTGTGTGACTTTCAGCAAGTCACCAACCCTCCATTAGTAAGAAGTAAGAGTTCTCCTTTACTGAACTTGTAGTACATAAGGCCAAATGGCAAAAACTAACATGGTTTTTAAGGGAAATGTCATGTCCAAAACAGTCATAAAAGCGAAGAGAACCTGAAGTGAATACTGGATGCTGAGGTGCAGAGCCTAACTGGTCAAAATTTCAAGCAGAAAATGAAGTGATCTGATCAAACTTAAATACCCATAATAAGAAACTTAAATATACCTATGCCTGTGTTTTCATTTTTTAAATTTGCCTATGTTTTCATGGAATAGGATGGACAAAAACTCATTTCTTCATCTGTAGAAAGAGAAGTTTCTTAAAGTGTTCTCCTACTCTAAGAAATGTCCTGCCAGTAAGAAAAAGAAATTATTTCTTTGTCACATAAACAGGAAATAGTCTACATTATTTCCATCTGTTAGGAAATCACAATGAACATTTGTATATTTTATCTAAAAAGTCTTGCCAATAAGAAGTCTATTTTAACATTTCTCTTCAACAAAAGTTGCCAATTATACTGGCCATCTGAAAATTTTTTTAAATTGTAAAATACATATAAGTCCTTAGGAAAACTTTAGGAAATACTGGGTTAGACAATCTCTTAAATTATAATTAAGTAGGCAAGTTTTTCCTAAATATTTTAATAGCTAAGTCTTATAAAGCACTTACCACTTGTCAGGCACCATTTACATACTTACATGAACTATTTTAATCATCACAATAACCCTATGATGTAGAGATCCTTAATATCATCCTCATATTACATAGTAGAAAAGTGTAAAGATATGATTTAGTTTGTTCATGGTTAAACAGGTAGTGAATGGTAGAATCGAGATTCAGACACAGGTAGTCTGAATCCAGAGTCCATGCTCTTAACTACTCTATATACTGGTCAATAGAAAGTTTTGTCTGTATATTTCAGATAACCAGGGAAGTAGAAAAAAAAAAAAACTTACCTAAACATTTCACCTAAAATTTCTTTTATTGTTTTAATAAAAAGAATCTATCATTTTTAATGTCAGAAAGTTAGCTTAACGCAAGTTTTAGATATCCAGGGGCTGGTGAACTTCGGCCATATCTTCCTTTATCTACCATGCATATTCCATAATAAGTGAGTCAATATATGTTCCTTGCAGTATTCATTAAAACAGGCCTATCAGGATATCTGCTTGACAACTGTTAATTAATTGTTGTTGTCTGCTTGGCAACAGTAATTAATTGTAGATACCTGATAGAAATAGAGCAGTTTGTTGTTTTAAATATTCAATTTTCTCACTAGGGAAGAACCATTCATTCATGCATGTATGAATGTCTTCATTTAACAAACACTGGTTGAGAAGCTATTCACTCTGTGAATAAGGTTGGCGAGCAAGTCCCTTGCTCTGATGGAACTTAGATCTCATAGGAGGAGACAAAGAATTTAATTAGCAAGCAAACAAATAAAAAACGAGATGATTTTAGTGGTAAGTGTTAAGAAGAAGATAAAACAGGGTAATATGTATAATATGTTGTTGTTGTCAGCTGCCATGGAGTCAATTACGACTCATAGCGACCCAATGTGAAAGATGGAAAATGTAAGAAATCATATAGGAAAGACAACTTCAAAAATGGAAGTAAGAATGTAATGATAAACTTTGGTGTTAGTAATTAAAAGCTGATGGAAACTAGGGTTATAATGGAGGATGGACAATCTGAGGAGGAGACATTTGAGTTGAGATGAAGAAAAGGAGCCAGCTATGAGAAGATTTATAGGCAAAACATCCTAGGCAGGAGAAACAGCAACAATAAAAGTGACAATCAGAAATTTTACACATTTGCACAATATTTATGGATATGATATGATGATAGGTTGGTAAATATTATTTAATATAACTGATTTCACTAGATCTCACTCCTTCAGATAAGTAAGTAGACAAATGAATCTAAACAATCTATAGAACATTTGGTTCCGACAGATGGAGATCGATTTGTCAGCATTACTGATAGAGACTGTGACCCAAACCTGTGCTAATATATGCTCCTTGACCTGTGGTGGTGATCATGTTTTTAGAGTCAACTAGTTACAAGGGGAATCACATTAGTTGAACTCTTGAGTAGTGGCAGATAGATAAACCCTAGACCCACATGTGCTTACTATAAAGAAGAATGAGCAGAGCAAATGAATGCATCTCTCAAATAAGTTAGCTTGAATACCATAAAGGCAGACCACCTGGAAACCTACCTAGTAGAGTAAGGTGGTAGACAAATTGTGCTAAGATTCTCATCCCCCACTAATCAATAAGTGGAGGAAAGAAAGGCTGGAAGTATTACTCTAGCACAGTGGTTCTCTACCAGAGCCACTCCTTGGAAACCCTGTGGGCCAGTTCTACTCTGTCCTATAGGGTCACGATGAGTCGGAATTGACTCAACAGCAATGGGTTTGGTTTGGTTTGGAGACATTTTGAGTGTGCCAACTAGTGGTCTGCTAGTGGAATCTGGTAGGTAGAAACCAGGGTGCTAAACATACTACAATGCACAAGTTAGCCCCAACAGCAGAGACTTACCAAAACCAAACCTATTGCCATCAAGTGAATTCCAACTCACGCCCCAAATATCAATAGTGCGGAGGTTGAGAAACCCTGCATTCTGGAAGTCACTTTACAGAATCATAAGGGTAAGAGCAATAGGGTTTCCTGCAACAAACTCTAATGGGAATTTTTAGAGTTTCTTTACATTAGATAAAAATTTTTTACATCCTTTCAGGATACATCTTAGTATTGTGAACTTAATCTATAATCTCAGAAAAACCTCAACTTCAGAAATACTCTTTCAGTATTTTCGTTGTTCCTTTTTGCATGTGCAAATATAAGTGATCCACATGACAAGCTTCTCCAAGACTAAGGTCAAATGTCTTGAAGATTTCTGTAATACTGAACTGCTTATTGTTCTTTCTTCTGAGCTTCTATGGTAATCTATGTTGTTGTTGTGTGCTGTCGAGTCAATTTTGACCCATAGAAACCCTATAGGACAGAGTAGAACTGCCCCATAGAGTTTCCTTTGCTGAAATCTTTACTGGAACAGACCACTGGATCTTTTCTCTTGTGGAACTGCTGGCGGCTTCAAACCGCCTACTTTTTGGTTAGCAGCTGAGCTCTTAACCATTGTACCACCAGAGCTTCTTATGGTAATCTGTATATACTTATATGCTCGTATTTATCACCCTATGAAGTTATTATTCACTTAAAGGTCATTCCCACTTAGAAAATAAGTCATTCGGAGTAAAGACTATGTATGATGTGCTAAACACCCTGCAATGTATATGATAGATAGCCCCCTACACTGAGGAATTAATTGGCCCAAAATGTCAACAGTGCTGAGGTTGAGAAATCTTGCATCCAGGAAATCTTTGTAAGTCCAGTGCACAATGTGGTGCCTGCCGTAAAGGAGCACAAACTGTTATGTGAACGAATGCTCACAAAGAACATCACAAACATAAAAATACCACGACTTCTACTTTATTTTTCTGACAGTTTTTTATTTGTTTGTGTCCTGATCAAGTTAAAAAACCTACTACAGATGTTCATTGAAAAGAAACATTTTTTTTGAAAATTTGACATAATATAGTTTAGCAGCTAGCACATGAACAAGAAAGGCAATAGACTATGTTACAGATGATCTAAAATTTGGTGCATTAGTGAAGGCAGTCAATTTTAAAGGTGTAAAATGTAAGAAATCATATTGGCATGAAATCTTCAAAAGCAGAACTAAGAATGCAATAATTTTAAAAGTATAAAACATAAAACATCATATTAGAAAGACAACTTCAAAAATGGAAGTAAGAATATAATGATGGAAGGAAACTATGGTGACAGTAATTAAAAATTGGTGAAAACTAGGGTCATAAAAATAAAATGAAATAAAATTAAAGTAGAAGGAAAGGTATTTTAAGAAGCAGAATTTATGTTGTTGTTGTTAGAGGCCATTGAGTTGGCTCCTGCTCATAGCAACCTCACATCTAACAGAAGAAAACATTGCCTAATCCCTCGCCATCCTCACATTTGTTACTATATTTGAGTCCGTTGTTGCAGTCACTATGTCAGTCCATCTCATTGAGGATCTCCTTCTTTTTCACTGACCCACTGCTTTACCAAACATAAGGTCTTTTTCCAGTGATTGGGCCTTCCTGATGACATCCAAGGTAAACAAGACAAAGTCTGACCATCTTCGCGTCTAAGGAAATAGTTCAGAAAACCCCACTGGAAAACTTTTTTTTCCACCAGAGCAAGCAAAAGGAGAAGTATTGCAACGAGTGGTAGGAAACTATGTCATAGATCTGCCAAGAAGTAAGGCAGCTGTTGTCCTTACAATACTGGGCGAGGTTTCACAATGATATCTGAACTGCTGGTGGTTCCACACCGGCCCTTCTGGGCATCTTGAAACATATTTTAAGATCTGGATGGGGAAAGGGGTCAAATACATATGAAAAAACAAACAATTCAAGAAAGTAAGTGTTGAATGCCAGGTAAAATGTGGAAACAGAAGCAAACAGCACATGAGTTAAAAAAGAGAAATCATCTTCAAGTAGAATGTGTAAGAAGTGTCACTTCTTTATTTCTTAAATGTTTATTTCCAGCCAAGACTTTTTACCTGAGTTCTGGAAACACATACAGTCACACACACACACACACACACACACACACACACACACTACAGATGTTTTCCCCAATATGGGTATCTTACATTCACCTCAAAGCCAATACAGTATTTAAAATAGAATTCTTTACATCCCAACCTGTTTATTCTCTTCCTATATTCCCACAATGCTAATTAATTCCTTCCTCCCACATATAGGAAACTGCTCTTCTCAAATTGCCACTAACTTCCATATTGTCAAAACCCAATGATAAATTCTCAGACCTATCAACAGATGCTCACAATTTGTCCTTCCTCTACCTTGAAACACCTTCTTTACCTGGCTTCCAGAACGAAACAAATTCTTCTGTTTTTTTTTCCTATGTCCCTAAGCACGCCTCAGTGTTCTTTGTTGGCTCATCCTCATCTCCCTTAGACGTATTCTCCTCTCCGTCTACACTCATCCCATTGGTTATCTCGTACTCTCAAGACTCCATATGCCATCTGTATAATGGCTACATTCAAATGATATGTCTTTCCTGGGCCTCTTTGCCTTTCCATCCCTCCCTACCAACCCCCACCCCCACACACATACACATAGGCACTGGAATTTAATGTTCTAGGCAAGAATTTTTGCCTGTTTTGTTCACTGTTGTACCCCGGGCCCCAGAAGATTGCCTGGCACATAATAATCTCTCTGCAACAGTTACTGAGTGAAGAAATGGCACACACGTGTTTGCATTTCTGAATGTCAGATCCTGTCTGTAATACAGTGATATTTCATGTAATGCTCATAAAAGCTTTGTAAGATAATTACTATATCTATTGTAGATATAAAGAAGCTAAAATTTATAAGATTTGAGTCAATGATACCTTCAGAATTTCTGTATAGGCAGGACTTAAGGACAGCATTCTAGCTAATGGGGAGATAAAGAACTTAAAACTCAGAAAAATATTATCTTTTCTTACGTTGTATTTTCTTGAGAGTGGCTTGAGGAATGTTGATTGTATCTGTGGTATGCTAGGGCACCTTCGCCTTTATCATCAACTCTTGCCCAAGGTTTTCAATTATTAACAGCAGTGGCAGCATTTGAGCTTATAGGTTTTGGAGATTATTAAGTACAACAGTTTGTCTATATTGAAAGTTGATTTAGAAGAGTAATAAAGGGTAAGACTGAGCATGAAATTGGGCCTTATTCTGGGATTTTAGGATGCTTTTCTAAGAATTGGGTTAATCCATTGGTTCCCAAACTTGTAGAGATTGCTAAAAAGATAACTCACGGGTCTCCACCCTATTCCTCTTACTGGTATAGATACTAACAAGCTCTCGAGGTTTTTGTTAAACAGCCAGCCCTGTAGTCCAGCTATTGACTGGCATTTGGAAATCAATGCTGTAGATCATGGTAAGCTACTAAAGGTTTTCAGATGGCAGTTTGCATTCAATTCTGTGTATTTGCAATTTACTTTTTGCTGAAGAGGTCCCCTATTTTTGTTCACTGTACAATCAGGTAAATCTGACAGGGGATGGGTAGAATGTCTTTCGAAGCAATGTGTCATGCACTGCCTCACAATAGTATTTTTCTCCATCTGTTATAGGTCAATGCACAAACTGGCCCAGTTGGAAAGACTTGACCTAGGCAATAATGAATTCAGTGAGCTGGTAAGCAGATGCATTTTCTAAACTTGATCAATATGCCACAGGAGATTATCTCTTTTGTTCTCTCTTTGTAACCCCAGCTATTAAATCATCAACTGCATAGTTGCATTTGCTAAATATAAAAAACACAATAAAGTCTGGAAGTTAAAGGGATTGTTTGACAATATATTGAGCCACAGAGCAATGGAAAATTTTTGGATTCACTAATAATAATGGGGTAAACCCATTGCTGTCTGGTGGATTCTAACTCATGGTGACCCCATGTGTGCATAGCAGAGCTGGTCCATAGGGTCTCCCAAGTCACCTCTGGGTGGGTTCGAGCAGTCAACCTTTCAGCTAGTAGTCGAGCTCTTAACCGTTTGCACCATTTTAATGTGCACGTACAGTATCTAAGAAGTCATCATCCAGAAACAATTTTCATTTGTTTGAACTCCCAGTATTCCATGCTAGTCACAAAGTCTCTTTTCCCATATTTTTGCCATTGTCGTGGGAGCCTTTATTTGATAATGCTCAGTTATTTGGAGGGTATGATTATGGAACTTCACATTTCTAATGTTTTTTCACTTTTAATCAAATGTCTGGGTGTTATTAGTCATATGTGTGTCATTTTTCGGACAGTGACAACTTTTAATGAGACAATGAGATGATTTGCTCTGATAAAAGGCCTCTAGAAACAATGCCATGTGGGGGGCAAATTCCATTCTGTAGCTAGATATTGACACTTAGGAGGTTATCATTAGATGATTCATTTTGTGTGACATGGTAAAGAGACAAATATGGAGAGTAGATGACAATAAGTAAACAAAACTTAGATATGAAAACCCAATGAGAACAGATGTTTGCTTACTTGAGAAACAATGTAAATATCCCCGATAAGGTATGAAATAGAAAGATCTACTTATGGATGCCTTTGTAATAATGGAAAATTCTAAACAAAAGGAATTACCTCATGTCTCTAATAGCAACAACCAACAGAAGATATTGTGCAAAGTTCTAGGAATCTAAGAGTCTTTAAAGTTTTTTTAATTTTTTTTTTTAATTCTGTTTCTTTCATGGATTACCTTGTTGAATATAAAATCAGCAAATGTTCAGTTAAGCAAATTTAGAAAGTTAAAAGATGTGTAAAAATATTTTTAAAAAACCCTGTAATCTCATCCCTTATATTACCATTATTAATATTTTGTGGTATATCCGTTTTCCTCCTTTTTTTTTTTATAAGAGCCAAAGAGTATTATCTGGAGTTGAGTCAGAGATGGGACACTATTAGGTTGATGTGTGGAGCTGGATCACATCAACGCCTAAAGCCCCCTGTGTTCTCTGGGCAGAGCAGCCTTTTAACTGTTAGAGAATAATCAGGAACTTCCCAACTGTGGTAGAATTGCCAGGGACACTGAAACAGAACAGATTATTTAATTGTTAATAAGCCCAGAAACCCTATGGTAGGTATATCTTTAAGGTACATATAGATTTATTCAATAAACTAAGTGTCCCTAAAGGGCCTAAACTAGAGGAGGAAATAATAAAGCCCCCAAAAGCAAGTCACCCTAAGTGAGAAGAAGACTCACAAATCCAAAATGAATCAGGTTGAATATTAGAGCCTGGAAGATGCTGGGATTGGTGGATCCAGAAACAGTGTGAAGTCATGACTGATCATTCCTAATCCAACCTCGGCTCTCAACTCCCAACCTCCCTTACTGTCTCTCTTGAGGGCTGTGGTATAAAAAAACTGTCACTTAGAGCCCCAACAACTCTGCTATGGGAGCCTCCATCAAAAGTGTCACTCATGAGAAGCAAAATGAACTTTCCTGCAAGCCATAAAGAGAGAAGAGCTGAGCTCAGAGGAGGCTAGCAGCAGACTAGGCAATGGTCTGTGGATGATTTAGAGTTCAGGAATTCAGAGGAAGAGGGCGACAGCCTCGGCAGCAACACAGTGACAGTGGTGATATGAGAGGAAGACAGGGATTATAAAGATCATTAGAATAGCACTTCTGGTTAGGTGGTCGGCTCCCCTACCCACCCCCCCCCACAAAGGGACTTCTCAAAGGAATAATTGTCAGGGGAGATCCCAGGAAGCACCCAATCTCCTGATCTCCTTCTATTCAAATTGGAGGAAGGTCAGAGAAATGAGATTTGAAATTTTAATGTAAATACGACATAGTACATACTGGTTAGATGTGTCTATATATAGATGTTTCTACTGACCAAATCAGAATCATAGTGTGCATTCTATTTTGTAAGATTCCTTACAGGCGTTATAAATTATAAGATTTCTTTGCAGTTGAATTAGGAAGACTGTCAAATAAAAGCTACCAAATAATGAATTAAAACCCAAATTTATGAGAAAAAAATAAAATCATAGAGGCTTGGCATCTCATTCTGCCAAATCTGATATATGTATAAAAGAATATATGTAAGTTGAGAAACATAATAAAATGTGGCCTGTGACCCCCCCACCACCATGGTCTTATGAACTAGAATGTTGACAGTCATACTGCAGCTAATTGTATTACTCATCCTCAGAGGTAACACAATTCTGAATTTTGTGTTTAACACTCCCTTACTTTTCTTTATAGTTTTACCACATTTTTATGTGTCTCTGACCTTCCTCCAGTGTGAATAGCAGGAGATCAGGAAATTGGGTCTTTTCTGGGGTCCCCCCCCAATTGTTCCTTAACGGAGTCCCTTTGTGGGGAATGGGGGCTAGAGGAACCTGCTACGTAACCAAAGATACTACTCCAATGCCCATTATAATCCCTGTCTTCCTCTCCTATCACCATTGTCACCGGATTGCTGCCCAAGCCGCTGCCTTCCTCCTCTGAATTCCTAAACTCTAAATCATCCACAGACCATTGCCCAGTATGCTGTTACCCTCCTCTGGGCTCTTCTCTTCTCTCATTCTGGCTTGCAGAAAAGTTCATTTTGCTTCTTGTGAGTGACTCTTTGGAGTGTTTTGAAAGAAGTATGACCAGAATGCTCCTTAGAAGCAAGGATGGCAAGACTTCATCCCACAAACTTTGGACATGTTATCAGGAGGGATCAGTCCCTGGAGAAGGACATCATGCTTGGTAAAATAGAGGGTCAGCAAAGAAGGGGAAGACCCTCAACAGGATGGACTGACACAGTGGCTGCAACAATGGACTTAAGCATAACAGTGATTGTGAGGATGGTGCAGGACTGGGCAGTGTTTTGTTCTGTTGTACATAGGGTTGCTATGAGTTAGAACCAACTAGATAGCACCTAACAACAACAACAATCTGTATCCCTAA
Organism: Dugong dugon; assembly: GCA_030035585.1. Taxonomy (NCBI): domain Eukaryota; kingdom Metazoa; phylum Chordata; class Mammalia; order Sirenia; family Dugongidae; genus Dugong; species Dugong dugon. The sequence goes on from CM057462.1 coordinate 99,453,503, forward strand.
ACATTATGTTTTTCACTTTTCTTGTTCTTGAGTGTTCCAAAAATGTGACTATATCACATTTTTCTCTTTGTGGACAATTTTTTATTTTTTGTCCAGTGTTTTAGTATTACAAACGTTGTTATGAATATTCTTATAAGTGTGCACCTGCAAGAGTTTCTCTGGGGCATATATTTGAAGTGGGATTTCCTGGTCTTAAGTTATACATGTTCAATTATAAAAATGACATTTTTTTTTTCAAAATAGTTGTACCCGTTTACCAGCAATGTGTAAGAATTCTCATGCTTCACATCCTCACCAACAGTTCATATTGTCAGTCTTCTTTTTTTTTTTTTGCCAGTATCAGAAAAAACCTGTTACCGTCGAGCTGATTCTGACTCATAACAGCCTTATAGGACACAGTAGAAGTGTCCCATAGGGTTTCCAAGGAGCAGCTGGTGTATTCCAACGGCTGACCTTTTGGTTAGTGGCCAGGTTCTTAACCACTGCGCCACCAGGGCTCCTTTGCCGATATGATGGCAGTAAAATTGTATCTCATTATGATCTTAATTTGTATATCCTTAATTTTTAATAAAATTGATGGTTTTACCATATATTTGTGTCAACTTGTTTCCTATTCTGTGAAATGCCTATCCATGCATTTGTGCCCATTTTTCTACTGGCTGTCTTTTTCTTGTTGATTTACAAGAATATTTTATTATCTTTTATTCTAAATACTAATCCTTTGTTGGTTATACCTACTACATATATCTCTTCCCAGTCTCTGGAGCATCTTTTTAGTCCTTCATTGTGTCTTTGGATGAACAGAGTATAATACAGAAGTAATATAATCAAATGTGTAAAATTGTTTATGTTGTCTTAGCTTCCTAGGGCTGCAGTAACAAAATACCACAGAGCAGGTGGTTTTAAAAAACAGAAATGTATTATCTCATGATTCTGCAGGCTAGAAGTCCAAATGAGGGTATTGACCATGTTGATTCCTTGTGAGGATTCTGAGAGAGTACTCTTCCATGCTGCTCTCCTAGCTTCTAGTTGTTGCAGGCAATCTTTGGCATTCCTTTGCTGCTTCTAGATCTATCTTCACACTGCACCTTCTCCTTGTGTGTGATTCTGTCTCTTCTCCCCTTTTATAAGACACCACTCAGAAGAAATTAGGACCCCCTATCCTCCAGTATGACCTTATTAATTTTTATGATGACATCAAAGAAAAATTCTATATCCAAACAAGGTCACATTCACCAGTACAGGGGATGGGACCTCAACATTTCTTTTGTGGGACTACAGTCAATCCATAACATATCTAGCACATTTTGCATCTTGTTTAAGAAGTCCCTTCCCTCCTCATAGTCAAAAAGATCTTTTCAGATTTTTTTTTCTAAAAGTTTCAAGATTTCATTTCTCATAATCGAGTTTATTTTCATCTGGGCTTACTGTTTTATATATCGTGCAGTATTATTTTTTCTTAACAGTTTTTCAAGTAACATTTATGAAGCAGTCCTTCCTTTCCACATGAATGTGACTGTCACCTCTAAGAATATATGGTTTCCATTCATTCATAGGTTAGTTTCTGGGCTCTCCTTTCTTCACTGGACGGTTTAACTATCAGAGTGCCAAACCCATGCTGTCTTAATTAGCACAAATAATAAGTCTTGATCACTGACAGGACAAGTCTATTCAATTTAGGCACCTAGACATTTAATTCTCATATGAATTTTAGAAACGGTCTATCAAATTTCTCAAAAGGGAAAAACTTTTTCGGATTTGATTTGGAAACTCATTTATTCTATAAATCAGTTTTGGGGGAATTAACATTTTTATAATATTGAATTTTTTTCCATCAACATGACATATATCCTTATGTATTTGTCAAGCTTAATGTCTTTTGGTAAAGTTTTATATTTTTTCCAAAAAGTATTTTGCACATTTTTAGTTAGTTTATTCCTAAGTACCTAATCTTTGTTTTTTAGTTATAAATGCACTTTTTCAAATATTATAGTCAGTTATAAATGCACTTTTTCAAATATTATAGTCTCCAGCTGTTTGTTGCAGGTGTGTAATAACGCATTTGAGTTTTGTTTTTTTAACTGACATCTAGACACCTGCTAAGCCCTGTTAATAATATGAATTATTTGTTTATAGAGTCTTAGGGATTTCTATGTAGATCAGGTAAAAAAAAATCCAAAACCAAGCTCATTGCCACTGAGTCGATCCTGACTCATGGCAGCTCTATGGGTATCTAATCATATAGTCTGTGAATAATCACACTTTGCTTTCTTGTTTTCCAATTTTTTAATTATTTCTTTTTCTTCCCCTGTGTATGACTAGGACTTCCAGTACCATGTTGAATAAAAGTGATGATAAGAAAGTGTTATTGTCTGATTCCTGATTTTTATGGGAATATATTTAATGTTCTATCCTTAAGAATGTTCTTCACTATAATTTTAGATAGATACTTTTCATCAGATGCAGAAGATTTCTTACTCTTTATGGATTACTGAGAGCATTTATCATAAAGAGATGCTAAACTCAATAAATGCAGCTATTGAGATGATCACATTTTTTTCCTCCTTTAATTTGTTTAACGCTGTGAATTATATTTATAGGGTTTCAAATGTAAAACCACCTTCACAGCTCTGAAATAAATCCAGCTTGATCATGATCATAACCTTTCATATACGCTATATCCAGTTCAATCCTATTTAGTTTGGAATTTTTAAAATCTGTGCTCATCAGTGAGATTTGTATACATTATTCCTGTACACTTTCTCTATCTGTGGGCTCATATTGCTCATCAATTTTGGACAATTTTCAGTCCTTATTTCTTCAGATGTTGCCTTTTATCTATGCTGTCTCTCCTGCTGGAATTTGGACTAAATATGACTGTGAGCATAGTATCACAAGTGCTTAAGAAATACTATTTTTCTTAATTATTTTGTAATTTTTTCTGAAAATAATCAGATAGTGGGTAATTTTAAAATATTTATTTCATATCCTTAAAAAGAATCTATCTGCCTCCCTACCTAAAACTAAACTATCCAGTATTTATTCTCCAGAATTTTAGGTAAGATAGACACATCAGCTTAAGAGGGTTTTCAGCTTTTTTGAACTATAGAGTATAACAGTTACTAACACAGATATTTCTAACTTATATACTACTCGACTTTTGGATTAAAGAACAAAATGTGGATTTTAAAATAAAAACACCTAAATGACAGCAACAAAAATATTTAAAGAGCAGGAAAAATTATTCTATGTGACTAAAAAATTTAATATTTTCAAAACACAATGCAAAGATGGATTGAATTTAAAAGGTCAGAGACATCATCAAGAAATGAATAGTATCATTTTTAACTCTCTAATATTTGAGACAGTAGGTCAGGCAGTCTTTATAAAAACATTTCATAAATTCAGCCATCCATGGAGTATATTAGAGAACTTATATTCTATAAATTTTCTCTATAGAAAAGCTTTCAAAATATACTTCACTTGGCAAATCACCATTTAAATGCTTAGTAAGGCTATAGATCACAATAAGCAAGAATTTTTTAGCTCAGTAGTCAAACTAAATTTGTTTCAGTTGGCTTCTTTACGTTTACTTCATAGAATCAAACTAAAATTTCAAATAGATTTAGAGAATCTTGGAATGGAGATACTCTGAGAGATATAAAGGAAAAAATGCCAAAAGATGTACTGAATATCTGTTTAGGCTATATAAATAATATGAATGTGTTTTCATAAAAATTTGATACGGTTGAGTAGTTATGCTAATGTTTTAAGTTGTAATTGAAATTGATTAGAATTAAATTAAACTCATTCTATGTAAAAGCATGGCAGCCAGTAGTTTCACCTCCCTAGTTGGCCCAAGGTGTGCTCATTTTTAATCATCAAGGATACATGTATGCTTGAGGCAAGCACTACATTTACATATCCAGTAATTTTCTTTATAAAAAATTACAATGCTGGCTTGTCACACCTGCTAATCAAATTTCATCAATTATTCTTCAAATAAAGCTTCTAAAGGAGATCAAAATAATAAAATTCAGTTTGTCACCATATAACTGGCCACTTTATTTTTTAGAGAAAACATTTGGGACATTCTAATTATTAACTGCCCCATTTTCCTGCATCTATAAAACTACCTAGGTTATAGATTGTATATATGTCACAGCATTGCCATAAATTATTAATTCATCATGAGGAACTTGAGAAATGAAACTTATTTTTAAAGTTATTGGAGGCACTTTAATTTTTGTTTCAATCAGGGCCCAATCAGGAGATAGTACTATGCCAATTATTTAACAAAGACAATTTAATATAAAGAATGGTTAATCATGCGTTAAAGAACTGAAGGGACAAAAAGGGAACACTGAAGTGTTACAGAGGTAGTCTCTCCAGGAAGCAGTTAACACCCTTAGGGTGGGGATCAAGGTGAAGAGGGCAGTGCAAGGAGTTATTAAAACTTGAAGATGGGACTCAGCCGTCTTAGGAGAGGTACCAGCTGGCTGGTGCTGCTGTCCCTGAGGATGTGTGATTAATCTGGTCCTAGTTGCTGTTGTTGTTGTTGTTAGGTGCCATCAAGTTGGCTCCGACTCATAGCAACCCTATGTACAACAGAAACACTGCCCGGTCCTGTGCCATCCTCACATTCATTGTTATGCGTAAGCCCATTGTTGCAGTCACTGTGTCAATCCATCTCCTTGATGATCTTCCTCTTTTTTGCTGACCCTCTACTTTACCAAGCATGATGTCCTTCTCCAGGGACTGATCCCTCCTGATAGCATGTCCAAAGTATATGAGATGAAATCTTGCCACCCTTGCTTATCCTGGCTGTAGTTCTTCCAAGACAGGTTTGTTCACTCTTTTGGAAGTCCATGGTATATTCAATATTCTTCACCAACACCACAATTCAAAGGCCTCAATTCTTCTTCGGTCTTCCTTATTCGTTGTCCAGCTTTCGCATGCATAAGAGGCAATTGAAAACATCATGGCTTGGGTCAGGCGCACCTTAGTCTTCAAGGTGACATCTTTGCTTTTTAACACTTTAAAGAGGCCTTTTGCAGCAGATTTGCCCAATGCAAAGCATCTTTTAATTTCTTGCCTTCTGCTTCCATGGGCATTGATTGTGGATCCAAGTAAAATGAAATCCTTTAGAACTTCAATATTTTTTCCATTTAGCATGATGTTGTTCATTGGTCTAGTTGTGAGGATTTTTGTTTTCTTTAAGTTGAAGTGTAATCCATACTGAAGGCTTTGACCTTCATCAGTAAGTGCTTCAATTCCTCTTCACTTTCAGCAAGCAAGGTTGTGTCATCTGCGTAATGCAGATTGTCAATGAGTCTTCCTCCAAACCTGATGCCACATTCTTCTTTATGTAGTCCAACCTCTCGGATTATTTGTTCAGCACACAGATTGAATAAGTATGGTGAAAGGATACAACCCTGACGCACACCTTTCCTGACTTTAAACCATGCAGTATCCCCTTATTCTAGTAGAGAAACTACAAAGTGTAACCAACTGCTGTTGCGGGAGTTTAGTGTCACTGCCAGGGTGAAGAATTGTTGCTGTTGAGACACTAACAGGACCAGAAATGAATAAAATAGAAGGAGAAAATCCTTTCTTCCCCCTCCAGTCTCTCATTCTCTCTCCAGTACGCCTAATTGGCACAACCAATTGCAGAGCCAGCTATCAAAAAAAGGAAATGTGGTTTGCAGCATGCTAGCCCCGGAATTACAGAGTATAGAAGAGTGGGTTTGCAGCTGAAAGACAATAGATTAGTAACAAGCAAATTAGTACTGTGTCCTAAATACAAAAGACAAAAAAAAAGGTTTGTTTTTGTCAACTCAATTTTAGCATCATCTTCATAAAGCTTTCCCTGTACCTAGAGAGTATCCGACTCCCAAATGGGACTTGATAAATGTTTTTGAATGAATAAATGAATCCTTTGATTTTAAAAGTGAGAAGTCAATTCCCAGAATCAGGCCTACACAATATACGAAATTTTTAAGTGGAAATTTTTAAACAATACTAGAGGTGAAGGGAATATTTTTATTTATCTGAGATATCAATCTCAATTCACCTTGTGACATATTTCCAAACAGGTTTCTCCATGAAAATTTAAAGTACAAGATTTGGAAATGTGACCAATGAATGAATGAATAAGTCAAGGAACTGTATTCTCACTCACCCCACTAACTCTGTAATTTGAAGAGTCCTTGAAAAATAATTCAATTAAAATGTATTTTCTGACTAAAAATAATCATGGAGGCATTTCTTTCAGAGAAGGAGCAAGCTGAGATCTGTACTTTTATAAATGCAACATCTGTTGACCTAGGGCCTTAATAAGTAACATTTTTTGCCTCTATTTTTCAAGGAAGCCAGGTTTTTTTTTGTTTTGTTTTGTTTTGGTCATTGCTATTTCTCATTACTGCGGTATCATGGTTGGGCACTGTGAATGAAATTAATTAGCTCTGTTTGTCTTTCTAAGAATGGCATAAATCTCAATGTAGTCAAGTACTCTGGTGATTCTGTCAACAGTTGATATCAGAGAAATTAAAGGGAAAACAAGTTTCCTGACTGAACTAGGGTAAACTATGTTAAATAAGAGTTCAATTGTATAATTAAGACTTTACAAAGAAAATAGGAGCAATTATGCAGTAAACCTAAGAGGAATATTCTTGAGCTGTCAAATAGGGGCTGTGAATCATCCAAAAAATGAATGAAAATTGTAGTTAAGGTAATTAAATTCAGACTTAAATCTTTCTCACTTATATGCTGAAATGGTAATATCTGGATGTATTCTCTTAAATTGAATTATTAGAAAAGTTACTTGGTTTCATGTTTCATTAAAAAAAAAAACTAAAAGTGAAAATGCTAAGGAGTCTCTGGGTGGCACAAACAGTTAAGTGCTCAACTACTAACTAAAAGGCCAGCTGTTCAAACCTACCCAAAGGCATCTTGGAAGAAAGGCTTGCAGATCTACTTCCAAAAGGTCACAGCTTTGAAAACCCCACTGAGCACAATTCTACTCTGCAACACATGGGGTTGCCATGAGTAGGAATCAGCTTGACAGCAACTGTTTGATTTTTTTTTTTTTTTTTGTAGTAGGCAGAATTCTAAAATGGCCTCCATAATCCACCCCCAAGTTTTTCAAACACTAATACAAATAGAGCTGTAAAGGATTTTGTAGATGTATTTAAGACCCCAGATCAGCAGACCTTACTATAGAGAGTTTATCCTATGTGAGTATGGCCTAATTAGATGATTTCTTAAAAGGGAATGGATTCTTTTGGATGAAAGAGACTGGAAGTGTAAAAGGGCCAGTGAAGGGGGCCATGTTGCAAGGAATGCAAGTGCCCTAGGAGTTCAGAGCGGCTCCAGCAAGGAGCCAACAGTCAGCAAGGAAACAAGGACTTCAGTTGTACAACCGTAACAAACTGAATCCTACCACATTTGTATGAGACATCAAGCTCCAAATGAGAATGAAGCCTGCCCAGTACCTTGATTTTAGCTTCGTGAGACCCTAAACAGAGAACTCAGCCACAGTTGGTTCTGAGTTCCGACCTACAGAATCGTGAGCTGATAAATAGGTATTGTTTTAAACTTCTAAATTTTCGAAAATTTTTTACACAGCATGGGAAAATTAACAGCTGTGATTTACAACAACAAGTGGAATAACTGAAAGGACTCACAACACTCCTCTCCCAAGGCTTTTAATAAAGACAAAGGATACAACAGAAGAGGAGAAAGAATGCAGGCAAACAGGTGTTCAAGAGACTTCCAAGTGCAGCTTACGGAGGCCCTTCTTATTCACATAAGGATATGTTTCATCTTTGGATCCAGCCAAAGATAGTTAAACTGTAGATATAGCAAATGCACCTGAGCTAGAGATAAATATTTGATTTGTTTTCTTAGTTTCCGGAGAGCTTCCTGAAAGTTTTCTCTGGGGTCTTTCATGCCCCTCTGTACACGTAGCCAGGCTGTCTAACGAACGATGCCAGGTATAAGCTATCAATAAATCAACCAGCCTTGGGTGATGCCAGGAAAACTTCAGATGCTAAATAGCATATTATAAATTATTAGTTATCCCACTGCCCTTATCTTGACCCAGGTTCTTCAGAGATAAGCATAGAGCTGAACCACTCTACTTGGTTTATCTCACAGTTCTTTTTCCTTCAGTGGACTTTCGTCTACCCCATTCTCCCCAGGTCCCCAAGCAGGTTGCTGTGTATCCGCTATGGTGAGTGAGCATGCAGGTAGACAAGCAAGTAGAGTCATTTGGGGCCTTCTAGAAAGGTGGATGGCAGCAGAGGGTCATTAGGTGACAAAACTGCCAATTCACATTTTGCTGTTATGCCTAGATAATCAAGGCTGTGGTCAGCTACCTGGTATGAGGCATTCTGGTTGAGTTCCAAATACTACGGAGGGTCTCTAAACCTACCATCTCCTCCAATTAGGGGTTAAAGCTGCACTTGCCAGCGAGATGTACAGTAAGAGTTACTGATGAGGACAAACACATTGTGGAATTTACTACTGATTTAGTTGTGCCAATCCGAGGCCAGCTGGAAAACTGCCTTCTTCTCTGTCTGACCCTATCACCAATATTAGAAACCCGTGGGACAAACCTTTAATAAGCAGTCCCAGCTAGTGAAGTACTAAACTCTGACTATCTAGAAGGCTTTCAATTGCTCCTTACAGACCAACTGTGGCCTGTTTTGCTCTCAGCCTGGAGATTTTCTTTGTTTAAATTATTGAACAGCTTGTATTGCTCTTTAGTGCCAAAAGTAATTGTAATAACACAGTAGCATAAAAGCAGAAAAGAGAAAAATCTCCCTCACAGACCTCCCAGTCTCACTCCCTAGAGGTAAGCACAGCTGGCAGTTTAATGTCTGTCGTGTTCCTCCTTTTTCTGTGCATTTATAAACATCCACATACATATCCTTTTTTCACTAAAGAATATATCGTGGACCTTGTGGATCTTAAGAGTTATATATGATTGCCTATCACGCACATACCATAATTTATTTAGTTTATATCCTATTAATGAGACCTATGCTGTTTCCAATATTTTGCTACTACAACGATGCAATGGCCAACATTTTTACATACTTAAGTTAATATTCCTAAAGAATGGATTCATAGAGCTACAGTTGCTGCATAATTTGGTATGCACAGTTTATTTTAATAGTTACTACCAATTTTCCCTCCCAAAAGCAGTAATAATTATACAAACTTCTGGAGCTCATTAGAGATACCAAGCAATTCTGACTTCCCAGAGGGACTCCTTTGGTTTATGTTAAGTCACAAGGTGATTGGCATTGAATTTTTTTAAAAATCTAATGAAATGCACTTTATATCTTTTACAAAATTTTCTAAGTTTCTAGTTTCTTGATTTTACCCTTTCTGTTTACTAGCAACAATTTGGGTTTTTTTTTTTTTTTTCCTTCCTTTTGTTTTTTTGTTTTTCATTCCAATGAAACTTTGCGAGAGATGGGAAATAAACCGATCTGACATCTGAGTTCACCTTGCTATTTATTCATTCACCGCACATTTTCTTGATGTTTATGTAGGTACTTAGCAAGCAGTGAGGATACAAAGATGAATAAACACAAATTTTACCTTTCAGAAAATCAAACCTAATACGAGTAATGCAAATATTAATACATGATGGGTAGATGGGTAGATATGTGGACAGATAATAAAATTGGAGAACTGAAGAGTGACTTTGAGGAGAAATGCAGAGAAGTTCAGGGTAAGGAAAGACTTAAAAGGTAAGTAGGGGGAAGAGGACAGCTTATGGAAGTCATAAAGAGGTGAAAGAGAAGAGTAGGCTAGGAGAACTTTAGGTGGTTAAATATGACTAGAGTACAGATACTTCTGTAAAATAAAGTGAAGCGATAATAGAAAAACTAAACTGGAGCAAGATCTTTGAATGCCATGCTAAGAAGTTGATATTTACCCCGTGGATGACTGAAGTCGGAAAAATTTAAAACAGGAGAACAATATATTCAAGTCTGCATTTTAGAATTTACCTCTAGTGTGAATGTTGAATTAATCACTCAATCAATTTTTTTTTGTGATAGGCGCTAGAACAGTCTAAAAACAACGATAACTGAAAATTATTATAATAATTTAAGAAACAGATTATATGACCAGAGCTAAGGTGGAGAGAGAGGAAATGAAAAAAGAAAAAAAAAAGGATTAATTCAAGAAATAAAGAACTCATAAAAAGAGCTGGGAGTAGATAAAGAATCAGATGTGTTGCTTTTAGTTGGGATTATTTGGTGGATAAAGTTGTTGTAAATTGAAATAAGAGGACTATAGGAGAAGAAAGAAGTTAATTAGGGGAAGATGAAACAGTTCTGGTTACATTGCATTCACACAGGTGGAAATGTCTAGAAGATAGTTCAACTATAGATATAGTAAATGTGCCTGCACTAGAGATAAATATTTGAGAATACTGGCGTAGTTGACACTGTGGAAATGGATAAAAATAGAGCAAAAGTGTATAGAACCAAAAAAGAAGGGAGTTGTGGAAAATAACAGATATGTGAAAGTTTTACAAACATTAAGATATCACACAAATGTAACTTCTTCTAATTATTATTATTATTATTGGAACAATTGAACCAAACTATTAGATCTCATTAGAATTTAAGTTTTGCAAAATTGAGGAATTTGTCTCCCTTGCTTGCCAGTGTATCCCAGAACCTAGAACATTCTAGAACATGTCGTTGGTGTTTAGAAAATATTTATTGCCTGTCTGAATGTATATCTTGAACATCTGTTTGTCATAGGGGTGGATTAGGGATCATGTCTCCTCCTGATGGAATCTCTAGCAACTCTCTCCACCAGCCACACAATCTTTGTAGAAATTGACAGCCAACTCTTTAAGTCTCAAAAAATGTTTTCTTCCTTAGTTTTATAGCCCCAAAAACCTCTAGCAAGCGGTCATTGCTTCTTAAATGTTCAATTAGTTGATTTTTCAGGGCAGTTACTATCTTTTCACATTACAGGTGCCTGTTTTTATATTATGTAGATAAGACAGAAATACAAATTTAAAGAAAATATTTGCAGTTAATATAGAGAAAACAGAAAAGAAGTATGCATCCGTAGTAAGGTTCCTGATGGGCTGGATTTGCATCATTTATTTTCAGATACCTCCAACATATAAACAGCATGGCCTCTGTGATTTTTCCACAGTGACAGTCTTCTCATACGATTAATGTGGTGCCAACAGAGCAGAGAAAACCCCAGCGGCGCATGATCCTCCTGCATGCTATGGTATCCCTTCTTTTAAGAACAAAAACAATTTCTCTCAATTAGTCAACAGATTTTTTAACTCCTGCTATGTGCCAGGCACTGTGCTACATTCTGAGGGACTCATAAAGGCATATGAACATGCCCCTGCCTTCAAGAGAAGTATGTATTAAATGTCAAACAGTTGTCCAAGGAATAGGTGTTCCTCTGAAGTCTAGTACTCAAGGTCTCCTAAGATCTGGCCCAGTTTACCTTTCTTAAGTATTTCCCCAGTTTACAACTACAAGTAAAATTATCCTTCTCATATCCTTCACTAAGCCAAATTGAACTACTTGCTATTCTCCATACATGCCTTCTGCTTTCCTGCCTATACTAATTCTTCCTTCTGTAATATTCTTGTCTTCCCTCATCCCCATCTCTAGATTATAGTCCATCAATCTTACCCTCTCCTCAAGGCCCAGCTTGAATGCACATCTCCTCAAAAATTCCCTGAGTTTACTAGCTAGAAATAATCCTCCCTTCCTCTAAGATCCTCTAAAAAGAGGTCCGTCATGCACACCTTGCTTTCTGCCCTATGTGATAGCTGTCCCTATCCGTGTAGGTACATGATCACAGGACATGGCCTTCCTTTCTCCCTCCCCTACTGCTTGGTGAATAATGTCCATAAAGGGATTCTAATTCCCTCCAAGCTCAGTGAAGCTAAGCTGTGGTTATCCCCTGTGGTTCCTGAAACCACTTAATAAATCTTTTCTAATTTTTTTAAATGTAATAATTAAAATAAAATTTGGTTTGTACTGTGATTAACCATCTACTCAAAATAGAATGTGAGCTCCTTGAGGGCAGGGAACCTGTGCATTCATCTTAGTAACCTCTGTGCCCAAGAGTATATATTAAAGAAGGAAGGACATAGGACAGCTTAATCTTTGTGTTTCCCCTAAATATATGACCTAGCCAGTTAAGCATAGTAGATTCTCAAATACTGGCAATAAAGAAAACTTCCCCTATACTACGGCACAAGATTTGCTGAACCTTGAAGAATACGTTGTATTTGAATACGTAGGAAGGGTTGGGGGGAGGAGAGCATTCTGGCCAGGAGATTAGCCTGATCAAAGGAATGGATGGAGAAGAGAAAACACAAAGCATGCTGAAGGTTGACAATTACATTAGTTTAACAAGAGCAAAATGTTCTTGTAGCAAAGGAATGAGAGATGAGGCTACCTCCCCCCCGGTATAAAATAAGCCTTTGTTAGCAGAACTCTCATTGTCATTTTAATTTCATAAAAGCAAAAATAAGTGGTTTTGATGTGATTAATGACTAGCAAGGGAGCATCAGTGCTGAACTGGCATACATCCTCCTCCATGGCACGTGTAAAAGTACAAGATTTAGCAGAGAATCAACCTGCCCAAACATCTGTTCACAACTCCATATGAAAAAGAAGAAAATAGACCAAAAGATATGCGGCAAGTTGAAGTCTGGACAACATTTTTTTCCATATGGTATTGATAGGAATTCACATTTTTAGCAAAATCCATTATTAACTTGCTAATGTCAACTTGAATGTTAAATAACCACAATAATGATTTTTAAAAAGCTATTAAATAAAGCATTCTGTTCACACATGAAGAAAATATTAACTTATCACAAAGCAAATAATAAATTTGCAGTTAAAATATACTCCTTTAGTCTTATGAAATAATCAGTGTCAACCTATACATCTATAATTAATTTGTGTGACATTAATTAATTCACCAATCAGGTAAATAATTATTAGGGATTTACTACTTGCAAAGATTTGTACATGAAATGCTAATGGAAAAGCACTATACGCATGATACAAATTGAAAGATTCATTCTTATATGGAAGAGAGGTTGATTTGGAATAATTAGTTATCTGTAAGTTATTCATTCATTCATTCAACAACTATTTGATGAGTGAATATAGCTCCATGACTTTGTTCTCTGTTGTATCCCCCACTCTGAGCATAATGCTTGGTATATAATAAGTGCCTAATAAATATTTGTTGAATGAATACATTTATTGATGACACTGTCAGGCTTTCAGAATACAAAAGTAAGGTAAAAACAGAGAACATCCCTGCCTTCATGAATTTATAGTATAGTAAAGGAGACAAATGTTAATCAAATACTCACACACAGAAACGTAAAATTTCAACCATGGTAAGTGCTGAATAACCTCTAATGGAATTTGGTGTAGCATACAAAGTATTTCCTGAAGAAGTGATACTTGAACTGAAATTTAAAGGATGAGTAGAAATTAGCTATGCAAACACGAGGAGGAAAAAGCATTCTAGGCAGAGGAGGGAACAGGAAGGAGCATGGGAATTCAAGGTGCAGAAAGAGGGCCACCTTGGCTGCATTAGAACTTGAGAGGTAGTAAGTCACAAAAATGTGGGTGGGAAACTAGATAGGTGAAGTGAAACCACGTGGAGACAATTCTTAGGGAGTTCCAGAGTAGTCGATTCCAACTCATAGTGACCCTATAGGACAGACTAGAACTGTCCCATAAGGTTTCCAAGCGGTGGCTGGTGAATTCCAACTGCCAATCTTTTGGTTAACAGCCAAGCTCTTAACTACCACACCACCAGGGCTCCTTATAAATAATAGGCAGGATTATATAGATAAGGAAATATCTTATTTAAAGTTAATACAAACTGGTTTGATGAAACTGGTGGTTTTATGATAGAAGTTTTGGTCAAAATTATAACCTTAAAACCCAATACTTATCTGTAATATAAAAAAAAAAAAAATTTTCTGACAAAGCATACCAAATTTTTTACAGTGACCAGCAAAACAATTGAGCATGTAATTTCAAATTACATAACCCTAACTCTTGTAAATTGCACCAATAAATATTATAATTTTACTAAATTACACAGCAGCAATTAGCCCTCAAATGGGGGTTAATAAAGGAATCAACACAGTACCATAAGGATAATTTGGGTGTACTGATGTAAAACTATACCGACAGATTAATACATCCTAACAAACAGCTCATTCAACTGTTGTATAAAACTCATAAAGAAATGTAATTTATCAGTGTAGTTGACTTGATAGAATTTATGCAGAGAAAAATAAAGCTGAGAGTTTTAAGAGCTTTAAGGCAAATATAGAAGCAATGAAATGTTAAAATATGACCAAAGAAATAATAGTCTTTACTCTCTCACTAGTTATATAAAGGATTTGGTCAGATAGACTAATATTATTTTATACTAAAGTTATTTTACTGAATCCATTTAGCTTTTCCTTTGGATTTGTATACTATTTTAATTTTTACCACAGTATTTAGCACTAGATCATATATCTCGCTCCATTAACATGTGTCTCCATTTTGTCTGAAATCATACTATAATATTCTTGAGTTTACCTCCCCCACATGCACATACAGCCCCAACACAGTGCTGGACATCAGACTGATGCTTGAGAAATACATGTTACATTTTCAGAAGTCACCAGTTAGAATACTTAGAAATAAATATTAGAAGTTTTAATGCAATGATGAGAAGTATTATAAATTGTTTGGTTTAGTTTATTATTATTATTATTTGAATAAGTATTAGAGTAGCCAGTTTTAGGAATGGATGTTGTAGCATGTTATAAATTTTCTTTTACCAGATTATATTGTTTATGTGGGATATAGTAAAACAAATATAATAAATATTCAGCAATATTTGTGCCATTTGTGTCCTGACCTGATCCTTAATTGAGATAAATCCACAGCTGAAGAGTAAAGATTAGAAATAGTGCAAAGATAGAAGGTAATATGTTCATGACTAATAAATAAAACAAACTATAAAATACTCTGGAATAACAATATAAATATGCAAAATTAATAACTCAAATTCCAGTTAAAATAACCATGGAACTCTAGTAATTTTTAAGATATTTATGTTCCTCAAAATGTAGTTTAAAAACCTATGACACATAACACACAAGATTTTATTGATACACATAACATGACTATGCAGTGAACTAAAGTAGGATAAGTATAAGCATCCCCACTACTCTAACGGGAAACTAAAGCACGGCAGGGTTAAAAGCTTTTATTGATAAAATTCTTCTTTTTCTTTTTCATTTAACAAATATTTATTAAGTATCCACCGCGTATCTACTAAGCCAATCAAACCCATTGCCATTGAGTCGATTCTGACCCATAGCAACCCTAAAGGACAGAGTAGAACTGCCTCATAGGGTTTCCAAAAAGCACCTGGTGGATTCGAACTGCCAACCTTTTGGTTAGCAGCCATAGCTTTTAAGTACTACGTCACCAGGTTTTCCATCTTCTAAGCCAGGTGATAGGAATACAGTGGTGATGACTTGATTTAGCATTTCCTAATTGCCACAAAGTTATCTCAGGATGACTTTGGAACACAAACACAAATGGGCCTTGTCATGATTCAGTTCTTGCCTCCCTGTCTAATGAGCTACTCTTAGTACCAATCCACATAACAAAATGGCTCTCATGTGGAAAATTTACAATTTTTAATATAGATTCTCAGTTCCAGTGAACAAATTTAAGATACTGACATAAGCAGTAGACTTTCTGCCTTATCATTTACTGACTTTCAGGCAGAAAAGATCACGCATGCACACTTGACAGTTTAGTTTCTTATCTGATACAACTCTTACTTTTTAGCAGATTGGTGAGATGTAATTTCTCTGTTATCTTTCTTGCTGTTCAGGGTATTGGGCAATATACAGATTAATAAAGAATGAATGACTCATATACTAGATATTGATTACTGATTCCCAAATATTCTTAATTCTGAATGACATTGAAATTACTCTGAACAGAAATAGTCTTTAATGATTCAGAAGATATTTCAGTTTTGCAACACGTCTTTTTGACCTTTAAGGGTCATTGCAGGTATTTCTTGCGACAGACACACTGCTAAGTGCCAGGGATTCAGAGATATTCAAAGAGGATTCAGGTTATTGATTTGCCAGATAAACTAGGTTTCACTGCATTAAATAAGTAAAATCCATCAATGTTATCATCAAGTAGAAAAATAAAAAGAACTTTCCCACTATCTATAGAAAATAAGACCAACACGCTACATTAGATTCTTATGTACAACAGTTTCATTAACAACATTTCTCACTGCTATTGTAAATAAATTAATCCACATTAAAGGGTTGATTAACAGTGGTAAATAAAAAGCAATGACTCATATTTGTTTTTCATTCAGTGAAATTTCTGTGGTGGAAAATCTATATATCTGGTACAGAAGAAATGGAGCACTGGTGGTGCAGTGGGTAAGCGTTTGGCTGCTAGCCAAAAGGTCAGCAGTTCGAATCCACCAGCAGTTCTGCTCTGTTCTATAGGGTCGCTATGAGTCAGAATCTACTCGATGGCAATGGGTTTTTTAACAAAAGAAATAAAACTTTAGATATTTTCAGAGATTATCTCAGCTCATGTTGTTGTTGTTAGGTGCCGTCAAGCTGGTTCTGACTCATAGCAACCCTATATAAAACAGAACAAAACCCTGCCCGGTCCTGCACCATCCTCATAATTGTCGCTATGTGTCAATCCGTCTTGTTGAGAGTCTTCTTCTTTTTTGTTGACCCTCTATTTTACCAAGATTGATGTCCTTCTCCAGGGACTGGTCCCTCCTGATAACATGTCCAAAGTATATGAAATGAAGTCTCACCATCATCACTTCCAAGGACCATCTTGGATGTACTTCTTCAAAGACAGATTTGTTCGTTCTTCTTGTAGTCCGTGGTATACTTAATATTCTTCACCAATATCATAATTCAAATGCATCAATTCTTCGGTCTTCCTTATTCATTTTCCAGCTTTTGCAACATATTAGGTGACTGAAAATACCATGACTTGGGTCAGGTGCACTCAGTCCTCAAAGTGATATCTTTGCTTTTTAACACTTTAAAGATGCATTTTGCAGCAAATTTGCCCAATGCAAATCTGTTTCCATGGGCATTGATTATGGATCCAAGTAAAATGAAATCCTTGACAACTTCAATATTTTCTCCGTTTATCATGATGTTGCTTATTGGTCCAATTGTGAGAATTTTTGTTTTCTTTATGTTGAGGTGTGACCCATACTGAAGGCTGTGGTCTTTGATCTTCATCAGTAAGTGCTTCAAGTCGTCTTTGCTTTCAGCAAGCCATGTTGTGTCATCTGCATATAGAAAGTCGTTAATGAGTCTTCCGCCTATCCTGATGCCCCGTTCTTCTTCATATAGTCCAGGTTTTCATATTATTTGCTCAGCATACAGATTGAATAAGTATGGTGAAAGGATACAACCCTGACGCACACCTTTTCTGAGTTAGACCACAAAGTATCCCCTTGTTACATTCAAACTACTCCCTCTTGGTCTATGTACAGGTTCCTTGTGAGCACAATTAAATGTTCTGGAATTCCTATTCTTCACAATGTTATCCATAATTTGTTACGATCCACACAGTCGAATGTCTTTCCATAGTCAATAAAATACACGTACACATCTTTCTGATATTCTCTGCTTACAGCTAACATCCACCTGACATCGGCTATCATATCCCTCATTATTTTAGCTCAGAAGAATGTGTAATTATATAATGCAGTGCATATAAAAGTGTATGTGTATTTATTTTCAACATTTTCAACATTCATAAGAGACAGATAAAATAGAATATAATGTAGAAATTATATAACTTACAAAATTATAATTTACACTAATTAATACCCATACGTCATCTAAAGATTCTGAAAGAAAAACTTGCATTGGCAACTGCAAATTTTCTCTCTAACTTGAAAATACCTACAACTATAAAACTCCCTTTAGTAAATTAGGCTTTAATGTAACTTTGGCGTGTCCACATTTAAAATTATTTTTCTTCCTAGGTTCTCTATTTATCCTTTATTGTCTTACTCTACTCAGTTCCAAAATAGAGGTTCTGATGACTTTGACAAGCTTTCAGTGCCATATCAGAAAGAGCTGAGGAGCCAACAGGAGATGAGGAAGCAGAGGCAATAAATGACTAAACTATTTTAAAAAGTATTTCTGTGAAAAAGTGCAAACAAATGAGGAAGTAGCTGGAAGGGGCTGTAGCCCATCCATTGCCATCGAGTCGATTCCGACTCATAGCGACTCTATAGAGTCAATGAAAATAGTATTTTTTTAATGATAAGAGAAACTGCAGCATTTTTGTATGCTGCTGAAGGTGATCTGATAGAGAGAGAGAGAGAGACTGATACATGTGGAAAAGGAGATCACTGTAAGCCAGAAGTCCATGCAAAAACAAGAAGAGATGTCATCTAGAGCTCAGATGGACAGGAAGGGGACAAATTTGGGAGGTATAGAGGTGGTTAGTGAAAGAGAACCACAGAAGTGACACAAATGTATTACACTAAATCCAAACTAAATGTATCCCCAGTTCAACATCAGTTTGGCCAGAATCCACATGTGCTTCATTATTATACCTGAGGAAGTATGATGAAGGGAATGTCTAAATAGCAATAGACAGCAGTCTTAATCGACTGTGTTTAAAATAGATCCCCTTTGCAAGTTTTTCTGACAACATCTGACCATGTGAACACTTTGCTAGAGCCATTCCCAGAGCCTTGGGTGGGACCTTTGGAAGGGAGGGGCCTGAAGTTTAAGCTTCATTAGCTTCTTGGTGGAATCCCTGGGTGGCATAATGGTTTAATGCTCAGCTACTAACTGAAAGGTTGGCGGTTTGAACATACCCAGAGGCACTCAGAAGAAAGGCTTGATGATCTACTTCTGAAAAGTCACAGCCATGAAAACCATATGGAGCACAGTTCTATTCTGACACACATGGGGTTGTCATAAGTCAGAATCAACTCGACAGCAACTGGCTAGTTCTGGTTAGCTTTGGAATAAATCCACCTCTGATAGTTTGTTTTTTTCAATGAACAAGAAGGTAAGTTATGAGCTGGGTAAGAACTATGAACTAGTCTCAGAGAATTGCAGCAAGTTTTGGGGGAAAAGTAGCAAGGTCGTCAGGCAGTGTTCAGTTTCCTTTTCAAGTATTTGCTATGAATTTAAAGTGCAACCAGTCAACCAAATTGTGATTTTTCTCCAACCAAGTTTGATGTAGTAGCAGATAAGGCAGAAAGTTGGATTCAACCAAGGTTGAGTTCAGCTAAGTGAATATGTCAAAAGGAAAGAGGGCGGGTTTGCTAAGCGATGATTGCAAGAATGTTTATAATGATAGACTTTATAATGAATCTCAGTTTAGGAAGGAAGGAAAGATATGTGATTAGAGAAAAAGTAAATTTAGCATATCAGTAACTATTGCAGGCAAATTCTAGGGCACTGGAATAGGTGAACAAGAAGTGTAGGAGGAGATGGTCAGTCAAGGGTATGTTTGCAATTGAGATTTCAGAGGTTATAAAGATAGTTGTGATGACAAAGTCCAAGTGTTATCTTGGGAGTGGGTGACTGATGTGGAGTAGAAGAAAAGATAATGAATATGGATTATTTTGTTCAATTCACGTAGAATTTTTGCAGCACTAGCATACGTGAATTACCATGGCAGGAGTTGGTGATACAGACATGAACAAGATTCAGTTTCTGCTTTAAGGAACTCACAATATAATATGAGAAGCACTACGGTAGAGATATGAGCACAGAAGGAAGGGTACCTAACTCCATCAGATATCAGGTGATCAGGTTTAGAGAATAACATTTGCAAAGGCCATATTGGAAGAGAAAGCCTGTTGCCTTTGTTGTTGTTAGGTGCAGTTGAGTCAATTTCAACTTGTAGCAATCCTATGCAGCAGAGCAGAATTGCCTCACAGGGTTTTCTAGGCTGTAATCTTTATGCAAGCAGATCACTAGGTCTTTCTCCTGCGGAGTCACTGGGTGGGTTCAAACTGCTGCCCTCTCAGTTAGCAGCTGAGCACTTAACCGTTGCTCCATCAGGGACCTTAGGATGCCTCTTTAAACTGCGTTTAAGAGTTGAATTTTCCTGGAGGTTAGAGTTTGAATGAGGACGCAGTGAAAGATGAGTCCAAAATTAAGCAAAGGTCAGATGAGAGTCATTTAAAATTATACGGTAGAAGTGTCTGACTTTGTATTATTTGGGTAATAGGAAGCCTTTGTTTCAAGCAAGATGAAAATGATGAAAGTGTCCACTGACTGGAGTGCAGAGCATGGAGAAAGCAAGTGGCTGCAGTTGTTTTGTTTTTATTTTTTTGAGAAAGAAAGCAAGATCAGTTTGAATTATGAGATGACAGTGTATGTGTTATACTATTTTCACTCTTAAATTTAGATTCAGACAAGGTCACTAAAGTTTGCAATCTAGATGGAGGGTCATATATTAAATTGGAAATCATGAAACCAGAATTGCTTCCCTTGTCTCATTGTTAGCATTTTGTAGAACCAAGCCTGGGAAACATGAAACACCAGAATGTAATCTCCTTGAGGGCTTTTGCTCACTACTATTTCTCCGGTGCCTGGTACATAAATACCAACTGAATAAAGTCGTTGAATGAATAAATAAAAGTTGTAATGCTTGTCTTTAGCATCTGCTCTCCTCCTTTGGCACCTTCATTCTAAGGCCCCTGTGCCCAAGAAACATCATGATAGGTGTGAACCGCTAAAAACTTTATCCATGAATACTCCTCTCCTTTTGAACCTTACTCATATCTTACAAAACTTCAAAATCAGCTTCTTGCCTTCCCCATATATTAGCTATATGACCTTGGGCAAGTTAATTTGCTTCTTTATGCCTAAATCTTCTCCTCTAAAAAATGAGGATACCTAACACTCGTTGAGCACTATGTTCCAGGCGCTGTAACAGTGTTACTCCTCATCATTCCCCTATATGGATGATACCATTGCCATCCACCTATCATAGGTGAGAAATCTGAAACAGATAGAGGGCAAATAACCCTGACATTTCACAGCAAGTAAATGACAAATTTGAACTCACTCTAACTCCTGAAACCATGCCCTTAACCACTATACTTACTGTCTGTCCAATAACGGTATCTACCTTATCGGATAGTTGTGAAGACTCAATGAGAATAAACTATGTAAAAGCACTTTGCAAAGTGCCTGTACTGTGATAAGGGATCAATAGAAAGCTCTTGTTATTGTTATGGTTTTACTCTCATTATTTTTAATTTCTTAGGGAACAGTGTGTTTGATAGAAGAGTCACTATCTCCCAAAAGAAATTAAATGATTTCATTTTATCCAGTTTTCATTGTGAAAAAGTCATTTCTCATATGAGGCTTACTTATGTCTATTCCCCTGCAAACTCCCTCAGTGATTCTAGTTCTGAATTTGGGATGAACATGGAACAAATCCAACCTCTCTTCTTTATGACAATCCTCAGATATCCAAAGACAAGTGTCTTTGCCACTTATATCTTCTGTTCTCCAACCTAAACAGTTTGAGTGATTTTAGCCATTTCTCCTGTAGCATGTGCATGATAAGGATCATCATGAATCCAATCCCCAAAATGTGGAGATTGATCCAGTCCCCACCTTCCCTGTTCTCCATCCTGGTACCCAGCTCCCCCATAGCAGTCTCTCTCTCTCTCTGATCCTAGCTACCTGGAGAGAGATCAGAGCTCACAAGGTAATACGAGGTGAGGATACAACAGTGAACAAGATTTGATGTCCTTCAGACCGTCAAATAGACAGATGCCAACCACAAGTTTGAGGGGAGTTCATGTGACGCCCTTACTTTCTAACCTACTGGCTCCCATTATCCCTTTGGGTTTGATGATTTGCTGGAATGATTCACAGAACTCAAGGAGAATATACCATATTTACTATTACAGATTTATCATAGCCAAAAAGAATATAAAAAAGAGACACAGAGGGCAAGGTCTGGGAAAGTTCCCCATGCAAAGCTTCCGTGTCCCAAGGGACATGTTACTCTCTCAAGAGCAGATGTTCTCGCCAACCAGGAAGTTCTCTGACTCTCCATGCTCAGAACTTTTATTGGCCAGTTCTGTCTGATAGGCTAAATCATGCCTTCTGAGGCTAGTTGCCACTTCTAGTTGATTTCAGCCTCCCAGGTGAGTCTTTCTGGTCTGACCAGCCCCTACTGGCCAGCACAAATCCTCAGGTGTGGCCTGGAAGTCCCAGACCAAGGCACCCCAGTTACTCCAAGGGTTATTTCTTGGGAACCAAGGACAGTGGCTACCTTACTCTGAGTAGGGCTAGGTCTTTCGCCCCACAACGTGGTTTCCAGATCTTCTGAATAAGCCCTGGTTTGCTGATCCCTTTACGCTTTGGCACCTAGAGGAGAAGACAATATTGTCATCCATATGTGAGCTAATGGCTGCATGTAGAACAGGACATTGACAGAAAAGATCTTGGGACAGTCCTATCACGGTCTGTTATATTCCCGGAGCCCATTATGGTGCCATTCTTGTGTAGTAAGTGATCTATAAATATTTCTTGGTTTAATAAATATACTTATAAATGAATGGGTTAATGAATACTGAGCTTACTCTTGATTTAAACTCTCAATTTTGTTTACACCTACTTCTACTTCTGATTCTGTGCTTGTACAGTTGGCTTGGGGGGCATAAAGACAGGATGGTTCATTTGTTCCTATTAACTTTCGTGCTGTTAGAGCTATCCAGTCTCCCAACTTTTTGAGGTCATTTTGTATACTAATTTTGTTAATTCATGTATTATCTCTCCCTCCCAGCATGTCATCTGTAGATTTATCCTGTGTGCCATCAATATACTCTTTTGAGTATATTAATGAAATATATTATGCTGATATTCATTTTAAAAGATCCATAAGATATTAATGGCTTCAAGTTTTTAATTAGTTATAAATAAGTCACATTTTTAGTAGTGCATTTGATTATTATCATTAAGTATCCATTTAATTATTCACTTAGTAATTACTAAAATATAAAAATATATTTTTCTAAATATTACCCAAATTACAGTAATTAAATTAAAAACAAAACTTTAAAATTTTATGAACATTTTATTAAATGGGATTGATATCTGAAATAAAATTGAAACACTTAAAACTAATGTAAACAGGAAATAGGCTCAAACCCTCTGGAGCTAACCTTTTCATCTCCAAAGAAATTAACTAAAGAAGTGAAATAGTCTCATGACATATAGTACAAAATATTGAGAAAATGAGCAAATAAGCTTGTCATCAAGAGCTGGACAACTTTAGTCGTCCAATTTTATGTATCACAAAGAATTTCAACCATGTACTATGAAATCCATGAATAAAGATGTCCCAGTTGTGAGAACTAAAAGGTAGTAATAAGCCAAAAAAGATTTAAAGAAAAATGAGATAAAGTTTCTTAAAATGAAACCATGCTTCCTTGGTGGATTTCAGCTTCTAAACATTAAGCAAAGGTGTTAAAATAAAAAGAAATTTAAAAAAAAAATACTATGAAGTACTGGTGACCTCAAAATTTAGAAAAAATGTTATAATTCTGTCAGTTTGGTTACAGAATGCAGTTTTTTAAAAATTTTTCATTAGCTACTTTATATTTATTGATAGAGAAAACATCATCACATTTATTTAGTTGCATTTTGAAACAGGTTCCATCCTATTGCCTCCCAGTACTGCACAGTTTCTGAGAATAACAAGTTTGTGTTATTAAAATATCTTCCAGATAGTCTCATACAAACCTAAGATATTTAAAATTTAAAGTTATCTTCTTGTTTCCTTAGTTCGATTTTGACAAAATAAGATAAATGGTAGATACTATGTTTCTCTTAGTTAATATTCCTCTTACCATCATTGGAAGAAAAAATTTAATAGGAATATAAATAAATATAATTAAACTCTATTGTCCAAACTGGTGGAAGAAAAGTAACACAGTCAAATCAATGGAACGGAGTCCTCCAGTTAGAAAATCAGTAACATCAGACAACAACCCAAGACTAGAACACAGAACAGAGCAACCAGATATCAAACCAGATAGGGAAGTCACAAAATAAATCAAAGATAAAACACTGCAAATAGGGAAACAGATGTTAATATGTAAAAGATGACAACATTAAAACAAAAAAGATGGACTGAAAAATGTAGACAGATTTTTCATATGGAGAGGAAGTCAAGGCAATGTAAAGAAATGAAAGACTGGTTTAAACTTAGAAAAATAGGGGTAAATATTAAAGTAACCACAGAGGAAACTAACAATCCTACATATCAAAATAAAAAACAAGAAAAATATAAAGACTCAGCAAGTACAAAATCAACAACAATTAAAAGATAAAAGAAAATATAAAAAGAGAAACAACCAGCATGGAAAATTAAGTGGAACAAAGAAACTATCAACAACACAAAAAAAAAACATCAAAATGACAGCACTAAACTCATAAATATCAATAATTACACTGAATGTAAATGGACTAAATGCACAAATAAAGAGGTAGAGAGTGGAAGAATGGGTAAAAAAACACAATCCATCTATATGCTGCTTACAAGAGACACATCTTAGACTTAAAGACACAAACAAACTAAAACTCAAAGGATGGAAAAAAATATATCAAGCAAACAACACTCAAAAAAGAGCAGGAGTGGCAATATTAATCTCTGACAAAATATTCTTTAAATTAAAATCCACCACAAAGGATAAGGAAGGACACTGTATAATGATTAAAGGGTCAATACACCAGGAGGACATAACTATAATAAATATTTACGCACTCAACGACGGGGCTCCAAAATACATAAAACAAGCTCTAACAGCATTGAAAAGAGAGATAGACAGCTCCCCACAATAGTAGGAGACTTCAACACACCACCTCAACACAACACAGACCATCCAGAAAGAAGCTCAATAAAGACACGGAAGATCTAAATGCCACAATCAGCCAACTTGATCTCATAGACATATACCAAACACTCCACCCAACAGCAGCCAAATATACTTTCTTTTCCAAAGCACGTGGAACCTTCTCCAGAATAGACCAAATTTTAGGCCATTTTAAAGCAAGCCTTAACAGAGTCAGAAGCATCAAAATATTACAAAGCATCTTTTCTGACCATAAAGCCATAAAAGTAGATATCAATAACAGAAAAAGCAAGGAAAAAAAATCAAACACATGAAACTTAACAACATCTTCCTCAAAAACTACTGGGTTATTGTCGCAGCGGCAACGGTTGTTGGGGCGGTGGAGACAATAACCAATGCCACAACTCTTACAGATAAGTGGGACCAGGAGGGTCACTCTGAGGAGTCGAACCCAGCTTCAGTCCCAGGAGTTTATTTTATAGTCAATACAGCAAACAGTGAAGCAAATAAAGGAACAATGGGCTTTGGGTGAATAACAATAAGTTTCGGGCAAGGGAGGAGGAATTCACATAAACAAGCCAATCAGACAATAGGTTTGGGAAAACAAGTTGTGACAAGTCTCAACATGTTGGGGACAAGTCTCAACATGTTGTGCAGCATAGAGGGCTTTATACATCCATATTTTAATGGCACATATCCCCACAGGTTATAGAAGAAATTAAGGATGGAATAAAGAAATTCATAGAATCAAATGAGAATGAAAACATACCCTACAAGAACCTTTGGGACACAGCAGAACCAGTACTCAGAGATCAGTTTATAGCAATAAATGCACACATCCAAAAAGAAGAAAGGGCCAAAATCAAGACATTAACCCTACAACTGGAACAAGTAGAAAGAGAACAACAAAAGAAGCCCTTGGGTGCCAGAATAAAGGCAATAATAAGAATTAGAGCAGAATTAAGTGAAATAGAGAACAGGAAAACAATCGAAAGAGTTAACGAGGCCAAAACCTGGTTCTTTGAAAAGATCAACAAAACTGATAAACCATTGGCCAAAATGACAAAAGAAAAACAGGAGAGGAAGCAAATAACCCATATAAGAAGTGAGATGGGTGCTATTACAACAGACCCGGCAGAAATTAAAAGAATCATAACAGAATACTATTAAAAATTGTACTTTACCAAATTTGAAAACCTAAAGGAAATGGATAAATTTCTAGAAACTCACTACGTACCTAAACTAACACAGAGGTAGAACAACTAAATAAACCTATAACAAAAGAAGAGATTGAAAATGTAATTAAAAAACTCCCAACAAATGAATGGAACAGCCTAAAATTGCATATATATGCATGAGTTGTTGGAATTTGTTACACTCCTGCAAAATATGTTTTGTGTTCATAACGATATAACCATTTCTTTACTCATTTCAACTGATCATATTAAGATCACTTCAAAAAGGACTTTGAAATGGTAAATTTAAGAAAGGCATTATAATATTCTGTAGTTTTTTCTAATTATAGTAATGCATACATACTATAGGAAATTTGGAAAATAAAGAAAAATATGCAAAAGAAGAAAAATGTAAATCATTAATAATCCCACTTCTGAGAGTTTAAAAAGTAATATTTTGATGTCATTTTTTTTCTGATCCTTTTTATAATTTTTCAAAAATTGAAAACAAATACAAACACTTTAAAGTAATAGAGCAAGTACCTACTAAACAAAATGAATAAATGTTAACTAGTTTTTATATTTGAACATGATCTTTGTTTAAAAAGAAATAAAATGCTACAGATAAAGTAGTTCCTACTCCTATTCTAATACTTCCTCCCTGGGCAGTTGCTATTTTGAATTTGGTGTGTACCTACTCCATATATTCCCATTTTTAATGCATACATATGTATTCATAAATATACAGCATTGATTTTTAATTTATATGATCTATTTGTGCTATGTGTAATTTCTGTACTTGATTTTTCATTTAATATTGTTTGCAATATCTATCCATCTTCATACATAAAAGTATAGATAATTCATTTTCATTGCTACTGTACACTATGCTAACATATAATTATATCATCATTTGGTTGTTATTCCCCTATACTAATGTCTATGTAGATTGTGACTGACTTTTTAGAATTCCACAATGAAAATTTTTCTGCAATAATTCTTTTCCATGCTTCAAATCATTTTGGTAGGATAGTTGCCTAGAAGTAGATACGAAGTTTTTGAGATACGAGTGACATATTGGAAAATGTTTTCCAAAAAGATTAAACCAATTTATAATCCCCAGAGAAGTTTAAAAGTGCCCATCTCACAGAACTTTTAGCAGCACTGAATATGCCATTCTTGAGTTAATTCACTTGTTTTTAACGGAACTGATTGACTTTGGTATGAAATTAAGTAGCACGACAGCAGGCGATTTATGTATTATGTTGCATATGAGCAATTTCCAAGTTTCATTTAAATATTGTTTATTGATCTTAAAATGTCATTGTATCACATTCATGTGTGTTTTTGTTTTCATTCCAGCCAGGCTATATATTGATCTGTTTCTGTTATTATTTGGAAGTTCCTGAAGTTTCCCTCATAATACATTCTATTATAACATTCAATACTAAAAGACTAAAAGCATTATCATTTTTCAGAAATCCATATGCTTTACTTTCTTTATTGAGCATTTGTGATCACCAGCTTATTTCATTATTTCAAAATTTTAGTTTTAAGCTATAACATATTATTGTCAACTTTGGATGCAGAAGCCCTGGATTACAATCCCAGCTGCAGTTATACAACCCTCTTCAGATCATGCTCATTTTCCCCAGGAAATTATTGTCACATTTTTCAGCCATAAAGTAAGACTATTGCTACCTTACTATGTTATTAAACAGATTAATTGAAATCTTTTGAAATAAAGTAGAAATACAGGTTAGCATCAATTATCCCTTTCTAGGTAGTCATAGATGCTTAGGGTGCCCAGTAGAACCCAGTATTAGGGATATTTTAGAAGTATAATTGGTGAGCTTTATCTATCATTTGTTCTGAAATGGCCAAGACAGCAAGTGATACAGTGCATCAGAGGATGCCCAAATCCTTAGAAATCATGCCAGGCTTTGTGTTCCCACAGCTTTCTCCTCTCACATAGGAAGACTTCATACTTCATACCTTAGCCAACAGTACCCAGAGTTACAATCAGAATTTTGCCACTGCTTGGAACTACTCTTTGTCAGAAATCTTAAATCCTTCAATTCTGTTCTGTCATTCTAACTTTCCATCATTCAAGTTCTCGCAGTCGCTCACTCCTACCACTCTCTTCTCTAACCTCATGGTAACCTACATCTCATGTTCCTTCTACTTTTTCCTAGATTGTCAATCTTCACCTGGACCAGAAAAAAAATATAATAATAGCTATTGTTTACTGCGAGCCATGGTAGTGGTTAAGTGTTCAGCTGCTAACCAAAAGGTCAGCAGTTGGGTCAGCTGTTCGAATCCACCATCTACTCCTTGCAAACCCTATGGGGCAGTTCTACTCTGCTGTGTAGGATCACTATGAGTCAGAATTGATTCAGTGGCAACAGGTTTAGTTTTGGGTTTTATTATTTACTGGGCTCTTTTGATTGCCCTTAGCTGCCTTTTTGATTCCCTTCATACTATTCCAGTATGTACCATTCTCCCCACATGCACTATGCTCAACAGAATACCTTGTTTTTACTTCATCAGGAAAATTTTAGACCTTCAGGTATCATCTCCCTCAACTTCCAGGCCCTCCTTCATGTCCACCTACACACTTACCTACAGCAACACCATCCTTACCATCTTCCCTGGATTTTCAGCAAATAACGTGTCTCACCTCTATCCAAGGCCAACCCCTACTTTTGTGCTATCAACCCCATCTCTTTTGTCCCCTCTTGGAATATACTACATTAATTTTATGCCATTTTATCTGTGTTTGATATGTCACTCTTTGCTAGTTACTTCCTATTAACTTTCTTTTCACTTAACCCCTCAATTTCTTCCTAAACCTGAAAATACCAAACCTGTTGTCGTCTGGTCAGTTCCAGCCCATAGCAACCCTAAAGGATGGAGTAGAACTGCCCCATAGGGTTTCCAAGGAGTGGCTGGTGGATTCCAACTGCCAGCCTTTTGATTACCAGCAGCATCACTTAACCACTGCGCCACCAGGGCTCCCAACTTCTTCCTAGCCCTTCAAAATCTTACCTCTGCTTCTCATTCAAATTTTACAAACAATAGTCTACCAAAGGGTTGATAATTACTATAAAGCAAAGACGA
Source organism: Dugong dugon (assembly GCA_030035585.1). Classification (NCBI taxonomy): domain Eukaryota; kingdom Metazoa; phylum Chordata; class Mammalia; order Sirenia; family Dugongidae; genus Dugong; species Dugong dugon. The sequence continues at coordinate 99,482,785 of CM057462.1, forward strand.
GAAGATAAGGGTGTGGGAAAACTAGAGTACTGGAAATGGAACAATAAGAATACAATTAAAGAGAATGTTGGTGTATTGTGGAAAATGTAACTAATGTCACTGAACAATTTGTGTAGGAATTCTCAAACGGGAACTTAATTTGCTGTGTAAACTTTCACCAAAACACAATAAAATATTATTTTCTTTAAAAAAGACATAATATTTAAGCAAAAAAAAAGTCTATCTATACTGTCCCCATTTCCTTGCCTCTTATTTACTCTTCAAATCACTGTAATATGTTTATCATTTAAAATAGCTATTGCTAAGGTCACCAATGATCTACTATTTCCAACACCGAGTGGACATTTTCAATCTCTTACTTCACTGGACCCCCTATCCTATGTCTGACACTTTTGTTCACTTCCTTATTCTTATTGTTGTTGTTGTTGTTAGGTGTCGTTGAGTCAGCTGTGACTCATAGTGACCCTATGTACAACAGAACAAAACACTGCCTGGTCCTGCACCATCCTCACTCTTGTTACTATGTTTGAGCCCATTGTTGTAGCCACTGTGTTAATCCATCTCTTGGAGAGTCTTCCTCTTTTTCGCTGACCCTCTACCTCTCCCAGTAGTAGCACCACTTTCCCTTGTAATAGCAGACTAAAGATACCAGAGATTATCTCCAAAATAGTCTTGGAAGTTTCTGTAACCCTCCTAATATATCAACAATGTGTGTATACCTCTCACTGACCCACAATTACCAATATTCTAATGGTAAGATTGGTACAATTCTATTCTTTTCATAAAATTTCATGAAATACACTGGATCTCTTAATTAGGTCCCAGATTTTATTGACCTATGGTTTTATTTTGTTGTTTCAGTAATAATTCCTTTAGCTAGAAGAGACAGAAAATCTGGCTTCAGATGTGTTTTAGTTCCAGGCTAATAGGATATAACCAGGATCCATCTTTTAAGTCCATTTTCTTTGGGAGAGCTCCATCCTCAGACAGGCTAATCCCTTTTATTCGCACCTGAAGCTCCCAAGGGTGAGAACTTCCAGTTCCTAATCCAGCAGGGTACTACTCTCTTGTCATATAGAGTTGCTATAAGTCGGAATCAACTCAACAACACACAACCACAGGGAAGAGCAAGGGTCTTTTTCCGAGAAGTCCCAGTCAAAGATTCATTGTTTTTTATTGGCTCTGAACAGATCATGTTTCCATCTCTGAACCAAGTCTGGAGGACAGATACACAATGCATTAATTAGTGTAGGCCTTAGTCACTTCCCTGAAGTGGCAGAAAGGAATCAGCTTCAAGGGAAGCGTATATGGCTTAAGAGTGGGGAAGAGGATAATTTCTGGAGAGGAATTACAAAAAGGTTACCGTAGGAAGGAAATGATTCTGGAAGCAATAGAAACATGTATCCTCTCTATATATTCTGCTGTCCAGGAGGCAGAATGTAGAGAGCTTCCATCAGGTAATGAAAGTGTTTTGTCATACAGTATGTTGTACATGTTGTTCATATGCTCACTCTCCCTTTTCAGAACTTCTTTAAGTTATTCTTTTCTTCCATATGCTGCCTTGTGTTTTAGCTACTTATAAGCATTCATCTCCCCAACTAGATCATTAGCTACTTGCAAGATGGGAAGTGGGTCTAATATTACTGTGCATCCTGCATTGTTTCTTTCATATAGTAGACATCCCTACTATTCAACAAATGATTATTTGTTGAAAAATGAAGGGATAAGGAGTGAATGGGTCTCATTCAAGCTATTATCACATCACAGTGGTATAATGCCTGTGTGTGTGTCACATTTGTTAATACACACACCTAGTAAGAACCTACTATGTACCAAATACCATGGTAAGCAACAGAGATACCAAGATACAATCAAACCAAACCAAACCCGTTGCTGTCAAGTCGATTCTGACTTATAGCAACCCTATAGGACAGAGTAGAACTGCTGCATAGGGTTTCCAAGGAGAGGCTGGTAGATTCAAACTGCCAACATTTTGGTTAGCAGCTAAACTCTTAACCACTTTGCCACCAGAGCTCCTGGTGATTTACAAAACAAACATTTCTCTGCCCTTCAAAAGCTTATACAAAGAAGACAAACACTCATCAAGTAATTAGAGTATAATAAATGCTACAAAGGATAATTGTAATGTTTTAAGGGAGAGTGTAGTTGGGTAATAGATCTTAATTTTTATTATTTATTGTTCTGATTGATTCCAGATAAATTCTAGGCTGGCTACCTCAGGAACCACCAATTTTGTGGTAGTCTGTTGAAGTTGGAGTTCTTAGAGAAGTAACACTAGATTCACGAATAAAAACTTAAGAACCAAAAATTCCATCATATATTTGTGATAAGAAAACATTAATTTGGTTTTTTATTCTTTCTCTCTACCTTTCTCTCAGCCTGAAGTTCTGGATCAAATACAAAATTTAAGGGAGTTGTGGATGGATAACAATGCACTGCAAGTGCTACCTGGGGTATGTAAGTTTTAGTACACCATGTTGTTTAACATTTATGTTAAATACTGATCATAATTAATAATAATTAATCTTAAATCTCAGTGTTTGAAGTTTAAAGTAAAATGACACTTGTTAGGAGTGTTCAGTCTCCAAGTGTTTTTCACTAATTTGTTTTTGAATGTTTCGTACATCTTTTGTGATGTGTGGATATGTAAAACCATCTGGAAGATTTTTTTGCTGTTCTCTTGCCGTCTTTTTTTGTATTTACTGTTTTTAAAAAGCAGAAGCATTTTAAAAACATGCTATATTTAAAAAAGAAATGCTATATAAATGCCAAGTCTTAGTTTTGCGAAATCAACCTTATCCTTATAGGTAACAACATAGTGGTTTCTGTTCATATTGTTAGAACTCTTCCACAAACTAAACTTCTTTCAGTTCAGGTGATTTCCAATAAAACCCAATTGAATTTTTGAGAATTGAAAAGATCATAAAGTATTAAAAACAAAGTTAAACTAGATTCAAGTTCTTTCCTGAACTAAAGGTCAACCCAGTAACATCTCCTGAGGAATAGGTTTATCAGTCAAGTCACTGAGTGTAACTATTCCTGATTTTTCTATCCAGTAAAATAACAGCTTCCCATAAAATACTACTGCTCACTGCCCACAACATATGCTCTTAAATAAGCCACGTGTGTACACACACACACACACACACACACACACACACACACACAAGGCTACTGCAAGATTCCTGGTTGTGACAGTCAACTCCAAACCCCTTGCATTGGGCTGAATAGCCAGAGCAGCTGGATATGTAATAATTCTTCAGCCAACATAGAAGCTATGGATGCATGCTACCAAAGCCAATTTTATTCCTCTTCTGAATTGACATTAAAAATTTCTTAAAATGGCTCTGAAAGCAGCAAGAGCGAGAAGCCCGTGCTCTCTTTGCTCAAGCATGAGACACACAGAAGAGAAATTCTTCTCTTACCAAAGGATACATTTGTACTGGCATCACAGATACAAAACAGAAAAGCATGTGCATCTATTTATTGAGTTACTCAAAAGCCATTTACCAGTACACCTCCATGAATCAGGAACTATGCTAGGTGTCAGGATTACAAAGATAACATGTACAATGACCCTGTGTTTAAGTAGATCACATATAGCAGGACTGGCAGATCTGGATTCCACTGCACATAGTACAGCCTGATTTGTGCCATATTCAAGGTATGTACGAATCCTGGGGCATTGATTCCCTGTGCAGGGATTGAGGAAGGTTTACTCTAGGGCCATGCATTTATTATGCATTCAATGAGGAGTTTAATGTATCAGAATGTATGCCTAGTTGGAAAAGTTAATATACCTGCTTCTTCAATGTATTTTTGCATTCAAAAACACCTATTATTTACCATGTGCCAGGGACTGACTTGGTGCTTTACAAATATTGACTTATTTAATCCTCCTAACAATCCTACAGAGTAGGTTCTGTTACTAACCCCATTTTATAGATGAGGAAATAAACACAGAAAAAGTAAACCGCATTCTTAGGGTCACATAGTAAATGGTGGCACTGTAATTCAACCGGCTACAGAGTCTGTTGCTCACTATGATGCTCCAAAATGCTGTCTCTGTAGAATCAATAGAAAGCACAAATGAGAATTAGGCCCATCTGACTTTTCACAATGGTTACTTTCCCAAAATCCAACCTTGTAAATCAGCTCACACCTCGAATTCCTTAATAAGACATCAATTAAGTAGAAAGGGAGTGGTGAAATCTTCTGTAAAACAGATAAACCTCGTTGCCACCTAGTCGATTCCAACTCATAGGACAAAGTAGAACTGCCCTATAGGGTTTCCAAGGAGCATCTGGTGGATTCAAACTGCCCACGTTTTGGTTAGTAGCCAAACACCTAACCACAGCTCCACCAGAGCTCCATAAAACAGATAATGGTACATAATTTGTCCATTTAAAAAGTAATTTTTCATATCTACTGCTAGCTTTACATAGCATTTCTTACTTGGATTTCTTTAGTTAGTACACTTGAATTTCATATTTTGTTATATATCACGTAGGCATACTCCATGCCTCCTCGTTGTAAATAACCGTGGTTTTCTGAATGTCAGCGCCGGCATATAGTTGTCATGCAGTTACCTAGAGACACATGAATTTGGAAGGCTAATGTTGAGTGCTGGCTTCTGCCCGTATCTCAGTGTTGCAGAGTGATTAATCCTAATAATGCAGTGTCATAAGACCCAGGATAAAGTAAGTTGACGTTTTTCTTAGTTCATGCATCATAGTAGGTTAAAATAAAATACCTTTTAAATACTTTTGGAAACCTGGGCAGTCATTTTTCCCCTGTTTTTCACAAATCAGAGAAGCAAATAGATAATGATCAAATAATGAATATTCTATAATTGCCTATCTTGTGACCAAACTACAAACTATACCATCTCTCTCAGGTTAATCAACCAAATTATTATTAAACTGTTTACTGAATCCATGTTTATCTTTAAACCAACTCCAGTATTTTCTTTCTCTTGTTATTGCTTCTGCTCTTTTCATTTGCTTTCCCCGGCTCACCTATACACTTCTTTACACATATAGGAATGTTGGAGCAGCATTCAACATCCTCAAGGACTCTGAGACATTGTGCCTCTAAGGCCTTTATCACTCCAGGCTACTATTGCCTTTATGATGTTTTTGAAAGTGAAGGTTTAGAGCAACTCAAATATAAAGAACAAACTGTTATTTTGTTTCCCAAAGGAATGCTTAGAAACCACAAACCAAAATAGTGAGTTATCCTGGAGATAGTAATGAAAGAATCTTCAAGGAAGAAAAAAATATTCTCATGATAAAGGGAAAAGCAACTAAATACACACACACATATCATTCTTTTATTGCTCACCAGAAGAGAAGAGTGAGCTAAGGTAGCATAATTGTTCCTTTGGGTGGAAAACTATAAGTGACAGTATTTTTCCAAGTGACATATTTTAAACTATAGGGGAGACTCAGCACCCTAGCTGTATTCACCCAATGTATTCTTTTCCTGTCCTGGCAACTATTCAGCTGTTTCAAGACTGTGCTCAGACCCACTGCCCAAACACGGAGCTGAGGCAGCAGGGCTAGGGTTATGTGCTGGATTTATTAACGGGTTGGAGGCCAGGAACTGGCAATATGATCAAGTGGGCTTTGTAGTCTGATAAAAATGAGTTGAATTTCAGCCTCTCCTCTTATTAGTTGGGTAATCTTGGGTTGTTACTTGAGGTGGACGTCCTCATGCGTCCTCCTTCTGGAATAAAGAATTTACTGTGTTTCCCAGCTTCTGGGAATGCAGCTCACAGCTGTCCACCCTCTTCAGGAATTGCCTCAGCTGAAGGTAGCCTTCTCATACAGGATTGTACCCCCTTTCTGGGCGAGCTGCATCCAATGACTTACGTATGCAAGGGTATAAAGACCGGCCCCTTCACCCTTGCTCAGGACAACAGCAGGCAATCCCAGCTTCGTGCTCCTTGAAGGGTCAGCTGAGGACTTCCTCAAGATTTCATCACAGCCCAGCTTCTTCCTCTGCCCAGTCCTACTTCACTTTCAGTCCTTTCCTTTCCACAGGTGTTTATCCTAAGAGCGCTCTCTCATAAATTTGTGTTTGCTTCTGCTTCCCAGGGAACCCAATGTGTGGCATGACTTAACTTCTACACTTTAAGATTTATTGAAATGCAAATTCTTATTCAATCGGTGGATCTGAGATCCTAATTTGTAACAAGTTCCCAGGTGGTGCCAATGCTGCTGGTCTGCAGAACACATTTTGAGTAGTGAGAATGTAAAATATTAAATAATATCTACAAAGTGCTTAGCACAGTGCCAAGTGTTCGTGTGTGTGTAATAAATGTGTTTTTATTATTCATTGATTATGTATATATAGTGTGTCAAATCAGTAGAGACAATATAGTAAAGTGTACACAAGTAGACTAGACAAACAGATGAACCATTGAACCTTAGATGTCGATAGCCATTTATCTACAAGACATGCCCCCTCACAAAAAAAAAAAAAAAAAGGAAAAATGAGGACTTTCCTCCTGCTCTAACTCCTCTAGTCCATGTCCCAGCTAAGTGATCACTGTTTACTCCTTGCCCAGTGTATGACTTGATTGCTTCCCTGTCCTCAGCAATGGGTTACTGATCCAGTCATTCCATTTTAAATATCTCTTGAATCCAACCCCTCTTCATCCTCATTTCTACTGCCTTAATTCAGATCCCTCTCATCTCTCAGCTAAACCACTTCAAGAACCTTCTAACTGGTCTCTCTGACTCCAGTCTGTCCAGTTACAAATCTGCCCTTCACAGTTTCCTGAAGTTGTTTTTTGAAAGCACAAATCTAATCATGTCATTCCTCATCTTAAAAGCCCTCAATAGCTTTCGTTGCCCAGAACATAAAATTCACATCTCCTCACATGACATGAGATTAAAAGACCTTTTAATAGCTGGCTTCTTCCTACAACCCCAACTTTATCACTATATTCAGCCATTTTGACGTTTCCACTCTTCCTCAAATGTGCCATGCATTTTCACGTTTTTCGGTGAATGTATGTGCTATTCTCTCTTCCAGGTACAGGCTCTCCTTTTCTTTTTTTCGTGTCTTCCTGGCAATTTGTGGTCCTTCCCCTATGCTTCTAAATCATTCTGCACATGCTTCTTTTATTGCCCATGTCACAGAGTATTGTAATTATTTGTTTACATGATAGTTTCCTTCACTATTGTGAGCTCCTTAAGGATAAAGACTGCTTTACTCATGATTGTTCTCCAGTATATAACACAGGGCCTCAAAAAGGACTGTTGAGTGAACAAAACATTGAATCTGCTTAGTGGGATAAAGTCTAAATCATAATTTAAAACCTTTCTTAAGCATTTGAAATTGGAAAGATCAACATGTCAACATGCATTGTTTCAGTAGCCACTTTGGTTTATTTTTTTATTCGATATAAACTTTGAGATTATTATTGTGTTTTCTTTTAACAGCTTTGTTGAGATATAATTCACATACAATAAAATTCAATGGTTTTACTATTTCACACAATTATGCAACCATCATCACAATCACATTTCCATCACTGCTAAAAGAACCTATTAGCAGTCTTTCATTGTGTTCTCCTCCCTCCAGCCCCTGGCAACACTAGTCTACTTTCTCCCTGAATAGATTTGCCTATTCTAGACAATCATTTAAATAGATTCAGACAATACCTGGTCTTTTCTGACTGGTTTCTTTCACTTAGCATAATGTTTTCAAGGTTCAACCATGTTGTAGCATGTATCAGTACTTCATTCCTTTTTATTACCAAATAATATCCCATTGTGGGGATATGCCAGTTTTTTCTTAACCTATTCATCAGCTGATGAACATTAAGTTGTTTTAACTTTTTGGCTAGTATAAATAATGCTGCTATGAACATTCATGTAAGGTTTTGCATGGACTTATGTTTTCATTCTCTTGGGTATATAGCTAGGAATTTGCTGGGTCATATAGTAACTCTATGTTTAACATTCTGAGAAACTGCAAAACTGATTTCAAAAGTGGCAGTACCATTTTACTTCCCTACCAGCAATGTCTGAGTGTTCCAATTTCTCTACATCCTGAACAATACTTGTTATTATTGTGGTTGCTTTTAAAATTAGTTTTACAGTGTTGCCATTTTTACAATTTTAAAATGTATTGTGAAAGTTTCTCAACTAACCCTGAGTTTATGCAATGTCATCAAGTCTATAGGGAAGTTAAAGATGCTGGTATACCTGGATATGTCAAAAAACAGAATAGAAACTGTTGACATGGAAATTTCTGGATGTGAAGCCCTTGAGGACCTTTTACTGTCTTCCAATATGTTGCAACAGTTGCCTGACTCTATAGGTGAGAACATGATGTTTTATCATGTATGTTTATGTCAAATATACCATTTTCTTTTTTGGTGGTATTGTGGGGAATATAGTAATAAATCTCATGCACTATTCAAGATAATAAACTAGTATTTTAAAAATATCTTATCTGTGGTTGAAATATTATCTGTGGTTGTCAAATTTAAAAATTAAAATGATCCTACTAAATCGACATATTTTAAAAATTGTCAGATCTCCTAAGTTGTAAAATGTTATTGTACAGAATATATATATATATCTTATTATTTTTAAAAGACACATTGTAACATGATATTAAGATTCATGAGAGTAGATGATTTGTCTGTTAGTTTGTAGTAAACAATACATTTTTTGTTTATAAATTTTACATGAGTAAAATAATGAATCTAATTTAAATAATGAGGAAGCCATTCTTTTTGTGTACGTATCTTGCTAATATTTATGAGAACACTCAGCTAGGAGAATAATCTTCAAATTACTTAACATGGGAATATACCTTTTAACATATGTTTTGAAATAGATGTGTCATATTCTAAAACTTAATAATGCTTCTAAAAATTAAGTCACAATCTACATAGCCTGATTTAAGGGAAGCTAGGAGACAAATGATTTCACAATTTTTTCTTCAATGTGTTATAATTTCCATTTTCACCATTCTTTCGGGCTGATAGAGAATACTAGTTTTAGCAAAATTACAATGTAGCTTTTTTTTTTCTAGATTTGCTGACTTTCTGATTGACATAATCACATATGCTATAACAATATTTCTCTAACCTCCTCCATAATAAGATCTACCTTAGAGTGCTATTAAACATTTCCACATTTCCAGGCCCTTTCCCTGCTAATTTTGATGCAGTAGGTCTGTAGTGGACCCTCTGTCCTGTATTTTTGTTAAACATCCTATGTGAAACTTGTGATCACGCAAGTTTAGGAAATACTGTTTTATGTGGGAGCAGATACTGAAGCATACTGATTAGAAAGAGCATTCTCTGGTCAAGATGACAGAGTGACTTAATACATAACCTTAAACTCTTACTCAACCACCATTCCTCACCACTCCAAATATGTAGTGAAGATAGAAAAACTATACATATTCAAAGAAAATACTTTTGTTCATTACTACCTCCTCATTGCCTAGAACTATGCCTGGCACATGGTAGGTAAATAAAAGAATTTAGCCAGGCTCAGAAAGGATAAACATCTATCTGAACCAGAAGTAGAATAGAAATACAGTAGGAGACCAGGCCTACTGAGCTCCAGACCACAAACAGCAGTGGCAACCACAGATTCATTTCCTGTAGGGAAATAAAAAGTTAAAAGTCCTTAAGAGGGAATTAGATTTATAGGAGATTGAGGCAAGGACTCCTTTTCTGTGAAAAGAGACTGAAAAGACCTACCAGAACTATATGGATCTAGATGGAAGGAGAGAAAAGGTACAGATTAACTGCGAAAATTATGGCAAGTCACCAGTAGGTTTGGACTGGATTTGCAATATCCACATAAAACGAGAGCACCAAGTTGCTAATATAAGACCTAGTTCTGAACGGCAGAAACTTGAGGGTCGGGTGAATGTAACCTGATAACTGCCGGACATGTAGACATGAGCAGAGGTAAGAAAAAAACATTCACCCTCACAATCAAGCTTGTAAACAAACATTTCGAAGAAAAACCAATACTGTTACCACAACAAAGACTCAAAAAAAAAAAAAAGGAGAATTTACTCCAAGGCAAACAGAAGTTATCAAGCAATATAAAAAATGACTTTAAGGTAAAATCTTCCAATAGACAAAAGGAAGTATAGTACTGATAAAAAATAATAATAAAAACTTATAAAATAAAAACAGGAGCTATGACTAACAACGGTGGTTATAAAAAAAAAAGCGATTAGAAATCCTGGAAATGAAAATGTCACACAATGAAATAAAAAATTCAACAGTTATGATAAAGAGAGGATTATATAGTCAAATACAAAATTAGTAAATTGGAAGATAGTACTGAGGAATTTACCCGGAACAGGCATATAGGGATTTTTTTAATGGGAAATATAAAAATTAGCTAAATGACAAAGAGAATAGAATGGAAATTGCAGGAATTACAGACATAAAGTAAAAAGGAGTGGCAGAGGAAGTATTAAAAGATAAAATAGTTGATTTCTTTTTTTTCAGAATTAAAAACACTAGTAATTTCTCATATTAAGAGCACACAGATAGTGCTAACAAGGATAATTTTTTTTTTTTTTTATTTTGGCCCAGGCTCATTGTTGTGAAACTGCAGGGATAAAGAAAAAATCTTGAAAGTTATTGTAGAGCAAAAAGAATTTATCTACGAAATAGTATTTAGAGATAAGACATAATTCTCATCAGTAATAATAAATTATAGACAGTGGAATAATATCTTCAAAGTACTGAGAACTAAAAATGCCAACCAGATTTCCATACCCAGCTAAACATTCAGTCAAGAACAAGGATCAGATAAATATATTTTAACATATACCAAGACTAAATAAATCTACTTTTAAAAGATGTGCTTTTCCCAGAAAATAGAAAATCAAACCCAGAGGGAAGGATGTAAATGCATAAAACTATGGGAGCAATTAATTTGTGCATTAAGTTGGTAGGTCTAAATAACTAAAAACCCATTGCCACTGAGTCATTTCTGACTCACAGCAACCCTATAGGAGAGTAGAAGTGCCTCGTAGGGTTTCCAAGGCTGTAATCTTTACAGAAGCAGACTGCCATATCTTTCTCCCGTGGAGCGACTGGTAGGTTCAAACCACTGACCGGTTAGCAGCCAAGTGCTTAACCACTGAGACACCAAGGCTCCTTTCTAAATAACTAGTGAATAAAAAAAAAATAACCTTTTATATTTAAAATATTGAAATGAAAAACATGGAAGAGGGTTGTTAGTATTAAAGAGTGCTAACTAAGGTTCTTACCTTATCCAGGATGAGGCTAGAGATAGTGAATAACTTTAGAATTTGTAAGAAATATAAAGTTAAGTAGACATATTAAAATTTTAAATGTATCTACTTAAATAGAAATGGAATCTATACTTTAAAACCAACAGGGGGGAGGAAGTAATAAAGAAAACGTTATTCATATATCACAAGAAAGAAAAGGAGAAAAATATAAAATAAAAATTCCATAAAAATAAAAAACAAAATAATATAGTAAACAATAAATTAAAAATATTTGTCATAAATCACAATAATGTAAAGGATTTAAATGGATTAAATTTATTTATTAAAAGGTCCAGAATTTCAGACTGGATATTTTTAAATTTAGCTATATTCTAGTTATGAGACACATCTAACAAAAATGCAGAAATATTGATTTTAGAAAGAAAGCTGAAAATGAAGTGATGTTATTGACATGATATATTTATTTGTTTAAAATATTTTAAGAAAGCAGACAAGGAAATTAACCTCCTGATCTAGGGCAGACAGCATGTAGAGGTTGTCAGGCTAGACACTTAGCTGGCAAAAAACAAAGACAGGCAATTGGTTTTACATTATTTAGGGTCTGAATGGTTCTGGAAATAAGAAACTATCACTGTTACAGTAGTTCATTCCTTTGAGCTATCTTTGGACCTTATTGATCTCTCAGGGAATATTGTATGTTATACATCTGAACAGTCACTGATTATGGAGTAGAATGGCTGACTTTCCGTAGAGAACTTATTTCTTTGTCAAAAAGAGTATCTGGGATAAGGGACTAAGAACTCTGTTCTGAGACCCTAAAATAATTCATTGATGCTAATTGGGTGGGAAATTGCATCTTGTCTTCCTTGTTTGAGCATGGATTGGTTTATCTGGTAGCAACTAAAATAAAATCTTTAGTTTCTTCATGCCTATTTTAGTTCCTCAGCCGCTGTGGGGTAATCGAAAGGAGAGAAATACACAGCAACCATCTCTGTGCGCTGAGTCCCTTTCCTTGAGCTGGTCTCAGGGAAAATGAAGGGGACTCCTTCCCTCTTCTTCTAGCTAAAGAGTCTTCTTGTAGATAGAAGAGAGACTCAATAAGAGAAAGTTTTTTCCCAAATATTTCATCTTGCTCAGTGGTTAAGAGCACAGACTTTGTAGTCAGATTACTTGGTTTCAGTTGCTGGCTCTTCTACCTTACTATCTGTGTGAACCTACTCAAGTTACTTGATCTCTCTATGCCTCAGTTTCGCCATATATTAAAATCATAGGATTGTTTTGAAGAACAAATGAATCGATATATGTAAAATTGCTTAAACAGTACCTAGCACATGGTAAGTACTCAATCAATGTTAGGTATTGTAATAATATGATAATAGCGACCATATAGGACAGAGTAGAACTGCCCCATAGGGTTTTCAAGGAGTAGCTGGTGGATTTGAACTGCCAACCTTTCAGTTAGCAGCTGAGCTCTTAACCACTGTGCCACCAGGGCTTCTGCATAATAATATGATAATTATTATTATAAAATTAGATTTGATGAGTGTATATCTATTTGGCTGTCAAAATCCTATTAAATATGTTCAGATGCCATGTAAATATTAGCTATTTTAATAATAAATTATAATAATGTTTAATACATCGATGCTAATTATATACTTATGTATAAGTAACTAAAATTGTAGTAAAAGCCCTCTTTTTCTTTATCTACAGAACTTCTTAGTTGGGAGTATAGGATGAAAGGGTGGGGAATTGAGAAAGTGTGCAAGTAGAGAGGAGGAATAAGATCAAATACGTTTGATTGCTGTAGAGTGGAAAAAGAATGTTAAAGCAGATATGATTTAGAAATGTAGTAATTATCTGTCAAAGGAAGACATGAGAAGGTGAGGCTGGTGGTTTAATTCTACTCCAGGGACAATTGGATTCCTATAGAAGCTCTAGGCCATATCCAAAGAGTACTCCTTTCCATGGAATATGTGAGTAGCAAAGTAGCCTCATCATAAATGAGTGAGGTTCCTTTAAATTCACAGATGTGGGGCTGAGCCTGGAGGCTCAACTCGCTTCAACTTTTAAAAGTGTAGATGCTTCTGTCATTTGTCAGAACCACTACTCCATTCAACAGAAAAATCTGTTGCATCACCCTTTTGTCCTCAATCCCCAGTCTGCCTTATGGTTTTCTTACCACTACTTCAGCCCCAGGCACCCCGATTCTCTTAAAAGATGCTCTACAACCTGGCTTCACTGTGTTTGTGCAGCCATCTGTGGCACAGCCAAAGGCGTCTTGCGACCCAGTCAAGTGACTGTGGGACTGTCAACTCTCTTCTATTCCTACTGGTGAACAGCGACAATAGTCTGATCAGGGCCACCAAGTCATAAAAGAAATTCAGTGGTAATTCTTATTCCCCCTTTTAATTGCTACGATTAATGAATAAACTCAGGTGTTCATTTATCTTTCTGAGGTTAATATTTTTAGCGCCTAAACTAGAGAAGCTAAAATGATTCAATCATCCTTTGAACGTAGATGAATATGAAAGTGGGTGTTCAAATTTTAGAGATAAATTACAGCAATGTTAATTACCCTCTTTGCCAGGTGCTACTGTATTCAGCAGTGTATCCTGGGGGCACAAGCTGATGTATTAGCTCTGAATATTGTAGGCATTTGCTTACAGAAGTCTGATAGTGATAACATTTCTCTCCACTAGAGTAGAGAGCCTGAGTGCTTTTGCAGAATATATAACAGCATATCAAAATTTAAAGTGCAAAACAGCTTTTATTTCAAACTTTTTGTGACTTGCTCTATGACTTTAAAAAACCCTCAGAATACTTGAGGAGGGACATAATCTATAGCAGGGTATCTCAAAGCATGTTAAAAAAACAGTAGCCTTTCAAGATACTCTGCACACACACACAAATTCCACAAAAATGTTTGGAGAGTCACCTTGCTTCATTAGTATATTAAAAGCTCCTAGAAAAACTACACTAAAGAAATGTTTATTTGTTTAATTTGGCATTTCCCAAACACATTTGACCATGTAACTATCAGAATAAGCTATCAGAATAAGTTTTCTGCAGAACACAGTAGTCTACAGCAGATATGCCTAGATCCAGTGTAAAACAAAATTAATCAACAATAAAAGGAAATTTGTATTCAAAAGTCAATGGTTTGCCCTCGGATTTTGCCTATTTGTCATGTTGATACCATTAGGTTATGTTATGTCCGGGTAAGGAAGTTGATAATGCCAAATGCAGTTGTTCTTGAATTATTCTGTGTCTGTTAGTCCTCAAAACCCAGAAAAGAGAGCAAGCAGTAAGGATGTGGAGGGCATTAATCATCCAGTGAAGGATACATAGTTATAGCTTTAATTTTTCACCAGTTCTACTTGGTATACTAAAGATCACGAGTTTTTGTGCTTACTGCTGATCCTAGTCAAGGATTTATGATACGGAAGAGTATGAGGTCATATATTGTAATTTTCCAAGGCCCTAATTATAAGCGTTACATTGCAATACCACAGTATCCATTCATCAATTATTATGCTTAATTCAGATTTGTTTTCAATTTGTATCACAACAGGAATGTTAGTTATTAGTGCTTAGGATTTAATTAAATATTAAATCACAGCCAGCTTGAAAATTTTCAGCTGGTTCGTTTACTGCACGATAGAATAGAGAAGTGTTAGAACACTGTGTCAACTCAGGTTTCTATGGTGCTCTATGTTTTGTTTACATGTCTGCACCCGGAACTAGAACTGATGCAAGCAAGTGTTTTGCAACTGGAAGGTCTTAACCAGCTTATACTCAAATATCAGTTTGTAGGTTTATATAAGCAGAGCGCAGCCAATTAGCGTGCCAAGCATTTCATCACAAGTGATTTATTTTTTATATCTCATTTCTTGTCATAAATCTGCTCTCGTGTATTAATAAATCTTCTTCTCTATTTTAGGACTATTGAAAAAACTGACTACTCTAAAAGTAGATGACAATCAGCTTACAATGCTACCCAATACAATCGGAAAGTAAGTGCCAATGTTTCACACCAGTTTCTAAAGCCGGAAACAAAAGCATATATTGCTTTTTCTACTTCAAAATATTTTCTGCATTAGATACCAATAATCTTTTTGGTATGTCGACTTATTTTAGACCATATTTTATTTATATATATGTATGTATCTTATATTTATTTTTATATCTGAACATTGCACACTGGCCCTTCTGTGCCTGCAATAAGCCAGGCTTTTTCCCACCTCAGGATATTCTTACTTGTTGTTACCTCTACCTGAAATATTTTTCCCTCACTCTTTACAAAGCTGACTACTTCTCATCTTTTAGGACCACATTTTTAAACTTTAGCATTCAAATTAGTTGGGAATTTTCTTTAAAGGGCAGATCCTGACCCAGCAGATCTGGAACCTGAGGGACCTAAAATTCTGTATTTATTACAAGATCCCAGGTGATGTCAGTGCTGTAGGTTCATGGACAACACTTTGATTAACAAAGCTCTATGTCTGGATTAAGGAGCCCTGGTGGCGCAACAGTTAAGTGCTCGGATGCTAACTAAAAGGTCTGTGGTTAGAACCCACACAGCGGCTCAACAGGAGAAAGACCTGCTGATCTGCTCCCATAAAGATTTCAGCCTAGAAAACCCCATGGAACAGTTCTACTCTGCCACATGGGGTCCCTATGAGTGGAAATCCACTCGACGACACCCAACAACAACATGTCCAGATCTAAATATCACCTCTACGGGGAGGCCTTTCCTGAATGTCCTGTCAAATTAAGTTTCTTCTACGAACACGAACACTCCGGCAGATTTTCTCTGTCCCCGTTCCTGTTTTGTCTCCTTTACAGCACTTTTCACAATTTACAATTGTATATTTTCCAAGTCATCTTATTTCTTTATTCTGTCTCATAAGTGCATATACCACAGCTCAATTAAGATGATTTTTGCACGGCAGCTGCAAAATTGTAAAAGCTTTTTAAAAATTACAAGCATGCGATTCTAGTTTACTTTTGGTTTTGATTCCTATCCAGTTCTGGGTTAATGAATGTTCTTCAGTAAGAAGATGAGATTATCAAAGATTAATGAAGTCTGTGATGAGTATGGCTGCATTTCTAGGACTCTTATGCTCTTACTTTCCCACTAAATGCCTTGATTTAAAGTGAAAATACAAAATAAAAAATGGGGAAATCATGCAAGTGAATATGGATGCTAGGTTATTTAGCATTCACATACTTAGTTTTATTTTCATTTTCTTTTTTTACGATAATTATCTTGCCCTTAAAAGTACAAACAAGATTTATCAAAGATAAATGGGCTTATTCAGTTCAAAGGTTGATTACTTGTTTAGAAGTTTAAAGGTTAAGAATCCATCGTAAGAGCTCATTTTTTAGTGATTTTTCAATGCCATTGTCTTCCTGCGATTATTGCTTCAGGGAAAAGACAAAGGAAGTATTGGAGGGATTGACTAAAAAAAAAAAAAGTACGAATAAAGCAATAATATTTTATAACGACTTTGTTCACCTTAGAGAATTCATAAATTGCTAGATCAGAAGTTTAATTCAAGGGCTAGAGATAAAATTTGATTATGATCCTATCAAATGGTACCCCAGATCATATGAGGAAAGCATTTTATAAATGGTGGAATAATCTCTAATTTGTTATGAAACATTCTCCCTAAAATTCTAGGCCCCCAAATCCCAGAAATGTTAAGCCAGCTGCAGTCATTAGAAATATCCTGACTCTATAGATAAATTGTTTCAATATGTTGAGCTTGTCTTTGGTAATTTTTTTTAAAAAAATTTATTGTGAAAGATATGTAACAAAACGTTTGCCATTTCCATCATTTTTGTGTACAATTCAGTGACATTAACTATAATCGCCATGTTGTGCAACCATCATCACTATCAGTTTCCACATTTTTTTCATCACACTTAACACAAACCCAGTAACCCCTTAAGCAATAGTTCCCCTGTCTTTAATAGTACTACCATTAAAAATTACTGGAATAAGTTATTTTCAACATTTTTCACATTCTGTTGAAATGCATTCTGTGTCTTTTGTGCCATATGACTTGTTAAATTGGTTATTTCTGTTGTTGAAGCTTAATCTGTGCCCAGCAATTCCAGCAGCTCTAAGAATTGAATGTGAAGTGATAATAGTGATAATAAATGACAATTTTTGTGTGCTCACAAAGTTCCAGATACTTTTACATGCATTGTCTTATTTAGTTAAAGGTCCCATTAGCGCTATTCAATATGTATATATCCCTATCAACAGATACGGAAACTGAGGCTGAGAGAGGTTATCAGACCTCAAAGCCAAGCTGTTAATAATTAAACTATATATGATGCTTCTCAGTATATGTGATAGTTAATTCACACGTCATAAATGACTTTTCATATTTGGTAATTTGATGGACCCTATTGCTCTAGAGGCAAAAGGTCTTCCATAAGACATGAAACTGCATGTTGTGACTTCTTTTTCTTAGCTGTAGTCTTGAACAAAAACAAAGAAAATTCAGACATATGAATGAATGTTTTAAAAAGTCATCCTCTCACGAAGTATATTCAGTAGAAAGACCAATGCGCTGGGAATTATAAAATCTAAGTAGTTGTGCAAAGCTGGATAAGTCCCTTCTTCTCCATGAGCCTCAGACTCATGAGGGGTAGTACAAGGAGCACTGGCTTGGGAACCAAACAGCATGGGTGGTGGGCATGAACCATGGCTATGCCACTTACTGTGTGAACTTTGGCAAATTACTTAACCTCCCCGTGACTCAGCTTCCTCATTTATAATTTCCATATACATCTAAAATTCTTTATATCTTTGATCGAGATGTATAATCTGTAACTGATGTCAATATTCTAGATGGTAAATTCCAGTAGTCTACTTGCTAGACTGTTGTAATAGCAAGAAGATAAGTAAATTTATTTCTAGATATCTGAATGCTAAGCACCCTGCTTCCTTCTGCCACCTAATCATGGAGGGACATGCAAAAAGCAAGTAATGTACATGACTCTGGGGAGGAAAACTTGGGAGTTGGAGAACTTGCTTCATTATATACCCATTTGTACTTTTTGAATTTTGTACCATGTAAATGTATTTGTTATCTACTAAAAAACTTAAAAAAAAAATACATATATACAAACACTTCACTAGATAAAACCCAAATTCCTTTGCAATAATATTCAAATCTTTGTATAGTCTAGTCTAGACTAGTGGTTCTCAGCATGTGATTCCCCACACCAGCACCATTAGTCTAACCTAGGAACTTGTTAGAAATGCAGATTTTCAGCAACCACCACAGACTTACTGAATCAGAAACTGGGCATCTGACAGGAAACCTGGGTATTAACAAGCCCCCAGGGGATTCTGATGCACAATAAAATTTGAGAGCCACAGGTCTAGATTTAGATTACTTTTACAATTGTCAGCTAACTCCCTTCTCAAACCCTATTCCATTGTGCCTGAATCAAAGTTACTTGGGATATCTGCTGAAAATGAAGCTTCCTTTGAAAGGAAGTTTAGCTTACTGGTTAGGTACTTTGGATCTGGAGCCAGACCCTATGGGTTCAAACTTCTCTCTTTTATATGCTATTGGGTAACATAGAGCTTCAGTTCCTTCCTTAGTAAAATCTAGTAATAATGCCTATTTATGAGGATGTTGCAAGTATTAAATGTGTTAATAAATGAAAAAGTCTTAGAACAATGCCTACTACAACAACACATATTCAATGGATGTTTTAGAAAAAATAAAATCCAATAAAGTAAAAGATTATTGACTTAGTGAATTTGAATTTCTGGGGTTTGGATCCAAGAAATATACGTTTACTGTTTTTACGACTTCATTCCTCTCTGTCCTACCCACGCAGACCTCTGAAGCTTCTTCTTCTAAATTAAAAGTTTTAGCCCACTTACAAACTAGACCAGCAATTCCCAAATTATCTTCCTCAGAACAGTCATTACTTGAGATATTAGATACTGAGATATTTGTAGGTAAATTATTAAAGCAGGTTTCATCAGCAAATAAGTTTTTGGGACTCTATATAAGTTGGACCGGGCAGTGTTTTGTTCTGTAGTAAATAGGGTCCCTATGAGTCAGAACTGACTCTACGCCACCTAACAACAACATGTAAGTCAGAGAAACACTACTAACTTGTTATGTTTCTCAATTCTTATATTAGTGTATTGTTTATCTTTTGAATCATCATTTAACTTTTCAATTATTTTGCCATGTCTTCCCAAATAGAACATAGGCTCTTTGAGGGCCGGGATTATGTCTTAAATGTTTTAATCTCTCCATCACTGTACCTAGGCAATATAGCATGGGGGAATGTTTGTAGGCCTTGGAGCTAGACTTGAGTTTGAATCCTGGCTTCTCCACCCATTTATTAATTGACCTAGGGCAAGTCACTTCATACCTCAGAGCCTCAGTTTTCTCATCTGTAAAATGGAAATAATAATACGTTTTAGAGGTTTGTGTGATAATTAGTAGTACACAATTAGCCTTCAATAAATTACAATCATTAGTAGTAGTAGTAGTACACAAAAAGATATTTGATTTATTATTGTTTGTGATCATTTTTGTGTGAGGATTAGTGATATAACATGAATGAAATATCTAATTCTTTAAAAAATGTGATGATGCATATTTTAAACTTATAAAATTTACTCTTATGAAGAGAGGTGTTTGAAATCGTTTCCATGTATTTTGGCAGAGTCCTCAAGAATAAACTGTTTAGAATCATAGTATTTGTTTGCCAAGCTAAAAGACCTGAAGAGAAAAATTTAAAACACAAAAGAAAAATTTTAATGTAGTTTCCGAAGTGACAGAGATATCTTCACAAACATAAATGTTATTGATAAAAGTACAGAGAACGGATTAAATGGAATTTCATGGCTGGTTGCATGAAATTTCAGTCAAAGTACAAAACCAGCACTGAGCAACGACATTCATTTAAGAGCCATCCTCCTCCGCTATCTGTTTCCTACTAACTCTCTGCCCTCGGATTTTAGGATTGTGGCCATTTATGGGTTGTGGACAAATTATAATTGCATGAAATGTTTCCATATTTTGGCTGGTTAAGAAACCTTTCAACATCCTAACTTGAAGCATAAAGAATCTTTTCTTTAAATGTGTTTTGGCAGTGAATAAAGCTATTTTCTACTCCTAGGTTGCATATCTGTTCACTAAAAAAAATAATTTTAAACAACATTTTGCATTTCGGTGCTATTTTCCTCTTATGATCTAAAAAATATAATTTTTTTTTTTGCAAATTTTCTTTCCATTTAATCTCAATAGTTTCCCAAAGACTGTGAAGGGAGGTAAATGTTACTGTTTTGGAAAGATGGGAGAAATTGGAACAAAGGAAAAGTATATAGTCTGTATGAGAATATTAACTATGCTTAAAAACAGTCAGAATAGGTATTTCATTGATAAACTCTCTGACTGCTGTATTTCTATCACTTGCTGTTTCTAAAAGTTTTAAATGAATTTGGCTTAGGCTATAGGATTTAGTACAATAACTGGGTGACTTTAGTAAACACTATAGAAAAGAATTAGTCTGACTAAATTTTGTTAATTTCTTGTTATTGTGTAAAAGCAGCCCAAATGACTTACCTAATGTTAAAGAGAAAATGAAGGATGGAATCTAAAACTTGATTCCTAGCCTAAATTAAGTGAAATTGATCTTATAGTCTCTGAAAATGTGGATAACGACAACAGCTACGTAGTGTTCAATGTGTCCTGTTCTAAGTGCTTTATGTATATTAACTCCTTTACATGTACAGGTAGTCCCCGACTTACAGTGGGGTTTTATTCTGACAACTACTCCGTTGTAAGTCAATTCTGACAGAAGTTGAATACTGTATTATTATTATTATTTAGTTTTCATTATTATTGCCTTTTATTAGCAGTATCTTTATAAATCTGATCTTCGTCTTTGGGAGTTGAAAAATTACATCTGAGAATGATAATGTCAGCAAGTTATGTGCTGCAACATTGTATGTAGTATATATTACTAATGATGTGTAGGTGCTGTTGAGTTACTTCCAACTCATAGTGACCTATATACAACAGAACGAAACACTGCCCAGTCCTGCACCATCCTCACAATTGTTGCTGTGCTTGAGCCCATCATTGCAGCCACTGTGTCAATCCATCTCATTGAGGGTCTTCCTCTATTTTTCTGTCTACTTTACCAAGAGTGATGTCCTTCTCCAGGGACTAGTCTCTCCTGAGAACGTGTCCAAAGGACATGAGATGGAATTCTCACCATCCTTGCTTCTAAGAAGCATTCTGGCTATACTTCTTCTGGGGCATACCTGCTCATTCTTCTGGTAGTCCATGGTGTATTCAATATTCTACGCCAATAATTCAAAGGCATCAATTCTTCTTCTGTCTTCCTTATTCATTGTCCAGCTTTCACATGCACAAGGTGATTGAAAATGCCACGGCTTCGGTCAAGCACACCTTGTCCTCAAAGTGACATCTTTGCTTTTTAACACTTTGAAGAGATCTTTTGCAGCAGATTTGCCCAGTGCAATATGTTGTTTGATTTCTTGACTGCTGCTTCTATGTGTGTTGATTGTGGATCCAAGTAAAATGAAATCCTTGACAACTTCAATATCTTCTCTGTTTATCATGATGTTGCTTATTGTTGTAAGGATTTTTGTTTTCTTTATGTTTTGTTTCCTTTACGTTGAGGAGCAATCCATATTGAAGGCTGCAGTCTTTGATCTTCATCAGTAAGTGCTTCAAGTCCTGTTTGTTTTAGAAAACAAGGTTGTATCATCTTCATATTGCAAGTTGTTAATGAGTCTTCCTCCAATCCTGATGCCGGATTCTTCTTCATATAGTCCAGCTTCTTATTTTATTTGCTCAGCTTACAGATTGAATACTAGTGATAAGATGTACCAAAAAAAAGAAGACCTTTGTAAATGCAGTTTGTCGTAACTTAAATACGTGGTAAGTTGGGGACTACTTGTATTTAGTCCTTATAACAGATGGTTAGTACTGTTTTCACTGACTTTCTCCCAGTGATGAACCTGAGGTACAGATTAATTGAGTAACTTGATTAGAGTCTTGCCACTAGTAAGTGTTAAGAGTCCAGACTTGAATCCCTGCTATCTGGCCTAAGAGCTTGGCCTCTTAACCAATATTGTGACTATACTGTCACTTTTAGGCAGTGGCTACTTAAATAGCTTGCCTTTGCCAAACAATTTTTATATCTATCTCTTTACTATATCCCTTTCTGCTAAATCTCTGCTAATACAATAACAAATCTTCATTGTCATATGAAATTTGTCCAGCTCACATGTGATTTTACACTTTGCTGACTAACTAGCAGGCAGTTCTATTTGCATGACACAACCTATTTTAAAAAGAAAATACCACAGGATAATTTTTACATATTTCAGAAACAGACGTTACAAGATTTGTTTATTTCAGGCTCCTCTCCCATTACTAGTAACAGGCCATTTTAATCATTGACATATATAGCAAAACCGACGAAAGCCAGAACCTGTCAGAGAAGGAAACCTCAAATATTTTCCACTGAAATGAGTGATAAAAAAGTGGTAAAACTGCACCTTGTCAAAGGTGGAAAACTTGTGAGACCCAGAAAAACAAGGCAGTCCCACCGAGTTCTGGCCCTCACAGGTTTCCTCTATACGGAATGCCATATCTATACCAGGGGCTTAGCGTACGCTATCTCATTTAATCTCTATAGGAACTATATGTTAGGCATCATTGACCTATTTTACAGATGATAAAACAAAGATTAAAAGTAGGTAAAGGTCATTCAGCTATTAAGTGGTCATGCTAGAATTGGAACTCAAGACTGTCTGCATATTTGCCACTAAATTACACTACTTATGTTAAAGTTAAAAGTGAATTAAGAAGGTAAAGCCTAAAGCCATTTACGTGTATGCTTATTTATATCTACATTCACAGAAGATTTAATGATATTTAATGGTATTTAATGGTCACAAATGATTTTAAAGTGAAATTATAGAGTATCTGTGTAATATATTCACACTTCCTCTTCCCTATTAGCCTAAGTAATTGAGGGTTAATGGTGCAGTAACATCTTCCCAATCAAGAGTAATTCAGGAAGACCAAACTGGATTAGAGAAAATTGTATAGTAGAGATTATTTTTAGGAAATGACGGTGATATTGTTGTTTGATTCCAAGCATTGCTACCTCCAGCAGCATCACTTATACTGCCACATCACCTAAGACAAAGCCTTACTAAGCACAACTCTGGTAGTATTTTTATGGGTTTTATCTGTTATTGGCATATGTATTGTGTGTGTTTAAATGTTTTCAAGGACTTTAAATTTTGCAACACAAAGCTGCAAATTTTAAAACTCCTAGGTAATATAGATCCCAGCAGCATCTACACCACCTAGGAGTTGGTTACAAATGCAGGATTTGGGCCCCACCCCAAATTGTTGAATCTGAATTTACAAGTTAGCAAGTTCCCCAGTGGTTTATGTGCACTCTGAAGTTTGGCCAGGACTGCTTTAAAGCACATTGAGTCACCTTTGCAATTTGTTTTTATTTTTAATGCATGCAATTATACAGATATAACTTCTAAAACAAAAGGTAACTTTGGTTCTATCTTTTGACTTAATTATTACAAATACCAGTGATAATCTGAGTAAATATAATATAACTCGTTTTCATACAGGATCCTGTGTTAGAACACCTTGAGTGATGTCTAACATGATAACCATAAATAAAGTCAGCCGAAATTGTAGGTTATGAGTTTGAGTCTTTGGAATGTCATGGATCACTGAGGAATATATGTTTTGCACCTACTAGCTCTTCTCTATAATACAGCCATGTAAAATACTTTCTCTCTGTAAATTATTAATTGAGTGTAACCCATTGTGTGGTAAAATTTTTGTCTTTTTAATACAGGCAGTCCTTATTTTTCATGGTAGCGTGAGACTGTAAAAGTGACTGTGCAAGCTGATACCATGCGAAGCAATCTTAATAATCAGTGGGAAAAATTATGACGGTCTTGAAAAATTTTTGTCAAAACATAAAAAAACTCTTACTGTTGGTTATAAATATACAGGGAAATGGAAAAATAGTAAAACTAATATTCATTTACCAAACTCCATTGCCATCGAGTTGATTCCAAGTCATAGCCACCGCATAAGACAGAGCAGAACTACCCCCATAGAGTTTCCAAGGAATGGCTGGTGAATTTGAACTGCCAACCTTTTGAGTCAGCAGCTGAGCTCTTAACCACTGCACCACCAGGACGCCAATATTCAGTTAGCACACTGTCATTTTAAACATTAGAAGCATTAAGAATTAAAATGTTTCATTACTTTGTAAGAAAACTTACCAAGAGTAGTTTGAATAGCGCTCACCTTCTTTTCGTTGTGTGACATGTTATGAAGTATTACAGTGAATTGTCATACTCCTAAGTTTGGATCAATTTCCAGAAGTTTACCTTTTGCTCTTTCAATGTCATGAAATATCTCCAAGAGTTTCTTTAATGTGACATTTACTGTCAGTGTCAATTCGTCTGGGACATCTTCATTCTTTTCATCACAACCACTTTCTTCATTTAATTCGGTTAAGTTTGGCTTCATTAAGTTCTTCTGGCATCATGTCTGAGTCTAGGGAATAACAGTGGTATCAACATTCACATGGTTATCTACTTCTTCTATAACTCTGTCTAGGTTCAATTCAAATCCTACAAAGTTTTTTGCACAGTACACTACAAGTTTCTGCTGTTCTGCACACATATGTATTCCTGCGGTTACTTCCTCCTATGATGCTTGAATGTTTTCAACTGTAATGCTTTATGTCATATTTCTTCCAAAACTCAGCTAAAGAAATTGCAAGATCTCTGGTTTTAGCATCAGTGACCTGTTTAAAGTCTGGCTAAAATAATAGGCTTTAGAAGTTGAAATCACTCCTTGGTCCATTAACTAGATTAATGAAGTTGTTCTTGATGGTAAAAAACAAATTTTCACATTTTCATTCATGGCCCCAAGAGAATTAGGGTGACCAAGAGCATTATTGACTCAAGGGCAACAGGTTTGGTTTTTTTGTTTTGTTTTGTTTTGTTTTGTTTTTTTGTTAGAGCATTATCCAATGGTAGTAATGCTTTAAAGGTTAAATTATTTTGCCTACAGTTTGTCTCCGCTGCTGGAAGACAAGGAGGCAACACAACTACATACTTTGCTGTCTGTGTGTGAACTAAATAACAGACATTCAGTGACAGTCACTGGCAGACTTTGAAATCAGTAACGTGTCTGCTTACTGATCATGATGTCCGTGTGTTATTTATGTCATGCTGTGTGTATATGCAATTACAGTTAAAGTACTTTAGTAACTGATTTGAACCATATTGTTGTTACAAAAAAAAAAAAAACCCTATTGTCTTTGAGTCAATTCAGACCCATAGCGACCCTATAGGACAGAGTGGAACTTCCCCATAGGGTTTCCAAGAAGTGGCTGGTGGATTTGAACTGCCGACCTTTTGGTTAGTAGCCAAACTCTTAACCACTGTACCACCAGGACTCCATATTGTTGGTGGACTCTTATTATTTGACAAAAGCATGATAACTGAAATTTGTTCATATCAGAACTGTTCTAAGTATGACTGCCTTTAGTTTAAGACTAATCCACAGAACATATTTTTTTATAAAAGAAAGAAAACATATATAAACCTTTATTTATTTTTTATTGTTTAAGTAGCTTCTTTCAATTCTACTCTCTGAACATGCAACATCTGAGTTCTTTTATTTTAAAAAAAGCACTTGATGCTATTATGACCATTTGATAATTATATGACCCCAAACCATTGATAAAACCCTCTTTTACTCAATTCCAGAAAATTTAGAGTGCCTTCTATATGTAAGACACAGTGTGAGATGTTATTTCTCAAAGATATAAATAAACTCTGTTACTGGGTTTCCCATATGCGTTGATTCCGGCCCCACAAATGCACACACACACACACACACACACACACAGAGTCACATAGTCATGCACATCTGGCACCCCAGTGACATAATCATGTGGGGTCTCCAAGGACATAGAACCAAATTTATCAAAGTTTATTAATACTAGGAGAGCCTTGTTTTTTTGAGCTCCGGTGGTCTTTGGGTTATTTTTTTGATACCTAAGATCATACATCTAGTCAGTTACGGAGTTGGGATGCAAATCTTTTCTGATTCCAACCCGATATGCTTAATCTCTGTGCTAACTTAACTGCTTAGGTAACTGATGAGAGCAAGTTGCTTTCAAGCTAGCTAATTCCAAACATAAAAAAGGAAGCTGATTCTACAATCTACTCCAGCTCACTCTAATTTATTCTTCACTTTATAATGGCATAAATCCTCAACATTGGGGGTTTCTTCCAATTACAGTAATGACACTAGTATGAACCGTAATAACAGTGTAATAACATTAACAATAACATCAATGACAAATATGTTTAGTGCTTACTCTGTGCCAGGTGCTGTTTGTTTCCCAGATATCTCAAACCAGGCACTGAAATTACTTTTTCCCTTGTGATAATCTATTTTCCTGTGATTCTTTTCTGTAGATCAGGAGTTGTTGTTGTTAGTTGTCATCGAATCAATTCCAACTCATAGTGACCCTATGTGTGCAGAGTGGAACTGCTTCATAGGGTTTTCAAGGCTGCCACGTTTCAGAAGCAGATTGCCAGGTCTGTCTTCCAAGGTGCCTCTGAGTGGATTCAAACTAATAACCTTTCAGTTCTTTGTACCACCTAGGGGCAGATCAGGGATAAAGTGGGCTACTTATGGAGTGGTGAGGATTGTGACAAACGAGAACAAGTGCCCACCTGAAGGCAGCAGCCATTACTCAGTTCCCATTACTTGTTGCCATGAGAGAATATAGGCACTGTATTACCAGATATTTCTCTTTTCCAAGAGGCATCAAACATTTGGGTTATTATGTAAGATTTACTAATCTTTAAAATACTGTGTAAACCAAACAAAACACATCTGCAGGATAAAATGAGCCCTCTCTTGTGACTTCTGCTCCAGATGCACAAAGTAAGAGACAGGATAATACAGTGGAGCCATACTGCCTACATTTAACTCCCAGCATTGCTGCTTTGTGTGACCTTCGCTCTTTAAGCCTCAATTTTCTTATCTGTGAAATCTGTTTTAAAAATAATAACTATATTATAGAATTCTTATATTAAGAGGTTAGTTATTTTTATCTCTAAAATTCTTAGTAAGATATCTAGCACTTAATTAGTGTTTTTATTATTATTATTTTCTCCCCTCTCTACTCCCCTCCAAAGACCTGCTGTCTACACCCTTCTACCTCACCAATGCCAATTATATGCACTTATTCCAAGGATGTACATTCTGAACATCTGGCTATGAATGATACCTAAGTGGTATAAAAACAAACAAAAAATCTCTATCATTTTCAAAGGCTTGGTTACTAAATGACAAGTAATTTAGAAGTGGAAAAATAAACCGTGTTTATTTTACCAGATTGAATCATTTATTTATGGTATTGAACCATTTGACTGAACTGATAAATTAATTTATATAATATGATGCATGACTAGGCAAATAACCTTAGTTGTTTTGTGAATTTGTATACGTAGATTTTAAAACCCTTTTTGCTAGTTAACCTTTTAAAATGTTTAACTAATGTATTTAACTTTTCAGTTTATCTTTATTGGAAGAATTTGACTGTAGCTGTAATGAACTGGAGTCGCTACCTTCTACTGTTGGCTACCTTCATAGTCTTCGAACACTAGCAGTTGATGAGAATTTCCTTCCAGAATTACCTAGAGAAGTGAGAAATGAACTTATTTCTATTAATTAACTTTAAATGAATCTGTTTGGGGATTAAATTTTAACAGGCGAAATAGCGGCGTAGATTTGTGAGTTGAAATGTGCATGTATTTTGGAATTACCTACATAGTTGTTTGTTAATTATTCTATTTTACATAACAAGTAACAGTTTCTTATATTTAATCCAGAAAATGAATTTGACTTAAAGTTTGCATGCAAAGAAAAACAGTAAATAGTTTTAGTTAATCACTGCTAAAGAATACAATTTTAAATCATGTAATTTATGTATTTTGTTCTCAAGAACAGTTATAACTAACATTTTGGGATAATTACATCTCCATTTCTGAAGTAAATGTTTCTTTAATGTAAATATGTTTTTTAAGTCTCATATTTTTAAGTCTCATACTACTTTAACTTCAGGATCCACCTAAAGGTTCTTTAATTTTTACTTCTCAATAAGATTTTAATTTATTAACTTCAAGAAAAAAATGTGAAGTATGTTTAAATTCAACATTTAAATCATTTCCATAATGAAGTAACAGTAATCGGTATATCATTATTTTAGAGCAAAAAGTTCTGAATAAAAATGACTAATGCCATTGTAATGTGAAATAAAACTAACTTTGCCAAGGAAATGTCTGCAGTACTTTATTTTTTGGTATGATTTTCTATTATAAATCCAGATGTGTTAGCACTGACTTTGATAGCCAGAAACAATAGGATTTATGAAAACAGTGATGTTAATGAGTATTTTAATAGTAAACAAAGAAAATTCTTCCTAATATGTAAAGGAATATGAGGCCTAAAATGTCTTAATTTCCAAAAGAATATATACATATTGTAAGAGACAGATTAAAAATAAAACAATACACGTTAAGAGAAAGTTTTCAAAGTGATAAGGAAATCTGTGAGTTAATTAAATTGCTTTATAATTTAGAACAAATAACACAAAAAACAGCATCACACTGTGATTATTTTCTTTTGTTACCCATAGATTGGAAGCTGTAAGAATGTCACAGTTATGTCTCTACGCTCCAATAAACTGGAATTTCTTCCTGAAGAGATTGGACAGATGCAAAAACTAAGAGTCTTAAATTTGAGTGACAACAGGTATTTTTGCAATATTTCATGATCACATATTAGTACTTACTTGATAAAAGCAAATTATGTTCCTTTGTCAATAATGTTGGAAAAATCTTATGTGTCTTATGAATTATATGAAAAGTAAATATCCATGTTTTATGTAGAAAATTGCAGAAGGTAAATGTTTTTAAGCTGACTGTTCCTAATTTTATTATTTTGATTATATTAAAATTATATAAAATTTATACAGCAGAATCCTCCTAGAAAGCTTGCTACAATGAAGACATAGAAAAATAGTTATAGTAAAAAGCTATATATGTATTAATAAATATTCATGTACATGTTATTCATGTATACACACATATATGTTTTCATGTACACACTTGTGTCTCCAACAAATTAATTGGACAATGTGCAGATTTTCAACCTCACCAGAGTACTGGTAAGAATACTGCCAGAGAGCTAATACTCGACACTCATAAGGTTTGCACATTACACTAAGGACAACCAAAAGGCTATTTAGTTATGTTCAGAGCAGGAAGAGCAAAGAAAGGATAGGTCATATTATTGAGAAAAAGGTGTTATATTGGTAGATAGCTAAATAAATGTGAAACTCCGCAACTCACCTTTGTTTCTACCTTCTCCTCTAACAGGAAAGAATAAAAATAAATATTGACTTGAGATAACTGCTAAGTAGATAAAGTAAATGCAGATTAGAATGCATCAACTCTATGTTTTCAGTGAGTTTCAGTCAGACAAATCATAGTATGAGGAACTGACAGATCTTGCCATGAAACTGTCAAAAATGGGCGTTTTTCAAATCATGAAGTTTTGTGAAAGTTTCAGGATAAGCATGGAAGTTCTGGTTTATTTGTTTGTTCAAGGAAAAAAACATACTTTGAATTACAAAAAAAAGGCTATTCACTTGGTAGCTAAATAATAGTTCTATGCAAGAGACAAAAACATTTTATTAAAAGTTTTGGTATTTTATTTATAAAATTAGGATGACAGGGACACACGATAGTTTTATTTGTCAATAATAAGTCATGTCAAACCAACTTCATTTCCTCTTTTGATTGGGTTACCAGAAATGGAAGTGGAAAATGAGGGAAATGCATTGACAGTTGTGCCTGACTTTCAGCAAGATATTTCTTTTTTAACCTCTAACTATATTCTTGTGAATAAGATTAGGAAATGTGGTCATGAAAATATCCTAGGAAAGTGGATTCCTAGTGGATTTATTTATAATGCCCAATGGGTCTGAGCGCCATTATTGTCAACCTGGAGAGAGAGTTTTTGTGATGAGCTACAGAAGTCTTTTAACTTTTTTTCATTATAAATCTGCATGATGATATAGAAAATATGCTTATCAAATATTACAAATAACGTGTAGTTGGAAGGGCTATAAATACTTTGAAGTTTTTTATTCAACAAATATAGCATACTTGAGTACTTACCATGGGCCAGACAGACTGCTAGGTAGATGCTAGGGCAAAATACATGAGTAAGACATTGTGGAGCTCACAATATTAGGAGTTTAAAACACTTTATTGGGCCAGAAATATAAACTTAATTTATCTCCTAGTACAGTGCCTGGAACAGTATGTAGCTAACTTAATATTTTTAAATTAATGAATCAATTAATCTTAACCTGAGATATAGCCAAAGCTGAGATCAAAGTTAAACATTACCATCAGAGATTGAACTGTTTGGATAAAAGATTAAATATGAAATTTTATCCAGAATTAATGATTATTACAGTTTCATATTTAAAATACTATAGTCAGATTTTAAAATTTTTGACACTATACTTGAGCAACAATGATTTGTCTACATTGTCAGCTGCAAGGTTGTGCCTGTGGCCAACTTACTGCACATCTATGATACTAAATATAGGCTCACTTTCATAGGAGTTCACTGGAAGAGCAAGGAAAAGTTAGGGTGCCACATTCTTCTCTAAAAAGTTATTTGTTTTCTTCATATTCTACATTTATGTTTGGACTGATGATGACTTACCATGGACATTGTTGTACATTCTTCTGGAGAATCTTCCCCTAGTGTAATTTTGATGCAGCAGAGTTGAAATTCTGCTTTTAATTTATCCCAACATGATGTGAAAAATTCCCCAATAAGTCTTCCCTTCATAATTTCTGACTTATTCATTTAATTTCTTTATTAAATAACCAAAATTTACAAACAGTTCATATGGGTAATTTGGTTTAACGTTATGAATGCTAGTATAACAAATAATTCTACAAAAATAGAATTATGATATAATTTAAACTCTGTTGTTCTTCTCTGTATTATTCCTTATGTTTTATAAATATTTATTAGCACAAAAATGTTATTATCTTCTCCCTAAAGTTATTTAGCTAATGTACACTCTTTTAATAATCTGTATTGGTGTCAATCCTTTTCATATTTATTAAACTTTTTGAAAGTGCTTAACTGCTTTTACACATAAACACATAAAATTAACTGCTTCCACAGTCATTATTAATTATTGTGGCACTTTCCACTTCTATTATCAAAATACTTTTATTCAGCAATTGGTTGATAAAATTTCAACAAAATAAAAGCAAGGAAATTTTCATTCCAAGTTATATCTAAAATGTTTATCTGTAGTTGAGAGTGAACATGCAGAAATTAACAATAAATTTAATAGGCATGCCTTGTTCGCATTATTGACTTTGCTGACTAGCTATCATGGTAATCTATGTGAAGAAAACTTATTAATCGTGCAGAAGTTCAAGGAACTCAAATATTATGTTGAAGTAGACATTTGGCTATTTGACCTTCCAAAGGCTTATGCCAAAGCTAAATAGATGATTTGGGGCTGAATACCAAGCTGATGAAGAACTTCACATATCTCAAGAATGCTATGTTTAAAGATTCCCTCTTTGAATATCTACTATAAAATATACAAAGGCTGCAAAAACAAAAGGACGTACTTTCTGGAGGTGAACATAACACTGACAGCTGTAAGTTCTTTCTGTAGTAAGTAAAATAGACATGGCCCCTTGCCCTCACGGAGGATACAGTTTTGTGGGGATATCAGACAGTGAACGAATAATCACAAAAATAAATATGATTACAAAGTATGGTATATTCCACAAAAGAAAATACAAGATGCTTTGAGACTAGAACGGGAAAAGTAATTAAAATGAAAGTCAGGAAAAGCCTCTGAGAAAATGACATTAAGATGAGAGTTAAAGGGTATGTGGTATTTAGTCAAATGAAGTGTGGGAGAAAGTGTATCCTAGACAGAGAAAAGAGCTTCAATTTTCCTTGTCATAGGCTGATAGAAGGCCAGTGGATATGTGGAGACTGAGTCAGGGAAAGAGTAGCAGGAGAAGCATCTGGAAGGGTTGTTAAAGTCCAGATCTTTTATGACCTGACAAGGCATATTAATGATTTGGATTATATCCTGGGTATAGTAGAAAGCATTTGAGCACTTGTAAACAGATTTCCATTTTCTAAAGATCCATCAGGCTGCTCATTGGAGAGAAAGAATGAAATCAACAAGTTAGAGTATTTTAAATAATTCTTCTAAAAAATGAACTTTATCCATGCTATTAGAATTTGCTTGTTTTGACAGGCTGAAGAATTTACCATTCTCATTTACCAAACTTAAAGAGCTTGCAGCTTTGTGGCTTTCTGACAATCAGGTAAGAACTTTTAAGATTTTCTTTTATTTTGATTATTAAGATGACTATAATTGAAACTTTGAATTACTAACCTTTTCCCAACAGATACCTTTGACTATTACTACAAACTATCCACCACATGTTTATCACTTTGTCATAGTGTGGTGGCTTGCGTGTTGCTATGATACTGGAAGCTTTACTAGCTGTATTTCAAATACCAGCACAGTCACCTTGGAGGACAGATTTTAGCTGAGCTTCCAGACTAAGACAGACTAGGAAGAAGGACCTGGCAGTCTATTTCTGAAAAAATTGGCTAGTGACAACCTCATGAACAGCAGCAGAACATTTTCTGATATACTGTCACAAAATGAGCCCTTCAGATTGGAAGGCTTCAAAATACAACCTGGGAAGGGCTGCCTCTTCAAAGTAGAGTCAACTTCAATGACGTGGATGGAGTCAAGTTTTGGGGACCTTCATTTGGTGACGTGGCATGACTCGAAAAGAGAAGAAACAGCTGCAAATATCCATTAATAATCAGAACATGGAATGTACGAAGTATGAATCTAGGAAAATTGGAAGTCATCAAAAATGAAATGGAATGCATAAACATCAATAACCTAGATATCAGTGACCTGAAATGGACTGGTGTTGGTCATTTTGAATCAGACAATTATATGGTCTGTTATGCCGGAAATGACAAAATGAGCAGGACTGGCATCACGTTCATCATCAAAAAGAACATTTCCAGGTCTATCCTGAAGTACAATGCTGTCAGTTATAGGATAATATCCATATGCCTACAAGGAAGACCAGTTAATATAACTATTATTCAAATTTATGCACCAACCACTAAGGCCAAAGATGAAGAAATTGAAGATTTTAACCAACTTCTGCAGTCTGAAATTGATCAAACATGCAATCAAGATGCATTAATAAATACAGGTCATTGGAATGTGAAAGCTGAAAACAAAGAAGAAGGATTGGTAGTTGGAAAATACGGCCTTGATGATAGAAACCACACTGAAGATGATAGAATTTTGCAACACCAACAGCTTTGTCACTGCAAATACATTTTTTCAACAGCATAAATGGCAACTATGCACATGGACCTCACTGGATGGAATACGGAGGAATCAGATCGACTACATATGTGGAAAAAGATGATGGAAAAATTCAATATAGTTCAACCATTTCAGGAGGTAGCATATGATCAAGAGCAAATGGTACTGAAGGAAGAGGTCCAAGCTGTACTGAAGGCATTGGCAAAAAACAAAGCTCCAGGAATTGACTGAATGCCAACTGAGATGTTTCAACAAACAGATGCAGTGGTGGAGATGCTCACTTGTCTATGCCAAGAAATTTGGAAGATAGCTACCTAACCAACCATCTGGAAGAGATCCATATTTGTGCCCATTCCAAAGAAAAGAGATCCAACAATATCGTTAATATCACACACAAATAAAATTTTGCTGAAGATCATTCCAAAGCAGTTACAAAAGTATATCGACAGGAACTGCCAGAAATTCAAGCCGAATTCAGAAGAGGAAATGGAACAAGAGGTATCATTGCTAATGTCAGACGGATCTTGGCTGAAAGCAGAGAATACCAGAAAGATGTACTTGTGTTTTATTGGCTATACAAAGGTATTAGACTGTGTGGGATTATAACAAATTATGGATAACATTGAGAAGAATGGGAATTCCAGAACACTTAATTGTGCTCATGAGGAACCTATTCTTAGACCAAGAGGCAGTCCTTCAAACAGAACAAAGGGATGCTGCATGTTTTAAAGTCAGGAGAGGTGTGTCAGGGTTGTATACTTTCATACTTATTCAATCTGTTTGCTGAGCAAATAAGTCAAGAAGCTGGACTATATGAAGAAGAATGCAGCATCAGGATTGGAGGAAGACTCATTAACAACCTGTGATATGCAGATGACACAACCTTGCTTGCTGAAAGCAAAGAGGACTTGAGGCATTTACTGATGAAGATCAAAGACCACAGCCTTCAGTATGAATTACACCTCAACATAAAGAAAAGAAAAATCCTCGCAACTAGACCAGTAAGCAACATCCTGATAAACGGAGAAAAGATTGAAGTTGTCAAGGATTTCATTTCAACACCCATGGAAGCAGCAGTCAAGAAATCAGACGACGCATTGCACTGAGCAAATCTGTGGCAAAAGACCTCTTTAAAATGTTAAAAAGCAAAGACGTCACTTTAAAGACTAAGGTGCGCTTGACCCATGGCATGGTGTTTTCAATCACCTCATATGCAAGTGAAAGCTGGACAATGAATAAGGAAGAAAAAGGAAGAAGAATATTGAATACACAGCGGACTGCCAGAAGAACGAACAAACCTGTCTTGGAAGAAGTACAGCCAGAATGCTAAATTTTAATCCTAAAATTTTGAAGCACCTATTCCAAACAATGAATACCCAAACAAAAACAATCCCTTCTCAATTTTGCTTGTTATCATTGAAACATATGATCATAAAAGCAGCAGTACTGGTAAATTATTTGTTCATACCTCTAGGCATCTGGCTACTTTTGTGAAAAATTAAAAATATGTAACCTCTACAAAATGCAAGTGTAAGAATAATGTGTATGTGTCGTGGGGTTGTTAACCATTGTCATAGGGCAATATGTGTACTAACTGTTTAATGAGAAACTATTTCGTTCTGTAAACCTTCATCTAAAGTACAAAAAAAAAAAAAAAAAAAACCCGAATTATCTTTGTGAGATCAAATTGACAACAGCAACTCAAAAGGTTTGATGGGAAGCCTAGGGGACAGTGAGTTGAAGATAACGGTGATGGAATAATTTGGAAAAGGATAGTGAGAACAGCAGCACAACTGGAAGAATGTAATCTATGTCACTGAATTGACAGCTGAAATTTTTGAAATGGTTTATCTTTGGCTATGTATATTTTCACCAAAAAAAAAAAAAAGTCCTCCAAGGTCAAGAAAGGAGAATGTTGACATGTTGTGGGATTGTTAACCAATGTCATAAGACAATATGTGTAGTGACTGTTTAATGAGAAACTATTTGTTTTGTAAACCTTCACCTAAAGTACAATAAAAAAAATTTTTTTAACTTAAATTTAAATAAATTGATCATGCAGATAAAAAAAAAAAAAAGAAGAATGTGCATGTTCCTACAGTCATCACAGTGCTGCTTCCATCCACTGAGTAAAAATTAGGTTGTCTTTTAAATTCAAATCTTATCAATACACTATAGAATTTTCTAGGCATCAATATGTCATTATTAATAAATCATGTTGGAATCAGTGTGAACTAGGTTAATGGAACAGTCTGTTCTACAGTCTTGCGTTATGAAGAAACATCTCCTGTTGGCATGATTTGTTATTCTTATGGGAGTATGGACAAGAACAATGACTGCATTGTTTAACTTTCATTTAAAGCAGTGGTTTAATGTGTTTCTAACTCAGTTCCATGAGACAAGCCGGTATTCTAAATCCCCTTTGTGCTTCACTCTTTTTAATAAATGTCATGAGGTAAGCAGGCTGTTTAAAACATTAAACAATATAATCATTTCCATGTATCTGGTACGTAATATGAGTTCTAAAAACTATTTCTGGAATCAAATCAATAATAGAGAATGAAATATGACCATAGGTAAATGGATTGTGATATATTAGATATAAGTACACTCTTACCTGTTTGTGGACCCTGTCTTGGTGACAGAAGAATCTCCTAAAAAGAAATGCTTATGTTTTAGCCTAATTAAATTCATAGTTGCTCTCACATAGCATGATTTGATAGCAAATTCCATTTGTCTTTCTAGGGCAACACTTCATGAAAATGAATAGGCATCTAGAACCATACCAAAATCTTACTCTGAAACAATTTAACATGTTTTGGTCTCTTCAGATTAAAACTGGCATTGTTTAGTCAAGATAAATGGATTTTGGTAAATTTTGTTAAGAATACTAGAGAATTAAAAAAAAAAAATCTCCTTATGAAAACCTTGGAATTTAAAAATGTCCCTCAACAGTAGTCTTATATTAGATACACAGTGAAACCTGTGAGAGCCAAGACTCAACTGGTCTCCCTTGCTTTCCCAGGTCTCACAAGTTTTCTGCCTTTGACAGGGTGCAATCCTACCACTTTTCTATTGCTCCTTTTAGTGGAAAATATTTGAGTTTTCCTTCTCTGACAGGTTTCTGCCTTATGAAGGTTCTGGCTTCTACAAGTTTTACTGTACTTTCTCATTCCATATCTTTTTTCCTTTGTTTTCTTTTAGTTATTCATTCAGCTAGGTGAAGCCAGACTAGTGACCATTATCTTTTATAAAATAAATATTTTTGCAGTCTTAGTAGTCTAATTTATATGTTCTTTATTTCCAGTCCAAAGCCCTTATCCCTTTACAAACTGAAGCCCATCCAGAAACAAAACAAAGAGTACTGACTAACTATATGTTCCCTCAACAACCTCGTGGCGATGAAGGTAAACTGTCAGTAGACATTTCTTCGATACTTATGATGACTATGGATAAAAGAGATTATTTTTGTTTTGATCTCTGGCCAGGAGGACAGGCCTATGGGCAAGGCTATACAGATAATTACATGACACCCGTAAATCATTTGGGGGGTTAGTCCAAGTATGAATCTTTCCTTTCTTCCACACTGTAATATTTTAGTAACATTCCAAAAACTCTTCCTCTTTATAACTGAAGTGAAAATAATGTTGACTTTTAAGAGCAACAACTTCTCTTGAAGGATTGCAAGGCTCAGGACTAGTTAATCAAATGTGGTACTGAGCTTAGAGCAGTCGGATCTTAAGGAAGATTCAATGAGCTGGTTTATTTCCTGTGCACTCTAATTTCACCAATACGATTTAAACATTTAATCCAGTGACCTCAAGCCCTAAATTATTTCGTGTGGTAAGTCAACCATAAGGAGATGATTTACAAACAGCAACCATTCTTTGTTTTTCAAGTTGACTTTCCTTAAACAGTGTCGACAACTATATTAGGAATGCTTTTTGAAAAACCTCTTATTTTCATAATTAAATTAAATCTTCTATCCTATGATTACATTATTTATAAAACTTCTAAAAGCAGTTTGTCCTGTACCATTTAGAACTTAGCATAGGCTCCCTAGCCTAAGTCAGCATAGGCTGATGTGCACATTTTCTAGTGTCTCAGTAATTCTTGAAAGAGTTAACCCATTTTAATCCCCCCATTTGAATAGGAGCCCCTTGGTGGCTCAAACATTTAAGAGCTCAACTACTAACGGAAAGATTGGTGATTTGAACGCACTCAGAGGTGCCTCTAAAAACAGGTCTGGCAATCTGCTTGCTAAAGGTCACAGCCTTGAAAACTCTATGGAGTTCAGTTCTATTCTGTAACACATGGGGTCTCCATGAGTCAGAATCGACTCAACAGCAACTGGTTTGGTGTTTTTATCTAGTATACTTGAGTCCCTGGGTGATGTAAGCGGCTAATGTGCTCAGCTGCTAACTGAAAAGTGGGAGGTTTGACCCACCCACAACCACCTAGGAAGAAAGGCCTGGCAATTACTTCTGAAAAATCAGCCATTTGGGGTAAAAAAAACCCTATGGAGCACAGTTCTGTTCTGACATACATCAGGCCACTGTAAGTCAGAATCAACTCAGCAGCAACCGGTACTGGTTTATATACTTGACTGAGACCAACTTTTAAAGTAAACCATTTTGCTTATGTATTTCTTATATTCAGGGATAATTATAATAAATTATTTTAGTCTTTGACTTACAAATGTAAATGAATCATTTTGGGATATTTAAATATATTTTTATTCATATTTTGGCTTACAGAAGTAGGAAAAGGAAAGATTATTTTCATAAATATTTTTCACATTTAATAAAATTCATCTTTTGAACTTATGAGAGAAAATCCACCATGTTTGCATGTGATCTAAGAAAAATATTAAGTCAGGATTATATTTTTATTTATGTAGCTTTACTTATATTTTCATTTTAACATCCCTAGATTATAATACAATATTTCATTTCAAATGGATCTAAGGAAAAATGAAACATGTTTCATGGTCTCTAGTCATTTCTGAGATCCAATTTTACTGATTTAAATCTAAGATTTTTCTAGGATGTGAGGTATATCTAGTTAGAAAAGGTATGATGTTAAAGAATTACCCTACTTCTTTTTCCTTTGAGGAAGTAATAGAAAAGATTTCATGGTCACTAACAAGTCACCCTGTGGTTTTTCAGGCAGAAGTGTAATAAATGAATTCCCAGAATCTTTTGCAACAACAATGAAATACATGATAAAGGCCATCCTTCAGTAAAGAATTTAGTCTCTGCTAAGTACTCTTATTACACTTTCATGTGATCTTCACAATAATGTTGCGATTAAGATATTACCATTAGCCAACATTTTGACGTAAGTTAAAGGTTTATAAGCCATTTCCCTGCTCATCTGAGACACATTTGCGCTAATTGAAACTTTAATGTTAAAGACTAAATTTTCACATGTCCTTAAAGTGAAAGCAGGCTCTTCTCCATGGTCCCTCCCTTTCCCCACCCCTACTCCCTAAAAAAAGCTTGTAATTCTAGATACCTTATTGTAATAATATCTTTTATAAAAGAAACCCTTATAGAATTTGGTGGTTTTAAGTATGGGCTCTGCATCACGCAGACAGGGAATAGAATCCTACATTAGCCACAGTGAAGATGTATGAAAAGGCTTGAGCAAGTCTCTTAGAACTCAGCTAGTTTTCTCATTAGTAAAACGGGGATAAAGTTAGTGCTACTGTGAAGATTAAAAGATATGTTCTAAAGTACTTAGCCCAGCTCTTTTTACTACTGCTGTTACTGTTATCCTATGGAAAGTCCATTCTTTACATTTTTTGTTGGAAATCTTCCCAATCCCAATATGTTTTTATTCCTTCTTTCCCCTTTCTCTCTTTTTCCTTTCGTTTTTATTTTTGGCTTTGTTTGTAGTACCTATCGCCATTTTTTGCATAGTATATTAATACTCTATTAATAACACTCTATGTAAAAAACAAAAGCAATAATACTTTGGGATCTAACTGTAGATTTCCAGTCAGACAGTGACAGCTTTAACCCTACACTGTGGGAAGAGCAGAGACAACAACGCATGACTGTTGCCTTTGAATTTGAAGAAAAAAAGGAAGACGACGAAAATGCTGGGAAAGTTAAGGTGAACCTTTTGGTGTTTTGTTTTTTCTTTCTTCTCTTTTTCTTTCTTGTCTCAACATTGTTATTATTCAAACAGAGTTGAGGACAAATTGAGTGACCTCTGTTAGAAGGTCAGATACATCTTCCAGTCTCGTAGTGATGCCTTTCATTACAGCAGGATAGTACCTTTGGAAGCACTGATGTGCTTCAGAATGAAACTAATGTTGTCCCAACTCTTGACTGAGCAAATCTGATATGCCACTCAATCCTACAGAATAACAACCTGAGAGAGATTCAAGCTGAGAGACAGCCAGAAAGAAAATACAAAATCTAGGTGATGGACTTCACCTAAGCACATATTTATCTTCGATACACTGAAATGGTTTTCTTTTAATCACTGAGAAAGAAATCATACAGACTGTATTAGGCCAAAATACACCTTTATGGAAGGGCCAATTGATTAATATATTACATTATCATTAAAATCTCTGAAGGGTCTTTGTGTCCCTGGCATTTTTTTTTTTTTTTTATTGTGCTTTAAGTGAAAGTTCACAATTCACATTAGTTTCTCATACAAAAATTTATGCACATATTGTTACATGACCCTAGTTGCTCTCCCTTTACTGTGACAGCACATTCCTCTTTTCCACCCCAGATTTCCCGTGTCCATTCAACCAGCTCCTGACCCTCTCTGCCTTCTCATCTCGCCTCCAGACAGGAGCTGCCCATTTAGTCTCATGTATCCACTTGAGCTAAGAAGCACACTCTTCACGAATATCATTTTATGTCCCACAGTCCAGTCTAATCTTTGTCTGAAGAGTTGGCCTAGGAATGATTTTAGTTTGGGGCCAACAGAGATTCCGGGGGGGGCATATCTTCCAGGGTCCCTCCAGTGTCAGTCAAACCATTAAGTCTGGTCTTTTTGCTAGAATTTGAGTTCTGCATCCCACTTTTCTCCTGCTCCATCAGGGACTTTCTGTTGTGTTCCCTGTCAGAGTGGTCATTGGTGGTAGCCAATGTCCCTGGGATATTTGAGAAAAGTTTATGAGCTCCCTTAAATGATAGGAAACCAAGTTGTAAAGGAGGTGAGTGCTGAATGGCAGATGATGTTCCCTAGGGAAAAGAACTTCAGTGTTTTCACCTCAGATCATATTTTTAGAAAATCCTTTACTGGGATTGATCTAAGTCAAGTAACAAGGTTGCATTTTAAATGAGTCAGAATCGACTCAACAGCAACGGGTTTTGGTTTTTTTGTTTTTTATTTTTCCATTATTTACATTTTAAAATATCATCAGAATTGATACAGATTTTATCAGCATCAAATTGTCTGGTTATCATCATGACAACATCTTGAATCTCTCATTAATTTTCTTATAGTATTATTTGTGTACTTCTTCCATTATGGGTACTAACAGTTTTCACTCTTAGTGACTAATTAAATAAGTAATTTTATATGCATCTTATTAATAAATCTAGATGGTGTGATGTGTTTTTCTTCTTTGTTCCTGCCTTTCCACATTTTCTAAACTTTATTTCTTAAACCGATATACTCTAGAACCTTAATAAAACAACTGAGTACTTACAAGGCCTACCTATATCATTATGGAGAACCTTATATGGATTCCCAAATTCAAACTGACAATTTTGTTGACGATTTAGGTTAAAAAAAAAATATGTTTCTGGATAACTAATGCTCTCTAATAACTGAAGAGACATTTTTTATTTGTAAATTCCAAGAAAAAATAATGCGAAATTAAAAAAAAAAAAATTTTAAAGTCTTTCAGTTATTTTTTTAATAGGATATTATATGTTAAATTCAGAACCAATGGATGATGCATTCTATTTTGGACCTCTGGCTCATTTTTATAGTTTATTGAGTTGTCAAAAACCACATGCTTCTTCCTAAAAATCTGTACTGTAAGGATCCAAGAAGAAAAGAGTGAATTTTATATACTTTGATATATGTGTTAGTGAAAACATAAAATATAGTAAATGCAAAGTTATTTAGAAGCCCTGTTTGTGTGTTATGTAATCAAGTTTGTTATAATGACAGTAGGTTCATTATACTTTAGAGCGTATTTTTTTCTATTTATATTTTTGTTTTCCCTTGGTGAAACATTATGTGTTTCCAAAATCACAAACTACTTGGCTTTGACTAATTTGAATATTTCCAATGCCATTGGCTATTGGACAAATTAGAACACAAACAAACTTCTAAATACATCATCATGGAAGCATGATGAATGGAATACACTGAAATCTTGCACTAAATTAATCACACTTTTCTGGTTCATTACATGTATATTAAATTTACCTTTAATTTACATAAATTTTAAAAAGGAACCATTGACCTGCGCCATCAACTTGCAAATGGACTAGAGTATAATGCCCTACTTACAGTGTGTTTAGTGTAGTATGAATGCTGCATTGTATGAAGAAATTGTGATCCACTAGTTTCACATGCTATTGGTGCTGCTTTATTGAATCAGTGGTTGATAGATTAAAACTGATTTTCTATGGTTATTTTAAATGCATTACCCAGAGTGAAAAAAAAATCGAGAGTAGAAAAATGGTAAAGTGAAAGTATTGCTGCTCCAGTGCTCCTCTTTCTCCCAGAAAATGGAGATTCCTTCTCCCACAGGATCACCCCTGCCAAGCCCCCTGGGACAGGGGCCAGCGTGGGATTACTCTCCAACCTGCCAGACTGTCTGGCGATTGCTGCACACCATGGGCCAGGTGTGATCAGCAGATCCAAGATATGCCAGTCCCCCAGAATGACCCGCAGCTGGCATGGGGTTGTATAAGTGGCCTCCAGCAGGAAAGGAGCATGTGTACTCAATTGCCAGTTGCAGCACAATCTACCACTCTTCCCTCTCTAAGTGGCAGACAGGTAGGCCTAGGTGTTTGGGGTAGGAGAATCCCCCATGTAGAGGCAACTTTGGAACAGTGATTTATGGGGTATGTTCTGCATGATTTGGGTAAGAAATGTTGATCCCATAGAAACCTTCAAATTGCCAATGATTGATTCCAATTTATTTTTTTTCTATTAACTTTGGCAGTGGGTTAGGGAGGGCTGAGTCAGAAGGGAGGAATATCAATACGAAGTGCCTATTGGTGGGATATCTGGCATGGTTTTTGAGCTGGATGTTTCCTTTTTATTTAGGTTTTTAGTTTTGAAGATTTTTTTTTCTTTAAAGTGTGGGAATACCAATAGTCGGGCAGAATGTTGATGACATTATTGATACAATCTAAATTTTCCTCCCCCGCCCATCCCCAACAAGCACGCATTTTTTTATACTGTCAATTCTGGAGAAGATTAAATAACTAAAACTTAATTCCAAAAATAGCATGAGATTTGAATTGAGATTTGCTGAGAGTGGACTTTGAGCACAAGTTGGACTTCTGTTAAAAAGCATCAATTCTCCTTTAATTTGAAGGTACAGATGATGAGAATTCCTATAAGAGAAGATTGGTTTGGGAGTTGTGGCTAACAGGACTTCCTTTTCTCACTGGGTTGGATGTTTAAGAGTTTAATGGGGGAAAAAATGTCTTTATGGGGTGTGAAAGAACACTGCATTTTTTTTGTAAATTTGACCATACACATGTAATGGACTAGATTCTTATTGTGTGTCTTATATTCTTTCTACAATATAAGGCAAGCTGAGAATGCATTTTTCTAACTAAATGCCTACAGGTTTCCTTTTTTGTAAAACATCCTAATTAATTCCTTGAATAAGAGGACGTTTAACAACCAATGGCCAAAATCATTAACTATCATTTCTCTTACTGGAATTTACAATCAAATCAATTTAGAATTTAATCATTATATAAGAAAACCACAGTTCTGTGTGAATTCAGTATATCATTTCTAAATGCCCTAGCTATTGACATTAAAGTAATTCTGTTTCCATTGCTAAATTTTTGGGTGTCTCCAACATCTTGCAGCTGCTATTTGCATTTACTACACTTTATTTAGATCTGAGAAATACATAATGTTGTGAAATACTTCTATTTTCCAAAATTAAAAGAAAATATTTTAGTAAACATCTTGCATTTATTTTAATAAAATGTATATGTGAAATGAGCAAATACTTTATGGTGAGTGATACAACACAACACTTTGATAAGCATGTACTTGATACAGTTTCCCACCTATGTTTATAATAAATTAATTAGTATCTTTTTTTTTTCATTCCATATTAGAGTAAGGGGATTTTTCTAACCTGTGTATTTAGAAATCTAAAGAAACTGCTTTTATATTTTGGCACTAATGAACTACTAATGTAACTAGGTTTATTATCATGTTTATTCATTTCTGACTCACTACATACTGAGTTGAAAAGTGGCAAAGCAAAACAATCTGTAAAGGGGTATAAAGTATGCTTTTACAGAGCTTATAAACATAATGGAATTATAAAATATTGTAGTTTCATTTAGAAAGAAATTATAAAATATTGTCACTTAGCTTAATATTTTTTTAATTA
The DNA here is from genome assembly GCA_030035585.1 of Dugong dugon. Classification (NCBI taxonomy): domain Eukaryota; kingdom Metazoa; phylum Chordata; class Mammalia; order Sirenia; family Dugongidae; genus Dugong; species Dugong dugon. The sequence continues at coordinate 99,527,255 of CM057462.1, forward strand.
CAATTAACTTATTGAACTCCAGAAAATATACATTAGACTTACAGTATTTCTTCCACAAGATTAGACAAATATGTGCTGCACCTATAGCAGGAATAGTTCTGAGCTAAACAACACTTGTAAATCATAAACCTTGGAGTCAGAAAGACCTGGGTTTGAATCTTGACATTGCTACCTGCTATCTGGGTGACCTTGTGCAACTAATTTACACTGTCTGAACCTCAGTTTTCTTTCTGTGAAAGGGGAACAAAATAGCTGCTGCATAGGGTTGTGAAATTTAAATGCTATAGAGCATTTAGCAAGGTGCCTGGTGCATAGCAGATGCTGAATAAATGATAACTATTGCTGCATACAATCTGGAAAGAAAAAATCCAGACAGTTGCAATTGTTATGGTTAGATATATGCAGTGGAATCTAGATTGCCGAAGAAATCCAGATTTAAAAATAAACACATAAAATCTGATATTAAAAACAGAATCTAATCTCTGCATAAAACTTAAAAATTTTCAAAGGACTTTCACATTATCTCATTTTATTTCTAAATTAACCCAAGTATGGGGGAGAGATATTATCATTCCCATTTTGCTGGAGTAAAAACTGCACAGACTGATTCTAGTATTAGTGACTGATAACTAGTTGAGGGTAAATCTGTGGCTTAGAGTAAGGTCTTCTGACTCCAAGTCCAGTAAATTCTACTAATAGACTAGTAAGTGGAAGCCAGGAGCTTATTTTCTAGGTAGAAAAGATCCGATTTTTATGAGACCCAAAGCTTACAGAATTTGAGAGAGAGGGGGGCCTCTTTAAGGAAAAGAATATAAAATGACCATATGATATACAAGTCAAGTCCCTCATGGAGCTTTGGAAGGCGTCAGACCCTAAAGTTTAAGCTTTATCAGTTTCATAGTTAATCCACCTCTGTTTCTAGATTTAAATATTTTTACAGAGATAAAATACTCAAACATATTCTGTTGATGTGACCAAAATGCTACATCAATTTGCTTATAAAAATGACCAGAAAATACTGATTCCTTGGTCATCAGTAAATAGTCATCTAATTATGTTAGATGGGACCTAGCATCTACAAAAAATAGATTACATTAGTCAGTGAAGTGTTTAATTCAATTAATGACAAACACTTCACTTTTCTTGTTTGTTTGTTTTTTGCTTTTGATTTAGAAGGGTAATTTTAGTGTTAAGGACTTTTAAGGTGCATAGAATTTTACTTTATTTTGTTACTTGAAAATTATTTTTCATTCATATACCACTGGTTATTAAAAAAAAAATCTTCTTAATTGATATGTTAGTGTTACCATTCTACAATTTACATTTTTATAAAATGTAGTTTTTTGACGTTTAATCCTTTGATATCAATGATGTAATTTTAAAATTAGATTTAATTTGAGAATAATATTTCAAATACCAATTTAAACAGCAGATACAAGAATGCATGCATCTCAGTGGACTTTGTCTAGCACGTATATCACTCTTTCTATGTATATTTATTATGCATTAAATACCCTGGGCTATTTCTACATTATATGCTAACAACTTATACTTTTTTTTCTGAAAGTCTAACTTTTTCTTGGGTTAGATTTTTGTAGCTTTATTTCTATATATTCTATACATTATTAATTCTATCCTTATTTATCTTGTATTGTTGAAGTAATTAAACTAAATTTAAACAACACTTAATCTAACAAAATTATCTGGTTGTTCATCTTTCCAAATATTTGTTGGAAAAATAATTCCATACTTTCAGTACTGAAAGGAATGTTAGAAACCGTCTAGCAAAGTCCAATCCCAGTATTTGACAGATAAGGAAAATGAGCCACAAGGGAGATAAAATACTAAGAATAACACAGTTGGTGGATATGCTAAAACTGCAGATGAGCAAAAGTATTTGGATTCGTATTCGTAACAGTCAGATCTACCCCGCTATCATGGTTTCTTACATCCCATGAATTCCATGGGTGTGTGTGGGTGGGTATGTGTGTGCCCCTCCCTTTTTCTCTTTTTCTGTCTCTTTTCTACTTTTCCTCTTCCCTTTTCAGCTTCTCTTCTACCTTCTCTCCTCCTCCACCTCACAGACACAGGTGCGCGCACACATACACACGCACACATACCACAATCACATAAACCATTCCATTTTGTAAAGTTGATTCTACTCAGATGCAAAAAGTCATGATTTGGAACAAGCTAGGCCAAGTAAATCTGCACTTTATTTTTTCTTCCATTCTCCTTTGGTCAGTATGGACAATTTATATTTATTCTAAGTATATCATAGTAAGTGCTCTGATGGCAGGATAGTCTATCCCCCTACCAAATTAACTGCTCAGAAGAGCCGTTAATGTATGTTCCTTAAAGTCAGATTGATAACTCAAAAATGAATTTGAGAATAAAAATAAAATATCTGGATAAATATAAGACAAAATTTACATGTTTACCTAGAATATGTTAGAAAATTGTCTCAACCTTTTCTTTTTAGTGTAAGATATTACCTAAGAATCATGTTATTTTATTAGGGTAAAAATGAACTATAAAAGTCACCCCTGAAACATTTTTTCTTAGATATTAACAAGAATTAGCTACCCTACCTTTTGATGTAACGTGCTAATTAACATACAGCCGATGCTACTGGAGAAGCAGATGACGTCTACTTCTCATTTTCTTATACGTGACAACTCTACTTGTAAATCTTTTGGGGTCTCCTCCCATCACCTACATCAATACTCCAAAGATATTCTCAACATTAAAATTATTGCTTACAAATAATTAAGGTAGGTAAGGGAACAGCCTCGAAAGTATGAAAGCAGCTGATAGTAACATGATTAAATTTTTCAGAGTTTACAAGTCATTTAAGTTCTTGCTATTTCAGTCATCTACAGGGTAGGTCTAATTCAAAAATAATTTATAATCTACAAGGGCGGGGAGAGGTCAGGAGAAGTCCCATTAAGGGTGAATGTGAGAACACAATGTGTTCTAGCACAGTTTCTCAAACAGCTCAACACTCACTATATTGCATTTGGTTATACTACTGCACATAAAATGGAGTAGTTTTGTGAACGTGCTTGCTGAAGGTATTTTTACGTTAAATTTCTTTTTATAAACTTCTAGGTTGAAATAAACCTAAAACGATATCCAACTCCTTACCCAGAGGATTTAAAGAATATGGTAAAATCTGTTCAAAATCTGGTGGGTAAGCCAAGCCATGGAGTGCGTGTTGAGAATTCAAATCCAACTGCTAACACGGAGCAAACTGTGAAAGAAAAATATGAACACAAGTGGCCGGTAGCCCCAAAGGAAATTACAGTGGAGGTATTTCAAGGTTATTGGTAATTGCCAGAGTGGTTTGGATTTTTTGGAATTACTAAATGCTATATTACTTTTTTTTAATGGAATAGATCTTCCTTGATAAGTACATTTTTCCTAAAATATAAATAATAATTTCTCTTTCAAGCTATGAAGGTTCCATTTGATAAATCACAGATAAATGACACCCTCTTGGCCTAAAATCATCAATACAGCTCCAAAAGTTCCAATACACACACAAGGAATAGTTTGCTTACCCAGCTAGGCCTGACCAGTAGTGAATTATCTCATTTTAGTGACATTCTTTTGGCTACCCCAAACTTGTATTGTATGAGTCACTAGAAAAGACTAAATGAATATTTTTTATTATTCTTCATCCTGATAATATTCAGAGTGATTTTTTAATATTTTTTTGCATTTGTACAACTTTTATAGGAAATACTACTATTAACAACAAAAAAGGGGGAGATAATTTTAAAATTTAGCTTTATGGAATCTTGTCACATGAAGCTTGAATCTTATATCTACCAATAAGCTAGAAATGTATCCTTTTCAATTTATATGGTCTGAAAAGAATCCAACTATATTTATGACATCTCTGTACTATCTCATCAACTCTTCAGCTGACTTAGTTATCACCTTCTTTTATCTTCATTTGAAACATAATTGTTATGAGTAGTCTAGAAATTCATATACCTACTTCTCAAAACTCCAGATTGGCAAAACCTTTTACAAATCTGCATTTCAAAGTATCATTTATTTAGTTGCATTTATTAAATACCAACTGTATATTTAACACTGTGCTAAACACTGTGAGAGAAAGAAGAGAAATATAAAATGTGTGCATAATCCCCAATTTAGAGTCTAGCTGGACAGACAAACCTAAGCCTAACCCACATGGAGTGATTAGAGGACACATTATAGAAAGTATGATCACATACTTGTTTGTGTGATGGAGAATACAATGCTGTAAGAAAATGGAGAAATAAGCAATCATTGACAACCAGTTAAAAACAGTTATATGAAGCAAGGGAAGAGCTTGAGCAAAAGTAAGTATGGTGTGTACATCAGCAGTTGGAGGTATCAGCCTTCCCCAGAAGAGGGGAATACAGCTGGATAGCTAGGGAAGAACATTTCCTAAGTAAATGTTGATATCCGTTGCTTTTTTTCTTTCTTCTTATAAAATTAGTATCATTGTACTTTTTTGTTTCCAGAATATTACTGATATGTTCTAGCAAAGCATTAGGCTTTCCTTTTATCTCTTAAGATATTGCAACAGTATAAGAAGGGAGAGAATCAACATTTAGCAAATACACACATATACACTTTATATTTATATTTCATGTTTAAGCGCCCTGGTGGCCCAGTGGCTAAGTGTTCAGCTGCTAACCAATAGGTTGGTGATTCACCAGTGGCTCCTTGAGAGAAAGAGGTGGCAGTCTGCTTCCGTAAATATTACAGCCTTGGAAACCCTATGGGGCGGTCTTCCTCTGTCCTGTAGTGTGGCTATGAGTCAGAATCCACCTGACAGACAGTGTCTGTCTCTCCATCAGTTAGGAGTTCACTGAAGGCAAGAACAATTTCTCTTATTTTTTGTCGAACTAATGATTAGTAGATTATTGGCTGCCTTACCAATCCACATTTTATCACCTCTATATTCAATAACATGTACTCTAACATAACAATTCACCATATGGCCAATAAAGTGAAATCCTTCTTATTCAACCTTATACATTTATATTATGTATATTAATACATTAATGTATATTGATACATTAATATAATATTATGAGTAAAGGTAAAAAATTAAGTTGGGGAATATTGTGGAGTAAGGAATGAAGGGAGGGAGGATGGTACAATACAGCTCAGACATAAAATGAGTAAAGGCTGGAAGTTTCTACACTTTTGCAGTATATGAGTGCCCTTAGTGTCTCAGAGGGAGCCCTGGTGGCACAGTGGTTAAGTGCTCAGTTGCTAACCAAAAGGTCAGCAGTTTGAACCTATCAGCCACTCCACAGGAGAAAAATGTGGCAATCTGCTTCTGTAAAGATTACAGCCTTGGAAACCCTATGGGGTAGTTCTTCCCTGTCCTATAAGGTCGCTATGAGTCGAAATTGACTTGACAGCAATAAGTGTCTCATTAAAATTGTCACAGTGCCCCAGACGCCATTTAGCTTTATTAAATAGCTGGGTACAAACAACTTACTCAACATTTATGTCCTGCTTTGTAGTCATTTGAAAAAAATAATACACATAAATTAAAAAACACATATTTTTATTTCATTCTTAAATAGCCACAACTACTTATTAATGGAATGTGTGCACCTGCTGGATACCAACCACCTTCTTAAAACTTGGAATCCTAGTGGACACCACAACTCTAATTTCTGTTTCATATTGGTTTTCAAGTGGCACTTGCTTTCTGATCACAGCAGCCACCAAACCCAGCATCACAAAGCTATCATATCATCAAAAGAAGTGTGATAGGATATAATATTGACACTGAGAACTTCCTCAAGCTAGTGTTTCACACAGTTTCTGACTGATGTCAATATTGCTTTGTTTCCAATATCCCATGGTGTCCCTGTGAATTAGCAACGGCACCTCTGTGTGCCTCAGAGCACAGCCTGATAACCAAGGAGAAGGGCTTTGAAGTCTAGCAGACATGAATTCAAATCTTGTCTCTGCCTTATTGCTAATCGTATGACCTTGGCAAGTCACTTAAACCTTTCTGAGCCTTCATTTCTATATCATTAAAGGTACAGATAATAATCGCACTCTTTCAGAGTTACTGTGCAGGTGAAATGAAATGAAAACATGTGTTTATAAACAGCTCCAAGCACTGTTCTTGTCACAGAGTAAGGCTACAGTGAATAATTCCCTCCCCTTCCACAAGAGTGATGTGCCCGTTTCTGTCTTGTTCTCCTTTAAGCCTTCTGCGAATCATTACCTTGCATTACAAAAAGTTTCTCACTGCTTCTTTGTGTACCTGCTCACTATATCCACCATGTTCATAAATGGCATAAATGTTCACTTTTCCCTTTGTTAGGAGACTTAAGGTTCAATGTGCTTATAATAGGACCTCCACTAAACTTCATTCCCTCTCAATAATTTCCTCTGTTTTCACCAATAGAAGTAGTCCCAAAAATGTCACCCACGTTTCCAACAGGAGCTTGATCCCTCCAGCCTCTCTAAAAACTGTAAGGAGTCAAAGTCTAACTCGAAGTTCTGATATGCAATACTGTGTATGCTATATTGTCTACCCTAAGAAAAACTCATTTCTCAGATGAGATTCACCAAACAAAGCTAACTGTCCTGTGTTTGAGAAATGGGTTTTGCTTAGGGTAAACAACATAGCATACACAGTATCACATAGCAGACCTTCAAGTGAGATAGATCCTGGCGCCACCATTTATTAAGTTTCTAACTTAAAATTATGACTTTACTTACCTCTCTGAGCCTCCATTTCCTTATCTGTGAAACAGAGATGATTATAGTAATAACCTTCTCACAGGTTATCTTTTAAATAATTGAATGGGTCAATATAGATGAAGTGTTTAGCATAGTAGCACAGTTGCAGACATGTAACAGATTTTCCATAACTGATGACTATCATCATCTTCATCATCATTACTGTCATCATCGTCAATATTATTTGCTCATAAAGATAAAAGAGCCCACTGGGATTAGTGCAAATCCATCATTGTCCCTTCCGTACTGTCATTCTTCTACGTGGAGGGCCACAGAAGTCTAGAGAAGAGATGCAAGTTGATGATTAGCTGATATCGTTCTCTCTTCCTGGTCACTCAAGTTCTGTCTGATTCAGATCAGAAGTTCTTGAGCAGAACCAGAACTTGAACCCGAATCAGACCATAGCTACCATGCAGAGCTCCAGCAACAATTTGCGATGTAGGTTTGAAAATTTAATCAGTACGAACAGGTAACTTGAGTACTGAATGTGCCAAACGAGGGGGGAAAAAAAGTGAAATCTTTAATTCTATTCACATCTCTGTGCTTATGCAACTATTTTTTTGTGTGTGTTTCTATTTTTTGTTGTTGTCTCTTTGTTTTCATTTCTGGCTAAAACAAAATTCTTATACCTCTGTATTAGGTGTCATAAGAATTTTTCATTTTTAAATTATTATTTCAACAAATAAGTTACAGTTAGATTCATAAATGTTATAATTATCACTAATTCCTATTATTATCTATTACCTTCATTTTGCTGATGAAATTAATAAGGTCCCGTGAGGTACACTGAATTGCTCAAGGGAACCTGATTAGTAAATAGTAAAGCAGGAGTAGAATATAAATATGGTGTTGTTGTTAGTTGTCATCAAGTTGATTCTGACTCATGGCGACCCCATGTGTTACCAAGTAGAACTGCTCCATAGGATTTTCTTAACAGAAGCAGACTGTCAGGCCCTTTCCTCTGTGGTACTGCTCAGTGAGTTCGAACCAACAGTTAGGCAAGCAGGCAAGGACAAACCATTTGTGCCACCCAAGGATCTTGGAATATAAATGTAACATCTAGTAACTGAAAAAATTTTGACACGTGTTACTTAACATATTTTATACCTTTTATGTTACTGTTTCTCAAACTTGATTCTACTTCTACTTATACATTTCTCCAAAGGTATGTAAGTCTTTTTATTCTCTATTCAATCACCTTAAAATTTTATCATGATAAATTTCTTATGCTAATAAACCTTTCAAATAATTTTCAAAATCCGTAAAAATACAAATTTTCTTCATCTCCAGAGTTTTCCTTAATCCTTCTTTCCTATCCCTCTTCAAATTTGATACTACATTTGAAATCCCTGCGTGGTACAAATGGTTAAGCTCTCGACTACTAGCTGACAGGTTAGTAGTTTAAACCAATCCAGAGGCACCTTGAAAGATAGGACTGGTGATCTGCTTCCAAAAGTCACAGCCTTGAAAACCCTATAGAGCACAATTCTACTCTGATACACATGGGTCGCCAGGAGTTGAAATCAACTCAACAGCAACTATCAACAACAGTGTGCTCACAGCTAACTTCTCCATGAGTCATCACAATTTAAGGGAAAATAACTGGACTGGAAGCCAGGAGATTCCTGCCTTATGCTGGATCTTTGCCTAATTATCTGTGTGACTCTGGATCTTGCTGAGTCTCAGATTCCTCCTCTACAAGATAAAAGGGTTGGACTAGATGATCTTTTAGTCTTCTTACACTGAAATTTTTTTTTAATTAATAAATATCAAGTACTATACCAAAACCAACTAAACCCATTGCCGTCAAGTAGATTCCGACTCACAGCAACCCTATAGGACAGAGTAGAACTGCCCCCATAGGGTTTCCAAGGAGCAGCTGGTGGGTTTGAACTGCCATCCTTTTGATTAGCAGCCAAGCTCTTAACCATCACACCACCAGGGCTCCATCAGGTACTGTATACCCGGTTATTCATGCACAAATATTCCCGTACAAACCTAACTAAAAGCAAACCAAAAGACAGAACTGAAGCCAAGAGTTAAAGCAATGAATGTTTCTATGCAATACCCAAAGACCTGAGCAACTTACTACTGGGGACTCTGGCAACATATATAATTTATAGTAAGAGTTTCTGTCTGATAATTACACTAGCCAATTAGTTTTAAAGCAAGACTTGTTTAATTTATAATATTTTTCCCTCAAGCGTATTCTTTTTCTACTTTTGATTTAAGCAAAATATTTATAATAGTGTTACACCAATGTTTCAAACCAACCAAATACTAATGAATAAAAAGACTGAAAAAAAAATTGAAAATTTTTCTTTGAATTCAGATTAGCTAATTTTTTAGAAGAAAATGACATAAAGATAGTTTCCATGCATAAATTTACATCACTACTTACTCATGGGCATTATCATGTCTAGAAGAAGGTAAGAATTTGGTATTTTGCCTTCCTTAACGTACTCCCACTACATGGTTAACTGAGAATAAGAGTCTGAGTTAAAGAAGTTTAAAATGCATGTATTTTTTTTAATGTGTTCATTTCTCATTATGAGGTTATATTCTTATACCAGTGTTACTCCTTAATTTCAGTGAATTGATGTAGAACGAAAGTGTAGTGGTCTAGATGGTCTCTAGATGGTGAGAAAGACTAGGAATCTTAGGAAGAAGGCATAGTAGAATCAGAAAATTAAGGCAGTCGCTTGGAAAACAGCAGGAATTAAGAGGAAAAATGGCAGAAGGAATAGGAGTTAAAGGACCCAACAGTACATTAATGTAACTGGTGAGGCAAAAAAAAAAAAAAAAACCTTATTGGTTAGTGATATGCTTTCATCTTCAAACTCTTACCCAGTTCATCCCTTAGAACTCATACATATATATGATATATATCATGTGCCCATTATTTAGCTTATCATAATTCAGTCCTGTGTTATAATGAGTTGTAGCTCATCTTCCTAACTAGATTGTAGGCTCCCAGAGGGCGGGGGCCACATTTTGTCTTTCCTTGGAAACTCCACAGTTCTTTGCACAGTGCCAGGCATATTCACAGTGTTCAACAAATGTCTGATGAATAAATGGACTCACTCAGTTTAGGAAAAAATAAAACACTTTAGTGCTTACCTCAGACATACATATGGTTCATTTCTCCTACTGCCCCACAGTGAATAAATCCTAGACTCCCACATTTGAATCTAAGGCAAATAAAGATATTGCCATCTTGGTTAACCATTGTTTGAATGTTTACTTTCCTTGTCCTATATTATTATATCTCTCAGGATTCTTTTGTTCATCCAGCTAATGAAATGAGGATTGGGGAACTTCACCCTTCATTAGCTGAGACCCCTCTGTACCCACCCAAACTTGTTCTGCTAGGGAAGGACAAAAAAGGTAATGTTGTGACCCCCATGTGGGAAATACGCTGACAATGCATGTGCATGACGGATCATCAGTTATTAATTATGATACTCTATAGTCTATAAAAAATATCTCACAAGTATGTGTTTCTAACATTAATCAGGATGCTAACTGTTTTTCATAGCAGCTTTTCTGTATTTGTAATTGTTAATGTTCACAGCATTGTAACATTTTTCCTCTTTAAATTTCAGAATCAACAGATGAGTCTGAAGTTGACAAAACTCACTGTCTGAATAACAGTGTTTCCTCAGGCACTTACTCAGACTATTCACCTTCCCAGGCTTCCTCAGGATCCTCTAACACCAGGGTTAAAATGGGGTCCTTGCAGACAACAGCTAAAGATGCAGTACATAATGCTTTGTGGGGTAACAGGTGTGTTTAGCATTCCCTTTTTTTCTGTTCCCAATGTTTGTTCTCAGAAACTTTTAAAAAACAGAAACTTCTTATTGTTGGAATTGTATTCAGCACGTGAGTGGCAGAGAAGACAAAACGGGCAGGTAAGCAAATGTAGACCACCTAGGACTTCCAAGAGCTTCCATTTTAAGGGCAAGGCCTTCGTTTAAGAGAGAGATGGTAGGAGATTAACACAATGACATTATAGTCAGGACAAAAAAAAAGTTTTAATGAAAGAATTTGTTTACTAACATTTATGAGGCACATTTATTTATGAGAAAAAAAAAGATATAAGTGAAGCCCTTAATTATATTTACATCTCTGTGCTTGTGCAGCTATTTGGTTCGCTTTTTTGTGTTTATATTTTGATGTATTGGTTTTATTTTGTTTTTGGCTAAAACAAAATTCCTATACCTTTATATTAGGTGTTATAAGAATATTTTATTTTTAAATTATTATTTCAACAAATAAGTTACAGTCAGATTCATAAATCTTAGTGCTAGATGGGAGTTAGCACTAATTCCTATTATTAATTATCGATTACCTTCATTTTGCTGATAAATTACAAAAGGTCCAGAGAGGTACACTGAATTGCTCAAGGTAACCTGATTAATCAATGGTAAAGCAGGAATATGTTAGAAGGTGATGATTACTAGAAGCAATAAAAGGTAGAGCAGGTTAAAGAAATGGATTTTTTTTTTTTGGACGTGAAATGATACTGTCTTAATCATAAGTGAGGTGTGGATGAATGAAAAGTTAAACAAAGGATGGGGCATTCTTTGTTACTTATTCTCTTTCTTAGAAAGACCCAACTCTTCCTCATTTTTGTATTTCCTCTTCCCATTGTGTTCACAGGATTGCACAATCTTTCCCACAGCCTCTTGATTCAAAGCCATTACTCAGCCAGCGGGAGGCTGTTCCCCCCGGGAATCTACCACAGCGTCCTGAACGGCTGCCAATGAGTGACACTTTCACTGACAACTGGACTGATGGCTCACATTATGATAACACAGGGTTCGTGGCTGAGGAAACAACCGCCGAGAATGCCAACAGTAATCCTCTCTTAAGTTCAAAATCTAGAAGCACATCTTCTCATGGACGCAGGCCTTTGATTAGGCAAGATAGGATTGTTGGTGTTCCCCTGGAACTTGAGCAGTCTACACACAGACACACGCCAGAAACAGAAGTGCCTCCTTCCAATCCTTGGCAGAATTGGACCAGAACTCCTAGTCCTTTTGAAGATAGGACCGCTTTTCCTTCCAAATTAGAGACAACCCCCACCACCAGCCCATTGCCTGAAAGGAAAGAACATATAAAAGAATCTACTGAAATACCTAGTCCTTTTTCTCCAGGAGTACCATGGGAGTATCATGATTCCAATCCCAACAGGAGTCTTAGTAATGTCTTTTCTCAAATCCACTGCCGCCCAGAATCTTCTAAAGGTGTTATTTCAATTAGCAAAAGCACAGAGAGGCTTTCCCCACTAATGAAAGATATCAAGTCCAATAAATTCAAAAAGTCACAGAGTATTGATGAAATTGACATTGGTACATACAAGGTTTATAATATACCGTTAGAAAACTATGCTGCTGGGAGCGATCACTTAGGAAGCCATGAGCGGCCAGATAAAATGTTGGGACCAGAGCATGGTATGTCCAGTATGTCTCGCAGTCAGTCAGTCCCAATGCTGGATGATGAGATGCTCACTTATGGCAGTAGTAAAGGGCCACAACAACAAAAATCTTCCATGACAAAAAAAGTCTATCAGTTTGACCAAAGCTTCAATCCTACAGGAGCAGTGGAAGTTACAGCCGAAAAGAGGATACCACCCCCTTTTCAACACAATTCTGAGTACGTCCAACAGCCCAGCAAAAACATCGCCAAGGATTTGGTTAGTCCTAGAGCTTACAGAGGATACCCACCCATGGAGCAAATGTTTTCATTTTCTCAGCCATCTGTTAATGAGGATGCTGTGGTAAATGCCCAGTTTGCAAGCCAAGGTTCCAGGGCAGGCTTCTTGAGAAGAGCTGACTCCCTTGCGAGCTCCACAGAAATGGCCATGTTTAGAAGGGTCAGTGAACCTCACGAGCTGCCTCCGAGTGATAGGTACAGCAGACCTCCATATAGAGGAGGTCTGGATCGCCAAAGCAGCGTTTCAGTGACTGAGTCCCAGTTCCTGAAAAGGAATGGCAGGTATGAAGATGAACACCCTTCATATCAAGAAGTGAAAGCTCAGGCGGGAAGTTTTCCAGTTAAAAACCTTACCCAGAGAAGGCCATTGTCTGCAAGAAGCTACAGTACAGAGAGTTACGGTGCCTCCCAAACCAGGCCAGTTTCAGCTAGGCCTACAATGGCAGCTCTTTTGGAAAAAATACCATCTGACTATAACTTGGGTAACTATGGTGACAAGCCATCAGATAACAGTGATATAAAGACGAGGCCTACTCCTATGAAGGGAGAGGAGAGCTGTGGTAAAATGCCTGCAGACTGGAGACAACAGCTGCTTAGACATATAGAAGCTAGAAGGTTAGACAGGGTATGTTTGGCATTTCTCTGTAAGAATCTCTCTCCTGCCTTTAGTTTAACTTTATTGGCATCTCTAAGCACATGTAGTGAAGCATGAACTACATGAATGAGTAGATGATCAGCATTTTATTTACCTTTATATTGTGGGGAAATTGATCTTAAGAGTTTTTCATGGATATTGCTTAATGCTGAGAATCCGTAACCTGTAGGTGAATTATTTCTCGAATCTAGCCTAAATATTGTTAGTAAGAAAGAATTCAACTCTATTGTATGAGATGGTGCTTCAATTGCTTTCTCACCATTAAGGCAAAATGCCTCTCATAGGACACAGAACTGTTCTCTAGTGACCGAAAGAGTCTGATTTTTATTGAATCTGTAAAAAGTGAGTGTTCCACCCCGTTCTGCATGGATGCACTTATATTAAAGTCAAGCCTAATTTTTTTATAAAATTGCACATAGTTACTGTTATGGGACTACTAAAGTTATTACTTCTAATCAGCAATAATCTTCCCAGGAAGAAACAGAAAAATAAAATAAGCAGAGATTGAATGCCCTCCTACATATTATTTCATTTAATAAAAATCCAGCCATTTAGAATGTTGTTTTTTATATAGAAGGAAATATTTAAATTCACATCATACTACAGACAACAAAAATAGATGATGTCTTTATGAAGACTAGAAACCAATGCACTAGTGCGTATATAGCCGTGAAAAAGGAAATTAATCCCAGTTCAGTTAAAAACTGAGTCACAATAAAGCATGGAATGTACAGTATGGGAGGATGAAAAAATTATATAAATATAGAATTACTTTGTGCTGCCTGTTCAGATCTCTCTAAGAGAAATCTGGCATGTCCTTTTCTAGAAACTATTATCAACTGACCTTCATCATACAGTGTTCTTTGTGGATTTGGTATAGAGGGCTTTGTGTATTCTGCATTGACATTATAAATGTAAAGATCCTTTTTGTGAAAATAGGGCCTTTTGTTCTTGTTTTCTAGGTTTGAATGCTCAGTGTAGATTGGAGATCTGGGAAATAATATACCATTAGAATGCTTCGCTCAGTGACTTTATTATTTTATTTGGTGTCCTGCAAAAAGCACAAGTCACTGCACTTATTATGTATTTCCTTAATGTTGAATTTTGTTTTCAGTTTTACTCTTTTTAAATAATTCTATTGTTTGTAGGTCGTGTCTACATGACAAGAAAACAAATTTTTTTAGAAAAAGCATGAATTAATTAATGTGGGTGTGGGTGTTAGTTTCTCAATGTGGAAATCAGTTCTGCCTTGCGAAATATTTCATCAGAATGTCTGTTTCAAATAGGTGTGCTCAGTCCCATTGAAGGGAGCCTCATCAAAGCCTCATGACTGGCTGTCAGTGGGAGACACCTGGTCGGTTGTCACCATGCCTTACCTCAAGTTACACCCTCCATGTAGACAGATAACTTGGAGGGCGAAAATATTTGGGGCCAAATAATACAGTACAGTTTGGGAACTCTGGCCTCGTGTAGACACGACCATACGTAACAGGGTAAGATGAACTAGTCAAGAAAGGTTATAAGAAGCTTTGGGGAGCATATGTACAATGACTAGTTATTTGAGGCAACAGAGGAGTAAGTGAAAACAAATAATGGAAAAGAAAAGACAAAATTCTAAACATTTGGACTATCATTTATTTACTGGTTTCCCAGATAAATGCTTCCTCTTCTTTGATCAGAGCTACTGGAAAGTAGCTGACTTCCCTAGATGGAGCAGGAATTTGGAAGGAGTGAAGATAGAGCCGGGGGAGGGGGATTTGCATCTGGATGTCCTGCCTGTCCTTGATAACTAAAACTGAATTCGTGTGTATGTCCCATTGCTATGATTTCCCATTCCTTTTTATTAGTCCCCACGTACTCCCTTTGTTTATAATCCCTTGGACCTGTCTTTCAAAGTACATTCAATAACAATGTATATAGCAGTTTTCAAGGTATATTCAATCGCTTCTCATTTAATTCCAAGAAATTTAGAGCATTGCTTCAAGCCACCAGATCCTAGAAGCTCTCCCTCTTGTTTTCTACAAGTAAATATTTCTTTCTTCATCTAAATTGAGTTACTGTGCTATTCAGACTACATCTTCCTTAAAACTTCCCAGCTACTCAACAAGATGAATTCAGGCTACTAAAGCACAGGCTTATTATATAAAACTAGTTTTAACATAGCTGTGCCAATTAACATTCTGTCCAAAACCAGACTGTACCAGAGACATGGTGAGCTTCCCAGTGAAGTTTAGTCAAGCCATCTGAACCCCAGCAATCAAACAGAAAAGTAACTTAGTTACACTAGAAACTACAAGAGAACTTGAAACATAAAAGAGAACTGCCTAGTGGCCCAGACAGTGGGTACACTTACCAGCCCAACATAATGTTGGTGAAAGATCTCAGCGTTTACCTTGAAAAGTCAGTTCCAAGTACTACCCTACAAAAAAGATGCCTGTTTTCTCCTTGAATTTAACCACAAGGCTCATCCTTCCACTACAGAGCCTCACAGTAGTTGAAAGAATTTAAAACGTTAGCCCTTGTGTCTGAGACTGCCACTCTCCGTCAGAGCAGCAAGAGCTTAGACTAATTTTAAAACCTTAAGGAATCATTCAAGTACTGACTGAGATATTTTGTGGCCTTTTCGATTGTGGTATAATGACATTGAAAAATCTCTGAATGAAACAATCAGTGAACAGTAACACATATGATTGGTAGACAAGCACACCATCAGAAGTATAATAGTCTTTCAGCTGAGTTCAGT
This sequence comes from Dugong dugon, assembly GCA_030035585.1. Taxonomy (NCBI): domain Eukaryota; kingdom Metazoa; phylum Chordata; class Mammalia; order Sirenia; family Dugongidae; genus Dugong; species Dugong dugon. The sequence continues at coordinate 99,543,148 of CM057462.1, forward strand.
GAAACTTGATGCTAAAAATCATTACTCCTCAAATAATGCCCTCAGAATAGAATAGCTGCCTGCTGTTAATATTCAATAATATCCAGTTAAGAAAAAAGTGTATTAAGTTAATTTCTGTAGATTTTTTTTTCCAATAGAAGAGAACTACTTAAAGGGTCTAAATGCTGCTGATGACTACATTTCCATTGTAGGTAGGAGGTAAAGATTATACTGAGAGAGACTAGATATTTGTTGACAGGGCATCCAAAATGTTCCGTTTTTAAGTGAAGTTCAACAGAAATAAAAGATTTCTATCATACAATAGTTTTAGACACTTGGAATAACCTGAGATGTACCTGTTGAAGGATAGCCACAATGCATCTTATCTCCAGAGTGTTGTCTAATTCAACATGTGATAATTCCTTTAATATCATTTTGAATTTTCTCTAGTTTGAAATCCAGAAATGTAATTTTTAAGAAACAAAACATTAGGATTTTTGGGTCCCCATACAACTCATTTGATAGGTTTAACTGAATAAATCAGTAAATTCAATCAAGCCAATGGTCAGATTGAATGAATGATTTTTTTGACCAGCTGTTTGAGTTGTCGTAATTATGCCTATAGACCAAGCAATAAAGGAGACTGCTTTTGGCTTTAACATTGCAATGTATTAGCTCAGGCAGAATTAGAGGCTAGTATTTGTCTTTTGAGTGTGATGATCTCACAGTGTGAAAGAGCCCATGACACCTGCAGCTGATACAATTTGATTACAGTCTCACTGTTTGAATTTTATAAATTCACAGACTCTATCTACCCAGGTGAATAATGCTGGTCCAAAGTCACTACTATCGTGATTTGTAAGAGAGAGATTTTTTTATGCCTTTGAGTTAGCAGCAAGTGTAAAACAGGATGTACCTTCTTTGCTTTTTGTCTTTTCTGTAGGTTTGGATGGTACTCATTATGTGCATAACTAACACTGTTTACTGTACGCTTCTGTCTGATCAAGTGCATGTTTAAAAAAGAAAGTTACTGTTTGCCCGCTTAAAGTTAAATGTTATAAATTTAAACATGTTCATGTAATAATCAGTTTGTGGAGCATGTGTTCACATCCTGTCACATGATTATTTCCTCTACTCAGAATGCTGCTTACAAACACAACACAGTTAACCTTGGCATGCTGCCCTATGGAGGTATTTCATCAATGCATGCAGGCAGAAGCATGACTTTAAACTTGCAGACTAAGTCTAAATTTGATCATCAAGAACTACCTCTTCAGAAAGTAAGTATGGACTGCCCTACATGTGTCAGCATACCAAAAGCAGTTAATGTTGTTTGTTCACTTCATGTGTTTAGGCTGTACATACAGCCTCTGCTTATAGACTCTCACGAGTCCAAAAAGCACAGGGCAAGTAATGTAGAGCCCAAACTCTTAGGTGCTAAATGAGAATTTGTAGCCAGACTGATTATCGGGTTCCTGCTTAACAGTTTTGCTTTTTGGATTGAGCAGGTACATGGCTTTTTGTTTTGTGTTAAGTTTCTTTTTTTCTTTTCTTTCTTATTATTCCTTTTGGTCTTTTTTATCTTTCTCTGTGTTTATTTATTTATTCATTTATTTTGGAGGTAGCCCTATTTTCTCATTGTGATGCATTCTGAGAACAGAGCTGGAAGTTATTATTGGGGTTCAGTTAGGGTTCAGTTAGTTCCTTTGGAAAAGGCTTAATATCCTAAATCAGAGCAGAAAGTAAGTAGTTGGCACTTCTAAATGCTTCTCCAGCTCCCTCTTCCCTTTTTTTTTGGTAGAAGATGTTACACAAAAGTGCAACGTGAGGAACAAGTTTGTGATTTAGCTAGCAAACTGTTATTATTCCTCCCATAACCCATTGCCGTCGAGTCGATTCCAACTCATAGTGATCCTATAGGACAGAGTAGAACTGCCCCATAGGTATCCAAGGAGCGGTTGGTAGATTTGAACCTCCCACCTTTTGGTTAGCAGCAGAGCACTTAACTACTGCGCCACCAAGGGTCCTTACTTTTCCTAGGGTAATGGAAAACTAGCAAGTTTACATAGTTTTAAATGAAAATATAGGTGCATTTGAAAGAATATACTGTTAGAAGAAACATTTCCATTATCAAAGAGAACTTCCTGCTTGTTTTGTTCAGACAAAATTAAGAATGCATATTTTACCTTTTTGAATAGATAAATGTCTTCTGTGTTATTTCTATTTTAGTGAGGGCTAATGAGTCATTTTCACACAATATGTCATTATAACTATATGTTAATATAGTCATTAGCTCAGTAAATTATTATTATGAAGAACGCAAGAGTATAAAGTAGGGATAACAGAATGACAGTATATTCCAAACACTTCTTCCTTAATAAAATTAATGAATACATGAAACAAACTCCCATCCCAGCAAAATGAAGGTCGTAAGACCTTAAATTCACGTTTTATTATCAAATCGTCTTAATAACAATCCCTAAATCTCAATGGCTTGATTCCTACTGTGAGTGGAGTAATAAAATCAAAGAGATATTTATAGCCACAGCTTTTTCATCACCTATTATCACTTAATTTAAAAAATTTAAAAAAGAACTAAATTAAGAACCTCGAATATTATTTTTCCTGTCCTCAGTCTCCTGGTACAGGACCAATGGTGTGCTAGTAAACTTTCTCTCCAGGAGAGAAAAAACAAATCTCAGATTTGTAGGGTTTTTTGTTTTTGTCAGTGGTTATAAATACTCCCACTATGGCCAATATCAAGCTGTCAACTTAAAGTCACTGAACCCAGAATTGGGAAGAGATGTGTATATGCAGCTCTTACGAGCCAGTATGAGGGCTCCAGAACACCACTGACAGCAAGACCCTTTTTGCTTGAATCCCCACATCAATGGAATCCATTTTTCATGTCCCCTCAGATGCCCAGGCCGTCTCAACCTCTTTCCTAACAAAACAAATTCTCAAAAAGGCCTTGAAACTTATCTATATAAAGGAATAGATGAGATATCGTAACTTAAACAGACGCCTCTAATGGTGGGCTTGGAAATTAAACAGAAATCAAATCCTTAAACTAAAATGATGAAATTTCAAAGTTCAGTGGGCAGAGTAGAGGGATTTTGGTATGAAGGAAGCTACTGCCTGAACTTTCTGAAATCATATCATATCGAGAGTCCTTTATTATCCCTAATGGTCAGCACTATTTTCCCATCAGTCTATAGATTAATAAAGCTGTATCCAGTGTCTGAACACACACTGAAACAGTGCTTCTCAGCATCTAAATTATTCTCCAGATATAAATTAGGCGCCTCTGTATGTTGCATTAATTTTCTGATGTCATCTGGGGTACCCTAGAGAATGGATTCATTGTTTATCATTATAACTCTAAGAATGATCTATAACAGAAATAATGTAGAGTTATAATATTTTGGGACATATTAACCATCCTCAGTTGGACATACGTATAACCTGAAGGAATTATCTTTAGAAGTTACATTAATTTGCAGACCAAGAATAGTTCAAATATTGAAAGACTCTACCACACAATGAATTACCATCAATATTATTTACACCAAAAAAAGGAGAAGAGATAAGGCAAGGGATGGAAAAAGGCACACAGGCCAGGCAATACTCTGTTACCCCCAAAAGATTTTATAATCAGTTTAAGGCCTATAAACTTTAAGCATTAAGGCATTTGGAACAACTTCCTATGAGTCGAAATCGACTCGATGGCAATGGTTTTTGTTTTGTTTTTTTTTCCTGCCCCACCACCACCGCAGAAACCTTATCAGATGCAGGAGATGGGCGCTCATCCAGCTCCCAGAACAGCTCCAGGCTCTGCCATCCTCCTCTGGATTCCAATCTAAGTCTCTGTGCCTTCCCCTTTGTGTCCAGATTTGTCTCTTCTGTAGAGCTTCTTTAATCTGATCATTTGTTTGGTTAATTTGCCAAACTTTAAAGTTATGTGCTCTTATGATACAACCACTCAGATTATCCTTTTTTAGTTCTGCTGGTCATAACAATGACTGAGACTTAGTTTTCCTGAACTCTTCTTGCGAAGAGAGGAGATAAGCAAAGATCATTTTTCTTTGATTCAGAAATGTATAACAATCTATTATAACGTTGTTGCCTTGCTACATAAGATTCTATAAATTATTGTCAGTCACTTAAGATTTCTTTGCAGCCCCTACATGTTCCTTAGCCATGAAAATTGCAGTAAAATATAGGGGAAGATCAATTTATAAACATCTTAAGTAAATAAATGTTTATTAAAAAAAAAAAAAAAGAAAGCTTTGCCATCAAGTTGATTCCAACTCATAGCAACCCTATAGGACAGAGTAGACCTGCTCCACCAGGTTTCCAGGGAGCGGCTGGTGTATTTGAACTTCTGACTCTTTGGTTAGCAGCCTGAGCTCTTAATCAAATGTCACAACTGTTCATTCATCCATGAAAATTCTGAAGTTGTTTCTTTTATTCATAAAAATCCTCAATGTTGTACGAGCTATCTCTAGTTAAGTGTGTGGCAAATGACTCTAAGGTGGCCTAGGAAGAATGAATGAAGTTGCCTAATGCATCTAAATTAAAATTTTCAAGTATTAAAAGTTAAGCACTGTGAATGGAGTTGCAGCATAAATTTGTGCAGATGGTGCTTTCCCAGGGGAACAAGCAGGGGGCTGAAATCCAGACCCCATCTCCAACCTCTCTGCTTGCCAAGCCATGCCTCCTGCAACCAAGAGAAGAAACACCTTTTTGTATTTCTTCTGCCCCACATAGACTGTCTTTTTGTAAATTATCCACCCAGAAGGAGTGACTTTTGTGATTCTTATCTGCCCATTCCCCACTTTTTGTGCTAGCTGAGGTGACTCAGCAAATTATTTGTTTTTGTTTTTAGGGTTACCTATGCATATCTAGGAGCCCTGGTGGTGCAGTGATTAAGAGCTAGGCTGCTAACCAAAAGGTTGGTGGTTTGAACCCACTCAGTGGCTCCTCGGGAGAAATAACTGGCGATCTGCTTCCATAAAGATTGCAGCCAAGAAAACCCTATATGGCGGTTCTGCCCCATCACATGGAGTCATTATAAGTCAAAAATGGCTCGATGGCACTTAACAACAAATACCTAGTTAATTTTTTCTCAATTCCCTATTAAACAAACGTGCAATAAACTAAATAAAGTATATAACCATTCCTGAGTGATGATTGAAGAACTCTGCACTTGATAAAGTATTTATATAGTGAATATTTATGTGGGTGAAAGGAAAGAATCTCCCAGATTTTGCTATGTTTTGAATATTTCTAATTCTTTCATACTTACTACATGCCAGATCAAGTATTATATATTTTTCATGAATTACAAACTAAGTATAGGTTTTCTGTATTATAAGCAGACAGTAAATTACATTTTTATGAAAATTTTATGAAACCCCTTTAAGATATTAGGCAAGTGCCAACAAATACACAAAATTAGTTTAATAAATTTTATTTTATTTTATGTTTTCATCTATTAATGCTTATTATGTTTCCTAGATTTAACAGTAGTTATAACCAGACCATTTATTAACACATAAATATCAGCTATTAAATTATAAAGTTATTAATATTTTTATTTATTCATTCATTCATTTGTGTATTCATTTATTTACTGCCTTTCCAAAAAAGCATTTAAGGCAACATTCTATGATGTGATTAATGGTTCTGTGTGCTTCTTTGGATGTGGTCTGTTGTAACTGAGCATAGCTATGTCTTGAAATTTTATGTTATCAGAGTGAAATATAATATCTTAAAATGTCAGTGTAAGCTACCATTTTTATTATGCAGACTAATGGTAGAATGAATAAATGTTTCCTTAGAGAAGAGGATGAAGACTAGAATTTAAAGAGAATCTACTATGTGCCTGATACCAAGAGGACTTTAAATATATTCTTTCACAAAAGTAAGCATTTATCTCCATTGTATAGATGAGGAAACTGAAGCTCAGATGACACACAAAGGCAAGGACTTCACCTGTATTTTTTACTGTTTTGCTGTTGTAACCCCTGCTCTTAGCACAGTGATAGAATTTGAATCTCAATCTGCTTGGCACTGAGCCCATACTGTCTTACTCTACCTTGGTGCCTTCTCAAATGTTTGTAAAACCTGACATTTTCATAGAATATAATTCTTAATAGTTGATAAAGCTCTTTCATATGCATTATTATCACACAACGTTTTCACAACAGTCCAGAAAGATAGAACTTCTATTATGGGAGGGAAAAAAGGGTACACAGGTTGAGTATATGAACTAATCCATAACATATCATGACCCAAATCATTTCCTATGTGCCGTAAGTATCGTGTGCTCTCTTATTTAGCTAAGGTCAGTAAAGGCTAGTGATTACCTTGCGTTCTTTATGATCCACTTACATTTCCTGAGTACTCAGTATCACCAAGAAGCATATTTGGTAGCAGTGAAAGGCCAAAGATCATGGATCCAAGAACATCACAAGTTAATCATTCATGAGACCGTGGCCCCAGAGACAAGCAGGGTTGGGGAAGAAATCATTGACCTTTTCTATGTCCCTGTCTGCAGGTGTCTGGCTGCCAGTATCAATAGTGTGGCCTTTTCTTTACTGGAGAACTTGATGGTTTTTTGTTTTGTTTTGTTTTAACTTCTACTGCCATATATAATACCATAGTATCTACTGCTTATTGGCCAATTGAAATGGAAACTATTGTAAATCAATCATAATTTCCAGGGAAGGGAGGTTGAAATGATGGGAGTATATGTACTAGTAATGTTTCCATGGAATTTTGTTTTATTAGTTGATACCAGCAACACTATCATTTGAGGTAGAGAAATTTAGACAGCAATGTTTGCAACTAACCTATTTTTAAATTTCTAATATCCCTTCTTACTGGATGTATGCCTATAACTCCAGATCAAATAGTGCCAACATTTGGTATGTGTTTATTCACCTCACTGTCAAGGGTTAGTTACTTAATGCCTTTTATTTCCTGCTGAAAGCAAAGCAAGAGCTATACGACACCTCAGGGCAACTCATGTCTATAGTTTCTATCAATTTTGCTACATTTATTACTGGCTACCTATCCCTCAAGAAGGATGCGCTTCCCTTTCTAATTACGAAAAAAAAGCCTTCAGCTTGTAAATCCACATAAATCTTCATAATTTGGCTAAAATCACCAAAATAATAATGTTAGTACTCATATGAATTCTTTCTCACCATTATAGTGAAATGTTGGTTTAAAAATGATTTGAACATTACAGTACCACTTTCAGATTAAAGCTCATGAAATCACAATCATTTAGATCCAAGCCTGGCATTTTTATATTTGTAATACCTATTCTTTTCCAAAAGATACGCTGAGAAAAGAATATGACAATAATTTTACTGGAAATACTTTAGGGAAAAATGTTTTTGTACATTTTTTGAATCTACGGCAATGCCCTTTGCAAACTGTGTCCCAGTTACTAAGCACAATATCCTTCAGTTCTTAAGGAATGCATCCCCACATCTTTGCAAAATCCTTAATTCCAATACCACTCTCATATAATTTCCCCAACAAAATGCAACAAGTATCATTTCACAAGAATCCTGTGTATCAAGTACCAAATAAGAGCAATGCTGCTGGATGATTAGCTAAATTCATTTACTCACCTGTGTGAATTCTGTTCACATACATACACTCACATGTGGACACACATAGAACACATGCATGCACACCCTCGTATTCCTGTGCACACACACAGGCATATACAGAGACATTTATGTCTCAGCAAACTTAGAAATTACTTCTCCCAATAGACATTTGTGATCTTTTACCGTTGTCAAAATCATAAATGTTAAACCTAGAGTAGTCTTTGGTGCTAGCATATGTTCAGCAAGACTGCTACTCAGCATTACTACATTTATTATCAAATATAATAATTTCTGACTTTTCACGAACTCACACTGGCCATTTTCTGTATTATTTTGAAATATGAAAGATCTGCAGAATTTAGGAGCTGAGGAAATAGTGAGTTGTGGTGATTTTACATATCTTTCATCTTTAAGTTTAATATGGTGGAGAAATTAGACTCATTCTTACTCTTTTAAAGAATCTAAATAAAATACCTATAATAGTACTACAGATAATTGAATGAATAACTAAACCTCAATTTGGTTATTTTTCCCAAAACAATAAATTTACAGTAATAGTCTTATTACTTTTTTTTTTACATTTTTCAGTTGCTCCTTTTTAACCTTTTATAGAAGTTTAACAGGTAAGCAACTGCATTTACATACATTTAGCAGTCGTTTATCAAAAGCACAACTTTTATAAATAGCCATACTCATTTGGGAAAGAATGAGAATCTACTGCAGCATTCTCTTTTGTTTTGGTTTCCCCACAAACATCAAGAAATTGTTTTCATGCTCTTTGCTTTTTCCCCAGTCTTAAGTTGTCCCTATGGTATCTCACCTAAGGAGAAAAAAAAAGCCAGAGCACTCTTGAAATTAATAAATAAGATTCCTTTCAGGAAATTCCCTTAATTTTGCCATCTTGTGAAAATATCTTTTTAATGTATCTGCATGTTTATGTTCCCTTTGATCCCTGTAATATAGAGGAATTGGTATGGTTGTTAATTTTAATTTTAAAAAGAGAGGGATTAATTTTAAAACTAGTGAAGAGCCTAGACTATCACAATATTAGGATTTTGACTAATAGGTTTAGCCGTTTTTTACACCAAAAAGGAATGTTGCAATTCTCAATTGCTCTCTAACTGTGAATGGAAGTCATGTTTAGGCAGCTGAAACCAGTGTGCTGGAGGAAGCAAGAGGTGGAGAGGAGGATGATATGGTGAGAAAATAGGAAGTCTGTATTAAATTCTGGCCACTCTTCAAAAAATAGGTGTTTTGCAGGCCTACCCAAACAAACATATTTATTATCCCATTTCACTGGCTAAGAAACCAAGCCATAAAAAGCATGGGCACTAAAAATCAAAAAGAAAACACTGACTGGTAGTACCTAGCCTGCATAATTATGTTTCAAATGCTTAATTTTAACAATTTGATTTGCCGTATTTTAATATATGGATATTGTGTGTGGGCGTATGCAAACACATTAATCTGAAAGAGTTAAAGACTGAAAAATAATGCTTGAAAGCAGACAGATAGGCATTGAATAGCTAGCTACCTTGTTGTTTTCAAGTAACATGTACTTTAAATACATTACCTACATATGAGTTCTTAAGCAAACACAAATAAACTCATTTCTAACTAGCCCAGGAGCTTAAATTCAGACCTCTGTTCTCTTTTTTCACTCTTTCGGATGGGCTTATGAGAAAAGGATTCACATGGCCAAAGTTCAAGAAGGAAATTGAGTTATCTTCTTACTTTTCATTATATCAGTTAAACTTTAAGAAATGTTCATCTAGTGTCATAATAAATTTTAAAATACTTCTAAACAATGCTTTAAAAAAGTGCAGGAGGTCAAAATGAAGATAGGGTGGTTATATAAGTGTTTTTAAAGGAGTACAGAATAAGACCACTCTCCGTTTCAGCATAACCAGATGAAGCCTGGCAAGCAGCCGATCTGGGACATATTATGAAGAGATTGGCCCAGTTCTCCCTTTCTAGAGTTGGAGGACAGTTGCTCACACACAGTGGAGGTGCACATACAATCTTTAATCAGTTTTACTTATCAGCAGAGATCCTTCGAATCACAGAAATGTCATAAGAAACACTGGGACATAATATCTCACCCACATAAGAATTTCCCAGGAACTCCAGGAGTACTAGTGTATCTTACATATTAGAGAAACAGAAAGCCTTTGCAAAAATTTAATTTGCTTCCACAGGAAATGTATACCGCTGCTACATGTCCTCAACCCCAATATTGGAGACCTTCTTTCTGAGGGCGTGTGGTTGCTTGGAGTTGAAGCGATGTAGTAATGGTATATTTTTTTCTGTGGCCTTCCAAAATATTGGATGCTAGTAATTATAAAGACAGGGGCATTGTTATTTGTTTAAAAAAGTAGAAAATCAGTAAAAAATAAAATATATATGAAGAGTTTAAACTTTAATACCTAAGTAATATATGTAAATAAATAAATTTGGATAATCAAAACGGTCATGATTTATTTGCACTATGATTCTAATAGCGTAATTTTGATATTGCTTTAATTTTTCCCTCAAAACTATCTGTGCATAATGTCCTAGTACTGTAAGTCTTGCACTATGCTAGTGCTGACACTGTTTTGGATTAGTGCAAATCATTCACTCAGAATCAGTACAGCCTTCTAAAACTATTTTAGGTTATGATTTGGATTATTGGTAGATACATTCTATGTTTTATATGGTTTCAATTTATATTCTAAATGGTAAGATCATATTAAGAAACCAAGTTAAGCAAGCTTTAAATGTTGTGGTTTTTAATAATTGATTAATTTTATTCTGATTATTTTTATTCAGGTACTGTAAATAATCTAAACTTTTCTTTAAAATCCAGTAAATAACTCTAAGATGGTTACTTTAATTGTATTTCTCATTGCTCTGAAAAGCTCTCAATTTAGAATTTTTAACCAGTAAATAGTGTATAATACTTCAAGTTCAGGATAAATGTTTTCTACAATTAAATAAAATTAATTTTACCATAATCATTAGGGACTCTTTTCAGAAAACTATGTTAAACTTCTTTTACATCACTAAAGAATGCCATACCATTTTTGCAATAGACCCCGTCCCAGCAAAGCAACATTTTAGACAATGGACAAGAAGATGTATCTCCTAGTGGCCAATGGAATCCTTATCCACTTGGGAGGCGGGATGTACCTCCGGACACCATTACTAAAAAGGTAACCAATTTCAAATTGATAACAAAAACCATGAACCTTGTGCATCCATTGTAATATGTAATCCATATCTTCTGTCTTGACATCATTTCTAACTTTGTGATAAATTTAGGCAAAATATTATCCCAGTATAGGGAGTTTAGTTAACTGTAAATGCATTGCAAAGAATGGAAAATGACCATTGCCAAATATTCACAGTTGATAATGAATTTTTATGAACAACATCCTGCTACTTCTCTGCATATAATATCACCTCTTAGCAGAGCTTGCCACCCACCTCTGAAGTACAAGTACAGGAAGTTGTGTGATATGTACTTCTGACTCTCTTGGCTTCAACAATGTACCATAGCCAATTTGTTTGAAATTAAATTTGACTGAAAATATTGATTCACCATTTCTAAAGCCATAGTATTCATTCATCCAGTCATTCATTCAATAAACATTTAGTGGGCAACTATATGTGCCATGCAGCACTACTATGCACTGAGCACTTGCTAGATGCTGGGGAAAAAAAATAACTTTTCTTACTTCAAAGAGCTGGTGGTCTAGTTAGGTAGGCTGAGTGATAAATAGGTAGTTATAGTACTACATGATAAGTCACCATAAAGGGAGTGAAAAGACAAACCACAATCTAGGGGAAGATATTTGCAACATATATGAAGAACAAGGGATTGGTATTCCAGAATATTAAAAAAATAATAATAAAACAGTAAGAAAAGACATACAACACAATTTAAAAATTGATAAAAGATAAGGAGAATTAGGATGATAAACAAACAATTTTTTTAAAACAAAATCTCTTATCAACCAGAGAAATACAATGCCATTTTACACCTACTAGACTGGAAAAAATTCAGAATTCTGAAAAATACGTTTTTGCAAGCATACGAGCAATGGGAACTCTTTTATACTTCTTGTGAGAATATAAAGCACAACAATTTTGATAACAAATTATCTTGTAAAACTGAACATGCACATACCATACATTCTACAAATTCCCTTCCTAGATATTATCCTAGAAAAACTTTTGTACATATCATTAAAGATATTTGTAATGTCTGCAATAACAGAAAACTGGAAAAATCCAAGTGTCTATTACCAGGAGAGTATGTAAATAAATACTGTTACTCACACAAAGGAATATTTTATAACAATGAAAATTAGTAAACTGTAATTACGATAATATTTATAAACATATTTAAACATGTATAAACTTTAGGTACATAAATTGAGTGGAAAAAGTTGGAAAAGATGAGACACGTCAGGAATGCCATATTTATAAAGCTAAAAAATAAAGTGAAACTAAAAAGATATTGTTTAGGCATAAGTATGTAAGCAGAAAAACTTTTTTTTAGAGAATGGTAAACATAAAGTTTAGGATTATGGTTATCTGTAGAGGAAAAGAAAGGGGTGTGGTAGGATCTGGGAGAAAGCTGGTATTATTAGTGTAATGTTCTCATTCTTAAGCTGAATTGTGGTTCTTACAATATAGTTCTTAAGCTCACAAGTGTTCATTTTATAATTGTGCTTCATAACTTAGATATACACTACATAATTACGTACATTCTTTATAACCTGGGTTATATTTTTCCCCCTAATAGCTACTTCAGTGCTTTTTAAAATATATAGTAAATACCAAATTATTTTACCCAAAAGAATTTTTCATGCTCCTGATTTGCAGGTTCTAAATATGTCATTAATATGCCTATTGGTAATATCCAACACTGCAGGTAAATATACTACAATATGGTGTGTTGAGTGCTGTGAAGATGGAATACATAGCTATGAGAACACCTCAAAGGGCTCCTGTTTAGTCAAGAAACTAAAGAAAGTTGAGGATAGTAGTGACGTGGAGTGGGAGAGAAGAGTGGTGTCAAATAAGGCTGGAGGGTTAAGCAGAAGCCAGATCATGTTGCCTTTTATACTGAGGAAAATGGGACAGGAAACATCAAAGTAAACAGGAGAGGGACATGATTGAATTTTCACTTAAAGTGCACTCTGAGAGCTTTTTGGAGAATGAACTGGAGAGGAGAAAGACTGAAGGCAACGGAACCAGTTAAGTTTTTATCGTAATCTGAGGGAGACTAGATAGAAACAGTATATTCTTAAAAGATAGATCCAACAGGATCTTGTTCATAAGGCATAAAATATAGATAAAAGTTTCAAGGTTGAAGTTTCAGAAGTTTGAAGGTTTCTAATTTGGACAACCAAGTGATTATGTGCCATTCTCTGAGATGAGAAATACAGCAACGGTAATAGGTAGAAGTGGGAGAGGGAAGATAGACTTTAATATGTTAATTTGTGTTATCTTTAGGGCATTCGAGTGGAAATGCTAGTGGATCTTGAGAGAAAGTTATCTCAGATAAATTTATCTGAGAAAAATCTTAGCTAGAGATACAAATTTTGGAATCATCTGAACATACATTATAATTCCATGAGCAAGACAGAAGGATGACACAGAACCCCAAGGAACACCAACATTTAAAGAGATGTACTTAGGAAGAGGACATTGAGAAAGAATAATCAAAGAGTTTATCAATAGGATGGCTTGTATTGCAAGTTGTAGAAGATTCAACAGAAACAGCCTTGAACATTAAAGAACTATTTAGCTAACATAAAAAGGTGTCACTATCTAGGGTAAGCCTCAGATTTAGTCCTTAGATCTAAATTATAAATACTTAGGTTTTTCCATCTCTCTGCTTTGCCATCCACACTATTGGCTTTATTCTAAGACTGGTTCTTCTCATGATTATACGATGACTACTAGTGACAATCAGTGATAAGATTTTCCTTTCTCAAATCCATCAGGAGAGAGAATGGAGCTTCTAATAGTGGTCTCTTAAGAGAAAGACCTTTCTTACCTGAATTCCTCAACAAGCCTCTAATTATATCACATTGCTGCAAAATAGCTAAGGGGTTCCCACAAGAGGAATTGGTATTATATAATTAGCTTTGACTACCATCAGTGGAGTAGAATAGATGGGACTGTCAACTCCAGTGACCACTAAAAAAGTAGAAGGAAAAACAAAGAAAGGTGGCATCTTGGAAATCAATAAAAAATGTTTTAAGGAGGGAGTGGTCAACAGTGTCAAATGATGCAAAAAAAATCAAGCAAGATAAGTATGACAAAAGGCTCCTTAGATTTCGCAGCAAGGAGGTCATTAGTTGTCTTGGCAAAAGCAGTTTACTTAAATAATGGCAATGGAATCCATATGAACCTACATTGAAGAGTAAATTGAAATAGAAAACTCAAGAAGTTCGCTCTTCAAAGGAAGAAGTGGTTTAGAAAGAGATATAAGGAAGAGAGAAGGAATATCTAAGATGGCAGACACTTGAACATGTTTAAAGATTGAAGGCAAGAAGCCATTAGTGAAAAGGAAGTTGAAAATCAAGGATCATGAAAAGGCAGGAGACAGCAGGATCCAGAGCACCATAGGAGGCTTTAGCCTTAGATATAAGGAGAGAAATTTCTTCCTTTATGAGGAAAGAATAGAGGATGAATATGATGGCCAGAAATTGAGGAAGTGTCTATCAGAGCCAAGATTAGGTTGCTTGATCAAAGGAAGGAACCACAATTCACTTACATAGCTGGCAAAAGGTTACTATTATTTTTCCTTGAAAGGAAAAAAACCTTACTCATTTATTGCCCTAAATGGAACTGACAGATGTTTACATTATCCATCCATTCATCCATTTTATATGAAATCTATTTTCAAAGTCCATAATATTATGTTTAATCACACCATCAATACAAATTATAATGATCATTTGCTTCCCTCCCTACTTGCTTTAAGAACCTCATGCAATCCTATGATTGATTGAACATTTGTAAACTGGTTAACCTTATTAAAGGCTAAGATAACTGGAATTTATCCGAAAACTTTGTTAAAATGTTATACTTCTTGTCAAATGTGAAATAATGTGACTTGTCCTTAAAATTGTATCATGTCTTTAATGTGTAAAGTCATTTATATCTTCTTACTAGTATGATAAGCATCTTCTGACTACCCCTTGTTATAGAACTTTTACCTAAAATCTGAGATTTTAGAGCCTATAAATAGATGTCAACCTGTTATCTCAGAGTAGAGAGTATAAAGAATACTTTAAATATTCAAATTTAGTTTTTTATTATATACTAGTTGGATGTGTCTAGTTAATATTCAGTAAGAATCAACCTAAGAAAATGAAAATAGTAATGGGAGTTTTAGCCTGGGCTAGAGGATTTACTGAAATAGGTGTGATAATTGTATTAGTATTTACTGGGTTCACATTGCACTCTACAACAAATGTTTTTAAAAGTTAATGACTTATGCAGTTGTCATGACATGAGTAGGCCTTAGTCTAGACAGAATGAGAATGGAAAACTAGAAAATAAACTACAAATAGAATGGGGAATCACAGAAGTATCAATGGTGAAGAAGTCTTAGCCAGTGCCCCATTCGAGTCTGTTTCTCAAAGCCTCTGCAGAAGTTGCTGTTGTTGTTTAAACCCAATCTCTATGCCCAGGTCACCAGAAACTACTGGAATGCTGCAGAAATGCAATGGGAAATAAGTGTTATGGAAAGACTTTGAACTTGTGGCTCTCTGTCCTGGCTATCATAGCTCTTTGGTTGAACTAGTATTGGTAATGCTTATGGCCATACTATCAGTGCTCTAAGCACTTTGGAGGAACATGTGGGTAACCCTCCAAACTATGGACCCAGAGATTTGGAAATATACAATAATTAGACAAAAAGTGTTCATCTCTCAGAAAGAACCTTGCTCCTATTTCTACTGTCACTGTCCAATGTACCCTAGATTGGCAAAATGTTGAGGGTGTCAAAATGTCCTGTCTTGTTTTTGTAATGGTGTAATAGTTGGTAGTAGTTTTTTAAATTCCCTCTTGCCATGTCAAACCCCAAAACCTCAAATTTTGGTGTCCATTAATTCAATAAGTTTAGGAATCACTGCTAGAAAAATCATGTCACAGTTATGTAAATCTCTCCCTGAATTTCAGGCAGTCCTAAATGAGCTCTTTAAGAATGTTATTAAAAACTATTGCAATGGCTGAAAACAATAGTAGGTTCAGAAGGAGTATTTGTTCTAGAGTTCTATCACATTACTGATCTCCTGCAGTGTCTTGGACTATGCTGCAGTCACCGTGGTAACAACCATTAGGTACCATGTATTAAATACTCTGTGTCAAGCATTGGGCTAAATGCTTTAATGTATTTTTTCAACTAAGCCTCAATAACTATATGAGGTAAGCATCTTTATTGTATCCATTTAATGGAAGAAGACTCTGAGACTTAGAGTTTTAAGTTACTTGCCAAGGTCACACCAAAGACTAAGCAAGCATTTTAGATTACCCTCCTATATGTAACAGAAAATTATGTGTGTGTGTACATATATATGTGTGTGTATGTACATGTGTATATATATATATGTATGTATATATGAAGGTCATAATATAAAAGATGAATGCAAACTAAAAAGTTATTTTGAAATCAGACATGATTCTATCATTTGGTATAATTCCCCATAGAATTACAAGACTGTTTTTCCCTAATTCTAAAATGACAGACTCTTTTAAAAGTATTGACAGTCTTAAATAGGTAGATTATCCCTGAAGATATTTAAAATTGAAGGAGAATACCTGTAAGGATATGTTAAAATGTTGGAGCAGAACAGCAGTTGCAGCAAAACGATTAAAGTGACCTATTAAAGCAAATGAAACTTCGAACACCTCTCTTCTGGAATGAGTAACCAAGAGACTATAAAATCCTAACAATATTCAACCTGAAAATTCTTTAATATGTAAAGACTACACATTTGAAAGTCTGTCTTAGCATCCATGACTCTTTCTTCCTTGAGCGTCTGTTACTCTAGATTAAGTGCATAATAACTCGGCAGTTAGTGTAATAAAGATGTGTAACAAGGGTCAACATCAGGATGGACATAGCTGAAGAGAAAAGTATAAAAGTTTTGGTAATTTAGTCTTGGCTCACAAACTTACCCCTTAAGCTGAATTTACCTGTGATTTTCTCATATCTATGATGGCAGATCAGCCATTAAGGGCTTCAGTATTGCCAGATGCCCTGGAACTCATCAAGAGAAACTAGAAGAAATGACATGATTTGCTTTTTATTTTGTCATTTTCATGTGCTCATTATCCTTCCACACACATACAAATTGGAAATTTTACCTTTTCAGAACCATATGAAGTGTTTTTAAAAAGAAAATTATATTAAGTTTCTGGGAAAAAGTATTTCATTCCTTATGTTGATCTTGGCATTTGTTATGTTTTTCATATAGTGCATTTTAATAAATTAAAACAAATTGAGAAAGGTAAGATCTTTTGAAAGTCATAAATTGTTTTTCTGTTGACGATACGGCCAAGCCATCATTTGTGTTTTAACACAACCAAATTAGACATCTACTGGAATTGATTTTTCACTTGGTTACAAAAGTCAGTCTGCTGAAGAATTTTTTAGAGGATGAGAATAAACCGATGTTATTTTTAAATGAAAAGTGCATGTTTAAAAGCATGATATAAGGAAAATCACCTTGACCTATACATTCAGGAATTTAAATAAAAGCCTTTTATTGTTATGTTATAAAATATATAATCATTAAGTTATAGTCACTGAAAAGTAACTTTCTCAAAATCAATTTCTATTAAAATAAATATTGCTATCAGTATGTGGAAATGGAATAAAAGTGACTATAACTCTTGGCTTTTGTAATTTAACTGAGACTGGGTAATAGTCCTGTTGGAATCCCTTATATCAAGGGGTGGGGGGCAAGATAGCCCATTTACATAGACATAGAGGAAGGTCTGGAATAGATAAGAAAAAGAGATGAGGATTTAAATATTGGAAAAAGTAGGAATGGCAGAATATAGAGTAGACTTTGAGGCTATAACAGACCAGGTCAAGATGTGGATGAAGCAGATACGAAAATCAGTCAGGTAAACATTGCAAATAAGAGACAAGGAAGTAGAAGTATTTCTTACTTCCATCAATAACAACAAAGTTGAGAATATCTGTTCTGGTTTAGAGTAAAACTGAAATTGAAAAATGATTTTGAAACCTGAGTGATTGTCAGTGCTGTAGCTAAACTCTCCTTTTGTACAGAAGGTAATGTGTTTTGCCTTAGGCTTTATATTTTTTCCCTCCCAAAGCAATATACATTATTAACGGTGAAGAACCCACAGGGGTAATGCTTTGACTTCATCGTCCGCAAGCAAATGAAAACAATCTTCTCTATCCCTGTGAGCAATGCCAGGCTCAATCCTGTCTCTTTCTTTCCTGATACTCTTTCCCGAGCCTCATTTTTCTCCTCTGATTTGAGTAGATTTTTCACTGGTAAGAGTAAATTTTTCTTCCGGTAGACCGAGCAGTCATTGAAACTCAAAAGCAGATTGAAATCCTTTATATAGAGTCGTTTCCAACCTAAAACATTTTTCTAAATGTTAGGAAAAGAGATCTTTCTGCGTCATTTGGTAGGTTGAGATTCTTCCTGCATCCCTCATCCTCTTCATCTCACTCCTACTCTTGGTGGTGTTGTCAGTCAGAACTTTGCACTGAACAGTGTAAAGACTGCCTCCATAGCAGTGGTAACGACATATGCTACTGAACCTGCTGAGGAAAAATAGCTTCAAGAAGAAATAGCAGACAAATGCATTCACTGTCAATGAGCTCTGCCCAAAAATAAGAAATGAGTCAGTGAAAGCAGAGATTGATGAAATCATACAATTATAGATTTTTAAATTAAAAAAAAAAAAACCTTCAGCACAATCTACGGCCCCTAGAGAGACATTTCTTATGCAAATATATGCAGAGTTTTTCTCTTGGTCAAAAGCCGCTTTTTTCAGGGAGACATTAAAGTTTAAATAGGAGAGTGAAACAATGGGAAGATAGCAAATGTGTGCAAATAAAAAAGGACCTTCATCCCTAGAAGGACTTTGGAAATGACTCTCTAGATCTACAATAATGCAACCCTACTTTTCTTGGCATTTTTGGTATCCAGAAATAATCTGGAACTGATTATTTGCGTGACTAATATGTACTCCCTCCTTAATTTCACCCTCTGTTTGAAAACGGAGTTTTAAGCAACAATTCCAATCACACCAGTTGCCTAGGAGGCAAAGATACCATCATACAAGTATCCTTCCTGGTTAGGAGAAGTTAGGAATAGGAGAGATAAGTAGGTGAAAATTATATTGTATGTGACTTTTGTGGTTAGGGATCAATTATTGATGACATTGTTAGGCACCCACTAAATACACAAAGGAGGCTCTTTGATTTTTCTGATGCTTATATTTGGTGACATATTAAGACACCAACTAACTTTCCCTGCCCTCTGTTACTACTAGACTTGCCTCAGCATGATCTTTATGGCAAAAACATGAGTTATTTTTCTGGAGCAGGATAAAATGTACTGTATGAGGTTGTACAAATTATCTAGAACAATTCAAAGAACAATTATAGAAATAGCTAGGGGCTCAAATCTAGTCCTGAGAATTTCAGGTGCACTCCATTTATGTAACCAACATTCAGCTGAATTAACTGCACTCTTTTAAAGCATAGCTCAAGTGAGTGATTGTCATGTTACTTTTCCAGGAAATCAGTGCAGCCATGCCTTTTGCTTTACTAGGGAAATAAGAATGAATACATCCAATTAGAATTCAATGACCCCCATAATTGCAAATTATTTTATAAGATAGAGAAGGCTGAATGTTTGTGTGTAAAGACTCACTTGTTAAACAAGAATTATTTGCCAAAGCAAGAGTACATGGCCTGTAAGAAGTCAAAAATTCCATGAAAATAGGACCTTCCAGTGTACTTAGTAACCAAATCAGGAAGAAGGATTTAAAGAAATCAAAGAAATATCAATGAAATAATTTCTTTTATTTAGTGATTCATTACAAATTTCCGGTATTTATTGCATTAATTTGAGCAGCTAGGATGATGTATTTTTAATCAATTGATTTTATTATTATTTAATTCATAGCTATCTTTAAAACATACTTGATTTCTATTATGTAATCAAATTTGCTCTCAAAAATAATGCGGATAGAGAAATGTGAATGGAGAAATTCTTCTCTAACTTAAAGCAAAAGTGAGAGATGAATAAAATATTGTTTAGTTTCACAGTCACTGTTGTATTGGATTTTCTTACTTGATGTAGCATTATTCTTTAACTCACAAGGCACATCCCTTTTCCTCCTGATACCAGTGCAACAATATAGTTGTCTCCAGTAGAGAAGGGCATCACTGTCACAAAATCAGGGGATTGTTCTCCTTCAGACTCTAAATTATTTCTCTAACAAAAGTACAAACCCAAAGAGTATCTATCAAATGGATATTAATTCAGAGGTAGAAAATAAACTCGCCAAAAATTAAAGCAATAGAAAGAGTGGCAGATTAAAGCTACTTATTGTATCAATATTTATACTTTTTTTTTTTTTTTGGAAGAAATCTAAAAGCCACAAAGAAAAAGTGAACAACTAATCCAATGCAATAAAAATGTCCGTGATTGGATATGTAATTTGAAGGGCTAGATAACCTGACAAATGGCAGCTGATCAAAGATTGTTGCCAAATAGAGGATGTCAAAGTGAAAAGATTCCCTCTCTTGCCACTTGGTTTTTATCTGACTTATTCTACTAATCAAAGTTTCTTAGAATTCTTAGGGATGAAAGAAATGATTGTCAAACTTTTTATTGCTATTGTTAACATCTTCCCTTTTATTTTATTTCCTAAATGTATGACAATATCATTCCAAAACAAATTGTAGGCTGAAATGTGTAGACGGAGCCCTAATTTCATCACACTGCTATCATGCATCCTCCATTGTTTTTTCATTTCAGTTAATAATTTCCAATTTCATAGCTGTTTTGTAGGTTGACATTTAATTATAGACGAATGTGCTTATAGAGATTCAATAAGCCAGAGATGACTGCCTGTGCATATCAGGCGGCTGCCATCCTCAAGCAGAGGCACTGAGATGAAAGGCCCTCTTGCCTCACCTTTATTTATTTATTTTTTCAATAATATTTTATTGTGTTTTTGGTGAAAGTTTACACAGAAAATTAGGTTCCCATTTAACAATTACTGCATAGATTGTTCAGTGACATTGGTTACATTTTTCACAATGTGTTAACATTCTCACTCATTCCATTGTGGATGTTCCGTTTCCAGTAATCTGGTTTCCCTGCCCCCTTACCCGTTCATCTTTGCGTTAGAGTAATTGGTGACCATTTGGTCTCATATAGATGATTTTTTTTAAGGTGCACAGTACTCATTTGTAACATTCTTTATTTTATAAGCCAATTTGTTATTTAGCTAAAAGATGGCCTCGGGGTAGTTTCGGTTCAAAGTTTATGGAGTATCTCAGGGCGATTGTCTTGGGGAGTCCTCTATCTCAACTGGTCCAGTAAGTTTGAACTTTCTAAGAATTTGAGTTCTGTTCCACACTCTTCTGTCCTTCTATCAGAATCCATCTATCGTGGCCGTGATGAGAAAAGTCGTTAGTAGTAGCCAGGTACCATCTAGTTCTTCTGGTCTCAGGGTGGCCTCATGAGGCTGTGGTTCTTGTAGTCTGTTAGTGCTATAGACTAGTTTCTTCTCTAAGTCTTTGGTTTCCTTCTTTCTTTTTTGCTCTGGATGAAAAGACACCAACAGTTGTATCTTAGATAGCTGCTTGCAAGCAGACACTTCACCCAACTAGGATATAGAACATAAACTTTGCAAACTATATTATGCCAGTTGACCAGGTTGTCCCATGAGACTATCGTCCTGAGCCTTCAAACTCAGAAAACAAATCTCGTGAGGTATTTGGTTATGTCTAAGAAGCATCCATAACTGTGCCCCCTGTGTGCTTTGCTATATATATATATATATGAAAATCCATGCATACATACACACACGTATATACATACACGTACATATAAGACGAAACTCATTGCCGTCGAATCAACTCCAACTCATAGCGACCCTACAGGACAGAGCAGAACTGCTCCATAGGGTTTCCAAGGATGTAAATCTTTATGGAAGCAGACTACGACGTCTTTTCCCCACAGAGTGGCTGGTGGATTCAAACCACTAACCTTTCAGTTAGCAGCTGAGCACTTTAACCACTGCACCACCAGGGCTCCTTCATATACATATAGATATACGTATATATGCACACATTTATACACACATACACATACTCATATGCATACATACACTTACATGTAACCACACATATATTTTTCTGGTTGTTGCTGTTATTGCAAAATTATATATGTCCTAGCATTTACCAACATTGTCCTTGTGTGTGTGTGTGTGTGTGTGTATGTTTATGTGTGTGTATGTACTTCTTAGTGACATTATTTACCTTGGTCAAGTTGTGCACGCTTCTCCCACATTGGATGTTACTTTTCCCATAACCTAAAATAACAAGTGTCTAGTATCTAAACAGTGGTTCCTGCCACCCACTCACCCATTCCTGGTAACAACCAAGGAACACTGGTTTTTGTACATATACCTATTTTTGTCTTTTTATAAAAATGAGATCATACAATACTTTTCCTTTTGTGATTGACTTATTTCATTCAGCATAATGTCCTCCAGATTCATCCATGTAAATAAGATGTTTTGAAGGCTCATCATTATGGTTGCATAGTATTCAATGGTATGTATGTACGACATTTTGTTTATCCATTTGTCTATTGATGAAAACTTAGGTTGCTTTCATCTTTTTACTATTGTTAATAGTGCTGCAATGAACATAGGTGTGCATATGTTGCCTCACCTTTTTATCTATCCTTTGAGGCATTGGAGTAATAGTACTAGCATCTGACTCTAAAAAATTCAAGATCAGCAAATTTTTTTAATTCCCCCCAAAATGCTGCAGTATTCTAGCATAAGGTGGTATCATCAAAACACTAGGGCAGGAGAAAGAACATCTTCCTGCTGCTTGTCTTTCAAACTGCGGAGCTCCCCTTCATGAAGTTGTGCAAGTTTGTCCTCTAATACTCAAATGGGAGAACACAGATTTGGGCATCAAAACTGGCCTAGCTTAATACAAAAAAAGCAAGAAAAATACTTGAACTTAATAGTTGAGTTGTCATAGAATATCCACAGTATGTAATAGGCACTGTACTAAGGTACTTAACAGACACTCACATATCATCTTGACAGCAATCCTTGGAACAAGGAGATAGGGGCTTGGAGCTGAGAAGCTTGGTCAAAATTACACAGCTAGTGAGTGTCAAAATCAGGATTGGAACCCAATTTTGTCTGATTCTACAGCCTATTCAACCACTGTTACACTACTAACATATTGTATCTCTTCCACCCTACCAAACCAAAAAAAAATTTTTTTTTCAGAAAACACTATAGCATAGCCCTGTTGAAATATAAAATAACCCTTAATATGAAGAACATATTTGATATATATTTATCTAGTACTTTTTGGTACTGGTTCTTCTCTTGAATTCGCAGAAAAGAGAGAAAAACTCTAGCACCAGTCATATATTTATAAAGAATTTCTGAGTTCTCTTCAATTTGTTCTTCTTGACCCTAGACAAATAAAAATTCTTAGTATTCCTTAGATACTCCATTTTCCTTCATTTCCCAAAACCTTCATTTTCTTTAATCTAAAACATTTGCAAATTCTTTGCTTACATTTGTGAATCCCAGAATGAATAGCATCAGGAGCTCTAAGCATGATTGACATCTGCCTAGAGATTCTTCATCATATTAAATTTGTCCATTTTATTTATTTTGTTTCTTAATAATTTATCTCAGCAAACTTCCTGATTATATCATCTAAGATCCCTACCATTCCTTCCTGTTTGAAATTATCTCCATTTTCTGCAAAATAACCTGAGTTCTGTTACCAAAACCATTTGTGAAAGTGATAAAACTTCACTGAGTATTGAGACAAGCCCTGCAAAATCGTAATTAGACTAATACATAAAACAAAACTATGCACTGAATGACCCTTATAAAACCTGTAATACAAAAAAAAGCCTATTATTCTATAATATATTATAGAATATATAGACTATATTACCTTATCATTATGATGTCTGTAGGGTCTGTGGCGATATCCTCTGCTTTATTCCTGATTTATCTTATAAATTTATCTTTAGATTATCTCAACTTCTTTCTTAGTTCTTACTAAAATCTTGCCTTTTTTTATCTTTAGGTAGGAGTGCACAAAAAACTGTTAGCCTTAACTGTCTTTAATTGACCTGATAGCATATTTAACTCTGCTGCTCAGTTTCTTCATCAGGGAAAAGCAAAGACAATAATGCATACCTTGTAGACTGGTTCTGAAAATTAACTGAGATCATAGATGTCAAGCACTTATCACTCAAGAAAGAATCCATTGCTGTCAAATCAATTCTGACTCATAGTGACTGTATAGGACAGAGTATAACTGTCCTATAGGGTTTCCAAGGAGTGGCTTGTGGATTCAAATTGCCGATCTTTTGGTTAGCAGATGAACTCATAACCACTGCACCACCAGGGCTCCAGCACTTATCACATATAAGTGTTTAATTAATAATAGCTATTATAATATTTAGGAACCCTGATGGGACAGTGGTTAAGCACTCAGCTGCTAATTGAAAGGTGGGCAGTACAAATCCACCGGCCACTCCACAGGAGAAAGATGTGGTGGTCTGCTTCCATAAAGATTACAACCTTGAAAACTTTCTGGGACAGTTCTACTCTGACCTATAGGGTCACTATGGGTCAGATCAACTGGATGGCAATGGGTATTATAATATTTATTGTTTTGGGTAAAAATCAATGTTAATTATGGACAAGCTAATGCTTCATTTAGCTTTGTTGCTAACCATATGGCATTAAAGAGACCAAGATCTTGGGTTAATATCCCTTACAAATTAATTATCTATGAACAGGCTGCACTCGTCACCTGGACAGTGGTCTTGAAAACATATGCAGTGATGGAGAAGGAATTATCTAAGGGGAAAAATGAAGATGAATCACAGCAACCTAAAATATTAGCCATATTAGTGAAGAGTATGTAGTATAATCTCTACTTACAGCAGAATTGTTTTTATTTTTTATTTATATATTCTGCCCCCCCCCCCATAAAAAATGTCACTTCTCAATATCTTAAAGAAATGCTTAATTTATTGCTTGTTAGCAAATAATCTGTAAAACACGATCTGTCTGAGCAAAAGAGGGTTTGGGGAAGTATGAAGTTCAGGAATTTGTGAATTTTCAGAAGTTATTTAGGGGTTGATTGACCTTTAACTAGGGTCCCTGGATGGCACCCAGCTACTAACCAAAAGACTGGCAGTTCAAGCCCACCCAACGGCACTTGGTCATCTGCTTCCATAAAAATTATAGCCAAGAAAACCCTAAGAAGCTCAGTTCTATTCGGTAACACATGGGGTCGCCATGAGTCAGAATTTAGTTGAGGGCAACGGGTTTGGTTTCAAGGGAACAGGATGGGGTTTTTTTGGTTTTGTTTTGCTTTGTTTTCACCTTTAACTGGGGAAGCATGGTTACTTGAGTGAGACTGTTGCTGACTGACTAACTTTAGAAGTGAGGCGCTTTTACTGATTGGATGACTTTCAGGCACACTTTCTAAAGCAAGTTATCATTAATTAACTAAAACAGGTTTAAAACCTGTTTTTTTTCTGGCGGTTACTTATTGTTAAAGCCAAAGAAAAATCAGACCTTTACTCAGAAATAAAAATGTTTTATTTTCATTGTCATAATTGAGTGCTTACTATGTACCAAGCAATACACTCAATGTATTACATTGTCACATTTAATCCTCACAATATGCTATGAAGTATTTATTACTATCTACAATTTTCATGTGTTAAGCAGAGAGCTTAGACTGCATAACTAAAAATTGACAGAGTAAAGGATAAAATCCAGCTTATAAGAAATAATACAGAAAGATCAGCGTAACCATTATCCAGTTTCCCTAATGATAGTTCATCCAACTTCCTGTTTATATCATCTAATGTTTCTCCATAGCTTCTGTTTGATGCTGCCTCCATTTTCAACAAAATAACCTGAGTCTTGTCACCAAAACCACTTATGAAAGTGATTTCCATGTAGGATTTAATCTTAGAAAATTAATAGCGAGATAGTCAGGTTTATCATACATAAACTCATTTAGTTTATTGCAAGGTAGTCACGGCAAGGCACGCCAGTAAGACCTCACAGCATTCATTTAGAACCAGAGAATCAGTATTAACAGTTACAATTACAATGTTAGTTAAATGGCTAGATTCCAAATTTTTAGACTTAAGGCTTTTACCTTTTACCAGAAGTCTCAGGAGGAAGGCTCGAACTCAGCAGAGGTTCCTCGTAGCTAAGGTGGGAGGTCAGCGGTGGCAAGGAGAGTCTCTACAGGCTCTCGGTCTTCAGAGAGAGTAAGAGACTAGAGAAAGATGACTTTGCCTCTGCCTTCTCTCAGTGATTCAGGGTTTCAAGGTTTGCAGGAACTCGGGGTTTATATGTTATCTTAGTTATCTAGTGCTGCTATAACAGAAGTACCACAAGTGGATGGCTTCAACAAAGAGAAATTTATTCTCCCGCAGTCTAGGAGGCTAGAAGTCTGAATTCAGGGTGCTCCAGGGGAAAGCTTTCTCTTTCTGTTGGCTCGGGGGCGGGGGGAAGGTCCTTTTCATCAATCTTCCCTGGTCGAGGAGCTTCTCAGTGCAGGAACTTGGGTCCAAAGGACACACTATTCTTCTCGCTCTTGTTTCTTGGTGGTATGAGGCCCCCATGTCTCTCTGCTCACTTCTCTCTTTTATATCTCAAGAGAGATTGATTTAAAACACAACCTAATCTTGTAGATTGAGTCCTGCCTCATTAACATAGCTGTTGCTAATCCCACCTCATTGGCATTATAGAGGTAGAATTTACAACACAAAGGAAAATCACATCAGGTGACAAAATGGTGGATAATCACAGAATACTGGGAATCATAGACTAGCCAACTTGACACATGTGTATTTGGGGAACACAATTCAATCCATAACATATGTGAAATTCTCACCTTGGCCTCGCACAATAAGGGCCAGTGTGACGTCAAAGACTAGTAAATTATGTCATTTTTTCAGGGTTAGCAATTACCTGAATATCACATTTTTTCTTAAAGATTAGAGATTAGGGAGGTTATTTGGATTTATGTCTCAAGGAGAGTTTACAAAAATTATCTATGCTATGTCTTCTTTTATCACAGCATATCAGGTCAAAGTCAGCTTACAAATTGTTTACCACATGCTTCACATGCTTCTATGTCTCAGTTCAGAAGTTTTATAAATATCTTTCTAATGACTTACAGGTTTCTAATGATTTATAGTTAATGTTAGAGAGACTCACAAAAGTAGACATATATTTATTTCTAAATTCATATTATGAGTGATTATACATACATATTTTGAAAGCATAATAGTGACTTACACCTATGGGATTTCAGATCATTATTCAAATATACAGAACAGTGATTAAAACTGAACTGAGTATTGAGACAGGCGCTGCAAAAAAAAACGTAAAAACTACATATTTTTCAGAAACAGTACAATATCACAACTAGGATATTAGCACTGATAAAGTCAAGGTACAGAACATTTCTATTTACAAGGATCCCTCATCTAATCCTTTTATACCTACACCTACTTCCCTCCCACCTTCATCCATTCCTTAACCCCTGGCATTTCTATGATGTTGTTAGATGTCATTGAGTCAGTTCTGACTCATAGTGACCCTATGTACAGTGGAACAAAACACTGCTCTGTCCTTGCCACCCTCACAATCATTGCCATGTTTGATCCCATTGTTGTAGCCACTGTGTCAATCCATCTTGTTGAGGGTCTTCCTCTTTTTTACTGACCTTCTACTTTACCAAGCATGATGTCCTTCTCCAGGGACTGGTCTCTCCTGATAACGTGTCCAAAGTACTTAAGACAAAGTCTTGCCATCCTCACTTCTAAGGAGCATTCTGGCTGTACTTCTTCCAAGGCAGATTTGTTCCTTCTTCTGGCAGTCCATGGTATATTCAGTATTTCTTGCCATATCCATAATTCAAATGCATGAATTCTTCTTTGTTCTTCCTTATTCATTGTCCAGGTTTTACATGTATACGAGGTAACTGAAAATACCATGGCTTGGATCAGGGGCACCTTAGTCCTCAAAGTGACATCTTTGCTTTTCAACACTTTAAAGAGTTCTTTTGCAACAGATTTGCCCAATGCAATATGTCGTTTGATTCTTGACTGATGCTTCCATGGGGGCTGATTGTGGATCCAAGTAAAATGAAATCCTTGACAATTATGATATTTTCTCCGTTTATCATAATGTTGTTTATTGGCCCACTTGTGAGGATTTTTGTTTTCTTTATGTTGAGGTATAATCCATACAGAAGGCTATAGTCTTTGATCTTCATCAGTAAGTGCTTCAAGTCCTCTTTGCTTTCAGCAAGCAAGGTTGTGCCATCTGCTTATCGCAAGTTGTTAATGAATCTTTCTCCAATCCTCATGCCTCATTCTTCTTCATATAGTCCAGCTTTTCTGATTATTTGATCAGCATACAATAAATATGAATATGAATATGAATAAATACTGTGAAAGGATACAACCCCGATGCACACCTTTTCTGAGTTTAGACCACACAGTATCCCCTTGATCTGTTCAAACAACCGCCTCTTGGTCTATGTACAGGTTCCTCATGAACACAATTAAGTGTTCTGGAATTCCCATTCTTTGCAATATTATCCATAATTTGTTATGATCCACACAGTCGAATCCACACACTCGAATGCGTTTGCATAGTCAATAAAACACAGGTAAATATCTTTCTGGTATTCTCTGCTTTCAGCCAAGATCCCTCAGATATCAGCAATGGTATCCCTAGTTCCACTTCCTCTTCTGACTCCAACTTGAATTGCTGGCAGTTTCCTGTCTGCCACAACCATTTTTGAATTATCTTCAGCAAAATGTTACTTGCATGTGATATTAATGATATTGTTCGATAATTTCTGAATTCTGTTAGATGAGCTTTCTTTGGAATGGGCATAAATATGGACCTCTTCCGGTCGGTTGGCCAGGTAGCTATCTTCCAAATTTCTTGGCATTGACAAGTAAGTGTTTCCAGTGTTGCTTCCATTTGTTGAAGCATCTCAACTGGTATTCTGTCAATTCCTGGAACCTGGTTTTTCACCAATGCCTTCAGTGTAGGTTGTACTTCTTCCTTCAGTACCACTGGTTCTTGATCAGTATGCTGCTACCCCCTGAAACAACTGAATGTCAACCAACTTTTTTTTTTTTAGTACAGTGACTGTGTATTCCTTCTATCTTCTTTTGATGCTTCCTGAGTTCTTCAATATTTTGCCCATAAAATCCTTCAGTATTGCAGCTCAAGTCTTGAATTTTTTCTTCAGTTCTTTCAGCTTGAGAAATGCTAAGTATGTTCTTCCCTTTTGGTTTTCCAACTTCAAGTCTTTGCACATTTCATTATAATACTCTTATCTTCTTGTGCTGCCCTTTGAAACCTGTTCAGCTCTTTTATTTCATAACTTCTTTTGTTCACTATAGCTACTCTATGCTCAAGAGCAGCTTTCAGAGTCTCTTTTGACATCTGTTTTGGTCTTTTCTTTCTTTCCTGTCTTTTTAATGACCTTTTGCTTTCTTCATGTATGATGTCCTTGATGTCATCCCACAAGTCTCTGATCTTTGATCATTAGTGTTCAGTGTGTCAAATCTGTTCTTGAGATGGTCTCTAAATTCAGGTGGGGTATACTAAGGTTGTAATTTGGCTCTCAAGAACTTCTTTTAATATTTTCATCTTCAACTTGAACTTGCATGTGAACAATTGATGCTCTATTCTGCAGTTGGCTCCTGATCTTGTTCTGACTGATGTGATTGAGTTGTTCCATCGTCCCTTTCCACAGATGTATTCAACTTAATTCCTCTGTATTCCATCTGGAGAGGTTCACATGTATAGTTGCCATTTATGTTGTTGAAAATAAAGCTATTTCCAATGAATAGATCATTGGCCTTTCAAAATTCTGTCATGCAATCTCTGACACCGTTGCTATCACCAAGACTATTTTTTCCAACTACTGATCCTTCTTGTTTTCCAAATTTCACATTCCAATCTCCAGTAATTATCATTGCATCTTGATTGCATATTTGATCAATTTCAGACTGCTAAAATCTTCAGTTCCTTCATCTTTGATATTAGTGATAGGTACATACATTTGAATAATAGTCATATTAACTGGTCTTCCTTGTAGGATGAATATTATGCTGTCACTGATACCGTTGTACTTCAAGATAGATCTTGAAATGTTATGTTTGATGATGAATACACTGTCATGCCTCTTCAATTTGTCATTCCCAGCATAGTAGACCGTATGATTGTCCAATTCACAATGGTCAATACTAGGCCATTTCAGCTCACTAACGCTTAGGATATTGATCTTCAAACTTTCCATTTCATTTTTGACAACTTCCAATTTTCCTTGATTGTACGTTCCACGTTCTGATTATTAACGGATGTTTGTAGCTGTTTCTTCTAACTTTAGTTGTGCCACATTAGCAAATGAAAGCTTTACTCAATCCACGTCATTAAGGTCGACTCTACTCTGAGGAGGCAGCTCTTTCCCAGTCTTATTTTGAGTGCCTTCCAATCTGAGGGGCTCATCCTCCGGCACTATATCAGACAATGTTCCGCTGCTATTCATAACGTTTTCACTGGTCAATTTTTTCAGAAGTAGACGGCCAGGTCCTTCTTCCTAGTCTGTCTTAGTCTGAAAACTCCACTGAAACCTGTCCACCATCGGTTTTCCTGGCATTCCTATAGTCCCCTCAGTTTCTTTAATTTTGTCAAGAATAGTTATATAAATGGAATCTTACAGTGGTGAGTGTGGACATTTTTGCCTTGTTCCTGATCTTAGTGGGAAAGCATTCAGTTTTTCACCACTAAGAATGATATTAGTTGTAAGTTTTTTTGTAGCTGCTCTTTATCAAGTTGAGGAAATTCTCCTCCATTCCTATTTTTCTGAGTGTTTTTATCATGAACGAATGTTGAATTTTGTCAAATGCTTTTTTGCTTTGATTGATATGATCATATGATCTTTCTTCTCTGCCAGTTTGTTGTTGTTGTTGCTATCAAGTTGATTCCAAGTCTAGGCAACCCCACGTGTGCAGAGTAGAACTGCTCCATAGGGTTTTCAAGGTTGTGACCTTTTGGAAGCACAGTGCTAGACTTGCCTTCTGAGGTGCCTCTGAGTGGGTTTGAACAGCCAATCTTTACCATTTGCATCATCCAGGGACTCCTGTAGCCAGTTAATACGGTCTATTACACTGACTGATTTTCAAATATTGAACAAGATTTGTATCACTGGAATAAACACCACTGGGTATATAATTCTGCTCAGTTCTGTTTGCTGATAGTTTGTTAAGGATTTTTGCATTTGTATTTGTGAGGGACATTGGTCTGCAGGTAATACTAGCATCATAAAATGAACTGGGAAATTTTCTCCTCTTCCACTTTTTGGAAGAGATCATGTAGAATTGGTGTTAATTCTTTAAACATTTGGTATAGTTCTCTAGTGAAACCATTTGGGCCTGAAGAATGCTTTTGAGTTTTTTTTAGTATAGATTCAATTTCTTGATAGTTGTAGGACTATTCAAATTATGTATTTCATATTGGAAGAGTTATGTTACTGTTTTTCGAGGCAGTGGTTCATTTTAGCTGAGTTGTCAAATTTATGTGTGCAGAATTGGTTTGTAGTATTACCTTATCCCCTTATGATGTCTGTAGGGTCTGTAGTAATATCCTCTGCTTTATTCCTGATTTCAATAATTTGTGTCTTCTTTCTTTTTTCTTTCTCAGTCTTGCTATAATTTTGTTGATATTACTGATCTTTTCAGAGAACAGCTGTGTGTTTCATTCATTGCCTTTATTGTTTTTTCTATTTTCAACTTTATCGATTTATGCTATTTTTATTATTTCCTTCCTTCTGCTTGCTTTGGGTTTATTTTACTGTATCTTCTCTAGGTTCTTTTGGTAGAAGCTTAATTACTGATTTGAGACTTTCTCTTTTCTTTAGCACTAATATTCATTTAGTGCTATAAATTTCCCTCCCAGCACTGCTTTAGCTATGTTCCACAAATTTTGATTTCCAATCAGTTCAATGTATTTTTTTTAAATCTCCCTTGAGACTTCTTCTCTGACCTATAGATTATTTAGAAGTGTGTTTTTTAGTTTCCAAGTATTTGAAGATTTTCCTGTTATCTTTCCATTGGTTTCTAGCTTGATTCCATTGTGGCTGGAGAACACACTTTGTATGATTTCAATTCTTTTAAATTTATTGAGGTTTGTTTCATGGTGTAGGATATATTCTACTTGGTAAATATTTCATAGTAACTTGAAAAGAATATGTATTCAGTCATTGTTGGGAGGAGTGTTCTGTAAATGCCAGTTAGATCCTTTGGTTTATAGTGTTGTTAAGCTGTTCTATAGTCTTCCTTTTTTTTTCTGCCTGGTTGTTCAATCAATTGTTAAGAAATGGGAGTTGGAATCTCCAACTGTACTTTTGGATTTGTCTATTTCTCTTTCAATTCTATCAGCTTTTGCTTCACATATTTTGTAGCTCAGTTGTTTGGTGCATACACACTTATTATCTGATATTAATATAGCAGATAGCCTCTTCTTTTTTTAATTAATATTTGTATGATATATCTTTTTCCATCCTTTTACTTTCTATGCTTATAGTCTGCATGTTGTCAGGTAATGATCTTTAATCTACTCTGCCAATCTCTGTCTTTTAATTTGTGTGTTTGGACTATTTCCATTTAATGTAATTATTGATACATTAGGGCTGAAGTCTCAATTTAATTTATTGTTTTCTGTTTTTCTTTCTTTTTTTTTTTGTTTCTCTATTTTTTTTTTTCCTGCCTCCTGTGGGTTATTTGAAAATTCTTTAGAATTCCATTTTTATTTATCTATAGTGTTTTTGATTGTCTCTTCATATAGCTTTTTTAGTAGTTGCCATCAATATTATATATAAAAAACTTACAACAGTCTACTGGTGCCATCATTTTATCGGTTTTAGTAAGTTAGAAGTCTTTCCTTCCTTTATGTCATTTCTGCCTCCTCCTTTTGTAATATAATTGTCTTAAATATTTCCTCTATATACATTTAGAACTACATCAGACAGTGACATGATTTTTACTTCAACCATCAAACATAATTTCAAAAATTCAAGGGGAAAAGGAAAGCTTATTGTGTTTACCCATATTTTTGCTTGCCATTTTCTTTCTTCTTTTTTGATCAAGGTCGCTTGTTTGTTTGTTTGCTTTCCATTTTCAAGAATTTCCTTTACCCATTCATTATCTTATGATAGGTCTGCTGGCAACAAATTCTTTTTGTTTTCCTTCAACACTTGAAAGATATTGTGCCACTTACTTCTGTTCTCCATGGTTTCTGATGAGACACTTACTGCATTCAAATTGTTTTCCCCTATAGGCATAAGGCATTTCAAGGTTTTTTTCTTTGTCTGTGGTTTTCAGAAGTTTAATTATGATGTGTGTATATGCGGATTTTTTGGGGTTTACAGTGTTTAGAGTTCACTCTGCTTCTTGAATCTGTAAGTTTTTTTCCCTTGCCAAATTTCCAAATTTTTCAGCCATTTTTTTTAGCCCCGCCCTTTTCTCCTCTCCTTCAGATGACATAAATGTTAGATGTTTTGTATAGTCCCACAGGTCCCTGAGACTGTTCACTTTTCTTTTCTCAGTCTGTTTTCTCTCTGTTGTTAAGATTGGGTAATTTCTATTGTTCTATCTTCCAGTTCACTGATTCTTTCCTCTGTCCCCTATATTCTTCTGTTGAGCTGATCCATTGAGCTTTGATTTCAGTTATTATATTTTTCAGTTCTAATATGTCCATTTGTTTCTTCCATACATCTTTTATTTCTTTTTGCTGATAGTTTCTTTTTTTTTTTTTTTTTGGTATTTGTTTCAAGCATATGCATTGTTGACCACTAAAGCATTTTTTGATGGCTGCCTTAAAATATTTTTCAAATAATTCTAACATCTCTGTCTTCTCAGTGTTGGCATCTATCAGTTGTCTTTTTACATTCCATTTGATAACTTCCTGGTTCTTGGTATGAAGAGTTGTTTTCGGGTGAAATCTGGACATTTTCATATTATATTATAGGACTATAGATCTTATTTAAACCTTCTGATTTAGTGGGCTTTGTCTGATACCACTCCAGTAGAGGAAGGATGGGATGCTATCTCATTATGGACAGGTGGAAGTAGAAGGCCAGTTTTCCTACTCAGTGTCTGTTAACACTGGAGGCAAGGGATTGTCATTATTGCTAGGCAAGGATGGTAGTTCTGGCTTCCCTTATGGTGTCCATGGATACCATGGTGGAGGTGGCCTCATTACCACTGCACGATAGTGAAAGTTCTCGGTCTCTACTAGACCTTCTCTGACACCTCCCTAGTGGGAATGTAGAAGTGTGTTTCATTATTCCCAGGTGAAGTCTAAGTTCTTCACATAGTCTTCACTGATACCTTGGAGTAGGGGAGCACTTGTTACCAGCCAGTGACGATGAAATCCCTAGCTCCTTACTTGGCCTTCCCTGACACAATGCAGCAGGGTGTTGGGCGACTTGTTACATCTTAAGGAGGGTGGAAATCTAGGCTCCCCAATTGGCCATTGCTGGCATTGTTGGTGTGAGGCCGTAGTTTTTTCCTTGGTGTTCGATTACCATAGAATGGTTATTGTCTAAAAGTTTTCTGTCTTGCTAGTCTGTTCCTTTCCTGGTCCATTGACTGTAGAGAGCTGGATTTTGCTGGGCCCTTTTTTTGTCTGCAACCCTTGGCATTTCCAGGTTGCCTGCTTCTTCAACTCAAAGACTGGGAAATATGAAGCAAAAAGAAAACTCAGAGAACTCACCACCATGTCATTATTCAGGCCCTGAGGTCTAGCTTATCTGCCTTCTTCTCTCCACCTTTCCAAGTTGTCTTAAGTTTGCTTATATATAACGTCCAGCATTTTGAGTTGTGTTTAGTGGGAGAAATAGGGGAAAGTATGTCTACTCCATCTTCCTGGAAGCATAAGTTCCACTGCCACAATTTTTAAAATTTAACCTGTATTTAAAAAAAAAAAAAATGGCACTATAGAACACGTGGCATGAATAGAAAGTGATAGGACTGGTTTTTTGGTTTTGTTTTTAACAATTTTTTTTTTTTTTTTTTTTTTTTTACGAAGTTACTGAATCTGACTCATCTAAATGAGTGCTGCTGACTCCTTGAAATCAGTTACAGAGTTATCATTTGGAGATGATGCTGTGTTGTTGACACTGCTCCCAAGCATTTTTAGAACTCTTTTAGACTTAATTTTGGAGATTGACTCATGTTCTTTTGAACATTCTCAGTGGCATAAATTGTCATCTATGAGATTGTGTTTGATCTTTGGAAGCACCCCAAGTGGCTCAAGAGCCAAGATAGGTAGTAAAACAGATGACCAAACTGGGTAATACTCTTCTCAATCAGACATTCTTTTCTCAGTGAACAGTGCAAGCCAAAGCATTGCTGTAGTGAGAAAGGCGCTTTTTTTATATCACACAATTTAATTTTAAGCACACATTTTCTTCAAATTTCCATTTAATAAGCCTGATTAGTTATAGGATAAGAACAGTGCATTTGGCATCAAGTCAACTTTTTTTCCCTCTCTATGGTTTTGACATACATGTTTCCTTGGTTCCTATGGCTATTGGAGTTTTTCCCTGCAAACTTTGACAGTTTGTTTTTGGGTCAGCATTAAAACACCATATTCTATCACTATTCTCTTTAAAGGCATATTATTTTGCCCAACCTCCCCTTGAAAGTTCAAAACAAATGTCATATCTTCTCTGTTTCTTTTATCATTCAAAATGTGTAACACAGACTTTGCAGAAACCTTCGTGTTCAAATTTCCCTTCAGTGTGAGTTCGTGTTCTCATAGCTAACCCTCTGCTTGAAGAAATTCAGTCTCTGACATTTTCATCATTCCTTTGTACTTCATCGTGAGCATCCTTATTACCTCTGTAAGCCTTGTGCCAGTCAAAAAAAAAAAACCTTATTCTTTACATTTCTTCTGTACCATAATTGTCCCTTTAGATGTCTTATGTCATTTGTTTAAGCTCACACAAAATTTAGTGTTTATTCTTTTGACTGTCACAAAGGCTTATAGAGAAAATAAGGATGCTCATGATGAAGTACAAAAGAATGATGAAAATGTAGAAAATGTCAGAGACTGGATTTGCTCTCTACAGCTGTCACTCCCCATCCCCATTCATCACAGCCTATAACTGAGGAGAGAGTGAAAGCATTGCTGCTGCTGCTGCAGACTTATTTTACAGCACGTGCTTTCCACGACGACTGTTTGTTCAGCCTCGCCATCCAAGAGCATGAGCTCCATTACTTCACAGTCTTGGAAAGCTTACTAATACACAGAGCACCATGATATTTGCTTAACTATAGAGCTGTAAGTCATAGGATCTAAAATAGGTAATAAACCTAATTCAATAAGTAGAGAATCATCCTTTGGCAAATTAGAGAGCTGCTAAGGAAATTAATATATCCTTCCTCAACATCCTGGTCCCTTTTTACTGTCATGATTCCTTTTGATTCATTCAGTTATGGAGCTGGGGGTTGCCAATTACTGGGGAAGGAGGCTGCCGTATAATGTAGTATTTGAGAGCATGGCCTTTAGCAGTCAGATGCCTGGTATCAAATCCTGGTCTTGCTGGTTACCAGTAGTTTAAATTACTTGGGTAGGTTACTTAACCCCTCCCAGCCTTAGTTTCCTCCTCAGTAAAATGGGATAATAATAATAATTACTGCTTAATGCTCTTGTGAAGATTAAATGAGTTAATATGTGTAAAGTGTTTTACCACATTGTCTGGTACCTAGTAAGTATTTGATGGTAGCTATTATTGGTTCAATGTCAGTTACTGTGTCAGTCACTAAAGACGTGAATAGGATATGCTTGCCCTCAAAGAACTCAAAATTAAAGCATAAACTTGAGCTCACACTGTCCCATGGGGAAGGGAACATAAAAATCAATCTGGAGGCTATTACAGTTCTGTATTAAAATAGAATTAGTTTTTTGCCCTTGATAGATCATTACTAAGATATTCTAATCAACAAAGTAATTATTAAGCAGTCATTATTGATTCTTTCATGTAGATTACATATCACAGAATCAAAACTATGTTCTGGATCCCTCTAAGTTTTTCTGGGTGTAAAAAACACAATCTTTATTTATCTCTGTGGTCACTTTCATTTAAGGCCAGTCTTCCTCTCTCCCGCTGGCTCAAGTTCTGACTGAATAACCAAGAATTATACCAGTGGAGGTGAGAGGCAGGCATAAATGTAAAAATCAATTGATTTCTCAGTAGCCAGGTCAGTCGGTTTCAGTCAAACAGCCTACACCCCAGCTCCTCTGACTCCAGGAAATCATTTTCTCTAAGTATGGAACTCAGCACACTTCTGGGTTCATTCAGAGTACAGCAGCTCAAAATGTGATGCTAGGTTTATCATGGCTTTCCTGTCTTACCAAACAAGAGAACATGAATTTCTATGGAAGCAGGAGAGAATTGA
Organism: Dugong dugon; assembly: GCA_030035585.1. NCBI lineage: Eukaryota > Metazoa > Chordata > Mammalia > Sirenia > Dugongidae > Dugong > Dugong dugon. Next base: position 99,580,580 of record CM057462.1, read on the forward strand.
ATTCACAATAGGAGAAAGTTGACAAGATGGGTGTTAATTCTTCTAGAATGGCTGAGAAGTTTGTGGCATCTCTTTTTATTAAGATTTCTGAGAAAGGTATAGATACAAACAGCAGAGAAATAGACATCAGCCCTTTATGAAGTTATCTCAGTTTTATGTGTCTGTAAGGTTATACTTTTGTGATTGCTGGTTAAGTGTGTTGGACAGTGTTGGATTGATAATTGTTTTCACATTGTGCTGTTAAAACTTGGAATTCTTTTTATATATTTTCATCTTATTTTTCATGACTCAGATATATTTACTGTTTTTTTAATGTAAAAAACTTGGTACATGACACCAAGACAGTCAGTTGGAAATCTAAAAATGTAATCAAACAAACGTTGTTTATATATATACATATATATATATATATATATATAGTCAAATAATTTTGAATATTTTCTGCACTGAAAGTACAACTTGTTTTGGAATCCAGTAATATGCCTTACCTCTTCAAATTATTTTCCATTATCATTTTAGGTTCCTTACGTTTCTTATGTTGCTGTTCTTTAAGAAATTTAAAATAATTAAAAATAATCTCTTCCTTGAATACTTGCTTAATAATTACTCCTTTATTCCTCCAACTTGACTTTCCCATAGTAATCAAGAATCTTGATTAGTCAGGAGAATTTATAAGCTTTCCTAGCTAATGAATGCTAAAGTAAAATTCACTTCTGAATGTCAAACTACTTATCCTTAAAAAAGCAACAAGAAAGAAAATGAATTCTGAAAGTAAATTCTTAGATCTTTCAGCAGTAATGGGTAAAGTACCAAGCATTGCACTAAAATGTATGTGTAAAAGAATTAATGTTAAGCATTCACCTCCTGTGTTAGACCTTCGTACTAAAACGTACTTAACATAAAAAGACATATTCTAGGTTACCAGCTCACAAACATCACTGCTTACTTTGTGGAAAAGACATCTGGTGCTAGAATAAAGGTGAAAAAATGGGACTAAACAAGGAAGCAGAAGTATGGTTTTAAGAAGGGAGGCTCCAGTGAGCATGCCCTCTCTCCTCCAAGCCTTTGAGGACTGAGAAATGATCATTATCACTTTAACTAAGAGGTCCTGACGCATCTCTCTCCGAAAGCTCATGATGATAATCTGCATGCAGAGCTCACTTTGAAGACCTTTTCAAATCTAGTGACTACACAGGCTACAGATACTTACTGGAATTTATCAAATGATTCATATTTAATGGAACTTAAAGATCCCAAAGCCCATACTCTTGATTTAGTAATGTAAAAAAGTAATAAATATTGGCTATATTCACCTGAACAAGCTTACTAAGCACCTGTGGCATAAAAGAAAATAAGCAATTCAATTATTTTGCCACAGAATTAGGAACCAGGTTCTTTTCCCCCAATATTTCATATATTACATTTCTCTCCCTGGCATTGTTCAAAATCAAATGCTAGATAGAACTCCACTTTATATTTAAGTTGTGACTTCTTTTTCTTCTTGAGATTTTTCAGGATGAATTTTGTTCCCTAAAACGAGGGTTAAAATAATCTCTGCAAGCCACAGATAACGACAAATGTATTTAATGCGACCTTGCTCCAATATTAACATTTTCACAAACCGCAGTAGGCAAACCCTTACTGTTTTTTCATTATCCTTTCCAGCCGTGGCTGAAAGCCGAAATGATACTACTTTACCCGAGAGGTATTCTGTGCGTGTTCTCTACTTTAATCACATGCTTTCAGCACTATGAATCTTCGCCTGACAGATTATCTTCTCCACAGGCAGGCAGCCACATCCAGACCTTGATGGGGTCTCAAAGCCTTCAGCATCGCAGCCGGGAACAGCAGCCATATGAAGGAAATATAAACAAAGTGACCATCCAGCAATTTCAGTCACCATTGCCTATTCAGATCCCCTCTTCACAGGCCACCCGGGGACCTCAGCCTGGACGGTGCTTAATTCAAACTAAAGGGCAAAGGAGTATGGATGGATATCCAGAGCAGGTAAGAGTTGTTTATAGTTGATAAATATTCAGGAAATGTTTAGGAAAATCCAAAGAGTCCATGGTTTGCCTTCCTTCATTAACATAGTCTGGGACACAGTATCATTGTCACCATGTTGAATAAGGTGGAGCAGTTGTATGTCTTATACACAAAGATAGATAAATCTTTGTGAAGATTTTATCATTATCTTTGGTGGTTAAGGACCACAACATGTGTGACATGATGGTTGGTGAAAAGCCCATTTCAAGTAAGGACAAATTAATGAATCAGAATAGTTTTTCTAGTACTATCCTATACCCTCTCCTACTCACTCTCAATTCCAGTTGAGCTCTACAGCACAGCTTTTGAATGTTACAAAGAGCTTCAGTGGATTAGGTGTGTTTACCAAGGCCTCTGGTGAAACTTACAGTGTGAAGAGTAATCAGTATTATTCCTCTCTATTTGTAGGAAGATATTTTTTAAAGTTGAACCGTACAGAGATAAATCCTTGCTTTGAAGAAAATGGTAAATAAGAAATGTCTCTGAAATGCTCCAAAAGCTACTGACAAATGCCCTGTACCAAAAAATTGTTCCTTTTGGGCTATCTAAAAATAGGATTTACTTTTCCAGTGTAGAACCTGTTTTTCTTCCTTAGGATCAGAAAATTGAATAGGATCTCGTCTACTGAATTGCATAAGCCTCAGAAAGTAAGACATTAAGATCTCAATACTCTCATAAAATTAATTTCTCTCATTTCATACTTCAGATGCTTCTCTGATCATTAGGCAAAGCTCCCACTAACTTAACTAACTCCTTAATTTAGTTTATAAAGGTTTCACTTACTCAAAGATTCACGTGTCACCCCACCTTATTTTCTAAACATATCAGACAAGATTATCTTCATTCTCTAGGGTTTTTTCCTTAATATTGTTAAAAGGCATTTATCATTTGGATTCCAACTGCTCTAGACATCTCCACTATTAATACCTTCCTTGAAGCTGAAATTACATCTTAATCATTCTCAGAATCATGGATATTGTTTCAAGAGAATACTCTTCCTCTTTTACCTTGATCTATGCCAAATGTTGGATTAAAAGTATAATAAACCAAACAGGTACCTTTAATAAGATAATGATGTCAGCTTTTTAATTCTCCAGAGTCAAAAGAGTTAATGAAGTTTTAAATTATGCTTTACCAAAGGCATTTTAGAAGGTTAAAAATTGTTCGTATCCCCTCCCAACAAATATAACATAAACATGTTCTCTGATTTAGTTATTCCTATTAGTAGCTGTTGTTATTGTTAGCTGCCATAAAGTCAGCCCCCGACTCATGGCGGCCCCATGTGTGACAGAGTAGAAGTGTTCCATAGGGTTTTCTTGGCTGTAATCATAAAAGAAGCAGATCACTAGGCCTTTTCTTCAGTGGTACCAATTGGTGGGTTCGAACCACCAATCGTTCGGTTAGCAGTTGATTGCAAACCACTTCTGCCTCCTAGACTTATTCCTATTACTGTTGTTGTTATTAGGTGCCGTTGAGTCAGTTCCGACTCATAGTGACCCTATGTACAACAGAACAAAACGCTGCCTGGTCCTGCGCCATCCTGTTAGTAGCTACATTTTTTTTGTTTTCTCTCAGAATCAATGCATTTAAAAATACATTAAGATCAATGTTTTTACCTACTTTGAATAGTAGGATTAGTAGTAGGACGCAGTTACCCTGAATGCCCTAAATTTAAATGTCACTTTGACACTATTTCTCAAAAAATGCATAGATTTTATAGTTTGACTAATGAGAGCGTTACACTAAGTTTTAAAGTTTATGTGCTTACTGAATTTAAAATAGCATGATTTTTTTTTCAGAGAATGTGTTTATAGTAGCTGTCAATGTTTTGTTTCACAGCTCTGACAACATTAGATGCCTTCCAAACTGAGGGGTGTGGCTATGTTAATGAAGGGACTTAGACACAATACCTTTTGCTCTCCTGGCTTCTTCTGCCTTGTCTTCAGGCTGAAATGGTTTGGAATGCTGAGATAAAAACTTTGGAGGGAGCAGGAGAAAGCCTAAGGAACATTTAAACAACTAGCACTGGCCCAGAACTATGCACCTCTCCCCTCCACCACTCAGTTATAAATCTTCAGAGAGTTTCCTATAACGTTTTTCAAAGTTCAGCGTATTTGTCCACTGCCTGTGGTGTGCTGGAGCGTGACTCATCCTAGCCCATTATTGTGCACATCTCTTCCCAGCTCCACCTTCAATGACATCACATTGGTAGATTAAAATTGTGGGAATAATTATATCATGGACATCATCAAGCAGTACAAGTTAGGGCTCCCCCAGCCCCTAACCAGCTGTTAAACATCTTCCGATACACTACTGACTACATAGATTTGCTTATTTCTTTTTCTTTCCCTAACTTCTCCACTTCTTAATTTCTCTCTATAGCATGAAAGGAAAGAGAATACTAAGACTAGCAATCAGAATTTAGAGTTCTAATATCATGTTTACTTTTTTGTTTTTATTGTGGTAAATATCTATATAACAAAACACTTGCCATTTCAACATCTTTTTGTCATGCTTACTTTTGTTGGCTATGGATCCTTGTCAAGTCATTAACTCTTCTGAGGTCTGTTTCTCTGCTTATAAAATGAGAATATTACTACCTACCAACAACATTCAAAAGATTTTTGTGAGAGTTAAATGATGTAATGTAATTCTACACACACACACAGTAAGTCTAAAACTAAGAATATGTAAATAGAAGATCCAATATTTCAAATCACTGTATAAGCTAGAGCATGGAATACAAATATATAGTCTCATGAGATTCTCTGAGGCACTCACTCATTCTCCAATAAGTCCAAAGATAAGGTAAAGATTTTGAGAATTAAAGTACTGAAGGGACATTAATTATTATCAATCTCAACCTCCTTAGGTGACAGAATAAACAAGTAAACAAACAGAAAACAAATAAAAAAGAAGCTAAAAGAGGTTATGTAATTCACTCTTATAACAAAAATATTTCATATAGGAATTTAGTTTTCTAAATTACATTTCTTTTGAAAATTCACATTCTTCGTGTGTGTGTGTGTGTGTTAAAGCAAGAATTTTATTCTAAATTTCATAAGGAAAAAATGGGGAAAATGATTTAAAACATCTAAAGACTGCATGAACTATCACATCAAAATTACAGATAAGTGATTTAAGGGCAAAGACCAATGAGGTAACTGAAAATTTCTAATATAGTTTTCAGGCATATAAATCAAAACACTGTGTTTTCATAAGGCATTTCTGGTGGTGCATGAAAAAAAACATAAAGAGAAAAACAAACTCCTGCTTAAATGATCAAAACAACAATGTTAAATTTGGTGAAATGCAACATGGAAAAAACCTAAATCATTCATAATTTTAAGGAGCAAGCAGATAACAAAAACGTAGCACAAAAAAAGATTATACAGCATGATAAAGCATAATCATTTCTTTTAAAGTAAAACTTGAAAACTTTAAAAAAAAAGTGCTTATTGAAATGCTACAGGTTAAAAAAAAAATCTGATTACAACAAATGCACATTTTGTGATTTAGGAAAAAGAAACCTGAATAAAAAATAGAATAGTAAGGGACAACAATTACCATACATTGAGTGCATGCTGTGCATTTGGCATTACTATATATATTTATCTTATGAAGCCCTGCTGGTGTGGTGGTTAAGAGTTCGGCTGCTAACCAAAAGGTCAGCACTTCAAATCCACCAGCTGCTCCTTGGAAATCCTGTGGGGACAGTTCTCTGTCCTATAGGGTCGCTATGAGTTGGAATAGACTCAACAGCAACAGGTTTTTGGGGTTTTTTTTTTTTTTTTTTTGGTTTATATATCTTACACTCAGGCCTGGCTTCAGGGACTTGCAACCTGTGCAGTCCCACAGAGCCTTCCACTTAGAAGGTTCTCGTCCTGGTTTAATGCTATGCTGTCGCCATCTTGTAATTCTTAGTAAATGTTGAATGAGAAGCCTTAAATTTTGATATTGTTCTGGGCCCCACTGATTACTAGCTAGTCCTGCTTATACATACTATTTCATTTAATACTCACAACAATCTTATTCTCTTCTTTACAAATGAAGAAACCAAGGCTAAAACAAAAATAAGTAGATTGCATAAAGTATAATTGATCAGCAGCCCTGGTGGCGCAGTGGTTAACTGATACAGCTGCTAACCAAAAGGTTGGCAGTTCAAATCCACCAGCCACTCCTTGGAAATCCTATGACACAGTTCTACTCTCTCCTATAGGGTTGCTATGAGTCAGAATTGACTCAACAGCAACTGGTATAATTGATCAAGTAGGAATTTTAGCCTAGGTTTATCTGACCCAAAACTCAAGTTCTGTGTCCCAATCTTGCCATTAAATTAACTATGTGATCTCAGATGCTTGTCTGTTGTGATCAGTGCCCCTCTTCTGTCAAATGGTATTAACTAAATCTGCTCTAGCTTCGATGCAGAGCTAAAGAACTGAATAAACAAAAAGTTTTATTAACAAAAGCACACCTCTGATCCCTTAAGGGAGCCGAAAGAAATAATGCATTTTTAATCTGATTAAAATAAGTTCCATATAACAATGAACATCTATAATAAATGCTACCACTGGTGACATTGAATGAATTAGAATACATGTCATTTGTGATCTAGGCAGAGTATTTAACTTTGTATAAACATAAAGAAACAGTTAACTTTGATATTCCTTCTCAGTGATGAAATCCTCTAAACTTTCAAACCACCCATCACAATAAAACAGGTCAAAAATATCCAAGAATTCCAGGAACCAGTGTAAAGTTTAATGCACTTATTTTCACATTTATTTTTCAGAGAGAATGAGTATCGAGTCTGTTTTCGACTCTAGGATTAAGTGAAATAAAATTTATGGAAGTGATTTCTAAACCAAAAAGTGCTACACAGATCCAAGGTATTAATTTCTGTAGACTAGAAATCTGATTTCTAACAATGGATGTTCTTTTTAACAAATTATCTGCAACAGAAAACCAAGTGCATGTCACCTGAAGTTCACTATCAAGGGAGGTTACTTGCAAAAGATATTTTAATGCATGAATCCTTTGGATTATTGACAAACATAATTGAGGATAAGAGTCAGAGTAGTATGAAGTAGCGGAATGAAGAAAATAGTCAAAAATTGAAGGTTTGACTACCATCCCATGACACAAACTCTTGGCCATCATATCCATCCTGTTAGCTCTGCTCTTCATTCCCCAATCCAAGTGAAGAAATCTAAAGATCCTATTTATCTCATCTCCCCTTCACAGTACTTTGTATCAGTTGTTCTCAACCTCAGCTGAACATTGAAATCTAGAGAGCTTTAAAAAACACTAATGCCTGGACCTTATACCAAAGAAACTGGTAACATTAGTCTGGATGTAACATGGGCAATGGAATTCTTAAAAACTCCCCTGGTGAGTCTAGCATGTAACCAAAGTTAGGAACCACTGCTTTAGATATTCTGTAGTTCAACAAATTCCTTTATTAAGTAATAATTATACACACCTTCTCTCTTATCGACTACCTACATTTCGCATTTACAACAACAGTAAAAAATCTACTATCTGACTATTTTGCGCATTAATGACTTACTTCTGGCAGTAATGAACGCCGAGGTGTGAGGCAAGAGTAACACTAGCTGTGATGATTTAAAGTTATGTGTCAACTTGGCTGGGCCATGATTCTCAGTGGTTTGGCACTTATGTAGTAATGTAATTCGGCAGTTATATAATGGTGTGATCTGATTTTGTGATCTGATGTGGTCATCCCCCTTTTTCCCATAATGCCGATTTTGCATGATGACCTGGTGTTTAGAACCTAACCATATTGATAAGTTAGAAGTGGGTGTATTTTTATTATCACTACTTAAACGTATACATAAATGGTCCATGACTTGTTGAATACTGTCAAAAGAAACATTAATTTGTCTTTTACCTTTTGCAAATGTACAGTCAAAGACAGAATATATTTGAATGCAGAGCATATAGATGCTGAAGTAGAAATAGGAAGTAAAATCACCAGCATGCCACGGCCTCCACCAGACTGAGCCCAGTACAACTAGTTGGTGCCCGGCTACCACCACTGACTGCTCTGACAGGGATCACAATAGAGGGTCCTGGACAGAGCTGGAGAAAAATGTAGAACAAAATTCTAACTCACAAAAAAAGACCAGACTTGCTGGCCTGACAGAGACTGGAGAAGACCCAAGAGTATGGCCCCCGGACACCCCTGTAGCTCAGTGGTGGAGTCACTCCCAAGGTTCACCCTTCAGCCAGAGATTAAACAGCCCCATAAAACAAAACGAGACTAATGGGGCACATCAGCCCAGCAACAAGGACTAGAAGGCAGGAGGGCACAGGAAAGCTAGTAATAGGGGACCCAAGGTCGAGAAGGGATAGTGTTGACACCTTGTGGGGTTGTTAACCAATGTCATAAAATAATATGTGTACTGTTTGATGAGAAACTATTTGCTCTATAAACCTTCGTCTAAAGTACAATTTAAAAAAAAATTTTTTTTAAAACACCAGTATAATGCTTAGAACCTGTCAAAACTCTTTCATGTGTACCAACTGATTTAGTCTCATCAATAATGCTGTGATACAGGTAGAGCAGTTTCCATTTTATTGATTAGAAAACTAAGACTCAGTGAAGTTGTGTCTTGCCTGGGATCACAAATAATTTAGAAGCTGAACTGAACTTGGAACCCAGTCCTCATGAATCCACAACATTACATGTTGCAGCCTGCTGCACTATAGCCAAATACACAAGTCAAGAGAAAGGCCACATTGAAAGAGTAAAACAATGGAGAAATATATCTCCAGTCCATGTCTAGCCAGACAAGAGGCCATCCTCACTAGCTGACCTAACTTATCAGAATGGTGGCACTCCATAGTTGCCTCCTACCATGTGAATTGATGTCTGTGCCTGAAAGAACTTGTAAGATCATAGTAAAGTCAGCCTCTGTGAGTTATACAAACTGATGTGTATCCATCATATTCAAGACAAAAACAAAGCTCCCAAATCCTCCCAGAAGGAGATGCTAGGAAGACATCATTTTAATATTTAACAATTTGTGGAGTACAAGAGCAGCTGAGAAACAATTTCAGACATTTCTTTAGACCAGAAACTCTGGTCAACTGCCTGAAAGGCTCGCAAGTTTCCAGGTGAGGCTTTCATTCATTGGAGCCAGGTGAGGGAAACTACATTATACCGAGTGCTTGATATGAGAAGACAAAAGAAACTGGAAAGATTTTTTTTTTTAACTTAAATCATAGGTTAGTAGTTAAAAGGAAATCATTTAATAAAAGTAGTTAGAAAATAAGTATTAAAATGATTTTAAATGTATGTTACTTACTCAAATGACTTCAAGAACACACCATACCTCATCTTGCCCCACTTATAAAGTATGGCTATCAGTAAATGTTTTCCCCATAGAATGTTATTCTTCAGTCATCAAAATGATGTTATATAATACTGAAACTGTGAATTTATGATTCATAGTTTGATGCAAATAATGTGTACCTCAACATCACAAATTGTAACAATTGACTTTACAAGTTGAGTGTGGTCACATAGTAGAGTGCAGTAAACGTTGCAGTGGGAATCAGAAGGCCCTCGGTCACTGTTTCACTAAATATCTGCAAGATCTTGTTGGTTTACTTAATGTATAAAATAAAGGAAATAAAATAAATAATCATGGAAATGAAATAAATAATCTTTAAAATTTTTTTCCAGACTAAAAAGGTATGTGAGTTTTAGTTCCTAAATTTGCAGATTCAGAGTTGGCTTACTTTTTCTGAAAGACCTAGAAAATACTACATCAGGGAATTTTATTCATCTGTCTTAATATTATTAGTACGTGTTTTCAAAAGACTTAACTAGGGCATTTATCTGGACTTTCATCTCTCATTCACAATAGGAAAAGGTATGAAAGTAAACAAGGATCAATATTTCAAAAATATTAATTACTCTTGAGTATTAACATTTATTTATTTTTATAATAATTATTACCTTTTGACCTTGTTACACAGGCTCATTAGAAATTGTGGAAAATTCAGAGAAGGTTTATATAGATTTTGTTCAGCTATGTAGTGCCTATAATGTAATCACAACAAAAAAAACCAATACCTTATAATAGTATAATGCTCTTCAAGTACTGTTATGTAACAACTCATAAGACCAGGAGCTAAAATAGCAGTATGTTTAATTTTTTTATTATTGTAAATATATGTGCTAAAACGTTTGCCATTTCAACATTTTCATATGTACAATCTACCCATTTTAAAAAAACCATTGCTGTCAAGTCAATTCTGACTCATAGGGACCCTACAGGACAGAGTAGAACTGCCCCATAGGGTTTCCAAGAAGCAACTAGAGGATTTGAACTGCTGACCTTTTGGTTAGCAGCCAAATGCTTAACCACTGCACCACCAGGGCCCCTGTGCAATTTAGTGACATTAATTATGATTATCATGTTGTTCAACAATCACCATTATATCCGTTTCCAATTTTTTCCATCGCCTTTAACAGAAGCTGAGTGTCAAGTTTAATTTAAATACCATGAAGCACTCTTTCTGCTTCTGTCAAGACCCATAATTAAATCTCCATCCTCGTCTCATTTGCCTCTCAGCCACCTGGCTTGATAGAGCTCTTTGCCGAAACATTCTTTTTACTTGACTACCATTATTCTACTGGTTTCCCTCCTAATACGCTAGCCTTTTTTCTCAGTTTCTTCTCTTTGCTCATCTCTCTTCTCTTCCTGACTCTAAATACTGGAGTGATTCAGCATTCGGGCCTTGGGCTTCTTCTTTTCTCTAACCACACTATCCCCCCAGGATTATCTCATTCACTTCCAGGCTGGATGATTCTGAAATTTATATCTCTAGCACTGGCTTCTCCTCTGCACTCCATATATATATATGCAATGGACTTCTCAAAGTTAGCATAGTCAAAAGGAACTCTTAATTTCCTGTCCCGTCGCTAGCAAGCATACTTTGCCCCAGACTTCCCCGTTTCAGTTAATGGTCCTTCTATTGCTCTGGCTAAAAATCCTAGACAATCATCCAGTCATCCTTGGTTCTCCTTTCTTACAGGCCGTATACAATCCACAGCAATTGCATCGAAATATATCCTGAATCCACCACTTCTCATCATCTGCACTGTCACCACCCTAGTCAGCCATCACCTCACCCTTAACTGCTTCAATTGCCTCCTAGTTGCTTTCTCTTATTCCCTTCAGTCTATTCTCTACTTCCAGAGTGATCTTTTTAAAACATAAATCAGATCATGTCACACTTCTCCTTTAAAAGCTTTCAAAATTTCTGAATAAATTCTAAATCCTTACTATGGCCCCTGCCTAACTTTCCTTCCACTCTTTCCTTAGCTATTTCTCTCTAGTCACGATGATATTGCTGTGAATGCTGTTTTAACAGCTTTATTACCTGTTTAAATTGCACAATTAAATGATTTTTAGTAGATTTATACCATTTTGCAGCCATCGTCATCATAATCATATTAAAACATCATTTCCAAAGTGGTTGCAACATATTACATTCTCACCAGCAATGAATGTGGGTTCCAATTTCTCCATTTTCTCACTTGTTATTTTCTGTCTTTTTTATTGTAGCTATCCTAGTGGGGGAGCCCTGGTGGCATAGTAGTTAAGAGCTCGGCTGCTAACCAAAATGTTGTCAGTTTGAATTGGCGAGCTGGTCCTTGGAAACCTTATGGGGCAGTTGTACTCTGTCCAATAGGGTCAATATGAATCAGAATTCACTCAATGGCAATGGGTTTGGTTTTTTTTTTTCTTTCTTTCTTTTCTTTTCTTTTTTTTTTTTCTTTTTGGTATGCTAGTGGGTGCGAAGTAGTATCACGTTGTGGTTTTGATTTGTATTTCTCTAATGATTAATGGTGTTGAGCATCTTTTCATGTGTTTATTAGCCATTTATATATCTTCTTTGGAGAAATGTTTATTCAAATCCTTTGCCCAATTTTTTATTGAGTTATTTCTCTTTATTATTGAATTGTGAAAGGTCTTTAAATATTCTGGATATAAGACTTGAAGATACATGACTTGCAAATATTTTCTCCCATTTTGTGGGTTGTCTTTTCAATTTCTTGATGGTATCCTTTGATGCACAAAAATCTTTAATTTTGATCAAGGCCAATCTTTTATCACTTTTGGTTATATATATAAGAAATCACTACCTAACCCCAAACCACAAAGATTTGCTTCTGTGTTTTCTTCTAAGAGTTTTATAGTTTCAGATCTTATGTTTAGGTCTACAATCTACTTTGAGTTAATTTTTGTGTATAGTGTAAGGTAGGGGTACAAATGCATTCTTTTGCATGTGGGTATCCAGTTGTCCAGCAGCATTTGTTGAAAAGACTGATCTTTCCTCATTGAATTATCTTGGACTGGTTGTTGAAAATCAACTGGCCATAAGTGTTAGAATTTATTTCTGAACTCTCAATTCCATTCCATTGATCTATGTCTATCCTTATGTTATCTTATTGTTTCTTTTATTATTATTATAAATATTTTACTGTGTTTTAGGTGAAGCCTTACAGAGCAAAACAGATTCCCATACAATGATTTGTGCACAGAATGCTCCAAGACCTTGGTCTCAGCCTCCTCAATGTGTCAGCAATCTCTCCATTTCCACCGTGGGTTCCCCATTACCTTTCATCTGGTCTTCCTACCCCTTTCTGCCTTCTCGTCTTTGCTTTTGGGCAGATGTTGCCATTTTGGTCTCATATAATTAACTGTTCTAAGGAGCTCATTCCTCTTGGATATTATAGTTTATTTTGTAGGCCTGTCTATTGTTTGGCTGAAAGGCAGTCTCTAGGAATGGCTTCAATTCTGTGTTAGAAAGGTGTCTTTGGGCCATAGTGTCGAGGGTTCCTCCAGTTTCTATCAGACCAGTAAGTTTGGTCTTTTTTATGGATTTGATTTTTGTTCTACATTTTTCTCCCACTTGCCTGGGACCCTCTGTTATGATCCCAGTCAGAATAGTCTGTAGTGGTAGCTGGGCACCATCTAGTTCTTCTGGTCTTGGGGTCATGTAGGCTGTGGTTCCTGTGATCCATTAGTGCTTTAGACGAATTGTTCCCTTGTCTCTTTGGTTTTACTCACTTTCTTTTACTCTGAACAAGATGAGACCGGTGGAGTATCTTAGATGGCCACTCACAAGCTTTTAAGACCCCAGACATTAATCACTAAAGTAAGATGTAGAACGTTGTCTTTATGAACTATGTTATGCCAGTTGCCCTGAGTCTATGGTCGTTAGTGTCCAAGCCTAGTAACTTTGCCCTGTGAGGAGTTTGGTTATGTCTAGGAAGTTTCCATGAGTGTGCCCCTTGTGTGTTCTATTGTCTGTAAAATCTTGTTGTTTTTTTGAACTTATAAAGACCCACTCATCTTTAGGGCATTAACAATTGCTGTTACTTCTTCTTGGAATAGTTTTCCCATTGTTCCTAGTGTGTATCACTTGATCTTTTACATCATTCACTTTTCTGGTTAAATGTCACATCTCTAGAGAGGCCTTTCTTGTGTCCTTTACCTAAAGTAGCTCCTCACTCCCATTTCATAGCTCTATACCACCTTTCCCGCCTTGTTTTTTACAGCTCATCTCACTATCTGAAATTATTTGTTTGTTGTTTACATGTTTACTGTCTGTCTTCCCCATTGGAATGCAAGTTCCATGAGTCAAGGATTTTGATCTGTCTGGTATAGTGCCTGGCACTTAGCAGGGAATCAATAAATATTTGTGAAGTTAATGGTTGAATCGTGATTTCTACAAAAATTTTCATTTTCAACACTGTAATAGTTATTTCAAAGTAGTTGATTATATAACTGAAGCATTATTTCAAAAAACTGGTATTCCTTCTGATAGTTCATCATGTGTTTTAACAAGGATCCATCACTGCTTTTGAGAATAGGTATTTGAGAGTACTTTTGGTTGCACATGCACATTAACTCATCCATTAATTCAGTCAACCAAAAGTTACTTGAGTGCTAGTTACGTGCCAGCATTATTCTAGATAGTCGATGAAGATAATATAATAAATATAAAGAAGTGATTCAGGTGTCCTACTTGCATAAAAATCCATGAGGATACCTGTTCATCAGAGCTTCTTTATAAGTGTTCTCAGGGTTCAGGCCTGGACATGGCCTTAGAAGTGAAACTTTCTTGGTTGCAAGATTCTTTCTTGATGCTTCAGCAATTAACAGCTCTCCGACAAATCAAGACTTTACCTTGAATTTAACACAGTATAGAACATTTGAGATTCTGTTTGCTTCAGTTCCCAAGGGAATTTTCGAACAAGTGTATAATTGGTTTTCTTTTTATAATAAACTGTAATAGAAAATTAAATTATTTCATATTTGCAAATAAGCAAATTTCTCCTAATTTCTTATTGACCAGGAACCTTGATCACAAGTGACTCAGCCCAATTGGATATAAACAAAATGGTAATTTATTTGGTTCACATATGCTGAAAGTCCAGGGATAAGACAGGCTTAAGATAAAGCTTAATGCTGGGCTCAGTGGAAGTTCTGGCTTCTCTCTTCATCACTTGATATTGTTTCCTCTCGGTTAGTTTCTCTTTCAGCAAAACTTTCTCATCATAGTAGAAAAATAGCTGTAGGAACTCTAAACCATTTCATAGTTAAAATTAGCAAGAAGGTACAAGAGTCTCTTTAGTGGAAATTTTGTAGTCATGACATTTCTCCTTTTTGATTGGGTTACCTATTCATCTATAAACAGTTGCATTTTTAGGGGGATACAGTGCTTTCCCTTAGACCTAGGTAAAGTGCCTCAACCAATACATACAGGCTGAGATCAGGGGAGTGGGTGTTATTCAAAGAGAAATTGAAGTAGAACCACCAGAAAGAAGAATGGATCCTTGGCAGTAAAAATAGCAAGTATCCACTGAAAGCCTTATAATGTGTCTCAGTCATCTGGTGCTGCTCCAACAGAACTACCACAAGTGGATGGCTTTAACAAAGAGAAGTTTATTCTCTCACAGTCCTGTAGGCTACAAGTCCAAATTCAGGGCATCAGCTCCAGGAGAAGGCTTTCTCTCTCTGTCAGCTCTGGAGGAAGGTCCTTGTGATGCATCAGTCTTACCTTGGTCTGGGAGCATCTCAGTGCAGGAAACTCAGGTCCAAAGGACGCGCTCTGCTCCCGGCACTGCTTTCTTGGTGGTGTGAGGTTCCCGTGTTTCTCTGCTCACTTCTCTCTTTTATATTGCAAAAGAGATTGCAATAAGACACTATCTAATCTTGTCAATCTCATCAGTATAACCTCATCACAGTGATATAGAATTTACAACACATAAGGAGATCACATATAATCTCATCATAGTGATAAGCTTTACAACACATAAGGAAATCACATCAGATTACATATCATACAACACTGGGAATCATGACCCAGCCAAGCTGACAGATATTCTGGGGGGACACAACTCAATCCATGACGTAATATACGCTGCTAAGAAAAAGAAGGGTCACTAGCGCATGCCATGGTCAATTACTTAGTTACAGCAACACCAGGTATTTTCTTGCAATGCTCCTCACTAATTCTGAATCAACTCTGCCCTTACACAGGTGCTCACATATGTGCACATGCACGCGCGCGTGCACACACACACACACACAGCCATTTTCTTTGTTCCTGCTACTAGGTTTTAGAGCATTGTGGGACCAAGTCAGAACCCTGTCTTGTATAGATTGTGACTCACAAGGCCTCACACTGCTAAATAACGATCCATTCTTTCATGACAGTCTCTCTAAAACAAGACCCAGCATTTTAATTAGAACAAGATTTAACACAGGCTAAAAGTATCAAGTAAAACCTAATAATGGAAAGACACTCTGAACGAAGCAAATTCACTGTTGACATCTAGGCTTTTGCTTATGTCTTCAGCCAGAAATTTCATTCTTTGAAATCAGTCTCTTAAAAGAAAATTAAAATACCAGTTCTCATTAGATAAGTGATTCAGCAATCTCCTAGACCTGACATTTTTGGAGAACATTACATTTCCTCTTTGCTAATCCCCTCTAGTTTAATTCAGACTGCTTCTTGGCTGGGAGGTAATCTCTCTGATTTTATGGCCTCTTTGGGCCTTTACAGGCAGGTGGAATTCCTTACATGAGAGATGAATATTGCCTCTGACATGCTTTATGAGACACAACAGTCACAACACAACCTATTAGCCATGCTATACCATGCCCAAGGGTAGTCAAGCTTCAGATTGGAATTTATGGCTCTTAGTCACATTTATAAAACCAGTGTCATCTTTATTATTTCTGTTATTAAAAATATATTGAAGCAGTTCTTCATATCCTTGGCACATATGAAATTTGTTTCCCTTATATTTTTAGTGTTTTCTAGATTGACAATAATATAAAATAGATATAGCCGCTACCTTGAAAAAGAATCACAGGAAACTACTCTCAGAAATTTAATTTGATATGAAATCTGTTGCATTTGTTTCCTTTTGGTCTTCACAGTGGTCTAGCCTAGCCTATGGGAACCCTGGTTGCGTAGTGGTTAAGTGCTACGCCTGCTAACCAAAAGGTTGGCGGTTTGAATCCACAAGTCGCTCCTTGGAAATTCTATGGGGTGGTTCTACCCTGTCCTATAGGGTTGCTATGAATCAGAATCGACTTGATGGCAGTGGGTTTGGTTTTTTGTTTTTGTTTTTTTTACCCTGTCCTATAGGGTCGCTAGGAGTCAGAATCAATTCCATGGTAATGGGTTTTGTTTTGGAGAAAGCCGGAAGTGCATATACCTTTTACATATTACATTGTGCAATATAAAATTTACACATGAGAGAGATTCAAACCAAATTATAAATAATTCAACTGAAAACACATAGATATGTGGGAAAAAACAAAGATAAAATGTTTTAATCATATTGGTTATATTCTTCTCACTTTCAGTTAATCAATAGTTACAAAAATGATGTATTGAATAAAGCTAAAATATCCCTTCCAGCTACATCAAGCTATAATACGTTCATATCCATAAACTTGGATCCATACAAATACAAAACTGTAGTTGCTACCACATTATGATAACTAGTTTTGACAAATATGGCTCAATTAGAGGAAAAGTTGTAATTAAACAGATCTATAATAAAAATATGGGTGAGTACTTATGGTAATTGCATTTATCCATTATTCAGAAATTATTCATTAATTACTACAAAAATCACATTAGCGGATAGTTGTTTTTTACCCTTGTGTTGTAAGTAAGCTATATGTTAAACATTATATTTACTATTATGAAATATGACAGTGAATTAAAGTAGTCCTTTTAAACAGCCAAGCCTAGTTAATACAGGTTCCAGTGACTCACAGTATGGGATAATTAAGTCAGGAACAGGACTCTAGTTTGACTTGAACTATCTAAGAGGAAACAAGTAAAGGCACCTTGAACATTAACGTATCAATAATATTTGGGACATTTAATTTGCCTATAAGCAAATTAATAGGCTAAGCAAGATTGCTGAGGAAAACATTAAGCTACTTAAGAAAGCAAATGGTTCCAAGCATCTGTGAACTCATCCAGTATATGTTTATATAAATACAAAATATATACTAATGCATTCTTCTGATTTTTTTCTTAACTGTTAATATTTTGCCTGCTAACCTCTGGTAACACTTGGCTCACCTAGTTCCAGTACTTATTCTGTCCTTAAAAGTTCTAATAGTGGTTTTTGGATTGTTGTTGTTAGTTTTTTGTTTTGTTTTGTTTTTAATAACCAAAGTGTATGCTGCTTGTGTATCACAAATGTTTTAATCATCTGGGGTCACCCTGTTCCACTTTACATGCAAAACTAGCATTTTCACCATTGTTCACACACATATCCCCAGCTCAGGCTCATCAAGAACTCTTGTGTTTAACAGACTTTAAATGATGATTTGGAGTATTGGGGAGGCAATACAACACAGAACTCTACCCCTCACGGTCCTAAAAATGTATTGGCTGTTCCTTGTCAAAAACAATTTCTTACTGGTCGTGTTCCCTCACCCCCTATTCCAAGCTGAGCTACCACCATATTCTTGACCTCTTTCTGTAACTAGACTTCTTCACAGTGTCTCCTCTTTCTTTTAAGGCCCGTAACTCCCTCTCTAGGAGCTGCAGCCAAACGTGTAACTCTATTATACTGAGAAATTCATTTTTCTTTTGTTTCTCACCATCAAACTATGGCCAGAAGTACTCTCCTTTCTCAAACTAAAGAACCTGCTATTTATAAACTGTAGAATTGTGAGGATGAATTGTGGTACTCTCCTAGAAAGCAGGGGCAACTATTTAAATAGCCATTTTTCCCTCACACTGTATTTGAAAGTTTTCTTTCATTTATTCATATAGTTCTTTCTAACTCATCTGAATACAGGTGCATTTATGATAGATAGCTAAAATAATGCACAAACTTTTAACTGTTTATAAGACTTTATATTTTTAAAAACTATTAACCAAAATTTAGTACACACCGTAATGAATAAGTACTGACTAATGTTTGCTTGCCTAGTTAATTTCAAGTTAGTTTCAATCATAACTGATGCCTATAGAAACACTAAACATTTTGTCAATGTTTATACTCTATGTCTTTTTACACCAAGTCAATGTGGGCTAACCCTGAGAACTTACCAGAGGATTGTGACTCTTTTCTATGGGGATGCAGTTATTTGAAGGTACTCTCTTTGTTTCAGACATTTGACTACCTTTTTTATATATTTCTTTACATAGTTTTGTGTGAGAATAGAAAAGAACCCTGGCCTTGGATTTAGTATCAGTGGTGGAATTAGTGGACAAGGAAATCCATTCAAACCTTCTGACAAGGTAAGAAGTGAATTTCTTGTTGACAATTTTAATTAGAAAAACACCATCTTCCACTGAGGCAACAAAGGTTAGTCAGAAAAAATTTTAAGTATTTTTACTGTGCTTTAATAAACTAGGTGTGAAGCCAATTAGAAACTTCTTCAGCACAGGGAAATAAGAATTCACTGCAGTGCTTGACAAACCATAAGAATAAGAAAAAATATACGTAAGCATTCTATTTGAAAGAAAAAGTTTTTTTTTTTTTTTTAACCTCGAAATTGCATATGTTTGTAAAGAAAGCTGTATAGGCAATTTCTAACAAGTTGTTTCCAAAGGTTTACTTGTAAATCACTTCTTTGGGAAAATGTTTTTCTCATAGCAAGAGTGATAGTGGTTCAATGCCAGGGCCCACTGACTGACATCTCTTGAACTCATCGTGTTCCTGAAGTGAAGTATTTCAATAATAGAATTGTAGAACTGAAAACCATGGATAACAAATTTCTATGAAAAAATCAAGAGTTAGCAATGGCGGAAGAATCAGTCCTTCCTTCCCATGCTCATCTCTGCTAGTCAAACCATGGGATAAAGGTACACTACCACCTCAACTCTAACCTCAACCACTACCTGGACATCCAACATGCTGCCCATGCTCACGTGTGGCCTGCCTCATTCCAGTGTGGGCCAACTGAAATTTTTATTTAAAAAAAAGTTTAACCTGAGTTATATAACCTGCCCTGATACCATCAGTGTTTAATGTTCTCAGCGTTGAATCAATTATTAATTATAATTCAATGATGATTGAAGCTATCTACTTTCAACCTTATCAAATTTAATTGTATTAAGTGACATCATAAAACTTCAGGTGACGAAGAAAGACAGAAATTAAATATGAATAAAACATCTACAAGCTCTCAACTTTCCTTTGAGTCACAACCTGATCCTAATCTTTTTAACTCACCACTGTGAGAAAAAATAAACCACAAATCAATTTCTGATTATGAGACCTGTTTCTCTAAAAAATCTTGATACCTCTCCTCTGCAGATTTCTGTACCTGAAGCAGAGCCTTTAATTCCTTGTTTTCCTTTACTTCTTCCTAATCTTCCTGTTTGTTACATTCTTCCTGCCCCTCTTTCTTTCCTTTCTGGAGAAAAGAACAAGAGAAGGAGTTGGACTAAAAGGAAGAGTCGTTCACACTATACATATTAGGCAGGAAGAAACTTGAGAGAAATCAGTGACATAGATGGAAGCTCCTTGGTTAACTGATTGGAGCAGTTATTTATATATAAGGAATGTGTAGATGTAGCCCTCTCTAAACAGAGGAATGCCAGTTAGAAATGTCTATGCAAAAGTAGCCACTGCATTTCCATTTAAAATGATGTTGAGGATAATCTTTGATTTAGTAGAATTAAAATATTCATGGTTTAGTATTACCAAAGTGTTTACTGAATTCAATTAATTATTAATACATCTGAAAACAAACATGAAAAAAGTTCAAAATTATCAGAAATATATGATGATATTTTTAATTGTGCCAAAACATTATGTCTTACTCCTCTTGACTCCTATTTTTGGTCTTTGGTTTTACATTTCTTCTAAAAATTAATAACCTTATTATTCTTAAGGTAGTTGAAATTCAAAAGTGATGTTTCCCTCTTTTGTCTCGTCGGCATATGAATTTTGTCTCATCAGGATATAAATCTTCTTACTATATATTTGGAATGCCTTGGGTAATAAGTATTTTTTAATTAAGGATGAATAGATTGATAAATAGTCAAGATGTTTTAATACTGTTGCTTTTCTGCTATTATTTTTAACTGCTGGAGACCAATCTAAGACTTTCAAATCATTGCCTGTAATTTTTTCACTATGATGAAAATTAACACGTTATATTTATTATTTTAATTTCTTATTTGTAACACTTTGATGATTCCAGTGAGACTGAACAGTTCTCATGATCATGAAATTTGCTCTTTTGATTAAATAGAGCACATACAGAGGTCAAATTGTATAATGTGCCCATTGAAAGATTTCCCCTCAAAAGCACTTTTATTTTTGCCTGATTACTGTGTAAAACACTTCACAGTTAGAAAACTGAATCTCTATTATCACAAAATTAATGGGAGTAATTCAAAGTTCCAAACCTACAGAAGACTCCGAAGACTGCTCTTAATTTTATTGACCACTTTGGTGTTACATCAAGCATATAGTGAAGACATGGTTAACAGTGTTCAGAGGATCTCAATGCATTGACCTTGGCAATTTACAGAAGAATCTAGTCCAATCACAAAGAAAGGGATCAATCTCTTGGAAGCTGAGTTGCATTTATTTAGCCCTGGCGCTTCATTCTTGCAGTGGTTGTGTAAGATTTAGACTGGAACTCAGTGCCTATACTTACACCAAAATACCAAACAGTAAGAAAATGAAAACGAACTAAAATGCTCCTCTCTCCAGTGTTCAACTCATAGTTGAACTCTTCAACTCATAGTTGAAGAAGAATCAAATTAAACTCATTGTTGAGTTGAATTTAAACATCTGTTTAATTTGGTTCTTCTTACCCCACCCAATAATCTATTTTTCAACATGGGAGAGAGTATTTTAGTTCATTTTCATTTTCCTACTGTTTGGTATTTTGGGGTAAGTATTTGCACTGGGTTGCTATGAATCGGAATCGACTCAATGGTAACGGGTTTGGTTTGGTTTTGGTATAGGCACCAGGTATAGTGTTGGTATGAGTCAGAATTGACTAGATGGCAAGGTTTTAAATTCGACAGATACTGCCTGAGTCTGGGGTAGATGCCTTATGTAGAAGTTTGAATTTAAATTATGAACCATATTCTCTTCCAATAAACAAGTAGTGAATTAGAAACATTCTCAGAACCACAGTGTATTCTTTTTACTTACTGTTCACGGATGTTTGAAGATTTTGTGATACCACTCAAAATTCTAAGTATCAAGAACATCTGAATGTCTTAAAGGCATTGAGGACTTTCTATACTAAAGTGGCCAGTAGATTTGTTTCATTCTTTTTATTATTGTTGATGGGAACCACTGTTTCAGCCAAATGCTGAACACCAATGTGAGAAAGCATCCAAACTAATTACCTAGTATACAGCAAGATAGGGAAAGCCTGAAGTAGTGATTCCAAAAGGCTGAAAGTATGAGACTGCAGCAAAAGTGAACTGTGTTGTTCAGTCTGGCAGAAGTTCAAATCTAAGTAATGGGATAGTATGACATTACTGAAGGAAGATATTTGGAACAGCCCAAAAGTTAACTGAGGCTTTAGGGTGGATTCTGGATTAAGCCAGATTTAGGTAACTATTTTGTACCAGACATTGGGATTTAGAAGAACATCTGATCTAGCAAACTTAACCCCCTTCAAGACACCAAGGTAGTCCTAACCAAATATGGTATCTATGGGTTGAAGGGATGGAGCATAATTAGCCCTGTAGTTTACATAAAAATGCTTACATCATTGTCAAGATAATGTTTAGTAGTTTAACAAACCAATTCATTCACCATGTAGTTCATCATTTGGGGGTTCATTGACAAGGAAAAATTGCTCTTACATACTTGGAAAGAAAAAACTGTAGAACACTGGATAGAAATGCCTGATGCAATGCTTGCCTCTGCCCCCTGAATAAAATGGATGGTAGCCATATTCTGATCTATTATAACAAAGAAACACTGCTGACAAGATGGCCAAGATGCTTCAGAGAGATAAAAGATTTTGATTCAACAAATATGATGATAATAGTAAAAGCAATAAAAATAGTAGCCTTTTATTAATTATCTACAATGTGCTAGACATTGTATTAGGCTGTTCATATGCATGGATTTGGTTAATCTTCATAACAACCTCTGTTAAAAACCAGAACCAAACTCATTGATGTCACGTTGATTCCTACTCATAGTGACCCTATAGGACAGGGTGGAACTACCCCATATGGTTTCCAAGGAGCAGCTGGTGGTGGATTCAAACTGCCGACCTTTTGGTTAGCAGCCAAGCTCTTAACCACTGTGCCACCAGGGCTCCACAATCTCTGTCAGTTGAGTAGTGTTATTTTCTATTTTACTGAGGCCTAAAGGAGTTAATTTACTTACCCAAGGTCATATAGCTGATCTATGGCAGATAAGATTTGACCCCAAATTGATTTGATTTCAAATCTTTTTCTCTTAATAAGCACTATTAATAATTCCTCTATTGGCAAATGCCACTTAGCAGAAGAGCCACATGACAAATTTATACCCTGTAGAGTAGAGACTAATGTGATATTCTAATATTGAAAGTTTTAAAGAGCCCTCTAATTAGTCATAGTCTACATATTTGCTTCAACAAGTCCTTGGAAGTCAGCATGGATTCACTATTGAACCTAGATAATTAGGAGCATAACAGAACAGAGTAGGTTGCTAAGCAATTATGTATATGTATATATATATACACATATAAAGGTCCCTGGGTGGCGCAAATGGTTTGTGCTTGACTACTAACTTAAAGGTTGACATTCAAACCTACCCAGCTATGCCATGGAAGAATGGCCACCCAGTAGCTCCACAGGGAAAGAGACCTGGTGATCTGCTCCCGTAAGGACTACAACCTAGAAAACCCTATAGGGCAGTTCTACTGTGTCACATGGGGTCGATATGAGTCAGAATTGACTGGACAGCACCTAACAACAAACAGACTTTTACAATAATCTAAAGGAATGATGAAAGCCTAAAGACCAAACAATGTGTTATTCTGTTAGCATAATCTCCACTAAGATATTTGTAATCACATAGTCAATTTCTATGGATTTCATTAGTCTCCTTGTTGCTCGAATGCATTAATATTTTTTTTACAAATGTAACCAAGTGGTTTCCAATTTAATATTTAATTTATAAAAAAAGGTGAAATTGAGTTTAAAATTCCTTTAAATATCTGTACAACTTTTAAATTTTTAAGAGCTTTGTTTTGTTAGTTGTAGAATTTTTATTTTTATCTATGCTTTCTGAGGCTCAAATTTTCTAAGTTTCTAAGGCAATTCTCCTTTCTGTCCATCTTTTACAGCTTTTACATTTCATTGTTTAGTGAGGTAAAATTCACTCATATATTGAAGCATTATATTCAGCTGCCAGTGCCTCTCTCTGTCTCTCCCTCTCCCTCCCTCCGTCCCTTCTAATTTCTATCTTTTCCTTTCTAATAGCTGAGAGATGAATCTTTTCTCTTACTGCACATAAATTCCTTGGTTGCTAAGGTTGCAATATGTTCAAAGTCTAAAATTTGATGCAGAGCAATTGACCTTAAAATATTTTGTCGTTACACTTTTGATTCGTGGAAAGAAACCCTATTGATAATACTTTTATCCTTGATATATCAAATCTTCTAACATCCACAGGGACTAAGTAAATGTAGTCTATTGTGTATGTTTAATGTTGCTTCTAAGAGCCACAATAGCTTCATATGAACTTGCCAACTTCGTGAAAGGAAATTCATATTGCCATGATTTTGGCAAAGAAATCATTTCCCTGTAAAAGCTATTGAATCTGTGTCTGTGTTTGCTATTTTCATGAATCAATTTTTCTTCCAGAAACACTCTTTGAACTTTCATAATTATATGAAAGCATGAAACACTATATTCTATAACATGTTAACCAATGCACTGTGAATTGTAATTGTCATTGTACACAATCTTTTTTGAGATACATCTTTCCTAGAAACCAATTTCTTAGCATCAGCTAGAGCCAAGAATTTCAGAATCTTAAAGAAAAGCATATTTCATAAATTGCAGTTGAAGTTTCCTTAAGACAGGTTCTACTTTGGTGTCTACATTTACAATAACTGAGACTGTCACAGTCATTCGCCTTCATCATTAAAAACCCATATAAAGTTCCTTTCTCCTCTAAAGTTAGAATTCTAAATGTTTGCCTTGTAGACGAACTTGCTGAGTCCTTTAAGGGTTATGTCCAGAAGTAGAGAGTCTAGGTATCCAGCAAGACAAGGTCAGATCTTATCACTGTGAGAAGCCTCCCAAACTCACTCTTTGTCAAAATTATTTGTGAAAAGAAAAACTTTCTATAAGCCCATTTTGTGTACCTTTGGAATAACCAAGCATGACTTGCATAAAGGGTAGTTAAAAATGGTGCCGAGATATGAAATGACAGCATATCATGCCTGTGTTAGCACCCAGCCAGCCCTCTCTAGATCAGCTTTTGTTCAAACCTATGGAGGTTCTTCTGCAATGCATGGGTCCATAGGGTCTGTGCCTGTCTCAACCACATCTGGACACTGGTATCTGAGGAGAGCATAAATTTGCTTTTGAAAGGACTTTGCAGCACCTACCATGTTTCTCCATTGTAAGATGTCCTCTAGAGGTGGCGCTGTGGGAATACTATTGTGCTTTCAAGCTACTAAGGAACCTAGGGTTTTTCAAGTGGGGAGAGACATCAGTAAAATTATAAACCACCAACTAGAGTAGATTCTAGCAGCCATTACTATAAAAAGCTAGTGGTCCTAAATTGGTCCTGCCAAAGGAAATGGCCCCTGAAAATTACAGAGACAGAAGCCCTCCAGATGGAACCCATGTCCACTGCTAAAAGTCAGTAATAATGAGAGCCATCATCACTGACAGCCACCGCTAGGAAACCACAGATGAGGCTGGAGAAACATCCCAGTCCTCTCCCCACAGCTCTCCCTAAATAAGGATGTCAATATGTTTATCTGTTGGAAATTCAAGGGAAAGATGACAAATGTTGGCCTTTCAATGTACTCCACACTGAGAGGAAAAAGAATAATCTCCTGCCATAAATCTGGTACTCTTAATGTGAGCTTTGCTGGATGAAAAGACCTTGCATAGTAGCTCAACCCTCAGACTTCCAATAATTTTACTGTCTCTACTGAGTGACGTCCACTGTAATAAGTATTTCTATGTATGTACTCGCTAAATCTAATAACTCTATGAGATATGTAACATTATTATATCCATTTTACTTAGGAGGAAAAGTTAAGTACGCAAAAGTTAAGTAACTTGCCCAAATTCACCAATTTGTAAATGATGAACACAGACTGGCTAGTGCCAGAGTGATGCTCTTAACCACTTCTTACACTGTATGGTAGACATAAAAATGACCCCCAAAGACAGCCATAGCCTGCTTATGAAAACCTGTGAGTATGTTACCTTACATACTTTACAAACGTGTTTAAGTTAACCATCTTGAAATGGGGAGATTATCCTGGATTAACTGCATGGGCTCAATCTAATAACATGGGCTCTTAAACATGAAGAATCTTTCCCAGTTGTGGTCAGACAGAGACGTGACTACGGAAGAATGGTCAGAGACATGCTCTGTTCCTAACTTTGAAGATGGAGGAAGAAGACCATGAGCCAAGGAACATGGACATTCCCTAGAAGCTGATAAAGGCAAGAAAATGGATTCTGCCTAGATCTTCAAGAAAAGAATGTAGCCCTGTCAACAACTTTATTTTAGCCCAGTGAGGCCTGTGTTGGTCTAATCTACACAACTGTAAGATAATACATTTGTAATGTGCTAGGCCACAGGTTTGTGGCTGTTTGTTACAGTAGCAGTATAAAACTAATACACATAGCAACATTGAAAAAGAGTTACTGAGGTGTTTTCCTTCCTTGGGCAATGTGGTTTCATATGTTGTTTTACTAGGTTTGAGTATATTGAATGATATTTTGTTCCATATTTAGCACTCTATCAAATCTTGCAAAAAACTAAAAAGCAGACTTGTAAAATTGATAAATTGCTTTTATTTGAATCTTTGATATATCCAGGATGGATTCCTGTTGTTTGAAACTTAGGAGATGGCTTTTCACCAAATAGTAGAAGGCTATTCTAATGTTCAGAATACAAACGGTGAGATGATTGCCCACAAAATTCTGGCATCAGTGCCAAAGTATTCTTTGAAGTGTCCATATAAACTGAGTTTGTTGAATGGGTGACACATTGCTACAACAATTTTTTTTCAAAACAGTGTCAAAGTTTCCAGAGTTCTCCTCAGTATTCATCATAATAGAGACCACATAATGGGTTCAGGTTTATTTGGTCTCTTTCATATGATGATGTTTATATATATAAACACAATGAGAAATTACAGCACTGGCCTTTGCTGTAAGTCTTTTCGGAAGCATTCCACCTCCACAGATAATGAATGCCTCAGATCATTATTAAATATAGCGTTCACTGCTGTTTCAGCTAACACGGCAGTACACTGGCTGATATGATATATACAGAGTGAGAAAAAAGGAAACTATACAATGTAGTTTCTTAGCTAATGAGGTTTATATTTGAAAAGAAATAAGAAAGTTTTAGGAAAAAAGCAATAAATGCTTCAGAAGACTCAAGCCACCATATTAGTAAGCTTCAAAGCAAGTCTTCAGAACAGCATTTGAATCCTGCAGAGCTATGTGATGGATGAAATTAAACCTGCCATAGACAACACATTTGTATTCTTTCAGCAGCCAGGTTGTGGAGTGTTGCTAGTTCCTCCCAGCATTGCAAATATGATGGCCATAATTCAGCTCCTGTGGTTTGGATGCATACAAACATTATTAAAACTGTTCCTGTACAATGAGCTGAAGAAAGGCAATCAAAATTAACTGGCTGAGATAAAATAATAGTCAAAACAACTTCACCTTCATCAACCAGAGGTGCAGTGGCTAATTTTGGGCAATAATATCATTTGCCTATTGCAAAGAGACCCCAATAACAAAGGAAAGGGAGCTACCAGGGGGGTTGATTGCACATACACTCTCCTGAATTGATAAAGTATGACAGCTCTGTGCCCAGTATGGAAAGGACTGTACGGCTTATATTCGTTGTCACAATCAGCACCATCTCCTGCTGTTTTCACTGATCTAATGGATTAATCACTGTGCCTGAATTAACCATTCTTTTCAAATAACCAGTTTCATTTTTCCTTCTGAATTGGCCATTTGCATGACTAAATTGACCAAAGCAATTGGCTGTTTAAGGATTATTGTATCATGCCTAACAGTGCCACCATTAACTTAGATTTTTTTTTAAATTTTGTTCTTGTTTTCTTAATGCTGTAAGTACTGCGTAATCATTACAGAAAAATTAGAAAACATACATAAGCAAAACCAAAAAAAACCTGATGTGCAATTATCCAGTATAACCACTGTTAAATGTTTAAGAACATATCCTTCCAGATATTTTCCCACACAAATATACATATAAACACACTTCAGCAGAAGTAGTATCATGCCACACATAATGTTTTATAACTTGCTTGTTTCGTTTAGCATTCATGCCCTTTTATAGCAGCCATCTAGCATTTTATTTTTAATGAGCACATATTCTATTGTATGGATTTACCATGACTACTTTAATCAATGTCTTATTATTAGACCTTTAAATGTGGTTTGCAATTTTTTTGTTATTACAAAGAACACTGTGATGAACATTTGGTACATGTATATGGCATACTTCCCCAGTGGTTTCCTTAAGAAAAGCTCTTGAAGTCAAATTAGTAGGTTAAAAATTATGTAGTTTTCTAGAAATTTTGATGCCTTTTTATAGTTTCATCTTTAAATGGGAAGGAAACAGATTAAAATAGGAAAAACAGAAATAATTAAAAACCTTAAGTTAATAAGTTTCATAAAGATCTGAAGTGCTAAATGAAAACCTGGGTAAAAGTATTTTAATTTGGTCTTGTTTGTTAAACCATTTACACGTACACACACACATACACACACACACACACACACACGAGTTATGGGTTTAAATGAGAATTATTATGTTTATGGATCAGTAAGACATGATAAGAGGCAAAAATATTAAAATATTATCTTCTGTTCTATTAATAGGAGCCCTGGTGGCACAGTAGTTAAGAGACTGGCTGCTCACCAAAAGTTTGGCAGTTAGAATCCACCAGCCGCTCCTTGGAAACCCTATGGGGCAGTTCTACTCTGTCCTGTAGAGTCACTATGAGTTAGAATCGACTCAACAGCAATGGGTTTGGTTTTCTGGTTTTATTCTATTAATAATTTTTAGCAATTAAAATAGCTTTTGGTAGCTGTATTGAGATATAATTCACATACCTTAAAATTTACCTTTTAGAGTGTACAATTCATTGATTTTTAGTATATTCATGAGTTGTGCAACTATTACCTTGTGTACTTTCAAAACATTTTTACTATCCCAAAAAGAAACCCCATACCAGTTAGCAGTCACTCCCCACTCCTCTGCCACCCAGCCTCTTTCAACCACTATTCTACTTTCTGTTTCTATGAAATTGCCTATTCTGGACATTTCAAGGAACGCTGGTGGCACAGTGGTTAAGAGCTTGCCTGCTAACCGAAAAGGTCTGCAGTTCAAATCCACCAGCCGCTGCCTGGAAATGCTATGGGGCAGTTCTACTCTGTCCTGTAGGGTCACTATGAGTCGGAATCGACTCGATGGCAACAAGTTTGTTTTTTTTGGTTGGACATTTCATGTAAATGGAATCATAAAATATACGACTTTTGTGACTGTCTTCTTTCACTTAATATAATGTTTTCAAGGTTCATCAATGCTGTAGCATGAATCACTACTTCATTCTGTTTTATTGCCAAATAACATTCCATGGTTTGAATATAGCACATTTTATTTATCCATTCAATTCATTCTTAGTGTGTTAATTAAAATTTTGTCATCATCATGTTTAAAATACTTCAGTATCTCCTCAAACTAATAAACAGGTTTTTTAAAGGTCCATACTGATCTGGCCCCAATCCGCTTTTTGACCTGATCCTCTGCCACATTCCCAATCCATCCACTCCCACCCTTCTATCACTTCTCCAGTCATAATGGAACTGTTTGCGGTTTCCCAAATATAACATGTGCTCTCACTTTTGAATGTGCCTGCTCCCTCCATCTGGAATATCCTTCCTTTTCTTATCTGTGCAGATGTCTTTTACTTCTCCTTTATGATTCAACTGTCAGGTATCTCCTCCTCTTGGAAGTCCAGACACACCAGGGATAACTTAAATGCAAATTTTTTTTACAACCTTTTATACCTTTATCATAACACTTGTCACACTGTTGTGTAACTGCTTGTTTTCTTGACTTCTCTTCCACTAGATTGCAAGCTCATTGAAGTCAAAAACTATATTTTGTATATCTTTGTATCACTAGAAATAAAAGCCCAAGATGTGGTCGACAATCAATAAATGTTTGCTTTATCTGCATAATAAACAAAATTAAGTTGATGTTTTTATAAATTAAGTGAATCAAGTTAGGGATTTTGTAACTATGTAGAAAGATTTAAATAAACTTTATATAAAATGCATGATACAGTTTTTTTTTGTTTAATTTGATCATATGCATTTTATATTAATATTCTCAATAACATACAAAGTAATACTCATTAAACTAAATAAGTATGTACGTATAATTCTACTAAGGTTTTTAAAGAGTGCATTGAATTTACAACCTATCAGTAGGAGATGTTTCTAATGCAGAGTAACTCAAACAGATCCAGAAGTTAATGTAAATGAAAATGATTCAGTACCATATTTCAGATGATTTAAGAAAGAAATGATTAAGAATATGCCATGAGATTAATCCATAAATCATAAATACACTTTAAAAATGAGATGAGCTCTTTTTTACGTAAGTTATGTCGTTTTTCTTAAACTTGGCTTGGAGAATAGTGCCTTGCTTAAAATATAATAATCTTTGAAGGTTACACGTATAAACTTTTTAAATCTGTTTTTGCTGTTTTCTATAAAAATGAATTTTTTTTAAGTAGACCTAGTTCTTGGTAATAGAATCCTAACCTCTGTTACTTCTGACTTATAGGGTATCTTTGTTACTAGGGTTCAGCCTGATGGGCCAGCATCCAACCTGTTGCAGCCTGGTGATAAAATCCTTCAGGTAAGACAGATAAAAGCAATGGATACAAATATCAGCACTGAAACGAATATGCAACCATGTTATTAAGTTGAATTGCCTCGGATTAAACGGTTGAAAGCAAGTGCTTCTTACATTTCATATTTGCCTTTATTGATTTGGAATTGAGAGGAGGGACAGAAACCAATTCAGTCTAATAGCATGCTATATCCCCAGAACCTACACACTACCTAGCACAGGATAGGTGTTCTTTATATATTTGTTGAATTGAATAGAATTACTTGGTAATATAAGAATAATTGAAAAATATAAGAACGTATGCATCGTTACAAATATAATTAAGAATATGGAAGAGCCCAAATAGGGTGTCTGTGTGACTAGGTGAGGGAGAAGGGACTGGTTCATATTTAATTTCTCAACAGTAAGCTTCTTACCTTTTGAATGCTATGAAACACATGGTTATATCTTTCTACTCCCCCTGCCCAGATGAAGAAAAGTTTGTCTGTATATAAGGTGATTTTATTAAATGTCTTGTCTGATGGAAAAAGACTTTCTCTCACCTAAAGCTCTGCATATCAGAAAAGGGTCACTCCAGTAAACAGGTAGGCAAATGCTTCATAGAACATCATCCATTAGCTTTCTTTGTCCTTCTCTCTGAATTCTGAATTCACTTGTGTGGGAATGTAAGAGGTTCTTAATCATTTCTTATATCACAAGGTAAGGCTCTTAAGTACTGTCAGTGTGTTAGAGATTCAGTATTTTATAACTCCAGAAATTTCCCACTGTATAACTGTTTGGAACTATATGAGATTGCTGATATTTGATAATTTGGAGAAATTATTAAATTATTCCACATAATAATTAAAGATTTAGGGGGAACCCAGAAGACAGGAAGTGTTAGAGAGGGACCTTCTAGTCAGATATGCTGTGCAAAGGTAGGCACAAGAATGCAAGGGCCCCACTCAACTCAGTACTGAGGAGATCTTCTATCTCCTATTTTCTGAACTCTCTCAGAAAGTCTTAGAAAAGTAGACATGAAACGCTATATAGTCTAATAGATATAGCAAGATTGCTTTAATATTTTATTCTCAGAAATGTTTTTAACTGTCTAGCAAGACCATGATCAGCTACTCAAATTTTCAAAAATGATAACTCTCTGAACAGATTATGGGCTGGTGTAACCTGTGGCAAAATTGCAGTAGAAACACCATCCAACAGGCTGAAATCCATTCCATGGTGGCAGAAGACCAAATCAGCAGCTGGTCTTTTGAGTTAGAAAATTGAAACAAGAAAGACACAGAAGATAATTTTAGATTTTTGTTTACCACTATACTGTGGAAGTTCTAGGTTTTTGGATAGCCTAACCAGCCCTGTGATCTTAAGCATTTTACATCATGTCTAAAAAACCTGATTGCCATCAAGTCGATTCCGACTCATAGCGACCCGATAAGACAGAGTAGAACTGCCTCGTAGGGTTTCCAAGGAGCAAATTGCTGATCTTTGGGTTAGCAGCTGAGCTCTTAACCACTGTGTCACCAGGACTCCATATCATGTCTAGAGGCCTCAAATTTTTTATGTGTAAAATGAATGGAGGTTTATATTGTATCTGAGGTCACTCCAAGAGCAAAAATTCAACTGTTCAGTAATTTTATTAATTGCCATGAAACACAGCCAAGCATAAACTAAGAACAAAACTCCCTAATACTTGGTAAACACTGATCATTAGCAAAGAAAAAGGCTAGTTTTTTCTCTATTAATTTCAAAGAAATTATTTTGAATCTCAGAGTGTGAAAAACAAAAATAAAAAAAAGTAGCCAGTTAAGTCTAGAGAGTTGCCTTTATCAACAACAGAGGTAGTAAAAGGAAGATTTTTCTCTCCTGCTGATATTCAGAGAAGAAAGAATATAAACATACATATACATATATATATTTTCTAGAAGAGTATATGTGGAGACATGAGGGTTTAGTATTTCTCCTACCTGAGAGGTATATACCCATCACCACTGAGTCGATTCCGACTCATAGTCACCCTCTAGGACAGAGTGGAACTGCCCCATAGAGTTTCCAAGGAGTGGCTGGTGGATTTGAACTGCCGACCTTTTGATTAGCAGCTGAGCTCTTAATTACTGCGCCACCAGGGCTCCAAGAGGTATAGCAAAGTGCACAGAGGAACGAATTTCTAGTGCAAGAAGTAGGAAGGAATTATAAACTCAATCAACAAAAAGCCAGAAATAACACAGAAGAGCTTCACCTGGAATGTCTCTTCTCTCCACCAATGAATATCTACGATATACATTTATTTTTGCTATAGAACTCATTTTCATCTAATGCAAGGAAATTAAAGTCCATCTTCAGTAAAAAAAAAAAAAAAAAAGGAAATAAACTTTAATTAAATAAGTTAGTGTATTTACAGTTTTAGTCATACTAATTAAAAAAGCACAAGTTGCAATTATATTTTCTGAAATAGATAAGATAGGTAGATAGATAGATGGATAGCTGCTGTTGAGTACACTCCTACTCATGGTGACCTTACATACAACAGAACAAAATATTGCCCAGTAAAGAAATTTCACTAAGATATTACCCAGCAAGGCCTGATGAATTAAGCTCTTCTATAGTTGATCTTATTTGGTAGCTGAAAATCAAAAACACCAGAGAAGTTTTGGGGGGCAGTAATCATGTAACTGTTAGTGTTAAGGAAAATTATTTCTTACAATAATATAATACATTTGGAGAATAAGGTATTTTAAAAGTACGGTTTGATTAGGGGGCAACCAAAAATAGATTTTAAAAATGTGTGTTTGTGTCTATCAGAGTTTTACTGCATATTTGTATCCATTTAGTTGTGTTCATAAAGTATAAAGTTCTAGCAGCAGATACTTAATAAAAGCATCAAGAAAACACTTTGAAAATCCAAAAATTAATATTGTTAAGTATTAATTAAAACATGAAAACAAAGACAAGCCAAGTGCATTAGGCTGGCTCTAACTTTCATAGTTTGGCTGAAATTAAAATAACATTAATTAAGCATCTGTATTTCATTTAAATCTCACAACAGCCCTGAAAGATATCTATTGTTGACAGAGATTAAATAACTTGTTTGCATTTTTTCCACTGTTCTATATTGATTCCACTAGAGCAAAGTTTACTGACTTATCATATTCATCACATTTTCTCTTTATTTATTTGACAAATATGCATTAAATGTACAAAGCATTGTGCCAAGCAATATAAACAATGTAATAGATGAATATAACTTAGTTTCTGCCTTTACACCATATATTCCAGGAAGTAGACATGCTTAAAATTGTACAGGGCAGAAAATGAAGGAGGAAAAGAGACAGGAAAGCGTTGAATATCAAATATTTAATAAAGTGAACCCCTAGTCTGTCTTCTCTTAAAAGAATGCTGTGGACCAAATTGGAGACTGACCTTGCTGTAAAGAAACCCCCTGAAAACAAGGTGTTGGTTTTACAGTAATTCTTTTCATAGCAAAAGTAAAAGGAGTAAAATGTGACTTGCTGGGGAACTGCTTTGCAAACCAAGGTAGGAAATTCATTTGTTAAAGATGATCATTTGACATATTTGGTAAGAAGAAAGCAGGCATTCTGAAATCAGAGCAAGTGAATACTTCTTCAGGATTACTATTTAGTACGAGTTGCATGCCAGAGTTTCTATATGAATAATTCACAAAGTCTTTAGTTGAATCTATTCTATCTTGCCATGTCTTTTATGAGCCTGAATTTATGAAACATTTCAAGCTGCACTATATGTGTACACTTAGGACAGAAGAGAAATTCTTTATTATGTTTTATTCGGTGAAGGTTATTTTTAATACTACAGTTACAAGCCATTAAGACTTCAAACTTTCTCACATATAAAAAGTGTAATGTAAATTTTTCATGTGAACTCTGTAAGAATTTAAGGTCTGTAATTCATATTTTTGATAGAAAATAAAAAATGGTAAATGATTTGGTTTAGAGTCAACTTAGTATTGATTATGCAGTCTACTCAGACTCAGATATGTCCCAATATTTATTGAGAGAGAGTACTCTCTGAGATTCAAATTCTGAAATGGGAATTAATTCCTGTTAATTAAAGTGGAGCACAATTATAATTATTTAAGATTCCCATGGTTTCTCATAATGTGTGGCTATCAGGATTCTATACCATGAAGACTTTCCCCTATAGCTCTAATTTGGTTCCTGCATTTTTTTAGTCTTCCCTCATCCCAATAGCTGGAAGCATTTTAAATGTGAGATATTAATGTATTAATGTATATCTAATTTACAAAATGCATGTGTACTGGTTCTTTGAGTATGTTTGTCCCTTGAGGATGAGTTTAAATCAACCAAAAATCACATGCTCATGTCTCTAACCCGATTTCCCCTTTGTAATCTAAAAAAGGAGCCGCCCTTCACAGTGGATAATTCCGCCAGCCCTATGGCCAAGCCTTCTCAGAGACTAACTTTAAGTCTAGTGCTTTAGAGAATAAGGATATATCAGAGTTCCTAGGAGAATTACAGCATGATCTGGAGAATTTCTACAATATAAACATACATAGTTTATCAATTTAACAAAACATTTACCAGAGGTAAATCAAAGATTTATCCAGGAAGGTCCAAGAGGAGGAAATCCAGAAACCCAGTGTGTTTTACAATAAATTGATGAGTAGGATAGTACTCTAAAATTGCAAAGCTCTACTTGTTCTTGCAGTTGCAAATATTATTTTCATTAACCTTCAGTATTTCCTGTTTAAATCATGGAAAAAATGGCAATTAATAGACTGTGGTACAGAAGATGTCAAATGGAATTAAAATAAGGAAGGATATCTTCCGCAAATAACATAAAGATTACAGGAAAATGTTCCCTTATATTTGCAAATCAGCTAACGTTAGAAACCCATTAACTACATATTCTTGAAGCATAAAATTTTCATAACCTTTTCACTTCATAGATTGTTTTCCTAGTAACTTCGTTTCGACTTAATAAGCCACTCATTTATTTCTCATTTTTCATAAGTTGCAATTTTCTCAAAATTGTACATATCTTATTATAATCCATGATAGACAGTGTGTTTACATAAAACATAAGTAGCCAAATACGGCAAAATAGGTTTACATTTCATTCCTCTAGCCTTTATTTTCCAAGCATCATTGCATTTATACTGTGCAATTAATATTGTGCAGCATCAGCCTTTATTTCCTCAGCCTTTTCTTCTACTCACACACACTAAACAACCACAAAACTCCAATAGTTGAAATATTATGATTTTTCTGGTCTTAATTTTAATTGGAAAACGTCTGCACAAATAGAGTGACATAATTCTTCAGTGCTCTGTCTGAACTATCCAAGATGTAAGCCAGTTAGTCATATTCATTTTAACAGATACAATGTAAATTCTTTTTGCCCTTCTGTTTTAAGAATGGAAGAATATTCCCTAGAACAGAGATTATATATTCTTCCATTCAAACTCCCCTTCAAGTACCCTTCTCTCATTACCTCCCCTAGCATCAGGCATAACAATGCTCTGTATCAAAAATTAGCTCAATTAAGATTAAAAAAAAAAAATGAATTCACTTAGTGACCCTAAAACATTTACCGCATAACATCTCCAAGAAACCAAGATACACCAAGATACCCACGTAGCTACTAGGTATGTGATCTTGAATATTTCATTCATGTAATCTCTCTGATCCTCACATCTTCATCTTTAAAAAAAATTAGGGTTACAAGGAAGCTAGATTAATGGAAACGGAACAACCAGGATGGAAAAAATGAGACTGTTAACACAATGTGGAAAATGTAATCAATGTCCCTGAACAGTATGTATAGAAATTGTTAAATGGGAACTTAATTTGCTGCGTAAACTTTCACCAAAAACAATAAAAAATATACATTTTTTAATTAGGGTTAGCTAAAAAACAAAAGGAAAAATTCCTTCCTTTAACATTCTCTCCTTCTATTCTTATGGCTTAATGAAAATTGTATTTCTTAGACAGAAGAAAAGTAACAGTAATAGTGAAGAAATATTAATAGTAGTAGCTAACATTTATTTACTGAGTACGTATAGTATGCCAGGCCTTGTTCTAAGTACTTAACATATATTAAATCACTTAATTTTTAATAAACATTCTAAAATAATGTACTTTCTAGACTTTCAGAGTCTTTATCTTATTTTGAAGCCATTCCCAGGCAATCCCTGGTTGTGATCCTTTGAAGAGGCCTCTTGAGGTTCAGCAAAGCTCTGATTTAAATCCAAAACATTTCTGGGGACTAGAATTACAGGTAGAGTCCCAATGTTCATTTGACTCATTGATCTAATTTACCAATCTGCTTGTTTCCTTCTGGGAGATTAGCCTTATTGACGTGTGGTTTATTGAAAGCAGATTCAAATTCAAGTCCAGAGTCAATCCAGCTCTCCTCTTACCCTGCTCTTTCCTGTGTGCTACAGAAGGCTAGAGTTAATTTGTACCACTAGAAA
The DNA here is from genome assembly GCA_030035585.1 of Dugong dugon. Classification (NCBI taxonomy): domain Eukaryota; kingdom Metazoa; phylum Chordata; class Mammalia; order Sirenia; family Dugongidae; genus Dugong; species Dugong dugon. Next base: position 99,617,779 of record CM057462.1, read on the forward strand.
ATATTTGATATTTTTGGATTTCCTGTTGCCTTCCTGAACACTCCATCTTGGTCTCTTTCAAGGATGATTCCTCCCGCCTGGGTCTCTTAGGAACTCAGAGTTTCATGTCCCTCCTCTCAGCACATTGGTGCCTATGAGGATCTCTCTTTTAGTTCAACCAACTGGCTAGAGCTAGCTTTATGACATCCTTTGGCAGAAAGGATTGGGCCCTGTTTTCTCCTTTCCCAACCTCATTTTTCAAGATGTTTCAGGTCAACAGCAAACACTACCTTTCAGTTCAGTTCTAATCTTACAAAGCTGCATCCCCATCCTTCTCCAATTTGATGTCCCTTCTTTCACAATACTCTCTTTTAATCTTATTTTCTGACAAATCTCTTAGCCTTCCATGTGGTCAGTACCAAGCTTCAGTAAAATCTAACCCTTGTTGCTAATGAGGCAACTCTGACCTCCTTCCTAACCTCCAGTCTCTCGTTTCCAAATATATAGTCAGCATTCCTCTTGCATGCCTCACCAATACCACAAACTCCATTGTCTTCCCAAATAAGCTCCCTAGTTCTCTGTGCTTTTCATTTTCAGTTAATAACATCACAAGTTGGTTCCTGTTTGGTTATTGCTCCCTTATCCAATCGGATGACAAATTTATAGATTACACCTACTAAAAGTTTTCTCCTTTTTAATCCATTTCCTCTTGAGTCCCCTGGCATGGCCCTAGCATATTGACTGACTTTAGTCTTTCTACTTCTGAGAGAGAAAGCTCACATATGGCTACAACAACCCAATTAAGCCCAAAGTTGAACTAAAATTAGAATGAGCAATTCAGCATTTATGTAGATTCTAATTTAGAACTAAATGTTATTTCCACCAGTATTTTTAGAATAAGTTAAATTAACTCTGATAGGAATCAGAATGGGAATCACAGCTTTGCAACCACTATAAAGAATAGAATTATGTTAGGAGGTGATATAGCAACAATTTCTAAGAGAAAAAGTGTTCATTATTTTATAATGGCCAATGAAATGTCAGTTCAAATCACTTGAAGTGATAGTGGTCTTATTTCAACAACATATTGAGAGAGATAATGAAAAGGAATATTATGGCATCAAACAATCTACCCCAGCCCTTTACCTGGCTGTGTGACCTCAGGCAAGTGTCCTGGTCTATCTGATGTGTAGCTGTTTTATTTATAAAACAACAGGATTAGTCTAGATCATCAGTTTTCACACCATTTTCAGGAGCACTATAGGGTTGGAGGAGTCCCTGGGTAATGCAAATGGTTAAAGCACTTGGCTGCTAACTGAAAGGTTAGAGGTTCAAGTTCACCCGGAGACACCACAGAAGAAAGGCCTGGACATCTACTTCCAAAACATCAGCCATTTAAAACTTTATGGAGTACAGTTGTATTCTGACACACATAGGGTCACCGTGAGTCAGAATCAACTTGAAACTGGTGGTGCTGGAATGTGGTGGCAAGCAAGCAATGCCCTCTTCTGCTCCCCACACATCTGTCTCTCTCTGTCTTTATATCTCTCTTTCTGTCCCTATCTTTCTGTCTCTGTCTCTCTGTTTCTCTCTCCCAAACACTCTATTTAAATTATTTTCATATTCGGCTATCAATTTTCCTTTTGAAGAAAAGTTTCTGCAAATCAATCCCACCTCCCAGAAAGACCCTCGTATTAACTGAAATTATCAACTGTTCACATGTGGAGGGCTGGAGGAGACTTCAGGCATATGACAACACAAGGTCTTGTGGCCCTCTGCTAATCACACTTTTGCCAGGTGTGAATACCAGGAAATTTTTTTATGTGCCTCAGAGAAACAGCTTCCTCAGAAGTTTTCTTTCTTCTCTTTCCCCTCCACTAAGCTCCCCTAAACTCCCCTTGCACTTTATTATTTACCTCTTAAGATGTTAATTTAATTTAACACAAATTTTTTGAGTGCTTACTGTACGGAGGGCATTTTCTACATTATTTTTAGGTATGTCTGTAGTTTATTTCCCGTTCTGGATGGTCAGCTCTTTCATGGAAGTCACCTGTTTCATCTTTTTCTTACCTCAATCCCCAGTGTCTAACACAATGCCTTGGATAGAGCACACAATAGACATTTTTGATTGAAAAAATGAAGAAAAAATCATGGTAGACCTTTTGATACTCAACAGCTATGATTAATTTGCTGTCTGGATTTTGAATCACTCATTTGCATAAAACTGATATTATTATTAGATCCGCAGTTCCTACAAAAAAAAAAAAATTGTTGCCATCAAGTCAGCTCCAACCCATGGTGACTTCATGTGTGTCAGAGTGGAATTGTGTTCCACAGGGTTTTCAATGATTAATTCTTCAGAAATAGATTACTAGGCTTTTCTTCCAAAGCACCCCTGGATGGACTTGAACCTCCAACCTTCCGGTTAGCAGCTGAATGCGTTAACTGTTTGCACCACCCAGGAATGAGTGTGATAATGGATAACATACTACATGTAGCCTCCAGATCTTATAGCATAACTTATCCCTGAAAACTTGGGATATTTAAGCTTCAAATAAATTTCTGAAAATTCTCAGCGAGTTTTGGGTTCATTGCAATTCTAGGTTTGTGTCTACAGACACGAAGTTTGAACTCTCAAAGTTATTTTTAAGGTTTGATATTCAAGAACACCATTACTAAAGTTAAATTTTATTTCACGGTTAACAGATGCCTTTTGATCAAATGAAGACATTAAGGTGGTTGTTGTTGTGTGCCGATGAGTCAATTTTGACTCATAGTGACTCTAAAGGGCAGAGCAGAACTGCCCAGTAGGGTTTGCCAGGCTGTAATCTTTACTGGAGTAGATAGCCAAGTCTTTTCTCCCTCGGAGCCACTGGTGAGTTTGAACTACCGACATTTCATTTAGCAGTCAAGTTCTTAACCATCGCACCACAGGGCTCCTTATTAAGGCAGTTAGTATTACCTTAAAATTACAGTGATATAAGCATATATTTCACCCAACTTTGCTATGACACCTGATGTCAAAAACAGATGAAAGTAGAGAGAATAATGTACTGTATGCTGTGTTCTTTACCCTGCATCATTATCACCAGAAAGAACATCAAACGGGACATAGTAGTCTAGTTTTTCTTAAAGCAAGAAATTTGGGCTGTGTAACACACCAAAAGTTCTTAACTGCTGTTTCCTGACACCCTAGAAGTCAATCTCAAATTTGATAGGCATTTTCATTAGTTAAATGAAATGATTAAGTGCTCAATCACTAGCCAAAAGTTTGGCAGTTTGAACCCACCCAGAGATGCCTTGGAAGACAGGCTTGGTGATCTGCTTCTGAAAGGTCATGACTTTGAGAACGCTACGGAGTTGTTCTATTCGGAATCAACTCAATGCCAAGTAAAACAACAACAAAGGAATCCATATAGAGAGTGTCTTTAATTCAGCATTATACTTCTAATTATGTGGATTTCTAAGGGTTTGCATTTTTGTTTCCTAATGTTTCCTTATGGAGCCCTGGTGGCACAGTAGTTAAGAACTACAGCTGCAAACCAAAAGGTTGGCAGGTCTAATCCACCAGCTGCTTCTTGGCAACCTTATGGGGCAGTTCTAACTCTGTCCTGTAGGGTCACTATGAGTCGGAATTGACTTGACAGCAATGGGTTTGGTATTTTGGGTAATATTTCCTTACTGATATATGGACTGTGGTTTAAAAATGCAATAATTTAGGACCTTCTCATATCACATTATTAGCCAACCAATTTTAATGAACCTGTGATCAAATATAAGGTATCAGATGATTTTCAGCTAAGTTATAAAGGTTGTACAGTTTTGCTAGAGATGTACTGCTGCTTTAAATTCTAAAAAGCTAAAAGCAGTGAGATATTATAAATGATGGGTTATTTGAAATATTAATTACATTTTAAGACATAAAAAAAGAGTAAATAATTGAAGCAATGTGTGCCCAAAATAAATCAATGGAAATTTGAAAAATTCAACCAATTAACTGCCTCTATTACCTGTACTTTGCCAAGGAGTCGATTTGAATGATTCTTATTTTCTGAATTAGACTCTTAGACTACAAGGCAAATCATTACATAATTGTTAATCATTGAGTTTCCAAGATTTATCCCTACCAAGTTTCAATAAGGTTGTATATATTTTTATACATTCATGGCAATGAAGATTTATGGGACCCACTTCTCTATATATTAATAATAATAAAGCATTCCAATCAAGACAATCTGCAATTTAATGTAGAGAAAACCAAAGACCCAGGTGCCCTTATCAAAGAAATGTGTACATTTAGAGATATAAATGTCAAATAATAAATAGCCTGTTAGAATCTTGAAATTGTAACCTTAGGCTAACTATGTTTAAAATGAATTTTAATTGTTTGATTAATGATTCCTAACTAGAAGACAGGAGCCCTTGTGGTGCAGTGGTTAAGCATTCAGCTGCTAACCAAAAAGTCAGCGTTTCGAACCCACCAGCCTCCCCACGGGAGAAAGATATGGCAATCTGCTTCCATAAAGATTTACAAACTTGGAAACCCTATGGGACAGTTCTACTCTGTCCTGTAGGGTCACTATGTGTCACAATAGACTCTCCGGCAATGAGTTTCACTAGAAGACGATGGGCATGTCCACAGTTAGTAACATCAGTGTACTTTATCCCTTATGTATATTGGATTTGATTGAGAAACATTGGTATAGATAATGAATATACTTGCATTTAGCAATGGAGAAATCAAAATGACTTCTCTAAAATAGGAGCCCTGGTGAAGAGCTCAACTGCTAACCAAAAGGTCAGCAGTTCAAACCCACCAGCAGCTCCTTGAAAACCCTATGGGGCAGTTCTACTCTGCCCTGTAGGGTCGCGATGAATCAGAATCAACTTGATGGCAATGGGTTTTTAGTTCTCTAATATAAAAATGTATAAACTAAGGACTTTTAAGTGAGTCCTAATAAGATTTAGCTGTACTATATATGTGTCTAGTCATGTCTGGCATGACTGAAATATTTAATCATTCTGATGGGTTTATACAGTCAGACCTGTGACAGCCAGAACTTGACAGGACTGCCTTATTTTTCCAGGTCCTGCAAGTTTTCCACTTTAACAGTGTGCAGTCTTACCACTTTTCTATCGCTCCTCTTAGTGGAAAATATTTTAGTTTCCTTTCTCTGACAGGTGGTGCAGTGGTTAAGAGCTCGGCTGCTAACCAAAATGTCGGCAGTTCGAATCCACCAGCCGCTCCTTGGAAACCCTATGGGGTAGTTCTACTCTGTCCTATAGGTCGCTATGAGTTGGAACAGACTTGACGGCAACGGGTTTGTTTGGTTTTCTCTGACAGGTTTCTGCCTTACACAGGTTCTGGCTTTCACAGGTTTTACTGTATCAATAATTATATAACAAGAAGGTGATAGTCCTGTGTGCCCTTCAAAACATCTCAGCTAAGTTCCTGCAAAACAAAACAAATCAGAACAACAGCAACACAAAGCTGAACTTCCGTATTTCAAGTACTTCTGTTATTCACTAGTGTATCTCTGAGATTAGCACAGTGGCAAGGACATACTAGGTACCTGATAAATATTTGTTGAATGGATAAATGGAGTTGAACATGGGTGAAAGTAATTAGTTGCTCCCATATTTACAATTCCATTGTGGCTTCTAAAAACTGGTTTAACTTTTTGTTGCTCAATACTTTCTTGAGTCTTAGGATTGGAAAAAATAGTAAAGTGATAAATCACTTGCACTGATTGCTCTGTTTTATGTGTGTTTACAGGCAAATGGACACAGTTTTGTACATATGGAACATGAGAAAGCTGTATTACTACTGAAGAGTTTCCAGAACACAGTAGACCTAGTTATTCAACGTGAGCTTACTGTCTAAATATTTTTTATAAATAGGGAAGATACGTCTAGCCAGACCTAATGTTCAAAAATAAATTTATACATAGAAACAAATTTTGCCAATTGCTGGACCAATGGCAAACATTAGTGCCAAATGTATAATACTATATGTTAGCACTGATCATCCTTAAAAATGTTAACTATATAAATATGATGTTCATGTGGTTATGTATTAGTTTTAATTATCAGCCTCTGGCTGTGCATTGGTGCAGTTTTGTTTTGTTTTTGTTTTTTTAATCAAATTAGTTTCTTCTCAAAGTGGATTTCATATAATTTCAGAGCACGGAAGCACACACAAGCTCTTTACAGATTCTGCTCTCCATCAGAAACACTGCCTCAAAGTTGTATATGCCTTTATATAGAAAATACAAATATAAAGAGTTGTAATTCCCATAAAATATTTCTAGCACAAGGTATATGTTGGCATATATACAAAAAGAATATAGAGAAAAACAATATTTTCATAAACTAAACATCTCGGATTGAGAAAGAAAATCTATCTTAAAATAAGACTTTACTATATTGAATCTTTTTCAATAAAAATTACATGATAATGCCTTATGAAAGTAACTGTACATATGGTATAAAGTGTTTATATTTGGTTCCATATTCATTTGCTAAATTCTCATGATACAGAGTGAAATATTCCATAAATTAGCCGTTCATCTCTGGGACCTGAATAAAAATAGCGCCAGGACAAACTAATTAATTTGTTCAATGCCTTTAGCTAATTACAATACATGCAGAGTTAAGAAATGGACTAAAGGTCAGTGTAGATAAATCTTTTTCTCCACAAATTTAAGCAGTGAATGATGGGTGGCAGGAAAAGTCTTGCTTTATTTCTTTCAAGTTTATGTTGATTATATACTGTAGCCTCTGTAATTTATTTAGTTGTAAATGTGGCATTTATTTGTGTGTTGCTTTATCTAATTTGCTACTTTTAAATCATTCAAAATGGGTTTGGGGAACTGATAAAATTTATGAAATACTGTTGTTAGAAAGTTATGGGGGAGTAATTAAAAAAAACTTTGGTATTTAAATACAAAACTTCAAATATATGTTCTCAGAGCTGTGGTCTCCCTGTATTGTTAATCAGCACTTGTTTTGTGGGAAGAATAGAGAAAATATTTAAATGCTTTCTTTTCCCAAAATAAAATTTCAAGGCATAGAAATTTGAATCTGTCCAAAAACAAGCATAGTTAATGTAGAGTTAGTTGTTATTAGATTAGAACTATTTTCCATTATAAATGATCACAATTCATTTTATAATCCTTTAAATGTTTCTTCGTAATATTAGTGATTAATTTTATTAAAATGTTAGTTTCAAATTCCAGAATAATTCCCTAGAGTTGGTTGTATTCATTCTCTTTCTCATATTTCCACAAAGTTCTTTTTTGTATAATGAATTTACATTACATGCTAGTGTTTCAGGTGCTATGAGTTGGAATCGACTCAATGGCAATGGGTTTGGTTTGTTTGGGTATTAGGATTTTCACAACAGTATCACATACTGATGTTACCAAAGCTCTGAGAATAATATTTGTAAGTTAACTGTTTTATGGGGACATTGAAAATATTGTATTTTTGTAGGGTATATTAAAATGAGTGACACTTATTAGAAGTGCAGTGGTATTTTTTGGCAATAGAATCTGTCATTTGAAGACAATACTTCACTTTATAGATGATGCACTAATTTTGATGTTGCTTTATGTCAGAATGACACTATACCATGATTTTATAGGGTTTGACACTCAACAAATGATTAAATGATTGGCCTATTTAATGTTTCCCAGAAGCAGCTTTTAAATGCATTTTAATATATTGACAGTTTCTGATGAGAAATGTCTTTCAGAGCCTAATTTTCTTTTTTAAAACTCACTCCAAACCACAGTATCCAGCCACTATTATAGGATGAGAATCATTAATCAAGATGGAGGCCCTAACTGGCCTCATAAGATCTCTTAAAGGAAAAAAGAAACCCATGGGTTTAATTTGGTGTCAATGAAGCATCTCAAATCATCCCATCAGTTTTGTTTAATCTTTTATGGGAGAGGTAAGAGAAGAATGAATATAGGACTTCCAAGTCTTTTTTTATGTTGAGTTTCTACATCAACCCATGTCTTCAGGAGATGCTTCTGAGGCACAAAGCTGAGAGGATCATGATCCTAGTAGACACCACTGCCACTCCTGATGTCACAACATTGTCTTGGGCCAGTGTTTTAATCCTTCCTGTTCTGTAGTTCAGAAATGAGGAAAAGAGAAAAGGGAATCCTGACCACTGGAAAAGAAATGTGATACGCCAGAGTACCTCATTGTCAATTGTACTGACATGCTGCAAACTGAAAAAAAACAAATATTAATGAAAAGAGGCATTTTTTTTTTTTTTTAGGTTGACTGAATAAAATCACTAATCACTTGAAGGAAAAGATCTAATTGATACTATAGATGACAAGAACTAACAATTCATTGATTTTTTAGTATTAATTTTTCTGGAGTAACTGTTTTTGCTGCTGCCTAAAATTAGAATCTGGCTCATGTTAACAGAAACCAAAACAAAAAAGTTAAGAGTGTGCCTTTAAAAGAAGAAAAATCAACAACAAAAAAGAAGTATAATTCATGATGGTTCCAGTATACTCTACCTCTTGGTCTTTGATTTTATTGGACTCTTCCTGATGAGGAAGCTGCTTATAACTGGTGGATCAGTAAGATGCAACAAAGGGGACTGAGAAAGATGAGAGGTGGGAAGAACAAAATCGAAAATTATCAGAATTGTTCGTAATGGTGAAAGCCAAATAGACATTAGTGGAAGAAGTATTTACAAGGCTTACTGTATTTTTATGCAAGTAATGTGTAGATTATACTTTTTTTGGCCAACCATGCAACCCATCCCCCTCCCATGCTACTTTTGTAAGCTCTATGCTTCACACATTAGGAGCCCCGGTGGCACAATGGTTAAGAGCTCAGCTGCTAACCAAAAGGTTGGCAGTTCAAATCTACCAGCCGCTCCTTGGAAACCCTATGGGGCAGTTCTGCTCTGTCCTATAGGGTCACTATAAGTTGAAAGCAACTCAAGGGCAGCATTTTTTGGATGGTTCGCGTTATATGGGTGGGTGCGTTATTTATGTGGGCACATTATTTGCGAAAAAATACATATACTATTGTGTCACAAAAGCTCTTTTATGATAATCCCAGCCTTGTAAACAATACAAGTCACCTAAACAAACATAATAATTTCAAACTATAAACATATTTTTGACAAGTAATACTCAAAATCAGTATAATATACAATATATACATCATGCTAATTCATTGCTCATTGAAGCCTATATTTAAAAAAAACATGTGTCCCAGCTCCTTGGAATTGTAATCGCATTGATATCAAACAATCACAGTTGTTTCTGGGCTTTCCTTTGGACTACCACCTTCAAAATGCAAAATAGCTTTAAAGAGGGGGTGACAAACCAGCATTAATTTGTTTCTAAGATGCTTACAAACATATTACTAATATAATTGCTTATTTAAAAGTAGGACTACAATATCTTTACCAGCAAATTCAAAGAGAAAGGAGAAGATTCAGAGAAGGGAAATACTGATGAAATTAGATTTATATATTCAAGTATGAAGTGAAAAGTATCTGAATTTTCCAAAATGTTTAGAGGAAGGAAACCAGAAAACTATTTTCTTTAATCATAAAGTCCATTTACTATCTCCACTATAGTTTAAAGCTTTGGAAAACATAGTGTACTAGCCAAGTTGATTTCTCATTGGCTTTTAACGTATTTAAAAATTTTCTGCACCTTGTTGGCACACAGATGGAGAATGTCTATTGTGATAAAGATGAATACGCCGTCATCAAGAGGCAAGAATACAACATAACTAGATAAAAAGCCAGGTTGGTAGAGGACTACCACTCTAACTCTTTGGTAAATTCAATCATATAACATGTTTGACTGATTCCTGACATACCAAACAGTGGGTTTATTAAAATACTGAGTCAGTCAAAAAGGAAAATAAACCCAGTAAGTTAAGAAGATGGTTCCTTTAGTATCAAGAAAAGCAGCGTTTAAGTTCCAGTTAGAGAACAAAGTTCATCTCACAGAAATGCTAAATCTTTCCGAGGCCTAATTAAGTGTTCATCAGTCCTCAAGTTGGGTAATGTGCCCACTCCTATGGTTGGAGCAACCTGATCTTCCGGGAATGGAGGGAAATCTTCAGATTCGAGATCACTTGCATAAACTTTTTTCCTTAGCATTACACCTGCTTTCCATTCCAGGATATTTTCCCATCAACCAGCAAGACCATAATGTAAACAAGTATACATTATAGAAAAATAAAATAAAATGTGAGCTGTGGAAAAAATAGAAGATGTGGGCTATGGACAACATGTGGATTAATATTACAGGAGATCCTGGGTATTAGCTCTCCTATGCATCCTCTTAGCTCCATTTTGATCTAAAATGTTGCTATAATGTATTTTCTGAGACACACCCTTGTTAAAAACTAAGGCAGATGCAATCAAGTTTTCTAGTAATACGCTGAACCTTCTGGGGGCATTTCTGTTTCTAGCATGTAAAACTGACCTCTCTTCTTTGCTGCTGTTGCTGCTGTAAATCCATCCCCATGCTGCTCCAAAGGCAGTGGATGTCTGCTTCTATCCTGCTGAGACAAGGATAAGAGGGCCTGTTGGAGTTCTATCTATATTCTGAGACCCTTGAGTATCAACTGATAGCTCTAGCTTCCAGTTTGAGTACAATTTTCTTGAATGATCAGGGAATCTGGTGTAGAATTAACCAAGGCCCAAAAGTGGGGCATTTACCCTGTCTCTGACAACAGCAAACAAAGCTTATGGACAAGGCTGTGGGTGGCAGTGATTTTACCATAAGAGGGGATGTTCTCTGCACCTCCCAGCTGATTGTGATTGGGATGGGTTCCAATCTTCCTTACCTTTAACACTGTCTAGAAGAGAATGGTCTGGAAACTCTTGTGAGGGTGAAAATTGTCCAACTTCTACTTTGGAGAATTCACAGAGATTTCAGAAAAATGGAAGGGGCCATCCACTCTAAGGTTTTATTTTTTAAAAATACAATAAAATATAGGAATATTGAATCTCCTGGGCTTTTAACTATGTGATTATCTTCATCTGAGCTAAGAGCGTTTCTATGGGGAGTAAGGAGAAAAACCTGACAGAGGGGAAATGATTCATTGGTTCCAACTGTAGAAGCAAATTTGTTCATCTGGTAGGGTTGTTTCCAGTTAGATTCTGCTATAATACAGTCAGCTCCTGCTTTTTGTGTGCATTGAGCACTAAAGAAGATAAGAAGGGGGTCTGAATATTAAGCAGCACAGATGAGAAGGGTAGCTCTGTCAATACCTTCCCAATCCTGGGCTACAAAGCACTTTTTTTTCTCCCAATTTAATTAATAGAGCACCTCAAAGAATGAAAGGTTGTGAAATTCAGGCAGAGTGTATGTAAAATGCACTAAAATCCTGTGATTCTTACTATTCTGGGGTTGGAACCAGTATAGGCCTGACCCAAAGAAAAAACCATGGTCAAATTTCCACAGGTGAGATTTTCAAACCTAGAATTTTTTGCTTTAAAAAATTTTTAAGCTGGTATAATTTTCAATGAGTGTAAGAACTGGTGTTCAGAAAAAAAGTGAATCAGCCACTTTTTCTCTAGTTTTGAAAGCATTTTGTTTTCCTTAATACTATCACCATTACTCAAGTGTTATTTTTGCCAGTTTTGTTCCTTCTTTAAAATAACATGATGAGTAAGCAGTCTACAAATAGCCAGGTGTCTCTACACCTAAAGTAAGATATGTTAGTTTACAGGGACTTTTATTTTCATCAGTGAATCCCCATATTTCCTCCACAGAAAAACAATTACTGTAGCTGAATTTCAGATGCCTAAGGTATGCCATTCAAAAACTCAAAACATTTTGGGAGACTTTATTGAAGAATATAAAAAATATTAAATGAATGTTTATAAATAACAAAATAAATATTTGTTGAGCATCAACTACTTACCCAGCACTTCGAGGGATATAGCGTGGTCTGCTCTGCACAGAATCTCACAATCAAGTGGAAAGATGAGAGAAGTTCCAGAACAAAGGCAGTACGAGGCAATGTGGTGAGTCCCTTTGTTCCTGGCCTCAGCCAACCCTATTGTCAAAGGAATTAGCAACTGTTTCTAGTTAGCATGGTTGTTCTATGTGGAGCTACAGATATGTCTCCCTATTGGGTCTAGTGGCCTTTGGTCATTGTGAACCCTTGCTAGGATTTAGGGCAACATTTGGTGTACTAGAAGTGGCAAGGGCAGATACCTTACTGGACAAGATAAATAGCAACCAGAACTCCTTGCATCTCTGGAAAAGGGGCCAGAATTTTGACAGTTTGTTCGTTCTATAGAGGAGAGGGATACATGATGAAGAATGGTATCCCTCAACCTGGCCCAGTACCATGTCTATGTGTCTCTGACATTATGGGGGAAAGATGGAAGTCAGTACTTTAAAAGACGTGGTTGAAGATATTCTCCTATGTTGAGTGTCCCGAAAGGGTCCCTTCTATGACCACTGCCTCTGTAGACTATCAGAGAGCATGGGAGTTCATTCAGCTGGCTACATTTCATATTTGTTTACTTCACTTCCTTCAGTAGAGTGAAGAACATTGTCACTGCATGCTGTTCAACCTATCACATGAAAATATTATTTGGTGAGGTTGGATCACACACATCCACCTATCATAACCAAAAAAGCAAACTCATTGCCGTCGAGTTGATTCCAACTCATAGAGATGCTATAAGACAGAGTAGAACTGCCCCATAGGGTTTCCAATGAGTGGCTGGTGGATTCGAACTGCCAACCTTTTGGTTAGCAGCCACACTCTTAACCACTGCGCCACCAGGGCTCCTCACCTATCATGAACATCTATTTATTCTTCCAAGGAAGTTTTAAGCCTCTGAATCTAAGAATTGCTTGTTTTTTCTTCACCCTATCCAGGTAAAAACACATACCCAGTGTTTTAGACTCACAGAGCACCTTACTTTTCCCTGAGTACTTCCTGTGTATTTCTGTCTTAGCCTTTGCCCACACTGCTCTCTGTACTTGAACGCCTCCTCTCCCTATTCCCTTTCTAAATTATAAAAATCCTATGCAACCTTAAAGATTCAGCTCAAACAACCCTAATCTTAATGGAAAGAAATTTCTCTTCCTTAGCACCATCGTATTGTTTGTATATTTTTATAGTATCTATCATATTACACTCGAAGTCACAGCTATTTGGTATTTGTTCTTTCTCTCCTATCAACTGTAAGCTCCTAGAGGTAGAGGATCAGGCACTAGTAACAGAGGCCTTCTAAACAGAAGAGGGCACATATGGTTTTGCTTGCCATGTATCTCTAGTGCCTATTGTAGCGTTAGAGGCATAGTAGGTGCTCAGTAAATATTTGTGAAGTGATTAAAAGGATGACAGGCCTAACATGTAAAGACACTTAATAAATACTGAATTAAACAGGAGGTTGACATTTGAATGGCATAACCTTAAACCACAAACCTTTCTCTTTTTCAGTGTCATTCACCATTCCTAAATTTTAAAAAATTCTCCCTTTTCACCTGATATTCCTCCCCTCCTTGGCATTTCTTCTAAAGAACTGTTAGGTCTTTTATGCTGTGCTTCAGCAGTTGTGTTTAAGTTCCCTTTTATGTTTTCTGAAGACCTTAGCAATGTGCAAGGAGTTTAAGAAGTGGCTGTTGTTCATTTAGTTGGAGTTCATAATATCTATCCTTCTGATCTGTGAGGATCTTGTTTCTCTTGTAGGAAGAAGTCATACATATAGATGTCAGAAATCTCCCGGAGAAATGAATGCATGAGGTTGAACTCACAGAGTCATGGTTTTGGTCTTACAGGCCCCTTAGAGATAATCAAGCCCAGTCCCCTCATTTTACCAGAGTCCTGGAGAAGTGAAGTGACTGTAAACTAAAGAGGCAAAATTACACAGTTGAGTCTGGTTTCAGACCCCCTTTTTATTTAAGATTCTTCTCTTCATACATTGCAATTTGGTATATTACTTTGTCTATGCTGTTTTTAAAATTTAGAGGTGTGGAGAATAATGAAGGGTGTCGTGAGAGGGGTAGAGCTAAGGAGCGGTAGTTTGGAGGAGACAGTCTCCAACCCCATATCACTTCTAAATTAAATCAAACCCGCTGCCTCATGCTGCCTGTTCTTAGCTAAAGAATAGTCTTTCCATAGGCCATTGGCCACAGGCAGCACGACAATGTTTATAGACTGCATTTTGCATTAATTCATGAGCAGATCCCACCACCTGTATCCCCAAAGTGAAAATACCATATACTCCCATCAAAATTCTCAGGCCACTGCAAAGCTATAGAATTAATACGACTATTTAGATTGTTGTTGTTGTTAGTTGTCATCGAGTCAATTCCGATTCATGGCGACACCATGTGTGCAGAATGAAACTGCTCCATAAGGTTTTCAAGGCTGTGACCTTTCAGCAGCAGATGCCAGTCTTGTGTTCCAAGGTACCTCTGGGTGGGTTCAACCTGCCAACGTTTCAGCTAGTAGTTGAGCGCTTAACCATTTGCACCATTCAGGAACTCCTACTATTTAGACAGAACACAGAAAATCAAGGTTACCTTTGTAAAACCACACTCCCATTCTCAGACTTCTGTAGAGGTCAGAATCTGGCCTGCTGTTCTTAAAGAAGAAAGGGAGCATGCTCTTTATATTGCCGTTAGCGTTAGCTTTGTTAGACCCTTCTCTTGTGTGAGCTAAAAAAAAAGGAATCCAGCTGCTTAAAAGAAAAATGGTATCTAAGTAGAGAGAGCACTTAGGTAGACAAGATCCTAACAACAATCGCTTTAATATCTCATGGGTCTTTGATTTCCCTGCAAGTAAAACATTTTTTTATCTTTTCTCAAAAACATCTCTTATATTTTTCTCTTCAGGTTTCATAGCAAACTGACTCCAGTATTGAGTGAAATATTCCCAAACATTAAATCCATTTCTCATCTACTACTTTGCTTATGATTTCTAGTAATACTAATTACTCCATCCTGTTTCTGCCTGTTAATTTCTTCGTATAAGGAGAACTCACTGTCTGTATTGGCTGATTATGGCTTCTTTTCATTGACTTTTTGATTGAGAAGTCATGAGTCTTCCTTGAAGGAAACTTCAATCATCATTTTCTTTGATAGTCTGATGCCTCAAACTCTCCAGAATAAATCCTACTATTGACTTTTCCTGAACGACAGAATAGTCTGCCCAGTTTCTGTGATATGGTTGATTGTGTTCTTCAGGTAATAATATGGTGTGGGCCTTTATAAAAGTGTACCATAGAGGGATGCGTGCAGCACTGAACTTATTACATGTAAGTATACTATATGTCTAAAAAAAAGGATAAAGCCCATTCACTGGAGTTTTTAATACTGTGCTCATAGGACCTGCAAATATGAGAAGGAGCATGTGGTTTTATCCTCTAGAAAACAGAAATAATCTTTCCCAAAAAATGCATACACCTGCTAACCTGAAGTGGTCTGAACCTCCTAGGCCGTTAGTCATTCAGGAACTCTCACAGATTCATTACATTTTTCTCAAATGTTTTAGGAACACAGAAGTGGCTTCTTCAGTGCCTTGACCTGCCTCTGCTGTTTGATCTGTCTCCTTGTCTTTCAGTCCATGGCTGATTGTTTTAGTGTAATACTTACTCATCACAGAAGAAAACCTTATGAAAATTGTAAAAAGTTAGTTCCAGGAACACAAGTTCATTTTGTTTAAGAGTGGGAATTATTTGCCAAGGAGCTTAATTTTATCATTATTGTCAACTCCACAAGAAGCCACACTAATTATTGTGTACTTTAGTTCATGAACATGGGATGGGAAATGAAAATTATAGCTATAAAATATTTGACACATGTGGAAGTCAGCAAATCAGCACATTTACTCTCCGGGGATAATTAGCATACTCACCTTTACTTTTAAACAACCAGATCCTGGTTATGTTTTAAAACTCTAGGGCTACTATTTGGTCTTACAGCCTGTTCTCTGTATATTTACAACAGGAAAAGAATGCCAGTGTCTGAACAAAAATGAAATGAAATAGTAACCGAGGAAGTGACATTAGAATAAGTGGGTAAGAGTAAGAGTGGACTTGAGGGCTGGATGACGGATAGAAATTAATAAGTTTTTAAGTGAGTAAGAATGAGAAAGGGAAAAGAAATGGGATAAAGCACTGATAAAGAAGAACAGAGTGAGAAACTGGGTAAAAGAAATCAGACTTAGATTCAGGCATATCCTCTGGTTACTTGGCCCTGCTGACTATGAAAGACAGTCCCAGAACTCCTCTCCTCACCCTCTCTGCTCTCCTGGCCAAAAGAGTGATTTTTCAGCTCTTCTTGATGACTGGCCTTCTTCCTGTTCTTCCAGAAGCAGAAATAGTTCAAAATAAAAAAATAAGGCAGGTATTAGGGATATACTTTGTTTAGTTGCTATTAGTTTCTAGAAACTTTTTTTTTAATGTAGTAGGTAATATTTTAGTCATGTGACATCTCAGAACAAGGAAATTCACTCAAAGGGATCACATAAAAAATTAACAGGACACTTTTCTGAAGTAAAGTCCAATATCAAACAATATAGCCATAGGTAAAAGTTCTGTGGAGAAATCAGGAAAATTGTTGTTCTATCATAAGACAGAAAAAGACCTTGAGTGGATCTGGTTCATCTGCCTACCTTCAAGAAGGAATTAATACTATGTTTAAAATTCTTCCAGAGAAGAGGCTATCACTTCCCTCACTGACTCACCCTTATATAGCAACAAATTATGTGTTTCATCACAATGAAACCCCTTAGTTTAAATTACTGGGTTCAAGTCTGACATGTAGTATTCCCTTATACAAGTTAACAAGTTGAACACATCTACATACCTTTTAGGAACCTATGTTTATAGTCTGGAGCGCTGGTGGTGCAGTGGTTAAAAGCTCGGCTGCTAACCAAAAGGTTGGCAGTTCAAACCTACCAGCTGCTCCTTGGAAACCCTATGGGGCAGTTCTGCTCCATCCTATAGGGTTGCTATGAGTTGGAATCGAGGTGACGGCAATGGGTTTTGGTCTATAATTTGGAAGCGCTGCCAGCTGGAGCCCTTTGTATCCAAGCCTTTGGTCCTCTAGCTTGGGTGATCACACACCCTTGAGAAGTCATTTTTACCATGCCTGTTGTGTTGGTGTAATTGTTCATAGCACCCCTTTCATTCTCAAAAGGATCCCAGTTTGGACAATTTACTGTATGGTCACTCTATTTCTACTTAAGCAGTGAATAAGAATCAAGTTTTTCATAGGACTATGATATATGTTCCAAAACTAAAACTCCACACTTTTAAAAATTAATTTGAAACAGAGCTCCAAATTTAAACAATGTAAGAAAAAACATAAGAACGTTTGAGCTTATTTTAAGCAGTTTCTGTATTTTTTTGACTAAACCTCTCAGTCTTATCAAGTACCCTGTGACCCAATCATAGAGAGTTGTTGTTGTTAAGTGCCCTCAAGTCGGTTCCGACTCAAGGCAACCCTATATACCACAGAATGAAACACTGCCTGGTCCTGCACATGCTCACAATAGTCGGTATGCTTGAGCCCATGGTTGCCGCCACTGTGTCAATCCATCTCTTTGAGGGTCTTCCTCTTTTTCGCTGACCCTCTCCTTTACCACGCATGATGTCCTTCTCCAGGGACTGATCCCTTCTGACAACATATCCAAACTATGTAAGACATAGTCTCACCATCTTTGCTTCTAAGCAGCATTCTAGTTGTACTTCTCCCAAGACAGATTTGTTAGTTCTTTTGGCAGTCCATGATATATTCAATATTCTTCACCAACACCACAATTCAAAGGCGTCAGTTCTTCTTCTGTCTTCCTTTTTCATTGTCCAGCTTTCACATGCATATGATGTGACTGAAAATACCATGGCTTGGGTCAGGCACACCTTAGTCTTCAAGGTGACATCTTTGCTTTTCAACACCTTAAAGAGGTCTTTTGTGGCAGATTTGCCTAATGCGATGTGTCTTTTGATTTCCTGACTGCTGCTTCCATGGATGTTGATTGTGGATCCAAGTAAAATGAAATCCTTGACAACTTCAATCTTTTCTCCATTTATCATGGTGTTGCTTATTGGTCCAGTTGTGAGGACTTTTGTTTTCTTTATGTTGAGGTGTAATCCATACTGAAGGCTGTGGTCTTTGATCTTCATCAGTAAGTGCTTCAAGTCCTCTTCACTTTCAGCAAGCAATCATAGAGTGAGCTCTCTCTAAATCTTGGGTGAAATGTTTGCTTTCAAGTTTTGATGTTTCCTAATTGTTCAGTTTAATTATTCCATCCATCAGTTTAATAGTTCTTCTGTGTTTCCCAAATATTTTGTACCTGCCATGATTTTAACCAAGCTTCCTTCAGGTATGCAGATTTCAAGTATGTGGGAACATATTTGCTACAAGTAATTTGAAATCTATTTTTTAAAATTAAACATCTGGAACTAAGTTTGCCTAGCATGACCTTCCTTACATAATTCAAAAACAAGTCAGATCTGAGTATGTGTATATCTGTGTTTAGCTTTACTTCCAGCTGGCATCTGGCAGTAAATAGGCATCTAGTATAAACTCCTAATTTTTCATTTTTATCTTATGTGTACAAGTAATCAGCATAATATCATAATCAGATTTTACCTTATTATGAAGTGAAAAAGGAATATATTTCAAAATGTATCTCATAAAGTGATCATCAGATTCCAGGGGAAGTTTACATTCTCCCCTCCCTTCTTGCAGACAGAATGTCTAGGTGTTGAAGGCGTAGAGCCCCTGGCAGCTTTGACAACAAGTGTCCTCAAGCTATTTTGGTCTTAGATATTTGGAATTTCAGAGTCTCTGCTTGCTAGATCACTGTTTTTAAAAGTGTGTTTCTGTTTACTACTTCTAAGCAAATTATATCCTTACACTTTCAGCTTAGCCAGCACCCTTATCAGGGCCTCTTCTCTACTAATTCAGTCAAGGTCCTATTTATTTGTGAGTTCGTGGTGTTTCTCTGCCAACCATTTCATCTTTATTTCCTCCAACTCAGAGCAAAAGAAGATAGAGGGAAAGCGAGTTCCCTAAGTCTAAGTAAAACTATTTAAATCCTCTGTTTCCCTCCAAACAAAACAGCTTCCTTCTAGCTGCATGGTCATCAGCTACTAATACAGTGTGATTTTATCAAATTCCTTTCAACCTCCAATGGGGGTTGGTGTTTAGTAAGTTCTTTATGACATCAAGCCTGCCGATTTTAGTTCACCATCTTGATTTGCTTACCAAGTGTGGTTGCTTCCTCTCTTTTTAGGGATAAATATCTCCTGAACAAATTAAAATTGCACATAACATGCCCATACATTTTAAAGCAAATACAGTGGGTGTCCACCTACAGACCATAGTTTCATTCTCTTGGATACAGCTTTTGACTTTTTTATTTGCCTCATTTTCTATTTATCATTATTTTTCACCCCTTCTCAGATCTCCCCAACCTTTTCATTATAGGTTTAGTTGTAGAATCTAGAACTGAATATTAGTATGAGAGCTAGGAAAAATTTGTACTGCAATTGATGGGAAAACTACTTGAAAGTTTTTTTATGTACTCCAATAGTGCTTTTTAGAAATTTGTGTATGTGTGTGTGTGTCCCCCCTTATTAATGCTAGTACTGCACTACCTCTGCATTTTGTTATCAACTATTACTAAAGTGGTTTTTTGTTTTTTTGTTTTGCTTCTTTTTCATCATACATAAATAATCTGAATTTTGTTTTCCTGGGAGTGATCTCTAGGTCAGAGCTTCCTATCCAGCAGCCGGCATAGTTCCCCCATGTGCCGAGATATTATTGATCCCCTCAGAGCTGGGGCTTGAGGCTTATCACTTTCACTGGGACCTGGAGCAGCGTTATTCCTTCTACTACCCCATTGTGCAGAACAAACATCATTTTCTGCGTTAAGATGTAAAAAGTTTAGGAAGCTCTGCTTTAAGGTGCCAACAAAAGGGAAGACCCACCTGGGTTGGGTTGGAATGTGGGGCCCTCAGCAGCTGAGGGAAAAGAGGAGCTGTTAATGAAAATGCACTGGATCCCTTTGAACCACTGCTTGCACCACCAGTTCTCCCTCTCTGCCCTTGTCCGGTTGTGTGACCTCCCTGCGAAATAAGTGGATGCTAGTCGTAGTCCAGACTCCACTCCCATTGGTGTGCATTCAGTCAGAATTCACTTATAAAAGAAAAGGTTGTTAGGTAGTGGGCAAGTTCTCCAAATGTAATCTGTCCTCTATTTCATCATTATCCAAACTGTTGCTGACTTGAAATGTTTATCTTTACTGGCTGTCCTTTTGTTTGTTTTAAATCATCTATGTTTGACTGCCAGTCTTTGACATTCTTCTTCAACCGTTGTTGTGGTTCTTTCAACTTAGCAATAAATATTTTGCACTTGATAGGATCGCAAAGTCTTGTTATGATCAAGACAGATTCTGTAGCAGGCCATCACTCTGACATGTCTTTTATAGAACCATGAATGTTGCTAGCAAACACCTCACTCTACGAGGGCATTTACAGATCTATTTTATGGACCGTTCCCCAGAGAAATTCAAACTTGGGAATCAGTCACTATCTAGCTATATCTCTTCCTCTGTCTCTCTCTGCTTCAATATCAGGCACTTTTTTTAAGCCTCCACATAATTCCCAAAAATGATAGTTACTATCTTTGTGACCTAGTGAATTACATCATCATAAACTACTCAAAGGTAAAGGATTATGTCTTTTTTTCTTTAAAAATGTTTCCATAAATATCCCCAGCATGTTCATCTACACCCTTAGAACAATATATACTCGTATTTAGAGTATTCATCCAGGCCTGTAGGTTTGAATAGATCTCACTTAGCGAGGCTATTCTGTCCCGAGTTTTTCTCTGGACCATCCTAAAATCTATTCTTCAGGCAATCTATGTGTTTAGCCTTTAAAAAAAATTAGCAGTGATTAAAACAATTTACCTATTTCTTGCTGTACATTCAACTTACTAAATAATTATTAATGAACATAGGATTACGTTCAAAGTTCTATTATGAGAACACTGGGAGATACAAATTTAAATAATCCATGGTTTCTCCTCTCAAGAAACAGTCTAGCTGGGGCACAGACACATAGAAAGTCTAATAAATGTTACTGTACTTTGTACTCTATAGGCACAAAGTATGAGGACAGAGAACAGTGTGTTATTACTTTCTCTCACAGTCTAATAAAATGGCAAATGCTTCCTTTCGGCTTTATTGTTTTTATAGATGGCAGGCTCCTGCCCCTTATACATGGCCTCTCAAAAACAAGCCAGTCTCAGATCACAGTGGGACATAGATAACTGCAGGGTAGTCCTGAATGAACCATATCGTGAAGGGACAGAATCACTAGCTAGGCTCTAGCTCTCCACTTTCCTTTGAATTTGTCCTTCCAAGGGGTTGGCCCTTAGGGGTCAAGGTAAGGGGTCAAGGCAACTCCTTCTTCACAGAAGAAGGGCCCTGAAGACCCAGCAGGCATCTCAAGGCTTGATAACAAAGGCCTGCCCTTCCACTTAACAGGGTTAATCTGAGGGAAGGAGAGAATAGAACAATTAACCTTTGAAATCTTTGCTTGAAAATGATTCCCTTGTGTTTTAAACACCTAAGAAAAATGTACATACTTCTGCTGGGCAGGCATAGTCTAAATACTTATCATGCACCTACACACAAGGAAAAAAAAAGATCACACTCTACTGTCAGCAAATGACCCACTATTGGGCATGTTTTGTGTTTAATCACAGAGCAGGACCCCATTAGAGTTCAGTGAGAAACCTGACTTGAACAGCATCTAGGATAACATTTTCAGGAAGTGAAAACTAAAAAGTGCCAGGAGCCATGCGGACACAGATCAAGTCTCATGACATGCCATTTAAACAAACAGCTGAAGTGCTGATGTGGTATGTCCCACCAGACCCTTTTCTACCCTGTCAACATCGGTAGAAAAAAGAAAAAGAAACCAATTGCCATAGCGTTGATTCTGACTCATGTAGACACTGTGTTTCAGAGTGGAACTGTGTTCCATAGGGTTTTCAATGGCTGTGATCTTTTGGAAGTAGATCACCAGGCCTTTCTTCTGAGGTACCTCTGGGTGGATTCAAACCACCAACCTTTTAGTTAGTAGCAAAGTGCTTAAGCATTTAACCATTTGCAGCACCCCGGAACTCCTGGCAACATCACTAAGCACTAAAAAATTGTAGCCATATAACATCCTAGAAGTTATTCTAAAGGAAGTATTTCTTCAGAGGTTACACTGGCAAGAGAAATAGCAGATATGGTTTTATTTCCAACAAAACCCCAGAGTTTTTGTTTGCTCTTTGAAGTTAAAATCAAGGATTTTTACTCAGGCTAGGATTAGCATAGAGGTGGAAGAGCAACAGCATAATAAAGGCAGGCTTAAAAAATGTATGAACCTTAGTCTGGAAAATTAGTTGCCATTTTATGATGAGGTGGTTGGTTTTATCTTGGAGCAACTTAGTGTCTTTGTGCATCAGCTTAAAAAAATGTGAGTTTATAAAAAAATATTTGCAATGGGTTGTGCAGTGTGCTTACATTTGAAAATGAGGTTGTGCTTTTTAAAGACTTTAGAGGGAGAGGTCACTTTGGGCATATTGCTGCAGATCAAGGTTGAAAAGTATTGAAAAAAATCCCTGCACTACGTATATTCAATGGCCACATTTAAAATCAGTTCTGCAAAGCATAATGCATACTACACAGACATCATTGTTCCATAAGTTAATTTTTCTGATTTCCAAATACAAGTAGTTGGTAGCAATAATTGTCCTAATATTGGCAAGATTGGTTCTTTTGTGAATTACATACTGAGCTATCTGATAAACTAGGGAAAACCATGTGAGAGTTATGTCTCTAATTCCTTAAGGTACCTCACAGAAAGTGTAGAGGTTGAATCAAATTGTTTAAAAAATTCGAAGAAGCCAAATTTAAATTCTCAGTACATTATGAGATTTGTCCTAACAGTTTTCAAATTCTTGCTTAAGGAATGAAAGGATGTGGTAAACCTATTAAACTGAGTAATGTCAGGTGCCCTCAGCCTGGAGGAGCTCAAATTTGTCCAAAATACGATCTACCCCTGAAAGGAACAGTACAAAGTCACAGCAAAAGCTAAGCATGTTTCGTTTAACCCTGACCAGCTAGTCCTCTTCTAGGCATCCACTGTCTGATTTTAAAAAAACCATATCAGAGATGAACAGAAGCAGTCCCTTTTTTATTATATGCCAAATTCAAAGATATAGATGCTTATAAAGACCCTATTACGTTTTATTTGCCTTAGAAAGAGATCTGCTTACCTGCCCTTAATTAAAGCAGTGCTTCATATAGCTTTATAGATTAGTCCCACGTAAGGTTGTTCTAATGTTTCCTACCCCGTAACTGTTGTGTTTCTAGTTTTTTTCTTTGGATGTATTTGGAGGGCGGGGGAAGGATGGCAGGTGAAGAATGTTACTACTATTTGAAAAATAGCTCTCCAGGAATGGTCAAATGTAATAGTCAACTATACTGTGACCTTCCCCTCTCTCCTCAGGGCAATTGCATTTTATGTATTTGCCAAAAGTCATAGGAATTAGACATTAATTGTAGGATTTCAGGAAATAGCCTTTTGGGAAGCTTGATGGATAAGGTGTGTGCAGTCTCCCCGGAGCATCTGAAAATAAGCATCTCAGATTAGGCTGAAACTCCAAGTGCTTGTGAAGGATTTTCCTGGAATCCCAGAGTCTGGCTTCATCAATTTATTATCAACTCCAAAATGACAGAGGAGAGTATACAGGGAGGACTTGTATCAGGTGTGATGAAGTAATTATTTCCTACTGAGTTACTTGCAATAGCTGCCTTTTGGTGGGGGCGGGGATGCAGATATGCAGGATGTGGGTTTTTTTTTTTTTTTAATTCGGAATTATCAGAAAGATGCTGCAAGCAATAGTATACTAGGTGTGCAATAATCTTGTCAGGTGGTGTCTGCCACCTTCAGAGGGGTGAGAGTAGTTACAGCAGGCTGCTTTTATTTCTCAAGCTAAGCATGGACATAGCTATCCAAAGGGCACCTTTGCCCATATGGTTAATTTAACATCTGGGCTGAAGAGTTCAGTCTTACCAGGGATAGGGCTGAATTTTCCAGAATTCCACATATCTAAACTATAGCATGCACACTACTTTCTCCCTGCATTGCCCACATCAGCTGCCAGCAAGTCATTTTGTCCATTTTCATTGATTTGGCTACATGAGGAATATTCTGTTTTTTGTTTTTTTTTTAAATCCCAAATGCTCAAATTGCCATGTAGAAACCAACTCCTTATCAATTTTCTCCACATTTAATCCTCAGCTCTTTGTCATATTTTCGGTTTTTCCTGCATTGGTTCCCATGACAACAAGTCTGTTGGCAGATAAAGTGTGACTCTTTTAGCCTTCTGCACAATACAAAATCCTTCTAGTGATCCTCAGGCAAGTGTCATATAAAAAGGCAGGAAGAGATTGCAGTTCCCTTAGCTAATGACTCTAACCCCTAAACCTACTGCATGCATTTTCCACCCTATCCTCAAACCAGACTCATGACCCCAGTGAGGAAAGACAGCATTCAAAGACACTGACCAGACTCCCTTCCACTGATACAAGTATTCAAGGCACCCTCCAACCCAACTGCAGATGCAAGGACCGAACCTTCCGGTTCAGATGGTTTTCCCTTCTTTCTAAGCAGCATAGACTTACTGCCATAAATGCATAATTAATTACAAGAGCCAACCTGAGCAGCATGGAGAAGCAACTTGCACTCTTTTTCTATAAAATTTCCTCAGTATGCATCTGAGATATGGCCCAGGGAATAAGTGTGTCCTGGATTCAGCCTTAAATCAGTGTCTAATGATAAGACAGTAGAAACATTTAAGTGTACTTTCTCCTAATGAGTAGTTATGGGGAATATGAGGGGGACCAAGGAGTCATCCCAGAGAACTGAGCTCCTGAAGAAAAAGAAGCGATGGGAAAGATGTAAAGAGGACATCATAACTAGTGGCTGAATGTAAGCAAGGGAGCTTCATTTGGGACAATTCAAGTACAAAAAGGTTAAGAAACCTGCCATGAATTAAGGAAATGAAGTGTGGAGAAAGGAGTTTTCAATAGTTAATATTCTGCAGAAAGGGAGCCTGCAGATGAAAGACTAACTCCATGCAGACTTGACGCAAGACTGTCTACCAAATATTTTTTTAAGTAATATTTCTCTTAATAATAGATTATATATTCTTTTTGTTTGATTTTTAGAATTCCATTATAGCCTGGCAGTAAGTTGTATGCCTAGCAACCCCAAATCTCCTATGTCCTCAATAGTTAGAAAAAAACAGGAACTGTTCATCAGAAGTAAAACCAGACTCATATTTGAATGTGCTTCTTTTATTTTGTTTTAGATAAGTTAATGAATTCAGGGGAACGAAAATAGATGCTAGAAATAAAAATCTGGTTATTTCAGCTATTGTTAAATTGTCAAATGTAAATGTCCCTTTTTTGCTGGGTCTCATAAAATATGTGATACTTTAAACACACTTAAGTTTTAAAGTTAGCTGCGTATATTGTACAAAGGTATTTTTGACCCTTTAAAGGTTATTTTCCTACATTAAGAAAAGTTTTCGTATATTAAAAACTTTTATTATAACTCAGGTTTTGTGTCTATATATAGACATAACATATATAGGTGTTTTTCTTTGCACATTTGTTTTGCACAGTTAATGAGGTTAAAGAATGCCCAGGTGTGCAGGTCAACTGACCTTTATGATAGCTAGATTAAGGAAAGCATTTGACAAATGGACAAAAGAAATCACATGCTACTTCTTTGAATCTCTCTGACCCTCTTCCCCTTCCCCAGTCCTCTACTAAAAACAAAAAAATCTCTTACTTAGGAAATTTGATGTAATTTTTTTAGAAAGTCCATAGAAAAATCAAGATGAAACACTCAGGCGGACAGAGCATAAAGCAGCTCCCATGTTTGCTAAAAAGTAAATTTATTTTCAGAATGCATTGCTGAAATAAATTTTATTTTCAATACATGGAGAGTCTTTCCACTCAGAGGACTCTTATTGGCCTTGAATGTGGAAAAGGCATCTATCTGTTCAGGTCTGTAAGGAATGTTGTATATTGTTTTATTCTAGGAAATTTTGTTTTAGCTTTGATGACACCTAGTGTCAGTGGAATGCAATAAATGTTTAAATTCTTATGCTTTATGACATTTAGGCATTTCCCTTTAATATCCTCAACTATATTTTCCTCCTCAAAAATGCAAGCCTTACTATTTTCAGTTTGGAATGAAGAAAAATATAAGTGACAGACAGATAAAGCAGGTATTTTTTTTGTCTGAAGAGCCAATCAAGTTTCTTTTTCCTTGGTGTACATAAGGGCCTAAAAGGTAGCCTAAGGACTATGACATTGTCTTCATATGAGGGAGAATTTTTCCTGTTTAGTTGAAAATCAGAAGTAAAGCCACTGAATTTTGTTTGTAAATCTGAAAGACCACCACAAATAACCTTGCAAGAGTAAGGTTTGTAAGTACTGTAATTTCATTTTTCTCCCTTTATACAGCCCCCACCCAGATGTATATAAGTAAACCATAAGATGAATTGTAGCTTCTTTCTATTCAGATAAGATATATTAAACTAACAGCAGAAATTCTAAACTGAGAATGTGATAGGTTTTTAATTGATCTGTTAAGAATTATAAGTAAAAGGATACTAGATATTAGGTTTGTGGGTTTATTTTTTTAAAAGTACCCATGAAAATTATTCTTTCATCCTAAAGTATTTGATAATTGATTACTTTTGACCTCAGTTATTTTTTGACATGATCCTTTTATTACTATATAAAGAAGTCCACCTATGTAAAATTTTTCCCGTATGCTAAACACACAATTTCCCATTTGAGGTCATATAATTCATTCAGTGAAATATTTCACTCTCTTGTAAGTTTAAGTAAAATTTCTAAGCAGTAATGCAACTTAAGGCCATTATTTTAGAAAACTGAAGACAGTCTCTATGGACTCCTATCCTTTTTAACATCTGACTTCACTACCATATGTGCAGCACAACAGTGACATCTTAAGGCCCCGTAACCAGAGCTCCTTTAGCTAGAGAAAGAACTTGAATTGGGATCTCATCTCAAAGAAAGTCCATTATATTATCAAGTAGTTTTCGAGTTTACAATATGCGATTGATAGTCTTTTTGATTAACAAAGTGCTTCTTTATTAATGACTTCTTTTGCAGTTTTTGTGGATTTTTAACGTGCATTAGTAAACACTAACATTTTACATAGACATACTGTATATTAATGCATGCATTTCACTGCATAGTTGACACTCCCTGTGTAAAGCTTTTATGGAAGAACCAACAAGCCACAGCAGTATAGCAGAAGAGACTTAATCTTTATAAATTGGGGCCTTTTCTGTCTCTTTGCTAGCCTAGGTGGCTATACAGAAATTTGAGTGGGAGGAGGCAGGAAACACCTCTTAACATTTAAGGTTTTCTACTTGGGTGTACTCTAGCCAATTCAAAACAAATTGCTTACTTTAATAAAAAATTTTACCATTTTATAAGAAAAAGTAAATCATGACATGTTTAATTGAAATGGCTGTATTGTAATTAATATTTTGAGATAATTGTGATTTTGAGCTTAAATTATATATAAAAAATGTCATTTTTGTATGTGTTAAAAGACTACTGTATCACAATTAATAGTACTTTTTAGTTGAACTATATATTGATGTAAATAAAACTGAATGAAGACATATTTACTTTATTAACATAGGTTGTGAATGTACTTAATGGTTTTTTTTTTGCAGTATGAGACCATTAACGACCTTGAAAGCTGCTTCATTTTATGTGCAAAGAAGTCCTATGAATCTATATTTTAAATTTACCAAATCAGTGGAATTAGTTACTTTGTCAGTTAATTTGCAAATGCAAGCTGTATTCTTCCAGTTTTATTTTATGTATTGACACTAATTGGTAAAGGTGTACAATGTGATTAGAATGCATTTTGAAGATGCTTTCTGTACAGATACAAAATACAGGGACTAAAATAATGCTGTGCAGTGTATAGCAGAGCCATTTTTCGGCTTTGGTGTACTCAACTTTTTCAGTATTTAAAAAAAAGTGTTTTGAATAACATTAAAGTCTCTTTATTGTATAAATAATAAAATGTCACCTTATTGTAAAGTGTCTTTTGTTTAACATCAAAGCAGACTTCTTAATCCATCATAGAGCTGTGGTATGAAAAGGGAATGTTTCTTTTAATCAAAAACAAACACTGTAATCAAATATTTGAAAATAATTATGACCATGCAGTATTTATCTTTATTAGCACTGAGTTTTTCATAACATAAACATGCCTCAAACATCCAAAAGCTATCTAGCTAGCCATCTAAATATATATATATACACACACACTACTGGATTGACTACTTAATAGAATCTAATGATAAGTTTAATAATGGCTGATCAGTCTACTTCTGATATTTTTGGTGTAAACGAAAAATTTTATATTGGAATTTCATTAAATCAAGTTTATCTGTATCAACTTCCCTTTTAGAAAATTACTACATGACTACAAGTTTGGTCTTACCAAGATTGCAATCAGTTTTAAATTAACGTACTAGAAATAAAAAGATGCACAAAGGTTGGATTAAAACACACAGAGTAGATTAGGTATACAAATACCTGCTTAACAGGTGTTTTAAACACAGTACACTTCAAGATTTCTATGCAGTATATGCTTATTATTATCAGTTTCTGTTATCTATAGAATTAGTAAGATAAAGTATTCAATACATATTTTTTTAAGGAACAAAAGGTATTTCAAAATGCTTGCTCTCTAGCTGAGGGAAAAATAGACAGATCCAATCTCCTTAATGCTCTTGAATCTAAAAGTAACAGATTATCATATGGAAACTTAATACCTAAGATATCATAAAACTTGTCAAGTTTTAAATTCAAAATTGTGAGAGCAATTATAACTATATTTTCACTATTTTCTCCTTCAATAACTTTATCTTGTATGACTTTTCTGTGAGATTAGCAACCCTGGTAAAATGATCTCAAAAAATAGGGGGAAAAGACCTATAGCTAGAAAAGAATCAGTTTAACTAGATTAAAATGAAACAGTGAATGTTGATTAAAAACTTGTACCAAAACCAACTACATCACAAAAGTTCTATCATGGGTAACAAAAAGTCTTACTTTTTTTAACGCCAAAGGACAGAAATCAGTAAAATTCAATTTAATTTTATATCTAATAAAAAGATAGAAATTGGGTAGTCATAGTCAAGTCAATTGGTCATATTATATGTAATACAAGTAGAAATTTAAAAAAAAAACACTTCTACAAAAATGCTTTGTCATTATAAAAATATTCATGTTAAATAAAAATTCATTTTTGAAGAAAAACTGCTTGCTATGTTATAAGGGAATGAAAAGTGGGTAAGGTAAATGCTTTTCAAAACATTCAGAATAAACGTATGGATAGTATATGTGGTCATCACTATTATAAATGTACACAATACCT
The DNA here is from genome assembly GCA_030035585.1 of Dugong dugon. NCBI lineage: Eukaryota > Metazoa > Chordata > Mammalia > Sirenia > Dugongidae > Dugong > Dugong dugon. Next base: position 99,647,315 of record CM057462.1, read on the forward strand.
TAGAAAAAATGTTAAATAGTTGTCAGTGTAAAAATAGTCCCTGGCAGGAATATGGCCCCGGCCAATTATACCAATGGCTAGGTGATATTGAAAAACTATAAGATCAATTATAGCAATCAGTATTAGGATGATACTAAAAGAAAATGTTAAATCCTCCTAACAATTAACTTGGCCAGGATTATAAGGCAACTCCAATTTAAGTAGGAATTCGGTCTCTCAAATATTCCAGGATAGCAGCTGTTCCTTTCATTAATATGGCGGCTCGAGGAACGCGGAATGGATTTCCATCTAGGAGTAATGTTCTAAACAAAAGAGAGAAATTAAAGAATTTAAACATTTTCCACTACAGAGGCTTTTCTTCTAATTTTATTTGCAATATTAAAAATAAAAATTTTATTTTTTTTCTATTTGTTCTTTTTCAAATCTGAGCATTTGAAACAGTTGGGATCACAACTACAATAATAACCAAAACAATATGAACTGAATACTTATTATGTCAAAGGTACGATGCTAAGTGATTTACATTTACTGTCTCTCTTAATTCTCTTAACAACAGTATGATGTAGGTACCATTAATATACTTGTTTTATAGATGAGGAAATACAGACTTAAGAAGGTAAGAAAACTTTCTTGGATCACACCGCTACTAAATGGTGGATCTGTGGTTTGAATCACCTTTATACCCAGTGTTTTCTCAGTTTTATAAAGACCACATACTAAATGACCGAATTAGGTTTACCCAAGTATTAAAATGAGCAAACTGACAATTGCCAGTGCTAGGGTCATAATGTAATCAATGTATCCCTGCCGGCCCCAAAAATACTAACACACTACTGCTCTCCTCCTCAGTGGACCAGATATACATGTATAAATCTATTTACATGTTCTAAAATGAGGTTCGACTTAATATTTAACAGCTTGTTAATTTGTTTCTTCATATAATTAATAAAACATATTCAGTTATAAAAGACTTCTATATTAATTTTTAATAGCTTAAGTGTTTATCTAAACAAAAGTCAAATGACTCACACTATATTATACACTACATCTAAATTATATCTTCACAGCTTTCTATGTGCCTTGGGAATTCTCTTAAAGACTGATTTTCTTAATTTCTAGAAAAAGGGGTTATTTATTTGCCTCCTATAATTCCCTACTATAGGTACCAGAGCAGATGCCAGTGCTGTCCCCATAAAGTAGGAAATGCCAAACAATTTATATTCTTTAACAGGCAGTTACTGGGTGCTTACTATGTTACAGGCACTGGGATACCCTTTTCTAAAGGAAGACAAACAAAGAATGGTGGGAAATCAGAAGAAAGACTAACTCTGCCTGGAGAATAAGGAAAGTTTTCAAAGGTGATACTTAGGTACACTACTGAAGAAAGCAGAGTTGAGGGAACAGCAAACTCAAAGCATGAGAAAGATCATGCTGTGCTTGAAATGGAATGGTGCTAGTCTGTAATCATATTTTGAAAAACTCTGCATGCAAAGCTAAGGAGTTTGCATTTCCCTGACATTTTTATATGGTAGAGTTTCATGTTATAAATACACATAGTGATGAGAAAAGTACTGCTAGAAACAACCAGTTACTATATTTACACATATATGAACAAAGCTAAAAAATGTATTTGGTAAAATTTGAAAATCAGAATTGGGATTTTGGGTTCTGTTACCTATTATTTTTAATATGCAAGATTACCTCAACAAGAAACAAATAAATTAAAAAAAAAAAAAAAAAAAACACTTTCAACAAATCAAATACATGGAAAAAGTCAGAAGGCATAGTTACCTTAAATTCACGCAATTACCAAGCTCTGGTGGGATGTGTAGGAGGTCATTATTTTGAAGGTCCAGTGTAGTCAGATTTTCCATCATCTTCATCTTCTGAGGGTCCACAGATCCAACTTGATTGTTACTAATCAGAACTGTTTCAAGTGTGGGTATACGATACAGAACTTCAGGCAGTATTTTGAACCTTTTAAAACATAAACAGAACACCTAAATATACTGGAATCAGAGGTCAAAATAATTTCTTAAAATAGATAATCTTTAGTTTGATATAATGAGATAATGTTTTCTTTAGTGTACATTATTTTACATTTGGTATAAGTCCTACATTTCAAATTTTCCACAAAACAAAGCAAATGGACTAATTTTTGAAAGCTTGAAATACATGTTAAGTGGACAGACTTTTAATAGATTCTATTTACTCTATAAAATAAAAGTTTAAATTCTCTCATGCTTTTTTGTTCACATTCAAGAGATAAGGAAATCCTCCTGAGATTTTCTATATAATGTCTCCTTGTATGTATTTTTCCTTAGTTCACTTTTACTTCTTATGAAACATAATTACTGCTAATATATTAAGTACAATTAGAGTTTTATACTTTGCTTTGACTGAAGCTTCCAAAATGAATGCACTTTTGGTTCTTGAAAAGCTGACAAACTAGCAGAGGTTGCTGGCTTGCCTGTCCAAAGCAACCCTGAAGATGCCCTAAGAGATGGGAAGGCCGATGGCTCTCAGAGCAGTACTTGGAAATTAACACAAAATCTCTGAAGACCCCTTGGGGGACAGAGTCTGCCAAGACTTCAGTGTGAGGCAAAAGGCAGCCTGGAGTAGAAAAGACAAGGATAGGGTAAAAGAGAGTCTTTTATCAGTGGCCTTCCACTACCTCATGCTGCCCTTCCTTAGCAAAAAAGCAAAAGTGAAAGATAAACTGAAGGCAGCTCTGAAGTTCCAGAGAGACTGGAGCACCAATAATCAGGAGTACAGATGAGGTGAATGACCCTAGATACTCTCTCCTCCCCTCTTCCAGGGTAATTATAAAAGATACGGCTCAACGGTTAAAACAGAAGTTAGAATTAACCTTTGCCCCCAACACAAAGACAATACTTACCAAAGCAACTGATAGCTCAACAGACAAATAGATGAACTCACAAATAAAAATTAGGAGAGATCTGAGAAGTGCATATATCTTGAACTAAAGACAACAATCGTATAACCTACGCACGAGAAAGCACAAATAATGGAGCAGACAAAACAAGAATTACAATAAGCATAGTAAATATTCTAAGAAAAATAAGAGAATTTGCCAAACACAAAGCAGAAACAAGTAATTATAAAAAGAACTAGAGATTTAGTGTGTAAAAATATAATTGTTGAAATAATGACCCCAAAAGGGAAGTTGACCAGCATAACAGATAAACCACTGAAGAATAAACTAGGTAGAAGAATTTTCCTAGATTGCTTCAGGAAAAGATAAAGAGGTAGAAAGAATGAGAGATGGTAATGAAATGGATGATAAAAGTAGACCTGTTAATATTCACTAAAAAGATTCCCATTAAGAAAAGAATAAATCAATAAATAAGAAAAGGAAATATTTTAAAATGTAGTGATTGAGAAATTTCCAGAATTCAAATAAAAATTGAAAAGGTTAATAGTGTCCAATAGGGTGGATTAAACAACCAAAAAAAACTGGCAGACACCTTACATCTCAGGTCCTTTTAAAAATTTTGTGTGAACTATTAACTGCTGTTACCAATGTTTCCAGAGAAACAGATTGCCACAAAGAAATAGTAATCAGGTTTATCAGACTTCTCTACAGCAACAAAATAATGACCTATCTAAGTGTGTGGAAACAAAATGATTTTGATCCTAGAAGTCAACCATTTAAATTAAAGGGCAAATAAAAGATATTCTCAGTGATTTATGGTTTCAGAAAATTCACCATAAAAAGACTTCTTCCATAAGACTACATACAGGGTATTCTCCAGCTAAGGAAAAATCAATCCAGGAAGAAGAAGAAACATAAGAGAAGTAAGGATGAGTAAAGAACTTAGTAAAGCTTACTGTGTCTCAGCAGCAACAGAAAATTCAATCAACCTAATGGAAGGAGAAAAGGAGAAAAAAGAAACACAGAAGCAAGGTAATTATGAAACAAAATAAGACGGCAAAAATGACTACTATTACAGAGGTAATTAAATGTAATGGGCTTAATCACCCAAGATACAGAGATTCTCAGACTAGGTCAAAAGGCAAGATAACAATATATTAACTACAAGAGTTACATTTAAGACAAAAAAATTCAGAAAGGGTAAGAATTGAGGAATGGAGAAAAGACATTGGGAAAATACGAACCAAAAGATATCTGGCATAGTCATTTGACTATCAGAACTAAAAAAATAGACTCTAAAGAGAAAAACTTGAAAAGGGACAAAGAAAGTTGATATATGCAAAATATCAAATTGGGATGGCATTCATGAACACATATGCCCTAACAATAAGTCTTCAAAATAATCTAAAGCAACAATTTGACAGAACTACGAACTACAGGAAAAGTGATAAAACTACAAATGTAATTGGAGATTTTAACAGTCTTCTCAGAAACTGAAAAAGCAGCAAAATATAGACCAAATATAAGATTTAAATAACATGATTAAAGGTAATTTGATCTGTTACACTGACAGAAATTATACTTAACAAATACAGAACAGATGTTCTTTGATAGGCTACAAAGTGAATCTCAATAAATTCCAAGGAATCAACATCATGCAGACTATATTCTATAGTCATACTGCAGTAAAATCAGTTATCAGTAACAGAAACCTCTAAAAAATAAAAACAAGTTCTCTATATGTGGAAGTAAAAAAAAAAAAAAAAAAAAAAAACCACAAAACTAAATAACACTTTAAGAGGAAATCTAAAACTACAAAATCTTTAGAGCTGAATGTTATATATTATACAGCCCTTAACTTTATAAAGGTTGGCAATTAAACACCTACAGCAATCATCATACAGAAAGGAGAAATGTTAAATTATTATTAAGACAAGGATACCTCGATTACATAATTCAATACAGCACTGGAGGTCCTAGAGAAAGCAATAATACAGAAGAAAAGAAATAAGAGGTATATGAATTGAAGAGACAAACTGTCCCTATTTACAAGTGATGTGGCAGATACTGGTGATGAGTTAAGTATGAAGAGTTCTGACAAAGAGATTAACTTGATAAGATTAGGGTGATTTAAAAAAAAAGAATGAAGGGAGAAGAAATGTGTGGCAAAAGAAACAGGACACCAAAGCAATAGAGGGGGTCTTTGTCTTAACTGAAGGCTGGCTCTTGCCTGAAGATACCTACAGCAATCATTGCAGTGTTCTCAAGTGGAGGCTGTTTCTCTTCTCATGTCCCACTTACCACAAGGCAGTGCTAGATTTCTTCTAGCTAACCATCAATATTGACTGGTATCACAGCCTGGCATCTAGCACATTCTTGTCAAGAACTATGAAGGGTTCCTTCAAGCTAACAAGTTAGCCTGCCACAGTTTCATGGACGGTGGCAGAAGACACGAGGATCCTGAGTCAGAGACAAAGGACTTTATTATTCACAGCATAGCAATGAGAATGAGCATCAGTATATTGATATCGGAGTCCCTTGCCCCCAAGTTCCATCAGGATGTGGATCACCCAAGTGAATGCATAAACACATACTGGGTTATGTTATAGGTGGGGAACTCTGAGTTTAAGGAATCTTTTATATAATGGGCAGTAGGCATGCCTGCCCCTGCTCTGTAGGGAGACACTGTATCTTCTAAGGCAAACCTACTCTTGGCTCTGTAGGGTGACACTATATCTCTATCTTCCAAGGCTATTGGCTATGCAAGCATACTTGAGAAGATAGTCCACAACAAACAGCAGTTGATGCCTCACTCAAAGATGTGCAGAAATGCAAGCAACCCACAAAGAATTGTCTAAAAATGGCAGTAAATAAATGTATGATGAAAGAATTAATGAATAAACAAAATTATAATTCTTCATATCCCATCTCAGAAGATCCTTTAACACCACACAGCAATTCAATTAAATATGCTCGGTCAGCTCCTCCTCCATTTTAACTCAGCCACTTTATCAAAGGTTCACAATTCTGTTCTAGTTTTGTTTAACTCCTGTCCCTTTCTTCCTCAGAAGATAACATTATTTCTTATAAGTACCAAGAAATTAAAAGACATTAGGCATCCACTGTCTTAATTTCTTGTTCCTACCCATAATGAATGTGCATCTGCACCTATCATTAATAAATCTTCTGAACTTGACTCAAAGTAAAGATTATCCCTCCTTCTATCCAAGACTGATGCTCTAAATTCTATTACTGTCAACCTACAAAATGACAATGTTCCATTAATCATCTTCTATCATGTAACTTCATGCTCTTCCATTCTATTTGGTTACTGCCAACAGCATATAAATATATTTATCTTTTCCATTTGTAATACACACATCTCCTTTCTCCCCACCTATTCCACACTCCCTTGATCCATGTCCTCCTTTAGCTTTGCTGTATACTTCTATTTCCTTTCATAGCTAAATTCCATTCAACAGCAGTGTCAAGGATAAAATGGTGAACAAAAGCAATATGGTCCCTGCCTTCACGGAGCTTACTATTTAATGGGAGGTACATGCTATCAGTTGAAAATCAACTCGATAGCACCTAATGACAACAAAGACAATACATAAGCAAATAAACAAAATAATTACGCTTGTGAAGGAAATATACAGAACAATGTAACAGAACAATGTAACAGGGAATAACCAAGAGGGAAAAGCAGAATTTTCAGCTACTTCTAAAATAATGGGTCTGGGAAGGTTTTTCTGAGGAGTTACAATTAAGTGATACTTGAAGGATAAAAAGGAGGTAGCCATGTGAATAGAGGACCAGTTAATGCATTCCTGGCACAGAAAAGCATGTGCAAAAGGCCCTACAAAGGAAAGAGCTTTTCATACTTGGGAATGATGAGGTGGCCAGTATGACTGGAACACAGCAAGTGAGAGGGATAATGGTGTTAGATGATGCAGGAGAGTTAGGTAGATAAAAAATAGAAGAAAGTCCAAAATAGCTGTGAATACTCCAATACCTAGAGGACTGCTAGAGGGAAAGTAGCCAGGAAAAAAAAAACAAAACACAAAAACAACAAAATTTAAAAAAAAAGTTTAATAAAGAATGTCAGCCATAAGCACTATGCTCTTTTAAGATCTGTCTATATGGGATGAAATTGAGAACGGCAACTCAAAAGATTAAATAGGAAGTTTAGAGGGCAGTGTGAATTTATGCTAATGGGAGAGGAACAACTCAGAAAAGGATGGTGAGAATGGTTCCACAACTGGAAGAATGTAATCAATGTCACTGAATTATACATGTAGAAATCGTTGAATTGTGTATGTCCTGCTGCATATATTCTCAACAACAGTAACAAAAATAAAGGGAATTATATTTTAAAAAAAACTATAAAAAGCATTTAATTTATGCTATTGTATTTCTTAACCTAAGAGTTTCTGGGTGGCACAAACAGTTAAGCGCCCAGCTACTAACCGAAAACTTGATGGTTCAAATCTAACCAGAGGTGCCTCAAAAGAAAGGTCTGATGATCTACTTCCAAAAGATCACAGCATTAAAAATTCTATGGAGGACAGTTCTACTCTCATACACATGGGCTTGATATGGTTTATTAATCTAGATGGTATATAAAGAGGTGTAATATTATTCTCTATACCTTTTTATATACTTGAACTTTATAATAATAGTAATTTCTTATTATATTAAAAATGTAGAAAGCAATAATGAGGTTAATAGATTATGAGAAGAAAAACTGTAATAGTTATATCAAACTAAAAAATGAAAAATTGGAAATGGAAGCCATTAATAGTATTAAATGAATCCAAACATAAAACAAACAAAAATACAAAACAAAAAAGAATTGAAAAGGTCAGTGAGGTAGAAAACAAATCAGGAAAGTGTGGTATCAAGGAAGCCTAAAGAAGAAAGTGTTCTAGAAAGTAAGGTGTGGTCAACTATACTGCTGAGCAGCTGGTAAAATGAGAATATATATGTAGTCAATAGATTTAGTAATAAAAACAGTTGCAGGCCAGATTGTATAGAATGAAGAGCTTATTGGAAAGTGCAGACATGGTAACAATGAGTGTAAAGAACTAATTAAAGTTCTTTATGAAGATAAGCTGAAAAATATACATGAAAGAGGATGCGGTGTTGACCCCCTACAATGGAATCTTATGGCATGTTTGAAGGTTAAGATGAATCTAATAGAGGCGATGTCTCATACGAGAGATGATAAGAAGATAGGAAAAAATGACAAGAAGGGTTAGGAGAGAGAAAACAACTGGAGGGACTAGCTTTTTAAAATGAGCAGGAACTTGTTTCTACAATGATAGAAAGAAAGGTAGAAAAGATGGCTATAGCCATAATACATATTTAGATTTGGTAGTGGGAATAAAAAGAAGTTCTACTTTGAAGATTTCTATTTTTTTCATGAAATAGAAAGCAAGATAATCAGCTGAAGGGACAGGGGAAGATGGTATGGAAAATTTGACAATGCAGCAGAGAAGGTATCAAAGAGCTGTTGTTGTTGTTAGATGCCATCAAGTCAGTTCTGACTCATAGCTACCCTATGTACAAAAAAAAGAAACATTGCCCAGTCCTGCACCATCCTCACAATCGTTGCTATGCTTGAGCCCATAGTTGGAGCCACTGTGTCAATCTATCTTGTTGAGGGTCTTCCTCTTTTTCACTGCTCCTCTACTTTACCAAACATGATGTCCTTCTCCAGGGACTAATCCCCCCTGATAACATGTCCAAAGTATGTGAGACATAGTCTCACCATCCTTGCTTCTAAGGAGTACTCTGGTTGTACTTCTTCTAAGGCAAATTTGTTCGTTCTTTTGGCACTCCATGGTATATTCAATATTCTTCCCCAACACCACAATTCAAAGGTATCAATTCTTCTTCCTTCTTCCTTATTCATCGTCCAGCATTCGCATGCGTACGAGGCAATTGAGAACACTATGGCTTGGGTCAGAAGAACCTTAGTCTTCAAGGTGACATCGTTGCTTTTCAACACTTTAAAGAGGTCTTTTGCAGCAGATTTGCGCGATGCAATGCATCTTTTCATTTCTTGACTGCTGCTTCCGTGGCTGTTGACTGTAGATCCAAGTAAAATGAAATCCTTGGCAACTTTAATCTTTTCTCTGTTTATCATGATATTACTTATTGGTCGAGTGGTGAGGATTTTTGTTTTTTTATGTTGAGGTGTAATTCATACTGAAGTCTGTGGTCTTTGATCTTCATCAGTAAGTGCTTCAAGTCCTCTTCACTTTCAGCAAGCAAGGTTGTGTCATCTGCATAACGCAGTTTGTTAATGTGTCTTCCTCCAATCTTGATGCCCGTTCTTCATAGAGTTGAGTTTCTCAGATTATTTGCTCAATATACAGGTTGAATAGGTATGCTGAAAGGATACAACCCTGACACATACCTTTCCTGACTTTAAACTATGCGGTATCACCTTGCTGTGTTCAAAAGACTGCCTCTTGATCTATGTACAGGTTCCTCATGAGCACAATTAAGTGTTCTGGAATTCCCATTCTTCACAGTGTTATCTATAATTTGTTATGATCCACACAGTCGAATGCCTTTGCATAGTCAATAAAGCACAGGTAAACATCTTTCTGGTATTCTCTGCTTTCAGCCAGGATCCATCTAACACCAGCAATGATATCCCTGGTTCCGCATCCTCTTCTGAATCCAGCTTGAATTTGTGGCAGTTCCCTATTGATACATTGCTGCAGCCACTTCTGAATGATCTTCAGCAAAATTTTATTTGTGTAGGATATTAATGATACTGTTTGATAATTTCTGCATTCAGTTGGATCACCTTTCTTTGGAAGAGGCATAAATATGGATCTCTTCCAGTCAGTTGGCCAGGTAGCTGTCTTCCAAATTTCTTGGCATAGATGAGTGAGAGCTTTTAGTGCTGCATCTGTTTGTTGAAACATCTTAATTGATATTCCGTCAATCCCTAGAGACTTGTTTTTCACCAATGCCTTCAGTGCAGCTTGGACTTCTTCCTTCAGTACCATCAGTTCCTGATCATATGTTACACCTCCCGAATGGTTGAATGTTGACCAATTCTTTTCCGTATAATGACTCTGTGTATTCCTTCCATCTTCTTGTGATGCTTCCTGCATCGTTTAATATTTTCCTGTGCAATCCTTCATTATTGCAACTCATGGCTTGAGTTTTTTCTTCAGTTCTTTCAGCTTGAGAAATGCCAAGCGTGTTCTTCCCTTTTGGTTTACTATCTCCAGCTCTTTGCACATGTCATTACAATACTTTACTTTGTCTTCTTGAGCCGTCCTTTGAAATCTTCTGTTCAGTTCTTTCACTTTATCTTCTTATTTTTGCTTTAGCTACCTAACATTCAAGAGCAAGTTTCAGTCTCTTCCGACATCCATTTTGGCCTTTTCTTTCCTGTCTTTTCAATGACCTCTTGCTTTCTTCATGTATGATGTCCCTGATGTCATTCTACAATTCATCTGGTCTTCAGTCATTAGTGTTTAGTGTGTCAAACCTATTCTTGAGATGGTCTCTAAATTCAGGTGGGATATACTCAAGGTCATACTTTGGCTCTCGTGGAGTTCTTCTAATTTTCTTCAGTTTTAACTTGAACTTGCATATGAGCAATTGATGGTCTGTTCTGCAGATGGCCCCTGGCCTTGTTCTGACTGATGAGATCGAGCTTTTCCATTGTCTCTTTCCACAGATGTAATCAATTTGATTCCTGTGTATTCCATTAGGCAAGGTCCACGTGTATAGTAGCCATTTATGTTGTTGAAAAAAGGTATCTGCAATGAAGCCATTCATCTTGCAGAATTCTATCATGCGATCTCCTGCATCGTTTCTATCACCTAGGCCGTATTTTCCAACTACCGATCCTTCTTGTTTCCAACTCTCGCATTCTAATCACCAATAATTATCAGTGCATCTTGATTGCATGTTCAATCAATTTCAGACTGCAGACGTTGGTAAAAATCTTCAATTTCTTCATCTTTGGCCTTAGTGGTTGGTGCGTAAGTTTAATTAACAGTCGTATTAACTGGTCTTCCTTGTAGGCATATGGATATCATGCTATCACTGACAGCGTTGTACTTTAGGATAGATCTTAAAATGTTCTTTTTGATGATGAATGCAACATTATTTTTCAAGCTGTCATTCCCGGCATAGTAGACCATATGAATGTCCGATTCAAAATGGCCAATACCAGTCATTTCAGCTCACTAATGCCTAGGATATCGATGTTTATGCATTCCATTTCATTTCTGAGGATTTCCAATCTTCCTAGATTCATACTTCATACATTCCATGTTCCAATTATTAATGGATGTTTGCAGCTGTTTCTTCTCATTCTGAGTCATGCCACATCAGCAAATGAAAGTCCTGAAAGCTTGACTCCATTCACATCATTAACATAGACACTACTTTGAGGAGGCAGCTCTTCCCCAGTTGTCTTTTGAGTGCTTCCAACCTCGGGGCTCATCTTCCGGCATTGTATCAGACAATGTTCCGCTGCTATTCATAAAGTTTTCACTGGCTAATTCTTTTCAGAAGCAGACCTCCAGGTCCTTCTTCCTAGTCTATCTTAGTCTGGAAACTCAGCTGAAACTTGTCCACGATGGGTGACCCTGCTGGCATTTGAGTACTGGTGGCATAGCTTCCAGGATCAAAGCAACACACAAGCCCCCACAGTACGACAAACTGACAGACACATGGGGGATCAAAGAGTAGTATTAGAAAACAGGAAAGCAAATTTACTAGGGAAAAGTAGAAGGCAATGATGAGTATACAGTTGAGGTTTGTGGTCATGATTCTGAAACAAAACCACTAACACTTGTGTGATTATCTTGAAAAATGTTGAGCAAGTCAGGTTCAAGTATGGAAACACTGATAGTTGGATTCAATCATGCCTGGAGTTTTTCTGGCAGAGTATGACAGATGGAGAGAGGGACAAGAGAGCTTAAGGTAAAGGAACAATTGGATGATAGACCATGAAATCTGAACTGGACAAGAAAAAAGCAGAGACGGTAAGGAAGTGATGGACAGGAAAAAGCAGTAGCATCAGTAAATTGTAGATCTGGATAAGACTGAAAAATTGTTGCAGAGGGGTAAGTGATCTAGAACAATAGACAGTTCTGGCCATAAACCAAAAAAAAAAACAACACCAAATCTACTGTCATCAAGTCAATAGCAACCCTACAGGACAGCGAACTGCCTCATAGGGTTTCCAAGAAGCGGCTGGTGGATTCAAACTGCCAACCTTTTGGGCCATATATCCATCTTTTGGGCCATATAGCCATATAAATGAAAAGCACTGCCATCTATCTATTCAAGCCTAAAACCTAGAAATTGTTCTTAATTCCCTCTTCTCCCTTACCTTCCTCATTCAATTAACCAGTAATACCTATGGATTTTCCAATAAGAAAGATCTGTTTTCAAATCAAATCAAATTATGTTAGACTATGAATCTACCCCTTCTGCTCAAACAAGATTAGATAAAATTCTGTTATCTATACTTATGAATGTCTAAACGACAACATTCTAATTCCTAATTCACTTGGCACATTACATGCCTTATTTTCCCAGGCGTCCCTGATGCATTTGACACACCTAGTACCTATCTTCTTGTAACTTTCTCTTCATTAAATTCCATGGAAAAACGCTCTTATAGATCTACTCATGCCTCTCTGCTGTTGCCACTCAGCATCACTCATGGGTTTTTCCTATTACACTCATTTTTCGTATGTGAGTGTTCTCTAAATGTCTATCTTTTATCCACTATTTCCGCTCTTGTGTATACTCTTCCTTAAGGATCTCACCCACTTTCATGGATCTTCTTATTGAAGCTGGCAAAAGAATTGGGAAATAACAGGAAGAGCAAGGAAAAAATATCAAATACATGGAAACTGACTAACACTTTGGTTAAGAACCACTGAGTGACTGAAGAAATCAAAGATGATATTAAAAAAAAAAATTCCTAGAATCAAACGAGAATGAAAACACAATATACCCAAACCTCTGGGACACAGCAAAAGGAGTTCTCAGACGGTAATTTATAGCTATAAACGCACACACATCAAAAAAAAGGGGCAATAATCAAAGCATTAACCCTATAACTTGAACAAATAGAAAGAGAGAAGCAACAGAAGCCCACAGTCACCAGAAGAAAGGAAATAATAAATACTAGAGCAGAAATAAATGAAACAGAGAACAGAAAAACAATAGAATCGACAAGACTAGAAACTGGTTCTTTGAAAGGATCAATAAAATTGACAAACCATTGGCCAAACTGACAAAAGAAAAACGGAGAAAATGCAAATAATCTAAATAAAAAATGAGACGGGTGACATTAGAATGGAACCAACTGAACTAAAAATGATCATAACAGAATACAACGAAAAACTGTACTCCAATAAATTTGAAAGCAGAGAGGAAATGGACAAATTTCTAGAAATACACTACCTACCTAAACTAACACAGGCTGAAGTAGAAAGTCTGAAAAGACCCATAACAGAAGAAGAAATTGATAAGGTAATAAAACAACTCCCAGCTAAAAAAAGCCCTGGCCCAGACAGATTCACTGGAGAATTCTACCAAACATTCAGAGAAGAGCTCACACCAATACTACTGAAACTACTTCAGCACACAGAAAAGGAAAGAATTCTCCCAAACTCATTCTATGAAGCCAGTATAACACTGATACCAAAGCCAGGCAAAGATATCACCAAAAAAGAAAACTATAAACCAATATCCCTCATGCATATAGATGCAAAAATTCTCAACAAAATTCTAGTCAATAGAATTCAACAACATATCAAAAAATAATACATCATGACCAAGTGGGATTCATACCAAGTATGCAAGGATGTTCAACATTAGAAAATCAATCAATGTAATCCACCACATAAATAAAAGAACCACATGGTCATCTCAATCAATGCAGAAAAAGCATTTGATAAAGTCCAACACTGATTCCTGATAAAAACTCTCAGCAAAATAGGAATAGAAGGGAAATTCCTCAAAATAATAGAGGGCATTTACATAAAATCAACAGCCAACATTAGCCTCAATGGGGGGAGACTGAAAACATTCCCCTTGAAAATGGGAACTAGACAAGGATGCCCTTTATAACCATTCTTATTTAACATTGTATTGGAAATTCTAGCTAGAGCAATTGGGCAAGAAAAGGAAATAAAGGGCATAGAAATTGGCAAGAAAGAAGTAAAGCTATCCCTATTCACAGATAATATGATCCTATACACAGAAATCCCAAAGACTCCACAAGAAAGCTACTGAAATTAACAGAAGGATTCAGCAAAGTAGCAGGATATAAGATCAAGACACACATATCAGTCTGATTCCTCTACACCAAAAAAGAGAACCTTGAAAAGGAAATCAGGAAAACGATACCATTTACAGTGGCAGTCCCTACTCCCTGCCCCCAAAATAGAATAAATCTACCAGGGATGTAAAATACTTATATGAAGATAATTACAAACACTACTGCAAGAAGCAAAAAAAAAAAAAAAAAGACCTTCATAAATGGAAAAACATACCATGCTCATGGATAGTTAAGACTTAACATTGTGAAAATATCAATACTACTTGTCACAGGCTGGGTTCTCTAGAGAAGCAAAGCCAGTGAAGCGTGTGTATATGTATGTATATATATATATACACACACACACACACATACACATATATGTATATGTTATACATACAGAGAGAGAGGTTTATCTGAAGGAAATGGCTCAGAAGGTTGTATAAGCTGGCAAGTCCCAAGTCCATAGGTCAGGAGGCAGGTGTCATGCTGGAGGGTTCTCCTGACTCACATAGTTGCAGGGGCTGACAAACCCAAGATCCACAGGTCTGATGGCAGGCAGCTGGCTCACGGCTGTGAAGGCTGATAAATTCAAGATCAGCAGGTAATACGGCAGGCTGCTGCACCAGGTCCCAAGAACTGGAGGTCGAATGCTGACAAGCTGAATGCAGGATCCAGAGCAAAGCAAAAGCTACCTAGCTTTGTCAGAAACTCCATATATACTGGATATAGGCCACACTTCCAAGAAACTCTCTTTCAACTAACTGGTTATTCACAGCAGATCCCATCATGAAGGTGATTATATTAAATCAAATCTCATCATGGAAGTAACTACATCATTATACAACTGCAAAACTACATCATAACTGCCAAAACCACTGACAATCATGGCCCAGCCAAGCTGACACACAACCTTAACAATCACGCTACCCAAAGTGATTTACAGATATAATGCAATCCCAATCCAAATTCCAACAGCAAAACTAATCACAGTCTTTATATGGAAAGAGGCCACGGATAAGTAAAGCATTATTAAAGAAGAACAAAGGAGGAGGCTTCACACTACCTGATCTTAGAATCTACTACACAGTCATGATAGTCAAAACAGCCTGGTAGTGATACACTGACAGACACATAGACCAATGGAACAGAACTGAGAACCCAGAAATAAATCCATCCACCTATGAACAGCTTATCTTCAACAAAGGGACAAAGTCCATTAAATGTGGGAAGAGACAATCTCTAACAAATGGTGCTGGCAAAACTATATGTCTATCTGTAGAAAAATGAAAGAGGACCCACACTCTATACCATACACAAAAACTAACTCAAAATGGATCAAAGACCTAAATATAAAACTTACAACTATAAACATCATGGAAGAAAACATAGGGACAACCCTAGAAGCCCTAATATATGGCATAAGTAGTATACCAACCATAAGTAAAAATGCACAAACAGCAGAATATAAACTAGATGCATGTGATCGCTGAAAAATTAAAACACTTATGCTCATCAAAAGACTTCTCCGAAGAGTAAAAAGAGAACCTACAGACTGGGAAAAAAATTTTCGGCTACAATATATCTACCAAGGGGTTAATCTCTAAAATTTATAAAAAAACTTCAACACCTTAAGCCAAAAAGACAAACTATGCAGTTGAAAAATGGGCAAAGGATATGAAGAGACATTTCATCAAAGAAGACATTCAGGAGGCTAACAAACCCATGAAGAAATGCTTGCGATTATTAGCTATTAAAGAGATGCAAATTAAAACTACAATGAGATACCGTCTCACCAGCCATCAATGGCACTATTTAAAAAAACAGAAAACAAATGCTGGTATGGCTGTGGGGAGATTGGAACTCTTATACACTGCTGGTGGGAATGTAAAATGTATAACCACTATGGAAATGATATGGCGCTTCCTTACAAAGCTATAAATACCATACAATCCAGCAAACCCACTCCTAGGTATATATCCTACAGAAATAAGAGCTATGACATGAATAGACATATGCACACTCATGTTCATTGCAGCATTATTCACAAGAGCAAAAAGATGGAAATAACCTAAGTGCCCATCACTGGATGAATGGATAAACTGTGGTACATACACACAAGGGAATATTACACGACGACAAAGAATAACGACGAATCTGTGAAACATCTCTCAACACGGATGAATTTGGAGGACATTATGCAGAGTAAATAAGCCAATCACAAAAGGACAAATAATTGTATGAGACCACTATTAAAAAAAAAAAGAAAACGTTTACACACAGGAATAGAGTAAGAGAGGGTAAATTACTAAATAGATAGAAGACACATGGTAACACTGGTGAAGGGAAAAGCAGTACACTATTTGGGAGAAGTCAGCAAAACATGACCAAGGCAAAGGAAGACACTGAGAGGAACACAAAAACAAAGGGCAACTATGGCAATTACTATAATATAGACAACTCTGCAACAACAGTATCAACAAACAATAATTTACAAAGGAATACACAGGTAGATAGGTATGCTAAAGAGGCATGGGAGGATGTAAGTGACTGCACCCACCTGAAGATATACGTTAGGTTGTAGCTATCTCCACATACATATTTGTAGATGTTGCATGTATACTAATACAGACAACAGAACACACAAGTGGCACAATCATGGAAACGTCTTATGTACAACTAAACTCCTCCTGGGACAAAGATACTAGGCTTGAAGTCTAAGGACCATAGACTCGGGGCACATCTATGTCAACTGGCATAACATGGTGCATAAAAACAATGTTCTACATCTTACTTTGGTGAGTAGCATCTGAGGTCTTAAAAGCTTGTGAGTAGCCATCTAAGACATAACTAGTGGTCTCTTCCCATCTGGAGTAAAAGAAAGTGAAAAAAACCAAAGACTTAAGGGAGCAATTAGTCCAAATGACTAACGGACTATATGCACCATAGCTTCCATGAACCCAAGACCAGAAGAACTAGATGGTGCTCGACTACCACTACCAATCATAACAGAGGGTACCGGACAGAGCGGGAGAAAAATGTAGAACAAAAAAATCAAGTTCATAAAAAAAGACCAGACTTACTGACCTGATAGAGACTGAAGGAACCCCCAAAACTGTGGCCCTAAAACACATCCCTCTGACTTGGAACTGCAGTCATTCCTGGAAACCACCTTCCAGCCAAGCAAAAGGCAGGTCTATAAAATAAACAATAACACCCAAAAAGAACGTGCTCCATAGAACAATTATATGAGACCAAAGGGAAACAACTGCCTCAAAGCAAAAATGAGAAGGCAGGAAGGGGTAGGAAAACCAGATGAAATAAAACAGGGAGCCTGGGCAGAAATGGGGAGAATGCTGACACCATGTGGGGATTGCAACCAATGTCACAGAACACGTTGTACACAATTTGTTGAATGGGGAACTAATCTGCTCTGTAAACTTTCACCTAAAGCACAATAAACTATTAAAAAAAAAAAAAAAAGGGGGAAAATACTCCAAAAGATATCTACGTATTACTTTAGAAAGCATTTAACTGAAGAGTTAAAGGTGGGAAGCAGATAATTATAGGTCTAGAAGTAGATGAGTGATAAAGATGTAGAATCAGGAAGATCCTTAGTCTTTTCAGCAGACTGGATGACAAGAGAAGGAACAGACAGCTACAGTAAGGTCAAGATAAGGCTGGCACTAGAGAGTTAACTGAGGTTGGGTGTCATGAATTTATACTGACACCGATATGCAAGATTAATGCTCATTTTCCCTGGTGTAGAAGTACAGAAAGTACATTGTAGCACTGATACAAGAAGTTGTCTCCTAGGCAAGGAGGACTCTAGAGAGCTTAGAAAAAAGGAATGAAGGATGGGAAGGTTAATACTTGTAGGAGTTAAAACTGAAGAAGCGAGAGAATAAAATTTAATGGGGCTTAAACTGTGATCACTGTCTAGAGTTTATAGCAATGGACAGCACAAAGTGTTTAATAGCTCAAATACTTGGCTATAAACTGTGTAGCTAAGGGCCCCAGCTCTATTTGGTCTGTTGTTGTTGTTGTTGTTAGGTGCCGTCAAGTTGGTTCCGACTCATAGCGACTCTATGCACCACAGAACGAAACACTGCCCGGTCCTGCGCCATGCTCACAATTGCTGTTATGCTTGAGGCCATTGTTGCAGCCACTGTGTCAATCCATCTCGTTAAGGGTCTTCCTCGTTTTCGCTGACCCTCTACTTTACCAAGCATGATGTCCTTCTCCAGGGACCGATCCTGATAACCTATTTGGTCTGGTTTCAGTAAATGCTGTCTTATAGGAAGAGAGAATTGGCACGATGTTGCTAGAATCTCTTCAATGGCCGTCCTACCTAGTCATAAAACCTTCTAATCGCCTTCATCTTTGAGAAGCAAGATAGCACACTGGTTAAAGACACAGACTGTAGAACCAAACTGAATGGGTTTGAACCATATGTAAGTTACTTAACTTCTAATCCTCGATTTTTAAATGGACATAGTAACAGAACCTACCATGTAGGATTTTTGTGAGGATTAAACAAGATAATACGTGTAAAGTACTTACCATAGTGTCAGTACATAACTGCCCGATAAACATTAGATAGTTTTGATTTTCTGCAGTATCTATATAGTGTTTGCAGAATAAAATCTAGTTTTCATATAGGGTTGCTATGAGTCGGAATCGACTTGACAGCAACGGGTTTGCTTTCTTTTGGTGTTTCATTTGGCATAGAAAGTTCATAAATGGCCAACTACTGCATACTTGACTAACCTCATCTGTTACTTCTACTTCTGTACCTTGCATACTTTATGGTCCAAGCAACGAGTTTTTTGGTTTATTATTTACCTGACTCTTTTCATTGTTTTTCTCTAGTTAGAAAGATTTATAGATTTTCCACAAAATAATAGAGAATTGTCTCTTCTCTTACCTATTAAAGGAAAGATTGATCATTTGTAGTCTTATCAATGATTCCATTTCTTCAGGCAAAGAGTTTAAAAAATTGTTTCTAAATTGGGGAAAAAATAGAGGATTTAGAAAGTTTGAAAATTTTTGTAATTTTAATTCATTATTAAAATATTACACAGATATGTGTACTACTGTTTCATGAGAAACTATTTGTTCTGTAAGCCTTCACCTGAAGTACAGTAAATATATATATATATATATATATATATTACACAGAAAAAACAAATTATTTAGATTGGTTTTTCAATCCTTGATCTGAACTCATTAAGGCTGAATCCTGAGAATTCTGAATAGGTCAGCTGCCTCAGGAATTTGATTAGCGTGCCAAGTCCTTTACAATACCAATATGCAACCAACTGGTAATGCAACCAACTCTTTAACAGTATATTTAACAAGGTAGAGACTGTAAACAAATCTCATATCTCCTTCAAATTGGCTCAGCAATACTCCTAAGACAGGGCCCTTTAAATTATGTCTATAATACCAGATTAAATATTCAATTGGTGTTAGTGTGTATGTCTCACATACAAACATGAAATTCTACTCCAAGAAGAAGTTCTAAATTACAGGGAAAAAAAATGAAACAGGCAGTACAACTATCTAATAATAGAATATATTTGTGAGAAAATTGCCAACTGGATGGCTACTTATAAAGGAAACCTTTTTAACAACTGAATAATTTAACCTATTGCTTTGGGTTCAGAGATCAAGTCTAACATGCAAGAGTCTATTTTCTACAGTGCAATGTATGTTTTTTTACTTTTCTCTGCTTTGTTTTCGTTATTATCCTTAAGTGGTGTTGAATCACCTACTGCTGGTTTCTATCCTTTTCCTTGAGATTTCAAACCTACTAATAATAGACATGTAAGCAGATTTTGATCACTAAATTAGAAACTCCCAGGTATAGTTATGGACAGAGGCCTGCATATTCAGAAAGAGAGGAGACTGGGACAACAGGAAATAAAGCAGCAGAAATGGAGACATGGATTCATCTTCTCTGCTCCATTAATACTGAACTAAAATGTGGTTTTACACTGCTTTGTCAGTATAGTTGCCACCTGAAAACAAGCACTTTTGTATTAGCAGGAGCAGGGTATTAGTAGATTTGCTTTAATTCCATAAGTAAAAAAAAATTTGTCTTTACAGGAGAAACAAATCCTTAGCTTATTGTCATTTGACTATTATTTAAACAGAGGCACGAGGAGTTATACTTTAAATAAACTAAAAACACACCTAGTAACGGTATGTAAGTACTACGAAGCCCACGCATTAGAGATATCGTTTACACATAAAATTTTAAAGCCCAAGCAAACAAATGACTCTAACCCTGAGACAAATACTATTACCTTTGAGCTGTGAAATGTCTGATCCTGTCACTTCAACTTGGATATAGTTAAATTAAACCTCCTATTATGTCTGCAGGGCCTTAAACACAAATTCCTTTCTTTCTCTTGCCCCTCATGGTGTTCTTCTTCTATTCTTCTGAACTTGCATGTGTAATGTAATATTTTGAAACTAGTACATTCTTTAAAGAGAAGCCATGTAAGCTGTTGGTCCAGCAAAGGGTTGTGATAGTTTTATCCTATTCACTTTCAGGAAAGAAACAGCATGAAACAAACATGTTCTTTAAGGATACATCACTTAAATAGCACAAAACATAAGGAATAATATTATTCCCTTATTCTAAAGTAACCATATCAGTTACTGAGCTACAACTATATAACATACTACTGCCATTTGCAGCTTTAACACTCAAAATGTGAACTATTTGTAATTTACCCTAAATGCTTAAGACGTGTTTATCTGTAATTTTGCTTAGGCATGAATGTGTTAGTATTTTCTAATATTTTATATAATTTTATGTCTCCTTATCACATAACTTGTAAACTGCTTATACTTGATAGATGTCTGATTAAAATACTTCTTAAATGCTCAATGTTACATTTCTCCTGAAATATTATTAATAAAGACTAGTTTCTGTATTTACATAGGAAAATATGAGGGAAAGAGCAAAAGTTAGGCAAACTCAAAGACAAGTTACAATGAAAAAAGTTAAGTGATAGTATCAGTAAATACCTGAGATCTAAAAAAGTCAATTTTTGAAGCATACATAATTCCAAGGAAATAAAAGAAAGCTTATTAAAACTGAGGTTGACATCGGAAACCATTTCCTTCAGTTCCACAATCCTGAAACAAATACAATTTTAAGATGTTAGCACTTAAACTCACTGTCAGAACTTCAAATCTACAAGCAGACCATAAGGGGAAAAATCCTATATTCCGCTATTTTACATTTTCTGTAACTTTTACTTTTTCCACAAAAATGCCACTAAGGTTCTTTAAACAAAATAGCCTTACTATTATTTGTTCAAAAGTTTCTTTTGATCCTAAATATATATTGAAATTTGATTTAAAAAAAAAGAAACCAACAACAACACTATATTTAAACCAACTATGGCACAAAGGAAAAAAAATCTAGCTAATGTTTATAATTAATTCTGTTAATGACTTAAAGCCATAAAATAAATTGTTAGACATATATCCTGTAACATGTCTCTACTTAAGACTATATAATACCATGTATATCTAGGTACTTCTAAAATATTTTTTAGTCATTATGATATGACCAACCTTTTCAAAGTATAGTATTTGCTATCCAAATTATTATTACATTTAAGTATGACTAGATTTGGCAAATGTCACCACTAAGCAGATTATGTTAAAGACTTAAAGAAGAAGTAAATGAGTCCCTGGGTGGTGCAAATGGTTCATACCCTTGGCTACTAAATGACAGGTTGGAGGTTTGAATCCACCCAAAGGCACCTTGGAAGAAAGTTCTGACAATCTACTTCTGAAAAATCATCCACTGAAAACCCTATGGAGCACAGTTCTATTCTGGCACATGTGGGGTTGCCATGAATTGGAATCAACTTGAGGACTTTTTTTTTTTTTAAAGCCTGTTATGGTTAAGGCTATGTGTCAACTTGACTGGGCCATGATTCTCAGTGGTATGGCAGTCGTATGATGTTGTGACCACTTCCATGATGAGATCTGATACAACATGATCACCTCCTCCATGATGGGATCTGCTGTGAGTAGCCAATCAGTTGAAAGGGAGTTTCCCTCAGCACGTAGCCTGTGTCCAATATAAGTGAACATTCTGGCAAAGCTTGTGGGCTTTTGCTCATTGTGGATCCTGCAGCTGGCTCCTGTTTGTCTGACCTCTGGTTTTTGGGACTTGAGCTAGCAGCTTACTTACAGTCTTGCCTGCCGATCTTGGGATTCATTGATCTTTGCTGCCTGTGAGCAAGAGCCCTGCTCTCTGACCTGCTGATATTTGGTTCACCAGGCCCTGCGGCTACATGAGTCAGGAGACACCTCTATCCTGACCCAAGGATTTTCCAGCCTCTACAACCGTGTGAGCCATTTCCTTGATATAAACTTCTCTCTATATGTATTTATAAAATTCACTGGTTTTGCTTCTCTAGAGAACCCAGCCTAAGACAATGCCTAATCAAGCTTAGTAGCATTAAGAATGTTATTAACTATGAGAACAAGAAATGCTAATATCTGAGTTGCTAAGAAATGAAAATCAAATTATAAAAGTAAATCTTTTTTAGTCTATTGCATTAGCAAAGAAAAAGAGAAAGAATATCAAATACTGTGCTGCAGAAGATGGCAATAAAAGACACAGTGAGTTTATATAATCAATAAAACTTTCTTGGAAACCTTTTGGATATGTGTATCAAGAGCCATACCCTTTGACTTAGTAATTCTTCTGGAAATCTAGCCTAAAGAAACAATATAAAATACAGGGAAGACTTTATTGCCATAATCAACTTTATGGTATATAATTAAATTAGATTTTAAAAGTAGTGCTTAAAAAGGGGGGAAATACTCTAGACAAACAAGTGAAGAAACGAAATTTTATGTGTGGTATAATACCAGTAGGGAATACCTTCAAGTAAAATATGCCACAAAGTTAATAAAATAACTCAATGATGTAATTACAAATGATGATTCCCTTCATATAGTCCAAATTTTTTAATGAATAAGTACTATTTTATAATCAGAAAATAATATGGTGAAAAGTACAACTTGGGAAACAAAAATTTAAGAAAGAGGAAAAGTTGTTTAGAAACTCTCTGGCAAGGTATTTCTTGAATATCTTCTTTGGCTTCCTAACTTGCTAGAAATATGGTGTAATAGCTATGGTAACAGAATAACAAATCGTTTAGCATGAGAAGAACCAGACTGCAGGAATGAAAAAGTAAGTAATAAAGTAAATAGCAATGTCTCTTAAGATTTCTATCCTCTTTCCCAACTAGCTTCTGGACCTAATTATGTGAGAAAACCTCAAGGAATTTCAGAAAAGGTCCGGTCATAAATACTTGTTCCAAGTTATGGTAATTACAAATGTCCAGAGGCGTTAAGTCATTTTCAAAGAGACTAGGTACTTTTTAAGATGATCCTGGATATCTGGTTTGATACAGGATCCCCGAAAGCAAAATTATCTGAGAGCAAATCTAAATAGTTAACCATTCTACCAAATATCCTCTAAGCCCAGAGAACTAGGAGATGGACTAGATCTCCTTTTGCAATGGAATCTCTTAAAGTCATCATCTTTCAAGATCTACGTTCCCCAAACTATGCTCTATAAGATGGAAAGCAAACTATAGTTTGTCTGATTTTTTAAAATTTTAGACATCTAAATATTTTTGCTGGTACTCAGATGAAATCTATTTTTTTCTAACACATCACCCTCCTCCTCCTTCCCCTCATCTTTTTTTTTTTTTTTCCAAGTATTTAAGTGCTTACAAAGGACTAAACTGGTTACAGTGGAGTGGACTCCAACTCATGGTGACTCCACATGTATCAGAGTAGAACTGTGCTCCACAGGGTCTTTGATGGCTGATTTTTTGGAAGTAGATCACCAGGCCTTTCTTCTGAGGCACCTCTGGGTAGACTGGAAGCACTGGCACTAGTTAAATGTTTTATCTGAATTATGTCATTTAATTTAACTCTTATTAATGAGTACTATTAGCATCTCTACTTCACAAGTGAAGAAACTAATAGCAGCTACTTAACCACACAGCCTGTAGATCTGGGATACAGACACAAGCAATTGACTCTAGTGCCCAAGTTCTTTATCATTATCCTATCCTATCTCACATACTGTTGTTTCAATTGCAAGGCAAAATTTTGCTATAATTACCATCAACAAAGATTTATTAAATAGTAAAAGGTATAATGCAAACTACTGGTCACTGCAAGTGAAGAACCCTTTTCTGGGAAGAAACTATTAACAAGGTTCAGTTAAAAAAATTTTTTTTTCTGTTTTGCTTTTATTATCAGTCGAAAAATTCAGTGACTTGACAATTTGTTAACATAAAATCAAAAATAAAATTTCTTATTAATCCACATAGACCTGGTTCTGGACAGTCTTTTAAAATTTTTCCTCTAAAACTTAATTACATGGGGAGAAAATAATATTTTTAATATTCTAATATCTATTTCCCAAGTTAAAAGTATAAAAGAAAAAGAAACATATACTTTCTTTATAACTACATACCAACTAGAACAAATGTTAAAATTGTATCAAGAAATACTTAATGACATTTGTCAAATCCCTCTAATATTCATAATGCAAGAAATTCTGCACATATTCAAAATTTAAAAACTATGGAAAATAATTATTATTGCAACTAAGATTCAAATACAATTGAGAATGAGTCACAACTTAATAGAAATGGTGTCATCAACAGTTCCTACCTTTTCGGAATTTCACATAGCTGATTCTTACTGAAGTTGATGGATGTGATAATGTTGCTTTTTACTGCATCAAACACTTCATCAGGAATCTGAGTTGTTTGTTTATCACTAAATGAAAAGTGGTTTAAAATGCATCATTTTCAGCAGTTCAGAAAGAGAGGATTATTAGTTTGTAAAGGTCTTTAAAGATTTTATAAGGTAACTTTTCAAAGCAGTTGAATTATTATTAAGTTTGATAAGAATGCCATACAAACCTGCCAAACCACAACATGTTCACCGTTAAGAATTCAGACAACATACTGTGCCATAACACATTGTGCCACAACTTCTTGGCATTCAAAGATGTCTAGAAGTAATACAGTAAATGGACACCCCATCCCTCTATCTCTGAGTAGGACAAATCTATACTTTTAGAAGCTGAATGTTGCCCTTTTTTGGTAAAAACCTTTTAAAGAGATTATTAGTCAGTTTTGGGGGGTATAGAGTTTACTGCAAGATGACAATTTTTGACGGTTCAATATTACACCAAACTAAACCAATTTTCTCTAATAACCTAAGCCAATTTCTCCCTTATTTAATACTTAACAAGGTAGACGGAGTAATGGACTGAGATTAAACTATTCCTGGCTCTGCAATTAAAGAGCTTTGTAATATATCTTCCCTGAACCTTATTTCTGTGAAATTAGAATCTAAATTTATACCACATTTTTTGCAAATGTAAATATAAATAAATCTCTTCCTGTTAAAATTTTCAGTAATATTTTCAATAAAATATAAATTTAATCTTACACAAAAGTATAACCGAACTCTGACATTTGCAGATATAACATTTTTTTTTCACACACTGTATCTTTATTTCTTTCTACCTAAATGAGTCAGCAACTGGTTGACTGTAAAATCCTGGCTTGGTTTGTTCAAAAGAATGACTAAACTCAGTACGTAAATTACACTTTAGAGTGGATATGGGCGGGTTTGAACGCACACTTGCCACAACCCCCACAAACATGCGTACCTTCAACCCACAATGCCAAATGGACACTGGCTGAAGGGTAAGTTTTATTTTTATGTACAGAAAAATCAGCTGTGTACATTTAGCCCAGTTTGGTGGTGAGTTCTTTGGCCTTTGCCTTTTCCAGCTTGGTAATGCGAGACACAGACTTGGGACCCAGGACGTTGTCTCCCCAGTGACATCGGATCTCATCGTATCTGTTGTTGTAGTTGGTCCGGATTGCTTCCACCAGCTTAGACAGAGCTCCTTTGTCTTCCGAGTTCATCTATGTGAAGGCTACAGTGGTGCAGGTCTTCCTGTGGACGAGCCATCCCAGTCTGGCCTTCCCCTTGATGATGCAGTAGGAAACCCCCATCTTACAACACAAGGCTGGCAGGAAGACAACCAGATTGATGGGGCCCATGTCGTGCGCAATCACCACCAGCTGGGCCTTCTTGTTCTCCACCAAGATGGTGACAGTATTGACCCTGGCTCGAAGGATAGGGGGGTCTCTTGGTGGGGACATTTCCTTTGACAGCAGCCTTCTTCTCAGCCCGGGCCAACAGCCTCTGCTTCTTCTCCTGCTTTGTTTCTGGTCTGTACTTGTGGGCCAGCTTCAGCAGCTGAGTAGCTGTCTGGCAGTCCAAGGCCTGGGTGAACTGGTTAATGGTGGGGGGCACTTTCAGCTGCTTGTGGAGGACAGCCTGCAGCCATTGCAGCCGGATGTAGTGGGGCCATTTGACAAAGTGGGTGAGGTCCTTTTGGTTGGATGTCCTGTCCGATGCCAAAATTCTTAGACCTTTTCTCAAACAGAAGATTTACCACCGTCTTGGCCTCCTGCTTCTTGACGACAGCAGGGGCCACGGCCACCTTCTTCCCCTTAGCCGTCTTTCCCTTTGGCATCTTGGGCAGATGGACGAGAGAGCATAACACTTTCTTGATGTTATAATAATCCTTACATTCTTTTTTATTTTTTTTCCTACAGTTTTTAATGCTCAACACAATGTCACCCACTATGGGGAAACATCAATCAAATGGCAAATCAATGACTATACGATTAAGAAAATAATATTACATATAATATGTAACATGAGAAAACTGCATAAGACAGGCAAAATAGTACAGATAGGCAAAAGGATTGTTTGCCAGGATTTCACAGTTATTATGCCTTCAAATTCTGCTTTAGGGCTCTATTTCCTGCAGTTCAGATGTAGCATTTTTATCTTTTCAATCAGAAATGATCAAGTCATGGGAAAATGATTTATGCTAATCAAACATGGAACATTCACGTTAATTTTAAAATTTAGTTGAAGGCATTTATGCTTCGAGACTGGGAATTAATCTGTATTTTAAATAGGATATGCCTTTTCAATTAAAGTCTCTGAGAAAAAACAAATTACAATAAATTTAGAATCAGAACAACCTAAGATGTATGGTTTGAGAGCTATCTTTATTATCCTTTTGTGATACCTATGTCTAAAAGGAGTAGGTAACTACAGAGTAGACAAGATTTACCTTAGGTGAAGGGAAGGACAGCACACACTACAGGGGAAGTCAGCACAACTGGACTAAACCAAAGCTAAGAAGTTTCCTGAATACAACAAAAATACTTTGAGGAACAAAGCAGCAGGGGCAGAGGTCTGGGGACCATGCTTTCAGGGGACATCTAGGTCAACTGGCATAACAAAGTTTATTAAGAAAATGTTCTGCATCCTACTTTGGTGAGTGGCGTCTGGGGTCTTAAAAGCTAGCAAGCGGCCATTTAAGGTGCATCAATCAGTCCCAACTCACCCGGAGTAAAGGAGAATGAAGAACACCAAAGTCACAAGGAAAATATCAGCCCAAGAGACAGAAAGTGCCACATAAACCAGAAAGACTGCATCAGCCTGAGAACAGAAGAACTGGATGGTGCCTGGCTACCACCAATGACCACCCTGACAGGGAACAGTGAGTCCCTGACGGAGCAGGAGAAAGGTGGGGTGCAGAACTCAAATTCTAGTAAGAAGACCAGACTTAATGGTCTGACTGAGACTGGAGGAACCCCAGAAAGCATGGCCCCCGGACTCTCTG
Source organism: Dugong dugon (assembly GCA_030035585.1). NCBI lineage: Eukaryota > Metazoa > Chordata > Mammalia > Sirenia > Dugongidae > Dugong > Dugong dugon. The sequence goes on from CM057462.1 coordinate 99,675,329, forward strand.
TCAACCCAGAACTAAAACAATTCCCAAGGCCAACTCTTCAGACAAAGACTGGACCGGACTGTGGGGCATAAAATGATACTCATGACGAGTATGCCTCTTAACTCAAGTAGATACATGAGACTAAATGGGCAGCTTCTGTCCAGAAGTGAGATGAGAAGGCAGAGAGGGTGAGAAGCTGGTTGAATGAACATGGGAAATCAGAGGTGGAAAGGAGGAGTGTGCTGTCACAGCATAGGGAGAGCAATTAGGGTCACATAACAATGTATGTATAAATTTTTATGTGAGAGACTGACTTGAATTGTAAACTTTCACTTAAACTACAACAATAAAAACAAACAAAAATTAAAATAAATAAAAGGAATAGGAATGGTTATCTCAAATAAAACTGGATTAATAAACTACTTCATAGACCACTTAGATGATTAAAAACAACAGCACATGTAAATCATCTAGTACAGTACCCAGAACAAAACAGAGTAAATAAATGGTATCCGTTCAGGGTAGAAGGAATGGTAGTCAAGGATGCAAATAATTCTAAACTCCACAAGGGCAAGAATCAACTTGGTCTCATCAGTGTACTTATGATGCCTAGCATAGAATTTGATAATTAGTAGGCTCCAAAAATATCTACTGAATAAGCAGATATATTATGTGGAAGATATGCCAAGCTGCCATACTCTACTGGAGGGAAGAGAATAAAAATATTAATACAGAGGGGTACTATTTTGTGTTAACAGTGTGGCAAAAGTAAGCTAGCTTAGTGATGTCTACATAGATGAGAGGGTAGCAGGCAAGAGGTGAAAACTATGTGAACAAAACACACCAGATCTGAAATTGAGACTGTATTCAGACTGCTGAGAAGGTGGCTCCTACTGGCACACCAAGGGTAAGAGGCCAGACACTAATGCTGGCCATGCAGATTCTTAAATAAATCTAGTCACTTACCTTAAGTTTGCATTCTTTTGTATTTTTGCTACAATACTCAGAAATGAGCAAATCACTACAAGAGCCTTGACAGTATCTGTTACTTTTATTATTGTTGCCTAAGAGAGCACTGAAGCAACACTCGAACACCACCTCCAATCTCTGCAAAGGCATCTTCTTTCCCCAATCCAATACACTTCCATGATACATAAAAGCTTTAGGTATTTGTCTTAATTTATATACTAATACCATGGTTGTTTCAGTTTTAATATATGTGCTACTGAAACACACTATTATTATATTGTTTGATTTTGTATTTAGATAAATTGGCAGGGTATAACCTCTCACGCTTTGCCTGCTATTCAAAATTTTCATTAACTAAATAATACTGATTTATTATTTACTAACATAGTGCAAATAATCCAAGAAGCTGCACTACATGAAGAAGAACAGGGCATCAGGACTGGAGGAAGACTCATTAACAACCTGCGTTACGCAGATGACACAGCCTTGCTTGCTGAAAGTGAACAGGACTTAAAGCATTTACCAATAAAGATCAAAGACCACAGCCTTCAGTATGGATTACACCTTAACATAAAGAAAACAAAAATCCTCACAACTGGACCAATAAGCAACATCATGATAAATGGAGAAAAGATTGATGTTGTCAAGGATTTCACTTTACTTGGATCCACAATCAATACCGACGGAAGCAGCAGTCAAGAAATCAAAAGATGCACTGCATTGGGCAAATCTGCTGCAAAAGACCTCTTTAAAGTGCTGAAAAGCAAAGATGTCACCTTGAAGACTAAGGTGTGCCTGACCAAAGCCAAGGTGTTTTCAATCGCCTCATATGCATGTGAAAGCTGGATGATGAATAAAGAACACTGAAGAAGAATTGATGCCTTTGAATTCTGGTGTTGGAGAAGAATATTAAATATACCATGGACTGTCAAAAGAACAAACAAATCTGTCTTGGAAGAAGTACAACCAGAATAGAATTCTCCTTAGAAGCAAGGATGGTGAGACTATGTCTCACATACTTTGGACATGTTGTCAGGAGAGATCAGTCCCTGGAGAAGGACATCATGCTTGGTAAAATAGAGGGTCAGAGAAAAAGAGGAAGACCCTCAATGAGATGAATTGACACAGTGGCTGCAACAATGGGCTGAAGCATAAAAACGATTGTGAGGATGGCGCAGGACCAGATAGTATTTCGCTGTGTTGTATATAGGGTTGCTATGGGTTGGAACCAACTCAATGACACTTAACAACAAAATCAACAACATAGAACCCCAATATAAAATTCTCTCTGGATGCTGATTACTAATTCAAAGAATCTTATCAATAAAATTTTATTTTTTAATAATAAATGCCCTTCATTATAAAAAACAACAGTATTAATAACCATCTGTCTGTCTGGTAAGCATAATTAACACAAATCAGCTAAAGAATGGGTAGTTAAGCTACTGTACTTTTAGTAAGCTTTTATCTCATCATTGCTTTTGCAACTGCTATTTATTTTAAATCAAGTACTACTGCAATCTGATGAATTCTTCCTCACCAACTGTCCTTTTTCTGGAAGATTATTTCTAGAAAGTCTCCCACATTCTGTGCAATGTTTTTTAAAAACTGAACAGCATACCTATAATCTAATATTTTCAGTGTCGTTATGGCATGTACATTGATTCTTGATTCACTCGGTAGTGTCATGGCAGTCTCAGTAACAGAGTCGCTTTGGGTAGGTCCATCATCTGGCAAGAGAAAAAGTTATATGAAGTCAATATTTATACTATAAAATAATTTTTTGAGTTCTCTATAATACATACAAATAGTACACATGGTTTCTAGATATTACCAGTCAGAATACCTTTAGTCATATGCATTATTTTCAATAAATCTGGGTCTGAAATGTAACGCTTAATTAATAGAAAATAAATAATGTTACTATATTATGGCATTAAATCCTTTTAATAAATCCTGCTGTAAGGAAATTTAGGAGTAGGAAAGAACCTTCAAATAATAACTATAATTTCTTAGAAGAAAACATGATAACCATTCATTTCTTTTAAACAAAATAATAGGGTCCATTAGAAGGAATCTGTTAGAAAAGGAACAATATATTATTTTCCACAGATGCCTACCACACAGGCATATGCCTATCTTTTCAGTTTAGGATACAATGAAGCTGATTATTCCCAATCACTTTAAAAATCTGGCAATTTGCACCATCAAGTGAACTTCCGGTGCATTATGTATGTTAAAAATTTTTCTTATCAAATGGAAAAATTTATTTTCAATAGACATTTTCCTAACATGTCTGTATACTCATACATTTACACACCACATTCACAGAGACAATCAACCCCCTCACTGATCTTCAGAGACTGTTTAATACTGCCATCATATGGCGTAAAAAAGAAAACAAACAAAATGCACATTTAAGGAAGCAGCTTTGTGATTTTTTACAAAAAAAGACTTCAACATTCTAGGGAAGTAAAATAATACTATTAATTTTCAGCAATGTGGAAAAGATGAAACAGTCCCAGAATTCATAGATAAGAACAGAAGGCATGCCAAAAGACCACAAAGAGGTAGTCATATCCTTCATCTTGCTTAAGCCCAACAAGTATCCAGTAAACATTTGTTGACTATTACTGAGCGTATTTCTCTTATATCCAGCTCATCAGATCAATAACAATTAAACTATTTTCCCAATGCAAATATTATATGAATATTTTAATCACAGAAGTAGGACAGAATAAATGACAGAATATCAAATAAAAATAAAAGACATAAAGGGAAAAATTACAATCAAGTGAAAGCTTCAATATTTAGAAGTTCCCTAGTAGTTTGATTATTTTAAAGAATCATATAAGCAGAGACAATATTAAACTACCAACAAAACCCAGCATTATTTTTTAAGTATACATGAGGACCAGAATATTGCCATGATTACATTTTGAGATGGAATTTTTCTCAACACTTTCCAAAGAGATACTTGTAATAATCAGCATCAAGGAGAATGTAAAGAGGGAAGCGGTTACCTCTGGAAAAGGAATTGGTGTGAAAAAAGATTTACTTTTCCTTACATATCCTCTTACGTTGGTCCATTTTTTTTTTTTAACCATTTGCATTTATTACCTTTTTAATTTAAAAACTTAAATAATAATACAAAATCAAACTAAAAGGACCCACTGAGCACCAAACACAAGTGGAACCACACCAAGGTACATTATCATGAAATTTCAGAATAGTAACAAAGAAAGATTCTACAAGTTTCCAGACAGAAACAAACACTTTCCACATGTTGCATGTGCAAGTGACTGACAGGAACATAGCCAAATAGGAGGTCAATCACATAAAGCAGAAGAGATAAACCTTAAAAAACAATTGTACTGTTTAAGAAATCTCAAACACATTCATTCGGTGGGTTAGGAGGGCACGATGAATGAGTTAGCTGAATGAGTATCACTCAGGCAGGAAGTGTCAGAGCTGCAATTTATCAATTTGAAGCAAACAGACCTATTACCTACATTGCCAGTAATTTTAGGTATTAGTAGAAAAGAGAACAGGACGAGAAACTTGGATGAGCCCCACTGTCACTCAGCAATAAAAGCAAAAGGCTAAAGTCCGTTTGCTTGTTTGTTCCTTTATCCTACAGCATTTATCTAACACATATTAACTGGTAGGCACTAGTATGAGAAGAGCTGGAGACATAAGATGAACTCAGTGGACAATTATCACAAAACAGTATGTTAAGTACGACGACAGAGGTATGTTAAATGTATTTACTAAGAGTGGTAGGTGTTGAGGCTGGGTGGGAGGATGATACAATTTAGAAGTGTCAGGTAAAGCTTCTAAGAGAGTAACTACCTCAGAAGGGGGTCCAAAACTAGGGTTCTTGTCAATAATAGAAAGAATTTATCATGTTTTGCCACTTTTTAAAATGTCTCCATTTCATTTTTTAACATTTTTATGTTTTCTTATCCACTGTTACTCTTAAAGCCCATGGGTGGCACCAACAGTCTGCACTCAATTACTAACTGAAAGGTTGGTGGTTCAAACCCAACCAGGGGCTCCACAGAAGAAAGGACTGGTGATCTGCCTCCATAAAGATTACAGTGAAGAAAACAGACTAGCTCAGTTCTATTCTGTAACACATGGGGTAGCCATGAGTAGGAATCGACTCCATGGCAATGGGTATTACTCTTAGAATGAAAAGAACTAACTGAATGCTTATTTTCTGGAGAAAGAAACCTGGAGGCTGCTGGGGGAGGGGGCTTGCTTTACGGAAACTACTTAATTTATCAGCCAGGCTTATAGGGACTACAACCTTTAAAGACAGAATGGGTGGCTACAAAAGGAGAGAAAAGTTGGTCAAGTCCTTACAGAACATGTAGAACTAGTTTGGTATCTGAGAGGGCACCTGAGAGGGGCTTAGGAGTAAAATGGCCCAAAGTGTGGTCCCCAGAACAGCAGCATCAGCCTTCCTGGTTAGAAATGTACATTTTCTGACTCAATCCCAAACCTACTGAATCAAATACTATAAATGGAGCCCAGCAACCTGAGATTTACCAAGCCCTCCAGGTGATTACAATGCACACTGAAGTGTGAGACTCAGCATTTCTCTAGTGAAGACCTGTACTTTTATCACACAAAAGATGATGAACATAAATTGATAATACATAACCAGAACTTTCCTGGATCTAAATCTAATTACATACAACAAATTTATTCATTTACTTCACAAACTGTCACTGTGCTTCAATTCTGTAGTAGTCACTAAACTCCACGTCGGGAATGAGACCTTGTAGTAGACTCTAGCCAGTACTGCTGTTCATTACTATGATTGCAAGACAACTCCCAACGATACCAAGTCAGTATTATATAATTTATGGGCAGTGTATTAGTTTTCTGTGGCTGCTATAACAAATTACCACAGATTCATGGCTTAACACAGCAGAAATTTATTATTTTTACAGTTCTGTAGTTCAGAAGTCTTAAATAGGTCCCACTGAATAAAATCAAAGTGTTGGCAGGGCTGCACCCCTTTCTTTAGGGAAGAATCAATTTTCTTGCCCTTTCTTGCTTCTACAGGCCACTCACATTCCCTGGCTCTCAGCCCTCTTCCCCCATATTCAAAACCAGGAACAGTGGGCCGAGTTCTTCTCACATTGATTGCATCACGCTTACCTCTTCTTCTCTCTTCTATTTTTAAGGGTACTTGTAATTATACTGGGCCCATCCAGATAAATCCAGGCTTTGTTGTTATGACTTGCCACTGAGTTGATTCAATTCTGACTCATGGCAATCACATGTGTGCAGAGTAGAACTGCTCCACTGGGTTTTCAAAGCTATGATCTTTTAGAAGCAGATCGCCAAGCCTGTCTTCCAAGGTACTTCTGGGTGGGTTTGAACTGCCATCCTTTCGGCTAGTAGTCCAGCACTTAACCATTTGCGCTACCCAGGAATTCCTAAATCCAGGTTAACGTCCTTATTTTAAGGTCAGTTGACTGGCAATCTTAATTCCATTGCAACCTTAATTTTAATATATTCACAAGTTGCAAAGATTGGGTTGAAGGGGTCATTATTCTGTCCACCACAGGTAACAAAGCAAGATGGCCTTGGTAGTACAATAAGAAACTGAACTCAGAGCCTAGATATTAGAATCAGGTGATGTAGCTAGGGCAAAGGCAGTTTTTGCAATCAAATTAAGTAAACAAGCTTAAGTTTTATGATGACATAATTGGAGTAAGCATCCATTTGAAAACTCTAGTGACTTTGCAGGACCTCACCCTTGGCAGGCATAATATCACCACCACTGAAACACATCTCCCATCAGTAAACCTAGGAGACTATGGAAGCTGCACTCACCATTCTCCAGCTTAAGGTCCTCTCATATCCTTACTTAAAATACATCCTTTGAGCTTTTTACTAACTGTAACTAGCATAAGGCTTGCATGTCAGAGTGCTAATTTTTGCAAGCCTCAAGCCTAGTCGCCAAGAAGGTATTTTATAAACAATGAAAACAAAATTTTAAATTATAGCCCACTGATATTTATTTAGGATACTGATTTCTACCTGCAGAACAACGAACAGTTTTTAAAGTAAATAGATGTTGGGGTTATTCGAAAGTCTGTAATAACAGGACTCATCTATCAATAAGAATGTGAAATAGTATCTAGATATGTGAAGGACATGGTAGGGTACTTTCACAAATGCCACTTCAAGAAATTCTGATCCTTAAAAATAAACCTCCCAAGACAGTTTTATCTTCATTTTACAAATAGAGAAATGTAGGCTCCACATAACAAATACGTCACCTAAAAAAAAAAAAAAAAAAAAAAAAACTAATCGCCTGTGGAGAATGATTTAAATACTCTGAATTTACAAAAGATTGATTTTTTTTAAAAGAATAATTTTAGTTTAATAATTATATTTGTAAGGCAAATGGGATTTGTAAATTTACTTAATTCTTCCTACCAAAAGATAAATTAATAGTACCTTACAGAAAGTTTAGCTAAATTCCAGATGAGTTAATGGGCTTCTGCATAAACTCTAGAAAGAAAATAAATCAATTCACTTGTGAGGATTAAGTCCTTCAGATAAGCCAGACAACCATAGTTTTCTCTATTCCTTTCCTTACTGGGCCTCAGAACAAACCACCGCTTCCACTGAGGCCTGCTGCTTGTTAGCAGGGTTAGAAAGAAACAGTTCTGGGCTAAACCATACCCTGCTCCTCAGGAAGTCAGGGGGCCATGATGCAGTAGGATGCTTGTTAGCGGGGTTAAAAAAAAACAATTAGTCACTTAGGCTGGGGACATAAAATAGCTGGGAGAGGAGGTTTTCTGAGTTTCCTCAACTATGGTGCAGGTGGGGCCCATGCAGCTTAAGCTAACAGTCCACCTAAGTGTATTTACCTGGCCAGCAGGAGACCGGCAGTAGGTAGGTTCCCATTTAAGCCCCTCACCCATGGTACAAAGTGGGGTATGCAAGGAAGAGTCATCATTTCTGCCCAGACAGCTTTTGAGGGGGGAATGCTTGTGATGGAACTTTTCTGGTTGTATGCTCTCAGATTCTTATAAGTAATAAAAGCTATTTTCATCTGCTAATGTGTTCAGGCTCTGACAGGAAGGATGTGACGTTTAGGGAGCAATCCATATTAGTTATTGGTGCCCTTTTTCTAATGGCCTCCTGGGTATCTAGAATTTGGGTACAACCTGTGAGCACCACTCAGACTGGAGTGTTGTCTTACAGTTATGGCATGGTTGAGCAGGATGTGTTGTCCTATACCACTCCAAAATTAATACACTTTTAATGATAAGGTTTTTCTTTTACGCAAAAGAGCATGCTTCTATATTGGAAGTATCACAGACAAGATGCATCACAAAACAGCTGCCTTTTAATGAATTTCAAATATTCTAAGATTATTTTAAAATGGTAAGTAACTTCATGCTTCTGGATTGTTCGGTATCCTCAAAACAAATCAGTTTCTATTGTGAAGTCCCCCATTTCAGCACAAAATTTTTATCTTAATCTACTAATATCTCTTGAATAAAATAATCAGCATCGTTTCAGTTTTCACTGATTCACTTTCTACCTATAAATTGAGAAGATAGTAGTTAGTAAGAACAAGGAGAGAAAAGTTGAAGAGGAAAAAAAAGGCAGCAATGAAGTGGTCCAACTTTGTCTTCAGAGCTCTAGGAGATATAGAGGCATTTAAATCCGATTCTACTCTGTTGCTGAAAAGGCTTGAACCCCGTCTTAGGCTGGGTTCTCTAGAGAAGCAAAACTAGTGAAGCATACGTATATGTATAGAGAGAGAGGGAGACAGACTGATTTATCTCTAGGAAATGGCTCACGCGGTTGTAGAGGCTGGCAAATCTCAAGTCTGTGAATCAGGCATCAGACTGGAGGCTTCTTCTGACTCACGTAGCTGCAGGGGCTGATGAATCTAAGATTGGCAGGTTAAGATGGCAGGCTGCTGGCTCACAGGCTGTGGAAGCCAACGAATCCCAAAATCGGCAGGCAATATGGCAAGCTGCTGGTTTATGTCCCCAGTCAGATGATGATGAGGCAGATGCAGGATCAAGAGCAAACAAAAACAAGCAAGCTTTGCCAGAACTTCCATATATATTGGATGCAGGCCACATCCCCAAGGAAACTCTCCTGACAACTGATTGGCTGATAATATTAGATCACATCATAGAGGTGATTATATCGCAAAATGGAGGATAACTACATCATTACACACCTGCAAAATTACATCATTATATAACTGCGAAGCCACATCATTATATAACTACCAAACTATATCACTACATAACTGCCAAACCACTAAGAATCATGGCCCAACCAAGCTGACACACAACCTTAACTATCATAGACCCCAACCCCAAGAAATTCTGATTTAATCAGCCTAAAGTCTAGCCCGGACACTGTATTTTTTAAAAGCTCAACAGGAGACTCTTATGGGCCTCTAAGGATGTACACATGATGCCCTTTCATTGACCATCTTTTCACTGAGAAAATGCTTTATTGCTTATAGAAAATTATGCCTTGGTAAGGAAAAATTCTTGGGCCCTTTAATAAAATTTCCATTACCATTGTTTTAGCAGAGTTTCTGGAAAGAATGAAATTAGATGCATGAATTCAGCCTGCCACCTTTGCACAGAGGTTGTGTAGCAGAAATGTTTGTACATAAACATAAGTTACATGAAGTTCATCCTGGTTTTTGGGGTTGATGAGAATTTGATTATTCTAATTCATGTCAGAACAATCAAAATTTTCTGGAGAAGAAAGAAAACTCTTGCACTGACAGGGAATAAGAGTCTTACAAAATCATTTTGACAATATATTTGAAGGGCAAGATGAAAAATGAAAACTTCTGAACTTGCAATTTTCTTCTTCATGTAACACTGGCAGACTGGCAATACAGTGCTAGGCTAGGTGGTAGGTATATAACAATGGTACTATCAAGAACCTGACAAGTCTATGAACAGGGAAATGAGTTTAAATAATAATAATTATAATATTGCACAAAAACAGTAATAGAAACTTTCAAAGAAAAGTGGATACAGGGGGAAAAATAACAAACTGTGCTAAAGAAACAGAAAGAGGTTAGGAAAAATACCTACAGCTTGAAAACACTTTTGAAGAATGAGTAGGCAGGGAAGGAGTTATTTCAGGTAGAGGTAAAATTCAGAGCATGGCATGTAGTGTACTTTAAGTAGTCAGACATGGCTCTGGCACAGGGAGACGTTAGAAAGGTAAGAACCTGACGCTTTTACGTTATATTGTTTAAACTTATTCTCTTTGTACTGGGTTGACATTAAAGGATTTTAAACAGGGTACCTGATATCATCACATTTTTATTTAAAAAAAAAAAATTAATCTGAAGGCCAAAGAAGATGAAGGAATATTGGTCAGGAATGAAAAATACCCTTAAAAGAAAAATTGATAGCATGTAATTTACCACCTTAAAATGTCCCCCAAAAATCTTATAATAAAAAAGGAGAATGACACTGTTCCATATTAGTACAATGGTATTTTATAGTATAAAAAAAGGGGTTACACATTCGGAAGATTATTAAAATTAAAATTAAATTTCAAAATTTTCAAAAAATAATAAAAATGTACACTGGTGAAATAATACATATAACAGGCTTGTTTTAGATTTAATTTCTTCAACTTAAAAGAACTTAGATGTTTCTGAAGCTAGGGTAATATTCATTTACCTTCATCTAATCAACCAATCAATAAGCATTTACTAAATGCTCAAGATGAGCCAGGCCCTTATATTCTGGCAAGTAAGACCAAACTGCAATAGAGTATATTTAAGTACTGAAATACAGACTTCTAATAACCTGCTTCAAGGCAATAATTTGAAAGATGTACTCAGCTGAATTCTGTAAAATAAAGGCACCTAACAATCTCTAAAACAAAGAATAAAAATAAAAATACTGTTTGTTTTTCTTCCACCCTGCCCTCCTACAGACTCTGTGTTGGCCTTATGACTTACTTTGGCTAAATTAGCAAATGTGATGTGAAAAGCACTTACGCACTGATATTTGCCCTCTTTCATGCTGCTGTTGGGGACTCTATGACCACTATACATGAAAAAGCTAGAACCAGCCTACATAATGAGCAACCTGTGTCTCAACACTCAAGCTGATGGCCAGTCGACTGCCAGACATGTGAAGGAAGCCATCAACACCAGCTGACTACTGACGTATAAGTAAACTTCAGCTAAGTCTGGCCCCAACCAGAAGAATAACTGCCCAATGGAATTTAGCCCAAACTGCTGACCATTGGAATTGTGAACTAAATAAACAGCTGTTGTATTAAGCTACTAAGTTTTAGAGTAGTTTGTTAGCAGCAATACACTGGTATAACTAATTTTTTGTCTTAATACTTTATACCATAATAATAGACATGAAATAAGAATTGGGATATATGGGAAGTATTAAACATTAAATTTATAGTATCACTTTCACTTTTGCTGCATGCTCATGCTAAATTAACATATCCTGAAATATGTATTTTTTTTTTGTTAGAACTTAGCAAAGCTATACATGCACAGTAGATAATCAAATGTCTGTCATTATGTTGCCCAAAAAAAAACAAACCCACTGCCGTTGAGTCATTTCTGACTCATGCCAACCCTACAGGACAGAGGAGAATTGCCCCATAGGGTTTCCGAGGAGTGGCTGGTGGATTCAAACTGCCAACCTTTTAGTTAGCAGCCAAGCTCTTAACCTGTGTGCCACTGCCACGAGGGCTCCACCCAGTCAATAGAACCCATAAATATACCATGAAAGTCAAATTTTGCTCCTATTTCAAAATCAAAGCACTAGTGCTTGTTGAATCTTTGTTATTATGTACACCTACTCCTCACTTCTTGACTATCTCCTTATCCAACATTTCGCATTTACAACAAAAGTAAAAAATCTACTATCTATTTTGCACATTAACGACGTACTTCTGGCAGTAAGGAACACAGAGGTATGAGGCTTGAGTAATATTCACTGTGATAGTTAAGGTTAAATGTCAGCTCAGCTGGGCCATGATTCTCAGTGGTTTGGCAGTTATGCAATGATGTCATTTGGCAGTTATGTAATGGTGCAGTCATCCTCCATTTTGTGATCTGATGTGGTCATCCTCCATTTTTGCATAATATTGGTTTTCTCATAATGACCTAGTCTTTGGAAACTAACCATGTCAATACCATGTAGGTAAGTGAGAAGTACTATAACACAAATCAAAGAAATTTAAATATAGAACATCATCATTGTGAGTTTAATGATGTTTTATAACTTCAGCATACTTACTGCCTGGATGAATCCTGAACTACAGCCACACCTTCCACAGACCATTTCCTCTAAATATTTATACTCAAAGTACATTTAAATTTACTATTAACACATCACCAGCCTCCATATTATCCTTCAAAATATCAGGTAAGAAAAAAAAAGCACCTCTGATTTTGCTTCGTAGATATTTTAGGACTTCTTGGGTTCCTTTCTGGAAGAGTGGAGAAAAAGATACACATTCACCAAATCAGTATACGTGTCTGAATTTCAAATTAAAAACAAAGAGCTGAATTCTAAATATACTTACATTTAAAATTTCTCTTCGAATGGTTCTCAAAGGATTTCCTTCTAGTGCCAAGAATTTCAGGTGAAGGTTTCCCAATGAATAGGGCAAACTATAAAAGATTAAATTCATTTCAAGGAAAACATTAGATATAATTCAACCAAATAGTTGACAATAAAACTAACAATGTAGGACAAATTCTGTATCATGTAATAGTCTCAAAGGAGGCCCAAATAAAGTAGTCCTAAAATATTTCCCTTGTAAATGAATGCTGAACATGTAAAACAAAAATCAGATTTGTTTTTAAAACTGTCATACTGAGATTTCTAAAAGAGAATCTGAGCTATAAGGTATTTGCTAAAGTGTATTCAGTGCTAACAAGTAAATGTTTTAAAATATAAATTTGAATGAATTAGTGATTCATAATGGCCATGCCCCACTGACACTAAATGTTTTAATTTTGTCCTTTGAGGAAACAAAATTCTTTCTAAATGAAAAAAGATGACAAGAATAAAGAACAAAACTACTTTCAATCACCTAATTCATGTTTTCATTTAATCAGGAAAGTCATTTTTTTATCTGATGACACAAAAAGATAACCTGTGTTTATAAATATATTCAATATCAATAAAATTTACTAAGCACCTACAATGTACTAGACATTGGTGTAGGGATATCAAGGTACTTGCCTTTAAAGAGTTCTAACCAGAATATAATAAATAAGAATTATCATACATTGATGGTGAGAATACAAAATAGTATAGCCATTTTGGAAAGCAGCATCTTTTGAAGTTAAATATTCACTTACCATACAACCTAGCAATCCCACTCCTATGTATTTACCCAAGCAAAATGAAAATACTGCCCATACAAAGACTTATACGCAAGTGTTCAGAGTAGCTTTATTCATAATAGACAAAAAACTGAAAACAACACAAATGTCCACCAACTAGTGAAGAGATCAGTAAACTGTGGTATATCTGTACAATGGCATACTATTCAGAAACAAAAATGAATATACTAATACACACGACCACGTGAATGAATCTAAAAAGCTTTATGCTACATGAAAGATACAAAATTTATATACTGTATGAGCCCATTTATATGAAATTCTGGAAAAGGCAAAACTACAGTGACAAAGTATATCCATGGTTGCTAGGGGACTGAGGTATGGGGAAGGGACTGACTGCAAAAGGCATGAGGAAACTTTGGGGAGATAGAAATGTTTTATATGCCTGCGGCAATAGTTACATAAATGTATACATTTGTCAAAAGTCATCAAATTGTACCCTTGAAATTGGTAAATTTCATATGTAAATTATACATCAACAAATAAAAACATATAAGATAAAGGGTAAACTAGCAAAGTTGCTATGAAAATAAAGATATAGAAATGGGGGTTAAGGGAGTAAGAGTAGCAAAGCCTGGATTTGGATCTAAAAAGATGAATGAGATTCTATTAGTCAGTGAAGCAGGGAAAGGACATTCTAGGGTTTAGAAACAAAATGAAGACTCAGTATCTTTATGGTTCAGTGTAGTCAAAAAGCAGGATGCCTCTGGGAGAGTGAAAGATAATAAAGAGAGAATGATTAAGTCTGATTGTGAGATGCCCTTGAATGTTATGTTAAGAAGTGTGAACTTTATCTGGCAAGACTGTGGTTACCAAACTGTTTGTTGGAACACCAGGGGCATCAAAATCTCCTAGGAATTATTAAAAAGAAAAAGAAAAATTCTAGGATCCTACTGATTTACTGGGATGTCAGAAACTGTATTTTTGGTTTTTCTTTGAAGCTTTTCAAGTGATTATGATTTACAGCCTTATTTGGGACATAGTGCTATAGCAGTGGAAAACCAACAAAGCTTTTTAAGCAGAAGAGTACATGATAATTGTACTTTATAAAAACTACTCTGGTAGCATGTGGAGAATCAATATTTTGGTTACAGAAGATTTTAGAGGGAATGCAAAATGGCTCAAATTATCTACTATCTAGGCAGTAGGGGATTGGGGAAGAGGAAAGAAACTAATACTTACTGTCATGGATTGAACTGTGTCCCCCAAAAATATCTGTCAACTTAGCTAGGTCATGATTCCCAGTATTGTATAATTGTCTACTTTTGTCATCTGATGTGATTTCCCTATGTGTTGTATACTCTATCACTATGATGTAATAAGATGGATTAGTGGCAGTTATTTTGATGAGGTCTACAAGATTAGGTAGTGTCTTAACCCAATCTCTTTTGAGATATAAAAGAGAGAAGCAAGCAGAGAGACAGGGGGACCTATACCATCAAGAAAGCAGCGCCAGGAGCAGAGCTCGTCCTTTGGACCTGAGGTTCCTGCACTGAGATGCTCGCAGACCAGGGGAAGACTGATGACAAGGACCTTCCTCCAGAGCCAACAGAGAAAGCCTTCCCCTAGGGCTGATGCCCTGAATTTGGACTTGCAGCCTACTGGACTGTGAGAAAATAAATTTCTCTTTGTTAAAGCCATCCACTTGTGGTATTTGTTACAGCAGCATTAGATGACTAAGACACTTACTAAGTGCAATTATGTTCTAGGCCTTGTGAGATATTGCTGTTATTAGGTGACGTTGAGTCTTCCAACTCATAGCGACCTTACGTATAACAGAAGGAAACACTGCCTGGTCCTGCACCATCCTCACAATCATTGCTATGCTTGAGTCCATCATTGCAGCCACTGTGTCAGTCCATTTTGTTGAGGGTCTTCCTCTCTTTTGCTATCAGTTACTTTATTTAGTTAATTTTGGGTTTTGTTTTTATTTTAAATGTTTGCTTTCTACTGCTTTCATTCAGTAAAGTTAATAAAACTTCCATGGGGAAAAAGTTTATTTGTAAATATTTATAACATGCAAGAGACTATTTCACTTACTACTTGTTAGATAAAGCACTTATAAGGATAGCCAGGTCAATTACTAATGCTGCCATATGCAGGAGTTAGTGAAAAGAGTGGTTGCTATCAGAATATTCAAATCTATGGTCAAGACATAACATATACAATACGTACACTGTGAAAACAATTCTGATTTTAAAAAATATTCATTCATATAGACACATAGAAAAAAATCTGCCTTGCCTAACTTCTCCTTCTGTGAATAGCAACCAATCTTCCTGGCATTCAAGCTCAAAACCTCAGACATCTAACTGGTGTATAAACCCAGGTAAGTCTGAGTTTAATTTTTGTAACAGTAAAATAATTCTCTCTCTAAATATTATGGTTATATAATTTTTTATGATTCTTTGATCACTACCCTCCTCCCCCCCACATCTACAACACAGCCAATCAGTTGCTAAATGCTACTTATTCTAAGTCATCATGCCTCTCACATCTGTGCTCTTTTTTCCATTATCATTGTCACCACAGTACAGGTCCTCATTACATAAGAGATAAATCTACAAAGCTGTCAACATAGCGAAATGGATATAGCAAGTGCTTCTTAGTGATAAATATTTTTTTTTTTTAGGGTCAACAGTGTATTTTATTGTATATCTTAGATTTATAATTTCATATATGCTTTTAAAGCTTCAATTAACAGTTGACTACAAAATAAAAAATATATATGCAGCAGTGGTTCTCAGGCATTGAATTTAGAAGAAAATTGGAGTAAGTTTTTCCTAGAATTTAGTGAATATTACAAACCATGACAATGGAATGTCTCCTGACGTAGCTGCCTTTTTGACTGAATTTTATTACAGTGAATAGCTTTGTTGTTGTGTGCTGCTGAGTCGATTCTGACTCATAGCAACCTTATATGACAGAGTAGAACTGCCCCATAGGGTTCCTAGGCTGCAGTCTTTATGGGAACAGAACGCCAGGTCTTTTCTCTTGTAGTGATAAATATTAGATCAATTTAATAAAGTTTTATTTAGATTTCCCACCTACAAAACCACTCCGATCCAATGTATGCAACCCACTACCACCAGATTTATTTTTAATGAGATGATCAAGTTGGTTCTGTTCATAATCTTTCAAAACCTCCCTACTTCTTAACTAATGAAAACTCTCTTCTCAGGCATTTCAATGATCTTTTCCATATGATCTCAACTTACCTTTCAAGCCCTAAATTTTCACAACCTCTCTATTTGCACCCTATTTACCAGCTCAACTTGACTGCTTGCTCTTCTCTTAACATACCCTGAAATTTTCTGAACTCCCAAAGCTTTGTTTGTGCTCTTTCCTCCTGCGGAGTGGATCTAGTAGATCATTTTTACCACCTTACCTCTGCATTTGCAAATCCTGATCATCTTTTAAAAATTACCATAATGGAGACTAGGGTGAGAGATAACCCTGAGAGTGATGACTTCTCAATTTTTGTGCTGTAGGCAATTAACCTGACTCATCCTAGTCCCAGCCCTGAAGATCATCTAAAAATATTACTTCTCCCATTAACTTTTTCCTGATTCCTCTCAAGAAGGCCCTAAAGTATTTTATACCTCTTTTATGGCTTTACATTCACTTAATAAATTCAACAAGTATTTATCAGGCACCCTCTATGTGCCAGGTATTGATCTAAGAGATGGAGATAGAGTAGTGAAAACAGATAAAAATCTAACCTTCCTGGAGTTTATGTTCTAGCAGGTTAAAGTAACTTGTAAATATAATATACCTGATTCTATTAGCATATTAAGCTAGCTACCAAGGACAAAATCTAGTTAATCTTTTATATCTGCACATATACACGTACAACATATATTTACAGGATTCAATTAAAAAAAGATCTGTGTACTTTTCAGAACTATTTTAACTTATGAATTATAATCAAATACAGGCACCATTTTTTATTCATTTGATCTCTAAACTTACCTACTAATATCATTGTTACTTAAGTCAAGCCTTTCCAAAGACTGTAGTAGGGTGATTTCATCAGGAACAGATTTCAACTTGTTATCCCTCAGGTCTAATACAAGGACAGAATTCAGATGTTTAAGATGTTCTGCCCCTAATATTTCAATCTGGTTTTCACCTACGTGCAATTCCTAAAAACCAAAGATTCAGTTTTATACAGTAATAAAAATTGAATTGTTGGTACTCTTAATTTCAAATCATTCAAAACACATGGGGAAAAAAAACTTTCTAATTACTATTGTGGTTGAATTTTCAGTTACATTTAAGCTATTTTACAGCTAAAGAAAGATGATAAAAAAAATCAGGAATTTCTGGCAATTTAAAAATCATTAAAGGTTTAATCTGATAGAAATTTCAAGCTTACAAATCAAAGCAGAGAAGGGAAATGATTTAGTAGTCATGTACAGAACTGAAAAACCTACAAATCGAAGAATTATACTGATGAAAAATTAAAGTTTTAAAATAAGACATTATCAGTTTAAAAAAAAGTTATTTTATACTATGATCAATTTGTTATGCAACATTTTCATTAGTTATTGAAAATTACATATAATGATTTCCCATTAACAGAGTCTATAATTATCAGACTGATAATTAAACTCTGTAAATGATAACTTATTCAGTTCTTTTATTCACTGGCAACATTTTGTTTAAAAGAAACTCTTTTGACACTGATGCATAAAAGTATACATGAAAGAAAACAAAGCATGGCAAAGTTAGAAGACAATATTAACGCTATGTACTCAAAAACAAAAGAAAGCAATTGATTTTACACAGACTGTTTATGATCAGGTAAATGCAAAAGCTGGCCACTTACAGAATTAGATACATAGTCCTTACTGGTATTCCAAGTCCCCTACAGAATGGCTCCAACTTACCATTTTAGTTTTATAATCTACAACTTCTCCACTTATAAACTACTCATCAGAACAAATGGACAATTTCCTATTCTTAATAATTTCTTTTAAAAATATCTATTACTAACATTGCCAATAATATTCCAACCAAACCAAACTTACTACTGTCGAGTCGACTCCGAATTGTAGCAACCCTACAGAACAGAGTAGAACTGTCCCATAGGGCTTCCAAGGCTGTAAATCTTTACAGAAGCAGACTGCCACATCTTCCTCCCACAGAGCAGCTAGTGGGTTCGAACCACTGACTTTCTGGTTAACAGCCAAGTGCTTAACTACTGTGCTACCAGGGCGCCTCTTAATATCATTATTTATAGTAAAATTCTTAAAAATATTATGATAGGAAAAATAAAGTACATATAACTAACACATATACCCAAAGTTAAACAACATTAGCTTTAAAAATTTCATTTTCATACTTAACTTTAGAAAAATATATAGTAACTTAATAATCAACTAAATAGTACCTTCAGTAGTTTACAGGAAGGAAACTGTGGCAGAGAATGTAATTTATTCCTCCGCAAATAAAGTAATTCTAGTGATTCCATGCCAGCCAATTCAGAAGGTATAGTTTCCAAGAGATTTGAATTGCAATCCAAATGCTTTAATCCTGTAATATAGAATTAATGGAAAATAAAGATACTTTACTAGAGAAAAAAATAATGGCCTATGCTCATACATATCTTCAAAGAATGTGTAAGTAATCACCAGGAGGATTTATGAACCTATGCCATTGAACACTGCTAATCAGGAACACTACAATACTATCTAACTAAATAAATGTAAACTAAGTATTTTTTACATTTAATTAAAATTACAGAGAAATAATGATATTAAAATTAATATTTAATAATAGTCCAGGTCATCTTTGTAGTAGATTTAAAAATAAAGCTCTCCAGTACTCTGTTAAAGTATTCTGAAATGTATAAACTGTATACTCTGAAATATTGTTTCCCTCAATTATTATGCATCTTTAAAATGAAAAAACTTAATATAACTAGAGACATATAAACACACATGAACACTAGTTGTATAAATCAATGTCAAGTATCGCTGGCTAGTAGTAGCTTAGAAACATCTGTATTTCCAGGCAAGTTGACTTTCTGCCAAAAAGCGTTGGATTTCTATGTATTCTCTCCCATTCTACCATCTTTCCATATGATCTTCCTCCCTTCCTGTCTTCCTTCCTTCCTTTCTTTTTTTAATTACATGCTTTCCATAATGTCTTAACTGTCTTGACAAGACTGTCTACTATAGCTCAAGTAGAATGCCCTTACTTGCAGTATCATATTCTTACCCCCTGGCTCTTTCTTAAAGAAAGGCAGAACACAAAAATTGGAAAAAAGTAAAGGAATTCTTTCCCTTATGACTTCCATAAGCAGTTTTCTCCTTAACTCATATCACAGATTCCTAAATTTATGTTGTTACGTTATTAGGTGCTGTCGAGTTGATTCTGACTCATAGCGACCCTACGTACAATGGAACAAAACACTGCCTGGTTCTGCACCATCCTCACAATCATTGCTATATTAGAGTCCATTGTTACAGCTACTGTGGCAATACATCTTGTTGAGGGTTTTCCTCTTTTTTGCTGACCCTCTACTTTGCAAAGCATGATGTCCTTCTACAGGGACTGGTCCCTCTTGATAACATGTCCAAACTACGTGAGACAAAGTCTCGCCATCCTCGCACCTAAGGAGCATTCTGGCTGTACCTCTTCCAAGACAGATTTGCTCATTCTTCTGACAGTCCATGGTATTTTCAATATTCTTCACCAATACCATAATTCAAACATTTCAACCCTTCTTCGATCTTCCTCATTCAATGTCCAGCTTTCGCACGTATATGAGGGGGGAATAATCTCTTGGTGAACGTGGGTGGAAAGAAGGAATGAAGGAAGGCTGGCTCAAAACCTTAGTCAATTTCTCAGGTATATAATTTTATTACAATTTCATAACCTTATTTTCTTTTCCTTTGTGATATGCCTAAGTATCACTTTGTTGGTAATAATGGCCCGGAAAAAATCTGACTAGTTTCTATCGTTTGTACTTACCATCATAAAATCAATTACTTTACTTTTCTGTAACTATGTTAAAAAGTATTTTTCTAAATGTAAGTAGTACCAACTTCAAATTTATATATTTTAAAAAATAGAGACGATTTACTTTTCATTCTACTTATTTCTGCTGGCAAACTCTTCAGTTGATTACTGGAAAGATTGAGCCGCACCAGACTGGACAGAGAAGAAAAACTAGCAGGAACAGTTGTAAGTTGATTGCTGGAAAGATCCTTTAAAAAGAGAGAGAAAGAATTAATGAATTAACAGATAAATAAATAAATAGTCCCTAAAGAGTATTTTCTACCACCCGTCTGTCAGTTTATCGTACTGTGGTGGCTTGCATTTTGCTGTCATGTTGGAAGCTATGCCACCAGAATTTGGTATTTCAAATACCAGCAAGGTCAGCCATGGTGGACAGGTTTCAGTGGAACTTCCAGGCTAACACAGACTAGAAAGAAAGGCCTGGTGATCTACTTCTGAGACTTTAGTCAATGCAAACCTTATGGATCACAACAGAACATTGTCTGTCTCCCTTGCTTTGGACACGTCATCAGGAGGGATCAATCGCTAGAGGAGGACATCATGTCTGATGAAGCAGAGGGCCGACAAGTGCAAGGGAGGCCCTAGGTGAGATGATTGGCACCATAACCTCAACAATAGACTCAAACATGCCAGCAATCATGAGGATGATGTAGGATTGAGCAACGTTTTGTTCTGTTGTACCAAAGGTCGCCATGAATCAGAGTCAAATGAACAGTATCTCCCTATCTAACTAAAGGGTATTTTACATTTCAGAACTCTGAAGGAATTGCAACATTAAAAAAGACTACTTCAGAGGCGATGAGTTTTATAAATTTCACTCACTGACCATTTTAGATCATTAATCTTTTTGATATAATATAGCTAAAGTCCTTTAGATGGGGACACCATATAGCAGAATCTTACTCCTTTTGTGGTAAAGTGAAAACAAAAAGGACACATGATGGACGCAAAATGACTTACGTGCAAATCCTGACTTTGTTATTTTTTAGTTGCACGCCTTCATATAACTTACTTTTCTTTTATAAGCCTTAGGTTCTTAAACATATTAGGGGACCAAAAACTACTCGTGATAAAGCACAAAGTAAAGTGTCTACAGTTTTTATTATTCTTAATACCCACTGCTATCAAATCAATTCCAACTCATGACAACTCGTGAAGTTGCCAAGGATTTCATTTTACTTGGATCCACAATCAACGGCCACGGAAGCAGCAGTCAAGAAATCAAGACACATTGCATTGAACAAATCTGCTGAAAAGACCTCTTTGAAGTGTCAAAAGGCAAAGATGTCACTTTAAAGTCTAAGGTGCACCTGACTTGAGCCATCGTATTTTCAATCACCTCATATGCACGTGAAAGCTGGACAATGAATAAGGAAGACCAAAGGAGATTTGAAGCACTTGAATTATGGTGTTGGCAAAGAATACCAAATATACCATGGACTGCTAGAAGAACAAGCAAATCTGTTTTGGGAGAAGTACAGCCAGAACGCTCCTTAGAAGCAAGGATGGCGAGACTTTGTCTCATATACTTTCGACATGTTATCAGGAGGTACCAGTGCCTGAACAATGACATCACACTTTGCAAAGCAGAGAATCAGCGAAAAAGGGGAAGATCCTCAATGAGATGGATTGACACAGTGGCTGCAATAATGTGCTCAAGCATAACAATGACTACGAGGATTACACAGGACTGGGCTATGTTTTGTTCTGTCATACACAGGGTCGCTATGATTCTGAACCGACTTGATGGCACCTAACAACAACAGCAACCCTATCGGACAGCATAGAACTGCCCCACGGGGTTTCTAAGAATGTATGTAAATCCTTCCAGAAGCAGACTGCCATCCATCTTTCTCCTGCAGAACAGCTGGTGGTTTCAAACCGCCAGCCTTTCAGATAGCAGCCCAATGCTTAACCACTGTGCCACCAGGGCTCCTATTATTCTTAATAACATGATTAAAATAATATTTTTATTGCTTTACGGTTTTCTCTATTTAAGCTGAACAAAATGAAAATTCTGCCAGGAAATGTGGCCATTTTGGGAAATAGGGAAGAAAAGGCAGGCGTTGGAGGGATTATCTGAACACTCAGAGAACAAGAAGGCAAGAGATGCCATAGGGAAGTTAAGCGGAAATGGATATAGAAAAGGGAATTGCTATATGCTAAAGATAACTTCCTCTACCCTGCTGTGCTGTAAAAGCCTCTGAATAACAAAGTTATTCTCACTGCCCTTTTCCCAACCCTATTCCTGAATTAAAACATAAGTTGATTTAATAAAAACAAATCTCCAAATTGCTAATTTAGCAATATAATTCAAATGAAGTTTGATAAGCTAGTCATAAACTCAGCTGTCCAAGGTCCCAGGATTTGACTCCACCAGTCTGATGAAAAAATCTCACTAGCCCTAAATTATTATAAAAATCAGAAAACCACAACTTACTAAATCTTCTAAACTGGAGAGTTGTTCAAATCCCTCTGGTATGCAAGTTAGTTCATTATGCTGGAGATACAGGCCCTTCAGGTTTCTTAGATGTGTAATTTCTTCCGGGAGTATTTTCAGTTTGTTATGGCTGTTGATTGATAAAATAAATGCTGAATAATTTGGTGACAATACAATAAATATTTATCAAAGTTGTAGAGGCATTTTTGCTAACCAACTACATGGGCTCATTTACAAAGTGAAATACGATTACTGATTTTTAAGTACTTATCAAACTTCACATCCCAAAAGTATACACTCATTAAAATGACAGCCATCTAGAGTAACCAAATTAGCAATTCCAAAGAAAAATGAAAGAAGAGAGGGAGGGAGGGAAGAAAAAAAGATTTTAAACCAAACAAATAATTTATGAATGTATGACTGCTTGCTTACTATCAATTCTTAATTTTGTGTGTAATATGAAAGGACAAACTGAACTCTTAATTATACATGACTTTTAGAATTTTGACAAAAACATATGTACATACACACTACAATGGAGTCACATTTTATGTGGGCATTAGGTTTTAAACTTAGCAGTGCAGGCAAAAATAGCTATTTCTGCTTGAGAACATGGTATACTAAGTTGGATGTAATATGCCACTCCACTATTCTTTGTACTTGGCCCTAACTTTTCAAAAAGCTCAGCTCTTCTGTGAATATACTCAGCACCCTGGTTCAGGGGAAGTCTCAATTCGCTAAGGATGATACACTTACTGATAATTAAGAGATGATGGAATATGTTTCCAGCTTTATCCCAGCTTAACTATTCACCTATCAAGTACACTCTATTTTCATGCCACATACAGTTACTTCACAAATAGCAGGAAAAAAATGGGGGAAGCGGGGTTACAATAACCTTAAATTACATTAAAATACAACTAGTTGGAACAAAAAAGCCAAAAGATATCTTCTAAAATAAGAACCACTAAAAATTGTTAAAATTGGTTACCACTGTCTGTTACTTAGCTGAAATGTTTGTTAGGAAGTTAGTTGGACAGAGATATAATTCTAGCTTTATACTTCTTGCATCTCCTTTTCTCACTTAATTCCTCCACCCTAACATTCACACTCTTAAGTGTTAGAATCTAAAGCTAAATCCGCACCCACTTCACGCTCCCTCTCTTCTTAACTTTACCCACTCTTGTCTTTGTAGGCAACATCTATACCTTTGACCTGTAAGGGGAAGAAGTTCTGATAGTTCTAAACTACTAGCACTATTTTATGTGTAGATATTTTTGCTGAGTTATGGTAATTTGAAGTTTTTCACCAAATAAGAACTGTCATTTGAGGGACTGTTTTCCCTCAAACCCGTTAACTTGCCTCCAGAAAACTGAGATTTGATGGTTAGTTCTGTAACATATCTACTTCATAAGTCAAGGTTTTTCAAAGTATATTAAAGCATTTAAACTTTTTTTTTTACTAAGTGAAATCTTTCCTAATCCCCAGTATACAGTACAGATAAGGCAAGGGCATTCTTTCTTGAAAATCTAGGTGTGTACTGGGGGGCAAAAAGAGATACCTAGAGCCTAGCCACCTGGCCTCCAATGTGCCTTTCCACGATAGTATTAGAAGCAAATCTGTGGAACCCAAGGAGCGTTTGGAAAAGTTTAAAAACTACTAATATAAAAACTATAAAATTTTTCATCACTAATGAAAACATCTAGATGTATTTTAGAAGATTAATGTAACAAAATCTGAGATGTCAACAAAGATGTTCTCTAAAATCTAAAATTATTTCATAAAAGTGAAAGAATAAGTATTTTTTTAAAAAATCAACCAGCCCTAAATTCACAGGATCAGAAAACACATAGGTAATTCTAAAACCAAAAATAATCTGTGATTTAGAACTCAAATTCTTATTCTGCTTTAACCATTTTCGGAGATAATACGAAGATACTTTCTTATGCTAGACAAGACATTTAAACAATATTAGATTTACATACTTACAATAGCAATAGTAGAAATAAATAAGCTTAAAATTTACCTGACATTAAGTTTCTGAAGATTTTCTAGCTCTCTTATAGCAGAAGGAAGGGATGTCAGCTGATTATCATGTATCTAAAAATTATTAAAAGACAAAGTCAAAATTTTAGTCTTAAAATTAACAATATATGTACTTTCCATTGGAACAAATTCTTCAACAATAATTCTGTTATTCAAATTCAACAGCAACAAGTTGAACTACTGGTAATTAGCTCTGTGTGTAGAAGAGGAAAGGAGTTTGGATCTGACCAAACTGCTGTTTAGAAATCATGAAGTGTTAAGTCATCCATTTTAAATATTACAGTAAGAGAAAAAAAAAAAAAATCACCTCATTGAGTGGAATTTTTATTTCAAATGAGATAAGGGGTTTAGGAACTAACGACAGCCCTCATGGTATGCTTTATGCCAACATATACCAAAAAAAAGTATATTAAAAGGAAGAGGGAGACTTCTTTTGTATCCTCACAGAATCATACTGTTTTCAAGCTGATAAAGTCAGAAATTGAACCCTGGTGTTTTCACTGACTCTGCACTTTTAACCATTCTGCTATGCCTAACACAGTATCTTTTTTTTTTTTTTTGCTTGCATTCTACCAATTGAACATTGAAGGTTTTCTGCTTATCAAAGCCTGAATTTACCTCTGAAGTCTCTTAAACTAATGACTCATGTTTATTATCAGTCAACTTACATCAAGAAAAGTCAGTCCAGGGAGGAGTCTGAGGTCATCTGTAAGTGACTGAAGTTTATTGTTTGATATGATTAGTTTGGTCAAGTCCGTCTGCTCCCACCATCGCTCAGTAGCACCGAATGAAAGATTCTGATTAGCTTCCTCAGGGATATCCACATTTATTCTCCAAACACACTGAGGTACTATTTCCACCATCACCAACCCCCAAAAAAGATGAAAACAAGAAGTGAGATATTAAGTGATATACTCTGATAATTGTTATTTAACATCATTGCTTGTCTACTGAAATAATTCATGTTATTGAAAACACTTTAAGACTGTCGATAAATCAAACAGCAATGAATTAAGGCTAGATTAGAATGAAAGTTTATTTAAAAAAAACTAACTAATATGTATTTTACACAATAGATCACACTTTTCAACTTCATTCAACTATATCAGGTATACACTCTGCACAGCCCACTGTGGTAGACATACAAGGCAAATAAAGCATGGATTCTACCCTGAAACTAACAGAATGATGAAGGCGGCATTGAAATCAACATTTGTAACATAATGGTATAATTTTTATGGCAGAAACATACACTAGGGCTGAGAGAGGGCTGGTAATAATAAAAATAGCTAATAAGAGCTAACATAAATATCAGGCAATCTTCTAACATACTAACTCATTTAAATATAACAACTCTATGAGTTAGTATGTACTATTACTACACCCATTTTATAGATGAGAAAAACAAGGCACAGAGAGACTGTAATTTGCCCAAGGTTATACCGCTAGTAAGTAGCAGAAAATGGGATTCAAATCCTAGTAATGCTACATTGCCATCCCTCTTAGATAATATTTAGGAAGAATATCTGACTCTGGTAGCTACTCTATGTATTTTCCCTGCTATGCAATTTTATTTTTTACTACACTATACAACATTGTGTTATTCTAGGAAGCAAATGACAGCAATTCCTATAATGTGGCAAATAAGACTGTATAAATTAAACAGGGACAGTCCATGTGGTCACTGTAAAACTTGAAGCTTCAAAAGCTATTAGTACGTTGTATCAAAATTATTTTAAACAAAGTCTTTGATTCCTTGATTAAAGTAGGACTACATAGAGGTATAATTTAGAATTTTGAGCTGATGTTAATCATGGCTATCACTGGTTATAGCCTGCTGCTATTGTATATCATTTCAAAACCATCAGAGATTAAATGGAAAGGTATGGTCAAAGTTTCAGGTTCAGAACGCTGAAGTAAAATTCAGGATGTGTAATCTGATTAGAATGGTTTTATAGAAGCAAAGTTCCTAAGATGCATGTGACTTATACTTTACAAAAAAAAAAAAAAAAAAGAGGGTATCCATATTCATATTAGGATAAAATATAAGATCTCTCTCCCACTCTTCTCCCTGATTAGGCACTCTCTGCCTTCTCTACTCTTCTACTGCTGAATCTCCAGCAAATATAAATACACAGAATGTGAATGAACCTGTATTTCGCTTCGTTTTTAAAGCTTATTTTTAAAGCAAAGCAAAACCAAAAAATTCACTCTTTTCCATTCTTGAGAGCAAAAGCACTATAAAATCTGTTATTATTATTTTGGTGTGTAGGTATAACTGGTTCCATGGGAATGAGAAAGAGATGAGCCTAGCAATTGCCATGTGAACTTGACACCAAAAAAATCAGTAGAAATGGGAACACTTATGTATTTGACTAAAAATCAGTGTGACTATTTAAGAAAAAAAGCTATCAGTATGCCATATAGGTTTGTGTCATCACCAACAAAAGGCTCCAGAACAAAAAAGACAAGACAAAACAATGAAAAAGAACATGTATGGAAGAAACTAATATGCTTAATTCTGCTTCAAAAGAAGATATGTAGACAATTTCTGCACACATTTTTCTCTAACACCTATACTTTGGGACATAGTGGTGACTGCACTTAAATAGCAATCTAACAACAAATTGCCTTTTTGGGGGATAGGAAAGTGAGGAGCACAAGACACTGTTACAGAACACAATACAGACACTTGGTACCCATCAATCACACTAAATGAATGTTAACATTTTATCATTATTACTTCAAATATTTTTGTGAACAAAATCGGTGGGAACTATCAATGGATAGAGAACTGCTGATATCCTATTACTGGACATGTACCAATTTGCTTTCCCCCAAGCAATGACTTATTGCTCATTGTTCACTAATCATTGTGAGGTATCCCAATTTCTCCTAGAGCTCATAGCATCAAGGTTCATGTCACCTTTGCTACTTATAAAAACTGAAGAACAACTGAAAGGTATAATCTTAACTACTGAGGAGTTCTGTGGAAGCATTCTAGAAGTAGTTTACCAATCTATAAAATAGAAACTATCAGGTAAAAATGAACTTCAATATGCATTCCAAATATGAAAAAAATTGCTATGGAATTTTTTCTTTATATTAACTTAAAAATTTACATGGAGGGACAAAAATGTGTAGTCATTAAACTGCAGGCACAATAAACCATGTGATCTAAAAATCTTTTTTGACTTTTTTTGGACACCTACATACATATGCCAATTGATCACCCAAGGCATACAATAGTAATTGTTTCCTTAAGGTAGAAAATCATCTTTTCCATTAAGGTCTGTATCCTAGTCTGTCAACTCCCATCTTTTAAAAAACTATAAACATTAAAACTATGATACACAGCATTTCATCACGGATAGACCATTGACCTAAGAGTCAGGAATCTCAAACTCTGGTTAAAGCTGTGCAACTAATCAAATTGGCCAGTAACCTAGTATCCCTAGTCCCCAATTTCCTTGTTGATTAAATGAGACGGCCTCATATCATTTGAATGCTAGCATCCAACAACAGTAATACACAAATTCTATATGCTAGGTGTAGGTAATCTTTTTATAACAGTCTATCCAACATTCACTGAACTATCTATCCAATTATGAACACTTTAAAAGCATGGACCAAGAAATAAGCTACCATGTGAAGGATCAGGAAAAGCTCATTGGAAAACATTACAATTTTCTCCATAGTGCTTTATTCATGACCACAATGGCCTCTGTACATTAAACAAAGCCAAAAAATCAGACCAAACCCATTGCCATCAAGTCGACTCAACACATGGTGGCCCCATGTGTTACAGAGTAGAAATGCTCCACTGGGTTTTCTTGGCTGTAATCTTTATGGAAACAGATTGCCACACCTTTCTCAGACCTTTCTTCTGCAGTATCACTGGATGAGTCCAAACTGCCAAACTTTTCGTTAGTAGCCAAGAGCTAACCTCTTGCATTACCCAGGGGCCAAGAACTCCCATACTGACAAACCACGATACTGCAGTATCACTTTCAGTTGTCTTTAAAGTTTAATAAGAAAAAACGTATACACACACGAGAGGAAAGTTAAAGAGTTATATGAAAGGCATTAACTCAGTTCGACAGCAACTAACAAAAACAACTCAGTTGCAGCTTGAGATTGATTC
The DNA here is from genome assembly GCA_030035585.1 of Dugong dugon. Taxonomy (NCBI): domain Eukaryota; kingdom Metazoa; phylum Chordata; class Mammalia; order Sirenia; family Dugongidae; genus Dugong; species Dugong dugon. The sequence continues at coordinate 99,704,363 of CM057462.1, forward strand.
AAAGGATATATCTTTGTGGTTTAGACCACTTGAGACATTGTTACATTAGAAAGCATGAAAGGAACTGTTCTGTCCTGAAGTCCAGTGAGAATACTGTAAGAAAAATAAAATGTTTAAGAGATGAAAAGGAAACATTTTTATCAATCTCTCTGAGAGAAATAAATGTCTGAATTTATTGCTGTAACTTGAGGGTACATTCAGCTATATAGTAAACATGATAAACCTCACTGAAACTGTTTAACGCCATTCTTCATAATTTGTATTTTTCCTGGGACAACATCTATGACAGATGACACTCAGTTTTAAATTCACATTTAAATTTGCACTAATTCATTAAACAATTTATAAAATAATTGGAATTCATAATAAATAACTTAGGATATACATCACAAGAGATCAAGACACTAAAGTTTAGAAACTACTATCTTAACGGATCAAGAAACAGGAATGGGATCTTTCAATTAGCTATCTACTTCCTTGTTTTATAATCCACACAACTAGACTTCCTTGGATTTCATACACTAGAAATTAAATGTTCACCTCAAGATTTTGTCATTATATATAAATTCAGGTGCTTTCTTTTTGCTTCCATTTTTAAGAATTATCTTAGGGATTAGCTTGTTTTGACAAATCTACTCATCTGGAACTACTTTTTTTTTCCCTGGAATTATTTATTAAAATAATCTGCATACTCTGGCTAGTTAATACTAATTAGCTGCTTAGAAACAACAAGTTCCATTCAGACAACCAGTAGTCAAGATACAGAATCAAGCTACATAGTAAATCAGAATATGGTCCATACAGATTTAAGGATGACTAGTTAAAGTTCCAGTAAACATATGGTTTGTGTTACACTTTTTCTCCTGTCATAACAAACTGCACATCCTGAATAAGGCAAATTCGCATTACCCTAAAGCAGGTATCATGCCTTCTTGAGGCCTAGGAGCCCTAGACTCAGTTACTTAATTCCACAAATGGAAATTAACCAAACTCCTCTCTTCAAGACAAGATAGCCTTATATCCATATTTCTCTCTCAAATAATATTGTTTCCAAACTAATTGGCTTGTTTAACAAATTATCTACTTACCACTTTTCCTGTCAGTTCAACAGTGTTGCTTCTTTAGAATTTATAGCACTCTTTTGTTCCAAACTCTGGCACCTTTGACTTTTCCTCAGTTTCAGGTGAGTCATACAGAAGCATCCCTACATTATTGTTCTGCCACGGTCGTGCAACCAGAGAACAACAATTAATACCTCTTTTTCTACTCAATCTTCATTTTATCTGGTCCAATGAAAAAAAAGCTACAACATGTATATTGAACCAAAGTGATATTTCATGTTGCTGTTCATAAACAGAACTGTCACTTAAAATTCCCAAAACATTTACAATATTCTTCCTTGAAGTTGATTATTAACAGTTATTTCTGTTTGTATATACTTTTCTAAATATGTTGTGCAATTGACACTCAAAATGATGACTTAAAAAATGTTGACAATATTGGGATGTTTAAGTAAATTCTAGTAGTTATACCATGGAACATTATACAGCCATTAAAAATAATCAGTTTTTTCAAATGACAATGAAAAATGTACAAATATGTAAACTACAAATACCACAAGCCTCTCCCATTTACATCTTTTCCCTCCAATGAAATACTGTACTCACTCATTCAAAGTCATTTATTGAGTACCTAGTATGTAATGGGTATTGTGTTGGGCTGTTTATACAGTAATAACCTAAATAGTCCTGATCATGTCATCATGGAGTTGAGTTAAAATTCATTTGCTTCCTAAAACTTCAATAGACTAAATCACCTGGGTCCAGTCTGTAAGTACACTCCAACACACATACCACTTACCATTTGGGAATATTCATTCATAATCTTATTCCTTCCACAAACACTTAATGAGAATCTACTATGTACTAACCAGAGTCCGTAGGTGGTGCAAAGTTAACACACTCAACTGCTAACCAAAAAGTTGGAGGTTTAAGTTCACCTAGAGTGTCTCAGAAAAAGCCCTGTGGATCTACTTCCAAAATAACAGCCATTGAAAACCCTATGGAACACAGTTCTATTCTGACACACATGGGGCTGTCATGAGTCGAAGCTGACTTGATGGCAACCATTATATACCAAGCACTATTTTGGGTGCTAGGAATATGAACAAAACAAAGAACGACCTCCTAGAACTAACATTCTAGTTGGAGGACAGGGAAGACAATAAGCAAACAAATAACATAAATTCTGGCAGTAACAAATGCTACTAAAATAATTTAACAGGTAAGAGGACAGAGCGTTAGTAATAATATTTTTAGATACGGTAGTTAAGAAGAGTCTCCCTGAGCAGAGTCCTAAAGGAGCCAAACAAGTGAGCCTTATGCAGGTATCTGAGGAAAAGTGTTCCAGGCTTTGTGAAAAGGAAGTGCATATGCACATCTGTAGTTTTTAATGTCTATGTTCCCACTGATTAAAAAAAAAAAAAAAAAAAAAACTCTTCAAGGTAGAGCTGAGATCTTATGTCATATATATCCTTTCATTCATTCAGCCAGTATTTGTTTGCATGGTGTACTTGACACATGGCACAGTAAGAAAGTATCATTAGAAGGAAAATGGAAAGCTTTTATCACAGATAGTCTAAAAACCTGAATATGAGTAGAGGAAAACATTACAGGAAGAAAGCTATTCTCTCTCTTTTTCCTACACAACAGATAATCAATCAGAAGGGCATCTGGCCATCCATTCATGGTATTTACGGGAAAGGCTTGTTGGCCTTTACCAGGTTTTTCAGGATGGCCTTAAATTCAAATACTTTGTATGGCATCTATACAGAGCCTTAATTTAGGAAATACACTTATTCCTTTAATTAAGACTCTGTTCAGTAGCGCACAGAAGAACTTCTTGGCAGAGGATAAATAGCATTCACTTGGAGCTCACAAAGGGGCAGATAAAATAAGTTTTTAGCGTTGGTAAGTGCCCTTAGGGATCAGTCCAAGCCTCTCAAATTAAGAGGATAAAATTCAGGGCCAAAGAAACAAAGAATTTGCCCATCATCTGATAACTAGTTATACATTATGTTGCTTATTCCTTAAAATGGGAGAATCACAGAAAGCTACCCATTTAAACTTTGGCCATAATCCCAGCAAGGTCCCTTCATCAGTGATCATAGAAGGGAAGGAGGATCGAAATGGGACTGACCAAGCCAGGTGAAATATGATGAGTGCCTGGATTACAGCACAGAAATACCGGCTAGGATCCTGAGACAAAGATGGCCAGAGGAAAGGGAGGCTGACCGGGCAAGGGCTTCTGAGAAGAAGCGGGTCGTACCGCCGAATCTTACCTTCACTAAGGTTCCTACCAGACAGGTTTAACTGGCCGCTCTTCCTCGCCGCCTTTAACAGCCCCTGGGGTACTGAGGTAGTGCAGTCCCTCCGCTCAGCTCTGAAACCTGCCCGGGGATCCCACCCCGCTGCTCCCTTCAGGCGCGACATGTTCAAACCTCAGGTCACAGAAGCGGCAACCCAACCCATGACGCTTAAAGGAAGCGCCGCTTCTGGGCCCCTCCCCTCCCGCATGCACTGAGCTAGTGGCCTAGCGCTGGTCCTTCGCTATTTGCGTCGCTGTCCAGATGTCGTCACCGTTAGCGCCTGAAGCTGGAGGACAGAGGAGGCCTTCCGGTTGCCGGTGCCGGTCTTGTGTCTTGGAATTCGCTAAAGTAAGTGCGTTTAACGGGCATAAGGCAGGCTTTAGAGTGTGTGCTGTGCCCTGTTACTGCGATACCAACGTTCTCTATGCTTCCGCCGTAGCGAGGGTGTGGGAAAAGGACAATCCTTCCGTCTCTCCTCGCCTGGCCTCAAGCTGGGCCTTGACTTGAGACCTGGGCGCGGTTTGCAGCCTTTCTGGATCAGAGCCTGTGTTTGTCGTTTTTGGTGGTGACGCTAAATTTTCAGACGTAGAGGAGTAAAACAGATTTCCTGTTCTTTGCGCCTATGCCCTGACTCCTAGAATTATGCACCTTGTCCCGTTGTTGTGTTGAATTTATAGCCCAGCACAGGAGGTAGTATGAAATATAAGGCTTGACCACATAGAAGAGGGGGAAAAAGCGTAGGATTTAATAAATATTCTCTCTACCGGACGATTTAGGAAGACAAATGGAAGCACAAGCTTTAATATAAACATAAACAGATTGGACTTTGGGACCCTAGAGATGTAACTTTGAATTCTAATTGTTTCTGTACCTTCCAAACTATGTAACTTTAGGCAATTTCCTCCACTGCTTTTGAAGTTCACTTCTTTTTCACTAATTTAGGGATAACAATTACCACCTCATAAGATTTTTGAAGTAATTAAGTGAAGATAAAAATTTCCTTTAAATCCAGGTGAAGGGGGATGGACTCAAGTTCGGAAGAGAAAATCAAAATTATGTTCAATAAGTAGATGTTTCCTGGAAGTTACTTTCCCCTTCTGGAATGTATACCTTAATTGATTCATTAAGCAAATAATTCTTGAGGACTTCTCCTCATTTAGTTCTTGAGTTCTGCGGTGCTAAACTTTGCTTGAAGTGATTTCGTTTTAAAAAACATATATATACCAGGAAACATTCTCCTGATCTTCATCAAGTCTGGTGGGAGTTGGTAGGATACTTGAAAGGTAGGATGATCATCCTTTGAAAAATCCTGCCTTGCTCGGTTTTGCATGAGTCCAGCTTCTTGCTACCTGTAAAATTTGTTTTTTAACACCATCTTCTCTTTTTTTTTTTTTCTTCTTGGGTATGTAGAATCCTTTACACTAAAAATGAACCGCAGAATAGTACCAGTATTACACTACCAAGCAAGGGAAGGGTGACTTTTAAAAGGTGAAAAAAATATATATATAACAACATCTTATTTTGATGTTTAAGGAGTTATTCTTACCTACGAAACCAAAAATTAACCATAAAAAGAAAAACAAAAACCTGACCCAAACTACACCAGGAACTGCTCTGCAGCATTGTAAATTTGTCCTTTATGACCAAAAAAAAAAGGTAGTCAATAACAAACCCATTATTTTGATTTAATGAAAAAGACTATGTGCTTCCTTAATTTTAAATTTCAAGAAGTCTCATAGCTACAAATGGGTGAAGTCAAATTTTCAGGAGTTACTTTTAATGTTAACTCAGTAACCATTTAGTACTTGGCCACCATGGAAACTTGTATTCATTAAAAAAAAAAAAAATAACTTTAAGCCTCTGTGAAATCTTCAATCCTGAGGAGCATTTTTTCCTTCATTTTCCTTCATGAAGGGAGACTTGCACTCCTCCAATTTGCAGAGGGTTTATTAAATCATGAAACAATCAAATATTACTGTTTCAAGCTAATTCAAAGGTTTATTTTTCAACAATTGTAACTAAGCCTACTTTGAGCCATTTGTTTTTAGAAACAAAAAGATCTCCCTGAATGCACATAAAATGACTGCTTGGAATAAATCTTATGTTTTAATTTCTTTGTATTTTGATTATTTTTAACCAAAGCAAAGATCACAACAGCTTTTGCAGGGTCACTAATGAGACTTAAGTCAGTTTGTCTCAATAATAATACTTATTAAGCTCTTTGCCAGGCTCAATGCTATTAATACCTATATTTTTGATCTTTTATTTAACACAGTCACCGATATTGCAGATAAAGAAAGTAAGGCTAAAAGGGGTTAAACTTGCCCAAGGTCACAAGTTTTTATAAGTGGCATGGTCAGGTATTTCATCCTAGATCTGTTGTCAGGACCATTCTTAACCTCTATAACTTGTGTTTAAAAAAAAGTTTCTGTCTCGTCAACTTCGACTCGACTCTGACTCATGGAAACCCCATGTGTGTCAGAGTAGAACTGCTCAGTTTCAGTGGCTGATTTTTTGGAAGTAGATTGTCAGGCTTTTCTTCCGAGGCACCTCTGGGTGGTCTCAAACCTCCAACCTTTCAGTTAGCAGCCAAGTGTGTAATGCTTACACCACCCTGGGACTCCATGACTTGTGTAGTGGGTTTTATTTCATAATTTTCAACTTTCTTTGATCCTGAGAACCATTTTAAGGGACACTTCAATTGTGTTTTTAAGGAGATTTATTAGAGAAAAATCATTTCTGTTTTATAGGAAGCAACAGTCTACCTTTGAGGGGGAGATGAATTGCCCAGATATCAAATTTTACAGTAGGTCCCTCCTTAACAATGAATTCTTTAGTTAAACATTTTTAAAAATAACCTTAATATGTAATTTCCCTATTCATTGTGCTTCCTCTTGGAGTTAAATAGTTCATTAATAATGTTTAATTACAATATTACATTAAAACATTAGTTCATTTTGTATAAGAGAAGCATATCCTGTTTAATGGCAAAATTCTGAAAAAATTCACATGGCCATATACTTTAGGTAAACTTCAGTATATATAAACAGACATGTAAAAATGTGACTGGTACATATCAACAGTACACAGTATATTGTACCTATGTATGTAGCAAGTACAGATAGAACAAGTGATGGTGAAAAATACTACCTCATGCAATCAGGAAAATTACATGTTTTATCTTAATTTAAGGAGCCCTGGTAGCACAGTGGAAGCCCTGGTGGCGTAGTGGTTAAGAATTTGGCTGCTAACCAGAAGGTTGGCAGTTTGAATCCACCAAGTGCTCCTTGGAAACCCTATGGGGCAGTTCTACTCTGTCCTGTAGGGTCGCTATGACTTGGAATGGACTCAACAGCAACAGGTTTGGTTTTGATTTTATCTTAATTTGATGGGAGCTGCAAAAGATAATCAACTTGAATTGAACTACTTTATGAAATAGTTATATTAGTGTGAATTAGCTCATTAGGTCGATTGTATTAAGAAGAATGTGTTAAAAAAATTTTTTTTTCAACGCTGACATTTAAGCCAAAGTATTTGCTTTTTTAAAAAATGGACTTGATATTCTTAAAACAATATGAAATGGTTGAGTGTATCACGTGTAGGATCTGGAGACTACTGCTACCTCTGTAACTGAATTTGTCTAGCTCTTTGTTATATTCATTTTATTTAATGGAACGTTTAACTCTTCTAGCTTCTTTGTGGAAGGAGCCCTGGTAGTGCAATGGTTAAGTGCTCGGCTGCTAACCAGATGGTCAGCAGTTTGAACCCAGAATAAAAAAATCTGGCAATCTGCTTTTGTAAAGATTACAGCATAGGAAACCCTATGGGCAGGGCTTCGAACCGATGCTTCCCAGTTCAGTCGTGGCCAAGGAAGCGAAACTGGAACAGACCCAAATTTTAAAAATTTGGGTGAACTGGAATGATAACCAGAATGGGAAAAATTATGGGTCAAAGCCGTGCTAGAAACCTAATTTCCCTCTTAGAAAACAAGGGCAGCATACGTGTTGCATAGGCAACCACATCTCTTGCCTGTGGAATTTTGAGCAGAATTGGAAACAGCGGTGCTCTGTTCAAAGATGGCGGCCAACCCCAGCTGCTTTGCATGTGTATCGCTTTCCACAGTCCTGCCAATAATCCAATCTCATGCATCAGGCTCGTGAAACAGCTCACTATGCCTCTTCCAAGTCCCCCATTCCAGAGCATTGACCCATAATTCTTCCCATTCCAGTTATCGTCCTGGATCACCCAAATTGTAAAAATTTGGGTCTGTTCCCGCTTCACTTCGTTGGCCCTGACTGAACCAGTTTGAACTTGTTTGAAGCCCTGCCTATGAGGCAGTTCTGTTCTGTCCTATAGGGTCACTATGAGTTGAAATTGACTGGAAGACACTACAACAACAACAGCTTCTTTGTTAAATGAAAAAGAAAGTGAAGAAAAAAAAATATGTTGAGCCTAAGAATTACATCAGCCAAAGAATGCTATTCCATCTCATAAGGGAAAGTAAGACTATTACCAAAGTTAGATAGAGTAGCTTGACTATCATTAAAATAAATCATTTTCCAACATAGCTGTGTTACTCTTATAATCATTGTTACTTGTTAGATTTTTTTCAAGCTGAAAGATAGAATTGATGAAATGGATTTATTGAACGACACCTGTGAGAAATTGTAATATATAAAAGTGGCATTAGTTTGTGCCTATTTTTTAAGTACATTTGTTTAAAAGGTAGAATAAAAGCAAAGTGAATTTGCTTTGTGAAAATTTCTAGGAAGTTTCTGTATAAAGTACCAGTTAGCCTATTTTGAATCAATATTATGTTTTAACACTTGTTTTTGACTGGAATTGTTGGACTTAACATATATTGCTTATTAAATCATTATTTAGTTGAACATTTTTACATTCTCACTTATTACTCAAATAATATTTTTTTTCTACGTTTGTCCCTTTTTCTATCAACAGTACATTGTTTTAAATTATCAGAATTGAGAGCAAATTATCCAGGAAACAGGCTTTTTGTATTTTAAATATTCAACCTTAAAGGTATTTCCTACACATTTCTTTAAAAATTTCAATTTGCAATTTCACATCAGTTCTCCATTCAGGCATATAACTGACAAAGCATCTTATACTATTTTCATGAGGGCAGTATATGTTTTGCATTTTTATTCATAGTTTCAGATGTGGCTTTGAATTTTTTGAGTTTTTTATTGGATTTGTTCGTGGCAATTTTTTCCAGTGAAGAGTGCGTTTTCTTTTGGGTTATGTACTTACTTGTATGTTCTTTGTCAGTTCTCTCTGCTTGAAAAATTGACTTCTCTCTTCATGCTTTTGAATCATGAAGCAGTGAGCTTGCTCCAGAAGGTTTAACATTTGAGTCAAATACTGAGTCATATTTCTACTTTGAATACAAAAGAACTTTAGTCTACTAACTTTAGGGACATCTAATTTTCATTTTCTTCTACTAAAAAGATACTTTTACATACTAGTGTTTTTCACTCTCATAAATGAAAGTGAAGGAACCTAGTAAAGAAGATTTTATACCTTAAGTGCTTTAGTGTTTTATTTTTGTTTATTTTCTTCCATTGGAAAAAAGAAGCTGAAATGGGGTGGTTATAAAGTAATCTTGCTTATCCCATTAAAAATGAAAATCATAATGGTTTTGAGATTTGTTTATTGGTTGTTTCTGAGATTAGCTGCAAATCTCTCCTGTCATTCCCAGTTATTCTTACTCCTAATTTTTAATAGCTAGTGTAGTTTTCTTACTCTTTTTTCCTAAGATTAATGTTTTCTGTGAACTTGAAGTCTTAATTTTAGTATTTCATGGGTTTTATGAATATTTTTACTTTAGTAAAAGTAGCATGAAGATAAAATTAGTGTACCAAACCCTAGGATATGCCTTATAATATCATTTTATCTTTAATTGTGCTAACACATTAAAAAACCGTAATCGAGTAAATGTTTAAAAATCAGTTTTAATCAAAACTCGCTATTAGTTTTAAAAATTTGCTTTATATTACACCCCATTCCAACAATTTTGGTCAGGTGGATTCAGCTTACAACTTCATTTTTTCAGTACTTTGAAAAAAGAGAGACATAAAATGTTTATAATTGACAAATATTGTTCTGTGTGGACAAAGCTCCCCAGCAGTTTTAATAGGACACCATATGGTCCTTGAGACTTTGTCTTTGATCTCAACTTAAGTTGCTAAGGGAGAAAAATATGAACAATTTGCAATTTATTGATAATCATAATCAATAGATTGTTAGTTGAGCATTTGATACTTAAATTTTGAGATGGAATATTTATACTTTGAATTGCAGTTAAGATAAATGCTAGTTTATTTTAACACCTTCCAGACTGGCCCAGTTTTTTTTCCTACTTGAGTACCCCCATCCTTTAAAATACCGCAGTTACATTTTAAATAATTTGAAAGGTATCTTGGGGGTGTTGAAGCACAAGTGAACATTTAAATCCTTCGTCCCTGCAATGCAAATCTGTGAACCCAGCCCTGTTCGTTGTTCAAGAGATACGTTTTGTACTTAGCACTAAGTTTATCTGCTGTTAATACAGCTTTGAGTGTTTTTCTTTTTAGAGGTACTGACCTTTTTGGTTTTCTTTTAACCACACCATCTCATAGAAGTGTTACCTCCCCTCCACCTCTTCCCTCTTTAAAAAAAATTTACTTGATTATTGTCTCAAAGTGCTTTAGACCTCAAGTGAGTTAATCATGGCTTGAAACTAACTGCAGTTCATAGTTTCAAGTGACAGAGGTAACAATTGCTAGCCTTCCTAGAATGAGTTTTCCATGGAAACATTTGTGTTTTATCAAAAAAAGAATGCATAGCCATCATCTATCTATGCATGCTATTGGTAACATGCTACTTAAGGGTCAAAATGACTAAGAAATTTGAAGTATGCTCACATTGGTGTCATGTTTTCATTGCCGTGAGCTCTTAAAGGAGAAGGAGCATCTAGCAGTAGTATAAATCACGTTTACTACCACTTAACAGTTTACAAAGTATTAGTAATTAATTTACATCTAATTTAATTTTAAGGAGCCCTGGTGGTGTAGTGGTTAAGAGTTGGGCTGCTAACCGAAAGGTCAGCAGTTCAAATCCACCAGCTGCTCCTTGGAAACCCTGTGGGGCAGTTCTACGCTGTCCTGTGGGGTCACTATGAGTCGGAATCGACTGGACGGCAATGGGTGGTTTTGGTGGCGCAATGGTTAAGTGATTGGCTGCTAAACAAAAAGTGGGCAATTTGAACCCACCCAGTGACTCTGTGGGAGAAAGCCTGCCAACCTACTCCCGTAAAGATTGTTGTTGTTAGATACCTTCTGGTTGGTTCTGACTCATAGCGAGCCTGTGTACAACAGAAAGAAACACTGCCCACTTCTGGAAACCCTATGGGGCAGTTCTAACTCTCACATGGGTCACCATGACTCAGAATCAACTCAGCAGCACCTAACAATTAATTTTGACAGTAATGCTATGCCAGAAGACAAAAGTATTATTGTCATGTTTAATCCATTGAAAAGATGGGGAAATTGGGTGTTGGATGCTGACTTTCCCATAATGATATATACCATTTACTGGGTGTCTTACGTGCTGGGCACTGTGCTAGGTGCTTGATATCCATAATGTTTCTAATCTTAGAAACTTGAAAAGTTAGGTGCCATTATCCTCACTTTTTCATAAAGGAGCTGAGGTTCACATAGCTGATTAGAGGTAGCACCCATTACAGTAGTTGAAAACATGCATAGAGGAATGGAATAGGGGGTAAAAAGGGAGGCCTCTACTTTTTTTTAGACATACATAGTTTGAATATTTCACACTAAGCATTTATTTACACCTACTCCTCACTAGTCGACTATCTCATTATCTGACATTTTGCATTTACGACAATCGTAAAAAAATCTACTTTCTGAGTACTTTGCACATTAACGACAGTAGGTCTGGCAGTAACAAACACTGACGTGTGAGGAGAGTAATGCTAGCTGTGATGGTTAAGGTTGTGTGTCAGCTTAGCTGGGCCATGATTCTCAGTGGTTTGGCAGTTACGTAACGATGTAATTTGGCAGTTATGTAATGATACAAGGAGCCCTGGTGGCGCAATGGTTAAAGTGGTTGACTGCTAACCATAAAGTCGGCAGTTTGAAACCACCACCAGCTCTGCAGGAGAAAGATGTGGCAGTCTACTTCTGTGGAGATTTACAGCCTTAGAAACCCTGTGGGGTCGCTATGAGTCAGAATCAACTTGACAGCTGTGGATTGGTTTGGTTTTTGGTAATGATGTAGTCATCCTCCATTTTGTGATCTGTTGTGGTCATCCTCCATTTTTGCGTAATGCTGATTTTGCATAATGATCTGGTTTGGAACCTAACCATGTCAGGATAACTGCGGAGTGGGTGTGTTACTTTACAATAAAAAATAAAGTCACAGAAAACCTATGTTAAAGTATAGAATCTAAGATAAGAATCTCACTATTTAACTCTTCTGATTCCTATCTTTCATGTGAATGATGAAGTAGAATTAGTACAGGATATTAATCTAAAATAGAATAATGGTATAAAATGGAGCTCATTTCATTTCAAAATGAAAGGCGTTTTATCAAATAATAGAGAACCTAAGATTCATCGTTCCCATTTTACAAGTTTAATTTGTTTTGGATTTATTACAACAAGAAATAGTAGGAAACAATACCAGCACAGTGGTAATATGGGCTTTAGAGGCAGATACCCCATTTTGGTTTTTAATCCCAGACTTCCCCAGCATTACTTGCTCTTACAACCTTAAAAAAGTTGCTTAACTTTTCTAAGCCTTTGTTTGTAGAGTAAGGATAATAATAGTAGCTAATATTTATCTTCTTAAGCAGTTGTTCTAGTGTTCTCACTTCATCCTCACAACAATCTAGTGAAGTGGGCATTACTATTATCCCCATTTTTCAGATGATAAAATTGAAGCATAAAGTAATGGGTCAAAGGTCACAAGACTATCAAATTGATGGTAGAACCCATTCAGTTTAATTCTAGGGCCAGCATTCTCAACCTCTCTAGCACCTCTTAAGTGTTGCAAGGATTAGATGTGATTTTTAAAAGCATTCAGTTAATGTAGATATACATTTCTCATTTGAGTACATGTTCATTTTTTCTAGTTTTATTTATGACTCTTTGAAAATAATTTTCTTTTATAAAGAGAAAGTCAATTTTACAACATAGAAAAAAGTTAAAGCTGAAATGGTACAATTGGCTAATTCCTTGATTAAGAAAAACTAATATTAAAATGCTTTAGACTATTAGAGTAAACATAACTACTGGATTTTTTCTACTTTTTTTTTTAAAAAAAGATGTGAAACATTCACTCAAATGGCCTTTTCTCAATTGAGACTGCAAAATAATCATTATATAGCATTGAAGGTAGTATTGAATACTCGCCTCTGATGTTCCCAGCTAAATGTTTCTGTTGACCCCATTCAACTCAAAAAGCCAAACAAATCGGTACAAATAAATTGACTGATTTTCAAAGTGATACATATGTACTATATAGCTAAGAATATTGTGCATGTGGATATAGGCAACAGTATCTGAATGCTCAAGCTACTAGTTTTTTCCTCTATGTTAATTACAAGAACAAAACTTTGAAAAAGAAACTTTGTCTTTCCTACCCCTTCCACTTTGTTGTTGTTGTTAGCTGCCATCTAGTCGCACTCCTGGTGACCCCATGCACAGTGGAACAAAATACTGCCTGGTTCTGCACCATCCATCCTTATGATCAAATCAGTTGCAGGTGATATGTTGAGGTTTTCACTGGCTGAGTTTTGGAAGACCTTTCTTCTTAGTCTGGAAGCTCAGTTGAATCCTGTTCAGTATCATAACAACATGCAAGCCTCTAGTAAGAGATGGCTGCTGTGCATGAGGTGCATTGTCTGGAAATCCAACCAGGGTCTCCCACATGGAAGGCGAGAATTCTACCGCTAAACCACCACTGTCCCTTACCTAGTGGGTTCTTAATCTTTTTAGTTATTAATCTTTTTTAGATTTAGGTTTAAGAATCTAATGAAAGCTAGAGAATTTCCCCAGAAAAATGCACATGGGCACCTATAGATTTTTGCCTACAATTTCAAGGTGTTATACAGATCTTTTGGTGTCTAGTTAAAAGTAGGTATAGAATTATTGCTATAGATAGACAATATAGATTAAACAATACAAAATAAATACTTGAAAATAAACCTTAAGTAGACTTTTTTTCTGTCCTGGTGTGTGTGTGTGTGTGTCCCATGTGTCCTAATGCTAACTCATCTTCTTTTAGATTGGGGCAGAAGAACAGTTGGACATGAGACTTAAATTTTTAATTAACACATAGGAAATTAAAATAGATCTGCTGATAGATGTTGTAAAAGCTGTACATTTGTAAGCAGCAATTTATTTTCTAAGTTTTTTTTATTGCTCCCTCTGGGTATAGAGGAAAAAAATAGTAGTCAAGTACTTTTGAGAATTCACCTCAAACAAATTTCCCTGTAAATATAACAAACACATTGCTGTCTTCATTCACCAAGCATTTCATATGTGCATGTTGTTGTTGTTATACGTTTGAATGGGCCACTGACTCTTGGTGATCCCATGTGCAACAGGATGGGACCATTGTGTTCCATATGGTTTTCATTGGCTGATTTTTCAGAAGTAGATCCCCAGGCCTTTCTTCCTTGTCTGCTTAGTCTGGAAGCTCTGCTGAAATCTGTTCAGCATAATAGCAACACTCAAGCCTCCACTAAGGGGTGGTGGCTGAGCTTGAGGTACATTGGCCAGGAAACAAACCTTGGTCTCCCATATGGAAGGGAAGTATTCTACCACTGAACCACCACTGCCCCCTTGTGTGCATACCTGGTTGTATACTTTAGTAATAGCCTTACAGAGTTGAGATTACATGAGGCATTTGTAAAGTTTCTGTTGCATAGGTGATATTCAGTAAATTTTTGTCAAAACGCTGACTTTTTTTCAGTATAATGTTGTTGGGCATCAGAAACACAAAAATTAATGCATTACTTTCCCTGTTCTCAAAAAGTTGATATACTGGGGGAAAAGTTGTTTAACAACTAATTTGATAAAAGCTTGTTGCTTGTGTAGATTTGCAAAATTGTATCAACTGGCAGGACTCCACCATGTTTTCCGTAAGTGTGAATAAAGGTGGCCAAAAAGCAAGGTTACTTGCCTTATCCAAGGGAGAATTTGGTGTCCATTAGGTAGAGGGATTGTATATACCTATGCCTATTCTATCTTTTGTTTGAAGGATTTCCATGTAAATATGTGAGAGCTTTTAGAAGCTTGAGACTGGAAAGAACTCAATCTTGTTCCTTATAAGACTGAGAAGATTGATATGACTTTTGAGGATTTGTGTGAAGCATTATTTGCTAATATTCTCTGACAGACTTTACTGTGAATATCAAGCACCAGTTTAGATTCTTCTTAATATTAGTCCTTATAATCTAAGAGTAACTAGGATCAATACGACCCTGTGGATCTCTAAAGTACTGTGGAGAGCCTATCAGCTATTTTCTGTATTCAAAAAGTCTGAAAGAAATCACTTGTTTTCTCATAAAATGACTATGTAGGCCAAAATGACAGGTAGGGTTTTTACCCTGTCTGGATTAGAAATAGTATTAACATTTAGTAACACTGATAAATATTTACCATTCAAGATATAACGCCCCAAGATGAGCTAAATGACCCATCCCTGTGCCCTTTCACTTTATTTTCCACATTATATTGACAAGAACTCTTTATAAGTCCCTCTCTGAATTATAACCTGGAAATCATTCATTCAACGAACAGTGCTCTTCTTACTGTTTCTTGAAAACTCTAAACTTGTTCTTACATTCGAAGCTTTTCTAATTTGCTATTTTCTCTGGAATCCTCTTCCCCTAGAAATTCAAATGATTTTCAATTCAAATTCCTTCATTTCCCTTCTCAGCTCATATAACACCTTCTCCCCTGTGTTCTAACCTGTTTTATTTTTGTCACAGCACACGACTCCCTTACATCTTTGTGTTTGTTTATTGAAAGTTTGCCATACTAGACCTAAAATTTGATGAAATCAGGAACGTTGTTATCTTTTTACTGTTGTATTCCTAGCGGCTAAGAAAATCCCTGGAGCATGTTGTTGTGTGTCATTGAGCCAATTCCGACTCACAGTGGCCCTATAGAATAGAGTAGAACTGTCCCTTAGGTTCCCAAGGCTGCAGTGTTTATGGAAGCAGATGGCCATCTCTTTCTCCCTGGAATTGGCCGGTGGGTTCAAACCTCCAACCTTTCAATTAGCAGCCAAGCACTTAACCACTGTGTCACCAGGACTCCTTCCTTAGAGCATAGTAGGTACATAATATTTGAAGAATTTGTGAGGTTTTTGAGTGCCTTTTATGATACCAAAACCAAAAACCAAACCTGTTGTCGATTTCAACTCACAGCGACCCTATAGGACAGAGTAGAACTGCCCCATAGGTTTCCAAGGAGTGACTGGTGGATTCGAACTGCTGACCTTTTCAGTTAGCAGCCTGAGCTCTTAACCACTCACTGCACCTCCAGGGCTCCTGCCTCTTATGATACTAAAGATACAATGAATAAGACAGGCATGAGCCCTTCCCTAGTGTTACTTGCCTTTTTTTTTTTTTCATCGAACACCATATAGTGCTTGGCAAAACCAAAAAACCAAAGCCATTGCCATAGAGTCGATTCTTACTCATGGGAGTTAAGAATCCCAAAGCCACATGTGTATCAGAGTGGAGCTGTGGTCCATTGGGTTTTCAGTTGTTAATTTTTCAGAAGTAGAGCTCCAGGCTTTTCTTGCAAGGCACCTCCTGGTGGACTTGATTAGCACCCACGCTTGTTAACTGTTTGCACCACTCAGGGTCTCCCAGGAACATAGTAGGCACACCTATAAATATCAAACTGTTAAGAATCTGTGATTGTCAGTTACATATGTCTGATTTCAAAATGAGAAAATTACCTGATATTCTTTATAGTCACAGATACACATTTATGACTGGCAAGCAACTACTTGTAACTTGTAATTTTGCTGAGGCTCTCATTCAGTCAGCCCCATCCCTATTCTGTATTGGAGCTAACAGAAGTCGCTTAGCTAATAAGTTGTTCGTTGCCATTGAGTCTGTTCCAACTCTTCTCTATAGAGAAGAACTGTTGCTTTGAGTTTCCAAGGCTATGACCTTTTAGAAGCAGATTACCAAGTTTGTCTTCCGAGGCGCCTCTGAGTAGGTTTGAACTGCCAATCTTTCAACTAGTAGCTGACCGTTTGCACAACCTAGCCAATTGGCTCCACATTCAAATCTCAATAACCATGTGCTTTAATCTCTCAAAAATTGCACTGTTTACTGTATTATGCCATAGAGGTATTCACTTATAGACATTCTACAAGGCCTCAGGTTTTAGCCTCCAAAAATATACACCAAAAAAATTTTTAAAAAACTGTCACTGTCTAGTTGATTCTGACTCATAGTGACTCTATAGGACAGTGTAGAACTGCCCCATAGGGTTTCCAAGGAGCAGCTGGTGGATTCAAACTGCCAGTCTTTTGGTTAGCAGCTGAACACTTAACCCACTGTACCCAATAATATATAGGGTGAAGTAAATTATTTAGCAAGTTGTCTTAGAATAAATGACTGTCATTAAGGCCTATTTGTGCAATGTGTTCAGTACATTCATTGGGCACTGACTGTGTGACATTGTGCTAGGTTCTGGACTGACCCAGAAAGCTCATGGTTTTGTGAGGGATACATATCGATATAACATATGTATCCCCTATTATGTAGCAGAGAAGAGGAAGCCGTAACTACATGGTAGCATGTACTCTACCTGAGAATGGTGGCAATGAGGGAAAGCACCACGGGAGATATCAGTTGGATAAAATGGAGGTTTTGGTAACTTGTATGCACAATGAAACAAAAGATTTTTGTCCTGTTGGACAACAGCCAAGTCGTTGGATAACACTGGGTGAAGGTGTGGAAATAGTTCATTCAGGTGAGGTTGAATAGGCAAGGATCTATTTTTTATAGTCAAAAGTTTCAGAATTGTTTTAAGCAAGAATATACATGAAAAGCAAATCTTTCTCTAGAAAGTTCAGATCATACACTTTAATGTACTCGTTAGGTACTTTCTAGTCGGTGCCGACTCATAGCAACCCTGCTCAGTCCTGCACCATCCTCACAATCGTGCTGTTTGAGCCCATTGTTGAAGACACTGTGTCAGTCCGTCTCCTCGAGGTCTTCCTCTTTTTCGCTGCCTTCCACTTTACAAAGCATGATGTCCTTTTCCAGGGTACTGTAAAATGTGCTTTTTAAAAGCTATTGTGAAATAAAAATAACTTGTATCTTTTCCGAAGGCTTTAGTGAAAAGCAAATTGGTTACAAATTTAATGTTACCAAAATCTATGGAAAGTGTCAGGGCATTTTATAGTGGTGTGGGGAAAGAAAAGAGGGGGGAGAGAATGACGCCTTTCACACAACCGCTGTGCCCCTCGCGTTTCAGTGTCTGCAGGCGAGGCCAACTGGGCCTGCGCGGGGCGGAGCCGGCGGTGACGCGCTCGTGCGCCGCAAGGCTTTGTGGGGAGCTCGGGCCCGCTAGTGAGGGGGTTGTAGGCTAGGTGGGGGTGGCCGTTTGTTTTCTCGCTGTCTCGAGCTCGCGCTCTGTCTTCCCCTCCCAGCGAGCGGCGGGGCGGAGAAACGGTGGCGGCGGCGGCTGCAGTGGTTGTGGCGGTTGTAGCAACGGACACTTCTCTCTTTTCCTCTCCCACGAACCGGTTCCTCTTCCCTTTCCCTCTCACTGTTTGTTGTGTGTTTGATGTGTTAAAGCAGGAGCGAGA
Source organism: Dugong dugon (assembly GCA_030035585.1). Lineage (NCBI taxonomy): Eukaryota > Metazoa > Chordata > Mammalia > Sirenia > Dugongidae > Dugong > Dugong dugon. Next base: position 99,722,598 of record CM057462.1, read on the forward strand.
ACGCGAGCAGCGCTATGAGCAACACCACCGTCGTCCCCAGCACGGCGGGCCCGGGCCCCAGCGGCGGGCCTGGTGGTGGAGGTGGCGGCAGCGGAGGCGGCGGCACCGAGGTAATCCAGGTGACTAATGTCTCCCCGAGCGCTAGCTCTGAGCAGATGCGGACCCTCTTCGGTTTCCTAGGCAAGATCGACGAATTGCGCCTCTTCCCGCCAGAGTGAGTATCTCTCACCATCACCGTTTTTGCTAACGTCTCTCCAGCCTGGGCCTAACCCACACCATTTGCCTAGGCCCTTGTCTCTGCTTTCCTGGCGCCAGGCTAGCTTTTCGTTTAGATATGAAACAAATCTGCGTCGTAGGCCTACAGATAATTTTAAAAAACAGCGAGGGCTTTGGGGAGTAGGAGACACTGGCTCTTGATGTCAGGAATTTTTTTTTTTTTTCCTCTTGAAATTGTTTCGACGTGGTCGTTTTGCTCTGGGCACGTAAAGCCAGACAAACTGCACTTTTTGTATTTTGTATATAGGCTTAATGCGTTTAGAAAAAATTAAGTGTTCTTTTCCTTCTTTGAAAAAAAAGTAACAAAATTATCCATTCCTGTGTCAATTTAGTGTTTAACTTTGTAGGCGGTGGTTCACTTGTTGCTAAATACTGTTTTCAGTGATTCTGTCCCACGGAATACAGTTCAGAGATCATTCTCTTTTTGACAGGCTAATGCCATGAATCTGAATGCTTAATATTTTAATGACAAAAATAGGTTATAGCTGAAACATGGATTTTTCTTTTGTTTAAATAATGTGCAGATTTATGCTATTTCACGATTGTTCTTGAGAGGGAGTTTTATAGAATGTTAAATTTTGAGCTAGAGTGTGTGGTTTTGGTTTTTATCCTGTGTTTCACATTCATCTTAAAATTTTTTATTGTAAAATTATTAAATGATTGGATTAATTTTCAAGAAAAAAAGAAGCTATGAAGTAAAAAAAATAAGGTGTAGTAAATTTACTGAAATAAAATACTGGTGTGTTCTTTGGGGCGACTTTTGGTGAAAATTCTCAGTAGTTACTATGAATAAGTTCCAATTAGATGGCAACTGGTTGCCCACTGTATGTTGGGAGTTTTATGATGTCACTTAAGTGTAGGAAACAGGAAATTGGAATCCTCAAGGAATCCACTGTTGTTGGTAGATGTAATGATCTTATTAGTCTGTTTTGCTGAAAGTTGGTCAGAAGGAGATATTTAATAAACATCTAGCATATTTTATCATTTTCACTTAAAATGTTTTAAAATGATTATTAATGTTTTCAAGTTGGTATGCTGTCTTTAGTTTTTAAGGAAATACACACTAGGAGAGAAGTGTCAGATGTTTGCATCTGGTGTTGAGTTCTGGCAACAACAGCTACGTGTTTTTATTTTGAACAGAAATATGATTTGCTTTGGTAATAAAGGACAAATAGCCTAGGGCATAATATGAATGTAAAGAAATAGATGTTTTGCTATTGAGTTTTCTCACAAGTTACTCTTTATTAAGTTGTTATAAAATTAATACACAGTAAAGTAGCAGAAAATGAGAGCAAGTCAGTGACAGATTTGATAATTGTAATCGTTTTATTACCCTAGGTGTTTGAGATTAGATTTATTTATGACAATTCTTTCTAATCCCACAGATTATTAAGAATTTTACTATAGTTGCTGACTTTAAAATGCTTTCTTTATTCTCTGAAGATACTATTTATGATGCATTTATAAAGAGATGACAGAGAGGTGTTGACAGATTACTGATTTATCTTTTACCTAATGCATCAGCAGTATCTGTAGAGTTATGATGGATCAGAGTCTGGCTTTTATCTTTGTGGTCAGTTCCATCATAACCAGGATATCCGATGTGCAGTGGAGAACTGTTCATCCATATACATGATCTGCAATTAAGAGGACGTCTTTCCCTGCTTTGGGAGGAGATAAATACCGTGACGTACTTCGCTCTTTGGCTTATTTATCTGTTTTCCCACATACAGATCATTTTCTCTTCTGAAAATGTAACAAGTTACGGTATAGTGAATGTTGCAGTACCTTTAGTGGCCTTCTAGTTTTGAGCAGTATTTAGTTAGATGGCCACTTTGTTCATTTAATGTCTATTTTTATTAGTTTAAATAGCAATAGCTAATCTGACCTATAGAATTTGGGAATATTGTGATTATTCCCTTATTGATGATTTCTATAAACTCACTAGTTTTCAGCATTAGTTCTCCAGGAAAAATGTACCATGGACCCCTAGTGTTCAAAAAAGGTTCATCATTCCAAAAATATTACTGTCTTACTCATACAGTAAGATTTGAATGGTTTGGGGTGCATAAAATTCTATTTTAAACACATTTACTGCCTGAATTCTCCCCCGCCCCACCCCAAAGGTGTTCTTATCCATCTGGAACTCTTTTTTTTCTTCCCCCTAGATAACTGCATGACCTACTTCCTTTTGCTGCTCAGATGTCACCTTAATCACAGAAGCCTTCCCTGACTACCGTGTATAAAAATACAACACCCCTGCTTCCTGTCTTCTCTATCATACTTATGTTGCTTCATTTTTCTCTGTAGTGCCTGTCACCAGCTGAGGTTAAGTCCCTCCCTTTTGCAGAATAGGAAATTGTTAGGGGCATCAGCATCACCTGAAGAGCGTTTCTAATGTACCTATATGACTGAGCCCCACCCTACACCTATTGAGTCTCTCATCTCAGTTCTAAGTGTGTATTTTGCGTGTAAACATCCCTTGAGTTATGCCAGACATTCCAATGGCAATCTGCTCAAGAAGATTCCCACCTTTGTTTCACAGAAAACATCTATTTCTTGGTTCTTTTAAGTAGAAATTTGCTAACCTATAAGTTTACCCAGTGGTGTAGGTACTATCTGTCTTCACGATAGACAATATATCTAACCCCGTCTTCGGTATGACAGCCCTGCAGCTGTTTGAAAGCAGCTAACAGTGTCCCCCACATTTATTCTCTTTTTGTAAAGAAAAACATAGTTATTTTGATTGTAGTTGTTCTGAAAACACATACTGGAAAGTTGACATTGTCTATTATGTAATAGGTGCTTTCTTATTTTTTTCAATTCTTAAAGTTCGTAGGAAGAGTGTATTTGACCCTGTTTTACAGATAGGTGAACTGAAATTCACATAGGATGTTTCGTGTGCCCAAGCCACACTACCAGCAAGTGTCAGAACTAGCATTTAAACCCATGTTTTGATTCTGCTTTACCACTTGAGTTTAATTTAGCCAGCCAATGTGTAAGTAGTATCATGCTTTATTTACACTTAGTAAGATTCTTCAAATGCTTATTTTTAATGGGACTTCAGAATGGAGACTAACTGGAGCGTTTGTCCAGTAATGATCCCAGTATAGCATAAGTGAAAGTAACTGAAAGCTACTGTATGAGTATAAATTAAAAAAATTAAAAATTCATTAGTAACTTTTCAGTGACCAAAAATAAATACTTTATGGTCACATGTATAAATAGTATAGTTTGGTAAGAGAGAAGTCAGTTCACCTTTAAATTTTTTTTTTTTAAATGAATGCAGTGTTTTACTACATTTTTTTTAGGACTGATTAATAAAGGGAACACAGGGAGGGTACGTGTGAGGTAAGCAAAGTCAAATTCTCAGTGAAAATCTCCTTTGTCACACTGCTTATTTGAGTTTAGGAGATGTCTTTGATTAAAAGCTCAAGATTCTCAGAAGTGATAAGCACAGTATTAAGGTGGGAGTTGGAAGTGATAATCAGTGGCCTAAACCAGAGATTGCTCATGGGCATGAATATCAACTGAAGTTCTTGTGAAGAATCAGGGTTCTTTTCCTATAAAAAGGATTCTGATTCAGTAGGCTTGAGATGGACAACAGAAGTCTGAAAAAGCTCTTAAAGGATACTTTAAAAACATTGGAAAAATACCACTGCATCTTAGGTGGAGGGCAGAAGTGTCATTCAGGGATCACTTTTCCCTATCTTAATCATCAGTTCTTTCCAATTGCCCTGCCTCATCTCTATTAATTTTTAATAATAGGGAGTAAAGACATTGACATTTTAGACGTGTTCCTTGCACAAAATTCTAGGGTATGAAAATTGATTTCGTGCATCTGTTTTCTATGTTTTTATTAGCAAAAAGTTTCTACATCTTTTATTAGCAAATTTTAACTGAGAGATTATAAAAATATAGTTGTGTTGGGCTAAATAGCAACAGAGTCTTTATTAAAAACCTGTTTAAAAGAGACCATTTTTAGTGAGGAGAAAGATGAATCTAATTTATCTTGGTGTCACTCATTTTTCCGTAGTATTTAAATTATTCATATTTCTTCCTTACCTCCCCCCATCTATGTTTTTATGTAGCAAAAGTAGTAATTGTAGCATTCCTATGACATGAGTGGGTAGAACAAGATATGAATTGTTTTAATATTCCCAAGTGAATGGAAATATGTTGTAAGCACATGACTTATTTAAAGATGGTATTTTAATTTTTTTTTGAAAGTCCTATTGGTTATACATATAGTATTTAAGAACCTTACATCTGATAGTAATTTTTATTTCAGTCAGATAACAATAGACAGTGTCAAAGAATTGGTAGAGATCACTTTTTAAGAGAAATTTAGGTATGTACTGTTTCCGAAGGCATTGTGTTAGGTGTTAAGAATGTAATACTTGCATTTAAAAGAACTTTTCAATTTAGTGGTAAAAACATAGGTGTCAGAAAAGAAAGAAACAATACTGTAGCTTTAGTACTAGAAAAAAAACAGCATTCTTCTACTGCTTGCACGTATCTTTTATTCAGGGTATAATACTCTCAATTTTAGACCAGTAGTGCTTCACATTAAAAGAAGAAAAAACACACTGCATCTTTTCAAATAATTTATTAGTAAGCATCTAACAAAGTAGCTTAGATCCTGTTTGGATATATTGTCAACTTTACTTTGACTTAGATTAGGATCTGTGTTCATTAAGGGAGATGTCTTTAGAGAAACTTCCATTAGAAGTTCTAATGAGCTGGAGTTCGCAGGCCATATAAGCCTTTTGTTAGTCTTCAGGTTATGAGAAAAAAATTTCATTAGTACTCAAATGATGAAAAAAATTTATCTTTTTAACAACGAATTTATAGCTCTGAAATAACCAAGTGAACGAAATCTGATGTAATTACAGTTTCATGTACACATGAAAATGTCTCATTTACTAGAAAAGCTATCAATTAAACCCCATTCTAATGGCATTAAAATATAGGATTTCGCTTTGCATTGTTGAGACTTAACGTGTTAGGCTTGTCATATGTAAGGCTTTTGTGCTTCTTAAAGCATTGATTTTCTACCCTGGTTGCATGTAAAAACTGTCAGGGAGAATTTAAGAAGAAGCTGCTACTCAGTCTCCCATCTATCAGAGATCTTGATTAATTGATGTGGAGTGGAGAGCCTAGATATTTTTTTCCCGCAGATGATTCTCATGTGTAACCAGGGCTGATTACTACTGCCTTTGGGCATTGGTTTTCAAATAACATTTGGTGTGGAGTTAGGGAACATGTTCTCCCTTAATTTAATGTTTTCCTTTCACAGTTTCGTGGCAGAAATCTGGGCCACCCCATATAAAAAACTATCGCCACTCCCTGCATTGTCTATCCTACTCACACTGCCATAACATGCCCTTGTTTTTCGCTTACCCAATGATGCCATTTGCTGGAGGAAGTGGCTCTTTTGCTTATTGGAATTTCATAAAATAGTACTAAGGGTGTAGGGTAGTATCCCCATATGTGCTTAATTTTTTTTCTCTGAAAAGTGTTCTATGCCAGAAAGCCTTAATTGTTTTCAAAGCTTAGGAGTTCTTACATGCTGTGGGTGAAAGAAAGAAGAAAGGGCCTGGAACCAGTTCTGTTATGCAGGTCAGGAAAACTCATTGATTATCAAATAAACGTGCTTTGCCAGGATATTCTTTTGTCTCTGAAGTGGAAAAGTTTTCATGTTTTTAACTGAAAAGTTAGTTGTGATACTTCTGAGGCAGTGCAGTTCTACTGTGCACACACGGGGGTCGCCATGAGTAAGAATTCACTTCATGGCAACTAACAACTTCTATTTAGGGAATATTCCTGGAGAACTTAGGAAAATGCATAAGGCAGAAAGGACAAAAGTGAGCTGTAATAAGTTTTCCAAGCCAAAACTAATTACTAATTACCTCTGTTTTAAAACATTTTATATTGATATTTAAAAAAAAAAAAAAAAATTAACCACCTGGTGATATATACCTAGAATCTGCGCAAACTGTGCGACTTCAGTTTCAAGCTCTTTTTAACATGGTACACTATAAACAGCAATTATAAATGTTTATCTACATTGTAATTTCTACATGGGTTCAGTGGACAGTATGTTATTTGAAAGGCCATTTTCTTTTGATCTAATTAATTAAACTAATATACCTACGATTATGTGTTTTTATCTGCCCATTTTACTTTTGGAAGGCAAGCGTTGGTTTGTAAATAAAACATTTTTGTTCTAACTGATATTCTTTTTCACGTTATTTATTTTTCAGTGATTCACCTTTGCCAGTCTCATCCCGTGTCTGCTTTGTTAAGTTCCATGATCCTGACTCAGCAGTTGTGGCACAGCATCTGACAAACACTGTGTTCGTTGACAGAGCTTTGATAGTCGTACCATATGCAGAAGGTTTGTGCTTTGTTTAACTACCTGTGTGGGCATCCTATGATGACCATCTCATCTACCTCAGTATAGTTATAGAGTGAGCGTTAGTCGCATGTTAAAATCTAAGCTATTAACATTTTGAAACCCTTGTTATACTGTGGTCCATAATTTTTATTAGCAGATTTTTTTTTACTTCTAAAAATTATAAATCAGATCTGTTTTTATAAGATACTTAAGTTTTGCATTCTTTTAAAAATTTTTAAGTTCACTAAAACCATGTCCCTAACTGTAATTTTCTAAGATACATCTATTTAGTAAATTTAATGTTGAGTTTTATTAAATAAGTCCTGACAGCAAGTGGTTCACTCCCTGCAGACGGTTCACTTACACAGAATACATCAAATAAATGCATGACTGTTTTTTCTTTTTTAAATAAATGAGTAGGTTAGTTTCATTTTCTTAGTGTGCCCTTTTCCTGACAACTTAAAAAAATCCCACATTGAATTCTTCCAGTATACCAAGGGTTGCAATATTTTGGTTTCTGCAAAAAGTTCAAGATTTCCGATAGCTTAGGTGCCAGATGGGCACTGGGTGTTTTGTTTTTATGCCAGATTTTCTTGTTCGTTCTTGCTATATTTGCTAGAATATCTCTAAATAATAAATTCTTCTCTCTGTTATTTGTGTGTGTGATTTTTGTAGTGGAGAAGGCAAATGCAAAACCCTTCCAGATGACTGAAAAACAGTGGGTCCTCTGCAGCTACAGGGGATTCTAGACATTAACTAAAGGCCAGCAAGCACTCCAGTCCCCCCAAGTGTTTTCCTGGTGTAACCATTTGTTAACTACATTTTCTCTCTTTTTACATTTTAGGCTGTTAAAGTAATTTGACAGAAAAAAAAATGAGCAGGTTTTTTGGATCTAAAAAAGCCACTGTGACAAGACAGCACTATTTTAATGCCATTTTGTAAAATTTTCTAAGGCATATTTTATAATTAGTTTGTTCCCAATGTACTGTTACTTGATTTGCTCTTTGGTTACTATAAATTTTGATCAGAGGAATCACTTAAATATGATAGAATTATTGGATTTTAAGTTAATAATTTAATAACTATACTGACCAGGATTTAAATGCATTTTCCCTTTCCTTAATGAACTGGTCAGTGGAAGCTGAATCTCGATACTTGTTTTTAGATGCTATCATAGATCTTTGGATACCAATGTGAACATTTAACACCATGCATTGTAAGAGTTGTGAAATGTCTAGTCCTTAAAGCATAGAGAAATTGCCTCTGTGGTTTTCTAAGAAATTAACATTCATAGAGTGGTTAAGGCATGCTATAGAATAACTACATCTGTCTACGTGATCTTTAAGGTTAAAAAAAGAAAAAAAAGGATAAACTTTTGAGTTAGTGTGTTTTGGTTAAGCAGTTTCTTTTATACCAGTGTGCCTATTGTAGGATAAGACATGTCACCAAGAGAAAATATACAAAATTTAAATTCAGGATGAGTAAAATAGATGATAGGTCTTGGAAAAAAGGTCAAATCATATGAGTAATGTGCAAAACATTTTAGTCTTTAAGTTTAAAGAATTTGTATTGGTTAAGTATTATGTAAAGTTCACAAGCTCTGAACATAATACAGTATATCATAACTGGCTTTCATAAATATTTTTAGACTGTAATATTTTTTCTAGATCTGTTTATGAAAGTGACATATTTGGGTGTATATGTAGAATTACAGATGTATTTAGTACAGAACTCTGTTTTTGGTGTATTTAATTTTTGGTATGATATGCTGTATTAATGTTGTCTCTGCTAGGTAATGTATTCAGTCCCTTTGTCACCATTTCACTAGTTTTAGCTCTTACACTTTGGTGTTGGTTTTTGGTCAGTGTTTTTAGAATAATAAACACGAAGTGTACAGTAAAGAATAGTCTTAATTGAGATAGCTGGATTTGGAAGGAACTCTTAATAGTAATGGATTTGGGGGTTATTTAGGTTCCTTGGTTAATGTTTGTTTCTTTTGTCTGTTTCTTTTTCTTTCATTTCTACACATTCATGCAGTATTTCATGGTTCTATCAAAGCAGCAGTAAAAAAAATACTCTTGACGCATGAAAATTAACTGGTGAGGGGCCTCATTGCTATTTTTAAATTGTAGTTTTATTTTTAAATAGTCTTTTTTTTTTTAATCAGAGGATCAGATGCATGATTTTTTTTTTTAATGGATGCAGATCTTCTATCAGGTGTCTCACAATAAATTCAAGAGGATTTTAGTTTGCCAGAAATGTTGCAAATGCACTAATTTGAGTAAGATGTTGATATATCCTCTTGAGACATAATTTTGCATGCAAAATTATCCCATAATCTTTGTAGGTTTGTTAATATTGATGCATTAATGCCCTATATCTAAATTATCTTCTCCCCTATCCCCCTCCATAACTCTTGGTATCTAAATTGATGACAGCTCTGACACAAGCAAGATAACAGTGCTGTGTAGTATACATTTGTTTATATTATCGGCACTTCTCAGTATAGGTGGAAGGAACCATTACCTTTATTTAACAGTGGTTTTTCTTTTTTGTTGTTGTGTTTTACAGTTCTTTTCCCTGGTTCAGCCTGAACTATATACCAGGCCCTGCTGAAAATACCACCCAACAGTTTTCTTCTGCAGCTTATCCAGTTTCTCTTAAGTGCCCTGTACATATTGTATGTTTTATGATGAGATGCAGTTTCTTAATATGTATTACAGAAATACTACTGGTATTTGCAAATATGTAGTTTAATTGTATTATGAACTCTCATTTTGGGGGCTTGGGCACATTAACAGATAATCCATCTGTATAGGGCTTTTGCTATTGAATAGAATTTAAATTGTCTACATAAATATTTGTCTTAGGACCCTTAGATTTTATCTGAATACACAGATTAGGCTTTTAAAAACACGTACATGTCTTTTTTGGCTTAAGGAGTTTGGCTAAGTTAGCTTTTAAACTGACTATATATAGCAGCATTTTTTGATATGGTTAGCATGGCACATATTGGAACATAAAGCATTTTACTGTACAGGTAAGGAATGTGCCATGTTGTTTTACCTATTCTCTCTCTTTCTCTCAGTCCCACACATGCATCCCGAGTGTATTCAGAGACCTTCAGAAACATAATTCATTTTCATGAGTCAGCAAAAGCCCTACGCTTGATTCCAACAGAGTATTTCCTTTACATACTTTTCTTCTCTTTAAGTTTTACAAAGTTTATATGGTAGGTGTAAAAAAAATCATAGTAACTGTACCATATTATTAACCCCTAAATCAAACTTTTTTTGTCTTGTGTATCTTGATTTTTCTGTGTGCTTTATAGTGAAGCAGCCGACACGAGTCGTTGTTCATAAAACAGCTTTTGAAAGTTGAGAGCACACCCCTGGAGAACCGACTGTGCTTGCTTACGTTTGGTTCATGACTTAAAAATCGAGTACAGGTGATGAAATCTTGGCAGTGTTAACAAAAAAGTAGTGTGTATTGTGCTATTTTTTTTTTACTCTAGAAACTTAACCATTGTAGAGAAAAAGGAAACAAATTTTCACACATTGAAGTTTCATTCTGACATAAAATTAAAAATAAATGATATAGAAATCAAGCTTTATATTTTAGCGAACATAAGTACTTTCAGCAAACTCAGGTGGTGTATCAGGGAGACATTTTCTGGGTGTTTTTGTGTGTTTTCTGTCTTGCAAAAGAATGTGTTCTAATGCAAGGATATTTCTCTGCAGGAGTTATTCCTGATGAGACTAAGGCTTTGTCTCTGTTGGCACCAGCTAATGCAGTGGCAGGTCTTCTGCCTGGTGGTGGTCTCCTGCCTACTCCTAACCCACTTACCCAGGTATAAGTTCTATTAAGTTTTTAAATTGTGGATACAGCTAAACCTGTTCGAGATTTTAGTTGCTGTTGTGATTCTAGTTCATAGATCAATGTCACATGTGCATAATATTGTAAAAAGTTGCATTGTAGTCATAAATAATTAAAGAAAATCTCTTGGAACTTTTGCACTTTTTGCCATTGTTTAAAAATGTGTTCATTAGGACCATGAAAGAAAATAAAGGTGAAGTTCAGACTTCTTAAGTGCACAGCCTTCTTTCTCCCCAGCCCTCTGATCTTTAGCTGTATCTTGGAGTCTGAATTAAGTAGGAGGCTTTAAAATAAAGATAGATTCTTGATGGGGATATATGGTATGGGGGAAAAGGAAATAAAGTTGGAGAAAATTTCTTCTGGATTATAACATAATTTTCAAACTAAAAGGCACTTTAAATATCCATTCTAACCATTCGAAGAGATTGTAACTCATGCTGGTCAGAAGTTTCTCATGGTGAAAGAAATAAAAATAGTGAATAATGAGCCTCAACTAGAATTTTATAACAGCATTTTTTTATTATGTTGTCATGCCTGTGTAAATAGTTCTGTTAACTCTTAAGTGAATGGTAGAACGTAATATAATGGAGAAAGTGTGACATCAGGGGTTCCCAAGCTTTTGAGAGCATGCGATCAGGCATTCCCATGTTTTAGGTATGAACTTGGTTATTTCTTAATCCTTATTTTTTTGCTTGTAAAATGAAGATCTAGGTGATTTCTAGATGCTTTGATGTTTAAAATTATGTAATAACTATGGTCTTAGCCATTTTTATAGTAGTATTAACACAGTATTTTTCCTATAATCAGTAGATAGTTAAATCACAGAAACTTTGGTACCTTATACTTAGTAATTGAAAAAGAGCTTGTGTAGAAAGTTAAACTGCTTCTAAAGCTATGGAATTTGACAATGGCTTATATCAAATTATTCATTAATCAGAATTGTATCAGGAGACAACCACACAGTAGTTTGAATATGGGAGGTGTAATGTAAAGAATTATAAACTAGTAACAGCGTATGGTTAAAGTGCTCAGCTGCTAACCAAAAGGTCGGCAGTTCAAACCCACCAGCCGCTGTGTGGGAGAAAAGATGTGGCAGTCTGCTTACATAAAGATTTATAGCCTTGGCAACTCTACAGGGCGGTTCTACTCTGTCCTATAGGGTTGCTGTAAGTCGAATTGACTCGACGGCAGCGGGTTTAGTTTTTGGATAACAGGTTATTAACTACTAGGGGAATGCTGAAGAATATATAAATAGCAGTTCTAGGAAGCAACCACTACTTCTAGGGCTGAGACACAAAGAACACAAGGAAGAAACCCATTTAGATGAGGAAGATTCCCTTCAAGGCTTAATTAAATTTAGACCTTTGAAGGGATGGATAGTGGAAAGGTTCTCAGAGTGCCCACATATTCGCTAGGAGGCTGCCCAAGCAGATGTCACTGATAATCACTGAGAGGTGAAGGCCACTGAATGCCCCACTTGTTGCTTCAGGAACAAACTGAAATGGGATACAGGAACCAGGAAGAGTAGCCCTTCCTTGGTCAGTGGCCTTGGCAGCATCACAGACAAAGCTTAACATTATGGCAGCTGTCAAAGGAAAGTATATAGAGTCCCACCTCCAGTATCACAAAGCAAGGCAAAGAACGGTGGATTTGGAGCTGAAAAGTAATATTTATAATTGGCACAAGAATATACTGAAATTTTTATTTTTTCCTAAATCCTGATATTAGGGGTAAAATGTTCTGCAGTAAGTGGAAAAATGGGGCTTCCATCGCATAGATCAAGGGTCAGCAAACTACAACCTAGGGGCCAGACACCTGTTTTTGTTAATAAATTTTTATTGGGACACAACTGTGCCCATTTATTTATGTGTTATCTGTGGCTGCTTTGGAGCTGTAATAGCAGAGTTGAATAGCTGCAACAGAGACCACATGGCCTACAAACTTAAAAACTATTTACCATGTGGCCCTTCACAGAAAAAAAGTTGCTGACCCTCTGGTGTAGAGAATCGAAGTGAAGTTTTAATAAATAAAATTTGAAATTTCACAGATTGGCGCTGTTCCACTGGCTGCTTTGGGAGCTCCTACTCTCGATCCTGCCCTTGCTGCACTTGGGCTTCCTGGAGCAAACTTGAACTCTCAGGTATAACTTTTGACCCTTCAACTTTGAGCTCATTTTTATAATTAATATATTTCATTAACTTAATTTTCATTTCAAAAGTAGTAGTTTTGTCTAATGTAAACTTGTTAAAAAAGAGTTTTAAAGAGTCAGTGAATTATTAGTCTTTTTTCTTATTAAAGAATTTGTTTTATACGGTTCATAGTAGGTAATAGTTTTACATCAGTATGTCATGAAGTCAGAGAAAACAGACATGAAAGGATGGGAAAGTGGGTTCATCATTTGTTTTCTTATCATTTACTCACTTGGAAATGTTCCTTTCATTGCAAGTTAGCTAAACTTTTTTTTTTTTTTTTTTTTGCAATCTTTAATTTGTGGAGATCTTTTGACATACTAGCTAAACACTTTTGTTTTACATTTTTTTTCAAACATTATCTTCAAAAGTCATAAGAGGTACTTGCTCCATAAAATCTAGACTGTTCAGCCTCACAATGTTCAGATTTAACTTGCTAGAGATGCTCCAGTACTGTAGCCACAAGTGTCTTCTGTTTTCTTTTAGTTTTTAAAATGTGGCTGCTAGAAAATTTAATATAACAAGTGTGGCTTACCTTATGTATCTTTTGGAAAGTTTTGTGCTCTAGAGTGTGCTACTTTTTGTAGGTTTAGCAGATTGTCTCCAGACATTTCACCATACTGAAAAAATAAAAGTATCAGTCATGTATTGTTTTGTGTGTTATTACCGTTATTACATTTTTGTTTTTGCAGTCTCTTGCCGCAGATCAGTTGTTGAAGCTTATGAGTACTGTTGATCCCAAGTAAGGGTTTTTCTATGTTTCCATGGATTATATGGATAAGGGTGTTTGATATCTACAGAGCAGTTTTTTTAAATGAAAAGAAAGTTACTTAGTCTCAGGCATGCAATATGTTTTCTGTCTTCTAGAAACAAGGGAAAATCCAGGAAAAGTAATTCCATCTATTAATGTAATTTGGGGTTTTTATAAAAGTTGTAAATACATTATTTCAGAATGACAAAGAGTTAAGTATTTTCTTTAGCTTATTCATTCAAAATATGTATCTATTGAGTGCCTGGTATGAGTCCTTACGTCCATATAATTTATACTTCAATTAAGAAGAAACATTAAACATTTAAATACGGTAGCCCCCCACCCCCACCCCCACCCGCGGGGGATACATCCCAAGACCCCCAGCGGATGCCTGACACTGCAGATAGTACGGAACTCTATATATACTATGTTTTTTCTTGTACGTACATATCTGTGATAAAGTTTAATTTATAAATTTGGCAGAGTAGGAGATTAGCAACAATAATAGTAAAATAGAACAGTTTTTAAAATATACTGTAATAAAAGTTACGTGAATGGTCTCTGTCTCAAAATATCTTACTGTACTGTATTCACCTACAGTTTGAAGTGCAACAGCAAAACTAGCGCACATTTCTTTTTCTTCACAGTCTCATGGATAGAAGATTTCGTTCTTAACTGTAGATCCTAGCAACTTCATCATACGATTTTTTTTTCTTACTTAAGTTTAGAACTTTGACCTTTTCACGTAAAGGAAGCACTTTACAGCTTCCTTTGGCATATCTGAATTGCTGGCATCACTACTCTTGCTCTTTGGGTCCATTATTAAGTGAAATAAAGGTTAACTTGAACACAAGCACTGTGATAGCACAACAGTAGATCTGATAACTGAGACAGTTACTAAGTGACTAACGGGCAGGCAAGTAGCGTATACAGCATGGATACACTGAACAAAGGGATGATTCATATCCCAGGCAGGATGGCAGAAGATTTCATCATGCTACTCAGGATGGCTCACAATTTAAAATTTACGAATTCTTTATTTCTGGAATTTTCCATTTAATATCTTTGAACTGCAGTTGACCAAGGATGCCTGAAACCACAGAAAGTGAAACCATGGATAGGGGGAATTTACTCTTTGCTGTCAAGTTGATGCCAACTCATAGTGACCCTATAGGACAGAGTAGAACTGCTGCCCCATAGGGTTTCCAAGGAGCAGCTGGTGGATTCGAACTGCTGACCTTTTGGTTAGCAGTCAAGCTCTTAACCACTGTGCCACCAGTGCTCCGACGGTTTTCTGTATAGTAAAACATGAATGTGTATACTCAGGGAAAGTACAGAAGAGATATGGAAACTTAGTACAAGGAGGATGAAATTAGTATGAAGATCAAAGAGGCTGAGCCCTGGAAGATAAATAAGTTAGCTAGTCAGAGGTGAGGGAAACTGTAGTACTTATTATAAAATAATAGCCAACATCTTTTATTAGGTGCTTTGATGATCAGTGTTCTACATGCTGTAGCTGAAGTTGTCTTCTACCTATTATATAACTAACTGATGATATTTTTGAATGTGTGATTCCTTGTTACATTCAACTTTATGCTTTTTTCCCTTAACTTGCTGAAAGTCACTATCAGTAAGTTGGGGAGGGGGTGGGTGGGGAGGACAAAATCATTCAACTGTGGTTAGTAGCCCTTTTTTAAATTATAATTAAGATAAAAACCAGGCTTGTACCCATCACCCAGCCTGTAAAGTAAAATATCACTAATACGGTTGAAGCTCTTTGTATACCCTGTATTTATATTAGAAATCCTGGTATGCATATAAAAATATTTCACATATTCAATTCTTGTTTCTGTTTCAGGTTGAATCATGTAGCTGCTGGTCTAGTTTCACCAAGTCTGAAATCAGATACCTCTAGTAAAGAAATAGAGGAAGCCATGAAAAGAGTACGAGAAGCACAGTCCCTAATTTCTGCTGCTATAGAACCAGGTAAAATGTGTTTATGCAGTTGTGTTGAAACAAGCTATATGTTTCTTGGCAAAAATGATTGACATATGTATAGAAGTGTGTTGCTGAATATTGTAAATCATTTTCTAAATTTCTAGATTCTGATATATAAAAATCGTGTGGTGCAGTGATACTCAGTTGGGCTGGGGAGAGGTTGCCACAGAGACGTATTTGGAAATGACTGGAGACATTTTAGGTTCTCAGTCAAACTGGTACCAACTGCTCTAGTAGGTAGACACCAAGGAATTTGCTAAATATCCTACAATGCACAGAACAGTTCCCCACAACAAAAAGCAATCCAGCCCAAAATGCCAGTAGTGCCTAGAATTGTCTTATACTTGGTATAATATTTTGGTTGTTTATAATCATTCATTTTTGCACAGTTGAGATAGCCTAATTGATTTTTGCCTTTTATTTGGCCTAAAGAATCTAGTAAAGATGCTTCTTTTTATGCCATTTGTTTAAGGAAGAGCAAACACTTTATTATTTGCCTGTTACCTATTTGAGATGAAATGGTTATACTGTTATCTGCTTTTTTTGGGTCTTGGATTTTTTTCCCCCATTAAATGTTATAATTTACTCATTTCTTAATAAATGGAAATATTTTTAGTGTATACATGTTGTTTTTTGGATTGTCATGTGCCATCGAGTTGATTCCAACTCATAGCGACTCTATAGGACACAGTAGAACCTTCCCTATAGGGTTTCCAAGGCTGTATGTAATCTTTATGGAAGTATGTTGCCACATCTTTCACCCATGGAGCGAGTGGTGGGCTTGAACTGCCCACCTCTTGTATAGCAGCCAAGCACTTAACCCACTACGCACCCAGGACTTCGTGTGTGGACGCGCGTGTGCGTGTGTGCACCAACTGCCTTTTGGTTAGCAGCCAAATGCTTAACGATTGCACCACCAGGGCCTTGGAGGGGTGTGTGTGTGTGTATATATATACGTGTACATATGTATGAGTGTGTATATATATATATATGGGTGTGTGTGTGTGTGTGTGTATATACACATATATATAGCGGAAGCGAGCACGTATATATACACACACATATATACATATACGTGTGTGTGTATGTATAGTATTAGGAAAGTAATTTTAAGTTACGTTAGATAGATAAATACTAATACTTTACGTGTACTATCTCGTTTAATTAATAAAGTTTAAATAATTTGCCCAAGGTCACAATAACCAGCAGGTAGTAGAAGCTTTTAAATAACCTAAGTACTTGTTGCTGTTAATTCTGACTCACAGCAACCCTGTGGGACAGGAGAGCCTGTCCCATAGGGTTTCCAAGAAGCAGTTGGTGGATTCCAACTGCCACCCTTTTGGTTAGCAGCTGAGGCCTTAACCACTATGCAACCAGGGCTCTGAATCCCTAAACTTGAACCCTTTGAACGCGTTACCACTGAGTCAATTCTGACTCTAGCAACCCAATATTTAGATATATACCTAACTATAACCCAGAAAACCAAAACCATTGCCATTGAGTCAATTCCGACGGATAGCAACCTTATAGGACAGAGTAGAACTGCCCCATAGGGTTTCCAAGGAGCAGCTGGTGGATTCGAACTGCCAGCTTTTTGGTTAGCAGCTGAGCTCTTAACCACTGTGCCACCAGGGCTCTGACAACTATACCTAACTAGATCTGTATAATTCCAAAGCCAGTACACTGTGCTGTTTCTGTTTTGTTTTCATTTGCAGTGAAAACTCTTGACTGAAAGTAGTTTATCTATGAGTTTTTAGTTTTCCTAGTTTTTTGTTAATGATAACATTCACAATAAATTGAATCATGTTAATGAAATGATCTAAATGTAAAAGAGAACTCAATCTCACTTTGATCATAGCCTATATATGAAGAATGCAGTGACTTTATATTTCTCTCATTAGGTCCTAAGTTAAAGGAATTTCTTTTATGCTGTTTAAAACCCAGGAAATAAGAATTCAGTCTACATCTAGTTCTTAACACAATTGAAAATTCTGTAGGGAAGAGGAACAACAGGTACATTACAAGAAGAAGGTTGGCGTACTTACAGCCAATTCTGTCTTAGAAGTATAGTGAACAGTGAATGAATTAAGACTTTCTGGAATTTGGGGACCAAATATTGAGCCTCTTCATTAGAACATAGAAGAAGAGTTATCCTTCCCTGCCCCCCAAGCATTCACATGTGCACAGACACACACATAGTAAGAAACCTTTTGCAGGACCAAGAATTAAAATATTTTTTATTTGGGAGAAAATATTTTTATTTGGGAGATTGGTGGTTCAGTGGTAGAATTCTTACCTTCTGTGCAAAAGATCCAGGTTTGATTCCTGACCGTCGCACCTCGTGCACAGCCAACACCACCACCCATCTGTCAGTGGAGGGTTGCATGTTGCTGTGATGCTGAACAGGTTTCAGCAGAGCTTCCAGACTAAGACTAGGAACAAAGCCCTGGCGATTTACTTAAAATCAGTCAGTGAAAACACCATGAATCACAATGGTCCAGTCCACAAACTGAACATGGAGGTGACACAGGACCAGGCAGCATTTTGTTCCATTGTGCATGGGGTCACCATGAGTTGGAGGTCTACTGGATGGCAGCTAAAAGTAGTATTTTTATTTATTTATTATAAGCTTATTATATATATTATAGTTAAATGCTAACTGGAAAGATGTTATTAATGCATAATCATGAAAATTCAAAGTCTTTATCTGGCTGAATTATAGCTACATTTGGGAAGGTAGAAACTTGGAACCTTGGTGTCCCAAACAGTTAAATGCTCACCTCCTAACCGAAAGGTTGGCTGTTTGAACTTACCCAATGGCTCAGTGGGAGAAAGACATAAAGATTGCAGCCCAGAAAACCGCATGGGACAGTTCTACTCTGTCTCATGGGGTCACTGTGAGTCGAAATTGACTCGATGGCACCTAACAAAAGAACCTAGGAAAGGAAAAAGCAACTCCTCCTTTAAAGCCCTCTGAAGAATAAATCAGAGCTAAAGAATGAGAAAAATATTCCTTTCCATAGATTGCTTTATAAACAATTCTTTATAGCTTCCATAGTCTGACAAGTAAAAGGAACCTCTATTTTTTAAAAATTTTTATTGTGGTTTAGGTGAAAGTTTACAGAGCAAATTAGTTTCCCATTCAATAGTTTGTACATAAAGTTTTCCATGACATTGGTTGCATTCCCCCCAGTGAGTTGGTAGTCTTCCCATTTCCACCCTGGGTTCCCTGTTTCCTTTTATATTGGTTTTTTCCTCTTCCTGCCTTCTCTTTGCTTTTGAGCAAATGTCCTTTTGGTCAGTCGTATAAGTGATTGTTTTAAGGAGCATGTTCTTCTCAGGTACTGTTGTTTATTTTATTGGCCTACCTGTTGTTTGGCTCAAAGGTGGGTTCCTCCAGTCTTTGTCAGACCAGTAAGTCTAGTCTTTCTGTGAATTTGATTTTTTGTTCTACATTTTTTCCCCACTATGTCTACAACTCTCTGTTGCAATCACAGTTAGAGCAGTTGGTAGTGGTAGCCAGGCATCATCTAGCTCTTCTCGTCTCAGAGTTGTGTAGGCTGTGGTTCATGTGGTCCATTAGTCCTTTGAGTCTTTGATTTTCTTCACTCTTCTTTGCTCTGGATGGGAAGAAACCAATAGTTGTATCTTAGATGGCCATTAACAAGCTTTTAAGACCCCAGACGCTACTCTCCGAAGTAGGATGCAGAACATTGTCTTCATGAACTCTGTTGTGCCAATTGATGTAGCAGTCCCCCGAGTCTGTGGTCCTTTGCCTTTGAGCCTAGGAACTTTGTCCTGTGAGCTGTTTGGTTATATCTGAGAAGTTTTCATGACTGTGCCCCTGGTGTGCTCTTTTGTCTATATTAACATACATGCAGCACCTACAATTATGTATGTAGAAATATCCACAACCAAACCTGTATCTGCAGGTGGGTGTGCTCCCTTACACCCTCCCAAACTTCTTTAGCATGCTAGTATATCCATTCATAAATTATCGTTTGTTAATACTATTGTTGCAGGATTGTCTATGTTAAAATAATTAACCATAGTTGCCCTTCATTCCTGCGTTCCTCTCAGTGTCTTCTTTTGCATTGGTCATGTTGTGCTGGCTTCCCCCATACTGTGTATTGCCTTTTCCTTCACCAATATTAATACAAGTCTTCTGTCTCGTTAGTAATTTTCCTTCTCCCCCTCCTGTCCTTGGTAACCATCAAAGAATTTTTTTATTCCTGTATGTAAACCTTTTCTTGTTTTTTTAATGGTGGTCTCGTATAATATTTGTCCTTTTGTGATTGACTTACTTTATTTCACTTAGCCTAATATCCTCCAAATTCATCCATGTTGTGAGATATTTTTGCAGATTTGTCATTATTCGTTAGCTTGCATAATATTCCATTGTGTGTGTGTACCACAGTTTGTTTATCCATTCATCCATTGATGGGCACTTAGGTTGTTTCCGTCTTTTTGGTATTGGGAGTAATGATGCAGTGAGCCTGGGTGTGCATATGTCTATTTGTGTCACGGCTCTTATTTCTTTAGGGTATATACCTAGGAGTAGGATTGCCAGATCATATGGTATTTCTAGCTTTTTAAGGAAGTGCCATATCATTTTCCATAGTGGTTGTACCATTTTACATTCCCACCAGCAATGTGTAAGAGTTCCAATCTCCCCGTAACTTTGCCAACATTTATTATTTTCCTTTTTTTTTTTTTTTTTGATTAGTGCTGTTATTGTCCAGGTGAAATGGTATCTCACTGTAGTTTTGGTTTGCATCTCTAATGGCTAATGATTGCAAGCATTTCTTCATGTTTGTGTTAGCCTCCTAAAGGTCTTCGGTGAAGTGTCTCTTCATATCCTCTGCTCATTTTTTAATTGGATTATTTATCTTTTTGTTGTTGAGGTGTTGAAGTTTTCCATCAGTTTTAGAAAATAGGCTCTTGTCGGCTGTGTCTTAACCAAAATTGTTTTTTCCCCAGTCTGTAGGTTCTCTTTTTACTGTTTTGGAGAATTCTTTTGATGAGCGTAAGTGTTCAGAGGTCCTATTTATCTAGTTCATCTTCTGCTGTTTGTACACTTTTAGTTATGTTTCGTATTCTATTTATGCCATAATATTAGGGCTCCTACTGTTGTCCTTGTTTTTTCTTCCATGGTCTTTATTGTTTTAGATTTTATATTTAAATCTTTGATCTGTTTTGAGTTAGTTTTGTGTACGATGTGAGGTACGAGTCCTGTTTCATTTTTCTACAGATTTTGCCAGCACCATTTGTTAATAAAAAGAGCCTCTAGCTGTGAATCAGACATCTAATTCGGATCTAATGAAAGCCTGGATGATTTGTGTCACTTGAATGACTTGAACATTCTGATTAGAAAATGATCACTTGTAACATTCATGGAAATACATAAAAACTGAAATAAGTTATTAGAATAACTCCTGAACTGGGATAATCTTTCTACTTGTTTGAAAATTTCTAAATTCAGATTTCTTTTAAATCCAGATAAAAAAGAAGAAAAACGAAGACATTCAAGGTCAAGGTCACGTTCTAGGAGGAGGAGGACTCCCTCATCTTCTAGGCACAGGTTACTTTTTGTATGCATTTGTACCTTAGACAATTTGTCACATCTTTAATTTGCTACGTGTTAACCCGCTAGCTCCTGGATAAAGGAGTGTTTTAGTAAACACTGCTGTAACATAGTACGTGAATGAGAGTTCACAGATGAATAAATGGAGAGTGGACATAGGACTAGTGTGACAGGTTGAGCAAAAGATTAAAAGCTAAGGAAACCCAGATGTTAAAAGTATTGCTAATTTCTAGGCTATCAAAAGATTTTTGCCATATGGAATAAATGAATAGTGGTAGCAACTGGCAGGAAATTTTCCCCACTTATTTATTGGTGGTTAGCCCTTATGTCTGAATCTTTTCTCTAGTTTGATACTAAGTGAGATATAATTTCTTTTATATTTACATATGCACATTGCACTCCGTTTTATTATTAGGCGATCAAGGAGCAGATCACGGAGGAGATCACATTCTAAGTCAAGGAGTAGGCGACGATCCAAAAGTCCAAGACGGAGAAGATCTCATTCCAGGGAAAGAGGTAGAAGGTCAAGGAGCACATCAAAAACCAGGTATAGCAGACTTTTAACATTGAGTGAGGAGACAAATTTCAGAACTTCTAAGACCCCAAACACTGCTACTTCATGATAAAAGAGGTGGGGACAGAAGGTAGTGCTAGACTGGGGAAGAAACTAATTGAAATTTTAGGAGTTTGTTTTCTTGTCCTCCCTTGTAAACTGAATCTTCAGCTATAAGCTGAAAGCCTAGGTAAAATTTCTTAGTAGGTATAAATTCTTAGGCATCCTACTACCTTCTTCCTTTTCTCTCAACCACTGCTAAGGATTCCTCATGGTATGCCAAAGAATTTAAGGCAGACAACCATGCCTTGTTCACTTTTTATTTCTCTTTATAAGTGACTTAACAAACATTTATTAGGATCACTGTATGCTACACAGGAGTCCTGGTGATGCAGTGGTTAAGCAATCGACTGCTAACCAGAAGGTCAGTGGTTCAAACCTACCAGACACTCCATGGGAGAAAGATGTGGCAGTCTGCTTTGTAAAGATTTGCAGCCTTGGAAACCCTATGGGGCAGTTCTGATTTGACATGAATTGTTCAGAATTGACATGACAGCATTTGGTTTGGATTTTATGTGCTACACTCAAGAGCCATTCAAGAGGGTCTTTTATCCCAAGATTTGGGACAACTAGAAGGTTAAGTGAGTATTTCTAAAAATTTGAAACATACCTTCATAATTTACTTCAACTTAACATTCAGTAACCAGTCTTTTGATATAAGTCCAAAATCTTTTAAATTAGTATACTTAGTCTGTTTTTTAAGTGGCCTGGGAACTTTGTCTTTTGAGCAGTGCCTAAATTTTTATTCTTTCCTAATTATTTACAGTTGTCACACACATGCAGTTTAACAGTGCATATTTTCTTTAGCAGTTATCCTTTGTCTCTTTCTAATATTTGTAATATCTTAATTTTCTAGAGGCAGCTCTATACTTCTATATTAGCTTGTCCATTTATTTATTAATTAAATTATGTGGTTAAAATAATAAGTATAGCTGGGGCCCAGTAAAATTTATTCTTGGCAAGCGTATAACTCAACTGATGGCAACAGAGGAACTCTGATAGCTCTACTCTGTGAGTATTTAGCCTATAATGGGGTTTTTAGTCCTTATGATTTGCATTTGGAAATCATCAGTTAATCTGACAAACAAGGTTGTCTGTCATGTTGTTGTGTGCTTTCGAGTCATACAAAGAGGAATTAGGCATTCCTTCCCTCATTCTGTGTGCTAGGAGAGAGGTGAGTGTAGTTACAGGGGAAGGACCGTTGTTACATGACTTGCCACTTAACTAATGTTTGGGACAGACTTAATTGAGAAGTGACTGCAGTATTGTGATAGATTTGACTGGACTCAGTGGTGACGTGGTTTCAGGCAGAGAATGGTGTTTACAAAAGTTAGCATACCCCTGAAACCGTGGCTCCTGGATGCTCTGTTAACCCGGAACTAAAACCATTCCCAAAGTCCGCTCTTCAAAGATTAGACTGGACTATAAATTATAAAATGATACTCGTGAAGAGTATGCTTTTTGGTTTAAGCAGATACACAAGGCCAAATGGGCGGCTCCTGTCTGGAGGCAAGATGAGAAGGTAAGAAGGACAGGAACTGACTGAATGGACACAAACCCAGGGTGGAAAAGGGGGAGTGTGATGTCACAATGTGGGGATTGCAACTAATGTCACATAACAATGTGTATAAATTTTTGTATGAGAAATTGAGCTGTAAACTTTCACCTAAAGCACAATTTAAAAAAAAACAAAAACAAATGTTAACACGAATTCTTGAAATAGCAAGTATTTTGATGTGGGGAGTGCCAGGAAGTGAGGTCAGAAAAGGAAATAAGATCACAGGAGTCCTTGTAGTTGATAGTAAGAGTTTGTACTTGATCTGGGAAGCAAGTGGAATGTCATTGAAAAGTAATAAATAGGGAAATATTTTCGGGTTTGTACTTTGAAAGCTCTGACATGGTTCAGAATTAATTTGTAGAAGACACGACTGAGGCCCATTAAAGGGCTATTGTGATAAGCTAGGAGTTAGATGATAAATACTTAATGAATGAAGAGAGAGTATGGAGCAGGATGACGAGAGAAGGGAGGGGATGGAGTGGAGAACATGGGGTAGAGGTTTAGCTTAGAACAACAAAAAGGTCCTAAAATTATAGAATAGTTGAGGGTAGATGAGTGTATATGTTTATGGATGTAAGGGACTTCTCATTCAACTAACATACATTGATTACCTACTTTTTGCCTAAGGTCTTGGGGAAGATGGTAATCTTGGGAAAATGCTCTGGGTAGTAAAAGTAATTTTACAGGAATCTAAAAAGATTTTTAGAGTTCAGGTTTGGTCGTAGCATCAGTCCATTATGATGGAATATTTTTCTAATAACATTGAATAGTCTAGAATACGTAGCAGCAAATGAAAGGTAAAAGGTTGGCCTGGTTAACTTGGGATGTTTACTTTGGAAGAATAATTAGAAGGGTGATATTGATGAGTAATTCTGACAGTGGTGGTTTGGGAAACTGGTAATCAGTTGAGAGAGAAAAAAGAATGTTCAAGGTCTAGAGACAATTCCTAAACCTATTGATGTTCACCACCTAATGTACCAAGAAACTGGCCACCATCATAATTCTTTTCTGATTTCATAGTCCACTTTACAAGGGGAAGTTTTATGTGGAATACTAGGAAATTAGAACTTTTAAAGTCATATGCCACAAATATTCCTCTTGTGCTTAATGGTTTCTGTCAGAATAACATTAGATGTCACTTTGAGGACTAAGGTGTGCCTGGCCCAAGCCACGGTGTTTTCAGTTGCCTCATAATGTGTGCAAAAGCTGAAGAATGATTAAGGAAGACAGAAGAGTTGGTGCCTTTGCGTCACGGTGTTGGCAAAGAATCTTAAATATACTGTGGACTACCAGAAGAACAAACAAGTCAGTCTTGGAAGAAGTACAGCTAGAGTGCTCCTTGGAAACAAGGATGGAGAGACTTTGTCTCACATACTTCGGACATGTTAGCAGGAGGGACCATTCCCTGGAGGAAGGACATCATGCTTGGTGAAGTAGAGGGTCAGCGAAGAAGAGGAAGACCCTCAACGAGATGGATTGACACATTGGCTGCAACAGTGGACTCAAACAAAACAACAATTATGAGGATGGCACAGGACCAGGCAGTGTTCTATTGTGTCACTATGAGTCGGAATCAACTTGATGGCACCTAACAACAAACAGCATGCCTCTTGCGTTGTTATTTCTAAACCATCTATGTTAGAATAACATTAGTGTTCTCAAGTATAAAACTAGATCTAATTCTACTTTTGTTTTTATTTGTAGTGCTACGTAAGTTTACATTATCTGAGTCTTTTAATTCATTCATAAGTTGTGTTCATTTATCAGAGACAAAAAGAAAGAAGACAAAGAAAAGAAACGTTCCAAAACACCACCAAAAAGTTATAGCACAGCCAGACGTTCTAGAAGTGCAAGCAGGTAAGGTGGCATCATCCGTTCTCTAAATTTTTTTTTAAACTTTGCAAGAATATCGATAGCCTGTGAATATGAAGTGTTTTCCAGAACATAGATAGTAATTCATTGTTGAAAGAAGTTAGTCTTTGCCGTTACATTGAATGTTGTTTTAAAGGCAATTTGTAAAGAGTAACCCGAGGCTCATCTCTCTTTTTACTTAGTATTTTATGGTGTAGAGGGTATTTGAAACAACATGGAATTCAACCGAGGTCAGTTTCTATTTTTGCTATATGCGTTCCACATCCTGTTTTTTTCCTATTCTAACAGTTAAGTTTTAGTGCCTAAAGCATACTGAATTGTTGCATTAAATTGGTTTTATTATAGTAAGTTGTATTTAACATATCCATATGTTAATATTCAGAATAATTTTTCTTCACCATATTGTGGTTTATTGATATATTAATGGGAGGCAATTCATGTTTTGGTTTGTGTCATTGTTAGATTAGAAATTCTATTTTTAATCTGTCGTAGTGAAATTAAAACAATGTTGCAAACATTACTCCACAGAAAAAATATTTTTACACTTAACATGAAATTCATAGTATTAGTAAAGGCTTAATTCCATTTTCTTTTGATCTTATTTATACATGTTTGGCTGCAGTGTTTATTAATCTAGCTTGGTTAAATTCACTAGGAGGCTCAAACCATATGTAAAAATTAACCCAAAATGGATGAAAGTCCTAAATGTGAGAGCTAAAACTATATAACTCTTAGAAGAAAACATAGGAATAAATCTTCATGATTTGGCAGTAGTTTCCTAGATATGACACCAAAACACAAGCAACAAAAGAAAAATTTAAAAAAAAAAAAAAAAAACAGGTAAATTGGACTTCATCAAAATTAAGAACTTTTTGCTTCAAAGTACATTATCTAGAAATTGAAAAGACACAGAGTGATACAAAATACTTGTAAATTATATATCTAATAAGGGACCTAGAATATATAAAGAACTGTTACAATAATAGAAAGACAGCCCAATTAAAAAATGGGCAAAGGCACAGCTACACAAACGGCAAAAAAGCACTTGAAAAAACACTCAGCATCATTAGTCATCTAAGAAATGGCAAAATGAGATACCACTTCACACCCACAAGGAATTCAGACACATAATAAGTATTAAGTGAGTGTGTGGAGAAATGGAACCCTCATACACTGCTGATGGAAATATAAAATGGTGCAGCCACTTTTGAAAACAGTCTGGAAGTTCCTCAAAAAATTAAACTTACTATATGACCCAGCAATTCTACTCCTAGGAATATGCCCCGCAAAAATTAAAACATGTCCACACAAAACTTGTATGCAAATATCGGTAGCAGCATTATTCCGGATAGCCAGAAAGTCAGAAACAACCCAGATTTCCATCAGCTGATACGCAGATAAATAAAATGTGGTACATCCATGCAGTGGAGTATTATTTGGCAATAAAATGGAATGAAGTACCAATATATGCTACCACATGGGTGAACATTGGAAACATACTGAGTGAAAAGGAAGCCAGGCACAAAAGACTGTGGTATATGATTCCATTTATATGAAATATCCAGAATAAGCAAATCTATAGATAAAAAGTAGATGAGTTGGTTGCCTGGGTTTGGGGTATGTGTGGGGGGTGGGAGGGTGGAGGGATTGGAGGGTGATAGCTAAAATACACAGGGTTTCTTTTTGGGGTGATGAAATTGTCCTAAAATTGGTTGTGGTGATGTTTGCACAACCTGAATATATTAAAAGCCATTAAAGTGCTCCACTGAAATGGGTGAATTATACAGTGTGTGAATTATACCATACAGTAAAGGTGTTGGGGGTGGGGAGATCACCAGGAGAAATGTTTTAAGTAAGTATATAAGAAGTAAAGGGAATCCAAGTATAAATACTGAACAGAATACCAGACCACGTCTGAGGGATAGATGGCCAAAGGGCATGAAAGGTGGAAATGCAACATGTATTTTCTTAAGATTAAAAAGGATAGTCATTTTCATGCTTGTTGCTTTAAAGTACTTATTTATATGAGCATGTGAGCCTGCTGGATTATTGGCTCATTTGGAGTTTAAGGCATGTTCTCTGAGTTTTTGTTGAATAACTACTATGTGTTTGTAGTTGTGATACAATCTTTGGAGAGGTATAGAAGTAGAGTATAAAACATCTCTTCCCTCTAGGGTATTTGCAGCATTAGTCACACAAAACAGCAAAAAGTATAAGATTACAATGTTGACAAACTTAAATGTTGTTGGGTGCTAATGTTTCTAGGACAGGAGGTCAGACAGCTGCAGGGGTAGAAGAAAGCTTCATTTGGAAACTGGGCAACGGAAAGTACACGGGCATATGTATATAGGGTTTTATTTACTTGATTTGATTTGTTCTGCACCTAAATAATGGTCATTTTGCAAGTCCTATAAGAACTTTTGAGAATAGTGACAAAGCAAGATACAAAACAAAAAGATGCATAATTTAAAGATAAGAGGAAAGGCTTGTAGCTCTTAAAACTAATTGCTTATAGCATGACTAGGGTGGGGTTTTGCTAGAGTATAGGGAGTCAGTTTTGTTTCTACCTTAACACTAACTCTAGTTCTCTGTATTTTACCTAATGATTAAAAAGTTATTTTTTGGATATCTTATTCAAATGTCTTCCGTGTCACAAAATTACTAAGTTATCCCGTATCTGTTCTGGCCACTAAATGTTTGAATCTAAAACCAGCTTCTTAAATAAGAATATACTTCAAGCTGTTTTTTCCTCTTGCATTAGAGGGAGCTTTTGATAATCAGTTTGCTCTCAAGTTTAATATTTCTAATGTCTTGATATCTCAGTATTTCTAATGTCCTGATGTCATAACGTCTTTAAGAAAAATTGCTGGAATTGTTTTTTTTAAGGGCAGTAAAGGAAAGGAACACCATGCTAGTGGTTGGTAGTTGTTTCTTCATTATATATTTTGATTCTTAGCTCAAAGCAATATTGTGAAAACAGGTCTTTCATTATCAGAATTAGAATGTTGTAGGAGTTCCATGTGGCACTTCTTTACCATGTTATGTATCTGCATTTTAGAGATAATGCTGTATTTTAAAGCCCAGTTTGCTCATTTGTGATTTTAGAGAGAGGAGACGAAGAAGAAGCAGGAGTGGAACAAGGTCTCCTAAGAAGCCCAGGTCTCCTAAAAGAAAATTGTCTCGCTCACCATCACCTAGGAGGTAAGAACATTAACCATTCAGATCTATCCTTCCATTATTCAGAAGTTGTTGGTTTATATTTTCAGTACTGCCCTGTATTTTATCTTTATTTTCAGGAATTAAAATGCTTAAGAATATATTGACACATTACCTTTATAATTTGAGCCATTGTTAATAAAAACTTTTAGGATTACACAAGTTATGATCTTGCCTATATTTCTTGGGCACCCCTTCTAGCTTTATTGTCCATTGTTTAGAAATTTAATCTTTGATGACCTACTTATAGCATGTGAACTTACGACAAGCTCTCCATCTAAACAAGTTAAAACTTATTTCTACACTTTAGAATGAAACTTTCTGAGAAATTTCTTTAAAGCGTCTTTTTTTTGAGAACATTTTACTGTCCTTCTAGACATAAAAAGGAGAAGAAGAAAGACAAAGACAAAGAGAGAAGTAGAGATGAAAGAGAACGCTCAACAAGCAAGAAGAAGAAGAGTAAAGATAAGGAAAAAGACCGGGAAAGAAAATCAGAGAGTGATAAAGACGTGAAAGTATGTTTACAAACTAATATATCTTGGTATTTCGGGTGAGTTAGTACTTTTAAGAAGTGATTTTTCTTTGAAGAAGTTTACGTTGTTTATTCTCCTTGGCAAAGCAGGTTACACGAGATTACGATGAAGAGGAACAGGGGTATGACAGCGAGAAAGAGAAAAAAGAAGAAAAGAAACAAACAGAAGCAGGTTCCCCTAAAACAAAGGAATGTTCTGTGGAAAAGGGAACTGGTGATTCATTAAGAGAATCCAAAGTGAATGGGGATGATCATCATGAAGAAGACATGGATATGAGTGACTGAGTATTGCCTCTACAGGAATCCAACTGTGTACATGCATCAGTGTCATTCCTTTGTGTGATTTCTTAATGCTGTATTTGTTCATCTCAAATCTAGATGTATACAGCTCTGAGTTATAAGTGGTTATATAAAGCTCCTGATACTGATATTAGTTATTTACATCAAAAGCTTTTAGAAAATGGTACATGGGTAACCAGTTCTTGTTATGGTGAAATCTGATGGAGTAAACAAGCAGTCTTACTATTCTGGTGCTGCTTCATAACAAAAGTGAAAAGCTGCATGCATTACAGCAGGCATGGATTGTTTATGTTGTATGATCTCCTTTATTAAGTAAGTTCACTTATAGTATTTCTAGAATTTGATTCATTGCCGTAATAGAGCCATGTAGGGAACGCACTGATTGCATGTTATTTGTGGCAGGAATATCCTAAATGTCATTAAAATCCTTCAACATGATGGATCTACTTATGGTCTTGTTTGTTGACATGACAAATTAACATTCTTATAGTTACATCTGAAAATGAACATTTGAAATAGATAATCCTTTTAAGCCTTCTGGCTAAGTTTTTGTGGCTTTTGTTTAACTTTGAAAGGTTATAAATGCACTAACCTTTTTTGATGGCTAATTAGGCTTTAATTACAGAAACAGAAAATTTCAAATAAAACATTTTTGGCAGTGAGTGATAAACAGTTGTATACTTTTCCATAAAATGTTTGTTTTCTTTTTTTCCCCCTGAAATAATTTATTCCACATCAACATCAGTGAAAGCTCTCTGCCTATTCTTAGTCCATCTGTAGAAGAAAGTTACATCTTGTCCTCATTTTCACTTTTCCACTTTTATTGTTTTAAGCTCAATGTTGGAAAAAGGGTAGTGCATTTTAAATTGACCTTCATATGCTTTTAAAATAAGACAAATGGACTTGATAATGTACTTTTTATTTGATCTCAAGTTGTATAAAACCAATAAATTTGTGTTACCGTTACTGCAGTAGTAATCTTATGCACAGTGATTCCATGTTATATGCAAAGTAGGCGACTGTTTTCTTAGTTACAGGAGTTTCAAGCTTCACTTTTGTGCAGTAAAAACAAAAGTAGGCTACAGTCTGTGCCATGTTGATGTACAGTTTCTGAAATTGTTTTACAAGACTTTGATAATAAAACCCTTAAACTTATGTTCATGTTTCTGTAAAACTACTTGTATTTATTTACGCTAGTGAATGTATGACATTTACCTCATTCTTCTTTCCCCTTTCTATCCACGTTTAAATATGGTAGCAAGATGAAATCCATCACTATACTGATGAGTTGCCATCAAAATCGTCAAAGTTGATTTCATTTCTATATTAAAACAGTTTTTCTCTTAGTGCAATTTTATATTTTGGGTGTGGGAACGGGGTTGAATGAGGTGATAAACTTTAGGATAAACAAATGACCCCACCTATACCTAGTAAATTTATATTTTTATGGAAGTATAAATGCTTTTTCTGGAATAGTATTGAAGCTGTCAATGGTATGTATCTACTGTAAAGTACTGAATAGTATATTTGTTCATTTATTAGTGTTTGAATACTTGGGATTAAGGGAAAATGAGACTTGGAACTTGTAGCCTTTATCCAAGTTTGAGTACAATTCTTTAACTTTTAAAATTGAAATGCCATGTAGAAAAGCAGCAGTGTTTTTACAGTTCATAGTAACTTTTCAGAGATTTTATCAAAAGGAATTTCGTCTATATAGAAGAAGTTACAGTAATGGTCCTAATAATCACTGCATTTTACAAATGAAGTTGAACACCAGTGACATTTATTTGAACTTAAGCTTTTTTAGTAGATAAAAGGTTGAACCATCTAACATTGCCATTTTTGTAAGTCAAATATATTGGCAATTTCATGTGGTTAAACCTAATATTGGTCTATTCTCTCACTTGTAACCTCTGACTACAAATATACTTTTTAAGAAGAACTGAAAAACTGGTTGTGAAATAGTCCACTGACTTAAGATGCTGCAGTGAAGGGAATCTATACTTTGGATATTTTCAGTGAGCATTTTCTGCACTAAGGTAGGGCTGCACTGGGACACAAGCCTTAACGCATAACCAGTTGAAATCAAGTTAACAATGCCTCCACAATGAGTTTTGTTCTGTATTTGGTAGTAAAAATGATTAAAAATAAAAGTGGTTTTGTTAGAAAAATGTTTGCCCTATTTATTTGCTTAAATGCTTCAGGAATGAACGAGAGGTAGGCTATGTAACAAGCCTTTTTAAATTGGAAGTTAAGAGTTAAGTTAGGGCTGTAATTAGAGCTGAGAGACCTGTTCAGTTCCCTATCTGTAAAATGGAAGTGATACCAAGTTTGCAATTTGGTAGGAAAAAAAAAAAAGTTAACCAATGCCTGGATCAATAAACGGTAGCTACTATTTGATTGTGGGGCTTTTTAAAACAATTTAGGTTGGGGTAATGTTAAAAGCACTAAGGTAAATTTTATGTGTATTAGGCTTTGAGAAGGCTATGTTGCCCTTTAACATTCTTGTGGGGGCTTTTTTGGAGAATAAGCTTCCTACTAGTAATTACATGTATATGGAAGTAGAAACATGGAAAAGTAATAAGCACTTGGGAGGAGAGAGAAATGAGGCTTCCATTAGAAAAGTAAAAACATTTTTAACCTGGAGTTGCACCTTATAACAAGTGGGTCATGTGGGCATCATATAGCCTGCATAATCACAGTATCACTTTCCTCAGTTGAGCAGCAGATGAAGTGTTCAGGGTCCATTGTCTTTGAAGACTGATAATATTTCTCTCTTTAAACTGGAATTGAGATCTCTGTTCCTCAGTCTACCTCAAATCTAGCTAATGTATATCCCTACCCTATTTAAAAATTGTGTATCTAGTTTTTTAAGTGTAGATATAATGGAATTGCTAGTGGTACTTTAACAGCATCCAGAGTTATGTCCACTACTAAGGCTTTATTAGGAGGTGTAGTTACTGTTTTCTAAATGAGGCTAATTTCTGAAGTTGTAAATGTGTACTCTAGTTTACTGTTTTATTTTTATTCCCTTTTACATTTTGTTATGTCACAGTATACGTGCAATTTAGTTAGACATTACGTAGCAGAATAACTTAGATGTTGACCATGCTATTTCTTTACCATTGAGGATATACTTAAGGTGTTTTGTTGAACATGTTAACTAGCAGTGTAAGACAATTCACAGAGAACAGATCTGAACTAAACCTTTTAAAATAACCAGAAAGTGTCCTTACAAAAATAGGCAAAGTGACACAATTCTTTTCAAAACTCTTTTTTATTTTCCCAGTGCCCAGCCACTAAAATTGTAGTATTATGATGGCTTTTTGTTTTTAAAGCTAGTTAGCTAAAAGTTTTGTTTTTGTTTATTAAAATCTAGGGTCACAAAATAAATTGAATGTTCCAAAGGATATTTAATATTACTGTTCAGTTATCCCAAGGTGTAATTTTTTAAAGAATTTTTCTGCCTAATATCCTAAGTAAATCCGATGAACTTTCTGCAGAAACATGTTAATTTTGATACACTAAATGTGAAATTTTTTCCATTCAGTGAACAAGCTGACAAACTTAGGTTTGTTTAAGTGCCAAGTTTTGGAAAACAAAATGTAGATTAAGAACGTCGTCTTTCAGCAGTATTAGTATTCAGTCAAGTTTCATCACAGAAGCAGAATCACTAGGAGAGATTGTTAAAGAGATCTTAATTGTAGGAGCTGGTTAAACTGCATCTGAAGCTGGAACTTGAAGTCCACAGGCAGTCAGGAAGGAAAGATGTATGACTGGTGGGAGAGAACAATAAGCTGGAACCACAGCAAGAGGTGGAGCCCACAAGGATGGACTGAAACCTTGGTGAGGTCTTGGTGCTTTCTTTTTGGCCAGGGAACTCTTCGACACGCAGCCCAGAGGTCTGAGAAGCTGAAGGAGGTTCCAGGGGAAGGTGGAATGATTGCAGGCCCAGCTGTTTCCTCATCCCAATGAGGTGAGCCAGCACATAAGCCACAAAATGGTTTCTCCATTACTCTGCCTTCCAAGACTCCTACACCACCTGTATTCATTATTTCCCTTTAAAACGTCCCACCTAGTCACTGTTCCCCTTCTTTAGTGACCAAGAACTCTCATTATGGCAGGTACAGGTAAATTAGTGGTGGGGTTTCTTTTCTGTTACACAAAGTTTCTACTTTAATTTTCATCTGCAAAACGTGATCAAAACCAGCACTGACAAGTACCTTTCTTGAAAACCCTTAACAGATTTTGCTTTAATATTTTTAGGTGCTGCTGTGGCAAAAGTGAAATTATAATTCTATGTGCCGTAGGTGCCAATGTGGCTAAAAACACTTTTCTAAAATGAGCTATAACAATTTTTTAAAGCTTGCTTATCACTGGTTGTTAGTTGCCATCAATTCCAACTCATGGCTACCCCATGTGTGCAAAGTAGAACTGCGTTCCGCAGGGTTTTCAGTGACTGATTTTTTTAAAGTAGATCACCAGGCCTTTCTTCCAAGGCACCTTGGGGTGAACTCAAACTTTCAACCTTTCAGTTAATGGCCAAGCACATTTGCACCACCCAGGAACTCTGAGCAGAGGGATACACCCCTTAATTCAGTACTTAAAAGTATTTACTCCATTACTTTCATTACCTCGAAACAGGGTCTTTGTCTGCTATAGACTTAGCAAAACTAGACAGCAGACCTTCTAAACAGTCATTCACCACCTTCCCACAAGGTGTGTAATAATAAATTATGAGTAACATTATGGAAACTCACTTTTAATTGCATGAGTGGGATTCAATAACCAGTTCTAAGCTGGAGAGGAAAGCTAGTTTTTCAGCTTCCATCAGCTATAAGCATGATAGATTTTGAAATATATCAATTTCCAGACCATCATACGTACTAATGTTCACCATAACTGGGCATCTGCTTTATGATTCCCTTTTATAAAGTCTGACAGTTCTCTGTATGTGACCGTCTACAGAAAGAGGCAACTTCTGTCTAGAGAAACAGTGTTCTTGAAGACAGGAATATCTTCTTTTTGATCCCTTACTGATGGCAGGAATATTTAGCATTTCTGAATGGCCATTAAAGGTGACCATCTTATGATCCCCCCGGTTTAAACAGTTTTTTCAATCACAGATGGAAGCTACAGAATGATCTACACTATAAAGTCTAGATTTCATGTAAGATTACCAAAATACATGGTCATTCGATCTGTTCATTTGAAGCACACGATACAGCTTCATTCATTAACTGGATTAAAAGGCACATTTGGAAATATCTAATGTTGTGAAAAGTTTATTTGCATTAATTATCTCCTTATATTCACCATAATAAGAGATACTGACATTTGCTTGTCCTTTGTGATCAGAGAAAAGACATTTTGGAATGGATAATCTGTTTCTACTATTCTTTAAGAAAGAAAAGGTATTAAAATCCAAGTGCAAAAGTTTTCAGTAGTCTTCCTATCTCCAGTGCACCCCAGCAAAGTCAATAAATCCCAAGCTGCAATTAACCATGTTTTTTCTCCTCTAGGTGTCAGCACTTACATGAAAAAATCTGCAGTATAGTCCAGAAATTTAGTCCTCTATTACCACAAAAGGAGCCTAAGAACAACAGTGATCATTGTCTTTCAGTGTCTCAAACTTCACAGAACCACTGAAAAGATAATTCAGTCTCTAACTCACTTGATCTAATAACTATTCCCAAAATAATAGGGATCAACTTTCTATTCAATAAACCTGGTCAGAGTTTACCAACTCTTCCTCAAATTTAGGTGTCTGAATTTTTAATTATGATTATTTTCCTTCATTATAAAATGTATTTGATAAAATGTCAACGTATACAAATGTAGCATGCATCAGCATGGATTATGCAACTTTAAAGATGTTTATTATTTATTATTAAACTAATTGTTATATTTGAAGAT
The DNA here is from genome assembly GCA_030035585.1 of Dugong dugon. Classification (NCBI taxonomy): domain Eukaryota; kingdom Metazoa; phylum Chordata; class Mammalia; order Sirenia; family Dugongidae; genus Dugong; species Dugong dugon. Next base: position 99,757,679 of record CM057462.1, read on the forward strand.
TCTTTGTATCTTTTAATAAATCATCTCTTAATAAAGGTCTCTAAACCATTTCAAATTATCTAAAATCCTGGGAAAAGTTTAAACTACTGGTCACTCTAAAAAATTTGACAGATGCATTCTGACAATTCATCAGGATACATTTTTAAAAAATTACTTTAACTAAGCTCTTTAATACAACATGACACATAATGACTGTTAAACATTATTCTCCCTATTTTCATTCTTGGACCTTCAAACCATATTGGAATAAATATGAAATATTTTAAGTGCAAAATTAGTAATGCATGATTTTAACACTTGGAGACAATTAAAATTAATAAATATTTACCTGTGATTTAAAAAAATAAACAATAGGAATTGTCAATCTTGTGTAGTTTTTGGAATTTAACTTGTAACAAATATATTCTGTGCATATAAAATGTTTTTTACCTTATTTTGAAAGCATTAAATATGTAGGGATGTCCAAAATATGTGGGTTTTTTTTTTTTTTTAAATTGATACCAATGCATCCATAGTCCAGTATATACAAAATAATAAGACTGATGTGCACTTATTAAGAAGCAAGTTTAAAAATTTGGAATTTTTTTAAAGTGCTATCATTGGAAGATAAATATTTTTAAGCATGCTAATCATACCTTATCATGAACATGAAACAAGGACTTTTAAACTCAAGTTTAGAAAAAAAAAAAAGAGAGAGAGGTTCTATGAAAGGAAGATTAGTAACAAATATTTTCCACTGAAGAAAGAATTCAGGTAAAAACAAATAGCACCACAATGAATTGCACTAAGGTGCTAAAGGAGGTACCTTATTCCCTGCAGAGTGAACACTCCTTCTGAAATGTATTGCAATGTATAAATGCAATTGTTTAATGGTTACCATTTGGTTCATTCATCTACAGAAAACTGCATTCCTTCTAGTTCATTATATTGAACAAACATTCAAATTACTGAACTATACATAATGTTACATAGTTTATATTTTATGAAAACAAAGCTTGAAGGAATATTTATAAATGTCACCTTCAGTATAAGATGACAAGTTTAAAAGAACTTCATATCTCTTAAGACATTTAATTTATGTTAATGGTCCAGGAGTGTTTTATATATAGAGATATATATATATATATATATATATATTTTATATGCATATATATTTCGACAAGAAGTGTAAAAATTTTTAAAAACAAATCACAGCACTCAGAGCTGTTATACATGAGAAGATATTAGGGGTCATTAAGGTGTCAAACTATTACACTTACAATATGTATATTTTTAAAAAGACTGAAAATGGCACATCAAGAAATGCTGAAATTCTTATTAGACGCCCATTTCATTATATCATATGACTGACGTATCAATTCAATGTGCAAATTCCCTTTTCTCCGCTGAAAGCGTTTATCCCTTCTATTTGGATCCAGTTCTGGGGTCTCTATATTCTCTTGCTTTCCTTGGTAAGAGACATCATTTTCCAGGTCAGTTAAAGATCAGGAAAGCGGCTCGGATCTTCCTTGTAGTCATCAGGTATAGTGAAGATGGAGCCATCAAATTCATCATAGCGAAACTCCTGGAAAGTCACAGTGGCTGTGATCGTGGGAAACACAGGTATATCTACAGAAAGAGAACAATCATTGATAACATTGTAATATCAAATGTTTATTTATAGATTTTACTATTAGATATATCCATACTCCTTAAAATATAACAAGGCATTACTCAAAGACCAGAACAATCCTAATGTATGTCTAGTACTGCGTATATGTGTTTTGGGGAAGGGTTTGGCTGTAGATATGGAGGAAAAGACCTAGGTATCAAGAACAACATCAAAAACTCACAATTCCATTTCTTCCCAATCTTCAAAGTGCAATGTCAGATTCCACAGTCTTTCTTCTTTTTCTTGGGTGGGAGGAGTGCAGCTACTTTTATACTTCCTACATTCTGACATCTTTTCTTCAGACTATAGTATACAGATTATTCTGACTCTGAGCCATGCTCTATTTTCATTCTAATTAATCCAAATGAAATACATTAATCCTTTTTTTATTTTAAAACAACACTAAAAACAATCCATCACCTAAATATGTAGGATAAAAACAGTATCATCAGAATTGGAGTAATGCCATACCACCACAGACTAACACAAATTACAAAACCTGAGTTCTAATTTGTACAAGTCATTTTCACATCTGTGGGCCTCAGGAATTTCATCTATAAGATAATGAAAATCTGAAGCTCCCTTAAAATTAATATGATTCTATGAAAGCTGAGTGCCTGCCTAGGATAAAGACACAGAGTAAATTAAGTCTATCTTTCTGTTACAATCCTACTTTTTATTGTAGAGAGCAATATTTTCATGTTTAAAAAAACAAACAAACTTAGACTCAAACACAGAAGTAAACGTAAGAATCACAGAATCCCCAGTTATATCTGGGGTAAAAGTCATTCATTTGTGCCTCCTGTGTGTGGATGCTCTTCTAATCCAGAGGTCAGCAAACTATGGCTTTTTGCTGCCTGGCCTGTTTTTGTAAGAACTGTGAGCTAAGAATGGATTTCACACCTTTTAAATGGTTGGGGGAAAAAAGAGCCAAACAACAGTAATGTGGAAATTACATGAAATTCAAACTTCAATGTCCACAAATAAAATTTTTATTGGAACACAAACATACCCATTTTACTTCTTGTCTATGGCTGTTTTCACTCTCCAACAGAAGAGTTGAGTACTTGTGACAGAAACCACATGTAAAATATTTACTATCTGGCCCTTTCAGAAAAAGTGTATTTATTGATTCCTGTTCTAGGCAATAGATATGCATCATCAAACAAAAGAGATAAATTTCATGCACTTATGGAAATTACACTCTGGTTGGGAGAAAAAGATAACAAGTGTAATATAATGGTGAAAGTATACAGAGAAAAATACAGCATGCGAGGGGGAATACGGAGTTGCAGTGAGTTATTGAAAAGGACAGTCAAAGGAAACCCTGAATGAAATGACCTTTCAGCAAAGACCTGAGATAAGAGCAAATCATGCAGCTACCTAGAGGAAGAAAATTCCAAGTAGAGGGAATAACAAATACAAATGCCTTAAAAAGAGAGTGTCTGATTTGTTCTGGAAACAGGAGGCTAGTGTGGCTGCACCCGAATGAGTGAGGGAAAGATTAGCAAATGTCAGAGGCAGCCAGATAACGTGCGGTTGGGTCAAGAAAAAGATCTTGGCTTTTACTCTGGATTAGATAGAAAGCTAACGGAGGATTCTGAGCAGAGGAGTGACATATTTAACTTTAGTTTTATGAGATGTAATAAGAATAGAAAATAGAGTGACAAGTGTGGAAGGAGAAACATGCTCCAGAAGGAGGAGCCAGAAAGAAAAGAAAACCAAGAAAGAACTCTTATCAAAGAAGTCAGAGGAAATCTGAAGAAAAACTGCTATCACTCATTGAGACAATGAATCCCTCACCCCCACCCCCACCCCCACCCCCCAAAAGTCAAATCTTGAAAGATTAAGTAAGATAAAGACAGAAAAGTGTCCAGTATGTTTGGTGCTTTTGTTGGGTGCCACTGAATCGATTTCTGACTCATAGCAACCCTATGTGACAGAATAGAACTACCCCACAGGGTTTTCTTGGCTGTAATCTTTATGGGAGTAGTAGCTGTAATCTTTACAGGAGCAGTTCACCAAGTTTTTCTCCCACAGATTGGATGGGTGGGTTCAAATCAACCTTTCAGTTAGCAATGGAGTTAGCAGTCGAGTTCTTAACCCTTGCACCACAAAGATGCCTTATGAATATCAATAATAAACTTAAGAGTGGGAAGAGATAAAGAGAACCTGCAATTGGCTGTGGAGTTGATTAAAATTTTTACTTTGAGGCAACTGTAGACTCACATGCAGTTGTAAGAAATGAGAGATCCCTTGTGCCCTTTGCCAACAGTTTTCCCCAATGGTAACATCTTGCAAATAAAATAGTACAGTATCAAAACCAGGATAATAACAATACAGACAAGATAAAGAACATTTCCATCATACCAAGAATCCCTCATGCTAGCCTTTTATAGCCACACTCACTTCCCTCCTACCCCCATTCTCTCTGTAAACCTTGGCAACCACTAATCTGTTCTCCATTTCTATAGCTTTGTCATTATAAGAATTTGATATAAATGGAATTGTACAAAATGTAATCTTTGTTTTCTCACTCAACATAATTCTCTGGAGATTCATTCAGGTTGTTACATGTATCAATAGTTCATTCCTTTTTACTACTAATTAGTATTCCATGGTATGAATGTGCAACCATCTGTTTAACTATTCACCTGTTGAAGGACACCTGAGTTGAATCCAGTTTGGTGCTATTACAAATAAAGCTGCTATGAAATGAATATTTGAATACAGGTTTTTGTTGAACATATAATTTCATTTTTCTGGAATACATGCCTAAGAGTACAACTGCTTGATCATATATAGTGCACATTTAGTTTTTAAGCAACTGTCAAACTTTTCCAGACTTGCTGTACCATTTTGCATTACACCAGCACTATATGAATGATCCAGTTTCTCCACAACCTCACTAACATTTGGTGTTGTCACTGTTTTATTTTAGTCATTCCGGTAGGTGTCCAGTGATGTCTTATGGTTTTAATTTACATTTCCATAATGGTTAATGATACTGAACATTCTTCAAGTGCTTATTTGCTATCTGTATATCCTCTGTATATCTGTATATCAAAGACCAGATGAGTTGTGGGAGGACATCAGACAATGAAGAAAGCAGAAGTCATTAAAAAGACAAGAGAAGAAGAAAAGACCAAAATGGATGTCAGAATAGACTCTGAGACTTGCTCTTGAACATAGAGTAGCTAAAGCGAAGAACACAGAGTAGCTGAAGTGAATGGAAGAAATGATGAAGTAAAAGAGCTGAACAAAAGATTTCACAGGGCAGTTTGAGAAGATAAAGTATTCTAATGAAATGTGCAAATACATGGAGTTAGAAAACCAAAAGGGAAGAATACACTCGGCACTTCTCAAGCTGACAGAACTGAAGAAAAACTTCAAGCCTTGAGTTGCAATACTGAAGGATTCTACGGACAAAATATTGAACTATGCAGGAAGCATCAAAAGAAGATGGAAGGAATACACAGTCACTGGACCAAAAAGAACTGAGCAACATTCAACCATTTCAGGAGGCGGCATATGGTCAAGAATCGATGGTACTGAAGGAAGAAGTCCAAGCTGCATGGAAGGCCCTGGCGAAAAACAAAGCTCCAGGAATTGACAGAATACCAACTGAGATACTTCCACAAACAGATGCAGCACTGGAGGTGCTCAATGGTCTATGCCAAGAAATTTGGAAGACAGCTACTGGCCAACTGACTGGAAGAGATCCATATTTGTGTCCATTCCCAACAAAGGTGTTCCAACCGAATGCGGAAATTATCAAACAATACCATTAATATCACACGCAAGTAAAATTTTGTTGAAGATAATTCAAAAATGATCACAACAGTACATCGACAGGAAACTGCCAGAAACGCAAGTCGGATTCAGAAAAGAACGTGGAAAGAGGGATATCACTGTTGATGTCAGATGGATCATGGCTGAAAGCAGAGAATACCAGAAAGATGTCCGCCTGTGTTTTATTGACTATGTAAAGGCATTCGACTGTGTGGATCATAACAAATTATGGATAACATTGCAAACGAGAATTCCAGAACACTTAACTGCTCATGTGGAACATAGATCAAGAGGCAGTCGTTCAAACAGAACAAGAGGATACCGCGTGGTTTATTAATATTAGGAAAGGTGTGCATCAGGGTTGCATCCTTTCACCATATTTATTCAATCTGTATGTTGAGCAAATAATCTGAGAAACTGGACTATATGAAGAAGAACGCAGCATCAGGACTGGAGGAAGACTCATTAACAACCTGCGATATGCAGATGACACAACCTTGCTTACTGAAAGCAAAGAGGACTTGAAGCACTTACTGATGAAGATCAAAGACTACAGCCTTCAGTATGGATTACACCTCGACATAAAACAAAAACCCTCACAACTGGACCAATAAGCAGCATCATGATAAATGGAGAAAAGACTGAAGTTGTCAAGGATTTCATTTTACTTGGATCCACAGTCAACGCCCATGGAAACAGCAGTCAAGAAATCAAATGACGTATTGCATTAGGCAAATCTGCTGCAAAAGACCTTTTTAAAGTGTTAAAAAGCAAAGATGTCACTTCGAGGACTAAGGTGCGCCTGACCCAAGCCATGGTATTTTCAATCATCTAATATGCATGCAAAAGCTGGACAATGAATAAGGAAGACAGAAGAAGAAACGATGCCTTTGAATTCTGGTGTTGGCGAAGAATACTGAATATACCATGGACTGCCAGAAGAACGAACAAATCTGTCTTGGAAGAAGTATAGCCAGAGTGTTCCTTGGAAGTGAGGATGTGAGGATGGCAAGGCTTCGTCTCACGTACTTTGGATATGTTATCAAGAGGTACTACTCCTTGGAGAAGTACATCATGATAGGTAAGGTAGAGGGTCAGCAAAAAAGAAGACCCTCAACAAGATGGATTAACACAGTGGCTTGTAACGTAGCACCGATTGTGAGGATGGTGCAGGACCAGGCAATGTTTTGTTCCATCTCACATAGGATCACTATGAATTGGAACCAACTTGATGGCACCTAACAACAATAATAATATCCTCTTTGGTGAAGTGCCTCTTCATGTCTTTTGTCCATTTTCTAATTGGCTTGTTACTGTTGAATTTTGAGAGTTCTTCATATATTCTAGATACTTGACATTTTTAGATACATGGTTTGAAAATATTTTCTCTCTCTGTGTAGCTTATGTTTTCATCCTAAGGTCTTTCACAGAGACAAGTGTTTTTAATTTTGCTGAAGTGAAATTTCTTGATTTTTCCTTTTATGGATAATGCTTTTGGTGTGTAATCTAAGAACTCTTTATATAACGTTATATAAGCTCAAGATTTTTCCCTGTTTTTTTCTAATAGTTTTATAGTTTCACATTTTACATCTAAGTCCATGATCCATTTTGAGTTAACTTTTTTATAAGTTGTGAAGCTTAGACTGGGGTTCTTGTTTTTTGGCCAACTGCTCTAGCACCATTTGTTGAAAAGCCTATCATTGAGTGGCTTTTGCACCTTTTTGTCTAAAATCAGCTGGACATATTTGTGTAGGCCCATTTCTGGGGTTCTGTTCTGTTACACTGATCTATATGTCTATCTTTCTTGCTAACACCACATAGTCTTGATTATAGTAGCTATATAATAAATCTTGAAATCAAGTACACTGATTCCTCTCCATTCTTTTTTTTCAAAATTATTTTAGCTATTTTTTTCCTTTCAATATAAATTTTAAATTAATCTTGTCTATATCTATAAAAAATCTTGCCGGGATTTTGATAAGAAGTATGTTAGTTAAACCCATGTATTAATTTGTGGATAACAGCCATTTTTATTATGTTGAATTTTCCAAATCATGAACATGATATTTCTCTCCATTTGTTTAGATCTTCTCTGATTTCTTATCAGTGTTGTGTGGTTTTCAGCATATAAACCCTGGTTATGTTTTGTTAGATTTATATCTATTTTCTTTTTTGTGTGAACAACTGTAAATGGTATTTAGTTTTAATTTTGGGGTCCACATGTTCAATAAAAGTATATAAAAATACAATTGATTTTTGTATTTAACTTGTATCCTCTGACCTTGCTAAACTCACTTATTAGTTTCTAGAAGGGTTTCTTTTTTTTTTTTGGTAGCATGTTTAGGATTTTCTACCTAGAGACTCTCACATCATCTGCAAATTGTGGAAGTTTTATTTTCTTCCTTTCTGATCTGCATACCTTTTATTTCCTTTTCTTGCCTTACTGCACTGGCTAGAACTTCTAGAGCTGTGTTGAGTAAGAGTGCTGACAGCTGACACCCTTGCTTTGTTCCCGATCCTAGGGGTAAGCATTTAGTCTTTCACCATTAAATATGTATTTACAGATGCTCTTTATCAAAATGAGAAAGTTCCCCTCCATTCCTAAGTTTCTGAGACTTTTATTATAAAAGGATGTTGAATTTTGTCAAACGCTTTTCCTGCTTTGCCTCACATAATCATGTAATTTTTCTTCTGTAGTCTGTTAATAAATGGTGTTTATCACACTGATTTTCAAATACTGACCTAAACTTATATCCCTGGACTAAACCTCCCTTATAATGGTGTATTAATTCTTTGTATACATTGCTGATTTCTATTTGCTATTATTTTAAGGACTTTGCATTTATATTCATGAGGGATACTGGTCCGAAGTTTTCGTTTTTGGTACTGTTTTTGACTGGTTTTGGTATCAGGATAACACTAGCTTCATAAAATAAATCAGGAGTGTTCCCTCCCCTCTTTCATTTTCTAGAAGAGATTGTATAGATTTTAAACATTTGGTAGTGTTCTCCAGTTAAACTATCTGGGCACAGAGATTTCTTTTTGGAGAGTTTTTAACTTATAAATTCAATTTCTTAATAGTTCTAGTACTATTCAAATTATCTATTTCATATTGAGGGAGTTGTAGTAGTTTGAGTCTTTCAAGGAAGTGGTGCATTTTGTCTAAGTCATCAAATTTATGTGTGTAGAACTGTTTATGGTATTCTCTAATTAACCTTTTGATGCCTGCAGGTTCTGTGTTGTTATCTCATTTCATTCCTTATATGGGTAATCTTTGTTTTCCCTCTTTTTTTTTTATCAGTCTTACTAGAAGTTTGTCAATTTTACTGATTTATTCAAAGAACGAGCTCTTCATTTCACTGACTTTCTCTGTTCTTTTTTGATTTCAATTTCATTAATTTCTTTTTATTTCCTTCTACTTGCTTTAGGTTTATTTTACTCCTTTTGCTAGATTCTTGAGGTAGGAGCTTAAAGTATTGATTTGAGAGTATTCGTCTTTTATTAATGTATGCATTTAAGTGCTATAAATTTTCCTTTCAGCACTGCTTTAGCTAATTTCCACAAATTTTGATACGTTGTTCTTTTAGCTATCTAGCGCTGCTGTAACAGAAATACCACAAGTGGGTTGCTTTAATGAACAGAAATTTATTTTCTCACAGGAGTCTAGATGTCCGAATTCAGAGTGCCAGCACTAGGGGAAGGCTCCCTCTCTCTGTCTGCTTTGAGGGAAGGTCCTTGTCTTTTGTCAGCTTGTTCCTTGGCAATCATCTGGCATGTATCTTCCCCTCTCTTTGTGCTTGCCTGCTTAATCTGCTCTTTTATATCTCAAAGGAGATTGACTTAAAACACACCATACACTAATAGTATGTATTTATCTCCCCTACTAGAATGTAAATGCCAAGAGGGCAAGGGCTTTTGCTCAGTCTCCAGTCCCTATAAGAACATCTGGCACATAGCAAGCATATAACAAGCACTGATAAAATATTAGGCAGATGTTATGGATTGAACTGTGTCCCCCAAAAATATGTGCTGTAAATCCTGCTATACCTGTGGTTATAATCCCATGTGGGAATAGGGTTTTCTTTGTTATGTTAATGAGACAGTATTACTGTAGTGTGTGTCTTAAATCAATCTCTTTTGAGATATAAAAGAGCAGATTAAGTGAGCAAGCAGAGATGGGGGAAGATAGATGCCAAGCCACATGAAGATCACCAAGAAGCTAAGGAACAAGGACCTTCCACCAGAGCCAACACAGAAAGCCTTCCTCTAGAGCTGGCACCTTGATTCAGACTTCTAGCCTCCTAAACTATGAGAAAATAAATTCCTGTTCATTAAAGCCACTTACTTGTGGTCTGTCTGCTACCACAGCACTAGATAACTAAAGACAGTGAATGAATATCAGGATGGATGAATAGTGTTTAAGGACTGTCCTGAAGCTTATTTTACTGCTAAATCTTAACCAAAACACCTTTTAATATTCTCTAGTTTACAGTTCTCTAATATAAATTAGAAAGATATATATGTGCAAAAATGAGAGTTTACTGTTTATAAAGAACATTGTTTAAAATGAAATTTAAGTTTAAACACTTAAGACTGAAAAATAAAATAAATGGACATTCCTTTATCCATGCATAATTATGGCGGATTCCAGCAACATTCCTACTATTCAGAAAGTCAAGCGTTTTCTGAAAATTACGGCTAAACTCTAATCTCCTGATTTCACATTAAAAACACTATCACAGTGCATCATTAGTTCACTCACATTCTCTTGTATTAGGTATTTTCATATTCCTTACATTTTATTAAAATCAAGTACAGTTAGTACTCTCTAAACCAAACCCAAACCCACTGCCGTCGAGTCAATCCCAACTCATAGCGACTGTACAGGAAAGAGCAGAACTGCCCCCTAAGGTTGCCAAGCCTGTAAATCTTTAGAGAAGCAGACTGCCACATGTTTCTTTTATATCTGGTGAGTTGGAACCACTGACCTTTCAGTTAGCAGGAGAGTGCTTTAGCCACTGTGCTACCAGGGCTCCTTAGTACTCTGATAGGGCAACTTATACATTTGACATGAGTATTAACGCATATAATTACAGAAAAACTTTACAAAAATGTAAGCAACTAGGAAATCTATTTTCCTTCAAAGCATATTTCTTATTAAACATAAATAAACAGCTCCATATTTCTAAGAGACTGAAAATACATCTATATTCTTCTCTTACCTAGTTTTACCGGAAAGCCTGGAGGAAGCTTCATCTGAACAAATTCTCTAAGCTTGTTAAAGTGCTTGAAGGGAGCTATTACTTCTAAAACATTCAATAATCTGAAAAACAAGGAAAAATGTTTTCATGGTTTAAATTGATTTTTTTGTGTCCTTATTTTTTTGTGTGTGTCCTTATTTTATTTTTTAACTACATGTTTCAAACTTAGACAATATCCCAGACTTTTAGCAACTGAGGATGAAGAAATGACACACTTCCTTCTTCCTTCCTTGATTTTTGTTGTTGTTGTTGTTACTCCTTTTACTATGTCAAGGTTTGTAACTTTGATATGTGATTGTGCAACCATAATTTCCATAGTTATTTGATTTTATCTCTGTATTTAAATAGATTCAATGTTTATACTTGTCTTCTCGCGAAAGTCTACACAGTCCTGCTTTCTTTTATTAGACTCATCATTTGGTTGGCTGGATTTCATTGTTAATTTCTTTTTGTAAATGGCTCGTATGTGGCTCATCATTCCTTGAATTCTTACACATTTGACAAATAAGTGTTTCTTGTCTTTATACTTACAGGGAAATTTGGTTGGCATAAAATGTCAGGTTATACTCTTTTCCTCCAAATTTACAAAGTTATAATTTCATATCTCCTAGCATTTAATATCACTCGAGTCATTATTACAACTTTTCTCATCTTTTTGGTTGGATGGATTTCAATTTCAAGTAATTTTAATTTTCTTTCAAGAAAGGCCCACAACAGCTATATTTCTTGAATTCTTCTGCATCCATCTTCAGTTGCCTTGATGGTATCTCAGCTAGATATACTATCAGCTCACACTTTCTTTGCCTCAGAAATGTCAAGACGTGAAAAAATGTACAGCCAGACTGATTTTTACCCCTCTGGTAAATGATTTGCCTTTTCTGCATGAATGCCTTTAGATTTCCTCATTAACAGCTGAAATCTAGTAATTTGTTGTTGCTGTTGTTAGGTGCCGTCAAGCCGATTCTGACCCTACATACAACACAACGAAACATCGCCTGGTCCTTTGCCATCTTCGCGATTGTTGTTATGCTTGAGCCCATTGTTGCAGCCACTATGTCAATTTATCTTGTTGAGGGTCTTTCTCTTTTTTGATGACCCTCTACTTTACCAAGCAAAATGTCCTTCTCCAGGGACTGGTCCCTCCTGATAACATGTCCAAAGTATGTGAGACGTAGTCTTGCCATCCTTGTTTTTAAGGAACATTCTGGCTGTATTTCTTCCAAGACAGATTTGTTCATTCTTTCGGCATTCCATGGTACATTCAATATTCTTCCCCAACACCATAATTCAAAGGCATCAATTCTTCTTCAGTCTTCCTTATTCATTGGTGGCGCAGTGGTTAAATGATACAGCTGCTAACCAAAAGGTCGGCAGTTCAAATCCACCAGCCGCTCCAGCTGCCCCTTGGGGCAGTTCTACTCTGTCCTCTAGGGTCGCTGCTATAAGTTGGAATCGACTTAGTGGCAACGGGCTTGGTTTTCTGGTTTTGGTCTAGTAATTTAACCAGGATAATTCTTGTAACTGGTTATTCTATATCAATTTTTCTTAGAAAGTAATGCTGTCCTACGGATTTAGTTATTCATTACAGAGAAATTTTCTTTTATCATATTGGTTACATTTTGGAGGCTTTCTAGTTCAGGAACACCAATGATCCTCATGTTGAGTTATCTTTGTCCTCCATATGTATTACTACTGTAATTCTTTTATAAAATGTTTTTGTTCTGCATTTACTATAATCTGTCAAAATTTAATTTTCAGCCACATCTGTTCTGCTTATTGTTGTTTCTAATGTATTTGTTTTGTAATAATTCTGCTTAGTCCTCAATTTATTTCCTTACTTTTGCCATCTCCTTTTCATTTCATTCTGTTTGTCTTATCAGCTCATCTTAAAGTACTCGAGTTTACTGATTTCACGTTCTTTTCATGTTTTCTATAACATTTACAGTGAAATTTTCTTCTTTTTTTTTGCCTGTTTTATTTTTGTCTTGGAAGAAGTACAACCAAAATGCTCCTAAGAAGCAAGGATGGTGAGACTCTGTCTTATATACTTTGGACATGTTAACAGGAGGGATCATTCCCTGGAGAAGGACATCATACTTGGTAAAGTACAGGGTCAGAGAAAGAGGAAGACCCTCAACGAGATGGACTGACACAGTGGCTGCAACGATCGGCTCAAGCATAACAATGATTCTAAGCATGGCGCAGGACCAAGCAGTGTTTCTTTCTGTAGTGCACAGGATCGCTATGAGTAGGAACTGACTCGATGGAACATAACAACGTGTTTTATTTTAAAATGAGTTCTTTGTCTAGGTTTTACATGCTGTATTTCCTTTAATTTACCTTTTTTTCAGAGAGAATGATTATAATTGCCACATTTTATCAATTCTATGATATCCATTTTTTCACACATAGTATCTCTGAAATGGGTTAAGTGCTAAAATTGATTACACCTAATATAATTAGCTGTATTTTTCTTTCAGAGTAGAATATAAAATGGGTGCATCTTTGAGTCAGTGGGGTGCTAGATATAATGACTTGTGGCAGACTGTACGTATGGCTGACTCTCTTTCCACATTTCCTGAGACCTATCTATCTCCTCTTTGAGCTATAGCTTGTGGACTACATAAGGCATTCTACCTACTTTCCTAAAGCCTGGGTACAGAGCAGAGGTGATGAATAGGGCACCTATCTATCTCCTCTTTGAGCTATAGCTTGTGGACTACATAAGGCATTCTACCTACTTTCCTAAAGCCTGGGTACAGAGCAGAGGTGATGAATAGGGCTCAGCTAATGCTACATGTGTGGACTTGAAAAATATAGGTCCTGCTCTCTTCTGTGTGATTTTTTTTTTTTTTTTTTTAATGTATTAGGCCACTTTGGAAGAGGAAGAATACAGAGAGAGAAAAAACTCTGGGATTTCAAATCAGAATCAGTACCAGCTACATACTACCCATTCTAAACATCTCTCCAAATTTAAGTTTTAGAAAAAGAAGCATCTGGTAAGTGTGGGTTTGACAGGATATATTCAATATGTTCACTGCAATATTGTTTATAAGGGTGACAAACTGCAAAACCAAAACGGTTATCAGTAGAGAACCAATAAAAGAAATTATGATATATCCATACTATGAAATACCAAAGAAAAAAACAGATAAAAAGTCATTATGGTAAGAACTCCAATAAACACTCACGTTTAAGAGAAAAAAGGAACTCACAGAATAAAACAGACTATTTCCCCATTTTTATAAAAATGATAAAAGCACAGATAAAAGTCTAGACAAAAATACACCGAACTGTTATTAACTATTAAGCAGTGGGAAAAAAAAAAAAAAACTGTCACTTTTAATTTATAAACTTTTATGCTATTAGATTTCTTTTTTACAACAAATATGTATTCATGTATTACTTTGATAATAAAAAAAAAACCTATTCAAAAATTTATCTTGTGAAAATAGTAAAAATATTAACACTTTTGTGAATCAGAAAATTTCTAGAAGGGTGTACACACTATCAAAAGGAATGATTATTTGTCCTTACATTTCAAAAGCCTCATATGCACCCTTCAGGTGAAAACATTATTTGTCTTTAAGTTTAGTAACTTCTTTCATAAACACATATATTAGTAACAAACTTACGACTCAATTCCTAAGGGAAATTCCTGGCTCATGGCTATTGTCGCTTTAAATGTTTTCTTACTCTCTTTGCACACTAGTTCTCTACCCAGATGAGGAGCTCTAAAACAGAAATAAAGGAAATGTTAGGAAGCTTTTCCACATGTGATCACCCTCCTAAAGAAGAATCTATCATTTTCCAATGTCATTCATTAATATTTCAGTATTTCTTATTCTGTGTATAGAAATAAAATTATGCTAAACAGGAATTAGACATATATGAGAAATAAGACAAAAATCAGAAAATAGTAAAGTGTGAAAATTCAGAGAAAAATTTTTTAGAACTCAACTACTTTCACCTTGAATATAATTTTAATAATTACTGTTTTTAGGAACAAAACAAACTGCTAGAAATACAAATTTTAAAAACATCATTGTATATCTTTAAATCACTTATACAATTCAAACTGCTTTACTGTCTAAAATCTCAGCACTGATCAGTAAGAAGTGATACCAAAAAAAAAAAAAAAAAAAAAAAAAATCAGAGATAAATTCTAATCACATCAACCGTAGAATATTAAGACAAAAACAGTTTGGGAGAAATTAGAAAAATATAATAAACCTTTCAAAAATAAATAATCATGAGAACCTCTTAAAAATGGGGGTTAGTTAATATTTTATCCTCCACCAGAAGGAAATATTTTCTACAAAGGTCTGTACTTCCCTTGATATGCTGGCCAGAACTTTTTATTTACTCATTCATTCAAAATAAACCCTTTATCCATTCATTCAGTGTCCCTTTATTCAATAAATATTGACTGAACATGAACTATGTGCTAGGCACTCCATTCAGTATTAATAATATAACATTAAACACACATTCTGTGATGGGATGGTGAGAAGTGGTGTGGCAGAGGCTGAAGTAAAGATAATGACAGGATATGAACTTGGAAAGGCAAAGAAGAGACAAATAGTGAATGGCCTTATACACCAATTAAAGACTAAGGATAATCACAGGATACAAAGTTCATCATAAATGAAAGATTTCAAAGAAGCAACTGCACAGTGTAATTCCTCACATTATGTTTCCTTAGGAGCCCTCGTGGCACAGTGGTTAAAGCGCTGGACTGCTAACTGAAAGGTCGGTGGTTTGAAACCACCAGCGGCTCTTCAGGAGAAAGACGTGGCAGTCTGCTTCCATGAAGATTTACACCCTTGGGAACCCTATGCGGTCGCTACAGAATCAACTCCACAGCAGTGGGTTTGATTTTCTTGTTTTTTTTTTTTTAAATATTCACTTAGAACAATATCCTACAGGTTTTGAGTGTGTGTAAATTGGCAGGAGGAATGTTAAAAAGAAGGCTCTACAGCCTTACTCAAAAAGTGCACATAATTTGATACACCTCGTTATACATTCTTTCTAAAAAACAAACTATACATAAACAACAACAACAACCAAAAAAACACTTACTTTCCATTTTCAGCAGATATATATTCTTCCCATGTAATAGTGTTCTGAGGAGGAGGAGTAAGGGACTGTCTTCGAACCGGCTGCCAAAAAAACAAAATCAAAGAGAAAAATGTCACATCTTTTAAAATATAAAATTAAAACATAAAATAAACTATTTAAACTACCAATCTACTTAATCTCTTCTATATCATACTTTAAGAGGTTCCTTGCAGAACAGTTCCTTGGTGATTTTAGCAATACCAGTAATATTGTCAATTTTTTTCTAAATTCCAAATAAGAAGACAAGTATCAAAGTAATAATATCCATTCATTTAATATATCAGTCATCTAAAATGTTCCCCACATTATACTAAATGCTGGACATGGAAGCCACAGAGTAGTATCAAAACTAACTCTGACTTCAGGAGCTTATGATTCAGTTGTAAAAAAAAAAATACAGACATAAACAGTTAAACAGAAATACAAGGTATCTGATTAAAAGCCAAATATGCATATAAAAACTGAGTAGTTCACGAGTTCAGAAAAGGGAGCAACATCTACATCAGTAAATCGAGGCTATGGGATAAGAGCTCAGATTTAAATGAAGACAAAATAGAGTATTTAAGGCACAGAGAATTTCATGCACAAAGGTAAAAAACACAAGTGGATAGATTTATTTAAACTAGGGTAGAAAGTTCAAAAGGGAGATCAACAATAGATAGTAATGACCTTAAATGTTGGCTCTAAAAGCTGGTACTTTGTTAAATTTGAATTTGGATCACTACAGGGTAAATTTGCAATAAGGTATTAAACTACAGATTGGCAATGGAAATTGAAAACTGCTAAAGAAAACTCACAGGACAGACTGTGAAGCAAAACAGCAATAAGTGGAAGACTGATAAATATAACAAGATAGATAGTTAACACTAGGAGAGGGGGTCATCAAAGAAGTTTGCATATGAGCATAATAGACTGTATGTCAGAGTTGTTGAAAATATGGATTTGGAAGATACAAAACAGAATCCCAGCTCCACTACCTGGTAGTTGCCTGAGTTTGGACAAGTTACTTTCTCTCTATTGTGCCAATTTAACTCACCTGCAGAATGGGAAAATTATCACTTACCTCATATTTCTAAGTATTAAAGGAGATTATGTATGTAAAGAGCTTAGTACCTGGCACAGAATAAAGGGTTCAATAAGTAACAGTAACTATTATACACTACGTAATTCCTAGAAAGCAGTTACAGAAAGAAATCACAATTAGAGATATTTATGAATTCTCTGACTATAGGAAAAATAGTAAGAAAACAGAATGTTGATGACTAAGTCCTAAAAACCACATACATTAGGAAAAAGAGAAAGAGGTCTGAAAAGAAAAAAACAAAATTCTGTTTATTAGAAGCCACTGATGATCTTTAATAGAAGCAGAAGGATAGGACACAGGAAGAAAGGAAGCTTAATAGTTTCCAGCATCAAGCATTGTGAAAGACAACGTTCCTGCCCTTGAGAAGCATACAAGGAGACACACAGAAAGTAAATGGCGATGATCAGGGTGACAGCGGCTATGGCTATGATAGAAGGATGCAAAGGATGGCATAAAAGCACAGAGAAGGGGTTTTTGACCCAGACTGGGATAGCCAGAAAGATGTGCCAGCAATCGTGATTCTTGAGCTGGGAAGTCTAAAAGGAAGACACCAAAACAACCAGTTGAAGGAAATGGGGGGGAAAGCACAATGGTAAGAAGAAGCATGGTGTACTGGGGAGCTATAAATTTAGTGTGCCCTGTTGGTATGCCTAAACGTATGAAGGGAAAGTAGCAAAAGGTGAGTGAGATAAGCGGCAAGATACGGTAGAGAAAAAGTAAAGGATTTTGTGTACTAAATAGATTCTGTTTTACTCAGGAAGCAACAGTCAAATATTTTGAACAATATATTAGGGTTGTTGTGAGATAAAACTGCATTGTTAAAATGCTTAAACCAGTGCCTGACACATAGTAAGTACTCTAAATTTTAGTTACTGAACAGAAGCATTACTTGGTTCAATCTGTTTCAGGGAGGTCATTCTGGCAGCAGTGTGTAACTTAGGAGTCTATCTCAGTAATCCAAATGAAGAATGGAAAGAACATGCTGTTTGGAAATAGATGGAAAGAAAGAGATTCAAGATATCCTAGAACTTCATGATTGGTCAGATATAGGAGTAAGAGAAAGCTAAGAAGTCTAAGGACAAATCTCAGGTTGCTGGCCTGGGTAACTGGGTAGTGCCACTCCTCAAGACAGAATAAAGAAAGAGGAGAGAAGAGAAACTGTTTGATCAAATTTAAGCATACTAAATTTAGACATCTATGTTTATCCTTGGATTCAAAAGCCGGACAATGAAAAAGGAAGACGGAAGAAGAATTAATGCCGATGAATCATGGTGCTGGAGAAGAATACTGAACATACCATGGACTGCTAAAAGAATGAACAAATATGTTTTGGAAGAAGTACAGCTAGAATGTTCTTTAGAAGCAAGGACAGTGAGACTTTTTCTCACATACTTTGGACATGGTATCAGGAGGGACCAGTACCCAGAGAAGGACATCGTGCTTGGTAAAGGGTCAGCAAAAAAGGAAGAACTTCAGTGAGATGCATTGACACAGTGGCTGCAACAACAGGTTCAAGTATAGCAACAATTGTGAGGATGGCACAGGACCGGGCAGTGTTTTGTTCTGTTGTACACACGGTCGGTATGAGTTGGAAGTGACCCAACGGCACCTAACAACAACAAAAACATGTTTATCCAAATGGAGATAGTCAAAAGCACTATAGATCTGGTGTTTAGGAAAAAGGTCAGAGTTGAAGGTGCATATCTGGGTGAGACGGACAAGTGTTTATGTGGTAACTGAAGTATCAGGTATGTATCCACTGATGCAGTCTCAGAGATTGCTAGTTATCTTCCCAATATCTAGTCTCTCGTTCTTCTTGTAAAATTGCTGACTAGGTACATGACTTCAAAGAATAAAAACTTCTAGCCATTCCTGAAGCTAGGTGTTACCATGTGACTAAGTTCTAATCAATAAGATGTGAGCAAAGTGATACGTGCAACTTCTGGTTGGATTTCAAATGGAACAGGCACACCCTCTCCTTCCTAATTACTATTAGAAATTACTATTTATTCGTATTTCTGCTGACTGGAATACGAATTGGTGATAAACCATTCTACACCATGAAGATGAGGGCTACATCCAAGAATGGACACCTGGGGACCTTACAAATGGCAGAGAAATAAGACAAAAAAGGCTGGGACTGAAAAGAATCCACAGAGCAAGGAAAAAACACAAACTTGGATTTTTACTAGAAAGAAAAATAACTTCTACTTGTTTAAGCCAGTCTTACTTGCAGATCTCTTATAAGCAATTAAACTTACATCATAAACAATACTAAATTTAATACCTAAGGTGGGATCCTATACATAACAGAACCTAAATCATGTAGAAATTGCTTGATCACAGAACGGCAAGCAGGCAAAAAGAAGTTAGTGACCCTCATCAATGCTGTGGCAAAACATTAGGTAAAACAGTAGCTGGTGATGCTCTAGAAGGCAGACATATGGTAACAGGACCTGTAATTCTAGGGGAAAAGTTGAAAAAATTCAAGAGTGTTGCTTCAAGCTAGAATCAGAGCAAAAGCTAATCCTTCCTCCATCCAAATCGCTATCTACTAAGCAGGCCATGATCAATCTTTTATTCAGAGCATACTTTAAAATTTGTCTACTCTTCATTCCACTAAATTTACTAGTTGATATATTTAGCTATCCTAGACTAGACTAGGAAGAAGGACCTGGTGATCTACTTCTAAAAAATTATAAGCCTTATAAACAGCAACAGAACATTGTCTGATATAGTGCTGGAAGATGAGTCCCTCGGGTTGGAAGGCACTCAAAATACGACTGGGGAAGAGCTGCCTCCTTAGAGCGGAGTCGATCTTAATGACGTGAACGGAGTCAGGCTTTTGGGACCTTCATTTGCTGATGTGGCATGACTCAAAATGAATAGAAACTGCTTCAAACATCCTAAATAATCGGAACATGGAATATACAAAGGATGAATCTAGGAAAATTGGAAATCATCAAAAATGAAATGGAACGCAAAAAGATCGATACCACAGGCATTAGTGAGCTGAAATGGGTTGGTACTGGCGATTCTGAATCAGACAATCATATGGTCTACTATGCCAGGAATGACAAATTGAAGAGGAATGACATTACATTCACCCTCAGAAAGAACATTTCAAGATCTATCCTGAAGTACAACACTGTCAGTGATAATATCCATATGCCTACAAGGAAGACCAGTTACTAGGACTATTATTAAAATTTACACACCAAACACTAATGACAAAGAGTAAGAAATTGAAGATTTTTACCAACTTCTGCAGTCTGAAATTGATCAAACAGACAATTAAGATGCATTGATAACTTCTGGTGATTGGAATGGGAAAGTTGGAAACAAAGAAGAATGATCAGTAGCTGGAAAATATGGCTTTGACGATCTAAATGATGCTGGAGATCCCATGACAGAATTTTTGCAAAACCAATGACTTATTCATTGCAAATACTTTTTTTCAACAACATAAATGGCAACTACACACATGGACCTCACCAGATGGAATACACAGGAATCAAATCAACTACATCTGTGGAAAGAGACAATGGAGAAGCTCAACATCATCTGTCAGAACAAGGCCAAGGGCTGACTGCAGAACCAATCATCAACTGCTCATATGCAATTTCAAGTTGAAGCTGAAGAAAATTAAAACAAGTCCACAAGAGTCAAAGAATGATCTTGAGTATATCCTTCCAGAATTTAGAGACCATCTAAAGAACAGATCCGATGAACTGAACACTAATGACCGAATACCAGACAAGTTGTGGGATGACATCAAGGACATCATACTTAAAGCAAAAGGTCATTAAAAAGACAGGAAAGAAAGAAAAGACCAAAATGGATATCAGAAGAGACTCTGAAATTTGCTCTTGAATGTAGAGTAGCTAAAGTGAATGTACGAAATGAAGCAAAAGAGCTGAACAGAAGCTTTCAAAGGGCAGCTGGATAGAAAATCACGTTATTATAATGAAATGTGCAAAGATCTGGTGTTAGAAAACCAAAAGGGAAGAATACTCTCGACATTTCTCAAGCTAAAAGAACTGAAGAAAAAATACAAGTCTCGAGTTTCAATACTGAAGGATTCTATGGGCAAAATACTGAATAATGCAGGAAGCATCAAAAGAACATGGAAGGAATACACAGAGCCACTGTACCGAAGAGAATTGGGCAACATTCGTCCATCTGAGGAGGTAGCATATGATCAAGAACCAATGGTAGTGAAGGAAGAAGTTCAAGCTGCAATGAAGGCATTGTCAAAAAACAAGTCTCCAGAATATAACTTGAGATGTTTCAACAAACGGATGCAATGCTAGAAGTACTCATTCATCTAAGCCAAGAAATTTAGAAGACAGCTACTGGCCAACCAACTGGAAGAAATCAGTATTTGTCTCCATTCCAAAGAAATGTGATCTAACAGAATGCTCAAATTATTGAACAATATCATTAATATCACATGCAAGTAAAATTTTGCTGAAGATCATTCAAAACAGGTTGCAGCAGGACATCAACAGAGAACTGCCAGGAATTCAAGGCGGATTCAGAAAAGGACGTGGAATGGGGGATATCATTGTTGATGTCAGACGGATCACAGCTGAAAGCAGAGATGACCAGAAAGATGTTTATCTGTATTTTTATTGATTATGCAAAGACATTTGACTGTGTGGATCATAACACGTTATGGATAATATGCGAAGAATAGGAATTCCAGAACACTTAACTGTGCTCACGCAGAACCTGTACATAGACAAAGAGGCAGTCATTCAAACAGAACAAGGGGATGTTGCGTGGTTTAGAATCAGCAAAGGTATACGTCAGGGTTGTATCCTTTCACTATACTTATTCAATCTGTATGCTGAGCAAATAATCCAAGAAGCTGGACTATATAAAGAAGAATGCCACATCAAGATTGGAGGAAAGACTCGTTAACAACTTGCAGAATGCCAACGACACAACCTTGTTTGCTGAAAGTGAAGAAGACTTGAAGCACTTACTGACAAAGATCAAAGACTACAGCCTTCAGTATGGATTACACCTCAACATAAAGAAAACAAAAATCCTCTCAACTGGATCAATAAGCAACATCACGATAAACAAAGAAAATATTGAAGTTGTTAAGGGTTCCATTTTACCTTGATCCACAATCAATGACCATGGAAGCAGCGGTCAAGAAATCAAATGACATATTACATTGGGCAAATCTGCTGTAAAAGACCTCTTTAATGTGTTACAAAGCAAAGATGTCACCTTAAGGACTAAGGTATGCCTGACCCAAGCCATGGTATTTTCAATCACCTCACAGACATGTGAAAGCTGGATAATGAATAAAGACGACCAAAGAATTGATGCCTCTGAATTATGGTGTTGGCGAAGAATACTGAATATACCATGGACTGCCAGAAGAACGAATATATCTGTCTTGGAATAAGTACAGCCAGATGCTCCTCAGAAGCGTGCATGGCCAGACTGTCTCACGTACTTTGGACATGTTATCCGGAGAGGCTAGTCCCTGGAAAAAGACATCATGTTTGGTAAAGCAGAGGGTGAGCAAAAAAGAGGAAGATCCTCAACAGCATGGATTGATAATAGTGGCTGCAACAATGGGTTCAAACATAGCAATGATGTGAGGATGGCCCATGACAGGGCAGTGTTTCCTTCTGTTGTACACAGGGTCACTATGAATCGCAACTGACTCAAAGGCAGCTAACAACAATATTAAGCTATAACTGACTATATATATTTTACACTTCCATAGTAAAGATTCGTTAGGCATGATTATATAATGTGACATGTCACTTAAGTGTATTGTTTCCAGGTATACTTACTTCTCTAAGGAATTTATCTAAAGAAATTTTTATTATATCAAATGAAATTCCTTTAAAACTGTTAAAATATACATTCCCCATCTTAGAAAAATAAATTGTAATGAATATACAGTAAAATCTGTGAAAGCTGGAACCTGTGTAAGGCAGACACCTGTCAGAGAAGGAAAACTCATTTCCCACTAAAACGAGCAACAGAAAAGTGGTTAAGACTGCACCTTGTCAAAGGTGGAAAACTTGCAAGACCCAGAAAAACAAGGCAGTGGTGCCACAGCTGTCTAATGAAACAGGAAGACACCAGATAGGACACCAGATAGCCTTCTAACTTTACTCCTTCAAGTCAATAGCTCTGTCATTGAAATGCCATCAGGCCTATGCTTCAAAATTAAATATAAAAATCCTGATGACCGTTTTCCCTGAAGTTTATAGAAAATGCTTTTCTGTTCATTTCTAGCTTGGCTATTATTCTAGTATTTCAGATAACAAAAGTTTCTGGAAGTTTAAGACATTCATATATGTTACGGATTGAACTGTGTCCCCCCAAAAAAATGTGTGTCTAGTTAGCTAGTCCATGATTCTCAGTATTATGTGATTGTCCACCATTTTGTCATCTGATGTGATTTTCCTATGTGCTGTTAATCCTATCTCTATGATGTCAATACGGTGGGATTAGTGGCAGTTATGTTAATGAGGCAGGACTCCATCTACAAGATTAGGTTGTGTCAATCTCTTCTGAGATATAAAAGAGAGAAGTGAGTGGAGAGACATAGGGACCTCATACCACCAAGAAAGTAGTGTTGGGAGAAGACTGCGTCCTTTGGACCCAGGGTCCCTAGAATGAGAAGCTCCTAGACAAGGACCTTCCTCCAGAGCCAAGAGAAAGAGAAGGACTTCCTCTGGAGCTGGCACCCTGAACTCAGACTTCTAGACTCCTAGACTGATAGAGTAAATTTTTGTTTGTTGAAGCCATCCACTTGTGGTATTGTTATTACAGCAGCACTAGATGACTAAGACAATATATAACAAAAAATGTATATAGTCACTCATAGGGCTTAACTCAATATTCTGTATATACAGCTGGCATACAATAAATGCTTTCATCAATGATTCTATGCCCAAAGTATAAGTGGGGCACTGTTCTCTCCTCCAACAGAAATAAGTTAGAACAAGAAAAGTAGCATCAAAAATATCAAAGTATATAGGACTTAAGACAATTTCTGAGCACTTCAATTTTCCTATGAAAACATCTTGTTAAAAATACACACTAAATATTAGAACCACATCTGGAAAGGAAGAGGAGAAGGAGGAAAGATGATAAAACTAGTCAAATGGTAAATAATTCCTTCTAAACACTACCTATAATCTATTTCTTATGAAAATAAAACAAATATTTGGCTGGAAAAAAAAAGAAACCCAAATTATTCATTTACAATAAAGAATATAAATTCATTCTGAAAAGGACTAGACATTGGTTTTTAGAAACTTTGATTCAAATGCGGTTTTACAATGCAGTATTTTCATGCCTTTTGAAAAAGTTAAGAGTCATAAGTATTTTCTAGGTTCCTGAAACTTCCAAAGCTCCAAATCCAGGAATATATTTTTAGTACTATGTGTTCTACAGACATCATTGAAAAAACACCACAATAATGATATTTACCACATTCACCAACACATCTCTCCAGGATTATTTAAGGTTCCCCCAACTCCTCTCCCAATTTCAACTCTAACACATTTTGAAAGAAGAATTTTTAAGACTTGTTTAACATCTGGATATACAGAAAGGAGACATTATGACAAAGACAGACTGGGAAGCAATATACGTAGAGCAAGGAAAGGCTTGGGGTTAGAATCCTGGGATTAAAATTTATTTTCGGTACTTTTAGCAAAGTAGCTAGATTTAATTTCTTTAAACCTCAATTTCCTTTCTATAAAACGCATCAATGGGATTGATCTCTCTGGGTCATTGTAATAATTAAATGAGACAGTACAAGGAAAGTACTTAGCACAATGCCCATCCTAACAATTATAATTTAAGGTAACATAAATAAGAAAGAAAAAAACTATTTCAAGTGAATACAGACTCAGTTTTTAACCTGTAGAACCTGAGTTTGAGTTTCCAGTACTCCACTGAGATTAGGCCTTTGTTATTCTCCAACATAATGTAACGCTTTGCACACAATGGTCACTGATTAAATACATACATTTGAGTAACTAACTTACATTTTATTCTGACTTGAAAGTTAATATAGCATATGTGTATTTCCACCCTTGGTTAGTTTTTATATTACAAGTTCTGATCTAAATAGTAGATAGATCGATAGACAGCTGTTGTTGAGTCAATGCCAGTTAATGTCAACCTTATGTACAATAAAATGAGCAAAACACTGTCTAGTTCTGCATCATCCTTATGAGGGCCAGAATGTTCGAGTCCATCATTGCAGCTATTGTGCTAATCCATCTCATTGAGAGTATCCCTTGCCCTCATTTGCCCTCTACTTTACCAGACATGATGTTCTCTTCCAGCAATTGATCCCTTCTGATGATATTTTCTAAAGCAAGTAAGCTGGACAACGTTCTGTTGTGACCCATAAGGTTTCCACTGGCTAATTTTTGGAAAGTAGATTGCCAGGCCTTTCTTCCTAGTCTGACTTAGTCCAAAAGCACTACTGAAACCTGTACATCATAGGTGATCCTGCTGGTATGTGAAATACCAGTGGCATAGCTTCCAGCATCAGAGGAACACACAAGCCACCACAGTATGACAAACTGATAAGAACAGGTGGTAGGTTGTAACCTAGCAGCCATTAATTTTCAATATTGGTTTATAATATATATTTTTAACCATTGTAATTTTAAATTCAGTTCACCATTAAAAATGGGAATATTTCAAATTACCTATGTGAGATCAAATTGACAAGAGCAACTCAAAGGGTTTGATGGGAAGCCTAGGGGACAGTGAGTTGAAGATAATGGTGATGGAATAATCTGGAAAAGGACAGTGAGCATAGCAGCACAGCTGGAGGAGCGTAACTGGTGCCACTGAACTGTACATGTAGAAACTTTCAAAATGGTGTAACTTTGGCTATGTATATTTTAACCAAAAATAAGGTCCTCAAGGTCGAAAAGGGAGAGTGTTGACATGTCGTGGGGTTGTTAACCAATGTCATAGAACAATATGTGTACTGACTGTTTGATGAGAAACTATTTGTTCTGTAAACCTTCACCTAAAGTACAATAAAAAAATTTTTTTTTAAATGTGAATACTTCTTGAATTTGATAGATTTCCTCCCTTTATTCTTTCTCACATCCTATTTTTAACTTCACGTATTAGGCTTATACATACTCACCTACAAAAAGTTTGTTATATAGGCTTAGAAGAACTGTATTCCTGAAATTATTTACAAAATGCATATACTGAATTTTTATGCAAATAACGGGGGCCTTTTGTGTTTGCTTGCCAACTGCTCCCTCCCCGTGAGGTATCTTCATAAGCACGGGGAGAGCACCAGCAGTTGGCAAACAAAGGTAGAAGGTGTGCGTTATTTGTGTAAAAATCTGGTAAACAAGTATTTCTTTTGTCTTTTCTGCCCACTGTTAAATATATGTAAATTGATATCAGTTCCATACTGCTTTACATTATGTTAATAAATTTGGTGTCTAGGAGAAAAGAAAGTAATATACAACTATTTGTATCTTTTTTTTAATTAGACAGATCGACTCTATTTTGACGTTCTTATAGCCTGCACCTTACCTAATTCAAACAAATCCAATGACATGTATAGATGAATCTGATAGAATTACTATTTTCTTTAAGTTTCTTCTAAATGTTTACAATTAAACTCCAAAATGATTCTCACATATAATTGTTCAATTGTTTCCTCTCATAAGTCAAAGAATATATAAGCATATATTTTCTTTATTCTAAAACAGAAATACAATCTTAAGAGGATGGAGAGCTAACAAATAACAACATAGCCACAGCTCTTAGTAATTTTTACTAAATATCTTATGGGAGGTTAAAAAATTAAGATCATGATTGTTTAAAAATTAACACTAGTAAAAAAAAAAATCCACAGATTCGAAATCTTTCTTCAGCTGTATTTAAGAGAATTTTAACTTCACATATGAAGAATGTAAAAATTAAGTTCACTAACTACCTTCAATAATTCAGAAAACATTTAATATTACTATTTTATAAATAAATACTTGGGAGAGGATAAAGAAGAGTTAAGATGACTAACATTCATTTACAAATATTTACAGGTCCAGCTACAATGGAATAAAAGGGATCATTATTTACTCTCTGGTCTTAAACAATCAAAATACCAGGCAAAATATGTGAAACAAAGACTTTCAGACTTTGGACAAAAGACAGCGCAGAACAGTGATCTCTAAGGCAACAAATAAGGTGGGTTCTATGAGTCCGGATAGTGCAAATGGTTAACGCACCCAGCTGCCAACTGCTAATGCAAAGGTTGGAGATTCTAGTCCACCCAGAGGTGCCTGAAAAGAAAGTCCTGGTGATCTATTTCTGAAAAATGAGCCACTGAAAACCCTATGGAGTACAGTTCTACTCTGACATACATGGGGTCACCATGAGTCAGAGTTGACTCCAAGGCAACTGGTTATGAGTGCACAAGCTCAATGCCTAGAGTTTTCAGGATGTACAGCAAGGAAGGAGAACCCAAATGGAACCCAGCAACCTCACTAAACCGAGAAGACAAGAGTTTGACATTTGGGAAGGCTGAGGTGGCTAGAATGTGCAAGACAAAATACCAGAGAGGAGGAGGATGTAAAGAGAAAGAGCCCCAGAGTACTGCAGAAGGGTCCCTGAGTCTTTGGTTCATCATTGATGTGTGTGGGGAAGCTACTGAAGGACAAGGGAAACAACTGCCAGAAAGGAGTAGGCAGAACAATTTCAGAAACTCATACAGACCTAAGAATGGTTTATATTCTTATTAGCCAGAGTGGAAAGACCTCTTATTACATGAGATTTTGGGTGGAGTCCTCAGAACAATACTGCCATAGTAGTGTGGCCTAGATTAAAGGCTGCTCTGCGCCCATCTTTACCAAGCTTAAAAGCAATCCTTGGAAAGGATCAAACTGTTTCCAAGTAGCTTAACTGCATCCCAGAAGAAAACTCAAGAATGTAAAAGAATACAAAACAAAATCCACCATCCAACAACTTAAAAATTTATAACATCCAACATTCAATTAAAAATTACCACGTGTGCAAACAAGCAGAAAAAATATGACCAATAACGAGCAAAAAAAAAAAATCACTTACTAGAAATAATGCCAAAAATTATAAATGCTAAAATTAATAGATAAATACACTAGAAGTTACTATATAGTCCATCCATTTAAGATGGTGAAAGAAAACATGAATATGATGAGAAGAACGATGTTCAAGGAAATGAAAAGACTCAAAGTGAACTTCTAGAGATTAAAAAATACAATGCCTGAAAGGAAGAATACACGAGATGGAATTTATAGCAGTTTAGACACTGCAGAAGAAAAACTGACTAAACTTGAAAATAAAGCAACAGAAACTATACAAAATGAAATACAGAGAGGAGGAAAAAGAAGAAAAAACAGTGATAAACATCAAATTGTAAATGGACAATGTTAGAGAGGCGGGTAGAGACAACTCATATGAACAGAGACTGAACAAATATATCAGACTTCTTGCTAGAACCTACACAAGCCAGATGACAATGTATGACATCCTTAAAGCACTGATAGAAAAAAAACAAAATCCAGTCATTTGACAGTTTTTCTGATATCAAAACCAGAATTTTATACCCCCCCAAAAAAAACTTTCAAAAATTATGTCAAAATACTTCCTCAGATACATTTATTTCAAAAAGCTGAAAGAATTAATCATCAGCAAACAAGCACTATAAAAAATGTTATGGAATTTATTCAGGCTGGAATAAAATTATACCATAGCAGACTAAAAGAAAAATGATAAAAGCATATTATGGGATTGATAACATATGTGAAAATATAACATATAAAACAACAGCACAAAGGATGAAAGCAGGGAAATGGAAGTACGCTATTTTAAGATGTTTATACTGTATATAAAGTAATGTAATACTATATAAGGGTAGACTGTGATAAGTTAAAGATATATACATAGATATAGTAAAACACACTCAACTATTCCAAAACAAAGCGGGAAAAGAGGAAAAAACAAAACAAAGAAGAGATACGACAAATAAATAACAAACAGAAAGATAGCAGATTTAAAACCAACCATATCAATAAGCATATAAAATGTAAATGGTCAAAACATTCTAATTAAAGGACACAGACTGTCAGATTGGATAAAATAAAAGCAAGATCCAATTTGAGACTATCTACATGATACTTTATAGACCAAAATAGCTTAAAAGTAAAAAAATAGAAAAAAGATATACCATGCAAACACTGTAGGAACAGAAGTGGCTGTATTAATATCAGATATAGCGGATTTCAGAAAACAAACATTATCCTGGTTAAAGAGGAAACTTTCATAGTGATAAAAGGGTTAATTCATCAAGAGTACAAAACAGCCCTAAATATGCATGCACCTAATAAAAAATTTTCAAAATACATGAAGCAAAAACTGACAGAATGGAAAGGAGAACAGACAATCTTCAATAATAGACATTGTAAGACTCCTTGCTCAATGATAGAACACAGACAAAAATATCAGTGAAGACATAGAAGACTTGAACACTCCACCCAACAATAGCAGAATATACCTTTATTTCAAATACACAAAAATAATCACCAAGATAGGCCATATTCAGGGGCATAAAAAAAATTTTAAGAACTAAAGTCCTATTCTCTGACCATAATAGAATTAAATTAGAAATCAGAAATGTATCTGGAAAATCCTTACATTATGGAAAATAAAACACATTCTTAACAACCTATGTAGCAAAGAAGAAATCATAAGGGGAATTAGAAAATATTTTTAACTCCATGAAAATGAAAACACGGCATGTATCAAAATTTGTGGCATACACTTAAAGCAGAGAGTAGGGGGAACTTTGCATCATTAAAGGCATATATTAGAAACTAATAAAGATCTCAAATCAATTATCTAAGTTTCCACCGAAAGAGCAGTAAATTAAACTCAAAGTAAGCAAAAGAAAGACAATAATAAAAATAGCAGAAACCAGAGACATAAACTGAGAAACAACAGAAAAAATTGATTAAACCAAAAGGTGATTTCTTTAAAAAGATTAATAAAATTGATGACTCTCTAGCCAAAGTAATGAAGAAAAAATTTCTTTTCACAGGAATTAAGGTGAGACATACAGATTCTATCAACATTACTAAGGTATTAAAAGAGTACTGGAGATAACTTTATGCTACTAAAATCAACTACCAACACTTCTTCAAGAAAAGATTATTAACCTGAAATAGCCCACTACCTACAAAAGAACAGACTCCTAGTAGAAAGCCTTCCTTCAAAGCAAACCGGTGAACTCCTCCAAATATTTAAAGAAGAAACAATAAATTCTATATAGACTCTTCCAGAAAATAGATGGAGAGAACATTTTGAAGTTAGCATCCTGATACCAACACTAGACAAAATCAAACACATTACAAAGAAAAAAATCTACAGACCATAAGCATTATGAACTTAGTTCCAAAAATCTTAATAACACTTTAGCAAATCAAATCCAACAATATGTGAAATGGATAATACATGATGACCAAGTGTGGTGGTTGTTGCTGTTAGGTGCCATCGAGTGGGTTCCAACTCATAGCAACCCTATGTACAACAGAACGAAACACTGCCCGCTCCTGTGCCATCCACACAATCATTGCTATGTTTCAGCCCGATGTTGCAGCCACTGTGTCAATCCATCTCATTGAGGATCTTCCTCTTTTTCGCTGACCCTCTACCTGACACTGAGCATGATGTTCTTCTCCAGGAATTGATCCCTCTTGATAACATGTCCAAAGTACGTGAGACGAAGTCTTGCCATCCTCACTTCTAAGGAGTACTCTGGCTGTACTTCTTCAGAGACAGACGTGTTCATTCTTCTGCAGTCCCGGGTATATTCAGTATTCTTCGCCAACACCATAATTCAAAAGCATCAATTCTTCTTCAGTCTTCCTTATTCATTGTCTAGCTTTCACATGCATATCCATGGCTTGGGTCAGGTGTAGCTTAGTCCTCAAAGTGACATCTTTAACACTTTAAAAAAGTCTTTTGCAGATTTGCCCAATGCAATACATCGTTGACTGCTACTTCCATGGGCATTGACTGTGGATCCAAGTAAAATAAAATCCTTTACAACTTCAATATTTTCTCCATTCATCATGATGTTGCTTATTGGTTCAGTTGTGAGGATTTTTTGTTTTCTTTATGTTGAGGTGTAATCCATAGTGAAGCCTCTATAGTCTTTGATCTTCATCAGTAAGTGCTTCAAGCCCTCTTTACTTTCAGCCAGCAAGGCTGTGTCATCCACATATCAGAAATTATTAATGAGTCTTCCTCCAATCCTGATGCTACGTTCTTATTCATATAGTCTGGTTTCTCGAATAATCTGAACAGCATACAGACTGAATGAGTACAGTGAAAGGATACAACCCTGATGCACATCTTACCTGATTTTAAACCACATAGTATCCCCTTATTCTGTTCGGACAACTGCCTCTTGGTATATGTACAGGCTCTGCATGAGCAAAATTAAGTGTTTTGGAATTCCCACTCTTCGCAATGTTATCCATAATTTGTTATAATCCACACAGTCGAATGCCTTTGCATAGTCAATAAAACTCAGGTAAACTTCTGGTATTCTCTGCTTTCAGCCAAGATCCATCTGACACTGCAATGATATACCTCGTTCCATGTCCTCTTCTGAATTCAGCTTGAATTTCTGGCAATTCCCAGTCAATGCACTGCTGCAACCGTTTTTGAATGATCTTCAGCAGAATTTTACTTGCGTGGGATATTAATGATATTGTTCAACAATTTCCGCATTCTGTTTGATAACCTTTCTTTATATTAACCTCTTCCAGGAGACTGGTCAGGAAGCTCTCTTCCAAATTTCTTGGCTTAGACGAGTGAGCACGTCCAGCATTGCACCTCAATTGGTATTCTGTCAATTCCTGGAGCCTTGTTTTTTTACCAATGCCTTCAGTGGAGGTTGGACTTCTTCCTTCAGTACCACCGGTCCTTGATCATATGCTACCCCTTGAAATAGCTGATGTTGTCCAATTCATTTTTCTACCATGACTCTGTGTATTCATCTTCTTTTGATGCTTCCTGCATCGTTCAATATTTTGCCCACAGAATCCTTCAATATTGCAATACAAGGCCTGAATTTTTTCTTCAGTTCTTTCAGCTAGAGAAATACCAAGTGTGGTCTTCCCTCTTAGTTTTCTAACTTCAGATGTTTGCACATTCCATTATAATACTTTGTCTTCTTGAGCTGCCCTTTGAAATCTTCTGTTCAGCTCTTTTACTTCATCATTTTTTCCATTCACTTTAGCTACTCTACATTCAAGAGCAAGTTTTACAGTCTCTTCTGATACCCATTTTGGTCTTTTCTTTCTCTCCTGTCTTTCTAATGACCTTTTGCTTTCTTCAAGTATGATGTCCTTGATGTCATCCACAATTCATCTGGTCTTGGGTCATTAGTGTTCAATGAGTCAAATCTATTCTTGAGACTTGTCTCCCAATTCAGGTGGCACATACTCAAGGTTGTTCTTTGACTTTCATGCACTTGTTTTAATTTTCTTCAGCTTCAACTTGAACGTGCAGATGGGCAATTGATGGCATGTTCCGCAGTCAATCCCTGGCCTTGTTCTGACTGATGATATTGAGCTTCTCCATTGTCTCTTTTCACAAAAGTAGTCGATTTGATTCCTGTGGTATTCCATCCAATGAGGCCCATGTGTATAGTTGCTGTTTATGTTACTGAAAAAAGGTATTGGCAATGAATAAGTCGTTGGTCTTGCAAAATTCTATCATGCGATCTCCGCCATCATTTCAATCATCAAGGCCCAATTTTCCAACTATCTATCCTTCTTCTTTGTTTCCAACTTCCACATTCCAATCACCACTAATTATCAATACATCTTGATTGCATGCTTGATCAATTTCAGACTGCAGAAGTTGGTAAAATCTTCAATTTTTAATCTTTGTCATTAGTGGTTGGTGTGTAAATTTGAATAACAGTCCTATTAACTGTTCTTCCTTGTAGACATGAATATTATCTTATCACTGACAGCTCTGTACTTCAGGATAGATCTTGAAATGTTCTGATGATGAATGTGACACCATTCCTCTTCAAGTTGTCATTCCTGGCAGAGTAGAACATATGATTGTCCAATTCAAAATGGCCAATACCAATCCATTTCAGTTCACTAATGCCTAGGATATCAAACTTTATGCATTCCATTTCATTTTTGATGACTTCCAATTTTATTAGATTCATACTTAGTAAATTCCATGTTCCAACTATTAATGGATGTTTGCAGCTGTTTCTTTTCATTTTGAGTCATGGCACATCAGCAGATGAAGGTCCCAAAAGCATGACTCCATCCACGTCATTAAGTTCAACTCTGCTTTGAGGAGGCAGCTCTTCCCCAGTTGTATTTTGAGTGCGTTCCAACCTGAGGAGCTCATCTTCTGGCACTACATCAGACAATGTTCCATCGCTATTCGTAAGGTTTTCACTGGCCAATTTTTTTTAGAAGTAGATCACCAGGTCCTTCTTCCTAGTCTGTCTTAGTCTAGAAGCTCTGCTGAAACCTGTCCACCATGGGTGACCCCCTGGTATTTGAGATACCAGTGGCATAGCTTCCAGCATCACAGCAACATGCAAGCCAACACAGTATGATAAACTGACAGACAAGTGGTGGATGACTAAGTGCAGCTTCCCCAAAAAAACACAAGACTGGATATCATTTGAAAATCAACTGATGCAATTCACCATATTAACAAATTTTACAAGAAAAATATTATGGTCAACTCAATAGATACAGAAAAAGCAATTAATAAAAGTCAACATCCATTAAAATTAGAAATTCTCAGTAAACTGATATGAAAGGGAACTTTCTCAACCTGTATTATTATATATCAGCAATGAACACTGGCTATTAAAAATTTAAAACCAATACCATTAACAGTATCATCTAACATATTAAATACTTAGAGCAAAAGTAACAAACTATGTATAAGACTTGTACACTGAAAACTACAATATACTTCTAGAGAAATTACAGAAGACCTAAAAGTTCATGAATCAGAAGATTCTATAGGTAAGACATGAATTCTCCCTACATGATCTATAGATTCAATGCCATGCCAATACAATCCCAACAGGCAATTCAAACTGGAGAAAGGATAGCCTTTTCAAAAAATGGTGCTTAAGCAACTGGATAACCAAAACAAAATAAATAAATAAATCTTGACCTAAACCTCACACTTAAACAAATATTAACTCAAAGTAAATCCTGAACTGAAATGTAAAACTATAAAACTTTTAAGAAAAATAGAAAGTCTTCAGCACTTGAAGCTTGGCAAGGTCTTTGACTTGACACCAAAAGTACAAATCATGAAAAAAAAAAACTGATAAACTGGACCTCATCAAATTAAAAACCTTTCCTCTGCAAAACATCCAGTTGAGAGGATGAAAAAGAGAAGACAACTCAAGATGGCAGCTTAGTGAGACACACCATGTCATCCCCCTACAGCAAAGACCCGAGAAACCAAGTAAAACAGATATGGATGACAATCTTGGAACCCAGAAGGATCAAGAATTAGATCAAACATCAAATGGAAGAAGAAACTGAATGAAAACAGCAAACAAGGAGATTTATGGATTGTAGATGTCCCACTAGCTGGCCCAGCACAGCACAGCCATCTTGAGGAAAAGCGAGCAGCGTTCCCGAGTGAGGAACACAAGAAGGTAACTTCACGGACTTCCCAACAGGAGACAGAGATACTGTGTAGACAAACCCAGAGTGAAGAAAGGTGAGCAGAAAATAAACCAGATCTAAGGACAGAGAGTGTGTGAGAGCTCCAGGGATCCTGGCAACCAGAGCAGACAGGGAGCCAGAAACTAGGGGAAGGACTACTTACTAGTAGCAGTACCTGATGATTTGGGTGGGTAGCACCCACAGAGTAGTGGATTCACACAGTGGAATCTGGAGATCCCCCAACATACCAAACTCTAGGCAGTCTCCCCTCTTCATATTTGGTCAGGGCCATGTTCTAATTGCTACCTGAAGCCTAGGGGGAGTGCCCTGGCACCTACACTGGTGACCAAAGGAGCACGACCCCCTCAACTCCCCACACTTCCGGTGACCAATGGTGCCCCCCCGCCCCACCCCCACTGCCCCACTTGCCCAGCAATGATCATTGTGCACTCCCATGCCTCCAGGTCAGCGACCGGCAGCTCACTCTTCTGCACCACCAGATCAGTAACCGGCAATGCATGCCCACCCAGCCTGGCCATCCCCTGCCGCCCTGCTTGCCCAGTGACTGGCGGTGTGCACTCCCACACTGCTAGACCAGCAACCAGCAGCGAAGTCCCACCCCCGCCCCACCCATCCAGCAACCATCAGCACGCATTCCCACCTCACCCACCCAGAAACCAGGGCGTGAGCCCCCTCGCCACCAGCAACTGGAGGTGCAAGCTCACATGTCGCCTGCCCAATGACTGGTGACCCATGCACCCCCACCTCAACCACCTGGTGACCAGCAACATGCATCCATACCAATAACCCAGCAACTGGCGAGAACGCACCTATGCCTGGTACTGGCCAGACAAGCACATCACCTCATCAGCAAAACCCGTCACATCCCAACAGGTGCCATGTGCACCTCTGCCAATCAATGAGCAGGAGATCCTAGTGCCATCATCCAACATCCGCCCAAATGTAACAACACACATCCCATACCCAGACAGTTCCTGCAGGCCGACTGCACAAGCACTGAAACCCCTTGATCTCCCACCACCTACTGAGATGTCCATTCATGCATGTACAAAGGGCCTATCCTGCCCATTTTGGTAACGTCTGCCTCACAGTGGCTATGGAGATGTCCTGCCCTCACCTCCAGAGGACACACTATCTGCTAGCACCAACCCAGAAGGACCCCACAGTCCAACAAGGGCTATGGAGGAAGCCTGACCACCTAATACTTGTCATCCAACATTAGAGAAAGAACCTACTCTCCCATCTCCACTCAATCCTCTGAAGGAAGACATACGAGCCTAACCACACAAGACTTACACCTGGGTGTGACCCACTATACACTCTATTGAGAGGAAATCACACGCAGTTAACTGACACCATCAAGGTCATACACACACCAGTACAGTATCACAAAACAACAAATATTAATACAAAGGGACAAAGACATTCTAAAGAGAAAAAGAAGACATAAAGCTCCTGCTATATTAAAAAAAAAAAAAATCAGGACAAAACAAACAAATGTACAATCAATAAAGAAATACATAAATAAACAAATTAACACCTTAATGCCTTGGAGACAGCAGACAATAACAAATCATATGAAGAAACAGGGTAAGGTGGCTCAAACAAGTGAATAAAATTAAAGAATGGAAAAGCTTCCAGAGGAAGAAATGATAATAGAAAGACCTGATAATGCACTCAAAAGACTTGTATTTGTATTTAGGCTTCTCAAACAGATCAAGAAAACCACAGGAAAAAAAAGAACAAACCAGGACAACAATACAAGAACAAAATGACAAACTAAATAAAAAAATAGAAACCATACAAAAACAACAACTAGAAATCTAGAAGATTAACAATAAAATATCAGAAACAGATAACTCAATGGAAGGACACAGAAGTAGAATGAATCAATAGAAAAAAGAATCACTGAAACAGAGGACAAATCCCTTGATATTAATTTGTTCGAGGAACAATCAGGAAAAAAAAAAATGAAGAAAGCCTAAGAGTTATGTGGGGCACTATCAAGAGAAATAACTTACATGTAACAGGAATTCCAGGGGAGGAGGAGGAAAAAACAAGTACAGAGAGAATTTTCTGAAGATACACTGGCAGAAAATTTCCCAATTATGATGTAAGAAGAGGTTTCCATCCAAGAATCTCAACAAACCCCATACAAGATAGATCCCAAAAGGGAATCACCAAGGCATATCATAATCAAACTTCCCAAAACCAAAGACAAAGAAAGAATTCTGAGAACAGCTTGGGAAAAACAAAATATCACTTACAAAGGGGCACCAATAAGACTAAGTACTCCTTTTTCATCAGAAACTATGCAGGCAAGAAGGCAGTAACCACAGTAACCACTGCCATTGAGTTGACTCTACTCATAGAATAGAACTGCCCCAGAAGGTTTCCGAGGAGTGGCTGGTGGATTCGAACTGCCAATCTTTTGGTTAGCAGCCATAGCTCTTAACCACTGCACCACCAGGGCTCCAAGAAGGCAATGGGATGACATATATAAAATCCTGAAAGAAAAGAACTGCCAACCAAGAATCATAAATCCAGCAAAATTGTTTTTCAAAAATGATGGCAAAACTAGGACATTCCCAGATAAGCAGAAATTAAGGGAATTTGTAAAAAAAACAGGCCAGCCTTACAAGAAACATTAAAAGAAGTCCTTTGGACAGAGAACCAAGGGTACAGACAACAACCTGAGATAAAGACACACTACAGTATCACTGAGATACCAACCCAAATAAAGACTTCACAAAAATAAAATAAAGCAGCAAAACTGGTTACAAGGAATCAGAAATGTTAAGCTGTAAATGATGACAACTTCAAAACAAAAGGGGGAATAAATGGTTTAGTTATAGAACTTCTATATGGAGAGATAATCACGGCAATTTCAAGATATAACAGTTTTAAACTTAGGAGGATGAAGGTAAATTTCAGGGTAACCACAGAGAAAATTAACGAAACTACTCAGCAAAATAAAGAAGAAAATCAAAAGGACTCAGTAAAAAAAAAAAAAAAAAAAAAAAAAAAAAAACAATAAACAATAGGAAAAGAAAATCCATATACAAAAACTTAGCACAGAAAATTAAGAGGAACAAAGAAATCGTTAACATAACAAAAAAGTAAAACAAAATGGCAGGAGTGAATACATACCTATAGATAATCACAGTGAATATAAATGGATTAAATGTACCAGTGAAGAGAAAGACAGTGGCTCAATGCATTAAAAAAAAAAAAATGACCTATCAATATGTTGCCTACAAGAGACACATCTTAGATACAAATATGTAAATAAGTTAAAAATCAAAGGAGGAGGAAAAATATATCAAGCAAACAGTAACCAAAAGAGAGCAGAAATGGTAATATTACTGACAAAATAGACGTTGAGTCAAAATCTACCAAAGAGACAAAGACAAGTATTATATAACGATTAAAGGGTCAATTCACCAAGAAGACACAACAACAATAAATATTTATGCACCCAATGACAGAGCTCCAAAATCCATAAAACCAACTATAAAGGAACTGGAGAGAGAAATAGACAGTTCTACAATAACAGTAAACTTCACACACCACTTTTGATGATGGACAAAACAACAGGAAAGAAAATCAGCAGAGATACAGAAGCTCTAAAGGACACAATTAACCAACTCAACCTCACAGACATATAAAGAACACACCACCCAACAGCAGCACAATACACATTCTTCTCCAATGCACATGGATCATTCTCCAGAAGAGACCATGTTTTAGGCCACAAAGTAAGCCTCAATAAATCCAGAAACGTCAAAATAAAACAAAGTATCTTTCTCTGACCATAATGCTATAAAACTAGAAATCAATAGCAGGAAGAACAAGAAAAAAAATTAAATAACTGGAAACAAAATAATACACTACTTAAAAACTATTGGGTCATAGAAGAAATCAAAAATGAAATTAAAAAATACTTAAAATCAAATAAGAATGAAAATACAACATACCAAAACCTTTGTGACACAGCAAAAGCAGTGCTCACAGGAAAATTTATAGCAATAAATGCATACATCCAAAAAGAAAGGTCCAAAATCAATAACGCAACCTGACAACTTGGACAAATAGAAAAGAGTAAAAGAAGACATTGTTACTAAAAGAAAGGAAATTAACAAACATCAGAGCAGAAATAAATGAAATAGAAAACAGAAAAAAATCAGTACGACTAGAAGTTCATTCTTTGAGAGGATGAATAAAATTAACAAACCACTGGCCAAACTGATAAAGGAAAAAAATGAGAAGATGCAAATACCAAAACAAGAAATGAAATGGGTGGCATGACAACATAACCAACTGGGATAAAGAGAATCATAACAGAATATTATGAAAAACTGTACTCCTACAAATTTGAAAACCTAGAAGAAACAGACAAATTTCTAGAAACATGCTACCTACATAAACTAACACAAACTGAGGTAGAAAATTTGAACAGACCCATAACAAAAGAAGAAATTGAAGAGGTCATTAAAAAAACTGCCAACAAAAAAAAAGCACCAGCCCAGATGGCTTCACTTGGCGAATTGTACCAAACATTCAGAAAAGCTGACACCAATTCTATTCAAACTATTCCAAAACATAGAAAATGAAAGAATATTCCCTAATTCACTCTATGAAGCCAGTATAACCCTGACACAAAAGCCAGGCAAAGATACCGCAAAAATAGAACATTACAGACCAATATCCATCGTGAATATTGATGCAAAAATATTCAACAAAATTATAACCAACAGAATTCAAGAGCATATCAAACAAAATAATAATACATCATGATCAGGTGGGATTCATACCAAGGATGCATGGGTGGTTTGACATTAGAAAACCAATCAACGTAATTCACCGCATAAATAAAACAAAGGAAAAGAATCATATGATCATCTCAATCGATGCAGAAAGAGCATTTGATAAAATTCAACACCTTTTCCCAATAAAAACTCTCAGCAAAATAAGAATAGAAGGGAAATTCCTCAACATAATTAAGGGTATATATGCAAAATCAACAGCTAACATAATTCTCAATGGACAGAGACTGAAAATATTTCCCTTGAGAACGGGAACAAGACAAGGATGCTTGTTATCACTACTCTTATTAAATATTGTACCAGAAGTCCTAGCCAGAGCAATAAGATAAGAAAGGGAAGTTAAGAGTACCAAAATTGGAAAGGAAGAAGTAAAACTATTCCTATTCACTGACTACATGATCCTATACATGGAAAATCCCAGACAGTAACTTTCTGGAACTAACAGAAGGGTTCAGCGAAGTGGCAGGGTACAATATCAAATCAAAAATATCAGTTGGGTTCCTCTACCCTAACAAGGAGAACTCCGAAAAGGAAACCAAGAAAACAACATCATTTAAAATAGCCCCCAAAAGGATACAACACCTAGGAATAAATCTAACCAGGGATGTAAAAGATTTATACAAGGAAAACTACAAAACACTACTGCAAGAAAACAGAAGAGACCTACATAAATGGAAAAACATTCCATGCACATAGATTGGAAGACGTAACATTGTGAAATGTCACTACTACTCACGGTGATTACAGTGATCTATAGATATAATGCAATCCTGCTCCAAATCCCAACAAACTTCTTTAATGAACAGTAAAATTAATCTCCAACTTTATATAGACAGGAAAGAGGCCTCAAATAGCTAAAGCAATATTGAAGAAGAGCAACTTCCCGATCTCAAAACTTACTATACAGCCACGGTAATCGAAACAGCCTGGTACTGGTTCAACAACCAACACAGAGACCAACAGAAAAGAAGTGAGAACCCAAAAGTAAATCTATCCATCTGTAGGCAGCTGATCTTCAACAAAGGGTCGAAGTCCATTCAATGGCGAGAAAACAGTCTAACGGTGCTGGCAATGCTGGATATCCATTTGCAGAAAAATGAAACAGGATCCATACTTCACACGACACACAAAAACAAACTCAAAGTGGACAAAAGACCTAAAAGTTAAAGCTAAAACTATAAAGTTCCAGGAAGAGAACACAGGAATAAAACTAGCAGTCCTAATTTTCAGCATAAATACACTTT
This sequence comes from Dugong dugon, assembly GCA_030035585.1. Classification (NCBI taxonomy): domain Eukaryota; kingdom Metazoa; phylum Chordata; class Mammalia; order Sirenia; family Dugongidae; genus Dugong; species Dugong dugon. The sequence continues at coordinate 99,798,435 of CM057462.1, forward strand.
CAAACACAACTACAAATGCATGAACAACAGAAGACGAATGAGATAACCAGGACTTCCTAAAAATTAAATACTTAGACATTCATCAAAAGACTTTACCAAAGAAGCAAAAAGAGAACCTACAGACTGAGAAAAATCTTTGGCAATGACATATCTGACAAGGGTCTAATCTCTAAAATACATAGAAAATTTCAACAACTCAATACCAAAAAGACAAACAATCCAATCAAAAAATGGGCAAAGGAAATGAACAGACACTTCACCAAAGAAGACATTTGGGTGGCCAACAAACACATGAAGAGATGCTCCCTATCATTAGCTATTAGAAAGATGCAAATCAAAACTACAATGAGATACCATTATCAACCCTACAAAAATGGCACTGATCAACAAAATAGAAAACAACAAATGCTGGTGAGGTTGTGGGGAGATTAGAACTTTTATATACTGACAGCGGGACTGAAATATAGTACAACCACTATGGAAAACAGTATGGCACTTCCTCACAAAGCTAGAAATAGAAATACCTTGTGATCCAGTAGTCCCACTCTAGGAATATATCCTAGAAATATGAGAGCAGTGACACAAATAGACATATGTACATCCATGTTCACTACAGCATTATTTACAAGAGAAAAAAGATGGAAACAACCTTAAATACCCATCAGTGGATGAATGGATAAACAAATTGTGGTACATACATACAGTGGAATATCACACAACAATAAAGAATAATGATGAGTCCACAAAACATCCTATAACATGATAAACCTGGAGGTTAGTTATTATGCTGAATGAAATAAGTCAACCACAAAAGGATAAATATTGTGTGGTCTCACTTTTACAAAAAGTCAAGAATAGGTATATACAGAAAAAGCAATGTTTTTTGGTGGTTACCAGGGATAGGAGGGGTAGGGATAGGGAATCACTGCTAGAAAACAGACACTGTTATTTCTGGTGATGGGAAAGGCAATACACAATATGGGGGAAGTCAGCACAACTTGACCAAGCTAAATGAAGACACTGAGAGGTACACAAGAATAAAGGACAGTTATGGTAACTGTTACAACATACACAATTGTGCAACAGTAATAACAACCAAAAAATACATGTGTGGTTACAGGGGTAGATATGCATGTTACACGTGTATAAAACACAAAACCAAACCCGTTGCCGTCCAGTCAATTCTGACTCATAGTGACCCTATAAGACAGAACAGAACTGCCCCACAGAGTTTCCAAGGAGCAGGTGGGGGATTCGAACTGCTGACATTTTGGTTAGCAGCCAAGCTCTTAACCACTGAGCCACCAGGGTTCCTATATGTGTATAGGAAGGTGTATGTGAGTACATGCACGTGCATATATAGGTATATTTGTAGATATAAGTACATACACGTTTGGGTGTGGAACATATACATTCATATACAGTAAAGCACATAGGGGGCACAGTTACGGAGACCTCCTAGACATACAAACACCTCACGGGATTGGTTCTCTGGATTAAAGGACTTGGGACCATAGCCTCGTGGAACAACTCAGTTAATTGGCATATCATAGTTCATAAAGATAATGTTCTACATCCTAGTTTGGTGAGTAGTGTCTGAGGTCTTAAAAGCTTGCGAGTGGTCATCTAAGATACAACTATTGGTCTCTTCCTGTCTGGAGTAAAAGAATGAAGGAAACCAAAGACTGAAAGAAGAAACTAGTCCACAGGACTAATAGCCCCCATGAACCACAGCATGTTGCTGTCTGAGACTACTGCCCTAAAATGCCCTGGAACTGAAAATACATAAAATACATGGAACTGAAACCAATTCAGAAGATCTCCTTTTAGCCAAATAATTGATTGGCTTATAAAATAAACAATGTCACCTGTGAGGAATATGATCCCTTAAACAACCAACTATACAAGACCAAACAGTCAACATTTACCCAAAAACAAAGATAAGAAGGAAAGGAGGGGCCAGGAAGGTAGACCAATGAAAACAGAACAAACAGAATGGAAATACTAAGAATGCTGATACATTACGAAAATTGTAACCAATGTCACAGAACAATTTTTACAAAAATTGTTAAACGAGAACCTAAGCTGTGTAAGCTTTCACCTGAAACACAGTAAAACATTTTTAAAAATGGAAAAAAGAATGACAACAAAAAGAACTTCTATCAACAATTACTTTAAAACAAAGATGAGAATGTAAGAGGGCAGGGAAACTAAATTAATGGAAATGGAACAACCATAACAGAAATGAGAATGTTCACGCTCTGTGAAGAACATAACAGATGTCACTGAACAACTTGTGTAGATATTGTTGAATGGGAACCTAATCTGTTATGTAAACCTTCACCAAAAACATAATAAAATATTATTTTAAAAAAAAAAAGACTAAGAAGCACAGTTCTACTCTGACATTCATAAGGTTGCCCAAAACAATAATATTTAGTATAAAAAGCACATTTCTATTAGAAATTACATATCTTAATTAAATAAAAATAGTTTTTCAATTAAAAAAAGAAGGTGAAAAGAATCCATAGAGTGGGAAAAATATTTGCAAACCACGTATCTAACAAAGAACTAATATATAAAGAAATTTCATAACTCAACTGTCAAAAACTGAACAAGCCATTTAGAACATGGGAAAAAGACAAGACATTTCACCAAAGAGAATATAAAGATGTCAGCAAATAAGCACATGAAAAGATGTTCAACATCATTAGCCATTTGAGAAATTAAAATTAAAATTACAATGAGATTATTGCTACACACCTATAGGAATGAGTAAAATAAAACATAGTGACAACATCAAATGCTAGAGATAAGGAGAAACTGGATCACTCATACATTGCTCTTAGGAATGTAAAATGGAAAACAGTTTGGCAGTTTCTTACAAAACTAAACATGCAACTACCATATGACCGAAAAATTACACTGTAGGGCAATTACCTCAGAGAAATGAAGACTTAGGTTCACACAGAAACCTGTACGTGAATATTTGTGGCTACTTTATCCATAATAGCCCAAAAAAAAAAGCAAACAACCCAATTATCTTTCAACAAATGAATGGTTAAACATATTATAGTGCACCTATACACCTATACAATGGAATACTACTTAGCAACAAAAGGAACAAACTACTGATACATGCAACAACTTGAATGAATTTCCAGGGAATTATGCCAAATGAAGAAAAAGCCAAACTCAAAAGGTTATATACTATATGATTCCATTTATATAACATTCTTGAAACAACAAAATTAAGAAATGGAGGAACAGATTAGTGGTTGCCAGGGGTAAGGGATGGGGGAGAAGGGAAAATAGCTATGCCTATAAAAGGAGAAAGGAGCCCTGGTGGCACAATGGTTAAAGTGCTTGTCTGCTAACTGAAAGGTTGGCATTTTGAATCAACCCAGCTGCTCCGCAGGAGAAAAGACCTTGTGATATGCTCCTGTAAAGATTACAGCCTAGGAAGCCCTACGGGGCAGTTCTACTCTGTCACATGGTGTCATGGATTAAATTGTGTCCCCTCTAAAATATGTGTCGACTTGGCTAGGCCGTGATTCCCAGTATTGTGTGGTTGTCCTCCATTTTGTGATCTGAAGTAACTGTCCTATGTGTTGTAAAACCTAATCTCTGCCTGTGGTTAACGAGGCCAGATTAAGTTATGTTAAAGAGGATTAGGATGGGATGCAACACACTTACACAGGTCACAGCCATGATCTGATATAAAGGGAGTTTCCCTGGAGTGTAGCCTGCATGACCTTTTATATTACAGGAGATAAAATGAGAGAAAAGCAAGCAGCGAGAGAGAGACATACTAGCACGAAGAAAGAAGAGAAGGGAGGAGAGCACGTCCTTTGCACCAGGAATCCCTGCACTGAGAACCTCCTAGACCCAGGCGAAGACTGATGCCAAGACACATGGAGACTTCTAAGGAAAGCCGGGCCCACAGATGTTGAAAGGAGACAAGGATCTTCCCCTAGAGCCAACAAAGAGAGAAAGTCTTTCCCTAGAGCTGGCGCCCTGAATTCGGACTTCTGGCCTCCTAGACTGTGAGAGAATAAATTTGTTTGTTAAAGCCATCCACTTGTGGTAGTTCTGTTATATCAGCACTAGATAACTAAGACTCATGAGGTTGCTATGAGTCGGAATCGACTGGATGGCACACAACAAATAAAAGGGGAAAACGAGAGATCTCGTGGTGATGGAAATGTTCTGTATCATGACTATAAATGCCAAGATCCAGATTGTGATGTACTAGTTTTGCCATATGCTACCATGGGAAAACTGGGTGAACCTTACATGAAATTCTTCTGTAATATTTCTTAAAACTGTTTGTGAATCCACAATTATCTCAAAAGAAAAAGGTTAATTAAAAAAAAAAACAATTCCAGCAGACTTTCATGTAGAAACTGATTGAACTCTAGACCCCATGCCATCTTAATCAAAACATCACCAGGGTTTTCTTTTAGTAGAAATTGATAAATTGATTCTAAAATATTTATCAAACACTATAAAGTTCAATGTGCTATGACTCACAAAGGAACCGTCTAATTTCTGATCAGAAGTTAAAAGCATCATTATTTAATTCATATTATTTTGTTCTATTTATATAGTTATCTGGGATTAAGCTGTTTTAATTTTAACTTGAAAAGCTATAGCTACTTAAAATGTTAAAGACCCCCTCACAATTCAAGTGCACAATCTCTGCCCTTAAAGAAACCAAGTTGTCTAATGTAAGTTTAAACACGCATATACCACACAATTAGAAACAACTGACAAACAACCCATGTTATAAAGTTTTGCTTAAATTACACACTCATCTCAAAATGGTTTGCTGCCAAAATTAAACAAAGGCAGCAATAACCATCACAACAACAAAATAATTTTTAAAAGAACACTAATAAAATTAAATCACAATAGAATTACAAAGAGATGGTCTTTTTGTCTGGTCAGCAATGGAAGCGGTAAAGGCTTTGACAAAGATTGAGTTCAACATTCCCATTCCTCTCTCAAGTTCATCTCTGTTTCTGTTTCCTGAGTACATCATATCCTATATTTCCTACTGACCAAGAGAACAGTAAATACAAGGGGCTTCTGGAAAAAGCAGTCTGGTGAGGCTACATCCCAAGGCCAAAAAAAAAAAAAAAAAAGAGAGAGAAGTGCAAATAAATTTGGCAGGAACGGGACAGGCTCACTCTAAACTGGCATGATTACAATTTTAATGTAAACATTTACCATAATAGGACGTCTTAAACACTTTAGATACTGTACTTATTTAACTAAACTATTGTTGATGCACTCAATACATGAACTTTCAAAACAAGAAAATAGTTTCCTAGCACACACAGTATTACCATGAATTAGTTGGAATCTGGCACACTATTCTGGAAAGTGTGTCCATCCCTACAACATATAATCTGGCACAATACCATAATAGAGACTAAACATTCAGGGAATTCAAGCCTCCTTGACCATACTACATAGGAGCCTTTAATCTTACGACTGTGATTTACATTTACAAGTGTGGTAAAATGTTAACATTTAGGGAGTCTTGGTGAAGGGTACCCAGAAATGCTTTGTACTAACCTGTACTTCTTATAAATCTAGAAGTGTCAAAATAAAAATAAATTTAAGAACCCATCTTATTCATCCTATTAGGGAATAAGATTTTAAGAGCAGTTACTATATCTCATATATCTTTGTATTTCCAAATTTTCCCTTCTCTTTCCCTACTTTCATACAATTCTTTGCATAAAGTATATTCTCAATAAACACATGCTAAATTAAAAAATAAATATATGGGAAGGTATAAGCTAGAGATGACTTCAGAAAGAAGGTGGAGCCTTAGCTGGGCCTTCAAAGAAGTAGGCTTCATTTGGTAAAGCAGGAAGGATATACACAAAGACATGGATTAACAATTACTGGGTTTCATGTTTATAAAATGACTTTAATCTATTTATTAATAAATGAAGACTCAAGACCAAAAACTGACTCAAAAAAATCACAAAAGGCCACATTTTCTTTTTTTTCATAATAATGACATCAGTAAAGAGCCACAGAAAAATAAAAGGTAATCATAGTAAACAAAACCTGTGAATGTATGGATATAAAACTGCACTGAATGAAATCTATTCCCTCACCTTACAATATTATAAATTAGAAGAAAAAAAAATTATAAAGTAATTATACCTCAAAATTCTGTTCTATTATGTTTCCTCCTTTACTCAAACTCTCCATGATGGCTTTATTTCGAAGAATATCCTCTTCACTGAGGTGTTCTCTTCTTTTCCTTGATTCTAAAACAAGTCCATTCACGAGATAAAAGTCTGCCAAAAAGTTTCCTACTCTTTCCTAAAACAAAACCAAATATTTCAAAACAATAAAATTTAAAGTAAGTTTGCTTTAAATTAAAAAAAAGTTTTAAGGTAATATATTTTTCCATAAACATGTAACATTTAGGTAAAAAGACATATCCCTTTGGTACTTGAAATTATTAAATTATTTATACATCCTATTAAGTGAAAAATGTACACACCTATACATTTTTACACTTCAAATTTTAAAGGAAAATTTTAAATTCACAAAAAAGTATAATTAATCAGCAAGTGAGTTAAAACTAAACAAAAATATCACATAATATTCCTTTAGAATCTATTCCCAAAGAGCACAAAGCTATCTGAAATATTAAGCTGATAGTGAAATATGAGTAATAAGGAGGGGTCAGGGATAATTACTGTTCCCATTTTATAGATAGAAAAAAATATGGAATATAAATAAATAAATGGCCCAAGTTACACAGGAATCTCTAGAACAATTACAATTAATTACCTGTTCCAATACTCTATTCTCTAACAGGACTAAACTTCAAGTTATAGTTATGCTTTCAACAAAGAAGGCAGAACAAGAGAGCAGTCTTCCTCACCAATATCATTAAGTATTTAAATTTACAGATGAGGAGGTGTGCTGGGGATCAGGAAACCCAAGTGGTAAAAAGGGTATCAAGAAAATAGTTATTTTCTTTCAGTAAAGTCCTCCTAATCCTTCAACACTAACCTTAACATTTTTCAGACCTACAGATGCTAAGAGTTTGAAATACTTCACTTAAAAAAAAGTGATCAATAAAAGTGATCAATAATTTCACTGAAAAGCTTCCATCTCTACCAGCCTGCAAATCACTTCATTATCCTCCTGCTGCTGTTTTCTGGCATTTCAAAACGATATGTTTGTAGTTGTATCCAAGTCTACCTTGCTTTCAGTAGCCTCCATACAGATTAACAGAAAGCAAAGAATTCTGCATTTGTTTCTACCTACAAAATGGGAACCATAAGCATTACTGACTCCCTCCTTACCTGTCAAAGATTTAAGAAGATCACCTAGATGCTGTTCAAGAGCTTTAAGCTGCTTAGCAGTAGCACTAGATGAATAGCAGTTTCAATTTTTATCTTCTCTCGAAGTGATCCATCTAATGCTGTCCAGAAGAATAGAGTACAAACAAGTAAGACTTCAAAGACAACAAATGGATTGCAATGTAGGATCTCACAACTGGGAATCCTATAATGCCATTTGTTGCCAAATAGGCTTAGAGAGGAAATTTAATGAGCCTAAATCTCACAGTCAGAATTCTTCTGTGGCTAGGAGATACTTGGTTGTTAATTATCAGTTTCTCAAACTTTATAATGAAAAAACATCAAGAATTATCATAAAAATTAAAATTTTAAGTGTGTATTCTCTATACCCAGCCATTCCATTTCTATCACAGATAAAATTTAATGCAAAGGTATGTAAAAGGATGGTAAACACAATATTACTTATAATGGCAAAAAACTGGACATAATCTAAATGTCTACAAATAAGAAATAGGGTAAATAAATTACAGTATATCCATACTATGTAATACTATGCTGTTGCTAAAAAGAATAAAGTAACACTATATATACTGATAAGGCTTCTAAGATGTACTAAAGAAAGAAAAAAAGCCAGTTGTAAAATAATAGATAAAACATGATACCATTTATGGAAAAATAAACAAAAACAAAAAGCAGCTACATATTACTATGGATATATATTTACGTATGTAAATCATACAAAAGGCCTAGAGGATATACAACCTGATAACCTTCTGGGAGGGGCACTAGGATTGTGGGTAGTGGTCTAGGGGTACTTTTTAGTTTTATGTATAAGGTTGTTTGTTCATTGGAAATACATTTATGTCAACTTACTGTGTGTATCAAAAATAATTTTTTAAACCAATAAATTCTGGCCCTTACCTGATGTGGTTACTTATTCTTGACTTTAAAATTTTATAAAAATGCTTCTTCTACATCAAATTCAAAATATTTGAATATATTTTAGAACAGTCTTAAATAACCTGCTACTGACAGATAAAATGGGAATTATGGAAAGATTTTACAATTCACTAATGGGGAAACCTCCGCTGTGATTTAACTTAACAAGTGTTGTAGAAATGTAGGTTTATTTAATCTGAATCATATACATACGATACTGACAGATACTGAGTAAATAAAAGGCTTAAAAGTCTAAAAGTAGAGATACAAAAAGGTCCAAAGAAATAAATTCAAGTGCATTCCTCTTTGGGGTCTTCTTATGGAACATCAGAACTGTAATGGAATCATGTGAAGACACTGTTTCCTGTATAATAACAAGGCAACTGACAACAAGAATCCTTCTCAGCACAGAATTCATATGAGCTCAACTCTCTCGTCTAACTTTTCTAAGAATATGTCCCAACTCTGTACCTAACCATTGTAATTATCTATCTGAACTGTGATTATAATTCAAGGAAGAGAGAATAAACTACTTGAAGACAATTCAGTAAGCTACTACTTCTAATATTTTCATCACATTATTTGGTGACATTAAATATGAAACAAATTTTTAAGTTTGAAAGTCTAGATGTGCACATACTGTTTTATCTTCCCGAAAAAGCCATCCTGTTTGGGCACGTGTGAAAGAAATTGATTTGGTTGATAAAGTTGCAGAGTAAATATCGCTGCTCATTAAAATGTCAACCTCTTCTTCTGTTTCCATCTCTGATTCCTGGGGTGGAGGTAAGGGCAAAAGTTAAATAATATGAATGTAGGTTTTTTTATGCTACATATGAAAACATCAACAAGTAAAATGTTACGGATTTCAAAAAAAGAAAAAAGGCAGATTCCAAACAATGTGAAGTGCTACTTACTATAAAAATTACAGAAATTTAAACTTCATATATTGTATCTTCTCAAATAAATTAAAAATTTATTTACTTTAAAAGATTATGAATCCATAAAGCAGGACACATGAAATACAGAACTCTTAAATGTTAAAGATATGTAATGGAAACAATACTAGATAACCATTAGAGAAATATGTAGTCTGTAGAACAATTTTAAAAGATTACTTTAAGAATTAAGTTCACAGACCTGAGACAAAATACCTATGTGGGATTTTGCTTTTAAACATAGGTAAATCTTACTTTAGTTCTTTTTAATCCAAAGACACACCATCATCATTTGAGCCTTTCTTTTCCAAATCAGTTCTGAGTGAAAAGAGAGGGGAGAGGAGTGGAGGAGAAGGGTGAGGAAGGTGGGGGGGTGGGGGGGGGCGGGGGAGAGATTTTCTTTGTACTCCTTACAGAAAGGAAGACTATTAACCCACATTTTTAAATTTAACAAGTTACCTTACTTCAGCATTTTTACCCTCTACATATTCCCTAGTGTTGGCACATAATAAATGATCAATTACTTGTGAAATGAGAGAGAAAAAGAAAAGCAGCTTTGTGCTTGCTTCAAGGACAGAAGAATAAATGATTATCTACAGACAGGTAATGTGAACAGGTATAATACTCAGTTCTATTTCATAATAGGCCAGGAGAAACACTGTAACTAATTTTTAGGACCCTGCAAGAGGGGAAAAAAAAGGCAGAATCTGGAGAGCTGATGGGAGAAATGAGAACTGTCCATAGGGCTTAACACTGGCTAGAGGCTCTATTCCCCCATCATTTTCTATTTTTCACCACCAAACTTTCATTCAGATATACTCCCTTCCTGAACCTATGAATCTATAGAAAACTGCAGCAAAGGCTTGGGACTGATACATTTCCTCCACCATTACAAGTGAGGGATTGACAATCCTGACATTAGAGCTAAGGCACTAATAGGTGAAAATGTATTCCTGGTAACCCAAACTAATTCTGAACACAATTTTCTGAAGAAAAATGTTGGCTGAATTAGGGTGTACAGACTATTAAAAATTATACTTTAAATACATTATAAATTAACTGGGATTTTATAGATTAGCTTGAGAACTGAACACTACATATAATACCATCTATGAAGAAGTTTGCTTTAAGTTCCAAACACCCTACTTTCAAATAAACTTTTGGGACAGAACTTTTCCATAAATCAGAGACTGACCATCTCCTAACAACATCATTGAAAAAGATCTGCTGTAAGCTGCATTCATTCAACAAACATTTACTCAACAGTTATTGTTTACATATGCATATTAGGATAAAAAACAAGTATTTCCTGTCCTGAGGATTACTGCTCAAAATCTAGCTTTTTGTATCTTAGGCATGACAAAATACACACACAAGTACACACAACTACCCTAAATATCAGTCCTTTGGTGATCTCACCAATACTACAACATCAGCTAATACTTCCGCTACTAGCCTTAATCTCTGGTTTCTCTTTCAGCACCATATTTTCAACTCACCTGTTGCCTAGTTAGCTACCCTATTGTCATTTGATATGCAATAGGTCAAATTATTTAGTAAATATATCACACTCTAGAAATGGGGTCAGTAAACTATGGCCAGCAAGCCAAATCCAGTCCCTGTTTCTATAAATAAAATTTATTGGAATATAGCCATGCTCATTCATTTACATATTATCTATGGCTGCATTTATGCTAATAGCAGCAGGGTTTAATAGTTGTGACAAAGGTCTGCAAATATATCTAAAATATTTACTATCTGTCCCATTACAGAAAATCTTGGCTGACCCCTGGTCTAGAACGTGCTGGTGCTATACTAGGTACTGAAGAGAATACAACTAAAAGAACCCCATGCCCTGTGGAACTTAGTCTAATAGAAGGAGAAGCTATGTAAACAAACATAGCATTAAAAGCTGTATGGGTCCAGATTTTATGGCACCATAAAAAACATAATGGTCACTTTTACCTGGCAGGGAAGGAGATTTAAGTACCCAACAGGTGTGAGGGTATAAGAAGAGGAACATTCTAGGAAGTAGGAAAAAAAAAAGGAACGAAGCCCTGAATAGGTAGGCACATGTGACAAACTGGCAAGGGTTCAGTATAAGGGTATCTAAAATAGCAAGATAAGAAAAAGGCTGGAAAAGTGAACACAAGCCAGATCACAAAAGGAACCATGCCATACTACAGAGTTTGGATTTTAACCTTTAGGCTTTTAAAGTATCTTTAAGTCATGAGCGCTCCATGAGTTTCCTTTTAAAGTTCAATCTGGCTCCAATATGTACAGTAATTTGGAACCAAACAAGAAAGGAACCAAGAAGATCATTTATAGTACTTATGCAATAGTTCAGCTGGGAGATAATGGATACCTAAATTACAGTAGTAAAAGAATAAAAAATGGCAATTATAAGACATTAAGGAAACTGAAATGACCGGACATGTTCTCTAATCAGGTAACATGGAGTACAAGAAAATATGTCAAAAATAATTCCTGGTTTTCTGGCTGAATGAAGAATGATGTCTTCCATAAAAAAGCAAGCAGAAAAAAGGGTAGGTATGGGGAAAAGACAGCTCAGTTTCAAAGAGCTGAGTTTTCAGATATACAGGTATGTGGAGTACAATGTCCACTGGAACAACGTTCCACCGCATATACGCCCGTGCTTCTGCGAGATTTTTTTTCCAGCAACCAGGAAGGATTTATTGGAGACTCGGCATGCGGAGCTGGGCAGCTGCGTGGGAGGATAGGCGAGCAGGAGCCTTTCCCTCTGAAGCCTTAACCTAGGCCGGTGTTCCTCTCCGCCTTGCCTGGCTGCCCTGCCTAGCCCGGGTAGTGGATCCTCTGGTGCTGGATGAGCTGCAAGCTCTGGCCGCACTTGTAGGGCTTCTCCCTGTTGTGGATGCGTAGGTGCTGCATGAAGTGTGACCTGCGGCTGAAGGCCTTACCGCACTCATGGCACACATAGGGCTTCTCGGCCATGAGGATGTGATGGTGCTTCAGCAGCAAGGGGTTGTAGCTGAAGCTCCTGCAGCTGTGGCACATCTCACAGCAGGCCCAGTGTACCACCCTGTCAGTCCCTGAAGGCCACACCCAAGCCAAAGCCGCTGCCCAGTTCAGCCTTCTTGGGGCTGCCTCAGGCCCCCAGGGCTCCCTGCAGCAGGAGCATCACGCACCAGGCGTCTCTTCTGCATGCAGGGTCCAGCCTCACGGCCAAAGCTGTACCCATACTTGGGTCTCCAAGGACGGGCCCTCAGTAGGCTCTTTAGCACCCTTGCATCCTGGCCTACCCCCACCTCAGGAACCTTTGGCTGGGGAGACAGTCGAGCCTTCTCAGGCTCCAACTCTGAATCCAGCCGGGGGTGTTTCTCCAGCTCTCGACTTCAGACGTTTTGGGGATCGAGGTCCGACAGTTCCTCCTCCGGCTGTGGCTGGGAGAACAAATCAGGGCGGAAGGTGGTGGGGGGTGTCATGTTGATGATCACGGAGGTGGAGCAGGGCCTTGTGGTGGTGGTGGGCTCCAGGAGGTGTAGCCAGTGAAGAGAGACTGACAGGGGGCAGGGCAGGAGGGGACTCTTGATTGTCCCCTAGGGCCACCATCTTCCCCGAGGCCTCCTGAAGGTGTGGCACACCTAGGACCCCTATCCACGCCGAGTGGAGGTGGGGGATCTCAGGGTGGAAGCTCCTTCAGCTAACAGGGCTGCAGACCCTCGCTCTGAGCTCAGCTTCCAGCCCCCACCGCTGCAACAGCCCAAGCGGGGAAGCGGCACCAGCACCACAGGATCAGGTAAAAACACTCCTCCGCCCCTCTTCCCAACTGGGAGCACTGTGCCCATGGAGAAGGACATGATTACGGAGAGCATAGGGCAGAGAGCAGCAGTCGCCTAGGCTCAGGCCGGCAGCTCCACACAAGCCATGTGACCTCAGGCATTATGATTTGGACGAAGTGTTCCCACGAAGTCCAAATCACATAATGTCCTGTTTCACAGAACATATGTGGAAGTTAAGTAATGCATATGATGTATATAAATAAAGAGGTCTCCTCTCAGAATAACAATCTGTTGTGCAAATACATACTTGTGAATCACCAATGTACAGGATGTAGTTAAAGCTGGGAAATGGAAGAAATTATTCTGGTAGTTTGTAAAAATGAGAATCACATCAAGGATACACCAATATTTAAGAAGTGGGCAGAGAAGAAAAAATAAAGCAAAGTAGAGTAAGAAAGAAAAATGGTAAAAAAACAACTGTTCAATGTCAAATTAAAATAAAAGTTTCTAAAACTGACTTACCAATAATAGCAAATAACTACAGGGAAGTCTTACAAAGACAAGGCTGAAACACATACAATGACTTTAGCAATGGACCCAAAATGAACATTATCTAAAATCTGAAGCCTGTTTCCTTTTCCAAATGTCTCAGTTCTATTGGTGACACCACTATTATCTCACTCTTCAAGACAGAATCACTAAACTCACCCTTAAATCTTTATTCTTAGTTCATTATGTCCAAACTATCAGCAAATCCTATTATTTCATTCTTAGAGAAGTATGCCATAATTTTCCTTTCTTCTTGATTCACTTATACCATCCTAGTCAAGATCATCATTACCTTTCAATTGGGTAACTCTAAAAACTTCTCAAATAATTTCCTGCTCCTAATTTCTTTCTTTTCCAATTCATCTTGTATACCAGCTGTGAGATCTTGGAGATGTTATTTAACATCTATAAACTTCAACTTTCCTATGTGTAAAATGAAGATAATAATACTACCTAGTTTTGACAGATTATTTTAAATATTTAATGACTTATGAGAAGAGCTGTAAAACACAGTCCCAGTATGCTGGCAATTAATGCTTAATATATGATAATAATTAATACATGCTATTACTACAATCCTGTTGCTGTTGAGTCAATTCCGACTCACTGCAACCCTACAGGGCAGAGTAGAACTGTCCCACAGGGTTTCCAAGAAGCGGCTGGTAGATTCAAACTGTTGACCATCTGGTTGGCAGCCCACGCTCTTAACCACTTTGCCACAACCAAAAGGTCGGCAGTTTGAATCCACCAGCTGCTCCCTGGAAACTCTGTGGGGCAGTTCTACTCTGTCCTATAGGTTGCTATGAGTCGCAATCGACTCGACAGCAACAGGTTTGCTTTTTGGTTTTTTATTATTACAATCAACGCCCATGGAAGCAGCAGTCAAGAAATCAAATGACATATTACATTGGGCAAATCTGCTGCAGAAGACCTCTTTAAAGTGTTAACAAGCAAAGATGTCACTTTGAGGACTAAGGTATGCCTGATCCAAGCCATGGTATTTTCAATCGCCACATACGCATGTGAAAGCTGGACAATGAATAAGCAAGACCGAAGAAGAATTGATTCATATGAATTATGTGTTGGTGAAGAATACTGAATATACCATGAATTGCCAGAAGAACAAACAAATCTGTCTTAGAAGTACAGCCAGAATGCTCCTTAGAAGCGAGAATGGCAAGACTTCGCCTTAAGTACTTTGGACATGTTATTGGGAGAGACCAATAAGTGGAGAAGGACATCATTCTTGGTAAAGTAGAGGGTCAGTGAAAAAGAGGAAGACACTCAATGAGATGAGTTGGACACAGCGGCTGCGACAATGGGCTCAAACACAGGAACTACTGTGAGGATGGCGCCATGACATCTAACAACAATTATTATAACACCACCACTCATAGCACCTAGCAGTGTCTAGCTTTTAGACGCTTCCTCAATAAACGTCTGAGAAAGGAAGGGAGGAAGGGAAGGGAAGTGAAATAAATACGTAATAATTCCCCTAAATTACTTTTGGATCAAACCATACCTTGTTTAAGAATCTATGATTCTCTGTTGCCAACTGCAGAGAATCCTAAGTTATCTTACCTGGCTTTTAAGGCCTTCCATAAACTACTTCCCCATTGCTCAATAAGAGTAATCTTCACTCCAGTCAGACAGATCTCCTTACAAAAAAAGACGAAAAGCGGAAAATAGCGTTCCTGTATGTAAACAGCTGGTTTGGGGGCCTGTACGCCCCCCCTGATGATGGACTTAGTAGGTGAAAACAAGGTCAGTGATACTAGCTGGGTGCCAGTCCCCCTCAATCATCTCGGTAACCTCGTAGGTGCAGTAGTCCGGGAACTCCAAGTGCAAAGTGCCCGAAGTGGGCAGCAGGTCCAAATCGTGGTCCATGGTGCTGCATTCAAGGCCGGCGGGGCCAAGGGGCAGCCTGGTCAGAAAGTCCAGCAGCTCCTCTCGCAAAGCCACCAACTCCTTCTCGCCTTCCTTGGCTGCCGCCCCCTCCTCCTCCTCTTATTCCGGCTCCTCATCCTCCCACGGAGTGAGGAGGCAGCGGCAGTTGCCTCCCTCTTGCTGTGCAGCCCCTGGGTGCATTCTACGAGTTCCCTGGCCGCAGCCCCATAGGGACCATCCTCTGTAGCTGCCACCTGGGTTTTATGTGTTATTTGGTATGACTAGTGGGTTTTTTTTTTGGGTCTCGGAATGCTCAAAATTTTTTTCCTTATAAATTAATGATAATTACTTCACATTACGCCACTTCAGCTCATTAAAAGTTTCATAGGAACGATCAACTTTCGTATAGCAGGGAAACCTGTACACTGAGGCTTGGCTTCATACATAGTCATTCTTTTAACCATTCAGAGGAATATTGATAAGACACATGCTCACCTCATGGTGTATTCGCTGATAAACTTTTTGTTCATTGTCTAATACTACAAAAGATTCAGAGGGTGCCGCATCCCCATTGAAAATGAAGCTTAAATCCCCTCGTTGGCACTTCATGTCAGTAAAGTCTATGAGAGTTGTGTCAAGCCTGTGAAAAATCGTAGATGAGAAACTGACAAAAGTTGGATAAAACTCCATTAATAATTTAAAAAGCTTTCTTCCTTCTAAACTCAAACCAAGATGCTAATAATATGTCAAAGTCAAATTTATAGATAAAAGCTAGATTTAAAATAGTTTATTAAAAAACACCAAAATAATAGTTAAATATATTCTTCCATTTTTACCAATATTTCACTTTTCTGAACACATACTTCATTATAACAGCAAGAAAAAAAAAGTTTCCCCATTACTGAAGTATGCAATTTTCTTTACTATCGCTACTCAATAAAAGTTACCTCAGCAGGAAAGCAGATCTATTTAACAGTCTTTGATCCCTTTAAGACATGCTGATAGCTCAGCAAAGGATAAGAGAGGGGTACTGCAATGGATGGACCACACTCTTGGATTTAGAACTGCCCTTTTCATCCATGCCTTAGGCCTAACTATTCGGTACCAAACCTTGGACCATCCTTCAACCTGACAAACCACTTGACTTCCCAGATTCAGACTAGCATTCTCTTTCCAGCCAACATCTCCACAGTCTGAAAACGTTATGGATCATTTCTGTGCCAAATACTCATGGATTCACATGCTTGTGTGTTTACTGTGCTCTTTGGTAACATACACCTGACATGATCTAGCCCAATGAACTGATCTCAAATAACATTCCATAAATTATTACTTGCTGTAATTTGGGAAAATACAGGAATGAAAAAGTTCACAAGTCCCTGAAGTGCTTCAATCTTACACATGGCTTTGTAGATAACCAGATCAGGATCACCTTAACTGACTGCTGCTCAAAACACATAGTTCTTAATCCAAGAAACTGGTTGGCCCAGCAGTCAGATACTGATCATGCCCCAGAAAGTTCCTTTAAGACTTTGTGAGGGATCCACCCCGGCTACTTAAGAGTTTCTAACACAGCTAACTCATTACTCTACAGGTTTTTCAGTTCTCATCATGGACAAGGGCTTTCTTGGTTTCTCTGAACAGGAAAAGATGAGAAATGGAACATATCTAACATGCTAGGGTTACATATAATTTATCACCACAACTGCTAACTTTTACCCTATGTTTAAGGCACTCTTTTCTAAGCCATATAAAATATATACATCTCTTCAGAATGAAAAGCAGCTATGGATTCCTGTATGTGAGGACCGTGCCCGCTGCTCTCTCCTGGTGCACTCCCAGTGGTGTGATGCCTATGGCTGATGCCTGTGGCCTATGGATTGTGGCTGTGGTCTAAGAGAAAACAATGCCATTAAGGGGAGGGGGCCTCATTCCCTATCTCTATAAGATGTGGTCTCCTGATGTTATCAAAAAGAACAGATTATTTTATATAGTAAGTGGCCTATTTGGGCTCCAAGCTTCAGCTACTAAGGAACTCTATGCTCCACATAAAAGAGGAAATAGGCCATAGCAGTCTTCTGCCTCCACTCCCTTCTTGCCATTCCTAGGTGAAAGTAGTGGTGAGTTGACAGGGGTAGGGGTTGGGAATAGTGATGAAGGAGATACACAGAGAGACAGAGACAAAGAAAGATAAAGACAGGCTGACATGATGACATTTGAGTTCCTAGACCTAGCCAAACCTAAAATCAGTCACAGAAACTTCCCAGTTATATGAATTATTATAGTCAATTTTATTTCACCTGAGTTTCCATAATTTGCAACTGAAAGACTATCTAATACAACTTCTGCAATGTCCCTGACATTAAACGGCCTAGTAAGCTATATCATACATGCCTTATAAATGATGTAATTTATCATGATGGTATGTTACTGTACTAATTAGTCCTTGGCTCTGAGCCTATGAGCCAAAATATTTCTAATTTTTATTATGCAATTAGCCGTGATGAACAAAAAGTTCTTTATACAAATGGAAAGATTTTAATAGAAAATACTCCTTTTAGAAGCTTGAAAAATGCTAAGTAACACTGAAAAAAGGAAGTATAGCCTTCCCTTCAGACAGGAAGAAGCCCTGGTGGCACAGTGATTAAGAGCTTGGCTGCTAACCAAAAGGTCAGCAGTTCGAATCCACCAGCTGCTCCTTGGAAACCCCATGGGGTAGTTCTACTCTGTCCTATAGGATCGCGATGAGTCAGAATCGACTCGACAGCAATGGGTTTTTTGTTTTCTCTTTTGAGACAGGAAAAGCCTGAGATGAGGCAAAGTTTGCAATGAATATTTCAATCAGTGGCTGTAGATTACCTCATAATTATTAATGTTAATAATGAAAATGCTCATGCTAGTACTCTCAACATAATGCTGCTCACTTTCCTATTTCTACTGAAATATTACTTTTTCCTTGACACCAGAGATGATATACTAAATGATGACATGGCTGACATGAGATAAAAGTAAACCTTAATGATTTCCCGTCTTCATCCTCAGCTGACAAGAGGCCCAGCAGCTTCTCTTTAATCTGCATTCCCTTACACACTTATTCTCCCCTAGGTTCTTATTCTTGTGTCCCTGTTTTAACCATTATGGGGTTTTATTATCTATGATTTTTATGTAATGTGATCAGATCATTTAATTTTAAAAGCTATGTATAAATGTGAATCCATTTTTTACAAGAAAGAAATTTAGGTTAAGTAAAATCTAAACGTAAGAATCAAAAAGAACTAAAATGACACATAGGAAGGTAGTACTATTTTTTCACTCTTCAAAATTGTCTATTATCTTCGGCAAACATCCATACAAATGGTTTTAATGATGAAAGTATAATATACCCCTAAAAATAGGCTGCTGAATTAAGTTTACATCCTTATCAAATCCTTTCCTACTTAATTTTCTTCATTTTCCAAGTTTTCAATAATAAACATGCATTATATGTCCACAAGCACTTTCATAATGAGAAACACTCGAAGTGGTTATTTTTAAAAACAAAAAACTCAGAAACTTCTACCTTAATCAAATTTTACTGCATGAGGATAATTATCCTAGAACTTGCTTCCAACTAAAAGTTACCTCTTCACTGTAATTCAACATATAATAAACATATAATAAACATATAATAAATCTTCTCGTACATAGTTAATTTTTTAAAAATTTCTGCCTTGTAACATGGTGGAAAAAAAAGACTGGAAGTCAGAAGTCCTGGCTCAGCTACTGATCTGCAGTATGCTCTTGTAAAAACTCACTTCATCTCTCTGAACTTTCTCATCTATAAAATGAAGAGTTTATATGAGATAATCTTTCAAGTTAGTTCTAGCTCTAGAGCCTTACATATCCAAAGTAAAACTCTGGAGCTATATATAAATATACATATATATATAATTTATAAAAATACTAATATAAATGTATTATTGGCATAGTCACTCACATATATATTTTATAAAATTGTACTAATATGTACTAATATAAAGCTAAAGATAGAAAGAATAAAAAATAAAATTCCAAAATGAGTAAAATAAATAGATTAATTTCCCATCAGATCCAAACATCAATCTTAGTTATAAAAGGGAATGGAAAAAAATTTAAACTGCTCATCAGAATGGACAGAAAACTGAATAAATGAATGGTGGGATGCATAGATAGATGAACACGGGAGGGAGGAGTATAGAAGGAGGAGGTAAAAAGGGACAAGAGTTGGGTCTTCCCTATGAGTCTCTCACTCCTTAATAAATCCAGGATCAGGGATGTGACCATCTTAACCCTTCCTAGTATTATACCATGATTTTCACTGTTTGCCTTCTAGACAGTCTGTAGTTGAATAAGATCTTTGCTTCAGTCAAAATTTTATGCCTTTGTTTCCTTATCTGTAGTATGTCTCCAATGAGATAATACATTGTGAATATATTACAGCATTTTAAAATTATAAAACACTTCATCCAAGCATAAGCTATTATTATAGAAAGCAGCTTCCTCTAAATCTCAATTTGTCACTCAGAAAAGAATCAAATCATCTTACCTGATATTGATACCTTGTTTGTATATTTTACACGCATCAGAAGGCAGAATTCGGGAAAGTAAAGGCACTGTATTTTTAAAAAGAAAATGCAAAAAAATAACTACTTAAAGTTCTGAGACATTACAAACTTATAAACTGTAAAAAAAAGTAATGTAAGCATTTCACTAATTTACCAGAATTGTAATACTTTCCTGTAAAATAGTATTTTCCAAATAAAAAATAATAAAGCAATTTTGATCAACTTAAAATAATTGTAATTGCTGTACAGTAAACTATATCTCCCTCACCCCCACCCTCATCACATACAATGTAGCAAAGTCAGTACAACGCCACTCCTGGGTACATATTGAGGGATATTATTACAGATGAGAGAACAATGCCCTCTGGTAACAAAACTCTCCTGAATGGTTAACCAGTTGGACCTGCGTCCTATCTGATCCTTTAAATATAAGTTAATAAAACTGTAGGAAAGAAATGTATGAAATAGAAAGGGCACAATTTTTGAAACTAGGTAGTGATATTCAAGTTTGAATCCCAAATAAGTGACTTTAGTTACTTAAGCTTTCTGTACTTCAAGTTTCAAAATCTGTGAAGTGTTAATTATATTATTTACTTATGGATTTCTACATTCCAGTGTCATTTGCTATAACTCAGATTCATATCATGACCTGTATTCTAATAGTTTTTTATTATTTATTATCTGTTGTGTTTTGGAGAACATGAGTTATTCTACAGATGAATAAATCTGCATAACAGGTTACAGTAAACTACCATCTACCAAAAAAAAAAAAAAAAGTAAAGCTCAGAATTCTTGAAATTTAAGATCATGTCACTTGTATGAGTGTATGTATGAATGTATGTGCACGTCTGTGGGTATGTCTAAAATATATATCTTACAAAACTCTGTTTCAAAAATAGGTAGTAAAAAATTAAACTGAGAAACAAAAACTTTAGAGAAAATTAAAGGCTAATTTTTGAGTTAACATTTTCAAAGCATCGCTATTTTCTAATTAACACTAAAGGTACACCAAATCATCAATGCCTATTTCAAATTCTTCAAAACAACCCAAATCCATTGCTGTCGAGTCAATTCTGACTCATGGTGACCCCAGATGTTACAGAACAGAACTGTTCCATAGGGTTTTCTTGGCTGTAATCCTCACAGAAGCGATTGCCAGCCTTTTCTCTTGCAGCTCCACTAGGTGGGTTCTAACCTCCAACATTTAGTTTAGATCCTTAAAAAAAACAAAAGCCAAACCCGTTGCCATCAAGTCGATTCTAACTCAGAGGATTCATAGTCGATTTCAACTCATAGTGACCCTATAAGACAGAGTAGAACTGCCCCGCAAGGTTTCCAAGGAGTAGCTGGTGGATTCAAACTCCCAACCTTTTGGTTAGCAGCCAAACTCTTAACCATCGCATCACCAGGGCTCCAGAGGTCACTTAATCCAAAGTAATTTCCACCCTTGAAAACAGTTTTCTAGAACTGCATTTTATTGTATAAAAATAAAAAAATTGCATGTAGAGAATATCAATTAAGAGCTGCCCTAGTCAAAAAAACATAAGAAATCATTTACTTTTTAAATTTCTCCTTATAAGAAACCACAGAAGTTGGCATGAGCAAGAATAGGGTAAATCTGTGTAAATGATCAAAGACCTCCCTCCATGCTCATTACTTGATATCAAGTTTTCCTGTAGTTAAGCATTTGGTGTAGCATGAACCAAAAATGATTCAAAGCAAATAGTACCATAATTTATTAGATCTTTTGAAGTGGTTATAATAACCTACAAAACTACAATTTAGAATCATATATCAATACTTAGTAAAAAAAATCAGAGAAGGAGGAAGAGGGAAATGCAGAAAGAAGATAAGAAATTGGGAGTGAGAAGCAAAAGCTATGAAAAAAAAGGAAAAAAGAAAAACCTTCACTGAGCAAAAAGTGATTTCTGCTAGACTTTAATGCATTCCAAAAATATATCGATTCACATTTTTCCAGTTCTGTAATGACTGTCTCCTCATTCGTGTCAACTGATCAGTTATGCTCTCTATATGTCAGATTATCTCAGCATAATCTGAGAATTTAAGACACTACACTCCAGTGGCAGCATAATTCACTGAACTGAGCAATGAAAAGAGAATCACCTACATCTTAATTTTGATTTTGCTACCACTTACTTTCTGATCTTAAGAAGAATTTCTGAGCCTATTGTTTTCTATCTATAATATACAAATAACAGTCCCAAATACAGGACAGATTCTGTGGAAAACAAGATAAAAAGATATAAAAACTACTGGTTTTACAATTGAAATGTGCTATGTGCACAATGCTAAACTGAGGTAGTGATTGAAATGTTATAAATTATTTAACACTTTACAGTTTACAAACAGCTTCCTTCAAAAACATGATCTCATTAAACAAAATTTTGTAATAAATGGAGCAGTCATATTACCTCCACTTTAAAAACTAAAAGAAAAAAAACTGAAGCTCAGGAAAGAGAGATGATTTGCCTCACCAAATAGTTAAAAACCAGTACTCTGATTCCAATTCAAAGCTTTTCTATAGCTAAAAACCAGGATGTAAAAGTTAAGTTACCTTCAAATTCTAAGTCTGAAGCTATTTTCAGCCAAAGACAGACTATACGAACACGAGAAAGAAGAGTACTACCTATAAAATTACCCTGGATCTCAATATTCTTAGCTCCTCCCCTTATTTCTGGTTTGCTTTTTTTTAATATTAGGGATCTTGATAAAAGTAAGAGATATGTCTAAACGTTAGGGGAAAAAGCTTGATGATAAAATCTAATAATAGACATTATTTGCTGCTTTTTTTTTTAATCCAGGATAAATAGAAATTGATGAGTTTTAATTTTTAGACTTACATATGACATCGCACCAAGAGATGCAGATAGCTTTGGCTTTAAATCAGTAAAATCCTTTATCAACAATGAAACAGATGTGCTGAATTTTCTTTCTTTTTTTTTTTTTTTTGCATCAAAGTCAAGTTTGTTAAAGCAGAATACTTTTAACAAGTACCTCAGTGGTTGCTTCCTGAATTTCATTATGTGATGTTTATAATGTATTATTTATAACTGTAGATAAATACATAATTTCAAGAGTGATTATGTCTATTTCTCTCTCTTCATGTAACTGAAATGCCACTTTAAAAAATTTTGTTCAGCAAGAAAAATGGACTATTTTTTAATTCAAATTAATAACAAATACTAAGAGAATCAGTTAAAGAGGAAATATATTCAAGGGACAAAATCAAAGAAGCAGTGGGTCTCAGATAGGGGAAAAAAAAAATGGGAAAAATAGCCTTCAGCTTTAGACCAATGTGACTTAGAGCACTTCGATTATACAAAGCTACTAGATACCTCTTTTTCTCTCCAGGTTCTAGGACATCAGGTCTTCCAAATAATCTATAAGGCAAGGTAGGACTATCAGAGTAATGAGGTCATGAAGATTTTGACAGAGCCAAAATTAACCTAATGAGCTAGAGTTTTAACAAAATATAAAAGAATTATGTACATTTAGGAATTGAAACACTACATTTAAAAATCAAATGGAGTCCCTGGGTAGTGCAAATGGTTAACATGCTTGGCTGCTAACCGAAAGGCTGAAGGTTCAAGTTTACCCAGAGGCACCTCAGAAGAAAGGCCTGGAGTTCTACTTCCAAAAAATCAGCCACTGAAAACCCTATGGAGCACAGTTCTACTCTGAAACACAAGGGGTTGCCATGAGTCAGAATCGACTTGACTGCAACTGGGAAGAACAGAGGGATTAAACACAGCAGGAAACCTTAAATATCCATACCACAAAATATTATGAACGGTTAAAATTACTGAGATAATAATGGACTAATATGGTAACATGCCCACAATATATTAAGTAAAAATGAAAAATTGCATAATGACACAATAGTTGATTCTGTAAAATAAAATTAAAAAACTAAAGCTGAGGTACACACACACGTTTGTAAACCCTGAAAAGGGTTTGAAAGTACTCACATGAAATGTTTAATCAGTGGTTGCCTCTGGAAAGTAGTAATGAGGAAACTTAAAAATACTTGATAATTTCCTACAATGTTCAAGAACTCTTACAGTCAGTATTTCTATAAAAAATAAACATCTTGAAATCTGAGACTAACATTAGTAGTAAAACTTATGAATTGCACTAGTCAAAGATAACTAAAAAAGGTACTAAATTCTTCAGAAGTATATACATACTTTATAAAATCTGCTGGTGTTTAAAAACATTAACTTTCTAATTTAGTTTGGCAAGAAGTCTGATTTGTTTTTAAAAACTCCAAATAAAAAAGGCAGTCGCAAAAATATTATTTGTAGAAAAATTAGATATTACTATTTGAGAAAAGGACAGAAACTTTCTTCTGAAGACAGTAGAAAATTACTAACTTTCGACACGGTAAAGAGAAACACGTTAGTGGACTTCAGGCTGATGGTTACTTTACTTTTTCAGAAGAAGAAATCAGAGGACATAAAGGAAGAATGAGAAGAAATGACAAGTATGACCAGATAATTAAAGTTTAAATCTGGTAATCTGGCAGGCAATTGACTGCCAGATTGTACAGTATAAAACTGTATAATATATAACTTCTATTTTCTATTTTGAAGCTGAATATGCAAACCCAAGAGCATATAAAAACAACCTGAGATTATCATAACTTCATTACAGAGGTCAATGAATGTCAGGATGTAATGTTTCACATTAAGGTGCGTTTATTAATCTACAATGGGCCAAAAACTGAGAAATTTCTATTAACTCTCTAATAGTACTTAATATTTTTATTTAAGTGGTAAGAACTAAAAATGCCTAATCGCAATAGTCCAATATATACAACGTATAATTATGAACACCCAAACACGTACACACACACATCATAAAACTTACAAAATTATATAAAATGGAATATACTTCCTATGGTTGTCAAAACTTGATTTGTTTTTATGATTATTTTGGGGATAAATATCACTGAGCATTCAAACACTTTTATATCATAAAAATTAATTCAGATGCTTTTAAAAACACATGTAAACTCATTGTAGCCAAACCTTTATGGATTACATTAAAAAAAAAAACTTTAAAAACAAAATGTGGTCAGATATATATATTTTGCAATGAAAACTAGTTCTTTTCTGTTGGTAATAAGTTCCAATTATAACTGAATTTTTTATCATAAGTTATTTAGGAATATATATAATGATTAAATCATATACCAAAAATATAGTAACAGTTATTATATACTCTTCCCCTTACATTCTCATTGGAAGTATGTGAAATACAACAGAGGCTAATATGTTATGAGATAAGAGAGACGGTTAAACTATAAACTATGGAAAAGTACACAGGTTACTAAAGAAAGGTCACTAGGATCAAACTTGCTATTTGGACATGAAGGTTTTTGCCGTAAGTGATCTTATGTTTATAATGGGGAGGACAGAAATATATTTTGCCAAAGTAAATTAATAAATGACTATAAAAACCTAGAATTAAGAGCTTTTATAAACAGTTGAAACAATTTGCAACCAAATAGTATGTTAAGACAGTGGCTGTAAAGTATGCCCAAAAAATGGCAAAAATAATTGAAAGATTATAAAATAA
Source organism: Dugong dugon (assembly GCA_030035585.1). Lineage (NCBI taxonomy): Eukaryota > Metazoa > Chordata > Mammalia > Sirenia > Dugongidae > Dugong > Dugong dugon. Next base: position 99,824,033 of record CM057462.1, read on the forward strand.
CTATAAACAAATGGTATTAATTTTCACATTTAGTTACCTAAACACTATATTTTAAAATCCTTTGAATTCAGTAATTTGATAATCCCAAAACTATTCTTCCTTCTAAAACTGCCTTATATTAAATTATTATAATTTTTAAAACTGCTTTTTGTTGAAAAAAAAAAAAGCTGTTTCCAATCTTAAAAATAAAAATTTTGAAAGTTACTAATCAAGTTGGGATAATTAAATATTAGTATAGGGTTTTATAACTATTACATTCAACGTTATAAAAAATATTTAATTTTCCTTAGGCCAAGTGTCAAATTTGTAATGCTAATATTTCTTCATAATAGTTTTTATGCTTGCATTTTGGCATGAATACATATTTGATAATAAAATATAACACACACTTACCCCAGCTTTGAAAATCCCAGTGAAGTTCTAGATAAAAGTCACCTAGCTGAGAAATGAAATATGAATAATTACTACATACACTTTAGTTAACAGTTCTTATATCTGCTTAATATTTTTCTTTTAAAAAATGTTATTATCAAAGGTCTACAGACAGGGTAGAAAATACTAAAAAACTAATCTCAATGTTTGGAGTTTTAGAAAGAAAAGAACAATAATATGGTTATTACCTAAAACATTACAATAGCACACAGTGAGAATTTAGACTATATAAAAAAATGCTTAAACTTATACTTTAGATACAAAATCAGCAAAGAAGTATAGCCTACCTCTTTCAGGGCTTTTAATAATCGAGGTCGTTTTTCTTCAACACTTTCTCTGGATTGCTGCTTAAGCTTCCTTAAAAGTGCCGTAACTAAAGTTTAGATGGAAAAATAATAATAATTTAAAGTAATTTTTACCATGCTAAAAAACACCACAGACTTGTCAGATATATATAAAGCAATATGGTAAATAAGTTATAGTTATTTAGTAAAACTGATATGATCCCCAAGGAATATTAAGAAAAGATATATCAACTTGTAATCACACCTGTTTTCCTAGTTTTTAATTTACCTAACTGTGCCACGATCTATTAATCTCAGTCCAATGATGTAACATTAAATTTCAAAGAAGAGTATGAGACCAAAAAAAAACCTGTTGCCATCGAGTCGATTCCAACTCGTAGCAACCCTACAGAACAAAGTAGAACTGCCTCATGGAATTTCAAAGGCGTGCCTGGTGGATTAGAACTGCTGACCTTTTGGTGGTTAGCAGCCATAGCTCTTACCCACTACGCCCCCAGGGTTTCACAGACAATAATCTCAAAAATCTCACTGGGTATCACTTTTGTAAAAACATGTAATTACCTTGCAACTGTTATCAGGCATACCTGTTCTTTTTACACTACAGGTTGTACCCTCACAAACCACAACACAGTATAAAAAATACAAACTGAATCTTATTTGTATAGATTGAAAGAACGTCTAAAATCTAAGAAAACCTGAAGCCTTCCATAGTACTTTCTCAGTAGTTAAGAGCTTGAGCTTTAGGCACAGCGCCTGAGTTTTGACCCCAGCTTTGCTACTTATTAGCTGGGTGTAAGCTTGGACAAGTTACTTAACTTCCCTAAACTTGGGTTTCTTTTTTCATTTGTCAAGTAATAATAATGTAAAATCTACTACACAGGAGTTTTGTAAAGATTGAATATAAAGTGCTTATAACTATGCCAGCAATTAAGTAAATATAATTTTTATCTGTTAGAGTGAAGGTCTAAAATTGGTTGTCAGAAATCAATCCTTAACGGTAATTAAAATAGGGGAAAATATTAGACTTGAATGAAAATAAGCCTAACGAGATGGAGAATGCAAAAATGTTTGCTGAAGGAAAAGAAAGGTGTATATTCATATATTCTGACCTTCTCCTGGTCCTGACATATTTTTCATATACATACATACACATACTTACTTAAAGTTGTTTTTATTATCATATTTACTATTTTACATTAGCATTCTTATAAACCACCTCAAGCCCCATGTGGAATACAAAAGTGGAAGGTGGACCAAAAAAAAAAAAAAAAAAGGAATGAAGACTGCAGTGAAGTTTGGACTAGATTGTTTTGTATACACAGGCCCAAAGAACATGAAAAATGGTAGGATCTATTCTAATCTTAAACCATAGGTGTCACTATTACTCTAAATTTTTTAATATTAGCCAAAAATCAAACAGCAATGTTTAAATTACTAAAGATGTTTTATAATAGCAGAAGAACCTGAGACCTAAAAGTCAGGAAACTTGGGACTTAGTCTCAGTTATGCTATTAACTGGCTTTGTAAGCTAGATCAAACCAAAACCAAACCTGTTGCCACTGAGTTGATTCTGACTCATAGCCACCCTGTAGGACAGAGTAGAACTGCACCATAGAGTTTCCAAGGAGAGCCTGGTGGATTCAAACTGCTGACCTTTTGGTTAGCAGCTGCAGCTCTCATCCACTTTGCACCAGGGTTTCCATGGCCTAGATCAGTAGTTCCCAAATAAAATTAAAAAAACCAAACCTATTGCCATCAAGTCTATTTCGACTCATAGCGACCGTATAGGACAGAATAGAACTGCCCCATAGCGTTTCCAACGACTGGCTGGTTGATTCAAACTGCTGACCTTTCAGTCAGCAGCCAAGCTCTTAACCCCTGCACACCACCAGGGCTCCAGTTCCCAAATATACCAGTCTATACTTCAGTGCCCAATTTTTCAAGTTCCCCTGATATGAAGGAAAATGAGCAAAATTAGGAACCAGTGGATTTTTTCTTTCAATTTAAGGACTACTGAATTTTAAATTTAAAGACTGTTCTCACTATTTTTGGTTTCAAAATATCTTTTTTAAAATGAAATGATAACCACAGGACAAAACAGTTATCTCTAAATTCTTACATTCTAAAATGAGAAAGTTGAACACCTTAAGTCAATCCTCAAATAAAACTTTTTTTTTGCCTGTGAAAGCCAAAAAAGTTTTGAACAACTCAGAATTGTGGTAAACAGACATCCTAATATAATACTTTTGAGAAAAAATTGATTCTTAATAAGCAGTCTCAAATTTTCTTTCAATTTTTTATTCATTTCCTCATTAATGTGCTGACCACATAATATTGTGCCAGCACTGTTTTGGGAGCCAGGGATAAAGGGGCGAATACTACAACATATACATGACTCTGGTTCTCACAAAGCTTTTAATATCAGGATACAGAATAGGGAACAGATATTGAACAATTAATTTTAAGTATGCTGAGTACTGCAAAGGAAAAGAGTAGACCACTTCGAAAATTTATGACCAGGGAAAACTAATCTACTCCATGGGTTGAGGAAAGGCTCAGCACAGAAAGATACAAAGCCAAAACCCAAATGAAGGCGACTGCCAGTTCTTGATGAGACTGTAAACCAACATGGACTTCTGCCTCTTTCCTTCATAACCAACCTTTGATATGCAAAAAAGATAAGACAAAGGCTGATAAAATTCCCAAAACTACCATAACATAGATCTGTACAAACTATGAGCAACTCCTGAGGAACAAAATACGGCTAGGTCCCAGTGTAGATTTAAAAAAAAAAAAAAAAAAAGCTGTGTAGATCAGAGGAAAACTGGGAAACACTGGTGAGGAACAGGTTGGGGAAAGGCTTTTTAGTTACATCCATATCTCTCCCTGATACCTGTCTGAGCTGATCACTCTCCACCAGGTAACCACTGTACGGCAGAAAAACAACATAATCTTGAAATTTTATTAATTTTAAAGTGAAGTAATTCTAAATAGTGTCTGACGAGTAGTTTAGTATTATCTCACTGTTCTATAGCGTAAGAACACTAATGAAATTGTCAAAAGAAAGACAAACAGGACACAAAGTTTTCATTAATAATTTACAATATTAGATTACGTCTGAGTTTCCAATTTTTGTAATTTTCTATGTCCAGAAAATCTTAATGTAACATAAGCTAAAGAATCAAAAACTTAAATCATGGTCACTTAATATAATTTCAAAGTATAGACATACGTTTAACACATCATAAATACATTTACATTAACATTTCTAAATAAGTATGGGAAGAGTTGCTGAATTATCTTTTAAATTAATGGTTAAATAGTTTTGTTTCATGTGCTGGGAAGTAATGAAAACATAAGCACTAAATAATTATGGATATATAATTGATAATGGGATACTTTTCTAAGATATCACTCAATACAAGAAAGGCACTTTAAAGATCAGATCTCAACTACTAGGGACTTCACTCTTTTACATTAAAATGTATTGCTAAATATCCTGTAACCGATTTTCCACGAAAAGTGCTCCTTGGCCTTCCCAAAAGATTATGAATTCCTAAAGCACAGAGACTGGGTCTTTACTCTCCACTCCTTACTATACACAGATGCCTTGTATTAAGGGCTCAGTAACCACTCAGGAAATAAAAGAATCCTTGAAAGTCACAAAAGTCTCACTGTGGGTCAGAAACGCAGGAGTCCATCTGATTTCCTCTCCACCCACCTCCCTAACTGTCAATGAATAACGAAATATATATACACTCAGATAATTGTTCAAAAAATCAAAATTTTATCTCATGTTAAATCTTAGTATTTAATATGAAATTTAACTTCACCATTGTTATCAAATATGTTAAGAAAATCCACAAAAACATAATTTGTGTATTACACGTAAAACTAAAACATAAGCAACAGCCCGGAATAACTCAAAGCTTAGTATCAAAATAATAAGACAGATCCCTGTAACATTAAGGGAATGTTCCATGCCACACATTTCTTTAATAAAACTGTCAAGATTTTTTATTGTTCCTTCTACAAGTCTAGATTTAACTGATCATTTTTAGCCTCAAACTTTAAAAAGGTAAAATAATAATACCAGGAAGATAATAATATAACATTCAGATCCAGATATAAGTTTTTTAATAACTTTTTCAACTATTGAGATGTGCTTGACAAAAATAAGACCTGTACGTGAAATTGAAAAACAATTACGGGAAAGGAGAGTAGAGTAACTGAACATGCTGTATACGGTGAAGAAGTACATGGCGTTTTTTGGAAATACTCATTTAAACACTAAAAAGAGGGAGATTTCCTCCTCACGTCCAGTAAAATCTATAGCCAGCAATTAAAGAGCTATTTGTTATAATACACCGCAATTATTTTCTGTTCCAAATAATGAAGCAGTTGCTAGAAATGAGTCAATTATCAACTTTATTCTAGATGAATTTAAAAAACCTAAGAATATTAGCAGGGCAGATGCTTTGAAAAGAGAAAAAATAATAAACAACATACTTTTAAACTTCCTTCCTAAATTCTTTTTGTGTACTACCCAATGTTCAAGTTCCTAAGTCAGGAATAATTAATATATGTTTATGAATAACCTCAAAGTTTCATAGTACGGAACGTTATAATACTAAATTAAAAATATTTCAAGTACATCACTTCCTATTTTTAGAATATATATTAACAACAGTACTTTATAATGCTTACTCATTTGTCTATCTCCATAGCTGATGGCTTCCGCCAGAGGACTCCATCCCTGAGCATTTTTCACTTTTACTGGAGCATTGTGAGCCAAAAGTAAATGGGCACATTCTGCAACAGAAAGTGGTAATAATATCAAACATCATTCAAATTTTAGAATCTCTAAATACAAAAATCATGTAAAAAGTCAAGAAACCAAACAAATATAAACAGATCTATAAGACAGTGTACTAATTATAGAATTAAATTTAACTTTTAAAATTCCTATGTATCTAAGCCAGGTTATTTCAGATCCCCAGATTCAATAAGTATCCATTCTGCTACCTAAAAATAAACTGGATCTGTCTTCAAAGAAAATATTTTTCCCTAGTAATTATTCCAAAGAGTATTTTGAGAATGTTTCCATATTCTAAAAGAAAACCCAGTAACCTCAAGAGTAATTTACATCAAAATACCTACTATCTAATAAGATCTGAAAGAGCATTTGTATTTCTGTAATGTCAAATGGAAAGACTCAGTATCATAGAGACATTTAAAAATGTGTTTTCCAAAAAAAAATATGATCAGTAATGTTGTTTCTATAAACCATTCTTTTTCAAATTTAATTATTTTTTTAATTCAAAGAAATACCAGAAAAGGGGCAAGAATCTGTTTATATTACAAGGACAAACGTGGACAGTCTTCAAATAATCAAAATAAGTCTAAGGGCCTTTCTATAGGCTGAGGAAACTTTTAAAAAAAATTACAAATAAAAAGTGTATTAACAGAAAAAAAATTTTAAACTGAGACTGAGGCTCATAGAAATTTTAAGTAAGATAGTAATCCATTCATTCATGCAGTTAATCATTCAGCAAATATGTACCAAGTGCCTATTTATTATGTACCATGTCTAAGTGCCAGATGCTGGATATAAGCTGTGTACAAGAAAGATAAGGTGTTGCTATCACAGAGCTTAAGGGTCCCTGAGAGGCATAAAGACCTTTTGCTCAACTATTAATCGGAAGGTTGTCAGTTCAAACCCACCCAGCAGTACCAGAAAAGAAAGGCCTGGAGATCTGCTTCCATAAAGATTACAGTCAAGAAAACCCTATGGAACAGTCCTACTCTGTAACACACGGGGTTGCTATGAATCAGAATCAACTCAAGAGCAACGAGTATCATAGAGCTTACATCTTATGTTGGAAGACAGTAAGTAAACTAATAAAAAAGAGAAATTCACATCGTGATGAGTGCTCTGAAAGAAATAAGGGTGCTAGGGCAGTGTAATATTCCTAGTCACTAGTGTCACTATTCCTAGTGAAAGAAGGAATATCTATACTAGCAGGAATCTTTATTAAAGTAAAATAAACAGAAATTTCACAAAGATGTTTAAGAAAGTCTGCTAGTAGTAAACAAGAATAGAAGTACAAAGATGTTTATTGTAATGTTGTTTATAGTAGCAAAAATACTAGAAACAAAGTGAATGTTGATCATGGGGGAATGAGAGACTATGATGCATCTGCATCACTGGAGTAATATGCAGTCATTTTTTAAGATTAGAGTCATATGAAAAGCACAAAGGAACAAGCTTGCATGGTCAGCCACTGGCCAAAACTGGGAAATTGAGCATCAAAAAGAATAATGATTAACTAGCCATAACACACTGAACAAAAAATAATCAATAAGCTCATAATGACATCAAAAGTTTGAAGGAGAGGGGGATGTGAGTTCTAATTTATAAAAGAATACCAGCCAACAAATGTAGAAAGAATAATATTGGAGCATACTACAACACTCAATGTAATAACAAATTTAGGCAAAGGTCCTCAATAAATGTCAAAATCATCAGGTACAAGACTATTTGCTGGGAAATAGTATATTTACATGGTACCAAAGTGTCACCCCAAGATTAGTTAATAACTGCAAAGAAAAAAACAATGTTCCTTAACAGTAGAGATATCTGGAGATCATTACCTTAAATAAGTGATCAAACTTAGCATCAGTAATAGTAGGATAGACTGGAATTATGTGTTTCCTAAAGTGATGCAATATGAGGTTCATAACATCACCTATAAAGTATTCCTTCTAGAAATGTTTAACCTAAGTCTAATCAAGCCTCTGTAGATAATTTTCAATGTTCAGAAAGGACAGACAATAAGGAACAAGTTAAAGAAAACATCATGAGAAGATAAACAAATCCAGGATGGGGAACATTCTACAAGTTAAGTGGCCAAGACTCTTCAAAAAGTCACAAAGGAAAAAAAAAAGTGGGCAAACTATTCTAGATTAAAATAAAGACATATAACGAAATGTAATGAACCGTGACTGAATCCTGATTCAATATCAAATACCTATAAAAGACATTTTGGAAACAACTGGAAAAATTTAAATATGGACTGGATATCAGATGCTATTATAACATTATTATTTATTTTCTTAGGCATGATAATGATATTGTAGTTATGCCCCCAAGGTAGCTGTATTAGAGATGGTTATCATAGCTTGCCTGGCCCATATTTCTGCTAAACTGAACATATTTCTGCTATACTTTCTCCGTATTCCTGATTCCTTCTCCTACACCCAACTCCCCATCCAAGCCAGCCTAGCCAAAGCTAATTTCACAGAAGTGAATGCCTATGCCAAGATCAGAAAATTCATGAGCTTGCCATGTTATTTTGGGTCATGTTCAATTTCAGTAAAGAGAGAAAGTCAGTCTAGAAAGGCAAAAATATTGCAGATATGTAAAAAACAGTAGACACACTGAGAGAGAGAGAGGAGAGAAGAATGGCTGATCCCCCAAATTGTCTGGGTTCCTGCCCTTTCTGAGACTGGCTAATACTCATTTCCTGAGTTTCTATAATATGTAAGCTCTTAAAGACTCTCTTTACTGAGAAGTTACTTGACTGAGTCTATTCCTTGAAAGGAGAAAAAAATAGCATAATTAGAACACTGAAGATAAATAAAGATTTGAGTCACCAAATTAACCATATAGAATTGCAATTGCAATTATATTATTTTGTAGATTATATGGTTCACTTAACCATATGAACTGAAAAACCAAACTAGCAGAGCTTTTTTTCAACTAAGCAAGTTCTAGCGGCACCCCTGGGATTAGTATACATTCAGATCAGATGTTTAGACAGCTACATTACACATATAACAAGATGTTTATAATGATACTTCTAGATCATAAGAAAGAAAAATGTTAACATAAACTCACTAGCCTGTTTAAAAATGTAGGCATATATGTTTCTTAAAAAAATATACCACTCAAAAGGTTACTAATCAGCTGTCTAGAATCCTCACTTTCCAAAATAACTGGGCATCCGGATAACTGAGACTTTATTGCATCTAGGAATAACCTAAAAAGTAGATCTTGTATTTCACTTACCTATGAGTTGCTTTTCTTTTTTAATTAAGAATAAAAATTATTAAATTTTTACAATTATATACCATAAAAAAGGCTAGGCTTATGAGTTTAGATATACAAATTATTCCATATTAAAGAATCTTATAAAACTGTTCCAATACAGATAGACCCTGATTTAACAACAGGGTTCCATTCTGGTAACTCTGTCATAAATCTGTTCTGATGTAGGTCAAGTACCGTGTTTTAACACAAATAACATGCACCTTCTACGTTTGTTTGCCAACTGTGCCCAAAAATATGGTACCTCTTTTTTTTTTAGTTTTCATTATCATTGCTTTTTATTATCAGTATCTTTATAAATCCAATATTTGACTTTGAGGATTGGAAACATTACATATAAACTTATATATTTTAATACATACATACATTAAAAAATACACAAATCATAAAAAAAAGAACAGTCGTAAATGTGGTTCATCATAACCCAAATATGTCGAAAGTCGGGGACTACCTGTATTTACAAATATTATAATAATTAATAATCCTTACGGAAGAGTCCCTTGAAATTATAAATACTTTCTAGCTAGATAAAAATAACCAAATAAGGAAAAAGCATAGCTTTAGCAGACATGAAAGCTAGTACTGAATTTCCTCTGACCCTGAAAAAAAAAGTGTGATCAAAAATGAGAAAATAGGTTATTTTTAATATACTGAATTCTAAGCTCAATAAGCAAATAAAATAACCAGGCTAATCAAAAAGACTCAAAATACAAAATTCATCTTAAAATTTTTAAATTTACTATACACGAGATTAAACATAAATAAGAAAATATTTACTAACCTTTATTTCCTAACATCACAGCAAGATGTAAAGGAGTGTTTCCTAAAATTTAAAAAATAATTAATTAAATTAGTATGTATAAGAAAAAATTGTTAAAAGTGGTTTTAACGCCTTCAGAAATTTCACTGGCAGATTTTAAGTAAAATTTACATGACTGCAAAATGTACTGCTTACACGGCAAATTGTAAATTAGAGGATGTCATGGTTTCCAACCACAATGTATCCCATTCCTCCCCCACCTCCCACCACCAAAAAAGGGTACTCATTTTGCTTTGGGGATTTCTTTTCCAAATAGATTTCAAAGATTCTTTTTGTTGCTAATTTCTCTACTATAAATTGTTTGATTCAATAAACTATTTAAATACCTACTATGGATTAAGCCTAGAAGGTAGAAATCAATGAAACTCAATCCCAGCCCTGAAGTTGTTCAAAAGCCTTCTGTTAGAGACTAACATGGAAATAAAGTAGTAACTATCACTTGTTAGAACAGAAAGTGGTATAGTATAGTGGTGCATACAGCATAGGGCTCCTAATTTTGCCTGAGCAGACAGAGTTAAACGTTGAAGGATGGACGACACTGAAATGAGTCCTAAAAACGAGTTAAGAATTTGTAAGTGAGCAAAGCAAAGCTAATTTGCATTCTGAACGTGAAGGTTGGGGTGGGTGAGGTGGGGTGGTGGTAGGACCACAATTCCAAAATCACATTCAAATGTAAGAACTATTATATTTGGGAAGCCTCCCCTCCTCCCCACAAAAAAAGAAATTTTTCATTAAGCATTTGTCAAAACTAAAAGAACTTACAACACAAGAAGTAAACTCTAATGTAAGCATTTGTCAAAATCCATAGAACGTACAACAAAAACGTGAACGCTAATGTAAACTATGGACTTTAGTTAATAACAGTATCAATACTGGTTCATCAATTGCAAACAAACGTACCACAAGAATACAAGATGTTAATAGGAGAAATGATGTGGAGGGAGAAGAGTGTATGGGGACTCCGTGCTTTCTGGCAAACCTAAAACTTCGCTAAAATATAAAGTCTGTTTTTAAAAAATGTTATGATTAGTGGGGGTAAAGAGTTTGTAGAAGAATAATAATGAAATTGCAGAGAGAGGCAAAAGACAAATTAAACAAGACTTGTAGGCTATGCTATGGAGTTGGGACTATATCCTATAGTAAATATTACAGAATGACTAATTTCACTTCACAAGGATACCTCAAGCCACACTTATAGCCTAGAAGCCTTTAAATTATAAAAGAAAACAAACTTATAAAAATATTTGAAAACAGAAGTTATTGAAAAAATGCAAGCTATATATATACACTAATTTTCAGGTTAGTAATTTTAGTAAGTCACCACACCAACATTCCTGGCTAATAAAATAATCCAAACACTTATCCAGAGATCATAAGCAGGCTACAATTAAGACCTGATTACATTTTCTAAGAAACCTGTATTTCATCTACTCAAATCTCGTAACTTGACAAACCTGTCAAGCTGATTAAGACACACACACACTGACACACACACACACACACACACACACACACTTTGCTCGATAAATGCAAAATGGAATGGGGATCACACACACACACACACACACACACACACACACACACACACACACACACACACACACACACACACACACACACACACACACTTTGCTCGATAAATGCAAAATGGAATGGGGATTGTTGGCAAAGCCAGTAAAATACTATTCTGAGCAAAAATTACAAGACAAATGAATGGACTAAATTTAAATTCCCTCCATAAATAATTTTACCAAAAAATAAAAATAAAAACCAGGTTACAGTAAGTATTTTGGATTTAACTATTAGGAACAAAAAAGCAAGACAGATCTGGGGATATAATCTCACATTATGTTTTCCAGAAATAGAATTCAGAATTTGTAAGTAGACATTTCCATTAATGACTTGACAAATGATAACTCCTAATTCTAAGATCTTGGGATATATACACAGATCCACAGTTTTCAGACTTCACAATTCTTCCAGATGAAATATGAAAACTACTATAATACACATTGTTGATAATCATACTTTCAAAAACCGTATCTAAATGGTTCTTCCCCATCTACCTGGTAGAAAACAAGTTTTGCCCACAATATTTCAGAAGCAAGCCTCAATAGTTGTCTAGTTATTGGTACAAGATATTTTCTAAAAAGACAATCTTCAGTCCTCCCAAAATTTCAGACCCTTTAGTGAGCTAGCTATCTCTTCAAAATTCTAATGCCATAATCTTAATAAAATTTACATGGATAAGTATAAAAATGACAAAGCAAACTTAAAAAGTACTTTGGTTTTAGAAAAGCATTGTAGATAGCTAGTTTAATATAGAATATGCAATGAAGCAAAGTATTTTTCACTGCAGATATTTTCATATACAAAGTTAGTAAAACTGATTTCCTTGTCCCATGCTGAAATTATACACCTATCTCACAAAGAAACTAAAGAAAAACCCTTGGGGCGGGGGGTGGGGGGGGAACCTCTATGTCAGCTATTCCCTTTTTCAAAAAACAAGCAAAAAAAAAAAAAAACTCTGTAAAGGTTAGTGACTTTCAACTGAATTTTCTGCATAAAGAACTCTTAATAAGACACAATTTTTCTGCTATTGACCAATATTATGCTCAGTTCAAACATTAAACGGAAGTGCTCAAGATGAACTTTAAACTTTGAATAATGAGTTAAGAATTTACTGACCCACAATCATACTAGGAATATTAGGAACATCATATTAGGAACCATCTGTGGGTCAGCTTAATAAACTGCTCAGCATCTTCAAAGCCTTCACCATAATATTAAAGTTAAAAAAAAAAAAAAACATAAAAACATGAATAAGTATCAACACCCAATTTGTAGTTTTGATCTGCATTTCTCTAATGGCTAATGATCGTGAGCATTTCATGTGTCTGTTAGCTGCCTGAGTATCTTCTTTGGTGAAGGGCCTGTTCATATCTCAATAACCAATTTGAACTGGTCTAGAATAAAGTTCTCTTCTCCCTGTTCAAAACACTGAACTAAACTTCATAACTTTTAGATAAGTTTGGATTTACCTTCTATGACAGCATCTCCCACTACAATTTACCAAGATCAAAAAGCAGTCATAAAAAGTAAACTTGTTGAAAATTAGTGTCAGAAACCAGTCAGTACCTTTACTTCAGGCTGTCATTCTTAATTTCCATTGCCTCTGTTCTAGGTGAAGCTCCCATCATCTCTTAACCTTTGTATCTATCGTTAACATCCTTCTAATGGTCTCCCTGCCTCCGGTCATGCCCCATTTCAATCTCCTATCTACAGCTACTGGAATAATCATTTTACAACAAAACTTAACCATGCTACACTTCTTAAAAGATTAGAAACTCTCCATAGCTTTGAAGATAAAAATATTTTTTCTTCAATATGGTATAAAAAGTTATTGATGATGAGTCCTTACCTTCCTTTCCTTTCTTATTTCCTGCCTTTTCCTATCTCTCATAACCTGTTCCCGTAGAGTCAATTCTGACTCATAGCAACCTGACAGGACAGAGTAGAACTGCACCATAGGGTTTCCAAGAAGCAGCTGGTGGATTCAAACTTCCGACCTTTTGGTTAGCAGCCAAGCTCTTAACCACTGCGCCACCAGGGCTCTTATATTGAACTCCAAAAAATAAATTCCCCAATAAGTCATGTTCTCATGCTTTTACACATACTGTTAACCTTACCGAAATGTTTCATCACCATCTGCTTGGTATTATCAATACTTACCTTTCAGGGCTCAAATCAAACATCACCTCCTCCGTGAAGTGTTCCTTGGCCTGTCCTAGGGCAATCAGATGCCCCATTCTTTGTTCCCAAAGTCCTCTACCTATTTATTGTGACAATTTTCATACTAAACTGTAGTTGTAATTTCATGCATAAACAACAGTCTCCTTCATTAATGTTAAGGATTAATGTCATTAATGTCAGGATGACAAGATACATGTTTTGTTCATGTATGTATACCAAATGCTTTACATACAGCAACTGTCAAAAGACAGTCAACAAGCATTTATGAATGAAGAAGTGAGAAAAAAATTCTTATTTTAAGATTCATTATATTAATCAGTCTGAACAACAATTACAAAAACCTGATAATTAAAATGCAACAGGAATTCTCTTAGGCAAAAGTTGCAAACTTAATTGCTTCACAAGTTAGGTCACGTAAGTGGAATGGTTTTCATGTTATTTTTCCATAATGTTTATAAGAACACACTAGTAAAACCATCTAGGCCTGAGAGAATTTTTTATTATGTATTCACTGTCTTTAATAATTATAAGAGTACTTATATTTTCTAATTCCTCTTTGTGTTCATTTGACAAATCATATTTTTCTGAGATTCTATTTCATCTAAAATTTCAAACTTTTTGCATACATTTTATTCACAATACCCTTTTACAATTCATTAACAACATTAGCATTGTACTAATATCCCATTTGTCATTCCTGACTGGTTATTTGTGTCTTTTCTCTTTTTCTCTTGATCAGTAAGAGGTTTACTGGTCTTTTCAAAGAACAAAGTTTTGGCTTTATTGCTCTCTCTGTTTGTTTTACAATTCAGTAATTTCTGCTCTTTTATTATATCCTTCCTTCTACTTTTGAGTAAAATAAAGTAAAAACAAAAAAAACCCAAACCAAACCTGTTGCTGTTGAGTTGATTCTGATGCATAGCTACTCTAGTTAGCTTGGGTAAATCAAGCAAATTAAGTTGTTTTTCTAACTTTTTGAGATAGATTCTTAGATGACTGATTTCTTTATCCTTTTTCCTTCCATTTATCATTTTATTAGTAATTTCTAGTTTAACTGCACTGTGATCAGAGGAGAGACTCAATATGATTTCAGTCTTCTGAAACACACTGAGATTTGCTTTATAGTCAAGTCTGAACAATTTTTGTAAATGCTTTGTATATGCTTGAAAAGAAGATGTATCCTGCAGTTGTCGGGTGCAGTGTTTCACATAAATCTAACAGGTTAAGTTTGTTAATTGTGTTAGTCATATCTCTTATAGCCTTACTGATTATTTTTGTTGTTGGCTTACTTTGTTACAGAGAGAGGAAAGATAAAATCTCCCACTATAATTGTGGATTTCAACATATTCTTGAGTAGCCCTGTTGGCGCACTGGTTAAGCACTCGGCTGCTAACCAGAAGGTTGGGGATTCGAATGCACCAGCCACTCTGCAGGACAAAGATATGGCAGGCGGCTTCTGAAAGGATTACAGCCTTGAAAATTCCATGGGGCAGTTCTACTCTGTCCTATGGGGTCGCTATGAGTCGGAATGGACGAGATGGCAACAAGTATACCATCTTGTAATTTTAGCAATTTTTGCTGGAGATATTTTCAGGTTATGTTATTAGGTACAACTTTAGAATTTTTATATTTTCTTGGTAAACTGAACCATTTTTCATTTTGAGGAATTCCACTTCATCTTAGATGTTTTCTGCTTTAAAAGTTATGATATTAATAAAGCTATACCATCTTTTTGTAGATTTGTATTTTAATGGTGTACCTTTTCAATACCATTACTTTCAACTTAAAGTAATGGGCATGGACAGAGTGAAGCTTTCAGGCCCTTCATTTCCTGATGTTGCACAACATAAGAACAGCTGCAAACATCCATTAGTTATCAGAACATGCAATGTACGAAGTATGAATCAAAGAAAATGGGAACTCATCAAAAATGAAATGGAATGGTAGGCAACAGTGAGCTGAAATGGACTGGTATTGGTCATTCTGAATTGGACAATAATATGGACTACTATGGCAGGAATGACAAACTGAAGAATAGCATTGCATTCATCGTCAAAAAGAACATTTCAAGATCTATCCTGAAGTCAAAACTGTCAGTGATAGGATAATGTTCATATGCCTACAAAGAAGATCAGTTAATACAACTATTATTCAAATTCACACACCAACCACTAATGCCAAAGATGAAGACATTGAAGACTTTTACCAACTTCTGCAGTCTGAAATTGATCAAACAAACATGCAATCAAGATGAATTGATGATTACTAGTGATTAGAATGCAAAAGTTGAAAACAAAGAAGGATCGGTAGTTAGAAAATATGGCCTTGGTGATAGAAACGAAGTTGGAGATCACATGATAGAATTTTGCAAGACGAACAATTATTCATTGCAAATACCTTTTTTCAACAACAGAAACAGCAACCATACACATGAACCTTGCCAGATGGAATACACAGGGATCAAATCGACTACATTTGTGGAAAGAGATGACAAAGAAGTTATATATCATTGGTCAGAACAGGGCCAGGGGCCAACTGCAAAACAGACCATCACTTGCTCATATTCAAGTTCAAGCTGAAGCTAAATAAAATTAAAACAAGTCCACAAGTGCCAAAGCACACCCTTGAGTATCACCTGAATTTAGAGACCAACTCAAAAACAGATTTAATGCACTAAACACTACTGACCAAAGACAAAGAAAGTTTGTGGCATGACATCAAGGAAATCATACATGAAGAAAGCAAAAGGTCACTAAAAAAACAGGAAAGAAAGAAAAGACCAAAATGGATGTAAGAAGAGACTCTGAAACTTGCTCTTAAGCATAGGGCAGCTAAAGCAAAAGGAAGAAATGATAAAGTAAAAGAGTTGAACAGAAGATCTCAAAGAGTGTTTCAAGAAAACAAAGTATTATAATGATATGTGTGAAGACCTGGAGTTAGAAAACCAAAAGGGAAGAACACGTTCAGCATTTCTCAAGCTGAAAGAACTGAAAAAAAAAATTCAAGCCTAGAATTGTGATACTGAAGGATTCTATGAGTAAAAAAACCGAATGATGCAGGAAGCATCAAAAGAAGATGGAAGGAATACACAAAGTCACCGTATCAAAAAGAACTGGTCAACGTGAAACCATTTCAGGGGGTAGCATATTATCAAGAACCAATGGTACTGACGGAAGAAGTCCAAGCTGCACTAAAGGCACTGGTGAAAAACAAGGCTCCAGGAATTGATGAAATATAAATTGAAATGTTTCAACAAAATGGATGCAATGCTGGAAGCACTCACTCGTCTATGCCAAGTAATTTGGAAGACAGCTAGCTACCTGGCCAACGGACTAGAAGAGATTCATATTCGTGCCCTGTGATGGTTAAGGTTATGTGCCAACTTGACTAGGCCATGATTCTCAGTGGTTTGGCACATACTATGTAATCATCTTCCATTTTGTGATCTGATGTAAGCAGCCAATCACTTTAAGGGGGAGCTTCACTGCAGGGGGGGGCGGGCAGCCTGCATCAAGTATACATAGATGTTCTGGCAAAGGTCACCCTCTCTGGATCCTGCATCCAACTCATCATCCTCTGACCTCCAGTTCTTGGGATGAGTCTGACCTACAGATTTTGGCATTTGCCAGATCCCACAGCCCAGTGAGCCAGCAGCCTGCTGTATGACCTGCTGATTTGGGGTTCATCAGCACCTGCAACTACCAGTCAGGAGAAGCCTCCAGCCTGACACGTGACCCATGGATTAGAGACTTGCCAGCATCCGCAACTACGTGAGCCATTTCCCTGAAATAAATATCTATATATATATATTTATACACACACACACACACACACACACACACACACACGGACTAACAGACCACATGAACCACAGCCTCCATCAGCCTGAGCCCAGAAGAACTAGCTGGTGCCCAGCTACCACCACCAACTACTCTGACAGGGATTACAGGGATGCAGGGATAGTTCAACATTAGAAAAACAATCAATGGAATCCATCACATAAATAAAACAAAAAAACAAGAACCACATGATCTTATCGATTGATGCACAAAAGGCATTTGGCAAAGTCCAACACCCATTCATGATAAAAAATCTCAGCAAAATAGGAATAGAAGGGAAATTCCTCAATATAATTAAGGACATTTCTACAAAGCCAACAGCCAACATCATCCTAAAAGGAGAGAGCCCTAAATGATTCCCCTTGAGAATGGATACCAGACAAGGATGCCCTTTATCACCACTCTTATTCAACACTGTGCTGGAGGTCCTAGCCAGAGCAATTAGGCTAGAAAAACAAACAAACAGCATCCAAATTGGTAAGGAAGAAGTCCAAGTATCTCTGTTTGCAGATGATATGATCTTATACATAGAAAACTCCAAAGAATCCACAAGAAAATACTGGAACTAATACAAGATTTCAGCAAAGCATCAGGATATAAGATAAACATACAAAAATCAGTTGGATTCCTTTACACCAAGAAAGAGAACCTCGAGGAAATCACCAAATCAATACCATTTACAATAGCCCCCAAGAAGATAAAATACTTAGGAATAATCTAACCAGGAACGTAAAAGATCTATACAATGAAAACTAAAAGACACTACTGCAAGAAACCAAAAGAGAACTGTGTAAGCGGAAAAACATACTTACTCATGGATTGGAAGATTCAACATTGTGAAAATGCCAGTTCTACCCAAAGCAATCTACAGATACAATGCGATCCTGATCCCAATTCCAACGGCATTTTTTTAAGCAGATGGAGAAACAAATCACCAACTTTATACGGAAAGGGAAGAGGCTCTGGATAAGTAAAGCATTACTGAAGAAGAGGAACAAGTGGGAGGCCTCACACTACCTGGTTTTAGAACCTATTATACCACCACAGTAGTCAAAACAGCCTCGTACTGGTACAACAACAGATACACAGACCAACAGAACAGAATTGAGAATCCAGATATAAATTCATCCACCTATGAGTAGCTGATATTTGACAAAGGTCTGAAGTCCGTTAATTGGGTAAAAGACAGTCTCTTCAACAAATGGTACTGGCGTAACTGGATATCCACCTGCAAAAAAAATTAAACAAGACCCATACCTCAAACCATGCACAAAAACTAATTCAAAATGGATCAAAGACCTAAATGTAAAATCTAAAACAATAAAGATCACAGAAAAAAATATAGAGACAACACCAGGAGCCCTAATACACGTCATAAACAGAATACAAAACGTTACTAACAATGCACATACACCAGAAGAGAAACTAGATAACTGGGAGCTCCTAAAAATCAAACACTTATGCTCATCAAAAGACTTCACCAAGAGTAAAAAGACAACCTACAGACTGGGAAAAAAATTTTGGCTATGACGAATCCGATCAGAATCTAATCTCTAAAACCTACAAGATACTGCAAAACCTCAACACCAAAAAGACAAATAACCCAATTAAAAAATGGGCAAACGTATAAATAGGCACTTCACCAAAGAAGACATTCAGGCAGCTACCACTTACATGAGGAAATGCTCATAATCATTACCCATTAGAGAAGTGCAAATCAAAACTACAATGAGATACCATCTCACACCAACAAGGCTAGCATTAATCCAAAAAACACAAAACAATAAATTTTGGAGAGGTTGTACAGAGACTGGAACACTTACATACTGCTGGTTGGAATGTAAAATGGTACAACCACTTTGGAAATCAATTTGGCACTTCCTTAAAAACCTAGAAATATAAGCACCATACGATCCAACAATCCCACTCTTTGGCATATATCCTAAAGAAATAAGAGGCATCACACGAATAGATATATGCACACCCATGTTCACCGCAGAACTGTTCACAATATCAAAAAGATGTAAACAACCTACATGCCGATCAGTGGACAAACGGATAAACAAACTATAGCATATTCGCACAATGGAATACTACGCAACAATAAAGAACAACAATGAATCTGCGAAACATCTCATAACAGATGAATCTGGAAGGCATTATGCTGAGTGAAATTAGTCGCAAAAGGACAAATATTGTATAAGACCACTATTGTAAGAACTCAAGAAAACATTCTTTTATGGTTATGAAGGTGGGGAGGGAGGGAGTGGGGTATTCACTAACTAGATAGTAGAAAAGAATTATCTTAGATGAAGGGAAGGACAACACACACTACAGAGGAAGTCAGCACAACTGGACTAAACCAAAAGCTAAGAAGTTTCCTGAACACAACCAAACACTTCGAGGGACAGAGTAGCAGGGTTGGGGGTCTAGGGACCATGGTGTCAGGGGACATCCTGGTCAACTGGCATAACAAAATTTATTAAGAAAATGTTCTGCATCTCATTTTGGTGAGTGGCGTCTGGGGTCTTAAAAGGTAGCAAGCGGACATCTAAGATGCATCAATTGGTCCCAACCCACCTGCAAGAAAGAGGAATGAAGAACACCAAAGACACAAGGAAAATAGTAGCCCAAGAGACAAGGAAAATAGTAGCTCAAGAGACAGAAAGGGCCACATAAACCAGAGACTTCATCAGCCTGAGACAAGAAGAACTAGATGGTGCCCGGCTACCACCAATGACTGCCCTGACAGGGAACACAATGGAGTGTCCCTGATGGGGCAGGAGAAAAGTGGGGTACAGAACTCAAATTCTAGTAAAAAGACCAGACTTAATGGTCTGACTGAGACTGCAGGGACCCCAGAAGACATGGCCCCCAGACTGTTATCCCAAAACTAAAACCATTCCCAAAGCCACCTCTTCAAAGATTAGACTGGAATATACAACATAAAACAATATTCATGAAGAGTATGCTTCTTAGCTCAAGTAGATTTCATGAGATTAAATAGGCAGCTTCTGTCCGGAGGCAAGATGAGAAGGCAGAAAGGGACAGGAGGTGGCTGAACGGACACGGGAAATACGACGTAGAAAGGAGGAGTGTGCTGTCACAGTATAGGGAGAGCTACTAGGGTCACACAACAATGTGTATAAATTTTTGTATGAGAAAACTAACTTGAACGGTAAACTTTCACTTAAAGCACAATAAAGAAAAAATAATTTTGATGTCTAAGAAACAAATCCCCCAGAATTTTCCATTTTCTTCTGCCATGCATCTGGGGTACTAGACTCCAAAATCATCTAATCCAGGGATTTATATTTTTTTTCGACCTCACAAATGACTCAAAGCTATGCTGCTGTATGTACCAGAATTGATTTACTTTCCGTTCACTCCTATTCCTAAGATTTGGCCCTTCAAGGTCCCATCCCAAAGAGCAATGTGTTTACCCGATTTCCCACACCTAGGAGGCCCTGATCTCCATCTTTTATCATCTTAGCTCTGTAAAGGCTATCAAAAGCACTGCTTCTCAGCCACTTCTGGGTTAGCAAAAGCAACTAGAACAAAAATAACCCAAAATGCTAGGTTCACATCTTGGAGTATCAGCTTCTGCCAGATCTTGGCCCAGTAATTCCTTCCTACCTTGTCAGCTCTCCAATGCCTTAAATAAAAAAACTGTATTTTTATTTTCTAAACAAGACTGATTCTAATGATCTAGAGTCCACAATTACTGAAGGAAGAAATCCTATTTCAATTTTGTTAACCTTTTTCCATATTTGTAGTACTTTGCTATTTCTTGATTCTGTTATTCTGTGCATGAAAATGTGGTAATTTTATGTGTACTAATGAGCATATCTATTACCAAAATAAAATTATTCTTAGCACATTTAAATCATTTTTGCCCTAAATTCAATTTTATCAGTCATTATTCCTGCCATTCCTGCCTTCCTTTTCTTGATCACTGACTCAGGAACGAAATTTTCATTTTACTTTTTACCATTCTGCTTTAGGTGTATCTAAGAAAGTCCTTTCCCTTCTTTTAATACGTGTCATAGTTACTATTTTTGGCCATGTGCATTTTTTTCCCTACTGCTTTCTCTTAGTAACAAAACCCATACCTCAAGCACACAAACAAAAGAGGGCACATGACTCAAATCCAACCGTTTGATACCTGACCATGAGATCATTTCAGGTAAGTGCACGATTCCCGTCCTCTGACAAAGGACCTTCTTTGCATATTTTTTAGGGGAGGAGGGGGTACTTAAGCTGGGAACCCTGGTGGCACAGTGGTTAAGAGCTATGACTGCTAATCAAAAGGTTGGCAATAGGAATCCAACAGCCACTGCTCGGAAACCCCATGGGGCAGGTCTACTCTGTCCTATGGGGTCACTATGAGTCAGAATCGCCGCGATGCCATAGGGTTTGGGTTTTTTTTGTTTTTTTTTTTTTTTTTTTGGTTAAGCTGGTGAGGACCACAGCCCTCTTGCCACTGGAATCACAGTGCTCTCAAGTTTTGAGCATGGTGCTGTAAATTCTCTATATTCTCTATCACACATATCAGAGTTTCCAAGGAGCACCTGGTGAATTCGAACTGCCAACCTTTCGGTTAGCAGATGTAGCTCTTAACCACTACACCACCAGGGTTCCCTCTGTAAAGATTACAGCCTCAGAAACTCTATGGGGCAGTTCTACTCTGTCCTATAGGGTCATTATGACTCAGAATCAAAGCAAAGGCACACAACAATGACAATCTGTGGTAGGATTCTCTAGGTGGTGCAAAAGGTTAACATACTCGGCTGCTAACCAAAAGGACGGAGGTTAGAGTCAATCCAGAGGTGTCTCAGAAGAAAGCCTAGCAATCTACTTCTGAAAAACCAGGCACTGAAAACCTTATTAAGCACAGTTTACTCTCACACACAGGGGGTCATCGTAAGTCAGAATCGACTCCAGGGCAACTGGCAACCATGTTGTTTGTGTATTTTCTGAGATTGCATTTTCCAGAACATCACTGTTGCTTTCACATATGAATACTTGGTTAGAAAGAATTTTCTTTTTTTTTCCATATTTATTTTCTTACTGTTGTTGAGAACATACATAGCAAAACATTTATCAATTCAACAGTTTCTACATGTACAATTCAGTGATACTGATTACATTCAAGTTGTGCAAACATTCTCACTCTCCTTTTTTGAGATGTTCTTCCCCCATTAACATAACCTCACCGACTCCTAAAGTTCCTATCTAATCTATCGAGTTGCTGTCTTCAATTTGATCCTATATACATAGCTCTTAAAGAGCATAAAGCTCCAGGCAGACATTTTTTACAAGTTAAACCAAACTATCATTTGGTTTAAAGAAGACTTTAGGGGATATTTTTGGCGTAAAGTTTAAAGAAAATCTCAGGGCAAGAGTTTGAGGGGTTCATCCACCCTCCATGGCTCCAAAAAGTCTGGAGTTCATGAGAATTTGTAATTCTGTTGTGCATTTTCCCTCTTTTGATGAGGATTCTTCTATGTAATCTTTTTATCAAAATATTCAGTAATGATAGCCAGGCACCATCTACTTCCTCTGGTCTCATGGCAAAGGGGGCAGCTGTTCATGGAGGCAATTAGCCACACATTCCATATCCTCCTCTTATTCCTGGTTCTCATTATTTCTCTATTGCTCCAGGTGAATGGAGACCAATTGCTGTGCCTTGCTTTTAAGACTCCAGGCACTACACAATGAACCAGGAGGTAGAACAGAAGCACTAAACAGGTTATTAAACCAACTAACTAGAATGTCCCATGAAACCATAACCCTAAACCTCCAAACCAAGGAACCAAATCCCATAAGGCATTTGGCTGCACACAAGCAGCGTTAGCAGGTTTTTTTTTTTTTTTTGGTCTTTGTCATAAATATATCTATCACACAACTTCTGCCAATCAACTTTTCACAGGTGTTCAACTTATTGACAGCAATTACAATAATCGGCTGTACAATCCTACGCTTAATGCAATTTCTATATTGCGTTAATTCCCTTTTTCCCACTCCCTCCCACCCCTGGTAACCACTAATAAACTGTGGTCTCTATACATTTGTCTTTTTTTGTCTTTCTAAATAAATGAGGTCGTTCAATACTTGTCCTTTTGTGACTGGCTTATTTCACTCAGCATAATGTCTTCGAGCACCATCCATGCTGTAGCATGTCTCAAGAATTCATTTCTCCTATTGGCTGAGTAGTATTCCATTGTATGCATGTACCACCTTTTGATTATCCATGCATCTGTTGATGAGCATTTAGGTTATTTCCACCTTTTGGCTATTGTGAATAGTGCTACAATGAACACTTGTACACAAGTCTCTTTTTCAGTATCTGCTTTCAAGATCTTTGGGTATATACCTAAGAGTGGAATTGCTGGGTCATATGGTAGTTCTAGTTTTAGATTTTTTGAGAAACCGCTGCACTGTTTTTCACAACAGCTGTACCATTTTGCATTACCACAACCAACGGATAAGAGTTCCAATTTCCTCACATCCTCGCCAACATTTGTTATTTTCTTTAATCTTAGCCATCCTAAACCAAAAAAAAAAAAAAAACCCAAACTCATCACTGTTGAGTCAATTCCAATCCATAGCGACCCTATAGGACAGAAGAAAACGGCTCTATAGGGTTTCCAAGCAGCGGCTGGTGGATTTGAACTGCCGACCATTTGGTTAGCAGCCATAGCACTTAAGCACTCCAAGTGGGAGTGAAATTATCTCATTGTAGTTTTGATTTGCAACTCTCTGATAGCTAATGACAATGAGCATCTTTTCATGTGTTTGGTGACCATCTGAATCTCTCTTTGGTGAAAGATCTGTTCAAGTCCTTTGCACATTTTATGATTGGGTTGTCCTTTTATTGTCATCCAAATTTTATATAATATTTTGGTTATTAGATTCTTATCAGATACATGGTTTCTGAAAATATTCTCCCAGTTGGTATCTTATCTTTTCACTTTTTTGGTAAAGTCTTTCGATGAACATTAAGTTTTTAATTTTTATGAGTTCCCAAGTAATTGTCTTTTGTTGTTTGTGCTTTTGTTACTATATTAGATAATCCATTGTGAAAAACTAGGCCTGACAGCACTGCCCCTACATTTTCTTCTCAGAATTTTATGGTTTAACTTCGTACATTTAAGTTTTAATCCATTTTGAATTTGTTTTTGCGTACGATGTGAGGGCTGGGTCCTGTTTCATTCTTCTGCATGTGGGAATCCAATTTTCCCAACACCATTTATTGAAGAGATTCTTCTTTCCCCCAATGAATGGACTTAGCATCCATGTCAAAAATCAGCTGACCCTGGATGTGTGGATTTATTTCTGGAGTCTTAATTCTATTTCATTGTTCTATGTGTCTTCCGTTATACCACTACCAGGCTGTTTTGATTATAGCAGTTGTATGTTTTAAAATCAGGAAGTGTGGACTTCCGGCAACATGGCACTCTAGTTAGAAGTACCACGCCATCCCTCCACAGCAAAGATCCGAAAAACTAAGCAAAAAAGAGAAAACAGCAAACTCTAAGCATCAAATGAAGAGATAAAGAACTAAGCAGAGCACCAAATGGAGTGAGAAACCAACAGAAAACAGAGAGTGAAGAGACATACATGAAGAGGTCAACTATCAGCTAATGCAACACAGATCTGCGATCTTGGACTCCAATCGGAGACCAACGAACAAGGGTACGAGAAAGCAGCTTCACGGAGCTTCCAGCAGGAGAGAGAAAAACCGGTAACTAATGATATATGCTTTCCCACCCCCACACTTCTTCACCCCCCCCCCCACCCCGGCTCAGCCTCCTCTGCTTTCCCTGGTCACAGTCTCTTGGCCGGGAAGCACCGGATGCTTGGATTCTACCCGCCTGCACTGGCCGACTCCCTGAGTGCCATTTGTTGGCTGCTGGTGTTGCTTTTTTCCGCTTCCTTTCATTTCTTCCTCGCCACTACCCACTCCTTTCTCTCAAATATCTGGCTCCGTGTGCCATCTTTGCTTCTTCCTGAGGGACTGTGAAGCTCCGCTCGAGTGTGGAACTGCTTCCCAGTCCGTGCTGCCATGCTGGTGGGATCCTGGGGTTTTTGTTTGTTTGTTTTGAATTGTTTGTTTGGTTTCTTTTTCTTTACCCGAGTTGGGAGCCAGTTCTGGCGGGGCAGTGCTGCGCGGCTTGGGACCTACCACCTTAGCCTGCGCATATGCACGGAGAGATCCCCGAGCGCATTTCTTTTTGTGTGCTTTTTTTGTTTTTTGGGGGGTATTTCTTGTTCTTCTTTTTTAATTTGTTTTGTTTTCTTTTCCCTCTTTTTACTTTTTTCTCTTTCTTCATTACTCAGTTTCTCATCTCTTTATACCTTCCTGCTCTTCCTGTCCCCTGAATACCGGACACTGAGTGACACCTCTATGTCTTCTAGCGAGGCTGTACTTCAACACCTATGAACAACTTCCCCACACCTCGTAGCTGCACCAGTGGGATCCCTGGGACCTTTGCTGTTCTTTTTTCTTTCTAACTTTTATTTATTCATTACCTTCTTTTCATTTCTTTTTTTTTCCTTCCACTTATATTTTTCTCCATTTGATAATCTCTCATCTCTCCACTCCAAAAGCAAGTTCTCCTAGCACTCTTTCTTTGTATGTTTCTGGGTCCTGTTCCTCTCTCTTCTCTCCCATACCCATCTTAGCTCCACACATCACAATCTCCCGCCACATCCTGCCTACCAGCACCACGCGCTTAACATCACACCACCAAGCAGAACAGGCACGGCCTACCTGAAAGTGCCCTGAACTGATTACCGACCCGCCCTGGTGGCTGTAGTAACTGCCACAAACAACCCATCCCAGCAACTCCTCTTCAGCTAGACCAGCCCTGCTGTACCATATCTGAGCAACTTACACTGCCAACTGGAGGCAGCAAAAAGTATCATGCCCACAGACGAGCAAACAACAAAGAACACACAACCCACCTGCTCAAGGCCGAATTCAAAAAAAAAAAGGATGAAACAAACAAATCTATAATCAATAAACAAGAAAAATAACTACTGAATGCCCTGAAGACAGCAGACAATATCAAAACATTTACAAAAAAAGGATAGGATGGCTTCAGTAGGCATCCAAAATAAAACACCAGATGACTTTCCAGTAGAAAAAAAGGCACTACAACTACATGATATGGGATTCAAATCTCTAATGCTCAGAATTATCCAAGAGTTGAAGCAAAAAGCAGACAACAATGAGGGGAAAAAATGACAACTTCATGGAACTGTCAGACAAATTCGTGCAATACGGACAAAAAAATGGAAGAATTCAAGAAAATACTGCAAGAGCAAAATACCAAAATAAATCCACAACTAGTTATACAAAAACAACAATTAGAAATCCAAAAGATAAACAACAAGATTTCAGAAATGGACAATATCATAGAAAGGTTGAGGAGCAGATCTGAAAACAGCAGAAGACAATATCAGTGGAATTGAAGACAAACACTTGGATACAATTCTGTTTGCGGAAAAATCAGAAATAAGAACGAAGAAAAATGAAAAGACCCCGAGAATTATGCGTGATATAATCAAAAGGAAAAATTTTCGAGTGATCAGTGTTCCAGAACAGGGGGAGTAAACAGGAAACACAGAGAGGATCACTGAAGAACTGCTGACAGAAAACTTCCCCAATATCATGAAAGATGAAAAGCTGGCCATCCAAGAAGCTCAATAAAACCCAATATAGGATAGACTCCAAAAGAAAATCATCAAGGCATATCATAATCACATTCGCCAAAACCAAAGACAAACAAAGAATCCTGAGAGCAGCTCGTGAAAAACAAAAAGTCACATACAGAGGAAAAACAATAAGACTAAGCTCAGATTATTCAGCAGAAACCATGCAGGCAAGAAGACAACTGGATGACATATATAAAACCTGGGAAGAAAAAAATTGCCAACCAAGAATAATATATCCTGCAAAACTCTCGTTCAAATATGATGGTGAAATTAGGACATTTACAGATAAACAAATTAGGGGACTGTGTAAAAACCAAACTTACAAGAATTATTAAAGGGAGTCCTTCGATCTGAAAACAAACAACTTCAGCTCACAGGCTGAATCTAGGACGCAGGCTCGTACCAGCCAGATACCAAATTGGGAAAAGAACTCTGAAGGACTGTCCAAAACCGAAAGAAATACAGCATGGAATCAGAACAGTTAATTTGTAAATGACAACAACATCAGAACAATAAAAGAGGGAATAAACACTGTAGGTATAAAACCTTCTAGCGGAGAGGAAGGCAAGGCAATACCAAGAAATAATACACTGCTTCAAACTTATAAAGATAAGGATAAATTACACAGTAACCACAAAGAAAGTTAACAAACATACTCATAAAAATAAAGAGGAAAAACATAAAGTCTCAGTAAAACCAAAACCTACCAAAAAAAAAAAAAGCTGAAAAAAAAAAATCCAATCCACAAACAAAAGGAATTCAGCACAGGAGAGTAAGAGGAACAAAGAAAATGTCAGCACCATGAAAAAAAGCACTACAAAATGACAGCAATAAACTCATATCTATCAATAATTACACTGAATGTAAATAGCCTCAATGCACCCATAAAGAGATGGAGAGTGACAGAATGGATAAAAAAACAGGATCCATCAATATGCTGTCTACAAGAGACATACCTTAGAAACAAAGACGTGAATTTATACAAAATCAAAGGTTGGAAAAAAACATATCAAGCTAACAACTACCAAAAAAAAGCAGGAGTGGCAATACTAATCTCAGATAAAACAGACTTTAAAACAAAATCCACCATAAAAGACAAAGAAGGTCACTATACAATAATTAAGGGGACGATCCATCATGAACACAACCATAATAAACATCTACGCACCCAATGACAGGGCTCCAAAATACAAAAAACTCTAACAGTACTGAAAAGAGAAATTGACAGTTCCACAATGATAGCAGGAGACTTCAACACACCACTCTCAGTAAAGGACAGAACATCTAAAAAGAAACTCAGCAAAGATACAGAAGAACTAAAGGGCTAAATCAGCCAACTCGACTTCAGACATGTACAGAACACTCCATCCAACAGCTGCAAAGTACACATTCTTTTCCAATGCACATGGAATGTTCTCCAGAATAAACCACATCTTAAGCCACAGAGCAATCCTCAACAAGATCCAAAACGTTGAGATAATACAAAGTATCTTCTCTGATCACAATGCCATCAAGGTAGAAATTAACAACAGAAAGAGCAAGGAAAAAAAATCAATTACATGAAAACTGAATAACACCCTGCTTACAAACCACTGCGTAATAGAAGAAATCAGAGATGGACTCAAACAATTCCTAAAATCAAATGAGAATGAAAACACATCATACCAAAACCTTTGGGACACAGCAAAGGCAGTCCTCAGAGGATAATTTATCGCAATAGACGCACACATCAAAAAAAAAGAAAGGGACAAAATCAAAACATTAACTACAGAACTCGAAAACATAGAAAGAGAACAGCAAAAAAAAGCCCACAGTCACCAGAAGAAAGGAAATAATAAAGATCAGAGCAGAAATAAATGAAATAGAGAACAGAAAAACAACAAAGAATCAACCAAACCAAAAGTTGTTTCTTTAAAAGAATCAACAAAATCGACAAACCACTGGCCAGACTGACAAAAGCATAACAGGAGAGGGTGCAAATAACCCAAATAAGAAATGAAACGGGGGACATTACAACAGACCAAACTGAAATAAAAAGGATCATAACAGATTATTATGAAAAACTATACTCTGACAAATTCGGAAACCCAGAGGAAATGGATAAATTTCTAGAAAACACACTACCTACCCAAACTACAACAAAGTGATGTTGAAAATCTGAACAGACCCATAACAAGAGAAGAGATTGAAAAGGTAATAAAAAAAAACTCTCAACAAAAAAAAGCCCTGGCCCAGACGGCTTCACTGGAGAATTCTACCAAACATTCAGAGAAGAGCTTGTACCAGTACTACTCAAACTATTTCAGAACATAGAAAAGGAAGCAACACTTCCAAATTCATTCTATGAAGCCAGGATAACCCTAAGACCAAAACCAGGCAAAGACGTCACAAAAAAAGAAAATTATCATAGGGCAACATTTGTAGTAACTGTTAAATGAGAAACTATTTTGTTCTGTAAGCCTTCATCTTAAGCGAGAATAACAGCACAATTGGAAGAGCGTAGTCAATGTCACTGAACTGTGTATGTAGAAATTTTTGAAACGCTGTATCTTTGGCTATGTGTATTTTCACCAAAAAAAAAAAAAAAAAAAAAAAAAAAACCTTCACCTGAAGTACAATAAAATATTTAAAAAAAAGAAAATTACCGACCAGTATCTCTCATGAATATAGATGCAATCCCGATCGAAATGCCAACAACATTCTTCAAAGAGATGGAAAAATCAATCGTTAGCTTTATATGGAAAGGGAAGAAACCCCAGATAAGTAAAGCACTACTGAAGAAGAAGAATAAAGGAGGAGGACTCACACTACCTGACCTCAAAACCTACTATACAGCTACAGTAGTCAAAACAGCCTGGTACTGGTACGACGACAGATACATTGACCAATGGAACAGAATTGAGAACCCAGATGTAAATCCATCCACCTACGGTCACCTGATCTTCGACAAGGGCCCAAAGTCCATCAAATGGGGAAAAGACAGTCTTTTTAACAAATGGTGCTGGCAAAACTGGATATCCATCTGCAAAAAAATGAAACAGGACTCATACCTCACACCATATACAAAAACTAATTCAAAATGCATCAAAGACCTAAATATAAAGTGAAAAACTAAAAAGTTCATAGAAGAAAAAATAGGACCAAAGCTACAGGCCCTAATATACAGCATTAACAGGATACTAACCATAACCATCAACACACAAACCCCAGAAGATAAACTAGATAACTGGAATCGTCTAAAAATCAAACACCTATGCTCTTCAAAAGACTTCACCAAAAGAGTAAACAGAGAACCTACACTGGGAAAAAATTTTTGGACAGTACAAGTCAGACAAAGGTCTAATCTCCATAATCTACAAGAAAATCCAGCACCTCTACAACAAAAAGACAAATAATCCTATTAAAAAATGGGCAAAGGAAATGAACAGACACCTCACCAAAGAAGACACTCAAGTGGCCAACAGACACATGAGGAAATGCTCCCGTCCACTAGCCATTAGAGAAATGCAAATTAAAACCACAATGAGATACCATCTCACCCCAGCATTACTGGCACGAATCAAAAACACTGGAAAAAACAAATGCTGGAGACGTTGCGGGCAGATCAAAACTCTTATGCACTTCTGGTGGGAATGCTAAATGATACAACCATCTTGGAAAATGATATGGAGCTTCCTCAGAAAGCTAGAAATAGAAATACCATACGATCCAGCAATCCCACTCCTAGGAATATATCCTAGAGAAATAAGAGCCGTCACACGAATAGATATATGCACACCCATGTTCATGGCAGCATTGTTCACAACAGCAAAAAGATGGAAACAACCCAGATGCCCATCAACAGATGAATGGATAAACAAACTATGGTGTATACACACAATGGAGTACTATGCAACGATAAAAAACAATGATGAATCTGTGAAGCATCTCATAACATGAATGAAACTGGAGGACATTGTGCTGAGTGAAA
Source organism: Dugong dugon (assembly GCA_030035585.1). Taxonomy (NCBI): domain Eukaryota; kingdom Metazoa; phylum Chordata; class Mammalia; order Sirenia; family Dugongidae; genus Dugong; species Dugong dugon. The sequence continues at coordinate 99,854,985 of CM057462.1, forward strand.
TGAGTCAATCACAAAAGGACAAATATTGTATGAGACCTCTACTGTAAAAACTTATGAAAAAGTTTACACACAAAAAGAAACAATCTTTTTTGGTTACCAGGGATGGGAGGGGTGGGGGGGAATACTAAATAGACAACAGATAAGTGGTATCTTTGGTGAAGGGTGAGAGTACACAGTACGGGGGAAGCCAGCAACTTGTACAAGGAAAGGTCATGGAAGCTCCATAGACACATCCAAACTCCCTGAGGGAGTGAATTGCTGGGCAGAGGACTGTGGGGACCATGGTCTCGGGGAACATCTAGCTCAACTGGCATAACGCAGTTTATAAAGACAATGTTCTACATTCTACCTTGGTGAGTAGCGTCTGGGGTCTTAAATGCCTGTGAGCAGCCATCTAAGATACTCCACTGGTCTCACCCCTTCGGGAGCAAGGGAGAATGAAGAGAACAGGATACAAGGAAAAGATTAGTCCAAAGGACTAATGGACCACAGCTACCACGGCCTCTACCAGACTGAGTCCAGGACAGCTAGATGGTGCCTGGCTACCACCACTGACTGCTCTGACAGGGATCACAACAGAGGGCTCTGAACAGAGCTGGAGAAGGATGTAGAACAAAACTCCAACACACAAAAAAGAGACCTGATTTACTGGCCTGAAAGAGACTGGAGAAACCCCGAGAGTATGGCCCCCAGACACCCTTTTAGTTCAGTGGTGAAGTCACTTCCAAGGTTCACCGTTCAGCCGGGGATTGGACAGCCCCATAAAACAACGGCACTAATGAGGCACAGCAGTCCAGGGACAAAGACTAGAAGGCAGGTGAAAGGAAAGCTGGTGATAGGGAGCCCAAGCTTGAGTAAGGACAGTGTTGACATGTAGTAGGGTTAACCAGTGTCATAGGACATGTGTACTAACTGTTTAATGAGTAACTATTTTGTTCTGTAAACTTTCATCTAAAGTGAGAATAGCAGCACAACTGGAAGAACGTAATTGATGTCACTGAATTGTGCATGTACAAATGTTTGAAATGGTGTATCTTTGGCTAGATATATTTTCACCAAAAAAAAAAAAAAAAAGCCCAAGGGACAGGGTTGACATGTCATGGGGTTTGTTAACCAATGTCATAGAACAATATGGTACTGACTGTTTAATGAGAAACTATTTGTTCTGTAAACCTTCACCTAAAGTACAATAAAAAAATAAAATAAACAAAAAAAAAATCAGGAAGTATCAGTCCTCCTCATTTGTTGTTTTTCAACATTGCTATAGCTATTTGAAGCCTCTTTCCATTCCATATAAAGCTGAGGACTGGTTTTTCCATTTCTGTAAAGAAGGCTATTGGAATTTTGATCAGGATGGTGTTGAATCTGTAGATCACTTTGGGTAATACTGACATATTAACAATATTAAGTCTTCCAATCCATGAACATGGAACATCTTTCCACTTATTTAAGTCTTCTTTAATCTCTTTCAGTAGTTTATAATTTTCATTGTATAAATTCTTTACGTCCCTCTTTAGGTTTAATCCTAGGTATTTTATTCTCTTAGGTGTTATTGTAAATGGAATTGCTTCCCTAATTTTCCTTTCAGATTTCTCATTGCTTGTGTATAGAAACCCAACTTATTTTTTCTTTGTTGACCTTGTACCCTCCAACTTTGCTAAATTCCTCTATTAGCTCTAAAACTTTTCTTGCAGACTCTTAGAGGTTTTCTATATATAGGATCATATCATCTGTGAACAGATATAATTTTACTTCTTTTGCAATCTGGACACGTTTTATTTCTTTTTCTTGTCTTACTGCTCTCACTAAGATTTCTAATACAATATTGAATAGAAGTGGTAAGATTGGGCACCCTTGTCTTACTCTCAACTTCAAGGGGGACGCTCTCAGTCTTACTTCATTAAGTATAATGTTGGCTTTTTATATATGCCCTGGATCATACTGAAGAATTTCCCTTCTATTCCGATCTTCCTTAAGAGTTTTCATCAAGAAAGCGTGTTGGATTTTATCAAATGCTTTTTATGCATCCACAGAGATGACCACGTTTACCTTTGTTCTACTGATGTGGTATATTACATTGTTTGCTTTTCTACTGTTGAACCATCCCTGCATTCCTGGAATAAATCCCACTTGGTCACAGTGTATGACTATTTTAATATGCTGTTGAACTCTATTCACTAGTATTTTGTTGAGGATTTTTGTACCTATACCATAAGATACTGGCCTGTAGTTTTCTTTTCTTGTGTTGTCTTTGTCTGATTTTGGTACCACTGTTATGTTTGCCTCACAGAATGAATTAGGGAGTGTTCCTTCCTTCTCTATCTTTTGAAAGAGTTTAAATAGTATTGGTGTCAATCCTTTTCTAAATGTTTAGAAAGAATTCTTGATTCTTTCCACATCTTCTCTCCCCTAGAATTTGTAGATGTAGCAGTAACCTGTATTCTAATATCGGAGAGGTATGAGACTAAACTGATATTGATTTGTTTAATAACAACCTAAGTTTTTTACTTGTATATGCATAGGATTCTTCATTAAAGTTTAAAATATCACCAAGATACACAGGATTTGTTTTCTTTAATTTTCTTTGGAACACATATGAGCTCTTTAGACTTCTGGGATCAGATCTAATTTTAGATCAAGTATGTATTGCTCTTTTATAGCTTTGAGTATTGCCTCTGATCCATTTGTTATGTTTTATCCTCTGGAAATAATATTCATAAATTGAAATCTCTAGAAATACCATATATTTTATGCATGCCTCCCGCGTTTGTCTGCCGGCCGTGCCCTCCCCCCACGAAGTATTTTCATAAGTGTGCTATGCTAAAAACATTTTTAAAGCAAAACGTGGAAGGGAACTGGCATGGCAGTGCTTGTGAGGGTGCCTCATGGGGGGAGGGAATGGCCGGTAAACAAATGCAGAAGGTGCACATTATATGCACAAAAATACAGTAGTACGTATTTATATTTTGTCTTTCATCCTTTTCATGTTTCTCCTTTTCCTCTACATTGTTTTCAAATGTTTCCTACATAATTCATTCAATTTTCTACACTGCCAAGACTTTACTTACTCCATTTAATTTTAATTCTTTAATGAAGTGACTACATTTTTTTTTCCAACAGGCTTTTCTGATTTTGGCCTTTTTTTTCACAGCATCCAGTAACAGTTCTAGAGATGCAAATTGCTTTTGTATATCACCGATTAAAGAAAAAGGCAATTACTTTCTAAACTTTTCTTCAATTTCCTGCAGTATTCTTCAGAGTATCTTTAGAATACCATGTCCCTGCTCTTAACAACGAATTATCTTTCAGATATCCAAATGTACTTTTTTTTCCTGCTTATTCATCCTGGAATGAAGATGTACCCAGGCTTAATATGGAAAAATACAAGAGTGCTTGTGGTGCAGCGGTTAAACACTCGGTTGCTAACTGAAAGGTCAGTAGTTCGAACCCAGCAGCCTCTTCATCAGAGAAATACGTGGTAGTCTGCTTCCGCAAAGATTTACGGCCTTGGAAACCCTATGAGGCAGTTCTACTCTGTCCTATAGGGTCATTATGAGTCGAAATCAACTCAGTGGCAACAAGTTTGGTATGAGTTTGAGTATGGAAAAATAACCAAGACAGGAAGATTGCCCTGTTTCTTCTTAACTCATTCAAGTCCTAGTAGAAGCCTCCTCTAAACTCTGAAGTTAAAGGAACAAGCTGATACTTACAGCACTTTCCTGTGAGACTCTATTCTAATACTATAGACAAAATAAAGATGATCAAACAGCTGGAGGAGGGGGAAGTTGCTGCATGGAAATCAAAGCTAAGGGGAGTGAAACTGCAAAACTTATATTCTAAAAACTACAAAACCTTGCTGAAATAAATTAAATAACGCTTAAAGACATCCCAAAGTTCATGGATCAGAAACTTAAATAATATTAAGACAACCAAAATCTGTTGCCATTGAGTTGATTCCAATTAATGGAGACCCCATGTGTTACAGAATAAAACTGTCCCACAGGGTTTTCTTGGCTGTGATCTTTATGGAGCAGATCGCCAGGCCTTTCTTCCGTGGCACCGCTGAGTGTATTCAAACTGCCAACTTTTACATTAGTAGTTGAGTGCAAACTGTTTGTGCCATGCAGGGACCTTGTTAAGATGACAATACTCCCTAAATTGATCTACAAAGTCAATACAATCTCTATCAAAATCCCAGCTGGCTTTTTTGCAGAAACTAACAAGTTGATCTTAAAATTCATTTTGAAAATTCATAGGATCTAGAATATCCACAACAATCTTTAAAAAGAACAAAGTTGGAGGAGTCACACTTCCCAATTTCAAAACTTACCAGAAAGCTACAATAACCAAGACAGTGTGTACTGGCATAAGGCCAGGCATACAGATCAACTGAACTGAGAGTCCAAAAATGGTTTAGCAGTTCCTTGGGTTAAACACAGAGTTACCATATGACCTAGTAATTCCATTCCTAAGTATATATCCAAGAGAAATGAAAACATATGTCCACACAAAAACTTGTACATGACTGTTCATAGCAGCATTATTCATAAGAGCCAAAATGTGGAAACAACTCAAATGTCCATCAACTGATGCAAGGATAAAATGTGGTACATCTATGTAATGGAGTTATTATGTGGCAATAAAAAAGAATGAAGTACTGATATATGCTGCCACATGGATAAACCTTGAAAACGTTACACTAAGTGAAAGAAGCCAGACACAAAGGATCACATTTTCTATGATTCCATTTATATGAAATGTCCAGAATAAGTAAATCTATAGATACAGAAAGTAGATTAGTAGTTACCTAGGGATTGGGGCGGGGGGGGGGGGGGTGATGGGGTGAAGGGGTTGGAGACAAGTGGTTTCTTTTTAGGGTGATGAAAATATTCTAAAACTGATGGTGGTGCTAGTTGCACAATTCTGTGAATATACTAAAAACCACCAAATTGTACACTTTAAATGTGTGAACTGTATGGTATATGAATTGTATCTCAATAAAGTTGCTAAAAAATAAGTAAAAGATATGAGGGATGAGTGAGTAGGTAAGGTTGTTGAAACTGAAGTAAAAATTTATTCATGCTCTTGATGATTTTAAAAGCAAAAGTGCTCCTTACAAAAGGCCTTTTTGCTAGTCCTCTTTATGCCCTAACAATCAACCTCCCAGGTGAGTTCAGCTCTGGAGTCAAATAAGCTTTCCTGCCCACTTGCTTCTTTGGTTGGTATGGATTTTTCTATTTCAAATAGGGTACTAGAAATAGCTTTATTTTTTTTTTTTTTACCAGTTACCAAAGTTCTAATGATACCAATAATAAGGCAAAAGGAAAGGGTAAACTTGCTGTAGGACACAAACTTGCTCATGCCATCGTTTCTCATTCTCTAATTCAGGGATCTACATACAACATAAAGTTTTGTTAGAATGGCCACTCTCATTCATTCATATATTGTTTACACCTGCTTATACGCAACAGATGGTATCGCCTGCAAACCTAAAAATATTTACTATCATGCCCTTTAATTAAACGTTGCAGACCCACGCTCTAAGGAGTATGGGTTTCATGTCATATTATCTTGTCTTGAAGGAAGAACCTGTCAGTCATCAATAAAGTTCCTATATATAATTACATTGTATTACTATTATTAAAAATGTTCATAATCTAGTTTACTTAATTCTAGAGTCATTATAGTATTTCAACATAAAGTTAGAAAAGGAGCTTGTAGGTTCTGTTATTTCTCTTCCATCTTACCCCAAAATAAAATCCATTCATTCATTTATTTTCATTCACAGATATTATGCTAGGCATAGCACTAAACCAAAACCCATTGCCATCGAGTCAGTTCCAACTCACAGCAACCTATAGGACACAGCAGAACTTCCCTACAGGGTTTCCAAGGCTGTAATCCTTACAGAAGCAGACTGCCACATCGTTCCCCCGTGGAGCGGCTGGTGGGTTCAAACCACCAACCTTTCGGTTAGCAGACAAATGCTGGACCACCAGGACTCCTCACCACATGGCAGCCTTCCTGAAAAATATTATTCAAAGTATCCCCCATATCGTAAGAGATGAATTTAACTCAGGAAAGGAGAAGTTGTGATACAAAAGGGCTGACAGTGAACATGGAAACTAGTTAAATATGTCAGAAATAAATCCAATAATCATAACAAATATGGTTATAATCTTTAGAGCAAATTTTTAAAAAAAAGCATTTTTTTGCCTCAACTTTTGAAAGGCATTTATTATATAAAGAAATTTCTTAGAAATAGATGAAGACTTTTAACCACTGATTAAATTGGTTAAACAGAAATGTGGGTATACAAAAGAAATAAAAGCACCGACTTCCTTTTGCAAAAGAAGAATCAAAAGTATATTTTATTTTTTACTTTAATTGATAAACATGGGTTTGATAAATAGCAGCTTGTGGGTTTGAACTGTCGACCTTTCAGTTCACAGCCGAGCGCTTAACCATTGTGCAACCAGGGATCCTTATCCTGCATTATTTAAGTCTATTTAGAAAAAAAAAAAGTTGTCATCAAGTTGATTCTGACTCATGGCAATTCCATGTGTTTGAGTAGAACTGTATTCCAGTGTTTCCAATGCCTCAAATCTTATGGAAGTAGACTGTCAGGCCTTTCTTCCAAAGTGTCACTGAGTGAATTCAAACCACGAACCTTTCAGGCAGTCATACCATATATTTGTTTGTTTACTATGTCTCCTTACCATTAGAATATAAGCTCCATGAGAGCAGGGACTTGGTCCATTTTGTTCACTGCTATAACTCAGCACCTAAGCGTCTATCACATATTAGAAGCTTAGTAAATATCTATTAAACGAATGAATGAACAAAACCATACAGTACCTGGAGAACGGTGTCAAAATTTGTTTTTACTCCCCAGAAAGCATTTCACCCAAGGACAATGAAGGTTTCCACATGATACCCTATGAGAGCCAGCCAAAAGACATATATGTATAAGAGGATATGCACCACTTCATGGATGGTTTTACAGTATTCAGTGCCCTGCTGAATAAGAGAGAACAGGCTATTAACAAGTCTGACAGATATCTACAGCCAAGAATCCAAATGCATTGAACTGAGCAATATCACCAGCAGACTGAAAGTGACTCATAGGAAAGTCAGCTAAACCTAACCCTTTAGTAGACAGAGATAGTATGAACTCAAGCATCAGATAAAACCTTAATCGAAATCGTATCTAAACCTCAAAAACAAGCAAGGCTTCTGTTAGAAGGTGAGAACAAGATATTGATATTGTTATTATTATTGTATCATCCTTCGTGTTTAATAAAATATTTTCAAGTTCATTTTACCATTTGAGAGACCATAAGGTCCCAAGAGGTAGATATTAGTATATCTACTTATTTCAGACTCATCTGTCAGTTTGTCGTACTGTGGTGGTCTTGCATGTTGCTGTGATCCTGGAAGCTACGCCACCAGTATTTCAAATACCAGCAGGGTCACCCATGGTGGACGGGTTTCAGCGGAGCTTCCAGGCTAAGACTAGGAAGAAGGACATGGCAATCTACTTCTGAAAAAACTGGCCAGTGAAAACCTTATGAACAGCAGTAGAACACCACCTGATACAGTACCAGAAAACGAGCCCTTCAGGTTGGAAGGCACTCAAAATACAACTAGGGACGAGCTGCCCCTTCAGAGTAGAGTTGACCTTAATGACATGGATGGAGTTTAGTTTTCAGGGCCTTCGTTTGCTGATGTGGCACGACTCAAAATGAGAAGAAACAGCTACAAACATCCATTAATAATGAGAACGTGGAATGTACGAAGTATGAATCCAGGAAAATTGGAAGTCATCAAAAACGAAATGGAATGAATAAAGATCGAGATCCTAGGCATTAGTGAGCTGAAATGGACTGGTATTGGCCATTCTGAATCAGACAATCATGTGGTCTATTATGCTGGGAATGACAAATCTAAGAGTTATGGCGTCACATTCAACACCAAAAAAAGAACATTTCAAGATCTATCTTGAAGTACAGTGACGTCAATGATAGGATAATATCCATACACCTACAAGGATGACCAATTAATGCAACTATTATTCAAATTTATGCACCAACTGCTAATGTGAAAAATGAAGAAATTGAAGATTTGTACCAACTTCTGCAGTCTGACATTGATCAAACATGCAATCAAGATGCACTGATAATTACTGGTGACTGAATGCAAAAGTTGGAAACAAAGAAGAAGGATCAGTAGTTGGAAACTATGGCCCTGGTGATAGAAATGATGCTGCAGATCGCATGATAGAATTTTGGAAGACCAATGACTTATTCACTGCAAATACCCTTTTTCAACAACGTAAATGGGGACTATACATGTGGACCTCACCGGATGGAATACACAGGAATCAAATCGACTACTTCTGTGGAAAGAGACGATGTGAAGCTCAATATCATCATTCAGAACAAGGCCAGGGGCCAACTGCAGAACTGACCTCTAACTGCTCATATGCAAGTTCAACTGAAGCAAAACAAAATTAAAACAAGTCCACAAGAGCCAAAATATGACCTGAGTATATCCTTGCTGAATTTAGAGACCATCTCAAGGCAGCCTCGGTGCACTGAACACTAATGATCAAAGCGTCGTGGGATGACATGAAGGACATCATACATGAAGTAAAAGGTTCTTAAAAAGACAGGAAGGATACCTCCGAGGTGCACTGTTCAGCCTGGGAGTGGACAGCCCCGTAAAATCAAATGAGACTAATGAGGTACAGGAGTCCAGTGACAAGGGCCAGAAAGCAGAAGGGGACAACAAAGCTGGTGATAGGGAACCCAAGGTTGAGTAAGGATACTGTTGAAGTGTTGTGAGAGTGTTAACCATTGTCATAGGGCAACATTTGTAGTAACTGTTAAATGAGAAACTATTTTGTTCTGTAAGCCTTCATCTTAAGTGAGAATAACAGCACAACTGGAAGAGCGTAGTCAATGTTACTGAACGGTGCATGTAGAAATTTTTGAAATGGTGTATCTTTGGCTATGTGTATTTTCACCAAAAAAAAAAGGTTGAGAAGTTACAGGGTTGATATGTTGTGGCGTTGTTAACCAATGTCATAAAACAACATGTATACTTCTGTTTCATGAGAAACTATTTGTTCTGTAAGCCTTCACCTGAAGTACAATTAAAAAAAAAAAAAAGACAGGAAGGAAAGAAAAGGCCAAAATGGATGTCAGAAGAGACTCTGAAACTTGCTCTTGAATGCAGAGTAGCTAAAGTGAATGGAAGAAATGATGAAGTAAAAGAGCTGAATAGATTTCAAAGGCTGCAATGAGTAGACAACGTAAAGTATTATAATTAAATGTGCAAAGACCTGAAGTTAGAAAACCAAAAGGGAAGAAAATGCTTAGCATGTCTCAAGCTGAAAGAATTGAAGAAAAAATTCAAGCCTCCAGTTGCAATACTGGAGAACAATATGGGCAAAATAGTGAATGATGCAGGAAATATCAAAAGAAGATGAAAGGAATGCAGAGTCACAGTACCAAAAAGAACTGGTCAACATTCTACCATTTCAGGAGGTAGCATATGATCAAGAACCAGTGGTACTGAAGGAAGAAGTCCAAGCTGCACTGAAGACACTGGCCAAAAACAAGGCTACAACTAAATACCAATAGAGATGTTTCAACAAACAGATACAACGCTGGAAGCGCTCATTCATCTATGTAAAGAAATTTGGAAGACATCTACCTGGCTAACCAACTGGAAGAGATCCACGTGTGTATCCATTCCAAACAAAGATGATCCAACAGAATGCAGAAACTATCGAACAATACCCTTAATATAACACACAAATAAAATGTTGCTGAAGATAATTCAAAAACAGTTACAGCAGTACATCAACAGGGAACTGCCAGAAACTCAAGCTGGGTTCAGAAGAGGACACAGAACAAGGGCTATCATTGCTGATGTCAGATTACTCTTAGCTGAAAGCAGAGAATACCAGGAAGATATTTACCTGTGTCTTATTGACTATGCAAAGGCATTTGACTGTGTAGAACATAACAAATTATGGGTAACACTGCGAAGAATCAGAATTTCTGAACACTTAATTGTGCTCATGAGGAACCTGCACATAGATCAAGAGGGACTTGTTCGAACAGAACAAGGGGATACTGTGTGGTTTAAAGTCAGGAAAGGTGTGCCTCAGGGTTGTATCCTCTCACCATACTTACTCAATCTGTATGCTAAGCAAACAATCCAAGACGCTGAACTATGTGAAGAAGAATGTGGCATCAGGATTGGAGGGAGACTCATTAACAACCTGCAATATGCAGATGACACAACCTTGCTTGCTGAAAGCAGAAAGGACTTGAAGCACTTACTGATGAAGATCAAAGACTACAGCCCTCAGTATGGGTCACACCTGAACATACAGAAAACAAAAATCCTCACAACTGGACCAATAAGCAATATCATGATAAACGGAAAAAATATTAAAGTTGTCAAGGATTTCATTTTACTTGGATCCAAAAATCAACGCCCACGGAAGTAGCAGTCAAGAAATCAAATGACACATTGCATTGCGCAAACTTGCTGCAAAAGACCTCTTTAACGTGTTAAAAATAAAGTTGTCACTTCAAGGACTATGGTGTGCCTGACCCAAGCTATGATGTTTTCAACTGCCTCGTATGCACACAAAAGCTGGACAGTGAATAAGGAAAACCTAAGAACTGATGCCTTTGAATTACGGTGTTGGCGAAGAATATCAAACATACCATGGATGAGCAGTAGAACTGACAAATCTGTTTTGGAAGAAGTACAGTCAGAATGCTCCTTAGAAGTGAGGACAGCGAGACTTTGTCTCATATACTTTGGACATGTCATCAGGAGGGAGTAGTACCTGAAGAAGGACCTCATGCTTGGTAAAGTAGAGGGTCAGGGAGAAAGAGGAAGACCTTCAAGAGGATAGACTGACACAGTGCTGCAACAATGGGATCAAACATAGCAACAACTGTGAGGATGTGGCTGGACCACGCAATAAATCGTTCTGTTGTACACAGGGTCGCTATGAGACAGAACCTACTCAATGGCACCTAAGAACAACAACACTCATTTCACAAGTAAATACTATAATATCATAATAAATCCATTTGTAGAGAAGCATGGTGTCAAATTCAGATCTCATTACAAATACAGAAATGGCATTTTAGTTTTGCCGATGACCTTTGGGATTGCAACAAGAGTAACAGGCTCAACAGATGAAAATCAACAGTTAAACTTCACATAACCTGATAAATAAAACCAGTCATAATCCTCAAAGAGTTAGAAAAATGACCTTTTTCTATTTTCCTACCACCATTTTACATACTTTAGTCTTGCTTTAAAACTGATCTCCCACCAAAAACAAAAACTGATCTTCCATCTCTCCCCTATCTGTTCGTCTTATGAATAGGAACGTTTGTCTGGCCAGTTCCCACCCCAGTTTTCAACTGCGCTTATTTTCTATGACCCAAAGCATCTTGACAACCACATTGTACTTTGTATTAATGTGGAGTGCCCGTGACTTCATAATGATATTAACTTGGGGCAGGCCATATTGCCTAGAACTCAATTCTCAAGTGAGTCCTTCAGAATTATATTGCCTGAGGATGCCCAAGACCCACCATCATCAGTAACAACCCTTTTCTGCTGTCTTTCTGCCGAAGTGGGAAGGTCAGAATTTCTACTCCAATTTTAGCTCACTGCAGGAAAGGGGAGAAGAGGACCCCTTCTTCTTATGAGGCAGTTCTGCAAATGTGTTTACATTTCAATATTGTAATAGTGGGTCAAGTTCTATAGTGCTAACGACTACACCGCCACTTAACTGAAGGACAGTCCTACTCTGTTGGAGATACACATGGAGGAAAAAAGAAGAGAAAGAAGGAAGATCACATTCATACAGTCATGAAGATCAACTGAATCAACCCTGGTAGACCAATGGAGTGAGATATCTTCTATCACCAGATCACCCCGTAAAGGTGCATAATACATGTTAATTGATTATCTTGGTCCTCTAGATACCACTTATTTCCCAAGGAAAACTGAAGTCAGCCTTTCAAAAACAAAGTTCTGAAAGATGACAAAATATGAAGAAAACAAATATAAAACTACTAATGCTCTTCCAAAGTTTAACCATCATTTTAACTCTCTCCTGGCTAAAACTCTTCAGTGGAAGCTTAATTAAAAATTGTTTTTCCTATGCAGAGTTTAGCTTTATATCTGTCTCTTCTCAAACAGAACTATTATGTAACAATTATGTATTATGTATTCCTTGTAACAATTATCATGAAGATTTTAGTGACAAAACAGTAAGTAGAGAAAATAATATCAAAAGTTAAAAGATGTATACTGAGTAAGTCAAAATAAATATACCACATGGTCGCCACAGATTAATCTATTTCCTCAATTATTAGATGTATGTTTTCAATCTTTTTGAAATTAAGACGTCTTAAAATCTCTATCTGAAGAAATCTGCCAGCCACCTGGCACAGATATTATAAATATTAACCATTTCATGTCACTTCATTGAGTCATCTGCATTGGCAGGAATACTCTCCACTGAATTTAACTTAAATTTGAAATCTCTAATCATTTTAAGAAATAGCTTCAAGAAGTTTCAGTAAAAATGAAAAAGTAACTACATATGCAGAAGATGGCTTGTTACATGCCAGGCAATGTAATCAAAGGCAGTAGAAACTACCAAATCTTTCAGAATAGATCAGAAATTTTTTACATCTAAGAAAGACTGGTTTGAGCAATTCATACATCAAGAAGGAGTATCATCACTCCAGCACCTAAAAGCTTCTAACTAATGTCCAAAGGATGCTATTTAACTTCTAAGGATATTTAACTCAATTAAGGAAAAAAACAAATTACAAGACTAACAAATAGAAAGTGCAGTTAAAAACCAACACTGTTTTATATGCTTCATAACCATACTCAATCCTAAAATAAAAATAATTAGTACCAATTATTAAAAAATGGCATGTCATCATGATGCCTAACCACCAACAGCAAACTGATTCATAAAAAAACTTTTATATTATGAATATGAAAAAAAGGTTTAGACTCAAACTTCAATTACTAAACTAAAGGGGAAAAAAAGGTACATAACTAAAGATGTATTAAAGATACAAAGCTTAATAAACCTGTGTGCATTTTATGTAATATTCCCTTTTCACCATCCAAAGAAAATTGGTTATTAAATAAACAATGAATCACAATCATTTGGTATACGTGAACATAGTAAATACATGTTATACCAGGCTCTTAACGTATTTAAATTACATTTCGGGAGGTGTGTTTGCACCCAGGATACACCACTTCTCAAAATAACTGATGATGGAAAAAAAGAAATTCCTACTCATGAAAGAAAAAGCTCTATCCTTGCTCCTATTCAACTGAAATCAATAATTGGCAAACACATACACAGATTTGTCAAGTCAGAGATCACTGAAAACTGAAAGAGCTAGTGAACAGTGAATTTAATAGTAGCCAAATTAGGATTCAATAAATTCTCAAGGTAGGTGAAACGAAAGATTAAAATTCAACAAGATAAAATTTACTAAATGTAAAGTCCTGTTTTGAAAAATAGTTTACAATAGGTTAAAAAATAAATGCAAAAAGGGATAGAATGGAAAGACAATCTATCATTTGAGAAAAAAATATGAAAACATTAGCATTCTCTTGCGCTGTTTTATTAAATGTGTGCTACTTTACATAAATGAAGATAGTGTCCTTGTTGTCTTTGCTTATGAAGCTACTGTACAGCTTGAGCCCTAAGGTTAGTTCTGGACACATCCAACAAAGCAAAGAATTGACAAACGTAAGAATTTTACTGAAAGGAGATTAAGATTTTCATATTCTTTATTTAACACACTATCTAGTACTTACTATGCTCTCCAAAACATTCTAAGCACTTTATAAACCATGTCATATGAAGAATGGATATGGAAGTTAGAAATGTTTAATTTGGAGATAAGCGGAACATGCTAGCTCTTGTAAAATATCTAAGGGACTATTATGTGGACTATGTAGCCCACTTATTCATGCCATTACATAAAACAGAAATAGAACAAAAAAGAGTGTGAGATTCAGGGTCTATAGAAAATTGATAGCTGTTCAATGACAGAATCTCTCTACAAGGCTAATGTAAGGACTAGTAAGAAAATACATATAAAAGAACCTTGTTTTCTGTAAATCATCATATATACAACATTAGAATTGACCTCCTCGCAATAAAGTAGTTCCTTATCAGTAGAAATATTCACAAAGACGCTGATCATGGACTCTGGAGTCCCAGCCATTATTCAAGTCCTAGTTTGGCCACTTATACTAAATATACAACTTTAGCAAAGTTTCCTTGTCTCTGGGCTTTACTTTCTTTGCCTTTAATGAAGATGACTAAAAAGCACCTGCTTTGCAGGGCTGTTGCAAGCATTAAATGGGATAATGTATATAAACACTTAGCATAATGCAACACATTCAATAAATTATATCTATAATGATACCTCACGGGAGAAGGATGTAGCAGTCTGCTTCTTTAAAGATTACAGCCTTGGAAACCCTATGGGGCAGTTCTAGTCTGTCCTTTAGAGTCACTATGAGTCAGAATTGACTTGAGGGCAATGAGTTTTGTTTTTTTTTGTTTAGGTATAATGACACATCATCATGCTATAGAAAGAATTTCTACAGTGAATATAAAACTATGTGATATGATGTGGTATGATTACATGGCTGTTACGTACCTGTATGAGTGTATGATTCTGCTGTGAACCTAGCAAGTTACAACAATCCAAATATAATATGTAACCTGCTTGTGTTTGTAAAACTTGTGTCTTTGGTAATTTGAAAGGAAAAATATCCTAAAAAATCTAAATAAAGCATCCAAGTTAGTAAAATATCAGGAGTAAAAGTAATGTTATGGGGAAAATATGAAGCTATGGGGGAGAAAAACAAACCAAACCCACTGCTGTCGAGTTGAGTCTCATAGAGACCCTACAGTACAGAGTAGAACTGCCCCACAGGGTTTCCAAGGATGTAAATCTTTATGGAAGCAGACTGCCACATCTTTCTCCCACAAGCGGCTGGTATGTTCAAACCACTGACCTTTTGGTTAACAGTCGACTGGTTTAACCACTGTGCCACCAGGGCACCTATAGGGGGAAAACCAAAAAAACCAAACCCACTGCCATCCAGTCGATTCTGACTCATAGCAATTCTACAAGACAGAGAAGAACTGCCCCATAGGGTTTCCAAGGAGCTGGCTGATGAATTGGAAATGCTGACCTTTTTGGTTAGCAACCAAGCTCTTAACCACTGCGCCACCAGGGCTCCTATAGGAGAAAAGAGGAGACTAAAGAAGCAGCACATGCAACAGAAACTATTCTTCACAGGAGACTTCTCTGTAGGAGAGGAGAATATATACTGACGGGGAAAACCCAATTACACTTTCCACATGTATGTGAACCACTGGCTACATTCATGAGAAATATCAGCAATATAAGGGCAGCTAAATACAACGTAAACATTTGGTACATCACAGTCATTTAAACAAGTGAATTTCAGAGAACTGAGAATATTTAAGATTCTAATTACATTGAACAGAATTTCTTCTTTAACACATGTATTCCATGGATTAACAAACATGGAAAGCCCTTTAATCCTGCAATTCAGCACCTTCTGCAATCAGCCAAGAAAATCAGTTCTAACCTACTTTCCCATTAGTACTTTGTCAGTCATATTCACTCATCTCATCTTTTAAAGGGAGTTACTCTCAAAAGGAGCATTTTGTCTGTTTTCAGGGATATTTCAAGGTAATATAACTCTACATTTTAAAGGCAATGGGCATAAAATAAAATATATAGCTACTATGCAGACAAAATGGAAAAACTTCCTAATAACTGACTAATAACCGGAGGCTACAACCCACGTCCCATTGACGACTGCTTCTCAAAGGTTAGAATATAATTACCAACAATAAATGTTATTCTTATTACGACAAAAGTAGATGCTGAAACAAATTAAAAGTAGATGAAAAATTGTGTGGAGCTTTGAGGAACTTTGGAGGGAATAACAATAAACGGCAGGTATTACAATTATTACAATATCGTAAATTCAGAAAACAGGCGTAGTTGTTAAATAATTATATAACCAATAAGAACCTTACTCAATTTATAAATTTCAATTTCTGTCCTAATTTTGTATAAGAAGAACCTAGAATCCAAGGGAATTAAGGGAGCTTACTCCACAGGCAAGTATTTCAAGCAATGTTTTTACATCATTTTGAACACAGAGTTTTAAATGAATGTATACAATAATTATGTTAGAAAGTACAGCTATCAACAATATCTGTCAACTACTCAGTTTAACATGGCCTATTAAATATTGAAAATAAGTTGTATATTCAAATTAATTTTCATTAATTAATAAGTTTACTGTTTCTTAAAAGCCAACTTGATCAGGTTATTAGAACCAGAGAAAAAAATCAGCTTATAAGATAACGCAAAAAAGCAAAAAGTAGAAACATAGTCCTTCAATAACAAATACTATACTTTATCATACAGATTATGAAGTTACTATCTATAGTCATAGTCATCAAGACATTACTACTAGCAATTAACTACCCAAAACAAGCAAAAACTCAAAACTCTACTTCAACGAAAATTTAGCTACTCAGAAATCACTTTAGTTGTCCTAGATATCAAACGCCAACAAACTTCTACTGTGCGTCTTTCAGAAATCGAAGCATCCTATAATTCACCTTAAATGAAAATTGTAGGCACTTTGTATCAACCTAAGTTTCCTGCAAGCAAAGAAACAGACAACCTGATGGCAGGTAGAATTCACAACCAGTTGCAGTCATGTTGGGATCTGAGCCTGAGTAATGAAGGAAAGAGGACAATGTATGTATTCAAAATTAAAGATCCCTGGGTGGGAGGAAGGACATGAAGATAAACAGTTCAATAGACAAAGGAAGAAAGCTAAGTTGGAAAAGAAAACCAAAAAACAAAAACAAAAAAAAAAACCCAAACCCATTGCCCTCAAGTCGACTCCGACTATAGCGACCCAAGAGGACAGAGTAGAATTGCCCCGTAGGGTTTCCAAGGAGCGCCTGGTGGATTCGAACCGCTAACCGCAGCCATAGCTCTTAATCCCTATGCCACCAGGGTTTCTATGGTTGGATAAGAGGTAAACTAAAATTTCCTACAGTAGAGAATTAGCACATTGAAGGCCTGTCTCAAAGATGTAAACAAAACAGCTGCTCACAGGAAACTTTCAAGTGGACAAGAAGAAAAACATTCCTTTGCACCCACAGGAATCAACCCCCCCAACCACTACCGTGCTATTATTGTATCGGTCAAGATCCGGCATTTGGCCGGATCACGGACAAAGTGAAGGAAAGAAGGGTCTGTTGGAGGGGAACCTAGGATACCAGAGGCCTGGGTGAGCACACACTAGGCTGGAGGAAGGAGAAGTGGAGAGGGGCGAGCTCCTCACCGTGATTATCTTTCTGCCCGATATTGTGAGTCCGGATGAGAGAGGACAACCTCCTCACATCCCCCTTGAAGACGCACTCGTGCACTGGGTAGTGTGCGGGACAACCACCTCCATCTGCGACGACAGCAATGGAATTGGTGCCCGTTAGAGCAGCCGGAGACTGGGAGGTGGTAGTCAAGGAGGAATTGTGCAGCGGCAAAGCCGGGGCGCCGGGGGGATTGGAGGAGGCCGGAACTGCCTTCAACTGTAGCCGGTGGTGATGGTTACTGAAGATCTTATGACAGGCTTTACCGCCCTTGCCGCCGCCGCCTGTGCCAATCCTGCCTCCCGTAAAGGTGCCGCCGAGGGCAGCCGCCGCTTCCTCATCCCCGGCCTCAAGTAGGTCCCCCTCCTCTTCTTTGCTGGGCTTGTGGTCCCTCCGCAATGAGCGGATTTTCTCCCCGGTCATCGCCTCCGCCAGGGGCCGGGGGAGTATCCGGGAGGCTCGCCGCCGGAGACCAAGCCGGCGCTACGGCGGCACAAGACGATTAGAGCGGCGGCCAGGAGCCTCCAGCGCAGCATGAACTCCCAGAGCGTCCCCTAGCCCGGGACAAACGCATCTCCCAGAGAAAGAAGAGCCGGCTCTCGCCTAGGCACGAAGGGACGCGCGCTCACTGGGTGGAACTACAGCTTCAAGTGCCCCGGACACCAGGATACTAGTCCCTGCAGCCGCCGCCGCCGCCACTACTGCCTCAAACCGAAAAACAGACCACCACCATCTTCTCCTAGATCCTCTCGCGAGAGTTCCGGGGTCGGTTGGGGGGGGCGGTGGTACGGAAACACCGCGATAACTGAGCTGCCGGGCTTCCCACTCTCGCTCCTTCTAGTCCCAGATAGTAACTGACCGCCGGCCCCTCTTAGGCTGTGAGCTTCCGCCCCGAGCTGGAGTTTCCGTTCTAGAAGACAGTTTTAAGTACGAAGATCCAACCCTCCCGGTGCCTGCGTTTCCGGTAGGCGGTCTGAAAGCTTAGGTTGCGTTGGAGATATTCGGTGCACGTTATAAACAGTGATTTAAACCTTCTGGCCTCTGGGCCTCCCAGTGCAGAATGAAGCCACTGCATGCAGGATGTGATGTCACTGAGATTTACGGGACACTCATTCAATAAATATTCACTAAGCATCTACTTCGTGCCATACACTGAGCTAGTAGATTTATAAAAACGCCACCCTTTATTTCAAGCAGTCAGTAGAGGAAAAAAGACAGTCAAACAACTGGGTACCGTATTTAACTGCGCGACCAATGAAGTGGATGCAGGCAGCTAGGTTACACCAAAAAAGGAGGGGAAGGGGTAAATTTTAGTGTTGGGATGTCAGAAAAGTCATTATAGAAGAGTTAAGGGGTTGACCTTGGAAAACGATGGGCTGTTCAGCAGACATGGGGAGAAGAGGGCAGTCAGATATTCTCACTGAATGAATCAATTTCGAGCGAACGTCGGAGTTAAAGATGTGGGGGAGTATGTGCTCACAGAAGGCAAATAATCGTGTGACTGGAGTATCACTGGAGCACTTAATGGCTAACCTCAATCCAGTATTAAATTCTAAAGAAACATAAATCTAACATGCATAAAGCTTGACAAAGTAATTAAAGCTGCAAGGACTGTGGGAGAGAGGGAGGAGTATTTAGCAAAATGTCTTAAAGATCTTCACCCATTTATCTTTCTTAAGGCCCATTTACTAGATAGCTTCTTCGCTCAGATCTCTTCTTTCTTCAAACTTTATCTCCCTCCGCAAAAAGAAAAAAAAAAAAATCTGTGGGAAGTGCCTTCTCTTCATCCTGTCCTGTCACTCAGGTTTTCACCTCCCATCTTCTTCCCAATCTATTCAAATCAATCTTTTGGTCTTTCTTCCTTTCATACTTTCTCAATCTCTTTTTCTTTTGGGTGGATGGGCAAGGGTGAGGGGGCGTCCAATCATGTTCCATCAGCACCAATCAGCACTTTAAATGAACCTTCTCAGAAAGCAGTAATGATTGAACACATGTATACAACATTTTGTTCTTCCACAATGTGTAATATTCATTGTTAACTCTAACTAAGCCAGGCACTGTTCTTGGCACTTTATGTGCTGTTACCTCCTTGCGATAGGTATTATTTTTATATTCACTTGACAGGGAAAAAAACTTGCCCAATGCCTCAAAGCTGGAATGTGGCAAAGACAAGTCTATCTGATTCCAGGGCTAGAGTGATAGGAATGGACCAGTTCATGCAGGACTTCATATGTCATTTTACGTTTAGACTTTATCCTGCAAAAAATGGATAACCTTCTAGGGTTTTTAAGCAAAAGAATAGTATGATGAGATTGGCCTTTTAGAAAAGTCACTAACTCTGGGTATGTATCAAGGATACAAGGAATTACACTAAGAGACTGCTGCATAATTGAATAAAAATAATCAGTGTATTAATATATGCATACAAAAGTCTGGTAGAATATACATCACGTGGAGTTAACAGTGGTTATCTCTGGAAGATGAAATTGCTAAATCACATTCCCTGCTTTGCTGGAATTCGTTTTTACAAACAGTAAGTATTACATTTTATTAAACAGAAAAAAAATAGGTTAATTTTTAAAAGAAATATGCAGTAATTCACGTAAGAGCTAATGAGCAAATGAACCAAATTAGTAAGAGCAGGGCTGGAAAAGGTTTAAGAGTTAATGAGTTCAATTTTGGTAGCGTGAGTTTCAGATTCTTGTTGCTCATCCAGAGGAAGTTAGATGGTATACATTTTGAGTATTTGGAAATGAACCTTAGGAGACAAACATCTGGGTTGAAGCTAGAGTCAGGAGTTATCATTACACATTAATTAATGTTCCAGAAGTGGTTGACTTTCCTGAAGGAAACATGTAGATTGAGAAACCCTGGTGGTGTGGTTAAGTGCTATCTATAGCTGCTAACCAAAAGGTTGTCAGTTTGAATCCTCCAGGTTCTCCTTGGAAGCTCTATGGGGCCGTTCTACTTGACTTGATGGCAACAGGTTTGGTTTTTGGTTTTAGTCTAGAACAAAACCTTGAAAATACCAGTATTTAAAGTATGTATAGAAAGACCAGCCAGCATCCTATTATTAAAAAAAACCTGCACCAAATATTCTACCATTATATCTGTAAAATACCTTATCATGAAATTCAGAATTTAAAGTACCTTGTTAGTGTCTAGAGCCCTGGTGATGCAGTGGTTAAGAGCTTGGCTGCTAACCAAAAGGTTGGCAGTTCGAATCCACCACCTGCTCCTTGGAAACCCTATAGGGCAGTTCTACTCTGTCCTACAGGGTTGCTGTGAGTCAGAATCAACTTGATGGCAACCGATTTGGTTTTTTATTAGTGGCTACCACCCACGCTACAGCTACTAACCAAAAGGTTGGCAGTTCGAATCTACCACGCGCTTGTTGGAAGCCCTATGTGGCAGTTCTACTCTGAGTTGAAATCGACTCCACGGCAACAGGTAATGGGTATACCACCCATGGATGAATTTAGAAACTCCTAAATATGCTCCCAGTAAAATAAAACACCATAGACATAAAGAACAATATCTAGCAAAACATACACCAATTCAACAATTTCTATGAACAATTCAGTGAAATTGATTACATTCTTCAAGTTGTGCAACCATTCTTGGTATCTTTTTCCAAAATATTCCACCACCATTAACATAAACTCACTGCCCCTAAGCTTCTCTGTGTATATTTTCACCAAAATAAATAAATACCAAGGACAAAAAATAATACCTAGCCCTTACTTCAGAATAGACTCAATGGCAACAGGTAAACCCTTACTTTTAAGTGCTTACAGTTTAATAGGGAAAGATGCATAGAAATGTAAGACTGCAATGACTACAATACCAATGTGAAAAATATAAGAAATGAAATGATGTAAGATCCCAATATAGGATATATGAGGAAGTTATTTATTCTATCCAGAAGAAATGGAAGTCAGGTAATGAGGAAATCTTTCTAGAGGAGGTAATAATCTGCACTGAGTTTTAAACCTAGAGCAGTTGGCCGATTGGGCAGGGGAAAAAGACATTATAGGTGGTAATGATAATAACAACAGTAACAATAGCTATCATTTATTGATAGCTTACCATGTGTTGGGCATTGTTCCAAGTACTTTTCAGGAATTATTTGATTTAGTCCCTATTTTATGAATGAGAAAACTGAGACACAAAGGATCATCCGGATAATAAGTAAAGGTACAGAGAATGGTATGTATAAATATAGTATGATATTTGAGAATCATCAGAGCACAGTATCTGACAGGAAAAGTGGAGCAAATGAGGCTTAGGAAGGCAGGAGCTAGATCACAATGAGCAGCTGCAAGAAACTTGTACTGTATATGCTAAGTAATGGAAGTTTGCAACAGATTTCAAATACAGGAGAGACAGAATCCAGCTTAACATCCTACCACATTGCCAAATTCTGTCTTCGATCTAACCTGTTAGCAGTTGCTTATCCTCTCTCATGCCTCCATGCCTTTGCACATACTGTTCCGTATGTCTAGAACTCATTTCCACTTCATCCACCTAGATAACTCCTTCAGTCTGTCAAGGATCTGTTCAAACTGTATCTCTTCTTAGCACAAGGGTTTTTACTTCGCATAGAATTCAGAAGTCCAAGAAATTTCATCTAACTAAACCCCTAAATAAAATTTAGTACCTCCTTCTACTATGAAAATAGGCCACAGCAGTACTTGTGACTTTGCAACCAAAAGAAACCACAGATATTTTCATATCACATTAGAGTTGCTACAGAAAACCCAAAATATTATTTACACTCAAATTATGTTAATAATTATGCCCACTGCTAGATCTTGTTCTTTAATGTGTTAATAAAGAATCACAAACGTTACTAATCACAAATTTGTTTTTTAAATATTCTGATAACTATTTCAATACACTGTTTATTTTGTAATACAAAGTATTTTATTTTATGCATTTAAAAACATTGTGCTGAAATGCATCCCCAGGATTCACCATGCTGCCAATAAAGTTGTGGCACCAAAAAGCAGACAAACATACAAAAACAAAATAGTAAACCCCTTTTTAGGAGTCTTTAATGACAGTTACCCCTCCCTCCCCACCACTCCTGCCCAACAGCCACGAGGCCAAATGAGGTGTCCTTCCTTCACCCTCTTTCTGATTTCCCATTATAACTTCTGGACATCTTCCTGATATTCTTCTTTTCCTCCTCAGTTAGCACCTTGAGCTCTCTCAGGCCTGGGACTATGCTTCTGATATATCCCAAATAACAAGCACACTGCCTTATGGATAGTGAACACTTAATATTAATAATGAGCAGTTGTTGAATTAATCAATCAATTAGAACATAAAACCCCAAAGTATCTAGAATGTAATAAGACAACTGTAAATTTAGTGATGAGATGCTAAATGAATTTAAGAACACTAATCTGACGACACTGATGCTATATGCTCTTGGATTCTTATGTGAGGCCCAAGACAAGATATTTATTGAGGATTTTTTTTTCACTTATAAGTAACAGTGCATTTAACTGAAATTGGCTTAAATTAAAGGGATTTATTGACTCACATACTTTGTATATTCCATGTTTCGATTATTAACAGATGTCTATAGCTGTTCCTTCCCACTTTGAGCCATGCCACATCAGCAAATGAAGATCCTGAAAGCTTGATTCTATACACGTCATTAAGGTCAACTTTGCTTTGAGGGGGCAGCTCTTCCCCAGTCATATACGAGTGCTTTCCGACCTGAGGGACTCATCTTCCAGCAGTATCTGACAATTTTCTCCTGCTATTTATAAGGTTTTCACTGGCTGTGATGGTTAAGATTGTATGTCAACTTGGCTAGACCATTATTCTCAGTGTTTTAGTAGCTGTATAATGTTGTGATCACCCCCATGATGGAATCTGCTGGCGGAGGTGGGGCCTGTGGCAGCTCACCGCCCTCTCAGCTTCATCGCTATGCCTTCCGCCAGTTACCTTCTGCCTGCTCACCGTGCCAAGGTTTTTGGCTTGTTCCAGACTCAGCAGCTGCCTCTTGTTGTTTCACCTCCTGTTCATGGGATTTGAGCTAGCAGCTTACCTGTTGATCTCAGAATTCGTGGAACTTCTCAGCCTGCAAGCAAGAGCCCGGTTCCCCGACCTGCCGACCTTGGGTTCGCCAGCCCCTGCAGCTACGTGAATCAGGAGAAACCTTGCGGTCTTGTCTGCTGATCTTGGAATTCACTGGCCTTCACAGCCTGTGAGCGGGAGCCCCTCTCCGACCTGCTGACTGTGGGTTCACCAGCTTCTGCGGCTGCACGAACTGGGAGAGGCCTCTACCCTGATCTGTGGCCTTGGGACGTTTTAGCCTCTACAATTGCATGAGCTATTTCCTTGATATAAATCTATCTATCTATCTATCTATATCTATCTGTCCATACATATATATATATATGTATATATATATATATATTTATACGCTTTACTGGTTTTGCTTCTCTAGAGAACCCAGCCTAAGACATTGGTCAGTTTTTTCAGAAGTAGATCACCAGGTCCTTCTTCCTAGTCTGTCTTAGTATGAAAGCTCTGCTGAAACCTGTCCACCATGGGTGACCCTGCCGGTGTTCGAAATATCAGTTGCATAGCATCACAGCAGCATGAAAGCCACCATAGTAAAACAAACTGATACACAAATGGTGAATCATACAAATTATAAATCAAGGAAAACAGGAAGTTGTCAAAAATGAAATGAAACACTTGAAGATCAATGTCCCAGTCATTAGTGAGCTGAAATGGACTAGTTTGGCAATTTTGAATCAGATAGTAATATGGTTTGCTATGCTGGGAATGACAAGTTGAAGAAGAACAATGTCACATTTATCATCAAAAAAAAAAAAAAAAAAAAAAGCACTGTCAGTGATAGGATAATATCTATACCCCTACAAGGGAGACCAGTTAATACAACTATTATTCAATTTTACATACTGTTGTGGATTGAATTGTGTCCTTCAAAAATATATCTATCAATTTGGCTAGGCCATGATTCCCAGTATTGTGTGATTGTCCACCGTTTTGTCATCTGATGTGATTTTCCTATGTGTTATAAATCCTTTCTTATGATGTAGATCAGATGGGATTAGCACCAGTTACATTAATGAGGCAGGAATCAATCTACAAGATTGGATTGTATCTTGAGCCAATCTCTTTTGAGATATAAAAGAGAGAAGCGAGCAAAGAGACGAGGGGATCTGATACCACCAAGAAAGCAGCTCTGGGAGCAGAGCACGTCCTTTCGACCTGGGGTTCCTGTGTGGAGAAGCTCCTAGACCAAGGGAAGATTGAGACAAGGACCTTCCTCCAGAGCCAACAGAAAGAGAAAGACTTCCCCTAGAGCTGGCACCCAGAATTTGGACTTCTAGCCTCCTAGACTGTAAGAAAATAAATTTCTCTTTGTTAAAGTCATCCACTTGTGGTATTTCTGTTATAGCAGCACTGGATGACTAAGACAGGCATCAACCACTAAAGCCAAAAATGAAGAAATTGAAGTTTTTGCAAACTTCTGCAGTCTGAAATTGATCAAAGATGCAATCATGATGCATTGATAATTACTGGTGATTGGAATGCGAAAGTTGGAAACAAAGAAGAAGGATCAGTAGTTGGAGAAATATTGTGTTGGTGATAGAAATGATGCCAGAGATCGCATGATAGAATTTTGCAAGATCAACAACTTATTCATTGCAAATACCTTTGTTCAACAACACAAATGGCAACTAAACACATGGACCCTGTCAGATGGAATACACAGGAATCACATCCACTACATCTGTGGAAAGACTCTGTGAAGAAGCTCAATATCATCAGAAATAACAAGACCAGGGGCCAACTGCAGAACAGGTCATCAATTGCTGTATGCAAGTTCAAGTTGAAGCTGAAGATAATTAAAACAAGTCCATGAGAGCAAAAGTACGACCTTAAGTATATCCCACTTGAATTTAGAGACTGTCACAGGTTGAATTTTGTCCCCCAAAAAGTATCTGTCAACTTGACTAGGCCTTGATTGCCAGTATTGTATGATTGCCCACCATTTTGTCATCTGATGTGATTTTCCTATGTGTTGTAAATCCTACCTCTATGATGTTAATGAGGTGGGATAGGTGGCAGTTATGTTAATGAGGCAGGACTCAATCAACAAGATTAGGCAGTGTCTTTAGTCAGTCTGTTTTGAGATATAAAAGAGAAGTGAGCAGAAAGTGAGCAGAGAGACAGGGGACGTCATACCACCAAGAAAGCAGCACTGGGAGCAGAGGATGTCCTTTGGACCCAGAGTTCCTGCACTGAGAAGCTCCTAGTCCAGGGGAAGATTGATGACAAGGACCTTCCTCCAGAGCTGACAGAGAAAGAAAGCCTTCCCCTGGAGCTGATGCCCTAAATTTGGACTTCTAGCCTGTTAGACTGTGAGATAATAAACTTCTGTTTGTTGAAGCCATCCACTTGTGGTATTTCTGTTATAGCAGCAGTAGATAACTAAGAGACCATCTCAAGAATAAATCTGACACATTGAACACTAATGGCCGAAGACCAGATGAGTTGTGGGATGACATTAAGCACATCATACAGAAAGAAAGCAAAAGGTCATTAAAAAAACATAAAAGAAAGAAAGGACCAAAATTGATGTCAGAGGAGATCCTGAAACTTGCTCTTGAATGTAGAGTAGCTAAAGCAAATGTAAGAATAATGAAATAAAACAGCTGAACAGAAGATCTCAAAGGGTACCTCGAGAAGATAAAGTATTATAATGAAATGTGCAAAGACCTAGAGTTAGAAAACCAAAAGAGTACACTTAGCATTTCTCAAGCTGAAAGAACTGAAGAAAAAAATCAAGTCTCAAGCTGCAATATTGATGAATTCTATCGACAAAAATTTGAACAAAGCAGGAAGCATCAAAAAGATAGAAAATTAATGAGAAACTAATTTTCTCTGTAAAGTTTCACCTAAATCAGACACACACACACAAAAGAAAAAAGGTGGAAGAAATACACAGTCACAGTATCAAAAAGAATTGGTCCCATTCAGCCATTTCAGGAGGTAGCATATGATCAAGAACTGATGATAGTGAAGGAAGACGTCTGAGCTGCACTGAAGGCATTGGCCAAATCAAGGCTCCAAGAATTGACAGAATACAAATTGAGATGTTTCAATAAATGGATGCAATACTGAAAGCGCTCACTTGTCTATGGCGAGAAATTTCAAGGACAGCTACCTAGCCAACTGACTGGAAAAGATTCATATACGTGCCCATTCCAAAGAAAGGTTATCCAACAGAATATGGAAATTATCGAACAATATCATTAGCATCACATGCAAGTAAAATTATGCTGAAGATAATTTAAAAATGGTTGCAGCAGTACATTGACAGGGAACTGCCAAAAAATCAAGCCAGATTCAGAAGAGGACGTGGAACCAGGATATCACTGCTGATATCAGGTGGATCTAGGCTGAAAGCAGAGAATACAAGAAAGCTATGTTTTATTTGACTATGCAAAGGCATTTGACTCTGTGGATCATAAAAATTATGGATAACATTGTGAAGAACAGGAATTCTAGAACACTTAATTCTGCTCATGAGGAACCAGTACCTAGACCAAGAGGCAATCATTTGAACAGAACAAGAGGATACTGCCTGGTTTAAAATAAGGAAGGGTGTGCGTCAGGGTTGTATCTTTCACCATACTTATTCAATCTGTATGCTGAGCAAATAATTCGAGAAACTGGACTATATAAAGAAGAACATGGCATCAGGATAGGAGGGAGACTCATTAACAACATGCAATATGCAGATGTCACAACCTAACTTTCTGAAAGCAAAGAGGACTTGAAGCACTTACACTGATGAAGATCAAAGACTATAGCCTTCAGTATGGATTGCACCTCAAGAAAAAGAAAACAAAAATCCTTACAACTGGACCAATAAGCAACATCATGATAAATAGAGAAAAAACATTGAAGTTGTCAAGAATTACATTTTACTTGGATCCACAGTTAACATCCATGGAAGTAGCAATCAAGAAATCAAATGACATATTGCACTGGGCAAATCTGCTGCAAAAGACCTCTTTAAAGTGTTAAAAAGCAAAGATGTCACCTTGAGCACTAAGGTGTGCCTGACCCAAGTCATGGTATTTTCAATCACCGCATATGTATGCGAAAGCTGGACAATGAATAAGGAAGACAGAAGAAGAATTGATGTACTTGAATTATGGTGTTGGCAAAGAATGTTGAATATACAGTGCACTCCAGAAGAATGACAAATCTGTCTTGGAAGAAGTACAGCCAGAATGCTTCTTAAAAGCAAGGATAGTGAGGCTTTGTCTTGCTTACTCTGGACAGAAGGGAGCTGTCCCTGGAGAATAACATAATGCCTGGTAAAGTAGAAGTTTAGCAAAAAAGAGGAAGACCCTCACAAGATGGATTGACAGCGTGGCTGCAACAATGGTCTTAAACATAGCAATGATTTTGAGGATGGCACAGGACCCAGCTGTGTTACTTTCTGGTGTACATAGGGTAGATATGAGTCAGAACTGACTTAATGGCACCTAAGAGCAGCAAGAAAAACATTGACTTATATGATGGAAAGGTGCAGAGATGAAACTTCAAGAGTGGCTCCTTCCAGACTCTGTTTCAGTTTCTCCATGAATCTCAGTGTGTCTTTCCCCATTGAAGTGTCCTCCTCAAGCCAGCTTCCCTGAAGGACACAAGATGACTACCAACGATGATAAGCATCTCTGTGCTTTCTCCTTCAGGCCTGAAGAGACCCTGTGACCACAGAACTCAGGAGCTTGGCATGGATAAAATGGCCTTGTCCAGTCCCCAGGAGAATGCTGATTGGCTCAGTCTGGGTTACCTGAGCAATCTCTGTGAAGGAAGCGATTGTCCTGCCAGTTTTTTCCCAACAGTACTCATCTGTGAGCCAGGGGTGAGGCCAAAACCTCCAAACTGCAAAACTAATTCATAATAGGAGTGAGTTAACAGAGATGTTGGGAAGACACATACAAGAAGGGTCTGCAAAAATCCTGTACCCAGAGACTTAAAAAGTGGTATTTCCTGGGTGGGGGAAGGAAAACTTTCCTGTTATACCAGTGTCATGGATTAAATGTAATGAAGTATGTAGTGATTATCAATTATATCAATATGTAATGATAAATAATTCATTGACAAACAACATACTTACTTTTTATTCAATGTTGCCAAGATGGCATTTAATCCACAACAGTTTAACTATAGTATTTACTAGATCTGGTCCTACAGATTAACACTTCTTACTTTCCCTTTTGATGTGGATAATCCAAATGTTTGATTTGGCTTTAATAGCAGAAAGAATTACCTTCTGATAAATTGGTGTCTTTCAACTATTTCTAATGAGGATTTTGTTGAATTATGTGTTCACTAACACCCAAAATTGACTTGTGGATTAAGCCTGGTTCTAAGAATTAGCGTTTCTGAATTTTAGAGGAAATTTATATATCTGCATTTGCCTTAGACAAAGCACCTAATTCCTACTTCTGCTTCCTAATTTAATAAAAGCCATAGTATCGCAGTATGTAATAAAGTATAACAACACTATACAAAATAGTAAAATCTCACTAGTTACGTTTTATAAATGCATCAACAGACCTACAATTAAAGTTGGTAGTTTCTAATCTTACTTAATTCTCCTTACATTGTATACTCGTATTTCTAATGTAAACATTCATACAAATTTAGCCTACATCTTTTTTCCTCTTTCTCTGGAGGTTTGTATTTCATACTCTCACAATAATCTAGAATATGTTTCCTACACTTTGTATTGGGAGGGTCAGGCCTAGGAGCATTTTGGTTGGACAGGTGACAGAGCTGCCTGGCTGATGAGGTTATCCTCTTCAACACTGCCTGACAACTCTCAGAATAGTCCACTGACAAATGAAAATAACAAACCACGTAAATCAATACCTTCTTCATACATTTTATATCCATCTGCTTAGGTTTAATGATTTTCTATTCCCTCTAAATCTGCTCACTTCCTTTCTAAGAGGCAATGCTGGGCACTTCACTTTCCCTCCACGATTTCTCATAGGTGATTTAGTAAGGTTTCTCTTAAGTAATCAGAAAAGAAGAAGAAAAGAATTGAGAGAAACAGGTTGCCAAGGAAACCAGAACCAATAGCTTCAGAAGTTCCAGAAGGAAGCAATTCCTCTGAGACAGATAAAACACACAGATTGATATAAAGGAATAAGGAGAAAAGTTGCCAGGAACATAACGAGAGGAGAGGTCAATGTAAGATTGTAGGAAAAGATAAAGTACAATCTTTATAAATGCAGTTATTTTTAGATCACCAACAAAGGTTTGGAACG
Source organism: Dugong dugon (assembly GCA_030035585.1). Taxonomy (NCBI): domain Eukaryota; kingdom Metazoa; phylum Chordata; class Mammalia; order Sirenia; family Dugongidae; genus Dugong; species Dugong dugon. Next base: position 99,884,871 of record CM057462.1, read on the forward strand.
ACAATTAGAACAGGGATAAAAATGAGTTTTCAGTGAAAGAAGAGGTTAAGATACAATAGGTAAGTATGTAAGAGGTTAAATGGTGTATATATAGTATATGGGTAAGTATCAGTACATGTGTCCATGGTTTCTGTTTTATTTTAAATTCTGCAGTGCAATGGGTTTCTCACATGGAGCCCTGGTGGCACAATGTTTAAACATTCAGCTGCTAACCAAAAGGTCGGCAGTTCGAATCCACCAGCTGCTCCCTGGAAACCCTATGTATGATTAACCCTAATAATGATTAACTGGGACATAATCTTGCTACAGATTGTTAGTCTACTATGCAAATAAGGTGTGTAAAACCACCCAATAGGATTAAGTCACCTCACAGGAATTGGTTGATTACTATGCAGATTAACTGATTGTTGTCTACTGAGGGGATTGGTCAGTATGTGGGCTGGCTGGGAGAATTATGCCATGAAATTGAATATAAAGGCCAATCCCACAGAGGTTGAGAGGGACCTAACTGCCACCAAGAAGAGCGTGAAGCGAAATATGTCCTTGGACCCTGGGTCCCTATACTGAGAACCTCCTAGACATAGGAGAGAGAGAGCTGTAACACTGAAGATGGCATCAGAAGGAGAGAAATGGTGGCAACCACAGCAGAGAGCCCAGTGGCAGAGAAACATTGGCAGCGGTATGAGAGGTGGGAACCAGGAGACCAGTGCGAAGTGGCTGCAGTGGATTTGCCAACCCATGGAGAGAGCAAGTGAGAGAGGGAAAGAGGAGAGGGAGCTGCGTGCCTTCTGGTGGAGTGGGGTGCCTCTGGGCATTTGTTGGTGGAGTTAAAGAGCTGTAACCCTTGCCCAAGTAGAGCTAAGGAGAGAGGGGCCTATCAGCTTGCACAGACGAAAGAAGGGCTGCCTGCCTGCCTGTGGGCACGGTAGGAAGAAGCTGAGAGCTGTCTTGGTTGTAAGCTGCCCTGATTGAAGAACTGTATCCTGTCTCCTGAGTTGTATCTTGTTACTTCCAAATTGATCCTAATCCCTGGTTGTAGCCTGTTACTTCACTAATAAACCACCAGGGCTTCTAACTGGTTCATTCATGCTGATAATTTGCATTTCTAACAAGTTCCTAGGTGATGCTAATGCTGCTGATTAGGGACCAGTTCTGAGAACCACTAACAGAGCATGGTTCTCAAAATTTATTATACATGAGAACAACCTCGGGATCTTGTTAAAATGTAAATTCTGATTCAGTATATCTGGGTTGGAAATACAAGTTCTCAGCAGGAATTCAAACCAGAAAAAACTGGTTCAAAGCCTTGTAAACCACATAATCATAGGTATAGTCTGTGAGTTCTCTGTGGCCATTGCAACAAATTAATTGAACCTAGCAGAGTCGAGAGTGCTGTGGTAGGGACAGCTGGTGAAATAGTGAAAAAGTTGGACAGTGGAGGTATGTCTGAACTCCACCTCATAGGAATCAGCTTTATGCTGATCTTGATTCTCATCCCTCCTGAATGTAGACTGGCTCTGACACTAGTAGATTACAACTTCCTTGCCCAGAATGCATCCAATTACACACTGATCAATTATCCTAGATAGTTCTCAAAAACATCCAACTCGGTATGTCCAAAATGAAATCATCTCATTCAGCAATCCCACTGGCCAAACCTGTATTTTACTTTCATTATCCTTGTTGTTGTTAGTTGCCATCAACTGAATTCTGACTCATAAGGCACCATGTGTGCAAAGTAGAACTGCTCCACAGGGTTTTCAAGGCCATCAACTTTCAGAAGCAGATAACTAGGCTTGCCTTCTCAGGCACCTCTAGGTGGTTACGAACCAACAACCTTTCGGCTAGTAGTTGGGCACTTAACCTTTTACACCACCCAGGGACTCCTTCATTATCCTTAACTCTGCCCTTTCCTTTAGCCCCACATGCAACAGCCACCAAATATTAACCTTTCTAACTCCTATACAGCTCTCAAATTGAACCATTTCTCTTGATTTTCCACTGACTATACTATTGCTGCTCACTAGGTTATTGAAACTGCCTCCAAACTGTTCTGTGTCTGGCTCCCATTTCCCACTCATGTATGTATACACAGAACCCACATCCACTCAGCCCTTGGGCTACCAGATTTGTTGAATAAAATTATGGAACACCCAAATAAATCTGGATGTTAGAAAAACAACAAAGAATTTTTTAGTATAAGTATGTCCCGAATATTGCATGGGACAATATTGCAAGTATTGTAAATATCCATACAATATTTGGGGCATACTTATACTAAAAAAGTATTTGGTGTTTATCTAAAATTCAAATTTAACTGGGCATCTTATATTTCATCAGAAAACCCTACTCATCCCTCTATCATTTATTTATGTTGTTTAGAGTTATATATGTACTGAAAGTACAAAGCTAAATGTGTAGGAATAATAACACCTAATAGTGGTTCCTATGGAGCAAGAAGGAGAAAAATGTAATCAGTTAGAGGTATATGGGGAAATTCAATCATATATGTGTTTGTATTATGCATGTATTTTTAATTTTTGTTTTTGGGGTTTTCTTTTCCTTTTTTAAAAACATATTTCCATTTTATTTCTTAAACTGACGGTATACCTGTGGATGTTTGTTGTATTACTATGCTTTATTATAATAAATATTTTTTAAACCTTTAATAGCCCTCTATAAAGCCGAAAGAAGCTAAGATTACAAACACCTTCATGGTTTCTCTGACTCTGCTTATCTTTTTAATTTTTCCACTTCCCCTTTGTATGAAACAGTCAAGCCATGCTGACCAGTTTTCCTCCAGAGACCTCCAAGCCTCTGCCCACACTGTTTCTTCTCTCGAGAACAAGGATTCACCCAGCTCCATCCCTTCTCTTTGTTATTAAGTCTCAATTTAATTGTCCATTTCTTCAGCAAAACTTCTCTGGTATCTTATGTAGATACTTCTGTGTACATGTAGAACATTCAGTACTCCTCTCAACATTTACCACTTACACGACATTATAATTGCTGATTTCTCTTTCTCTCTCTTTCTATACATAATATACTAGAAGCCCCAAAAAGTATAGAGACTGTGTCTTATTTACCCTAGTATCTCTGGCTGTTTGCCTGGTACTAGTGGACACTCAATAAATTTTTGCCATAGGAATTAATTGGTTATTTAATGATGAGCTTTTTAATTTAACATTCTTGAGGTATGCTATCCTTTTATTTTTACTGTGAACCCTGTTTTATAATCAGTATTTAGATGAAATTGTAAACTCTTACCACCCCATAGTGTGTAGATTAGAAGTCATGCCTGGAACAAAGTTCTCTTCAGTCATTCATATTGTAAATTTTACATTCAACATGGTATGTCAGTGTTGAAACTAGGTCTTGCTCTTTTGACGGGGGAGATTTATCTGGGATTATCACATAGTAAGTTCATCAGCTTGTACAAACCGCTCTTACACGTATGTGGTAACATTATTAAAATTGCTTTTTTACTTCCTAAATTCAAATTTGATGACTATAGCATATATAATTGTATTGCATAGTATTATATATTGATACCACCTGCATTTATGGAATCTAACAAAAATTTCATTGTTTCCAATATTTTCTTCTCAGACTGCACTTTTCCTTCATTTCCCTTAGAGTCCATGTGCTGCTAACTAAAGATTGTGATTTACTAACAGTTCCTAACCCCATATGGAAGACTCAGTACCTTATACCTTAATAAATAACACAGATTTCCTCTCTCTGTGTTTGCCTCCTTAAGTTTTCTCTCTCCTGTTTATCTGCTTTCTTGATATTAGTATTTTTACCAACGCTCTTCTTTCAATTCAGATTTTAAAATGCTTTTTAAAGTCTTTGCCCCTCAGCATTTCCTCATTCTCCTTAGAAGAATCCTGTACTGGGGAAGAGTTGAGGCTGAAGCAGTTGACACAGGGAGGAATAGGGTAAGTGAGACAGGTTATCAGGAAGATGTCATCTTTGCTCCAACTTCACCCTCTTTTCTCCAACTTTCTAACTCTAGCTCTCTTAGGTGATCATGATTCTCACATTATACTTTAGCTGCTTTCAAAATAGTATCATCTGGGTCACGCTGAGGCAATATCAAGAGTAGAAAATAAAAATCAATCAATCAATCACATAATTATTGATACCAGCCATTGCTAAAATCTAAACTTAAAGTGTTTCCTTGACTGATAGGATCATTTGTCCCAAGGACTGCAAAGAGGTATTGCTTGGAGAATACTGACTAACAGTGAAGAAGCTTATATGGTGACACTTAACCAGAGTCCGTGAGCTAGTCCTCAGTCTTACAAGTAAAGAAATCTAATTTTGTCAGCACACTGAAAGCAGGTCCATTTTCCAGGGATGCACTTCAGATAAGACAAGGATAAAAGACTGAAATATCAAAATTCCAATCCATTAATCTAAAATAAAAAATGTAATTGGCTGAGTGGACAGAATTACCAATCATCAGCTCCTGTAGCCAAACTGCAAATAAAGCCAAATAAGCAGAAAGCTGCTTGGGGAGCATGGAATCAGAGTTAGGGAGTCAGTCATTTGATTCTAATGTTTAATGGCATTGTGTTTTGGAAGCTTGGTGTGTCTTGTTCCACAGGAGCAAAATTTCTGTCTTATGAGGCAGATGGGGACTCAACAGCACCTGAGGAGCACAAGCCCAGTCCTCACCACCATGTTGTGCTTGGATAGACACTGCGGTGACTGCTTTTACTGTGCATTCTTGGATTGTTAACACTCCTATCCTCCATACAAATCCTTTCTCATTGTTACTTTTTTTTTTTCTTTAGCTATATTAAAACATTCAGCACAGTTATTGCCACGTCTGACCCAGGAAGCCATTATGTCTCTTCAGGTGACTTTGCACATCTAACCAAAAGGTTGGCGGTTTGAACCCACCCAGCATCTCAGGAGAAAGACCTGACAATCTACTCTAAAAATTATAGCCTAGGAAAGCTATGGGGCAGTTCTACTCTGTCACATGGGGGGCACTATGAGTTGAAATTGACTTGATGGCACTAACAACAACTCCAATTTACTGTGTGATGATTTTAATCTTTAACTTTCAAATAGCTGCTTATTTCCCTTATTTTATTATATTTTGGGAAGGCCTCTCACTGTGGTGTCTAACTAATGAAATTATAAAATAAAAGCAAAAAAAATTAATGTTTCATCTCAGACATAGGAATTAAGATAACCATGCATGTAATCTACCAATTGAAATATTTATGAGACATTATAAATCACCCTTCTGCATGTACACACATGTACACATGTATACGCACACATAGAGGTATACAGTCTAGAATAATTATACTTAGATCTTTAAAATTTCCTAATTATTTCTTAGATACCCTTAGGCAGGAAGAGAAAAGGAGGGAGAGAAGGAGGAGGAAAAAGAGTAAAAACTCAATCACCCAGATTAATCTTAAACAAAACATGTTGCAACATATGTGACGCTTCCTTTTGATGAAACAGTCTCTAATTTCCCTAAGTTTTTTTTTTAAACATCATGTTTTCTGTGTCCTTTCATATTGCAGGCATTTCCTATTGTTATGTGTTCCTAAATTTTCAAACAAGTCCTAGAATTATGTGTTTGTTTCAATACTCTATTGTTCATTGTGCAAGGATTATTTAATTTTGAACATAATTTCAGTTTTTTTGATGCTTTGACTATTCATCATGTTTTGTTTTGCATATCTGTATATGTTTTTTATCTCCAAGTTTAGTTACTTCAGCATCTTATTTTCCAAGACTCTTCACTCAAGCATTTTATCATGCACATATGCTCTCTGAGTGACTGTTTTATAATTAAAACCTCTTGATTGGATGTGTTTCATTTATACAATTACAATAATCTATTTTACTCGCTCAAGTACATATTGTTCCTGAAGCATTTGGAATGACAAACTTTATTTCTTATATACATTGTTAACAGCATAGTCTTAAATTAGAAGAGCAGTCAATCATTAGAATGAAATACCTTGCTATTAACTAACACATGTTGTTGTTGTTAGATGCCGTTGAGTCAGCTCCGACTCACAGTGGCCCTATAAGGTGGAGTAGAACTGTCCCATAGGGTTTCCGAGGAGTGGCTGGTGGATTTGAACTGCCGACCTTTTGGTTAGCCGCCAAGCTCTTAACAACTACACCACCAGGGCTCCATTAACTCATAGTGACTCTAATTCATTGTCCCTCATTGCTATTCAGAGAAACTGAGACACAGTCATGGATATGATTAGCCAATTCACAGAATCAACCAATGAGATTGTATTCTGAGCAGTCCAAAGGAGTAGCTGATTCCATTGCTTTAGACAATGAGAAACTACAAAACTGACTTAACAGTAATAGTCGTTCATTAATTACTTGCTACCTAACAGACATCATTCCAGACCCTCATATCTTCACAGTGAATCTCTGACAGTGCTTCTTAAACCTCCTGTAGTGAAGAATGAGCTTTTTTTAAAATTTGTAATCTGCAAATTTGCAGACTAATACTTTTGTAAAATATAATAAAAACAAATTGGCAAAAAAGAAAATTTTAAATATACAAAATTTTATTATTGGGTTTATTTCATCATTACATTTACTATTAGATTCAAAATATATAAAATTACTCTGCCCATTTTCTATAAAAGGTTTTAAACATTAACTCCTAATTTCTGACTGGTAACAAATAGTTCACCAACTGACACAGATCCACAGACCACACTTTGAGAAGTACTATCCTATAAATAGGCATTATTATTTCCATTCTACTCTTGAAACAACTGAGACTTAAGTAAAATAACTTACTTGAAGTCATGCAGATAATTAATGGTAAACACTAAATTTGTATCCAGGATTAATTCCAAATTCTGAAGTTTTTATATCGGTACAATAAACTGTCTCATTGTGGTTAAACTAAAATTCTCAAATTGTACTGTTCAATACGGTAGCTGCTAGCCACATGTGTCTACTTAAAGGTGAATTAAAATAAAATTATATTAATTTTATTCAGTTCTTCAGTTCCACTACTGACTTCTGGATTATTCAAAAGCCACACGTAGCTAGTGGCTACCATATTAGACACTACAGATAGAGAACATTTGCATCATCACAGAAAGTTCTGTTGGAGAGTGCTGCTCTAGAATTTCAACAATTCGTCTTGGAGATCATCTATTTCCTTTCTAAGTTAGCATTAGACACTTTTGGGTTGCCTGCTTGGTCCACAGTGACCTCTTCCCTTCTTCAGGAACCTAACCTGTCATTCCTGATCCACAAAACAAGACAATTTTTATTCTCCACGACTCCGGCCCCCATCTCTGCAGACATAGCTACTGGACTAGCAGTCAACTAATCACTAAAGCCAGACCAGATAAATGTGTCTCTTTAGGAGAAGGTTCACACAGATCTTAAAACAACTTACTCTGAAGAAATAGCAAACATTCAGAATTTACTAATACCATTGGTTTCTCAAGAGAAAAGAAAATACTAAGGACATAAAGCAGAATCTGATAAAGGGAATCTCACAATACTTAGCCCCAGACCAAACAACTATAGTCAGGGGTACAGCTATATTGTACTTACCCGGCTACTTGTAGCACACCCCGTGGAGCAGGAGAAGGGCAGTTACGGGGAAGAGGAAATAGTTGTGACTGTGCATCTATAGATATAGCCAATATTTGATGCATGTTTGCTACCTACCTAACATTTTGTACACCACCTTACATGTGTTATCTCATCCAATTCTCCAAGTAATCTTTGAAAGTAGATACTATGAAGGCACCAATTTTACAAATAAAGGATTTAAAGCAACTGAGGCTTACAGAGTGTTAGAGCATTGTAGAATGTCTTCGTAGATGGTAAAACTTTATGTAAAAAGTAGTATACAATACCATAAAATGTTGAATTGGAAAAATCAATGTGAATTCATAACCTTGCAAAAAAAACTTTTTTCATTTGTGTGCTAAAAGTGGCCCAGCAGTAATAGCAGCAGCAGCCCCCTTGTCTATCACCAAAATTCATGTGTACCCCTGGCAGCTCAGATTTTTGTCTTTAAGGCTACTTAAGAAAAAAAATACAAGATTTTTATAATAATTTAGAATATATTATAAGTGTTACACATAATATATGATATATACAATATATCATATACAATAAAATAATAAGGGATGACCAAATCTAAGGACAGGAAAAAAAACTAAAATGGGTCTAGAACATCTGTCATTATCAGAAAACAAGAATAATTTCAAGAACGTCAGCGGCAATTTTTTTTTATAAAACAACAGAGCCATCTTAAAGGGATTCCTACTGACCAAGCTGTAACAATTAGTGCATCCAAATTATTATTTGTGATGGTTACAAAGAGGATGTGGAATGAGGGATATCATTGCTAATGTCAGATGGCTCTTGGCTGAAAGAGAATACCAGAAAGATGCTTACCTGTGTATTATTGACTATACAAAGGCATTCAACTGTGTGTATTATAACAAATTATGGATAAGATTGCAAGGAGTGGGAATTCCAGAATACTTAACTGTGCTCCTGAGGAACCTGTATATAGATAAAGAGACAATCGAACAGAACAAGCAGATACTGCGGGATACTGCATGGTTTAAAGTAAGGAAAGTTGTGCGTCACGGTTGTATCCTTTCACCATATTTATTCAATCTGTATGCTGAGAAAATAATCTGAGAAACTGGGCTATATGAAAAAGAATGTGGCATCAGGATTGGTGGAAGACTCATTAACAACCTGCGATATGCAGATGACACAACCTTACTTGCTGAAAGCAAAAAGAACTTGAAGCACTTACTGATAAAGATCAAAGACTACAGCCTTCAATATGGATTACACCTCAACATAAAACAAAAATCCTCACAACTGGACCAATAAGCAGCATCATGATAAACGGAGAAAATACTAAAGTTATCAAGGATTTCATTTTACTTGGACCCACAATCAACGCAGCAGTCAAGAAATCAAATGAGAAAAAATGGCGCTCTAGGCAGAAGCACCACGCCGTCCCTCCACAGCAAAGGTCCGAAAAAGTAAGCCGAACAGAGAATACGACAATTGTGAAACCCTAAAGCATCAAAAGAAGAGGTAAAGAACTCAGCCAAGTACCAAATGGAGTGAGAACGGAGAGCGAGGAGAGATTCATGCAGAGGTCCTCTACAAGATAACGCAGCATGGATCCACCATCTTGGACTCCTGTCGGAGACCAGCAAACGGGGGTACGAGAAAGCAGCCTCATGGAGCGTCCAGCGGGAGACAAAACAACCAGTAATTTGCAGTGTGTGCTTTCCCACCCCCCACCCCTCTTTGCCCCGGCTTGGCCTCCTCTGCTTCCCGCGGCCACGGTCTCTTGACGAGGAAGCGCCGGCCGCTTGGATTCCACACACCCAAGCGGGCGGCTCTCTGGGTGTCATTTGTTGGCTGCTAGTGTTGCTTTTTTTTTTTTTTTCTGCTTCTTTTGATTTCTCACTTGCCTCTCGCCACCTCTCCCTCCTTTCACTCGAGTGCCTGGTTCCGTGCACCATCTTTACTTCTTCCTGAGGGGCTGCAGAGCGCCAGCAATTTGTGATATACGCTTTCCCACTCTCTACCCTTCTTTACCCACACTCAGCCTCCTCTGCTTCCTGTGGACATAGTCTCTTGTCCAGAAACACCAGCCTGCACTAGCTGGCTCTCTGAATGCCATTTGTTGGCTGCTAGTGTTGCTTTTTTATTTTTTTTCTCTACTTATTTTGATTTCTTGATTGCCTCTCACCACCTCCCCCTCCTTTCGCTCGAGTGCCTGGCTCCATGCGCCATCTTTACTCCTTCCTGAGGGGCTGTGGAGCTCCATTCGAGTGTGGAGCTGCTTCCTGGTCCAGGCTACCGTGCTGGTGGGATCCCGGGGCTTTTGTTTGTTTTGAATTGTTTGTTTGTTTTCTTTTCCTTTTCTTGAGTTGGGAGCCCTTCTGGCCAGGCGGAGCTGCGTGGCAAGGAACTCCCCTTCAGCTTCCACAGACGTGCAGAGGAATCCCTGAAGGCATTTCTTTTTTCATTGTTTTTTTGGGGAGCTGTTCTTGTTCTTTTTTTTTATTTAATTTTTTTTGTTTTCTTTTCCCTCTTTTTCCCTTTTTTTTCCCTTTTTGTCTTTCTTCATTTCTCAGTTTCTCATCCCTCTATATCTTCCTTCTCTTTCTGACCCCTGAATACCAGGTGTTGTATACCTGTACGACTTCTAGCCAGGCTATACTGCAACACCTGAGAGCGACTTCCCCAGACCTCATAGCTGCATTGGTGTGATCCCTAGGAACTTTGCAGTTCTTTAACCTTTCTGATTTTTATTTATTCATTCTTTTCTTTTCTTCCTCTTCCCCTTTCTGTTTTTCTCCACTTCATAGTCTCTCATCTCTCCATTCCAACGGCAAGCTCCCCAGCATTATTTTCTGTTTGTTTATATGTTTTTGGCTGCTGTTCCTCTCTCCTCTTTCCCATATCCATATTAGCTCCACATGTAACAATCTCCCTGCTGCATCCTGCCTACCTGCACCATACGCTTGACATCACACCACCAAGCAGCACAGGCACGGCCTACTGGAACCTGCCCTGCACTGATTACAGACCTGCTCTGATGGCTGTAGTAAGTGCCACAAACAACCCGTCCCAGTAACTCCTCTTCAGCTAGACCTGCCCTGCTGTACCATATCTGAGTGACTGACCCTGCCAGTTGGAGGAGAAGGAGGTGAAAAGTATTGAACGCACAGATGAGCAAACAACAAAGAACACACAGCCCGTCTGCTCAGACATAGTCAAATTTTTTTTTAAAAGGACAAAACAAATCTACAATCAATAAATGAGAAAAATAACTACTGAATGCCCTGAAAACAGCAGACAATAACAAAACATTTTCAAAAACAGGACAGGATGGTTCCAATAGGTGTCCAAAATAAAACACCAGATGACTCTCCATTGGAAGAAAATGCACTACAACTACCCGATAGGGAATTCAAATCTCTAATATTTGGAATTCTCCAAGAACTGAGGCAAAAAGCTGACAAACATGAGGAAAAAATAGACAAATTCATGGAAAATACAGACAAAAAATTGGAAGAATTCAGGAAGATGATGCAGGAACAAAATGCTAAAATAAATTCACAACTAGAAATTATACAAAGATAACAATTAGAAATCCAAAAGATAAACAACAAGATTTCAGAAATGGATGATGTCATAAAAGGGCTGAGAAGCAGATTTGAAATGGTGGAAGACAGGATCAGTGGAATTGAAAGCAAACACTTGGATACAGCTCTGTTACAGGAAAACTCAGAAGAAAGAACAAAGAAAAATGAAGAGACCCTGGGAGTTATGTGGGACATGATTAAAAGCCAAAATTTTTGCATGGTTGGAATTCCAGAATGGGGGAGAAAACAGAAAACACAGAGAGGACCATTGAGGAACTGCTGACAGAAAACTTCCCCAATATCATGAAAGATGAAAAGCTGGCCATCCAAGAAGCTCAACGAACCCCGTATAGAAGAGACCCCAAAAGAAAATCACCAAGGCATATCATATTCACACTCGCCAAAACCAAAGGCAAACAAAGAATCCTGAGAGCAGCTCATGAAAACAAGAAGTCACATACAGAGGAGAAACAATAAGACTAAGCTGAGATTATTCGGCAGAAACCATGCAGGCAAGAAGGCAATGGGATAACATATATAAGATCTTGAAAGAAAAAAATTGTCATCCAAGAATAATATATCCTGCAAAACTCTTGTGCAAATTTGATGGTGAAATTAGGTCATTTCCAGATAAACAGAAATTAAGGGAATATGTAAAAGTCAAACCAAACTTACAAGAATTAATAAAGGGAGTTCTTCGATCTGAGGACAAACAGCTTCAGCTCACAGGCAGAACCTAGGACGCAGGATCGTACCGGCCAGATACCAATCTAGGAAATGAACTCTCCAGGACTATCCAAAACCAAAAGAAATACAACAGGGAATCAGAGCAGTTAATCAGTAAATGACAATAACATCAAAACAATAAAAGAGGGAATAAACGGCATAAGTAAAGAACCTTCTAATGGAGAGGAAGGTAAGGCGATACCAAGTAAGGGGAGACTGCTTCAAACGTGGAAAGATAAGGATAAAATTTATGGTAACCACAAAGAAAGTTAACAAACATAAAAAAAAGAGGAAAAACATAAACTCTCAGCAAAAACAAAACCTACAAAAACAAAAGAAATGAGAAAGAGATCCACAAACAAAAATAATTCAGCACAAGAGAGTAAGAAGAACACAGAAAACTTCAGCACCACAAAAAAAAGCACTACAAAATGACAGCAACAAATTCACATCTATCAATAATTATACTGAATGTAAATGGATTCAATGCACCCATAAAGAAATGGAGAGTGACACAATGGATAAGAAAACAGGATCCATCAATATGCTGTCTACAAGAGACACACCTTAGAAACAAAGATGTGAATTTATTAAAAGCCAAAGGTTGGAAAAAAATATATCAAGCTAACAACTACGAAAAAAGAGCAGGAGTGGCAATTCTAATCTCAGATAAAATAGACTTTAAAACAAAATCCACCATAAAAGACAAAGAAGGACACTATATAATGATTAAGGGGATGATCCATCATGAAGACATAACCATAATACACATCTACGCACCCAATCACAGGGCTCCAAAATACATAAAACAAACTCTAACAATACTGAAAAGAGAAACTGACAGTTCCACAATAATAGTAGGAGACTTCAACACACCACTCTCAGTAAAGGACAGAACAACTAAGAAGAAACTCAGCAAAGATACAGAAGACCTAAAGGTCACGATCAGCCAACTGGACCTCATAGACATATATAGAACACTCCATCCAACAGCTGCAAAGTACACATTCTCCTCCAATACACATGGAACGTTCTCCAAAATAGAGCACATCTTAGGCCACAGAGCAATCCTCAACAAGATCCAAAACGTTGACATAATTCAAAGTATCTTCCCTGACCAGAATGTCATCAATGTAGAAATTAACAATAGAAAGAGCAAGGAAAAAAAATCAACTACATGGAAACTGAATAATACCTTGCTTACACATCACTGGGTAATAGAAAAAATCAGAGATGGAATCAAAAATTCCTAGAATCAAATGAGAATGAAAACACATGATACCAAAACTTTTGGGACACAGCAAAGGTAGTCCTCAGAGGATAATTTATAGCAGTAGATGCACGTATCAAAAAAGAAGAAAGGGGCAAAATCAAAACATTAACTAAGGAACTCAAACAAATAGAAAGACAACAGCCAAAAAAGCCCGCAACCACCAGAAGAAAGGTAATAGTAAATATCAGAGCAGAAATAAATGAAATAGAGAACAGAAAAACAATAGAAAGGATCAACAAAACCAAAAGTTGGTTCTTTGAAAGAATCAACAAAATTACAAACCACTGGCCAGACTGACCAAAGAAAAAGAGGAGAGGACACAACCCAAATAAGAAATGAAATGGGGGACATTACAACAGACCCAACTGAAATAAAAAGGATTATAACAGAATATTATGAAAAACTATACTACAACAAATTTGAAAACCTAGAGGAAATGGATAAATTTCTAGAAACACACGGCCTACCCAAACTACAACAAAGTGATGTTGAAAATCTGAACAGACCTGTAACAAGAGAAGAGATTGAAAAGGTAATAAAAAAAACTCCCAACCAAAAAAAGCCCTGGCCCAGATGGCTTCACCGGAGAATTCCACAAAACATTTACAGAAGAGCTTGTACCAGTACTACTCAAGCTATTTCAGAGCATAGAGGAGGAAGCAACACTTCCAAATTCATTCTATGAAGCCAGCATAATGCTGATACCAAAACCAGGCAAAGACATCACAAAAAAAGAAAATTACAGACCAATATCTCTCATGAATATAGATACAAAAATTCTGAACAAAATTCTAGCCAATAGAATTGAGCATCATATCAAAAAAGTGATACACCACAACCAAGTAGGATTCATACCAGCTATGCAAGCATGGTTCAACATTAGAAAATCCATCAACGTAATCCACCACATAAATGAAAGGAAAGAAAAGAATCACATGATCATCTCAATTGACGCTGAAAAGGCATTTGACAAAGTCCAACACCCATTCCTGGTAAAAGCTCTCAACAAAATAGGTATAGAAGGGAAATTTCTCAACATAATAAAGGGCATCTATGCAAAACCAACGGCCAACATCATTCTTAATGCAGAGAGGCTGAAAACATTCCCCTTGAAAACAGGAAGAAGACAAGGATGCCGTTTATCACCACTCCTATTTAACATTGTGCTGGGAGTTCTAGCTAGAGCAATAAGGCAAGAAAAAAAAAAGGGCATCCAAATTGGTAATGAAGAAGTTAAACTGTCCCTGTTTGCAGATGATATGATACTATACACGGAAAACCCTAAAGAGTCCACGAGAAATCTACTGGAACTAATAGAAAGATTCAGCAGAGTAGCAGGATACAAGATAAACATTCAAAAATCAATTGGATTCCTATACACCAGTAAGGAGAACGATGAACAGGAAATCAGGAAATCAATACCATTTTCCATAGCCCCTAAAAAGATAAAATACTTAGGAATAAATCTAACCAGGGATGTAAAAGACCTATACAAAGAAAACTACAAAATACTGCTGCATGAAACCCAAAGGGATCTACATAAATGGAAAAACATACCATGCTCATGGATAGGCAGACTCAACATTGTGAAAATGGCAATTCTACCCAAAGCAATTTACAAATACAACGCAATCCCGATCCAAATACCAATAACATTCTTCAAAGAGATGGAAAAACTAATCATTAACTTTATATGGAAAGGGAAGAAGCCCCGAATAAGTAAAGCACTACTGAAAAAGAAGAATAAAGTTGGAGGACTCACACTACCTGACTTGAGAACCTACTGTACAGCTACAGTAGTCAAAACAGCCTGGTACTGGTACAACGACAGATGCATTGACCAATAGAACAGAATTGAGAACCCAGATGTAAATCCATCCACCTACGGTCACCTGATCTTCGACAAGTGCCCAAAGTCCATCAAATGGGGAAAAGACAGTCTTTTTAACAAATGGTGCTGGCAAAACTGGATATCCATCTGCAAAAAATGAAACAGGACCCGTACCTCACACCATATACAAAAACTACTTCAAAATGGATCAAAGACCTGAATATAAAGCCTAAAACTATAAAGTTCATAAAAGAAAAAATAGGACCAACACTTCAGGCCTTAATACATGACATTAACAGGATACAAAACATAACCATCAATGCACAAAACCCAGCAGATAAACTAGATAACTGGGATCTTCTAAAAATCAAACACCTATGCTCTTCAAAAGACTTCACCAAAAGAGTCAAAAGAGAACCTACAGACTGGGAAAAAATTTTTGGACAGTACAAGTCAGACAGAGGTCTAATCTCCATAATCTACAAGAAAATCTTAACACCTCTACAACAAAAAGACAAATAATCCTATTAAAAAATGGGCAAAGGAAATGAACAGACACTTCACCACAGAAGACATTCAAATGGCCAACAGACACATGAGGAAATGCTTGCGATCACTAGGCATTAGAGAAATGCAAATTAAAACCACAATGAGATACCATCTCACCCCAGCATTAGTGGCATGAATCAAAAACACTGGAAATAACAAATGTTGGAGAGGCTGCGGGGAGATGGGAACTCTTATGCACTGCTGGTGAGAATGCAAAATGATACAACCATTTTGGACAGTAATATGGCGCTTTCTCAGAAAGCTAGAAATAGACATACCATTCGATCCAGCCATCCCACTCCTGGAAATAAGAGTTGTCACTCGAAGAGACATATGCACACCTATGTTCGTGGCAGCATTGTTCACTATAGCAAAATGATGGAAACAACCTAGATGTCCATCAACAGATGAATGGATAAACAAACTATGGTACATACCCACAATGGAGTACTATGCAACGAGAAAGAACAACAATGAATCTGTGAAGCTTCTTCTAACATGGATGAAACTGGAGGACATTATGCTGAGTGAAATAAGTCAATCACAAAAGGACAAATATCGTATGAGACTTGTATTGTAAAAACACATGAAAAAGTTCACCTGCAAAATGTAACAATCTTTGTTGGTTACCAGGGATGGGAGGTGTGTGTGGGGGAAATACTAAATAGGCAATAGATAAGTGGTATCTTGGGTGAAGGGTGAGACAGTACACAATACAGGGGAAACTAGCACAACCTGTACAAGGAAAGGTCATGGAAGCCCCATAGACACACCCAAACTCCCTGAGGGACTGAGTTGCTGGGCAGAGGGCTCTGGGGACCATGGTCTCAGGGAACATCTAGCTCAACTGGCATGACACAGCTTATAAAGACAATGCTCTACCTTCTACCTTGGTGAGTAGTGTCTGGGGTCTTAAAAGCCTGTGAGCAGCCATCTAAGATACTCCACTGGTCTCATCCCTTCGGGAGCAAGGGAGAATGAAGAGAACAGGATACAAGGAAAAGATTAGTCCAAAGGACTAATTGTCCACAGCTACCAAGGCCTCCACCGGACTGAGTCCAGTACAGCTAGATGGTGCCCGGCTACCACCACTGACTGCTCTGACCAGGATCACAACAGAGGGTTCTGGACAGAGCTGGAGAAGGATCTAGAGCATAATTCTAACTCACAAAAAAAAAGACTAGATTTGCTGGCCTAAAGGAGACTGGAGAAACCCTGAGAGTATGGCCCCCAGACCCCCTTTTAGCTCAGTGGTGAAGTTACCTTCGAGGTTCACTGTTCAGCCTGGGAGTGGACAGCCCCGTAAAACCAAATGAGACTAACGAGGTACAGGAGTCCAGTGACAAGGGCCAGAAGGGAGAAGGGGACAAGGAAGCTGGTGATAGGGAACCCAAGATTGAGTAAGGATATTGTTGATGTGTTGTGATATTGTTAACCATTGTCATAGCGCAACATTTGTAGTAACTGTTAAATGAGAAACTATTTTGTTCTGTAAGCCTTCATCTTAAGTGAGAATAACAGCACAACTGGAAGAGCGTAGTCAATGTCACTGAACTGTGTATGTAGAAATTTTTGAAACGGTGTATCTTTGGCTGTGTGTATTTTCACCAAAAAAAATGGTTGAGAAGGTAGAGGGTTAATATGTTGTGGGGTTGTTAACCAATGTCATAAAACAACATGTGTACTACTGTTTCATGAGAAACTATTTGTTCTGTAAGCCTTCACCTGAAGTACAATAAAATATAAAAAAAAGAAATCAAATGACATATTGCATTGGGCAAATCTCCTGCAGAAGACCTCTTTTAAAGTGTTTACAAGCAAAGATATTACTTTAAGGGCAAAGGTGAGCCTTACTCAAGCTGTGATGTTTTCAATCGCCTCATATACATTTGAAAGCTGGACAATGAATTAGGAAGACTGAAGAAGAGTTGATGCCTTTGAATAATGGTGTTGGTGAAGAATATTGACTATACCATGGGCTACCAGAAGAACAAGCAAATCTGTCTTGGAAGAAGTACAGCCAGAGTGCTCCTTGGAAGCAGGGTTCATCTATGCAATAGGATCATGATAGTAGTAACCTCATAGGATTGGTGTAAGAATTACATAAAATAATATGCATAAGAATTGTTGAAAATTGAGAGTACTATACACATGGCTAGGTCTTTAAATTATTATAATAATTAACAGTGCCTTAACAAAAAACAAACAAACAAAAAAACCTCTGTATGTGTCAGTATAGACACCAGGTTGATGCTGACACAAAGTTTTTCAAATAAATTAACAGCTCATCTCTACTGACTCATTTGACAAGAACAATAGTTCTGCAATGACCGAAATTATTCCTCCCTTTAAAAATATAAAATATATCATGCGATTTCATATTAGTAAATGTTGAGGAAAGGTAAGCTTATCTTTTTTTTTTTTGTCATTGACCCACACTCAGCCTTCTTTTGAGGTGCATGGGACACAGCTGGCCAGGTTGAACAATCAATGTTAAATGATTATCATCTAACGTGGCCCATTTCTAACTGTGATTTTTTTCTTTAGACTGGAAATTGGTGAATAATTTGGAATTTTATATAAAACTTTAAGTTTTGTATGATCCTTTTTAATTTGAGAGAGAAATTCTCAAGAAATAGATTTAAGTGTAACATGGCCCTTGAAAAAATAGCATCAAACTATTTTAAAATATGTATACACATACAGATATAATTTTATGGAAATTCAGTTGTATCATACTTTTGATTTTAGGTCAGCCTTTAAAAAAATTCCTTTTGGCTAGCTTGTCTTCTTTCTCTTAATGTACATCAGCTGTCCATCCTACTGCCCACATTAATCTAGTATAATAATAATAATAACATAGCTAACCTCTGTTGATGACTTACTATGTGCTGGGCACTGTCTATTTTATGTGCATTAACTCATTTAATAATACCAACAACCCCACGAGGTTCATACTACTATCATCTCCATCTTATAGGTAAAGAAACTGAGGCACAAAGAAGTTAAGTAACTTGCCTAAGGTACCATAGCCATTAAGTGATACGTCTAGTGTTTCAACCCACACAGTTTGATTCTAAACTTAAGCTCCTTGCCATTATTTTATAATGAGCTTATGTAGCTTTTTTTGGTTTTTTAATTTTTTCCAGTCTCCTCTAATTTTATTACCTGTCATATACATACATACATATACAGGTTTTATTTGTCATTTTTTATAAGTATGGTATTATATTATGTATACACTTATCTCCATCTTGTTTTTCTTATTCAGCAATACCTCAAAGAAATTTTGCAAGTTATTTGTTATAGCTTAAGTCATTTTTTTTCTTTTTTTTAAACTTCATTGTATTTTAGGTGAAAATTTACAGGGTAAATTAGTTTCTCATTCAAAAATTTATACACAAATCGTTTTGTGACATTGATTGCAATCCCTGCAATGTTTCAGCACTCTCCTCCTTTCCCTTTCCACTCTGGGTTCTCCTTGTCCATTTCTCCAGTTTTTCTGTCCCTTACGGCCTTCTTGTCTTTGCTTTTGGGCAGGGGTTGCCCATTTGGTCTCGTATACTTGACTGAGCTAAGAAGCAGGTTCCTCATGTGTGTTATTGTTTGTTTTATAGGCCTGTCTAATTTTGCCTGAAAGGTGAACTCCGGGAGTGGCTTCAGTTCTGAATTAGCACGGTGTCTGGGGGTCATAGTCTAGGGGCTTCCTTGGGTCAGACCGGTAAGTTTGGTCTTTTTTTGTAAATTTAGATTTTGTTCTACATTTTTCTCCCACTCTGTCCAGGGCCCTCTATTGTGATCCCTATCAGAGCAGTTGGTGGTGGTAGCTGGACACCGTGTAGTTCTTCTGGGCTCAGGCTGATGGAGGCTTTGGTTCATGTTGTCCTTTAGTCCTTTAGACTAATGTTTTCCTTGTGTCTTTGGATTTTTTCATTTTCCTTTACTCCAGATGGGATGGGACTGGTAGATGTATCTTAAATGGCCACTCACAAGCTTTTAAGACCCCAAACGCTACTCACCAAAGTAGGATGTAGAACATTTTCTTTATGAACTATGTTATGCCAGTTGACCTAGATGTCCCCTGAGATAAATCATTGTTTTTTATTGTGATCATAGTATTCTGTTATCTGGATATACTGTCATCTAATGGACCAATTCCCATTTGATGAGCATTCCGTTGTTGTTGTTTGCTGCTACTAATAACCAAAAGAACCCAAACCAAACCTATCACTGTCAGTTGATTCTAACTCATAGCAACCCTATAGGGCAGAGTAGAACTGCCCCAGAGGCTTTCTGTGGCTGTGATCTTTACAGAAGCAGACTTCCACATCTTTCTGCCATGATTAGCTGGTGACCTTTCATTTAGCATGTGGGTGCTTGAACCACTATACCACCAGGGCTCCTTATTACTAAGAATACTTTATAAATATCCTTGTACATATGTGTTTATGTGATGGCTGTTTATTTGGGATAGGTTCTCAGATGTGGGATTGCAGTGTCAAAGGCTATATATATTTTTACATTTAATAGGTGTTGCCAGATGGTTTTCCAAAAAGGCTGTAATCACATTTACATCAGTAATGTGGATGCCCTTTCCCACACTGGGGAGGCAGAATAGTGTGGTGGGTAGCAGTATTTATACTAGAGTTAGCTGCTGGAGTGTGAATCCTTGCTCTGCCATTTACTAGCTGGATGATCATTGCCAAATCTCCAACTCTCTAATGCCTAGGTTATTATCTTATTCTTGAAATGAGGATCTTAATACTAGTGTCTCCCTCACAGAGTTGTTCTGAGGATTAAATGAGCCAATACATGCAAATCACATAGAACAGTGTATGGTATAAAGTAAGTAGTCAATATCCCCAAAAAGTTGTCTCTTTTTAGCTTTTGATACCTTCATTAGGGTAAAATGATGTCTTATCATTGTAACTCAAAATTTCTGGCCGTTAGTGAAGAATTTGAACAACTTTTTATGTACTTATTGGTTGGTCTTCTGAGTTTTCTCTTCAATAAATTATATAGTCAGTATTTTTGCCCTCTTTTTTTTTTTTTTAGGTGGGGGGGGGGGTGTTGTTTACCTTTTTCTGATCAACTTGTAAGAGCTCCCTGTAGATTATAGATATACTAAGCCCTCTTCAGCAGTTTCCTGAGAATTGTTTCTCAAACATTTGTTTATCTATTGACCTTTGTAATTTCTTTTGCTATACCAAAGTCTTTTCTTTTTATATACGTAGTCAAATATATTTTTAGTTTCTGAGTTTCCGGGTTAGTGATGGAGGAGGATTCTCTGCCTCCAAGGCTGTGTTTGTGGTCTCCTAGATTGTACTCCAGCATAATTCACTGAATAATCTATCATTTTACCATAGAACTGTTTCCATACTCTCACTTCTGCCAGCTGATCTGTTTGTCTACTATAAAAGGAGCTCTGGTGGCACAAACGGTTAAGAGCTTAGCTGCTAACCAAAAGGTTGGCAGTTTGAACCCACCCAGTGGCTCTGTAGGAAAAAGACCTAGCCATCTGCTTCCATAAAGATTACAGCCAAGAAAACCCTATGGGGCAGTTCTAGTCTGTAACACACAGGGTTGCTCGACGTCACTTAACAACAATACCAATATCATATTGACATAATCATGTAAGCAATTTACCAAAAGAACTGGATCTGTAAGGTGCAAACAAAAGCAACTTTATTTTTTCTCATTTCTGCACCATTAAACCCACTATGCCAAATGGTGCCCACTCCCCAGCTCCCACTTCTAAACCCCACCCTCATGAAATCTAGGTGAGATACAATAGGATTAGATTATTTTTTCCATTTCCACTCAAATCTTAGTAAATATTAAAAGTTCTAGTCACTTATCTAATGCAAATCGCCCCCCTCCTCCTAGCTCACGCCTGGCTCAGGCTTGGAAGTTAGAGAGGTGGGGGAAGCATGGTCAGTCTTTATCACTGTTCCTCTGAGCCCTGTGTTTGTTTCTCATTCACTTGCCACTCTGGTTCCTCTGCGGTTGATGAGTGTCATCAGCGTTGGAGGGGCTGTGGAAGGACTTATGTAATTGCTGCCATCTACAGTTCTCTCTTGGCTTTCAAATGCAGTCACTCTTGGTAGTTGTCCAAGTGCTAATTCTCTCTGGGGATCTTTTATCACTACTCGTGATACACACATCACTAAAGATTGTCCAATTAAGTTTCCCTGACGTAGACAATTCTCTGTTGGCCACTTAGGACTTCTCAGCTTGCAGATTCTAGTGGTACAACCTACACATAGACTCTTTCTCATACCTCTAGAAAGGATTCTTGGGTGGGATCCTTTTTCAAGATGTCTTATTATCACTCCTTTCTGTGAGAACTACATTTAAAAACAAAAGAAAAAACAAAACAACAATGAAAATAACAACAAACCAAAGCGATTGCCAACAAGTGGGCTCTGACTCATGGCAACCCCACATGTGTCAGAGTAGAAATTGATTTTTTGGAGGTAGATTGCCAGGCCTTTCTTCTCAGGCACCTCTGGGTGGACTCAAATTTCCAGACTTTCCTTTAGCAGCCTAGCACTTTAACCATTCGCACCACCCGGGGGGATTGGGAAACATCAGGCTCTGAGAAATATTTACTTTTGCCTGTCTATTGCAGAATTGCAGTTTGCTTCAACTGTTGCCCTCTTTCTTTGTTCTTCTATCTGTCCCAATACCAACTAGCCACTCTCCTTTAAAAATTTTCAGGTATCATAAGCCAGTGGACCGTATGTTCCCTAAACTCTAGGGGACTCATGTAAAATTCTCTCAAGTCCCAATTGTTTGGGTCAGGCATGGAAAATGCAGGAAATACCTGCTCCTTCTCCATCTTAGGAAGGAGGTAAACCATGAATACACAGCACATTGACATTTTGTTCAAAAAAAGCGTTACTACCTGCTCTTGATCAATCTCTTCACCTTCTCTTACAAGCAAGGAGGTGGACGACAGGTTTGCAAAACTGATTTTGCAACCTCATATGTTGTCCTGCATAAATACTGGCACCTATCATTTTGGACCTTTGAGATAGAGAATAAATCAAATTTAACGTTCTTTTCCATTTACAGTAGTTTTATGATGTGTTCTGATATCTGATAATGTCCCCTCATTGTTCTTTTGTAAAATTTTCTTGGTTATTTTCAGGCACTCATTCCTTTAAGTTTATTTTAATTTTCTCCCACCACCCACCCTAAAAAACAAAAAATAAACAAAAAAAAAAAAAACCACTATTGGGATTCTTATTGGATTGCATAAAATGCAGTATTAATTTTGTGACATTTTTATGAAATAAAATCCAAAAACATGGCATTTTTTTCAATAATATTTACATGTTTTCTTCCTGTGCTTTTTTTATTTCATCTGCTCCTAAACGTTTTATATTTTATGGTTGTTGTTCATATTGTGAATGGAATACGTCCCATTTCCTTTGCAGGTGCTTATTTAGGTAATATGGTATTGATTTTTGTGCGTTTTCTTCTATTCATTCACCTTGCTAATTTATAATATTAATTCTAGAAGTTTGCTTTTGTTTTTAACCAGTCTTATGTGTTTTGGGGAGTATTATCAGATAATCAGCCAAAAGACATACTGTTATCTCTTTTATTCTAATTACTTATTTAATTTTATTTTGTCTTCTTATCTTGTTTTCACTACAACTACCAAAATAAATTTTAATAAAATGATTTGAAAGTTTAACTTTTAGGGTAAGTTTTAAAATAAGAGTTTTAATGTTTAACCATTTAAGATAATATTAACGATTGAATTTAGTGTTGGATCTATTTTTTATTATACTGAAGAAGTTTCCTTATTTCCTTTCCTTAGTCTCCTATTTTACTTACAGTTGTTAGGAATAACTGCAATATTTCATTAAATCCTTTTTCAGCACATTGTAGTAATCATATTGATTTTATTGCTTTTAGTTTGCTGCTTTAATGGATTAAGTTGATAGATTAATCTTGAACCACACTTGGTCATACTGTATCTTTCTTTTGATATACTGTTGGAGCCTATTTTCAGGTAAGAGATTATTCTCTTCCTCTCTCTTCCTTCCCTTCCCTCCCGCTCTCTCTTTTCTTCCTTCCTTTTTGTATTATCACTGTCAGTTTTCATATTAAAGTTCTGTTACCTTCATGAAATGAACTGGAGAAATTTCCATGTTTTGCTATGAGCTGGAGTAATTTAAATCCTTGCTACTCAAGGTTTGGGCCATGGACCAGGAGTATTAGCATCCCCTGGTGTTTGTTACAAGTATGCAAACTTTGGCCTCAAATTAGATCTAATGAATCAGTAACTGCATTTAACAAGATCCCCAGATTTACATGCACATTAGTGTTTCAGAAGCACTGTTTCAAACAACATTAAAATGATCTGAACTGCTAGGTATCCGATCATTTTTCAATGGTAAAATTTTAGTCACTTTTCTAATCTTTCTTATTTTGTCTATTCAAGTTTCTCCCCTTTCCTTAAGTTAATTTTAGTAATTAATTTTAGCATATTTTGCTAGGGTATTATCCATTTATACTGTCTTATCATCTCTGTTGCCATAGTTACTGTTCACATTCTCTTATAATTATTTTAACCTCTCCTACATTTATGGTTATAGTTGTATCATTTAAGTTGATGTCTAGCTTCGTTAGCAGCTCTGTCTCTTTACATATCCTATTTGATCAAACTGGCCTTGCTGTCTTTATCTCCCTGGCCCCTGAAGTGATTGCTATGATGCATCACACAGATGCCCCTAGAGGACTGAGGCACTCATTTTCCCAGCTGCTAGGTATGTTGGTATGATGACTCACAACTTAGTCTCTCTCGAGTAATTGCATCTAGCCAAAGAAAAGCATCTCACCCTAGGTGACACCTCATCCATTGGAAACAGACCACATTTAGTGACTGGTGCATGGGTAGGCATATGTGTAAAATCATCCTTCTTGCATTAAGGTAGGACAACTTTGAAGGACCATCCCAGATCCTGAGCACTCATATATATGTATGTATGTATGTGTGTATTTTGTTGTTGTTGTTAGGTGCCATCAAGTCAATTTAAGCTCATAGGCATCCCATGTCAGAAAGTAGAAATGCCCCCTAGGGTTTTCTTGGCTGTAATCTTTATGGAAGCAGTTCACCAGTTCTTTCTCCCTTAGAGCCGCTGGGTGGGTTCAAACCACCAACCATTCAGTTAGTAGCCGAGTACGTAACCATTAGCACCACCAGGGCTCCTTTTATATGTATAACCAACCAAACAAACAAACAAACAAAACAACAAATCCACTCCCATCAAGTTGATTCTGACTCACAGCGACCCTGTACTACAGAGTAGAACTGTCCATAGGGTTTCCAAGGCTGTAAATGTTTATATAGGCAGATGGCCATGTCTTTCTCCCAAACTGTGGCTGGTGGCTTCGAACCACTGACCTTTCGGTTAGCAGCCAAGTGCTTTTAACCACTGTACCAGGAGGCCTTCCATATGTATAATAGCTGCCTTCAAGTCGACTCCAACTCATGGCAACCGTATATACAACAGAAAGAAACATTGCCCAGTCCTGTATCATCCTCATGGTTACCAGCATGTTCAAGTCCTTCATTGTGACTATTGTGCCAGTCTATCTTACTGAGGGTCTCCCTGACCCTCACTGGCCATCTGCTTCATCAAACATGATGTCTTCCTCCGGTGATTGATCCTGATAATGTGTCCAAAGCAAGCAAGTCAGGCAATGTTCTATTGTGATCTATAAGGTTTTCCTGGCTAATTTTTGGGAGTAGATCACTAGGCCTTTCTAGTATGTCTTAGTCTGGAAGCTCTGCTAAACCTGTCCACCATGGGTGACCCTCCTGGTATTTGAAATACCAGTAGCATAACTTCTAGCATCATAGCAATATGCAAGCCATCACAGTACAACAAACTGACAGACTGTTGGTGGTGAGTACCCATAGGTACTGATAAGGTCTCTGTTGCAACTGCATAGCAGTTCAACTTCTTTTGTCTAATTCTTTTTCTTCATCTATCACAAGTGTTGTTCCCAAGAACACTCCCATATGCAAATCTCAGAGTCTCAGAGACTGTTTCCTGGAGAACTTGACGTACCATGGCCCCTTGGATGAATTGCATTTTTCTTTGTAAGCTTTGGGCATTAGGTCTGGATGTAATGGTAGTCTGAGAGATGGCAATACTGCAGGTAGAAGAAGGCAAGGCTATCTTTCCCTGCATGTACTGGTAGTAAACTGTCAGTCCCTGGTGAAAGCCTGCCGCCTTTATGATCCGTGATCTCCGCATACTCTCCTGTCACAGACCTCCTGTTTGGTTTCCAGTTTCCTGTAGGCCACATGTCACCATCTGGTTCAGGAGAAGAATATGGATAGGAATTGGGAGTGGAGGTCAAGAACCTCATCCATGTCACCATATTTCCAGAATCCTATACTGTTTTTAGAAGACACTGTGGTTGCACAGTAGTTAAGCACTCGGCTGCTAACCAAAAGGTCACTGGTTCGAACTCACTGGCTGCTCAGTGGGAAAAAGATGTGATAGTCTACTTCTATGAATTATAAAACCTTGGAAATGCTATGGGACACTTCTACTCTGTCCTATAGGATCACTGTCTTAAGCTGAGTTCTTTAGAGAAGCAAAACCAGTGAAGCATATAAATATATACAGAGAGATTCATATCAAGGAAATGGCTTATGCAGTTGTAGAGGCTGGAAAGTTCCAAGACCGTGGGTCAGGCTGGAGGCTTCTCCTAACTCATGTAGCTACAAGGGCTGGTCAACCCAAGATCAGCAGGTCAGACAGAAGGCCTCTGGCTCACAGGCTGTGAAGGTTGGCAGATCTCAAGTTTGGCAGGTAAGTAGCTAGCTCAAATCAGTCCCAAGAACTGGAGGTCAGATGAACAGGAGCCAACTGCAGGATCCACAGCAAGCAGAAGCCCATGAGCTTTGCCAGAAAGTCCACTATGTTGGATGAAGGCCACACTCCCAAGGAAACTTCCTTTTAACTGATTGGTGCTCATAACAGATCTCATCATGGAGATGATTACATCGTATCAGATCTCATTACAGAGGTGATTACATCATTCGTAGCTGTCAAACTACATCATAACTGCCAAACTACCAAGAGTCATGGCCCAACCAAATCGGCACACAACTTTAACCATCACAGTCCACCCCCTGTCAGCTTGGCATCCATACGTATCTCTAAATGAAGACAATTATAAAGTCGTATTTGCACCTAACATGATACAACCAGTGCATGCAACTGAAAATCCACTAGCCCTCATTACATCTTTTATTTTATAAGTGAAGAAAACAAAAATATTATATGCACATTACAAGGAAGAAATATTCACAACAATTACAGTCCTCATTTCTGCAACTGGTCACATGGTCATAGCTGGTATTTAGAGCTACCTTCTTTCACCACCCATTCTGTATTCCCTTTATCCTCAGAAAGCACCTCAGCTGGTCATGGTTCTTTGCCTGGTGGGATGGCCCAAACCATTCCTGAAGGGTTGGGGCCATTAGTAGCCATGTTGGAATTGAGTTGCTGTAGTTTTCCATTAACTTTAATCACAGGGCATGGTAATACTAAGAGACATCCTAAGAAATCTCCTGTATTCCAGACATACTCTTCTTTACCTCCATTATATAATATCAATCCAATTTCCTCTCAGTAATCAAGACCAATCACACAAGCCAATACAGTAACTTCTTTCTTTACCTGTTGATCCAGAGGCATGAAGAGCCCAAAGGGTGGCATTCTTAACTTCCAGTTCAATGGAATCAGTGATGTGTCTCCTGGTGGGAGCATTCCTCCCTTTGGAACTAAGACCTCTAGACCCACAAAGCATACGATCACGGAGACAGGAAGCAAAAATTTTGCAAGCAGGTCACTAGGGGTAATAGCGAGTAGTGGTGCCACTTCCATTTCCACCCCTTGATTCCTGGACCCATAAATCCTGCCTATGGGAGAAACAACACTATATATTGGATTTTGGTCTAGAGCATGTACGGCCTCCTGGAGAACATTACCCAAATCCTGTAAGGTATTGCCACCTAGCTGGCACTGTAATTGTGTCTTTAGAAAGCCATTCCATCATTCTATCAAACTAGCTGCTTCAGGATGATGGGGAACATTTTAAGACCAGTGAATTCCATGAGCATGAGCCCATTGTTGCACTTCATTTGCTGTGAAGTGAGTCCCTTAATCAGATGATGGTGTGTGGGTTACCATGACGGTGGATAAGGCATTCTGTAAGTCCATGGATGGTATTTTTTGCAGAAGCATTGCGTGCAAGGAAGGCAAATCTGAATCCAGAGTAAGTGCCTATTCCAGTAAGGACAAAATGCTGCCATTTCCATGATGGAAGAAGTCCAGTGTAATCAACCTGCCACCAGGTTGCTGGCTGATCACCTTGAGGAATAGTGCCATATCGGGGTTTCAGTGTTGGTCTCTGCTGCTGGCAGATTGGGCACTCATCCGTGGCTATAGCCAAGTCGGCCTTGATGATTTGAAGTCCATGTTGCTGAGCCCATGCATAACCTCCATTTCTGTCACCATGGCCACTTTGTTCATGAGCTCATTGAGCAATGATGGGAGTGGCTGGGGAAGGACGATGACTGTTATCCACAAAATGCATCAACCTATGTACTTGATTGTTAAAATCTTCCTCTGCCAAGGTCATTCTTTGGTGAATATTCACATAAGACAGAAATATCTTCACTTCTTTGGCCCATTCTATTCACATACCTCTTCCTCATACTTCCTTGTCACTAATTTTCTGATTATGTCTCTTCCAAGTCCCTGATCATCCAGCCAAACCATTGGCCCCAGTCCATGAATCAGTATACAATCGCACATCTGGCCATTTCTCCTTCCGAGCAAAGTGAACAACCAAGTGTACTACTTCAAGTTCTGCCCATTGGGAGGATTTCCCTTCACCACTGTCCTTCAAGGAGGTCCCAGAAAGGGGCTGTAGTGCTGCCACTGTCCACTTTTGAGTGGTGCCTGTATATTCTGCGGAACCATCTATAAACCAGGCACGAGTTTTCTCTTCCTCAGTCAACTGATCTTAAGGAACTCCTCATGAGGCCATAGGTGCACTCTGGGACAGGATAGATAATGTCACAGGAGTGGAGATCATGGGCATCCTCATGCAACTTGTGCCTTCAGGTCCTGTTAGGGCCCAATCTCATATATACCACTTCCTTTTAATGATGTAGTGCTGCTGTGCACCTCTGACTTTATGGCTCTGTGAGTCAGACAGCACCCAGTTCATGATAGGCAGGTCATGCCTTATGGTGACTTGTGGCCCATAGTTAAGCATTCGGTCTCTACTAAGGCTCAGTTACAAGCCAAAAGCTGTGTATCTAAAGAAGAGTAGTTATCTGCAGAGGATGGTAGGGCTTTGCTCCAAAATCCTAAGAGTGCGCTGTGATTCACCAGTAGGGGCCTACCAAAGACTCCAAACAGCATCTCTGTCTACTACTGATAGTTCAAGCATTATTGGATCACGCTGGATCATATGGTCCAGGTGACAGAGTGGCTTGCACAGCAGCCTGAACTTGTTGCAGAGCCTTGTCTTGGTCTGGACTGCACTCAAAACTAGCAGCTTTTTGACTCACTTAATAAACATGCCAGAGTAGCACACCCAAATGAGGGATATGCTGCTGCCAAAATCCAAAGAGGCCCACTAGGCATTGCTCCTCCTTTTTAATTATGAGAGAGGCCAGATTCAATAACTTATCCCTCACTCTGGAAGGAATATCACTGGACCCCTAGAAAATTCACTGAGGTGGAAGGTGATTGAATTTTTGTCTGATTAATGTCCCACCCTCTTAGTACGCAAATGTTTTACCAGTAAGTCCAGAGTTACACTTTTTCCTTGCTAGGTACAATCAGCATAATGTCATCAATGCAATGGACTAGTGTGATGTCTCGTGGAAGAGAAAGGTGACCAGAGTCCCTGTGGACTAAATTATGACATAGGGCTGGAGAGTCGATATATCTCTGAGGTAGGACAGGGAAGGTGTATTACAGGCCTTGCAAGCTGAAGGCAAACTGCTTCTAGTGGTTCTTCAAAACAGGTATGGAGAAAAAGGCATTAGCCAGATCAACAGCTGCATACCACATACCAGCAGATGTATGAATTTGCTCAAGCATGGAAACCAATCTGGAACAGCAACTGCAATTGGAGTCAGCACCTGGTTAAGTTTTCAATGATCCACTGTCACTCTCCAAGATCCATCTGTTTTTTTTCGCACAGGCCAAATAGGCAAGTTGAGTGGGGATGTGGTGAGAATCACCACCCCTACATCCTTCAAGTCCTTGATGGTGGCACTAATCTCTACAATCTTACCAGGAATGTGGTATTGGTTTTTGTTTACCATTTTCCTATGTAGAGACAGTTATAATGGCTTCCACTTGGCTTTTCCTACCATAATAGCCCTCATTCCACTTGTCAGGAGCCCTGGTGGCACGGTGGTTAAGAGTTCAGCTACTAATTAAAAGGTCAGCAGTTCAAATCCACCAGCCACTCCTTGGAAACACAATGGAGCAGTTCTACTCTGTCCTATAGGGTCACTATGAGTCAGAATTGACTAGATGGCAATGGGTCGAGTCAGTTGAGCTCACTTGTCAGGGATCCAATGTTGGGGTTATGCCAATTGCTGAGTGTTTTTTTTTCCAATTATGCATTCTGGAACTGGGGAAATCACTACAGGATGGATTCAGAGACCCACTGAACCCACTGTGAATCGAATCTGAGCTAAGATTCCATTAATAATCTCACCTTTATATGCCCCCACTCTGACAGTGGGCCACAGTGACGTTTTGGGTCTCCTAGAATTAGTGTCAGTTCAGAGTCAGTATCCAATAATCCCCAAAAAGTCTAATTATTTCCTTTTCCCCATTGAATGGTCACTCTTGTAAAAGGCCATAGATCCCTTTGGGGAAGGATGGGAGCAAGATTAACAGTATAAATTTTTGGCAGTGTAGTAGGGTCCTTCCTCAAGGAGACCTGGCCTCCCCTTCATTCAAGGGGTTGTGGGTCTGTAACTGGCTCAAGTCTGGGATTTGATTGAGGGGCCATGACTCTGTATTCTGGAGATTTGAGTTAGATTGCTGTTCACTTGACCTAGAATTCTTCTGCTTGTACAGACCAGGTAAATATTTAGCAGATTCCCAATCTATTTCACTCCTAGGGACATCATGACTAAGTAGCCAATGCCATAAGTCCATAAGAGTTAGACTATTCTGATTACTGCTTTGACTCTGCTGTCCATTATGGTAACCGTGTCCACATTGTTTTTGTCGATTAAGTGAGGCCACTTAGTCCCTATCACAGTGTCCAATCAGCTCCATTGTAGTTAGGTGTCTTAATTCAGTTACAACAGTCCCACTGTCAAATCTGGCTTACATAAAATAACAATCACAGCAGTTTTCAAGGATGCTGGGGCTCCCTTCACAAATTTGTTCTTCATCATTATGTAAAGGATGTGTCCTCTGGGCACTCCATGTGTGGGTCTGTGGATCTAAACTGATATCCATTTTAACATGCCATTTCTCTAAGCCTTTTGAGTCTTTCTTCTACAGTATACCAAGGCAGGTCTGGCACTTCATCTGGATCTCGCAATATAATAGGGAAGGCATGTATGTAAACAAGTAAATTATAATTCAGTTTGATAAGTGCAAAAGTAGAAGCAAATAAACCAAAACCAGATCAAACCCGTTGCTGTCGAGTTGATTCCGACTCATAGCGACCCTATAAGACAGAGTAGCATGGTCGCATAAGATTTCCAAGGAGCTGCTGGTGGAGTCAAACTACCTAACTTTTGGTTAGCAGCTGAGCTCTTAATCACTGTGCCACCAGAGCTCCTTGATTACAATAGGTAACTCTTATTGAGCATTTATTCTGTGCCAGGTACTGTTCTAAAAACTTCCTTCATTTAATTTATTTGAATTAATTCATGAAATACAACAACCCAATATAGAAGCAAAGTATTATATGCCACATGTTCCAATTATTAAAAGTTGAATTTTTTTTTTTTTTTGCTGTTTTTAAAGGGCAATAGTTTTTTTTAAGTCTATACTTTCCATCCAGTACAAACAAAGGGAATTCCTATACATTGCCTTTAAAACTGCAAGACATCCTAGTGAATGACTGTCTTAGTTATCTAGTGCTACTATAACAGAAACACCACAAGTGAATGGCTTCAACAAACAAATTTATTCTCTCACAGTCTAGTAGGCTACAAGTCCAAATTCAGGGTGTCAGCTCCAGGGGAAGGCTTTCTCTGTGTCGGCTCTGGAGGAAGATCCTTGTCATCAGTCTTCCCTTGGTCTAGGAGCTTCTCTGCACAGGAACCCCAGGTCCAAAGGATGCACCCTGCTCCTGCGCTGCTTGTTTGGTGGTATGAGGTCCCCCCATGTCTCTCTGCTCAGTTCTGTCTTTTATATCTCAAAAGACATTGGCTCAAGACGTAATCCAGTCTTGTAGTTTGAGTCCTGCCTCATTAACATAAATGCTGCTAATCCCATCTCATCAACATCATAGAGATAGGATTTACAACACATAAGAAAATAACATCAGATGACAAAATGGTGGACAGTCACACAATACTGGGAATCATGGTTTAGCCAAATTGATACACATATTTTGGGGGGACACGATTCAATCCATGACAATGACCATAGTGAAAGGAATTTATAGAGATAAAGAAGAGAGAGCTACTCTTTTTGAGGCTGCAGAGGGCAGCTAGAATTATCAACAATGAAGCTAGTTTAAACTGCCTATTCTAATAATAATGTATTAAGTTGACAACATTCTCAAGAATTTCAGTCTTCTTTAATCTAATATACACACATTTATAGTTATAACTATCTTGTTCATTTTCCTGTTACTTTAAAAATGTCCCCTTGGTCTTAGTGACTTCCTTCTAGCTAATAGTAATAGTGGAAGTGATGCTGTGTGATTTCTGAGATGGTATAGAAATAACGATAGTTTCTGATTGACTGTCTCAGGACACTCTTCTCAGAACACAGCCACTGAATTTTGAGGAAGCCAAGGCCACATGGAGAGGCAATATGTAGATGTTCTGGTTGATGGCTCCAGCTAAGATCCTGACATGCAAGCAGCATCAACAGTCAGACTTAAGAGTGAGCAAGCTTTCAGATGATTGCAGCACCCAGCCTTCAAGCCCTGCAGCTAAAACTATATGGAGCAGAGTTGAGCTGTCCCCAAAATACCCTGCCCAAATTGCAGATTTGTGAGCAAAATAAATGTTATTGTCCTTGTTTTAAGCCACTCAAAAAAAAAGTCCTTTTGACATTAAGAGAAAAATAAGTTATTTCAAGACACTTGCACTTCAAAGATCATTGCTTCATCTTGTAAAACTCTTTCCTTTATTTTGGAAAGTTTTGCTTTGTTTAATTGGCAGTTTCACTTGTTAATTGGTTATCTTGGGTGATAATATTCAAATGAACTTCTCCAATTTCTAAAGGAATAAATACTGGTCTACTTGCTTTTATAGACAGAAGCACCTTGAAGTTTATCTTTTGCTTTTTGTGTATGAAGACAAAGCAAATCTATGACTTTGATAGATTCCTTATTTTTGATTAATGTGTAAGGATCTTTGTAACAGCACCTATGGTGTAAAGATAGATAGTAATAGTACTCCTATTTTATAATTGGGGACGTTCAGTAGTTTGCCAGACATCACAAACTACAGGTAGTCACCCAATTTACAATGGGGTTCTATTTGAACGACTCAGTCAGATCTCATGTAAGTCAAATATCTTTTTTTTTTTGTTCTCATTATTATTGCCTTTCGTTAACAGTATCTTTATATGTCCAGTCTTTGAACATATGATAATGATAACATCAGCAAATTATGTGCTACAATGTTGTACGTAGTACATATTACTAATGATTAGATGTACAAAAAAAAAAATAATGGTCTAAGTGTAGTTCGTTGCAACTCGAATACGTTGTAAGCTGAGGACTACCTGTAGTCAGGGGTAGAGCTAGAATTTGAATCCAGGTGTGTTGATATCAGAACTCAGTAGATTGACCACTATTCTTTTTTATTATTATTATTTTATTATTATCTTTTTATTGTACTTTAGATGAAGGTTTACAGAACAAATAGTTTCCTCATTAAACAGTGCACATATTGTTTTATGACAGTGGTTAACAACCCTGCAACATGTCAACACTGTCCCTTCTCAGTCTTGGGTTCCTTATTACCAGCTTTCCTTTCCCTGCCTGCCTTCTAGTCCTTGACCCTGGACTGTTGTGCCCCATTAGTCTCATTTTGTTTTATGGGGCTGTCTAATCTTTGGCTGAAAGGTGAACCTTGGAAGTGACTTCATTACTGAGCTAAAAGGGTGTCTGAGGGCCATACTCTTGAGGGTTCTCCAGTCTCTGTCAGGCCAGTAAATCTGGTCTTTTTTTGTGAGTTATAACTTTGTTCTACATTTTTCTCCAGCTCTGTCTGGGACCCTCTGTTGTGATCACAGTCAGAGCAGTGAGTTGTGGTAGCCGGGCACCACTACTTGTACTGGACTTAGTCTGGTGGAGGTTGTGGTAGTTGTGGTCCATTTGTCCTTTGGACTAATCTTTTCTAGTATCTTGTTTTCTTCATTCTCCCTTGCTCCCAAAGGGGTCAGACCAGTGGAGTATCTTAGATGGCTGCTCACAGGCTTTTAAGACCCCAGATGCTACTCACCAAGGAAGAAAATAGAACATTTTCTTTATAAACTATATCATGCCAGTTGAGCTAGATGTTCCCCGAGACCATGGTCCTCACAGCCCTCTGCCCAGCAATTCAGTCCCTCAGGGAGTTTGGATGTCTCTATGGAGCTTCCATGACCTTGCCTTGGTCAAGTTGTACGGGCTTCCCTAGTATTGTGTACTGTCTTACCCTTCACCAAAGTTACCACTTATCTATTTAGTTCCCCCCCACATCCCTCGTAACCAACAAAGATTATTTCTTTTTGTGTGTAAACTTTTTCGTGTGTTTTTACAATGAAGGTCTCACACAGTATTTGTCCTTTTGTAATTGACTTATTTCACTCAGCATAATGTCCTCCAGTTTCATCCATGTTATGAGATGCTTCACAGATTCATCATTGTTCTTTATCATTGCATAATACTCCGCTGTGTGTGTGTACCATAGTTTGTTCATCCATTCATCTGCTAATGGGCTTCTAGGTTGTTTCCAATTTTTTTGCTATTGTGAACAATGCTGCCATGAACATGGGTGTGCATATGTCTATTCGTGTGATGGCTCTTATTTCTCTAGGATATATTTCTAGGAGTGGGATTGCTGGATCATATGGTATTTCTATTTCTAGCTTTCTAAGGAAGCGCCATATCATTTTCCAAAATGGTTGTATCATTATGCATTCCCACCAGCAGTACATAAGAGTTCTGATCTCCCCGCAGCCTCTCCAACATTTGGTATTTCCAGTTTTTTTGATTCGTGCTAGTAATGCCGGGGTGAGATGGTATCTCATTGTGGTTTTAATTTGCATTTCTCTAATGGCTAGTGATGGTGAGCATTTCCTCATGTGTCTGTTGGCAGCTTGAATGTCTTCTTTGGTGAAGTGTCTGTTCATTTCCTTTGCCCATTTTTTAATAGGATTATTTGTCTTTTTGTTGTTGAGGTGTTGGATCTTCTTGTAGACTTTAGAGATGAGATCTTTGTCTGACTTGTAATGAGATTGACCACTATTCTATCCAGCCCCCCTAGAGCAAGACTCTTACTACCATCCACAAACAGCCACCCATTAAGTACAATTATTATGAGCCAGAAAATTCTCTGCATCTTATAAGCATCTCTCCTAAACTTAGTAATTATGACTTCTGTGCTCCTATGGTGTCTTGTACATTCCTCTATCAGGATACTTAACCCAACAAAATAAAATTATGTGTTTATGTATCTCCCCCACTAGTCTATAAAAAGGAACCCTGGTGGTGTAATGGTTAAGCACTTGGCAGCTAATCAAAAGGTAGGCAGTTGGAACGTACCAGCCACTTCGTGAAAGATGTGGCAGTCTGCTTCCATAAAGATTTACAGCCTTGGAAACCCTAGAGGGAAGTTCTATTCTGTCCTATAGGGTCACTATGAGTCAGAATCAACTTGATGGCACACAGCAATAGTCTTTGAATGTTTTCAGAACAAGGGCACGGTTCTGTTCATTTTCTACAGAGTGTCTAAATCATAGTTTGTGCTCAATAAATGGATAAACATTAGCCTGACTTTTGTCCAACCTGAACCTAGAGGTTCTTCTATGTTCATTTATGTAACAAATATTTATTGCACAATTACTATGTACTAGAATCTGTTCTAGGTGCTTAATACATATGAGTAAAAAAAAAAAACAAACAAAAAGTATTGTACCCATTGGGCTTAATTGTAGTGGGGAAACAGATAATACCTAATAAACACACACATGAACAAGTGATTTATATAGTCAGCTACTAAATGACAAGTGCTTTGGAGAAACTAGGGGAAAATAAGGGATACCAGGGTTTTGGGAGGAAATGAGTTGAGATTTTAGATAGTATGGTCAGAGTAGTCTCATTCAAGAGGAAGTAACACTTAAACAAAAACCTAAAGGAAGTCAAAGGAATAAGCTATGGGGTATTTGGGGAAAGGGCATTCCATGTAGAGGTGTTGTGTAGAATTTTAGAAAATTGATAGAGAGATACTCAAGTTTGGCATGCATAAACTCGTTTAACCTATTGCAAGGTAGCTCCAGGAATTGATGGAATACCAATTGAGATGTTTCAACAAATGGAAGCAGTGCTGGAGGTGCTCGCTCTTCTCTGACAAGAAATTTGGAAGGCAGTTACTTGGCCAACTGACTGGAAGAGATCCACATTTGTGCCTATTCCAAAGAAAGGTGATCCAACAGAATGCGGAAGTTATCAAAGAATATTATTAATATCACATGCAAGTAAAATTGTGTTGAAGATTATTTAAAAATGATTGTAGCAGTACATCGACAGGGAACTGCCAGAAAGTCCAGCTGGATTCAGAAGCGGACATGGAATGAGTGATATTATTGCTGATGTCATATGGATCTTGGCTGAAAACAGAGAATACCAGAAAGATGTTTACCTGAGTTTTATTGACTATGCAAAGGCATTTGACTGTGTGTATCATAACAAATTATCAATAACATTTCAAAGAATGGGAATTTCTCAACACTCAATTGTACTCATGAGGACCCTGTGTATTGATAAAGAGGCAGTCATTCAAACAGAATAAGGGGATACTGTGTGGTTTAAAATCAGGAAAAGTGTGAGTCAGGGTTGTATCCTTTCACCATACTTATTCAATCTGTATGTTGAGCAAATAATCCGAGAAGCTGAACTATGTGAAGAAGAATGTGGTATCAGGATGGAAGGAAGACTTGTTAACAACCTGCATTATGCAGATGACATCACCTTGCTTTCTGAAAGTGAAGAGGACTTGAAGCACTTACTGATGAAGATCAAAGACTACAGCCTTCAGTATGGATTGCACTTCATCATAGAAAACAAAAATCCTCACAACTGAACCAATAAGCAACATCATGATAAATGGATAAAATATTGAAGTTGTCAAGGATTTCATTTTACTTGGATCCACAATCAACACCAATGGAAGCAACAGTCAAGAAATCAAACAACATATTACATTGGGCAAATCTGCTGCAAAAGACTTCTTTGAAGTGTTGAAAAGCAAAGATGCAACTTTGAGTACTAAGGTGCACCTGACCCAAGCCATGGTATTTTCAATCACCTCATATGCATGCAAAAGTTAGACAATGAATAAGGAAGACCAAAGAAGAATTGCTGCCTTTGAATTATGGTGTTGGTGAAGAATATTGAATCTACCATGGACTGCCAGAAGAACGAACAAATCTGTCTTGGAAGAAGTATAGCCAGAATGCTCCTTAGAAGTGAGGATGGCAAGACTTCATCTCACTTACTTTGGACATGTTATCAGGAGGGACCAGTCGCTGGAGAAGGATGTTATGCTTGGTAAGGTAGAGTGTCAGCCAAAAAGAGGAAGACCCTCGATGAGACGGGTTGACACAGTGGCTGCAACAGTGGGCTCAAACATAGCAAAAACTGTGAGGATGGTGCAGGGCCGGGCAGTGTTTCATTCTGTTGTACACAGGGTTGCTATGAGTCAGAACCGACTCAACAGCACCTAACAACAACAGCAAATTCATGGGAAGTCACACAAGTAAGACCTCACAACATTCAGTTAGAACCAGAGAATCAGAATCAACAATTATGATTACAATGTTAGTTCAATGGTTAGAGTCCAAATCTTTAGACTTCAGATTTTTACCTTTAACAAGAAGTCTTGAGAGGAAGGCTTAACTATGGCTTGGAACTCAGTAGAGGTCCCTTGTAGCTAGGGTCCAAGTTTAGCAGCAGCAGACAGAATCTCAGTTCCAACTGTCTTCTCTCAGTGAATGAGCAAAAATTAAGGGTTTATATACGAGTTTGTCACCTTGGCTCCACATGACAAGGGCCAGTGGGATGTCAAAAACTAGCATGCTATGTGATTTCTCCAGAGTCAGAGCGTAACTGGATGACACATCTTTTCTTCAAGGTTAGAAATTAGGGAGATTGTTTAGATTTTTGTTATATTTTCTTGTGTCACAGCATTCAGGGTAAAAGTGAACTTAAAAAAATTGTTTACGTTCTTTACATACTTCACATGCTTCTGTGTTTCTATGTTTAAGTTCAGAAATATTCTCGACAACCTTCTTATGACTTACAGGTTACTAATGACTTATAGTCAATGTTAGAGAGCCTCACAAAGGTAGTCATATTTCTGTTTCTAAGTTTATATTATGAGTGCTTAACCAAAAAACAAACAAACAAACAAAAAAAACACTAAACCTGTTGCCCTCTAGTCAATTCCGACTCATAGTGACTCTATAGGATAGAGTGGAACTGCCTCAGTTTTCCAAGGAGCAGCTGGTGGATTTGAACTGCTGACCTTTTGGTTAGCAGTCGAGCTCTTAACCGCTTCACCACCAGCGTATTTGGAAAGCATGATAGTGACTTATAATTTATGGGATTTGAGATAATTATAGAAACATACAGAACAAGAGGGAAGGAGGGAATAGCCTGTGCAAAAACCCTAAGGCAGGAGTATGCCTGGCTTATTCAAATAGATAGGAGGCCACTATGAATGGAGGGCAGAATAGTAGGAAATGAGATCAAAGACGGCCTTGTAGGACAATTTAAGGACTTTGACTTTTGCCAGTGGAGGACCTTAGGGAGGAGTGACATGATCTGACTCACATATTAAAATGATCATTCAGGCTGCTGCTGTGTTGAAGATAGAGGGGGAAGAGAGAGGCCACTTAGGCATTGTCTTAGGCTGGGTTCTCTAGAGAAGGAAAACCAGTAAAGCATATAAATATATATACAGAGAGATCTGTATCAAAGAAACAGCTAACGGGATTGTAGAAGCTGGAAAGTCCCAAGTCCATGGATTAGGATAGAGGCTTCTCCCAATTCACTAGCCACAGGGGCTGGCAAACCCAAGATCAGCAGGTCGGAGAGCAGGGCTCTGCTAACAGGCTGTGAAGATCCATGAATCCCAAGATCAGCAAATAAGCTCATAGTCCAAGTCCCAAGAACTGGAGGTCAGATGAACAGGAGCCAACCGAAGGATCCAGAGGTAGCAAAAAGCCAGAACATCTGCTTATATTTGGATGCAAGCCACACCCCCAAGGAAGCTCCCTTTCAACTGATTGGCTACTCACAGCAGAACAGATGCAGTCATGGGAGTGATCACATATAAACACTGAGAATCATGGCCCAGCCAAGTTGACACACAATCTTAACCATCACAGGCATATTGCAGCAATCAGTGAGAGAGACAGGGGTGGAAGGCAGCATAGGTGCTTGTGCTTTTGAGGGTTTGAATGGAAGAATCAAGGGTAATACCAGTGTTACCGCAAAACGCAAGTCTGAGCCACCTGCCGCAAAAGCCAATACTGAGACAAGGGTGAGGTGAGCAGTAAGAGGGTTTTATTGTATATCGATATACAGGAGACAGAGGGAAATGGGCTACTTCAAAATCTGCCTCTCTCCCTGAAGGTAGATCAGAGGATTTTACAGGGACAGAATCAGGGTCTGAAGGACCTGTGGAATTTTAGTTCCTCTTTCAGGTGGGCACAGTGACCACCCTCCAGACAGGTTGACCTTCTGCTGGTACTCTTGAAGATCCTCTGATGTCATCCTGGTTTCGGTCACAAGACGGGCCCCTTTGTTCAGTTGTCTCGCTTCCAGATTTTATCACTTGTTGTTCTACCTCTGGTCTTGGTTTGAATTATGTTCCCCAAAAAATGTGTGTATCAATTTGGCTGGGCCACGATTTCCAGAATTGTATGGTTGTCGTCCATTTTGTGATTGTAATTTTATATTAAGGAGGATTAGGATGGGATGGTAACACCACCTTTACCCAGGTCACATACCTGATCCAGTGTAAAGGGAGTTTCCCTAGGGAGTGGCCTGCACCACCTTTTATCTTACAAGAGATAAAAGGAAAGGGAAGCAAGCAAAGAATTGGGGACCTCGTACCACCAAGAAAGCAGTGCCAGGAGCAGAGCGTCACATTGATGAGACGGCCGACAGAGAAAGCCTTTCCCGGGGCGGACGCCCTGAATTTCGGCTTTTAGCCTACTTTACTGTAAAGAAATAAATTTCTCTTTGTTAAAGCCATCCACGTGTGTATTTCTGTTAGAGCAGCACTAGATGCCTAAGACACCTCTCAAAGAGGAACTTAGGTTAATTTTAAACTTTTATGAAATGGGAAAACAGGAGGAAAGAGAGAAGGAAAATAAAGCAGAATCATAAGAGCATGCAGAAATTAACTATGCAAGCTATGCAGTAACAATACCACAATACTCGAGACACTGAGCCTGCACAGCCCCTTTCCCATGCAGCTTCTTTCACCAGTTGGATAATAACATAATGAATAAGAATGCAGTTCTTTTTAAAAATTACACCATATATTATAGTCATTTGTTTGGTCTAATTCCCTGACTTAGAAGCTCTTTAGAAGAAATTTATCCTTAAAAGGAGGACATGGAAGCTCCTCCAAGGCAAGGACTAATTTTGCCTTGTGGATTACAATAGCCTCAGCATCTAGCACAGTACTTGACATATGATTGACCTTCAATAAATATTTTTGCATGAATGACTGGATGGTGATATTAGCCAGTTTAATGGTTGTGATTCATAAAACTTTTGCTTAAGGCTTGATTAATAAGTTAACATTTAGCTAGAGGCAAAGGAATGGACTTGGAATTTTTGCTTAAAGAAGAAATGTCTCAAGGGATATATCTATGCTTGAAATATTTTCTGTAAAGATTAAAGAAATTTTTAATAAGTAAGAATAGAGTCATAAATAGGGGAACACAACTTCAGTTCTATTTATAATAAAAACTATTCTACTTCTTATGGATTGAATTGTGTCCCCTCAAAATATGTGTTGGAATGCTAACCCCTATACCTGTGGATGTAATCCTATCTGGAATTAGGGTTTTCTTTGTTATGTTAATGAGGCCATATTAGTGTAGAGTGTGTCCTAAATCCCATCACTTCTGAGTGATAAAAAGAAAAAATTAGACACAGGAGGAAGCACAAAAGTGGGAGAAGGGAGTAGATACCACTTGAAGATTGCTAAGGAACCGAGGAACACCAGGGCTATAGAGGCTGAGACAAAAATTTTCCCCTAAAGCCAAAAGAAACAGAGCCTTCTCCTATAGCTGGTGCCCTGAATTTGGATTCTACTCTCTAACCATCACTCGTCTGTCAGTTTGTCGTATTATGGTGGCTTGTGTGTTGCTGTGATGCTGGAAGCTATGTCACCAGTACTTCAAATACAAGCAGGGTCACCTGTGGTGGACAGGTTTCAGTGAAGCTTCCAGACTGAGACAGACTAGGAAGAAGGACCTGGTGATCTACTTCTAAAAAAAAAATTGACCAGTGAAAAACTTATGAATAACAGCAGAACATTGTCTGGTATAGTGCCGGAAGATAAGCCCCTCAGGTTGGAAGACAGTCAAGATACGACTAGGGAAGAGCTGCCTCCTCAAAGTACAGCAGACCTTAATGATGTGGATGGAGTCAAGCTTTCAGAACTTTCATCCACTGATGTAGCATGACTCAAAATGAGAAGAAACAGCTGCAAACATCCATTAATAATTGGAACATGGAATGTACAAAGTATGAATCTAGGAAAATTGAAAGTCATCAAAAATGAAATGGAGCACTTAAAGGTCAATATCCTAGGCATAAGTGAGCTGAAGTGGACTGGTATTGGCCATTTTGAATCAGATAATCATATGGTCCACTATGCCAGGAATGACAAATGGAAGAGCAATGGCATTGCATTCATTGCCAAAAAGAACATTTCAAGATCTATCCTGAAGTACAATGCTGTCAATGATAGGATAGTATCTATACGCTTACAAAAAAGACCAATTAATGAGATTATTATTCAAATTTATACACAAACCCCTAATGCCAAAAAAAAAGAAATTGAAGATTTTCCCAACTTCTGCAGGCTGAAATTGATCAAACATGCAGTTAAGATGCATTGATAATTACTGGTGACTGGAATGCAAAAGTTGGAAACATGGAACAGAATTGAGAACCCAGATGTAAATCCATCCGCCTACGGTCACCTGATCTTCGACAAGGGCCCAAAGTTCATCAAATGGGGAAAAGACAGTCTTTTTAACAAATGGTGCTGGCAAAACTGGATATCCATCTGCAAAAAAATGAAACAGGACCCATACCTCACACCGTATACAAAAACTGCTTCAAAATGGATCAAAGACCTGAATATAAAGCCTAAAACTATAAAGTTAATAGAAGAAAAAATAGGACCAACACTTCAGGCCTTCATACACGGCATTAACAGGATACAAACCATAACCATCAATGCGCAAACCCCAACAGATAAGCTAGATAACTGGGATCTTCTAAAAATCAAACACCTATGCCCTTCAAAAGACTTCACCAAAAGAGTCAAAAGAGAACCTACAGACTGGGAAAAAATTTTTGGACAGCACAAGTCAGACAAAGGTCTAATCTCCATAATCTACAAGAAAATCCAACACCTCTACAACAAAAAGACAAATAATCCTATTAAAAAATGGGCAAAGGAAACGAACAGACAGTTCACCAAAGAAGACATTTAAATGGCCAACAGACCCATGAGGAAATGCTCGCGATCACTAGCCATTAGAGAAATGCAAATTGAAACCACAGTGAGATACCATCTCACCCCAGCATTAATGGCACGAATCAAAAACAGTGGAAATAACAAATGTTGGAGGGGCTGCGGAGAGATGGGAACTCTTATGCACTGCTGGTGGGAATGCAAAATGATACAACCATTTTGGAAAATGATATGGTGTTTCCTCAGAAAGCTAGAAATAGACATACCATTCGGTCCAGCAATTCCACTCCTAGGAATATATCCTAGAGAAATAAGAGTCGTCACTCGAATAGACATATGCACACGTATGTTCATGGCAGCATTGTTCACTATAGCAAAACGATGGAAACAACCTAGACGCCCATCAACAGATGAATGGATAAACAAACTATGGTACATTCACACAATGGAGTACTATGCAATGAGAAAGAATAACAATGAATCTGTGAAGCATCTCATAACACGGATGAAACTGGAGGACATTATGCTGAGTGAAATAAGTCAATCACAAAAGGACAAATATTGTATGAGACCTCTGTTGTGAAAACCCATGAAAAAGTTCACACACAAAATGTAACAATCTTTATTGGTTACCAGGGATGGGAGGGGTGGCGGAGAAATACTAAATAGGCAATAGATAAGTGGTATCTTGGGTGAAGGGTGAGACAGTACACAATACAGGGGAAACTAGCACAACCTGTACAAGGAAAGTTCATGGAAGCCCCATAGACACATCCAAACTCCCTGAGGGACTGAATTGCTGGGCGGAGGGCTGTGGGGACCATGGTCTCAGGGAACATCTAGCTCAATTGGCATGACACAGCTTATAAAGACAATGCTCTACCTTCTACCTTGGTGAGTAGTGTCTGGGGTCTTAAAAGCCAGTGAGCGGCCATCTAAGATACTCCACTGGTCTCATCCCTTCGGGAGCAAGGGAGAATGAAGAGAACAGGATACAAGGAAAAGATTAGTTCAAAGGACCGATTGTCCACAGCTACCAAGGCCTCTACCGGACTGAGTCCAGTACAGCTAGATGGTGCCGGGCTACCACCACTGACTGCTCTGACCAGGATCACAACAGAGGGTTCTGGACAGAGCTGGAGAAGGATGTAGAACATAATTCTAACTCACAAAAAAGAAAGACCAGATTTATTGGCCTAAAGGAGACTGGAGAAACCCCGAGAGTATGGCCCCCAGACACCCTTTTAGCTCAGTGGTGAAGTCATCTCTGAGGTTCACCATTCAGCCTGGGAGTGGACAGCCCCATAAAACCAAATGAGACTAACGAGGTACAGTAGTCCAGTGACAAGGGCCAGAAGGCAGAAGG
Source organism: Dugong dugon (assembly GCA_030035585.1). NCBI lineage: Eukaryota > Metazoa > Chordata > Mammalia > Sirenia > Dugongidae > Dugong > Dugong dugon. The sequence goes on from CM057462.1 coordinate 99,928,998, forward strand.
GGACAGGGAAGCTGGTGATAGGGAACCCAAGGTTGAGTAAGGATATTGTTGATGTATTGTGAGATTGTTAACCATTGTCATAGGGCAACATTTGTAGTAACTGTTAAATGAGAAACTATTTTGTTCTGTGAACCTTCATCTTAAGTGAGAACAACAGCACAATTGTAAGAGTATAGTTGATGTCACTGAACTGTGCATGCAGAAATTTTTGAAATGGTGTATCTTTGGCTATGTGTATTTTCACCAAAAAAAAAGGTTGAGAAGTTAGAGGGTTGACATGTTGTGGGGTTGTTGACCAATGTCGTGGAACAATATGTGTACTACTATTTCATGAGAAACTATTTGTTCTGTTAGCCTTCACCTAAAGTACAATAAAATAAAATAAAATAAAAAATAAATAAATAAATTAATTAATTAAATTAAAAAAAAAAAGTTAGAAACAAAGAAGAAGTAACAGTGGTTGGAAAATATGGCCTTGGTGATAGAAACGATGCCAGATATTGCATGTAGAATTTTGCAAGACCAAGGTCTTCTTCATTGCAAATACCTGTTTTCAACAACATAAACAGTGACTGTACACATGGACCTCACCAGATGGAACACACAGGAATCAAATCGACTACATCTGTGGAAAGAGATAATGCGAAAGCTCAATATCATCATCCAGAACAAAGCCAGGGGCTAACTGTGGAACAGATCATCAGTTGCTTGTATGCAATTTCAAGTTGAAGCTGAAGAAAATTAAAACAAGTCCACAAGAGCTAAAGTACAACCTTAAGAATATCCCACTTGAGTTTAGAGACCATCTCAAAAATATATTTGATGCATTGAACACTAATGACCAAAGACCAGACGAGTTGTGGAATGACATAAAGGACATCATACATGAAGAAAGGAAAAGATCATTAAAAAGACAGGAAAGAACCAAATGACCAAAATGGATGTCAGAAGAGATTCTGAAATTTGCTTTTGAATGTAGAATAGGATTCCTTCCGTAGTGGTTCCAGAGAATTCTTTAGTTGGTGTCTCTTTCAGTATACCTAATCTCCTGGTTGGATAGACTTTCAGTGGGCTCCACAGGCTTTTCCTGATTATAAGCTTCTTTAACTAGATTTTTATAAGCCTAAGTGTAATGCATTAGTGCCTTACAGTATTTTAAAAACCTGGCTTGTATGAAGTTCGAATCAACCTAGGCTGACCCATAGGGAAGGGCCAAAGGGCATCCAGTGACAATTTCATGTGGGGTCAGCTTGTGTGGCGAAAGGTGCTGACCTTAGATTTAATAGTGCTATTGGTAATACTTGTACACAGGAAAGTCCTAAAGAATGAGATAATTCTGCTAATTGATTTTTAATTATGCCATTCGTCCTCTCAACTAAGCCTGAATACTGTGGATGGTATGGGCAGTGCAACCTCTGAAAAACAGGAAAAAACTTTTGCATAAATCCTTTATGATTGTCCAGTGAAGTTAGTACCTTCATCACTGTAAAGTGTTCTTGGGGTACCCCAGGTAGGCATGATGTTCTCTAAAAATTTCTTGACCAAAAATGATGCTGTGGCATTTGACTAGAGAAAGCCTCGACCCAATGTGAAAATTTACAAATCATAACTAAAACAAATGTATATCCATTGAAGGGCCTCAACTGAATAAAGTCTGCCATTCAAGCATTGGCCCAAGAGTTAAGGGGTACTTCCCCAAGGGAGATGTGCAGGCTCTGCCAGCATTAAACTGAGAGCATATGGAGCAATGTCAGGTCAACTGTGACATGGTCAGCTGCATCTCAAAAGTGTCCCAACCATTCCTTTGATAAGATGTTGAAAAGCTTGTCTCTTCTCCTGTGGTTAGTAGCATGGAAAGTCCAAGCAAGGGAAGCATGTAAAGACTTGGGGAGGACAGGCTTCCAATGGTGGGGTTTACATATTCCACTGGGTCCTTCCCAGACAGTACAGATATCATTAAGGTGGCATCCCTTTTTTTTCCATTAATCTTTTTCCTCATCTGGAGCCAACTGTTGGTGACTCATGTTATGTGAGCTCACTAGTGGTGTTGTCCTGAACATAAATATCCCCATCTGTATGTCTTATATCAGGTCACTGGCATTCTTGGTAGTCCACGGGTATTGCTGTTGCTTAAAATTGTATTAAGGCAGCAGATTTGGCTGCCTGGTCAGCCAAATTGTTTCTCCTAATTTCTTCCATCCAAGAATCCCCTTAGGTTGATGGGTCTGTAGTTTAATGATGGTGACTGCAGAAGGAAGTAGCATGGCCTCCCGAAGGTCTGCTACTAAAGGGTCTTTTTTAATCTGGGTACCTGAAGATGTAGGAAACCCCAGGGGCTTCCAGAGTGCCCTGAAATCATATGCAATTCAGAAAGATACTGGGAGTCTGTGTAAATATTTAATGATCATCTGTAGTCCTATCTACATGCTGGAGCAAGGGCAATCAGTTTAGCCTGCTGAGCTGAGGTAACTTCAGGGAGAGGCCTGCTTTCAAGAACTTCAGTGGACGTGCCGACAGCATAGCTTCCCTGGAAATGAGAGCTGGCTGATGTTAAATAAGAGCTGTCAACAAATAATTTAAAGTCTGCATTGTCAAGACGGTCTTCTGTGAGTTAGGTCTGATAGTCAATAAATGATCAGCTAAATCAATACAGTCATAAGGTAGAGTTTCTTCATCATCTGACAGGGGCATAAGGGTTGCTGGGTTTAGCCCTGAGACAGTGTGCAACAGTATATGTGGAGCAGCTAATAAAAGAACCTCATAAGATGTTATTCTACTGGCAGATGTGTGCCGGGTCAAACCTGAGTTTAGAATGGCAGAGACTGCATGAGAGGCAAATACATTTAAATTGGTTCCCAACACTGTATCAGCAGTGGTTTCCACCAATGGGGCGGTGGAGGCAACTGCCCTAAGGCATGATGGGTATTCCCTGGCCACAGGGTCTAACTAGCCTCTGTTGTCCTGTGTGCCCCTGGGTAAGTACCCCCAGAGCATATCCATTCACCTCATGTACATAAAGGCAAGTCTTAAAGCAGGAGTATGAGAGAGAGAGCCTTTTAGTTCATAGATGACTGATTCTCCCTCTCCTGATAGCAGAAAGGGGTCTGGCTCTGAGGTTTTTAAATAATGTTAAAGCTTGAGCTAGAAGTGAAAAATTTGGTATCCAAGTACAGCTATATCCACAGAGGCTGACAAATCCTCCTAACTGCTTTTTTGTTATAGGCATAAGAAAGACCAGAATAGTATCCTTTCTCTTAGTATCAGTAGATACTATGTTGGCTGATAATAGATGCCTGAAATATTTAACAGATGGTTGAGCAAACTGAAGTTTCTCCTTAGAAACCTTGTGACCTCTATTTGTTAAGTGTATTAATAAAATGATGCTATCCTTCAAATAGGTTTCCTCAGTGGGAGAGCAAATTAACGGGTCATCCATGTATTGGAGAAGGACCATTCTGTGGATAAATTTTAATGATTGCAGGTCTATGTGCAAAATCTATGAAAAATAGGTAGGGGACTCTGTAAAACCTTGGGGGAGGATGGTCCAGGTGTATTGTTGATTACCACAAGTGAATGCAAATAAATATTGACTCGGGATGGATGGGGATGCTGAAGAATGCACTACACAAATCTACTGTAAAATATGTGGCCTCTACTAGAATATTGGATAATAATATGTGAGGATTTAGGACCATGGGATATCTAGGAATCACTATTTTATTGATGGCCCTTAGGCCATGAACAAATCTCCAACCTTGACTACCGGCTTTGTGGACTGGGAACACAGGAGTGTTACATGCACTAGTACGGGGAATAATTAGGCCATTTTCTAAAAAATCATTAACTATAAAAGTCAGTCCTTCTTGGGCTTCAGGCTTAATGGAATATTAGGGAATCTTGGGTAAAGATTTAGTGGTATCTATCTGCACCTTAATAGGTTCTGCTGGAAGGGCCCTCCTAATATCAGATGAAATGGCCCACAGTCAGGCACTGACTTGAAGCAGTCCATAGGAAGGGGAATTAAGGGAGTTAAAATCTGGAGTTCAGGTAAAATAAGAGCATGTGCGTACCACAAGGCCTCTTTCTGATCATTCTCAGAATCATGTGAAAGAGGAAGAGTACTAGGTATACTTAATATTTCCCCTCCTTCAATAAACTCTAAATGGCATTTTCCATTTGGAAAGTAAGTCTTTTCCTAGTAAGTTAACAGGAATGTTGGGGCTAAGTAGGAAGGGGTGTGAGTCTTCAATTAGTCCTAAAGACACAGTTATGGGTTGAGAGTGTACCAAAGTTTGTTCTAAGTTAGCAACCCCCACAACTTTAGAAGTTCTAGTATTCTGGCATAGGGACTTTTGAAGGCTTGTGGGGTTAAGTGTGGATAACGTTGCACCTGTGTCCCCCAGAAATTTGCACAGCTCTCCATTAATCTTAACAGTTTCACCTTGTGAGTACAGGGGAATCACAGGAAAAATCTCTATTTTATCCCCAGAGCCCCATCACTCGGTCATGGGAGGGGCTGAGGGCAAAGTGCCTGCCTTATTTTTAAGCTAGATGCAATCCTTTTTAAAGTGTCCAGGTTTCTCACAGTAATAACAACATATTCCAGGGCCTTTACTCCATGGTTTAGTTTCTTCAGAAGCCGATGCTGCCCTCTAGTGAATGTTTGTAGTTGCTTCATTTGCAAAGCCGTTAGTCTATTTTAGTCTGTTTCTCATTTTTTTCTCGCTCCCTTAGCCTGTTGTTCTAAAGTCTGGCTTACTTATAGGCTAAAGTTGCCAATTTACTACTTTCAGTGTTTTCCCAATCCAGTTTGTGGCATTTGACCAGGTCACTAAGCTCAGGTTGGAGGCTGTTAACAGAAAGTGAATTAAAAGCAATCTTGACGCCAGTATCCTCTATGTTCATCCCTGAATGTTTGTCAGACAATTTGGTTAGGCAGTCACAATAGCTATAAACACTTTCTCCTGTTTTCTGAATTTTTGCCCAATTTAACTTCCTCGGGAACGCTTTAAGAATAGCCTTAAAAAGTGAATCAATAACAGTTTTAGTTTCAGCCAAAAGTGTATTCACAAGAGCTCTGGTGTCTATAGTTAAGGATTTCTTAGGGAACTTCCATTTAGCTTCTTCCATTCACTTGGAAGCATCCCCAGGCCAAAACAACATATGGATAAGGTTATACATATCAGCCAGACCTGGTTCATAGGTTCGGATTAAAATAAGAAATTCTTGGTAAATTTTGGAGGTCCTGTAGTGTATTTGGGAAGTCTTTGATAATAGCACGAAGCTCAGCCCAGGACCACAGGGCAAAGTTTACTTGGGGCAGTTTATCAGCCTCTTCAGGGTGTGGAATCTTAAAAGGAATTTCTAAGGTTGACTTGGATTCTGGTCCCATGGGGACACCAGTAAGAGGGAGGGAAGTTACAAAAGAAACATTGACAGATATGGGAGGGCAGGTAGGCAAGATAGAATAAAGAGAAGGGGGAGCAGGAGTAGGGGTAGTAGGAATAAGGGAAGGGGAGGGGATCAGGTCGTGGAGGAGCTGAGGAGGTAAGGGACGGATTAAGTTTCTGTGCTTTCAGTTTGGATACTGACTGTGTGAGGGAAGCCAGCCTACCTTCCAATTGCCTTTTTGCTGATACCTGGTACTAATTGTAAAAGATGTCCCACTGCTTCTGTCTGACATGGGTGCCCCGTTTTACTAATTTGGAGCATAAAAAGGCAATTTTTGACATGTCAAAAGTTCCCCATTTTGGCCAACGTTTCTCAATACTACCTCTGGTTATAGTCTGCCATTCATCTAAATATACACAGGAATCTGACCTGTAATGTTTAAACATAAACCCAGCAGGAGTCCCTGGGGGTGGTGTAGTCTGTTCCTTAGAACAGACCTGTCCCATAGTGTCTTAGTCATCTAGTGTTGCTATAACAGAAATACCACAAGTGGATGATTTCATCAAAGAGAAATTTATTCTCTCACAGTGTAGGAGGCTAGAAGTCCAAATTCAGGGTGCCAGCTCCAGGGGAATGCTTTCTCTCTTTGTCAGCTCTGGGGGAATTTCCTGTCATTAGTCTTCCCTGGTTGAGGAGCTTCTCATGGCAGGGACCTTGGGTCCAAAGGATGCGTTATTCTCCTCCCTCTTGTTTCTTAGTGATATGAGGTCCCTTTGTCTCTCTGCTTGTTCCTCTCTTTTATATCTCAAAAGAGATTGACTTAAGACAAAACTTAATCTTGTAGATTGACTACTGCCTCATTAACATAACTGCCTCTAATCCTGCCTCATTAACATCATAGAGGTAGGATTTACAACACACAGGTAAATCACATCATATGACAAAATGGTTGACAATCACACAATACCAGGAGTCATGGCCTAGCCAAGTTGACACATATTTTGGGGGAACACAATTCAATCCATAACACCTAGTAACTGAGTTAGCAACCATGAGTGGTAGAAAGATTATCTTCAAAGCTCTAGAGACAATGAAAGGTGCTCTCAGGATTTCTGAAAGAGCTCCTTAGGAAAATAACAGCTAGTGACAGCGACTGGAGAAAGACATTGCAAGTTCCACTTGATAAGTAAGGTCTGATAGCGAACCGAAAGTAGAGTACAAAGAGCCTGGAGCAACGTCAGTGGACTGCAACAAAAGAAGTGTGCAGTTTACAGTGGGAAAGTTCAGCTGTCAAACTCCAGTAACTGAGGAGCCGGAGGAGGCACAAAAATATCCTGGCTGGCACCTGGTGTTCCAAGTCCTCGGACATGCGGTCAGTATAGACTGAGTAGTACTTCTGGATCCCACTGCTACCACCAGAATGTCACCTCGGTATAGAAAACCAAGTTTGTTTAAGACAAAATCAAAGGGATTTATTCCAAGCAAAGATCATAGTTTGAACTGGGAACAGCACAGCACTTTGAGATGCGACAGTGGTGTCCAAAGAGGGGGCCTGAATCAGGGATAATTATACTGCCGCAGCAGGCATCAGCCCAGGCTATTCTTGTTTGGTGCATCTCTGATTAGGAAAGTCAGAAGCAGGATCTTGCTGAGGTGAGGGAAGGATATTTTATAGGGTCAGAGGGTCTAGCTGTAAAATACTGATTGGTTACCAATTATTAATAGCTATAATTAGAGATTATATACAGTCTCCCAGGATGCTTAGATAGTGGTCACAAGATGCTTACATGTATTTTCTTTGTCTATCTTGCAATAATACCTTGTTGACAACAGCACCCAGACAACACTCTTCCTGAGTACTTGTATTTTGAGGGGTACAGATGGTCTTTTGGTCAAGACTGTCAGGGCATATCATTTCACATCCTGGTTTTGACCACCAAGGAAAAACCCATTTTTCTAAAATACATAGCTGTTAGACTAGAAGTCCAGATTAAAATTAGATAGCATGGTCAGCATATTATGCCTCTGTCTCACTGACTGCACAGAAAGGTTTTTTTTTTCCTTCTAAGACAAAAGATTCTATGGGCAAAATATTGAACGATACAGGAAACATCAAAAGAAGATGGAAGGAATACACAGAGTCACTGTACCAAAAAGAATTTGTTGACTTTCAACCATTTCAGGAGGTAGCGTATGATCAAGAACCGATGACACTGAAGGAAGAAGTCCAAACTGTACTGACGGTATTGGCAAAAAAAACAATGCTTCAGGAATTGACAAAATGTCAATTGAGATGTTTCAACAAACAGATGCAATGCTGGAAGTGCTCACCTGTTTATGCCAAGAAATTTGGAAGATAGCTACCTGGCGATCTAACTGGAAGACATCCATATTTCTGCCCATTCCAAGGAAAAGTGATCCAACAGAGTGTGAAAATTATTGAACAATATCGTTAATATCACACACAAGTAAAATTATGCTGAAGATAATTCAAAAATTATTGCAGCAGTGTATAAACAGGGAAATGCCAGAACCTCAAGCCAGATTCAGAAGAAGATGTGGAACAAGGGATATCATTGCTAACGTAAGATGAGTCTTTGCTGAAAGTAGAGAATACCAGAAAGATGTTTACCTAAGTTTTATTGACTATGCAAAGGCATTCAGCTGTGTGGATCATAACAAACTGTGGGTAGATTGTGAAGAATGGGAATTCCAGAACATTTAATTGTGCTTATGTAAAATCTGCACATAGATCAAGATGCAGTGGTTCAAACAGAACAAGCTGATATTGTGTGGTTTAAAATCAGGAAGGGTATGCGTCAGGGTTGTATCTTTTCACCATACTTATTCAATCTGTATGTTGAGCAATAATCTGAGAAGCTGGACTATGTGAAGAAGAACATGGGACCAAGATTGGAGGAAGACTCATTAACGGCTTGCAATATGCAGATGACACCACCTTGCTTGCTGAAAGTGAAGAGACTTGAAGCACTAAAGACTAAACCTTTCAGTATGGATTACACCTCAACATAAAGAAAACAAAAATCCTGACAACTGAACCAATAAGCAACATCATGATAAATGAAGAAAAGATTGAAGTTGTCAAGGATTTCATTTTACTTGGATCCACAATCAATGCCAATGGAAGTAGCAATCGAGAAATCAAACAACGTATTGCACTGGGCAAATCTGCCGCAAAAGACCTCTTTAAAGTATTGAAAAGCAAACTTATCATCTTGGGGACTAAGGTACTCCTGACCCAAGCCATGGATGGCATTTTCAATCACCTCATATGCATGTGAAAGCTGGACAATGAATGAAAAAGACTGCTGAGGAAGAATTGATGCCTTTAAATTATGGTGTTGGTGAAGAAGACTGAGTATACCATGGACTGCCGGAAGAAAGAGCAAATCTATCTTGGAAGGAGCACAGCTAAAATACTCCTTAGAAGCGAGGATGGCGAGATTTTGTCTCACATATTTGGACATATTATCAGGAGGAATGAGTCCCTGAAGGACATCATGCTTGGTAAAATAGAGGGTCAGAAAAAAAGAGAAAGACCGTCTATGAAATGGATTGACACAGTGGCTGCAAGAATGGGCTCAAACATAGCAAGTGTTGTGACGAGGGTGCAGGACTGGGCAGTGTTTTGTTCTGTTGTACATAGGGTCGCTATGAGTGGGAACCTACTCAATGGCGCCTAGCAACAACAAGCTACCTAAGTGGTGAGTAGAATACATTTCTGTTCTTTAAAGCCATCAACTTGTGGTATTTCTGTTACAGCAGCACTAGGAAGTAAGATACTGCTAGAAACTCAACTGTGCTCAAGTACAATTGGATAAAATTACCCAATGGTCTTTAAGTTTGAAGAATTTGTCTTGTTGATGCTCTTTAAGATATTATTTAAATAAGATATATTTTTAGGAGTTAAAACATGAAGATATAAGACTTAGGAGTAGCAGGAGATATTGTGTTTATTTTTTCTTCTTTTCTTCTTGTGAAGGAGCCCCCAAAATTTAGGTGTTTGGCATAAGGAGAGGCTTCTGCTAACGATGTAGACTGAATTCCATTTTTGTTGTTTACTGCTTACTCTGAGCTGACTCTCAAAAGTCAACTAGCCAGAATACCTCAGGAAGCCAGTGGCTCCCCTCCACTCCTTTCCTCTCACAGCATGCTCCCAGGAAGGATACTTACTCAAGCTGGCCCCCAAAATATTTGTAGATTAAGAAGATGTCAACTGACTCAAACTTTACCATTAACAAAACTATGGTTAAAGGATCTAGTAATTGTCTGGTGTCTGCTAAAGCATGATTTTGTAAATTTCAACCAATCAGAATTTTTCCTTGTAAGTTCCTGAATTTTCTATACTTAAACTATGAAAAATTCCTTTTGCAAGAGTACTTTGGTGAACCCTCACTAAGTGACGCCCACACTGGATATCTCAATTCGTTAATAAAACGCTTTACTTTAAAATTAACAGCAACTGCAGTTGGCTCTGTGACATTCTTGCACTTCTACGATAGGAAAAACGTTTAAATTCCAGCTTCCTTTTTTTTTTACTTTTAAAACAAACAATTGCAGTAAATAATGTTACAATACTGGTGTGTTTTCACTATTTTATTTTTTGTCTGCTTTTTAGACTAAGACAAAGGGTATCTAGAATTTACTTATTTATTCTGTTATTTAATAAATAAATATTCATTAAATAACTGCCCTGGTGGTGTAGTGGTTAAGAGCTTAGCTGCTAACCAAAATGTCGGCAGTTCAAATCCACCAGCCACTCCTTGGAAACCCTATGGGGGCAGTTCTACTTTGTCCTGTAGGGTCACTATGAGTTGGAACTGACTCAACAGCACATAACAACAACAGCATGTGCCACACGCAGACCTAGGTGTGGGTGAAGTGACATTAAGATATTGTTCCTTTCCTTCCAGGAACACATAACCTAGTGAAAGACATTATTTAGACAACCAATTGCAATTAAGCACAATAAGAATTGTAATGGAAACCACATCTGTCAGAGAGGAAACTGAATCTTAGACAGGAGAGGTAAGCTTTGAGCAGAAATGTGGAGAACCACTAGAGGTTAGCCTATCTGGTGAGGAAGAGGGAAGGAAATTCTAAGGCAACAGTATGTTTAATGGCCCACAGTCATGAAAGGATACTGTTTAAGAAGCTGATGTAGTTGGGTATGGCTGGAGAGAGGTAGGAAAAAGCAAGATTATGAAGTGATTTGAATGCCAGGTGAAGAAATTTAAACTTTATCTCAGGCAAATCACTGAAGGTTTTGAAGATATTATCATATTTACACTTTAATTTTCAAATTATTCTCTTAGCACCATGAAGGCAATATGGATAGTCAAGGCAACAAATAGTAAGGGGCTTGAGACACATCAAAGCATTATGCTTGCACATAATTGGCACTGAATAATTGTTTGTTGAACGAATGTCAGTATTCTTGATATGCCACACACATATCTACATCTGTAGGGACAAAATACAAATAGGATTTTTTTTTTTTTTTTGAGAAGAGTGACTTAAAGCTTAAAAATCCTGAAATGGTCAAAATGGCACTTTAGAAAAATTTTTTTCTGTCTATAATGTGCAAGATGAACTGAAAAGGGAACAGACTGGAGCACATAGAAGTAGCTAATGAACGATAAAAAGGGGATAAAGAAGAGGGGATAGATATAAAAGATACATTGATTATGAAGAAATTAAGACAATTAGGACAGTTTCTAGAAATGGGTAATGTTGAGGTAATTTTTATTTGTTTGTTTTTAAGGAGTGGCTTGAGCATGGTTATATCCTGAGGGAAAGGTGTTGCAGAGAGTAGATAATAAACATGTAGGAAGAGGGAAGAGAGAGAATGGGATCTGGAGTTTAGATTCTCCATTGACTGGCTGTTTGACCTCAGCAAATTACATAAACTCTTTGAACTTGAGTTTACTCGCTTGTAAAATTGAGATAATTTCTATCCTCCAGAATTGTTGTAAGGATTAGAAATTAATTATGTAGAACACTTGGAATAAGTAGGCACTCCAATGATAGTTGTTACTGTTTTAAGTGTGTGACTTTCAGATACGAGAAAATACAATAAAGGGGTGGAGAAAGTTTGTGGGTGGCAGAAGGGAAAATTAAATGAGTTTATACATATCTTTCTGTGAAGATGTCAAGAAGAGAATGAGGAAGAGGGTCCTGGGTAAGGGGTTTATAGGAGACTGATGAAAGCTTAGAATAGCTATAATGACCTTTTAGGGAAGAAACTAATCAACTGTGGACATCCAAAGGAATTTTTGATTGATGTTGAGGTAGATTAGAGGAGAGAATCTTAAAGTAGTACTAATTTCCTTCTGATGAGGAAAAATAGAGGGAAGAGTTGGAATTTACTCTTTACCATTTTCTTGACCCATTTTCCTGACCCATTTTCCACACTAGAATTATTTTATATTTTTTCTTAATTTGAAACCTATCTAGGGAAGCTCTTCTTAAATCACTGTAAAGAGAAAATTGTTACAGCAGAAATGGAAGAGGGGTCATAGGAAGGGAGCATGTTGATAGGTTCACAGAGAAAAAAGTCTTCTCTTTTGAAAATATTTTAAGCTTGGTTTCTTACGCTAGTAATTCTCTGAGCCTTCATCATCCTGATAATGGACATTAAGATCCTAAAGATGACTGATTATGTATATGGTGTTTCCCAAATATTTTTGGCCACAGACCCTTTGTTTTGTACAGACGTTCCTCGGAAGAGTTTGGTGAGGTTTGGCCTAATATGTCTTATAAGTCTGGCTTTACTTTTCTAGATACCACAATCTTCAAGATATTAACAATAAGGTCATTTTCTCTCAAAGATCTCCATATGTCTATGTTACTAATCTATTCTCCTTGTTTGTAAGATTAGATTCAGACCTATCCCTATAATTTCTCTAATCATAATTCTCAACTGGGGTTGGTCTTTCTACATTTGGAAATGTTGGGGTCGGGGGGCAGTAGCCATCAGGAATTGTCATGCAGCGAGTCAGGCAATCCCACAACATGGAGAATTGCTCCCCCTGAAATGTTTTCTCTATAATCAAAATTGACAGCAAGGCAAGTCAAGAGCTTGTCGATTTCTGTACTGCTAGTTGAACAAGACTTCTGCATGTCTGGATAGTTCAAATCATCTATCACCCTCATATCTTATCTCTGTGTTCTGTGTACAGTTTATGGGCTCTGCAAAAAGATGTCACACACTTTCTTCATTGGACCACATGTCCTATGTATAGTATAACTCTGCAAAGACACTGATACATCAAAGAGTAGCTCTCTGACCTAAGCGCTTCCTACTGAGTCTACATACTCTTTACCTGGCTTGCCATGAGCTTCTAGCGACCTATTTCTGAGACTGCCAAGTATTGTTATCTTCCCCATTTTACAGAATATGAAACAGAGACTAATAGGGGCTAAGTAAATTGTCTCTCAGGATCACAGAGACAGCAGGTACTACAGTTAGACTTTGAACTTAAACATTCTCACTCCAAAACTCAGCTGCTTAATCATTACTTCAAGGTGCCTGAGACAGTAGTTTATAATGTTCTGTCATAGATAGCTCCTTTTACATCATTCTGGAATGCATCCTAATGATTTCTGAGTTACTTCTTTATCCCAAATATCTGAAACTCTGTATTCTATTCTCAGCTTAGATACTCACTGGCTATGTATGTTAGTGTGAGCATATCACTTACCTTCTTTGTATCTCATCAGCAAAATAAAGCAATTGTGCTAGAAATTCATTCTCCAGTGTCTCTTTTTCTCCCTCAAATTTTATTTATTTTGTTGTTGTTGAGAATATACATAGCAAAACATACATCAGTTCAACAGTTTGTACGTGTACAATTTAGTAACATTGATGACATTCTTCTAGTTGGGCAACCATTCTCACCCTCCTTTTCTGAGTTGTTCTTCCCTCATAAACTTAAACTTACTGCCTCCTGAGGTTCCTGTCTAATCTTTTGAGTTGCTGTTGTCAATTTGATCCCATATAGATAGTTCTTAAAAGAGCATAATGCTCAAGGCAGAATTTTTTAGTTAAGCTACGTTATTGTTCGGTTATAAGATGATTTAAGGGGATTTTTTTTCCCATTAACTATCATTTATTCAAGTAATTTATTTCTTTATTTACATATTCAGTTATCTCTTTTTTCTTTTTTTAATTGTACTTTAGATGAAGGTTTACAGAGCAAATTGGTTTTTCGTTAAACAATTAATGCACATAACCACCACAGTACGACAAACTGACAGGTAGTGGGTCTTCTTATATAAGTGAGGTCATACAATATTTGTCCTTTTGTGATTGGCTTATTTCACTCAGCATAATGTCTTCAAGCCCCATCCATATTGTAGCATCTATAAAGGCTTCATTTCTCCTACTGGCTGATTAGTATTCCATAGTATGTATGTACCAACCAAATCTGTTGCCATCGAGTCAATTCTGACTCATAATGACCCTATAGGACAGAGTAGAACTGCTCCATAGGGTTTCCAAGGAGCAGCTGGTGGATTTGAACTGCATATCTTTTGGTTAGCAGCCGACATCTTAACCAGTGCACCACCAGGGTTCCACATTTTTTTAATCCATTTATCTGTTGATGGGCATTTAGGTTGTTTCCACCTTTTAGCTATTGCAAATAGTGCTGCAATGAACATTGGTGTACAAGTCTCTTTTTGAGTCTCTGCTTTCAAATCTTTTGGGTATACACCTAGGAGTGGAATTGCTGGGTCGTATGGTAGTTCTATTTTTAATTTTTTGAGGAACTGCTATGCTGTTTTCCACAATGGCTGTACCATTTTGCATTCCTATCAGCAATGGATAAGGGCTCCAGTTTCCCCACATCTTCACCAACATTTGTTATTTTCTGGTTTTTTTTTTTAAATCTTAGTCATTCTAGTGGGAGTGAAATGATATCTCATTGTGGTTCTCTAGTGTCTCTTGATATTAAATTTGATAGTCGCATCAACAATACTTAGACTTTTATTTTCAAGAGATATCACTTTCAATTATGTCACATCAAAACCAGATTCAATTTCTTTTTGTTATTTTTTAAAATTGTTTTCACTGGCAAATGAAAGTAAGTGTCACATGTGATCCATTATTGTGATCTGCCAAAAAATCAAACCTAATCAAACCAGTTGCTGTTGAGTAGATTCCAACTCATAGCGACCCCATGTGTGTCAGCCTAGAACTCTGCTCCATAGAGTTTTCAATGGCTGATTTTTTTCAGAAATAGATCCCCAGGCATTTCTTCTGAGGTGCCTCTGGGTGGTCTAACCGCCAACCTTTCAGTTAGCAGCCAAGCTTTAAGCTTTAACTGTTTGCACCACCCAGGGACTCTATACCCATTGCCATTGAATTGATTACAACTCATATCAACCCTATAGAACAGAGTAGAACTGCCCCATAAAGTTTCCAAGGCCATAAATCTTTACAGAAGCAGACTGCCACATCTTTCTTCTGACAAGCGGCTGGTGGGTTCGAACTGCCAGCTTTTTCGTTAGCAGCTGAATTGATTAACCATGCACCACCAGGGCTCCTTAAGGACTCCATATAGAGGTAATGATTAAGTCTCTTCTGTTTTTCCTCAAATGGGGAAAAAGTTTTTCTCTTCCTTAAGCTTTTGCCAATGGAATTATGAGAAGACAGTTTATTTGAGGGAAGAGAGGAAGAGGTTACAACACAAGTTCTTAATTTGAGTCATTTGTAGATCACTAATCATTGCCTGACAATAATATATAATGGAGCCCTAGTGGTGCAGTTGTTAAGAGCTTGGCTGCTAAGCAGAAGGTCAGTAGTTTGAATCCACCAGCTGCTCCTTGGAAACCCTATGAGGCAGTTATGGACATCCCTTCCAGGCCCATACTGGTTAATCAGTCATGGTATCTTCATCTATAGCCTGACTTTAATGAAATCTTTGTGCATACATGCAAGAAGTACACCGCTATTTTCATAGTATTTGTGATGGTTAAGATTGTGTGTCAACTTGGCTGGGCCATGATTCTCCATGTTTTAATGTATTCACTCCCATGATTGAATATACTGTGAGTAGTGAATCAGATGAAAGGGAGTCTCCTTGGGGGTGTGGCCTGCATCTGTGTATAAGCAGACTTTCTGGCTTTTTGCTCTGTCTGGATCCTGCAGCTGCTTCCTGTCATCTCATCTCCTGTTCTTGGGACTTGAGCTGTCAGCTTATCTGCCGAACTGGATTCGTTGATCTGCACAGCCTGTGAGTGGGAGCCCTGCTCTCCGACCTTCTGATCTTGGGCTTGCCAGCTTCTGCAGCTGTGTGACTTGGGAGAGGCCTCTACCCTGACCCACGGACTTGGGGCATTCTAGCCTCTACAATCGCATGAGCTGTTTCCTTGATATAATCTCTCTATATATATTTATACACTTTACTGGTTTTGCTTCTCTAGAAAACCCAGCCTAAGTATTTAAAAACCCAGACAGTATTTAAAAAGTATTATGAAAGTAATAATGCCCTGCACATTTTATAAAAAGATTAAACAGTAAAGAAATATAAAAAATGAGTTTTCCATTTCCTCTAAAATATCTGCCCTTTCTCAGTTCCATTCCCAAAAAGAATTAATAGTTTTTCAGTAAGTGTTTTATGATAATACTATGTTTTGTTGTTTACAAGCCAACTTATAGGACACATTAGCACACACCCAAACTGTACAGCATTTACAGTATTTTAAAATGGCTATCATTTACCCATTTAAAGTCTTTTCTAAATAACTTGCTTAACTGCAATATTTAAAGTAGATTTTTTGGTATTATTATTATTGAAAAAGTAATATATGCCCATGGTATTAAATTTGGACAACGAAAAGAGCATAAAATGCAAAGACAGTCACCTTGGTGCTGCAGACCCATGGTCATCCAGACAGTTTCTTGTGTTATACATATTAAATCATAAATATCTGTCTAAAAATAATGCACTAATTTATATTCTTTTGAAAACGTGGAAGTATAAAACATACTTTGCTTTGAACCTAGTTTTATTGTCTTAGAAATTAGAGATCATGTCATATCAGAGCATATATTATCTCTTTCCCTTTCCTGGTAAAGTTTGGCCATCATATGGCTGAACCGTAACTAATTGACCAGTATCCTATGGATGAATAATTAAGTTGTTTTCCATTCTTTTGCTATGAAAAAAGAACATCCTTGCTGGTCTTTGTATGCATGTAGGAATACATCTGAATGATACATACTTAAAAGTAAAATTGCTGAGTCACAGGAACAGACATTTTAAATCCTTGATATATATAACTAAGCTGCTATCCAATAAAGTTTTCTTAGTTCATGAGATTAAAAAAGTCTAATTTTGAGCATCTATATTGTGGCTACCTTTTCAAGAATCCTTTATCACAGTAACATTAAATAAAATATCCATATTTATGCAACTCAGGTATACTAATTAGGACTATTTTAGTCCTTCCTCACCCCTAAGTGCCATATCACATCAAAAATATACCCATGTATACCAAAAACCAAACCCATTGCCCTTGAGTTGATTCCGACTCCTAGCGAGCCTGTAGGACAGAGTAGAACTGCCCCACAGAGTTTCCAAGGAGCAGTTGGTGGATTTGAGCTGGCAGCCTTTTGGTTAGTAGCCATAGCACTTAACCATTATGCCACCAGGGTTTCAGTGACCCAATATAGTTGAGCTGAATTGCAGTTGACAGTATGTTTTACACACACACACCAACATTTGGAAACATATTAATTCAATTAAAATATTAAATACCTATTAATTTCTATTAGTGTTTTGGACTCCATGAAAATTTTTTTCAGGCATAAAAATTTTGGTAGGTTTCTAAAAACTCACAGGCCCTTAGGCACTGCTCTTCTAGTGCTTAAAGGGTAAGTGTCCCTGAAGCTAATCTGAAAAGCAAATTGCCATATCCCTTCTTTCCACATCTTTTTTTCGAACTGTAAATTGTTAAGATCTGTTTATTTATTGCATATTCTCATTTTCCTTAATTGGTTTAAGAAAACTTTAGATCTTTCAACTGATAGTTTGCAGGAATAGAAATATTCCTAAATTCCCTAGTCCTAGAAAATAGCCATAATGGTAAAAGTAGGTCAAGGTCTGAATTGTTTAAGGAACAAGGAGATTCGTTGTTGTGTTTTCAAGGAGTGATCCTTGTGAGGGTAGGGATCTGGGTGCAGGTAGGCGGTAAATCTTGACATGGACTGCTTCCTTTTTCCTAAAAGCATGTTGTTGTCAGTTGTATAACAAAGAAGCGCTTTTTTTTTTTTTTTTTTTTGGTAAGGATTTGAAGCTCCAACGAATTTTTCAAAGCCACACTATCTTTCTCATCAGGGAGAGCTTCTTCCGGTACTTCAAAAGAAGATAACGATGCTTGAAAAAACCGCAGCGTTTGAACAGCTTTAAGGAAGCTGCAGGAGTTCTGCTTAGACGTCCTCACTACGGTAGCTTCGCTATTACTTAAGGAAAATATGACCCTCGCTTCTGTTTCAAACATCATAAGCACTGGGTCGTTACAGAGTTAAGTGTACCTTAAAAGGTGGGTTGCCTCCGGTTAATGAGAATCCCAGCTGCAAATCTGGCAGCTCGGGCCACGGTTTTCCTAAGGATTTTCCACTTTGTTTTATGGCACTGTCGTTTGCTTCCGTCAGCACCGCCCTCAGGACAAAGGGTGGCAGGTCACGGGCACCGGCTAAGAGGGGGCTGTTTGTGTGGTCTGTTTATGGGTTACTCGGTTTCAACACCAAGCCCGCCTTTTTCCACGTCTCTAGCGAACCTCCAGCCTGAGTTCACACAGACGCCCTGGTGGCTCACGGGAGCCCGCATAGCAGCTTTCTCAAGGCCGGGACTCAGGAATTCCCTGCAGGGACCAACACCAAGTGGACCCACCAACTCTGGCTTAACTCAGCTTTTTTTCTGCACAGGGAAGGGCGTAGCAGCGACGCTCCGGGCAACACCTATGCGGCCAGCCAATGAGGAGAGGAGGCCGCGTCGGGGCCTTTGCTGACTGGGCCGAGATGTCTCCGCCCCACGACGACCGCAAGCCTTCTGGAAGGCTAATAAAGTCTCAGTCCCAGAGCCCCAGTGTGCGTTTGCGTTTGTCGGAGTGCTTAATCTCCGTTTTCTCCTAATTCCTCTTTCTTCAACCCTGACGCCTCAGTTTCCGAATTTTATCTTCCTCGCTCTTTCCCTCTTTCGCAGCTCAACATGCAGAAAGAAGACGTCTCTCTACATGGTTTCCTGCCTAGTTTCCAACATTTCGCCACGCAGGCCATTCATGTCGGCCAGGAACCGGAGCAGTGGAACTCCCAGGCTTTGGTGCCCCCTATTTCAATGTCCACCACGTTCAAGCAGGGGGCACCCGGTCAGCACTCGGTGAGCTGGGTGTTGGGAGGTCCAGGGTGGGTCAGAAAAAGCGAGATGGCTCATAAATTAAAAAGGCACGCAAGTGATTTATAATATGGCTTATACATTAGAAAGGCACCTCGAAAGGATGTTTCCTATACCTGTAATCCTCCTTGCAGTAGAGTTTTGTATTGCATGACCCAGTGATCACATCTTTTGATAAGCCAGACTGAAGGAACAGTTTGTAGAACTTGTCAAGTAGATTGGACTTGAAATTTATGTATTTTGGCAAACTTGCAGTTGAAAACCGAGGGCCATAATGTTCTAGAATTACCATTAGCAGCAAAAATTATAGGCATATAGTAAAGAGCCAGATAAAAAATCTAATGGTCTGTAACTCGCCTGTAATTAAGACTGTTCCTGATAGATGTATTCAGTTGTTAATAGTGACTGAGTATTTACTGTGTACTAGATACATACTTACATGTATTATATCTTCTGTATTACATGTATTATCTCATATAATCCTTACAACAACCCTAGTCCGAACTACACTCTAATTTTTCCAATGAAAAAGCTGAGGTTTAAGGTTGTTAAGTAACTAGCTTAAGGCCACAAGGCTAGTAAGTGATGAAGCTGGGATTCAAACCCTGCTCTAGAACCCCCCACACTTAGCCACTAGGCTACACTGTGCTGTACTCCAATAATTCTAGCAATAATGTAACCCATTGCATCATTTCAGCAATGTGGCTTAGTGATTCAGAGTATTAATTAGGTAGTCAGAGGACCTTGGTTTGAGCTGGGTGACCATGAGCAATTTACCTAACCTATCAGTTTGATCCTGTGTAAATGGGGGTAATGATAGTACCTACAACTTAAATTGTTGAGGTGAATATAAAGTTGCATGGTACATAAGTGCTCAGTGGTAAAAACCAAGAAACCAAACTCATTGCTGTCAAGTCGATTCTGACTCATAGGTAGTGTGGTATTTAACAACCTGATCAGAGGGCAGGGCAGGTATTAGACACTTTTTACAGAAAAGGAACCTGACCCAGAGTCACACATAAATGACTTGTGTCAGGCCTGTGGGAGCCCTTGTAGCGCAGTGGTTAAGAGCTTGGCTGCTAACCAAAATATTAGCAGTTCAAATCCACCAGCCACTCCTTGGAAAATCCATTGACAGTTCTATTCTGTCCTAAAGGGTCGCTATGAGTCAGAATCCACTCGGCGGCAACTGGTTTGGTTTGGGTTTTGGTCAGGATTATGAGAGAGCTCCTTTGTTAATCACACAGCCCCCCCCCCCCCACCTTTATGGCCTACTTAATGGATTTTGAAGTATTTAAAAGTTGCTGAGGGTCACAAGAAATCAGTTAAACTGTGTAAGGTCCTAAACCTTGATGATGCTTCAAAAACCTCTTTAGTGTGTTATGTAAGTACAGGAAAATTCTTAGACTTAGCCCTTAGTTTTGTGAGGTATAGTTCTAAGGGCATTTCTATAGCTGGTTTAGGATTCTTCTAGCTACTGTATTTTGGAATCAAGGTATGCACACAACCTGTCTTCCAAGCATGCAGTCTTTCTTGGTGTAAGGTTTAAAAGTAAATGCTGCCCAGATTTTGGCACTACATACAAAAGTTAACCATTCAGTCATGATATTCATAATTAAATACTTTCACAAAACCATCAGGGTTAATAAAACTCACAAGACCATGCTTAATACCTTTAAAAAACTCAATAGCACTAAAGGGAATTTGGAGAGCTATGAGTCAGAATAGACTCGATGGTAACAGGTTTGGTTTTTTTTTGGTTTTGGAGAGTGATTGAATGGGCCTGAGAGTCGACATTTGCCACTGAGCCTTCAAGTTTTCTTTTTTTTCCCTCTACAAAGTTAAGTATCTGCCATAAATATTTATAGAAACCTGGGTACCTTTCTGTGACAGTCACCATATGAATGCAAACAAGTTTTTCTGTCTGGAGGGTAAAGAGGTGATGGTGGGGTGTGATGAGAATGTCCTAGAGTCCTATAAAATATATCTAGTCAATTTGACTAGGAGCCCTTGTGGTTACAGTGCTTACAGTGCTGGTCTGCTAACCAAAAGGTCGGCAGTTGGATCCCACCAGCCACTCAGGGAAAAAGATGCGGTAGTCTGCTTCCATAAAGATTTATAGACTTGGAAACCCTATGGGGTAGTTCTACTCTGTCCTGTAGGGTCACTGTGAGTTGGAATCAACTTGACGACAATGGATTTGGTTTTGGTTTTGGTATTCAGTTTGCCAAAAACAAGGAAACAAAGCAACAAAACATTTTTTAAATTATTATTATTACGAATACTTTGGAGCTTCTGAATCAGAAACAGGTTGAGAGCTACTCTGTTTTGTTATGTGTTATATGAGGCACATACCACACACACATACATGCATGCACACACACCAGTTGCTGATTCATGGCAACCCCATGTGTTTCAGAGTAGAACTGTACTTCATAGGGTTTTCAATGGCTGTGACTTTTGGAAGCAGATTGCCAGGCCTTTCTTCCAAAGTAACTTCTGAGTGGGTTTGAACAGCCAACCTTCCGGTTAGTAGCCTAATGCTTAACCTTTTGCACCACTTAGGGACTCCTTTATATGAAGCAGGGGGAGAAAAGTATAGGACTTTTAGTTAGTGTTCAAACCCTTGGTTTGAATTCTGGCTCTGACCTTCCCTAGGTTACTATGTTTGGCTTCAGTTTCCTCAAAGCAAGTTGTGAGGATTAAATAAGATGACTATATGAGCACAACTACTACAGTACCATCCATGTAAAAGGAACATAATGCCAATTTTAAAAAGTATTATGTGGTGCTACCTTGCTGAGAATTACTCCCTATTTTTTTAGTCACTTCTGTAGAGCCAAAATCTGAACTTTGAGCACATGGAGGATCTATTCGTTTCTTCCTGTTGCATGCTAAACAAAACTTTGTATTACTTATTTCTTAGGAACTGAAATACAGGTTAGAATTAGGTACTGTGTTAACTCATGTGATACCCCTTTTCCTAATGTCCCCAGATTAATGCGTAAGGGTGAGTCTAACAAAATAACAATGCTAGTAATAAAGACTGTTATATACCTAGTGGTTACCATTTGCCAGATATCATACAGAGAATTTATTATACATTATCTCATTTTATCAGAACAATTTTACAAAGTATATGGTGTTATCATTCCCATTTTGCAAATATTGAGATTGACTCTTGGAAATATTAAGTAACTTACCTATTGGCATGCAGCTCTCAAGTGGCAGAAGCAGAATTGTTATCCAGTTTGGTTGACTTCAGAGCCTCTCCTCATCACTACACCCATAACCCTGCCATGGCTCTAAGGGCACAACATGCCATGACTAAATAGTAAAATATCATTCTGGCAGGCTGAACCCCAGGGTAGTTGTGGAGATGTCTGTGTTGGGACTCTAATATTGAACTTAAGTCTTTTAGGATGAACTCTAGCTTCCTTTCTTCAGGGTTTTGAGTATAGCCGTTCTGGAAATCCCACCAGGAATTGCTTGGAAAAAGCAGTGGCAGCACTGGATGGGGCTAAGTACAGTAAGTAATTTACATTTTCAAAGTTTGTGAAGTCTGGAATCCTTTCTTAAATGTATAGAGAAAATCATAGAAGCACAGAATACAGAATTGGAAGATAATAAAGATTGTTGTTGTTAGTTGCCATCAAGTCGATTCCAACTCATGGTGACCCCATATGTAACATAATAGAGCTGCTTCGTAGGGTTTTCTTGGCTATAAGCTTAACGGAAGCAGATTGCCAGCCCTTTTCTTCTGTGGTACCTCTGGGTGGGTTCGAACTGCCTAGCAGTTGAGGGCAAGCTGTTTGCACCACCTAGGGATCTTAAAGTAAAGATTAGCTAGTTCAAAACTCTAATTTCATTTGGTAAAATATTGAATCATTTGCCCAGCGTCCCACAGTTGGTATAATATGCATAGTGAAATTATCAAGTAAAAACAAATATGAATAGAGGTAAAGTGGCAGCATTTACCATTTAGAACTCATGTAAGTACACTTTTCATCTGTAACTGTCACTATAAATAGGTAAACATTAACACTACCTATGAGAATATAAACTTTCTTACTCTGGTTCCTTCGTTCTAGTAGTTTGTCCCTGAGAATAGCACCAAGGTTTATTTTTAAATAGCCCAGTGCCCTTGGTAATGTGCTCTCAGAGATTAGGGATTAACTAATTAAATCTTGGTGTTTCATTTTTTTTTAATTAAGAGAGTAGAATGCTGTGAAATCATCTTTATGTAATATTGTATTGTATTTTCAGTGAAAGTTTATACAGCAAATTAGGTTCCCATTTAACAACTACAACAAAAATTGTTCAGTGACATTGGTAACATTTTTCACATTGTGTCAACATTCTCATTCATTCCATTCTGCATGTTTTGTTTTCAGTAATCTGGTTGTTTCTCTGTTCCCTTACCCTTTCATCTTTGCTTTAGAGTAATTGTTGACCATTCAGTCTCATACAGATGATTTTTTAAAGGTGCGCGGTACTCAGTGATCATATTCTTTGTTATATGAGCCGATCAGTTATTTAGAAAAAAGATGACCTCAGGGAGTAGTTTCAGCTCAAGGTTTACAGAATATCTCAGAGCAATAGTCTCAGGGACTCCTCTAGTCTCAACTGGCCCAGTAAGTTTGGACTTTCTAAGAATTAGGGTTCTGTTCCACATTCTTCTCCTCTTCCATCAGGATCCATCTGTTGTGGCCCTGATAAGAATGGTCACTAGTGGTAGCCGGGCACCATTGAATTATTTTGGTCTCAGGGTAGATGAGGCCGTGGTTCGTGTAGACTGTTAGTCTTGTAGGCTAGTTTCTTCTTTGAGTCTTCGGTTTCCTTCTTTCTCTTTTGCTTCAGATGAGAAGAGACTGGTAGTTGTATCTTCTTTGTATATTTTTTTGTAAATGATTCTAAATAAGGTCAGAGCAGAGCCCTGGTGGCGCAGTGGTTAAGAGTTTGGCTGCTAACCAAAATGCTGACAGTTCTAATCCACCAGCCGCTCCTTGGAAACCCTATGGGGCAGTTCTACTCTGGCCTATAGGGTCGCTATGAGTCAGAATCAACTCGACAGCAAAGGGTTTTTTTTTTTTTTTTGGGTTAGTGAATGGAAAATAAGAGTCTTATGTGTCCATTATCATTAAGTAAACTTATCAGCCACATCTCAGGTCTGATTTTGAGTTTTGTTAAAATATTTTCTGAGTTGCATATCCATGTAATTAATGAATGAATCATATCTTGACTCCATTCCATAAGTTTGAAATTTCTTTAGAATTTGATATTTTTAACTATAATTTAATTGCCAGTAGGCCTTTTATCTCAGACTTTTATAAAGAATTATTTCCTCAGAGTGTTTCAGAGAAATGTTATAACCAAGGCAGAATTGATGTAACACAAAAGTATCTCCCCACATTATATTTTTTATTTTAAAGACATTTCACTTTTGCAGTAAAAAGGGAGATTCTGTAATGGTATTAATCAGGTGACATTTGGAGACTCAGAAGTGATGGCTGTCCTATCAGCAGAAAGAGGGAGATAAATGGAAGCTTTTTAACCAATGTTGTTGGTAGCTCCTGTTGAGTCAGCCCCCATCTCATGGCAAAACATGAGCTGGTATGATCCAGGGGTTTTCATTAACTGATTATCAGAAACAGATTTCTAGGCCTTTATTCTTAGTCCATGTTAGTCTGGAAGCTCTTCTGGAATCTGTTCAGCATCATAGCAACATGCAAGCCTGCACTGACAGATGGGTGGTAGCTGTGTACGAGGTGCATCGGCTGGGAATCGAACTCTGGTCTCCTGTATGGGAGGGCGAGAGAACTCTACCACTGAACCTCTCCGATAGGTTGGACTTTTTGGCTTACTCTAACTTGTTTTTTTATTTTAGGTTTGGCCTTTGCTTCAGGTTTAGCAGCCACTGTGACTATCACCCATCTTTTAAAAGCAGGAGACCAAATTATTTGTATGGATGATGTATATGGAGGTAGGTGACTCTTTTTGTTCATATTGTGTCAACTGATATTTTAAAGAAAATAAAGTGAGTCCTGAATTATATTAATAGTGTTACCAGTATCATTGATTGTTATCTTTTGAAAGTGTGATGGGTACCTCTGTGCTGGCTCAGACTTGGTAAAGAAGAAGCATAAATACTTAGGACCCATGCTTGTAATAAGAGATTACTTGACAAGAATTTCATTTAAAATGCTTCTGGAGTGAGGATATAGAACTTGATTAACATTCTGCTCTAGAGGAGATTGTGTTTAGAAGAGAGTATTCTAATGTAATTTAAAATTTTATTTGCAATAGAGATAAACTATAATACAGGCCATTCTTAAACAGCTTAACCCTGCCTCCTTTTCTGCATTTCTTTTTTTTGCGGGGAGTTTCAGGGGACCTTTTGAAAATCTATTGAAAGCCCCTTGGAAAATGTACTTAAGACTATACACACAACATTTAGCATTTAATTTCAGGGATCTCGTAGACTGATCCCTTGAAACCTGTCATGACTTTAAATATAAGAACTTCCATTCTAAAGAGCTTAAATGTGAGTTCCTTAGAGTGGAGATTGGAGAAGAAAACAGGCTGGCACGTACCTTTAAGTAAGACTGATTTTCATGTTCAAAACAACAAAGAATTTTGTAAATATACACATATATTCCTAACTCTCCCAAATAAAAAATGTGGCTTCTGGAATGTTATCATCATTTTATATAGCTCTTATCTGAACAGAATGTTAAATCAGTAAGTTTTTCGAACGAACAGACTCCCTTTTATTAATCATTTTCTTTCTCTCAGAAATTTGTACAAGCTTTGTATTTTAACTTAGATCCTTTTACTAATTTGCTGAATTGAAATGAAGGAAATCCTTTTGGTTACTTTGAACCAACATAATGCATTATGAAAACATCATGGTAAATATAGGTACAAAATCCTGAAAATTACTGTTGGTTTTTAATAATTATTTAATTTATTATCAAATCTCACATTAACTATGGTCAGTCTACATAACATCAAAAGTCCAGCATATCTGTGATTATTAAATTTTTGTTTGAATTATCAATAGCAATTTTCCCTTTAAATGTGCATATGTGAAAATTAAATCCAGAGCAATGTTTATAAAAAAAAATCATTGTAAGTTGAAGATTTGTCTTCTTTCAGTTTAAAAATCTAGTAGTTTGATTTACATGGTCTCATTTTACCTATTAAAACTTTCAGAGCCAAATAACAGAAAGACTGAGAAAGTGCAAAGAATATGTAATCCATTCTTTTCTATTACCAAAGTATAAACAGAGTAAAAATTTGTTTTGAACATTTTATAGACATTGGTTCATTTATTTTAGATTTGAGTACTAGGACAAAATTCTTAACAAAGACGTTGATGTTTCAGGGAGCGTGCCACTTGGTGTTTGAATAGTAGAGATTACATGTTTTGAGAAGTATTTTCTGCTTCGTCTCATTTGATGTGGATATCAAGTGTGTTTTATTTGACTCTTGAACCTTTAGTTTAAAATCCAAGCCTTATATTCTTTACTATGCAAGATAGCAAAACTATTTAACAAAACTAAAATTGCATTTAGTTGTATTTTTATTGAGCATTGAGAATTCCTTATATTTTTCAGATGTTTATACCTATTGGGAACATTTCTTAATGCAATGTTCTCCATTTTATCTGATTCTTTTCTGCCTCAGGTACCAACAGATATTTCAGGCAGGTGGCTACCAAATTTGGATTGAAGGTTTCTTTT
Source organism: Dugong dugon (assembly GCA_030035585.1). Classification (NCBI taxonomy): domain Eukaryota; kingdom Metazoa; phylum Chordata; class Mammalia; order Sirenia; family Dugongidae; genus Dugong; species Dugong dugon. The sequence continues at coordinate 99,955,555 of CM057462.1, forward strand.
GTTGATTGTTCCGAAACCAAATTGCTGGAGGCAGCAATTACACCAGAAACCAAGGTACTCAGTTAATTTTCAGATTTGTCTGTTTTCCCTGTAATGTTTTGTTTTCTCATTCCTGTTTACTACAGGATATAATTTAAATCTGAACAACACATTTTATTAAAAGCCATTGGAACTGATCAACAAGATTAAGGCAGATCTGACATCTCCCATGCAACGAAGCCTAATTGTTAAGAAGTTGAATTCTGGAGTAGGATTTAAATCCTAATTCTGTATCATACTTGGTGTATTATCTTTGGAGAATTATTTAACCAAAGTCTCAGTTTTTTCATCTGAAGAATGGGTGTTATCTTACTTGCTTTATGGGAAGATGGTTGTGAAAATTAAATGAGATAATGCATATAAAATGCTTAGTACACTACCTGATACATGATAATTGTTAAAACATTTGTTAGCTGAGAGGATGCGTCTCATAACTGCTTTACCCAGCTAGTATTGGTAACCCAAAGTCATCCCAAAGATGGAGTTAGAGAAAAGGAAGCTTACCAAGCCCCCAAACCCTAAGCACAGTGGCATTTTAAGGGTTCTAACGAATACTTCAGCAAAATAAGAGTGAGAAGTAGAGAGTGAGGCACAAGCAATCTTTAACCTCTGTCCTGGGAAGTTTGTATGCCACCAGAAGGTGTTTTGTGTCTCAGTGAATGGCATATGTGATATTCTTTCTTGAGACTTCATTTAAATTCTGAACATGTACAAGAAGGACCAGTGTCTTTTATAAGACAGCTTTTCTAACTTTTTGCTAATGATTAAAAGGTTTGAACTGTACTCAAGATTTTGTTGCAGTGGATGCTAAAAAACAAAAAATCCTTTTGAGCACAAATAATTACTTTGGATAATAACACAGTGGTAAGCTTTGGGTGATTCAGGTTTGTTTTCAAAGGAACTTGGGGGAAAGACAATTATTAAAATAGCTGGTCTGAGTCTAAGGGAAGAAAGCAAATATTAAGTCTTGACAACAGAACTTTATATTGTAACTCTTAACCGACTTGAATTAATACCCCTGAAATATCTGAGTCCTCATTTGAAGTAGAATTTTAAAGAGTCTGTGTAAAATTTTATTTATTTCTATTATTTATTTATTTATTATCTGTGGGAATAATAAATTCTCACCCAGGAATAATTTTTATAGATTCTTTAAATAGGTCAAGATTCTTGTAGAAGACACATTATCTTAACCACCTTACTTTTTGTACAGTAAAACTCTGGAGTAGGAACAGATTGTTAAACCAGATCTCTTGCCCTTTTATATAGCTAATAAGAAAAAAAAAATCGTTAGTCCTTTTAAAAAGAAAGTTGTAGATAATATAATTCAATACAGTGACACCTTGTTTTAACAAATAGAATTCTCTTCTTTTCTTTATTCTTTTCAATAACTGTTGAGCCCATACTGTGTGCCCGAATTGTGCTAGGTTTAGGGGATGTACAGGTAAATATGATACAGCCCCTTTCTTAAGTGAGCTGTAGCCAGGGTTTCTGTTGTTCATTCCGAATCTTCTGCTTTTCCTCAAGTCCCAGGTGCATTGTTTTATAGTGTCTAGTATATCAGAAAGGAGCCCTGGTGGTGCAGTGACTAAGTGCTCAGCTGCTAACCAAAAGGTTGGCTGTTTGAACCCACCAGTGGCTTGGGGTAGTTCTACTCATATATGGTTGCTGTGAGTGGGAATTGACTCGATGGCACACAACAACAACACAATACATCAGAATTATTTAAGTTAGTATCAGGGATATTTTTGTCATCATAGGGATAATTCTGTTTAGTGAAAACTCTAGGATGTATCCTTATACCATCTATGATATTTATCTTTGAGAAGAAAATTCCAGTCCCTGAAACATATCTTTGGAATACATCCAGTTTTTTATCGAAAAGAATTACAATAATTAAATTTAGCACTTTTTTGCTTATACCATATGTATATTATCTCATTTGATCCTTACAATAACTATATAAAATAGATATTATCAACACATTTACAGATGGAGAATTGAAGACAAAAAACCAAACCCATTGCTGTCAAGTCAGTTCTGACTCATAGCGACCCTATAGGACAGAATAGAACTGCCCCATACAGTTTCCAAGGAGCACCTGGTAGATTTGAACTGCTGACCTTTTGGTTAGCAGCCCTAACTCTTAACCACTATGCCACCAGCGTTTCCACGTGAGGAATAAAGAGGGTAAATTACTTAGCTATGGCCTCTCAGAAATTTGTGGAAGAGGCTAGAATACAGAGTTAAACTTTACATGTTCATAATCTATACATTTAATTATATAATGTAGCCCCCAAATTGTTAAAATATATGAGATATATGTATGTAAAGTATATTTTTACAAACCATTGTTATATACTGAATTATTTTTAGCTTGTTTGGGTTGAAACTCCCACAAACCCTATCTTGAAGATGATTGACATTGAAGCCTGTGCACACATTGTCCATAAACACGGAGACATTATTTTGGTCGTGGACAACACTTTTATGTCGGCGTATTTCCAAGTAAGTGAAAAGAGTTTTTCTTTTGGCATTGTTAGTAGACTACATAGATGCCTGTAATTAGGAAAGGAAAGACTCATTTACATTAAAAGCATTATCAAACTCATGAAATCTAATCATAATTATTGATGAGACAAAGAATTATGTTTGAATCTTTTCTACAATTAGTTTTAACCTGGCTAAGCTTTCTATGAATAAAAGGGCAAGGAAAGTTATACTCAATAACATCTCGGTATATGTTACACATACCATTTCTCCATTTCTCGTCCTTCTTTCTAGCTTCTTCTCCCTCAGTGCCCCGTAGGCTACACATAGCCTTCTGCATCTTTACCTCATTTGCTTTATGAATTCCTACAACATTTTACATCACAGCTGTATGTATAGTAAAACCTCCAAAAGCTGAAACCTGTGTAAGGCAGAAACCTGTCAGAGAAGGAAAATTAAAATATTTTCCAGTAAAACAAGCAAGTGATAGAAAAGTGGTAAGACTGTACCCTGTCAAGGACAGAAAGCTCGTGAGATCCAGAAAAACAAGGCAGTCCCGTTGTTCCGGTTCTCACAGGTTTCACTGTATATATCTTTTTTTTTACCACCTACCCTTCTACATACACTGCCCCAATCCTCCCATATACCATGCATTCTGTCCTTTTTTCCTGATTCTTCCTCCTTCCTGTTTTTCTCCTTTCCGAAGATTGTTTTGGAATCTCTCTATAATTGACCTGTTTTCTGCTTTTTCCTGTATGTTCTACTCCTTTCTTCTGAATAACCTAACTCTCTTTCCTTTGCTTGGTACAGTTTACCTTCTCCCTGCTCTTTTCTTCCTTCCTGTCCTTTGTGGTCATTCTTATTATACTTCCTATAGTTCATCTTTATTTTCAGGCTTCTTGAAGCCCTAGCTCATCTTCTCCAGTTCTTCAATTAGGCAGATGTTGACAAGCTCAATTGTTTACACTTCCCCCCTTCTGTTATGGGTCCTGAAGTTGGCCCAAGCTGACTCCCTGTGACTGGCAGATTCCATGGGCAGTTTGGGTGATCCTGTTCTCACCTTCCTCCATTTTATTCAGAAGGCAGTACCATGTTTTTTTTTTTTTTTTAATGTATTTTATTGTACTTTAGGTGAAGGCTTACAGAACAAATAGTTTCTCATGAAACAGTAGTACACATGTTGTTTTATGACATTGGTTAACAACCCCACAACATATTAACCCTCTAACTTCTCAACATTTTTTTTTTTTGGTGAAAATACACATAGCCAAGGATACACCGTTTCAAAAATTTCTACATACACAGTTCTGTGACATTGACTATGCTCTTCCAGTTGTGCTGTTATTCTCACTTAAAATGAAGGCTTACAGAACAAAATAGTTTCTCATTTAACAGTTACTACAAATGTTGCTCTATGACAATGGTTAACAATCTCACAACACATCAACAATATCCTTACTCAACCTTGGGTTCCCTATCACCAGCTTCCTTGTCCCCTTCTGCCTTCTGGCCCTTGTCACTGGACTCCTGTACCTCGTTAGTCTCATTTGGTTTTACGGGGCTGTCCACTCCCAGGCTGAACAGTGAACCTCAGAGGTAACTTCACCACTGAGCTAAAAGGGTGTCTGGGGGCCATACTCTCAGGGTTTCTCCAGTCTCCTTTAGGCCAGTAAATCTGGTCTTTTTTTTTTTTGTGAGTTAGAATTTTGTTCTACATCCTTCTCCAGCTCTGTCCAGAACACTCTGTCGTGATCCTGGTCACAGGAGTCAGTGGTGATAGCCAGGCACCATCTAGCTGTACTGGACTCAGTCCGGTGGAGGCAGAAGGCACTACCATGTTTTATTTTCCTTTCGTGAAATGCAGTTCCTGGCTATATTGTATTCAGAAGCTTCATGAGCCATCTTCTGTGGCTTATGATAAATCTTTAACTGTTTCTTATATCAGGTAAAGTTCCAAGTGAAAACCCCCTGGCATCATGTATTTGCTACAGATGATTTTCACTCTTGGATTCTTTATTCCAACTCCATAATCCATATACTGCTTGCATTAGGCCAGCTCATATATCAAAGGATCTCTTTAGCTGAGTCACAGTGAGTCCTGTAATTCTGAAAGAGAACACATGAAATTTTTAGCCTTGGCCTGCCCAGGTTACTCAACAGGCTTAGCCCTCTTCCTCCTGTTACTGTCACTAAAATAGGTTCAGTTTTTCTGCCTTTCTGAAGCCTACATCGTATTCCTTATGCCAGGGATTGGAATTTACTTCCCCTCACTTTGATGCTTTCCAGCTGAATTCATCAGAACCGCACCATCCCTTGGTAGCCACTTATCTACCAGGTATATTGGTTTCACAAAGCAAATCTCCTGAAAAGGTCCTCTCTTTGTCTTAGCCACATGAAAACTGAATATATTCTCTTTCTTCCCTGTCCTTTGTCTCCTGGACTTCTGTAAGTCTTACGAAAGACAAAATGGGCATACCAGTGTAAAGTTTCAGAGGAGAGTCTCTGGAGTCAGGCAATCTGGGTGTGAATCCCGTCTCTACCAACTTTTTAATCTAAATGATCATTTCACTTTTCTTAGTCTCTTTTTCTGACTTGTACAAGGAGAGTCATAAAAGTACTGATTTTACTGGGGTATTTTGTATACTACTTCACTGGGTTGTGTTATGTATTTAGCCTGTTTTTTGGCACATACAGAGATCAATAGATGTTTGCTATTGAGTTCCCCCCCACACCCCTTTTGGCCATAGAGTGTAAAGAATGTTCACCTGGAGGAGACTTTAGGCATCATCTGGTTTGACCCCAGAGATGAGCAAACACATATGTAGAGAGTGCTTTGGGCAGTACCTTACTTAAAACGTCCTGTTTTTGGAACACCTTAAAGGAAAAGGTCCTATAGCTCCCTCTACTAACACCTTCCAAAGACTTCCAAACACACACACACACACACACACACACACACACACACAAATTTGTTTTAAAGAAAATGGAAAAGGAAAGATATCGATGATATATAGTTTAGTGAAAAGTTGGTGAATTGATGTAAACAGACATTTTAAGATGCAGAAAAATTGGGTGGGAAAACAACTCAAATGAATTTCTTTATAAGTGACTTTACACTTAGCAAAACTAGCATAATAAAAGAGTAATTAAGAGTGAAAATCTTGGCAAACCAAATGCGAATGATCGCAACATATATTGTTAGGTTTAAATGACTAAAAATCTAAGCAGATTAATTTTATACTTATTGACATAAGAATTGCTGAATGTTTATGGAGACTATTTTATGTGTTTAGATGAGTCATAAAATGCCAACGTGTCTGCTGCAGGTAATAAATTTAGGGGCTCTAATAAACAGGTTCAGGAGACTCGTTGACCTGGGTTTATCTGCTTTTTCCATACACTTGTGTCTGCTGATTGAATACTGAATCCAATACTCCATACTTTTATGTGTGGGAGGGAGAAATGAGGAAGATAATATCAGAGGTCCCAGAAATTTTTAAGGTGTATTTATTTTTGAAAAGTTAGTACTGATTGGAATGAGAATGGAATTTGTAATAGCAAATAGGTGAGTAATGAAGCATATTTTCAAATGGTTTTTCATTTAAAATAAAAAATCTTTCATCCCTTTCAGCGGCCTTTGTCTCTGGGAGCCGATATTTGCATGTATTCAGCAACAAAATATATGAACGGTAAGATAGGCACAGTCTACACTTTGAAAGTTCTTTTCCATGGGTAAATGAAAATAGCATAAGGCTTGACAATTTGATCCCTTTTCTTCTACTTTTATTCAGATTTTCTCTGTGCCTCATGTGGAAAGAAAAAAAAAATTCTGATTAACTATGGGATTTCACTTATCGTAGAGAAACTAGTCTCATTATTTATAAGGAGAGGATTAAAATTTACTGTAGAAGTTTATATTTTTAACTGGATGATGGCTTAAAAAGAAGCATTTACTTTTTATATGATTTTTATTTTATCATTTTATGTATTGCTTTTGCTACTATTAAATTGAATCAAATTTACTTAGCCTTATTTTATAGGGCTTTTTCTCTGAGAATTTTTTTAAGCGAAAGTCACTTTTAAAAAAAATAATAAAATGAAGTATAAACATAAACTGTTTAACTTTTTTTTTTTTTTTTTTTGCTTATTTGTTACAGGCCACGGTGATGTTGTAATGGGCTTAGTGTCTGTTAATTCTGAGAATCTCCATAATAGGCTCCGTTTCTTACAAAACTGTAAGTATTAAGAAGTCCAGATTCCCCCTCTGCTGACAAATATCTTTGATATTTATATGTCCTCTAAGTGTTGTGAAATGCTAGCATTCTAATACTTTGTGAAGAAATGAGAAATACAGGGAGAGAATTCTGATTTTTAGAGGCAGTCGAAAAAATTGAATTATGAAAATATTATAGTTTAAGCACACTTTTACAAAAGGCTTTACGACATAAGGAAAGAGTTGTGTTATTTTCATATCCATGTTACCTTGGATCGTAATTTGGTAAAGCTCAAGTACATTTTTAGTTTTAAGACTTAATGGATTTTTTTCTTTGTAAAAAAAATTTGAAAAAATGGCTTCCGTGTACTATGCCTTTTATATCTAGAATGGTAGTTTTAAATAGTACTTAAGGTAAAGACTTATATTTTTCAATAGATGTCTGAACACCATTTCCTGTTTGTATTGTTTGGCTTTTCTCAAGTATGGATAAGGGTTTATTTAAAGAGATTTACAATTGGCAGACAGATAAGATACAAACATAATTAGGAATGAAAATACTCTTCTAGGAAATAGGAATTAAAGTGAAAGGGACACTAAAGAGAGAAACCAAAACTTATTGCTCAATAAATGTTGTTTATTTATAAAAAGTAGGAATGAGGTGTACACGCCTGGAGGCATGTGCAATCATAGGCTGCTTCAGACAAAGGCTAAATAAAATATTGTGTAGAACATTTATTAACAATGGGAACTGAACTGCTATTTTTCTCTTTATATTCTAATACTTTTTCAAAGAAATGCAGGGTTAAACTACACTATATTTCATTAGAATCATAGAATATTCACTATGAAGGGACTATTTATATTCATATTTGAGAAGTTCGTATCTTTATGTTTGTATTAAAGAAACAAAAAACAATTGTCCATTAAGTTTATTCTGACTTATGGCAACCCCGTGTGTGTCAGACCATGTGCGTCAGAGTAGAACTGTGCTCCATAGAGTTTTCAATGGTTGATTTTTTGGAAGTAGAATGCAAGTGTTTATATTTAGTTTCTTCTGAAGGTTTATATTTAGTTTTAATATATTCGTTTCTCCTCCCATTTTAAAGCATATTTCTCTAAGTGCATTTTATGCTTCATTCTTATGCTTCTGATTTGAAACATTACTTTTTCCTTCTGAAACTTAAAGTCCAAACTTATTGGACTTTGTAGCTACCGTCTCAAAGCCACAATAATGAAAAAGAGGGGTTAGATTTTTCTGGGTTAACCCCTCCCTAAAACTAACCCGGGATGTGTTCATTTTGCAGCTCTTGGAGCAGTTCCATCTCCTCTTGACTGTTACCTCTGCAATAGAGGTCTGAAGACTCTACATGTACGAATGGATAAGCATTTTGAAAATGGAATGGCAGCTGCTCAGTTTCTGGAATCTAATCCTCGGGTAGAAAAAGTTGTTTATCCTGGTATGTTAATCTGATTTCTAAGCAGATATGCCTTGGGCTAGGATTCTAAGGATTATTCTAAGCATACTGTTTATGTAGCATTTATTTGTTAGTTGGGTGCTTTTCTATAATTTCATGTTGTTCATTTATTATTGAACACAGTTATGTGTCACACACTATGGTGGGTTAGGTGATAAGGAAGACAGACATGGTCTCTGGCCATGTGTTTCCTATAGTCTAGTGGGTGACTGGATGTTAGAAAACTAGTCTGTAGCTTGTGTACCGCTATTCTAAGTTTGCTACATTGATTGTACTTTCCAGTTGATTTGCTTATAATAATCTTGTCAATCTGCTATTTTGCATTAGCTATAACTTTTATCTGATAGAGGTTTGTCCCAAGATGAGACTTGATATGTACCCACTAAAATTCTCCTGAAGCTCTCATGCTTTCTTTTGGAATTCCTGCACCTCCCCCAGCATCTAGAAACGTACATGTGGAAAGAGTTAGCAGACTTACATGTTACTCTTAGAATTTACTTTTTAAGCCCTTTAATCTACGATAGTCTAAGTACCTAATTCAATAACTATTTTAGATTCTTTTGGAGTATCTATCCATGTGGTCTTGGGTATATAGGAGTACTAAGACTGGTCCCTATCCTTAAGGAATCTAGATAAGCCAAGGCAGAAACAGAGAGATTAAATGTCCTATTGCACTCTATGTAAAGAGCTGTTGACTGGTATATTTTGAATGGAGGGAAGAAAAAGAGTTTGAGCTGGGCCCTGAAGAATGGGTAGCATTTGGAAGAAGGGCATTGACAAGGCATTTCAGATTCATTCAACAAATGTTTATTACATGTTAACAATGAGATAAGCTTGTATTAGGAGCTGGGATCGAATTATTAGCAAAAGAAACATAGATACCTCCCCATGGAGCTAGTCCAATGTATTAGAGAGATATTAAGCAAAAAATTGAAGAAGGATATAATTATAAACTGTAAATTTATAAGGAGGGTGGCCATTGGGGAGAGTGTTCCAGGTTAAAAGGAATGTGCGTGGGCAAAAGTTCTGAGATGAAAGAGAGTGTGATGCCCTTGGTGGAGAGATAGCTGTGTGGCTAGAGCATAGTGAGGGTAGAAAAGATGAATCAAAATGAAGCTGGAGAAATAACCAGGGGCCAGAGTAAGTAGTCAGGTGTGAGTATAGCACAAAGCTCATTATGAGTCTTATTTGCAGTTTACTTAGGCAGACAGTGAAATTTTTTTTCCCTTAAATTAGATGCCTGACTCTGTCTTAGTTATCTAGTGCTGCTAAAACAGACATACCACAAACGGATGACTTTAACAAACAAATTTATTTTCTCACAGTTTAGGAGTCCAAATTCAGAGTGCCAGCTCAAGGGGAAGGTTTTCTTTCTCTGTCAGCTCTGGAGGAAGGTCCTTGTCTCTTCAGCTTCTGCTTCCTGGTTCCTTGAAGATCTCCATGTGTCTTGGCATCTATCTTACCCCATCTCTTTCTCTGCTCACTTATTTAATCTCTTTTTATATCTCGAAAGAGATTGACTCAAAATCCTGCATCATTAACATAACAAAGACAACCCACTCCCAAATGGGATTATAACCATAGGCATAAAAGCCAAATACCCAATGCATGGCCATCGATCGATTCAAACTCATAGTGACCCTACAGGACAGAGTAAGACTGCCCCACAGGGTTTCCAAGGAGCAGCTGGTAGATTCGAACTGCCAACCTTTTGGTTAGCAGCCGAGCTCTTAACCACCGCATCACCAGGGCTCCAATCACAGGCATAGAGGTTAGGATTTACAACACATGTTTTTGTAGTGATGTAACTTAATCCATAACAGACGCTGAAGTAAGCCTTTATTATGCCTTAATTGTAGGACTACCCTCTCATCCACAACATGAGTTGGCAAAGCGTCAGTGTACAGGTTGTCCGGGGATGGTTGCCTTCTATATTAAGGGCACTCTTCAGCATGCTGAGACTTTCCTCAAGAACTTAAAGGTAAACTTTCAAAATAGGTTTTTAAATTATACAGTAAGACTTTCTTAAAACTAAACCAAACCTGTTGCTGTTGAGTCAGTTCAGACTCATGGCAACCCTATGTGTTACAGAGTAGAACTGCTTCATGGTGTTTTCTTGTCTGTAATTTTTACAGAAGCAGTTTGCCAGGACTTTCTTCCACAGCACTGCTGGGTTCATTCAAACCATCAACCTTTAAGTTAGCAGCTGAAGCAAACCGCTTGCACCACCCAGGGACCTCCTAACTTTCTTATAGCAGTTCATTCTGTCTCCCATCCTACCCAGATTAATGTTTTTGTATGTGCAGGTCACACTAATAAAACCTTTTTATCATGAAATTCATTAAGTTGGAAAATGCCATGAAACAATAATGGCACAGTAACAGATACCTGAGTATGTTCATTTGCTTAACTCTCCACATACCACAATCAGTTTGTGAGAGATGGCATATTCTAATGCATGGGTTTTCCCACGTTTATTTAAAAGTGAATCCTTTTTACAAATGAAATATTTTGTGAAACCTACAAGTATTGTGCGATTAGTGCAATACATAAAGTCTATTCTGAAATCCAGTGGAGCAATGGCTTTCTAAAGCCTGTGCTCCCAGGCCACATCTGCTTGGGGTTCGGGAAGGGGAGCTTTATTTCTAATCTGTACGAAGGTAGGACACTCTCAGGGCCCTGGGTGAGAGGCCTATGTAACTTTATAATCTAGGTTTACCTTGAGCCCCTACAATAGACTCTCAGTTTTAAATACTACAGATCTAATCCTGGGTGATACAAATGGTTAATACATTCAGCTGCTAACTGAAAGGTTGGTGGTTTGAGTCCACCCAGAGGTGCCTTGGAAGAAAAACCTGGCAATGTATTTCCAAAAACTCAGCCATTGAAAATCCTATTGAGCACAGTTCTACTCTGACACACACAGGGTTGCCGTGAGTCGGAATCGGCAACTGGTAAGTGGTAATGAATAGAATAAATAGAATGCTGCTAGGGTAGTCAAAGCCACCCTAGTGTCTCAAATTTATCCACCTCTAAAATCAGAATGATAGTAATATATACCTAATTTAGTGTAATTGTGAGAGATATGTTAAAAACATTCATAAAATTCTATGGTACTGTAACACTAAATACAAGAACTATGTTTTTTTTCTCTACTCCCCTAGAGGGTTAAGTGGATGTATTAATTTAATAAGTGATACATATTAACAAGTAAGTATGTATAATTTTGTAGAGATTTAGAGATTTTTATTTAAAAGGTAACCACAGGGCTAGGTCTCGAATGCAATATTCTGGCTTTTAGAGCTCATGTTCCGTATTAAGAATAGGGCCAAATCAGGAAGGTATAGGAAATTCACTTTGATCAACTTTTAATATTTTAAGTTTACACATAATATGTCTAACTGGTGAAATCGTTGTTAGAGATTTTATTCTCATTTTTGCTCTGAGTTTCTTGCTTAATTTGCAGTGTATTCATAGTCACTACTGTTCCCCATCCCCTGCCCCAAGGCCATTTTATTTAAAATCTTTATTTTTTAGACTTTAGTATTTTTATTTTACCAGAAGATTGAAATTAATGTTTTGTTTGCTGTAGATATTTACTTTGGCTGAGAGCTTGGGAGGATATGAAAGTCTTGCTGAGCTTCCGTGAGTATATTTCTGTTTTTCTCAATATTTTAACTTTGATGTCAGTTTTAATGATTGTTTGGGAAATGAATCTGATAACATCAGGGGTAACTCAAGTTATTCAACAGCAGCATGTCTCTGACTAATCAGAATTGACTCTAGCACAGTGAGAATGGAAAAAAAACAAACCAAACCCATCGCCATTGAGTCAGTTCTGACTCATGGCAATCCCATGTGTTACAGAGTAGAACTACTCCATAGGGTTTTCTTGGCTGTAATCTTAACGGAAACAGATCTCTAGGCCTTTCTTCCATGGTACCACTGTGTGGGTTCAAACCCCTAACCTTTAGGTTAGTAGTTGAGCACAAACTGTGCCACCAGATCTAATGGTGGGCTACTTATGAGTGAGCTGCATCCTTCCATGTTTTGCTTGCTTTCCTGTTCTACCTGAAAGAGATCCCAGCAGTAATTGAAGCCTGGGATCTCTGACCTCTGATCCAAGGCCACGTGCTGTACCCTACTCAGCTTGGTTAGAGACTACTGGAAAAGCTGATTTCAAGGCTCCCTGAGAAACAGAGAATGTGTCTCTGATAAAACACCTCCACACCCTTGGTTATCAGAGAAGAGTCCTGCTAGACACTGGGAAATCCACTTATTTTCTGTTCTCTGTGGAATAAAGATATGCCGTGGCTCCATTGTTGTCTATAAAATAAATCCAAAATCTGTCTTGGTATTCCAGGCCCTTAACTGTCTGGTCGATTAATCTAATTTTATCAAAGCACCAAAGGATATTAGAATAGAAAGCAGTCTAAGATCATGCAGTCCCACACTATATTTTATAGACAGAGAAACAAAGATCCAGAAAGGTTAGCTGGTTTACTCAAATGTTACACAGGGATATGATAAAAAATAACACAGAAATTTGTTAGCAACTTCACACTTAAGGCTTTGTATCAGAAACAGTGATAGGAGGCAAAAGGAGCCAGCATCTGGATTTGAGACCTGGTTCTACCAATTGCTTAACCTTTGAACCTCAGTTTTTTAATCCATAAAATGGGGTTAATCATAAAAACAATGATTACAATTTACTGATTACCTCTCCCATCAAACACTCCTGAACTGCATCTTTATTGTATGTTACTATGCCCTGGTGGCGGAGTAGTTAAGAGCTCAGCTGCTAACCAAAAGATCAGCAGTTCAAATCCACCAGTCACTCCTTGAAAATCCTATGGGGAAGTTCTACTCTGTCCTGTAGGGTTGTTATGAGCTGGAATCGACTCAACGGCACACAACAACAACAACATGGCAATATATTGTAATTATTGCAGGGGTAAATCAACACCATTACCTAATAATTTTCATCTGTACTCATGCACATGGGATGTTTCTATGTTTTAATTTTCGTAAACATTTGTGGAATAACTATGTTCTGGAAGCACAGTGTTGAGGAATGTTACCAAAATTTGGGTACATTTCCTGCCCTCTCATAATAGTTTACAGTTTATGGGGAGAGGTCAGGCAGTTTCACAAAATTAAAAAAAAATAAGATGCCCAAATAATGAATCATAATGATTGAAACAACACATACGGCTTTCTATCAGTCTTCCCAGAAGATTCCTGCTAATAAATCTGGATGCACAAGAGGGCACACTCAGCATATAAAATAGGCTTATTTTTCACAGTAATAAAATGTGTAATAACTTTAAGGTTCTGTTCTGATATATTTAGGGATTTGCTTCAACTTGCTTGGCCCCAGACGCTCCAGCTTAAGCTATAACCCCAATGCCAGCGGACAAGTGAGTTGAGATCAGGGCTTGTCTGTTCTATTGCCCTTCATTCTGTGTCTCCCAACTCTGCTGCAACTAGTGCAGCATTGCAATAAGGGAGGAAGGAAGCCGAGCCAAAGTGTACTAAGTCGGTCAGCCTAACAGCACATATTAGCTCTGTGACCTTAGAAACATTACCTATTCTATGTCCAAGTTTCATCAAATGTAGGTAATACTGTATGAGAACATGGGGAAAAAATCCTGAAACTAATGCCTTGGTTTCTACTAAATACCCAATAAGTGCTAGCTACTACAATGAATTATCTTTATTAGGGATCTGCTACATTCCAGGTACTTATAAGTGCTTTATACATGTTCCTTAAATTAATGCTTGTTTCAAACTTCTGAGATAGATTTGAATTAACCAATTTTTATTCGTTTTAAAAAAGAACTAATGCACATAAATCACCTAGGTAGAGTACCTGCGTCATGACAAGCATACAGTACTACCCCACTTGCCATTGAGTAGATTCTGACTCATGGTGACCCCACGTGTGTTAGAGTAGAACTGCGCTCCATAGGGTTTTCAATAGCTGATTTTTTTTTTTTGAAAGTAGATCACCAGCCCTTTCTTCCAAGGTACCTCTAACCTTTCTGTTAGTAGCCAAGCTTGTTAAATGTTTGCACCACCCAGGGACTCCAAGCGTACAGTAAGTGATAGCTATTATTATTTCAATAAAAAATTAGGCTCTGAGAACAGGTAACTTTCACAAGTTCTCACAACCACTATGTGGAGCAGCTGGGATTCATACCCAAGTCTGTCAGTTTCTGAAGCTTAAGTTCTTATTTCTATATGTGCACTTTCTTTAAAGGAATTAAGAGCCTGATCAGGGCAGAACATTTTAAGGAGGACACTGGTGTGTAAAAACTTCATTATGATAAAAGAAGATACCCATTTACTTTGACCACAGCTGAGCTTTTCTTTCCATGGGTCTGAAGTGAGACAGGAGAAAACAGCTTAGACAGTACTTCTGCTGGTGGTATGGAGGGAAAAGATAAGTGTTGGCAGCAATATACAAGTTAGGGCTTAGTGAGGCTACAAGCCTCTCCTTTATGATGTGTCTGCCCACAGAGATTGCTAAACTGATTTGGTATTTGTTATCAACTATTCTGTATTGTGAGTTGTCATAGTCTTTAGCTGCTGCTTCATAATCTAGGGGAAAGAAAGTATTGCATTTTTTTTGGTTTCCAAATCTTACTCTAGTACCTGACACATACTAGGTGCTTTACCTTTGCACATGTTGATGATGACAATGAGTTGCTAAATAGTTTGGAAAATCCTTCAGGGTCTCTATGTCATTGGTTATACACTGGGATTCCTCCTGCAAACTAATAATCCCGGGTGGTCTTTCCCTGATCTGCCTCAGAAGGTCCAGCTCTGGATTGATCTGTTGATGCAGAGAGAATTAATTCTGGCAGGCTCTTGGTCTAAGAGGCCTCATGTAAGTCAGAGTTTTGGGTAGCTGACCAGCAGGTTAGTCATGAGGTGTGTGACTTCTCGCCAAACTGTCTTTCAGGCAAGTCTTAAAATCCACACCTAGGTGGCTGTGCCTTTCTTGCTTGCATGGGGTTCTAGACTGGCACCTTTCACATCCGGATTGAGCATGACTTACCCACAGATGAAAGATCCTGGTTTTTACTTAGAATTGTGATTATAAGAGATACTTTTAATAATTCCTCATTTTTGCCTGTGAAAAACTGTGGGGAAGAACAAAGCATCTGATATTTGGAATAGAAAAAAATGGAAGCTAATTACAGTGCATGAGACATAAATATGCCTCCATGGACCCAATATGGTTATCAGAAACATGCTCGCTCTTTCAGGGCAATCATGACCCATGCATCCGTGCCAAAGAGTGACAGAGATGTCCTTGGAATTAGCGACACATTGATTCGACTCTCTGTAGGCTTAGAGGATAAAAAAGACCTACTGGAGGATCTAGATCAAGCTTTGAAGGCAGCAGTAAGTTTTATTATTATTATTATTATTTGTGTGTGTGTTTGTGTCTTAACTTGGGGAGTGAGGGTCACTACGTTGATAATAAGTGGATGAGTGATTTCACTGTGAACATCAAAGTTTTTCTCTTCCTACAATAGACAGCATGTATAAATGGCTGATAGTATTCAGAGAAGACTTCTTGGAGGAGATGAAGTCTTTGCCTGCAGATTTAATAACAGACTTTTCTTGTCCATGTTAATACAGCACCCTCCAAGTCAGAACTAGCATTCTAGAACTGCTGTTAGAAGCTGCTTCTTGAGAAGATCACATCTGAATAATCAAATGGAACATTAATGAGCCTTCCCAGAATTTTCAAGTGAAAATTTTAAAGCACCTCATTACCTTTCGAAACTGTACCTTTCCAGGGATCATCTGTGTTAAAAACAGGTTCTTGTTTCTCTTATTGTAATTGACAGATCAATTCTGTTAATATCTTTTTCTTTATTTTGCTACTCATTTGACTTTGAAGGATGTGAGATTTGTGCTGCTTCTGGGGATCATGTTCTTTTTTTCATAGCCTAAGATTTATTTTGATCATATTTACAATACAGTGGTAATTCATTTTTGATGACTTCTGAAGAATTTAAATTATTAAATGGATGTTCTTAAATCAGGTGTGATTTTTGCATATTATTGGAAACAGCGAAGATTTACACTTTATTACCATAAGTCAAAAATCAAACACTTGAAAAGTCTACTGTGAATTTCTACTGATTTAAGTCTGTACCTAATATTTTTTTTTTAAAGTTTTTTATTGTACTTCAGGTGAAGGTTTACAGAACAAATAGTTTCTCATGAAACAGTAGTACACATATTGTTTTATGACATTGGTTAACAACCCCACAACACGCCAACCCTCTCCCTTCTCGACCTTTTTTTTTTGGTGAAAATATACATAGCCAAAGATACACCATTTCAAAAATTTCTACCTGCACAGTTCAGTGACATCAACTATGCTCTTCCAATTGTGCTGCTATTCTCACTTTAGATGAAGGCTTACAGAACAAAATAGTTCCTTATTTAACAGTTAGTACACATGTTGCCCTATGACAATGGTTAACAACCTCACAACACATCAACACTATCCTTACTCAACCTTGGGTTCCCTATCACCAGCTTTCCTGTCCCCTTCTGCCTTCTGGCCCTTGTCCCTGGACTGCTGTGCCTCATTAGTCCCATTTGGTTTTACGGGGCTGTCCACTCCTAGGCTGAACGTTGAACCTCGGAAATGACTTCATCACTGAACTAAAAGGATATCTGGGGGCCACACTCTCGGGGTTTCTCCAGTCTCTTTTAGGACAGTGAATCTGGTCTTTTTTTTGTGAGTTAGAATTTTGTTCTACATCCTTCTCCAGCTCTGTCCAGAACCCTCTGTTATGATCCCAGTCAGAGCATTCAGTGGTAGTAGCCGGGCACCATCTAGCTGTACTGGTCTCAGTCCAGTGGAGGCCTTGGTAGCCGTGGTCCATTAATCCTTTGGACTAATCTTTTCCTTGCATCCTGTTCTCTTCACTCTCCCTTGCTCCTGAAGGAATAAGACCAGTGGAGTATCTTAGATGGCTGCTCACAGGCATTTAAGAGCCCAGACGCTACTCACCAAGGTAGAATGTAGAACATTGTCTTTATAAACTGTGTTATGCCAATTGAGCTAGATGTTCCCCGAGACCATGGTCGCCACAGCCCTCTGCCCAGCAATTCAGTCCCTCAGGGAGTTTGTACATGTCTATGGCGCTTCCGTGACCTTTCCTTGTACAAGTTGTGCTTGCTTCCCCAGTATTGTGTACTGTCTCACCCTTCACCAAAGATACCACTTATCTATTGTCTATTTAGTATTTCCCCCCTACCCCTCCCATCCCTGGTCACCAACAAAAATTGTTACTTTTTGTGTGTAAACTTTTACATGAGTTTTTACAATAGAGGTCTCATACAATATTTGTCCTTTTGTGATTGACTTATTTCACTCAGCATAATGTCCTCCAGTTTCATCCATGTTATGAGATGCTCCACAGATTCATCATTGCTCTTTATCTTTGCATAGTACTCCACTGTGTATATGTACCATAGTTTGTTTATCCATTCATCTGCTAATGGGCTTCTAGGTTGTTTCCATCTTTTTGCTATTGTGAACAATGCCGCCATGAACATGGGTGTGCATATGTCTATTCGTGTGACGGCTCTTATTTCTCTAGGATATATTCCTAGGAGTGGGATTGCTGGATCGTTTGGTGTTTCTATTTCTAGCTTTCTAAGGAAGCGCCATATCTTTTCAAAATGGTTGTATCATTTAGCATTCCCACCAGCAGTGCATAAGAGTTCCAGTCTCCCCACAGCCTCTCCAACATTTGTAAAAACAAATCTTTTTGATTTAAGTGCATAGTCAGTAAGTTATTGTCAATAAGCCATAAGTCAAATAATTAGATTTTTTAAATTGTATTTTTGTACTAAAGGCTCTCAGTCTTCTAGTATACATTACATCTTGCTATTGTTGCTTGTTTCAGTTAAATGAAGCATATCACTGAGCCTGATTAATAATGGTGCTGTGTAGGAGGACAGTACCTAAGAATCTACATTCTTATGTATTGTCCACATTGTGAAATATGTGTATAAAACCAGAACCAGTTGCCATAGAATTGAGTCTGACTCATGGCTACCCCATGTGTGCCAGAGTAGAACTGTGCTCCATAGGGTTTTCAGTGGCTGATTTTTTAGAAGTAGATCATTAGGCCTTTCTTCCAAGGTGCCTCTGGGTGTACTCGAACCTCCATTCTTTCAGTTAGCAACCAAGTTCATTAACTGCATCATCCAGGGACACCAAATTATATGTATAGAGTCTGGAAATTCAGTCTCTATGGGCAGCAGCATTTTGAGGCAGGTCGTATCCCATTGTGTTTTGTGGCAGACCCGATTTCTTGCCATCTCAGGACCTTAGGGCCTCTGATGAACTATAACTCCTTAAAGTCACTACCATGCTCTGGGCACTGCCCTTCACTGCCTGAGAAGGCATCATTATGTTTACTAGTGTTTATGAAGTTTATCCGAAGTTTTTGGCTATCTGCAACAATGTCTTCCCCCACTAACATAGTTCACACAGAGTGTTTAAACACCCTCTTTATAATATATCTGGTTTTGTAGAGGAGAATGCCACTGGGCAATCAGGTTAGATGAAATCGGCTTCTGGGACATTGTTTTAACTGAGTTGCTTTATAGGGCACATTATGTAAAATTCCATTCTACCCTTGTTTTCACTGCATTCACTGTTGAAATTATAAGAGTGAAATTAATATCTCACAACAAAGCCAGCTGGTGCTATGTTAAGGAGGCACACAGCATCGTGTTTGTATTTTATTCAGATGGGTGACATTTAAGAGACAACCTTATTACAGAGAATGTAAAGTGTAATAAACTTATTTCTTTTCCTTGTGACTCAGTTTGCTCATGTATTTGTACTTCAGAGCTTATTCACAGCTAACTTCTAGCTGCTCTCAATTAGCATGATAAAAGAAATGGGACTTACTCCTCTACTCAGTGTTCTTATAGTACATTTTCTTTTAGATTTTCAGTGAATTCTATTAGAGGTAAGGTGGATAAGATGGTCCACTAGTTTGGAATTTTGTGCAGAGACTAAAACTGGCTCTGAGATGTGAGTGGTGAATAAGAAAGTAACAATGAAATCTTCATGTTTAGAAAAAATTAAGACATTCTTTTTAACAACAGAGGAGTGAAACAGCCTGGGACTACGAATTTATTTTACAAAGAGACAGAAATCTTAATACCTTGTATTTTTGTAAAGTGAACATGTTATTTTTATTTTGTATCTATCTGTTTATTTTGGAGCCCTGGTGATGTAGTGGTTAAGAGCTACGGCTTCTAATCAAAAGGTCAGCGGTTCAAATCCACCAGGTGCTCCTTGGAAACCCTAGGGGGCACTTCTACTCTGTCCTATAGGGTCGCTCCGAGTCGGAATCGACTCAACAGCAACGGGTTTGGTTTTTTTGGTTTATCTATTTATTTATTTTGTATTTTTCTTAAAGTGAAAAATTTTTGTAGAGTATAATATACTATCATTTAATTAATTACTCCGATGGGCCTGAAGAAAATTTCAGGGAAAAGGAATTAAAGCTAATAATACATTTTAGAAAAACATAAAAGGGAACACAAATGCTTCATTACAAATCTCCTAGGAGTCCAATATTTAAAAAAAAAAAGAAAAGGAGTAAACACAGTTCAAACAAAAGTCATCAAGGAGTCATGAAAGCATGATCATTCAAAATAAGGAAACTTGTCTTAGGAAGTACCTAAAGACAATAAGACAAATGAATTTCCATCTTTACCACAAAAGAATCCTGATTCCATTTGCTCGATACAACTATAAACTTACTTTAAAAAGGTAATTGCATTTGGGAGAGAAATTGAAGGTCAGTTGGGGAAAAGATTGTTATATTTATTTTTTCTAATAAACACATTTGATTCAATGTTGACTTATTCTTTGAAAAATCGGTTTAAATTTGTTCCAGTGAGAACTGTTTTTAAAGTTAGCAATGGTGAGTATAGTCCCTCCCATGCTTTGATTCTCTCCACCTTCCATCTCATCTATCTGACCCTACTGCTTTTAAGGACTTACATGATTTGATTGACCCCACTAGATAGTCCAGGACAATCTCCTCATCTCTAGGCCCTTAACTTTAATCACATCTGCAAAGTCCCTTTTGCGATGTAAGGTGGTAATCATAGATTCTGAGGACTGAGATGTGGACATCTTTAGGGGGCCATTTTCTGTGCCTACCACATCTTCTAGTTATAACATTTTCTTATTTTATGGAAACTAATACCAAACAAAAGTAGTGAAGATTTGGAGAGGCAACACCTAGGTTTTCCATGTTTAGAAACAACCTTTAAATTAGCTCATAATGGTAGTAAAAGTTCTTACCTGAGCAGGAGGGTGAGATCATAATCATATAGATGCTTCTACACTCTTGAAGATCCTCCTGTTCCTGGGAGTATTCTAGTAGTCTAGAAATAGCTGGGCAAAGGTAGAGATGGGCGTTCTGGCTAATGAGGAGTGGGCTCAGTATTAGATCTTCAGGTTTTTCTGAAATGGCTTACAACCTACTTGTATACTTTCTAGTCTGGCCTGTGATCTCCACGTTGCAGAATCAAGCTGATTATGTTTCAGATTGGTTATTCCTCACCAAAATTGGGGTGGTGGTCTATAGCAACATTGCTTCCTGATCATATTCAAGGCTGACTGAGTCTTAAGATTTGTTTCAGACCTTGGATTCCTCCTTACTCTTCAGATCTGTAACCAAGACCCACCCTCTGTATTGAGCTGGATATAACCTGGTGGTAGGAAGAAGCAGTACTGTTTAGACCATCACCCCAATTTTGGTGGAAGATAAAACCTGTTGCAGTCGAGTAGATTCCGAGGATAACCGGTCTGAAATACAATCAGCTTCATTCTCTAACCTGGATGCCAGATGTCAGATTTTCTAAACTCATGGAAGAAACAGATACATCTGGGATGAGAAAATTTGAACCCTCAGACCTGGCTGGGAATCTCTTAACTGCCCCACTCATCAATTTGCTGGAAAACATGTTATTTTCAATACAGAAGGGGAGAATTGAACTAAACATAGCTTTAATATAATTATTGTGTACTGTTATTATTTTAAGTTGAAAAACCATATATTTGTAGTATTATAAACTATACCTTGTACTATGCCTCATATGCTATGCTTATCTTTAGAATACTTCATACTTTTTTCAAATACAGAATAAGAATATGAGTATGGTCTCCAGAGCCATACTGCCTGAATTTGAACCCTGGTTTTACTATTCATAAGACTTTGGGCAAGTTACTTAATCTTCTTTCTGTTTCCTCATCTCTACAATAGGATAGTAATGGTATCTAACCCATAACCCATTGCCATTGAGTTGATTCCAACTCACAGAGATCCTGTAGGACAGAGTAGAACTGGCCCATAGGATTTCCAAGGCTGTAATCTTTACAGAAGGAGACTGCCACATCTTTCTTACATGGAGCTTCTGAGATTAAGACACATGACAGCACCACCCAGATCCCAACTCAGATAAAGAAATCTCAAAGAAGTAAAATAAAGCTACAAAACAAAACAGGGAACCAGAGACGTCAATTTGTAAACCACGACAAGTTCAAAACAAAAAGGGTGAATAAATGGTGTAGGTAGAGAACTTGCATATGGAGAGGAAATCAAGACAATATCAAGAAATAAATGACTATTTTAAACTTAGGAAAATAAAGGTAAATTTCAGAGTAACCACAAAGAAAATTAATAAACCTACTCACCAAATAAAAAAGAAGAAAATCATAGACTCAGTAAATACAAAATCAACAATGAAGGAAACTAAAAGAAAATTCATAGACAAAAAGAACTCAGCACAGAAAATTAAGCAGAACAAAGAAACTGGCAACACCACACACACACAAAAAAGCATAAAATGACAGCAGTAAATTCATACTTACCGATAGTTACCCTGAATAGAAATGGCTTAAATGCACCAGTCAACAGACAGAGACTGGCAGAATGAATTAAAAAAAACATAATCCAGCAATATGTTGCCAACAAGAGACACACCTTAGACATGAAGACATAAATATGTTAAAAATTAAAGGGTGGAAAAGAATATATTAAGCAAACAATAACCAAAAAAGAGTAGGAGTGACAATATTAATCTCTGATAAAATAGACTTAAAGTCAAAATCCATCATAAGAGGCAAGGAAGGGCATTATATAATGATTAAAGGGTCAATCCCCCAAGAAGACATAACCATAATAAATATCTACACATCCAATGACAGAGCTCCAAAATACATAAAACAAACTCTAATAGTATTGAAAAGAGAAATAAACAGTTCCACAATAATAGTAGGAGAGTTTAACACACCACTTTTGATAAAGGACAGAACATCTAGAAAGAAACTCAACAAAGATACAGAAGATCTAAATAACACAATCAACCAACTAGACCTCCTAGACATATACAGAACACTCCACCCAACAGCAGCACAGTACCTATTCTTCTCCAATGCACATGGATCATTCTCCAGAATAGACCATATTCTAGGCCACAAAGCGAGCCTCAACAAAATCCAAAACATGGAGATAATACAAAGCATCTTCTCTGACCACAATGCTGTAAAACTAGAAACCAGTAACAGGAATAATAAGGAAAAAAAAAAAAAAAATCAAATACATGGAAACTGAATAACGCCTTGCTTAAAAACTACTGAGTAGTAGAAGACATTAAAAATGAAGTAAAAAATTCCTAGAATCAAATGAGAATGAAAATACAACATACCAAAACCTTTGGAATGCAGCAAAAGCAGTGCCAAGAGGAAAATTTATAGCAATAAATGCACACTCAAAAAAGAAGAAGGGCCAAAATCAGTAACTTAACCCTACAACTTGAACAATTAGAAAAAAAGCTGCAAAAGAAGCCCACAGTTACTAGAAGAAAGGAAATAATGAAGATTAGAGCAGAAATAAATGAAACAGAAAAACAATAGAAAGAATTAACAAGACTAGAAGTTGGTTCTTTGAGAGGATCAATAAAATTGACAAACCAATGGCCAAACTGACAAAGGAAAAGAACAAGAAGATGCAAATAACCAAAATAAGAAACAAGATGGTTGACATTACAACAGAACAAACCAAGATAAAAAGGATCATAACAGAATATTATGTAAAATTGCACCCCAACAAATTTGAAAACCTAGAAGAAATGGGCAAATTTCTTGAAACACACTACCTACCTAAATTAACACAAACTGAGGTAGAAAATTTGAACAGACCCATAACAAAAGGAGAAATTAAAAAGGTCATTAAAAAAACTCCCCACAAAAAAAAGAAAAAGCCCCAGCCCAGACATCTCCATGGGAGAATTCTATCAAACATTCAGAGAACTGACACCAATCCTACTCCAACTACTCCAGAACACAGGAAAGGAAGGAATACACCCTAATTCATTCTGTGAAGCCAGCATAACACTGATACCAAAGCCAGACAAAGGCACCACTAAAATAGAAAATTATAGACCAGTATCCCTCATGAATATAGACACAAAAATTCTCAACAAAGTTCTAGCCAATACAATTCAACAGCATATTAAGAAAAATTATACATCAGATCAAGTGGAATTCATACCAGGGACGCAAGGATAGTTCAACATTAGAAAATCAGTGTAATTCACCACATAAATAAAGCAAAGGAAAAGAATCACATCATCATCTCGATACAGAAAATGCATTTGATAAAATCTAACACCCTTTCCTGATCAAAACTTTCAGCAAAATAGGAATAGATGGAAAATTCCTCAGTGTAATTAAAGGCATGTATGTAAAACTAACGGCCAACATTATTCTTAATGGATAGAGACTGAAAGCATTCCCCTTGAGAATGGGAACCAGACAAGGATGCCCTTTATCACCATTTTTATTCAATATCGTTCTGGAACTCTTAGCTAGAGCAATAAGGCAAGAAAGGGAAATAAAGGGCATTCAGATTGGTAAGGGAGAGGTAACTATCCCTATTTGACTTGACCCTATACATGGAAAATCCCAGAGATTCCACAAGAAAGTTACTGGAACTAATAGGAGAGTTCAGCAAAGTGACAGGGTACAAGATCAACATACAAAAATCAGTTGGCTTCCTCTACACTAAGAAAGAACTCTGAAAAAGAAATCAGGAAAATAATACCATTTATAATAGCCCCCCAAATGATAAAATACTTAGAAATAAATCTAACTAAGATGTAAAAGACTTATCCAAAGAAAACTACGAACACTACGGACCTACATAAATGGAAAAACATACCATGCTCATGCACAGAAGACTTAACATTGTGAAAATGCCAATACTACCTAAGGAATCTATAGATTCAGTGCAATCCCAATCCCAAATCCAACAATATTCTTTAACAAAATAGAAAAACTGATCTCCTACTTTATATGGAAAGGAATGAGGCCCTGGATAGATAAACCCTTACTGAAGAAGAACAAAGTAGAAGGCCAATACTTCTTGATTTCAGAATCAACTACACAGCCACAGTAGTCAAAACAGCCTGGTAGTGAATGGTACAATGACAGATGCATAGTCCAATGGAACAGAATTGAGAATCCAGAAATAAACTCATCCAGCTATGGACAGCTGATCTTTGACAAAGGGTTGAAGTCCATTAAATGGGGAAAAGATAATCTCTTTAACAAATGTTGCTGGCAAAATTGGATAGCCATTTGCAGAAAAGTGAAATAGGATCCATACTTCATACTACACACAAAAACTAACTCAAAATGGATCAAAGACCTAAATATAAAACCTAAAACTATAAAGTTCATGGAAGGAAAAATGGGGACAAAGTAGAGGCCCTAATTTATGGCATAAATACACTATCAAACATAGCTAAAAATGTACAAACAGCAGAAGATAAACTAGATAACTGGGACCTCCTAAAAATTAAATACTTATGCTTATCAAAAGACTTCTCCAAAAGAGTAAAAAGAGAACCTACAAACTGGGAAAACCTTTTTTTTTTTTAATTGTTGTAATTAAATGAAGTTTGCATTTCAAGTTAGTCTCCCATACGGAATTTTTTTTTTTTTAACATACATTGTTATGAGACCCCAACCGCTCACCCCATTCTGCGACAGCACACTCCTCCCCTCTGCCCCTGATTCCCCATGAACATTCAACCAGCTCCTAACTCTCTCTGCCTTTGCCTCTCACCTCTGGACAGAAGCCACCCCTTTGGTCTCTTGTATCTACTTCTCTAAGAGGCACATTCTTCACAAGTATCACTTTATGTCCCACAGTCCAGTCCAATCCCTGTCTGAAGAGTTGACCTCAGAAATTGTTTTAGTTCTGAGGTGATGGAGAGACCAGGCGCCATGCTTTCCGGGGCACCTTCCAGTCTTAGACCATCAAGTCTGGTCTTCTTACTAGAATTTGAGTTCTGCATCTCATCATTCTACTGCTCCATCAGGGACCCTCTATTGTGTTCCCTGTCAGGACGTTCATTGGTGGTAGCTGGGCACCATCTAGTTCTTCTGGTCTCAGGCTGATGAAGTCTCTGGTTTACGTGGCCCATTCTGTCACTTGGGCCAATACTTTCCTTGTGTCTTTGGTGTTCTTCATTCTCCTTTACTCCAAGTGGCTGGGATCAATTGATGCATCTTAGATGGCTGCTTGCAAGCTTTTAAGACCCCAGACACCACTTACCAGAGTAGGATGCAGAACATTTTCTTAATAAGGTTTGTTATGCCAATTGACATAGATGTCCCCTGAAAGCATGGTCCCCAGGCCCCGCATCCCTGCTACTCTGTCTCTCAAAGTATTTGATTGTATTGAGGAAACTTCTTAGCTTTGGTTTAGTCCAGTCGTGCTGGCTTCTCCTGTAGTGTGTGCTCTCCTTCCCTTCACCTAAGATGATTCTTATCTACTATCTAGTTAGTGAATAACCCTCACCCTCCCTCCCCACCCCCGTAACAATCAAAGAATGTTTTCTTCTGTGTTTAAACCTTCTCTTGAGTTCTTATAATAGTGGTCTTATACAGTATTTGTCCTTCTGTGCCTGACTAAATTCACTCAGCATAATAAGTTCTAGCTTCCAGTAAGTTATACGATGTTTCACAGCTTCATCATTGTTTTTTGTTGTTGCATAATATTCCATTGTGTGGATATACGATAGTTTGTTTATCCATTCGTCCATCGATGGGCACTTATGTTGCTTCCATCTTTTGGCTATTGTGAACAGTGCTGCAATGAACATGGGTGTGCATATATCTATTTGTGTGACGGCTCTTGTTTCTCTAGGATGTATTCCAAGGAGTGGAATAGCTGAATCATATGGTACTTTTATTTCTAGCTTTTTAAGGAAGTGCCAAATTGATTTACAAAGTGGTTGTACCATTTTACATTCCCACCAACAGTGTATAAGTGTTCCAGTCTCTCCACAACCTCTCCAGCATTTGTGTTTTTGTGTTTTTTGGATTAATGCTAGCCTTGCTGGGGTGAGATGATATCTCATTGTAGTTTTGGTCTACATTTCTCTGATAGCTAATGATCGTGAGCATTTCTTCATGTGTCTGTTAGCTACCTGAATATCTTTTTTGGTGAAGTGCCTGTTCATATCATTTGCCCATTTTTTAATTGGGTTATTTGTCTTTTTCCTGTTGAGGTTTTGGAGTATCTTGTAGATTTTAGAGATTAAATGCTGATCGGATCTGTTGTAGCCAAAAATTTTTTCCCAGTCTGTAGGTTGTCTTTTTACTCTTTTGGTGAAGTCTTTGGATGAGCATAAGTGTTTGATTTTTAGGAGCTCCCATTTAGCTAGTCTCTCTTCTGGTGCTTGTGCATTGTTACTTATGGTTTGTATTGTGTTTATGCCATGTATTAGGGCTCCTAGCATTGTCCCTATGTTTTCTTCCATGATCTTTATCACTTTTGATTTTACATTTTAAGTCTTTGATCCATTTTGAGTTAGTTTTTGTACATGGTGAGAGATATAGGTCTTGTTTCAGTTTTTTACATATAGATATCCAATTATGCCAGCACCATTTGTTAAAGAGACTGTCTTTTCCCCAGTTAATGGACTTTGGGCCTTTGTTAAATATTAGCTGCTCATAGATGGATGAGCTTATATCTGGATTCTCAACTCTGTTGGGTTGGTCTATGTATCTGTTATTGTACCAGTACCAGGCTGTCTTGACTACTGTGGCAGTATAATAGGTCCTAAAATCAGGTAGTGTAAGGCCTCCCACTTTGTTCTTCTTCTTGAGTAGTGCTTTATTTATCCGGGGCCTCTTCCCTTTCCATATGAAGTTAGTGATTTGTTTCTCCATCTCACTAAAAAACACTGCTGGAATTTGGATCAGGATTGCATTGTATCTGTAGATTGCTTTGGGTAGAATTGACATTTTTTCTATGTTGAATCTACCTATCCATGAGCGAGGTATATTTTTCCACTTATGCAGGTCTCTTTTAGTTTCTTGCAGTAGTGTCTTGTAGTTTTCTCTGTAAAGATCTTTTACATCTCTGGTTAGATTTATTCCTAAGTATTTTATCTTTTTGGGGGCTATTGTAACTGGTATTGATTTGGTGATTTCCTCTTTGCGGTTCTCTTTGTTGGTGTAAAGGAATCCACCTGATTTTTGTATGTTTATCTTGTATCCTGAAACTTTGCTGAAATCTTCTATTAGTTCCAGTAGTTTTCTTGTGGATTCTTTGGGCTTTTCTGTGTATAAGATCATATCATCTTCAAATAGAGATCCTTTGACTTCTTCCCTACCAATCTGGATGCTCTTTATTTCTTTTTCTACTAATTGCTCTGGCTAGGACCTCCAGCACAATGTTGAATAAGAATGGTGATAAAGGGCATGCTTGTTTGGTTCCCATTCTCAAGGGGAATGCTTTCAAAGTCTCTCCATTCAGGATGATGTTGGCTATTGGTTTTGTATAAATGTCCTTAATTATACTGAGGAATTTCCCTAGTATTCCTATTTTGTTGAGAGTTTTTATCATGAATGGGTGTTGGACTTTTTTGAATGCCTTTTCTGCATCGATTGATAAGATCACGTGGTTCTTGTCTTTTGTTTTATTTATGTGATGGATTATGTTGATTGTGTTTCTAATGTTGAACCATCCCTGCATACCTGGTATAAATCCAACTTGGTCATGGTGAATTATTTTTTTGATATGTTGCTGAATTCTATTGGCTAAAATTTTGTTGAGGATTTTTGCTTCAGGGTTCATGAGGGATATCGGTCTGTAATTTTCTATTTTTGTGGTGTTTTTACCTGGTTTTGGTATCAGGGTTATGCTGGCTTCATAGAATGAGTTTGGGAGTATTCCATCCGTTTCTATGCTCTGAAATACCTTTAGTAGAAGTGGTGTTATCTCTTCTCTGAAAGTTTGGTAGAATTCTCCAGTGAAGCCATCCGGGCCAGGGCGTTTTTTTGTTGGCAGTTTTTTAATAACCTTTTCAGTCTCTTCTTTTATTATGGGTTTATTTAGTTGTTCTACCTCTGTGTTAATTTAGGTAGGTAGAGAGTTTCTAGAAATTTGTCCATTTCCTGTAGGTTTTCAAATTTGTCAGAGTACAATTTTTCATAGTATTCTGTTATGATTCTTTTAATTTCAGATGGGTCTGTTGTGATATCACCCATCTCATTTCTTATAGAGGTTATCTGCTTCCTCTTCAGTTTTTCTTTTATCAGTTTGGCCAATGGTCTATCAATTTTGTCGATCTTTTCAAAGAACCAGCTTTTGGACTTGTTAACTCTTTCACTTGTTTTTCTGTTCTCTATTTCATTTAATTCTGCTCTAATTCTTATTTTTTGCTTCCTTCTGGCACCTGTAGGCTTCTTTTGATGCTCTCTTTCTACTTGTTCCAGTTGTAGGGTTAATGCTTTGATTATGAGTCTTTCTTGTTTTTGGATGTGTGCATTTATTGCTATAAACTGACCTCTGAGCACTGCTTTTGCTGTGTCCCAAAGGTTCTGGTAGGATGTGTTTTCATTCTTGTTTGATTCTGTGAATTTCTTTATTCTGTCCTTAATTTCTTCTATAACCCAGTAGTTTTTGAGGAAGGTGTTGTTCAGTTTCCATGTATTTGATTTTTTTCCTTGCTTTTTGTGTTGTTGATTTCCACTATTATGGCTTTATGGTCAGAAAAGATGCTTTGTAGTATTTCGATGTTTTGGATTTTGTTAAGGCTTGCTTTATGGCCTAATATGTGGTCTATTCTGGAGAATGTTCCATATGCATTGGAAAGGAAAGTACACTCGGCCTCTGTTGGGTGGAGAGTTCAGTATATGTCTGTGAGATCAAGTTGGTTGATTGTAGAATTTAGCTCTTCTGTGTCTTTGTTGAGCTTCTTTCTGGATGCTTTGTCCTTCACCAAAAGTGGCGTGTTGAAGCCTCCTTCTACTACTGTGGAGCTTTCTATCTCTCTTTTCAGTGCTGTTAGAGTTTTTTTAATGTATTTTGGAGACCTGTCGTTGGGTGCGTAAATATTTATTATAGTTATGTCCTCGTGGTCTATTGACCCATCAATCATAATATGGTGTCCTTCTTTATCCCTTTGTGGTGTATTTTACTTGAAAGTCTGTTTTGTCAGAGATTAATATTGCCACTCCGGCTCTTTTTTGAGTGTTGTTTGCTTGATATATTTTTTCTATCCTTTGTGTTTTAGCTTGTTTGTGTTTTTAAGTCTAAGGTGTGTCTCTTGTAGGCAGCATATAGAAGGATTGTGTTTTTTAATGCAATCTGCCACTCTCTGTCTCTATTGGTGCATTTAGTCCATTTACATTTGGCGTAATTATTAATAGGTATGAGTTTAGTGCTGTCATTTTGATGTTTTTTTGGTGTGTTGTTCGCAATTTCTTTGTTCCCCTTAATTTTCTGTGGTGAGTCATTTTTCTTTATGTAATTTCTTTTCATCTTTTTCATTGTTGTTGATTTTGTATTTGCTGAGTCTTCATATTTTTCTAGTTTTTTATTTTGACTTGTAAGATTGTTAGTTTCCTTTGTGGTTACCTTATTACTTACCCCTATTTTTCTAAGTTTAAACCAGTCTTTTATTTCTTTATATCTCCTTGACTTCCTCTCCATATGAAAAATCTATGTCTACATTTTTTAAGACCCTCTTTTTTGTTTTAATGTTGTCATCTTTTACGTATTGGTATCTCTGTTTCTCTATTTTCAATGTTTTAGCCTTGATGTATTTTTCTGAATTCCCTATCTGAGTCTATATATGGTTGCTCTTTCCTGTGTTCTAGTCTTGCATTGTTATCTGATGTTACTGATTTTCTAACGGGACAACTCCCTTTAGTATTTCTTGTAGTTTTGGTTTGGTTTTTGCAATTTCCCTAAACTTCTGTTTATCTGGAAATATCCTAATTTCATCATCATGTTTGAGAGACATTTTGCTGGATATATAATTCTTGACTGGCAATTTTTTTTCCTTCAAGGCTTTATATATTTCATCCCATTGCCTTCTTGCCTGCTTGGTTTCTGCTGAGTAGTCTGAGTTTATTCTTATTGACTCTCCTTTGTAGATAACTTTTCTATTATCCCTAGCCACTCTTAAAATTCTTTATCTTGGTTTTTGGTAAGTTTGATTATAATATGTCTTGGTGACTTTCTTTTGGGATCTCTCTTATGTGGGGTTCGATGAGCATCTTGGATAGATAGCTTCTCATCTTTCATGATATCAGGAATTTTTCTGTCAACAAATCTTCGACAATTCTCTCTGTATCTTCTGTTATCCCCCCGTTCTTGTACTCCAATCACTAGTAGGTTATTTCTCTTGTTAGAGTCCCACATAACTCTTAGAGTTCCTTCATTTTTAAAAATTCTTTTATCTGATTTTTCCTCAAATTAGTTGGTGTCAAGTGCTTTATCTTCAATGTCACTAATTCTGACTTCTACTGCCTCAATTCTGCTCCTATGAGTTTCTATTGAGTTGTCTAATTCTGTAATTTTATTGTTAATTTTCTGGATTTCTGATTGTTGTCTCTCTGTGGATTCTTGCAGCCTATTAAATTTGTCATTATGCTCTTGAATAGCTTTTTTAAGTTCCGCTACTGCTTTGTCTGTATGTTCTGTGGCTTTCCCGCATTTTGTCGAGTTTCCTTTCTAATTTCTTGAAGAGTTCTGTATATTAATCTTTTGTATTCTGCTTCTGGTAATTCGAAAAAATTCTCTTCCTCCAGCAAATTTATTGATTCATTATTTTGGGAGCTTGCTGAAGTCATCATGGTGTGCCTCTTTATGTGATTTGATACCGACTGTTGTCTCCGAGCCATCAATAAGTTATTATAATTTTATTTTATATTTGTTTAGTGTGTCCTAGCTTCTTGTTTTGTTTTGTTTTTATATGCCCAATAGGCTGCTTGTGTGCGCTAGTTTGATTATTGGCACCTTTGAAGCTCCAACATCCTGTCACCAGGCAGTTAGGTCTGTTACTAAGTATGTGTGCCCAGGAGTCTGTTAAATTTTCCTGTATGGATTCAGCTCAGGTGTCCAGGCAGTCAGTCACCAAGTGTGTGGTGCAGGCTCTCACCTACCATCTTAGAGAGGCATGGGTGATTGGTGTGGGCGCAGGTATCTGGCTGCAATAGGGGGTCAAGTGCTGAGCAAAGCAGGGGACTGATGGCTGCCCCTGAGTGTCTGAAAGGAAAGCATGTCCCTGTTCCCTAGAGTGAGTAGGTAGGTGAGTTTTGCAGCTGGACTATGAGCACCCTACTCTGTTGGCTGTAAGGACTGGGGCACCACTTATTGTTGGACCCTATAGCAGGTGGCTAGGTGGCATGGGTGGAGCCACCAGTCCTCAAGCCCCTGATGCATACAGGTAAGGTGCCTGCTTAAAGGCAGAGCAGTGTCATACGTCACAAACCTGCCACTTCACAGCTGAAGCAGTTGAAATTAGAGATCAGGTATTTAGGCCCTTGTCAAAGATCAGGTGACTGTAAGTGGATGGATTTACATCTGAGTTCTCAATTCTGTTCCATTGGTCAATGTATCTGTCATTGTACCAGTACCAGGCTGTTTTGACTACTGTAGCTGTATAGTAGGTTCTGAGGTCAGGTAGTGTGAGTCCTCCTACTTTATTCTTCTTCTTCAATAGTGCTTTACTTATTCGTGGCTTCTTCCCTTTCCATATAAAGTTAATGATTAGTTTTTCCATCTCTTTAAAGAATGTTGTTGGTATTTGGATCGGGATTGCATTGTATCTGTAAATTGCTTTGGGTAGAATTGTCATTTTCAATGTGGAGTCTACCTATACATGAGCATGGTATGTTTTTTCATTTATTTAGATCCCTTTGGGTTTCTTGCAGTAGTGTTTTGTAGTTTTCTTTGTATAGGTATTTTACATCCCTGGTTAGATTTATTCCTAAGGATTTTATTTTTTTAGAGCTATTATAAATGGCATTGTTTTCCTGATTTCTTTTTCATCATTCCCTTTCTTGGTGTGTGGGAATCCAACTGATTTTTGTATGTTTATCTTGTATCCTGCTACTCTGCTGAATCTTTCTATTAGTTCTAGTAGTTTTCTTGCAGAGTCTTTAGGGTTTTCTATGTGTACTATCATATCATCCACAAATAGGGACAGTTTAACTTCTTCATTACCAATTTGTATGCCCTTTATTTCTTTTTCTTGCCTTATTGCTCTAGCTAGGACTTTCATGGCAATGTTAAATAGGAGTGGTGATAAAGGGCATCCTTGACTTGTTCCTGTTCTCAGAGGTGATGTTTTCAGACTCTCTCCATTAAGAATGATGTTGGCCATTGGTTTTGCATAGATGGCCTTTATTATGTTGAGAAATTTCCCTTCTATACCTATGTTATTGAGAGTTTTTATCAGGAATGGGTGCTGGACATTGTCGAATGCATTTCTGCATCAATTGAGAAGATCATGTGATTCTTTTCTTTCCTTTTACTTATGTGGTTGATTACGTTGTTTGATTTTCTAATGTTGAGCCATCCTTGCATACCTGGTATGAATCCTACTTGGTTGTGGTGTATTATTTTTTTGATACAATGCTGAATTCTGTTGGCAAGTATTTTGTTGAGAATTTTTACATCTATATTCATGAGAGATATTGGTCTGTAATTTTCTTTTTTTGTGGCACCTTTGCCTCGTTTTGGTATCAGGGTTATGTTGGCTTCATAGAACAAATTCGAAAGCGTCGCTTCCTTTTCTATGTTCTGAAATACTGTGAGTAGTACTGGTATATGCTCTTCTCTGAATGTTTGGTAGAATTCTCTAATGAATCCATTTGGGCCAGGGCTTTTTTTTGTTTGGAGTTTTTTTTTTTTTTTTTTTAATTACCTTTTCAATCTCTTTTCTTGTTATGAGTCTGTTCAGATTTTCAACATCACTTTTGTGTTAGTTTGGATAGGTAGTGTGTTTCTAGAAATTTATCCATTTCCTCTAGGTTTTCAAATTTGTTGGAGTACAGTTATTGTAATACTGTTATGATTCTTTTAATTTCAGTTGAGTCTGTTGTTTTTTCAGTTGTTTTTGTTTTTGTTTTCATTTCTTATTCAGGTTATTTGCTTCCTCTCCTGTTTTTCTCTTGTCAGTCTGGCCAGTGGTTTGTAGATTTTGTTGATCCTTTTAGAGAACCAACTTTTGGTTTTGTTGATTCTTTCTGTTGTTTTTCTGTTCTCTATTTCATTTATTTCTGCTCTGATCTTTATTATTTCCTTTCTTCTGGTGGCGGTGGGCTTTTTTTCTATTTGTTTGAATTGTGAAGTTAATGTTTTGATTTTGTCCCTTTCTTCTTTTTCAATGTGTGCATCTATTGCTATAAACTGTTCTCTGAGGACAAAGGTTTTGGTATGATGTATTTTCATTCACATTGGATTCTAGGAATTTCTTGATTCCATTTCTGCTTTCTTCTATTACCCTGTGGTTTGTAAGCAGGGTTTTATTCAGTTTCCATGTAACTGATTTTTTTGCCTTCTCTCGCTGTTGTTAATTTCTACCTTGATGGTGTTGTAGTCAGAGACGATACTTTGTATTATCTAAACGTTTTGGATTTTGTTGAGTGTTGCTCTGTGGCCTAAGATGTGGTCTATTCTGGAGAATGTTCCATGTGCGTTGGAAAAGAATGTGTACTTTGCAGCTGTTGGGTGTAGTGTTCTGTATATGTCTATGAGTCAAGTTGGTTGATTGTGCCCTTTAGATCTTCTGTATCTTTTTTGAGTTTTTTTCTAGATGTTCGGTCCTTTATTGAGAGTGGTGTGTTGAAGTCTCGTACTGTTATTGTGCAACTGTCATTTTCTCTTTTCAGTGCTGTTAGAGGTTGTTTTGTTTTTTGGAGCCCTGTCATTGGGTGTGTAGATGTTTATTATGGTTACTTCTTTATGATGGATTGTACCCTTAATCATTTTATAGTGTCCTTCATCTTTTATGGTGGATTTTGTTTTAAAGTCTATTTTATCTGAGATTAGTATTGTCACTCCTAGTCTTTTTTAGTAGTTGTTAGGTTTTTACAACCTTTGAGTTTTTAATAAATTTACGTCTTTGTTTCTAAGGTGTGTCTCTTGTAGACAGCATATTGATGGATCCTGTTTTTTTTCAATCAATTCTGTCACTCTCTGTCTCTTTATGGGTGCATTTCAGCCATTTTCACTCAGTGTAATGATTGATAGGTGTGAGTTTATTGCTGTCATTTTGTAGGGCTTTTTTATGGTAATGACGTTTTCTTTGTTCCTCTTACTCTCCTGTGCTGAATTCCTTTTGTTTGTAGATTTTTTCATTTCTTTTGTTTTTGTAGGTTTTGTTTTTACTGAGACTTTTTGTTTTTCTTCTTTATTTTGATGAGTAGGTTTGTTAACTTTCTTTGTGTTTACCTTGAAATTTACCCTTGTCTTCCTAGGTTTGAACCAGTCTATTATTACTTAGTATTGCCTTGTCTTCTTCTCCATTAGAAGGTTCTATACCTACACTGTTTATTCCCTCTTTTATTGTTCTGATGTTGTTGTCATTTACGGATTAACCTCTCTGGTTCCCTGTTGTAATTCTTTTGGTATTGGATAGTCCTTGACCGTGCATTTCCTAAGTTTGTATCTGGCTGGCACAATTCTGCGTCCTAGATTCAGCCGGTGGTCTGATGCTTTTTGTTCTCAGATTGAAGGACTCCTTTTAATAATTCTTGTAAGTTTGGTTTGGCTTTTACATAGTCCCTTAATTTCTGTTTATCTAGAATTGTCCTAATTTCACTATGATATTTGAACAAGAGTTTTGCATGATATATTATTCTTGGCTGGCAATTTTTTTTTCAAGGTTTTATATATGTCATCCCATTGCCTTCTTGCCTGCATGGTTTTTCTGCCAAATAATCTGAGCTTAGTCTTATTGTTTCTCCTTGTATGTGACTTTTTGTTTTTCTTGAGCTGCTGTCAGGATTCTCTGTCTTTGGTTTTAGCTAGTGTGATTATGATGTGCCTTGGTGATTTTCTTTTGGGGTCTATCCTATATGGGGTTCGTTGAGCATCCTGGATGGCCAGCGTTTCATCTTTCATGATATTGGGGAAGTTTTTGGTCAGCAGTTCTTCTATGATCCTCTCTGTGTTTTTTGTTTTCTCCTCCGTTCTGGAACTCCAATCACTCGCACATTTTTGCTTTTGATTATATCCCACATAATTCACAGGGTTTCTTCATTTTTATTTGTTCTTTTTTCTGATTTTTCCTCAGAGTTGTATCTAAGTGTTTGTCTTCACTTTTGCTGATCCTGTCTTCTGTTGTTACAAATCTGCTCTTCTGCCCTTCTATGACACTGTCCATTTCTGAAATCTTGTTGTTTATCTTTTGGATTTCTAACTGTTGTTTTTACATGATTTCTAGTTGTGAATTTATTCTGCTATTTTTTTCCTGTATTATTTTCCTGAATTCTTCCATTTTTTTGTCTGTATTTTCCATGAATTTGTCTGCCTTTTCCATGAAGTTGTCTGTTTTTTCTCATTTTTGTCAGCTTTTTGCTTCAACTCTTAGATAGCTATGAATATTAGAGATTTGAATTCCCTATCAGGTAGTTCTAGTGCCTTTTCTTCTACTGGAAAGTCATCTGGTGTTTTGTTTTGGACGCCTACTGAAACTATCCCAACCTATTTTTGTATATGTTTTGATATTGTTTATGTCTTAAGGACATTCAGTAGTTATTTTCCTCATTTATTGATTGTAGATTTGTTTGTTTTGTCCTGCTTTGTTGTTTTATTTGGTTGTGTCTGAGCAGGCAGGCTATGCAGTCTTTGTTGTTCGCTTGTCTGAGGGCATGATACTTTTCACCCCGTTCTCCAATGGGCAGGGTTAGTTGATCAGGTACAGTACAGCAGGGCAGGTCTGCTGAAGGGGAGTTGCTGGGATGGGTTGTTTGTTGCACGCACTGGGGCCGACAGGGCAGGCAATGAATCAGTGTAAGGCAGGTTCCAGTAGGCCCTTCCTGTGCTGCTCAGGGGTGTGGTGTTCAGTGCATTGTGAAGGCGTGCAGGAAGAAGGGGGGAAATTGTGATGTGTGGAGCTAAGATGGGTATGGGAAAGAGGAGAGAAGAACAGCTACCAAAAACATACAAACAAATAAGTAAATAAACAAAAAACAGTGCTAATGGAGCTTGCCATTTGAGTGGAGAGATGAGAGACTGAGAAATGGAGACAAACACAAAGGAAAAAGAGTAAAAGGAAAAAATGAATAAATAAAAATTAGTAAAAGAAAAAGGAAAGCCCCCAGGGATCCCATCGGTGTGGCTCTGAGGACTGGGGAAGTTCCTCCCAGTCCGTGAAGTACAGCCTGGCTAGAAGGGGTAGAGGTGTCACACAGTGCCAGGTATTCAGGAGACAGGAAGAGAAGGTAAGTATAGAGAGATGAGAAATTGAGAAATAAAGACAAATAGGGAAAAAGAGAGAAAACAAAACAAACAAACAAAAACAAACCAAAAAAAAAAAACACGAAAAAAGAAATACCTCCCCAGGATCCCACTGCATTTCTGTGCAGACTGAGGTAGTACCTCCCAAGCAGTGCAGTACTGCCTGGCTAGAA
Organism: Dugong dugon; assembly: GCA_030035585.1. NCBI lineage: Eukaryota > Metazoa > Chordata > Mammalia > Sirenia > Dugongidae > Dugong > Dugong dugon. Next base: position 99,992,801 of record CM057462.1, read on the forward strand.
GGGGCTCCCAAGCTGAGAAAAGAAAAAGAAAACAAACAAATCAAAACAAAGAAAAGCCCCAGGGTTTCCACCAGTGTGGTGGCGTGGGCCAGAAAGCAGTTCCACAGTCGAGCATTGTTTCACATCCTTTCAGGAAGAAGCAAAGATAGCATACAGAGCCAGGAATCTGAGGAAAGGAGGGGGAGGTGGTGAGAGGTATGGAAGAAACCAAAAGAAGCGGAAAATAGCAAAACTGGCAACCAACAAATGGCACTCAGGGAGCTGGCCAGTGCGGGCAGGTGGAATCCAAGCAGTACAGGGGTGAAGCCGCTGCTTCCTGGCCAAGAGACTGTTACCACAGGAAGTAGAGCAGGCCGCGTGGGGGTGAAGAAGGATAGGGGGCGGGAAAGCATATATTGCTGGTTACCAGTTGTTCTATCTCCTGCTGGGAGCTCTGTTAGGCTGCTTTCCTGTATTCCATGTTTTCTAATCTCCAACAGGAGTCCAAGATGGCAGATCTGTGCTGCGTTAGCTGACAGGGGACCTCTGCATGTGTCTCATCTCACTCTCTTTTCTCTGTCAGTTTCTTATTCCATTTGGTGCTTGGCTGAGTTCTTTCTCTCTTCATTTGATGCTTAGGGTTTCAGGATTGATATTTGTCTCTGTTTGACTTAGTTTTTCGGATCTTTGCTGTGGAGGGACATCGTGGTGCTTCTGTCTATAGCACCATGTTGTCCAGAAGTGGTAAGGGTCCTCTTAACTAAATTAGAGTTGTCCATAATTCCAACTCCCAATGAATAACTACTCTTTATATATTTATTCCAAGATTATAAATTTTGGTTATAATTAGTATTATCTTTTCTGGTGCAAACAGAAGTCCTGCGATCCAGTTATTCCCATCATCCATCCCTAGTTTAGAGCTATCAAACATCGTAGAATGACTCAGCCAGATCTCAAACGCATGTCAGTATCAGGACTTGAACCCATGACTTATGGGCCTTCTGACTCTTATACTAAGAGACACAGCTTCCCTTGTCATTCAGGAGAACAAGATCCATCCCAGAATGTGGATTTTATAGTCCACCGCTTCCGCTCCAAACAACCCAATCCAGTGAAATGAAATAAAATGACATTTAAATCTGCCTATTTAAGCCTCTTACTGGGGATGTGATTAAAACCAAGTAAGGCATTTAGTTTATTTTATACAGCTTTACTCTCGTACTAGTCAAACTGTTGAGAAGAACTTGATGAAGGGAAGTTTTATATAAACAGAAGTAAAGTTCCAATCATTCGCTTTCTTCATTTTCTTTCCTCCCCGACATAATCCTGTTTCTTGTCTTGTGCTGCTGTCAGGCTGCCTGGAAGCTGGTACAAGAAGCAGAAACCTGGGCTGTTATCCAGAGCAGGGGTCTTTTCTGGGTCACTTTCACGCATTTTTGCATACTGAAATTAGGGATTTTTCTGACCAAACAAAGTGACTGGTTACTGTCTTGTCTTCCTTTAGTGTCACCAGATAGGCTCATCATTTTTCAGCTGACAAAACCTACATAGTGCCATTAATAATATATTCTGTTTATAGTTAGTCATATATCTGGTCAGTTTTTTCACAGTTCATTCTCTGAGGTGTTCAAACATCATTCATTATAAAATTCCTCTTTTCTATAGAGATCAGCTTTTACTACCTCTGCTTAGAAAGTTGCTATACATTTCCTTAAAAATAGAGTCTCCAAATCCAATAATGGAGAACTTGATGAAGTTTAAAGATAGTGCATTTATATTTTATCCTATGAACTGCCAGTGGGTGGTGATAATTTGTATGACTGACTTTGCAATATTTGCTGAATTTTTGGGAATCTGTAGTAACTGTGTGAGTGCTTTACATAAATATTTGTCATTTAAATAAGGTATAAATTAATGATATAAGGTGAGCATATTAAGAAAAAAAAATCCCTAATGAATGAATTCATATTTGTTTTCAAAGAGGCTCCTATCACATTTTAAAGGACAAGAAGCAACCAAATAACCTGTCACTTACTTAAGATTCAAGTCTATTCCTGGTATTTCTACCATTCCAGTAAGCTTATCTGTTCTTGCTCAGTTCCACCATATGGCAACTAATATTGCTTTGTAATATATTTTAGTAGCTAACGGGGCTATTTTCACAAAATGTAATGTAACTTTTCAAAATATTCTTTCAAGTGCTTTTTTATTCTTCCATACGAATTTTTAAATAATTATGTCATTTTTCTTCTAATCTTCCTGGGATTTTGTTTGCATTTGTTGTTTTGTAAAAGAGACCAGAAAAATCCCAAGAGGCTACATATTATATGATTCTATTTACATAACACTACTGGAAATAACAGAAGCCTTCATGGAGCAGTGGTTAAGAACTAAGGTTGCTAACCAAAAATGTTGGCAGTTCAAACCTACCAGCCGCTCCCTAGAAACCCTATGAAGCAGTTCTTCTCTGTCCTATAGGGTTGCTAAGAGTGGGAATCAACTCAATGGCAACAGTTTTTTTTTTTTTTTTTTTTTTTGGTTTACTGAAATAATAAATTATAAAAATAGAAAACATTAGTAGTTGTCAGGGGTCAGGAATGGAGGAGTAGGTCTGCCTAAAAACGGAACATGAGGGATCCTTGTGGTAATGGAAGGGTATCTTGATTGTATCAATGTCAGTATCTTGGTTATCATATTGTACTATAGTTTTGAAAGATGTCACCATTGAGGAAAACTGGGGGAAGGGTACAGAGCATCACTCTATATTATTTCTTACAAGTGCATGTGAATATACAATTACCTCAAAAAACAAAGTTTAATTAAAAAACAAGAGAGAACAGATACTTATAAAATTTGTATTCTTCCCATTCAATAAAATTAAAATCTCTCTATTTAATAAAATCTCATTTTAACTTATCCAACAGGATTATTATTACAGTCTATTTCAATAATCTGACACAAAAAAGGAAAAATAGTTGCTATCTCTGCTTTTATGGAGTGATCATGTCCTAAGATTTGAAAAATGATTTTTATTTATACTTTTATTGGTAATAAAATACACCATTTATTAATAAAACTTTGTCCAATCAGAAAATACTCTGACAGCATACATGTTTGTAGTGATCATTATTAAGAGTCAAAATTCTTTCAAGAGTAGTTTAGAAATATTTGCTGTCTCTCTCTCTATATATATACATATATATGCATATTAAAAATACAAATCGATGTTACTCCTTTGTTTAAAACTCTCCAAGACTTTCTGATGGTGCTTGAATGAAATCCAAACTCTTTAGTTTCATCTATGGGCCCTAATGATTTGTCCCTTGTGCACTTCTCTAACTTTATCTCATCCTACTCCCTAGTTACTTACTATGCTCTAGTCAAGCTGGAATTTTTTTAGTCATTATGCATGCCAAACTTATTTCTGCCCTGAGGCATTGTTCTTGCTTCCCTCTACCCAGAACTTCTTCTCCCAAATTTTTCCCATGGTTGACTGCTTCTTGGCCTTCAGACCTAGGCGACTCCCCAGTGTTCCAGAGGATGGTACACACTTTGTTGACTGCCCTGAGGAGCTGAGGAGGATAGCCAAGTGTGAGGTATGATCACTCCTCCTGAGATACATGTGCTATTGGCCTCATTGCAAACTGGGAAACACTCTTTGGTGGCAAGGCATTCAGTACAATAGAGTTTATCAACTCAAATATTTGTCTGACTCTAATTATTCTGCTCATGTGTACCCTTCCCTCTTTTTATAGGGAAGCTTTCTATCTATACCCCAGTGTCAGTCTCAATAGCCCAATGTGAGAAATCTAATTGTGAAATTTTTTAAATTATACTTTTCTTTGTAATAAAACACATCATTTATTAATAAAAACATTGCTCAATCAGAAAATACTTATTCTGACAGCATATGTGTTTCTAGGTGATAAATATTATTAAGAGTCAAAATTCTTTCAAGAATAGTTTAGAAGTATTTGCTGCCTTTGCAATATCCTACAGAATATTTTTTCTTAGTTCAATATGGTAAAAAACCTGTATTATAACTTTTGGAATTTTACTTTAAAATATTAAGTCTTAATCTACATCTATTGCTTATAAAGAAGAGATTCAGGGATAGATGATGAAGATTTGATTACACATTTCATTTATTTGTTGAGCAGAGGTAATTGTTTATTATGTTCCATAGTTACCTGGATTGCTGTCTTTTTAAGAAAAAGAATGAGCATTAAATATTCTGATAAAACAATTAAGGACATTTATTGTTTTTCAAATGAAAATCTAACTAATTTTGGATGACTGAAAACCTAGAGCACAGAACGGAGGTTGAGCTAACCCACTCTTCTCTTTCTTAGGTAGGGTGAAAAGGTTGAGTTGTGAGAAATTTGAACTTAGAAGAACGTGAGCAAGTCATACTCTAGCTAGATTCCTGGTGAAGATTGGACTTGGGTAAATACGATCAGATAAGCAGAACATGGGGTTGGCAGGCAAGAGAGTTGTCTTTGGGCAGAAATCAGGGTCAGAGAAGCAGGCAAGGCAAACTTGGATACTGTACAAGGCAAGGTTGTAGAAAGATGTAGTCAGATAAACAAATGGCAGAAATAGGTACAAGTTTTGGTAGAACTATATTGTGAGTATGGTTAGTCTAGGAGATAATCAAAGCAGTGATGACAATTAAGGTAGGACATAAATGGATATAATTCAACATAACAGAATCAAGAACTCGGAAGGTGTTGCCCTTTCTATTTTAGAGGATTTTCTTTCTTTCACTTCCCACATCCAGTTCATCAGCAAAGACCTTCAAAATATGTCTCTAATATAGGCATATCTCTCCATTGCCACTTTTATCATATTAGTCCATTAGTCTGCATAACAACCAGTAAGATATATATTCATGTTTTAAAAATATGAAATAGAAAAAAATATGAAATAGATGTAACTCCTTTGCTTCAAACTCTCAAGGTTTTCTCATGGCACTTGAATAAAATCTAAACTCTTAACTTTGACCTATGGACCCTAATGATTTGTCCCTTGTGAACTTCTCCAGCTTCATCTCATCCCACTCCCACAATGGCACAATGGTTAAGTGCTTGGCTGATAACCAAAAGATTGGTGGTTTGAACTTGTCATGGATTGAACTGTGTCCTCCAAAAATATCTGTAAGCTTGGCTGGGTCATGATTCCCACTATTGTATAACTGTGTACCGTTTTGTAATCTGATGTGATTTCCTTATGTGTTGTAAATTCAGTCACTATGATCCAATAAGATAGATTAGCGTCAGTTATACCAATGAGGTATACAAGATTGGATAGTGTCTTAAGCCAGTCTCTTTTGATATATAAAAGAGAGAAGTGAACAGAGACACATGGGAACCTCATATCACCAAGAAAGCAGTGCTGGGAGCAGAGCACGTCCTTTGGACCTGAGGTTCCTGCGCAGAGAAGCTCCCAGACCAAGGGAAGACTGATGACACAGACCTTCCTCTGGAGCCGACAGAGAGAGAAGGCCTTTCCCTGGAGCTGATGCCCTGAATTTGGACTTGTAGCCTTCTAGACTGTGAGAGAATAAATTTCTCTTCGTTAAAACCATCCACTTGTGGTAGTTCCATTATAGCAGCACTGGATGACTAAGAGAGAACTCAACTGGAGGCTCCATGGGAGAAAGACCTGGTGATCAGCTGCTGTAATGATTACAGCCTAGAAAACCCTATGGGGTAGCTCTACTCTGTCATATGGGGTCGCTATGACTCAAAATTGACTCAATGGCACCCGACAACAACAGGATACGTTAAGGCCTCCTGCAAGTCAAAACCAGGAAAATCTTGCTCCATCTATAAAAGGTCAATAATTCCTCCCATAACTCTTTAAATGGGTATGGTCTACCCAAGCAACAGTCAGTTTTCACACTGTCCCTTGAATTCAAATATTCATAGTCGTAGGTAGGAGACTCTTCCATTGGTTACCTGATTGGAGAGATTCTCAGGGTAGGCCTGGCCACCCCTGAGTCTCTACTGGGCTATGGGGATCAAATGCATATCTTTATAAAGTAGATGACTTTTTAGATTGGTCAGTACATAAAAAAATGACAATCAAATCATTGTTAGTAATTAGTGAGTAACCAATTCATCCAGCCAAAGTGGCTTAGTACATTTACTTATTTTTATATTCTAATATTGTAGGTGAGCATAGTGCCAGGTTCATTATAGATGCACAATAACCAGATGGATGAATATAGCTATTCATGAATGAGTGGAACTTGTTCTAGTTAAAATTGTGACATAAATATATATATTTTTGACATTGTAATTTTTGTGTCCCTTTCCTACCATGAGTTTTACTACCCTTTTCATTCTTATTTAGGTGAATATTAATTTGTCTTCTTAACCCTCTACAAAAAAGTTTTATTTTATATTAAGGTAGAGTAACCCATAACAACTTAAAGAGCTGGCCCTTCAGGGGTTTTTATTTAAGTGAAATTTCACATTTTCTACTATGAAATACTGTATTTTATACTATAATATGAAATTATAACAATACAAAAAAATTTTTTGTAGTCTGCCATTTTCCTGATACTATGACATTACATTTCTTTGGCAGTCACTTATTCTTCCCACGTGTAATCATGCCCATATATCTGGATCCAGGCAGGAGGTACAAAAACAATGCAAGAAACTCTTACCCCAGAGTTGGGGGTCCCTAAGATTTTCTCAGTGTAAAACCCTAATGTACTAGCCAAGATGTCCCTCCTATAATTGTTTGAAAACAAGAATTACAGTCTTCTCCTCAACACCCTCATGGGGAATTATGGTTTCTAGGATAGCATTTGTTGAGCAATCAAGGAATCATGAAGTCCATACTTCATGGCTATGACAGAACTAGAAATGGAGTAAGTTACTAAATTTTTAATGCCTTGGTTTCTCCTTCCTTTAAATGATAAAAAAAAATAGCTCTAGTTCTTTTGTTCAACAGATATTTATTGTACATATACTATATGCCCGACCCTCTACTGTGCACTATAAAAGTAGTGCACATAGAAATAAGATATAAAAATGATCATGACACAGCTCCTCTCTTTAAGGAAGGTATAACTGACAAAAAGATAATAGTAAAACAGTGTGGTAAGTGCTGTGATAGAGGTATGCAGAACACTGAGGAGGTGCCCTTAAGGCCCCTGATTAAGTTAAGGATAGAGGGTGGTATCAGTGATGATTTGTCAGAGAGGCTGAAGCATGAGCTGATTCTTAAAGGATGAGTAAAATTTACACACACAGAAAAAAACTGAAGACAAATTTTTAGAAAATCCTCTCAAATAAGGAAAAAAAAGTCTTCTGAGGGTCAATAAAATATTGATTTGCGTGTTATGTAAGCTTGCAATAACAAAATTTCTATATAATCCAAAGGATTATTATTATCCTTGTGGCACAGTGGTTAAGGTGCTTGGCTACTAATAAAAGGTTAGTGGTTCAAATCCACCAGCCACCCTGGGGAGAATGATGTGGCAGCCTGCTTCCATAAAGATTACAGCCTTGGAAGCCCTATGGGGCAGTTCTACTTTGTCCTATAGTGTTGCTATGAGTTGGAATCAACTTCACGGTAGTGAGTTTGGTTTTTTGTATAAGGGATTGGCAGCGTTTGTTTGCAAGAACCATCTTTGCCTTTGGACTTTTTTTTTTTTGGACTCTGTTGCAAGGGGGAAAGACACCCTTAAAGAGATAGGGTTAGTTATTTTTTTATTGAAATCCTAGGCCAAGATAATTGTGTTGTAGTTTGTTGAATTTGTAATTTAGTATTCGTATTTCCCACTGGGCAAAGTAAAATGAGACGAAACTTATGACAGATTAGTGAATAATTACAAGACATTATTCAACTCTTTATTAATATGGCAAAACAAACTGAATGAGTCAGAAGAATGCACTCATTCTATCTCAAGATCTTGAGGAGGTGCCACAAGAGGCCAAAGAACTCTGTTAATGGCTCCTAGCAAAGGAAAGGAGTCAATAGTGATTATAAGTAGGGCAGAAAGTGCCATCTTGTGGTCTTGAAAGGAATTATAGAAAATGTACTTTCCTAAGAGAAGGCTGAAACTATTTTATCAAGCTTTTACACTGTACTTGCTTGGTTTCTTGAGTTGCAAGTCATTTAAATTCAACATATTATGACAACGTGTTTGTAATTTCAAACTGTATTTGTTTGGTTCTTGCAGGTGGAAAGGAACAGATGACCTCGGGTGATGAGAATTATGGTAAGGTTATATACGTCTAAGAAAGGAGGTACAGGAAACTGAATTAGTGGTCAAACAGTTAGGCCTCTTGGATAACTGGAGCAATGACCTCTTGTTAAAAACTTCAGCAGTTCTAGTGACTTAATAGAGTCCCTGGATGATGCACATGGTTAATATGCCTGACATTGGAGGTTTGAGTCTACCCAGAGGCACCTCAGAAGAAAGCCCTGGCAATCTACTTCCAAAAAATCAGCCATTAAAAACACTATGGAGCACAGTCCTACTTTGACACACCTGGAATCTTCTCAGTGGTAACTGGTTTTGTTTTTAGTGACTTAATCGTCACTTTGGTCATCTTGTCATCATATCAGAGGCATGGTCATTGTGTCTCACCCTTAACCATTGTGCAGAACACTAGCAGTTAGGTATCTACCCTCTAGGCAAGAGATTCAAGATTTCTTCTCTCGAGAAATTAAACAGCACCATAGAAAAGATCTCCATATTCTGAGGGCCTCCCTGTGTAAAGACTTGCTCCTCTCTAGGTAAATCAGAGGCAAAGCCTGCCAGTCTCAGCTGATCTTATGTGGTTCTCAAATTTTGTGTGCATTAGAATCACCCGGAAGGTTTGTTGCAACACAGCTTTCTGGGTCCCATTCTCAGGGTTTCTGATTTAGTAGGTTTGCTAACTACGATGAAGCCAGAGAATTTGCTTTTCTAACAAATTCCCAGGTGATGCTGATATTCCTGGTTAGGGGACCATGCTTTGAGAACCACTCATGTGGATAGTGACCTCAATCAGCTTTTCAGAGCATTGTTCTTAAGAATAAGTAAAAAAAGAATCATTATTATATGGATAAATCTTAAATCAAATATCAAATATCCACTTTTTTCTGTCACTGTCTATGTGGACAAAACAAATCCCCATTTTCCACTTCTCTGTTCAGTCTTGACACCAGTTCTTCCTCTAACCCTAACCACTTGGAGTTAGGTCAGATCTCACAAGTTAAAGGACACAGTCCTCCAGACTGACAAGTAGGCCTAATACTTCAGATGCCAGCCGCAAGTTTGGGAGTCTACACAGCACTCTCACTTTTGACCTGCTGGCTATAAATTCAATCCCACTCAGGACACCAGTCATAAACTTAGGGTTTCCCAGTCCCCTCACTTCTGACCTTCTGGCCCCCACTATTCCCTTGAGTTCAATAATTTGCTGGAATTACTCACAGAACCCACAGAAAGTGTTATGGTTACAGTTTTATTGTAGGAAAAAAGGATACTAACAAAGAGATGCATAGGTTGAGGTCTGGGAGGGCTTCCAATGCAGAGTTTCCACGTCCCAAAAAGGGCCATACTACCTTCCCATGTGCATCAATGTCTGTCACTAATCAGGAAGCCCATGGTGCTTCCATGTACAGAGCCTTTTTGGCTTCCTTACGTAGTCATGATTGAGGCCTCATTGCATAGGCGTGATTGGGACCTCCTTGCAAAGGCACGATTGATTCAATCATGCCCCCCTCTTTCCTGAAGTCAACTGATATCAGGCCACCTGGTGGTCTTTGTGGCTTGGCCAGGCCCCTTTCATTAGCACAAAACCTCAGGTGGTGACTTAGATGACAAAGGTGCCTCAATTACTTAGCAAATTATAAAGTTCTAGGGTTCTCTCTCAGGGAAAAAAGGCAAAGACCAAATTACTTTCCGTAAAGTTAAATTCTTTCCTCTGCAACTATCTATTTGGGGGAAAAAACCTTCAACAGTGAAAGAGAGAGGAAAAAAACAAAGAAACAACAAACGAACAAAAGTGAAAACATAGATACGGCAGGAAACGAGAATTAGAGAGAGATTTGTAAAGATATTCATTTATTCATACATTCAACAAATTTTTATTGACTGCCCAGTATGTGTCAGGCATTGTTCTAACAGGTGCTAAGGATATAGCAATGATATAGCCTTCAGAAGTTTGAGAGAAAATGACTTCAACTAAATATTCTGTACTCAGCCAAACTGGAATTCAAGTCGAAGGGTGGATTAAATGAATTCTCAGATATGCAAAAAGAGTATTTCCCTGCATGACTTTTATTTATTAATGATGTTTGATGAGAATATACTACCATAGAATCAGGGCTTTGAACCAGTTCTTCCCATTTCAGTCACGGCTGAAGAAACACCACCAGAACAGACTCAAATTTTTAAAATTTGAGTGAACTAGAACCATAACAGAACGGGTGAAAGTACAAGTTGAAGCCCTGCTATAAACTTAATCTCCCTTTTAGAAAAGAAGAGTGGCATGCACATTGCATAGCAACCGAATCTCTTGCCTTTTAGATTTTGTACAGAGTCGGAAACAAAGGTGTCCTGCTCAAAGATGGCAGCTGATTGCACCACTTTGACTATATGTTGCTCTCTGCGGCCCTGGCAATAATCCAATCTCACGTGTCAGGCTCCTGAAAGGGCTCACTACACCTCTTCCAAGTCTCTCATTCCAGTGCTTTGATCTGTCATTTTTTCCCTCCCTGCTATGGTTCCAGATCAACCAAATTTTAAAAATTTGTGTCTGTTCCAGTTTTGCTTCATTGGCCATGACCGAACCAGTTCAAACCAGTTTAAAGCCCTGAGCAAAATGAGATGTAAACTAACAGGGAGGAAGAATGAGATCCAGGAGGATATCTGAGAAAATCCTTAAAATGACAATTATGAAAAAAGTCTGAAAAATTACCTAGATTGCAGCAGAAGGATAGAGGACTCTAGGAGGGAGGTCTCTGGAAAAATACAGATTTCATAGAGGTTTTGATCTAGTGAACCTAAAAAAAAGGAAGAGTATTATTTAAAAAAAAAAAAAAAAAGCATTGCAGGAAGAAAAGAAAAACAATGAGAAACTCTAGGAAATCTGTATAGGAAGAAAATATAATCACTGTGAAGTTCTTCGCTTCACAAATTGACAGAAGTATAAACAGGAGTTAGCGATTTTAATGAAATCTTTGCTGTAACTGTGTTTGGAGGAAGGTGGAGAATAGATGGAGGGTGGCAGCACAGATCTAAATACTCATATGTTATAGTATAGAATAAATAAAACTTAAAAAATAACTAAATTAAAAATAGCAGCCTAAAAATATTTAGAGATTTGTCATGAACTACCAAAATAAATAGTTAAAGAAATTAACAAGTGTTTCCTCAAAAAAAGTGGGATAGATGAGTGGGGAGAGATGAGATGGAAGATAATTGCTTTCTTTAATAGACTTATGACCGTATTTTATTTTGAAACTATATTCATGTATTATTTTGATTAAACATTTGTTTATGAAAATGAAAAGCAACTGTAGGTAGGATTAATAAATTTTACTGCAGGAATTTTCTTGTACTAGGAAAGTTGTCTTTATTCTTATCTTTATTAATAGAAAGGGGGGAGATCTTTTGTTCAGAAAGAGATTTGACGTTTATAATTTATAGTAATTATCTTCTCTTCAATCAGATTGGACTTAGAAAAATAAATTTAAGAAGAAAATATTGGGGCCTACTAAACTCTTGCTATAATATACCTCATCATAGTCTGGAATTTGATACAATGTAGGCTTATCTAAGGCTTTGTCTAGCTCTTCATTTAACAAATATTTATTATGAACGTGATCTGTACCTGGCATTGTAAACCTAAGGAAATTTATTATTATTATAAAAATGTTATTATACCTATGTCAGTATATTTTCGGTCAGAAAATAAGAAACTGAGGAGAATTGGGATTTGGAGTCCTGGTGGCGTAGAAGTTAAGAGCTTAGCTGCTAACCGAAAGGTTGCCATTTTGAAACCACCAGCCGTTCCTCGGAAACCATATGGGGCAGTTGTACCCTGTCCTGTAGGGTCTCTATGAATCAGAATTAACTCAACGGCAAAGGGTTGTGTTTGGTTTGGTTTGGGTAGGGTCATTTCAGTGTCTTCAAGCAAGAGAAGGCTGGTTTCCTCAGATGGGAGAAAGGGCTGTTTTCACTAGCAAGGGAAGTGCCATGGTTTGGGAATCTAAATTTCTCAGATTCATCTGAATCCACTCAAATTTCCATTTCAATTCTGAAAGGCAGCATATTGCAATTCTGCAATCCAAAAGGTGACTGTGGGGCTGAACACCCAAAACCAAACTACCTGTGACATGATTCTTTAACAAGATCCTCAAGGAAAGCATTGTAACAATTCTTGTATTTAAGAAGACTTTCAAAATGGTTCGACAGAATTTGCCTGTCTGTGTAGAATTGCTCTTTAGAAAATCATTGGCAGCCAATTTTCTATTCCCTATAACTGTAATGTCACCTATTGCTTCTTTGTCTACTTAGAGAAAAATACTCCAAATTAAGCCCCTCTTCCTCTGATAAACTGTTCTTTAGTTTATCATTTCTTCCTTGTTGTCCCCATTGCATCTAGTATCTGCTTGCGTTACTGCCAATAATAACATCGAAAGCTAAGTAAGTGAAAAGAGGCTATTGTTTTCTATTTAAAATACAGGAGTCAGCATAGTATTGTGGTTAAGCCTATGAACCCAGATTGCCTGATTATCTCTGTTGGACCTGTGCTTCTTTATCTGTGATAATAATGAGAGCACCTACCGTGTTTGTCATGAGAATTAAACGTGATAACACACGTAGAAATTTAATACATGTTAGCCATTATTATTTATATAACTTCACAAATAATTTTTTTTTTTTTAAATATATATATTTTATTGTGCTTCAGGTGAAAGCTTACAGAGCAAATAGTTTCTCATGAAATAGTAGTACACATGTTGTTTTTTTTGACATTGGTTAACAACCCCACAACGTATTAAGCCTCTAAATTCTCAACCTTTTTTTTTGATGAAAATTACAGATGGCCAAAGATACACCGTTTCAAAATTTTCTACATTCACAGTTCAGTGACATTGACTACGCTCTTCCAACTGTGCTGTTATTCTCACTTAAGATGAAGGCTTACAGAACAAAATAGTTTTTCATTTAACAGTTACTACACATGTTGCCCTATGACAATGGTTAACAATCTCACAGCACATCAAGAATATCCTTACTCCACCTTGTGTTCCCTATCACCAGGGGGCTTCCTTGTCCCCTTCTGTCTTCTGGACCTTGTCAGTGGACTATTGTACCTCTTTAGTCTCATTTGTTTATTTATTTATTTATTTATTTTTATTTTATTTAAACACCATTTCAAAACTTTTTACTTACACATTTAAGTGATATTGACTATGCTCTTCCAATTGTGCTGCCATTCTCGCCCAAGATGAAGGCTTACAGGACAAAACAGCCTCCCATTTAATAGTTACTACAAATGTTGCCCTATAGCAGTGGTCAACAATCTCACAATACATCGACAGTGTCCTTATTCAATTTGTGTTCCTTATCATCAGTTTCCTACTCTCCCTCTGCCTTCTGGCCCTTGTCACCGGACTCCTGTACATCGTTAGTCCCATTTAGTTTTACTGGGGTGTCCATTCCCAGGCTTAACATCGAACCTTGAAGGTAACTTCCCCTCTGAGCTGAAAGGGTGTCTGGGGGCCACACTCTCGAGGTTTCTCTAGTATTCTTTAGGCCAGTATATCTGGTCTTCTTTTTTTTTTTTTTTTTTGGGGGAGTTAAAATTATGCTCTACATCCTACTCCAGCTCTGCCCAGAACCCTCTGTTGTGATCCTGGTCAGAGGAGTCATTGGTGGTAGCCGGGCACCATCCAGCTGTACTGGGCTCAGTCCCATGGAGGCCTTGGTAGCTGTGGACCATTAGTCCTTCGGACTGATCTTTTCCTTGTATCCTGTTCTCTTCGTTCTCCCTTGTTCCCGAAGGGATGAGATCAGTGGAGTATCTTAGATGGCCGCTCATAGGCTTTTAAGACCCCAGACACTACTCACCAAGGTAGAATGTAGAGCATTATCTTTATAAGTAGTGTCATGCCAATTGAGCTAGATGTTCCCCGAGATCATGGTCCCCAGAGCCCTCCGTCCAACAACTCAGTCCCTCGGGGGGTTTGGATGTGTCTATAGGGCCTCCATGACCTTTCCTTGTGCAGGTTGTGTTAGTTTCCCCTGTACTATGTACTATCTCATCTCTCACCCAAGTTACCACTTACCTATTACCTATTTAGTATCCCCCCCCCCCATCCCTGGTAACCAACAAGGATTGTTACATTTTGCATGTGAATTTTTTCATGGGTTTTTACAATAGAGGTCTCATACAATATTTGTCCTTTTGTGATTGACTTATTTCACTCAGCATGATGTCCTCCAGTTTCATCCATGTTATGAGATGGTTCACCGATTCATTGTTCTTTCTCGTTGCATAGTACTCCATTGTGTGTATGTACCATAGTTTGTGTATCCATTCGTCTGTTGATGGACATCGAGGTTGTTTCCATCGTTTTGCTATTGTGAATAATGCTGCCATGAACATAGGTGTGCATATGTCTATTCGAGTGATGACTCTTATTTCTCTAGGATATATTCCTAGGAGTGGGATTGCTGGATCGAATGGTACGTCTATTTCTAGCTTTCTGAGGAAACGCCATATCATTTTCCAAAATGGCTGTATCATTTTGCATTCCCACCAGCAGTGTATAAGAGTTCCCGTCTCCCCGCAGCCCCTCCAACATTTGTTATTTCCAGTGTTTTTGATTCGTGCCAGTAATGCCGGGGTGAGATGGTATCTCATTGTGGTTTTAATTTGCATTTCTCTAATGGCTAGTGATCGCGAGCATTTCCTCATGTGTCTGTTGGCCATTTGAATGTCTTCCTTGGTGAAGTGTCTGTTCATTTCCTTTGCCCATTTTTTGATAGGATTGGTTGTCTTTTTGTTGTAGAGGTGTTGGATTTTCTTGTAGATTATGGAGATTAGACCTTTGTCTGACTTGTACTGTCCAAAAATTTTTTCCCAGTCTGTAGGTTCTCTTTTAACTCTTTTGGTGAAATCTTTTGAAGAGCATAGATGTTTGATTTTTAGAAGATCCCAATTATCTAGTTTATCTGTTGGGTTTTTTGTGTTGATGTTTATGGTTTGTATCCTGTTAATGCCATGTATTAAGATCTGAAGTGTTGGTCCTATTTTTTCTTCTATGAATTTTATAGTTTGAGGCTTTATATTCAGGTCTTTGATCCATTTTGAAGTAGTTTTTGTATATGGTGTGAGGTATGGGTCCTGTTTCATTTTTCTACAAATGGATATCCAGTTTTGCCAGCACCATTTGTTAAAAAGACTGTCTTTTCCCCATTTGATGTATTTTGGGCCCTTGTCAAAAATCAGGTGACCGTAGGTGGATGGATTTACATCTGAGTTCTCAATTCTGTTCCATTGGTCAATGTCTCTGTTGTTGTACCAGTACCAGGCTGTTTTGAGTACTGTAGCTGTATAGTAGGTTCTCAAGTCAGGTAGTGTGAGTCCTCCAACTTTATTCTTCTTCTTCAGTAGTGCTTTACTTATTCGAGGTTTCTTCCCTTTCCATATAAAGTTAATAATTAGTTTTTCCATCTCTTTGAAGAATGTTGTTGGTATTTGTATCGGAATTGCATTGTATTTGTAGATTGCTTTAGGTAGAATTGCCATTTTCACAATGTTGAGTCTGCCTATCCATGAGCATGGTATGTTTTTCCATTTATGTAGATCCCTTTGGGTTTCATGCAGCAGTGTTTTGTAGTTTTCTTTGTATAGGTCTTTTATATTCCTGGTCAGATTTATTCCTAAGTATTTTATCTTTTTAGGGGCTATTGAAAATGGTATTGATTTCCTGATCTCCTTTTCATCGTTCTCTTTACTGGTGTATAGGAATCCAACTGATTTTTGAATGTTTATCTTGTATCCTGCTACTCTGCTGAATCTTTCTATTACTTCCAGTAAATTTCTCATGGAATCTTTAGGGTTTTCTATGTATAGTATCATATCATCTGCAAACAGGGAGAGTTTAACTTCTTCATTACCAATTTGGATGCCCTTTATTTCTTTTTCTTGCCTTACTGCTCTAGCTAGAACTTCCAGCACAATGTTAAATAGGAGTGGTGATAAAGGGCATCCTTGTCTTGTTCCTGTTTTCAGGGGGAATGTTTTCAGCCTTTCTCCATTAAGAATGATGTTGGCTGTTGGTTTTGCATAGATGCCCTTTATTATGTTGAGAAATTTCCCTTCTATACCTATTTTATTGAGAGCTTTTATCAGGAATGGGTGTTGGACTTTGTCAAATGCCTTTTCTGCATCAATTGAGATAATCATGTGATTTTTTTCTTTCCTTTTATTTATGTGGTGGATTACGTTGATGGATTTTCTAATGTTAAACCATCCTTGCATACCTGGTATGAATCCTACTTGGTCGTGGTGTATTATTTTTTTGATATGATACTGAATTCTATTAGCTAGAATTTTGTTCAGAATTTTTGCATCTATATTCATGAGAGATATTGGTCTGTAATTTTCTTTTTTTGTGATGTCTTTGCCTGGTTTTGGTATCAGCGTTATGCTGGCTTCATAGAATGAATTTGGAAGTGTTGCTTCCTCTTCTATGCTCTGAAATAACTTGAGTAGAACTGGTACGAGCTCTTCTGTAAATGTTTTGTAGAATTCTCCAGTGAAGCCATCTGGGCCAG
Organism: Dugong dugon; assembly: GCA_030035585.1. Taxonomy (NCBI): domain Eukaryota; kingdom Metazoa; phylum Chordata; class Mammalia; order Sirenia; family Dugongidae; genus Dugong; species Dugong dugon. The sequence goes on from CM057462.1 coordinate 100,009,587, forward strand.
GGCTTTTTTTGGTTGGGAGTTTTTTTATTACCTTTTCAATCTCTTCTCTTGTTATGGGTCTGTTCAGATTTTCAATATCACTTTGTTGTAGTTTGGGTAGGCCGTATGTTTCTAGAAATTTATCCATTTCCTCTAGGTTTTCAAATTTGTTGGAATATAGTTTTTCATAATATTCTGTTATAATCCTTTTTATTTCAGTTGGGTCTGTTGTAATGTCCCCCATTTCATTTCTTATTTGGGTTATTTGTGCCCTCTGCTGTTTTTCTTTTGTCAGTCTGGCCAGTGGTTTGTCGATTTTGTTGATTCTTTCAAAGAACCAACTTTTGGTTTTGTTGATTCTTTCTATTGTTTTTCTGTTCTCTATTTCATTGATTTCTGCTCTGATCTTTACTATTTCCTTTCTTCCGGTGGTTGTAGGCTTTTTTTGTTGTTCTCTTTTTATTTGTTTGAGTTCTGTAGTTAATGTTTTGATTTTGTCCCTTTCTTCTTTTTTGATATGTGCCTCTATTGCTATAAATTGTCCTCTGAGGACAGCCTTTGCTGTGTCCCAAAGGTTTTGGTATGATGTGTTTTCATTTTCATTTGATTCTAGGAATTTTTTAATTCCATCTCTGATTTCTTCTATTACCCATTGATGTGTAAGCAGATTATTATTCAGTTTCCATGTGTTTGATTTTTTTTCCTTGCTCTTTCTAGTGTTAATTTCTACCTTGATGGCATTGTGGTCAGAGAAGATACTGTGAATTATCTCAGCATTTTGGATCTTGTTGAGGATTGCTCTGTGGCCTAAGATGTGGTCTATTCTGGAGAACGTTCCATGTGCATTGGAAAAGAATGTGTACTTTGCAGCGGTTGGATGGATTGTTCTATATATGTCTATGAGGTCCAGTTGGCTGATTGTGTCCTTTAGGTCTTCTGTATCTTTGCTGAGTTTCTTTTTAGTTGTTCTGTCCTTTACTGAGAGTGGTGTGTTGAAGTCTCCTACTATTATTGTGGAACTGTCAATTTCTCTTTTCAGTGCTGTTAGAGTTTTTTTTATGTATTTTGGAGCCCTGTCATTGGGTGCATAGATATTTATTATGGTTATGTCTTCATGATGGATCATCCCCTTAATCATTATATAGTGTCCTTCTTTGTCTTTTATGGTAGATTTTGTTTTAAAGTCTATTTTATCTGAGATTAGAATTGCCACTCCTGCTCTTTTTTGATAGTTGTTAGCTTGATATATTTTTTTCCAACCTTTGATTTTTAATAAATTCACATCTTTGTTTCTAAGATGTGTCTCTTGTAGACAGCAAATAGATGGATCCTGTTTTCTTATCCATTCTGCCACTCTCCGTCGCTTTATGGGTGCATTGAGTCCATTTACGTTCAGTGTAATTATTGATAGATGTGAATTTGTTGCTGTCATTTTGTAGTGCTTTTTTTTGTGATGCTGAAGTTTTCTTTGTTCTTCTTACTCTCTTGTGCTGAGTTCCTTTTGTTTGTGGATTTTGTGTTCATTTCTTTTGTTTTTGTATGTTTTGTTTTTGTTGAGACTTTATGTTTTTCGTCTTTAATTTTATGAGTTGGTTTGTTAACTTTTTTTGTGGTTACCATGAATTTTACCCTTATCTTTATAATTTTGAAGCAGTCTACCGTTACTTGGTATCACCTTGCCTTCTTCTCCTTTAGAAGGTTCTATACCTATGCCATTTGTTCCCTCTTTCATTGTTTTGATGTTGTTGTCATCCTTTGATTGATTTCTCTGATTCCCTGTTGTATATCTTTTGTTTTTGGAAAGTCCTCTGTAGTTCAGTTCCTAGAATGGTATCTGGTTCATGTGAACCTGCGTCCTAGGTCCTAGGTCCTGCCTGAGGGCTGAAGCTGTTTGTCCTCAGATCGAAGAACTCCCTTTAATAATTCTTGTAAGTTTGGTTTGACTTTTGCATATTCCTTTAGTTTCTGTTTATCTGGAAATGACCTAATTTCACCATCAAATCTGAATGAGAGTTTTGCAGGATATATTATTCTTGGCTGACAATTTTTTTCTTTCAAGATTTTATATATGTCATCCCATTGCCTTCTTGCCTGCATGGTTTCTGCTGAATAATCTGAGCTTAGTCTTATTGTTTCTCCTCTGTATGTGACTTCTTGTTTTTCACGAGCTGCTCTCAGGATTCTTTGTTTGTCTTTAGTTTTAGCGAGTGTGAATATGATATGTCTTGGTGATTTTCTTTTGGGGTCTCTTCTATATGGGGTTCGTTGAGCTTCTTGGATGACCAGCTTTTCATCCTTCATGATATTGGGAAAGTTTTCTGTCAGCAGTTCGTCAATGATCCTCTCTGTGTTTTCTGTTTTCTCCCCCTGTTCTGGTATGCCAATCACTCGTAAGTTTTTGCTTTTAATTGTGTCCCACATAACTCTCAGGGTCTCTTCATTTTTCTTTGTTCTTTTTTCTGAGTTTTCCTGAAACAGAGTTGTATCCAAGTGTTTGTCTTCAGTTCCACTGATCCTGTCTTCCATGGTTTCAAATCTACTTCTCAGCCCTTCTATGACACCGTCCATTTCTGAAATCTTGTTGTTTATCTTTTGGATTTCTAATTGTTGTTTTTGTATAATTTCGAGTTGTGAATTTATTTTGGCATTTTGTTCTTGCATCATCTTCCTGAATTCTTCCAATTTTTTGTCTGTATTTTCCATAAATTTGTCTATTTTTTCCTCATGTTTGTCAGCTTTTTGCCTCAGTTCTTGGAAAATTCCGAGTATTAGTGATTTGAGTTCCATATCAGGTACTTCTAGTGCATTTTCTTCCACAGGAGAGTTATCTGGTGTTTTAATTTGGACGCCTATTGGAGCCATCTTGTCTTGTTTTTGTAAATGTTTTGATATTGTTTGCTGTTTTCGGGGCATTCAGTAGATATTTCTCTCGTTTATTGATTGTAGATTTTTTTTTTTTTCGTTCTTGTGGTACAGCTGGGCAGATCTAGTTGAGGAGGAGCCACTGGGATGGGTTGCTTATGGCACTCACCGCAGCCACCAGGACGGTCGGTAGTCATTGCTGGGCAGGTTCCAATAGGGCGTGCCTGCACCGCTTGGTGATGTGATGTCTAGTGCACGGTGCAGGTAGGTAGGGTGCAGCGGGAAGATGGTTATGTGTGAAGCTAAGCTGGATATGGGAGAGAGGAGAGAGGAGGAGGAGCAAAAAGCGTACAAACATAAAAGAATGCTAGGGGAGCTTGTCGTTGGAATGTACAGATGAGAGACTATGGGATGGAGGAAACCAGAAGGGGGAAGAGAAAGAAAAGGAAAGAATGACCAAATAAAAATCAGAAAAGTTAAAGAACTGCAAAGTTCCCAGGGATCCCACCGATGCAGCTATGAGGTCTGGGGGAGTCGGTCTCAATTTTCACAGCTCAGCCTGGCCAGAAGGTACAGAGGCATACATCGCCTGGAATTCAGGGATCAGAAATAGAAGGAAGAGATAGAGAGACAAGAAATTAAGCAATGAAGAAAGACAAAAGAGAAAAAGAGGTAAAAGATGACAAAACTAATCAAAAAAGGAAGAAAAATAAAATTGAGAGAAAGAAAAAAAAAAAAGGGGGGGGGGGCAACACCAGCAGTCAGTGTCTACAAATGGGACCCAGAGAGCCCCCACTCAGGGGCGCGAATTCCAAGAAGCCGGTAGTCTCGGGGTTAAGTGACCGTGGCCACAGGAAGCAGAGGGGCCAACGAACAAAGGCCCCAGGATCCCACCCGCGCGGGAGCCCAGACCTGGAAACAGCCACACGCCCGAACGCAGCCCTACAGCCCCGCAGGAGAGAGCAGAGACGGCACTCGGAACCAGGCACCCAGGCAAAAGGAGGGGGAGGCGGCAGAAAAAGGCTCGCTAGCGGCCGGCAAACGGCTCCCAGAAAGCCCCCAGCCCGGGCGCGCAGAATCCAAGCACCGGCGCCCCCCAGCTCAGGGACTCCGGCCACGGAAAGCAGAGGGGCGAACGAACAAAGGCCCCGGGATCCCACCCACGCGGGGGCCCAGACCTAGAAACAGCCACACGCCCGCACGCAGCCCTACAGCCCCGCAGGAGAGAGCAGAGACAGCACTCGGAACCAGGCACCCAGGCAAAAGGAGGGGGAGGCGGGAGAAAAAGGTTCGCTAGGTGCCAGCAAATGGCTCCCAGAAAGCCTCCAGCCCGGGCGCGCGGAATCCAAGCACCGACGCCCCCCTGCTCAGGGACTCCGGCCACGGAAAGCAGAGGGGCGAACGAACAAAGGCCCCGGGATCCCACCCACGCGGGAGCCCAGACCTAGAAACAGCCACACGCCCGCACACAGCCCTACAGCCCCGCAGGAGAGAGCAGAGACGGCACTCGGAACCAGGCACCCAGGCAAAAGGAGGGGGAGGCGGCAGAGAAAGGTTCCCTAGCTGCCAGCAAACGGCTCCCAGAAAGCCGCCAGCCCAGGCGCGCGGAATCCAAGCACCAGCACCCCCCAGCCCAGGGACCCTGGCCACGGAAAGCAGGGGATCCCCAGCTGAGGCGGAGAGGGGTGGGTGGTGGGAGAGCGCGCACTGCAGTTTACCGGTTGTTCTGTCTCCGACCAGATGCTCTGCAAGGCTGCTCTCCCGTTTGCTGGTCTCCGATAGGAATCCAAGATGGTGGATCCGCGCTGCGTTAGCTGGTAAGGAATCTCTGCCTGAGTCTCTCCTCGCTCTCCGTTCTCTTTTAGTATTCTCACTCCGTTTGGTGTTTGGCTGAGTTCTTTATCTCTTCATTTGGTGTTCTAGGGTTTCAGGATTGTTGATTCTCTGTTAGGCTTAGTTTTTCGGATCTTTGTTGTGGAGGGACGGCGTGGTGTTTCTGCCTAGAGCGCCATCTTGCCCCCACAAATAATTTTAAATATTGTATATTTAAAAAGCCATTCAATTTAATTGTGGAACATTTCAGAGGAAACAATTTTAAGGACAATTCGTATTTTTAATATCTCTGCTGCAAGGAATGATATTTAATTTTCTGGAAATCCCGGAATATCTAGTACAACAATTGGCAAGACACTTCTATAGGCTTTTAACATTTAGATAATATCTTTTTATCATAAACATCAAAGCAGTTATAAAATACATAGTAAAATAACTCTTCTATTACTGAAAGTCAATATTTATTTTTTTCCTCTGCCTACCAAGTGTTACTGAATTTGAGAATTTTGATTTAATTATCTAGTCAATTCATTTAAATGGTGATTTTGACTCTGTATTCTCCCACTCCCCACCATTTCACTGGTTGTTTGAACTCACTAGGTTTTATTTTTTTAAATTTTATTATGTTTTAGGTGAAAGTTTACAGTGCAAATTAGTTTTTCATTCAACAATTTATCCATAAATTGTTTTGTGACATTAGTTACAATCCCCACAATGTGTCAGCACTCTCTCCCTTTCCCTTTCCACCCTGGGTTCTCTGTGTCCATTAATCCAGTTTTTCTGTCCCTTCCTGCCTTCTCATCTTTGCTTTTGGGCAGGTATTGCCCATTTGGTCTCATATATTTGACTGAACTAAGAAGCATGTTCTTCACGCATGTTATTGTTTGTTTTATAGGACTGTCTAATCTTTGACTGAAGGGTGAAGTTCAAGCGTGGCTTCAATTCTGAGTTAGCAGTGTGTTTGGGGGCCAAGTCTCAGCCATTCCTCTAGTCTCTTTCAGATCAGTAATTCTGCTTTTTTTTTTTTAATTTGAATTTTGTTCTACATTTTTCTCCTGCTCTGCCCACAACACTCTATTGTGATCCCTGTCAGAGTGGTCGGGGGTGGTAGCCAGGCACTACCTAGTTCTTCTGGGCTCAGGCTGGTGGAGGCTATGGTTCATGTGGTCCATTAGTCCTGTAGACTAATATTTTCCTTGTGTCTTTGGTTGTCTTCATTCTTCTTTGCTGTGGATGAGGTGGGACCAACAGATGTATCTTAGATGAACACTCGCAAGCTTTCAAGACCCCAGATGCTACTTATCAAAGTAGGATGTAGAACATTTTCTTTATGAACTATGTTATGTCAATTGACTTAGATGTTCCCTGAGGCCATGGTTCACAGCCCTCAGCTCCAGTAACTCATATTGTGTGTTGTCCTTCCCTTCACCAAAGTTAATGCTTGCCTACTATCTAGTTAATGATTTCCCCTCCCTACCCCTCTGCTCCCTCGTAACCATCAAAGATTATTTTTCTCTGTGTGTAGACCTTTTCTTGGGTTTTTATAATAGTAGTCTCCTACATTATTTGTTCTTTTGTGATTGACTTATTTCACTCAGCATAATGCCCCTCCAGATTCATCCATGTTGTGAGATGTTTCTCAGATTCATCATTGTTGTTTATTGTTGCTTAGTATTCCATTGTGTGTATGTACCATAATTTGTTTATCTGTTCATCTGTTGATAGGCACTTAGGTTGCTTCCATCTTTTCGCTATTGTGAATAGTACTGCAATGAACATGGATGTGCGTATGTCTATTTGTGTGAGGGCTCTTATTTCTCTAGGTTATATTCCTAGAAGTGGGATTGCTGGATGGTACAGTATTTTTATTTCTAGCTTATTAAGGAGGCGCCATATCATTTTCCAAAATGGTTGTACCATTTTACATTCCCACCATCAGTGCATAGGAAACCCTAGTGGCATAGTGGTTAAGAGCTACAGCTGCTAACCAAAAGGTCAGCAGTTTGAATCCACCAGGTGCTCCTTGGAAACTCTATGGGTTAGTTCTACTCTGTCCTGTAGGGTCACTATTGGTCAGAATTGACTCCATGGCAGCGGATTTGGTTTGGTTATCAGTGCATATGAGTTCCAATTTCCCCGCAACCTCTCCAATATTTGTTACTTTCTGTTTTCTTGATTACTGCCAGTAATGTCTGAGTGAGATGGTGTCTCATTTTACAACGGCTAATGATCGCAAGCATTTCCTCATGTGTCTGTTTGCTGCCTGACTGTCTTCTTTGGTGAGTGTCCGTTCATATACTTTGCCCATTTTTTAACTGGATTATTTTCTTTTTGTTATTGAGATGCTGAAGTATTCTATAGATTTTAGAGTTTAGATCCTTGTCAGATATGTCATAACCAATTTTTTTCCCAGTCTGTAGTTTCTCTTTTTACTCTTTTGGTGTGATGTCTTTTGATGAGCATAAGTGTTTAATTTTTAGGAGCTCCCAGTTACCAAGTTTATCTTCTGGTGTTTGTGCATTGTTAGTTATGGTTTTTAATCTATTTATGCCATGTATTAGGGCCCCTAGTGTCGTACCTATTTTTTTCTTCCATGATCTTTATCATTTTAGGTTTTATATTTAGACGTTTGATCCATTTTGAGTTAGTTTTTGTGTATGGTGTGAGGTGTGGGTTCTGTTTCATTTTTTACAGATAGACATCCAGTTTTGCCAGCTCTATTTGTCATAAAGACTGTCTTTTCCCCATTTAGTGGACTTTGGTCCTTTATCAAAGATCAGCAGACCATAAGTGGATGGATTTACATTTGGTGATCAATTCTGTTCCATTGGTCTATGTGTCTGTTGTTGTACCCATACCAGGCTGTTTTGACTACTGTGGCTGTAAAGTAGGTTCTGAGATCAGGTCATGTGAGGCCCCTACTTTGTTCTTTTTCTTCAGTAAAGCTTTGCTTATCCAGGGCCTCTTTCTTTTCCATATAAAGTTGGTGATTAGGTTGTCTATATTATTAAAGAATGTTGTTGGTATTTAGATTGAGATTGCATCATGTTTGTAGATTACTTTGGGTAGAAATGCTAGTTTCACAATGATGAGTCTTCCTATCCTTGAGCATGATATATTTTTCTGTTTTTGTACATCTCTGTCCTGTGGGGTTACTATGGGTCAAAACTGGCTCAATGGCAATGGGTTTGGTTTTTTTTTTTCTATTGGTTTCTTGCAATAATGTTTTGTAATTTTCATTGTATATGTCTTTTACATCCCTGGTTAGATTTATTCCTAAGTATTTTATCTTTTTAGGGGCTATTATAAATGATATTGTTTTCCTGATTTACTTTTCTAAGTTTTCTTTGTTGGTATATAGGAATCTGACTGATTTTCATATGTTGATCTTGTATCCTGCGACTCTGCTGAATCTTTCCATTAGTTCCAGTAGCTTTCTTGTGGAATCTTTGGGGTTCTCTAGTATAGTACCATATCATCTGCAAATAGGGATAGTTTTACTTCTTCCTTTCCAGTTTGGATGCCCTTTATTTCTTTTCCTTGCCTTATTGCTCTAGCTAGGACTTCTGGCACAATGTTAAATAAGAATGGTGATAAAGAGCACCCTTGTCTTGTTCCCGTTCTCAGAGGGAGTGCATTCAGCCTCTGTCCATTGAGAATGATTTTGGCTGTTGGTTTGGTATAGATGCCCTTAATTGTGGTGAACTCACTAGGTTTTGATTTATTTGTTTGTTTTTGTAATAGCCTTGTTTTTTTAAATCTTATGTAGGCATAGCATTATCTTACAGGGCTTGGTTCTAACCACCCATTCAGTATATATCCTTTTAGATTTTAGAAATACTAAGATAAATAAGATAATATCCCCACTGTCGAGATGCTCATAATCCTTCCACTTAAGAAACATTTTATATTTGAGCATAAAACCAGTTCCTATTGAGTTGATTCTGACTCATGGTGACCCTTGTGTCTCAGAGTAGAAGTTTGCTTTACTGGGTTTTCAATGGTGATTTTTGCCAGTAGATTGCCAGGCCTTTCTCCTAAAGTGCCTTGGGTAGACTTGAACTGCCAATTATTTGAAAAATTATTTGAAAAATAATTGGCAGCCAATTTTCTATTCCCTATAACTGTAACGAAGCCCTGGTAGTGCGGTGGTTAAGAGCTTGGCTGTTAACCAAAAGGCTGGCCATTCAAATCCACCAGCTGCTCCTTGGAAACCCTATGGGGCATTTCTACTCTGTCCTATAGGATCACTGTGAGTTGGAATCGACTTGACACCAATGGGTTTTGTTTTGTTTTTGATAGCTGTAATGGCTACTTAAACAAAAATGGTTCAAATTAAGTCCTTCTTCTTCTAAGAGATTATGTTTTAATTTATTATTTCTTCTTTGTTGTCCACATTACCTCTAGTATCTGCTTGTTTTATTGCAGATAGTAACAGTGGCAGATGCAAATTCAAATAAGTAAGTGAAATGAGGATATCTATCTCCTATTTAAAATACTGGAGACAGTAGCCAAGAGGTTAGCAGCCAAGCACATTAACTATTTACACCAACAATGACTTAAGCCCTTTAGTGGAGGGGTTAAGACCTTTGCCATTTACTAGTATTAAAGCTTGCTAAGCCTCTGTTCTATCCTTTTTAAAATAAGAATAATAGTTCTGAAAGTGATTTCTTGGGCTTCATTGTAGCCTATTGAATTAGAAACTCTGGTCCTACAGACCTCTGTTTTAAAAAATCCCTCCAGACAATTTTGATGCCCCTAAAGTTTGGAAATGGAGCCCTGGTAGCACAGTGGTTAAGAGCTTGGCTGCTAACCAAAAGGTCAGCAGTTCAAATCCACCAGCCTCTTCTTGGAAACCCCATGGGGCAGTTCTACTCAGTCCTATAGGGTTGCTATGAGTCGGAATCAACTTGTAGACAATGGGTTTTTAAAGTTTGAGAACCACTGTTATAAGGTTTAAATTAGATAATCTAAGTTTGGTATAAGTTAGGTAAGTTAGTTTAGTACATACTCAAAGTAGCTGTAATGATTGTTGATAACATAAAGAAGGATCAGGTCAGCATATTACCTCCTAAATCTATGAGTGAACTGGTGTTCTAGTTTCTAGGCATCTGTACAATTTTGTCGGTGTTGCTTTTCATGTGCACCTGGGAAGACTGGCTAAGATTATCTGACATCTTAGATTCTATGTTTGGTTAAGAGAATTGCTTAAAGCCAAGGATCATGACAGATAACATGATAGATACATTTATTCTTTGTTGGTTATCTGAAAAAATATTCATTGTGCAACAAAATATACATGAAAAGCATTTGAGATTGTCTCTGTCATCAAGAAATATACAGTTGAGTGGATGAGGCAAGAAACATGCCTGTGCTATTTGACCTTGAGCAAATTATTTAACATTTTCTCATTTCCCTTCTCCCACACATATTCAAATAATCACCAAATTCTGTTGATTCTACTTCCGTAACATTTTCCTTCCGTTTCTCTCCATCTGCACCATCACTTTCCTGCAGTCACTTTCTTACAGGCCTTTGGCTCTTAGTCTCTTTGGACTTTCTTGCTCAGAGGCTTCTTATTTCTTCACAGTCTTCACAGTGCACCCCGGGTGATCTCCGTAAAAGGCAAGTCTTACCATGTCACTTCCCCTTTAAAAACCCTTCAAAGGCTTCTCATTATGACAAAGTACAAATTCTGTTGCTTGTCTGCAAGGGCCTGTGTAATCTCAATACAGTTTTTTACAGTCTCTTGTCGGCTGTGGGCTTGGCCTCACGCAGGCTTGTGGGTCAGTTAAATATCTAGTGTCCAAAGGTCATGTTGATGAAATTGCAAGGCATCAGCATTCAGGAAGTTCCAGTCTACAGGATGGAGTATGACAAAGAGAATCTAGAAACTAAGTAATGCTTGAATAGATATCGCTAGGATATGTCTTCTGATCATAGGTGATCTGTACATTCTTGTCATAACTCTTCCCTGCGATTGGGGGGTGTGATGGTAAATTTTATGTAAGCTTGGCTAGGCTATGGATCCCAGTGGTTCTGCCAAACACTAGACTAGTTGCTGTTCCATAATGTTATCTAATGCAATGTGATGTAATCACTTTCTGTAATGTGATCTAAAGTAATGTTATCAGTCAATCAGTGGAAAGGGGAGTTCTTCAGGGTGTGGTCTGTCTTCAGACTATAAATAGATATTTTGACAGAACTCACTGTCTCTACTCTGTACTCTTTCTGTCACCTGATCTATGGATCTTGTGATGCAGGTATGTAGAAGTCTCTGGCCTGCCACCCGACCTACGGATTTTAGACTTGCCAGCCCCCAACAATGCCATGAACTAATAACTTAAGGTTAATCTCTTTCTCTCTATATAAAAATACATTTCACTGGTTCTGTTTCTCTAGAGAACCCTGACTAAGGCAGAGGGTGAGGGCAATAAGCAGGAATAACCTCATCCCTTGTTGGGAAGAAGACTTGTAGGAGACAGCGACAGAGTCATGGAGGCTGGGTTAAGGGCAGAAGGCCAGGCTCGTTGGACAGGTGAGTTTACAGGCAAGGAAACCAAGGACTGAAACAGAAGGAAAATATACTCAGTGGATAATCAAGTTGGATGGGGCTCATCTATCTATACAAAGTATACCCATACCCATTGCCGTTGAGTTGATTCTGACTCATGGCAACAGTATAGGACAGAGTAGAACTGCCCCACAAGGTTTCCAAGGAGTGGCTGGTAGATCTGAACTGTTGACCTTTTGGTTAGCAGCCAAATGCTTAACCACTGGGCAACGAGGGCCCCATACAGAGTGCAAGAATTACTCCAGACCACATGGACTATTGGACTGTGGAACATCTTCCTGGTCAGGAATAGGGCAGAACACCAGAGTCTGTAGGAGCAAGGTCTTTTCCTGGGAGAACATAGGAAAGGCTGGGAGTGACTTACAAAACAGGATGTGATTAAATTCTCAAGTGAATAATACAGATAACATGACTTATGGAAATCAGCAGGTGTAGATTACTGTAACTACCTTATAGGGTGATGGTTTCGTTAGAAAGGTGGACAACTTTTACCAGTTTCTGTTGAGAAGATTCCAACTCATGGAGACCCTATGTATGTCAGAGCAGAGCTGTGTTCCATAGGGTTTTCAATGAATGATTTTTCCGAAGTAAATTGCCAGACCTTTCTTCCAAGGTGTTTCTGGGTAGACTCAAACCACCAACATTTCAGTTAGCTGTTGAGCATGTTAACCATTTGCACTATCCAGGAAGAAGAACTTAGGAGTCTTGAAAAATGGATAGGATTTTAATAACATATACCATCCCATCCCATCCCATTCCATCCCATCCCATTACATTACATTACATAACATATAAACCAAAAGCCAAACCCGTTGCTGTCATTTCTAACTCACAGACTGCCACATCTTTCTCCTGCAGAGTGGTTGGTGGGTTCGAATCACTGACCTTTTGGTTAGCAGCTGTGCTCTTAACCACTGCACCACCAGGGATCCTTAAAAAAAAAAAAAAGTTACTGTCAAGTCGATTCCAACTCATAGCAACCCTATAGGACAGAGTAGAACAACCCCATTGGGTTTCCAAGGAGTGCCTGGTGTATTTGAACTGCTAGGTTTTTGGTCAACAGCCATAGCTCTTAACCACTACACCACTGTGGTTTCCAAACAAAGTTTCTTTGAAAGTTAGTTTGGAACATAGCTTTTCTCTTGTACACAAGCATATTAACTTGGCTAGATTCCCAAGGTAGCCCACAAAGGCCCCATAGGGTTTCCAGGGAGTGACTGGTGGATTCAAACTGCTGACCTTTTGGTTAACAGCCAAGCTCTTAACCACTGCGCCACCAGGGATCCTTAGCATAATATATATTACAGCTAAAATATACTGAGTGCTTATTATGTGCAAGGCACTAATGAAGCATGATCTTTCTTAACTGTCACAATGACACCTATCTTACAGATAAGAAAACTGATCCCTAAATAAGTCATATGACTTGTTAAAGATCACAAACCTTCTGAGCAGAGTGCTAGGATTCAAACTAATATTATAGTGGTAACAGAACTTGCTTTGGTTAATGTAGCAAATTCTTTTTTTCATGAATAACATACATAGAGAAGAAAAAGGAGGCAAAAAGAAGAAGCAATTCTCAACCTGTTTCTATTGATAAGGAATGATTTTGGAGTGGCACATTAGGGGTGGGAGTGCAGCCTGGTTGGATGCACATTCCTGTAATAATTCTGAGGAATTTGGAGGATATTCAGAGTGGTTTATTAAAGGGCTGCATACTAACTCATTTGGAAACGACATATGGAAAATGGCTTTCCTCAGTACTTTTCTCTGAAAATGAGGAATGAAGAAAAATCTGTCATCCCCAATTTAGCACATCATATGCATCTTTTGTGCTTTAATTTAATTGCTTTTACACCGCCACCATTGTATGATGAGTCTACACATTAAGAGGTAATTAACCTGATTAAAATCCTCAATATTTTATTTATGTTAATCATAGGAGCCATTTTAGTTTAGGGAACAATGAAGATTTCTTTCTAATTTCAAGCACAGACATTTCTGTTCTTTCCCATATCCAGCAACTTTTTTGGTACTCTACAATATAGTATTGGATTCTTGAAAATTGCATTCATCTGTGTGGGTAAAGATGGAAAGATTCTAGGGCTAAAACAGAATATTTAAGCAATATTTAGAGATAAATACTGAAAAATTCATTGTGGGTTGATTTTTCTCTGTCCACCCTCGCATCTTCTTCAGTACATTCTGGGAATGATTTTTAAAAGTTCCAGTTAGATGCTTGGAAATCCACAGCTTACCTAAATGCATTAAATAAAGTTTGTAAAGACTCAGCCTTATTGCTGAGGCAATCCATAATTTTTGTACTTTCAGGGGTTCTAAACATAAAAGTAAGTTTTCTGTACAGCTTATTACCCACAAAAACAAATCTAAAAATAGATTAGTGGTCTATACTAAAAATAAAGTTTAAGATAATTCAAAATGACAGAGCAATAGAGGTCTACTGATTTAGGGAAGAATTTATGATTTCCTTGATTAACTAATCTTTTTGCAAAAAGAAATAGCCTATAATTTATTTCTGATTTAAAGTTCATTGCACAACTTGTTTCTCAGTTTGTCATACTGTGGTGACTTGCATGTTACTTTGATGCTGGAGGATATACCACTAGTATTTCAAATGCCAGCAGAGTCACCCATGGTGGACATGTTTCAGGGGAGCTTCCAGATTAACACTGGGAAGAAGGACCTGGTGATCTACTTCTGAAAAAATTGGCCAGTGAAAAACTTACAAATAGCAGCATAACATTGTCTGATGTAGTGCCAGAAGATGAGCCCCTCAGGTTGGAAGGCACTCAAAAGACAACTGGGGAAGAGCTGCCTCCTCAAAGTAAAGTTGACTTTAATGACGTGGATGGAGTCAAGCTTTCGGGACCTTCATTTGCTGATGTGGCACAACTCAAAATAAGAAGAAACATTTGCAAACATCCATTAATAATTGGAACATGGAATGTATGAAATATGAATCTAAAAAAAATGGCAGATGTCAAAAGCAAAATGGAATGCTTGAAGATCGATCTCCTAGGCACTAGTGAGCTGAAATGGACTGGTATTGGCCATTTTGAATCAGGCAATTATATGGCCTACTATGCCAGGAATGACAAATTGAAGAGGAACAGTGTCACATTCATTGTCAAAAAGAACATTTCAAGATCTATCCTGAGTTACAACACTGTGAGTGATAGAATAATATCCATATGTACAAAGAAGACCAGTTAGCACAACTATTCTTTAAATTTACACACCAACCACTAATGCCAAAGATAAAGAAATTGAAGATTTTTGCCACTTCTGCAGTCTGAAATTGATCAAACATGGAATCAAAATACATTGATAATTATTGGTGATTAGAAGGCCAAAGTTGTAAACAAAGAAGAAGGATCAGTAGTTGGAAAATATGACCTTGGTGATAGATACAATGCCAGAGATGGCATGATAGAATTTTGCAAGACTAATGACCTATTCACTAGAAATATCTTTTGTCAACAACATAAATAGTGCCTACACAAGTGAACCCTGCCAGATGGAATACATAGGAATCAAAGCAACTTCATTTGTGAAAAGAGACAATGGAGAGGCTCAGTATCATTAGTCAGAATAAGGCCAATGGTGGACTGTAGAACAGACCATCAATTGCTCATATGCAAGTTTAGGTTGAAGCTGAAGAAAATTAAAACAAGTCTATGAGAGTCAAAGTATGACTTTGAGTATATCCTATCTGAATTTAGAGACCAAGTCAAGAATACATTTGACACATTGAACACTAATGATCAAAGACCAGACGAGTTGTGAGATGACATCAAAGATATCATACATGGAGAAAGCAAAAGGTCATTAAAAAGACAAGAAAGAAAGAAAAGATCAAAATAGATGTCAGAAGAGACTCTGAAACTTGCACTTGAATTAGAGTAGCTAAAGTGAAAGGAAGAAATGATGAAGTAAAAGAGCTGAACTGAAGATTTCAAAGGGTGGCTCAAGAAGACAAAGAAAAGTATTACAATGAAATGTGCAAGACCTGGAGTTAGAACACCAAAAGAGAGCATACTCAACATTTCTCAAGCTGAAAGAACTGAAGAAAAAATTCAAGTCTTGAGTTGCAATATTGAAGGAGTCTATAGGCAAAATACTGAACAATGTAGGAAGGATCAAAAGAAGATGGAAGGAATACACAGAGTCACTGTACTAAAAAGAATTGGTCCCATTCAACTATTTCAGGTAGTAGCATATGATCAAGAACCGATGGTATTGAAGGAAGAAGTCCAAGCTACACTGAACTCCTTGGCAAAAAACAAGGCTTCAGAAACTGACAGAATACCAATTGAGATGTTTCAATTAACGGATGCAATGCTGGAAGTGCTTACTCCTCTATGCCAAGAAATTTGGAAGATAGCTACCTGGTCAACTGACTGGAAGAGATCCAAATTTGTGTCCATTTCAAAGAAAGGTGTCCAACAGAATGTGGAAATTATTGAACAATATCGTTAATATCATAGGCAATAAAAATTTTGCTGAAGATAATTCTAAAACCGTTGCAGCAGTATATTGACAGGGAACAGTCAGAACTTCAAGCTGGATTCAGAAGAGGACATGGAATGAGGGATATTATTGCTGATGTTAGATGGATCTTGGCTGAAAGCAGAGAATACCAGAGAGATGTTTACCTGTGTTTTATTGACTATGCAAAAGCATTTGACTGTGTGGATCATGATAAATTATTGATAACATTGCAAAGAATGGGAATTCCAGAACACTTGATTGTGCTCATGAGGAACCTGTACGTAGACCAAGAGGCAGTCATTCGAACAGAACAAGGGGATACTGCGTTGTTTAAAATCAGGAAAGGTGTTCATCAGAGTTGTATCCTTTCACCATACTTATTCAATCTGTATGCTGAACAAATAATCTGAGAAGCTGGAGTATATGAAGAAGAATATGACATCAAGATTGGAGGAAGACTCGTTAACAAACTGTGATATGCAGGTGACACAACTTTGAAAGTGAAGAGGACTTGAAGCACTTACTAATGAAGATCAAAGACTACAGCCTTCTGTATGAATTGCATCTCAAGATAAAGAAAACAAAAATCCTCACAACTGGATCAATAAGCAACATCATGGTAAACATTCAAATCCTTGAATTTGTCAAGGATTTCATTTTACCTGGATCAGCAATCAACACCCATGGAAACTACGGTCAAGAAATCTAAGGAAGTATTTCATTGGGTAAATCTGCTGCAAAAGACCTCTTTAAAGTGTTAAAAAGCAAAGACATCATCTTGAGGACTAATATGTGCCTGACCCATGCCATGATATTTTCAGTCGGCTCATATGCATGTGAAAGCTGGACAATGAATAAGGAAGACCAAAGAAGAATTAATGCCTTTGAATTATGATGTTGGTGAAGAATAATGAATATACCACGGATTTCCAGAAACCGAACAAGTCTGTCTTGGAAGAAATACAGCCAGAATGCTTCTTGGAAGCCAGGTTGGTAAGGCTTTGTCTCACATAGTTTGGACATATTACCAGGAGGGACCAGTCCCTGGAGACGGTCATCATGCTAGGTAAAGTAGAGGGTCAATGAAAAAGAGGAAGACCCTCAACAGGATGGATTGACACAATGGCTGCAGCAACGGGATTAAACATAGCAACAATTGTGAGGATGACACAGGACCGAGCAGTGTTTTGTTGTGTTGTACACAGGGTTGCTGTGAGTCAGAACCGACTGCAAATCTCCTAACAACAACAACTAGCACAATCATTGTAAAGAATTTAGAACATACAAAAAACGAACATAAAAATAAGCCAGTTACAGATTCTGCCACTGTTAGGATTCGGTGTATGTGTGACTGGAATTTTCTCCCTTTGCTTTTCCCCTTTTGTCTTGCACTGAACACAGGTATAGTGATCCTGAGGTGACAAGCATGAGGACAAAAGCCAGCACATAATCATGGTGGAGTGGAAAGAGAAACAACCCGGATCTTGGATGACTTTGTTGAGTTGTTGCCGGTCCTGAACTGCCTACCCCCAGACCCCCAGTTACAGGTAAGGGTTAAAAATACACTTATTACCTAAAATCAGAATACATATCCCAGTGATCCCTATTCAAGGTTTACTTGGCTTCTAAGTTGTTGGGTAAGCCATATAAACCCCCTATTTATTTAAGCAACTGTTAGTTGGGTTTTCCACTACTTTCAGTTCATGAAGGCATTCCTATGTGATACTAAATCTCATGTTAATATTTCCTGAAAGATTAGTTAACTGCTCCCAAACAATTTATTGAGTAATCCACAAAATCCCTGATTTTAAATGTGCTTGTATCATGTACTAACTCCTGTGTACACATGGGCCTGTTCTAATTATCATTCTTTTCTTTCATCTCTCTGTTTACTACCATGCCGCTACTGCACTGTTTTAATTGTTGTGATACTGATGCTTTCTTCTTCCTTCCTCTTTAACCCCATGGTTTTGTGGTTATGTCCTTGGATTTTTATTTGTGTTTTATTGTCATACTATTATTTTTGTTTTGTGTTGTTTTTATTTCAAGAATTACAACTATGCAGGCTGTTTGGTAACCACAATTGCTAGTCATTTGGTTTTCATTCTATATTTGAATGGGTTCAATACTCATGACTTGTCCTCTCCTAATACTTATCCAAGGAGCCCTGTTGGTGCAGTGGTTAAAGTGCTCAGCTGCTAACCAAAATGTCAGCAGTTTGAACCCACTAGCTGCTCCATGGGAGAAAGATGTGGCAGTCTGCTTCTGTAAAGATTACAGCCTTGGAAACCCTATGGGGCAGTTCTACTCTATCCTATAGGGTTTCTATGAGTTGGTTTTTATGACTTATCCATTTGTGTGTTACTTTGAATGACGTATTTTTGAGGGGTGTGAGGGTTAGCAGTATTATTTTTTAAAGTAGATTTTCCAGGAAGGATGTGTGGGTGATATTTTCCTGAGTCCTTGTATATTTTGGAATTTTTCTGCTCCTGAGAACAGAATTACAACCTGGTTAAATATAGAATTCTCGATTCATACATTTTTGTTCCATCAGAATTCTTAAGATATTGCTTCATTGTCTTCTAATGTTTAACACTATTGAGGCGTTGTCTCTGGCCAGCTTGACTTTTTTGGGGGAGGGAGGGTTGTGGGGGGTTGAGGGGGGTGACATGTTTCTGCATTTTCTTTCTGTATGCTGGTAGGAGAGTTTTATCTTTGACATTTAAGAGCTTCCATAGAATAAGTCTAGGTATGTTTCTGAATTTTCCTGGAACACTGTGATTTTTTTCAGTGGATAAATCTATGTCTTCCTCTATTTCAGGAAAGTTTTCTTCTATTTTAATTTTAGGAAGCTTCTTATTCTCTCTTTTTCTATTTTCTTATTCAGGCATACAAAATACGTTGTTTTCTATTTTGATATTCTCCATATATATTATTCTCCTTCTAGCCACATTTCCTTTTTTTTTTTCCTTCTGTTTTCCCACTTTTTGTGTGTGTAACTTTTGAAATCTTTATTTGATTTTCTATTGTATTGATTTTCATCTTTGGTTTTAAAATTGGCAATGTTATTGCTTTGCTCCTTAATTTACTTATTCATCTTTATCAATTTTCTTTTCATGCTATTTTTAAATTTTATCAGTCCTTTTTCACAAAGTCCAGATTTTAAACAGTTTTCTTTAGGTAGTGAAGTAGTTCCATGTTTGGTAGTGTACACATTCTGAAGATTTCATCTATCTTTTGCATGCAATAGTAATTTTCTTATTTAGGTATTATTATTACCACTTTTTGCTGTAGAATTTTTTCATAGGCCTTATGCTGATTTTTTTTTTCTTTATTCTTACAAGCTGTTAGACTTTTTTCCTCTTGTCCTGCTATTTTCCCCAATTTTAATGTAGGAGGAATTTTTTGAATCCATTCTCTGTTTACCAGGACTTCATTTGGACTCAACCTTAGCTCTAGTGCTGAAGAATTGGCTATTTATGATACGCATTCCCTTTATAACTCTACGGTTTCTAAAGGAAGTAGAGAGAAGTTGAGGTTCAGGATAGTCACAAGCAGCATTGTTCTGTGTCTTCTCTTTGAATTTAATGAACTTACTGAGCCTGGGCCAGGTCCCGTGGCTTGAGACGTACCCTTTGGATTTTGGTTTATTCTCCCATTTCAGTAAGAATTTGAGCTACAGCGGATCATTAGAGGCCTGTGAACATTTAATATTGTGGTTAAACTATATTTTTCTTTATACTGTTACCTGTTTTAGCTGCAAAGTAAGCTTGTCTTCATATCTCTCCTTTCCTGGTTAACAAGCTTCATGAGAGAGAAAAAAATGTAATAAAAGAGAGAAATGATGGATACCAGTTGCAACTCCAAGTCCAGCTGCAGCAGTGAGGCTCTAGTTAGTCCCACTAACCTTTCTCTTTAAGGGTTGGCTTTACTACAAATTCTAGATTCCCCTTACTCGTAGTGTAGTACTCAGTCACCAGGATTGTCCTTAATGATCCCTACTTCCTGGTATTCATACCCTTTTGTAGTCATCTCCCACATTGTACCAGATTAGGTCTGTGTGACCAATAGCACACAGCAGAAGTAATTATGTGTCAACCTTTCAAGTCTCCTATCTTGGTCTCTCTCTCATCACTCACTTTGGGAAAACCCAGCTGCCATGTTAAGAGAATATTCAGTTGCCTTATTGAGAGACCCATATGGCAAGTAATGTGGACCTTCAGTCAACAGACAGCAAGAAACTGAGGCCTGCCAAGAACCATGAGAGTGAGCTTGGAAGATTTTCTAGCCTTGAGATGACTGTGGTCCCTAGCAACAGCTTGACTGCAATCTTGTGAGAGACTGATCCAGAAATGCCCAGATAAGCCAACAGTAGATACATGACCCTTAGAAACTTCAGGAGAAAATAAATATTTGTTGCTCCAAGTTGCTAAGTTTTAGGGTATTTTCTTATGCAAAGTAGATAACTAAGACACTCAGCTAGCAACTCTGCTGGTCTAAGTTGCTGCTCAATATACCCATTGCCGTCGAATCAATTCCGACTCATAGCAACCTTATAGGAGAGAGTAGAACTGCCCCATGGGGTTTCCAAGGCTGTAAATATTTATGGAAGCAGAATGCCACATCTTTCTCCTGTGGAGCCACTAGTGGGTTCGAACTGTGAACCTTTTGGTTAGCAGCGCCGCACGATATAATAGCTGTTAATTAGGGTGTGTTCTGCATCCTGTGAGATTACATTCCATTCTCTGTTCCAGTGCTTCGTTATATGTTCAATACACTGTTTCATTTCTAATTTAGACTAGCAAATTCTGGTTAGTGCAATATATGACATGATCTGTGAATCCCATGGTCATGTGCATACTCCCACATCTCCTTTGCTAAAAGGAAGACGCCTTGGTCTGGTGCAATGTTGTGCAGGATTCTCTGGTGGTATGTCAGGTGCTTTGTAAATTCTAGAATTGTGGTGCTGGCTGATGCTCTATGAACATGAACAGCAGACCCATACCTGGAATATGTGTTGATTTCAGTTTTCTGTTGATGCTGTAACACATTGTCACATACTTGTTAGGTGCTGTCTAGTCAGTTCTGACTCACAGAGACCCCATGTACAAGAGAATGAAACACTGCTTGGTCCTGTGCCATCCTCACGATCATTGCTATGCTTGAGCCCATTGTTGCAGCCACTGTGTCAATCCATCTCATTGAGGGTCTTCCTCTTTCTCGCTGACCATCTACTATACCAAGGATGATGTCCTTCTCCAGGGACCGTTCCCTCTTGACAACATGTCCAAAGTTTATGAGACATAGTCTCGCCATCCTTGATTCTGAGGAGAATTCTGGCTGTATTTCTTAAGTGCCACACACTCAATGGCTTAAAAAATCACAAATTTCCTATCTTACAGTTCTGGAGGTCAGAGGTCCAAAATATTTTTTACTGGGCTAAAATCAGTGTTGGCAGGACTGTCTTCCTTCTGGAGGCTCTAGGGGAGACTCTGTTTCCTTGTTTTTGTTTTTGTTTTTTAATTGTACTTTAGGTGAAGGTTTATAGAACAAATAGTTTCTCATTACACAGTCAGTACACAGATTGTTTTATGACATTGGTTAACAACCCCACAACATGTCAACAGTCTCCCTCCTTGACCTTGGAGGACCTTTCTTCTTTTCTGGTGAAAATATACATAGACAAGATACAGCATTTCAAAAATTTCTACAAGTACAATTCAGTGACATCGATTACGTTCTTCCAGTTGTGCTGCTATTCTCACTATCCTCTTCCAAATTATTCCATCACCATTATCTTCGCTGACTGCCCCCTAGGCTTCACATCAAACCTTTTGAATTACTGTTGTCAATCTGATCTCACATAGATAATTCTTCTTTTCTGAATTTTAGATGAAGGTTTACAGAACAGAATAGTTTCTAATTAAACAGTTAGTACACATATTGCCCTATGAAAACGGTTAACAACCCCGCAACACATCAACATTGCCCCTTCTCAACCTTGGGTTCCCTATCACCAGTTTTCCTGTACACTCCTGCCTTCTAGTCCGTGTCCCTGGACTGCTGTGCCTCATTAGTCCTGTTTTGCTTTATGAGGCTGTCCAATCCCTGGCTGAATGGTGAACCTCGGAAGTGACTTCACCACTGAGCTAAAAGAGTGTCTGGCAGCCATTCTCTCAGGGTTTCTCCAGTCTCTGTCAGGCCAGTAAATCTGGTCTTTTTTTTTGTGTTAGAATTTTGTTCTGAATCCTTCTACAGCTCTGTCTAGGACCCTCTGTTGTGACCCCGGTCAGAGCAGTCAGTGGTGGTAGCCGGGCACCATCTAGCTGTACTGGACTCACTCTGGTGGAGGCCGTGATAGCTGTGGTCCATTAGCCTCTTGGACTAATCTTTTCCTTGTATCCTTTTCTCTTCATAGTCCCTTGCTCCCAAAGGGGTGAGACCAGTGCAGTATCTTAGATGGCTGCTCACAGGCTTTTAAGACCCCAGACGCTACTCACCAAGGTAGAATGTAGAACATTGTCATTATAGACTGTGTTATGCCAATTGAGCTAGATATTCCCCAAGAGCATGGTTCCCACAGCCCTCCACCCATAAATTCAGTCCCTTAGGGACTTTGGATGTGTCTATGGAGCTTCCGTGACCTTCCCTTGTACAAGTTGTACTGGCTTCCCTAGTTTTGTGTACTGTCTTACCCTTCACCAAACTTTTCACTTATCTATTGTCTATTTAGTATTTCCCTCCCATCCCTTGTAACCAACAAAGATGGTTACTTTTTGTGTGTAAACCTTTTCATGAGTTTTTACAGTAGAGGTCTCATACAATATTTGTCCTTTTGTGATTAACTTACTTCACTCGGCATAATGTCCTCCAGTTTCATCCATATTATGAGATGCTTCACAGATTCATCACTGTTCTTTATTGTTGCATAATACTGCATTGTGTGTATGTACCCTAGTTTGTTTATCCATTCATCTGTTGATGGGCATCTAGGTTGTTTCCATCTTTTTACTATTGTGAACAATGCTGCCATGAACATTGGTGTGCATATGTCTATTTCTGTGATGGCTCTTATTTCTCTAGGATATATTCCTAGGGGTGGGATTGCTGGATGGTATGGTATTTCTATTTCTAGCTTTCTAAGGAAGCGCCATATCATTTTCCATAATGGTTGTATCATTACGCATTCTCACCAGCAGTGCATAAGAGTTCTGATCTCCCCACAGCCTCTCCAACATTTGTTATTTCCAGTGTTTTTGATTCGTGCCAGTAATGCCGGGGTGAGATGGTGTCTCATTGAGGTTTTAATTTGCATTTCTCTAATGACTAGTGATCACGAGCATTTCCTCATGTGTTTATTGGCCACTTGAATGTCTTCTTTGGTGAAGTGTCTGTTCATTTCCTTTGCCCATTTAATTGGATTATTTGTCTTTTTGTTGTAGAGGTATTGAATTTTCTTGTAGATTATAGAGATTAGACCTTTGTCTGACTTGTAATGTCCAAAATTTTTTTCCCAGTCTGTAGCTTCTCTTTTTGCTCTTTTGGTGAAGTTTTTTTGAAGAGCGTAGGTGGTTGATTTTTAGAAGATCCCAGTTATCTAGCTTATCTTCTGGAGTTTATGTGTGGTTGGTTTTGGTTTGTATCCTGTTAGTGACGTGTATTAGGGCCTCCAGCATTGATCCTATTTTTTCTTCTATGAACTTTATAGTTTTTGGCTTTATATTTAGGTCTTTGATCCATTTAGAAATTAGTTTTTGTATATGGTGTGAAGTATGGGTCCTGTTTCTTTTTTTGCAGATGGACATCCAGTTTTGCCAGCACCATTTGTTAAAAAGACTGTCTTTTCCCCATTTGATGGACTTTGGGCCCTTGTCAAAGATCGGGTGACTGTAGGTGGATGGATTTACATCCAGGTTCTCAATCTGTTCCATTGGTCAATGTATCTGTCATTGTACTACCACCAGGCTGTTTTGACTACCGTAGCTGTATAGTAGGTTCTGAGGTCAGGTAGTGTGAGTCCTCCTGCTTATATTCTTCTTCTTCAACAGTGCTTTACTTTTCGGAGCTTCTTCCCTTTCCATATAAAGCTAATGATTAGTTTTTCCATCTTTTTAAAGAATGTTGTTGGTATTTGGATCGGGATTGCATTGTATTTGTAAATTGCTTTGGGTAGAATTGTCATTTTCACTATGTTAAGTCTATCTATCCTTGAGCATGGTATGTTTTTCCATTTATGTAGATCCCTTTGAGTTTCTTGGAGTAGTGTTTTGTAGTTTTCTTTGTATAGGTCTTTTACATCCCTGGTTAGATTTATTCCTAAGTATTTTAATTTTTAGGAGCTATTATAAATGATACTGTTTTCCTGATTTCCTTTTCATCATTCTCTTTCTTGGTGTATAGGAATGCAACAGATTTTTGTATGTTTATCTTGTATCCTGCTGCTCTGCTGAATCTTTCTATTAGTTCTAGTAGTTTTCTCGTGGAGTCTTTAGGGTTTTCTATGTGTAGTATCATATCATCCGCAAACAGGACAGTTTAACTTCTTCATTATCAATTTGGATGCCCTTTATTTCTTTTTCTTGCCTTATTGCTCTAGCTAGGACTCTCAGCACAATGTTAAATAGGAGTGCTGATAAAGAGCATCCTTGTCTTGTTCCTGTTCTCAAGGGGAATGTTTTCAGCCTCTCTCCATTAAGAATGATGTTGGCTGTTGGTTTTGCATAGATGCCCTTTATCATGTCGAGAAATTTCCCTTCTATACCTATTTTATTGAGAGTTTTTGTCAGGAATGGGTGCTGGACTTTGTCGAATGCCTTTTCTGCATCAATGAGATCATCATCTGATTCTTTTCTTTCCTTTTATTTATGTGGTGGATTACGTTGATTGATTTTCTAATGTTGAACCATCCTTGCATACCTGGTATGAATCCTACTTGGTCGTGGTGTATTATTTTTTTTGATATGATGCTGTATTCTATTGGCTAGAATCTTCTTTTTTTGTGGAGTCTTTGCTTGGTTTTGGTATCAGGGTTATGCTGGCTTCATAGAATGAATTCAGAAGTGTTGCTTCCTTTTCTATGTTCTGAAATAGATTGAGTAGTACTGGTACAAGCTCTTCTCTGAACGTTTGGTAGAATTCTCCAGTGAAGCCATCTGGGCCAGGGCTTTTTTTTGTTGCGAGTTTTTTATATTATTATTATTACCTTTTCTATCTCTTCTCTTGTTATGAGTCTGTTCTGATTTTCAACATCACTTTGTTGTAGTTTGGGTAGGTAGTGTGTTTCTAGAAATTTATCCATTTTCTCTAGGTTTTCAAATTTGTTGGAGTATAGTTTTTCATAATACTCTGTTATGATCCTTTTTATTTCAGTTGGGTCTGTTGTAATGTCCCTCATTTCATTTCTTATTTGGGGTATTTGCATCCTCCCTGTTTTTCTTTTGTTAGTCTGGAGAGTGGTTTGTCGATTTTGTTGATTCTTTCAAAGAACCAAGTTTTGGTTTTGTTGAGTCTTTCTATTGCTTTTCTATTCTCTGTTTCATCTTTTTCTGCTCTGATCTTTATTATCTCCTTTCTTCTGGTGGCTGTGAGCTTTTTTTTTTGCTGTTCTTTTTCTATTTGTTCGAATTGTGTAGTTGATTTTGTCACTTTGTTCTTTTTTGCTGTGTGCATCTATTGCTATAAATTGTCCTCTGAGGATTGCCTTTACTGTGTTCCAAAGGATTTTGTATGATGTGTTTTGATTCTCGTTTGATTCTAGGAATTTTTTGATTCCATCTCTGATTTCTTCTATTGCCCAGTGGTTTGTAAGCAGGGTGTTATTCAGTTTCCATGTAATTGATTTTTTTTCCTTGCTCTTTCTGTTGTTAATTTCTACCTTGATGGCATTGTGGTCAGAGAGAATACTTTGTATTATCTCAACGTTTTGGATCTTGTTGAGGATTTCTCTCTGGCCTAAGATGTGGTCTATTATGGAGAATGTCCCATGTGCATTGGAAAAGAATGTGTACTTTGCAGCTGTAGGGTGGCGTGTTCTATATATGTCTATGAGGTCAAGTTGGCTGATTGTGCCCTTTAGGTCTTCTGTATCTTTGTTGAGTTTCTTTTTAGATGTTCTTTCCATTACTGACAGAGGTGTGTTGAAGTCTCCTACTTTTATTGTGGAACTGTCAATTTCTCTTTTCAGTGCTGTTAGTTAGCTTTATGTATTTTGGAGCCCCGTCACTGGGTGCGTAGATGTTTATTACGGTTATGTCTTCATGATGGATCATCCCCTTAATCATTATATAGTTTCCTTCTTTGTCTTTTACGGTGGATTTTGTTTTAAAGTCTATTTTATCTGAGATTAGTATTGCCACTCCTGCTATTTTTTGGTAGTTGTTTGCTTAACATATTTTTTCCAACCTTTGATTTTTAATAAATTTATGTGTTTGTTTCTAAGATGTGTCTCTTGTAGACAGCATATTGATGGATCCGGTTTTTTTTTTTTTTTTTAATCCATTCTGTCACTCTCCATCTCTTTAAGGGTGCATTTAGGCCATTTACATTCAGTGTAATTATTGATAGGTGTGAGTTTATCACTGTCATTTTGTAGTGCTTTTTTTGTGGTGCTGACATTTTCTTTGTTACTCTTACTCTCCTGTGCTGAATTCCTTTTGTTGCTGGATTTTTTTTTAATTCTTTTGTTTTTGTAGGTTTTGTTTTTACTGAAACTTTCTGTTTTTCCTCTTTATTTTGATAAGTAGGTTTGTTAACTTTCTTTGTGGTTACCGTGAAATTTACCCTTATCTTTCTAAGTTTGAAACAGGCTATTATTACTTGGTATCGCCTTGCCTTCCTCTCCATTAGAAGGTTATATACCTACACCATTCATTCCTTCTTTTATTGTTCTGATGTTGTTGTTATTTACAGATTAATTGCTCTGATTCCCTGTTGTATTTCTTTTGGTTTTGGATAGTCCTTGAAAGTTCATTTCCTAGATTGGTATCTGGCTGGTACAATCCTGCGTCTTAGATTCAGCCTTTGAGCTGATGTTGTTTGTTCTCAGATTGAAGGACTCCCTTTAATAAGTCTTGTACGTTTAGTTCGGTTTTTACATAGTCCCTTAATTTTTTTTTTACCTGGAAATAACCTTATTTAACGATCATATGTGAACAAGAGTTTTGCAGGATATATTATTCTTGGCTGGCAATTTTCTTCTTTCAAGGTTTTATATATTTCATCCCATTGCCTTCTTGCCCGCATGGTTTCTGCCAAATCCTCTAAGTTTAGTCTTATTGTTTCTCCTCTGTATGTAACTTTTTGTTTTTCTTGAGCTCCTCTCAGGGTTCTTTGTCTTTGTTTTTGGCAAATGTGATTATGATATGCCTTAGTGATTTTCTTTTGGGGTGTATCCTGTATGGGGTTCGTCGAGCATCCTGGATGGTCAGCTTTTCATCTTTCCTGATATTGGGGAAGTTTTCTGTCAGCAGTTCTTCAATGGTCCTGTCTGTGTTTTCTGTTTTCTCCCCCTGTTCTGGAACTCCAACCACTCACAGATTTTTGCTTTTGATTGTATCCCATATAATTCTCAAGGTCTCTCCATTTTTCTTCATTCTTTTTTCTGAGTTTTCCTCAGACAGAGTTGTATCCACGTGTTTGTCTTCAATTTTGCTGCTCCTGTCTTCCACCATTTCAAACCTGGCTCCTCAGCCCTTCTATGGCACTGTCCATTTCTGAAATCTTGTTCTTTATCTTTTGGATTTCTAATTGTTTTTGTATAATTTCTAGTTGTGAATTTATTTTGCCATTTTGTTCCTGTATTAATTTCCTGAATTCTTCCTTTTTTTTTGTCTGTATTTTCTAAGAATTTGTCTGCCTTTTCCATGAATTTATCTATTTTTCTTCATTTGTGTCTCCTTTTTGCTTCAACTCTTGGATAATTCTTTGTATTAGATATTTGAATTCCTTATCAGTTAGTTCTAGTGCCTTTTCATCTACTGGAAAGTCATCTGGTGTTTTGTTTTGGACACCTACTGGAACCATCCTGTCCTGTTTTTGTAAATTTAAAAAAAAAAAAATTTTATTGTACTTCAGGTGAAGGCTTACAGAACAAATAGTTTCTCATGAAACAGAAGTACACATGTTGTTTTATGACATTGGTTAACAACCCCACAACATATTAACCCTCTAACTTCTCAACCTTTTTTTTTTTTTTTATATATATATTTTATTGTACTTCAGGTGAAGGCTTACAGAACAAATGGTTTCTCATGAAACAGTAGTACACATGTTGTTTTATGACATTGGTTAACAACCTCACAACATATTAACCCTCTAACTTCTCAACCTTTTTTTTTTTTGGTGAAAATACACATAGCCTAAGATACACCGTTTCAAAAATTTCTACATACACAGTTCAGTGACATTGACTATGCTCTTACAATTGTGCTGTTATTCTCACTTAAGATGAAGGCTTACAGAACAAAATAGTTTCTCATTTAACAGTTACTACAAATTTTGCTCTATGACAATGGTTAACAATCTCACAACACATCAACAATATCCTTACTCAACCTTGGGTTCCCTATCACCAGCTTCCTTGTCCCCTTCTCCCTTCTGGCCCTTGTCACTGGACTCCTGTACTCGTTAGTCTCATTTGGTTTCACGGGGCTGTCCACTCCCAGGCTGAACAGTGAACCTCGGAGGTAACTTTACCACTGAGCTAAAAGGGTGTCTGGGGGCCATACTCTTGAGGTTTCTCCAGTCTCCTTTAGGCCAGTAAATCTGGTCTCCTTTTTGTGAGTTAGAATTATGCTCTACATCCTTCTCCAGCTCTGTCCAGAACCCTCTGTTGTGATCCTGGTCAGAACAGTCAGTGGCGGTAGCCAGGCACCGTGTAGCTGCACTGGACTCAGTCCGATGGAGGCCTTGGTAGCTGTGGACAGTTAGTCCTTCAGACTAATCTTTTCCTTGTATCCTGTTCTCTTCATTCTCCCTTGCTCCCGAAGGGATGAGACCAGTGGAGTATCTTAGATGACCACTCACAGGCTTTTAAGACCCCAGACACTACTCACCAAGGTAGAATGTAGCGCATTGTCTTTATAAGCTGTGTCGTGCCAGTTGAGCTAGATGTTCCTCGAGACCATGGTCCCCACAACCCTCTGCCCAGCAATTCAGTCCCTCAGGGAGTTTGGATGTGTTTATGGGGCTTCCATGACCTTTCCTTGTACAGGTTATGCTAGTTTCCCCTGTATTGTGTACTGACTCACCGTTCACCCAAGATACCACTTATCTATTGCCTATTTAGTATTTCCCCCCCATCCCTTCCATCCCTGGTAACCAACAAAGATTGTTACATTTTTTGTGTGAACTTTTTCATGGGTTTTTACAATAGAGGTCTCATACAATATTTTGTGATTGACTTATTTCACTCAGCCTAATGTCCTGCAGTTTCATCCATGTTATGAGATGCTTCACAGATTCATTGTTGTTCTTTCTCGTTGCATAGTACTCCATTGTGTGTATGTACCATAGTTTGTTTATCCATTCATCTGTTGATGGGCATCTAGGTTGTTCCCATCATTTTGCTATTGTGAACAATGCTGCCATGAACATAGGTGTGCATATGTCTATTCAAGTGACGACTCTCATTTCTCTAGGATATATTCCTAGGAGTGGGATTTTTGGATCGAATGGTATGTCTATTTCTAGCTTTCTAAGGAAGCGCCATATCATTTTCCAAAATGGTTGTATCATTTTGCATTCCCACCAGCAGTGCATAAGAGTTCCGATCTCCCTGAAGCCCCTCCAACATTTGTTATTTGCAGTGTTTTTGATTCGTGCCAGTAATGCCGGGGTGAGATGGTATCTCATTGTGGTTTTAATTTGCTTTTCTCTAATGGCTAGTGATCTCGAGCATTTCCTCTTGTGTCTGTTGGCTATTTGAATGTCTTCTTTGGTGAAGTGTCTGTTCATTTCCTTTGTAAATGTTTTGATATTGTCTGCCATCTTCAGGGCATTCACTAGTTATTTTCCTCATTTATTGATTGTAGATTTGTTTGTTTTGTCCTGCTTTTTTGTTTTATTTGGCTATGTCTGAGCAGGTGGAGTGTGTTGTTCTTTGTTGTTTACTTGTCTTTGGGCATGATACTTTTTGCTTCCTTCTCCAATTGGCAGGGTCAGTCACTCAGATATGGTACAGCAGGGAAGGTCTAGCTGAAGAGGAGTTGCTGGGATGAGTTGTTTGTGGCACTTACTACAGCCACCAACATGGGCTGGTAATCAGTGCAGGGCAGGTTCTGGTAGGCCATACCTGGGCTGCTTGTTGGTGTGATGTTCAGTGCACGGTGCAGGTAGGCAGGATGGAAGGGGAGATTGTGATGTGTGGAGCTATGATGGGTATGGGAGATAGGAGAGAATAACAGGAGCCAAAAACGTACAAACAAAAAAGCGTGCTAGGGAAGCTTGCCGTTGGAGTGGAGAGATGAGAGACTATGTAGAAAGACAAAAAAGGAGAAGAAAAAAAAAGGAAAAGAAAAAAATGAATAAATAAAAATTAGAAAGAAAGAAGAAAAGAAAAGCTTCCAGGGATCCCTCTGGTGCTGCGAGGTCTGGGGAAGTTGCTTCCAGGCCGTGAAGTATAGCCTGGCTAGAATGGGTAGAGATGTCACTCAGCACCAGGTATTTAGGGGACAGGAAGAGAAGGAAAGTATTTATAGATGAGAAACTGAGTAATGAAGAAAGACAAAAAGGGGAAAAGAGGGAAAAGAAAACAAAACAAATAAAACAAAAATAACAAGACAAACCCCCAAAGAAAAACAGAAAAAATAAACCCCCCCCCCAGAAAAACAAGAAAAAAGAAATGTCCTAGGGGATCCCTCTGCACGTCTGCACAAACTGAGGGGGCAGGTCCCAAGCCTTGCAGTACCACCTGGCTAGAACAGTCTCCCAATTTGAGGAAAAAAAATAAAACCAACAAACAAACTCTTCAAAACAAACAAAAACAAAGCCCTGGGATCCCACCAGTGTGGCAGCATGGGCCAGGAAGCAGTTTCACATTAAGCAGTGTTTCACAGCCTTTCAGGAAGAAGCAAAGATGGTGCATGAAGTGAGGTATTTGAGAGAAAGAAGGGGGAGGTGGTGAGAGGTAAAGAAGAAATCTAAAGAAGCGGAAAAAAGTAACACCAGCAGCCAACAAATGGCACTTAGGGAGCCAGCCAGTGCGGGCGGGTAGAATCCAAGTGACACCGGGGTGAAGGTGGTGCTTCCCGGCTAAGAGACCGGCTGCAGGGAGCAGAGCAGGCTGATTAGGGGTGAAGAAGGGTGGGGGTTGGGAAAGCATATATTGCTGGTTATGGTTGTTCTGTCTCCTGCTGGAAGGTCCGTGAAGCTGCTTCTCTTACCCCCTGTTGGCTGATCTCTGATAGGAGTCCAAGATAGCAGATCCATGCTGCATTAGCTGATAGGGGACGTTTGCATGTATCTCTCCTCGCTCTCTGTTCTCTGTCAGTTTCTTATTCCATTTGGTGCTTGGCTGAGTTCTTTATCTCTTCATTTGATGCTTAGGGTTTCAGGATTGCCATTTTCTCTGTTTGGCTTAGTATTTTGGATCTTTGGAGGGACAGTATGGTGCTTCTGCCTATAGCGCCATGTTGCCCAGAAGTCCTCTGTATCCTTGTTTTTTTTTCATCTTCTAGAGTTTTCATACCTTCTTTGGCTCATGGCCCCACATCACTCCAACCTCTGTTTCTGCCATCACATCTTCTTTGACTCTGACACTCCTGGCTCCCTTTTTCACTTATAAGGACTCTTGTGATTACACTTGCTCCATTTTGATAATCCAGGATAATTACCCCATCTCAAGATTCTTAACTTAATTACATTTTCAAAGTCCCTTTTGCAGTGTAAGGTAACATATTCACAGGTTATGGAGATTAGGATGTGGACATCTCTGGGGCCATTATTCTGCCTACCAAATTAGTAAAGATAAATTATTGTTCCTTTTAGGACAGAAAGTATCCAATGAAATCAACTCACCACAAAGTGGCTGGCTGATCTCCTCAGTTTGAAGACCTAGAATTTGTCTCTGTTGTTGGCAGGTTGGACCCTCATCAGTATTAGTAGTTAGATCAAACTTTCTGAGTGAGAGCTCATATTATTGGGAGTGTGCATAACTTCTGTATTAGCCAGGGTTCAATCAGAGAAGCAGAACCACTAGGAGGTATGTTTAATTGTGTGTGCGTGTTTCCATATATGTCCATATATGTGTTTCCATATTTGCTGGAGTATTGATCTTATGCAATTGTGGAAGCTGATTAAACACTTTGAAATCTACTGTTTTTCTCACTGATGTTGGAGTTTGAGTCTGCAGAGCAGGCAATCAGAAAGAGAAGATGGATATAAAGTGGGAGAGAGATAAAAAGTATGGGAGAGATCAAGAACAAGGACAGGCTGGAGGACAGACTAAAACCCATGTCAGTTCTCACTGCCTTCAGCCTTGATGATGTGAGTGCCCCATAGGAGAAGCTGTTGTCCTTTGTAATGAAGCTAAATACAACCTGGCCCAGGAGTTGGGTAAGCTGAAGAAAGATCCAGAGGAAGGTGGAGCAGCTGTAGGCCCAGCTGCTGTCCCATACCAGTGAGGTGAGCCAGGAGATAGGTGACAACATGTATGACCTATAAAAGCTACTGCTTCATTGCAGCTCTGCACACCTCATGCAAATTTGTCTCGTGTGGCACACCCTAACAGGAAACAAACAGGGAGGGGAATTCTTGGAAATGTAGTTCATCCTAACCAGGTTGACACATTACAAAGCTATCATAGCTTCCATCTCTGCCATACTGGTTGCTCTGGTCATATGACCCTGTGCCAGCTTTGGAATAGCTTGTGATAGTGGCTGACTGATGTCAACTGGTCACATCGCTTTGTCTATTCCATGTCTCTTCCATGCTCTCTGATGGACATTAACATGAGATACAAATGTTTTCATACTTCTTGCAGATTCCTGTATGCCCCAAAACACGTATCTTCCCCAAACTGCCTTGTCCCTGATCTTCCATTTTTCTTTCCAAGTCATTTGCCATTACACGAGTCCATATTTATTTTTACTTCATGCCACTTTTCTTTCTGCACAAACTGAATAACCAGGTGCACCACCTGAAGCTCCACCTGTTGGGAGGATTTTCTCTCACTGCTGTTTTTCAAAACCATCCTTAAATGCGACTGTTGTGCAGTTGTGGTCCATGTTTGACTTGCATCTGTCTTTAGCAGGCACCCATTTTGGACTGTATCCAGTAGTGAGATTCAGTTGAGTTCCATCACTTGCTATCACTCCTAGAGACTGAATAGTTCATTCTCAGAGGGGACCTGGATGGTGTACCACAGCGTCCATCACTCACATCATAGCTTTACCTTATTCTCTTACCATTTTGACCTTTCCTTCTTTGAGATTCTCCCATTGTCCATAGACTTAGTCCTTCCTCATACCTATCTGTGTTATACTCTGACTCTTAATCAGTTCCTGTCTTCTAGCTATTATGAGTTTATGTCACTTCTCATATAGAAAAATCCAGTTATTTTCCAGACTTGAGGTTCTTATTTTGTCCCTAAAATTGATTTGGAGTCTTTCTCTTGTGCTTATTGCTGTGACCCTGGGTAGAAACATCTTCTGTACTGTGCCTGATTTCTAAGATACTACTCTCAGCACACATTCCTCAGGTATACTCCACACCTCTGTGTAAGACTTGTTGTTGTTAGGTGCCATAGGGTCAATTCTGGTTCATAGTGACCCTATGTACAACAAAATGAAACACTGCCCAGTCCAACCCAACCTCACAATCGTTGTTATTCTTGAGCCCATTGTTGCAGCCACTGTGCCAATCCATCTCATTGATGGTCTTCCTCTTTTTTGCTGACCCTCTATTTTACCATTTTCTTCCTTTCACTTTAGCTACTTGACATTCGAGAAAGAAAAAATGATGAAGTAAAAGAGTTGAAAAAAAGATTCCAAAGGGCGGCTCGAGAAGATCACGTAAAGTATTACAATGGCATGTGCAAAGACCTGGAGATAGAAAACTAAAAGAGAAGAACACGCTCGACATTTCTCAAGCTGAGAACTGAAGAGAAAATTCAAGCCTAGAGTTGCAGTATTGAAGGATTCTATGGGGAAATAGTAAACGATGCAGGAAGCATCAAAAGTAGATGGAAAGGATACACAGAGTCACTGTACCAAAAAGAATTGGTTGATGTTCAACCATTTCAGGAGGTAGCATATGATCAAGAACTGATGATATTGAAGGAAGAAGTCCAAGCTGCCCTGAAGGCATTGGTGAAAAACAAGGCTCCAGGAATTGATGGAATACCAGTTAAGATATTTCAACAAATGGATGCAGTGCTAGAAGTCCTCACTCATCTATGCCAAGAAATTTGGAAGACAGCTACCTGGCCAACTGACTGGAAGATATCCATATTTATGCCTATTTCCAATAAAAGTGATCCCTTGTCTTATATCTATTAATGTACTTATCCTTCCTGTTTTGCAAGCTCCTCAAGGGTCAGGGCTAATTGTTATATCCTTATAGTATTTTCTGCGTGGCCAATGTTCAATAAATATGTAGTGCATCTTGGCAAGCCATACTCACTAAATTTAAAAATTCAGATTATTTTAGGGTAGGACCAATGGATGGTTCAAATCAGGTAGAATATTTAAAAATTTCAAGATTTATGTGATGATCACAGGGGAATACACAACTTTGGTTGACATGGAAGTAGATGATAAAGAAAAGTCAGGAGTAGCTTTTTAATCATTCATTTTTAAAATATTAACTAAATATCTACTTTGTACCAGGTTCTTTCCTGAGTATTACAAAATGCCTTAATAGATGCCTGGTAATATTAATAAAAAAATTAGTAATATTTAAAAATTAGTGGAATACAAGAGAGTGTTAAGATTTATGATAATTTACTCAATTGGTAATTTTATAATTATGTATATTTTTAGCAATTCTCATTAAAAGTATGCCTGACTTATTCCAACAGATACCAAGATGGTAACAAAAGTATGAAATTTTTCTCACTATATATAGTTGACACTAATTTCAGTATAGTTAAGGATTTTTCTATGTTCACAGAAATGTATCATAATTTACAAATGGACTATCTAGATTTAGTGTTGTTTTTCAGACTTAGCAGAGACAGAGAAGCCAAATACTGGATAAAAAAATGCTATTGGAATATACATGATGGCATTTTAATTTTACTGTTACAATTCTTGCTTTATAAATTATGGATTCTTTTATTCATTTGATAAAAACTAATTCCTGGGGCTATTAATGTTCTTTTACAGCAAATAAGGGGTAAATTTAGACTATCTATACAAGCGTCTAAAAGTATTTCTTTTTCAAAAGTGTTTCCACTCTATCATGTTGCCCTTTTTTTTTTTTTTAATATTTTATTGTACTTCAGGTGAAGGCTTACAGAACAGATAATTTCTCATGAAACAGTAGTACACATGTTGTTTTATGACATTGGTTAACAACCCCACAACATATCAACCCTCTAACTTCTCAACCTTTTTTTCTTTGGTGAAAATACACGTAGCCAAAGATACACCATTTCAAAAATTTCTACATACGCAGTTTAGTGACATTGACTACAATCTTCCAATTGTGCTGTTATTCTCACTTAAGATGAAGGCTTACAGAACAAAATAGTTTCTCATTTAACAGTTACTACAACTGTTGCCCTATGACAATGGTTAACAATCTCACAACACATCAACAATATCCTTACTCAACCTTGGGTTCCCTATCACCAGCTTCCTTGTCCCCTTCTCCCTTCTGGCCCTTGTCACTGGATTCCTGTACCTAGTTAGTCTCATTTGGTTTCACGGGGCTATCCACTCCCAGGCTGAACAGTGAACCTCGGAGGTAACTTTACCACTGAGCTAAAAGGGTGTCTGGGGGCCATAATCTTGAGGTTTCTCCAGTCTCCTTTAGGCCAGTAAATCTGGTCTTTTTTTTTGTGAGTTAGAATTATGCTCTACATCCTTCTCCAGCTCTGTCCAGAACCCTCTGTGGTGATCCTGGTCAGAGCAGTCAGTGGCGATAGCCAGGCACCGTCTAGCTGCACTGGACTCAGTCCGATGGAGGCCTTGGTAGCTGTGGACAATTAGTCCTTCAGACTAATCTTTTCCTTGTATCCTGTTCTCTTCATTCTCCCTTGCTCCCAAAGGGATGAGACCAGTGGAGTATCTTAGATGGCTGCTCACAGGCTTTTAAGACCCCAGATGCTACTCACCAAGGTAGAATGTAGAACATTGTCTTTATAAACTGTGTTATGCCAATTGAGCTAGATGTTCCCCGAGACCATGCTTCCCACAGCTCTCCGCCCAGCAATTCAGTCCCTCAGGTAGTTTGGATGTGTCTATGGGGCTTCCATGACCTTTTCTTGTACAAGTTGTGCTAGTTTCCCTTGTATTGTGTACTGTCTCACCCTTCACCCAAGATATCACTTATATATTGCCTATTTAGTACTTCCCCCCCACCTCTCCCATCCCTGGTAACCAAAAAAGATTGTTACATTTTGTGTGTGAACTTTTTCATGGGTTTTTACAATAGAGGTCTCATACAATATTTTCCTTTTGTGATTGACTTATTTCACTCAGCATAATGTCCTCCAGTTTTATCCATATTATGAAATGCTTCACAGATTCATCATTGTTCTTAATCGTTGCAAGATACTCCATTGTGTGTATGTACCACAGTCTGTTCATCCATTCATCCACAGATGGGCATCTAGGTTGTTTCCATCTTTTTGCTATTGTGAACAGTGCTGAAATTAATATGAGTGTGCGTATGTCTATTTGTGTGACAGCTCTTATTTCTCTAGGATATATTCCTAGGAGTGGGATTGCATTTTGTAGTGCTGTTTTTTTTTTGTGGTGCTGACGTTTTCTTTGTTCCTCTTACTCTCCTGTGCTGAGTTCCTTTTGTTTGTGGATTTTTTTCCATTTCTTTTGTTTTTGTAGGCTTTGTTTTTATTGAGACTTTATGTTTTCTTCTTTATATTGATGAGTAGGTTTGTTAACTTTCTTTGTGGTTTCCTTGAAATTTACTCTTATCTTCCTAGATTTGAACCAGTCTATTATTACTTGGTATTGCCTTGCCTTCCTCTCCATTAGAAGGTTCTATACCTACACCATTTATTTCCTCTTTTATTGTTCTGATGCGTTGTCATTTACAGATTAACTGCTCTGATTTCCTGTTGTAATTCTTTTCGTTTTGCATAGTCCTTAAGAGTTCATTTCCTAGGTTCGTATCTGGCTAGTACAGTCCTGTGTCTTATATTCAGCTTGTGGTCTGATGTTGTTTGTTCTCAGATCGAAGGACTCCATTTAATAAGTCTCATAAGTTTGGTTTGATTTTTACATAATCCTTTAATTTCTGTTTATCTGCAAATGACTTAATTTCACCATCATATTTGAATGAGAGTTTTGCAGGATATATTATTCTTGGATGGCAATCTTTTTCTTTCAAGGTTTTATATATGTTATCCATTGCCTTCTTGCCTGCATGGTTTCTGCTGAATAATCCGAGCTTAGTCTTATTGTTTCTCCTCTGTATATGACTTTTTGTTTTTCTTGAGCCGCTCTCAGGATTCTTTGTTTGTCTTTGGTTTTAGTGAGTGTGATTATCATGTGCCTTGGTGATTTTCTTTTGGAGTCTATCCTATTTGGGGTTCGTTGTGCTTCTTGGATGGTCAGATTTTCATCTTTCATGATATTGGGGAAGTTTTCTGTCAGCAGTTCTTCAGTGATCCTCTCTGTGTTTTCTGTTTTCTACCCTTGTTCTGGAACTCCAATAACCTGAAGAGTTTTGCTTTTGATTGTATCCCACATAATTTGCAGGGTTTCTTCATTTTTCTTCATTTTTTTTTCTGATTTTTCCTCAAACAGAGTTGTATACAAGTGTTTGTCTTCAATTTCATTGATCCTATTTTCCATCATTTCAAACCTGCTCCTCAGCCCTTCCGTGACACTGTCCATTTCTGAAATCTTGTTTATCTTTTGGATTTCTAATTGTTGTTTTTGTATGATTTCTAGTTGTGAATTTATTTTATCATTTTGTTCCTGTATTATTTTCTTGAATTTTTCCATTTTTTGGTCTGTATTTTCCTTGAATTTGTCTGCCTTTTCATGAATTTGTCTATTTTTTCCTCAGTTTTGTCTGCTTTTTGCTTCAACTCTTGGATAATTCTGAATATTAGAGATTTGAATTCCCTATCAGTTAGGTCTAGGCCCTTTTCTTCTACTGGAAAGTCATCTGGTGTTTTATTTTGATGCCTACTGGGACCATCCTGTCCTGTTTTTGTATATGTTTTGATATTGTCTGCTGTTTTTGGGGCATTCAGTGGTTATTTTCCTCATTTACTGATTGTAGATGTGTTTGTTTTGTCCTGATTTTTTGTTTTATTTGGTTATGTCTGAGCCGGTGGGCTGTGCATTCTTTGTTGTTTGCTCGTCTTTAGGCATGATATTTTTCACCTCCTTCTCCAATTGGCAGGGTCAGTCATTTAAGTATGTTACAGCAGGGCAGGTCCAGCTGAAGGGGAGTTTCTGGGATGGGTTGTTTGTGACACGTACTAGGGCTGACAGTGCAGACCAGGAATCAGTGCAGGGCAGGTTCTAATAGGCTGTGCCTATGGTGCTTGGTAGTGTGATATTCAGTGCGTGGTGCAGATAGGCAGGAAGGAGGGGGTAGATTATGATGGGTGGAGCTAAGATGTATATGGGAAAGATCAGAGAGAGGAGAGAGGAACAGGAGCCAAAAACATACACAGAAACAAAAAAGAGTGCTAAGGGAGCTTGCTATTGAAATGGAGAGTTGAGAGACTGAGAAATGGGGAAAAACATAACAAAACAAAAAGAAAAAGGGTAAAAGGAAAAAGTGAATAAACCAAGAAACTGGAAATGAAGAAAGACAAAAAAGGAATAAGAGAGAAGAAAACAAAACAAAGAAACAAATCCAAAAACAAAACAAAACAAAAAAAACAAAACTAAAGGAAAAAAAAACAAGAAAAAAGCAGTGCCCCCAGAGATGTCCCTGTGTGTCTGCACAGAGTAAGCGAGTAGCTTCCAAGCTGGGTGGTACTGCCCAGCTAGAAGGGGGTCCCAAGCCGAGAAAAGAAAAAGAAAAAACAAATCAAAACAGAAGAAACCAGAGCAAACAAACAAAAAAGCCCCAGGGTTCCCACCAGTGTGGCGGCACAGGCTGGGAAGCAGTTTCACAGTTGAGCGGTGTTTCACAGCCTTTCAGGAAGAAACAAAGAAGTTGCATGGAGCCAGGTATTTGACAGAAAGGAGGGAGAGGTGGTGAAAGGTAATGAAGAAATCTAAAGAGCAACACCAGCAGCCAAAAAAGGGCACTCAGGGAGCGGGCCAGTGTGGGCGGGTGGAATCCAAGTGACACTTGGTGAAGCTGGTGCTTCCTGGCCAAGGGACTGTGGCTGCAGGAAGCAGAGGAGGCTAAGTGGGGCTGAAGAAGTGTCGGGTGTGGGAAAGCCTATATTGCTGGTTTCCGGTTGTTTTGTCTTTGCTTTTTAACAATTTAAAGACGTCTTTTGTGGCAGATTTGCCCAATGCAATACGTTGTTTCATTTCTTGACTGCTGCATCCATGGGCGTTGATTGTGGATCCAAATAAAATGAGACCAGGCACTAGGTTTCAAAAGAAGTCTCAATGAAAGTCAAAGCATGCCCTCTGAATATACTGCATTAAAGTAGAAGTAATTAATAGGGAAATTATAGGAAAAAGAATAGAAACATCCTATAGGTTGCAAATTTAAAAAATACTGCTACGTAAACCCAAGAATTAAAGGGGAAATCACACTGGAAATTACAACCTATTTAGAATTGAATGACCATAGAAATTCTACTCCTCAAAGTTGCTTAAAAAAAAGTACACAGAGATTCATTCATAGCTTTATATCAAAATAACAAAGTTAAACATCAGCTCAAAAAACTAAAAAAAGTGAACAAAAGAAACAAAATGAGAAGAAGAGAAATGAATAAAATAGGAAACAGGAAAAACAAAAGCAAAAGCTAGCTGTTTATTAAGATTAAGATTGTATTGATAAAATTTGGTATATGTGAAATATTACTGTATTGCTCTGTCATAGCAACAGAAAGGAGAAAGATGTGCATTCAGTAAGATTTTCTTGAGTTTTTGAGTGAATTTTTAGCCTTTTCTATCATATTATTTAATCATAAAATATTTTCCTTTCCTTTCCAATGTTAGCTTACATTTTGAGAAATAAAAAATAGTTTCCCTTTTGGAATTCGCATGGCTTAGGAAATGAATAAATTTCCTAATGCATTTCACAAGTGTTATGAATTGGAGTGTGTCCCCTAAAAATGTATGTCAACTTGGCTAGGCCATGATTCCCAGTATTGTATGGTTGTTCACCATTTTGTGATCTGATGTGATTATCCTATGTGTTGTAAATCCTAACCTCTATGATGTTAATGAGGCAGGATTAGAGGCAGTTCTGCTAATGTGGCAGGACTCCATCTACAGGATTAGGTTGTATTTTGAGTCAATCTCTTTTGAGATATAAAAGAGAGAATCAAGCAGAGAGGATGGGACCTCATTACCACCAAGCAAGAAGAGCCAGGAGTGGAGCTCATCCTTTGGACTCGTGGTCCTGAGAAGTTCCTAGACTAGGGGAAGATTGATGACAAGGACCTTCCTCCGGAGCCAAAGGAGACAGAAAGCCTTTCTCTGGAGCTGCAGCCTTGAGTTCGGACTTCTAACCTCCTAAACTGTGAGAAAATAAATTTCTGTTTGTTAAAGCCATCCACTTGTAGTATTTCTGATATAGAGCACTAGATAACTAAGACAACAAGTACGTTAGTCCCAATACAAATTCAAAGCAAAATATTTAAGGAAAAATTAAATATAAATGTAAATATCCATATTTAAGGCAAAAATAGTTGTACATTGCTCACAGAGGAGTGAAATGTAGTATATATGTGGAAAAAAACCAAATCCTGCTCTTAGTGTGAGTTGAGGCACATATGAAATGCTTCAGACCTACATATAATAATGGGTGGAATGCATTTAATAAATTAAAAATATTTTCTTCTAAAATCTTAGGATTCAGCTTTTGTTTACTTGTACCTTAATATTTTGCAGCTGTATCTGTTCTTTTAAAGGAGTCAAGTCTTTGATATCCAAAATGATGCTATCTGTTTTATTGTTAGGGAGGTTACTAATGGGAACTGTTTGTGTATAGACTCATTTCATCTAGGTGATGTACTAATGAATTATTGGGGAAAATTGTGTATTTTATTGAATTAGTTACATTTATGTAACTAAAATTGCTGCTATTTTCTCCTCTGTGAAGCCTTAGCTCCCTTGTTCAAATTGCTCGAAATAGGTTGCCATTGAATGCTGTAAAATAGGTAAAGAAAATGAGTTTTGCAGTCATAGAATGTCTTATTGCCCTTATTTAACCCAATCATTCTGGACATTAAACCAGACAGGCTCATGATCTTCTCTCTTCAACATGCCTCATAGGTAAGGAAAAATTAGTATTAATCTAGACTAAGAATGTCTTATTCTTTCTTAATTTAAAACTTGTACATGCCTTTTTAATTAGAATGAGCTCTGCTCTCTTAATCTGTAGATTTTCAGTCTCATGAATTCATTACATTGCCACTTACTTTCAGGAACAAGCTGTATGTCCTTTAGATTATGTTAGAATGAAATTGACTTCGCTAGTCATTGTTAAGAGGAAATGGAAGACATCAGAAATTAAGTTTAGTAAGTATTTACTGGGCATCTAGTATATGCGCATTTTTGTGAGGGGAAAAAGGAACCATAACAAATGGCTTAGCTTGTTTCATTCAAAATTGATATGAGTAATTAATTGTTCAAATGATTGGTACAAACTCTAAGTAGTGGTTTTGGAAGTTTCAGTTTTTCTCTTGTCTAATAGGAGAATTATCAACATAAAAGGACTGAATTTTGGGTCATTCACACAACAAATGCTTGATGAGCTAGTATCATGTATTATGGGATATAGTTGTGAAAAGCAGAAGTAGTCTCTGCCTGCACAAGTCTGGGAAAAACTTAGAAAGGGTTTTACAGGGGACTGTCAAATAAAAAACAAACGCAGACTTTAATAGGGAGAAGCTTTATTCAGAAAGATAAGAATAAAAGGACTAGGCCAATAGAGGAAGAGATCTATTATAATATGGAGAACACGCTGATTATAAGATCTATAAGCCTCTCAAACAGTTAGGAAGAAAACATTTTTCTTTTATAGATACAGAGTAAACAAGGCTAGAAAAAAAATCCAGATGTGGGGAAGTGGGATGAAAGGGTGACTTAATCATATAGTAAATCAGAATGTTTTGCTCTGAGGCCAACCTGTTCTCTTGGAGGAACCTTTATAGGGAGGTAGTATGTTGGCTCAATGGAGTCCCTGGGTGGCACAAAGCTTAAGCGCTTGAATATTAGCCTAGTAGTTGGCAGTTTGAACCCAGAGACATAGTAAGGGTAATGAGCACCTAGAGGCAATCTCTAAGCTGCGGCCTCCCCAGTTTCAAGATGAACAGATGTTGATAGCAGGGAGACATCAGCAGAAACAGATTTTCCCCTCTTGTCCAGCTGCCTCAGTAGGTGCCTTTCATGTTTGTGGTGCCTCAGAATGTCAGTCTGCGCCTCATCTGGTGGCCCACCTTGGACTTGTGCCTGGGGGCAAGTGCCCAGCTCTGCCCCCACCTGGTGCCTCAAATTGAAGCCACCCAGAGGTGCCTAGGAAAACAGGCAAGATGATCTGCTTCCAAAAGGTCACAGCCTTGACAACCCTATGGAACAGTTCTACTCTGAACATGTGGGGTCACCATGAGTTGGAATCAAGTCGACCAAAACCAACAACAAAAACAGTACATTGACTCAGACTGACGGTGGGCCAAGGTTCAGGGACTTGGGGAAAACAGAGAAACTTAATCAATGTTTGGTTAAGAAGCATTTTGTTTCTGGTTTATCAGTGGGGACAAACAATTCAGTTACTCAGAGAATGGGAATTTGGAGGGTCTGTATCTGGTGTTATCATAGGTAAATAAGGAGACGTCTATGAGTCTTATCTAAGTCCTGTGAGGAGGGTGGCTATTTGTATAACTGAACACAGTGAGTGAGAGGATTTAACCATCGCTAATTTCCGGTATCACAGGATTCAGGCAGAATTCAACAGTCAGAACAGAGTCTTCTACCGAGAGGCATTTTTGAGATTTCAAAAAGGGATGACTAATGTGGTACTCTTTGTCGAGGCTCAAAAGAACCCTGAGGGGAGACCTGTGATTTCAGGCATGTTCTCCCTTGTCTGCACTGCTCAGTGAAAGAACCTTTGTTGATTGATTTCCCCACTTGCCTGGGCACTTGGCTCTAAATTTGTCAAATGCTGCCATTCAGATTCTCACCCGACACTAGACTGCAAAACACACTTGGATTGTTAAATCCATGCAAAAATGAGATTGTGGTTAAAACACAGTAAAACATACTGTTCTTCAGGGCAAATATTTTTATTCTTAAGTGGAAAAAAAAAAGCCTGCTGTAGCTGGATAGCTTACAATAAATCAATACTCTCCTGTTAAACTAGGTGCTACAGAATGAGTATGCTTTAAGTATTTCAGATCTTCAAGGAAAATAACTTGCACTGAACTCATGCATTATTATAAAATTATATCATTTTTGAGGGATGGTAAGGTAAAACTGGAGTCCCTGGTGGTGCAAATGGTTAATGCGCTCAACCTCTAACAAAAAGGTTGGCTGCTGGAGCCCGCCCAGAGGAGCCTGGAAAGAAAGGCCTGATGATCTACTTCTGAAAAATCAGCCGCTGAAAATGCTATGGAGCTCAGGTCCACTATGACACACATGGGGTCTTCATCAGTAGGAGTTGACTGGATGGCAACTGGTTTGAGTTCTTTTGGGGGGGGGTGTTAAAGCGAAACTGATGTGTTTTCTTGCATGTGGTAGCTTTCTTGTATCTATAAATATAAAGGTGTGCATATGTCTATATGTCAGATCGTGAAGATTTTATCCTGTGTCAGGTACTTTGCTAAGTGCTTTACATATATTATCTAAGTTAAGCATTAATCATCAGGCAAACCTTGAGATAGTTACTACCATTAGTGAGATTTTATAGGTGAGGAAATTGTTGCTTAGAGAAGTAAAATAACTTATTTAATTTTATAGAACTATCAAGTGGCAAGTTCTGGTTTATAAACCAGATATTCCTGATTATTCTAAAGCCTGTCTTCCCAACCATCCTGCTATACTATTTGTATCTATTTGTATTAGTTTTGTATGGCTGCTGTAACAAAGTACCACAAACTAGATGCTTATAAAAACAGAAACTTACTGTTTGAGAAGTTTGGAGTCTAGAGGTCTGAAATCAGGGTGTTGACTTGGGTATTGATTTCTTCTGAGGGTTCTGAGGGAAAATCTATATCATACTCAACTCCTAGCTTCTAGTGATGACTGACAATCCCTGATGTTTCTTGGTTTGTAAATGCATCATTCCAATTCTGCCTCCATCTTGATATGGCTGCCTTCTCTGTGTCTGTCTCTTCTCCTCATTTATAAGGACGCTACTTATATTGAATCAAGACCACCCTACACCAGTATAACCTCGTGTTAACTAATAACATCTTTGAAGACCCTGTTTCCAAACTTGGTCACATTCACAGGTACAGGGGATTAAGACTTCAACATATCTTATTAGGGGATATAATTCAATTCATGTTGTTGTTGTTAAGTGCCATCAAGTCTGTTCTGACTCATAGCGACCCCAAACCCTGGTGGCGTCGTGGTTAAGAGCTTCAGCTGCTATCCAAAAGGTTGGCATTTCAAATCTACCAGGCACTCCTTGGAAACCCTCCAGGGCAGTTCTACTCTGTCCTATAGGGTCACTATGAGTTGGAATCAACTCGACGGCAATGGCTTTCGTTTTATTTTTTTTTGTTACATCAGAAGGAAACATTGCCTGGTCCTGCACCATCCTCACAATAGTTACTACGTTTGAGCTCATTGTTGCAGCCACTGTGTCAATCCATCTC
This sequence comes from Dugong dugon, assembly GCA_030035585.1. Lineage (NCBI taxonomy): Eukaryota > Metazoa > Chordata > Mammalia > Sirenia > Dugongidae > Dugong > Dugong dugon. The sequence goes on from CM057462.1 coordinate 100,054,445, forward strand.
GTTGAGGGTCTTCGTCTTTTTCACTGACCCTGTACTTTACCAAGCATGAGGTCCTTCTCCAGGGACTGGTCCCTCCTGATCACATGTTCAAAGTAAGTGAGATGAAATTTTGCCATCCACACGTCTAAGGAGCATTCTGGCTGTACTTCTTCCAAGGAGAGATTTGTTTGTTCTTCTGGCAGTCCATGATATATTCAGTATTCTTTAGGAGCACCATAATTCAAAGACATCAATTCTTTTTTGCTCTTCCTTGTTCATTGCCTAGCTTTCACATGCGAATGATTGAAAATACCATGACTTGTGTCAGGCACACCTTAGTCCTCAAAGTAACATTATTTAAAGTTTTATTTGTCTAGACTGTAATTATTTTTCTTCCAAAGATTTATACTCTTATTTAACACACACCCTTGCAGACTTTTGCAGATTAAAATTAAAATCTAGTATTTCAGTCTGCAAAACATTTATTAACCCTTATTAACAGTTATTGGTGCCAACCCCTCTAGCCAGCCCCTTTTCTGTTGTTGCCGGCTGAAAACCCCAGGTTTTACTTGGCATGACTTGTTACAGCCAATAAACAAGAGGCCAAGGTGGGAGATCAGAAAGACACCTTTGTTTCATTGTACAAGGAAAGGAGCAATCGGGGCTGTTGCCTCCAAGACTGCTTGTAGGCAGCTTGAGGAGGTAGGCTTTTACAGAGATCAAAAAAGGAAGTGTAAATTCATCGTGAATATACAGGATTGACCTTCACGAAGGCACTCAGAGCTTGGGGATGACTATGCATTTTCTTTAGACAAGGGTTCCATCCCCCAGGATGGAGGAAGAGGTTGATTTTCTTTCATTAGGATGTTAAGTTTTCACACAGAGGTAGGTTGAGGCCACCAATGGCTCATTCTGTGGTTATCTTGTCAAGGACAATTTCAGAAGAATGTGGAGCCTATTTTGCTCAGTGTAGGAGGATAGGCCAGAGCAGGTGTCTCTTAGAAGTGTTGGGCCCTGAGGCTGCCTGTCTCACTATTGCTGTACATTGATGGTTACCATATCTTCAAAAACATTTAAAATAGGTCTGAAGTCTTCCACAATATAATTAAAGCAACTATTACATCTTCATGTTGTTGTTGTTAGGTGCCGTTGAGTTGGTTCTGACTCATAGTGATCCTATGTAGAACAGAACGAAACACTGCCCAGTCCTGCGTCATCCTCACAGTAGTTGTTATGCTTGAGCCCATTGTTGCAACTACTGTGTCAGTCCATTTCGTTGAGGGTCTTCCTCTTTTTTGCTGACCCTCTACCAAGCATGATGTCCTTCTCCAGGGACTGGTCCCTCCTGATAACATGTCCAAAGCATGTGAGACATAGTTTCACCATCCTTGCTTCTAAGGAGCATTCTGGCTGTACTTCTTTCAAGACAGATCTGTTCGTTCTTTTGGCAGTCCATGATATATTCAATATTCTTCGTCAACACCACAATTCAAAGGTGTCAATTCTACTTCAGTCTTCCTTATTCATTGTCCAGCTTTCGCATGTAAATCATGTATGATATCTATTTTTTTCTCCTCCAAATCTGGTCTACTAGTTTTATTTTCTCTCTACCCTATGCCTGAATATTTTATGCTCTTGTACTGCTTTCCAGTGACCTGGCATTCTGGAAATTTTCTGGATTTTTCCTTAGAGCAAAAGTATCCAACTGATGGTTCATAATTGAAATTGGATTTACAGACCTGGTATGTTTAACTTGCACAATGTTTTTAAGATTTTTTTTAGGCCAACAGTTAAAATTGAGGAAATTTCATGTGAAATGCCTGGCAACATTGGACCTGCACTCCTGCATGTAATTAACTAGCAATCAATAGTAGGTGCCACTTTGGGTGGGATGTACTCTCTCTAGTTTGGCACAGACACAACCACTCACACTTGGTTTTCCAATTCTAGGCCAAATTTCAGTTCCATTTATCACTGTGGTCATATTGCTTATTTTCTCAGAGTTGATAAACATTTCTCTATACTGTGTCTTAAAAGCGAGAAAATAGAAAAATGTACTCACAGGTTCATGTGCTTCAAGAAAAATGGAACAAAGTGTATTTCTCTCTGGGTGTAAAGAATATTTGGCAATCTTTTATATATAATCAAAACGCATGAAGTATATCCACCCCTTGCCCCCACTAATTTACATTACCTCCCTGGTGACTAAATTTGTGATGTTGGCTTTGGGGTAAACCTGCATATTCATAGACACTGAAGAATTAACAAAAGGAACTAGGGCTAACCAAAACAAACAAACCCGTTGCCATCAAGTTGATTATGACTGAATCATAGCCACCCTATAGGATAGAGTAGAACTGCCCCATAGGGTTGTAGTATTTACAGAAGCAAACTGCCACATCTTTCTTCCACAGTGGCTACTGGGTTTGAACCTCTGACCTTTTGGTAAGCAGCTGAGCACTTAACCACTGTGCCACCAGGGCTCCTTGAACTAGGGCTAGAGTTACCTGAGTTTTCTTGATTCACAGTTTTATTTCTTTAGGGTCACCCACACTTTGAAGCTTTAATATATAAACCACAAAGTTAATTGAATGATTGAGCAAATTTCGTTTGTAAAGAGTTATGTGTAAAAAGTAGTCACCTCCATTATTGCTTTATCTTGAAAAAGTTTGTAAAATTTTTTCTTCTTTTAAATAAAATAAAGTAAATTTTACCTATAGTATATAATATCCAGAGCCCTGGTGACACAGTGGTAAAGAGCTACAGTGAGCTACAGCTTCTAACCAAAAGGTTGGCAGTTTGAATCCACCAGCCGTTCCTTGGAACCCTATGGGGCAATTCTGTACTATCCTACAGGGTCACTATGAGTCAGAATCGACTCAATGGCAACGAGTTACAGTATTCAGTTATACATTAGTTACCTAACCAGTATGCCTGCCTCCTTTCTCCCTTACTAACAGAATCCTTATTCTTTTGAAGCAGCAATGGGTCCAATGAAAAATATTCATCTCCCAGATGGAGCTAAGAGGAGTCATGCAACCCAGACAATGAGATGATGCAGAATTCTACTAGATGGGGTTTCTGAGAAAATTATTTTTTTGTTAGTATTAAGGGACAGCCTCAGTTGGCATACTCCTTTTTTGTACTTTATCCTTAACCTTCTTCCTGCCTAAAATGCATATGCAGCTTCTGAAGGTAGAACAGCCATTTTGTGACTATGAGGACAAAAGCCACATGCTAAAATTGAGTGAGAAAAAGTTAGATGGAGCCTAAATTCTTTATGGGTTTATGGAGTTGCCATGCCAGCCTTGGACCACCTACTTTGATATTTCTAGTTACTTGAGAAAAATATTCCTCTATTTTGTTAAGTCTCTGTAATCAGGTTTCTGATGTATGCAGCCAAATGCAATTCATAATTAGTAAAGAATTGGAAATCTGGAAGTGGGTTGTTATAGATAACAGTTCTTAAAGTGTAGAGTGGATTGTGCTTTGGAAAGTAATATTGCCTGGAAAACTGGTGATGCTTGTGATGTAATAGCAAAATACTTGATCAAACTATTGCTTGCTCTAACTTGGTCACATATCATCTGCAGATGGAGGCTGTAGTGTGAAGAGAACTCATAGGAGAAATTCACAACATTATCTGTGATCACTTCCAGCAAAATCCTGAAAGACAGAGAGAACACAAATCTAAATTTGGCTTATCTGTAAGCTAGTGTGACAAACTCATCCCGTTTTGCCTGAGACTATCCCAGTTTTAAAACTGAAAGTCTCATGTCTTGGAAACTTTTTTAGTCTTGGGCAAACTGAATGCTCAGTTATCTTACTGCAAGCAAGGGTGGAAGGAAGTAGACCTTTAATAAGGGAGACACTCTTTGCCCACAGCCTTCAATCTATATCGACTGAGAGCTTTGCAAAAAAAAAAATTTTCTTTTGTTTTCCAGCTGCCTCTGTTCTGTCACTAAAGTCAATGCAAACAAAATTGCACCCTCAACAAGAAATCATATTTGGGCTTCAGGTCTGTCTTAAGCACCTTCCCTTAAGGGTTCTCAGCCAGACAAAGGGAGTGAGCCCACCAGCCATTGCTTTGAATTCACTTAAGATAATGTCAATTAAGCAGTGGCCCAGAAAGGAATGGGCTGAGCACTGAAGCCACAGGGTAAAAGAAGGGAAACAAACCTTAAAGATCATGTCCACACATGATCTTTGGTTGTGATCGCTCCACAAGGAATTGAACAGAGCAATGCTTATTTTTAGAGGGAATTCTATTGCCAAAGATACACAAACTTGACAAGCAACAGCCTATTGCTTAATTCAACTCTTTAAGGCTATGTATAGGTCCCCCAACATACACTGAGTATGACTGGGCTATGAAAACTGTATAGCTCCAGGTAAAGCGTTCTCAATAATGTACACCTCCTATATAGCTTTGGAGGGTAACAGACAAAGAGAATCCCTCTGGAGGCCAAATTAATATCCCTGGAGGTCAATGGGGCACTCTGGTGGGGTAGCAGTTAAGAGCTATGACTGCTGACTAAAAGGTCGGCAGTTCGAATCCACCAGCCACTCCTTGGAAACCCTATGGGACAATTCTAGTCTGTCCTCTGGGGTCGCTATGAGTCAGAATTGACTCCACGGCAACGGATTTGGTTTTTTTTTTGGTTTGGAGGTAAATAGACAAGGGAGAGGATAGAGAGCTGCACTGTCCCATACTGTAGCCACTAGCTACATGTGGCCATCAAGAGCTTGAAATGTGGCTAGTACAAATTAAGATGTGCTGTAAATGTAACATACACACTGGATTTCAAAGACAGTATGAGGGAACAAATATGAACTATCTAATACTTTTTTCTTATTGATTACAAGTTGAAATAATAAGATTTTGGATATATTGGGTTAAAATGAATTGTTAAAATTAATTTCACCTGTTTTTACTTTTTTTAAATGGACCTATGAAAAAAATTTAAATTACGTATATGGCTAGCCATTGTGACTCATGGTATATTCTTATTGGACAGTGGAGATCTAGAGTATAACTAGATTTAGGGCTACCAGACCAGATAATAAAAATTATACTTCACCGCAGTCTAGGAAGTCTTACTATTCCTGCCCAGTAAAATTAGATATTTTCTATGGACTAGTGACTGCTGAGTGTTTTCCATTCTCCTCTGTTCAGAATGTTTTAATTTTGGTTATTCTTTTTCTAACTTGTCTCTTAGTTCATTAGAGATAATTAGCTTAAATCTCTTATATCATTAGAACTGATGGAGATCACTGAATATCACCATGTGATTCAGGACTTCAAACTAGATGGAAGAACATGATGGAACTTTGGAGTTGTCCCTTAGACAGAGGATGAATATGTTCTGTGATGGGTTGAAAGGTGTATATGGATGTTGAACAGCCAAAAGTTTGGACTGTGTCCAAAAGTTTGGACTACACTGCTTGTAGTCTGTTAAATGTCCATTCTCTTCCTTTTTTTTAAATTATCAGACCTCTAATTTTGGTGAGGTTGGCAATATGCCCAGCTAAAATTACTTTATCTCAAGACTCCTGTGCAACTAGGGTGTTAATGTGACCTAGTTCTGGCCAAGGAGATGTCAGTGAAAGTCTATTTAGTGGGTATTCTGGGAAAATTATTGTTTTTCTGATTAAAAAGAAAGTTAGGGCTTGAATGACATATACTTCCTCTGCCCTTCCTTACTTCTTCCTGACTGTAATATGGATAGAATTATGTGGAAGTAGAGCAACCACCTTGTGGCCATAAGGATGAAGGTGACTTGCTAAGGTGGGTAGACCAGAAAGCCACAAGAAGCCTTGGTTCTAGATGCCTTCCTTGAGCATTGTACCAGCCCTGGACTGTGTTCCTTCCCCTAGACTTCTTGTTATGTGAACAAAATAAATCCTTATTTGGGTAAACCCTGGTAATTGTTACATGTGAATGCAAGCAACCTATGATACTAAAGGGAACTAACATTTATTGATGACCCTTTATTGGGAGCTTCACATATATTATTTTATTTAATCCTTGTTACAGAACTTTAAAGATGAAGAAACTGAGCCTCAGGGGAATTCAATAACTAATCTAGGGTTACACAGCTGGTATACAGAGGAGCTTGGGTATGAGACCTGGTCTTTGATACCCCATGTAATCATCACCATCATTATAGGGTTAAAAACCAAACCAAACCTGTTGCTGTCGAGTGGATTCCTACTCATGGTAACCCTACAGGACAGAGTAGAACCGCCCCATAGGGTTTCCAAGGGCAGCTGGTGGATTCGAACTGCTGACCTTTTGGTTAGCAGCTGAACTCTTAACCACTGTGCCACCGGGGCTCCATTATAGGGTTAGTATTATTTTTTTCTTTCAATAACATGTTTACTTCTAGAAGTGCTTCACCAAGATGAGAATAGTTTCTAACATCAGTTACAGTGAACATGAATACATATTTGTTTTTACTTTCAATTGCTATTTTACCAAATGCTACTAGAGAACAAATAGTTTTTTTTTTTTTAACCCAAAAGCTAGAGTCAGAATAAGGGAAGGTGTGTAATTGACTTGCACTTGCTCTTGTATAGTTTTCTCTGTAGAACTCCAGTTAACTCAAATTACAAAGCAAGAAAAACGAGTCTCTGGCTTTTTGAAAACTTTTATTTTTTTCCTCTGTATAACTGGTCACCAAGATGTCGTGATGCTAAGCACAAGAAAAGTATAATTGGAAAAGAGTAAGAGAGATTAGATTAGAAGGGAAGGATGTGCATTTACTCAAGAAGAAACATATCTTGAAGGCTAATAAGGAAGTAAATTATTACAGGATATATTTATATCTTCTTTGTCAGGGATGGATGGACTCTAAATGATTTTGTACTATGAAAATATCTTGTGTAAGTTTCTGGAAAGTATTATATTCAAGATCATGCTTTTTTTGCCAGGCACCATTTTTTCAACTTTTAAAACCATGTCTGATTTGAGGAAAAGATCATCTATTCGTTTCTGGTTCATTTCCACTTTAGTCATCATGTTGCTATTTTATTTGCAACGTAATCTCTGAAATAGAGGGCCTCAGGAACAGCTACATTTAATTTTCTCTTCCCTTTCATAAATAAAGAAAAAAAATATTTAAGTCAGAGTTTGAAAGTCCCAAATAAAAAGTTGTAATTAGCATAAGTGTCTCTTTAAGTTAGCTCCCATATGACATCAACACCCACTTTCAACAATTCAAGCCAAGGTCATTTTTCTGGTGCGTTCGTCATGGTGGAGGACTGCGCGACACTTTCTTGGCAGAGACAAAGAATTTAACTCTCATATTCTGGAAGATTCAATTCACAGATGATTTACGGAGTATCAGCAAAAGACTAGACACTTTTGGGAATAATAAAATGATATTAGTCATACTCTCAACCCTTAAAGTGCATCAAGGTCCATTGGATAAATCAGACACAAATGAAAGATTGGAGGATTAAAAAAAGGTGTTACTGGGTTATGGCAATGAGCATTAGCAGCTTATCAGTGGAGCAAAATCAATCAGGGCTGGAAGCCTTGTGAAACTCGTGCATGTGATTTGGGTTAGTTTTTTAAGAGGTTTTAAGATTTATATAAGTTTAAAAAAAAGGCCAGAGTTGGAGGGGAGTGAGTGGTCTGGAGCATTTCAAAGAGTTATATCAGTATGGTGCAGAAATATCATAGATACTTTAGTAAGAGTTTTATGTGCAAGGCCTGTTTGTGGAAGATTTGTATTGGGGAAATACAGTTTTATTCCCTCTGTATTTTTTATCTCTTACAAATAACCTTAACCAGAGATTGATGACTGCCTTCTATCAAGTGCCCTTGTTAAATCGTGTAACTTCTCTCTCTCTTGCCCTGGTTACCTTGGGCTCCTTTATGAACTTAGCTAAGTAAGCAAACTTTTTTTTAGCACATTTTGGTTTGGTAGATTTTTTTTTATCTTGATATTTTTTAATTTTATTGTGCATTAGGTGAAAGTATACAGCTCAAGTCAATTTCTTATTCAAAAATTTATACCTATATTGTTTATGACATTGGTTGCATTCCCTACAATGTGGCTTGGTAGAATTTTTTTAACAGGATTTAATCATTGGAATTGTTGTTTGATTGTTATAAAAACTGGTTAAATTTTTCTGGAAGAAAAAAGCTTTATAGAAGATTGCAAATTTATCTAGGTTTCCAATTTCATTTATCATTCCTGTTTTTAAAATCTGTTGAGATAAATATTGACACCCTGAAGGTACAATTCTGAAAGAATTCACAGAGAATCATAAAATACACATGATCCTAAAGTTCTCCAAGCTCTGAGTAATATGATACAGGTATTAATTTTATATGTGAAGCTGAGACACTTGTAAATCAAGTTTTTTCTATATTCTCTTATATAAGGGAAATACTTATCAAGCTGAAACTGGCCATTTCCCTGTGACTGTCAAGCAGTAATAATCAAGGAAGATAGGTTGGAGTGGGGAAGAGTTTCAGTTATTTATATGACTTCCAGTTGTTTAGCTAGAGAGAGTTTGAAAAAAAACCCTTTGCTGTGGAAATAATGCAGGTGGACTGCATCCCAGTTTCTCACTGCAGTCTGCGAACCCATACATAATGAGAGCTGGGAGATTCAGGAGACTCTGGCCAAGAATACGTATGTATATAAAAGATAGGGGTAACTTTACAATTCAGTTGGGGCCCTGATGGCGCAGTGGTTAAGAGCTTGGCTGTTAACCAAAAGGTTAGCAGTTTGAATCCACCAGCCGCTCCTTGGAAACCCTATGGGGCAGTTCTCCTCTGTCCTATAGGGTTGCTCTGAGTAGGAGTTGACTCGACAGCAACGGGTTTTTGGTTTACAATTCTATTGCATTAGGAATGCAAGTCTAGCAAGTACAAATTTCAGGCCATGAAAAAAAAAAAAAAACAACAACAAAACCTTATTTTTCATAACAACTTAATTTGTATTTTGAACCCCCATTCCGCCTGTTGGTGAAGATTGACTCTTAGTCAGTTTAGTCATTTTAGGTACACCTGGTCCCCTATATGTTTTCCCCAGATTATATCTAAAGCTGTTGCTGTCCCAGGAGGGTGTCTTCTCATCCTTTGTTGTTGTTATCTATCTGCTATGACATCAGCTCAGATGTATATTATTTTCCCCAGCTTTCAGTAATTGGCCCATGTGTGACACTGCTGCTTTCTCCATGTCTCAGTCACAAGGTCTCTGTATCCAACTTGATAATACAAAAAACAAAAACAAAAAACTTTGGCTCTCCTCTTGTATTCCACTGGTGAAGGGGAAATTAATTGATCCTTCTAGACAGGCCTCACAGCGATTCTATCTACTATTCCCATACCATACTGCATAAGGAAGACACTGTTGTCTAAAACCAAAAAAACCAGATCCATTGCCATCTAGTTGGTTCCAACTCATAGCAAAGTTTCTCTCTAGGTTTTATATAAAAACGGAATACAGATTCTCTCTCTTTTCAGATTCCACAGACCTGTTCTGGGTTTCTCTACCTTTCGACCCCTCAGCCTCTAACAGCTCTTTCTTAGGGAACCAACCCAGCATATAACCTTCTTGCTTTCACTGCCTCTTCTCTTCCCAGTTCCCCCTAGCCCCAATCTTTGGAAGGGAGTCTTGATCTAGTCTGGAGGTGTTTTGGTGTAGTTTTCCCTATATTATTTCCAATCTATTGTTTAAAGTATAAATTTTATGTCTTTAGGTGCTTAGATTTTGGTATCTCAGAAATTCAAACCCTTGAAAATTAGTGCCTTGGGTCTTGACACTCAAAAGTCATGTCTCTGCCTTTGTGCTGATTGATTACCTATCCTAAGACAATCCATCATCATAGTCTTGCTGTGCTAGTAAGGAAGAGTTGCAGGGTAATGGAACTAATATATTAAAACATATCCAGCCACACTTGTATTATTAGCTATTCTTTATAAAAATGTACAAAAATATTTATTTTTATTCTTGAATATCTCATTTCAAGAACTGTGAAGAGTCTGCGGTTTTGTTCTACTTGTAGCCTATCAATTAGCCTGCAAAAGTTTCATGTATCCTGGTAGAAGACATGAGAATCCTGGGTCAGAGATGACGGACAACTTATTACTCACAGCAATAGCAGTAACCAGGGTATAAACAATTTTATGCTAGTTCCTTGACCCCCAACACCCACATAATGCTGCAAAGACTGCCAGATGATAACTGCAAATCCTGAGGGTTACATTATAGGACAGGAACCCTCTGTTTAGGGAACCTGAATCTTATGTAATGTGCAGTAAGCATGCTTGTCCTTTGCTATCTCTGTCTTTTAAGTCTGTAACCAAATATGCCCTTTGCTCTGAAGGAAGACACTAACTCTATCTTCCATGCTTTTTGCTATATGAATATCCTTGAAAAGATAGTACAGGCAGTCCCTGGGTTATGAGTGTCTGACTTACGTACAACTCATAGTCACTAACCAATTCCTGTAAAGCATATTATATTAAAAATTCGAGGTACAAACAGTGGTTCATAATAACAAACAGGTGCAACTTTGCGATGCTCATCAAAACATTATTATTACTGTGTTAAAGATATTTTAGTGTATCTGGAAGTGTTTCTTTAATATTTTTTATACATAGAAACTGTATGCATAGTATAGTATACTGAATACTAAGATAAACATTTGACTAACTGATGTTAGATATGAACCGTACCTAACTATTCCAACTTATGTAGAAATCTGACTTAAAGACAGACTTAGGAATGGAACTTGTTCATAACCCAGGTACTGCCTATATAGAACAAAGAGAAGTCAATGCCTCACTTGCAAGATACACAGAAATTTAAGAGACTCATGGAGAACTGTCTCCTAACACTCATTAGCTCTCAGAGAAATTTATTTTGATAACAAAAACCCTTGGGTCACCAAACGAGTTTAAAGCCTATTAATTGTCCATTGCCCACTTAAAGTATGATTTGAGCATTTGAGTGCTGGGAATACTGTACAACTATGAAGACAAAAGAGCAATGACCCAGTATGCCAACATTTATGTGATGAGGGTAATAGTTTTGGGCAGTAATTGATATTTACTTAATAAAACATTCCCATCCAAGCCTTTCCCATTTCCTCAAACCGAGCCCTTCAGCACTGACCATCTTCTGTTTCTAATGGGTACTGCCTATTGGGAACTCCTCCTTTATTCTTAATTCATTTAGAAAATCAGCTTTAAGGGCTTTTACTAGGATTAATTTGATCCTTTTTGAAATAAATTTTAAACACGCTATTGAGACCCAGAGAATAAGAAGATGTCAAAGTGAGCTTGTGTTAAAGCATCTTTAAACTAAGATGGACTCTTTTTTTTAAAATCCAGTTTTCATGTACTCAGAGGACAGCTTCAGGAGTAAATGCATGATCCAAATAAATAGATAAAGTGGAAAAAATGTAGTCAATTTTATATGGAAAAGCAACTGATTTTTTTCTATTTCTGTAGGGATCTTTAGCCTCATACAGCTACATTGAGAATAATAAACCTGGGGAAAATTCCTCCTTCTGATTATTCTATGATTCTTATAAAAAACTAGATTCTGGTATTTATACTATTTAGTTATCACTGAAGATGAAGTAAATTAAAGCATGAAAATATTACATTTATATTTATTAAACAACTATATTTGCAGAAGTTAATTCAAAAATTGTTGCAGCAGTACATCGACCGGGAACTGCCAGAAATTCAAGTTGGATTCTGAAGAAGATGTGGAACAAGGGATATCATTGCTGATATCAGGTGGCTCTTGACTGAAAGCAGAAAATACCAGTGTTTTACTGACTATGCAAAGGAATGTGACTGTGTGGATCATAACAAATTATGGATAATATTGTGAATAATGGGAATTCCAGAACACTTATTTGTGCTCATGAGCAGTATGTACATAGACCAAGAGGCAGTCTTTTGAACAGAACAAAGGGATACTGCATGGTTTAGAGTTAAGAAGCGTGTGTTTCAGGGTTGTATCCTTTCACCATACTTACTCAATCTGTATGCTGAGCAAATAATCCAAGAAGTTGGACTATATGAGGAAGAATGAGGCATCAGGGTTGAAGGAAGAGTCATTAACAACCTGCATTATGCAGATGACACAGCCTTGCTTGCTTACTGATGAAGGTCAAGACTACAGCCTTCAGTACAGATTATATCTCAACATAAAGAAAACAAAAATCCCCACAGTGGACCAATAAGCAGCATCATGATAAACAGATAAAATATTGAAATTGTAAAGGATTTCATTTTACTTGGATCTACAATCAATGCACATGGAAGAAGCAGTTAAGAAATCAAACACAAGGGAGAGTGAAGAAAACAAGATACAAGGGAAAGATTAGTCCAAAGGACTAATGGACCACAACTACCACGGCCTCCACCAGAGTCCGGTACAACTAGATGGTGCCCGCCTACCACCACTGACTGCTCTGACGGGGATCATAACTGAGGGTCCCAGACAGAGCTGGAGAAGGATGTAGAACAAAATTCTAACTCACAAAAAAAGACCAGACTTACTGGCCTGACAGAGACTGGAGAAACCCCAAGAGAATGGCCCCTGAACACCTTTTTAGCTCAGTAATGAAGTCACTCCCGAGGTTCACCCTTCAGCCAAAGATTAAACAGCCCCATAAAACAAAACAAGACCAATGGGGCACAACAGCCCAGGGACAAGGACTACAAGCCAGGAGGGGACAGGAAAGCTGGTAACAGGGAACCCAACGTCGAGAAGGGAGAACGTTGACATGTCGTGGGATTGTTAACCAATGTCATAAAATAATACATGTACTAACTGTTTAATGAGAAACTACTTGTTCTGTAAACCTTCATCTAAAATACAATTAAAATAAAGAAGAAATCAAATGACTCATCACATTGGGAAAATCTGCTGCAAAAGACCTCTGTAAAGTGTTGAAAATCAAAGGTATCACTTTGAGGACAAAAGTGCACCAGACCCAAGCCATGGTATTTTAAGTTACCTCATAAGCATGTGGAAGGTCAACAATAAAACAGGAAGACCAAAGAAGAACTGATGCCTTGGCGAAGAATACTGAATATACCCACGGACTGCCAGAAGAACAAACAAATCTGTTTTGGAACGAGTACAGCCAGAATGCTCCTTTGAAACAAGGATGGCCAGACTTCATCTCATGTACCTTGGATGTGTTGCCAGGAGGGACCAGTCCCCAGAGAAGGACATCATGCTTGGTAAATTAGAAGGTCAGCAAAAAAGAGGAAGACCATGGAGGAGATGGATTGACACAGTGGCTACAACAATGGGCTCAAACATAGCAATAATTGTGAGGATGGTACAGGACCATGCAATGTTTTGTTCTGTTGTAAGGTCGCTATGAGTCGGAACTGGCTACACAGCACCTAATAACAACAAAACAACTATAAAGGAGAATCTACAGTAAATATTTATGGGAGCTGGTAACATTGTTTTACATTCATAGTATTTTTAATAATGAGATTTAAAGCCTTTCCATTTAATTTACTTATCATTAGAGTGATAAAGACTGTATTTATCCAATAATTTAATTAAGACTCAGTAATGTCCCTTTGTCTAATACACCTTATAGCCCTGTCCTCTACTCAGCAGGACATGAGTCTGTGTTCAGTGACACCAGGTAAATCATAAGCCCTACTTGCTATAGCAACACTAAAAATAAAGACCTCAGATAAACTATTCTGGCCACTGTTACATGAATGGCTGGTGGCGTATGCCTTCACATACTGGAACAGATAATACAGGGTGGGTTTTCTTTCCTGTGCTGGGATAGTACAGTAGTTTTGCAGAGCGTACTCCTTCATCTCTAGAAATTTGACTACAGCTGTAATGTGGTTGCTGTGGAAGGATTTATGGAGTCTTCAGGATACTTTGACTTTATTGCAAAAGTACTGGGTATTTTGTCCTGAATTGAAAAGTGTTATGGTAATTAGTACCGAGGCATCTTGGGAAAGCAGCCTGGGCCCATCCCATTTTAACTCCCTCAAGGTATGAGCCTGAATGCTTTTCTTCTATTTTCATTTCATCCCCTCTATCATCTCATACCTCTGAGCAGATCCTTTAGGATCCTTGCCAAAGAATCTGTAGTTTAGTTTCATCATCACAGCAGTAACTCATATACTCTATTGATTCTGAAACTGGATAATCTTTTTAATTACTAATTTATGGCTTTTTTTTCCCTTTTAATATTCTCTGTTTTATTCCCTTCAATTTAAGCAAATAGCAAAGTATATGGTAGGAGGAGACCCACTGCCATCCAGTGGACTCAGATTCATAGTGACCTTATAGGACAGAGCCGAACTGCCCCATAGGGTTTCCAAGGCTGTAAATCTTTATGGGGGTAGAACCACTGACCTTTTGGTTAGCAACTGAGTGCTTAAACCACTGTGCAACCAGGAATGGGAGGAGAGAAGAGAAGAAATAATTTCTCGGTTCTTGTTCTCAAAAGCCTAAACCTATTGAGGACAATTGAGTTTAAGAGAATAAGGGGGAAACAAGGAAATGCCCTCTAGAGTAGAGAGACTTTACCTGGGCTTAGTGGAAGTGACAAGTACTGGGCCACTGGGCAGCATCCAGAGAGAAAGGGCTCACAGGACATGCAGTGAAATGGATCACAGGTCTTGCTTCACCTAGGATTCCCATGCCCACAGTGAGGTATGAAGACAGCAATTAGCTACAATTTCAAGGGATTGCTGTGAGCTTAGACCATGAGGAAGGCAGTAGTCATCATAACGGTCAAAGACTAGAGGTCCTGCTCCTGTTTTCAGGGCACAAAATAAGCTTCCTGAATGCTAGTGTGACACTGGAAGGGAGAGAAATCAGTTGCTGTCAAGTTGACTCTGACTCATGGTGACCCCAGAGTAGAACTGTGCTGCATAAGGTTTTCAGTGGCTGAGTTTTTGGAAAGTAGATAGTCAGGCCTTTTTTCCAAGAAGTCTCTGGGTGGTCTCAAACTGCTATCCTTTCATTAGCAGCTGAGTGTGTTAATCGTTTGCACCATCCAGAGGCTCCAGGAGGGAAAGAGCACCCTTCTAATGACCAGGATGGCGTTCCTGCTAGCCCAATAACTAAGGATTTCAGAATTGCAATTAAATTAATTTGGTGGAAATAAAGTGCTCTTGATTGTGAACAACAGATTTATACTTGCTAAAATTACTTATTGATCAATTAGATAGTGATCTCGAACATTGTCAGTTAGTGGATATTTTTATTCATTCATTGAACAAATATTTATTGAGCAGCTACTATGTGACAAACAGTATGCTAGGAGCTAGGAATATAGCACTGAACAACACAGTAATGATCCCTGCCCTCCAGAAGCTTATTATGAGTAGACAGTATAGATACTAAAACAAATATAGGTGTGATAGGTTTAAAATTTACAGCCAAAACCAAAGGATGCAGAAATATAACTTTACTTTTTTTATAACTGAACTCAATTTTTCTCTGGAATCTTCATTTCTGAAGACGGTGGGAAATTCTCAGTCTTGCTACTTACAGGTAACTCCATCACTCCTTGTATAAAATTAGAGCCTTTTGGATAAATATTCTGTTAATTTAAAGATTTATAGTCAGTTTGAAGTTCAAATTTATATCATAATTGTTTTCTCTTTGCAAGAATTTTTCCCTTCATTTCCCAAGGTTGATATCTGGTTTTAGGGAGAAGCTTATGAGAATGACTTCATGGCTCCAGGGGAGAAGTGTCTTGTCCACATGCTGTTCCATGTCCTAGATGACCTCCACTGAGAAGTCTTCTCTCCCTTGGTCTTTGAGTATTTTTTTTTTTAAATCCCATTCTGTTCATGCATGCTGTTCCAGCTACTATTGCTGCATAACACACCACTCCAAACTTAGTGGATTAAAACAACTATCATTTTATTATACTCATGTATTCCATGAATCCAGAATTCAGAAAGGCACAGCAGGGATGTCTTGTCTCGGCTCAGTGATGTCTGGGACCTATGGGAAGACTCTATGATGGGAGACGACTTGAAAACTGAGGACTGGCCTCATTGAAAGACTTTCTCACTAAACCATCTGACCATTCATGCTGGTTCCTCAGCTGAGATTGTTAGCAGAACACCTACAAATGGCCTTTTGTGTGGATGCTTGGACTTCCTGAGAGCATGGTAGTGGTACACACTCTGCTTTGTGACTCTACATAACGAGGACCCCTCTTCTTGTAGTTTCTAATAACATGTTCCCCACTTGCTTTTGAGCCCTCAGTGGAAGCATTCTCAAAATCCACACTTTGATTAATAGTCTGTTTAAGGTAACTTAGGCTTTTCTTATCATGCTCCTCAAAATCCTTTCAGCCCAGCTCCAAAGCCACTACCACAATTTTAGTCAGTCTTTTATAACCTAAATTTGGAAGAGACATCACATTACTTTTGTTATGTTTTATTCATTAGACTAGGAAGAAGGACTAGGTGGTCTACTTCTAAAAAGAATTAGCCAGTGAAAACCTTATGCAAATGACCTCATGGCTCCAGGGGAGAAGTGTCTTGAGTATGTATCAGACAGCGGAACATTGTCTGGTATAGTGTCGGAAAATGAGCCCCTCAGGTTGGAAGGCCCTCAAGATACTACTGGGGAAGAGCTGCCTCCTCAGAATGGAGTCGACCTTTATGACATGGATAGAGCCAAGCTTTCGGGACCTTCCTTTGCTGATTTCGCATGACTCAAAATGAGAAGAAACAGCTGCAAACATCCATTAATAATCGGAATGTGAAATGTATGAAGTAGAAATCTAGGAAAATTGAAAATCATCAAAAATGAAATGGAACACATAAACATTGATATCCTAGGCATTAGTGAGCTGAAATGGACTCGAATTGGCCATTTTGAATTAAACAATCATATGATTTACAACTTGAAGAGGAATGGCATTGCATTCATCGTGAAAAAGACCATTTCAAGATCTATGCTGAAGTACAGCGTTGTCAGTGATAGGCTAATATCTATACAAGACTACAAGGAAGGCCTGTTAATATGGCTGTTATTGAAATTTACACACAAACCACTAAGGCCAAAGATGAAGAAACTGAAGACTTTTACCAACTTTTGCAGTTTGAAATCAATTGAACATGCAATCAGGATGTATTGATAGTTACTGGTGATTGGAATGCAAAAGATGGAAACAAAGAAGGACTGATAATTGGAAAATATGGCTTTGGTGATAGAAAAGATGCTGGAGATCACATGGTAGAATTTTGTAAGACCCAAGACTTCTTCATTGCAAATACCTTTTTTCATCAACATAAACAGGGCTTATACACCTGGACCTCACCAGATGGAATACACAGGAATCAAATTGACTACATCTGTGGAAAGAGACGATGGAAAAGCTCAATATCATCAGTCAGAACAAGGCCAGGGACTGAACTGCGGAACAGACCATAAGTTGCTCCTATGCAAGTTCAAGCTGAAACTGAAGAAAATTAGAACAAGTCCACGAGAGTCAAAGTAAGAACTTGAGTATATCCCACCTGAATTTAGAGACCATCTCAAGAATAGATTTGACATGTTGAACACTAATGACTGAAGACCAGACAAGCTGTGGAATGACATCAACGATATAATACATGAAGAAAGCAAGAAGTCGTTAAAAAGACAGGAAAGAAAGAAAAGACTAAAATGATGTCAGAAGAGATTCTGAAGCTTGCTGTTGAACATCAGGTGGCTAAAGTGGGAAGAAGAAATGATGAAATAAAAGAGCTGAACAGAAGATTTCAAAGGGCGTCTTGAGAAGACAAAGTATTATAATGACATGTACAAAGACCTGGAGATAGAAAATCAAAAAGGAAGAACACAATGGCATTTCTGAAGCTGAAAGAACTGAAGAAAAACTCAAGCCTTGAGTTGCAGTATTGAATGATTCTATGGGGAAAATATTAAATGACACAGGAAGCATCAAAAGCAGATGGAAGGAATACACAGAGTCACTATACTAAAAAGAATTGATGAATGTTCTACCATTTCAGGAGGTAGCATGTGATCAGGAATCAATGGTACTGAAGGAAGAAATCCAGGTTGCTCTGAAGGCATTGGCAAAAAACAAGGCTCCAGGAATTGATGGAATACCATTTGAGATGTTTCAACAAACAGATGCAGTCCTGGAGGTACTCGCTTGTCTATGCCAAGAAGTTTTCAAGACAGCTGTCTGGCCAACCGACTAGAAGAGATCTATATTTATGCCTATTCCCAAGAAAGGTGATCCAACTGAAAGTGGAAATTATCGAACAATCTCATTAATAATTGCACACAAGTAAAATTTTTGCTGAAGATCATTCAAAAGTGGCTGCAGCAGTACATCAGCAGGGAACTGCCAGAAATTCAAGCCAAATTCAGAAGAGGACGTGGAATGAGGGATATCATTGCTGATGTCAGATGGATCCTGGCTGAAAGCAGAGAACACCAGAAAGATATATACCTGAGTTTTGTTGACTATGCACAGGCATTGGACTGTGTGGAACATAAAAAGTTATGGATAACATTGTGAAGAATAGGAATTCCAGAACACTTAATTGTGCTCATGAGGAACTTGTACATGGATCAAGAGTCAGTTGTTCAAACAGAACAAGGGGATACTGAGTGGTTTAAAGTCAGAAAAAGTGTGTGTCAGGGTTGTATCCTTTCACCATACTTATTCAATCTGTATGCTGAGCAAATAATCTGAGAAGCTGGACTGTATGAAGAAGAACATGGCATCAAGATTGGAAGGAGACTGATTAACAACCTGCATTATGCAGTTGACACAGCCTTGCTTGCTGAAAGTAAAGAAGACTTGCAGCACTTACTGATGAAGACCAAAGATCACAGCTTTCAGTATGGATTATACCTCAACGTAAAGAAAACAAAAATCATCACTACTGGGCCAATAAACAGCATCATGATAAACAGAAAAGATTGAAGTTGTCAAGGATTTCATTTTACTTGGATTCATAATCAACACCCATGAAGCAGCAGTCAAGAAATCAAATGATGCATTGCATTAGGTAAATCTGTAAAAGACCTCTTTAAAGTGTTCAAAAGCAAAGACATCACCTTGAAGACTACGGTGTGCCTGACCCAAGCCATGGTGTTCTCAGTTGCCTCACATGCATACAAAAGCTGGATGATGAATGAGGAAGACTGAAGTAGAATTGACACGTTTCAATTCTGGTGTTGGCAAAGAATATTGAACATACCATGGACTGCCAAAAGAATGAACAAGTATGTCTTGGAAGAAGTACAACAAGTATGCTCCTTAGATGCAAGGATAACAAGACTACGTCTCACATTCTTTGGACATGTTATCATTAGGGCTCAGTCCCTGGAGAAGGACATCATGCTTAGTAAAGTAGAGGGTCAGTGGAAGAGAGGAAGACCTTGAATGAGATGGATTGACACAGTGGCTGCAACAATGAGCTCAAGCATATCAATGATTTTGAGGATGGCGCAGGACCGGGCAGTGTTTCATTCTATTCTACATAGGGTTGCTGTGAGTTGGAACTGACTCGATTGGCACCTAACAACAACAGCAATGTTCACTGTAATCAAGGTCCCAACCCAAACACATGGGAAAAGGATTACAAGAGAGAGTGACTGCAGGAGGCAGCAGATCACTGGGAACCATTTTCAAAGCAGCCTACTACAGATACAATTTGGATTTACTTACAAAGATATAACAATAAAGAAAAGTTTGCAAAGCCTCTTCATGTACTGAAAACACCTTTGATTGTTATACTAGAGACCTGGATTCTCAGCTTTGCTACTAATTGGCGAGGCTACTTAAATTCCATGGATCTCAGCTACCTTATCTGTAAAACAAGGATGTTGATAAAGATGTTTAGAAAAGTTTCTTCTCATTAAAAAAAAAAAACAACAACAACTCTAAAATTGGTATTTCAAATGTGTCTAATAAACAAAGTAGTGGAGTGATAAAATGCAGAAGTACTATTAATATTTTTGTACAGGTATGCACATTTGGCATCCATCGTTATGACATGGACCAATAAGCAGCATCATGATAAATGGAGAAAATATTGACATTGTCAATGATTTCATTTTAATTGGATCCACAATCAATACCCATAGAACAGCAGTCAAGAAATTAAACAAAGTGAGGAGGCAGAGCCAATATGATGCTATAGATAGAAGCACCATGCTGTCCCTCCACAGCAAAGACCCAAAAAACTAAGTAAAACAGAGACAAACATCAATCCTGGAACTCTAAGCATTAAATGAAGAGACAAAGAACTCAACCAAACAGTGAATGGAATAAGAAACTGACAGAGAACAGAGAGCAGGAAGAGATATGGAATGGAGGTCTCCTGTCAGCTAATGCAGCATAGATTTGCCATCTTGGACTCCTGTTGGAGATCGGTGGACAAGGAGTACGATAAAGCAGCTTTACGAAGCTCCTAGCAGGAGACAGAGCGTCAGCTGGAACAGCCCTACTGCACCATAGCTGAGCAACTGGCCCTGCCCACAAGGTGGTGAGAAATATCATACCTACAGATGAACAAACAACAAAGAATGCACAGCCCTCTTCCTCAGACATAACCAAATAAAACAAAACAAGATGAAGCAAACAAATCTATAATCAGTAAATGAAGAAAATAACTACTGAATGTCCCAAAGACGGCAGACAATATAAAAATGTATATAAAAAGGACAGGATAGTTCCAGTAGGTGTCCAAAATAAAACATCAGATGACTTTCCAGTAGAAGAAAAGGCACTGGAATTACCTGATAAGGAATTCAAATCTCTAATATTCAGAGCTATCCAAGAGTTGAAGGAAAAAGCAGAAAAAATGACAAAAACTAAACAAAATCATGGAAAAAGCAGACAAAACAATAGAAGAATTCAGGAAAATAATACAGGACATAACTCAAAATAAATTTACAACTAGACATCATAAAAGAAAACAGCAATTAGAAATCCAATAGATAAACAACAAGATTTCAGAAATGGACTGTGTTATAGAAGCGCTGAGGAGGAGGTCTGAAACAAAGGAAGATAGGATCAGTGAAATTGAAGACAAATACTTGGATACCACTTTGAGGAAAAATCACAAAAAAGAACAAAGAAAAATGAAGAAACCCTGAGAATGATGTGGGATATAATCAAAAGCAAAAATTTCCGAGTTACTGGAGTATCAGAATAGGGAGAGAAAATGGAAAACAGAAAGGATCATCGAAGAACTGCTGACAGAAAATTTCCTTAATATCATGAAAGATGAAAAGCTGACCATCCAAGAAGCTCAACAAACCCCATATAGAATAGACCCCAAAAGAAAATCACTAAGGCATATCATAATCACACTTGATAAAACCAAAGACAAAGAATCCTGAGAGCAGCTCGAGAAAAACAAACAGTGCATACAGAGGGGAAACAATAAGACTAAGCTCTAATTACTTGCCAGAAGCCATGCAGGCAAGAAGGCAATGGGATTACATATATAAAAGCTTGAAAGAAAACAATTACCAACCAAGAATAATATATCCTGCAAAACCCTTGTTCAGATATAATAGTGAAATTAGGTCATTTCCAGATAAACAGAAATTAAGAAAATATGTAAAAATCAAACCAAATTTGCAAGAATTATTAAAGGGAGTCCTTTAGTTTGAGAACAAACAACGTTAGACCACAACCTGAATCTAGGATGCAAGACTGCAACCAGCCAGATACCAACCTAGGAAATGAAGTCTCAAGATATAATAAAAACTAAAAGATTTACAACAGGAAACCAGAAAGGTTAATCTGTTAATGACAACAACTTCCTAACAATCAAAGAGGGAATAAACAGTGTAGGTATAGAACTTTCTAGTGGTGAAGAAGGCAAGGCGATACCAAGTAATAATAGACTGGTTCCAACCTAGGAAGATAAGGGTAAATTTCAAGTGAACCACAAAGAAAGTTAACAAACCTACCCATCAAAATAAAGAAGAGAAACACATAGTCTCAGTAAATACAAAATCTACTAAAGCAAAAGAAATGACAAAAAAAAATCCACGAACAAAAGGAATTCAGCGCAGGAAAGTGAGAGGAACAAAGAAAATGTCAGCACCACAAAAAAAGCACTACAAAATGATAACAATAAACTCACATCTATCAATAATTAAACTGAATGTAAATAGCCTGAAGGCGCCCTTAAAGAGACAGAGAGTGACAGAATGGATTAAAAAAACAGGATCCATCAATATTCTGTCTACAAGAGATACACCTTAGAAACAGAGATGTAAATTTATTAAAATAAACGATGGGAAAAAATATACCATGCAAACAGCTACCAAAAAACAGCAGGAATGGCAATACTAACCTCAGATAAAATAGACTTTAAAACAAAAGTCACCATAAAAGACAAAGAAGGGCATTATATTATGATTAAAGGGATGATCCATCACGAAGACATAACCATAATATATATCTACCAACCCAATGGCAGGACTCCAAAACACATAAAACAAACTCTAACAGCACTGAAAAGAGAAATTGACAATTCCACAATAATAGTAGGAAACTTCAACACACCACTCTCAGTAAAGGACAAAACATCTAGAAAGAAACTTAACAATGATACAAAAGATCTAAAGGCCAACAATCAGCAACTTGATCTCATAGACATGTACGGAACACTCCACCCAACAGCAGCAAAGTACACATTCTTTTCCAATGCACATGGAATGTTATCCAGAATAGACCACATCTGAGGCCACGAAGCAACCCTCAACAAAATCCAAAACACTGAGATAATACAAAGTATCTTCTCTGATCACAACACCATCAAAGTAGAAATTAACAACAGGAAGAGCAAGGGAAAAAAACAAAACAAAACAATTACATGGAAACTGAATAACACCCTGCTTAAAAACCACTGGGTAATAGAAGAAATCAAAGATGGAATAAAAAAATTCCTAGAATCAAATGAGAATGAAAACACATCATCCCAAAACCTTTGGGACACAGCAATGGCAGTGACCAGAGGTCAATTTACAGCAATAGATGCACACATCAAAAAAGAAGAAAGGGACAAAATCAAAACATTAGCTATGCATCTCAAACAAACAGGAAGAGAACAGCAAAAGATGCCTACAGTCATCAGAAGAAAGGAAATAATAAAGATTAGAGGAGAAATAAATGAAATAGAGAATAGAAAAATGATAGAAAGTATCATCAAAACCAAAAGTTGGTTCTTTGAAAAGATTAACAAAATCAACAAATCACTGGCCATACTGACAAAAGAAAATAAGAGAGGATGCAAATAACTCAAATAAGAAATGAAATGAGGAGGCATTACAACAGATCCAACTAAAATAAAAAGGATCTTATCAGAGTACTATGAAAAACTATACTCCAATAAATTTGAAAACCTAGAGGAAATGGACAAATTTTTAGAAACACATTACCTACTCAAACACAAAGTGATGTTGAAAATCTGAACAGATCCATAACAAGAGAAGAGATTGAAAAGGTAATAAAGATACTCCCAACCAAAAAAAGCCCCAGCCCAGATGGCTTCACTGGAGAATTCTACCAAACATTTATAGAAGAGCTTACAGCAGTACTACTCAAAATATTTCAGAACATAGAAAAGGAAGTGACACCTCCAAATTCATTCTATGAAGCCAGCATAACGCTGATACAAAAACCAGGCAAAAACACCACAAAATGAGAAATTTAAACCAATATCTCTCATGAATATAGATGCAAAAATTCTCAACAAAATTCTAGCCAATAAAATTCAGCATCATATATAAAAAAAAATAATACACCACGACCAAGTAGGATTCATACCAGGTATGCAAGGCTGGTTCAACATTAGAAAATAAATCAATATAATCCACCACATAAATAAAAGGAAAGAATTACATGATCATCTTAATCAACACAGAGAAGGCATTTGACAAAGTCCAACACCCATTCTTGATAAAAACTCTGAATAAAATAGATATAGAAGGGAAATTCCTCAACATAATAAAGGACATCTATACAAAACCAACAACCAACATCATTCTTAATGGAGAGAGGCTGAAAACATTCCCTTGACAACAGGAACAAGAGAAGGGTGCCCGTTATCACCACTCCTGTTTAACATTGTGCTGGAAGTCCTAACTAGAGCAATAAGACAAGAAAAAGAAAAAAGAACATCCAAATTAGTAAGAAGTAAACCTATCCCTATTCACAGATGATATGATCCTATACATAGAAAACCCAAAAGACTCCACAAGAAAACTACTGGAACTAATAGAAGGATTCAGCAGAGTAGTGGGATACAAGATCAACATACAAAGTCTACTGGATACCTATACACCACTAAAGAGACCGACCAAAAGGAAATCAGGAAAACAATACCATTTATAATATTCCCTAAAAAAATAAAATACTTAGGAATAAATCTAACCAGGAATCTAAAAGACCTATACAAAGAAAACTATAAAACACTACTGCAAGAAACCCAAAGGGATCTACATAAATGGCAAAACATACCATGCTCATGGATAGGTAGACTCAACATTGTGAAAATGGCAATTCTACCCAACACAATTTACAAATACAATGCAATCCCGATCCAGATACCAACAACATTCTTCAAAGAGATGGAAAAACCAATCATTAGCTTTACATGGAAAGGGAAGAGGCCCCAGATAAGTAAAGCACTATTGAAGAAGAAGAATAAAGTAGGAGGACTCACACTACCAGACCTCAGAAACTACTATACAGTTATGGTAGTCAAAACAGCCTGGTACTGGTACAATGACAGATACACTGACCAATGGAACAAAATTGAGAATGTGGATGTAGATCCATCCACCTACAGTCACCTGATCTTTGACAAGGGCCCAAAGTCCATCAAATCGGGAATAGACAGTATTTTTAACAAATGGTTCTGGCAAAACTGGATGTCCATCTGGAAAAAAATGAAGTAAGACCCATACCTCACACCATACACAAAAACTAATTCAAAATGGGTCAAAGACCTAAATATAAAACCCAAAACTGTAAAGATCGTAGAAGAAAAAATAGGATGAATGCTAGAGGCCCTAATACACGGTATTAACAGGATCAAACCATAACTAACAACACACAAACTCCAGAAGATAAGCTAGATAACTGGGATCTTCTAAAAATTAAACACTTATGCTCATCAAAAGACTTCACCAAAAGAGTAAAAAGAGAACTCACAGACTGGGAAAAAGTTTTTGTCTATGACAAGTCTGACAAAAATCTAATCTCTAAAATCTACAGGGAAATGTAACACTTCAACAACAAAAAGACAAATAATCCAATTGAGAAATGGACAAAAGAAGTGGACACTTCACCAAAGAAGACATTCAAGTGGCTTAAAACACATTAGGAAATGCTCGAGATCACTAGCCATTAGGGAAATGCAAATCAAAACCACAGTGAGACATCATCTCACCCCAACATTACTGGCACGAACCAAAAATCAGGAAATAACAAATATTGGAGAGGTTGTGGGGAGACTGAAACTCTCGTGCACTGCTGATGGGAATGCAAAATGTTACAATCATTTTGGAAAATGGTATGGCACTTCCTTAGAAAACTAGAAATAGAAATACCATATGATCCAGCAATCCCACTCTTGGGACTATATTCTAGAGAAATAAGAGCCATCAAACAAATAGACATATGCATGCTCATGTTCATTGCAACATTGTTCACAATAGCAAAAAGATGGAAACAACCTAGATGAATTTGCCCATCAACAGATGAATGGATAAACAAACCCATGGTACATACATACAATGGTATACTACGCAGCGATAAAGAACAACGATGAATCTGCAAAGCATCTTAGGACGTGGTTGAATCTGGAGGGTATTATGCTGAGTGAAATAAGTCAATCACAAAAGGACAGATATTGTATGAGACGACTACTATAAAGACTCATGAAAAGATTTACACACAAAAAGAAAAAATCTTTGATGGTTACGAGGGAGAGGAGGGGTTGAGATGGAAAAACACTATACAATAGATAAGTGGTAACTTTGGTGAAAGGTAAGAAAAAGTGTTAAAAAGCAAAGATGTCACTTGGAGGACAAAGGTGCACCTGACCCAAGCCGTGGCATTTTCAATCTCCTTATATGCATGTGAAAGCTGGACAATGAATAAGGAAGACTGAAGAAGAATCGATGCCTTTGAATTGTGGTGTTGGCAAAGAATATTTAATATACCATGGACTGTCAAAAGAATGAATAAATCTGTCTTGGAAGAAGTACAACCAGGATGCTCATTAGAAGCAAGGATGGCAAGACTGTCTCACATACTTTGAACATGTTATTAGGAGGGATCAGTCCCTGGAGAAGGGCATCATACTTGGCAAAGTAGAGGGTCAGTGAAAAAGAGGAAGACCCTCAATGAAAAGGATTGACACAGTGGCTGCTACAATGGGCTCAAGCATAGCAACAATTGTTAGGATGCTGTAGGACTGGGCAGTGCTTTGTTCTGTTGTACATAGGGTCACTACGTGTCAGAACCGTCTCCACGGCACCTAACAACAACAACAGCATTATCAATAGGAGTTTTAAAATTTATTATTTTATTTTCAAGTATCCAGTTTTTAGAATTGAATGTTACTATTAAGATTGTTCCCTTGAGACTTTTGGGGAAACCCTAAAAAAGAAAGTTTTACTGTTGGCAGGGCCTTTAAACTGAAACAAGATGCATTATGACCTCTGCGTGGCTGTTCATTGGCATCTTAGTACTTTTCAGACTGATCTCTCGGCATTATCCACTCAACAGAATTTTTATTAAGAGGTTTTATTGAATGCTCTGTATTAGAGCTTGCAGGCCTTTTTATGGCTTCATCATGTTTTGAGGTAAGAAAGTTTTCTTCATTTGAAAAAGGAGAAAGAAATACTTGGTGAAAGAAGGAAATTAGGATAGAAGTACTGAAAGTCTCAATAGTTTTTTCTCTTCCAGAAAACAACCAAAAGGAAGATGATGGGCAAGATACTATATTTTCTCTTAGGGATCTGTAACAGTTAAGACTGTCTATTTTAGATTAGATAATATTCAATGAGGGCAACGTAACAAATCCATGTCATAATAATTTTTTATTATAAAGCTAATCAGTAGCCATTGCAGAATACTTGAAAATACATTAAAATATAGAGAAGAATGATCACTTACTAATACACAGCTTCAAAATAATCACTGACAATATTTTAATACATTCTGAATAATACAGAATCTTTTTTTACCTTAAGGATGCAAAGATGATTAAGACAGGGTCCCTGCTTTTAAGATGTCCATAATTTAGTGGGGAAAATTACCCATTACCATTACTCATTGCCATTGAGTCGATATCAGCTCACAGCGACCCTATGGGACAGAGAACTGCCCCACAGAGTTTCCAAAGAGCAACTGGTTGATTCAAAGTGCCAACCTTCTGGTTAGCAGCCATAGCACTTAACCAACAGACACATAAATATCTGATTAAAAATTAGTGTGGTAAGTTCATTAAAAAAGATATGTATCAAGAATTATGGAAGCATCAAGGAGGGGCACATAGCACAGTCTGTCTGTGGTGGAATTAGGTGTTAGAGAATACTTCTTGGAAGGATATCTTAAATGATAAATGTTAAATGACTAATTTTGAATTAGTCAGGAGGATGGGGATAAGGAGATGATGGGGATAGGGCCAAAATAGATAGCAAAAAATTTTTTTTGCTTATTTCCTCTCTTTATCTCTCTCTCCATTCCTCCCTCATACTCTCCCTCCCTCCGTTCCTTCCTTTCTTTTACGTAAAAGTATCCTGGTCATGTTTATTGTTGAGAGGAAGTGGGAGATACCAAAGACACGATATTGATGGAGCTTGCTGCGGTCAAAATGAACGAGTTTTGCTTGAATAAGAAAGAATCCCATTGCCCTCTAAGACTGGAGGAAAGGAGGGGAAATATGGCTTTCATGGAAGAGAACTTTAGAAGTAGTGGAATGAGAAGCACTCAGCTCTTGTCTTCTAAATACCATTTTTCACAGAAAGGAACTGGGGATCTTTGAGGAAATGGTTGATTCCAGGTTTGGTGCAAAAAAAAGGACAAAATGGGCAAGAAAGCAGGAAAGTGCCCAAAGAATGAAGTGGGCATGTCAAAGGACATAGAAGCCAGCTTGAAAGACCTCTCAACTGGCCAAATTTAGGAACATTTTGAGCATCAGAATAAATAATAACATTGAACAGGATTCATTGAATATGAAACTGTTATTCCACATGGATTTAAATAAATAAATTTAAAGTTTGATAAGGAAATGGACATTTATGTACTTTCAAAGGAACTCTTCACAAAATATTCATTAATTAAAAGAGAAAAAGATTAACCTGATAGTGAAGAAGCCTGAAAAACACCTAAATCAAGTGATTCAATTTGACATGAGTAATGATACAAGTTGAAATTGAGTACCTCATTTTGTGATATTTCTGCCAAAGAGGTATAACCTAAATCTGTATATGAGGAAACATCAGACAAACCCAAACTGAAAGACTTTCTCTAAAATAACTGGTCTGTAATCTTCACAAGTGTTACAGTAATGAAAGTCAAGGAAAGACTGAGGAAATGTTCCAGACTGAATGGAGAGTAAAGATCAGTGACAACTAAATGCAACATCAAATTCAGAACAGGCTGATTTGTTATCAAGTTATTGGGACAATTGGCAAAACTTGAATGGTGATGTGTCAATACTGATTTCCTGATTCTGATGGCTGTATTGTGGCTATATAAAGAATATCTTATTTGTATAAAATATGCACTGAAGTAGTTGTAGAGAACGGGGCAGATATTCTCAACTAGTTCAGGAAAAAAGTGTTTTGTACTGTGCTTGAAACTTTTCTGCAAGTCTGTGATTGTTTCAAATAAAAACATATTTAAAAAATTAAGCCAAAGTATAGAGAGAAGAAAAATGAGATGGAGAGGGTCTTGGGCATATATGAATCAGTTAGAATTTAGTCAGGAAAGCAGGTCTCTATGAATGTTATATAAATATTGTAGGCTAAGGAATTATTATAAGAATTGAACCTTACACATTTGAGGGAGAAGCTGGGAAAGTGAAAGTCTGTAAGGAATTGAAGGATCAGAGGAAAAGTCTGTAAACAATCATCTGGCAATAGCACTGGCACTCTTGGACAAGTTGGAGCTTGCAGGAAAATCTGAGAAGCCAAGCATGACTAGCCATTGAAGTAGGAGGTCTATAGGAAGCTATTGCCATAGCTTGTACAAGTGTCTGGTGTATAAGTATACAAGTGTCTAGTGCTGCTGATGTTGAGCAGGTCTAGCAGTTGGGAAGAACTGAATGAGTATTGGAGGGAAAACACAAGCTAGAAACTACTAGGCACCTCTTTGTCTGATACTGCATCTAATCATGAACACACCTTCAGAAAGTATGAATGCTGCTTCACTACTACCTCCCAAATCTGGCACAAGCTCCACTTTTGGCTAACTCTAAACCAAAACCATACAGGGAAAAGGATTCTGGGAAACAATGTTCTTAGATTAGCCAGTTAACAAAAGAACAATATGGAAGAGTCTACTCTTATCAACTAGATATCAATAGACATCTTTTAAGCCTATGTTTAGTGACTGCAAAAATGGGTTCATGATTTCTTTTTGAGGTGATGGAAATGTTCTAAAACTATGTTGTGATGGTTGCACAACTTTGTAATATAGTAAAAATTTATTTTAAATGAGTGAATTTTATGGTATGTAAACCATATCTCAATAAAACTGTTAAAAAAATTAAGTTCCTAATAAAGACTGTGGCAAAAATCATACTTTATTCATGAAAGGTATTTGTCCTTAGAAGTTCTGCTTGCATTGGGCTGTTGTAATTTCTATTATTATTTTCTTGTCATATAAAATGAGAGTACTAAGAGGTACCAAAGAGCTATTATATTCTAGATATACTTCTCTCCTCCCTGTACCCCTTGGGTAGTAGCAACTGAATTTTCCCTTGATAAGCAAAAAAAGCAAACCCATTGCCATCAAGTTGATTCTCACTCATAGCAGCCCTACAGGACAGAGTAAAACTGCCCCATAGGGTTTCCAAGCAGCAGCTGGTGGATTCGAGCTGCCAACCTTTTGTTTAGCAGCCAAGCCCTTAAACACTGCACCACCAGGGCTCCTTTCCCTAGATAGGCAGGATCAATCATATGAGCTAATACAGTAGCCTTCTTCTTTGCTTGTTGATTCACTAGCACAAAGAGCCCAGAATGGCCAGGTGGCAGCCCCAACTTCCTGTTTAATGGAACCATTGTTGAGTTCCCTACTGGAGACACCGCTTCCTTGGGAATTAAGATCTTGAGATGAGCAGAGCCCAAAGTTTCAAGGGCAAGAAATAAACCTTTTGTTAGTGGATCATTAATAGTAATAGTGAGAGGAACCATAACTGTGAATCGTGATATTCTGGCACCATCTGAAAGTGAGCCGCTGCAGCATAACAGCCCCATTCAGAAGTGTTCCTGAAAGACAGTACCATATGTTGGTTGCTGATTTAGAACACATGCCACATCCTGGAAGACATTATCCCATAATTGAATCTTCAAAAGACCATTCACCATTCTATCAGGCAAGTTGCTTCAGGGTGATGAGAAATACGGGAAGACCAATGAATTCCACAAGTCCAAAACCAATTTCATGCTTCATGTGCTAAAAGCAACTTACCTTACCAGAAGCAAAACTTTGTAGAATACCAAGATAATGAGTAAAGCATTCTTTAAGTCCATGGGTAGTGATTTTGGAAGAAGCACTGAGGGCAAATAAGCCAAATACAAATCCAGAGTGACAGCAAAGCATTGCCCTTTCTATGCTGGTAGTGGTCCAGTGTAATCAGTCAACCAGCTCAGAGTTCAGTAAATCAACCCTGATTGATTCAATACCACTCCTGAGGAATGATGCCATATTAGGGACTCTGTTGGTCTCTGATGTTGGCAAGTTTGGCACTCAGCAGCTGCTGTAGCCAGACTGACCTTGGTGAATAGATGTCCATGTTGCTGAGACCAGGTATCATCACCATTACCAACAAGGGAGGAGACAGGTTAACTGACGTGGAAGATTTTCTTTCACTGCTGTCTTTCAGGAGCACTTCCAAATGGGGCTGTTGTGCTGCAGCTTTGCACTTTCATGTGGTTCCAGCATATTATGAAGAACTATTTGAAATAAGGCTTTAAATGTTTTTCCTCAGTCAGCTAGTACAGGAAACACCCTATGAGAACACAGGTGCAGGTTGAGAGAAAAAAGAAAATGCAGTACGAGAGGAGTCATAGAAGTCTGAGTTACTTGTACATGAAACTTACTTTTGCCTTAAAGACTTGTACACCATTTCTACTTGATTATGAAGTATTGCTGCACACAACACAACTTTATTGACTGGTGGTTCAGACAACACCCAGTTCTTGATGGGCAGCTCTGGTTGGTTAGTTGGTGACCTAGAGTCAAGCTTTCAGTTTCTGTTAAGGATGGTAAAGCTTTGCTTCAAAATCCTAAAGTCTTATTCTATGATTTATATATAGGGCCCCATCAAAAGCTCTGTTGATCATTCTTAGACCTCTATAGCCACTTCAAAGATCACTGGGTCTGCTGGGACATATAGCTCAAGTAGAAGAACAGCTTACCTGTTTTAACTTGGAGTTGTTGTTGAACCTTCTCTTGTTCTGGACCCCACTCAAAGCTGGCAGTCTATTAGGTTACACGGGAAAGAGGGCAGAAGAGCAAACCCATTAAAGTCTTTATTTTCATTAAAAGATTCTAATGGAAGCAGCTTTCTGGTCAAAGAGAGCTTTGTCTTCTTTAGGCATTTGATATTTGATAACTACAGGTGACAATTTAAGTAACTGTTTTACCACTGCCTGCCATGAATCACCCAAGTTCCATTTACCAATGAGAAAGGGGTCATTGATAATGTTAATGTAGTCGGACCAAAAAATCAATTACAGAGACTTCTGCTGCTGGGAAGATGGGATAAAAATAATTTTCCCTATTCTTTTTCTAAGAACAATTATAAAGCCTGGACATTATATATACAAAACAAATAAAAGAGATTCTGAAAGAAGGAGAGAAGAAGACAGAATGACTAGGGTCCTTGGGACCTGAGGAACAGCAAGGTGATGAGTTCTCTGTTTTTGTTTTTGTTTTTTTTTTGTCTCATATTCCAGACTTGGAACTCAAGAAGCCAGGATCTGGAAACACTAATTGTTGTTGTTAGCTGCCATGCAGTCAGTCCTTGACTTCTGGTGACCCCATGTACAACAGAATGAAATGCTACCTGATCCTGCATCATTCACATGATCTGTTATAGATTGGACTGTTGATTTTCAGAAGTAGATCACTAGGCCTTTTTTCCTAGTCACTCTGAGTTTGGAAGCTCCGTTAAAACCTGTTCAACATTATAGCAGTATGGAAGCCTCCACTGACAGATAGGTGGTGGCTGTGCATGAGGTACATTGGCTAGGAATTGAAGCAGGGTCTCCCACAGGTAAGGGGAGAATTCTACCACTGAACCACCAATGCCTCAGAAACACTAATAGACACTGAATTAAAAAAAAAAAAAAAAGCCCCAATAAATGCCTGCTTTCTCTAGCGAAAGGATCAGAAAAGGAGCAGCCTAGCAGGACAGAACACTTTTAGACAGCAACGGCTGTATTCTAGCCAAATACCCTCCTCATCCCCTCCGCCCCACACACCCCTATGGCTTCACTTCACTCATGCCAGCAAAGGCTTTGTGGAGAGCTTAGAGTCCCACTCTCACTAGGGAGTGCAGTGGTTCAGTTCACTGCAGTTTCATTGGAGAAGACATGGGGGACATGGGCTTCCAAACCCAACTGGCAGTAAAGAGGTACCCATCCCCCCTCTGCTGTGTGACATTAGAGGAGGACTAGTGGAGTCCCTGAGTGATGCACTTGCTAACCAAAAGATTGCAGGTTTGAGTCAATCCAGAGACACCTCCAGAAGGAAGGCTTGGTGATCTACTTCCTAAAAATCAGCCACTGAAAGCCCTATAGAGCGGTTCTACTCT
This sequence comes from Dugong dugon, assembly GCA_030035585.1. NCBI lineage: Eukaryota > Metazoa > Chordata > Mammalia > Sirenia > Dugongidae > Dugong > Dugong dugon. The sequence continues at coordinate 100,087,470 of CM057462.1, forward strand.
GACATACATGGGGTCACCATGAGTCAGAATCAAAGCTATGACAGCTGGTTTATTTACAGGAATACCAACAGTGTATAAGAGCTTCACTTGGTCTGTATCCTCTCTAACACTTGACATTTTAGTTCAAGTGGATTCTGAAAGGAAGCTGGGAGATGGGACACAAGGAAATACTCAGTTGAAATATAAACCAGAGTCTGAAATCAGAAATTTTGGACGAAGTTTTTTCCATTACCACTCTTGCTTTTTCATTTATTCTTTTATGCTTTCTTATGAAAGGTTTTTGTCTGGTGTTGAAGAAGCAGACAAAAGGCACCGGATCTGCATTATGTTCAACCTAACTTAGACAAATTTTAAACAAAAGATTATATCTGCGATTTGTAACTATTTTGTGCATAAGAATCACATGTGGGGTTTTTCCTACTATAGCTTTTTCTCCAAGTCTCCTGATTCAGATTCTCTGAGGATGGAGTCCAGGTATCTATATTTTATAAATGCGCTATAGGGTGATTCTGATGCACATCAAAAGTTGAGAAATAATGAATGATATCACTGACCAAGCAACGCAAATTGGACTGCCTTTTTTTAGATGAATTAATTTAGTCTGGTTATTTAGAGTTGGATCTGCTTGAGGAAATACGACTACTGGCATTGTTGAGAGAAGAAAAAAAAAGAATAAATCATAAAGCATACAATTTGTCTGTGCTGTATACAAAAACAACAACAACAACAACAAAAAAACCAAAACAAAAAACAACCAAGCCCGTTGCTGTTCAGGACTGATAAGACATGATCAATTTCAAGGCAATTCAACAAAGATTTCCTGAGCACTTACTGTGTGCCAAGTGTTGGACCAGGTGTTAGATATATACTAGTGTTAAAAAAAAGTGTATTTGTCAAGATAGGCTAGATTATAACATAGTACAAACAACCTGAAAATCTCAGTGGCTTAAAACAAGCCTTATTTCTTGCTCACACTAATGTACACTGTGATTTGTCTTGGAGCTCTGCTCCATATTGTCTTTACTCTGGACTCAGGCCAATGGAGTAGTCACTATCTGGAATGCAGCTAGTCACCATGGATGAAAGAAAGGGCATGTGTCAAACGGAACACTGGTTCTGAAAGCATTTCACTGGCTGAAGAAAGTTGCAAAGCATTTCACTGGCTAAAGAAAGTTCTACTCCTCCTTTGAGGGAGTAGAAAAATGTAGCTTTATCACATACCCAGAAAGAGTAAAGCCAGAAATATTTGAGGAAGAGAATGAGTGATTTCAATAATGATGACAGTCATTGACGATTTCACAGTCTAGTATGAGAGTTAGGTCTACAGAATTTGTACTAGAATTTGTCACGTGTTGTAATAGATGTATATAGTTGTTGATCAAAGGGGTAAAATCTGTTTTTTCTCATGGGTGATAGGTAAAGGTATTACAACAACATAGTGATTTTTGAGTGTTATGGATTGAATTGTATCTTCTAAAAAAGATATGTTGAAGTACTAACCATGTGCCTGTGACTCTGGAAACAGTTTTTCTGTTATGTTAATGAGGTTCAACTGGAGTACAGTGGGTCCTAAACCTAATCCATTTGGAGTGGTATCTTATGAAAAGGGAAAACAGACATGGAGACATACACTCAGGGGGAAGACAGATTGATGTGAGGACAGAGAGAGATGCTTTTATAAGCAGTAAAGGAATGCCAATAAACACTTAGGGCCTCTGAAACTGAAGAGACAAGGATCCCCCAGAGACACAAAGAGAGCATGGTTCTGGTAATGCCCTGAATTTAGACTTCCTAACCTCTAAAACTGTGAGAAAATAAACTTTTTCTCTTTAAAGCCACCCACTTGTGGTATTTTTGCTAAGGCATCAGTAGGAAACTAAGACATTTGAGTTGCACCTTGGAGGGTATATAGGAATTTTTCAGGTGGAAAAGAACCCAAGCTAGAGAGCAATGGAAAGTGACCTGGACAGAGAGGCTATGATAAAAGATCACGTCCAAGTCTCAGGAGCTTGACTATGGCACTTTGTACAAGGTATAGTAGATGTTAGAGTAGGATGATGAACAAGATATGCGCAATTCCTGCCTTTGTGGAGCCTATATTTCAGGAGAGTATACAGGTGTTAAAAACATATACAGATAATTAATAATTAATAAAGATTGGGATAAGTGCTTTGAAAAAGAAGTACTGTGTACTTGGAGAATTAAATTATAGGGACTTCACCTAGTCTAATGGGTCAAGGAAGAGATAGGTAAAAAAAATGGGGGAAATAAGGGAAAAAACGTTCTAGACAGAAGCAACAACACATGCAAAAGTCCCAAGGTGGGAAGGAATGCGGTGTGCTGGAGGAACTGAAGGAAGCGGGGCTGGTGCTCAGAGAATAAAGGAGAGAATGGCATAAGATGAGACTGGAGAGAGGCTTGGGCAGATCACGAAGGCCTTGTAGATCGTGTTTAGGATTCTGTATTTTATCCTAAGATAAATGGGAAGCCATCAGCATGCTTTATGCAGGGGAGTAACATAGTTAGACATTTAGTAAAGCTCACCCTGCAGTGTGGAGATGAATTATAGGGGCTCAGGAATTGATAGAAGAATTCAGTTAGGAGTTAGTTGTCCAGGTGAGAGGTAAAGGTCATTAGGACGAAAGTTAGAGCTCGATGAAGTGGTGCACCACCCAAGCAGCTTTCCAGGGTATCAATAATTAAGGGGCGCTAAAAAGTAGTGTAAATGCATCAACACGGAGAAGATTATATTGAATAGAATTCTTCTCGGGGAGAGTACTTGTGGTTTGAAGAAATATTTGATAGGCCACTAGGGGTAAGGGTTGAGACAGTATTCCCTCCCCCTCTTTCCAGCAAGGAACTTGCTCTAGTATTGATAGATGGTTGCCATATAAGAATGAGATTTTGTTTTGCTGACTGGGACTGGAATTGAATTACATGGGAGAACTGGAGTGGCACTGCTGCCAGTTGCCCTCCTACTGTTTTCCTTTTCCAGTGCAATAGTCTGTCTTTTTCTAAGCAAATATTTGAAAAATATTTAAAGGATATTGTTTTGAGGGGCATCAAATTATTAACCATTGTGGGATGTATAAGGAGCCTTCGTGGTGCAGTGGTTAAACTGCTTGGCTGCTAACCAAAAGGTCAGTGGTCCAAACCCACCAGCTGCTCCACAGGAGAAAGATGTGACAGTCTGTCCCTAAAGATTTACAGCCTTGGAAAACATATGAGGCAGTTCTACTCTGTCCTGTAGGATTGCTATAAGTCACAATCAACTCGACAGCAGTGAGTTTGGTTTTGGTTTGGTGGGATGGGTAAATGTCATGACCTGGCCCTCGGTAGCTTGATGGCCAAGGAGATGAAGAGAAGTGAATATATTTGGCAGGTATATTGAGTGTAAATGACTTAGCTTGGTGATGAATTAAGGAGGAAGATGGATGAAAAGGAAGAGGTAGGGTCAAGGATGACTCCTAGATTTCTGTAGTAAAATGTGAAATATATAACAAAGTATGAAGAGTTTTTTTTTTTTTAATTTGAATAGTAATTTGTTAAATATGTAATAAACACCCAACAATTTTTAACTTCTGGAGGTCTTGCTGGGATGTTAACTTAAAAATCCTTTTGTTCAAATCCAGTATGATTATCTAAAAAGAGATATAATAGAGATACCAATTACATACAGTGAGATTTTATTAATCATACTTTCTACTTGCTTATACTGTTGAATGTCAATACAATTTTTAAGGGAAACCTAGGTATTGGACTTATATTTGCCCCTATAATAATTCAGTGGGTGCTTATTATGTACCAAGAGCCTTTCTAAGTTCTTTTGTCTAATAACTCATTGAGTTTTCACTATGAAGCAGCTACTATTGCTATCCTAATTTTATACATGAGGAAACAGAGGGGCTTATGGGTTAAATACCTTACCCAGGTGATACCTGACAAAGATATGAAGTGGTGGAATCAGGATTTAACACAAGCAATGGGTTGCTGGAGCCCAAGTTCTTAACCACTATGCCCATTTTGTCTCCTCATTATTAAGTTAAAGGATGATTATTTAATTTACAGTTTTTGGGCATAATGAGAAGATAAAAGCTCAGATATAACAAGAAATCGCTATGAATCATTTTGTTACCTGTGGCAGTATTAATTTAAAATGTAGGTTTTCCCTGGACGCTCTGTTAACCCAGAACTAAAACCATTCCTGAAGCCCACTCTTCAGACAAAGATTAGACTGGACTATAAAACATAAAATAATACTTGTGAAGAGTGTGCTTCTTAGTTCAAGCAGATACATGAGACCAAATGGGCAGCTCCGGTCTGGAGGCAGGATGAGAAGGCAGGAAGGGACAGGAACTGGTTGAATGGACACAAGAAACCCTGGATGGAAAGGGGGGTGTGCTGTCACGTTATAGGGATTGCAACTAATGTCACGTAACAACACGTGACATACAATATTTTTGTATGAGAAAGTAACTTGAGCTGTACATTTTCACCTAAAGTACAATAAAAAAGTAAATTAATAAAATGTAGGTTTTTCTCCCCCAAGCAAACATGTCCTTCACCTCCCCTACCCACTGCCAAGTAAACCTATTATCAGAGTGCAACAAGCAAGCAAGCAAGCAAAGAAACAACACCACCCGTGAGAATTGTGCCTATGGGCCTTTCTTCCTATAATATAGGAACTATGATTTTAAAGGGGGTGTTGGTGCTTTAGTGGCAGAATTCTCACCTTCCATATTGCTATGAGTTGGAACCAACTTGATGACACCTAACAACAGCATATGGAGATCTGGGTTCCATTCCTGGTGAATACATCTCATGCGCAGCCACCGTCCATCTGTCAGTGGAAGCTTGTATGTTGCTACGATGCTGAACGGGTTTCGGTGGTGCATCCAAACTAAGAAGGATAAGGAAGAAAAACCTGGTGATCTATTTCAGAAAAGCAGCCAATAAAAACCTTATGGATCACAATGGTGCAATCTACAACTGATCATGGGGATGGTGCAGGACCAAGCATGGGGTTATGATGAGTTGGGGGCCACTTTGATGACAGCTAACAAGATCTTAAAAATATTAACATTTCTGATTTGTGACTTATAATTTTTATTTTTACCATTTAAATCAAGAGGCAATAAAAAAAAAAAGTGAAGTGAAGCTTATTGTTCCTGATTTTTGGGTCAGTTGAAAGCAAAATTGAGAATATGACCTAGATATCTGCGCTCAAATGTTTCTCAAATTTATCACCTCTCTTCTGTCCACAGAAGTGCATGCATCTAATACTGTACACTTTTTTCTCCCTCTCCACCTTAACTTAAAATTATACAACGCTTTAAAGTTTATTCAGACTCTTTCAAATACATTATGTCATTTGTTTTTTTATAACAACCTTGTGAGGTAGTTAAGGCAGATATTATTCCATTCTGTAGATGAGAAAACTGAGGTCAATGATATGTTAAGTAACTTGTAATGTTCATATACAGTTCACATAGGTAATTAGTGATGGATCCAGGCCTAAAACAAACATTCTAATTCCTGGTCCAATACGCTTTGCCATTACACCACATGGTAAAATACAGGGGTGTGATGGTTAAGCTTGTGTGTCAACTCAGCTAGGCCGTGATTCTCAGTGGTTTGGCAGTTGTATGACGATGTGATCATCTCCATGATGGGGTCTGCTGTGAGTAGCCAATCAGTTGAAAGGGAGTTTCCTTGGGCATGTGGCCTGCATCCAATATAAGTGGATGTTCTGGCAAGTCTTGTGGGCTTTTGCTCACTCTGAATCCTGCAGATGGCTCCTGTTCATCTGACCTCTGGTTATCGGAACGTGAGCTAGCAAATTACCTGTGGTCTTGCCTGCTAATCTTGAGATACGTTGATCTTTACAGCCTATGAGCAAGAGCCCTGCTCTCTGACCTGCTGCTCTTGGGTTCGCCAGCCCCTGTGGCTATGTGAATCAGGAGAAGCCACTATCCTGACCCATGGACTTGGGATGGTCCAGCATCTACAAATGAGTGAGCCATTTCCTTGATATAAATCTCTCTCTATATATATTTATACGCTTTACTGGTTTTGCTTCTCTAGAGAAACCAGCCTAAGACATTTGGTACCAAAAGTGGTTCTAGAGAAACAAAATTGTAAGGATGAGTTTTCTAAACCAGTTTTCAAGTCTGTTAAGTCTTAAAGATGTTGATGACTCTGCTTTCAATAGTAAAGAGGGCACTGCTAATGCATGGTGTAAGGTGGCAATACAAATATGCAAAATATCACCACCAATAGACCAGGTATTGGTGAAAGGTGAGGCTCTGGGTGATCGCACGTGTGATACCTTTCTACAATTTTGTCACAATTAGAAGTATAAAAAAGCTGGTTGGTTGGTCCTACTTTTGCTAGACAAACTGCTGAAAGAAAGAGAAGAGCTCAGGGCTTCAGAGTGAAAGCTTAAGTGCCGCATAAATGACCTCAAAGTTTCCACTTGTGCTTTGAAAGAAAGTCTTATTTCTTGTAGTAACAGAGCTCATATTGTTGAAAACCAAACCCAAAGTCTTATCATAAGAGTGGCTGAATTACAACGCCAACTCAATTGCCAACCTTGACAGGTGTCTGAAGTTAAAATGAGGGCATTGATTGGGAAGAAATAGGATCCAGAAACTTGGGATGGGGATATATGGGCAGGTAGTCAGAAAGCTGGAGAAACTGAGCCCCTAAATTCCATTGGATCATTCCTGCTAACAGAACCAGTCTTCGCGCTCCATCTGAAGAGATTATTCTATGTCTGCCTGCTAATCCACCCTCTCCAGTAAAACCATTAGCCCCTTACCCCCCATCTAATGAGATTAACCCAGGTGTGTATAAAGAGCCTTTGTCTGAGTCATTGCCTGGGACTTTGCCTGAGGCAGATGCTTTACAAGACAATGCTGAATGTTCTCAAAACATTTTCCCACTACCTATTTTGGCTTCTAGACCTACAACTAGATTTAAGTCTCAGCAAGCCTCAAAAGGTGAAGTACAAAGTGTGACCCAGAAGGAGCTTTACTACACTCCAAAAGAATGGCTTGACTCTTCTAATACATACAAACAGAAACCTGGGGAATATGTGTGGGAATGGCTATTAAGGATGTGGGATAATGGTGCAAGGAACATAAAGATGGATCAGTCTGAGTTTATTGATATGGGCCCACTAAGCACAGATTATTCTTTCAATATTTCAGCTTGAGAAGTTAGGAAAGGGTCTAATAGTTTATTTGGCTGGGTTGCTGAAGCATAGATTAAGCGGAGCCTACATTAAATCAAGTTGAAGTACCTGACTTGCCTTGGTATACTGTAGAAGAAGGTATACAAAAGCTTAGGGAAATTGGCACATTAGAGTGTATTCATCAGGTTAGACACACAGACCCACATGTGTAGTGCCCAGAGGACACACCTTTTACCACAACTGTGAAGAACAAATTTGTCAAGGGAGCCCCAACATCTTTGAAGACTGCTGTGATTGCTATTTTATGTAAGTCAGATTTGACAGTGGGAACTGCACGAACTGGATTAAGACACCTAACTACAATGGGGCTGATTGGACCCTGTGGTATTAGGGGCCAAGTGGCTGCACTCAATCAACAAAGACAAGGTGGGCATGGTTACAGGTAATGGACAGCGGATTCAAAGCAGTAATCAGAATAATCTGATTTGTATGGATTTATGGCATTGACTGCTTAGTCATGGTGTCCCTAGGAGTGAAATAGATAGGAAATCTACTAAATATTTACTTGATCTGTACAAGCAGATAAATTCTAGGACAAGTAAATAGTGGCCTAACTTGAATCTCCAGAATAGAGTCAAGACCTCTCAATCAATTCCCAGACTTGAGTGAGTTTAGAGACCTACAGCCCCTTGAATGAAGGGGAGGTTGGGTTCCCTTGAGGAAGGACTCCAAAACACTACCCAACCTTCCCCAAAGGATCTATGGCCTTTTACAAGAGTGACTGTTCATTGGGGAAAAGGAAATAATCAGACTTTTCAGGGCTTACTGTATGCTGGATCTGAACTGACACTAATTCCAGGTGACAAAAAATGTCATTGTGGCCCATCAGTCAGAGTAAGGGATATGGAGGTCAGGTTATTAATGCACTTTTAGCTCATGTCCATCTCACAGTAGGTCCAGTGGGTTCCTGAATGCATCCTGTAGTGATTTCCCCAATTCAGGATTGAATAATTGGAATAGATATACTCAGAAACTGGCAGAACACCCACACTGGATCCCTGACAAATGGAGGAAGTGCTATTATGGTAGGAAAACCAAGTGGAAGTCATTAGAACTGCCCCTACCTAGGAAAATAGTGAACCAAAAGCAATACCGCATTCTTGGAGGGATTGCAGAGGTTACTGCCACCATTAAAGACTTGAAGGATGTGGGGGTGGTGACTCCCACCACGTCCCCATTCAACTCACCTATTTGACCTGTGCAAAAAACAGATAGATCTTGGAGAATGACAATGGATTATCGAAAACTTAACCAGGTGGTGACTTCAATTACAGCTGCTGTTGCAAAAGTAGTTTCATTGCTTGAGTAAATTAATACATCTCCTGGTACCTGGTATGCAGCTATTGATTTGGCTAATACCTTTTTCTACATACCTGTTTTGAAGGACCATCAGAAGCAATTTGCTTTCAGCTGGCAAGGCTTCATTTGCCTACCTCAGGGGTACATCAACTCTCCAGCCCTATGTTATAATTTAGTCTGCAGGGACCTTGATCACCTTTCCCTTCCACAAGACATCACACTGGTCCATTACACTGATGGCATTATGCTTATGGGACTTAGTAAGGAAGAATTGTCAATGACTCTGGACTTATTGGTAGAACATTTGCATGCTAGAGGGTAGGAAATTAATGTCACAAAAATTCAGGCACCTTCTACCTCAGTGAAATTTCTAGGTGTCCAGTGGTGTGGGGCATGTCAAGATATTCTTCTAAAGTGAATGATAAGTTATTGCATCTGGCTCCTCCCACAACTGAGAAGGAGCACAACACTTAATGGGCCTCTTTGGATTTTGGAGGCAGTATATTCCTCATTTGGGTGTGCTACTCTGGCCTACTTATCAAGTGACTCAAAAAGCTGTTAGTTTTGGGTGGGGCCCAGAACAAGAGAAGGCTGTGCAACAGGTTCAGGCTGCTGTACAAGTCGCTCTGACTCCTGGGCCATATGATCTGGGTAATCCAATGGTGCTTGAAGTGTCAGTGGCAGATAGAGATGCTGTTTAGAGTCTTTGGCAGGCCCCTATTGGTGAATCACAGCACAGACCTTTAGGATTTTGGAGAAAAGCACTGCCATCCTCTGCAGATAACTACTCTCCTTTTGAGAAACAACTTTTGGCTTGTTACTGGGCCTTAGTAGAGCCTGAACGCTTACCCATGGGACACCAAGTCACCATGCGGCCTGAGTTGCCCATCATGAACTGGGTGTTGTCTGACCCACAGAGTCATAAAGCTGGATGTGCACAGCAGCATTATGTCATTAAGTGGAAGTGGTATATATGAGATCAAGCAGGACCTGAAGGCAGAAGTAAATTGCATGAGAAAATGGCCCAAATACTCATGTTCTTCACTCCTGTCACATTACCTTCCAACTCCCAGTCTGCACCTATGGCCTCATGGGGAGTTCCTTATGATCAGTTGACTGAAGAAGAGAAAACTGGTGCCTGATTTACATATGGTTCTGCGCGATATGCAGACACCACTGGAAAGTGGACAGCAGCAGCACTACAGCCCCTTTCTGGGACCTCCCTGAAAGACAATGGTGTAGGAAAATCTTCCCAATGGGCAGAACTCCTAGCAGTGCACCTTGTTGTTCACTTTGCTTGGAAGGAGAAATGGCCAGATGTGTGATTATATACTAATTCATGGGCTGTGGCCAATAGTTTGGCTGGATGGTCAGGAACTTGGAAGGAACATGATTGGAAAATTGGAGAAAAGAAAATATGGGGATATTTCTTCCCATGTGAATGCTCACCAAAGGCAACCTCAGCAGAGGAGGATTTTAACAACCAAATGTATAGGATGACACTTTCTGTGGAAACCAGTCATCCTCCTTCCTCAGCCACTCCCATCATTGCTCAATGGGCTCATGAACAAAGTGGCCATGGTGACAGGGATGGAGCTTATGCATGGGCTCAGCAACACGGACTTCCACTCACCAAAGCTGACTCAGCAACAGCCACTGCTGAGTGCCCAATCTTCCAGCAGCAAAGGCCAGCACTGAGTCCCCAATATGGCACCATCCCTCGAGGTGATCAGCCAGCAACCTGGTGGCAGATTGATTACACTGGCCCGCTTTTGTCATAGAAAGGGTGTGTTTTGTTCTTACTGAAATAGACACTTGCTCTGGATATGGATTTTCTTTCCCTGCATGCAGTGATTCTCCCAGAACTACCATCTATGTACTTACAGAATGCCTTATCCACCATCATGGCATCCCACACAGCACCACCTCAGATCAAGGGATTCACTTCACAACAAATGAGGTGTGGCAATGGGCCCATGCTCATGCAATTCATGATCTTACTATGTCCCCCATTATCCTGAAGCAGCTGGTTTGATAGAATGATGGAATGACCTTCTAAAGACACAATTACAGTGCTATCTATGTGGCAATACCTTTCAGGGTTGGGGCAGCATTCTCCAGGAGGCTGTATGTGCTCTAAATCAGAATCCAACATATGGTGCTGTTTCTCCCAGATCCAGGATTCATGGGTCCAGGAATCAAGGGGTGGAAATGGGAGTGGCACCACTCACTATTACTGCTAGTAACCCACTCCCAAAATTTTTGCTTTCTGTCCCCGTGACCTTATTCTCTGCGAGTATAGAGGTCTTAGATCCAAAGAGAGGGATGCTCCCACCTGGAGACACATCACTGATTCCACTGTGCTAGAAGCTAAGAATGCCACTGCGCCAGTTTAGGCTCCTTATGCTTCTGGATCAACAGACAAAGAAGGTAGCTACTGTACTGGCTGGTGTGATTAATCCTGATTACCAAGAGGAAATTGGATTGATAATCCATAATGGAGGTAAAGAAGAGAATGTTTGGAATGCAAGAGATCCCTTAGGGCATCTCTTAGTACTACCATGCCATGTGATTAAAGTCAATGGAAAACTACAGAAGCCCAATTCCAACATGCCTACTAATGGCCCAGACCCTTCAGGAATGAAGGTTTGGGTCACCCCACCAGGCGAAGAACTACAACCAGCTGAGGTGCTTGCTGAGGGCAAAGGGAATACAGAATGGTGGTGGAAGAAGGTAGTTCTAAATACAATTACAATCATGTGACTAGTTGCAGAAACAAGGACTGTAATTGTTATGAGTATTTCTGCTTTGTACGTGTGCATCAAATATTTTTATTTTCTTCACTTGTAAAATATAAGATGAACACAGGGCTAGTGCATATTTGGTTATATGTGGGTTCGTTGTATCATGTTAGGCACAAGTATGACTTTATAATTGTCTTTATTCAGAGATTATGTATGGTTTAAGGAGGAGTGTAGAGGTACCACGTTGACAAGGGGTGGACTGTTACAGTTAAGTTTGTGTGTCAACTTGGCTAGGCTACGATTCTCAGTGGTTTGGCAGTCATATAATGATGTGATCACCTCCATGATGGTGTCTGCTGTGAGTAGCCAATCAGTTGAAAGGGAGTTTCCTCAGGCATGTGGCATGCATTGAATATAAGTGGGTGTTCTGGAAAGTCCTGTGGGCTTTTGCAGATTGCTCCTGTTCATCTGACCTCCAGTTATCGGGACTTGAGCTGGCAGATTAGCTGTGGTCTTGCCTGCTGATCTTGAGACTCATTGATCTTCACAGCCTGTGAACAAGAGCCCTGCTCTCTGACCTGCTGCTCTTGGGTTCGCCAGCCCCTGTGGCTATATGAATCAGGAGAAGCCTCTATCCTGACCCACAGACTTGGGATGTTCTAGCTTCTACAACTCCATGAGCCGTTTCCTTGATGTAAATCTCTCTCTCTATATGTTTATATGCTTTACTGGTTTTGCTTCTCTAGGGAACCCAGCCTAAGACAAGAGGCAGAGTGATATCATTAGTGATGAGAGAAGAGAATTACAGGATGAGAAATGTCTGAAGACCCCTATATTAATTCACAGTTCTCTGACAAAGCTTTTTATTTTCACATATGGTGAATAGTATTTGCTTTGAATTGGTAAAAGAAGAATGAAAAGTGGAGACACATATTTTCAAGGGTCCACAAGGGAAACTGTTGTGCTAAATACTGTACTTGTCATAAGAAACCAGTACTAATTGTCATTATTTTTTGTGTATTAAGCAAAACTGTAAGTTAAGCTATATTATTCCCTACTACAGTAGTCCCTGACTTAAAGACGAGGTTCCTTTCCAATGACTCCGTCATAAGTCAGTTCTGACATAAGTTGAATACCTCATTTTTAAAAATAGTTTTCATTATTATTGTCTTTTATTATCACTATCTTTATAAAGCTGATCTTTATTTGTCTTTGGAAGTTGGTACGAGAATGATAACAACAGCAAATTATGTGCTGCAACATTGTATGTAGTACATATTACTAATGATAAAATGTCCAAAAAAAAAAGTGAATGATCATAAGTGTGGTTTGTTGTAACTCAAATATTTTGTGAACTGGGTGCTACCTGTACTTTTGATGCTAGTTTGATTTAGTTAGCTATGAATCATTTGCATTTGATTTAGGGGCAAGTTTGCAAGTTCTCATTTTGCCTTAATCCATATACTCCCTTTCCTGTTTCTTAGATTTTGCTTTTGGATAGCCTGGAATTTATCTGATTTGAAATTAGCCCCTAATTAAGGTTTATCTGTGGGAATTATTCTTTAAGAAATAGGTGGTCAGGAGATTCGTTCACCACTGCATTACCAGTACATAGCACATACTAGTACCTATTGCCGTTGAATCAACTCTGACTCATGGCAACCCAGTGTATGTCAGAGTAGAACTGTACTCCAGAGTGTTTTCAATGACTCATTTTTCAGAAGTAAATCTCCAGACCTTTCTTCCAAGATGCCTCTGGGTAGATTTGAACCTCCAACCTTTCAGTTAACAATCTAGTATGCAACTAAATATTTGTTGAATAAACAAGTGAACATATAAGAATGCTAAGACTGTGCTTTGTAAGTTCCAATTTTCTTTGTTGAAACCTCAATGTTTCTATATTAAGTCTTTGTTTTTAGTTTTAGGCATTATTCCTTTGTTATTTGAACTCAACTCTCATTTGTAATACTGCAGTTCTAAGTAATATAATTTGAATTAAATTACTTTCCTCCTCCTAGTTCTCTAAAAGCGATAACCCAAATCATGAGACATTATCAGTCTCTTATAATCTAACTGTGGGTAATAGGTGAAACTAGACAAAGTAAATCAGATAAAGTCACATAGCCCAGTTTGTTACAAATAATTTTTTAAGACCTTGCAAACAGGACTTTAGAGATTGCTAAAGCAAGGAAGGTAGTTTTAAGCTTAATAATGATCCTGTCACTATTTCCTTTATTGTTTCTTCTAGGGTATGATAAGATTGGCAGTTCTATTAAATTAACCTCATGGTTAGGCTAACCAAAGGATTTACACCAAGTACAGTTCAGGAAAGTGTTAGACATAGTTCTTTTGAGCGAGAAGGACCAGCTTCTGAAGCACTGCCCTTGTCAAATTCTGAGTGATGTTTTGTTGTTGTTTAATAAATACAGTGTCAGACAAGGCTTTGGCTAACCTACTGTCTCTCTTTCCTCATTTCAAGAAGATTTATTTGTAGATAAAACAGAAGTAATTCTCTGATAATTTCAGCTTTTGTTTGCCTGTATTCATGCTGCTTCGTATTAGAGTTTGTATGGAAGAGCTAGAATGTCCTGAGAGGTGTGCCAGCTCAGTCTCTGGGCTTGTATATTTTGGCAGGCAGAGAAGTTATGGTGGTTTTTCTGGTCTGTGTTTAAAGATTTCCTAGAAATGACCTTAAACAAAAACGAAAACGCCAAACCAGTTGCTGCTGAGTCAATTCCAACTCATGGAAACCCGAAGTGTGTCAGAGTACAACTGTGCTCCATAGGATTATCAATGGTTAATTTTTCGGGAGTAGATAGCAAGGCCTTTCTTCTGGTTGGATTCGAACAACCAACCTTTTGGCTAGCAGTGAGCATGTTAACTGCACCACCCAGGGACTCTGGAAGAGACCTTAAGGCTTACTTACATTCCATATATCATTTCCATTCATTTCCTACCAGTCTTGCTTTCCAGTTTATTCATTCATTCAACAAATATTTATTGAGCACCTATTATATGCCAGACATTCTTCCAGGTTCTGAATATACAATAGTGAACAAAGATTCCTGCCCTCAAGGAACTTAATTCTAGAGGGGTGACAAAGAGAATAAACAAATAAGTAAAATATGTGACATGTTGGAGGGTGATAAATGTTATGGAGTAAAATAAAGAAGCAAAGAGAGATTGTGTGTGCTTGGTGGGTTCCATTTGTAAATAGTGTGGTCCAATGGAGCCTCACTGATATACTAGATATATTATAGCATTCCTGTGTATTGGTTGTGAATACCAGTGCCATATCAACTTGGTTAGCTTAATGAACATGTACTGAACATAGATTATTTGTTAAGCACCATCTTGGGTTCTAGAGGTATAAAGATGAATAAGCATCTGTATTATCAAGGGGCTTATACACTTGTAGGCAAGGCAAACACGATTACAGTAAGTAATAATATTGACACATACTAGATACTAGAGAGGTTCAGGGAGGTTCATGGTTCATTGAAGACTTCTGCTGGAGACGTACCTAAGAGGAGACTTGAAGATACATAAGAGTGAACCAATTAAAGAAAGATGAGTGAGGAAACTGCATTAACAAAGCATCAAGGTATGAAACAGATGGCACTCAACCTTCAAAGTCATGCTTCTTTCCAAAATCTGGTTTATTCTTCCCTTCCCAAAACCTCTGGAGTCCTGGTGGCACAAATGGTTAATGTGCTTGGCTGATCACTGAAAGGTTGGCAGTCTGAGTCATCTAGAGGGGCCTTGAAAGAAAGCCCTGATGATCTATTTCTGAAAAATCAGCTATTGAAAACCTTATGGAGCACAGTTCTACTCTGACACACATGAGGTCTCCATAAGTTGGAGTCAACTTGATGGCAACTGGTTTGATTTGGTCCCACAGCCTCTTACCTCAAGCAGGAGGAGATCATAAAAGAAATGGAATCTGTTTCTTTTCCTAAAATCACAGGAGAGGTGAGCATATACACCATTTGTAAATTCAGTGCTGTTGTTAGATGATGTTTCAATATAGAAAATCTTCTAAAGCTAAGAAGTTTCGTCATTCTACCCCATGCTTTTATGATCTACTTACTTTCTGATTGGAGATTCTTCCTGTTATATGAGCTCAACCCTAGGCATTGTCAGGATTATCTTGGGGCTTTGAGCCTTCAGATCATCCTCAGTGTTATTTTAAAATGAAGATCCTTTTCCCGGAATCTTAGGATGCAGAGACTTTGAATAATATTTATGTATATTTCCTAGTAGGGAAAATGACTGTAGTTCTTTCTTGAATTCCTGGAAATCTCCTCTTTCAATGAAAGTATTTGTTGTTATTATCTGTGCTCTTTTTTTAAGGGTTGCAGTTTTACTTTTATGAACAAGATACTTTGTCTTTAGAAATATGCAGCAGTTCTGGGAATAATATCATATGCAGTAAAGTGATTGTGTGGCAACCCCAGAAACTTGGTCTCTTTTGTTGTGTGTCCTTACTTTGATCAGTATTAAAGATACAAAATTTTTTCAAGACTTTGTCAGGTCTTACCGGAAGGGAACACTGTGTAATACTTGCATAGATTCCCCTCCTTAAAGGTCTTTGTGAGTGTTAAGGATAGGGCTAGATGGTTTATATATCCTTCATAGTTCTTTGCACATAGAGGATTCCCAATAAATATTTATTATATGAGAGAATAAAAAATGAATGAGTGAAACTCCTAGAAGTAGACTGGAGTGTGTGTGTGTGTGTGTGTGTGTGTGTGTGTGTATGTGTCTGTATTTTCAATAACTTCTTAACTGGTCTCTCTGCTTCTGCCCTTGTCCCTCTACAATACATTCTCAATAAGCAGTCAGAGTGATTCTGTTAAAACAAAAGTCAGTTCATGTCCTTCCTTGGTTCAAACCCTTCATGGCTTCTCATCTCACTCAGAATAAAAGCCAAACACCTAAACATATAGAGCACTGAAAATGTGGCCTCTCTGGCTTTATCTTATATGACCCTTGCTGAGTTACTTTCCTCTAGACACACTGGCTTGTTTGCTGTTACTTATAGTGCCTCATAATCTTACCTCCTCAGGGCCTTCACACTCGAAGATTCTTGGAATCCTTTTCCCACCCAAATGCACACAACTCCTTCTTTCCTTCCAGTCTTCATTGAAATGTTACCTTCTCTACAAGACCTTGCCTGATCATCTTATTTAGAGTAATAGCCAGCCCCTTTCCCCAATCTCTGTCCACTCTCTATCCCTTTTATCATCATCTAACACACCATAGATTTACTTGTGTTTATTTTATTTATTGTCTGTGTCCTCCTTAATACCCTCCCCCAATAGAACATAATCTCTATGAGAGCAGGGGTTGTAATGTATTATATTCACTAATTTATTCTCCTTTTTCTAGAACATGAATGCCACCTAGTAGAATCTCAATAAATATGTGTTCAATGAATGACAGAATGAATGTATATGTGTGGTCTTTAACATGATTTTTTAGATGTTCGTGAGCAAAACTTCTGTCTGATGCTTTTGTCTTCTTCAAAGCCTAGTACACAGTGCACTGTACTTAAGGAAAGGAATGGAATTGGGGTGACTTAGTGTTCATTTGAGTGGCTTAAGTTGGATCAACTAATTAATGGGAAGAGGGTCAGAAAAGAAACCAAAGAGATAAAGGAAAGGTTGGGAGTGAGTGTGTGCCAGGAGAGAAGAAGTTTCTGGCACTTCTGGTGTGATATGGAAATGGTGGAAGAACAGGGATTGGGGTGTCAGAAATATCTGGACTCAACTTCTGGCTTTGCTACTTAATAGCTATGGGACATTGGTAAAATTCCTTGACTCTATGAGGCTTCTATCTGCAAAACAATGATATTTATTTTATAAGGTTGCTGTGAGGATTACACAAGACAATATAAGTAAAGAACCTGACACATAATAGGTTTCAATAGATACTAGTTTTCTCATTTCCCTGAAAATGCTCTTTCCTTGACCTCCACCTCCTTTGGTTAAATTATTATTTATTCATTCCTTAAAAAGACTGCACACACCTTTAACTCCTTTTTAAAAAATTTTTTTATCGTACTTTAGGTGAAGGTTTACAGAACACATAGTCTCTCATTAAACAGTCACTACACATATTGTTTTATGACATTGGTTAACAACCCCACAACATGTCAACCCTCTCCCTTCTCGATCTTTTTTTCTGGTGAAAATATACATAGCCAAAGATACACAATTTCAAAAATTTCTACATGTTACAATTCAGTGACATTGATTACATTCTTCCAGCTGTGCTGCTACTCTCACTATCCTTTTCCAAATTATTCCATCACCATTATCTTCAACCCACTGCCCCCTAGGCTTCCCATCATAACTTTTGAGTTGCTGTTGTCAATTTAATCTCACATAGATAATTATTATTTTTTTTTTGTACTTAGATGAAGGATTACTGAACAAATAGTTTCTCATTAAACAGTACACACAATTTGCCTTATGACAATGGTTAACTAACCCACGACATGTCAACACTGTCTCTTCTCAACCTTGGGTTCCCTATCACCAGCTTTCCTGTCCCCTCTTGCCTTCTAGTCCTTGTCCCTGGACTGCTGTGCCTTATTAGTTCCTTTTTCTTTTATGGGGCTGTCCAGTCCCCAGCTGAACAGTGAACCTTGGGAGTGACTTCAGCACTGAGCTAGAAGGGTGTCTGGGGGCCATACTCTCAGGGTTTCTCCAGTCTGTCAGGCTAGTAAATCTGGTCTTTTTTTGTGAGTTAGAATTCTGTTCTACATCCTTCTCCAGCTCTGTCAAGGACCCTCTGTTGTGATCCCAGTTAGAGCAGTCGGTGATGGTAGCCGGGCACCATCTAGCTGTACTGGACTCAGTCTGGTGGAGGCCATGGTAGCTGTGATCCGTTAGTCCTTTGGACTGATCTTTTCCTTGTATCATGTTCTCTTCATTCTCCCTTGCTGCTGAAGGGGTGAGACCAGTGGAGTATCCTCGATGGCTGCTGACAGGCTTTTAAGACCCCAGACGCTACTCACCAAGGTAGAATGTAGAACATTGTCTTTACAAACTGTGTTATGCCAATTGACCTAGATGTTCCCCGAGATCGTGGTCCCCACAACCCTCCGCCCAGTAATTCAGTCCCTCAGGGAGTTTGGATGTGTCTGTGGGGCTTCCATGAACCTTTCCTTGTACAAGTTGTGCTGGCTTCCCCAGTATTGTGTACTGTCTTACCCTTCACCAAAGTTAACACCTATCTCTTGTCTATTTAGTCCCCCCGCAATCCCTCGTAACCAACAAAGATTATTTATTTTTTGTATATAAACTTTCCATGAGTTTTTAAGGTAGAGGTCTCATACAATATTTGTCTTTTTGTAATTGACTTATTTCACTCAGCATAATGTCCTCCAGTTTCATCCATGTTATGAGATGCTTCACAGATTCATTGTTGTTCTTTCTTGTTGCATAGTACTCCATTGTGTGTATATACCATAGTTTGTTTATCCATTCATCTGTTGATGGGCATCTAGGTTGTTTCCATCGTTTTGCTATTGTGAACAATGCTGCCATGAACATAGATGTGCATATGTCTATTCGAGTGACGACTCTTATTTCTCTAGGATATATTCCTAGGAGTGGAATTGCCGGATTGAATGGTATGCCTATTTCTAGCTTTCTGAGGAAGCACCATATCATTTTCCAAAATGGTTGTGTTGTTTTGCATTCCCACCAGCAGTGCATAAGACTTCTGATCTCCCCACAGTCTCTCCAACGTTTGTTATTTCCAGTGTTTTTGATTCATGCCAGTAATGCCCAGGTGAGATGGTATCTCATTGTAGTTTTAATTTGCATTTCTCTAATGGCTAGCAATCGTGAGCATTTCCTCATGTGTCTGTTGGCCCCTTGAATGTCTTCTTTGGTGAAGTGTCTGTTCATATCCTTTGCCCATTTTTTAATAGGATTATTTGTCTTTTTGTTGTAGAGATGTTGGATTTTCTTGTAGATTTTAGAGATTAGACTTTGTCTGATTTGTAATGTCCAAAAATTTTTTCCCAATCTGTAGGTTCTCTTTTTACTCTTTTGGTGAAGTCTTTTTCTTTTTTTTTTTTTACATTTTTTTTTTTTTAATTGTACTTCAGGTGAAGGCTTACAGAACAAATAGTTTCTCATGAAACAGTAGTACACATATTGTTTTATGACATTGGTTAACAACCCCACAACATGTCAACCCTCTCTCTTCTCAATCATTTTTTTTGGTGAAAATATACATAGCCAAAGATACACCATTTCAAAAATTTATACACACACAGTTCAGTGACTTCAACTACACTCTTCCAGTTGTGCTGCTATTCTCATTTTAGATGAAGGCTTACAGAACAAAATAGTTCCTCATTTAACAGTTAGTACACATGTTGCCCTATGACAATGGTTAACAACCTCACAACACATCAACACTATCCTGAGTCAACCTTGCGTTCCCTATCACCAGCTTCCTTGTCCCCTTCTGCCTTCTGGCCCTTGCCCCTAGACTGCTGTACCTCATTAGTCCCCTTTGGTTTTATGTGGCTGTCCACTCCTAGGCTGAATGGTGAACCTTGGAGATGACTAGGTGAAGTCTTTTAATGAGCATAAGTGTTTAATTTTTAGAAGATCCCAGTAGTCTAGTTTATCTTCTGGAGTTTGTGTGTTGTTGGTTATGGTTTGTATCCTGTTAATGCCGTGCATTAGGGCCTCTAGCATTGATCCTATTTTTTCTTCTATGTACTTCATAGTTTTTAGCTTTATATTTAGGTCTTTGATCCATTTTGAATTAGTTTTTGTGTATCATGTGAGGTATGGGTCCTGTTTCATTGTTTTGCAGATGGACATCCAGTTTTGCCAGCACCATTTGTTAAAAAGACTGTCTTCTCCCCATTTGAATGACTTTGGGCCTTGTCAAAGATTAGGTGACCATAGGTGGATGGATTTACATCTGGGTTCTCAATTCTGTTCCATTGGTCAATGTATCTGTTGTTGTACCAGTACCAGGCTGTCTTGACTACAGTAGCTTATAGTAGGTTCTGAGGTCAGGTGAGTCCTCATACTTTATTCTTCTTCTTCAATAGAGCTTTACTTATTCTGGGCTTCTTCCCTTTCCATATAAAGTTAATGATTAGTTTTTCCATCTCTTTGAAGAATGTTGTTGGTGTTTGGATCAGGATTGTGTTGTATTTGTAAATTGTGTTGGGTAGAATTGTCATTTTCATAATGTTGAGTCTACCTATCCATGAGCATGGTATGTTTTTCCATTTATGTAGATCCCTTTGGGTTTCTTGCAGTAGTGCTTTGTAGTTTTCTTAGTATAGGTCTTTTACATCCCTGGTCAGATTTGTTCCTAAGTATTTTATTTTTTTAGGGACTATGATAAATAGTATTGTTTTCCTTATTTCCTTTTTGTCGTTCTCTTTATTGGCGTATAGGAATCCAACAGATTTTTGTATGTTTATCTTGTATCCCACTACTCTGCTGAATCTTTCTATTAGTTTCAGTAGTTTTCTTGTGGAGTCTTTAGGGTTTTCTAGGCATAGCATCATATTATCTGCAAACAGGGACGGTTTAACCTCTTCATTACCAATTTGGATGCCCTTTGTTTCTTTTTCTTGCCTTATAGCTGTAGCTAGGACTTCCAGTGCAATGTTAAATAGGAGTGGAGATAAAGGGCATCCTTGTCTTGTTCCTGTTCTCAAGGGGAATGTTTTCAGCCTCTCTCCATTAAAAATGATATTGGCCGTTCTTTTTGCATCGCTGCTCTTTATTATGTTGAGAAATTTCCCGTCTATACCTATTTTATTGAGAGCGTTTATCAGGAATGGGTGTTGGACTTTGTCAAATGCCTTTTCTGCATCAATTGAGATGATCGTGTGATTCTTTTCTTTCCTTTTATTTATGTGATGGATTATGTTGATTGATTTTCTAATGTTGAACCATCCTTGCATAGCTGGTATGAATCCTACTTGGTCGTGGTGTATTATTTTTTTGATATGATGCTGAATTCTATTGACTAGAATTTTGTTCAGAATTTTTGCATCTATATTCGTGAGAGATATTGGTCTGTAATTTTCTTTTTTTTGTGACATCTTTTCCTGGTTTTGGTATCAGCGTTATGCTGGCTTCATAGAATGAATTTGGAAGTGTTGCTTCCTCTTCTATGCTCTGAAATAGCTTGAGTAGTATGGGTGCAAGCTCTTCTGTAAATGTTTTGTAGAATTCTCCAGTGAAGCCATCTGGGCCAGGGCTTTTTTTGGTTGGGAGTTTTTTTTTTACCTTTTCAATCTCTTCTCTTGTTATGGGTCTGTTCAGATTTACAACATCACTTTGTTGTAGTTTAGGTAGGCCGTGCGTTTCTAGAAATTCATCCGTTTCCTCTAGGTTTTCAAATTTGTTGGAGTATAGTTTTTCACAATATTCTGTTATAATCCTTTTTATTTCAGTTGGGTCTGTTGTAATGTCCCCCATTTCATTTCTTATTTGGGTTATTTGTGTCCACTCCTGTTTTTCTTTTGTCAGTCTGGCCAGTGGTTTGTCGATTTTGTTGATTCTTTTAAAGAACCAACTTTTGGTTTGGTTGATTCTTTCTGTTGTTTTTCTGTTCTCTATTTCATTTATTTCTGCTCTGATCTTTACTATTTCCTTTCTTCTGGTGGTTATGGGCTTTTTTTGCTGTTCTCTTTTATTTGTTTGAGTTCTGTAGTCAATGCTTTGATTTTGTCCCTTTCTTCTTTTGTGATATGTGCATCTATTGCTATAAATTGTCCTCTGAGGACTGCCTTTGCTGTGTCCCAAGTGTTTTGGTATGATGTGTTTTCATTCTCATTTGATTCTAGGAATTTTTTGATTCCATCTCTGATTTCTTCTATTACCCAGTGATGTGTAAGCAGGGTATTATTCAGTTTCCATGTAATTGATTTTTTTCCTTGCTCTTTCTATTGTTAAGTTCTACCTTGATGGCATTGTGGTCAGAGAAGATACTTTGAATTATCTCAGCAGTTTGGATCTTGTTGAGGATTCCTCTGTGGCCTATGATGTGATCTATTCTGGAGAATGTTCCGTGTTTTTTTTTTTTTTTAAATAATTTATTTTATTTTGTTGTTGAGAATATACACAGCTAAACATACACCAATTCATTTCTACAGGTGCTGTTCAGTGACATTGGTTACATTATTCCAGTTGTGCAACCATTCTCACCCTCCTTTTCTGACTTGTTCCTCCCCCATTAACATAAACTCACTGCCCCCAAAGTTCCTATCTACTCTTTCAAGTTGCTGTTGTCAACTTGATCCCGTATAGATAGATGTTAAAGAAGCGTAATGCTCAACACAGGCATTCTTTTTTAGTTAAGCTAGACTATTGTTTGGTTTTAAGAGGACTTCAGGGGATATTTTTGGTTTAAGGTTTAAAGATTATCTCAGGGCAATAGTTTCGGGGGTTCATCCAGCCTCCATGGCTCCAGAAAGTCTGTAGTCTGTAAGAATTTGAAATTTGGTTCTGCATCTTCCTCCTTTTGATCAGGATTCTTCTATATAATCTTTGATCAAAATGTTCAGGAATGGTAGCTGGGCAACATCCAGTTCTAGTCTCATGGCAAATGAGGCAGTTATTCATGGAGGCAATTAGCCACATATCCATTTCCTTCTACTACTCCTGACTCTCCTTTTTTCTCTGTTTCTCCAGGCAAATTGAGACCAATTATTGTGCCTCACATGGCCTCTTGCAAGCTTTTAAGACCTCAGGAATTATACAACATGCTAGTAGGTAGGACAGAAACACTAAACATTTTATTTGTCCAATTAACTGGAATGTTCCATGAACCTGTGACCCTAAACCTCCAAACCAAGGAACCAAATCCCGTGAGATGTTTGGTTGTACATAAACAGCTTCAGCAGCTAGTCTTTTTGTTGTTGTTGTTGTAAATTTACCTATCACACAATTTTTGACAATTCAACATTTTACAGGTGTGCAGCTTATTGACAGCAATTACAGTAATCAGCTGTGCAACCCTACCTTTAATCAATGCAATTTTTCTATTACCATAAACTGAAACTCAGTACTCCATAAGCAATAACCCCCACTTTCCCTCTCCCTCCAACCCCTGGTAACCACTAATAGACTTTAGTCTCTATACATTTGACTTATCTTGTGAGCTCAGTCTTGCACAATGAGTCTTGCCCTATGAAACACAAGACATATAAAGGCTTAAAAAACAAAACAAAACAAAACAAGTCACCGGTGAGTTGATTCTGACTCATGGGAACCCTATGTGTGCAAAGTAGAACTGCATTTCATAGGGTTTTCAAGGTTGTGACCTTTTTCTTTTCCTCTGAGGTGCCTCTGAGTGAACTCAAACTCCTAACTTTTTGATTAGTAGTCAAGTACTTAACCCTTTGTGCCACCAGGGACCCCTTATGTTTGCCAAGTTGATTCAGACTCATAGTGACTCCATATGTTACAGAGTAGAACTGCTCTACAGGATTTTCTTGACCGTAATTTTTTTTTATTATTGTAGTTTAAGCACAAGTTTACAATTCAAGTTAGTCTGTCATACAAAAACTTATACATACATTGTTATGTGACCCTAATCACTCTCCCTATACTGTGACAGCACACTCCTCTCCACCCCAGATTTCCTGTGTCCATTCAACCAGCTCCTGACTTTCTCTGCCTTCTCATCTCAGCTCTGGACAGAAGCTGCCCAGTTAGTCTCATGTATCTACTTGAGCTAAGAAGCACACTCTTCACGAGTATCATTTTATGCCCCACAGTCCAGTCCAATCTTTGTCTGAAGAGCCGGCCTCTTGAATTGTTTTAGTTCTGGGTTGACACAGAGTCTGGGGCCCATGCTTTCTGGGGTTCCTCCAGTCTCAGCCAGATCATTAAGTCTGGCCTTTTCACTAGAATTTGAGTTCTGCACCCCACCCTTCCCCTGCTCCATCAGGGACTCTCTGTTGTGTTCCCTGTCAGGGTGGTCATTGGCGGTAGCTGGGCACCATCCAGTTCTTCTGGTGTCAGGCTGATGGAATCTCTGGTTTATGTGGCCCTTTTGTATTTTGGGATAATATTTTCCTTGTGACTTTGGTGTTCTTCATTCTCCTTTACTCCAGGTGAGTTGGGACCGATTGATGCGTCTTAGATGGCCGCTTGCTAAGTTTTAAAATCCTAGATGCCACTCACCAAATTAGGGTGCAGAACATTTTCTTAACAATTTGTTGTTATGCCAATTGACCTATGTGTCCTCTGAAAGCATGGTCCCCAGACCTCTGCCCTTGCTACTCTGTCCCTTGAAGTGTTTGGTTGTATTCGGAAACTTCTTAGCTTTGGTTTAGTCCAGTTGTGCTGACTTCCCCTGTAGTGTGTGCTGTC
Organism: Dugong dugon; assembly: GCA_030035585.1. Classification (NCBI taxonomy): domain Eukaryota; kingdom Metazoa; phylum Chordata; class Mammalia; order Sirenia; family Dugongidae; genus Dugong; species Dugong dugon. The sequence goes on from CM057462.1 coordinate 100,112,150, forward strand.
CTTCCCTTCACCTAAGATAAATCTTGTCTACTATATCTAGTTAGTGAATAAACCCCTCCCTCCCTCCCCACTCTAGTAACCATCAAAGAATATTTTGTTCTGTGTTTAAACCTTTTCTTGCGTTCTTATAATAGTGGTCTTATACAATATTTGTCCTTCTGTGACTGACTAAATTCACTCAGTGTAATGCCCTCCAGATTCCTCCACGTTATAAGACGCTTCACGGCTTCATCATTGTTCTTTAACCTTGAGTGGTATTCCATTGTGTGAATATACTATAATTTGTTTATCCGTTCATCTGAGATGGGCATCTAGGTTGCTTCCATCTTTTTGCTGTCATGAACAGTGCTGCAATGAACATCAGTATGCATATATTGCGTATATCTATTCGTGTGATGGCTCTTATTTCTTTAGGATATATTTCAAGGAGCGAGATTGCTGGATCATATGGTACTTCTATTTCTTGCTTTTTAAGGAAGTGCCAAATTGATTTCCAAAGTGGTTGTACCAGTTTACATTCCCACTAACAGTGTATAAGTGTTCCAGTCTCTCCACAACCTCTCCAACATTTATTATTTTGTGTCTTTTGGATTAATGCTAGCCTTGTTGGAGTGAGAGGGTATCTCATTGTAGTTTTGATTTGTGTTTCTCTAATGGCTAATGATCTTGAGCATTTCTTCATGTGTCTGTTAGCTGCCTGAATGTCTTCTTTGGAGATGTGCCTGTTCATATCCTTTGCCCATTTTTTAATTGGGTTATTTGTCTTTTTGTTGTTGAGGTTTTGCAGTGACTTGTAGATTTTGGAGATTAGATGCTGGTCGGATTTGTCGTAGCCAAAATTTTTTTCCCAGTCTGTAGGTTGTCTTTGACTCTTTTGGTGAAATCTTTTGATGAGCATAAGTGTTTGATTTTTAGGAGCTCCCAGTTATCTAGTCTATCTTCTGGTGCTTGTGCATTGTTACTTACGGTTCATATTGTGTTTATGCTCTGTATTAGGGCTCCTGGCATTGTCCCTATTTTTCTTCCATGATCTTTATTGTTTTGATTTTATATTTACGTCTTTGATCCATTTTGAGTTAGTTTTTGTGCATGATGTGAGGTATGGGTCTTGTTTCAGTTTTTTGCAGATGGATATCCAGTTATACCAGCACCATTTGTTAAAGAGACTGTCTTTTCCCCAATTATTGGACTTTGGGCCTTTGTCAAATATTAGCTGCTCATAGATGGATGAGCTTATATCTGGATTCTCAACTCTGTTGGGTTGGTCTATGTATTTGTTATTGTACAAGTACCAGCCTGTCTTGACTACTGTGGCAGTATAATAGGTCCTAAAATCAGGTAGTGTAAGGCCTCCCACTTTGTTCTTCTTCTTGAGTAGTGCTTTATTTATCCGGGGCCTCTTCCCTTTCCATATGAAGTTGGTGATTTGTTTCTCCATCTCACTAAAAAACACTGCTGGAATTTGGATCAGGATTGCATTGTATCTGTAGATTGCTTTGGGTAGAATTGACATTTTCACTATGTTGAGTCTACCTATCCATGAGTGAGGTATATTTTTCCACTTACGCAGGTCTCTTTTAGTTTCTTGCAGTGGTTTCTTGTAGTTTTCTCTGTAAGGATCTTTTACATCTCTGGTTAGATTTATTCCTAAGTATTTTATCTTTTTTGGGGCTATTGTAACTGGTATTGATTTGGTGATTTCCTCTTTGCGGTTCTCTTTGTTGGTGTAAAGGAATCCACCTGATTTTTGTATGTTTATCTTGTATCCTGAAACTTTTCTGAAATCTTCTATTAGTTCCAGTAGTTTTCTTGTGGATTCTTTGGGGTTTTCTGTGTATAAGATCATATTATCTGCAAATAAAGATACTTTGACTTCTTTCCTACCAATGCCCTTTATTTCTTTTTCTAGCCTAATTGCTCTGGCTAGGACCTCCAGCACAATGTTGCCTAAGAGTGGTGATAAAGGTCATCCTTGTCTGGTTCCTGTTCTCAAGGGGAATGCTTTCAAAGTCTCTCTATTTAGGATGATGTTGGCTGTTGGCTTTGTATAAATGCCCTTAATTATGTTGAGGAATTTTCCTTCTATTCCTATTTTGTTGAGAGTTTTTATCCTGAATGTGTGTTGGACTTTGTCAAATGCCTTTTCTACATAGATTTATAAGATCATGTGGTTCTTGTCTTTTGTTTTATTTATGTGATGGATTACATTGATTGTTTTTCTAATGTTGAACTATCCCTGCATAGCTGGTATAAATCCCACTCGATCATGGTGAATTATTTGAATTATTTTTTTGATATATTGCTGAATTCTATTGGCTAGAATTTTGTTGAGGATTTTTGTGTCAATGTTCGTGAGGGATATTGGTCTTTAATTTTGTTTCTTTTTGTGGTGTCTTTACCTGGTTTTGGTGTCAGTGTTATGCTGGCTTGATATAATGAGTTCAAGAGTATTCCATCCTTTTCTATGCTATGAAATACCTTTAGTAGTAGCGGTATTAACTCTTCTCTGAGAGCTTGGTAGTATTTGCTAGTGAAGCCATCGGGCCAGGGCTTTATTTTTGTTGGGAGTTTTTAAATTACCTTTTCAATCTCTTCTTTTGTTAGGGGTTTATTTAGTTGTTCTACTTCTGTTTGTGTTAGTTTAGGTAGGTAGTGAGTTTCCAGAAATTTGTCCATTTCCTCTAGGTTTTCAAATTTGTTAGAGTACTATTTTTCATAGTATTTTATTATGGTTCTTTTAATTTCAGTTGGGTCTGTTGTGATATCGCCCATCTTATTTCTTTTTTTTTTTTTATTTTTTTATTTTTCTTTTTTATTTTTTATATATATTTTATTGTACTTCAGGTGAAAGTTTACAGAGCAAATAGTTTCTCATGAAATAGTAGTACACATGTTGTTTTTTGACATTGGTTAACAACCCCACAACGTATTAAGTCTCTAAATTCTCAACCTTTTTTTTTGATGAAAATTACAGATGGCCAAAGATACACTGTTTCAAAAATTTCTACATTCACAGTTCAGTGACATTGACTACGCTCTTCCATCTGTGCTGTTATTCTCACTTAAGATGAAGGCTTACAGAACAAAATAGTTTTTCATTTAACAGTTACTACACATGTTGCCCTATGACAATGGTTAACAATCTCACAGCACATCAAGAATATCCTTACTCCACCTTGTGTTCCCTATCACCAGGGGGCATCCTTGTCCCCTTCTGTCTTCTGGACCTTGTCAGTGGACTATTGTACCTCTTTAGTCTCGTTTGTTTATTTATTTATTTATTTATATTTATTTTATTTAAACACCATTTCAAAACTTTTTTACTTACACATTTAAGTGATATTGACTATGCTCTTCCAATTGTGCTGCCATTCTCGCCCAAGATGAAGGCTTACAGGACAAAACAGCCTCCCATTTAATAGTTACTACAAATGTTGCCCTATAGCAGTGGTCAACAATCTCACAATACATCGACAGTGTCCTTATTCAATTTGTGTTCCTTATCATCAGTTTCCTACTCTCCCTCTGCCTTCTGGCCCTTGTCACCAGACTCCTGTACATCGTTAGTCCCATTTAGTTTTACTGGGGTGTCCATTCCCAGGCTTAACATCGAACCTTGAAGGTAACTTCACCTCTGAGCTGAAAGGGTGTCTGGGGGCCACACTCTCGAGGTTTCTCTAGTATTCTTTAGGCCAGTATATCTGGTCTTCTTTTTTTTTTTTTTTTTTTGGGAGTTAAAATTATGCTCTACATCCTACTCCAGCTCTGCCCAGAACCCTCTGTTGTGATCCTGGTCAGAGGAGTCATTGGTGGTAGCCGGGCACCATCCAGCTGTACTGGGCTCAGTCCCGTGGAGGCCTTGGTAGCTGTGGACCATTAGTCCTTCGGACTAATCTTTTCCTTGTATCCTGTTCTCTTCGTTCTCCCTTGTTCCCGAAGGGATGAGATCAGTGGAGTATCTTAGATCGCCGCTCATAGGCTTTTAAGACCCCAGACACTACTCAACAAGGTAGAATGTAGAGCATTATCTTTATAAGTAGTGTCATGCCAATTGAGCTAGATGTTCCCGGAGATCATGGTCCCCAGAGCCCTCCGTCCAACAACTCAGTCCCTCGGGGGGTTTGGATGTGTCTATAGGGCCTCCATGACCTTTCCTTGTGCAGGTTGTGTTAGTTTCCCCTGTACTATGTACTATCTCATCTCTCACCCAAGTTACCACTTACCTATTACCTATTTAGTATTCCCCCCCCCCATCCCTGGTAACCAACAAGGATTGTTACATTTTGCATGTGAATTTTTTCATGGGTTTTTACAATAGAGGTCTCATACAATATTTGTCCTTTTGTGATTGACTTATTTCACTCAGCATGATGTCCTCCAGTTTCATCCATGTTATGAGATGGTTCACCGATTCATTGTTCTTTCTCGTTGCATAGTACTCCATTGTGTATATGTACCATAGTTTGTGTATCCATTCGTCTGTTGATGGACATCGAGGTTGTTTCCATCGTTTTGCTATTGTGAATAATGCTGCCATGAACATAGGTGTGCATATGTCTATTCGAGTGATGACTCTTATTTCTCTAGGATATATTCCTAGGAGTGGGATTGCTGGATCGAATGGTACGTCTATTTCTAGCTTTCTGAGGAAACGCCATATCATTTTCCAAAATGGCTGTATCATTTTGCATTCCCACCAGCAGTGCATAAGAGTTCCCGTCTCCCCGCAGCCCCTCCAACATTTGTTATTTCCAGTGTTTTTGATTCGTGCCAGTAATGCTGGGGTGAGATGGTATCTCATTGTGGTTTTAATTTGCATTTCTCTAATGGCTAGTGATCGCGAGCATTTCCTCATGTGTCTGTTGGCCATTTGAATGTCTTCCTTGGTGAAGTGTCTGTTCATTTCCTTTGCCCATTTTTTGATAGGATTGGTTGTCTTTTTGTTGTAGAGGTGTTGGATTTTCTTGTAGATTATGGAGATTAGACCTTTGTCTGACTTGTACTGTCCAAAAATTTTTTCCCAGTCTGTAGGTTCTCTTTTAACTCTTTTGGTGAAATCTTTTGAAGAGCATAGATGTTTGATTTTTAGAAGATCCCAATTATCTAGTTTATCTGTTGGGTTTTTTGTGTTGATGTTTATGGTTTGTATCCTGTTAATGCCATGTATTAAGGTCTGAAGTGTTGGTCCTATTTTTTCTTCTATGAATTTTATAGTTTGAGGCTTTATATTCAGGTCTTTGATCCATTTTGAAGTAGTTTTTGTATATGGTGTGAGGTATGGGTCCTGTTTCATTTTTCTACAAATGGATATCCAGTTTTGCCAGCACCATTTGTTAAAAAGACTGTCTTTTCCCCATTTGATGTATTTTGGGCCCTTGTCAAAAATCAGGTGACCGTAGGTGGATGGATTTACATCTGAGTTCTCAATTCTGTTCCATTGGTCAATATCTCTGTTGTTGTACCAGTACCAGGCTGTTTTGAGTACTGTAGCTGTATAGTAGGTTCTCAAGTCAGGTAGTGTGAGTCCTCCAACTTTATTCTTCTTCTTCAGTAGTGCTTTACTTATTCGGGGTTTCTTCCCTTTCCATATAAAGTTAATAATTAGTTTTTCCATCTCTTTGAAGAATGTTGTTGGTATTTGTATCAGAATTGCATTGTATTTGTAGATTGCTTTAGGTAGAATTTCCATTTTCACAATGTTGAGTCTGCCTATCCATGAGCATGGTATGTTTTTCCATTTATGTAGATCCCTTTGGGTTTCATGCAGCAGTGTTTTGTAGTTTTCTTTGTATAGGTCTTTTATATTCCTGGTCAGATTTATTCCTAAGTATTTTATCTTTTTAGGGGCTATTGAAAATGGTATTGATTTCCTGATCTCCTTTTCATCGTTCTCTTTACCGGTGTATAGGAATCCAACTGATTTTTGAATGTTTATCTTGTATCCTGCTACACTGCTGAATCTTTCTATTACTTCCAGTAAATTTCTCGTGGAGTCTTTAGGGTTTTCTATGTATAGTATCATATCATCTGCAAACAGGGAGAGTTTAACTTCTTCATTACCAATTTGGATGCCCTTTATTTCTTTTTCTTGCCTTACTGCTCTAGCTAGAACTTCCAGCACAATGTTAAATAGGAGTGGTGATAAAGGGCATCCTTGTCTTGTTCCTGTTTTCAGGGGGAATGTTTTCAGCCTTTCTCCATTAAGAATGATGTTGGCTGTTGGTTTTGCATAGATGCCCTTTATTATGTTGAGAAATTTCCCTTCTATACCTATTTTATTGAGAGCTTTTATCAGGAATGGGTGTTGGACTTTGTCAAATGCCTTTTCTGCATCAATTGAGAAAATCATGTGATTTTTTTCTTTCCTTTTATTTATGTGGTGGATTACGTTGATGGATTTTCTAATGTTAAACCATCCTTGCATACCTGGTATGAATCCTACTTGGTCGTGGTGTATTATTTTTTTGATATGATACTGAATTCTATTGGCTAGAATTTTGTTCAGAATTTTTGCATCTATATTCATGAGAGATATTGGTCTGTAATTTTCTTTTTTTGTGATGTCTTTGCCTGGTTTTGGTATCAGCGTTATGCTGGCTTCATAGAATGAATTTGGAAGTGTTGCTTCCTCTTCTATGCTCTGAAATAACTTGAGTAGAACTGGTACGAGCTCTTCTGTAAATGTTTTGTAGAATTCTCCAGTGAAGCCATCTGGGCCAGGGCTTTTTTTGGTTGGGAGTTTTTTTATTACCTTTTCAATCTCTTCTCTTGTTATGGGTCTGTTCAGATTTTCAATATCACTTTGTTGTAGTTTGGGTAGGCCGTATGTTTCTAGAAATTTATCCATTTCCTCTAGGTTTTCAAATTTGTTGGAATATAGTTTTTCATAATATTCTGTTATAATCCTTTTTATTTCAGTTGGGTCTGTTGTAATGTCCCCCATTTCATTTCTTATTTGGGTTATTTGTGCCCTCTGCTGTTTTTCTTTTGTCAGTCTGGCCAGTGGTTTGTCGATTTTGTTGATTCTTTCAAAGAACCTACTTTTGGTTTTGTTGATTCTTTCTATTGTTTTTCTGTTCTCTATTTCATTGATTTCTGCTCTGATCTTTACTATTTCCTTTCTTCCGGTGGTTGTAGGCTTTTTTTGTTGTTCTCTTTCTATTTGTTTGAGTTCTGTAGTTAATGTTTTGATTTTGTCCCTTTCTTCTTTTTTGATATGTGCATCTATTGCTATAAATTGTCCTCTGAGGACTGCCTTTGCTGTGTCCCAAAGGTTTTGGTATGATGTGTTTTCATTTTCATTTGATTCTGGGAATTTTTTAATTCCATCTCTGATTTCTTCTATTACCCATTGATGTGTAAGCAGATTATTATTCAGTTTCCATGTGTTTGATTTTTTTTCCTTGCTCTTTCTAGTGTTAATTTCTACCTTGATGGCATTGTGGTCAGAGACGATACTGTGAATTATCTCAGCATTTTGGATCTTGTTGAGGATTGCTCTGTGGCCTAAGATGTGGTCTATTCTGGACAACGTTCCATGTGCATTGGAAAAGAATGTGTACTTTGCAGCGGTTGGATGGATTGTTCTATATATGTCTATGAGGTCCAGTTGGCTGATTGTGTCCTTTAGGTCTTCTGTATCTTTGCTGAGTTTCTTTTTAGTTGTTCTGTCCTTTACTGAGAGTGGTGTGTTGAAGTCTCCTACTATTATTGTGGAACTGTCAATTTCTCTTTTCAGTGCTGTTAGAGTTTTTTTTATGTATTTTGGAGCCCTGTCATTGGGTGCATAGATATTTATTATGGTTATGTCTTCATGATGGATCATCCCCTTAATCATTATATAGTGTCCTTCTTTGTCTTTTATGGTAGATTTTGTTTTAAAGTCTATTTTATCTGAGATTAGAATTGCCACTCCTGCTCTTTTTTGATAGTTGTTAGCTTGATATATTTTTTTCCAACCTTTGATTTTTAATAAATTCACATCTTTGTTTCTAAGATGTGTCTCTTGTAGACAGCAAATAGATGGATCCTGTTTTCTTATCCATTCTGCCACTCTCCGTCGCTTTATGGGTGCATTGAGTCCATTTACGTTCAGTGTAATTATTGATAGATGTGAGTTTGTTGCTGTCATTTTGTAGTGCTTTTTTTTGTGATGCTGAAGTTTTCTTTGTTCTTCTTACTCTCTTGTGCTGAGTTCCTTTTGTTTGTGGATTTTGTGTTCATTTCTTTTGTTTTTGTAGGTTTTGTTTTTGTTGAGACTTTATGTTTTTCGTCTTTATTTTTATGAGTTGGTTTGTTAACTTTTTTTGTGGTTACCATGAATTTTACCCTTATCTTTATAATTTTGAAGCAGTCTACCGTTACTTGGTATCGCCTTGCCTTCTTCTCCTTTAGAAGGTTCTATACCTATGCCGTTTGTTCCCTCTTTCATTGTTTTGATGTTGTTGTCATCCTTTGATTGATTTCTCTGATTCCCTGTTGTATATCTTTTGTTTTTGGAAAGTCGTCTGTAGTTCAGTTCCTAGAATGGTATCTGGTTCATGTTAACCTGCGTCCTAGGTCCTAGGTCCTGCCTGAGGGCTTAAGCTGTTTGTCCTCAGATCGAAGAACTCCCTTTAATAATTCTTGTAAGTTTGGTTTGACTTTTGCATATTCCTTTAGTTTCTGTTTATCTGGAAATGACCTAATTTCACCATCAAATCTGAATGAGAGTTTTGCAGGATATATTATTCTTAGCTGACAATTTTTTTCTTTCAAGATTTTATATATGTCATCCCATTGCCTTCTTGCCTGCATGGTTTCTGCTGAATAATCTGAGCTTAGTCTTATTGTTTCTCCTCTGTATGTGACTTCTTGTTTTTCACGAGCTGCTCTCAGGATTCTTTGTTTGTCTTTAGTTTTAGCGAGTGTGAATATGATATGTCTTGGTGATTTTCTTTTGGGGTCTCTTCTATATGGGGTTCGTTGAGCTTCTTGGATGACCAGCTTTTCATCTTTCATGATATTGGGAAAGTTTTCTGTCAGCAGTTCCTCAATGATCCTCTCTGTGTTTTCTGTTTTCTCCCCCTGTTCTGGTATGCCAATCACTCGTAAGTTTTTGCTTTTAATTGTGTCCCACATAACTCTCAGGGTCTCTTCATTTTTCTTTGTTCTTTTTTCTGAGTTTTCCTGAAACAGAGTTGTATCCAAGTGTTTGTCTTCAGTTCCACTGATCCTGTCTTCCATGGTTTCAAATCTACTTCTCAGCCCTTCTATGACACCGTCCATTTCTGAAATCTTGTTGTTTATCTTTTGGATTTCTAATTGTTGTTTTTGTATAATTTCGAGTTGTGAATTTATTTTGGCATTTTGTTCTTGCATCATCTTCCTGAATTCTTCCAATTTTTTGTCTGTATTTTCCATAAATTTGTCTATTTTTTCCTCATGTTTGTCAGCTTTTTGCCTCAGTTCTTGGAAAATTCTGAGTATTAGTGATTTGAGTTCCGTATCATGTACTTCTAGTGCATTTTCTTCCACAGGAGTTATCTGGTGTTTTAATTTGGACGCCTATTGGAGCCATCCTGTCTTGTTTTTGTAAATGTTTTGATATTGTTTGCTGTTTTCGGGGCATTCAGTAGATATTTCTCTCGTTTATTGATTGTAGATTTTTTTTTTTTTCGTTCTTGTGGTACAGCTGGGCAGATCTAGTTGAGGAGGAGCCACTGGGATGGGTTGCTTGTGGCACTCACCGCAGCCACCAGGACGGTCGGTAGTCAGTGCTGGGCAGGTTCCAATAGGGCGTGCCTGCACCGCTTGGTGATGTGATGTCTAGTGCACAGTGCAGGTAGGTAGGGTGCAGTGGGAAGATGGTTATGTGTGAAGCTAAGCTGGATATGGGAGAGAGGAGAGAGGAGGAGGAGCAAAAAGCGTACAAACATAAAAGAATGCTAGGGGAGCTTGTCGTTGGAATGTACAGATGAGAGACTATGGGATGGAGGAAACCAGAAGGGGGAAGAGAAAGAAAAGGAAAGAATGACCAAATAAAAATCAGAAAAGTTAAAGAACTGCAAAGTTCCCAGGGATCCCACCGATGCAGCTATGAGGTCTGGGGTAGTCGGTCTCAATTTTCACAGCTCATCCTGACCAGAAGGTACAGAGGCATACATCGCCTGGTATTCAGGAATCAGAAAGAGAAGGAAGAGATAGAGAGACAAGAAATTAAGCAATGAAGAAAGACAAAAGAGAAAAAGAGGTAAAAGATGACAAAACTAATCAAAAAAGGAAGAAAAATAAAATTGAGAGAAAAAAAAAAAAAAAGGGCAACACCAGCAGTCAGTGCCTACAAATGGGACCCAGAGAGCCCCCACTCAGGGGTGCGAATTCCAAGAAGCCGGTAGTCTCGGGGTTAAGTGACTGTGGCCACGGGAAGCAGAGGGGCCAATGAACAAAGGCCCCAGGATCCCACCCGCGCGGGAGCCCAGACCTGGAAACAGCCACACGTCCGAACGCAGCCCTACAGCCCCGCAGGAGAGAGCAGAGACGGCACTCGGAACCAGGCACCCAGGCAAAAGGAGGGGGAGGCGGCAGAAAAAGGCTCGCTAGCGGCCAGCAAACGGCTCCCAGAAAGCCCCCAGCCCGGGCGCACGGAATCCAAGCACCGGCGCCCCCCAGCTCAGGGACTCCGGCCACGGAAAGCAGAGGGGCGAACGAACAAAGGCCCCGGGATCCCACCCACGCGGGAGCCCAGACCTAGAAACAGCCACACGCCCGCACGCAGCCCTACAGCCCCGCAGGAGAGAGCAGAGACAGCACTCGGAACCAGGCACCCAGGCAAAAGGAGGGGGAGGCGGCAGAAAAAGGTTCGCTAGCTGCCAGCAAATGGCTCCCAGAAAGCCGCCAGCCCAGGCGCGCGGAATCCAAGCACCAGCACCCCCCAGCCCAGGGACCCTGGCCACGGAAAGCAGGGGATCCCCAGCTGAGGCGGAGAGGGGTGGGTGGTGGGAGAGCGCGCACCGCAGTTTACCGGTCGTTCTGTCTCCGACCAGATGCTCTGCAAGGCTGCTCTCCCGTTTGCTGGTCTCCGATAGGAATCCAAGATGGTGGATCCGCGCTGCGTTAGCTGGTAAGGAATCTCTGCCTGAGTCTCTTCTCGCTCTCCGTTCTCTTTTAGTATTCTCACTCCGTTTGGTGTTTGGCTGAGTTCTTTATCTCTTCATTTGGTGTTCTAGGGATTCAGGATTGTTGATTCTCTGTTAGGCTTAGTTTTTCGGATCTTTGCTGTGGAGGGACGGCGTGGTGTTTCTGCCTAGAGCGCCATCTTGCCCCTCAAGACCTCATCTTATTTCTTATACTGGTAATTTTCTTCCTCTCCTGTTTTTCTTTTGTCAGTTTGGCCAGTGGTTTATCAATTTTGTTGATCTTTTCAAAGAACGAGCTTTTGGTCTTGTTAACTCTTTCAATTGTTTTTCTATTCGCTGTTTCATTTAATTCTGCTCTGATTTTTATTATTTCCTTTCTTCTGGTACCTGAGGGCTTCTTTTGCTGCTGTCTTTCTACTTGTTCCAGTTGTAGGGTTAATGTTTTGATTTTGGCCCTCTCTTCTTTTTGGATGTATGCATTTATTGCCATAAACTGACCTCTGAGCACTCTTTTGCTGTGTCCCAAAGGTTCTGGTAGGATGTGTTTTCATTCTCATTTGATTCTATGAATTTTTCTATTCCATCCTTAATTTCTTCTATATCCCAGTAGTTTTGGAGCAAGCTGTTGTTCAGTTTCCATGTGTTTTATTTTTTTTTCTTGCTTTTTCTGTTATTGATTTCTACTTTTATGGCATTATGGTCAGAAAAGATGCTTTGTAATATTTTGATGGTTTGGATTTTGTTAAGGCTTGCTTTATGGCCTAATGTGTGGTCTATTCTGGAGAATGTTCCGTGTGCTTTGGAAGAGAAAGTACAGTTGGCTGCTGTTGGGTGGAGTGTTTGGTATATGTCTATGAGATGAAGTTGGTTGATTGTAGCATTTAGATCTTCCGTGTCTTTGTTGAGCTTCTTTCTGGATGTTCTGTCACTGAAAGTGGTGTGTTGAAGTCTCCTACTACTATTGTGGAGCTGTCTCTCTCTTTTTGGTACTGTTAGAGTTTATGTATTTTGAAGCCCTGTCATTGGGTGCATAAATATTTATTATAGTTATGTCCTCCTGGTGTACTGACCCTTGAATCATTATATAGTGTCCTTCTTTATCCTTTGTGGTGGATTGGCTGTAATTTTTATAGAAGCAGATCGCTAGGCCTTTCTTTTGTGGCACCTCTGGGTGTGTTCAGACTGCCAGCCTTTTGGCTAGGAGTCAAGCAAAAAATGTTTTTGCCATACAGGGACATTATAGAGGCTTACAGAGATGAAATTATAATCCAGTGAGAAGGAATTAAACCCAGTAGTGTATAGTAAAAAACCATCGAGCACGTAAAGGAGAGCAAAGTATTAGTTTCATCTCTCCATTTACTCAAACGGTCAAAACAAACAGGCAACAATTTAGTTCAAGCTTAACTTTTTTCAGTAATAAGTGAGATGCCAAAAGAGAGAAAGAACTCTCTGAAATATGCAGTGACATTAAATGAGAACCAGGCTTAGAAAAAAGAGAGGAGATATAATTGTACATATTAGTAATATGTCAATGGCCTTGACTGGTCAGAAAATTAAGAACACGTACACCTTAGGGTTTTATATACATATTCAGTAAATTAATTTATATTTGATTTATGTTCGTTTCTGTATGGGGTATTAATTCCTTATGGCAGGTCCAGCTAGCATGATAAATCATATGGCATGCATTCTATCATGGAAGGAACCCTGGTGGCACAATGGTTAAGTGCTCAGCTGCTAATGAAATGGTTGGCTTTTAACCTACTGGCGACTCCCTGGGAGTAGAGACCTTGTGATCTGCTCTCATAAAGATTACAGCATAGAGAACCCTATGGGACAGTTCTACTCTGTCATGTAAGGTCGCTGTCAGCTGGGATCAACACGACAGCACACAACAACAACAACCGCCTATCATGGGTAGAACATGGGTAGTAAGAATTTAGAGGCCCATCTTTTGGGTGTCAGAACAAAATGGAGGAAATAGAACAGAAGAAGATGCCAAGCCTGATCAGACAGATGGGCTAACAAAGATGTAGTTCCAGGATAAGGATCAGGATCCTGGGTTGGAACTAGGTATGTCAAAACAGGCAAATAATACCAATCTAGAAAAGGAAAGTGAGAATATTATCACCAAGTTTCCCATACATAAAGTCCATTGAACAAAACTTCTGGACTATCACCGTTAAGTCTGGAATAGCAGGTATCATATTCCCTTAACTTTAGTTTTAAGGACCTTCTTGAGTGTGTAGATCAGAATTGGAAGATGTTCGCTGCTCCTTGGAGATGGGGTTTTGTAGATGTCTGTGGCTAGTGATTGTAGGAGGAGTAACTATTGAGAGGGAAGTCTAAAGAACTATTGAGTCCTCTGGGAAGCCTGCACAGTTTTAATCACCTCTATTTTAAGGCCATAATTTTTGTTAGCTTAGATAAACTTCATAATAAGCATAAACTCTTTAATTTACTTATAAGCATCTGAATTTTAAAATCTTTAAAATCATTGACTGAGAAATTTCACTCTAAGAATTTATTTCTTTAAGATGCTCATTCATTCAGTGAATACTTATTGAGAATCTATTATATAACAGGCAGTGTTTTAAGCCTTGGGGTATTTAATAAATAAAAGAGACAAAGATCCCAGCCGTTATATAACTTTCATTGTAGAGGAGTGAGACAGACAGTAAACAAGAAACAATAAACAAAAAAAACTGTAAATTATCTAGTGGGTTAGAAGGTGATGCTAAAAAATAGGGTAAGTGTGAGGTGTAGTAAACAGTTTGCGGTATTAAGTAGGATCTTTAGGGAAGGCAGACTGACCAGTTTCCATTTAAGCAAAGGTTTGAAGGCAGTGAGAGAATTAAGCATGTGATATTTGGTGGAGGAGAGAGAACATTCCAGGCAAAAGCAAAAGCCAAACAACAAATGCAAAAGCCATCAGTCATGAGCTCCCTGGCATATTTGAGGAACAGCATGGAGGCTGGTGTGTTGCAGGTGAGTGAGAAAGGTGGAGGTTGATAGGGAATGAAGATAGAGAGGTAGGGTGGGTGCTATGGTTAAGAGATTTGGAGATGCAAGAAACACAGAAAAAAACATTTGAAAAGTTCAGGGATTCCAATTCAGCTGGAAGGAAATAAGATTAAAGGAAAGAAATCAGGAAAAAAAAATCTATACGTTCTTCAAAAGAATTTGTTATTATTATTGTTAGGTGCTGTCAAGTCAATTCTGACTCATAGCAACCCCACATACGATGGAACGAAACACTATTGGGTCCTGCACCATCCTGATATCATGGCTATGTTTGAGACCATTGTTGCAGCCACTGTGACAATCCATCTCATTGAGGGTCTTTCTCTTTTTCGCTGAACCTCTACTTCACCAAGCATGATCCTTTCTGATAACAGTCCAAAGTACGTGAGATGAAGTCTCGCCATCCTTACTTCCTAGCTGCACTCTGACTTTACTTCTTCCAAGACAGACTTATTCATTCTTCTGGCAGCACGGTATATTCAATATTCTTTGCCAACACCATAATTCAAAGGCATCAATTTTTCTTCAGTCTTCCTTATTCACTGTCCAGCTTTCGCATGCATATGAGAAGATTGAAAATATCATGGCTTGCATCAAGCACACCTTAGTCCTCAAAGTGACTTCTTTGTTTTTCTACACTATGTTGTAGCTAAAACACCAGAAAGTTTGACAAAATCAGCAACTATAAAAACACCAGGAGCAATGAAAACAACAGCGTGTGCTTGTAACATGTGCAGATGAACCTGTGTGTTTCAAAGTGTCATTGTAATTGGGTAATAATGACAGTTCTGACTGGAGCACATTAGAAGGTTCAAAAAGTAAATTGGTACAGAGTTTTAGCCTTGTAGGTATATTGATACATTTAAGCTGGACTTATGAAAGATTTTTTGTCGTTATAACCAACTATAGGGATATTTTTATAAAAAATAATAAATTTCCACTGAAATACGCCACAAAAATTTTATAGACAGTCATTTTGGTGTCATCCCATCTGACAGTGTCACCCAGTGTGGTCCTCACCCCTCACACCTCCCTAGTGATGCCTCTGGTCCAAAGTAAGTAATTCGAAGTTTCACCATTCTTGCTTCTAAGGAGCATTCTGGTTGTATTACTTCTAAGACTGATTTGTTTATTCTTCTAGCAGTCAGTCCATGGTATATTCAATATTTTTTGCCTATACCACAATTCAAATGCATTAATTCTTCTTTTATTTTTTTTCATTGTTCAGCTTTCTCATGCATGTGAGGTGATTGAAAGACAATGGCCTACGATTAACTCACTCTGTCAGACATTCCCAAGGCCATGATAAGATTTTTATGGTTTAAATGTCCAAATATCTGATCTCAAAATTTGTTAACTTCACATTTTTTAACTCAGAAATCTAGGAATTCAACCAAACATTTTCCCAAAAGATTCAAAGCCTTTAAAAAAAATGTCTTTGTATACTTTTTTCTTTCTCCCAAGTACTCACCACTTTTCACTGATGATCTTGGTCTGCTACACAACATGTGGTGGCTCATATATTAATCTCTATGTATAGTATGGGAGCCCTGGTGGTGCAGTGGTTAAGAGCTTGGTCATCCTCTCCTTGGAAACCCAGTGGGGTGGTTCTACTCTGTCCTATAGGGTCTCTATGAGTCGGAATCAACTGGACAACAATGGATTGTTTTTTTTATGTATAGTATGGAGTAAAAAATGTTAGAAAACATTGTCCTTATTCATTAACTTGTGAGGTGTTTTTTTTTTTTTTTTTTGGTATCATGAAAGTTAGCTGGTGGTGCTCTGAGAGTTTTCAAAAATAAAATAACTCGCACATATTCACTGTATGTAAATAATATAGTCAGTAAGAAGCTGAAAGGGTATATGCTTTATGTGAATGAATTTGTATTCATCAACAAACATGTATTCGGTGCTTATCATCTTTCAGGAAATAGTTGTGGACAACTTACTATGTCCTGGACACTATTCTAGGTGTTCAAATTCAGCAGTGAATAAAACAAAGTTCCTGTATTACATGCTTCATAACAAATTATACTAGAAATTTGGATTTTTAAAGCTATAACGGGACCTAGAAGATGTAGTAAATTCAATAATTTTACAACCAAATAGACTTAGGCCAGAGAGGTTAAGTAACTTCCTACGAAGTTACACAATCAATTAATATCATAGCACAAACTAAGTTGTTTGATGATTGCTGCAGTATTACTGGTTCACTGGTTCTCTCTATGAATATAAGAGGAAAATACTAAAACTCTTTGCATATGTATCCTAGGATCTCCTGCCTTTCATAGTGTATAACAAAAGGGCTAAATTTCAGATGTTTATGTTTAGGGAACTTTTGCAATTCATTGTTTTTGTTAATGATTTTTACCCCTGTCCTTAAATCTGTTCAGCCAGCCCAGGCCAATTACTGTGATAAAAACACCTTTCTTGATGGCGCATGACACAGAGAGTGAACACTGAGTCATCCTGAGTGTCTACTACCTGATGTATTTTGCACTGAGTCTAATTTGTTCCAGGATTTAGTCTGTTACCCTTTGTGATGTTGGTCATTTGCTTAAAGTGTGGTGCAGTGGGCTCCCTTATATGGTGTCTCAGTTATCTAGTGCTACTTAACAGAAATACCACAAGTGGGTGGCATTAAAAAACAGAAATTTATTTTATCAAATTTAGGAGGCTAGAAGTCCAAATTCAGCGCCCCAGCTCTAGGGGAAGGCTATCTCTGTCTGTCGGCTCTGGGGGAAGGTCCTTGTCTCTTTTCTGCTTCTGCTCCTCCATTCCTTGATGATCTTCATGTAGCCTGGCATCCATCTTCCCCCATCTCTGCTTCCTTCCTTGCTTGATTAATCTACTCTCTTATATCTCAAAAGAGATTGACTTAAGACACACTCTGTACTAATATTGCTTCATTAACATAACAAAGAAAACCAAATGGGATTATAACTACAGGTATTGTTGTTGTGTGCCATCGAGTTGATTCCAACTCATAGCAACCTTATAGGATAGTGTAGAACTGCCCCATGGGGTTTCCAAGGAGCAGCTGGTGGATTCCAACTGCCAACCTTTTAGTTAGCAGCCTGAGCTCTTAACCACTTTGTTACCAGAGCTCCAAACCATACAAATAAAGGTTAGAATTTACAACACATATTTTTTGGGGACACAATTCAATCTATAACATGTGGGCTTTTTCCCCTGGGTTTGTGGAATAAATAACTTGAGAGAAGTTTTCCTGAGTTGATTAACACTTCCTGGTAAACTATAAACAACTTGATGGTTTACTAATTTTGTTGGGTCTGGCCTGGTGGTAATTGACAAGGCCTGATTTGGTTGACATTTTCTGGGTAATCAAGGTTCGTTGGGCTCTGATCCAGCTAGGAGAATTGGTTGGGGTCCAATCTGGCTGGGAAGGCCCCTGCCTTGAAATTGACAAGAAATGGCCTCTATAAAAGGCTAAAAGGCAGAGGTTTTTGTGGTTTCCTCATTGACAAGAGCTGGGAAAGAGTGTGTCCTTTGGAACCAGGGGACCTGCACCGAAGATCTCACAGACTTGGTATAGGATCTGCTACACTGCGCTGTAACACTGAAGAAGAGCTATCATACTGATGGAAAGTTGGGCCCAGGTAAATAGCTGGACCCGGTAGAAAGCAGATCTGTCAGCAGCAACAGGGAGAAATGGTGGTGGTGGTGGTGGCAGCAGAGCCTTGCTTACATAGCAGAGGCAGTGGTGTGGGGCTGAAGCAGATCACAAAGCTTGGGTGCCCTGAGCAGGGTCTCCCCACACAGCAGTTCTGCTGTTAGAGCTGTCATGATGCTGGTCTAGAGGTGGGGTTGGCCTAGAACTGTCCTGGAGCTGGCTGAGAGGAGCAACCAACAGCAGAGTCCACCTAGAAGAGCAGCCAGCAGCTGAGCCCGCAGAGTGATGTCACTGAGTTTCTTGTTTGAAAGTTTCTTGATGGGTGAGAATGAACACTGGCTTTCAGGAAAAGTAAGCAAGTCTCCTTGAGATGTTGAGGCTCCATGCTGGGATCCCTCCCAACCTTTGCCCTTTGCATTTCTTCATTTATATCTTTTCTGTTTATATCCTTATCTGTTACATTAAAGTTGTTTTCCCAGATATGGTGTTTCCATAGTTTTGTGGACACGGCAACAAATTATCAAACCCAGTAGACAGAGAGAGGGCTGTGTGATGGCTGGTGTCAAAAACAAATGCGGAAGTTGGAACCAGCTCGATGCTGATTCTTACCGGCAAAATTATCCCTCATGAAGTAATAGATGAAGTCACCACTTTAAGACTCAATAATTTACATTATCGTTTTAAACTCCCAGACTGTGAGACAGTTCTTCAACCTTGGGTGTGAGGCAATTCAAGGTTAAGGTGGTGATAGATTTGCTTTTAACCCAAGTGCCCGGGCGATATAAATAAATGTAAAAGAGAGCTCTGGGGATTTAATTTTTAATAATCTAACACATTAGAAATCATCTCTGATACATTTTTCCATCCTGTAACTCTGAGAAATGGATTTGGCAGTAGAAAGTGAGAGGACTAAGTGATATAGTGCTTCAGCATTACATTGTAGGAAGCAAGTGAAAGCCAAGAAAGCTAATATTTCACCCTTTAATAGAATTTCACTGGTAAATATTAGGTGTCAGAAAATCAACACTTATATCCCCAAAGACATTAATCTAACTTTAAACCAAAACCAAACCCACTGCTGTAGAGTGTCTACTTAAGTTCAACTTTAGGCATGTTTTATAAGGAAAAAGTTGAGACGTGCATTAACCTTTTTTAATATACAATGAAACCAGCAACATTTCCTTCCTAAAATTCCATTACAGAAGCATTAGTAAATGTTACACAAAAAGACCTGACTATGATATATTTTTGCCCAGAATAAATTGAAAACATCAAAATAATGAAAATATGAATTTGAAAAAATATGAATTGTTATTATAGACTATGTCAAATGAGTGTAAACTTTGCAAGAACCAACCTCCAGATTGTCATTTTTCTTGCTGTCCTTAACACTATTCCATTTACTTTAAGACAATATATTAGTGAAACTACAGCTTAGTAAGAGAATGGATATAACCATTGGAAGTTGTTTTCAGCGATTCCTTAGAGCATGTCTTTTGACCAAGGTCCTCTCTGGAATTTATTAGCTTTCTGTCCAGAAAATGACACAGATATCTCTTTCTGTGAATTTCCTGTTCAAAGAAGGTAAAGGAGTTTGTAAGCCAGAAGATAACTCTTAGCCTTTTACCTTTAATGATGCAAAAAATGTATTAGAGTTACTTGATATTAATTTTTAAAAATGTATTTTTCTTTTCCTTACATAATGTAGTTTAAGAAAATAATATCCAACCCATTGCCGTTGAGTCGATTGCAACTCTTAGCGACCCAGTAGGACAGAGTAGAACTGCCTGGGTTTCCAAAGTTCTAAATCCTTATGGAAGGAGACTGCCACATCTTCCTCCTGTGGAAATGCTGTTGGGTTCAAACTGCCTACCTTTCAGTTAGCAGGTGAGCGCTTTAACCACTGTGCCACAAGGGCTCCTTCTTAGGAAAATAACAGACACCATAACATTACAAATGAATAGTGCATAATCCTTTAGAAGACAGTCTGCCCTCATTGACCTCTCCCTGTTGGGATAAATTTCAGACAGGGATGTTCCTACTATTGTTCTAAGAGACATAATGTTTATTTCCTTGATGTATAATTGAAGGAGCAAAAAGTTAATCATTAATGGGAGAATGCCAGAGAATGCAGTCATTCTTAGAATGAGAGACTCAGCGTTTCTAAATGGCCTGATGTATATTCACAGGGATTCTTTTTTTTTTTTTTTTATTATGTTTTAGGTGAAAGTTGACAGCACAAATTAGTTTTTCACTCAAAAATTTGTACACAAATTGTTTGGTGACATGGATTGCAATCCTCACAATATGTCACGAGTCTTTCCATTTCTATTTTGGGTTCTTCTTGTCTGTTCTCCCAGTTTTTCTGTCCCTTCCTGCCTTCTCATCTTTGCTTTTGGGCAAGTGTAGCCCATTTGGTCCCGTATACTTTATTAAACTAAGAAGAGTGTTCCTCGCATGTGTCATTGTTTTATAGGCCTGTCTAGGCAATCTTTGGCTGAAAGGTGGATTTCAGGAGTAGCTTCAATTCTGAGTTATCAGGGTGTCCAGGGCCATAGTCTTGGGGGTTCCTCCAGTCTCTGTCAGATCAGTAAGTCTGGTCTTTTTTTTGTGAATTTGAATTTTGTTCTACATTTTTCTCCTGCTCTGCCTGGGACCCTCTATTGAGATCCCTGTCAGAGCAGTTGGTGGTGATAGCTGGGCACCATCTGGTTCTTCTGAGGTCAGGCTGGTGGAAACTGTGGTTCATGTGGTCCATTAGGCCTTTGGACTAATGTTTTCCTTGTGTCTTTGGTTTTCTTCATTCTCCTTTGCCCCAGATGGAGTGGGAACAATAGCTGTATCTTAGATGGTCGCTTGCAAGCTTTTAAGACCCCAGACACTACTCACCAAAGTAGGATGTAGAACATTTTCTTTTATGTCATTTGACCTAGATATCCCTTGAGACCATGGTCGCGAGCCCACAGCCCCAGTAACTTGGTCACCCAAGGTGTTTGGATGTGTCTAGGAAGCTTCTATGATTTTCCTTGTTAAAGTTGTGTTACTTTCCTCTTCACCAACGTTAACACTTGTCTAATATCTAGTTAATGATTTCCCTTTCTACCCCTCCCCTCCCTTATAACCATCAAAGATTATTTTTTCCTGTGTGTAAACCTTTTCTTGGGTTTTTATAATAGTGATCTCACACAATATTTCTCCTTTTGTGATTGACTTATTTCACTCAGCATAATGCTGTCCAAATTCATCCAAGTTGTGAGATGTTTTGTGGATTCATCATTGTTCTTTATCATTGTGTAGTATTCTATTATGTGTATGTACCATAATTTGTTTGTCCATTCATCTGTTGATGGGCACTTAGGTTGTTTCCATCTTTTTACTATTGTGAGTAACGCTACAGTGAACGTGGGTGTGCATATCTCTACTCCTGTGGCAACTCTTATTCCTCTAGTATATATTTCTATGAGTAGGACTGCTGGTATGAGTGGGATCACATGGTATTTCTATTTCTAGCTTTTTAAGGAGATGCCATATGATTTTCCATAGCGGTTTTACCGTTTTATGTTCCCACCGGCACTGCCTAAGAGTTCCAATCTCCCTGCAACCTCTCCAACATTTGTTATTTTCTGCTTGTTTAAATTAGTACCAGTACTGTTGGGGTGAGATGGTATCTCATTGTAATTTTGATTTGCATTTCTTTAATGACTAATGACTGCATGCATTTCCTCGTGTGTGTTAGCTGCCTGAATGTTTTCTTTGGTGAAGTGTCTGTTTGTATCCTTTGCCCATTTTTTAACTGGATTATTTATCTCTTTGTTATTGAGGACTTGAAGTGTTATGTAGATTTTAGAGATTAGATCCTTGTCAGATATGTTGTAGCCAAAATTTTTTCCCCAGCCTGTAGGTTCTCTTTTTACTCTTCTGGTGAAGTCTTTTGATGAGCATAAGTGTTTAACTTTTAGGAGCTCCCAGTTATCTAGTTTGTCTTCTGGTGTTCATACATTGTTAGTTATGGTTTGTATTGCATTCATGTCATGTGTTACGGCCCATAGTGTTGTCCCTAGGAGAGCTGGTGGCTCAGTGGTTAAGAATTTGGCTGCTAACCAAAAGGTCAGCAGTTCAAATCCACCAACTGCTCTTTGGAATCCCTATCGGGCAGTTCTAATCTGTCCTATAGGGTTGCTGTGAGTTGGAATTGACTAGACAGCAACAGGTTTGGTTTTTGTTTAGTGTTGTCCCTATTTTTCTTCCATGATTTTTATTGTTTTAGGTTTTATATTTGGGTCTTTAATCCATTTTGACTTAGTTTTTTTGTACAGTGTGAGGAACGGGTCCTGTTTCCTTCTTTTGCAGATGGATATCCAGTTTTGCCAGCACCATTTGTTAAAAAAGACTCTCTTTTCCTCATTTAATGGACTTTGGCCCTTTTTCAAAGATCAGCTGACCATAGGTGGATGGATTTATATCTGGGTTCTCAATTCTGTTCCTTTGGTCTATGTGTCTATCTTGTGTCAGTACCAGGCTGTTCTGACTACCATGGCTGTATAGTAGGTTCTGAGATCAGGTAGTGTGACATCTCCTAGTTTGTTCTTTTTCTTTAATAATGCTTTGCTTATCTGGGCCTCTTTCCTTCCTATATGAAGTTGATGATTAGTTTTTCCATTTCATTAAAGAATGCTGTTGGTATTTGGATCAGGATTGCATTACATCTGTAGATAGCTTTGGGTAGAATTGACATTTGCACAATGGTGAGTCTATCTATCCATGAGCATGGTATGTTTTTCCATTTATGTAGATCCCTTTGGGATTCTTGCAGTAGTGTTTTGTAGTTTTCTTTGTATAGGTCTTTTACATCCCTGGTTAGATTTATCCTTAAGTCTTTTACTTTTTTAGGGGCTATTATAAATGGTATTGTTTTCCTGATTTTCTTTTCATTGTTCTCTTTGCTGGTGTATAGGAATCCAACTGATTTTGTATGTTTATCTTGTATCCTGCTGCTCTGCTGAATCTTTCCATTAGTTCCAGTAGATTTCTCATGGAGTCTTGAGGTTTTCTATGTACAGTATCATATCATCCGCAAACAGGGACAGTTTAACTTCTTCATTACCAATTTGGATGCCCTTTATTTCTTTTTCTTGCCTTATTGCTCTAGCTAGAACTTCCAGCATAATGGTAAATAGGAGTTGTGATAAAGCACATCCTTGTCTTGTTCCTGTTCTCAAGGGGAATGTTTTCAGCCTCTCTCCATTAAGAATGAAGTTGGCTGTTGGTTTTGCATAGATGCTCTTTATTATGTTGAGAAATTTCCCTTCTATACCTATTTTATTGAGAGTTTTTATCAGGAATGAGTGCTGGACTTTGTCAAATGCCTTTTCTGCGTTGATTGAGATGATCAGGTAATTCTTTTCTTTCCTTTTATTTATGTGGTGGATTACATTGATTGATTTTCTAATGATGAACCATCCTTGCATAACTGGTATGAATCCTACTTGGTCGTGGTGTATTATTTTTTTGATATGATGCTCAATCCTATTGACTAGAATTTTGTTCAGAATTTTTGCATCTATATTCATGAGCGATATTGGTCTGTAATTTTCTTTTTTTGTAGCATCTTTGCCTGGTTTTGGTATCAGGGTTATGCTGGCTTCATAGAATGAATTCAGAAGTGTCACTTCATTTTCTGTGTTCTGAAATAGTTTGAGTAGTACTGGTACAAGCTCATCTCTGAATGTTTGGTAGAATTCTCCGGTGAAGCCATCTGGGCCAGGGCTTTTTTTTGTTGGGAGTTTTTTTAACCTTTTCAATCTCTTCTCTTGTTATGAGTCTGTTCTGATTTTCAACATCACTTTGTTGTAGTTTGGGTAGGTAATGTGTTTCTAGAAATTTATCCATTTCCTCTAGGTTTTCAAATTTGTTGGAGTATAGTTTTTCATAATACTCTGTTATGATCCTTTTTATTTCAGTTGGGTCTGTTGTAATGTCACCCATTTCGTTTCTTATTTGGGTTGTTTGCGTCCTCTCCTGTTTTTCTTTTGTCAGTCTGGCCAGTGGTTTGTCGATTTTGTTGATTCTTTCAAAGAACCAGGTTTTAGTTTTGTTGATTCTTTCTATTGTTTTTCTATTCTCTATTTCATTTATTTCTTCTCTGATTTTTATTATTTCATTTCTTCTTGTGGCTGTGGGCTTTTTTGCTGTTCTCTTTCTATTTTTTTGAGTCCTGTAGTTAATGTCGTGATTTTTTCCCTTTCTTCTTTTTTAATGTGTGCATCTATTGCTATAAATTGTCCTCTGAGGACTGCCTCGCTGTGTCCCAAGTGTTTTGGTATGATGTGTTTTCATTCTTGTTTGATTTTAGGAATTGTTTGATTCCATCTCTGATTTCTTCTATTACCCAGTGGTTTGTAAGCAGAGTGTTATTCAGTTTCCATGTAATTGATTTTTTTTCCTCACTCTTTCTGTTGTTAATTTCTACCTTGATGGCATTGTGGTCAGAAAAGATACTTTGTATTATCTCAACGTTTTGGATCTTGTTGAGGATTGCACTGTGGCCTAAGATGTGGTCTATTTGGAGAATGTTCCACGTGCATTGGAAAAGAATGTGTACTTTGCAGCTGTTGGGTGGAGTGTTCTATATATGTCTTTGAGGTCATGTTGGCTGATTGTACCCTTTAGGTCTTCTGTATCTTTTTTGAGTTTCTTTTTAGATGTTCTGTCCTTTACTGAGAGTGGTGTGTTGAAATCTCCTACTATTATTGTGGAACTGTCAATTTCTCTTTTCAGTACTGTTAGAGTTTGTTTTATGTATTTTGGAGCCCTGTCATTAGGTGTGTAGATGTTTATTATGGTTATGTCTTCATGATGGATTGTCCCCTTAATCATGATACAGTGTCCTTCTTTGTCTTTTATGGTGGATTTTGTTTTAAAGTCTACTTTATCTGAGATTAGTATTACCACTCCTGCTCTTTTTTGGTAATTGTTAGCTTGATATATTTTTTCCAACCTTTGATTTTTGATAAATATACATCTTTGCTTCTAAGGTGTGTCTCTTATAGACAGCATATTGATGGATCTTTTTTTTTTTTAATCCATTCTGTCACTCTCCGTCTCTTTACTGGTGCATTGAGGCCATTTACATTCAGTGTAATTATTGATAGATGTGAGTTTATTGCTGTCATTTTGTGGCGCTTTTTTTGTAGTGCTGACATTTTCTTTGTTCCTCTTATTCTCCTCTGCTGAATTCCTTTTGTTTGTGGCTTTTGTTTTCATTTCTTTTGTTTTTGTAGGTTTTGTTTTTACTGAGACTTTATGTTTTTCCTCTTTATTTTGATGAGTAGGTTTGTTAACTTTGTTTGTGGTTACCGTGAAATTTACCCTTATCTTTCTAAGTTTAAAACATTCTATTATTACTTGGTATCGCCTTGCCTTCCTCTCCATTGGAAGGTTCTATAACTATACCGTTTATTCCCTTTTTTATTGTTCTGATGTTGTTGTCATTTACAGATTAACTGCTCTGATTCCCTGTTGTATTTCTTTTGGTTTTGGATAGTCCTTGAGAGTTCATTTCCTAGATTGGTATCTGGCTGGTATGATCCTGCATCCTAGATTCAGCCTGTGAGCTGAAGTTGTTTGTCCTCAGATCGAAGGACTGCCTTTAATAATTCTTGAAGTTTGGTTTGGTTTTTACATAGTCCACTAATTTCTGTTTATCTGGGAATGTCCTAACTTCACCATCATATTTGAACAAGAGTTTTGCAGGATATATTATTCTTGACTGGCAATTTTTTTCTCTCAAGGTTTTATATATGCCATCCCATTGCCTTCTTGCCTGCATGGTTTCTGCCAAATAATCTGAGCTTAGTCTTACAGTTTTTCCTCAGTATGTGACTTTTTGTTTTTCTCAACCTGCTCTCAGGATTCTTTGTATTTCATTTTGGCAAGTATGATTATGATATGCCTTGATGATTTTCTTTTGGGGTCTATCTTATATGGGGTTCATTGAGCTTCTTGGATGGCCAGCTTTTCATCTTTCAAGATATTGGGGAAGTTTTCTGCTGGCAGTTCTTCAATGGTCTTCTCTGTGTTTTCTGTTTTCTCCCTTTGTTCTGACTCTGATGACTTGCAAATTTTTGCTTTTGATTGTATCCCACATAATTCTCAGGTTCTCTTCATTTTTCTTCATTCTTTTTTCTGAGTTTTCCTCAAACATAGTTGTATCCAATTGTTTGTCTTCAATTCTGCTGATCCTGTCTTCCAACCATTTCAAATCTGCTCTTCAGCCCTTCTATGACACTGTCCATTTCTGAAATCTTGTTTATGTTTTGGATTTCTAATTGTTGTTTTTGTATAATTTCTAGCTGTGAATTTATTTTGACATTTTGTTCCTGCATTATTTTCCTGAATTCTTCCCTCTTTTGTCTGTATTTTCCATGACTTTGTCTGCCATTTCCATGAATTTGTCTATTTTTTTCCTCATTTTTGTCTGCTTTTTGCTTCAACTGTTGGATGATTCTGAGTATTAGAGATTTGAATTCCCTATCAGGTAGTTGTAGTGCCTTTTCTTCTACTGGAAAGACATCTGGTATTTTATTTTGGATGCCTACTGGAACCATCCTGTCCTGTTTTTGTAAATGTTTTGATATTATCTGCTGTCTTTGGGGCATTTGGTAGTTATTTTTCTCTTTTATTGATTATAGATTTGTTTGTTTCATCCTTTTTTTTTTGTTTTATTTGGCTATGTCTGAGCAGGTGGGCTGGCTGTGTGTTCTTTGTTGTTTGCTCGTCTGTGGGCATGATACTTTTTGCCTCCTTCTCCAATTGGCAGGGTCAATAGCTCAGATATGGTACAGCAGGGGAGGTCTAGCTGAAGAGGAGTTGCTGTTATGGGTTGTTTGTAGCATGTACTACAGTCACCATGGTGGGCCAGTAATCAGTGCAGGGCAGATTCTGGTAGGCTGTGCCTGTGCTGCTTGGTGGTGTGCTACTAAGCGCATGGTGCAGGTAGGCAGGATGGAGGGAGGAGATTGTGATGCATGGAGCTAAGATGGGCATGAGAAAGAGGAGAGAGGAAAAGGAGCCAAAAACATACAAACAGAAAAGAGTGCTAGGGGAGCTTGCCGTTGGAGTGGAGAGATGACAGACTATGAAATGGAGAAAAACAAAAAGGGGAAGAAGATGAAAAAAAGTAAAGAAAAGAAAATAATGAATAAATAAAAATTAGAAAGAAAAAAAAAATCTCCCAGGGATCCCACTGGTGTGGCTACAAGATCTGGGGAAGTTATTCCCAGGTGTTGAAATACAGCCTGGCTAGAAGGCATAGAGGTGTCAATGCCAGGTATTCAGGGGACAGGAAGAGAAGGCATGTATAGAGAGATGAGAAACTGAGTAATGAAGAAAGACAAAAAGGTAAAAAGAGGGAAAAGAAAACAATTAAAAAAAAAAAAAAAAGAACAGAGACCACCCCCCCAAAAAAAACAGAAAAAGAAAACTCTAAAAACAGAAATGTGCTCAGGGATCCCTCTGCACATCTGCACAAGCTAAGGGGGTAGGTCCCAAGCTGCACAGTACCGCCTGGCTAGAACGGGCTCCCAATTTGAGAAAAGAAAAAGAAAACAAACAAACAATTCAAAAAAAACCAAAAAACAAAAAAAGCCCCGGGATCCCACCAGCCTGGCAGCATGGACCGGGAAGCAGTTTTACATTCAAGTGGCATTTCACAGCCTTTCAGAAAGAAGCAAAGACGGAGCCTGGTATTTGAATGAAAGGAGGGGGAGGTGGTGAGAGGTAAAGAAGAAATCAAAAGAAGCGGTAAAAAGCAACACCAGCAGCCAACAAATGGCGTTCAGGGAGTCAGCCAGTGCAGGCGGGTGGAATCCAAGCAGTTGGTGCTTCCCGGCCAAGAGACTGTGGCCGTGGGAAGCAGAGGAGGCCGAGTGGGGGTGAAGAAGGGTAGGGGGCGGGAAAGCATATATTGCTCGTTACTGGTTATTCTGTCTCCTTCTGGAAGCTCCGTGAAGCTGCTTTCTTGTACCCCCTGTTCACTGGTCTCTGATAGGAGTCTAAAATGGTGGATCCATGCTGCGTTAGCTGATAGGGGACCTCTGCATGCATGTCTCCTTGCTCTCTGTTTTCTGTCAGTTTCTTATTCCATTTGGTGCTTGGCTGAGTTCTTTATCTCTTCGTTTGATGCTTAGGGTTTCAGGATTGTTGTTTTCTCTGTTTTGCTTAGTTTTTTTGGTCTTTGCTGTGGAGGGAAGGCGTGGCGCTTCTGCCTAGAGTGCCATGTTGCCGGAAGTCGCTCCTCAAAGGTTTTGATATGATGAGTTTTCATTCTCATTTGATTCTAGGAATTTTTTTATTCTTTCTTTGATTTCTTCTAGTACCCAGTTGTTTATACACAAGGTGATATTCAGTTTCCATGCATTTGATTTTTTTTCTTGCTCTTCCTATTATTGATTTCTACTTGTACGGCATTGTGATCAAAGAGAATGCTTTGTATTATTTCAATGTTTTGGATTTTGTTGAGGGTTGCTTTGTGGCCTAAAATGTGGTCTTCTGGAGACTGTTCCATGTGCTTTGGAAGGGGATGTATACTTTATTGCTGTTGGGTAGAGTGTTCTGTATATGTCTATGAGGTCAAGTTGGTTGATTTTGGCCTTTAGATCTTCTGTATCTTTGTTGAGTTGTGAGGATTCTCTTATATGTATTTGTTATTTAAAAGTTGTTTGTCACCTTACCATTTCTCTTTAATACATGCGCTTGGAGTGGAGAAGGCTGGTTGTGGAATTATAGATAGAAGATAGTCCAACACAGACCAGAGTGAAGAAGTCACATAGCAGTTTGAACTGGGATTCACATTTGAGCTTCTTCCCTGTGTATACGCGGGTAAGTTACTTAACCTCTCTAAGCCTCAGTTGTCTTAGTTATCTTAGTTTCTTAGTACTGCTATAACAAAAATACCAGAAGTGGGTGACGTTAACAAACAGAAATTTATTGTCTCACAATTTAGGAGGCTAGTAATCTCAATTCAGGGTGCTGGCTCTATGGGAAAGTTCTCTTTGTCTGCTCTGGGAGAAAATCCTTGTCTCAGCTTCTCTAATGTTTTTGGCATTTCTTGACATTCTCCACGTGGCATGCCTCTTCCCTTCCATTTTTTCTTCTCTGTGTCTAATCTGCTCTTTTTATATCTCAAAAGTGGCTTAAAACACACTCTACACTGATACGTCCTCGTTAAGGAAGAAAACCCTGTTCCCAAATGGGATTACATCCACAAGTATAGGGGTTAGGATTCCAATACGTATTTTTTTGGGACACAATTCAATCCATAACAGTTGTCTAATGGAAATGATAATACCTTCTATTCCAGTTTTTTTTTAATTTATTTTTATCTCTCTCTTTTTTTTTTTTAGAATAACATGATAACAAATATAAAATGCTTAGTACAGTTCCTGGAAATAGTAAATTAAAGGTTTATTAGGTATGCCCTTAAGGAAAATAAGTTTTATCATCATATTCTAATATGTTACAATAACAAGTATTCCTTTTTGCCTATTATGTGCCAAGCACTGTATTCAGCCTCAGGCTGTAACAGTGAACAACACAGAAAGAAGAGAGCTCTCCGACACAGAAGATGACAGTGGTAAATATTGAAGGAAGGGAGGTAGAGAGGTGTCCTGATTTTGAAAATTCCTGTATGGCTTACTCTGTTCTTCCTCATTCCAACAACTGCCAAGCATAAATGACTTTTATTTACTTCAGGATTGAAGTAATTGTATATGCTCAGACTAAGGTTGGGCTTGACATTCTTGTAACATGAATACTTTTGAATTTTTGTGATGCTATGATATTTAACACAATATTGTGGAATTTATTTCCCAGCTTGTAAAGTCAATGTCAGTGCTTACTTGTAATTCCACATAATCAGTTCATGGAAAGTTGCAAATGTTGTCATAGTGTCCTTTGGAGCACTATGGAAATTTGAAATACAGACTGGCACTCACTATGGAATGATTTATAAATTTAATATATAACAAGACTATGTCATAAGGGTATCCTGGTGGCACAATGGTTAAGCGCTTGACTGCTAACCAAAAGGTTGACTGTTCAAACTGGTGATCCGCTCCCATAAATATTACAGCCTAAGTAACCCTATGTGGTGATTCTATTCTGTTATACAGGGTTGCTATAAATCAGAACCTACTGGATGGCACACAATGACATGTCATTCATATATAAGAGTAGAAAATTGCATGACAACAAATTCTTTGAGAATTTGACACCAAGGCTGAGTCTGTGGTGAAGTATTTTCTATTCAGATATTTATTTTTTGATCCCACAGCATGCCTTCCTGAGTCTTACATAGCAGTATTCTGAGGACATTCTACTTACACCCTTCTGTTACTCATAGGCTGCCAATAATTTGGGTTATCTCAGCCGGATACTTAATTTATTTAACCTGAACTGCTTCCCAAATTTTCCAAGAAAATGGAGCATGTTTTCCTCTCCTGCTGGAATATCTCTCCAGTTAATTCTAAGACTACTTTTGCCTGAAATTTTCCTCTATGTCATGGATCTGCTATAGGTATACTAATTATTTACAACTATAGCATTACATTTGTAATATATTTATCTGGGAGTTTTTTGGTATCTGATCATTGGACTATAAGCCTGCTGAGGGAAGATACTGTGTTTATTTCATTCTTTTAAATAACCTATAATGCTCCGCATAGTGCCTGGTTAACAGATGAGACTTAAGAAAAATTTGTTGAATTGGCAAATACCAACTTGGGAGGCATGGAAGAGCACAAGATAAACTGATATGCCATTGTTTATTGCTAGAAGCAAAATCAACAATTAAGAGCTAAGTCAATGTGAATAGTATTAATGCTGTGTTTTAGAGGGCCATGAATCTCATAGGATACATGCAAATTATGCATTCCTTTCAAGTGTAGCTACCACCCATCTGTCTGTGGAGGACTGCATGTTGTTATGATGCTGAACAGGTTTCAATAGAGCTTCCAGACTAAGATGGACTAGAAGGAAAGATCTAGCAATCTCCTTCCAAAAACTAGCCAATGAAAATCCTATGGATCAAGGTCCCTAGATGGCACAAATTGTTTGCACTCAGCTGGTAACCAAAAAGTTGGTGATTAGAACCCACCCAGTAGCACCGCAGTAAAAACAGGCCTGGCAATCTGCTTCCATAAAGATTATAGTCAGTTCTAGTCTGTAACACATGTGGTCTCTATAAGTCACAAAAACAACAACCACAGCAAAATAAACAAATAAAAATTAAAAACTAACAAACACTATGGATCACAATGATCCAATCTTGTTGTACATTAGTCTAGAGCCTACTTCACGGCAGCTAACAACAACAACATCATGCAGCAGTAACCAAAAGACTCCTAAGTTTGTCAAAATACCAGACTGGATTTTTAAAAAACCAGGCTTAGCAAAGTTTGAAGTATATTGAACCCTCATCTGGAGAATGAACTGTTGACCCAGGGACCATGTGAGGCAAAGGAGGCAGAGTCCAGCTGGGTAAAGGTCAGGATAGGTGGTGTCATGGATTGAATTGTGTCCCTTATGAATATGTGCCAACTTGGCTAGGCCATGATTCCCAGTATTTGTGGTTGTCCTCCATTTTGTGATGTGTTGCAAATCCTAGTCTCTATACCTGCAATTATGGTCTCATTTGGGAGTGAGTTGTCCTTTATGTTAATGAGACAGGATTAGGTTATGTTAATGAGACAGGATTAGGATGAGATGCAACATTCTTACTCAAGCCACAGCCCTGATCCAATGTAAGGTGAGTTTCTGTAGGGTGTAGCCTGCATCACCTTTTATCTTACAAGAGATAAAAGGAGAGAGAAGCAAGCAGAGAGACAGGGACCTGACTACGACTAAGAAAGAAGAGCCAGGAGTGGAGAGTGTCCTTTGGATCCAGGGTGCCTATGCTGAGAACCTCTTAGATCCAAGGGAAGATTGATGCCAAGACACATGAGATCTCCAAGGAATGCTGGGCCCACAGATGTTGAAAGGAGAGAAGGACCTTCCTCCAGAGGCAACAGAGAGAGAAAACCTTCCCCTACCTAGAGCTGGTGCCCTGAATTCAGACTACTAGCCTCCTAAACTGCAAGAGAATAAATTTGTTAAAGCCACCCATTTGTGGTATTTCTATTATCGCTGCACTAGATAACTAAGACAGGTGATGACTAGTACAGGAGATTCACCCAGAAGGATGAAGATGACAGTAGGTGGTGGTTCTATAAAGAATAGTAATAATTATGCAGGTAGAAGCATACAGGTGTCTTCTGTGAGCTAGGGACCCTGCTGAATACTAGGGATCCAAAGTTAGGCGACTTAGTCTCTGTCTTCAAGCATCACCGAGTTTACCATTTTCAGTCTTTGGCTCTGCTCATTCTGTAATTTGTCTGTTTTCATTTGATAAAGGCGGCCTGACTTGGACGCTGCATTGGAAAGAAAGGCCTAACTGGTATCTCTATGTGTTATATACACAACCCTACCTAGAAGCTGAGACCCTGACTTGGGTCAAGTAGGAAGCAATAGTGTTAACCATGAAATGAACCTGAAAAAATACTACTACTGGTTTTATTAAATTAAGAGGGGGGGGAACCCCCTTGTATGTACTTAATTCTAAGCATAAATATTTGGGAATATGTAAGAATTTCCTTTGACTTCACCATATAATATGCATATAACTTTCACCTTACTTTGTGTATTGGAACTTACATTCATCTATAAAAGTCATACATTGCTAACTTAACGACATCATGTTCTCATTTGGTGTTCATGTGGTCTCTCTCAGAGACCAGTTATAATGGAATCCATTGGTGAGAACAGAAGGAATGAAAACATTCACAGGTAATGTAACACACTTTAAAAAATCAAGCAATAATTCTTTTTCCATTAAAAAAAATCAACAATACAGTTTCTAATCATCAACAAATGATTTTATCACCACGTTGTTGTTGTGTGCTATTGAGTTGATTCCAACCCATAATGACCCTATAGGACAGAGTAGAACTGCCTAATTGGGTTTCCCAGGCTATAATCTTTACAGTCACAGATTGCCAGGTATTTTCTCCTGTGGAGCTGCTGGATGGGATTGAACCATCCTTTTGGTTAGCAGCCTAGCACTTAATCATTGTGCCACCAAGACTTCTTTTATCACAACAAATCAAACCAAACCCAAACCTGCTGCTGTTGAGTTGATTCCGACACATAACAACCCTATAGGACAAAGTAGAACTTCCCCATAGAGTTTCCAAAGAGCGCCTGGTGGATTCGAACCACCGACCTTTTGGTTAGCAGCCATAGTGCTTAACCACTACACCACCAGGGTTTCCTTTATCACCATACTAACCTAAAAAAATTTCAGCTAAATAGAAAGAAACTTGAAGTGTCTGTTCATTTATCAATCATATACCGGTTGTTGGCGAGTTGATTCCAACTTACAGTGACCCTATAGGACAGAGTAGACCTGTCCCATAGGGTTTCCAAGGAATAGCTGGTGGATTTGAACTGCCGACCTTCTGGGTAGCAGCCGAGCTCTTAACCAAAGTGCCAACAGGGCTCTAAGCTTATAGTAAGTAGATGTAAATTCACCTAGGTTTATTTTTTATATTAACTACTTTTTAAAATTGCTCAGAGGCAATTCATCTTTTTTTTTTTTTTTTTAATGTGCATGTGTGGTTCTTTCTAGGAATATTCTAGTCTGGCATCATGGAAACACCACGTGTAGGAGCTCCAGCTGAGCTGTGTCTTCAAATCATCCCAGCCCAGGTGCCAGACACATGAATGAAGATGCCTCTGATTTCAACCCCCAGCTGTTAAGCCACTGCCATTTGTTTCAGTCTTCCCAGTTGAGGCCCCAGACATTGTGGAGCAAAATCACCAATCCATGTTATGCTCTGTCTGAATTCCTGACCCGCAGATTTCATGACGATAATTAAATGACTGTTTTACATCATTAAGTATTAGGCTGGTTTCTTATGCAGCAGTCATAACTGGATCAGTAACTATGTTTTAATATCTGATAAGGTTAGACCTCACTCATTATCTTTTTCAGAAAATTTCTGGCTCGTCTTTTTATGTTTTCACATAAATTTTAGAAACATATTGTCTAATCCAACTGAAATCGCTGTTCTACCACCACCACCACCAAATAGTCACCCACACATACCAAAAAAATAAACTAAACCCGTTGCTGTGGAGTAGATTCTGATTCATGGCTACTTTATGCGTTGCAGAGTAGAACTTAGCTCCACAGGTTTTCTTGGCTGTAGTCTTTATGGAAACAGTTCGCCAGGCCTTTCTTCTTGAGAGCCACTGAATGAGTTTGAACAACCAACCTTTAGTTTAGCAGTCAATCACAAACCACTTGTGTAACCCAGGGACATATATACATATATACATATGTACCTGTTGCCGTGGAGTTGATTCTGACTCATAGCGACCCTGTAGGGCAGAGTAGAACTGCCCCATAGAGTTTCCAAGGCTGTAAGCATTTACAGAAGCAGATTGTCACATCTTTCTCCCTGAGAGTGGGTGGTGGGTTCGAACTGCCAACCTTTTGGTTAGCAGCTGAGTGCTTGACCACTTTGCCACCAGGGCTCCTTTATATATACACAATATTATTAGGTTAGTTTAAAAATTATAGAATATTACAATATTGAGTATTTCTTTTCAAAAACAGGATATAGTTTTCTATTTAGTAAAGATTGTTAAATATCACTTAGAATTAAAAATTTTCAATTATATAAATCTTGCACATTACCTCTTAAGGGTATGGTATTCCTAAGTATCTTTTTTTTTTTTTTGTTAATTGGATATTTTATTCCTTTAAAAAAAACCCATTGCTGTCGAGCTGATTTCAACTCATAGGGACCCTATAGGAGAGAGTAGAAAAGCACCATAATTTTCCCAAGGCCATAATGCTTATGGAAGCAGATAGCCACATCTTTCTCCTGTGGAGCAGCTGGTGGGTTTGAACCACCAACCTTTTGGTTAGCAGCCAAGCACTTAACCACTGGGCCACCAGGGCTCCTTTATATACATAATTATTATTCCTTTCTCTCATCTTTCCTTCCTTTCTCCTGCCCTTCTTCCCTTCCTCCTTCCTATTTTTTTTTCTTTTCTCCCTATAATACCACGCTGTTTCCTCAGGTGGCTGACAGAATTAAAAAAATAAAAGCTCCTGGATTAAGTTATTTTTTAACACAACTGTATGTTCACAGTTCTTTGTGTTTTTTAGCTCCACCTTAAATGTCTAATTGCAGTAATTTTTAAGAAATTATACGAGAGAGCTGATGTCGACACAGAGCTAAGGAAGAATAAAGCTGAGGAGAAGAATTAATCACCAACACATCTACCACTCAGATTATTTCCTCTTTCATTCTGGAAACATAAACCATACAATCTACTTCATAAAGGCTCTGCCTTAGGGGGTGCTGAGATGGGGGCTGAGGTTGCAGAAGTGTGAGCCTGATAGTCTGTAAACTAAATTAGTCTTCTTTTCCCTTAGGATGTCTCCTTTCACATAGGGACTGTGTTTGAATTCTGAATACCCACTGAAGTGCCTGAGAACTGGGTATTTGCTGGACTGTAGAGGGCAATACACCTAGAAAATTATGTTGGGGCTTGATTGAGGGGAATCCTGAATATCAAGCCAAGATTTTTAGCCCTCTATGTTGCCCTCTGCATTCGTGCTTTATTCTGTTGGTCATTGTCATCACTTAACCTTTCTAATGGAAACCCTGGTGGCATAGTGGCTAAGGTGCTATGGCTGCTAACCAAAAGGTCAGCAGTTCAAATCCACCAGGCGCTCCTTGGAAACTCTATGGGGTAGTTCTACTCTGTACTATAGACTCGCTAGGAGTCGGTAACCCTTCTAATATGCAGGAAACCAACGAAACCTGTTGCTGTTGAGTCAATTCTGGCTTATAATGATTCTATAGGATCGTGTAGGACTGCCTCATAGGGTTTCCGAGCAGCGGCTGGTAGATTTGAAGTGCCAGCCTTTTGGTTAGCAGTCGCGCTCTTAACCACTTAATATGAAGGAAGGGACAAATAAAAAGGACCATAGATTCTGGCTGGTTTATCAGACCTGCATTTTAAAGGTGACTTATCCTGAATGGCATTCCTGTAGCTGCCTGTCCTTCTGTCTCCATTGTCTTTCACTTTACTGGCCATCGACAGTCCAAGGACTGCCAGTCAGTGTTCATGTTTTGCAAACCTCACAGCTTGAACTGCAGGATCTGATGATGACCTCTATCTAAACTCTTGTCTTTGCTGACAGGATTTGCTTCAGACAATAACATGGAAGAGGCCCCATACAAGCCAGTGAATCTGTTAGTGTGGTAGTGATTATTGCCCACCTCTCAAAGGATTTGAAAGGAAAAATGGACACATCAAATTAGCAAATGTATAAACTGATTGTTGGAGCTTTTTGTAATTCCCAGCTCTTTAAATAGTAAACCTGATTGAATGGATTTGTTCTGGAATATTGGGTAATCTTTTGTAAACTAATGGACTAATTAATGTTCAAAAATATTATTTCGTGTATTATTATTATGTAAAATATTAAATATTGTTTAAAATATTATTTTGTATAAATATTATTTGTATGTCTATGTGCCCTGGTGGTGCAAGTGGTTAACAGCTTGGCTGCTAACCAAAAGATCAGCAGTTCTAATCCACCAAGATGCTCCTTGGAAACTCTTTGGGGCAGTTCTACTATGTCCTGTAGGGTCTCTATGAGTTGGAGTTGACTCGACGGCAATGGGTTTGGTTTTTAGTTTTTATGTGCCATGAAGTGTGCTAAACACCGCTTTACTTGGCAGAACAAAAATGAAAACAAAACCTCTGTGAATTTTAATGATGTGGAGAAGGATATGTAGTCAGTATGTTAATAAAGATAACTAATTCATGCAGCATAGCATGGACTGCTTGTCATGTGCCAGACACTGTCCTAGGTTCTGGGGAATATATCTGTGAATAAGATAAAACCTCGGTTGGTAAGTACATGCAGTCTAGGAAGGAGGCTGATGATACATGAACAGGCAATTATGCTACAGTGTTCCAAGAGCTACAAAAAGGAAAAGCAAAGAGGACTCTAGGGGTACACAGGAAGGACACCCAATCCAGCCTTGAAGGTGAAGGAAGGCTTCCTGGAGCAAGAAATGCAAGAAATTGTAAGGAATGCAAATGTGTAGTAGGCTAGTGTGCATGACCTGAACAACAGAGATTCTTCTCTGAAATTAAAATTGGGCAAGTGCCCATAAGGTACTATTTACTTTCCAATTTGAGATGGCTCTCACTTTCTACTGACATAATTTGCTAAAGTCTTTAAAGAAATATATTTGTAGCTTCTATCCAGTACTCCACAGCTTGGAAGCTGAAACAATTTATATTCTCTAATACGTTTATGATAGTGTTAGTTATGAGGAAGAAATACTGAAAAAATTAACCATTTACCAATAGAAGAAATATTAATTAAATTTTGATACATCCTTGTGTTACTAGAAATGACGGTCATGAAAATTCAATGAAGAGCAGCTTTCTGCATGTCACAGGAGATAGAAATAGGGGATAAGAAGCCTTCAGAGGTAAGAAAGAAAAAAGACAGAGGCCTAGGGAAAAGCAAGGCATTTAAACCATAATCAGTCCTTCTCTGAGCAATGAAACTTTTTGTTCATCTTAAATAGTGGTTTTCAAAATAATTTTTGGCAGCGGAATTCTTTTTAATGATAAATGAAATCTTAAGTGGACTTCCAACATATAAAACTCATAAAATACATAAAAGCAATATTTTATTAATAATACTTGCTTTGGTAAATTCAGGTGTTTAACATTTACTTACAATAAAGCCAAATAATGAGAACAGTGAGACAGTTTTGATGAGCTCCGTGTCTCAGGCTGGATTCTCTAGAGAAGGAAAACTAGTGGAGCGTACATATGTATATATACATGCACATATAAATAAGTATATATTTATATATATATAGAAAGAGAGAGACAGTGACAGACAAGAGACAGAGAGATTTAACTCAAGGAAATGACTCACATAGTTGTAGAGGCTGGCAAGTCCCAAATCCATGGGTCAGGCTGAAGGCTGAAGGCTTGTCCTGATTCATGTAGCTACAGGGGCTGATGAACTCAAGATTGGCAGGAAAGATGGCAGGCTGCTGGCTTAGGGGCTGTAGAGTCTGATAAATCCCAGGGTCAGCAGATACACTACTAGCTCAAGTCCCGAGATGAGTTGGATGCAGGCTCCAGGGCCAACAAAAGCCAACAAGCTTTGCCAGATAGTCCATATATATTGGATACTGGCCACACCCCCAAAGAAACTCCCTTTCAACTGATTGGCTGCTCATAGCAAATCTTATCATGCAAGTGATTACATTATATCAGCGCTCATGATGGAGGTGATTACATCTTTACATAACTGCCAAACTACATCATAACTGCCAAACCACTGAGGATCATGGCCCAGCCAAGTTTACACACATTAACCATCATACTCAGTAATCTGAAACTGGATTTTATGTGTGGCAGTTGCTGTCTTATGTTAGTCTCAGCATCCATTTTATTTCTGTAGTTTGTTTTGGCTGCATTGTATGAACAAATTTCTGATTCATTCATGTTGGTAATAGCGACATGCTTGTCAACCTTTATAGAAGCACACATGCAATTCACAAAAAGAACAGTACAAAGGCTAATAAGTGACACACTTAAAAGAAAGTCAAGTATTGGTATAGAATTGGCAGGAGGATCTGCATTCTGACCATTGCAGAAAGGAAAGTTACCTTGGCAGCCCTTGCCAAGTTGGTGTTCTCCAATATGTTAGAAATTTGGTCCATGATACATTTGAGTATGCATGTTGGAGTTTATTGCAGCTATTAAAATAGTTTAAAAAATGCATATACTGTATATATAAATGAACTCTAATGAAAAATTTATGCAATTCCTGAAAATGAAAATGATTGTGTAACAGTCATTGTACCTGATTTCAACTGTTAATTTTATAGGTATATAGCATGTGTTTTGTGATGCCAGGAAATGATATTTATTCAAAACAAGATTTTGTTCTGTTAATCAGGTTTATGTAGTTTCGAGGAAAAGTTTTGGAGTAATGAATTCTTCTAAAAAATTGTACTATAGACCATTGTTCTTTCTCCTTGAATTTTTGTCCCTCATCAATGTCAAATAAGTTAATAAAGGCTACAGGTGTCCAGGGAGAGGGGAAATTGAGTTTGAGAAACAAGGGAGCATTTATGTCAAAGAGCAGGGTTAGAGTTGGGCTATGAAAATGAAGAGGGAGAGGATTGGGAAGGTAATTGCAGAGTAAGGAGTGTCACATAAAAAAGAAGGAAAGGTCTAACTAAGATGGAGTAACAGGATGAGACCCTCTATAATAAAGAGCTAAAAAACTGGATAAAATGTATGAAGTTTCCAGATATTGAGCAACCCACAGAGCAGCATAGCCATCCTGGAGAGAAGGGAAATACTTGAGAGAAAGTGAGCTCAGCATTGATCCAGGCTTTCTCCCTTTTTGCCTTTCCAAGCCATGGCATAGGGAAGTGGAGGCCAAAGAACAATAGTCTTGCTGGATAGAAGAAATGGAGTCCAGAATTTGGGGATGATGAGTGTATGGAATTTGTGGAGAAGGATCCCAGAAAAAAGGGATCTGTGCAGAGAAGGAGCTCCAGAAATCTTTATAGGGGTCCCTTTGAGTTTTTGGCTGAAAACTAAGAAAGCTACAGATGCTCCGGATGAGACTTCATGAGTCTTGCTGAGAACAGCTACAGGGTTTTTTTTTTTTTTTTGTTTTTTTGAGCAGAACAGAGATTCTGGGGGTTGCACAGTGCTGGGTGACACTAGTGTTCTGAGCATCCAGAACACTCCAAACAATTAGTTGGAACTCCAGAAAGGTCACATTTTATGAGTAAGTTTGCCCTAGCCGCAGAGTGAGGGCTATTCTAAATCTGCTTTAACAAAACTTAAACACAAAGTCCCAACAGGGTCAAGCTGACCTTCTAGAGAATTAACTGCCTAACAGAACAAAAATCAATACCCTTTAAAGGAAGACAACATAATCCATTTGTTCAACAACATAACATTCATAATATTTAGCATCTACTAAAATATCATTGACATGTGAAGAAGGTCATCACAGAAGGCTTTGTGGAGACATCCATACGTTTTGTTATGAAACTGTGGGGATGGAATAATGCATTACAAGTGGAATGATAGCTAATAATTACTAGTAAATCATAAGTAATTTTTATTGATCCTTTATCAGTTACCAGGCATTATGCTAAGGGCCTACATGTATAAACCTTAAATCAAATAATACCGTTTTCCAGCTTATCACCTCTTAATAGTTTCTCTTCACAAGTTGAATAAAATCCAGACTGCTTACCATTGTCTACACGCGCCTACAAGATCTTGTCTACCCCTCTACTTTCAAATCCTTGTTTTTTCATCTTCACCCACTACACATTTGCCTTCTGTCTAGCTCTTGAACACACTAACATCTTTCTATTCTCAGGACAGTTACAGTTGTTATTTCCCTTACCCAAAACACACTTCCTCAAGATTGCCACATGACTGTCTCTTCATCAGATGCTACCTCCTCATGGAGACCTTTTGTAACCTCCTAGCTAATGCAGACTATCCCTTCAACACTGTGACCCTCTCTCTATCACATTACCCACATTTTGTCTTCATAGCATATCTGAAAAAAAGGAATTAATTTTTTTGTTTATTTTTTTAAATGTAATTTATATATATATATATTTTTCTCACTAGACTCTGAGCTCCTTGAATGCAGGCAGTTGACAGTCTTTTTGTCTAGAATAGTGCCTGACACTGGAAGGTACTCAATACATATCTGTTTACTGACAGATTATCTTATTTGTATCTACTTATGAGGTAGATACTTTTATTATCTCCTTTTTATGGCTGAGGAAATAGAAACAAATTATTAAAGATCTTTGCTCAAGGACACATGACTGGTAAAATGTTAGAGCTGAGATTTGATCCTCATTGCATGTAGATGCATGAACACAGCAAAGGCACGAAATAGTACGAATGGTGACTAATTCTTCTTGGCTGCATTGTAGCGGAAGAACAGAAAATAATACTGAAGAGATAAGGTGGTTCAGATACTGTTGTTAGGTGCTGCTGAGTTGATTTTCAGTTCATAGTGACACCATGTGACAGAGTAGAACTGTCCCATGGGGTTTTCTTGGCTGTAATTTTTTTTTTTTTGTTACATAATTTTTTTTTTTAATTGTACTTCAGGTGAAGGCTTACAGAACAAATAGTTTCTCATGAAACAGTAGTACACATATTGTTTTATGACATTGTTTAACAACCCCACAACATGCCAACCCTCTCCCTTCTCGACCTTTTTTTTTTTTGGTGAAAATATGCATAGCCAAAGATACACCATTTCAAAAATTTCAACATGCACAGTGCAGTGACATCGACTATGCTCTTCCAATTGTGCTGCTTTTCTCACTTTAGATGAAGGCTTACAGAACAAAATAGTTTCTCATTCAACAGTTAGTACACATGTTGCCCTATGACAATGGTTGACAACCTCACAACACATCAACACTATCCTTACTCAACCTTGGGTTCCCTATCACCAGCTTTCTTGTCCACTTCTGCCTTCTGGCCCTTGTCCCTGGACTGCTGTACCTCATTAGTCCCATTTGGTTTTACGGGGTTGTCCACTCCCTGGCTAAACGGTGAACCTCGGAAATGACTTCACCACTGAGCTAGAAGGGTGTCTGGGGGCCATACTCTCAAAGTTTCTCCAGTCTCCTTTAGGCCAGTAAATCTCGTCTTTTTTTTGTGAGTTAGAATTTTGTTCTACATCCTTCTCCAGCTCTGCCCAGAACCCTCTGTTGTGATCCTGGTCAGAGCAGTCAGTGGTGGTAGCCAGGCACCATCTAGCTGTACTGGACTCAGTCCGGTGGAGGCCTTAGTAGCTGTGGTCCGTTAGTCCTTTGGACTAATCTTTTCCTTGTATCCTGTTCTCTTCATTCTCCCTTGCTCCCGAAGGGGTGAGATCAGTGGAGTACCTTAGATGGCTGCTCATATGCTTTTAAGACACCAGATGCTACTCACCAAGGTAGAATGTAGAACATTGTCTTTATAAACTGTGTTATGCCAATTGAGCTAGATGTTCCCCGAGACCATGCTCCCCACAGCTCTCCGCCCAGCAATTCATGTCCCTTAGGAAGTTTGGATGTGTCTATGGAGCTTCCATGACCTTTCCTTGTACAAGTTGTGCTGGTTTCCCCGTATTGTGTACTGTCTCACCCTTCACCCAAGATACCACTTATCTATTGCCTATTTAGTATTTCCCCCCCACCCCTCCCATCCCTGGTAACCAACAAAGATTGTTACATTTTGTGTGTGAACTTTTTCATGGGTTTTTGCAATAGAGGTCTCATACAATATTTGTCCTTTTGTAATCGACTTATTTCATTCAGCACAATGTCCTTCGGTTTCATCCATGTTATGAGATGCTTCACAGAGTCATCATTGTTCTTTCTTGTTGCATAGTACTCCATTGTGGGTATGTACCATAGTTTGTTTATCCATTCATCTGTTGATGGGCATCTAGGTTGTTTCCATCGTTTTGCTATTGTGAACAATGCTGCCATGAACATAGGTGTGCATATGTCTATTCGAGTGATGACTCTTATTTCTCTAAGATATATTCCTAGGAGTGGGATTGCTGGATCATATGATATGTCTATTTCTAGCTTTCTGAGGAAGTGCCATATCATTTTCCAAAATGGTTGTATCATTTTGCATTCTCACCAGCAGTGCATAAGCATTCCTATCTCCCTGCAGCCCCTCCAACATTTGTATCTGCAGTGTTTTTGATTCGTGCCAGTAATGCCGGGGTGAGATGGTATCTCATTGTGGTTTTAATTTGCATTTCTCTAACAGCTAGTGATCGTGAGCATTTCCTCATGTGTCTATTGGCCATTTGAATGTCTTCTTTGGTGAAGTGTCTGTTCATTTCCTTTGCCCATTTTTTAACAGGATTATTTGTCTTTTTGTTGTAGAGGTGTTGGATTTTCTTATAGATTATGGAGATTAGACCCTTGTCTGACTTGTACTGTCCAAAAACTTTTTCCCAGTCTGTAGGTTCTCTT
Source organism: Dugong dugon (assembly GCA_030035585.1). Classification (NCBI taxonomy): domain Eukaryota; kingdom Metazoa; phylum Chordata; class Mammalia; order Sirenia; family Dugongidae; genus Dugong; species Dugong dugon. The sequence continues at coordinate 100,155,127 of CM057462.1, forward strand.
TTTACTATTTTGGTTAAGTCTTTTGAAGAGCATAGATGTTTGATTTTTAGAAGATCCCAGTCATCTAACTTATCTTTTGGGGTTTGTGCGTTGATGGTTATGGTTTGTATCCTGTTAATGCCATGTATTAAGGCCTGAAGTGTTGGTCCTATTTTTTCTTTTATGAACTTTATAGTTTTAGGCTTTATATTCAGGTCTTTGATCCATTTTGAAGTAGTTTTTGTATACGGCATGAGGTATGGGTCCTGTTTCATTTTTTTGCAGATGGATATCCAGTGTTGCCAGCACCATTTGTTAAAAAGTCTGTCTTTTCTCCATTTGATGGACTTTGGGCCCTTGTGGAAGATCAGATGACCGTAGGTGGATGGATTTACATCTGGGTTCTCAATTCTGTTCTATTGGTCAAAGTATCTGTTGTTGTACCAGTACCAGGCTGTTTTGACTACTGTAGCTGTATAGTAGGTTCTGAAGTCAGGTAGTGTGAGTCCTCCAACTTTATTCTTCTTCTTCAGTAGTGCTTTACTTATTTGGGGCTTCTTCCCTTTCCATATAAAGTTAATGATTATTTTTTCCATCTCTTTGAAGAATGCTGTTGGTATTTGGATCGGGATTGCATTGTATTTGTAAATTGCTTTGGGTAGAATTGTCATTTTCACAATGTTGAGTCTGCCTATCCATGAGCATGGTATGTTTTTCCATTTATATAGATCCCTTTGGGTTTCATGCAGAAGTGTTTTGTAGTTTTCTTTGTATAGATCTTTTACATCCCTGGTCAGATTTATTCCCAAGTATTTTATCTTTTTAGGGGCTATTGAAAATGGTATTGTTTTCCTGATTTCCTTTTCATCGTTCTCCTTATTAGTGTATAGGAATCCAACTGATTTTTGTATGTTTATCTTGTATCCTGCTGCTCTGCTGAATCTTTCTATTAGTTTCAGTAGACTTCTCATGGAGTCTTTAGGGTTTTCTATGTATAGTATCATATCATCTGCAAACAGGGACAGTTTAACTTCTTCATTACCAATTTGAATTCCCTTTATTTCTTTTTCTTGCTTTATTGCTCTAGCTAGAACTTTCAGCACAATGTTAAATAGGAGTGGTGATAAAGGGCATCCTTGTCTTGTTCCTGTTTTCAAGGGGAATGTTTTCTGCCTCTCTCCATTAAGAATGATGTTGGCCATTGGTTTTGCATAGATACCCTTTAGTATGTTGAGAAATTTCCCTTCTATACCTATTTTATTGAGAGTTTTTATCGGGAATGGGTGTTGGACTTTGTCAAATGCCTTTTATGCATCAATTGAGATGATCACATGATTCTTTTCTTTCCTTTCATTTATGTGGTGGATTACGTTGATTGATTTTCTAATGTTGAACCATCCTTGCATACCTTGTATGAATCCTACTTGGTCGTGATGTATTATTTTTTTGATATGATGCTGAATCCTATTGGCTAGAATTTTGTTGAGAATTTTTGCATCTATATTCATGAGAGATATTGGCCTGTGATTTTCTTTTTTTGTGATGTCTTTGCCTGGTTTTGGTATCAGCATTATGCTGGCTTCATAGAATGAATTTGGAAGTGTTGCTTCCTTTTCTGTGCTCTGAAATAGCTTGAGTAGTACTGGTACAAGCTCTTCTGAAATTGGCTGTAATTTTTATGGAAGCAGATCACCAGATCTTTCTCCCATGGAGAAGCTGGGTGGGTTCAAACCACTAACATTTTGGTTAGCAGCTGAGTTCTTAACTGTTGTGTCAGTAGGGCTTCAGATACTAGAGTGCCTTATATGCCAAGTTGAAAAGTTTGAACTTGATTCAGGAGGCAGAAGAGACAGATTTTTAGAGTATATTCTGTTTTTATTGTTTGTCTTTTCATATACTAATCTCACTGCCCTAGTCCATTTCTCTCCACTTCTTCACTTCTTTAGTTAGTACTGAAACCAATAAAATTTCATATTTCTGTGGTAAGAAATACTGGGATTGGACATATTTCCTGTTCCTGTATTATACAATACTGAGAACAAGCAAAAGTAACTTAGCTACTTGCTTTAGAAAATACATGTTCCCAGAAGACAGGTTTACAAACTAACCGAAATTACTGTCTAAGACAAACTGCTTGATCGTCTAGTGTGGCTTCAAAACCAGTCCATGGCTATTATGTCATAAACTCCGTTCGTTCCCGTCCAGTTCCCTGTCTTGCAATATCCACCTTACAAGCATCCAGCCCAGGCCTTAAAACCCTCTGTCTTCCCTTGACTTTACTATTCTGAGATACTACTAAGCCTGTGAAAGTGGTATTACTCATTATTGCAACAAGTCTAATAAATTCAGCTTTGCTTGATCTATAGGATTTTCTGGTGGTCTTCTAAGGAGTTGAACATTGACAATTTATGTCAACTTTTTGCAAAGTTCAGCTAAAGTATCATTTTCCCTGATAACCTGAGGTGTCCTCTTCATTTCTCTGCCCAGGTACAGTTAATGTCCCTTTTCCCGTGCCCCCATAACTCCTTGTGCATGCCTCCCCTATGCCATCATAGGGCAATCTTCCTGTCATACTTTTTGTCTTCCTTCTTAGACTAGACATCCCTAAGGGCAGCAGTCATGACTTTCTTCATTGTGTGTTCTTTGCACTGCCTCAACGTAGGATAGGTGCTTGGATGATGTTGAGTTGCAGCCTGCTGCACTGAATGAATGATTACATGAACAACCAGGTACAGGTAGAGAGACTTAAGAGTAAAGAGATCAGATAGAAGGCAATTGCAATAGTTTATCAATGAGGTGGAAACTCTGGCGGCATAGTGGTTAAGAGCTACAGCTGCTAACCAGAAGGTCAGCAGTTCAGATCTACCAGAGCTCCTTGGAAACCCTGTGGGACCGTTCTACTTGTCCTATAGAGGGCCTCTATACGTCAGAATCGACTTGATGACAACCAGTTTGGTTTTTTTTCTTTATCAATGAGGTAATGGGGCTAGTGAGTAAAAGTGAGTAGCCTTCCCCAAGGTAAGTAAGAATCAGGAGGGTCAAAACACCATTGCAGAAACAAAAACAGAAATAACATATTTCTATCAGTGATTTTAAACCCTGGCTGCACATCAAAATTACCTAAACATTAAACAAAATCCAGTCCCTTTTTCATGGGCTTCACTCCTACCCTACCATTCTGACTTGATTCTATCTGTTATGGAGCAGGCGTTGGAATATTTTAAACACGCTCCAGAAGCCTGTAAAGAGAAGTCAAGGTCGAGAATCATTGCTCTAAATGTTCCATATTGTTGTTTCAATACTGTTCCATATTTAACATCCCTTCAGCCCAGTAATTCTCCAGGAGGTGTACTGGGTAAGAGAGCACACGAGAACCCTCCCATGAATTTTAGTGGAATCTTTTGTAAGATATATGGGGTGATGGTGGTGTCAGGTGGTTTAAAAACAACTTTTGTTTTGACTTGAAAAAAGAAACAAAAATCCTATTGTTTGTGTAAATTGAATTACAAATCGTATAAATGCTGGTAGGAAAACAAAATATTGCAATTTTCAATAGAGGCATGTCTCTTTAGGGGTTTATTAGAACTGTTTTTGTGGGAGGGACTTGAAATGTGAATGTTTATCAAAAGGCAACACGTATTTAAGAGATTGTAAAACACTGTTCTTGACATAGAGTTAGAAAACTATGTATGTACCCCTGCTTTGTGTTTCCTTAGCAGCCTGTACTTTTACCTTTGTCATTGCACTTCTCACAATGCCTGGTATGAAAACTTCTGTTTTAGTTTTCTCCCTTCCCATTAATCTGTGAGTACTTGCATGGTGGCAGAATTGTAACTTTATCTCTATTCTTGGGTTTAGTACCTAGTGGAACTCAGTAGCAGAATCCGTGGGTGGCACAAATGGCTAAGGGCTTAGCTACTGACTGAAAAGTTGGAAGTCCAAGTCCACCCAGAGGCACTTCAAAAGAAAGGCCTGGTGACTTACTTCTGAAAGATCACAGCCATTAAAACCTTATGGGGCACAGTTCTACTCTAAAACACAAGGGGTCACCATGAATTGGAATCAACTCAACTAGTCTGTTTTTTTGGTTTGGAGCTCGGTAAGGGCTGACTGAATGGAAAGAATGAGGACAAGTAAGGAATGAAACATTTATTACTAAATTGATGCAAATGACGTCATGGTTGTGAGTTCAGGCTGAATCAGGGCCAGATGGCTACTCGAAGACGTTGTCTCATGACCCTGTAGTTGTCCCTTAACCCTAGCCAGCTGCTCTGCATATGTTGGTGTGTCAGGGAAAAAAATCCTTGCCCTTATTAACAGCTCAAAGGACAATTCCTAGAGATGGAGGTCACTAGTATTATTGTGTATAAAGGCCAACTCCATTTACTTTCTCCTTTACAAATTAAAGATAATAATACTTCTCATAGGGTAGTTGTGAGGAGTGAGTGAATGAATGAACATATGAGAAAATCTTTATAATGTTAATTGGAAAAGTTTTCATAACTGCCCTTTACAGAGAACAAGTTCACCACAGTATGGACATTTTGGCAAGGATATTTTGGAAGAGATTCAAGAATCAGAAATATTGTTAGACTAGATCGCCTGTTACGCTCCTTCCCATCCTGAGATTCTATTATTCTAACTTTCTCATTTCATGGATGAAGAAGATAAGGCACAGGAAGACAATGGATGTGCTCATTTTCTGTATGGCCAACTTTTTCTCATTTTTGGGAGATTCACCTAAAACAGCACTCTTTCAGAGAGGACTTCCCAAATACCCTTTCCTCTATCCATGTTCTCTCTCATAGCATGCATGCTATTGCTCTTATCAAAAGCTGAAACTCTGTTTATTATTTATATGTTTATTTGTTCAAAGACTATATTCCACATTAGATTTCAAGCTACATTAGGGTAGAACCAAGTTTTTTTTTTTTTCTCCTTCATAACGTATAACTACACAGAGCCTAGCACAGTTCCTGACCTGCAGAAGGCTCTCAAATATTTAAGTAGGTGGACATCTAGTTAACTGATTAATTAAAATTTAAATGTATTTAGTCATACCAACTTCCAAGAAGGATTTGAAGGGATAAAGGGCAATATATTACCATTTGTTTATTTACTTATTCATTCATTTATTATGAAGATTTTATTTTTATAGGAAAGATTAATTATTATGAAGTTTCTTTATTTGGCTAATTTTAATTGTTTTCTATCACTACTTCTACGATTATTCTTGGCAACTTCAGTATCAATGAAAATGATCAATTAAACACTCTGGCCTCTTGGGTTCATGTCTTCTTTAATTCTAACAGTTTTTTATTCTACCTCATCTTATCTAGCTTATTTGGAAATATCCTAACCAAAAAACAAACAAACAAAAAACCCACGGGTGCAGGGAAGAATTGAGCTCTGTAGGGTTTTCAAGGCAGTGCCTGGAAACGGATCACCAGTCCTATCTTCTGAAGCACCTCTGAGTCGGTTCGAACTGCCAGCCTTATGGTTAATAGTTAAATGTTTAAACATTTGCGCCACCTAGGTACTCTGAACTTATCCTAGATCAGTGATATTCATACTGTAGATTGTGACTTATTAGTGGGTCTTGACATTAATTTATAGCTAACATTTAAAAAATAGGAATGGAATAGAATTGAAAAAGTCAGACTGCATTTAAGGATAAGTCTTGTTTTGTGAAACTTTTCATGTGTATATTGATTATGTATGTAAAATTCCTTTCTTACTGAGAGTTGTGGTCTAAAGAGTTTGAAAAAAATGCTACTTTGGATATTGTCACCATCAGTAAATTCAACACACCTGAAGTCTCAATTTTAAGCAGCCTAATCTTTTCCCATCATCTTTCTCCTTCCTAGCTCCTTTACTCCAACAGGCACATGTGAACATTTTTTTTTAACCTCACACAGACCAGCTCCCCCTGCCCACCCTTTTTCTTTTTTTAACTTTCCGGTGTTTCTTCTTTTCCATTTTTCTTCTTGCCCAGGTTAGACTCCATGTTCTATCACATCCACTGTCATCAGTCTCAACTCTCCTGTCCCTTTTCCTTCCATTTCACTTACCTGGTCAAACCAATTCTCTGCCTTCTCCACACTATACCTGAGCAGCTTGGAATGTGTCTGAAGTTGCGAAGACTTAATTTTGCTGACTGGTCTGACTTTGACTTTATCACTACAGATCTCAAGTGTGACCTCAGAACTATCCAGTGTCTTTCACTAGAGTTCCGTAATAAATTGCTTTCTAACTCCGCAGTGCCTTCACACCTTCTCTCTCCATTAACCTCCAAAATTAGTCACTCCTTTTCTACCTCCAAGTGGCAAATTTACTCATTTCCTGAGGAAATAAGAACCACCATAAGACAATTAAGTCATCTTTCCTTTACCAAATGTCTATTCAACCTTCATTCCTACCCATATGCTCTTCCTTCTCTCCTGTGACAATGAACTGCTCTCACCTTTACTTAAAGCCAGCATTTTCACTTGTCACCTGACATATGCCCCACAAATTTTTCACACTTGGTCTTCGTTCTCTACTTCTTAGATCACAGACAGATCGTAATACTCTAGCTGGGAGAAATGGTTTATTTTTAAACCTTTATATTTGTGTCCTGCTGATATAATAGCAAGAGGATTAAAGAATTTGAGAACACATCAGGTCATGCTTGGTAGCGAAAACCTGGATGGAGCATCACAATACATTGCATTGGGCAGCCAGGGATAACCAAAATCACTGCGCCTATTGAGGTTCCATAGGAGAAGTAGACTGTAAAGGAAGGAGGGATGAAAACACAGTTGTACTTCTTAAATGTTCTGAGAACTGGCCCTATATCCACATCATGATCATACTACTTGCTTTCCTTGTAATATTGTCTAGGGTTTGTGGGAAAGTGTAATAAGATTCTCCTCCTTCCTCCTACACCCCTAATTGTCTCTTTAAAATATGATCTTCTCTTCCACTCCTTCCCACAGTTATTATCCTGATGTAGAAGGATAAGAGAGTTTAAAGGTCTTTTCTCACTGGACCTTGAAGTACCCATCTGTAGAGTTTATGGGAAAGAAGTTCGTCTGTTTTCAGTGTCTTCTGATGCATGTATTTTCATTTCCTGATCCTTCCAAAATGACCTTTCAGAAGTAGTAATTGTTGGGAATGGGAAGTAATATGGACAACTGAAACTTTTAACCATATTTTGTCTCAAAATTGACCTCATGATCATCCCTCAAAGGACTCTTCTTATGATAGGTTCATCCACCTGGGGGAGTTCATTGCTGCTAGAACTCCTTGCAAAGTATTGCTTAGAAAGGTTCACATTCTATCTCACCTCCTCCAGTATGTGTTAATAAGATTTTAGGTTTGTATGAAAAGAAAAGTTAAATGATTTCTTATCTAGATTGCTTTTCACTCTGAAAATAAATTTATGAGGCAGATGAACTGAAACTTAGAGAAGATAAGTTATTGAAATGACTTGGCTCAGGTTGGGAATCTTTCTAATTTGAGTAGGGCCTGGCAATAGAACCCAAATCTTGGAACCTCTAGCTCCAAGTACTTTTTATGACATAATGACATTATCATATATTACACTATCATATATCATATATTGCAAGGGATTAATGACCATCTACTACCTTTTTAAGGACGTGTTGGCTTTATGTCATAGATTTTATTTACCTGGGGCTGGAATTAAGGGATCTGCATTTTTGAAAGCTCTCCAAGTAATTCTGATATTCAGCAGGTTTGACAACCATAGCTGAAATATCCAGTGGCCTTTTATCCTGAGAGATGCACAATTAATTCACAGATTGTTCTAAGAGCTCATACTGCCTTGTTCTAATTGTCTTAACCTTGAATTTTTTTTTGCCCTTCATTAAAAAGCCACTAAAATATGCTTCTTTGTGCTAATGTAGAAGAAAAGCCATTAGACTCAAACCACTGACTCAAGCACTACCAGGATATGAAGTTTAATCTTTTAGTAGGCGATCAATATCATGGATCAGCATTGTGGTAAAGAAAACCCAGAAAAAATATGTATCGGCATAACCAGAGTTATTAAACAAGACAAATCATTTTATTGAGACTCAGCACATTTATTTTATTAGTGTTACACTTTAAATATTGAATATTTGGCTATGGAAAGCTTTTAACCTGTCTTGTTTATATAAATTAGAGTTGGCCACATGTTTAATTGAATAGAATCAGAGAAGAGAAGAGACCTTAGATACCAGTTCAGATGCCACTTCCTCTGAGAAATTGTCTGCTCCTCCTCCTGGTACCCTCTCTTGCTTTCTTCTGTCTGACTTCAGTGCACTTTGTTAATACCTTCATTATAGAACTTACCATTTGCCCCATGACCGTCTGTTCACATGTCTACCACCTCCATAGGACTGTGAGCACCTCCTAAGCAGAGAATCTGTGTTATTCATCTTTGTATTCTCCCTAGATGCTAGCAAAATTCATTCATATATTCATCCAACAAATCTTTAATAGCCCTTTTAGTCAGTGTTATAGTTGACTCCTTAACATCGATTCCACTGCAGAAGGTCAGTCTAAGTCAGTCATGGTAATTCTATCCTTCTTCGACAGATTGATTCAGACACTGGCGTTTCTTAAGCCAGTTTAGGCCAATGTGGGGGAGAGGTTTCCTTGAGGCTTCTGGAAAAGAAGAACTCAATTTGATATGAACAAGGAAGCATGTTGACTCAGTTGTTGCTAGCAAATAGTTTATGATCTTTAAGGAAAACAGCCTTGGAATAAAGTCAAAAGGGTATGAAGTTAGACAGATGATATTGACTGAGTAGAGTGACAAAGGAGAGGGCCTAGGAGTGTTCCCTAATGAGAGGCTACAACATATGAAGACTAGGAAGCAAGGGAGAGTTTGTAGGAGGTTGCGGATCTAAAATAGATTCAACAAGGATGGGATGAAAGGGGGGAAGTTGAGAGTGGCAGACTTGGCCCAAAAAATTGCAGTGGAGAAGAGGGCTTGTAAGGCATGCTGTGGTGTGTTCCTTTTGTTCCTTTACAAAGAAAATGTTTGTTGAATGACCTAATCTAATTCCTTCATTTTAATTTCGACAAAACTAAGAACTCAAGAAGTTAGGTAACTTACTAAATGTCACATATCAAATTCATAGCACAGCTGGGACTAGAATTTAGATCATATTTATGGTTGAGTGTTCATTTTCTTATGCTATTTGACTGATTTAAAGCAGGGGTTCACAATCTTGCATGCATATTAGAATCACCTAGAAGTTTTTAAAAAATATGGAAGGTTGAGCTCACCTCAGAGCTTTGATTAAATTGGTTTGGAATGGGGTCTCAGTGTAAGTATATTTTTAAAATCCCTGGGAGATTCTAATGTGCAGCCTGGTTGAGATCCCATGGGCTAAATTATAGGGCTTTTTTCTATAATAGCTAGCTTATGTAATGCATATCCTCCTTTTTTGTATTGTAAAACAGAAAGAAAAACTCTTGCTATGAGTTTTGTGTTTTGAAGAGTTCTTTAATGCACTCTACTTTACAAATCTGTCTCGGAAGAAGTACAGCCAGAATGTTCCTTAGAAGCAAGATGGACAGTGATGAATCTGTGAAGCGTCTCATAACATGGATGAAACTGGAGGACATTATGCTGAGTGAAAAGAGTCAATCACAAAAGGACAAATATTGTATGAGACCTCTACTGTAAAAACTCTTGAAAATGTTTGCAACAAAAAGAAACAATCTTTGTTGTTTATGAGGGATGGGAGGGATGGGAGGGGGAAATACTAAACAGACAATAGAAAAGTGGTAACTTTGGTGAAGGGTAAGACAGTACATAATACTGAGGAAGCCAGCACAACTTGTACAAGGAAAGGTCATGGAAGTTCCATAGACACTTCCAGACTCTCTGAGGGACTGAATTGCTGGGTGGAGGGCTATGGGTACCATGGTCTTAGGGAACATCTAGCTCAATTGGCATAACACAGTTTATAAAGAAAATATTCTACATTCTACCTTGGTGAGTAGCTTCTGGGGTCTTAAAAGCCTGTGAGCAGCCATCTAAGATACTCTATTGGTCTCACCCCTTTGGGAGCAAGGGAGAATGAAGAAAACAAGATACAAGGAAAAGATTAGTCCAGAGGACTAGTAGACCACAACTACCACAGCCTCCAGCAGACTGAGTCCAGTACAGCTAGATGGTGCCCGGCTACCACCACTGACTACTCTGACCTGGATCACAACAGAGGGTCCCGGACAGAGCTGGAGAAAAATGTAGAATAAAATTCTAACTCTCAAAAAAAGACCAGACTTACTGGCCTGACAGAGACTGGAGAAACCCCAAGAGAATGGCCCCTGGACACCCTTTCAGCTCAGTAATGAAGTCACTCCCAAGGTTCACTGTTCAGCCAAAGATTAGACAGCCCCATAAAACAAAATGAAACTAACGGGGCACAAAAGTCCAGAGACAAGGACTAGAAGGCAGGAGGGGATAGGAAAGTTGGTAATAGGGAACCCAAGGTTGAGAAGGGAGAGTGTTGACATGTTGTGGGGTTGTTAATCATTGTTATAAAACAATATGTGTACTAACTGTTTAATGAGAAACTATTTGTTCTGTAAACCTTCATCTAAAGTACAATAAAAATAAATAAAAAAAAAAAAAAAAAAAGAAGTGAGATGGCAAGACTTAGCCTTGCTTACTTTGGGCATGTTACCAGGAGGGACCAATCCCTGGAGAAGGACATCATGCTTGGTAAAGCAGAGGGTGAGCAAAAAAGAAGAAGACCTTCTACGAGATGGATTGACAAAGTGACTGCAACAACAGGCTCAAACATGCCTACTATTGTGAGGATGGCACAGGACCAGGAAATGTTTCATTCTCTTATACATGGGGCCACTATGAGTCGGAACTGACTCAATGGCATCTAACAACTACAACCTTAATATAGACATGCAAAAAAAAAAAAAGAAAAAAAGCGCTCTGATTTCTAGGAGTTTAGGAGATTAGAAGGAGTTTCTCAACTGTAGGAAATGGTGATAATGTACAACTTTAAAAAGCTCTCTTTGTAATTCTCCTAGATCTGTCTCTCCTGTGTCATCCTTGGTTAGGAATCACTGTTGTAGTGCACATAAGGAAAAGGAGTTTGTTTCCAAAATGGTGGCTAACTCAGTATTGCTCCAAACCTGGCTCATCAATCATTACTTCATCCCAGGAAGAAAACAACCAGTTCAATGTCAGTATATGAGGCTAAAAGGAAAGGTATTTATAAAATCATTTGTTTTCACGCAGAGTCACCAACCACGACTATAAACAAAACTTCTAACCTTGACCGATCATCTTGCATATGTGTCCTGTCACAAGGGGAACAAAAGGATGATGGAATATATGTGGAATTCTTGTCACTACTAACTCCGTTTCTACGCTCACTGTTCTGTACCAAACAGGTATTCAAAATTACCTTATTTAACATAGCACTTCAGGCAAAGTTGACATGCAGGATGAAATATATTTTATTTCAATTTTAATGTAGATAAAAATGTGCCTAGAAAGCAAAGTCAGAGTGTTTACCCACCTTATACTGCAGCAGCATTTGCTTCATATGTGAAGCCTGCAAATATGAAGGCTGTAAATCCCAAGTATATGCTTCCTGTGGTATTTGAAAGTGTTGCTCCTTTATGTACTTTCCTTCCTTCCTCCCTCCATCCCTTCCCTCTTTCTTTCCTTTTTCTTTCTTTTTACTTTTTAAAATCATATTTGCATCTCTCATGTATACAATCGCTTTTGCCATGTTGTCTACCTGGTTTCCAGAAGTTTTAATCTTGAATATAAGGTCTTCTCTTCCCTGTCATGCAATATTCTGAGATTATTCCCGTGGAATAGTCAAAAGTCCTGCTAGCTATACAAGAGCTTGTAGTAGTATCACTTTACTTGATTCCTGATTTCAGACTTCTTTGATTATCTTGTTTGCTTGATGGTCTTAATTCTTCCTCAAGTTCATTAGTCACATCTGCTAGCATGTCAGACCTTGGATCTTCATGTTACTTGCAGGAATGACTACCAAAGCACTCTGTGGTCTTACATTGGAATAGAAAGCATCCATAGTCCTGAGAAAAAGGATGAAAAAGCTTGGTTTTGTTTTCCAAAATGGCTTGGTGAATTTCTGACAGAATTAAGTCCAGAAAATCATTTGTGTTTGAAACATGTATGCGCTTGGAATTTGGTCACCCTATGAACTAGGTGATGGATTCTCTCATTTGAATTAACTGGCACCCCCCATGTCAACAAATCATCTCAACAAAGATTTTAAATCCCTGGCTTGGGCTCAGAATGTTTTCACTGGTGCCAAAAGTTACAGTTTTCCAGACAAATTTGAAAGAAGACAAGAATCAACATATTTTGCAAAAGCAACATGGGATAAAGGCAATGTGGTGTTTTAAACCTGTCTCAAAATTGCATATTTAAAAAAATAGTTAAAACAAATTTTAAATAAACCCCTCCTTCCAGCACAGCATCATAGTATCTTCCTCACTTTCAATTTACTTCAAATACAGTATTATTGCTACCAACATGTTTTGGCAGTAGTTTAGAGGAAACATTTTATAAGAGATAGGGTAAATTAACTTGCATCTGCAGACTTCCCCTTTTGTCCCAGGGGTTCCTTTTATGCTTATGGAGTCTTAAATCTTCCATTTATAGCTTTTGAGATTCCCAATGAATTGAAAACTAGGAAAAAAAAAAAAAGTCAAATTGCAAAAATGGTGGATTACTTGAAAAAATTTACTATGTCTAAAAGAGGTCATACATATAGTCTAAAGTCTCTTACACATGTGAGGCCCATATCTACTGACCCTCTTGCCCTCTCTCCTCTCTATTCTTCTCCTCCATAACAAGTTCTTTCATAAGGATCAGGGTTTTACTCTACACATTGGCAGTTGGATCTCTTACCTACGTCTAAATGCATGCTAAAATGAGATATCTGTATGTCGCCTAAAAGAAAGGTAGAAACCATTCTAGGACAACAGATGTGAAGGTAGCTACACTTGATACTTAGGGAAATGTGAACTGTATAGGTATAACATTCTTAATCCTCGGATGGCCGTGATTCCAAGATGGTGAAACAATAAGAAAGAGTAAACCTGGATCATGAATGACTTTGAAGAGCGGACGTTCACGTTAGATAAATAGATGTTGATGATGATGATGATTTTGACGATGATGATATTATTTCACCTTGTATCACCTACAAATGTCTGGATTGTTATGTGACAGAGACACTCCTATTTTGTTAGAGCCAGTGTACTTTTTGGTCTCTTCGCTGCTGTGGCTTAGCAGCAACAAAACTAGCTATACAAATGTCAATCAAAATTTCTTTACCTCGTTGAATATACTGGGCGACAGCTTTCTTCCCACGCACCTGCCTCATTCTCTAACAGAAGCATTAACATGACAAGAAAGTATGATATTGGACATAGAAGTTCCATGAAATTTTGCAGGGCAGTACATATTTCCCTACCTTCCCCTTTGATGAAATATGTATAGATACATTTCTTTGGGGGAAATTATGTTCAGTGGCCTTAAAAAAATTTTCATGATTAATGTCATCTCTTTCCCAAGAGAAGGAAGTTTTTCCTAGACCAAACTTATAATAAAATCTCCTTGTGAAAGGATTTTCCAAGGGTCTTCTGAGTGTTCTTAAAATGCTTCCTGACGCTGTGAGATTCCCTTCAAGACTTGATCCAATCATCATTACAGCTTCCAAGTCCTGAATCAGTTTTGATGAGAGTGAGCCCTCTGGAATCACAGTGGGAACTTTCAGCACCCTGGTCAAGCCACGCTAGTCAAGACAACTTTCATTCAAAAATGACTTTAGATGCAACAGTGTTATGTCCCCAGGCTTATAGACTATGTGCACATAGCACCAAGTTAACTGAAAATTTGGTATGGGCCCTGTTATTTTGATCCATGTAGGCAGACAAGAAGAAGTTCAAGTGAAAATCAGAGTAGACATAGGCAGTCTGACTTATTGGATTTGGATTTTTAATTCATCTAAATATCTGTTGTCAGATCTCCATTTTGCTTTGTGTTATCTAGCTATAGACTTGAAATTTTCTGCTAAATTTAATAGTATTTAGAGTGGTGAGATAAAATTCTGTTATACAACAATTAAATTGTGTTCTTCTTCCTTCTGATGGAATTATGATGCTATCATAAATACCACCACCACCATCGCTACCACCACCATCATTGCAATTTATTATTTAATATGCAAGCCAAGGACATGACAAAGAAGATAGTATAAGAATACTACAAGGAAGATAGATATTTTGATTACAGCTAGATTGGGAATAAGATATTAATTAATGTACTAAGATTTATCCCTCTAGTTCCATTAAATTTATTACTTTTTTCTTAATTGTAATAAAAATTACATAATTCACTCTTCTAAAATCATCTAGACTAACTTTAAAGATTAGACACATTTCCAATGAAATAAAGAAAATGTTTGAGTGAGAAATCTAGAATACTTGGTGTAGGAAAAATGGCTCAAGTTGATTTGGTTCATTATGGAGTTAAATTAAATAAAAATTATACAGAAATGGAGGAGCACACAGCATCCTTTACAAATGAGAGTCCCATCACTAGGTATGATTGTAGAGGGAAAAAATCATTTGTGTTTCTTGTGTACATCAGGGAAAGTGATGATTATAATCTAGGCTGAGAACACGTCTCTAAGATTCTTTTCATTTAATTGCCTTTCAGGAAATATCACAGAAAATTCTAGAGAAATTATTTAGAATGAAGAGAAATGGCTAAACCTAATTCAAGTGAAATGTGGCAAATTATGATTATTGCTGAAGTTTGTTCTTCTCTCCAGATTATTGTTAACTACCTAATGCTCTTCACTGAATTGGTATAAGAGGTCATTTCAGGCTGGCTATATGCTCTTTGGAGCCCTGATGGTGCAGTGGTTAAGAGCTATGGCTACTAACAAAAAGGTTGGCAGTTCGAATGCACCAGCTGCTCCTTGGAAACCCTGTGGGGCAGTTCTACTCTGTCTTTTAGGGTCACTATGCCTTAGAATTGACTCGATGTCAACAGGTTTGGTTTTTTGGTTTATATGGTCTCTATTCTAGATGTTCAGCTCCTAGTAACCCACCTCTCTACATGGCCTGTTCGCTGTACTCTCCCCCACACTGGTTGTTATGGATTGAATTATGTCCCCCCAAAATATGTGTTGTAAAACCTAACCTCTGTACCTGTGGTTATAATCCTATTTGGGAATGGGCTGTCTTTGTTATGTTAAAGAGACAGGATTAGTGTAGGGTGTATCTTGAGTCAATCTTTTTTGAGATATGAAAGAGATTAAACAAGAGGAGACATGGGGTAAGAAAGATGCCGAGCCACCTGAAGATCACCCAGGAGCAGAAGCTCAAAGAGACAAGGACCTTCCTCCAGAGCCAACAGAGAATGAAAGCCTTCCCCTAGAGCCAGCACCCTGAATTCAGACTTCTAGCCTCCTAAGGTATGTGTCAGTGGTGTCAGTGGTTGTATCCTTTCACTATACTTATTCAATCGGTATGCTGAGCAAATAATCTGAGAAAGTGGACCATATGAAGGACAGGGCATCAGGATTGGAGGAAGACTCATTAACAACCTGTGATAGGCAGATGACACTACATTGCTTGCTGAAACCAAAGAGGGCTTGAAGCACTTACTGATGAAGATCAAAAACCACAACCTTCAGTACGGATTACACCTCAACAGAAAGAAAATAAAAATCCTCACAATTAGACCAATAAGCTACATCATGATAAATGGTGAAAAGATTGAAATTGTTAAATATTTCATTTTACTTGGATCCACAATCAAAGCCCATGGAAGCAGCAGTCAAGAAATCAAACGACGTATTGTGTTGGGCAAATCTGCTGCAAAAGACTTCTTTAAAGTGTTAAAAAGTAAAGATGTCACTTTGAGGACTAAGGTGCACCTGATGCAAGCCAGGGTATTTTCAGTTACCTCATGTGCATATGAAAGCTGGTTAATGAATAAGGAAGACTGAAGAACTGATGCCTTTGAATTATGGTGTTGGCAAAGAATACTGAATATACCATGGATTGCCAGAAGAACGAACAAGTCTGTCTTGGAAGTACAACCAGAATGCTCCTTAGAAGCGAGGCTGGTGAGACTTCATCTCACATACTTTGGACATATTGTCAGAAGGGATCAGTCCGTGGAGAAGAACATCATGCTTGGTAAAGTAGAGGGTCACTAAAAAAGAGGGAGACCCCCAATGAGATGGATTGACATAACAAAGCATAACAAAGATTGTGAGGATGGCACAGGACCAGGCAGTGTTTTTTTCTGTTGCACACAGGGTCGCTATGAGTCGGAACTGACTTGACAGCACCTAACAACAACAAAAAGCCTCCTAAACTGTGAGAAAATAAATTTCTGTTTGTTAAAGCCGCCCATTTGTGATATTTCTGTTACAGCAGCACTAGATAACTAAGATGCTGGTGTTCAAGTTTATAGAACTCTTCGTTTTGTTTTGCTTTACTTACATTAAAATTATTTTACTTATCACTGAACAAAAAATGCTAAAATTACTAAGTAGATTAAAGCTCCTGATATCTCTTCTCTTGGCGTTCATTTATAGGATACAGCCTATAAAAGCCTCCTCAGATTCTCTACCCTCCTTCGCCTTGCTCCATAATCCCTGAAACAGTTTCTCTGGAAGCTGTTGGAAAAAATACTAAGAATTTTTTTTTAGAGACAGTAAGGTTTGAAGGAGAAATATGATGGAATCTGCAAAATGCAAAAATATTTACAGGGTTTTTTCATTTTACAGAATGACTAAGTATTTACCTTATACATACTGTCTCTCATATGTTATCTCTTATCCTTAAAATATCTGCCTCTATATCCACTCTCCTGCCATCACTTACACATGTAATATTTCCCCCTACAGGACCTGAAGTTTTTTACTTCATTTATTATGTCAACTGAAATTTTACTATTTATGATTAATTGTGATGAACATGTATCCTATTTACTATAAATCTGGATAACTCTGTGTAATGGATTGAATTATGTCCCCCCAAAAATGTGTGTATCAGTTTGGCTGGGCCATGATTCCCAGAATTATGTGGTTGGCCTCTATTTTGTGATTGCAATTTTATTTTAAAGAGGATTAGGGTGGGGTTGTAACACCACCCTTACCCAGGTCAGATCCTTGATCCAATGTAAAGGGAGTTTCCCTAGGGTGTGGCCCGCACCACCTTTTACCTTATGAGAGATAAAAGGAAAGGGAAGCAAGCAGAGAATTGGGGACCTCGTACCACCAAGAAAGCAGTGCCAGGAGCAGAGCACGTCCTTTGGACCAGGGTCCCTGCGCAGAGAAGCTCCTTGTCTGGGGGAACCCCAAAGAGAAGAAGTCCGACAGAGAGAAAAAGCCTTCCCCTGGAGTTGATGCCCTGAATTTGGACTTTTAGCCTACTTTAACTGTGAGGAAATAAACTTCTCTTCATTAAAACCATCCACTTATGGTATTTCTGTTATAGCAGCACTAGATGACTAACACTCTGGAAGTATTAAATGATAGCAAATGCTTACATAGGCTTGATTTGTACCAGCTGCTATTATAAGCCTGTTACATATATGAATGCATTTAATGCCACAATAAGTAAATGAGGTTGATGCTATAATTATCATCCCCATTTTATAGATATGGAGTCTTAGGTCCAGAGATGTTTGGGACCTTGCCCAAAGTCAGAGAGCTGCTGGTAAGTTACAGAGCTTGGACTTGAACTCAAGTAGTCAGAAATTAAATTCCAGTGGACATGTTCCTAATCACCATACAACTCAGTCTCTCTCAACTTATTATCTCACAATTCTGGGGGCTAGAAGTTGAAATTCAAAGTATCAGTAGCACTATGTTATCTGGCTATAAGTCCAAATCAGGGTGAAGGCTCTAGGGGAAGTTCCTTCCTTGTCTCTTTCAATTTCTTGCAGCCTTGGGTGTTTCTTGACGTTCCTTGGCTTGTAGACAGATCCTCACATGGTCTTTTCCCTCTGTGTGTGTCTCTGTCTGTACTCTCTTTTATAAGACAACACTCAGAAAGGATTAAGTTTAAGACCCATCGTACTTCATTATGACCTCATTAATATAACAAAAGAAAAACCCTATTTCCAAAAAAAATTTTTTTTAACGTTTTTAAAACTGGACCAGTTAAGCACAGGTTTAATATATGCAAAGTTCACCAATAGCCTTGGTTAGAATTAAAAGTGATTCGTAAACAGTATTTTTCTCCATGTACATATCAATATAAGACTCAATAATACTTGCCCATTATAAAAAAAACTTGGCAAGGGAAATAAGCTTGTAATTGCATGCATGAACATACATTAAGTATTCTTGTGCCTGGTGCAAGTTCAGAGAGTTCCCAAAATCACTCTCAAGTTTGATAATTCCCCCATGCATCTGTCAGTTTGTCATACTGTGGGGGCTTGCAAGTTGCTGAGATGATGGGAGCTATGCCACCAGTGTTCAAATACCAGCAGGATCACGCATGGTGGACAGGCTTCAGATGAGCTTCCAGACTAAGACAGATTAGGAAGAAGGACCTGACAGTTCACTTCTGAAAAAATTGGCCTGTGAAAACCTTATGAATAGCAATGGAACATTGCCTGATATAGTGTCAGAAGATGAACCCCTCAGGTTGGAAGGCACTCAAAAGACAACTAGAGAAGACTGCCTCCTCAAAGTAGAGTCCACATTAAGCATGTGGATGGAGTCGAGCTTTGGGGATCTTCATTTGCTAATGTGGCAAGACTCGCAAGGAAAAGAAACAGCTGCAAACATCCACTAATAATTGGCGCGTGGAATGTACCAAATATGAATCTAGGAAAATCGAAAATCATCAAAAAATGAAATGGAATGCATAAACATCAATATCTTAGGCATTAATGAGCTGAAATGGACTGGTATTGACCATTTTGAATTAGACAATCATATGGTCTACTATGCTGGTAGTGACAAAGAGGAATGGCATCGAATTCATCATCAAAAAAGAACATCTCAAAATCCATCCTGAAGTACAATGCAGTCAGTGATAGGATGATATCCATACACCTACAAGGAAGCCCAGTTAATACAACTATTATCCAAATTTACACATCAAGCGGTAAGGCCAAAGATGAAGGAATTAAAGATTTTTACCAACTTCTGCAGTCTGAAATTGATCAAACTTGCAGTCAAATGCATTGATAATCACTGGTGATTGGAATGCAAAAGTTGGAAACAAAGAAGAAGGATCAGTAGTTGGAAAATAAAGCCTTGGTGATAGAAACGATGCCAGAGATGGCATGATAGAATTTTGGAACACCAACGACTTCATCACTGCATTTACCTTTTTTCAACAACATAGAAGGCAACTATACACTGGATCTCACCGGATGGAATACACAGGAATCAAATCGACTATATCTGTGGAAAAAGACAATGGAGAAGCTCAGTATGATCAGTCAGAACAAGGCCAGGGAACAGTTGTGGGACAGACCATCAATTGCTCATATGCAAATTCAAGTTGAAGCTGAAGAAAATTAGAACAAGTCCATGAGAGCCAAAGTATGACCTTGAGTATATCCTGCCTGAATTTAGAGACTATCTCAAGAATAGATTTGACGTGTTGAACACTAATGACTGAAGACCAGACCGGTTGTGGAATGCCATCAAGGATATCATACATGAAGAAAGCAAGAGCTCATTAAAAAGACAGGAAAGAAAGAAAATACCAAAATGGATGTCAGAAGAGACTCTGAAACTTGCTCTTGAATGTCGAGTAGCTAAAGCAAATGGAAGAAACGATGACATAAAAGAGCTGAGCAGAAGATTTCAAAGGGCTGCTCAAGAAGACAAAATAAAGTATTATAATGGAATGTGCAAAGACCTGGAGATAGAAAACCAAAAGTGAAGAACACACTCAGCATTTCTCAAG
Source organism: Dugong dugon (assembly GCA_030035585.1). Classification (NCBI taxonomy): domain Eukaryota; kingdom Metazoa; phylum Chordata; class Mammalia; order Sirenia; family Dugongidae; genus Dugong; species Dugong dugon. The sequence goes on from CM057462.1 coordinate 100,175,080, forward strand.
CTGAAAGAACTGAAGAAAAAATTCAAGCCTTGAGTTACAATAGTGAAGAATTCTATGGGCAAAATACTGAATGACACAGGAAGCATCAAAAGAACATGGAAGGAATACACAGTCACTGTCCCAAAAAGAATTGGTCAATGTTCAGTCATTTCAGGACTTATGGTACTGAAAGAAGTCCAAGCTACACTGAAGGTATTGGTGAAAAATAAGGGCTACAGGAATTGACAGAATAGCAATTGAGATGTTTTAATAAACGGATGCAGCACTGGAGGTGCTCACTCATCTATGCCAAGAAATTTGGAAGACAGCTACCTGGCCAACTGACTGGAAGAGATCCATATTTATACCTATTCCCAAGAAAGGTGATCTAACCGATTGCAGAAATTATCAGACAATATCATTAATATCCCATGTAAGTAAAATTTTGCTGAAGATCATTCAAAAGCAGCTGCAGCAGTACATCAACAGGAAAGTGCCAGAAATTCAAGTTGGATTCAGAAGAGAACGTGGAACCAGGGATATCACTGCTGATGTCAGATGGATCCTGGCTGAAAGTAGAAAATACCAGAGAGATGTTTACCTGTGTTTTATTGACTATGCAAAGGCATTGGACTGTGTGAAACATAGCAAATTATGGATAATACTGGGAAGAATGGGAATTCCAAAATGCTTAATTGTGCTCATGAGGAACCTGTACATAGATCAAGAGGCAGTTGTTCAAACAGAACAAGGGGATACTGCGTGGTTTAAAGTCAGGAAAGGTGTCTGTCAGGGCTGTATCTTTTCACCATACTTAGTCTGTATGCTGAGCAAATAATCTAAGAAACTGGAGTATATGAAGAACAGGACATCAGGATTGGAGGAAGACTCATTAACAACCTGCGGCGTTATGCAGATGACACAACCTTGCTTCCTGAAAGTGAAGAGGACTTGAAGCCCTTACTGGTGAAGATCAACGACTACAGCCTACAGTATGGATTAGGCCTCAACATAAAGAAAACAACAATCCTCACAACATCATGATAAACGGAGAAAAGATTGATGTTGTCAAGGATTTCATTTTACTTGGATCCACAATCAACACCCATGGAAGCAGCAGTTAAGAAATCAAACAACGCATGAATTGGGCAGATCTGCTGCAAAAGACCTCTTTTAAGTGTTGAAAAGCAATGATGCCACCTTGAAGACTAAGGTGTGCCTGACCCAAGCCGGGGTATTTTCAATCCCCTCATATGCATTCAAAAGCTGGGCAATGAATAAGGAAGACGGAAGAAGAATTGACACCTTTGAATTGTGGTGTTGGAGAAGAATATTGAATATACCATGGACTGCCAAAAGAATGAACAAATCTGTCTTGGAAGAAATACAGCCAGAATGCTCCTTGGAAGAGAGGATGGTGAGACTTCATCTCACGTACTTTGGACATGTTATCAAGAGGGATCAGTCCCTGGAGAAGGACATCATGCTTGGTAAATTAAAAGATCATTGAAAAAGAGAAAGACCCTCAATGAGAAGAATTGACACAGTAGCTGCAACAATGGGCTCAAGCATAACAACGATTGTAAGGATGGCACAGGACCGGGCAGTTTTTCGTTCTGTTGTACATAGGGTCACTATGATTTGGAGTCCACTTGATGGCACCTAACAACAAGAACATTTCCCAGCAAAGTCACGTTCACAGGTACAGGGATTATGACTTCAGTATATATTTTGGGGGGGGAGGGGCACAATTTAATCAATAACAATCTTGTATCCATGATGTAGAGAAAAGCTCTTCTTCTAGTATTGTCTCTTACTTCTTTCCTATCCCTTCCTTCTTTCGTCTTCTGGTACCTCATTTCTCCCTTTATCTCAGGACCCAGAAGGATGCTCTTTAGCTTGCTATGTCTAGCTCTAGGCTACATGCAGTGTAAGCACAAAATTTCTCCATGCTGTCCAGCCTAGTTCACCAAGCTAGGGAACTTTAGTTTAAATTCAAGAGTTCTTTGGCCAGTCATTTTTGTCTATGTATAAAATTATCTTACGGACTTCATGGAAGGAAGGGTTAGGATAGGATTTGGACATTGTTGGGTTCTCTTGCCAAATTCCATAATAGTCATCATAACCGTCAAGATGCCTTGCATTTAGACAAGACTGAGTTCAACTTCAAGATTTACCACTTACTGTGTAACCCTGGATAGGACCTCTCTGAAGGTTAAGTAGATAAACAAACAAACAAACAAACGAAAAAACACCCTATTAAAAAAAGTCCAGATCCTGTAGAGAAAAACTCTTTATTCTGCACTTCTCTTATTTCTTCACATTCTCCTACTCCTTTCGTCTTTCTACAACTCATGTATCCCTGTTTCTTAGGACCCAAAAGCATTTTCTTCAGTCCGTATCGTCATCTGTAAAATTATAAGTTATTGCAATCAAATGATGCAATAGGTGTACCAGTCGTCTAATCGCTCAATAAATGGCAATTATTATGAAGAATACTTGCACACTGCTACCACCACCACCACTACCACCACCATGTCATTTTGTTATTCTCTGGTGACTTGCTTGTTGCAATGATGCTAGAAGCTATGCAACAAGAATTTCAAATACCAGCAGGGTCACCCATGGTGGACAGGTTTCAGTGACGCTTCCAGACTAAAACAGATTAAGAAGAAAGTCCTGGTGATCTATTTCCAAAAAATAGCCAATTATGGATCACAGTGCAATACTGCCCGATATAGTACTCAAAGATGAGCCCCCTAGGTTTGAAGACACTACACAATAGCAGAAACAAAGGACTAGTGCATACCAATGACCATGAAGATGGCACAGGACTGGGAAATGTTTCATTCTGTTGTACATGGGGTTTCTATGAGTTGGAGCTGACTCCATGGCAACTAACAAAATGACAACTAACAAAAAAGAATCATACACACACATATATATACTATAGATGTGAGTGTATATATCTCTATATATAGATATATATGTATAAAATGTATGTACACATACACAAGATCAAATGAAGCAAAATGTGAATGTAATACATAAATGTTTTAAGATACTGCTACTTAAAAATGATCACATTCTGAAAATATTTGCCTTTATTGTTATTTGGGCTTGAAAAAGAGTGTGACATATAAATTATTTTTCAGCTGGAAAGTCCTCTCTTTGTATAACTCTGTAAAGAAGTAAGCAGGACCCTGAGGGACACAGGTCAGGTGAGTTTTTATTGGAGGAAAGAAAGAGACTTGGCTGGGCCACCAGGGGGCAGCAACAGGCATATGGATAAGTGCAAAAGCCAACAGCGTTGGGAAGGGAGAGTGTTGTGTCTACCTCACAAATGGATCTAGGATTGGTCCTAGTCCCACACTGCTTATTGCCTGAGACTTTCACAGCTGTCTTCCCTACCCTGTGTGAGCAATGGCTGGAATTTAGAGATCCAGCAAACCATCACCTCAGTCCGTTCATTCACTGATACATGTATACACTGTGTGGAGAAACTTTCTTAAACAAAACTCATTCTTCTTTTTACTTTTTATTGTCAAATCTCTCCCTTGAAATAGCAACATTACAGTAAACATTTTTCAATTACTTAATCCTGAGGTGTCTCTGAAGTGATTCAAGTGATCAATTTTCCACCAAAGTTTAAAAAAAAAAAAAGAGTAAAAACTGAAAACGCTTCTCTGACTCAGGGAGAGCCAAGCCTGATATGCGGCCCTTGTGTTGCCTGAGATTGTCAGAGCTGCCTTGATGGCCTGCCTACCTTCAGAAATGTCGTCTCGTGTTGTTATTAGGAAATGAACATTTGTGCTTCTTCTAGGTGGCAAATGGTCCTTGAGGATTGATTTCCCGTCTGGCTCAGAGCCAAGCCCATTCCACCTCAATATTTCTCAGTTCTGGTCCCTGCCTTGCTAATTTTAATTTGTTGCTGTGCAATTGATGGCTCTGTGTCATTAACCTAAAGTCTGATAGCAGTTCCCAGTTAATCTCATGCCTAATAATTTTTTTTTTTTTGCTACAGCCAGATGGCCAGCAGGATATTTCACTTTCCCCCAGCAGCCTGGTGTTAAATAGCCTCATTTAAGATTTTTCTCTTGCTATAGACAGATTGAGGCAAATAATTGCATGGATTTGGTGTGTCCCAAAAAAGAAAGATAATGGTGCTAATTAGGCAGTACCTTGGAAGTGCTTCTTGGAAGTTATTACATGGAGATAGATAATATGCATTAAGGTTATTATCACTGACATGAATTTTTTGGGTTGATATTAGGACATAATAGGGGTGCAAGCTTCAGATAATGGATCTTCAGGTTCATAGCTACTCAGTGTTTACAATCTGTTATCATTTGTGAAGGCTATTTCCTGGTCCTTGGTCCTTCAGGAAAGGTAAAACCTTAGTTATTCCAGGGGAAAATCATAAAGACTCTTAGAGTTATCAACATTAGAATAGAAGCAGTGCCATTCCTATTTTCCTGGGAGAGAAAATGCTGAGCAAATATGTAGTGGTGTAATGTAAAGTCTAATGCCGGTCCTAGCTATATCTAAGCTGTTTAATTTGCAACATGTGCTTTTGAGTCTTTAAAATAAAGATTTTTAATAAAAATTTACTGCTTTGCATCTACATTCACAGAAATAAGCAAATATACAGAAATATGGTCCTACTAATTTTACATGGCAAGGGCCTGGTGTTTCCAGACACTGGGATTGGGTGAGATAAAACAACTTTCTAGCAAAACAACTTTATGTTCTAGTAGAACAACTTTCTATTAAAACAACTTTTGCCAAGTTCTCCTATTATTTAGCGTGCTGCATCACTGTCAAAGCGGCAATTGATATAGGTTTAGGGAAGACGGAAAAATTTCATTGAGCACAGCAGGGATTCAGGTAATGATGGAAGAGGTAATAGAGGAAGTAAAAAAGTAATGGTTTAGGGTTAAAGCAGCAGGAAATTTTAGGACATTTTGGAGTGTAAAACTCCTGTCTCTATCCCTGGTCTTAACTCACTTAGGAAATCTGAATTTTTATAGACTATGTAGAGACAAAACAGTTTCTGGACCCTCCTCAATGGTGACTGCCTTTCTTCCTATTTCAAGGTTCCAGTTAGTAGTGTACTGAAAGATTTAAACAGAGATGTTAATAAAGAATGCAGTAAGATTTGTACAAATGAGGAAATTTTACTCGTATTTACTCATATTTCCCTTCTTCTCCAAAAGGGTAGGATAGGTTGACTTTGAGACATGGAATTTAGAAAGAGACTGTTTGGTATGCTAGCAGTTTAGAAGTGAAAACTCCTTCCTTAAGTATTTATCATTAAAGAAGAGCTAGCAAAACCAAGCATTTCACTGCATTCTTATGTGTACCAGTTCCTTTCACCACAGTTCTTCCACTAAATCTTTACCTTAGGTCAGGTGTTGAAATTCCTTAGACACCAGTTTCCTTATCTTCTTCTGTAAAATGAGGGTGTTTGACATACAACATCTAATGTCTCTTTTCGTTGTAAATTTTTATTTATTTGCTTAAAATTTTTTTTTTATTATACTTTAGATGAGGGTTAAAGAGCAAACTAGTTTATCATTAAACAATTGATACACATATTGTTTTGTGACATTGATTGCCAACCCCACAACATGTCAACACTCTCCCCTTCTTGAACTTGAGTTCCCTATTACCAGCTTTCCTGATGCCTGCTGCCTTCTCATCCTTGCCCCTGGGCTGGTGTGCCCATTTAGTCTCCTTTTGTTTTATGGGCCTGTCTAATCTTTGGCTGAAGGGTGAATCTCAGGAGTGACTTCATTACTGAACTAAAATGTGCCCGAGGGCCATATTCTCAGGATTTCTCCAGTCTCTGTCAGACCAATAAGTCTGGTCTTTTTTGTGTGTGTTTGAGTTAGAATTTTGTTCTACATTTTTCTCCAGCTCTGTCTGGGACCCTCTGTTGTGATCCCTATCAGAACAGTCGGTGGTGGTAGCCTGGCTCCATCTAGGTGTGCTGGACTCAGTCTGGTGGAGGCTGTGGTAGTTGTGGTCCATTAGTCCTTTGGACTAATCTTTCCCTTGTGTCTTTGTTTTTCTTCATTCTCCCTTGTTCCAGACAGAGTGAGGTCAGTGGAGTATCTTAGATGGCTGCTCACAAGCTTTTAAGACCCCAGATACTACCCACCAAGGTAGAATGTAGAACATTTTCTTTATAAACTATGTTATGTCTATTGAGCTAGATATTCCCCAAGACCATGGTACCCACAGCCCTCAGCTCAGTAATTTGGTCCCTCAGGGAGTTTTGATGTGTCTATGGAGCCTCCATGACCTTGCCTTGGACAAGTTGTGCTGGCTTCTCCAGTACTGTGTCCTCTTACCCTTCACCAAAGTTAACACTTATCTAATTGTCTATTTAGTGTTTTTCCCTCCCACCTCTCCCCTCCCTAGTAGCCATCAAAGATTGTATCTTTTTGTGTGTAAATCTTTTCATGAGTTTTACAGTGGAGGTCTCATACAATATTTGTCCTTTTGTGATCGACTTATTTCACTCATCATAAGGCCCTCCAGATTAATCCATGTTGTGAGATGCTGCACAGATTCGTCATTGTTCTTTATGGTTGCATAGTATTCCATGGAGTGTACGTACCATAGTTTGTTCATCTGTTGATGGGCACCTAGGCTGTTTCCAATTCTTTGCTATTGTGAACAATGCTGCAATGAACATGAGTGTGTATATGTCTATTTGAGTGACGGCTCTTATTTCTCTAAGATATATTCCTAGGAGTGGGATTGCTGAATCATATAGTATTTCTATTTCTAGCTTTTTGAGGACATGCCAAGTCGTTCTCCAAAATGGTTGTACCATTATGCATTCCCACCAGTAGTGCGTAAGAATTCCAATCTCCCAGCAGCCTCTCCAACATTTGTTATTTCTGTGTTTTTGATTTGGGCCAGTAATATTGGGGTGAGATGGCATCTCACTGTGGTTTTGATTTGCATTTCCCTAATGGCTAGTGATCGCAAGCATTTCTTCTTGTGTCTATTAGCAGCTTAAATATCTTCTTTGGTGATAGTTGTAAATTTTATGTGCCCTCCACAGATAATACTTTCCTTTGCTTCCGTTTCTTGGGGGTGTTTCTTCCATTTTTTTTTTTTTTTTGGAGAAATAAATCAAAGAAATATTTTGGCAAATTTAGAAAACCTAAGAACAGGGAATATGAATTCAATTTATGTGAAATTTATAACTGGTATTTCATAAGGAAAAATTAAAATCTAACAATTTATGACACATACTATGTTTTCTCTTCTGATATGTGGTATAGAACCCTGGATTCTCCCAAGAAGACAAAAAGGAAGAATTAGATTCAAGCTATGGCCATCTTGAAGCCCTGGTGCACAGTGGTTAAGACCTCAGCCTAACCAAAAAGGTCAGCAGTTCAAATCCACCAGTCGCTCCTTGGAAACCCTATGAGGCAGTTCTACTCTGTCCTATAGGGTTGCTATGAGTCGGAATTGACAGGAGGGCTCTTAACAACAGCAATAACAATGACCATCTTAATCATCAAGTATGCTGTAGAGAAGGAAAAGATAAAAGCAGCCTGAAGTAATTTGAGAAGCTGTCTTGAGAGAATTGTAAGATCTTGAATATTTGAATTGTTGGCTAAAAAAGGAATCCTAAACAAATTATTTTGCTTTTGGGTTTTAATGTCCCCAAATGTTAGTAGGTGGAAGAAATGCTGTCAGAACATTTTGAACCACAAAGTCAAAGAGATCTAGATTATCCTGGGGATGCAAAGAGACGGCAACAAGAAGACCAGGCAAGTAAGTAGTACTCAGACATTATTCAAGAAAGAATGGTGCAGAGGGAGAAAAATGAAACAAAAAACAAAACCTAAGAGTGAGATTTTTCCATATAAGTGGTTATTTCCAATAACTGGAACATACCTCTTTCAGCCCTAAATGATTTACATTTTAGTCATTTGTGATGGAATGCTTTGTAAATGTTTTATCTTCTAAAGCCAACTAATCTAAAGTAAATGATAAAAATGACAATAATAGCTAACATTTATTGAATACTTACTGTGTTCTAGGTATTTTTCTAAGCAGTTTGTGTGTATTATATCACTTAACCCTAATAGCAACCCCACAAGATAGGTGTTATTATTATCCCCATCTCACACATGAAAGCACTGAAGCACAGCCATAAAATTCTTACTAAGGGTGCACAATCATGGACTTATTAGAGCTGGAATTAAAACCTGAGGGTTTATTTCTGGAGCTGTGCTCTTAACCACAATGCCAAAATGAATGTCAGCTAATCTCTTCGGTCGCTTGGGGTTTTCATGATGGATCTAAGGTTGTAAAAACCAAATCAAACTCGTTGCCATGGAGTTGTTTCTGACTCACAGAGACCTACAGTACAGAACAGAACTGCCGTGTAGGGTTTCCAAGGCTTTAATCTTTATGGAAGCAGACTGCCACATCTTTCTCCCATGGAGCAGCTGGTGAATTTGAACTGCCGACCTGTTGGTTAACCACTGTACCACTATGACTCCTTGATCTCAGATACTACTGAGGATATAATATTATTTATGGCAAGATTAAATAGCCCAGACTTGTATGTTTTTATTTTTTTCTTTGTTGTGTTTCAGCATCTTCCTGTGTCTGACGTTTATCTGCGATAGCCCGTTACTTACTGTTAGTTTGTCTGACCATAGTCATGTCACTCTTACCTCTTCTACTTTCTACTTTTTTGCTTAGATCGTCAGGAAGCTGACGAATTGGATAACCATGGCTATTAGACTGGTAACTCAAGTTTAAGTAAAAAAGACTGGAAGTGAGCATCTGATGTCACTCCAATGAGAAACGTACCTCATAGACCCTTTGAAACAGACAAAGGCCTTGTAAAGACCTTAAGGCACTGCCTCAAAGGCCCTCTCCATTAAACAGTAGGGCTTCTAAGAACCTTCAGGGCAATATACTATGGCAACCTCACAGGGAACCCCAGGTAGAGAAGACTTAACTCAAAGAGTTCTCTGAGTGAGGCTTTTGTCTAACACAGTAGATTATAAATTAATACACAAAAGCCCACAGTTTCAAAATTTTGAAAGGAATTGTGTCAGCTAGGACTGAAAGGAACAGACAGTAAAAAATGTAAAAAGGTCTTTTGACACCTGAACTTCTATAGGCAAGAATTAAGCTGAGAAAATTATTCAACTGAAGGTACCTTTTTTATTGTGATAAAACTATATGTAACAAAACATTTGTCATTTCAATAATTTTTATGTGCTTAATTCCGTGACATTAATCAGGTTCATCAAATTGTGCTACTATCACACTATCCATTTCCGAATTTTCCTTACCCATAGCAGAAACTTGGTGCCCCGTAAGCGATAACTCTCTCTTTTCCCCTCTCACCTGCCCCTGGTGACCACTAATAAACTTTTGTCTCTGTTCATTTGCCTATTTGAGATTTTTCATATAAGTGGGGCAATGCAGTATTTGTCCTTTTGTGTCTGATTTATTTCACTTAGCATAATGTTTTCAAGGCTCATCCACGCTATAACATGTATCAGAACTTCATTTTTCTTTATGGATGAATAATATTCTATTGCATGTATATACCATATCTTGTTTATCCATTCATCTGTTGATGGACACTTAATTTGTTTCCACATTTTGACATTTGTGATAGTGTGGCACTGAACACTGGTGTACTCAACTCAGGCTACATTTTATGGAAAAGAAAAGATGACTTAGAGGACAGAAGTAAGACCCCATAGGGTAAAGTCCAGAGCTCCACATAATCAGTCTCAGATAGCAGTACTGGGCCCTAATCTACAAACTCATGACACGTTCCTGGAGGCCTTTCAAAGCTGGTATACACAAGTGTCTGCTGCATGCCTCCCATTTTTCCCCTTTTTGAATGAATGCATCTATATTTGTTTTCCTATGACTGGCCCATCTTTGAATGTTGAATGTGTGTGGGACAGATAATTTGTCTCTTCAGGTCACAGGTCTTCAGCTAACAAGTATTAAAGAATCTGTACTTGAAGAACCACATCCAAGGCACCTCATCTGCGCCTGGATCTGATTTAGATGATAAAATCCTAGATCTAGAGCCTGAAACCATAATGAGATGAAACCTTTGCGGGGTTTTTGGTGAAGGTGAGCATACTTTGCATGCACAAAGGATATAAATTGTTATGGCCAGAATGAGGATTGTAGCAGATTTTGTTTTGCAAAGATAGTCACAATAATATTTCCTGCCCCAAATATTCTTGCAGAACCTAACTACTCTCCCATCAAGAGATGGAGTCTAATTCCCTTCTCTTTGGATCTGGACAGGCTTGCCACTTACCTGTAATCAACAGAATGCGATGGAAGTGAGGTTGCTTGACTTCCACAGCTAGGTCACAGAAGGCCACAAATCTTCTGCCTTGTTCATTAAAATACTTTCTCTTGAAGCCTTAACCTACTCTATAAAACAGTCCAACTATCTGAGGACTCCATGCTGTGAGGAAGCCTGAGCTAGCCCATACTATAGATCTCATGGAGAAGCCCTGGACCACATGAAGAGACACGGGTGTCTGACCAGCTCCCAGCTGTTCCAGCTCCAGTCCCCATCTAACTGCAACCACATGAGAGATCCAAAGTCACAAACTTCCAGCTGAACTCTTCCTGAATTCCAGAGCAAAGACACTGAGAGAGATAGTAAGATAATTATTTTAAACAACTGAGTTTTGGAGGGATATGTTATGCAGCAATAAACAACTGGATCCTGGACAATAATATTCTGAGGAAATCTACGCTATAGAAACAAAAGCAGCAATATAAAGAAAAAAAAAAAAGAATACAAAAGTAAAACTGGTAATCATATTAAGCATGGGTATGGGGTACCAGCTGGTTGTCTGGATATCTTTTCTGATTTTTCAGTTTCTTTGTCACGTCAGCCGTTAAATATTTTGAATATAACTTCTATGTACAAGTATGTTTAAACCAATATTGTCTATAGTGGTGATTCCTTTCCATTCTTCTCACTACACACACACACACACACACACACACACACACACACACACACACACACACACACACACACACACACACATACACACACACACACACTCACTCACTGTAAACGAAGTCGATATTCATCAGTAGTGGAATGGTAAATGGTTAAATAAATTTGTTTCATCCAGGCAATGAAATATTAGATAGCTACTTAAAAGAATTAATCAGATCTATATCTATTGTCCTCAAGGAATGCCTGGGATATATAGTTAAGTGATAAAGCAAGTTATGGATAAAAATATGGATCAAATTTTTATAAAAAATTGAAAAAAGTATGTATTCTGTTGTTTGAGTGTGGAGAAGGTTGGGAGGATATACACCACACCTTTGACAAACATGGCTAATCCTGGGGGTGGAAGAATTGAAAGAAGGATAAAGGAGAGGTTGTTATTTTTATATATCTTTCATCGTTTCACCAAGCAGGTATAAAGTTCATAATAAAATGTTTAATAAAGTAAAATTTGAAGGTAAAAAATAGTAAGTTCAAGTTGGTCATTAGAATTAGGGAGACTGGAGAAGAGATTATTTACTGTTCTTTAATGTCTTTGCATTTTTTTCATGTGTTACAACAAGCATTGATACTTTTTTCAAAAAATATTCTTATAAGAATGATTTAAAGATAATAATTTAAGATTTTTTTCCTGTTAAAAATAATTAAACTGTGTTAAATTGTAGACTAATGAATTATAAGTGACTGGTTATTAGGCTAAAATGCATAATGATAGACGGAAGCAGCAGTGTAAGATGATCATAGTGAAATGAAGAGGAAAAGCAAGATGAGAAAGATGCCCAAATGACTAAGGAAAATAATAAGCAACATCCATTAAGAAATCTCTGACAATGTGCATAAGTAGGAGATTTTTCTTTCTTTCTGAAAGGTCCCAGGGCTAGAAACCAGGAGATTTTTCTTGTCCAGAGCAAGTGTGCAGCAGGACACAGAAATTTAGTTCAAATCAGTCCGTATAGAGCTGTGGGCGGTAGGCACTAGAGATTTCCCTGAAGAAGTTGCAAAAATTAATATGTTCTGTGGCTGATCCAGTTTAATGATCAAAATCCAAGTGAAAAACACATACAGTGGTGAATATAGGTTTAAAAGATGGAACAAACACTCTGAACTAGAACTGTCAGCCTTAATTGCTGTAAGGACACAATCTTAAAGCCTCAGTGGCTTAACATAGTACAAGTTTGTTTTGTGCTCATGGCATAGTCCAGTGGGGGTTGGTGGAGGGACTCTGCTTTAAGCAGTTATTCTAGTACACAAGTTCCTTCTATCTCGTGGTAGTGCCACCTTCAGCCTGTGTGGTCCCTTAGGTCACTGTGGAACGGGAAGAGCGAGAATGGAACTTTGTGTGTGGCAGATTTTTATGGGCTGGGCTTGAAAGCAGTATATATCACTTCTGCCCACATCCATTTTCCTGAAACCTATCAACAAGGAGGCTAAAAAGTAAATAAATAAATAAAAACCTGTTGCTATCCAGTCAATTCCCACTCATAGTGACCCTATAGGACAGAGTAGAACAGCCTCATAAGGTTTCCAAGGAGTGGCTGGTGGATTCGAACTGCTGACTTTTTAGTTAACAGCTGAGCTCTTAACCGCTGCACCATCAGGGCTCCTATCAACAAGAAGGCTGGGGAGTATGAATCAAGTATGTGCCCGGGAAAAAGAGGCAAGAAGGATGGTAAGTGAGCACTGGCAGACTCTGCCACAGAAAGTCTCTTGAGGGAGGGCTACCTTAGTGACCCCATGCAGCATCGCCAGGACTTAGAGAAATGGTAGGCACACATGTTTAATCCTCCAAAATTATTTTATATGAACTTATGATTTTTATATAACATGTTCGGTGAGCATATTTTGGGAAATTAGCTGAAGTGTATTTCTTTTGGTATTTCAGAAAAACAGTTATTTTCTGCTTGTAAAATATGTGAGTTGAACTTAGCTACATCTGACTTTGATTAGTTTGTTCTACAAATAGAATCAGATGGCTTTACTTGGGAATGGCTTATTAGTCTTTATTTTCCTCTGTTAATGTTTAAACTCCATGTTTATTAAAAAATGCTTGACTTGTAGGAATGAAGGAGATGTGTCATGAGTGGAAAGTTGGGAATCTTGTAAGCTAAAAAGGTAAATTTAAGTTTGTTATAGAGGCCCTCCAAATAACTCTTAAACATCAGTCTTAGAAAACCATTTGCAGTTCCACAAAAATACATTTTCTTACTTGCTGTATCCTCAGACTGGGATGCCCCTTTTTGATTATTTTATCCGGCTCCCTCCTGTTTACCTTTCAGGACTCAGCTAAGATATTCTCTTCTTTACAGATTTTACTAACCCAGTCTGGGTTGGGTGAGCCTTCTCTGTGTTTTCGTAATACACTGGGCATTACTCTTCCTCTTTCACTGCATGTTGCACTTTATCATAACTGTGTTTTATCTCTTTGACTCCACTGTTAGACTTAGCACAATGAGGGCCAAATTAAAAACCAAACCAACTGCTGTCGAGGTGATTCCGACTCACAGTGACCCTGTAGGACAAGGTAGAACTACCCCATAGGGTTTCCAAGGCTGTAATCTTTACCAAAGCTGACTGCCACATCTTTCTCCCACAGAGCGATTGGTGGGTTCAAACCGCCGACCTTTCAGTTAGTAGCCAAGCCCTTAACCACAGCACCACCAGGGCTCCCCAGTGAAGACAAGGGTTGTATAATTCATCTCTATATTCTTTGTGCCTGGTGCATGGTAGACATATACTTATTTGCCATATTGATTGAATGAATAAATTTATGACAACTTTATGCATATACATGTATACTATTTATTCACAGTTAAAATTCAGTGATTAATATCAAATAGTTATACTTGTGCTTCTTGGTGATTAGTTGTCTAGAAACCACGTATTGTGAGCTTAAAACGAAATATTCCTTCATAACTTTGTGCATGTTAGTGATACGTGCCCATGGGGAAGGAGGAATGAGAGGGGTGGAAATGGACTAGTGGGAAGGAAGAGAACCAGGAAAGGCAGGGAGATATGGAAAGTGGAAGGGATATGTACTTGTCCCTGTGCTTTTTATGCAAAAATATTTTATATGAACTTATGATTTTCATATAACATGTTAGGTGAGCGTATTTTGGGAAATTTGCTAAAGTGTATTTCTTTTGGTATTTCAGAAAAACAGTTATTTTCTGCTTGTAAAATTATATGTGAATTGAGACTTAGCTACATCTGACTTTGATTAGTTTGTTCTACAAATAGAATCAGATGGCTTCACTTAGGAATGGCTTATTGGTCTTTATTTTCCTCTGCTGATGTTCTCCAAATTTAGTAATGATGTTGTGTAATCTATCATATGGATACTATCAGACAGATTTAGAAGAGGACACTTAATGATGTGGTCTGGATACACATCCAACTGTATTTTACTATTTTGGTGCTGATTATCTTTAGTGGTGTTGTGACTCATTCTAGCTCTGCAGAAGGACAGGGAAAAGATTTAGTGCCAAGAGCTTGCCTTCACACTTCAGGATGTATCAGGTATAGAAGAAGGACCCTACTTCAAATGAAATGCCCTGTCTCTTCTTTAAGGCATAGCAAACTTTGCCCTTGCTCATTTGTCCCCACAAGTCTTTCCCCCAGACCCCAACTCTGAACTCCATTAGTACTCATTAACTCTTCTTTTTTTTTAAAGCTAAAAGTTTTATTCAAAAAAAAAAAAAAAAAGTTTTTTTCAGCATATATTCAAAAAGGCAAAAGTAGGAAGCGGACAAGCATGCTGCCAGAGCCATGTCTGCCTGAGTCCAAGGAAATATTATATTACAGAATAGGCAAGAATGGAAACGGGACAAGCATGCTGCCACAGCCCTGTCCAAAGAATGTTATAGAGTCATCAGTATATATTAACATTACAAGTGGAAAAAACCATTGAAAGCTTCACCTTTTCACAGATTGGCTAGAAACTGTGATCCTACATTTTGAATCGTCTTTCTTAACAATCATTAGTACAGGCTTCAGTAACCACAGTCAGGACAGTGTTCACTGATCCAACAAATTTTCTATTCACTAAATGCTAAGATAAAAGATAAGAGTGGAAAGTCTTTTGTGTTCTGGTTGATTGGCGTATGTGAAATGTTCCCTAAAAGGTATTTTCCAAGACTATCCTAGCTATTGTCTTTATACCTCAGGGCCCAGTTGATGTGTCCTTGTGAGTCCTTGTGAGCCCAGCTCACACTCCAGTCACATTCTCTATGCTCAAGGACAAGAAATAATAACTTTAATATTATTTCCTAAATCATTCCTTCCTTTTGATCAGAGATTGGAGATAACACATTGATGACCAATACCTGGACTTAGTCGAGCTCCTAGATGACAGCCATTGCAGGCTCTTTAAACTCACAGTGCTGGTTTTCCACCAGATACCATCTGGTTCTTCATTAGGTTATTAAACAAGTTCTTATCAGTTGTATTACCGAAGTGAGCAGACTCAATGTACATCAGCATTTTAGCCTGAGGACTTCTATTGACTTTTAAATGTGTAAGACAATAGAGGATAAATTTTATTATGCCTAATATTATCAGGTTGCAGACTAAGAATATTACTATTCCTTGCAATAATGATCTAGCCCATGTTCTTATTCCTGATAGTAACCAAACAACTAAGTCTGGTGTTTGTAATAGTGTTACTGTGTGTAACCAAGTAGCTTGCTGTCTTAATTCTATGTACACCTTGTTCTACTTCTTCTGTGTTATTTATCCAAATGCAACAAGAGGTATTTGCTACAGCACAGACTATGCTTTCTTGGACTAATCAAAAATCTTAAGGCTATTTTGTTATCTTATGTCACCTTGGTTTATGAAGTCAGAAATCGCTGTTGTGCTTTCATCCCATTAGCAGCTTCATCTGCTGTTAATCTCAGTGCTAAATTTCTTAAAGATTTCTCCAATTCAGCTATACCATAAGTAGGAATTAAAGCTATCAACCATACTCTGAGTGTTGGAACAATGAGTTTTATTCTGACTTTCATTTTTCAGTGTGTAACAATTTAACATTACCTTTCCAATATTTACTAGCATCATTACTATGAATATTTAAAGATAATCCTAAGGTTCCCAAAGTGCATTGCCCATGCAGTCATCAGGAATATAAACAAGAGATTGCCCATGTAAATTCTCTGTCAGTTGGAAAGGGATTATCTAAATTAGTATAGTTGGATCTACCACACAAAAACCTATATGCATAAGGAGCACACAAAGTTTGTCTAGAGGAAACAGAAAATATAGAAAAATTTACATGTGGAAAACAAGTTTTCATTAAAGAATACATGATTATCAAGATACTACAAAATGGACCTCTCCTGTTGGAGGTCTTCAGTTAATCTCTTTAAAACACATTAAGTGTTCTCCCTGAGGGCAAGCTGCCCCCTCTTGGTATACCTATTAAGAGTCATGGGTCACTTTCTCAGAAGCAGAAGTGGAACCTAAGACAAAATGGAGTCTGAGCCATGAGGCTGATCTCTGAGAACATGGTTTCTTTATGATACATAATTTTTTGCATAGTAAGAGGGTGAGAGTTCGATTACAAATACTAGATAGGTATTTCATAGCACTGCCTTGAAGACAGATTAAATAAATTACTGATTTACCTTAAATCATAACTCTCAGTCCAATCTTTGGATTCAGTTTTACAAAACAGACTGATCTTTTAAAAAAAAAACATGGTTCCCAGAGCAAAATGGTCTTACTAGTTTATCTGGACCATTATTTGACTCAAAGTGGCTTCAGGAACCAGTTTTTTTCTCAAAGCTTGAGGTTCAAAACGACACCCAAAAGCCTGTGTGGGTTACCCTAATCTTCATGAAAGCCAGAAATCTGGATTCCAGGAAAATTACAATTCTTTCGTCATTCCTTCCTTTGGATCATAATCTTGTTATAGAATCTTTGATCAAAAATGCTTAATAAATGGTAATTGGGCACCATCTGGTTTTTAAGATCCTAGGCACCATACAGTGAACTAGGAGGTAGAATAAAAACTCTAGCAATAATATTAATCCAAATGTCTGAAATAACCAATGAAACCATGACCCTAATGTCTTCGCACCAAAGAAACAAATGTTATGAGGTGTTTGTTTACACATAAGCAGCATCAGTAACTGCTTTTTACATGCCTCAACAGCAACTACATTCTGCAAAACCGCAGATTGCGTATTACTATAAATACAGCAACATTTATCTATTAAGTCACAAACTGTTTCTTAAGAGACTAACAGGAATGCTAATATATTCTATTTTGTAAATTCATAGTTACAACTTTGCTAAGTTTACCAGCAGAAATTTCTAATTCAAGAGTTAAAATATCTAAACTCATTAGCTAGATAATTTAGGAAAAAGGAAAATAGTTTCTTATATCCAGAAAGTAAGACCTTAAAACATCAGCAATATTCCCACATAAAACCCATAGTACCCTTTAGTTTACTTGGTCTTATGTAGTTAATTTCTGTTCCATGTGATTCTGGATCAGCTGCAGTCTATGAACCTGTCAGCTTCTGCATAAGAGTTCGTGAAGTCTTGATTGAGTCTAGTCACAGTCTTTTTCATAAGTCCATTATAGTCCATCTTTTGCTGAGATATTTTGGTCAAACATTCAACAAATCAGCAAAGTAAAAACTTATCTGCAGATGACAAAACTTAATATGGCCATGATTAATTTATAAAAATAATACTCTTAATAGTGAAAGAACTGATAGAATTTAATTACAAGCATAATGTAAAGGCTAAATAAAATCAGTTAAAAAATCAAACTCTAGATAAAAATATTTCCAAATATATCCATTAACTATTTTTAAAGAACTTCAGATATAATACATAATAATTTTTAGACAAAATACCATATAGTCAGGATATACTAAGAATATATACCAAGATTATCAAATCTCTAAATACCTGAATAGTAATTAAAAAAAAAAAAACTTTATAGGTAATGATGTGAATTCTTCAATCAAACCATTGGCTTTGATAAAGTTGTAACCAAGTTAACAATTAAGAAATAATAAAATTATGACAATATCAAGCATTTGCTGTATAATATTAGGCAAAAACATAAGAGGAAATACTAACATGTAAATCTTAACCCAAAGAGAATCAAGCACTTCTCTTGATTTTTACAACACATTCCCTGTAATTTATAACAAGTTAAATAAACCTTTTAAGCACTTTTCCTTTATAAAAATTTGTGACTTTCCATGAAGTTTCAGAGTTGTCAGGAGCTGATTATAGGCCACTGAGAAACAATACTTAAGTTATTTAGCCAAAGATCTTAAAGGTAAAAACCTTAGTTTTTCTTCCTAAAGCCATGTGGCTTGATTTTCAGATCCAGGAATCTTATTCTAATGAGAGACCGAACTTTTGTCTTTGAGGCAGATTACACAAAGAATAAATTAACTCAACTCAGAAATCAAAGAAAATTTTATTTTAACAGCAAGAAACCCAATTCTTTGTTTTGTATGCTGTTTAATATTAAAGCTCCTAAAAATCTCATAAATTAAACCATGAAACTTTAGTAAGACAGATAAAATTTTGACCATTATCAAATAAATTTCTTTAATAATTCTTTTAAACATCGTCTTTGTTGCATACCTCTTATAGTACATCCCTTTAAATGGCAAAAATGAACTCACTCATTAGCAGACTGTCTCAGTCATCTGGTGCTGCTGTAACAGAAATACCACAAGTGGATGGCTTTAACAAAGAGACATTTATTCTCTCACAGTCCAGTAGGCTTCAAGTCCAGATTTAGGGAGTCAGCTCCAAGGGAACACTTTCTCTGTCAGCTCTGGAGGAAGGCCTGTGTCATCAATCTTCCCTTGGTTGGGGAGCTTCTCTGTGCAGGAACCTCAGGTCCAAAGGACATGCTTTGCTCCTGGCACTGCTTTCTTGGTGGTATGAGGTTCCCATGTGTCTCTGCTTGCCTCTCTCTTTTATAAATGGAACACAATCATACCATACAGGGAATCATGACCTAGCCAAGCTGACTGATATTTTGGGGGGATACAATTTAATCCATGACTTCCACCCTTTGGCCTCCCCAAATTTATGTCCTTGCAGCATGCCAAACATATTCACCCCATCATATCATAGCAACAGTCTTAACTCCAAGTCCAAAATCCAAAAATTCCTCTTCATCTGTGAAATCTAGAATACAAGTTATCTGCTTCCAAGGGTACAATGGCAGAACAGGCACAAGCTAGATATTTCCATTACAGATGGGAGAAACTGGAAGGAAAGAAGGGATAACAGGCTCCACACAAGTCAGCAGAACACCTTACATTAGCCTTCAAGGCTTTGCAAATAATCCTGGTTCTCTGAGACAATTTACACAGCGGCCCTGCCCTCCAGACTCTAGGTATTGGCCACATTCTCCAGATTCTGAGTGGAGGCCCCTCGGCCCTGGGTTTCAGCTCCACCTTCCAGGCCCACTGGGACCGCAACTCTGCTCCCTCGGCTTTAGGTGCACCATTCTCCTAGTCCATCTGAGTGGCGACTCCACCCTTAGAAACACCAGAGGCCACGGCTCCACCCTTTGAAACCCCAGAGGTCCTGGCCATACCTTTTGACACTGAGGCAGCTTGGCTCCCTGTGTTCCTTGTCTCTTCAGCTTCTGCTTCCTGGTTTCTTGGCCTTTTGGCTCCTTGGGCCTCATGCCTGCATCTGCCCTGCTGGGGCAAGTGTTCCAAAGCTTTGTAGCTCCACCAATATGTGCCCAGAGGCACCCTACTCCGCCAGGAAGCCTCCTGTGCACAGGCACTCAGCCGTCTTGCTCCGTGAGTTGGCTCCAGTGCCTTTTTGCACTTGTCTCCTTGTTCTGCTGCTGCTGCTGGTCCTCTGCCACTGCCGCTCCTCTATCCATTCACAGTTTCAAAACTGCTTCCACATTTTAGGTATCTGTTAGAGCAGCACCCCACTCTCAGTACCATATTCTGTCTTAGTCATCTAGTGCTGCTGTAACAGAAATAACACAAGTGGTTGATTTTAACAAAGAGAAGTTTATTCTCTCACAGTTCAGTAGGCTACAAGTCCAAATTCAGGGCGTCAGCTCCAAGGGAACACTTTCTCTGTTGGATCTGGAGGAAGGCCCATGTCATCAATCTTCTTGGGTCTGCGAGCTTCTCTGCGCAGGAACCTTAGGTCCAAAGGACACGCTGTGCTCCTGGCACTGCTTTCTTGGTGGTATGAAGTTCCCATGTGTCATGGATTGAATTATGTCCCCCAAAAATATCTATCAACTTGGCTGGATCATGATTCCCAATATTGTACGATTGTGTAATCTGATGTGATTTCCTTACGTGTTGTAAACTCTATCACTATGATGAGGTTATACGTGATCTCCTTATGTGTTATAAATTCTATCACTGTGATGAGGTTATACTGATGAGGTTTACAAGATTAGATAGTGTCTTAATCCAATCTCTTTTGAGATATAAAAGAGAGAAGCGAGCAGAGACACATGGGAACCTCATACCACCAATAAAGCAGTGCCAGGAGCAGGGTGTGTCCTTTAGACCTGAGGTTCCTGTGCAGAGAAGCTCCCAGACCAAGGGAAGATTGATGACATGGACCTTCCTCCAGAGCCGATGGAGAAAGCATTCCCCTGGAGCAGATGCCCTGAATTTGGACTTGTTGCCTACTGCACTGTGAGAGAATAAACTTCTCTTTGTTAAAATCAACCACTTGTGTTATTTCTGTTAGAGCAGCAATAGATGACTAACATAGCATGTGTCTGCTCACTTCTCTCTTTTATATCTCAAAAGAGATTGGCTTAAGACACTATCCATCTAATCTTTTAGACCTCATCAGTGTAACTGCTGCTGATCCATCTTATTACATCATAGTGATAAGAGTTTACAACACACAAGAAAATCACATGAGATTACAAAATGGTACACAATCATACAATACTGAGAATCATGACCCAGCCAAGTTGACAAATATTTTTAGGGGATACAGTTCAATCCATGACACAGACCCAAATATACACATATATATATCCTTTCTCTTGTGGCATAAAAAGCAAAAGTTTATAAGCTTAAATTCTGATGATATCTATTTACTCAGTTTAGTTAATAAGGTACCTAAAAGGTCTTAGAAATTATTTTAAACCTGTATACTATAAAACATAACTGTAATTGAAATAGAGTTTTTAAAAAATATTCTAAGCTTTCATTCAGCTTTTACTGTTGCTCATGTTTTTCCCAATCTAATTTTAGCCCTTAAAGTTTTAATCAACTGGCTTTGGAAATCACAAAGTCTCTGCTCAACTGACCAATTCATTGATATGGATATAACCTTAAGTCTCTGGCTACTGCTGGAAGCATGTTTCCAGGCCATTTCAGGTGTGTCTCATTGTGATTTCTGTTTTTGGACTTCTTAAAGTTCCCCTACAATAGAGAGAACTTGTTTATAGTTCTGTGACTGAGATCCACCCAATATCTGATAACTATAGCAAAGTGACAATTTTTCTTATCTTTTGGCTTAAAAGGGTCTCCACCTACTTGGAAAAGTTCTTTCAGAAGCTTCCCTGGAGCTATATGATCTTAGAGACTGGGAACTGGGGGCTGAGGAGGCCTGATCTTGCCCCACCCTACCTACCTTTTAATTCATGGTAGAAGATTAGGTCATTCCAATTAATTTACATAAATTGGCAAAATGTAACTAATTTCTTTCCCTTTAGTATTCTGGAACTGCTGCTTTTACTTTAAGACAAAATTATCCTTTTTCTTTAAATAAAACACATTTCATATAATATCTAGCTTAAGTTACTTAGAAAAGTTTTGCCTTTAAGATTGACATAGTGTAGAACATAATGATCTTAGTTTCCAATAGACAGATTTATACTGAAGTTTCTCCAAGTAGCTACTAAATCTAGATCATAAGACAGACACATGAAGAAGTTTTTCTTGGATGAGGAAACAACTGAGGTTCTAAGATAACCTTACAAAAAAAAAAAAAAAAAAAAAAGCAATTCTTAGCCATAGCCTCCTACCTGATACAAGATGGAAACTTAGACACAATGCTCTAGACCAGAAGCAAGCTCTCAGGACAAAATGAGACAGAAAGATCACATAAACTCACCAGACAATACCACACAAAACAAGGATATGGAAATCCTAGTCTCTTAAAGTGTATGCAGCAATTTCTGGTAAGATTGACTCAATTCAACACAAAAAACGGGTTCTAGATAAAACTTATTAACTTGCCAGAGTCTCAGATGGAGGAATATTAGACCCTTTGACAAAACCTGAGCATCAAGCAAAGTTCCCCAAAGAGAAAAGACAACACAAATGAAAGCTCATTTTCCCAAAATGGTCACTGATCTTCCAAACTACTTCTAGTATACTCAGTTTATAGCATTTTAAAATATGGTCCCTAGACCAGTGTCTCGGTAGCAGAGGGGACATCCAGGCTTACTTACTAAAGATGTTAAGCTCTAAGGTTTAAGCTTCTGATTTCCTTCTTTTTGAACTTAATTCATTCTGCTGGCTAGAGACCTAGTCTCTTATTTTAGGCCTTAAATATACTACTTCCTCCAATCAGAAAGTACTTTAAAGTAGCTACTGATGACTTTAATTTTAACATTGTGATTCTTCATTGAGAAACTGTATCATAAAAAAGGTACAGAACTACCGCTTCTCCCTCAAATTTCATAACACAGGTCAGGAGCTGCCACCTCCCCCTGAGAATTTGGCAAAACAGAGCACTGTTTTCCAGGTTTTCTCTGAGCCACAAAAAGAACCCTAATGAGGAACGCTGCAGGGTTCGTACAGTGTTTCGCTTAGATCAATGTGTACCTTCATTGAGCAAGAATTTTCTTGCAGATGGCAGGCAGCCTAGTGCTCTATCCTGTCTGGGGACCACCTTATCCTTTCACTGGAGTCTTTAATGCTTGTGATAAGTGCCGGAGACTGCCCTAATGACTTTTACTGGTCGACCTGTGACTGAATTTTTGCAGCTGATAGTGGCTCAGAGCTCTTTGTAAATAGAATTACCTCTTTAATGTTTCAAACGTCCAAATCTGGACCTAAACTGTAGTTCACCAAAAGAGTTACTAAATGTCATTCTTAACCAAATTGTCAAGCAAAAATCTAAGAAAGATTCTCCTTAATCAAACAACCAGGTTTTCAAACAAATATGCCAAACAAAACTTAAGAAAACATGAGAAAGAGAACAAGAAAGAATAAGCAAAGACTTATTTTCCAAGAGCACTCATCCTGTCAGTGTCGAAGGGACATGGACTACAAAGGGACAGCACAAGAGTACTTTCTGGGGTGATGGACTTGTTCTGTATCTTGATTTTGGTGTGTTTACGGTACTTTTTTTTGCTAGCTTCTGCTCTGCAGTCCAGGTCTCCTCTAGGTCGACTGGATTTGTAGCTTCAGATATCCTGCCAACTATGCCACTAACTGTTGTAGGAAAAAAAGTAACAAAGTTTAGTAAAGCAAAAAGAAAGTTTTATTTGGCCTGTATTCAAAAAGGCAAAAGTAGGAAGCAGACAAGCACACTGCCAGAGCCATGTCTGCTTGAGTCCAAGGAAATAATACAGAGCAGACAAAAGTGGGAAAATGGACAAGCATGCGGCTAGAGCCATGCCTGTCCAAGTCCAAAGAATATTACAGAATAGGCAAGAATGGAAAAATGGACAAATATGCTGTCACAGCCATGTCTGCCTGGGTCCCACTACTCATTAACTCTTGCATTCCTTTGATATCTTTAATCTCTGTTCTGAATTGATATTCATCTCTCCAGGCACAAGATAACTTTTCCCAGTGAATATGTGAATTTCTTGTAGGCAGGGACAATTCTTACTATTATTATTTTATTCTCAGAATTCAAAAGATTATAAGAAATTGACTCGAATCATTCAGAATTCAAGTTATTTGGGGAACTTTAAACTCAAGATGGTTTCAGAGGCCTAGCAAGGGTAAAGAGCACCCAGGGGCAATCTCTAAATTACCCCTCCCCCTCAATTTCAAGATAAATAGACACTAATAGCAGTGATGTGCCAGCAGAAACGCCTTTCCCCCTCTTGTCTGGCTGCCTCAGTCAGGTGCCTTTCATATTTGTGGCACCTTAGAATGTCATTCTGCGCCTCATCTGGCATCCCCCTTGGACTTGCATCCAGGGACAAGTCCCTTCTGTCCCCCCTCACTATGCCTCTAGATGCTCTTGTGTCTTCTTACATGTTTCCCCACAATCAGTAGAAGCACTCAAGCAAGTTTTGAAGTTTTGAAAGCTAGGATCACTATTTCTATAAAAGAAAAATATATTACCTAGTCTGAATATGTGAAGGTTTTGCAATTGATTTTATTTTATGAGGGTATCTTCACATCTCTAGTATTTTCCAAATTTTAACCAAGTCCAAGAGCTTTATGTACATTAACTTAGGTATGGTTTTACTGAAGACTTATGCTCAAATTGGGGTACCAGTATCCCTTGGGATAACTTGAATTTCTACCAAGGGTTCCTAAAACCTCAGAATCAACATGAGATAAATACTTGTAAAAAATTTCAAGTAAATCAAGAGAAATAAAAACTTAGATTCACACATACCTTATAGAAATGTTTATAGCAGCTTTATTCATAATCACCAAAAACTAGGAACAACTCAACTGATCAATGAATAAACAAATTGTGGTACATCCACACAATGGAATATCAATCAGCAATAAAAGGAACAAACTATGGATTCATCAACAATATTTTAAATGCCTTAAGCCAAGTGAAATAAGCCAGACCCAAAGGGGATCATGTTATATAGATCTAATTATATCACATTCTAGAAAAATTAAATTATAAGGTTACTGATTGCCAGGAGTTGGGATGGGAGAAGAGTTGACTATAAAGGGACAGCACAAGAGTACTTTTTGGGGTGATGGACTTGTTCTGTATCTTGATTTTGGTGTAGTTACATGACTCCATGCGTTAGTAATAACATAAAATTATACAACAAGAGTGAATTATACTGTTTGTAAAGTAAAAAATAGATTAAAAAAATACCAAATAGCCAATGACGGTAGCATGCTATAAAATTTGTACCTTCAGTGATATAGTAATGTTATATTATTTTTCTGAAGGGATTTAGCAATACATTTCAAAAGTCATAAAATTTCTCACAGTTTTTCATCCAGTAATCCCATACTGAAGAATTTAACCTAAGAAAATCACAAAAGATATGGAAAATCTATATCATAGAGATGTTCATCATCTTTATAATAGGTGAAAGGCTGTCTTATTGCTTTTACTTGCATTTCTTTGTTTCCAAGCAAAATTATACATATTTCCTGTGTTTATTAAACAGTTTTGTGAGAAAGAATAAGATTAATATGTTGCTGTGGTTGCAGAGTAGCAGACCTTCTGTTCTTATCATTAAACACAAAACCATCCATTTTGTGAAAAGATTTGAAATAACTTGGGATTTTATAAAATTTCTGCTGTTGTTATAGACAAATAAACACATTAAGATAAAAAAATATGGTTACTAAGCAGGCTATTTAGAGGAATTTTGGTTTAAAAGAGTCTTCTAGTACATTTCACAGTTGACATAAAATGTTTATTACTTTAATCCATTCTGGACCCTTGAATTTCATGTGTTTAATATCTGAATATGAGGAACTATAATCTCAAGTTTTGTAGATTCTTTTTCCTTGGGAGCTTAAAATTTTGAACTCACCCCAAACTTCTCATTCTTTTCTGTTCATGTAATTTTGACAAAAAGTGGCTTTTAGTCCATGAAACTCTTTAACTTTCCATTAGTAACTTTAAAACAATGGTTTAGTGAATTGAAAATAGATGAAAGTAAACCACAAAATGTTTTCTTAAAAATGGTCACATATCTTTAAGAAGATCAATTAGAAAAGAGCTATTAAAAATGCACTAGGAAGCATATGCATGCGAAAGCTAGACAGTGAATAAACAAGACCCCAGAAGAATTGGTGCCTTTGAATTATGATGTTGGCAAAGAATATTGGATATACCATGGAACAAATTTGAACAAATTTGTCTTGGAAGAAGTACAGCCGGTATGCTCCTTAGAAGAGAAGATGGCGAGACTTCATCTCAGGTACTTTGGGCATGTTATCAGGAGGGATCAGTTCCTGGAGAAGCATATCATGCCTGGTAAAGTAGAGAGTCAGCAAAAAAAGGAAGACACTCCACGAGATGGATTGACAGTGACTCAACAATGGACTCAAACATAGCAGTTATTGTGAGGATGGCATAGCACTGGGCAGTGTTTCATTTTGTTTTACATAGAGTTGCTATGAGTTGGAAATGACTTGACGGCACCTAACAGCAACAGGATGAGGGCAAAGTGAGAAGACTAATTTATGGGTGAGTAGACATTTGTAACAACAACAACAAGCCAAAGATACTGTGGCTCTTCATTCACTAATGCATCCGACAAATGTTTCTTGAGTATCTGCTATACACAAAAACCCTTTGCCTTCGAGTCAATTCTGACTCATAGTGACCCTATGGGACAGAGTAGAACTGCCCCATAGGGTTTCAAAAGAGCGGCTGGTGGATTCCAACTGCTGACCTTTCGGTTAGCAGATGTGGCACATAACCAGTGGGTCACCATGGCACAAAGTAGGCAAAAATCCTTTTTCTCATAGAGCTTACATTCTGCTTTATTTGGACATTGGAACAGATGGAATTTGTTAATCCTCAGGTGTTTTTACGTTTTACTAAATACATGTGGTCTTATATAAAGTTAATGATTTGGATAAAAAATTGAAATGCAAATCCTATTACATTTTTCTAGTCAATTATCCCTCTTCCACTCCCTGAGAAGACTCTTTTACTGTCCTTAATGCTTTTTCCTTTCTGTTCTCAGTAGGTGACCTCGCTTCTAATTTTACTGAGAAAATACAAGCAATCTGAAGAGAACTTCCTTATCCTGCTACTAATTCCACTAACTTGAATGCTTCTGAGCCCATATCCACTGCCTTCCTTCCTATTATTTTTCAGTAGTAGTCAATGTGCCTATCTTAGGTCAATCATGCCCCAGTACTCAGTACAAACCTCTCTTGCCTATCCACAGTGCTTGCTTCTATAATTACCTACTCTCATTCCTATGTTATTGGTTTTCCCCATCTGCATAAAAACATTATATGTCTCCCATAATAAATAAAAAACAAAAAAACCTTCCCAAGATGCTACATTCCCCTCTAGCTATGATCCCATGATTCTACCTTTTATAGAAAACTTTCTCAAGAAGTTGTTTATAGATACTCTCTTGCCTTCTTTGCTTCCCAGTCTCTCTTGGAATCACTCTAATCAAGACTGCATCCCTATCACTTCTCTAAAACAATTCTTATCAAAGTTATCAAAGATCTCCACATCGCTAAAGTCAGCAGTCAATATTCAATCCTCATTTCAGAAGCGCATGACAGAGTTTATCGCTTTCTCCTTCTTGAAATTTTCTTTACTTGGCTTTAGAGATAACTTCACATGAACTCCTTCATGTACTGCTATTTCTCAGCCTTCTTTGCTATGTTACCTTCTTCCAGACTTTTAAATATTGCAGTGCCCGGTCATTAGTCCTCAGAAGACTTCATTTCTCTATCTACACTCATTCTCTAGATGATCTCATCTCTGGACTTTAGTAGCATCTATATACTGATTATATGCAAATTATGTCTTCAGCCCAGAATTCTCCCTGGATTATAGACTATCTCTAATGTCTGATTGATGTCTCACAGGTATCTTAAATTTAACCAAACCCAAAGCCCATTGCCATTGAGTCGATTCCTACTCATAGTGACCCTAAGGAACAGAGTAGAACCTCTGATTTCTCACTCTCCTGTAATCCTACTTATCTTCTAGTGTTCCCCATTATAGTAGATGGCACTTCATTCACTGAGTTGCTGCGATAAAAAATCTTGAAATAATCTCTCAATTCTTCTCTTTCTCTGATGCCCAGTTTCAATCAATTAGCAAATGATGTCCCAACGCTGACCACTTGTCACCTCCTACAGTTGAAACTGTCATGATACCTCAATTGAACCCTCCTGACTAGTCTCTCTGCTTCTGTAACCAGATCATGTCACTCTGTTGTTCTAACCCTATTTGTAACATTTAGACTAAAATCTAAAGACTTAACCATTATCTAAAAATACCTGTATCATCTATCTCCAGCCTCATTTCCTAATACTTTTTCTCTCAGTTACTCTTCGACATCTTGCTCATCAAATATACCAAGATTATAAAACCCAGGGGTTTTACATTCCCTTCGTGTGGAACACTTTCCTTACATATTTGCATGTTGGGGTGCCATGTTGTTCGCATGAAATGTGAATTGTGCCTTCTACTGTGTGATAAGCAGCGGCTCTGTTTGCATGTCTCATTTCTCACTTTAGTCAGTTCTTGGCTCAAATATTACCTCCACATAAAGGTCTTCCCTAATCTCCGTATCTACAGTGCCTCATTCTGTTACTTTCTACCTCTTTATCTTGCTTTATTTTTTCTTCATATTACTCATCTCCACATTATGTATTGTCTATCCTTAATAAAAATTCCCCAAGATATGAATATATGCTCTGTGAGGGCAGGGGCTTATTCTGTTTGGTTTATTGTTGTATTCTAAGGGCCTGGCACACAGTAAGCCTCCTATAAATATTTGTTGAATTAATAGGAATTCCAGATTTAGCAAATAAAAATATAGAATATCCAGTTAAATTTGAATTTTGGCTAAACAACAAATAATTTTTTAGTATAAAAACCAACCAAACCAAACCTGTTGCCATCGAGTTGGTTCTGACTCATAGCTACCCTATAGTATAAGTATGCCCCAAATATTGGCCATTGTATTCATCTCCTACAGCTGCTGTAACAAGATACCATAAAGTGGATATTTTGACTTAAAACAATGAAATTTATTCTTTCATAGTTCTGGATGCCAGCAGTTCAAAATCATGATGTTGGTAGGGTTGGTTCCTTCTGGAGCTCTGAGGGAAAAGCTGTGTCTCTCATAGCTCTGGTGGCTGCTGGCAATTTCTGGAGTTCCTTGGCTTGTAGGTGTATAACTCCAATCTGTGACTCTGTCTTTGCATTGCTTTCTACTCTATGTCTCCACCTCAAAAATATTTCTCTCCATTTCTCTTATAAGAACACCTGCCATTGAATTTAGGGCCCATTCTAAATCAGGGTCATTTCATCTCGAGATTCTTAACTTAGTTACATTTCCAAGGACCCTTTTTCCAAATAAGGTCACATTCACAGCTTTCGGGGGTTAGAACTTGAACATACTTTTTAGGGATCATTATTCAACCTACTACGTTGTTATTTTATCTAGAAATCTTATAAATTAATGAATTATTAACTTGGTATAAGTTTGAACTACCTAATATTTGTTAAATATTAGTCGCCATTACCTAGATGAAAACCAATCTTTTCTCAGAATAGGCACTCAAATGCTTGACAACTAAATTTAAAAATAAATATTTTCTCTGCTCTCAAGCCTCTATCCAGGTCTATTTGAGGGTCTATTGCAAGTGTGAAATTAATTTAACATGAGGATTGTCAGACCAGGCATCAATGGCTATGCAAAACTATAATTCAGGAACAAAACACTGAAGGGTAATGACCCAGGAATAGCATATTTAATTAATTGTAATTGTCAGGACTGAAGTCTTTTCAGGTGAGGATAATTGACTAGTGATATCGACATTATTTAAATGGTGTGATACAGAAGGGAGAACACTGAGCTGGGAGTTTGGAGATACGGGTGGTGGCCTCTCATTGTCCATTAACCTTTCTGGCCCTCTATTTCCTTATCTATAAAGTAATGGTGTTTGATTTGTGAATTTCTAAAATACTTTAAAGCTAAAACTTCCTTTGCTTTATGTTGAAAATATACATTTCTTAGATGGTAAGGAACTTGCTAAAATGATGTTGCATATTTTGCCACTCTTGGAAAAATGTGTGGGGAGTTCTTGGTAAGTACAAACTTAAACATTGGTTTGACTAATTATGCTTTAAACTTCGTTTTTACTGAAAAATGAGATACTTATTCACTCAACCAAAATTTATTGAGGAACTGCTTCAGATAAGGGCTTTGTTAGTTTTTGGAGACACCAAATGACTATGAGATTATTGCTGCCTTTCAAGGAACTCATTGCTTGGTCTTAGGAGACAGACATAACCAAACACAAGTCCAGTAAGAGTTGTTACCACCACTCAACTGCCAGTTTGCTGTACTGTGGTGGCTTTTGTGTTGCTATGATGTTGAAAGCTATGCCACCAGTATTTCAAATACCAGCAGGGTCACCCATGGCGGACACATTTCAGTGAAGTTCCAGATAAAAACAGACTAGGAGGAAAAGTCTGACAATCTACTTCTGAAAATTAACCAATGACAACCCTATGGATCACAACAGAATATTGTCTGATATCATGCTGGAAGATGAGTTCCTAAATTGGAAGGCACTCAAAATACACAGTGGCAGCAACAATAGACTTAAACATATTGTGAAGATGACGCAGGACCAGGCAACGTGTTGTTCTGATGTATATGGTGTTGCCATCAGTCAGAATTGATGCAATGGCAAATAACAGCAACAACAATAATAACAAAGAGATGTTATGATAGAAGTAAGTACCAGGTAGTGCGAAGGCAGAAAAGAGCAAGAAATAAGTGTCTTCTTTTAGCAAAGGTAGAAGTGAGGGTAAGGGTAATTAGGAAAGATCTCATAGTAAAGATATGTCTTGTAGAAAGAGCAGTAGCCACAGTAGCTGTCTATGTATGACTTTGTATGAATTGTTTCTTTCAGTGCCAGTTTTCTAATTCTCGAAATGGAGCTAAATACCTGCCTCCAAGCATGCTGGGTAAGGTTGATGTATGTGCAAATATCCAACATACTGTGCTCAGTATGAGTTTCTGAATCAGAGCCAATTTTTCAGAAAACAGACTGAAATGATTGGTAATTTTTAAAAGACTTTAGTGCAAGAAAGGTCCCTGGGTGGTGCAAATGTTTTGCACTTGACTACTAACCTATAGGTTGGCGATTTGAAACTACCCAGCCACTATGTGGAAGAAAGTCCTGGTGACCCTCTTCCATTGAAGACAACAGCCAGGAAAACCCTGTGGAGCTCAGTTCTACTCTGTAACACAATCGATGCAACAACAACAGGTTTGGTTTGGTTTCTCGGTTAGTACAAAAAGTTATTGGGGAATCAGTGCCAGTCCGTGTTAGAAATTTCAACCACTTTCAGCAAATTGAGAAAAATAAGAATAATGTTACATAGTTATGTTAATGTAAGGTTACTTTCTCTTTTTTTTGGTAGCCATTTCTTTTATTCTGAGATCCTGTCTTGTTCTTTGTTTCTCTCTAGTTCTTTGGTTGAAGTAGATGAAATAGAGGTAGTTGTTTGGCTGGTTTTAAAAATAATACTCACTTTACAAAATAAGAAGTTGGCAAATCTATGCCTCTCTTTTCATCTTTTTTAATTTAATATATTTTTTGAAAATTTACTAAAATCTTAAATTATGGAAACCACTAAATAAAAATATTTTCTTTATGATAAATGGGGTTCTACACAATTCTACCTTCACTTAAATAAAAGCAAATTCTTATTTTTAAGGTATATCCAACATTCTCTGACATTCAAAATGCCGTACATTTGTGAGGAACATCATTAATGATTTAAAATTTTAATACAAATATAGTTCTATAAATGTATAATTCTTGAAAGTTCAGCATTCATTCATTTATTCATTCTCTCACTCAACAACTATTGAGCACCTACTGTGTTTGGCACTATCCTAGGTGATAGATCCTGTTATAAACATAAAAGACCAGGTATCTGCCCAGTGGAAGGAGATAAACAATTAACAAATTATGTTTAATAATACTATTCTATCAAGTTAACTGCACAGAAGTACTCAGGCAAAGAATGACTTAACCTAGCTCTTATAATTCTAATGCTCTCTCCTTAAACTACTCACAGAGCTTTGAAACTCGATCAGCTTACTGATGAAACTATGAAAGGCTAGTTACATAAGAATAAGACTGCTTTTGTTTGGGATCTCCAGCATCAGACAGACTCATATTTGAGTCCTGGAAATGATACTTACTAGATGTCTGATTTTGGAAAGTCTGAACCTCACTTTTCTTTGTCTGTAAAATGGAGATGAGAGAACCCTTTAAGGTGATGATTAAATGAGATAACATAGGTGAAGTACAACTTGGTTAGTGCTCAATAAATGTTAGCTAGTATTGTCATTATCAT
Organism: Dugong dugon; assembly: GCA_030035585.1. Taxonomy (NCBI): domain Eukaryota; kingdom Metazoa; phylum Chordata; class Mammalia; order Sirenia; family Dugongidae; genus Dugong; species Dugong dugon. The sequence goes on from CM057462.1 coordinate 100,207,379, forward strand.
TAAAAGCTAGTCTATTTTTAAAAATTTTTTCCCATACAAAAATTTATACATACAATATGTAATTCTGATTGCTCTCCCCATACAGTGACAGCACACTCCTCCTTTCCACCCGATTCCCATGTCCATTCAACCAGCTCCTAACCCTCTCTGCCTTCCCATCTCACTTCTGGACAGAAGCTACCTGTTTAGTCTTTTGTACCTACTTGAGCTAAGAGGCACACTCCTCATGAGTATTACCTTATGTCTCGCAGTCCAGTCCAATCCCTGTCTGAAGAGTTGGCCTTGGAAATTATTTTAGTTCTGGGCTGACAGAGAAACCAGGGGCCATGCTTTCTGGAGGTCCTCCAGTCTCAATCAGACCATTAAGTCTGGTCTTCTTACTAGAATTTGAGTTCTGCACCCCAGCTTTCTCCTGCTCCATCCGGGACTCTCCGTTGTATTCCCTGTCAGGGCGGTCATTCGTGGTAGATGGGCACCATCTAGTTCTTCTGGTCTCAGGTTGATGAAGTCTCTGGTTTATGTGGCCCTTTCTGTCTCTTGGGCTACTATTTTCCTTGTGTCTTTGGTGTTCTTCATTCTCCTTTACTCCAGGTAGTTGGGACCAATCAATGCATCTTAGATGGCCGCTTGCAAGCTTTTAAGACCCCAGACACCACTCACCAAAGTAGGATGCAGAACATTTTCTTAATATGCTTTGTTGACCTAGATGTCCCCTGAAAGCATGGCCCCCAGATCCCTACCTCTGCTACTGTGTCCCTCAAAGTGTTGATTGTATTCAGGAAACTTCTTAGCTTTGGTTTAGTCCAGTTGTGCTGACTTCTCCTGTAGTGTGTACTGTCCTTCCCTTCACCTAAGATAATTCTTATCTACTATCTAGTTGGTGAATAACCCTCACCCTCCCTCCCGACCCGTGTAACCATCAAAGAATGTTTTCTTCTGTGTTTAATCCTTTTCTTGAGTTCTTATAATCATGGTCTTATACAATATTTGTCCTTCTGTGACTGACCAAATTCACTCAGCATAATGACTTCCAGCTTCCTCCATGTTATGTTTCAGGGCTTCATCGTTGTTCTTTATCGTTGTGTAGTATTCCATTGTGTGAATATACCATAATTTGTTTATCCATTTGTCTATTGATGTGCACCTAGGTTGTTTCCATCTTTTTGCTATTGTGAACTGTGCTGCAACGAACATGGGTGTGCATATATCTAATCGTGTGACGGCTCTTAGTTCTCTAGGATATATTCCAAGGAGTAAGATAGCTAGATTGTGTGGCACTTCTGTTTCTGGCTTTTTAAGGAAGCTCCAAATCGATTTCCAAAGTGGTTGTACCATTTTACATTCCCACCAACAATGTGTAAGTGTTCCAGTCTCTCCACAACCTCTCCAGCATTTATTATTTTGTGTTTTTTGGATTAATGCTAGCCTTGTTGGGGTGAGATGATATCTCATTGTAGTTTTGATCTGTATTTCTCTAGTGGCTAATGATCGTGAGCATTTCTTCATGAGTCTGTTAGTGGCCTGAATATCTTCTTTGGCGAAGTGCCTGTTCATATACTTTGCCCAATTTTTAACTGGGTTATTTTTTTTTGTTGTTGTGAGATTTTGCAGTATCTTGCAGATTTTAGAGATTAGACGCTGGTCTGATTTGTCATAGCCAATTTTTTTTTCCCAGTCTGTAGGTTGTCCTTTTACTCTTTTGGTGAAGTCTTTTGATGAGCATAAGTGTTTGATTTTTAGGAGCTCCCAGTTATCTGGTCTCTCTTCTGGTGCTTGTGCATTGTTACTTATGGTTTGTATTGTGTTTATGCCACGTATTAGGGCTCCTAAGCTAGTCTGTTTTTATTGATGTCTAGGAACAAGGAAGGTAGTGTGAGTGTCTTAGATGGCATCATGAGAAGGAAGCTCTGGGAGCTTCTCTTTCAAACTACTTACTGGTTGCTGACTCATAAGAGAATTTTGTGACTGCCAAATTTTTAGGATGTCTATTTTGACTTTACACTAATGCATAGATCAAATGAAGTCCAATGAACTTCACTTTGGTTATCTGATAACTCAAAGGAGACTGTATAAAAATCACAGCCAGTACTGTTAACTGATAACTCAAAGGAGACTATAAAAATCACAGCCAGTACTGTTAACTGATAACTCAAAGGAGACTATAAAAATCACAGCCAGTACTGTTAACTGAGTAGCATGTTTACCTCTCAGCAGTGCACCTTATACTTGTGTGACGTTACTGTCACTCTGTTACTATGGTTACCTGTGGACTCTGGACAAGGAGCTATATAGTACATATGAAGCTGCAGTTGATGTAAATGACTAAAATTATCTGAAAAAAAGAAAAAAAGAAACAAATACTGTATGTGTTTTATTTTTCCATGTTGTAGTCCTCACTTCTAATTTATATGTAAAACCAAAACATTGAATTTCTTATTCATTTAGTATATTTGATGAATATTTTAGAATGTATACTATGGGCCAGGCTTTCATTGAAAACGATAGATTTTTCTGACAAATAGGGTATATCTGATGCCTTTAAAACTTGGAAGTCACAAGTAACCTAGTTTACCTTACATGTCATCCTTCGTAAGATGTTCTGAGGAAATTCTAAAGCTCCACTTGAATTCTTAGAGAAGCAGCATGAGGTAGTTGTTAAGGAAAAAGTTGGGTTTTTGGATTCAGCTAGAACTCTGTCCAAATCCCACTTCTGTTACTATTAGCTGTGTAAACTACCTCTCTGAACTTCACTTTCCTCATTGGTAAAATGGGGAGGATGCTATCTAGTGTGCGTGATTGTATAAAATAATGTAGGTAAAACACCAGCTGTTCAGTAGAGATTAAGAAGTATTCATTTTCTGTTAGCTTTTCTTGACACTACAAGAAAGACTTTTCAAGTGTAGATATAGATGTGCTTGATTTTTTTATCCATTCATTTGTTCATTAATTTAAAAAACAGCTATTGAGTAACCCCAGGAAGTATGGACATTTGGATGGCAGCACTGCAAACAGACCTACTATGCGCAAGCCCAAGTAGTGACTCTCATCAGGACTGACCAGATCTTCAGAAGTTGTGAAAGCAATATCGTCCATTCCAGCCAAACAGGATCTGGGCATTGTACTCCCTACAAACAATGGGAAAATTTAGAGCAACTGGCATTTTTATTGTAGGCAAGGCTGAATGATCAGGCATGCTTGTACAAAAATATAGGGATGCATTAAAGTGATTTATCCTCTGCCTATGATTCTTCAATGCTTTAAAAAAAATGTTATGTATAACATTTGTATAGCAAGTTTTTATACAGCAGAGGTCGAAAGATAGTAAAATGAATTTTGAGATGATTGGTTAAGCAGGGAACTGAGACTACAGCCTGAGTGACTGATGAATTTTGATTGTTAGATGTATGAATAACAAAAAGTGTGTTTGTGTGTGTGCATGTGTGCTTATATATACGTGGAAGGGGATATATTCCACAAACATTGCAAGGATGTAGAGGTATTTTTCTCTTACTGATTAAGAGAGAGCAGGACAAACCCTGGGAAGAGGAGTCAGTAGTCATGTGAAAGTTTTTTTTCTTTCTTTCTTTTTTTGTTATTGAAAACATAACACCAATTCAGTAATTTCCACATGTACAATTCAGTGCCATTGGTCATGTGGAAGTCTAAAAAAACTAAATATTGTGTACCTGTAGGAAGAAGTCAATGTCCTGCCCTCTGTTTCTGGAGAAAAAGAGACTTTGACCTAATTTTACAATTGTGGTGCATGACCCTGGATATGGTCAAAAAAGAAAATGTTTCTATTTAGTCTTGCTATTCTGGGGATTGTGCTAAGTGCTAGGAATACAAAAATGATAAGAGCATTGCTCTACCCTCAATGGATTTAGAGTGTGCTGAGTGGTGGTAGAGGGGTGGGGTATAGATACCTTAACAAATAAATACGACAAGCTCATAAATAGTGTGATCAATGTCTGTATATGCTAATGTGTATGCGTTAATATGGGAGTGGTCACTTCTTCCTTGGTTTATCAGTCAAGATTCAGTTAGAAAAACAAAAAACTGCTCCATATACTCCATGTTTGAAAAGTTAATTCAAGCAATTAGAGGCTTTATAGCCTTGGAAGAACGGGGAGATTGTAGCTCATTAAAGCTGCCACTGATGATCTCAGTCCAAGTCACTAAAGTACATGGTTTTTTGGAGCTCACTGGAAGCCATTAAAATTTTGAATCCCTGGGAAGCTTTTATCAACTACCCTACCCTGTAGCAGTGAAGTAGGTGGTTCTCAAGAGCGAGCTAGGAACCTGTTGTGAGTCTTAGATCTGCTGAAGTGTCTGGCTGCAGATGCTTTCAGAGAATAACAGCTTTTTCTTCTATTCCACTTTCCAAATTTTATATGAGGGCTTTGCATTGGCAGGTACCAACCCAGAACTATACGGAGAAGAGGATTTTGAGGAATGTAGTTCCATGCTTATGTTCAATGCAATAAAAATAAATAAATAAATAAAGATGAGCAAATAATAACAGTCTATTAATAATAAACCAGTTGCCATCAGGTAGATTCCAACTCATGAGAACCCCATGTGTTACAGAGTAGAACAGCTCCATAGAGTTTTTTTGGCTGTAATTAAATTTGAGGATGATTGGTTAAGTGGGGAACTGAGCCTACAGCCTGAGCGACTGACAAATTATGATTGTTAAATATACAAATAACAAAAAGGGTGTTTGTGTGCATGTGTGCTTGTATATATGTATATATATGTTTCATTCTGTTGTACACAGGGTTACTATGAGTTGGAATTGAATCGACGGCACCTACCAACAAAAACAACAGTTTTTACAGAAACAGACAACTAGGACTTCCTTATGCAGAGAGGCTGGATGGATTCAAACTGCCAAACAAGTATATTAAAAAATGTTGTTGTTAGGTGTTGTCCAGTTGGTTCTGACTCATAGAGACACTGTGTACAACAGAATGAAACTGCCCTGTGCTGTGCCATCCTCACAATTGTTGCTGTGTTTGAGCCTATTGTTGCAGCCACTGTGTCATTCCAACTTGTTAAAGGTCTTCCTTTTTTTTGCTGACCCTCTACTTTACCAAACATGATGTCTTCCTCCAGGGATTGGTCCCTCCTGATAACATGTCCACAGTACGTGAGACAAAGTCTCGCCATCTTCTCTTCTAAGGAGAATTCTGGCTGTACTTCTTCCAGGACAAATTTATTCATTCCTCTGGCAGTCCATGGTATATTCAATATTCTTTGCCAACACTATAATTCAACTACATCTATTCTTCTTCTGTCTTCTTTATTCATTGTCCAGGTTTTGAATGCATATGAAGTGATTAAAAATACCATGGCTTGTGTCAGGTGCACCTTAGTCCTCAAAATAACAGCTCTGCTTTTTAACACTTTAAAGGAGTCTTTTGTAGCAAATTTGCCCAATGCACTATGTCATTTGATTTCTCGACTGCTGCTTCCATGGGCATTGATTGTGTATCCAAGTAAAATGAAATTCTTGACAACTTGATTATTTTCTCCATTTATCATGATGTTGTTTATTGGCCCAGTTGTGAAGATTTTTGTTTTATGTTGAAGTGTAATCCATACATAGACAGGAAACTGTCAGAAATTTAAGCTGGATTCAGAAGAGGACATGGAATGAGGGATATCATTGCCGATTTCAGATGGATCTTGACCGAAAGCAGAGAATACCATAAAGATGTTTATCTACGTTTTATTGACTATGCAAAGGCATTTGACTGTATGGACAGTAACAAATTATGGATAACATTGCGAAGAATCGTAGTTCTGGAACACCAAGAGGCAGTAGTTCCAACAGAACAAGGGAATACTGTGTGCTTTAAAATCAAGAAAGATGTGTGTCAGGGTTATACCCTTTTACCATACTTATTCAATCTGTATGCTGAGCAAATAATCTGAGAAGCCGGACTATATGAAGAAGAATGGGGCATTAGGATTGGAGGAAGACTCATTAACAACCTACGATATGCAGATGACAGAACCTTCCTTGCTGAAAGTGAAGAGGACTTGAAGCACTTACTTATGAAGGTCAAAGACTATAGCCTTCAGTATGGATTACACCTCAACATAAAGAAAACAAAAATCCTCACAACTGGAACAATGAACGACATTATGATAAACAGAGAAAAAGTTGAAATTTTCAAAGATTTCATTTTACTTGGATCCACAATCAACACCCATGGAAGCAGCAGTCAAGAAATCAAAGGACCTTTTGCACTGGGCAAATCTGCTGCAAAAGATCTCTTTAAGTGTTCAAAAGCAATGATGTCACTTTGAGAATTAAAGGTCGCCTGACCCAAGCCATGGTATTTTCAACCAATTCATATGCATGCGAAAGCTGGATGATGAATAATAAAGACTGAAGAAGAATCGATACATTTGAATTATGGTGTTGGTGAAGAATACAAAATATACCATGAACTGCTAGAAAAATGAACAAATCTGCGTTGGAAAAAGTACAGCCAGAATGTTCCTTAGAAGAGAGGATGGTGAGACTTCACCTCACGTACTTTGGACATATTATTGGGAGGGACCAGTCCCTGGAGAAGGACATCATGCTTGGTAAAGTAGAGGATCAGCAAAAAAGAAAGGAAGAGCCTCAAGGAGATGGATTGACATAGTGGCTGCAACAATGGGCTCAAACATAGCAATGATTGTGAAGATGATGCAGGACTGGTCAGTGTTTCATTCTGTTGTACACAGGGTTGCTATCACCTGGAACTGACTCCACGGTACCTAACAACAACACCAACAATCCATACTGAAGGCTCTAGTCTTTGATCTTCATCAGTAAGTGCTTCAAGTCCTTTTTGCTTTCACCAAGCAAGGTTGTGTCATCTGCATATTGTAGGTTGTCAGTGAATCTTCCTCCAGTCTTGATGGACCCGTTGCTGTCAAGTCAATTCTAACTCATATAGGACAGAGTAGAACTGCACCATAGGGCTTCCAAGGCTGTAAATCTTTATGCAAGCAGACTGACACATTTTTCTCCCATGTAGTAGCTGGTGGATTCAAACCACTGACTTTTCCGTTAGCAGCCAAGCACTTAATCACTGTGCCACCAAGGCTTCTTATGGAAGAAGATAGAAAATATGAATTAAAAGTTAAGATACCTGGAGGATAGAAGGAGAAATTCAGCAGAATACAGATAACATACTCAAATTGAGTAACTGGGTTTAGGAAACAGTCTATTTATAAAATATGGTGCAGTGAAGCCATGAGATTCGGAAGTTGAGGAGGGCTGTGGATAGAGTGGAGTTAAGTATGGACAGAACTTTGGAGTGAGGTTGTTTCATAGGCCATCCATGTAAATGCTGAAATTCACTGTGAATTGAGGATGAAAGACTTTGAGAAGAAGAATAAGGAAAACAAACAAAGAATGGGAGAGAGAGCCCAATGGTTGAGAATTTTGTCTTCAACCGAGTTCTTGAAGATGACATAAAGAAGGGACATATCTGGACAAAACTGGATTGACTATTTTTGATTCAAGGTGCCTGAGCAGACTGAGTTCCAAGTAGTGTCAGAGGCCTGATGAGGTAGCCTCATAGATATTTCATGTTGGCTTATAATTCTATAGAATTGTAGCCCATATACAAATCAAATTCCTAGACTTAGGAAAAAAATAACTTTTACCCTCAAACAATGTAAGTGTTAACTATAGTGGGGAGAGTTATAAAAAACAACTTCTTAACCCTAGGACTGGTGTAAAATGTATCTCTTGGATAGGATGTCTTTGTGCAAAGCACAACATGAACACTTATTCGTAGAGGCTTTATCTGTCTACATAGATCTTAATAGGTTTGGGAATTGAGTAACTTTGCTTTGAGGAAGAAGCAGAGCAGCTGAGATGAACTACAGGACGTTAATAACATCTCCCCAATCCTTATTCCTACTCCTGGACTTTCTTACCACAACAACTTCTTCTCTTAAAAATGTTAAAAACACACTGTTTTATCACAGAGTAATTGCATAACTTCTAAGATTTAGGCATGATTGTAAAATAGTCTGTTTAACATCTGAGAATTGTTGTCACCTCTCTGGCTTCATTCCTTCCCAATCTATGAAAACTATCAGCTTTTATGTTTTTCCCAAGTAGAGCAGGGATTTCTCAGATCTCATTTCTGACTCATAGGCTTGTTCAACTACCTCATGTTGGCCAATTTAATTCATTTCCTGCACTAGGTCTCCTTGATGTCTTCTATTTTTAACAATGCCAGAAGAGGTAACTCTAACATGGTGTGCTAAAAATGAACACCTGTTCCTGGTTACCGGCAACGTTTATTTCTATGACACTCATCTTCTATCTCTTCACCAGTAATGTGTGTCCTTGCTCACCACTGCCTAAGTTTCTGACACCAGTGAGCTGCCATCTGGTACCAATGAAGGTCTTTGAATTTTTCACTCATTTTTATTGTAGTTGTTTGCCTTAGGGTGCAAGCATTAATCCTGGGTGTTTAGTTCTAAGGAGAATCTGACATGGTGGTATCTAAATCATCCCTGCTGTTCCACCTTACCTACTTGTCTGTGAATCTAAATAGTGTGCCCTGACTCTTTTTCCTTAGGATGAGTTCTTCCCCTGGAGCTTCGTTAGCATCTTCTATAAATAGTTCTGTAGTGTCCAGTCTCAAGTAAGGACCTCTGATGCATCAAATTAAAAACAAGCAAACAAACAAACAACAACAACAACAAAACAGACCTTAAAAGAAAGAAAACTGAATGAAATTAAGGTGGAAAGTATGTAAGTATACTTACTTCAAGGTGGAGACAGACGTGGAGGAGAGAGTTGGCAAAGGGCAAAGGTTTTGAAAGCCACTAATGTTGAGCTTAATCCAAGGAATAATTTCTTTCACCTACCCTGAATTTATAACTTAATAACCTTCACTTAAACGAATAGAAGAACTGAAAAACTGACCTTAAATGTTCCCTTATTATAGTTAATGGTTTCCCTTGGTGACACAAATGGTTTACACTCAACTACTAATAAAAAAGTTTGGTTGTTTGCACCCACCCAGTGGTGCTATGGAAGATAGGCTTGGTGATCTGCTTCCATATAGATTACAGAAAAGAAAGCCCTATGGAGCAGTTCTACTCTGCAACACATGGGGTCACCATGAGTCAGAATCAACTTGACATCAACAGTTTCATTTTTTGGATTATAGTTAATAATATAGATGATCTGGCTCCTCACTAGCTCTCTGACTTCATTTCCTTTCGCTGGCCTCCTGGTTCACATTTATTCTGTTCCAGGCGGACTGGCCTACTTGCTGTACCTCAAACACACCAAATGTGCTCTTTCCTCAAGGCCTTTGCACTTAATTCTTTATTTCCACCAGTTTGCTATACAAATATCATCTTCTCAGGGAAGCCTTCTCCAACCACTCTACATAAAATATTGCTGCTGTTAGCTGCTGTCAAGGCAGCTCATGCTGACCCTATGCACAGTGGGATTGGACCATTGTGATCCATAGGGTTTTCATTGGCTGTTTTTTGAAAGTAGATTGCCAGGCCTTTCTTCCTAGTCCAATTTAGTCTGGAAGCTCCACTGAAACTTGTTTAGCATCATAGGAACACACAAGCCTCCACTGACAGATGGGTGGTGGCTGTGCTAATGTGCATTGGCTAGGAATTGAAACTGGGTCTCCTGCAAGGAAGTGAACCATCACTGTTCACCTACATAAAATAATACCCCTTTACTCTCCACCCCCCTCTGGAGGGTAGCTGTGTAGTATATGTCATTTGTGACTGTCCCAAGTCTTTTGCATACTCTCTCCTCATTTTCATAGGTTCCTTTATTGTGAATACAATGTAGACTCCTTTTTTTTTTTTTTAATTTTGAATTAAGGAGGGGAAAAAACAATATCTAGAGTCCCCAGCCTCTCTTGCCAATGGATTGCAGATACCACCATTTAGATGGAAGGCTTTGAATTAGAAGGCGTTGTGTGACAATCAGGCTGGGCATGGGCATTCATTTTGCTAATGCAAGTAGCAGCAGGGGCATCGGCTTCTGGGTTGGCAGGAGCAAAGGCAACTTTTGTGACTGCAGCAAACGCAGCAAGGTACAAAGGTCAGTAGCAGCAACAGCAGCAGCAGTTCCCTCTCAGGCCAGTTTTGTGATATAGTTCTGGGGGTTGTACTATGAATTTTCTAGGAATGCTTAATAAATCCCTTCCTGCTGAAACAAGAATGAGTTCTATTGTCTGCATTTAAGACTCCCACTGATAAAACATGCATTTATTTTTTCTCATGGTATCCTATTATCTATTTATGTATGTTGTTTCTTTATTGTCTATCCACCAGAATTATTTCCAATATCTAGAACAGCACCTGGTCCATGGTAGGTAATCAATAAATATTTGATGACTAGAAAAATGAGCTAAGCATGTCAGATTCTCTTTTGGTTTCTAGATATTTTAGCCATTTGTATTGGTTATCTTGCTGCATAATTACTCCAAAAGTTTAGTGGCTTAAAACAACAAACATTTATTATCTCTAACTTTCTTTGGATCAGGAATCTGGGAGTAGCTTAGCCAGGTGGTTCTGGCTCAGGGTCTCTTGTGAGACCACAGTCTGAACATTAGTATGGGTTTCAGTCATTGGTAGGCTTCACTGGAGGATATTTTACAAAGAGGGCTCACTCACACTGTTGTTGTCATGAGACATCAGTTCCTTGCCATGTGAGTCTCTCTATAGGTTGCTTATGTGTCCTCATGACATAGATGCTGGCTTTCCCAAAGCAAGTGGCGAGAGAGCGAGAAAGAGAGAGAACCACAATGCCTTTTAAGATCTAGTCTCAGAAGTCCAACACTACTATGTCTTCCATATTCTATTCATTAGAATCCCCAAATACTGCCCCTACTCAAGGGGAGGGAAATTACGGTCAACGTTTTAAAGGAAGGGGTGTCAAAGAGTTTCTGGACATATTTTAAAACCAGCACATCACTAAAGCATGGAGTGAAAAGGCTCCAGGGTTATTTCCCATCTCTTTCTTGGATTGCCACCAAATGTCTCTTCATCTCTTTTTCTTTAGTTAGTGTACATCAATACCATTTGGAGAAGCAATATGCCCAGCTTAAGTACCACATTTTCTGCCTCTTTGAGATTTGATTTGACCATGTGATTAAGTTCTGGTAGGCTGCTGACAGGAGCTGTGGTGGTGTAGTGGTTATAGTGCTTGACCAATGTCTTATTAGGCTGGGTTCTCTAGAGAAGCAAAACCAGTAAAGTGTATAAATATATATATAGAGAGAGATTATATCAAGGAAACAGCTCACATGATTGTAGAGGCTAGAACGTCACAAGTCCGTGGATCAGGGTAGAGGCCTCTCCCAAGTCACACAGCTGCAGAAGCTGGCAAGCTCAAGATCGGAAGGTTGGAGAGTAGGGCTCCCACTCACAGGCTGTGCAGATTGATGAATCCCAGGTTCAGCAGATAAGCTGACAGCCCAAGTCCCAAGAATGGGAGATGAGATGACAGGAAGCAGCCACAGGATCCAGAGAGAGCAAGAAGCCAGAATGTCTGCTTATATGCAGATGCGGGCCACACCCCCAAGGAGACTCCCTTTCATCTGATTGGCTATTCACGGTATATTCAATCATGGGAGTGATTACATTAAAATACGGAGAATCATGGCCCAGCCAAGCTGACACACAATGTTAACCATCACAACTGATAATCTAAAGGTTGGCAATTCCAACCCACCAGCCACTCCTCAGGAGAAAAATATTGCAGTCTGCTTCTGTAAAGATTACAGCCTTGCAAACCCTATGGGGCAGTTCTGCTCTGTCCTATAGGGGCGCTATGAGTTGGAATCGACTCGACAGCATTGAGTTTTTTGTTTGTTTAGGCTGCTGACTCAGTGGGCAGTGCACTCATCTTACCCTTCGCCATTTCCTCCTTCCTGCTCTTTGAAATGTGAGTGTGATGATGAGTGTTCCAGTAGACACCCTAGACCATGAGAAATCTTGAGAATGAAATATGTGCATCAAGAATAGCAAAGCGCAGAGATGATGATGATGATAAGAGAGGAGTGTGAGAGAGAACCTTTTCTATCTTGTTTAAACCAATGTTACTTTGGGTTTTTTGTTGTTTACAGTGAAACTAATTCTAACCTATACAACTATCTTTGGGCAAGTGATTCAAACTGTTTTTTTGTCGACTCTCTTCTCTTGGGAAATTGGCCACAATAACTCACTGGCAGAACTTAAACAAAAAGCCGTTGGTCCTGAACCCTGGTCCACGGCTACTTCTACCCTATCTCATAGATTCTGTGGATAAATGGGGAAGAAGTTCTTCTGTAGTCAGCCTGGAAAAGCTAGGAATGACTAAAGTTTTCTTTCATTTCTTTAGATATCAGGGACTTTGTATTGTAACGAACTTGAGAGAGGCTCATGAATGCTTCACTAATTTTGGTTTTAAGTTAGATAAACATATCTCAGTACATTGTTCAGCAGACATATTACTTGTTTTATTTTCACCTGTCTGACTGCCTACTGAGTTCAACCTTTCATTCTTTGCTCTGTAACTCACTCAGACTTTCTGATATCCTTTGTACTCAAACTTATCTCTTAAAGTCCTGTCTACACTCCAGAAAACTCCCTATAATGAAATAGTATATTTACATTTATTTTTTATGTGCCAAGTATCTTACAGTCATTACCTCTAACCTTTGCAACCATCTGGAACACTAGCACTATTATCATCTCCATTTTTAAACTTTAAGTCCTAAAGGGTCACTATAAGTCAGAATCTACTTGATGGCAATGGGTTTATAGTTGAACCACATTTAGTCTGTTATTCTGACTCTTACAGCTGAAAGCATCCAGACGAACAAGACCAGATGCTCCCACTATCTGCAAGGGAAATTAAGCACCAGAACTTTGCTCAAGGTTAAACAGTTCATTAAGTGACTGAACTTGAGTCCAAACCAATTTCTGAATGACCGCAGTGCCAGTGTTCTTTTGATTTCTCTTCTTCCTTATAATTTGCTGAAGTCTTGGTGGACACATTTAGTTATAGTAGAATGTACAAATATGGAATGAAAATTATAATATAATTGCCAAATTGGCTGGCTCCAGCATGCACAGAGTCTTGGGAATCCATCTGTCTACAGCATTTTTTCTTAATAGAATTTGTTGAAAACAGATAAGCAAATCCTTGCTAGTGTGAGCCATCAGCCAGGATATGGGAGTAATTTCATGAAATAGAATCTTATGTTATGTGGTTTTTTCCAGAGCCTGGTGTTTTCAGTGAAAACATTTAATTGTAAACTTTTAGATCTTGCCCACTTCTCATCCCATCTTCTCCTCAGGTCTGTTTAGATAGGCAGCAGGATCACTGGAAGCCACAGGAATGCAAAATGCAGTGACAGCTGAGAAGGTCAGGAAGAGAGAGGACGGAAGAAGAAGAGGTATGTTAAGAACATGCACTTTTGTTCCCACCTAGCACAATACATTTTTTCACATTAATATGTAATCTACTCCTCACATAACCTAATGAGCTAAATTTTGTGAATCACATTTTATAAATGGAGAAGCTGAATGAGAGTTTAAAGTTCTCAAAGTCATAGATACAGCTAGTGATCAAGTTAGAATTTAAATTCAGAGCTGTCTAATTTCAGTACTCATGCCTCTTGCAATATATCGTTTTGCCTCTTCATGACCACTAATGTTAAAAATAGCATATGTCTTTATCTTGTTTTATATTTTTTCATATATTTTCTCATTAAGCTCATAAAATAGTTATTATTATTTCTCTCAAGGATGAGTAAACAGGTTCAGAGAGGTTTAATAATTTTCCCCTTAGACTAGTGAACGATCTCCAAGCTCACAGCTAATAGTTGGAATATCTGATATTAAAAATCCCTTCATTTGTCTTCAAGTTTATTTCATTTTCTACCAAACTTTGTTGCTTCCTTGGAAATTAGTCTTTAAAAATTAATGCACAGTAAAAGTTATTAGTTTTCTATGATGGCTGTAACAAATTACCACAAACTTGGTGGCTTAAAACAACACACATTTATTCTCATATAGTTCTGGAGACCAGAAGTCTGAAATCAGTTTTACTGAGCTAAAGTCATCTGTTAGTAGGACATGTTCCTTCTGGAGATTCTAAGGGGAAAGTCCATTTCCTTTCCTTTTTCAACTTCTAGTGGATGCCTATATTCCTTTGGCTTGTGTTATCTTGCTCCATCTTCAAAGCATATCACTCCAATCTCTGTTTCCATTATCATACCACATTTCTTTCTTCTATAGTCAGATTTCCTTCTGCCTCCCTTTTGAAAGGACACTTGTGATAATCCAGGATAATCTCCCATCTCAAGAACCTTAATTTAATCACATCTTGAAGTCGTTTTTACTATATAAAGTAACATTCACAGGTTCCAGCATGGAGTGAAAAGGCTTTAGGGTTATTTCCCATCTCTTCTAGGCATGAATGTCATTGGGGGCCATTATTAAGCCTACTATACTCAACTCTGTCCTAAAAAAAAATCATTTAGGTTGATTAAACAGATATGCCTATTTCTTTCTTTACTTCTTCATTTATCTTGCTAATTCTATTATGCAATAAATTCAAATGAGGGCCTTGAAAAAGAATGATTTGAAAAGTTGGAAAAAAAGAATGGTTCAATGTCATAGAATTGTCAAATTAAAATAAAAACATTGCATCTGCTCTCAGAAAAAACTATGATTCAGAATCCATAGACATCCTCAAAGACTGTATATCAAATTTCTCCCTCAGGGGATGTTTACGAAATCTATTAACCAGCTACAAAGGTGATTGATTAGAGGAGCATGATTTTATTTGCTTCCCTTCTGTTAAGGAGAAAGATAAAAATGTAGGACGCTGGTGGGAGAGGAAGCAGAGCTGAGCTTGACTCTTCAAACTGTGTAATTGGTTCCCAGATGAGTGACAGCTGACTGTGAATCCAATTCATTTATATAGGAAAAACTCATTTCTAACCCTCCCGCCAGGGCCCATTTACTCAGATCTCATGCCCATGTGTCAGTAGCGTATTCTCTGAGCTTTAGCAGTCTCCTGTAAGGTTGTTTTTAGAGTGCTGTGAGACTCATCCAGGCAGAAGAAGAAGAGAGGGAGGGAAGTCGGGAGAGAAAGAGAGAATCTCATTGAGCCTGGGACTCTGATAACTGAACTCACCTTGAAACTTTCTACTTCTGTACTTCTTTATATGACATCATAACTCCCCTATAGTTGAACCAGGAGCCCTGGTATTACAGTGGTTAAGAGATCGGCTACTAACCAAGAGGTCGGCAGTTCAAATCTACCAGCTGCTCCTTGGAAACCCTATGGGGGAAGTTCTACTCTGTCCTAAAGGATCACTATGAGTCAGAATCTACTAGATGGCAATGTGTTTATAGTTGAACCACATTTAGTCTGTTATTCTGACACTTATAGCTGAAAGCATCCAGATGAACAAGACCAGATGCTCCCACTATCTGCAAGAAAACAACTCCCCTGTGATTTTGTACATATAATGCCTTTTCTATGACTGATATGGTTATTATATTGTATTAAGTTATCGTAATACTTTAAGTGTGGTACAGGGTTCATCTGAGGCCAGAGTGGAGAACTGAGGAAATCAGAGAGAAAACTCCAAGGGACAGTAAATTACGGGCATCAGCGCTTGGATGCCTTGCCTGCTGCCCCACCTTATAAGGAGAGTCTGATTTTTATTTTACTCTTAAGCAGAATGTCCATACAATTAAATGGCTGCTAAGTCACTGAGTGGTGTAAATGGTTAACACACTTGGGTGCTAACTGAAAGGTTGGAGGTTCAAGTCCACCCAGAGGTACCTGAGAAGAAAGGCTTGGTGATCTACTTCTGAAAAATCAGTTACTGAAAACCCTACAAAGCACAGTTCTACTCTGAAACACGTGGGGTTACCATGAGTTGGAATTGACTCGATGGCAGCTGCTTTGGTTTTTGGTTCGGTCATCCTTTGTCAAAGGTAAAGTATAAATTTATCTACAGACTACTGTGTACCCTTCAACTGTCCTATTTGTGACCTGCAAGAAGATGGAGTTGTCATATATCTTCTTTCTTCACCCATTTCAGTCCATGAAAAATCAATAGTTAATATAAAAGTCTCTGTCTTAGAATTATGACAAAACAAGACAAAATCAAACAAAGAGCATATTACAGAATAAAAGAGAATATGCCAAATATTGCTTTCTGGTTGCAACCTATCTTCCTAGTATCTATATGCTTAAAAAAAATACTGAAAAGAATAGAGGGAATGATATTGTACTTTTATTTTGGAGAAAAACAGAATGATTTTTTTAAATCATACTACCAAGTGCTTTTATTTACTTAAACCTTGACTCAAATTGTTTCTGAGCTTTTAAATATTCTCTGCTGTCATTTTGAAAACTGTCTATATTAAAATTTTTGTAATGAAATGTTTAAAATATTTCTAATAACCTCTCAACAAAAGCTTAAGAGTATTCAACCAGGTACCAGTATCAGATATTGGAGTATGATTTTCAAAATACTCATAATGTAAGACTTCTTCTATTAAAGCAATAAAAGTTACTGGATTTTGAAGACTGGAAAAAATTCATAAATTTATACTTAATAGAAGTTCATGCTTTGAAAGCGATAAAAGCATTCAACTTCTGAAGCTAAGATTATGCAAGGCCAAGGAAGAAGAACTTTTCCTAAACCTGCTGATTCTTCGCCTTTTCAAAGGCTCAAGAACATCAGACATTCAGGAGTCACGCATCACATTAAACCTCTGAGCAAAGCCAGAGGTCAGCTACCCTTTGCCTGGGCTTTGGTAATTGGGATCCCTTAAACTTTTTAAGCTGGAGAGTGATACAATTCTATTTTCTTTATAACAGGACTGCTTTGGTGGTTACCTTAGAGGGGAGATGAGACTGGAGCTACTGAGGAGATAGTTACCATAGTCCATAGAACGAAGACCTGAATTTAGGCCATGGCACTACAGATACAGATATGCAGGGAGGTAAAACTGAATGACCCCAAGTGAATACCAAAGGGATGAGGAGATTCAGATGGTGAGGAGGGTGAGGCAAGCTAGTTAGAATTATATTTACTATTAAACGCGATTGGCTTTAATGTCCAAGGTTCTCCTGTAACTAAAGAACAACGACCCAGGGCCGTGGGCTTGCAGCATCACTTTTGGCTTCCCAAAAGAGGCTACACTCTAAGCTTAAGGTTTGTTGTGGGTAAGATTAAGGTTCCGCTAAGCTTTGCTTCGTTTTTATTTATTTATTTATGTTTTTGCTTTTAGTACTCAGCTGTGTTCCAGAGAGTTGTGATGCTGAGATAAATGATTCTGACACTGTATCTCAGTGATATACACACTGAACAAAAATGAGTCCCGTCGCCTTCTGTTTCCAACTGTCAATAGGCTGAATTTTCTGGAGCTCATTTCAGGCACTCAACAAAGCCTAAAAATGATAATAAAATTTTCCTTGTAGAAGACTCTGTAAAGAGAAGCATCCAGTCTAATCAAAAGGGTTTTAGCTTTGAGGAGAAACATCTAAATAAAACTATAAAATCATAGAAGGAAGCATACTATAATTTACAGCCTGAAAAATTAAAACTTGATAAATACTACTAAGCTCGCGAGACAAAGTCTCCCAGCCTCCCTTCCAAGAAGCACTCTGGCTATATTTCCAAGAGAGACTTTTTCCCTTCTTCTGGCAGTCCGTGGAATATTCAGTATTCTTCGCCAACACCATAATTCAAAGGCATCAATTCTTCTTCGGTCTTCCTTATTCACTGTCTAACTTTTGTATGCATATGAGGTGATTGAAAATACAATGGCTTGGGTCAGGCACACCTTAGTCCTCAAAAAGACATCTACGCTTTTCAACACTCTAAAGAGGTCTTTTGCGGCATATTTCCCCAGTACAATATGTGGTTTGATTTATTGACTGCCGCTTCCATGGGTGTTGACTGTGGATACAAGTAAAATGAAATCCTTGACAACTTCAATATTTTCGCCATTTATCATGATGTTGCATTAGTTTAATTGCGAAAATTTTTGTTTTCTTTATGTTGAGGCGTAATCCATACTGAAGGTTGTAGTCTTTGATCTTCATCATAAGTGCTTCAAGTCCTCTTCATTTTCAGCAAGCAAGGTTGTGTCATCTGCATACCACAGGTTGTTAATGAGTCTTTCACCAATCCTGATGCCATGTTCTTCTTCATAGAGTCCTGTCTTTCAGCTTATTTGCTCAACATACAGATTGAATAAGTAAGGTGAAAGTATATGACCCTGACACACACCTTTCCTGATTTTAAACCAAGCAGTATCCCCCTGTTCTGTTTGAACAACTGCCTCTTGGGCTATGTACAGTTTCCTCATGAGGACATTTAAGTGTTCTGGAATTCCCATTCTTCCAAAGGTTATCCATAATTTGTTATGATCCACACAGTCGAATGCCTTTGCACAGTCAATAAAACATAGGTAAACATCCTTCTGGTATTCTCTGCTTTCAGCCAAGAACCATCTGACATCAGCAATGATATCCCTCATTGCAAGTCCTTTTCTGAACCCGGCTTGAATTTCTGGCAGTTCCTGTTGATGTACTGCTGCAACTGTTTTTGAATTATCTTCAGCAAAATTTTACTTGCATGTTATATTAATGATACTGTTTGATAATTTCTGCCTTCTGTTGGAACACTTTTCTTTGGAATGGACACAGATATGGATCTCTTCTAGTCAGTTGGCCAGGTAGCTCTCTTCTAAATTTCTTGGCAGAGATGAATGAGTGCTTCCAAATATTCAAGTATTCATTATAATACTTTGCTTTGTCTGCTCAAGCCGCCCTTTGAAATCTTCTCTTCAGCTCTTTTACTTTACCATTTCTTCCATTCACTTTAGCTACTTGACGTGCAAAAGCAAGTTTCAGAGTCTCTTCTGACATCCATTTTAGTCATTTCTTTCTTTCCTGTCTTTTTAATGATCTTTTGCTTTCTTCATGCATGATGTCCTTGATGTCATCCCACAACTCACGGGGCCTTTTATCATTAGTGTTCAATGCATCAAATCTATTCTTGAGATGGTCTCCAAATTCAGGTGAGATATACTCAAGGTTGCAGCACACAAGCCGCCACAGTACGAAAAACTGACTAATGCAAGGTGGGAAATATGGTAATACATACTATTTATTTATGTTGTTAACAATTGCTTTGAATAGCTTCTGTTTTCAGAGCATGTTGTTGTTAGGTGCTGTCTTGTCAGTTCCAACTCATAGTGACCCCGTGTACAACAGAACAAAACCCTGCCCAGTCCTGGGACATTCTCACAATCATTGCTGTGTTTGAGCCAATTGTTGGCAGCCACAGTGTCAATCCTTCTTGCTGAGGGTTTTCCTCTCTTTTTCTGTGACCCTCTACCTTACCAAGCCGGATGTCTTTCTCCAGGAACTGGTCCCTCCTGATATCCTGTCCAAAGTAAATAAGACAAAGTCTCTCCATCCTCCCTTCTAAGGAGCTTTCTGGCTGTCCTTCTTCCAAGACAGGTTTGTTTGTTCTTCTGGCAATCCATGGTATATTCAATATTCTTCACCAACACCATAATTGCAAAGCATAGCAGAAATAGAAAAGTTATCGCATTGATTAGCTAAAATCAAAAAATATATTCTTATCTGTGGCAGGTAAGGAAATAGTGAGGGGTAAGTAAATTGTTTTACTAAAAAATCAAAATGTATATTCGGTCTAAATTATGGGTTGTAAAGTGAAAAAGACTAATTTTTTTAATATGAATTTCTTTAAATCAACAATTTCAGTCATTGTTTACAACATAGCCAAGTGTCTTCAATTTCTAATGGGATTTTTTGAATTTCTTAAAAAAATAATTAAAGGAAAACCTATTTAATTTAAAAATTATACCAGATTACATTTGACGGTAACTGGGAGTAAAGGGATGCTACTGCAAAATCAAATACTGACTGTACTTTGAAATTCCAGAAGGGCTAGAGATTCGCTTGGGCAGAAATTGAAGATGAGGTTTGATGACCATGAGTTGGAATTGACTCGACAGCAATGGGTATCAACTGAGATACATTTTACAAAAAATTATACCATAGTTCAATGGAAAGGATACTCAGAGAACTGGGTTCAACATGCCTGCTTTGCCATTTTTTAACTGTCACCTTGGGCAAGTCATTTAATTTCTCTAAGCCTCAGATTTTGCACTCATAAAATAATCTGTAATTCCTACATAGCTTGCAAAATCGTCCTTCACATTAGAGAGACTGTAAACAAAGCACCCGGCATGACATGTGCATTCGAACAATGGTGGCTCTTCTTATTACATTGACATTACCATTTTAAGGTGAGGCGCAGGAATTAGAAAAATCATTTTGTAATCCTCAGATGGGTGATGCAATCTTTTTTTTTTCCCATGAATCATTGACATCTATTTTTTCTTAGGGATTTCAAAAAATATGCAAATGGACAAGATGCTTTAAGAATTAGTCTACCCCAAAGAATTCATATAAGAAAACATCAGAGTGCTAAACTTGTTACTTGATCATTATTAATAATAATGATCATTATTAATAATAACAATTCTCATAGAGCTTCAAATACACACGTAAGTACATAGCATAAAAATCTTACCAGTTGAGCATAATCGGTATTAAATTGATCTACTTTTAGGGCAAGATGAGAAAAATGTTACTCATTTTAAATGATACTTGATGCATCTTTTTCATGAACTTTCACTTACAAAAGTAAATTTGCCATGTATACAGATAATGGAATGAAACCACATGAATCATTAGAGTCAAGGACTAGGAGGTAAATATTCAGGGCATTGTTGCACATATTGGTCTGACCTCATTTGGTTATATTCCCTTAAGTGAATAGAGGCCTAATTGCCCAAAGGACTTCTTTTCTGTATGGAAATTGTCTATTAATTGGTTCATAAACCTCTTCTAGTGATTTACGTTCTTAAAGGAATATTTTTTCATAAGCATTGGACTTCTCTGTTGTCTATGTAAGTTTATTATATCCTCTTATGCTGGTTCAAACCCAGTTACATACTTACATTATTCTTTGTAACCATCAGCCGTGACCATTTGTTGTTGTTGTGTGCCACAGAGTCTATTCCAAATCACAGCGACCCTATATGACAGAGTAGAACTGCCCCATTGGATTTTCTAGGCTGTAATCCTTACAGGAGCAGAATGCCAGGTCTTTTCTCCTGATGAGCAGCTGGTGGGTTTGAACGGTCAACCTTTTAGTAAGCAGCTGAGAGCTTAACCATTGTGCCACCAGGGCTCCTTCTACAAACATTTATGTTACTGTAAATATGGCAAAATAGAATTACTTTTGTAAAAAAGAAAATGAGTATATTTTAGAAATAAAATAATGACTCTAGTTTTACATCTCTTTTTAAGAAAATAATGGCTCAAAGTTGGATAAATGCAGCACATATAAACAATGACTTGAGTCAGTTTTCTTACATGGGGTTGTATGGGGAAAAATACAGCATATCTACCAGTATCTACCAGAAGCTCAAGCCACATTCAAAAGATGACGTGGAATGAAGGACATCATTGCTGATGTCAGATGGAACTTGGCTGAAAGCAGGGAATTACAGAAAGATGTTTACCTGTGTTTTATTGACAATGCAAAGGCATTTGACTGTGTGGATCATAACAAATTATGGATAACATTGTGAAGAATGGGAGTTCCAGAACACTTAATTGTGCTCATGAGGAACCTGTGCATAGACCAAGAGGCAGTTGTTTGAACAGAACAAGGGGAGATACTGCATGGTTTAAAATCAGGAAAGGTATGAGTCAGGCTTATATCTTTCACCGTACTTATTCAATCTCTATGCTGAACAAATAATCCAAGAAGCTGGTCTACTTGAAGAAGAATGGGGCATCAGGATTGGAGGAAGACTCATTAACAACCTGTGATACGCAGATGATACAACCTTGCTTGCTGAAAATGAAGAGGACTTGAAACACTTATGAGGAAGATCAAAGACTACAGCCTTCAGTACGGATTACACCTCAACATAAAGAAAACAAAAATCCTCACAACTGGACCAATAAGCAACATCATGGTAAACAGAGAAAAGATTGAAGTTGTCAAGGATTTCATTTTACTTGGATCCACAATCAACGCCAATGGAAACGTCAGTCAAGACATCAAATGATGTATTGCATTGGGCAAATCTGCTACAAAAGAGCTCTCTAGTGTTGAAAAGCAAAGATGTCACTTTGAGGACTAAGGTGTGCCTGATCCAAGCTACGGTTTTATCAATCGCCTCATATGCATATGAAAGCAGGACAATGAATAAGGAAGACCGAAGAAGAATTGATGCATTTGAATTATGATGTTGGCAAAGTATATTGAATATACCGTGGACTTCCAGAAGAACAAACAAATCTGTATTGGAAGAAATACAGCCAGAATGCTCCTTAGAAGCAAGGATGGTGAGACTCACATACTTGGGATATGTTATCAGAAGGAACCAATCCCTGGAGGAGGACATCATGCTTGGTAAAGTAGACAGCAAAAAAGAGGAAGATCCTCAATGAGATGGACTGACGCAGTGGCTGCAACAATGGGTTCAAATATAGCAATGATCATGAGGGTGGTGCAGCACTGGGCAACATTTCGTTCTGTTATACATAAGGTCACTATGAGTAAGAACTGACTCGACAGCACCTAACAACATCAAATGAAAACCAGGAATAGACAAGCATGAACATTGCCTCAAAGTCTGGAGCTGAAATTTGGTGTTATGGTGTGGTTGATGCTGTAAATGGTAGGGACTGATTGTAGAAAGAAACAGGTGAAAAGTTCTTCATTAGAACAAGCATTTTTTTTCATAGAACTTTTCATTTGTAGTTTTTCCTTCACTTTCATTTCCCTCAGAAACGGCGTCTTTTTTGGTGAGGATGGTCATTTATATGCTCTTTCTTCCGAAGGCTTAGAATATTTTTGCTCAAGTCTAGAATCATGCCTGTTGAATTTGTGATTAAATAGGAGTTGCGCTTCTCCTGTATTCTAACGGTTTTAATTTGCAAGATATGGGGGGAGGAATAATTAGCACAGTCTTGTCCTTTCCTCATCCTTTAAAATCAAATCTAAATCAAAGCAAATGAGTCCACTTTAATCTTTCTGAGTTAAAACCTCCTTTAGTTGAAATTAAATACACATTTATCCTTAGAAAAAACAGAAGAGAGAATAGTATAAAAGTCTAAGAAAAATACTAATGTACATATGTGTGTATATGGTTAGTGCCATTCTTTTTGTGTGTGTGTGTGTGCTTTAGGTGAAAGTTTACAGCTCAATTTCTCATACAAAAATTTATATACATATTGTTTTGTGACATTAGTTACAATCCTCACAATGTGACAGTGCACTCCCCGTTTCCAACTGGGGTTCCTGTGTCCATTCAACCAATTCCTGTCCCTTCCTGCCTTCTCATCCTCCCTCTAAACAGAAGCTGCCTACTTGGTCTTGAGTAACTGACTGAACTCAGAAGCACACTCCTCACGAGTATTATTTTATGTCTTATAGTCCTGTCTAATCTTTGTCTGAAGAGTGGACTTCAGAAATGGTTTTAGTTCTGGGTTAACAGAGCATCCAGGGGCCATAGTTTTGAGGGTTCCTACAGTCTCTGTCAGACCATTAAGTGTGATCTTTTTACATGAATTTGAGTTCTGCTCAGCATTTTTCTCCTGCTTCATCCAGAACTCTGTTTTGTTCCCTGTTGGGGGTGGTGGGAGGTGAGGGTCATTGGTGGTAGCTGGGCACCATCCAGTTCTTCTGGTCTCTGGCTGATGTAGTCTCTGGTTTATGTGAACCTTCTGTCTCTTGGGCTAATATTTTCCTTGTGTCTTTGGTATTCTTCATTTTCCTTTGTTCCAAGTGGTTTGGGAACAATTGATGCATCTTAGATGGCTGCTTGCGAGCTTTTAAGACCCTAGGTGGCACTCATCAAAGTGGGATGCAGAACATTTTCTTAATAAACTTCGTTATGCCAATTGATCTAGATGTCCCCCAAAATTATGGTCCCCAGGACCCAGTCTCAGCTACTCTGTCCCTCAAAGGGTTTGAATATGTTCAGGAAACGTCTTAGCTGTTTCTTTGGTCCAGTTGTACTGATTTCCCCTGTATTGTGTGTTGTCCTTCCCTTCACCAAAGCTGATCTATGTCTGCTATCTAGTTAGTGAATTCCCCTCCCCATCTCTCCCCACTCTCATAACCATCAAAGAATGCTTTCATCTGTGTTTAAACCTTTTCTTGAGTTCTTATAATAGTGGTCTCATACAATATTTATCCTTCTGTGACTGACTAATTTCACTCAGCATAATGCCTTCAGAACTTATTCTTGTTGTGAGTTGTTTCGAGGATTCATCATTGCTCTTTATCATTGTGTAGTATTCCACTGTGTGTATGTACCGTAATTTGTTTATCCATGTGTCTGTTGATGCTCACCTAGGTTGTTTCCATCTTTTTGCTATTGTGAACAGTGCTGCAATGAACATGAGAGTGTATATATCTCTTTCTGTGATGGCTCTTGGTTCTCTAGGATATATTCCAAGGAGTGTGATTGCTGGATAGTATGGTACTCTATTTCTAGCTTTTTAAAGAAGTGCCAAATCTTTTTCCAAAGTGATTGTACCATTTTACATTTCCACCAGCAGTGCATAAGTGTTCCAGTCTCTCCATAACCTCTCCAATATTTATTATTTTGTGTTTTTTGGATAGTGCCAGCCTTGTTGGGGTGAGATGGTGTCTCATTGTAGTTTTAATTCGCATTGTCCTAATGGTTAATGATCCTGAGCATTTCCTCATATATATCTGTTATCTGCTTGAATATCTTCTTTGGTGAAGTGTCTGTTCATATCCTTTACCCATTTTTTAATTGCCTTATTTGTCTTTTTGTTGTTGAGATTTTAGAGATTAGACCCTTATTAGATATGCTGTAGCCAAAATTTTTTTCCCAGTCTGTAGGTTGTCTTTTTACTCTTTTGGTAAAGTTTTTTGATGAGCATAAGTGTTTGATTTTGGGGTGCTCCCAGTTATCTAGTTCCTCTTCTGGTGTTTGTGCATCATTAGTTATGGTTTGTATACTATTTATGCCATATATTAAGGCTCCTAGCATTGTCCCTATTTTTTCTTCCATGATTGTCATGGATTGAATTGTGTCTCCCAAAAGTATCTGTCAACTTGGCTGGGTCATGAATCCCGGGATTGTATGATTGTGTAATCACTGGACTGTGAAGAGAATAAATTTCTCTTTGTTAAAACCATCCATTTGTGGTATTTCTGTTAGAGCAGCACTAGATGACCAAGACAGAATTTGGTACTGAGAGGGGAGTGCTGCTCTAACAGATACCTCAAATGTGGAAGTGGTTTTGAACACTGTGAATGGATAGAGGTGCAGCAGTGGCAGAGGACCAGCATTAGCAGCAGAGAACCTGCAGCAGCAGAGAAGCAGCAGTGTCAGAGAACCAGCAGTAGCAGAACCAGGAGTCCAGTGCTAGACAGTGCTGGAGCCGACCCACAGAGCGAGAGAGCTGAGTGCCTGTGTGCAAGACGCTTCCTGGTGGACTGGGGTGCCTCTGGGCACTTATCAGTAGAGCTAAGCTTGCTGACCTACGGAGCAAGGGAGCTGAGTGCCTATGTGCAGGAGGCTTCCTGGCAGAGTGGGGCGCCTCCAGGCACTTATCGTTGGTGGAGCTACAGAGCTTCGGACCACTTGCCCCAGCAGGGCAGATGTGGGCATGAGGCCCGAGGGCCGAGAGGCCACGGGAAGCAGAAGCTGAAGAGACAAGGAACACAAAAAGCCAAGCTGCCTCAGTCTCAAAAGGTATGGCCATAACCTCTGGGATTTCAAATGGTGGAGCCATGGCCTCTGGTGTTCTAAGGGTGGAGTCGTCACTCCGATGGACTAGGAGAATGGTGCGCCTAAAGTCAAGGGAGCAGTGGGCCTGGAAGGCAGAGCTGAAGCCCAGGGCCAAGGGGCCTCCGCTCAGAATCCAGAGACTGTGGCTGATACCTAGAGTCTGGAGGGCAGGGCTATTGTGTAAATTGTCTCAGAGCACAGAAGATTTTTTTCAAACACTTGAGGGCTAATGTAATGTGTTCTGCTGACTTGCTTGGTGCCTCTTATCCTTTCTTTCCCTCCAGCTTCTCCCATTTGTAATGGAAATGTCTTGCTTGTGCCTGTTCTGCCATTGTACCTTTGGAAGCAGATAACTTGTATTCTAGATTTCACAGGTGAAGAGGAATTTTTGGAATTTGGACTGGGAGTTAAGACTTTTGCTATGATACGATGAGTATATTTTGCATGTTGCAAGGACATTAATTTTGGGGGGCCAAAGGGAGGAGTGTTATGGATTGAATTGTGTCGCCCCAAAATATCTGTCAACTTGGTTGGGTCTTGATTCCCAGTATGGTATGATTGTGTAATCTGATGTGATTTCCTTATGTGTTGTATACTCTTTATCACTATGATGAGGTTATATGTGATCTCCTTATGTGTTGTAAATTCTATCACTGTGATGAGGTAATACTGATGAGGTTTACAAGATTGGATAGTGTCTTAATCCAGTCTCTTTTGAGATATAAAAGAGAGAAGCGAGCAGAGACACATGGGAACTTCATCCCACCAAGAAAGCAGTGCCGGGAGCAGAGAGCATCCTTTGGACCTGAGGTTCCTGCGCTGAGATTCTCCCAGACCAAGGAAAGACTGATGACAAGGACCTTCCTCCAGAGCCGACAGAGAGAGAGACTTTTCCTGGAGCTGATGCCCTGAATTTGGACTTGTAGTCTACTGGACTGTGAAGAGAATAAATTTCTCTTTGTTAAAACCATCCACTCATGGTATTCCTGTTAGAGCAGCACTAGATGACCAAGACAATGTTCTTCATCACTTTAGATTTTATATTTAGGTCTTTGATCCATTTTGAGTTAGTTTTTGTACATGGTGTGAGTTATGGTTCTTGTTTCCTTTTTTTTCAGATGGATATCCAGTTATGCCAGCACCATTTGTTAAACACACTGTCTTTTCCCCATTTAACGGTCTTTAGTCCTTTGTCAAATATCAGCTGCCCATAGGTAGATGGATTTACATCTGGGTTCTCAATTCTGTTCCATTGGTCTATGTATCTGTGGTTGTACCGGTACCAGGCTATTTTGACTACTGTGGCAGTATGTTGCTGTTGTTAGGTGCTGTTGAGTCAGTTCCGACTCATGGTGACCCTATGTACTACAGAAAGAAACACTGCCCAGTCCTCCACCATGCTCACAATCATTGTTATGCTTGAGCCCATTATTGCAGCCACTGTGTCAATCCATCTTGGTGAGGGTCTTCCTCTTTTTCACTGACCGTGTACTTTACCAAGCATGATGTCCTTTTCCAGGGACTGATCTCTCCTGACAACATGTCCAAAGTATGCAAGATGTAGTCTCACCATCCTTGCCTCTAAGGAGCATTCTGGTTGTACTTCTTCCAAGACAGATTTCTTTATTCTTTTGACAGTCCATGGTATATTCAGTGTTCTTCGCAAACACCACAATTCAAAGGCGTCAATTCTTCTTCAAGCTTCCTTATTCATTGTCCAGCTTTCACATGCATATAATGCAAGTGAAAATACTATGGCTTGGGTCAGGCACCCCTTAGTCTTCAAGGTGACATCTTTGCTTTTCAACACTTAAAAGAGGTCTTTTGCAGCAGATTTGCCCAATGCAACGTGTCATTTGATTTCTTGACTGTTGCTTTCATGGCTATTGATTGTGGATGCAAGTAAAATGAAATCCTTGACAACTTCAATCTTTTCTCTGTTTATCATGTTGCATGTTGGTTCAGTAGTGAGGATTTTTGTTTTCTTTATGTTGAGGCATAATCCATACTGAAGGCTTTGATGTTTGATCTTCATCAATAAGTGCTTTAAGTCCTCTTCACTGTCAGCAAGCAAGGTTGTGTCATCTGCATAACACAGGTTGTTAATGAGTCTTCCTCCAATCCTGATGCCCCTTTCTTCTTTATATAGTCCAGCTTCTTGGATTATTTGCTCAGTATACAGATTGAATAGGTATGGTGAAAGGATACAATCCTGACACACATCTTTCCTCACTTTAAACCACGCAGTATCCCCTTGTTCTGTTCAAACAACTGCTTCTTGATCTACGTACAGGTTCCTCATGAGCACATTAAGTGTTCTGGAATTCATATTCTTTGAAGCGTTATCCATAATTTGTTATAATCTGCACAGTCGAATGCATTTGCAGAGTCAATAAAACCCAGGTAATCATCTTTCTTATATTCTCTGCTTTCAGCCAGGATTCATCTGACATTAGCAATGATATCCCTGGTTCCATGTCCTCCTCAGAGTCAGGCTTGAATTTCTGCCAGTTCCCTGAAGATTTCTGCTGCAGCCGCTTTTGAATGATCTTCAGCAAAATTTTACTTGTGTGTGATATTAACGACTTTGTTCCATAATTTCTGCATTCTGTTGGATCACCTTTCTTAGGAATAGGTATAAACATGGATCTCTTCTCGTAAGTTGGGCAGGTAGCTGTCTTCCAAATTTCATGGCATAGACAAGTGAGCACTTCCAGAGCTGCATCTGTTTGTTGAAACATCTCAGTTGATAGTAGGTCAGGTCCTGGAGCCTTGTTTTTTGCCAATGCCTCCAGTGCAGCTTGGACTTCTTCCTTCAGTACTATCAGTTCCTGATCATATGCTACCTCTTGAAATGGTTGAACATCAACCAGTTCTTTTTGGCATAGTGACTGTGTATTCCTTCCATCTTCTTTTGATGTTTCCTGCAATATTTAATATTTTCCCCATAGACTCCTTCACTATTCCAACTTGAGGCTTGAATTTTTTCTTCAGTTCTTTCAGCTTGAGCAATGCCGAATGTGTTCTTCACTTTTGATTTTCTATCTCCAGCTCTCCGCACATTTCATTACAATACTTTACTTTGTCTTCTTGAGTCACCTTTTGAAATCTTCTGTTCAGTTCTTTTACTTCATCATTTCTTCCTTTTGCTTTAGCTACTCGGCATTCAAGAGTAAGTTTCAGAGTCTCTTCTGACATCTGTTTTGGTCTTTTCTTTCTTTCCTGTCTTTTTAATGACCTCTTGCTTTCTTTATGTATGATGTCCTTCCACGTCTCATCTTATCTTTAGTCATTTGTGTTCAGTGTGTCAAATCTATTCTTGAGATGGACTCTAAATCCAGCTGGGATATATGCAAGGTTGTATTCTCGTGTATATCTCGTGGACTTGTTCTAATTTTCTTCATTTTCAACTTGAACTTGCATATGAGCAGTTGATGGCCTGTTCTGCAGCTGGCCCCTGGCCTTGTTCGACTGATGATATTGAGCTTTTCCATCTTCTCTTTCCACAGATGTAGTCGATTTGATTCCTATGTATTCCATCTGGCCATGTCCATGTGTATAGTCGCAGTTTGTGTTGGTGAAAAAATGTATTTGCAGTGAAGCAGTCGTTGGTCTTGCAAAATTCTATCAAACTATCTCCGGCGTTGTTTCTATCACCAAGGCTATATTTTCCAACTACTGATTCTTCTTTGTTTCTAACTTTTGCATTCCAATCACCAGTAATTATCAATGCATCCTGATTGCATGTTCGATCAATTTAAGACTGCAGAAGCTGCTAAAAGTATTCAATTTTTCATCTTTGGCTTTAGTGGTTTGTGCATAAATTTGAATAATAGTCATATTAACTGATCTTCCTTGTAGGTGTATGGATATTATCCTATCACTGACAGCATAGTACTTCAGGATAGAGCTTGAAATGTCCTTTTTGACCATGAATGCAACCCCTTTCCTCTTCAAGTTGTCATTCCCGACATAGTGGATCATATGATTTTCCGATTCAAAATGGCCAATACCTGTCCATTTCAGCTCATTAATGCCTAGGATATTGATGCTTACACATTCTGTTTCATTTTTGAGGATTTCCAATTTTCCTATATTCATTCTTCATACATTCCATGTTTCAATTATTAATGGATGTTTGCAGGTGTTTCCTCTCATTTTGAGTCATGTCACAGCAGTAAATGAAAGTCCTGAAAGCTTGACCGCATCCACATCATTAAGGTTGACTCAACTTTGAGGAGGCAGCTCTTCCCCAGTTGTCTTCTGAGTGCCTTCCAACCTGGAGGGCTCATCTTCTGGCACTATATCAATGTTCCACTGCTATTCATGAGGTTTTCACTGGCTAATTCTTTTAGAAGTAGACCACTGGGTCTTTCTTCCTAGTCTGTCTTAATCTGGAAGCTTAACTGAAACCTGTCCATCTTGAGTGGCCCTGCTAGTATCTGAATATTGGTAGCATAGCTTCTAACATCACAGCAATACACAAGCCCCCACAGTATGACAAACTGACAGACACGTGGGGGTGGTGGTATAATAGGTTTTAAAATCAGGTGATGTGAGGCCTCCCACTTTGTTCTTCTTCTTCATTAATGCTTTATTTATCCAGAGCCTCTTCCTTTTCTATATGAAGTTGGTGATTTGTTTCTCCATCTCATTAAAAATATCATTGGAATTTGGATCAGGATTGCATTGTATCTGTAGATTGCTTTGGATATAAATGATGTTTTCACAACCTTGAGTCTTCCTATCCATGAGCATGGTATGTTTTTCCACTTATGTATGTCTCTTTTGGTTTCTTGCAGTAGTGTCTTGTAGTTTTCTTTGTATAGGTCTTTTACATCCCTGGTGAGATTTATTCTTAAGTATTTTATTTTTTTTAGGGGCTATTACAAATACTATTGTTTTCCTGATTTCCTTTTCATCATTCTCTTTATTGGTGTATGGGAATCCAACTGATTTTTGTATGTTTATCTTGTATCTTGCTACTCTGCTGAATCTTTCTATTGGTTCTAGTAGTTTTCTTGTGGATTCTTTAGGGTTTTCTGTGTATAAGATCATATCATCCGTGAATAGGGATACTATTACTTCTTCCTCACCAATTTGAATGCCCTTTATTTCTTTTTCTTGCCTTATTGCTCTGGCTAGGGCCTCCAGCACAATGTTGAGTAAGAGTGGTGATGAAGAGCATCTTTGTCTGTTTCCTGTTCTCAAGGGGAATGATTTCAAACTCTCCATTTAGAATGATATTGGCTGTTGGCTTTGTATAAATACCCTTTTATTTTGTCAAGGAATTTAGCTTCTATTCTAGTCTTCTATTTTATTACTATTCTATTCTATAATAGCTTCTATTCCTGTCTTCTATTCTATTTTCTTCTATTCCTGTCTGTCATGAACGGGTGTTGGACTTTGTCAAATGCCTTTTCTGCCTCAATTGTTAAGATCATGTGGTTCTTATCTTTTGTTTTATTTTTATGATGGATTACATTGATTGTTTTTCTAATGTTGAACCATCCCTGCATACCTGGTATAAATTCCACTTGGTCATGATGGATTATTTTTTCGATATGTTGTTGAATTCTATTGTCTGGAATTTTGTTCAGGATTTTTGCATCTATGTTAATGGGGGATTATTGGTTTGTAATTTCTTTTTTTTGTGATATGTTTACCTGGCTTTGGTATCAAGGTTGTGCTGGCTTCATAAAATGAGTTTGGGAGTATTCTTTCCTTTCCTATGCCCTGAAATACCTTTAGTAGTACTGGTGTTAACTCTTCTCTGAAAGTTTGGTAGAAGTCTACAGCCAAGCCATCTGGGTCAGGGCTTTTTTTGTTGGGAGGTTTTTTTTTTTTTTGTTTTTGTTTTTATCACCTCTTCATTCTCTTCTTTTGTTATAAGTTTATTTAGTTCTTCTACCTCAGTTTGTCTTATTTTAGGTAGGTAGTGTGCTTCTAGAAATATGTCCATTTTCCCTAGGTTTTCAAATTTGTTGGGTATAATTTTTCATACTATTCTGTTGTGATTCTTTTTATTGCAATTGGTCTGTTGGGATATCACCCATCTCATTTCTTATTTGGATTATTTACTTCCTCTCCTGTTTTTCTTTTGTCAGTTTGGCTAGTGGTTTATCAATTTTGTTGATCTTTCCAAAGGACCAACTTTTGGTCTTGTTGACTCTTTCAGTTGTTTTTCTATTCTCTATTTCATTTATTTCTGCTCTAATCTTTATTATTTCCTTTCTTCTGGTGACTGTGGGCTACTTTTGCTGCTTTCTTTCTGTTTGTCCAAGTTGTAGGGTTAATGTTTTGATTTTGGCCCTTTCTTATTTTTGGATGTGTGCATTTATTGCTATAAGATCACCTCTGAGCACTGCTTTTGCTGTGTCCCAAAGGTACTGGTAAGATGTGTTTTTATTCTCATTTGATTCTATGAATTTCTTTATTTTGTCCTTGATTTCTTCTATAACTTGGTAGTTTTTGAGCAAGATGTTCAGTTTCCATGTATTTGATTTTTTTTCCTTGCTTTTTCTGTTGTTGACTTCTACTTTTATGGCTTTATGGTCAGAAAAGATGCTTTGTAATATTTCAATGTTTTGGATTCTGTTAAGGCTTGCTTTGTTGCCTAACATGTGGTCTATTCTGGAGAATGTTCCATGTGTATTGGAAAAGAATGTATACTTGTCTGCTGTTGGGTGGAGTGTTCTGTTTATGTCTATGAGGTCCAGTTGATTGATTGCAGCATTTTGATCATCCATGTCTTCATTGAGCTTCTTTCTGGATGTTCTGTCCTTCACTGAAAGTGGTGTGTTGAAGTCTCCTGCTATTATTGTGGAATTGTCTATTTCACTTTTCAATGCTTTTAGAGTTTGTTTTATGCATTTTGGAACCCTGTCATTGGGTGTGTATATATTTATTATGGTTATTGTATTGATCCTTTAATCATATAGTTTCCTACCCTATCCTTTGTGGTGGATTTTGCTTTAAAGTCTATTTTTTCAGAGGTTAATATTGCTACTCTGCTCTTTTTTGATTGTTGTTTGCTTAATATATTTTTTTCCATCTTTTGAGTCTTAGTTTGTTTGTGTCTTTGAGTCTAAGGTGTGTCTCTTGTAGGCAGCCTATAGACAGATCATTTTTTTTTTTTTAATCTATTCTGCCACTATCTATCTCTATACTGGTGCAGTTAGTCCATTTACATTCAGTTTACTTATTGATAGGTTTGAATTTAGTGCTGTCATTTTTTTTTTATGGTGTTGACAGTTTCTTTGTTCCACTTAATTTTCTGTGATGAGTCATTTTTCTTTGTGTATTTTCTTTTCATCTTTTTCATTATTGTTCATTTTGTGTTTGCTGAGTCTTTATGTTTTTCTTCTTTTTTATTTTGATGGGTAGATTTGTTAGTTTCCTTTGTGGTTACTTTAAAATTTATCTTTATTTTTCTAAGTTTAAACCAGTTTTTTTTATTTTTTGATATCTCCTTAACTTCTTCTCTGTAAGGAAGTTCTATGACTACCTTATTTAGTTCCTCTTTTTTGTTTTAGTGTTATTATTGTTTACATATTGACATCTCCATTTCCCGATTTTCAATCTTTTAGCTTTGACTTATTTTTGCAACTTCCTTGTCTGGGTTGATATCTGGTAGTTCTGTCCTGTGTTCTAGTCTTGGGTTGTTGTCTGATATTGTTGGTTCTCTAACCAGAGGACTCCCTTTAATATTTCTTGTAATTTTTTTTACAAATTCTCTAAATTTCTGTTTATCTGGAAATGCCCTAATTTCACCATCATATTTGAGAGACAGTTTTGCTGGATATATAATTCTTGGCTCACAATTTTTTTCGTTCAAGGCTTTATATATGTCATCCCATTGCCTTCTTGCCTGCATGGTTTCTGCCAAATAATCTGAGTTTAGTCTTATTGACTGTCCTTTGCAGGTGACTTTTCGTTTATCCCTAGCTGCTCTCAAGATTCTATCTTTATCTTTGGTTTTGGCAAGTTTGATTATAATATGTCTTCGTTACTTCCTTTTGGGATCTACACTGTGTGGGGTCTGTTGAGCTTCTTGGATAGATATCTTCTCATCTTTCACTATATCAGGGAAGGTTTCTGCCAACAAATCTTCAACAATTCTCTCTGTATTTTCTGTTATCCTCCTCCCCGCCCCGTTCTGGTACTCCAATCACTCGTAGGTTATTCTTCTTGATAGTGTCCCACATAATTTTTAGAGTTTCTTCATTTTTTTAGAATTCTTTTTTCTGGTTTTTCCTCAAATAAATTGGTGTCAAGGGATTTATCTTCAATCTCACTAATTTTGACTTCCATTGCCTCAATTTTGTTCCTATGACCTTCTATTGAGTTGTCTTACTGTGATATTTTATTGTTAATCTTTTGGATTTCTAGTTGCCATCTCTCTATGGTTCCTAGCAGCTTGTTAAATTTGTCATTCTGTTCTTGTATTGTTTTCCTGAAGTGCTCTATTGCTTTGTCTGTGTGTTCCTTGGCTTGGTCTGAATTTTGCATGATCTCCTTTCTGATATCTTGAAGAGCTCTGTATATTAATTTTTTGAATTCTAACTCTGGTAATTCCAAGACCTTCTCTTCTTCTGGTAGGTTTCCTGGTTCTTTATTTTGGTCGCTTGCTGGAGCCATCTTGACCTACTTCTTTATGTGATTTGATATTGACTCTTGTCTCCAAGCCATCAATAAGTTATTGTATTTATTTATTGTGTATTTGCTTACTGTGTCTGGCTCTTTGTTTTGTTTTGTTTTGATATGCCCAAGTATTCTGGGAGTGTGAGCTACTTTGGTTATTGGCATCTTTGAAGCTCTCATGTTCTGTCATTAGGTGGTTAGAGCAGCTACTAGTTGTGTGAGCCCAGGAGTCTGTTCACTTTTCTTGTGTGGATTCAGCTCAGGTGTCCAGTTCATCGGTCACCAAGTGTATCATACAGACTCTCACCTACAGTTCTAGACAGGCAGGGCTGCATAGGGGTGTTTGGAGCCGGCACAAGTAACTGGCTGCAGTAGGGGGCTATGAGCTGAGTAAGGCAGGGGGCTAACAGTTGTCCCCGAGTGCCTGGCTAGAGGGTGAGTGAGTTTTGCTGCTGTACCTTGAGCAACAATGCTGTTGGCTGTAAGGACTGTGAGGCACCGCTTATTCTTAGACCCCAGTTGTTGGTGGGTAGATGGAATGGGTGATGCCACCAGCCCTCAGGCTCCTGATGTGGGTGGATGAGGACTCTGATTAATAGGTAGGGTGATGGCAAATGTCACACATAGTTAACTCCTACTTGGCTGCTGTAGTTGAAAATAGGCTTCAGGTGTACGCCTTACTGTTCTTTGCTGATGTGGTTCTGTGGTGTTGAATTGGCCCACACAGGTCTAGGCAGGTGTGAAGAGTACTACAAGTCCATAAACCCCTTTCGGCAGTGCCCAGGCAAAGGGGAAGTCCCTGCCCTGGGTTCCCGGCTTGGGGGAATGTGGCAATTTTTTAAAGCCGTGAAACTGGTTTGGGTGTGGATATCCCTGAGTTCTGGCTCAGGGGATGTGGCAGTTGTTGAATGTTGCTGTACTGGTATCCAAGCAGAGAGAGGTTGGGGATAGGCATTGGGAAAGAAGCACTTCTCTGCTGTGAAAGTCCCAGAAGGGGAGGGGTTATTTTGACCCCACGCAGTAGATTAGACACTTGCACTTAACTTTTGCAGGCCCAGTGCAGCTTCCCCCTAGCTCCAGAGGCCTGTGCAGACTCTCTGCCTCCCAGCCTCTACCAACATGGTGAAACATGTCCCAAGTGCTACTGCTCACCTCAGCCAGCATGCGCTGGCTGACCCAGCCAGCAGGGTTCTGGCTACCTTATGACTGGCACTTCTTCACTGCTACTGAACTGTCTCTCCTTCCCCCTGTCACTCAGCCCGACTCCTCAGCTTTGTCTTTGATGATCAGGGTTCCTAGATTATTGTATATAAGTGACTCACTTGTCTTTTCAAATCTTTTTTGTAAGAGGTACAACAGGAAGCATCTGACTATTCTGCCATCTTGGCCCTGCCTCCCAGTTAGTGTCATTCTTTAATATATTTGTAACCATTCCTAATAGTTTAAACTTTCATAATTCTGGAGATTTCTAGAACTAATTTCTCAGTCATGATAGCAATTCAAAAGTTTAATATTCATATATCTGTTGTCATCTTGTCAAATTTGATTTTATTTAAGAACATCTGGGAGATTCTTGCATCAGGAAGTCTTGGCCCAGAGATTGAAATCTCAAGGTTCAGGAAGAAAATTATAAATAATTAAATATGAATAACACCATGCATAATGTAGCTCTTCCTGGTAGGGTGAAAATGCAGAATCTTCATTATAAAATTGTAAAGGCTTTAGGTTATAGCCTAGGAGGTAAAAACCACTTAATGCCCACAATGTTATATTTTCCTAGTGAAAATTCATTAGGTGCTATCAGAAAGTGTGTAATTAAACGGGCTGACTAGAAGCAAATT
Source organism: Dugong dugon (assembly GCA_030035585.1). NCBI lineage: Eukaryota > Metazoa > Chordata > Mammalia > Sirenia > Dugongidae > Dugong > Dugong dugon. Next base: position 100,243,777 of record CM057462.1, read on the forward strand.
TATTATTTTACTTTTCAAAATCTTGAAAATGCAGTATACTCAAATTTGAAATTTATTGAAATTTTTATTGAAATACATAGGCAAGTACTGGTATGAGCATTGCATAGATAGCAGTTAAAACACACAAAATGCCTACCCTTGTTAATTTCAAGTCCTAATGGGAAGGAAAGATCATAACCCACAGATATATAAAATATATAGGTTGTTATGTAGTGGCAAATGCTAAAAAAAAAATAAAAGGAGGGTAGGAAGTGCTGGGGGGTTGGAGGCTATTGTAATTTTAGGTAGAGTGGCCAAGGAAGTACTCTCAAGAATGTAATATTTGAGTAAAGACCTGCAGAAAGTAATGGAGTGAGCAGTGTAATTATTTGTGAGAAGAGCATTCTAGATAGAACAAGTGGAAAGGAACAAGTGAAAGGTGGGAGCATTCCTAGTAGGAGCAGTCTGGCTAGGGAAGCATGAGAAAGGGGAGAATGGTAGGAGATTGTATTGGAGAGGTAACAGATCACATGGGCCCTTTTAACACATTATAAGGGCTGCTGCTTCTCCCTGGGAAGCCACTGGAGTTTTTAAGCAGAGGAGCTGTAAGATCAAGCTTACATTTTAAAAATACCACTCTGGCTGCTGTGTTGATAAGGCACTGTAAGCTAAAGCTGAAATTTCCTCTTCTAAACATCACATGGTTCATTTCCTTAGGTTTCTGGGAAGCTGGCAGCTGAGCATTGGGCTGAGGGAAGACACAACTCCCCTCAATTCACGTTTCGCTATGAATTCTTCCGAGTTCATGGGAAGTGAAAGCAAAGATTCAGCTTAAGGTCATTGACAGAGTCAATCTTATACCTATTTACCATTTAAAAGTTTCCCCTCATAAATCTTAGGGGAAAACATCATAACAAGAAAGGTCACAAACTTCGGGATTAGACCAACCTTCCTATTATCTTCTTTTTGTCATATGATACCTAGGAAAAATTATCTCACTTGTGAAAATAATATTGCCTACTTCACGTAACAGTTATAAGCAGTATCTCTCTCTCTCACACACATGCGCGCGCGCACACACACACACACACACACACACACACACACACACACACGTGAAATTGCCCAGTGTAGTGACTGGTACAAAGTAGGCAAGCAATCAGTACTAATTTCTTTCTTCCTTTGTTGGCCTTTTGAAACTTTTCACCTGTGTACCCTTTGGTTGACTTAATACTTAATCATTACAGGTAATTTAAATGCCTGTGTTGGGAAATGACTTAGACATAATTTTAACATGGATGACCTGGGTTTTAAAGACAATAACCCTGTTTGCTAGGCCTCTATGGAAGGACATCTTAAGCAAAAAAGCAATGCTTAGGAAACTTACCCTCAATCTTAAGTTATTATTATTAAATATTATCCAATGGACTAAATAAAGTATTTCACTTACCTGTCTAAGGAACCAGCCTTATTGATTACTCAATAACTAGAGCTTCCCTGTATATCTCCATTCTGGATTTGAACAATTGGGGCAGGGTCAGAAGTGATCATCTCCGCCTCAAAAGGAGAATCTACTTTCTTCTTATATACCACTGCCCCACGGTTGAATTTCACATACATTAGGAAAATAATTGTGATCAAAAGATGGAGAAAAATTAAAATGAGCAAAGACTCTTGGGCACTATAAGAAATATTTTGAGATCCGAAACCTAAGAGTTCTCCGTTCCTGCTGAATTGCAGTAGAAAATATTTTCTAGACATTTCTTATTTAAAAAAAAATTATAAGGCTTGCACTGAGTACTTACCGGGAACGTGAAAAAGTAGGAGTTCCTATTTGATAAATTCAACCTGCACATAACTTTTGCAGCCTTTCTGTGTGCAGGCAGGGTAGTTGTTATTTAAAACAAGAAAAAAATATGTCAGATTTTAAAAAGGTTCATAATGATACGTTACCTTCACATGTTATATGCCAAGATGAAAAGCATATATTCACAAATATTTTAAGCATTTTGTATGTCTCAAGAATTTTCTGGGCACTGGGGATATGACAGCCAGTAAAACAGATAAAAATTCCTACCCTCACAGAGCTTACCTTCCAATCAAGGAAAGAAGACAATAAAATACATGAGTGAAATAAATAGCAAGTTTGATAAACACCCTGGGAAAAATCAAACAGGGTAGGGAAATAAGGAGTACAGATGGAAGAGATTAAATTTTAGAAAGGATGGCCAGAGAAGTCTCTACTGAAAGGTTATATTTGAGCAAAGTCTTGGTGGAGGTGAGGAAGTGAAACAGACAGATATCCAAGGGGAAGAGCAACTGAGGCAGAGGGAACAGCAAGTGCAAAGGTTTTGAATGGGAAGCTTGCTGGGGCATTTGAGGAAGAGAAAGGAAGTCAGTATAGTTTGAATTGGCCAACCAAAGGGAAGTGTTAAAGGAAGTGGGGTCAGAGAGGAAATGAAGAGCGGAGGATAAAGATCATATAGGGTCTTACAAATCATTGTATGGAGATGAAAAGCCAACAAAGAGTTTAGGTGGTGACATGACCTGGCTTTTTTTTTTTAGCAAAATGACCTGTGTTGTTGTAATGAGAGTTGACTATTGTGAGCAAGGAAGGATGGAAGCCCAGTGTTTAATGGGGTGCTATTGAAGTTCCTGGGTAACATAAATTATTAAGTGCTCAGCTACTAGCTGAAAGGTTGGTGGTTTGAGTCCACCTAGAGGCACCTCAGAAGAAAGAACTGGTGATCTTCTTCAAAAAAAAAAATCGGCCATTGAAAACCCTGTGGAGGACAGTTCTACTCTGACACACATGGGGTCACCACGAGTTGGAATCAACTGGATATCAACTTTTCATTTTTATTTTGCAGTAAGCTAGGCAAGAGCTGAAGGTGTTCTGGAACAGAGTTGGAGCTCTGAAGGAGAAGAAAATTGGTGTTACTCTGGACATATTTTAAGGTATGTTTAATAGAATTTATTGTTCGATTGAATTTACACTGCTACAAAAACAGAGAAATTAAATATGATGACTTCAAGGTTTTTGGCTCCAGGAAAAAAGGATATTAACTAAGACAGGGAAGACTGCAGCAGAAGCAGGTTTTGAGTTCAGGAGTTCGGTCTTGGACTTAGTAACTCTGAGATGCTTGTTAGACACTCAGGTGGACATGTCAAGTGGATGATGGGGCATATGAGACTGGGGTTCAATATAGAAGTCAAGGTTGGAGATGTAAATTTGGGAGTATTCAATCTATAGATACTATTTAAAGTTATGAGACGGGATGAAATCACTATGTGTGTAAGTGTAAATAGAGAAGATGTGAAAGGACTGACCACTAGGGCATTTGGTAGATGAGAGAGAATCAGCAAATGAGTCTGGGAAGGATCAGTGTCTTAATTTCTTAGTGCTGTTATAACAGAAATACTGCAAGTGGGTGGCTTTAGTAAACAAGTTTGTTTTCTTACACGGTTGAGAAGGATAGAGGCTCAAATTCAGGGCACTGTCTCTAGGGGAAGGCTTTTTCTCTCTGTTGGCTCTGAGGGAAAGTCCTTGTTTCTTTTCAGCATCTGTTCCTTGGTTCCTTGGCAATCTTTATGTGGTGTAGTGTCTATTTTTTCCTATCTGTGCTTTCTTCTCTCTGTGCCTAATCTGGTTTTTTGTTTTGGTTTATTATAATATTTTTTTGTGTTTTTGGTGAAAGTTTACACAGCAAATTAGGTTCCCATTTAACAATTTCTGCACATATTGTTCAGTGACATTGGTTACATTTTTCACAATGTGTCAACATTCTCATTATTTCTATTCTGGTTGTTTCATTTCTGGGTAAATGTTGACCATTTGGTCTCATATAGATGATTTTTTAAAAGAACACAGTACTCATGGGTGATATTGTTTATTTTATGAGCCAATCTGTTATTTAGATGAATGGAATTTTTTTTTTTTAATGCTTCATTACAAACATAAGACAGAATGAAGGAATAAGTCAAGTCTCACTTTAAGCAATTACCTAATAACATCAGTGAAATGATATTTTGACTTTTAGTCATGGCATGAAATACACAGAAAATCTAAGACTATTTTTCAATTATTCCTTCAGGGCTTTCAAGTTGAAAAATGCAAGATGAAAAACTCAAAACATGTGGCTAGGATTACTCCAGTAATTAGAGTAAAACCAATTATATCACTGGAATTCAAGAATCATTACAGGGTAGGGCTGAAAAGGGCTCTGAGATGCATTTGTCCAGAGTTTGTAAAATTCTTTGTTTTCCACTAAAATACTTCATTTAAACTATAAGTATTATCTAAGTCAGTCTTCCAGTTTGTCAGAATGCCTGCTCTCCTGGCTACTTGTTTACTAGAAACGAAGGAATGGCTTCTTCCCCTATTATCGCTGGCAAAGAAGTTAAACCAAGCTGCCTAACACTTTCTGCCAGCTGGGCTGCTGTCCTTTGGTCTATGTAAAGTATAAAGCCAGCGGGTGAATGTGCTACTTTGTTTTAGAAGAAGATAACAGTAGATATAAATGTAAGTGAAAAAACATATTCCATCAACCAAACAAACTGAACTTTCCTGAATAGGTTAAAAAAGGAACCTTTAATAAATAAACTTTTACAGTGGAAAAAACCAACAGAATGCTAATAGTACAAATAAACAATTTTCATCATTTTGAGAACCGGTAATGAAAAAGCTTTATATAGTCTTAATCTCCTTTTCAATACCTTGGAGGCAGATCTGGATTACTGATTGTAGTAGCAATGGGTATACTCTAATCTTTTATAAGGATTTTCCTATTAATATAAGCTGCATTTTTGAGAGTCCACTTTATGGATATTTTCTTATGCATAAACATTGGCACAGTTGATACATGCTGATAGTAGATCATTATCCTTAAAGTCTCTTGCCACAAGCACCAAAGCTTTTCAGAGCTCTTTCTTTTGTGAGATTGATTTTAAGTTGCAAGCTGTTTTTCTTTGTGTTTCATCCCCAAGTCTGAGATTTTCAGTAATGTAAGACCATTTTACCATCACTGCCAAACCACTCATAGAGTGTTCCAAGGTCTGGGGAAGGGACAAAGGACTGATACATACAAATGAACAACTGTTCTGAGGCCACAAATTTTTTTTTTTTTTTTTTTTTTAATATATATTTTATTGTACTTCAGGTGAAAGCTTACAGAGCAAATAGTTTCTCATGAAATAGTAGTACACATGTTGTTTTTTGACATTGGTTAACAACCCCACAACGTATTAAGCCTCTAAATTCTCAACCTTTTTTTTTGATGAAAATTACAGATGGCCAAAGATACACCGTTTCAAAAATTTCTACATTCACAGTTCAGTGACATTGACTACGCTCTTCCAACTGTGCTGTTATTCTCACTTAAGATGAAGGCTTACAGAAAAAATAGTTTTTCATTTAACAATTACTACACATGTTGCCCTATGACAATGGTTAACAATCTCACAGCACATCAAGAATATCCTTACTCCACCTTGTATTCCCTATCACCAGGGGGCTTCCTTGTCCCCTTCTGTCTTCTGGACCTTGTCAGTGGACTATTGTACCTCTTTAGTCTCATTTGTTTATTTATTTATTTATTTATTTATTTATTTTTATTTTATTTAAACACCATTTCAAAACTTTTTACTTACACATTTAAGTGATATTGACTATGCTCTTCCAATTGTGCTGCCATTCTCGCCCAAGATGAAGGCTTACAGGACAAAACAGCCTCCCATTTAATAGTTACTACAAATGTTGCCCTATAGCAGTGGTCAACAATCTCACAATACATCGACAGTGTCCTTATTCAATTTGTGTTCCTTATCATCAGTTTCCTACTCTCCCTCTGCCTTCTGGCCCTTGTCACCGGACTCCTGTACATCGTTAGTCCCATTTAGTTTTACTGGGGTGTCCATTCCCAGGCTTAACATCGAACCTTGAAGGTAACTTCCCCTCTGAGCTGAAAGGGTGTCTGGGGGCCACACTCTCGAGATTTCTCTAGTATTCTTTAGGCCAGTATATCTGGTCTTCTTTTTTTTTTTTTTTTTTGGGAGTTAAAATTATACTCTACATCCTACTCCAGCTCTGCCCAGAACCCTCTGTTGTGATCCCGGTCAGAGGAGTCATTGGTGGTAGCCGGGCACCATCCAGCTGTACTGGGCTCAGTCCCGTGGAGGCCTTGGTAGCTGTGGACCATTAGTCCTTCGGACTAATCTTTTCCTTGTATCCTGTTCTCTTCGTTCTCCCTTGTTCCCGAAGGGATGAGATCAGTGGAGTATCTTAGATGGCCGCTCATAGGCTTTTAAGACCCCAGACACTACTCACCAAGGTAGAATGTAGAGCATTATCTTTATAAGTAGTGTCATGCCAATTGAGCTAGATGTTCCCCGAGATCATGGTCCCCAGAGCCCTCCGTCCAACAACTCAGTCCCTCGGGGGGTTTGGATGTGTCTATAGGGCCTCCATGACCTTTCCTTGTGCAGGTTGTGTTAGTTTCCCCTGTACTATGTACTATCTCATCTCTCACCCAAGTTACCACTTACCTATTACCTATTTAGTATCCCCCCCCCCCCATCCCTGGTAACCAACTAGGATTGTTACATTTTGCATGTGAATTTTTTCATGGGTTTTTACAATAGAGGTCTCATACAATATTTGTCCTTTTGTGATTGACTTATTTCACTCAGCATGATGTCCTCCAGTTTCATCCATGTTATGAGATGGTTCACCGATTCATTGTTCTTTCTCATTGCATAGTACTCCATTGTGTGTATGTACCATAGTTTGTGTATCCATTTGTCTGTTGATGGACATCGAGGTTGTTTCCATCGTTTTGCTATTGTGAATAATGCTGCCATGAACATAGGTGTGCATATGTCTATTCGAGTGATGACTCTTATTTCTCTAGGATATATTCCTAAGAGTGGGATTGCTGGATCGAATGGTACGTCTATTTCTAGCTTTCTGAGGAAACGCCATATCATTTTCCAAAATGGCTGTATCATTTTGCATTCCCACCAGCAGTGTATAAGAGTTCCCGTCTCCCCGCAGCCCCTCCAACATTTGTTATTTCCAGTGTTTTTGATTCGTGCCAGTAATGCCGGGGTGAGATGGTATCTCATTGTGGTTTTAATTTGCATTTCTCTAATGGCTAGTGATCGCGAGCATTTCCTCATGTGTCTGTTGGCCATTTGAATGTCTTCCTTGGTGAAGTGTCTGTTCATTTCCTTTGCCCATTTTTTGATAGGATTGGTTGTCTTTTTGTTGTAGAGGTGTTGGATTTTCTTGTAGATTATGGAGATTAGACCTTTGTCTGACTTGTACTGTCCAAAAATTTTTTCCCAGTCTGTAGGTTCTCTTTTAACTCTTTTGGTGAAATCTTTTGAAGAGCATAGATGTTTGATTTTTAGAAGATCCCAATTATCTAGTTTATCTGTTGGGTTTTTTGTGTTGATGTTTATGGTTTGTATCCTGTTAATGCCATGTATTAAGGTCTGAAGTGTTGGTCCTATTTTTTCTTCTATGAATTTTATAGTTTGAGGCTTTATATTCAGGTCTTTGATCCATTTTGAAGTAGTTTTTGTATATGGTGTGAGGTATGGGTCCTGTTTCATTTTTCTACAAATGGATATCCAGTTTTGCCAGCACCATTTGTTAAAAAGACTATCTTTTCCCCATTTGATGTATTTTGGGCCCTTGTCAAAAATCAGGTGACCATAGGTGGATGGATTTACATCTGAGTTCTCAATTCTGTTCCATTGGTCAATGTCTCTGTTGTTGTACCAGTACCAGGCTGTTTTGAGTACTGTAGCTGTATAGTAGGTTCTCAAGTCAGGTAGTGTGAGTCCTCCAACTTTATTCTTCTTCTTCAGTAGTGCTTTACTTATTCGGGGTTTCTTCCCTTTCCATATAAAGTTAATAATTAGTTTTTCCATCTCTTTGAAGAATGTTGTTGGTATTTGTATCGGAATTGCATTGTATTTGTAGATTGCTTTAGGTAGAATTGCCATTTTCACAATGTTGAGTCTGCCTATCCATGAGCATGGTATGTTTTTCCATTTATGTAGATCCCTTTGGGTTTCATGCAGCAGTGTTTTGTAGTTTTCTTTGTATAGGTCTTTTATATTCCTGGTCAGATTTATTCCTAAGTATTTTATCTTTTTAGGGGCTATTGAAAATGGTATTGATTTCCTGATCTCCTTTTCATCGTTCTCTTTACTGGTGTATAGGAATCCAACTGATTTTTGAATGTTTATCTTGTATCCTGCTACTCTGCTGAATCTTTCTATTAGTTCCAGTAAATTTCTCGTGGAGTCTTTAGGGTTTTCTATGTATAGTATCATATCATCTGCAAACAGGGAGAGTTTAACTTCTTCATTACCAATTTGGATGCCCTTTATTTCTTTCTCTTGCCTTACTGCTCTAGCGAGAACTTCCAGCACAATGTTAAATAGGAGTGGCGATAAAGGGCATCCTTGTCTTGTTCCTGTTTTCAGGGGGAATGTTTTCAGCCTTTCTCCATTAAGAATGATGTTGGCTGTTGGTTTTGCATAGATGCCCTTTATGATGTTGAGAAATTTCCCTTCTATACCTATTTTATTGAGAGCTTTTATCAGGAATGGGTGTTGGACTTTGTCAAATGCCTTTTCTGCATCAATTGAGCTGAGGCCACAAATTTAAGGAACTTTTTGATGACCTCAATGAGTCCTTGGATGGTTCATGTTCCCTCTACAGCCCACTTCTTTGTTTTCATAATAGGGGTGTTTCCCACAGCTTTTAGCAGGATGTTAATTTTTTTTTTTGGTGTCTCATTAACATAACAAAGAGACCCTATTCCCAAATGAGATTACATTCACAGGTGTGTTGTCCTGTGCCCTGGAGTAGATTCTGACTCATAGAGACCCTACAGGACAGAGTAGAACTGCCCGATAGGGTTTCCAAGGTTGTAATCTTTATGGAAGCAACATGTGTGTGACCCTAATACCTTGCAACATGTTTTCTCCTTTTCAAAATGGGCGATAGAGAGCTTGTCATAACTAACACCATAATGATACTTTAAGTAACCTGTAAGTTTTTTTTCTTGGCATTTTGTACACTCTCACTTTCAATGTCCTTTTTTATTACACCAGCTGCACTGGTCTCTTTCCAAAGGGGTATGGGTCCTTCTTGGCTCCTGTGGCCTTGGTCTCTCTGCTTTTCTTTGTTCTCTTTGGAGATAACCTTCAGCCTGCAAGACGGCAGCTAGGAAGGCTGCCTGGTGCTTTCGATCTGTAACTTTCTTCTTGCTCCTTATCTCAGTCAGAGTAAACATGACAGGCCAATTCCGCCAGCCAAGAAATTTTTATGTTTTACATGTTTTTTTTTTTGCCTGTTACAAACATAAGGATTAGAGTCCAGATGTCCAGCATGCCTATCTTTAGTCTAATAAAGAGTTTCTTGTAATTGTCTTGTGATGTATACTCATCCGATCATCTGTGGATACGTGTCTGAAGACACTACATAACCCTTACAAAAATGATGTATAATCTCTGATGTAAAAATTGCCTTTTGAGACTCCATGAAGACAGCCAATGTTGCTGTCGTGCTCCCCGTTGGTGTCACCTCCTAATAAACTTTCTCTCTCTTTCATTGCCTCCACTGTTCTAGGGCATGGACCCTAATCAGGCAACAGTTGCCATATCTGTCTCTCAGCAGGTGGTTGGTGGGTTCTAACCACTAATCTTTTGGTTAGCAGCTGAGCACTTAACTATTGTGCCACTAGGTCTCCTTTCCACAGGTATAGAGGTTAGGATTTTTTTTTTTTTTAAATTCTGCTTTGGGTGAAAGTTTGCAGAGCAAATTAATTTCTCACTAAAAAATTTATACGCAGATTGCTTCATGACATTCGTTGCAGTTCCTACAATGTGTCAGCACTTTCTACCTTTCTACTCATTCGTCCAGTTTTCCTGTTCCTTTCTGCCTTCTCATCTTTGCTTTTGGGTAGGAGTTGCCCATTTGGTCTCCTATACTTGATTGATCTAAGAAGTACATTTCTTATGTCCATTATTGTTTGTTTTATAGGCCTGTCTAATCTTTGGCTGAGAGGTGAGTGGCTTCAGTTCTGAGTTAGAAGAATGTCCAGGGGTCATAGTCTTGGGAGTTCCTCTATTCTCTGTCACACCAGTAAGTCTGGTCTTTTTTGTGAGTTTGAATTTTGTTCTGCATTTTTCTCCAGCTCTGTCTGGGACCCTCTATTATGATCCCTGTCAGAGTGGTTGGTGGTGGTAGCCAGGTACTATCTGATTCTGGGGTCAGTCTGGTGAAGGCTGTGGTTCATGTGGTCTGTTAGTCCTTTGGAGTAATATTTTCCTCATATGTTTGGTTTTCTTCATTCTCCTTTTCTCCGGATGGGGTGGGACCAGTATATGTATTTTAGATGGCCACTCACAAGCTTTTAAGACCCCAGAAGTTATTCACCAAAGTAGGATGTAGAACATTTTCTTTATGAACTATGTTATGCCAGTTGACCTAGATGTCCCCCAAAACCTTGGTCCCCAGCCCTCAGCCCCAGTAACTTGCTTCCTCAAGGTGTTTGGATGTGTATAGGAGTCTTCTATGACTCTCCAGGGGTTAGAATTTACAACACGTATTTTTTAGGGACACAGTTCAATCCATACCAATCAATCAGTAAGAGAAAAGCAAAACGGGAGTGTACTATCCTGGAAGTTAAGTGAAGAAGGCATTTCAAGGATGAAAGAGGAAACTAAGAATACCACTATTCTGATTCTTGCTAGAAATCTTTTATCTTTATTTCTCTGTAATTCATCCGCTAAAAATTTGGTTGAGAAAAGTACTATGTGGGTGTGATGGTTAAGGTTGTGTGTCAACATGGCTGGGCCATGATTCTCAGTGGTTTGACGGTTATGATGTAGTTTGGCAGCTATGTAATGATGTAATCCCCTCCATAATGAGATCTGATGTAATGTGATCACATCCATCACGAAATCTGCAGTGAGCAGCCAATCAGCTGAAAGGGAGTTTCCTTGGAGATGCGGTCTACATCCATATATGTGGACTTTCTGACAAAGCTTGTTGGATTTTGCTTGCTCTGGATCATGCATTTGGCTTGTCATCTGACCTCTGGTTCTTGGGACTAGAGCTGCCGATCTTGGGGTTTGTCAGCCTCCACAGCCTGTGAGCCAGTGGCCTGCCATCTTACCTGCTGATCTTGGGTTTATCAGCCCTGCAGGTACATGAGTCAGGAGAAGCCTGCAATCTGATCCACAGACTTGGGACTTTCCAGCCTCTACAACCGTGTGAGCCATTTACTTGACGTAAATCTCTCTCTCTCTACGTATATATATACACATTTTACTGGTTTTGCTTCTCTAGAGAACCAAGACTAAGACAGTGGGAGATGTTATGTTCTGAAAATTCTCCAAGCTTTGGTATATAATATGGCAGAACATCTTAAAAGAAGCTTAGCTAAATGGGGCCCTAGTATCCTAGTTGTCATGGTTTGAATTATATCCCCCCAAAAATGTGTGTATCAGTTTGGCTACGCTATGATTCCTTGTACTGTGTGATTTTCCTGTATGTTGTAAACCTGCCTCTATGATGTTAATGAGGGAGGATGGGTGGCAGTTGTGTTAGTAAGGCAGGACCTGATCTACAAGACTGGATTGTGTCCTGAGGCAATCTCTTGAGATATAAAAGACAGAAGTGAGCAGTGAGACAGGGGGACCTCATACCATCAAGAAAGCAGTGCCGGGAGCAAAGCACGTCCTTTGGACCGGGGTCCTTGAGCAGAGAAGCTCCTCATCTGGAGGAACACTGAAGAAAAGAAGGCCGACAGAGAGAAAAAGCCTTCCCCTGGATCTGATGCCCTGAATTTGGACTTTTAGCCTACTTTAATTATGAGGAAATAAACTTCTCTTTTTTAAAACCATCCATTTTTGGTATTTCTATTGTAGCAGCACCTGATAACTAAGACACTAGTAGAAGAAAGAAAGAATTTCAGGTTAAAATAAGTTTCAATAAAATAGGTTTCTTTATTTCAGTACTCCTTGCAACCTTACTATGTTAATACATTTTATGATTCTCTAAGAGGAGACTATGGTTCCCTGGGTGGCACACATGGTTAAGCACTTGACTGCTAACCAGAAGTTTGGCAGTTCAAACCCACCCAGAGGTGCCTGGGAAGACAGGCCTGAAGATCTCCTTTTGAAAGGTCACAGCCTTGAAAATCCTATGAAGCAGTTCTTTTCTGTACATGTGGGCTCTCCATGAATCAAAATTTACTTGACAGCAACTTACAAGAGGAGAATATAGTATGTAGTATTTTCCAAACTTATCTGACCAAGATTCCTTTTATTGTGAAGCATATTGAGAAGCTGACTGTCCTGAATACAACTTTGTTTCTTTAAAACAACATCCTCCTATTATTTTCCCCTGGCCCCTTAGAGGACTTCCTTCAAAACATTGTGCTTAAAACTATATGCACTTAACTTTGCCATCGAGTTGATTCCAACTCATAGCAAGCCTATAGGACAGAGTAGAACTGCCCTATCGAGTTTCCAAGGAGTGGCTGGTGGATTTGAACTGCTGACCTTTTGGTTAGCAGCCTGAGCTCTTAGTCACTGCACCACCAGCGCTCCTTACCAAATAGTAGTAACATAGAAACAGTCACATGAAGAATGACTATGCTGTTTTGAAGAAATTGTGTATTTAATTACCAAATGTCCTTGTTTTGCAAAAGCACTCACTTAAAATGTCCATGCAGAGATGGAAGATTTGGCAATGGATATTAGAGATGGTTGCACAATATAATTGATGTATTGGTGTCACTGAATTGTACATGTGAAAAATGTTTAACTGGCAAATATTGTGTTGTGTATATTTTTATAAAAACAACAACAAAAAGTCCACTCAGAGCTCATAGCCATGAAATGCTCAGTTTTTGTAACTATGATGGTTTTAGTTTTTGGATCCCACTGAAAATAACTAAAAATCATGGGGAAAGGTACAAAATATTTTCTAAAGCGCATGGATGAGCTGATAAGGATGTAATTCTCAAACCAGTGACCATATAAAGGTAGAAACCTGGAGAAGTAAACTGAGCCCTAGAGCTGGCTTTCACTCTGAGAACATTTGCAACATGTGGTGAATTAAGACTTTGTTTACGTGCCCTCACAGAGCATAGAGAACAAGAGAAAAAACAGGCTACTCAAGGTAGGAAATCTAACTGGAGACTATATTCGTATAGAGTTGGGATCCCAAAGGTCTTCACCCTCAACAAGATGAAACAGAAGTAATTACCTCAGGTTTTGACCCTCAATGGCATGATGGAATAGAAGTAACTACCTGCCTGGCAACTGTAAGGGTAATCAACTATCTCAAACGTTGGCAGTGAACAGAGACGGGGAAAATATGCTGCTGAGAATTTGGAATGAGAATTGCCCCATGTGGGTTTGTAGCACAAAATCACATTAGCTATTCAGCTTCCAGAAAACTTTAAGCAAAAAGTAAAATTTAAAGTGAGTATAAACTTGTACTGCCCCAGCAGGTTGGCAGAAGCAAATATGAATCCTTTCTGGAGGAATCTAGTTTTATCTCAGCCCTCAAAAATTTTCACAAGTAAATTCCAAGGAAAACAAGCACTTCAAAGTGAATAATAAGTAAGCATACAAGCAAAACAAAGAAAACTACAAAATCCAGCAAAAACAACAGGTCGCAGAAACAAGCAGGAAATAACTTCAGATAAAAAAATTATTAGATAAGGACTTAATATGAATATGTTCAAAAGCATGTAATAAAAGAAAGTCAAGCATGAAAATTATGATGTAAGCAAAAAACTATAAAGAATTCCCAATCAGATTAGACAAAGAAACCAAATAGAATATAAAGAAATGCTTATTATATATATATATATAAAACAACTGAAATTAAAAACTCATAGTTAAACCTTGAAAACTAGACACAGGTGAAGAGGGAATTTGTGGACTAAATAATAGACCTAAATAAGAAGAACGTAGCACAATGAAACAAAGAGTTGAAAAATCTGTCAAGAGACATAAAGGAGGGAGTGAGATTTTTATTAGCTATTTATTAATGTATAACAATATTGTTGTTGGGTATCGTTGAGTCAATTTCCACTCAAAGTGATCCCATGTGACAGAGTAGAACAGCCACATAGGGTTTCCTAGGCTGTAATCTTTACAGGATCAGATCTCCAAGTCTTTCTCCTGTGGAGCCACTGGGTGGGTTTGAACCACCAACCTTTCAGTTAGCAGCCAAGTGCTTAACCTTTGCACCACCAGAGCTCCTTAATAACAATATTAACACTATCTTATCAGCTTAAAACAATGCAAATTTACTATCTCACAGTTCCTGTGCGTCAACAGTCCTGACACTTCTTAACTGGGTCTTCTCCTTAGGGTCTCACAAGGCTGCAATCATGGTGTTGGTCAGAGTTGTGATCTTATCAGAAGGGCTATGGTTATAGGCATCCTTCCAAGCTCAGTCAAGTTGTTGGCAGAATTAGGTTCCTTGTGGTTAAACTCCTTTTACTGTGAAGCTTATTGAGAACTGAATGTTTCAGTTTCTTGCTGGCTGTTGGCTGCCAGCCAGCCTCAGTTTCTAGAAGCCTCCCAGGCTTCCTTGCCACATGGAGTTACTTAATGTGGCTACTTGTTTCTTCAATGCCAGAAATGAAGACAGACAGAGATTCAACTACAGCAAGATGAAGCACTACAATACTCTGTAATGTAATCCTGTGTTCATAAACATGTAATCATATTTGCCATTATTCTATTGCTTAGACGAAACTCACAGATCCTGGCTACACCCAGGGGGAGGGGATCCCATAAGGGCATGAACACCAGGAAACAGGGTTGTCAAGGGCCACCTTATAAGTCTGTTTGCCACAGAAACGGTTTAGCAAACATCTAACTGGTGTTCTAGAAAAAGAAGTTAAAACTGGGGAGAGGCAAGCTAAAATGGAGAGGCATGAAGTACATCAACAGAGAACTGCCAGAAATTTGAGAAGTGTTCAGAATAGGACATGGAAGGAGAGATATCATTGCTGATGCCAGATGGATCACGGCTAAAAGCAGAGAATACCAGAAAGATGTTTACCTGTGTTTTATTGACTATGCAAAGGCATTCGACTGTGTGAATCATAACAAATTATGGACCACATTGCAAAGAACGGGAATTCCAGAACACTTAATTGTGCTCATGTGGAACCTATACACAGACCAAGAGGCAGTTGTTTGAACAGAACAAGGGAATACTGTGTGGTTTAAAGTCAGGAAACGTGTGTGCTGAGCAAATTCTGTGAGGAACTGGACTATATGAAGAAAAATACAGTCCAGGATTGGACAAAGACTCATTGACAAATTGCATTATGCAGATGACACGACCTTGTTTGCTGAAATTGAAGAGGACTCGAAGCACTTACTGATGAAGATCAAAGACCACAGCCTTCAGTATAGGTTGCATCTCAACATAAAGAAAACAAAAATCCTCACAACTGGACCAATAAGCAACATCATGATAACCGGAGAAAATATTGAAGTTGTCAAGGACTTCATTTTTCTTGAATCCACAATCAATGCCCATGGAAGTAGCAGTCAAGAAATCAAATGATGTATTTCATTGGGCAAATCTGCTGCTAAAGAACTCTTTAAAGTGTTTAAAGGCAAAAATGTCATTTTTAGGACTAAGGTGCACCTGACATGGTATTTTCAATCACCTGATATGCATGTGAAAGCAGGACAATGAATAAGGAAGACCAAAAAAGGAATGATGCCTTTGAATTATGATGTTGGTGAAGAATATTGAGTATACCATGGACTGCCAGAAGTACGAACAGATCTGTCTTGGAAGAAGTACAACCGGAATGCTCCTTGGAAGCGAGGATGGCAAGACTTCATCTCATGTACTTTGGACATGTTATCAGGAGGGGCCAGTTCCTGGAGAAGGGCATCATGCTGGATAAATTAGAGGGTCAGTGAAAAAGAGGAAGCCTCTCAATGAGATGGATTAACACAATGGCTGTAACGATTGGTTCAAGCATAACAAAGATAGTGAGGTTGGCATAGATCTGGTAGTGTTTTGTTCTGTGGTACATAGGGTCACTACGAGTTGGAACCGACTTGATGGCACCTAATAACAACAACAACATGCTAAAATAGTTAAACCCTGTCATCTTAAAATAGATAATACCTGGTAATTTTCCAGAATTGATAAAATATGCCAATCCCTGAACTCAGAGAACCCAATGAAATTGAAACAGGATAACAATAAAAACAAAAGCACCATCCTAGTCATATCTTAATGAAACTTCAGAACATCAAAATCACAGAGAATGTTTTACAAGTAACCAGAGAAAAAGAACAGATAACTCATATAGAAATGATAAACTGATAGCTGACTTCTCAACAACAATGCAAGCCAAAAGACAATGAAATAATACCTTCAATGTGCTGAGGGAAAAGGACTGACAACCTATAATTCTATACCCAGGAAAAATATCTTTAAAGAAAGTGGACAAAACAAAGACATTTCAGGAAAACAAAAACTAAGAGTTTGCCACCAGCATATTTTCACTAAATAAATTCTAAAGGATGTGTTTCTGGCAGAAGGAAAGTGTTCTGAGAAGAAAGATATAAAATACAAGAAAAAATGAAGAGCACAGAAAGCACTAAATATGCCAGTAAATACAAACAAATACTGTTTTTAAGCAATAGTAATAATGTCTTATGGGGCTTATAAAACAGACAACAATATAAATTCTGGAAGATGAGAGTAAGCTAGTTGTTGCTGAGTTCATTTCAACTCATGGTAACTCCTGTGTATGGAAGTGGAACTGTGCTCCATAAGGTTTTCAATGGCTGATTTTTCAGAAGTAGATCACCAGGCCTTTCTTCTGAGGCACAACTGGGTGGACTCAAACTTCCAACCTTTCACTTAGCAGCTGAGCATGTTAACTGTGTAAGAGTAAATGGTGTTAAAGTATTCTAAGGCAGTTCTTTTCTAACTATCTGTGATGAAGAACCAGGTTTTAATTTTCCCAACCCATGGGAGGCCAATACTTTTGTAAAATAAAAAAAATTACTACAAAAATAAAATGAAAAAAAAAAAAAAAAAAGACATATAAATGCAAACTCTAATTTTATTATCAGGTTAAACAAACATAAATTATATTATGATATGTGTAATCAGAACAAACAAAACATAGGGACAAAAAGAATTACAAAAGCTTTGTTCATTGAAAGTGTAATATTGCTATTATGTTGATAAATTTTTGTTGTTCTGGCATAACTTAAACAAGTTATGAGTAAACTAGTGAGTCAATTAAACACATATATGCATAATTTGAAAGAATCTGTGCATGTCAATATTTAAAGTTTTAATATGATAAATGAGTTTGTTTCTTGTTTATGCACTTATTTAACACAGATTAGATTGATAAAAATGCTACTTGTAGGGATAATGTATGTTGAAACAGTTGTCTGTTCTGTTTTCATCACACCCATAGTAGAGAAATCAGCCTTATGGATGTAGCATGTCGATAGGGTGGGAGAAGAATTTTTTTTTGAAGAGAAAGAAAAGTTTTATTATTGAATAAGCATTACCAGAATGTGATGCATCACAAGCAACTTGCTAAAGAGATTGCAAAGACAAAGAAATCTTAACAATTATGTAGGTAAGGAGGTACAATTATTACTTTCATATTTTAAAGATAATTGTGTTCTAGGGTAAAAACATCACAAAATATAGTAAAGCAAAAAGAAAGGTTTTATTCAGCATATATGCAAAGAGGCAAAAGTAGGAAATGGACAAGAATGCTGCCAGAGCCATATCTATCTGAGCCTGAGGAGCACTACAGATTCATCAGCATATGTTAACATTACAAATTGGCAAAACCATTGGAAGCTTCACCTTTTCATAGATTGGCTAAAAACTGTTAAGTCATTGTGATTCTACATTTTGAATCATCTTTCTTAACAATCATTGGTACAGGTTTTAGGAAGGACAATCAGGAGGGTCTTCATCGGTCCAACAAGTCTTACATTCACTAAATGCTGACAGAGAAAGATAAGAGTGGAAAGTATATGGCTGTTTATGATTTGTTTATGTGAAATTTTCCCTAAAAGATATATTCCAAGATTGTCCTAGCTATCATCTTTATACCTCAGGGCCCAGTTGATGTGTCCTTGTGAGTCCTTGTGAGTCCCTGTGAGTCCAGCTCCAGCTGGCTCACATTCTAGGACAAGGAATAATGGCTCCAATATTGTCTCCTAAATCATTCCCTCCTTTTGATCAGAGATTGGAAATAACACATCAATGATCAATACCTGGACTTAGCTGGACTCCTAGATGGCAGACATAGCAGGCTCTTTAAACTCACGGTACTGGTTTTCCACTGGATACCATCTGGTTCTTCACTAGGATCATAAGTAAGAGTGAATTTCTCATCGGTCACATTGCCAAAATGAGCAGAATCAATGTACATAAACATTTTAGCCTGAGGCCTTCTTTTGACTTTTAAGTATGTAAGATGATAGAAAGTAAATTTTATTATGCCTAGTACTATCAGGATGCAGACTAAGAATATTACTATTCCTTACAATAGTGATCTAGCCCATGTACTAATTCTTAATGATAACCAACCAAATAAATCTAGTGTTTATAAGGGTGTTACAGTGTGTAACCAAGTAGTTTGCTGTCCAATTCTATGTATATCTTGTTCTACTTATCCTGTTATTTATCCAGATGCAACAGGAGATATTTGCTACAGCTCATACTACATTTTCTTTGGCTAATAAAAAAATCTAAGACAATTCTATTATCCAATATCACCTTGACTAATAAGGTCAGGAGATCGCTATTGTGCTTCCATTCCACTAGAAACTTAGTCTGCTATTTGTCCCATAATGATTGATAAATTTCTTAAAGATGTCTCCAATTCAACTATACCATAAGTAGGAATTAAAGCTACTAACCCCACCCTGAGTGTTGGACCAATAGGTTTTCTCCTGTCTCTCATTTTAAAATGTGTAACAACTTTAACATTACCTTTCTAATATTTACTAGCATCATTATTAAGAATAGCTAAAGATTATCCTAAAGTTCTCAAAGTGCATTGCCCATGCACTTACCAGGAATCTAAATAAGAGATTGCCCAAGTAAACTCACTGTCAGTTGGAAAGGGATCATCTAAACTAGTATAGTTGGATCCACCGCATAAAAACATATATCCATAAGGAGCACATAACGTTTGTCTAGAGAAAACAGAAAGTATAGAAAAATTTACATGTGACAAACAGTTTTCATCAGAGAATACATGATTAGCAAGATAATATTGGATGGACCTCTCCTGTTGAAAGTCTTCAGTTAATCTATTTAAAACATACTAAATGTTCATCCCAAGGGCAAGCTACCCCTCCCTGGTTTACATATTAACAGTCAGGGGTCACTTTCTCAGAAACAGAAGTGGAGTGTAAGACAAAATGGAGTCTGAACCATGAGGTTGATCTCCTCTGACAACCTGGTTTCTTTGAGATACACAATTTTCTTAAACTTAGTTCCTGGTCTGATCTTTGGAGTCAGTTTCCCAAAACAGAGTGAATTATTAAATAAAAAAAGCACAACACCCAGAGCAAAATGGTCTTACTAGCTTATCTGGAGCATTATTTGACTCAAAAGTGGCTTCAGGAACCAGTTTTTTTTCTTTTTTTCTCAAAGTTTGAGGTTCAAAAGGACACTCAAAGGTGGGTTACCCCAACCTCCATGAAAGCCAGAAATCTGGATTCCAGGAGAATTACAACTCTTTCATGGTTCCCTTCTTTGGATCATGATCTTACTACAGAATCTTTGATCAAAAACGTTCAATAAATGGTAATTCGGTGCTGTCTGGTTTTTAAGATCCCAGGCATCATACAGCGAACTAGAAGGCAGAATAGAAACATTAACAATAATATTAGGGCAATTGTGTACGTGCACCTCAACAGCAACTACATTCTGAAAATCCTTAGAATATAAATAAAATAAATAAATACAATATAATATAAATACAGCAACATTTGTCTATTAAGGCACAAATTGTTCCTTGAGAGACTAACAGGAAATCTAATGCTATTATGTTTTGTAAAATCATAGCTTGAATTTCACACAATTCTCTGGTTATGATATTTACAACTTTGCTGAATTTACCAACAGAAACTTCTAATTTGAGAGTTATAATATGTAAACCCATTAGTTGAGTAATTTAGGAGGAAGGAAAATGATTTCTTACATCCAGAAAGTAGGACCTTAAAACATCAGCAGTATTACCACATAACACCCATAGTAGTCCTTTAGTGTACTCAATCTTATGTAGCTAATTTCTGTTCCACGTGATTCTGGATCAGCCACAATCTGTGAGGGAGAAGAAATTTTTAAAGCAATTTCAGCAAGCTCAGGATATTTATTTTTAACTTTTATTCAAAATGTAGGAAATGATGCCGTATTTTCAAAATTCAAATTAAAAATAATCTTTTATCAGTTGTTAGGTTTCATCAAATTGGTTCCCACTCATAGTGACACTATGTACAAGAGAAAGAAACATTTCCTGTCCTGCGCCATCCTCACAATTGTTGCTGTATTTGAGCCCATTGTTGCAGCCACTGTATCAATCCATTCCACTTGAGGGTCTTCCTCTTTTTCCCTGACCCTCTACTTTACCAA
The DNA here is from genome assembly GCA_030035585.1 of Dugong dugon. Lineage (NCBI taxonomy): Eukaryota > Metazoa > Chordata > Mammalia > Sirenia > Dugongidae > Dugong > Dugong dugon. Next base: position 100,264,469 of record CM057462.1, read on the forward strand.
GCATGATATCTTTGTCTAGGGACTGGTCCCTCCTGATAACATTGTCCAAAGTACATAAGATAAAGTCTCTCTAACCTCCCCTCTAAAGAGCATTTTGGCTATACTTCTTCCAAGATAGATTTGTCTGTTCTTCCGAAAGTCCATAGTATATTCAATTTTCTTTGCTAATGTCATAATTCAAAGTTATCAATTCTTCTTTGTTTTTCCTTATTCATTATCCAGCTTTCGCATATGTCTTAGTCATCCAGTGCTACTATAACAGAAATACCACAAGTGGATGGCTTTAACAAGGAGAAATTTATTGTCTCATAGCCTAGGAGGCTAGAAATCTTAATTCAGAGTGCCAACTCCAGGAGAAGGCTTTCTGTCTCTGTTGGCTCTGGGGGAAAGTCCTTGTCGTCAATCTTCCGCTGGTCTAGGAGTTTCTTCCCTTCCTGGTTCTTCATTCTTGGTGATACGAGATCCCTCTGTCTCTCTGCTCGCTTCTCTCGTTTATATCTCAAAAGAGATTTACTCAAGATACAACTGAATCTTGTAGATTGAGTCCTGCCTCATTCATATAACTGCCTCTAATTCTTCCTCACTAATATCATAGAGGTAGGATTTACAACACATAGGAAAATCACATCAGATAAAAAAATGGTGGACAATTACACGGTACTGGGAATCATAGCCTAGCCAAATTGACACATATTTTTGGGGAACACAATGTAACCCATAACAGCATGCATATGAGGTGACTGAAATATCAGTCTTAGTCTGGAAGTTCCACTGAAACCTGTTTACCATGGGTGACCATGCTGACATTTGAAAAATCGGTGGCATAGCTTCCAGCATCACAGCAATGCACAAGCCACCACTGTATGACAAACTGACAGGCTAGTGGCGGTCTTTTATCAGTAGCCAGTTTAAAAAAATTAACTTCTAAAATTATAATTAATTTTACTTTTGATGAAAGAAATTTGTATTTTATACACTTTTGATTTCCAATTGATAAACCAACCTTAACAATTCACAGGATGTTACATAGCCCTACTATGCATTACCGGTACATAACTCTTGCCATGTTGACTCACAAAGTGAGTTCAATAGCACTCAGACTGGTCTATACTCTGTTCAGTAAGACAAGTCCCTTTAGCATATGCTTGGTTGTTGTGCAATGCCATGAAAGTTTCTCAACTTAAAATAAAATTAAATGCTTACTCTCTATTTGTATGCTTAGCACTGACCAGTAACAAAGTTAGCTGAATGTTAGTATTCTGCGAATCACCCTTTGAGTAGCATTCTAAGGTGCTTATTTGTTCAACGAGAGTATAAAAATGTCAATTACATTCAGAGCTATAAAGATAAGATGTATGTCACAATTACTAATGCAATCCAATAAAAGAATAGAAATAATAGAAACTGAGTCTATAGTTTCTTAACTAATATAGAAAAAAAGGAATAAAAAAAATACCCAATCTAAAACACACCTAAATAAGTAAAGCAATCAGGAAATACAAGATAAGCTGGTAGCTATAAGTCCAAATATATTCTTTTAAAAACAATTTTATTGTGCTGTAGGTGAAAGTTTTGAGTGCAAATTAGCTTTTCATTCAAAAATTTATACACGAATTGTATTGTGACATTGGTTGCAATCCGTACGATGTGTCAGCACTCTCTCCCTTCCCACCCCAGGTTCACGGTGTCCATTTATCCAGTTTTCCTGTCCCTTCCTGCCTTTTCATTTTTGCTTTTGGTCAGGTGTTGCCCATTTGAGCTCGTATTCTTGATTGAACTAAGAAGTATGTTTCTCACATGTGTTATTGTTTTTTTTTTTATAGGTCTGTGTACTCTTTGGCTGAAAGGTGGACTTTGGGAGTGGCTTCAGTTCTGAGTTAGCAAAGTGTCCAGGGCCATAGTTTTGGGGTTCCTCCAGTCTCTGTTAGAGCAGTAAATCCAGTCTTTTTTTGTGAATTTAAATTTTGTTCTACATTTTTCTCCTGTTCTGTCTGGGACCCTTGCAGTGTAATAGATCAGTTTTGTGTGTGACCTTTCTAGCCATGGTCTTGTAACTCCCACCCAAGTGATTGGGTGGGACTGTGCAGATAGGGTAACTGTAACCCACTAAAGGGGTTGGTCAGTTTTGCCATCCCGCTAGACTTGAAATGAGCGACCTCAGAGGTGGGAAGGAGAGGAGTTCCATCACCACTATGGAAGAACAGCCAGGGTCCAGCATGCCCTTTGGATCCAGGATCCCTGCACTTAGAAGCTCCTGGAAGCAGGAGACCAAGAGAGAGAGCAAGCTGTAATCCTGAAGAAGCTACGAAGCAGTGGTAGGAGAGACCTGGCTGCAGAGACCCAGCAGAAGATGGCGTGGTGAGCTTCTGGCCCATGGAGAAAGAAAGTTGAGTGCCTTTGGGCAGAGGCCAAGCACCAGGAAGAGGTATGCCTGCAAGCACGACTGGGAAAAGGCTGTCCTGATGAAAGAAACTGTATCCTGAGCGTTCCTGACCTGAACTGTAACCTGTTATTCCCCTATTAAACCCTATAATTGTTGAGTATGGTCTGTGAATTCTGTGTGGTCATTGCAATGATTTATCAAACCCAGCAAAAAAGTCGAGTGCTGTGAGAGGGACAGTTGGTGTCAGAATTAGTAAAGATGGTGGAGAAAGGAGGCATGTCTGACCTCTGCCTCATGGGAATCAGGCTTGGGCTGTTGAGCTTTTTTTTTTTTATTTGTACTTTAGGTGATGGTTTACAGAGCAAACTAGCATCTCATTAAACAATTAATACACATATTGTTTTGTGACACTGGTTGCCAACCCCACAACATATCAAAACTCTCCCCTTCTCCACCTTTAGTTCCCCATTACCAGCTTTCCTGTCCCCTCCTGCCTTCTCGTCCTTGCCCCTGGGCTGGTGTGCTGTTGATCTTGATTCTCCTTCCACCTGGTGAAGTTAGAGAAGGTTAGACACCTCACTCATGCCGTTTTTACAACCCTCCTTGGCTGCTAACCAAAAAGTTGGCAGTTTGAATCTACCAGCTGCTCCTTGAAAACCATATGGGGCAGTTCTGCTCTGTCCTATGTCACAATGAGTCAGAATCAACTGCAACAAGTTTATTGTGATCCCTGTCAGAGTGGTCAGTGATAGTAAATGGACACCATGTAGTTCTTCTGGGGTAAAGCTGGTGGAGGCTGTGGTTCATGTGGTCCATTAGTCCTTTGGACTAAAATTTCCTTTGTGTCTTTAGTTTTCTTCACTCTCCTTTGCTCCACACGGGATGGGACCGATAGATGTATTTTAGATGGCTGTTTGCAAGCTTTTAAGACCCCAGACACTACTCACCAGAGTAGAATGTGAGTAGAATGGAGAACATTTTCTTCATGAACTACATTATGCCAATTGACCTAGATGTTCCCCGAGATCATTATTCCCAGGACTCAGCCCCAGTAACTCAGTCCTTAAAGGTGTTTGGATGTGTCTAGAAAGCTTCTATGACTTTGTTTGGTCAAATTGTGCTGCCTTTCCCTTTATTGTCTGTTGTCATTTGCCGTACCAAAGTTAACACTTGTCTACTATCTAGTTAGCGACTTCCCCTCCTCACCTCTCCCCTCCCTCATAACCATTAAAGATTGTTTTTCTCTGTGTGTAAAACTTTTCTTGGGTTTTTATAATAGTGGTCTCATACAATATTTCTCCTTTGGTGACTGACTTATTTCACTCAGTGTAATTCATCCTCCATATTCATTCATGTTATGAGATGTTTCATGGATTTATCATTGTTCCTTATCATTGTGTAGTATTCCATTGTGTGTATGTACCGTAATTTGTTATCCATTCATCTGTTGATGGGCACTTAGGTTACATCCATCTTTTTGCTATTGTGAATAATGATGCAATGAACATGGGTGTCCATATGTCTATTTTTATTTCTCTAGGATATATTCCTAAGAGTGGGATTGCTGGATCATATGGTATTTCTATTTCTAGCTTTTTAAGGAAGCATTATATGTTTTCCGTAGTGGTTGTACCATTTTACATTCTCGTCTGGAGTGCATAAGAGTTCCAATCTCCCCCAAACCCCTCTAACCTTTGTTATTTTCTGTTTTTTTGATCCGTGCCAGTTATGTCAGTGTGAGACGGTATTTCATTGTAGTTTTGATTTGCATTTCTCTAATGGATAATGATCTCAAGCATTTCCTCATATGTCTGATAGCTGCCTGGATGTCTTCTTTGATGAAGTGTTCATATCCTTTGCCCAGTTTTTAATTGGATTATTTATCTTTTAGTTGATGAGGTGTTGAAGTATTCTATAGATTTTAGAGATGAGACCCTTGTCAGATATGTTGCAGCAAAAATTTTTTCCCAGTCTGTAGGTTTTCTTTTTACTCTTTTGGTGAAGTCTTTTGATGAGCATAAGTCTTTTGATGAGATGCATTTAATATTTAGCAGCTCACAGTTACCATGTTTAATCTTCTGGTGTTTGTGCATTGTTAGTTATGGTTCGTATTCTATTCATGCCATATATTAGGGCCCATAGCTTTGTCCCTATTTTTGCTTCCATGATCTTTATTGTTTATGTTATATATTTAGGTTTTTGATCCATTTTGAGTTACTTTTTGTGTATGGTGTTAGATATGGGTCTTGTTTCATTATTTTTACAGATGGATATCCAGTTTTGCCAGCACCATTTGTTAAAAAGACTGTCTTTCCCCATTTAATGGACTTTGGTCCTTTGTTAAAGATCAGCTGAGTATAGGTGGATGAATTTACATCTGGGTTCTCAATTCTGTTCCATTGATCTGTGTATCTGTCATAGTACCAGTGCCAGGCTGTTTAGACTACTGTGGCAGTATAGTAGGTTCTGAGATCATGTAGTGTGAGGTCTCTTACTTTGTTCTTTTTCTTCAGTAATGCTTTCCTCCTCTGGGGCCTCTTCCTTTCCATATAAAGTTAATGATTAGTTTTTCTGTCTTGTTAAAGAATGTTGTTGGTATTTGGATTGGGATTGCATATATGTGTAGATCACTTTGGGTAGAATTGATATTTTCACAATGTCGACTCTTCCTATCCGTGAGCGTGTTATGTTTTTCCATTCACGCAGGTCTCTTGTGATAGTGTTTTGTAGTTTTCTTTGTATAGGTCTTTTACATCCCTGGTTAGATTTATTCCTTAGTATTTTATCTTAATATAAATGATATTGTTTTCCTAATTTCCTTTAGAAGTTCTCTTTGTTGCTGATTGATTTTTGTATGTTGATCTTGTATCCTGCTATTCTGCTGAATCTTTCCACTAGTTCCAATAGTTTTCTTGTGGAATCTTTGGAGTTCTCTACGTATAGTATCATACCATCTGCGAATAGGGGTAGTTTTACTCCTTCCTTACCAATTTGGATGACCTTTATTTCTTTTTCTTGCCTTATTGCTCTAGCTAGGACTTCCAGCACAATGTTAGATAGGAGTGGTGATAAATGCATTCCTTATCTTGGTCTCATTCTCAGGGGGAATACTTTCAGCCTCTCTCCATTGAGATTGATGTTGGCTGTTGGTTTAGTTTAGACGCACTTTGTTATGTAGAGGAATTTCCTTTTTATTCCTATTTTATTATTTTTATCAGGAATGTCAAATGCCTTTTCTGTATTGGTTGAGATAATCACATGATTCTTTTCTTTTGTTCTATTTACGTGGAGGATTACATTGATTGATTTTCAAATGTTGAACTCTCTTTGTATACCTGGTATGATTTCTACTGGATAGAAATTTGTTTAGAATTTTTGTATCTATATTCATGAAGATATTCATCTGTAATTTTCTTTTTTTGTGATGTCTTTGCTGGCTTGTATCATGGTTATGCTAGCTTCATAGAATGAATGGGGAGTATTCCTTCCTTTTCTATGCTCTGCAATAGTTTGAGTAGTACTGGCTTGATCTCTTCTCTGAATGTTTGTTAGAATTCTTAAGTGAAGCTGTCCAGGCAAGGACTTTTTTTGTTGGGAGTTTTTTTTAATGACCTCTTCAATCTCTTCTCTTGTATGGGTTTGTTCAGCTTTTCTATCTTAGTGTGTGTTAGTTTAGGAAGGTAGTGTGTTTCTAGAAATTTGTCCATTTTGTCTAGGCTTTCAAATTTGTTGGAGTACAATGTTTCATTGTATACTGTTACGATCCTTTTAATTTCAGTTGAGTCTGTTGTAATGTCCCCCATGTCATTTCTTATTTGGGTTATATTCTTCCTTTGCTGTTTTTCTTTAGTCAATTTGGCCTATGGTTTGTTGATTTTGTTGATCTTTTCAAAGATATAGCTTTTGGTTTTGTTGATTCTATTGTTTTTCTATTCTCTATTTCATTTATTTCTGCTCTAATCCTTATTATTTCCTTTCTTCTGATGCTTGTGGACTTCTTTTTGTGTTCTCTTTCTATTTGTTCGAGTTGTAGTGCTAACTTTTTGATTTTGGCTCATTCTTCTTTTTTAATGTGTGCATTTTTTGGTATAAATTGTTCTGTAAGCTCTGCCTTTGCTGTGTCCCAATGGTTTTGGTGTGATGGGTTTTCATTCTCTTTTGATTCTAGGAATTTTTTGACTCCCTCTTGGATGTCTTCTATGACCCAATAGTTTTAAAGCAATATGTTATTCAGTTTCCATGTATTTGATTTTTTTCCTTGCTTTTCCTGTTATTGATTTCTACTTTTATGGCATTGTGATCAGAGACAATGCTTTGTATTATTCTGGTGTTTTGAATTTTATTGAGGGTTGTTTTGTGGTCTAAAATGTAGTCTATTCTGGAGGATGTTTCATGTGAGTTGGAAAATAATGTATACTTTGCTGCTATTTGGGTGGCTTTTCAGTGCTGTTAGAGTTTGTTTCATGTATTTTTGACCCTGTCATTGGGTGTGCATTTATTAAGGTTATGTCTTCTTGGTGGATTGTCCCTTTAATCATTATATAATGTCCTTCCTTGTCTTTTATGGTGGATTTTGTCTTAGAGTCTATTTTATCTGAGATCAGTATTGCTAGTTCTGCACTTTTTGGTTACTTTTTCTATCCTTTGATTATTAATATATTTATGTCTTTGTGTCTAAAGTGTGTCTCTTGTAGACAGCATATTAATGGGTCGTGTTTTTTCATCCTTTCTGCCACTCTGTCTCTTTACAGGTGCATTTAAGCCATTTACATTCAGTGTGGCTATTGATAGGTATGAATTTATCGCTGTTATATTGTTGTGCTTCATGTGTGTGTGTGTGTGGTGCTGACATTTTCTTTGTTCCTCTAAATTTCCTGTGCTAATTTGTAGATTTTCTTTTCTTTCCTTTTGTTATATATTTTGTGTTTACTGAGTCTTTATATTTTTCTTCTTTTTTATTTTGATGTGTGGGTTTGTTAACTTTCTTTGTGGTTACCTTGAAATGTACTCTTATCTTCCTAAGTTTGAACCAGTCTTTTATTACTTGATATCACTTTGACTTCCTCTCCATTTAAAAGTTCTATACCTACACCATTTATTCCCCCCTTTATTGTTTTGACATTGTTGTCATTTGAGGATTGACGTCTCTGTTTCCCTGTTTTAAATCTTTTAGCTTCATTTTATTATTGAGAGTTCTTTACCTAGGTTTGTGTCTTAGGCTGGATTCTCTAGAGAAGAAAAACCAGTATATATATATATATATATATATATATATATATATATATATATATATATATATGCATATTTCTGCCAGTAAACCTTCTCTTGGAGAGCCCTAAATATTAGTATTTTGAATTCCCTATATTTTAATTCCAATGCTTTTTCTTCTACTGGAAGGTTGTCTGATTCTTTATTTTGTTAATTTACTGGAGCCATCCTCTCCTGCTTTTTTATATCTTTGATATTGTCTGCTGTCTCTGAGACATTAAGGTATTATTTTCTCTCTTTATTGATTGTATGTTCTTTTGTTTCATCCTACCTTTTTGTCTTGTTTTCTATGTCAAGGCAGGCATGCTTGGTGTGCTTGTTACTTGCTCATCTGTGACCATGATAGCTCTCATTGCCTTATCCTATTAGGCAGGGCAGCAGCCGGCAGGGTGAGCCCACTTCCCTGTACACTGGCTTGGCAAGGTGGCTGAGGGTGGACTCTATGGGATCCTTCTGTCTCCTGATGTTGGTCTAGTGGTATGGAAGCATTCACAGATTCTTGCTAGATGGGTGGGGGTGTTGGCTGGGTAGTAATATGGGCTCGCTTCCCACTGTTAAGCAGCTGGTCTGATGTTGGGAGTGGAGGGGCAGCCTAGGCCTAGTGCAGGGTCAGGCCTGAGTACCAGGGGTACTGTAGCTTTGGCAATGTGGCAAGGGCTGGTGGCAAGTGGAGGAGATAACATACAGGGCTAGGTAGGATACAGAAAGAAAAGAAAAGAGAGAGAGGAAAAAAAGAAAAAAAAATCATGTGTCAGGACCCGGCAGGTGTGGGTGGGGTGAATCTTTGGATTGGTGGGGGTGGGGGGGACATGGTGTACAGGACTAAGTGGGAGAAGGAAAGAAAAGAAGATAAAAAGAAAACAATTAAAAGTAAGAAAAACAAATAAATAAACAGCGGCATGTTGGAAACCGGATTGTGGGGTGGGGTAGATCTGGGTCAGTGGCAGGTCAGTGTGCTGGTGGCACTCTATCCCGTAGTGCTGCAGAGGCTGATGTGAAGGAGGGAAGGTGGCATATGGGGCTAGGTGAGAGGGAGAAAGAAAATGAAGAAAGAGAAAAAAAATGGCAGCACAGTTGGGGCAAGCGAGTTGGAGTGGTATGAACCTGGAGGCCGGTGGGGAGAGGAGCTGGTATATGGGGCTAGGTGGGAGGCAGAAAAAAAAAAAAATGGCAACACCACAGAAACTGGTAAGTGGGGGCAGGGTAGACACAGGGTGGCAGTGGGCTGGTGGTTTTGTAGCTGTAGCAGTGCGGTGAAGGGCCAGTGGGGAGGAGGGGAGGTGACATATAGGTGTAGGTGGGAGTGAGAAAGAAAATGAAGAAGGAGAACAAGAAAAAATGGTGGTATGATAGGGACCAACTAGTGGGGGTGGGATGGACCAGGGTGCTGGTGGGAAGGGAGGAGAGGTGGCATACAGGGGTAGGTGGAAGGGAGAAAGTAAAGGAAGAAAGAATATAAAAAGGGGGAAAAAAGTCACACAGCAGGAGGGGGAAAGGGCCTCATATTGTAGATTCCTGTGGTGGGGATTGCCAGGTTGCGGGGGTTCTTGCTTCTGCTCACCAGAAGGGGGAGGGGTAGGAAAGTGTGTTTCTCTAGTTACAAGGTGCTCTGTTTCCTATTGGAAGCAACGTGTGAAGTCCCCTTCCCTTCTCCCTGTCAGGGATCATTGCTGGCTGTGTTTCAAGATGGCAACTCTGTGCTGTGTTAGTTGGCAGGCAACCTTCACTCCATATCTTTCCACATTCTCTGTTTTCCATCAGTTTCTTATTCCATTTGGTGTTTGATCTAGTTCTTTATCCTTTCATTTGATGCTTGGGTTTCCAGGATTGATGATTGAATCTGTTTTACTTAGTTTTTTTGGTCTTTGCTGCAGGGGGACAGCATACTTTGTCTGTCTAGGGAGCCATGTTGGCTCTGCCTCCAAATATAGCCTTATAAAAAAATGGAGATAAAGTAAATGTGTTAGCTGAAAGATAAAGACTGTCAGATGGAAGTAAAAAAAATCTTCACATTTATATTGTTTATAAGATACAAGATCTAAAACAAAAAGATACACAAAGATTAAAAGTACAAGTATGGAAAAATATGTAGTAGGTAAATTTTAACTAAAGAAACATGTCATCTTATTGATATCAGACAAAATAGACTTTAATAAAAAATATTATGAGAAATAGCTTATTTCATAATGATAAGAATTTCATTTCACCAGGAAGATTTCACTTTTCTAAATCTGTGTACACCTAATGAAGCTGTTTCAAAATATATAAAGCAAAATTACACACTATGAAGAGAAATAGACAAATCCATAATCGTAGTGGAAAATTTAAACATATCTCTCTCAATAACTGATAGAACAAACTGACCACAAAGACAAAATCATCAGTAAGAATATAAGTGATATAAACAGCATAGCTAAAAAATTGACCTAATAGGCATGTACAAAAGATCACATTCAACAATTACAAAATATACGTTATTTTAAAGCACGAAACTAACATTTATAAAAGTTGCTGTTACCAATTTTGGTGAACGGTAAGATACTACACAATACTGGCGAAGCCAGCATGACTTGTCCAAGGCAAAATCATGGAAGCTCCATAGACACATCCAAACTCCCTCAGGGACTGAATTGCTGGGCTGAGGGCTGTGGGGACCATGGTCTCAGGGAACATCTAGCTCAATTGGCATAAAGTAGTTTATGAAGAATATGTTCTACATCCTACTTTGATGAGTAGCATCTAGGGTCTTAAAAGACTGTGAGCAGCTATCTAAGATACTCCACTGGTCTTACCCCTTCGGGAGCAAGGGAGAATGAAGAAAACTAAAGATACAAGTGAAAGATTAGTCCAAAGGACTAATAGACCGCAACTAACACAGCCTCCATCAGACTGAGTCTAGTACAACTAGATGGTGTCCAGCAACCACCACTGACTGCTCTGACCAGGATCACAACAGAGGGTCCCAGACACAGCTGGAGAAAAATGTAGAACAAAATTCTAACTCACAAAAAAAAAAAAAAAAAAAAAAAAAGATCAGACTTACTAGTCTGACAGACTGCAGAAACCCATGAGAATATGTTCCTCAGGCACCCTTTTATCTCAGTAATGAAGTCGCTCCTGAGGTTCACCCTTCAGCCAAAGATTAGACAGGCCCATAAAACAAAGCAAAACTAAAAGGGCACACCAGCCCAGGGGCAGGACTAGAAGGCAGGAGGGGATAGGAAAGCTGGTAATAGGGATCCCAAGGTCGAGAAGGCAGAGTGTTGACATGTCTTGGGGCTGGTAACCAATGTCACAAAGCAATATGTGTACTAATTGTCTAATGAGAAGCTAGTTTGTTCTGTAAACTTTCATCTGAAGTACAATAAGAAAAAAAAGTTGCTGTTACCAAGCCAGAAAGGACTTCTCAACAAACCTAAAGTGACTAAAATAATTACACAGCAAGTTTTTGACCACAATACAATTAAACTTGAGATCAAAACAAATAGATAACTAGAAAATTTCTGCAGGTATGGAGATCAAGAAACACGCTTCCACATAATCCATAGGTCAAATAATTATCATGTAAATTAGAAAACATTTAAACAGAACTAAAATAAAAAATATTACCTATCAAAAATTCTGGGATGAATCTAAAGCAGAACTTAGAAGGAATGCTTATGTTATAAAACAAAAACTAACACTTGAGATAAGCATCATTTTTAAAAAGTTAGTAAAAGAGATGCAAAATAGGCACAGAGATAGTGGAAGGAAATAAATAAAAATGATTAAAATAGCAATAAGAGGAAACACATAAAAATCACTCATTATGTGCCAGGCACTCTTTTTAAGCTTGCAGTATATTGATTCATTTTATCCTCAGAACAAGCCTATATTGTACTATTATTACCTCTATTTTATAGATGAGATTACTTGCCACAGAGGTTACAAAATAATAAAACAAATAAGCAAAGAATAAAAGAAAAATTAGCGATATAAAACAAATTTAAAGTAAAAAGGATTAACAAAACCAAAGAATTAAAAAAAAAAAAAGAACTTGTAAAACTGACAAATTTCTGGGGAGAATGCTCAAAAAAAAGAAAGAGAAATGATAAGATCAGGAATAAAACAGGGTACATAACTACAAATATAGCCAAAGTTGAAAAGATATTTTAAAAGGTATTTTGAAGAACACACAATAGAATACTCTACAGCTGTGAAAATAAATAAATTACGATTGCACATACCATGAATGAATCTTAGAAACAAATGCTAAATGAAAAAACAAGTTGCATAAGACTACTTACAGCATGCTACTATTTTATTAAGTTCAAAAACAAGCAAAAGTAAATAATATATTGTGTAGGCATATATACACAAGCAATAAAGTATTTTTTTTAAAAAGCCATATAATGAAAATTAGAAAATCCCAAGTTGTGTTTACATTTGGGTGAGAGACAGGGAAGAAAATGAGGAGACACACATGAATGGATGCAGTAGCACTGGCAGTGCTCTGGTTCTTAATTTGGATGATGGGGTCACAAGTGTTTATGTTTCATAATTTACATATATTTCACATAATATTTTGTGTATAGTAAGTATCACATAACATTTTTTTAAAAATAAGATCTATGCTGTAAAATCAGAGACAGGAAACTTTGCATCTAAATCGATCTCCTCCTACCTGAATCATTTTAGCCTCCATTTTGCTCATCTTTTCACTAGCAATTATTAATTAGCAATTGCTTATACTATCAACAACTCTACTCAGAAAGTCAGCTAAACTACAGAAGAGTAAGGGAACGTTTGTCTGTAGAAACTGTTGCATGCTTTCTCTCAACTGTTGATGACACATGGGTCTGATAAGCGCATGAAGGATAAGGATTTGTACCAGGTAATCAAATGTTTTTGTTAGGTGCCCTCGAGTCCGTTCCGACTCGTGGCGACCCTGTGTACCACAGAACGAAACACTGCCCAGTCCCGCACCATGCTCACAATCACTGTTATGCTTGAGCCCACTGTTGGAGCCACTGTGTCAATCTATCTTGTTGCGGGTCTTCCTCCTTTTCTCTGACCTTCTACTTTACCAAGCATGATGTCCTTCTCCAGGGACTGATTCCTCCTGACAACATGTCTGAAGTATGTAAGATGTAGTCTTGCCATCCTTGCCTCTAAGGAGCATTCTGATTGTACTTCTCCAAGACAGATTTGTTCGTTCTTTTAGCAGTCCATGGTATATTCAATATTCTTTGCCAACACCATAATTCAAAGACATCAATTCTTGATGTGATTGAAAATACCTTGAGTTGGGTCAGGCACACCTTACTCTTCAAGGTAACATCTTTGCTTTTCAACACTTTAAAGAGGTCTTTTGAGCAGATTTGTCCAATGCAAAGTGTTGTTCGATTTCTTGACTGCTGCTTCCATGGGTGTTGATTGTGGATCCAAGTTAAATGAAATCCTTGACAACTTCAATTTTTTTGCTGTTTATCATGATGTAGTTTATTGGTCCAGTTATGAGGATTTTTGTTTTCTTTATGTTGAGGTGTAATCCATACTGAAGGCTGTGGTCTTTGATCTTCATCAGTAAGTGCTTCAAGTCCTCTTCACTTTCAGCAAGCAAGGTTGTGTCATCTGCATAATGCCGCAGGTTGTTAATGAGTCTTCCTCCATTCCTGATACGCCATTCTTCTTCATGTAATCCACCTTCTCTGATTATTTGCTCAGCATACAGATTGAATAAGTTATAGTGAAAGGATACAACCCTGACTCCCCCCCCCCAGCCCCGACTTTAAACCACACAGCATCCCCTTGTTCTGTCTGAACAACTGCCTCTGGGTCTATGTATAGGTTCCTCATGAGCACAATTATGTGTCCTGGAATTCCCATTCTTGGCAATGTTATCCATAATTTGTTATGATCCACACAGTCGAATGCCTTAACATAGTCAAAAAACACAGGTAAACATCTTTCTAGTATTCTCTGCTTTCAGCCAAGATCCATCTGACATCAGCAATGGTATCCCTGGTTCCACATCCTCTTCTGAATCTGGCCTGAATTTCTGACAGTTCTCTGTCTATATATTGCTGCAGCCACTTTTGAATGATCTTCAGCAAAATTTTACTTGTGTGTGATATTAAGGATATTGTTCCATAATTTCTGTATTCAATTGGATCACCTTTCTTGGTAATAGGCATAAATAGGGATCTCTTCCAGTTGGTTGGCCAGGTAGCTGTCTTCCAAACTTCTTGGCATAGACAAGTGAGCACTTCCAGAGCTGCATCCGTTTGTTGAAACATCTCAGTTGGTATTCAGTCAATTCCTGGAGCCTTGTTTTTCACCAATACCTTCAGTGCAGCTTGGACTTCTTCCTTCAGCACCATCAGCTCCTGATCAGATGCTACCTCTTGAAATGGTTGAACGTCGACCAATTATTTTTGGTATAACGACTCTGTGTATTCCTTCCATCTTCTTTTGATGCTTCCTGTGTCGTTTAATATTTTCCCCATAGACTCCTTCACTATCGTAATTCGAAGTTTGAATTTTTTCTTCAGTTCTTTCAGCTTGAGAAATGCCGAGCATGTTCTTCCCTTTTGGTTTTTTATCTCCAGGTCTTTGCAAATGTCATTATAATACTTTACTTTGTCTTCTCGAGCCATCCTTTGAAATCTTCTGTTCAGTTCTTTTACTTCATCATTTCTTCTTTTAGCTTTAGCCACTCGACGTTCAAGGGCATGTTTCAGTCTCTTCTGACATCCGTTTTGGTCTTTTCTTTCTTTCTTGTCTTTTTAATGACCTCTTGCTTTCTTCATGTATGATGTCCTTGCACAGCTTGTCTGGTCTTCGGTCATTAGTGTTCAACTCGTCAAATTCTTGAGATGGTCTCTAAATTCAGGTGGGATATCCTCAAGGTTGTACTTTGGCTCTTTTGGACTTGTTCTAATTTTATGCAGTTTCATCTTGAACTTGCATATAAACAATTGCTGGTCTGTTCCACAGTCAGCCGCTGGCCTTGTTCTGAGTGATGATATTGAGCTTTTCCATCATCTGTTTCCACAGACTTAGTCAATTTGATTCCTGTGTATTCCATCTGGTGAGGGCCATCTGTTTATGTTGGTGAAGAAAGGTATTTGCAATGAAGAAGTCGTTGGTCTTGCAAAATTCCATCATGCTATCTCAGGCATTGTTTCTATCACGAAGGCCATATTTTCCAACTACCAATCCTTCTTCTTTGTTTTCAACTTTCCCATTCCAATCACCAGTAATTATCAAAGCATCCTGATTGCATATTTGATCAATTTCAGACTGCAGAAGTGGGTAAAAATCTTCAATTTTTCATCTTTGGCCTTAGTGGTTGGTGCATGAATTTGAATAATAGTCATATTGACTGGTCTTCCTTGTAGATGTATGGATATTATCCTATCACTGACAGCGTTGTACTTCAGGATAGATCTTGAAATATTCTTTTTGACAATGACTGCAATGCCATTCCTCTTCAGGCTGTCATTGCCAGCATAGTAGTCCATATGATTGTCTGATTCAAAATGGCCAATACCAGTCCATTTCAGCTGACTAATGCCTAGGATATTGATATTTATGGATTCCATTTCATTTTTGACTATTCCCAATTTTTCTAGATTCATACTTTGTACATTCCACATTCCAATTATTAATGGATGTTTGCGGGTGTTTCTTCTCATTTTGAGTCATACCACAACAGCAAATGAAGGTCTCAAAAGCTTGATTCCATCCACATCATTAAGGTTGACCCTACTTTGAGGAGGCAGCTCTTCCCCAGTTGTCTTTTGAGTGCCTTCCAACTTGGAGGGCTCATCTTCTGGCATGGTATCAGACAGTGTTTCACTGCTATTCATAAGGTTTTCTCTGGATAATTCCTTTCAGAAGTAGACCACTGGTTCCTTTTTCCTAGTCTATCGTAGTCTGGAAGCTTAGCTGAAACCTGTCTGCCATGGGTGACCCTGCTGGTATCTGACTACTGGTGGCATAGCCTCCAGCATCACAGCAACACACAAGCCCCCACAGTATGACAAACTGACAGACACATGGGGGAATCAAGGGTAGTTCTTCTTTATATTTGATGTCTTTGATTGCATTAATGACTGCAGCTTCTGTTCCAGGAAGGAAAATGGCCAAGGCTTCATTTAAGATGTGATTTTGATCCTCTGGAAATGGATTTCTCATCATGATTCCAAGGAAACAAAAATATGAACCTGATCCCCTATCAATTATGGGAACTATTAGTAAAGATCAAATATTTACTACAGGCCAATATTTCCCATTTAAATCCATACTGAACAGAAATACATTCTTTTTTCTTTCAGAGACATCTAATTATCAATAACTAATTCAGTATAAAATCTCACGTGATGAAATTGCTTCCAAGCTTAAATTGTCTCCTTTTACTTTCATTGTAAGGAAGTGAATTTAAGAAAACATGAGAGAATGTCTTTAAGAAAACAAAAACCTGTAGTATAAGATACACACAGAAAAATGCACTTATCATAATTAACATTTTGGTAACTTCACAAATTAACATAACTAGGACTCAGATCAAGAAACAAAACATTATAATCACAGCTGAAGCCTTTTCGTGCCCCCTCTCAGTCACTACCTCCACGTTCATAGGTAACCATCACCCTGACTTCCAAAATCGTCATTAGTTTTTATCCATCGTTATACTCTGTATAACTGTATATAGTATGTCCTCGTTTGAGTCTGGTTTATATGCTCAACATTATGCTTGTGAGATTTATTCATATTGTTGCACGTGGTTGCAGATTGTTCATTGTCATGAAAATTCTTTTTAACTTTGAAGTGGAGACGGCCTTTTTAACTATG
Source organism: Dugong dugon (assembly GCA_030035585.1). NCBI lineage: Eukaryota > Metazoa > Chordata > Mammalia > Sirenia > Dugongidae > Dugong > Dugong dugon. Next base: position 100,280,958 of record CM057462.1, read on the forward strand.
AATCCAAACCCAAGTGCCTAAAACAATTCCAGATACCATTTTTTACCATCATATTGGCAAAAATCCACAAGTTTGAAAACACATTCTATTGTTGAGGCTGTGGTTAAATGGGGACTCTCACACCATGTTGGTAAGAAAGCAAATTGCTATAGGCAGGCCATGTGGAGGATGAATTGGCAATCTCTATCAAAATTGCACATGTATTTATTTGATTTAGCATTCCCACTTCTAGGATTTATCCTACAGCTATATCTGACCATATGGAGTTATCTACGTACAAAGTTTATTCATCACAGCATTGTTTATAAGAGCAAAAAATTAGAATTCAGTGTCCTTCAAGGAGGATGGTTTATTTAAGTAATGGTATATGCAGCTCTAAAGAAGAATGAGAAAGCTCCCCATAAACTAATATGGAATGATCTCTCAAACCAAACAACCAAATCCGTTGCCATGAATTCTGAGTCATGGCCACCCCATGTATTACAGAGTTGAACAGCACCATAGTGTTTTCTTAGCTGTAATCTTATGGAAGCAGATTGCCCGGTCTTTCTTCTGTGGTGCTGTTGAATGTGTTAGAACCACCAAGCTTTTTAGATCAGCAGCCCAGGGCAAACCATTTGTGCCATCCAGGGACTTATGGAAAGGTCTCTAAGATAACATTAAATTAAAAAAAAAAAAAAATCAAGCTGCAGCATGATGTGTATCCCATTACCATCGAGTCAGTTCTGACTCATAGTGATCCTGTAGGACAGGGTAGAACAGCCCCATGAGGTTTCCAAGGAGTGGCTGGTGTATTTGAACTGCGGACCTTTTGGTTAGCGGCTGAACGCTTAACCACTACGCTACCAGGGCTCCCCATGATGTGTATAGTATATTTCATTTTGTTTGAAACAAGGGGAAGATGAGAAAATATATACCTATTTGTATTAAAAAGAAATCTGGAAGGATGCCCAGGAAACTAATAAAAGTGATAACAAAGGTGCAGGAGAGTATGATGCAGAAGTGGCTGGAGTAAGAGAGTCTTTGCCACATATTTTTTCATATTGTTTTGATTTTTGAACTAAATTACTGTATTCTCATACACAAATTAAAAAAAAAGTGACATTATTGAGTAATAAACAGTTGTTTATTATAGAAAAGTTTGGAAATAGAGAAAATTACCAAAAAGAAAAGAAAAAAAATCTATAATTCCACCACCAAGAGATAAGTATTAATTAACATTGTTGTTTATTCTTCCATCCTTTTTTCAAAATTTTTTATTTTCAGTTTTGTATAGTTTTTTCTAAGCTATATATTCTGGATGAAGTTTTTCTCCCTTGCCCTTCTATTTCACAATTTCAGCCTTTACCTTTGCGTTACTTGATTTTGTTTTTTGAAGTAGGTGAATTCAGAGTTAATAAGGAATATTGATAAAAGTTCTTACCAAAATGTCACTTAGTAATGTTTTCTTACCAAAATGTACGTTTCTTATTTTAACACCCCTTTAATGCTAGTCTCTGGATGGTGTAAATGGTTACTGTGCTTGGCTACTTACCAAAAAGATGGTGGTTCGAATCCACCCAGCTGCTCTAAGGGAGAAAGACCTGGCAATCTGCTTCTATAAAGATCACAGCTGAGAAAACCCTATGGGGTAGTTCTACTCTCTCACATGGGGTTGCTCTGAGTTGAAAATCAGCTCCATGGCACCTAACAATAACACTTGTTTACATAGTATTTCTTCCCAGTGGTGCCATGAAAGAAAAACCTGGTAATCTGTTCCACGAGATTGTAGCTAAGAATGTAGTGTTATTTTGAAGGGATGACTCATGTAAGGCTACTCCATGATACGTGAACTATAGTAGTGAAAGCTCCTACCTGGTAGAAAAAGATGGGATGAAACTATGTGGCCATGAGGAGAGAGCAGAAGGGCATCAGGACTATAGATGGAAATGTTACCAACCTTACCTAGTTTTCCACTTTTGCCGAGGCTGGGACAGAGTCTTGTCTTCTTTTCTCCACGATGTCCCTTCTCCTTTTGTGTGATTATCCATCTATGTTCTCCACCTTCTGCTCCCTCTCTTCTTTTCTTTCTCTATCTAGTCAGAACAATTCTTGAAAAGCACTTTGAGAGAAAGTGAAGAGGAAACTGCTCAGTGTGGGCCAAACAGAGATGAAGTACTTTCTCACAGACAATGTACAGAAAGAGAGAGATCAGATAAATTTTTTGCAAGCTTCAGAGGAATGAGGCTGTGCAAATTGATCAGAATGGACCGAAAAAGTACAATGAATGAAAGAAAGTAACAGAATGGCCTGAGCTCTAGAAATGAACTCAGATGGACAACGAATCTCTTTGCTATGCATTATTGAAATGACGCTCACAATGGAAGAGTTGTTATTTGTATGGATGATTTTTTAAACATTATCTTGAAATAGCTGAAATACTGTAGATGACATTTAAAACTTTTATTATTTCATGATTTCTCTTATAACACGAACTGAATGGTATTCCTTCCAAACACGTTTTAAAAATAAGATATAGAACTATCCTGTGACATTAGTATTTGTTTAAACTCTTGATACCATATTTTAAAGTGGTTCTGATATTTAAAAACAAACTATCTAAAATCACATTCATTGAGATTTTTAGAATAACAGTGTCAGAGTCCCTGTAGGAAACAGGTACACTCAAACAAGCTAAGTGAGAAAAGGTTAATGAAGCAACTGTTTCCAGAGGTGTGGGTGGAGGTAAGGGGACCCACAAGCGGTGGTGCTGTACACAGCGACTAGCAGAAGATACTACCTCCACTAAGTGTGAACAGGCAAAGGGAAACAATGTGGTTATGTAACGTAGAGATAGTATGGGTCATGGAAGAGGGGAGCTATAACAATAGGATGCAACTATGGCCAAGCCTGCCTGGGCAAGGCAGGAGGGCTGTGGAGTGAATAAATACTCCAATTTACCATAGTAATGGCTGCCTAGTAAGGGCTGGGCTATCAAGCGAAGAGCTGCAAGTCTTATGGAAAAGCCACAGCTGCTGTTGGATGTGCCGCAGAAAGGAGAAAATAAGGGTAGAAATATCTTGGCTTCTCCTCTACACCTGCCCTTCAATTCTCTGTCAATTTCTCCCATTGGATGAACTTACCAGGAAGCCAGAAGACAAGAGAGACCATCAAACAGAGCAGGACAAAGGGAAAAGCCATGAATAGATTTGAAACAAACAGGCATTTGATTAGCATAATTCTCATCATTTTTAAGGGTGCCAAACAGAGCTGTCTGAGCTTCAAGAGTACCTCTGAGACAGTTCTATCCTACTATGGTCTTAATCTCATGCCTTTAAGGGAGTAGGCCCTCCTAAGACTATAATCCCACTGGATATCTGGAGTTTATATTAAGGAGAGAATTATTGGTCAATCAGCATACAGGGAAAATATTAAATGATGCAGGAAGCATCAAAAGAAGATGGAAGGAATATGCAGAGTGACTGTACCGAAAAGAATTTGTTGATGTTCAAACATTTCAGAAGGTAGCATATTATCAAGAACAGATGGTACTGAAGGAAGAAGTCCAAGCTACACTGAAGGCATTGGTGAAAAACAAGACACCAGGAATTGGTGGAATACTGAGATATTTCAATAAAAGAATGCAGCGCTGGAAGTGCTCACTTGTATGTGCCAAGAAATTTGGAAGACAGCTACTTGGCTAATCAAATGGAAGAGATGCATATTTGTGCCCATTCCAAAGAATGATGGTCCAATAAATACAGAAATTATCAAAAAATATTATTAATATCACACACAAGTCAAATTTTGCTGAAGATAATTCAAAAACGGTTGCAGCAGTACATCGACAGGGAACTGCCAGAAATTCAAGCTGGATTCAGAAGAGGACATGGACACAGGGATATCATTGCTAATGTCAGATGGATCGTGGCTGAAAGCAGAGAATACCAGAAAGATACTTACTGTGTTTTATTGACTATGCAAAGGCACTCGACTGTGTGGATCATAACAAATTATGGATACCATTGCCAAGAATGGGAATTCCAGAACACTTAATTGTGCTCATGAGGAGCCTGTACATAGACCAAGAGGCAGTTATTCCAACAGAACAAGGAATACTGCATGGTTTAAAGTCAGGAAAGGTGTGCATCAGGGTTGTATCCTTTCACCATACTTATTCAATCTGTATGCTGAGCAAATAATCCCAGAAGCTGGACTATATGAAGAAGAACGGGACATCAGGATTGGAAGCAGACTCATTAACAACCTGCATTATGCAGAAGACACAATCTTGCCAGCTGAAAGTGAAGAGTGCTTGAAGCATTTACTGTTGAAGTTCAAAGACTACAGCCTTCAGTATAGATTACACCTTAACATAAAATAAAAATCCTCACAACTGGATCAATAAACAACATCACGATAAACGGAGAAAAGATTGAAGTTGTCAAGGATTTCATTTTACTTGGATCCAAAATCAACACCCATGGAAGCAGCAGTCAAGAAATCAAACGATGCATTGCATTGGGTAAATCTGGGGCAAAAGTCCTCTTTAAAGTGTTAAAAAGCAAAGATGTCTAAGGACTAATGTGCGCCTGACCCAAGCCATGGTGTTTTCAATCGCTTCATATGCATGTGAAAGTTGGACAATGAATAAGGAAGACCAAAGAAGAATTAATACCTTTGAATTGTGGTGTTGGCAAAGAATATTCAATAAACCATGGACTGTCAAAAGAATGAACAAATCTGTCATGGAAGAAGTACAGTCAGAATGCTCCTTAGAAGCAAGGATGTTGAGACTTTGTCTCACATACTTGGAGAAGGACATCATGCTTGGTAAAGTAGAGGGTCAGTGAAAAAGAGGAAGACCCTAGACAAGATGGATTGATACAGTGACTGCAATAGTGGGCTCAAGCATCACATGGATTGTGAGGATGGTGCAGTACCAGGCAGTGTTTCGTTCTATTGTACATAGAGTCTCTATAAATGGGTACCAACTCGATGGCACCTAACAACAACAACAACATTGGACATAGGAATCTGGATTTACTTTGTAGCAGTAAAAATCACAGGTGAATTGGAACAGGACAAATGGTTCAGCACCAAGGCTACCAATAAAGCAAGTATTTTGGAGGTCCACACTTTTGAAGGACCAGCTGCCTGGAGTGGAAGCAAACCTGGTGGTTTAGGCTGTGAGTTTCCTGATGCGGTAAATGTGAGTACAATGCTGTCCTCCCATCTGCTCTCATCCCCATTTCCCAAAAAGTCTAGATATCAACCATTAACACATACAAAATTATTTTTTGCTAGAGAATTAAGAAGTCTTCAGACCCCTTGCACGATCACTAATGATTCTGATGAAAAGGTCACTAGCAGGATTAAAGTTCAGTCTTGAGTGTGGAGGTCAGAAAGTTGCTTTGGTTCAGTGTTTCATAAATGACCCAAAGGGGTTCTTAAAATAAAATGTTTCTATTTAATAGTCATCTCATTTTTTCCTTTTTTCTTTCTCTATCTTGCTTTCTTTCTTCCTTTCTATTTGTTGCTTTGGAAGAGTTAGTTGAGGCTTAGCTTTGGTCATCTCTATCATTACCAGGCCGAAAAATGTTTAATTGCAGAGTGACTTATATCAGAAATCCTTGGCAAACTTGCAGAAATAGAACTGAACCAAAACATCAGGGTGTTCCAAAGATGCTGGTCCTTGGGCTCTTCTGCAAAATGGCCTAACTTCTATCTGAGAGACATTCTATTTTGGATATTTAATTATAAATTCTGTGGGTGAAATTAAAAATACAAACTCTTCCTACGTGAGAAAATCTCTTCGAAAAGTGCTTCTCCTGCCCTTGCCCTATCACACACATAAAGTACAATGAACAACACTGATGCAGTCCTGCAAGCAGAGGATCCAGAGGAATCACAGGTTAATTGCTTATGATTCTTTTAATAAGTATTAGAATGAATAGAATTGCAGGAAGTAAGTCAGCTGCTTAGGAAAAGCTGATGGTTCTTGCTTCCCGCATTAACTCTATGAAAATGGAATTTAGAAAATATGTTTTGAGTATCCCCCACATGCAAGGCATTGTGCTCAGTCCTATCATTGAACAAGATAAAGCTTTGCTCTTAAGGATTACAATAAATAGGGGAACAAGATAAATACATAAGAAAACCTAACACAGTGAAGATACAGTGTAGTGTCTCCTGTCATGAGACAGGCCCAGAAGTGCTCGGGTTCAAAATTTCAAAGAAGAGAGAAAGCATATTCAACTGAGATTACTGAGGAGCTGTTGTCATGGATTGAATTTCAGCCCCCAAAAATATCTGTCAACTTGGCTAGCTCATGATTCCAAGTATTGTACAATTGTCAACAATTTTGTCATCTGATGTGATTTCTCTATGTGTTGTAAATCCTATCACTGTGACGTTAATGAGATGGATTAGCGGTAGTTATGTTGATAAGATCTACAAGATTAGATTCTTAAGCCAGTCTCTTTTGAGATATAAAAGAGAGAAGCAAGCAGAGAGAAAGGGGGACCTCATATCACTAAGAAAGAAGCACCAGGAGCAGAGCATATCCTTTGGACCTGGGGTTCCCGCACAGAGAAGCTCCTAGTCCAGAGGAAGATTGATGACAAAGACCTTCCTCCAGAGCTGAGAGAGAAAGCCTTCCCCTGGAGCTGACACCCTGAATTTGAACTCATAGCCTATTAGACTGTGAGAGAATAAATTTCTCTTTGTTAAAGCCATCCACTTGTGGTATTTCTGTTATAGCAGCACTAGATAACCAAGACAGCTGTCATTTGAAATTTGAAGGCTTGATAGAATTTGAGCCATTGAGTCAATAGGGGATAGAGGTTATTCTAGGCTTCAGGAGAAGCAGAAGTGAGAACATATGGGATATTCTGGGAACAAGGATTAGGTTTGTGTAACTGGAGTTTAGGGAAAACAAAAGGTTCAAGTGAGCAGCAACAGTGGAAAGAAAAATTTTATGGGGGAATGCTTTGGTGCCAGCTTGAGGAAGCTATCCATAATTTATTTGGGAGTAGGGAGTCACTGAAGTCTTTGAGGGACGGTGTCATATAATCAGAGTAATACCTTAGGAAGATGATCTGGCAGCATTTTCAAGGATGAACTGGAGTCAGGAAACCTAGTAAGGAAGCCAAAGTGAAAGTATGGACTTGAGGTAATGAGATCCTGAACCAATACAACAAAAATGGGAATGGAGAGAAGATGTGTTGCAGAGGAAGAGCCTACATGACCTAGCTGTTAATTGACTAGAGGAGACAATTGGGAAGAATCAAGATTAATTGTAAGTTAGCAAGTTGAGTGAGTGAGAGAGTACTGCTGCCATTAAGATCAGCAGAAAAGTAAATGCAAGAAGCTGCTTGGGAGAGTAAGATGATTTCAGTTTGGACATTGAGATTGAGGGCCAATAGGACATCCCATTGAAGTTAGCGTGTTATTGTTGTTAGGTGTTGTCAAGTCAATTTTTACTCATAGTAATCCCTTGTAGAGCAGAACTGCCTCATAGGGTTTTCTAGGCTGTAATCTTTACAGAAGCATATTGCCAGTCCTTTCTCCCACAGAGTTGCTGGGTGGGTTCGAACTGCCAACCTTTCAGTTAACAGCTGAGAACTTAACCATTGTGCCACCAGGGCTCTTTGAAGTTAGCACGTGGGTACATGGAAATACAGGCATAGAGTTTAGGAGAGTGGTGGGAACTTCAGATATACATTTGGTAGTCATCCGAATAGATATGATGATTGACACTGCCAGAAAGTGAAATCCTTTTGAAAGGGTATAGAGAGAGAGAAAGGGAAGGATATGAGTACTTTTAGGGGAGGGAGAAATCTATGTTTACAGGATGCAAAGAGAAAGAGGAGTCAGCAAAGCATTTAGAAGAGAAGTTGTCAAACAGGGAAGAGTATAGTATGGAGTCACAATTCAATTCAATTCCGTGTGGAAAAAAAAATTTTTTTAGTCAGTTACCGATAGTCTAACATGTTGGGAATACCACAATAAATAAGACAATCTTTCCTCACCCTTATAGAGGTCTAGTAAAGGAGACAATTACACATGTAATTAATTACAATGTTGTTGTTGCTGTGTGCCATCAAGTTGAATTCAACTCATAATGACCCTATAGGACAGAGTATAACTACCCCATAGGTTTCCTAAGCTGCAGAAGCAGATTTACACATCTTTCTCCTGAGGAGCAGTTGGTGGGTTTGAACCACTGACCTTTTGGTTTGCAGTCAAGCAGTTAACCACTGCACCACCAGTGTGACAGATGCTTTGTTGCTTACTAGCCACGTATTCTTACTTTTCTCTGCCTCAATATTATTATCTATAGCATGGGAATAATAATAGTGCTTATTACATTGGGTTGTCGTAAAGAGTTAATACATGTAAAGCACTTTGAAGAATGCCAAGCACATAGAAACTACTCTATAAGTATTAGCTCCTCCTCCTTTTTAAAAAATTATTTTCTTATTATTGTCCTTATTATTCTTGCTATGATACAGGAAGTAAAAGGTACACATAATGTGACTAAAGTGTTCATGAAAACATCTCAAAGGCATGATGTTCAACTCGGCATGAAAGCAACGTTGTTACTGTTGTTAACTTCCATTGAGTTGGCTCCTACTCATGGCAACCCCATGTACAACAGAAGAAAAAAACATTGCCAAGTCTTGCACCATCTTCATGATCATTAGTATGCTTGAGTCCATTGTTGTGGTCACTGTGTATTTTGAGTGTCTTCCAACCTAAGGGGGTCATCTTCCAGCACTATATATGACAATATTCTGTGGAAACAAAGTGAGATGGGAATTGCTCTACTTATTTAAAAAAAAAAAAAAAGCATACAAAGAACTCCAAAGTGAGAGGCTATGGTACATCTCTCAAGCCAAGGGAGGAAATTTCAAGGAAGAAGTGGGAACAGGGTGAAATTACAAAGAGAGGTTAAAGGCCATGAAAAAAAGAGAAAGACTTTTGGATTTATTGATGAGTAGGTGTGATGGTTAAGATTGTGTGTCAACTTGGCTGGGTCATGATTTCAGTGGTTTGATAGTCATATGACGATGTGGTCACTTCCATGATGAGATCTGATATTATGTGATCACCTGCATAATGGGATCTGCTGTGAGTAGCCAGTCAGTTGAAGGGGAGTTTCCTAGGGCTTGTGGCCTGCGTTGAGTATAAGTGGATATTCTGGCAAGGCTTGTGGGCTTTTGCTCATTCTGGATCCTGCAGCTGGCTCCTGTCCATCTGATCTCCAGTTCTTGGGACTTGAGCTAGCAGTTTACCTGCTGATCTTTGGAATTCGTCTATCTTTACAACTGTGTACAAGAGCCCTGCTCTCCAACTTGCCGATCTTGGGTTCGCTGGCCCCGGTGGCTATGTACATCAGGAGAAGCCTCTATCCTGATGCACGGACTTGGGACGTTCTAGCCTCTACAATGGCATGAGTCATTTCTTTGATATAAATCAATCTCTTTCTCTCTCTATTTGTATATATATTTATTTTTTCCCATACAAAAATTTATACATACATTGTTATGTGAGTCTAATTGCTGTGACATACTGTGACAGCACACTCCTCCTTTCCACCCCTGATTCCCCATGTCCACTCAGCCAGCTCCTAACCCTCTCTCCCTTCCCATCTCACCGCTGGAAGAAGCTGCCCATTTAGTCTCTTGTATCTACTTGAGCTAAGAGGCACACTCCTTACAAGTATCACTGTATGTCCCACAGCCCAGTCCAATCCCTGTCTGAAGAGTTGGCCTCGGAAATTATTTTAGTTCTGGGCTGATAGAGAATGCAGGGGCCATGCTTTCTGGGGTTTCTCCAGTCTCAGTCAGACCATTAAGTCTGGTCTTCTTACTAGAATTTGAGTTCTGCACCCCACCTCTCTTCTGCTCCATCTGGGACTCTGTTGTGTTCCCTGTCAGGGTGGTCATTGGTGGTAGCCAGGCACCATCTAGTTCTTCTGGTTGCAAGCTGATGAAGTCTCTGGTTTACGTGGCCCTTTCTGTCTCTTGGGCTAACATTTTCCTTGTGTCTTTGGTGTTCTTCATTCTTCTTTACTCCAGGTGGTTGTGATCGGTTGATGCATCTTAGATGGCCGCTTGCAAGCTTTTAAGACCCCAAACACCACTCATCAAAGTAGGATGTAGAACATTTTCTTAATAAGCTTTGTTATGCCAATTGACCTAGATGTCCCCTGAAAGCATGGTCCCCAGACCCCTGCCTCTCCTGCTCTGTCCCTCAAAGTGTTTGATTATATTCAGGAAACTTCTTAGCTTTGGTTTAGTCCAGTTGTGCTGACTTCCCCTGTAGTGTGTGCTGTCCTTCCCTTCATCTAAGATAATTCTTATCTACTATCTAGTCAGTAAATAACACACACCCTCCCTCCCCACCCTCATAACCATCAAAGAATGTTTTCTTCTGTGTTTAAACCTTTTTTTGAGTTCTTATAATTGTGGTCTTATACAGTATCTGTCCTTCTGTGACTGACTAAATTCACTCAGCATAATGACCTCCAGCTCCCCCCATGTTATGTTTCACGGCTTCATTGTTGAGTAATATTTCATTGTGTGGACATACCATAATTTGTTTATCCATTCGTCCATTGGTGAGCACCTAGGTTGCTTCCATCTTTTTGCTATTGTGAACAGTGCTGCAATGAACATGGGTGTGCATATATCTAATCGTGTGATGGCTCTTATTTCTCCAGGATATATTCCAAGTAGCTGGATGGCTGGATCGTATGATACTTCTATTTCTAGCTTTTTAAGGAAGTGCCGAATCAATTTCCAAAGTGGCTGTACCATTTTACATTCCCATCAGCAGTGTGTAAGTGTTGCAGTCTCTCCATAACCTCTCCAGCATTTATTATTTTGTGTTTTCTGGATTAGTGCTAGCCTTGTTGGGGTGAGGTGATATCTCATTGTAGTTTTGATCTGCATTTCTTTAATGGCTAATGATCGTGAGCATTTCTTCATGTGTCTGTCAGCTGCCTGAATATCTTCTTTGGCGAAGTACCTGTTCATATCCTTTGCCCATTTTTTAATTGGGTTATTTATCTTTGTGTTGTTGAGGTTTTGCAATATCTTGTAGATATTAGAGAAGAGACCCTGATCGGATTTGTCATAGTCAAAAATTTTTTCCCAGTCTGTAGGTTGTCTTTTTATTCTTTTGGTGAAGTCTTTTGATGAGCATAAATGTTTGATTTTTAGGGGCTCCCATTTATCTGGACTCTCTTCTGGTGCTTGTGCATTGTTACTTATGGTTCGTATTGTGTTTATGCCATGGATTAGGGCTCCTAGCATTGTCCCTATTTTTTCTTCCCTGATCTTTATCATTATCGATTTTATATTTAAGTCTTTGATCCATTTTGAGTTAGTTTTTGTGCATAGTGTGAGGTATGGGTCTTGTTTCAGTTTTTTGCAGATCAATACATCCATTTTGAGTTAGTTTTTGTGCATAGTGTGAAGTATGGGTCTTGTTTCAGTTTTTTGCAGATCAATACCAGTTATGCTAGCACCATTTGTTAAAGAGACTGTCTTTTCCCCAATCAATGGACTTTTGGCCTTTGTCAAATATCAGCTTCTCACAGGTGGATGAATTTACGTCTGGATTCTAAATTCTGCTCCACTGGTCTATGTATCTGTTGTTGTACCAGTACCAGGCTGTTTTGACTACCATGAAGGTATAATAGGTTTTAAAATCATATAGTGTGAGGCCTCCCATGTTGTTCTTCTCCTTGAGTAATGCTTTACTTATTTGGGGCCTCTTCCCTTTCCATATGAAGTTGGTGATTGTTTCTCCATCTCATTAAAAAATGCCAGGGGAATTTGGATTGTGATTGCTTTGTGTCTGAGGATCACGTTGGGTAGAATTGACATTTTCACAATGTTGAGTTTACCTATCCATGAGTAAGGTATGTTTTTCCACTTATGCGGGTCTCTTTTGGTTTCTTGCAGTAGTGTCTTGTAGTTTTCATTGTATAGATCTTTTACATCTCTGGTTGGATTTATTCCTAAGTATTTTATCTTCTTGGGGGCTATTGTAAATGATATTGATTTGGTGATTTCCTCTTTGGGGTTCTCTTTGTTGGTATAAAGGCATCCAACTGATTTTTGTATGTTTGTCTTATATCCTGAAACTTTGCTGAAATCTTCTATTAGCCAGTAGTTTTCTTGTGGATTCTTTGGGGTTTTCTGTGTATAAGATCATATCATCTGCAAGTAGAGATACTTCGATGTCTTCCCTACCAATTTGGATGTGCTTTATTTCTTTTTCTAGCCTAATTACTCTGGTTAGGAATCCAGCACAATGTTGAATAATAGTGGTAATAAAGGGCATCCTTGTCTGGTTCCCGTTCTCAAGGGGAATGCTTTCAAAGTCTCTCCATTTAGGATGATGTTGGCTACTGGCTTTATAAATGCCCTTAATTATATTGAGGAATTTCCCTTCTATTCCTATTTTGTTGGAGTTTTTATCATGAATGGGTGTTGGACTTTGTCAAATGCCTTTTCTTCATCGATTGATAAGATCATGTGGTTCTTGTCTTTTGTTTTACTTATGTGATGGATTACATTGATTGTTTTTCTAATGCTGAACCATCCCTGCATATCTGGTATAAATCCCACTCAATCATAATGAAGTATTTTTTTGATATGTTGCTGAATTCTATTGGCTAGAATTTTGTTGAGGATTTTTGCATCAATGTTCATGAAGGATACTGGTCTATAATTTTCTTTTTTTGTGGTGTCTTTACCTGGTTTTGATATCATGGTTATGCTGACTTCATAGACTGAGTTTGGGAATACTCCATCGTTTTCTATGCTCTGAAATACCTTTAGTACTAGTGGTGTTAACTCTTCTCTGAAAGTTTGGTAGAATTCTCCAGGGAAGCTGTCCGGGCCAGGGCTTTATTTTTATTGGGAGTTTTCAAATTACTTTTTAAATCTCTTCTTTTATTATGGGCTTATTTAGTTGTGCTACTCCTGTTTGTGTTTATTTAGGTAGGTAGTGAGTTTCTAGAAATCTGTCCATTTCCTTTACGTTTTCAAATTTGTTATAGAGTACAATTTTTCATAGTATTCTGTTATGATTCTTTTAATTTCAGTTGGGTCTGCTGTGATACCACCCATCTCATTTCTTATACGGGTTATCTACTTCCTCTCCTGTTTTTCTTTTGTCAGTTTGGCCAGTGGTTTATCAATTTTGTTGATCTTTTCAAAGAATGAGCTTTTGGTCTTGTTAACTCTTTCAATTGTTTTTCTATTCTCTATTTCATTTAATTCTGCTCTAATTCTTATTATTTCCTTTATTCTGGAGCCTGAGGGCTTCTTTTGCTGCTCCCTTTCTACTTGTTCCAGTTGTAGGGCTAATGTTTTGATTATGGCCCTTTCTTCCTTTTGAATGTCTGCACTTATTGCTATAAGATGACCTCTGAGCACTGCTTTTACTGTGTCCCAAAGGTTCTGGTAGGATGTGTTTTCATTCTCGTTTGATTCTATGAATTTCTATATTCCATTCTTTATTTCTTCTATAACTCAGTAGCTTTCGAGCAAGGTGTTGTTCAGTTTCCATGTGTTTGATTTTTTTCCTTGCTTTTTCTGTTGTTGATTTCTACTTCTAAGGCTTAATGGTCAAAAAAAGATGCTTTGTAATATTTCAATGCTTTGTATCTTGTTAAGGCTTGCTTTACGGCCTAATATGTGGTCTATTCTGGAGACTGTTCCATTAGAGCTGGAGAAGAAAGTATCCTTGGCTGCTGTTGGGTGAAGTGTTCGGTATATGTCTATGAGATCAAGTTGGTTGATTGTAGCATTTAGCTCTTCCATGTCTTTGTTGAGCTTCTTTCTGGATGTTCTGTCCTTCTCCAAAAGTGGTGTGTTGAAGTCTCCTACTACTATTGTGGAGTTGTCTATCTCTCTTTTCAGTGCTGTTAGAGTTTGTTTTATGTATTTTGGAACCCTGTCATTGGGTGTGTAAATATTTATTATAGTTATGTCCTCCTGGTGTGTTGAACCTTTATCATTATATGGTGTCTTTCCTTATCCTTTGTTGTGGATTTTACTTTACAGTTTATTTTGTCAGAGATTAATATTGCCACTCCTGCTCTTTTTTGGATGTTGTTTGCTTGATATATTTTTTTCCGTCCTTTGAGTTTTAGTTTGTTTGTGTCTTTAAGTCTAAGGTGTGTCTCTTGTAGGCAGCGTATAGATGGATAGTGTTTTTTTTTTTTTAATCCAGTCTGCCACTCTCTGTCTCTTTATTGGTGCATTTAGTCCATTTACAGTCAGCGTAATTATTGATAGGTATGAGTTTAGTGCTGTCATTTTGATGTCTTTTTTTGTGTGTTGTTCACAGTTTCTTTGTTCCCCTAATTTTCTGTGCTGAGTCATTTTTCTTTATGTATTTTCTTTTCATCTTTTTCATTGTTGTTAATTTTGTGTTTGCTGAGTCTTTATATTTTTCTAGTTTATTTAGACTTGTAGGATTGTTAGTTTTCTTTGTGGTTACCTTAATATTTACCCCTGTTTTTCTAAGTTTACACCAGTCTTTTATTTCTTTATATTGCCTTGACTTCCTCTCCATATGCAAAGTCTGTGTCTACATTTTTTAGGTCCCAGTTTTTTGTTGTAATGCTGTCATCTTTTGCATATTAACATCTGTTTCCCTATTTTGAGTGTTTTAGCTTTGATTTATTTCTGTGACTTCCCTATTTGGGTTGATGTCTGGTTGCTCTGTCCTGTATTCTAGTCTTGGGTTGTTATCTGATGTTCCTGATTTTCTGAGCAGAGGACTCACTTTAATATTTATTGTGATTTTGGTTTGGTTTTTGCAAATTCCCTAAGCATCTGTTTATCTGGAAATGCCCTTATTTCACCATCATATTTGAGAGACAGTTTTGCTGGATATATAGTTCTTGGCTGGCAGTTTTTTCCTTCAAGGCTTTATATATGTCTTCCCATTGCCTTCTTGCCTGCATGGTTTCTGCTGAGTAATCTGAGCTTATTCTTATTGAATCTCCTTTGTACATGACTTTTCATTTATCCCTAGCCGCTCTCAAAATTCTCTCTTTATCTTTGGTTTTGGCAAGTTTAATTATATCTTGGTGACTTTCTTTTGGGATCCACCTTATGTGGGGTTTACTGAACAGCTTGGATAGATATCTTGTCATCTCTCATGATATCAGGGAAGTTTTCTGCCAGCAAATATTCAACAATTGTCTCTGTATTTTCTGTTATCCTCCCCTTTTCTGGTACCCCCGTTAATCGTAGAGTATTCCTCTTGCTAGACTCCCACATAATTCTTAGGGTTTCTTCATTTTTTAAAATCGTTTTATCTGATTTTTTCTCAAATAAGTTGGTGTCAAGTGCTTTATCTTCAATCTCACTAATTCTGACTTCCACTGCCTCAATTCTGCTCCTATGAGTTTCTATTGAGTTGTCTAGTTCTGACATTTTATCGTTAATCTTCTGGATTTCTGATTGCTGTCTCTCTATGGATTCTTGCAGCCTGTTGAATTTGTCATTATGCTCTTCTCTAATCTTTTTAATTTCCTCTATTGCATGTTTTGCATTTTGCTTAATTTCCTTCCTAATCTCTTGAAGAGTTCTGTATATTAATCTTTTGTATTTTGCTTCCATAATTCCAAGAAATTTTTCTCCTCTGGAAAATTTCTAGAGTCTTTGTTTTGGGAGCTTGCTGAAATGATCATTGGTTGCCTCTTTATGTGATTTGATATTGATTGTTGTCTCCAAGTCATCAGTAAGTTAGTATATTTATTTGTTTTATGTTTGCTTACTGTGTCCTAGCTTCTTGTTTTGTTTTGATATGGCCAAATAGGCTGCTCATATGAGCTAGTTTGCTTATTGGCATCTTTGAAGCTTTAAAGTCCTGTCACCAGGTGGTTAGATCAGTTATTAGGTATGTTAGCCCAGGAGTTGGCCCACTCCTCCTGTATGGATTCAGCTCAGGTGCCCAGGTAAATAGTCAGCAAGTGTGTGGTGTAGGCTCTCACTTACAGTCCTAGGCAGGCATGGGTGATTAGTGTAGGCACAGGCATCTTGCTGCAGCAGGGGGACACACTCTGAACAAGACAGGGGGCTGACGGCTGCCCCCGAGTGTTCAGGACGAAGGCGTGTCCCTGTTCCCTGGAGCGCGTAGGTGGGTGGGTTTTGCAGACAGACTATGAGCACCTAATGCTGTTGGCTGTAAGGATTGGGGGGCACCTCTGATTCATGGGACCCTCTAGCAGGTGGCTAGGTGGCATGGTTGGAGCCACCAGTCCTCAGGCCCCTGATGTGGGTAGATGAAGACCCTGATTAATGAGCAGAGCAGTGTCAAATGTCAAGACCCTGACATTTCACAGCTAAAACAGTTGAAGTTAGAGTTCCGGTATATACCCTGTTGTACTGTGGTAATGAAGGCCTACGCTGTTGAGATGGGCCCACACAAATCTCTGCTGGTGGAAAGGCACTCATGGTCCATGGATCCCTTATGCCTGTGCCTAGGCAAAGGAGCTGTGCCTACCTTGGGTTCCTGGCTTAGTGGAGCTGGCAGTTTATTTTTTCCCATTTGTTAATTTGTTCACTCTCCAAGGCAGGGAGAATGGCTCCAGGTGTTTGACAGATCCTACTTCCAGCCCAGGAGACTCGGCAATTGCTGAAGCCAGTCTGGGACCCAGTGCAGAGCAGAAAGTAGGGAGGTAAATGGGAGAGAGGTTTTTCCCTAAGGGGGGGGTTGGTTTTGATCCACTTGGTAGGTCGTACGCAAGTACTTATCTTTCACTGACCAGGGCAACTTCTCCCTGCTTCTGGGTGGCCGTGTAGACTCTCTGGCACTGGGTCCCTCCTGGTGCAGAAAACGCACCTCCTGAGCACTGCTGGTTGCCTGCCTCACTGCTCACCCATGAACTGCTCAGGCCTGAAGGGCTCAGGCTCTCACCAAGTCAGGTCTGGCAACTCCTCACTGCTTCCAAACCGTCTCTCCCTTCCCCTGACACTCATTTTGGTTCCTCAACCCTGCCTTTGATGTTCAGGGCTCCCAGATTGCTTGTTTTTTCAGGTCTTTGTTGTAAGAGGGTTCACTGGAAGCATCTGACTACTCTGCCATCTTGGCCCCGCCTCCCCTCTCTCTCTATATGTTAATACACTTACTGGTTTTGCTTCTCTAGAGAACTCAGCCTAAGACAGGAGGCAATAACTGTTATATTCAGAGTAGATGAACCAGAATGCAATGGGTTAATGATGAGTGGGTGGTGAGAAAATAGAAGCATTTGAAAAGTAATGGATTTTTAAGACAGTAATAACCTACTGTGTCTTTTTCCTCAGGGAACTTGATTTCTATGGATACAATTTTTTTAAAAAATGATTTTGAATTAGACACTTTTTTAAACTGTCTTTTAAATGCATTTTTATAGTAAAAGAATTTTAAAATGTACTCAGCTATTATGGATAAACTACCTTACCAGTCCTTGAGTGTAATAGCTGAATCTATCTTGTGACCACAAGGAAAGCTAAGGCATGCACTTTTGTAGTGATGCTATCAGCAGTTCCAAAGTTGGAAAAGTCATGGTTTTCTTAGAGACAGGAATATTTCTATGTTTTTGGGGGGTGGGGTGTGAGCATGCAGAAGAGACATATCTAATATGATTTTTTACCATCCTTCATAATGAAGCATCTTCTCACTCATCTCAAACTTCTTAGTGTTCTGTAGTCTTGCCTCACGTTCTCTTTGGCATCATCACGATTTTGATAATGGTATACATATACATAGCATTACATCACCACTCCAGAATATTCTACATGCTTCTCAATTCCACTCATTTATAAGACCAACTCAAGTCTTTCCTCCCCTAATGAAGCCTTCTCCATGTGTTTGAATGCAAAAGAGTGTGTGTTTTCATAATCTCCCGTAGAGCTTATATTCTGTTCCACCAGAATAGAGTCAAAACCATTAGCTTTGGAGTTAAACAGACTTGGGTTCAAATTTCAGAAATTTCATTTGATGACTGTTCGCATTTGGGTGAATTTGTTACTTTTTCTAAATCTTAATTTTTTTTCTTGCAAAAGTAAGTTAGTAATAGCATTATGTTAACAATTAGACTGAAGATCATAAGGGTAGGGTTTTTTCCTATCTTTTCTTCACTCTATTCTTAGCACTGATATTTGTTGAAAGAATGAATAAATGAAGGAATAAATAAATCATCATAGTTAATTTGTGTCAAGTATCTCTTGGATGTCAAGCACTGTGTCAGGCATTTTTATACTTTTTATTTATTTATTTTTATTCATTTTCCGCAATGACTCCAGGGTATTTTTTATGATTATCCCCATTTTATAGATTGAAAAACTGAGGATAAAAGAGATAAGATCCTTGCCCAAGTTCACAGAGCCAGTAAGCAACAGAGCCAAACTTGAACCCATGCCAGGTCTTACTGACTTCAGAACTCATGTTCTTCACTGCTAAACTATATATAAACTATAGATAAAATACTGGTCTACAGAACTAGTGATGGGTCTGCACTGGTCCATGCTGACTGTCATATTCATTTGTTTGATGATAGTAGAGGTTTGAAGCAATCTAAACGGTCGAGGAAGCAATCTAAATGGCTTGCTATGTTAGAACATTCTTGGCCCCGTATCCTTCCTCTTTCCTGCTAGGATTCTTGGGAAGATGTCCTGAAATGCATCTAGGATGTATATTGTAGGAAAATAGGAGAAGGAGGGAAGAAGCAACTGTAGAAATGCAATATAATAATCCATAGTATCCTGAATTATTGATTTATTTTTCTTAACATATAAGCATGCTCTTGTCTCTTCTCTCTAATGAAGAAGAACTCTTCATTGATGTAATGGCTAATTCCAAGATTCCTGCCCTTAAGGAGTTTACAGAAAATTGAGGATAGTAAGGCAAGAGCTGCAGTAGGGATATGCTCAAGGATGGGGATTATGTAGCACAGGCACCTAACTCAATCCTTTTTAGAAGTAATTGCTAGAGTGCAGAGGTTTGCCAGACACATGGGAAGCAAAAATAAGAAAATGGTGAGGTAGATCATTCAGGGCCTGGTGGGCCATCTGAGACTAAGAAAGCTCATACCCTTCCTTGAAGCAGAGAGTGGCAGACAATTTCTTTTTTTCCTCTATTCCAGTCCTGAGAATAAACACCACAATCTTTGTTCATACTGGAATTAATTCAATCTAATTTGCTCCAGCATTTAAAGTTATTCACTCCTCTGTTCTTCTTAATAGAATCATAAAATCTTAGAGCTGGAAGCAAACTTAGAAGTTATGTACCTGGCTGTCTTTTCTACTCAGGACATCTAGTTCTCCTAAATCATTGGGAGAAGGGGTTTCCTGTACCATCTCTTTGTTTTCAAAGCCTACTCTTCCCATTGTTATCCTACAATAAATATTTGCTTCCCTGGGTTGTATTTCTTATTAAGTATCAGTGTAGGGTAGTCGTAGTGAACATTTATACTTACTTTTTAAATAAGACAAGCAAGTAACAAAATCATTTTGCATTGGGTACAATGTGAAATAAGAGAGGCAAGCCTGCAGGTTGTGACGTTGAGTTGGAAGCTGTGGACGCTGCCTGCGAGATTCTAAAGTACCTCTTGTTTCTATACAGAGGGACACGATGCACAGTTCATAAAAAGCTTATCAAATTCTTAATGTTTTTAACCAAAGATAGTTGTGAAACTTCCAGAATAAAAACTAAAATATAGTGCAGGCTTTAAAATAAGTGGTATAGTATAAAACAGTTTACAGTTAGATAGAATTTAGGAGCATAAATAAAAAAGCCATAAACCAAACCCATTACCATTGAGTTGATTCCATCTCATAGTGACCCTATAGGACAGAGTAGAACTGCCCCAGAGGGTTTCCAAGGAGCAGCTGGTGGATTCAAACTGTGGACTTTTTGGTTAGCAGCTGAGCTCTTAACCACGGTGCCACCAGGGCTCCTGGGAGCATAAATAAACCACGTGAAATACTGAAATGATGATTTCATACACAAAAGCGTTGTACCGAAACATCACTATGGCAATGACTGGCTGTGTGTGAAATGGTTTTTTAATGATAGAGCAGAAGAAAAGACCATAAATTACAAACATATCAATGTCAGGCAATTGAATATTCTTGACTAGAGCATTTGCAAAACCAAATTAAACTCAAAATTTGGTTTTGAGTAAGACCAAAAAAAGACTGGAAAAAGTAGCTTCCAGACTTGTATTTATAGCTGCCCTTTCCCTTTTTTTACTCCTTTTGATTTTAAAACCTGATACTCTGTCAGGAATGGAGCTATATACAATGGCTAAGATTTGTCTGTGCAACTTCATCAAAATTTCCTTATGATTGTGTGGGGATTTCACAGATTTTCCTCTGGTGGATGCAGCAAAAGTGGCAAAATTTGGTTGAGGAAAAAAAAAGCTGTATTCAGCTCTATGCTTCAGGCTAAGGAGAGGAGATTAGAGGGCAGATAATTCAAAGACAAGTCCAGTCTTTTGCTTCCTGTTTTTAGCAGGGGTCAAATAAGGCACACTCTACCAGGCCTGGGCTGTGTAGAGAAAAAAACAGTTCTAGGCAGAGGTTATTTGAATGGGAGGAAAAGCGATATCCATGGACTGTGGAAGTCAGCAATCTACTCAGGAAATTACAAATGTATCCTAGACTATATAAGGGGGAAATTAAGCTGTTCCAAAACCTCAGAGACAGAGTGCTTAATGAAAAGGAGTAAACACACTATGGAATGCTCTCTCTCATTTGTTCTCAACATTTTCCTTTCTTTTGGAGATTTCTATGAACATCCAGTGAGATTAGAAAATAACTGGAGGAGTTTATGTAAGGAGATAATATTTCTCAATGCTTAGTGATTTATTCTGTGGGATAAAGAAAAATGGAGAATTTTAAGCACATCTGAAATGGACAACTAGCAGGTATGCAATTATGTAATCAGATTTGTAGTGTACATTCATTCAAGAAATATTTGTTGAATATATAATATGTGCCAAGCAAATACATGTTTCCCCAAAAATGAGGTCCTTTAGAGAAGGGATTTGATATTCATATGCACTGAGTGGAGCTGATGACTTACTGTGGCATTTTTTGAGAACATACATATGTATACAGAATGGAGCCCTTGTGGTGCAGTGGTTAAGCGTTTAACTGCGAACCAAAAGGTTGGTGGTTCAAACCCACCAGTTGTTCCTCTGGAGAAAGATGTGGCAGTCTGCTTCTGAAGAGACTGCAGCCTGGAAATTCTATGGGACAATTCTACCATATCCTATAAGGTCGCTATGAGTCGGAATTGACTTGATGGTAACAGGTTTGGTTTTTTTTACTGGTTATATGCATAATGGTGAGACCATGATGAGCTCCTTGGAAACTCTATGGGGCAGTTCTACTCTGTGCTATAGGGTCGCTATGAGTCAGAATCCACTTGATGGCAATGGGATTTGTTTCAGGTTTTGGATGCTGAATAGTCTACCTGAGCTGTTCGACTCTTCCATAATTACATTTTAATTTTCATAATAAATTTTGCTAGAAGATTCTTATTTCCTTGCAGTGGGTAGTACA
Organism: Dugong dugon; assembly: GCA_030035585.1. Classification (NCBI taxonomy): domain Eukaryota; kingdom Metazoa; phylum Chordata; class Mammalia; order Sirenia; family Dugongidae; genus Dugong; species Dugong dugon. The sequence continues at coordinate 100,302,527 of CM057462.1, forward strand.
CGCATCTTGCTTACAACTGCAGGAGATTAAATTTAAGAAAAGGAATTTCCAGGAAATTATTGAACTTATTGAATGAATTGTTGTTCTTGTATTTTGAAACTTTTCATGATGCTTTTGTTTTTCTTTTTATAGGTTTCTACATATACTACCCCAATGCTAGAAACAACAGTTTTCTTTAGAATATAGAATGGAGGAAATTGGACTGACTTCACAGAGTCTCAGGGACAGGTGTGATTCATTTCAAGAGTAATGATGTGAAAGAGAAAGAATGAGGTCTGTCACTCAAATACAACTGGACCAGAAACCAGGCAGTCTGAGCTCTAATCCCAGTTCTCTGACCAACTAGTTAGACACTTTTCATTAAGGCATCTATCCTTTCTGTACTTCTTTATCTACTAATTTATAACATTTATTAAACATTTTATATGTTCCAGGAATTGTGTTAAGTTAGAATTTTTCATGCACTGTGGTACTATGATTAAAAAAAACAAAAAAACCTGTTGCCATCGAGTTGATTCTGACTCATAGCGACCCTATAGGACAGAGTAGAACTGCCCCATAGGGTTTCCAAGGAACAGCTGGTGGACTCAGACTGCTGATCTTTGAGCCAGCAGCCATAGCTAGCTATAGCTCTTACCTACTGCACCACCAGGGCTCCAGGTACTATGATTGGTACTATGATTATCTCCTCTTTACAGAAGAGAAAACTGAGGCACAGAGAGGTTAAGCAACTTACCCAAAGATGCACAGTTAGAAAGTGGTGGAGCTCATATTCAAATCAAGTTTGTAATCACTATTCTGTGCTGTATCCCTAAAATATCTTTCTCAAATAATTCTAAATAAAAACCAATAAAATTATGGATTAAAACAAACTAATATTTTAATTTTTACTTTTCTCATTAGTAGATTATTTCAAAATTTTAGGCATACCCCTTAGTAAACTACATAGAAGTATACAAAGTTAAAATAAGGTCTTTTATTCCTTAATGGGGCCCTGGTGGTACAGTAGTTAAGAGCTTGGCTGCTAACCAAAATGTTGACAGTTTGAATCCACCAGCTGCTCCTTGGAAACTGTATGGAGAAGTTCTACTCTGTCCTATAGGGTTGCTAGGAGTTGGAATCAATTTGATGGCAATGGGTTTTTTTTAAATTCCTTAATACCATTCCCCTACAAGTAATGACTCTTAACAGTTCATCCTGTATCCTTCCAGAACTTTTACTATGTTTATACAACAAGCATTTTCTAAAACAAAAATGGAATATAGGATATTTTTCCGTATCTTGCTTTTTTATGTAACAACATATGGTATACATCTTCTACATTATTACATACAAATCTACCACATTTTAAAGAAGAATTGCCTAATGTGTCATTGTAAGTACAGCCAGAATGCTCCTTAGAAGCAAGGATGGCAAGACATCATCTCATGTACTTTGGACATGTCAGCAGGAGGGACTAGTCCAGAGAAGGACATCATGCTTGGTAAAGTAGAGGGTCAGTGAAAAAGAGGAAGACTCTCAATGAGATGGACTAACACAGTGGCTGCAATAATGGGTTCAAGCATAACAACAATTGTGAGGATGGTACAGGACCGGGCAGTGTTTCGTTCTGTTATACATAGGGTCGCTATGAGTCGGAGCCTATTCGGCAGCGCCTAACAACAACAACAACTGTACAGACGACAATTTGTTTAACTGTGTTTTTATTGATGACCATTTATGTTGTTTCCAGATTTTCACCATTTACAACATTGTACTGCTGCCATGTATATACCTCTGGGTGTACATGTCCAAGATGCCTAGAAGTTACACAGTTTTTAAAATTATAAAAGATAACGTGAATTTAAAGAAGCATTAATGATAAACTTACTTTTTAATGGAATTGTCCTTCTGAGTTCTAAAATTAATGCTTAATAAGAATGAATAAATAGTTTCTTTTGTTAAAAAAAAAAAAAAAACTCCCTAAAAATATAGAAGAGATAGCTGAATTCACAAGAGGATTAAGCCAGATCTTACTTAAGAGAATGACACCCTCTGGCAGAGCCATCTCTCTCACTCCCAGAAGGATGAGGGAAGGTCATTTATGAGTGCACACAAGAAGATGAGTTCAGTTAGACATCTGCCTATGACACAGAGTTTTAAATCAGTTTAGCAAGCTACCAATACTGATTACAGACTGTCTTTCCCTGCAGGTATATTAAAGTGAGACAGAATCTCATTATTTGCCCACCTGAGAGGAAAAAGGTGGGCCAGCTGATCCCAGGCCCCTTGCAGGTCTTTTATCTCAGTAAATGAGTTTACGGATAGTGACATTCTCTATAATTGTGCATCAGTAAGATTTAGTGCCATCTCCAGGCTAAGGTGGGCTGTTGGGAACCTATAGCCAAGTTAGTTCATCTTGCTTTTGAAATAGTTTTCAACTATTTTAACCACATAAAAGGATGAAGACTCTTTTCTTTCAGTGAGGCTATCACACAAACTCATAATAGCTTAAGGTGCCTACCAAAGAGAAATTCATGTCAGATGTAGGATAAAATATCAGGAAGATTCCTATTTTTCTGCCATGAAAAATAGCATATAAATGCCTACATGTGTTAAAAGGGAAATTAATGAATACAATTTCCTGTTATCTGGGAGCGTCTTAACGTCAGATAATTATTTCAAAAAATGAATACAGCATAGATTCAAGGTCTGATTATTAGTTTCGTGGCCTTGGGAAAACCATGTAACTTCTCTGGGCTTCAGTCTCCTCATTTGTACTAGAGGAATAATCTTTTTTTTTTTCCCCTATCTTTCTTGGTGTTTTGAGAATTAAAATAAGTATCTAAAAGAGTTTTAAAAATTTTTAAGTGCTGTAAAAATGTATCTGAAAACCTGTGGCAGATACTGTCAGTCATCTATCCAACAATGTTTCTCCCCTCATGCCATCTATGTATTAAATTCAATTTTATATAAGTGTCCAATGGGGCCATGGGGCTCTTCCTCAGCTCGGAGAATGAATCTTGATTGTCTTAAGGCAATTACAGTGAATCCAGTCTGCTTGCCTGTGCTGGGTTTAAGAATAGGTAAGTGAATTACTTCTGGCCGTAAGACTTGAGAGAAAGTCTGTCAGGGACTTTTGGTAAGAGGACGTAAGACAGGGATGTTCCCATTTTCTGCCAACGGAGGTTGTACTGTGAGGATGGAATGCTCAGAGCTGCTGAAGTCTCCTTGCAACCAAGAGGGCACAAGTTTGAGTACAAAAATCCATGTATGGAAGATTCCAGAGACCTAACTGTAGTGTGTTGCTGAATTATCCAACTCTGGGACTTCTCTACCTCTGAACTTCTTCAAAATGTTCCACAAATCCTTATTGTTTAAGAAGATTTTAGTTGTGTTTTTGATTAACTGTAGCTGGAAGTATATCAGCTGATGAGTAATTATTTGGTCAAAGTAGTTCCTCAGTTTCAAAAATCACATTTACTTATTCTTCAAACTCTATTTGGTCAAACCAAAGTAAATTTTGAATTATTATCCAGTAAATTCTGATAATGTACAGTACATTTAAATAACTCAAGCCTTTTTTTCAGCAATAATAATTGGGGGGTGGGGAGAGGGCTCTGAATGTCCTAAATATGATTTTCTTTTGTGCAGTTAAAGTTTAAAATGTTATAAAAAAGAAATGACTAAATGAAAACAAAGTATAATTAATTCAAAGTTGTTACTATTATGAACACCATCACACAATGGGGGAAGAAAAACCTCATAGCCATTAAATGTGCATGAATCATTTTAAACAGTGATGAGTTGCTGGAGACCAGTTAGCATTTCTTTTAAAAGTTCACAATTTCCAAATATAAACAGTTTAACTTTATTGCATTCTACTCTTTTGAGAAAAGAGTTCTAAATTTATGAAATGTAGTCTGGAACAGACTTCAAATTTTTAAGTTTATATTCTGATTTCAAAGAGACATCTTTGTTTGGACTGTCATTGTTGAAACCTTGGGATGTGAAATTACAATCTCTTTCATGAAAGAAATTAACTAGACACTCATAAATTAGCAGGACTCTTATGGAAATGTATCTGACCTACATAACCAAAGCTGTTCTAGAGTTTATTCAGGCTTTGAGTATGCATTTAATCAAAGAGAACAATTTACAAAAGGCATGATGTTTGATTTTATAATATAATAATCTAATTATGCAGAATCAAAATTAGAAGACTCAAATAATATGATTTACCGCTCTTCTAATATTGCACATTAATATTTCAAGGATAATGTATGCTAGCAATGATGACTGTAAAATCTACGAGATTTGGAAGTACCTCCTGCATCAGAAAATCAAAGAGGGCACTGAGTGCAGTGGTTAAGAGTAGGCCTTTAAAGCCATTCAATTCTGGATTTGAATTCCTACTCTGGCATTTCCTGTATCACCTTTTGTTGTTGTTGGATGTTGTTGAGTTGGTTCTGACTCCTAGCAACCCCATGTGACAGAGTAGAACTGCCCCATAGGGTTTTCTTGACTATAATCCCTATAGAAGCCGATTGCTAGGTTTTTCTCCTGCAGAGCTGCTGGGTGGGTTCAAACAGCCGGCCTTTTGGTTAGCAGCCAAGTGCTTAACTTTTGTGCTACCAGGGCTTCTTGTGCCACCTTCGACAACTCATATTATTTCCCAACCCTCAAACCCTAGTTTCTTCACTTGTAAAATAGCAGCAGGGGAATGGCGTACAATACAATCTAACTCACAGGACTTAAAGATCAAATGAAATGATTTATGCAGGGTGCTTAGCTTGGAGGCTGATCCATTAGAAGTACCCAACAAATACAAAGCATTGTGGAAAAAAAAAAAAAATGCAACACCCTTATATTTATGTTAGACTTTAAAGTTTCTGAATGATCTTTCTCATACCATCCCAATTTTGCGACAAATGGGAAGACGATAGGCTAGAAGATGACAAACAGGGAATTGACAATGTGTATCTGAAATTATTCATTCAACATTCCTTGATTCAATAGTCACTTAACAAGTATTTATTTGGTGTCCACTATGGGCCAAACACTGTGCAAGGCATCTTTTGTGGATTGAATTGTGCCCCTAAAAAGATATGTCGAAGTCCAAACTCCCAGTAACTGTGAACATGACCTTATTTGGAAAGTCTTTGAAGATGTTATCAGTTAACATAAGGTTGTACTGGAGTAGGATGGGTCTTAATCCAATCTCAGTGGTATCCTTATAAAGAAAAGAAGAGACACAGAGAGACAGACAGGAAAGACAGTCACGTGATGTTGGAGTTATGCTGCAGCTGCAAGCCAAGGAACTCCTGGGGTTACCGGAAGCTGAAAGAGACAAAAAAGATTCTTCCCCTAGAGCCTTTGGAGACAACATGACCCTGCAGAAACCCTGAATTCAGACTACTGGTCCCCAGAAATGTGAAAGAATGAATTTCTGTTATTTAAAGCTACCTACTTTGTGGTACTCTGTTACAACAGCCATAGGAAATGAATACCAAAACCAAACCCATTGCTGTCGAGTCAATTCTGACTCATAGCGACCGTATAGGACAGAGTAGAGGAGAACTGCCCCATAGGGTTTCCAAGGAGCGGATGGTGGATTCGAACTGCTGACTTTTTGGTCAGTAGCCGAATGCTTAACCACTTAGGCACCAGGCTTCAGGAAATGAATAAACCCCTAAGATATAAGTTAATAAAACAAAAGAACCAATATAAGAGATGCCTAGCTGGACATCTGTTATTTTTGCTACCCACTATCCGGTCCTCCTTTTTCTGTTACTTTAAGATTTCTTCTTGGACAATTTCTCTCACCCCCAGTGTGTGCAACCTTGGATTGAGCAGAACAGAAAGCAAAGCAATCACTTTCCCTAGCCTCGGGTTTGGAAACTTCTGGGGAGGGACACCGGATAAAAGCAATTGCAGTTCACTCCACCCTGATGACGTTGCCCGTTAGTCCATGTGAAGATGCCGAGAGCCGCCCTGATGTCAACCCTGATTGTTTGATTCAGGAGCTAGCCCCTTCCATAACAAATTTTTTTTTTGCTTAGGTTAGTCAATGTCAGGTTCAAGCAAAATTTGGTTTAGGAATGTCCTAGGGCATAGAATCTTGGTCTTCCCTTTCTTTCAGAAGCTCTCTAGTCTCAGGTTTGGTTTTCCAGCTCATGTTATTTTCAATCCTTTAGTGCTCTAACTTAGTAAATTCCAAACATGGAGTATCTTTCTTTCATTCTCTGAGTTTCTGCATCTCTCAGAAAGTGTCATACTTAGTCTCCATAGCTACTGGTAGTTTGATTTTGTACCTAGGTGGAGAGCAAGTCAGGCTATGCATTAATGTTCCCCTTAGTAAAGCTGAGGCAAAACCAAGTAATTGAAATATTTGTCTTCAGTCAATCTTTTCCTTTGGTGCTTTACTCACTACTCATGTTCCATTGCTCTTTTCTATTCTGCAACCTTCCAGGCATTGCCTCATGTGTTTTCCTTATATATTATCCAGGTTTTGTTGGGCAACAAACAACTGCAAAATGTCAGTGACTTACACTAACAAGCATTTTTCTCCCCCAGGGGTCTGTGAGTGAGCTGCCTTGGCTTCAGCCTGTATGTTGGGTCCAGGTCTACTCCACATGTTTCCTTGTTCTTGGGTGAGGTCTGTTACTCTCGTGGTAGATGGCAGAGATGCAAAAGGCCAAACTAAGTCTTGTAAGCAAATCTGAAACATCTGCTTGCGTTACATCTGCTGCAATCCATCGGCCAAAGCAATTCACATCAATGGAATAGAAAATATATTCTGCTTACCTAGTGGGAGATACTGCAAAATCACATGGCAAAGATCATATCCATTCTATTTATCTCATTCTCACTTATCTCAGAATTCAAAGTGACCTGTGGAAGAGGAGAAGAAAGAATCCTAGATAATATAAACCCATTTAAACCCAGTCTTAGGACTTCTGAATAAAATACCAAATTAGTGAAAAATTTTTTGAACCAAGAGTGAGGACAGAGGACAGAAGTGGATGACAATGTTTTGATGTTCTGGAAAAAGCATTCAGATCACATTTCATAGGAACTCTATTCATTACCAGAAAAGAATGGTATACCCCTTATAGACCAAATGCTATGTATGTATCTTATATACATACACATAACTTTTATTGAATATTCATGGAGCCCTGGTGGCGTAATGGTTAAGAGCTTGGCTGCTAACCGAAAGATCAGCAGTTCAAATCCACCAGCCAGTCCTTGAAAACCCTATGGGTCAGTTCTACTCTGTCCTATAGGGTAGCTATGAGTCAGAATCGACTTGATGGCAACAGTTTTTGGTTAACTGTGTGCCAAGCAGAGTGTAAATTCTTTATGAGCATTGTTGTTACTTGCTGTGGAGTCGATTCTAACTCATGGTGACCCCATGTGTGCAGAGTAGAACTGCTGCATAGGGTTTTCAAGGCTGTGAACTTTCAGAAACAGATCACTAGGCCTGTCTTTCAAGGCGCCTCTGGGTGATTTCAAGCCACCAATCTTTCAGCTAGTAGTTGAACGCTTAACTGTTTGTGCCACCCAGTGATTTATCTTTTAAAATCATTATTAAATTTCCTGTGAGGTTTATAGATAAGGAAACTGAAATTTAAGAAAGACTAAGTAAGAATCGTTTTTAAAATTTTCACAAATGTAAGAAAAGACTATTCTGCTGCTGCTATAGCAACTAGTAGCCAACAGAACTGTTTTAAACCCAGTCACTTGATCAACAAGTGAGGCAGTGAACACTCTTTTATAAGCCAACCAGTCAGGGCCAGGCCCTAGCTTCTGAAACTCAGCCAGTCAGGACACACTCCAATAAACTCATCTCTGTGTGCCAACTAATCAATAATAGTCTCATACCCAGTAATCAGGTTCTGTAAATGATATTAAATTACTCATGTGCTACATGTCTAGGGTACAGTGGGATCTGACAGGAAAGAGTTCCTAAGTCTGTCTTTAGCGTTGTGGGCCCTCAATAAATAACTGCCAAATGACTGATGTTTATGCATTATTTAGTTTGTTGGAGCAAATAATTATTTCAGAGTCAATAAAAAAAGTCCTCAAAATACTAAGACTCTTCAAAAGCCTCTTTGAACTACAACTTCCGAAAACTTCAGAATAAGATGAGCAGAGCTTGAGCCTTTCTTACTGTAGTAGGCAATACGTTCAGCTTTGCCTTTTTATGTCAGATCTTATGTAATGGTCTCACCATCCTTTGACAGTGGCTTATCCAAGTTTGCACAGTCAACAAATAGTAGAGTCAAACTACAAACCTAATTCCATCTGATTTCAGAGCCTAAACCCTTACCCAGCATGTTGTACAGCCTCTCCTCAATCCACTATAATTACTGCTCAGGTACTTTTCCCTGGAAAAGTTTAGCTTCTGGTAGTATTTCAACTCTTGGATTACTATTTAACTTTGCATATCTTATCTATCCAGCTAACTTGTAAGATCAATTGAATCTTACACAATTTCATATTTCCAGTAGTGCTTAATTTATCTACTTATTTATTAATTTGATGAGATTCAGTGGATTGCTTACTATGTGCCAGATACCATGATCGTGATGTGATTAGGAAGTTTTAGCCCCCACGAGCCTGTAGCCTAATGGGAGAGACAGACGACAGCAGTGAGATGTGCGATGTGAAACGTGCTACACCATGTCCAGAGTACAATGGGATCTAAGGGGAAATGTCCGTAAATCTGTTGTTAGCGTTGTGGGCCCTTAGTAAGTAATGGTCAAGTGACTGATGTTTGTGCATTATTTAGTTCTTTGGAGCAAATAATTATGTCTGCATCAAGAAAAAAAGTCCTCAAAATTGTTAACACTATTCAAAAGTCAAGCATTGAATCAGGAATTACACTGAGCAGGTTCTGAGTTATCTGAGGCCACATCATAAATACATAGTTTATCAAGTTTATAGATATGTAATTTATCAAGTGGTAATACATTTAAGTCAATGCCTTTTTCCCTTTCTATCACTCACTCTGGAAACCCTGGTGGCGTAGTGGTTAAGAGCTATGGCTGCTAACCAAATATCAGCAGTTCAAATCCACCAAGTGCTCCTTGGAAACCCTGTGGAGCAGTTCTACTCTGTCCTATAGGGTTGCTATGAGTCGGAATCGACTCGAAAGCAGCTCGCTCTATAGTCTTATTTATTTTGTCAAATTGTAGTTATGATTGTCTAAAGTAGAGTACTGCACACTTTAGAAAATTAATGCAGAAGATTATGAAGAATTTGAAGAAATACTTTCATGACATTTAATAAAATACTAGCTGGCTTAACTAGAAGGAAGAAATTCACAATGATCCTCCATTTTCACTTACATTGATTCCTTTCTATTTATTAATTTTATTATTATTTTTAATTTTTTTATTTTGGTGAAAATACATGTAACACCATTTCAACAATTTCTACAGGTACAATTCTATGACATTGGTTACATTTTTCAAGTTGTGCTACCATTCATGCTATCCTTTTCTGCATTATTCCACCACCATTAATTCCTTTTTTATGCAAAACTATTTTTCTAGATCACTCCTCACTCATTTTTTTTGGAGTGCAGTTGAACTTTGCAACACATAGGGTCACTCTGAGTTGGAGTTGACTCAGCAGCAAGAGGCTTGCTACTTCTGGGTTTCTACCAGTTTTTAAGCATGATGCAATCACCAGAATGAAAGTTTTGTAAGCTAGGAAAAAAGATCTCTAGTTTATACAGAAGATGTCAGTGCTTTAGATACAAAAGCAATGTTTTTATTTAGTCTTGATTAATGACTAGGTGCCGCCTTGCATTTCAGTACTTCTCTTGCCTTTCCCAAACAACGATAACCTTGGCTGACAAGTTTCTTGGCTGGACCAAGAACTCAGGGCCACTGAATAGTGATCATTTCTGCCACAGGGAGAACTGGACTCCTTGTGTTTGCTAGTGTGCATCGATTTGATGTGAGATGGTGCATGATATATGCTGAGCAACAATGATTTGTGGCTTTGGATAAACAAAAAGACAGTAAGTGCATTTCGAAAAGGTTTAACATCATTTGAAAAGTGAGGGCTCTGATTAGAGTTACTGTGGGCAAAGTTTACCTTTGATCACTTTTTTTCTTTATGGAACCCCTGTGACTCCAAAATGCTCAACCTGCTCCCCACCACCTCCTCCTTTCTGGCTCCCCAGCTACACATTCTTTCCCGTGTTCTGCATCTATATTTGCTCCTCTTATCTGAAATGTAAGTATTTACAAGTCCTGCACCCATTCCAGAAGCTAACTACTTTCTGGGATCAGATAAAATCATCCCTACACTGTCAACAATAGCTATAATTTATTGATCGTTTGCTGAGTGCTTTCAAGACCTCGTTGGATTTAATCCTCACAAAAACCTTGTAAAGCAAGTACTATTATTGTTCCTATTTTGCAGATTACAAATCCAAGGCTTAGAGAAATTAAGTAAATTGCTTAAGTTCTGATAGCCCTGAAGTGGCAAAGTCAGGCTTCTCACCCAGGTCAGCTAGACTCCAGAGTCTTAGTCACTCCACAGTGCCACCTCACAAGTATTGGTGACTGTAATTTGATAAGGAACAGTGCCCAGGAGATGTTGTCCCCCTTAGAATTTTAAGTATCAAGAGAAACCTGTGGGGAAAGATATTTTTGGTCAAGTGGTGCCTTTCCTGAAATTCCTCAAATAACACCACATAGAAAGGCCTCATATTTACCAAAGGGTCAGGCTGGTTGTGTTTACCACACTCATAAATGAGATGAGAGAAGCAGAAAGAAGAGCCCTCTAGTGTGTGCCACCTTTTCTCCTTGCTCATGACTGTTCGCCTCCCTCTTCATATCAGTACCCAATGGAAGAGTAGAATTACAATGTACAGAATGATGGAATATTAGTGTTGGAAGTCATCTTAGAGGTGATAGAATCTAGACACTTTATTGTAGATAGGAAAAAAAATGTGACCCAGCTAGGAAGTAGATGGGTGTCTCTCCCATTACTCTATCTCTGTCTCTCCAAGCATTCATTGAGTATCTATTATGTGCCAATCACTAGGAACTGTAAATACAGCACAGTAAAAACAGTCAAAAATCCCTGCCATGATGGAGTCTACACACCAGTAGGGATAGACATATAAAAAACAAGTAAATCAATGACTTTTATACTATATCAGTAAAATGTATATTATTGCTGATGGTGCTAAGGGCTGTGGAGAAAAATAACAGCAGACAAGGAGTATAGAGAGAGTTGGAGGAAAAATAGATGCTATTTAAATGAAGTGCTTGTGAGGAAGTGAGCCATAAAGCAAATTCCAGATGAGCAAACAACCAATGGGCTTGATCTGCTTGAGGAAGAGCAAAGAGGCCAGTGTGGCTGGAGAGCAGTAGATGAAGGGCAAGTCACTAGATAAAGATCAAGAGGTGGCAGGATTCAGATGACTGGGTCATCTGATCTAACAGTCAGCGTCTTTCTATAAACTTTATTGCCTCTTCTAAGAGGCTCATAGAATGGTGTGTCTGACTAATTTGCCTTTACAGCCATGACTAATGTCAGAGATATGCAATGGAGTGTAAAATACATTAGACCTGGAGTCAGAATAACCAGATGCAAGTCCTACCACAATTAACTACATCATTTGTCTTGTTTAAGTTCCTTTATTTCTCTGTGAAGTGGTGTTGAGGTTAGCTATTTCCTAACATTTTTATGAGGACAGAAGGTGTGTGAAAGTGATTTGGAAGTTGGATATCTTGAGTAATTGCAGTCAATAAACATATTTTTGATCATGTACAGTGGGATTGTGGGTTTTGTGCCTTTTGATGTCCAGGCAGCTGCTACTGCTTTGTCTCTAGCAAGGTCTGAAGACGGACTTTCATTAGAACTGTAGAGGAAATGAAGGAAAAGAAGAGATGTTTATCTTTCACTCCATCTTTCCACCAATACCTTCAACTTCCTTCCTCACCTGCCAGCAGCAGAATGCAGGTGATGGTTATGATCAATGTGGTGCTCAATTAAAATAAGCACAGCTTATTTTCTTCACTGTCAGGGAAAGAGCTATGTGATGGATAGTGTGACCGCTGGTGTTTGGAAGAAACTGTATTACCAGTTATGAAATATACGAAGTAGATGTTTTCTAGTTTTGAATGTGTGAATACTGATATGCTAGTGTGCCACAGCCGTCTATCATGGTAACTTCCAAACTCCATCATGGAATTCAAGACTCTTAAAATGAAAATCTACTGTTGGAGAAACTATTTGGCATAGACCTGAAAATTTCATATACAGAAAAGAATTATATCTCCTTTTATCTCGTTGCCCAATATTATGTATATAGATCATCTACTGCAAGAAAATTGTTGTCGTTAGTTGCCATGGAGTGGAGTAGATTCTGACTTATGGTGACCCCATGTGTGCAAAATAGAACTGCTTCCTAGGATTTTCAAAGCTGTGACCTTTTGGAAGCAGATTGCTAGGGCTTTCTTCCAATGCACCTCTGGGTGTGTTCGAACCAGCAACTTTTCTACTGGTAGTCGCGCTCTTAATCGTTTGCACCACCTAAGGACTCCTGCATAAAGAGTGTTGTATTCTAAAGAAAATTACATATAGTTACAGTTAAGAAACTGGTTTACAGTGATGTTGTTGTTAGGTGCCATCAAGTCGGTTTTGACTCATAGCAATCCCATGCACAACAGAAGAAAACATTGCCCGGTCCTGGGCCATCCTCACAATCATCACTGTGTTTGAGCCCATTGTTGCAACTGCTGTGTAAATCCATCTCCTTGAGGATCTTCCTCTTTTTCGCTGACCCTCTACTAAGCATGATCTCCTTTTCCAGGGACTGGTCCCTCCTGATTAACATGTCCAAAGTACGTGAGACGATCTCGCCATCATTGCTTCTAAGGAGCATTCTGGTTTTACTTCTTCCAAGACAGATTTATTTGTTCTTTTGGCGGTCCATGATATATTCAATATTCTTTGCCAACCATAATTCAAAGGCATCAACTCTTCTTTGGTCTTTCTTATTCATTGTCCAGCTTTTGCATGCATGTGAGTCAGCTGAAAACACCATGCCATGAGTCAGGCGCACCTTAGTCCTGAAAGTGACATCTTTGCTTTCAAATAACTTACAGAGGTCTTTTGCAGCAGATTTGCCCAATGCAGTACATCATTTGATTTCTTAACTGCTGATTTCATGGGTGTTGATTGTGGATCCAAGTAAAATGAAATCCTTGACAACTTTAATATTTTCTCTGTTTATCATGATGTTGCTTGTTTGGTTCAGTTGTGAGGATTTTTGTTTTCTTTATGTTGCGGTACAATCCATACTGAAGGCTGTAGTCTTTGATCTTCATCATTAAGTGCGTCAAGTCCTGTTAGCTTTCTGCAACCAAGGTTGTGTCATTTGCATATTGCAGGCTGTTAATGAATCTTCCACCAATCCTGATGCCATGTTCTTCATACTGCCCAGCGTCTTGGATTGAATACAGATTGAATAATTATAGTGAAAGGATATAACCCTGGCACACACCTTTCCTGGTTTAAAATATCCCCTTGTTCTGTTCAAAAGACTGCCTTTTGTTCTATGTACAGATTCCACATGAGCACAGTTAAACAAAGAAACAAAAAACCAAACCTGTTGTCACTGAGTCAATTCCGACTCATAGCGACCTATAATGTTCTGGAACTCCCATTCTTAGCAACGTAATCCATCATTTGTTATGATCCACACAGCAGAACGCCTTTGCATAGTCAATAAAACACAGGTAAACATCTTTCTGGTATTCTCTGCTTTCAGGCAAGATCCACCTGACATCAACAATGATATCCCTCGTTCCAAATCCGCTTCTGAATCTGGCTTGAATTTCTGGCAGTTCCCTGTTGATGTACTTCTGCAACCGTTTTTGAATTATTTTCAGCGAAATTTTACTTGCATGTCATATTAATGATATTGTTTGATAATTTCCACATTTGGTTGGATCACCTTTCTTTGGAATGGGCACAAATGCAGATCTCTTTCAGCTGGTTTGCCAGCTAGCTATCTTCCGAATTTCTTGGCATAGACAAGTGAATGCTTCCAGCATTGCATCTGTTTGTTGAAACATCTCAGACGGTATTCTGTCAATTTCTGGAGCTTTGTTTTTTGCCAATGCTTTCAGTGCAACTTGGACTTCTTCCTTCTACATCATCAGTTCCTGATACTATGCTCCTTCCTGAGCAATTCTTTTCGGCACAATGACTGTGTATTTCTTCCATCTTCTTTTCATGCTTCCTGTGTCATTCAATATTTTTCCCATAGAATTCTTCAATATTGCAACTTGAGACTTATATTTTTTCTTCAGTTCTTTCAGCTTGAGAAATACTGAACATGTTCTTCCTTTTTGGTTTTCTAACTCCAGATCTTTGTACACTTAATTGTAATACTTGACTTTGTCTTCTCAATCTGCCCTTTGAAATCTTCTGTTCAGCTCTTTTACTTCCTCATTTCTTCCATTTGCTTTAGCTACTCTACATTCAAGAGCCTGTTTCAGAGTCTCCTCTGACATCCATTTTGGTCTTTCCTTTCTTTCATGTATTTTTAATGACCTTTTGCTTTCTTCATGTATGATGTCCTTGTTGTCATCCCACAACTTGTCTGGTCTTCCATCATCAGTGTTCAATGCATCAAATCTATTCTTGAGATGGTCTCCAAATTCAGGTGAGATATACTCAAGGTGGCACTTTAGCTCTTGTGGACTTGTTTAGTTTTCTTCAGCTTCAGCTTGAACTTATATATGAGCATCTGATGGTCTGTTCCTCAGTCAGACCCTGGCCCTGTTCTGACTGATAATATTGAGCTTCTCCCTCGTCTCTTTCCACAGATACAGTCAACTTGATTCCTATGTATTCCATCTGGCAAGGTCTACATGTATAGTTGCCGTTTATGTTATTTAAAAAAGGTATTTCCAACAAATAGGTTGTTGGTCTTGCAAAATTCTATCATGTGATCTCCAGCGTCCTTTCTGTCACCAAGGTATATTTTTCAATTACCGATCCTTGTTCTTTGTTTCCGACTTTCACATTCCAATTGCCAGTAATTATCAATGCATCTTGACTGCATGTTTGATCAGTTTCAGACTGAATAAGTTGGTAAAAATCTTCAATTTCTTCATCTTTGACAGTAGTGGTTGATGTGTAAATTTGAATAATAGTCGTATTAACTGATCTTCCTTTTCCAAAAAACCCATTGCCATCCAGTCAATTCCAACTCATAGTGACACTATAGGACAGAGTAGAACTGCCCTATAGGGTTTCCAAGGAGTAGCTGGTGGATTTGAACTGCCGACCTTTTGGTTAGCAGCTGAGCTCTTAACCACCGTGCCACCAGGGCTCGAGTATTATCCTATCACTGATAGCACTGTACTTCAAGATATATCTTAAAATGTTCTTTTTAACAATGAATGTGATGCAGTTCCTTTTCAATTTGTTATTCCTGGTATAGTAGACCATATGGATGTCCAATTCAAAATGGCCAATACAGGTCCATTGAGGCTCACTAATGCCTAGGATATTGATCTTCAAGGGTTCCATTCCATTTTTGACAACTTTCAATTTTCCTTGGTTCATACTTCATACTTTCCATGTTCCGGTTTCTAATGGATTTTTGCAACTATTTCTTCTCATTTTGAGTCATGCCACATTAGCAAATGAAGGTCCTGAAAGCTTTACTCCAACCACGTCATTAAAGTTGACTCTGCTTTGAAGAGGTAACTCTTCCCCAGTTGTAATTTGAGTGCCTTCCAACCTGAGGGTCTCATCTTCCAGCATTATATCAGACAATGTTCCACTGTACTACTATTTGTAAGGATTTCACTGGCCAATTTTTTAAGAAGTAGATTGTCAGGTCCTTCTTCCTCATCTGTCTTAATCTGGAAGCTCTGCTGAAACCTGTCCACCATGGGTGACCCTACTGGTATTTGAAATACCGGTGGCATAGCTTCCAACATCACAACACAAGCCACCACAGTATGACAAACTGATGGGTGTGATCTTGGGGATCCTCATTTCTAAAATGGGAATAATAAAAACTCTGTTTCAAATAGTTGTTACAAGGATTAAATGATATGATATTTGGTAAATTTGTAGAAAAGGGCCTGACACATAGTAGTATATGTATTTTTGGTAAATAACAATCTTTTTGACTTCTTGCCATGGCATGTATCATATACGTTTCTTTTCCACCCCAATCCTCTTAGCATGGCATGCAAATCTTTCCTGTGATTTGCTGTTCAAATGTATGGGTTCATTTTTTTTTTTAATCACTTTTTACCCAAGTCCCTTTGCACTAGAGATGGCACATGCAATGCTACAATATGGCATGTACTTTTATCTCTCAGGAACTTTGCACCTACTGTACCCACTGACTAGTTCACCGTCACTGCAACCCCCAACCTCAACATATATACACTTGACTAACTCTTGCCTGTCCTGCAACAATGGGCTCAGAATCCATTTTCTCCAGATTTCTTGCAGAGTAGATCATGGACATTCCTTATATGTTGGTCTTGTATTCTGTGCATATAACAATAACTAATGTTTAAAGCATTTTTCTAAGCACTTCTCTATATAAGCTCATTTAATCCTCACAGTTACCTTATAAAGTAGCCCCTATTACTATCCCCAGTTTAGAGATGAAATCCTAAGACTCAGAGAGTTGAATAATTTCTCCAAGTGGCAAGTGGTAGAATCAGAATTCAAACCCAAACAGTCTGGCTTCAAAGTGTGTATTCTTAACCCCTTTCTATACTACCTCCTCCACTACAGTGTATAATATCTTTATCATGGAACTTATCATCCATCACTGTAATTTCTGTTTTTCTTTCATCCTGCAGGTGTTTTGTAGATGATCTTTATAAAATTGAGTAAGTTTCCCCCTGTTCATGTATTTCTGAGAGTTTTTATCGTGAGTGAGTGTTGAATTTTCTCAAATATTCTTTCTGTATTGATTGATATGATCATTTGAGTTTTCTTCTTCAGCCTGTTAATATGATAGTTTTCAGTGATGGATTTTCAAATCTTAGACAGTCATGCATCTTTGGAATAAACCTCAAATGGTTATGTTGTATAATTTTTTTTATGTATTGCTGAATTTTATTTGCTAATATTTTGTTAAGAAATTTTGTGTGTACATTCATAAGGGATATTGGTCTGTAGTTTTCTTTGCCTGGTTTTGGTATTGGGATAATATTAGCTTATAAAACGAATTAGGAAGTGTTCTTTCCTCTTTTATTTTCTGGAAGAGATTGTGTAAAACTGGTATAATTTTTCTTTAAACATTTGGTTGAATTCTCTAGTGTCATCACCTGAGCCTGGAGATTTTTGGGGGGAGTTTTAAAGTTATGAATTCAATTTCTTTAATAGTTCGAAGGTTATTCCGATGATCTATTTCATACTGGGGATGTAGTAGTTTGTGTTTTGTGATGAAGCGGTCCATGTTGTCTAAGCTGTAGAATATATGAATCTATAGTTTTACTCTGTGTTATGCTTTTGATTCTTCAGGGTCTGTAGTAATATTCCTGATATTGGTAATTTATGCCTTCTCTCTCTTCTTCTTTGTCAAACTTGCCAGAAGTTTGTCAATTTTATTGATCTTTGCAAAGAAGTAGCTTTATATTTCACTGATTTTCTCTATTTTTCCTCAGTTTCACTGATTCCTGATTGTGGTGCCATAGATCACTTTTGTGTGGCCTTTCTAGTCATGGTCTTATAACTTCCTGATAGGATTATGTGATTCGTTTGTAAATGTTGATTGTTAACAGGATCAATTGTGATTGTAAAAACTGTAATTGTAGAAGCTGTAACTGTGAAAGAGTAGACTAAAGGGGAGGCACTGCTGGACTCGAGTATCATGGCAGAACCTAAAGTCCCTTAAAGGTTTTGCTATGCTGATACCTCCTGAGGCTCAGAGGAAGGGAATAATCTTCTCTCAGTTGAATTTTATCAGATACCAGAAAGGGTGAAGCTGAGATGACTTTTGGAGAACCTGAACAGATCAGATGAAAACTAGCAGCAGACCTGAGTAATTGGTACCTGAGTAACCTCACCCTGTGAACTCTTTGCCCTGTTGAAAGACTAATTATTAATGACTGTTTTGGAATGGTAAAATGATTGGGAGGGGGAGGTTATCCTCCAAGTATAAAAGAACCATGGCTAGAAAAGCAAGGAGGTAGACTGCAGTGCCATAGATCGCTTTTGCGTGGCCCTTCTAGCCATGGTCTTGTAACTTCCACCCAAGTGATTGGGTGGGACTGTGCAGATATGGTAGTTGTGGCCCACCAAAGGGATTGGTTAGTTTTGTCATCCTGCTGTGCTTGAAATAAGCCATCCCAGAGGTGGGAAAGAGAGGAGCCCACCATCACCAAGGAAAGAGAGACCCGTAGGAGAGAACCATAGTAGGCAGTGCAGTGGGCTTCCCAGCCCATGCAGCGAGAAAGCTGTGTGCCTTTGGGCACAGACTGAGGGCCAGGGAGAAGCATGCCAGTGAACATGGCTAGGAAGAGGCTATCCTGATGAAAGGACTGTATCCTGAGTGTTCCTGAGCTTGAATTGTTACCTGTTACTTCCCTAATATACTCCATAACCATGAGTATGGTCTGTGAGTTCTGTGTGGCCGTTGCACTGAATTACCGAACCCAGAAGAGAAGTAGAGAGTGCCGTGGGAGGGACGATTGGTGTCAGAATTGGTAAAGATGGTGGAGAGAGGAGGTATATCTGACCTTCACCTTACAGGAATTAGTCTTGGGCTGTTGCTCTTGATTCTTCTTTGTCCTCGTGAAGTTCGAGGAGGTCAGATGTCGTCTTCACACTGTTTTTACACTGGTCTTATCTTTATTTATTTCCTTCCTTTTGTTAGCTTTGGATATATTTTGTCTTAGCATTTTAAGTTCTTCAGGTGACACTTATTGATTCAAGACTGTACCTCTTTTCTAATGTATACATTTAATGCTATAAATTTCCTTCTCAGCACTGCTTCAGCTGTGTCTCACAAATTGTGAAAGTTTATATTTTCATTTTTATTCAGTTCATTGTATTCTTTTTCTTTTCTTTGAGATTTCCTCTTTGACCCATAGATTATATAGAAGGGTGATGGTTAGTCCCAAGTATTTGGTCATTTTCCCATTACCTTTTTTGTTACGAATTTCTAGATTGATTCCATTGTTGTTGGAGAAAACGCTACATGATTTCAATCCTTTTAAATTTGTTTTATACCCAGGATATGCTATATCTTGGTATATGCTTGGTGGACACTTGAAGGGATTGTGTATTTTGCTCTTGTTAGGTAGAATGTTCTATAAATGCGAATAGATTCTTTAGTTATTTATGTGGTTGAATTCTGTTTGTTGATTTTCTGTCTTGTTGTTCTAACAATTTTTGAGAGAGAGGTGCAGAAGTCTCCAACGGTAATTGTGAATTTGTCTATTTCTCTTTTTTGTTTTATCAGTTTGTATCTTATATGTTTTGTAACTCTATTGTTTGGTGCTTACACATTTAGGATTGCTATGTATTCTTGGTGGATTGACCCTTTATCATTATATAGTGTCACTCTTTTTCTCTGGTAATTTTTTATGCTCTAAAGTCTGCCTTATGTGATGTTGATATAATGCTGCTCTGCTTTTCGTTCATTAATATTCAATTGATATGTCTTTTTTCATTCTTTTAATTTCAACCTACCTATACCATTATGTTTGAAGAAAGTTTCTTGTAGACAACATTTGTTGAATCATGTTTTTAATCCACTCTGCTAGTCCTTGTCTTTTAATTCGTGTATTTAGACAATTTACATACAATGTAATTATTGTTATGCTAGGGCTTAAGTCTGTAATTTTATGTTTTATCTTATATATATATGTATGTGTGTATATATCACACACACAATCTTATCACAGTTTACTGGTGTCATCATTTAGCCAGTTTAAATGAAGTATACAAACCTTATCTACATTTTCCTTTCTTAACCCCCACCTCTTATGATTATCTAACATATTTCCTCTATATATTTAGAACCACATCAGATAGTGTTATAATATTTGCTTCAACCATCAAACATAATTTCAAAAACTCAAGAGGAGAGGGAGAATCTACCTTATTTACCCATACTATATTCTTTCTTTCTTCCTGATTGTCCAAAGTTCTTCTGTCATTTTTTCTTTTTTTAATTAATTAATTATTTTTTTAATTGCACTTCAGGTGAAGGCTTACAGAAAAAATAGTTTCTCATGAAACAGAAGTACACATGTTGTTTTATGACATTGGTTAACAACCCCACAACATATCAACCCTCTAACTTCTCAACCTTTTTTTTTTTGGTGAAAATACACATAGCCAAAGATACACCATTTCAAAAATTCTACATGCACAGTTCAGTGACATTGACTACGCTCTTTCAATTGTGCTGTTATTCTCACTTAAGATGAAGGCTTACAGAACAAAAGTTTCTCATTTAACAGTTACTACAAATGTTGCCCTATGACAATGGTTGACAATCTCACAACACATCAACAATATTCTTACTCAACCTTGGGTTCGCTATCACCAGCTTCCTTGTCCCATTCTGCCTTCTGGCCCTTGTCACTGGACTCCTGTACCTTGTTAGTCTCATTTGGTTTTATGTCATTTTTTCTTTTTTTTTTTTCTGTTAGGATATGTCTGCTGATGACAAATTCTTAGTTTTTCTTCATCAGAGAATGTTACGGATTGAATTGTGTCCCTCCAAAATGTGTGTTAACTTGTCTAGTCCATAATTCTTAGTATTGTGTGATTGTCCACCATTTTGTCATCTGATGCCGTTTTCCTATGTGTTGGAAATCCTACCTTTATGATGTTAATTGGGGGCGGGGGATTAGCAGAAGTTATGGTTAATGAGGCAGGACTCAGTCTGCAAGATTAGGTTGTGTCTTAAATCAATCTCTTTTGAGATATTAAAGAGAGAAGTGAGTGGAGAGACATGGGGACCTCATACCACCACGAAACAAGAGCCAAGAGCATAGCGTGTCCTTTGGAGCTGGGGTCCCTGCTCTGAGAATCTCCTTAACTGGGGAAGATTGATGACAAGGACCTTCTCCCAGAGCCAACAGAGACAGAAAGCCTTCCCCGGGAGCTGGCCCCCTGAATTCGTTCTTCTAGCCTCCTTGACTGTGACAGAATAAACTTTTCTTTGTTAAAGCCATCCATTTGTGATATTTCTGTTACAGCAGCAACAGATGACTAAGGCAGAGAATGTCTTGATTTTTTCTTCATTGCTGACAGATATTTTTTCTAGGTACAAAATACTGAGTTGATGCTTCCCTTTCAGAATCCTGGTTTCTAATGAGAAATCCATTGTCATTATAACTTTTTTTCTCCTAAAAAAAAAGTGTCATTTTTCTCTGGCTGTGTTCAAGATTTTTTTCTGTGTCTTTTGTTTTCAGAAGTTTAATTATTATGTATCATGGCTTTAATGTTTTTGTGTTTACCTTGTTTGGGGATTACTAAGCTTCTTGAATCTTTAGGACTATACCCCTTGTCAAATCTGTGATATATTGGGATATTATTTTTTTAAATACTTTTCCAGCCCCACCTTCTTTCTCCTCTTCTTCCAGGACTCTGATGACATGATAACATAAATGTTAGACTTTTAATCACTGTCTCACAGATCCCTGAGGCTTTATTCATTAAAAAAAAAAAAAAAGTATATTTTCTGTGTGTTGTTTTGATTGGGCAGTTTCTATTGTTCTGTCTTCCAGTTCGTAGATTCTTTCCTGCTGTTGAGTCCAGCCACTGAATTTTTTATTTCAGCTATTTTATTTTTCAATTCTAAAATTTCCATCTGGTTCTTCTTTTTATCTTCTATGTTTTTACTGAGGCTTTCTATTTTTTATAATTGTTTCTATTGTGGTCACAATTGCTCATTGATGCATCTTTATTATGGCTGCTTTAAAATCTTTGTTAGATAATTCTAGCTTCTCTGTCATGTTGGTGTTGGCATCTTGTGATTTTTTTTCTTTCAGTTTGAGATATTCCTCGTTTATTTTTTTTTTTATTAAATATTTTATTGTACTTGAGGTGAAAGCTTACAGAACAAACAGTTTCTCATGTAACAGTAGTACACATGCTGTTTTATGACTTTGGTTAACAACCCCACAACATTTTAACCCTCTGAATTCTCAGCTTTTTTTTTTTTTTTTTTTTGGTGAAAATACACATAGCCAAAGATACACCATTTCAAAACTTTTTACTTACACATTTAAGTGACATTGACTATGCTCTTCCAATTGTGCTGCCATTCTCATCCAAGATGAAGGCTTACAGGACAAAATAGCCTCCCATTTAACAGTTACTACAAATGTTGCCCTATAACAGTGGTTAACATTCTCACAGCACATCAACAGTATCCTTACTCAACTTGTGTTCCTTATCATCAGCTTCCTACTCCCCCTCTGCCTTCTGGCCCTTGTCACTGGACTCCTGTACCTCATTAGTGTCATTTAGTTTTACTGGGCTGTCCACTCCCAGGCTGAACAGTGAACCTCGAAGGTAACTTCACCTCTGAGCTGAAAGGGTGTCTGGGGGTCACACTCTTGAGGTTTCTCCAGTCTCCTTTAGGCCAGTAAATCTGGTCTTTTTTTTTTTTTTTTGTGGGGAGTTAGAATTATGCTCTACATCCTTCTCCAGCTCTGTCCAGAACCCTCTGTTGTAATCCTGGTCAGAGCAGTCAGCGGTGGTAGCCGGGCACCATCTAGCTGTACTGGACTCAGTCCGGTGGAGGTCTTGGTAGCTGTGGACAATTAGTCCTTTGGACTAATCTTTTCGTTGTATTCTGTTCTCTTCATTCTCCCTTG
The DNA here is from genome assembly GCA_030035585.1 of Dugong dugon. Taxonomy (NCBI): domain Eukaryota; kingdom Metazoa; phylum Chordata; class Mammalia; order Sirenia; family Dugongidae; genus Dugong; species Dugong dugon. The sequence goes on from CM057462.1 coordinate 100,325,371, forward strand.
CTCCCGAAGGGATGAGACCAGTGGAGTATCTTAGATGGCCGCTCATAGGCTTTTAAGACCCCAGACACTACTCACCAAGGTAGAATGTAGAGCATTATCTTTATAAGTAGTGTCATGCCAATTGAGCTAGATGTTCCCCGAGACCATGGTCCCCAGAGCCCGCCGTCCAACAACTCAGTCCCTTGGGGAGTTTGGATGTGTCCATGGGGCCTCCATGACCTTTCCTTGTGCAGGTTGTGTTAGTTTCCCTTGTATTGTGTACTGTCTCACCTCTCACCCAAGATACCACTTATCTATTGCCTATTTAGTATTTCCCCCCCCCCCTCCCATCCCTGGTAACCAACAAGGATTGTTACATTTTGCATGTGAATTTTTTCATGGGTTTTTACAATAGAGGTCTCATACAATATTTGTCCTTTTGTGTTTGACTTATTTCACTCAGCATAATGTCCTCCAGTTTCATCCATGTTATGAGATGGTTCACAGATTCATTGTTGTTCTTTCTCGTTGCATAGTACTCCATTGTGTGTATGTACCATAGTTTGTTTATCCATTCATCTGTTGATGGGCACCTACGTTGTTTCCATCGTTTTGCTATTGTGAACAATGCTGCCATGAACATAGGTGTGCATATGTCCATTCGAGTGACCACTCTTATTTCTCTAGGATATATTCCTAGGAGTGGGATTGCTAGATCGAATGGTATGTCTATTTCTAGCTTTCTGAGGAAACGCCATATCATTTTCCAAAATGGTTGTATCATTTTGCATTCCCACCAGCAGTGTATAAGAGTTCCCATCTCCCCACAGCCCCTCCAACATTTGTTATTTCCAGTATTTTTGATTCGTGCCAGTAATGCCAGGGTGATATGGTATCTCATTGTGGTTTTAATCTGCATTTCTCTAATGGCTAGTGAACGCGAGCATTTCCTCATGGGTCTGTTGGCCATTTGAATGTCTTCTTTGGTGAAGTGTTTGTTCGTTTCCTTTGCCCATTTTTTGATAGGACTGTTTGTCTTTTTGTTGTAGAGGTGTTGGATTTTCTTGTAGATTATGGAGATTAGACCTTTGTCTGACTTGTACTGTCCAAAAATTTTTTCCCAGTCTGTAGGTTCTCTTTTTACTCTTTTGGTGAAGTCTTTTGAAGAGCATAGGTGTTTGATTTTTAGAAGATCCCAGTTATCTAGTTTATCTGTTGGGTTTTGTGTGTTGATGTTTATGGTTTGTATCCTGTTAATGCCATGTTTTAAGTCCTGAAGTGTTGGTCCTATTTTTTCTTCTATGAACTTTATAGTTTTAGGTTTTATATTCAGGTCTTCGATCCATTTTGAAGTGTTTTTTGTATACAGTGTGAGGTATGGGTCCTGTTTCATTTTTCTGCAAATGGATATCCAGTTTTGCCAGCACCATTTGTTAAAAAGACTGTCTTTTCCCCATTTGATGGACTTTGGGCCCTTGTCGAAAATCAGGTGACTGTAGGTGGATGGATTTACATCTGGGTTCTCAATTATGTTCCATTGGTCAATGTCTCTGTTGTTGTACCAGTACCAGGCTGTTTTGAGTACTGTAGCTGTATGTAGGTTCTCAAGTCAGGTAGTGTGAGTCCTCCAACTTTATTCTTCTTCTTCAGTAGTGCTTTACTTATTCGGGGTTTCTTCCCTTTCCATGTAAAGTTAATAATTAGTTTTTCCATCTCTTTGAAGAATGTTGTTGGTATTTGTATCAGAATTGCATTGTATTTGTAGATTGCTTTAGGTAGAATTGCCATTTTCACAATGTTGAGTCTGCCTATCCATGAGCATGGTATGTTTTTCCATTTATGTAGATCCCTTTGGGTTTCATGCAGCAGTGTTTTGTAGTTTTCTTTGTATAGGTCTTTTATATTCCTGGTCCTATTCCTAAGTATTTTATCTTTTTAGGGGCTATTGAAAATGGTATTGATTTCCTGATCTCCTTTTCATCGTTCTCTTTATCGATGTATAGGAATCCAACTGATTTTTGAATGTTTATCTTGTATCCTGCTACTCTGCTGAATCTTTCTATTACTTCCAGTAAATTTCTCGTGGAGTCTTTAGGGTTTTCTATGTATAGTATCATATCATCTGCAAACAGGGAGAGTTTAACTTATTCATTACCAATTTGGATGCCCTTTATTTCTTTTTCTTGCCTTATTGCTCTAGCTAGAACTTCCAGCACAATGTTAAATAGGAGTGGTGATAAAGGGCATCCTTGTCTTGTTCCTGTTTTCAAGGGGAATGTTTTCAGCCTCTCTCCATTAAGAATGATGTTGGCTGTTGGTTTTGCATAGATGCCCTTTATTATGTTGAGAAATTTCCCTTCTATACCTATTTTATTGAGAGTTTTTATCAGGAATGGGTGTTGGACTTTGTCAAATGCCTTTTCTGCATCAATTGAGATGATCATGTGATTCTTTTCTTCCCTTTTATTTATGTGGTGGATTACGTTGATTGATTTTCTAATGTTGAACCATCCTTGCATACCTGGTATGGATCCTACTTGGTCGTGGTGTATTATTTTTTTGATATGATACTGAATTCTATTGGCTAGAATTTTGTTCAGAAGTTTTGCTTCTATATTCATGAGAGATATTGGTCTGTAATTTTCTTTTTTTGTGATGTCTTTGCCTGGTTTTGCTATCAATGTTAGGCTGGCTTCATAGAATGGATTTGGAAGTGTTGCTTCCTCTTCTATGCTCTGAAATAGCTTGAGTAGAACTGGTACAAGCTCTTCTGTAAATGTTTTGTAGAATTCTCCAGTGAAGCCATCTGGGCCAGGGCTTTTTTTGGTTGGGAGTTTTTTTATTACCTTTTCAATCTCTTCTCCTGTTATGGGTCTGTTCAGATTTTCAATATCACTTTGTTGTAGTTTGGGTAGGCCGTGTGTTTCTAGAAATTTATCCATTTCCTCTAGGTTTTCAAATTTGTTGGAATATAGTTTTTCATAATATTCTGTTATAATCCTTTTTATTTCGGTTGGGTCTGTTGTAATGTCCCCCATTTCATTTCTTATTTGGGTTATTTGTGCCCTCTGCTGTTTTTCTTTTGTCAGTCTTGCCAGTGGTTTGTCGATTTTGTTGATTCTTTCAAAGAACCAACTTTTGGTTTTGTTGATTCTTTCTGTTGTTTTTCTGTTCTCTATTTCATTTATTTCTGCTCTGATCTTTACTATCTCCTTTCTTCCGGTGGTTGTAGGCTTTTTTTGCTGTTCTCTTTCTATTTGTTTGAGTTCTGTAGTTAATGTTTTGATTTTGTCCCTTTCTTCTTTTTATTCCTGGTTTTTGGTATGAGTGATTTTTGATTGAAGCCTGGACATTTTCATAATATGCTGTGAGAATTTGGATCTTATTTAAACCTTCTGTTTTAACTGATTTTCTCTGGCATTGTTCTGGCAGTGGAGGGAGGTGCTACCTTGTTACTACCACATAAATGTTCTCCTCTAGGCCTCATTTGATACCTAAGTGGGGGTCCTAGTTACTGCTGGGCAGGGGCAGGAGTTCTGGCTCCCAACATAGGCTCCACTGACACCATAGTGGGTTCAGTCTCATTGCCACTGCGCAATGGTGAAAATCCCAACTCTCAAATAGACCTTCACTGACACCATTTCAATGCTGAAAGGGAGGAGTACTTCATTACTGCTGGTGATGTAATTCCAGCCTCCTCATATGTTCTCCTCTGACTCTGTGGGGTGAAGGCAGGAAAGAAAAAGGTGCTAGTTACTGACCAGTGGAGATAAATGTCTTGGCTCCCTATTAGCCTTTTATACCACCACCCCAGTGTAAAGGGTCGGGGGGCATTTCATTACAGCCTGACAAGGATGGAAATCTATGCTCTCTAGTCAGTCTTTGCTGGCATGAGTGGGAATGAGGCTATAGTTTTCCTGTGGTGTTTGGCTGGTGTAGAGTGGTTATTGTCTAAAAATTTTCTGCCTTACTTGGCTGCCTCTTTCCTTTGGCTAGAGAGAACAGACTTTTTTTCCCCTCTGTTTCTGGGTTGACAGCTTATTCAGCTCCAAGTTTGGACTTTATAGGACAAAAAGAAAACCGAGAGAAATCATCACCATGCCATTGCTGGGGTCTCAAGGTCCTTCACCCATCTGTCTCTTCTCTCTACTTTTCAGAGTTTTCTTATGTTTGTTTTATATATGATATTCAGGGTTTTGATTTTGACTTAGTAGAAGGAGTAGGAAAAAGTATATCTACTCATTTTCCTGGAGTGGAAGTCCAGGAAACATAATTTTTAAAAAAGGCTCTTTGGTAATACAAGAAAATGTATGATATATAAACTTCTTTTGAGCTCTAAACATCCTATGATTATGGGAATGACATCCAAACTAACTGATCTACTGACCAATGGACTGACTGATAATAAATCATCTTCACATTTATTAATGAAAGAAATGATATATGACTAGATGTGGGGGATAGTGTTGACACTCAGTGATTGATGCTGAGACAAGCAAAGGCCTTCTTTTATTGTATTAAATCTTGTTTCTGCATAATCTAATAGAAAAGATATAAATTCTAGGTGCTTTATACTATGAATTCACCTCTCTCTTTATATCATGTTCTATTGAGTCACTGCAGATTCAGGAAACTTAAGAAATGAGATTTTGATTTATTTTTATTTCTCTATTTATTTCTAGGCCCAAGTTTTCCTTTATGGGGGAAAGAAAAGCTGGTGGTTGTTTACTCTCCTCTGATGAATAGATTATCTGGATATTTATCTTGACTTCATTGTTTAGATACATTACCTACCCACTCATTGCTGTTGAGTTGATTCCAACTCATAACAACCCTATAGGACAGAATAGAACTACCCCATAGGGTTCCAAGGCTGTAATATTTACTGGAGCAGATTGCCACATCTCCTGTAGAGCAGCTAGCGGGTTTAAATAGCCAACTTTTTGGTCAGCAGCCGATTGCTTAATCGTTGCATCACTCGGGCTCTTTAGATACATTGGAGGAGAATAAAAAGCAGAGAGCAGTGATCCTGATCCGTATACACTTCTACAGTTGTGTGAACTTAAAGTTTATTGATCATAGACTTGTTTTATGAGTTATTTAGTCTATCCACACTCACTTCATAAATTTCTCTGTGGCATAACTGGGTTTCACAATTCCAGCTGGAGGTCATGTTTTGTACTCAGTATTACAGAAACAGTAATTTGGCAATTGTGCAGCCGACTAATTACTCTGTAATAATAATAAGTGCCTGTTAATGACCTCAAATGCAATTCACAGAAACAACAGTTGTTAACTTGAACAATTGGAAAAAAGTTTCTTTTTCTTTAACAAACCACAGAAAACCAGTGCCTGATTGTCAGGTTGGCAGGCATAATAATTTCTCCAGCCTTGATGGTTATAGAAATTGCTATGGTGCCCTTTCTCAATAAGTTTTCAAAAGGATCCTGGGAATAACAACAGACAAAGTGTTTTAACTGAAGAAATCAAGTTCAAAGAATCACAAAGTTTCACAAAATTTATTAGTAATAAGAAATCACTGTGGCAACTCCAACAGATGTCAAATCACTCTTGACAACAAATGAACAAAAACATCATTGCCAGAAACAATCACCTACAGTCATATGAAGGCTAGAAAATCACCCCCAGGATCTTGTCAAGTGTGGGCAACAGTCATGGTTCACTAACTGTGACAGTTTGGCCGTAAAAAAGAACAGCAGAAATTAAATAATAAAAACTATTTTTATTTTCTGTTTTCCTATAAAACCAGAAGCCATGACATAATATTTGTTTGAGAAATATTCTTCTTTTCTATGACCAGATTTTCTGGACAGTGAAGTGCATATTATGGAAGTGTGAAAATGATTTGGAGAATATACCAAGAGCTTGCTCTAATACTGTTCTTCCCAGATACATTAGTGCTGGAATATGGATCTTCTTGACACATTATAGTCCAGGGTGAGGACAGTTATGTTCATTGTTTCTTCTCCACAACACAGCATTTATACTCTACAGCCTCATCTGTTGAGCCTGTTATCAATCTATTTCCCCAGCCATCTATCTTTCCAGTAACTTATATATCCATCCATTCACCTATCCATCCATCCATCATCCATTCATCCATCCATCCATCCATCCATCCATCCATTCATCCATCCATCCATCCATCTTTCACAGTACTCTTACTCTCTAACTAGAAAAAGAAAAAAGAAATAGAAAGGGAGGAGAAGGAAAGTAAAGACAAGAAATATACTATACTTTTACTCAAATAATGGGTGCTTTCTATGTTTGCCAACCATGCTTTCCCACCGCAAGATATTTTCATAAGTGCTGCTATGCCACTTTGTTTTTTACATTACTTAAAACACTTCTTTGCTGTGTGAATTTAGAATGCTCCTTAGACACAAGATGGTGAGACTTTGTCTAATGTACTTTGGACATGTTATCATGGATGATCAGTCCCTGCAGAAGGACATCATGGTTGGTAAAGTAGAGGGTCAGTGAAAAAGAGGAAGACTCTCAATGAGATAGATTGGCACAGTGGCTGCAGCAATGGGCTCAAACATAGCAGCGATTGTGAGGATGGCAAAGAACCATGCAGTATTTCATTCTGTTGTACATAGGGTCACTATGAGTCAGAACTGACTAGACGATGTTCAAGAACAACATAAACATTAGGTAACAGATGGCTTTTTATTACAGCGTAGGAGTACAATATATATATATTAAGCTAGAAGGCAACCATTTTCTGAACTTTCTTGATAATTTTTGTAGTTTCTCGTAGATTGTCTCTTGAATGCTCTTTGAAGTTAATATCAATGGCAAGGACTAGTTTGATTCTTGCTTTCCAAAGTTTGTATTTCTTACTTTGTTTTATTATTTTGGCTAGAGCTTCTGGATCAATGTTTAATAGAAGTGGTATAAATAACATGCTTAACTTGCTACTGTTACAAAAGAGTATACTTGTAAACTTTTACCATAAAATATCAGGTTTATTCTATATATTTGAAGACACTTTTTATCAGGTAAAAAAGGATACTAAAAGTTTCATCAAGAGTTATGTGTTAAGTGTTATTGAAGAACTTTTCTTTACCAATTTAGCATTTTGCATGATGTGTTTTATTTTACTTTATTCTGTTAATGTAATGAGAATATTAATAGTCCCCATATTAAACCATTTTGCATATTGAGATAAATTCACATTTGTTGTGATATTTTTTATAATGTATATCACGTAACATGATAAAGTCTCATAATATGGAGCCTTGCAGAGATGGAAAAGTTAATCTTGGACTGTGAGCCAAAGCCAGAACATTTTTTTTTTCAATTTGATCTCATGTATATAATTCTTTTTTTTTTTTTTGTACCTTAGATGAAGGTTTACAAAACAAATAGTTTCTCATTAAACAGTTAGTACACATATTACCTTATGACAATGGTTAACAACCCCTTGGCATGCCAACACTGTCTGCTCTCAACACAGGGCTCCCTATCACCAGCTTTCTTGTCTGTTTCTGCCTTCTAGTCCTTGTCGCTGGACTGCTGTGCCTTGTTAGTCCCATTTTGTTTTATGGGGATGTCCAATGCCCAGCTGAATGGTGAACCTCGGCAGTGACTTCACCTCTGAGCTAAAAGGGTGTCCGGGGGCCACGCTCTCAGGTTTCTCCAGTCTGTCAGGCCAGTAAATCTGGTCTTTTTTTTTTGTGAGTTAGAATTTTTTTCTACATCCTTCTCCAGCTCTGTCCAGGACCCTCTGTTGTGATCCTGGCCGGAGCAGTCAGTGGTGGTAGCCGAGCACCATCTAGATGTACTGGACTCAGTCTTGTGGAGGCCTTGGTAGCTGTGGCCCGTTAGTCCTTTGGACTAATCTTTCCCTTGTATCTTGTTTTCTTCATTCTCCCTTGCTCCTGAAGGGGTGAGACCAGTGGAGTATCTTAGGTGGCTGCTCACAGGCTTTTAAGACCCCATACGCTACTCACCAAGGTAGACTGTAGAACACTGTCTTTATAAACTGTTATGCCAATTGAGCTAGATGTTCCCCGAGACCATGGTCCCGATAGCCCTCCGCCCAGCAATTCAGTCCCTCAGCGAGTTTGGATGTGTCTGTGCAAAGCCAGAGCATTTTTAAGCCACTTCCTTGAAGGAGAAAATACTGAGGTGCTAGGACTTTCTCTAGAATCTTATTTAAGTGTTCTCTCTTAGTCAACAAGAGTGGGCTTCAGAAAAAAACTAGATTAAGAGGTAATGCTTTTCCACCTGGGGAATCAGCCATAAAGACAGGGGCAAGTGAGGTAGAGAGGCCCACAGGTAAGTGACTAGAATTCTCAGCCTAAAAGTGTGTTTCTTAAACTAGCTGTGGTGAAGAAGCAGTCTCTCCTACCTTTTCCTTGCTGACCAGTATTTTATAAAATACACTGAAAATAGATTATTAAAAAAAGACATAAACGAGAAAACAAACACATATCAAATACAAACTCATTTTTAATTATTGTATTTAACAGACAAAAATACTCTTTCAAGTTGCTTTAACAGTTTATAAACTTTTATTCTCAATTTCTACACTTACTTTATCATGAAGCAATAACAGTTCACTGACTGGCTACTTTGAGTAGCTCTGTTTTGAGATGTTCTTTATAGACAAGACATTTGGCTGTGGATATTCACTCAGTGAATTGTTAGGAAGCTATCAGATGGGAAGGCTACAATACTTCGAGAAAACTCTATAGACAAACATCAAGCTTATCTAAAAACAGCGTATGACTGTTCAACTCCTAAACTTTTCACCATAACCCCAAATTCACACCAACAGGATGTAGATTGGAAAGCTGTTGAAGACCCAAGAAGTGCATTCTCTTTAATATTCATCTCAGTTGTAATAAAACATATGCCCAGAGTTCAAAACTGGGGGCCATGGACAGCAGTGGGCAAGAAAATTTATGCAGAGACCATCGCCAGAGGCTACCACATTGACTAAAAAGGCACCTCAAAAGAAAAGCCTGGCAATCTACTTCCAGCACTTCCAGAATGAGGAATATTTCTATTATCATATAACCAGTTGTTGCCATCAAGTTGACTCTGACTCATGGCAACCCCATGCGCATCGGTGTAGAACTGTTCTGCATAGAGTTGTCAATGGCTGAATTTTTTTTAGGAGTAGATTGCCAGGCCTTTCTTTTGATGTACCTTTGGGTAGACTCGAAGCCCCAAGCTTTTGGTTTACAGCTGAACGTGTTAACTGTTTGCACCATCCAGGGACACTGGGATTTAATATGTACTGTGGGCAATTACTGTCCTTCATTCTTCCTTTCTTTCTGACAAAATGGGAGGTTTTACTGTAGCAATCTTGATTTTTCTCTTACATTGAATATTGGGTATAATGGAGTACAGAAAATTTGTCTTTTAGTCTGAAGTCAGAATCATCAGTCAGAACAAGGCCAGGGGCCAATTGCAGAACAGACCATCAATTGCTCTTATGCAAGTTCAAGTAGAAGTTGAAAAAATTAAAACAAGTCCATGAAAGCCAAAGTATGACCTTGAGTGTATCCCACTGGAGTTTAGAGACCATGAAAAAAATAGATTTGATGCACTGAACACTAATGACCGAAGACCAGATGAGTTGTAGGAACATATCAAGGACATCATGCCTGAAGAAAGCAAAAGGTCATTAAAAAGACAGGAGAGAAAGAAAAGACCAAAATGGATGTCAGAAGAGACTCTGAAACTTGCTCTTGAACTCAGAGTCGCTAAAGCAAAAGGAAGAAATGATGAAGTAAAAGAGCTGAACATTTTTCAAAGGGCAGCTCGAGAAGACAAAGTAAAATATTACAATGAAATGTGCAATGACCTGAAGTTTGAAAACCAAAAGGGAAGAACACACTAGACGTTTCCTAAGCTGAAATAAGTGGAGAAAAAATTCAAGCCTTGAGTTGCAATTTTGAAGAATTCTATGGACAAAACTTTGAATGACACAGGATGCATCAAAAGCAGATGGAAGGAATATATAGAGTCAGTGTACCAAAAAGAATTGGTAGACCTTCAACCATTTCAGGAGGCAGCATATGATAAGGAACCAATAGTATTGAAGGAAGAAGTCCAAGCTGCACTGAAGGCATTGGTGAAAAACAAGGCTCCAGGAACTGATGGAATACCAACTGAGATATTGCAACAAATGGATGCAGTGCTGGAGGTGCTCATTTATTTATGCCAAGAAATTTGGAAGACAGCTATCTGGCCAACTACTGAAAGAGATTTATATTTGTGCCCATTCTAAAGAAAGGTGACCCAACAGAATGTGGAAATTATCAAACAACATCAGTAATAACACACAAGTAAAATTTTGCTAAAAATCATTCAAAAATGGTTACAGCAGTACATTGACAGGGAACTGCCAGAAATTCAAGCTAGATTCAGAAGAGGATGTGGAATGAGGAATATCATTGCTGATGTCAGATGGAGCTGGGCTGAAAGCAGATAATACCAGAAAGATGTTTACCAGTGTTGTACTGACTATGCAAAAGCATTCAACTGCGTGGATTATAACAAATTATGGATAACATTGCAAAGAATGGGAATTCCAGAACACTTAGTTGTGCTCATGCAGAACCTGAACATAAGCCAAGAGGCAGTCGTTCAAACAGAGCAAGAGGATACCGCATGGTTTAAAATCAAGAAAGGTATGCATCAGGGTTGTATCCATTCACCATACTTATACAATCTGTATGCTGAGCAAATAATCATAGAAGCTGGACTACATGAAGAAGAATGTGGCATCAGGATTGGTGAAAAACTCATTAACAACCTGAGATATGCAGATGACACAATCTTGCTTGATGAAAGTGAAGAGGACTTGAAGCACTTACTGTTGAAGATCAGACTACAGCCTATATAGCCTTCAGTATGGATTACACCTCAACTTAAAAAAAAAAATCCTCACAAGTGGACTAATAAGCAATACCATGATAAATGGAGAAAAGATTGATATTGTAAAGGATTTCATTTCATCCATAATCAACGCCCAAGGAATCAGCAATCAGGAAATAAAATGATGTATTGCATTGGGCAAATCAGCTTCAAAAGACCTCTTTAAAGTGTTAAAAAGCAAAGATGTCACTTTGAGAAGCAAGGTGCACCTGACCTAAGCCATGATATTTTCAATCGCCTCAGATGCAAGCGAAAGCTGGACAATGAATAAGGAACACCGAAGGAGAACTGATGCCTTTGATCTATAGTGTTGGAGAAGAATATTGAATATACTACGGACTGCCAGAAGAAAGAACAAGTCTGTCTTAGAAGAAATACAGCCAGAGTGCTCCTTGGAAGCGAGGACGGTGAGACTTCGTCTCACGTACTTTGGACATCTTATCAGGAGGGACCATTCATACTTGGTAAAAAGAGGTCCAGCGAAAAAGAGGAAGAGGTGGATTGACAACACAGTGGCTGCAGTGAAGGGCTCAAGCATAGCAACGATTGTGAGGATGGTGCAGGACGAGGCAGTGTTTTGTTCTGTTGTACATAGAGTCGCTATGAGTCAGCACCAACTTGACGGCACCAAACAACAACAACGATTCTGTTTTTTTGTAGTAATCCTGTTTTTTCTCTTACGTTGAGTACTGAGTAAAATGGAGTACAGAAAATTTGTCTTTTAGTTTGAAGTCACTAAATCATAAGTTACTACATCAGGATGTAATAGTGAAGACTGCTCATCACCTGGGAACTCTAGACATCTATCAGAATGCACTGAGTGAGATTTTGTATTTTTCTCCCACGGGGAGAGCTTGAATTATTTCCACAATAAGGTAGGATATATGTGTTGGGAAATGACTGTTGGGTAGTCTAACAGTTTGTTTGATAGATACTGCTGGTTGGTTCTTTTAATACACATCTTTTCACACACACCCCCTTTTTTTTAACTTCTAATACAGGGACTATAAAAGTGTAAATACTTTTATAATCTACCATGATGATAAGGTGACAATGTGACATAGTTAAGACCAACAAGCAGAAGTCTGTGGAGGCGCATTTGTAGCAAAGTGTTTACTTACCCTATAAAAGTAGATATATGCTACTCTTTCCACTTTTTCCTGTCTTGAACATGGGCTACATGTCTGGAGTTGCAGTGGTCACTTTTCAAGCATGAAGTGCAAGCACGCAAATTAAAGAGTAGAGAAACATTAAGAACCTGAGACATGGCTGTGTTAAGCAACTAAACCAATGCCAGACATCACTTACCCCTAGATTTCTTAATATGAGCAAAATCAAACCATACTTGTTAAGATATATCTAGATATTTAATTATTAACGAAATATTTACCATTGTCCTTTGTCCTCTGCAGCTGTATGAAGTCTGCCATCAGTTTAATTGTTGTTCATGGGTAAGTAATGTCTGTTTTTTCTTTTTCTTTATTGTGCTTCAGTTTCTCTACAGTGTGCCTGGGTGTGGGTTTCATTTTATTTATCTTGCCTGATCCAATGTAATTTTTCAACCTAAGGATTTATGTTTGTCATAAATTTGGGAAATTTTTCAGCCATTTCTTTTTGAATATTCATTCTCTTCTATTCTCTCCTGGAACTTCTCTGAAGCTGCTTAATTTATTACTGACATTTCTTAATTTCTTTTGTATATTTTCTGTCTTATTTTCCCTCTGTACTGCATTTCCAGTAATTTCCTGGATTTAATTAATTTCCTGTTCATTAATTCTGTCTTCAGCTGAGCCTAATCTACTTTTTAACCTATCCATTGAACATACTTATTTTATAATCTCTATATCTAAAGTGAGTTAGCTGCTATTACATTTTTTTTTTTTTTAAGAGGGATCTGCTTATTCCACCTCACAGTGCTTTGTTTTTTCACATGGCTTGTTAACTTTTTACTGTGGACTTATTTTTAGTGATTTTTTCCCTCTTAGTTGATTCTCTTGTGTCCTGGATTGTAGAAATGTCCATAAACAAAATTTTGGGTATTTAGAGGTATTATTAGTCCAAAATAAATATTTACAATCATTTCTCAGCTTCAGATTCCTAGAACATGTGGACTTTGATCCTACATGTTATATAACTCTGACGTTCTTATTTCTTATAGGATATATTTGTTTTTTCATCCAAATTTCCAGATAAAGCAGATTCTGGGTTGCTTGCTGGTCTGGAGAGCAGAGTTTTTCTAATTCCTGTAAGTTTATGGAAAGGGTCTCAGTACCAACTCTCACCTTAAGTTAGTCCAAGACTAAGACTCCGGTACGAAATTCCTGTTTCTGGCTTGGGAGCTTTCCATCTTTTCTTAGGCAATAAATATTTTCTTATTGTACTTATCCAGCATTTCTATGTGTTTGCAATGGGAGAGGGCCCTGTTTTAACTTCATTTTTCATATTTTCCAGAATTATCTAAAGGCTTTATGGTTGTTTTTGTTGTTGTTAGTTGCCATTGAGTCAGCTCCAACTTGTGATGACCTTATGTATAACAGAATGAAATGTTGCCAGGTCCTGTGCCATCTTCATGATCACTGGTATGTTTGAGTCTATTGTGGCTATTTTGTTACTCCTTCTCATTGAGGGTTTCCCGCATTTTCACTGACCATCTACTTTAGCAACTGTGATGTCTTTTTCTAGCAATTGGTCTTTCCTGAATGACAGGTCCAAAGTAAGTGAGCCAAAGTCTCAGCATCCTTACTTTTAAGGAGCATTCTGGTTGTGTTTCTTCTAAGACTGTTTATTCTTATGGCAAGTCACGGTATATTCAATATTCTTTGCCAGCACTACATAGTGAATGTATCTATTTTTCTTCTGTCTTTCTTTTTCATTGTCCAGTTTTTGCATGTATATGAGATGATTGAAAAGATCATAGTTTGGGTCAGATGCAGCTTAATCATCAAAATGACATCTTTCCTTTTTAGAACTTTAAGAGATCTTTTACAGTAGATTTGCCCGAGCAATATGTCATTTAATTTCTTGGCTGCTGGTCTTCTACTTTGAGGTGGCAGCTCTTCCCTAGTCATATTTCCAGTGCCTTCCAAACTGAGGGGCTCATCTTTCAGCACTATATCAGAAAATGTTCTGTCACTATCTATAAGGGTTTCATTGGCTGATTGTGGGAAGTAGGTCACCAGACCTTTCTTCCTGGTGTTTTCATAGTCTGGAAGCTCTACTGAAACCTGCTCACCATGCATTACCCTGCTGGTATTTGAAATACTGGTGGCATAGCTTCCAGCATCATAGTAATACACAAACTACCAATATGACAGACAGATGATAGGTGTTGTTAAACCAAGAAATTCCAATAATCAAGATGCCAATACCTACAGAGGTATGATTCACCAGCTTTCTTATTCTGCCTAACTGGGTGCATTAGCAGATATTTGGAAATACATCAGAATGGATAAGAACATGCAGTTTCAGAATCAGAAATCCTTGGATTAGAATTTCACTTATATCTTGGGCAGGCAAATTATATATACTACCTGTCTAAGAAAGGAGTCCTGGTGCTGCAGTGGTTAAAGCACTCAGCTGCTAACTGAAAGGTTGACAGTTCAAACCCACCAGTCGCTACATGGGAGAAAGATGTGGCAGGCTGCTTCTGTAAAGATTTACAGCTTTGGAAGCCCTATGGGGCAGTTCTACTCAGTCCTATAGTGTAGCTATGAGTTGGAATCAACTTGATGGCAATGGATTTGTTTGGGCTTTTTTTTTTGTATAGTAGTATTACATAGTGGTTTCAACCTGTATTTCCCTAATGACTAATAATCCATCTGACACCAGGAATGATATCCCTCGTTCTACGTCCTCTTCTGAATCTGGCTTGAATTTCTGCCAGTTCCCTGTTGATATACTGCTGCAGCAGAGGACTTGAAGCACTTACTGATGAAGATCAAAGACCACAGCCTTCAGTATGGGTGACAGCTCAACATAAAGAAAGCAAAAATCCTCACAACTGGACCAATAAGCAACATCATGATAAACAGAGAAAAGACTGAAGTTGTCAAGGATTTCATTTTACTTGGATCCACAATCAACACCCGTGAAAGCAGCTGTCAAGAAATCAAAAGACACGTTGCCTTGGGCAAATCTGCTGCAAAAGACTTCTTTAAAGTGTTGAAAAGCAAAGATGTCACCTTGAAGACTAAGATGTGCTTGACCCAAGCCATGGTGTTTTCAGTCACCTCATATGCATATGAAACTGATTGATGAATAAGGAAGACTGAAGAAGAATCGATGCCTTTGAAATGTGGTGTTGGAGAAGAATATTGAATATATCATGGACTGCCAAAAGAATGAAAAAATCTGTCTTGGAAGAAGTACAACCAGAATGTTTCTTAGAAGCAGGGGTGGCGAGAGTACATCTCACATACTTTGAACATGGTATCAGGAGGGATCAGTCCCTGGAGAAGGACATCATGCTTGGTAAAGTATATGGTCAGTGAAGAAGAGGAAGATCCTCAACGAGATGGATAGACACAATGGCTGCAACAATGGATTAAGCATAACAGCGACTGTGAGGCTGGCGCAGCACTGGGTAGTGTATCATTCTGTTGTACTTAGTGTCGCTATGAGTCGGAACCCACTCGACGGCACCTAAACAACAACAAGGACTAATGTTGAGCAATTTTTCATGTTATTATTTGCCATCTGTCTCTTGAAATTTTTTGTCCTTTTAAAAATTAGATTGTTTGCTTTCTTCTTAGTTTTGGGAGTTCTTTATGTATTTTGGATACAAGTCCTTTATGAAGTATGTGTTTTGTAAGTATTTTCACCCTTTTGTGGTTTTCATTTCTACTTTCTAAACAGTGTCTATCAAAGAGCGAATAATTTTGATTTTGCTGAATTGTAATTTATCAATAATTTGTTTTATGGATTGGGCATTTGCTGTTTTAGATAGGAAATCTTTCCTTCATTCCATATCACAACGATTTTATCCTAGAAGAATTAGTTTTAGTTAGGTTTTTGCATTTACTTCTATGACCCATTTTGAGTTAATTTTTGTGTAAGGTACGAGGTATGATTTGAGGTTCATTTTGAGTTAATTATTGTGAGGTATGGTTTCACATTCATTTTGGATGAACAATTTTTTCAGCACCATTTGTAGAAATGACTATTCTTTCTCCATTGAATTGCATTTGCAATTTGTCTAAAATCAGTTGAACACCTATGTGTGGGTCTTTTTCAGGAGTCTCCGTTCTGTTCCATGTATCTATGTGTCTATTCTTTTGCCAGCACCACCCTGTCATGATTACTGTGGCTTTAGAGTAAATCTATTCCTAGACATAGTAAATCTATAGTAAGTCTTTCCTTTTGCTTAGTTTGAGCTTAATTTTAGTCATCTTTTTCTGGTCTTAGGTGGGAAAATAGGTCCTTAACTTACAACATTTCTTCTTTTTAATATAGGCATTTAATGCTATAAATCTTCTCCTAAGAACTCTTTTGGTTGCATCCCACAAACTTTTATTATCAAGCTTTTATTTTCATTCAACTCAAAATATTCTCCAGTTTTCTTTGTGACTTCCTTTTGATGTGGTTTACTTAGAAGTATTGTTTAATTTCCAAATACTTGGGGGATTTTTCAGATATGTTTGTGTTTTTGACTTCTGGTTCAATTCCATAATAACCAGACAACATACTTCGCATGATTTCCTGTCTTCTCAATTTGTTATCGCTTTGTTTGTTTCCCAAAATATGATCAATCAAGCGAAACATTCTTTGTGTATTTGAAAAAATGTGTATTCTGTTGCTTTTGGGTGGTATGTTCTATAAATGGCAGTTAGATTACTTTGATTTTTAGTGTTATTAAGATTTTCCATATTCTTTCTGACTTTTACATCATTGTGTTAATTATTTAGAGAAAAGTGCTGAAGTCTCCAACTATAAATACAGATTTGTCTTTTTCTCCTTTTAGTTCTATTAGTCTTCCCTTCATGTAATTTGAAGCTCTACTGCTAAGTACATAAACATTTAGGTTTTTTATGTCTTCTTGGTGTATTGAGTCCTTATCATTATATAATGTCCCTCTTTATCCCTAGTAATGGTTTTGTTCTGAAATGTATATTGTCTGATGTCAATAAAGCCATTCCAGCTTTCTTTGATTAGTGTGTGCATTCTAAATCTTTTTATATCTTTTTACTTGTAATCTATCTAAGACTTTTTATTTAAAAATGAGTTTCTTACTGACAGCGTGTAGTTTCTTTTTTTGTTTTTCCTCCAATCTGATGATGTCTTGTTTTAGTTAGTATGTTTAGACCATGCACATATACTGTAAATAATGTTCTGGTTTGATTAATATTGGCCACCTTACCAGTTTTTTTTTTTTCATATTTTTTGTTAATGTTGTTGTTTTCTTCTATTTTGACTTGAATTTGGACTTTTTTTTTGTGATTACACTTTATCTTCACTATTGGCTTATTATTTATACCTCTCATTTTAATGTATCTTAACTGTTACACTTGAGTTTACAATATGCATCTTTAATTAATCAGAGCCTACCTTAAAGTAACATTATTCTACTTCATATGTAGTATAAGAACTTACAACAGTATGCTCACAATTCCTCCTGTCCATCTTTTGTGCTATTGTTGTTATATATTTTAATTTTACGTATATGCTAAATCCACAACGTATTGCTTATTTTTTACTTTAGGCAATCAATTATGTTTTAGAGTGATTAAAAATAAGAAAAATAAATATCTTCTGGAATTACCATCATTTTAACAATTTCCAGAGATTCTAGTTTCTTTGTGCAGATTCAAGTTCATGTCTGGTCTCATAATTATTTGATCTGAAGAATTTAACATTTCTTGCATTTCATATATGCTGTTAATGAATTCTTTCCTTTTTGTTCATTAAAAAAACTCTATATCTCCTTCATTTTTTTCATTAAGTACAGGGCTGACAAATTTTTCTTTTAGCACTTTAAAAGTGTCATTCTATTTTCTTATGGCAAGCACTATTTCTGGCAAAAAGCCTACTAAGACATATAAACTTTTTTCTATGTAATGTGCCCTTTTTTTCTAAATGAGTTCAAAATTTTATCTTTATCTTTTGTATTCAGTATTTCGAACTGATGTGTCTTTTTGTTGTGGTGGTGGTAATCCATTGGGTTTTCAGAAGTAGATTGCCAGAACTTTCTTCCTAGTCTGTCTTGGAAGCTTAGCTGAAACCTATTCATTATAGGTGTCCCTGCTGGTATTTGAAATGTTGGCAGCATAGCTTCCAACATCATAAACCAAAAAATTAAATCTGTTGCCATGAAGTCAATTCCTATAGGACAGAGTAAAACTGCCCCATAGGGTTTCCAAGGGGCAGTTGGTGGACTCTAACTGCCGACCTTTCGGTTAGCAGCCAGCTCTTAGCCTCTGCTCTTAACCTCTATCATTAAAAAAATAAAAAATAAAAATACCATTGCTGTCGAGTCTGACTGATAGCAACCATATAGGACAAAGTAGAACTGCCCCATAGGGTTTCCAAGGAGTGGTTGGTGGGTTCGAACTGGCAACATTTTGGTTAGCAGCTGTAGCTCACCATAGCTCTTAACCACTGTGCCACTAGGGCTTCCTATCATCATAACAACACTAAATCCACCACAATACAACAAACTCACAGTTGGGTGGTGGGTCTACAGCGAGCAGGATAAGTAATAGGATGAACAGACTGTAGGCAAGACAGACACAATTGTAATATTCCATGCTATATAATGCAGTGGTTAAGAGCTGTGACTACTAACTAAAAGGTGAGCAGTTTGAATCCACCAGCTGCTCCTTGGAAACCCTATGGGGCAGTTGTGCTCTGTCCTACAGGGTCGCTATGAGTTGGAATCGACTTGATGGCAGTGGGTTATATAATAGTCTATATGAAGAGTTATGGTGATGAGGAAAGAAAAGCTGTCAAAGCTACAGAGACATTCCAAGCAGAAGTAACTAATGCCTGTAGCATGTACTGTGGAATGTAGGTATGAAAATTTAAAGATGATAAAGCAAAGCGGATGACTCTCCCTTTGAAGCAAACTGTTTATTTAACTCAAACACATAAATTAATACCTAATTCCAGAAACATTTGCTGTCTTTGTTCTATTTATATTAAATAACTCAAGAGAGTAAAATAAAGCATTTTACACAAATAGCTTCTTTTCTTTTGGACAGATCCTATGAATAGGAAATTGTCAGATATAAAGAGTCAAGCCGTTACAGACAGAAATGTGAGCCATATTGTTAAGAATCTGACTCTTTTATCTCATTTATTGGCAGCTACTCAAAAGGGAAGACAAAAACAGAGAAGTATGATGAAGGTTTGCTCATGTTTCTTCCCCTTGTGCAATCTAGTTTTCTGTCAGCCTGTTTTTGGTTACTGTCAGATTGATTCCAGAGAGGCAGCAATGTGGTCAGATTTATCATGCATTTAGAATGAAGCCTTCTTTGGGTTACTTAGCATTGAAAAAAAGTATATGTCTGCATTCAACGTTTGATCTCAGATCAGTTAAACCCATGAAGGATGAGCTGGAAGTGCAGGAAATACTTCCAGGAATAATTTTGATGAGATTACTAAATTTCCACCCTGGGTATAGAGCAGATAAAAATAATTGTTCTATAATTTAATAAAAGAGTAAGGAAAGTGAGGCATCTACTGATGGAAGGTGCAAACATTCCATTTAGTTGGTCCCTTTAGAACGTTCTGATGGAAACTGTGGTGCACCTCAATTCTGGACCTTATCGTGGTTGAAAGTGCTCAGCTGCCTCCAAAATGAAGTGGTTATTCTGTTCCTATGGAAGGATGATGCACTGGTTTAATAAAAGGTGGTTGTGAAAGACATCAATATCATAATAATAGTGAATTAGATCCCTCCTTCTAGGGTCACTATGAGTCGGAATCGACTTGATGGCAACAGGTTTGGTTGTATTGGTGTAGTCAATGAGGAGCCCTGGTGGTGCAGTAGTTAAGTGCTTGGCTGCTAATCAAAAGGTCGGCAGTTCGAACTCACCAGCTGCTCTGCAGGAGAAAGATATAGCAGTCTGCTTCCATGAAATCCTATGGGGCAGTTCTACTCTGTCCCACAGGGTCGCTATGAGTCAAAATCAACTTGATGGCAATGGGTTTGGTTTTGGTTTTTTTAGTTACTGAGACCGAAGGGATATATATATATATATATATAGCACATACTAAATGCCAGGCACTTTGATAGGTATATTCACACTTTTTTTTTCTTATTTTAAACTCAAAATACATCTGAAAATATTATCATGACAATTTTTACAGATGCAGAAATGTTCTCCACATCACATAGTAAGAAGCAGGCCTGGAATTTGAAGCTAGGTCTGTATTTTTTCTAAAACCTTTTCTGTTAACAAGAAGTGATAGAGGACTTGGATCCTGGGAGAGAGTTAGTTGCTTTTGCTTGAGGTAAAAAGAACCATGGCTTTCAGCAGATCATTGAGGGTCAGAGTAAATAAAGCCCAAAGTTCTTGCTGCGAGCTTCCCAGATCTTAGGAAAAATGAGAGGAGTTGGAAATTTTCCCCAGTTGACGCCATATTTTCACACATATCAGGAAAGAATATCTGACAAAAGGTGGTTTAGAAATAAATGTGGGTGGTGATGTTAGAGCTGGAATTCCATTAACAAAACCAGATAGAGGCTACCCTGATACCTCTGAATTTTTAAGCTTAGTCTTTTATTTATTTATTTGGCTTCTGTGGAAACCTAAAGCTAAAGGAAATTTTAGCTCAGAAGAGATTTATTTGAGGAGTTTATGTTTTCTTTATTTTCCTTCCTTCCTTCCTTCTTCCCAGAAGTTGTGCTGGTTTCAGAATGAGAACCCACAAGGGATGATCTTAAAAGAGAGGCTACTGGTATCCTATTGAAGCGGAAGCTTTATCTAATCAAGATGGCAGGGAATGCATTGTCAGAGGCAGAATCAAAGTCATGTTCAAGAGGGCAGCAAACTCAAATCTTGGAAGATGATGCTGAGGGTCAATTCTGAAGGGTCAGGTGAGGACAAAAATAGGAGGTTTTGAAGCTATGAGGTATCAAGAGTAAGACAATGTCAGCAGAGTAAATCAGGACAAGTTGTTCAGAAGTTTTGGGAATGAGAAAATGTTGGAGTTCTAATTTGTTTTGGCATTTGGCCTATAGAGGAGGAAACATGTATTTATTTTTTTGTTGTGTCAAATGTACTGTGAATCACAAGGCTTCTCCTGGGTGGATGCTACCTATGACATGTTGGATAACTTATTTATTATTATTATTATTATTTTTATCTTGATGAATATTTGACCTACACATAAATAAAATGTAAAACATCTTGAGAGTTATTTTTCCCCCGGAGGAGTTATGTAGGAATGAACTAGAAACTGTAGAATCATAATTTCAGGTCTAATTCTTGGAAAAACCATGTGTCTCATTTTTCTTACCTTTAAAAATGAAGTCAAAGAGAGATAGAGGGTCTTTTTCTATTCTTAGGTGAGAAGATTTATAGAAATGCAGAGTATCGACCTATCATTTTCACAGCCCTGAACTCTACTGTCCTCAGAATGTAAGATGGAAAATTGTAGTTGAGTTCATTGCAACTGGCCTCCCCTGATCCATAAATAAGTTCAGAGCGATTCAAATGGAAGAAATAACCCTGGATAAGAAAGCGGCACACGATAGCTCCAAATATCAATCTATTTGGTAATAACCAAGGGAACATAAAACTACCAACGGTTGCATGGACAGATGTAATATTCTTATCTCCATCCCAGTGGAAAGGTAAAATCAAAATTATGGTTTACTGAGCTAAAGAAGAGCCTGACTCATGAGCTAAGGCCATGATTCATTTCTGAGCTGTAACCTTCCCTTCAAGGCTGAAGCATTACCCAGTCAAGTTCACCACTAATTTATGAGGCAGTCATATTTACAAGTGAAGCTGGAAGGGGGAGGGGAGGCGCCTCCAGGAAATTTTAGATGATTTGAGTTGGAAACAATTCCCGTTATCTAGCTAAGAGAAAAGCAGTAACCGCAGAGATTAAATGTACAAATTTATTTATAATTTTAAATAGTTCAGAAATGGATAAATATCCTGGTTATAAATAGCCACATAATATAAACAGATGCATAGATTATTAACTATGTAACGCCTAACCAATTTCTCTAAATTTACAACACAATTCTTTTTAAAAAGAAGGGGTATATCAAGAGTTTTTAGGATTTTTTTCTTTACTATGTCTGGTATACCAATGGAACAAAATTGGTACAAATAGAATTGCTTCCCAAAAATCAAGACCTAGGAAACATCCACAGTTACTCTGCATCTCCACTACAGTATAAAAATGCAGTAAATCCAGGCTCTGAGGCAACCAGTCTCCAGCATGATGACCTGGCTGTGTATCAAGAGCAAGCCTGCACTACTTCAAGCCTTTCATCTAGAATGCTTCAGTGAGAGATTTTTATGGGGAAATAATTTTTTTCCCTTTCTTGGGTCATGTATTACTTACTATGTAAACCAATATTTACTTGTATCTGTCACAAATGCTCAACACTATTCCGGAGCATATTAAAGGGAACTTGTGGAATATAGGTGTGCTACGTGTGTGTGTGTGCATGCAGTTATCTATAAAAAAAGTTGTCAGTTCCCTTATTTTGAGGAATTAAAATGTCCCTTCAATGAGCATCCTGAACTTTTCTTGAGCAATTTCTTGTGTAATTTCAGAGAAAACCAGATGTCAGACTGCAGACCATGTTCAAAAGAGAAAAAAGGCTTAATATTTTCTAATCTTTGATGTTAAGAAAACACACTGATCAAACACAATGAGAAAATCCCTGCTTTACCACTTAGAAGAAAATGACCTTTGGAAAGTTATTTGACTGTTGTAAATCTCACTTCCCCTGTCTGTAAAGTGGAAAAATAATAGCATCTGTATCTTAAAGTTGCTGTGACAGTTAAATGAAATAATGCACACTATCTTAGTCAAGTTTCTTTAAAGAAAAACAATCAGTGAGAGACAGAGGAGAGGAAAGAAGAGGAGAGGGGAGGAAATATTTATTTCAAGGAATTGGCTCAAAATTCTGGAGGCTAGCAAGTCCAAAATCCACAGGTCAGGTGACAGGCTGGAGACCCATGCAGGCTTGTGTCCCCAAATCTATAGGTCACACAATGGGAAGAGTGAAGCGTGAGGGAGTTTTGCCAAAATATCTATATATAGTCCGGAGACAGAACACATTCTTCAGAAAATCGTTTTTTACACTTAAGACCTTCAACTGATTGACTGAAGCCAACCTATATTATGGAAGATAATCCTCTTTACTTAAGGCCAATTGATTTAATCACTTGTAACTACTCCATAACAGAACTAGACTAGTGTTTGGCCAAACATCTGGTCACCAGAGCCTAGCCAAGATGACACATAAAATTAACTATCATACATGGAGCATGTAACACATTGATCATTTAATTCTCTAACTGCTCTATGAAGTGGGACTATTATTATTTCTCATTCTACAAATGAGAAAGGTGAATCTTATGGAAGTTAATAAAATTTTTAAAGTTAACGCTGTTACCAAGTACTGGTTGTTAGGTGCCGTAGAGTCGGTTCCGACTCAAATCGACCCTATGTACAACAGAACTTAACACAGCCCAGTCCTGAGTCATCCTCACAATCTTTGTTATTCTTGAGCTCATTCTTGCAGCTACTGTGACAATCCATCTCACTGAGGTTCTTCCTCTTTTTCACTGACTCTCTACTTTACCAAACTTGATGTCCTTCTCCAGGGACTCGTCCCTCCTGATATCACATCCAAAGTATGTGAGACAAAGTCTCTCCATCCTTGCTTCAAAGGAGCATTCTGTCTGTACTTCTTCCAAGACAGATTTGTTCATTCTTCTGGCAGTCCATGGTATATTTAACATTCTTTGCCAACACCATAATTCAAAGGCATCAATTCTTCTTCAGTCTTCCTTATTCATCATTCAGTTTCATTGCATATGAGGCGATTGAAAATACCATGGCGTGGGTCAGGTGTACCTTAGTCTTCAAGGTGACATCTTTGCTTTTTAACACTTTAAAGAGGTCTTTTGCAGCAGATTTGCCCAATGCAATAGGTCATTTGATTTCTTGACTGCTTCTTGCATGGGCGTTGATTGTGGATCCAAGGAAAACGAAATCCTTGACATCATCAATATTTTCTGTTTATCATGATTTTGATAACTTCTCCAGTTGTGAGAACTTTTATTTTCTTCATGTTGAGGTACAATCCATACTGAAGGCTGTAGTCTTCGATCTTCATCAGTAAGCACTTCAAGTCTTCTTCACTTTCAGCAAGCAAGGTTGTGTCACCTGCATGTCACAGTTTGTTAATGAGTCTTCCACCAATCGTGATGCCCAAGATTCATATAATGGAGATTATTGGATTATTTGCTCTGCATACAGATTGAATAAGTATGGTGAAAGGATACAACCCTGACAAACACCTTTCTTGACCTTAAACCATGCAGTATCCCATTGTTCTGTTCGAACAACTGCCTCTTGTTCTGTATATATGTTCCTCATGAGAACAATTAAGTATTCTGGAATTCCCATTCTTCCCAATGTTATCCATAATACGTTATGCTCCACAGAGCAGAATGCCTTTGCATAGTCAACAGAACACAGGCAAACATCTTTCTGGAATTCTCTGCTTTCAGCCAAGATCCATCTGATACCAGCAATGATATCACTTGTTCCACATCCTCTTCTGAATCTGGCTTGAATTTCTGGCAGTTCCCTCTTGATGTACTGCAGCAAGCACTTTTGAATGATCTTCAGCAAATATTTTACTTGTGTGTGATATTATTCCATAATTTACACATTTATTGGATCACCTTTCTTTGTAATGGGCAGAAATGTGGATCTTTTCCAGTAGGTTGGCCAGGTAGCTATCTTCCAAATTTGTTGGCATAGATGAGTGAGCACTTCCAGTGCTCTATCTGTTGAAACATCTCAACTGGTATTCTGTCAGTTCCTGGAGACTTGTTTTTTGCTAACGCCTTCAGTGTCGCTTGGACTTCTTCCTTCAGTATCATCTGTTCTTGATCATACGCTAACCCCTGAAATGGTTGAACATTGACCAGTTCTTCTTGGTACAGGACTTTGTATTCCTTCCACCTACTTTTGATGCTTCCTGTGTCATTTAATATTTTTTCCATAGAATCCTTCAATATTGCAACTTGAGGCTTGAATTTTTTCTTCACTTCTATTCGGCTTGAGAAATGCCAAGCGTGTTCTTCTCTTTTGGCTTTCTAACTCTAGATTTTTGCACATTTCATTATAATACTTTACTTTTTCTTCTCAAGGAACCCTTTGAAATCTTTTGCTCAGCTCTTTTACTTCATCATTTCTTCCTTTTGCTTTAGCTACTTGACATTCAACAGCAAGTTTCAGAGTCTCTTCTGATATCCATTTTGGTCTTTTCTTTCTTTCCTGTCTCTTTGATGACCTTTTGTTTCTTAATATATGATGTGCTTGATGTCATCCCACAACTCTCTGGTCTTTGGTCATTGTGTCAATGTGTCAAATCTATTCTCAAGACGGTCTCTAAATTTAGGTGGGATATACTCAAGGTCAAATTTTGGCTCTTGTAGACTTGCTGTAATTTTCTTCAGCTTCAGTTTGAACTTGTATATGAGCAATTGATGGTCTGTTCGTCAGTCAGCCCCGGCCTTGTTCTAACTGATGATATTGAGCTTTTCCATTGTCTCTCTCCACAGATATAGTTGATTTGATTCCTGTGTATTTCATCTGGTGAGGTCCACGTGTATAGTCACTGTTTATGTTGTTGAAAAAAGGTATTTGCAATGAAGAAGTCTTTGGTCTTGCAAAATTCTATCATGTGATCTCTGGAGTTGTTTCTATCGCCAAGGCCATATTTTCCAACTACTGATTTTTTTCTTTGCTTCCAAATTTCTTATTCCAATCACCATTAATTATCAATACATCTTGATTGCATGTTTGATCAATTTCAGACTGCAGTAGTAGGTAAAAATCTTCGATTTTTTCATCTTTGGCCTTAGTGGTTGGTGCGTCATTTTGAATAACAGTCATATTAAATTGTCTTCTTTGTAAGCGTATGGATATTATCCTATCACTGACAGCATTGTACTTCAGGATAGATCTTGAAATACTCTTTTTGATGATGAACGTGATGCCATTCCTCTTTAATTTATCATTCCCGGCATGGTAGACCATATGATTGACTGATTCAAAATGGCCAATATCAGTTCATTTTAGCTCACTAATGCCTAGGATACTGATCTTTATGCCTTCCATTTTATTTCTGACAACTTCCAATTTTCCTAGATTCACACTTTACTGGTTGTGGTATTCAAATCCAGCTTTTCCTGACTCTGAGATCTAGATGCTTTGCCACTGCGCTATACTTCTGTGAATGTTCACTAGTTTCTAGTGATGGAGATTTTAAGTCACTGTCACAACTTTGCTGTATAAGCTTTGTATGTAATTCAGCCTAACCTAATTGTATAGAAACCTCTCTACAGTTTTCATAACATGCTACAGCTTCAGCCAGGTCTAACCAAACTGGTTATTATTTTAAAGTCACAAACCTAAAAATCTTCTCAAGTGCTGTTACTGTTCCATATCTCACAGGTAATTCCCAAATGATAGCTGCAGTGAAGGTTATGGAGCTCAGGGTGGGCAGAGCAAATCAACAGCTGGTACAAAATCAGTCCCTCTCTGAGTGTTCTTTAGGTTACATTCATATTTAAAAAAAATTTTTAGTCCAGCAGCTACCTATTTGAAGTATTACTTTTCCTCAAGCCAACACCAGAAAATCCAAACTACAGATAAAATTACCTTTTCAGGAACTGGCAGCGTAATAGCATCACCCAGTGGATCTCAGTCTTTTTGGTTCAGGACTCCTTTATGCTCTTAAAAAGTATTGAGGACAGCAGAGTGCTTTTGCTTATATAGGTTAAATATCTTTCGCTATGCTCCATATTAAAAGTTAAAACTGAGGAGGTGGAGCCAACAGGGTGTCCTAGATAGTCGCATCAGGCTGTCCCTCTGCAGCAAAGACCTTAGAAACTAAGTAAAACAGATACAACCGTCAATCCTGGAACCCTAAGCATCAAATGAAGGGATAAGGAACTAGATCAAACACTGAATGGTAGAAGAAACTGACAGAAGACAGAGAACAAGGAGAGATACAGAGTGGAAGTCCCCTGCCAACTCACTCAGCACAGCATTGAGACCTTGAAGCATAACCAGAAACGACCCCAGACAAGGAATATGGGAAGGCGATTTTATGAAGCTCACAACAGGAGACAGAGTACCCAGTAACCAGAGAAACATGCTTTCTACCCCTCACGCTTCTGGTGAGTTGAAGCAAGAACCTCCCCGTCGCCCCAATCCTGGCAGTTCCCACCGTCAGAGTCTGCAATATGAGCCACCCCCCTGGGCCTACCCTGCCGCCTCCCTCCGAGTGGCTTTTTTTCTTTCTTCCTTTTCTACTTCCCACCTAGCCCCCATACACCGCCTCTCCCACTTTCAGCAGGCTCTCGTGTCACGCCACTGCAGTCAGAGAGCCACAGGCTTGCTGCCAACCCAGGTCTGCACTGCCAGATCCGTTGTCTCCCGCTGTGATACAATTTTTTTTTCCTTTTTGCTTTTCTTTCTCCCTTCCATCTAGCCTCATATGCTACCTCCTCGCCTTCCTGCCGGCCTCCACCGCACAGGCGTGTCTAGAGGGCCACAGGTCTGCTGCCCGGGTTCCGCCCACTGCCTCCTATCACGCTGCTGTTTGTTTTGCTTTTTTTCTCTTTGTCTTCTCCCCCTACTCCCCCCCCCCCCCCCCCCCCCGCTTAGCCCCACTTAGCCCCATTCATCACCTTCCCTTCCTTCCCACCGGCCCTTGGGTCTTCCCTGCCTCAACTCGCGGGCCCCCAGTATGCTGCCAGTATTTTAATTAATTAATTAATTAATCTCTTTCTTCCTTTTCTTTCTCAGTCCCACTTGGCTTTGTAATCCATCGATCCCCCTTCCCACCGGCCCCTGCTGCCCCACCGTGGCTGGAGAACCACAGGTGCACCAGCCCGCTGCCACCCTGGGTTTGCCCCCCACATCAGCCCTCTCCGGAAGTCCCACTTTTTTTTTCTTTTTCCCTTTCTTCCTTTTCTTTCTCCCTCCCACCTCAGGAATGTCCTGCACTCTCTCACCAGCTCCCCATGCCACCATGTTTTTATTTTTATTTATTTATTTTTCCCTCTTTCTTCCTTTTCTTTCTCCCTCTCATCTAGCCCTGTATGTTACCTCCCCCACTTCCCACTGGCCCCTGCTATGCCACTGTGGCTAGTGATCCACTGGCACGCTGGCCCACTGCTGCCCCAGGTTCGTGCCACCACCACTCCCAGGCCCCCACCAAGCTGCCATTTTTTTCTTTTGTCCTTCTTTTCCTTCTCCTTTCAAACTATCCCAATGCATCAACTTCCCTCCTTTCCCACTGGCCCCCAAATCCACCCCAGCCCCACTTGCCAGCCTCCACTATGCTGCCATTTTTTTCATTTGTTTCTCTTCCTTTTCTTTCTACCTCCCACCTAGCCCCATACACCACCTTCACCACCTTCCCCTGGCTACTGCTGTGCTGCCACAGCCACAGAGCCAACAGCCTGCCACCTTCCCAGATCTGCCCTGCCCCCACCTGCCAGCTCCCACTGAGCCACCATTTTTTTCTTTCTTTTCTTTCTCCTTCCCACCTAGCCCAATAAGCCACCTCTCCTCCCTTCCCAGTGGCACCCAGGTCTGCTAGCCCCCACTTGCAGGCCCCTGCTGTGCTGCCATTTTATATTCTCTTTTTTCCTGTTTTCTTTCTCCCTCCCACCTATCCCATACACCACCTCCCCCCCATCCAGCTGGCCCCCACTGCACCACCATGGATAGAATACCACCAGTGCACAGCCCTATCCCCACCAGCTGGTCCCCACTGTGATGGGAAGTGTTCCCATACCACTCCCTGTCCTACATCCCCACACATCTGGCAAGGGGCTGTGAATGCTCCCACACCTTTGGACCAGTATTAGAAGGTAGACAGCAGCTGCCCAGTCTGCCCTCAGCCACCATGACAAACCAGTGTACAATGAAGCTTGCTTGCCCTACCTGCTGCTTCTCTGCCCACCTGGACAAAGTGGTGAGAGCTATCAGACCCACAGATGAACAAGCAGCAAAGCTCACCCAGACCACCCACCCTGACATATCAAAACAAAACAAAAACTGGGACAAAACAAATGAACACACAATCAATAATGATAATAATAATAAAACTTAATGTCTTGGAGACAGCAGACAATGTCAAAATATAAAAAAGCAGGACAAGATGTTTTCAGCAAGCGACCAAAATGAAGAATCACATAACTTTCCAGTAAGAAAAAAAGACAGTGGAACTACTTGATTTGGAATTCCAAAGACTAATACTTTGGGCTCTCCAAGAGATTAGGAAGAAAATCAAAGAAAACAGTGACAAAACCAAGGAAGAAATGTATAAAATCATGGAAAACACAGAAAAATCAACAAAAATGTAGCCAAAATTAAGGAAAACACAAAGCAATAGAAGAATTCAGGAAAATAATACAAAAACAAAATGTCAAAATAAATAGTTAGAAATCATACAAAAACAGCAACTAGAAATCAAAAGATAACAAAATTTCAGAGAAAGACAACTCAATAGAAAGTTTTATGAGCAATTTTGAAACAATGGAAGACAGAATCAGTAAGATTGAAGACAAATCCATTGACACCACTTTGAGGAAAGATCAGAGAAAAGAATGAAGATTGTTGAAGATTTAAAGGCAGAAATCAAACAACTTGACCTCATAAACATATATAGGACACTCCATCCAAAAGCAGCAAAGGATACATTATTTTCCAACAAACATGGAACATTCTCCAGAAGAAACCACATTTTAGGCCACACAGCAACCCTCAATAAAATCCAAAATATCAAAATAATACACAGTCAACCACAATGCCATAAAAGTAGAAATAAATTACAGGAAAAAAAATCAAATACATGGCAACTGAGTAACACCTTGCATTAAAACAACTGTGTAATAGAGGAAATCAAAGATGGATTCAAAAAATTCCTAGAATCAAATGAGAAGGAAAACACATCATACCAAAACCTTTGGGACACAGCAAAGGCAGTGCTCAAAGGTCTATTTATGTCAATAAATGCACACATTAAAAAAGAAGAACTAGTCAATATCAAAATGCTACCTCTACACCTAGAATAAATAGAAAAGAAGCCCACAGTCACCAGGAAAAAAGTAAATTATAAAGATTAGACAAGAAAGAAATGAACTAGAGAACAGAAAACCATATAAAGTATCAACAAGACCAAAAATTGGTTCTGTGAAAATATCAACAAAATCAGCAAACCACTGGCCAACTGACAAAAGAAAAACAGGAGAAGAAGCAAATAGCCCAAATAAGAAATGAGATAGGGGATATTACAATGGACTCAACTGAAATAAAAAGGATCATAACAGAGCACTATTTGTACTCTGACAAATTTGAGAACCTAGAAGAAATGGACAAATTTCTAGAAACGCACTACCTACCTAAATTGATACAAACTGAGATAGAAAATCTAAACAGACCCCTAACTGGAGAAGAGATTGAAGAGGTAATAATAAATTAAAAAAAAAAAAAAACTTTCAACAACAACAAAAAAGGCCCAAGGGCTTCACTGGAGAATTCTACCAAACATTCAGAGAAGAGCTGGCACCAGTACTACTCAAACTATTTCAGAGCACCAAAAAGGAAGGAATAGTCCTGAATTCATTCTACAAAGCCAGCATAACCCTGATACCAAAACCAGGCAAAGACACCCCAAAAAAGAAAATTACAGACCAATACCTCTCATGAATATAGATGCAAAAATTTTTAACAAAATTTTAGCCAGTAGAATTCAGCATCATATGAAAAATAATAATAATACACAACGACCAAGTGGGATTCATATTGGGTATGCTAGTGTGCTTCAACATTAGAAAATCAATCCATGTAATCCACCACATAAATAGAAGAAAAGAATCACATGATCATCTCAATTGGCCCAGAGAAGGCATTTGATAAAGTCCAACAATCATTCCTGATAAAAATTCTTAATAAAATAGCAATAGAAGGGAAATTCTGCAACATAATAAAGAGCATCTATGCAAAACAAACAGCCAAAGTTATTCTCAATAGACAGAGACTGAAAGCATTCCTCCCCTGAGTACAGGAACAAGACAAGGATGCCTTTTATCATCACTCCTATTTAACATTGTGCTGGAAGTCCTAGCTAGAGCAATAAGGCAAGAAAAAGAAAGAAAGGGAAACCAAATTGGAAATTAAGAAGTAAAAAATATCCCTATTTTCACATGATATTAACCTTACTGTTGTTAGGTACCATCCAGTCAGCTCTGACTCATAGTGACACTATGTACAACAGAAGGAAACACTGCCTGGTCCTGTACCATCTTCACAATCATTGTTATGCCTGAGCCCATTGTTGCAGCCACTGTGTCAGTCCCTCTCATTGGGGGTCTTTTTCTCCACTGACCCTCAACTTTACCAAGCATGATGTCCTTCTCTAGGGACTGGTCCCTCTTGATAACCTGTCCAAACTATGTGGGACGTAGTCTGGCCCTCCTTGCTTCTAAGGAGCATTCTGGTTGTACTTCTTCCAAGACAGATTTGTTCTTTCTTTTGGCAGTCCATGGTATTCAATATTCTTCACCAACACTGCAATTCAAAGGCATAATTTTTCTTTGATCTTCCTTATTCATTGTCCAGCTTTCCCATGCATATGAGGCGATTGAAAATACAATGGCTTCAGTCAGGTGCACCTTAGTCTTCAAGGTGACATCTTTGCTTTTTAACATTTTCAAGAGGTATTTTGCAGCAGATTTGCCCAATGCAATGCTTCTTTTGATTTCTTGACTAATGTTTCCTTGGGTGTTGATTGTAGATCCAAGTAAAATGAAATCTTTGACAACTTCAATCTTTTCTCTGTTTATCATGATGTTGCTTATATATCCTACACATGGAGAACCCCAAAGATTCCAGAATAAAACTACTGGAACTAATGGAAAGGTTCAGCAGAGTGGCAGGATACAAGGTCGACATACAAAAGTCAGTTGGATTCCTATACACCAACAAAGAGAACTAAGAACAGGAAATCAGGAAAACAATACCATATATAATAGCCCCCCAAAAGATAAAATCCTTAGGAATAAATCTAACCAGTAATGTAAAAGACCTATACAAAGAAAGCTAAAAAACACTATTGCAAACAACCAAGAGACCTACATAAATAGAAAAACATACCATACCCATGGATAGGAGAATTCAGCATTGTGAAAATGTCAATTCTATGCAAATTGATCTACAGATATAATGCAATCCTGATCCAATTACCCACAGCATTCTTTAAGAAGATGGAAAAAATAATCACTAACTTTATATGAAAAGGACAGCGTCCCCAGATAAGCATTACTGAAAAATAAGAACAAACTAGGAAGCCTCACACTACCTGATCTCAGAACCTACTATACGGCCATGGTAGTCAAAACAGCCTGGTACTGGTGTAACAGACACATAGACCAACCAATGGAGCAGAATTGAGAACCCAGATATAAATACATCCACCTTTGGTCAGCTGGTCTTTGACAAAGGTCCAAAATCCATTAAATGGGAAACGACAGCCTTTTTTTTTTTTAAACTGTTATTTAGGTGAAAGTTTACAGCTCAAATCAATGTCTCATACAAAAATTTATACAAATATTATGTGACACTAGTTGCAATCTCTATAATGTGAGAGCACACTCCCTCTTTCACCCTAGGTTTCCCGTGTCCATCCAACCATCTCTTGTTCCTTTCTGCCTTCTCATCCTATCTCTGGACAGGAACCGCCCATTTAGCCTCGTGTACCTGCTTGAACCAAGAAGCACACTCTTCACGAGTATCATTTTATGTTTTAGAGTCCAGTCTAATCTTTGTCCAAAGACTTGGTTTTGGGAAAGGTTTTAGTTCTGGGTTAACAGAGTGTCCTGGGGCCAGGTCTTTGGGGGTTCCTCTAGTCTCAGTCAGACCATTAAGTCTGGTCTTTTTATGTGAATTTGAGTTCTGCACCACGCTTTTCTCCTGCTCCATCAGGTACTCTCTGTTGTGTTCCCTGTCAGAGTGGTCACTGGTGGTAGCCAGCACCATCTAGTTCTGGTCTCAGGCTGATGGAGTCTAGTTTATGTGGTCCTTTTGTCTCTTGAGCTAATATTTTCCTTGTGTCTTTGGTGTTCTTCATTCTCCTTTACTCCAGCTGGGTTGGGACCAATTAATGCATCTTAGATGGCCACTAGCAAGATTTTAAGACCAGAGACACCACTCACCAAAGCGGGATGCAGAACATTTTCTTAATAAATTTTGTTATGCCAATTGACCTAGATGTCCTCCAAAACCATGGTCCCCAGACCTCAGCCCCTGCTACTCAAAGACAGCCTTTTTAGCAAACAGTCCTGTCAAACCTGGATGTCCATCTATAAAAAAAAAATGAAACAGGACCCATACATTATACCATACACAAAAAGTAACTCAAAATGGATTAAAGACCTAAGTATAAAACCTGAAACGTTAAAGATCATGGAAGAAAAAAATAGGGACAACAGTAGGGACCCTAATACATGGCATGAATAGAACACAAACCATGACTAACAATGCGCAAACACCCGAAGATAAACTAGATAATTTGGAGCTCCTAAATATTAAGCCCTTAGGCTTATCAAAAGACTTTACCAAAGAGTAAAAAGAGAACCTAAGATGGAAAAAAATTTGGCTATGACATATCCAACAAGAGTCTAATCTCTAAAGTCTATAGAATACTTCAGCACTTCAACAACTAAAAGACAAATAATCCAATTAAAAAATGGACAAAGGATATGAACAGACACTTCACCAAAGAAGATATTCAGGCAGCTAACAGACACAAGAGGAAATGCTCCCACTCATTAACCATTAGAGAAATGCAAATCAAAACCACAAAGAGATATCATGTCACCCTGAAATTTCTGACACTAATCAAGAATAACAAATGTTGGAAAGGTTGTGGAGAGATTGGAAGATTTATGCACCCTTGGTGAGAATGCAAAATGATACAACCACTATGAAAAACGATATATTGCCTGCTTCCTTAAAAATCTAGAAATAGAAATACATACAATCCAGCAATCCCAATCCTAGGAATATATTCTAGAGAAATAAGAACCATCACACTAATAGACATATACACACCCATGTTCAATGCAGCACTATTCACAATAGCAAAAAGATGGAAACAACCCAAGTGCCTATCAAAAGACAAATGGATAAACAAACCATGGTACATACACACAATGGAATACTATGCAACAATGAAGAACAATGATTAATCTATGAAACATCTCACATCATGTGTGAATCCGGAGGGTGTTATGCTGAGTGAAATCAGTCAATCACAAAAGGACAAAAATTGTATGAGATCACTATTATGAAAAGTCAAGAAGAGCTTTACACGCAGAGAAAAACAATCTTTTATGGTTACGAGGGAGGGGCGAGGCAGAGGGGAAATCATTAACTAAGTAGTAGACAAGTGTTAACTTTGGTAAAGGGAAAGACAACACACATTATAGGGGAAGGCAGCACACCTTGAGCAAGGCAAAGTTGTAGAAGTTTCCTAGACACATCCAAACACCTTGCGGGACCAAGTTACTGGGGCTGAGGGCTGGGGACCATGATCTCGGGGACATCTAGGTCAATTGGCAGAAAATGTTCTGCATCCTATTTTGGTGAGTAGCATTTGCAGTCTGAAAAGCTTGTGAGCCGCCATCTAAGATATATCTCTTGGTCCCGTCCCATCCGGAGCAAAGGAGAATGATGAAAACCAAAGACACAAGGAAAATATTTGTCTGAAGGACTAATGAACCATGGCTTCCACCAGCCTGACCCCAGAAGATCTAGATGGTGCCAGGCTACCACCACTGGTTGCTCTGACAGGGATCACAATAGAGGGAAGGAGAAAAACGTAGAACAAAATTCAAATTCACAAGAAAAGACTAGACTTACTGGTCTGATAGAGACTGGAGGAACCTCCAAAACTATGGCCCTGGACACCCTGATAACTCAGAAGTGAAGTCACCCCCAAAGTCTACCTTTCAGTCTAAGATTAGACAGGCCTATAAAACAAATGCATGCATGCGAAAGCTGGACAATGAATAAGGAAGACTGAAAAAGAATTGATGCCTTTGAATTATAGTGTTGACGAAGAATATTGACTATACCATAGACTGCCAAAAGAATGAACAAATCTATCTTGGAAGAAATGCAGCCAGAATGCTCCTTAGAAGCAAGGATGGGGAGAATTCATCTCACATAGTTTGGACATGTTATCAGGAGGGACCAGTTCCTGGAGAAGGACATCATGCTTGGTAAAGTAGAGGGTTAGCAAAATAGAGGATGACCCTCAACAAGATGGACTGACACAGTGGCTGCAACAATGGGCTCAAGCATAACAACGATTATGAGGATGGCACAGGATTGGGAAATATTGCATTCTGTTGCACATATGGTTGCTATGAGTTGGAACAGACTTGATGGCACCTAACAAACAAACAAACAAACAAAATAACACAGGTGAGGAACGTGCTTCTTAGTTCAGTCACGTATAAGAGACCAAATGGGCAACAACTACCCAAAAGCAAGGATGAGAAGGCAGGAAGGGACAGGAAACCTGGATGAATGGACACCAGGAATCCGCAGAAAGGGGGAGAATGCTGATACATTGCAGGGATTGCAACCGATATCACAAAACAATGTATGTATAAATTTTTGAGTGAGAAACTAATTTTCACTATAAACTTTCACCTAAAGCACAATAAATTTTTTAAAAAAATAAAAACTGATAATTTTTTTATTAAATAATCATGGTAATAAACCAATTACAAATAATTTCTCATTAAACAGTCAGTACACATATTGTTTTATGACATTGGTTAACAACCCCACGACATGTCAACACTCTCCCTTACTCAACCTTGGTGGACCTTTATTTTTTTTGTGAAAATATACATAGCCAAAGATACACCATTTCAAAAATTTCTGCATGTACAATTCAGTAACATCGATCACATTCTTCTAGTTATGCTGTTATTCTCACTATCATTTTCCAAATTATTCCATCACCATTATCTTCAACTCACTGCCCTCTAGGCTTCCCATCAAACCTTTTGAGTTGCTGTTGTCGATTTGACAGATAATTTATTTTTGTACTTTAGATGAAAGTTTACAGAACAAATAGTTTCTCATTAAACAGTCAGTACACATATTGCCCTATGACAATGGTTAACAACCCCACGACATGTCAACACTGTCCCTTCTCAACCTTGGGTTACCTATCACCAGCTTTCCTGTCCCCTCCTGCCTTCTAGTCCTTGTCCCTGGACATCTGTGCCTCATTAGTCCCATTTTGTTTTATGGGGCTGTCCAATCCCCAGTTGAATGGTGAACCTCGGGAGTGACTTCAGCACTGAGCTAGAAGGGTGTCCAGGGGCCGTATCTCAGGGTTTCTCCAGTTTGTCAGGCCAGTAAATCTGGTCTTTTTTTGGGAGTTAGAATTTTGTTCTACATCCTTCTCCAGCTCTGTCCAGGACCCTCTGTTTTGATCCCGGTCAGAGCAGTCAGTGGTGGTAGCCAGGTACCATCTAGCTGTACTGGACTGAGTCAGCTGGAGGCCGTGGTAGCTGTGATCCGTTAGTCCTTTGGACTAATCTTTTCCTTGTATCCTGTTCTCTTCATTCTCCCTTGCTCCCGAAGGGTTGAGACCAGTGGAGTATCTTAGATTGCTGCTCACAGGCTTTGAAGACCCCAGATACTACTCACCAAGGTAGAATGTAGAACATAGTCTTTATAAACTGTGTTATGCCAATTGAGCTAGATGTTCCCTGAGACCATGGTCCCCACAGCCCTCCGCCCAGCAACATAAATAACATTTTTTAATTAAAAAATAACTATATTTTCCAAAACAAAAAAATTTAATGAGAAAAGTGGCATGGCTTAATATTTTTGAAAATCTGTTTGATGATTTAATAGAAGATAGCTGGAGTCTCACACCTGTTCCTGCATTTAATATGTTGTGTTATCACATTTGCAATCTAGCCTCTGGAAAGTGTCAGTGTTCACTCATGAGAGAATTAGAAGACAAGGAAAATAACATTTTAGAATTATTATTTATATAGTTTTGACTTTTCAGGCTCCCTGAGAGGGTTTTGTGTACTCCCTGGGATGTTCCTGGACCACACTTTGAGAAATGCTGGTTTAGTCAACAAACTCAATGGCATGAGAAACATCCCACTGATGCTGTTGGCCTGATTAATAGTACAATAATATTTATGGCTGAAATCATTCAAGCTAAGAAAAATGGTGTATTTAGCAGCATAAGGTATTGAATCACATAACTAAATGAACTTGTAAATTCTAAAACTGTCACACAATTGCGGGAAGGCTAATATGAGAAACACCAATATTCCTTTCTCATGATTTTTGTTTACTTAGAGCCTCATCTGACTGATTCCAAAAGCCATTTCACAGAGAGTGGTTGTTTTGAGATTCAAATATGTATTTCTTTCCAGTATCCAGCCCCAACAGATCCCATCATAACTATGTTATGTCAATTGACCTAGATGTCCCCCAAGACTATGGTCCCCAGCCCTTAGCCCCAGCAACTCGGCCCCTCAAGGTGTTTGGATGTGTCTAGGAAACTTCTATGACTTTGCCTTGGTCAAGTTGTGCTGACTTCCCCTATATTGTGTGTTGTCTTTTCCTTCACCAAAATTGACCCTCGTCTACTATCTAGTTAGTGATTTCCCCTCCCCACCCTCGTAACACCAAAGAGTTTTGTGTGTGTGTATGTAGATCTTTTCTAGAATTTTTATAATAGCAGTCTCATACAGTATTTGTCCTTTCATGATTGACTTACTTCACTCAGTATAATGCCATCCAGATTCATCCATGTTGTGAAATGTTTCACAGAGTTATCATTGTTCTTTATAGTCATGTAGTATTCCATTGTGTGTATGTACCATAATCTGTTTATCCATTTATCTGTTAATGGGTACTTAGGTTGTTTCCATCTTTTTGCTATTGTGAATAGTGCTGCAATGAACATGATTGTGCATATATCTAGTCATGTGACGGTTGTTATTTCTCTAGGATGTATTCCTAGGAGTGGGAGTGCTGGATGTTATGATGTTTCTACTTCTGGCTTTTTATGGAGGCAGACAACATATTGTTTTCCATAGTGGTTGTACCATTTTACATTCCCACTAACAATGCATAAGAGTTCCAATTTCCCCACAACCTCTCCAAAATTATTATTTTCTGCTTTTTTTGATGAGTACCAGTATTGTCAGGTGAAATAGTATCTCATTGTAGCTTTGATTTGCATTTCTCTGATGGCTAATCATCGTGAGCATTTCTTCATGTGTCTGCTAGCCACCTGAAAGTCTTCTTTGGTGAAGTGTCTGTTCATATCCTTTGCCCATTTTTAAATTGGATTATTTGTCTTTTTGCTGTTGAGGTGTTGAAGTATTCTGTAGATTTTAGAGATGAGACTCTTGTTGGATATGTTGTACCCCAAAATTTTTTTCCAGTCTGTTGGTTCTCTTTTCACTCTTTTGGTGAAATCTTCTGATGAGCATAAATGTTTAATATTTAGCATGTCCCAGTTATCTAGTTTATCTTCTGGTGTTTGTGCACTGGTAGTTATGGTTTGTATTCTATTTATGCCATATATTAGGGTCCCTAGCATTGCCCCTATTTTTTCTTCCATGATCTTTATTGTTTAGGTTTTTGATCCATTTTGAGTTACTTTTTGTATATGGTGTGAGGTATGAGTCCTGTTTCATTTTTTTACAGATGGACATCCAGTTATGCCAGCACCATTTGTTAAGGAGACCGTCTTTTCCTCATTTAACAGACTTTGGCCTTTTGTCAAATATCAGCTACCCGTAGATGCATAGATTTACCTCTGTGTTCTAAACTTTGCTCCATTGGTCTATGTGTCTGTTGTTGTTCCAGTACCAGGCTGTTTTAACTACCATGGCTATATAGTAGGTTCTAAGTTTAGGTAGTGTGAAGCCTTCCACTTTGTTCTTCTTCTTTAGTAGTGCTCTACTTATCAAGAGCCTCTTCTCTTTCCATATAAAGTTGATGATTAGTTTCTCCATTGCACTAAAGGATGCTGATGGAATCTGGATCAGGATTGCATTGTATCTGTAGCTTGCTTTGGGTAGTGTTGACATTTTCATGATGTTGAATCTTCCCATCCATGAGCATGGTATGTTTTTTCATTCATGTAGGCCTCTTGATTTCTTGCAGTAATGTTTTGTAGTTTTATTTGTATAGGTCTTTTATATTCCTGGTTTCGTTTATTCCTAAGTATTTTATCTTCTTGGGGGCTATTGTAAATAGTATTGATTTCCTTTTCAAAATTCTCTTTGTTGGTGAAGAGGAATCCAACTGATTTTTGTATGTTAATCTCGTATCCAGTTGCTTTGCTGAAATCTTTTATTAGCTCCATAGCTTTCTTGTGGATTCTCTGGGGTTTTCTATGTATAGGATCATATCATCTCTGAATAGGGATAGTTTTACCTCTTCCTTACCAATTTGGATGCACTTTATTTCTTTTTCTTGCTTTATTGCTTAGCTAGGACTTCCAGCACGATGTTGAATAAGAGTGATGATGAAAACCATCCTTGTCTGTTTCCCAACAAAATGCAATTTTTGAAGTCAATCACTTCAAGTATCTCAGTCATATAGTTTCTCTAGAATTTAAGGGATTTTGCTTGAAACTTTTTTAAATGTGGACATTTATTCTAGAACTTAGTTGAATGCCTTTGCACTCATATTGATTGATAAGTTGGTTAAGAAAAAGATACATGGAAAAGCAGATTCCCATGCTACTCAGTTAGTCATCAATTTTTTTTTCAAAAAAATTTTTAAATACTTCAAGGAGGGAGGTAAAGTACAATCTACAAACTGAGTACATTTGAGCATCAGTGTAAAAACCTCAATGCCAAGGCACTATTGAGTTTGCTTCCAGTGTTTGAACTAAATGTGCTTCCAAATTAAGCTGAAACAACTGCAAAAGTCAAATTTTTGCTCCCTTCAATAATACATTGTCACTAAAATAAGGGAGAGACTGTGTCAACCTCATAGGATTTTCTTTAAAATCTCTACGTAGATTACTGTTCTCACTTTTATGTTTCATCTTTCCCCTTAATTAGTTTTTATGGATTATTATATATATTTCAATGGGAAATTTGCCTCAAGTTCTGATAACTGGCTAAATAATCAATGCCTTGGATATCAAAGAAAGTTTTTGTTTTGTTTTGTTTTTGAGGAGTAAGAAATCTCTTTCTCCTGGAATGACCTTTTTTTTTTTTTTTTTTTTTTTTTTACCATCAGCAGTATATTTCAAAGAAAGTTTTACTGAAACTTCTGTGCTGAGAAAGATGTATGCATATTTTCTCTAAACGCCAAACATGATCTCCTGATTATGGCCGTAACAAATCACGCTAATATATGATAACATAAAGTAAAAAATAAGATCTAATTTATTTTGAGATCAGCAGTCACTAGTCAATCAACCTTATTTAGTGCCAATAGGACTAATAATGTGATCTATAATTTGTGGTGGGAGATACTAATAATGTTATTTTTAATAGTGAGAGAAGAATACTAAACATTTTATTCTCATAAAGAAAACGTCAATGAAAGATATGATAATATAAGAGGTTAACTAAGAATGGTTACTTCACTTTTCCTTTGGCATTAAAAGTACCAAAACATAGGGAAGTGAGAGAGAGCAGAGAGAGAGAGAGATCTAGCTATAATGATATAATGGACTATTAGCACAGGAATAGTGAAAAGAATAGAGGATTTGGAGTTAGAAGACATGACACTGACTTCCTGTGCACAGATATTTGGGAAGGTTGCTTGTTGTCTTGGAATATCCATTTCTTAGACTTTTATTTTTTCTACGCTTCTGTCTTACCCCTCACCACATAATTTATAGTCTCAGTTCTGTTTTGGAGATGAGTTCCAGGTTCCATCTTAAAAGGGCAATAGTAAGTCCTTACTGTCCAGCTGGAGTCCCTGGGTGGTGCAAGTGAATAACACACTCAGCTACTAACAGAAAAATTGACCGTTTGAATCCATCCAGAGGTGCATTGAAAGAAAGGTCTAGCAATCTACTTCCGAGAAATCAGCCATTGAAAACACTATGGAACACAGTTCTACTCTAACACACGGGGTTACCACAGATCAGAATTGACTCAACAGTAACTTTTTTTTTTAAACTTACTGTGCAACCAGGAGTAGAAAACAAACAAACCAGTTGCTGTGCAATGGATTCTGAATCATGGCAACCCTAGAACTGAACTTCATAGAGTTTTCAAGGCTGTAACATTTTTGAAGAAGATAGCCAGGCTTTTCTTCTAAGGAGCCTCTGGGTTGCTTCAAACCACCAATCTTTCAGTTAGCAGTTCAGTGCTTAACCATTTGTGCCTCCCAGGAACATTTAGGAGTAGGCTTAAGCTTCTCAAATTCTTAAAGGAGGAACCTCTACAATAGAATCAACTTTTCTCTTACCATATTGACTGCATTTCCATAACAGAACTTCCATAGGATATTATGCTAACAAAGTATCTGTTGCTTTTATTTTCCTGTCACAGACAAGGAAGATAAGGGAAAAACAATGCGGGGATGGAGGGGTACAGAAAACCCACTGTGCAACATGAGCTAATTTCACGGGAATTGCAACTCTGCAGAGTTCTTTAAAATAATTCTTCTCAAATTTTAGTGTGAATAGGCATCTTCTAAGGATCTTGTTAAAACCAAAACCAAACTCATTGCCATCGAGTCAATTACAACTCTTAGCGACCCTATAGGACAGAGTAGAACTGCCACATAGGGTTTCCAGGGAGTGGTTGGTGGATTCAAACAGCAAACCTTTTGGTTAGCAGCCAAGCTCTTAACCACTGTGCTACCAGGTTTCCAAAGAAGAATGGAGTCTCTGAGTGGTGCAAATGGTTAAGAGTTCAGCTACTAACCAAAAGTTGGTGGTTCAAGTCCACCCAGAAATTCCTTGGAGAAAGGTATGACGATCTACTTCCAAAAGATCATAGCCACTGAAAACCCTGTGAAGCGCAGTTCTACTCTGCTACACCTGGGGTTGCCATGAGTTGAAATTGACTTGGTGGTAAACAAGAATATTTTCATTTGCACCCCTGCCTTATAATCCCCTGGAAGCAACATTATGCAAAGGA
The DNA here is from genome assembly GCA_030035585.1 of Dugong dugon. NCBI lineage: Eukaryota > Metazoa > Chordata > Mammalia > Sirenia > Dugongidae > Dugong > Dugong dugon. The sequence goes on from CM057462.1 coordinate 100,367,676, forward strand.
AAGAACAAGGTGATTTGGAGTTAGGTAGACCTGGATTTGAATTCTGGTTTCACTATTTAAGTGACATTTGGTAGGACATTTTTTTTTTTTTTTTTTACTGTGCTTTAGGTGAAGGTTTACAGAGCAAATTAGCTTCTCATTAAACAATTAATACACATATTGTTTTGTGACATTCGTTGCCAACCCTGAGACATGTCAACACTCTTCCCTTGTTGATCTTAGAGTCCCCATTTCCTTTTGTGCAGTTTTCCTGTCCCATGCTGCCTTCTTGTCCTTGCCTCTGGGCTGGTGTGACCATTTAGTCTCGTATACATTGTTGAGCTACATGTATTACTGTTTGTTTTATGGGCCTGTCTAATCTTTGTCTGAAGGGTGAACCACAGGAATGACTTCAGTACTGGGTTAAAAGGGTGTCCAGGGGTCATTCTCTCGGGGTTTCTCGAGTCTGTGTCAGACCAGTAAGTGTGGTCTTTTTTTGTGAGTTAGAATTTTGTTCTACATTTTTCTCCAGCTCTGTCCAGAACCCTGTATTGTTATCCCTGTTAGAGAAGTCAGTGGTGGTAGCTGGGCGCCATCTACTTGTGCCAGACTCAGTCTGGTGGAGGCTGAGGCAGTTGTGGTTCATTAGTCCTTTGGACTAATCTGTCCCTTGTATCTTTGGTTTTCTTCGTTCCCCCTTGCTCCTGACGGGGTGGAACCAGTAGATGGATCTTAGATGGCTGCTCACAAGCTTTTAAGAACCCAGAAGCTACTCATCAAAGTAGGATATGGAACATTTCCCTTATAAACTATGTTATTGAGCAAGACATTTTAGAAAACGTATATCATCATATATAACCGCTCTAAATTTCAGTATCATCATCTGGAATATAGGAATGATCATATCTGTATTATAGGATTGCTACAAGCATTAAATGAATTTCTTTTTCTTGCAAAGTGCTTTTGCATGCGACCTAGTCTCCTCTCTTTTGCTTTCTCTTCTCATTTCAAATTCTTCAAAATAACATATGAACTCAAATTATATTTCAAACTTCATTTGCTTCTGTTCTTGGCAATAGAAACCATCTCCATCCACACAGATTACCGTCTACATTAACATGATTTTACTTTTCAGCCTCTTCATTAACCTGACATTAGTATTCTAAGAAATCCTTGCCCAGGAAGATAAACTTGCAAATAACTATTGTTTATTTCACGAATCTTCTGATTTATCTGAACAATCAGTTTGTTCTCATTAGGTAAATAGCTTCTTAGAACAATAAAACATACAGCTGGGCTCATCAAATGATCGTTTATTCTTCAGAGAACTTCTTGAAAGTTCATCCGTTATCGTGTCCATTAATCCTAGAGTATTATACTATGAAACTTTGTACACTACCCATCAGACCACCACACTGAAAGATATGCTGTAGACTCCAAAATCTTAGAAAAGCTACATTTGACTTCCCCCTTCCAAGAAGCTAAAACTCTGTCAAGGTAGAGAGTATCCTCCTTTATTGAAGTAAGGGGTAAACTTATTTTTGCTTGATCAGACAGGTTATTTTGGTGGTCTCTTAAGTGAGCTGGTGGTCTACAATCTCTTCCATGAAAACTATTATTCAGAAAAGCATCCCTGATTGTTATATTCTGAAGCTATCACGTTTTTAAAAATATTTTGTGTGCTTTTACACAATTTCCTTTTCCTGGATGTCATCTCCTTGTCTTTTATTTAACCTTCAATACTCAGACTAAATGTTTCTTCTATGAAGAGTTTATAGAAACACTTCAACTAGCAACACAGACCATTCACACTCTTGTCCTCCCATAGAGTCTGTATTATCATATTGTTTTCTGATTGGTTAGTTACACATTTTTATTTCCCAAAAGATAGTTTGTTCCTTGAATGTAAGGACTATACCTTATCCACCTCTATAATCAGTACCTTGAAGAATAAAAGAAGCTTACTAGTTGATTAATAAATACTTGTTGAATGTTGAGTGGGGGCAGTCGTGTTTTAGTGGGAGAATTCTTGCTTTCCATGAGGGAGTCCAGGTTTCATTCTCCGTTAATGCACCTCATGTGCAGCCACCATCTCTCTGTCAGTGAAGGTTTGCATGTTGCTACGATGCTGAACAGGTTTCAGTGGAGCTTGAAGACTAATACAAAGTGGGAAGAAAGACCTGGAGATCTTCTTCTGAAGTTCAGCCAGTGAAAACCCTATAGATCACAATGGTCCAATCCTTGACCAATCATAGGGATGGCACAGGACCAGGAAGTGGATTATTCCATTGTGCACGAGGTCACCGTGAGTTGGGGGCCGACTCAACAGCAGCTAACAACAACACAACAGCATTGACTATTGAACAAAAAATATTTAGCCTAGCTATTTAGAGACGGAAAGGGGATAAAGAAACGTTTTGTCAGGAGGAACTTGGGCTTGTACTCATAAGGATTTCCTCTGCATCCTCTACTGTATTTCCCTTTGTTCTAGAAAATACTAAGAAATGTTGAGCTCTGAAACAGTAGCTCTCTGAGCCAACTAAATAGGATCCTGTTGATGTTTCAACTCTGTCAAAAAAATAGCTTCTCATTTTCCTTCCATCTAGTAATTACAGATGACAACTGACAGCATACAGCTATCCCAGCCCTTTCTATCTGGGTACAGATGGCCATTTTTCCTTCTTCAGGAAAATTTTACCTTCTCTGGTATCAGTCTGGATATAAATATCATCAGTTTCATGACATGAAATAAAATGTGAGCATTTTGTTTAGTTCAATCAGGGCTGGTAGAAGGACTAAGTTTTACAGTTTTATGAAATTCATGACACATTCATGGTTGATAAAGTGAAGTGACTTAGTTTACTATGTCACAAAATTATATGCTTCGTATATGGGTTTCTGATAATCTTGGATCATTTGGAGGAAAAATTATTAAATACATACATTCAATATTCAGTAACAAATCTCAGCTATTTTCATATCTCTCTGGTTATCATCTGAAAACAAACAAAAACCTTTTATTATAACATAAGCTGGTCAGCACTCTGACTGCTCTGTATACCATTTGTTTCATACCATAATAACAATAAGCATTATAATATATTTGAGTAAAGTCTTAATGATCCTATTTTCTGTGTGCATTTTGTTAATAATATTTTTCAGGAATGTGGGCAATAATCATAATAGTTCATTATAAGTTTCTTACAATTTTTGGCTTTGACATGTATGACCCGCTAATCTGTAAACAATCCTGTGAGACAGTAATGCACTCTTTTTGCCAAAGGGGAACAGAGGCTCAACAAGAAGGAGCGACTTTCCATAGGTCACACAGTTGGTGAACGGCAGAGCTGATGCCAGAACTCATAACTCTTGTCTCCCAGAGAACAGTGCTGTTTGTTCTACAATACCCAGATCCCTTTAATATACTTAAAAATAATTGCAGAAGAGATGCTACAGACCCTTCATGTAGAATCTGATCAATGTTCATTTTGAGAAAAGTGAACTAATACAGCATTAATTTTGATTATATTCTTAATTTGAGAACAGTAATCATGAAAAGAAATTAAAAGATTGAGTTCAGAATCAATTTTCTTGTATTTGTAGCAACCACTGAAATTTCAGGAAACTTAAAGAAAGACTTTTTTTAGAGGCTGACTTTTCTCATGTTAGAGTATCAAAGACAATCTCAGTATTGAGTGCAATGTTAATCATACAGGGCTTAAAATCAGACCTTTTGTTATGGATGTTCCTGCACTTTGCAAACTGAGTTTCAATACACCTGAGGCATAACACAAATAATTAATGATATACATCAGTAGTTTTCAAGCACTAGCCTGTGCCAGGCACTATGCTGGATACTTGTTTACATACTTTTTCAGTTAAAATTTATAACAATTCTACATCTATTTTGTATTGTGAAAACAGGCTCACTGGAGTAAAGAAACTTGCCCAAATTCACACAGATGTTAGGTGATGGAATCAGGATTTGAACTCATGTCTGTCTGATTCTAAAGTTCCTTGTGCTCTAATATGCTGCTTTTCTCTCATCACATTTTGGTGACTTAGAGGTAGGGAGGAACACATGGGGGACTACTGATGGAGTGAAGAGAGGAATCGTGGAGAGAACTGAGTTTGTAGGAAAAGAGAGACTATGGGAAATGTGGGAATTACATTGGAAAAGAAGTCAAGAAAATATGGCTTCTGGTCCAGGCTCTGGTATTAACTAGCAGGACTTTGGGGGTATTACATCACTACCCTGTCATTTATTTTTCTTGCCTGTAAAATGTTGAAGTTAGACTTGAGTAGTAGTTTTCTAGACAGGTTCCGATGAGTTCCAGAGATCCAAAGGTGACGTGGGTTCTAGGAAGACTCTGCAACAAAAAGTGGAGTTCACCTATGTATAAAAATCATACATACATGTCTATATAAAATATATTTTTGCATCAATTTGACAAACTTTTATTGACATTTTCTATGTGTTATTAATTTACCAGATGCATGGTAAATTAGGTACACAGTTGTGGTGAGAGGGGAAACCAAGACACAGCCCAGATTCCTCATAGAGATCATTGTCTGTATGAGGCAAATTATTGCAGTAATAACCACATAGCTACAAACTGTGACAAGTGCTAGTATTACAAGTTCAGGATGCTCTGAGAAACTATTCCCAGTGACCTACTATAGATTAATGTTTCTCTGAGGAAGTAACATTTAAATGAAAACCTGAAGAATGACCAGGAGGTGATCATGGGAAGAATGAGAGAAGAATATTTTAGGCAGGCAGACATTTGCAAAACTTAGTGAGAAAGAGCTTGGCTTGTCAGAAAAACTTTACATATCAGACCCACTTTATGCATCCAAGAGATTCACTGGGTCCTACCTGCCCTTCATCCCACTCATTCTTGGCAGCCATCTTGATAAAAAAGCAAAAACAAACAAAAACCTAGAAGTAATTCAATTGTCAATTGATAATAGAAAGCATAAATACATTGCTATATAGTCATACATTGGACTACAGTAGTTAAAAAAATGAACAAAGGCTGACTCCTACAATGTTGAATGAAAAGCAGATGTTATTTTGTGGAAGATTTTGTATAGTATGAGTCCATTCATATGAATTTCAAAAACTTGGAAAAATAAACAATGTATTATTTGAGATATAAATATATGTGGCAAAATGCTAAAGAAAAGCAAGGAAATGATAAACACAAAGTTCAGGATAGGATTTACTTCTCAGAGGAAAAGATGTACTATAGCACATAAGGGTTTAAAAGGTGATGGATATATTCTTTTTCTTAAACTGGGTGCCGAGTATACAGATGTTCATTTCATCTTTATTCTTTAAAAGATTATAGATGTTCTTTGAATCTACTTAATAATATTTAACAAAAATAATATACTGATCAGACTTCCAGCAATATGGCGCTCTAGGTAGAAACACCACACAGTCCCTCCACAGCAAAGATACGAAAAACTAAGCCAAACAGAGAAAACAGCAATCCTGAAATCCTAAACATCAAATAAAGAGATAAAGAACTCAGCCAAGCACCACATGGAATAAGAAACTGACAGAAAACAGAGAGCAAGGAGAAATACATGGAGAGGCCCCCTATCAGCTAATGCAGCATGATCCGCCATCTTGGATTCCTATCAGAGACCAGCAAATAAAGGGTATGAGAAAGCAGCTTCACGGAGCTTCCAGCAGGGGACAGAACAACCGGTAACTGGCGATATACACTTTCCCACCCCCAACCCTTCTTCTCCCCCACTTGGCCTCTTCTGCTTCCCACAGTCACAGTCTCTTGGCCAGGAAGCACTGGCTGCTTGGATTCCACCCACCCGCACTGGCTGACTCCCTGAGTGCCATTTGTTGGCTGCTGGTGTTGCTTTTTTCCAATTCTTCTGATTTTTTTTCCTTACCTCTCACCACCTCCCCCTCCTTTTGCTCAAATACCTGGCTCTGTGTGCCATCTTTTCTTCTTCCTGAGGGGCTGTGGAGCTCCGTTTGTGTGTGGAACTGCTTCCTGGTCTGTGCTGCCATGCTAGTGGGATCCTGGTGCTTTCATTTGTTTGTTTCTTTTCAACTGTTTGTTTGTTTTCTTTTTCTTTTCTCAAGTTGGGAGCCTGTTCTGGCTGGGCAGTGCTGTGTGGCTTGGGACCTACCCCCTCAGCCTGCGCAGACACACAGAGGGATCCCTGAGCGCATTTCTTTTCTCGTGGTTTTTTTCTTCTTCTATTTTTTCTGTTATTTTTTGGGGGGATATTCTTTTTTTTTTTTTTTATTTGTTTTCTTTTCTTTTCCCTTTTTGTCTCTCTTCATTATTCAGTTTCTCATCTCTCTATACCATCTTTCTCTTCCTGTACCCTGGATATCTGGCACTGAATACCTCTGCACCTCCTAGCCAGGCTGTACTTCAACATCTGGGAACAACTTCCCCAGACCTTGTAACCGCACCAGTGGGATTCCTGGGAGCTTTGCTGTTCTTTTTCTTATTTATTAATTATTTTTTTCTTCTTCTTCTTCCTCTTTTTGTTTTTCTCCATTTCATAGTCTCTCATCTCTCCACTCCAACAGCAAGCTCCCTTAACACTCTTTTTTGTTTGTTTGTATGTTTTTGGCTCCTGTTCCTCTCTTCTCTCTCCCATACCCATCTTAGCTCCACACATCACAACCTGCCCCCTGTGCCCCCTAAGCACTGTGCACTTAACATCGCAACAACAAGCAGCACTGGCACAGTCTACCGGAACCTGCCCTGCACTGATAACCAACCCTCCCTGGTGGCTGTAGTAAGTGCCACAAACAACTCATCCCAGCAACACCCCTTCAGCTAGACCTGCCCTGCTGTACCATAGCTGAGCGACTGACCCTGCCAATTGGAGAAAGAGGTGAAAAGTATCATGCCCACAGATGAGCAAATAACAAAGAACACACAGCCCGCCTGCTCAGACATAGCCAAACTTAGAAAAAAAAAAGATGAAACAAACAAATCTACTATCAATAAACAAGGAAAATGACTACTGAATGTCCCGAAGATGGCAGACAATATCAAAACATTTACAAAACCAGGACAGGATGGTTCACTAGGTGTCCAAAATAAAACACCAGATGATTTTCCAGTAGAAGAAAAGGCACTAGAACTACCTGATAGGGAATTCAAATCTCTAATACTCAAAATTATCCAAGAGTTGAAGCAAAAAGCAGACAACCTGAGGAAAAAATAGACAAATTCATGGAAAAGGCAGACAAATTACCGGAAAATACAGACAAAAAAAAATGGAAGAATTCAGGAAAAAAATGCAGGAACAAAATGCCAAAATAAATTCAGAACTAGAAATTACACAAAATCAATTAGAAATCCAAAAGATAAACAACAAGATTTCAGAAATGGACCATGTTATAGAAGGGCTGAGGAGCAGATCTGAAACAATGGAAGACAGGATCAGCAGAATTGAAGATAAACACTTGGATACAACTCTGTTTGAGGAAAAATTATAAAAAAGAACAAAGAAAAATGAAGAGATCTTGAGAATTATGTGGGATATAATCAAAAGCAAAAATCTGCAAGTGATTGGAGTTCCAGAACAGAGAGAGAAAACAGAAGACACAGAGAGGATCATTGAAGAACTGCTGACAGAAGACTTCCCCAATATCATGAAAGATGAAAAGCTGACCATCCAAAAAGCTCAGCAAACCCCATATAGGATAGACCCTAAAAGAAAATCACCAAGGCATATCATAATCACACTCACTAAAACCAAAGACAAACAAAGAATCCTGAGAGCAGCTCAAGAAAAACAAAAAGTCACATACAGAGGAGAAACAATAAGACTAAGCTCTGATTATTCATCAGAAACCATTCAGACAAGAAGGCAATGGGAAGACATATATAAAACCTTGAAAGAATAAATTGCCAGCCAAGAATAATATATCCTGAAAAACTCTCATTCTAATATGATGGTGAAATTAGATGATTTCCTGATAAACAAAAATTAAGGGACTATGTAAAAACCTAACTAAACTTACGAGACTTATTAAAGGAAGTCCTTCAATCTGAGAACAAACAATATCAGACCACAGGCTGAATACAGTACACAGGATTGTACTAGCCAGATACCAACCTAGGAAATGAACTCTTAAGGACTATGCAAAACCAAAAGAATGACAAAAGGGAACCAGAGAGGTTAATCTGTAAATGACAACAGCATCAGAACAATAAAAAAGGGAATAAATGGTGTAGATATAGAACCTTCTAATGAAGAGGAAGTCAAGCGATACCAAGTAATAACAGACCGGTTAAAATCTAAGAAGATAAGGGTAAATTTCAAGGTAACCACACAGAAAGTTAACAAACCTACTCATCAAAATAAAGGAGAAAACCATAAAGTCTCAGTAAAAACAAAAACTAAATAAATGAAAAAAAATCCACAAATGAAAGGAACTCAGCACAGGAGAATAAGAGGAGCAAAAATGGAGGACATTAGGCTGAGTGAAATAAGTCAATCACAAAAGAACAAATATTGTATGTGACCTCTACTGTATAATTCATGTAAAAGTTCACACACAAAAAGAAACAATCTTTGTTGGTTATGAGGGATGGAAGGAGTGAGGGAGAACTAAATAGATAAGTGGTAACGTTGGTGAAGGGTAAGACAGTACACATTACTGGGGAAGCCAGCACAACTTGTACAAGGAAAGGTCATGGAAGCTCCATAGACACTTCCAAACTCCCTGAGGGACTGAATTACTGGGCAGAGGGCTGTGGGGACAATGGTCTCAGGGAACATCTAGCTCAATTGGCATAACACAGTTTATAAAGATAATGTTCTACATTCTACCTTGGTGAGTAGCGTCTGGGGTCTTCAAGGCCTGTGAGCAGCCATCTAAGATACTCCACTGGTCTCACCCCTTTGGGAGCAAGGGAGAATGAAGAGAACAAGACACAAGGAAAAGATTAGTACAGAGGACTAATGGACCACAGCTACCACGGCCTCCACAAGACTGAGTCCAGTACAGCTAGATGGTGCCCAGCTACCACCACTGACTGCTCTGACTGGGATCACAATAGAGGGTCCTGGACAGGGCTAGAAAAGGATGTAGAACAGAATTCTAACTCACAAAAAAAGACCAGATTTACTGGCCTGACAGACTGGAGAAACCCTGAGAGTATGGCCCCTGGACACCCTTTCAGCTCAGTTGTGAAGCCCCTCCTGAAATTCACTGTTCAGCCAGTAATTGGACAGCCTCATAAAACAAAACAGGACTAATGAGGCACAGCAGTCCAGGAAAAAGGACTGGAAGGCAGGAGGGGACAGAAAAGCTGGTAATAGGGAATCCAAGATTGAGAAGGGACAGTGTTGACATGTCATGGGGTTGTTAACCATTGTCATAGGGCAATATGTGTACCAACTGTTTAATGAGAAACAGTTTGTTCTGCAAACCTTCATCTAAGACACAAAAAAAATAAAATAAAATGAAAGAATTATCTATGTGAGATCAAATTGACAACAGCAACTCAAAAGGTTTGATGGGAAGCCTAGGGGGCAGTGAGTTGAAGATAATGGTGATGGAATAATTTGGAAAAGGATAGTGAGAATAGCAGCACAACTGGAAGAATGTAATCTATGTCACTGAATTGTACATGTAGAAACTCTCAGAATGGTGTAACTTTGGCTATGTATATTTTCACCAAAGAAAAGGTCCTCAAGGCCAAGAAGGGAGAGTGTTGATATGTCATGGGGTTATTAACCAGTGTCATAAAACAAGATGTATACTGACTGTTTAATGAGAAACTATTTGTTCTGTAAACCTTCATCTAAAGTACAATAAAAAAATTAAAAAAAAAGAAAATAATATACTGATCAATTAAAATATGTGTAAAAATGTTCAATGTAATGGTAAGAAAAGAAATGCAAATTAAATATGATATAATTTTAACTTCCATTAACACATATTAAAAAATTATTAAAATTTTTGAAAGAGTGGTTGAAAATAAATGTGACTTTTTACACTGTTGATGGGAAAGTAAGTCAATCAAACTTTTTGGGAAACCAGTTTAAGAATATCCTTTGACTCAGAGAGTCTACTTTAAGAAAATTATCCAAACAAATAAATCAGAGCTGCACATAAAAATTTATAAATAAAGACGTTCAGAATAGCAGCAAGATAGTGGCAGCAACTGAATATCTAACAATAGGGAATTACATAAACTACAATATATCCATACAGTGGACTTTCATGTATACATTAAAAATAATGCTTGTACCAAAAACAGCCCCTGAAGTCTTCTTAAAACCAAACAATAGTTTAGCTAAACTAGTTTAAAAATGTCTGCCTTTAACATTACTCTCTTTTAAGAACTATCTGTATGGAATCAAAGCGACAATAGAACTCAAAAGATTAGACTGGGACCTTAGGAGGCAGTGAGTTTATGTTAATGGGGGAGGAACAACTCATAAGAGGATAAGAATAGTTGTACAATGCAAGGAATGTAATGAATGTCACTGAATTGTACATGAATTCATATATGTTTTGCTGTGTATATTCTCAACAACAACAAAAAAATTAAAAAATGTTTTTAAAACATATTTAATTACATGGAAAGAGATGCACTATAGATGTTTACATCAAAATATAGGTTACAAACCTGTATACAGTATTTTTACACAAATAACATGCACCTCCGACATTTGTTTGCCAACCGCACCCTCCCCCTGTGAGATATTTTCTTAAGCACCGCTATGGCAATTTTTTTACATGTTGCTGTAGAGGAAAAAAAAATTAGTATAGCATGCCTATGAAAATACTTTGTGGGGTGAGGGAGTCATTGGCAAAAAAAAAGTAGAAGGTGTGGGTTACTTGCGTAAAAAATATGGTAAGTCTGTTTTTTAATGTGTAGAAAGGTCTTTTCCCACACATCTTCATTTCTTCCTTATGGTTTTCTCTTCTACTATCTTATCAAAGAACCCCTTCCTGATGAGGCAATATATCACACTCCCTATCCTTGCCATCCCCCTATGCGTCTGTCGGATTGTCCTACTGTGGAGGCTTGCATGTTGCTGTGATGCTGGAATCTATACTACTGGTATTCACATACCAGCAGGATAGCCCATGGCAGACAGGTTTAAACTGAGCTTCCAGACTAAGACAGACTAGGAAGAAGGACCTGGCAGACTACTTCTGAAAAGAGTTAGCCAGTGAAAACCTTATGAATAGCAGCGGAACACTGTCTGATAGGGAAGTTGAGCCCCTCATGTTGGATGGCACTCAAAATAGAGTCGACCTTAATAACGTGAATGGAGTTAAGCTTTCAAGACTTTCATTTGCTGATGTGGCATGACTCAAAATGAGAAGAAATAGCTGCAAACATCCATTAATAACCAGAACATGGAATGTATGAAGAATGAATATAGGAAAATTGGAAATTGTCAAAAATGAAATAGAATGCATAAACATAAATATCCTAGGCATTAGTGAGCTAAAATGAACAGTTCTGACCATTTTAAATCAGGCAATCATATGGTCTGCTATGCCAGGAATGACAAATTGAAGAGGAATGGCATTGCATTCATTGTTGAAAAGAACATTTCAAGATCTATCCTGAAATGCAAAGCTATTAGTGATAGGATATCCATACGCCTACAAGGAAGACCAGTTAATAGGACTGTTATTCAAAGTTATGCACCAACCACTAAATCCAAAGATGAAGAAATTGAAGATTTTAACCAACTTCTGCAGTCTGAAATTGATTGAACATGCAATTGGAATGCATTGATAATTACTGGTGATTGGAATGGGAAAGTTGGAGACAAAGAAGAAGGATTGGTAGTGGGAAAATATGGCTTCGGTCATAGAAATGATGCTGGAGATCACATGATAGAATTTTGCAAGACCAACGACTTCTTCACTGCAAATACCTTTTTTCACTCAACTTAAACGGCTGCTATACAAGTGTACCTCAACAGACAGAATACACAGGAATCAAATCAGCTACGTTGTGGAAAGAGATGATGGAAAAGCTCAATATCATCAGTCAGAACAAAGCCAGGGGCCGACTGTGAAACAGACCATCAATTGCTCATATGCAAGTTCAGGTTGAGACTGAAGAAAATTAGAACAAGTTCACAAGAGCCAAAATACAACCTTGAGCATATCCCATCTGAATTTAGAGACCATCTCAAGAATAGATTTGATGTGTTGAACAGTCATGACCGAATGCCAGACGTGTTGTGGAAAGACACCAAGAACATTATACACGAAGAAAGCAAAAGGTCATTAAAGAGACAGGAAAGAAAGAAAAGACCAAAATGGACGTCAGAAGAGATTCTGAAATTTGCTCTTGAACGAGGAGTAGCTAAAGCAAAAGGAAGAAATGATGAAGTAAAAGAACTGAACAGAAGATTTCAAAGGGCAGCTAGAGAAGACAAAGTAAAGTATTATAATGACCAGTGCAAAGGCCTGGAGGCAGAAAGCCAAAAGGGAAGAACATGCTTGACATTTCTTAAGCTGAAAGAACAGAAGAAAAAATTCAAGCCTCAAGTTGCAATATTGAAGGTTTCTACGGGGAAATACTAAACGACACAGGAAGCATCAAAAGAAGATGGAAGGAATACACAGAGTCCCTGTACCAAAAAGAATTGGTCAACATTCAACCATTTCAGGAGGTAGCATATGATCAGGAACCGATGGTACTGAAGAAAGAAGTCCAAGCTGCACTGAAGGCTTTGGCAAAAAACAAGGCTCCAGAAATTGATGGAATACCAACTGAGATGTTTCAACAAATGGATGCAGCACTGGAAGTGCTCACTTGTCTATGCCAAGAAATTTGGAAGACAGCTACCTGGCCAACCGACTGGAAGAGATCCATATTTATGCCTATTCCCAAGAATAGTGAACCAAACAAATGCAGAAATTATCAAAAACATCATTAATATCACACCCAAGTAAAATTTTGCTAAAGATCATTCAAAAGTGGCTGCAGCAATATATTGACAGAGAACTGCCAGAAATTCAAGCAGAATTCAGAAGAGTACATGGAACCAGGGATACTATTGCTGATGTCTGATGGATCCTGGCTGAAAGCAGAGAATACCAGAAAGATGTTTATCTGTGTTTTATTGACTATGCAAAGGCATTCAACTGTGTGGATTATAACAAATTATGGATAACATTGCAAAGAATGGGAATTCCAGAACACTTAATTGTGCTCATGAAGAACCTGTACGTAGATCAAGAGGCAGTTATTCAGACAGAATAAGGGGATACTGCGTCGTTTAAAGTCAGGAAAGGTGTGCGTCAGGATTTTGTCCTTTTACCATACCTATTCAATCTGTATGCTGAACAAATAAACTGAGAGGCTTGACTATATGAAGAAGAAAGGGGCATCCAGACTGGAGGAAGACACATTGCATTGGGAAAATCTGCAAAAGACCGCTTTAAAGTGCTGAAAAGCAAAGATGTCACCTTGAAGACTTAGATGCGCCTGACCCAAGCCGTGGTATTTTCAGTCACCTCATATGTATGGGAAAGCTGGATGATGAATAAGAAGAACAAAGAATTGACAGCTTTGAGTTGTGGTGTTGGCAAAAAGTATTGAATAGACCATGGACTGCCAAAAGAAAGAACAAATCTGTCTTGGAAGAAGTACAACCAGAATGCTCCTTAGAAGCAAGGATGGTGAGGCTGCATCTCTCATACTTTGGACATGTTATCAGGAGGGATCAGTCCCTGGAGAAGGACATCATGCTTGGTAAAGGAGAGGGCCAGTGAAAAAGAGTTAGACCCTCAGTGAGATGGACTGACCCAGCAGCTGTAACAACGGGCTCAAGCTTAACAATGATTGTGAGGATGGTGCAGGACTGGGCAGTGTTTCATTCTGTTGTACATAAGGTCGCAATGAGTTGGAACTGACTTGACGGCACCTAACAGCAACAACAACATCCTTGCCATCAGGCCTCATCTCCCTTTCTAAGCTCCATTTTGCCTCATTGCACTTTTCACCAACTGACATACTACACATTTGTTTTTTATCTATCTGCCCGTGTTAAGGATTGAATTTTATCCCTAAAAAATATATGTCAGCTTGGCTAGGCCATGATTCCCAGTATTGTGAGGCATGATTCCCAGTATTGTGAGGTTGTCTACCATTTTGTAATCTGATGATTATCCTATGTGTTGTAAATCCTAACCTCTATTATGGTAATGCAGCAGGATTAGAGGCAGTTATGTTAATAAGGCAGGACTCAATCTACAGGATTAGGCTGTATCTTGGGTCCCTGTGCTGAGAAGCTCCTAGATCAAGGGAAGATTGATGACCGGGACCTTCCCCCAGAACCAACAGAGAGAGAAAGCCTTCCCTGGGAGCTGGCACATGAATTTAGACTTCTATCCACTTGTATTTATGTTATAGCAGCATTAGATAACTAAGACACCCTCAACTTAAATGTAGGTTTCATGAAAACAAAACTTTGTTTTGTTGACTGCTGTCTCCTACTGTCTCAAGGACTATTAGACATACAGTAGGTGCTCAGTAAATAATCTATGATAAAGTAAACAAATAAATACATATGAGTATATTTATATTTATGTATATAAAAGGAGAAGGGCTTAAGGGTAATTTTATAAAAGATTATCTTTTCTGTAATTTTCAAAATATTTTGCAATGAGTATTAATTGCTTTAGGAATCAGAAACAGAAAAAAATAATTTTTTTGATCTCATTTACTTTGAACTAAAATATGTCCTGAGAGCCATATCAAATCAAATGCCTTACTATTTCCATATAAAAGACATTATACTTTATTAAATAACAATTATCCCCAACCCTAACATCCCCCATCCCACTATGTTCTTACCACCATTTCTTGTATGGCTAAAATTCAAGTCTCTTCATCACGTTTGCTTTCATTAATCTCTTTCCTTTCTATGGTGAGCCAAAAGTCACAAATCAACGGTTCTCTAATCTTAATAGAAAGATAAAAAACATAGATTAACTTAGTTATTTTCACTTCAAATAGAAACATATTGTCTTAGTCATCTAGTGCTGCTATAACAGAAATACCACAAGTGGATGGTTTTAATGAAGAAAAGTTTACTTCCTCACGGTCAAAGTAGGCTAAAAGTCCAAATTCAGGGCGTCAGCTCCCGGGGAAGGCTTTTTCTGTCTGTCAGCCTTCTTCTCCTCGGTGTTCCCCAGACTAGGAGCTTCTCTGCACAGGGACCCTGGTCCAAAGGACGTGCTCTTCTCCCAGCATTGCTTTCTTGATGGTATGAGGTACCCAACTCTCTACTTGCTTCCCTTTCCTTTTATCTCTTGAGACATCAAAGGTGGTGCAGGCCACACCCCAGGAAAACTCCCTTTACATTAGATCAGGAATGTGACCTGGGTAAAGGTGGTGTTACAATCCCACCCTAATCCTCTTTAACATAAAATTACAATCACAAAATGGAAGCCAACCACACAATTCTGGGAATCAGGGCCCAGTCAAATTGATACACACATTTTTTGGGGGACAAAATTCAAACCATGACACACATTATTTTGTGTTATTGTGTACTCACTTTTGTCTTACCCCTTTTGTATACCAAAAAACCAAAATTGTTGCCTTCAAGTCGATTCCAACTCTTGGAGATCCCATACGTTACAAAGTAGAACTGCTCCACAGGTTTTTTTTTTGGTTGTAATCTTTACAGAAGGAGACCTGGTAGTGTAGTGGTTTACAGCTCAGCTGCTAAAGGAAAAGTTGGTAGTTCGAACCCACTCTGTGAGAGATAGATGTGGCAGTCTGCCTCCATAAAGATAACAGCTTGGAAAGCCCATGGGGCAGTTCTACTCTCTCCTATAGAGTCGCTATGAATCGAGATCAACTCGACGGCACAAAACAACAACAACAAATCTTTACAGAAGGAGGTCACCAGGACTTGCTTACATTGCGCTGCTAAGTAGGTTTGAACCACCAACCTTTACATTGGTAGTTGAATGCAAACTATCTGTGTCACTCAGAGACCTTTATGAAGTAAATATTGCCCAATACAGAGTCATTATGAGAAAGAAAACTACATACCAATATCACATGTGAATACAGACTCAGAAATCTACATATACTTGTGAGCGTAGACAGAGAAATCTCAACAAAATACTAGCAAGTTGGATCCATCAACATATAGAAAAAGAAAATACATCATGACCAGATAATCTTTTTGTCCTGGATATGCATGACTTTCTAAAATTTAAAACTCAGTGTAACTGTTGCTTACTGGTTCATCTTTCAACTTTCGCATAATTTAGAGGCATCTCTTATAGAGTTGCTATCAGTTGTAATTGACTCGATGGCAGCAGGTTTGGTTTTGGTTCCTTATGAAAGAAAAACTAGCAAGTCTGAAATTTAGGTATTCTTAGGACTATTTGCTTAAGTTATGTATTTTTCAATGTTTCTGATTTTCTGTTATTCTCAAACCTTGGATTTAAAATAACCTAACTATTCAGGGATAAGCCAGTTAAGGAATGGAGCTCATTAGTTGCAATTGGTATTCAGTGTCACCATTGGGAATAAATAGATTCATCTGCTGTTGATATTTTGGCACTATATTGGCAATATCATTTGGTTTCTCTCTACCCATGTATAAATGAAAATATTGTTTTATATAATTTTGAAAAAATGTGTCTCCCATATACATTTTTTTCTAAATGCTTGTTGTTGTTGTTGTTAGGTGCCATCAAGTCAGTTACGACTCTTAGTGACCCTAGTACAACAGAATGAAACACTGCCTGGTTTCTGCACCATCCTCACAATCATTAGGCTTGAGCCATTTGTTGCAGCCGCTGTGTCAGTCCATCTCATTGAGGTCTACTTCTTTTTCACTGGCCCTCTACTTTACCAAGCATGACGTCCTTCTCCAGGAACTGATCGCTAGTGATAACATGTCCAAAGTATGAGAGATGTAGTCTCACCATCCTTGCTTCTAAGGCGCATTCTGGTTGTACTTCTCCCAAGACAGATTTGTTCTTTCTTTTGGCAGTCCACGGTCTATTCAATATTCTTCGCCAACACCACAATTCAAAGGCGTCAATTCTTCTTTGTTCTTCCTTATTCATCACCTAGCTTTCCCATACTTATGAGGCAATTGAAAACACCATGGCTTGGGTCAGGCGCACCTTTGTCTTCAAGGTGACATTTTTGCTTTTCAACACTTTAACGAGGTCTTTTGCAGCAGATTTGCCCAATGCAATGTGTCTTTTGATTTCTTGACTGCTGCTTCCATGGGTGTTGATTGGGGATCCAAGTAAAACGAAATCCTTTACAACTTCAATCTTTTCTCTGTTTATCATGTTGTTGACTATTGGTCCAGTTGTGAGGATTTTTGTTTTCTTTATGTTCAGTGTAATCCATAGTGAAGCCTATGGTCTTTGATCTTCGTCAGTAAGTGCTTCAAGTCCTCTTCCCTTTCAGCAAACAAGGCTGTGTCATCTGCATACAGCACGTTGTTAATGAGTCTTCCTCCAATCCTGATGCCCTGTTCTTCTTCATATAGTCAGCATCTTGAATTATTTGCCTAGTTTACAGATTGAATAGGTATGATGAAAGTATACATTCCTGACACACACCTTTCCTGACTTTAAACCACGCAGTACCCCCTTGTTCTGTTCGAACGACTGCCTCTTGATCTATGTACAGGTTCTTCATGAGCACAATTAAGTGTTCTGAAATTCCCATTCTTTGCAATGTTATCCATAATTTGTTATAATCCACACAGTTGAATGCCTTTGCATAGTCAATAAAACACAGATAAACATCTTTCTGGTATTCTCTGCTTTCAGCCAGGATCCATCAGACATCAGCAATAGTATCCCTGGTTCCATGTACTCTTCTGAATTCTGCTTGAATTTCTGGCAGTTCTCTGTCAATATATTGCTGCAGCCACTTTTGAATGATCTTTAGCAAAATTTTACTTGGGTGTGATATTGATGATATTGTTCGATAATTTCCACATTTGGTTGGATCACCTTTCTTGGGAATAGGCATAAATATGGATCTCTTACAGTCGGTTGGCCAGGTGGCTGTCTTCCAAATGTCTTGGCATAGATGAGTGAGTACTTCCAGTGCTGCATCCATTTGTTGAAACATCTCAACAGCTATTCTGTCAATTCCTGGAGCCTTGTTTTCTGCCAATGCCTTCAGTGTAGTTTGGACTTCTTCCTTCACTACCATCAGTTCCTGATCGTATGCCACACCCTGAGATGGTTGAATGTTGACCAATTCTTTTTGGTATAGTGACTATGTATTCCTTCCATCTTGTTTTGACGCTTCCTGCGTTGTTTAATATTTTCCCCATAGAATCCTTCAATATTGAAACTTGAGATTTGAATTTTTTCTTCTGTTCTTTCAGCTTGAGAAATGTTGAGCACATTCTTCCCTTTTGGTTTTCTACTTCCAGGTCTTTGCACATGTTGTTATAATACTTTGCTTTGTCTTCTCAAGCTGTCGTTTGTAGCCTATTAAGCTCTTACTCCGTCATTTCTTCCTTTTGCTTTAGCTACTCAAAGTTCAAGATCAAGTCGGAGTCTCTTCTAATATCCATTTTGGTCCTTTCTTTCTTTCCTGTCTTTTTAAGGAACTCTTGCTTTCCTCATATATAATGTCCTAGATGTCTTTCCACAACTTGCCTGGTCTTTGGTCATTAGTGTTCAGCATGTCATATCTATTCTTGAGATGGTCTCTAAATTCAGATGGGATATGCTCAAGGTCATACTTCGGCTCTTGCAGACTTGTTCTAATTTTCTTCAGTGTCAACTTGAACTTGCAAATGAGCAACTGATGGTCTGTTTCACAGTTGGCCCCTGGCTTTGTTTTGACTGATGATATTGAGCTTTTCCATGCTTAGCACCAAAAAAAGAAAAAAAAGTAGAATCATCGTAAGTTAAATCTAATGATGGACATGTGGTTAGGGATGGGAGATAGGACTTGTATATTCTGCCTGTAAAGCGGTTTATATCTCTGTAAAGGTTTATTCTGAGTTCTAGATCTATCTATCTACCTGTATGCTTAATATCTTTTCTTGGATGTCTCAAACATCACATACTCACATGTCCAACCTGAATTTATGGTCTCCTATCCCAAACCACTTTACCCCCTACCTTGGGTCCAGGAAAAATCGAGAAAAAGAAAGTGGCAAATAGAAACCACAATGTTAGTGTTCTACATAGGCAGGAACCCAGGCTGACAGAATCTCAGTATCTTGGAATTATGCCATCTGGAACATTGGTCTGTTTCTGCTGCCTAACAGGTGAAGAGAGTATGGAGAAAATCATCCCACGTCTTTAGTTCTTCTGTCCAGAGCTGGCAAAGGTCACTTCTGTTAAAATTTCATAGATCAAAGAAAGTCTTATGGTCATGCCTAATTCCAGGGAGGCATATGCCCAGAGGGAAGGATGAACAGGAAATCTCGATGTTTAGCACAATGTCTTCCACTAAGAGCAATGTAATCCATCTCATTCTGTTTACTTGGTGTGATTCAATGTACTTTCATGTTCTCCACATCTATAATCTTGCTCCCCATTCCCACACAGTGCTGAGGACTTGAATATGTGCCAAATAAAGGGGGACCAGGCAGTATCTTAATCTGGTCTCACCGTCTCTCAATCTTCCTGCCATTTTTCCCACAGTCCTAGAAGGGCTTGTTTTAATTCATGGGAGCTGGAGATTTCCTAATACCATAGACTGTGTTCGTGCCTGAACAATCCTTTCAGTTCTATGATTCACACCTGTTATAGGTTGAACTATGTCCCCCAAAAGTTTGTGTGGTAAATCCTAATCTCTATGTCTGTGGCTATAATCCCATTTGGGAATAGATTTTCTTTGTTATGTTAATGAGAAAGGCTTAGCGTGGGGTGTATCTTGAGTCAATGTCTTTTGAGATATAAAAGAGATTAAACAAGAGAGCACAGCTGAGATGGAATAAGATAGATGCCAAGACACATGGAGATCTCCAAGGAATGAGGAAGCAGAAGCTGAAAAGACAAACACCTTCTTTCAGAGCCCCCAGAGAGAGAAAGTCTTCTCCCTAGAGCCAGCGCTCTGAATTTGGACTTCTAGCTTCTTAAACTGTGAGAAAATAAATTTCTGTTTGTTAAATCCATCCACTTGTATTTCTGTTATAGCAGGACTAGATAACTAAGACAAGCCCTAGTCAATCCTCCAAGCTTTAATCTCTGATATTTAAAGGAAAAATTTTTAGGATCTAGGAAATCCCTTTCTCCTCAACAGAATCTAGCTTTCAAGACTACTTACTAAATGAATTTAGAAAGAAGTCTAATTTGGAACAGTACTGGTACCTTTGTTCTGGGAAAGAACAGCTTTCACTCTGAAAAAAAATAAATGTAATTGTTTTAATATATGAGAAGTTACAAGACAGCAAAATTTACAAGGAATTGAGACATCATATAACTTTTTTTTTTAAAGTTGTCTTTGCTGTACCTGTCTCCCCTACTGAATTACAAGATTCATGAAGGTAGGAGCCAAATCTTTGGCTCAGCATTTCTAATAAATTAAGGAGTGAAAGCAGGGGCAAGTTATACAATAAGCAAGGTAAGCATGGTACTTCCCTTGCTTACCAGATCATCTGTAGTTCACTACAGATTAGTAAATAAACACAAGTAAGACCGTGCTTACCTTGCTTACTGGGTCATCCACCCCTGTCAGGGATTATAAATTTGAAAAGATGCTTTCATTCTGTAGGAAGGTGCTGTGAGATTGGGAGAGAGACAGATGCCAGCCATACATAGAAGCAGAATCTTTGATGTGGTGAAAAAATGTACAGTTGTTCACTACAGATGATCTGGTAAGCAAGGTAAGCATCATGCTTACCTTGCCTATTGGATAATCTGCCCCTGAGTGAATGAATGAATCAGTAGGTCACTAAGATCATATGCTTACATGAGTCTGTTAGTAATTTTGTATAAAACAGGGAAGAAAGCATTTAAATTGGCAATATGACCTAAGGTTCTAAAGTTACAGTCTCAAAAAATGAAAAGGTGACAGAAGTGTCCTGGGTGGGCAAAGAACTCACTGTGGTGAGGGAAAGAATTGAGATGCACAGATGCCTAAATGGGGAAGTAGGGTCAAGCTTGGGGGAGAGGGATTCTTTTGAGTGAGGTGTACCAGGAACCATTGAAATATCTTCTGACCCAGCACTGGAGATTTGTTCTAGGTTCCTTGAGGAGGGAGGATGATGGCTGGTGTGTGTGTGTGGCGGGGGGCGGGAACAGCTTGCCTAGGGTGGGCTGCAGGGCTCACGTGAGGGATTCAGGCCAGTTTAAGGGCCATGAGGTAGTGGAAGCAGAGCATGATGGCCATGAATGGAGATGTGATGATGACCATGACAACAGTATTATTGCCCCAAAGCACTTTGAGATCAAGGGATGGGTCTTACTCATTTTGGATAAAAATCCACTACGGACTGTGCAGGAAATGAAAAGGCTTTTGGAATCCCCCTGTGACTTGGTTCTTGGGCCAGAGGTCATCAAGATTTCTACCCACACACTTAATTGTCCCCAGGCTTGAGGGACCTCCGCAAACAAAGGTCACACATTAAGGCTCATTGCTACATCCTAGCAAATCTCCCATACACCGGATGATTCAGACAAACAGGCAGTTCTCCCCATGAGAGGGAATTTCTTTAAAACTGTATGTAGGGACTGTCCTTAGAAATTGCAATATGACTGTGTTCACCAGGATTTGGAATGACTTTCTCAGAATTCATCTCTTATCAGCCACCAGCAGGTACTCCAAAAGTATTAAAACTTCAGTGGCGTGAATCTAGAGACTGTCCAAAATCAGCGTGTGTAAAAGTTGAACTTTCAGTCTATGGCTACATGATATTTATTTCATTTCAAGTCCAATATACGCAGTTCTCTGCTATGACATCATTGATGAAAACTGTCTAGGATTTAAAATTGGAAGTTTCTTTTGTGTTGAAGTGGTCATGGACCTTAGTATAAACAATTTCCAGCTGGTTCCAATCATAAGGGTAAAATCTTTCTCTCTGATTCCCAGAAAACTATACCAGAATATTTACTTCATGCCTGTCCATAAAGAGGTAAGCTCTATTTTGAAGTGTGTTAATTTCCTCCCCTGGTGGCACAATGGTTAAGTGCTCAGCTGCTAACCAAAAGGTTGGCAGTTCGAACCCACTAGCCACTCTGCTGGAGAAAGTCCTGGTGATCTGCTGCCATAAAGATTACAGCCTAGGAAGCCCTATAGGGCAGTTCTATTTTGTCACATGGGGTTGCTGTGTGTCGGAATTGACTTGACAGCACCTAACAACAACAACAACAATTTCCTCCTTATAGACGTATCACTAATATAAATAGCAATTATACACATTAGAGTTATAAAAAGTGATTGCATTCAGTAACTTCTAATCTGTAATTTTGTCGTATTTTGATAATAAGCACTGGAAGATGTCTTTTCTGAAGAGTAATCACGTAGACTGTATGGCATATTAGAGGTTAATATGATTTAGTCCATTTGGAATATTGGAAGGCTGAGTAAATAAAAATACAGGACACTCAATTAAATTTCTATGTCCCAAATGTATGTTCAATGTGGGACTCGGTTGTTGGGGGTACCCTGATGATTTTTCTAATTCCACCTCTGGAGGCTAAGATGAACCTGGGACATACTTATTCTAAAAAAAACATATTCCTTGTTTACCCAAAATTCAAATTTGCCAAGATATCCTGTATTTTATCTGAAAACCTTAATTTGGAGGAACTGGCTGCTGGCCATGACACTAAAAGTACCATTATAATCTTTCATCTTGCATTATACTTACATCATTAGGTTTATTCATAAGAGATAAAAGCAAATTAAATTGGAAAGCAAAGTATCATTGAATGAGACCACTCTTGCTTTTCACTCTGTCGGCCTTTTCCTTTGTATAATGCTTAAACCTGTATTGAAGGGGAAGAGGATTTGTTGTGAAGTATTTTGGAGTCGTATAGCTCAAGATTTTGTAAACAGAGCCAGTTCTGATGAAATGCCCAGCACCCCGTGGAGCACTGCTCTTACCAGCACACAGCTTTCCATTCTAGAGCTTGAATGTGCTCAGTGAGGGAGAGAGTCACAACTTAGACTTACGGATTTATTCCCACTTACATTATATTGTGCACAGCTTTGCATTTTTACAGTAGCTCCTGTCCATATATGAGGACAGGAATAAATTTCCCATATCATCAATAGGCTCAAGGAGTTTAGATCAGTCAAATATTCCCTCACATATTTGTGGTGAAACCCAAACCAAATCCGTTGCCATTGAATCAATTCCGACTCAAAGCGAAGGTATAGGATAGAGTAGAAGTGCCCCATAGTGTTTCCAAGGAGTGGCTGGTGGATCCTAACCGCAGGCCTTTTGCTTAGCAGCCAAGCTCTTAACCACTGTGCCTCCAGGGCTCCTTCAGGGCTCCTTTTAAAACAGTAGGGAACACTAGTTAGGGAATAAGTTACCTTTGTATGGTTTTATTATTTGTAATAATAAAAGCCACAATTTATTCAGCACTTAATATGTTGTGGGCACGGGGTAAATGATCTAGTCATTATTTCTCTTAACCCTCTCGCACCGCTCCCATTAGCTAGGTATTATTATTATTTACATTTTATAAATGAAGGTTTAGCTTTCATCTTCAAGTCATGCAGTTGCCAAATGTAAGACTGGATTTCAAACCAAGTTCTGATGCCAAAGTTTATATTTTCACCACCACACGGTGTTTCTCACCATTTTTGTTTCCGTGTTCATTTTGCTATAAAGCACAAGATGGCTGCTAGCAAAAGATGTCACTTTTACTCCAAGTTATAATTCTTTTCCAAAATGCCAGGCATATTGAAGTTTTGCTCACTTGGAACTGAGGCAAATTGGCCAGATGCATTCCTCCAAGGAGGTTGGGAAAATGGAACCCAAGTGTATTTTCTTCTGCTTGAAATGAATTACATTTCATGCTGATTGGCAATCCAGCAGCATGTGTCTCCTGGTAACCAAGTTGCTGTCATTTGACATCTTCAACCTCAGGGGCCAATTCAATTAGGAGATCTGATGCAGGCCTATCCCAGGCTCACTGCTTGCCACAAATGCCCTGGATAGTTTCATCTTAATCATACTCCAGGAAGGGTATTCCCATGTTATGTAAACTCACAAATCCAAGAGCTGGAGTTGAGTATAGTTGGAAGAAGACATTGGGAAGTAACAAATATTCCAAGTTCTGTCAGCTACAGAGATTAGCCTATGAATAGTCCCTCATTCTCAAGGAAACCAGGACAGAGCCACAAATAATTTTCCTTCAGCATTATAGGTGAATAGTCTAGGTTGGAACAATGGCACACAAAGGAATTAGTTTGTTGGGACAGCTTAGTGATTGTTTGATATAAAATTCTTTTTTTGGAGGGGAGGCGGATACTATTGTCCTTTAACAGTAAGGAAAAAACAAAGTGAAGAATAATTTGCACCAGTTTACTTCTATGTTGTTGTTGACACTTTGCCCACCTGGACATTATTATAGAAGAAAGGAGGCTATTACAGTAACTTTTTGGAGGTTAACTTTTAATACACAATTTGGATTGTTGCAGTAAATGTTACCCTGGTCACTGAAAAGACTTAACGTGCCTCTGATACTTGTTCGTAAACTTTGGCCATGATCGACGCAATTGGTGTAATTCATGAAGTATGTGGACTACTTTAGGGACATCATTGTTTTACAGTCCTTTGAGGAAGTCTATTAGGTAAATCAGTGTTATTTTTCAGCATATTGCAAATGAACAGTCAGAGGCAAGGCTATATCTATTAATAGACTTTCAAACTAGAGTCCAGAATTTGCTAAAGGTAATACACACCATGGTGAAACAGCATAGAACTGGAAGTCAGATCTTTTTTGGGTCTAGACTCTGCTATGCTATTACCTGCCTGTATCACCTGGGAACATAACCTCGCCAAGCTTCTGTTTTCTTCTCTGCAAAATGAGGGAGCCGGACTAGAAACCTCAGCTATTCCACCCAGAAGTAACACTTAATTTTTCTTGTGTAAGAAATAGCTATTTGTTCAATTTCATTCAACAACCATTGAGCACTTGCTAAATGCCAGGTGCCAACAGTTTCAACCCTGAGAGGAAAACCAAGGCTGCAGCAGCATCAGAGCTACCAGACTTTTGACTAGAGAAATGAGTAAGGTCTCTAGCCCAGCATTTGCACTGCTATTTTGTCAACCTTCCTCTGTCATTTTAAAAGTGCTATTGTTACAAGCCCTGGTGGTGCAGTGGTTAAGAGCTATGGTGAGCTATGGCTGCTAACCAAAACGTCAGCAGCTCAAATACACCAGCCACTCCTAGGAAACTCTATGGGGCAGTTCTACTCTGTCCTATAGGGTTGCTATGACTCAGAATTGTTGTAAGTGAATTTATACCAATTCTGTATAAAAAGATTGTGAAAACCTTGTAGCATCCTTTGGACTTAATTGAAGACACTTAGATGTCTAAAGTTCTGGGCTGTGCCTTGACTATGCACATTGTAGAAGTTCAGTCATGAAGATGGTGCAGGACCAGACAATGTTTCCTTCTATTATACATAAGGTCGCCATGAGTCTGTGCTTGACTTGATGGCAACTAACAACAGGAGTTCAATCAATATTTTTTGGAGAAAAGAAAGAAAAAATGAATGAATATAAATATTGATTGTCACTGAGGCAACAATCTTACCTTTGATTAAACTTTCAAATACTGCAGCATCTTCTTCATGTTTGGCAGTACAATCTATATAGTAATCTGAGAAATAATTATATTAATATTGTATATTTGTGTGACTGTTTGTATCTTTCTTTAACTTACATTATCTTATTTGATCCTTACTAAAACCAGATGAAGTTGGCAAGGAAATTATTACTATTTCCTTTAATATTTTTAATGATGAAAATGACGTTCCAGGAGTCTAAACTAGTTGCCCAAGACTCTGTAGCAATAAGTGGCCAGATAGTGTGTAAAAACACAATTCTTCATCCTTTCCACCACACAATTATTCTTCTATCAAAGTTTCTGTCACAAAAGGAGATAATGTATGTAAATTGCCAAGCACAGCAGAGAGTGTGCTGCGAAAGTTATTTCTCCCCCTTTATGTCACTACTGGATTCCCGAGGTGATGTAAATGGTTAGCATGCTTAGCTGTTAACCAAAAGATTGAAGGTTCAAGTCTGCCCAGAGGCACCTTGGAAGAAAGGCCTGGAGATATACTTCCAAAAAAATCAACAATTGAAAACCCTATGGAGCACAGTTCTACTCGGATACACATGGGTCACCATGAATAAGAGTGAATTCAACAGCAGCTGGTGCTAGTACCTCACACTTACCATGTGGGAATGCAGGAAAAAATGCCTCTTTGACTGGAATGATTTGTATTTTCAACAAATGTTGGTTCAAGGCCTACTAAAGATCAAGCATTGTGCCAGGCACTGGAGATAAAAGTGTGAGTAAGATACAATTCTTACCTTCAAGTTGCTTACTTTCTAGTGCAGAAGACAGGCTTGCAACAGGGAATGCTTTCACAAACGTGATACTTGCTAGGAGAGGTACCTCCTGAGAGCGAAAGAAGTACCAGTCCAGTCTTGAGAGTCACAAAGGTTTACCCAGCCAGTAACCATCCAGGCTGAAACTTGGTTTAAGCCAGGCTGTGGTGGTTTAAAATGTGTCCACAAATTCTTTGATGGTCCCTTCAAGAGACGGAGCTTGATTGTCAGCTGGACTTAGTGACTCATTTTTAGTAAATAGAATATGGCAGAAGGGACGGTGTTTCACTTCCAGGTCTTGGTCATAAAAGACGTGTAGCTCCTGCTGCACTCTTTCTTGAATCACTTTCTTTGGGAGAAACCAGCTGCCATGTTGTGATGAGACTGAGGAAGCCCTGCAGAAAAGCCCCCAGTGAGGACCTGAGACCTGTATAGCCACAGGAGAGAGTCATCTTGAAAGTGGATTCTCCATCCACAGACAGCCTTCAGATGACAGCAGCCCTGGCCAACAGCTTAACTGTAACCTCTTGAGGGACTCTGAGTCAGCACCTCCCAGCTACTCTGCTTCCAGATTCCTGACCCACAGAAACTTCGGGATAATAACTACTCGTTTTAAGCTGCAAAGCTTGGGATTTCTTATGCAGCAATAGATAACTAATACATAAGAAAATGGGAGAGGTGGCTGTGAATGTGTTCTAGGCAGAAGGAAGAGCATGTGCAGAGGTTGGGAGGGGAAAACATGATGTGTTTAAGTAAATGAAGGCAGAGGAATGTGACTGCAGACTGAGTTTGGAGCAGAAGTGCTGGAGAGAGGATAGTGAAGTAAGCAAGCAGTCAGATCATGAAACATGAAAAGAAGTTTGGAATTCTTCCTGTGACCTATAACATTTGCAAAAGAAGAAAAATTCAAGGGTGTGATATAATCGGCATGAAGTATATGCCCTTTTTATTTCGTTTCCCCACTTCTAAACACCAAAAAAAAAAAAAAAAAATCTGTTGCTATCAGGTCAATTCCGACTCATAAAAACCCTATAGGACTATAGGACAGAGTAGAACTGATGCATATGGCTTCCAAGGAGCAGGTGGTGGATTCAGACTATCAACCTTCTGGTTAGCAAATGAGCCCTTATCCACTGTGCCACCAGGGATTTCTCTCTGGCTAAATCTCTTAATGAAATACATAATTACTGCATAAGTACTCAGAAAATTAGAAGCCACAAATTACATGGACTCTGAAAAAACAGATTAGTGACCAGTCTAGTATATCATTTTTCTGTCAGAACTAGAAAGGGTGGTGGCCAGTGGCTTCATTTGCTCCATCTCCCAGTGAAGCTCTGGGCTGAAGGGAGGTGGTGGGTGTGGTTGAGGGCTTGCTCTGCTCTAATTGTCTTGGAGTTTCCCATGAGCTATAATTGAATTAATATTTCCTTTGGTCAATTTCTGCATGGAATCCCAGGGGGACAGTGGTCATTAAATTAGTCTATATTTGGTTGATTTTACCATCATGGTTAAAGAGTGTAGTGCTGTAACTAATCAAAACAATTAAAGTGATTGTATAAATGGGCGTTACTCCCCCTCCTCCACATCTAAAGCTTGTTTTACATCTGTCTGGTCCACATCTTTGTGCCATTAAGTTGGAATACCTTATAAGAATTCAATTGTTAGTTTAGGTATATGTTTTCTTTTTTTCTGGCCAGTTTATCAAGTATGCTTATTTAAAAGACAGTGTAAACAGGAAGTTCCCAGCTCAGGTGCCATATGACCAGGCATTTAATGTATGTGAACAAAAGTAGGTCAGAGGATCAAGTTGGAGAGTGCATCCTGCACACTAATGGGGCAAGTACTACTCAACTGTTATTAATTACTGTTACCCAGAAAGGCAGGTCCAATGACCCCATGCCTTCCAGGTTTTCAATAGAAGCCAGTAATCCAAGTGTTTATGTGAAATCTGCTTTTTAAGTCCGGTGAGCAAATTCAGTTTGTTAAATGATGTGCATGTTAGCACTGAATAACCAAAAACCAAAACAAAACAAAATTAAAAATATACATATGGGTTGGATGCAGTCCATGGGCTTCTGGTTTGTTATCTCAATCTCAAGCATAAACAATACAAAATCTCTGCCTCACACAAATTCACCTTCTAAACAGTCACTAGGAGTGCTCTAACTAAAACTCAATTCTGTGTGCAATCCTTCATGAGCTTCTCAGTGCTTAATTTCAAGCTCCTTTACATGGTGTGAGGAGCCCTGGTGGTGCAGTGGTTAAGCAAGCATTCAGCTCTAACTGAAAGGTTGGAGGTTCAAACCCACCAGCCACTCCTCAGGAGAAAGATGTGCCAGTTTGCTTCCCTGAAGATTAAATCAAAAACCAAACTTGTTGCTGTCCTGTCGATTCCGACTCACAGCAACCGTATTGGACAGACTAAAACTGCCCCATAGAGTTTCCAAGGAGCAGCTGGTGGATTTGAACTGCCAGTCTTTGGTTAACAGCCAAACGATTAAGCATTGTGCCACCATACAGCCTTGGAAACCCTATGGGGCAGTTCTACCTTGTTCTGTAAGGTTGTTATGAGTCAGAATAATCTCAATGGCAGCGGGTTTTGTTTTTTTTAACATGGTGTATGAGGTCCTCCATGATCTGAACTTTGCTTCCTTTTCCAGCTTTCTACTTTATCCCTCCCTTAATTGGAGGGTGATCATATGTCCCCTTTGCCTAGAACAATTCAGATTTATGAATATCATCCTAAAGACATATCTCGCATAGTCTTGTCAAGGATTTTAAATTTTATTAAATAAAGCATTATTATTAATAGTTGCATTAAAAGTAAACTGAGATGGATTTGTTCCACATTGTACTTCCAACTTTTGCTATGTCTTATCTAATAATGATAAGCTACATGCACATTAAAGAGAGTTCTCATTATGACATATGACTAAAGGTGAAAGATGCCTTGAAATAACCATCTTCTTTTGCCCAACTTTTTCCAGGCATAATGTAACTATCACCACCCTTTAAAAAGACAGGATGAAGAATATTTCTTAATAACAAAAGATGGCTAGGGATAGCTCCCACCACTCATCTCTAAGTTTGTCGTACTCTTGTGGCTTGTGTGTTTCTGTGATGTAATGAGTTGTGGGATGACATCAAGGACATTATACAGGAAGAAAGCAAATTTCATTAAAAAGAAAAAATGCAGCTACTTCCGGGCAACATGGCGCTTTAGACAGAAGCATCACACCGTCCCTCCACAGCAAAGATCAGAAAAACTAAGTTAAACTCAGAGACACATGTAAATCCTGAAACCCTAAGCATCAAATGAAGAGATAAAGAACTCAGCCAAGCACGGAATGGAACAAGAAACCAATCGAGAACAGAGAGCGAGGAGGGATACATGCAGAGGTCCCCTATCAGCTAACGCAGCACAGATCCATCATTTTGGACTCCTATCAGAGATCAGCGAACAGGGGGTATGAGAAAGCAGCCTCAAGGAGTTTCCAGCAGGAGACAGAACAACTGGTAACAAGGGATATATGCTTTCCCGCCCCCCACCCTTCTTCACCCTCACTTGGCCTCGTCTGCTTCCTGCAGCCACAGTCTCTTGGCTGGGATACACTGGCTTCACCCTGGAGCCCCTTGGATAACATCCGTTCACACTGGCCGGCTCCCTGAGTGCCATTTGTTGGCTGCTAGTGTTGCTTTTTTATGCTTCTTAAGATTTCTTCCTTACGTCTCAACACCCCCCGCCCCTTTCTCTCAAATACCTGGATCCAAGTGCCATCTTTCTTCTTCCTGAAAGGCTGCGGGGTGAGGCTCAACTGTGGGACGGCTTCCTGGCCCGTGACGCCACACTGGGGGGACCCTGGGGGATTTATTTGTTTGTTCTGGTTTGTTCTGTTTTGATTTGATTGTTTATATATTTTCTTTCTCTTTTCTCAGCTCAGGAGATCCATCTAACCGGCAATGCTGCATGGCTTGTGAACTACTCCCTTACTCTGTGCAGACGCACAGTGACCTCCCTGGGGGCTTTTCTTTTTTCTTGGATTTGTTTTTTTGTTTTTTTGTTTTTGCTTTTTTTGTTTCTTTGTTTTGTTTTCTTCTCTTTTTCCCTTTTTATCTTTCTTTATTTCCAGTTTCTCGTCTCTCCATACTTACCTTCTCTTCCTGTCTCCTGAATACCTGGCACTGTGTGACAGCTCTACCCCTTCTAGGCAGGCTGTACTTCACGTCCTGGGAGCAACTTCCCCAGTCCTACCAGCCACACTGGTTGGATCCTTGGGGGCTTTTATTTTCCCTTTGTCTTTTTTTTCTCTAATTTTAATTTAGTCCTTTTTTTTATGAATTTTTTCTTTTTGTTTTTCTCCATTTCTCAGTCTCTCATCTCTCCACTCCAACAGCAAGCTCTCTTAGCACTCTTTTTTGTTGTTTGTTTGTTTGTGTGTATGTTTTTGGCTCCTGTTCTTCTCTGCTCTCTGTCCTCTTTCCAATACCCATCTGAGCTCCACACATCACAATCTCCCCCCTCCTTCCTGCCTACCTGCACCATGTGCTGAAATCACAACCCCAAGGAGCACATGCACGGCCTACTAGAACCTGCCCTGCACTGATTCCTGGCCTGCCCTGTCAGCAACAAACAACATATCCCAGCAACTTTCCTTCAGCTGGACCTGCCCTGCTGTACCATACCTGAGTGACTGACCCTGCCCATGGCAGGAGGAGGTGAAAAGTACTGTGCCCACAGACAAGCAAATAACAAAGAACACACAGCCTGCCTGCTCAGAAATAACCAAATAAAACAAAAAATCAAGATGAAACAAATCTACAATCAATAAATGAGAAAAATAACTACTGAATGCCCCGAAGACAGCAGACAATATCAAAACATATACAAAAAAAGGATAGGATGGTTCCAGTAGACATCCAAAATAAAACACCAGATGACTTTCCAGTAGAAGAAAAGGCACTAGAACTACTTGATAGGGAATTCAAATCTCTCATACTCAGAATTATCCAAGAGTTGAAGCAAAAAACAGATAAAAATGAGGAAAAAAATAGACAAATTCATGGAAAAGGCAGACAAATTCATGGAAAATACAGACCAAAAAAAATGGAAGAATTCAAGAAAATAGTACAGGAACAAAATGCTAAAATAAATTCACAACTAGAAAGCATATAAAGCAACAAATAGAAATCCAAAAGATAGCAAGATTTCAGAAATGGACAGTGTCATAGAAGGGCTGAGGAGCAGGTTTGAAATGATGGAAGACAGGATCAGCGAAATTGAAGACAAAAACTTGGATACAACACCGTTTGAGGAAAAATCAGAAAAAAGAACGAAGAAAAATGAATAAACCCTGAGAATTATGTGGGATACAGTCAAAAGCGAAATTCTGTGAGTGATCAGAGTTCCAGAACAGGGGGAGAAAACAGAAAACACAGAAATGATCATTGAAGAATTGCTGACAGAAAGCTTCCCCAATATCATGAAAGATGAAAAGTTGACCAACAAAGAAGCTCTTCGAACCCCATATAGGAGAGACCCCAAAAGAAAATCAACAAGGCATCATAATCACACTCGCTAAAACGAAAGACAAACAAAGAATCCTGAGAGCAGCTCGAGAAACAATAAGACTAAGCTTGGATTATTGGGCAGAAACCATGCAGGCAAGAATGCAAGGGGATGACATATATAAAACCTTGAAAGAAAAAAATTGCCAGCCAAGAATAATATCTCCTGCAAAACTCTTGTTCAAATATGATAATAAAATTAGGTAATTTCCAGATAAACAGAAATTAAAAGATTGTAAAAACCAAACCAAACTTACAAGAAATATTAAAGGGATTTCTTCAATCTGAGAACAAACAACATCAACCACAGGCTGAATCTAGCACACAGGATTGTACCAGCCAGATAACAATCTAGGAAGTGAACTCTCAAGGACTATCCAAAACCAAAAGAATTACAACAGGGAACCAGAGAGGTTAATCTGTAAATGACAACAACATCAGAGCAATAAAAGAGGAAATAAGCGGTGTTGGTATTGAACCTTTTAATGGAGAGGAAGACAAGGTGATATCAAGTAATAATAAAGTGGTTCAAACCTAGGAAGATAAGGGTAAAAACGCTGAGATAATACAAAGTATCTTCTCTGACCACAAAGCCAACAAGGTAGAAAGTAACAACAGGAAGAACAAGGAAAAAAAATCAGTTACATGCAAACTGAATAACACCTTGCTTATACATCACTGGGTAATAGAAGAAATCAGAGATTGAGTCAAAACATTCCTAGAATCAAATTAAAATGAAAACACATCATACCAAAACCTTTGGGACACAGCAAAGGCAGTCCTCAGAGGACAATTTATAGCAATAGATGTACACATCAAAAAAAAACAAAGAGACAAAATCACAACATTACTACAGAACTGGAACAAATAGAAAGAGAACAGCAAAAAAAAAACCCTTAGCCATAGAAGAAAGGAAATAATAAAGAGCAGAGCAGAAATAAATGCAATAGAGAATAGAAAAACAATAGAAAGAATCAACAAAGCCAAAAGTTGGTTCTTCAAAAGGATCAACAAAATCGACAAACCACTGGCCAGACTGACAAAACAAAAACAGGACAACACAAAAATAACCCAAATAAGAAACGAAATGGGTGACATTACAACAGACCCAACTGAAATAAAAAGGATCATAACAGAGTATTATGAAAAACCATACTCCACAACAAATTTGGAAACCTAGAGGAAATGGATAAATTTCTAGAAACACGCCACCTACCCAAACTACCACAAAGTGATGTTGAAAATCTGAACAGACCCTAACAAAAGAAGAGACTGAAAAGGTAATTAAAAAAACTCCCAACAAAAAAAAAAAGCCCTGGCCCAGATGGCTTCACTGGAGACTCCTACCATACGTTCAGAGAAGAGCTTATACCAGTACTACTCAAACTATTTCAGAACATAGAAAAGGAAGGGATACTTCCGAATTCATTTTATGAAGCCAGCATAACTCTGATACCAAAACTAGGCAAAGACACCACAAAAAAAGAAAATTACAGACCAATATCTCTCATGAATAGAAATGCAAAAATTCTCAAGAAAATTCAAGCCAATAGAGTTCAGCATCATATCAAAAAAATAATATACCACAACGAAGTAGGATTCATACCAGGTATGCAAGGATGGTTCAACATTAGAAAATCAATCAACACAATCCACCACATAAACTAAAGGAAAGAAAAGAATCACGTGATCATCTAAATTGACTCAGAAAAGGCATTTGGCAAAGTCCAACACCTATTCCTGATAAAAACTCTCAAGAAAATAGGTATAGAAGGGAAATTTCTCAACATAATACAGGGCATCTATGAAAAACCAACCACCAACATCATTCTTAATGGAGAGAGGCTGAAAACATTCCCTTTGAGAACAAGAACAAGACAAGGATGCCCTTTTCACCACTCTTATTTAACATTGTGCTGGAAGTCCTAGCTAGAGCAATAAGGCAATAAAAATAAAGGGCACCCAAACTAGTAATGAATAAGTTAAACTGTACCTGTTTGCGGATGATATGATACTATGCATAGAAAACCCAAAAGACTCCATAAGAAAACTACTGGAACTAATAGAAAGATTCAGCAGAGTAGCAAATCAGTTGGATTCCTATACACCAATAAAGACAGTGATGAAAAGGAAATCAGGAAAACAATACCATTTGTAATAGCCCTTAAAAAAATAAAATACTTAGGAATAAATCTAACCAGGAATGTAAAACACCTATACAAAGAAAACTGCAAAACACTACTGCAAGAAACCCAAAGGGATCTACATAAATGGAAAAACATACCATGCTCATGAATATGTAGACTCAACATTGTGAAAATGGCGATTCTACCCAAAGCAATTTACAAATACAATGCAATCCCTATATCAACAACATTCTTTAAAGAGATGGAGAAACTAGTCATTACCTTTATACAGAAAAGGAAGAAGCCCCAGATAAGTAAAGCACTATTGAAGAAGAAGAATAAAGTAGGAGGACCACACTACCTGACCTCAGAACCTACTATGCAGCTACAGTAGTCAAAACAGCCTGGTACTGGTACAACAACAGATACATTGACCAATGGAACAGAATTGAGAACCCAGATGTAAATCCATCCACCTATGGTCACCAGATCTTTGACAAGCACCCAAAGTCCATCCAAAGGGGAACAGAGGGTCTTTTTAACAAATGGTGCTGGCAAAACTGGGTGTCCATCTGCAAAACAATGAAGCAGGACCCATACCTCACACCATATACAAAAACTAATTCAAAATGGATCCAAGACGTAAATATAAAGCCAAAAACTATGAAGTTCATAGAAGAAAAAATAGGATAAACACTAGAGGCCCTGATGGACGGCATTAACAGGATACAAACCATAATCAACAACACACAAACTCCAGAAGATAAGCTAGATAAATGGGTTCTTTTAAAAATTAAACACTTATGCTCATCAAAAGACTTCACTAAGAGTAAAAAGAAAACCTACAGACTGGGAAAAAAATTTTGGACATTACAAGTCAGACAAAGGTCTAATCTCTATAATCTACAAGAAAATCCAACTCTACAACAAAAAGATAAATAATCCAATTAAAAAATGGGCAAAGGAAATGAACAGACCCTTCACCAAAGAAGACATTCAAGCCTCCAACAGACACATAAGGAAATGCGATCACTAGCCATTACAGAAATACAAATTAACACCACGATGAGATACCATTTCATCCTGGCATTACTGGCACGAATCAAAAACACAGGAAATAACAAATGTTGGAGAGGCTTTGGGAGACTGGAACTCTTATGCACTGCTGGTGGGGATGCATAATAATACAACCATTTTGGAAAATGATATGGCACTTCCTTAGAAAGCTTGAAATAGAAATACCACATGATCCAGCAATCCCATATGCACACTTATGTTCATTGCAGTATTGTTCACAATAGCAAAAAGATGGAAACAACCTAGATGCCCAACAACAGAAGAATGGATAAGCTATGGTATAGACACACAGTGGAGTATTATGCAACAATAAAGAACAATGATGAATCTGTGAAGCATCTCATAAGATGGATGAAACTGGAGGACATTATGCTGAGTGAAATAAGTCAATCACAAAAGGGCAAATATTGTATGAGACCTCTACTGTAAAAACTCATGTAAAAGTTTACACACAAAAAGAAACAATCTTTGCTGGTTATGAGGGATGGAGGGGTGGAGGGGAACTAAATAGATGAGAGATAAGTGGTAACTTTGGTGAAGTGTAAGACAGTACACAATACTGGGGAAGCCAGCACAACTTGTACAAGGAAAGGTCATGGAAGCTCCATAGACACATCCAAACTCCCTGAGGGACTGAATTGCTGGGTGGAGGGCTGTGGGGACCATGGTCTCGGGGAACAT
This sequence comes from Dugong dugon, assembly GCA_030035585.1. Taxonomy (NCBI): domain Eukaryota; kingdom Metazoa; phylum Chordata; class Mammalia; order Sirenia; family Dugongidae; genus Dugong; species Dugong dugon. Next base: position 100,403,636 of record CM057462.1, read on the forward strand.
CTAGCTCAACTGGCATAACACAGTTTATAAAGACAATGTTCTGCATTCTACCTTGGTGAGTAGCGTCTGGGGTCTTAAAAGCCTGTGAGCAGCCATCTAAGATACTCCACTGGTCTCACCCCTTTGGGAGCAAGGGAGAATGTAGAGAACAGGATACAAGGAAAAGATTAGTCCAAGGGACTAATTGACCACAGCTACCAAGGCCCCCACCAGACTGAATCCAGTACAGCTAGATGGTGCCCAGCTACCACCACTGACTGCTCTGACCGGGATCAAAATAGAGGGTCCTGGACAGAGTTGGAGAAGGATGTAGAACAAAATTCTAACAGGAAAAAAAAAAAAAAAAGACCAGTTTTACTGGCATGACAGAGACTGCTGAAACCCTGAGAATATGGCCCCCAGACACCCTTTTAGCCCAGTGGTGAAGTCACTCCTGAGGTTCACCGTTCAGCCGGGGTTTGGATAGCCCCATAAAACAAAACAGGACTAATGAGACACAGCAGTCCAGGGACAAGGACTAGAAGGCAGAATGGGACAAGAAAGCTGGTGATAGGGAACCCAAGTCTGAGAAGGGACAGTGTTGACATGTCATGGGGTTGTTAACCATTGTCATAGAGCAATATTGTACTAACTGTTTAATGAGAAACCATTTGTTCTGTCAACCTTCATCTAAAGTACAAAAAAATAAAGAAAATTATCTATGTGAGAACAAATTGACAACAGCAACTCAAAAGGTTTGATGGGAAACATAGGGGGCAGTGAGTTGAAGATAATGGTGATGGAATAATTTAGAAAAGGATAGTGAGAATAGCAGCACAACTGGAAGAAGGTAATCGATGTCACTGAATTGTTCATGTAGAAACTTTTGAAATGGTATAACTTTTGCTATGCATATTTTCACCAAAAAAAAAAAAAAAATGTGGTCCCCCAAGGTCGAGAAGGGAGAGTGTTGACATGTGGTGGGGTTGTTAACCAATGTCATAAAACAATATGTGTACTGACTGTTTAATGAGAAACTATTTGTTCTGTAAACCTTCATCTAAAGTACAATAAAAAATACACATATATATACATGTAAAAAAAGAATTATCTATGTGAGATCAAATTGACAACAGCAACTCAAAAGGTTTGATGGGAAGCTTAGGGGACAGTGAGTTGAAGATAATGGTGATAGAGTAATTTGGAAAAGGTTAGTGAGAATAGCTGAACAACGGGAAGAATGTAATCGATGTCACTGAATTGTACATGTAGAAACTTTTGAAATGGTGTATCTTTGGCTATGTGTATTTTCACCAAAAAAAGGGCCCTCTAAGGTTGAGAAGGGAGAGTGTTGACATGTCATGGGGTTGTTAACCAATGTCATAAAACAACATGTGTACTGACTGTTTAATGAGAAACTATTTGTCATGTAAACTGTGATGGTTAAGATTGTGTGTCAACTTGACTGGGCCATGATTCTCTGTGTTTTAAAGTAATCACTCCCATGATTGAATATACTGTGAGTAGCCAATCAGATGAAAGGGAGTCTTCTTGGGGGTGTGGCCCACATCTGTATATAAGCAGACGTTCTGGCTTTTTGCTCTCTCTGGATCCTGCAGCTGCTTCCTGTCGTCTCATCTCCCGTTCTTGGGACTTGAGCTGTCAGTTTATCTGCCAAACCTGGGACTCGTCAATCTGTACAGCCTGCAAGTGGGAGCCTTCCGATCTTGGGCTTGCCAGCTTCTGCAGCTGTGTGACTTGGGAGAGGCCTCTACCCTGATCCATGGACTTGGGACGTTCTAGCCTCTACAATCGCTTGAGCTGTTTCCTTGATATAATCTCTCTCTATATATATATTTATACATTTTACTGGTTTTGTTTCTCTAGAGAACCCAGCCTAAGACATAAACCTTCATCTAAGGTACAATAAAAAATTTTTAAAAAAAACCAAAGTGGATGTCAGAAAAGACTCTGAAACTTGCTCTTGAACATAGAATAGCTAGAGCAAATGGAAAAAATGATGAAGTAAAAAAGCGGAACAGAAGATTTCCAAGGATGGCTGGAGAAGGCAAAGTATTACAATGGCATGTACAAAGAACTGGAGTTAGAAATCTAGAAGGGAAGAATATGTTCAGCGTTTCTCAAACTGAAAGAATGGAATAAAAATTCAGACCTCAAGTTGCAATGTTAAAGGATTCTACAGGCAAAAAATTGAACAGTGCAGGAAGAATCAAAAGAAGATAGAAGGAATACATAGAGTCACGGTACCAAGAAGAATTGGTCAACATTCAACCACTTCAGAAGCAGCATATGATTAAGAACCAGTGGTACTGAAGGAAGAAGTCCAAGCTGCACTGAAGGCGTTGGAGAAAAACAAGGCACTAAGAATTAATGGAATACCAATTGAGATATTTCAACAAAAGAATACAGAGCTGTAAGTACTCACTCATCTATGCTAAGAAATATGAAAGACAACTACTTGACCAATTGACTGGAAGAGATCCATATACATGCCTATTCCAAAGAAAGGTGATCCAATGGAATACGAACATTATTAAACAATGCACTAATATCACAAGCAAGTAAAACTATTCTGAAGATAATTCAAAAATGATTGCAGCAGTACATTGACAGGGAACTGCCAGAAATTCAAGCCAGATTCAGAAAAAGACATGGAATGAGATATATCATTGCTGATGTGTCAGATGGATCTTGGCTGAAAGCAGAGGCTACCAGAAAGATGTTCACCTGTGTCATACTGACTATGCAAAGGCATTCAACTGTGTGGATCACAACAAATTATGGATAACATTGTGAAGAATAGGAATTCCAGAACACTTAATTGTGCTCAGGCAGAACCTGTACATAGACCAAGAGACAATCGTTTGAACAGAACAAGGAGATACTGATTAGTTTAAAGTCACAAATTGTGTGCATCAGGGTTATATCCTTTTACCATATTATTCAATCTGTATGCTGAGCAAATAGTCCTAGAAGATGAACTGTATGACAAAGAATGTGGTGTCAGGATTGGAGGAAGACTCATTAACAACCTGCGCTACGTGCAGCTGACACAAACTTGCTTGTTGAAAGTGAAGAGGACTTGGGAGCACTTACTGATGAAGATCAAAGACTACAGCCTTCAGCATAGATTACACTTTAACGTAAAGAAAACAAAAGTCCTCACAACTGGACCAATAACAACATCATGATAAAAGGAGAAAAGATTGAAGTTGTAAAGGATTTCATTTTACTTGGATCCACAATGAATGCCCTTGGAAGCAACAGTCAAGAAATCAAACAACACATTACATTGGGCAAATCTGCTGTGAAAGACCTCTTCAAAGTATTAAAAGCAAAGATGTCACCTTGAGGACTAAGGTGCGCCTGAACCAAGCCATGGTATTTTCAACTGCCTCCATGTGAAAGCTGTACAGTGAATCAAGAAGACCAAAGAAAAAGTGATGCATTTGAATTATGGTGTTGGAGAAGAATACTGAATCTACCATGGGCTGTTAGAAGAACAAACAAATCTATCCTGAAAGAAATACAGCCAGAATACTCCTTAGAAGTATGGATGATGGGACTTGGCCTCATGTACTTTGGATGTGTTAACAGGAGGGACCAGTCCCTGGAGAAAGACATCATGCATGATAAAGCAGAGGGTCAGCGAAAAAGAGGAAGACCCTCAACTCAGTGGATTGACACAGTGGCTGCAACAATGGGCTCAAAAAAGCAAGCAGAGATTGTGAGGATGGTGCAGGACTGGGCAGTGTTTTGTTCTGTTGTACATAGGGTTGCTAGGAGTCAGAACCAACTAGATGGTACCTAACAACAACAATAGGGATAGCTCATACCTTTGGGTCCCAAGAGGTAGAAAAAAAAAAAAATGTTCTCAGCCACTCATACTGTCTCAAAGACTTGTTAAACTCATATGTTTGTACGAAGAATAATTATTCAGCTTATGGTATGTTTCAATGTTCAGATAATCAATATACAGAAGTTAGGTTTGTTTCTTTTGTTTCTTTTCATGTATGGAGGTATATGTTATTTCAAGTTTTTTTTAAAGAATTTTATTTTTAAAAATAATTATTGATTAAACTTGTGTTATAGGTCCACCAATATAGTAATAATAAATGTGTCAGTCAATATATAAACATTTTAAATTATATAATTTTAAGTATTTTTAGCATTCCTTTTCGCTTTAGACAGTAAATTATATTTTCAGCTTACTTAATTGCTGCTGCATTCCAGGCATGCAAAACAGCTTGTTGTCTTCCCCACACACTGTTATCTCTGAGCCTTTAGTCATGCAGGTCCCTCTATATGACATGACACCATTTCCTCCTCTATCTCATCCTTACCTCCCCTCCCCTCCTCCAAAGTTTAACTCATACTCATCATTTAATAATTAGTACATCCAAAAGTGTGTGTGTGTGTGTGTGTGTGTGTGTGTGTAGGAGAGGTAGGATGGATAGAGAAAAACAAATTTTGCAAGTGTGAAGTAGGATTATCTAGAAAATTAAAATTTGTGCTCAGTATTAAACTAAAACCAAATTAACTTGAGAGATTATATCCTCCAGAAAGACTTGCATTATAATAATCTGTATAGATACCTATTTCTCAATTAGATTTTAACTTATTCGTGGTTCTGTCTCACTTATGTGTGCTCCTAGCGGCTAGCATAGTGCTGATACACAATATCTGCTTAATGACCATCTATAAAACAAAAGAAAGAATAAATGAATGGATGTATGAATGAATAGGATAAAAAGAAGAATGTGATCCAACATACTCTTAGTTCCTCATCAGCCTCTTAGCTATTTTCTCCGAAAATAGAAACAGGGTAATGAATTTTATCCTGGTTTCACATGAGGAAGATTTTTCAACACCCACACATTCCTATTTCTATTCTAATATGCACTCTCTGAGAGAAATGGTCCCCAGTGACATCTGCATCCCAAAATAGTGTTGCTCAGAACAATGCAATGCCATGTTTATCCTTCTTGTCCCCTCAGAATATAGTTCAATTTCTTGGTTCTTATTCACCAAAGCTGTATTTTTCTGCTTTCATTTCATCTACTAAAAAGTAGAATGGAATTTGTAGTTTGCATTTTTCATAACTGGCTCAACAATGAGGGAGAAAAAAGACTTCTCTCTGATACCTTTACTTTAAGAGAAGAAAATCCAGAGCTCGGATTTCAGATAGGAAATGGAAGGGAGAAGACTCCAAAATTATTTTGTCCTTGGTTTGCAACATATGGCAGGAATTGACTCTAGTTTAATTCTGCAGAAAACAAGGATATCAAAATCAACTGGGGACAATGCAATTGTAGCTGCTTGTTATGCTTCAGTTGGCGACATCACCATACTACCAGTTGTCAATGTCTTGCAATCACTTGTTCATGGAGCTCAGAAAATGTGAGCACCAGCTCTTTATATGAAAAATTTATGATGGAGGTAGGGAAGGGTTCCACTTTAGATCCAGCCATCAGTAGTATAAAATACACTAATATCTGAAGATTTAGGGGCATCTATGCAAAGGCTAAAGGAGGTACAGTGGTTAAGTGCTCGGCTACTAACCAACAGGTCTGTGTTTCGAACCCACAAATCACCCCATGAAAGAAAGATGTGGCAGCCTTGGAAACTCTATAGGGCTATTCTACTCTGTCCTGTAAGATTGCTGTGTTAAAATCAACTCAACAGTAATGGGTATGAAAAAGCCTAATGGAGAGGAAGAAATAATGCTGAATACGTGTATCAATCAAATGGAAACTAAATCCTCACATCAAAGAGGCACGTGTCTAGAATGTTAAAATTATCGGGCAGATTGCATGTCATTCTCTGTAAATCAACAATCTCAGCTCTGTTCAGACCCACTGGAAGCATGGACACTGTCGTTGCTGAAAAGGTGAGCCAGAGCAACATTAATTAACCATTGCGGGTCTCTATGGAAATGCAAAGTGTCTTACAGATAAATCCCATTTCTTGAAATTATGAATAAGAAAACAAAGATAATGTATCCAGATGTTATACATAAAATTAAACTCAAACTATTAGAATGTTAGAAATGAAAATGGCCTTAGTGATCATCTAGTCCCAGCCCTTCATTTTACGGATGAAGAAAGCAAGTCATTTCAAGTTTAAATGTACATGGTAAGACTGAAAGACCAGAGGATCCATGGGACCTGCCAGGGCTTTCATCCAGGGGAAAAACTCCCCCAATAGAAAGTGTTTTGATTGTATCCCACAAGTCATGTTTGGCAGATTTATTAGGCACTCACTACGTGACAGGCACTGGGTTTAGATGTGAGTGAAATGCTGCCAATTCTCCCCATACCGGTTAGAAGCCAGAGCCTCTTCTGGAATTGATGGCACCTTCTCAGATCGCAAGTACCAAAATACACACAGTTAAGACAGATTATTAAAATGGAGCTTAATCTCTTACTGTTACTTTTTAACAAGGGATGAAATAATAGGAGACTTTAGTCCTCATTCTTTAAATCATATAAGACCATCTTACAAGAAGTACAGTAGAGACGCTGAGACTCAAGTGTAAGAGAAAGTCATTATAAAATGTGTTTTGCTGTTAGCTATATCTTGTAACTATTGTAGTTCTGTGCATTTATTTATTCATTTTTTATTTGTCAACTGTTTATTGAGGGTCTACTATGTGCCCTACTGCTTGAATCCTTAAATATGAGATACATGACTATCTCATGAAAGATGAAGATTCTATGCTTAAAGAACTCTTGGCTTTTCCCAGTGTATGTAAGTAATTGTTGTTAGCTGCCACTGAGTTGGGCCCCTCACTCACGGCAACCTCATAGAACTGCTCCATAGGGTTTTATTGGCTGCAACATTTATGGAAAGGAGCCTGGTGGCACAACAGTTAAGTGCTCAGCATCTCTGAGGGAGAAAGACTCAACGATCTACTTCCGTAAAGATTACAGCCTAGGAAACCCAGTGGGGCACTCTGTCCCATGGTGTCGCTATGAGTCGGAATCCACTTGACAGCACCCAACAACAACAACAATCTTTATGGAAGCAGTTTGCCAGGCCTTTCTACTGTAGAGCCACTAGGTGGGTACAAACTGACAACCTTTAGGTTAGCACCTGATTGCAAATCACTTGCACCACCTAGAAAAAAATGTATATTTCTCTACAAAGTTTTGTTTTGTTCAGTTTAAATAAATTTTGAATTATTAAGTTGTGTAGCCAAAACCAACTAATCCTTTTAAAATTAGAAGTTATGTTAGAACCATTGATTAGGGTGGAATGCTAGTTTATAAATCCCTAATTGGATGAAAGAGGTCCCAATTTAGTTAGTAAAGCAGCTCTAAACTCATTTTTGATTGGAAGCGTTTATCTTGTGATTTTCACACAGTTCACAGGTTAGAGTGAGGAGCCTCTGAATAATTATTTTTCCTTTTAGATAGATCAGTGTTCTCAGGTATTCTCATTCTGATTTAATTAATCTAGGGTGAAATCTAGATATTGAGATATTTAAAAAAGTCTTCCCAGGTCGTTCTGACATGCCAGTATTAAGAACCACTGGCATAAATCGTTGTTTCTCAAAGAGTCATACTCCTAGTTAAAATCATCTTAGATGATGCTAGATCATTTTAAATTTTAATGGTGATATTTTTTAAATGTCTGTTAATCAGAAAAAATATATAAATAGCCTATAGATATTATTGCTCAGAATAAGTAAATGGTTATAAAGAATGGATTAGTTCACAATATGTGTATTAATAAGGGTATAGGTGGTGAAGATTGTAATGTTTGGATACAAATGACTGAATTTTAGAAAATCCTGAGCTGGATTATGAGATAAGAGAGAAAACACGGAGGACTAAAAAATTTGGATGGCAAAAAAAGGCTTTTTTCTTTTCTCCTCACAAGTATTGAGGACAATGGCAGTACAGGTAGTCCCCAGTTTACACCATATTTGAGTTATGATGAACTGACTTATTTTTTGTATATTTTGTGGTCAGTAATATGTACTACATTCAGTGTTGCAGTGTGTAATTTGCTGGTGTTATCATTCTCAGATAGTCACTTGCAGATGTTTTAAGTTAAGATTTACTGTTCAAAACACTGCCATATAGTAGGGAATAATGAAAACTAAAAAATAAAATAAAAGAAGTATTCGACTTACGTCAGAACCAACTAACAACAGAGTTGTTGGACAGAACCCTGTAGTAAGTCAAGGACTACCTGTATTTGCAAATATTCTTTGTTAATTGGGCTTGAATCAAGATACTTAAAAATCAAAGTAGTATTTAGTAGGATTGACATTATTTTGTGTAACCGATGAAGCCTCACTACTACTCTTGCCTGGATGGATGGCTGACCCTTCTCTATGTAGAAATGGACTAGCATGAGTAAACCATGAAACAACACTCAGACACCTGTGGGCATTGAGACTATCCATATTGTGATAGCCAAGAGGACAAAGAGCAATCCTAGAGAAGCAAATGCTGCTTAAAATCAACACAGGTTAGTGGATATTTTCATTGACTCCATAGATGTCATCCTATCTGCTCTGAGAGTAGTGGCGTGGCATGTGGTGGGGTGGTTCTACAAGTATTGACAGGAGGAAATTAGTAATGTCAGGGAGACGAGTGCTTGAGCCCATTACTGACTGAGGAGAAAAGTCTAGTGTGACAAACGGTTTAACTTCTGTGGCATGTTTAATTGAATGGTAGTCACTGATGGAGGAATGTGTTGAGAATTCTGAGTCTGTTCTTAAGCATCAGTTACTGATGTCAATCATGGTTGTTGAACAGAGGCATGGTAGTACCTTGGCCATATTTTCCATCTCTGAGATCAGCTAGCCTATCATTTAAGAAATCACAAAAGGACAAATATTGTAGACTCTCACTTATATGAAATACCTAAAATAGGCAAAGTACAGAGTTTAGAGCTTAATAGTGGTTGCCAGGGGCAGGAGGGAGGAAGAAAGGCAGAGTCACTGTTTTGGAAGCAATGAATGTCTGTTTATGGTGATGGAAAATTTTCCAGTGGATACTGGTGGTGGTTACACAATATGATTGATGTAATTGATGTCCCTAAATTGTACCCGTGAAAGATGTTGAACTGGCAAATGTTGTGCTATCTGTATTTTTACAATAACAAAAAGAAAAAAAGAAAGAACATAACATCCAGCATAGCAATCCTGAGCAAGGTGAAACTTGACAATTTAAAGCTAGCATACTGCGCGGAGAGAAAGGTATGTTTCTCACCATGCTGGATAAGAGAGATCATACATAGACTAGTGATTTCTATTTCCGTCTTTTTTCCTGCCTGTGTTTCATGCACTGGGAGTCCTGGTGGTGCAGTGATTACGAGCTACGGCTGCTAACTAAAAGGTCAGCAGTTCGAATCCACCAGCTACTTTTTGGAAACCCTATTAGGCAGTTCTACTCTGTCTTATAGGGTAGCTGTGAGTCAGAATTGACTCAACGGCAATGGGTTTATGTTTCACGTAGAAGTCTTCATGATAGGTTATAACAACATATGAAAATACAGTATTAAATTGTGCCTGAGTGTGATTTAGAGCTCCTTCACTTCTTGCCAGGTCCATCTGTGTATATTTCTTCCAGCCAATGCAATTTTTCAACCTGAGATAGCTGTCTAGTCTTCAGTCCTGCGTAAGAAACAATGTACTACACTTCTCTTCATAGTTAATGAACTTCTGACTTGCAGTTTGGTACTTTGTTCTATAAGTCAGTGTCTCCTTATTCCTTAATCCATCTAGCTACTAAATGAGACAAGCTTGAAAATGAAATTGTTTTAAAGAGCAATCTTTACATCTAGCCACCCCTTGACATTAATTCATAATTTAATATAACAATAAATAGATTAAGTGATTGACCCAAACTCTAAGCAGTGAGTACACTTATCCAAGCTGTCTTTTTTTCGGAAAGAATCTGGGTATCTTATTCTGGGAGGAAAGCCAGGCACCAGGCATTGTGGCTAAATGACTCTCGAGCCTGTGGTTAGATCAAGGAGTTGTCTTATTGCTGAGCACATATTTTATGGTTATTAAACTTAGCTATCTTAAGGAGCTTACGTCCAGGGAAACATTCTGGGGGAATATATATATATATGAATATGTATGTTACATGTAGTACATGTAATATATTATTATACATGTATAATATAAGGAGGTCTGGTGGCACAAATGGTTAGGTACTTGGCTGCTAACCAAAAGGTTGGCAGTTTGAACCTATCCAGTGAGTTGAATGGGGGCAGTAGTGGTTCAGTGGTAGAATTCTCACCTTCCATGCAGGAGACCTATGTTTAACTCCCAGCAGTGAACCTCAAGCGCAGGCACCACCTGTCTGTCAGTGGTGGCTTGCATCCTGCAGTGATGCTGAATAAGTTTCAGCAGAGCTTCCAGACTAAGATGTACTTTCAAAAATCAGCCAGTGAAAACCCTATGGACCACAATAGTCCAATCTGCAAATGATCACGGAGATGGTGCAGGACTGGGCAGCATTTCCTTCCATTGCGCATGGAGTCACCATGAGTCAGGGTCTGACTTGATGGTAGTTAACAACAACAACAACAACGTGAGTTGAAGAGAGGGGCAAGTGACCTCGAAGACGGCATAAAATCCCTACCAACTCACATTCTGGAATTCTCAAAATGGAAAAAGGTTTTAGAACTCTTAACAAATGCATTTTATATACTCTTGTTATCTTTTTTCCATGATTCTGAAATTATGACTCTAGGGTCAGAGTGGGTTATGAGGAGACGGTACATTATTTTCGGTACTTAATGTACCCAAGCACCATGGAACCTCCAGGGAATCATCTAGGTAGCAATATATTATGTGTTTTACTGACCATCTACTATACCAAGCATGGTGTCCTTCTCCAGGGACTAGTCCCTCCTGATAATATATCCAAAGTACATAAGACAAAGTCTATCCATCTTCACTTCTAAGAAGCCTTCTGGCTGTATTTCTTCCAAGATAGATTTGTTCATTCCTCTGGCAGCCCATGGTAGATTCAATATTCTTCTCCAAAACCATAATTCAAATGCATCAATTCTTCTTCAATCTTCCTTATTCATTGTCCATGCATATCAGGTTGATTGAAAGTACCGTGGCTTGGGTCAAGCACACCTTAGTTCTCAATGTGAAATCTTTGCTTTTTAATACTTTGAAGAGGTCTTTCACAGCAGATTTGACCAACGTAATGTGTTTTTTGATTTCTCGACTGTTGCTTCCATGGGTGTTGATTATGGATCCAAGTAAAACGAGTTGCTTGACAACCTCAGTCTTTTCTCCATTTATCATGATGTTGCTTATTGATCCAGTTGTGAGGACTTTTGTTTTCTTTATGTTAACATATAATCCAAGCTGAAGGCTGTAGTCTTCAGTCTTCTTCAGTAAGTGCTCCAAGTTCTCTTCACTTTCAACAAGCAAGTTTGTGTCATCTGCACATAGCAGGTTGTTAATGAGTCTTCCTCCAATCCTGATGCCACATTCTTCTTCATATAGTCCAGCTTTTCAGATTATGTGCTCAGCATGCAGATTGAATAAGTATGGTGAAAGGATACAACCCTGACACACACATTTCCTGATTTTAAACCATGCAGTATCCCCTTGTTGTGGCTGAATGATTGGTTCTTGGTCTATGTACTGGTTCTGCATGAGCACAATTAAGTGTTCTGGAATTCCCATTCTTCACAATGTTATCCATAATTTGTTATGATCCACATAGTCCAATGCCTTTGCATAGTCAATAAAGCACAGGTAAACAGCTTTCTGGTAGTCTCTGCTTTCAGCCAAGATCCATCTGACATCAGCAATGATGCCACTCATTCCATGTCCTCTTCTGAATCTGGCTTGAATTTCTGGCAGTTGCCTGTCAGTGTACTGCTGTAATCATTTTTGAATTATCTTCAGCAAAATTTTACTTACACTTGATATTAATGATGTTGTTTGATGATTTCTGCATTCTGTTGGATCACTTTTCTTTGGCATGGGCACAAATATGTATCCCCTATACCCATAGCCAGTTCAAATATACTTGCACAGTCTGTTCCATTGTATTCACCTAAATATGTGTTTTCCCAGTGGGTTGTAATCCCTGGCATGAGATTCTTTGACTCTGAGGAAACTACTAAGGTAAATTCAGTTTTTACAAAATGTATCGGGCTTTTTGCCCTAGCTACTGCTATTGGTAAAGTTAGTCAGTTGTTGTTCATTTTGCTTTTATATATCTTTGTTTCTTTGCATTATTATACCTTATCATATTGCTTCCAACCATGTTGGCAGGAAACTTATGACCTTTGGCAATAGGAGGTAAGGATGCACGAGAATGTAAATAGGTTTTTAGAAAGAAAAGACTATTTTGGTTTTCTCTGTGTGTGTGTGTGTGTATACGTGTGTGTGTTTCCCCATTACTGGTAGTTTCAGTTTTCTAGATGAAGTAGGTGAATTTATCTGATAAGAGACAATGAGGGAAGATTGGGAGAGAAAATTAAAAAGGAGTGGTAAATAACTTAAATAGACTCTTAGAAAAATTAAGGAAAGAGTTGTCCCAGACACAGTTGGAGAACATGCATTTTCAGTGGTAAAATTCCATAATGTGGTACTCTTCTCCATAAATTCTTAACAGCACAGATATAGGAATGGAAAAATCAGGTAGCGGGATTGACCCAGAGCTGGCATTTCCTGAATGGTTGTGATGCAAGAGAAGTGGTGTGTGGGTAATGAGGACATTGATGAGGGAAAAGTTCAAGTAAGCATGCAACTAGAGAGAGGTAAAAGGACAAGAGGACATTGCTGGGGAAAATTAAAGACCTAAGGGACCTCTTTGAGGGATTAAAGGTATGAAGCAGTTGAAAGGAGGGGATGTTTGTATTCATTTGCTATTGTTGCTGTAACAAATTACCACAAACTTCATGGGTTTAAACATCAGGAATTTATTTTCTTATAGTTCTGGAGGCCAAAAGTCCAAAATGAGTCTTATAGATGTAAGACAAATTGTCAACAGGACTGGTTCCTTTTGAAGGATTCAGGGGAGAATCTGTCCCTTAACTCTTACAGCTTCTTGTGGCTGCCAGCAGTCCTTGGCTTGTGGCCACATCACTCCAATCTCTGCTTCCATTCTCACGGTGCCTTCACTTCTGTAGTAGTGTTTCCTTCTGCCTCTCTCTTATAAGGACACTTGAGATTACATCATTGGCCCACCTGGATAATCAAGAATCATTGCCTCATCTCAAGATCCTTAACTTAACCACATGTGCATAGTCCCTTTTTCCATATAACATAACATATTTGTAGGGTCCAGGGAATAAGATGTGGACATCTGCAGGGCCATTATCCAACCCACCACAATGTTATGGTCAGATTGTGGATTTTTTGCATTTGGGCTTTCAGCAGTGGAGCTGTTTTTCATTACTTGCAGCTGAAGATGTGTCTTACTGATGCAAGTAATAGAAAACATTACTAACTGTGAGTAGATAAATTGGAGTTTATTTTTACCACATAACAAGAAGAATGGAGATAGTCAGATGCTTGCATATTGAGTTCAGTGCCTCAGTATTGTCAAAGGCTTTGGCTGTCACCTCTTTCATTTTCTTGACTTTTCCTTCATGGATACAAGATAGCTGCTGGAGATTCAGGCTTAATATTTGTATTCCAGGCAGGAACCAAAGGAAAGTTGACACCATCCACACTCATACCATTATGTTTTCTGAGAAACAATTGCTTTCCCTGAAGCTTACCCCCTCTAGAAGACATCTGTTATGCCTTATTTGTTAGAACTGGGTTGCAGAACCATCCCAAGATGCAAAGGAGAAAGTGGGCAAGAGAAAGAAAGGTTGGAAATAGATGTGGGGTTAATTAAGCAATGATGTTTTACATACCCTCTTTCTACCTAGTCCTAGCAAAGTGTTTAAATCATGTGTTTTTGAAGTTAGAATGCTGAGTTCAAACACTAGGTCCATCACATCCTACTTGTATGAATTGGGAAAGTTACTTAATCAATCCCTCAATACTTCAATTTCCTCATCTGCAAAATGGGAATAATAAACTAATTTCTCTGATAGGTTATCATGATGACCAAATTAGGTAGTTTGCATGCAGCATTTAAAACAGTACCTGGCGAGTGGTAAGCACTATATAAATTTGTTTTCTAATTTTATTACTATTCCTACCAAAACTCTTGCAGAGGAAGCTACAGAAAATAGAAAAATAGGGGCAAATAAGAAGTAGCAAGACAAAGCTTAGTGAAATTGTGAAGTAGAACATATCATATCCTTTTACCTTTCTTTTCCTTTTAATCTTTGCTTATATTCATCCCAGACCTAGCCTATTATCCAGGTATGCATCACCCTGTATCATGCAGAACTTGCTGCTATGCTGCTCTACCTGCAAACTTACTATGCCCATAGGGATTGTGCTAAGTAGTCAATCTGTCCATAGATGTTTTTTAAATACTTACAGTGTGTTAGGGGTGGGGAAACAATAGTGAAGTGACAACCATGGCCCTGCCATGATGGAGTTTATAGTCTAATGAAGACCACAGATATTAAAAAATTACTAGACAATGAATTGGTATGTGACACAGGCAAAAATGGAGAATTTCCATATTTTCTGATAGCATACAAAAGATGTACCTAGCTGAATCTTGGGAGGCAAAGAAAGCTTGCCTGAGGAGGTGTCATATGCTAAGATCCAAAGATTGAATAGGAATTATAGGAATTAGCCAGGTAGAAAAGTGGGGTCAGTATGGGGACAGAGGAGCAGAGAGTTTCAAAGGAATATCAGGTGCAATGATTGAAAGGAAGCATGAGAGCTGGTGTATTTGAGAAACTATGGACCTCTCTCTCCCTTCCCTACCTCATCAAAACTTATCTGTCCAGGGCACCCCACTCCCTCTGAATTGTTTTCAATGTTCTAAACTGAGAGTTATTTGGTGAAAGCCTAATGGCCCAGACCATACATAAGCCTCAGAGTTCTCCTTTCCCAGTTTCCCTGAAGCAAAAAGACACTGACAAACTAATCTACGTTGAGCTGTTAAGGATTTCTAGGCCTTGATACACTCTCCTTTCAGGCCTGTTTGCATTTGAACAAGAAACTTCTGGGTACACAAATTCTTGCTTCAAAAAAGTGACTTCTCCATAGTGAGAATTTCAGTTCTTTAAAATGGGAATTTCTTCTAGTCTTTGAGTTGGGGGATGAGACAAGATTATTGGTGCCTGGTAAAAATCATACCATCTGAAGGTAACGTTGTGATTACCTCAAGTATGCTGGCACCAATAATGATATGGAGAGATTTTTCTATGTAGTATTAACTGCAATACAATCATTCATTCTTCACGAACACAATTAAACATTTATAATACTTCCATTTTATGACAATCAAAACTTTGAAATACTGCTTGGGAAGTGAGAATGGAAATGGGCCTAATACTTGGCTATGTTAAATACAAATGCAGATTTTTTTTTTTTATCTTTTCCTCATTGCTGATCTGTGCTTTAACCACCGTCAAATGTTCCAGCCAAAGCAATTGTTTTCACAGCTGTGGTATCCTTTCTTCCTTGCTCCAGAACTCCCATGTGGCTAGTGAGTGCAGGAAGGGTTGATGTCTGCTGTGAGCTGTATTTTCTTTGTGGGGGAAAGACAAGACCAAGTCTTGTAAAGTCATGCCTAACCATAAATAGATGTTACAAAAGCCACGTTTCTGTGGATTAAACGGTTAAGGAAAGCCTTGAGTGCTCTAAGTAGCCAGTGTGGTTCTTCAAGATAGTCTCATTAAATTAACATGGAAGTATTTGTCAATAGCATGCATATTGTCTCTTAGACTGGTTTGAGGGTGCCCCACTTCAGACTGGCTTTGCAAATTTAAGTTTCTAAAAAATTATCATCTGCTTTATTTCTATAGCTTACAGTAAAGCTAAGCTTCTATAGGTATTCTAGTGCCACTCCAGGCTGTCAGCTCCTGCTTCTAATTCAAGCCAGTATATCTAACTACTTTTGCTCTGCCACAGTTAACTGCCTTCTTAACATGTATGTATTTATATATTTACTTATACCTTGCCTTATTCCAAAATGATTTTCATACAGTTCAATAGAGTGGAGAGATTGGATGCTAGGCTTTATGACCTTTTTGGCTGCTCAGGGTTTATAAAAAATTCTTCAATGTTTTTATCTGAAAAATGTAAATATTCCCTTCAGATTATTTTTAGAATTGTTTAATGTTTAATCATTCATTATTCATAAAACAATGAAACATTTATACTACTACCCTCTTATGGGAACAAAAACTTTGAAATACTGCTTAGAAAGTGAAAATGAAAATGGGTCTTAATATTCGTACTTGGCGATATTGGTAAATATAATATAAAAATATAATGGTATAGCCTACTCAATAAGGAGCCCTAGTTGCACAGTGGTTAGGCATTTGGCTGCTAATCAAAAGGTCAGCAGTTCGAATCCACCAGCTACTCCTTGGAAACCCTATGGAGCAGTTCTACTCTGTGCTGTAGGGTCACTATGAGTCAGAATTGACTTGGTAACAGGTTTGTTTGTTTTTTTTAATTCAATAAGTTGATTTTGTTAGATGTTGGGACACAGCTCTGATTAAAAATAAAAAAGTCTACAGCTGTTACCAAGAAAACCAGCTGTTTCTTTTGCTAAGTAGCTGTTGGGTTACAAGTTAGCTTCCTGAAAAATCTATAATTGGAAACTCACAGTTTTAGAAGATCTGTCAGGATGTGAATTTGTTTTCAATGGTCATAGCCTCTCTTGTGATAGCTGAGGCAAGCTCTCTGCAATGAAAAGTAATTTCTCCAACAGCAAATAACAGAAGGCATTAAAAATTTTGTCCCCTCCTGGAATTAACAGCTATTTTGTTGATATTGGTTGATTTAAATTGGTTTGATATAAAATGAAAATACAGCTGGCAATAGAGAAAAGCTATGGGAGGCATTTTAACTGGGAATTTCATACAAGCTAAAGTAAGCCACGAATAACCAAAGTACTAGTAATTATAGTAAATTTTTGTTATTAAAACAGAATAAGAAAATTAAAAATCAAGACATCACTGAATCATACTTAGATGTTTGTTTTTAAAATTACTATAGTACATTTCAATTTTTAGTAAGCTCTAGATTAATGACAATACTTGAATTGCATTCTAGATTTCCCTTTCTCTGTTATCCACATTTGGTGAAAGTTCAACTGAGACCATAAACAGAGAAAATGCTGAAATTGTCAAGGATTTCATTTTACTTGAATCCACAATCAACACCCAGGGAAGCAGCAGTCAAGAAATCAAATGACGTATTGAATTGGGCAAATCTGCTGCAAAAGACCACTTTGAAGTGTTAAAAAGCAAAAATGTTACTTTGAGGAGTAAGATGTGCCTGACCCAAGCCATAATATTTTCAATCACCTCATATGCAAGCGAAAGCTGAGCAATGGATAAGGAAGACTGAAGAACAATTGATGCTTTTGAATTATGGGGTTGGTGAATAATATTGACTATACCGTGGACTGCCAAAAGAACAAATAAATCTATCTTGTAAGAAGTATAGCGAGAATGTTCCTTAGGAGGGAGAATGGCAAGACTTGGTCTCATCTACTTTGCACATGCTATCAGGAGGGAGCAGTTCCCAGAGAGGGACATTAGGCTTTGTAAAGGAGAGGAGCAGAGAAAAAGAGGAAGACCCTTAATGAGATGGACTGAAGCAGTGGCTGCAACAACAGGCTCAAACATAGCAATGATTGTGAGGATGGTGCAGGACCTGGTAATATTTTTGTTCCGTTGTGTATGGGGTCTTTATGGGTCAGAACCAACACAATGGCACCTAACAACAACATTCAAGGAAAATTTTTTGAGTCTCTAGTATGGTCAGAAGCTATTCTAGGCATCATGGATAAAGATAGTAACAAAACACAGTGTCTGCCTTCAAAGATTTTACCATGGCCCAGTAGTGTATGCAGCAAAACAAAACAAACAAAAACCCGATTTTCACAATAAAAAGAGCTATATGCTGCAATGAAGGTATACTTGGAAATTTATGAGAATATGAAGAAACAGCATAGAGCAAAATCACAACTCCAGAGGAGGAAAAGAAGGGTTTAAGAACATCTCCTTATAACAGGCAATGCTCATGCAGAAATTAGAAACATAATTTAAGAATTACAGAAGCAAAGACAGAAAGACCGTATTCCAAAGACTATCAGTCATACTTGAGAATTATATTTAAGCCTTTAATATATGATAAATGAAGTGGCACAAGACAATGGGGGATGTGACAGATTATTTGATAAATCATGTTAAGAAAATTGATGTTTAAGGGGAAAAATGTTGATTTTCCTGTTACACCATATGCCCAAGTTAATTCCAGATGAATTGAAGAGGTTACTACAAAAAATGATATCTTAAAAAAAATAAGATACATGAATGAATTTTAACCCTTTTTAGTACGGACAAAAATGTTACAATGGTAGATATTGATATACAGTAGATTGTCATTATTCATGTTAGTTATGTTCTACAAATTCTCCATCAGTACTGAACTAGTTAATACCAAACTAATTTTGTTAAACTTCACCTGGGAATTTTTCACTGCTCTGGGCATGTGTGAAAGTGCCATGAGTATTTTTTGTGATTAGGTGAATTCATAAATAAGCAATCCATGAATAATGAGGACTGGCTGTATTTGACTTGATAAAAAATTCATCTGTACAAAAATTGTAATATTTAAAAGTAAATAGAAAACTTGGAAAGTTTTAGCCAAAAAAGGCATAGTTTGCATGTATGTAATATAAAAAAATAACTTCCAGCCCAATAAGAAAATCTAATACCACAATAGAATGGAAAAAGGTCATTGAAAGAAATTTCCCTAAGAAGAATCACTTATGATTGGTAAAAATAAAAAATATAAAGAAGAACTTCTACAATGCTAGATTAAGGACCTCCAAAATCCAGTCTTTTATAAAAGCAATGAAAACACTGGAAAAACTGTCAAAATCAACTTTTTCAGAATTTTGTACATTAACCAAAGGCTTATAACACTCTGAGGAGAATTTATTCTCAAGAAAAAGAGCTAAATCTTGATAAGAACAGTGAGCTTTGTGGTGTTTCAAATTGCCCTACTCCTATCACCCTATTGCCAGCTCTCTGCAGTAGCCTTGAAAAATAGCAGCCTCAGGAAAAAAGGGTATGTGTGAAAACCAGCAGTCTATCAGTGATGGAGAAGTTATAAAGGATTTGGAGCTCCCCAAAAGGCTCCATACCCAGTCTAATACCTCTTATGAATATAGAAACAAAAATCATCACCCAAATACTGAAGCATATTAAAAGAATTATACACCATGGTCAAATGAGATTTATCCTCAGAATGCAAGAGTGGTTCATTATAAGAAAATGAACCAGTGTAATACATTGCATTAATACAACAAAGAAAAAAACTGCATGATCATCATGGTTGACATAGAAAAGGCATTTGACAAAATCCAACACCCTTTCATGATAAAAAACCCTCAGCAAACTAGGAAATTCCTAAAAAAGAAAACAAAAAACAAATAAACAAAAACACACAAAAAACATCACATTCAACCGTGTGAAACTGAAAGTCTTCTCTCTAAGATCAGAAACAAGAAACGATGTCTTCTTTTGCAACTTCCATTACTGGAAGTTTTATCCAGAGAAATTAGCAACAAAAATAAATAAAAGTATCCAATCTGGAAAAGAAGAAGTGAAACTATTCACTGAAGGCATATTCTTATACATAGAGAATTCTAAAGAATCACAAAAGTTTATTAATGTTAATAAAGTCAGCAAAGTTATAGGATACACAAACACACAAAAATCAGTTGCATTTTTACATACAACCAATGAAAATCTGAAAAGAAAATTAAGAAAACAATTATATTTAAAATAGCATTCCAAAGAATAAAATACCAAGAATAAAATTTAACCTAAGACATGAAAGACTTGTACACTAAAAACTACAAGACATTGCTGAAAGAAATTAAAGAACTAAAAAAAATGGATCAGGAGAAAGATCTGATCTGCTTCTGAAAAACTAGCCATTGAAAACTCTATGAAGCATAGTTCTATAATGACATACATGTGGTTGCCATGAGTTGGAATCGACTTGTTGGCAACTGGTTTCTGGTAAACAAATGGAAAACATCTTGTGTTCATGAATTTCATGAATTGGAAGACTAAATATTATTAAGATGGCTATTATACCTAAAGTGATCTACAGATTCAGTGCAATCCTTATCAAAATTCCAACATCTTTTTTTTTGAAGAAATACTAAAGCTGATCCTTAAATTCATATGGAATTACAAGGGGTCACCAAACTGCAAAAATTATCTTCAAAAAAAAAATTAGTTGAGTAAGGATATTGTTGATGTGTTGTGAGATTGTTAACCATTGTCATAGGGCAACATTTGTAGTAATTGTTAAATGAGAAACTATTTTGTTCTGTAAGCCTTCATCTTAAGTGAGAATAACAGCGCAATTGGAAGAGTGTAGTCAATGTCACTGAACGGTGCATGTAGAAATTTTTGAAATGGTGTATCTTTGGCTATGTGTATTTTCACCAAAAAAAAGTTTGAGAAGTTAGAGGGTTGATATGTTGTGGGGTTGTTAACCAATGTCATAAAACTACATGTGTACTACTGTTTCACGAGAAACTATTTGTTCTGTAAGCTTTCACCTGAAGTACAATTAAAATAAAATAAAATAAAATATTAAAAAAAAAAATTGGAGGAATCATACTTCCAGATTTTGAAATTTACCACAAAGCTACAGTAATCAAAACATTTTAGAGGTGGGGCCAAGATGGCAGAGTAGTCAGACGCTTCTGGTAGTCCCTCTTACAACAAAGACCCAAAAAAGCAAGTGAATCAATTATATATGACAGTCTAGGAGCCCTGAACATCCAAGGCAAAGTTGAGGAATTGGACTGAGTGGCAGGGGGAGGGAGAGACAGTTCAGAAGCAGCAAGAAGGAGCCCCTCAGGCCGGATCAGCTCATGGTGCATGGTGAGGAAAGCAGCGGTGCTCAGGAGACATTTTCCACATTGGGAGAGACCCAGCAGCACAGCGTCTACTCAGCCATCCAGAACCAGTGAGAAGCAGCCCTAGATCGGCAAAATTTAAGTACTTGCATCTGGCCTACCGCATGGATCAAAAACACCCCCCTTTGGGAAAAACCTCTTTCCCATTTACCTCTCTGCTTTGCACTGGATCCAGGACAGCTTCAGCGATTTCCAAGTCCCCTGGGCTGGAAGTAGGACCTGTCATGCACCATGAGCCATTCTCTTGACCTTGGAGAGGGAAAAGATTAACACAGGGGAAAAAATAATCTGCAGGCTCCCCTATGCCAGAAAAATCAAGGTAGACATAGGTCCTTTGCCTAGGCACAGGCATGAGAGATCCATAGACTTTGAGTGCCTTTCCCTCTGCAGAGACTTGTGTGGGCCCATTTCAACAGCATAGGCCCTCATTACCACAGTACAACAGGGTATATACCTGATGTCTAATTTCAACTGTTTCAGCTGTGAAGTGGCAGGTTCATGACATTTGACACTGCTCTACCTATTAAGCAGGGTCCTCACCTACCCACATCAGGTGCCTGAGGACTGGTGACTCCACCCACGCCACCTAGCCACCTGCGACAGGGGCCCCAAAATAAGTGGTGCCCCCCCAGACTTTACGGCCAACACCACTGGGTGCTCATAGTCCAGCTGCAAAACCCACCCACGTACACACTCTAGGAAACAGGGACGCTTTCTTCCTGGACACTCAAGGGTGGCCATCAGCCGCCTGCCTTGCTCAGTGTGTGAGCCTCTGCTGCAGCCAGATGCCTGTGCCTACACCAATCACCCATGCCTGTCTATGACTGTAGGTGAGAGTCTGCACCACACACTTGGTGGCCTACTACCTGGACACCTGAGCTGAATCCATACAGGAGGAGTGGGCGAACTCCTGGGCTCACATATTTAGAGACAGGTCTGGCCACCTGGTGGCAGGATGTTGGAGCTTCAGGGGCACCAGTGATTGGGCTAGCTCACATGAGCAGCCTATTTGGGTGTATTAAAACAAAACAAGAAGCTAGGACACAGTGAGCAAAAATAAATAAATATAATAACTTATTGATGGCTCAGAGACAACATTCAATAACAAATCACGTAAAGAGGCAGATCATGATGGCTTCAGTAAGCTCCAAAAATAATCAAGAAATTTTCCAGAGAAAGAAAACTTCTTGGAATTACCGGAGACAGAATACAAAAGATTGATATACAGAACTCTTCAAGAGATCAGGAAGGAGATCCTACAAAATGCAGAACACACAATACAGGAACTTAAGAAGATTAGACAAGAGCATAATGACAATTTAATGGGCTGCAAGAATCCATAGAGAGACAGCAATCAGAAAACCAGAAGATTAACAATAAAATTTCAGAATTAGACAACTCAATAGAAAGTCACAGGAGCAGAACTGAGGCAATGGAAGTCAGAATTTGTGAGATGGAAAATAAAGCACTTGACACCAACTTATTTAAGGAAAAATCAGAAAAAAGTATTTAAACAATGAAGACACCCTAAGAATTATGTGGGGCTGTATCAAGAAGAAAAAACTACGAGTGACTGGAGTGACAGAACAGTGGGGAAACAGAAAATACAGAGAGAATTGTTGAAGATTTGTTGGCAGAAAACTTCCCTGATATTGTGAAAGATGACAAGATACTGTCCAAGATGCTCATCGAACCCACATGAGTTAGATCCCAAAAGAAAGTCACTAAGACATATTATAATCAAACTTGCCAATACCAAAGATAAAGAGAGAATTTTAAGAGAGACTATGGATAAATGAAAAGTCATCTACAAAGGAGAGTCAATAAGAATAAGCTTGGACTACTCAGCAGAAACTATGCAGGCAAGAAGTCAATGGGATGACATATATAAAGCCTTGAAGGAAAAAGACTGCCAGCCAAGAATTATATATCCAGCAAAACTGTCTCTCAAATATGATGGCAAAATTAGGGCATATCCAGATAAACAGAAGTTTAGGAAATTTGAGAAAACCAAACCAAAACTACAAGAAATAGTAAACGGAGTCCTCCGGTTAGAAAATCAGTAACATCAGATAACAACCCAAGACTAGAACACAGGACAGAACAACCAGATATCAACCCAGATAGGGAAGTCACAAAAGTAAATCAAAGCTAAAACACTGAAAATAGGGAAACAGATGTCAATATGTAAAAAATGACAACATTAAAACAAAAAAGAGGGAATTAAAAAATGTAGACATAGACTTTGCATACGTAGAGAAACTCAAGGCCACATAAAGACATAAAAGACTGGTGTAAACTTAGAAAAATAGAGTAAATATTAGGGTAACCACAAAGGAAACTAACAATCCTACACAAGTCTAAATAAAAAACTAGAAAAATATAAAGACTCAGCAAACACAAAATCAACAGCAATGAAAAAGATGAAAAGAAAATACATAAAGAAAAAAGACTCAGCACAGAAAATTAAGTGGAACAAAGAAACTGTGAACAACACACAAAAAAAAGACATCAAAATGACAGCACTAAACTCATACCTATCAATAATTATGCTGAATGTAAATGGACTAAATGCACCAATAAAGAGACAGAGAGTAGCAGATTGGATAAAAAAACACAATCCATCTATATGCTGCCTACAAGAGACACACCTTAGACTTAAAGACACAAACAAACTAAAACTCAAAGGATGGAAAAAAATATATCAAGCAAACAACGCTCAAAAAGAGCAGGAGTGGTGATATTAATCTCTGACAAAATAGACTTTAAAGTAAAATCCACCACAAAGAATAAAGAAGGACACTATATAATGATTAAAGGGTCAATACACCAGGAGGAAATAACTATAATAAATATTTACGTGCCCAGCAACAGGGCTCTGAAATACATAAAACAAACTCTAACAGCATTGAAAACAGAGATAGATGGCTCTGCCATAATAGTAGGAGACTTCAACACACCACTTTCGGTGAAGGACAGAACATCCAGAAAGAAGCTCAGCAAAGACACAGAAGATCTAAATGCTACAATCAACCGACTTGATCTCATGGAAATACACCGAACACTGCAGACAACAGTAGCCAAGTATACTTTCTTTTCCAGTGCTAATGGAACATTCTCCAGAATATACCACATATTAAGCCATAAAGCAAGACTTAACAGAATCCAAAGCATCTAAATATTACAAAGCATCTTTTCTGACCATAAAGCCATAAAAGTAGAAATCAATAACAGAAAAAGCAAGGAAAAAAAAATCAAACACATGGAAACTGAACAACACTTCACTCAAAAACTACTAGGTTATAGAAGAAATTAAGGACGGAATAAAGAAATTCATAGACTCAAATGAGAATGAAAACACATCCTACCAGAATCTTTGGGACACAACAAAGCAGTGCTCAGCGGTCAGTTTATAGCAATAAATGCACACATCCAAAAAGAAGAATGGGTCGAAATCAAAACATTAACCTTACAACTGGAACAAGTAGAAAGAGAGCAGCAAAAGAAGCCGCGGGCAGCAGAAGAAAGGAAATTATAAGAATTAGAGCAGAATTAAATGAAATAGAGAATAGAAAAACAATTGAAAGAGTTAACAAGACCAAAATCTCATTCTTTGAAAAGATCAACAAAATTGATAAACCATTGGCTAAACTGACAAAAGAAAAACAGGAGAGGAAGCAAAGAACCCGTATAAGAAATGAGATGGATGATATCACAACAGACCCAACTGAAATTAACAGAATCATAACAGAATACTAAGAAAAATTGTACTCTAACAAATTTGAAAACCTAGAGGAAATGGAAAAATTTCTAGAAACTCACTACCTACCTAAACTAACACAAACAGAGGTGGAACAACTAAATAAACCTTTAATAAAAGAAGAGATTGAAAAGGTAATTTAAAAACTTCCAACAAAAATAAAGCCCCAGTGCAGGCGATTTCACTGGAGAATTGCACCAAACTTTCAGAGTAGAGTCAACACCACTACTACTAAAGGTATTTCTGAGCATAGAAAAGGACGGAATACTCCCAAACTCATTCTATGAAGCCAGCACAACCCTGATACAAAAACCAGGTAAAGACACAACAAAAAAAGAAAATTACAGACCAATATCCCTCACGAACATTGATGCAAAAATCCTCAACAAAATTCTAGCCAATAGAATTCAGCAACAAGTCAAAAAATAATTCACCATGATCAAGTGGGATTTATACCAGGTATTCAGGGATGGTTCAACATTAGAAAAACAACCAATGTAATCCATCACATTAATAAAACAGAAGACAAGAACCACACGATCCTATCAGTCGATGCAGAAAAGGCATTTGACAACACCCATTCATGATAAAAAAAAAACTCCCAGCAAAATAGGAATAGAAGGGAAATTCCTCAGCGTAATTAAGGACATTTATATGAAGCCAACAGCCAACATCATCCTCAATGGAGAGAGTCTGAAAGCATTCTTCTTGAGAATGGGAACCAGACAAGAATGCCCTTTATCACCACTTATTCAACATTGTGCTGGAGGTGCTAGCCAGAGCAATTAGGCTAGAAAAAGAAATAAAAGGCATCCAAATTAGTAAGGAAGAAGTAAAAGTACCTCTATTTGCAGAAAATATGATCTTCTACACAGAAAACCCCAAAGAAAACTACTGGAACTAACAGATTTCTGCAAAGTATCAGGATACAAGATGAACGTACAAAATCAGTTGAATTCCTCTACACCAACAAAGAGAACTTCGAAGAGGAAATCACCAAATCAATACCATTTACGATAGCCCCAAAACGATAAAATACTTAGGAATAAATCTAACCAGGGATGTAAAAGACCTGTACAATGAAAACTACAAGACACAACTGCAAGAAACCAAAAGAGATCTGCATGAGGAAAAACATACCTTGTTCACGGATAGGAAGACTCAACATTGTGAAAATGTCAGTTCTACCCAAAACGATCTACAGATACAATGCAATCCCCATCCAAATTCCAATGGCATTTTTCAATGAGATGGAGAAACAAATCACCAACTTCATATGGAAAGGGAAGAGGCCCTGGATAAGTAAAGCATTACTGAAGAAGAAGAACAAAATGGGAGGCCTCACACTACCTCATTTTAGAAACTATTATACCACCAAGGTAGTCAAAACAGCCTGGTACTGGTATAACAACTGATACATAGACCAATGGAACAGAATTGAGAATCCAGACATAAATTCATCCACGTATGAGTTGCTGATATTTGCTAAAGGCCCAAACTCCATTAACTGGGGAATAGACAGGCTCTTTAACAAATGGTGCTGGCATAACTGGATATCCATCTGCAAAAAACTGAAACAAGACCCATACCTCACACCAAGCACAAAAACTAACTCAAAATGGATCAAACACCTAAATATAAAATAAAAAACGATAAAGATCATGGAAGAAAAATAGGAACAAGGACAGAAGCCCTACTACATGGCATAAACACAATACGAACCATAAGTAACTATACACAAACACCGGAAGAGAAACTAGATAAGTGAGAGCTCCTAAAAATCAAACACTTATGCTCGTCGAAAGACTTCACCAAAAATTTAAAAAGACAAACTACAGGCTGGGAAAAAAATTTTGACTACAACAAATCCGGTCGGCATCTAATCTCTAAAATCTACAAGATGCTGCAAAACCTCAACAACAAAAAGACAAATAACGCAATTAAAAAATGGGCAAAGGATATGAACAGGCACTTCTCCAAAGAAGACATTCAGGCAGCTAACACACACATGAAGAAATGTTCATGATCATTAGCTATTAGAGAAATGCAAATCAAAACTACCATGAGATACCATCTCACCCCAACAAGGCTAGCATTAATCCAAAAAACACCAAATAATAAATGTTGGAGAGATTGTGGAGAGATTGGAACACTTATACACTGTTGGTGGGAAAGTAAAATGGTACAATCACTTTGGGAAAAGATTTGGTGCTTCCTTAAAAAAGCTAGACATAGAAGTGCCATACTATCCAGCAATCCCACTCCTTGGAATATATCCTAGAGAAATAAGGGCCATTACACGAACAGATACATGTACACCAATATTCATTGCAGCACTGTTCATGATAGCAAAAAGATGGAAACAAAAACAACCTAGGTGTCCATCAATGAACAAATGGATAAACAAATTATGGTATATTCACACAATGGAATACTACACAAAGATAAAGAACAATGATGAATCCGTGAAACATCTTATAACATGGAGGAATCTGGAAGGCATTATACGGTGTGAATTTGTTATGTTTATAAGTGTCGTCAAGTCAGTTCTGACTCACAGCGACCCTGTGCACCACAGAACAAAACACTGTCCAGTCCTTTGCCATGCTCACAATTGGTATGCTTGAGCCCATTTTTACAGCCACTGTGTCAATCCATCTAGTTGAAGGTCTTCATCTTTTTCTCTGATCCTGTACTTTACCAAGAATGATGTCTTTCTCCAGGGCCTGATCCCTCCTGACTACATGTCCAAAGTATGTAAGATGTAGTCTCGCCATCCTTCCTTCTAAGGAGCATTCTGATTGTACTTCTTCCAAGACAGATTTGTTCATTCTTTGGCAGCCCATGGTATATTCAATATTCTTAGCCAACACCACAATTCAAAGGCATCAATTCTTCTTTGGTCTTCCTTATTCATTGTCCAGCTTTCACATGCATATGATGCTACTGAAAACACCATGGCTTGGGTCAGGTGCACCTTAGTCTTCAAGGTGACATCTTTGCTTTTCAACACTTTAAAGAGGTCTTTTGCAGCAGATTTGCGCAATGCAATGTGTCTTTTGATCTCCTGACTGCTGCTTCCATGGGTGTTGATTGGGGATCCAAGTAAAATGAAATCCTTGACAACATCGATCTTTTCTCTGTTTATCATGATGTTGCTTTTTGGTCCAATTGTAAGGATTTTTGTTTTCTTTATGTTGAGGTGTAATCCATACTGAAGGCTGTGGTATTTGATCTTCAACAGTAAGTGCTTCAAGTCCTCTTCACTTTCAGCAAGCAAGGTTATGTCATCTGCATAACGCAGGTTGTTAACAAGTCTTCCTCAAATCCTGATGCCCCTTTCTTCTTCATATAGTCCAGCTTCTCAGATTATTTGCTCAGCATACAGATTGAATAGGTATGGTGAAAGGATGCAACTGTGACACACACCTTTCCTGACTTTACGCAGTATCCCCCTGTTGTGTCTGAACAACTGCCTCTTGATCTGTGTACAGGTTCCTCAGGAGAACAATTAAGTGTTCTGGAATTCCCATTCTTCGCAATGTTATCCATCATTTGTTATGATCCACACAATCAGATGCCTTTGTAAAGTCAATAAAACACAGGTAAACATCTTTCTGGTATTCTATGCTTTCAGCCAGGATCCATCTGGCATCAGCAATGATATCCCTGGTTCCACGTCCTCTTCTGAATCCAGCCTCAATTTCTGGCAGTTCCCTGTCAACATACTGCTGCGGCTGCATTTGAATGATCTTCAGCAAAATTTTACTTGCATGAGATATTAATGATATTGTTCCATAATTTCCACATTCAGTTGGATCACCTTTCTTGGGAATAGGCATAAATATGGATCTCTTTCAGTCGGTTGGCCAGGTAGCTGTCTTCCAAATTTCTTGGCACAGACAAGTGAGCACTTCCAACACTGCATCCATTTGCTGAAATATCTCTAGTGATATTCCGTCAATTCCTGGAGGCTTGTTTTTCTCCAATGCCTTCAGTGTAGCTTGCACTTCTTCCTTCAGTTCCATCAGTTCCTGATCATATGCTACCTCTTGAAATGGTTGAATGTCAACCAATTATTTTTGGTATAATGATTCTGTGTATTCCTTCCATCTTCTTTTGATGCTTCCTGCATCGTTTAATATTTTCCCTATAGTATCCTTCACTATTGCAACTTGAGGCTTAAATTTTTTATTCAGTCCTTTCAGCTTGAGGAATGCTGAGCATGTTCTTCCCTTTTGGTTTTCTATCTCCAGCTCTTTGCACATGTCATTATAATGCTTCACTTTGTCTTCTCGAGCTGCCCTTTGAAATCTTCTGTTCAGTTCTTTTACTTCTTCATTTCTTCCTTTTGCTTTAGCTACTCAATGTTCAAGAGCAAGTTTCAGAGTCTCTTCTGACAACCATTTTGGTCTTTTCTTTCCTTCCTGTCTTTTTAATGACCTCTTGCTTTCTCCATGTATGATTTCCTTTATGTCATTCCACAATTCGTCTGGTCCTCAGTCATTAGTGTTCAACGTGTCAAATCGATTCTTGAGATAGTCTCTAAATTCAGGTGGGATATACTCAAGGTTGTACTTTGGCTCTTGTGGACTTGTTCTAATTTTCTTCAATTTCAACTTGAACTTGCATATGAGCAATTGATGATCTATTCTGCAGTCAGCCCCTGGCCGTGTTATGACTAATGATGTTGAGCTTTTCCATTGTCTCTTTCCACAGATGTGGTCGATTTGATTCCTGTGTATTCTATCTGGCGAGGTCCCTGAGTATAGTCGCCATTTATGTTAGTGAAAAAATGTGTTTGCAATGAAGAAGTCATTGGTCTTGCAAAATTCTGTCATGCGATCTCTGGCATCATTTCTGTCACCAAGGCCATATTTTCCAACTACCAATCCTTCTTGTTTCCAGCTTTTGCATTCCAGTCACCAGTGATTATCAATGCATCCTGATTGCATGGTCAATCAATTTCAGACTGCAGAAGTTGGTAAAACTCTTCAGTTTCTTCATCTTTGTCCTTAGTGGTTGGTGCATAAATTTGAATAATAGTCGTATTAACTGGTCATCCTTGAAGGCATATGGATATTTTCCTATCACTGACAGCGCTGTACTTCAGGATAGATCTTGAAATGTTCTTTCTGACGGTGAATGCAATGCCATTCCTCTTCAGGTTGTCATTCCCAGCATAGTAGACCATATGGTTGTCTATTCAAAATGGCCAATACCAGTCCATTTCAGCACACCAATGCCTAGCACTTCTATGTTTATGTGTTCCATTTCATTTTTGATTATTTCCAATTTTCCTAGATTCATACTTTGTACATTCCACGTTCCAATTATTAATAGATGTTTGCAGCTGTTTCTTCTCATTTTGAGTTGTGCCACATCAGCAAATGAAGGTCCCAAAACCTTGACTCCATCCACGTCATTAAGGTCGACTCTGTTGTCTTTTGAGTGCCTTCCTACCTGGGGGCTCATCTTCCGGCACTGTATCAGACCATGTTCCACTGAGTGAATTTAGTCAGTTGCAAAAGGACAAATATTGCATAAGACCACGATTATAAGAACTCATGAAAAGGTTTAAACACAGAAGAAAACATTCTTTGATGGTTACGAGGGGAGGGAAGGAGGGAGAGGTGTATTCACTAACTAGATAGTAGACAAGAATTATATTAGGTGAAGGGAAAGACAGCATACAGGGGATGTCAGCACAGCTGGACTAAACCAAAGCTAAGAAGTTTCCTGAATACAATCAAACACTTCCAGGGACAGAGTAGCAGGGGCGGGGATCTGGGGATGATGCTTTCAGGGGACATCTAGGTCAATTGGCATAACAAAGTTTATTAGAAAATGTTCTGCATCCTACTTTGGTGAGTGGCATCTAGGGTCTTAAAAGCTTGCTAGCAGCCATCTAAGATGCATCAATTGGTCCCGACCCACCTGGAGTAAAAGAGAATGAAGGACACCGAGTCACAAGGAAAGTATTAGCCCAAGAGACAGAAACGGCCATATAAACCAGAGACTGCATTAGCTGGAGACCAGAAGAACTAGATGTGCCTGGCTACCACCAATGACTGCCCTGATGGGGAACACAACAGAGAGTCCCTGATGGAGCAGAGGAAGGGTGGGATGTATAACTCAAATTCTAGTAAAAAGACCAAACTTACTGGTCTGACTGAGACTGGAGGAATCCCAGAAAGCATGGTCCTTGGACTCTCTGTCAACACAGACCTAAAATCATTCCTGAGGCCAGCTCTTCAGACAAAGATTAGACTGGACTATGGGACATAAAATGATACCTGTGAAGAGCATGCTTCTTAGCTCAAGTAGATTCATGAGACTAAATGGGCAGCTCCTATCTGAAGGTGAGATGAGAAGGTAGGGAGGGTCAGGAGCTGGTCGAATGGACATGGTAAATCAGGGGTGGAAAGGAGGAGTGTGCTGTCACAGTATAGGGAGAGCAGTTAGGGTCACATAACAGTGTATGTATAAATTTTTGTATGAGAAACTAACTTGAGTTATAAACTTACACTTAAAGTACAAGAATGTCATGGATTGAGCTGTGTCCCCCCAAAATATCAGTCAGCTTGGCTGGGTCATGATTCCCGGTATTGTATGATTGTGTTATCTGATGGGATTTCCTTATGTGTTGTAAATTCTATCACTGTGATAGGTTATACTGATGAGGTTTACAAGATTAGTGTCTTAATGCAATCTCTTTTGAGATATAAAAGAGAGAAGTGAGCAGAGACACAGGGGAACTTCATACCACCAAGAAAGCAGTGCTGGGAGCAGAGCGCATCCTTTGGACCTGAGGTTCATGTGCAGAGAAGCTCCCAGACCAAAGGAAGATTGATGACACGGACCTTCCTCCAGAGCCGATGGAGAATTCCCCTGGAGCTGACGCCCTGAATTTGGACTTGTAGCCTACTGGACTGTGAGAGAATAAACTTCTCTTTGTTAAAACCATCCACTTGTGGTATTTCTGCTGGAGCAGCACTAGATAACTGAGACAAAGAATAAAAACAAACAACAACAAAAAAATTTTAGAACTGCATAAGAATAGATATATAGACCAATACAATAGAATTGCGGTTCTAGGAATAAATTCATACATCTATGACCAATTGATTTTTAACAAGAGTGGCTACAGCATTCAAATGGGGAAAAATAGTCTCTTCAACAAATGATTCTAGGACAAATGGATATCTCCACATGGGAGAATGAAGCTGAATCTTTGCTTCATACCATATGTAAAAATTAACTCAAAATAGACAAAAGACCTAAATATGAGAGCTAAAACTATAAAACTTTTAGAGTAAAACATAGGGACAAATCCTCAGGGCCTTGATTTAGTGATGAGTTTTTAGATATGAGACCAAAAATATGAGCAACAAAAGAAAAAAATAGCTGAATTGGACTTCATCAAAATTAAAAACTTGTGTGCATCAAAGGACATTATCAAGAAAGTGAAAAGGGAATCTATAAAACAGGAGAAAATATTTGCAAATCTTATATCTGATAATGACCTAATATCCAAAATATATAAAGAACTCTTACAACTCAACAACAAAAAGACAAACAACCCAATTTAAAAATGGCAATGAACCTGGAAAAAAACCTTTTTTCCAAATAAAATGTAAAAATCAATTATAAGAAGATACTTAATATCATTAGTCATTAGGGAAATGCAAATCAAAACCATAATAAGATACCTCTTCACATCCAGTAGGATGGTTATTACTACAAAAATGAAATATAACAGTTGTTGACAAGGAGATGAAGAAATTGGAAGCCTTGTGTAATTGCTTGCGGGAATGTAAAATGGTCCTACCACTGTGGAAAACAGTTTGGCAGTTCCTCAAAAAGTTAAGCATAGAATTACTATATGACCACTCCTAGGTATATACTCTAAACAATTGAAAATAGAGGTTAAAAAATACTTGTACACGAATGCTCATTGCAACACTATTTTCAGTTGTCAAAAAGTGGAAGCAATCCAAATGCCCATGAACAGAAGAATGGATAAATAAATGTGGTATACAACTAAGCATTATTCTGCATGCTATGACATGGATGAACCTTGAAAACATTATGCTGAGTGAAATAAGTCAGACACAAAATGACAAATACTGTATGATTTCATTCATATAAAATATTCCGAAGAGGTAAATCCATAGGGACAGAAAGTAGATTGGTGGCTGTGAGGTGCTGGAGGAGGAAAGAATTAGGTGTGAGTACTTAATGTGTATGTATTTTCTTTTGAAGTGATGAAAATGTTTTAAAACTTGATATAGGTGGTGGTTGCATAATACTGTGAATGTACTAAATGCCACTGAATTGTGTATTCTAAAATGGCTAATTTCATATTAGGTGAATTTCCTTTCAATAAAAAAAGACAAGGGAAAAAAACTCAAACTTTTATGACCCCAAAATAGGAAAATTGAATTAGAAATTATGGATATAAAATATAGTAATTAAAACAAAAAACAATAAGTTAAACTATAAACTTGGAAGATTAATGAATTGGGGGAAAAAAAAAAAAACTCTGAAAAATTCACCCAGAATGCATTTAAGAGAGAGAAAAATATCAACCCATATGAAAGAAAAGTGGCATCGAGAAGTTTCAACATACAGAGGAAGAAGGGAGAGAGAATTACTGAGAATTGGAAAAAAAAAAAAAAAAAACAGAAATCCTCAGAATGGAATAACATAGCAAATCCCATTCAGGGTACATAATAATAATAATGAGATCAACTTTACAGTGATGATGATGATTATGATCTAGACACATTATAGTTGAAACTATTGGACACCAAAGACAAAGAAAAAATCCAAAAATAGAGAAAGAAAGAGAGAGAGAGAATGAGCAGCCAAGCGATTTCCTACAATAACAATCAGGCTGACAGTAATCTTAACAGAATAAGTATATGCAAGAAAATGGTTAATTAATAATCATATTTTCATTCTTCTCTTCCTCTTTACTGAAAGAATTCTGCTTTTGTTGGTTGTTGCAACGTGTCAGTTAAAAACATTTGATTATCTATATTTTCTTGGGGTGGGGCATTCGACTCATTTTGGCCAATGAGATACAAGAGGAAGTGGCTGGATTAGGTTATTGGAAAGCCTTTTACAAAGAACAGATTCTGCAGGCATTTGATTATTTTTCTTTTCTTCCTGCAGACTTGGGAGCTGATGTTTACAGCATATACCTAACCAATGATTAATATCCAGAATATTTAATGAACTGCAAATCAATTTTAATAAGAGATAATTATGTTTACAAAGCAATATTCCTACTTTATCTCATTCGAGATTCCTCTAAGAATCTAAACTAGAAGAAATAATTCTTAGTCAGCCTCTTAAATCCAATTATTTAAAGTTTTTTTTTTTTTAAGCATCAGTTTATGTTAGTATCCAATTTTTAGAAACATTACCATTGGCAGTTTATCCTACTGCTTTGAATGTGGAAGCTGGGTATCTCTTCGTTCTGTGCAAATGTAAGAATGCTTATTTTAATTAAGGCAGATCCTTCCTGTCAGAAGATTTACGTGCTTGTATAAATATATTTTACATATGTTGTGATTAGCTTACTTAATTGTCTCCATCTTGGTAATGTTATCCTCCTGCCACTGGGTTTAATTATATTGCATTATGACAGGTAATTAAACAGGGAAAAATATCATTACATCATTAGCTGGTTTTACCAGGCCTTGAAACCTTTTGCTAAGAGCTTTTGTATTTACTACAAGCTATCATCACTATGAAGAGCCCTGGTTGTGCAAAAGCTAAGTGCTCAACTGCTAACCAAAAGGTTGGCAGTTCAAACCCACTAGTGGTTCCTTGGGAGAAAAGGCCTGGTGATCAGCTCCGGAAAGATGCTGCTGTGTGCGGTGGAATCAACTGCGACTCAAAGCGACCCTATGGGACAGAGGAGAACTGCCCTATAGGATTTCCTAGGGTATAATCTTTATAGAAGGAGCCCTGGTGGTGCAGTGATTAAGTGCTCCGCTGCTAACTGAAAGGATGGGGCTTTGAACCCACCAGCCACTCCTCGGGAGAAAGATGTGGCAGTCTGCTTCCGTGAAGATCACAGCCTTGGAAACCCTATAAGGTTGCTATGAGTCAGAGTCGACTCCACGACAGGTTTGGTTTTGGTTTAATCTTTACAGGAGCAGATCCCCCAGGTCTTTTCTACCGAAGAGCTGCTGGGTGGGTTCCAACTGCCAACTTTCTGGTTAACAGGGAGCACTTAAGCATTGTGCCACCAGGGCCCTATAGGGCAGTTCTATTCTGTCATATGGGGTCGCTGTAAGTCGAAATCGACTTGACAGCACCTAACAACAGCATCATCACTACAATCAGTGCTCCTGGATTGTTTCAGGTCACTGAATTGTCAGGTATACATTTGCCAATTATAATAGGAGATTAAAGGCCACTGACGGGCATTGATTTGGGTGGACAAAGGCCTCCTATTTAGCCAGGTAGATAATAACCATTTTGTAGCAGTCTCACAGTTAATTTTTTTCTGTTTGAATGTGGGTCAGTTAAAGATGTCATAGAATTCAGAAAAAAATATGTATAAATATCTCAGAGCTACATTATCATCAAGGTTAGAGCTTAGTTAGAGTTTCGGACTTCAGTGAGGAATCCTTTGTTCTTATCCTGGGTCAGTTAATTTCCTCTGTGACCTTGGGCAAATCACTTAACCTCCCTTGGCGTGTTTTCGTCTCTGAAAGTGAGAATTGACTACTGGATGACTCTCAGCTCTTTCAACTGTAACTGTGTGTGAGTTGTTGACTAGATTGGCTATAGCGACCTCTGCTATGGCCTATGGCTCCTGAGTTTTCACTGTGTAACCAGAGTCGTGCATCTGAAATAGTTGGCCAGTAAGCCGGATCCATATTTTTTATTGCCTTTCCAGTTGGTTGCATTTAATTGTGCTGCCAATCTTCCACTTCTCAAATCACCTGATGGCAGGTCCTTGCTTTGTCCCCTTATCATTGCTGTATTTTCACCCCTGTGTAGTTAATTGTAGAGCAGAAAGCAGGGTTACTGAACAGGAACAAACCCCAGGGACTTGATTTTATAGCCTGTTTATACAAATGACCTGCTGTTTGGCAGAAGAAATCTGGGAAAGGCTGATCCTCTTATTGAAGTAAAAGAACATTATAACTAATAAAATACCAAGCAAAAGCAAAGGCAAAATAGAATGAAAACCTATTCATAAATTCTGGGCATCCAGGGAAACACCTGGCCAGTTCACCTGTCTGGTATCACACAGCCTGATGTCCAATATGTTAAATGGACCTAGTAAGACAGATTCACCTTACTGGCAAAGAAGATATATTCTGTTTTTCTGGTATTTTCTTTGCTATTAACTAATCGTGAATTGTGAACACTTCATCTGAATTTACTGAACCTATTTATATCCTCCTTAAAATGACTGGGGTTGGATTAGTTGTCCTCAGAAGTTTTCGGCACTAACCATTTGATACATTTTCATTCTGTGATACTTACATCATCAGAGTCTTGGGAGTGGATGACTTTTCATCCCTTCCTCTTGGTATAGGACCTCTACACAGGACCTCCCATCTTTGCCCATTCATGCTTTAACAGCAGACTGCTGGGCTTATTATCTTATATACTGATTTCTCCTTCTTGACCTTGGCATGCATTTACATAATATTTTCAGGTAAATTATCTTCAGTGGTAGATTCAGGGTCAGCTTTCTAATTGCTTGATTACTTTCCCAGTTCCAAACCTATGCAAATAAATTAGGAATGAATGATGAACAATTTGGTGGTTTTGTCTGCCTCCTGGGAGCCCTAGCTCTGAAGTAAGATGGTTGGGTTTTGAGCACTTAAGATTGTCACACACATTAAAACACAGTTTTTGAGAGCATAAATTACACACCAGTATTTGGTTCGGACTTCTTTCCTTGCATCATTTTAAGAAATTATTGCACATTTCCTTTACCCTGCATATTCAAATAAGTGAATGACTGTGTTAGTGATGAGGTAGAGTATAAGTAGGCTCAGTGCTTCCCTAGAGCATCGTTCTTAGGTGCAGACTATGAAATCCTAACTTGTGTTAATACAAAGAGACAATACAAAGGCACACTTAATTGATAAATTCATTGTTATAATGAATTTATTAATTGAGGGCCAAATACTATCATCATGTAAAATATTTGCATGATGCCCGGTTGTTCAGGCATATATGTCAATTTAAGTACAAATGACTGAGCACTGTAGTTGTTTTGTTAAGTTATATCAATATATCTTAATGTATCCATTACAGAGAGATCTCAGGGAAAGACTATCGTTTTAACTACAGAAAACAGAAGGAGACAAAAGTCAGATGAGAATCGAGTACATCTTAATTTCAACTCCCTTAACAGAAATTTACTATGATTTCAGTAAACTTCCCTTCCTTGTTTTTATAACATTCTTTCCAACTGAATTTTTTTCCATCTATTCTTTATCCTATGTTTCATGGTTTGCATCCTACAAATAAATGGTGTATAAAGTGTTTTTTTTTTTGGAATTGACTCTATACAAATTCTCTAAGCATTATGTCATCTCTTGAGTGCTAAGAAGTTACTGTATATTCTTCAGGTTGTACTAGATAAAGCCTTCTTGCTCCTATGCCAGTTCGAAAACTCGAAGAATGAAGAATAGATTCTCAGAAGGGGGTTAATCAGCTGTGTCTCTTGACTTCAGTGAGGTAGATAGGCTCACTCCATAACATTAGTTGTCATCACCTTGCTCGCCCAAGCTCAAAGTGACACTGCCAGCAACTTGGGACTATGCACTTCTGAGGTGCAACTGAATTTCATTTTTTTACTCTTTTATTACAAAGATAATGAATATTATTTTAGTTTTATTGCTACCAATTTAAATGACAACATTCATACTTTAAATGACCCAGTGAGCGTGATCTACATCAAGGTTCTTGACTGAAAGCCTGAAGTTAAAAGCCTCCACATTTTCTTGTCCTTCTGGGTACAGAACTTCAATTAAATATAGAGGAAATTTTAAGCCAGTGTGTTTGGTTCTCAGGTTCA
Organism: Dugong dugon; assembly: GCA_030035585.1. Taxonomy (NCBI): domain Eukaryota; kingdom Metazoa; phylum Chordata; class Mammalia; order Sirenia; family Dugongidae; genus Dugong; species Dugong dugon. The sequence continues at coordinate 100,441,512 of CM057462.1, forward strand.
GAAAGAAGAGAATAATAATGTTTGCCTAAGATTAGGTAGGAACCCTGGTGGCACAGTGGTTAAGAGCTACAGCTGCTAAGCAAAAGGTTAGCAGTTCAAATCCACCAGCCTCTCCTTGGAAACCATATGGGGCAGTTCTACTCTGTCCTATATGCTGCTATGAGTCAGAATCAACTTGACAGCAATGAGTTTGGGTTTTTTGGTTTAAGATTAGGTAACTCTCAGACCCCCTGGGAAGTTGTATTGTACCCAAAGCCATTTTTTCATCATTTCATTCCACATTTCATACTTCCTGCATTCCACGCTCTGAATGTGAAGGTGGAAAAAGCATAGTGCTTCAGGGCATAGTTCATTCTGAGTATGTTCTGCAGTCTGATTATTTTGATTTTGAATGAGTTCATTCATTCATTCAAAAGTGTTTATTTTGCACTAAATTCATGCTAGGAACCAAGTGCTTGGGCTGTATCAGTGAAAAAAATACACAAAGATGTTTACCCCTACAAAGAGTACATTCTAGTGGGGAAAGATGGACAATAAATAATTAACATAATAAAAAGTAAATTTTATAGAGTACTAGGTGGTGATAAAAACGAGAGAAAAAAAAGGATAAGAGCATGGTAAGCAGAATCAGTGGTACAGCAATGAGGGGGTAGCTGAGGGGGGATGCATAGCTTGCAATGTTAAATAAGGTTGTCAGAGTAAGCCACGTTGAGAAGGTAGCATTTGAGGAAAGAGTCGAAGGAGGTGAGAGTCAGGCATATGCATAATTGGAGGAAGAGTATTCAGGCAGACAGAAAGGCCAGACCAACCCCACTAAAAAAGAAGAATGCCTGCCACTCATGAGGGACAGCAAGCATAGTCACTGTGGCTACACTGAATTGATTCCCAGTATGAACTTGGGAATATCTTCTAATACTCAACCCAATCATTGTGGATAGAAAGACTGGGTGCATCTAGCCTACCATATGATATGGAAAAGAAGGAGCCTTGCTGGTGAAAGTGTTAAGTACTTGATTGCTAACTGAAAGCTTAGCAGTTTAAACCCACATGTGGTGGTTGCTGTGAGTCAAAAACCAACTTGAGGGCACCTAATGACAACATGCTAGAAAAGGAGCCTATAAATATTGAGTACCTAGTATTTGCTTGGCCCCTTATATGCTTTCTTATTTTATTTTTTACATTAATCTATGGAAATAGTTATTATAATCACCATTTTACAAATTGGGATAATAACATATAAGTAGGTTATGTAATGAGACCAAGACAAAGCAATTAAGTAGTAGAGATGAGATGAGATTCCTTCAGAGCCTGGGCTCTTTTGGCTACACCATCTAACCTCACTGGCATTCATTCCTTTGAGATTCAGTTTCCAACCACGGCAGACAAAAAATATCTAACTATCATTGACACTCAGCTCCAAGGCTGGGAAGTTGGGTGAGGTTGGCCAACTGGGCCAGAAGTAACTGAGACTCCCACTTGTTTCCTCTCACTTGCTCATTTCCCAGCACTCCTTTCCCTGTTTACAGGAAGAGAAGTTGTTGAAGGTGACCTAGGTATGCATCACAGGTATCAAGAGTTGCACACAACTATTTCAAACAACCCTCCAAAGAGAGCCATATGACCAGTCTCTGTGTCCAAATTAGCGTCCCCTTCAGGGCACATTCCTGAGCTGTCATCTGATAGCACCTACCTCCTCCTCCTTGCCTGTAACTGCTAGGGCAATTCTGGGAGCAGTCAGCTGGGGTGCCTAATAACACAACCCTTGACAGCAGCCCCCTCCAACAGCAACCAGTTGTCAGAAACTGCCTGTGATAATATTTTATTTTAAGCCCCAGATGCAGCTCCTAACATGAACTGTGGGTGCTTGTGCTGGACACTTTCATTTCTGACAAATCTGAGATTTATAGTCCTTTCTTCTTTGAGGACATGCATAGTCTGTTTTTTGATAAGCTCTTATCTGTGCTTGAACCTCTTAATTATACTGGATAATGATAGTTTGCTACACATGCACAAGCACACACGCAAGTGCACGCAAATACACTACTCATTTATTCAATCACACTCTTATCTTGCTTCAGATACAATATGTAAAATGTCTTTATAAAATGTAATACAAGAAGATTAAAGTTAAATCCACTGACTAAATTTTTGTGGTTTGGAGAGGAAAGCAATAGTAAGTATATTGGTGGGAAAGAATACAGAGAATTAACCTAGTGTTTTGGAGGGCATGGTGTAGACAAGATCCTAGACCCACATACTGACTTCCTAGCATGAGTTTGCGTTACTGCAGGAAGTAGATGAAAAAGCCTATAACCTGGGAAAACACTGGGTCTCCTTGTAGTCAGTTTTACTACAGTGATACAAATGAAACACAGATCCAACTCTTATTAACAACAAAAAAAAATTTCCATTGAGTCGATTCCAACTCATAGCAATCCTATAGAAAAGAGTAGAACTGCTCCATAGGGTTTCCAAGGAGCAGATGGTGGATTCAAACTGCAGACATTTTGGTTAGCAGCCAAACGCTTAACCAGTGCACCACCAGGGCTTCACGTCTCATTAGGCTCTCAAAATAAATAGAATCTTGACTTCCACTTCCAACAGTACGGTAGACTAGAAATACTGGGCAGCCCTCTCACTGAGGTACAACTAGACTGTGACTAATATGATATAAATATAGTTTTTAAATGTGTTTCTGGCTGACATGAAAGTAAGAAAAATCTCCAATGGCAAAAAAAAAAAAAAAAAAAAAGAGAAGAAGAAGTAGGAGAAGAAAGGAGAATGGAGGAAAAGGAAGAAGAGAAGGAAGAAGAAGAATGAGCTGAAACTGGAGTAATGAACAATGAATGGTGAGCAAATGGGTTTACCTAGGATTGCCTGGCCACTGATACCAATAAGGCACCTTGACTGAGCCTTGACTCTGTTGCAAAGTGAAAAAGCATAACCTGAAACTTTCATATTAAGTCAAACTGGGCTAGGGTGGTTGTGTGGTTCATTAGTAACCCTGACACCAGGTAGAAGAAGATATAAATCATCTCCAGAGGAAAGCTTTCCCAATTTGCCAACTCAGGATTACTACAGATTAAGTTCCCTTTAATCTTCCTGAAAGGCTCTGTTTGAAAACCACTGGCTCTTATGAATCATGATAAGGTATAACAAAAGGACCTGTCCTGGGGGGAGAAAAATGAACCCATCTGCTACTGAGCCAGTGAAATACCTGAACTTTTAGAACCATACACATTATTGTGATTCAGATTCTGATGTCCATAATGATCAGAACAGCTAAATCAGCAGAAACTTTGATAAAATTCTGTCAAAACATGTTGTCTTGTTGCGTCAGTCCTTACGTTAATAATAACAACAAATAATAATGTAATAGTAATAATAGCAAATATTTAAAAAATGCTTACTTTGTACCAGGCACTATCCTAAGCTTTTGTTAAGAGCAAATGTTGAATTATCATAGTGACACTCTGAGGTACATACTAATATTGTCTTCATTTCACAGGTAAGAAAACTGAGGTACAGGGGGGTTATTTCCTTGTTCAAGATCACATAAGTGGTAAGAGTTAAAATCTAGCACTGCGGATCCATGCTAACTACCACTAGCACACAGGAAGACCTAAGTAAATATTGTCTTTTATTTCCTTTCTCTTTGTCTACTTATTGAGCAATCTTGCCTGGGCTGAGAAAGGACAGAGATCACCTTAGTTTCCTCTCAACATCTTCTAATTTCCGGAAACGTTCAGAACCCAGGCCCTTCCCAGACAGGCAATAGTGTTTGTACTTGACACTGTTGTTTGTTCCAGGGTCTGTTATGATGTCACAGATGATACTTTTTGGGGGGCCTTAATGTGGCTTAATATGAGCGTTAATCAGATTTACCTGGAAATTAGAGCTTTTGTAAAATGTTATGAAGTAAGAAGCTTATCTGTCCTCTTACGTTGAACACTTGTGAGAATGGTTTCCATTATTTAGTAAATCCAGAGCGAGAGATTTATAATAAGTACAACTTTAAGTTAATATGAACATTACTTCTACCATTTAAAAATCAAAACAACTTTGGGACAGGTTAGGACATGAAATCTCCAAAGTAATTAATTTCTTTTGAGTGTTATATAGGCTGAATAAAGTGAAATTAATGAATAGTTTTTCAAGTAAAATTAGTCTTTTTGCATTTTGCATTGCACAGAACTCTAATCCAAAGACTCTTACATTTGGGACCAAATAGGAGTCTATCAAATTCCTAAAATGGATGCCCTCATGGTGCAAGCATAAAATAACGAATGGATTCTCTCAAGATATTTTATTCTATTAAAATAATTGGGAACTAAAAAGAGAACCTATAGACTGGGAAAAAAATTTTGGACAGTACAAGTCAGACAAAGGTCTAATCTCCATAACCTACAAGAAAATCCAACACCTCTACAACAAAAAGACAATCCTTTTAAAAAATGGGCAAAGGAAATGAACATACACTTCATCAAAGAAGACATTCAAGTGGCCAACAGACACATAAGGAAATGCTCGCGATCCCTAGCCATTAGACAAATGCAAATTAAAACTAAAATGAGATACCATCTCACCCTGGTATTGCCGGCACATATCAAAAACACTGGAAATAACAAACGTTGGGGAGGCTGCGGGGAGATCGGAACCCTTATGCACTGCTGGTGGAAATGCAAAATGATACAACCATTTTGGAAATTGATATGGCACTTCCTTAGAAAGCTAGAAATAGAAATACCATATGATCCAGCAATCCCACTCTTAGGAATATATCCTAGAGAAATAAGAGTCATCACTCGAATAGACATATGTACACCCATGTTCATGGCAGCATTGTTCACAATAGCAAAAAGATGGAAAGAACCTAGATGCCCATCAATTGATGAACAGATAAACAAACTATGGTACATACACGCAATGGAGTACTACCCAATAATAAAGAACAGTGATGAATCTGTGAAGCATCTCATAACATGGATGAAACTGGAGGACATTATGCTGAGTGAAATAAGTCAATCACAAAAGGACAAATATTGTATGAGACCTCTATTGTAAAAACCCATGAAAAAGTTTACACAGAAAAAATAACAACCTTTGTTGGTTGCAAGAGATGGGGGGGTGGGGGGGAGGAATACTAAATAGGCAATAGATAAGTGATACCTTTGGTGAAGGGTGAGCCAGTACACAGTACTGGGGAAACCAGCACAGCTTGTACAAGGAAAGGTCATGGAAGCTCCCTAGACACATCCAAACTCCCTGAGGGACTGAACTGCTGGGAGGAGGGCTGTGAGGACCGTGGTCTCAGGGAACATCTAGTTCAATTGGCATAACACAGTTTATAAAGACAATGTTCTACGTTCTACCTTGGTGAGTAGCGTCTGGGATCTTAAAAGCCTGTGAGCAGCCATCTGAGAGACTCCACTGGTCTCATCCCTTTGGGAGCAAGGGAGAATGAAGAGAATAGGGGACAAGGAAAAGATTAGTCCAAAGGACTAATGGACCACAGCTCCACGGCCTCCACCAGACTGAGTCCAGTACAGCTAGATGGTGCCTGGCTACCACCACTGACTGCTCTGACCGGGATCACAACAGAGTGTCCTGGACAGAGCTGGAGAAGGATGTAGAACAAAATTCTAACACACAAAAAAAAGACCAGATTTACTGGCTTGAAAGAGACTGGAGAAACCCTGAGAGTATGGCCCCCAGACACCCTCTTAGCTAAGTGGTGAAGTCACTTCTGAGGTTCACTGTTCAGCCAGGGATTGGACAGCCCCATAAAACAAAATGGGTCTAATGAAGCACAGCAGTCCAGGGACAAGGACTAGAAGGCACAAGGGGACAGGAAAGCTGGTGATAGGGCACCCAAGGTTGAGTAAGGACAGTGTTGACAGTGCTGGGGTTGTTAACCATTGTCATAGGGCAACATGTGTACTAACTGTTTAATGAGAAACTATTTTGTTCTGTAAACCTTCATCTAAAGTGAGAATAGCAGCACAACTGGAAGAACATAATTGATGTCAATGAACTGTGCATGTAGAAATTTTTGAAATAGTGTATCTTTGGCTATGTATATTTTCACCAAAGAAAAGGTCAAGAAGGGAGAGGGTTGACATGTCATGGAGTTGTTAACCAATGTCATAAAACAATATGTGTACTGACTGTTTAATGAGAAACTATTTGTTCTAGAAACCTTCACCTGAAGTACAATAAAAAATGAAAAAAAAAATAATTGGAGGGTCTGGAACTCTGGAGAATGCTTATCATTTTCCAAATAAAAATCATGTCTTTGGGCAGTCAAACATCATATGCTAATATTTTTCTCTCCAAATCTGACTCAGCACTCAGAATTGGAATTCTGTTTTTTAGGTTATAATTCCACTTTAGATGAAAATTTATAGTGGGTACAAACTTGGACTGAGTATGCTATCCCAAGGTAGCTCTTTCTTCCACATTTATTTTTGTAATTGAAACCCCCTACCATTCTTTGTCTAATGTATTTCCCTGTAAAAAATTATTTTAGATTATGTAAAAATACTTTCACTTGGACCTTACCATCCTCCTTGGACTATTATCGTCAAATGTTAAAATATTACTTGTATTTCAGAAACGTTAGTAAGAAGATGACAAAATTAGGGACTTTACCCATGAAACCAAACAGATGCCTATCTTTAAAGTCTAAAATAATTTTGAGTTAAATTAGAATCCAAATTGTAATGGATTGAATTATGTCCCCCCAAAAATGTGTGTATCAGTTTGGCTGAGCCATGATTCCTGGTATTGTGTGATTTTCTTATACATTGTAAATCCTGCCTCTATGATGTTAATGAGGGAGGATGGGCGGCAGTTGTGTTAGTAAGGCAGGACTCAATCTACAAGACTGGATTGTGTCTTGAGGCAATCTCTTGAGATATAAAAGGGAGAAGCCAGCAGAGAGATACGGGGACCTCATATCAACAAGAAAGCATTGCCAGGAGCAGGGCATGTCCTTTGGACACGGGATCCTTGGGCGGAGAAGCTCCTAGTCCAGGGGAACACTCAAGAGAAGGTCAACAGAAAGAGAAAGCCTTCCCCTGGAGCTGACGCCCTGAATTTGGACTTTTAGCCTACTTTACTATGAAAAATAGACTTCTCTTTGTTAAAACCATCCACTTGTAGTATTTCTGTTGTTGCAGCACTGGATGACTAAGACAAATAACTCTAGCCTTTAGATACGCCTTTACTTCTCTAGTCTCTGATAACAGAAAAGACAAAGAGAAAGAAAACCTCTAGTCATTTTATTCCAGTTTAAGAGATTGTGTTAACTAGATACCAATATTAAAAAAAAAAAAAAAAAAAAAGGCCTTTCTTCTGACTCAGAAACTTATAGACTCTTCCAGAGGAATTTGTACATTGACTCTAATTTTGAGTGTGGAGGTGATGTGATATTATAATCTGGTACATTCTAGAAACTTTTCTTTTTGTTCAACACATATCCACTTCAATAAATTGACATTATCATCTGAACTGAATCATTCTGCAGTAACAACAAATTCTCATACAAATGCATAGACTATGTTTAAAAAGTAATTACAATTTCCTTTTTGCTTTTTTTTATCCAGATTAGCACATCTTTCACACCTAACATTTTGTGTACTGCACTCACCAGACTTGCAACAATCTTGGCAAAAAGATGGGATAGGAAAGGTCCAGAAAGAGAGAATGAGTAAGAGGCATGCTAAAAGGAGGAAGAATCCAAGTTGAACTAATACACAGAATCTGATTATATCTGGCAAAGAGTTCGACCATAAAGGTGGAACACTTCTTCTCTCAATATCTACTTGCATGAGTCTCAATGCTTTGGAAAGAAGGGATGTTCTAGGAAGAAATTTTATGTGGTGGTCCCAGGAGTGAGAGGCAGTTAGAGACAGAGAATTAGGAAATAAAAGAACAGTATGGTACCTGTCTCTCAGCCTGTTTCCATGGACAAAGTCTAAGTTGTAGGAAGAGAAAGAAGAGAAGGAGAGAGAAAAAGAGACAATTCACAGAAAACTTTATAGGACCATTATATTTAATGAACACCAAAACAAATAGAATTATTATCCAGAATATATTTTAAAAACCATCACAAATCATTAAGAAATTGACATATAACCCAAGAGAGAAATTGTCAAGTTTTATAAAGAGGCTAGACACAGAAGAACTTCAAAAGTTCAGTAAAACTTGAAAAGATTCTCTGCTTCACTAGTATCAGAAAATGTAAACCAATGAGATATCATTTCACACAAGGATGTCAAGAATTCAAACAATTGCTGATCAGGGGCAGATTAACAGTAATCAAGGTACACATGGGCTTAATTGTGTTTATTTACACATCTGTAGTGCACAATTTCACATGGGTTTCACCACATCTTCGATTATCTGGCTTATTGGATAATCATCCCTGTTGTTGGTACATATCTGCATGGGGAAACTTTCATACACCGTGGGCATGAGAAGATGCCCACGGCCTTTGACCCAGCACTTCCACTTCTAGGTATTTAGGTATTTATCTTAGAGAAATTCATACAGATGTGCACAAGCAAATGTATGCAGTTTTTTTTTGTTTTTTTTTTTTGCAATGTTATTTGTTAAGGTGAAAAAGTGGAAATAACTTTTCCTCAACAGAGGAATGAACAAACAAATTGTGCTGTCTTCATATCATAGGATACTCTACAACAGTTAAAATGAATGATCTAGAGTTTCATATTTTAATATGGATAAATCTCAAGAAATATAATTTTGAGTGAAGAAAAGCAAGTAGCAAAATCATACACATAATATCGAAACATCTATGTAAATATTCTAAACTCACAAAACAATAGTATATAAACTTAATGGATGCATATATAAGTAGTAAAAGCACAAAAACATGCACAGCAATAGGAGACACAAGTTTCTGGATGGGGTTACCTTTCGGGATGCGCATAGCGGGAGGGAGTAGGAAAAAAATGGGTTCAGAGAGGTGATGTGTTTCTGAAATAGTTTTATTTCTTTATAAAAAGAAGGGTAGAGAAACTTCCAGTGATATGATCTTGGCAGCAATTTTAAAAATTTTAACCTCCCAAGCGCTCCTCCTGCAAAAAAAAAAAAAAAAAAATTAGAAGAGCAAATGAAAAACCCACTGATGACATCTTAAATAAAACTAGGAGGCAAGAGGCAGGGCCAAGATAGTGGAGGGGTCCTGCGGTCCCTCTTAAAACAAAGACCTGAAAAAACAAGTGAATCGATTATATATGACAATCTAGGATCCCTGAAAATCAAAGGCAAACTTGAGGAATCAGACACAGCGGCGGGGGAGGGAGAGACAGTTCGGAAGCAGTGAGGAGTTGCCAGACCTGACCCAGTGGGAACCAGCACCCTGCAGGCCAGATCGGCTGGCGCATGCGGTGAGGCAAGCAGTGGTGCTCAGGACATGTTTTCCACATTGGGAGAGACCCAGTGGCGGAGAGTCTGGTCAACCCACCAGAACCAGTGAAAAGCAGCATTCAATCGGCAAAAGATAGGTACATGCATCCAACCCATCGCACTGATCAAAAAACACCCCATTTGGGAACAACCTCTCTCCCATTTACTTGCCTCTTCCCCACTCTGCACCATGTACCCTGGGCTGGAAGTAGGACCCGTCATGAGTCCTGAGCCATTCTCCTAGCCTTGGAATAAATTAACAAACAAGGAAAAAATAATCTACCAGCTGCCCTAAGCCAGGAACTCAGGGCAGGCACAACTCTGTTGCCTAGGCACAGGCATAAGTAGCCCATGGACCTTGAGTGCCTTTCACCCCTACATTGATCTGTGTGGGCCCATTTCAACAGTGTAGGTCCTCATTGGCTACAATACAACAGGGTGTATAACTGAAACCTAACTTCAACTGTATCAGCTATATATAATTCACCATGATCAAGTGGGATTTATACTAGGTATGCAGGGATGGTTCAACATTAGAAAAACAATCAATGTAATCCATCACATAAATAAAACAAAAGACAATAACCGCATGATCCTATCAACTGATACAGAAAAGGCATTTGACAAAGTTCAACCCCGCTTCATGATAAAAACTCCCAGCAAAATAGGAATAGAGGAGAAATTCCTCAACATAATTAAGAGCATTTATACAAAGCCAAGAACCAACATCATCCTAAATGGAGACAGTCTGAAAGCATTCCTCCTGAGAATGGGAACCAGACAAGGATGCCTTTTATCAGCACTGTTGTTCAACATTGTGCTGGAGATCCTAGTCAGAGCAATTAGGCTACAAAAGGAAATGATGGGCATCCAAATTGGTAAGGAAGAAATAAAAGTACCTCTATTTGCAGATGATATGATCTGATACACAGAAAACCCCAAAGAATCCACAAGAAAACTACTGGAACTAATAGAAGATTTCAGCAAAGTATCAGGATAAAAGATGAACATACAAAAATCAGTTGGATACCTCTACACCAACAAAGAGAACTTTGGAGAGGAAATCACCAAATCAATACCATTTACGTAGCCCCCAAGAAGATAAAATACTTAGGAATAAATCTAACCAGAGACTTAAAAGACTTATACAATGAAAACTACAAGACACTACTGCAAGAAACCAAAAGAGATCTGCATAAGGAAAAACATACCTTGCTCACAGACAGAAAGACTCAACACTGTGAAAATGTCAATTCTACCCAAAGTGATCTACAGATAAAATGCAATCCTGATCCAAATTCTACAGGCATTTTTTAATGAGGTGGAAAAACAAAGCACCAACTTCATATGGAAAGGGAAGAGGCCCTGGATAAGTAAAAGCATTACTGAAGAAGAACAAAGTGGGAGGCCTCACACTACCTGATTTTAGAACCTATTATACAGCCACAGTAGTCAAAACAGTCTGGTACTGTTACAACAGATGCATAGACCAATGGAACAGAATTGAAAATCCAGATGTAAATTCATCCACCTATGAGCAGCTGATATTTGACAAAGGCCCAATGTCCATTAAATGGGGAAAAGACAGTCTCTTTAACAAATGGTGCTGGTGTAAACGGATATCCGTCTGCAAAAATAGGAAAAAAGACCCATACCTCACACCATGCACAAAAACTAACTCAGAATGGATCAAAGACCTAAATATAAAATAAAAAACGATAAAGATCATTGAAGAAAAAATAGGGACAATGCTAGGAGCCCTAATACATGGCATAAACACAATACAAACCATAAGTAACAATGCACAAACACCAGAAGAGAAACTAGGCAACTGGGAGCTCCTAAAAATCAGACTCTTATGCTCATCAAAACACTTCACCAAAAGAGTCAAAAGACAACCTAAAGACTGGGGAAAAAAATTTGGTTATGACAAATCCGAGCAGTACCTAATCTCTAAAATCTACAAGATACTCCAAAACCTCAACAGCAAAAAGACAAATAACCCAATTAAAAAATGGGCAAAGGATATGAACAGCCAATTCACCAAAGAAGATATTCAGGCAGCTAACAGACATGAAGAAATGCTCACAATCATGAGCCATTAGAGAAATGCAGATCAAAACTACAATGAGATATCATCTCACCCCAACAAGGCTAGCATTAATCCAAAAAACACAAAATAACAAATGCTGGAGAGGTTGTGGAGAGACTGGAACACTTATACACTGTTAGTGGGAATGTAAAATGGTACAATCACTTTGGAAATCAATTTGGCACTTCCTTAAAAAGCTAGAAATAGAAGTACCATATGATCCAGCTATCCCACTTCTTGCAATATATCCTAGAGAAACAAGAGCTGTCACACAAATAGATGTATGCACACCCATGTTCATCGCAGCACTGTTCACAATAGCCAAAAGATGGAAGCAACCTAAGTGCCCATCAATGAACGAATGGTTAAACACAGAAGAAAACATTCTTTGATGGTTATGGGGGTGGGGAGGGAGGGTGAGGGTTATTCACTAACTAGATAGTAGATAAGAATCATCTTAGGTAAAGGGAAGGACAGCACACACTATGGGGGAAGCCAGCACAACTGGACTAAACCAAAGCTAAGAAGTTTCCTCAATACAATCAAATACTTTGAGAGACAGAATAGCAGGTATGCAGGGTCTGGGGACCATGCTTTCAGGGGACATCTATGTCAATTGGCATAACAAACCTTATTAAGAAAATGTTCTGTGTCCTACTTTGGTGAGTGGTGTCTGGGGTCTTAAAAGCTTGCAAGTGGCTGTCTAAGATGCATCACTTGGTCCCAACCACTTGGAGTGAAGGAGAATGACGAACACCAAAGACACAAGGAAAGTATTGGCCCAAGAGACAGAATGGGTCACATAAACCAGAGACTTCATCAGCCTGCAACCAGAACAACTAGATGGTGCCCGGCTACCACCAATGAATGTCCTGACAGGGAACACAACAGAGGGCCCCTGATGGAGCAGTAGAACGATGGGATGCAGAACTCAAATTCTAGTAAGAAGACCAGACTTAATTGTCTAAGACTGGAGGCGCCCCGGAAAGCATGGCCCCTGGTCTCTCCAACACCCTAGAACTAAAACAATTTCCAAGGCCAACTCTTCAGACAGGGATTGGACTGGGCTGTGGGACATAAAGTGATACTTGTGAAGAATGTATCTCTTAGACAAGTAGCTACAAGAGATCAAAGGGGCGGCTTCTGTCCAGAGGTGAGAGGGGAAGGCAGAGAGAGTTAGGAACTGGTTGAATGTTCATGGGGAATCAGGGGCAGAGGGGAGGAGTGTGCTGTCGCAGAATGGGGTGAGCAGTTGGGGTCTCATAACAATGTATGTAAAAAAAAATTCTGTATGGGAGACTAACTTGAAATGTAGACTTCATTTAATTACAACAATAAAAAAACCCGTAATAATAATAATAATAGTTCCAATGTAAAATTATGACTCAACTAACAAGTTTCTCCATGTGATGCAGATGTTATCTAAACAAACGTGGGCACTTGAGGAGATATGTTAATTATCAAGTATGATTTGTCCCATTAGCACAGAAATTTATTGTTTCTTTATGCTTTACTTTTCCTACTGTTATAAATTATCTGTCAAATTATTAGATAATAAAAATAGTTTAATTATGTCAAAAAAATGGGCCAAGGATATGAACAGGCACTTCGCCAAAGAAGACATTCAGGCAGCTAACAGACACATGAAGAAATGCTCACAATCATTAGCCATTAGAGAAATGCAAATCAAAACTACAATGAGATACCATCTCACCCCAACAAGGCTAATATTAATCTAAAAAACACAAAATAATAAATGTTGGAGAGGTTGTGGGGAGACTGGAACACTTATACGCTGCTGGTAGGAACATAAAATGGTACAACCACTTTGGAAATCAATTTGGCGCTTCCCTAAAAAGCTAGAAACTGAAGTATCATACTATCCAGCAATCCCACTCCTTGGAATATGTCTTAGAGAAATAAGAGCCATCACATGAATAGATATATGCCCACCCATGTTCGCTGTGTCATTGTTCATAATAGCAAAAAGATGGAAACAACCTAGGTGCCCATCAGCAGATGAATGGATAAACAAATTATGGTATATTCACATAATGGAATACTATAAAGAACAACAATGAATCCAAGACACATCTCGTAACATGGATGAATCTGGAAGGCATTATGCTGAGTGAAATTAGTCAGTTGCAAAAGGACAAATATTATATAGACCACTATTATAAGTATTCAAGAAAAGGTTTAAACAGAGAAGAAAATATTCTTTGATGGTTCTGAGGGTGTGGAGGGTGGGAGAGGGGTATTCACTAACTAGACAGTAGATAACAATTATCTTAGGTGCAGGGAAGGATAACACACAAGACAGGGTAAGTCAGCAAAATTGGACTAAACTAAAAGCTAAGAAGTTTCCTCAATACAACCAAACACTTTGAGGGACAGAGTAGCAGGGGCGAGGGTCAGGGGACCATGGTTTCAGGGGACGTCTAGGTCAATTGGCATAACAAAGTTTGTTAAGAAAATATTCTGCACCCCATTTTGGTAAGTGGCATCTGGGGTCTTAAAAGCTTGTAAGTAGCCATCTAAGATGCATCAATTGGTCCCAACCCACCTGGAGCAAAGGAGAATGAAGAACACCAAAGACACAATGAAAATATTAGCCCAAAAGACAAAAGGGCCACATAAACCTGAGACTCCATCAGCCTGAGACCAGCAGAACTAGATGGTGCCCAGCTACCACCAATGACACAATAGAAAGTCCCTGATGGAGCAGGAGAAAAGTAGGGTGCAGAACTCAAATTCTAGTAAGAAGACCAGACTTAATGGTCTGACTGAGACTGGAGGGGCCCTGGAAGACATGGCCCCCAGAATCTCTGTAGCCCAGAACTGAAACCATTCCTGAAGTCAATTCTTCTGATATACATTAGACTGGACTATAAGACATAAAATGATACTCATGAAGAGAGTGCTTCTTAGCTCAAGTAGATACACGAGACTAAATGTGCAGCTCCTGTCTGGAAGTGAGATGAGCAGGCAAAAAGGGGCAGGAGTTGGCTGAACAGACACAGGAAATCCAGGGTGGAAAGGAGGAGTGTGCTGTCACATTATAGGGAGAGCAACTAGGGTCACATAACAATGTGTGTATAAAGTTTTGTATGAGAAACTAACTTGAACTGTAAACGTTCAGTTAAAGCACAATAAAATAAAAAGTAAAAAACAAGGAGGCAAGGAATTGCCATAAACTTTATGTACTAGAATGGCTAAGTCACCTATAGCAGCAGAACGAGGATAAGATCAAAACTGAGTGGCAAAAATATTGAGAAACAAACGGGGATATGTGCTCCACAAACCAAGAAGACACAAATTTTGCCAGCAAATAACCACTTCTAAAAGAAGAGGACATAAAGTACCATTGGTGGAAACAGGGAAACTGACAAAACATCTCCGGACTCTTCAGTTTGCAAGTGGGTGCAAAAACCTGCATACAGAAATGAGAAGATCAAAGAAGACTCAACAAAGCTCCCTTCCAGAAACCCAGAGCCTCACTTTAAAGGAAAAGTACTGAAAACAGATAGCAAAATGAAAGGGCAGGGATAAGAACGAGAAGGGGTTAGGTAGGATCAGGAAGGGCTCAGAGGGAGAGGGCTTACAGACTTCCAAGGTACTATGCCAGTCTACCCTGATAGCTGAAGAGCATAAACTATATTTTCTTTAGGAACTGCTAACAAACTCAACAAAGTTGTCAGCTGTATACATAACCCAGACAAAATGATTCATCAGTTTTATGTGGTGGGTTTTTTTTTTTTGAAGGCATAAAAAAGAAGAAATTGATCATAATATCATCAAAACACAATTACACTCCCAAAAGCAAATAGGTCATAAATGACTATACAAAAACAAACAAAAAATTACTGAGGATATAGGGTCTATAATTTTATATCAACTCTTTATTGTGTGTTTTTTATGTTTTCTCATGGTTAGAATTCTCAGAATATGGCCTAACAAAGTTTTTTTTCTAAAATTTAGTTTTTATTTCTAATTTTGAAATAATTATAGATTTACAGAAAGTTGCAAAGATGGAAAGGTCCCTTCTACCCTTCACCCATTTTCTCCCAATGGTTACATCTTGTATTAACTATAGTACAGTGTCTTAGGCTGGGTTCTCTAGAGAAGCAAAACCAGTGAAATATATATATATATATAAATATAGAGAGAGTGATTTAATTCAAGGAAATGGCTTACACAGTTGTGGAGGTTGGCAAGTCCCAAATCTGTGGGTCAGGCATCAGGCTGGAGGCTTCTCCTGACTCACATGGTTGCAGAGGCTGATGAACCCAAAATCTGTAGGTCAGGTGGCAGGCTGCTGGCTCATGTCCCAAGAACAGAAGGTCAGATGATGACAAGTCGTATGCAGGATCCAGAGAGAAAGCCTTGCTAGAACATCCATTTATGTACTGGAGGCAGGCCACACCCCCAAAGAAACTGCTCTTTCAACTGTTTGGCTGCTTATAGCAGATCTCATTACAGAGGTGATAACATTATTTCAGATTTCATCATCTTGTTGTTGTTAGGTGCTGTGATGGTTAAGATTATGTGTCACCTTGGCTGGGCCATGATTCTCAGTGTTTGTATGTGATCACTCCCATGATGAAATCTGCTGTGAGTAGCCAATTGCTTGAAAGGGAGCTTCCTTGGAGATGTGGCCTGCATCCGAATATAAGCAGACATTCTGGCTTTTTACTTGCTTTTGACTTCCAGTTCTTGGGACTTGAGCTGTCAGCTTATCTGCGGATCTTGAGATTCATCAATCTTCACAGTCTATACCAGTCCATTTCAGCTCACTAACACCTAGGATATTGATGTTTATGCATTCCACTTCACTTTGACAATTTCCAATTTTCCTAGATTCGTACTTCTTACATTCCACTTTCCAGTTATCAATGGATGTTTGCAGTTGTTTCTTCCCATTTTGAGTCCCGCCACATCAGCAAATGAAAGTCCCAAAAGTTTGACTCCATCTGTGTCATTAAGGTCGACTCTACTTTGAGGAGGCAGTTTTCCCCAGTCATGTTTTGAGTGCCTTCCAACCTGGGAGGCTCATCTTCCAGCACTATATCAGACAATGTTCCACTGTTATTCATAAGGTTTTCATTAGCTAATTCTTTTCAGAAGTAGACTGCCGGGTCCTTCTTCCTAGTTTGTCTTAGTCTGGAAGCTCAGCTGAAACCAGTCTGCCATGGGTGGCCCTGCTGGTATCTGAATGCTGTGGCATAGCTTCCAGAATCACAGCAACATGCAAGGCCCCACAGTGTGACAAACTGAGGGAAACATGGGGCAGATCTCATAGTAATATAATTTAATCCCCTCCAGATCTCATTATGAAGGAGATTAAATTATATTATGTTACGGAGGAGCAATCAGACCAATGTCTGCCAAACCACTGAGAATCATAGCCTAGCCAAGTTGACACATGATATTAACCATCACATACAGTGTCAACACCAGGACATTAACATTGGTGTAATGTGTGCATGTAGTTCTACATCATTTCATCACATACATAGAGCCCTGTAACTACCACCGCCATCAAGATACAGAACTCTTCCATCGCCACAAAGATTTACTGGTATGTTTTACCAGTTCAACTGAAGTACAGAAATTGTGCCTCCGTTTAAGTTGCTTTACCTTCCTTCATTTATAATACAATCGTCTTAAATATTTTATCTGTATACACTGAGATCCACATCAGAGAATATTGATTTTTTTTTTTTAATTGTACTGTGGCTGAAGGTTTACAGAACAAACTAGCTTCCCATTAAACAATTAGTACACATATTGTTATGTGGCATTGGTTGCCAACCCCACGACCTGTCAACTCTCTCCCCTTCTCAACCTTGGGTTCTCTATTACGGGCTTTCCTATCCCCTCCTGCCTTTTTGTCCTTGCTCCTGGGCTGGTGTGCCTATTTAGTCTCATTTTGTTTTATGGGCCTGTCTAATCTTTGTGGTTTTTTTTTTTTTTTTGCTTTGACTATTAAACATAATTTAGAAAACTCAAGAGTAGAAGGAAAGTCTTTTGTATTTACCCATATTTTTGCTCTTTTTAATGTTCTTTCTTCCTCCCTGATGTTCCAAGGTTCTTATTTTTATCATTTTCTTTCTCTTTCAAGGACTTCCTTAGCCATTCTTTTAGGGTAGGTCTGCTGGTGAAAAATTCTTTTAGTTTTCTTTCATCTGAAAATGTCTTTATTTCCTCTTCATTCCTTAAGGATAATTTTGCCAGATATAGAATTTAGGATTAACGTTCTTTTCTTTAAGCATTTGAAAAGTGTTGCACCACTTCCTTTTGACTTCCACATTTTCTGATGAGAAATTCACCATCATTCTAATTGTTATTTTTACCCTGTAGGTGAGGTGTCATTCCTCTCTTGCTGCTTTCAGAATTTTTTCATTGCCTTTAGTTTCCTGAAGTTTGATTATGATGTGTCTTGATGTTTTACTTGGAGCTCACTTAGCTTCTTGAATTGGTTGGTTTATGTCTTTTGCTAAATTTGGAAAATTTCTTTGACTATTTTTTCAGCCTCACTATCCTTCTCCTCTCTTTCCGGGACTACCATCACACAGATGTTGGATCTTTTCTTATGGTCCCACAGGTCTCCGAGATTCTGTTCATCTTTTTTCCAGTCTATTTTCTCTCTTTTGTTCAGACTGGGTAGTTTCTGCTCATCTGTCTTCAAGTTCACTGATTCTCTTCTCTGTTCTCTTCATTCTTCTTTTGAGACCACCTGAATAGCTTTTTATTTCAATTTTTTAGTTCTAAAAATTCCATTTGGTTCTTTTTTATATGTTCTGTTTCTTTGTTGAGCTATTCTATCTTTTCATTTGTTTCAAGTGTGTTCATAATTGCTAGCTGAGACATTTTGATGATGGCTGCCTTAAAATCTTTGTCAGATATTTCTGACATATGTGTCACCTCAGTGTTGTCAGTTGTTGATTGTCTTTTCTTATTCAAGTTGATATTTTTCTAGTTCTTATTATGACATATGACTTTTTCATTCTATCCTGAGAATTTTGAGCATTATGTTATGAGACTCTGGATCTTATTTAAACCTCTGCTTTAGTTGGCCTCCTCTAATACTGTTTCAGTGGGGGAAGGAGATTGTTTCCTCACTACTGCTAAGTGGAGTTAAAGGTCCAAGTTCTCCACTTGTCCTCTTTTGATATCCCAGAGGTAAAGGGGTGCCTCATTACTGCTGGGGGAGGTGGGATTTCAGGATTCCCACTAGGCCTCCACTGACATCACCCTTATTAGGAAGGAAAAGGGTGCCTGTTACTGTTCCCCACATGACCTCCACATGGGCACCACCTCCACTGACGGTAGAACAGGGCAACCTTTTTTACTGCTTGATGGTGGTGAGAATTCTGGCTTCCCTCTTAGCCTTCTCTGATACTACCCCTGTGGAGGGAGGAGTGCCTCATTACCAGTGGGTGGGAATTGAAGTCCTAGATCCTTACTTGGCCTCCACTAACACTGTGAGGATGGGGGGAGGAGAAGAGCTAGTAACCACCAGGTGGGTATGAAAGTCTCCTTTCCCCACTTACTATTCTCTGACATAACACAGGTAGGGCACTAGGGTGCCTTGTTACACTCTAGCAAAGGTGAAAGTCTGGCTCCACACTCAACCTTTGATGGCAGAGGTGGGGGTGCAGCTGTGTTGTTTTTGCTTTTTGTTTTTTTTTTTCTTTTCCCCTCCACAGTATTTGCTGTGTTGTATTGTTGTTGCTAGGTATGGTCAAGTCAGTGCCAACTCACAGTAACACTGTGAACAACAGAATGAAACACTGCCCTGTCCTGTGCCATCCTACAATCATTGCTATGTTTGAGCCCATTGTTGCAGCCACTGTGTCAATCCATCCTTGACAGCAGATTTGCCCAATGAGGCGCATCATTTGATTTATTGACTGTTGCTTCCGTGGGTGTTGATTGTGGGTCCAAGTAAAATGAAATCCTTGACATCTTCAAGCTTTTCTCTATTTATCATGATGTTGCTTATTGGTCCAGTTGTGAGGATTTTTGTTTTCCTTGTGTTAAGGTGTAATCCATACTGAAGGCTGTAGTCTTTGATCTTCATCGGTAAGTACTTCAAGTCCTCTTCACTTTCAACAAGCAAAGTTGTGTCATCTGCATATTGCAGGTTGTTAATGACTCTTCCTCCAGTCTTGATGCCACAATCTTCTTCATACAGTCCAGCTTCTCAGATTATTTGCTAAGCATACAGATTGAATAATTATGGTGAAAGGATACAACCATGACACACACCTTTCCTTATTTTAAACAATGCAGTATCCCCTTGTTCTGTTCAAATGACTGCCTCTTGGTCTATGTACAGGTTCCTCATAAGCACAATTAAGTGTTCTGTAATTCCCATTCTTCATGATGTTATCCATAACTTGTTATGATCCACCCAGCTGAATGCCTTTGCATAGTCAATAAAACACAGGTAAACATCCTTCTGGTATTCTCTGCTTTCAGCCAAGATCCATCTGACATCAGCAATGATATCCCTCATTTTACATCTTCTTCACACCACGCACAAAAACTAACTCAAAATGGATCAGTACCTAAATATAAAATCTAAAACAATAAAGATCATGGAAGAAAAAATAGCGACAATGCTAGGAGCCCTAATATATGGCATAAATAGAATCCTTCAGTATTGCAACTAGAGGCTTGAATTTTCTCTTCAGTTCTTTCAGCTTGAGAAATGCAGAGTCTGTTCTTCCCTTTTGGTTTTCTAACTCCAGGTCTTTGCACACTTCATTATAATAATTTACTTTGTCTTCTCAAGCCTTCCTTTGAAATCTTCTGTTCAGCTTTTTCACTTCATCATGTCTTCCAGTCGTTTTAGCTACTCTATGTTCAAGAGTGAGTTGTAGAATCTCTTCTGACATCCATTTTGTTTTGTTTTCTTGTCTGTCTTTTTAATGACCTTTTGCCTTCTTCATGTATGGTGTCCTTGATGTCATTCCACAACTCGTCTGGTGTTTGGTCATTAGTGTTCAATGCATCAAATTTGTTCTAAAGATGTCTCCAAATTTAGGTGGGATATACTCAGGTCATATTTTGGCTCTTGTGGACTTGTTTTAATTTTCTTCATTTTCAACTTGAACTTGCATATGAGCAATTGATGGTCTGTTCCACAGTCATCCTCTGGCTTTGTTGTGATTGATCATATTGAGCTTCTCCATTGTCTCTTTCCACAGATGTAGTCTATTTGATTCTTGCGTATTCCATCCAGTGAGGTCCAAGTGTATAGTCACTGTTTATGTTGTTGAAAAAAGGTATTTCCAATGAATAGTTCATTTGTCTTGCAAAATTCTATCATGAAATCTCTGGTATCATTACTATCACCAAGGCCATGTTTTCCAACTGCTGATCCTTGTTCTTTGTTTCCAACTTTTGCGTTCCTCACCAGTAATTACCAGTGCATCTTGATTGCATGTTTGATCAATTTCAGATGGCAGAAGTTGGTAAAAATCTTCAGTTTGTTCATCTTTGGCATTAGTGGTGGGTGCATAAATTTGATTGCTGTAGGATTATAGTCTAAAAGTTTTCTGTCTTATTATTCTGTCCCTTTCCTGGTCTTTGTTAGAGTGAACAGGCTTTAATGGGGCCTCTTTTTTGTTAATACCCATTAGCTTTTCCAGGTTGTTGACTTCTATAGCATCCAGTTTAGGATGTATGAGAAAATCCAGGCAACTCATTTATATGTTGTTTCTTGGGTCCAAAGGTTGCTAGCCAGTCTGCTTTCTTCTTTCCACCTTTCATAGTCTTCTTCTATTAATTTTTTGATTTTATTGTGATAAAATATATCTAACTTAAAATTTGGCATTTTAACCATTTTCAAACATACAATTCATGACATTAATTACATTCACAATGTTGTACAACCATCACCACTATCTATTTCCAAAACTTTTTCATGATCCCAAACAGAAACTCAGTACTCATTAAGCAATGACTGCTCATTCTCCCCAGCCCCTAGTTTCACAATCTTCTTACGTTTGTTTTATATACCTTGTCCAGGATTTTTAGTTGTACTTAGTTGGAGAAATAGGGAGAAGTGCATGTATTCCATGTTGATCTGGAACCAAAAATCTAGTAATGTTTGTAAACTTCTTAACTTTTTTCACGTGATTAAACATTTATCATTTAAAATTTACATACAATAAAATTCATAACTCTTAAGTATACTATTTGATGAATTTTGACAAATGCATATACTTGTGTAATCTGCACCTCCTGTAGTTCTGCCAAGCGTGGGACAAAACCAGAAGGGGAAAACAAAGGCAAGGGCCTATGGAAGGAAGTAATTAACAATTAACCAGATAATTTTAAGGGGGAAGTAAGAAAACCAGGGAGTGAAGAACAATGAAAAGGGGATAGAATCAGTGGATTGACTACCAGTGCGGGGTTGAAGGACAGTGATAGCATTGTGACTGACACAATAGATATTTGTTGTCAAAGTATGAAAATTTGAGAGTTTATTTGGTTTCAATAATCTTAAAGGATTCTTTTCCCTGGAAACAGCTTTCTTGAGGACACTTATTGATTGGTGTATGTATCTGTAAATTGTTTCTGACATCTGCTAACCTTAATATGAATGTGTGAAATAAAAGAGAGACTACAAAACTTGTTTTGTTGCTGTTATTATTTAGTTTGGATGCCAATACAGCAACTCTTCTAAAAAAATGTCTTTCAATTTTACAATTTTAATGAACAAATGCATCATCTTCTAATGGGAGACTTTCATTCCTGAAATATAGGATCCTTTTTCTAACTTTGCATTCTGAAGCAATTGTAGTAAATTATGAAAACCCCTCCAAGAGTCTAATGTGAAATAAAACTGTACTTTCTATGTCTACCACCTTACTTAAAAGTCATCAATATTAGTTTTTCTAATTCAAGGGGGAAGAAAAAGATGAGTCAGATTTTTCCCACGAAGCCAGTAGATTCAACTCTAAAATTTCCGTAGAGGTTATTTACTTTCAGACTCCAGCTGATAGAGAATATTTGATTTGCTGCAACTTTAATATAACTGAAAATATGTACATATTCACAGTCCTTGTTTCAGTTATGTAATTTATATTCCCCAGGTACAAAGTCCTTCACAAATAATCCATGACCAGAGTTGTTATAATAGAAGCAGATTCCACTGCTCAAGACACATAAATCTCAATCTATTAGGGATAATTTCAGCTAAAGTGTTCTCTTTATTAAGCAAAATTTTGTATTTTCACTACAATATACTTACAGAAAAGATCGCTATCAAATACAGTGAATGGTACTAGAGCAGTGGGTACCTTCTCAACTGACTTTGAACTTTGTGACCATGAAAAGTTCATCAAATCTCCTTATAGTTCACATCTCAATCAATACATTTGGAGTTACAGAGACAGTGATCTACTGAGTTTGGGGGTTTACAAAAATCACAGCCTACTTTTTTGGTGCAACATGGTTTTTGCTCATCTCATTTCTCTTTAGTATTGCCTCCAGAAAGTATAAAGAAAAAGGGAATAATGGTAAAACAAATGTATCAGTTTTAAACTTTGGTTCCTAAATTTACCAGTGTTTATAATTAAAGTGTAAACTAAAAAAAGGTTTAAGAAATCACTTTTTTTCTAAGACAAACTTTCTAAAATTCTATTATACTCTGAAAGCTTCTTTTCTCTCAAGGGTGGTATTCTTCTATTCTTAATAAGAACACTCAACACTAAATCCCAGCAAAGAACCTGAGATAGTGAAAGGGCTGAGAGGTCCTGTAAAGCACCAAGGATATGGTGTTAAGAAGACAAATATTTACCAGTGCCTT
Source organism: Dugong dugon (assembly GCA_030035585.1). Lineage (NCBI taxonomy): Eukaryota > Metazoa > Chordata > Mammalia > Sirenia > Dugongidae > Dugong > Dugong dugon. The sequence continues at coordinate 100,464,863 of CM057462.1, forward strand.
CTAGGAAATTTATTTACTGATATTTACCAGTGACTTTGAGCAAGTCTATTTAATCTCTTTGAGGCTCAGATTTTTTATCTATAAATTGGGGACAACACATTCTACCCTAGAAAATTTGTAATGAGCATTAAAAATAAAACATAAAGTCTCTGACATCACTAGTCATATAAAAGGGACACAAAAATTCCTTATCATTATCCTCTGGGAGTCAGGGCCTCTGGGTTCTACCTCTTATTACCTGAGGAGCCCTGCATGGTGCAAACGGTTAATGTCCTTGGCTGCTAACTGAAAGGTTGGAGGTTTGAGTCCACCCAGAGGCTCCTTGGAAGAAAGTCCTTGTAATCTACTTCTGAAAAATCAGTCATTGAAAACTCTATGGAACACAGTTCTACTCTGACACATGTGGGGTCACCATGAGTTGGAGTCGACTCAACAGCAACTGGTTAGTTAGTTACATGGAGATTTTAATGTGTACCAGGCACTGTTGTGTCCCATGGGTGCAAAATCAATGAGTAACTCACAGTCTGTTAAGAAACATAGACACATCCACAAACAGGGATAACATAGTAGGAAGTGCAATTTGAGAGGCAGATCACAAAGTGCCATGGACACTTAGAGTGGGATAATTAATTCAGCCTGAGGGATTTCCATTGATCGTTGGTGGTACCTCACAGAAGAGGTGACATTTGAGTTTAATAGGCACCTGAGGGTGGAGGACTATTCCAGTCAGAAAGAAACCAAAGGCATGAGGCGTGATAATGCAAAATATTTAAAGGGGATTGCTCTAAATACTTATGCAAAAGCCTCACAGATGTATTTTCAAGACTTTTGGCTTATGAAAATTACAGAATTATTCTGTTCAGAAAGGTCTTGCTCATTTCAAATTTTACTTAAGTGAAATAATCTTCAGAATGCATTTCTACTGTCCTTGTATCCGCATTAGGGGGCTCACCATTGACATTCATATTTTAATAATTGCCACAAATGTTGACCACCTGTGACTAACCCCAAAGTCTGCATCACTGTGGCTACAGTTTGCCTTTATTGTCTTGAAAAATGTCTAGACTTAGCCAATGATTTGCTTTTCAGTTATGAATAGAATTCAATAAAAGGGCAACTAACTCAAATAGCATCAACAAACTGTGAGTTGATGTAATGAGGATCTTCAAGTTCCATGAGCTACATGAGTTGGGAGGCAAAATAACTTCTCCTTATGGTATCTGCTGCTTGCTGTGTGCTCCTCCCTCTGAATATTTATCATTCATAAACATTTTTTAATACATAATGCAAAATTTATCTGAACCCTAAACACTTTTTATGCCCTTGTGGAACTAACTGGCTATGTTAAAGTTCACACAAGCTTGGAGTGCATCTGTATTATAACATCTTACACATCTGGGTCTTGTGGGAACCAATGACATCTTACCCATCTTGTGTCTTCAATAACTGGCACTTAGTAGGTGTTTAATAAACGTTTGAGAAATGGATGGAGAGAATAAGTGAATGAAACTGTAGAGAAAGACCCATTGATCTGAGGATTTAGATACTGGACAAGGTGAGTCTGGTAAGAAGTGAGAGCGAGTTGTCTAAAAGAGAAATTATCAGGAATGTTGAGGTTTTAGGGAGCCAAAAATAACACTCTTTTTCCCTTCCTAAGTTTGTGAAATAAGACACGTAAAACAGATGGGGATAAAATATAAGTGATACTACTAACAGGCTGTTTGGAGATCATGACTTAAATCTGCTGCCAAAATAGTTTGCTGATAATTCATCCCAGTGTTGCACTGACTTCCCCCTCAAGTCATAGGCATAGCTGAACACCGTAGACTCTCCTACTTGGGGAGGCCCTTACTTGGCAGAGAGCAAATCAGACCTTATTTGTTTATGCTAGAAATATTGTATACCTATAATATGCCAGATGATAGTGATACAATGCTGAATAATTCCCGTGCTCACACAATTGCCTTGCTTAAGATCCAGTGAAGTGAATGGATTATTTCATATAATGGTAATCTACAGAGCACTAAGGGAACACAGAGGAAAAGCCAATAGCCTGAATTTAGAAGGCTCAGTGACTTAAAGGAAGAGTAAGAGCTGGACAGGAAAGGGGAGAGTGTTCCAGACAGAAAATGGTGTGTTAGATGCACAAGGAGCATTTTTTTTTTTTTTTAATGATAGGAGGGTTGAATATGAGTGCGAATGAGGGAGAAGTGGACAGAATGAGAATGGAGCGAGAAAAGTTAGTGGAGGCCTGATCGAGGAGGGCTTTGCAAGCAATTTAGGTACTATCAATTGGACACCCTTTTGAGGGGGAAGAGAGAATAACTGAATGGTTTCAAGCAAGAGAGTGACATGATAGATTGCCAATATGTAAATTTTGCTAAGAAAAGTGGCAGAAGGACCACTGGGGAGGCTTGAACTCCAGTAGCAGATGAGACGTTGGAGAGAAGTAGACACATTTGAGAGATACATAGGATGTAAAGTCAAGAGATATTTGTGGCAGGTTAGCTGAAGGAGTCAAGGCTGACGCCTGTTTTCTCTGGCTTACGTGGAGAAATAATGCCATCCCTAATCAAGGAAACATGTGAGGAGATGGTTTAGGGTGATGATAATGAATTTACTTGTAGATTGCTGAGTTCTGAGGGCCTGTGTGTTATTGTAGGACCCCTGGTGGCACAGTGGTTAAAGTGCTTGGCTGCTAACCTAAAGTTCTGCAGTTCAAATCCACCAGTCACTCAGTGGGAGAAAGATGTGGCAGTCTGCTTTCATAAGCATTTACAGCCTTGGAAACCCTATAGGGCAGTTCTACTCTGTCCTATAGGGTCTCTATGAGTCAGAATCGACTCAATGGCAGTGGGTTTGGCTTTTTGGTGGGTGGGTCATTGTTACAGCCATGTCCAGTTGGCAGTAGCAGATATGGAAGAATGAAATACAGAAATGGAATCCTGGCTGGAGATACAGGTTTGAAAAACATTAACAAGATGATACATTGATCCAGGGGTTGAAGTTTTAAAATGTGAAATGGAAGAAATACTGAAATATTTGAAAAGTCCCACTTTAAAGATAATGCAAGATATAAAAACAAATTTGAAAACCAGATCCTTTGGGGAGTGTTTATTACAAAAGAGATGAGTCTTTTCCTTGGGCAATTATAAAGCAAATATATCTGCAAAGGCACATTTATTGCATAAGATGAGCTACAGCTGTATTTGGTTGCCATGGATTATTTGTTAATGGAGAATTTTTTCTCTCTGTTACAGCTGGAACAAATATTCTCCCATGTTCATCTTTGTCCAATATGTGATCTGGAACAACTCAGTACAATTAACAACTTCAATTTAGAGCATTGGCAGGATTGGAATAGCAAAGTGTGACATCTCCTACAAATTAAGATGTATTGCCAAGTATCCTCAGGGTGTCTTGACTCGGTATGATTAGCTTCTCTTAGCTTAGTCCATTGACTATATGCTCACGCAGAATTTTACCATCCTGTCTTCAGAGAAAGGAGCCCTAGTGGCACAATGTTTAAGCACTCAGCTGCTAATCAAAAGGTCAGCGGTTTAAACCCACCAACTGCTCCACAGGGGAAAGATGTGGCAGTCTGCTTCCATAAAGACAGCAGCCTTGAAAACCCTAAGGGGCAGTTCTACTCTGTCCTATAGGGTCACTATGAGTTGGAATCAACTTGATGGCATACAACAACAAGAATGCTGCAAAACTTGGAGGCGCACCAGATGGAGGAGGCATCTGGAGGGTGGATGAGATAGCACCCAGGGAGAGGAGTATTTCAAGGAATAGAGATGGTGGGTTGTTTTTAGAGCACGTTTCATTAGTGATAAGCTATCTAGAGAAAAAGTCCCTCAGATACTTGGTAATATGGGGTCTCCAATAAGTAATAAGTTTGAAGCACACAAGTGTTAGTGGAAGCCATGTGTGGGGATGAAGTCACTGAGGACAAGAACAAAGGGAGGATCTGAAGGCTGAGCACCAAACCTTGGGGTGGCCAGTAACAGCAGGGGTGGAAAGAAGAAGAGGAGTCAGAGGAGGAAAATTCAACACGGCCAGAGAGGCAGGAAGACCCTTGTCAAGGACTGCTTTACAGGAACAAAGGCAGCACTTCACCTATTTGTCCATCTAACAAATTCCTACTTATTTGTTCTTCAAAGTTCAGCTGGAGTGCTTCCTCTTCTGTGAGGAACTGTCCCTGACAGAACTTTTTCAACATAAATGCCTATTTTCCTTTGCTGCCATCGATGTATAACTTGCTCTTTATAGAAAGTATCCATTCACCATTCTGTCTGAACATCGGTCTTAACACCAGAGTGTAAATACCTGGAAGGCTGGAACAATACTTAATTCCACACCACATTGCCCACCAAAGGGCTTAGCCTATAGGAGATGCTTGATAAATGTTTGCTGAAGGAGACAGTTTGGAAAATACTGGGTAAATATTTAAAGTCTCTCAGAAAGGGTCATTAGAAAAATCTACCTAATTCTGTTTCCATTACCTATGTTCCAAGAATACAAAGTTACTTGCAGTTCCCCTAGCACCCCATGCTGATCTCTATTCATGGAAAGCCTGCATCCTATTAATTGACTTCTGAAGTCCTAATCTTCTTTTGAATTTCAATAATGCCTTCCATGAGGCCCTCTCCGCTGTTATACAGAGATCAAACCATCATCAAAGCCCCCACATACAAGAATTAGTCATCCTCTTCTGCATGAACTTTGCAACTTACTGCACAGACCCCACACTGCTATAATAATGTGCTCATTGAGTGCAGTGAATTGCTTTTATATGGTCTTTCTAGCCATGGTTTTGTAACTCCCACAAAATGATTGGCTGGGACTATGTAAATACAGTGTGTAAAACACTTGCAGGGACTGGACAGTTTACTATGACTACGTAAGTAAGTGACTGTGGCCTACCAAGGGAGTTAGTTGGTTTTGCTATCCTGCTAGGCTTAAAAGGGCTACCTCTACAGAGGTTCAAGGGAAGCTCACTACCATCAAGAAGAAGAATCGGGAGCAGAGCACATCCTTTGGACCGAAGACTCGGGGGTCCCTGTGCTGAGAATTTCCTAGACCCAGAAGAAAGAGCAAACCCTGAAGATGGAAAGAGACAGCTGCAGGGAAACTGCCTGGCCCACTGAGCAAGAACTGAGCACCTTTGGGCAAGAGATTCACCCGTGGAGCTGAAAGAGCTGTAACACTTCCTTGTGCAGGGCAAGAGAGGCCTGAGTGTGCCCCATGCAGGGGTTGCAAGCCTCTCCCACCTGGGAAGCAGGAGCCAGTGTGGCATGGAGGCAACACAGCCCCCCAGGCCCAGGTAGTGTGGCAGAAGCCAGCAGCAAAGGCTTAGAAGAGCCTAGCGGCAGAGGCTCAGGAGATTCTGTGCAGGGGTCTTCCAGATGGCAGCAAGCCCTAACGACAGAGCAGAAACCTCAGGAGCCATGCAGCTTCCCCCTACCCCAGCAGCATGGTAGTAGCAGGAAGCAGTGATGATGTGAACACAGCATCTGACCTGAACCTTGGCACGCCTGCCCAGTGACATAATAATGGACGTGGGTGATTTGGGGAAAGGTAAGCAGTTCTCCTTTGGGAATCTGTTATTGCTTAATGTTTGCTTTCTATAAATAATAATAATGATTTTCACTTTGCCAACACTGTGTAAGTATCTTGCATGTTTGACTCAATCACAGATGAACATAGCACCCATAGAGTTGTTGATGCCAGTGGGTGTAGGCTTCTCATTCCTAGCAGTTTCACGGCTGCCTGGGAGTTTGAGGCACAACCTGTCTGTATTTGCAATGCAGATAGACATGTACATACGCTCACATGCTAGATCATGAGCGTCTTGAGGGCAAGAGCCATCCTTGAAGATCTGTGGCCTCAGCGGCTCTCACAGAAGCCAAAACATAGCAGGTACTCAGAAATGAATGAGGAATTAGATGACCCTGCCAGTATGTCCTGGCCATCACGTGGGCCACCACTAGAGAGCACTGGCAGCTCTGTCAGACAGGAAGTGCTTAAGGTGTTTCCACAGCCTGAGACACAGGACCCAAGTCTATAACAACCCCTCAGAGCAGAGCCAGGATAGAAACCAGAAAGTTGAGAGGACAGCATGTCAGAGACACACCATGTGGACAAAGAGTGAGTGAAGGATAGGGCAAGTTACTTTGGTAAAACTGATGCCAGAGAGGGGGGAAAATAGTCTAGGAACACTATTTTGAAAGGTACATAAAAAGCCTTCCAAATTGCTTCACCATTAATTATCTCATTTGATCACCCCTATAAACTTGTAAACCAAGGGTTATTAATTATGCCTAATGTACAAATAAGGAAGTAGACACTCAAAGAAGGGCTATTTGTGATGGAACCAGAAAGCAAACTTCAATTCCTGCCTTCTGTATTCTTCCTGGACAGCAGGAGAGAGGAGTGAGTGCTCTTATTTTGGCTCAGCATCTGTGCTCTGAATGTCTTTTTTGGATTTTTAAAATTACTCTCTCTGTATCAACACTCTCTAACCTTACAACCCAATCTACTAACCTCACCAGAGATGTGTCTAAGATACAGCTCTGTTCAAGTCATCTATTTCTTAGTTCATTGCACAAGGCTCTTCACAATTGCCCAACACTTCTTTCCAGTTGCCCATCTGCCATTGGTCTCCTGTACTCCCCAGCCTGGCTATATGGAATTGTTTGCTGTTGCCCGAATAGACCAGGCACTCTCACATAGACGTGCTATTTGCTCAGGTGTTTCCTCTTCCGTTAATGTCCTTCTCTATCTCTCAGGCTCCCACTTACTATACAAGGAGTTTTCATTAAATACCAGATGAAGAATTTTCCAACCTTCCAGGCAGATAATTTGTTGTTCCCTTCTGTGTTTTATGGGCTTTTAAAAATGTATCTTAATGATAACATTTATCGTACTATTCATAGTTCTTTGTTACTTGTCCCCCTCCCTAGTTTAATCTTTTCTCCTCAAGGGCAGGTATCATAACTCAGACTCTATGGGCCATTTACTTGCAAGTAAAAATTGTTAGAAAGATAAAGGACCTGAAAATTTCACCAGATATGCCTACTAAGCCAGGCTCCTAAAAACATTATGCCAACTGGGTTGGTAAGGTAGAAGCTTTTAGGCACATTGTTGACCAAACTAATTAAACCCTTCAGTGGCGCAACACTGTCTATGCTTAGATTGAAAGCATACAGCATTTGTGGCACAGTCTTCCTTGTCTATAGTAGAACCTAGCTGCTGTCGACTCAACTCTGACTCATGGTGACTTCATGCGTGTTAGAGTAGAACTGTGGTCCATAAGATTTTTCAATGGCTGGTTTTTTGGAAGTAGATTTTTCTTTCAAGGTGCCTCTGGGTGGATTCAAACTGCCAACCTTCCAATTAGCAGCCTAGCATATTAATCATCGGTACTACTCAGGGACTCCATCATCCACAATAGACATTAGCAAATTGTTCAGAGTAGGCCTTAAAATTAATTCCATTTGCCATCTTGGGCCTACAAAATAAGGATTAAACTCCTAAGCAAAACATACAAGGTTCTCATACCTTGGTGTCTTAGTCATCTAGTGCTGCTCCAACAGAAATACCACAAGTGGATGACTTTTAACAAGAGAAATTTATTCTCTCACACTCCAGTAGGCTACAAATCCAAATTCAGGGCATCACCTCCAGAAGAAGGCTTTCTCTCTCTGTTGGCTCTGGAGAAAGGTCTGTGTCATCAATCTTCCCTTGGTCTGGAAAGTCCTTGTGATGCATCAGTCTTCCCTTGGTCTGGAAGCATCTCAGGGCAGGAACCTCTGCTCCCGGCACTGCTTTCTTGGTGGTATGAGGTTCTCATGTGTCTCTGCTCGCTTCTCTCTTTTATATCTCAAAAGAGATTGCATTAAGACACTATCTAATCTTGTAAACCTAATCAGTATAACCTCATCACAGTGAAAGAATTTACAATACATAAGGAGATCACATATAACCTCATCATAGTGATAGAGTTTACAACACATAAGGAAATCACATCAGATTACAGAATCATACAATACTGGAATCATGACCCAGCCAAGCTGACAGATATTTTTGGGGGACAAAGTTCAATCCATGACACTTGGATATACCATACAGTTTTAGATTCTAGGTCTTTGCACATGCTTTTTCTTCTCCCTGTTATCTATGTGCTTCCACTCCTCCCCATTGCACCTATCAACAATTTTGTCCATTTAGTATACTCCTATTTCACCTTCACAAGTGCACTTCAATCTCATCTCCTCGCACACTCTAACTTTCACAAGCAAACTTTCTCTCTCCTTCTCCACTTCCGCATTGTGTTTTTGAATACTTTCATTAAAACAATTTTTATAAATGTATGTTACCTCATTATTTCTCTTTGACACTGTGTATTCCTTCATGAGAGGGTCTATGTCTTCTTATCTATGTAGTTGTAGCATTTGACACAGTGTCTGACATAAGCATATACTTAAAAAATAATGAATGAATATTTTATTCCCCCACTCAACAAATATCGATTGCCAAAATGTTCATCTTTGGGGATTGAGTAGTTTAACTTTTGGTAGTTGAATTCCCCTGGAGGAGAGAACAAGGTAATGGAGAAGTTGAATTCAGAAATTCAGAAAGGTGTCATTAGGGAAGCTTGTCTGTGTGTGAAAAGATCACAGTCACCAAGGCTGTCTGCCTAACATTCAATCCCAGGGAGGTGGGACTGTTTGAATCAAGGCAAACTCCTCCTAGAAAGACTATGGAGAACTACAAAGACTTCTAGAACAAAAACTCAAATGGGAGCCTAAGTTGGAGCCTATCATACAAAATGAAATCATTAGAGAAAACCCACTCTTGCACTCCCTATTATCAAGATTGAGGCTAAAACTCAAGCGTTCAGAAACCTTGAGTCACAGCTGCCATGTAGCCTTACTGTTGTTGTTAGTTGCCATCCAGTCAGCTCCAACTCACGGTGACTTCATGTATAACAGAATGAAAAGTTGCTCTGTCCTGCATCATCTTCATGATCATTGGTATTGAGACAGAGCCCCCACAGTGCTGTATTCTTTACCTGGCTTCCCCCCTACAGTGTTGTATTGCAAAATCATTTCCTTTGCTGGGCTCCCCCTCCACCCACCCCTCAGCTTTGCATTTGAATCCTGCTTTTGCTTGGAGGTTATATGTAAACTCCATTGCGCCTGCATAGTATGATTAAGAATGTTGCTGAGGTAACTTGTATGAACTCCCTACTTGTAAACCCCTTTAAAAGTAACTTGCCTGCCCGCCCTTGGCAAGCAGTCTTGGTAGCAGTAGCTCCCACTGACTCTATTTCCTTGTACAATGAAATAAAGGTGACTTTTTTGTTCTCCCACCTCGGTCTCTCACTTATTGGCCAATACAAGTCATGCCAAGTAAGAACCTGGGGTGTCCATCCGGTAACAGTGGGCTTTTTCTTACAGGGAGGCCAAAAATACCAACCCATACTTGGGGCCCATTGAAGACTTTTTTTAATCCTTACAAGGACTAGCTCAAGAGTTAAAGGTGAGGGAGAGAGGAGTGAATGGACCCAGCTGTTAGATGCTGGGGAAGATTGTGCCAAGGTTTTAAGATGGGGCTAATAGCAGGGACCATGCCATCTCTGTAACTCTAGCGCTTGATCCATGACAAATGCTCAAGAAACGTTTGTCAATTGTTAAATCATTATTTTTCTACCATGGGCCATTCAGTGACAGACCTGAGATCAATGATTAGTTGCAGATGGTTCAGGCAGGGTGGAGTAAGGCAGGAATGAGAAGATTGGTGGATAGGACCCTTAGGTCACACTATGATTTCTGATGTGAATGTAAACTTTATTATGTAATAAGCTTGAATATCAACCGAACTCTATACTAGACTCTACTGCCAAATCTCTATGTGGAGTCATTCCATTTGTAAGGTGCTATTTTAGCTTATCAAAAATTAAATTATGGGAGTTCTGGCAAAATGGCACTTTAGGCAGAAGCACCACGCCATCCCTCCACAGCAAAGATCCGAAAAACTAAGCCGAACAGAGAATACAACAATCCTGAAACCCTAAAACATCAAATGAAGAGATAAAGAACTCAGCCAAACACCAAATGGAGTGAGAAAACTGACAAAGAATGGAAAGCAAGGAGAGATTTATGCAGAGGTCCCCTACCAGCTAACGCAGCACGGATCCAACATCTTGGACTCCTATCAGAGTCCAACAAACGGGGGTACGAGAAAGCAGCCTCCTGGAGCGTCCAGCGGGAGACAAAACAACTGGTAATTTGTGGTGTGCGCTTTCCCACCCCCCACCCCTCTTTGCCCCGGCTCGGCCTCCTCTGCTTCCCGCGGCCATGGTCTCTTGACCAGGAAGCCCCGGCTGCTTGGATTCCACACACCCAAGTGGGTGGCTCTCTGGGTGCCATTTGTTGGCTGTTGGTGTTGCTTTTTTCCACTTCTTTTGATTTCTTCCTTGCCTCTTGCCACCTCCCCCTCCTTTTGCTCGAGTGCCTCGCTCCGTGTGCCATCTTTGCTTCTTCCTGAGGGGCTACAGAGCACCGGCAATTTGTGATATACGCTTTCCCACTCTCCACCCTTCTTCAACCACACTCAGCCTCCTCTGCTTCCCGCAGATACAGTCTCTTGTCCAGAAACACCAGCCCACACTGGCTGGCTCTCTGAGTGCCATTTGTTGGCTGCTGGTGTTGCTTTTTTTTTTTCCTGCTTCTTTTGATTTCTTGCTTGCCTCTCACCACCTCCCCCTACTTTCGCTCAAGTGCCTGGCTCCGTGCGCCATCTTTGCTTCTTCCTGAGGGGCTGTGGAGCTCCATTCGAGTGTGGAGCTGCTTCCCGGTCTGGGCTACCATGCTGGTGGGATCCCGGGGCTTTTGTTCATTTGTTCGTTTTGAATTGTTTGTTTGTTTTCTTTTCCTTTTCTTGAGTTGGGAGCCCTTTCCAGCCAGGCGGAGCTCCGTTGCAAGGAACTCCCCTTCAGCTTCCACAGACGTGCAGAGGGATCTCTGAGCACATTTCTCTTTTCGTTGGTTTTTTTTTTTTCCTGTTTTTTTGGGGGGACTTTCTTGTTCTTTTTTTTTTTTTGGATTTGTTTTGTTTTCTTTTCCCTCTTTTTCTCTTTTTGTCTTTCTTCATTGCTCAGTTTCTCATCCCTCTATATCTTCCTTCTCTTTCTGATCCCTGAATACCAGACGTTGTATACCTCTACGCCTTCTAGCCAGGCTGTATTGCAACACCTGAGCGCGACCTCCCCAGGCCTCATAGCTGCACTGGTGGGATCCCTGGGAACTTTGTGGTTCTTTAACCTTTCTGATTTTTATTTATTCATTCTTTTCTTTTCATCCTCTTTCCCTTTCTATTTCTCTCCATTTCATAGTCTCTCATCTCTCCATTCCAAAGGCAAGCTCCCCTAGCATTCTTTTTTGTTTGTTTGTATGTTTTTGGCTCCTGTTCCTCTCTCCTCTCTCCCATATCCATCTTAGCTCCACACATAACAATCTCCCCACTGCATCCTGCCTACCTGCACCGTGCGCTTGACATCACACCACCAAGCAGCACAGGCACGGCCTAACGGAACCTGCCCTGCACTGACTATCGACCTGCTCTGGTGGCTTTAGGAAGTGCCACAAACAACCCATCCCAGTAACTCCTCTTCAGCTACACCTGCCCTGCGTACCATATCTGAGTGACTGACCTGCCAGTTGGAGAAAGAGGTGAAAAGTATTGCGCACACAGACAAGCAAACAACAAAGAACACACAGTCCGCCTGCTCAGACATAGTCAAATTTTTTTTTTTTTAAAAAGGGACAAAACAAACAAATCTCCAATCAATAAATGAGAAAAATAACTACTGAATGCCCCGAAAACAGCAGACAATATCAAAACATTTACAAAAACAGGACAGGATGGTTCCAGTAGGCGTCCAAAATAAAACACCAGATGACTCTCTTGTGGAAGAAAATGCACTAGAACTACCTGATAGGGAATTCAAATCTCTAACACTCGGATTCTCCAAGAAATGAGGCAAAAAACTGACAAACATGAGGAAAAAATAGACAAATTCATGGAAAATACAGACAAAAAATTGAAAGAATTCAGGAAGATGATGCAGGAACAAAATGCCAAAATAAATTCACAACTAGAAATTATACAAAGACAACAATTGGGAATCCAAAAGATAAACAACAAGCTTTCAGAAATGGTTGATGTCATAGAAGGGCTGAGAAGCAGATTTGAAATGGTGGAAGACAGGATCAGTGGAATTGAAGACAAATACTTGGATACAACTCTGAGGAAAACTCAGAGAAAAGAACAAAGAAAAATGAAGAGACCCTGAGAGTTATGTGGGACATAATTAAAAGCAAAAATTTACGAGTGATTGGAATTCCAGAACAGGGAGAGAAAACAGAAAACACAGAGAGGATCATTGAGGAACTGCTGACAGAAAGCTTCCCCAATATCATGAAAGATGAAAAGCTGGCCATCCTCCCTGAGGGACTGAATTGCTGGGTGGAGGGCTATGGGGACCATGGTCTCGGGGAACATCTAGCTCAATTGGCATGACACAGCTTATAAAGACAATGCTCTACATTCTACCTTGGTGAGTAGTGTCTGGGATCTTAAAAGCCTGTGAGCGGCCATCTAAGGTACTCCACTGGTCTCATCCCTTCGAGAGTGAGGGAGAATGAAGAGAATAGGGGACAAGGAAAAGATTAGTCTGAAGGACTATTTGTCCACAGCTACCAAGGCTTCCACCGGACTGAGTCCAGTACAGCTAGATGGTGCCCGGCTACCACCACTGACTGCTCTGACCAGGATCGCAACAGAGGGTTATGGACAGAGCTGGAGAAGGATGTAGAGCATAATTCTAACTCACAAAAAAAAAAGACCAGATTTATTGGCCTAAAGGAGACTGGAGAAAATTCGAGAGTATGGCCCCCAGACACCCTTTTAGCTCAGTGGTGAAGCTACCTCCGAGGTTCACTGTTCAGCCTGGGAGTGGACAGCCCCGTAAAACCAAATGAGACTAACGAGGTACAGGAGTCCAGTGACAAGGGCCAGAAGGCAGAAGGGGACAAGGAAACTGGTGATAGGGAACCCAAGGTTGTGTAAGGATATTGTCGATGTGTTGTGAGATTGTTAACCATTGTCATAGGGCAACATTTGTAGTAACTGTTAAATGAGAAACTATTTTGTTCTGTAAGCCTTCATCTTAAGTGAAAATAACAGCACAATTGGAAGAGCATAGTCAATGTCACAGAACTGTGCACGTAGAAATTTTTGAAACAGTGTATCTTTGGCTATGTGTATTTTCACCAAAAAATAAAAGGTTGAGAAGTTAAAGGGTTAATATGCTGTGAGGTTGTTAACCAATGTCATAAAACAACATGTGTACTACTGTTTCATGAGAAACTATTTGTTCTGTAAGCCTTCACCTGACGTATAATAAAATATTAAAAAAAGAAAAAATAAAAATAGAAAAAAAAATTAAATTATGTTCTCCCCTCCCACATTCCATTTGAGAAGTATATCTGTCATATTAAGATACTTTTATCAAGGTCACCAGCTGACTTGTCAAAATTAGTCACCAGAGGATTATAAATGGTTTTAGCCTTCAAATGTGGTTGTGTTGGAGAAAGGGAGATGAAAAAACAGAGGAGGAGTAGGCTAGTGGTTGACTTTTTAAAATCCATTACCATATTAGGTGCTTTGAATTGCTTCTCTATTGTCCTTCTCCAGTAGACATGTTGATCTGGATAGGCACAGCCCCATTTTTGGAGAGTGGTGAAGACAGTTGATGTTTATCTTTGCCCTACTGTCCTACTGCTCTCCCTGCAAGGGATAGTGGCATTTCTCCTAAAGACTACTAATATATATTTTTTTAAATTTCTTTATTGTACTTTAGATGAAGGTTTACAGAACAAATAGTTTCTCATTAAACAGTCAGTACACATATTGTTTTATGACATTGGTTAAGAACCCCACGATGTGTCAACACTCTCCTTTCTCCACCTTGAGGACTTTTTTTTTTTTTGGTGAAAATATATATAGCCAAAGTTACACCATTATGAAAGTTTCTACATGTACAATTCAGTGACATCAATTACATTCTTCCAGCTGTGCTGCTATTCTCATTATCCTTTTCCAAATTATTCCATCACCATTATCTTCAATTCACTGTCCCCTAGACTTCCCATCAAATCTTTTGAGTTGCTGCTGTCAGTTTGATCTCACATAGATAATTTTTTTTTGTACCTTACATGAAAGTTTGCAGAACAAATAGTTTCTCATTAAACAGTTAGTACACATATTGCCCTATGACAATGGTTAACAACCTCATGACATGTCAACACTGTCCCTTCCCAACCTTGGGTTCCCTATCAACAGCTTTCCTGTCCCCTCCTGCCTTCTAGTCCTTGTCCCTGGACTGCTGTGCCTCATTAGTCCTGTTTGTAGTTTTATGAGGCTGTCCAATCCCTGGCTGAACAGTGAACTTCAGGAGGGGTTTCATCACTGAGCTAAAAGGGCGTCCTGGGGCCACACTCTCGAGATTTCCCCAGTCTGTCAGGCAAGAAAATCTGGTCTTTTTTTTGTGTGTGTGTGTGAGTTAGAATTCTGTTCTACATCCTTTTTCAGCTCTGTCCAGGACCCTCAATTGTGACCCCAGTCAGAGCAGTCAGTGGTGGTAGCCGGGCACCATCTAGCTGTACTGGACTCAGTCCGGTGGAGGCCATAGTAGCTGTGGTCCATTAGTCCTTTGGACTAATCTTTTCCTTGTCCCCTATTCTCTTCATTCTCCCTCACTCTCGAAGGGGTGAGACTAGCGGAGTATCTTAGGTGGCTGCTCACAGGCCTTGAAGACCCCAGATGCTACTCACCAAGGTAGAATGTAGAACATTGTCTTTATAAACTGTGTTATGCCAATTGAGCTGGATGTTCCCCGAGACCATGGTCCCCACAGCCCTCTGCCCAGCAATTCAGTCCCTCAGGGAATTTGCAAGTGTCTATGGAGCTTCCATGACCTTTCCTTGTACAAGTTGTGCTGACTTCCACAGTAATGTGTACTGTCTTACCCTTCACCAAAGTTAACCACTTATCTATTTAGTTCCCCCCATCCCTCCCATCCCTCATAACCAACAAAGATTTTTTCTTTTTGTGTGTAAACTTTTCATGAGTTTTTACAGTAGAGGTCTCATACAATATTTGTCCTTTTGTGATTGACTTATTTCACTCAGCATAATGTCCTCCATTTTCATCCATGTTTTGAGATGCTTCACAGATTCATCATTGTTCTTTAACTTTGTATAATACTCCATTGTGTATATGCACCGTAGTCTGTTTATCCATTTGTCTATTGATGGGCATCTAGGTTGTTTCCATCTTTTTGCTATTGTGAACAATGCTTCCATGAACATAGGTGTACATATGTCTATTAATGTGATGGCTCTTATTTCTCTAGGATATATTCCTAGGAGTGGGATTGCATTTTGTAGTGCTTTTTTTTGTGGTGCTGATCCTCTTACTGTCCAGTGCTGAGTTCCTTTTGTCTGTGTATTTTTTTTTCATTTCTTTTGTTTCTTGTAGGTTATTTTTACTGAGACTTTATGTTTTTCTTCTTTATTTTGATGAGTAGGTTTGTTAACTTTCTGTGTGGTTACCTTGAAATTTACCTTATCTTCCTAGATTTGAACTAGTCTATTATTACTTGGTATCACGTGACTTCCTCTCCATTAGAAGGTTCTATACCTACACCGTTTATTCCGTTTTTTTGTTCTGATGCTGTTGTCATTTACAGATTAACCTCTCTGGTTCCCTTTTGTAATTCTTTGGTTTTGCATAGTCCTTAAGAGTTCATTTTCTAAGGTGGTATCTGGCTAGTACAATCCTGTGTCCTAGATTCAGCCTGTGGTCTCATATTGTTTGTTCTCAGATTGAAGGATTTCCTTTAATAAGTCTTGTAAGTTCGGTTTGGTTTTTACATAGTCCCTTAATTTCTGTTTGTCTGGAAATGACCTAATTTCACCATCATATTTGAACAAGACTTTTATAGGATATATTATTCTTGGCTGGCAATTTTTTTCTTTCAAAGTTTTATATATGTCATCCCATTGATTTCTTGCCTGCATGATTTCTGCTGAATAATCAGAGCTTAGTCTTATTATTTCTCCTCTGTATGTGACTTTTTGTTTTTCTCGAGCTGCTCTCAGGATTCTTTGTTTGTCTTTGGTTTTAGTGAGTGTGATTATGATATGCTTTGGTAATTTTCTTTTGAGGTGTATCCTATATGGGGTTCATTGAGCTTCTTGGATGGTCAGCTTTTCATCTTTCATGATATCGGGGAAGTTTTCTGTCAGCAATTCTTCAATGATCCTCTCTGTGTTTTCTGTTTTCTCCCCCTGTTCTGGAACTCCAATCACTCACAGATTTTTGCTTTTGATTGTATTCCACATAATTCTCAAGGTTTCTTCATTTTCTTAGTTCTGTTTTCTGATTTTTCCTCAAACAGATTTGTATCCCAGTGTTGGTCTTCAATTTCACTGGTCCTATCTTCCATCATTTCAGACCTGCTCCTCAGCCCTTCTATGACACTGTCCATTTCTGAAATCTTGTTTATCTTTTGGGCCTCTAATTGTTGTCTAGTTGCAAATTTATTTTAGCATTTTTTTCCCATATTATTTTCTTGAATTCTTCCATTTTTTTGTCTGTATTTTCCATGAATTTGTCTGCTTTTTCCATGAATTTGTCTATTTTTTGCTCATTTTTGTCTGTTTTTTGCTTCAACTCTTGGATAATTCTGAATATTAGAGTTTTGAATTCCCTATCAGTTAGGTCTAGTGCCTTTTCTTCTACTGGAGGGTCATCTGGTGATTTATTTTGGACACTTACTGGAACCATCCCGTCTTGTTTTTGTAAATGATTTGATATTGTCTGCTGTCTTTGGGGCATTCAGTGGTTATTTTCCTCATTTATTGATTGTAGATTTGTTTGTTTCACTCTGCTTTTTTGTTTTATTTGGTTATGTCTAAGCAGGCAGGCTGTGCATTCTTTGTTGTTTGCTCATCTGTGGGCACAATACTTTTCACCACCTTCTTCAATGGGCAGGGTCAGTCACTCAGGTATGGTACAGCAGGGCAGGTCCAGCTGAAGGGGAGTTGCTGGGATAGGTTTTTTTGTGGCACGGATCAGGGCTGACAATGCAGACCAGGATTCAGTGCAGGGCAGATTCCAGTAGGCCATGCCTATGTCGCTTGGGAGTGTGCTATTCAGCACATGGTGCAGGTAGGCAGGAAGGAGTGGGTAGATTGTGATGTGTGGAGCTAAGAGGGGTATGGGAAAGATCAGAGAGAGGAGAGAGGAACAGGAGCCAAAGACATACGCACAAACCAAAAAAGAGTTCTAAGGGAGCTTGCTTTTGGAGTGGAGAGATGAGAAACTGACAAATGGGGAAAAACAAAAATTAAAAAAAAGAAAAAGAGAAACTGTAGAAGAAAAAAATGAATAAATCAAGAAACTGGAAATGAAGAAAGACAAAAAGGGAATAAGAGAGAGAAGAAAAATAAACAAAGAAGTGGAAAAAAAAAAAACAAACAAGAAAAAAGAAATGCCCCCAGGGAAGTCCCCGTGAGTCTGTGCCAAGTAAGGGACTAGCTTCCAAGCCACGCAATACTGCCTGGCTAGAAGGAGCTCCCAAGCTGAGGAAAGAAAAAGAAAACTAACTAACAAATCAAAACAGAACAATTCAGAGGAAACAAACATACAAACAAAAAAGCCCCAGTGGTCTCACCAGCGTGGCGGCACAGGCCAGAAGCAGTTTCACAGTCAAGCAGTGTTTCACAGCCTTTCAGGAAGAAGCAAAGATGGCACATGGAGCCAGGTATTTGAGAGAAAGGAGGGAGAGGTGGTGAGAGGTAAGGAAGAAATGTAAAGAAGCAGAAAAAAGCAACGCCTGTGGCCAACAAATGGCACTCTGGGAGTTGGCCAGTGCGGGCGGGTGGAATCCAAGCAGCACTGGGGGGAAGCTGTGCTTCCTGGCCAGTAGACTGTGGTTGCAGGAAGCAGAGGAGGCTAAATGGAGCTGAAGAAGGGTGGGGAGTGGGAAAGCCTATATCGTGGGTTAACGGTTGTTCTGTCTCCTGCTGAAAGCTCCGTGAAGCTGCTTTCTCGTACCTCCTGTTTGCTGATCTCCGATAGGAGTCCAAGATGGCAGATCCGTGCTGTGGTAGCTGATACAGGACCTCTGCGTGTATCTCTCCTCGATCTCTGGTCTTGGTCAGTTTCTTATTCCATTCGGTACTTGGCTGAGTTCTTTATCTCTTCATTTGATGGTTAGGATTTCAGGATTGACGTGAGACTCTGTTTGACTTAGTTTTTCTGATCTTTGCCATGGAGGGACGGCATGGTGCTTCTGACTACAGTGCCATGTTGCCTGGAAGTCCCCTAATACTTTATTTTTATTTTAAAAATGGTGTGCATAACTAATGATGTTTCCCTCTTTGCAAAGTTTGCCTGAAAACTTTGTGTCAAAATTTTGTCCCACTTCTAGTAGCCTCAGTTTTCCAACTGAATAAAATAACTACCATTACTGAGCACTTACTATGTTCCAGGCACTGGCCCAAGCACCTAGCATCTACTATACTCACTAGTTATAGTGCCTTATGAACTAAAATCTGCTTTTATCTCCATTTTACAGATAAAAGAAATAAGACTTGGAGAAACTAAGTTAAGGTACCCAAGGGTTACTGAGACCTGGTTCTATCTGATGTCAAACCTTGTGTGACAAGTATGATATTCAGACCACAAACACAGATATATGAGAAATATCATATTTTTAAAAAGTTATATATAATTTTATAAGTAAAGTTTTAATAAAATTAACTAAAATCATTCTATAAGCCTGTTTAGCCAGAGTGGTAGAAAATCTAATCTTAGTCACTGTTCTGGGTAGTTTTGTGTCCCTGAAAAAGATACTTTGAAGTCCTCACCCCAGTGCCTGTGGATGTGACCTTATTTGGAAATAGGGTCTTTGCAGATGATAACATGAGGTCATACTGGAGTATGATGAGCCTTAATCCAATATGACTGATGTGTTTATAAAAAGAGAGGAGAAAAAGACACTGACACAGAGATGCAGAAGGAAGATGGACATGTGAAGATATATGCTGCCACAAGCCAAGAAACATCTGGAGCTACCAGAAGCTGGAAAAGACAAGAAAGGATCTTCTCCTAGAGACTTTGGAGAGACCACAGTATTGCCAACACCATGAATTTGGACTCCTAGCCTCCAGAAGTATGAGACGATAAATTTCTGTTGTTGAACATCACATAATTTGTGGCAAATTGTTATGGCAGCCCTGGGGAAATAAAAATGTCACTACTGGCACTTAAGGAGCCTTGGTGGTGCATTGATTAAGCACTCAGCTGCTAACCAAATGGTCAGTGGTTTGAACCCACCAGCTGCTCTGCAGAAGAAAGATGTGGCAGTCAGCTTCCTTAAAGATTGCTGTTGTTGTTAGGTGCTGTCGAGTCAGTTCTGACTCATAGTGACCCTGTGTACAACATAATGAAACACTGCCTGGTCCTGTGTCATCCTCATGACCATTGTTATGCTTGAATCCATTGCTGCAGCCACTGCGTGAATCCATCTCATTGAGAGTCTTCCTTTTTTTCACTGACCCTCTAGTTTACCCAGCATGATATCCTTCTCCAGGGACTGATCCCTCTTGATAACATGTCCGAAGTATATGAGACATAGTCTTACCATCATTGCTTCTAATTCTTAATCCTTAAAGATTACAACCTTAAAAACCCCATGGGGAAGTTCTACTCTGTTCTGTAGGGTCACTATGAGTCAGAATCAACTTGACAGCAATGGGTTTTGGTTTTTTATTGGCACTTACCCCAGCACTGAGTTGTGCTGAGATCCTAGAGCGGTGCCACATTTCTGAGAGGCAGTCGTTGGTCATCGAGATTCTCATAGTTCCAGACTGTAGGGACCTTCATATCTGGCTCCTGTGATGCTCATCTCACACTTAAGGCATGGGGATCTTTGGCAAATTCAGAACTCTGGTGCCTAGAATGCCACTCTCCTGATATATCAAAGAGTCATTCCTGCTGTCTTATGCCACCTTCCTGGAGTTCTGATTTTGTTACCAAACACTGCATGGGTTCCTGACATTGGACCCTCTTTTGGTCTGGAAGACATAGCTTCCTCTTTCCAAGTTTCTCAGAATTATTCTCTCTGGCCCCCTCTCAACCTTGGGATAATTAATAGCATTTCTTCAACAATTTCTAACTTTTATACAACACAAAGAGCTCTTTACTCCAAGTGCATTCTATTTCCACTCTGCAATAATCCCAGAAGCCAGGTAATATTAAATTTAGGTCTGGCTGTGAGTTAAGAAAAATATAGGAAGAATAAAGATAAGCTAATATTCCCCTAAATGAGCCAGTCACACTCTCCAGTACTTCTTTCTTTCAGGTTTACCAGATGGTTTGGTCTAAATGGGTGCGGATTTACTGTGGGAGTTTAATGAGTTTTGATGCTTATGTCTTTCCCTTGTAATTCTATTTTATAGAACTCACTGCCAGTAATAGTTGTATTTCTTCTAAGCCACTGGTTTATTTTTATCTTGTAAACATCGTAAGTCATATAACAGACTGCATTTCCCTCTCTGCAGGTCTTCTGGAAACATTTTGATCAGGTCCGTGTCTGCGTATGTTGATATTTGTAAGAAATATATACTAGACTGATTTTACTAAATAAAGAGAGATTTATTTTAGAAATACTGGACATTATTATATACATCAGGAAATGGAAGAAGGGATTCCTAATGAAAATAATCTCTGATTCAGTCTCTTTTTAATTGTAATATTTCTTTTTAAAATTATAGATTCCAGCTTTTTGTGTTTAATTAAGAAATATGGTATTGGTAATAATAACAGTAGCTTTAGGTCTTAGCTTCCTCTGCTTTAGATCCAATGTTATAAGTACAAGAGAAACATATAATATCTTCATCTTTGTCTCTCTTTAAATATTTGTTTTTTCCTCCACAGGAATTGAAGGAAAGAGAGAGTGACAGGTAAGCCCAAGGAGGCAGGGATGAGCCAGACAAACTGCTGAGACCAGAGCACAGTGTGAATCTGCATGTACTTACACCTCCTAGACGTTCCACAGGCCTGAACTTCCCAACCCTTCAGAACCAAAGAGAATTGAATTTATTTCCACTTAAGTTTCTCATAGGTTGCCCCATACCCGTGGACACTCAATAAATATTGACTGAATTGAATGTTGCTTTGTGTTATCTTCTTTCTGTCTTTTCTCTCCCTTGGTACTCTGGCTAGATAATTGGGTCCTTGAAAATTATATATTTTTTCAGAGTCTTCCCTTACTTTTTAGTCAGTTTTCAACGTTAGGCCTCTCTGTGTTCTAATACCACCTCTGTGTGTTTGTTTTCTCTGTATTTGGGTCTCATCTCACAGTGTCCCTCTGAATCTCTCTCTCTCTGTTTCCTTTCTCTGAGACTTCCTCTCTCTATTCTTCCATTCTTGTCTTCCATCTTTCTCTCTCAATTTCTCTGTCTTCATCTCTTTCACACACTTGTGTGCATGCACGCACATGCACACACACACACACACATCTTTCCATATTTGTGTTTTTTCTTGCCCAGAGTGAGCAGAAATAATTGCATTTTTCTAAGAACTGTACACACTTCAAGATTTTTATAAATATTTTGAATAATTCATTTTACATTTTTTTCTTTGAAATAGAATTTTTCAGTTCCTAAACGTAGGAACTGGAGAAGTGGATTGTTCTAAATTAGCCATAAACATTCTAAGTCATGTAGAGTGATTGGCACTGCTCTCTTCTGGGCGATTTGTTTGCTTTCTGTCCAGACAGGATTGCATTCCTCTGCTCATTCTGACACAAATAAAGTGACATTTCACCAGGCGACTACTAGCCTAAAGGAAATACCCAGTTTCTCCCTTCCCGTAGTGTTTTCAGCCCCATTCCAGTAAGCGGGCCGGATACTGGCACAGAAACATTGGTTGCATAAAGTCCTTGGAGCCCTGATACTTTCCGCCCGCCATACCTCAAATTTTAAGGACTGAAATGGGACATCCGTTTACTACTCGCCTTCGTTCAACCGCTTTCTGGTGAAGACCTGAAGGTTTGAGACAGGTGACTGTGTTGCCTTTGGCATTAAAATTAATTCTTTAAACACAGTTTGTTCCTGGAAAGGTAAAAAACTAATTATTACCTAAGAGGGTATCAAGAGGATAGGATGTCCAAGCGTCCACAGTATGGATGGACTGTAAACAAAAACTTCTTGTTTTGGTTTTTGGTTTTTGGTTTTTTTCGCCTTTAACCTATCATCATTGGGGGCCTAACATATGCCAAGCACTTTATGAAAAATATCTCATTTAATCCTTACAAAAGCACTGTAAGTTGGTATGATGACCTTCATTTTGCAGGTGAGAAAACCAAGGCTAAAAGAAGTTCAGCGACTTGCCCAAGGTCATAAAAAATAGCAGATTTAAAACTTGTTAAGTATGAGTATTTTATATAGGCACAAGGAAATTGTTCTAGAAGGCAATTTTTATGCCCAGAAAAAAAAGCTGTTCAAGCTTATTTTGGTGCAAAATTAGCATTTAATTCATATAAAACCCTTGTTCTTTTTAAGCTTGTATGTTTATAAATCTTATTAATATAATCACATATATAGTCAATTTTATAATTACTTTTAGAGATTTTATAACTTAATTAATTTCCTTAAATACTTAACCACATTTATTAATGAAATATATTTTTAAGTATGTGTGACTTAACAAGCTTCCCAAGAACTTAGTAATTCTTATTAATGTAATAAATTAAATTTATAGATATGGTGAACTTAGGTTCTCTTTAATGTTCCAAGTAAGATTTCAATCTGAAATTACAAGTCTGAAGCAATTACTCAATTACTCATCTTAACTTGAAATTACAAGGTTGACGATTTATTCTAATAGGTCAAATTTTCTTAAACACCACAAATAATCAAAATTCAAAATAAGCACAGATTCTTAAATATAAACCTTTTTAGTGTTGTGACTTTGATATTTTGATTCTTTTACATAATGCTAAAATTAGTCATCATTAAAAGATAAGAAAACTACTATATCATCCCCAACAATTTTGATGTTACCTTCCTAAATAATTTGGGAGGTTTCCTTCTCAGCTGGTTTAGGTTTCTTACAAATCAGAGTTACCAGTCGGATATGACTGGACCCTTATCTGCGTTGATGTTGGGACACACTGAGTCTTGTTTATCTAAGTTAACGCCCTCTATGGTAGACAGAATTCTAAGATGATCACAAAGATCCTACCTCCTCGTGTACACAACCTACATAATTATCTCCCGTTGAGTATGGACAGCACTTGTGAATATGATGAGATATCACTCTTCTGATTATGTTACTTTACACGTCAAAAGGAATTTTTCAGATGTAGTTAAGTTCCCTAATCAGTTTAGTTTGAGTTAATCAAAAGGGAAATGTTCCTGGGTGAGACCTTAAAAGAGGAAAGAAGCAGTAGGAACACTCTTCTGCCCACCTTAAAGAAGTGAGCTGCCATGTTGTGAGAGGAGGAGGCCGTGTGACAAGGACCTGAAGGTGGCTTCTAAGAGTGGAGAGTGGTCCCTGGCTGATAACCAGCAAGAAAACGAGGGCCACAGCTATGTAGGCACAAGGAAATAAATTCTGCCAAACATCAGTGAGATTGGAAGAAGGTCTAAAGCTTCAAATGAGATCACAACCCTGGCTCATACATTAATTTCAGCCTGATAAGACCCTGAGCAAAGGACCCAGGTAAACCAGTACTCTCCCATGGAAACTGTGAGAGAATAAATTTGTGTTGTTTTAAGGTACTAAGTTTATGGTAATTTATTAGGCAGCAATAGAAAACTAACACACCCTCCAAATTAGGATCCCAAATGAGGATCACCACCAGTGTCCCTTAAATTCAAGACATATACACCTAACCCGGTGTCCAGTTCAGAGCCTCGCCCTCACTAGATGTTCAATAAATATTGATGAATTCATGAATGAATGAATGAATGAAGTGGCTTGTCAAGATCACACCCCTGTTGTACTTAGAGTTAGCCCTTGAACCCAGGTTTGTCTAACTCCAGAGAAACAGTTCTTAAATACTTCTTATTACCTAGGAGGAAGAATAAGGTAACTTTGAAGAAAGCTGGCACATATGAGATGTGAGAGCAAGAATCTTGAAGATGAAACTAGGGAGGTTGTTGGGACAGAAACTGGGATAGCAATGTAGAGGCAGGGAGACAGAGGAAGGATGCCGCGTGATGCTGCAATTGGAAGCCAAGGAATGCCTGGAGCTACCAGAAGCTAGGAGAGAAGATGGAACAGACTCTCCCTCAAAGCCTCAGAAGGAATCAGCACTGCCAACACCCTGATTTCAGACTCCCAGGCCCCAAAACTGTGTGACAATAAATTTCTGTGCTTTAAAGCCACCCATTTTGTGGTATTTTGTTACAGCAGTTCTAGGAAACGAATGCACCAATTTCTCTTTGTAATTAAATTTCCAAATTCTTAATATCTTCCCTGTGGTGCACTAGAGAATATAAAGCAGATTTTAAGTATCTATTTTACATGTGAGCTGGCTGACCACATGAGCTCTCATTTTCTAGCTGGGTGGTTAAACTAGGTTTCATAATACACCAAAACTCATATTCACACACGAACTGTAGACCAGTAGATAAACAAGAGCAGAGAAATATTTTCTTTCCAACAGTATGTTTGGATATGAGATTCTATTTAGAACTCTTTGCGTATCTCGAAATATGAGTAGGAAAAGGAAGCTTCACATGGGTTAGTCCTGCCTGGAAAGCAAGCAAGGAAGCAACATGAAGCAACACTTTCTATTTTTGGTTCTGGTGTTAATCAAAGCATACAAAGTAGTAGGTGTTGACTGATTAAAAATCAGCAGAACTGTGCCATGTACAGTGGAAGCTTCACCCTGGACTTTCTTCAAGCCGACTTTCTGGGAGGTGGAAAACAACCCTAATAAGCCCACTAAGCACAAAAAGTAATAGGCACGGATGTGTTGTAGGAGATAACTTAAAGTCATGAAGGAGCACCAAGGACATAGCCTTTTATGATCTCAGGCAGAACCAAAGCCTCTGAAAATCCATAGTTTAAAGGATAAATAATAAATCCCTAGAGAGAAGTACAGAGAAGGCTAGGGAAGCTCACAAACTCTAAAAAAGTATCAGTATTGATCCTCATTTTTCAGTTGCCCCTCCCAGGACTTTAAATTCATCTGGGATGCATGTGCTGTTCTGTGGTAAGAAACTAGGCCTTGATTTATGGGTTTACCCATTGCTTTGTGCACATTACGAAAAGATACCCTTCCCCTCACTTTCCCCTCAGCATCCTGGGAATGGGATGGGCCAAAGCGTACTGTTTGATAGGTTTGTTAGCAAATAAAATGCTTGAGAACTGCTGGATATATAAGGTATTAAAGAATTTTTTTTCCCCTTCTTCATACCAGTTTGGCTTAACTTTACATACTGCGAACCTATTATAGCTAGATATATGCTAAATCTCCCCTTAGCAACATACAGATTAACCCAAAAAAATCTAAATCCAATACATCAAGAATTTCCACTTGCTCCATCTTGCTGGTAGAAATGGTTATACTTATGTTAATGATAAAGGTTTTATTCCTCTGTTGGACAAGTTTAGTTTGAGGATGTAAAAACACTTATTTTTTTTTCATTTATATATAAACATTAACATGGTTAACATTCAGAGAAAATTAAATGACCAAAAGAAAAATAAAACAAGAATCATGATGCTGACTGAACAATATATCAGTGTTCAGATGAGGTTTCTATTCTAGGCTCCTGTGTAATTCTTTTCATTTGGCTTATGCACTATAGTTTTCTCCTTGCAGTCATATGCTAGACAGTTTCTGATATGAGGTCTTGCTAAAACCTTGAGCTAAGAAGGAAAAACTCTGATCATTAACTTTCTCTTGAAAGCGCCATGTGTCAGTGAGGATGCTTTCTTAGGCTTCTTCCCTTGGGCCAGTTTGCTTTCTTTGGTTGTTATTTAATTGATACCACTGCTCTTTTCCTTCATTCCCAGATGATACTCTTGACCTTTTCTGAATGACTTATTTATCTGGAGTAGTGCATTAAACATGCCCAAATTGTACTTCCTCTCTCTCAGAAACTTCACTTGGTGCTTCCATGTTCTACCATTTCAATTCAGCTCCATTCAACAATTACTTCTTGACAGTTTATTACATACAAACCACTCTTCAAGGCAGTGGGAAGGGGAAGCACAAAGATAGAGGGAAATGTAAGTCCTGTACTCAGTGAGCATCCAACAGACACAATAAAAGTAATAAAAACCACCGTTTATTCAACACTCACTTTGTATGAGGTGCTCTTTGTGCATTTATCTTTTAACACTTACTTATGACAACCTGTGACATAAGCATTCTTATCATTTCACCAAGGAGAACATTGAGGCTTCTAGAAGTTAAGTGGTCTTCATATATTTCAGAAAGTCAGTAAGTGGCTGCTCTGAAATTTGAACTTCTCCTCAAATCAGTCTTCTAATCACTACAAACCAGTAGAAGATGGTAAGAGAAGTAGATACAAAAATATAACACGAAATATAGTTACGTTAACCATATGCCACTATTCACCTCCAGCACCGTCTAATCCAAATTCCCTCTTGAATACCTTTTCTTGGTAAACTGCAACTTCGCCCACTTGGCTGCCAGGGTCTGTCTAATCTTTTCCTTTCATGTCATCTCCTTTCCTAGCCAGATACTCTCTTATCAATTTTATTACTTAAATACTCATCCCCACGGACACTATCTTTTCTTACTATAATAGCCTGCTCTCCTTCTCACATACAACCCTCCCAGACCTGTCCTTCACATTGCTACAAGACAAATTGATTTATCATATTCTTACTAAAAACCCTTCAAACACTTTCCTTAGCACAAAGTTCAAACTCCTTAGTCTGGCATAGACAGTCCTTCAAGATATGGGTCTGGTTTTTCTCTCCACTTTTACCTCTTGTATTATCTCCTAGGGCATCCAATTATACATCCATAGTAGGTTTTTTTTTTGGAAACCCTGGTGGCGTGCGTAGTGGTTAAGTGCTACGGCTGCTAACCAAAAGGTCAGCGGTTCGAATCCACCAGGTGTTCCTTGGAAATTCTATAAGACAGTTCTACTCTGTCTAACAGGGTTGCTATGAATCAGAATAGACTTGACAGCAATGGGTAGGAGGTGTTTTATAGGGTTCCTAGGTGGCACAGTTTGCACTTGACTGTTAACCTAAAGGTTGGTGTTTCAAAGCCACCCCGCAGCACCGCAGAAGAAAAAGCCTGGAAATATGCTTCCATTAGGATTACAGCCAAGCTGATGGAGTGTCTGGTTTATGTGGACCTTTTGTCTCTTGGCCTAATAGCCTGAGACCAGAAGAACTAGATGGTGCCCAGCTACCACCAATGACTGCCCTGAGAGGGAACACAACAGAAGTCCCAGACTGAGTGGGAGAAAAGTGCAGAGCAGAACTCAGATTCACGTAAAAAGACCAGACTTAACGGTCTGACAGAGACTAGAGGAGCCCCCGAATCTACGGCTCCCAGATGCTCTAGTGACCCAGAACTAAAACCTTTCCCAAAGCCAACTCTTCAGACAAAGATTAGACTGGACTATAAAATAATACTTACGAAGAGTGTGGTTCTTAGTTCGATCAGATACACAAAACCAAATGGGTAGCTTCTGACTAGATGAAGGATGAGAAGGCAAGAAGGGACAGGAACTGGTTGAATGGAATAAGAGACCCGGGGTGGAAAGGGCGAGTGTGCTGTCACATTGTAGAGACTGCAACTAATGTCACATAACAATATATGTATAAATTTTTGTATGAGAAATTACCTTGAGCTGTAAACTTTCACCTAAAACACAATTTTAAAAAATTACAATAAATAAACAAGAAATTAATGTGAGCTATATTTAATTTTTACAAAGGTTTACTGTTTCCTCAAAAAAAAAGATTACAGCCAAGAAAACCCTAAAGAGCAGTTCTACTCTGTAACACATGGAATAACAATGAGTTGGAATCAAGCTGACAGCAACTAATAACCACCTTAAACATTAGCACACACACACACACACACACACACACACACACACACACAGAGTTGCCAATTTTGACTCACAGTAACCCCATGTGTCAGAGTAGAACTGTGCTCCACTGGGTTTTCAATGGCTGATTTTTCAGAGGTAGATCACCACGTGTTTGTTTCTTCCTAGTCTGTCTTAATCTGAAAGCTCTGCTGAAGCCTGTTCAACATGATAGCAACATGCAAGCTTCCACTAACAAATGGCTTGTGTCTGTGCTTGAGATGTATTGGCAAGGAATCAAACCCAGGTCTCTTACACATAGAAGGCAAGAATTTCACCACTGAACGAACAATATCCCCCCTTAAACATAAAAACCAAAAACCAAACCTGTTGCCGTCAAGCTGATTCCGACTCATAGCAACCCTGTGGGACAGAGTAGAACTGCCCCATAGGGTTTCCAAGGAGCGGTTGGTGGATTTGAACTGCTGACCTTTTGATTAGCAGCCAAGCTCTTAGCCACCGTGCCACCAGGGTTCCCCCTTAAACATAAGCCTTCTTATATCCTTCAAACCTATTCATATGCTATCTTTTCTGACCAGAACCTGTTTCTTTGCCTCAGTGACTTCTCATCTTGCAAAACTCAGCTTAACCTTCTCCAGGCTGGGCTTCCCTGACTCCCTTCTACCGGACTGGATTAAGAGACACTCTTTTCAATTTCGGGTACAACGTGCAACCCGGCTGCCATAATATTTGTCCCACTCCATGGTAACCAGCAGTGTCCCTGTCCATCTCTGGCCCTAGACCATGAGCTTCTAGAGAGCAAGGACTGTCATTCATCACACAAACACTTAATGATTTTTTAATAAAAGGAAGAAGGAAGAATAATCCAAAAATTATTTCTATTTGATTTTGGAATGCATTTCCTGTATTCCCATTTGATATAAACACATACACACACCCAAGGGAGATGCCACCCTGAAGCCTACAGTTAGACACTGATGGAGGTTCCAGGAACACTTCAATGAATTTTAAAGGCTTAACCCTCCTGGCACTGCTGCCTTCTCTACTCCTTGCTATCCTTTGTACGGGTTCTCTCTCTCTCTGCCTCTCTCTCTAAAAGTGAATTTTAAAAACAAAACAAACAAGCAAAAATACTCTCCGGTTTTAAAATACGGGGCATACTACATGTCTGCTACAGGTCTAGGGCATGGAAACAAAGTCACAAAGTCAGTGATCGTCTTAAGCGCCATAATACCTCCTCTTGTGGTTTTAGATAAGATGTCTTTAGGGCTGCAACTGTGTTCTTGATACATTCTGCTTATTTTAGAGCCTGCAGACTTGCATAGCATTCTTCTTCTCTAATCAAAACAATCACAAAAATAGCAAGGAGTTTCTTACAACCTTCCTCGTAGCCTGAGGAAGGGAAGTACAAAATTTGGCCAACGTAAGATCATCAACCAAGATTTCAAAATGTACTAAGAGATGCTTAGCAAATGCTTCATATAATAGGAGAACCAAGTGAAGAAACATGTGTCATGAGTTTTAGGAAACACGGTTGGGATTGCATGTAAGAGGGGGAATGCCGTAAATAAACATAATCTTTACTACGAAATCTCATTTATCCGGGAAGGACAAATCCACAATAAGTATATATAAGGACCAGCAATTTATTTCTTTATAATCAACCTATAGAATAAGTATTTGTAGGCACCTACCGCACAACCACCACTGTGAAATAGAGGTGAAGTGGTAAAACGGGGAGTTTCTCGGGGAAAAGGGCTTTGGAGGGCAGACAGACCCACCTTTAAATCCTAATTCTATCACTTATTAGCTGTTGCTTTGGCACATGTTAGTTAACCCGTCTAAGCCTTAGTTTCCTCATCTGTAAATTGCTGATGATAATTCTACCTCACGAGTTTGTTCTGACGTTTAGATGAGATAACGTATTAAAAGTGCTCAGCACAGGGCTTGGCACAGGGCGAGTGTTTAGTAAGAAATGGCTGCCACCTACTGACATCGATTTAATACCATGTATCATTTCTGGCTGCTAACCAAAATACTGGCAGTTCGAATTCACCAGGTGCTCCTTGGAAACCCTATGGGGCAGTTTTACTCTATCCTATAGGGTCACCATGAGTCAGAATCGACTTGATGGCAACAGGTCTGGTTTTTGGCTTTATCGTTCAGGGGAGTTCCCTGAGTGGTGCAAATGGTTTGTGCTCCACTACTAATTGAAAGGTTGGTAGTTAAAACCCACCCAGAGGCACCTCGAAAGAAAGGCCTCGTGATCTGCTTCCGAAAGATCACAGCCTTGAAAGTCCTTCACAGCAGTTCTACTCTGCACGTACGGGGTTGCCATGAGTCAGAATTGATTCAACAGCAAATAACAACACAACAAGAAGTAACCTAAAGGTTGGTGGTTTGAACGCACCCGATGGCACCACAGAAGAAAGGCCTGGTGATCTGCTTCCCTGAAGATTGTTGTTATGTGCTATCAAGTCAATTCTGATTCATAGTGACTCTATAGGACTGAGTAGAGTATCCCCACAGGGTTTCCTAGGCTGCAATATCTATGGGAACAGATTGCCAGGTCTTCTCTCCAGCGGAGTGGCTGATGGGTTTGAACTGCCAACCTTTGGGTTAGCCGCCAACAGCTTTAACCACTGCATCACCAGGGCTCCTTTCCGTAAAGATTACAGCCAAGAATAAAAAAAAAAACGTATGGACAGTTCTATTCTGTAATGGGGTTACTGTGAGTCTGAATTGGCTCCGTGACAATGGGTGTGGTTGGTTTTTCATTTTGTTTTGTTTTATCAGTTCAGAAGTCCTTGGGTAGTACAAACAGTTAATGCTCTCAGCCACTAACTGAAAGGTTGGAGGTTCTAGTTCACTCAGAGGCACCTCGGAAAAAAGGTCTGGCAATCTATTTCCAAAAAATCAGCCCTTGAAAACCCTATGGAGTATAGTTCTACTCTGACACACATAGGGTCACCATGAGTAGGGCTCTTCATGAATTCAGGTCTCTATGAGTCAGAGTCGACTTGATGGCAATTGTTTTGTGTGTGTGTTTTATAACTGCAGGGACAGATTACCCAATAAACAAGGTATGCATAGGTTTACTTGTGCTTGTTTACTAAGTCTGGAGTGCACAATTTCATCTATTTTTCACCACATCAAATATGTGGTGAACCCATATGAAATTGTGCACTCCAGATTAGTAAGTAAGCACAGTTAAACCTGGGCGTACCTTGTTGGCTGTAAACTCGTGCATACCTTGCTAACTGTTTAATCTGCCCCGATGATCATTTCAAATGAGAGTTACACATAGAAAAACCATTATGAGAAAAACTTCATCTCACATACTTTGGACATGTTATCAGGAGGGACCAGTCCCTGGAGAAGGACATCATGCTTGGTAAAGCAGAGGGTCAGCGAAAAAGAGGAAGACCCTCAACAAGATGGATTGACACAGTGACTGCAACAATGAGCTCAGGCATAAAAACAGTTATGAGGATGGCACAGAATTGGGCAATGTTTCGTTCTGTGGTACACAGGATGGCTATGAGTCAGAACCGACTCGATGGCACTTAGCAACAACAACAGTACTACACATACACACACATAAATTATACTAGGCCCTCCTAGGATAAACATACCCGCCCTCACTCCCTTCCTCCTCCACTAATTATTACGTCCTTAAGAACAGGAACATTTCTTAGTTTACTTTTATATCTTTCTAGCAGCTAACATAATACTGTGCTCACAGCCAAATTGGAATGCATATTAAATTTTATCTATGTGCCTTCTGTGATTAGAAGATTGACTACTGGACAGTAGAAAAAATGACCAATTTTTTTAAAAAATATTCAGTCACTACTGAGTACTAGCTAGAGCTAAAACAAACAAAACCACAAATGGAATCTAGTTTATCAGCTCCAGAGCCAAAGCTTCCCAGATTATTATCCTTAGGTATTGACTGTGATTGTGTGGTTTAAGGGTAGAAATGGAAGGTTTATCTATTATGTGTCAGGCACTTTATATTACCATACTTAAATTTCATAACAATCCACATGACGTAGATAGTATCCGCATGGTGCAGACAAGGAAGCTGAGGTCAGAGAGGCTAAGTAACTTGTCTAAATTCATGCAGCTAGTAAACAGCAGCACTGGGATTTAAGCCTAGAACAGCCGAATGCTTTCTCCCAGAGCACACTGCTTCTTGTGTCAGCCATGGGATGGTGATGTGAAGGAAGATACTGGGACAGTGACAATGTGCTGTGAATTGCAGGGTAGGCGCTTGGTGGCTTTGCTATGCACTTACCTTTCCTTATGATCACTGTAATTTCCTGATGAGGCTACATCACAAAACAAGCCCCAATATCTGCCTCATCCAGACAGGTAACAGGAACACAGAGATAAACTATTATTTTAGTTAGAATCCATCTCCCTAAGTTCATATGTCATGAAAGAATGTAAAATGTGTTTTACATGACTAAGAACTCTTTCCTGAATGGTCAGGGATTTTCCCCGAATGGATAAGATTTTATTATACAGAATGGTAAGATAAATCAGGAAAAATTCCTTTGAAAACTACTGCCAAGATAAAATTCTCCAAATGTTCCAGTCAAATGTACGTTTGATGCAAGGTATAAAAACAACAGAGAAATTTCTTTTGTTGGCCACTCCCTGATATTTTAATTATATCCTTCAATCCCCATTTTATTCAATCCAACAATTTTATTCTAAAAAAGTGTTTTCATCCACCTGTAATGGCAAAATCGATGCACGTCTTTTACCTTATTCAAAATGAAATTTCAAATGCCGACGAGCACATTTTGCTTTTGGTCAGAATGAAAAGTAAACCTTTGAAGGCCTGATAAATTTGATTTCTTATGTAGTTTTATGATAATCATCAGTTTAACTTTGCTAAGTACCAAATGGCATTTTCAGCCTACAAATCTGCCAGAAAACTATAATCCATTCCCAGTTTCCTACATAACCCAGAATAGCTGGAGACGTTTCAAAACGCTTCTGGGTCTGATATGGAGGATCTTTGGCTCTTTTCTATTATTCTTGAAGGCAAACTCATCATTATTTTCATAAGTTTGTTACATAATTGCTCTACTAACTGAAGAACATTAAAATTTTTTTTAAATAGAGTACTATCATGAACCACAATTTCTGTGGCATTTTGGATCAAGTCTTACCTCTAGACAGAAGTTCTTTAAGACTACTCTGCTTCTTGAAAACCCTCCCGACTCCTTTTCCTCGCCAGAGTACTTTAATTTTTTAAACAATCTTATGAGGTAGATGTTATTAATTCCATTTTATAGATAAGAAACTGAGGTTCAAGAAGTTTAAATAATGTGTCCTGATCACACAGCTAGGCAGAGGTCAAAGTAGGGGTTAAACCACATTTATCTGACACCAAAGTCCAATCTCTTTACCTACAGCATGGCTTTCTTAATATTGTTTTATTTTTCTCTCCTTAAAGGTTTTTTCTTGACATCTCAACTTTGAGTACTCTCATAGCACCAGTAGTGAAAGGGTCAGATTTTGAAAAAGAAATGACAAATGGGTGAAATGACCAAGTGATATATAGCCCATGGTATTTACCCTCATTTCGTTATTTTCTCAGAACTACTTGACTGTCGGTAGCGCACCTTCTGTATGTTTGGCTTTCTGGGCACACATAGGGTGAAGTCAGTTGCTGGTTGTGAATAGCACCTCTAACAATCCAAGGTTAACGTGGTTAGTATTCCAAAGCCTTGAGCCAGCTTGTCTCTGCCCAAAGATAAAAGAACAGCGTTCCTGAATTCAAATGGTTGCTTACACTCAGTCATTGCCTTTGAATAGTGGCTATTCCTTGCTCTGTGAACATTCATGCAAAATCCAATATAACGGCTGCTTAAATCAGCATCAGTAAACCTGGCAGGGAGACATAGAGCTGAAATTGGGATTCGAGATACTGCAAAGGTGTTTTAGAATGCAAAAGCAAATTTCTGTGAAGAACAGGAAAATACAGAGGACAGGAAAGGGATC
This sequence comes from Dugong dugon, assembly GCA_030035585.1. NCBI lineage: Eukaryota > Metazoa > Chordata > Mammalia > Sirenia > Dugongidae > Dugong > Dugong dugon. The sequence goes on from CM057462.1 coordinate 100,499,089, forward strand.
AGGTCTCACACAAATTCAGGTACAAAATTGTGATGTTGCGTCAGCCATGTAACCTCTTGATAGTCTGTTTTGTTTGTAGCTGTTACCACATATGAGAACTGTAGTTTCAAAGCTCAGGCTAAGTGTGTTTGCAGGGTCAATTTAAGCAGTGAGTAAGCAATTGTACTAGACCAGGGGATCCAGAGAAACCATTTGCACAGATCCTTGCTGATCTGTGACCAAATCCCAGTCAACCTGGAGTGAAGTTAGGAGGTAAGAGCAATGTTGTGCATGCGTGGATATTGTCTGGTATAAGGTTGCAGCTGTTCTTTCTGGTAAAGACTGCCCTTTGCAAGGAAATGATAACATTCCTAAAATTTTTAATGTTAAAAGATCTTCTGTTTTGAATGATGAAGATAGCAGACTGGCTTTTTTCTAAAAAAATATTTTTACTTAACTAAATTATGAGTTGACAATCTGTGTAATTCTCTATTTTTGTTTTTATTTCATTTTGCTTTTAGAAATTTTACTAGTTCTTGAAATTCCAAAGTCTGGGAACCCTTAAAGTTGAGGACTTTAAAGTCCTAGCCAAACTTAAGATATTTTATACTGTGGAGCTTCTTTTCCAAGCTTTCTGGTTAGTAACCAGGGTGACGGCAGGAATAGAGCCTTCCAGATTCTCCTTAAGACCCCCTGTTGCTGTGGAGTCGATTACAACTCATAGGACAGAGTAGAAGTGCCCCGTAGGATTTCCAAGGCTGTAATCTTTATGGAAGAAGACTGCCACATCTTTTTCCTATGGAGCAGCTGGTGGGTTCAAACCGCCAACCTTTCAGTTAACAGCCAAGCGCTTAAATACTGCACCACCACGGGGATGTTGTTGTTGTTGTTAGGTGCAGTTGTGACTCATAACGACCCTATGTACAACAGAACGAAACACTGCGTGGTCCTCACAATCGTTGTTATGCTTGAGCCCATTGTTGCAGCCACTGTGTCAATCCGTCTTGTTGAGGATCTTCCTCTTTTTTGCTGGCCCTCTACTTTACCAAGCAAGATGTCCTTCTCCAGGGACTGATCTCTCCCGATAACGTGTACAAAGAATGTGAGATGTAGTCTTGCCATCCTTGCTTCTAAGGAGCATTCTGGTTGTACTTCTTCCAAGACAGATTTGTTCATTCTTTTAGCAGTCAATTCCTCTTCGGTCTACCTTATTGATCACCCAGCTTTTGAATGTATATGAGGTGACTGAAAACACTACGGCTTGGGTCAGGTGCACCTTAGTTTTCAAGGTGACAACTTTGCTTTTCAAAACTTTAAAGAGGTCTTTTGCAGCAGATTTGTCCAATTCAATGTGCTTTTTGATTTCTTGACTGCTGCTTCCACAGGTGTTGATTGGGGATCCGAGTAAAATGAAATCCTTGACAACTTCAATCTTTTCTCTGTTTATCATAATGTTGCTTATTGGTCCAGTTGTGAGGATTTTTGTTTGCTTTATGTTGAGGTGTAATCCATTCTGAAGGCTGTGCTCTTTGATCTTCATCAGTAAGTGCTTCAAGTCCTCTTCCCTTTCAGCAGCAAGTTTGTGTCATCTGCATAATGCAGGTTGTTAATGAGTCTTCCTCCAATCCTGATGCCCCTTTCTTCTTCATATAGTCCAGCTTCTTGGAGTATTTGCTCAGCATACAGACTGAATAGGTATAGTGAAAGGATACAACCCTGACAGACAACTTTCATGACTTTAAACTATGCAGTATCCCCTTATTCTGTTCAAATGACTGCCTCTTGATCTATGTACAGGTGCCTCATGAGTGTTCTGGAATTCCCATTCTTCACAATGTTATCCATAATTTGTTATGATCCACATAGTCAAATGCCTTTGCATAGTCAATAAAACACAGGTAAACATCTTTCTGGTATTCTCTGCTTTCAGCCAGGATCCATCTGACATCAGCAATGATATCCTTCGTTCCATGTCCTCTTCTGAATCCGGCTTGAATTTCTGGCAGTTCTCTGTCGATATATTGCTGCAGCCATTTTTGAATTGAGAAAGAACCCCCACAGTGCTGTATTCTTTACCTGGCTTCCTACCCTATAGTGTTGTACTGAAAAATCATTTCCTTTGCTGCCCCCCTCCTCCCCATCTTTGCATTTGAATCTCACTTTCGCTTGGAGGTTACATGTAAACCCCATTGTGCCTGCATAGTATGATTAAGAATGTTGCTGATGTAACTTGTCTGAACTCCCTACTCATAAGTCCCTTTAAAAGTAACTTGCCTGCCCACCCTTGGCGAGCAGTCTTGGCAGCAACAGCTCCAACTGACTCCATTTCTTTGTACAATGAAATAAAGGTGACTTTCTTGTTCTCCCACCTCCATCTCTTCTTTACTGGCCAATATGAGTCATGCTGAGTAAGAACCTGGGATTTCCACCCAGTGACTGATCTTCAGAAAAATTTTACTTTTGTGTCATATTAATAATATTGTTCAATAATTTCCACATTCGGTTGGATCATCTTTCTTGGGAATAGGCATAAATATGGATCTCTCCCAGTAGGTTGGCCAGGTAGCTGTCTTTCAAATTTCTTGGCATAGATGAGTGGGCCCTTCCAGCGCTACATCTGTCTGTTGAAACATCTCGATTGGTATTCTGTCAATTTCTGGAGCCTTATTTCTCACCAATGCCTTCACTGCAGCTTGGACTTCTTCCTTCACCACCATTGGTTCCTGATTATATGCTGCTTCCTGAAATGACTGAACATCAACCAATTCTTTTTGGTGTAGTGACTCTGTGTATTCCTTCCATTTTCTTTTGTTGCTTCCTGCCATGTTTAGTATTTTCCCTGGGGAATCCTTTGATATTGCAACTCGAGGCTTGAATTTATTTTTCAGTTCTTTCAGCTTGAGAAATGCTGAATGCATTATTCTCTTTTGGTAGTCTATCTCCAGCTCTTTGCACATGTCATTATAAAAATTTGTCTTCTCAAGCTGGCCTTTGAAATCTTCTGTTCAGTTCTATTACTTCATCATTTCTTTCTTTCACTTTAGCTACTCAAAGTTCAAGAGCAAGTTTCAGAGTCTCTTCTGACATCCATTTTGGTTTTATCTTTCTTTCTTGTCTTTTTAATGACTTCTTGCTTTCTTCATGTTTGATGTACTTGATGTCATTCCACAACTTGTCTGGTCTGCAGTCATTAGTGTTCAGCATGTCAAATCTATTCTTGAGATTGTCTCTAAATTCAGGTGTGATATACTCAGGGTTGTACTTTGGCTCTTGCAGACTTGTTCCAATTTTCTTCAGCTTCAACTTGAACTTGCATATGAATAATTGATGGTCTTTTCACAGTTAACCCATCTTGTTCTGACTGATGATATTGAGCTTTTCCATTGTCTCTTTCCACAGATGTAGTCGATTTGATTCCTGTGTATTCCATCTGGTGAGGTCCCGGTGTATAATCGCTGTTTATGTTGGTCAAAAAAGGTATTTACAATGAAGAAGTCATTAGTTTTGCAAAATTCTATCATGCGATCTCTGGCATCGTTTCTGTCACCAAGGCTATATTTTCCAACTACCAAGCCTTCTACTTTGTTCCCAACTTTCACATTCCAATCACCAGTAATTATCAATGCATCCTGATTGCATGGTAGATCAATTTCAGACTGCAGAAGTTGGTAAAAATCTTCAATTTCTTCATCTTTGACCTCAGTGATTGTTGCATAAATTTGAGTAATAGTGGTATTAACTGGTCTTCCTTGTAGGCATATGGATATTATCCTATCACTGACAGTGTTGTACTTCAGGATAGATCTTGAAATGTTCTTTTTGACAATGAATGCAATGCCATTCCTCTTCAATTTGTCATTCCCGGCATAGTAGACCATGTGACTGTCCTATTCAAAATGATCAATACCAGTCCATTTCTGTTCATAATGCCTAACGCAATAGCAGGGTCTAAATAGAAGAAGCATCTAGGTTTTTCAGAGTCTAACCTGAGAAAATATTTTACTGTGTGATTTGAAACCCTAAACATGAATGCTGGATTTTTTTTCCTGTTACATGAACAACAATAAAACTCCAACTATTCCTAGTGTTAGAAAACAAAGATTAGACACTCCTTCATTCACAGATCTGATTAGGAAGGGAATTTCTCAGAAGGTTAGGATAGGTGCATGAGGAACATATTATGAGGTTTCTGTTATGGATTGAATTGTGTCTCCTCAAAAGATATGCTGATGTCCTAACCTCCTCCCTCCCCAGTCCCTTTGAACACATACTTTTTTGGAAAAAAGGTCTTTCAAGGTGTTAGTTAAATTAACATGAGATCATACCAGAGTAGGGTGAATCCTAATACAATCTGAGTGCTGTCCTATAAAAGAGGAGAACAGACACAAATAGGCACAAATGTGAAAGACAGCCACGTGAAATGTACCTACAAGCCAAGAAATACCAAGATTATCTGGAACTACCAGCACCTGGAAGAAACAAGACAGAACTTCCCCTAGAGTGGGCAAACAGAGCATGGCCCTACCGACACCCTGAACTCAGAATCTTAGCTTCCAGAACTGTGAGATTATAAATTTCTATTCTTATAAGCAACCCACTTTGTGGTATTTTGTCTTGGCAGCATTAGGAAATGAATACAGTTTCTGTGATGGTTAAGGTTGTGTGTCAGTTTGGCTGGGCCATGATTCTCAGTGGTTTGGTAGTTATGATGTAGTTTGGCAGCTGTATATTGATATAATCACTTCCATAATGAGATCTGATACAATGTAATCTCCTCTGTGATGAGATCTGCTTTGAGCAACCAATCAGTTGAAAGTGAGTTTCCTTGTGGGTATGGCCTGCATCCAATGTATGTGGACTTTCTGGCAAAGCTCATGGGCTTTTACTCACTCTGGATCCTGTATCTGGATTCCGTTTATCTGACCTCCGGTTCTTGGGACTTGAGCTCGCAGCTTACCTGACAATCTTGGGATTCCTTGGCCTCTGCAGCTACATAAGTCAGTAGAAGCCTCCAGCCTAACCAATGGACTTGGGACTTTCCAGCCTCTACAATCATATGAGCCATTTCTTTGATATAAATCTCTCAATATAGACATGTATGTATATACACATTTCACTAGTTTTGCTTCTCTAGAGAACCCAGCCTAAGACATTTGATAATGAGAGTGGTTCTAGAGAAACAAACCTGTAAGGATGAGTTTTCTAAATTGGTTCTCAAGTCTGGCTAGTCTTAAAGATGTTGATGACTCTGCTTCCAGTAGTAAAGAGGGCACTGCTAATCCATGTTGGGAGGTAACAATAGAAATAAACAAATTATCAGCACCAATAGATCAGGTATTGGTGAAAGACGAGGCTCTGGGTGATCACATGTTTGATACTTTTCAGCAATTTTGTCAGAATGAGAATTATAAGGAAGCTGGTTGGTTGATCCTATTTCCCTAGACAAACCGGTGAAAGAAAGAGATGAACTCAGGGCTTCAAAGTCACAGCTCAAGTGCTGCATAAAAAGATCTCAAAGTTTCCACTTTTGCCTTGAAATACAGCCTTGTTTCTTGTAGGAACAGAGCTGATATTACCAAAAACCAAACCCAGAGTCTTATCATAAAAGTGGCTGAATTACAATGCCAATTGAATTCCCAACTTCAAATGGTGTCTAAGGTTAAAATGAGGGCATTGAGTGGGAAGAAATGGGATCCTGAAACTTGGGATGGGGACATATGGGCAGACATTCAGGAAGCTGGGGACTCTGATCCCCTAAATTTCATTGAATTACTACTGCCAACAGAACCAGCACTCTCACTCCCATTTGAAGAGTTTACTCTAAATTTGTCTGCTAAGCCACCCTCCCCAGTAAAACCATTAGCCCCTCCACCCCATCTGATGAGACTGACCTAGCTCTGTCTAAAGAGCCTTTGTCTGAGTCATTGTCTGTGGCATTGCCTGAGGCAGATGCCTTAAAAGACAATGCTGAATGTTCTCATTTTGGCTTCTAGACCTACAACTAGAGTTAAGTTCCAGTGAACCTCAAAAGGTGAAGCACAAAGTGTAACTCAGGAGGAGGTATGTTACAGTCCAAAAGAACTGCTTAACTTTTCTAATATGTACAAACAGAAACCTGGAGAATATGTGTAGGAACGGCTATTAAGGATGTGGGAGAGTGGTTCAGGGAACATAAAGATAGATCAGTCTGAGTTTATTGATATGGGCCCACTTGACACAGATTCTTCCTTCAGTGTTTCAGCTTGAGAGGTTAGGAAAGAATCTAATAGTTTATTTGGTTGGGTCGCTGAAGCATGGATTACACAGTGGCCTGCACTAAATCAAGTTGAAGTACCAGACCTGCCTTGGTATACTGTCGAAGAAGGTCTAGAGGCTTAGGGAAATTGGCATGTTAGAGTGGATATATCAGGTTAGACACACAGACCCACACATGGAGTGCCCAGAAGACACACCTTTGCTACAACAGTGAGGAAAAATTTTGTGGAGGGAACCCCAGCATACTTGAAGTCTGCTGAGATTGCTGTTTTATATAAGCCAGATTTGACAGTGGGAACTGCTGTAACTGAACTAAGACATCTAACTACGATGGGGCTGATTGGACCCCATGGTGGAGGGGCCAAGTGGCTGCACTCAATCGACAAAGATAAGGTGGGCTTCGTTACTGTAATGAACAGCTGAGTTAAAGCAGTAATCAGAATAGTCTGACTCATATGTACTTAAGGCATTGGCTATTTAGTCATGGTGTCCCTAGGAGTGAAATAGATAGGAACTCTACTAAATATTTACATGACCTGTACAAGTGGAAGAATTCTAGGTCAAGTGAATGGCAGTCTAACCTGAATTGCCAGAATAGAGAGTCATGGCCCCTCAATCAAATCCCAGACTTGAGTCGGTTTACAGACCCACAACCCCTTGATGAAATGGGAGGCTGGGTCCCCTTGAGGTAGAACCCCACTACGTTGCCAAAAATATATACCGTTAATCTTTCTCCCAGCCTTTCCCAAAGGGATTTATGGCCTTTTATGAGAGTGACTATTCATTAGGGAAAAGGAAATAATCAGACTTTTCAGGTATTACTGGATACTGGATCTGAACTGACACTAATTCCAGAAGACCCAAAATGTCACTATGATCCACCAGTCAGAGTGGGGGGCATATGGAGGTCAGGTTATTAATGGAGTCTTATGTTTGTCTCACAGTGGAGCTATTGGGTCCCAGAACCCATCCAGTAGTGATTGCCCCAGTTCCAGAATGTATAATTGGAATAGATATACAAAACAACTGACAGAACCCCCACATTGGACCCTGACAAGTGGAGTAAGCGCTATTATGTTAGGGAAAAACCAAGTGGAAGCCATTAGAACCACCCCTACCTAGGAAAATAGTAAACCAAAACCAATACTGCATTCCTGGAGGGACTGCAGAGATTATTGCTACCATCTAGGACTTGAAGGATGCAGAGGTGTCGATTCCCACCACATCTCTATTCAACTTGCCTATTTGACCTGTGCAAAAACACTGGAGAATGACAGTAGATTATTGAAAACTTAATCAGGTGGTAACACCAATTGTAGCTGCTCTTTCAGGTGTGGTTTCATCACTTGAGCAAATTAATACATCTCCTTGTACCTGGTACATAGTTATTGATCTGGCTAATGCCTTTTTTTCCATACCTACTTCAAAGGACCACCAGAAGCAGTTTGCCTTTAGCTGGCAAGGCTAACAATACATCTTTACTGTCCTACCTCAGGGTATATCAACTCTCCAGCCCTATGTCATAATTCAGTCTGCAGGACCTTGACTGCCTTTCCCTTCCACAAGAGGTCTCACTGGTCTGTTACACTGATGACATATGTCTGACTGGACCTATTAAAAAGTGTCAATGACTCTGGACTTATGGGAAAACACTCACGTTCTAGAGGGTGGGAAATTAATCCTACAAAAATTCAGGCACCTTCCACCTCAGAGAAATTTCTAGGGGTAGCAGTGTGGGGCATGTTGAGATATTCCTTCTAAAGTGAAGCATAAGTTGTTGCATCTGGCCTCTCTCACAACTAAAAAGGAGGCACAACGCCTAGAAAGCCTCTTTGAATTTTGGAGACAACATATCCTCATTTGAGTGTGCTACTCTTCCTTATTTATCAAGTGACTCAAAAAGCTGCTAGTTTTGTGTGGGGCCCAAACCAAAGGAAGACTGTGCAACAGGCTCAAGCTGCTGTGCAAGTGGCTCTGCCACTTGGGTCATATGAGTCAACTGATCCAATGATGCTTGAAGTGTCAGTGGCAGATAGAGATGCTGTTTGGAGTCTTTGGTTGGCCCCTATTTGTGAATCACAGCACAGACACTTTAGATTTTGGAGCAGAGTAATGCCATACACTGCAGATAACTATTTTCCTTTTGAGAAAAAGCTTTTGGCTTGTTACTGGGCCTTAGTAGAGACTGAATGCTTAACAATGGCCCACCAAGTCACCATGCAGCCTATCTTAGGCTGAGTTCTCTAGAGAAGCAAAACCAGGAAAGCATATAAATATATATAGAGAGATTTATATTAAGGAAATGGCTCACATGACTGTAGAGACTGGAACGTCCCAAGTCTGTGGGTCAGGATAGAGGCTTCTTCTGATTCTTGTAGCCAGAGGGGCTGACGAACCCAAGATCAGCAGGTCAGACAGCAGGGATTTTGCTTACAGGCTGCAAAAATAGATGAATCCCAAGATCAGCAGGCAAAATGGCAGGTAAGCTGCTAGCTCAAGCCCCAAGAACTGGAGATCAGATGAACAGAAGCCAGCAGCAGGATTCATAATTTGGTACTGGGAAAGTGGGATGCTGTTCTAACAGATACCTAAAATGTGGAAGTGGTTTTGAAATTGTGAATGGATAGAGACTGGAAGAGTTTTAAAGTGCCCAATAATAAAATCCTGGATTGCCATGAAGAGACTGTTGGTGGAATTATGGACATCAAAGACAATTCTGGTGAGGATGAAGAAGGAAGTGAGTAGAGCTGTTATACTGGAGACGGTGCAGATGGCAAGAAGCTGCAGCAGAGAAAAGCAGCAACAGAGAAATAGCAGCAGCAGAACCAGGAGACCAGCACCAGAGACAGATGGAGCCAACGCAAGGAGAAAGACAGCTGAGTGCCTTTGCCCAGGAGGCTTCCTGGTGGAGTGGGGTGCCTCCAGGTACTTATTGGTAGAGCTAAAGAGCTTTGGAACATGTGCCCCAGTAGGACAGAATTGGGCGGTAAGGAGCGAGCAGCTGAGAGGCCAAGGAACAGAAGCTGAAGAGACAAGGAACACAGGAAGCAGTTTGCATTCAGCTATCAAGGCCAGCAATACACCTTCAGTTGCCTACCTCAGGGCTACATCAACTCTCCAGCCCTATGTCATAATTTAGTCCACAGGGACCCTGATGGCTATTCACTTCCACAAGACATCACACTGGTCCATTACATTGATGACATTATACTGATTGGACCTAGTAAGGAAGAAGTGTCAATGACTCTGGACTTATTGGTAAAATATTTGCATGATAGGTGGTGCGAGAGTAATCCCACAAAAATTCAGGCACCTTCCACCTCAGTGAAATTTCTAGGGATCCAGTGGTGTGGGGCATGTAGAGATACTCCTCAAGTGAAGGTTAAGGTATTGCATCTGGCCCCTCCCACAACTAAAAAGGAGGCAAAACACCTGCTGGGCCACTTTGGATTTTGGAGACAACATCCTCATTTGGGTGTGTTACTCTGCCCTATTTCTCAAGTGACAAAAAGCTGCTAGTTTTGAGTGAGACAGAACAAAAGAAGGCTCTGCAACAGGTTCAGGCTGCCATGCAAGCCACTCTGCCACTTGGACCACATGATCCAGCTGATTTAATGGTGCTTGAAGTGGCAGTGGCAGATAGAGATGTTGTTTGGAGTCTTTGGCAGGCCCCTATTTGTGAATCACAGTGCAGATCCTTAGGATTTTGGAGCAAAGCCTTGCCAACCTCTGCAGATAATGGCTCTCCTTTTGAGAAAGAGCTTTTGGCTTATTATTGGGCCTCAGTAGAGACTGAACACTTAACCATGGGCCCCTAAGTCACCGTGAGGCCTGAGCTGCCCATCATAAACTGGGTGTTGTCTGGCTCACAGAGCCATAAAGTTGGGTGTGCACAGCAGCACTCAGCCATTAAATGGAAGTGGTATATAGAAGGTCAGGCCCGAGCAGGACCTGAAGGCACAAGTAAGTTGCATGAGGAAGTGGCCCAAATGCCCATGGTCTCCACTCCTGTCACATTACCTTCCACCTCCCAGTCTGCACCTATGGACTCATGGGGAGTTTCTTATGATCAGTTGACTGAGGAAGAGAAAACTTTTGCCTGTTTTACAGCTGGTTCCGCACAATATGGAGGCACCACTCAAAAGTGGACAGCAGCAGCACCTCCCTGAGGGACAGTGGTGAAGGGAAATCCTCCCAATGGACAGAACTTAGAGCAGTGCACCTGGTTGTTCCCTTTACTTAGAAGGAGAAATGTCCAGATATGCAATTGTATACTGATACTTGGGCTATGGCCAGTGGTTTGGCTGGATTGTCAGGGACTTGGGAGGAACATGACTGGAAATTGGAAACAAGCAGGTATGGGGAAGAGGCATGTGGATAGACCTCTCTGAATAGGCCAAAGAAATGAAAATATTTGCGTCCAATGTGAATGCTTACAAAGGGGGACCTCATATCACCAAGGAAGTAGTGCCAGGAGTGGAGGGTGTCCTTTGGACCGGGGGTCCAGTGTTAAGAAGCTCCTAGACCAGGGTAAGATGGATGACAAGGACCTTCCTTCAGAGCTGACAGAGAGAAAAAGCCTTCCCCTGGAGCTGGTGCCCTGAATTTGGGCTTTTAGCCTACTAGATTGTGAGAGAATAAATTTCTGTTTGTTAAAGACATCCATTTGTGGTATTTCTGTTATAGCAGCACTAGGTGAGTAAGACACGGCCTCAGCAGCCCATCATGAACTGGGCATTGTCTGACACACAGAGTCATGAAGTAGGACGTACACATCAACATTCCATCATTAAATGGAAGTGGTGTATACGAGATTGGGCCTGAGCATGACCTGAAGGCACAAGTAAGTTTCAAGAGGAAGTGGCCCAAAATCCCACGGTCTCCAATCCTGTCACATTATCTGCCCTCTCCCGTTCTTCACCTATAGCCACATGGGGAGTTTCTTATGATCAGTTGACTGAAGAAGAGAAAACTCTTGCCTGGTTTACAGGTGGTTCTGGGTGACATGCAGGCACTACTCGAAAGTGGACTGCGCGAGCACTACAGCCTCTTTCTGGGACCTCCCTGAAGGACAGTGGTGAAGGGAAACTCCCACAATGGGCAGAACTTTGAGCAGTGCACATGGATGATCACTTTGCTTGGAAGGAGAAATGACCAGATGTGTGACTGTATACTGATTCATGGGCTGTGGCCAATGGTTTGGCTGGATGATCAGAGACTTAGAAAGAACATGATTGGAAAATTGGTGACAAGGAGGTATAGGAAAGAGATATGTGGATAGATGTCTGAATAAGCCAAAGTGACTATATTTCTGTCTCATGTGAATGATCACCAAAGGATGACCTCTGCAGAGGAGGATTTTAGCAATCAAGTGGATAGAATAACATGTTCTGTGGAAATCAGTCATCCTGTTTCCCCAGCAACTCTCATCATTGCCTAATGGACACAAAGTGGCCATGGTGGCAGGGATGGAGGTTATGCATGGGCCCAACAATATGGACTTCCACTCACCAAGGCTGACTTGGATATGGCCCTGCTGAGTGCCCTATCTGCCAGCATCAAAGACCACCACTGAGTCCTGTATATAGCAACATTCCTTGAGGTAATCAGCCAGCAACCTGGTGGCAGGTTGATTATATTGGACTGCTTCCATCGTGGAAAGGGCAACATTTTGTTCTTACTGGAATAGACACTTACTCTGGATATGGATTTTCCTTCCCTGCATGCAATTCTTCTGCCAAAACTAGCATCCATGGACTTACAGAATGCCTTGTTTACCATCGTGGTATTCCACACAGTATTGCCTCAGTTCAAGGTACTCACTTCACAGCAAATGAAATGCGGCAACGGGCCCAAGCTCATGGAATTCTCTGGACTTACCATGTTCCCCATCATCCTGAAGTAGCTGGTTTGACAGAACAATGGAATGGCCTTCTAAAGACACAATTACGACGCCAGCTAGGTGGCAATACCTTGCAGGGTTGGGCAATGTTCTCCAGGAGGCTGGTTATGCTCTAAACCAATGTCTGATATATGGTGCTTTTTCTCCCATAGCCAGGATTCATGGGTCCAGGAATCAAGGAGTGGAAATGGGAGTGGCATCACTCACTATTACCCCTAGTAACCCACTCAAAAAATTTTTGCTTCCTGTCCCCATGACCTTATGCTTTGTAGGTCTAGAGGTCTTAGTTCCAAAGGGAGGAATGCTCCCACCAGGAGACATAACACTGATTCTATTGAACTGGAAATTAAGAATGCCACTCAGCCACTTTGGGCTCTTCATACCTCTGTATCAATGAGTAACGAAGGGAGTTACCATATTGGGTGGTGTGATTGATCCTCATTACCAAGAGGAAATCATATTGACATTACATAATAGAGGTAAAGAAGAGTATGTCTGGAATACAGAAGATCCTTTAGGGTGTCTCTTAGTACTACCATGCCCCTGTGATAAAAGTCAATGGAAAACTACAGCAACCCAATTCTGAAAAGACTACTATTGGTTGAGACTGTTCAAGAATGAAGGTTTGGGTCACCCTACCAGGCAAAGAGCCAGACCAGCTGAGGTGCTTGCTGAAGGTAAAGGGAATATGGAATGAGTGGTAGAAGACAGTAGTTATAAATACCAGTTACGACCATGTGACCAGTTGCAGAAATGAGGACTGTAATAGTTGTGATTGTTTCTTCCTTGTATGTATGCGTCAAATATTTTTGTTTTCTTATAAAATATAAAATTTAAACAGGGCTGATGAGTTTTCAGTTGTATGCTTTTTAGTTGTATCATGTTAGGCACAAGTATGACTTTATAATTATCTTTATTTAGAGATTATGTACAGTTTAAGGAAATTTGTATGGGTGCCAAGTTGACAAGGGGTAGGCTGTGATGGTTAAGGTTGTGTGTCAACTTGGCTGGGCCATGACTCTCAGTAATTTGGCAGTTATGATGTAGTCTGGCAGCTGTATAATGATGTAATCACCTCCATAATGAGATCTGACATAGTGTAATAACCTCCGTAATGAGATTGGCAAAGCTCGTGAGCTTTTGCTCACTCTGGATCCTGCAGCTTGCTCCCTTTCATCTGACCTCTGGCTCTTGGGACTTGAGCTAGCAGTTTAACTGATAATCTTGTGTTCACCAGCCCCTGAAGCTACATGAGTTAGGAGAAGCCTCCAGCCTGACTCACAGTCTTGGGACTTTCTGACCTCTATAACCACACAAGCCATTTCCTTGATATAAGACTCTCTCTCTCTCTCTCTCTCTATATATATATATATATATGTATCTATTTAGACACTTTGCTAGTTTTGCTTCTCTAAAGAACTCAGCCTAATACAGCCATTGACTAGGGCAAGGAGGGACTTGGTGATCAGATGAACAGGAGTCAGCTGCAGGATCCAGAGCGAGCAAAAGCCCATGAAACTTGCTAGAAAGTCCACCTATATTGGATGCAGTCCCCACTCCCCAGGAAACTCCCTTTAAACCAATTGGCTACTCACAGCAGAGCCCATCATGTAGATGATCTCATTATATCAGATCTCATCATGGAAGTGATTGCATCATTATACGACTGCCAAACTACATCATAACTGCCAAACCCCTGAGAATCATGGCCCACCAAAGTTGACCAGCAACCTTAATGATCACAATGTCCATCACCTCGCAAAAACTTGGTTAAAAACTAATCTGCTTTCAGAAGACTTGGAGCCCTGGTGGCACAGTGGGTGAGAGCTTGGCTGCTAACCAAAAGGTTAGCAGTTCAAATCCATCAGCTGCTTTTCAGAAACCTTATGGGACAGTCCTACTCTGTCCTGTAATGTTGCTATGAATCGGAATCTACTCGATGGTAGCGGGTTTGGTTTTTTGGGTTAGGAAGACTTTCAGGTTTTGTGGTTTCTATCTTTATTTGGTCACCCCTTCCACTTATATTTTAAATTGTGCAATGTCTGTTTTGTTTTGTTTTTGCATTTAATGAGATGTGGTGTTGTTATTGATACCAAAGTGTTACTGTGTTTGATTTTTACCACCATGAAAGATCATCAGCTCCTCAAAGGAAAATGTTGCATCTCCTAGTTTCTAGTCCTAACTGTGCCACTAAGGAGATGTACAGTCTTGGTTGTATCACTTAATCTACTTGAACCTCCATATCCTCATCAATGAAAAGGGAGGTTGGGCAGTTGCTGTATGTTGACACTTCTTATCCTGATGGTTTGTGTTTGTTGATATTGTTGTTGTTAGCTGCCGTACAGTCAGCCCCAACTCATTGCAACCTGTGCACGATGAAACAAAATGCTACCCCATCCTGCACCATCTTTATGATCAGTTGCAGGTCGGGCTGTGTGATCCGTAGGGTTTTCAATGGCTGATTTTTGGGTGTAGATCAACAGGCATTCTGCCTAGTCTGTTTTAGTCTGGAAGTGCCACTGAATCCTGTACAGCATCATAACAACATGAAAGCCTCCAATGACAGATGAGTGGTGGCTGCACATGAAGGCATTGAAAAGAAATCAAACCCAAGTCTTCTAGATGGAAGGCGAGAATTCTACCACTGAACCACCACTGATAGTGTGTTTAGTGTCTCCCAAATATCTGAGTGCTTTGCTGGCTCAGGGATATGCCCAGTTGAGCTTGTTTACCCACTACTCATTTGAGAGATACTCTGGTCTTATCAAAGCAGCGTCTCCCACATCCCTGCTGGGCAACCTAGGCCAACATGACTGTCTGAGTGTGGACTCAAACAACCCACATCTCTGCCCATCTTGGTCTTTCTATTTCTCCTTCCCCACTCACTTGATATACAGTTCTAAATATACCTGCAGACCAGTACAGGAGATTCTTCTCCACAGTCTTCCTCATCTTTATATAGTGTACCACTCTCTTTTCCTAAAACACTCTTACACTTTCTACTCCTCCCCCACCCCCCTTGGTGAATTCCTACTCCTCTAAGACCTGGTCATTCCTCACCTCCTTTATGACACTTTCTTTGACTCTCAATCTGTCATCATTGTCTGTACCAATGTCATAGCTTGTTAAAACATTTACCACTCTGCATTGTAACTACCGCTTATAAAAATAACACAGTGTATGGTTGTGAGTACAGTCTCTTGGTTTCATATTGCCTAGGTTTATAATCATCATTGTGTTACTTACCAACTATGTATCTTGAACAAGTTATTTCTCTGTACCTCAGTCTCCTCATCTGTGAAATAAGGATAATAATAGTATTTATCTCCTGAAAGTTTTGGAGGATTAAATGAGTTAATACATGAAAGCATGTAGAATAGTGAACATTCCTCACAGTTAACACTATACAATAATACCATCCTGTCCTTTTTTCCCTCTAGGATTTCAAGCAAGAGCTATTTTTTTAAATAACATCAGAGTTTTAAAGTCTTAAGATATCTGCCTTTATTGTCTTCTTTCTTAACTACCTTATCTTTCATTGTCCACTTCTCATTTCAGCAACCTCTCTCTTCTTGAATTGTCTGATATAATCATACTCACCTGGACTCCTACATGATGCCTGAAAAATGTTCCCAAAACTGGACCATTCCTGTTCTCCATTCTGCTCACTCTAAATCAAACAGTACCTGTCCCATGAACCCTTGGTAGGCAACTATGGTGTAGTGGAAAGAGCACCAGAAAAATCTGCGTCCAAGCACTTACTGGATGTGAGGCCTTGGGAAAGTTACTTAACCTTTCTCGGCTCTAATATAAATGGAAATAAATAAAGCTACATCACAGGCTATTGTGAGAATGAAATGATATGATATCTAAGAAAGCACTGCTTTACCAGCATAAGGTCGTATTCCCAGCAGATATGATAGGCCCCCAGTGAGTTAAGGTGTTATCTTTCTCTGGTAATTTATGAATCATTAAAGGAAATGGTTGTATTTATTGCTGGGAAGGTTGAAAGACATATGTGAAAATTCTCAAGGTAGATCCTGGCCCAGTAAAAGCTTATGGATTCACTCAGTAATTGTTTATTGCACACCTGCTCTGTACCTAGCATTGTGCTGTCAGGTGCCAGGAACACAGTCTTTGCCTTCATGTTTACTATCCAATGAGGGTAAAATCAGTTACACTCACAATTGCCATGCAGTGGAATGAGTTGTAACCAGAGATGAAGCCAGATGCTATGGAACCCACAGTGCACATCATTTACTCTGGGAATGGGAGGTCACCTGAAGAAAATGGCACCCCAGCTGAGTCTCAAAGAATGAATAGAAACTGATCATTCTTGGAAGAAGAAGAGAGTATCCCAGGCTAGAGGGAAATCCTATGGGAGAAGGCACAGAGGCAGGAAACAGTACTGTGCTTTGAAAAAACTACAAGAAGTTTCCAGGGGTTGAGATTAGAAAGAGATACGCATGGACCAGATTATAAAGGATTTTATGCTTCTGCTTGGACTTTCCCTGCAGGCAATGGGAAGCTCTTCAAAAGTTTTAAGCAAGGAATTAATAGGATCAGATCTGGAATTTACACTAACAGTAGTGTCATGGATAAATTATAGAAGACTAAAGTAGAAACAAAAAGCAGTTTGTGAAGTTATTGCAGTAACTCAAGAGAAAAATGCTAAGGGTGTGAACTCAGGGTGAAGACAAAAAGGCTGCAGAAGAGGAGACAAAGTTGAAAAAATAACTTGGGAGAAATCCATTGATTTTTTTTTATACCAGTTGTAATGGGGAGTAATTTGTACTACATCTTTCAATGATTCTATGTTAGACTCTTCAGCATTTCAACAAACTTTCTAGTTGCAATGATTGTCACAGTAGGAATTTTGGGGTTTTCTTTGCTATGAGTACAACACGGCTGGTTCCTGAGGAATGGCTGCTTTTTGTTCTCATTCTATGAGCCTCTTTTACTGTTCAGGAACAAATCACTGAGTGTCCAAGGCTCTAATTAAATGATGGGTTGTAGATTGAGCTCCTACAGACTGCTTGAACATGCTTTAATATCCCTTTTGTTGGTGCTATTATATTGCAATCGTATATATATATATATATATATATATATATATATATATATATATATATGGCAGTTGGAGGAAGGAAACTGTGGAAAAAATCTTCTTTTAAGATCGTATTTGTTTCCTGTCTGAGGTAAGACATGAAAAGTAATGTATGCAGCTTGGCGTGTACATTAACATGGGAATTGCCCTTCAGCTCAGTATTTCAATTTGAAGCAGGTATTGGAGGAGTGGTAATCCCTGGGTGGTGCAAATGGCTAATGCTCTTAGCTGCTGACCAAAAGGTTGGAGATTTGAGTCTACACAGAGGTGCCTTGAAAGAAAAGTCTGGGAACTTACTTCTAAAAAGTCAATCACTGAAAACCATATGGAGCAGAGTTCTACTCTGACACACATACGGTCATCACAAGTCGGACTCAACTCAACAGCAAATGGTTAGTGAAGGAGAGAGAGGGAATCACAGCCTTTCATACGGGGCCACTGACCTACACAACTTCTCAAACTTCCTGAGAATGTCAGGCTCTTACCAGGGGGTTGTTGTAATGCATTAAACCAACTTATCCTGGATAAACCTCTCCTAACCCAAGTGGCAAAGTGGTAAAGGTCTGGACTTGGTTGTTTTAAGGCTTGGCTACTTACTGCAAGTATATATATGTTAGAGCATATAATAATAAATAAATGCCCAAATAAAGAAAAGACAAATATATCAGTAGAATTTGCACCACTGAAAGGAGAGTAAGATGTCAGCGCCTTTATTTCAGTGGCCTCCGCATAGTAGTAACTAGAGGAACATAAGGGAAGTGGCTGTCAATCGTTCCAGGTGATTTACCAAGCTATGTTGAGAGCTTACCATGTGTTTGGCCCTGTGCTACATGCAGTGGGCAGTACATACATGAATGAATCACTGTTTGTATCCTGAAGGCTAGCTCAGTCTAGTAGGGAAGTTGACTAGTGTCCAGCTCTTGATGATAAAGCTCAGCCTAAGGAAAATGCTAGAATCAAGGTAGGGAGTCCAGAGATCTAGTAGATTTGGAAAGTAAAGAAGAAATACTCATTTTTTGAGCATTAGTAAGAACTTCACAAGAGAGGATAAAAAACAGTGATGAAGTCCAGAAAAGGAACGGCAAGCAAAAGGAACGGCATAAGCAAAGGCATGGTGGTAAGTAAGTGCAGGCAATATTCTGTGAACATCAGAGAGTTTTGTGAGGTTGGTTGGGGGAATGAGGCTGGCCTGACTTGTGGATGGGAAACCTTATTTACCATATGAAGGATTTGGGAATTAAATCTTTTGGCAAGTGGAAGTAAGTGAATCAAAAGGTGGCATATTGAGTTCAAAGAAAGAGAAACACTCATAGAACCAGTGGTAGATTGAATGGTGATCCCCAAAAAGACATGTCCAAACCCTAATTCTAAGAACCTATGAATGTTACCTAATTAGAAAAAAGGTATTTGCATGTGTAACTAAGTTAAAGGTCTTGAGGCGATCATCCTGGATTATCCAGGTGCACCCTAAATCAAATGACAATTATCCTTATAAGAAAAAAGCAGAGGGATATTTGAGACATACATAGAGGAGAACGAGGCTGTCAAGACAGAGGCATGAATGGGAGTGATGTTGCTGAAAGTCAAGAAGTACCAACAGCCACCAGAAGCTGTAAGAGGCAAGGGGTGGACTCTCCCCTAGAACTTCCAGAGGGAGTATGTTCCTGTTTATACCTTTATTTTTAAATTCTGGCCCGCAGTACTGGGAGAGAAAATTTTTTTGTACTTTTAAGCCTCAAAGTTTGTGGTAATTTGTTACAATATCCCTAGGAAACTAACACAATATCTCAAAATTAATATTACTAATGAAATAGTGATGGCTAGCATAAGTATAAAGTCTTTCCATTTATAAATCTCTTTTATATATATTATTTTATCCTCATGATAAAACAGTGAGGTAGCCACCATTTTATTGTGGAGGAATCTGAGCTTCAACAAAATAAAATGACTTTCTTAAGGTGTCAAACTTCCATCTCCAATTCTATTTTTACTATTAACCCATGCTACTTTAGTAATGAGACACTGGTGGTTCAATGGTAGAGTTCCTACCTTCTGTGTAGGAGACCCAAGATCTATTCCTAGTCAATGCACTTTATTTGCAGCTACCACCTCTCTGCCAGTGGTGGCTTGCATGTTACTATGATGCTGAGCAGGTTTTAGAGGAGCTTCCAGACTAAGACAGACTAAGAAAAATGGCCTGGCAATCTACTTCCAAAAATCAACAGGTGAAAATTCTATAGATCGCAATGGTCTAATCCATGCCCAATCATGAGGATGGTACAGGGCTGGGCAGTATTCATTCTGTTGTGCGTGGGGTAGTCTTGAGTCAGCAGCTAACTTCATGGCAGCTAACTACAACTTTAGCAATGAATCACATTCCTAACAGTCACTCCCAGCCCCCATCCATACACAGTTGACAATTTTAAATGGCCTCCAAGTAGCTCTTGAAGTCCTGGGCTGGGAGATAGACCAGAGGAGGAGAGAAAGACAGCGGTCTAAAAGGGAGTATGATGAGGAAATTCTAAACCAGTAGGGTTGCCCTCTTCAAGTGTTCTTGGTTTTCAACCACTGAGTCTGTTAAAATTGAGTAAAGATTTTAAAACTTCGAGTCTCAATTTCATCCTCTATAAAATGGGCATCGTAGTCCTTACCTGAGTTAGTTTAAGGATTAAATGAACTATGTATTTAAAATTTTTGAAAACTCTAAGAACACTGCACAAATGTTAGTTATAGCTGTGAGAGTGAAGACAGTGTGGTACTGTGGTTCCCACACCTGGTTAGACATTAGAATCATCTGGGAAACGTTTAAAAAATGCTAATGCCGGGGTTCCACCCCAAAATTATTAAATCAGAATCTCTTTGGAGTTAGCCTCAAGCATCATTATTTTTAAGCACATCTCATATTATTCTTATATATGTAGACAGTTTTGAGAATACCTGCTGCAGTGGAAAAAAGAAAAACAAGGTCTGAAGTCAGACTGAGCTGAACATTAATGCTACAGAATAACTTTATAAATTGTAGAATCTTGGGCATGCTATTTAACCTCTCCAAATTTCTGTTTCTGCAAATTTACAATAGGAATAATAATAATTAGCTCATAATGTTATTGTAAGAATTGAATTAAATATATGTACAAATGAGATAGTTCATGTTAGTTTAATTTCTCCCATTCCCTTTTTATCTATGAATTCATTGGAAAGCCAAAAGGAAAGAAGAGAAGGAGGGAGATGCATTTAGTGCATTACATGCACTTCCTCAAATTGGCCACAAACTGTATTTTCTCCATGTGAGGTGAAAATATATAGAGATGTGGCTCTTGTGTTACGAATGCAGACATCAATAAATGCAGCCATGACAGAGAACAGGTTTCTTATAAAACTAATAGCTTCCCAGGGGTTATAATCATTCTCATTAAGTATGAAACCAAGTGTTTCCTCATTAATCAGTGCCAAGTGTTTCCTGTGCTTAGCAAGGATGATTAGGTTAGAGTCACAATGCACCACTTTTATTATCCAAGAGCATTTATGGTCATTAATTGTTAGGTCACCTGTAACGATCAAATGTTACTGTACTCGCCCTGGTTGATATGTTCAAATATTGCTAACAAGATGAGGTGATAGTCATGGCTTTTGTTGTTATTATTTTTAGTACAGTTATGGAAAATCCTCTCCATGCAAGTCATTTTAAGATCCAAAGTGGCATTTTTATCTTTGTTGCCTAGTCTGAAGAAATCAGAATAGGTGAATCTCAGAAAGGCGCTTCTTTCCTCTTAGAAATAGACAGTTAATTTCTGCACACAAGTACAAAGGTCTATAAAGCTCTCCATCATGGACATCATTGGACACATTGCAACAACCATGGGAGATGCAGGGCTTTAATTTGTAATTTTAGCTAAGAAGGGAATAGATGAGCTTATGTAAAAATCATTCAAGGGCTATTGATTGCCAGAAGCTATTTCTGTCAGACTCATAATTCAAGCAGAAGTCAGGGTATTATAAATTACTTTTCAAATTTGTTTATTAAACTATATTGTATTGGCTTTGGCTGTTGGCTGAAAGTAGGTCCATGTTATTAATGATCATTCCTGGAGTCAGTAAAAATTTATTGAACATCTACTATGTACCAGGTATCTTGCAAGATATTGGGGTAGAAAGGTATATAAGACAGGAAAGAAAGAAAGGAAGGAGGCAGAACAGAAGGGAAGAAAAAAAACCAAAAGAAAAGGAAGAAGGAGGAGGGAGAAAAGGGAGGAAGAGAGAGAAATATTAACTGAACTAGAAACTTACTTTCCAGGGTATTAGAGACTAGTAAAAGAGACAAAAACGTAAATAAATAATTAAAACACAATAATTAAAAGCGATGGGAAAATCTTTATAAGAAAGTCACTAATCACAGAAGCATCAAATAAAAGTTTAAAACATATAGCTATATAAAAGGAAAATTTGTGCAAAATAAAAACATTCCATAAACAAGAAAAAAAAAAAAAAAAAAAAGGACAAACATCAAACCGGGAAAGAATTTACAAGTCATTTGAGAAAGGGCTGATTTCTTTAGAGAGAACTTTTACAAATCATTAGAAAAAGACTAACAACTAGACAGAAAAATGAGCAAGGCATATGATAAGGAATTGTCAATGATTTTTTCACAGTGAAATAAACATCTATGCATGAAAAGATATTCAATTTGTTCATAAATAAATGTAAATTAAAATAACAATGAAATATCATTTCTTAAGAGGCTATCAAATTGGCAAAGATCAACCATAGATAATACATGGTGGTGGCAAGGATGCAGAAAACAGGCATCTCATATATTGTTGGTGGGAATGTAAAACGAAATGCTTCTTTGGAAGATTATTCAGCGATATTATATCAGAAGCTGTCAGCACCTTGCCTGTATCCCCCAGTCCTTAAATTGTAATGCTTGCTGTCCTGACTTCCAAATGCCATCACCTACAGAAATGGGCTGGAATATAGGAAGAAGGGGACCCACTGGCTTATCCTATAACTCTAGAATATGAGAGATGAGATAATGGTAATTATGACAGTGGAGTCGGCTGGTTGCTAGTGTTATTGGTATGCTGATTAAAAAAAATGGCAGGCTCAATTACCGATAAGGATATGATGTAAAAGCCAGAGGGCTTCAAAGAATGATTTTTCATTCAAAAAGAAGTGCCTCGTATGCTATTCAGCCTAGTAGAAACTGAGCCTGATCATGAGACATCAAGTGGCCATGCAACTGGAGCTGCTCATCATGCACTGGTTACTGTCAGCTCCTCCAGGTCAGGTTGGGCGGACACAGCAACAAACCATCATAACATGGATAGTACATTTGGGATCAGGCATAAACATGTCCGGACAGCACAAGTAAATTCCATGAACCGGAAGCCCAGTCCCCCATATTATCTAAATTGTTAAATCAATATCTCTCCCTCAGGTCACATCTATGGCCTAGGGAGAGTTCCCCACAACAAGTTCTCATTTAAAAAGAAAAAGAAAAAACTTTGTTTCACAGATGGGTTGTCTCAATACATCATGTGAGCTGAAAACGTACTGCTTATGCAACACAACTCCAACTAGGAGTGGCCAAGAAAGGCAGTAGTGAGGGGGAAATTCTTACCCTTGTAGGCAGAGCTTCAAGCTTCATCAACTTGTATGGCGGGATAAGTGTCCTGATGTAAGAATAAATAGAGACTCCTGGGCAGTGATGAATGGCTTGTTGGTTTGACTGGGCCTGGAAGGGGCAAGAACGGAAGACTGCAGACAAAAAACATGAACGGGACAAGTAGAGGGAAGAGTCTACGGAAACATGCACGATGTGTGCGTATCTTTGTACTGCACACGAGTGCCCACAGAAAGCATTGCCCATAAAAGAGGCACAGTGCAACCAGGTGGATAAGATGATTCCTTCAGTGGAAGTTAGCGAGTCTCTGATCACAGCTATGCCAAGGCTTACACAGTGGGCCTATAATGGAATAGCCATGGTGGCAGGGATAGAGGCTATGCATGGGAACAACAGAATGTGCTCCATCTCACTAAGGCTCGTCTAGCTATTGCCACTGCTGAATGTCTGACCTGTCACTGTCAGAGAATGAGACACAGAGCCCTCATCATGGCACCATCTCTCAAGGACATCAATCAGCCACTTGGTGACATGTTGATTACATCCAATCCTTTCCACTTTGTAGAAGTTGTACTATTTGTCCTTACTAGGATTTATATGCATTCTGGGTTTAGGTTTGCCTTTTCTGCCCACAGTACTTTAGCCAGTGCCATGTGAGGACCAATAGGTGATATATCTACTATAACATCATGGGATCCCTCAAAATATCACCCTAGACCGTGAGATTCTCTTTGTGGCAAAAGAGGTGTAACAATGAGTCCATGACCAAAATTTCCACTGACCTTGCCATATATCGTATCACAAAAGCTGCTGGCCTGATAGAATCTTGGAATTACCTCCTAATGACATAGCTAAGGTGCCAGGTTCAGATGACACCCTGCAGGACTGGGGCCCTGACCTTCAAGTTGCAATAAATAAATTATATGGTGCTGTGTCCCCACAGATCCAATAACCAAAGAGTGGAAGTAAGAGTGGCCCCTCTCACCATCATTCCCAGTGACACTATTGGGGGAATTTGTGTATCCCATCCCCACAGCTTTAGGCTCTGTTGGACTAGGGGTCCTGGCTTCCAAGAAGGTTACAGTTAGGGTTTCACTAAAGTAAAAGTAATGGCTGCTACCTGGTCATTTTGTGCTTGTCATGCCAGTAGACCAGCAGGTAAAGAAAAGAGGTATATACTGGCAGGAGTAATTTACCCTGATTGTCATGAGGAGATAGAGTGACTGCTATGTAATGAGAGAAGAGATGAACAATGTCTGGAATTCATGGGGTTTGCCGAGACTCTTCTAGGTGCTCCCATGCATGGTGATAACCACACATGGGCAATTTTACAGCAACCACGGCCTGATAAATGCAAGAGAACTGAGACTCAGATGCCTCAAGAATAAAGGTCTGGGTTACACCACTAGACAAACCACCTAGACCAGCAGAAGTGCTGGTCAAAGGTGAGGGAAACCTTGAATGAGTGAAAGAGGAGGGAGTACCAATCACAGCAATGAGGACTGTAGCTTATCCCACTAGCCTTTCTCTTGTGAATCTCTTGCTTCTTGCTCACTCATTTTCTCTCTCTCAGAAATTGTGACAGACCTTCTCCTCGAAGAACTAGCGACAGGGTGGAGTGAACTTAATGAAGAGCAGGAGTGGGTCTGAGTGGAGTAGGTTCAAATGTGGAATGCTGTTGCTAGTCTGACCCTATCATCTCCCCCTTACTCTTCAGTTCATGCTGGTCCAGCTTCCAACTGCTGGCATCTGCATTCCTTTCATTCTCTGGCCATAAAACCCACTTTGCCTGCCTGTGCAATAGCCCAGAAGTGCTGGGAAATTAACATCTCCCAGAAGTGTAATGTGGGGGGGGGGGGGGTAGTGTACGCCTGAGGGGAGGAATATTTTATAACTGAGGCTGTAGAGATTTGCCAGCACATGGTGATGATAAAAATCAGAATGTCTGTTAGTTGATTTTGTTATTCTTTTAAAATTGTTTACAGACAATCCCACTACTGCCTGCATCTGTGGCAGAGCCGTCCCACTGCCATGCCCTTGGTATGCCGCTGCTCACAGGCGTGCCTCTCAGACACTGACTGGCCTGCAGGAGTCAGTACAGTAATGCCCCAGCTCCTGCACCCGTTGAGTGAGACAACTCTAAGGCTTGTGTCTATACTGACTCTCAGAGTTTCCCCAGCAGGATTGTGTTCTAGTTACCCTGTGTGGTGACTGATTTGATGATACATCCATTATTGGCTACCTTCTGTTCCCTGACTCACTTCCCCACTCTCCGTTTGGATCTTCTTTCACTGCCCAAATAAACTATTTGTACCCAATGTTTGTGTCAGAGTCTGCTTATAATGGAAACTGAATAAGACAAATATCTAGCAAAATTGTAAATGTACACATTCTTTGTCCCAGCAATGCCACTTCTGGTAATTTATTCTACAGATATACTCACAAATGTGCCCAAAGACGTATGATTATTCTTACTGTAGTAAACAGTTATTGAGTGCTTACTATACGTTAGGCATTAAAGTTGTTTCCATGTAGTAATTCGCTTAATCCTCAGAACAAGCCTATGAAGTTACAATTACAGCTCCATTTTACATACGTGGAAATTGAAGCACAAAGAGGTTAATAACTTGATTAAGACTCTAAGTAAGAGATTGTAGTGCAGAATCAGAGTTCAAAACCCAGGAAAACTGGCACCTGGGATCATCTGCTTATCTGCTACAAAATGCCCGCTCTCTGTAGAAACACACAAACTTGGGTACTTAATACAGCATTATGTGTAACAGCAAATGCCTGGAAACAATCCAACGTCCTTCAATAGGGGAATGGTTAGATAAATTATGGAATAGAGGAAGAACAGCCAAAACGCTCCTTAGAAGTCGGGATAGCAAGACTTCATCTCGCGTACTTTGAACATCATGTTTGGTAAAGCAAAGGGTCAGCAAAAAAGAGGAAGACCCACAATGAGATGGATTCACACAGTGGCTGCAACAATGGGCTCAAACACAGTCACTATTGCGAGGATGGCGCAGGACCAGGCAACTGTTTGTTCTGTTATACATAGGGTTGGTATGAGTTAGAGGTGACTAGATGGCACCTAACAACACGTCTGTATAATAAAATATTTAGACCTATTATGTACTAATACATAATACATAAATACTAATACATAAAGCATTCTAAGATATACCGTTAAGTGAAAAAAAAAAAAATGAGGTGCAGAAGATTGTGCAAAATAGGATTCTAATCATGCAAAACCCAAAGAACTACATGTACATGTAAATTCCTGTGTGCATTGACTGTCATGGGGAAGAGTCGTTGCCTCAGGAGAGGCTTGTGTGTCAAGCATAAGAGGGAGACATACTTTACACTTAAACGCTTTCTTCCTGTTTTAATTCTTTAACATAAACACATATTACTCTTTCAAAAAGCTATACTACAAAATACTGTGTAATAACATGGGGAATGTAATTAATGTCACTGAATTGTAGATGAAAAAATGGAGATGACTGTGTAATAAAGATATATATGAATTTATATGAGCTCACAGAAAAAAAGCAACTAACTCATTCTGTCTGGAAGAGTCTAGGAAGACCCCATGAAAGATCATAATTGATTGGTAAGAACTTGCCAGAATAAACGTGAAGACGGTCACTCCTGCAGAAGCATATTTAAAGGTTCAGAAGCATGACAGCTCACAGGATATCAAGTAACTGTACACAGTTTGATGTGCAGGGTTGGCAGGAAATGAGTCTAGGAATTGAGGTTGAGATCAGATGGTTTGTAGATACATTAATTCACAAGTGAAATGAAATATTCAAGCCTATCAATAACTACTTGGCAAAGATGTTTTCATTGTAGGATATTTAAAATATCTTTGAATGTCATGTTTGCCACAGAAGGTATTATAATAAAGGAAGAGAAAACAATTTCAAGCTAAAGAAGTCTCCTAGAAGGGATATTAGCTGTCTTCATACTCTCTCATTGGCGAGCGTTTGGAGAGAAAGCGTACCAGTTAAGAATTAGATGGGACTGAATTGAAGTGCCTCTTTCACCACTTAACTGTGTGAGCCTGGAAAATTATTTACTAGATGTCAACCTCAATGTCTTCATCTGTAAAGCACAGACTATGAAAATACAAGCTTCATAGAATTCATAAGAGTTAATTGAGATATTTTATGCAAAGCAGTATATTGCCTGGCATTTAATAAGAACTCAATAATCGTTATCTATTGTTATTGTTGGAGTCCTGGTGGCACAGTGGTTAAGAAATCGACTGCTAACCAAAAGGTTAGCAGTTCAAATCCACCAGCTGCTCCTTGGAAACCCTATGAGCGCAGTTCTACTCTATCCTATAGGGTCACTATCCTATAAGTCAAAATCGACTTGACAGCAATGGATTTATTGTTATTGTTAATATGTTGTTGTTGTTGTTAGGTGCCATGGAGTCAGTTCCGACTCATAGTGACCCTATGTACAACAGAATGAAACACTGCCTAGTCCTGCACCATCCTCACAATCGTTGTTAATAAACAACAATTTCAACATGATCACAACCTTACTGATATAATAAGAGACTGTTTTCAAGTGAAAGGAAAACACTTTTCCAGGAAAATGAAGGTCTGCGGTTTTAATCCAAAAAACAATCCCATCCTTAAATTGCTCTCCCTTCTCTTTTCTGCTGCCAAACTCTCAATGGCAATCTTGCTGTGCCCAGAGCCACATGGGGAGCTGACTGTCACACAATGTGGGATATGTCAGTTCATCCACACCACATTTCTCATGACCTCTGATCCAACGAGTTACCCCCAGGATGCTAAACCATGGCCAAGCTGTTGGACTGTCATTTTAAATGAATACTTTAAAAATTCAGAACATTAATTTTACCTGGGGCAATGCAATAATACAAATGCCTTTAAATCTAACTTCATGATTAAAAAATATTGCAGCCATCTTTTCTGTTGAGGATGCTCCCAAAAGGGGTGGCATAGGAAAAAAATGTCACCAAGCAATGTTCTGGCAACACAACCCTAATTAGTTATCACAAAGGCAAAAAAGAAAAAGAAAAAAGGATATCATGGGTGTCACACTCATCATTCTAGACTGAAACCTGAATATGCTTAGCCTGAATAAAATATGAAACTGGTTCTGATAGAACTGTATAGAAACTACCAAAGAACCTAGATTAGGCACACTTGTATCTAATATTTTAGTGATTCATTGTACCCCTTTCTTAATACCTATTCTCTGACTTCTCTCTTGTTCTGCCCCATGATATTATCTACTTCCCCTCTCCTTAGTTACAGTGATAATTCTTGTTTTCCAAACCAAAAATTAGAGTGCATGTTTTGATAAGGTCAAATAATCTTACGGTAACAATGGAACCAAAACTCCTTGCCATCAAGTCAATTCTGACTCATAGCCACACTATAGGACAGGGTAGACTGCCCCATAGGGTTCCCAAGGCTGTAACCTTTACAGAAACAGACTACCACATCTTTTCTCCCATAGTGCAGCTAGTGGGTTCGAACTGCCAACCTTAAGGTTAGCAGCCAAGCACTTAACCAGTGTGCCAACAGGGCTTCTGACAGTGGAACAGAATATCTTAAAAGAAGGTTTTCTTCCCAAATCCTGGAAATATATGGTAGAACCCACGTGACAATTATAGTCTTCTTTTCCTGATATTCCCCTTAAAATGGGAAATATTAAACTTTAAATTCAAAGTACTTGATATGTGTGCATTATATTAAAGGCAAAGAAAAAAGGGAGAAGATTAAAAAAACAGCAGGATGGCAGAAACTGACTACATTATTAAAAAAATAAGAGACAAAAACTAGAGGGGGAAAGGAGATAGGGCACGGTCTTGAAGTTTTTGGTCAATTTTATCTAAAGATTAGCTGAGGTTAGAGTTAATTTTTAAAAAACTCCGAGGGAAAATAATATTATAGCTTAAATAAAAATGAAAGTTTTATTTGTTTATTTTGTACTCCACAATGAATAAAATGCCCCCCAATGAATAATATTTATAATTATGTTTTACTTCTGCAGATTACCTTATTTTCTTAAAAAAAAAAACCACCAGGAAGAAAAAGAGACCTACCTCATGTAGCAGAGCTACAAAATTTCTTAGTACTTTCATAATCCTAAATATTCACACCTATGATAACAGGAAAGAACTATTCCCCAGAAAATAGCTGGTAGTGACATAAAAAATTCCTTTAACGTTTTTATTCGTGTCTGAACATATTATGCAGATTCCCAGAAACGTTGGTGGACCTGGCTCACCATGGATCAAAGAACTTGAAGTTTTGGTGACTTTGGGTGTTGTTGAGAAGAAAGCATCATTACGAGATGCTGCAAAATCGTAGGCAATTTTCTCATCTTCTCAATATCCACAAATCTTTGAACTCTGATTATAGGATTCAGGAGACCATCCCTTTCTTCTTCAACTTAATGCCGTATTGAGCTCTGCTAATCTTACAAAAGAACAAAGAGGTAGCGAATGTTTTCGGGCTATGACCTTTAAAGATCATAACATAATCCATAGCTTATCTGCTGGATTGGTTCAAGTGAAATCTAATATAAGACTTTATATTTGTTGTGGTAAAGACTTGTAGCCTCAATATTTGTTACCCTTCCTTCCTTTAATAACAGTAACCCTGAGTTTTAGCTGTGTACACAATGTTGTTGTGAAAACTAAATGTCTTGGCCTCCCTTGCAGCAAGCTTTGGTTGTGTAGTTCAGTTCAATGGGATATTAGCAAAAGTGATGGGTTCAATGCCCAGCTTATGTCCTTAAAAGAAAAGGTTTGCTTTCCAATTCTTTTCTCTTTTTCCCACTGGCTCTAATGTAGATATAATGGAGGGAGCTTGAACAACCATTTTAAATTGTAAGATGAAAGCCAAACATAGAGAATTACAGAGCAACAAGCTAGAAGTAAGTGGGATCTTCGATATCATGGAGCCACCATATCAACCCTGTACTATTTATACTCACTCTGTTACATGAGAAAGAAGTAACCTTCAATTTTGTTTTGTTTTTGATTTCTACTTTTTTCTAGCTTTATTGAGTATAATAGGCACACAATATACTTCACAAATTTAAGGGTACAATTTGATAGCTTTGTATACCCAACTGAGACACTTCTCTACATATCAGATGCTTGGGATACAAATGCTCAAGCAAAACAAAGAAGAGTATTAGGACAACTTGCTATTTCATTTGGGTCTGAAATATCCATATCGATGAAATAGGCATAGTTTCTTGGACACTTATTCAGAGGTACAGAGGCTTAGTAAGAAGTAAAATCATGAATAGCATAGAGGTTGAGACTGCTCCCTGGAATCATTTGGAATGAGACTAAATTATGTTCAAGTGGGCCATCTGTAGAGTATGGATTTCACATCTTGCTTTTCATCCCCCCACTCCCTCATTAGGCCTCATAGCAATTTATTTCTCTGATAATTTGAACTACAACTTGGACTCTTCAACCCTTCAATTTTATCTGCAACTATCTAATCCAACCCAAATAGATCCTGAGTTCTCAAATGATGAAAAGGAATAATTTTTTCAGTTCTTCCCTTTCTTAAAAGGAAATTTCTCTGGTCTGTATATTTAAATAAAGGTCTTTGGGATCATACTATAAAGAGCTGGTTCATTGATTTTTCCTAATTCTCTGGATCCATCATGAAATATATATCCCTTCCAGTGACCCAAGAGGAACTGAGAAATCTGGGAACACAGCTGGTCAGTAAACACAGAGAGGAGAAAACATGTCTTACAAAAAGTATCTGCCTAGGTAGAAATTCAATTTAAATTTTAACCACATATCTGGCACTTCTACTTTTACGTATTTAAGTGGCTAGATGTCATTGCAAATCAGGCAGCAAATCTCTCAACCAACAGGTCATTCACAGTGACTAAAATTCAAGCAGTTAATTAGGCATTTGTAATCTCCGCAGCTATTAAAGAAAAATCCCCCTTTTTCTTTTTTTTCATTTTAAGTTTTGCTGTAGCTGGGGGATAAAAGGAGTAGACGCAGAGTATGGCTATTGCCTGATTAATCTGCATTTAATGGAAATGAATACCTGGGTGATATAAATGGTTAAGTGCTCCAATACCAACCATAATGGTTGGTAGTTCAAACACACAGAGGTGCCTCAGAAGACAGGTCTGGCATTCTGCTTCTGGAAGGTCACAGCCTTGAAAACCCTATGGAGCAGTTCTACTCTACAGACATGGGATATATATGGGGTTGTCAAGAGTCGAAACTGACTCGACAACAGTGAACAAAAGCAACCATACTTTGTACAGTAGAGAGGAAAATAATTAGAAGTCAGAAAATTCCAGGGAAAATTCCCTTTGTAATGTCCAAAGCTTTCTTATAAAAAAAATAGCTGTAAAGGATTGAGGTGAATACCCATTTACCAGAGGCACAAACTAATCATTTAAAAATGTCTCTGTTTTGAGCCCCAGCAGCCTCGGATGATTCTGGTGTGACCTCACTAATGATAAGGAGCTCTAGGCCTCACTGGGGTGGGAGCTGGCTCATGGTCACCTCCTCATCCTTTGCAGAGACTCTGTTGATTGTGGCAATTCCTGGGGCTAAGAGTGTAGGGCCTGATTAGACCCAACAATTGTCACAGTTCCTCTCTTAGGTGTAGAAACTACCACAAGTTTTTCAAAAGAGCATGTGACAATGATGAATGATTGTCCAGGAAGCAAGCCAAAAGTGTCTATAGAAACTTTAAAAGAAAAAAAAGCAGTTGCTATTGAGTCGATTCTGACCCATGGTGACACCATGTGTTGTAGAGTAGAATTGCTCCATAGAGTTTTCATGGATGTGTCCTTTCAGAAGATTACCAGGCCTTTCTTCCCAGGTGCCTTTGGGTGGGTTCAAACTGCCAAGCTTTCGGTTAGTAGTCAAGTGCTTAACCATTTGCTCCACCCAGGGACTCCATAGAAACTCTAGAGGCTGGAAATCCATTTTCTACTCCAGACTAAGCTCATCATCCTTGCCCTTCCAGTTTTTGGAGTGATATTTGTTTCCAGCGACAGCCTTCTTAATGGGCTGGAGAAAATTAAGGACTGGAGAGATTTCTAGTCCTCATGTGATGCAGCTGTTCAGGACATCTACACTTCAAAGCCCTGCTGTGACTGGGCAAGGCTTCAAAATAATTTTAACCTGGGTTTTATTTCCTCAGTGTTCTGCTTGCTAAAAGAAATCTCAGAAATCAATTTGAACCAGGGTGTTAATGATTAATTATGGTTTACTTTGTTTCCACTCTAGATTATGTTTGCATGTTAACATACTATCAGTGTGCATAGACCAAAAGATAAGTTCTCTGGGAATTTTAGATATATAGATACAAAATCAGAGATTGAGGGTTTTTTGGTTTATTTTTTGTTTTGTTTTGTTAAAGAAACGTTTTAAACAAACTTTGTCAAGATGGGAAGACATATATGTGAACAAACAATTATATAGGAACAGAAAAAAAATTCCTGCCTCTATTCCTTAATAGAGGTATGAATTTAGTTTCTTTACATATGTAAAATGCTGATAATCCTATCTACTTTAGCGGGTTATTGAGTTAAATGAAATGACTTGTTAAATACCATGGTATCAATGTTAGTTTCTGTTCTCCCTTCTGAAACACTACAGGGATCCTGAATTTGGCATCTGTTTTTCATATTTTATTTAGAAAAAATCCTGTTACAGTCAAGCTGATTCTGACTCATAGAGACCCTATAGGACAGCGTAGAACCATTAAACATGATTAGATGCAGAAGAACTAGGAGCGCTAAAAGGGAAATCAAGAATACTGAAAATTTAGGACTTCCGGGCAACATGGTGCTATAGACAGAAGCAACACACTGTCCCTTCACAGCAAAGATCCGAAAAACTAAGTCAAACAGAGACACATGTCAATCCTGAAACCCTAAGCATCAAATGAAGAGATACAGAACTCAGCCAAGCACCAAATAGAATAAGAAACTGACCAAGAACAGAGAGCATGGAGAGATACATGCAGATGGATCTGCCATCTTGGACTTCTATAGGAGATCAGCAAACAGGAGGTATGAGAAAGCAGCTTCAAGGAGTTTCCAGCAGGAGACAGAACGGCCAGTAACCAGCGATATACAGTTTCCCAGCCTACCCTTCTTCACCACCGCATGGCCTCTTCTGCTTCCTGCAGCCAGGAAGCACCGGTTTCACCACAGTGTCACTTGGATTCCACCTGCTCCCACTGGCTGGCTCCCTGAGTGCCTTTTATTGGCTGCTGGTGTTGTTTTTTTCCATTTCTTTAGATTTCTTTCTTACATCTCACCACCTCCCCCTGCATTTTCTCAAATACCTGGCTCCATGTGCCATCTTTGCTCTTCCTGAAAGGCTGTGAAACACCACTCTACTGTGAAACTGCTTCCCAGCCTGTGCCGTCACGCTGGTGGGACCTTGGGGGCTTTTTTTGTTTGTTCTTATTTGCTTTGTTTGTTTGTTTGTTTTCTTTTTCTTTTTTTGGCTTGGGAGCCCTTTCTAGCTGGGAAGCACTGGGTGGCTTGGGAGCTACTACTTTACTCTGTGCAGACGCACAGTGACATCCCTTGGGACATTTCTTATTTCTTTTTTTTTTAGTTTTTTTCTTTCTTTTTTTTTGTTTTCTTCTCTCCCTTTTTCCCTTTTTGTCCTTCTTCACTTTCAGTTTCTTGTCTCTTTATAGTTACCTTCTCTTCCTCTCTCCTTCTAGTCGGGCTGTACTTCATAGCCTGTGAGCAACTTCACCAGTCAGCAGCCAGTGGGATCCCTAGGGGCTTTTCTTCCCTCCTCCCTCTAATTTGTATTTATTCGTTTTTTTCTTTTACCATTTTTCTTTTTGTTTTTCTCCATTTCTCAGTCTCTCATCACTCCAGTCCAACAGCAAGCTCCCTTACCACAATTTTTCATTTGTTTGTTTCTTTGTGTATATGTTTTTGGATCCTGTTCCTCTCTCTTCTTTCCCAAAACCATCTTAGCTCCACACATCACTATCTCCCCCCACCTTCCTGCCTACCTGCACCATGTGCTGAACATCACAACCCTAAGTAGCACAGGCACGGCCTACTGGAACCTGCCCTGCAATGATTCCCAGCCTTCCCTGTCGACCCTAGTATGTGCCACAAACAACCCATCCAAGCAACTCCCCTTCAGCTGGAACTACCTTGCTGTACCACAGCTGAGTGACTGACCCTCCCCATTGGAGAAGGAGGTGAAAAGTATCGTGACCACAGATAAGCAAACAACAGAAAACACAGAGCCCGTCTGCTCAGACATAACCAAATAAAACAAAAATCTGGGAGAAATAAACAAATCTAAATCAATAAACAAGGAAAATGACTACTGAATGCCCTGAAGACAGCAGACAATATCAAAATATATACAAAAACAGGATAAGATGGTCCCAGAAGGCATCCAAAATAAAACACCAGATGACTTTCCAGTAGAAAAAAAGGCACTAGAACTACCTGATAGGGAATTCAAATCTCTACTATTCAGAATTATCCAAGAGTAGAAGCAAAAAGCAGACAAAAATGAGGGAAAAATAGAAAAATTCATGGAAAAGGCAGACAAATTCATGGAAAATGCAGACAAAAAAATGGAGGAATTCAAGAAAATAACACAGGAACAAAGTGCTAAAATAAATTCACAACTAGAAATCATATAAAAACAACAATTAGAAATCCAAAAAATAAACAACAAGATTTCAGGAAAGGACAGTGTCACAGAAACACTGAGGAGCAGGTTTGAAATGACGGAAGACAGGATCAGCAAAATTCAAGACAAACACTTGGATTCAACTCTGTTTGAAGAAAAATCAGAAAAAAGAACAAATAAAAATGAAGAAATACTGAGAATTATGTGGGATACTACCAAAAAGCAAAAATTTACAAGTGGTCAGAGTTCCAGAACAGGAGATAAAACAGAAAACACAGACAGGATCATTGAAGTATTGCTGACAGAAAACTTCCCTAATATCATGAAAAATGAAAAGCTGACCATCCAGGAAGCCCAACCCCATATAGGATAGACCCCAAAAGAAAATTACCAAGGCATATCATAATCATACTTGCTAAAACCAAAGACACACAAAGAATCTTGAGAGCAGCTCAAGAAAAACAAAAAGTCACATACAGAGGAGAAACAATAAGACTGAGCTCGGATTATTCGCCAGAAACCATGCAGGCAAGAAGACAAAAGGATGATATATATAAAATGTTGAAAGAAAAAAATTGCCAGCCAAGAATAATATATTTGGCAAAACTCTTTTTCAAATATGATGCTGAAATTAGGACATTTCCAGACAGACAGAAATTAAGGGAATATATAAAAACCAAACCAAACTTACAAGAATTATTAAAGACAGTCCTTTGACCTGGGATAAAATAACATCAGACCACAGGCTGAATCTAGGACACAGGATTGTACTAGCCGGATACCAACCTAGGAAATGAACACTCAAGGACTATCCAGAACCAAAATAATTACAACAGGGAACCAGAGAGGTTAATCTGTAAATGACAACAGCATCAGAACAGTAAAAGAGGTAATAAACTGTATAGTTATAGAACCTTATAATGGAGAAGAAGGCAAGGCGATACCAAGTA
Source organism: Dugong dugon (assembly GCA_030035585.1). Lineage (NCBI taxonomy): Eukaryota > Metazoa > Chordata > Mammalia > Sirenia > Dugongidae > Dugong > Dugong dugon. The sequence continues at coordinate 100,534,591 of CM057462.1, forward strand.
ATAATTGACTGGTTCAATCCTAGGAAGATAAGGGTAAATTTCAAGGTAACCACAAAGAAAATTAACAAACCTACTCATCAAAATAAAGAAGAACAACATAAAGTCTCAGTAAAAAGAAAAGAAATTTAAAAAAATCCACAAACAAAAGGAATTCAGCACTGGAGAGTAAGGGGAACACAGAAAATATCAGCACCACAAAAAAAAAAAAAAAAAAAAAAAAGCACTACAAACTGACGGCAATAAACTCATACATATCAATAATTACACTGAATGTAAACGGCATAAATGCACCCATAAAGAGATGGAGAGTGGCACAACGGATAAAAAAAAAAAAAACAGGATCAATCAATATGCTGTCTACAAGAGACACACCTTAGAAACAAAGATGTAAATTGATTAAAAAACAAAGGATGGAAAAATATATCAAGCAAACAGCTACCAAAAAAGAGCAGGAGTGGCAATACTAGTCTCAGATAAAATAGACTTTAAAACAAAATCCACCATAAAAGACAAAGAAGAACACTAAATAATGATTAAGGGGAAGATCCATCATAAAGACATAACCATAATAAACATCTACACACCCAATGACAGGGTTCCAAAATACATAAAACAAACTCTAAAATCACTGAAAAGAGAAATTGGAAGTTCCACAATAATAGTAGGAGGCTTCAACACACCACTCTCCACAAAGGACAGAACATCTAGAAAGAAACTCAACAAAGATACAGAAGACCTAAAGGGCACAATCAGCCAACTTGACCACATAGACATATAAAGAACACTCCATTCCAACAGTTGCAAAGTACATATTCTTTTCCAATGCACATGGAAGGTTCTCCAGAATAGACCACATCTTAGGCCACAGAGCAATCCTCAACAAGATCCAAAATGTTGAGATAATACAAAGTATTTTCCCCAACCACAATGCCATCAAGGTAGAAATTGACAACAGGAAGAGCAAGGAAACAAAATCAATTACATGGAAACTGAATAGACATCACTGGGTAAGAGAAATCAGAGATGGACTCAACAATGTCCTAGAATCAAATGAGAATAAAAACACATCATACCAAAACCTTTGGGACACAGCAAAGGCAGTCCTCAGAGGACAATTTATAGCAATAGATGCACACATCAAAAAAGAAGAAAGGGACGAAATCACAACATTAACTACAGAACTCGAACAAATAGAAAGAGATAGCAAAAAAAGCCCACAGTAACTATAAGAAAGGAAGTAATAAAGATCAGAAAAGAAATAAATGAAATAGAGAATAGAAAAACAATAGAAAGAATCAACAAAACCAAAAGCTGGTTCTTTGAAAGGATCAACAAAATCGGCAAACCACTGGCCAGACTGACAAAGGAAAAACAGGACAGCACGCAAATAACCCAGATAAGAAATGAAATGGGGGACATTACAACAGACGCAACTGAAATAAAAAGGATTATAACAGGGTATTATGAAAAACTATACTACAACAAGTTTGAAAACCTGGAGGAAATAGATAAATCTCTAGAAACACACTACCTAGCCCAACTACCACAAAGTGATGTTGAAAATCTAAACAGACCCATAACAAGAGAAGAGATTGGAAAGGTAATTTAAAAAACTCCCAACAAAAAAAAAAAAACCCTGTCCCAGATGGCTTCACTGGAGAATTCTACCAAACGTTCAGAGAAGGGCTTATACCAGTACTACTCAAACTGTTTCAGAACATAGGAAAGGAAGGGATACTTCCGAATTCATTTTATGAAGCCAGCATAACCCTGATACCAAAACCAGGCAAAGATGCCACAAAAAAGAAAATCACAAACCAATATCTCTCATGAATACAGATGCAAAAATTCTCAACAAAATTCTAGCCAACAGAATTCAGCATCATACCAAAAATATAATACACCACAACCAAGATTCATACCAGGTATGCAAGGATGGTTCAACATTAGAAAATCAATCAACATAATCCATCACATAAACAAAAGGAAAGAAAAGAATCACATGATTGTCTCAACTGATGCAGAAAAGGCATTGACAAAGTCCGACACCCATTCCTGATAAAAACTTTTGATAAAATAGGTATAGAAGAGAAATTTCTCAACATAATAAAAGGCATCTATGCAAAACCAACCGCCAACATCATTTTTAATGGAGAGAGGCTGAAAACATTCCCCTTGAGAACAGAAACAAGACAAGGATGCCCTTTATCCCCACTCCTATTTAACATTGTGTTGGAAGTCCTAGCTAGAGCAATAAGGCAAGAAAAGTGTAAATTGGTAATGAAGAAGTTAAACTGTCCCTGTTTGCAGATAATATGATGCTATGCCTAGAAAACTCTAAAGACTCCATGAGAAAACTACTGGAACTAATAGAAAGATTCAGCAGAGTAGCAGGATACAAGATAAACATACAAAAATCAGTTGGATTCCTATACACCAATAAAGAGAACGATGAAAAGGAAATCAGGAAAACAATATCATTTATAATAGTTCCTAAAATAATAAAATACTTAGGAATAAATCTAACCAGGGATGTAAAAGACCTATACAAAGAAAACTAAAAAACACTACTGCAAGAAACTACATAAACAGAAAAAGTCACCATGCTCATGGATAGGTGGACTCAACATTGTAAAAATGACAATTGTACCCAAAGCAATTTACAAAGGCAATGCAATACCGATCCAAATAGCAACAACATTCTTTAAAGAGATAGAAAAACTAATCATTAACTTATATGGAAATGGAAGAGGCCCCCAGATAAGTAAAGCTCTGTTGAAGAAGAATAAACTAGGAGGACTCGCACTACCTGACTTCAGAAGCTACTATTCAGCTATGGTAGTCAAAACAGCCTGGTACTGGTAAAACGACAGATACATTGACCAATGGAACAGAATTGAGAACCCAGATGTAAATCCATCCACCTATGGCCACCTGATCTTCGACAAGGGCCCAAAGTCCATCAAATGGGGGAAAAGACAGTCTTTTTAATAAATGGTGCTGTCAAAACTGAATGTTCATTTGCAAAAAAATGAAACAGGACCCATACCTCACACCATACACAAAAACTAATTCAAAATGGATCAAAGATCTAACCTTAAAGCCCAAAACTATAAACTTCATAGAAGAAAAAATAGGATCCACGCTAGAGGCCCTGATGGACAGCATTAACAGGATACAAAGCATAACTAACAACACACAAGCTCCAGAAGATAAACTAGATGTCTGGGATCTTCTAAAAATTAAACACTTATGCTCATCAAAAGACTTCACCAAAAGAGTAAAAAGAGAACCTACAGACTGGGAAAAAATTTTTGGAGAGTACAAGTCAGACAAAGGTCTAATATCTAAAATCTATAAGAAAATCCAACACCTCTACAACAAAAAGACAAATAAATCCAATTAAAAAATGGGCAAAGGAAATGAACAGACACTTCACCAACGAAGACATTCAAGCAGCCAACAGACACATGAGGAAATGCTCACCATCACTAGCCATTAGAGAAATGCAAATAAAAACCACAATGAGATACCACCTCACCCCGTCATTACTGGCATGAATCAAAAACACTGGAAATAACAAATGTTGGAGAGGCTGCAGGGAGATTGGAACTCTTACGCACTGCTGGTGGGAATGCGTAATGATACAACCATTTTGGAAAATGATATGGCGCTTCCTTAGAAAGCTAGAAATAGAAATACCATATGGTCCATCAATCCCACTCCTAGGAATATATCCTAGAGAAATAAAAGCCATCACACGAATAGAGATATGTACACACCCATGTTCATGGCAGCTCTGTTTACAATAGCAAAAGATGGAAACAACCTAGATGCCCATCAATGGATGAATGGATGACCAAACTATGGTACATACACACAATGGAATATTATGCAATGATAAACAACAATGATGAATCTGTGAAGCATCTCATAAGATGGATGAAACTGGAGGACATTATGCTGAGTGAAATAAGTCCATCACAAAAGGACAAATATTGTATGAGACCTCTACTGTAAAAGCTCATGAAAAAGTATACACACAAACAGAAACCACCTTTGTTGGTTACGAGAGATGAGAGGGGTCAGGGGGAAACTAAATAGACAATAGACAAGTGCTAACTTTGGTGAAGGGTAAGATAGTACACAATACTGGGGAAGCCAGCACAACTTGTACAAGGAAAGGTCATGGAAGTTCCATAGACACATCCGAGCTCCCTGAGGGACTGAATTGCTGGGTGGAGGGCTGTGGGGACCATGGTCTGAGGAACATCTAGCTCAATTGGCATAACATAGTTTATAAAGACAATGTTCTACATTCTACGTTGGTGAGTAGCGTCTGGGGTCTTAAAAACCTATGAGCAGCCATCTAAGATAATCCACTCTTCTCACCCCTTCAGGAGCAAGCGAGAATGAAGAGAACAGGGTACAAGGAAAAGATTAGTCCAAAGGACTAATGGACCACAACTACCACGGCCTCTGCCAGACTGAGTCCAGTACAACCAGATGGTGCCCGGTTACCACCACTGACTGCTCTGACAGGGATCACAACAGAGGGTCCTGGACAGAGCTGGAGAAGGATGTAGAATAAAATTCTAACTCACAAAAAAAGACCAATTTTACTGGCCTGACAGAGTGGAGAAACACCTAGAGTATGGCCCCCGGACACCCTTTTAGCTCAGTGGTGAAGTCACTCCCCAAGTTCACCGTTCAGCCAGGGATTGGACAACCCCATAAAACAAAATAGGACTAATGAGGCACAGCAGTCTAGGGACAAGGACTAAAAGGCAGGAGAGGACAGGAAAGCTGGTGATAGAGAACCCAAGGTTGAGAAGGGACAGTGTTGACATGTCGTGGGGTTCTAACCATTGTCATAGAGCAATATGTGTACTGTTTAATGAGAAACTATTTGTTCTAAACCTTTAGCTGAGGTAGAAAAAAAAATTATCAATGTGAAATAAAATTGACAACAGCAACTCAAAAGGTTTGATGGAAAGCCTAGGGGACAGTGAGTTGAAGATAATGGTGATGGAATAATTTGGAAAAGGATAGTGAGAATAGCTGCACAACTGGAAGAATGTAATCAATGTCATTGAATTGTATATGTAGAAATGTTTGAAATGGTGTATCGTTTCACAAAAAAAAAAAAAAAGGCCCTTCAAGGTCGAGAAGGGAGAGTATTGACATGTCATGTGGTTGTTAACCAATGTCATAAAACAATATGTGTACTGACTGTTTAATGAGAAACTGTTTGCTCTATAAACCTTAGAAAAAAAAAGAATACTGAAAATTTTTGTATATTGTTAACTCCACACATATGCTTTGCAAGGCTAACTTACAAATAAACTGGTCACAGATAAGACTAGCGCAGAAGGTGATAATGTTTAGCTACATCCATTGCTATTATTGTTAAAGTCTTCCATTTGCTTTTTTATTCATTCATTCACTCATTCATTCCTTTATTTACTCATTCAAATTACAAACAAACATGATAGGTGCTCGAGAGGAGCAAATCCTTTGGACAAAACAGGCAGCCATGGTTTTCTCCGTTCCCTTCCCTGCTGGCTTCTTTAGGCCTCAAAACAAACCATCACCCCACTAAGGCCTGATATTTGTTAGCGGGGTTAAAAAGATACAACTCTGGCCTTATCACACCCTATCCTCAGGACGTCAGGGGGTCATGGCTCAGTAGGATGTTTGTTAGCAGGGTTCAAAAGATACAACTAGTCACTTAGGCTGGTGATATAAAATAGCTGGAAGAGGAAGTTTTCTGAGTCGCCTCAGCTATGGTGCAGGTGGCGCCCACATAATGTAAGCTTACAGTCCACCGAAATGTATCTATTGGCCTGGGGGAGACCAGCAGGAGGTAGGGTCCCATTTAAGTCCTTCACCCATGGCACAAAGTGGGGCGTGCAAGAAGAGTCATCATCTCTGCCCAGACAGCTTGTGAAGGGGACTGCTCATTATGGAACTTTTCTGGCTGTATGCTGTCTGATTTTTGTAATAAAAGCTACTTTCCATGTGCTAACGTGTATTCAGGCTCTGATCAGAAGGATGTGATGTTTATGGAGCAATCCATATTAGTTATTGGTGTCCTTTTTCTAATGGCCTCCTGGTTATCTAGAATTTGGGTACAACCTGGGAACACCGTGCAGATATGGCATGTTGTCTTACAGTTACAGCGTGGTCGAGCAGGACGCATTGTCCTACAGTGCTCAATCAATTTTTTTTTTTTTAAATGAATGAAAGAGGAGAGATTTACTAAAAAATCTACTATATTCTGAGTACAGTTCTAGGTACTAGCAAAAAAAAAAAAAAAAAAGAAGAAGAAGAAGAAGAAGTTTTTGCCCGTGTGGAGCTTAGAGTCTAGCAGGGGATACATATGTGAGTACCCAGACAAAATGCAATGCGGTAACTGTGTATCTCTGAAAGTACAAAGGAAGAGGTATCCTGTGAATGTGTCTACACAAACACTCAGTTATGTTGCCTACCCACAAAACACAGTTTCTTTGCTACCAAATCTGGGTCATCAAGTCCTACATCCGGTTTCTTGCTAGTAACAAATACCTGTGCAGGCCTAAGGAACAGGATCTGCTTAATCTTTAAGTCTAAGTTACTACCCAACTTTCTGGATCCTTCACCAGCCAAGTAATTATTTGGGCTCAGAAGGATACCCCTGAAGGAATTTTCTGGGTCTTTAAGGAATATCACTATGCCTGTCAAAATGGACATTCATGGAATACAGGAGCCAGCAGATGGAGGAAAGGGGAGCTGCAAAGGTAGAAACTTCAGTGGGATGAACACACACCCAGCATCGCTATAGTGCATGGCTTCTCGTTAGTAGAATATTTTATATCTGGAACATAGGCTGCTTTGGCCTATAAGCCTTAGTTTGCTTTAGGGTAGCAGTAAAATGTCTGGAGTTAGAACTGTCTACTGGCTTCCTGTGTATGTGACAAATGCATGATTAACTGTATCCTATGTATGCTGTCATGCAAAGCTGTAGTCAGCAGTGATCTTAAGACATGAGGACTCATACCTAAGTAAACTTATCTGTGCTTGAAAGTATGTTTGGGCCGACCAGGCCACTACCACTGCTTCAATGCCTTTGGTGCCCTCCGTTAGCTTTGCTGAGGTGCAGCAGGTATTAACACTTAGTAACAATGTCCTATAAAATCTACTTTCCCTTCCATATTGTGGGATTGTTGGTGGGGCAATGGTTAAGAGCTCAGCTGCTAATCATAAAGGTCAACAGTTCAAATCCACCAGCTGCTCCTTGGAAACCCTATGGAGCAGTTCTACTCTGTCCTATAGGGTTGCTATGAGTTGGAATCAACTCGATGCCTACTAATTTGTTTGTTTTTTTTTGTTTTTTTTTTTGGTTTTCCCTTTCGTGGCCCAGTGAAGGTACCCTGAGTAAGCTTTGTAAGGGAAGGCGTTAGCCTCCCTATCTCTACCAATGTCCCCTCAAGCCATCACAAATAAATTAAGAAGAAATAAAGTGTTTGCTATGTAAATACAAATTCAGAGGACAAAATACAACAAAAAAAATCCAGCTGACCTACTAGCTTCTCGCCTTTTACCAGCCAAATGCATCACCTAATCCCCTACTATGTTGACATTCTGGAGTCACCACTGTTGTGACAGTGTGGGAATATGGCTAAAAGCATAGTATCTGAAGTAAAAACAGCACCTCTCTCACAGTTAACTGTGAAGATCAAGTAACTCAGTCATGTATTAATATAGTTATTGGTACATATTAAGTGATTAGTAAATATTATCATTATTATTAGTTATGAAAATAATTATCATTGTTACTTTTTTATTGCTAACACCATGAAACTTGCCTACTTAAAAAACCCTTCTGTGGTACCCAGTAAAAAATCCAAACTCCCGAGTTCTTTATAATCTGGCTCCAAGTTACCTTTCTTTCAGCCTTCATCTCCTACTGGACGCTGCCATACACCCTGTACTTTTGCTATTATGGCCAACTTGCCATTTCTCAGATTCCATATGTTTTACTTTCCCTATCTTTGCCTTGAAAACCCTCTGGAGCACAGTTCTACTCTGTAACACACGGGGTCACCATGAATAGAAATTGACTCAAAGGTAACTGGTTTTGTTTTGTCCTTTTTTGTCTTTGCTCTTGCTGTTCTCACTTCTTTGTGTGCCCTTGAACAGTCTCTACTAGAAAACTCCTAGCCATTTTTTAATATCTTATAGTTCAGTGGCATCTCCTTTGTGAAGTTTTCCCTGACCCTCACCGTAGGGAAAAATAGTCACCAATGTATTAGTGTTATTTATAGATATTGGTGTTTCCTCTATTAGACTACAAGACCCTCCAGATGCTGACTATGTAATTCATCTTTATTTTTCTGGTGCCCACTGCAGAACAGGACATGTGCTAAGTGCTAAGTAAATATTTATTGGAAAAAGTATTAAAAATTATAAAACATTCTTACATAGATAATGCTTTCAAAAGTTCTGGGAAGAAGCTAAGGCAAAGTAGAATAGCGTAATGGTTAAAAACAGGCGCTAGAGGAGGATGATAAGTGACTAGTGACTTGTGCCTGTAGAACCTTGAACAAATTGTATAATCTCTCTGAGCCTCATTTACTGCTTCTATAAAATTGGGATAATATTCATACCTATTAATAAATGAGATAATGCATCTAAAATGCTTATAACTGTGTCTGGCACATGCTAAAGAATACAACCACTCTTTTCAATCACTATACAGATCATCAAAGATATTGAGTGGTTCATGTAAAATCACATGGCTAGCCAAAGACAGATCTGAGATAAATCTTGGACTGTCTGATTACTACTCCAGTTATCTTTCTGTTCTAACATAACCTATTCCTCCTAGGAATATTAATGAAGAGAATATAAGTTAGAGACTGAAGAGAATTTTCCATTGCTTTGCTAGTGCTAATGCATATAAGGTGAAGATAAGGAACAAATATAGTGTTGGCTTTCTTGATTAATTCTAAGCTAAACTGTACTTTGATACCCAGACTGTAGAACACCATTGTGTAAATACTATCATAAAAAAAAAAAAAAAACTTATACTTTGAGTTTATATAACTTTCCTTTCCTTCAGAGAGCTCAGTGTTTTCTCGTGATACTTCATTTGTCTTCTCTGCTATATAAGAATGGTATTACTACCATTTTACATTATTTCATTCATTCGATAAACATTTAAATGTTGCTTACCACATGCTAGCATTGGGTTAGGTGCTAGAGATACAAAAATGAATGAGATTGTAACTCTGCTCTTGACTATTAAGTCTAGGTGAGGAGACTGACAAGGAACTCTGGTGGCACAGTGGTTAACAGCTTGACTGCTAACCAAAAGGTCGGTGGTTTGAATCCACAAGTTTCTCTGCCAGAGGAAGATGTGGCAGTCCGCCTCCCTAAAGATTTACAGCCTTGGAAACCCTATGGGACAGTTCTGCTCTGTCCTGTAGGGTTGCTATGAGTCAAAATTGACTTGATGCGAGTGGGTTTGGTTTTTGGAGGAGACTGACATGAAGGAAACAATAGCCACTCAAACCAGTAAGTCTTATCATTGTGATGTTTGCAGTAGAAGCTCACAGCAGCAGGAGCATGGGAGACTTGCTTAGGGACAATGGAGCTGGAAGAGAGAATTTAGAGCCAGGTCTGGAAGTGATGAAATTTTGAGTTTATTCTATAGACCAGTGGTCTGTAAACATTTTGATCACACGCTCCTGCTCAGAAAAAAACTGTTTTGTGCACTCACACTTAATATATCTTTAATACATTTTGAAATAAATTATATACAGATGTGTTGTTATTGTTGAGGAGAGGCTGGGTGGTGTAAATGATTAATAACTGGACTACTAGCCAAATAGTTGGCAGTTTGAACCCACCCACAGGCACCTCAGAAGACCTGACAGTCTTCTTCCGAAAGGTCACAGCCTTAAAAACTCTATGGAGCAGTTTTACTCTTGAGTTGATGACAGCTAACATAGCAAGGTCAAGTCAATTCTGACTCATGGAGACCCCATGTGTGAAGAGTAGGACCGCACTTCATGGAGTTTCAAGGCTGTGACCTTTTGAAAGGAGATCACCAGACCTGTCTTCTGAGGTGCCTCTGGGTGGGTTTGAACCACCAACCTTTCTGTTAATAGTCCAGTGCTTAATCATTTGTGCCACCCAGGGACTCCTATATACATGTTTAACTGCTAATATGTTATGGTTTGAATTTTTGCCTATTTTGTGTTACAATAATTTTCTTCCAGGTATATTCTTGAAAGTTGTGCATGTAGACCAAGAGAATGTACAATACTATCTATGTAAGCACCGTCCATAATAGCAAAACTTGGGAGGCACCCAAATGTCCATCAAAAAGAGGGTGGATAAATATTTGTGATGTATTCACATTACATAAAATTATTCTGCAGTAAAAATGAGTGACCTACATCTTCAGACAACAATACGAATCAATCTTAAAAACATAAGATTGAATGAAAAAGAAAGCTACAAAGACCAAATGCAGTATGATACTACCTTTATAAAGTTCAAGAACAAACTAAATAATATATTATTTCTAAAATACATATGCAGTAAGACTATGAAGAATCAATGGAATTATAAAAAACAAAATTCACCTTGAGTCAAGGTGAGCCAGTGGAAGCAAGAGGAGGAAAGAGATGGAAACAAAGGTACAAAGGACAGTTCTGGCAATGTTCTACAACTTATTATGCTTTATAACTTACTTGTATGTTATATTCTTTAGTAAAGAATAATAATAAACAGAGTGAATACAAATAGAGGTCCTAATATTGCATAATAAAAACACTGACTATAAATAGAAATCCTAATATTTTCTTTCTGGATCTCAATGTATTTCCTGGAACTACCCAAAGACTTATAATTGGGACAATGGGAGTTCCTGATATTTTTCTAGCAGGGGAATGAAATTTTCATATTCCTGTTTTAAAGATATATTTTTATCAACATTGTAGAGGGTAGACAATCCAGGCGAGAATGTTGAGGGTCTGATTTGAGACAGTGGCTATGGGAACAGATTATAGGGGGTGGACTTAAGAGCTATTTTTAAGAGATAGAACTAACAGGGAGTGGTGATATGTTAAGGAAGCAAGAATTGTTTAAGACAACTTTTAGTTTCCCAGCAACTGATGTCATTAACCACGATAGAAAATATAGCAGAGGGAGTGCAATTATGGAGTGTAACAATAGTGAGGATAGAGTTATATATCTGAGAGTTTGAAGCATCTGCATAACATGAAAGTGGGGTTATCCAGCAGCTGTTGGAAATACCTACTAAAGCTCAGGAGAATGGTGAATTCTGGAACTAAGGATCTGGATGTTACCAACTGACCAGTAACTAAGACCACACAAATAGATCATTCAAACAGGGCATGCCAAGTAAAAAGGAGAAGAAAGCTATACTGGATTCCTAGGGGTCAACAACCATGAAGGAGGCTGAGGAGAAACTCTCAGGGGTGTAGATGAGAACCAGGAAAATATGGGAAAGCCAAGTGGCCAGTGATGTCGAGTGCCCCAAGATGGACAAGAGAAGTAGAAACTGAAAGTGAAATACAGAGAGGCTAAGCAGAATCTAAACCTGGAAACCAGGGGTCTTAACGCCTTTGTGGGTGTACCATCCTCTAATCTAATGATTTCCAAATTGTGCCCCAGAGAACACTAGAACTAATTTAAGGGTTAGAGAGGCTCATTCTTCATTCCAAAACCAAATACTGAGCAACTTTTTGCTACAAGATACTATAAGGTGCCAGAGTCCTGCTTTTCTAGTGCTTAAAGTCTGTGGTTTTCAAAAATTTTGAAACATCTGCTATTAATACGGAAAGAACATAGTCATCATCTTAAATATAGATATGTATATATATGTATGTGTGTATATATATATATGTATACATATGTACATACATACATATTTGACATATTTATTGAGTCCTATTACATTCCTGGAGCCCTGGTGGCACAGCGGTTAAGAGCTCGGCCGATAACCAAAAGGTCAGCAGTTCAAATCCACCAGCCTCTTCTTGGAAACCCTATGGGGCAGTTCTATTCTGTCCTATAAGGTCACTATGAGTCAGAATCGACTCGATGGCTATGGGTTTGGTTTTTTTTATTATGTCCAGACACTGGGCTAGAAAATATTGGTAAGAGAGTGATAGTATCTCTGACTCAAGTAATTTATAGCATTGAACCAAAAAAAAGAATCCACCCAAGAAATAATTATAAATCTAGTTTATGGGATAAAAAAGACTTCCCAGAGGAAGTGACATTTAAGCTTAGACCAGCATTTAAGTGTGGAAGTGACATGATTTTCATGAGAGATTTAATTTGGAAAAAAAAAAGGGTTCTGTTATAAAAAAAATTGAAAATCACAGTATTATATAGAAATTCCAAATTATAGATCATGTTAGCCATCTTAAAAACATCTAACTTCAATTTCTAATGTAGCAGGATGTGTTTAAAAAGATTTATAGGAATATACACCAAACATTTGATGTTCATTAGCTCAGGGAGGAAGGAACTGGAGGCAGAAGAAATGATACTCTTTTTCTTCATATATTTCTATATTGTTTGACTTGCTACAATTACCACGCACTGTTTTTATAATGAACAAACAGCTATTCAGTGGATAATTTTAGAAATAAACATAGCTTCAGTAGCCTGTTATTTCACCCTAGGAATTTACAGGTATTTTACTTTTTTAAAAACAATTATAGAGTACTCACAACCTAAAAAAACAAAACAAAACGAAACAAACCCATTGTCATCGAGTTGATTCCAACTCATAGTGACCCTATAGGACAGAGTAGAACTGTCCCATAGGGTTTTCAAGGAGCGGCTGGTGAATTCCAACTGCCAACCTTTGGGCTAGCAGCCAGCCTCTTAACCACTGTGCCACCAGGGCTCCACTCACAACCTAAAACCAAAACCAAACTCATTGCCGTCGGTGGATTCTGACTCATAGCGACCCAATAAGAGAGAGTAGAACGGCCCCCTAGGGTTTCCAAGGAGTGGCTGTTGGATTTGATCTGCAGAGCATTTGGTTAGCAGACAGCTCTTAACCACTACGCACAACCTAGCGCCTAGCAAATCCTACTCTAACACTTGAGTTAAGCACAATTCCTGCTAGTTTCTTTGAACTGAGAAAGTCCCCCAGAGCACACATTTTGGAGAGCTCTCTTCCTCAGGAAGAGCTGCAAACTAGAGCTTTATAAATTGGACTTGTATATAATATTATGTTCCATTGCAGAAAACTTATGACCCATTTGGCATTTTTAATGACTAATCCAAAGTCATGAAATAAAGTAGTAATAAGATTAGTAGACTCAGCTGTGCTTTGATTCTGCACTTTCCATACAAAATCTACTCTCAGAGGCATTTTCCCCATTCACCTTTAAACTGTAAAAAGCTGTGTAGTTCTTATCTATCATCCTATTTTCACATCTTGAGTTGGCAAGGTTAAAGAATACATCTAATTAGCAGAGTTTTTTTTCTAAAAGTCTTATTTTCTTTTTTATTTATTTGTTGTTGTTATTATTATTTGCAATCTATAAGCTTAAAAGAATCAGGTCATGTACAGGTTTCTGATAAAGTATGATTTAATCTTTGGCTTGGCTTTTACAGTTGACTTTATGATTTAAGAGCATTTATTTAAAACATAAGCTGTGTAGATGTGGAGAACAGAGAAATAAAATAATTAAAAATAATACAGGTAATAACTGAAAAACCTAGTAAAATATTGACCAAATAATTAAATTTTTCATTGGCTACCCTGGTTAATCAAACACTTTTGTGACCCACATCACTCTGTATGAAGTGACATTGCTTTCACCCTAAACCAAGTCTCTCCAGGCAGTATTTACATCAGAGTGGTGAAGTGGGAAATAGGTGGAAAGATAGCTCACTTCTAAATTCTCAAAAGTTCACAATGAAGGGCTCTTATCTTTGGTGCCCTTTAAATTACCTGTAACTAGATGGAGAAATAAACAATGAGGTCAACTTGCAATTTTATCACCAGTGCTTTATTTTATCTTCAAAAACTCCAGTAGAGAGGGGAGGAGAAAAACTACGTGCATTAATACTTCTACCAGTGGGGAAGATTAGTAATTTAAATGAACAAATGTAATATGAGTGAATATTCTAAAGTTCCAAAGACAAAGGATGTCTACCAGTCTGAATAACTTGAGGTAGAAGAAACCATTCCTGAACTATTATCCCCACAATATAAAATCTCTTATCAGTTTAAAAAAATGCTTCCATACATGTAACCTTGTTATGTCTCATTTCTGAGACCTAAATTACATTTATTTCCAAAGGTAAAATTATTTGTTCTGAACTAAGTAAACGGTTATTTTTTTTGTTTCCAAAGTTTCTCAGAGAATACTAATAGACTTTGATTTCATGCCTCCTGAAATTGAGGTCATATATTTGCAGCAAAGCTGACTGAGAGTGGGAATGAGGGATACCTGAAGTGAGGGCATAGATAAACCAGACTACAAGGTATTACTTAGTACAAAGCATTTTGGGATCTGGTGCCTACTTGATTTTTAGCTTCTTCTCCTTCATGACTGAACCATAATTCACATTCTTATACTCACTCCCAGAACCCTCTCCCATCTCCTTACTCTATGTTCCAAATACTCATTTTCTTCACAATTTCCTAAGGAAATTCAGTTTTCTTCCTTCTTCAGCTGGAATGCTCCTGTGCTCTCCATCCCCAGGGCAGCCTGCTAATGTGCTACTCTTCCTTCAAAATTCACTGCAAATGTCTCCTCTGGGAAGATTTTCCAGATCTCCTTTCTGTACACACACACACACACACACACACACACACACACACACACACACACACACACACTAGGTTGTCGACCTAAAGCAAAGTTTGGAGCTCTCTCAATAACTATGTTGTAAGTCTGTTGTGTGGAAATTATTGGCTTATGTGTCTGTCTCTTCCATGACTAGACCATGAGCTTCTCAAGGGCAGAACTTGGTTTTCTCTGTATTTCAAATATTGTCATGGTGCCTGGTACTCAGTAAAGAATTGATAAATGCTTGATGGATGAGTAAGAACTTACACTCATCCTTCAAGACCCTCATCATATTACCTTGCCCCAGTGAAGTCTTTTTAGATTCATCTAAAATAGGAATAAACCTCTGTCTTGTGAGTTATAACATTTTTTCCTCACTTGCAGCCACTATCAATGACTTCTGAGGATTTTATATAATTGCATACATGACCCATGTACCTTATCAGAAAAAGATCATGCCTTCTTTATTATCTTTTCCCCATATAGCACTGTGCTTTGTAAAAAAGTTGGCTATCTTCAATGTTTGCTGGAATAAAATTGTATATTTACATGTATTTTTCCCATACACACATCATTAAAAATGAAATTTTTTTTGGAGAGCACATATGATCTCAGGTTCATTTTTATTTACCCAGACCCAGCACAAAGAAGGTGCCAAATAAGCAGGTACTGGGAACATGAAAGGAGATAATCACTATTTGAGAAGCATGGGCCATTTTCTTTGTTCATCTGATAGGAATAATCTGGTTCTTAAACAAACATTGGAAGCGAGAGCAGTTATAATCACCCAGTCAGACTCATTCTATACTTTTTTTCCCTAACACTTAGGTATCCTTGGAAATGATGACTTCAGAAGGTAGGGTGGGGGTGATGGCCAGTTTCTTAACTCAGATAGTAGGGAAGCATTAATTTTTGATGCCATATCCCCCAAAATGGTGACAATACTGCCAGCAGTTGGAAATAGGTCAGTAGCCTTTTTCATAGTAGTTGACTGAGGAGTTGAAGTATTCTCTAAGCACTGAAGTCAATAGCCAACCTGGAAGACTAGGACAGATCTAGTCACTGAGAATAAAACCTGCAAGAGTCTCTTTGTTCTCACAATGATAATAATAGCCCCATTTATTGAAAACTTCTACACATCAGCCTTTTGCTAAGCTATTGATGTATGTTCTCATTTAATTGTCATGACAATACTATAAGCCAAGTATCATTACTCCATTTCTAGAGAAAAGAAAACTGAGGATCAGAAATGTCAATGGATTTATCCAACGTTAGGTAGCTATACTGCCTTATTGTGGGTGTAATTAAATTCTGATTGAAAATCAGGGTAGAGAAATCTTCCTCAGCTTCTTTCAGGGCCCTATTATGTTTAACAAGTGACCTATACATATCATTATGATTTAAGATCAGAATTTTATTTACCCTAGTTCATCAAAGGGATAGATAAAAATTGGAAAACTTAACTTTTAATTACCTGGAAAAGGGGATACATTAGACCACACACTAAGCTGTCCACAATGCATAATGATCTCACCCAACTCCTTTAGCCAAGTCTGTTAGCAAAGTTAATCAACAATAATGGCCTATTGGAATTCTATTCGTGTTTTTCTTTCACAGTCTTGTGTTTCTGAGTATACACGAGTAATACATCAGTATGAAGATGTCACAGTATATATAAAACACAAGTCTCAAAGTGACGGGCTCCATTTCGGGAACTCAGCTACTTGTGCGGAGGAAACGTAGTTTGACAAAGCTGAGCTTCTTTTAATCTTCTACATCCTCTGACTCAGTAGTTTCACATTAACTTTTTACTTGTGCTTGGGAAACTCAGTCTCCTCAGCTTAGTTTCCATATCAGCAAAGAGGCCTGCCCATCACCAACATAGCCTTTAACATATTAAGCTATAAAAATGCTCATGGATTTAACTATAATGAAAATTACGTGCCTCCATAGATACGTGATTACAGGCCATGTGCAGTAGTACTTTCCAGAGAATTTGCCTACATCAGTGTGAAGATAAAAATAAATGTGGTAGGGGACTTCCGGCAAACTGGCGCTCTAGGCAGAAGCACCATGCAGTCCCTCCACAGCAAAGATCCAAAAAACTAAGCCAAACAGAGAAAACAACAATCCTGAAACCCTAAAACATCACATGAAGAGATAAAGAACTCAGCCAAGCACCAAATGGAGTGAGAAAACTGACAGAGAACAGAGAGTGAGGAGAGATTCATGCCGAGGTCCCCTACCAGCTAACTCAGTGTGGATTCACCATCTTGGACTCCTGTCGAAGACCAGCAAACAGGGGGTACGAGAAAACAGCTTCACAGAGCTTCCAGTGGGAGACAAAACAATTGCGGTATATGCTTTCCCACCCCCCACCCTTCTTCACCCCCACTCGGTCTCCTCTGCTTCCTGTGGCCACAATCTCTTGTCTGGGAAACACCGGCTGCTTGGATTCCACACACCCCAATGGGCCGGCTCTCTGAGTGCCATTTGTTGGCTGCTGGTGTTGTTTTTTTTGACTTCTTTTGATTTCTTCCTTACCTCTCACCACCTCCCCCTACTTTTCGTTCAAATACCTGGCTCCGTGCACCATCTTTGCTTCTTCCTTAGGGGCTGCTGAGCTCTGGTAATTTGTGATATACGCTTTCCCACTCCCTACCTTTCTTCACCCACACTTGGCCCCCTCTGCTTCCCATGGCCACAGTCTCTTGTCCGGGAAACACCGGCTGCTTGGATTCCACACACCCAAATGGGCCGGCTCTCTGAGTGCCATTTGTTGGCTGCTGGTGTTGCTTTTTTTCTGCTTCTTTTGATTTCTTCCTTACCTCTCACCACCTCCCCCTCCTTTCGCTCAAATACCTGGCTCCATGCACCATATTTGCTTCTTCATGAGGGACTGTGGAGCTCCATTCGAGTGTGGAGCTGCTTCCCACTCCGGGCTACCATGCTGGTGAGATCCCAGGGCTTTTGTTTTGAATTGTGTGTTTGTTTTCTTTTCCCTTTCTGGCCAGGCAGAGCTGCATGGCAAGGAACTCCCCTTCAGCTTCCACAGACGTGCAGAGGGATCTCTGAGGGCATTTCTTTTTTCATTGTTTTTTTTTCTTTTTTTTTCAGTTTTTTTTGGGGGGCTTTTCTTCTTTTTCTTTTTTTTAATTTGTTTTGTTTTCTGTTCCCTCTTTTTCCCTTTTGGTCTTTCTTCATTACTCAGTTTCTTTTCTCTCTATATCTTCCTTCTGTTCCCTGAATACCTGGCATTGTATACCTCTACACCTTCTAGCCAGGCTGTACTACAACCCCTGACAGTGACTTACCCAGACCTCATAGCTGCACCGGTGGGCTTCCTGGTAAATTTGTGGTTTTTCCACCTTTCTGATTTTTATTTATTCATTCTTTCTTTTCTTCCTCTTCCCCTTTCTGTTTTTCTCCATTTGATAGTCTCTCAACTCTCCACTCCAACAGCAAGCTCCCCTAGAATTCTTTTTTGTTTGTTTGTATGTTTTTGGCTCCTGTTCCTCTCTCCTCTCTCTCATATCCATCTTAGATCCACACATAACAATCTCCCCACTACATCCTGCCTACCTGCACCGTGTGCTTGACATCACACAACGAAGCAGCACAGGTAGACACCCTACTGGAACCTGCCCTGCACTGATTAATGACCTGCCCTGGTGGCAGTAGTAAGTGCCACAAACAACCTGTCCCAGTAACTCCTCTTCAGCTAGACCTGCCCTGCCGTACCATATCTGAGTCACTGACCCTGCCAATTGGAGAAGGAGGTGAAAAGTATTGTGCCCAGAGATGAGCAAACAACAAAGAACACACAGTCTGCCTGCTCAGACATAGTCAAATTATTTTTAAAAAGGGGCAAAACAAACAAATCTACAATCAATAAATGAGAAAAATAACTACTGAATGCCCCAAAGACAACAGACAATATCAAAACATTTACAAAAACAGGCCAGGATAGTTCCAGTAGATGTCCAAAATAAAACACCAGATGACATTCCAGTGGAATAAAATGCACTAGTGCTACCTGATAAGGAATTCAAATCTCTAATAATAAGACTTCGCCAAGAACTGAGGCAAAAAGCTGACAAACATGAGGAAAAAATAGACAAACTCTGGAAAAAACAGACAAAAATTTGGAAGAATTCAGGAAGATGATGCAGGAACAAAATGCCAAAATAAATTCACAGCTAGAAATTATACAAAGACAACAATTAGAAACCCAAAAGATAAACAACAAGATTTCAGAAATCGATGGTGTCACAGAAGGGCTGAGAAGCAGATTTGAAATGGTAGAAGACAGGATCAGTGGAATTGAAGACAAACACTTGAATATAACTGCTTCAGGAAAACTCAGAAAAAAGAACAAAGAAAAATGAAGAGACACTGACAGTTATGTGGGATACAACCAAAAGCAAAAATTTACGAGTGATTGGAATTCCAGAACAGGGGGAGAAAACAGAAAACACAGAGAAGATCACTGAAGAACTGCTGACAAGATCACTGAAGAACTGCTGACAAGATCACTGAAGAACTGCTGACAGAAAACTTCCCCAATATCATGAAAGATGAAAAGCTGGCCATCCAAGAAGCTCAAAGAACCCATTATAGGAGAAACCCTAAAAGAAAATCACCAAGGCATATCACAATCACCCTCAACAAAACCAAAGACAAACAAAGAATCCTGAAAGCAGATCGTAAAAAACAAGAAGTCAGATACAGAGGAGAAACAATAAGACTAAGCTCAGATTATTCAGCAGAAACCATGCAGGCAAGAAGGCAATGGGATGACATATATAAAATCTTGAAAGAAAAAAATTGCCAGCCAAGAATAATATATCCTGCAAAACTCTTGTTCAAATATGATGGTGAAATTAGGTCATTTCCAGATAAACAGAAATTAAGGGAATATGTAAAAGCCAAACCAAATTTACAAGAATTATTAAAGGGAGTTCTTCGATCAGAAGACAAACAAATTCAGCTCACAGGAAGACTCTAGGACGCAGGATCGTACCAGCCAGATACCAGTCTAGGAAATGAACTCTCAAGGACTATCCAAAACCAAAAGAAATACAACAGGGAATCAAAGCAGTTAATCAGTAAATGACAACAGCATCAAAACAATAAAAGAGGAAATAAACGGCAGAGGTATAGAACCTTCTAATGGAGAGGAAGGCAAGGTGATACCAAGCAATGGTAGACTGCTTCAAACTTGGAAAGATACAGGTAAAATTTATGGTAACCACAAAGAAAGCTAACAAACATACTCATAAACAAAGAAGAAAAACATAAAGTCTCAGCAAAAACAAAAGAAATGAAAAAAAATCCGCAAACAAAAGTAACTCAGCAAAAGAGAGTAGGAAGAACAAAGAAAACTTCAGCACCACCAAAAAACAGCACTACAAAATGACAGCAACAAACTCACTTCTATCAATAACTACACTGAAGGTAAATGGACTCAATGCACCCATAAAGAGACAGAGAGTGAGAGAATGGATAAGAAAACAGGATCCATCAATATGCTGTCTACAAGAGACACACCTTAGAAACAAAGATGTGAATTTATTAAAAATCAAAGGTTAGAAAAAAATATATCGTGCTAACAACTACCAAAAAAGAGCAGGAGTAGCAATTCTAACCTCAGATAAAATAGACTTTAAAACAAAATCTACCAGAAAAGACAAAGAAGGACACTATATAATGACTAACGGGACGATCCATAATGAAGATATAACCATAATAAACATCTACACACCCAATGACAGGGCTCCAAATACAAAAACTCTAACAACACTGAAAAGAGAAATCAACAGTTCCAAAATAATAGTAGGAGACTTCAACACACCACTCTTGGTAAAGGACAGAACAACTAAGAAGAAACTCAGCAAAGACAAAGAAGACCTAAAGGGCACAATCAGCCAACTTGACCTCATAGACATATATAGAACACTCCATTCAACCACTGCAAAGTACACATTATTTTCCAATACACATGGAACGTTGTTGAGAATAGACCACATCTTAGGCCACAGAGCAATCCTCAACAAGATCCAAAACGTTGACATAATTCAAAGTATCTTATCTGACCACAATGCCATCAAGGTAGAAATTAACAATAGAAAGGGCAAGGAAAAAAAATCAATTTCATGGAAACTGAATAATCCCCTGCATACACATCAGTGGGTAATAGAAGAAATCAGAGATGGAATCAAAAAATTCCTAGAATCAAATGAGAATGAAAACACATCATACCAAAACCTTTGGGACACAGCAAAGGCAGTCCTCAGAGGACAATTTATAGCAATAGATGCACATATCAAAAAAGAAGAAAGGGACAAAATCAAAACATTAACTACAGAACCCAAACAAATAGAAAGAGAACAGCAAAAAAAGCCCACAACCACCGGAAGAAAGGAAATAGTAAACATCAGAGCAGAAATCAATGAAATAGAGAACAGAAAAACAATAGAAAGAATCAACAAAACCAAAAGTTGGTTCTTTGAAAGAATCAACAAAATCGACAAACCACTGGCCAGACTGACAAAAGAAAAACAGGAGGGGACACAAATAACCCAAATAAGGAATGAAATGGGGGACATTACAACAGACCCAACTGAAATAAAAGGATTAAAAAGAATATCACAAATAACTATACTCCAACAAATTTGAAAACCTAGAGGAAATGGATAAATTTCTAGAAACACACGCCCTACCCAAACTACAACAAAGTGATGTTTAAAATCTGAACAGACCCATAACAAGAGAAGAGATTGAAAAGGTAATAAAAAACCTCCCAACCAAAAAAAAAGCCCTGGCCCAGATGGCTTCACTGGAGAATTCTACAAAAAAATTTACAGAAGAGCTTGTACCAGTACTACTCAAGCTATTTCAGAGCATAGAAAAGGAAGCAACACTTCCAAATTCATTCTATGAAGCCAGCATAATGCTGATACCAAAACCAGGCAAAGACATCACAAAAAAAGAAAATTACAGACCAATATCTCTCATGAATATAGATGCAAAAATTCTGAACAAAATTCTAGCCAACAGAATTCAGCACCATATCAAAAAAATAATACACCACAACCAAGTAGGATTCATACCAGGTATGCAAGGATGGTTCAACATTAGAAAATCAATCAACGTAATCCACCACATAAATAAAAGGAAAGAAAAGAATCACATGATCATCTCAACTGACACAGAAAAGGCATTGACAAAGTCCAACACCCATTCCTGATAAAAAACTCTCAATAAAATAGGTATAGAATGAAAATTTCTCAATATAATAAAAAGCATCTATGCAAAACAAATGGCCAACATCATTCTTAATGGAGAGAGGAGGAAAACATTCCACTTGAAAACAGTAACAAGACAAGGATGCCCTTTATCACCACTCCTATTTAACATTGTGCTGAAAGTTCTAGCTAGAGCAATAAGGCAAGAAAAAGAAATAAAGGGCATCCAAATTGGTAATGAAGAAGTTAAACTGTCCCTGTTTGCAGATGATCTGATACTATACAAGGAAAACCCCAAAGACTCCACGAGAAAACTACTGGAACTAATAGAAAGATTCAGCAGAGTAGCAGAATACAAGATAAACATTCAAAAATCAGTTGGATTCCTATACACCAATACGGAGAACAATGAAAAAGAAATCAGGAAAAGAACACCATTTATAATAGCCCATAAAAAGATAAAATACTTAGGAATACATCTGACCAGGGATGTAAAAAACCTATACAAAAAAAAACTACAAAACACTATTGCATGAAACCCAAAGGGATCTACATAAATGGAAAAACATACCATGCTCATGGATAGGCAGACTCAACATTGTGAAAATGACAATTGTACCCAAAGCAATACACAAATACAATGCAATCCCGATCCAAATACCAACAACATTCTTCAAAGAGATGGAAAAACTAATCATTAACTTTCTATGGAAAGAGAAGAAGCCCTGAATAAGTAAAGCACTACTGAAGAAAAAGGATAAAGTTTGAGGACTCACACTACCTGACTTCAGAACCTACTATACAGCTACAGTAGTCAGAACAGCCTGGTACTGGTACTATGACAGATGCATTGACCAATGGAACAAAATTGAGAACCCAGCTGTAAATGCAACCACCTACAGTCACCCGATCTTTGAAAAGGGCCCAAAGTCCATCCAATGGGGAAAAGACAGTCTTTTTAACAAATGGTGCTGGCAAAACTGGATATCCATCTGCAAAAAAAATGAAACAGGACCCATACCTCACACCATATACAAAAACTACTTCAAAATCGATCAAAAACATGAATATAAAGCCTAAAACTATAAAGTTGATAGAAGAAAAAATAGGACCAACACTATAGGCCTTAATACACACCTTTAACAGGATACAAACCATAACCATCAATGCAGAAACCCCAACAGATAAGCTAGATAACTGGGATCTTCTAAAAATCAAACACCTATGCTCTTCAAAAGACTTCACAAAAAGGATAAAAAAAGAACCTACAGACTGGGAAAAAATTTTGGACAGTACAAGGCAGACAAAGGTCTACTCTCCATAATCTACAAGAAAATCCAACACCTCTACAACAAAAAGACAAATAATCCTATTAAAAAATGGGCAAAGGAAATGAACAGACACTTCACCAAAGAAGACATTCAAATGGCCAACAGACTCATGAGGAAATGCTCTTGATCACTAGCCATTAGAAAAATGCAAATTAAAACCACAATGAGATACCATCTCACCTCGGCATTACTGGCACAAATCCAAAACACTGGAAATAACAAATGTTGGAGGGGCTGCGGGGAGATCGGAACTCTTATGCACTGCTGGTGGGAATGCAAAATGATATGACCATTTTGGAAAATGATATGACACTTCCTCAGAAATCTAGAAATAGAGATACCATTTCAATCCAGCAATCCCACTCCTAGGAATATAACCTAGAGAAATGAGTCGTCACTCGAATAGACATATGCACCCCTACGTTCATGGCAGCATTGTTCACAATAGCAAAACGATGGAAACAACCTAGATGCCCATCAACAGATGAATGCATAAACTATGGTACATACACACAATGCAGTACTATGCAACGAGAAAGAACAAGAATGAGTCTGTGAAGCATCTCATAACATGGATGAAACTGGATGACATTATGTTGAGTGAAATAAGTCTATCACAAAAGGACAAATATTGTATGAGACCTCTATTGTAAAAACCCATGAAAAAGTTCACACACAAAATGTAACAATCTTTTTTGGTTACCAGGGATGGGAGAGGTGGGGGGGAAGTACTAAATAGGCAATATATAAGTGGTATCTTGTGTGAAGGGTGAGACAGTACGCAATACAAGGGAAACTAGCACAACTTGTACAAGAAAAGGTCATGGAAGCCCCATAGACACATCCAAACTCCCTGAGGGACTGAATTGCTGGGCGGAGAGCTGTGGGGAGCATGGTCTCGGGGAACATCTAGCTCAATTGGCATAACACAGTTCATAAAGACAATGTTCTGCATTCTACCTTGGTGAGTAGTGTCTGGGGTCTTAAAAGCCTGTGAGCGGCCATCTAAGATACTCCACTGGTCTCATCCCTTCGGGAGCAAGGGAGAATGAAGAAAACAAGATACAAGGAAAAGATTAGACCAAAGGACTAATTGTCCACAGCTACCAAGGCCTCCACCGGACTGAGTCCAGTACAACCAGACGGTGCCTGGCTACCACCACTGACTGTTCTGACCAGGATCACAACAGAGGGTTCTGGACAGAGCTGGAGAAGGATGTAGAACATAATTCTAACTCACACAAAAAAAAGACCAGGTTTACTGGCCTAAAGGAGACTGGAGAAACCTTGAGAGTATGGCCCCCAGGCACCCTCTTGGCTCAGTGGTGAAGTTATCTCTGAGGTTCACCATTCAGCCTGGGAGTGGACAGCCCTGTAAAACCAAATGGGACTAATGAGGTACAGTAGTCCAGTGACAAGGGCCAGAAGGCAGAAGGGGACAAGGAAGCTGGTGATAGGGAACCCAAGTTTGAGTAAGGATATTGTTAATATGTTGTGAGATTGTTAACCATTGTCATAGGACAACATGTGTAGTAACCGTTAAATGAGAAACTGTTTTGTTCTGTAAGCCTTCATCTTAAGTGAGAATACCAGCGCAATTGGAAGAGCGTAATCAATGTCACTGAACTGTGCATGTAGAAATTTTTGAAATGGTGTATCTTTGGCTATCTGCATTTTCACCAAAAAAAAAAAAAAAGTTGAGAAGTTAGAGGGTTGACATATTGTGGGGTTGTTAACCAATGTCATAAAACAATATGTGTACTACTGTTTCATGAGAAACTATTTGTTCTGTAAACCTTCACCTGAAGTACAATTTAAAAAATAAATAAATAAATGTGGTAGTTACATAAGATGATTTATCATTTTTATTATGAAAAACATGCTTTCAAAAACACTCTCCAGATCTCCTTTTCTGAAAAAAGCAGCTGCAACAACAGAAACAATAAAACTTTCACGACAAACAATTGGTCAGGTTTATTACAAGCCATAACGTCAGCTGTCAAAATGATTACTTCCTCAAATTGACCTTCTTTAACCTAGCAGCTCTAAAATTTCTCTTCTTGGCTCTTCAATATGCAGTTTGATCACCAGATCTAGAAAAAACTATCTTGTAATAAAATATCATTAGGGTTACATGTGGTTTATATTTTAAACCAGAGATAAACGGAGTCTATAGTGAACCTATCAGGATGACCTGATCCAAAAGTCAAGTACAGGAAAACATCTAATGAACTGGGAAAGAATCAAATAGTTGACTCAAATGAAGCAATAAAGAGCTCAACCAAGTGCTGAATAGGATAAGAAACTGACAGAGAACAGAGAACAAGGAGAGTTATGGAGTTGAGGTCCCCTACCAGTGACATGGACTCGCTATTTTGGACCTCAGCCACCAAGAACGGTAGACACAGAGTACGGGAAGGCAATTTCATGGGGCTCCCAACAGGAGACTGAGCACCCAGTAACCAGGGATATTTGCTTTCTGACCCTCGATCCTTCTTCTGTCTCCATGGATTCTGCTGCTTTCTGGCAGGCCATGGAGACGTCAACTCCTTGAAGCTTGGATTCACCCTATCCCATTGTCTGGGTCCTTCAGTGCCATTTTTGTGTTGCTGTTGTTGTTTTTTTGGCTTCTTTTTGTTTCTTCTCTCTCTCTCTCACTGTCTTCTTTCCTTTCTCTTGTCCGGCTGGCACCATGCGCTGTCTCTGCCTATTCTCGATGGGTTGTGCTGCACTTCTTGGCTGGGGATCTGCCAGCACATGGCTTCCCCAGTCTGCACTGCCCCGCCAATGGGATCCCCCAGCACCACTTTTTTTTCCTCAGTTTCTCATCTTTCTTTACCTTCCTTCCTTTCCCTTCTCCTGCCCACCTCGCCACGTGTGCCATCTGCATTTCTTCGGGATGGGCTGTGCCTCACTGGCCAGCTGGGGAGCTGCCAGCTCACAGCTTTCCCAGTCCATGCCACCCTGACGGTGAGCTCCCATGGCACTGTTTTTCTCTTTTTTTTTCTTCTTTCTCAGTTTCTTGCCTCTCTATCCTTCCTTCTTTTCCTTTCTCCCACTGTCCTGGTCACATGTGCTGTCTCTGCCTCTTCTAGACAGGCAGTGCCACAATGCCCAACTGGGAAGCCTCCAGCACATGGCTTTCCCGGTCTACAATGCTCCACCAGTGGTCTCCCACAGCACCATTTTTTTTTTTTCTTTTTTGGTTTCTTATCTCTCTCTCCCTTCCTTCATCTCCATTCTCCTGCCCATCAAGCTGCATATGCCATCTCTGCCCCTTCTTGATGGGCTCTGCCACACCACTTGACTAGAGAGCCACTGGCACACAGTTTCCCCAGCCCGTGCCACCACAATGGCAGGCTCCATCAGCACCTTTTTTTTTTTTTTTTTTGGTTTCTTACCATGTCGCCATTTTATTCACTTTTTGTTTTTATTTTTTCTTCATTTTTTTACTTCTGTTTATCTCTCTTCTTTCACTTTTCCCCACACCCACTTAGCTCCACAAATCACATCCTCCTCTTTCCCTCCTGCCTATCTGCACTGAGTGCCAAGCATCACACCCCCAAGTGGCACAAGCACGGACTATAGGACCCCACCCTGCACTACCCCACAGTCCCATACTGTCAGCCCCAGTACATATTGCAAACAACCCATCCCCACCACTCCCCCTCCAATGGACCTGCCTTGCTACACAATAACTGAGAGACCAGCCCTGCCCACCTGGACAAAGTAGCGAGAAGCATAATGCACAAGGACGAGCAAACAGCTAAGCATACTCAGCCCAACTACCCAGACATAACCAAATAAAACCAAAAAGTAGGACAAAAGATACAAACAAAAAAATCTACAGTCAGTAAATGAAGAAAATAATTCCTGAATGTCCTGGTTACAGCAGACAATATCAAAACATATATAAAGGACAGGGGGTCTCCAGAAAGCACCCAAAATAAAACACCAGATAACCTTCCAGTAGAAAGGGTGATGGAACTACCTGATAGGAAATTCAAAACTCTAATATTCAGGGCTCTCCAAGAGTTGAAGGAAAACACAGCCAAAAATAAGGAAAAAATAGAAAAAATAATGGAAAAGACAGAAAAAATCATAGAAAAGACAGACAAAACAATGTAAAAATTCAGGAAAATAACAGAAGAACAAAATGTCAAAATAAACAACTAGAAATCATACAAAAACAGCAATTAGAAATCCAAAAGATAAACAATATTTTAGAAATAGACGGTGTCATAGAAGGTTTTAGGAGCAAATTTGAAACAATGGAACACAGGGTCATCGAAATTGAAGACAAATCCTTGGATACCACTTTGAGGAAAAATCAGAGAAAAGAGCGAAAAAAAATGAAGAACCCTGAGAACAATGTGGGATATAATCAAAAGCAAAAATTTATGTGTGATTGGAGTTTCAGAACGGGGGGATAAAGTGAGAAACATAGAGAGGATCACTGAAGAATTAATAACTGCAAAGTTCCCTAATATTATGAAAGATGAAAAGCTGACCATCCAAAAAGTTCAATGAACACCATATAGGATAGAGCCCAAAAGAAAATCACCAAGGCATATCATAATCACATCACTAAAACCAAAGACAAAGAAAGAATTCTGAGAGCAGCTGAGAAAAATGAAGTCACATACAAAGGTGAAACAATAAGACTAAACACTGGTTACTCAGCAGAAACCATTCAGGCAAGATGGCAATGGGATGACATATATAAAATCCTGAAAGAAAAAAGTTGTCAGCCAAGAATAATATATCCTGTAAAACTTTCTCTCAAATATGATGGTGAAAATAGGAAATTTCCAGAGAAACAGAAATTAAGGGATTAGGTAAAAACCAAACCAAACTTATAAGAATTATTAAAGCAGGCCCTTCACTCTGAAAGCCAATAACATTAGACAACAACATGAAACTAGGACACAAGACACCATCAGGCAGATATCAACCTAGGTAATGAATTATCAAGGATAAAACAGAACTAAAAGATTTACAAGAGGGAACTAGAGAGATCAATCTGTAAATGGCAACGTCAGAACAATAAAAGAGGAAATAAATGCTGTAGGTACTGAATTTTCAAATGGAGAGGAATTCAAGGTGATATCAAGTAATAAAAGATTGGCTTAAACTTAGGAATATAGGGATAAATTTCAAGGTAACCACAACGAAAGTTAATGAAACTACTCATTAAAAAAAAGAAGAGAAACCAAGTTTCAGTAAACACAAAATCTACAGAAATAAAAGAAATGGAAAAAAATCCACAAACAAAAGGAATTCAGCACAGAAGAGTAAGCGGAACAAAGAAAACGTCAGCACCACAGAAAAAAGCACTACAAAATGATAGCAATAAACTCACACCTATCAATGATCACATTGAAGGTAAAAGGCTTAAATGCACCCATAAAGAGATGGAGAGTGACAGAAAGGATTAAAAAAAAAAAAAAAAGGGACCCATCAATATGCTGTCTACAAGTGACACAAGTTAGAAACAAAGACATAAATGTATTAAAAATCAAAAGATGGAAAAAATTATATCAAGCAAACAGCAACCAAAAAAGAGCAGAGTGGCAATACTAATCTCAGATAAAATGGACTTTAAAACAAAATCCACCATAAAAGTCAAAGAAGGGTATTATATAATGATTAAAGGGACAATCCACCAAAAAGAAATAACCATAATAAATATCTATGCACCCAATGACAGCACTCAAAAACTCATAAAACAAATTCTAATGGCACTGAAAAGAGAGATATATCATTCCACAATAATAGCAGGAGACTTCAACACACTACTCTTGGTAAAGAACAGAACATCTAGAAAGAAACTCAACAAAGATACAGAAGATCTAAAGGCCACAATCAACCAGCTTGACTTCATACACATATATAGAACACTCCACCCAACAGCATCAACGTACACATTCTTTTCTACCACACATGGAACATTCTCCAGAATAGACCACATCTTAGGCCACAAAGCAACCCTCAACAAAATCCAAAATAATAAGACAATACAAAGTCTCTTCTCTGATCACAATGCCATCAAAGTAGAAATTAATAACAGGAAGAACAAGGAAAAAAAATCAAATACATGGAAACTGAATAACACCCTGCTTAAAACCCCTGGGTAATAGAAGAAATCAAAGATGGAATCAAAAAATTCCTAGACTCAAACAAGAATGAAAACACATCATATCAAAACTTCTGGGCACACAGAAAAGGCAGTGCTCAGAGGTCAATTTATAGCAATAGATACATATGTCAAAAAAAAGAAAGGGATGAAATCAAAATATTACCTACACAACTTGTACAAATAGAAAGAGAGCAGCAAAATAAGCCCACAGCCACCAGAAGAAAGGAAATAATAAAGATCAGAGCCAAAATAAATGAAATAGATAATAGAAAAACAACAGAAAGAATCAAAAAACCAACAGTTGGTTTTTTGAAAGAATCAAAAAAGTTGACAAACCATTGTTCAAACTGACAAAAGAAAAACAGGAAAGCATGCAAATAACCCAAGTAAGAAATTAAATGGGAGACAATACAACAGACCCACCTGAAATAAAAAGGATCATAACAGAGTACT
Organism: Dugong dugon; assembly: GCA_030035585.1. Taxonomy (NCBI): domain Eukaryota; kingdom Metazoa; phylum Chordata; class Mammalia; order Sirenia; family Dugongidae; genus Dugong; species Dugong dugon. Next base: position 100,564,598 of record CM057462.1, read on the forward strand.
ACAAAAAACTATATTTCAACAAATTTTAAAACCAAGAGGAAACAGATAAATTTCTAGAAACACATTACCTATGCAAACTAACAAAAACTGAACCTGAAAATCTGAACAGACCCATAACAAGGGAAGAGATTGAAAAGGTAATTTAAAAAAACCCCAACGAAAAAAGAAGCCCTGGCTCAGATGGCTTCGCTGGAGAATTCTACCAAACATTCAGGTAAGAGCTTGCACCAATAGTATTTAAACTATTTCAGAACACAGAAAAGGAAGGGATACTTCTGAATTCATTCTATAAAGCCAGCATAACCCTGATACCAAAACCAAGCAAAGACTCCACAAAAAAAGAAAATTACAGACCAATATCTCTCATGAATACAGATGCAAAAATTTTCAACAAAATTCTAGCCAATAGAATCCAGCATCATATTAAAAAAATAATAAACCACAACCAAGTGGGATTCATACCAGGTATGCAAGGACGGTTCAACATTAGAAAATCAACCATCATAATCCACTACATAAATGAAAGAAAATAAAGAACCACATCATCATCTCAATTGATGCAGAAAAGGCATTCCACAAAGTCCAACACCCATTCCTGATAAAAATTCTCAATAAAATAGGTATAGAAGGGAAATCCCTCAACATAATGAAGAGCATGTATACAAAACCAACAGCCAACATCATTCTTAATGGAGAGAGGCTGAAAACATTCTCTTTGAGGACAGGAACAAGACAAGGATGCCCTTTATCATCACTCCTATTTGACATTGTGCTGGAAGTCCTAGCTAGAGCAATACAGCAAGAAAAAGAAGTAAAGGACATCCATTTTGATAAGGAAGAAGTAAAGTTGTCCCTATTTGCAGATGATATGATACTATTCATAAAGAACCCAAAAGACTCCATGAGAAAACTACTGGAACTAATAGAAAGATTCAACAGAGTAGTAGGATACAAGATAAATGTACAAAAATCAGTTGGATACCTATACACAAATAAAGAGAACTATGAAAAGGAAATCAGGAAAAAAATACTGTTTATAACCTACTGCCATAGAGTAAATTCCAACCCATTGCAACCGTATAGGACAGAGGAGTACTTCCTCATAGAATTTCCAAGCAGTGGCTGGTGGATTGGAATTCCCAACCTTTTGGTTACCACCTAATGTTTAACCACTGCAACCACCAGGGCTCCATATAGCCCCTAAAAAAAATAAAATACTTAGGAATAAATCTAATCAGGAATGTAAAAGACCTATACAAAGAAAACTACAAAATACTATTGTAAGAAACCAAAAGATACCTACATAAATGGAAAAACATACCATGCTCATGGATAGGTAGACTTAACATTGTGAAAATGTCAATTCTACCAAAATTCTACCCAAAGCAATCTACCAATACAATGCAATCCAGGTCCAAATACCAACAACATTCTTTAATAAGATGGAAAAACTAATTATTAACTTTATATGGAAAGGGAAGAGGCCCGGGAAAAGTAAAGCACTAATGAAGAAGAAGAATAAAGAAAGAGGACTCACACTACCTGACCTTAGAACCTGCTATACAGCTACTGTGCTGTAGTCAAAACAGCCTGGTACTGGTACAAAGACAAACATATTGACCAGTGGAACAGAATTGAGAACTCAGATGTAAATCCACCCACCTATGGTCACTTGATCTTCGACAAAGGCCCAAAGCCTCTCAAATGGGGGAAAGACAGTCTTTTTAACTAATGGTGCTGGCAAAACTGGATGTCCATCTGCAAAAAAAATGAAACAGGACCCATACCTCACACCATACACAAAAAACTAATTCAAAATGAGTGAAAGACCTAAATATAAAACCAAAAACTATAAAGATCATAGAAGAAAAAATAGGGTCAATGCTAGAGGCCCTAATACACAACATTAAGAGGATACTAACCATAACTAACAATACACAAACACCAGAAGATAAGCTAGATAACTGGAATATTTTAAAAATTAAACACTTATGCTCACCAAAAGACTTCACCAAAAGAGTAAAAAGAGAACCTACAGACTGAGAAAAAATCCGACAAAGGTCTAATCTCTAAAATCTACAGGAAAATCCAACACCTCTACAACAAAAAGACAAATAATCCAATTAAAAAATGAGCAAAGGATATGAACAGACACTTCACCAAAGAAGACATTCAGGTGGCTAACAGACACATGACGAAAGGCTCATGATCACTAGCCAATAGAGAAATATAAATAAAACTTCAGTGAGATACCATCTCACACTGACATTACTGGCAGGAATCAAAAACATAGAAAATAACAAATGTTGGAGAGGCTGCGCGGAGAATGAAACTCTTATGCACTGCTGGTGGGAATGCAAAATGGTACAACAATTTTGAAAAACAATACGGTGCTTCCTTAAAAAGCTAGAAATAGAAATACCATATGATCCAGCAATCCCACTCCTAGGACTATATCCTAGAGAAACAAGAGCCATCACACGAACAGACATATGCACACTCATGTTCATTGCAGCATTATTCACAATAGAAAAAAGATGGAAAAAACCTAAGTGCCCATTAACAAATGAATGGATAAACAAACTATGGTACACACACACAATGGAATACTAAGCAACAATAAAGAACAATGATGAATCTGAGAAACATCTCACAATGTGAATGAATTTGGAGGGCATTATGCTGAGCGAAATAAGTCAACCACAAAAAGACAAATATTGTATGAGACCACTACTATAAAAACTCATGAAAAGATGTACACACGAAAAGAAACAATCTTTGATGGTTACAGGGGAGGTGAGGGTGCGCAGGGAAGAATACTGAATAGACAGTAGGTAAGTGGTAACTTAGGTGAAGGGTAAGACAGTACACAATACTGGGGAAGCCAGCACAACTTGACAAAGGCAAGGTCATGGAAGTTTCATAAAACTCCCTGAGGGACTGAATTACTGGGCTAGGGGCTGGGGATCATGGTCTCAGGGAACATCTAGCTTAATTGGCATAACATAGTTTATAAAGAAAATGTTCTACATCTTACTTTGGTGTGTAGCGTCTGGGGTCTTAAAAGCTTGTGAGCAGCCATCTAAGATACTCCACTGGTCCCACCCCATCTGGAGCAAGGGAGAATGAAGAAAACCAAAGACACAAGGGAAAAATCAGTCCAAAGGACTAATGAACCACAACTACCATAGCCTCCACCAGACTGAGTCCAGCACAACTAGATGGTGCTACCACCACTGACTGCTCTGACAAGGATCACAATAGAGGGTCCCCAACAGAGCTAGAGAAAAATGTAGAACAAAATTCTAACTCATAAAGAAAGACCAGACTTACTGGTCTGACAGAGACTGGAGAAACCCCAAAAGTATGATACCTGAACACCCTTTTAACTCAGTACTTAGGTCACTCCTGAGGTTCACCCTTCAGTCATATAAGAAAATGAGACTAAATGGGCACACCAGCCAAGGGGCGAGGATGGGAAGGCAGGAGGGGACGGGAAAGCTGGTAATAGGAAGTCCAAGGTCAAGAAGGGGAGAGTGTTAACATGTTGTGGGGTTGGCAACCAGTGTCACAAAACAATGTGTGTATAATTGTTTAATGAGAAACTGATTTGCCCTGCAAAACTTCATCTAAAGTACAATTAAGAAAAAGAGGCCATGAGAGCTCTTTTCAGGAATTTCTCGTTATAGATGACATTAGAGATGTATTTTTTTTCTTTTTGCATTTACATTTATACATTTATAATATAAAAGCCAATCTAAATACCCCTTCACTTCCACCAGGAGGAGGCGGCATGGTGGGCTTTCCAGCCTAAGGAGAGAGAAATCTGAGCACCTTTGAGCAGAGACTGAGGGCCAGGTATGTCTTCGAGCATGGCTGAGAAGAGGCTATCACGATGGAAGAGCTGTATCCTGAGTGTTCCTGAGCCTAAATTGTAACTGTTCCTTCCCTACTGAACCCCATAATTGTGAGTATGGTCTATGAGTTCTGTGTGACTACTGCAACGAACCCAGTAGAGAGTGCTGTGGGAGGGACAGTTGGTAAAGATGGAGGAGAGAGAAGGTATGTCTGATGTCTGCCTCATAGGAATCTGCCTTAGGCTGTTGATCTTGATTCTCCTTTCCCCTTGTAAAGTTGGGGAAGGTCAGACTCCAGCTCCATGCCATTTTTTATAGTAGGTATGTTTCAGAAGATGCCTGGGCTCTAAACTAGTTTAGAAGAGTGGTTCTCAAAGTGTGGTCCCAGAACAGCATCACCAACATCACTTACAAAATTGTTAGAAATTCAAATTCTTGGTCCCCACCCTAGAACCACTGAATCAGTAACTCTGGGGTCAGTTCAAGCAATCTGTGTATTAAGAAGCTCTTCAGGTGACTGATGCACACTAAAGTTTGAGAACACTTGTACAGGAAATGCGCATTTGAGGTGCAAGTGATAGCACAGGAAAAGGTGTGGAGGTTGAAGTGAGAATTGTGGAGTGGCGAGAATAAGCACAGTAAAGTTTAATTCATTAATAATATGAATTAATTCATTATTTAATCAAAAATTGTAGACTACTGGATATAGAGAACCATCCCTAACTGCATTCCTACATTGAGAACTGAATTCAGTAATACAATCCCCGAATTCAAGAAGTTTAAAGTCTGGATACCTCAGATAGTGGAAGAAAATGTTGACCGTGAAAGTAAGAGCAGATTCAAGACATGACAGAGACAATTAAAATTGCTATGACCAGCAAAATGGGAGAGCCTTTGTAGACTCAATTGCATAGTAACATAAGGAAAAGAGGATTTTGTAAGTCAGAGCTGAAAGCTATGTAACAAAAGAGAATAGAGCTTGTTTAGGTTATTTTTAGTTACTCTTCACTGTAAAGACTTACTTGTAGTGAGACCTGTATATTTGAAAAGTGTCAGGAAAGCCTCGTCTCCCCAAAATACCTATTTCATAGTTAGCCTAGTCCTTAAATTTCCACCACTGCAGAGTGACTCTTTTGCTTTTTCTCTCATCAGTCCTCCGAGAGAATAAATACTATGTCAATTAAAATCTTGGAGAGAAGGAAATTGACAGCTGGCGGAAAGCAGTATCTCTGTAGGAGTGGAAGTGGATGAAGGGACAATAGCAGAAAAGCACCTAAAATGGCGAAGTTCCTGGCCAAGATATAATTTCCCCATTTTGTGCATTTGAATAAGGATTTTGACCCTCACAATGTTGTTGTTGTTAGGTGCCGTTGAGTCAGTTCTGACTCCTAGTGACCCTAAGTACAACCGAATGAAACACTGCCCAGTCCTGCACCATCCTCACAATTTTTGCTGTATTTGAACCCATTGTTTAGCCATTGTGGCAATCCACCTCACTGAGGGTCTTCCACTTTTTCACTGACCCTCTACTTTATCAAGCATGATGTCCTTCTCCAAGTACTGGTCCCTCCTGATAACATGTCCAAAGTACATAAGATGAAGTCTCTCCATCCTTCCTTCTACGGAGCATTCTGGCTGTACTTCTTCCAGTTCTTGGCAGTCCATGGTATATTCCATATTCTTCGTGAACACCGTAAGTCAAATGCATTGATTCTTCTTTGATCTTCCTTATTCATTGTCCAGCTTTTGCACGCATATGGAGGCAATTGAAAATACCATGGCTTCCGTCAGGCATAACTTAGTAAGCAAAGTGACATCTTTGCTTTTTACTCTTTAAAAAAGTCTTTTGCAGCAGATTTGCCCAATGCAATGCGTTGTTTGATTTCTTGACTGCTGCTTCCATGGGCATTGATTGTGGATCCAAGTAAAATGAAATCCTTGACAACTTGATGTTGCTTATTGGTCCAGCTGTGAGGACTTTTGTTTTCTTTCTATTGAGGTGTAACCCCTACTGAAGGCTGTGGTCTTTGATCTTCATCAGTAAGTGCTTCAAGTCCTCTTCACTTTCAGCAAGCAATGTTGTGTCATCTGCATGTTGCAGGTTGTTAATGAGTCTTCCTTCAATACAGCAATGTTGGTGTAATTTAAAGAAATAAGGAAATTAGAATTAGGAACTACAGTTGGTCTCAGAGTAATGTGGAGAGGAATATTGTGATTATAAATATGGCACATCTGGGGTGAGGGAGGGATAGCAGGTGAAAATCACTTCTGGCAGTTGGAAATTCAGGATGAGTTAACATAAGCTGACATATTTTTTAGTGTGGCCAGAGATGCCTGTAACTCAGTGTTTTTCATTGTGTAAAGTTCCAAATAAGCTATGTAATTTTTAGCTGCCCTAAGTCGGTTCCAACTCTTGACAACCTTATGTATAACAGAATGAAATGTAGCCCACCAGCCCTACACAGTCTGCCAGCACTATATAGGAAAATATTCAGTTGCAATCCATAAAGTTTTCACTGGCTAATTTTCAGAAGTAGATTGCCAGACCTTTCTTCCTAGCCTGTCTTAGACTGAAGCTCTACTGAAAACTGCCCACCATAGATGACCCTGCTAGAATCTGAAATGCTGGTGCCATAGCTTTCAGCATCATAACAACATGCAAGCCACCACCGTATGACAAACTGACAGAATTGACAGATGGGTGGTAGAAACTATATAATGGACATCATACTTATTTGGTGTGCCACTAGGACATATATTTTAATACCCCAGTTCTAACAACTTAAATTAGAACTTTTTAATGCCGCATGTATCTCCTCTCAGGATAACAGATTGGTCAAGAAATAGATCACAATTTATAAAGGTGCTGTGTGTAATGGCCAAACACCGAGCCTCTTACTGCTTGTGAGTTTAGGACAATGTGATTTGTGCCATTCTGTTGCAGAAAATCTCAGACTAGGTCATCAGAGTCTAGAAAGCACAGGCCATGCTACTCTCTCAGGCACTCCCAAATGCACACTGAAAGCCTGGGGTGGGGAGCTGTCTTCTGTTAGATTTATCTTCTATGAATCATCACACATTTGTCTCATCTTGCTATTTAAGAAGGCACTGCCGTTATTTTTCCCAGATGCTGGCACAGAACACAACCGAACAAAACCTTTTTTTTTTTTTTCGGTATCTACGTTTTCCCAAAGCTCCCTGGCCAGATTTTCCATCTGCTTTCTCCCTCAGAGGAGCCCTTGTGGCACGGTGGTTAAAGTGCTTGACTGCTAAATGAAAGGTCGGCGGTTTGAACTGCTTCTGTAAAGATTCTCCTTCAACCAGTTTTCTAAAGACACATTATTAGCTACAGGGAAAGAAATTAAATTTATTGATCATCATCCTAGTGTGTTTCACATGTAGTTGCAGCTATTTTCCTTAAGTTATTTTATTCATTTCTGTAAACAATAAAACAGAAAAAATTTTTGAAAAAATGAGATTTAGCAACCTGCCCAGGATCACTTGCTAGCTAATGGAAGAGGGATTTGGGGAGAATGTGTGGGAAAGGGATATTTTCTTAGGAACTGTGCAGAACCAGGGAGTGCAAAGCAGCAGTAAGTTGACAATTGACCCTGAGATTTCACTAACCATCTCCATTTCTCTGATCTTCAAGACTTTTTCCGTTCAGCATCAATAAGTCAAGTTTGGGGACTAGGAACTAGAGCCAACGTAGATTTCAAGATTGAAGGCAGTTTGCCATTGTTGCCCACCCACTATTTTGTTCAGAAGCTCTTTTCCAATACCCTTGGTTTTCTTGTACTTTCTTGTTGCCTCCTGGATTCCCCTGTCCCCACTTTTGTGCCGTACTACAGCTCACCTTCCTGAGTCATTGCCCTGACCGGACTTCAACTTATATCCATTCTTCCCACAAGCAAAGTGTACCTATGGTATCTCAATCTATATATACAGAGTTGGTCTCAACTAGACGCTAAATAAGCTATTAAGTTATTAATAGCTATGAGACCTAATATAGTTGCCAAGGGAAAACCTGGTGATTCTTATAAATTCTTGAGTCTGTACTTGTGATATTTGTCAGTAAGAATTAGTGCACTGCTCAACTAAGATAGAAAAGACATAGCAGTAAAATTGTCAAAGAATATTCCTTTCTGAATACCATATTGTAAAGTAAATAAATATGTATATATTTTTATTTTACAAGTTGTTAACATTTATCTTATTTTTATAAGTCACAATATGTCCATATGGCAAGGGGAAGTCTTCATTAGAATTTTTAGTGCGGATCCATGTATGAACTTTAGGAGGTTTGAGAACTCTTTGAAAAATTATTTGGTATGTGTGTTTGTGTGTACATTTTTGTAAGAAGAGAGTATACTTTCATCATACTTTCAAAGAAGGCTATAAGTACCTGCCTCTCCCACCAAAAAAGTAAAGATCCACAGGACTAATGTTAAAGTAACATAGTCAGCCAGATTTAGATGCTTCATGTAGTCACTAAATTAGGCAGTATCTACTTATAACCCTATTTCTTCTATGGGCTTCCCTAGGCTGTTTTCACTAAAGTTTGCTGGCTCTATCGGTTTTTGCTTATATGTTTGTTGGCTACAGTTAAGATGTTAAGTTTCCCATTTCGCACATTTCTGCTATTTACTGGAACATGCTATATTTTATATATTTACAAACCATGCTCACCTACTTCCACAAAGACTTTTAAATAGTTTATATGAAAATAGAGGAACCCTGGTGGTATAGTGGTTAAGTGCTTGGCTGCTAACTGAAAGGTCAGTGGTTTGCACCTACCAGCCACTCCACAGGAAAACGATGTGGTAGTCTTCTTCCGTAAAGATTTGCAGCCTTAGAAACCCTATGGGGAAGTTCTACTCTGTCCTATAAGGCAGCTATGAGTTGGAATTGACTCAGCGGCAGTGGGTTTGGTTTGGTTTTATTCTGTATGAATACGTACCTTCCCATGTACGTGGATAGTCAAAATAAAGAATGAAAGATATTAGCAATCAGGTAGAAGAAAGAGGGAAAATATCTACCCAGAGCCAGGGCAGAGATGCACACCTGTTATTTTTGAGTTTTTGGCAGCCAAGACAAAACATAAACGTGACCGATTACATAGCTTTCTGCATTTGATAATAAAATGCATATCTGTTTTTCAGAATAGAAACCCTTTCTGGCACTAACACCTGTCAAGAATATTTCCCAGGCCTCCTGCACATTGTTGATACTCCTTTCAACAAGACCTTCAATAGTTTCTGTCCTCTTCCATCCTCTCCCACTCTCCCACATTAACTGACACTCTGATGTGCCAGAATTACATCACCAGTTCTTAGAACAATATTTACTTCCCATAGATGCGTGGACACCACTAAGATTGTTTGTTGATTAGCTCATGTTCCTGATCAAGGAGCACATAGGAGAATTAAAAATCCAATCCTGGTGGGCCAGGGAAAGATTCGAACGGGAAGTGAAATCAAAGCTAATTTCTGAAAGAAGTATGAGATAAGGCAGTGGAAGGGGCATGGCTTCGGGTCGGGACAACCTTCCACAAAGTCCGAGAAGCTACAGAGGGTCTGGCATGTTTCAGGAACTAAACATAAGCTACAGTACAGATACGCAGGGTCCTGGTTATTAAGGTCCATGTATGTGGTGCTAATAAGTTTGAAATTTATTCTAGGAAAAATGAGGAACTCTTAAAACTTGTCATAAGAAAAGTGCCAAGGTTATATTTCTGCTTTGGAAATTCCTCTCTGGCTGTGGGATGGAGAACTGATGTAGAGAAGAGGTCACTTTGGCTGCCCTGCAAATAGATTTTGGTTTACTAGCAGAGTATGGGAATGGAAGAAACAAGACCGAGGGCGAGAAGAGAGTGTTAGAGTAGGCCGTGCGATAAGGGAAGCTTGAATTAATTTGGAGTCCCTGGGTGGCACAAATGCTTAAGACACTCAGCTGCTATCCAAAAGCTTAGAGGTTCAAGTATATCCATAGGTGCCTTGGAAGAAAGGCCTGGCAATCTACTTCTGAAAAATCAGCCACTGAAAACTCTATGAAATATAGTTCTACTCTGACACACATGGGGTCACCATGAGTGGAACTGACTCGATGACGACTGTTAATTATTAAATTAATTTAGAAACAATGGGGAAAGAGACAAGTGGGCAGATTTGAGAAGTAGATTTGGCCCATGTGGTAGATATGGCAATAGGAGGCACAGGAGGTCCAGGATGATTTCCAGGCTGGTGGCCAGGGCACAGAAGCCCTAGAGAAGGAACAGGCTTTGAGATGCATGTTATGGGTGGGGTTCAGTTGAATTTGATGTTCAGCCAGCCACTATAGGATATGCAGGTGTGAAGTCTGAGCAAGAGAGAGTCTTGGGAGTCATCAGCAAGTGAATGTGAAGCTAAACTACATAACACACAGAATATGTTATGCACAGGGGAATGGGGAGGGGATCAAGTTAAATCCCCAGTGAATGTCGAAAGAAATAGTTAGATAAAGGGCAGCCTGAGGATGTGGAAGTACCTAAGACAGCTTTTAAGTAATATCAGTCCCAAGGAATCTTGTGAGCTAATATAACTTGAAATTGGTCACCCAAAAACCTGTTTAGACAGCTTAGTGACTGTCTATATCCATTAAATAAATCCATGCTGTTTCTTATTATTTTACAAGGTTAATTAAATTTAAAACATGAGAATAAAGTACATTTTTAAGGACTTAAAAGTTAATCATTGTTTATTATATTTCTGCCTCACTTAAAGTGGTTGGTTAGTTTTCCTAGCAAGAATATTTTGCTTTTATCTCACACCAAAGAATGGGAAGTTAGTTCTATAAATTCATCCTTACCGAATGGGGTAAGAGTTAACTCTTATTCAAGGTATTGGCCTTTAGCTTTGAGATGAAGGATGAGATTTCAAAACCAAACTCAAATTCTAATAACTAAAAGACTCTACAGTCCGAACTCCAGATGTCTACAATCTGTATGCTGAGCAAATAATCCGAGAAGTTGGACTATATGAAGAAGAACGGGGCATCAAGATTGGAGGAAGACTCATTAACAACCTGTGATATGCAGATGACACAACCTTGCTTGCTGAAAGTGAAGAGGACTTGAAGCACTTACTGATAAAGATCAAAAACTACAGCATTCAGTATGGATTACACCCCAATATAAAGAAAACAAAAATCCTGACAACTGGACCAATAAGCAACATCATGATAAACGGAGAAAACATTGAAGTTGTCAAAGATTTCATTTTACTTAGATCTACAGTCAACACCCAGGGAAGCAGCAGTCAAGAGATCAAATGACACGTTGCATTGGGCAAATCTGCTACAAAAGACTTCTTTAAAGGATTGAAAAGCAAAGGTGTCACTTTGAAGACTAAGGCACACCTGCCCCAAGCCATGGTGTTTTCAATCACCTCATATGCATGTGAAAGCTGGACAGTAAATAAGAAAGACTGAAGAAGAATTGACACTTTTGAATTAGGGTGTTGATGTAGAATAGTGAATATACCAAGGACTGTCAGAACAACAAACAAATCTGTCTTGGAAGAAGTACAACCAGAACGCTCCTTAGAAGTAAGGATGGTGAGACTACGTCTCACATACTCTGGACATGTTATCAGGAGAGATCAGTCCCTGGAGAAGGACATCATACTTGGTAAAGCAGAGGGTCATCGAAAAAAAGAAAGACCCTCAACAAGATGGATTGGCACAGTGGCTGCAACAACGGGCTCAAGCATAACAACGATTGTGAGGATGGTGCAGGACCAGGCAGTGTTTCGTTCTGTTTTACACAGGGTCACTATGAGTCCAAACAGACTCAACAGCACCTGAAAACAGTATTTTGGAATACTAGTTACTTAAAAAAAGGGAGGAGGGGAATCATAGTGCATTTTAGCAAACCAGTAAATACAGGCTTATTTGAAACTGTGAATAATAAAGAAAAGTAGAAAGTTAGAAGTGAGGAGAGGATGAGAAAACTAATACATCAAACGTAATAGCTAACATAGTCAGTACCCAGACATCACACTTGAGCCTGAACACCGGACTAGCCAGGGAAAAATACAAATCACTATACAATTTTCAGTCAAGTTAACTCAAATATAATTTGTAAATGATCCTTACTAAAATGAAGATGATGATTTACAAAATTTGCCGTAATGGTTCTAACTGAAAGGAAATATCAATATCTTGCATTTTAGTATTTTGTTTCTATATTACTCCCAGTAATACAGAAATAAAAGTAGAAAATTAAGCATGAGGAAGGAATGAAAAAGCTAATACACCAGACATAATAGCTAACGTAATGTCAGTCCCCAAACATCATGCTTGGGCCTGAACAAAAATCAAATAACTGTAGAATTTTTCAGCACAATTAACTCAGATATAATTTGTAAATGATTCTTACTAAAATGATGATGATGATTAACAAAATTTACCATAATGGTTCTAACTGAAAGGAAATATCAGTATTAGCTCCATGATGGTTCTATATTTAAAAATGTTCACATTTTTATTTCCTGGATTTAGTAACATTATTTAAAGAAATGTCCAGCATTTTCCAATATTTAAATATTCATTTGTATTTTTAAAAGCTACTGAATAGGCTCTTTCATTGGATTCTTTGATTGATGTTTCTAACTCAGTGGTCACATGGTCATCTTTAATCTAGTGGTAATTACCTTGGGCCCGTCCTCAAATAAGCAGGCTAATGAAAATATAAATACAAGTAATTCAGGGCTTCCAGAAAGGAGTTGGCTTTTTGTCAGGGAGACAGATGAGGAATAAAATCGGTCACCTTGTGTTTTGTCAACATACTTGATGGATACTTGCAAGAGTAAATGGTTATTAATTAAATGTATGCTTCAATGCCTGTAGCTGTAATGGCAATGTTTGTACCTAAAGATTTGTCAAGTTTAGAGGATCTCTCTAATTTATAATAGTTTTCTGTTTTTTGATGATTCTTATATGAATCTCAGCTCTTTGAGGGGAATTCTTTTGTTTTACTTTTTGCCGTTAAGTACTTATGAAATAGTCAAAACACTGCTTTCATACTTTGGAATTATTTAATCTCTTTTTTACTTTAAAATAATTTGTTGTTGTTTGACTGAAAATGGAAATTAGAAATCAATATGCTTATGTTGTTGCGTAAAGCTATGATTGTTGTTGTTAGTTGCTATCAAGTCCCTCCGACTCATGCACAACGGGGTTGAAACATTTGTAATCTATAGGGTTTTCACTGGTTGATTTTCGGAAGTAGACAGCCAGGCTGTTCTTCCCAGTCTGTCTTAGTCTGGAAGCTCCACTGAAACTTGCTCAATATCATAGCAACCAGCAAGCCTTCACCAACAGATGGGTCATGGCTGCACATAAGATGAATTGGCCAGAAATCAAACCCAGGTCTCCCACATGGAAGGCGTGAATTCTACCACTAAACCTGTGGGTGATGTCATCCGCACGTGAGTTCAGCTAGCTCTTATCACTACTGTAACAACCATAAACTCTATTTTTTCCATCCCCATATTTTTTCCTGAAATTGGGATTCATATATACAACAATTCACTAGATACTGCCAATAGAGTATCCCATACAATCTTAAACTTGGTACGTTTCAAACTGAACCTATTCAACTCACTCTTCCTCATTTAACGTCACCAAAATCTCATTATTCACTGAAGTCACAAGTCAGAGGTTATCCTAGAATTTTCTTACAATAGGTCTCCATGTCTTCAGACTGTCTCTTATCCAATCCGTTCAGCACAATGTAAGCAAATACTTCTATCTAATCATAGTATCTGGTTGTGGTTTTTATACAATTACAGATACTGTGTATAAGGCAACTAAAACTGTGCATGCCCTATTGATTAATGTTGAAATCTCTACAATTATGCATATAGCGCAGGAATATTAACAGGTACTTTTTCTTTTAGTACTTACTGTGTGCTCAGTGCTTTACATACGTCATCTAATTTAACCTTCATATTAATTCTTTGAGGTATTTTTCCAGGGGAAGAAACCCAAATCTCAGAGAGGTTAAATAACTTGACCAATGTCACATAGTTAGCTAATGGCTGACATAATATTCAGATCTAGGGATGCATTACTTCAAAGGGTTTGCTTAATTTCCTTGCTATTACCCATTGCATCTCTCTGTAATATAATTTTCATATTTTCTGAGCTGAAAAACAAACCAACTAAACATGACCCCTTCTAACCTGGAGAAACTGACAAGAGTGAGACACAAGAGCTGATCCAAGAAAATGCCAAAAAATACCCTTTTGCAGCTACTTTCACCTACTGCTGTCCTTACAGCATTGCAGCTTTGTGAAAAAGAGTACATAATGAATTTTGCTTTCATTCAAAACCATGAGACGTGGTCTTTACTACTAAATAGCTGCTCTCAAATTCAGGCTGCCTCTCTGCCCACCAGGTGTGTGTCTGTGCATATGAAGTCAGCTAAATTGGGATGCTTTCCAAGGATGCAGAGTCATGGGACAGCAGACCTTATGCAACCTAATATGATTTGATTCAGCATAGGTCAAAATGTTTAGTGCTACAAAAAGTTCAGATTCCAGCTATATATTGCTATTATTTGCTCCACGTAAAAGTCAAAAGGGTAGGGGGGGACGCACAAAGCAGCAATTCCTTCTTCATAGAAAAAAGCTATATTTATCTTTTGAAATACTTGAGACTTATGGAAGTGCATCAAGAAACCTATGTAAAAGCTCTTTGAAATCATATAGCGTAAGTGTAAGGTGTGTTTTTATTGTGAAGAAGGGATTACTGATACAGACAAACTCAATAGTATTCCTCGTTTTCTGACCTAAAATCTGTCTAGATACCCCCCGTGTTGATTGCTCAGAAGCTATCGTTGTGTGTCGTCAAGTTGATTCCGACTCATAGCAACCTTATATGAGGTTGTAGAACTGCCCATAGAGTTTCCTAGGCTACAATGTTTACGGGAGCAGATTGCCAGTTCTTTTCTCCTGCAGAGCTGCTGGTGGGTTTGAACCACCGACCTTTCAGTTAGCAGCCAATCACCTAACCATTGTGCCACTAGGACTCCTTCCCTCAGAAGCCAGAGAGAGCTAAACCTATCAATTTAAGATGCAGGTAGAGTTGGTAATGCTAAAGATTTGAAGTGTACAGCTGATGCTGGAATGGATTTTATGCAAAGGAGATTTTGAAATGACTTTAAGATATGTCATGATTTACTTCAAAATGGTAGTCAGGACGGGATGAGGGAGAAATAGGAAAGACTCTTAGAATCATGTTGAGTGAGGACTGCAACCAGTGTCACAAAACAACATGTGTATAAATTTTTGAATGAGAAATTAACTTGAGCTGTAAACTTTCACCTAAATCACAATAAAAACAAAAATCTAATATGTTTGAGTAGACTGAAGGCAAGAAGTGGAAGGTGGAGAAAATAGAACAAAATATTTGAGAGCAGGACTGCTCAGGAAAATTCACAACGTGGAGCACGTGCCATATCCTGAAGGACCTTCCAGAGAAGTGTATTTGCACTAAATCATCGAGAAACAATTTCTGTTTTTAGCTATTCTCACTAAGGTGAAATTCTTCCCGGTGACTACTTTTAATCTCCAAAGTGGCTGTTTCGGTGTAACTCTATCTTCTAGGGAAGTGTATTTCCTCAAAGAACATTTAAAAAACAGCAAAGATACGTTCAATGTCATAATGTTCAGTGAAAAATATCTGGGTGCAAAATCGTGTGACAGTTTATAGGTAAAAACATTCAACCATATGGACAAATCCCTGGAAGGGAATACAACAAAGTAGTGGAAATACTTGTTTTGTTAGGGTGAAATTATGACTTTCAAAGTGTTTTTCCTTTAATATTGCTATTATTTGTAAATTCAAGAAGATGATTAAAACATCAGCTCATGTTGTCCATATTGATCTATGGTTAATGTCCCTAGCTCAAATGCACGTGCCTGGAATGTTATAGTAATCTCTAATTCGTCCTTCGTTTAACTGTGCACTTGGATACCAGATCTATTTGTGGATTTTATACTTCAACTCCACATATTCATTAGTGTAATTTACTTGATTTGCTCTCCATTTTGCAATTTGCTGATCAGCATACAGCCCTCCGTAAAGCCTTCTTTGATCAACACTAAATAGAAATGATTTCTCCTCCTCTGAGCTCTTGACTTAACTGTAGCTGCCATTTAACCCATGTGTTCATCTTATCGGTCCTTTTAGATTCTAAGCTTCCTGAGGTCATAGATTCTGCTTAACTCTTCTTTGCAACTTGCCAGTGCTTTACACAGTGTAAAGGAAACTCTCGATACAGTTTTGTTGATGGTGATAGAGAGTTATGAAAAAAAAAAAGGGCTCTGTTCACCATAGTTTAAACCCTAAGGAGTATTTCTAGCACTATGCTGTGCTTTCATCTTGCAGGGTAGAAGAATATTCATTATGAAGGAAAGTCAGAATTGAAAATGGTCTAACATTTCAAGGAATTCATTGTAAACTATGCCTCTTAGTAATTTTTTTTCATAAAAATTTTGTTCATATAGTCTATGGATCTGTATAAACAAAGAGTGAATTTTATCATCTGAAATTAGATTCCCTTCAGATGGGCTGGAAGTCTGATGTAGGATTTCTGGTGCTTTGAAACTTTGTGCTTGCTTTAGTCTTCTGTGGAACTGCCTTCCAGTTTTATGTTTTAATAAACTTTATCACAAAAAAAAAAAAGAAAAGAATCATGTTGATACCTGCTTTCCTTAAAAAGTGAGGTTTCTGAGGTTGCTCCCTTGCAGAGTCAGACACCTCCGTCTGACTGTACTCTTCCTGAATCCATGCTCTATATAACACGGACTATGAATCTGGGTTCTGTGGTCAAACCATTTGCACTTGAGTCCCAGCTCTACCACGTATCAATTACATGATTTCATACACATTACACAGTGTCTATTTATTTATCAAACATTCGCCGAGTAATTACCATGGGCCAGACACTGTTTGAAGCTTTTTATAAACACTCTAGCAACCCAAAGAGACAGGCACTGTTATCATCAACAGTTTACAAATGAGGATTTCCCAAGCTAGAGTGTAACAGAGCCAGTAACAGCCTGAGCCAGAAGTCAGACTCAAGCAGTTTGGCTCCAGAATTCCTGCTCTGTACCACGACTTAACTGGCTATGCTGTTGTTGTTAGCTGCTGTGGAATCAGCCCCCCACTCATGGTGACACCATACGTTATAAAATAGAACTGCTAAACTTTAGCAAATAATCACACTTCCTCATGGCTGCAGTGAGGCTCAGTTGAGATAATCCACATAAAACATCTTACATAGTAACAGGAGACTTGGTGGCACAATGTTAAGTGTTAGGCTGCTAACTGAAAGGTCAGCAGTTCAAATACATCAGCCGCTCCTTGGAAACCATATGGGACAGTTCTACTCTGTCCTACAGAGTTGCTATGGGTCAGAATTGACTCAGCAGCAACAGGTCTGGTTTTTGGTTTATAGAAAGGCAGTCACTGGGGTCTGGAATTAGTCTGTTATGTAGAGCTGGTATGTCTGGTAGGCCCTGGGTGTTCAGGGAAACACAACACCAAAGCTTTTTCTAAGAGTGCCCCCAACCCCACCTGCCCCAGCCAATGACACAGGCTGCACACCTGGACTTCTGCTTCAGTTTCCCTGCCTGACATTCCTGTTCCTAATGGGACATGGCCCGGTCCTGACCCAGCTCATTTGGCTGGAGTCCTGACTGGTTTCGCTCCAGGAATCAGGTGTGAACAGTCACAGGTCCTATGTTCTAGGTTTTAATACACTTTGCTTTGACAGATTGACTTGCCCCTGTATGTCCTTGAATAGATTTATATCATTCCAGGTTTAGCTAAGTAAGGCTAGAGGAAAACTCCAGGGTCCCAGACCTGGTTTTGAATATCTGTCTCTTCAGTGTGTTCTCGAGAAAGTCGGTTATCTGCTCTGTGTCTTAGTTTACTCATTTGTAAAAATGGAGTTAAGAATGCTTATTCTCAGAGTAATGTTTATTCTCAGTTAGGATTAAGCATAATATCATATGTGCATGTATCAAGCACCGAGTTTAACCTAAAGTAGATGTTCAACAAATTACCTTTCTCTCTCCTTCTGAAAGGGGTGTGGGGGAGGGAGACAGTTGCCATTGAGTTGACTCCAACTCATAGCAACCCCATATGGGTCAGAATAAAACTGTGCTCCATAATGTTTTCAGTGGCTGATTTTTCAGAAGTAGATTACCAGGTCTTTCTTTCAATGCGCCTTTAGGTGGATTTGAACCTCCAACCTTTTAGTTAGCAGCTGAGTGCATTAACCATTTGCACCATTCAGGGACTCCCTGAAAGGAAAGAGGAGCTCCATATGCCTTAAAATAAAATTTACCCTGGCACTGGACAATGTACAAACTCAGGCTCTCTTGCTGCTGTGGACTTTCACTGCTGAGCTTCTGGTCACATTGGAGGGATTTATCAGAGTTAATGCGGTCATGAATTGTTTACACCATTGTTGAGTACCTAAAGCTACAATAAGCAACAAGATATTGTTTAGAGACTGTTACATGCCATATACTTTTGTTTATCTATGTATACGTGTTCTAAAGTTTATACTTGTACATGCTGTGGCTTGTCTTGTTTTGATAGGATGCATAATTGCTTGTGCTTGGGAATCCTAAGGAACAAAATGTTAAATGTGCTGCTCCTGACAATCTTATTCTTGCTGTGAATGAGTATCCTTCCCACATTTTCCAAAATGGAACAAGAGTGAATTGGAACCTGCCTTTTCAAAGGCACTAGCTAGTATTAAAATATATTCTTACAGCTAAATATTTGAATAGGTTTCAAATGCAGTTTACACCTTGTCCACAGAGCTCCTCCATTGTCTCTTATGTGTTGGGTGAATGGATGGGGAGCAGAGTTCTTAGTGGGTGGGTAGGGGTTCGACTCACACATAAACCCATGTGCATACACATGGACACACACAAGCATGTCTGCAAATAATAGTATAGAAGGGCTGTTTCTCACAAAACACTTGGGCAGTCTAAATCCCTGGAGTTAAGGTATCCACCCTTTAGAAGTTTGGTCTTTAATCATCCTTTTATTTACAAAATACAGTTTCACATTCTCCCTATGGCCTAAATTTCTTTCTGATGTTGAATCACATGAGTAGCCAAGCTACATTAAAATACCCTTACATTTCTAGCTTGTCCAAGGCATAATAATCACATGTACTTTATTATAATAATGTTTTCTAAAGCTCTTTATATAAAAGTAATAAAATAATTGGAAAAGTGTGAAAAATAATGACTATCGGGCAAAGATATTTCTCCTCTTAAAGCATTCCACAATACTAGAGAATACTTCAGATACTGATTTTGAAAGGAAGAAAATTCCAGAACAACAGAATAGCAGATTTAAAATTAGAGTCAAGTAATTTAAAGTAGTTCAGAAGGGTAGAGTTCAAGAGAAAGAGGAATGATGAAATTAGAGAAATGGTGAGGATCATCTGGATTTTGTAAGCCTTGTGAAAGAGTTTGGAGAGCAATGATATGCATCAGTAACTGAAGAGAGAAAAATGTCGAGGACATTTGCACTGAGACCTACTTTGTTAAAGAGTGTGTGGACGTTGATTCATTTCAATCTGGATTGCTGGATTTTGGTCAGGTTTTCATATACAGAGACACTGGTGGCAAAGATAGGTGCATATCTGGACACTTGAGAGCAGCGCTACCCAACAGAGCTTTCTTGTTGTCCAGTGTGGTAGCCACTCATGCCATGTGGCTATTGAGAATTTGAAATATGGCTAGTGCAATGAGAAACTTAAGTCTTCATTTTAGTTAATTTAGATTTAAACAGCCACATGTGGCTAGGGTTTTGGAGAGCACCTCGCTAGAATAGGTCCAAGAGGTCAGGAAGAATTAAATGCAAATGGTAATTCGTTTAGGATACTGAAGGAAAAATAGGGATAGTCTTGTTGGAGATTATATGCTAGAGAATATTAGCAGAATTTCAAAACCCATTTTGCAAATCTAGAGCAACTTCAAGAACATGGCCAACTTCAGAGACTGCAGGACATACCAAATCTGAAGAGTGAATGTAAGTGTCAAAGTCCAGAAGCAAATTCCAGCACAAACAACCAGAGTTAAAGAGTGAGCGTAGTCATGTAGGAGGGTCAGAAACTTTCTTCTGGACTTGATTCATTGGAGCAGAGTTGCTTTAGAAGGTCTAGGATGTAGTTCCCAAGGGATAACCTTAATTGGTTTTACAGGAGAAACCTTCTGAAATAAACATCCTATCATACATAAGAGGAGCCTGGGTGGAGAAAATAGTTGGCAATCAGCTGCTAACCAAAAAGTTGGCAGTTTGAACCTACCCAGTGGCTTTGTAGAAGAAAAGACCTGGTGATCTGCTTCCGTAAAGATTACAACCAACAGAACCCTATGAGACAGTTCTACTCTCTAACACGTGGGATCACCATGAGTCAGGGGGCCAACTCCATGGCAGCTAACAACAACAATCACATATAAAGGGATTAACTAATCAAAAGGAAAAATAAATAAATAAATAAAAGGCACCTTGAAGGTCTTTCTTCTTGTTCATCTAGAATGGCTGGCTGTCCACTGGTCAATATTTCCCACCCCAACCAATACCATAAATAAATGAATGTTAGTCCAGAAAGATGAAGGTTTCCTTTGAAATAAAAACTGGCCCATGTTTCTAGACACCTGTTGTTGTTAGGTCACTCATAGTGACCCCATGTACAACAGAACGAAATGCTGCCCAGTCCTGCGCCATCCTCACAATCATTGTTATGCTTGAGCCCATTGTTGCAGTCACTGTGTCAATCCATCTTGTTGAGTGTCTTCCTCTTTTTCACTGACCCTCTGCTTTACCAAGCATGATGTCCTTCTCCAGGGACCGGTACCTCCTGATAACATGTCCAAAGTACAGAGACGAAGTCTCATCATCCTTGCTTCTAAGAAGTATTCTGACCGTACTTCTTCCAAGACAGATTTGTTTGTTCTTCTGGCAGTCCATAGTATACTCAATATTCTTCACCAACACCATAATTCAAAGATAACAATTCTTCTTCAGTTTTCCTTATTAATGCAGCTTTCCCACGCATATGAGGTGATTGAAAATACCATGGCTTGGGTCAGGTGCACCTTAGTCCTCAAAGTGACGTCTTTGCTTTTCAACACTTTAAAGAGGTCTTTTGCAGCAGATTTGCCCAATGGAATACGTCAGTTGATTTCTTCACTGCTGCTTCCGGGAGCATTGATTGTGGAAAATGAAATCCTTTACAACTTCAATCTTTTCTCTGTTTATTATTATGCCGCTTATTGGTCCAGTTGTAAGGATTTTTGTTTTCTTTACTTTGAGGTGTAATCCATACTGAAACCTGTGATCTTTGATCTTCATCAGTAAGTGCTTCAAATCCTCTTCACTTTTAGCAAGCAATGTTATGTCATCTGCATAATGCAGGTTGTTGATGAGCCTTCCACTAATCCTAATGCCATGTTCTTCTTCATACAGTCCAGCTTCTCAGATTATTTGGTCAGCATAGAGATTGAATAAGTATGGTGGCAGGATATAACCCTGACACACACCTTTCTTAACTTTAACCACGTAGTATCTGCTTGTTCTGTTTGAACGACTGCTTCTTGGTCTAAGTACAGGTTCCTCAAGAGCATAATTAAGTGTTCTGAAATTCCAATTCTTTGCAATATTATCCATAATTTGTTATGATCCACACAGTCGAATGCCTTTGCACAGTCAATAAAACACAAGTAAACATCCTTCTGGTGTTCTCTGTTTTCAGCCAGGATCCATCGGACATCAGCAATGATATCCCTAGTTCCACATCTTCTTCTGAATCCAGCCAGAATTTCTGGCAGTTCCCTGTTGATATACTGTTGCAGCTGCTTTTGAATGATCTTCAGCAAAATTTTACTTGCGTGTGGCATTAATGATGTTGTTTGATAATTTCCACGTTCTTTTGGATCAGCTTTCTTTGAAATGGGCACAAATATGGATCTCTTCCAGTTGGTTGGCCAGGTACACAGCTGTCTTCCAAATTTCTTGGCATAGACAAGTGAGCACTTCCAGTGCTGCATCCGTTTGTTGAAACATCTCAGTTGGTGTTCGGTTAATTCCTGGAGCCTTGTTTTTCGCCAATGCCTTCAGTGCAGCTTGGACCTCTTCTTTCAGTACCATCGATTTTTGATCATATGCTACCTCCTGAAATGGATGAACATCAACCAACTCTTTTCAATACAGTGACTGTATATTCCTTCCATCTTTTTTTGATGCTTCCTGCATCGTTTAATATTTTCCATGTAGAATCCTTCAATATTGCAACTTAAGGCCTGAATTTTTTCTTCAGTTTCAGATTGAGAAATGCCCAATGTGTTCTTCCCTTTCGGTTTTCAAACTCCAGGTCTTTGCACATTTCATTATAATACTTTACTTTGTCTTCTCAAGCTGGCCTTTGAAATCTTCTGTTCAGCCTTTTACTTCATCATTTCTTCCGTTTGCTTTAGCAAGAGCAAGTTTCAGAGTCTCTTCTGACATCCTTTTTGGTCTTTTCTTTCTTTCCAGTCTTTTTAATCACCTGCTATGAATTTGTACTGCTAGCCTCCTGAACAGGAAGAAAATAAATCCACTTGTGGTATTTATGTTACAGCAGACTAAGAAACTGAAACAACACTAGTGTACCTTCCACAGGAAAACATGTGGGCTAGAAGAGGTAGAGGTTGGTTGGGCTGCACTGATAAAGAAAAGGCAAAGAATACCACTAGTCACAGAGTACCACCTTGGTATTTACAGCTGCCCGTGGTTATATCACTCTCTCTTCACAGCAACCCCTTCACTCATCACAGAATTATTTCTTTAACATCTGCAATGTGCCAGACACTGGGCTTGGTAGATACAGGGATGGACAAAAATGACCCTTTCTCTGCCCCCTATAGGACTCATATTCGAGAACAGATAACAAAGAAGAAAACAGACAAACAAATTACAATTTAGGTTAAAAACCATGAAGAAAACAAATAGGAGCCAAGGTAGCAAGTAAAAGGGGGACCTACTACACATAGGAAGATCAAGAAATACTGCTCTCAGAAAGTATTTAAGCTAATATCCAAAGGAAGAAATAGAGTGATCCATACAGAAAATAAGGAAAAGAGTGGAACATCATTTATAAAGGCACTGAGGTAGGAAAGATTCTTATGCCTGAATTGTAATGGACGGGTTATGGGGCAAGAGGGAAAGTGCGAAAACCATCAAAAGGCTCTTGGCAGCAAGGTCATGAAAGCTCCATAGACACATCCAAACTCCCTGAGGGACCGAATTGCTGGGCTGAGGGCTGTGGGGACCATGGTCTCGGGGAGCATCTAGCTCAATTGGCATAACATATTTTATAAAGAAAATGCTCTACTTTCTACTTTGGTGAGTAGCATCTGGGGTCTTAAAAGCCTGTGAGTGGCCATCTAAGATTCTCCACTGGTCTCATCCCTTCAGGAACAAGGAAGAATGAAGAAAACTAAATATACAAGGGAAATATTAGTCCAAAGGACTAATGAACCTCAACTACCACGGCCTCCACCAGACTAAGTCCAGTACAACTAGATGGTGCCCAGCTACCACCACTGACTGCTCTGACAGGGATCACAATAGAGGGTCCGGGACAGAGCTGGAGAGAAATGTAGAACAAAATTCTAACTCACAACAAAAGACCAGACTTACTGGTCTGACAGAGACTGGAGAAACCCCAAAAGTATGGCCCCCGGACACGCTTTTAGCTCAGTACTGAAGTCACTCCTGAGGTTCACCCTCCAGCCAAAGATTAGACAGGCCCATAAAACAAAATGAGACTAAAGGGACACACCAGCCCAGGGGCAAGGATAGAAGGTGGAGGGGAAAGGAAAGCTAGTAATAGGGAACCCAAGGTCGAGAAGGGAGAGTGTTGACATGTCATGGGATTGTTAACCAGTGACATAAAACTGTATGTGTACTAACTGATTAATGAGATGCTTGTTTCTTCTGGAAACCCTCATCTAAAGTACAATAAATAAATAAAAAAAGAGGCTCTTGGCAGCTGTCTAGCAGAGAGATAAGGTTCACCTTAATTGGATGGCATACCGAAGATGTAGAGCCCTGGTGGTGCCGTGGTTAAGAGCTACGGCTGCTAACCAGAAGGTTGGCAGTTTGAATCTACCAGCTGTTTTTTGGAACTCCATGGGGCAGTTCTACTCTGTCCTATAGGGTCGCTATGAGTTGAAATCAACTCGATGACAACGGGGACTGAAGATGAAGTGAACAGACAGTAATAAGATATATCTTGGATGTAGAGACAATAGTACTTGCCACATTTACATAATAAGATCTCCATATTACAGATGAGAAATAGACTGCAAGATTAAGAAATTAACTGAAGTCTTATAATAAGTAACTTCAGGATGGGGTTGTGGGTCCTATCTTCCTTAAAACTCTTTCCACTGTATCACACTCTTTAGGTTTTATTAATTCAAGGTCGATGTAGATTTTATAGAGTCCAAAGGAGGAAGTTTTTGCCAGTCTTATGATTTGATATTAGAGTATGTTTTAATAACCTGGAAAGCTTACAGATTTTTTGATCACAAATCCATAACCTCATTCATCTGATTGGTACCAAATTCTACAGGCACTCCTTTTGTGCACAAAAAGTCAGAATACACTTGCATTTCTTCTGGAGATATGCTGAGTTATCACCATGTACAAAGAAAACTTTCCATGAACTAAAGCAACTGTCTGCAGGAATTCTGAACCATATGCTGTTCTTGCCATAAGTCTACACTGGGCTTTTTACTAACACATTAAGTAATGCAAGCGACCAATCTATTTTTTCCACTTTGCTAAAAATATATCTCTATCTGCCCATATTTAAAATCATCCTGGTTGCTGATAATCTCCCACTCCCCAAGAAAGCCAACACATAGAAAGGTTTAAGATAAGCAGGCTTAGAGTCAGGCTGAGCCTCAAAGAAACTTCTTTTTAAACTAAGTACTTCTGCAGTTAATTTTTATTGTATCTTTGCTGTTGAGGTTCTGGTCTATATATTAGTGTTATTCTCTAGTCTTTCCATTTCTCCTCTTTCTCAGCACATGGCAGAAGTATATTTCCTTACCCTCTTCAAGCTGGCATGCCATATTACTTGCTCTGGAGGTATTTATAAACTGAGATGCAATTCTCCCCTTCCCCCTGCTGCAGGGTCTAGGGATACTTGAAACCTCCTTTAGCCTGAGTCTCTGAATAAGGTTGATGTTGAACAGAGTCCCCACCTGATCTCAACAGACATGTTATATAAGTGCAAAATAATGTTTATTGTTTAAAGAGACTAAGATTTTGGGGTTTTGTTGTTTTTGTTGATGATGATGATGCTATATAACCTAGTCTTCCTGACTGGTATAAGTTTCTTCTTATTCTTCATGATTTTATGCCTTGAAAAGACTTATTTCCAAGTTAGGAAAGTATGACAGACTGTGTAGTCAGCAGAAAGTGAGGAGGTTTTAGATTCAAGTGGACCTGGTTTTAATCCAGGCTTTGCACCTTACTAGCTCTATGAGCTTCCATTTTCTAAGGTGTAAAAGAGAAATAGTAACATGTATTTGCTATGACATTTTAATAAGCACATATATAAAGTGCTTAAAGGATGCCAAATCATAGATGATGATCAATGAAAATAGCTATTTTTGTGAGCGGTAATGGTAAATAGGAAGAAAAGCCTAGCAATCTACTTTCAAAAATCAGCCAAAACAAATCTCATGGATCACAACGGTCCAGTCCAAAACCGATCATGGGGATAGTGCAGGACAAGGCTACTTTTTGTTTCACTGTGCATGGAGTCTCCAAGAGTTGGAAGCCAACTCAACAGCAGGTAAAAACGGCAACAAATGGTAACTAGGCTATAAATCTAGAAGAAAATGTCCATGTAGTCAGGGCTGAGTCTGAAGAGATTGCAGATACTCGTTCACTCTCTCGTTTCCTCTGTCTTCTCTCCCTACTAGCCTCTTCCTAGTCCTAAGCACAACTTTCCAACTCCTTTTGTGTACTCTGATGCTTTCTTTGCCTTTGTCCCACTCCTCTGCCTCAAACTACGTCCAAAAAATATAGAGAAATCATTTATTACGGTACCTGTAGTTTAACAGGAATCAAACTTTAGTTAAAGAAATAAAGCTCCAACAGTATTTTAGGTGTTCGGTGAAGGAGGGAAATAGGATACCTTTCATCTGATTCCAGAATGACAAAGAAAATTTGTCCATCGTGTTAGTTTTACTTAGCTGAATTGGTCTCCTGGGTCAGTTTTTAGAGAATTAATGAGTCTCTCTAGAGTCCATTGGAAAGAGTACCGCGACAGATTGGCAGAGACTCCCATGGACCCAAGGAGCCCTGGTGGTACAGTGGTTAAGCACTTGGCTGCTAACCAAAAGGTCAGAGACTCAAACCCACTAGTCCCTCCAAGGGAGAAAAATGTGGCAGTCTGCTTGTATAAAGATTACAGCCTTGGTAACTCTATGGAGCAGTTCTGCTCGGTGCTGTAGGGTCACTATGAGTTGGAATTGGAACTGGCAGTACAAATGCTGTGTATTTGTACTACTCTTGAAACTTTACAGAGAGCCTTTGCATATTATTCTCATTTAAAGTCTCACAGTAATCCTGTGAGGGACATTAATCTTTGTTACAGATGATGAAACTGAGCTTATAGCACTTAAATCATTTACCCCAATTCACATAGTGGTAGGTGGAAAAGCAGACATCCCAACTAGTTTTTCTGATTTCAAATTCAATACCCTTTCTCCTCTTCACTGTAACATAGTTTTCTCTGCCTATAGAGACACAAATGCTACAATGTCTCTTGGCTTCAACAGGTTTTTGTTATCATGGAGTACAGATATTCCTTTTTAGATACGTAGGTGAGAATGTGAAATTCAGTTTTTTATATCAAACAACTAAAAAAAAGGGGGGGGGGGAGAGCAAAGATCCAAGGGTAAAAAGATAAACTATAAATATACTTTTGAAAAGGAAATTAAGGTGAATAATCCTGTATAGTCATGTGTTCTGGTTAAATATAAAACTCACAGTTTCAGAGAGTTTTTATCTCTATCTGCGTGAAAGAAGAGAGAAGAAAACGTAGAAGGATGCTAAGTTTTTATATCCTGTCATTTCTTTAAGAAGCTATCGTTGTTTTCTTGTGGCTAATATAATTGCTCACGTCTTATATATTCACAGTAGATTTTAAACATTGACAGCATCTTGAAAAGTACAGTGAAAATGCTGGATTTGTAGTTAGGCAAATCTGAGTCTGAATTCTAATTTCACTATCTAAAGCTCTATGACTTTGGGTAAGTAAGTTAATTAAGTAAGCCCACTTTAGAGACGAGTCTCAAGTTTCTCTGCAATAGAATTTTACAGTAACAGTCTCAGAAAGTTGTGAATATTGATATGACACTGGACATAAAGCATCTGTATATTGTATTTTTTAAAATGTTGCTTCCTTTTCCCTCTTGCATTATATTGATTCACACTGTTGTAAAGATAACCTGATTCCTATTCCCACGTAATGTACAATCAAGTGGACTTCATTCACTTAATAAATATTGGAAGGAAGGAAGGAAGGGAGGAGGAAGGGAGGGGGAGAAGGGGGAAAGAAGGAAGGAAGGAAAAGCTCTACTAAACAAAGTAGTGCTGAAATCTAGTGGAGTCACTTTTCCTCCCCTGAATGATCTGACATTGTTCTGTCAGCAGAGATTAGAAAGATTTGGAGTTGTCCTGCCCCTGTTCTCATTCCCCAGTAATCTTTTAATAACATTTCTGATAATATCCCTAGAAATTGGTCATTAGTTCCCAAAACAGAACCTCCTGCTTGAAAGACTTTTAGCTCTGTTCAATTTTATCATTTATTCAAGGGTGTAATTGTGACAGAAATGTTTCAGGGCCACTAATCTGATCACCTTGCACTATTATACATTTTTTTTCAAACAGCCAACCAGATATCCGATGTAAACCTGAGAAAGAAAGGTGTTTCCCAACACCCAGTCTGGGATAGCCCTGAGCTGGACTTTTGCTGTTCATGCCACCTCGAGTGGCTATTTCCGTCCTCACTAGGAAGGAGAACCTCTCCAGGTTCGGGCAGCTATCTTCACATGAGGAAGGGTTACTTCCTTATATAGTTTCAGAGTCTGAATGAAATGTGAAATTTTTAAAGGACATGATGAGTGTTAATTTGGTCATACTAATACAAAAGAATAAATAAAACCATCGCCATCAAGTAGACTCTGACTCATAGCGACCCTATAGAACAGAGTAGAACTGCCCCGTAGGGTTTCCAAGACTGTAATTTTTACGGAAGCAGACTGCTACATGTTCATTCCGTAGAGCCACTGATGGGTTCAAACCACTGATCTTTCAGTTACCAAACAAGTGCTTAACCATACAGTCCTTTCTATTTCCTACTATAATTACTGTGTAGAGAGATACCGCAAGTAAGACACCCATCATAATTGGAATCCCTGGGTGGCACAGAAGGTTAAGAGCTTGGCTACTTACTGAAAGGTTGGCAGTTTAAATCCATCCAGAGTCATCTCAGAAGAAAGACTTGGTAATCTATTTCTGAGAAACAAGCCATTGAAGACTCTTTGGAGCACAGTTCTACTCTGACACACATGGGGTCACTATGAATCAGAATTAACTCAACAGCAACTGGTTTGGTTTTTGGAATTGGGTTTTACCATGGAGCCATTTCTAGAAAGTGGTGTGTTCATCTGTGTACCAGATTAGTAACAGCTGAATGTTGAGAAAAATCTCCCACCATGACTAAGAAAACACAACGAGAAGTGTTGATATAAAAAATACTTTAGAAATATGCTGAAAGTTTCATTTATTTTTCCAAAAACAATTGCATCACTTCCCAGAAACATAAGTACTGATCTTTTCAACCACTATTTTTCCTTTCCTTTAAAAGGGGGTATTTACATAAATAACAGTAATGAAATGAAAAAATATAGTCAAAGGAATTTTACTGGCACAATCTAAAAGTCAGGGTCAGAATAAGAATATGTGCATTAGAAACAAACACTGAGAAATGTTCTGTGTGATCATGAATAGTCTATAGAGGCCTCCAAAGTATAATATGAATTGGTGCCAATGGTTAAACCTTGAAATCAAGGACAAGGAAAGACAGTTGACCCTCAACCTGAGATGAGACTTTTAATAGTGAACAAATGGAGATTTAACTGCTTGTTAATGTTTTTCAAAGATTTGTCTGTATACAGGCACACGATTGTAAATAAAAGTCTCCCAAATAAGCCAGTCTGACTCAAGAAGTCACTAACTGGACCACCATCACCCTCTATGCTCAGTAATAGCATCATACACCTGTTTGAATCTGCCTTTTTGGAAGGGCTTTGTAAATCCTAATTATCCTCTTTTAAATGGGTGACATCTGGTTTACCTTCAAAATTCTATTCTGAGCATAGGTGATCTGATTTGGAAATGACCAGGGAAGAAATCTGCCAGTTTAAAGCAGTGCAATCAATCTGAGTTGATAAACTAAGTACAGGATTCCTATAACCTCTCACCCCCTCCACATAAGTACAGCAATTTGACTTTAGTCTAATTTGTTTATTTAAAATCTGATGCAGACAATACAAATATATTTTCCCTCTACTCACTTTATGAATTTTTTACTGTTTATTTACTTACAGGAAAAACTTCTAGATATTTCAGGGTCAGAAATATGACCACTTCTGAATTGTCGTTCTTAATTGTAGCGAGTTCAATCCATAAACCAATGAAATCCAAGAAGCAACGTCATGGTAGACCTTTGGGGTGGGGAGGAGAGTTTAAATTTGGCTTCCTCCCTAAATCAACAAACGCTTCCTCACAGCAGTACCAGTCAGTAGTTTTATTGGCAGGGGTGGAATTAACAGTAAGCAAGGTACACATGGGCTTACAGTAAGTAAGGTACAAATGGGCTTAATTGTGTTTACTTACTAATCTGTAGTACACAATTTCACATGTATTTGCTGTGGTGAAAAACAGATGAAATTGTGCACTGCAGATTAGTAAGTAAGCCCGTGTGTATCTTCCTCATTGGGCAATCCATCGCTGCCATTGGCTGATTAGTGATTCCCTTTTTATCTCTGCCCCTGTACACTAAACATGAATATTTGCGTATTAGCAGTGATCCTAGGAGTTAACCTTCAAAATTATAGCCCCTTTAAAATAGACAATATGTTTACATATGGCCTTGGCCTTCCCAGAGATGAAAAAGATGGGCCTTATTAAAGAGAGTGAGACAATTTGTCATCTGCTTAAACTTTCTTTTAAAATAATTTTGTAGCAGCTCTCTGGGTACATACTAACAAGGAAAAACAATCTGATGGAAATGTGAGCCTCAACCATAAGTAGTTAGAACCCTAGCCAACGGGGCATTCAACCAATGTCTTTAAAGTAAGAGCTAAGCAATAGGAGGATTTCAAGCAAGAAAATAAAGAACTGAGTGCCTTTGCTATTGGAAAGGAGAGGAATGGCCCTGGTCAGTTGAGAATTTAAAAGGGATCCACAAAATCAAATTGCTCCTTAGAAAATAGAAAATTTGGCTATGGTGTCAGAGAGGAGCAGAGGACCAGCAGTCAGGACCTGTATTTAAGTCATACCTGTCCTAGACATCAGAGAATTTGGCCTAGGAGATCTTTCTAATTTGCAGCTGTACTTGCAACTTACAGCCTCTGGGCCACATTTGTCAAATGTATTTCTCAAAATTTAGTGTGCATGAGAAACACCTGAAGGGCTTCTAAAATCGATTGTTGGGTTCTACCTGCAGAGTTTCTGATTCAGTAGGTCTGGAGTGGGGCCCGAGAATTTGCATTTCTCACAAGTCCCAGATGATGATGATGTTGGCTGCCTGGTAAGCACACTTTGAGAATCATTTGACTAAATCAACGTTTGTCAGACCTACCTGGTGAGAAGAATCACCTTGAAGGAGTTTATTTAAAAAAATACAAAATCCTAGGCCCCCATGCAGGAAACCCTGGTGGTGTAGTGGTTAAGTGCTACGGTTGCATAACCAAAAGATCGGCCAGCTTCCACCAGGAGAAGCTTGGAAACTCTATGGAGCAGTCCTGCTCTGTCCTATAGGGTCTCTATGAGTCAGAATCGACTCAACAGCAACGGGTTTGTTTGTTTTTTTTAGGCCCCATGCCAGACTTATTTACTCACAGTGTCCAGTGAAGAGGCTGGGTTTTTCTATTCTAACAAGTGCTTGGTGATTAATACGATTAGGCAAGTGTGGGAAACATTGCACCAAATCTCCATGAGTTCCTTTTTAGCAGCAAATGGTGGCACAGTGGTTAAGTACTCGGCTGCTAACCAAAAGGTCAGCGGTTTGAACCCACCAGCTGCTCCATGAGAGACAGATGTGGCAGTCTGTTTCTGTAAAGATTTATAGCCTTTGAAACCCTACGGGGCAGTTCTACTCTGTCCTATAGGGTTGCTATGAGTTGGAATCAACTCAGTGGCAATGGGTTTGCTTTGGTTTTATTGGTCATTCTTCCATGAGGTACAATGTGTTGCCTGGTGGAAACCCCAGGTTCTCCTCAGCATGACTCCTTACAGCCAATAAACAAGAGGCCGAGGTGGGAGATCAGAAAGGCGCCTTTATTTCACAGGCCAAGGAAAGGAGGCTGTCAGGGCTGCTGCCTACAAGACTGCTCATGAGCAGCTTGGTGGAGCGGGCTTTTACAGAGAGCAGACAAGAAAATCTAAATTCATCATGAATATTCAGGACTGACCTTCATGCAAGAGCTCAGAACTTGGTAATGACTACGCATTTTCTCTAGACAAGGGCTTGATCCCTGGGATGGAAGAAGAGGTCGATTTTCCTTCCTTAGCATGTTAAGTCTCCACCCAGAGGCGAGGTGCTTGTATGTATTTTGCACTAAATGAGCTAATAGGTCACTTAAAGTGTTAAGATGGCATAGAAAACCTGCTAAAACTGCTTGTGGCCAGCTATGGCTGTTCTGTGGTTGTCTTGTCAAGGACAATTTCTAGCCTGTTCTATAGTTACCTTGTCAAGGACAATTTCAGAAGAATGTGCAGCCCATTCTGCTGTGTAGGAGGAAAAGCCAGAGCAGGTGTTTCTTAGAAAGGCTGAGCCCTGAGGCTGCCAGTCTCAAATGGGTTTTGCAATATGGCTGTGTAGTTGTGTGATGGGTTAAGAACAGCACAACCACTGGGTTCTGTAACCCTAATCTCCTAGCCCTATAGGCCAACTATAGAACCCTGCTCCTCCTTTTCATGAACAGGTGCCCTGGGAGACAGTCTAGAGACCACCCTGAAACATACCCGGCCATATACCCTTCCCTGTCATCTCTCACTGCTCTTCAAAATCCCTTTCCTGCCTTCTTACCCCACAACCCATATCTTGCTTTGCGTATTAATGGAGGCTGTAGCCTCAGGTCATCTTCTCTTCAAAGTACTTAGCTCTAGGAGTTTCATTTCAAAACCATCTTCTCATTTTTGGTAGGAATACCCTTGCGGGCACCTGCAGAGAAAATTCCATTGGTTCAGCAACTGGCTGATGGCTGTTCAAATTAGACTCTTTAAATTAAAGAATGGCTGGAGATTTGCAAACAGCTTGTAGTAAGATTGCCTAGGTCCTATTATGCTCATATGCTGCTTTGGTATGTGCATATTTTCTATCTCTCAGATCAAATTCCAGCCACATACTCAACTTTGAGACATCCCGTAAATAGTCTTTCACCTCCAGGGATTTGTAGTCATTTTAATGTAAAGGCTTTATGCCAAGAAACTTACACACATTATCTCTAATCTTTACAGCAACCCTCAAGGTAGGTGTTACTTACTCTGTTTTGCAGATAAGGAATCTGAGGCTACGTGAGATTAAATATAGAACTTTCAAGGTCGCACAACCACAAAACATCAGTCAGGATTCAAGCCCAGGACTGGCTGACTTCACAGCATGAGTTTTGTCTACTACACTACACTATTCTGCATTTGAAGAAATGCTAGAAGAAGCTGGAGACAAGCATGGCAATTCGTTATTGTTCCTTGAATTTCCAAGATTGTGCTTAAATTTCTACCGTGTAGAATGAGGTTGTGACACTTTTTCTCAGTTTTGTCTGTTACCTCCATAGAATCTCTTTCTACTTCAACTATAAGTATAAAGCTAGTTCTGTGACTGGACAGACAACCCTTGGATGGTTATTCAGAAAATGTGGCTAATAGTCTGCTTTAAGTAACATAAAGATGGTTTGGGCTTTGAATTATCTTGAATTATTGCCTTTTAGTCAAACTCTCATAGTTGATTATAGATTGCATACAATCAACTATGAGAGTCTGAGCAAAAGGCAATAATTTCTTTCAGGTCTTTCTTTCAATGGCAAGGAGTCATGCCATATATCATGACAGAAATGGCAGGCACAGAGGTGAAAAAGCATAATCCCTGTCTTATGTAGCAAAGAAGGTGGCCAAATAAACAAATTAGAGCACAGTGAGATGTTTGATTAAGAAAGGTTTCCTGGAGGAACTTGTACTTGAGCTGAAGCATGAAAGATGAGTTGCAGTGGTTGTTGTTGTAAGCTATAGTCAGGTCAGACCCCGACTCATGGCAGCCCCATGCATAACTGAATGATACACTCTCCAGTCCTGTACCATCCCCATGTTCAGTTGCAGATCAGACCTTTGTGATCCACGGGGTTTTCATTGGCTAATTTTCAGAAGTAGTTTGTCAGGCCTTTCTTTCTAGTCCATCTTAGTCTGGAAATTTAAAAAACAAAACAAAACAAACCACTGCCTTCGAGTCAATTCTGACTCACAGTGACCCCATATGATTTCCAAGGCTGTAAGTCACTACAGAAGCAGACTGCCACATCTTTCTCCTGTGGAGCTGCTAGTGGTTTCGAACTGCCAACTTTGCCATTAGCTTTAACCACTACACCACCAGGGCTCCTTCTTTTTAGTCTGGAAGTGCCACTGAAACCTGTTCAGCATCATAGCAACACACACGCCTCCACTGATGGATGGATGGTGAATTGCGGTTAGCCATGTAGAAAAGTGGGGAAAGGAGCTTTCAACGTAGAAGGAAGGGCATGTGGAAAACACAAAAGTATGAGATGCAGTGGTCATTGGTGGAAAATAAGGTAGATGTGGGAGAGGAGACCACAAGCAAGTCAGAGGCCAGATCGTGGAAACCCCTGTGGACTAAGTTAGGTTGTTTTAACTTTATCCTGACAGCCACAGGAAAATATTAAATATTTTAAGAAGGGAAATAACACGAGCAACTTTCATTTTATAAAAAAAAGAGAATCACTCTTGTGACAGGTGTAGAGGATGGACTGGAGGGCCTGAGACCAGAAGCAGGACAACTGTTATGGAGATAATTCAGAATGATAGAGGCCTAGATTTAGATCATGCAGTGAAGCTGGAGGGACAGATCTGAGTAATACTTGTAAAGTTAGTAGAACTTAAAAGACGGATAGACATACAAAAAGAAGATTAATGCAATCTTTTTTATTTTTTCCTTTTTGTCCAAATTCTTTATAAGAATATATTTCCTGGACTTCCAGACAACATGGCACTATAGTCAGAAGCACCATACTGTCCCTCCACAGCAAAGATCAGAAAAACTAAGTTAGAGTCACACATCAATCCTGAAACCCTAAGTATCAAATGAAGAGATAAAGAACTCAGCCAAGCACCGAACTGAATAAGAAGCTGACCAAGAACAGAGTGCGAGGAGAGATATGTGCAGAGGTCCCCTATCAGCTACTGCAGCATGGATCCACCATCTTGGACTATTGGAGATCAGCAAACAGGAGGTACAAAAAAGCAGCTTCACGGAGCTTCCAGCAGGAGACAGAACGACCGGTAACCCACGATATAGACTTTCCCACCCACTACCCTTCTTCACCCCCACTCAGCCTCCTCTGCTTCCTGCAGCCACGGTCTATTGGCCGGGAAGCACAAGCTTCCCCCCAGTGTTGCTTGGATTCCACCTGCCCGCACTGGCAAGCTCCCTGAGTGCCATCTGTTGGCTGCTGGTGTTGCTTTTTTCCACTTCTTTGGATTGCTCCCTTACTTCTCACAACCTCCCCCTCCTTTCTCTCAAATACCTGGCTCGTGTGCCATCTTTGCTTCTTCCTGAAAGGCTGCGAGACACTGATCAACTGTGAGACTGCTTCCCAGCCCGTGCCACCATGCTGGTGGGACACCCATGGCTTTTTTGTTTGTTTGCTCTGATATGACTTGTTCGTTTGTTTTCTTTTTATTTTCTCTGCTTGGGAGCCCCTTCTAGTCTGGCAGTACCACGTGGCTTGGAAGCTAGTCTCTTACTCTGCACAGATGCACAGGGACATCCCTGGGGGCATTTCTTTTTTCTTGCTTTTTTTTTTTTTCTTTGTTTGTTTTTGTTTTTTTTTTAATTTTTTTGTTTAGCTTTCATCTCTCTCTTATTCATTTTTAGTCTTTCTTCATTTCCAGTTTCTTGCTTTATTCATTTTTCCCCCTTTATCTTTTCTTTTTTTTTAATTTTCATTTTTCCCCATTTGTCAGTCTCTCATCTCTCCACTCCAATAGCAAGATCACTTAGCACTCTTTTTTGTTTGTGTGTATGTCTTTGGCTCCTGCTCCTCTCTCCTCTCTCTCATCTTTCCTATACCCATCGTAGCTCCACATATCACAATCTACCCCCTCCTTCCTGCCTACACATACCATGCACTGAACATCACACTCCCAAGCAGCACAGGCATGACCTACTGGAACCTGCCCTGCACTGATTCCTGGTCCGCACTTTTAGCCCTGGTATGTGCCACAAACAAACCATCACAGCAACTCCCCTTCATCTGGACCTGCCCTGCTGTACCATACCTGAGTGACTGACCCTGCCCATTGGAGAAGGAGGTGAAAAGTATCATCCCCACACATGTGCAAACAACAAAGAATGCACAGTCCACCTGCTCAGACATAACCAAATAAAACAAAAAAGCAGGATGAAACAAACAAATCTACAATCAATAAATGAGGAAAATAACCACTGAACACCCTGAAGACAGCAGACAATATCAAATCATTTACAAAAACCGGACAGGATGGTTCCAGTAGGCATCCAAAATGAACTATCAGATGACTTTCTGGTAGAAGAAAAGGAACTACAACTACCTGATAGGGAATCCAAATCTCTAATATTCAGAATTATCCAAGAGTTGAAGCAAAAAACAGACAAAAATGAGGAAAAAATAGACAAATTCATGGAAAATACAGACCAAAAAAATGAAAGAATTCAAGAAAATAATACAGGAACAAAATGCTAAAATAAATTCACAACTAGAAATCATACAAAAACAACAATTAGAAGTCCAAAAGATAAACAACAAGATTTCAGAAATGGACAGTGTCATAGAAGCACTGAGGAGCAGGTTTGAAATGATGGAAGATAGGATCAGTGAAATTGAAGACAAACACTTGGCTACAACTCTGTTTGAGGAAAAATCAGAAAAAAGAATGAAGAAAAATGAAGAAACTTTGAGAATTATGTGGGATACAATCAAAAGCAAAAATCTGCGAGTGATCGGAGTTCCAGAACAGGGGGAGAAAACAGAAAACAGAGAGGATCATTGAAGAATTGCTGACAGAAAACTTCTCCAATATCATGAAAGGTGAAAAGCTGACCATCCAAGAAGCTCAACGAACCCCACATAGGATAGACCCCAAAAGAATATCACCAAGGCATATCATAATCACACTCACTAAAACCAAAGACAAACAAAGAATCCTGAGAGCAGCTCAACAAAAACAAAAAGTCACATACAGAGGAGAAACAATAAGACTAAGCTCAGATTATTGGGCAGAAACCATGCAGGCAAGAAGGCAATGGGATGGCATATATAAAATCTTGAAAGAAAAAAATTGCCAGGCAAGAATAATATATCCTACAAAACTCTTGTTCAAAAATGATGGTGAAATTAAGTCACTTCCAGATAAACAGAAATTAAGGGACTATGTAAAAAACAAACCAAACTTATGAGAATTATTAGAGTCCTTTGATCTGAGAACAGGCTGAATATAGGACACAGGAGTGTACTAGTCAGATATCAACCCAGAAAATGAACTCTTAAAGACTATGCAAAACCAAAAGAATTACAAAAGGAAACCAGAGAGGTTAATCTGTAAATGACAACAACATCAGAACAATAAAAGAGGGAATAAACAGTGTAGGTATAGATCTTCTAATGGAGAGGAAGTCAAGCAATACCAAGTAATAATGAATTTGTTCAAATCTAGGAAGGTAAGGGTAAATTTCAAGGTAACCACAAAGAAAGTTAACAAACGTACTCATCAAAATGAAGAAAAACATAAAGTCTCAGTAAAAGCAAAACCTACAGAAACAAAAGAAATGAAAAAAAAAATCCACAAACTAAAGGAACTCAGCACAAGAAAGTAAGAGGAACAAAGAAAACGTCAGCACCACAAAGAAAAAAAGCACTGCAAAATGCAATCCCACTCCTAGGAATGTATCCTAGATAAATAAGAGCTGTCACACAAATAGACATATGCACACCCATATTCATTGAAGCACTGTTCACAATAGCAAAAAAGGGGAAACAACCTAGATGGCCATCAACAGATGAATGGATAAACAAACTATGGTCCATACACACAATGGAGTACTATGCAACGAGAAAGAGCAAAAATGAATCTGTGAAGCATCTCATAACATGGATGAAACTGGAGGACATTATGCTGAGTGAAATAAATCAATCACAAAAGGACAAATATTGTATGAGACCTCTACTGTATAAATCATGTAGAAGTTTACTCACAAAAAGAAACAATCTTTGTTGGTTATGAGAGATGGGCAGGGGACTAAATATATAAGTGGCAACTTTGATGAAGGGTAAGACAGTACCCATTACTGGGAAAGCCAGTGCAACTTGTACAAGGAAAGGTCATGGAAGCTCCACAGACACATCTGAACTCCCTGAGGGACTGAATTGCTGGGAGGAGGGCTGGGGGACCACGGTCTTGGGGAACATCTAGCTCAACTGGCATAACACAGTTTATAAAGGCAATGTTCTACATTCTACCTTGGTGAATAGCATCTGGGATCTTAAAAGCCTATGAGCAGCCATATAAGATACTCCACTGGTCTCACCCCTTCCAGAGTAAGGGAGAATGAAGAGAACAAGACACAAGGAAAAGATTAGTCCAAAGGACTAATGGACCACAGCTACCTCGGCCTCCACCAGACTGAGTCCAGTACAGCTAGATGGTGCCCAGCTACCACCACTGACTGCTCTGACCGGGATCACAATAGAGGGTCTTGGACAGAGCTGGAAAAGGATGTAGAACAGAATTCTGACTCACGAAAAAAAAAAAAAAAACCTGATTTACTGGCCTGACAGACTGGAGAAACCCCGAGAGTGTGGCCCCAGGACGCCCTTTTAGCTCAGTGATGAAACCCCTCCTGAAGTTCACTGTTCAGCCAGGGATTGGACAGCCTCATAAAACAAAACAGGACTAATGAGGCACAGCAGTCCAGGGGCAAGGACTAGAAGGCAGGAGGGGACAGGAAAGCTGATGATAGGGAGCCCAAGGTTGAGAACTGACAGTGTTGACATGTCATGGGGATGTTAACCATTGTCACAGGGCAATATGTGTACTGTTTAATGAGAAACTATTTGTTCTCCAAACCTTCATCTAAGGTACAAAAAAAAAAAAAAGAATTATCTATGTGAGATCAAATCGACAATAGCAACTCGGAAGGTTTGATGGGAAGCCTAGGTGACAGTGAGTTGAAGATAATCTGATGGAATAATTTGGAAAAGGACGGTGAGAATAGCACAACCGGAAGAATGTAATCAGTGTCACTGAATTGTACATGTAGAAACTTTTGTAATGGTGTATCTTTGGCTATGTATATTTTCACCAAAAAAAAAAGGTCCTCCAAGGTCGAGAAGGGAGAGTGTTGACGTGTCGTGGGGCTGTTAACCAATGCCATAAAACAATATGTGTACTGACTGTTTAATGAGAAACTATCTGTTCTGTAAACCTTCATCTAAAGTACAATAAAATAAAATAAAACAACCTGAAAAAAAAGGATATATTTCCTACCTTTTCCACATACCCTTTATATTTTCTTAGTGTGATACTTACTTAACTTTGCTTGAATATGTATTTCTTATTCTTTACCACTAGCAGCAGCAGCATCTCCCCCCACCCCCAACCACCACCACAACAATCAGCAAGTTATTTATGGAGCACTATTTCTAAGTGATACTTTTTCTAGTCAAATAACAAATCTACTTCCCACTCCATTTTATTCTTGCATTTTTATTGGTGCACTTTGTTCAGCTTTATCCACTATTTTTAATGGTATTATATCTTTTTAGTATGTATATTCTACAGCTCTTCCTGTGCCATATTAATTCAGTACTTATTTCTCAATGTAAGTCTTCATGTTTTTCATGTATACCTGCAATTTTTATTTTTGATTATTTCCTCAAAGTAATGCAGCACAAATACTTCTTGTCTAGTTCCAAGGCATTTAAAGGGATTTAGCATTTTAGTTATAAGTTAAATTAATAAGCAATCTGATTAAAAACCATGGTCACCAATCACCAACTTTCATTTTCATTAAATCAACTACAGAGTACTGTTCATTTACTAAGGCTCTGGTGCACTTATTTCCAAAGAGAAAACACTATACTTTGCTGAAAGAAGTAAAAAAATGCGTATTTTCTACTGTCCTCATTACCCCCAGTTCATTCTACAGCCTACTTATCTGCAATATCTTCATTTGTCTCTAGGTGTAGACTTTAAATCCAGCTTCTATGCCAAGGTAAGAAGTGACATAGCTAGCTAAAAGATAACTTGTTTTATATACAGGCTTATATTTATCTCATTTATTTTCTTTTCTAAGAGCAGTCATTCCATATTCAACAAATATTTACGGAATTTTTCTGTAAGAAGCTTGAAGAAGATTCCCTTGTACTGCTTTCGTTTCAAGACAGGAAAAATGGCACAATATGAAAGTGGAAAAGTAAATACAGAACCAACATCAACAAAATGCCACCCTTGCCCATAGTATGGTACCACCAAGTTGTCTTAAGCATCACTTACATATATTGCAGTCTGGTCACAAACAGTGTCCATCAAATTTTTAATGAGCAGCTGCCATATGCCTGGCACTGTATTGGGCTCTGTAGGTACAATAGATACGTAAAACATGGGTCCTCCCCACAAGAAACTTATCATGTGATTGAGTATTCAAACAAAAAAACTACAAAAACTCTTTAAAATACATACTGTACAAAATATTTTTATATAAAAAGGCATTTCAGGTCATGAAAACAAAATAAAGCCTTGGAACATGAATGAAACAAACACTTGTATTCATGGAATGAGCCTAGAGATATTTTGAACAAACTTCAGTAAAAGCCTGGATTAATGAAAAATGTGAACACAAATATTTTTGAAGAGAGCAATTAAACCCTTAAGTATTCATAGTAACTAAAAGTACATCAAGCAAGAGATACTTTATATTCATCCTTAAGGTACCTGCATAATTGCAACTATCTTAACAACGGGTTTCTTTTAAATGTGCTGCTAACTACTGAGGATATGGGAGGAAAAAACTATTCTTTTAAGTAGTTTATATGGTTTCCTTATGCCAATCCTTAAATTATTATTAATTTAATTTTTATAGTGGTTTTTGTAGACAACATAAAGTCAAACTAATTCAGCTCATTCTGAATGTTCATATATTTCATGGACCAAAGTAAACAACTATAAGACATATATTCACATACACACAAAAGATAATAAGTCTAATTTTCTCCTCCCTCCCTGGGAGAATTCGGATAAATATAGCTTCTGATGGAAGCTCAATCTTCTAAATCTAATATTCCCTGTTTCCTCACCTAGCCACACTCTAAGATCTCAGCATGCCTCTTCACATTACCTTTAAGGAAGATCGAAGAAGAATTGACACCTTTGAGTTGTGGTGTTGACAAAAAATACTGAATATGCCATGGACTGCCAGAAGAACAGACAGATCAGTCTTGGAATAAGTACA
Organism: Dugong dugon; assembly: GCA_030035585.1. NCBI lineage: Eukaryota > Metazoa > Chordata > Mammalia > Sirenia > Dugongidae > Dugong > Dugong dugon. The sequence continues at coordinate 100,605,599 of CM057462.1, forward strand.
GCCAGAATGTTCCTTAGAAGCAAGGATGACAAAACTTTGTCTCACATACTTTAGTCATGTTATCAGGAGGGACCATTTCCTAGAGAAGGACATCATGCTTGGTAAAGTAGAGGGTCAGTGAAAAAGAGGAAGACCCTCAAGGAGACGTACTGACACAGCGGCTGCACCAATGAGCTTAAGCATAGCAACGATCATGAGGATGGCGCAGGACTGTGTAGTGTTTCATTCTGTTGTGCACAGGAACTCTGTGAGTTGGAACCGATGGCACCTAAAAACAACAACAAACTTCTCTTGGGAGAAGCACAGCTGTTTTTGTTCTGGTCTTTGTTGCTATTGTTATTTTGTTTTGTTTTGTTCTGTTTCACACTGGGTTGCAGCAGTGCGGAATGAAAGCACTGGCACTGCTACAGGGTGGAGGTGGAAGTAATCAGGAGCTCATTTCTTCCAGTGCAAAAACCATAGATCTAAAAATTACACATAATATGTACAATCAGGAGCCAGGTCTATACAGCCCATTGATGAAGCATATTAATGTTATATTAGCATTTCATAGGTACCCTATAGAACTGTACAGTACTGATTATAATTATAATAATGCTGTGGATTAAGCACCATTTCTCCGTACATGTAACATTTTTTGACAGAGTTCCTAAAGGATTTATTTTGTTTTGAGGTTTAGTTCTATGCTTATTATAACCTCATTATAATCTCCTTGCATAATGTTGCGAAACTGTGTTTACTGAAGATAATAAAGAAAATGAAGATGAAGGTACTTGCTAACAATCAGTAAGTCTGTTATGGAATCATGATCCAGAATATCTGAGTCCATATATAATATAACTTTTTTATTTTCAATGAATTTGGTATGCATTGGATACCTTTCTTTGGATTAAAAGCCCCTACATCAAAACTTCCTACATCAGATTTCAAACTCATTGGAAAAAACCATCCCTAATTGTTTGACAAACTTCTTTGCCAAATATTCATTATTTTTCAAACATTTTCTATTATTTCATACTTTCACATGAAGAAGTTTAATAAACATGTTTACTAAACTATATGTGATTATTCTGCCTGGATGTGTTGTTGTTGTTAGGTACCATAAAGTCAATTCCAACTCATAGCAACTCTATGTACAACACAACAGAACACTGCCTGGACCTGCACCATCCTCACAATCATTGTTATACCTGAGTCTATTGTTGCAGCCACTGTGTCAACCCATCTCCTCTTTTTCACTGACCCTTTACCAAGCATGATGTCCTTCTCCAGGGACTGGTCCCTCCTGATAACATGTCCAAAATATGTGAGATACAGTCTCACCATCCTTGCTTCTAAGGAGCATTCTGTCTATACTTCTTCCAAGACGGGTTTGTTCGTTCTTTTGGCAGTCCATGGTATATTCAATATTCTTTGCCAATACCACAATTCAAAGACCTCAATTCTTCTTCCATCTTCCTTGCTTATCATCCAGCTTTCATATGCATATGAGGCTATCGAAAACATCATGGCTTGGGTCAAGCACACCTTAGTCTTCAAGGTGATGTTTTTGCTTTTTAACACTTTAAAGAGGTCTTTTGCAGCAGATTTTCCCAATGCAATATGTCATTCGATTTCTTGACTGCTGCTTCCATGTGCATTGACTGTAGAGCCAAGTAAAATGAAATCCTTGACAACTTCAATCTTTTCTCCTTATTGGTCCCTGCCTGGATGTAGACATTTTAAACCAGGAAAGCTTTAACAAGAAATTTCCCAAATTGAATAACAACATGGAAACAAAGAACTTTCTATTACATGCATTTAAGTTTAAAACTACCAATCTTGTATATAAATATTACCTGTGCTGAGAATCTATCAAGTAACTAGCATCTCCACTTTATAGATTAATTAATAGAGACTCAATGAGATTGATTAACTTTCTCAAGGTCAACAGAGCTGATAAGTAGCAGAGCCAGGATTTAAATCCAAGTTGGACTGATTCCAAATCCCATGCTTCTATTACAACCTCACTCCATCTTATAAAGGGAATCTCATTGTAACTAATCTTACATCTCACTATGCTGGAGGACGAACTATAAATCTGGAATCAAAACACTTCAACTTGAATCTGAATTCTTACTTCCATTGACCATGTGACATCAGACAAGTCTTCTGTAACATTTACCTACTTTTGTAAAAATAAAATAATAAATAGTTGATACTTAGACAACCAGATAGATGGATGATGGCTAGACGGGTGTAACAGGAGCATGGGCATGTCTCTGCCAGTGGCAAATACTGTGTGTTCAATAAAAGTTTGTTGAATTTAAAGCTGGGTAAAGAAATTGTATATAGCACCAGCTTTATGCTAGTTACTTTAAGGACAATTTTAAATACAGGTTCAAAAAGTAATTGTAACTAATTTGGAATGTATAACTAATTTACAACTGGTTCAACTATTTCAATAGACTTAAATATTGGTTTACTCTAATTAATGGAAATCACATTGGAGTCACAGTAATGGGTTCCCATGGCAAAAATACGGATACCATATTTTATCTTTTCCCAAGATGTCCCTGTAGGATGACAACATGATCCTTAATACAGTGCCTAGGAGAATACACTCAATAAATACATGTTAAATTGAGGGGGAAGAGGAACAGATGGAGTGAGGAAGGGAGGGAAACAAAGGCAAGAGGAGGAAATGTTGGTTGAATTTATAAGCAGGTAAGGGCATAGTAGCTAAAAGATATCAGATGAGTCCAAGTATTTTAAAGAAGTCCACAGTTTTTATTTCAATAAGGACAAAATACAGTCCTATATTTCATAGAAACATAATAAAATCTGATATTCTATACACATGTCACATCAATTTTGCTTTTTTGTAAGCTGCCCAAGAAGATAGTTTAAGAAATTCTGAATTGATAGTGATGAGTCCGAGGGCTGTACCTAGATTCTTCATTGCTCTAACTGAACAGTAATCATGTGGCCTTGTTACTGTTTTTATGATACTTCAAGGGTGCCCTTAGGTGCATCTCCTTTCAGTCTTCAAAGGCAAAAATATAACAATTATGCAGATTCCTAGTAAATGACACATAACCAGAATTAAGACTTAGGGACTTTGAGTTCTAAGCTTAGGTCAGAGGAACACAACATCGCCAAAGCATTAGTCACATATATATATATAGTACAAATATCCTTTGTCACGGTACCTTCCTGCCTTAATGTCTATCTCATTAAATTCAGGTTCTATTAATTGATTTCTTGCTCTCAATTTGTTGACTTTTCCCTGTCAAATAGTCATCTATTGTTCAAACTCATATTGTAAAACTGTAACTACCATAAAATGTAAAGATGTTTACATTGACTAAGATTCAGGTGAAGATTTGAAAGTGAGGGGAAAACATCTGGAACACAGGTTTTTTGTTTTGTTTTTTCTCACGTTTTCCATCACCATCATCTATGAAATCCTGCCTAACTTCTTGAATACATATTCTAAGTCTAGTCAAACAAGCCAATTCAATACTCAGAGGCATGGATCATAATTGTAAGCCTGGTGTCAGTAGGTATTGCTGGTGAAAAAATAAAATAAAAAACAGGATGAAAATGAAGAAACAATCCAGATCAAAATATAAAAATTCTCCTTCTCTGGTGAGAAGAAATACGCAAACTCAGGGAGGCAGGAATTGCAATTAAAAGTCCAACTCCGTTCTTCCATTATCTGTTAGAATAGAGAAAGAAAGATGTAATAAGCATGGATAGGGAGGTTTTTTAATTATTATTATTTTATGTATGGTATGAGAAATAAGAGATTCATAAGAAATATATATGCCTCAGACATTCAAAACATTCTTGTCTGAAGTAATTACATGTGTGTTTCATAAATCAAAGCGATTTAAAGACTCTAGATTTTGGATCACTTAATTAAGCCCCTGGATCATTTAATTATGCTAAGTATATACTTTTTTCTAAGTAATTTCTTTACTTTCAGGGTTTGTAATCCAGAAGAATTATCAAATCATGAAGCTATATCAGTTGTAAGCACATTGAATTGTCAAATGCTCTCTCCATTAAAAAAAGTCCTGATCAATGTATAATTATAGCCTAAAAAGAAAAGTGGAAGCGTGCAAATTGAAAGAGCCACAAAATATAATTTTTCTCTTATCAAATCAACATTTTTTTTTTTTAAAGATAATACATAGTGCTGGTTAGGGTGAAGTAAAACAGATACCCTCACACATTGCTGATAAAATTTTAAATCAGCAGAATTCTTTTGAAAGCACTCTGATTATATCCATCTTTAAAGAACACTAAAAAATGTACCTATAATGTATTTCTTAAAGTCTATTTATGGTTTTAAAAAGTTACAAATATGAAAAAAAACTATAAATTTCAGTCCTTGGGTGATGGTATAGTACTGTTCATCTTGGTGTCAAATTCAAATACAGATTATGGTTAAATAAACCACAGCATATCTTTTTGATAGACTAATACATAAATATTAAAATCACATTTAATTTTGAGAAGTGCTTATTTTATGTTAAGTAAAATAAAAATAAGATTCAAAATGCATATATAATATTATTACAAGTAGGTAAAACAAAAATAAATAAAACGTGTCAGGGGACAAACAAAAAGAAATATACCAAAATGGTGACGGGTTTTTCTTGAGTGGTGGGACTGAAGGTAAGCTGCTTGTTTTTTCTAATTTTCTTTATTTTGCAAAGTTTCTATATCTATCATCTCTTATTTTTATAATGGGGAAAAATATAATGAGGTTTACTTTCGAAAATAAAAGAAAGGAGCGGAGTGAGCCTACCAGTAGCAAGATGGGAACTGGGTATCTCCTTTCTTTCCCCGTCATTTGTTTCCAGGAGAATCTGTGTTAATAGCACAACAATACCTGGTACATATGCATTAAATGCAAATACTGGGGGAAAGGATATAGATTGTAAAGGTGAGCTGACTATAAATTTTGTTGGTTTTGTGATTTTAAAACTGTTTTCAAGGTTGAATCTACTTGTTCTTTTCCTTTAGACATAGTTACCTGCTATATCTATATTGAAAAACACTTTCAGATCTTCCCCTGAAAAACAGAGGTCGTTATCTTTACCTCAACCGTGGGAGAATGGATGACCAAAGAAACTGAACAGCTTGAATGTCCACATTCATAATAACAACTTGTTATTGTACCCTACATTGCCTAAAGAATGAAATAAAACAAGAATGCTGATTTTCCATTAAAATGAAAAGTTCATCTTTCTGGAAAGCCAAGTGTGCTGTCTTTGAGAAAATAAGCTTCTCACATTCTCTCTTAAAAAGAAATAAATAGATGCACAGTGTGATACCCAGAAGACTTTTCATTCAATTAACTCTACAGTCACTTGCAGAAATAGTGAGAAGAGGTATTTGAGGGAGGAAACTGAAGCTCCAAATTCAGTATGGTCAATTACGAATCATGTTCGGCATTATATGCTGCTTTCTAGAGTGTTCATTGAAATACATCTTTTATATAAAATAGATCTCGTCAAAATGGCAACCAAGATCATACTAATCATACAGTGAACACACAGAATTCTGATGTTTAATGACTACAGAAGTGGCTTAGGCTTAAAATAATCCCAGAGAGTGTTCCTACTGTGAAAAATGTGACATGCAGTTTCTTTCACAGCATGAGAGTTGATCAGTCACAAGATCAGACTAGAGTCGATCTCAGAAAGGAAATTTAACTGAAGTTTAAAAAAACAACAACGGCTGCTGTAAAGAATCTGTTGTTGTTTGCCTTCTAGTCAATTCCCCCTCACAGTGACCCTATAGGACGAGTAGAACTGCTCCATAGGGTTCCTAGGCCCTAATGTTTACCAGAACATCTCCAGAGGAGTGGCTGGGTGTGTTTGAACGCCAATTTTTCTGTTACCAGAGGAGCGTTTTAACTATTGCGCCACCAGGGCGCCTTTTAAAGAATCTAGTCTTCCTTGATCAGCTGTTTCTGTCTAATTTGCATTTTAATTTCTTAGAGATATTTGCCTGGGTAGCATGAACTCAGATCAGAACAGAGAGATGGAAGAGGGCTGTGGCTGGAATCTAGGCAGCTTTTAAGTCTCACCTTGCCAAATAGTCACTGCACATCAAAGTTGAGGAACACTGGTGGGGCAAGGAAGTGGAGCTGGATGCATAGTTGTTTGTATGGTGCCTGATCTGTGAACAGACAGAGAGTTTGAGTGGAAAGAATTATTGATTATGACTCGTTATGGCAGATGACATTTCCTTGAATATTTTAAGAAAAAACCATAACCAAAACCTGCACATCAACTCACATTTAATATGATCAAAAAATGTTTTAGATATTATCTTCCCAAGGCTATCTCATTCCTGCCTCCATGCTTTGGTTCCCACTCTTCTTGCCTCTTACAATTCCACACAAATATTACTTGAGAGCAGAGACCATGTCTGATAAATCCTTAGAGCAATTATCACAACACATAAGTACTGAATAAAAACTCATTGACTTCAAATAATTGGTGTAGGCAAATCTAATTCTGTCCCTTCTGGACTTCCCATTGCTCTTAGGGTGAAGACCAGACTTCTTAACATGGCCTCAAAGACCCTGTTTGATCTATCCTCTGGCTACAGCTCCATCTCCATTTCAAACCTTTTGCCCTTTTGATTTTTTGTGCTCAGGCTACACTGGCCATCTCTGAATATCCTAACAATGCCATCCTCCTTCCGGCCTCAGGGCCTTTGCACTTGCAGTTTCCTCTTCCTAGAGTGCTCTTCGTCCCCTCATCACCTGACTAAGTCCTAATCATCTTTCAGGTCTCAACTTGGACAAACACTTCCTCAGAGAATATCCTGCTGATTAGGACTGAACCCCTGGTATGGCACCTACTATTGCTGTTTTCAGGCACTAGTTATAGTTTGTAACTGATAGTTATTTATGGTATTATTGGTTTAATATTCATCATTATCTCTAGGCTACAAACTTCATGAGAGCAGGAACCAGGCCTAGTCTTGCTTGCTTGTATCTCCAGGAGCTACCACAGTGCCTGGCAATGAGTGTGTGTGCCATGAATGAATGATACTGTGTAATTGAACCTGAGGCCCACCTCTCAATAAAAATCAAAAACCAAACCCATTGCTGTCAAGTTGATTCTGACTCATACATAGAGACCCTATAAGATCTCCAAATCATAGCCTAAATCCTTTGGATACAACTGAAACTACTGAGAAAATATTTTGTCACAGCTGAAAAGTATTTTTTATACATTTCTCAGTAACTTTTTAGAAGAAAAAGCAGAATGAAATGAAATTATTATGAGGATTGTTACAAGAAAAAGTAGAAAGAAGTAAAATTCAGTGTTCCTTGGTCAGTTTTTTTTTTTTTTTTTTAACTGGTTTCCTAGAGTCCTTTTTTCTCAAAAAATTTAGTTCAGATCATCTTAAACAACATGCCCATCTCAAGAGGCATGCTATTACATAAAATGTCTAGACAGAAGTTCTTGGCTGTGTTAAGCAAATGGATGATTTTAGTTTTAGGAAGGCAGTGTTATTTGGAGTACCTGAAATAACATGTCACTGCAGCAAAAATTACACTTTGACCAGTATCTATTCCAGAGCAAAGAGGAAGAGTTTAGTGGCTGCCTTAGTTTTCTAGTGCTGTTACAACAAAGTGGATAGCTTCCACAAATGGATGGCTTTAACAAACAGAAATTTATTCTCTTATAGTTTAGGAGGCTGGAAATCTGAATTCAGGGCACCAGCTCCTGGGGAAGACTTTCTCTCCCTGTTGGCTCTGGCGGAAGGTCCTTGACATCAATCTTCTCCTGGTCTAGGAGCATCTCAGCACAGAGACCCCAGGTCCAAAGGATGCACTCCACTCTCAGTGCTTCTTTCTTGGTGACATGAGGTCCCTCTCCTCTCTGCTTGCTTCTCTCTTTTATATCTCAGAAGAGACTGATTCAAAATACAACCTAATCCTGTAGATTATGTCCTGCCTTATTAACATAACTGCCTCTAATCCCGCCTCATTACCATTATAGAGGTTAGGATTTACAACACATAGGATTATCAGATCACAAAATGGAGGACAATTACACAATACTGGGAATCATGGTCTAGCCAAGTCGACACATGCTTGGGGAGGACATAATTCAATCAATCCATAACAGTGACACTTTTAATAGAATTAGTATGACTCTGGAAGAGGGGTCAGACTTGGAGTGGGAAAGAAAATAGGTTTTCCTATTTATTCTGTGAAACTTTCAAAGATCCCTTTGTAGTCCTGTATGAGAAGACACTTCTTATTTTCAAAGAACAATCTAATTAGGACTGATTCCTGCTCAAGCTGACCACAGGTTTCTTTTCTTTCTATTCTGCTCACTTAAGTTCTTGTTTAAAGACCTGCTTTAACTAAGGTAGTAAATACACTTGGGGTTGCATTATTTGTTGGGTTAACATTAGTAGCAGATATAACTGTAGGAATTTGGATATCACATCCCTGTCCAATGTCAAATAGCAGAAAAAGAAGGAACTAAAGAAATGAGGCATTTCTTCAGTCAAGAGGTGGGAGTTCTGGAGCGTGATATGCTTCCCTATTCATTGTCTAAACTTACTCCCCTTCTGGGCCCTTTTCCTTTAAGGGTACTCTTCACTATCTACTCCACCATTCCCATTAGGAGCCCATGCTTCATTCTCACACCTAATTTCTACAATTTACTCTGACCCTGCAATCAGTGGATCATCAATTTTATGTTGTCAGTTTTCTTTCGTGTTTGCCTCTATTATTTGACCCCTCCACACCAATCTTTGTGCCATTATTCAGAGTCTCACTCTCATTCTTCTTGGCTATTGTATCACTTTGAATTATATGAAATAGCTGTTTGTTTTTTAGGTCAACTGTTTTAGTCATCTAGTGCTGCTATAACAGAAATACCACAAATGGATGACTTTAACAAAGAGAAATTTATTCACTAGCCCGGAAAGAAAGAACTTGGGCATTCAATGAATTTTGTTGTATGAATTCATGAATAATAAATAGCATCTATCTTAGGTTAAGAAGTCCAAATTCAGGGTGCCAGCTCCATGAGAAGATTTCTCTGTCAGCTCTGGGGGAAGGTCCTTGTCATCAGTCTTCCCAGGTAGAGGAGCTTCTCAGCTCAGGGTCCAAAGGACACACTATTCTCCTGGCTCTTGTTCCTTGGTGATAGGAGGTCCCCATATATCTCTGCTCCTGTTTCTCTTTTATATCTCAAAAGAGATTGATTTAAGATACAACCTAATCGTGTAGATTGAGTCCTGCCACATTAACATAACTGCTGCTAATCCCACTTCATTAGCATCACAGAGGTAGGGTTTACAACACATAAGAAAATCACATCAGATGACAAAATGTTGGACAATCACACAATACTGGGAATCATGGCCTAGCCAAGTTGACAGATATTTTTGGGGTACACAATTCAATCCATGACATCAACTATGGTTGGATAGAAGAAATTATTTATGGTTTAACCTAATAATAGCCTTGTGACTATTTCATACTTCTGATCCAAGTCTTTCTTCTCTCTAACTCCTCCTCCATATGGTTTCTAAAGTAAGCCTTAGCAAACCCTTAATGTGTTTGAATATTCTCTATTGCTTACAGGATAAAGTCTGAAGCACCTAAGGCTCACCACTAAGTAGCTCCAACCTACACCTCCAGCTTTATTTCCCACTTCTCTTCTTTATGCAAACCTTGCTCCAATCCACTAAACTGCTCGCTCTTCCTGAAATATGTCAAGGTTCTTTTACCTAATTACTGTTGGGTATGTTATTCCCTCTCTCTAAAATGCCTCTCTCCAGAATTAATTCTACTGATCTTCCAAGACTCAGCCTTTCCATTTATTTGGAAAAGTACCATTCTTTCTTTTATATTTCCACAGCACTTTATAAATAACTCAAGATGTCTCTGTCTCACTATATTGTGCTTATTAGTCTATGTGTCAGTTTCTCACACTCTGGTTCATAGTTGCAGCTCAATAAACGTCTGCTGAAAAAAACAGAATTGTAGGCAAATGACTGGTTCTTCTTCAAAAGCTAACATCATGAGGCCAAGGACTGACCAACTCTTTTACCATACCTGAGAACTCACTAGATATAACTCACTTTATCAGAAGTTGAAGATATGTTCATAATTTTAAAAATTTCCCTTGGCTCCAGAAGTGTACAGTCTCTATATTCCCCACACCACAACTTGAGCATATCTACTTTTCACCTAACTACATATCTGTCTTTTTCACTAGCCTGGAAAGAAAGAACTTAGGAATTCAATGAATTTTGTTGTATGAATTCATGAATAATAAATAGCATCTGTCCTAGGTTAAGTAGTCCCAGAAGCAGACCCTGAGCCAAGAATTTGTGTGTAAGTGATTTGTTAAAGAAGTGTTCCCAGGTGAAACGAGGAAGGGAGTGAGAAAGTAGGACAGGGAAGGAAAAGAAGCCCCGTAGGGGTGAAATTTCAGGTGAAGTCCAGTCTCAGCCTGATCCTTTGGGGAACTCTGTAGTGTAAATTATACTCCAGAATTTGTCCCACCTCTAAACAAGGTATCTGGGCTTTTCTACTCAGCCACTCATCAGTCACTGCTGCTTTTAGGGGGAGATAAAACCCCCAGGCCCTTCCAGCTCTACTCAAGTTTGGGCCTCTGATGGTCACAGGTATGAGCAGTTAGCAGCAAAACAACAGAACCTGGGATGAGGACAAACAGCTGGCATATAGGATCTGCAGGGTTCGAGGCAGGACTCCAGTAATGGCAAATCAAGCTTTGCTGGCAGTGGAGGAGGCTGCCCACAGGTATGGATTGGGGAGCTCTGGGAAGGAACTCTGCTGAAAACTGTCCTCTACATTCCTACTATTGAAATTCTTTTAACTAGAGACAAACCTTTTAAACCAATATTGAGAGGTAAGACTACAAAAGGGAATGGCCCTGAGTAGAAGGGAGAAAATATAGAAATATTTAATAGAACCTACCATGTGTCAGGTGATGCCAGTTTCCTTTATATTTAATTCCATTTAATGCGTAACACCTCCAATACACTGACTTCCACTCACACCAAAATCTGGGCCTTTGCTGAGAGTGCAGAATGGACAGGCACTAAGGAAGCCGTTGAATGGGCCCATCTTAAACACCTCAGCTCTTGCTACCATGATGATCTTTCTTTATGCTGCCTAAGATCTTCCTGTCCCAGATAAGTCCTCTTCCTCTTGTTTCAACTAAGTTTATAGTTCTGCTGTGTTCTTCTCAAAGTACCAAGTAATATATGATAGCCTATCTGCTAGCAAAGCTGCTCTGCTCTGCTCTCTGGTTATGAGAGAGAGCCTAACAATTTCAGTTGAAACTGCTTTATTTACTAAGCCACATTCTTAGTAAAGCTCATGTTACAGGGTATTTTTAAAGAATCCAGTTAATATAGCAAAGACTCTGTGTATGTGTGTGTGTATGTGTGTTGTTGTTTTATTGATCTTCCAATTTTAGTTTGACTCTTGGACAAAATTATTTTCCTGTGGCAATTGTGGTAAAAAGATTTACGTGTGAGTGAGCACTCCACAGGCACCTGAACAAAGCCCAGTTATGTGGTCTACTACCAGGGCTTCTTTGTGGGCCCTGCCCTGTGGCAATTGGTGATTTGCCTGAGGATGCCTGATGCCTGTGGTCTCAGACCCATTCTGACACTGTCTGCTGAGCACTGTGATAGTCTGTAGGCTGAGGGTCCCTCTAGAATGACCCAGCTGCACTGCAGGGCTGTCCCTACTCTTCAGATCATCATTAGCAAGTCCTCTGCTCACCCCACATAAGCTAATTTCTTCCTATCCACTGCCTGATTCTGAACATCCAGAATATAGCAGTCTGTGCTGTTGCCTACAGAATTTCAATGCCTGATTTGTAACACATTATAAAGGCTAGCCAGATTGCTGAAGGTCAGAGAGAAAATGCTTCTCGAATTTCTTCTCTGGCATTACCTCTAATTACCTGTGTCCTTGTTCCAGGTCATCCTGCTCCCGCAGCTATAACCTCCCTCTTCTGTCTCTCTTTTCACTAGCTCCATTTCATTCACCTTCAAATATGCATAGCCTTCCCTATCTTGGGAAACAAAATACACAGAAACACCTGTGTGTGACAGCTTGCCCCTTCCACATCCTGTAAGTGTGGTCCAGTTTTTCACCTCCCTTTACCACCAGATTGTCTAAGTGATATATCTGTGACTCCTATTTTCTCCTTCCTTCAACTTCCTCCTAAACAATACTCCAAAATTATAAAGTGTTTTCCCTCTGTCATGCACTGTTCTAAACACTTTGCAAATTTTAATTTATGTAATTCTTTGTAGTCAGCACTATAATCATCTGCACTTGCTAGATGGGGAAACTGAGGAACAGAGTGGTTAAGCAAATTGCCCAGGATCACCCACAGGTAAGTGGGAGAGCTTGGATTCAAATGCAGGCAGTCTGTTTCCAGAAGTCATGTGCTAACCCTCTTCTATACTGCCTCGTTGCCTCTCAGCATCCCTAAAATTTGGATTCCATCCCCATGCTAGTGAAACTAGTCTCTTACAGATTTTTATTTACCATCATCTCTGGAAATCCTAAGGGACAGTTCAACTCTGTCCTATAGGGTCTCTATGAGTTGGAAATCGACTCGTTGACACACAACAGCAACACCAGGTATTGTAATACCTGGGCTAGATGCACTTCTATTGCAAATTAAGATCCAATATTTACAAACATATCCCTCTCTTTTTATACAAATATAATAAAGCCTCACTGATTTTGAATCAACAAATCACTGTAATAGGTGCTGAACTAAATTTTATATTTTCATAATATATAAAAAGGGAGATAAATGCTCAAATTAAAAAGTAGAACATGTAAAGTTGCAAGGGCACAATATGACCTATCAAGGCAGAAAAATATAAAGATATTATTAGATGTTGAAATTCAAATGCAGAATTCTGATATCAGGGGACTTCTGGGCAACATGGCACTATAGACAGAAGCATCATACCATCCCTCCACAGCAAAGATCTGAAAAACTAAGTCAAACAGAGACAGACGTCAATCCTGAAACCCTAAGCATCAAATGAAGAGATAACTCAGCCAAGCACTGAATGGAATAGGAAACTGACAGAGAACAGAGAGTGAGGAGAGATATATGCAGAGGTCCCCTATCAGCTAACAAAGCATGGATCCACCATCTTGAACTATGTCAGAGATCGGTAAACATGGAATACAGGAAAGCAGCTTCACGGAGCTCCCAGCAGGAGACAGAGCAACTGGTAACCAGCGACATACGCTTTCCCACCCCCTACCCTTCTTCGCCCTCACTTGGCCTCCTCTGCTTCCTGTGGCCACAGTCTCTAGGCTGGGAAGCACTGGCTTCACCCCAGTACCGCCTGGATTCCACTCATCCATACTGGCCGGCTCCCTGAGTGCCATTTGTTGGTTGCTGGTGTTGCTTTTTTCTGCTTCTTTTGGTTTCTTCCGTACCTCTCACCACCTCCCGCTCCTTTGTCTCAAATACCTGGCTCCTTTCGCCATCTTTGCTTCTTTCGGAAAGGCTGTGAAACACCGCTGGACTGTGGAACTGCTTCCCGGCCCATACCACCACGCTGGTGGGATCCTGGGGCTTTTGTTTGTTCATTTGTTTTGATTTGTTTGTTTGGTTTCTTTTTATTTTCTTGGCTTGGGAGCTCCTTCTAGCCAGGCTACTACATGGCTTGGGAGCTACTCCCTCAGTCTGTACAACCATGCAATGGGATCCCCGGGGAGCTTTTCTTTTTTCTTATTTTTTGTTTTGTTTTTGTCTGTTTGTTTTCTTTTCTTGTCTCTCTTTTTCCCTTTCTGTCTTTCTTCATTCCTCAGTTTCTCATCTCTCTATATTTACCTTCTCTCCTTGTCTCCTAAATATCTGGCACTGTGTGACATCTCTACCCCTTCTAGCCAGGCTGTACTTTACAGCCTGGGAACAACTTCCCCAGCCTTGCAACTGCACCAGTGTGATCCCTGGGGGCTTTTCTTTTCTTTTTCTTTTTTTTTCCTTTTTTGTTTTTCTCCATTTCTCAGTCTCTCATCTCTCCATTCCAATGGCAAGCTCCCTTAGTGCTCTTTTTTGTTTGTTTGCTTGTAAGTTTTTGGCTCCTGTTCCTCTCTCCTCTGTCTCCTCTTTCCCATATGCACCATAGCTCCACACATCACAATCTCCCTGCTCCTTCCTGCCTACCTGCACTGGGTACTGAACATCACACCCCAAAGCAGCACAGGCACAGTCTATGGGAACCTGCCCTGCACTGATTCCAGGAACGCCCTGTCAACCCTAGTAGGTGCCACAAACTACCCATCCCAGCAACTCTGCTTCAGCTGGACCTGCACTGCTCTACCATACTTGAGCAACTGACTTTGTCTATTGGAGAAGGGGGATGAAAAGTATTGTGACCACAGATGAGCAAACAACAAAGAATGCACAGCCTGCCTGATCAGACTTAACCAAATAAAACAAAAAAGCAGGACAAAACAAACAAATCTACAATCAATAAACAAGAAAAATAATTACTGGATGTCCTGAAGACAGCAGAAAACATCAAAACATATTAAAGAAGACAGGACACGATGGTTCCAGTAGGGGTCCAAAATAAAACACCAGATGACTCTCCAGTAGAAGAAAAGGCACTACAACTACCTGATAGGAAATTCAAATCTCTAATACTCAGAGCTATCCAACAGTTGAAGAAAAAAGCAGACAAAGAAGAGGAAAAAATAAACACATTGATGGAAAAGGCAGACAAGTTCATGGACAATAAAGACAAAAAAGTGGAATAATTCAGGAAAATAATAAAGGAACAAAATGTTAAAATAAATTCACAACTAGAAATCATACAAAAACAACAATTAGAAATCCAAAGATAAACAACAAGATTTCAGAAATGGACAATGTCATAGAAGGGCTGAGGAGCAGATTTGAAATGGTGGAAGACAGGATCAGCAAAATTGAAGACAAGCACTTGGATACAACTCTGTTTGAGGAAAAATCAGAAAAAACAATGAAGAAACCCTGAGAATTATGTGGAATACAATCAAAAGCAAAAATTTATGAGCGATTGGAGTTCCAGAACAAGGGGAGAAAACAGAAAACACAGAGAGGGTCATCAAAGAACTGCAGACAGAAAACTTCCCCAATATCATGAAAGATTAAAAACTGACCACCCAAGAAGCTCAACAAACCCCATATAGGATAGACCCCAAAAGAAAATCACCAAGGCATATCATAATCACACTTGCTAAAACCAAAGACAAAGAATCCTGAGAGCAGCTCAGGAAAAAGAAAAAGTCACATACAGAGGAGAAACAATACGACTGAGCTTGGATTATTCAGCAGAAACCACACAAGCAAGAAGACAATGGGATGACATATATAAAACCTCAAAAGAAAAAAATTGCCAGTCAAGAATAATATATACTGCAAAACTATTGTTCAAATATGATGGTGAAATTAGGACACTTCCAGATAAACAGAAATTAAGGGACTATGTAAAAACCAAACCAAACTTACAAGAATTAATACTTCGATCTAAGAACAAACAACACCAGACCACAGGCTGAATCTAGGACACAAGATTGTACTAGCCAGATACCAACCTAGGAAATGAACTCTCAAGAACTATCCAACACCAAAAGAATGACATTGGGGAACCAGAAGGGATAATCTGTAAATGACAACAGCAACAGAACAATAAAAGATGGAATAAACGGTGTAGGTATAGAACCTTCTAATGGAGAGGAAGGCAAGACGATGCATAATAATAGACTGCTTCAAACCTAGGAAGATAAAGGTAAATTTCCAGGTAACCACAAAGAAAGTTAACAAAACTACTCATCAAAATAAAGAGGAAAAACATAAAGTCTCAGTAAAAACAAAATCTACAAAAACAAAAGAAATGAAAAAAAAATCCACAAACAAAAGGAATTCAGCACAGGAGGGTAAGAGGAACAAAGAAAACATCAGCACCACAAAAAAAAAAAAAAAAAAAAAAAAAGCACTAAAAAATGACAGCAATAAACTCACCTATCAATAATTACACTAAATATAAATGGCCTAAATGCAACCATAAAGAGACAGAGAGTGACAGAATGGATAAATAAACAGGATCCATAAATATGCTGTCTACAAGAGACACACCTTAGAAACAAAGAGATAAATTTATTAAAATCAAAGGATGGAAAAATATGTATCAAGCAAACAGCTACCAAAAAAGACCAGGAGTGGCAATACTAATCTCAGATAAAATAAACTTTAAAACAAAATCCACCATAAAAGACAAAGAAAGACACTATGTAATGATTAAGGGGAAGATCCATCATGAAGACATAACCATAATAAACACCTACACACCCAGTGACAGGGCTCCAAAACACATAAAATACATAAAACAAACTCTAACGGCACTAAACAGAGAAATTGACAGTTCCACAATAATAGTAGGAGATTTCAACACACCACTGTCTCTAAAGGACAGAATATCTAGAAAGAAACTCAAAAAAGATACAGAAGACCTAAAGGGTACAATCAGCCAACATGACGTCAAAGACATATATAGAATACTCCACCCAACAGCTGCGAAATACACATTCTTTTCCAACACACATTGAATGTTCTCCAGAATAGACCACATCTTAGGCCACAGAGCAACCCTCAAAAAAATCCAAAACATTGAGATAATACATAGTATCCTCTCTGACAATAACATCAGCAGTGTAGAAATTAACAACAGAAACAGAAAGTGAAAAAAAATCAGTTACATGGAAACTGAATAACACCCTGCTTAATAACCATTGGGTAACAGAAGAAATCAGAGTTGGAATCAAAAAATTCCTAGAATCAAACAAGAATGAAAACAAATCATACCAAAACCTTTGGGACATCAAAGGCAGTCCTAAGACCCCAATTTATAGCAATAGACGTGCACATCAAAAAAGAAGTGAGGGACAAAATTTACAGAACTCGAACAAATAGAAAGAAAACAGTAAAAAAAAAAGCCCATAGCCACCAGAAGAAAGGAAATAATAAAGATGAGAGCCAAAATAAATGAAATAGAGAATAGAAAAACAATAGAAAGCATCAACAAAACTAAAAGTTGGTTCTTTGAAGGGATCAGCAAAATCGACTAACCACTGGCCAGACTGACAAAAGAAAAACAGGAGAGGATGCAAATAATCCAAATAAAAAATGCAATGGAGTACATTACTGTAGACTCAAACAAAATAAAAAGGACCATAACAGAGTATTATGAAAAACTATACTCCAACTAATTTGAAAACCTAGAGGAAATGTATAAATTTCTAGAAACACACTACCTACCCAAACTAACTCAAAGTGATGTTGAAAATCTGAACAAATCCATAACAAAAGAAGAGATTGAAAAGGTAATTTTAAAAAACTTCCTACAAAAAAAGCCGTGGCCCAGATGTATTACTGGAGAAATCTACCAAACATTCAGAGAACAGCTTAGACCAGTATTACTCAAACTATTTCAGAACATAGAAAAGGAAGCAACACTTCCAAATTCATTCTATGAAGCCAGCATAACCCTAATACCAAAACCAAGCAAAGACACCACAAAAAAAAAAAGAAAATTACAGACCAATGTCTCTTACAAATATAGATGCAAAAATTCTCAACAAAATTCTAGCCAATAGAATTCAGCAGCATCTCAAAAAAATAATACACCGCGAACAAGTAGGATTCATACCAGGTATGCAAGGATGGTTCAACATTAGAAAATCAATCAATATAATCCACCACATAAATAAAAGGAAAGAAAAGAATCAGATGATCATCTCAACTGATGCAGAAAAGGTATTTGAGAAAATTCAACACCCATTCCTGATAAAAATTCTCAATAAAATAGGTATGGAACACAAATTTCTCAACGTAATGAAGGGCATCTATGCAAAATCAACAGCCAACGTCATTCTTAATGGAGAGAGGCTGAAAACATTCCCCTTGAGAACAAGAGTGATAAAGATGCCCTTTATCACCACTCCTATTTAACATTGTGCTGGAAGTCCTAGCTAGAACAATAAGGCAAGAAAAAGAAATAAAGGGTATCCAAATTGATAATGAAGAAGTTAAACTGTCCCTGTTTGTGGATGATGTGATACTATACATAGAAAACCCTGAAGACTGCACAAGAAAACTACTGGAACTAATAGAAAGATTCAACAGAGTAGCAGGATACAAGATAAACATAGAAAAATGAGTTGGATTCCCATACACCGGTATGAGAACAATGAAAAGGAAATCAGGAAAACAATACCATTTATAATAGCCCCTAAAAAAAATAGAATACTTAGGACTAAATCTAACCAGGGATGTAAAAGACCTGTACAAAGAAAACTACAAAACACTATTGCAAGAAACCAAAAGAGAGCTACGTAAATGGAAAAACATACCATGCTCATGGATACGTAGACTCAACATTGTGAAAACGACAATTCAACCCAGCAATTTACAAATACAATGCAATCTCGATCCAAATATCAACAACATTCTTTAAAGAGATGGAAAAACTAAACATTAACTTTAATATGGAAAGGGAAGAAACCCCAGATAAGTAAAGCACTAGTGAAGAAGAAGAATAAAGGAGGAGGACTCGCACTGCCTGACCTGAGAACCTGCTATACAGCTATGGTAGTCAAAACAGCCTGATACTGGTACAAGGACAGATACATTGACCATTGGAAGAGAATTGAGAACCCAGATGTAAATCCATCCACCTACAGTCACCTGATCTTCAACAAGGCCAAAGTCCATCAAATGGGGAACAGACAGTCTTTTTAACAAATGGTGCTGGCAAAACAGGATGTCCATCTGCAAAAAAATGAAACAGGACCCATACCTCACAACATACACAAAAACTAAAAATGGATCAAAGACTAAATATAAAGCCAAAAACTTTAAAGTTCATAGAAGAAAAAATAAAATGAATGCTAGAGTCCCTGTGGATGGCATTAACAGGATACAAACCATAACTAAAAACACACAAACTCCAGAAGATAAGCTAGATAACTGGGATCTTCTAAAAATTAATCACTTATGCACATCAAAAGAATTCACCAAAAGAGTAAAAAGAGAACCTACAGACTGGGAAAAAAATTTTGGACATTACAAGTCAGACGAAGGTCTAATCTCCACAGTCTACAAGAAAATCCAACACCTCTACAACAAAAAGACAAATAATCCTATTAAAAAATGGGCAAAGGAAATGAATAGACACTTCACCAAAGAAGACATTCAAGCGGCCAACAGACACATGAGGAAATGCTCGCGATCACCAGCCATTAGAGAAATGCAAATTAACACCACAATGAGATACCATCTCACCCTGGCATTACTGGCACGAATCAAAAAAACTGGAAATAACAAATGTTGGAGAGGCTTCAGGGAGATCGGAACTCTTATGCACTGTTTGTGGGAATGCAAAATGATACAACCATTTTGGAAAATGATATGGTGCTTCCTTAGAAAGCTAGAAATAGAAATACCATAGGATCCAGCCATCCCACTCAGAGGAATATATCCTAGAGAAATAAGAGCCATCACACGAATAGACATATGCACACCCATGTTCATGGCAGGATTGTTCACAATAGCAAAAAGATGGAAAGAACCTAGATACCCAGCAATGGATGAATAGATAAACAAACTATGGTACATACACACAATGGAGTATTATGCAATGATAAAGAACCATGATGAATCCCTGAAGCATCTCATAACATGGATGAAAATGGAGGACATTATGTTGAGTGAAATAAGTCCATCACAAAAGGACAAATATTTTATGAGACCACTACTGTAAAAACTCATGAAAAGGTTTACACACAAAAAGAAACAATCTTTGTTGGTTACGAGGGATGGGAGTGCTGGGAGGGGAATACTAAATAGACAATGGATAAGTGGTAACTTTAGTGAAGGGTAAGACAGTACACAGTACTGGGGAAGCCTGTACAACGTGTACAAGGAAAGATCATGGAAGCTCCATAGACACATCCAAACTCCCTGAGGGACCGAATTGCTGGGAGGAGGGCTGTGAGGACCATGTCTTGGGGAACATCTAGCTCAAGTGGCGTAACACAGTTTATAAAAAAAGTGTTCTACATTCTACCTTGGTGAGTAGTATCTTGGGTCTTAAAAGCCTGTGAGCAGCCATCTAAGATACTCCACTGGTCTCACCCCTTCAGGAGCAAGGGAGAATGAAGCGAACAGGATACAAGGGAAAGATTAGTCCAAAGGACTAATGAACCACAACTACCACGGACTCCACCAGACTGAGTCCAGTACAACTAGATGGTGCCCAGCTACCACCACTGACTGCTCTGACAGGTATCACAACAGAGGGTCCCAGATAGAGCTGGAGAAAAATGTAGAACAAAATTCTAACTCACAAAAAAGACCAGACTTAACGGTCTGACAGAGACTGGAGAAACCCTGAGAGTATGGTACCCATACACCCTTTCAACTCAGTACTGAAGTCATTCCTGAGGTTCACCCTTCAGCCAAAGATTAGACAGACTCATAAAACAAAATGGGACTAAACGGGCACACTAGCCCAGGGGCAAGGACGAGAAGGTGGGAGGGGACAGGAAAGTTGGTAATGAGGAACCCAAGGTCGAGAAGGAGAGAGTGTTGCAATGTCATGGGGTTGGAAACCACTGTCACAAAACAATATGTGTATTAACTGTTTAATGAGAAACTAATTTGCTCTGTAAACCTTTATCTAAAGTACAACAACAAAAAAATAGAAAAAAATATTTAAAATAAAAAACTATGGTGATCCCTGCTGGAGTAAACAAAACTGCACATTTTAAAGCTATAAGGGTTCTTAGAGATCAAGTACTCTTTCTCTCTCATTTACAGATGACAATATGTGGCGAAGTTATTTTTCTGATAGTCATGAAGCTAGTTTGCAACAAAGCCCTGCCTGGAATTCAACTTCTTTATCATTCTGTTGCATCACTAGGCCCAGTAATCAATCTGTATATTTGATCCATTTATCAGCACACTGAGAGCATAGTGGTTATTTGACAAACACATGCCACATTTAAAAAAAATAATAATGCGAATAACCAAACAGTGTGAAAAACTACAACATGTGACCTGGTCAGTTATACTAGTCAATGAGATACACAGGGGCAGAGAGTTTTATGTTTTGGTTCATTGGTGTACTCCCAGTGACAAGAGCCTGCCACAGTGTAGCTTAGTTACTGTCTGGTGTTTAAATGAACATGTTCTTTCTAAGTGTTTTTACATACAACACCTGCAAGTGGGTAGATATTATTTCCATTTCATAGGTGAAAAATATTAAAGCTCAGTGAAGTGAAGTGACTTGCTCAAGTCCAGAACTAGGACTAGAACCCAGGCTTCTTGGCTCCTAATTTGTTAACTACAAAAAATATGCTTTCTGTTAAAAAAAAAAAAAAAAAACATGAATTAATTATTACATAAAATAAATATGAATTAGTTAATTAATCTGTATAAAAGATAAAAATAGATATGTAACCTGCAGCAAAATCCTAAACTAATGTACACAGCTGGTGTATTATCTACTGTCATTATTTACTTGCCAGGCTTTTTGAAGTGAGGCGTCATTTCTATTCTGGGTCCTGCTATTTCGCACTAACTACCACAAAACATGCTTTCCCTTCTTACTCCCCTAAGTTCTCCTTCCCTGCTTTGCTCTCTTCTCAGAGTTCAAGCTGCCTAGAGAAACAAGAGAGACTGGCCAGTCCTGCACTGTGCTGTAGGCACTTCTCATGAACTTTCTTTCGTTAGAAAAATAGAAAATTTATTAGAGATTCTAATGTTTTACAACCTTCTCTTGAGTATATGTTCATCTTTTGGGGTGTTCAGAGTCTCACTGCCAAAAAGATTAAACTGTAACTAGGCTGTGTGATATAAGGAAGACCGAAGAAGAATTATGGTGTTGGCAAAGAATATTGAATATACTGTGGACTGCCAGAGGAATGAACAAATCTGTCTTGGAAGAAGTACAACCAGAATGCTCCTTAGAAGCAAGGGTGGCAAGATTTTGCCTCATGTACCTTGGGTATGTTTTCAGGAGGGATCAGTCCCTAGAGAAGGACTTCATGCTTGGTAAAGTAGAGGGTGAGCAAAAAAGAGGAAGACCTTCCATGAGATGGATTGACACAGCGGCTGCAACAATGGCTCAAGCATAACAACAATTTTGAGGATGGCGCAGGACCAGGCAGTATTTTCTTCTGTTGTACGTAGGGTTGCTGTCATGGATTGAATTGTGTCCTCCAAAAATATCTGTCAACTTGGCTGGGTCATGATTCCCAGTATTGTATAATTGTGTACCATTTTGTAATCTGATGTGATTTCCTTATGTGTTGTAAAGTCAATCACTATGATCTAATAAAATGGATTAGCAGCAGTTATACTGATGAGGTATATAAGATTGGAGAGTGTCTTAATCCAATCTCTTCTGAGATATAAAAGAGAGAAGCGAACAGAGACACATGGGAACCTCATACCACCAAAAAAGCAGTGCTGGGAGCATAAACGTCTTTTGCACCTGAGGTTCCTGCGCAGAGAAGCTCCCAGAGCAAGGGAAGATTGATGACACAGACCTTCCTCCATAGCCAACAGAGAAAGTGTTCCCTTGGAGCTGATACCCTGAATTGAGACTTCTAGCCTACTGGACTGTGAGAGAATAAGCTTCTTTTTGTTCAAACCATCCACTTGTGGTATTTCTGTTATAGCAGCACTGGATGACTAAGACAGCCGCTACGAGTCAGGAAGTGATTAGATGGCGCCTAACAACAACAACAAATGCTGTGCGATATCCAATACTTCTGTTTGACTCTTGATCTTTAAAGGAGTCTGTCTTTCCCCTTTTAAAACTTTAAAATATGTACTAACCAAAAATAGAACTTAAATACATTTGCCCTAGTTTCCTCACAATAGTACAGACTGTAGAAGCCTTAAGAACTCAAAGAAGAAATAAAAGTGATGTAGCGTGGTTTGAGGTTTCACAGGAGTTACAGGATGTGGAAAGAAGAACTGGTAAGGTGGAGGGGGAACACTTGAACAAAGACAGAGGCTTGAATGACCAAGAGTCAAAGAGAGCCAACAAATATGTGCCCAGAATGGGGGTTACACTTTTGAACTGGGCAGCCACTGGGGAAGTGGAACTGCTACCTCATTCAAATAAGTCTAAGTCTTTGACACGATTTTTTGGTATTAAACTTACGATCAGTAGCCCAAAACTTAATGCAGGAAAACAGGTCAAATGTTAAAAGTTCTTATTCATCCTTCAAACTCCAGTACTGAAAATAAATAAAAAATCCTCTTCTCTGAGAAGCCTCCCAGACTCCCCAGGCAGAAATAGTTGCTCTAGCCTCTGGTTCCTATGAAATACTGTCCACATCTCTTCTCTAGCACCTGTTGCATTGCTTGTATATCTGCTCTCACATCTGGCCCCCCATGAGCCTCTGAGTCACTTGAATATCACGTCTGCACCTTAGTCATCCCCAATGCCTGGCACATAGCAGATGTTAATCAATGGAAGGAAAGAAGAGATGGAGAAGGAATAATAAGCTGTTTCAAAGAAACATATTTCTATGATTTATTATAGCTGGAGGTATATACATATAATACGATTCAAGATGCAATGGAATACAATTTGTCTTATAAAATGTCACTTCTTCAATGCCTAAAGCTGCCAATACATGTGAAATTCAATTTATGCCTTATACGATCAACCACCCAAATAGAAAAAGGTTTGAAGTGGCACAGAAAAATGGTATTGTTGAGAGAAGGCCTTTATGTGGTTGGTCTCTGACTCACTCTTAGGAAAACTATTAATACTGCACCAGCCACAAGGAGAACGGGTGTTAACTACTGCTTAGTGTTTTAGAGACATCGAGAGAAGACTAGAGGCAGAAAAATCACTCAGAGGACTCAAGGAGATTGTGGCTGCATGACGACTGAATAATAAATGAGGGAACAAAAACAGATGCAGAGGGAATAGGGAAGACAGGATCTAGACAGGATTTCCCAGGCACATTAAAAAACCAAGAATCATTTGTATTTGGTGATTAATTGAAATAGGAGTTTTGAAATAAATGTTCAAACAAAACAAGTACTTACATGGTTTCCCAATATTTCTCATGGCTGCTTACTAGTGATATCTGAAATTCTTTTACCAGACCCTAATGCTGGGGTTCACAAGAGTGTGGCTCTCTGAATCAACTGAGACCTTCTGCTGGAGGAATAGGCATAGTGTTGCCAGATAAAATACAGGATGCCCAGTTATATTTGAATTTCAGGTATACATTTGGGACATACTTATACTAAAAAATATGAGCTCATGAAGATGCTATCATCACAAGTGTAAGTAAACCTGAAGTTTTTTTTTTTCCTCTGGTGGAAGAAATATTTCAGGGAAAACCCAGAAAAAAATTTACTCATTCTTTATGTTCTTCAATTTAGGCTCTGGAAAAACCATTATAATTGTCAAAAGAGAAAATTAGATGTACAAAGACACGCTTTCTGGTTAAAACCTTATATATATTATCAATATACATATATGGCATATAAACTTTTTAAAATCATTCTTTTCACTGCCTAAAAATCTTAGAGTAAAAAAAAGTCTTTGGCATCATTTTCAAAAACAGTTTAGTTCACTACTCTGCCTTTCTATACACCGCAGTTTGCAATCTTTAACAGGTAACACTGCCATTTCCTTCTTAACATTGAATGTGTATCTCATCCCAGAAATTTTGTTTATTTTCATGTTACAGAATTGAGGGGGAAAAAAATTTCCCTTCAAAATTTTGACCCACATTGAGTAAATGAAAACCAATTGTTTCTCAATACTCTGAACATCCAACCAGTCTTTTAAGAGGGTATTCAGAGGCAGATCCATTTTGATCGTATAATGCTTCTCTCCAACGAAGAATATAGCAGTTCCTTTCACCACATTTGATAAAATGTTTAGATACTATACTTCTGAAAAGCCAGTTAGCCATTTTTTTACTGATAAGAAATTCTTGGTTTCCTTTCCAACTAGTAGTTTTCCAACAGGAGGGTATGTATAACTTAGTACATCTGAACATTCATTTCAAAATCCTATTCCAATTCATCACTAAATCCAAGCAATTCTGGGTTTTTAATGTGCCTAGGAAATTTCTTCTTCCCTATCCCCTCTGCATCACTCCTTTATTATCCATTCACCGTGCTACCACAACCCCCTTTAGTCCCCTAACTGAGTTCTCTATTTCTAATTTGCTATAACCCACCCCTTTAAAAAGAAAAAATCCCACATTCAATGATAAGGCGTAGAAGACAGTGGCCTCTAGAAGAAACTATGTGATTAGAATCCTGGTTCCACTAGTTATTATCTGAGTGACCTTGAGCAAGTTACTTGATCATTCTGTTCCTCAGTTTCCTCTTCAGTAAAATGGAGATAGCGTTAGTACCTGCCTCATGGATTTAAGAGTTAGTACATTTGAAATGCTCAGAACAGAACCTGACACCATGACTCAAAGTAGGCTCTCAGGAAGTATCAGCTATTATTACAGCTATACAAAACACATCATTCCTGATGCCTGCCCCACCTATAGACCCTTCTAAGGGAAATTGCCCTGTCCACCAACCCAACCCCTGCTGAAAGGGCAACCATAGTCCACCACATTTTGTACCAAGATTCTGTACATACCATAGTTGATTGGGTACGGTGTGTAAACACAAGCAGTAGACTAGCCTATTACCTTTTGGAGCAAGGAACAACAAGCTTGCCAGGCACATTTCCTCTCTTGAGCTTCTGAAGATGTAAATATTGAGAAAATGAGGAAGTTAGCAACAGTACCAGAGCAACAGAGGAAGCAAATACAGTAAGTAAGCAAAAATTATGATGTAAAAAAATTATATAGACTGTAGAGGGAAAGCATAGGCAGTTGGTAATGGAAGCAGGCAGAAAATAGCTAAATCCAATAATGGTGGAGGACTAGAGTGAAATCCCATGTATTCCAGTTGTTGAGTCTATGAAACCTGATCTACTCCCCAACTTCAGCCTATGTACTCCAGACGCACTATGGTTCCTGATCTTGAATTGATGTAAAATTCCATCTCCCTTAACTTTCCACAAATGTCATTGCAATAAACCTCCTCTACTTGAGCTAACCTGAGCACTGCTCTATTCGTTACACCCCAGAGAACCCAAGTAACTAAACAATGATGGGTTGGGAATATGATCTTTACTTCAGTGATGATCCCCAGTGATCACTGATCAAACCATTGCCCTCCAAGACACCCTATACACTGTCCATGCAGTTTTACTCATCCTGAATGTATTCCCATTTCTTTTGGCATATGTACAACCCAATTTTCTTTTAAGAGCTAATTCAAATCTTGTTTTCTCCATGTATACCTGGGTACTATACCAGAAAGAGGTGGATTCAGGTTTTGTGGGACCTGAAGCAAATACAACTTTCTTTAATAAAATGAACATACAATTTTAGGCACCCAAAAAAACCTGTTTCCATCAAGTCGATTCCGACTCATAGTGACCCTATACAACAGAGCAGAACTGCCCCATAGGGTTCCCAAGGAGCAGCTGGGGTATTCGAACTGTCAACCTTTTCGTTAGCAGCCTGAGCTCTTAACTACTGCATCACCAGGTTCCAAACTAGGCACAGGGTCTCGGAAAAGGCCCACACAAATCAGGGGCTCTGAGGCTTGAGCTTCGTTAGCCTCTGATACCAGCTCAGAAGGAACTTTTCTTCCATGAAATTATTCTACAGGTACATCTACAACAGTGTGTGTAATCATGCAGACCTGCTAGATAAATTGTCACAGTCTGACACCTGCTGCTTCCCACTTAGGGAGCATTGTTTGTGACTGTATTGCAGTATTGCTCTCTCCTGGAGCCCTAGGCAGAAATCTCTGATGATGGACAGATTTACATTTGGGTAGAAAAACTTTGGTAGTTTCACTGCTCCCACTCATTTAGCATGGAGCTTGGCTGATAACCAAAACGTCGACAGTTCGAATCCACCAACTGCTCCTTGGAAACCCTATGGAGAAGTTCTACTCTGTCCTTAGGGTCACTGAGTCGGAATTGACTTGATGGCAATGGGTTTGGTATTTTTTATATGCTGCCTGGTATTGTTACCTAAGCTGTTCACTACACAGTTGTTTTTAAAGAAAACCTGGTCATTGCACGCATAGATATGCAAAAATTTCCACATATATGCTTTGTAAATTGTTTGTTATTGTCCTATTATCTTCAGAATAAAGACCAAAAATTCATTTCAGGGCACACAAAGCTCCTGTCCACTTCTGCAACTGCATTCCTCTCTCTGCCTCCCTCTCTATGCTCCAGCAGTACCTGTTTTGCTGTTGTTCCTTAAATGCTGTGCCTCCGCACACCTCAGGGATTTTGTATAAGCTGTTTCCTATACCTGAAATGCTTTTCCCCACTTCCTACCCCCACCCTCCAGCTACTTCTTCCTCTGGAGGCACTTCGCTCGTCCTTCTGGTATTGGCCCCCACAAGATGAGGTACCACTGTTATATGCTCCCATGTAATTCCAGGCCTCACCTTACTTGTGAGCAGGACACAACAAAGACAGGAGTGTTTTAACTGAGGGCAGTTCTGTAATACAGAGGTGGCACAGAATTCATCTTTGGGGAACTGTTGGGGAAAGTACCTTAATGGGCATTTAGATTTTATAAAGGTGGAGCTCAGGACCTTGGTGGGGAATAGTTAGGACAGAGGCACCAAGCTTCTCTGTGGAACATTGTGAAGAACTCCCTGCTTTGTGGAAAGGGCAGTGATCATGGGCGATAAAAAGTTAACTGATTTCTGATTTTTATTTTTGAGGAGAGGTGGCTGGGGGCTAGAGCAGGTTCTAAGATTTAGGGTCTGGAAACTCAAAAAGAGAAGGTACCCTGATCTGAAGAAGACTATTCCAGAAACATGGCAGCACAGCTAAAAACGGTGGCATCCATTTGTGGATACCCATGAAAGGGAACTGTCAATGAACACTGGGAGTAGTTGCCCACAGTTTTAAATGCCACTCTGTTTTTTCACTTCATCGTTTCCCATACGCCCCTGTCTCAGGAGAAGCTCTCGGTAAAGACTGTTATAAAGAGGAGCTGTATGAGGATGGAGCCTTGGAGGATGAACGGAGGGTCTCACACACAGGCTGGAGAGGAAGCACCGTGCACAGAGGAGACCACCCTGAGGAAACAGGCCAGAGAGAGACCCAAGAGACCAGTGGGATTGCAGAGCCTTGGTCCAGTGTGAATCCTGCCAAGTGACAGCCAGAACATGAAGGACTCCCTTTGGTCATCAGAGGATTCAGGAGGGACTGCATCCCTTGAAGTCAACAAAATGTGTTTGAGTCCTTTTATTTGATATTAAAGGGAAAGAACTCTCTATGGCTAGAATTGGGATATTTGCATATAGCCAGAGTAACTTACTGAATATTTGTCCCACCTGATTATAAGCTCCATGGAGGCAGGGGTCATATCTATCTTGTTTCTGCTCTAGGCCTGCATATTGCAGTGCACAGCACAGAATATGAACTCAATAAATATTCATTGAATGAAAAAATGATCTCAAGAAGACTCTAAGCTCTTTGAAATCAGGGACTGTTTTGTAAACATTATACAACTCCAAAGAGCAGCACAGTGCCTGACTCAGAGTGGCCTTAGTTCTATTTGTTGGCTGATTTATGACGCATTTTATATACGGAAGGGAGAGTTTTTTCCTTTAAGCTTGGTGATATCCATGCACAGCTGGTCAAATTCACATCCTATCTTATCTTTTGGAAGGAAACCCTGGTGGCGTAGTGGTTAAGAGTTACGGCTGCTAACCAAAAGGTCAGCAGTCTGAATCCCCCAGGCGCTTCTTGGAAACCCTATGGGACAGTTCTACACTGTCCTGTAGGGTCGCTATGAGTCAGAATCAACTCAATGGCAACAGGTTTTTTTTTTTAATCTTATCTTTTATGTGCTGTCCAGCTCTGTAAAGATAAACTATGCAAAAGGAAGAACAGTTCATTGGTATCAATAATACAGTATTCCAGAGATGTAACCCTTCCCTGCACCATCCTTGCCACTTCCAGAGTCACTTAATTTGCTTGATTTGTTCCATAACTAGATGCCTGGAGTTTCCTGTGTTCAGAACAGGAGGAGGCAGTCATACCCCTGGCAGCAGACTTTAAGCTGAGGTTTGTTCCTGAAAGATCCTGAGCCCAGGGATTTGTTGTCATGGAGAACCTCAGCTGGTGAGAGCTGGCTAGTGCACGTTATTGTTGGGATGAGTACTGAAAACAGTTGTGACTACTGTGACTACGTAATACAGTACTGGGTGGCTTAGCTATTGCAGCTATCTGTTACCTTGGTAACTGATTTCAATAATAGCATTAGGATTTAATTAACAAAATTATGTAAATTATTCAAAATTACTGTGCCAATAAAAGAAGTAGAAACTACCATCCTAGTTATCAATTTAAGGAGAAAAAATAAAAATGTATTTTTTTTCAAAGACAGGTGAGAAGAAAGCTGTGCAGTTCAGAAATATAGGGAAGGTGTTTTGGTGGTACAACAACAATAGTCTTATATGATTAAATACCCCTAATGTATTTTCTCGGTAACAGTTTTGTCTCCCCATTCCCACTCCCCACCTCCTTCCCATTCCCTCCCCCAGGACTCCTCCTTCCATTACTGTGGCCCCAGGGAAATAGGGGAGGGAATGCCAACTCCAGAAGGAGGAGGAAATGGCATGGAGGAGCTTTTGCCCACAAAAGCTCTTCTAGTGCTGGTAGGAGGGGGTGGTACAAGAAGAAGAAAATGAAAGGATGTCCTTACTTCTTCACCCCAATTGCCTGAGTATGAACCCTCGAGAAGACAGCAAAATAATGTTGTTGTTAAGTGCCGTCAAATCAGTTCCAACTCATAGCGACCCTATAGGACATGGTAGAACTGCCCCACAGGGTTTCCAAGGAGAGGCTGGTGGATTTGAACTGCTGACCTTTTGGTTAGCAGCTGAGCTCTTAACCACTATGCCACCAGGGATCCAA
This sequence comes from Dugong dugon, assembly GCA_030035585.1. NCBI lineage: Eukaryota > Metazoa > Chordata > Mammalia > Sirenia > Dugongidae > Dugong > Dugong dugon. The sequence goes on from CM057462.1 coordinate 100,635,716, forward strand.
GTAAAATAATAGAAATCCCAAACAGAAAGAAGAAATGACTACAAGCTGTTGAGGACACAGCCTCACATTGTGCCCCCACACTCATGCATGGACTCTTCTGCAGAAGCAGAATAGTGGAGAGAGGGCCAATGACGATTCTCCTGAGTCTACCTCAGCCTCCGTGTGGTAGAGAAGACCCTCGACTCCCCCTGAAGTTTACGGAAGAGGCTGCAAAGCTGAACACTGGAGAGACTTGGTGCTGCTGCTATTAGGGGCTGGGTGACGGCCAGAGGCAGCAGTTCCTGTGAGGAGTACAGCCCAAGGCAGTGTCTGAAGGAAGGAAGTGACTGAGCCTGGAGGGTCTACTGAGTCAAGGAGACCACAAATGGGGCCAAGTGAGCAAAGCAGGACCAAAAGCCTCAAAAAGTGCTGAGGAAACAGTTCATAGCTCTTACTAGCTCTAAAATTGGTGGCTTTCCAGTAACCGGGAAAGAAGAGTCAGTTCTAGGGAAGCCAGGGAGGACTCAAGGGGCAGGAAGGACCAGGATTCACATGTGGTCAAGTTGCCTTCCCTCACCTACCCCCATCATCATTGGAATATGTAAGCTCTCTCTTTCTTGTAGGTGCATCTTTACGAGGAAAAGTAGAGAGTAGAGAAAACCATGAAAAAAAGAACATTTGCCCCCAAGAGACTGAGTTAACTCAAATTGAGAAAACAAAACCAAACAAACAAAAAACAACAACAAAAAGAAAACAGATGGACCTAATACCTTTAACTTCAAGTTTAAGAATCTATCTTCTACTCATCCACCTCCCAGCTGCTGCCCTGGCCAGCAGAGAATAGGATTTGTAAGGAAATTTAGTTCTGTATAAAAATATTTTAAACATACATTTAATACCTAAGTTTCAAGCTGTACAGTTTTAACCCTGGCCATTAGCAAAAGTAGAGAGTCTAAGAGCCAAGTGGATGCCCAATGGTCCTAAATAAATACGATGACTCCTTTTAGAAGTGGAGTAAATATGAGCTTTTTGTTTTTGACTTTGACATATTATAAAGGTGACAAGGAAGGAAGTTGAAACTGTCCCCAAGATGACTAATAAAAGACCATCCTAATTCCAAAGAAGTTAGTAGTATACGTTTAAAAGCAAATTAAGTCTAAAAATAGGTGTAAGTTGTGTTCCATGGTACAACTCATGATCAGAGAGAGTTAATCGAGGTTCTCATTGAAATTTTATTTCCAGCTTTTAAAAAGGAAATCACAGGAAATATAGTTTAGATCAAAGGAAATACTCAAATACTCTCTTATAGCACATTACCAAATCGATAGCTGAGAAGAGTTAAACACTATCCTAAATACGGTAATTGAACTATGTAATGAATTTCATGATGAATCAATCCTTATTCTCCAGGTCAGAGCTGATTTGATTGCTCTCTATGCATCACAGTGTTCTGGAGGATTTCTTAGTCTCTGAAGCTGCAGGTGTGGTCACTGGCTGGGGCAAAACACTAACATAGCTGTAAACTAACGGAATTCCCTGTGGTCCCTTGCTAAGCATAGCGGTAACCCACAACTGTCGAATACAATCAAATTAAATCAGAGCCCATATGAAGACTGGTGACTGGACTTTAGCAGAAGCTATCAAGGGTCTTTTATGTATCAGGCAAATAAATTCAGCTGAGTACCTGTACCCATCGACTCGATTCTGACTCATAGCAACCCTATAGGACAAAGTAGAACTGCCCCATAGGGTTTCCAAGAGCAGCCGGTGGATTGCAACTGCCAGCCTTTTGGTTAGCAGCTGAGCTCTTAACCACTGCACCACCAGGGCTCCATTTAATGGTTATGATAAGTCTAAATTCTCAATGCCTTCCCATTTCTCTAAGTGATTACAGCTTCCAAAGAAAAATGACTAAAGCCCACTAGTCGTATTTTGACCATTTGAAACAGCTAGATCTTATATAAAAGAAGTTATAATTCAAGTTGGTTAAGCTTCAATTACAAAATAATATAGCAAAGTACTTACTATTTAGCTTCTCCTGTTCTTAGTAATATAAATCACTATAATCCTCGGGCAGAACATTTATTGATTCTCTGATATAAAATAACCCATGCACAGGAAAAGCATTCTAAAAAGTCATGCAACACATTTACATTATTTTATGTAATAAAAAAGTAAAATAAAAAAATTGTAATGTACCATATTGCATGACTTTTAAAAGAACCATTCTTAGATTGTGGCAGAGATTGCCAGTTGCCTTTCAGTATCCACACTCCCCTTTTTTGTAACTGAACCCTGATTATTAGCTGGGCACCAACTAAAACAATGCATTTCCAGTCTCTCTCTCAGCTAGGTGTGACTTAGTTCTGGCTAATATGTAAGCAGAAGTGGTCTGTGAAATTTTAGGGAAGTCTCCTTAAGAGAAAAGGGTACAACTTTATTTCTTCTTTCCTCCTTCCTTCTTCCTGAAAGGCAAACTAAAGGCTGGAGTCAAGCAGCCGCCTTGGACCATGAGGAAGTGCGCTAAGAATGACAGCTAGAAATCACTTTACTCCCTAATAATCACTAAACAGCAAACCAGCCCTGGACTACTTATCCAGAATTTATATAATTAAGAGAGAAATATCCTTCCACATTCTGTTAGTCAATGTTTTCTTGGAATTTCCTGCAGTTGATCAAAACCTAGCACACTGATCAAGCCATCCCATCAGCCAAAAAAAAAAAAAAAATCTGGGCATTGTCAAGAGAAAATTTGAAGTAATTAATGCAAAGAGAAGCCATGCTAATAAAAGGAAACAAATAATGTTTTTGTCATATGTAGCCAAAAATGAAGTTAATTATCTAAAGCATAATTACCAAGGCTCAGGAGTTATACAAGGAAACTGTTTTTTGAGCCCTAAAATGTCTCATGCCCAGAAGTTCAACAATGGCTTCAAACTGTTTGCATGCAATTTTCCCAAAATTTGCACAGTATTTCTGCATTTTCAAACAGGAGAAGTGACATAGCACCATACCACTGCATATTACAAATCTGTTGCCTGTTCCCACTGGGTTTACAACACAGATGGTGGCATCGTAAAAGAGCTCGGGATTTGAAACCAGAAAAGCTGGGCTTGAATCCTAAATCACTAGAACCCTGGCCAAATTTGCTTAAATTTTCTAAATCTCACTTTCCTTATCTATAATATGGGGGTGATGATAACATCTGCCCCATTTTCCTTATAGGGAAGTTGGGATAATCAAATGTAGTAACTGTATGTCAGTGTTATCACTGCTATTAAAATAATCTTGGCATTCACTTATGTTTCACTGAGAGAGGCACTTTGTTTTCAAGAGGTTGCAATTTTCTGGGATAATTATCTTTTAAAAATGGCCTCCTTTTCTTGCATTAACCTCCTTTCTCTACCTTCTCACTTTCATGGTGCTATAGAAAATTTTGTTTTTATGATGTTTGAGCTCTTACAAGCTAATGTATGCAAATACATGGGCTACAAAATATTTTTGGGTATGAGTATTTGGCTAACTTACAACTACTTCTTTGGAAATCACCTATTAAAAAGCACTTGAACAGACACTAAGATATAAAAATATATTTATTAGCTAATTATAGAAGACTGTGAGGTTAGGCTATATCCCTTACTAGTTGAAACCTCTATGCAACAAATTCCCTTTAACACAGAATCAAGCATCTAGACATTTCACATAAGCAGACTTTATTGTCATGGCATTGAATAATTATCATAGCTCATAAAAATTACTCTGAATACGCAAAAATGTTGAAGTACCTTCTGAATTACCAAACAAATATTACCTGTCAATGGAACCAAAATATTTAACTAGCTGAATTGTTTCACAAGCACATTTATAACACAGAGGTTAATAGCAGTAAAATACTAGATTATCTGAGAACTGTCTACTTGGGACAGAAAGAAAATGTTGTAATCCCATGTCACTGATAGCGAAAGTGAGGTTCAATTTCTTGCTCAAAAGAAAGCTGGCTATTTGAATTTCATTTTCAGGAACTTCCATTGTGATTCACTTCATTGGATTTCTTCCAGTTTGGATATGGTTGACATGGAGCTGCCAGTTCATTAATAGTGAAAGAAGTCTTACCCCGTATTTATCTATTTACCTACAGCCAGTCCCTGGGTTACGAACAAGATCCATTACTAAGTCTGTCTTTAAGTCAAATCTGTAGGTAAGTCAACAGGTACATAAGGTTCTTATTTAGTGTCAGTTAGTCAAATATTTGTCTTGGTATATTGTATATATTTTACCTTTCACTGCATATAAAACACTTAAGAAACCCTTCCAAATAAACTGAAACATCTTAAACATAATAATACATCACATAATAATAATTACAGCTTTCATCAGAGCAGAACCCTTCATTATTCTCTTTATCCTTTAAAATTGCTCCCATCATTGGCTGTAGCCTTTTCCAGTGAGTGATGGTGTTCCACCTCTTTCCAATCACTTTATTATTTCCACTTTTTCAGTTGTGATTGTTTTCCTTTTCTTTACATGGGTAAATAAGAGGGAAATTTAAGCCAAATACAAAGTTACACACTCAACACAGTGTTAATGGCAACATGCTCTGGCTTAAAATGGTAGACTGTGTTCTCTGAGCCTACAACCGCTGAAGCCACATAATGTTTTTATGGATGTCACAAAGTAGTGCATGTGTTCTTTATTATAAACCATTGTATTTAACTCAAATTTTTAATATAATAGGCTTTATGGTAGTCAGTTCTGAAGTACAAGTTGTCTGTAAATTGGACATTCTTTACCCAGGGACTTCATCTATCTATCTATCAATCTATCAATCTATCTATCTATCTATCATCTCTCTACATACACACACACAGACACACACAACATTATAACTCCCCCATCTCCAATATGATCTAGAAAGCTGAGACACTGTACAAGGACAGGAGCTCGGGGTTTGGCCCAGGCCTCACATTTTAGAGGTGACTGCACAAGAAAACAAGTGTTGAGGGGGTGGGGTAGTAGCTGACCCTTCAGCCAATCTTAAAAAGAGATCTGTGTGTGGATATTATACTTTCATGTCACTGCTCTCCCACCCACCACCCACCCACAACTCACCATCTGCAAGGCTGATTGGGTGGGATATTTTCACTCCCATCCTACCTCCAAACTCTGTCTCCCCTTATAAACATGTTTTTATATTTATTTATTATTTTTTACTGCTACTTTCGATATATGGGCCCAAAAGTTAGGGAGTAGAAAAAGTATGCAGAATGAGAAGGGAGAAGAGAAGGAATATAGGAGTAAGCAAACAGAAACCCTGACGTTGGCACTTATGGAAGCTGCATGGAAATTCATTCAATGCCTCCATCTCTGATGTGGGCTCAGAAGAGAATTCTGAAGGAGGCCACATATCTTTCAGGCTTCTATCTTGTCTTACTGGCACCTTCTCTCCAGACTTGCCTCCCTTTCAGCCCTCATGCCTTTCCCAGGTTTCCCTAAAGAAATCCTGCCACTACTCATCATTAAATCTTGTAACAGTTCTATGTACCATTCCTATAAGGTCCTATTAAGTGCCTAGAGCTAATGGAAAATAATTACTTCTGTGATATTAGAGTATGACAATAGCTGACTATGTTATTTTACCCAGGTAACACATTTACTTTCTAAGAAGGGACTTCCATGTCCTTGCATAAAGGAAGAGCAACTCTAGCATTTTTACTGCTAACCTAAAGGTTAGTGGTTTAAACCCACCCGGTGGCTCCGTGGAAGAAAAGCCTGACAAAATGCTTCCATAAAGATTATAGCCAAGAAAACCCTACGGAGCAGTTCTACTTTAACACATGAGGTTGCCATGAATCAGGGACTGACTCAATGGCAGCTAACAACAACATGGTAGGTCATAGGCAAATAGTTTGTGCTAGACTGCTAGCCTAAACGTTGGCAGCTCAAACCCACCCAGCAGTACTATGAGAGAAAAAGCCTGGCAATCTACTTCCACTAAAATTACAGCCAAGAAAACCCTATGGAGTAGTTCTATTCTGTAACACATAGGGTCACCATGAGTCGGACTGACTTGCAGCAACAACAATAACAATATGGTAGGTCATCTGGGGTCAGGAAAGCTTGTTAGAACGTCTTTAAAAATAATAGCTCACGGGACTTCTGGCAACATGGTGCTCTAGGCAGAAGCACCACGCCATCCCTCCACAACAAAGATCTGAAAAACTAAGCCAAACAGAGAAAACAGCAATCCTAAAATCCTAAACATCAAATGAAGAGATAAATAACTCAGCCAAGCACCAAATGGAATGAGAAACTGATAGACAACAGAGAGCAAGGACACCTAGAGATCCCCTATCAGCTAACGCAGCACGGATCCGCATCTTGACCCCTATCAGAGACCAGCAAATACGGGGTACGAGAAAGTAGCTTCACGGAGCTTCCAGCAGGAGACAGAACAACCAGTAACTGGTGATATATGCTTTCCCACCCCCCATTCTTCTTCACCCCCATTCAGCCTCCTCTGCTTCCCACGGCGACAGTCTCTTGGCTGGGAAGCACTGGCTGCTTGGATCCTACCCGCCCGCACTGGCTGACTTCCTGAGTGCCATTTTTTGGCTGCTGGTGTTGCTTTTTTCTGCTTCTTTTGATTTCTTCCTTACCTCTCACCAACTCCCCCTTCTTTCGCTCAAATACCTGGCTCTGTGCACCATCTTTGTTTCTTCCTGAGTGGCTGTGGAGCCCCTCTGAGTGTGGAAGGGTGTCCAGGTCCGTGCTGCCATGCTGATGGGATGCCAGGGCTTTTGTTTGTTTGTTTTGAATTGTTCATTTGTTTTCTTTTTCTTTTCTTCAGTTGGGAGCCTGTTCTGGCCGGGCAGTACTGTGCGTCTTGGGACCTACTCCCTCAGCTTGTGCAGACACGCAGAGGGATCCCTGAGAGCATTTTGTGTGTGTGTGTGTGTGTGTGTGTGTGTTTTCTGGGTTTTTTTTTTTTTTTGAGGTTTTCCTTGTTCTTTTTTTTTAATTCGTTTTGCTACCTTTCCCCTCTTTTTCCCTTTTTGTCTTTCTTCATTACTCAGTTTCTCATCTCTCTATACCTTCCTTCTCTTCCTGCCCCCTGAATACCTGGTGTTAAGTGACACCTCTACGCCTCCTAGCCAGGCTGTACTTCAACACCAGGGAATAACTTCCCCAGACCTCATAGCTGCACGGGTGGGATTCCTGGGAGATTTGCTGTTCTTTTTTCTTTCTAATTTTTATTTATTCATTCTTTTCTTTTTTTCTTCTTCTTCTTCTCCTTTTTGATTTTCTCAATTTCATAGTCTCTCATCTCTCCACTCCAACAGCAAGCTCCCCTAGCACTCTTTTTCATTTGTTTGTATGTTTTTGGCTCCAGTTCCTCTCTCCTCTCTCCCATACCCATCTTAATTCCACACATCACAATCTCCCCACTCCATCCTGCCTACATGCACTGTGCACTTCACATCACACCACCAAGCAGCACAGGTACAACCTACTGGAACCTGCCCTACACTGATTACCAATGTACCCTGGTAGCTGTAGTAAGTGCCACAAACAACCCATCCCAGCAACCCCTCTTCAGCTAGACCTGCCCTGCTGTACCATATCTGAGTGACTGATCCTGCCAATTAGAGAAGGAGGTGAAAAGTATCATGCCCACATACGAGCAAACAGCAAAGAACACACAGCCCACCTCTCAGACATAGCCCCCCCCAAAAAAAGGACGAAACAAACAAATCTACAATCAATAAATAAGAAAACTAACTGCTTAATGCCCCAAAGACAGCAAACAATATCAAAACATTTACAAAAATAGGACAGGAGGGTTCCAGTAGGCTTCCAAAATAGAACACCAAATGACTTTCCAGTAGAAGAAAAGGCACTACAACTACCTGATAGGGAATTCAAATCTCTAATACTCAGAATTATCCAAGACTTGAAGCAAAAAACAGACAAAAATGAGAAAAAAGTAGACAAATTCATAGAAAAGGAAGACAGATTCATGGAAAATATGGACAAAAAAATGGAAGAATTCAGGAAAATAATATAGGAACAAAATGCCAAAATAAATTCACAACTAGAAGTTATACAAAAATAGCAATTATAAATCCAAAAGATAAACAACAAGATTTCAGAAATGGACAGTATCACAGAAGGGCTGAGAAGCAGATTTGAACCAGTGGAAGACAGGATCAGCAGAATCAAAGGCAAACACTTGGATACAACTCTGTTTGAGGAAAAGTCAGAAAAAAGAATGACGAGAAATGAAGAGACTCTGAGAATTATGTGGGATACAATCAAAAGCAAATATTTTCAGGTGATTGGAGTTCCAGAACTGGTATAGAAAACAGAAAACACAGAGAGGATCATTGAAGAACTGCTGACAGAAAAATTCCCCAATATCATGAAAGATGAAAAACCAGCCACCAAAGAAGCTCAATGAACCCCATATAAGATAGACTCAAAAAGAAAATTACCAAGGCATATCATAATCACACTCACTAAAACCAAAGACAAACAGAGAATCCTGAGAGCAGCTCATGAAAAACAAGAAGTCACATACAGAGGAAAAACAATAAGACTAAGCTCAGATTATTTGGCAGAAACCATGCAGGCAAGAAGGCAATGGGATGACATATATAAAACCTTGAAAGAAAAAAACTGCCAGCCAAGAATACTATTTCCTGAAAAACTCTCATTCAAATATGATGGTGAAATTAAGACATTTCCAGATAAACAGAAATTAAGGGACTATGTAAAAACCAAACCAAACTTACAAGAATTATTAAAGGGAGTCCTTCGATCTGAGAACAAACAACCTCAGCTCATAGGCTGAATCTAGGAAGCAGGATCGTACCAGCCAGATACCAATCTAGGAAATGAATTCTCAAGGACTATCCAAAACCAAAAGAAATACAACAGGGAATCAGAGAAGTTAATCAGTAAATGACAACAACATCAGCACAATAAAAGAGGGAATAAATGATGTAGGTATAGAACCTTCTAATGGAAAGCAAGGCAAGGTGATACCAAGTAATAGACTGCTTCAGACTTAGAAAGATAAGGGTAAATTTCATGGTAACCACAAAGAAAGTTAACAAACATACTCATAAAAATAAAGAGGAAAAACATACAGTCTCAGTAAAAAACAAAACCTACAAAAACAAAAGAAATGAAAAAAAAAATCCACAAACAAAAGTAATTCAGCACAGGAGAGTAAGAAGAACAAAGAAAACACATCTCATAACATGGATGAAACTGGAAGACATCATGCTGAGTGAAATAAGTCAATCACAAAAGGACAAATATTGTATGAGACCTCTATTGTAAAAACTCATAAAAAAGTTTACACACAAAAAGTAACAAGCTTTGTTGGTTACGAGGGATGGGAGGGGTGGGGGGGGTAATACTAAATAGGCAATAGATAAGTGGTATCTTGGGTGAAGGGTGAGGCAGTACACAATACAGGGGAAACAAGCACAACTTGTACAAGGAAAGGTCATGGAAGCCCCATAGACACTTCCAAACTCCCTGAGGGACTGAATTGCTGGGTGGAGGGCTGTGGGGACCATGGTCTCAGGGAACATCTAGCTCAACTGGCATAACACAGTTTATAAAGACAATGTTCTACATTCTACCTTGGTGAGTATTGTCTGGGGTCTTAAAAGCCTGTGAGCAGCCATCTAAGATACTCCACCGGTCTCACCCCTTTGGGAGCAAGCGAGAATGAAGAAAACAGGATACAAGGGAAAGATTAGTCCAAAGGACTAATGGACCACACAGCTACCAAGGCCTCCACCAGACTGAGTCCAGTACAGCTCACTGCTCTGACAGGTATCACAAAAGAGGATCCCAGACAGAGCTGCAGAAGGATGTAGAACAAAATTCTAACACACAAAAAAAGACCAGATTTACTGGCCTGAAAGAGACTGAAGAAACCCTGAGAGATTGGCCCCCGGATACCCTTTCAGCTCAGTGGTGAAGTCACTCCTGAGGTTCACCATTCAGTCGGGGATTGGGCAGCCCCCTAAAACCAAATGGGACTAATGAGGCACAAAGTCAAGGGACAAGGACTAGAAGGCAGAAGGGGACAGGAAAGCTGGTGATAGGGAACCCAAGGTTGAGTAAGGACAGTGTTGACATGTGGTGGGGTTGTTAACCATTGTCACAGGGCAACACGTGTACTAACTGTTTAATGAGAAACCATTTTGTTCCGTAAACCTTCATCTAAAGTGAGAATAGCAGCAGAACTGGAAGAACATAATTGATGTCACTGAACTGTGCATGTAGAAATTTTTGAAATGGTGTATCTTTGGCTATGTGTATTTTCACCAAAATAAATAAATAAATAAAAGGTCGAGAAAGGAGAGGGTTGACGTGCCGTGGGGTTGTTAACCAATGTCATAAAACAATCTGTGTACTGAGTGTTTAATGAGAAACTATTTGTTCTGTAAACCTTCACCTAAAGTACAAAAAAAAAAAAATTATTTCTAGTAAAATTAATAGGCCACGTTTATATAGTTTTTACTAAATGTAAAGCACTTTTGTAAGTGCTTTACACATTTTAGTTCATTTGGTGCTCATAACAATCCCAGAGGAAGGTACTACTAATATCTTGATTTTACAGGTTACAGAGACATAGAGAGGCTAAGTACTTTACCTAAAGTCACACAGCTAATAAGCAGATGAACTTGGATTGGTGGCTCCAGAATCCCTGCTCTGAACTATCTAGATGGTTGTCAAAAGCACCATGTAGATTGAAATTAGCCTGGGAGTCAGAAGCCACGGGTCTTAGTACGGCTTCTTCCTCTAAAACCAAAAACCAAACTGGTTGCCGTTGAGTCAATTCCAACTCATAGCAGCCCTATAGGACAGAGTAGAACTGTCCCACAGGTTTCTAAGGATTTGAACTGCCAAACTTCTGGTTAGCCGCTGAGCACTTAACTACTGTGTCACCAGAGGTCTTGAGCTAAATTTGTGATTTACATCCTTGCTTTTTTTGCTTTTTGGAAAACAAACAAAACAAAACTCTTTAAATGAAATCCTAAAAGAAGCCTGATATACACCACAAAAAAAGAGAGATCTTGGTCCCGGCTTGCTTATGTCTGGCCATGGCTATTCAAAATCCAACCCATCACCGTTGCCCCTGTTTCCACCCTACACACTCTGTCTGTCTGTTTATCTACCTACCTATCATCTGTCTGTCTGTCTGTCTGTCTACCTATCTATCCATCTATCTATCTATCATCTATCCATCCATCCTATTGGTTCTGGTTTCTCTAGAGAACCCTGATTATTAAAGTAGCAGAAACATTTCTTTAAACAAATTAAGTATAATCCTGATATACAGAACAGATAAAAGAGAAAACTTGAGCCCGGCTTTCTTTTACTTGGCCATGAGCTGTTCAAAATCCAGTGCATCATTCTTACCCCCAGTTCCACCCTCCGCGCGTACACTCTCACACACACTCACATATACTCTGACACACACATACTCACATAGATGCACACTCTCCCACACTCACAAACACATACTCTCACACACACAAACACACTTATACACAAAGTCACACACTCTCACACAGGGCAGTTCCTACAGATAGCTCTTTTGAGCCCAGTTGAAATCCACTTAGGGATCTCTACTGTGGCTTCCAGCTCTAGGATTCTGTGACCATGTGTGCAGACACCCAGTAGTAGCAAGACCTCAAAACATGCCCTCCTCTCTAAGGTATACTTAAGTGGAAACTTAGCCCAGGGTTAAAATCAGGAAAGAGGCCGCACTTGAGTGAGCAAGGAAAAGTTATTTTGTTATTTCACTTGATTTCCTTTAGGGCTCAAGCAAGTAAGGAAATACTAACTTAAAGCCTTGCCCCCAGAGAAACAGGGATGAGAAATGCAGCTTCTCACCGTGAATGCATCTAGGAAGGGTTTGATGAATGATCGTCAATGATGAATTTAATACCATAGCAAAAATATGTCTGAGACTCCTGACGTAAATGACTACAGTATTACTCTTTTAGATTAATTTCACTAGATACTTGAAAATAAATTACATTAACCTTATTTTTCCTCTTACTTCAATAAAAATACATAGGAGGTCCCTCAATGTTAAATTCCTCCCTCTTCCTACCCTGCATATGGATACTTTCTTCCCACCCCCAGATATTCCCTGAAGAGCCTCACCCTTCCTCTCCTAATAGTGGAACACATTCATCTTTAATTTCTTTACATTCCAGTCTCATTTCCCTACATTTGTTTTGTATTCACCCAAAAAGGAGAATGTATCACAGATGATGTCCCAGGTAAAAGGAAATTCCCTAGAGAGACCAAGATCAGTGGGTCTTTGGTTTGCTTTGTAAAAGACACTAGTGAATACTCAGTGGTGGAGACTTGTGATACCTACAGAACTACAGGAATCCTAGTTCTATACTCATTTTCTTAGTGAAAAGTGGACCTGTTTTAGGCAGAAATCTACATTTTCTACAGTTAGGACTAAGCCAATTGATATATGTGCCATAAAATACCAAACTAGCTGCCACTACGTCAATCCCAACTTGTGGCAACCCCTTGCTTTTCAAAGTAAAACTGCACTCCATAGGGTTTTCAATGGTTGTGACTTAAACAGTTGAAACAGGTGACACAAACAGTTGAGAATGGGCTACTATCCAGAAGGTTGGAGGTTCTAATCCACCAAGAGGTGCCTCAGAAGAAAGACCTGGAGATCTACTTCTGGAAGGTCAAAATCATTGAAAACCCTACACAGGTAGTCCCCACCTTTTGATGGGAATTTCATTCTGATGACTACTCTGTTGTAAGTCAGTCCTAACATAAGTTAAACGCCTCTTTTTTTTTTTTTTAGTTTTCATTATTATTGCCTTTTATTATCAGTATCTTTATAAATCCAACTTTTACTTCTTTGGGGGTTGGAAATATTACATCAGAGAATGATAACATCAGCTAATTACGTGCTGCAACATTGTATGTAGTACATATTACTAACGATAAGGTGGACCAAAAAAAAAAAAAAAAAAACACACACTCACACGGTAGTAAGTGCAGTTCATCGTAACTCGAATCCATCGTTAAGTCAGGGACTACCTGTACCTAGTTCTACTCTAAAACACATGGAGTCGCCATGAGTTGGAATTGACTTGATGGCAACTACTTCGGTTTTTGGTTTTTGGTATTTCAGAAATAGATCACCAAGCTTTTCTTCCAAAACACCTCTGAATGGATTCAAACCGCCAATCAACCTTTTGGTTAGTAGCTAAGTGCTACTTTTGCACCACCTAGGGACCCCTTGACATATGTTTGGGCTCTCCTTTTCCTGCAACACATTGACAAATATGAGGTGTATTTTAGCAGCATTAGTGGAAGAGAGATGTGTGGTCTCTTTTTGAAGGCTTCAGCATGTCAAGGAGACTTTCAAGCATTCTTGGAGGCTGTGTGTCATGGATTGAGTTGTATCCCCCAAAAATATGTGTATCAATTTGGCTAGGCCATGATTCCCAGTATTGTGTGATTGTCCACCATTTTGTCACCCAATGTGATTGTCCTATGTGTTGTAAATCCTATCTGTATGATGCTGATGAGATGGGATTAGCGGCAGATATGTTAAAGAGGCAGGACTCAATCTACAAGATTGGATCATGTCTTGAGCCAATCTCTTTTGAGATATAAAAGAGAGAAGTGAGTAGAGAGACATGGGGACTTCTTGCCACCAAGAAAGCAGCACCGGGAATAGAGCACTTTGTTTGGACCCAAGGTTCCTGTGCTGGGAAGTTCCTAGACCAGGGGAAGACTGATGACAGGGACCTTCCTCCAGAGCTGTCAGAGAAAGAAAGCCTTCCCCTGGACCTAACACCCTGAATTTAGACTTCTAACCTACTAGACTGTGAGAGAATAAATTTCTCTTTGTTAAAGCCAACCAGTTGTGGTATTTCTATTATAGCAGCACTAGATAACTAAAACATTGTGCAATTGTGCCTTATGGGGTGTTCAGTCTTTCAGATACATTGCATGCATGCTTTCTTCTGCCAGGGCAATTTGTATTCCTGTTGTGGCCCAGCATAGAAATAGATGGACAGTAGAAGCAGAATACATACTGGATGAGTGAGTTAATGATGAGTGAGTAATAACTAGAATTGATGGGGAAACTGCAGTCTAGTGATATGAGCCCTTGACAGGAAGCAGGAAAGTGTTTCCAAATGTTAATGGATCAAAGCCTTAGAGCAGGGCTGATACTTCTCAGTTCAGCTTCCTTGCATGTAAAAAAAGAGGTGGTCAAAATTTGTTTCTCTAGAAAGTCTCCCAATTCTTGGAAGGGAAGTGTGTGTGTGTGTGGTGTGTGTTTCCGCATTCATAGCAGCCCTACATACAACAGAATGAAACACTGCCCAGACCTGTGCCATCCTCATAACTACAAACCACCTAAAACCACCAAACCAAACTCACTGCCGTCGAGTTGATTCCAACTCAGAGGGACCCCATAGGGTTTCCAAGGCTGTAAATCTTTACAGAAGCAGACTGCCACATCTTTCTCCCAAGAAGCCACTGGTGGTTTTGAACCGTCGGCCTGTTGGTTAGCAGTCAAACAATTTAACCTCTGCGCCACCAGGGTCCCATACAAACTCCCTAGTGGTTACCTAATATTTGCTTGAACACTTGCAGTGACAGAAAACTCATTATTTCCTAAGACAGCTCCTTCCACCTTAGGACATCTTGGTTTGGGTTCTCTTTACATTAACTCAAAATCTGTCTCTCTGTAGTGTATTCCCATAAGTCTTAGTCCAGCCTTCAGGGCATATGGAATTCATCTTTATTTCATGTGACACTTCTTCAAATGTTTGAGAGAAGTTATAAGTCCTCTTACTTAAGTCTTTACTCTTTAGGCAAATACTTCAGTTCCTACAATTTCTCTTTAGATTACCTGATTCCAAATGCTCCCACCACACTGGTCACTCTCCTCTGAAAGATGTTGTATTTGCTTCTATTTCTCTTCCAGATTATAGATGTTCTTCTCTGCGTTCCCTTGGAAAATTTGAAAGCACTTATTTGGCCAATTAACTGGAGCTTCAAGAGTCATCTAGGACTCAACCTTTTGAGTGAGTACTTTGGTTAATATGCATTAAAATGAAAAGAAATATATAAAAGCAGCAATTGTGCTCCTGGGTAATTTACCCCAAGAAGTAATTAAAAGTTACACAAAGTTATATTTACAAGGATGTTCATTTGCAGCATTGATTGTAAAGCACTAGAATCAACTGTACACAAATTACAACTGTTCTCAATATGTATCTCAACTTCAAAAAGTAGAATTACCTAGATCCTACCCAGACGTACTAAATCAGAACTCCACAGGTGGGATCCAGGCTTTTTACTTTTATGAAAGCCCACTGTGGTTCTTAGATGCACTCAGGTGTGGAGAAAGATTAGCAAAGGTAGATACCTGAAAGGATATAATCAAAACAGTAACAGGAGTTGACTTCGGGTGGTAGAGAATACGGATATTTTCTTGGTCTTTGTACTCTTTTGCATTGCTTCAATATTACATATGAATATATACACTAATTACCAAGAAAGAGAGAAGTAAAGCTATTTACACTTTGGAAAAAACTTTTAAGCCCTAAATCTAATAAATGAAAGCTGAAATTTCACCCTGAAAGAATCATAGAATTTTAAATCTGGAATCTGGGAGTTGATAAACCTGTCTCCTAAGGATCTAGACCTACATGAAAGCAGATCAATAAAGACGCATAGTGACTAAACATATCAACCAATCATTCATTTAATCAGTAATCAACTCTATCAAAATCCAGCACAGACTATTCACAACAGCAAAAAGATGGAAACAACCTAATCACCTATCAATAGATGAATGGATGAACAAATTATAGTACATTCACACAATGGAATACTATGCAATCATAAAGAACAATGATGAATCTATGAAACATCTCACAACACTGATGAATCTGGTGGGCTTTATGCTGAGTGAAATAAGTCAGTCCCAAAAGGACAAATACTGTATGTAGTTGTTGTTAGGTGCCCTAAGTCAGTTTCAATTCATAGTGACCCTATGTACAACAGACCAAAATACTGCTTAGTCCTGTGCCATCCTCATAATCATTGCTATGTTTGAGCACATTGTTGCAGCTACCTTGTCAATCTATCTCATTGAGTGTCTTCCTTTTTTCTCTAACCCTCTACTTTACCAAGCATGATGTCCTTCTCCAGGGACTGATCCCTTCTGATAACATGTCCAAAATATGTGAGATATAGTCACGCCACCCTTGCTTCTAAGGAGCACTCTGGTTGTACATCTTCCAAGACGGGTTTGTTCGTTCTTTTGGCAGTCCGTGGTATATTCAATATTCTTCGCCAACACCACAATTCAAAGCCCTCAATTCTTCTTCGGTCTTCCTTGCTCATCATCCAGCTTTCACATGCATATGAGACTATTGAAAATATCATGGCTTGGGCCAGGTGCACCTTAGTCTTCAAGGTGACATCTTTGCTTTTCAACACTTTAAAGAGGTCTTTTGCAGCAGATGCCCAATGCAATATGTCATTCGATTTCTTGACTGCTGCTTCCATGAGTGTTGGTTGTGGATCCAAGTAAAATGAAATCCTCGACAACTTCAGTCTTTTCTCTGTTTATCATGATATTGCTTATTGGTTCAGTTATGAGAAATTTTCTTTATGTTGAGGCATAATCCACACTGAATGCTGTGGTCTTTGATCTTCATCAGTAAGTGCTTCAAGTCCTCTTCCCTTTCAGCAAGTAAAGTTGTGTCATCTGCATAACAAAGGTTGTTAATGGGTCTTCCTCCAATCCTGATGCCTGTTCTTCCTCATATAGTTCAGCTTCTCAGATTATTTGCTCAGCATACAGATTGAATAAGCATGGTGAAAGGATACAACCCTAACACACACCTCTCCTGACTTTCAACCACCCAGTATCCCCTTGTTCTATTCCAATTACTGCCTCTTGATCTATGTACAGGTTCCTCATAAGCACAATTAAGCGTTCTGGAATTCCCATTCTTGGCAATGTTAACTATAATTTGTTATGATCCACACAGTCGAATGCCTTTGCATCGTCAATGAAACACAAGTAAACATCCTTCTGGTATTCTCTGCTTTCAGCCAAGAGCCATCTGACATTAGCAATGATATCCCTGGTTCCGAGTCCTCTTCTGAATTTGGCTTGAATTTCTGGCAGTTCCGTGTCAATATACTGCTGCAGGCACTTTTAAATGATCTTCAACAAAATTTTACTTGTGTGTGATATTAATAATATTCTGCATTTGGTGGGATCACCTTTCTTGGAAATGGGCATAAATATGGATCTCTTCCAGTTGGTTGGCCAGGTAGATGTCTTCCAAATTTCTTGGCATAGACGAGTGAGCACTTCCAGCACTGCATCGGTTTGTTGAAACATCTTAATTCATATTCAGTCAATTCCTGGAGACTTGTTTTTCGCCAGTGCCTTCAGTACAGCTTAGACTTCTTCTTTCAATACCATTGGTTCTTGATCATATGCTACCTCCTGAAATGGTTGAATGTCGATCAATTCTTTTTTTGTATAGTAACTCTGTGTATTACTTACATCTTCTTTGGATCTTCCTGCATAGTTTAATATTTTCTCCATAGAATCCTTCAATATTGCAACTCAAGGCTTGAATTTTTTCTTCAGTTCTTTTAGCTTGAGAAATGCCAAGTGTGTTCTTCATTTTGGTTTTCTATCTCCAGGTCTTCGCACATTTCATTATAATTCTTTACTTTGTCTTCTTGAGCTGACCTTTGAAATATTCTGTTCAGCTCAGTATTGTATGGGACCACTATTATAAGAACTAAAGAAAAGGTTTAAGCACAGGAAAAAGCATTCTATGATGGTTATGAGGGTGAGGGGAGGGAAAATCTCTAACTAGATAGTAGACAAGCATCAACTTTGGTGAAGGAAAGGACAACATGCAATACAGGGAAAGTCAGCACAACTGGACCAAAGCAAAAGCAAAGAAGTTTCCTAGACACATACAAACACTTGGAGGGACAGAGTAGCTGGGACTGGGGCCAGGAGACCATAGTTTCAGGGGACGTCTAGATTAATTGGCATAACATAGTCTGTAAAGAAAATGTTCAACATCCCACTTCGGTGAGTAGCATCTGGGATCTTAAAAGCTTGCGAGTGGCCATCTAAGATACATCTATTGGTTCCATCTAATTTGGAGCAAAAGAGAATGAAGAAAACAAAAGACACAAGGAAAATACTACCCCAAAGGACTAAAGGACCAAATGAACCAGAGACTCTACCAGCCTGAGACCTGAAGAACTAGATGGTGCCCATCTACCACCAATGACCACCCTGACAGGGACCACAACAGAGAGTATTGGACAGAACAGGATAAAAATGTAGACCAGAATTCAAATTCACATAAAAAGACCAGACTTAATAGTCTGACAGAGACTGGAGGAACCCACAACTATGGCCCCTGGACTCTCTGTTAACCCAGAACTGAAACCATTCCTGAAGCCCACTCTTCAGACAAAGATTAGACAGGGCTATAAAACAAAAACTAATACATTATGAGGAATGTGCTTCTTAGTTCAGTCAGATATATGAGACCAAATGGGCAGCTTCTGTCCAAAACCAAGATGAGAAGGCAGGAAGGGACAGGAACTGGTCAAATGGACACAGGTAACCTGGAGTGGAAAGGAAGAGTGTACTGTGACAATGCGGGGATTGCAACCAATGTTACAAAACAATATGTGTATAAATTTTTGAATGAGGAATTAACATTAGCTGTAAACTTTCATCTAAAGCACACACAGAAAAAAAAAAAAAATCCAGCACAGGTAGTCTGATTCTCATTTCTTCCTTGGATATATTCATCAGCAGAGAAGTATCAACTCCATGAAGGAGCAAGTTGATATTGCTGTGAATCCAAGAACTTAAGAAAGATCATTTCTATCCTAAGTCAGATTGATTTAATGCCTTTATTTGTGTTTTCCCCAAATGCATCACAGTGCAAATATCCTCTGATAGTTGTTTGCTAATGACTTTATAGCTAGAGAAAAAAAAAATGACCTTAAGTTTCCAGAAATAAATTTTTGTCCCGTCTGGAGACTGGTAAATTCATGAGAATTTTGCACATGAAATGATGGTGAGGTTAATAACGTTAATAATGATAACAGCAAAGATGATGGATAAGTAACACATTAAAAACCTGGCATGCATACCAAGTGCTTTGCATACGTTATTTTTTCTAATATTTACAGCCACCCAGTAAACTTGAAATTATTTTCCCAATAGTCCTTTAAAAATTAGGAAATTGGGAAGTAGACATTACATTAAACCCAAAAAAAATACATCACCTCGAATCAATTCCTACTCATAGTGACTCTTTAGGACAGAGTAGAACTGCTCCATAGGGTTTCCAAGGCTGAAAATCTTTACAGGAGCAGACTGCCACATCTTTTTCCTGCAGAGTGGCTGAAGGGTTCAAACCGGTTAGCAGCCAAGCACTTAACCACTGTGCCACCAGAGCCCCTTGGGCATATGTTACATTGGTCTGCATTAGACAGTGGTGAGAAAACATTAACCAATTTCATGACAAGATCTTATCTGCTGTTTTTCAGATAAGATCTGCTATCTTGAGATTCAGCTCTATATACCTTATAATTTATTTATCCAGGGTTCCACTTTTAAAGAGATTGTCACAAGGACTTTTCGAACTTCCTCTTCTGTGCTAGTGAAACAATTTTCTTATCTTAGACAAAGGCATAGACTTAATCCAGAAAGAAAACTTAATTAAATTTCATCATTTTGCTGATTCCTATTATTCTACTTTCTATGGAGTTGATCCACATGCTTAGCTTTTTATTCTAAGTCTTGAGAAGACTAGATAAAATTTGTATGCTTATAAAGATATTCAGCTTCAGTTGAAAACAGCCAGTTTAAGTCTTCTGAGCTTGATATTAATATTAGTAATAATAATTCACAATAACATGATTATTATTATTGAGTGCTTATTATGTGCCAGGCGATAGGCAAGCATTTTGCATGCATTATTTCATTGACGGTTCACAATAAATTTGTGAATTCAACATCATGATAAAGGGAGAAAATACTGAAGTTGTAAAGGATTTCATTTTACTTAGATTCACAATTAACACTTATGGAAGTAGCAGTCAAGAAATCAAATGACATATTGCATTGGGAAAATCTGCTGCAAAAAAACCTCTTCAAAATGTTAAAAAGCAAAGATGTCACCTTGAAGACTAAGGTGCACCTGACCCAAGCCATGGTATTTTCAGCAGCCTCCTATGCATGTGGAAGCTGGACAATGAATAAGGAAGACTGAGGAAGAATTGATACATTTAAATTAGGGCATTGGCAAAGAATATTGAATATACCATGGACTGCCAGAAAAAAGAACAAATCTGTCTTGGAAGAAGGACAGCCAGGATGCTTCTTAGAAGTGTGGTTGGCAAGACTTCCTCTCACATACTTTGAACATGTTATCAGGGGGGTCAAGTCCCTGGAGAAGAACATCACGCTTGGTAAAGTAGAGAAGTCATTGAAAGAGAGGAAGATTCTCAGTGAGATGGATTGACACAGTGGCTACAACAATAGGCTCAAACATAGCAACAATTGTGAGGATGGTGCAGGCCCAAGCAGTGTTTCATTCTGTTGTACGTGGGGTCACTATGAGTCAGAACCGACTCAACAGCACCTAACAACATTATTATTTTCATGTATAGCTAAAGATACTGAGATTTAGAAAGGTTAACGTTATTAAGATCATCCAAATAATAAATTATCAGGTCTAGGATTTGACAAAATTTAGTCTGATTTAGGGTCCCATGCTCTCAAACACAATGCTATATGATTGAGTCCCCCAAAATAATATTAAGGAATGAATACAGAGGTTAAGATACCTTTCTTATGGACCACAACTACCACAGCCTCCACCAGACTGAGTCCAGCACAACTAGATGGTATCCAGTTACCACCACCGACTGCTCTGACAGGGATCACAATAGAGGGTCCCGGACAGAGCTGGAGAAAATGTAGAACAAAATTCTAACTCATGGAAAAAAAAAAAAAAAAAGACCAGACTTACTGGTCTGACAAAGCCTGGAGAAACCTCACGAGTATAGCCCCCGGACACCCTTATAGCTCAGTAATGAAGTCACTCCTGAGGTTCACCCTTCAGTCAAAGATTATTAGACAGTCCCATTAAACAAAACGAAACTAAAGGAGCACACCAGCCCAGGGACAAGGACTAGAAGGCAGGAGGGGACAGGAAAGCTGGTAATGGAGAAACCAAAGTTGAGAAGGGGACAGTGCTGACATGTCATGAGGTTGACAACTAACGTCACAAAACAATGTGTGTATTGTTTAATGAGAAACTAGTTTGCTCTGTAAACCTTCATCTAAAGTACAATTTAAAAAAAAAAGATCTCTTTCCTGCATTACTAATGTGCCTTATAGATTGCTCAAACAATTTCTACTGCTGCTGCTGCTACTATCAGTACCACTTACTAATACAACAACGGTAAAAACGACCTCCTCCATATTCATTGTACCCATTACCGTTCTAAAAGATTTACATATATTACCTTATTTAGTCCTCACAGCTACCCTATAAAGTAAATGCAAAAATCCCAATTCCTTACATAAGGATAAAAAATATTAGAGAGTTTAAGGGACTTCTTTCACATTCCACAGCCATTAATCCAAAGTGTGAGCCTAGATCTAACTGCAAGAACACATACGCTCACATCCTCTAAGGAGAAATGAGTGATCTGACCATGACACTTCTCACTGGAAAGAGTATCCTGCTAATCTAGTTAGCCTCCTAGTTGCCTCTTCCCTCTATCCAAAGATATCCCTCTCTCATTTCCAAATGGTTGTGTTTGGCAAATGAGAAAGATCCCCTATGATTGAGTGGGACCATTCTTCATTTAATAAAATGGAGAACCACACTTGCCATTAAGAAAGTTCAAGCAATGTGGTCATTCATTGTTATTTTAACTTTGTTTCTGAACTCATTCTCTTATTAAAATCTGCTCTCATGAAAGAAGGTCTATAAGTTATTACACTGTTTTGTAAGTTATGTTGTTATTATTAACAAATCATTAGGAAGATCTCCAGGCTCCATTTCTAACACAAATTAAATAGATGTTAGCAGGCAGAAGGAAATTTATTCTTCAACCGTTTGTCCTAAGCAGTGACTTATTTGATTTGGATTAACTGAATTAATAATGAAATACAATAAAATAAAGGTCTATGTGTAATTGAATTGAACCCATTCTGAATAAATGCAGAGTAACCCCTGAGATGCCTGAGAATTACATTGAAGATTGTTACATTTAATTACATATACCGAGATAGTCAAAAGGTAATGTGTAAAACTAGACCAAAAAAACCCCAAAAATCCATTGCTGTCGAGTCAATTCTGACTCACAGCAACCCTATAGGACAGAGTGGAACTGCCTCATAGGGTTGCCAAGCTGCGGCTGGTGGATTCAAACTGCCAACTTTTTGGTTAGCAGCCAGATGCTTAACGACTGTGCCACCAGGGCTCCAAAAAATTAGACCAAGATCCACAAATACTTCAAATTTATATAATAGAAGAATTATACACGAGTGGGTTGTCTTTTGAGCACATTACAGATAACTACAGTATTCAAGCTTTGGAGATGCTGAGACTGTATTCCCTTCTGCAAAATGTTCTGCATTGTTCTAATCAGTCTGATCAGTTCTGTGGAAATCAGAGAGCAGCCCAGTTGAAGAGAAAACTAGTGAATGAATAAATGTCAGATATATCAAATAGGTTTTGCCTTCTATCAACAAGGGAAAGAAGACTCAAAACCAAGGAGTTTTTTGTATATTTAACATTTTGTCTTTCTCAAAGACTAAATACGGTATATTCTGAAATCACATTGTATTTTGCAGGAAGAAGCTAAAGCAAATTTCAAAATTAACCAAGGGAGACAATCAACAGAATGATTTCACTGCAGACAAAGGGTCTGCTCCACTCTCTGCTGTCCTGACTTTTACAAATCAGGAAGCAAAAGTATGTTTTGCTTTCAGATTCAAATTAACAAAAGAAAAAAAAAAACCGACGCAGGGCTGCAAGAGATGTAATCCTTAGTAATTTAAATCATGATCAACTCAAGCCTTCAGCAAAACCCATAGGCAGGAAGTGGAGGTGCAGCCTTTCGGTGTAACTGCCTGCTTCCAGATGACAGATAAATCTCTCTACCGCAAAATCGGTCCTGAAACGGTCTGAATGTTTGCAGTAGTGCGCACTCGTCCACGTTGCACATGTGGAGTTTTTTCTGTTGAAAATCTTGTTTGCTGAACCTAATCAATACTGTTGGTAAAGCTGACTCCACACTGTCTCCCAAGATTGTTTCCGGCTGTTTGAAAGTGCCCAGGTATCACTAACAGAGTCAAAGTCTCTTCCATGGGGCCTTGGAGGAGTCCTCTAAGATAAACTTGAAGCTTCAGAAAATAATCACAGTAGTAATTTGTTGCTCGGGGATTACATGATGATTATATTCTAACATAAAATCGGGTGTGAATCCTTGCTTCACTTTTCACTAATTCTGTGGATTTGACCAAGCAATTTACCCTTCATGAGGCTTAGTCTCCTCATCTGGAAAATGGTGATGTTGGTGTAGGAAATTAATGACATA
Organism: Dugong dugon; assembly: GCA_030035585.1. Taxonomy (NCBI): domain Eukaryota; kingdom Metazoa; phylum Chordata; class Mammalia; order Sirenia; family Dugongidae; genus Dugong; species Dugong dugon. Next base: position 100,659,422 of record CM057462.1, read on the forward strand.
TGTAAAGTGTAGGTGCTCATAAAATGATATCTGCCAAAACTGTTGTTATGGATTAAATTGTGTCCCCCAAAAATGTGTATCAATTTGGCTAGGCCAGGATTCCCAGTAGTGCATGATTGTCTACCATGTTGTCATCTGATGTGATTTTCCTATGTGTTTTAAATCCTACCTCTGTGGTGTTAATGAAACAAGATTAGAGGCAGTTATGTTAATGAGGCAGTATTCAATCTATGAGACTGAATTGTGTCTTAAGCCAATCTCTTTTGAGATATAAAAGAGAGAAGCAACCAGAGACACATGGGGACTTCAGACCACCAAGAAAGCAGCACCAGGAGCAGAGTGGATCCTTTGGACCCACAGAAAAGCTTCTAGAACAAGGGAAGATTGATGACAAGGACCTTCTTCCAGAACCAACAGAAAGAGAAAGCCTTCCTCTAGAGCTGGCACTCTGAATTTGAACTTCTAGCCTCCTAACTGTAAGAGAATAAATTTCTCTTTGTTAAAGCCATCCACTTGTGGTATTTCTGCTATAGCAGCACTAAATGACTAAGATAATTGTTATTGTTCATGTTTGTTTAAAATCATTCTCTTACCATTTCAAAGAGTTTGTTTCCTGACATTATTTTCTATTAAGTAGCCCATTATAAAGCAGCTATGTTCAAAGTAAGGAGCCCTAGTGAAATCATTCCCCTTGAGAACAGGAGCAAGATAAGAATGCCCTTTATCACCATTCCTATTTGACATTGTGCTGGAAGTCCTAGCTAGAGCAATAATGCAAGAAAATTGAATAAAGGGCATCAAATTGGTAAGGAAGTAAAACTGTCCCTATTTGCAGAAGACTCCAAGAGAAAATGACTGGAACTAATAGAAAGATTCAGCAGAGTAGCAAGATACAAGATAAACATACAAAAATCAGTTGGATTCCTATACACCAATAAAAAGAACTACAAAAAGGAAATCAGGAAAACAATGCCCTTTACAACAGCCCCTAAAAACATAAAATACTTAGGAATAAATCTCACCAGGGATGTAAAAGACCTATACAAAGAAAACTACAAAATACTTATGCAAGACTCCGAAAGAGACCTACATAAATGGAAAAACATACCATGCTCTTGGATAGGTAGACTCAACATTATGAAAATGTCAATTCTATCCAATGCAGTCTACAAATACAATGCAATCCTGATCCAAACACCAATAGCATTCTTTAAGGAGATGGAAAAACTAGTCATTAACTTTATATAGAAAGGAAAGAGGCCCCAGATAAGTAAAGCACTATTGAAGAAGAAGAATAAAGTAGAAGAACTTGCACTACCCAACTTCAGACCTACTATACAGCTACACTAGTCAAAACAGCCTGGTACTAGTACAAAGACAGACACATTGAGAACCCAAATGTAAATCCATCCACCTACAGTCACTTGATATTCAACAAGGCCCAAATCCACCAAATGGGGAAAAGACAGTCTTTTTAACAGATTGTGCTGGCAAAACTGGATGTCCATCTGCAAAAAAAATCAGACAGGACCCATATCTCACACCATACACAAAAACTAATTCACAGTGAATCAAAGACCTAAATATAAAACCCAAAACTGTAAAAGTCATAGAAGAATAGATAGGTCAACACTAGAGGCCCTAATACACAGCATTAACAGGATACAAACCACAACTAAGAATACACAAACACCAGAAGATAAGCTAGATAACTGGAATCTTCTAAAAATTAAAAACTTATGCTCATCAAAAGATTTCACCAAAAGAGTAAAAAGAGAACCTACAGACTGAGAAAAAATCCAACAAATGTCTAATCTCTAAAATCTATAGGAAAATCCAACACCTCTACAAAAAAAATTCAAATAATCCAATTAAAAAATAAGCAAAGGATACGAACAGACACTTCACCAAAGAAGGCATTCAAGTGGCTAACCGACACATGAGGAAATACTCGCCATCACTAGCCATTAGAGAAATGTAAATCAAAACCACAACAAGATACCATCTCACCTTGACATTACTGGCATGAATCAAAAAAACAGAAAATAACAAATGTTGGAGATGTTGCCAGGAGATTGGAACTCTTACGCACTACTGCTGGGAATGCAAAATGGTACAACCATTTTGGAAAATGATACGGTGCTTCCTTAAAAAACTAGAAATAGAAATACCATATGATCTAGCAATCCCACCCCTAGAAATATATCCTAGAGAAATAAGAGCCCTCACACAAATAGACATATGCACACCTATGTTCATTGCAGCATTATTCATAATAGCAAAAAGATAGAAACAACCTAAGTGCCCATCAACACAGAATGGATAAACAAACTATGGTACATACACACAGTGGAATATTGTACAATTATAAAGAACAGTGATGAATCTGCGAAGCATTTCACAACATGGATGAATCTGGAAGGTATTATGCTGATTGAAATAAGTCAATCACAAAAGAACAAATATTGTATGAGACCACTACTATAAAAACTCATGAAAAGGTTTACACAAAAAAAGAAACAATATTTGATGGCCAGGAGGGAGGGAAGGAGTAGGAGGGAAAAATGCTAAATAGATAATAGATAAATGGTAACTTTGGTGAAGGGTAAGACAGTATACAATACTGGGGAAGCCAGCACAACTTGTCCCAGGCAAGGTCATGGAAACTCCATAGACAAACCCAAACTACCTGAGGGACAAAATTACTGGGGTGAGGGCTCTGGAGACCACGGTCTCAGGGAATATCTAACTCAACTGGCATAACATAGTTTATAAAGAAAATGTTCTGCATTCTACTTTGGTGAGTAGCGCCTGGGGTCTTAAAAGCTTGTGAGAGGCCATCTAAGATACTCCACTGGTCTCACCCCATCTGGAGCAAGGGAGAAAGAAAAAAACCAAAGACACAAGGGAAAGGTTACTCCAAAGGACTAATGGACCACAATTACCACAGCCTCCACCGGACTGAGTCCAGCACAAGTAGATGGTGCCTGGCTACCACCACTGACTGCTCTGACAGGGACCACGATACAGAGTCCTGCCCAGAGCTGGAGAAAAATGTAGAGCAAAATTCTAACTCATACACACAAAAAAAGACCAGACTTACTGATCTGACAGAGACTGGAGAAACCCCAAGAGTTCGGCCCCCAGACACCCTTTTAGCTCAGTAATGAAGTTACTCTTGAAGTTCACCCTTCAGACAAAGACTAGACAGGCCTATTTAAAATAAGAAAAGAAAAAAAAGAGACTAAATGGGCACACCAGCTCAGGGAAGGCAGGAGAAGATAGAAAAGCTGATAATGGGGAATCCAAGGTTGAGAAAAGGAGTGTATTGACATGTCATGGGGTTGGCAACCAATGTCAGAAAACAATATGTGGATTAATAGTTTAATGAGAAACTTGTTTGCTCTGTGAACCTTTATCTAAAGTACAATTTTAAAAAATGTTTTTAAAAAAAAGCAAAGTAAGGAGACCTGATGGTGCAATGGTTAAGCACTTGGCTGCTAACAAAAAGGCTGGTGGTTCGAACCCACCAGCCAGTCCAAGGGTGAAGGATGTGACTGTTTGCTTCCATAAAGAGTACAGCCTTCGAAACCCTATAGAAAAGTTCTATCTACCTGTCTTATTGGGTATCTATGAGTCAGATGGACTCGCCAGCAATGGGTTTATGTTAAAAGTGAGTGATAAATCAAGAAAAGAAAGATATGGGATCTAGGAAACAGGGTATCCAATAAAAGAAAGAGACAAAGGAATCCTACGGATGAATAGCAAAGAGAAACTCAGGAACATGTTGAACTCCAGATGGGGGAAAGACTATCTGATAGGTTTGGCATATGGTAAACTGTTAAGAGAAACTACTGGGGAAATGTGGGAAGATGTAGCTTGTTACAAAGAGAGCTAAGCAAATTTGAAATTTGTTAAGTTCTTAACTCTAGAAAAATGAAAAAGGTATCCAAGAAAGAAAACATAGTCACGTATACGACTGATTCAACAGTGAAAGATACTAGCATAGCCACAGAAGTGCAAACACTGAATATTGATTTAATAAAAAATGTGCTGTATCTAGAATGACAGAATGGGTGAAGAGAGAAATAATTCTAGAAAAATAGGAAATCAGTGTCTAAAGCTGCTGAAGCAAGAGATAGTAGTACAAGCATATTAGAAATATAGTGGTACATGCTAAAGAAAATGTGCAAAAAAAAAAAAAAGGGCTGAAAGTAGTGGCAGCTGAAGAGCAGGGTCTTGGAGAAGGATTATGATGAGGACTGTGGGTTTCAGGATAAGCCGTTCAGCACCATTTAACTTTTTACAAGACATTCATATAATATTTTGATAAAAATAAAACTTAAGAAATAAACATTTGAGAAATAATGGACATCACACACATACATACACAGAGAAGCTCGAGTATCTGAAAATCCACGTGACCTACATCTTTGTGACATTGACAGTGTATCTTGAGAGAAGAAAGAAAGGAGCCATCACCTGACAACTAAAGCGATGCATTTGTAGTTGGGATGCAGAATAAAGGAGAAGGAGGCAGAAGCACAGCAAACGGAAGGCGTGGCTGGTGCATTCAAGGATCTTGCCATTTGTTGAGAAAAGAGGATAATCTCATAAAGGAGGGAGGGTGGGCACCTAAAATTCTTTTTAGAGGAAAAAAGCACAAAAACTTTTTATGGGCCTTGCTACCTATGTCTCCTAGAGGTTTCCTATGAGCTATTTTCCAAGCCTCAAAAGGAAAAAAAAAACAAAAAAGTGACTGTATTTAGCTGACAAGATGAGCTGCATGACAATTCAAGAGAGAAAGGAGAATCACACTTTTTTCAGTTAAAAGATACCACATAGATAGGCCAGCCCCTTGTTTCACAGATGAGACAACTAAACCTGAAAGAAGCTACTTATCTTTCCCAAGCTCACACAGCCCGTCTGAGACCACAATCAATCTTCCAAAACCACTTGTGTGTCCTGGTGAGTGTGTAATTGCCCAATACTAAACTAAGAAGGCTGTACTAAACTTGTTTGAGATGAGAACAATGATAATTTTCTAATGTTCCATTGGAGAAATGAGGATAATAAAATAATATTAACCACTAGTATCATGCTTTCAAAGTGTTTTTAATCTTCTTTATCTCATTTAACCCTAATAAACCTGTGCTGATGAGAAAATTCAAATTCCTGGAGATCTGCTGAATTGTCAAGGGCAAATAATCAGATAATTGGATGTAGTAGGTGTTTTGACTTTTCTTCAATGTTGCCATTTTTTCCCATTCATTATGACCCACAAAACCTTAGAGAGCATTTTTGTGAAATGACTTTTTAAAATTCTTTAAAATATATTAAATTAAATTTACAGTGCTGTCGATACCGACTCATAGCGACCCCATAGGACAGAGTAGAACTGCCCCCATAGGGTTTCATAGGTTGTAATCTTTATGGGAGCACATCGCCAGGTCTTTTCCCCAAACGAGCAGCTGGTGGGCTTGAACCACCAACATTTCAGTTAGCAGCTGAGTGCTTAATCATTGGGCCACCAGGGCTCCTTACACTTCCTTAGTAGTGGTCAAAATATATGAGTTATTTCAGCTTTGAATTACATGAATCTTCTGAGTGGATAGTGACAAGAATATCCAAAGCAGCCATGGTGGGAGAAAATCTGGGATAAGCAGAAGAGGCATGCATACCTAACCAGGACTGCACAGCAATTAAGGCAGCGGTTCCTCTTCAGTGCTTGGCAACACATCAACTATTCCTCCAAAAAATTTCAAGTGGAAATTAATTTTATCCCCATAATTTGTCACCATAAAAAATAAATATGCTAGGTAAAAAATGTAAATGACCAAGGAAAGCTGAAAATAAATAACAAATTGTGATTACTTTTTCTCTTAAAACGGCCTTTCATGGACCTTCCAAGGAGAAAACTCCAAACCACTGACTCATGAAAATTAACTTGCAATTTCTTGTACACGCATCCAAAATGTAGGATGCTTTGCTATCAGAGAGCTGCTTCAAATTGACAGATACTTCAATGCTCTAAGATTGCATTTTCATCTTCCTCAATAAAGCAAGAGAAACGCAAAGATATATGCCATTAATTGTTCTCCCTCTAGAGAAATACAAAAGATAAACATCAATACCACATTCTACTAACAGCTTTAAAGGCTGGCTTAAAGCAACATTAAATTTGCATTTGTCTGTAAGTGTGAGCCTTGCATTCTCACCAAGAGGTTCAATCAATAAGGTCATTCCTGCTCCTCACATTCTCAACAGCAGTGTAAAGTGTACACACATGTGTAAATATATATATACACACATATATATCCAAACACACACACAAATATATATATCTTAATAACAGGAAGTTACCTTCTAACTATTGAGCTAATTTGTGTGTAGGAGATTGCATTTTTTCAAGTGGAGTGATTTTTTTTGTTGTTGCTGTTATTGACTTGAGTAACTACATATTAAATCGCTCTTGCTGGGCCAGCACAAGCCAAACTAAAACAACTTTTGTTGTGGTTATAAGGTAAATGTGTCATTGGATAACTTGTAATTTTTTTTTTTTTAAAGTTTCTTTCATTTGTCAACCTGTTGTTGTGTAGGTAAATTATATTGTTCCTCTTCTGGTTTGGATTGTGTTATTTCTTTCCCCCATGTGTTGGCTTTTTTTTTTTTTTTTTTTTTTTTTGTGATTGCAGTTTCCTTTAATAATTCTACCCCCAGTTATGCTGATTTACTATTATGAACAAGTAGTGAGATGTCAAGGAATTTTGGCATTCACAGGGAAGTAATTACACTGACTTAATTCCTATTTTAGGTTTTAGCTTTCTAACCAAACATGGAAACTCGTGAGGTTCCTTAGACCATAAAGACTCTCTCACAGCAAGAATTCTTAACCTATGTCCATAAATTTCAAAGGAGTCTTGAGATAGACTTCAGGAAGCCTGTACAATCTCTGACACTGTATAAAAATTCTTTGTGCATTTTTTGGGGAAGAGATCCTTAGTTTTCATCAGATTCTCAGAGGGGTCTCTGACCCCAAAATGACTAAGAACTAGTCTTCTACAGGGTACTTTCTAGTTGAATTTAACTCTAAAAAATCCTTAACTGATGATGATTTTAGAATTACTTTTTCCCAGTTTTCAAAAATAAGATTCAAGCAAGCCCATAAGCTATGTTCAAAGCCTTCTTTCAAAATTTTGCATAAGAATATTAGGCATAAACACTGATTATCTATAGACATTTCTTTCTTGGTCTAAGCAATTGATGATAGACTAATGAATACTCTTGTTTTAATTTTAGTTTTTGGTCAGATTTGGATTTTAAATTTTTAAAGGCAAATCCAACTTCTCATTTCATGCAAACCAGAGGCTTAAATGTCAATTTTAGAGATCATGACTTGAACTCTGTTATCAAAACGTATGGTAGTAGGTGGACATGAAATCAGTAAGACACAAGCTGATAGACATTTGCCCGGTATTTGATAAAAATCATTCTTCAGAACAAATAAATCTGCTACAGCTCTGTTACACAGACCATATATGCAAAGGGTCCATTAAAGAAACTTTGGTAAATCACTTGTCTCCCACTAAGGCACCTGTCTGGAAACGTGAACTTAATTAAGGGGAATTATAACAGATTGCTTAAAGGTCCTGAGAGAAAAAGACTCACTCTCTTTAGATATCCCTTTGAGAGACATATAACCCTAGGACCTCTTATCAAAAACAAAATAGGGATTGGAGGCATCAACAGAAAGATGATACTTTCTAAGAAATTGTACCTCCTCATCTGTGAATAGGTTTATGTAATTATGGGAGTGGATAAGGGCCAGTGGCGATTCAGGCATTGTTGTAGTGGTAGCACCACATTTTTGTGCAGTCAGACACAAACTGGAACTCTGGTGCTGACTGCCTTGGAAAATGCCAGGATGGCGCCTGTCAGGACCAAGGTTTCACAGACGGTATTGTCCTGCAAACTTTCTGGCACGTAGCACTGTCTCGGTGACCATGTTTCCTACCCTAAGGTAGCAATTCTCAATTGTGGGCAATTATGCCCCCTATGGTAAATTTGTCAATGTCTGGAGACATTTTTGGTCGTCACAATTAGGGAGGTGCTACTGGCACTAGTGGGTAGAGGCCAGGGATGCTGCTAAACATCCTATAATTTACAGGACAGCTCCCATGGCCTGCCCAATATGTCAATAAGCCAAGGCTGAGAAGCCCTGCTCTAAGGCCATGCCACTTTGGTCCACCCTGGAACGTTTTAGAGATAAGCCCCAACCAGGCCCGCACTCCTCACAGGGCTGCTAGAAATTAGCCAGTTTTCAAGCTACTTTGGAAATTGTAATGCTTTGGGCAGAGTGAAGTGGAAAAGATATTCTAAAATGCCCTCCCTTTCTCCAAAACACAGATCAAATGTTACCTCCTACAGGGAGTTGTTTCCTATCTGTCTTAGTTATCTAGTGCTGCTATAACAGAAATACCACAAGTAGGTGGCTTTAATAAGCAGGAATGTATTTCTCACAGTTTAGGAGGCTAGAAGTCCAAATTCAGAGTGCCAGCACTAAGGGAAGGCTTTTTCTCTCTGTCATCTCTGGAGGAAGGTCCTAGTCTCTTTGAGCTTCTGCTCCTGGGCAATCTTCATGTGACTTGACATCTCTCTTCCCCATCCTGCTTGCTTCTCTCTCCTTTTATCTCTTGTAAGAGATTGACTCCAAAGGTACCCTACACTAATCCTGCCTCATTAAGGTACCAGAAAACTCATTCCCAAATGGGATTATAACCACAGGCATGGAGGTTAGGATTTAAAACACACATTTTGGGGGGACACAATTCAATTCATAATACCATTTTAGCTTCACTCTCCTCTCCATGTCCTTTCATAGTACCATACGATTCCTCTAATTTAGAACTGATTTTTTTTTTTAAAAATTGCATATTCTCCCACTAGATTATAAACTCCTTCAAAGCTGGGAGAATTTTTATTCATTTTTGTGTCTTAGTAGCTAGCAGAGTGCTTGGCACATCATAGATATACAGTATATATTTGTTGAAGGAAAGAAGCCTGAGGGACTGGCTTGTATCCTCAGTGCCTACACTCCCGACTAGATTTATTCAAGCACACGGTCCCAAGAATATTGACCCATGCCCTCCAAGGACATGAAACGGGATTGTCTCACTCCATGGCCTATAGGTTCACCAGCATTGTGGTGGGAACTTCTGGGTTACCAGAAGATCACCTGTCTCAGTCATCTAGTGCTGCTCCAACAGAAATACCACAAGTGGATGGCCCCACAAAGAGAAATTTATTCTCTCACAGTCCAGTAGGCTACAAGTGCAAATTCAGGGCGTCAGCTCCAGGGGAACGCTTTCTCCATCAGCTCTGGAGGAAGGTCGGTGTCATCAATCTCCCTTTGGTTTGGGAGCTTCTCTGCCCAGGAACCTCAGGTCCAAAGGATGCGCTCTGCTCCCGGCACTGCTTTCTTGGTGGTATGAGGTTCCTATGTGTCTCTGCTCGCTTCTCTCCTTTATATCTCCAAAGAGATTGCATTAAGACACCGATCTTGTCAACCTCATCAGTATAACCTCATCACAGTGATAGAATTTACAACACATGAGGAGATCACATATAATCTCATCATAGTGGTAGAGTTTACAACGCATAAGGAAATCACATCAGATAACACAATCATATAATACTAGGAATCATGACCTAGCCAAGTTGCTACACACATTTTTTGGGAGACACAGTTCAATCCATGACATTCCACCCTTTGGCCCCCCAAAAATCACATCCTTGCAACGTGCAAAACATATTCATCTCATCATATCACAGCAAAAGTCTTAACTCCAAATCCAAAATCCAAAAATTCCTCTTCATCTGTGAAATCTAGAATACAAGTTATCTGCTTCCAAAGGTACAATGGCAGGACAGGCACAAGCTAGACATTTCCATTACCAATGGGAGAAATTGCAGGGAAAGAAGTCATAACAGGCACCAAGCAAGTTAGCAGAACACATTACATTAGCCCTCAAGGCTTGAAAAGAATCCTCTGTTCTCTGAGACAATTTACACAATAGCCCTGCCCTTGAGACTCTAGGTATTGGCCACAGTCTCCAGATTCTGAGTGGAGGCCCCTCGGCCCTGGGCTTCAGCTCCGCCTTCCAGGCCCACTGGGACGGCAACGCTGCTCCCTTGGCTTTAGGCGCACCATTCTCCTAGTCCATCGGAGTGACAACTCCACCCTTAGAAACACCAGGGTCCATGGCTCCACCCTTTGAAACCCCAGAGGTCTCGGACATGCCTTTTGAGACTGAGACAGCTTGGCTTCTTGTGTTCCTTGTGTCTTCAGCTTCTGCTTCCTATGGCCTCTTGGCCCTCCAGACTCATGCCCACATCTGCCCTACTGGGGCAAGTGTTCCAAAGCTCGGTAGCTCCACTAATTAAATGCCTGGAGGCCCCCCACTCCACCAGGAAGCCTCCGGCGCACAGGCACTCTGCTCTCTCGCTCCGTGGGTCAGTTCCAGTGCCGTCTCGCACTGTTCTCCTCATTCTGCTGTTGTTGGTTTTCTGCCACTGCCCCTTCTCTGCCGCTGCAGGTTCTCTGCTGTTGCTGGTCCTCTGCCACTGCCGCTCCTCTATCCATTCACAGTTTCAAAACCGTTTCCACATTTTAGTTATCTGTTAGAGCAGCACCCCACTCCTGGTACCAAATTCTGTCTCAGTCATCTAGTGCTGCTCCAACAGAAATACCACAAGTGGATGGCCCCACAAAGAGAAATTTATTCTCTCACAGTCCAGTAGGCTACAAGTGCAAATTCAGGGCATCAGCTCCAGGGGAACGCTTTCTCCATCAGCTCTGGAAGAAGGTCTATGTCATCAATCTTCCTTTTGTTTGGGAGCTTCTCTGCCCAGGAACCTCAGGTCCAAAGGACGCACTCTGCTCCCAGCACTGCCTTCTTGGTGGTATGAGGTTCCTACGTGTCTCTACTCACTTCTTTCTTTTATATCTCAGAAGAGATTTCATTAAGACACTGATCTTGTCAACCTCATCAGTACAACCTCATCACAGTGACAGAATTTACAACACATAAGGAGATCACATATAATCTCATCACAGTGGTAGAGTTTACAACGCATAAGGAAATCACATCAGATAACACAATCATACAATACTAGGAATCATGACCTAGCCAAGTTGCTACACACATTTGTTTTGGGGGACACAATTCAATCCATGACATCACCATAATGACTTTTATCTGAAATGCTACAGAACAAAGACTGTAGAAACCCAATGACCCAAAACTCTCCAGGGATGGAGAAAGAGTCAGAGACAGAGCTCCTCCTAGATGTCTTTCTTAGGAGGAAGGAGGGCAAGCTTGATGTGCTACTTTTAATGAACTTGGCTTTGAAGTCTACATTCTACAGAACTTCTCCTTCCATTGAAGAAGAAAGAGGTAGAGTGACCTGAATAAACACCTGGTCCAGAGTAGTGGGGCAGCCCAGCATTCGTCCCTCCAGGAATGAGTCTACACCAATACCCAAGTACAAGTTTACTAAAGGATATGACTATGAAACAAGGAAAAATCTTATTTTGGCTGCCTGAAGATTACACTAGAATCCACAAGAAAGAGTTTAGAATAAAGTTTAGAGGAGCAACTTAGAAAAATTTATAAATATGTTTTTATATTAAAAACAAAAAACCTGTGATTATACATTAACATTAAAAAAAAATCATGTTGAAAATGGGAAAAGAACATCTCTCAGATTTACAACAAATCAATGATAATTTGTGCTATTGTGATTATGGAGTATTACAGAAATAATGATTTAATTGTTCCAGATAGCACGATGCTATTGCATTCATTACACTGTGCCGTTATTTGACAAAGCTCGTCAAATAAGATTTCAGTGAAATACTTAACACAATTAGAAATAAAATATTCCTGCCATGAATTGGCATCAGGAAAAAAAGACAGGGACTTTTCAGAACATTCAACTTTATTTTCCATTGATAAACACACATAAATAACATACATTTATTAAATACACAGACTAGTTATGATCTGTATGCCATAAAATTTTAATGTAGTTGTCATAGTCTCTTTTGTACTCTGTCTCCACAACATTGAAGACCAGCCTTTAAATGCATTGGAAGATACATTTAAATATAGTTCAGATAACTCCCAAAAACACTTTACATAGTGGTGACAAAAGTATACTTTGCCATTTAAGCAAGTGTGTAGGGATGGGAGGCTGAGGAGGAGAGGTGGAGTAACATATACTTTCTATACTGAGTTTTACACTATTGATTAAGATGCCAATGATTTCAGTTCTTACTTAGACAAACCAAGCAAATAGTAGTGCATGCATTTATTTGTTGTAAATAGATCAAGGTAATTAATGCCTATTTTTAATCTGTTTTCTTAAAGAAATGTTCAACCCTGTGCTATTTGTCCAAAACCTTTGATAAAAGAAGAGGGAGAAGGTAAAATATTTCTTTTTCTTCGTATATGTATATATGACAGAGACACAGAGAGAGGGGAGAGGGAGAGAGAAGGAGAGGTACACACGGTTAAGCGCTGGACTTACTAGTCGAAAGGTTAGTGGTTTGAACCTACCCAGAGGTGCTTTGGAAGACAGGTCTGGTGATCTGCTTCCAAAAGGCACAGCCTTGAAAACCCTATGGAGCAGTTCTACTCTACAACGTAGGGTTGCCATGAGTTAGAATCGACTTTTGGGTGGGGAAGAGTTTAGCAGCCAGTGATAAGCCTGGCCACTCCTCGCTTTGGCCTACTGATGCTCAAGTGTGCAAATATAAATGTGGTCCCTTCATCTCTTTGTTTTTGTGGTATGGCCTAAAAAGATTAATTTTAACAGGTTGGAAATGTACAGGTTTTCCTCCACATCCTTCTCTGTCTTCTCTACCCCACCCCACCCCCATGCCTATCCGACACAAGTACTCTTCCAAAAGTAGAAAGAAAATTGAAGTGTACCAGTAAGTCATATGCATATTTTTTTCCTGCTTAATATTACAGCTTTGATTTCCACAGAAACTGAAAACTATATAAAGAAACTATTTTCAGACCACTACTAAAGTTTGACAATTGGCTAGCTTTGGCTAAATATCTGATTCTCTTTAAATGAAAGAACCAAAATATTTTAAATCCAAAGCAATCAACAACGGACTTGAGAAGCTGCACATTTGAAAATAACCTTTCGAGGTGGGATTAGCTCCAACACACTCAAAAGGCATGAAAAGGCTGATGGGTTACTGATGGTGATCTGTGTCTTTCCTATCCTTACTCCTGTAAAAAAATCTGCTTCATCAAAAGCGGACTTATTAAAAAAAAAACTCAGACCTGTTTTACATATTTTAGGGCACTGACATATTAGAAATATTAAGTTTTTTCTCTCTCCTCTTAAAAACAGTATCAGCTTCACCGGTAACAAATATTTCTGATACTTTCTTCCTGTGAGAGACTGGATAACCAGGTTGGGGTAAGGGGATTTGGGCAGAACAGTCTCATTCCTAACGGAGAAATATATAACCCAGTAAGGCATTTGGGGTTGTTCATTATATGAGATGAATTGGTGAAAATTTTCCGAAAATAAAACAATTTTCATCTGAATAAAGAAAACTTCATTCTCAATAAAGTAAATTAATGACATATAAACGAGAATGATCCATCTGATTAAACTGTATTTATATTTTCTTAATGTACTCTTCTTCTGATATCAAAACTAATAAATAAACTAAGCTTGTATAGGAGCCCTGGAGGCACAGTGGTTAAGAGCTCAGGCTGATAACCAAAAGATCAGCAGTTCAAATCTACCCACCACTCCTTGGAAACCGTATAGAGCAGTTCTACTCAGTCCTATAGGGTCACTAAATTTGTATAAATTATTTGCCTTTATATAGAATTCTTTATCTTAGGAATTATAAAGCAGATAATGGAGTCCTGGTGGCGCAGTGGTTTAAGTTTTTGGCTGCTAACCAAAAGATCAGCAATTCAAATCCACCAGCCGCTCCTTGGAAAAGTTCTGTACTCTTTCACTACTCAAAAGAGTAGAGAACAGGGTCAAGTGATAAACAAAATGTTGAGCAGCATATTTTGAAGATAACTCCCCATCTGACCTGAGTTCAAGTTTGAGGTCTGGTAGATTTTCCCTGAAAACTCACCACTGATTCTTTTTTGAAAACATGCTTTAGTTCTAGACTTGTCAATGTCTGTCATAGATGTGTATAGTCTGTCTTCCCTTACACATTTTGGGAATGAAATCACCCTGGGCTACTTTTTTTTTACTTTCCTCAGTTCTACTCAAGATGAACTCAATCAAAAAAGGCATTCAAGGAAGACACTTGGAAGATTTTATAACTATGAAATTAATTCATCACAAAATTAATGCCGTTTGGTGAGGATAATTCAGGTAAATATAAACTTTCACATGAAATGAGTACCTGCATAAATGATACCAATATAATGAAGTTTTAATTCAAATATTTTTCCTAATTCTCTGTTTCATGTGTTATATGTAATCTTTACCTGCAACTTTCCTTAGAATACTGTACTTATGTCAACTTCTTAACAAACGTGTTATGTGAATTTTAAGTTGATTCTCAAATTTCGTAAATTGGTTCTAACATAACTTATGTTACGAAACATCACTGGCATGTCACCTCTTATTAGCATTTTACTGCAACTCAAAAAAAATAGTCCTATGGACTTAGCCACAGTATTAAATATTCTTAATTTTAAAATATACAATCTCTGGACCACAGCTACCAAGGCCTCCACCACACTGAGTCCAGTACAGATAGATGGTGCCCAGCTACCACCACTGACTGCTCTGACCAGGATCACAACAGAGGGTTCTGGACAGAGCTGGAGAAGGATGTAGAGCATAATTCTAACTCACAAAAAAAAAAAGACCAGATTTAATGGCCTAAAGGAGACTGGAGAAACCCCGAGAGTATGGCCCCCGGATACCCTTTTAGCTCAGTGCTGAAGTCATTTCCGAGGTTCACCGTTCAGCCGGGGAGTGGACAGCCCCATAAAACCAAATGGGACTAATTAGGCACAGCAGTCCAGGGACAAGGGCCAGAAGGCAGAAGGGGACAGGAAAGCCAGTGATAGGGAACCCAAGGTTGAGTAAGGATAGCGTTGATGCATTGTGAGGTTAACCATTGTCATAGGGCAACATGTGTACTAACTGTTAAATGAGAAATTATTTTGTTCTGTAAGCCTTCATCTAAAGTGAGAATAGCAGCACAATTGGAAGAACGTAGTCAATGTCACTGAACTGTGAATGTAGAAATTTTTGAAATGGTGTATCTTTGGCTATGTATATTTTCACCAAAAAAAAAAAAAAAAAAAAGGTTGAGAAGGGAGAGTGTTGACATGTTGTGGGGTTGTTAACCAATGTCATAAAACAATCTGTGTACTACTGTTTCATGAGAAACTATTTGTTCTGTAAACCTTCACCTGAAGTACAATAAAAAAAAGGAAAATAAATAAAATATACAATCTCATTCATTGTACAATTCTATACGTTTGTTTAGACCTCAATGTTAGCAGATTTTGAGATATATGCAACCACAAAACAAGCAATAAAAAAGCAGCTGTGATGATCTGGCATGGTTGACAGCCTAAACTTTTTGTATAGAAAAAAATATAGGTATTTTAATTATTCTAATTAAGCCTTTAGCATGTTATTGGTATAAACACTCTGCAGTCTCTCTGTGTCACTCATCTCTTACTACCCTGTGTATTTCAAGAGAAGCTTTTGGGATAATATGAAAAAGTAGACAGTATATGTGCCGAAAATTTTCAAATAAAAAATTTTTCTATTTTCTCTCTCTGATTTAATCTCAATCCAAACAAACCATCAAATGACTCTTGATGTGGAGAAGGTTGAAAGCTGGTCACTAATTTAGGAGTTAAAAACAAAACAAAAACATAAAAAGCACTGAATAAATAAAAGCCTTGAAAATCTAATATTAGAATACTGCCTCTGATTAATGGCCTTATTAAAATACTATCTGGACAGAGTTTTTAGTTTGTCTATTATTTGATCCCAGTGTAGTCCTTTAGAGTCAACTTTACATGGACTTTCACAAATTTTTTTCTGTAACATGGTTGAAAAATATTTTACATAATAAAGAAATGTTGAGCAGAAATATATGCACACCTTTTTACTTCATTTTTTTTAATGTGGCATGGTTAAAACATGTTTGCTTCGAATACCTTGGTATACACAGCTAGGTAAATTTGGTAAATCTTGAGATAACATATTTTGTTTCTTCAACTCTATATTTAAGACCTCCACCATGCTTGTTTTATTGGAAAAGTCACCTGCTCTTGCTGGATAGCATGTCTTCCTTCTCTTCTGTGATACAGCATAGCCATATAAAATCATTGTTTGGAAAATCAGGATGGCTTTGTAAAGTCAGTGCTGGCTTATTTTAAGACATTTTCACATATTTTTACATTGCACTCACTTCTTTCACCAGGTTTCCTAGGCCACTAATTTTTTTTAAAAACGGTACTGTAAATTATAGGAATTGTCATAATTTATGTATGCACTTTTCCCCTGTGCAGATATATGCATGGATAAACTATGTGAGGGTGAACTTAAAGGCTGAGAACTTTAAACTTGGAAACAGACACAGCCTTCTGCAGTGACTGTAGGTGTCCACTTTCTGACCACATCTAGGGCCTTTGCACAACATCTCTGAAGCTGAGCCTCAACTGTTATCCAAAGGCTGAAATCATTTGGGATTTTTACTTATCATGTTTTCCCTGGACTAACAAACAGCTGCCTAGATTCTGAAAGTCACATGCCATTTGCATAATTTCTTCCTGTTCCACCTCCTTTTCAAGTTTGTTCAAAAACTGCCATGAATCCACTCCTATCATGTATCTTTTGGGCAGGAATTTCTTTTGTAGTTAAGGATAAGTCTCAGGCTCTTTTGTTTTTTGTATTTCTGTGGTTTGATGAAAAGTGATATTCCTAAGACAGTAATTTCCATTACCATTTGGAAATATCAGTCTCCTAAATTATTAATGCAAATAAAGCACTTTGTTGTCCAGCAACATGAAATGAAATTAAACGTAATTAAATAAGCATAGATCATTCACTTTATCAGCTTTATGGACTCTAACAGCATGAAGCACTTCGCATGTGCCTCACTGAGGCACACTCAGTTTTGGCAGGTTTTTATTCATTCATACACTGAACAAATATTTATTGAATACTTTCTATATTCCAGTTGCTGTATTAGATACTAGAAGAAATAACCCAATCACACTCACATTACCAAAACCCACACCACACCAAACTCAATGAGTGTGTTCATCTGATTATAACCTAGGGTCAGAGGACCACCTGAGAGGTAAACACAAATTATAAGGTCATTAAGGTGCATTTTTTTCTGAAATGGCTATAACTTACATGCCAAATTCTGTTATCTGGTAAATAATGACAAAGTGAAATTTTCAGGTAGTTTTGTCTCATACCCCATAAGGGTGATCTATGGGATAACCCAATTCTATGGGATAGAGAGGTTTTATAATGGGATTTTAGTACAGGTTATTTATCATCTTTTCCAAAACCCAGATATGTGGAATCACCATGAATTACATAAGCACTCTCAGCAGGCTTTGCCTTCTCATTCAATTTGACGTGTCATTTACCTTGATTATTTCCAACTGGCCTAGGCTGGTGTATACTTCAATATAATAGATATATTGTAGCTGTTAAAATTAGTTCTTCCGTAAATACCCACTAAACACAAGGAAAAATTGCAGTTGCTATAATGAAGGATCAATTGTAACTTAAAAAAAAAGGAAAGCAATAAAATAAATTGCAAATTAAAATCTTCTTAAGAAAATATTAGTGGATTTTACAAAATGAGTGTACCAAAGGATATGAAGAGTGTTTTGTATAGGTCTAACTTGAAGGAACTTTGTTTTTGTTAAGGAGACCTTTTTTTTTTTTAAGTGCAACTTCCGAAACTTAACGTAGTGATCTGCTTGTGCTACAAAGATGTCACACTTAGCTATCAAGGTTTGTAAAATAGTGGACTACAGAAAAAACATTAATAATCAATATTTAGTTAGGGTTACATAGAAGGACTGTGAGAGGGTCAATATTATTAATTTTCTTGTCCTATAAACAGGCTAACCTTCCAAAATATTTATTGGTGTTAGAATCATAGTTGGTCTTTAAAGAGTCAAGACTGGGGAATATTTTAGGAGGAAGAGTCATGAGACATAATAAGCCAAAGTGTCTATTTAATGTTCAAATCATTCCTTAAAGAGCACTCAGAAAAATCACTTCACGACGCTCATAGATCAGCTTCACGAATCTGCTCCGGGCTTGTAGAAATACAAAATATATTCAAAAGGAAGAGCATTTAGCAATGTGTATAGTCAGAAATCTCCCCATAGTTGAAACAAAGTGGAATTGGCTCATATTTAGATAATGAGTAAACCTAATTACCAATCCAACCAAAATTTAAATTTTGTAAGTTTAGGAGCTAATTTGCTAAATTTAGCAATATTTAAATAAAATCAGTGCCAGTGAATATTGTGAATACAATATACATTTGTTGTCACCCAATTTAACCTTTTTTAAAATGTAAGGAAAAAAGTGATACAGAGGGACAACGAGAGAGAGTAAAAGAGAGCACAGAAGACCAAGGTCCTTAAACAAAAACAAACCGCTACCCCCTTGTCTTTGATGATATGTGCAGTTAAATTCCCATACAGTAAGTATACTGGAATGTTAATTATCTCCACCTCACTCCCAAACAGACCGAGGTTATTTATTACATCACGTAAATAATCACATACTCAACTACAAACGGCAGAGACCCAAAACACTAGACTGTTATTAATGCATTTTCCTTTGTTTGTGTTTCAGTATTTTTGGCACATAGGGGATTATCTATGCTTCTGAGACCATTTAGCCTTATATCAAAAATTCCACTTCGATGCATCAACAGTGGCATGCCAGAGATGCCTAAATTCACAGTAAAGTTTAGGGCTATTTGTTGCCAAAAACTGTGAACATGCAAGTTGGTTAAATATTCTCTTTCAGGCTCCTGTATGTATTATTTCAATGGACAATGAGATAGGTTGCCCTTTCTGTCCATCACTAGAGCAGCTGGAGACAGCATTTGCTACCTGGCAAAACTTTCGAAGAAGGATCTTTCTTAGCAGCAGATAAACCCAGGGGTCCAAGATCTGGTTCAGTGAAGCCAGGCGAACAGCTATTAAGAAGAAGTTGCATTCTTTCTGCTTTTCCATCTGACCCTTGCAGTACTCAACTGACGTCTGATTGAAGATCATTTTCAACATCATTATCTAAGAAAGAGGGACAAATAATTATTCCAAAAATTGATCAGGTCCTATGCATCTCATCTACACAGTATTTCATACATAGTTGGCTTCCAATAAATTGGCTGTTAGATTAATTCAAGCAACATTTATAATCAGCCCTGTGCTATACAAGACATTCCTGCAGATTTTCCCACATTTTTGGCTATTTGGCATGATGTAGCTAAAAAGCCTATGTTCTCAGGCTCTTGCTCTGTGGAATTTAAACAGCTTGAAAATAACACATCTCAAAATTAACCAAAGCTGCCTGTCTTGTTTCAGAAAAACACCAGTGGGTTGACAGACCCAGTGAGAAATAGCACTTCAAAAAAAAAGTAATTGGCTAAGTTAGCTTGATATTAGAAAATATTTATTCTTTTAATTCCCCTTGTCCTGTGTCTTTTTCTACTGCATTGCCTTCTGATTATGACTGGTCCCAGTGTAGGTAAGTCAACAGGAAGAGAGAGCACAGGTGACAGGATTTCTGGTTTTGCCAATTCTGCTCATGTAATCTCAATTTTATTTTTAAAATACAAATATATAATAGATAAAAAGGCAGGAAAGTAAGTAGACAAATAGACAAGATAGATAGGAAAAAATTACATGAAAATGCTTATAAGGCGATATGTAGACGATAGCTTCCAGACATCTCCCTTTTGTCTTAGTGAACAGATTTGGGTCAGGTTATTCTTAAACCAATCAATCACTGGCAAAGGAGACAGGAATTTCCAAGCTTGACTTATTAGACTAGTTCATCTCCTGGGGTTTGACCTTGGTCTTTAGCTAGATTACCACCTAATGACTGGACAAAATTATGGCTCCATAAATAAAGAAAAAGAGGGCAATGGGTAGGAAACAAGTAGATAGCCATATATTCTGACACTGTAATGTCTTTCATAGGAATTTATTCCAAGGAATTAATTTAAAAAACGGTCTACAAGTAAATCAATGTTCAGAGAGGCATTACCTATGTTAGTAAGAAACTGTAAACCCATAAATCTCTAACATTAGAAGTGAAACTTAATAAAATATCATCTATTCACGTAACACTATATATGAGTCAAGTTAAAGTATAAAATAGTATTACACATATAGTTATATTGTTATTATAATTATATTATGTAAAATACATACACTTGTGAAAAACAATGGAATTATTATTATTAAACAATAATCATAATTTTTTTAAGTTTATGTACATAAAAATACATTTCAAATGATCTAAGAAAGTCTTTCATTTAAAGGTAGTGAATAATTATTCCCTTCATTAATAAATACAAATTACTATACAGCAAGTTAACTTCAAATAAATATACCTACATAAATATATTCTGATTCCAGCTTAGAGGACTGAGAACTGAGTATTTTCTCCCACTGTGGTAGGTAGAATAGTAACTACTCAGAGTCCACATCCAAATCCCTGGTACCTATCAATATATTATTTTACATTGCAAAAAGGACTTTGTAGATGTGAATAAATGAAGGACCTTGAGATGGGAAATTATTCTGTCTGGATTGGCCCAATCTACTCACATGAGATTTTACAGTGGAAATCCTTTCCTGACTAAGGTCAGAGGCAGATGGGACTACAGAAGAATTATGAAAGAGACACAACGTTGCTAGCTCTGAAGATGAAGGAATGGAGCCGCAACCAAGGAATACAGGTGGTCTCTTGAAGCTGGAAAATGCAAGGAAACGGATTCTCCCCTAGAGCTTCCAGACAGGAACGCAGCCCAGCTGACAACATGGTTTTAGCTCAGCTGAGACCCATGTAAGATTTCTAACCTACAGAACTGTAGACTTCATTTACATTGCTTTAAGCCACTAAGTTTGTAGTAATTTGTTACGGCAGTCATGGAAAACTAATACACCCACACAGTGAGCTACCAACAAATATTGAGAGTGGATGGGAGGAGGAATGCACTTGAAAACAATTTATTCTTTCTCACAGATAAAACATCTTAGCAAAATTGCTTACATTTGTTCACTTCTTTAGAACATATTGTTTATAATATAAATAAAGAAAAAGTAAACTTCATCCTAGCTCCTGTCTAAATTATCTCATTTTCTAAATTTATAACATGTAAAAATGAATGCCTGTTATTCTAGTGGCATCAGTTAGATTTCAGTGTGTTTGACTGAAAGGCATAAAATTAATATTTCTAATTAAGTTGGCTTGTAGGGAAAATATGTCTGTTAATTCCTTTTTCCTCTCTTAATAAACTATTTGAAAAATTATGTCTAGCTTTCTCAGCCACTCACTTCATCCAATAGTTAAATATATTTGACCACCACTTAGCAGGTTCCAGGAAGTGTTCTGGACCTGATCTGTAGTGATCTAAAAACTTACTTAAATCATATTTTTATTTCTTTTTATAAAACTTTTTATGATTAGGAAAATTTACTAAGTAACTTACTAAAATAGGATTGCAATTATTTTACCCAGCCTTCCTTAATTATTCTAAAATTAATTATTTTTATGAAACTAAGTTTCATATGCTTACATTGTTTTGTACACTGTAATTTCCCATACTTTACTATTGACAATGCAATGATTATGAAATTATGAAACCAAGTTCTGTAAGCAATAGCTGGCACAAGACTAGATACACTCTAGCTTTTCCAAGAAATCACAAGATGTGCAAGATAATTGGAATTAGAAACAGCGAGCATGATTTTGCCATTTTCAAATGGCATCAGGATGGAAGTAGAGATCCAAATTCCTAGTCTAATTTTGAACATAAATGCAAGTTAGCATCCATCGGTTGATTCCCCTGTATTTAAGGAGCTAAACAGTGATTACAATTTTTCTGTTTTGCCAATAGTTTTCAGATCGCTCCTATGGAAGAAAGTCTTTGGTATGCATATGTAGATATGTAGACTTCTTATAGAATTGATTATCCCTATTAGTCTAATCCCACTCCTTATACGGGAGACCCTGGGTGGCACAAGCAGTGAGGTGCTCGACTCCTAGCCTAAAAGTTGATGGTTTGAACCCACCTCAGAAGACAGGCCTGGCAATCTGCTTCCTAAAGGTCACAGCCATGAAAACCCTATGAAGCAGTTCTACTCTGCACACATGGAGTCATCATGAGTTGGAACTGACTCGACAACTTCTTATACAGAGGAGAACAGACAAATAAAAACAGGATGCCCAGCCAGCACAGGTTTGCCAGGAAGTGAGTCCGTTTTTTAGCAAACACATGTGTACCTTGCACTATTGATTCTTCTAAATTATTCTAAAATTAATTATTTTTATGAGACTAATATAAGCCTCATACAATGATCTGGTCAAGAGAATGGTGAGTCCAATTCTGGCTGAACAGAGCTGGAGCTCTTCTGCCAGCACCTTCCCCAGGCTCCACGTGACCCTCTCAGCCCCTCTTATTTCTCCCCTGGTTGTCAGAAGAAATAAGAGCTCTTTTTGCACCTGCTGATAACCAGGAACACAGCTACATCAGTGACCCCTAAATTCTCCATTCTTGGCTGGTGTCAAGTTCAATTACCTTGTTCTATCCTAAAAGGAAAAAGATGTTTAGTCCCTTACCTAGAGATAAAGTTCTTCAAAATGCACAAAGAATCAGGGAGACTTTTTAATGTTCTCCATTTGGATTTTATTTTTTATTGCAGCAGAGTTTATAATTACCCATTTATGAATCTTCAGTATGTCACTTCTTGGTTCAAAAATGCCTTAGGTTATAGGCTACAAGTGTCTACTGAAGACGATAAATGAGTAAATTCAGGGAAATTAATTTGCAGGGGGAGGGGATAAAGTTAGTTAGCTGCCATTAGATTTCATTATGTGGCTTTTATGCATTCCTTGGGAATTCCTATCATAAGTGTTTAAAACGATTTCCCTCATAAGCCAATTTTTATCTATGATGTTTTGTTTTTCATAGCTCTCTGTAGTTAAGCTATGGTAGAATAGCCTGTCCTACTGGAAATTCCCCCTATAGTGTGATAAACATATTACATTATAATACACTGAAACCAGTTGGGCCCCTTAAGCTGCTTGATTACATAATTTAAAGCATAATCATGGGAAGAAGAGTCACTGAAGATTTCTAAAGCAACTGCAGTCTTTCTAGTATGGTTACAACTCTGTTCTCAGGTTGGCAAATCATCTTAGCATCCTAGACTCTACAACTTCAGAAGCTTCAGGATCCCGCCTTATCAAATCGGAAAGGTTTGCAAATAAATAGCCCATAAACATTTTTAAAAAATTACTAGATTGTAACTGTCATAAAACAATTTGTGTATAAAATTTTTGAATGAAAAACTAATTCACACTGTAAACTTTCACCTAAAACACAGTAAAATTTTTAAAAAATTACTAGAAGTTGTGTCATTTCACCTTTACTATTCTTAATTTGGGGCCTTGGTGGCACAGTGTTTAAAAGTTTGGCTGCTAACCAAAAGGTCGGCAGTTCAAATCTACCAGCTGCTCCTTGGAAACCCTATGAGGCAGTTCTACTCTATCCTGTAGGGTCACTATAAGTTGGGATCGACTCGACAGCAATAGGTTTGGTTTTGGCTTTATTATTAATTTGAATTTAAAACAACGACAACAACAACAATGGATTAAGAATAAGAAGAACCAAATTCAACTTCTGGCTCTGCTAGCATTTATGACCTTGGGAAGTCATTTACTCTCTGGACTTTATTAAATTCACAATTAAACTGTGAGGTTGGAGTGAATATCCTCTAAATATAATTGTATAGTTAAGATTTTTCTGATGAATTCTGGGACACAGCTGGAGCATGAATAAGGATTTAATTAGGAAATTAAAAGAATCATAAAGGAGCCCTGGTGGCACAGTGGTTAAGAGCTTGGCTGCTAACCAAAAGGTCAGCAGTTCAAATTCACCAGCTACTCCCTGGAAACACTATGGGGCCGCTCTATTCTGCCCCATAGGGTTGCTATGAGTTGGAATTGACTTGATGGCAGTGGGTTTTTTTAAAGGTAAAAAACATGGACCAAAAGGCAAAATTCCTCTTGAGGAAAACACTAAATTTGTCTTTTGGGTAGGGGTGAATGGAGAAGAGAAAGAAATTACAAAGGCAGAAAGTGGACAGTGTAATAAGACAAGGAATAGATTCATGAGGCTTTGAAGGGAGATTTTTTGGGGGGAGAAGCAGCAGTTTTAGGGAAACACACTGACCAAGAGTTAAAGACCTTCCATAAATCTGACTAAACTCTGCTTCAAGTTTGGAAACCAGTGACCTAACTTTGGATCTTGATTTCTCCCTTCTCTAAAAATGATGAATGCATGCTCGATCCATATCTTCTCATCTAGTAGTGCAGCTGCAAACGATAATAATAAGATAAGAATAATTAAAACCTTCAATTTACAAAGCAGACCTCCTCCCAAGCCACAGGCACTACTGCACTATCCCAAAACATAATGTTTTGATGCTCAGAAACAGGAGAACGTGGGTGTTTAGGGGAATACTACAAGGAAATGAGATTATTATGTGTATTTATACTTTCTTTAAATTTATACCTAATAATAAGAGTGGTTTAATAAAAATTCTTAAATTTTCACTATAAAACTGTTTGGTTGTTGTAAGTACAGAATCATTATCTAATCACCACAGAGGGGAGTTCAAAACTGCAAGGAAGCGGCAGCCTTCTCCTACATTATTTGCTGCATAAGACTCTCCCCTTGAATCCTCTGTGATTTGGCACTGCACAGCTCAGTACATACATGATGTCTTGATACATGTTTATGTTTGTATTAGAACAACCACAGAGTGTCAATATTCAAATTCTTAATGAAAGGGGAGAAGACACAATCTGCTATATCAAGTATTCATTCCTTGGATAACAGATAGTGGATTAGCTTTCCTTTACACATGTCAGAAGAGGTATCTTCATTGTATTTCAAATCTTTATTTCACAGGTGTCAAGAAAAAGTCTAGAAAATAGATCTCTGTCAAGGCTGAATGGACATTAATCCCTGAAAATGTTTAGATTTAAGATATCTTGTTTCTTCTCAGAAAATCATTTAATTTAAGCCCCAAATGCTCAATCCCATTTATCATCCACCCCAGAACTACAGTATTATTGACAGCTCAGAGCAGTTAAATGGTTAAGGAAAGAATCAGAGATGTGGGCTGTTTTGTGGGCAGGGATAGTCACCTCAATATAAAAGTAGAAAATTAGAAACAACCTAAATGGCCAACAAGAGAGCACTGTTTAAGTTACAGAACATCCATTAATATGTATATGTGCTTTCCAATGCCACTGTTTAAAATTATGTTTTTGAGAGAGTTTTAACAGCATACTCAGAATGTGAAAAGTGAAAACAAGTGCTTATTACATAGTATAATCCAATTTTTTAAAATTCTGCATGGATATATGGAAAAATTACTAGAAGCTGTTATCTCTAGGCAGAATTTAAGGCCTTTTTTATTTTCTTCTCTGTATTTTTCTTTACTTACAAATTCTCCACAATAAGCACGTTATTTTCACACTTAGGGGAGAAAAGCATAAAATTTAGAGTAGTTGGAAGCTTAGCCATAAACAACAAGCTATTAAATAATTCATTGGATAAAATGTTAGTGTCACAATCATCCTAGAATCATGATGAGATCATTTTATCTTGAATTCTTAGATAGTTGATGTGTGTGTGATTAACTAATAGGTAAACAGTCCGGCACTGTAAAAATCAATTAAAAAAATCAACTAAAGGAACAAATTCATAATGGCTTACTAAAGGGAATATGATGCTTGGTGGTAAATTATTGGCTTCTGTGGTTGACTTCACAGTACAGCTGTGACACAAAAGAATCATTTGCTGTGCCACAGACAGCACAGAATGAAACCCACTGATTATGGTTGTAACTTGATATAATCAATTATTAATTACTCTATTTTTCTCAAGTAACATTCCCACATAAATAATACACACATGCATATAACGTGCACACAGTGCACAGGAAATTAATGTGCAAGGCGGTTGTGCAGTTCAAAAACTGTATAATGTGCATTATTTGGGTAAAAATACAGTAACTTTGTAACATGTCAAAATGAAAGTCTCTTTTGTTGTGTGAGGACTTTACCTTTTAAGGGATATGAAATAGACCTATCTTATACTTAAGATGAACAATGGGTGAATATGGGCAGATTGGAGTCTCTTTGAATTCATGGTCTCCAACCTTGTCTTGTTCCCCAGGCAGCTCTCTTTCCCTCTCTCATTCTCCACAGTGGCGATTTCATACATTCTCCACTGTCCTAATTCACCTCATAGAGGAAACAGAAGTTGATTAGGAGGATTTCTCATTTTCTTGCCGCCAACCTGAGCATCTGCAGTCACCCATCTTCCCTTTCCTCTGGTTTAAATGGGAGAAGTCTTCCAACTCCTATTTAAAGCCAACCCTCTATCTGTGCCCTGGATGTTATCCTTCAGGAATTTCAGAGATCTTAATTTCTTAATTATCTTCTCCTTCTTTTATCTTTAACTTCTCTCTATTTTGCCTGTTTCCCATTATTATTTTAAGATGTTCAAACTTCTCCAATCTTCAGAAAGTAAATCTTCTGTGGAATTCTCATCCTCACCTCCAGTACAGGCCTAAATATTTCTCCCAATTTACAACCAACTATTTTCAAGAGAATTCCTACCTTCCTTCTCTTCACATTTATTCCTCAATCCTCTAGAGCCTGAACTCAGTATCCACAAATTCTCAAAGACCACCAACGAGTTTGCTAAATACATTGGCTACTTATCAGTCCTTACATAACTTGACATCTCTGTAATATTAGTTCTAGTTGACTGCAGATCTTTCTTGAAACACTTTCTTCCCTAACACTTGGATTATCAATTGTTCTGATTTTCTTACTAATTTTCCTCCAACGTCTTTGGATGTTCCTTTGTAGTCTCCTTTGTGCATTCCTGTTCTTCAATCCATCCCAAAAATGTTAGCATTTCTCAGAGTTCCATCCTAGGGCCTCTCCTTTTCTTGCTGTGACTTCTTTTACCCCAATGGCCTCAAAAACCATCTGTATGCTATAGGCTATACCTCTTCTCACAGCTCCAGACTGATAAATTTAGCTTCCTGTAACATTTCTCTATTTAAATGTCTTACAACAAATCCTATCTGTTGAAAACTGAAATCATTATCTTCTTCCTTAAAGCTGCTTCTCCACTAACCTTCCCTCTCAGTGAATGGTTACCCAGTCCCCTAAAACAGAAACCTAAGAGTCATCCTTGATTCATCTTGATTCATTTCTGTGTGTGTGTGTGTGTGTGTGTGTGTGTGTGTGTGTATCTATGTCTCTCTCTGTCTCTCTTTCTCTCCCTACCCATTCCACCACATCCACTGTATTCCTCACACCCAATCAATCATGAACTCTCCAATTAACCTCATAATATCTTTTTAATTCACCATTTCTCTCACTTCTACTCCCACTGACCCTAAACCTAGTCCACCATTATCTCTTGTCTGAACTACAACAATAACCTATTACATGACTTGTTAGTCTCTATTACTTCAATAGCTTCTCATTGCCCTGACTATAAAGTCCAAATCCTTTAAATGGACACTCAAAGCTCATCATCACTTGGCCCTGTTGAGCTCTCTAGCCTAATCTGTCACTGTTCCTCACTCTCACATCTATATTCTAATCATATTGAACTTCTCTTCGGTCTTTGAAAGTGAAAGTTCTTT
Organism: Dugong dugon; assembly: GCA_030035585.1. Classification (NCBI taxonomy): domain Eukaryota; kingdom Metazoa; phylum Chordata; class Mammalia; order Sirenia; family Dugongidae; genus Dugong; species Dugong dugon. The sequence continues at coordinate 100,687,474 of CM057462.1, forward strand.
CTTGCTTCTGGACCTTCACAAATATGGACCTTCTCTTCTTTACTTGACTAATTCCTGCTTGGTTTTTGTGTAGGCTTGAAGTATCATTAGTGTTCAGTGAGTCAAATCTATTAGGCTTTTGACAAGGGAAACACTGAGCACTAATGACTGAAGACTAGAAGAGTTGTGGGAAGATATCAAGAATATCCTACATAAAGAAAATGAAAGGCCATTAGAAATACAGGAAAGAAGGAAAAGACTAAAATGGATGTCAGAAGAAACTCTGAAACTTGCTCTTAAGCACAGAGTAGCTAAAACATGGAAGAAATGATGAAATAAAAGGGCTGAACAGAATATTTCAAAGGGTGGCTCAAGAAAATAAGGTGAAGTATTAAGGTGAAATGTGAAAAGACTTGGAATTAGAAAACCAAAAGGAAGAACAAGATCAGCTTTTCTCAAGCTGGAAGAACTGAAGAGAAAATTCAAGTCCTGAGTTGCACTATTGGGCAAAATGTTGAATGATGCAGGAAGCAGCTAAAGAAAGTGGAAGGAATACACAGAATCACTGTTCCAAAAAGAACTGGTTGATGTTCAACCCTTTCAGAAGCTAGCATATGATCAAGAAGTACTGGTGCTGAAGGAAGAAGTTCAAGCTGCACTAAAGGCATTGGTGAAAAACAAGCTCTAGAACTTGATAGAATACCAACTGAGATACTTTAACAAATAGATACAATTCTGAAAGTGCTTACTGATCTCTGTCAAGAAATATGGAAGACAGCTACATGGCCAACTGACTGGAAGAGATCCATTATTTATGCTCATTCCAAAGAAAGGTGATCAAATGGAATATGGAAATTACTGAACAATACCATTAATATCAACATGCTAGTAAAATTTTGCTAAAGATAATTCAAAAATAACTTCAGCCATACATCAACAGGGAACTGTCAGGAGCTCAAGCCAGATTCAGAGGAGGACATGGAATGAGGGACACCAATGTTAATGTCAGGTGAATTTTGGCTGAAAGCAGATAATACTAAAAAGCTGTTTACCTGTGTTTTATAGACTGTGTGGAGACACTTAACTGTGTGGATCATAACAAATTACAGATAGCATTATAGAGAATGAGAATTCCAGAACACTTAATTGCGTTCATGTGGAAGTTGTACATGGATTAAGAGGCATTCATCTGAACATAACAAGGCGATGCTGCATGCATCAAAATTGGGAAAGGTGTCTGTCAGGATTGTATCCTTTCACTTTATTTATTCAATGTCTATAATGAATAAATAATCCAAGAAGCTGGACAATATGAAGAAGGACATGCATCAGGATTGGAGGAAGACTCATTAACAGCCTGTGATATGAACATGTTACAAGCTTGCTTGCTAAAAATGAAGATGACTTCAAGCACTTACTGATGAAAGCCAACAACTACAGCCTTCAGGATGAGTCACACCTGCACATGAAGAAAATGAGAATCCTTACAACTGGGCCAATAAACAACATGATGATAAATGAAGAGGAAATTGAAGTTGTTAATGATTCCATTCTACTTGGATCAGCAATCAACATCCATGGGGTAGCAGTCAAGAAATCCAAGGATGTATCGCATTGGGCAAATCTTCTGCAAAAGACCTTGATGTCACTTTGATGGCTAAGGTGCACCTGAACCAAGCCAAAGTCTTTTCAATCACCTCATATGCATGTGAAAGCTGGACAATGAAAAAGGAAAATAGAAGAACTGATGCATTCAAACTGTAGTGTTGGTGAAGAATACTGAATGTATTGCAGAGTGCCAGAAGAATAAAAAACCAGTCTTAAAAGAAATACAACCAGAACGTTCCTTAGAAGCAAGAATGGCAAGACTTCACTCACTTACTTTGCACACATCATCAGGACATACCAACTACTAGAAAGGGCATCATATTTGGTAAAGTAGAGGGTCAGAGAAAACAAGGTACATGTGAGTCAGAGCCAAGTTGATGGCAATTAACAACAACAACACAGACTCCCATAATTCTCTACGTCCTTTATCATGCCTACAACACTATTTTTCTGCTTGTTTATAATGTTAGTCTCTTCCAATAGAAATTTTAACAGTGGCAGGGATCATTTCTACCTTTTTAGGTATATCACTATTAGGGCGTAACATAACGCACAATACATAGTAGTTTAATAAAGTTGTTTTGAATTAACAAATGAAATATAGCAATGGTAAAGTGTAACCTATCATTTTAGGGTAACAGATTCTAGAGTTTTCACCTAATGGACAAATCCACCAATATTCATCCTTATTCCTGACTTTGACCTTTTTTTTGTCATCTGTTATTTATAACTAGCCAGAATGATGGCTTAAGTCTAGATGCTAAAAAACTTTAAGTACATCTCCTTATCACCTATGATTTTAAGCAAAATTTTCTGGTGTTCAGATCATCGCTATAGCAGTAACTCTAAAACCAATAAGCTGAGACTACAGAACCAACAGAAGAAGCAAATATTTAAAATAAAGCATCTTGACTCTGTAAAAAAAGAATTCCTATTGCTTATTTATTTAACAGAATTGGTTGATGTTCAACCATTTGAGGAGGTAGCATATGACGAAGAATCGATGGTAATGAAAGAAGAGGGCCAAGCTGCACTGAAGGTGCTGGCAAAAAACAATGCTCCAGGAATTGGTGGAATACCAGTTGAGAGGTAGCACTGGACACGCTCATTCATCTATGCCAAGAAATCTGGAAGAAAGCTACCTGGCCAACCAACAGGAAAAGATCCATATTTTTACTCATTCCAAAGAAAGGTGACCCAACAAAATGCAGAAATTATCAAACAATATCATTGATACCATACACAAGTAAAATTTTGCTGAAGATCTTTCAAAAGCAGTTGCATTCTCCTTTGAAGAGTTGAAAGGAGTCCTGGTGGAACAATGATTTAGTACTCAGCTGCTAACTGAAAGGTAGGCAGTTAGAACCCACCAGCTGCTCTATGGAAGAAAAGACTTGCAATCTGCCCATAAAGATTACAGCCTAGAAAACCCTATGGGGCAGTTCTACTCTGTCCTATTGGGTTGCTATGAGTTGGAATCAACACGATGGCACACACAACAACGAGAACATGAAGAGATGAACATACTACAGCACACTCGTTAATGTGTAAGCTCAGTACTGCACTACTTAAGTTTCGAAAGAACAAACAAATCTGTCTTGGAAGAAATACAGCCAGAATGCTCCTTAGAAGCAAGGATGACTAGACTTCGTCTCACGTACTTTGGGCATGTTATCAGGAGGGATCAGTCCCTGGATAAGGACATCATGCGTGGTAAAGTAGAAGGTCAGGGAAAAAGAGGAAGACTCTCAATGAGATGGACTGACACAGTGGCTGAAACAATGGGCTCAAGCATAACAATGATTGGGAGGATGGCGCAATACTGGGTAGTGTTTCGTTCTGTTGTACACAGGGTTGCTATGAGTCAGAACCGACTCAATGGCACCTAACAATAACAACAACAACTTAGTTTCCTAGAAAAGAACTTAGAAAATCACTGTTGGTGATTTGATTTTCAAGTTTATGTTTATGAAGGTGTTTTCAAGAATGCTTTCCAACCTAGGGGGCTCATCTTTCAGCACACTATCAGACAGTATTCTGTTGTGATCCATAGGTTTATCACTGGCTAATTTTCAGAAGTAGACCTTCAGCCCTTTCTTCCTATTCTGACTTAGTCTGAAACTCCACTGAAATCTGTCACCTTGCGTGACCCGGTTGGTGTTCAAAATACCAGTGGCATAGCTTCCAATATCATAGCAATATGCATGCCACCACCGTACAACAAACTGACAGATGGGTGGTTGTTGTCGATCCTAAAATTTTTTAATCTTCCTAAAAATTGTGTTACTAATAACGATGTGGAAACTGAGTAAAAATAAAAAAAGGGGAAACGTATAATACTTTTTAAAATGCTTCCAAGTTTTAATGCATAAATAGTTCCCATTAATCATTAGACGTGATATAGATTAATAACTTTGGGATCAAAAATACTATTAGTTCAGTTTTCACAGTAACATTTACCAGTTGTGGGCCTTAAAGCAAGTTGTTTATCCAGCTAAGCCTCATTTCTTTCAAATGAAAAAAAAAAAATCCAGAATAAATATCACCTACCTTGCAGGATTTGTGTGAAGATTAAAAACTATCTAATATATGTAAAATCTTGGGTGGAAGAGAAATCTCAGCATTTACTTTCCACTATCACCTCCCACTCCAGAAATCTGAAGCCAGGGATCCCTGATTCTTCCTCTATTGACCACTTGATACAGCCAGAGGGTCAATAACCCAGGCTAGACTTCTATCTTCTGATTCCAAATCTAGTGTTCTTTTCACTTTATCACAACTTCCTTCCAATTTATTCCACAATCATTTATTGAGTGGCTCCTATGGGCCAGGAAGATTTATAGACAAATAAGGCAAGGTCTCTGATATTAAACAGTTTACAGTTTATAGGTTAATCAGGCAAATGAATGAATATTAACAAGAGGGAGGCCATATAGCTTAGCGGTTAATAGCATAGGCTTTAGAGTCAGACAAATCTGGATTTAAATGACAGCTCCACTTTTTATTAGCTTTGTCACCATGAGAAAATTATTGACTGTCTCAAAAATAGTTTCCTCATGTGAAAACAAAGATAATAGTACCCTTTCAGAGTGTTTGTTGGAAGAAAGAAATGAAATTCTGTCTAAAATGCTTAGTGCAGTAATTTGCAAAGTAAACATTCACCTGCTATGGGCAATCATCCTTATTGTCGTTATTATAAATATGACTGTGCATAATTTAGTACCACGGTGAGAGTATGCATGGGGGCTATAGAGTAGAGAAGCAAAAACAAACAAACCAAACCAGTTGCCATGGCAAAACCATGTTTCAGAGTAGAACTGTGTGCTTCACAGGATTTTCAATGGCTGTGATCTTTTTGAAGTAGATTACCAGGCCTTTTTTCTGAGGTACCTCTGGGTAAATTTGAACTTTCAACCTTTCTATTGGTAGTTGAGTGTTCAACTGTTTGCACTACAGAGTAGAGAGGAAGGGCATATAAATGAGTCTCCAAGATCAGTAATGAGCCACTAAAACAGCTGATGCTTGTGGAGAGTTTTGATAGAGAGTTCATACTTCTAAGTGTGAAATTGTGTGAGTCATTCAGGGAACCGCAAGTTGATTTTTATGACTGAAGGAAGGAGTGCTGAGGGAGGGATGATAAGTGTGGCCAGATCCTAAAAGATCTTGAAAGTTAAACTAGGGAATCCAAAGGCATTTAAGCTGGGGGAAATGGTACTAGATAGTAATATGTCTGAATTCCATGTTAGAAAGTCACTGTGGTCCCACAAAGATTCTCTAAGGCTCTTTCTCTTCTCCGTAATTATAAGAAAGAAAGATAAAAGTAGGTTTGCAAGAATCCCAATTGCACTGTATCATGCTAGAAGTTTTAAAACTGTCAAAACAAATTTTCTAATTTTGACTATAGTCAAACACTTTCCCACTAAGAAAAGAGAACACAATAAACGGTTGTATTTGTTATATAAATAGTTGAGTGAAAAGAATAATATTTGTGCGTTGTACTAGCTGAAAAATGTTTGCGTAGTAAACTTTTATCATTGTATGTAAGTGTTCTAAGCCTGAGCAGATGCACAGAACAACGTGAAATTGATGCTGCACCTTTACAGAAAATATACCCCCTAAACTTCAGACATCCTGATTACTAGAATCCACTAACAGACAAGTGCAAATTCTCATCATCTTCTATAGGGATTTCCTAAAATATGTTCCCTAGAAACCCAAGCTGTTTAAGAAGGCCAATCAATTAATGAGACTGCAGGAAATCTTTAATCACAATGATTATTTGACCTGGCCGGGTTCTATGATTCTTGATTATTTCAATCAATCTATTCTTTTCTGAAAAATAGTTTCAGTGGTGTAATCTGAAAATGCTGTAATAAACTAATAAAGAAGTGATAACTAATATGAAACAGAGCATTATAGCATTAAGTTGCCCAAGGTCCACCAATTACTAGGTATATGACTGGGGAAAGTTTCATAATCTTTTGAATGTTAGTATGTGCAACTGAAAATTGGGGTTGAAGATTACTGAGTTCATAAATTGTTGTGAAGATTAAATTAGATAATATCTATAAAGGGCTTAACATAGTAATTCTCAAGTGCCTGTACATAGTAGGCATTTAATAAATATGTCCTTTTTCTCTTTCTATTTTGTTTTTTGTGAGTCTGTTCAACTTCCTGATCACCAGTCTTGCTACCATTTCATCTCCCTAATAGATACATATGCATGAACAAACACACACACACACACACACACACACACTTGAAAGGTAGATTACTGTCTGTCATAATGTTTCTAAGAATGAACTAGACAGTAACAAATAATCTCCCACCTCTTATTAGTAATACCCCAATTTCTAAGAACTCCTTTTTCTCTGTAGCGGTGGTGGGAGAGAAATCCCAGCACTTACTTTCCACTATCACCTCCCACTCCAGAAACCAGAAGCCAGGGGTCCCTGATTCTTCCTCTATTGACCGTTTGATATTGCCAGAGTGTAGACAGCCCAGGCCGGAGCAGTCAGACATTTGCTCCTAGGAATTTGACTCTTGAGAGCGTGACACAGAAGGAAGGAGCATCGAGATGCTAGATACATCCCAGCAGCATGCAGCAGGTTCTGCACCAGGATCTTGGCGGTGTGGCCTAAGCCTCAGCACCCAAAACATCCTGGATCCTGCCTGATTTTGAAACCTAGTCTACCAGCTTCCTATTGACTCTGTGAGACCCCACCATCCTTCTAACACAAGCCCTTTGTGCTTGGAGTCAGATTCTGTTGTTTGTGACAAGAACCAACTTAGAGAGGAGACTAGAGCTCTGAAGTCCATGCTTCCTTCAGTATAATTTAATTAGGAATAGATGCTAGGGAACAAATGTTCAAGATGTTCCCTGATGTCTTTTACAGAACAAAAGCTAATATTAAGAAATTTACTTCTGGAGCCAGGCAAATCCTAAGTCTATACTTGGAGGGAATTACTACCATTAAATAAATTCAAAATTTTGCTGCCCAGTATGTTCGCCATTGGCACAGCTACTGATTTATAAAGAGAAAGTTAGTTGCCAGATTAACTTCACACCAAAAGACAATTCACCCTTTATGGACGAATCAAGAACAAACTTCTTTTTCCTTCTCCAGTCCCCTCACCATGGTGCTAATGTAGTATTTGTGAGCCTTCAGAGCCGTATACAGCCACCTGTGTTCCATTGTAAACCTCACGTTATACTCTTTACACACTTTGGCCAACTCTCTAAATCTTTAAGCATGGTTTAACAAAACTTACATCAGTCTTTGAAGATGAAGTGGGGGTCCTGACACTCTGCGTCATATGTGGCTGTTTCTTGTATTCATAAAACAAAGCAAAAATTTAAAGAAGAAAGAGAGAAAGATCTATGATATATGATGTTGAAACAGTGCTTCAAGATGGAATATTCACTGAAATATTTTATTGCAATATTAAAACCCCACATGCGGGTTGCAAATATAAACCTGTTAACTTGGAGCTTTGGAAAAGAACACAGGGCCTGGCCAATGAGCTGCAAAGCTATGTCTTAGGTTGATTCCTGAGGAACAGAGCCTGAATTGGGCATTCTGATATATGGTAAGAAGCCAAAGTGAGAGACACAGAAAGCAAGTCCTGGCTTCAGTAATCCATAAAGCCACCTCTACTCCTGACACTCCAACAATTCATGTCAATCAGTCAGTCACCCAATACACCTCCTCCCCACCCTTTTTTTTTTTTTGCTTAAGTTAGTTTGCCTTAGTCTTCTGTCGCTTGCAACCAAAAAATTTCCATTTTAAAAGTAGGCAATATAAATTTCAGAATTGCTCCCACAGTTTAGTAGAAGAAGCGGAAAACAAAAACAGGATCTAGTTTAACAAAAACAACCACAATAAACTAAAATTCCTTTTGAAACTTGGCATGGAAACTAGGTTGGTCTGGATCTTACTATGGGGATCATGATTCTTATGACATCCTCTTATCTCATCAGTACACGTGCTAATTTTTGTGTCTGCCTGACTGTTCTGATTAATGTCTCAGAAAAAAATAGCACCTATTAGAACTTACATCCTAGCTCTGCCCATTACCGGCGATGTAAACTTGGAGCGGTCATTTCCTTCTTAGGAAGCCAAATGGAAAGACGTGTGCACACTTCAATAACAGCTGAACTACCTCACTACCAGAACCCCAGGAAAGGAAGGGAGAGCTCTAGTTCTCATCAGAGACACAGGACAGGGATTAGAGACATTTCGGAACATCTTGTAAACTGTCTCCAAAACACTTCATAAACATGTCCACTTCACCTCAATCCCAGCTGTCATCTTGCCCCTAATTTACTGTAAAAGGTTTCTAACTGGTCTCCCTGCTCCCACACTTGCCTTTCTGCAATCCAGTCTCCACAGAGCTGCCAGAATAATCTTTTAAATACATAATGCAGTAACATCACGTCCCTGCTTCAAAATTCCCAGTGGGTCTCTTAAAATACAGGCAGTGCCCGGGAAACGAACGTCCAATTTACGTACAACTCCTGCTTACCTACGGACTGCCATAAAGCCTATTATATTGAAAATTTGAGTTAAATACAATGGTTCACGATAAACGTACACACTACTTTGTGATGCTCATGAAAACACTGTGCGGTTTAGAAGTGTTTCTTAAGAGTGTTTTATATGCATAGAAAGGTAAAATATATACTATATACTAAGACAAACATTTGAGTAACTGATGCTAAATAAGAACTGTATATACATGTTCTGACTTTACAAATTTGACTTAAAGACAGACTTAGGAACGGATCTCATTAGTAACTAGGGGACTGCCTGTAATACCGAAATCTTTAGTATGGTCTTACATAATCTGTCCCCAATGTTTTCTCTGACCTCATTTTATAGCACTACCCTCCCCCCAGCCCTGAATTTTCATTTCGCTCAGCCTCAGCCACCCTGGTCTTCTTTCTAACCCTTGAACACAGCAAGAGGGGACCTTTGCTGTTCCCTCTGCCTGGAATTCTCTTCCCAAGATTGTTCGTGAATGGTTCTTTCCTTTCATTCAGATCTAGCTTAAATGTTACCTCTCAGACACATCTTCCATGACAACCCAATCTACAAAAGCTCCCCAGCCTCTCTCAATCACATCACACTGCTTTATTTTCTTAACAGCATTTATCATAATCTAACTTCTAGTTCATTAATTTTTTTATTGAGTTTATCCTTCCACTAGAACACAAGCTGCCTAAGAGTAGGAAGCTCATTTGTATAATTCACTGCTGAATCTCCAGCACCTAGAACTGTGCCTGACGCATAGTACGTGCTCAATAAACATTTGCTGAATGCATGAATGGATAAATGAATTCTAAATAGATCCTAGCTTTGTTCCTATATTCAAAATTGACAATGGAAAATAACATTGTTCTTTTGAGTCACAGCCTCAAGATTCTCCAGGAAATTATTCCACAGACAACACAGTCATTGAGGACAAGGGCCATGCCATTATTCAATTAGGTTGTAGCACAGTACCTGACACACAATATTCAATAAATGTCTATTAAATGAATTAATAAATCACAGCTCCTTCCCCTGATATTGTCAAGATAATTTTATGTTATATTCCCACTTATAAACTTAGTGGAACTCCTTGATACCTAATACAGAATCATAGCAACATACAACTTTAAAAACAAAAGTTGTCTCTAATTAAATTCAGTACTGTTCCATCTAAGCCAAGGACAAGAATCAGCACCCTTGGGTGGAAGCTAAAGGGAAGACAGACTCCAGCTCAATCAATATAAGCAACATTTTTCTGACAGAACAAGCCAAGATGAACTGAGCTATTCTGAGGAGCCACATCATGGAAGAAAAAGCTTGGCCTTTGAATCCCCAGCTCTACGACTTACTTACTAGCTCTGTTACCTTGAACAAATCACTCAACCTCTACCAGCCTTAGTTTCTTCATTATCTGAAAAATGGGGATAATAATAATAATACGTACTTCATAGGGTTCTTGTAAGAAATAAAATAAATTATGTGTGGAAAGGAGCCTAAAACAATGCTGGGCTCTAAGAAAATCATTGTGCCCTATGGAAAGCAACAACATTCCTGTAAAGGTGTTCAAGCAAAGCTTGGATAATTTGGCCAAGAACTCTAGGAAGAGATAAAACATTAGATGAGTTGATCTACTAAATGATCTTTACGAACATAGAAATTTTATAATGTGAACCCCCTTATTTTAGAACCACGGAATAGAAGTATAGAAAAGCAATATGGCTTGCTCAGGATGAAATACAAATTCTTATTCCTAATCTTCAAGGCAATCTACCAATGTGCTTCTTCCCTTCTCACCCTTCAAACCCCATTTGACTCATAATATTTCTCAACATTCTCAAATGTACTCCAGCGAAAACAGATTTATTTACCATTCCCAGCACAACTGGCTCAATTTTTTTCTCTACGCCTCTGCACTGAACCCCCACCCCATTGCTCACCTCAATTCTACGACAAGCTATGTTCCTTCCTTCTTTTAAGACAATACTTAAAACAGGACTCCAGGAAGTTTTTCTTCATCAACTTCTCTACATCTCCACCTGTCCTCTGGATAGCAGGGCTCTGATGTCCCGCCCTCTCCATCCCATAAGGCAATCCCAGTGATCTTCTTAATATGTAAAGCTGATCAAACAACTCCCTCTCCTAAAGCTTTTGGTTTCTTTCCATTGTATTTGAGATATAAATCTAAACTCCCAAACGAAAATGACAAGGTTCTGCATTATCTGGCTCCTGCCTACCCTTCCAGCCTCTCCACTAAGGTGCTCTCCCTTTCACTCACTCTAATCTATTTATCTGTCCTTCTCTCAGTCCCTCCAATGCTTCCAGCTCTTTCCTATATCGATGTATTCACACACTGCTCTTTCTTCCTCAAGATCTCATCTTTTAAGGCTCATCATAAAGGGCATTTTCCCAGAGCCCTTTCCTAACTGCCCCTACTTCCCACTAATGCATCGAGAGTGAGTCTCTTTGACATTCTCACAAAACACCTTTTTTCTTGCCTTCATAACATGCCCATGGTTTTAGTGATGTATGTAAGGGGAGGCCAGAAGCTGTTTCCACTTTTCCGCTCAAGTGGACAAAATAAGTTACATCGGAGCAGATATTACAGAAGTAAGAATCACTAATTTTGGTAAATGTAGAGTGAGTAGGTATTTGCATAGTAGAAAGGTGTGTAATATAGCAAAGGAAAACACACACAAAACTCCTAGTATATATACTGCTGATAATTTGGGAAGAGGTAGACCATCATCCTTATGGGACCTAGTGCCTTCTGGGAAATAAGAGGCCAAGAAACCCAACCTCTTCTCCCCAGGATTTGAAGGCGAGAAACTTGGAGACAAGTAGCTTTGGCCACAATCATGGGAGGGAAAATACATGGATAGTCTTAAAAGAAAATTCACTGGAAGGTAAAGGTAAAATTGCCAGGGGGTGATCTGAATACAGCCCAGAACCTAAGGACACAAGAGGGAGGGCTTGTTTCAGAACAGTATGAGGTCTGAGGCTGGCAGCCCTTCTGGTTCTATACACTTTAGCACAGTGGTTGTGCTCTGTGCAATTATGGCTAGAATTATGGGTGTGAAACTAATATGCTCACCAAAGATGGAGCCCAAGCACAGACACCCTACAGCCTGGGTAGGGGCATGTTCCAACAGAAGCATCACAGCAGCAGTGGACCAGCACTGCCCTTCAGCCCAAACAAGGTCAGTCTGCAGCAGTAGCACTGTGTGGCAGTCACAGCAACCACCGTAATAACCCATTAGGCTCATTACATTTATTTATTGGAATGATTATTTATTGTCTATCTACCTTAGTAGACTGAAAGCTTCATGAAGGAATAAGGTATCTCTATTTTGCTTACCATCATGGCTACCAAGCATAGCTGCACAGGTTGCACACTGCTCAACTCCTAGGAGTGCTAGTCACATAGAACATAATGTGATTAATGCCTCCTAGAGTTACATAACTACACAACTGGTATGGCCATATAAGTCAGTCCTGGTCACCACTATAACACGAAGGTGAGCAGAGTGGTAGGCACATAACAAGCACTCAGTAAGTATTTATAGATAATTAGATTAAAAATAAATGCTCTACTTTGTCCATTTACATATGTTCTTATGCGTCTAAGAAGTCTTTGGATGTTTTCCCCACACATTTATTCCAGTATGTCCTACAGGGACCGCTTTATCTATTTAGAACCATAGGAAGTTACAACTGAAAGGGAGGTTAGAGTTGATAGTTGTTTTATCTTATTGATGAGGAAAGGGAAGACCAGCAAGATAAAGGGACTGCCATCATTTGGACGCAAAGCCAAGACCAGAACCCAGGTCTCTTGCCATCTGTACCTTATTCTCTCTGTGGTCCTCACCTGCCTTCTTCATTAACTTTTTTGTAGTTATTATTGTTTTTCTCATGAAACAGAGTAGTGAAACATGAAACAGGGTCACTTAATCACTAACTGCCTTTTGCTGGTTTAGGAACTGGCTGCTGAGGCACAGGTCTACCTGGGGAAATACTGAATATGTGTGATCTCCAGAAGCCCCACCCAAACAAGTTGGTTGGTAGCAGTAAGTTATCAGAAGGAAGTCATACATCAGGACAGTATTTAAATATTCACCTTACCACCTTGTGAATTTCCCAAAATGCATTGTATCTTTTACAATCTCTCTTCCATCATTTTCAACATTAAAAACCCACTTAATTTTTTCAAATTTTCATGAATCGCATTATCAAGAACCGTATTTTCAACCATAACAAATTATACCTATTAAGTATTTGAAAAGAAAGACAAAAAGATATAGAAATCAAATCTACCTTCAGCAAACATCAAAGGATCAGTGAAAATTGTATTTTTAGAACGGTGCTTGATTTTTTTGGAGCAATGATTGCTTAAAATAAATAGGCTTCTAGCTTCAACTTGATCTTTTGTTTTTTACTACCAAGACTGTTTTTATAAATAGTAATGCTATTTGATACAGGATTTATCAGTTGCTATCAAGTCAGTTTTGACTCATGGCAACCTCACATCCTCCACAGAGCTTTTCAATGGCCAATTTTTAGGAAATAAATCACCAAGCTTTTCTTCCAAGGTGCCACTGGGTGGACACGAACTGCCAACCTTTCAGTTAGCCCTTTAACCATTTGCACCACCCAAGGACTCCTGTGCTTGTATTACATGACTTTTAACTAAATTAGTAGCTGATTTCCTTCTTTGTAATAGAATTAAGGTATGAATAATCATTCTTCTCTTCCATCTCAGCCATCATTTTTAGATCTATAGTTCTTTAAATACCTATCATAAAACTAGTGCTGGTGAAATAATATACAGATTTTGAACAAGCACCAGAATCAGCTACTGAAATATCCTCCCTATGAATAATGCCCAAGAGATTGTCTGGAAGGGCTGCCAATTGGGAAAATAACAATTTGTGCCATTCTTAGGCTGCAATAATATTAATGCCTTGTCAGGACCTGGTCGGAACACTGGTGGCGCAAAGGTTAATTGTTCAGCTGCTAATGGAAAGGTTGGCTATTCAGACCCACCCAGTGGCTCCACAGGAGACAGACCTGGCAATCTTCTCCCATAAATATTACAGCTTAGAAAGCCCTATGGGGCAGTTCTACTGTTACATGGGGTCGCTGTGAGTTGAAAATCGGCTTGACGGCACCCAACAACAACAGGACCTGGTCACACTCTGTGAGGTCAAACTCTACGATTCTCATGTTCCAGTCTGATTTAGGTTCATGTAAACTCAATTCTGGCCTGTGAATCAGTGGCAGGGATTCAGTTCAGTCTCAATATTTCTGGTCACCTGTAAAGAGATAAATACTACTGAGGTGCAGGATCTACCCTCAAGGAGTTTGCAGAATGACCTGACCTAGGGCAATAACTAAATGAACAATTACTTCAATTCACACGTTTACTAGACATGTCTGTGCACACAAAGAACAACAGGAAGAAGATCCCGACTGGAAAGAGCTTGCACAAGATGATGTGGGGGCATGCCGGGCCCATGTACAACTCTAACACAGAGGAGTGACTGTTCAGGTGGGGAGAGGCATAGCTCGCCGCAGAAGATGAGTCCCCCCCGCTCCAATAGCCATGGAGGAGAAGACCTTTCTAGACAGAGGTCTTCAGAGCACACAGTACATTCAGAGAACACTGGTTATAAGACCAGTGAGCAGTATACAGTCTTACAACCAGGGCATTATAGATATAAGGTGGAGGAAACACTGTAGTAAGAAAGTAGTTTGGAAGTAGATTATAAAAGACTTCCATAAAGATTACAGCTTAGAAAACCCTACGGGGCAGTTCTACTCTGTTACATGGGGTTGCTGTGAGTTGAAAATCGGCTTGACGGCACCCAACAACAACAGGACCTGGTCACACTCTGTGAGGTCAAACTCTACAATTCTCATGTTCCACTCCTTGCTAGAAAGTTGAGAGTTTATTCTAGAGGGAGTGGGTTACTTTTCCAGAGTTAGGAGAAGGGGAGACGGGATCCAACATGTTTCAGATTTAGAAAGCTATCTGCCAACTGTGAGTGGGAATGGATTCAAGAGCTGAGAGAATGCATTAGAGACACAGGCGGGGGATGAGTTACAAAACCTTGTAAAAATTGATACACATATGGTTATCCTTTTCTTTTTTCTTTTTTGAAAAGTCATATTCTGAACCAATATTTTACCAGTGAACTACAACTAATCGCTTGCCTCTTTTCTCCAGTTTTCTGGGTGGCATGGTCTATGTGTTCAGTATTATTATCCAGTAAAACACTAGAGCAGTATACCTAATATGGAAGAAATAATTCCAACTTGCTAAAGGACTCAGTAATAAAACATTTCATAGCACTGTATACCTCACAATTATTTTCACATAAATTTATCACACTGGTTTTCATTATGATCCGTGAAGTGGGCTGGGTAGATGTTATTTTATTACAACAGAAAGAAAATAGTTCACAAAGCAAGTGAATTGTCTAAGGTCACACAACTAATAGCTTATGCAACTGGGACCAGACCTTGTCTTCTGATTCTGATACTCAGGCATTCAGTCAATAAGCATGTATTGAATATACAGCATGCGGTAGGCAATTATGATTGTTCCTAGGAAAAAATAATGCACAAGACAAATACTGTACCTGCCCTCAGGAGGTCTAAGAGAATAGAAAGACAATTAACCAATATATCCAGTAAAATGTGACTCAGACTATGACAGGGAAGTGCAAGGCTCTGTAGAAGAAAAGGGCAGGGATATCCAACAAAACCTAGGGAGGATCAAGGAAGGATTCTCGAAGAATGACTTCTAAGTGGAGACCTTAGCCAATCCAAAAGAAGTGATTGATCAGCAGATGTTTAATGACTGAGGAGTGGATTGGCAAGTGGAAAAATTGAGAGAGAACAGTCTGCATGAAGTCACAGAGAACTTCCACTCCATAATGCTACTTCAGTGTATGTGTGAGTGTGTGTGGGTGTGTGTGTGTATCACTCTTATTAAAGAAGTTATAGAAGTCCAATTTTCATTTCTGTATAAGAATGAATTACTGAAAAATGCTGACATACACTTAGGGGACAAGCTATAAGGAAGACCCCTAGAAAATGAGGCTCCTTTGATTACCCTCTTTAATCTATGAAAGCTGGAATTTTCTAGGGAAAAGAGAGACTTGAGAGACCTTCTAGAAACCCTCACAAAGTGTGGCAGGAGTTGAAATACAAACGTCCTACTAACCTCTAAGATAAGAAATACAGGAAAATGAGGGAGCCAGAACTTGACTTGTTACAGTTGTAGATCTTAATCAGAGTTGTGAGGCATGAATGAGATAAATGTGGAACACTGTGGGTTATGAAAATGTCACACCCACGTAAGGAGTTTTAGAGAAGACTTCCCATCACTGCTTCCCTGCAGCATAGGGTAGAACTGAGAACTAAAAGATGGCACCTGCCTTCCCTCACCTACCACCCCTCAGCACTCCCAGACTAATAATAATCTGTTAAAAATGATTGTAGTACATATTCTTGAGTGTCATTCCCATAAAACTGAACCTATGGAAACTTTTATAATTGAGTTATTGACCTTCACAGCCTTTTCAAAAGAGAAAGGCCAATGAATTATAACTATGCTACAACTCTAGACCATCTGAATTTCTTCAAATATGATGGCTTAAGAAGTGTTTAATTCTTGGCTCTCTCTGATAAACTCAAAATAGAAATATTCTCCAATCTGCATTTTTTAGTCCTGACTTAACTCATTCATCTTAAAGTTACATGGGTTTCTGGATATACCATTTAGCTAATCCACCGTCAAGGAGCCCTGGTGGCACAATGGTTAAGTGCTCAGCTGCTAACTGAAAGATAGGTGGTTCAAACCTACCAGTGGCTCCTGGACAGAAAAGACCTGGCAATCTGCTCCCGTAAAGATTATACCCTAGAAAATCCTACGGGGCAGTTCTCTCTCATATAGGGTCTCTATGAGTTAGACAGCACACAACAGCAACAATCCACCATCATCCCAAATGTGCCATGTCTAAAAGCCACCCAGTCAGTCAAATAGTCCTCTTTTCAAATTGTGCATTTTAGTTAATTGAAACCTGATTCTTCCAGACAAGAGAATCGGAGAATAATGTAAATGGAAAAAGACCTTAGATATCTACTAGTGCTACTTCTGTGCTTTACAGGTAAGAGGATATATATGAATTAAGACTTGAATTCCTGGCCTCTAGCTAAGCTAAATAAATAAGTAAACCTTTAAACTCATAGATTTTATACTCAAGTTCTTCACCTGAATGATGTAGATAATAGTGGCAATCTTACAGAATGCATTTTAATGTCTGTGAACATATTTTCCATAGTGCATAGTACATTGCAGGTGTTCAATAAATGCTTATTGAATCAATCCTTAAATCATTCATTTCTAATAACATTAGTTCCCTCTTACCTTTCCTTCTCTGATTCATCTCTTCCCAATGTTTCTACACTAAGGCCCAAACCGTCCTGCAAAGCAAGTCATAACTGATCTCACTTTCTCATTTTCCAGTCCAAATCTATCTACACACTATAGCCATGCCAATCTTTTTAAAACTATTTCCCTTATTCAAAAACCCAGAGGTTCTACCACCTACTGTCAAAAGTGTACAGTCCTCATACTGTCATTCAGGACTAACTACCTCAGTCTGGCCTCATTAACCTTTTCAAATTATTCTTCTCATAATTCTAGTGCACATGCCTTGCTATCATCGGACTGGGTTCTTGGGCACATGCTTCCTCTCAGCCATGAGTGCGGTCTAGCTCTGCCATCCCACCTGTCCTTGGAAGTCTTTTTTTGTGTGTGTGTGTCAGCTCTGACTCATGATGACCCTATGTGTGTCAGAGTAGAGCTGTGCTCCATCGGGTTATCAAGGGGTGATTTTTCAGAAGTAGATCTCCAGGCCTTTCTGTGGAGGTACCTCTGGGTGAACTTGAACCTCCAACCTTTTGGTGAGCAGTCAAGTGTCTTAACCATCTGCACCACTCAGGGACTCCTCCTGGAAGCCTACTCTGGCAAATTCAGGTAGATTATTTTCTGCGAGCCGAAGTTATTATCTTATTTTGTAATGTTCTCTAATTCTTTCCTTATAAATGTGAAAATTCTGCTTCTCTGCTTCCCTGAAGAGATTATAACTCCATGACCAGTTTTTAACAAGCTTATTTAATATCCATTCCATACTGTCTAAATAATATATTATACTAAACTCAAAAATGTAAAGAATTCTGAATAATCTCAATTCTTATAAAAGACAAATTATAGAAGATTTTCCCTATAGTGCTGATTCACATGTTTAATCATTTTCATTAAAGCAATATCCTGAATATGGTAGGGATTTATTAGCAGAGAAGATTAGCAAATGAATAATACTTGCTTTATATATTGTACAAGAGCATTACTTTTATAAAATAATCTATCACAGATACCTACCACATGTGGTATATTAAATGTCAATTTTAATGGTCAAAATATATGAGATTCCTTAAATTATAATTAAAAAATCAAACTATAATGTGCAACATCTTCTTAAACTGAAGTATCCCTGATTGCATTTGTGCATACTGAGCCAGGAATTTTCTGGTTCAAGATTATAGGCAAAAATTTCTAAGGCTGCTTTCATCTTGTTTCAAGATTATAGATGAGAAACACTGTTTGCTCCTTATACTTCACTTTTCATAATGTTGATAGCTAGGTTTGGATTTACTGTTTTTAAGATGGCTATAGTACTAACCACATTCTACCTTTTTGGGGAGTGCCAGATACAAAAAGTGCCCTTGGCTTCATCTGAACAACACCCTAGGGCTAATCCTGTTTCTGGAAACATGCATAACTGGAATATTTGCTGAGCATGTTTCATAAAAATATAAAACAATAATAATATACTAAGTATTGCCGAGTCAGTTGGCTGATGCTAACAGAATGGCTATTTGGTGCCTCACAGAAACAGTGACTGAGAACTGCAGATCATGTATCCTGGTGACACGGTTCCCCATTGTATTATCCCTTAATTTCATATCTCATATAGTATTTTGCAAAGTTTTTGGGAAAAAAAGCTTTTATGGCTCCATAAATCTCTGTTATAAGTATTTATTTGGTGGCAACTTGTAACATTTGGGACACTTTCTTATCATGGTATTTCTGCTCTACTAAATTTTCTAACAGTAACAATTAAAAGTTATTATAGTAATGATTGTCTTCAAAGGTACGATATACTAAGTGTCCTTTTAAGTAAAAAGATTGGATAATTAGATTAGTATCCTATGCCCAATTCAACAAAAGTTAATAGAAAACATGTATTTTACCTACAGTTAGAAAAAAAGTATAAAAGCAATTTTTCATTTTAAAACTAACACATTGAAAATTCAATTCAGTAAGTTTTGATCCTTAGAATTCGCTCACCTAGTGAAAAAAAAAAGTAGTTTTTCCAGTTTCTTTCCTTTGTAATAATTCCAACTTTGTGCTATATATCTTTCTAAACATGTTTGGAGATTTGATTTCAGTGATGTGTAAAACAGAAAATAGAAACGTTTCCTTTAGTTTAAAAAGTACATGTTTTGGAAACCATGAATTTCTTTTCTTCAATATTATCACATGTTGGATTTATTTCAATTTTAATTTTTTATGAGACCTGAACAAATAAAGTGGCTGAGAAAATGTTGCAAACCAATAAATATTATTTGAATGCAGATATTAATTGAAATTATATAAGACTAGTTCCAACTATAATATTTCTTAACAGATTGAGTTTGACCATCCTAAGTTACAATTCTCGGGTCTAAATTCTTTCTAAGGCTATGATGCTCATGGTATCAGAACCAAAATTTCTAAACAAAATATACACTAGTTTCTTTTCTAGCTTTTTTTTTTTTTTAAACTAGAAGTCTGATTTACTGTGTGGGTATACCTTTTATTTATATGATTTAACTGTATTTTTTTTCCCTAGTGCATAGATCCTGTGCTAGAGAAACTCAAAGACGTGGGACTCAAATGACAGCTGTGAAAAATCCAGCTTGTCTTTAAAAGTTAACATTAGTTACTACACTTCTGTTGTTGTCGGCTGCCATCCAATCACTCCCACTCATGGGGACCCCTTGCACAACAGAAAGAAACACTGCCTGGTGCTGTGCCATCCCCAAGATTGGTTGCATATCTGACCATTGTGATCCACAGGGTTTTCACTGGCTGATTTTTGGAAGCAGATCTTCTTCCTACTCCGTCTTTGTCCGGAAACTCCTCTGAAACCTGTTTAGCATCCTGGCAACATGCGAGCCTCCACTGACCAACTGGTGGTGGCTGTGCATGAGGTGCATTGGTTGGGGATCAAACTAGGGTCTCTTGCATGGGAGACAAGAATTCTACCACTGAACCACCACCAATGCTACCACGTTTTAGTAAAATGTTTACTGTTTAGAACTCTTTTTTTCTACTGTTTGACCACCTACACACCCCATTCCTCAAAAACAGAAGTAAACATGTCTAAACTTGGTGTCGTTTTTGATAAGCCATGTGATGACATCAGCCTGAGTTCTAGCTCCTGGAACACAGGACTGTGACCATACAGCCACTTGCTGGGCTTTTTGGTCCCAGGGTAACTCTCCTGTCACCACACTTTACCATCTTAAAGCCAAAGCTTATGCTCCAAATGTACCACACCCTTTAAACAGAGGTATTCTCCAACATCTGTTTTGTCAAATAGGGGATGGGGAGAGGGAGAAACTACATTTCTATTTTAAAATACAAGGGATTTAAAACTATAGGTGGGTTGGTTCGAGAGCTGCATCACGGGTTTCAGACGTTTTCCACAAGTGTCTAATATACTTCCAGGTCCAATTATAATCAGTTATAACTCTGGGACAGTGATCGCTCCTTCTGCAACACCTCCTATTAAGACAGGCTGCCTGGGACCTACATAAGCATCCACTCATCAGGAACCAGTAAGGTGGCGAAGTGGTTAAGAGTTAAACGGCTGCTAACCAAAAGGTAGGCAGTTCGAATCCACCAGCCGCTTCTTGGAAACCCTATGGGGTAGTTCTACAAGGTCCTAAAGGGTCACTCACTATAGGCTGGAACCGACTAGACGGCACCTAACAACAGCTTACCCACAGAAACCTCTAGCTAAAAGCACCACAGAGGAAAAACTTTGAATATATCTATAAAAGCAGGTGTTTGGGCAAGGACAAGATGTGCGTGGAAAGACCACTTGCTCCCCAGAGGTATGCTGGCGTCGGGAGCTGAGAAATGGATAAACCCCTGCCTCCTATCCCAGGATTAGCTGTGACCCAGCCCAGACCCTGGATTGCAACAAGGCGAAGCAAGCGCTGACCACAGGAAGTTACCCGACAACAGGGTTCCCACTAACTGATTCTCAGGTTGAAGCACTTCACAGAGGGTAAAGCACAGGAAGGGGGGGGGGGCGGGAGGCTGAGGATGGCTGCAGCAGTGGGAGGCGTCCTCCCTTCTGCTTCCAGTCAAGAATGACTACAGAAAGCAGGTTAGCGCTGCCTGCGCACAAGAGCGCACAATAGCTCAGAAGCTGCGCGAGGGCTGTGTTGGTCTGGGGTCGCAGGCAGGATACGTCTATAGATGGAAAATCACCCCGACGTGCGAAAGGGGTTCGAAATAAGAAGAAAACCCATAGCATCAATCCTCAGTTGTCACCGCCATTCTTTTCCCTGAGCACCCAATGCACATCTCTATCTCTGCACTTGCTGTTAAAGGATACCTGGGTTTCCTCAGAATGTGAGCGCCTGCTGGACAACAGCCCTGTGTTTTCCATGTTTGCATAACCAGCGCCTAATGCGATGTCTAGCACATAGAAGGTACTCAGAAAGTAAGTGAGAAGTTCAACTTGGAAGTGCTTGGGCTGTTAGGTCCCAACATAACTCTCCAGTGCTCCATGGTTGCAAACACACCCCTGCAGGTGCGGCCCCTTGGAGAAGTCTCCATTTCCTGTGGGCGCGCTCGCCTACCCCAACCTCCTAGTCCCCTTGAAGTACTTACCAACAGCGGCGACCAGCAGACTGACAGCACGCACATGATCCCCATGAGCTGGATGGCCGTTTCGGTCGTGATCCGGCCCCACTGAGCGCTGGACTGCGACGCCATGGCCTTGGCCCGGCAGCGAGACACCAGAGCCTTAATAGTGGCCAGGTTGCAGGCAAAGGTGACGGCCAGCGCTGAGAGCCCCAGGAAGGCAAAGGCGGAGGCGAAGAAAAGGTTGCCCCCGTTGTCCCGGGAGCTAGTCCCGTTGCCCCCTCCCCCGGTGCTGATGAAGCACCACGTCCCGGGCCACTGGACAGTGTACTGGCCCACGCCCAGGACCGGCAGCAGGGCGAAGGCGAGCACCGCCAGCCACACGCCGAGCAGCACCGCGCGGGTGGCGCGCGTCTTCATGTGGGTCGCGTACCAGTGCGGCGCCCGGATGGCCAGCGCCCTCTCGACGGCCATGGCGCTGGCGATGAAGAGCGAAGAGAGCCCGAAGACAGTCATGGTCAGCCCAAAAAAAGTGCACAGCCGCCCCGACGGGTCGAGCTGCTCCCAGCGCTGCTTGGACAGGTACACGACAATCACCACCGGGGTAGTGAGCAGCTGTCCGACCAGGTCGGTGAGCGCCAGCCAGCCGATGCACAACAGGAAGGACTTCTTGCGCTTGCTCTCGCGGCGCGGGTAGCTCCGCGACACAAGCAGCATGGCCAGCGCGTTGCCCACGAAGCCAGTGATCAACATGGTGATCGGGAAGGCCACCGACACGGAGCCGCACCCCTCTCGGGTCCGTGGAGAACTCGTGAGGTTGGCTGGCGCCCACATGCCCAGATAGGAAGGGCTGAGACCGGTGCAGAGCCGGCTCTCCTTCATGTTGGCTTCGAGGTGAGGAGACGACGACTCCCAGAGAGCAGCAGCGGGAGTTGGCAGACGCGGCGCGGGCAGCGGCAAAGGTCGGCGACGACTCGGGCTCGGGCTCGGGCTCGGGCTGGGGCTGGCTTGCCCTCCATGGTGCGGGGCGCAACCGCCGCTTTGCTCCGCTACTTTGGCTGCGGCGGCGCCAGGGTTGTCAGGCAGCGCAGGCAGCCGACATCCGCTCCTGGAAGCCTGTCTCTCCGAGCCGCGCCGAGGTGCTCCGGCCCTCTATATGGCAAGGAGGGGCGGGGCGCCGGTGACTGCGGGAAGTGCGGTGGGAGGAGGGTGGAGAAGCAACCGATGCCCCACTTGGCTGCTGCGTGCCCTCTCCCCCGGCCACCTTGGCTGGAGAAGCCCCCAGGAGGACTTCTCTCCAATCGCCCGTGTTCTGGCCGACGGGACGCCGGCTGGCAGCCCTGTCCTGCTCTGCGCCTTCTCGGCCCCGGGCTTTGCTCCTCTTCTCCGCAGAGGAGCGTCCGTGGGCGGCGGGCGGCTGAGAAGTCTCAGGGGTCTTCCCAGCCCAGGCTAGCTGCCAAGGAGGACCTGAGCGCCCGCGCTCCCCCGTCATCCACAGACACGTATGCAGGGATCGGATCATCCTCCTAAAGTTTTGTTCCTCTGGGAAGTGTAAATCACCCGTCCTTGAGCAATCTGCGTGAACTTTTCTTCCTTAATACTTGGGGAGGGACTCTGGAAGGACCACCAGCAAGGTGCCCTGCCCCCGAAGACCCAATAAAACTGTAAGATATTCGTTTCTATACAGTTTCAGTAAGACAGTGCCTCGCAATGTAAGAAAACAGGCACAGGAAAATAGGCACTTAGCAATAAAACCAGGATAGTCAAATTCAAAGACAAGGAAATCCTAACTACTACAGCCACCTAATCTGCCCCCTCCCAAGGAAAAAAAGTCAGGTAGGGCAAAAGTGGCTCAAGGCAGGTGGCAGCCACTTGCAAACCTGAGGTAGTGAAGTCAACTGCTGCCAGCCCATGGGAACTAGAGAAAGAGGGAGGTATTCTCTTTCTAAGCCTCCAGCTGTCCTTCTCCCCCTTGGCTCATTCTGGTAAGTTAGGACTAGAAACTGTTTAGGTGTTCTGAAGGCCTTAAACAATATGGAAACTTTGTCCTTGAAATTGAATGGCACACTACAACAGTAAAAATGAGCATTGCCTAGTGACATCTTTATTAAGTAAATATTTTGTAAGTGTTTTCACAAGCATTTTCTCTTTTATCACAGAGACTCTGCAAGGTACTACTATTATAGCAAGGTACTATTACTACAGTAAAACCTGAAAAAGCCAGAACCTGTGCAAGGCAGAAACCTGTCAGAGAAGGAAAACTCAAATATCTTCCACTAACAGTGACAGAAAAGCGGTAAGATGCACCCTGTCAAAGGCAGAAAACTTGCAAGACCAGGAAAAACAAGGCAGTCCTTTCAAGTTCCTGTTCTCACAAGTTTCACTGTACTATTATTATTATTATTATCCTTTTAAGGTGAGGTAACTGAGGCTCCAAGAAGTTAAGGGATGTGCCCAAGGTTTCTCAGCAATTCTCCAGTCCCCTTCTTCTTATCTGAAGTGCAGTGTTCGTTACATGAATACTGTAACTACTGGCAGTAGGTGAAAATTACGGTAAGACCAGTTGTTCCCAAATCTAGGGAGGTCTTATTAATTTGTAGTCTCTTTGTTTTGCCTAAAAAATGAAAATATTTTCAAAATTATTTACAAACTTCATTTTCCTCATATTTAAGAAATTAGGCCTAATCATATAGCACTATCACATTATCCAGACCTCAGACTGACTTTCAGAGCAAGCCCAGTCAGTTTCTTTTCCTTTCCTAGCTTAGCTGATATCCTGCTTGTGTGTAAATGTGTGGTAGAGGTAAGAGAATATGTCTCCCTGCATTCTTTGTTTCTATGCCATTGTTTTATGTATCAGAGCTTTAAAAATATCATGATATTATAGGCCTATATAGTTTTTTATGTCCCTGGGTGGTTCAAATGGTTAATGCCTTCAGCTGCTAACTAAAAGGTTGGCAGTTTGAGTCCACCCAGAGGCACCTAGGAAGAAAGGCCTGGCAATGTACTTCTGAAAAATCAACCATTAAAAATCCTATGGAACACAGTTCTACTCTGACACACATGAGATTGCCATAAGTCAGCATCGACTCTACGTCAAGTAGTGGTTATATAGTTTTTAAAGAAAAAAAAGCAAAAGTATAATTTAAACTCCATTTTAACAACATGCATAAATTGCAACCCTAATTTCATTTTGTGTTTTTGCTGTCATTAGAAAAAATCTTTGCACTTTTGAATTTTATGTTTTTATTAAAATGTCATGTTTATAATGAGAACAACAGCTAGGAAGGAACAGTGAAGTGGACTGCTTTTTAAATCCATTCCCAAACTTATGTCTTATTAGTTAGAATTAGTTTCAAATCCATATTTCGGAAAATGTTTTTCTATAACAGTGTGATTTGACAAGTAAAATGATATTTGATGTTATTCTCAGAAATAGCTTTATCCAAAGCATTTGTATTAAAGTACATACCAATTTAATTATTCAGCAGTTGAATTCTAGTGCAACGATAGGAGTCCCTGGGTAGTGCAAATGGTTAAGTGCGTGGCTACTAATGGTTGGTGGTTTGAACCCAGAGGCACCATGAAAGAAAGACCTGGCAATCTGCTTTCAAAAGGTCCCAGCCATGAAAACCCTATGAAGAGCAGTTCTAATCTGCAACACATGGGGTTGCCATGAGTCAAAATCAATTCAACAGCAACTGGTTGTTTTTTGTTTTGTTTTGTTAGTGCAATGATATCTTTTATTTAAAGATTTAAGACCATTTCACGACTCATATAGCAAAAAAAGCAAAGCTGATCTCTCTCCAGTTACATTGAAAGCTATTATTTTTGTTTACAAATATTTGACTTTTTTGAGACTTTTACTTCTCTGATTGCAATGGATGCTGTAGTCAATTTGACTTCATAAGGGTGACAAGCATCAGGACATGTATTAGCAAAGAAATTAATGTTAGCCTGTTGTATTCACCTCTGCACCAATGCACTAAATGTGTTGTATTTCGGATCTTTTGTGAAACACTTCTCTCCTTTCACCATTTTGCTTCATTCTGTTCTGTCTGTTTCATGGCTACTCACCTTGCAAACAAACAACTTCGGGCATCTGAGGAGTCACACACTGTGAAGGATGCTGGCAGCTGAATTCTGGAAGGTACTTTTTGGTGAGGGAATTACTACAGAAAAAGCCTGAATTGTGTTAATCTGAAACGACAGCACCCTCCAGTGACCTAAAGTCTAATAGCAGGCTGTATACTTCATTAAAGAGCATGTCTGAAAGACCAGTGTATGCATTGATTAGGGAACCTCTGATTTCTTTCCTAGATATCTGCTCAGCAGTACATAACTGTGGTCATTTTGTTTTTCCATTGAGTGCACAAACTGTCATCTCTGCTTAATCAGTAAACCAGTGGAGAGTTAAAGTTTTACAGTCAGGTAATTGAAAGATGACACGTGAACATGTTCAATATACTTTCTAAAATATAGAAGTACCTATTCACCCATTTAATATTTTCACTGAAATTCTGACTTAGAAATAACTTTACTCCACAAATTCCTTAACTGCACTCCTCCCGTATCATATTTTAAAACTCACAACATATCAATATTTAGCTAAATAAATGTACTTTACTATTTACTTCTATTGAATTTCTTCTTGTTGTTGTTGTCGGTTACTGTGGAGTCATTTCCAACTCATGGTGACTACATGTGTGCAGAGTAGAACTACTCCATAGGGTTTTCAAGGCTGTGACCTTTCAGAAGCAGAATGTCAGGCCTGTCTTCTGTGGCACCTCTGGGTGGGGTTTGAACCGCCTATCTTTCAGCTGGTAGTCGAGTGCTTAGTTGTTTGCACCACCCAGGGACTCTGAACTTCTATCAGGAGGTCTTAAAATAGGCATGGATATAAAAATAAGATTAATAACTAGCTGTATATAATTAGGTTCTTGATTACCTCATCCTGGATAGAGGATATCTGCAATTCTTTCTCCATGAAGCCAACTGCTACTTTCTGTAAATTTTTTCATTCACTCAATATTTATTGAGCACCTAGTCTGTATCAGACACTTTTCTAGTCATTAGGGATACAAAACTAACACACACAAGTCTCTGCATTAATGTAGTTTATATTTTAGTGTAAAGCCCTTGATGTTCTACCCCAAATAACGCAAGAAATAACACTGATCTCAGTGGCTTAAGAAACAAAGAACAGTTTGTACCCATTCTTGTCTTAGAATGATATGCCATGTAGATAGGATCTTACATAGACACAAATAAAAAAAATTATGTACAGTTTTTGTGAAAAACTGGAAAAAAATTCTATAGTTTTCTCAGGATCAGGTGTGATTTATCACAAGAATGCAAGATAGATTTAATATTCAAACATCAGTCAGTGTAATCAACAATCAAATAAGAGTTGTTTTTAAGTCTTTGTTAAATCAAACATCTGGGTATATTTAAAGTCTCTTTCTATGTACTGAATTTTCTCCTCTTTTTTCCACCTGTTTCTTTACGTGTCTAGTAATTTTTGACTGAAAAGTGCATATTGTAGTTAATATATTGTAGTGACTCTGAATTCCATTGTGTTCTTCTGAGGATTATTAATTTTTTGTTGTTAGGCAGTTAAACTTGCCTGGATTCAAACTGCCACCATTATCCTTTCTATGATATGCAGCTGCTAATATCTTTGTTCTCTTTTCAGTTTTCCACTGCTTTGTTAGCCTGGTTCTCTGTGGATATATCTCCCTGTGTAATTCGGTGGTTAGTCAGGCATGGGCCTTGTCCTCTCTGTGGTTTCCTTGATTCGAGGAATTATCCTTTAATTTCCAACTGCTCTGCCAGCTTTGGGCCATGCTCTGACATTTCAAGTTTGTAAAACCTCAGCTTTCACCACCCAAGGTGCACACAGTTGGGGAATGCACTCAGTGAAGAAAAGCATTAAAGCCGTAAATATAGTCTTACATAATTCTACCTTTCAAGACTAGATTCCTCTCTGGTCTCTACCTATCTTTTTTGCCAGGCTCAGCTGGATTTCCCTCACTCATGCATAGTTTGTCTGTCACTCATGGCTTTGGGCAGATGTTCTATCTCATTACTTTTGTGGCTCTATCACACCCAGTATTTCCTTTTTAAATCTGTACTGGCTTTTCCAGTCTTGAATTTCAATCTGTAGCACTTTTAGCCAGTAAGTCTGCAATTTGTCCACCACTGTTCACAACAGCCACAGTCATGAAGGGGTGGGCAGCACTCACAATTCACAGAGCATTAATTCTTAATTCTTACCCCTCTCAGCTGCAGTTTTTTTAGATTAATCTCTTCTCCAATTTCCGTGTTTTTAGGTGATTTTCAGTGAATAATTGTTGTTTTAAAATTTTTAACCAGATATAAGGAGCCCTGGTAGCACAGTGGTTAAGAGCTATGGTGAGCTATGACTGCTAACCAAAGTTTCAGCCGTTCAAATCCACCAACCTCTTCTTGGAAACCCTATGGGTCAGTTCTACTCTGTCTTATAGGGCTGCAGTGAATTGGAATCAACTCAATGGCAACAGGTTGGAAACCCTGGTGGCATAGTGGTTAAGAGCTACGGCTGCTAACCAAAAGGTCAGCAGTTTGAATCCACGAGGCGCTCCTTAGAAACTATGCGGCAGTTCTACTCTGTCCTATAGAGTTGCTATAAGCCAGAATCAACTCAGCGGGTTTGGTTTTTTTGGTTTATCTGTGAGGGAGGGGAAGTGTGGTGTTGGCATAGAGAAATAGATCAATGAAACAGAATATATATATATATATACACATACATGCACACACATATATACATATATATATTTGTTTTATTGATTTTCAACAAAGATAATAAAGTTATTCGACAGAAAGAAAAATCTTTTCAACATATGGTGCTGGAACAACTGGATATCTGTATAAAATTGAACATATACCTTACCTCACACTACACAAAAAAAACTCACATCACAATGGATCATAGACTTAAATACAAATGTTAAAACTATAAAATTCTAGATAAAAACAGAAGAAAAATCTATTTGCTCTCTCCACCCCTTCACCATTACTGGAAGTACTCCTGCAACTTTTCTTATATTTAATAACATGTGATTATCTTTTTTAGTCAGTAAGCACAGAAATTCTTCACTTTTCTTAAATATCATGAAAAATCCAACCAATCCTTTCTGAATGTTTGTGTTATTTCTAATTTTTTATATAAGAAATAGTTGTGCAATAACACCCAGGTACCTATTGGTAAGTACATTTATGGGACTAATTTTACATCATAAATAATTAGAAGTGGACTACTATATACTGATGACTTGAAATCCAGCTTCATATATCCAACTATTTGTCATCCTATTTGAATAGCCCATATGTACATCTGTATGTTCAAAATGGAGCTTCAAATTTTCCTCCCCACTCCTGGTTCTACTTGAACCTTCTCTAACTCAGTATATAATGCTACCATCCACTCAGTTACTCACTGATCTATACAGCCTGCCTTCTTTGGGATTGAATATTTATTATTCCATTTTTCCCCTCCTTTGTAGGCTTGTCATGTATAACCGTTGGTTATGTTTAGCAGTTTCTGTAATATTTATAGTATATATCTTAAATTATCAGTCTACCTTCAAAAGACAGCAGCAAAACTGGGTATAAGAGTTGTACAACAGTACACTTCCGTTTCTCCCCTCCTGGCCTATGTTCTATTGTTGATGTCTCTTTTACTTCTACATATGTTGCATATTATTATATTTGCTCTACACGATTATATTTTAAAGAGATTTAAATAGTAATAAAGTATATTTATTTATGTGGTTATTAGCATTTCCTGTGCTCTTCATTACTTGTGTAGATCCAGATTTCCATCTGGTATTATTTTTATTCCGCCAGGTAATAGGTTCTTTCAGCTTTGGTATAGATGAAAAGGTCTATATTTCACCTATGTTTTAGAAAGATATTTTCACTGAATATAGAATTATAGGTTGATGGTTTTGTTTTTTCATTATGTTACACCAGTCATCTGGCTTACATTGTTTTTGACAAAAAGTCTGTTGTCATTCTTATACACTGGTTTTGATAAATTGTATTTTCATTATCATTCATTCAAAATATGTTCTTTAAATCTTATTGAGGAATAATTCACATAAAATACAATTTAGCAATTATAAGTGAACAAAGGGTGGGGCAAGATGGCAAAGTAAGTGGCCACTCCTATTTATCTCCCAGCAACTAACCCACAGAACAACAAATAAAAACAAGCACAGATTGAGATCTCAGAACTCCAGACAGCAGCTGGGGTGTTGGAAAGTCAACATGAGTCCAGAAACAGGGGAGAGGAGAGGGGAGTCAACACAGAAGCTGCGAGATACTAGCCACTAGCACTTAGAAGACTCGGTTCATCATAGCTATTCTGGGATGGGGACAGAAACTCCCTGAACAAAGAACATAGGTGGGAGTTAAACTGAGTAAGCTGTAGCCCAACTTTTAAGGCAGCACAGATAAGCTGGTGGAAGTTTGCAGGCCGTGCACTTAGGCGTGAGCAAAGGGAGACCAAGACTGTGAGTGCTGTTGAATCTCACCAAGTCATGAGGCAGACAAGCTCTAGAACCTAGAATACTGGGGGTACACAAAACTCAGCCTTCATCCAAGGTGAGATAAATACATAAGACTGACAACACAGAGGGAAACAACTGACTCCCTGCCTACAGTGAGACACCATGGAAGAGCACATACAGAGATGCCCATGAGGGAAAGACATAAAGCCCTCCCCACCTTCACCTTGGGAAAGTTGAGCCCACCGCTTACATTAGCATTCACAGCCAGGAGAAAACCCCCACACACATGTGCACTGGACTACAGAGCTATAATCATCCCAAACTCAGGTTGGAAAAGAAAACCAAGTCCATGGGTACACCCAGGGCCACGGCAAAACCTCAAAAGACGGAGACCTATCACACCAGCAAAGTCAGCCACTTCAGTGAGAACCAGTCAGAATGAACACACAGAGACTTAATCACTGTCTTAGGCTGGGTTCTCTAGAGAAGCAAGACCAGCTAGGCATATAAATATATATATAGAGAGAGATTTATATCAAGGAAATGGCTCACATGGTTGTAGAGGCTGGAATGTCCCAAGTCTGTGAGTCAGGATAGAGGCTTCTCCTGATTCACGTAGCTGCTGGAGCAGGCAAACCCAAGATCGACAAGTCAGAGACTGGGGCTCTTGCTCACAGTCTGCAAAGATGATGAATCCCAAGATCGGCAGGAAAGACCACAGGTAAGCTGCTAACTCAAGTCCCTGGAACTGGAGGTCAGATGAACAGGAGACAGCTGCAGTATCCAACACAAGCAAAAAGCCCCCAAGCCTTGCCACAGTGTCTGCTTATATTCGATGCAGGGCACACACCCAAGGAAATTCCCTTTCGACTGATTGGCTACTCACAGAAGATCCCATCATCGGGGTGATCACATATCGAATCTCAACAGGGAAGTGATCACAATATTATATGGCTGCCAAAGCACTGAGAATCACGGCCCAGGTAAGCTGACACACAGTGTTAGTTATCACAATCACCCACATAAAAACTCACTCAAAAGTCCTCACTCAGTGCTGGAAAAAAAACTTAAGGAGAAGAGTGCCTTTTAGCAATTCTTAGGAAAACCAGAAAACTTAGAATTTAAAATATTTTTTTAAACAGATATTAAAAATGGCCCAATTCTAACAAAAAATAGTAAAACACACACAATAACAAGAGAAGAAGTACCAATCAAAAGGAAAAAATAAAGAAGAGGAAATTTCTTCTATGGAGATCAGGATAATAGAAAGAATAGAAAACGTTCAGACAATAGCGCTAAACATGTTTAAAGAAAGAAAAAAGCACACAGAAAACCAACTAACAGAGATCAGGAAATAAACTGAGAAACAAAATGAGAACCTCAATAAGGAAATTGAAAACATCAAAAAAATAAAAAAGAAAGAAAATTACTGGAACTGAAGAATAAAGAAACTGAAGTAGGAAATGCAAGAGAAGCACTCAACACCAGAGTCAAACAGACAGAAGATAGAATGAATGAACTAGTACTGAACTTACCAAGTCTTAAAAGAAACAAGAGAAAAGAACAAAGAAAAGCAAAAAAAGTCAAATGGAAATATAGGACTCAATTAAGAAATCTAACATTAGAATTATTGGAATTTCAGAGCACCATGACAATAATAAAGGCATAGAAAGAATTTTCCAAGAGATAATCATAGAGAATTTCCCAGACCTGCACACAGAACCAAGCTTGCAAATACAGGAAGCTACATGAACCTCAATTAGAAGAAACACAAAAAAATCAATTCTAGGTCACATCTTAATAAAATTCCTCAAAACCAAAGTCAAGGAGAGAATTTTGAAAGCAGTGAGAGAAAAACACAATATAACATACCAAGCGTCCTTCATGAGAATCAGTGCAGATTTGTCCTCAGAAACTCTAGAGACCAGAAGACAATGGAGTGACATACATAAAATATTGAATGAAAACAATTGCCAACCAAGAATCATTTATCCAGCAACACTGCCGTTCAAAAGTGAGGAGGAAATCAAGACATTCTCAAATAAACAGAAGCTTTGGGAATTTGCTACTACAAGACCAGCTCTGCAAGTATTAACTCAAGGGAGTTCTCCAGATGGAAAGGAAAGAACATTTAACAAATACTCAAATCCATACAGGGGAAAAATAATAACAACAATAAGAGAGAGAAAGATCTCAAAAAAAAAAAAAAAGACAAAAAAAACGCAACAACATGGTCAATCATAATGACCAAGTATATGATATTCTCAGGGAATAAACTCAATAATTTAATCCTGCAGGCAATACAACATCAAGTTAGCAAGAAATAAGTACAAAGTGAACCTATTGGATATAGGATATATAATGAAGTTAATGGAGACTCATCAACAAAAATGGAGAAAGAAGGAGCGAATCAGGAACAGATTTAACATGTTAATGTTGTATGTAGTCTGTTGTTCATATGTTAAAGTCATAATTGAAATTTGTGTAATGTAATATGTGTGGTAATCACTAAGAAAGTACCTAGAAAAAAATACATGGAAGAAAAGGAAGAAATCAAAAAGGCTTATCACAAGAAAGCAGCCAAACACAAATAACAGAATAATGAGAACAAAGAAATGAGGAGGATATGAAATACTCAAAAAACAAATAGTAAAATGAATAAGGTAGACACTTCACTTTCAGTAATAACCTTAAATGTAAATGGTCTAAACTCCCCATACAAAAGGTAGTTAATGCAGAACAGATTAAAAAAAAAAAAATCCATCCTTTTGCTGTCTACAAGAAACATACCTTAGACATAAGAACACAAACAGATTGAAAATAAAAGGATGGAAAAAAAATTCCATGCAACCAGTAAACAAAAAAGAGCAGGGGTAGCCATACTGATATCAGATAAAATAGACTTTAAATCAAAATCAATTACAAGCAATAAAGGTAATGACATAATAACAAAAGGGTCAATCCATCAAGAATACATAACAATTATAAATATATATGCACCTAACAGCAACACTCCAAAATACATGAAAAAAATACTGACTAATATGAAAGGAGAAATAGACAACTCCACAATAATAGTTAGGGATTTCAACACACCACTTTCAATTCTATACAGAATAACTAAAAAGAAGCTCACTAAGGACACTGACATCTTAAATAAAACTATAAGCCAATTTGATCTAATGGACATATATACAGAATACTTCAGTCATCATCAGAACAATACACATTTTTCTCCATCTCACATGGATCATTTTCTAGAACAGACCATATACTAGGACACAAAACAAGTTTCACTAAATTTAAAATGATTGAAATCATACAAAGCATCTTCTTGGACCATAACAGTATAAAACTAGAAATCAACAAATGGGAAAAATAAGAGAAAAAAATGAATAGATGGAAACTAAATAATACAAAGCTAAAAAAAACCACTGAGTCATAGAAGAAATTAACAGTGGAATTTAAAAATTCTTAGAATCAAACAAAAATGAATACACAACATATCAAAACCTTTGGGACACAGCAAAAGCATTCTCAGAGGGAAACTCACAGCAATAAATGCCTACATAAAAAAAAAAAAATCCAAAATCAATAACTTAAATTGACAACCTGAACACATAGAAAAGGAAGCACAAAAGAAGCCTTAACAAGAAACTATCAGAAAAAAGGAAATAATAATGATGAGGGCAGAATAAATGAAATAAAAAATAGAAAAACAGTAGAAAGAATCAACAAATCCAGAAGGTAGTTCTTTGAGAGGATCAATAAAATAGACAAACCATTAGCTAGACTGACAAAAGAAAAAACTGAAATGAGGCAAATACCAAGTTAAGAAATGAAACTGGAGACATTACAACAGATCCAGATGAGATACAGAGGATCATAACAGATTACTGAAAAAAATTGTATTCCAATAAGCTTGAAAACCTAGATGAAAAATTTGTAGAAACACATTACCTACCTAAACTTACACAGAGAGAGGTAGAAAATCTAAACAGACTTATTACAAAAGAAGAGACTGAAGTTGTCATCAAAAAAAAAAAAAAAACTTCCAACATCAACAACAAAAAAAAAATCCCAGGACCAGATGGCTACACTGGGCAATTCTACCACATATTCAGAGAAGAGCTGACACCAATCTACTCAAACTCTTCAAAAACATAGAAGAGGAAGGAAGACTCCCGAACTCTGTCTATTATAATAGCCAACATAACCCTGATACCCAAACCAGGCAAAAATAACAAAAATAAAGAAAACCACAGACCCAATATCCCTAATGAACACAGATGCAAAAATTTCCAACAAAATTCTAGCCAACAGAATTCAGCAACATACCAAAAAAAAAACATGCTCCATGATAAAGTGGGGTTCATACCAGGATTACAAGGGTGGTTAAACATTAGAAAATCAATCAATATAACCGCCACATAAATAAAACAAAGGAAAAGAGCCATATGAACGTATCAATTGATACAGAAAAGGCATTTGATAAAATTCAACACCTTTCTCTGATAAAAACCCTTAGCAAAATAGGAATAGAGGGGAAATTTCTCAGCGTAATCAAGGGCATGTACACAAAACCTACAGCCAACATTATACTCAATGGAGAAGACTGAGAGCCTTCTCCTTGAGAACAGGAATGAGACAAGGATGCCCATTGTCACCTCTCTAATTCAACATTTTACTGGAAGTGCTAGCAGAGCAATAAAGCAAGAAAGAGAAATGAAAGGTATCCAAATTGGAAAAGAAGATATAAAACTATTTGCAGATGACATGATCCTATACATAGAAGACACTAAAGATTCTACAAGAAAACTGCTGGAACTAATAGAAGAATTCAGCAACGTTGCAGGGTACAAGATCAATACACAAAAATCAGTTGGGTTCCTTTACACTAACGAAGAGTATTCCAAAAAAGAAATCAAGAAAACAATACTATTTACAATAGCCCCTAAAATTATAAAATACCTAGGAAATTAACCTAACCAGGGACATACAAGACTTATACAATGAAAATTTAAAACATTACCGCAAGAGACTAAAAGAGACCTACATAAATGGAAGGACATTCCATGCTCAGGGATTGGAAAACGGAATATAGTGAAAATGTCGGTTCTACCTTAAGTGATCTACAGGCACAATGCAATCCTGACACAAATCCCAACAACAGTCTTTACTGAAATGGAAAAACTAATGACCAACTTCATATGGAAAGGAAAGAAACCCCAAATGGTCAAAGCAATACTGAAGAAAAGAATGAAGTAGGAGGCCTCACACTCCCTATCTTAGTTATCTAGTGTTGGTATAACAGAAATACCACAAAGAAAAATTTATTCTCTCACAGTCTAAGAGTCTAGAAGTCTGAATTCAGGGTGCCAGCTCCAGGGGAAGGCTTTCTCTCTATTGGCTCTGGAGGAAAGTCCTTGTCGTCAATCTTCCCCTGGTCTAGGCACTTCTCAGCACAGGGATCCCAGGTTCAAAGGGCATGCTCTGCTCCTGGCACTACTTTCTTGGTAGTATGAGGTTCCCTTGTCTCTCTGCTCACTTCTCTCTTTTATATCTCAAAGAGATTGACTCAAGACACAATCTAATCTTGTAGATTGAGTCCTGCCTCGTTAACATAACTGCCTCCAGTCCTGCCTCATTAACATCATAGAGGAAGGATTTACAATACATAAGGAAAAATCACAGCAAATGACAAATTGGTGGACAATCACACAATACTGGGAATCATAGCCTAGCCAAGCTGACGTTCATTTTTGGAGGACACAATTCAATCCATAACACTCCCCAGTATCAAAATGTACTATACAGCCACTGTAATCAAAACACCCTGGTATTGGTTTGATAGATATACAGACCAGTGGAAAAGAATTGAGAACTCAAAAATAAATCCAGCTATCTATGGACAACTGATTTTTGACACGGGATCAAAATCCAGTGAATGGGGCAGAAACAGTTTCTTTAATAAACGGTGCTGGCAAAACTGGGTATCTACTTGCAGAAAAATGAAACAAGACCCATACCTCACAACGTATATACAAAAACTAACTCAAAATGCATCAAAGACCTAAATGTTAACCTAAAACTACAAAATTCCTAGACGAAAATATGGGGAGAAAACTATGGAACCTAATCGTTTGTAAAAATAGGATAACAAGTATAACAACAAATGCATGAATGAGAGACAAAATAGATAAATGGGATCTCATAAAAATTAAAAAATTATGCTCATCAGAAGACATTATTAAAAGAGTAAACAGAGAACCTACAGACTGGGAAAAAATCTTTGGAAATGACACATCCGTTAAGGGTCTAATCTCCAAAATTTATACAAAACTTCAGCAACTCAATAAGAAAAGACAAACAGCCCAGTTATAAAATGGGCAAAGGACATGAAGAGAACCTTCACCAAAGAAGAAATCCAAGCAAGGAACACATGAAAAGATGCTCAAGATAATTAGCCATTAAAATAAACAAACAACAAAAAAAAACCAAACACATTGCCATCGAGTTGATTCTGGCTCACAGGGACTCTATAGGACATAGAAGAACTGCCCCATAGGGTTTTCAAGGAGCAGCTGATGGATTTGAACTGCTGACCTTTTGGTTAGCAGCCATAGCTCTTAACTACTGTGCTACCAGGGCTCCAAAGAGATGCAGATCAAAACTACAAGTCACCCCAGCTAAAATAGTACTGATTAAAAAAAAAAGAAAAAACAAAGATAATAAATGGTGGCAAGGATGTGGGGTTATCGGAACCCTTATCCATTGCTGCTGGGACTGTAAAATTGTACAACCACTATGGAAAATGGTATGGTGCGATATGGTGAGAAAACTACAAATAGAACTATCTTAAGATGCAGCAGTTCCACTCCTAGGTGGATAACCTAGAGACCTAAAAGTAGTGACATGGAAACAACCTAAGTACCCATTGGCAGATGAATGGACAAACAAAATGTGGTACATACATCCAATGGAATACTACAAAACCCTAAAGAACAATTTATGAGTCCATAAAACATATTATAACATGGAT
Organism: Dugong dugon; assembly: GCA_030035585.1. Taxonomy (NCBI): domain Eukaryota; kingdom Metazoa; phylum Chordata; class Mammalia; order Sirenia; family Dugongidae; genus Dugong; species Dugong dugon. The sequence continues at coordinate 100,724,680 of CM057462.1, forward strand.
GGACCTGGAGGGCATAATGCTAAGTGAAATAAGCCGAGTACATGAGGACAAATACTGTATGATCCCTATTTTATAAGAAGCTAAGAATATATAAGTATATACATATGTATGAAAAGACCAATGTTCATCAGTGGTTACCAAAGGGAGGAGGGGAGGGAAAAACACACTGTAAATCATAGATACTTGTTATTTTTGGTGATGGGAAAAGTGGCACGGAATGTGGGTGTAGTGAGCACAGCATAACCAAAGTGATGTCGCTGAGAAGTGCTCGTGAGAAAAGGATGTACCACAATGTGTAAAATGTAACTGCTATAATGTCATTGATCAATTCGTGTGGAAATTGTCAAATGGGAACCTAACTTGCTTTGTAAACTTTCACCAAGAACACAGTATTACTTAAAAAAAAAAAAAAAAAGTGGACACTATGATTTTTTCTCCATTACCCCATCCCCTGGTAACCACCAATCTTCTTTTGTTTCAATGGATTTATCAATTCCAGATATTTCATATTAAGTGGGATAATATGCTGTTTGTCCTTTTGTGTCTGGCTTATTTCATTTAGCATAATGTTTAAGGCTCATCTATGTCATGGCATGTATCAGAACTTCGTTTGTCTTTATAGCCAAATATTAATCCATTGTGTGTATATACCACAATCCATTGATGGACACTTGGATTGTTTCCCCTTTGAGCTATTATGAATAATGCTGCAATGTATGTGTCTTTTGGAGTCACTACTTGTAATCCTTTTGGGTGTGTACCTGTAAGTGGAATTGCTGGGTTAATAGTATTTTTATACCAAACATTTTTAGAAACCACTAAACTGTTTTCCTCAGTGGCTGCACAATTTTACATTCCCATCAGCAGTGTACAAGAGTTCTGATTTCTCCACATCGTCACCATCATGTTTTTCTATTGTTATTATTATTTTAAAATAATACCATCTTAGTGGGTGTGAAGTGATACCTCATTTTGGTTTCAATCTACATTTTCCTGATAACTAATGATGTTGAGGATCTTTTCATTTATTCATTGGCCTTTTGTGTATCTTTTTTGCAGAACTGACTCTGCATGTATTTAGCCCACTTTTAAAATGGGTTAAACTTTTTATTGTTGAGTTCCTTGTAAATTCTGGATACTAAGCCCTTATCTATGGTTTTAAAATATTTTCTCCCATTCTGCAGGTGGTCTCTTCAGTTTCTTTATAACGTCCCTTGCTGCACAAAAAATTTTAATTTTGATTGTCTTGTTAATTTTTTTCTTGTTTTTTTTTTAAATTTTTTTATTGTACTTTAGGTGAAGGTTTACAGAACAAATAGTTTCTCATTAAACAGTCAGTACACATATTGTTTTATAACATTGGTTAACAACCCCAAGACATGTCAATAATCTCCCTTCTCGACCTTGGAGGACCTTTTTATTTTTGGTGAAAGTATACATAGACAAGGATACCTCATTTCAGAAATTTCTACATGTAGTGACATCGATTCAGTGACATCGATTACATTCTTCCAGTTGTGCTATTATTCTCACCGTCCTTTTCCAAATTATTCCATCACCATTATCTTAAACTCACTGCCCCCTAGGCTTCCCATCAAACCTTTTGAGTTGCTGTTGTCAATTTGATCTCACAATTTTTTTTTTGTACCTTAGATGAAGGTTTACAGAACAAATAGTGTCTCATTAAACAGTACACATATTGCCTTATGACAATGGTTAACAAACCCACAGCATGTCAAAACTCTCCCTTCTCAAACTTGGGTCTTTCTTGTCCCCTCCTGCCTTCTAGTCCTTGTCCCTGGACTGCTGTGCCTCATTAGTCCTGTTTTGTTTTATGGGGCTGTCCAATACCTAGCTGAAGAGTAAACCTCGGGAGTGAATTCACCTCTGAGCTAAAAAGGTGTCCAGGGGCCACACTCTCAAGGTTTCTCCAGTCTGTCAGCCCAATAAATCTGGTCTTTCTTTGTGAGTTAGAATTTTTTCTACATCCGTTTCTAGCTCTGTCCAGGACCCTCTGTTGTGATCCTGGTCAGAGCAGTCAGTGGTGGTAGCCGGGCACCATCTAGCTGTATTGGACTCAGTCTGGTGGAGACTTTAGTAGCTGTGATCCATTACTCCTAAAGACTAATCTTTTACTTGTATCCTGTTCTCTTCATTCCTCCTTGCTCCTGAAGGGGTGAGACTAGTGGAGTATCTTAGATGCCTGCTCACAGGCTTTTAAGACCCCCAACGCTACTCACCAAGGTAAAATGTAGAACATTGCCTTTAAAAACTGTGTCATACCAATTGAGCTAGATGTTCCCCAAGACCATGGTCCCCACCACCCTTCGCCTAGCAATTCAGTCCCTCAGGGAGTTTGGATGGGTCTATGGAGCTTCCATGACCTTTCCTTGTACAAGTTGTGCTGGCTTCCCCAGTATTGTCTACTGTCTTACCCTTCACCAAAGTTACCGCTTATCTACTGTCTATTTAGTTCCACCCCCACCCCTCCCATCCCTCGTAACCAACAAAGATTGTTTCTTTTTGTGTGTAAATTTTTACATGAGTTTTTACAGTAGAGGTCTCATAGAATATTTGTCCTTTTGTGATTGACTTATTTCACTCAGCATAATGTCCTCCAGTTTCATTCATGGTATGAGATGCTTCACAGATTCATCATTGTTCTTTATCATTGCATAATACTCATTTGTATGTATGTACCACACTTTATCCTTTCATCTGTTAATGGGAATCTAGGTGGTTTGCATCTTTTTGCTATTGTGAACAGTGCTGCAATGAATATGGGTGTGCATATGTCTATTTGTGTGACAGCTCTTATTTCTCTAGGATATATTTCTAGGAGTGGGATTGCTGGACCATATGGTATTTCTATTTCTAGCTTTCTAAGGAAATGCTATATCATTTTCCAAAAAGGTTGCATCATTTTGCATTCCCACCAGGAGTGCATAAGACTTCTGATCTCCTCGCAGCCTCTCCAACATTTGTTATTTCCAGTGTTTTTGATTCATGCCAGTAATACCGGGGTGAGATGGTATCTCATTGTGGTTTTAATTTGCATTTCTCTAATGGCTAGTGATGGCGAGCATTTCCTCATGTGTCTGTTGGCTGCTTGAATGTCTTCTTTGGTGAAGTGTCTGTTCATTTCCTTTGCCCATTTTTTATTGGATTATTTATCTTTTTGTTGTAGAGGTATTGGATATTCTTGTAGATTTTAGAGATTAGACCTTTGTCTGACTTGTAATGTCCAAAAATTTTTTCCCAGTCTATAGTTCTCTTTTTACTCTTTGGGTGAAGTCTTTGATGACCATAAGTGTTTAATTTTTAGAAGATCCCAGTAGTCTAGCTTATCTTCTGGGGTTGGTTTGTTGCTGGTTATGGTTTGTACTCTGTTAATGCCATGCATTAGCATGTCTAATGTTGATCCTATTTTTCCATCTATGAACTTTATAGTTTTTGGTTTTATATTAAGGTCTTTGATCCATTTTGAATTAGTTTTTGTGTATGGTTTTTGCAGATGGACACCCAGTTTTACCAGCAACATTTGTTAAAAACAGTCTTTACCCCATTTGATGGACTTTGGGCTCTTGTCGAAGATCAGGTGACTGTAGGTGGACGGATTTACATCTGGGTTCTCAATTCTATTCCATTGGTCAATATATCTGTCGTGTACCAGTACCCAGCTGTTTTGACTACCGTAGCTGTATAGTAGGTTCTGAGGTCAGGTAGTGCAAGTCCTCCTACTTTATTCTTCTTCTCCAATAGAGCTTTACTTATCTGGGGCTTCTTCTCTTTCCATATAAAGTTAATGACTAGTTTTTCCATCTCTTTAAAAAATGTTGTTGGTATTCAGTCAGGATTGCATTGCATTTGTAAATTGCTTTGGGTAGAACTGTCATTTTCACAACGTTGAGTCTACCTATCCATGAGCATGGTATGTTTTTCCACTTATGTAGATCCCTTTGGGTTTCTTGCAGTAGGGTTTTTTAGTTTTCTTTGTATAGGTCTTTTACATCCCTGGTTAGATTTATTCCCAAGTATTTTATTTTTTGGGGGGGGCTATTATAAATGGTATTGTTTTCCTCATTTCCTTTTCATCGTTCTCTTTATTGTTGTATAGGGATCCAGCTGATTTTTGTATGTTTATCTTGTATCCTGCTACTGTGCTTAATCTATTACTTCCAGTAGTTTTCTCATGGAGTCTTTAGGGTTTTCTATGTGTAGTATCATATCATCCACAAACAGAGACAGTTTAACTTCATTACCAATTTGCAAGCCCTTTATTTCTTTTTCTTGCCTTATTGCTCTAGCTAGGACTTGCAGCACAATGTTAAATAGGAATGGAGATAAAAGGCATTCTTTCTTTGTTCCTGTTCTCAAGGGGAATGTTTTCAGCATCTCTCCATTAAGAATAATGTTGGCCGTTGGTTTTGCATAGATGCCCATTATTATGCTGAGAAATTTCCCTTCTATATTCTATTGAGAGTTTTTATCAGGAATGGGTGTTGGATTTTATCGAATGCCTTTTCTGCATCAATCGAGATGATCATGTGATTCTTTTCTTTGGTGGATTACGTTGATTGATTTTCTAATGTTGAACCATCCTTGCATACCTGGTATGAATCCTACTTGGTTGTAGTGTATTATTTTTTTGATATGATGCTGAATTCTATTGGCAAGTATTTTGTTGAGAATTTTTGCATCTATATTCATTAGAGATATTTGTCTAATTTTTTTTTTGTAGCATCTTTGCCTGGTTTTTGTATCAGGGTTATGCTGGCTTCATAAAATGAACTTGGAAGTAGCCCTTCTTTTTCTATGTTCTGAAATAGTTTGAGTAGTACTGGCGTAAGCTCTTCTCTGAATGTTTGGTAGAATTCTCCAGTGAAGCAATCTGGGCCAGGGCTTTTTTTTTTTTTTTTTGGAGTTTTTTTTATTACCTTTACAATCTCTTCTCTTGTTATGGGTCTGTTCAGATTTTCAACATCACTTTGTGGTAGTTTGGGTAGGTAGTGTGTTTCCAGAAATTTATCCATTTCCTCTAGGTTTTCAACCTTGTTGTAGTATAGTTTTTCATAACACTCTGTTATAATCCTTTTTATTTCAGTTGGGTCTGTTGTAATGTCACCATTTAAATTCTTATTTGGGTTATTTGCATCCTCTCCTATTTTTATGTTGTCAGTCTGGCCAGTGGTTTGTAGATTTTGTTGATCCTTGCAAAGAACCAGCTTTTGGTTTTGATTCTTTCTATTGTTTTTCTATTCTCTATTTCCTTTATTTCTCCTCTGATCTTTATTATTTTGTTTCTTCTAGTGGCTGTGGGCTTTTTCTGCTGTTCTATTTGTTGGAGTTGTGTAATTAATGTTTTGATTTTGTCCCTTTCTGCTTTTTTGATGTGTGCATCTATTGCTATAAATTGTCCTCTGATGACTGCCTTTGCTGTGTCCCAAAGGTTTTGCTATGATGTGTTTTTAGTCTCTTTTGATTCTAGTAATTTTTTTATTCTGTCTCTGATTTCTTCTATTACCCAGTGATGTGTAAGCAGGGTGTTGTTCAGTTTCCATGTAATTGATTTTTTTTCCTTGCTCTGCCTGTTGTTAATTTCTACCTTGATGGCATTGTGGTTGGAGAAGATACTTTGTATTATCGTGACATTTTGGATCTTGTTGAGGATTGTTCTGTGGCCTAAGATGTGGTCTATTCTGGAGAACGTTTCATATGCATTGGAAAAGAATGTGTACTTTGCAGCTGTTGGGTGTAGTGTTGTTCTCTATACATCTATGAGGTCATGTTGGCTGACTGTGCCCTTTAGGTCTTCTGTATCTTTGTTGAGTTTCTTTCTAGATGTTCTGTCCTTTACCTAGAGTGGTGTGTTGAATTCTCCTACTATTATTGTGGAACTGTCAATTTCTCTTTTTGGTGCTGTTAGAGTTCGTTTTATGTATTTTGGACCTGTCACTGGGTGTGTAGATGTTTATTATGGTTATGCCTTCATGATGGATTGTCCCCTTAATCATTATATAGTGTCCTTCTTCATCTTTTATGGTGGATTTTATTTTAAAGTCTATTTTATCCGAGATTAGTATTGCCACTCCTACCCTTTTTTGGTAGCTGTTTGCTTATTTTTTTGTATCCTTTTGAGTTTTAATAAATTTACATCTTTGTTTCTAAGGTGTCTCTTGTAGACAGCATATTGATGGATCCTGTTTTTTATCCATTCTGTCACTCTCCATTTCTTTATGGGTGCACTTAGGCCATCTGCGTTCAGTATAATTATTGATAGGTGTGAGTTGATTGCTGTCATTTTGTAGTGCTTTTTTTTTGTGGTGCTGACATTTTCTTTGTTCCTCTTACTCTCCTGTGCTGAATTCATTTTGTTTGTGGGTTTTTTTTTTTTTTCATTTCGTTTTTGTAGGTTTTGTTTTTACTTTCTGTTTTTCTTCTTTATTTTGATGAGGTTTGTTAACTTTCTTTGTGGTTACCTTGAAATGTACCCTTATCTTCCTAGGTTTGAACCAGTTTATTATTACTTGGTATCACCTTGCCTTCCTCTCCATTAGAAGGTTCGATACCTACACCGTTTATTCCTTTTTATTGTTCTGATGTTGTCATTTTCAGATTAACCTCTGTGGTTCCCTGTTGTAATTCTTTTGGTTTTGGATAGTTCTTAAGAGTTCATTTCCTAGGTTGGTATCTGGCTAGTACAATCCTGTGTCCTAGATTCAGCCTGTGGTCTGATGTTGTTTGTTCTAAGATCGAAGGACTCCCTTTAATAAGTCTTGTAAACTTGGTTTGGTTTTTACATAGTCTCTTAATTTCTGTTTATCTGGAAATGACTTAATTTCACCATCATATCTGAACAAGAGTTTTGCAGGATATATTATTCTTGGTGGCAATTTTTTTCTTCCAATGTTTTATGTATGTCATTACATTGCCTTCTTGCCCTCATGGTTTCTGCCGAATAATCTGAGCTTAGTCTTATTGTTTCTCCTCTGTATGTGACTTTTTATTTTTCTTGAGCTGCTCTCAGGATTTTTTGTCTTTGGTTTTAGTGAGTGTGATTATGATATGCCTTGTTGATTATCTTTTGGGGTCTATCCTATCTGGGGTTCATTGAACTTCTTGGATTGTCAGCTTTTCATATTTCGTGATATTGGGGAAGTTTTCTATCAGGAGTTCTTCAATGATCCTCTCTGTTTTCTGTTTTCTCCCCCGTTCTGGAACTCCGATCACTTGAAGATTTTTGCTTTTGATTGTATCTCACATAATTCTCAGGGTTTCTTCCTTGTTCATTTTATTTTATTTTTCTCAGAGTTATATCCAGATGTTTGTCTTCAATTTCGCTGATCCTGTCTTCCATCTTTTCAAACACTGTCCGTTTCTGAAATCTTGTTTATCTTTTGGATTTCTAATTGTTGCTTTTGTATGATTTCTTGTTGTGAATTTATTTTAGCATTTATTCCTGTATTTTCTTGAATTCTTCCATTTTTTCTGTATTTTCCATAAATTTGCCTATTTTTTCTTCATTTTTCTCTGCTTTTTTGCTTCATCTCTTGGATAATTCCCAATATTAGAGATTTGAATTCTCTATCAGGTAGTTCTAGTGCCTTTTGTTCTACCAGAAAGTCATCTGGTGTTTTATTTTGGACGCCTACTGGAACCATCCTGTCCTGTTTTTTTATATGTTTTGATATTGTCTGCTGTCTTTAGTAATTATTTTCCTCATTTATTGATTGTAGATTTGTTTCATCCTGCTTTTTTATTTCGTTATGTCTGAGCAGGTGGGTTGTGTGCTCTTTGTTCTTTGCTCATCTGTGGGATGATACTTTTCACCTCCTTCTCCAATGGGCATGGTCAGTCACTCAGGTATGGTACAGCAGGACAGTTCCAGCTGAACTGTAGTTGCTGGGATGGGTTTTCGCACGTACTAGGGCCGACAGGGTGGGCCAGGAATCAGTGCAGGGCAGGTTCCAGTAGGCCATGCCTGTGCTGCTTGTGCATGTGATATTCAGCACTCAGTCCAGGTAGGCAGGAAGGAGGGGGGAGACTGTGATGTGTGGAGCTAAGATGGCTATGCAAAAGAGACAGAGGAAAGAGGAAAAGGAGCCAAAAACATACACGCAAACAAGACTGCTAGGGGAGCTTGCTACTGGAATGGAGAGATGAGAAGGTGAGAAATGGAGAAAAACAAAAATCAAAAGAAAAGAAAAAGGGTAAAAGAGAAAAATGAATAAATCGAGAAACTGGAAATGAAAAAAGACAAAAAGAGAAAGAGAGAAGAAAACAAAACAAAGAAACCAAAAAAAAAAAAAAAAGACAAAAACAAAAAATAAGAAAAAAGAAATGCCCCATAGGGGCATCACTGTGCATCTGCCCAGAGTAATGGAGTATCTCCCAAGCTGCACAGCACTGCCTGGGCAAAAGGGGCTCCGAAGCTGAGAAAAGAAAAAGAAAACAATCAAACAAACCAATCAAAACAGAAAAAATTGGAACAAACAAAAAGCCCCGGGGGTCCCACCAGCGTGGCTGCATGGGCCAGGAAGCAGTTCCACAGTAGAGCAGCACCTCGCAGCCCCCCAGGAAGAAGCAAAGATGGCACATGGAGCCAGGTATTTGAGAGAAAGGAGGGGGAGGTAGTGAGAGGTAAAAAAGAAATTTAATGAAGCTGATAAAAGCAACACTAGCAGCCAACAAACAGCACTCCAGGAGCTGGCCAGTGCGGGCGGGTGGAATCTAAGCAACCCTGGGGTGAAGCTGGTGCTTTCTGGCCAAGAAACTGTGGCTGCAGGAAGCAGAGGAGGCTGAGTAGGGGCAAAGAAGTGTAGGGGGTGGGAAAGTGTATATCGTTGGTTACTGGTTGTTCTGTCTCCTGCTGGAAGCTCTGTGAAGCTGCTTTTTTGTACCCCTTGTTCACCGATCTCTGATAGGATTCCAAGATGGTGGATCCATGCTGCGGTAGCTGATACGGGATCCCTGCATGTATCTCTCTTCATTCTCTGTTCTCAGTTTCTTATTCCATTCAGTGCTTGGCTGAGTTCTTTCTCTTCATTTGATGCTTAGGGTTTCAGGACTGATGTATGACTGTTTGACTTAGTTTTTCAGATCTTTGCTGTGGAGGGACAGCGTGGTGCTTCTGACTATAGCGCCATGTTGCCTGGAAGTCCACCTCTTGTTCATGTTTTTGCTGTTGCATCTAAAAATTCATTGCCCTTTAAGTTTTGCCTGTATTTTCTAAGATTTTCATGTTTTAGCTTGTATTTAGGTCATCAATCCATTTTGAGTTAATTTTCATATATGGTATAATGTACGGATCTAGCTTCATTCTTTTCCATGTGCCCGCACCATTTCTTGAAGAGACTATCTTTTCCCCTTTGATTAGATTTCGCATTCTCATCAAAACTCAACTGACCATAGATGTAGGGTTTATTTCTGGATTCTCAATTCTATTCCTTTGTTCAATGTCAATACTTGTACCACACTGTTTTTATTATTGTAGCTTTGTAGTACATTTTAAAATCAGGATGTGAAAGGCCATCTGCCTTTTTTTTCCCAAGATTGTTCTGGCAATTTGGGCCTCCTTGCAATTCCATATGAAATTAAGGATTGGCTTCCCAAATCTGCAAAAAAAAAAGGCTTTGAATTTTAACAGGCATTGCATTAGCAGTAGATTACTCTGGGTAGAATTGACAACTTAACAATATTAAGTCCACCAATCCATGAACACAATATTTTTCATTTATTTAGAGCTTTCAATTTCCATTGCCATTTCTTTGACAGACGAGTACTTTATAATTCCAAACTTCAGTTACTTTCTAATTTTTTTTTACTTTTAGTTTAATTCTATTGTAATCAGAGAACATATTCTCTATAATATACGTTCTTTGCAATTTTAGAATTGCTTTATGACTCAATATATGGTCTATTTTTAAGTGTCACATATGCCATTGTTGGGTGTAGTGCTTAATAATTGACCAGACTGGTTGTGTTGTTCAAATACTCTATAAACTTATTGATATTGTCAACTTTTCTTTTTCTATTAGCTAAGAGGTACAGGTAGTCCCTGACTTACAACGTACTTGAGTTTCAATGAAGCTCACGACCTTTTTTGGGTTTTTTTGGTATATCATCATTACTAATATGTACTACAGTATTGCAACATATAATTTGCTAATGCCATCATTCTCATGTCAATCCCCAAAGACTGAATTTATAAAGATACTGGTAACAAAGGGCAATAATGGAAAAAAAAAAATTCAACTTACATCACAATGGACTCACAATGGAGTCATTGGAAAGGAACCCCATCTTAAGTCAAGGACAACCTACATCATGATTTCTAACTTTACGAATTTTCATTTCAGGTCTATCAATATTTTGAAGTTACTGTTATGGTACACACTTTTGGACTTAGTATATCTTGCTGTTAAATTCACCCTTTCATCATTGTGAACCATCCATCTTTACCTCTTTAAAACTTAGTTTGTCTATATTAATAGTGCCACATTTCATATCGGCTAGTATTTGCATTGTATTTTTTTCCATCTTCTTATTCTCAACCCATGTTCTTATTCCAAAAGTATCGCTAACGAGAATATAACTAGATTTCATGAATTTATATCCAGTCTGATGTCTTCTGTTTGTTTAATCCATTTATATTTAAATTGCTGATATAGTTTACTGGCCTGTGCTGGTTTATCACATTTATCCTTTATTTCTCCTTAAAAACAGAAACACTATTGTATTAATCAAGTTTTTGTTATTCTATTTTCAAGTAACTTTTAGTTGTACCTTTTTGATATTCTTTTAGACATTTCTGTAGAGATTTAAAATATGCTTCTTGATTAAAAGTTTTACTTATAACTTTTTGCACTTTCTAAAGAATTCAAGTAACACACAATTGTTTGTTGTTTACTTCCTCCCTCTTGTATTATTTTACTTCTTCTCAAATCCCATAGACATTATTGGTTTTAGTCATGTATTTACCCACATATTCTGAGTACTGTATTTCTTTGATAACACAAATGTTGCAGTTGTCTTTAGAGTCCTTGAACAAGATTTTCTTTTGCATCTAAATTCACCACGAACTCTTTTTTTTTCCCTGCTGCCTACTCTGACTGATGAAGTCTTTCAAATGTAGAATAAATGTAGGATGTTTGCTACTTTTCAATTGGTTTATCAAATAATCAAACATGTTATAATTCTCATGGTAGTCATTATTTACCTGAAAATGTAGTTGATCAGGTACTTGCCTTAACCCCTATGACAGTGAATGCTTTCTAAGAATCTTGGCTTTAAACTCATTTCCATTATCATTACTTTGGGGACAAATACTAAAACGATTACATGTGAAATGTCCCCATCTTCTTTGCTGGCATTCTTCTATCATAGACTTTTAGTACAGTATAGGTTCTGCAGCACTGGGTATGTTGTCTGGAAATATTGATGCAGTCTTGATTTCTAGTAGGGAATAAACTGAGTCTTTTCTAACTTTTCTATTATTCTAATGAATCAGTAACAACGAATAGGAGACATAGTTTAAATGTAAAATAAGGCATTCGTTGCAGTCTTCAAATTCCAAATCAATCCACTTATAAAGGTGCAACTACTTCGTATTTGCTGATCATGCTTACTAATATCACATTAAAACTCTTCTTAAGCATAGTTACATTATTCAAAGCATAAGAATGCATATGATTTTCTAATCCAAATTCCAATGCAGAGTATTTAATCGCTGAAAAAGGAACACTTTTTGCAAAGTCAACAGGTAAACGGTGTCACTAAGAGGATTAATACAATGAAAGACTAATTTATCAGACCTGTTTTACCCAAAATGATTGGTATAAGTATTTCCATTTTATGTTTTTGACTTTCAGGTTTTTCACTTCACTACTGACCAAAGAATGAACCATGCACTTCCCTTATAACAGCTAACATGCGTTAAATGTTCAAATCATTTTTGCCAATAAAATCTACTTCACCAGTGTAGTTATCAAGCAGTAATGTATTCTCTGCCTTTTTTTTTTTATTAAAAGCTTTTTAAGCCTTTTAAATATTAAATTTTGGTTACATAGTACATATGTTGTCATCTTACCTGTTCTAAATATCTCAGTAAATTTGTAAGACAGTATTTTTATATACACTGAACCATTTTGAACTCTATTATTTGCTCCTACTTCAGACTAGTGAGGCAGATTGTTTAATTTGTTGCTTATTTTACAAATGATGCACCCCACTGCCCTCAATGCAAGGTTTATGCACACTGGAGAAACTCAATTTTACAGTTTATAGCAAAACTAATCAGATTAGTATTTTTGCAGAGGATCAGGTAGATGTTAGAAAGACAGTCAATAGCTAACAAGTCTTACTTCTAGCCGAATAATTGTTAATGCTTGTCCTTGGTGATATAGTCTAACCAGAATGTAAAACGCCAGTGAGACTGACCTTTGTTTCCAGTTCTGTCTCAATTGTTTGCAATAAAAAAATGGGCAGTTAAAACAGAAAGTTGAGACCAACGAAGAGTTTATTTGCATGCAAATTCTAGTTTCTATATTCCATTGAAGCACAGGACTTCATACCTCTTTCAGCTTGTGGAAGTCTTTATTAAACTTTTCTAATAGAAAATAATTTTTCCTGAACATTTAATGATTAAGTTTTCATGGTGTTCTGTTATATAGAACTACAGAAAATCCTTTAGCAACAAAAAATGTTCTCCATTAAAGAACAAGCATCTATTACAGTACAAAGTGCACTTACTACTTCTGGGAAAAAAATACCTCATAAGAAACCCAACAGGCATTAATGGACTCCCTCATCAAACATTGAGAGCTTGCTCCAACAATGTCCTAAGGGCTAGGGATACTGGGAAAATAGACAAGCTTTTTTGAGAAACCTATTTCGGATGGAAACTCAGAGAAGCCAGGAATAGCATCCTAGTGCTCTGAACTAGGAGCCCTGCTGGTGGAGTGGTTAAAGCATCTGGCTAGCCTAAGAGTCAGCAGCATCCACTCCGCAGGAGAAAGATGTGGCAGTCTTCTTCAGTAAAGACTTACAGCCTTGGAAACCCTACTGGGCAGTTCTGTCTTATAGGGTAGCCAAGTTGGAATTGACTCTAACAGCAGTGGGATGGGGGTTCTAAACTAGTTACAAACGATGAGCAGGAGGAAAGGGATGGTAGTGGGGGGTGCTTGCAGGGCATTCCAGGAAACTTGTATAAAGATGAAGACCTAACACAAGTTCAGTACGGCTAACGTGGCCAGCATATAAGGTATGTATGCATGGAAACCTAGGGGGGTGGGATAGGGTCAAATGAGTACTTTAAAAAAATCAGGGTTTAATATGAAAGCCACAGGAAGGAACTGAAAGGTTTTTAACAATTACATAAGTAGAACTGCTTGTTAAAAACACCATTCTGACATCATTGCCTCAAGAAACAAATTCTTACTAAATACTTCTGAAAACCTACTGTATGCCAGAAAAGATTAGAGGCCAGTGACCACTGAGGCTACCGCAGTTATCCTCATCTATTAAATAAAGCAGTGGCAGTGTTAATGGAGTTGTGTGGATTTGAAGGTGAAGAGAACTATCAATTTTAGGTAAATTAGAGTTAGAGTGAGGAGGCAAAAGGAAAATTTGAAAAGATTTCCAAGTTACTGATAATGCTATTTATCAATGTGAAATACTGTGAAATGCTGGTTTTGGTGGAGAATTTAGCCATGGAGAAATGGCCTGTTTGACATTTAAAAGGAAATACACAGGTGGCAGTTAGATACATGATCTGGTGTTCTGGAAAGAGTAAGCAGGAAATAAACATCTCAGATTAGTGTATATGAAATATTTGAAGACATGGGTAGACAGCAGAAATAGCCAGTATTTGCTGTACACTTAAGTGCCAGGCATTACCGTAAGAATATGTGAAACAAATCTACACGAGTCCACAGACACATCAATATAGAGACAAAACTAGCTTATGAAAGAAATCCAAATACTGTGTGTAAGATGCTCCTCCCTATTGGAGGTAGAATTTAAGCCCACCTATCCCCACCTTGGAAACTCTGGTGGCAGAGTGGTTAAGAACTACATCTGCTAACCAAAAGGTCCACAGTTCAAATCCACCAGGTACTCCTTGGAAACTCTATGGGGCAGTTCTACTCTGTCCTATAGGGTCACTATGAGTCGGAATCGACTTGATGGTAACGGGTTTGGTTTTGTTATCCCCACCTTGAGGAGGGGCTACACTTAGTAACTGGTTTTTAAAGAACTGAGGTTAAAGGAAAAAAAAAACTTCAACAGTGGTGAATCTAGGCAAACACTACATTATTAACATCATTAGTGATGTCATGTGGATATTACGCACCCCCGATGATGATGTGATAAGGGCACTTCACGTTTGTGGTAGTCCATCTTTCCCAAAACCTGTATCTCCAGTCTAATCATGACAAAAACAAAAGACAAATCCAGATGTGGAAACACTGTACAGGATTACTGGTCAGTACTCCTTAAGAATGTTAAGGTCATGAAAAACAAAAAATGAGACTGCCACAGATAAGAGGAGACTGGGTTGCTGTGATAAGTAAATACAATGTTGTACCCTGGACTGGATCCTAGGCCAGAAAGTATTAATGTAAAAACTGAGGAAGTTCAAATAAAATCTGAAGTCATGTACCAATGCTGGTTTCATAGTTTTGACAAATATACCATGGTAGCATTAGAGTTAATAGGGGAAACTGAGTGAAGGATCTATGGGAAAGCTCTGTATAATCTCTACAATCTTTCTATACATAAAAAATTATTTCAAAAATTAGATTTACACATATACATATATATGCATGTATCTAATCTATAAATAACTATAAAATTCTTCCTCTACCAAATTGCTAGATTAAAAAAAGCTATTTCCACTTAAGGATTTCACATTTATCTTTTTAGAGATTGTTATTAGAGGTAATACTGTAATCTGAGATCAGACTTGGAGATGTGAGGACAAAATCCCACTTAAACACCTCTGTGGCTTCTTTGAGCAAATTCCTAATTTCTTAATTTTAACACTTCTTTTTATAAAATGGGATATATAATGACTGGGAGAATTAGATAATGCCTGTAAATCAGCTACTGTATACCTTAAACTGTCTTTTAATTAAAACTGTCTATTTTCTAGAAATAATACAATTTCTAGGTCAGGAAAGTTACTAGGGTTATTTTTAAAAAAACTTAACAATGATATAAAAAATAGGGGGTAGAATGAAAAAATTCCCCATCTTCCTACCAATATTCGTAACACTGGTTGTGGATGCTAGAGCATGAAGGGTATATGGGAAACAAAGACCCACTTTACCTTCATAATTCTGCCTAGAGATTGCCTTCCATGTACAGCTTGCTCTGAACTTGGACATTTATTACTAGATATCACTCATTATTGTTTAGATGAAAAGATTTCAAATGGAAACTTAAGACTTAGCAGTTAAAAGGACAGCAGATGAGTGCTCTGAAGTGATGGTTAAGAATAATTCAGGAAGCTGTTGTTAATGTAAGCAGTCAGACACACATTCCATGTCCTCCTATTCCTGATTCTCCTCCTTCCTCTGTTGCTTCAGGTGAATAGAGACCAATTGTCTTGCCTTGGACGGGGGCTTGTAAGCTTTTAAGACCCCAGGTACTACGCATCAAACTAGGAGGTAGGACAGAACTAGGAAGTAGGACAGAAGCATCAAACACATTATTAGGCCAATTAACTGGGATGTCCCAGGAAACCATGACCCTAAACCTCTAGACCAAGGAATCAAATTCCATAAGGTTTTTGGATGTACATAAGCAGCATCAGCAGCTATTCTTTTTTGGCAGTTGCTGTATATGTATCTATCAAACAACTTTTGCCAGTTCAACTTTTTATACGTGTACAACTTATTGACAGTAACTACAATAATCAGCTGTGCAATCCTACACTTAATCAATACAATTTTTCTATCGCTGCATCACTGTTAACCCCCTTTCCCCTCAAGTAACCACTAATAATCTTTGGTCTCTATACATTCACCTTTTCTTGTCTTTTTATAAGCCCCTGAAACTACCGCCCTGAGATAATCTTTAAAACTTAAACCAAAAATATCCCTTGAAGTCAAACAATAGCTTAACTTGTAAAATATGTCTGCCTTGAGCATTACGCTCTTTTAAGATCTATACGGGATCAAAGTAACAACAGCAACTCGAAAGATTAGATAGGAACCTTAGAGGGCAGTTGAGTCTATGTTAATGGGAGAGGAACAACTTAGAAAAAGAGGGTGAGAATGGTTGCACAACTCAAAGAATGTAATCAATGTCACTGAATTGTACATGTAGAAACAGTTGAACTGGTGTGTGTTTTGCTGTGTATATTCTCAACAACTAAGTAAAAACCACAACTAGCTAAAAAAAAAAATAATTCAGGAAGCACACTTTGATATGCTGCCACTTTATCACATGAATAAGGTATGTAAAGTTCTGATAGAAAGCATTCAGCTAATCCTGGTGTTACTAAAAAAAAAAAAAAAAATCACAATTCAAAATTCTGAGTATCTGTGTTTGCAGTGATTATGGTTTTGGAATGTTTTAAACCAAGCACTCATACATAGAAATAAGGTAACATTAGATAAAGAATAAGTGAACAGAAACTGTTTAAAATGCACAATTGAAGGTAACAAACAACACTGTGATTTGAACATCAGATCAGAGCTTAAAAATCTCTGGTTTATTTTTAACAAACACCACTTGATGCTTGACTCACAGGCTTTATTTACATTTGTCTACAGCATCATTTCCTTATGAAATGAACTAGTACAGTTTTAGTTAAACCAAATGAAATCATAATCATCTGAATTATCTGTAAACTATTAGCTAAATTTATAACCTTGCAAATGCTTAGTACAGCCAAAGTTTTAAATACAGAAAGCACAAGAATAAACCATATAGTATCTAGAAGATCATCTGAACTGGACAATTCAGAAGGCGGACTTTCAAAAAGTCTGAGGCACAATTACAAGAGAGTAAAAGTTCCTGTGCAACCTACAGTAAACGTAGCAAAGAAAGTAAGGCATAAAAAAATCTGGGGAACTTTATTGTAAAAATACTATTAAAATAGTTCTACGCAAGATACTATGCTTTCATATCTTTAGATCAGTTGAGAAAAACACTCATTTTAAAATAAAAAACAGAATTTTGTCCAGACTGTCTACTAGATATCCTAAAAATGTTTCAATTTTTCATTTAAACTGCAGTAGACATCAGTGTTAAGGGAAAAAAGAAAAAAGAAAACTCAATAAACCATGACAAAAAGCCCCCAAGCACAGACTGTTTGTCGACTTCCCTTAATATACTTACCTTGCATTTTCACTGAAGGTACTGTCAAGAGAAACCTTTTTATTTTTAAACCAAAGACAAAATGGAGCTGAAGTGACCAGATTTTAATTTTGAGAAATAAAACAAACTCTGAAAGCATTTTAAGCCATAAGTAACTTTAAGTGAATGAGGACAATAATGATTTCTGCTTACATCATGTAGAAACAAGCATCCACTTACACTTCAGAAGAAAATTTTATGCAGTGTGTTTAAAATTTAACATCTCAAGGCAAATATCCATTTAAATTCACAGTGTCTCTGCTGGCTTTTCACCCAAAGACAAATATACTTCAGATTTCTTCAATTTGCTCTTCATTAACAACTATGATATAGCTTTTTTATCCCATCACATGTGACTACTAGATTTTTGAAGGCTACCACACAAAAGTTCTTAAAATATTAAGGTAAACATTTTATTTTTTTTTCTCATCAGGCAACCATATCAATAGAGAAGAGATGAATTGTTGGACTGTTTCTTTCTTGCCCAAAATTGTCAGTAAGAGAGAAATGAGTAATGACTTTCTCCTTCTACAATTCACAATATACTTTTACATTAAATTTGGTGGCACAAAAACTAAAAGTGAATAAAAGAGACTGATTCTAAGGAATCCTTAACATAGGGAATTTCAAAATAAAGACATTTCTGGCTGGCTGTTTTGCGATTTAGCTTATATTTTTTTCTAAGAGTCACTTAGACATAAGTTAACATAAACCGGTTAACTTCTTTTCCCAGATTAACATAAACAGCCTGTTCCCAACTAGTTTACCAGTGCCTGCCTCCATGCCCAAAGTTCAGGCAAGCGTAGTAATTCTGTCTTAGTCAACAGACCAGACACACTTGGAAACAAAACAGCTCAAATTAGGAAACAAAGTATTTCATTACAGCCAAGATGGTTGTAAATAAAGCAAATGGTTTCAAATAATCAATGCTAAATATAGCATCTATTTTGGGACATTATGGCTTAAAATGCTGTTTACTTTTAATTTCACAAATAAACACAGCTGTATTGTTCTGAAAAGCAATGAAAGGCATGCACCTATACTAGCAGACTTAGCACTTCTGACCAAGTAAGACATCAACTTCTTAAAAAATATGCTTCATGCACTGTACTGTTTTTTTTTTTTAAGATGTAAATTTTAATACATTATTTCTTTTTTGAACTTGAACGGGAACCAGAATGAGACGATCCAGAAGATGACCTGTGGTGCCTGCAAGACATAATGCAGAAAGCATGCAAAGTAGTAAGCTGGAGCTAAATCTGAGTACACATTCATAACACTGCGAGAATATAAAAAACGGAACACCCTGATGCTGCCAAAGGGAATCGCTAAGAAATAAACTTAAGACACATAAAGTTATCTGATGTTTAGATGTGAGCCCAGTAACAGTATAAGCATAATTTAAAATTCTCTATAATTTAAAAATATCTTTTCATTTAAAATATAGCCACCTCTCAATTATTTAAGATAATGAAGGAGAAAGCCTTGCAAAAATGTATAAAATTAATATGTACTAGAAAGACATATAAACTTGGTAATGGAAGTGTGATTAAACCAATCTCTGTGATACACTGTAGAAAGTGTGGTAAGTCTATACGTAAAACAGATACAGCAAGGCTTCTGTGTATGAGAATACATTCATAAATAATTAAAATATAAAATCTAGATCATACAAGATGACTGTACAATTAGTTATAAGTTTATATTCATGCAGCTAGTATGAATAAGTCAATATCAACCTGGGAAAAGTAGTGGTGTTCCGCAGGGGTTGGCCCTGGGCTCAGGGTTGTTTAGTGTTTTCACCAATCACCTGGCTTATGGAATAGAGAACATGTTCATTAAGTTTAGATGACAACAAACTGGGGGGATTATATGTGGCTAAGATAAAAATTTGCAGAAGTTGTCAGAAAGCAACAGAATGAAGTTCACTCAAGCAGAGTAATTTTCTTACAAAGAAAAACAAAAGTACAAAACCAAGAATAGCTGTATCTTAGTATTTAAGTTTCAAAATGAATGTAAGGGATAAACAAAACTAATTAATTGTTCTATACAAATAGGAATCATAAGGTTCTCCTACCACTAGAACCACAAAAATCAGACTTTATCTAGTCCTTATTTTCACAAACTAGACAGATATGGAAAAATTTGTAAACATTACAGATGAAGTCATTAAAATGACTACATGATTAGACATTAAGAACCATGAGAAAGTTAATGAAACTGAGTAATTAATTAGCCCATTGCAGAGAAAGCTGACAGATGACAATTGCACTCTTGAGATTTTAAAAATGCCAATGCATACAAAGTGGCTTAATAAAGGTCTTTATATGAAAAATAGATCTGGACCCCAAGAGGAGAAATGTATCAGATACAAGGGACAATTTCCTTATAAAGGGCATTAAATAATATGTCAAGGAAACGTATTTGCACATATCTAAGTAAGCACAGATTCCCAACAATGTTGAACAGTTTGATTCTTACTAGATGCCCTAGAATTTCTATGATTTCTAATTATTTAAAAAATAATAATATAAATTTATACATATAAAAATCAACCTCTACGTTACTTTAACATACAGTTTCTGAATTAAGATCTTAAAAGACAGAAATAACCGAGAGTTGGCTATAATCATTATATATGGAAATAAGGACTTAAAAAAATTATCAGTTAGCTGAAGAGACTGGTTTGATCTACAAATTTTCTGAACAACCTGATCAAAGCACACACAATAAACATAGAAATTAGTCTGTTTTTAGAAGTACAAAGGTCAAAAGTACATTTTAGAGTTGGAATAAAGAAGATAATGAAAACTAACCCCTTGACTAGAAAGTTTAGTTAATCTACTAAACACACTTAAGAACACCCACTCTTATTTCTACAGAAACCCAAACCTTTCGGGTGACCGTGATCTTGTTCGTCTTTTTTTGCGATCACCAGATGAAGAAGATCTAGAACGACTTCTCTTTCTGTTCCTCTCAGGAGAAGATGACGAACTTGAATAAGATCTTTTTCGTGGGGAAGAAGAGCCCCTGTGGGACCTGGAGCTGGATCTTCATTGATTGAGAAACAAATCAAACATTTCATTAAATAAAGAAATGAAGCAAACTGTTCAGTTAACAGATAGCTCCAAAAATATTGAAATAGAATTTATAACTACTATGAAAATTTTATAAAGAATACTTACTGCTTATTCAACAGAAGACTTCTGGTTCAACCATGAAACATTCTACTTAAATACAACTATTTTAATTTCATCTCTTTTTAAAATTCTAAGTCTTCATCATGTGTAACTGAAAACCAGCGTAGTGTATAAAAATAGAATTTTAATTTTTTTTTTTAATTTAAGGTCTCTAATTTAAACTCATATACAAATAGAAAAACCAAAAACTTTATGTTTAGAAAATACATTCTTCCACTTTGGGGAAAAATATGTAACTTAAATACAACTTCTTGCAGAAAATAAGCATAACAATTCCATGTGAAATTATGAAACTCATTACTCAAGCTGCTACAGAAAAAGCAGGGATAGGGGACAGAAGAGAGAAAGAATAATTAACTGTACTAAATTGCTAAATATTCAAAAAAAAAAAGCATAACTTTATAATTTAATTTATATTTACAATACTTATTTTTATGAAGGACCACTATTCATGAAATATGAAGTGTTGACATTCACATGTTTCATACAGAAATAAATGTGCAAATGTTTAAATGCAAAAATTTCTCTTCTTCATTTACATATTTTGGTTGATGGAATTTAGCTCAAACTTCCCAAAAAATTCACCTTTGGGCTTAAAATAAAATCAGAAAGCCCAAAAGGAGAATTCTTTGGAAAGTTATAAGCAATGAAAATATGTTTGGGAAGAATATGAAGGCTCTCCTGTAAACCTTAATCACAGTGCTTCCTAAAGGAAATACTAGAGCTTAAGGACCATCATCTACTTAAGAAGCACTAAAATAAAATGACTAAAACATTGATAATACATCATTAAAATAACCTTATTTGCTTTCTTTTTTGTATTAGCTTAATACAAGTGTGCGTATCATTCCTTTCTCCTTAATGCTGTTAAATTTCAGTTGCCCTCTAATACTAAAAAGATTTGACTTTCATAAGTCAATGTTATGGATTGAACTGTGTCCCCCGAAAATATGTGTTGTAAATGCTAACCTCTATGCCTCTGGCTATAATTCACATTTGGGAAAGGTTGTCATTGTTATGTTAATGAGGCAGGAGTAGTGTAGGGTGTGTCTTGAGTCAATCTCTTACAAAATATAAAAGGAAGCAGAGATGGTGAGAAGATAGATGACAAGCCACGTGAAGATCACCCAGGAGGAGAAGCTCGAAAGAGACAAGGACCTTCCTCCAGAGCCTACAGACAGAGAAAGCCTTCCCTCTAGAGCCAGCACCCTGAATTCAGACTTCTAGCCTCCAAACTGTGAGAAAATAAATTTGTTTATTAAAGCCATCTACTTGTGGTATTTGTTATAGCAGCACTACATAACTTGGACAGAATTTGGTACTGAGAAATAGGGGTGCTACTCTAACAAATACCTACAACATGGCAATGCAAGAGCAAAGAAATGGACTTAAAAATGAACTGTTGCAAAATGAAAACAAAACTTGAAAGATTTGGAAAATTCTGTTGTACAAACTAAGGACACGTGTCCTAGAATTTTCATCAAGGATGTGGCTACACAATCTTTTGTTAAAGAGATTAAGCCTGTGACTAACGGATCTAGCCAACTACCACAGCAGAAAACCCATCAGTTTAGACTGAAAGGGACAGAGAAAGAATAGGAGAGAAAGCTGTTTGCCTCTTGGAATTCTACAGACAGGAAACAGGACAATGGAGCTATATCTGTTGTCTTCCAAAAAAAAAAAAAAAAGACCCATCCTCGCAGCAGCTCAGAGACTAGGAAAACTGTTGGAAGGACTGAAGGAGCACAAGAAGCAGAGCTGCCTCGGTTTCAAAGGTTGAGGCCACAGCCTCTCAGATGTCACAGGGTAGAGCCGTGGCCTCCTAGGCTTCAAAGAGTCCCATATTCACCAACTCAGTTCCATTCAGTTTGGCCAAGAGGATGGAGCCACTGCCTAAAGATGAGGGATGGGGCGGGGGGGGGGGGGGGGGGACCATACCCAAGGGGCACAAAAATGGGGCCTGCACAGGCCAAGGTCACCACTCACAGAATTAGGAGAACGGGGCTGCCCAAAGCCAAGGGAGCAGAGCTGCCATCCCAGTGGGCCTGGAAGGTGGAGATGAAGTCCAGGGCGGAAGGGCCGCCACCCAGAATCCACGTGGCGTGGCCAACACATACAGTATGGAGAGAAGGGCCACTGCTTAGATGGTCTCAGAGAACAGGATTATTTTCAAGCCTTGAGAGCTAACGTAAATTGTTCTGGGTTTTGGACTTGCTTAGTGCCTGTTATCCGTTCTTTCCCTCTAATTTTTCCCACTTATAATGGAAATGTCTACCTTGTGCCTGATCCACTACTATACTTTGGAAATAGGTAACTTGGAGTCTAGATTTCAAAGGTTCAGAGATGAAGAAGAATTTTGCCTCAGGATGGAATATGCCTAAATTAGATGACTCAGAAGATGAGATTCTGAACTTGGAGTGAAGACTCTGGGAATGACGTGATGGGGTGAATGTGTTTTACATGTGGCAAGGACATGAATTAGGGGGCCAAAGTGTCAAATGTTATGAATTGAATTGTGTCCCCAAAAATATGTGTTGTAAATCCTAATCTCAATGCCTGTAGTTATAAACCCATTTGGGAGCAGATCAAGGAAGCACAGATAGGGAGAAGACAGATGCCAAGTTACATGAAGATCACCCAGGAGCAGAAACTCAGAAGAGACAAGGACCTTCCTCCAGAGCCTACAGAGAGAGAAAGCCTTCCCCTAGAGTGGGTACCCTGAATGTGGATTTCTAGCCTCCTGAACTATGTGAGACAGTAATTTTCTGTTTGTTACAGCCATCCACTTGTGGTATTTCTGTAATAGCAGCACTAGATAACTAAGACAGTCAATAAAGAATTATTTTTACCAAAAGAGACACCAATAAACTTCAGTGTGAATTTCCGCAAGTGAATTTTAGTGGTTTTATTTATCTTAGATGTCTTCAGTAGATCATCAATAAATTAACTTAAAACAAAGGCAGCATATTTTGACTCGTTCAGAAAAACCTCAATAGAGAGTAAAAATTAGTGTTTCATTTTCTTCTTTACAAACTATGTTTTCTTCTATAGGTCTAAGGAGCCCTGGTGGCACAATAGATAAGCACTCGGCTGCTATCCAAAAGGTCAAAAGTCTGAGCCCACCAGCAGCTCTTCAGGAGAAAAGACCTGGAGATCCGCTATCATAAAGATTACAACCTAGGAAACCTTATGGGGCAGTTACACTGTTATACGGTCACTGAGTCGGAACTGACTCAATGCCACACAACAGTAAGTCTGATTAAATGCACGCTGAAAGTGAGCAACAACACTTAAGACCATATTCTACACCAGACTAACCAACCATACTTGATTCGGTTTCTGGAATTTAAGATGGGTGCTGTCCTACCTCTACTGTTCAGAATATTCTGTGTAAAATTAAAGAGAAATTAAAATATGTACAGTCTTCCCTAAGAAGTTCTATCTGACATAAATGGCAAAGTTGTTTCTGTAAGTATTGAAACAACTGCCTTGCAAAACGAAACCTGCTTTGATGCAGGATTTTTCTCCTTCCTTTTAATGGATTAAATGTTCTTATTTGCATTATCTGATTTCATTTCAACTACCACTGCAAACATAACCTTAATATACTACAAATTTGTGGCTAAGACTTGGCTCCATCTTTCTACTTCATCACATCTTAGACCAAAATAACAAACCTTGCATAATTCAAAATAGCTACCTTAATTCAATCATGGGAATGTCTTGGAACACTGCTGGCAATGGAAACATTTCATGGTGAGAAAATTAAGCTGAGGCAAGTGCATTAGTTATCTAATGCTAAAATAAAATTGACAAGTAGAAGCAACATAAGGAAAAAAAAAGCAACAACGCCTTCTGCAGCCTTTAAATACTTTTTCTCTCTGCTTTACAGAGAGATGCTACCTCATTCACCTTGATTTCGACCCACGAGATCTCGAATGTTCTCTGGAACTGGAACGAGATCTTGACTGCGAACTGGAAGAACTTCTTGAACGGGACCTGGAACAACATGGAAGGATTTTTTTTTTCCCCAAGACCACTTACTTGAGCTTTGTGATATGAACACTGAAAGAAAGATATGATTAGAGTTCATTTTCATGTAAAAAGATTACTATTTAAAATATATATTCTCAAAAGACAATGTTTTAAAGCAAATAAACTTATTTTCTGTTTTAATATGTGTATCAGAACTTAAGGTAATTTAAAAAAATCAACTATTATTTTCCATGTTTGATTAAATTATGCTAAACATCACAGGATTATACATAATATGAAAACACTCAACATTAGCAATTTAAAGGACATACAATATTTCATTTTCACAAATAATAAGTCACTCAGAATACATCTAGAAAAACTAAAATGTTGCAATTTACATTTAACTTCTCTGAAACGTCTCTACCAATTTTCCTTGTAAACCCCCTCCTATGTCCTACTTTCTAGCTAGTATGAAGCTGTAAATGTTTGTTTATATTTGTTTGATCCCTGTTTTTCTGTCTTCAAAGCTTAAAAAATTAAAAGGAAAATGTATAAAAATACTTTCACTGTTTTAGGTAATTATATTTTTGAAAACTATAGAACAAAGGGAGACGTGGTTCATTTTTATTCTAAAAAATCACAAATGAAGTTCACTTATTAATCTAATCCACTCATTTAATATGTTCCTTAAAATAACCTATAGAAAAAGATCATTACATATTTATCTTAAAAATATTACCTTTATGAAAAATCACTTTTTCTTTTAAGCTGTCAGGCTATGAAGCACTCAACAATTATCAGTAAGAACTCAGCTAATATTTCATCCCTAAGTATCAATTCATTACCTATAGTATCACTTAACTATGAATAGGCCTTCTTCGAATGAACACTTTATTTAAGGCACTGCTTTTCCCCGTTAAAATGCTACTTTCATTCTTGACTATGAAATCATGAAGTATCTATTAAAAACTTACAATACTAAAGAACATTCAAGTACAACACCAATTAGGTCTTTTAATTTATTCCTGGACATCTCAAAATTATGAATTAGGCTAAAAGAACTAATACGGCTGAATCTGCTCTTTAACTGAGAATACTGAAGCCCAAATAAATTATTATAACATTTTATAATACACGATTTCATTAATGCTTTAAAAAGTTATACACTAGCCTTAATCATGAATGAAAATATAAATCTTCACTTATTTAAAAAACTAAGCATCACTCATAGAATGGTTTAATTGTACATTTAAAATCTAATAAAAAGCACACTGCTAACATGGGCTAAGGATGTCTCATATTAAAATTTTTCATTTCTGAAAATACTGGACAATAACACCATGGTAATAAGATGAAAAAATTATCTTCCAGAAGGTGACCTGAATGAAATCCTTAAAATAAAAAAGTAAAATTTATTCAGTCAAGGAAAAAATGATAAAGAAGTTAGATACTGACATTTTGACTGGTGTTACCCTTGACCTGTACCCGTTTACCTGGACCTAGACCTTGAACTTGAGGGGGAGGATGAGCGTGATGAAGATCGTGAATGTGAAGATCGAGACTTTGAGCGACTTCGTCTATTGGATTTCTTTTTATTACTATCTTCTTCTTCACTGGCATCAAGATTATATTTTGAGAGATCAGCATCATCTTCATCCTCATCCTAACAAAAATTCGGAGTCAAATATAGACATTTAGATATTAATGTTAACTACTAAGATGAATAGTTCTGTGTACTAGACATCTCTATGCAGAGAAATCACCAATAACTCTGTCAACAATTTTAATTCTACCTCCCTTAAAAGTCCTGAATCCATCTCCCTTAGTCTTAGCAGAGACCTCATGACTTTTTTAAATCTCTTGTATTACAGTAACCTCTCAAATTGTTCTCTGTAACTCTGGAAATCTATTCTGCCTCTCTAATCTCCCCTTAATATACTACCTCAATCAGTAGCCCGAAACGTAAGTCAAATAAAATATCACACTTATTCCTTTAAAACTTGTAAAAATTGTTCCACACTGATTTACTTAGTTGCATTCAAAGGCCTCTTAGGATCTGACTCCAGAGTACCCTTAATCTGACTGTATAACACATCCCCCCATAAAACATATACTCTAGCCCCACAGAACACCACCAGATCTAATTATGTGGTTGTCTCCCTCATCTTAACCTCTCCTTTGCTCTAACCACACTGAACTAACTATATCTGACTGCTTGAATGTTTGTGGCTTGTTCTTTACTTTCCCGTTCCAGTTGAGTTGATTCCAACTCACTGGTGACGTCAGAATACAACTGTGCTCCACAGGGTTTTCAAAGGCAGATTTTTTGGCAGTAGATCATCAGATCTTTCTTCTAAGGCACCTCTGGGTGGACTCAAACCTTGAAACTTTTGATTAGCAGCTGATACTGTTTGTACCACCCAGGGACTCCATTCTCTACTTAGTCCACTAAAACCAAAGTAGTTTTTCTAATTATCTGTTATCACACCATGTACGTTACTAACATTTACTGCTATCTACATTATCTTGCTAATTTGTCTCTCCCCCTATAGAATTTAAGTTCCATAAGAGAAAGGAGGTTGTGTCTTTGTCACTACTCATCTCCAAAACCAGAATAGTGCTGGGCAGAGTGGGAACTCTGTGGCACCTTTGTGACAATGAATATATAGGAGAACATATCTTCACAAAAGGCCAAAGACTGTCAAAAGCATTCAAATGCTGTACCATAATTCAAATAAGGGGGAATAGGACAAGGAAATTGTTTACCTCATCTAATTTATATTTAGAAAGATCTTCATCCTCATCCTCTTCTTCTCCCTCTGATTCTTTATCTTCAACTTCCTTTAAAATAGATGCAGGACCAACTGCCTTCCCTCTATATTTTTTCTTTTTACGTCCAAACTAGGAAAAAAATTTCATAAAATTCCTATCAGCAAAAAATATTTTTTCAAGGAATTATTTTTATATGTCAAATATCATGATTTCCTGCAAAATGGTAAATTGCTGCAAAAGACTCAAATTGTACTTACAAAAATAAAATACATTTGAAATTCTTCTATGAATTTAAGGTAATTTCTAACACGTTTTTCCAATTTGTATTCAACCCGCAAACTGATATATAACTTACCTCATCATATTCACCATCAGATTCTTCTCTTTCTATATACTCAACATTTTCTCTTTCATTAAAACCACCACCATATCCTAAAAAAGAGGGCTAAATTGTTATCCTATGACAATTTATTTAAATAACAAAATTATGTCCAAATCATCTCCAAGCAATAAATAAGAAAATCTTACCAATGACGGCTGTTTAGCTATCTAATCAATTACTAGTCTTTAAAAGAGCATATTTTTTTAAAAAAAATTCACTACAGAGAAACTTTTAAAGTTATGTATCTTAGCTGGAAAAACCCTGTGGCTTTGTACCTCTTCTCAATTTTGAAAATGTCCAATGTGATCTAGGCAATTCATAGATTATATAGGTGAGAAACATCTCCTCAAACCTCTGCTATGACTAAGTTTTAAAAGAACTTTATCGTCTATTGTAATTCTTCTAGGCAGAGTAGACTCAATAAGAATCAAATTTCATTGTTTATTAGTTGCAGATAGTTGCCTAAAATCTTTTGATATACTGAAATCTTGTGCCATGCTAAAATTTAGTGAGTTACTAGCTAGAGTCCAGAAAATTCCTAATTATAAAGGTAAATGTAATAACATGATAAAAACCATCTAAACTGGTTTTAGTGGGACTGTTTTTATTACTACATAGATAAAAATCACTCCAGTCCTCTGAAGTAGCCAGCAGAACTCCAAGTCAAAAAATTTCTACTGTAGTCAAGAGCAGCAAGCCATTGTTTCATGCCACAAGTTAAGCCCCCTGACACAGGGATTAAAAAAAGTTGGAACAAGAAAAGTAAGTTAGTTTTAGAGAAAGTGAAGTGAGAGACTTTGAAAAAGTATCCCACTGAAAAAAATACAGGTGTGTGGTTAAGGGTTAACACGGTAAATGCCTTACGTATTCCAAAGCAATACCGACACATGAGGCAAATGATTCTCAATTTATGGCCAGAAAAATGTTAAATAAGTATATAAACAAAAAAGTAACTAGAAGATATTTAGGATTTCCAGCTTTAAATCCACTAATCACGGACACTAAAAAACAATCACTTACCTCACCATCATTTCCTAACAGGGTCACACACAAAAAAATAGTAGAAAGGACATATCTCTCAAACTCACAATATAACATCTTTTTTTCCCTCTTCATTATACTTTGCACCAGTGTAAACTGCAATGGATCAGTGTTTATCCTTGGAATACTTGCATATCATCCCTTTCCTCCCCCTCCTACCACGTTTAAGAGACTATTACCACTCTAATTATAATCTGCAAGCAATTCCTTTTGCTTCTGGGCATACTACATGTGGGTAAAAACTATATGCAATACATAACAACTTTATTTAGCAACATCTTTGCTTTAGTTCTTCAAAACATCAAACATAATAAGATAGCCTGAAACAAAAAGAAAAGCTATTGATAGAAACACACAAATAGGTACATGTTCACCTCAAGAGAATAACCCATGTTCAACGTTAATTGTGGATTACAAACACTAGAAAGTTATAACTCAATATAGCTTCTTGCCCCTTGATATATTTAATCTTGTCCATCAATATATTTAATCTTATATAAGTAAATGCTGAAATTAAGGTGTTAAGTTTGATAAACAACAAATTATAATGGATGACTAATAGTGAAGAACAAGATTAAAAGTCCAAGATAGTTATAGAAGCAGGTGAGTAATAAAGTATGGAGAGAGCTAAAGAATAAACTACAGCAAGATTTATAATGTGAACTGTAATGCAAACAGGAAATTTTATACCGGTATGTAAGTAAAACTACTTTAAAATGAGTATCATAGACATACAAAGTCATTTTCATATTTTCTCATACAGGCCACAGAAAAAGAACCTAAAAAATCTGTTGACAACAAAGAAATGATTACAGTGTTGTATGAACCTATACAACAAAGCCAACTGAGGAACTGTTTCCCTATACTTGGAAAATATAGTGACTCTATCGTGAAAAAGATCTTATTTTGTTTCCACTGAGTAACAGAAACCAGTTAAGAGAAATCACTGGCATGGTCTGTACATGTTTCCTTCATTCTACTGGTATAAAGCTTTTTAAGCAGTACTATAAAAACTGGTCTTCTTGTTTCCATTCTTACACCCCCCCCCCCCCAATTATTTCTCCACAAAACAGCTAAGAGTAGTTTTTAAAGGAAATTAGATTGTATCACTCCCTTGCTAAAAATCCTTCAAATGCTTCGAAGTATATTTACAATAAAATATAAACCCCTTACCATGATTTACAATCTATTCGTTAAGTGTTTGCTAGAGCTAACTAGCGCCCACTCATGGGCCTTCTTTTAGTTCATCCAGTATGCTAAATTCTTTCAAGTCTCGGGACCTTCACACAAGCTGTTTGCTCTTGCTTGGAATGCACTTTCCTCAACTTGTTGCTCAGGTAACTCGTCTTTCGCTTCTTAGCTTTAAGTACCACTTTCATTAATCTATAACTTCATTACACGTGTTTTACTCACCCAAGTATTTCCACTACCTTGCATAAACAAACAAACAAAAAAACCAAGCCCACTGCCATCAAGTTGATCTCCGACTCATAGCTACCCTGTAGGGCAGAGTACAACTGCACCATAGGGTTTCCTAGGAGCGGCTGGCAGATTCGAACTGCTGACCTTTTGGTTAGCAGGCAAGCTTGTAAAGAAGTCAATAAATATTTCTTCAATGAACGAATACATAAAACACAATTTTGTTACCATTAAAGGAATTTTAGTTTCTTTGTAAGGCTTTAAAACAAACACATTTAGATGAAACAAGTAACTAAGAACCTCTATAGTGTGTTTAACAAAAGCATTATGAAAATACTATTTCCAGATCTGTCTCACAGCCAAATGTAAAAAGCTCAACAAGAAAGGCCAGTTAATCATCAACACAGGTTTAAAATGATAGCCTAAATGAAGGCTGTGGTGATGGAAACGGAGAGAGAAAAAGGGATGAATGCAATGTACACTTCAAAGATGACACTAACTTACTCACTCCTAAGAACGAGAGGAAGTGGGTTGGGATTTGAGGACTGAAAACCTACCTACCTAGGTCATTAGGCTATAATGGTCTCATATGTGACAGTAAGTTATTTTAAAAAAAAATGAAATGGGGGACAAGGAAAATAAAAAAGTAGAATTTCTGCTGCAGTCTTGGAAGGGTTAGGTCCAAGATTCTTTAATGGACCTCTGAATCACAAGAACCACCAAAGACAGTGAAGATGGTTAACATTAGAATCTAGCTCTGACAGAGAGATTGTATATAGGAAGAAATCTTAGATTACGTGATGCATGAGCAGTTGAGTGGTAAAATCAGACTGAGGTATATAGATGTTGCTGGGCTAACAGCTGATATTGGGAAACTAAACTTCTTCTATTAAGTAAAGATTTTCATCTCACCACTGATAACACAAACAGCCAAAGACAAGCTACTCTTTAGCCCAATGGTTTCCAAAACCATCACCATGAGAATCACCTACAGATTCGCGAAACTTACCCCCAGAAAACTTCACTAAGTTCTATGCTTTGGAATCTGTATTTTTAAAAAGCTACCCAGGTGATCTGAATGGTTATTAAAGTTTGAGAATTACTGCCTAGGCTTTAGGAGAATATTTTAAAACATGACCCTCTGCCCTTTCTATTACACCAGGATATCAAATTAATGGGGGAAAATGGTATTCCTATATTATTATTACTAACAATATGTACTATCAGGGAGCAGGACGAGAACAAAAGCTTTTCTATAAGTATCCAAGAGTCATTATTTGCCTGGATAGGGCTCCCTAACATTGTACTCTATAAATTGTGAAACTATGAAACAAAAAAGGTGAATAATGCCCCCCTCCTCACAGGAAAAACAATTCTAGGTGAAATATGTAAGGACAGGATAAAATCTTCAACTACTAAGCTCTTAAAAGAAAGCGATATAATTATCAACTCAAATTTTAGCTCTTTTATAATTGCTTTCTTAAAATATGATTGTATCTTACCTGTTCTTTCTTCTAACTTAGCATACTTTGGAGTATTGCACATGTTACACTCTGATCTTCTGGCCCAATTCACATTACTGCAACTTTAGAAGTGAAAAAATATCTACTTAGTAGACTATAATACAAAACCAGGAAAACATATTTTTACATTCTAAAATTCTAAAATAAAATTTAAAAAATAAAAAAATAATTTTTTTAAAATAAAAATTTCTAGGATGAAACCATAAGGAGCCCTTGTGGAGGAACACTTAAGCGCTTGGCTGCTACCCAAAACGTTGGCAGTTCAAACCCACCCAGCAGCTCTGTGGTAGAAAGACCTCGTGATCTGCTTTTGTAAAGATTACAGCCTAGAAACCTTATGTGGCAGTTCTACTCTGCTCCATAGGGTCACTATGGGCCAAAATTGACTCGATGACACCTAACGACAGGATAAAATCACTACCATAAAGAAATACTAAGTGGCACTGCAAGCAAAGAAAATGTACATTGGTCTGGACAAAGAATTTTAGTTGGAACGGACTGAACTATTTAAGCAAAGAAGCAAAATTTATGCAGCATTAATCTATAAGTATTAATGGTGTCCTTTGTAATTTTATGAGCAACGACAAATTAGATCTACAGACTCTGATACCCTAGGGGAAGAAAAATTATTTTAAATGAAAAGTTCTACTAAATTCCCAGTATCCAAACTTACCCCAAATAACAGTAAGGTTATACCCTCCAGATAATGTTTTTTTTTTGAGTCATCAGTTCAATCACTGAATCTCACATCATACCAAACCCACAATGACTTAATCTGTTGCTGGAAAATCTACAGGATCAGAAGTTTATGTAAGACTCCCTTCTGATTCAGTTCTCTTTCATATGAAGTGCCTTGGTGGCACAGTAGTTAAGCACTTGGCTGCTAACTGAAAGGTCAGCGGTTCAACCTACCAGCCACTCCATGTGACAAAGATGTGGAAGCATGTTTCTGTAAAATTACTCACAGCCTTAGAAACCTATGAGGCAGTTCTACTCTATCCTATAGGGTCGCTATGAGTCGCAATGGACTTGAGGGCAATGTGTCTCTTTCGCATATATCTGATTCATCTGCATAGCAGAAAAGACGGAAACTAGAAAACTAATACAGAATTAAATTCCAATTTGAAAATTAAAAATATTAGAAAATCTATCTAATTAGGAATAATTTATGACAAGCAACTTGTGATTCTAAAATTACTTCAAAGACAGGCAAAATAAATTTGTTTATTTTACGTTAATGACAAAGATTAAAATTTTTTGAGATTTTTCAATAAGAGAAAAAAGTAGGCCTTAGTGCTTTTAAATAACCCTTCAATTTTTTTGGCTGTTAGCTCACTTTAAGCATTTGTTTACTGGCATAAATAACTCATCACCATAACAGGTTACATTACCATTTGAAAAAATGTAAAAAAAACTGTTACAGTTCTTTAACACTAAAAGATCAGATACAGACTCAATAACAATCAACAGACCTTTGATTCAAAAGGTTACCTTGGTTTGACACGTGACTATTAAGAGTTGATGCTGTTTACAAGCAGTGGCTGACATATTATTATGGAAGAAAGAGTGGACATTAATTTGAAACACATACGTTTTACACTGCCAATCATTAGCACTAAACAGGCCTCGGCTCTTTTCTGCAAGTGTCTTTCCTATTTCTGTGCCCCCAGCTTTCATCATCTTGGCTTCAGTCGTTTTCTCTGAAAATAGAAAAATAATGCAATATGAACCTGGAGAAACAAACAAATCACCTGAATACATAATCTTAACAGAATCTTCCTTAAATACTTACCCCGTCCACAACGATTACAGCTGGTTCTCCTAGCAAAATTTACATTTCCACATCTGGAAATAAAACAAAAAAGTATTTATAGAAATATTTTTTGAATCCTGAAAATAGTTTTTATTCTACATACACAACTTTTTAGTAAGTTCTATGTATCTAAAGTACTGAACTTCTAGCTCCACCTCAATCATGTTAATACCAATGCTAACAACAAGAAAAATTTACAATTTAGTAGAAAAAATATACGAACTCCCAGTCTAGAAAATAAGACATGTCACTAAAGTAATAAGTATTAGAGGAAACACAAAATGGTAAAAATGCACCAAGGATGAGAAAATGGATAAATCAGAGAGGGTTTCATGGACCTTGATGAAAGGCACTTTTTACAGGCAGGAAGTAGGATGAGAAGGAAAGAAGGAAGATAACATTGTACTACAAACAGCCCTAGTGGAGCAGTGGTTAAGAGCTCGGCTGCTAGCCAAAAGGCTGGCAGTTCCGATACACCAGCTGCTCCTTGGAAACCTTCTCAGGCAGTACTACTCTGTCCTACAGAGTTGCTATGAGTCAGAATCAACTCGATGGCAATGTTTTTTTTCTTTTTTGTTTGTTTGTTTTGTTTTTTATCAAACGTCTGAGATCTAGGAGCTAAAAACGAGGCAACTATCACAACCAATAACCTCCCCTCAACACCTGGAGTAATGCACACACAGTACGTTTTTATGCTTATAGGAAACTTAATTAAAAGCAATAATAATATTGGTTCACTCACTTGCTTTTAATAGTGCACCTGCATACCTATTGGTAAAAGCATGTTATATGCTCTGAATGACAAGTAATGCTTAAATTAAAAAAAAGGAAAAAATTACTTTTTTAAAAGATATTATGCTAAAGTTGAGATGCACAGAATGGACACTGAAGTGAAGCACTCCAAGTAATTTTTTAGGTTATCTTCCCCCTAAAGAATATCATATCCTTATGCTCCTAATCAACTCGATGACAATGGGTATGCTGCCAATAAACACTGAAAACATATTCTATTCATATATTTGTAACTGAGTTGAAAGGCACTCCCATGAAAGTCCTACCTTAAATATCTGGCTCTGAGAGTAAATATTTGGGGTAAGAATCCTACCTTAAATATTTGGGTGTAAGAGTCCTACCTTAAACATTTGGATGTTTAAGAGTTCTATATTAAATATTTGGGTGTACTGTCATTAAGAACACTGACAAAAGCACATTTCTACAAGTGATCAACAACACAGAAGTTGTTTTATACCTTCTTAACTGTTATCAATAGTCTTACCATTCAAAACAATGCTATTCATCACCTAAGACTTGTATTCATTAGATCTGAGTTCCTTTAAGTCATCTTAGTAGTTACGCAATGGAGGACCATTACTTTACTACACACAAAAAAGGACAAAGTCTTCATTTAAACTGTTAACATGAGGATAGAATTCAAATGCTGGGGCAATACAGTCTTAATCATCTAACGACATTAGATAATTTAACTTTTAATAACTATTACTTCCAATAGCTATCAATTAATGAGTATTTGCTACATTTCACTGTATCTATGCTGTTTTATAATAATGAAGCTAGTCTAGTTCCATTTTCAAAAATGTCTCTCTCACACACACACACACACACACACACACACACACACACACCTTACATAATCTGTGAGAGAACTGGAGTTAAACCCAGGTTTGTGTGCTCCAAAGGTTTTGCTCTTTACTAACTTAAACTCAACGACATTATCATCAACGGTTTTTATTTGAGCATGAGTTACACATTTTCTTTTTTTGACATTTATTTTCCATAAGGGTGTGCCGATTTGTGCATTCTTCAATAAAAGCTAACAATTTAATAGAGTACACTGGCTTAAGCAATAATGTCAAAATGCAAAGCCACTAAAACACATGCTTGTCTGCTGCAGGCATCCCTAGGGCTAAGCAGGCAAAAACACAGGCCTCTTTCCTTTGGGCTCTAACTAGGCGAAAGGCTCAGTTCTTGTGAATTTAAAAGTCAATTAGGAAAAACGAATATCCCAAACCAAAAGTGAAGAAGGGATAAAGTGAGAGGAAAAGTTGATTAAAAAAAAAAACAAAAACAAAAACAAGACTGTTGAACTTTAAGAAACAAAAGGTCGAGTGCAAGAAAGCAAACCTTTCCGAAAACAAAGTTCCGGAAACAAAGTCCCATGGGGGAGATCAAACACCAAGCCGGCCTCGACAAGGGAGACAGATTTCCTTATCGCTGAAACCTAGACCGTGGGGGGAGGGGGGGAGGCAAAGGGTAAGCGATCTCGCTCTCCAGAAAGAAAGGTCACCTGGAAGCGATAATGTCGGGGAAATGCTGGCGATATAACCAAAACAAAACCTCCCGAAAGACCTCGCCAATGAGGAGATCGAGAATCTCTTTCCCGCCCAGGAGCCGGCGATTCGCCGCCTCAATCCGGTGTAGCGCACGGAGGAGATAGAACGAAAAATGCCGAATCGACCTAATAAAACATTCGCCGATAAACCCTGGCCCAATTAGGGACCGTTCATAGACTCACTTTTTGTCAGGGCAAATCCAATCCCCGTCACTGACTCGGAAATTCTTAGTCGACATCTTGTCCACCGCCACCACAGCCACCCGCAGCTACGTCTTCACAGGAGGAAGCGGGCCAGGGGCTTTCGCATCCCGAGGCTGTCCCCCATGCCGCCTGACTCCCACTCACCACTGCGTCAAGGTTTGATAAAGGTGGCACCAGGCCAGGTTTCAGTTTGAACGTTACTCTCTAGAGTAAGATCCTGTGTGACAGTTTGCTGGCCAACAGAGTTATAATGCAAACATCTGTTCCAGGACTAAGCTAACAGGCGCCATAGGGACAGCCCGAGCGGGAGGCCTTCGTGGCACTAGGCGCCTGGTAGAGCCCTCTACAGGCGGGAGGACCTGAGAGAAAGTTTCTTCCGCTTAGTTGGGCGGAGCTAGGGAGGTGGAGGCGGAAGTGACTGTAATAAGTTCAGAGACGTAGAAGGTAGGGTCGTTCTCTGCGTCAGAGTTTCTGGTGCTTGGTCTGGTCAATTTTTCGCGGAAGTTATTTTGCTAAAGGAGGAAAACTGTTCTTTCATGTGCTGATAGAATGTAGTTTAAAAACCTACCTTAGTATTTTCTATATAAACAAATTAATAGATAAGTTAGTGCTCACCTGGAACCGACCATTAATTTTAGAACTAGGATATTGCCAGTATTGTTGAAAATACCTATCTTACCCTATCCCATCCTCTTGCCTCCCTGCAGAGGTTAACACGCATCTGTATTTTGGGTTTATTCTTTGCTGTTTAAAAATTCAGTTCATGTGTATATGTTTAATTTGATAAACGAGCGTTGTAAGAATTATCTGATCTTCTGCAGTTCTCTTTTTCACTCAACATTATGCTTCTAAATTCGTCCAGGCTTGCATGTAGTTAGATGTAGCTGTAGTTCTTTGTTTTCACAGCTGTATACTGGTAACAGTGCTTTGACAACTTACTCGTTTGTTTCCCAGATTTTGGCCATTACAAACAACACTGCCATGAACATTCTTACACATTATAGCTTCTGATGATATACAAATGCAGTAGTTTTTCCAGGATAGAGCATATACCTAGGAGAGGGATTATTCGACTTTACAAGATAATGCTAAATTGCCATACAAGGTGATTGTGCCTATCTGTAGACCCATTAGCAGTATTTTAAGGGTTACCAGTTCCACCAGACATTTGCCAGCATTGGGTACTGTCGGATTTCTTAATTTTTGCAAGTCAGGTAGTATAAAATAGTATCCTACTGTGATCTTAAATTTACATTTCCCTGATTACCAAAGATATTAAGCATCTCTTAATGCTTATTGACAGTTTGTATTTTCTCTTCGGTAAAATGGCTGTTTAAGTTGCTTATGTTTCTATTAGGTTGTCTATCTTTTTCATATCGATTTGTTTTATTCCATTCATATAAAATGAAATTCTAGAAAAAACGAAACTAGCCGTAGAAAACAGATTAATGGTTGCCTCAGAGTAGGGTTGGAAAGAAATTACTGAAAAGGGGCATGAGAAAACTTTTTGGAGTGATTCAATATCTTGATGGTGGTAGTGGTTACACTAACATATAAACTTGTCAAAAATCATCAAACTGTACATTTAAAATTGGCAAATTTTGTTGTGTGTAAATTATGCCTGATTAAGCTGGCTTCAGAAAAATAAAAAGTCCTGTCAGCTGTTGCCCAGCAGGAGTAACAAGTACAGAGTAATATGATTTTTAGGGGCTGGTAGTCAGCTAATGCTCAGTTGCCCTCTGTTCTGCAAAGACTAGCTAATGCTCCAGTTGTCTCCTGTTCTGCAAAGACTATGACATTTAAACAAACATAAAAGTAGCAGTGTGAATATCTATGCCCAGTCAAAACTCAAACTGGGATACTGAAATTGCTTTTTATGTACTTCAGTTTCTCAGTGTCACATCTAGGCCAGTTATTACTCTTTACTATAATTCCATTGAAGTGTGGCATAATCTTATTTCTTCAATAAAACATACACAAAAACAAGAACCTTAAAAAAAAAAGATAGATTTAACTACATTAAAATTAGGAACTTATGTTTATCAAGTCACCACTAAGAGAGTGAAAGGACAATAGAGCAGGAAAAGATATTTGGAAAATGTGTATCTGACCAAGGGACTTGTAAACAATGTATAAATAATAAGCTCTTCACAAAAGAGGGGATTTAAATGGTCAATAAACATGAAGAGGTGTAATTTTCATTAATCTTCAGGGACATGGAAATTAATCAATACCTTTATGTTCCAAGTAATATCTTGTACACTGCATACAGTTGGGTCTTGTTTTTTATCCGGTTTGACAATCTCTGTCTTTTATTTGGTGCTTTTAGAACTTGTAAATTTAATGTAATTATTGATATGGTTGGATTTAGGTCTACCATTTTGTCACTTGTCACACCTCAACATAAAGAAGACAAAAATCCTCACAACTGGACTAATAAGCAACATCATGATAAATGGAGAAAAGATTGAAGTTGTCCAGGATTTCATTTTACTTGGATTCACAATCAACACCCATGGAACAAAACAGAAATCAGAGAGATTAAACAGAAAATAAATGACAAAATGCTGCTGTTAGGTGTTGTCCAGTCAGTTCCAACTCCTAGCAACCCTATGAAACACTGCTCAATCCTGCGCCATCCTCACAATCGTTGTTACACTTCAGTCTATTGTTGCAGCCATTTTGTCAATCCACCTTGTTGAAGGTCTTCCACTTTTTCACGGACCCTCTACTTTACCAAGCATGATGTCCTTCTTCAGGGACCGATGCCTCCTAATAACATGCCCAAAGTGTTTGAGATGTAGTCTCGCCATTTTTACATTAGCTATATTTATTTAATGTTTTCTGTGTGCTAGACCTCATGTTAAATGCTTTACAAGCATTTATTTATTAAATGCATATAGCAGCCCTTTGAAGAAGGTAGTCCAACTTTCT
The DNA here is from genome assembly GCA_030035585.1 of Dugong dugon. Classification (NCBI taxonomy): domain Eukaryota; kingdom Metazoa; phylum Chordata; class Mammalia; order Sirenia; family Dugongidae; genus Dugong; species Dugong dugon. The sequence goes on from CM057462.1 coordinate 100,763,660, forward strand.
ATAAATTTACCGACATATTTTACCTGGTCATTTTATAAAAGAGAAAAGACATAAAATTGTATACAGTATATTTGCATAATAATATTTTAGTTATTAATATATTTCTTAAAGTGCATAGGCAGAACATACAGTGTTATGGATTGAATCATGTACCCCAAAAGTGTGTATCAACTTGACTATGCCATGATTCGTGATATTGTGTGGTTGTTCACCATTTTGTGATCTGATGTGATTATTCTGTGTGGTAAATCCTAACCTTTATGATGCTAAGAAGACAGAATTAGAGGCAGTTATGTTAATGAGGTAGGACTTACTCTACAGAATTAGATATCTTGAGTCAATCTCTTTTGAAATATAAAAGAGAGAATTGAGCAGAGAGGAGAGGGATGTCCTACCACCAAGAGTAAGGAGCTGGGAGCAGAGTGCATCCTTTGGACCCAGGGTCCCTGCACTAAGAAACTCCTAGACCCAGGGGAAGATTGTTGACAAGGACCCTCCCCCGGAGCATACAGAGAGAGAAAGCCTTCCCTTTGAGCTGGTGCCCTGAATTCAGACTTCTAGCCTCCTAGATTGTGAGAGAATGAATTTCTGTTTGTTAAAGCCAGCCACTTGTGGTATTTCTGTGATAGCAGCACTAGCTAACTAAGACAGATGGTTTTTTTTTTCTTTAACATTTTTCTGTAGACATTGGAGATTTCATTAAGAACAAGCAAATATATTACAAATATCAATTATGATTTGAAATTAAAATGGTATTTTATTTTCTATGTTGGGAAAGGTGTAAAAGATACTGAAACTTACTAAATTCCTTCTTTGTGTCAGACATAATGCTAGTCTTCTTATATATATTATTTTACTTAATGTCATTATACTTGTAAGATGGATTTTTCTTATTGTGTATTTTTATTTATTTTTTTAAATTGTAGTTTAGATGAAGGTTTACAGAACAAATAGTTTCTCATTACACAGTACACATATTGTTTTATGACATTGGTTAACAACCCCACAACATGTCAACACTCTCCCCTCTCGACCTTGGAAGATCCCTTTTTTTTTTTTTTTTTTTTTTTGGTGAAAATATACACAGCCAAAGTTACACCATTTCAAAAATTTCTACATGTACAATTCAGTGACATTGATTACATTCTTCCAGTTGTGCTGCTATTCTCACTATCCTTTTCCAAATTATTCTAAGATGGATATTTTTAATTCCATTTAACAGATGAAATTAAAACTCAGAAGTAGCAATCAGTAAGTAGTAAATTGAAATCTTAGTTTGTGTGATTCCAAAAGTTCTACCTTTTCCATTATACATTCTAAGCTAAAATATTCTATACAAATGTACAAGATAAAAATTAATAATCTCTTCATAACTGGTCATTTGATTTATGTTAAAGGTGTCATTCCAGTGCAGTGATAGCAAGAGTAATCTTTTTCAATAAATGAATATCAGTTGGATATTCACTTGGAAAGAAAATATCTGGATTCCTACCTCACACCATACACAAAACTCATTTCCAAGGGTATCGATACCTTAATGTGAAAGGTAAAACAGTAAAGCTAGAAGAAAACATGGGAAAATAGCTTTATGCCTATGGAATAGGCAGAGATTTCTTCAATAAAACATACACATAAACAAGAACCTTAAAAAAAAATGATAGAGTTAACTACATTAAAATTAGGAACTTAATGTTTATCAAGTCACCACTAAGAGAGTGAAAGGACAATAGAGCAGGAAGAGATATTTGGAAAATGTGTATCTGACCAAGGACTTGTAAACAATGTATAAATAATAAGCTCTTCACAAAAGAGGGGATTTAAATGGTCAATAAACATGAAGAGGTGTAATTTTCATTAATCTTCAGGGACATGGAAATTAATCAATACCTTTATATTCCAAGTAATATCTTGTACACTGCATACAGTTGGGTCTTGTTTTTTATCCGGTTTGACAATCTCTGTCTTTTATTTGGTGCTTTTAGAACTTGTAAATTTAATGTAATTATTGATATGGTTGGATTTAGGTCTACCATTTTGTCACTTGTCACACCTCAACATAAAGAAGACAAAAATCCTCACAACTGGACTAATAAGCAACATCATGATAAATGGAGAAAAGATTGAAGTTGTCCAGGATTTCATTTTACTTGGATTCACAATCAACACCCATGGAAGCAGCAGTCAGGAAATCAAATGATACATTGCATTGGCCAATCTGCAGCAAGCAGCAGTCAGGAAATCAAAAGATACATTGCATTGGCCAATCTGCAGCAGAAGACCTTCAAAGCGTTAAAAAAGCAAAAATGTCACTTTAAGGACTAGGAGCGTCCAACTCAAGCCATGGTGTTTTTAATCGCCTCCTATGCGTGTGAAAGCTGGGCAATGAATAAGGAACCAAAGAATTGACACCTTTGAAGTATGGTGTAAGCGAAGAATATTGAATATACCATTGACCGCCGGAAGAGCAAACAAGTCTGTCTTGGAAGAAATACAGCCAGAATGCTCCTTAGAAACAAAAATGGCGAGACTACATCTCAAACACTTTGGGCATGTTATTAGGAGGGATCGGTCCCTGAAGAAGGACATCATGCTTGGTAAAGTAGAGGGTCCGTGAAAAAGTGGAAGACCTTCAACAAGGTGGATTGACAAAATGGCTGCAACAATAGACTGAAGTGTAACAACGATTGTGAGGATGGCGCAGGATTGAGCAGTGTTTCATAGGGTTGCTAGGAGTTGGAACTGACTGGACAACACCTAACAGCAGCATTTTGTCATTTATTTTCTGTTTAATCTCTCTGATTTCTGTTTTGTTCTTTCCCACTGTTCCTGACTTCTTTTGGATTATTGGAATTTTTGAGTATTCTATTTTACCTGTTGGCTTTTCAGTTACATCTCTTTGTATTTTTGTTTTTTAATGGTTGCACTGGGGATTACAATATACCTGCCTAACCTGTCATGGTCTACTTATAGTTACTATTTCACCACCATAAGTAAAATGTAGAAGCTTTACAACTATACATGATCCTTTGCCCTCATTTCTTTAAAATTGTCATATTTTTACATTTCCATAGATTGAAAACTCCATCTGACAGTGTTATAATATTTGTGTTCAGCAGTCATACTTACATTAAAGAACTTAACAGGAAAAAAGTAGTCTTTCATATTTACTCAGATATTTGCCATTTCTGTTGTTCTTCCTTCATTCTTGAACTTCCAAAGTGTCCATGCAGCCTAATAGCATATGCTGCTCTTTGACTGTCCCACATATGTCCAGTTCAGGTTAGCACAGAACTTGTGTTGGCTCATACATAGAATTAGAGTATCCCCTTCTGCTACTTCATCTCTGACATTTCTCCCAAATTCTCTGTCTTGCAGCATCCCCTATTCCTGGCCCTTTTGCCAGAAATATGAGATTTTTCTTGGAGTATTAGTGCCTGTTACAGCTACAGCTGCTGATTAGGGTACACCATCTGGGAAAAGTGGTGAGAGAGAAGAGAGAAAAAATTGTTCTTTTGTGTAGAAAAACGGAGTTTCTCTTGGTGTTACAGCTCTCCATGCCTATGTCCTCACCCTTGATTCAAAGCCCAAAGGGAAAAAAAAAGAAAAGCAAGCTGATATTCCCTCACACATTCTTGGGCTCACAGAGGCCCCCTTTCCCCATTCATCTGGCTAGAAATATGGAGTTTCTGTTTTCCTGCCTGTGGTGCCACCACAACTACATTGAAGGTCAGGCCTCAAGTCAGAACTATGAGAGAAAATAGGAAAAGCAAACAGACACACAAGTCACTTCTCCAGGTTTTCATTCTGCTCCTCAACCTGCCTGCTTTTGTCTTTTCAGAGTTCTCAGGTAGTTGCTTTTCATATTTTGTCCACAGTTTTTAGTTGTAATGAGTAGAAAATATAGGCTTGTAGTGAACTTACTCCATCTTGGCTGGCACTAAAGTCAGGAAAATGCAAATTAAAATTATGATGTGATACCACTAGGCATCTGTCAGGATGGCTAACATGAAAAATTTATGTGATACTAAGTGTTGGTGAGGATGTGGAGCAAATGGAGTACTCATACACTGCTGGTAGGACTGTCAATTGATACATAGACTTTGGAAAACGTTTCTCAGAGTCTATTAAATCTGAACACTGCATACTCTGTGACCCTACAATTTCACTTCTAAGTATATTTCCAACAGAAATGCACGTATGTCCACCAAAGACATGTATAATAATATTCATGGCTACACTATTCATAATAGCCCAACAAGCTTCCAAGCTTATTAATGGTAGCTTGGATAAATATACTGCCTGATATTTACACAGTAAAATATCATATACTGCAATGAGAATTAAAAAAGAGGACTTCTGGGCAACATAGCGCTATAGTCAGAAGCACCACGCCACCCCTCCGCAGCAAAGATCAGAAAAACTGAGTCAAACAGAGTCACACGTCAATCCTGAAACCCTAAGCATCAAATGAAGAGATGAAGAACTCAGCCAAGCACTGAATGGAATAAGAAACTCACCAAGAACAGAGCATGAGGAGAGAGATATGCAGAGCTCCCCTATCAGCTACTGTAGCATGGATCCGCCATCTTGGACTCCAATCAGAGATCAGCGAACAGGAGGTATGAGAAAGCAGCTTCATGGAGCTTCCAGAAGAAGACAGAACAACCGGTAACCCACAATGTAGGCTTTCCCACACCCCACCCTTCTTCACCACCACTTAGCCTCATCTGCTTTCTACAGCCACAGTCTATTGGCCAGGAAGCACAAGCTTCCCCCCAGTGCTGCTTCGATTCCACCCACCCGCACTGGCCAGCTCCCTGAGTGCCATTTGTTGGCTTCTGATGTTGCTTTTTTCTGCTTCTTTAGATTTTTTCCTTAACTCTCACCACCTTCCCCTCCTTTCTCTCAAATACCTGGCTCTGTGTGCCATCTTTGCTTCTTCCTGAAAGGCTGCAAATTACCACTTGACTGTGAAACTGCTTCCTGGCCTGTGCCGCCAAGCTGATGGGACCCTCAGGTTGTGGTTGTTTGTTTGTCTGATTTGTTCTGGTTTGATTTGTTTGTTTTCTTTTTCTTTTCTCGTCTTTGGAGTTTCTTCTAGCCAGGCAGTACCATGCAGCTTGGAAGCTAGTCCCTTACTCTGCACAGATGCACAGGGATATCCCTGAGGGGCATTTCTTTTTTCTTTTTTCATTTCTTTGTTTAGTTTTCTTCCCTCTCTTATTCCCTGTTTGTCCTTCATTTCCAGTTTCTCGATTTGTTCGTTTTTTTCTTTTACTTTTTCTTTTTTTTCATTTTTGTTTTTCCCTGTTTCTCAGCCTCTCATCTCTCCACTCCAATAGCGAGCTCCCTTAGCACTCTTTTTTGTTTGCGTGTATGTTTTTGGCTCCTGTTCCTTTCTCGTCTCTCTCATCTTTCCCATACCCATCTTAGCTCCACACATCACAATCTACCCCCTCCTTCCTGCCTACCTGCACTGTGCGCTGAACATCACGCTCCTAAGCAGCACAGGCATGGCCTACTGGATCTTGGCCTGCACTGATTCCCAGTCCACACTGTCAGCCCTGGTACATACCACAAAAAAACTATCCCAGCAACTCCCCTTCAGCTGGACCTGCCCTGCTGTACCATACCTGAGTGACTGACCCTGCCCATTGGAGAAGGAAGTGAAAAGTATCGCACCCACAGACAAGCAAACAACAAAAAATGCACAGCCCACCTGCTCAGACATAACCAAATAAAACAAGCAGGACGAAACAAACAAATCTACAGTCAATAAATGAGGAAAATAACCACTGAATGCCCTGAAGACAGCAGACAATATCAAAACATTTACAAAAACAGGACAGGATGGTTCCAGTAGGCGTCCAAAATAAAACACCAGATGACCTTCCAGTAGAAGAAAAGGCACTAGACCTAACTGATAGGGAATTCAAATCTCTAATATTAAGAATTATCCAAGTGTTGGAGCAAAAAGCAGACAAAAATGAGGAAAAAATAGACAAATTCATGGAAAAGGCAGACAAATTCACAGAAAATACAGACAAAAAAATGGAAGAATTCAAGAAAATAATACAGGAACAAAATGCTGAAATAAATTCACAACTAGAAATCATACAAAAACAACAATTAGAAATCCAAAAGATAAACATGATTTTAGAAATAGAAGGGCTGAGGAGCAGGTTTGAAATGACGGAAAATAGGACCAGTGAAATTGAAGACAAACACTTGGCTACAACTCTGTTTGAGGAAAAATCAGAAAAAAGAATGAAGAAAAATGAAGAAACCCTGAGAATTATGTGGGATGCAATCAAAAGCAAAAACCTGCGAGTGATTGGAGTTCCAGAATGGGGAGAAAACAGAAAACACAGAGAGAATCAGTGAAGCACTGCTGACAGAAAACTTCCCCAATATCATGAAAGATGAAAAGCTGACCATTCAAGAAGCTCAACAAACCCATATAGGATAGACCCCAAAAGAAAATCACCAAGGCATATCATAATCATGCTTGCTAAAACCAAAGACAAAGAATCCTGAGAGCAGCTCGAGAAAAACAAGAAGTCACATACAGAGGAGAAACAGTAAGACTCAGCTCGGATTATTGGGCAGAAACCATGCAGGCAAGAAGGCAATGGGATGACATATATAAAACTTTGAAAGAAAAAAAATTGCCAGCCAAGAATAATATATCCTGAAAAACTCTCTTTCAAATGTGATGGTGAAATTAGGTCATTTCCAGATAAACAGAAATTAAGGGATTATGTAAAAAGCAAACCAAACTTACGAGACTTATTAAAGGAAGTCCTTCGATCTGAGAACAAACAGTATCAGACTACAGGCTGAATATAGGACACAGGGTTGTACTAGCCAGATACCAACCTAGGAAATGAACTCCTAAGGACTATGCAAAACCAAAAGAATTGCAAAAGGGAACCAGAAAGGTTAATCTGTAAATGACAACAGCATCAGAACAATAAAAGAGGGAATAAACGGTGTAGGTATAGAACCTTCTAATGGAGAGGAAGTCAAGCAATACCAAGTAATAATAGACTGTTCAAACCTAGGAAGATAAGGGTAAATTCCAAGGTAACCACAAAGAAAGTTAACGAACCTACTTATCAAAATAAAGGAGAAAAACATAAAGTCCCAGTAAAAACAAAACCTACAAAAACAAAAGAAATGAAAAAAAAAATCCGCAATCAAAAGGAACTCAGCACAAGAGAGTAAGAGGAACGAAGAAAACGTCAGCACCACAAAGAAAAAAAGCGCTAAAAAATGCAATCTCACTCCTAGGAATATATCCTAGAGAAATAAGAGCTGTCACACTAATAGACATATGCACACCCGTATTCACTGCAGCACTGTTCACAATAGCAAAAAAATTGAAACAACCTAGATGCCCATCAACAGATGAATGGATAAACTGTGGTACATACACACAATGGAGTATTATACAAAGATAAAGAATAACGATGAATCTGTGAAGCATCTCATAACATGGAATAAAATGGAGGACATTATGCTGAGTGAAATAAGTCAATCACAAAAGGACAAATATTGTATGAGACCTCTATTGTAAAAACCCATGAAAAAGTTCACACACAAAATGGAACAATCTTTGTTGGTTACCAGGGATGGGAAGGGTTGTGGGGAAACTAAATATATAACTGGTAACTTTGGTGAAGGGTAAGACAGTACACATTACTGGGGAAGCCAGCACAAATTGTACAAGGAAAGGTCATGGAAGCTTCATAGACCCTTCCAAACTCCCTGAGGGACTGAATTGCTGGGTGGAGGGCTGTGGTGACCATGATCTCGGGGAACATCTAGCTCAATTGGCATAACACCGTTTATAAAGACAGTTTTACATTCTACTTTGGTGAATAGCATCTGGGGTCTTAAAAGCCTGTGAGCAGCCATCTAAGATACTCCACTGGTCCCATCTCTTTGGGAGCAAGGGAGAATGAAGAGAACAAAATACAAGGAAAAGATGAGTCCAAAGGACTAATGGACCACAACTACCACGGCCTCAACCAGACTGAGTCCAGTACAGCTAGATGGTGCCCGGCTACCACCACTGATTACTCTGACTTGGATCACAATAGAGGGTCCTCAACAGAGCTGGAAAAATGATGTAGAACAGAATTCTAACTCACAAAAAAGACCAGATTTACTGGCCTGACAGACTGGAGAAACCCCGAGAGTATGGTACCTGGACACCCTTTTCGCTCACTGGTAAAGCCTCTCCTGAAGTTCACCATTCAGCTGGGGTTGGACAGCCTCATAAAACAAAACACGACTAATGAGGCACAGGAGTCCAGGGACAAGGACTAGAAGGCAGGAGGGGACAGGAAAGCTGGTGATAGGGAACCCGAGGTTGAGAAGGGACAGTGTTGACATGTCATGGGGTTGTTAACCATTGTCATAGGGCAATATGTGCACTAAATGTTTAATGAGAAACTATTTGTTCTGCAAACCTTCATCTAAGATACAAAAAGAAAAAAATTATCTGTGTGAGATCAAATTGACAACAGTAACTCAAAAGGTTTGATGGGAAGCCAAGGGAACAATGAGTTGAAGATTATGGTGCTGCAATAATTTGGAAATGGATAGTGAGAATAAGAGCACAACTGGAAGAATGTAATCGATGTCACTGAATTGTACATGTAGAAACTTTCAAAATGGTGTAACTTTGGCTATGTATTTTTCACCAAAAAAAGGTCCTCAGGGTCGAGAAGGGAGAGTGTTGACATGTCGTGGGGTTGATAACCAATGTCATAAAACAATATGTGTACCGACTTTTTAATGAGAAACTACTTGTTCTGTAAACCTTCATCTAAAATAAAAATTAAAAAATTTAAAAAAAAAACCTGGAATCTCATGGAACAGTATGGGTATTACTCATTGTCTTAGTTATCTAGTGCTGCTATAACAGAAATACTACAAGTGGATGATTTTAACAGAGAGAAATTTATTCTTTCACAGTTCAGGAGGCTAGAAGTCCAAATTCTGGGCGCCGGCTCCAGGGGAAGGTTTTTTTCTCTCTGTTGGCTCTGGGGGAAAGTCCTTGTCATTGGTCTTCCTCTGGCCTAGGAGCTTCTCCGTGCAAGAACCCCGGGTCCAAAGGATGTGCTCTGCTCCCGGCATTGGTTTCTTGGTGGTATGAGGCTCCTCCGTCTCTCTGCTGGCTTCTCTCTTTTATATCTCAAAAAAGATTGACTCAAGATACAATGTAATATTGTAGATTGAGTCCTGCCTCACTGACATAACTGCCTCTAATCCTGCCTCATTAACATCATAGAGGTAGGATTTACAACACGTAGGAAAATCACATCAGATGACAAAATAGTGGGCAATCACACAATACTGGGAATCATGGCCTAGTAAAGTTGACACATTTTGGGGGGACACAGTTCAATCCATAACACCTACAAATAAACTTGAACTGAAAAAGCTGAACGTAAAATAGTACATAGTATATGATTCCATTTATATGAAGTTCAAAAACAGGGAAGATTAATCTAGGCAGGACAGTGGTTACCCTTGGAAGTGGGGTAGAGATAGGGACTGAAGATGTGCATGAGAGGACTCCTGGAGTCCTGGTAATGTTCTTTGTCTTGATCTGGGTTCTGGTTACACATGTATCTTTACTTTGTAAAAATCCATTGAGCTGTACACTTGGGATTTGCATGCTTTTTAACTTTAATAGTAAGTTAAGAAAAAAAAATACGTATCTAAATTTACTTATAAAGTAGTGAATTTATTACTTCTAGTACCTAAGTAACTGCCTAATTTAAACTTTGGAATGTGTGGAAATTTAAATTCTCTTAGGCTACTAGAATAGCAAAGACTCTAGGGAAAGTTGTGATTATGGGGAGTTGTGGCTGAGTTTTAGTGCAACATATGCAGTCATTGTAGGATGGAGGGGAAGGTGGATATAGATTCCAAAAGGTTACCCACATGGAATTTGGATTTGGGGTAATAAAATATCTTCTGGACTTGAGGTTGGTAGAATGAGCACAACTGATTGTATCAGTCACTGGTAGAAAAAAATAGCTCATCCTAACATCTGATTTACATTTGTGATATTAAGGTGAACAATTATTGCCTAAATCTAATCCAGATTCCTGAAGGAATTCCTTTAGTAATAGCTACCATTTATTACCCACCCCCACCCCCCACATCTGTCAGTTTGTCGTACTGTGGGGGCTTGTGCGTTACTGTGATGCTGGGAGCTTTGCCACTGGTATTCAAATACCAGCAGGGTCACCCATGGTGGACAGGTTTCAGCTGAGCTTCCAGACTAAAACTAGGAAGAAGGACCCGGCAGTCTACTTCTGAAAATAATTAGCCAGTGAAAACCTTATGAATAGCAGCTGAACATTGTCAATAAAACCTGTGTTTTATTGACTATGCTAAGGCATTCGACTGTGTGGGTCAAAACAAATTATGGATAACATTGTGGAGAATGGGAATTCTGGAACGCTTAATTGTCCTCCTGAGGAATCTGTACATGGATCAAGAGGCAGTCATTTGAACAGAACAAGGGGATATTGCATGGTTTAAAGTCAGGAAAGGTGTGCGTCAGGATTGTATCCTTTCATCATACCTATTCAGTCTGTATGCTGAGCAAATAGTCCGAGAACCTGCACTATATGAAGAAGAATGGGGCATCAGGATTGGAGGAAGACGTATTAACAACCTGTGATATGCAGATGACACAACCTTGCGTGCTGAAAGGGAAGAGGACTTGAAGCACTTACTGATGAAGATCGAAGACCACAGCCTTCAGTATGGATTACACCTCAACATAAAGAAAACAAAAATCCTTACAACTGGACCAATAAGCAACATCATGATAAATGGAGAAAAGTTTGAGGTTGTCAAGGATTTCATTTTACTTGGATCTACAATTAGCACCCACAAGAAGCCGCTGTCAAGAAATCAAAAGACCATTGCATTGGGCAAATATGCTGCAAAAGACCTCTTTAAAGTGTTGAAAAGCAAAGATGTCACCTTGAGGACTAAGGTGCGCCTGACCCAAGCCATGGTGTTTTCATATGCATGGGAAAGCTAGACAATGAATAAGGAAGACCGAACAAGAATTGATGCCTTTGAACTGTGGTATTGGTGAAGAATAGTGAATATACCATGGACTGCCAAAAGAACGAACAAATCTGTTTTGGAAGAAATACAACCAGAATGCTCCTTAGAAGCAAGGATGGTGAGACTATGTCTTACATACTTTGGACACGTTATCTGGAGGGATTAGTCCCTGGAGAAGGACATCATGCTTGGTAAAGCAGATGGTCAGCGAAAAAGAAGAGGATCCTCAAAGAGATGGATTGACACAGTGGCTACAACATTGGGCTCAAGCATAGCAACAATTGTGAGGATGGCGCAGGACCAGGCAGTGTTTCATTCTGTTGTGTATAGGGTCACTATGAGTTGGAACTGACTCAGTGGCACCTAACAACAACAACAACACCATTTATTAATCACTCACTATATACTTGCAGGAGCCCTAGTGGCACAGTGGTTAAGAGCTCAGCTGCTAACCAAAAGTTTGGCAATTCGAATCCACCAGCCACGCCTTGGAAACCCCATGGGGCAGTTCTACTCTGTTCTATAGGGTCGCTATGAGTTGGAATCGACTCGATGGCAAGAGGTTATGTACTTGCTAGTGTGTTAAGGGGAGCCCTGGTGGCGCAGTGGTTAAGTGATATGCCTGCTAACCAAAAGGTTGGCAGTTTGAATCCACCAGTACCTCCTTGGAAACCCTATTGGGCAGTTCTGCTCTGTCCTATAGAGTTGTTATGGGTCAGAATCTACTTGACAGCAACAGATAGTGTGTTAAGACCTTTACATCCTTTATCCCGCTTAGTCTCCCAATAGTCCTTAGGAGAGATAGTATTAACTTTGTTTACAGATGAGGAAATCAGTATTTAGAAAGTTTAAATAACTTGTGAAAGGATGCAAAGTGTTACAAATGGTGACTTTGGGGCCAGGTTGCTTGGTTTCAAATCCCAGTTCTACTATTTGTTAACTACGTGACCTTAGGTAAATTATTTAAACTGTATGTATTTAGTTTCGTTATCTAGAAAATAGAGATAATGGTAGTAGTGTCTGCATCTCAGTATTGCTTAGAGGATTAAATGAGATAATTCACACTAAGGTACTTGGCAAATACCAAAAAACTGAACCCGTTGCAGTTGAGTCAATTCTGACTCATAGTGACCCTATGTGACAGAGTAGAACTGTCCCATAGGGTTTCCAAGGAGCAGCTGGTAGATTTGAACTGCTGACTTTTTGGTTAGCAGCTGAGCTCTTAACCACTGCACCACCAGGGCTCCACTTAACAAACAGTACTAAATAAATATTGTAACTATTGTTCAACTAAAGGCTCATAGGTAACAGATACTTGAGCTGGTAAATGATATGCAGTTAATGTAGCAAAAGTTAACCAACTGTAGTTAAAACTTTTCTAATAATCATGTGTCAACAAAAAGATGATCTACAGTAAATCTAGAATAATCAGGAACAAAGAATATACATGACACCAGAATGAAAGGCTATTTGAGTTCAAGAACTACAAGTGATTTTTTAAAGAGAAGTATTCCTTGAGTAGAGAAGGAATTTTATTCAGCTATTCTAACTTTAGGAGCCCTGGTGGTACAGTGGTTAAAGCCTTGGCTGCTAACCAAAAGGTCAGTGTTTGGAACCCACTAGCCACCCTCTGGGAGAAAGATGTAGCAGTCTGCTTCCGTAAAGATTTACAGCCTTGGAAACCCTATGGGACACTTCTACTCTGTCCTTTAGGGTCGCTATGAGTCAAAATCGACTCAACGGCAGTGGGTTTGATTTTATCTTTACTTGAAAAAAAAATTCCTTAACTCTACTATTCTCTTTATTTTAATTATCAACAACCTTGTGGTTGATAATTTTGTTTCCTAAGGATTCTTAACCTACCATGATATAATACCCAGAGTGAATTCTCATACCAGTTATTCTTGTAGATTTAGCTCTATTTATAGATTATAAATTTGCATTCTAATATGTATATCAGTTTCCTATGGGTTCTTTTAAGTCATTGGTCCCCAAGAATTCAGTTAGCTCTGGTGGAAATGGTAAGGTTGTGTTTCTGAACCTACAAAGCTAAGAATCTGGCTCTAGATATTACATTAGCTGGGGCTCTCTTTGCTTGCAAGTAACAAAAACCAAAGATAGTTTAGAAAGAAGTAGTTTGATAAAATTCCAGGGCAAGAGTACAGAGTAGATTCAGAAAGCTCTTACTTATACCTAGGAAAATGGAGCTCCCAGCGAAACCCTACACCTTGGGGGGCCAACACTTTGGAGAACTTTCCTCCGAATGTTCTAAGTCCTCTGCAGAGTCTGGGACAAGTTGGGGCCAGCAGTACCACTAGGCAGGGCTCCCTGAGATGGGCCTGGTCCTACATGGGTCCTGGTCAATGGAAGCATTGAAATGTTCTCTCGCCCACTAGTGTCAGGGAATGGCCAGGTCAGCAACACCTTTTGGGTGGGGGACCCTGAACTAGACTGAGACTGTATTGGCCTCTGTCCCTGTTTTCTCCCTTAGGGCCCTCCCGAACGCCTCTCCCACTTAGTGTGTATAGGGTTCAACAGGTACCCAGGGGCTCTATGACTTACTCTTGTGGAGTGGCCTTGGGGTCCTGTGGTTGTGCGGATTCCTGGAGCTGATCACTCCAGCCAACCAGGAGGTACTTCTTTCATGGCATTGCACAGGACTGAACCGCCAGAATAGTGCTGATTCGCCGATTTGGGTGATTTTCACTAAGAATGGACACAGAACGAGTTCAGTGCTTTGTACTACCAACTGTCCATCACTGATTCTTGAGCTGGAGCATGTGGGTCCATGTGTAGGCTCTCCCCTGTCCGTGTTCAAACCATGGAGCCTCGGATTGAGAGCATTCAAAGGTGGCATGGATGGCTGCAGGTGTCCTTTATCCCATGCAGTCCCACACCCTGACCCTGCGGATGGCACCTAGCATGGTCACCCTTCTCAAGTTTCACGCCACATGTCAGGCAGTCCTTGTCTTGGCTGTGCTTGTCCTGTCCCAGGGCTTTTCCAGACTATAACTCCACAAAGTCAGTGGGCCCTTCAGTGCAAGATTTTTTCTTGTTTTTTATCAACATAGTGATGTCCTGCTCCCCTTGGTTGTTCTTAAGCCCCAGAATGTGTCTGCTCATGGGCCTCTGGTCTATCTTCCCTACTGGTGACTGTGGGGAAGGTGGAGCTACTGTCGAGATTAAAAGGGTCATAGTCTAGGAATTGAGTGATTAAGGCCTAGATAGTTCAAGATGTGTTGTTCTGTGTTAATACTGTAAATTCCAAATGGTACATTTAACATGACCAGAAAACTAATTATTGTTCACATTTTCCTGCATTTTCTGGGTAGGACTTGCATTTGTAGTCATCATCAACAAAGCACAATAAGAACATTTGAGAGTCATTGGGAGCCAGTATTCACCCTCAGTACAATGGATGCTGTAGTGATATGAGTAACTGCAGAGGCAAGGAGAGGTATATTGTTTTGATAAAAAAAAGTTTTCCAAAGAGCCATGGCACTGTGAATAATAATAGTTTTGCTACCTTTTCCTTGCAATGGTAAGTATAAAATTAGCTAGGAGTAGTGTCTTTAACAACAAAGAGCACAAGAGATGTTCCTGGAAAGTACAAAAAAAAAAAAAATCCAATTTATTTACTGCACAATAAATAGCTAAGTACCTCTTTCGTACCCTAAAGATTTATCAATAGATCATTATACCTCACATGGGCCCATGGAATTTTAATTACTTTTATAATTAGGTTATTGCTATATACAGCTACCTCCTCTCAACTATTTCCCAAGGGCCTTGTATACCTTAGGGACAGCCCCAGATAGGATATAGTGTTACTAAAGTATTCGAGGTTTTACATCTTTTCTGTTCAAGAGATTACCAACTGGAATCTCTTAACCTCAATTTCAGATTTCCAGATAAAGACTCTAGTTGCCTTAGCTTGAGTCAGAGGCGCACCTTTGATCTAATCAACTATGGCAAGTGGTGAGGGGGCAGTGTCATATGTAAACCTGATGGCTTAGAGGGGCTCCTGTGGGAAAAGGGTAGTGCCCAGAGAAAAGAAAAAGCACTTGACTCTTGTATTAGTTTTCTTTTGCTGCATAACAAATTACCATAAACATAGCAGCCTAAAAGGATAAATATATTATCTCTTGGTTTCTATGGGTAAGAAATCTGGGCAAGTTTATTTGGATTCTCTGCTTAGGGTCTCATCAGCCCGTAATCAAGGTGATGGCTGGGGCTGCAATCTCATCTGGAGCTCAGGGTCCTCTTCCAAGTCATTCAGGTTCATGGCAGAATTCAGTCCCTTGAGGCTATAGGACTGAGGTCCTCATTTTATTACTAGATGTCAGCTGTGAGTTGCTCTCAGCTCCTAGAGGCTGCCTTCAGATCCTAGCCACATGGCAGCTTATTTCTTCAAAGCCAGCAGGAGAATCTGTCTTCAGTCTGCTGCTGCTATTACTACTACTGCTGTAACCACTGTTGCTGTTAGCTGTCATCAGGTTAGCCCCAACTCATAGTGGGTCCATGCACAACGGGATTAGACCATTGTACTCCATAAGGTTTTCACTGGCTGATTTTCAGAAGTAGATCACCAGGCTTTTCTTCCTAGTCTGTTTTAGTTTGGAAGCTCCACTGAAACCTGTTCAGCATCATAGCAACACGTAAGCCTCTACTGATAGCTAAGTTTTGGTTGCACTTGAGGTACTTTGGCCAGTAATAGAACCTGGGTATCCCGCATGGAAATCAAGAATTCTACCACTGAACCACCACTGCCCTCACTACCACTGCTATGGTCTTATATAATGTAACATAATCACCAGGAAAATTATCCCATCATCTTTGCCATATGACATAACCTAACCGAGGAAGTCATATACCGTCATATTTACAGAACTCATCCACATTCAAGGGATGGGATTACACTGGGCATACACACCAAGGAGTGGTAATCATGGGTTCATCTTAAAATTCTGCCCACCACAACTCTTGAGTAGGCAAATACTTCAAAATGTGGCCACTACAGTTGTCTCTTTCTCAAGACATTGAGAAGTCTTCTTTAAAACACACGGTCCACCTTATTCTTTTTGACTTTTTTAAAAGAATAGCAGTTTATTACAATACATGGGATATGTATGAATATTCATAGACATTCAAATCTCACATACCCCAAATACACATATCTAAGAGTATTTTGTCACACAGATACAATCTGAAATAAATGTGCTGAAAGAAATGACAAATTATTAAACATGGTTTACTTAGAACATTTTACAACTTGACATTCTTGGAAATTTAGTGGATTAAGATACGTGAATACACACACACACACACACACACACAACCACACACTTCACAACACTCCTATAACTTAAATGCTCTTTTCTTCTGTGGAAACCATTACTAGGAAATTTTGCCAGCTGGTGTTTCAGTCCTTTATAAATTAATTATAGTATTTACTAGCCATGTGTGAATGGAGAAGTCTAATTAGGTCAAGAAGGCTGGCCCTGCTGGAGACTGAAAGGCAAAGCATGTGTAAGGTGTCAGTTGAAAATCTAATGCATTGTTTACCTGAGCACGTATGCTAAAAAAAAAAAAAAAAAAAAAGAAAGGGGGACAATACAAAGATAACATGCAAATTTATGGAAAAATCATGACATAATCAGAATTAAAAAATTATTGAAAGTCACCATTCTAGGGCAAATAGAACATTTTAGCAACACAGGACTTCACAGGGTAGGAAAGTGTTCCATGCTACCCCCCAGAGGGATGCTTGCTGCTAACAGCACCCTCGTTCATTCATTCATTCAACCAACAGACACAGAGTAGATATCATAGCTACAAAGGGGATTGTAACAGTCTCTTCCCTTAAGGGGCTCAGAGTGCTGGTCGATATGAATGTGTAAAGAGATGGTTATAAAACTGGGAGTAAATGTAGTATAGGCATAATCAGAGGACGTTATTATGGGTGTTCCTGGGAAAAATAAGTCCCCCTGTTCTCGGGTATGGAAGGGAAATGTAGTAGGGTTTTTCTTTAAGAGTAACAAACCTAATCTGGTTAAACTTTATCCTTCAGGGCAGGGACTAGAGCGAGCATGAAATTTAAGGAGGCACTACCTTTCAGGTGGAAATCCTGGTGGTGTAGTGGTTAAGAGCTACGGCTGCTAACCAAAAGGTTGGCAGTTCGAATGAACCAGGTGCTCCTTGGAAACCCTATGGGGCAGTTTTACTCTGTCCTATAGGGCCACTGTGAGTTGGACTCAACTGCAACAGGTTTGGTTTTAGATTATTTTTCAGGTGGTGAGCCTGCAGGTGTCACCTGGGAGGGAGTGCCTCCTTAAATTTTGCAGCCTAGGCACCTTGGCTCACCCTAGCCTCTGCCTTGTTACCCCTTCAGTCTTACCCTTCCTCAAATATTTCTTTCTTCTTCTTTTTCTCAATGAAAAACAGATGATAAAGTCATTCACATTTGTGAAAATAACTAAATACATCTTAAAGTGTACATTCTTATAAAGGGATTTGCAGTTTAGCAGGATTTAAGTCTTAAACCATGACTCAGAATCTCACATGTTTACAGGAGCCAGGCAGTAACATAAATGAATGAAACAAGTCTGTGTAAGACAGTAGGGAGTGAGGGAGATTGTGATGGACTATTTAAAGACATTCAAACTCAACTTTATAATAAATGCTGTTTGACCAAACAAAAAGTGCCTGCTGGATTATTAGGCCAGTAGGATAGGTGTTTGTACCCCCTGCCTTAGGTTAAAGAAATTCAGTTGCTATGTTAGAATTTCAGATTTCTGTAGGCAAATGGATGTGAGAACATAAGGATAAAAGGATGAAAAACACCTGCTGGGATATTCTTTCTCCACATAAGGGTTCCTTGTGAGGCCTTGTTAAGCATTCCTTTGGTTTTCTTTCCTATAGACCCCAAGATTTGGCCTAGTTGTTCCTGTTCTTTCGCCTATAGTCTATGAGCCACAGGACATAGTGGGAGAGTTTTTCACAGCTAGAAACTAGAGAGAAATAGACAAAGTTCAGTAGTAGGGAAGTTATAGCATCATAAGACCTCTTAAAATCCTTTTGTTTAGATAAGAACAGTGTAGTGGACAAGAATAGTCACAGTGTATATCTGCCCAGTGTGCTTTCCTATTGCCATCTCATACTCCGTATGCTTCTGTGGGGCTGTCAATCATGGTGTTCCCCAAGCACAGCTTTGGATTCTTGTCCTAGGCTGTCCAATCACATGTGCTAATCTTCTGGTGGAGAGGAAGGAGTTAAGACGCTGGCCTTACAATCCATTCACTTCCTTATCTATAGGGACAATCCTAGGGGAAGGAATAGAAGGCAAGTGGCTTGGTCTGATTTCCTTGTGAACTTGACCTCCAGGTAAGTAGACCAATGATTTAGACAGGAAGAAGAGAATGCCCCTTGCACTGTTTCCCTGATTGCTCTCTGATTACAAGGTAAGGATTGTTATTGTTGTTGTTAGCTGCTGTCAAGTCGTCCCCGACTCATGGTCACCCCATGTACAACAGGATTGGACAGTTGTGATCCATAGGATTTTCACTGGCTGATTTTTCAGAAGTAGATCGCCAGGGCTTTCTTCTTATTCTGTCTTAGTCTGGAAGCTCCGCTGAAACCTGTTCAGCATCGTAGCAACATGCAAGCCCCCACTGACAGAGAGATGGTGGCTGCACTTGAGATGCATTGGCTGGGAATTAAACCTGTGTCTCTTGCATGGAAGTTGAGAATTCTACCACTAAACTACCAATGCCTCATACTTGTAATAAATAAG
Organism: Dugong dugon; assembly: GCA_030035585.1. Taxonomy (NCBI): domain Eukaryota; kingdom Metazoa; phylum Chordata; class Mammalia; order Sirenia; family Dugongidae; genus Dugong; species Dugong dugon. The sequence continues at coordinate 100,782,558 of CM057462.1, forward strand.
CCTGGAATTCATTGATTTATGAGATATGGCTTCTCTGGAGAAAAAGATTTACAATGCTCTGGGGTATAAAATGTAGGTGTTTTATAAATTTTATGCTTGCCATTCTTTGAGGTAATAATATGCAAAACCTTACACAGATACCTCATCTATTAATCTGGGTCAGAAATGTGGTTAGGGAAGGACCTGACTAGCGACACAGTATGTCCCAGATCTTTCTCTGCTTTGTCTTTGTCTCTTGATTGTTTGCATTCTTGAAATTATTAATAAAGCTTGATGCTGGGTAGAATCTCTGATTTGTGTGAGTCTGATTTGATGACTCAGTCCTGTGTGTTTTTGAAAGGAGGCTGGTGGATTCAAACTGCCAACCTTTTGGTTAGCAGCTGTAGCTCTTAACCACTGTACCGCCTGGGCTCTGTTATCTCACCTGGTCATGGTGTTTGGTTGAAGGATGATGTGAACCAGAAAGGCCCAATTGGAATATTCCTTAGGATTTATTTAGGAATACTTGGAGAGAGAAGCTGTCTTTCTATTGAGGTTGCTAAACTGGTAAATATGAATCTGAGACCTATTATAGATAGAGAGCCTACACACAAAATAGGTCAAGCAGAGATAAGGAGAGCTGATAGATGAAGGGAAGTGAAAAGAGAGAGAGAGAGAGGAGAGGAAAGAGATGGTGAAAGAGAGTGAACTCTGAATGTAGCATTTGAGTCCCTGGGTTTAGCCCTGTTTGAAATCCTGTGTATCACTTGGACTTCCCGGTTGTATAAGTGTCTTAGTTATCTAGTGCTGCTATACCAGAAATACCACAAACGGATGGCTTTAACAAATAGAAATTTATTTTCTCACAGTTTAGGAGGCTAGAAGTCTGAACTCAGGGTGCCGGCTCTAAAGGAAGGCTCTCTCTCTGTCAGCTCTGGAGGAAAGTCCTTGTCTCTTAGCACTTCTGCCCCTGGGCGATCTTCATGTGGCTTGGCATCTCCCTTCTCCCATCTCTGCTCTACTGTCTTGTTTAATCTTTTTTATATCTCAAAAAAGTTTGACTCAAGATACACCGTACCCTAATCCTGCCTCATTGGCATAGCAAAGATAACCTATTCCCAAATGGGATTATATCCGTGGTAAACAGGTTAGGATTTAAAACACATTTTTGGGGGACACAATTCAACCCATAACACTAAGCAAAGCCAACACATTCTCTTTTTGCTTAAACTAGATTGTACTGGGTTTCTATTACTTTCAACCAAGAATTCTGACTAATCTCATAGCTGAAATTTTGTGTAGGCCAGACTGGGAGGGCCTGGAAACTCGGACCAGAGAAGCACACTAGGAAGGAGCAAGCTCCTAGAGGTAAAAGTCTGAAGAGAAACAAAAGTACATATTATAACTTGATTTCTGACTTCTAGCTCAGGTTCACACATCAACATTATTGGAATTTTAAATAAGATCGTAACTATTATGACAATATTTTTTGGCCACTTTATGTTATTCTGCCTTCTTATTTTTTTGCCTACTTTACCCTGGGTGTGACCTCTTTTGGGACTATGTGGCCATGTAACACATAGTGTTTTATAGCTTTGGGTTTCGCTTGGAGAAGAAAACTGCATTTTAGCAATTATCCCTTTATTTGTAGTTACCTATTTATTTTATATATCCCCAGTTCCTCCTCGATAGGGAATAAATCTTATATATTTCCTTAACTCCAGCACTTGGAAAATAGTTAGTGCTCAATGTTTGTAGAATAAATGAAGGGAGGAATTTTATTTTTACTATCGTTGTAACTTTGTACCCAGTCTGACCAGTGTGAAATTGTATAGCCTTGATTCCCTCCCATTTTTTTTTTTTTTACCGAATATGCATAATTATATTACTTGGTGTGCAACAAAATGTTTGATTATGATGAATGTTATTATAGCTAAGGCATGTTGCTAATATTTGATGCAATAAAGAAGGAGTAAATACTTTAAATTATGCCATAGTTTAAAGTAGTAGTTATAAATCATGGGCTTTTGAATAGAATCCCTGCTGCACTGCCTGTTAGCAATGCAACCTTGGTCAAGGTGCTGCCTCTCAGTTTCCTTCTCTGTATAATAGGACTAGCAATACTTACATCATACTGTTGTTGTCAGTATTAAATAAGTACTATACTTAAAACTCTTAGAAGAGTGCCTAGCATATAATAAGTGCCATGTAAGTCTTTGATTTGATGTATAATTATTATTGTTTTTCTCTAAACCTGTTTTATTGTTGTAAAATGGGGATAGTAATATTGCATATGTGTGAATTTCAAGTGAGATAATGCACACAAAATGTCTGGCAGTAAATATACAATAAAATTACCAGTTGCCATTGAATTGATTCCGACTCATGGTGACCCCATGTATTGCAGAGTAGATCTGTGCTCCATGTGGTTTTCAATGGATGGTTTTTCAGAAGTAGGCTGCCAGGTAATGATACTGGTATCTAGTTATGAGTGTTTGTGTGTGTGTGTGTACTTTAATGTTAAATGTATTATGTTATTATTTAAAAACCCATTGCCATTGAGTCAATTCTGGCGCATAGTGACCTCATAGGACAGAATAGAACTACCCTATTGGGTTTCCAGGGAGCAGCTGGTGGATTCAAACTGCTGACCTTTTGGTTAACAGCTGAGCTCTTAACCACTGTACCACCAGGGCTCCATATTATTATTTAGTTTTTGAAAATGGGTAGTGCACATTTGGTACACATGGTAACTTTCAGTTAATCTACTAATACCAGTTGCTGTGGAGTCAATTCTGACTCATGGCAATCCCATGTGTGTCAGAGTACAACTGTCCTCCGTATTGTTTTCAATGGCTGGTTTTTCAGAAGTAGATCGCCAGGACTTTCCTCCAAGGCACCTCTGGGTGCTAACCTCCAACTTTTCAGTTAGCAGCCTCGTGTGTTAACCATTTGTACCACCCAGGGACTCTTTAAATAGAGTAAAGTTGGGGTATTGGAACCAGTCTGTCTGGTTGCAGGCTTCACCACATATTGTTTGTATGCTCTTGGGCAAGTTGTTTAACTTCTCAGAGTCACCTCTAATAAAATAAAAATAATAGTAGTGTCTACTCCATAATGTGGTTTTCAGGATTAAATGAGGCAATACATGTAAAGCACTAAGCACAAAGCCAAGAAAATTGCAAGCAGTATATAAATGCAAGCTCTTATTGTCACTCTGAACCTCAGTCACATTTAATGGTGAAAATGAGGATAATGATATCTAACTCACCAGGCTCTTTTGTGGGTAATATGTGATAGTGCCAGTGAAAATATCTAGTAAACAGTAAGTATGTGATGAATACCAGTTTTCTTTTTCATTTTTATGATTTGAGAGACAACTCAGAATTTTGCAATGCCTTCAAGTCATCAGTATACATATCAATTGAATTTCCACACGTGTGAATATAGGGCAGAAAAGATTAGGTAGAATTTGAGCAATTATATGTATTAAACATTGTTTATTGAGTAAATATCATTCTGCTTGCTTAGTAGCTGTTCTTTTCTTACAAAGTAGGTTGTGCCATAAAGATCCCATTTGTGCATGTATTTTTTCGTTTGGGTCACAGATAAATGGCGATTTACTCTATTCAGAGAAGGATAGAAAACTAGGCTGGTATTTCAGGTTTATTACAGTGAACGTCGGTGCACAATCTGCTAGAACTGAAGGAGGATGTTATTAATCAAAAGGTGCACAAAGAGGCAAAGGACTTCATTATGCTGTTTTGCTCCCACAACTTGCACCTGGAGCTTTTTAATGAACATGCCCTTTGGAGACAGGTGGCACTCTGCAAAGTGTAAACCTCTCTAAACCTCTTCTTGTCTCAAACTGACACGTCTTCATGTCACTGTGAATAATCAATCCAAGTCTTAAATGATGTTAAAGGCTTTGGTAGAACTATAATTAGTTTGAACATTTTCTTTTTCCTGGTTTCTAGGAGCATATATTGCTGGAATAGGGGAAGGAAATAATGTCAAGAAACAGCTGAAAAAAATCATCTATCATTGGAAAAAGGCAAGCCTGTACAAGATGATATTGTGTACTGGGTGAACTAGTACAGTAGATGGCAGTTTAGTAACACACAATATTATTTTATCATGGTGGCAAATTCATATTTAGAAGTCATCTTTTCTTAGAGTATATAGGAAAATGTGTATTTTAAAAGTTATAGATGTATTGTCATCTTTTATTGGGAAAAGTTAGTATTTATCACCTCTGCAGTTGATCTCTACTGGCTTAGAGAAGCAGAATTATTATAAACTTGTCCAATAACACAGAGTATAAAATGGACATTGGGCTGCTACAGAGATTTTCCACCATATCTTGGTACCATCCCATTCTTTTTGAAGCATGTGTAGATATTTTTTGATATTTGAAAAGATAAAGAACTTAGGAATGGCTCTCAACTAAACAACACAACCAACAATTGACTCCTCTGAAAATCTGGCTGTAGCTTTAATATTTCACATGTATTTTCTTTAGTTACTTGTTAAAATATTTAACACGCTGAGAGAAGTGGGGAAAAGGAGCCAAGATACACAGAAGAGATAAGAAAGAGAAGGTGCCATTTCTAAGAATTTGTCAAAGTTAAAAGAAGAAGAAATAAGAACTGAACCTTCCCTGAGATATAAGCTCAAAGAGTGTGGGACTTGCTACATGGAATTTATCAAAAAGTCCAGGCATTAGGAAAACTGTTCTCAGAACAGAGAGCTGACACTTCTTCCTAAGATGGAATCAGACCATTACACACGCAGTATTGGTTTAATTGAGCATGCATTATATCCTTCAGCAAAAAATCTTCAGTCATGGTAGTCTATTTTCTCGGGCACCAGGGCCTGACAGATTTCTCACAGAAGTAAGCAATTGAGAGTGATAAAATTTTGACATGAAATGTGCTTAGATTTTGAAAGCCATTAAACAAGGCTTGTTTGCTTATAATTTTCTAATAAAATAGAGGACCTTCTGTGAAAAGCAGTTTTAAAAACACATCATAACATTTTAAGTGTGTAGGTCTTGCAACATTTGTTCCAATTTTCTAGTGATAGACACAGAGTAATAAGATTTCCCTAACAGATGCTTCGTGATGGGTACTCACATGTCACTCAAGCTGACAAGGTTTTAGAAAAAAATACTTTCTCCACTGTGTTCCCATTTTGAAAGATTAGCTAGTGCACATAATTCAATTTTGTTTAATTGAAAAGAATAAAAAATCCACAAAATGCAATTTATTAGCATTAATATGATAGAATTAATTGGACATACACCCCCAAACAACCCAGCAGATACTATTCTACAGATTTAAGTTCATCCCAGACAAGATTCTAATCCTATGTGCCTGAATAAAAGTGTTAGCCCCAATGTGATCATGGAATTTTAGAACTGGGAAAAATATTTAAAGATAATCTAATTCAAATAAATACCTACTTTTAAGTATTTTTTTAATGTACCCAAAAGATTTGGATTTAATTAGTCTTTAAATAATATGTGGCAAGTACCATCCAGGTTACATGTTTCATCATTCATTCATGCATTGATTTATTCTCTCAATAGACATTTATTCAGCACTTCCCATGTACTGGTATATTCCAGGAACTGTGTAAGGGATGGGTATAGCAAGCATAAATATTTTTTTAACCCTGCCTCTGAGGAGGGGAAACCCTGGTGGTATAGTGGTTAAGTGCTACATCTGCTAACCAGAAGGTCGGCAGTTCGAATCCACCAGGCGCTCCTTGGAAACTCTATGGGGCAGTTCTACTCTGTCCTGTAGGGTTGCTATGAATCGGAGTTGACTCGACAGCAACAATCTGAGGAGGAGCTCAGATTTTAGCTGGTAAGATAGACAAGTAAATTAACAACTATACTGTAGTGTGATAAAAGCTATGACAGGTTTGTATATAGTCTGTCTTAGTCATCTAGTGCTGTTATGATAGAAATACCACAAGTGGATGGCTTTAACAAAGAGAAATTTATTTTCTCACAGTCTAGGAGGCTAGAAGTCCAAATTCAGGGTGTCAGCTCCAGAGGGAGTCTTTCTCTCTCTGTTGGCTTTGGGGGAAGGTCCTTGTCATCAATCTTCCCAGGTTGAGGGGCTTCTCAGTACAGGGACCCTGGGTCCAAAGGACACGCTATTCTCCTGGCTCTTGTTTCTTAGTGGTATGAGGTCCCCATGTCTCTCTGCTAGCTTCTCTCTTTTATATCTCAAAAGAGATTGGCTTAAAACACAGTCTAAACTCATAGATTGAATCCTGCCTTGTTAATATAACTGCCACTAATCCAATCTCATTAACTTTATAGAGATAGAATTTACCACACATAGGAAAATCACATTAGATGACAAAATGGTGGACAGTCACACAACACTGGGATCAGGGCCTAGCCAAATTGATACGCATATTTTTGGGGGACACAATTCAATCCGTAATGTAATCCCATGGGAAAACAGATGAGAGAGCAATCTATTTTACTTGGGGGTTCTGTGAAGACAACAGAGAGAACATTAACATTTGATCTGGTACTTGGAGTTCGAGTAGCAATTCTCAGAGGAGAAGTGGGGACTGAGGATGTAGAAAAGGAAATAGGCATGAAGGCAGAAGTGTATGTTTGGAGGATGGCAGTGTAAAATACAGGGAGGGACTGGTGGGAAATGAGGCAGAATGGAACTGGAAAGGTAACTCAAGGGAAGACTACAAATAACAGATTCTAAAGAATTTGGTGTTAATTCAGTAGGAAATGGGAAATATTGAAAGAATTTGAAAATGAAGAAAGTTACAAGATCTGATTTATATTTTTGAAAAGCTGTCTCTGAGACTGGTGTGAAAAATGGTTAAGACCACGTATAGAATAGGCATGTTGATGTATATTCAGGTCCTGTACTAGGGTAGTGGAAGTGACAATGAACAAAGGCGTATGTTGTTGTTAGCTGCTGTTGAGTCAGCTTCTGGCTCATCGGGACCCCATGCAAGACAAAATGAAATGCTGTTTGGTCCTGTGCCTTCCCCATGATCAGCTGGGGATCAGACCATCCGTAGAGTTTTCACTGGCTGATTTTCAGAAGTAGATCACCAAGATTTTTTTCTAGTCCATCTTAGTCTGGAAGTTAGGCTGAAACCTGTTCAGCATCACAGCCACATACAAGCCTCTGCTGACAGATGGGTGGTCTTGAGTATGAGGTATATTGGCCAGGAATTGAGCCTGGGTCTCCTGCATGGAAGGTGAGAATTCTAGATTGAACCACCAATGCCACAATCAAAGGCATATATTAAGATACATTTTAGAAACTGAATTGACAGGACTTTGTGGGCCATTGCTTGGGGAGAGGCAGGTGCTAAAGGAGAGAGATAAGTTAGGATGGCTTCTAGAGGTCTAGTTCATGAGATTAGTTTTGAGGATTTAAATAGATGTTTATTTAATCCTTTTCACTTCTTTTTGAGGATTACAACAGGTGAGAAAAACTGAAACTTTGGAAAGTTAAGTAACTTGCCAGTGTTACCATACAGCTAATAATTTATGGAGGGAAGATTCAAACACATTCTGTTTGACTAATTCCAGAATCCAAGCTCTTAACCATTTGCTGACTGTCTCTCTTTTTACTGATTGAGAAGTGATGCCATTTCCTGGACTAGGAAATGTAGGAGGAAAAATAGGTTTTGAATGGAAGATGATCACTTTGTCATTTAATATGTTGAGTATGATGTTTCTGACAGGCCAAACAGTGGAGCTATTCAGAAGAGAATTAGAAATATCATCCTGAAGCTCATGAAAGAAATGGAGTCTAAAAGTTTCACCCTCTTCTCTTCTGAACTTCACAGTCTCTTTCCATTTGGGATCAACATCTTCCACTCCACACACATTAAACTAGGCCATAAGTCCAAATCTGTAATGACTCATCCATTCTCATCTCAATTCCTATTCTCCAGCCAACTTTACCTCCAACGCATTTTCATGCTGACTTCAGAATTGCTCTGCTTGTGAATTATTTAACCCTGAAATAGCAATGACTGAGCATAGCATCTCCTGCTCTTCCTCTCTCCCACTTACTCAACTCATGTTCAGTTTGGTTCAGATCATTTATTGAATACCTACCGTGTGCATGCATACACACACACACACACACACACACACATACACACATTTTCCGTGATCTCAAGAATCTCACAGAATAGGAAGGGAGCAGATATCTTAAAAAAAAAAAAAAAAATTATAATCCTAGTGTGCTAAGTAAAATAATAGAGGTAATTCTAGGTGGAGTAGTGAGGTAAAGTGGCAAGTCTGAGCAGTTGTACTTGAGTTGAAAAGGGAGAGATATATCAGTTACATATTGCTGCATAACAAACCTCCCGAATTTAGTGACTTATAATAGCGACTTCTCCAAATTCTGTGGGTTGACTGGACTCCACCTGCATTTAGCTGGTAGCTGGGATGGGCAGGAAAGTCCCAGAAACGTTTACTCACATGCCTAGGGTAGAGGTGCTTTCTCTTGACTAGGGCATCTAGTAGGTTCTCTTCTCTGTGGACTTTCTCTTTACGTGGTATCTCATACTCCAGACAGGATAGCCTGAACTTCCTTACAGCACAGATGCTGGGTTAGACTCAGAACTGGCACAATGTTAAGTCTACAGCATTTTATTATGCTGTAGAACTAAGGGCTTTTGGTAAAAGGAATAGCATGAGGGAACAGGAATGGGAGGATATTCGGCAACCATCATCATCATCATCATTATTATTGTCTATTTATTTATTTTGTAGACAGATCACCAGAAGAGATTTTAGAAAGCAAGAAATGTCTGAGATGAGTCTTGAAGGCTGAGAAGTTCATCAGGAGAATGGGGATTTGAGAGCGATATAAGAGCCCTTTAGAAAGAACAGCAATGACATGAAGGCAGAAGGCAGCATAGTTGTTCAGCATGCCAGGACATATATGGAATGTCGAGGCATTTGGGGGAAGGAATGAGAAATGAGTCTTGGCATTTAAGAAATGAACTATGGCAAGATATGGAAAGCCTTATATAGGAAGTAAACTGAACTTTATCTTCTAGACTCCAGAAAGCCCTTGGAGAAGTTTTATGTAGGGGAGTGAGTGTTCTTCATTTGCATTGATTCTTCCAATACTTTGTTGGTTCCATATGTTCTTGATCAGTAAGTCTCCTTTGGCTTCACTTACTTCTTCAATCCTACTGTGCTCCATGATCATTCAGTTAAACCTCTTTCTTACCAACACTCTTAATTTTCAATACTCTCATGACCTTCCTCTCATACCATTATCCTAATCCTCAATTCTAGAATAACCTAACCATCTGTTTCCTCTGATCCTGGAGCCAGGCATTGAATAATATTTGGAGTAAAGCACATAACCAGGTTGATTGCCTGTATTAGAGATTTATAATTTCCAACCTCTGTTGAACTCTCAATATTGTCTAGCAAGTATTTACAGATTCTAACCCATCCCTATAATGGTAATATTTTACCACTCTTCAAGCTTTCTTCCTAATGCTGCTCTTCCCTTAGAAGATTACCTTTCCTACTTCACATAGAAAATAGTTATTATAGCTGTGAAAAACTTTCCTTCACATGCTTTCCTGAAGTTCATTCCTTTTTTCTCATTCTAGATCATGTCCTTCCTTTCTCTCCCAATTCCTCTCATCCTCCTTGGGATTACTTTACTTCCTGTACACTTCTCATCCGTATAGCTCTCATCCTTCCCTATCTTTGTCTTCTCTCCTACCACGAAGAGTCATTCTTCCTCTTTTTCTTCACCTGTGCTCTTGACCCCTAACTTTCTTTTTCCTGCAAGTTCTTGCTCTGGTAATTATGTCCTTTCTCACTTGCTTTTTCAGTCGAGCTCTTTCCATAACTCTTTCTCCTCAGGCTAAAATATTCAAAAATATCTTCTATCCTAAAAACATTTCCTCAGCCTTATTTCCTCCACTTTCAGTATTCTCTCAGTGTACCCCCACTTATATTTCCTTATTTGCATCTTTACTTCTTGGCAGACTGCAACTTGACTTAAGACTTGATTGAATGCCAAACACAGTTTCTGATGCATAGTGTGCATGCCATAAGTATGTAGTAATGACCAATTTCTAAGTGCCAATCTCATGATCTCTTTTTGGGATGAGCTTCATTTTAAGGTCCTGCCCCTGGCTTAGTGGAAACTTGCTATAAACCACACATACAGATGGACATAATGACTGAGATTCTGTACTCCATAGGTTTATTTCAAAATCAATCTCATTCCATTTGCATTTTGATTTGTTGGGGCCTGTGCTGTCTCTGGAGTCCCCGGGTGGCACAAAATGTTAAGTGCTTGACTACTAACTGAAAAGTTAATAGTTCGAACCCATCCAGAGGCACCTTGGAAGAAAGACTTGGTGATCTGGTTCTGAAGGGTCACAGGCTTGAAAACCCTACAGAGCATTTCTACTCTGTACACATATGAGGTCAGAGTCAACTCAATAGTAACTGTATTTTCAGTGATGTCCCTTGAGGGGTACAAATGATTAACATGCTTGCCTGCTAACTGAAAGGTTGGAGGTTTGAGTCCACCCAGAGGCACCTTGAAAGAAAGTCCTGGTGATCTACTTCTAAAACCAGCTGCTGAAACCCTTATGGAGCACAGTTCTACTCCTACACACATGGTGTTGCCATGAGTCAGAATTAACTACCACCAATGACTGCCCTGACAGGGAACACAACAGAGAGTCCCTGATGGAGCAGGAGAAAAGCTTGGAGCAGAACTCAAATCCATGCAAAAAGACCAGACTTAATGGTCTGAGACTGGCCATGGCCCCCAGGTGCTCTGTTAACCCAGAACTAAAACCATTCCTGAAGCCCACTCTTCAGACAAAGATTAGACTGGACTATAAAACGTAAAATAATACTCATGAAGAGTGTGCTTCTTAGTTCAAGCAGATACACGAGACCAAATGGGCGGCTCCTGTCTGGAAGCAGGATGAGAAGGCAGGAAGGGACAGGAACTGGTTGAATGGAGATCATAAACCCTAGGTGGAAAGGGGGTGTGTGCTGTCACATTATAGGGGTTGCAGCTAATGTCACATGACAATATATGTATAAATTTTTGTATGAGAAATCAACGTGAGTTGTAAACTTTCACTTAAGCACAAAAAAAAGAATTGACTCTCAGATGGCAACTGGTTTGGTTTGGGAATTTTTTGGTGCTGTACCAGTTGGTAAATATGTCGAATACTACCCTTGATTTAGTATATATACATATACGTAACCTACATCCGTATGTATGAGCCCTGGTGGCACAGTGGTTAAGAGCTTGGCTGCTATCCAAAAGGTTGGCAGTTTGAATCCACCAGCCACTCCTTGGAAACTCTTCGGGGCAATTCTACTGTGTCCTATAGGGTTGCTATGAGTCGGAATCAACTCAATGGCAATGGATTCTGTATGTATATTTACATACATACATGTATAGACACATACACACACACACACACACACACATATATGTGAAAGTGCTTTGGAAATTGTATCACTGTATAAAAATGATTATTATTTTTATTACAACCTTTCTTAGTTACCTAGTGCTGCCATAACAGAAAACATCACAAGTGTGTGACTTTAAAGAACAGAAATTTATTTTCACATACTGCAAGGTCTAGAAGTCCAAAATTTGTTCAGGGCATGGCTGTAGGAGGAGGTCCTTCTTTATCTATTTCAACTTCTAGTAGAAATCAGTCCTTGGAGTTACTGGGCCTGTAGATTCATCTGCCACGTGTGTCTCTCTTCATATGGCATCTATTCCTCCTGTGTGTCCGATGGCATCTTTTCCTCCTGTGTGTCTGGTATCTAATCTGTTCTTTCTTATTGTAACTCAGAAGTGATTAGGTTTAGGATCCACCCAACTCTGGTATGACCTCATTAACATAACAAAAGAAAATCCCTATTTCCAAATAGGGTCATAATTATAGGATTTCAGCATATATTTTGGAGGGGGACACAACTCAATTCATAACACATCCCTCTTGAAGTGTGATTCCCATTTAACACAAGATTATCACAAATTTTTAGAGCAACAAAGCTTTTTTATATGCGAGACAGAGTACAAAGATAGGAAACACCGTTTCCTGGCACAGAGTGTGTAATCAATAAATTTTTATGGATTGAATGGATGAATGTTTCTTAGTGTAAAGCAGCAAAATTTTTTCTAAATAAACATAGCATGTATTTCTGATATTTCAAATTCAATATACCATCTGCTAGGGCTTAGAGGGTTCACACATTCTAATTGACTGCTATGCTGTTGTTACTGAAAGGGAGTAAAAATCCACCAATCAGTATAGCAGTTCATGGTGCTTGTTTTCTCTGGTAAGTTTCATTTGTTAGAGTGTTGTTTTCAATTCAGTTCTTCCATAGAAACTCATATAAACTCATAAGGAGTTTGAAGTTAAACTACTGCTATAAAACTAGGTACTTACTGCCCTTCAATTTATCTGACTTTTATCTCAGAGACTGTGAGCTCATTTAATAGCATCAAGTATAGAAAGCTGGAATAGCATCCCCTTTGCTGCACACCTTTGGGATGTTCCAGTATAACGCTGGCATTCAGTCTCAACCAACCTGACAATAAAATGATCCATTTATCCAACACAAGCAGGCAGAGGACGAGATACTGCATCTTTTCACCCTGCCTCCTAGACTCCCATAGCCAGTCCGATTCTTCCTTTGGGCCGAACACACACACACGCAAAGTGCTTCATCAACAATTTTTCATGCTTTCTGTTAAATTGAGTTTACTTTTCTTACATCAGTTTTCCCCTAGATACTCTTTCCAAATAGTACAGAAAGTATTTGAGGTGAACTAAAACTTTCTAATAATAAACTTTATGATTCTAAAACCGTAGGACTAAGAGCACTTATAAACAAGTAAATATTACAAATTGGACCATTTTATAGATAAGACTACTGAGGTTACATTTAAGAGACTTACTGAAACTAGTAAAAAGGATATATTATCCTAACTCTTAAAATTTTTGAAGTTTTAAAGGCAGCGGTATTATCTAATGTAACCTAAACTTGGGGGCTTTTTAATTTTCTTGGAAGTTCACCCTCAAATAATTATTTTAAATAAAATATTTAATAATTAAAACATTTTAAAAGATTTTGATACACCTTGACTTATGGTTCAAAAAATAATTCTAGGATTAGTTACTTGGCTGTTTCCCCTGGGTTGTCTTTACCTCACTCTGACTCCCTTTTCTTGGTCTCAAATATTACATTTTTATGCCATCAAATCCATTTTTATTTTTCTCAGAAGCCCTAGCTTATATCTCCTCACATATCTTTGGCTTGGGTTAGGTTACATGCACATCCCTATCACTGTGTCAACTAGGTGGGATGATCAATTAACTTAAGAACCCCTACTTGTTGAGGTGGAGTTGAGAACCACCCTAAAACCCAATCCTGAGGACAGAGGAAACATAAATTTCCAATTGGAGATTATGGTTACTATTGCCAGGAAAAAATAAATAAATAAAAAAAGGAAAGGGGACCACTAGGAATACTAGAAAGATAAATGACACATGTAGACTACAGTCAACCCCTTTGCTGCCCAAAGTTCATAGACACCCCTCTTTTCATGTTATAATTTTAAAAATACTTTTGTTTAGAGAAAATGCACTGACATTCTCACCAAAGAAAGACAACCCACTATTTCATCCTGTTACAGTATATGCATCCAAGTCAAAGATTTCTGGGTTTATGTGGTACTGAAGACAGAGGTCCAAGCTGCACTGAAGGCATTGGTGAAAAACAAGGCTCCAGGAATTGACAGAATGCCAACTGAGATGTTTCAGCAAACAGATGCAGCATTGGAAGTACTCACTCATCTATGCTAAGAAATTTAGAAGACAGTTACCTGGCCAACCAACTGGAATATGCCTATTGGGAATATGCGTGTTCCCAAGAAAGGTGATCCAACAAAATGCAGAAATTATCGAACAGTATCATTAATATTACATCCAAGTAAAATTTTGCTGAAAATCATTCAAGAGTTGTTGCAGCAGTACATCAACAGGGAACTGCCAGAAATTCAAGTCAGATTCAGAAGAGGACATGGAACGAGGGATATCATTGCTGATGTCAGATAGATCCTGGCTGAAAGCAGAGAATACCAGAAAGATGTTTTCCTGTGTTTTATTGACTATGCTAAGGCATTCAACTGTGTGGATCATAACAAATTATGGGTAACATTTTGAAGAATGGTGTCATGGTTTGAATTATCTCCCCCAAAAAATGTGTGTATCAATTTGGCTAGGCCATGATTCCTGGTACTGTGTGATTTTCCTGTATCTTGTAAACCTGCCTCTGTGAGGTTAATGAGGGAGGATGGGTGGCAGTTGTGTCAGTAAGGCAGGACCTGATCTACAAGACTGGATTGTGTCCTGAGGCAATCTCTTGCGATATAAAAGACAGAAGTGAGCAGTGAGACAGGGGGACCTCATACCATCAAGAAAGCAGTGCCGGGAGCAGAGCGCATCCTTTGGACTGGGGTCCCTATGCAGAGAAGCTCCTAGTCCAGGGGAACACTGAAGAGAAGAAGACCAACAGAGAGAAAAAGCCTTCCCCTGGAGCTGACGCCCTGAATTTGGACTTTTAGCCTACTTTAACTGTGAGGAGATAAACTTCTCTTCGTTAAAACCATCCACTTGTGGTGTTTCTGTTGTAGCAGCACTAGATAACTAAGACAAATGGGAATTCCAGAACACTCAATTTTGCTCATGAGGAACCTGTACATAGATCAAGAGGCAGTCATTCAAACAGAACAAGGGGATACTGTGTGGTTTAAAGTCAGGAAAGGTGTGCATCATGGTTGTATGCTTTCCCATACTTACTCAGTCTGTATGCTGAGCAGATAATCTGAGAAGCTGGACTATATGAAGAACAGGGCATCAGGATTGAGGAAGACTTACTAACAACCTGCGATATGCAGATGACACAACCTTGCTTGCTGAAAGTGAAGAGGACTTGAAGCAGTTACTGATGAAGATCAAAGAATACAGCCTTCAGTGTGGATGACACCTTAACATAAAGAAAACAAAAATCCTCACAACTGGACCAATAAGCAGCATCATGATAAAGGGAGAAAAGATTGAAGTTGTCAACGATTTCATTTTACTTGGATCCACAATCAACGCCCATGGAAGCAGCAGTCAAGAAATCAAACGATTTATGGGATTGGACAAATCTGCTGCAAAAGACCTCTTTAAAGTGTTGAAAAGCAAAGATGTCACCTTGAAGACCAAGATGTGCCTGACCCAAGCCATGGTATTTTCAATTGCCTCATCTGCATGGGAAAGGTGTGCAATAAATAAGGAAGACTGAAGAAGAATTGATGCCTTTGAATTATGGTATTGGTGAACAATATTGAGTATGCTATGGACTGCCAAAAGAACAAACAAATCTGTTTTGGAAGAAGTACAGCCAGAATGCACCTTAGAAGTAAGGGTGGTGAGACTGTCTTTGAACATGTTATCAGGAGGGATCAATTCCTGGAAATGTACATCATGCTTGGTAAAGTAGAGGGTCAGCGAAAAAGAGGAAGACCGTTGCTTAGTCATCTAGTGCTGCTATAACAGAAATACCACAAGTGGATGGCTTTAACAAAGAGAAATTTATTCTTTGACAGTCTAGTAGGCTAGAAGTCCAAATTCAGGGCATCAGCTCCAGGGGAAGTCTTTCTGTCACCTCTTAAGGAAGGTTCTCGTCATCAATTTTCCACTAGTCTAGGAGCTTCTCAGTGCAGAGACGCAGGGTCCAAAGGACGTGCTATGTTCCTGGTGCTTCTTTCTTGGTGGTATGAGGTCCCCCTGTCTCTCTGCTCGCTTCTCTGTTTTATATCTCAAAAGAAATTGGCTCAAAACACAATCCAATCTTGTAGATTGAGTCTTTCCTCATTAACATAAGTGCCCATAATCCAGTCTTATCAACATCATAGAGATAGGATTTACAAGACATAGGAAAATCACATAAGATGACAAAATGGTGGACAATCACACAATACTGGGAATCATGGCCTAGCCAAATCGATACACATATTTTGGGTGCCACAATTCCATCCATGACAACCCTCTATGAGGTGGATTGATACCGTGGCTGCAACAGTGGCCTCAAGCATAACAACGATTGAGCGTGGTGAAGGAATGGCAGTGTTTTGTTCCGTTGTACATAGGGTTGCTGTGAGTTGGAACTGACTCAAGGGCACCTAACAACAACAACCCATCAAGTCCAAATATAGCCCTTGTCATCCAGAAAACTGATCAAATGATAGGTTTAATCATACTCAAATACAAACTATACAATAGTAGTAAGAAAATAGAAAAACTGAAACGAAACTTCCGTCTATGGAAAACCCCCTTTTCTCCTCCCCTCTCTCCTACACTCCGGAGTTGGAGTCACACTCTACTGGACAGGAATATTTAAGACTCCAGCTCTGACAGTAGAATTCTTTAATCAGCACTTCTATTTGTCCCTTCAGGAGGTTTTCCCTCACTCATTGTCCTCTCTGACCACGTCTGAGATAGACATTAGAGAGATTGTCCATTCTAGAAGCACTGTATCTCATTAGGCAGTACTTCCTGTTAGTGGGAGTTTAAAAGACTGAAATTGCCTTTGGGTTAACAGTTGAAAGCCATTTCAGACAGGCTTCCCCTCCCCCCCACCACCAATTATTTTAAAACTTTAGTATACTTTTGTTTTTTTCTGTTAAATTCCATGATGAGAGTAATGAGATAAGGGAACTAGTCAAGTTATAGTGTTTGAATCTTGAACTAGTAACAATTTTCAGCAGTCTGGCTGAGCCTGCCTTTTCACCTTCTGCCTAGAGACACTTTGAAATAATAGGATGGTGGTGGGAAGTGCCCTTACCCGAGGCTGCATTCCAGCTGCCTCATCACAATGGGAGTGATTGTACCTATGTCAGATAGGGAATTCATAACAGCAGGAGCTTGTGAGGTGTTTGAGGAATAATGACAAGTTTTCCAGGCACAGTGTGATGTCCTGCTATGCCTCTCTTTTTCCTGCCTTCACTTGTTTTAAACCTAGCTTGGGAGCGTAGCATACAATTTTATATTCCTGCTAGGCTCAAGATAAGGGAACTCATGGTCATCATGGATAGCAGGCTTTAGGCACAAGGGCCCTGTTTTTGTAAAGCTATATTTTCTTTTGTCTTTGTTTTCAGATATACTAGTTCCAGCCTGAGTTTGTCTGTCTTTGTTGTAGAACCTTAATAAAAGGCATAAGAAGTAGACGGTACAGTCAAATCATTATCTTTTTTTCCCTACCAAGTCTCGTAAAACTTCATCCTTATGTGGTCTAAGCTTCAAAATACAACAGCAACAAATTAGCCAGATATTTCACTGCCATGTTCCAGGGATTCTCAATTTTCCATTTAATGCCTCTCTACTTAACCTGGACTCAGCCACTTCCACATTCTAGGGTCTTTCACTTAAAGCACAGTACTTCTGGTATCTATTCTACATTAGTTATGAATTTTACTGTTGCAAGGGACATAACACCCAACTGAAACTGGCTTATATCAAAATAGGGAATGCACTGTTTCACGTAACTGAAAATTCCACAGATGATCTTTAATTCAGCTCAAATTATATCATCAAGCGCCTTCTCTGGGTTGGTTCTATTCTCAGTCTGACTTTCCTTATGAGCATAATAGATGGGGAGGTCACTATATTCTTATATTACTAAATCAAACTGAAGAGTGTCCTGGGGTAAAATCACCACAAGGTTATAGTAAAGCAAGATGATTTTATTCGGCATATGTTCCAAGAGGCAGAAGTTGGAAATGGGCAAGCATGCTTCCAGAGCTGTGTCTGCCCAAGTACAAGGAATGTCACAGAATCATCAGTATATATTAGCATTACCAGTGAGTAAAATCATTAAAAGTTTCACCTTTTCACAGATTTGCTAAAAACTACCAAATCACTGTGATTCTACATTTTAAATTATCTTTCTTAATAATCACTGGTAAAAGTTTCAGTAATGACAGTCTGGAGAGTCTTCACTGGTCCAATAAATCTTACTATTTACTAAATGCTGATAGAAAAGGAGCCCTGGTGGCGCTGTGGTTAACAGCGACAGCTACTAACTAAAAGGTCGGCAGTTCAAATCCACCAGCCACTCCTTGGAAACCCTATGGGATAGTTCTACTCTGCCCCATAGGGTCGCTATGAGTTGGGATGACTTAACAGCAGTGGGTGATAGAAAAAGATGAGAGTGGAAAATATGTGGGTCTTTTGTGCTCTAAGTATTTGTTTATGTGAAAGTTTTCCTAATAGATGTTCTTCAAGATTGTTCTAGCTATTGTTTTTATGGTTCAAGGCCTAGTTTATGTGTCCTTGTGAGTCCTTGTCTCTTCAGCTGGGTCACATTCTTTATATTCAAGGACAGGGAATAAAGGCTTCAATTTTAACTCCTAAAAGTCAAATCTTCCCTTTCTCAGGAGCCTCAGCATATACTGTGATGGTTAAGTGGAGTAATGTGTATAAATATTTTTTGAATATTGCTTGAGCTTTTAAATTCTGGATGTATGTCAGCTATTACAGTGAAACCTGTGAGAGCTTGAGTTTGACAGGATTGCCTTGTTTTTATGGGTCTTGAAAGTTTTCTGCCTTTGACAGAGTGCAGTCTTACCACTTTTCTATCACTCGCTTTTGTGGAAAATATTTGATTTTTCCTTCTCTTACAGGTTTCTGCCTTACACAGGCTCCGGCTTTTGCAGGTTTCACTGTACTATTATTATTCCATTAACTCCAATTATGCTATTTGTCCATCCCTGGATAAAGCACTGTGGTCAAGAGAATAGAATATCCAAATCATTTCAGAATCCTCCTATAGAGTTGCAGGGGAGGATGCTCAATGCCATACAAACCATATATTTGAGACTGAAGACATGTAAATTATCTAAAGAAAGACTAGGGTACTTTTTGTTGGAAATAAGAGAAAAAAATTGGGAAAGCAGTCAATAAATGTCACTGTTGTCCTCTGAAAAAGAAGGGAAGAAAGGAGGGGGATATGACTAAGGTGGTTTAGGGTGTTGAGGAGGAAGAAATGAGCATTGAAGGAGTGTTGGGAAAGAAATAACTTTCCATTTTACAGTTTTATCTTGACCTAGTAGTGTATTTACCAATTTCAGGCTTCTAGTCTGCTCATCTCTCAACTTTGGGTTGTGTAAGATACCCTGAATTTTAAATAGGTTGTGCTGGGCTAGCTGGAGGAGGTCAGCTTAAGGTCAGGAACAGGAACCCGCCATTAAAGCAAAATTCCTTGGTGATGAAATTTCTAGATGTCTTTTGATACATGACATGTCTTTAATGACTGTTTTTACAACTGACTGACCCTGAAACCCTGCATATGCTTTGATTCTATCTCATGAGAAACCAAAATAAAAGGAATTTACAGTGACCTTCAGTAAACTATCTTGCCCAGACTCCACCCATGTAACCTACTTTCACTATCCCATCTTTGGAGCACCTTCCTGATACTTTCAGTCTGACACTGCCTGATTTGAAAAAATATCTACTCACAATGAATATTTTCTATTGCACTAATTTCTGATGTTTCTCTGCATGTTTAGGTTTTTGATAATTTCTAGTGTCAGAAGTGAGGTCTGACACAGCTGACTGATGTCCCCCAGAGCCCTCACTGGACATAGGTGAGATACCTGCAAAAGCCCTATCAACTTACTATCTTCACAGAGCATCTGGAAGTAGTCTCGGTAAGCCCTCTTGGATTCCCAAGCTCTGCTCCTTTTGTGTTTTGAGCTTAAATCTAATATCTGTTGTGAGTTTGGTGAATTTGTTGTTTTGTAGCATTTAGATCTATCTTAAAATAGGGTCTGCCAAATCCAAAGAAGCAGCAGATTTTCTTAGTAAAACTCAGCTCATTACACGGCTAAGAACTATAGGTCTAGATCTTGTTTGTATTTGGATTTACGATTTGAGCTCACTAATGATAGTTTATCATATCAGTGGCCACTATGGGGTACTTTCCAATTTTAAAAACTAGTATACTTAAGGCCTAAATTAGAAAACCATGGCACCCAAACCAGACAACTGCAGTGGGATGCTTATTTTGATTGGTATGCTGAGGTTTCCAAACATATTCATGATTCTAACATAGACTCTTTGAAAGACACTGTTTCAAAACTGACCGAAAGTAACCTTAAGCTCCTTAATGAAACTTTTGCTTTATGAAACAGGAACTCTGAAAACATCTTCCCACTTCTCGAAATCCTTCAAGGAAATCAGGAACTGGGCCCATACCATAGAGTATTCCTTTTTTGCTCCCTGCTTTTCTCCAGTCTCTTTGGGGCTGTGGTAAGAGCTCTCAGGTCTTGAGCTCCATGTTTTGCATTGCAGCTCAGCTGCTTAGTTGAAATTGATTTTCAGTTGTAAGAGACTTGGTTTCTAGCTGGCAGGATGAATCAGGTTCAGAAAGAATGAACTGGGTTCAGAAAGAATGAAACTAGGTTTCATATGGTTGTTACAAAGGAATCCCAGAGTTTTTTAAGCTGCAAAAATGTGTAGGCAGAGTTGAGCACTTTAAGAGCCTCTAGGGCTCTCGATACCAACAGAAAGACACTCATATAAGGATAAGTTGGGACATGAGATGGACCAGAGCATTAGGCTGCCCGTCAGCTGCAAGAAAACTCTCATGCAGCAGAGGTACACTGTAAAGCAAAACACTAATCAAACCCCGTAGCAGACTGCCTGCTAAGAATTTTATTTGGCTGTGGGAAACCAAAGTTTCAACCTAAGGGAATAAGATCCTTAGCATCTAAGAGAAGTAAGCTTGGAGCTACCCCCTACTGGGACGCTGGTCTGGGATTCATGTTAAAAAATGCTATAAGCTGAATATACTAGAAGTAATTTGGAATTTCAGTGATTGCTTTGGGAAGATGAGTTCCCATCTGCTCTTTTTCCTTCTACTTTGAGAAAATAATTTCCCATTTGCAATGTCTTTTCTTTCCTCTTTGGGGAACTTTTGTTTGGTGCTCAGGTTTTGCCAAAGAGTCTGAGATCCCTCCATCTGAGACTCTGACAAGTTAATAAGTTTTATCTAGAACATATTTTTCTGTTGAGGAACTGGGTTCCCTATGTGCTTTGTTTTTGCGTGAAACAGAAATTAAGTACATAGGACTGAGTGGACTAAAACATTATTATAAGTTTTATGTGAGGAATATTGCTGATGTTTTAATGTTCTATTTTCTGGATATAAGAAACCATTTTTCTATTCTCCTAAAGTATCTAACTCATGTGTTTGTTTTTTTTACCTGCAGATTTGGACTGGTTCTTGTTATGCTATTTCTATGTGTTTATATATAATCAATTAACCAAGAGAAAAAATTAAGAAATGAGAGGAACATAAAATAGAGACCAGAACAGAAACCTTAAAAACATTAAAAAAGAAGGATTAGGAGATCTGAAAAACCCTTATCATAGGATACTTTATAGTCAGCATAGTGATATTAGTTACTCAAATAGCTGATTTCTGCATTAAAGGAAATAATCAGACTTTAAATGGAACATTTGAATTAGAAGTTTCTGTTGATAAACTCAGCAAAGCTGTAAAGACCATAACTAGAGAATTATCTGAAGTTTGGCTATGACTTTACAAAATAGAATAGCATTAGATTTCCTGTTAGTTTTCCAAGGACGAACTTGTGCTATAATTAAAATGAATGCTGTACTTATATTGCTGATTATACTAGAAATGTTACCCAATACATGTCATACATGAAGAATATAGTTAACCAAATGTATGATCCTATTCCCAGTCTAGGTGAGCTATTGCAGCTATGGCTTTCAAGTTGGGGAGTCTGTAAGAAATCTTTATTTATCATTGTCTGCATAGTTATCATCCTATTATGCTTATGTTGTTGCTTACCATGTTGTTCCTTTATTGACTGTTTGACAACTTCACTACGAACCACTGTTCCCAGATCTGTGCAACACTTAATGTACCTTGAAGGCTCATCTCTGAGCTTTTGACTGGACTTTTTTTTGTTAAAACCAGCACTGTTCCTATAAGTCATCCCGAGTATATACTAGGCCCTGACTCAAGAGTGTAAAGCTATGATATAGTGAAGATTCAAGAATATGGAAGCACACAATGAATTGATGAGACCTGACCAATGATAAATGGTGACTCTTATGTAATTGTACGGAAAAGTTCACAAGACTTAAATATACAGCTCAGTAGATTCTTACAAAGGGGACATATCCATGAAACCACCTCTCAGGTCAAGAAATAGAACATTTCCAGGACAACAGAGGCCCCACTCATGGCCCTTCTCAAATACTAGGTCTTTGTTTCTCTCTAAAGGGAACTACACTGACTTCTAACACCATAGAAAAGTTTTGATTATTTCTGAAGTCTATATAAATGTCATTAGACAGTGCAATATATATTATTTTGTATCCAGCTTCTTTCACTCAATGTTATTGACAAGATTTATACATGCTGTTGGATGTAGCTGTAGTTCATTTATTTACATTGTTTTATGGTATTCCAGTGTATAATTTACACTGAGAATCAGCTTTCCAAAATGACCTTATTGTATGGAGTCCTCTTTGCTCCAGAACTTTTCTGATTCTTGATATTTTCTGACTTTAATTTTTACAGTAGGAAATTTTGATTTAATTTCGTATGCCATGGTGGGTCACTGGAGGACTTTGAGTTGGAGAGTGATGTAACCAGGGGAGATACATTGGTAGTGTTGAGTGAATTAGAGTAAAGGATTTGAGGAGGGGAGGCCAATTAGGTGGCTAATGTAATGCTTTCATAAAATTAACGTGGAAACAAAATAGAATATTAACAGAGGGGCTAGAAAGGAGATAGACAAGAGATATTATTCTCCTAGTGTGTGCTCATAAATAATAAGACTTGGCAATTAATGAATTACGGAGATGAGAGCAGTAAGGGAGTTGAGAACACGCTTGAGTTTAAGTGACTATGAGAGTGGGAGAGTCTTAACCAATTTAAGGAGGGTTGAAAGAAAATTCTTGGGGAAATTGTTTTTTTCTCTAAAATTATATCACTTACCTTATTTAACTATTTTACTCCCATCTTAGTTCTAATTGGTGACAATCTTTTTTCTCTAACTCTCATTTCTTGTCATTGCTGTGAAAAATCATTCTCAGTAGAAGTTGAATCTGTCTGGGAAGAAAGAATCAGGACTGTGGTGGGATTGTTAAATAGCCTCCCTGTCGGTGAACTCAGTATCTAGAGAAAGCAACAAAAGCTTTTCTATTATTCAAACCCAACAGCTTTGGTGTACAGAGTGATTGCTGCTAGGAGAATGACATGCCTGGGACTTCTGGGAAGCCTCAGTCCTCAAAGCTTTTAAAGTGGTAGCTATTCTGTGTGCTCACATCCATCATTAATTCTTTCTTTATCTCAAGTTATTTTTTCTATCACTGACATAGCAGTGGCTTTTTCCATTTTTCCTATAAGTTCTTTGTTTGACCGGTAGGCATTGAAATCTGACAAACATGTAGATGTTCCAGGAGTAGCACTCCACTATCTTCATCTGTACTGATGTTGAGGTAGTAACTGGATTGATTAATTTTTGAGACCATTTGTTTAAATAACAATTCAGGCATTGCTGGGACGGCCAATCTATATGAGTTCCTCTTGAATGGATCTCATGGGCTCTATGTCTGTTTTAGCACTTCTTCTGTAGTAGAGACTTTCATTTCATACCTTTGGCAATATTTTATCTACTATTGCATCTAAAAGCATTAACACAACTCATTAAACTTGTTTATATTGCTTCCTCCAATAGGATCCCTGTGATAAATGTTTTTTCTTAAATTTGTACTTTCCAGGCTTGTTACTGTCTATCTCTTGATAGTTTACAATATGGCCTTAACAAGAAATAGAATTAGTAACAGCTTATATTTCTAGACCACTTTAAGATTTACAAAGCATTTTCACATCTGTTATCTCACCTTACTTTTCTCACCACCCTATGAGTGAGTTATCATCACTTTGATTTTACAGATCTAGAAAGGTAGGCTCTAGGTCATATATAGTCTCATAGTCAGGATTTCAAAACAGGTCTTCTAATGCCACATTCAGTGCCCTCTGGCAGTGGCTCTGCTCTACCTTTTGCACTTGGCTATCGATTTCCTGGATCCCTGGTTGTACAGTGGTTAAGAGCTCAGGCTGCTAACCAAAAGGTCACCATGTGAATCCACCAGCCGCTCCTTGGAAACCCTATGAAGTAGTTCTACTCTGAGTCAGAATCAACTTAACAGCAATGGATTTTTTCTTTCTTTCTTTTTTTTATAGATTTCTTGCTATCCCTAAACTATTAATCAGGAACTATATCCTTGCCAGATAAACATTATTGAGTTCATACACTTTAGTGTTAGACAACAACATTCAAAATCATCAGGTTAATTTACTGCTTGGAACTACCCTACATTTAGGGGTCAATCTTAATAGGGTAAGATTTACCTTTTATCTTCTTTTCATTTGCTTTAGTACTACTTGAACCAATATCACCCCACTATGTGAATAGGGTTTCTGTGAATAGCCAGTGAGCTTTTGTTACAGGCTTAATTTACATTTGACTTCTATGTGATGCAGATAAAAACCCTCAACTACAACCTGATTATGTTGTCAAGAAGTTGGTTTTCATCATAGTCTAAGAATTGACTCAATGCATATGTGATATTTTTCTTAAGAGTAAGTATATTTTTCTTCCTGCATATGCTACATAGATCATCACTATGTATGAATTTTTGAAGAGGCTGGTCATTGGCAAATATGCTAAAGAAAATAATCCAAAACAAACCAAAGAGAGAAAAAGCAAGCCTTGCATTAGCTTAATATCGAATATCACTCAGCACACAGACGAAAGATTAAAATACAGGTGAGATCAGGTATAATGCTTGTAGATTTATTAGCAGCATGCAACTCAATCACCCATTGGAGTCTACTGACTAAGATCAATGTAATGGAAAACCTGACTCTCTTGAGTGCAGTTTTTCTAGGCTCTTCTAGTGAAAAGATATTTTTAGGCAACATTATGAAATTCAGAGACCTGTGAAAGGTAATGAGGTGTTCTTCACAGAGCAGTGTACTGTGTCCATTTTATCACTGAAAGAATAATGACATGAGTCAGAAAAGCTGAACATATATACATTTAAATTCCTGAAAAATGATGTGGTTATGAAATTATTTAATTATTAGGATGTTTTGTCAATGTTTACTTCTTAAATAAACGGTGTGCATCTGCATATTCAGCCATGTCACAGATTTATGAACATAATTAAACTTTCCTGCTTCGATAGGGATGGGGAATGAGCCAACCAACACAAACAAAGTTGGAGGAAGGCAGCCGTTAATTAAGTTCCAGTGTGGTTAGGAGTAGGCTGTTCTTACCCCAGACAACAGGGATGCTGTGAGCTAAAGGGATTGGCAAATATAAACGTCAAGTCTGCAGGGGCCAGAGGCCAGGAACAATGTTAAATCTGCAGAGCCAAAAATCAGCAGCCAATATTTGTTAGGAAAAGAGCAAACGCCATTTGGGAGTGAATAAAATGAGGAGGGGTTCAGGTGGTTTCTTGATGATTTCCTTCAAAGGTAGGGGATGACTGAGGTTTTCCTTTATGGAACAGTGGGCACGTGAGGGTGGGAGAGGTCAGGTGGACAAAAAGGGCCAATAGCCGAGCAGATGATTATTGGTTATTCTTCCTTACATGAACATTACCCAATATTCTGTCATTAGATACAATTTAATATATTATAGCAAAGAAGTTATAAACATAGTCAACTATGTGATTTTCAAAAGATTCTAAAGAATAGATTTGACTGATTTTTAAAAACTGAATTAGATGATTTTGGAATTCAATTAATAATACAGAGCTACAGACTCAGAATGGGAGTAAAATTTCAAGGTTATTCAATCTGCTTTTGATGCAGGAGTTAGTTCTAGAGTGTTCAGGTTAAGTGATAATT
This sequence comes from Dugong dugon, assembly GCA_030035585.1. Lineage (NCBI taxonomy): Eukaryota > Metazoa > Chordata > Mammalia > Sirenia > Dugongidae > Dugong > Dugong dugon. The sequence continues at coordinate 100,808,584 of CM057462.1, forward strand.
TAGTGGTTTGCTCTCTGTTGATAGAGAACAGGCTAGTTTTGGGGACCCTGGCTCTACTGTGCACAGTCTTATATTTATCTTTATTTATTTATTTGACTGTCCAGCAAACATGCTTGATTAGATGATTTTGGAATTCAATTAATAATACAGAGCCACAGACTCAGAATGGGAGTAAAATTTCAAGGTTATTCAATCTGCTTTTGATGCAGGAGTTATTTCTAGAGTGTTCAGGTTAAGTGATAGTTTAGTGGTTTGCTCTCTGTTGGTAGAGAACAGGCTATTTTATGAGACCCTGGCTCTACTGTGCACAGTCTTATATTTATATTTATTTATTTATTTGACTGTCCAGCAAACATGCTTGATTTCTGAGCAAGCATTTTGATTTATGTTTATGGAAAAACCTCTTCTCTATCGAATGCAGTCTAGAGGAACTACTTACTAATCATGGCCCTGACTCCATCCTGACCAAGTGGTACCAACATGACACAAGCTAGCCCCCAGTCCCTCCCTCCCTGGAAGCTGAATCTTCAGCACAGTGGCAAATGTTTGGCATTCTTTCATTTGCAGCAGTGGTGTCCTGACCAAGCTATTCTTGCCCTGAGACTCTGCTTGTATTTTCTGCCTTCTCATCCTCTGAATGAATCTTCCCTGTCTCCTCTTGTTTCCAAACCAGACTCTCCAGCTCCCTGGTAATTCTGGACATTACAGTCAATTGAAGAGCATGTTAAAATACATCTCCCTCAAGTATGTATTTTAGTAGTTTCAGGTGGGGGTACAGGAAGTCAAATTTATAACTTGCCCTCTGGGTGATGTTGATGCAATCAGACAACCAGCTAACTTTTGGAAATCATTGTTCAGATGAGATTATTCATGTATAAATTTATACTTTAATAGGCATTTCTGAAAGTGAAAAAGTCTTACTGATGGACACACTAAATGAACGAATGCCAGTTCTCTTACTCATTAAATAATTAAACAAATAGATATTGAATATCTATACTGTGCTAGGCACCAAGATAAAACCTGGGATAAATGATATAATTAAGGTTATTGTGAGGCTGGAGGTACAAGCTTGCTCTCAGAGGATAGTGAGGCACTAAAAAGAAGCCAAGGAGTATGCCTCTGGATTGCCAGGTCTCATAGTCAGTAAACATCATCAATAATCTTTGAAAGAAATGGACAACCAATTATTTCTTTATTTGTATATGATCTGTATGCTCCTAAAAAATATAACAATGTAGAGATTTTAAAATTATAGACATGTTTCTTCATGTATGTTAGAGATTTCTAGGCAAGACCAGAGACCTCAGCTCTAATTAATTAAGGCTAATTAGCCTTAGACATATTAAGAAAATCCAACTATAGCATTTTCTTGCCAGGTTTAATTAAATAAGCTTTTCTTCTTTTATTGTGCTGCTGAATTGCCTCACAGTTACATGCATAATGTACATTAAAAATACCTGTATAGTTGAACAAGATGGGAAAATATTCAGAAGCTCCTTCTTTCAGCTAACAACAAAAATAACTCTTAAGTAAAATGTTGACTGATAAATTAAGCTCAGATTTGATGTTATTTTGGGAGAACTTTTAATATTATAAATCAATGATTTTAAGCAAATTTTGAAAAATTCTATCTGTTCTCACATAGTTTTAAAATTCACCTCTAAAATTTCTTATAAGCTTAAATAGTTACAGAGTATATAGTTTATAGCAAATTGTAAATATTGGCATAAAAATTTCATCACTCTCTGAAATGTAACCATTTTGATTCCCACCATAATCTGTATCAGAACACATGAACAAACTCAGCTGTAACAGAAATTCTTCATCATTCAGTTTTTCTTCCTGAACTTATATTTCCATACCGCTTTTCCGATAGAATTTATCCTTGTTTAATATGTTTTTCTGCCTGAAAATAAAATACCTTTTATATGACTCTGCCAAAAAATATGTACATATATTGGAAAGTAATTTGAAAAAAAATTGTGACCATAGAACACCAAGTGTTAAAATTTTTCTTGAATTGAATTTTCCCTATAGTTATTAATACAAAATTGATCTAATCAAAATAAGCATATTGCAAATTTTGATAATAAACATAAAAGTAAGATTATTAGAAATGCATCCATTCTTGTGAATGGCTATTTTTTTTTGTTCAAAAAATTTATGCCGCTGTGGATAAATATTATTTATTGCTAGAATGAGACAGAACTCAGCAGCAATCTGTTCTATTTTTGTTTTTATGGATGCAAGATCTGAGATAACTTATTCCCATAAATAAGTAGATGGGAATGGAAGGAGTTTTGTTTTAGCAATGTCACTCAAATATTTGAACTCCTTCCAAGTCATATGCCAAAAATCACAGTTATCTATCATCAAAAATTATTTTTAATGATCTACCAGCTGTCATCTCAATTAGTCTTTTTTTTTCAATTTTGTTAAAGGCAAAGAATTGGAACCAATTCTAGATTTTGTTACCCAGTTACTAGAGTCATTTACTTTCTCAACACCAGCACCACCGATATTTTGAATTGTCCTATTGCTTAGAACTCTGGAGATTTTACAACCAGGGTCAATGTACTGTAGTAAGATGGTAAAATGGATGACAGTGATACTTCTATTTTTTAAAGTGAGAAAAAGGTAAGAAGAAGCATTGTGAAATTCTCAGGCACTGAAGTTTTAGGAAAGAAGGTTAGGATCTGGCAATTATTCAAAATTATTCATGCCTAGTAGCTCTTGGGTCCTTGGTGGTGCAGTGATTTGAGCATTTGGCTGCTAACCAAAAGGACAGCAGTTCAAATCCACCAGCCACTCCTTGGAAACCTTATGGGACAATTCTACTCTGTCCTATAGGGTCACTATTAGTCGGAATCAACTTGACAGCAATGAGTAGAAGTAGCCCTTAGAAAGTCTGAGCATGCCCCCAGAGTACACACATCCCAGTTTGAAATCTGCTGGCCTAAGTGTGTCTCCTTTTGAAAATAGTTAATGGTTATTCAACATTGTGTGCGTGTAGATTTTTTTATATGGGAACAAAGGGACGTATGACAATTGCATTTTTCAAAATGCCTGTAGCAAAGTCTCCTGTCTTACATATTCTTCTTCCAGTGTGACATTGATACTCCTCCCTTGGAGAGGTGAGGGGTCTGTGCTTCCTACTCTGGATTTGAGTGGGCCTGTGACTATGGAGGAAGTAATGTTATGTGACTTCTGAGGCTAGGTCATTAAAAATCCTTGGTTCATTTGAGATGCTTGCTCTTAGAACCCAGCTGCCATACTGTGAGGAAGCCAGACCGCATGTAAAAGCCATGTGTAGGATTTTCAGATGACAGTCTCATAAGAGGTCTAAGGCAACAAGCCAGCATCAAGCACTAGACATGTGAGTGAGGAAGCCTTTACAATTACTCTAGCTCCAGCCATCATAGTCATCTGACTGTGACCGCATGAGAGACCCTGAGCAAGAACCCCAGGACAAAGAGAAGTAATAATAACAAGATTATCATTGTTTTAAGCCACAAAGTTTTGGAGTGATTCATTATGCAGTAATAATAACTATAGCAGAACCTAACAGAATACCTTAGTAACCTAATAACTTGGTGTCCGAACAATTCAAAATCTATGTAAATTTTTTAGTTTGGGCTGAAATTTGCCTTTGTATATTACAAAAATTTGAAAATAGATTAGTAGTGCAAAAAAGATTGCAGGAAATATGTTAAACAGTTAATGTTTAATTTCATTAAAGAAAATAGAGCTAGACTTTAATAAATTACAATTTATTATTTATTGGAGTACAGCCTGTATATGAAATTAGCCAAACTCCTTATCTTTTATTTATTTGTTTAAAATTTAATTTTTATTCTCAAAGCATGCTTGGGCTTAATTTTAAAAGCCAAACAGTACTATCAGGCTAATAATAGCAATAATAATAACACAACAATAATAAATAATACATACATGCAATCCCTTGCCTCCTTCTTATTCTCTGAAGGCAGACATTGACATTTATTTCAATATCTTTTAGCTGTTTATTCTGGTACTTACCTCCCAATTTCTAATAGCATACTTTATTGCTATTTTTTTCCCTTCAATTTTAGACATTATCTATTAGCTTTCTTCTATGGAAGGTTAGGTTTATCTCCTTTACACTGTCCCTCAACTGAAATTTCAATACATAAACATATTTTTCTTCTTCCTACTCTCCCACTATAGTTATATCCTACTTTTATGATATATCAATATTCACAGCTAAAATTATGTTGCACTATGATTATATTGAGCACAATTGTACTTACACGGAAACTGTACATAGACCAAGAGGCAGTCCTTTGAACACAACAAGGGGATACTGTGTGGTTTAAAATCAGGAAAGGTGTGCATCGTGGTTGTATCCTTTCACCATACTTAGTCAATCTGTACGTTGAGCAAATAAGCCAAGAAGCTGGGCTATATGAAGAAGAACACGGCATCACGACTGGTGGAAGACTCATTAACAACCTGCAATGTGCAGATGATACAACCTTACTTGCTGAAAGTGAAGAGGACTTGAAGCACTTACTGATGAAGATCAAAGACCACAGCCTTCACTGTGCGTTACACCTCAACATAAAGAGAACAAAAATCCTCACAACTGGACCAATAAGCAACATCATAATAAAAATGGAGAAAATACTGAAGTTGGAAAGGATTTTATTTTACTTGGATCCACAATCAGTGCCCATGGAAGCATCAGTCAAGAAATCAAATGACACGTTGCATTGGGCAAATCTGCTGCAAAAGACCTCTTTAAAGTGTTAAAAAGCAAATATGTCATTCTGAGCACTAAAGTGTGCCTGAACCAAATCATGGTATTTTCAATTGCCTCATACGCATGCGAGGGATGCACAATGAATAAGACTGAAGAATTGATGTCTTTGAATTACAGTGTTGGTGAAGAATACTGAATATACCATGGACTACCAGAAGAACAAACAAATCTATCATGAAGAAGTACAGCTAGAATGCTCCTTAGAAGCATTGTACATAGGGTCACTGTGAGTCAGAACTGACTTGACAACACCTGACAATAACGATTATATTTTCTCTCTCCCCTTTTTATACTATATATATATGTATATATATAATGTTATTTATTTTATTCTCTGGATCCCTATGACTGTTTCAGCTCAAACTTTCTCATGAAATTATAAAACAGCTTTCAATAAAGTCCATATTATTGAGCATATAATTTCTAAGTTCTTTTTTCTTTTTTTTTTAAGATTTCTCTTTCCTGTATCCCACTGTCCATTTATGCCAGTCTGGATTGGCTGCTTTCTGAGCCAAAATCCCAGCTAACATTCTAGGATGTCATTGTTGGGATTTTCTTTTTTTCTGTGTTGGATTCTGTGTTTCTTGGATTTTATGTCTTCCTCCTTTTATGGAGTAAATCCTCTAACATTTTCTGATAAAGGCTGCAGGTACATATCATGGTTTGAATTATGTCCCCCCAAAATGTATCAGTTCGGCTGGGCAATGATTCCCAGAATTGTGTAGTTGGCCTCCATTTTGTGATTGTAATTTTATGTTAAAGCGGATTAGGATGGGATTGTAACACCACCCTTACCCAGATCATATCCCTGATCCAATGTTAAGGGAGTTTCCCCTGCACCACCTTTCATCTCTCAAGAGATAAGAGGAAAGAGAAGCAAGCAGAGAGTTGGGGAACCTCATACCACCAAGAAAACAGTGCCTGGAGCAGAGTGCATCCTTTGGACCTGAGGTTCCTGTGCAGAGAAGCTCCCATACCAAAGGAAGATTGATGACATGGACCTTCCTCCATAGCTGACAGAGAAAGCCTTCCCCTGAAGCTGTTGCCCTGAATTTGGACTTGAAGCCTACTGGACTGTGAGAGAATAAATTTCTCTCTGTTAAAGCCATCCACCTGTGGTATTCCTGTTAGAGTAGCACTAGATGACTAAGACGTACATAAAATTTTTTTGAGGTCTTATATGATGAAAATGCTTTTATTCTACCTTTATATTTGATTAAAAGTATAGTTTAGGATAGAGTTTTAGGTTAGAAATCACTTTCCATTAGAATTTAAAAAGCATTGCTTTGTGGATTTCTGTTGATTTGTTGCCACTGGTAAGTCTGATGCTACTTAGATTTCTGATTTTTTTTTTTGTATATGAGTAGCTTTTTGTCACGAAGTTTTATGATTTTTTTCTTGATGTTTTGAAATTTCACTATGAACTTTGATGTCGGTCTTTTTTTCGTTCATTGTGCTGGACTCCAATTGCAACCTTTCAATATGGAAACTTGTATCTTTAATTCTGGAAATATTTCTAGCATTTTTTGTTTATAAGTTCCTCTACTCTAGTTTTTTTTTTTTTTTTCCTCTCTTTTCTGACCTTCTAGTTGGATGTTGGATCTCCAGGGATAAGTTTTTAATTAAAAAATACATTTAATCTTCTATTTTCCATCTTTTTGTCATTTTTCTTTTTAGGGAAACATCCTCAACTTTATCTTCAAATTCTTCTATTGAATTTCTGCAATCATATTTTGACTTTTCAAGATCTCATTGTTTCCTTAAAAAAACGCAGCATCCTGGACTTATAACATGGATACAATATTTTATCTCTCTAGGAATATTAGTTCTGTATTTAATTTTTTTCTTTCTGTATTGACTTGGTTTTCTCTGATTTATTTTCTTTCCTGTTAGTTTATTTTGTTTTGATGTAATGTTAGAGGCTTTCTTCCAATATGTAGTCATCCTTGGCCGTTTGCAACTATTTAAATTGAGGCAGAAAAAAATTGAATTAGAAGTTTTGAATGCATAGACAGAGCTTGTACACAAGTGAACCTCGCTATAAGACCATTTTATTTGGGTTATCCAACATTATCTGTCTCTGTAGATATTTTCTCTTGGCCTGGTAAGTTTCCCAGAAGTTGTTGTTAGTGTAGGGAGGGAGGGGAGAGGGTACTTTTAATATTAAGTGTGAAAACTTTCATTTTATCACTATATTCAAATTAGGGCCTCATTCCTCAGGTTAATTATGTCAGTGTCCTTGAGTCCAGATACTGGTTCATCCTTTCAGAGAACAAAATGTTCTGTTTTCTGTTAGCTGGAGGGTGGGATAGTAGCATATGTGCAAGGACTGGAATAGGGGCTCTGAGAGGCAAATTGCCTTATGTAGATTTTCAGTCTACCTTCATGTTTCAGACCTTGTTGTTGTGGTTAGCTGCTGTGGAGTTGGCCATGGCAAGCCCCATGCACAATGGAATTGGACCACTGTGATCCTTAAGGTTTCTGTTGGCTAAATTTTCAGAAGTAGATCACCTGACCTTTCTTTCTAGTCTTAGTCTGGAAATGCTGCTGAAACCTGTTCAGAATCATAGCAACACACAAGGCTTCATTGACAGATGGGTGATGTCTGTGATTGAGGTGCACTGGCTGGGAACTAAACCTGAGTCTCCTGCCTGCAAGACTTGAGAATTCTACCACTGAACTACCATTGCCCTTGGTTCAGTCCTACTCTACCCCGTATTCCTACCTTCAGAGCTACCTGGTTCCTATAAATTCCTGAGCCTTTCTAGAATATTCTACTTTAATCTTTTGCTTCAGCTTTCTGAGCTCTGCTAATCATTCTTCACTAGTCTGTGTCCTCTGTATCTTATAAAATTTTGTTGATCTCTCTTGTCTACTGTCCTTGCTGTCTTATTCCCTCTCACATTTTCTTGTTGTTTTATGCATTTTTTGTTTCTTTACTCTTATTGTAGCAGTATTTCAGGATTGAATGTATGTGCTTAATCCATCATGTTGAATCTGCATTCTATAACTTCTTAATGGTTTTTCACTTCAAATATTTAAGTGAAATGTTTAACTTAGCCCTCTGCAAATTATTTTTAAATAGTAAAATTTTGAAGCGTTCACCAAGCATGTACATAACTATATGAAAAATTAATGAAAAAATTTTTTTTATTGTTTTCTCTTGATTCTTCAGTATAGAGAGGGTGTATTATATAGCATTCACTTGGGAAAAAATAGAAGGAATCATTTACAAAATTGTTGGAAAGACTGAAGGAGCAAAAGAGGGGAAGGTGAAGTATTAGGGGTTTATTTGTGACCCCCAAGAAGATATGTTCAAGTCCTAACCCTTGGTACCTCTGAATGTGTCCTAATTTGGAAATAGAGTCTTTGCAGATTTAATTAGTCAAGTTGATATGAGATCATACTGGAATAGGGTGGGCCCTAATCCTATATGGCTGGTGTCTTTATGAGAAGAGGAGAAGAGACACAGAAGACAGATGGTCATGTGAAAACAGAGGCAGAGATTGGAATTATGCTGTCATAATCCAGCAGATGCCTGGAGCTCCAGCAACTGGGAGAAAAAAGTAAAAATCTTCCCCTAGAGAGAGCATGCTTCTGCTGACACCTTGGATTGGACGTCTAGTTTCCAGAAGTGTGAGAGAATACATTTCTGTTGTTTTAAGCCACTCAGTTTGTGATAATTTGTTATATCAGCCCTAGGAAATCAGTACAAGAGGTTACCACTACCTACTGCCTGTGTGGCTAGAGGAGCAGCAGAGGAAAAGGGGCTACCCAGAGTTCAGGATTGCTGTGCGATGGAGGCTGCCGAGGTTTCACTGCTGCTGCTGGAACTCACACCGCCCTTTGCAGGCAGCTTGAAACCCACACCCCACTGATGCTGCAGTAACCCAGGAGCCCACAGTCACCTGCCACAGAGACTGCTGCTATCACTACTGCCAGGTCCCACAAGCACCTTGCTGCTGAGGCTGACCGAGCACCATCTCTGTCATTGCCATGGAAATGAGCTGCCTGAGCAGGACTCCAGAGCCTGTACTTGCCTTGCCCCTGTCCCTCTAGCTGTTGCTTCCGTGCACCACCAGAAGCTGGGAAAAACAACAGAAAAACAAAACAAACTGAACATTTTTCCCTCCTTTCTGCCTTTCAGTCGCCCACCAGTGTCTCTCATTGGCAGGACCTCACTGGGAAGCAGCTGGTGAGGAAGTCTGTGAGATGTAGTTTGCAGGCTCCCAGCCGTCTTGGGATATAGAGAAGATTCCAGAAGGCTAAGGATGTTGCTGAGAGCCAAATGACAAGTAGCCAGCCCAGAGAGTTTAAAGGAAAAGTCAGTTACTGACTTGGGAATATTATTGTTTTTCTGGGTAGGCATATCTATCTGACACTTTCTCTGAGTATGATACACAGCTATAAATGTATATACATATTTTTAATAGAGAGACTTTGAGAGTAAAATCAGAACTGCTTATGGAAAAGAGGTTTGATAATTTTCCAACTGTGAAGAAAACTTTAATGATTGTGATATGTCATTGATTATTTTTGTCATTTCCAGAGTTTATCTTATATATTGCTGTTTTTGTTGACATTTCACAGAATTTGGGGAGAGTATATAAGTTTGTTGTTTTCAGGTGCTGTCGAGTTGATTCTGACTCATAGAGACCATGTGCACAGCAGAACAAAACACTGACTGGTCCTATGCCATCCTCACAATTGTTGCTACATTTGAGACCATTGTTGCAGCCACTGTGTCAGTCCATCTCTTTGAGGGTCTTCCTCTTTTTTGCTTACCCTCTACTTCACCAAGCATGATGTCCTTCTCTAAGGACTGTTCCCTCCTGATAACATGTCCAAAGTACGCAAGATGAAGTCTCACCATTCTTGACTCTTAGGAGCATGCCGGCTGTACTTCTTCCAAGACAGATTTGTTCGTTCTTCTAGCAGTCCGTGATATATTCAGCATTCTTCGTCAACACCATAATTCAAAGACATCAATTATTCAGTCTTCCTTAGTCATTGTCCAGCCCTTGCATGTGTATGAGGCGATTGAAAATACCATGGCTTGGGTCAGGCGCACCTTAGTCCTCAAAGCGACATCCTTGCTTTTCAATACTTTAAAGAGGTCTTTTGCAGCAGATTTTTCCAGTGCAATGTGTTATTTAATTTCTTGACTGCTGCTTCCATGGGCATTGATTTAAGTTTAATAGGTTGTTAAGAGGGACTTTTCCCATTGTCTCAGATTTTCAACCCAGTCCAAAACTGAGCAAAAGAGGTGCTGAATTCTTGACGTTACAGAGATTTCTGTGTCCGTGCAGCCAAAATTAGCTTCAGAAACTTATCCCCAAGGCCAGTTAAGAGGCAGCAGGACTGGGCCTACAGCTACCAACCTGCCCATCCCTCCCATTTCTCCTTCCCCCACCTCCAAGGCACCTGACTCCATAAATGAAGGACTGGACCATTTTTTTCCTTCCTTTTTTAGCAATGAGTTAGAATCAGCTTGATGGTAATGGGTATTAAATTGTACTCAAACATACCAATCATCATAAAGATGGCACAGGACTGAGCAACATTTCATTCAGAGTTATATATAAGGTTGCCATGAGTCAGAGCTGACTTGACAGCAAAAACGGCAGTTAAAGTAAATATGTTCCTTCTGGTGAATCTGGTTATTTTTCTTGCTAAAATTGAAGATGAAGAAACTCCTGTTTGATTTGTCAGTATGTAACCATAGAAGATAAAAAAGTGTCTACCCATCAGACTCCTGTGCTCCTGAGTATCAGAGAGATTAGAAGTTCAACTCTGCTTCCCAACTAGTTACTTATGTTTTGAAAAGTCAAAGGGAGGACTCATTCATGACAGAATATAACATTCATAAGAGTTGATGTCAGTATGATACTCTGATGGCATTTGGCCAAAGGACTCAGGAACATCAAAATTCTGCCCCCTAAAAAATACCCAAGGGAAGTGCATGTACAGGATACCCTGACCAACAAAGAACAGCACTGTCACATTGTAACAATTATTGTGACTTCCCTCCTAAACTTAAAGCAGAGTAAAGGAACTAACCAGGACTCAGGGGAGAACTCCGTGAATTATACTGGAATGGTTTTAAAGGCCTAGAAACAAAGAAAGCTAAAAGGCCTATTCTGACCATTTGTACCCCAATATCCACTCCACATTTTGGGTCTCACTATTCTCATGTGGTGAAAACTAAACTCACCAGTGCCAACGTGTGAGACATAAGAACTGCTGGAGGCAGACAGGCTGTCCCATGCCTCAGTGTGTCCTTGCTGGGTCCTTTTGGGATGTGTCCCTAAGCCTACTGATTTAGCTGTGTTGTGGAAGAAAAAGAGAGCAGCTAAAGAGTAAAAGAAACAGAAGGGAGAACAGAGTGAGAGAGGACCAGGCTTTCTTCCAGAGAAAGCAGGTTCTAGGCTCTGCCTTACCCTGCCACATTCCTGGAAGTAAGTAAGTCCAGAAAGGCAAAGGTAGAAGGGAAAGTTGGCCAGTCTTTCTTTCTCCTCCCTTATTACCATCAAAACATCTTAGAAGGAAGAGAATAACAAAAGAAGACATCACACAAGTGTGTGGCCTCTACCTCTTTGAACACTCTGCTGTGATCCAGTTCAGGAACCAGAGTCTAATAATCCAGATCAGCAATGAGCTGAGGCCAGCTTGGGCTGGACAGCAAGGGTGGAATGAAACCTTGAACTTCTCTGAGAGGCCAACAAGAACCATTATGAAAAATTCAATTGAAATGCTGTTACAGAATTATTTTGTTTTACTGACAAGAAGTATTGTGTTCTGGTGAATCTCGTGACTCTTCTGACATCTCATGATGTCAGCTTTTGAAGGGCTCATTATAGGTATTTTAAAAATCCGAGATTTCAGGACCTAATATTTTAGTAAAGAGCAAGCATTAATCATACTTTGGTGTGAAAATTTCATTGATGGCCCTGGAATTGCTTTATCTTAGCATCTGCTCAGGCATTTTTTATCTGTCCTGTTGATTTGTACTTGTTGTTGGGTGCCGTCAAGTTGATTCCAACTCATAGTGACCCCGTGTGACAGAGTAGAACTGCCCCAGTTCATGGCTGATCTTTATGGAAACAGATCACCAGGTCTTTCTCCTGAGGAGTTACTGGGAGGGTTCCAATTGCTAACCTTTCAGTTATCAGTCAAGTACTTAACAATTGTGCCACCAGGGCTCCTTTGATTTGTACTTACCAGAACCTATAATGTCTTTTTTTTTTTTTTTTTTTTTTAACGTTTGGCCCTGTGTCCTCAACTGGACAGGACGTTCCTTTAGGGAAGACATCTTGTCTTTCACCTCTTTGTATTTCTGGGACTCAACATAGTGTTTCATACTGACTAGGTACACAGTAAATGTTTGATGATGATGAAGTTACATAGTATGTGGAGGATATTATTTCAGTTCACTAGGGCTTCACCAGCATACTTGATTTTTTTAAAATGAAAACTGAGGCTCAAAGGATTTGAAAAATTTACCTGAATCCCATAACCAGTATTAGCAGATCCATGATGTGAATGCACTCGTATTTGACTCTCTAGTCTGGCCCATGTCCTGACCACCACGCTGCCTCTTGAAGGCTAAGTGTTCTTGGGAGCAAAAAAAGAGGGTGCCTTGGAGAACAGGGATGATTTACTTTTCAGACAAGTTTTAGGAAGTTATCTAAATCATCAGAAATATGTGTCTCACATATGAAATTGGCAATCAGATCAACTGAGGGCTTACTTAGAGTTTAGAACTGACACCTTTACTGATGTTTAGAAGTAGCTGAGAAACATTTTAGGCTGAACTTTGAGATTAATATGTTTTGCTTACTGTTCTGCATGTTAGTGATTCTCTGCAGATAAGAATGATTCACTTGTATAAAAGAATGACCTGTGATTGACTTATTGTCTGAAACAAATAAAAAAAGTTATAATAAACTGAGACAGGTTATTTTGAAGGCAGGGAAGACCTGGGATCAGGTGCAACATTAGCTTTTTTATGCATGTATATAATTTCATTTACCTTGTCTAGAGCATCAGAATTTTTTTTTTGAATAATGAATGGAATTATTTTAACTGAGTGCTAATGTGGTGAGTGCCAGGTGAAAAATTCAGTTGAAATGCTGTTACAAGATTCTTTTGTTTTACCGACAAGAGGTGTCATGTTCGCGTGATTCCCCATGTATGGAATGTGAACTGATAAATAGTTTGGAGATGAAATTGTCAGTCACCATTATCACACTCAAGCAATTATTTTTCCTTGTGGCTTGCACTGCCATGAAATTCAAGTTCCAAGATGCAAAAGCAAAGAGATGGAAAAAAACAATATGGATGTGATTGTAAATTAGATAAGTACTCAGGTTAGAAAGTAAGATTCCAAAATGGCTTGAAGATAGGGGAAAGAAGTTGCTGTTACTTCCAAAAATGATAGAAAGAAGGAAGCCAGGAAGATGGGAAGATCAGTGTTGGATCTACTGTGAAGCTCATAAAACTTATGTTTAGGGCCCCTTCCTTAGATGCAGAAACCATGGTAGCGTAGTGGTTAAGAGCTACAGCTGCTAACCAAAAGGTCAGCAGTTCAAATCCACCAGGCGCTCCTTGGAAACCCTATGGGGCAATTCTGCTCTGTCCTATAGGGTCACTATGAGTCAGAATTGACTCGATGGCAACGGGTTTCCTTAAATGTATAGAGATCATTCCAAGGCTATGAGAGACCCTAGTAATATGGTCACATAGCCATATATTTTTGTAAAATTTGCATAAGATATTTGAACTGAAATTAATTAATTCTGCTGTCTTTTTCTACTGTGACTTCTTTTCTATTACACTTCTTCTCTATGTTGGGTGGTGATGTAGTTGCCCCAGGCATTGTTTAAGGTTAGTTAAGAAAATCTGAGTACAGAATATATTTAGTTTTAGTTTATTGGAATGTATTTTTGTGATTCACACTATCACTTCCCATATATCAATTACTACTATATCTGTTACTACTTCATTCTGGCATAGGAAGAGCTTCCAGGAATACTCCTATTGCTCACTCCATCACCTTGATTTATGTTGTGACTCAGCAAATACGTGTCCAAAGGCCATATCGTGATATGAACATGTCTGAAGTTGCCCAGCAAGTAAAGTATGTGGGTAATGGAACGAAAGCAAAGTTTGTAATGTATGGAACCAGAAGCTAGTCTGGAAAATTTTCCTAATCATAAGATGTGTAAAAATATAATAGAAGGATATCAATATTCTTGCCTGTCAGGAATATACTTAGTAATGTAATCTAGAAATTTATTATATGTTTTTGTGTGAAATAGAATTTTTCAGGTCTCTTGTGCTTGTAGGGCAAAATCTGTAGCATTTCTACAAATAGTGATTATGCCTATAGCAGCCCTCTATGAAAGAAACTTTAGAGAGCATGTATCATTTATCATTGCATAAAAAACTACTCCTAAAACTTCTTGGCTTAAAACAAGATTCGTTTATTCTGTGTTTGGTAATTTGGTCTGGTCTTTTCTAAGATGGCTTATCTTGCTCCACATGGTATTTGTTGGGCTCACACATATGTCTGGAGTCTTAACGGGGTGGCTGGTGCTTTTGCTTCTCTTCACATGGTCTTTCCTCCAGGAGGCAGCCAAGATTTATTGAAGGCCTCTTGAGCCTAGGCTCAGAATTCACACAATGTCGTTTCTGCTGCATTTTATTTGTCAAAGAAAGTCACAAGACCAACCCAGATTCAGGAGTTGGGAAACTGCTGTAAAGAACTTATGGTCATTTTTGCATTCTACCACATAGGATTTCCCAATTTGACAAAGATCCTAAACATTTATATAACAATACCAATAAGAAGGAGTCCCTGAGTGATGCAAATGATTCAGCATTTGACCACTAGCCAAGAGATTCATTGTTCAAAACCACTCAGAGGTATCTCAGAAGATAGGCCTGGCGATCTGCTTCCGAAAGTTCACAGCCTTGAAAACCCTGTGGAGTACTTCTACTCTGCACGTATGGGGGTCGCCATGTGTCGGAATCAACTTGAAGGTAACTAAGAACAACAACAACCAATAATACATTGTAAATCTGAAAGAAACCACTAGAATGTGCTAGAAGTAAGGCTGAATTACCATCCTATTCTCTCTATATATACAATGCTTGTAGAAGATTATTGTCATATGAGGAGACAAAGAGTACGGGGCCAAAATTACATAGAAAAACAATTCCTACATGGTGGGCATGGAGAGAAGGGTCAAGGAAATGTTAATTAAATGTTTATTTAATCCTGATGCTAGCTCCATGCCTGGGAGTTCATGAGGCCTGGGGTTGGATACATTACCACTACTTACCAGTTGAGAGATTTTGGGAAAGTTACCTGTTTCTTCAACAGTCAGCTTCTCTGAGAAAAGGAGTAATACATATTTCTTTGTGTTATTGTGGCTATTAATGTATTAAATCATGTATTAAAGTGCCTAATACTCTGCTGATATCTAGCAGGCAGTGATAACAGTTTTTATTGAGCATGCCTACTGTGTTCCATGTTATGTTCTAGGAAGTGTAGTGGTGAACAAAACAAAACTGACAAAATTCCTGCCCTCAAAAAGGTTACACTCTAGTGAGGAGCTTATATCTAGTGAGAAACTGACATTATGTACCATTAAAGAGCTTATATTATAGAGAAGAGCTTACACTCCTGGCCTCAACAAATTTTAGCTCCCTTTATTCGCATAAAGACATGAATAAAATTATGAGGGAAAATAATTGGAGCAATAGTAGATGGAGATTTTGTACATTTCATACTTAAAAGTGCATATTAATGGATCAAAAAGAGTTTGAGAGGAGATGCTGGGAGTTCACGTATAATGAACTTGCCCAAACTGTAAATGGAGGCTAAATTATCTAGGATTAATCTAATCCAGTTAGTCAGGAAGATTGGATCTCTCTGTGTCACATTTAAAAGAAAGGTTCTTATTGAAGGCAAGCTGTTCCCTTATTTCTTTACTATCCTAGCGAATTAAAATAAAATCTAATTTAGGGAATCTTTTTCTGTCTTAAAAAAAACTCAATAAGTTGAAAAGGCAGCAATAAAAATGCATTCCCTATCTGAACCACAATTATATTGAAAAAAATAAAATATTGAATTTGTATGCATTTTCTTTTTACCATGTACTCTTTCTATAGAAATAACATTACAATATGCATTAAACCATTTAATTTCTTTTTCTCCTAGAGATGAATAAATTATCCTTATGTAGTTGCTGGCTGGAGAGGAAAAAAAAAAATTCTAAAGTTTTTTTTTTTTTTTATTGAAGTTACAATTTTGAGGGAAAGCTCATTTTAAATCTTGTCTATCTTTAAATTTGGCGATTGGGTTTGTGCTTGTGATTAAATAGGGTGTTCCCCAAAACACTAGGAGCACTAGGAAAACAGATCAGCCTTTTGTTTTATTTTTATTTCAGCTATAAAGCCTACTAATGTTCTATGGTTTTAAAAATTATATTTCCTTGGGTTTTACAACATAATTAAAAGTAATGAAGGGCACAGCTACCTTGTCTACACATGTTTGAGAGAAGGTGGAATGTTGGCTTACTGACTGACATGGTATTAAAAAATACTACTTATAATTAGAAAAATGTGTTCTCAAAAGGCTTCTCCCTCAAACAATAGTTAGATGTTTTGCTTATTTCACATACAGTCCAAATCTGATTATGTATTAGAATTGTATTTTTGTTTTCACTTAAAAAAACTTATCCTTTCCATCTTTCTTATCCAGATTATGGCTTAATATTTCAGCTAAGGCATTTTGCAAATTCCCCTTTCTATTATTTTTCCTGCTTTTTTCTTTACAAAGTTTTTTTTCTTTCCTTTATTATCCTTAATTTATTAAGAGCTGTTTCCTCCTTGCTTTGGCCTTTATTTTGAAGATGAGTTTGAGCAAAGATGAACATGTCTTACTACACTTATCAGTTCAGCATTATGATAGGAACTTCTGTAGAACCATCTTTTTATTTTCCCCTTCACCTTAAACCACATAGTTTTTCAGTCATGCAGCATGAGCAAGGCTGTGCAACTTTCTTTGTCTTTGCACTACTCTTCCTCCAAACCACCCATTTCAGCCATGCAAATAGATAGTGTAAATTTCTGGATTCAAATTTCTGCCAGTGAGCCTGTTCAGTTCTCTTGTCTTTAACCTCCTAGTCATTATCACCTTCGTTTTTATTTTTTTTAAAGCAAAAAGAAAGATTTTATTTGGCATATATTCAGTGAGAGGCAAAAGTAGGAAACAGACAAGCTTGCTGCCAGAGCCATGTCCACCTGAGTCTGAGGAATATTACAGAATAGGCAAAAGTAGGAAAATGGTTAAGCGTGCTGCTAGAGCCATGTCTGTCTGAGTCCAAGGAATATTACAGAATCATCAGTATATATTAACATTACCAATGGACAAAGCCATTGAAAGCTTCATCCTTTCAGAGATTGGCTAAAAACTGCTAATTAACTGATTCTATGTTTTGAAATGTCTGTTAATAATCACTGTTCAAGTTTCAGTAAAGACAGGAGGATCTTCATTGGTCTGACAAATCTTACTATTCACTAAATGTTAATAGAAAAAGATAAGAGTGGAAAGTATGTGGGTCTTTTGTACTATTTACGATTTGTTTTATGTGAAAGTTTTCCTAAGAGATGTTTTCTAAGATTGTCCTAGCTATAGTCTTTATACCTCAGGGCCCAGTTGATGTGTCCTTGTGAGTCCTTGTGGGTCCTTGTGAGTACAGCTCCAGCTGGGTCACATTCTTTATACTCAACGACAGGAAATAATGGCTCTAGTATTATTTCCTAAATAATTTCCTCCTTTTGATCAGGGATTGGAGATAGCACATTGATGATAAATACCTGGACTTAGTTGGGGTTCCAGATGGTGGCCATGGCAGGCTCTTTAAACTACAGTTGCTGTTTTTCCACCAGATACTGTGGTTCTTCACCAGGATCTTAAGTAGGAGTGAAGTTCTCATCAATTGCATTACTGAAAAGAGCAGACTCAATGTACGTTAACATTTTAGCCCAAGGTGAGCTTCATTTTTATTTAATTTTTTTTTCCTATAAAGGCAACACTTGCACAAGAGACACAGGCCATTAAAAAAAAAAGATAAATGTCATCAAAATGAAAAACACATTCAAAGATATCTTTAAGAAGATGAAAAGGCAAGTCATACATACCTGACAAAAGACTTGTATCCAGAATACGTGAAGACCTCTTACAACTCAACAATAAGACAAACAACACAGTAAAAAATAGACATAATATTTGATCAGACACTTCACTAAAAAGGCATACAAGTGGCATCATTAGTCATCAGGACAATGTAAATTAAAATCTCAATGAGATATCACTACAAACCCACTTTGTTGCTGTTGTTAGTTGCTGTCCAGTCATCCCTGACTTATGGTGGCCTTATGTATAACAGAACAAAATGTTGCCTGCAGTCTTCATGATTATTAGTATGTTTGAGTCCATTGTTGCAGCCACTATGTCACTCCATCTCATGGAAGATTATTTTCACTGACCTTCTGCTTTACAAAACATGGTGTCATTTTCTAGTGATTGATCTTTCCTAATTGTGTCCAAAGTAAGTAAGCCAAAGTCTCGCCATCCTCTCTTACAAGCAGCATTCAAGCTGTATTTCTTCTAAGACTGATTTGTCTTTTCTTCTGGCAGTTCATGGTAGATTCAGTATTCTTCAGCAACACCACAATTTGAATGTATCAATTATTCTGTCTTCCTTTTTCATTGTCTAGTTTTTGCCTGCATGTGAGGCAATTGAAAAGATCATGGATTGAATATGGTGCACCTTAGTCATCAAAGTGACATCTTTGCTTTTTAAAACTTTGAAGAGGTCTCTTGCAGCAGATTTCACTAATGCAATATAATGTTTGATTTCTTGACTGCTGCTTGCATGGATGTTGATTGTTTATCCAAGCAGAATAAAATCATTGACAACCTCAGTTTCTTCTTCATTTATCATGACAATGTTTATTGGTCCAGTTGTGAGGATTTTTGGTTTTTTTCACATTCATGTGTAATCCGTACTGAAGGTTTTTGACCTTCATCAGTAAGTGCTTTAAGTCATCTTCATTTTCAACAAGCAAGGCTTTGTCATCTGCATATCACATGTTGGTTTTTTTTTTTTTTTTAATCTGTAGGATTTCTCATCCCTTTTTATGTTTTTCTTGTAATTTAATTTTTAAATGATATTTTATTGTGTTTTCAGTGAGAGTTTACACAGCAGATTAGGTTCCCATTTAATGATTTCTACACAAATTATTAGGTGACATTGATTACATTTTTCACAGCGTGTCAACATTCTTATTAATTCCGTTCTGGTTGTCACATGAGTTCCTTTTTTTTCCTTCTAAATTTTATTTTGTTGTTGTTGTTGAGAATATACATAGCAAAACATACACCAATTCAACAGTTTCTACATGTACAATTTAGTGACATTGATTGCATTCTTTGGGTTGTGCAACCATTCTCACCCTCCTTTTCTGTGTTGTTCCTTCCTCATTAATATAAACTCAGTGCCCCCTAAGGTTACTATCTAATCTTCCAAGTTGCTGTTGTCAATTTGATCCCATATAGATAGTTCTTAAAAGAGCAAAATGCTCAAGGAAGACCTTTTTTACTAGTTAAACTACTGTTTGGTTTTAAGACTTCAGGGGATATTTTTGGTTTCAGGTTTAAAGATTATTTCAGGGCAATAGTTTCAGGAGTTCATCCACTGTTCATGGCTCTAGAATGTCTAGAGTCCATAAGAATTTTAAATTCTGTTCTGCATTTCCCCCCTTTTGATAAGTATTCTGCTATGGAATTTTTGATCAAAATGTTCAGTGATGGTAGCCAGGCATCATCCAGTTCTTCTGGTCTCATGGCAAAGTAGGCAGCTGTTCATGGAGGCAATTAGCTGCACATTCCATATCCTCCTCTTCCTGACTCTCCTTCCTTTGTCATTCCAGGCCAATAGAGACCAAGTGTGGTGCCTTGGATGGCCACTTGCAAGCTGTTAAGACCCCAGGTACTACGCAAGGAACTAGGAGGTAGAACAGAGGCACTAAATACTTTAGCAGGCCAATTAACTGGGATGTCCCATGAAACCATGACTTTAAACATCCAAACTGGGGAACCAAATCCCATGAGGTTTTTGGTTGTACATGAGCAGCCTCAGTGGCTTTTTTTGTGTGTGTGTGTGATTGTTGTAAATATGTCTATCATACAACTTTTACAATTCAACTTTTTTACAGGTGTGCAACTATTGACAGCAATTACAACAATCGGCTGTGCAACCCAACTCCTAATCAACACGATATTTCCATCACCATTAAACCCCTCTTTCGCTCTCCCTCCCACCACTGATAACCACTAATAAACTTTGTTCGCTATACATTTGCCTTTTCTTGTCTTTTTACATAAGTGAGGTTATACAGTATTTGTCCTTTTGTGATTGGCTTATTTCACTCAGCATAATGTCTTCAAGCTCTCCATATTGTAGTATGTATCAAGACTTCATTTCTCCTATTGGCTGAGTAGTACCACATTTTGTTTATCCATTCATTTGTTGATAGGTGTTTAGGTTGTTTCCACCTTTTGGCTATTGTGAACAGTGATGCAATGAACATTGGTGTACAAGTCTCTAAGTCTCTTCTTTCAAGTCTTTTGTATATATACCTAGTAGTGGAATTTCTGAGTAATATGGTAGTTCTAGTTTTAGTTTTTTTGAGAAGCTGCCACAGTATTTTCCACAACAGCTGTACCATTTTGCATTGCCACCAGCAATGGATAAGGGTTCCAGTTTCCCCACATTCTTGTCAACATTGGTTGTTTTCTGTTTTGTTTTTGTTTTTTCCTAATCTTATCCATCCTAGTGGGAGTGAAGTGTTTTCTCATTATGGTTTTGATTTGTGCCTCTCTGATGGCTAATGATGATGAGCATCTTTTCATGTGTTTGGTGGTCGTTTGAATGTCCTGTTTGGTGAAATTTCTATTCAAGTCCATTGCCTATTTTATGATTGGGTTATTTGTTTTTTGTTGTTAAGTTGTCGAAGTTTTATATGTATTTTTGGCTATTAGATTCTTGTTGGATATATGGTGTCTGAAGATATTCTTTCAGTCAGTAGTTTGTCTTTTCAATTTTTTTGGTAAACTCATTTGATGAACAAAAGTTTTTAATTCTTTTGAGGCCTCATTATTTATTTATTTTTTATTGTACTTTATATGACGATTTACAAAACAAATTAGCTTCTCATTAAATAGTACACACGATGTTTTGTGACATTGTTTGCCAACCAAACAACATGTCAACACTCTTCCCCTCTCAACCTTGGGTTCCCCACCCCCAGATTTCTTGTCCCCTCCTGCCTTTTCTCCCTTGCCCCTGGGCTGGTATGCCCATCCTGTCTCATCTTGTTTTATGGCTCTGTCTAATCTTTGGCTGAAGGGTAAACCTCAAGAGTGACTTCATTACTGGAGCTAAAAAGGTGTCCAGAGGCCATACTCTTGGGTTTCTCCAGTCTCTGTCAGACCAGTAAGTCTGGTCTTTTTAATTTTTTTTGTGTGTGAGTTAGAATTGTGTTCTACATTTTTCTCCAGCTTTGTCCGGGACCCTGTATTGTGATTCCTGTCAGCGAGTTGGTGGTGGCAGCCAGGCACCGTCTAGTTGTGCTGGACTCAGTCTGGTGGAGGCTGTAGTAGTTGTGGTCCGTTAGCCCTTTGGACTGATTTTTCCCTTGTGCCTTTGGTTTTCTTCATTCTTCCTTGCTCTAGATGGGGTGAGATCAGTGGAGTATCTTAGATGGCTGCTCACAAGCTTTTAGGACCCCAGACGCTACTCACCAAAGTAGCATGTAGAACACTTCCTTTATAAATTATGTGATGCCATTTGAGCTAGATGTCCCTCGAGACCATGGTCCCCAGCCCTTAGCCCAGTAATTTGGTTCCTTAGGGAGTTTGTATGTGTCTATGGAGCATCCATGACCTTGCCTTAGACAAATTGTGCTGGCTTCTCCAGTATTGTGTACTGTCTTACCCTTCACCAAATTTACTACTTATCTATTGTCTATTTAATGTTTTTCCATCCCAACCCCTCCCCTCCTTCGTAACCATCATGAGTTTTTACAGTAGTGGTCTCATACAATATTTGTCCTTTTATGATTGACTGATTTCACTAAGCATAATGCCCACCAGATTCATCAGTGTTGTGAGATGCTTCACAGATTCATAATTGTTCTTTATCATTGCATAGTATTCCACTGTCTGTATGTACCATAATTTGTTTATCCATTCATCTGTTGATGGCCATCTGCATTGTTTCCATCTTTTCACCATTGTGAACTACACTGCAATGAACATGGGTGTGCATAAGTGTATTTGTGTGATGGCTCTTATTTCTCTAGGATATATTCTTAGGAGTGGGATTGCTGGATCATATGGTATTTCTATTTCTAGCTTTAAGGAAGCATGAGTTCCCATTTATTTATTTTGTCTTTTGCTGTTTGTGCTTTTGCTATTATATTAGATAATCCATTGTTGAAAGTTAGGCCTGACAGCATTGCCTCTGCTTGTTCTTCTAATAATTTTATGGTTTTTGTTTGCAAATTTAGGTCCTTAATCCATTTTGAGTTTGTTTTTGTGTATGGTATGAGGCATGGATCCTGTTTCATTCTTCTGCATGTGGAAATCTAGTTTTCCCAGCACCATTTATTGAAGAGACTCTTCTTTCCCCATCAAATGGACTTAGCACTCTTGTCAAAAATCAGTTGATCATAGATGTGTGGGTTTATTTCTGGACTCTCAATTCTATTATATTGGTCTATATGTCTGTTGTTACACCAGTACCAAGCTGTTTTGATTACTGTAGCTGAATAGTATGTTTTAAAATCAGAAAGTGTGAGTCCTCCTACTTTAGTCTTTTCTTTCAGCATTGCTTTAGCTATTTAGGCCCTGTTATCATTCTGTATAAAGTTGAGGAGTAGTTTTTTTATTTCCATAAAAAAGGCTATTGGAATTTTGATTGGGATTTCATTGAATCTATAGATTGCTTTGAGTAGTATTGACATCTTAACAATATTAAGTCTTCCAATCCATGAACATGGCATATCTTTCCATTTATTCAAGCCTTCTTTAATATCTTTCAGAAACCCTGGTGGCATAGTGGTTAAGAGCTATAGCTGTTAACCAAAAGGTCGGCAGTTCGAATCCACCAGGCACTCCTTGGAAACTCTATGGGACAGTTCTACTCTGTCCTATAGGACTGCTATGAGTCGGAATCGACTCAACAGCAACGGGTTTGGTTTGTTTGGTTTTTTAAATCTCTTTCAGCAGTGTTTTTTAGTTTTCATTGTATAAGTCCTTCACATCCCTGGTTAGATTTATTCCTAGGTATTTGATTCTCTGAGATGCTATTGTAAATGGAATTGTTTCTCTAATTTCCCTTTCAGATTTCTCATTGGTGGTGTATAGAAACCTAACTGATTTTTGTTTGTTGACGTTTTACCCTGCAACTTTACTAAATTCCTCTATTAGCTATAGAAGTTTTCCTGTGGACTCTGGCATTTTCTATATATAGGTATCACAGGTAGTTAGTGAGTCTTCCTCCAATCTTTATGCCACATTCTTCTTCACATAGTCCACCTTCTTGGATTATTTGTTCAGCATATGGATTGAATAAGTAAAGTGAATGAATACAACCCCACCACATGCTTTTCCACTTTTGCAGCATGCAGTATCCTCTTGTTCTGTTCCAACATGTGCAGGTTCCACAGGAGCACAATTAAGTGTTCTGGAATTCTTTGTCATGTTACATATAAATTGTTACGATCTACACAGTTGAATGCTTTTCTGTAGTTGATAATACACAGGTAAACATCTTTCTGCTATTCTCTGCTCTTAGCCAAGGTCCATCTGAAAACAGCAATGATATCTCTGTTCCATGTCCTCTTAATCTGGCTTGAACTTCTGGCAGTTCACTGTCAATGTACAGATGCATCCATTTTTGAACTACTTTCAGCAACGTTTTGCTTGCATATGATATTAATGATATTGTTTGATAATTTACACATTCTGTTGGATCACCTTTCTTTGGAATGTGCACAAATATGGTTCTCTTCCAGTTGGTTGGCCAGGTAGCTGTCTTCCAAATTTCTTGACATTAATGTGTAAGTCTTCCAGCATTGCATATGTTTGTTGAAGCATCTCAGTTGGAAGGTGGTCAATTTCTGGAGCCTTGTTTTTTTGCCAATGCCTTCAGTGCAGCTTGAACCTCTCCCTTTAGTACCAGTGGTTCTTGAAGATATGATGCCTCCTGTAAAGGTTGAGTGTTGACCAGTTCGTTTTGGTGCAGTGATTCTCTGTATTCCTTCCATGTTCTTTTAATGCTTCCTGAGTTGTTCAATTTTTTGCCCATAGAAGTCTTTAAGAATGCAACTTGAGGCTGGAATTTTCTCCTCAGTTCTATCAGCTTGAGAAATGCGGATTGAGGTCTTCCCTTCTGGTTTTCTAACTCCAGGTTTTTACACATTTCCTCATAATAATTTACCTTGTCTTTTTGAGTCTCCTTTTGAAATCTTCTGTTCAGATGTAGTTTAAAATTGATCAAACATGCAATCAAGATGTATTGGTAATTACTCATGATTGGCATATGGTAAAATTAGAAACAAACAAAAAAGTAGGATCAGTAGTTGGAAAATACAGCCTTTGTTATAGAAATGATGCCAGAGTTACATAATAGAATTCCTCAAGATCAACAACTTATTCATCTGAAATACTTCAATAACACAATTGATGACTATATACGTGAACCTCACCAGATGTATGATATAGCAATCAATCAACTATGTCTGTGGAAAGAGACAATGGAGAAGCTCAATATCATCAGTCAAGAAAAAGCCAGGGGCCAACTGTGGAACATACCATCAACTGCTTGTGTGCAAGTTCAAGTTGAAGTTGAACAAAATCAAAGCATGTCCACAAGAGCCAAAGTATGGTCTTGAATACATCCTGCCTGAATTCAGAGACTGTCTATCTCAAGAATAGATTTGATGCCCTGAACACTAATGACCAAAGACCAGAAGAGTTGACCAAAGACCAGAAGAGTTGTGGTTGACATCAAGGACATCGTATATGAAAAAAGTGAAAGGTCATTAATCAGACAGTAAAGAAGGAAAAGGCTAAAATGGATGTCAGAAGAGACTCTGAAACTTGTTTTTAAGCACATAGTAGCTAAAGAGAATGGAAGAACATATCTGCTAGAATGGCTAAAATGAAAATGACTGATAATACTAAGTTTTGGTGAGGAGGTGGAGAAACTGGACCTCTCTTACATTGCTGGTGGAAATACAAAGTGGCACAGCCAGTTTGGAAAACAGTTTAGCAATTTCTTGTAAAGTTAAATATATATTTACCATGTTGTTGTTGTTGTTGGGTACCATCCAGTTAATTCCAACTAATAGTGACTCCATGTGACAGAGTAGAACTGCCCTGGTGGTGCAGTGATTAAGCACTTGGCTGCTAACAAAAAGATTAGTGGTTCAAACCCACCCAGCATCTTCACAGAAGAAAGACCTGGTGATCTGCTTCTGTAAAGGTTACAGCGTAGAAAACAACAGGGAACAGTTCTACTCTGTCACATGGGGCCCTGTGAGTCAGAATGGACTCACTGGCACCTACCAACAAAAACAGCAACAATCTTTACTGGAGTAGATCACTAGATCTTTCTTCCTTGTTGATGCTGAGTGGCTTCAAACAGCCAATGGTTTGGTTAACAGCTGAGAGCTTAACCATTGAGCAACCTAGAAATTCCGCTCAGAGATATATACTCAAGAGAAAGAGAAATGCCCTCAAATGCTTCTAGCGGTTTTATTTATAATAGAAAAACAAATAAACAAACAAAAAAACAAATATCCACTACCTGCTGAATGAATAAACAAATTGTGGTACATCCATACAGTGGAATACTACTTGGCAATAGAAAGGAAAGAACTACTGATACACACAACAACGTTATGCTAGGTGAAAGAAGCCAAGCACAAAAAACTTCATACTGTATGATTTCATTTTTTTTTTTTTTAATTGTACTTCAGGTGAAGGCTTACAGAACAAATAGTTTCTCATGAAACAGTAGTACATATATTGTTTTATGACATTGGTTAACAGCCCTCTAACTTTTCAAACTTTTTTTTGGTGAAAATACACATAGCCAAAGATACGCCATTTCAAAAATTTCCACTTGCACAGTTCAGTGACATTGACTACGCTCTTCCAATTGTGCGGCTGTTCTCACTTAAGATGAAGGCTTACAGAACAAAATAGTTTCTCATTTAACAGTTACTACAAATGTTGCCCTATGACACTGGTTAACAATCTCACAACACATCAACAATATCCTTACTCAACCTTGGGTTCCCTATCACCAGCTTCTTTGTCCCCTTCTGCCTTCTGGCCCTTGTCACTGAACTACTGTACCTCATTAGTCACATTTGGTTTTACAGGGCTGTCCACTCCCAGGCTGAACGCTGAGCCTCAGAGATAACTTCACCACTGAGCTAAAAGCGTGTCTGGGGGCCATACTCTCAGGGTTTCTCCAGTCTCCTTTAGGCCAGTAAATCTGGTCTTTTTTTTTGTGAGTTAGAATTATGTTCTACATCCTTCTCCAGCTCTGTCCAGAACCCTCTGTTGTGATCCTGGTCAGAGCAGTCAGTGGTGGTAGCCGGGCACCATCTAGCTCTACTGGACTCAGTCCAGTGGAGGCCTTGGTAGCTGTGGACCATTAGTCCTTTGGACTAATCTTTTCCTTGTATCCTATTATCTTCATTCTCCTTTGCTCCCGAAGGGATGAGACCAGTGGAGTATGTTAGATGGCCGCTCACAGGCTTTTAAGACCACAGACACTATTCACCAAGGCAGAATGTAGAACATTGTCTTTATAAACTGTGTTATGCCAGTTGAGCTAGATGTTCCCTGAGACCATGGTCCCCACAGCCCTCCACCCAGCAATTCAGTCCCTCAGGAAGTTTGGATGTGTCTATGGGGCTTCCATGACCCTTCCTTGTACAATTGTGCTAGTTTCCCCTGAACTGTGTACTGTCTCACCCTTCACCCAAGATAACCACTTATCTATTGCCTATTTAGTATTTCCCCCCCACCCCTCCCATCCCTGGTAACCAACAAAGATTGTTCCATTTTGTGTGTGAACTTTTTCATGGGTTTTTACAATAGAGGTCTCATACAATATTTGTCCTTTTGTGATTGACTTATTTCACTCAGCATAATGTCCTCCAGTTTCATCCATGTTATAAGATGCTTCACAGATTCATTGTTGTTCTTTCTCATTGCACAGTACTCCATTGTGTGTATGTACCATAGTTTGTTTATCCGTTCATCTGTTGAGAGGCATCTAGGTTGTTTCCATCGTTTTGCTATTGTGAACAATGCTGCCATGAACATAGGTGTGCATATGTCTATTCGAGTGACAACCCTTATTTCTCTAGGATATATTCCTAGGAGTGGGATTGCTGGATCGAATGGTATGTCTATTTCTAGCTTTCTGAGGAAGCGCCATATCATTTTCCAAAATGGTTGCATCATTTTGCATTCCCACCAGCAGTGCATAAGAGTTCCGATCTCCCCGCAGCCCCTCCAGCATTTGTTATTTCCAGTGTTTTTTGATTCGTGCCGGTAATACCGGGGTGAGATGGTATCTCACTGTGGTTTTAATTTGCATTTCTCTAATGGCTAGTGATTGCGAGCATTTCCTCATATGTCTGTTGGCCATTTGAATGTCTTCTTTGGTGAAGTGTCTGTTCATTTCCTTTGCCCATTTTTTAATAGGATTATTTGTCTTTTTGTTGTAGAGCTGTTGAATTTTCATGTAGATTATGGAGATTAGACCTTTGTCTGACTTGTACTGTCCAAAAATTTTTTCCCAGTCTGTAGGTTCTCTTTTTACTCTTTTGGTGAAGTCTTTTGAAGAGCATAGGTGTTTGATTTTTAGAAGATCCCAGTTATCTAGCTTATCTGTTGGGGTTTGTGCGTTGATGGTTATGGTTTGTATCCTGTTAATGCTGTGTATTAAGGCCTATAGTGTTGGTCCTATTTTTTCTTCTATGAACTTTAAAATTCTAGGCTTTGTATTCAGGTCTTTGGTCCATTTTGAAGTAGTTTTTGTATACAGCGTGAGGTATGGGTCCTGTTTCATTTTTTTGCAGATGGATATCCAGTTTTGCTAGCACCATTTGTTCAAAAGACTGTCTTTTCCCCATTTGATGGACTTTGGGCCCTTGTCGAAGATCAGGTGACCGTAGGAGGATGGATTTACATCTGGGTTCTCAATTCTGTTCCATTGGTCAATGTATCTGTCATTGTACCAGTACCAGGCTGTTTTGAGTACTGTAGCTGTATAGTAGGTTCTGAAGTCAGGAAGTGTGAGTCCTCCAACTTCATTCTTCTTCTTCAGTAGTGCTTTACTTATTCGGGGCTTCTTCCCTTTCCATAGAAAGTTAATGATTAGTTTTTCCATCTCTTTGAAGAATGTTGTTGGTATTTGGATTGGGATTGCATTGTATTTGTAAATTGCTTTGGGTAGAATTGTCCTTTTCACAATGTTGAGCCTGCCTATCCATGAGCATGGTATGTTTTTCCATTTATGTAGATCCCTTTGGGTTTCTTGCAGTAGTGTTTTGTAGTTTTCATTGTATAGGTCTTTTACATCCCTGGTCAGATTTATTCATAAGTATTTTATCTTTTTAGGGGCTATTGAAAATGGTATTGTTTTCCTGATTTCCTTTTCATCGTTCTCCTTATTGGTGTATAGGAATCCAACGATTTTTGCATGTTTATCTTGTATCCTGCTACTCTGCTGAATCTTTCTATTAGTTCCAGTAGATTTCTCGTGGAGTCTTTAGGGTTTTCTATGTACAGTATCATATCATCTGCAAACAGGGACAGTTTAACTTCTTCATTACCAATTTGGATGCCCTTGATTTCTTTTTCTTGCCTTATTGCTCTAGCTAGAACTTCCAGCACAGTGTTAAATAGGAGTGGTGATAAAGGGCATCCTTGTCTTGTTCCTGTTTTCAAGGGGAGTGTTTTCAGCCTCTCTCCATTATGTATGATTTCATTTTTATGAAGTTTTTAGAAAAGCAAAACTATAGCAACAGAAAGCAGGTCAGAGATCAGATTTGAGTGGGAAAGGGATAGATTGCAGGAGGGCTGTAGGGAACTATTAGGGGAAATGAAAATGTTCTATATTTTCAGCATGGTGATGGTTACACAGCTTTATACATTTGCCAAACTTCATTAAACTGTACCTGTAAGTTAGCTTAATTTTAATCTCTGTAAATTATGCTTCAATAAATCTGTTAAAAATAGGAATACTGATTTTCCATAAGGAATTTAGAAATATAAACAAATATTAAAAATAATAAAAAATCATTTAGCATCATGTAAATATAACTATTATGTTTAGTAACCTTTTGACTTAAGACTAAAATACATAACGAAAAGTACAAAATCATAGTTGTATAACTCAATCAATTTTTACAAAGTGAACACACCCAAATAACTATAATCCAGATCATAAAACAGAACATTACCAGCATCCCAGAAGTATGCCACATGCCTTTTTCTATATAGTAACCCCCCTAGTCAGTAACAACAGATCTTAGTTTTTGACCTTGGCTTAGTCACGTCATATAATAGGGTTTTTGCAATTATAAAAAGAGATAATCTGAGTGGAGTGTTTTCAGCGGTATCTGGCACAGAAGAGATGCTAAACTAATTAGTTCCCCTTCCCGTATATTCATTTTTCTTAATGTAGGAAAATCGTTCATATACAGTAATTTCTTTAGTTGGTATTTTATAATTTTCTACATATGGAGCCTGTACATATTTTATTAGATTTATACATAAGTATTGATCACTCGTCTGTCAGTTTGTCGAACTATGATGGCTTGCATGTTGCTGTGATGGATGCTGGAAGCTATGCTACTGGTATTTCAAATACTAGCAGAATCACCTGTGGTGGACAGGTTTCAGTGGAGCTTCCAGACTAAAACTAGGAAGAAGGACACAGTGACTTCTAAAAAAATTGGCCAGTGAAAACCTTACGAATAGCTGCAGACGTTGTCTGATACACTGCCAGAAGATGAGTCCCTCAGGTTGAAAGGCACTCAAAATACGACTAGGGAAAAGCTGCTTCCTCAAAATAGAGTTGATCTTAATGACGTATATGGACTAAAGTTTTTGGGACCTTCATCTGCTGATGTGGCATGATGCAAAATGAGAGGAAACAGCTCCAAACATACACTAATAATCAGAACATAGAATATGTGAAGTATGAATCTAGGAAAATTGGAAGTCATAAAAAATGAAATATAATGCATAATGATCAATATCCTAGGCATTAGTGAGCTGAAACAGACTGCTATTGGCCATTTTGAATCGGACAATCATATGGTCTACTATGCCAGGAATGACAAATTGAAGAGGAATGACATCTTGCTCATCCTCAAAAAGATTTCAAAATCTATCCTGAAGTACAACGCTGTCAGTGATAGCATAATATCCATACACCTACAAGGAAGATCAGTTAGTACGACTGTCATTCAAATTTACGTACCAACAACTAGTGACAAAGATGAAGGAATTGAAGATTTTTACCAACTTCTGCAGTCTGAAATTGATCAAACATGCAATCAAGATGCACTGATAATTACGATGATTGCAATGCAAAAGTTGGAAATGAATAGGGACCAATAATTGGAAAATATGGCCTTAGTGATAGAAATAATGCTGGAGATCACATGATAGAATTTTACAAGATAAATGACTTCTTCACTGCAAATACCTTTTTTTCAACAACATAAATATGAATACACACATGGACTTTGCCGGATGGAACACACAGGAATCAAATCGACTACATCTGTGGAAAGAGATGATGAAGAAGCTCAATATCGTCAGTCAGAAGGAGGCCAGGGGCTAACTGAGGAACAGACCAGCAATTGCCCACATGTAAGTTCAAGTTGAAGCTGAAGAAAATTAAAACCAGCCCACAAGAGCCAACGTATGACCTTGAGTACATCCCACCTGAATTTAGAGATCATCTTGAGAATAGATTTGAAGATTGAACACTAACGACTGAAGATCAGGCAAGTTGTGGGATGACATCACGGACATCATACATGAAGAAAGCAAAAGGTCATTAAAAAGACATGAAAGAAAGAAAATACAAAAATGGATGTCAGAAGAGACTCTGAAACTTGCTGTTGAACATAGAGTAGCTAAAGAGAAAGGAAGAAATGATGAAGTAAAAGAGTTGAACAGAAGAGTTCAAAAGGCAGTTTGAGAAGACAAAGTATTATAACGAAATGTGCAAGTCTTGGAGTTAGAAAACCAAAATGGAAGAACATGCTTGACATTTCTCAAGCTGAAAGAACTGAAGAAAAAATTCAAGTCTCAAATTGCAATATTGAAGGATTCTACAAGGAAAATATTAAACGATGCAGGATGCATCAAAAGAAGATGGAAGGAATCCTGAGTCACTGTACCAGAAAGAATTGGTTGACATTCATCCATTTCAGGAGGTATGATCAAGAACTGATGGTACTGAAGGAAGAAGTCCAAGCTACACTGAAAGCATTGGTGAAAAAGAAGGCTGCAGAAATTGGCAGAATATCAACTGAGATGTTTCAACAAACAGATGCAGCACTGGAGGTGTGCACTTGTCTATGCCAAGAAATTTGGAAGACAGCTATCTGCCCAATCGATTGGAAGAGATCTGTATTTGTACCCACTCCAAAAAAAGATGATGCAACACAATGCAGAAATTATTGAATAATATCATCAATGTCACATACAAGTAAAATTTTGCTGAAGATAATCCAAAAATGGTTGAAGCAGTACATTGACAGAGAACTACCAGAAATTCAAGCCAAATTCAGAAGAGGGCTGTCATTGTTGATGGCAGATGGATCTTGGCTGAAAGCAGAGAATATGAGAAAGATATTTATTATGTGTTTTATTGACTATGCAAGAGTATTTGACTTGTGGATCGTAACAAATTACGGATAACATTGTGAAGATTGTGAATTCCAGAACACTTAATTGTGCTAATGTGGAACCTGTACATAGACCAAGAGGCAGTTGTTTGGATAGAGCAGGGGAATACTGCATGGTTTAAAATCAAGAAAGGTATACGTCAGCATTGTATCCTTTCACCATGCTTATTCAATCTGTAAACTGAGCAAATATCCCAGAAGTTGGACTGTATAAGAAGAACAGGGCATAAGGATTGGAGGAAGACTCATTAACAAGCTGCAATATGCAGATGACACAACCTTGCTTGCTGAAAGTGAAGAGGACTTGAAGCACTTCGGTATGGATTACACCTCTACATAAAGAAAATAAAAATCCTCACAACTGGACCAATAAGCAACATCATGATAAATGGAGACAAGAATGAAGTTGTCAAGGATTTCATTTTACTTGGATCCACAATCAACACCAATGGAAGCAGCAGTCAAGAAATCAAATGACATATTGCATTGGGCAAATCTGCTGTAAAAGACCTCTTTAAAGTGTTAAAAAGCAAATATGTCACTTTGAGGACTAAGGTGTGCCTGACCCAAGTCATAGTATTTTCAATTGCCTTATACGCATATGAGGGACGCACAATGAATAAAACCGAAGAATTGATGCCTTTGAATTATGGTGTTGGCGAAGAATATTGAATATACTGTGGACTGCCAGAAGAACGAACAAATCTGTCTTGGTGGGAGTATATCCATAATGCTCCTTAGAAGCAAGAATGGTGAGACTGCTACATCTCACATATTTTGGACATGTTATCAGAAGGGACCAGTCCCTGAAGATGGACATCATGCTTGGTAAAGTGAAGGGTCAGCGAAAAGAGGAAGACGGTTGATGAGATGGATTGACACAGTGGCTGCAACAATGGGCTGAAACATAGCAACAATTGTGAGGATGGCAAAGGATAGGGCAGTTTTTTGTTCTGTTGTAAATGGGGGTCATTATGAGTCAGAACCAACTTAACAACACCTAACAACAGCAACTCTTTCGGGGTGCTTTTGTACATGGAATTGTGGCTTTAATTTGAAATTCCAATTGTTCATTGCTGTTCTGTATGAAAGCAATTGGCTTTTATATATTAAGTTTGTATCCTTCGAACTTGCTATAATCACTTATTAGTTCTAGGAGGTTTTATTTTGTTGATTCTTTGAGATTTCCTACGTAGATAACCACGACATCTGTGAACAAAGCCATTCTTGTTTTTTCTTTCTAATATATACACCTTTTATTTCCTTTCCCTATCTTATTGCACTAGCTAGGATCTCCATTGCAATGGTGAATAGGAATGGTGAGTGGAGTCATCCTTGCCTTGTTCCTGATTAGCATTAGGCTAGATGTTCTTCATCAGTGAGGAAGTTCCCTTTTATTCCTAGCTTATTGAAAGTTTTTATCATGAATGGGTGTTGAGATTTGTCGACTACTTTTTCTGCATCAATTATTATGATCATATGATCTTTCTTCTGTAACTTGTTAGCGTGTTGAATTACATTAATTGGTTTTCCAATGTTGAACCAGACTTGCATACCTGGAATAAATCCCACTAGATTATGGTATATAATTATTTTTATACCTTGTTGGATTCTATTTCCTTTCTTGTAGTGTCTTTATGTGATTTTGGTATTAGGATAATGCTTATCCCAATGAATTAAGAAGTGGTCCCTCTGCTTTTGTTTTCTAGAAAAGATTGTAGAGAATTGATATCCTTTCTTTTTTAAGTGTTTGGTAGAATTCACCCTTGCAACCATCTGGGCCTGGTGCTTTCTCTTTTGGAAGGTTATTAATCATTGCTTCAATTTCTTGAATAGATATAAGTCTATTCAGATTGTCTATTTCTTCTTGTGTGAGTTTTGATAGCTTGTATCTTTTAAGGAATTGGTCTATTTCATTCACGTTATGAAATTTGTAAGCATAG
This sequence comes from Dugong dugon, assembly GCA_030035585.1. Classification (NCBI taxonomy): domain Eukaryota; kingdom Metazoa; phylum Chordata; class Mammalia; order Sirenia; family Dugongidae; genus Dugong; species Dugong dugon. The sequence goes on from CM057462.1 coordinate 100,842,430, forward strand.
AGTTGTTCATAATACTCCTTTGTTATTGTTTTAATGTCCATGGGATCAGTAGTGACAATCTCTCTATCATTATAAATATTAGTAAATTGTGTCTTCTCTCTTTTTTTCCTCAGAATCGACTTGACGGCAACGGGGTTTAGAGGTTTATTAGTAGCCCTGGTGGCACAGTTGTTAAAGTGGTTGGCTGCTAACTGAAAGGTCAGTGGTTCAAACCCACCAGCCACTCTGTGAGAGAAAGATGTGGCAGTCTGCTTCTTTAAGGATTTACAGCCTTGGAAACCCTATTGAGCAGTTCTGTTCTGTCCTATAGATTCACTATGAGTTGGAATTGTCTTCACAGCAATGGTTTGGTTTTTTTGAGGTTTATCTATTTTATCGATCTTCTCAAAAAACCAGCTTTTGGTTTCATTATTTTTCTCTATTGTTTTTCTGTTTCCAATTTCATTGATTTCTGCTCTAATTTTCATATTTCTTTTCTTCTGCATGCTTTAAGTCTACATTACTTTTCTTTGTCTAGTTTCCTAAAGTGAAAGCTTAGATTATCAGTTAAGATCTTTTTTCTTTTCTAATATATATATTTAATGCTATACATTTCCCTCTAAGCACTGTTTTTGCTGCATCTCATACATTTTGATAAATTGTATTTTCATTTTCATTTAAACATTTTTTTAAATTCCTCTTGAGACTTCTTTAAATCATGTGTTATTAAAAGTGTGTTGTTTTATCACCAAATATTTTGGCAATTTCCAGCTATTTTTCTGTTAATGATTTCTAGTTTAATACCACTGTGGTCTGAGAGCATATTCTTTTAAATTTATTAAGGTGTGTTTTGTTGCCTACGGCATGGTCTGTTTTGTTGAATGTTCCGTGTGAGCTTGAAAAGAACGTGTGTTCTGCTATTGTTGGATGAAGTAGTCTATAAATGTTAATTAGATCAAGTTGATTGATGGTGCTGTTCAGGTCAAGTATATCCTTACTGATTTTCTGCCTGCTTGATCTATTAATTGATGAAAGACTGGCATTAATGTCTACAGCTCTAATAGTGGATTTGTCTATTTCTTTTTGCAATTTTATCAGTTTTTGTCTCATGTATTTTCATCCTCTGCTGTTAGGTACATACACATTAAGGATTGTTGTGTCTTTTTGGAGAATTGACTTCCTTTATCATTATGTAATACTTTATCCCTAATAATTTTCCTTCCTTTGAAATCTGCTTTGTCTGAAATTAATAAAGCTATTCCTTCCAGCTTTCTTTTGATTTAGTGTTATGGATTGAATTGTGCACCCGCCCCCAACTATATGTTGAAATCCTAACCCCTATACCTGGCTGCGTAGTGGTTGAAGAGTTCAGCTGTTAACCAAAAGGTTGGCAGTTCAAATCCACCATCCGCTCCTTGGAAACCCTATGGGGGCAGTTCTACTCTGTCCTATAGGGTTGCTATGAGTTGGAATCGACTCAGCGGCAACGGGTTATACCTGTGTATGTAATCTCATTTGGGAATAGGGTTTTCTTTGCTATGTTAATGAGGCTAGTGTAGAGTGTGTCTTAAACCTAATCACTTCTGAGTCATAAAAAGAACACCTTTGACACCAGAGCAAGAACAGATGGGGAAAGACAAACACTATTTAATGCCCATAGAGGCAGATGAATCTACAAGCCCAGGAGCTCCAAGGATTGCCAGCTACTAGAAGCTGAAATAGACAAGGACCTCTTTCTATAGCCACATCCTGATTTCTGACTTTGAGGCTTCTGAACTGTGAGAAAATAAAATTCTTATGGTGGGTGCACTAGGAAACTAAAGCAATCAGCATGGTATATCTTTCTTCATCCCTTTATTTTAATCTCCCCGTGGGTTGCTTGTAGACAACACATATAATGAGTCTTGTTTTGAATCCACCAGCTGCTCCTTGTAAACCTTATAGGGTGGTTCTACTCTGTCCTATAGGGTCGGTTCTACTCTGTCCTATGACTCAGAATCAACTCAACAGCAACAGGTTTGTTTGTTTGTTTGTTTTTATCTATTCTGATAATCTCTGTCTTTTAATTAGTGTATATACAATATTTGCATTTACAGTGATTATTGATATAGGAGATTAATAGCTACCATGTTTATTAACTGTTTTCTATGCATTGCACTTGTTCTTTGTTTCTTTCCCTCTTTTTCTGCTTTCTCTGGTTTTAATTAAGCATTTTTTCTTCTTATTTTTTTTATTGTACTTCAGGTGAAGGCTTACAGAACAGATAGTTTCTCATGAAACAGAAATACACATGTTATTTTATGACATTGGTTAACAACCCAACAACATATCAACCCTCTAAATTCTCAACCTTTTTTTTTGGTGAAGATACACATAGCCAAAGACACACCATTTCAAAAATTTCTACATGCACAGTTCAGTGACATTGACTACGCTCTTTCAATTGTGCTGTTTTTCTCACTTAAGATAAAGGCTTACAGAACAAAATAGTTTCTCATTTAACAGTTACTACAAATGTTGCCCTATGACAATAGTTAACAATCTCACAACACATCAACAATATCCTTACTCAACCTTGGGTTCCCTATCACCAGCTTCCTTGTCCTCTTCTCCTTTCTGGCCCTTGTCACTGGACTCCTATACCTCGTTAGTCTCATTTGGTTTTATGGGGCTGTCCACTCCCAGGCTGAACAGTGAACCTCGGAGGTAACTTCACCACTGAGCTAAAAGGATGTCTGGGGGCCATACTTTCAGGGTTTCTCCAGTCTCCTTTAGGCCAGTAAGTCTGGTCTTTTTTCTGTGAGTTAGAATTATGCTCTACATCCTTCTCCAGCTCTGTCCAGAACCCTCTGTTGTGATCCTGGTCACAGGAGTCAGTGGTGGTAGCCGGGCACCATCTAGCTGTACTGGACTCACTCCGGTGGAGGCCTTGGTAGCTGTGGACAATTAGTCCTTCAGACTAATCTTTTCCTTGTATCTTGTTCTCTTCATTCTCCCTTGCTCCCGAAGGGATGAGACTAGTGGAGTATCTTAGATAGCCGCTTACAGGCTTCTAAGACCCCAGACACTACTCACCAAGGCAGAATGTAGAGCAGTGCCTTTATAAGCTGTGTCATGCAAATTGAGCTAGATGTTCCCAGAGACCCTGGTCCCCAGAGCCCTCCGCCTAGCAATTCAGTCCCTCAGGGAGTTTGGATGTGTCTATGGGGCTTCCATGACCCTTCCTTGTACAATTGTGCTAGTTTCTCCTGTATTGTGTACTGTCTCACCCTTCACCCAAGATACCACTTATCTGTTATCTATTTAGTATTCCCCCCCAACCCTCCCATCCCTGGTAACCAACAAAGATTGTTACATTTTGTGTGTGAACTTTTTCATGGGTTTTTACAGTAGAGGTCTCATACAATATTTGTCCTTTTGTGATTGACTTATTTCACTCAGCATAATGTCCTCCAGTTTCATCCATGTTATAAGATGCTTCACAGATTCATTGTTGTTCTTTCTCATTGCATAGTACTCCATTGTGTGTATGTATGATAGTTTGTTTATCCATTCATCTGTTGAGGGGCATCTAGGTTGTTTCCGTTGTTTTGCTATTGTGAACAATGCTGCCATGAACATAGGTGTGCATATGTCTATTTGAGTGATGACTCTTATTTCTCTAGGGTATATTCCTAGGAGTGGGATTGCTGCATCGAATGGTATGTCTATTTCTAGCTTTCTGAGAAAGTGCCATATCATCTTCCAAAATGGTTGTATCATTTTGCATTCCCACCAGCAGTGCATAAGTGTTCCGATCTCCACACAGCCCCTCCAACATTTGTTATTTCCAGTGTTTTTGATTCGTGCCAGTACTGCCAGGTGAGATGGTATCTCACTGTGGTTTTAATTTGCATTTCTCTAATGGCTCGTAATCGCAAGCATTTCCTCATATGTCTGTTGGCTATTTGAATGTCTTGTTTGGTGAAGTGTCTGTTCATTTCCTTTGCCCAGTTTTTGATAGGATTATTTGTCTTTTTGTTGTAGAGGTGTTGGATTTTCTTGTAGATTATGGAGATTAGACCTTTGTCTGACTTGTGCTGTCCAAAAATTTTTTCCCAGTCTCTAGGTTCTCTTTTTACTCTTTTGGTGAAATCTTTTGAAGAGCATAGGTGTTTGATTTTTAGAAGATCCCAGTTATCTAGCTTATCTGTTGGGTGTTGTGCGTTGATGGTTATGGTTTGTATCCTGTTAATGCCATGTATTAAGGCCTGAAGTGTTGTTCCTATTTTTTCTTCTATGAACTTTATAGTTTTAGGCTTTATATTCAGGTCTTTGATCCATTTTGAAGTAGTTTTTGTATACAGCGTGAGGTATGGGTCCTGTTTCATTTTTTTGCAGATGGATATCCAGTTTTGCCAGCACCATTTGTTCAAAAGACTGTCTTTTCCCCATTTGATGGACTTTGGGCCCTTGTCGAAGATCAGGTGACCGTAGGAGGATGGATTTACATCTGGGTTCTCAATTCTGTTCCATTGGTCAATGTATCTGTCATTGTACCAGTACCAGGCTGTTTTGAGTACTGTAGCTGTATAGTAGGTTCTGAAGTCAGGAAGTGTGAGTCCTCCAACTTCATTCTTCTTCTTCAGTAGTGCTTTACTTATTCGGGGCTTCTTCCCTTTCCATAGAAAGTTAATGATTAGTTTTTCCATCTCTTTGAAGAATGTTGTTGGTATTTGGATTGGGATTGCATTGTATTTGTAAATTGCTTTGGGTAGAATTGTCCTTTTCACAATGTTGAGCCTGCCTATCCATGAGCATGGTATGTTTTTCCATTTATGTAGATCCCTTTGGGTTTCTTGCAGTAGTGTTTTGTAGTTTTCATTGTATAGGTCTTTTACATCCCTGGTCAGATTTATTCGTAAGTATTTTATCTTTTTAGGGGCTATTGAAAATGGTATTGTTTTCCTGATTTCCTTTTCATCGTTCTCCTTATTGGTGTATAGGAATCCAATGATTTTTGCATGTTTATCTTGTATCCTGCTACTCTGCTGAATCTTTCTATTAGTTCCAGTAGATTTCTCGTGGAGTCTTTAGGGTTTTCTATGTACAGTATCATATCATCTGCAAACAGGGACAGTTTAACTTCTTCATTACCAATTTGGATGCCCTTGATTTCTTTTTCTTGCCTTATTGCTCTAGCTAGAACTTCCAGCACAGTGTTAAATAGGAGTGGTGATAAAGGGCATCCTTGTCTTGTTCCTGTTTTCAAGGGGAATATTTTCCGCCTCTCTCCATTAAGAATGATGTTGGCCGTTGGTTTTGCATAGATGCCCTTTATTATGTTGAGAAATTTCCCTTCTATACCTATTTGATTGAGAGTTTTTATCAGGAATGGGTGTTGGACTTTGTCAAATGCCTTTTCTGCATCAGTTGAGACAATCAGGTGATTCTTTTCTTTCCTTTATTTATGTGGTGGATTACGTTGATTGATTTTCTAATGTTGAACCATCCTTGCATACCTGGTCGTACTTGGTCGTGGTGTATTATTTTTTTGATATGTTGCTGAATTCTATTGGCTAGAATCTTGTTAAGAATTTTTGCATCTATATTCATGAGAGATATTGGTTTGTAATTTTCTTTTATTATGATGTTTTTGCCTGGTTTTGGTATCAGCGTTATGCTGGCTTCATAGAATGAATTTGGAAGTGTTGCTTCCTCTTCTATGCTCTGAAATAACTTGAGTAGTACGGGTGCAAGCTTTTCTGTAAATGTTTTGTAGAATTCTCCAGTGAAGCCATCTGGGCCAGGGTTTTTTTTGGTTGGGAGTTTTTTTTTATTACCTTTTCAATCTCTTCTCTTGTTATGGGTCTGTTCAGATTTTCAACATCACTTTGTTGTAGTTTGGGTAGGCCGTGTGTTTCTAGAAATTTATCCATTTCCTCTAGGTTTTCAAATTTGTTGGAGTATAGTTTTTCATAATATTCTGTTATAATCCTTTTATTTCAGTTGGGTCTGTTGTAATGTCCCCCATTTCATTTCTTATTTGGGTTATTTGTGTCGTCTCCTATTTTTCTTTTGTCACTCTGGCCAGTGATTTGTCAATTCTGTTGATTCTTTCAAAGAACCAACATTTGGTTTTGTTGATCCTTTCTATTGTTTTTCTGTTCTCTATTTCATTTATTTCTGCTCTGATCTTTATTGTTTCCTTTCTTTCGGTGGTTGTGGGCTTTTTTTGCTGTTCTCTTTCTATTTTTTGTGTTCTGTAGTTAATGTTTTGGTTTTGTCCCTTTCTTCTTTTTTGATATGTGCATCTATTGCTATAAATTGTCCTCTGAGGACTGCCTTTGCTGTGTCCCAAAGGTTTTGGTGTGATGTGTTTTCATTCTCATTTGATTCTAGGAATTTTTTGATTCCATCTCTGATTTCTTCTATTACCCACTGATGTGTAAGCAGGGTATTATTCAGTTTCCATGTAGTTGATTTTTTTTCCCTTGCTCTTCCTGTTGTTAATTTCTACCTTGGTGGCATTGTGGTCAGAGAAGATACTTTGTATTATCTCAACATTTTGGATCTTGTTGAGGATTGCTCTGTGGTCTAATGTAGTCTATTCTGGACAACGTTCCATGTGCATTGGAAAAGAATGCGTACTTAGCAGCGGTTGGATGGAGTGTTCTATATATGTCTGTGAGGTCAAGTTGACTGATTGTGCCCTTTAGGTCTTCTGTATCTTTCCTGAGTTTCTTCATAGTTGTTCTGTCCTTTACTGAGAGTGGTGTGTTGAAGTCTCCTATTATTATTTCGGAACTTTAAATTTCTCTTTTCAGCATTGTTAGAGTTTGTTTTATGTATTTTGGAGCCCTGTCATTGGGTGCGTAGATGTTTATTATGGTTATGTCTTCTTGATGGATCATCCCCTTAATCATTATATAGTGTCCTTCTTTGTCTTTTATGGTGGATTTTGTTTTAAGGTCTATTTTATCTGAGATTAGAATTGCCACTCCTGTTCTTTTTTGGTAGTTGTTAGCTTGATATATTTTTTTCCAACATTTGACTTTTAATAAATTCACATCTTTGTTTCTAAGGTATGTCTCCTGTAGACAGCATATTGATGGATCCTGTTTTCTTATCCGTTCTGTCACTCTCCGTCTCTTTATGGGTGCCTTGAGTCCATTTACGTTCAGTGCAATTATTGATAGATGTGGGTTTGTTGCTGTCATTTTGTAGTGCTTTTTTTGTGGTGCTGACGTTTTCTTTGTTCTTCTTACTCTCTTGTACTGAGTTACTTTTGTTTGTGGATTTTTTTTCATTTCTTTTGTTTTTGTAGGTTTTGTGTTTGCTGAGACTTTATGTTTTTCCTCTTTTTTTTATGAGTATGTTTGTTAACTTTCTTTGTGGTTACCATAAATTTTACCCTTATCTTTCTAAGTTTGAAGCAGTCTAGCGTTACTTGGTATCGCCCTGCCTTCCTCTCCATTAGCAGATTCTATACCTATGCCGTTTATTCCCTCTTTTATTGTTTTGTTGTTGTTGTCATTTACTGATTAACTGCTCTGATTCCCTGTTGTATTTCTTTTGGTTTTGCATAGTCCTCGAGAGTTCATTTCCTAGATTGGTATCTCGCTGGTACAAGTGTGCGTGCTAGCTTCTGCCTGTGAGCTGAAGCTTTTCGTCCTCAGATCGAAGAACTCCCTTTCATAATTCTTGTAAGTTTGATTTGACTTTTACATATTCCCTTAATTTCTGTTTATCTGGAAATGACCGAATTTCACCATCAAATCTGAATGAGAGTTTTGCAGGATATATTATTCTTGGCTGGCAGTTTTTTTCTTTCAACATTTTATATATGTCATCCCATTGCCTTCTTGCCTGCATGGTTTCTGCCAAATAATCTGAGCTTAGTCTTATTGTTTCTCCTCTGTATGTGACTTCTTGTTTTTCACGAGCTGCTCTCAGGATTCTTTGTTGTCTTTGGTTTTGGGGAGTGTGAATATGGTATGTCTTGTTGATTTTCTTTTGGGGTCTCTTCTATATGGGGTTCGTTGAGCTTCTTGGATGGCCAGCTTTTCATCTTTCATGATATTGGGGAAGTTTTCTGTTAGCAGTTCCTCAATGATCCTGTCTGTGTTTTCTGTTATCTCCCCCTTTTCTGGAATTACAATCACTTGCAGATTTTTGCTTTTGATTGTGTCCCACATAACTTTCAGGATCTCTTCATTTTTGTTTGTTCTTTTTTCTGATTTTTCCTGAAACAGAGTTGTATTCAAGTGTTTGTCTTCAATTCCACTGATCCTGTGTTCCATCATTTCAAATGTGCTTCTCAGCCCTTCTATGACATCGTCCATTTCTGAAATCCTGTTGTTTATCTTCTGGATTTCTAATTGTTGTCTTTGTATAATTTCTAGTTGTGAATTTATTTTGGAATTTTGTTCCTGCATTATTTTCCTGAATTCTTCCAATTTTTTGTCTGTATTTTCCATGAATTTGTCTATTTTTTCCTCATGTTTGTCAGCGTTTTGCCTCAGTTCTTGGAAAATTCTGAGTATTAGAAATTTGAATTCCCTATCTGGTAGTTCTAGTGCATTTTCTTCCAGAGGAGAGTCATCTGATGTTTTATTTTGGACGCCTACTGGAACCATCCTGTCCTGTTTTTGTAAATGTTTTGTTAGTGTCTGCTGTCTTTCTGGCATTCAGTAGTTATTTTTTTCGTTTATTGATTGTAGATTTGTTTGTTTTGTCCCTTTTTAAAAAAAAAATTGACTATGTCTGAGCAGGCAGATTGTGTGTTCTTTGTTGTTTGCTTGTCTGTGGGCACAATACTTTCGCCTCCTTCTTCAACTGGCAGGGTCAGTCACTCAGATATGGTACATCAGGGCAGGTCCAGCTGAAGAGGAGTAACGGGGACGGGTTGTTTGTGGCACTTACTACAGTCACGAGAGCGGGTCAGTAATCAGTGCAGGGCAGGTTCCAGTAGCCTGTGCCTGTGCTGCTTGGTGCTGTGATGTCAAGCGCACAGTGCAGGTAGGCAGGATGTAGCAGGGAGTTTGTTATGTGTGGAGCTAAGATGGATATGGGAGAGAGGAGAGAGGAACAGGAGCGAAAAACATACAAACAAAAAAGAATGCTAGACGAGCTTGCTGTTAGAGTGGAGAGATGAGAGACTATGAAATGGAGAAAAATAGAAAGGGGAGGAGGAAGAAAAGAAAAGAATGAATAAATAAGAATCAGAAAGGTTAAAGAACCACAAAGTTCCTAGGGATCCCACCGGTGCAGTTATGAGGTCTGGGGAAGTTGCTCTCAGGTATTGCAGTACAGCCTGGCTAGAAGTGTAGAGGTATACAATGCCAGGTATTCAGGGAACAGAAAGAGAAAGAAGATATAGAGAGATGAGAAACTGAGTAATGAAGAAAGACAAAAAGGGAAAAAGAAAACGAAACAAATTAAAAAAAAAAAAAAAGAAAGAATGGCCACCAAAGAAACAGAAAAAAAAACCCAAAAAACAAAAAACCAACGTAAAAAGAAATTCTCTCAGGGATCCCTCTGCACGTCTGTGGAAGCCGAAGGGGAGTCCCTGCCACGCAGCTCAGCCTGGCCATAAAGGGCTCCCAGCTCATGAAAAGGAAAAGAAAACAAACAAACAAACAAAAGCCCTGGGATCCCACCAGCACGGCAGCCCAAACCGGGAAGTAGCTCCACACTTGAACGGAGCTCCGCAACCCCTCAGGAAGAAGCAAAGATGGCACACGGAGCCAGGTACTTGAGCGAAGGGGTGTGGGAGGTTGCGAGAGGCAAGTAAGAAATCAAAAGAAGCAGGAAAAAAAAAAAAAAAGCAACACTAGCAGCCAACAAATGGCACTCAGAGAGCCAGCTAGTGAGGGCTGGTGTTTCTGGACAAGAGACTGTGTCCGTGGGAAGCAGAGGGGGCCGAGCGTGGGTGAAGAAAGGTAGAGAGTGGGAAAGCATATATCACAAATTACCGGAGCTCTGCAGCCCCTCAGGAAGAAGCAAAGATGGCGCACGGAGCGAGGTACTCGAGCGAAAGGAGGGGGAGGTGGGGAGAGGCAAGGAAGAAATAAAAAGGAGCGGTAAAAAAGCAACGCCAGCAGCCAACAAATGGCACCCAGAGAGCCACCCGTTCAGGTGTGTGGAATCCAAGCTGCCACTGTTTCCCGGTTAAGAGACTGTGGCCATGGGAAGCAGAGGAGGCCGAGTCAGGGTGAAGAAGAGTGGGGGGTGGGAAAGCATATATCGCCAATTACTGGTTGTTTTGTCTCTTGCTGGAAGCTCCATGAGGTTGCTTTCTCGTACCCCCTGTTTGCTGGTCTCCGATAGGAGTCCAAGATGGCGGGTCCATGCTGCTTTAGCCAGTGGGGGACCTCTGCATGAATCTCTCCTCACTCTCTGTTCTCTGTCAGTTTTCTCACTCCGTTTGGTGCTTGGCTGTGTTCTTTTATCTCTTCATTTGATGTTTTAGGGTTTCCAGATTGTTGTATTCACTGTTCGGCTTAGTTTTTCGGATCTTTGCTGTGGAGGGACGGCATGGTGCTTCTGCCTAGAACGCCTTTTTGCCGGAACTCTAAGTAAGCATTTTAAAGGCTTCAACTTTTTTTCTCTCTTCAAATATCAATTATATTTCCTTTTAAGTTATTTTTAGTGCCTGTTTTAGAGTTTGCAATATACATTTGCAACTAATCTGAGTTTAGTTTCAGATAACACAATACTACTTTATGGGTAGTGTAGATAACTTAAAACAGAGTGTTCCCAATTCCTCCTTAACATTCCTTGTAACATTGCTGTCAATCATTTCACTTATCCATATGCTATAATCACCAAATACATTGTTACTATTATTTGAACAAACAGTTATCTATTAGGTCAATTAAGAATAAGAAAAATGAAAAGATTTTATTTTACCTTTATTTATTTCTTCTCTGATCTTCTTCCTTTTTTGGGTAGATCTGAGGTTCAGAAATATCATTTTCCTTCTTTCTGAATATCTTCTTTCAATATGGAGTACGCACTTGGCCAAAGATCTTGCTTATGCAACAAGAACTCACTTCTGAATACTCACTCCAGTACATTTACCCAGTCTCAATCAGTTCTCCACCCTCAAAGACTTGTCTGTTTAAGCCTAAACCTCAAAAGTCTCTCCATATATTCTCATCTGACTTCTCCGTTTTGAGAACTACTAAGGCTCTAGTAAGGTTGTTTTGTCCCTTACTTCAGTAGGTTTAATCAGCTTGCTTTGCTTGATCAATAGGTTATTTGTTGGACTTGGATACCTTGTAGTGTTAGAATTTCTGAGGCAAGTACATTGATTAGGCCCCACTGTAATCCTTAAAATGCTGAATTCTCTAAAACAAATGGGATAGACAATACAGGAAAATTTTTTCTTTGGGTTTCATTATGTACTTATACCTAGCTCATATCCTTATTTCACCAAACCATTAATTCTGTGAATTAATGGGCACTATTCTATGAATTAGGAATACTCTTATCTCAATGTTACAGGTGGGGAACTTGGGACAGAGGTTAATTGACTTGCTCAAGGTCACTAGGTGAATCACAGCCTGGCTGGGATACAGCCCAGGTCTCTTGACTCTCAGCTGCATCCTTCTGCTATGCTATCAGTAAGCTATTGACCTCATTTCCTTCTTAGCTGGCAGAGTTCTGCCCTGTGTGCTAATGTCATTTCTACAGGTCATACCTGAATTACTTTTCTGCCTGGTCAACTTTGCAGTGTTGCAGTATTTTCAGAGCATGGCAAAACATGCTGTAAAATAATCTTTAAAAAAAAATGACATAAGATATGGAGGTAGGAGAATTATTAAAGTATACTAAGTCATATAATGTATAACTTCACAGTAATAGGAAAAATTCAAATAGGTTTCAAAATTGGAGCTTTTTTTATAGCTGACAGCTATAGCCAACCACACAGTTTACAACTCAAAAGGAAAATGGGTAAACTAAAGTTATTTCACAGCACTTGATTTAGGCAGCCATTCTTGAATTACAACTTTCTATCCTGCTCCATCCTGACAATGCATCTCCAAAAATGTCCTGAATTGCAATGATTTGTCTTTCAATGGATTCCACTTTCTTTTGTTTGAGTTCTTCTTTCTGCATCCATTAGAATCATATTTACTATGAAACTGCCTTTATAATTTGTATTTTTGTAGACAAGGTTATGGCCAAGTAGATCAAGTAGAATGTTATTAAGGTCTACTGAGGGCTTGATGATTCCTACTCACCTCAGAGAGTACAAAGAGGTAGTAAATGTCTTACTTTTAAGAAGTTTCTGAAGCTTTATGAGGGGCTTTTAGAAAGAAATTTTAGGGATCTAAAAGTGGTATTAGTCACAAAAGAGAAGCTTCTAAGAATCCTAGGTAACTGTTCCCCAGCTAAAACAACCACACGGTGGCCTTTTTTAAGCATAGAACTTCTGAAATCTCAGAAGTTTGACACCTAATGTTTTAAAGGGGAACACCAATTTTTCCCCAGTCTCTTTGCTTATCACTTTATGAAAAACTTCCGTTTTGAAAAGTTTCAACTGCTTATTTAGAGGAGATAAATAAAATTCTTAGACTGTATACTTGTGAATCAGAGATAAACTCTGGATAAAGGGATTTGGAAGAGTCTTAAGAAGGGAGGATCAGAAAGAATTGACCTTGAAAATAAATCCACAGGAAGGATAGAAATATTAGGCATCAAGTAAGGAAAAATAAACAAAGACCTCTCAGTGTCTGATTTCAGCTAGTGAGACAAGGAAGAAACACCTGCATGCCTTGTAGGGATATAAGGATGATGAATAAATAGTTCCTGGCTGGCTGTAGCTCACTGGGGAAAAGAATTAAATACATGAGCAACCACAAGAACAGTTAACTGTTAAAACAGGATTCAGTCGAGGTATGGAGGATATCCTAGAGGAGACAATATCTGCATATTTTGAACATTAATTTGGTATTTAAAAGGTTAAAGATCTCAGAAAGGGAGGCTAGACTCTTTCCTTCCATCTTATTTATTTATTTATTTATTTATTAAAGTAGAAGAAGAGGTTTTATTTATGTTGATAATACATATGAAAGAAGTTTTAGTGAAGTTTTTTTTTGCCGTTTCAACATTTTTACATGTACAATTCAGTGATACTAGTCATGTTCATCTTGTTCAACCATCACTACTATCTGTTTCCAAAATTTTCCATCTTACTTATTTTTATTTTCTCTTTTTTTAATTGAGAAGCAGTATAATATAATGGCTAAGAGCCTGGACTCTGGAACCATCCCACTTGGATTCAGTCTTTGCTCTGCCATTTATTAGATGTGTAACTGAAACGAAGTTCCTTGATTTCTCTGTATCTAGGCTTCCTTGTGTGTGAAATGGGATGTTAATAACTATCTCATTGGGTGGGTGTGACCTTTAAATGGATGATACATGCATTATACTTAGTGCCTGGCACATAGTAAACACCAGTAACCGTTATGTATAAAGGATAGTAATCATTTCTGGTATAAAATTGCACAATATGGTAATTATACAATGTATATTATGTATACAATTACCATATTGTGCAGCTTGTATTCTGTGGAGTTGTATCCCAGTTTTCATCAAATGTCATAGTCATAAGGTATTCATGTTTAATAATTCTAAATGTTTTGTCCTTCATGTTTTTTAACAGCACATATATAAAAAGCAAGGATAAAATTATGTTACAGGACATATAAAATATAAAGATGTAATTAGTGATAATAACAACAAAGGGTGTGGAGAGGAATGCTGTAGATATAGAATTTCTTGTATGTTACTGAAGTTAAGCTGGTACCAACTTACCCTAGAAAGTTATAAATACAAGCTGTTAAATGTAATATTCATGGTAACCACTAAGAAAATATATAATAAAACATGCACAAAAGGAAAGGCGAAGGGAACCAAGAAGGCTCACTTCAATAAACCAACAAAGCACAAAAACAAGCAATAGTAAAGGACAAAAACAAAGAAAGCTTAAGACACACAACAAAACAAATAACAAATGGCAGAAGTAAGTCACTTCTTATCAATAATTAGAGTCAATTGAATGGACTTAATGCTCCAATCAAAAGGCAGAGAGTGGCAGAATGGATTAAAAAAAATTGATCCAACTGTACGCTGTTTACAAGAGACACCCTTAAATCCAAGGATACAAATAGGTTAAAAGTGAAAGGATGGGAAAAAATATTCCTTGTAAATAATAACCAAAAGAGATCTGGGGTGGCAATCTTAATATCAGACAAAGTAGACTTTAAGACAAAATCTGTTAGAAGAGATAAAGATAGACATTATATCATGATAAAAGGGTTATTTAATCAAGAAGATTTAACAATCATAAAAATATATGCACCCACTGTTGGTGCACCTAAATGTATAAAGCAAACACTGATGGAATTGAAGAAATAGACAGTACTATAATAATAGTTGGAGACTTCAATACACCACTTTCACTATTGGACAGAACATGTAGAAAGAAGATCAAGAAGGAAACAGAGGACTTGAATGACACTATAAATCAACTAGACATAACATATATGTAATATATATATATACATATACAGAGTACTTCACCCCCAAAACAGCACAATACATTCTACTCCAGTGCACATGGATCATTCTCCAGGATAAACTACATGTTAGGTCACAAAGCAAGTCCTGATAAATTTAAAAAGATTGAAACTGTACAAAGTATTTTCTCTGACTACAACACAGTGAAGCTAAAAATCAATAACAGAAGAAAACCTGGAAAATACACAAGCACATGGAAATTAAACATCACACTATTAAACTACCAATGGATCAAGGAAGAAATCAAAAAAGAAATCACAAATTTCCTAGAATCAAATGAAAACGAAAGCACAGCATACCAAAACTTATGGAATACAGCAGGGCAGTACTCAGAGGGAAACCTATACCAACAAATGCCTACATGAAGAAAGAAGAAAGATCTCAAGTCAACAACCTAACTCAAAAACTCCAGGAACTAGAAAGAGAAGAGCTAACTAAGCGTAAAGCTGCTGGAGGAAAGGAAATAACAAAGATCAGAGGAGAAATAAATAAAATTGAAAACAAAAAACAATAGAGAGAATCAATAAAAACAGAAGTTGGTTCTTTGAAAAGATCAATAAAATTGACAAACCTTTATCTAGATTGACAAAGCAGAGAAAAGATGCAGGTAACCAAAATAAAAAATGGAAGAAGGGACATTACAACTGATCAGATAGAAATAAAGAGAATTATGACAATATTATGAACAACTGTATGGCAACACACTGGATAATCTAGATGAAATGGACAAATTATTAGAAGCACACAAGCTACCCAAACTGACTCAAGAGTAGATAGAAAGTGTCAGCAGACACATAACAAGTGAAGGGATCAAATCAGTGATCAAAAATCTCCTAACAAAAAAAAAGTCCTGGTCCAGATGGCTTCACTGGGGAATTCTACCAAACATTTGGAGGATTGACAACAGTGCTGTTTAAACAGTTCCAAAAGAGAGAAGGGAGGAATACTCCCTTATTCATTCTATGAATCAATCATAACCTTGATACCCAAACCAGACAAAGACACCACAAGAAAAGAAAATTATAGGCTAATAGGTCTTATGAATATAGATGCAAAAATCCTCAACAAAATCCTAGTGAACAGAATCTAATAGCATATTAAGAGTCACACACTGTGACCAAGTGGGATTTATTCCAGGAATGCAGGAATGATTCAACATTAGAAAATCAATCAATGTAATACACTGCATCAATATAACAAAGGAAAAGAACCATGTGATCATCTCTATGGTTGCAGAAAAAGCATTTGATAAAATCCAACACTCTTTCTTGATGGAAACTCTAAAGAAGATTGGAATAGAAGGCCATTCTTCAGTATGATTCAGGGCATATATGAAAAGCCAACAGCCAGATATATACTTAATGGAGAAAGACTGAGATCTTTCCTTTTGAAATCGGGAACAAGACAAGCATGCCCGCTCTCACAACTTCTATTCAATATTGTATTAGAAGTACTAGCCAAAGCAATAAGACAAGACAAAGAAATAAAAGGTACCTAGATTGGAAAAGAAGAAATAAAATTATCTCTATTCGCAGATGATATGATCCTATAGAGAGAAAATGCCAAAGAGTCCAAAGTTGCAGGGTAAAAGGTCAACACACAAAAATCAACTGGGTTTCTATACACCAGCAATGAGAAATCTGAAAGGGAAATTAGGGAAACAATTCCATTTACAATAGCATCTCAGAGAATAAAATACCTAGGAACAAATCTAACCAGGGACGTGAAGGACTTATATAATGAAAACTACAAACACTCCTGAAAGAGATCAGAGAAGTCTTAAATAAATGGAAAGATGTGCCATGTTCATTGATTGGAAGACAATATTGTTAAGATGTTAACACTACCCAAAGCAATCTATAGATTCAATGCAATCCTGATCAAAGTTCTAACAGCCTTCTTTACAGAAATAGAAAAATCAACCCTCAACTTTAGACAGAATGACAAGAGTCCCCAAATAGCTAAAGCAATGTTGAAAGAGAAGAACAAAGTAGGAAGACTCATACTTCCTGACTTTAAAATATGCTATACAGCTATAGTAATCAAAACAGCCTGGTACTGGTATAATAATAGACATATTGACCAATGGAATAGAACTGAGAGTCCAGAAATAAACCCACATATCTATGGCCACTGATTTTTGACAAGGGTGCTAAGTCCATTCAATGGGGAAAGAACAGTCTCTTCAATGAATGGTGCTGGGAAAATTGGATTTCCACATGCAGAAAAATGAAACAGGATCCATGCCTCACACCATACACAAAAGCAAATTGAAAATGGATTAACGACCTAAAAGTGCAAACAAAGGCCATAGAATTCTTAGAAGAACAAGCAGGGGCAATGGTGTCAAGCCTAGCTTTCAACAATGGATTATCTAATATAATAACAAAAGCACAAAAAGCAAAAGACAAAATAAATAAATGGGACCTCATAAAAATTAAAAACTTTATTCATCAAAAGACTTTACCAAAAAAGTAAAAAGACAAGCTACTGACTGAGAGAATATCTTTAGGAACCATATATCCAACAAGAATCTAATAACCAAAAAATATATAAAACTTCCACAACTTAACAAAAAAAGAAATAATCATAAAATAGGCAAAGGACTTGAATAAAAATTTCACCAAAGAGGACATTCAAATGGCCACCAAACACATGAAAAGTTAGTTGCTCACTGTCATTAGCAATCAAAGAGATGTAAATCAAAATCACAATGAGATACCATTTCACTCCCACTAGGATGGCTATGGTTAAAAAAACAAAACAAAACAGATAACAGAAAACAACCAATTTTGTTAAGGATGTGGGGAAATTGGAACCCTTACCTATTGCTGGTGGGAATGCAAATTGGTACAGCTGTTGTGGAAAACAGTGTGGCAGTTCCTCAAAAAACTAAAAATAGAACTGCCATAAAAAAAAAACCCATAGTCATCAAGTCGATTCCAACTCATAGCGACCCTATAGGACAGAATACAAACTGCCCCATAGGGTTTCCAAGGGGTTACTGGTGAATTCGAACTGCCAGCCTTTTGGTTAGCAGCCAAATGCTTAACCACAGCGCCACCAGGGCTCCAGAATTACCATATGACCCAGCAATTCCACTCCTGGGTATATACCCAAAGGACTTGAAAGCAAAGACTCAAACAGACTTGTACAATAATAACCAATGTTCATTGCAGCACTATTCACAGTAACTAAAAGATGGAAATAACCTAAATGCCCATCAACAGATGAATGGATAAACAAAATGTGTTACATGCATACAATGGAATACTACTCAGCCAGTTGAAGAAATAAAGTCTTGATACATGCTACACTATGGATGGAGCTTGAAGAGATTATGCTGAGTGAAATAAGCCAGTCACAAAAGGACAAATATATGATCTCACTTATATAAAAAGACAAGAAAAGGCAAATGTATAGCGAGCAAAGTTTATTAGTGGTTACCAGCGGTGGGAGGGAGAGTGAAAGACGGGTTTAACGGTGATGGAAATATCGTGTTGATTAAGAGTTGGGTTGCACAGCCGATTATTGTAATTGCTGTCAATAGTTGCACACCTGTAAAATATTGAACTGCAAAAGTTGTGTGATAGACATATTTACAACAATCACCAAAAAAAAAAAAAAAGCTACTGAGGCTGCTCATGTACAACCAAAAACCTCACAGGATTTGGTTCCTTAGTTTGGATGTTTAAAGTCATGGTTTCATGGGAAATCCCAGTTAATTGGCCTGCTAAAGTGCTTAGTGCCTCTCTTCTACCTCCTAATTCCTTGTGTAGTACCTGGGGTCTTAAAAGCTTGCAAGTGGCCATCCAAGGCACCACAATTGGTCTCTATTGGCCTGGAATAACAAAGGAAGGAGAGTCAGGAAGAGGAGGATATGGAATGTGTGGCTAATTGCCTCCATGAACAGCTGCCTATTTTGCCATGAGACCAGAAGAACTGGATGATGCCTGGCTACCATTACTGAACATTTCGATCAAAGATTCCATGGCAGAATACTGATCAAAAGGGGGAAATTGGAGAACAGAATTTTAAATTGTCATGGACTCTAGATGTTCAAGAGCCATGAATGGTGGATGAACTCCTGAAACTGTTGCCCTGAAATAATCTTTAAACCTGAAACCAAAAATATCCCCTGAAGTTTTAAAACCAAACAATAGTTTAACTAGTAAAAAAGGTCTGCCTTGAGCATTTTGCTCTTTTAAGAACTATCTATATGGGATCAAATTAATGACAGCAAATTGAAAGATGAGATAGGAACCTTAGAGGGCAGTGAATTTATGTTAATGGGGGAGGAATAACTCAGAAAAGGAGGGTGAGAATGGTTACACAATTCGAAAAATGTAATCATTGTCACTAAATCGTACATGTAGAAACTGTTGAATTGGTGTATGTTTTTCTGTGTATCTTCTCAACAACAACAAAGTAAATAAAATTATATAAAAAAATCACAATCAGAAAGAAAAATGTGTAAGTTTAAGGTGACTACCCAAGCTATAACTTTTGTCACTTACTATTCACATAGTCACATACAGCATACATCTGTTTGACCATCTGTGTTTCTAAAATAACTCCAGTGAGATTTCAAACACCTAATATTGTTCATAATAAAACCCCAATGTGTCTTTTACATTTGTGTGGGTGATAATTCCACACTTTAGTTTGCTGTGCTAAATTCACCCTTAATCTAGTTTTTGGTGTATTTCTGATGTGTGGGTTAATCCTTTTATTTTGTTCTTCATTGCTCTCATTTCCTTTCTCATCTTCACAAACTCTAAATAAGAAGCAAATAGGCACATTAAAAAAAAAAAAAACTGACAATAACTATTATATGTGTTGTGCTTTCATGGAGAGTACCTTTCACTAGTAACAATGATCTTCTAACAGTCAAACCCAATTAGCTTTTTCCAGGCCTCAGTCAACTCATCAAACTTGATGTCTCCATGTTGCAGCGGCGACGATTGTCAGGGCGGCGAAGACAGTAGCCAAACGCAACTCTTACAGAGAAGTGGGGCCAAGGAGGGTCTCTTCGAGAAGAAGACGACCCCCACTTCAGCCCCAGGAGTGTATTTATAGTCAATACAGCAAGCAGTGAAGGAAATTGCAGAACAAAGGGCTTTAGGTGAATAACAAGAAGTTTCGGGCAAGAAAGAATGGGTTTCAAGCAAACAAGTCAATTAGTAAAGGAACAGTGGGTTTTGGAAAAACAAATCGTCATCGCTGACACATTTCACCGTGTTCTGTGCATGGGCGTTTGAGAGGCTGAAGTTAGCCATAGTGCAGCAATGTTTAAATGGCACATATCCTCACATCTTCATAACACTTTTTCCTTTTTAATGACACATATACCATTTGCTTTATGCCTGGCCCTGCTCTAAACACTTTCCAACCATTAAATCATTTAATCCTTACAACAGCTCTATGAAATACGTGCTTTTATCCCTATTTTACAGCTGAAGGAACTGAGGTACAAAGAGATTAAGTTACTTACCCAAGGTCACACAGGGAGTAAGTGGTAGATTCATGAAATCAAGCCTAGGCAATCAGGGTTGTATTTTCTTCTCACATTCTTTACTCTTTTAGCTTATGACATCCTACTCATTTCCCACCTTTCTGGTCACTCCTTAATATCCTTTACTCCAGTCTTCCTTTTTAGATGGTTCTAGAATGTTGGAACTTCCCAGGGTCTATTCTTGGAATGCTTGTTTTCTCCTTTTAAATGATTCCCTTCTCTTATAGAGCTGAGCTATAATGTAAATAGTGATGACCCTCACATCTGTACCTCCAGAATCTTGAGTTGAATTCATATTTCCAGCTACCCACTCAGCACCTCTAACTAGGCTGCTGAGCATGCACAAAAGTGAACTTTCCATTTGCCTCACTCGCCCCAAATTGCCCCTTCTTCTTTGGTACCAGTCCCTTAGCAGAGTAGTGGATTCTTTAGTCTCCCTCATTTCACATGTGCAGTCTGGCAGCAAGTTCTATTGATTCGAGCCCAAATGGCTCCCTAATCTTGCCCTGATCCCTGCTTTTAGTATATTTGCTTCAGTTTAGCATCTGTAAGTGGACATTTTTAGATTTTCTATTGTTGAGAAATGATTATCCATTAGTAATCTTTTTCTTGCTAAAAGTTATTGTTTGCACGTTGTGCACAGTTAGCTCATGCTAGCAAACTTTGCAGTTTGAGATGTTTCAATAATTTCATTACTGTTATTTCCTCCAATATTCCAGTTATGAGCCAGAATTTTATTTCTTGAGCTAGCTTTTTGTCTTTTATTTACTAGCAAAGAATCCAGTTCCCATTTCATCTCAGTAATGCTCTTCTGCAGGGACAAGATACTTTGAGGATCAAGTCTTTTTCAGAGCTTTAAAAAGTAGATTTTTTTTCCTTTTTGTTTCCTCTCTTAGCAGTTGCCAATGCACAAATATAATGCAAAGAAATAAAATTATTTTAAGAAAGACCTGATATTTTTCTCTGGGCTAGTTCCCTGAAGAAAGACCTGACATGTTTTTCTTTGGACTAGTTCCCTGATCTGCAAAATCTCTTTGAGGAGGATATTAATTGCGATGTATGTTATCTTTCATCTAGATTCTTGCAACAACCACAAATCTTGTCTGTCTCTCTCTTCACTCTAATTGCTCTATATAATCTCCCTAAAAATGGAAAATAATCCTATTGGCTATTGTATGTAGTGAAAACTCTTTCAGAATGGCTTTCTGAGTCTCTGACAAGTTAGCTAACAATTGCTTCTCCAGCCTCATCTGCCATCACTCCTTGCCATGTCTTCTAAATTCAAGTCACAACAACTTTTGGCCTCCATACCTTAGCATATGCTTTTCTCTAATGCTGTTTGTTCCTCCTGTATCCATAGTTGAAATCTTGTACTTTTTATTAAGACCTGACCCTGACATAATTTCTAGATACTCCTACTCAGTGTCTCTAACCGTCCACTCATTGTGTTACTCAGGAAAACCCTGCCTGTCTTGTGATTAAATGCCAGAACTCTAGTGCCTAATTTTCATTTGACTCCTTGTCTACAACACTTTACTCAGAGTTGTCTAATTCCCAATTTTGTTTCTAAAAACGGAGTTGGATTTCATGGCATGATCATTGTGTTAGTTATCTAGTGCTGCTATGACAAAAATACCACAAGTGGGTGGCTTTAACAAAGAGAAATTTAATCTCTCACAGTCTAGGAAGCTAGAAGTCGGAATTCCAGGGTGCCAGCTCCAGGAGAAGGCTTTCTCTCTGTCAGCTCTGGGGGAAGATCCTTGTCATCAATCTTCCCTTGGTCTAGGAGCTTCTCAGTGCAGGGACCCCAGATCGAAAGGATGTGTGCCCCTCCTGGTTCTTCATTCTTGGTGGCATGAGGTCACCCTGTCTCTCTGCTTGCTTCTCTCTTTTATATCTCAAAAGAGATTGAATCAAGATACAACCTAATCTTTTAGATTGAACCTTGTCTCCTTAAGATAAGTGCCTCTAATTTTGCCTCATTAACCTCAGAGGTAGGATTTATAACACATAGGAAAATCACATCAGATGACAAAATGGTGGACAGTCACACAATACCAGGAATCATGGTCTAGCCAACTTGACACACATTTTGGGGGGGTACAGTTCAATCCATAACAATCATCATTGCTATTTCTTAGGTAGAGTTTTACTTGTGACTTCATCTGTTCCCAGCCATAGGAGGTAACCAGCCCCCACAATGAAGCCTTAGCCCCAGACTCAGTCAACTTTCTTGACCCTCCTGTAAATCCAAACGCCTGTCCAAGGAGGGAATCAGACAGTCTCTTAAAAATCTTCCCATTTTCCTTGGAATTTGTCACTGTTTCTGGGGCTTCCAGGGTCCCCTATTTATATCTGTATTATAACACTTCTGTATTATAGTTCCAGCCACTGTGATATTTCAGCCTACGTTCTCAGGTGTGAAGGGTGTAACTTGGTATTTCTGTAACTCCACTTCTATTTGACACTGCCAGTGCTCCTCCTAGAACCTCTCATATCCATTTTACCATTTCTGTGCACTTTCCCCCTGACTTCAGCATGCCTTGCTTCCCTCAGACTGCACCTGAGATTCTCCTTTAGAGGACTGTGTTTAGGCTACTAGAGTTGCTTTGCCCAGAAGCTGAGAGAGCTGGAGGTGCTTAGGAATTACTTCCTTCCAGGGCAGCTCTTAGCCAACGACTGAATGGAGGAGTCCTCTCTCACAAGGGATATGACCGCTCTGGGGCATAGACTGAAGCTATTCTCTGTTGGACTTTGCCTGAAACCTTACTTGGCTTCTTCCTCCTCCATATTTTCCTTCCCCTTTTTTATTGGTTTCTCCAGGGAACACTTCCTTAATTATTCACTTGTGTAGGAATCCTTGACTCAGGGTGTATTTCTGGGAATCTTGACCTAAGACACCACTTATTCTCTCTTTCAAGTCCCATTCTGCCTGATTACAGAAAAAAATAATCCAAGTGAATTTTGAGTAAACTCGGTCACATTAGATTGTATTTCTATCAATTCAGAATTTTCTCCGTCGACTCTCATCCGGCTTCCCCACAAGTTCTGGTAGGGTAGCTGTGATGCTGCTAATGTTTTTATAGTGTCATGGGGATTTTGTCTATGTGTTTCCAATTGTCAGAATCTGTCCTGAGTGACATTATCCTGCCACCCAATTATCTGTTTTCATGTTTGTTCTCATTACTGTGGTTAAGGCTTTACAGTGTCAACATCCCTATCTTCTTTTTACTCCCAGTACTTAGAACAGGGAAACTGTTGAGTAAAAGGAATAACAACACAACATCTTTCTAAGCTTGGCATTTGTCATGGTTTGAGTTATATTCCCCCAAAAATGTGTTTATCAGTTTAGCTAGGCCATGATTCCTGGTACTGTGTGATTTTCCTGTAGGTTGTAAACCTGCCTCTATGAGGTTAATGAGGGAGGATGGGTGGCAGTTGTGTTAGTAAAGCAGGACCTGATCTACAAGACTGGATTGTGTCCTGAGGCAATCTCTTGAGATATAAAAGACAGAAGTGAGCAGTGAGACAGGGGGATCTCATACCATCAAGAAAGCAGTGCCGGAAGCAGAGCGCGTCCTTTGGACCAGGGTCCCTGTACAGAGAAGCTCCTAGTCTAGGGGGACACTGAAGAGAAGGCTGACAGAGAGAAAAAGCCTTCCCCTGGAGCTGATGCCCTGAATTTGGACTTTTAGCCTACTTTGACTATGAGGAAATAAACTTCTCCTCATTAAAACCATCCACTTGTGGTATTTCTGTTGTAGCAGCACTAGATGACTAAGACAAAATTTGGTATTGAGAGAGTGGGGTGCTGCTCTAACAGATACCTAAAATGTGGAGGTGGTTTTAAAACTGTGAACCGATAGACGTGCGGCAGTGACAGAGGACCAGCAGCAGCAGAGAACCTACAGCAGCAGAGAACCTACAGCAGCTGAGAAGCGGCAGCAGCAGAGAACCAACAGCAGCAGAACCAGGAGACCAGTGTGAGATGGTACTTGGAGCCAGCCCACGGAGCGAGAGAGCTGAGTGCCTGTGCGCGGGAGGCTTCCTGGCAGAGCGGGGTGCCTCCGGGCACTTATCGGTGGAGCTAGGCTTGCCAACCCATGGAGCAAGGGAGCTGAATGCCTGTGTGCAGGAGGCTTCCTGGCAGAGTGGGGTGCCTCCGGGCACTTACAGGTGGAGCTACTGAGCTTTGGAACACTTGCCCCAGCAGGGCAGATGCAGGCATGAGGCCCAAGAGCCGAGAGGCCATAGGAAGCAGAAGCTGAAGAGACAAGGGACACAAGAAGCCCAGCTGCTTCAGCCTCAAAAAGGTATGGCCATGACCTCAGGGGTTTCAAAGTGTGGCACCATGGCCTCTGGTGTTTCTAAGGGTGGAGTTGTCACTCCGATGGACTAGGAGAATGGTGTCCCTAAAGCCAAGGGAGCAGAGTTACCATCCCAGTGGGCCTGGAAGGTGGAGCTGAAGCCCAGGGCTGAGGGGCTTCCACTCAGAATCTGGAGAGTGTGGCCAATACCTAGAGTCTGGAGGGCAGGGATGTTGTGTAAATTGTCTCAGAGAACAGAGGATTCTTTTCAAAGCCTTGAGGGCTAATGTAATGTGTTCTGCTAACTTGCTTGGTGCCTGTTATGCCTTCTTTCCCTGCAGTTTCTCCCATTTGTAATGGAAATGTCTAGCTTATGCCTGTTCTGCCATTGTACCTTTGGAAGCAGATAACTTGTATTCTAGATTTCACAGATGAAGAGGAATTTTTGGGTTTTGGACTTGGAGTTAAGACTTTTTCTATGATATGATGGGGTGAATATGTTTTCCATGTTGCAAGGATGTGATTTTTTGGGGACCAAAGGGTGGAATATCATGGTTTGAATTATGTCCCCCAAAACATGTGTGTATCAATTTGGCTAGGCCATGATTCCTGGTACTGTGTGATTTTCCTGTATCTTGTAAACCTGCCTCTATGAGGTTAATGAGGGAGGATGGGTGGCAGTTGTGTTAGTAAGGCAGGACCTGATCTACAAGACTGGATTGTGTCCTGAGCCAATCTTGAGATATAAAAGACAGAAGTGAGCAGAGAGACAGGGGGACCTCATGCCATCAAGAAAGCAGTGCCGGGAGCAGAGCACGTCCTTTGGACGAGGGTCCCTGCACAGAGAAGCTCCTAGTCCGGGGGAACACCGAAGAGAAGAAGGCTGACAGAGAGAAAAAGCCTTCCCCGGGAGCTGATGCCCCGAATTTGGACTTTTAGCCTACTTTGACTATGAGGAAATAAACTTCTCTTCATTAAAACCATCCAGTTGTGGTATTTCTGTTGTAGCAGCACTAGATGACTAAGACAACATTTTTATCCTCCTTTAACAGATAATGTAAATGAGGCTGAGAGATGTTAAATAATTGAAGCAAAGGGAGAAAATTGTCTAATACCAGAAGTTGAAAGCAGATCTTCTGACTCAATATGAATTTTTTTCCACATTACCCTATCATTACCTTTCCTCATATCACCCTATAGCTGTATCATTAGGCTTGCTGCTCAAGAGAATGCCCAGCTTATGTTGATCTCAGCCATCAGAAAAACAAGTCACAAATATCTTCCTAGAGGCCAGTTAGAGAAAGGAACAGTCATTCCACAGCCTTTGTCATTACTGTAAATGAAAACAAGAATCTTCCCAACTGGATTCCTCCTTGAATATGAACATTAAGTAACACATTTCTTCCATGCCTTAGAGAAACTGTCCACACCATGAAGCTTCCATTGGAAACCCACCTGTAATAAGATCAAGATTAGTTTTGATATCTCTTTTTATCTGTTTGTTAAGCCATCTATGGTGGGGAGAGGTCCAGCCATGATGGAGGGGAAGTATTAGATCTTCAGGGAAGGTGTGTGTTTGTAGCTTGAAATAGAAAGAAGGTCAATTAATAATGGAAATATCCCATGATGGTAAAGGAAGTAATGTACTCTAGAAACATTCAATGTAGCACAATGTTCTTAAATAATTAATATTGTAGTGGGCAAGGAAGTCTCAGCACTGTGCTCTTTCTTAATCCCATCAATTCTTATTCTTGGTAGTTCGAGACCTTAAATAAGGTGGTATCTTGCAGAATCTAAAAGGCATCTCTGATTTTTTCAGAGGAGCAGAGGTGGCATGACCTCTTGTTCCCATGCATGTTTGCAGGCCTCTGGGCCCTCCTGTTGTGGCATCATGTCTGGCCTAAGCAGTATGAGTGCCGCAGCTGTGTGGAGCGATGCTGGTCAGATCTGCTGCCTAACAGGAGGGAAGAACAGTACAGCTTGAAAGACATGATTTAGTTAATATGCTACACTCTGCCTCTCAGAGTGTAGGGGGCACATCTTTTGTTATTCTGTTTATTTCTCTTGACAAGGGCACAATTTGGCAGTTTGTTAGGGAACAACATTACCATTTAGTGGAAGAGCGCTTTCTGTTTTAAAACTTTTAACTTGAATTAATGTCATATAGAATATATTTGTTTTAACCTATTGACTCTTAGCACTTAAACACCTTAAGCAAGATCCATCTGTATGTACAGAACCTAAAATCATTTGCAATTTGGTAATGTGTCTCATTGTAGCATTTTTGATTGCCATTATGAATGAAATACAATACTATCATCTTATATTCCATTTTGAGATCTTAAAGTTGACATTTGCTTTTTGCAAATAAATTCCATGCAAAAATTGGCATAGTCCTCTCTCCACCTTGCACATTTATGGTATTTTAATCTTTTCATTTAAAACCCTGAATAGTAATTTGGAGACTTTTTTTTTCTTCCTAGAGATATACTGAGGATGAAGCGATACCTATAATAGGAGGTACATTATAAGGTAAACAAAAATTGGTACACTGAAGACAGCCTCCAAATAAAATTTCAAGATTAATAAAATTTGACCTCAGCCAAAGGTTCCTAGTATGTATCCCATCCACTGTCCTCAGAATGGCCTTTTACCTTGCCTCTCTTGCATATGTCTTATTCTGTGCCTCCAGGAGTATAGTATCTTCTGCATTATCAGAAACCATGTGACTTCTTCTGAAAGGGCTGATGACTTCCTCCTGCTTGAGTACAAGGAGGGTCTGAGAGCAAATATAACCTGGGGTCTTCCAGTTCTAGTTCAGCCTTCTCACTCATGAGAAATTCAGGCTATTGGGGGCAGGAGGGGTGCCTTTTCTAGTTTCTGGTGATCTCAGGTGTTCATTCGTTGTGGAAGCATAACTCCAGTCCCTGCCTCTGTCTTCACATTACTGTCTTCCCTCTTCATATCTCTGTCTCTGTGTGTGTTCCACTTCTCATGTATGGACACCGGCCATATTAGATTAAGGCCCACCTTTCTCCAGTATGATTTCATGTTAGCTTAGCAAATTACATCTGAAAAGACACTATTTCCAAATAAGTCATAATCACAAGTACCAGGGGTTAGAACATGAACTTATATTTTGGAGAAACACAAGTCAACCCATAACAGACACTTTGCAGGATAGTGGTGGCATTATGGGAAAACATTAACAATGGTCAAGGTGGGAGTAGATGGAAGTAGTTTAAAATCACCCACTAAACAGGGATAGCTGTGGACCATGTGGCTTCTGTTATCCACCTAAAAGCTCCTGCTTCTGATTTGGGTCTTCACTATACCTAAAACTCAAGCAAGTAAGAATGGAGTTTTGCTACAAGATCATAGTAAACCATGTGAAATGGTATGATCAGCATTATATGAACAGTTTCACATCATTCACTCTTTATAGTAATTTTCTAAGCCCCCTGGCAGAGCTGTCTTCATCAATTAAGAATGTCACTATTGCTCCTTTTTACAGGCACCTTACATTTTATTAGAGCAAATCAGCTCCATTACAAAAACCATTTCTTTTGTTTGTATTTTTTCATTTCCTGTTCACGCCATTATAGCTACTTTTACAAATCCCATCACTCAAATCTTCACTTCTATAACCCATTCATATATTGTATCTTCATGTAACTCACCAAAATATACCCTGAAATGACTTATAAAAAGATCAGCAATACATACATCATTGCCTTACACTTGGAAATCAAAGCAGTTTTGATTCAAATTAATTAAAATATATATAAATACTCAAGCAACTTTTTATTACCAGAACTCTTCTCATCTTCAGAAAAGCAAATTATAGTTTTCAGAATTTTAATTTTCATTCAAATATGGAACATAAAAGCTATTTAAAAAATAGTTTGTTAAACATACAGATGTAAGGGTGAAACCCAAAGCTGGGGCAATGAGGCTTATATAATTAAGAAGAGAAGACAATATTCATCTTATTTGTTAATATGCCCAAGCAGGCCAATAAAACCAATAAAATGTTGGCTATCAACAAGAGAATGTGGTCTATTTCACTGACCATGAGGGTGAGATATAGTGGAGCCAAGATCAGTAATATATCTCCTACCTTTGTCAGAGGAAAAGTATCAAATAAATGCAAAAGCTAAGAGGACAGGAAAGAGCGGAGTCAAGTGTGAAGCTAAATAATTTACTAGGTGTCAAGTTTCTAAGAGTCAAATGAAACAAAAATGTGGGTTAGAGATGTTAGTGAGAGTTAGGATTAGAAATCTAACTGAATCTCACAAGAACTCCTTTTAAAAGGTCCAGAGTGAAACTTCAGGTATGTGGGCAACTACCTTCCCAGGGATAGAGGGAAAACAAAATAAGAAACACCGTTCTATACTCTTTTGCATTAAAATTACTTCATCAAATCTTAGTCAACACCTCAGGGAAGTTATACTAGAACTAGGGAAGTTTCAGAGGTGGGTACTTAAAATCAAGGAACTGGGAATTGCATTATGAATGATAAAAAATTTAGGAAATTTAGTGGAAAGATGAGGTACGATTAGAGAAGTCAATGGGAGAGTAAAGGGCATCATCCAAATTCAGAAAATCGTGAACAATAAGACTGACTGACTTCTGTTGCATTAAGAGAACAAAATGAGTAATAAATCTACAACTTTAAGAAAGTTGAGAACAAAATATAAGGAAGTACTGTTTTTACCTAGAAGTTACTTGTATCAGTTGGGATAGGCTAGGTTATACTGGGGTCATAATCTCCTGATCTCAGTGTCTTAAAAAAATATGTAAAATTATTGTCTATCCTGAGCTGACTAGGGACTCTAACCTATGTAATAATCTTATCCCTTCTGGGACCCAAGTTGATGACAACATCACTAGAACCTTACTAGCAAAGGGAAAGGTTTATCTGGAAGAAGCATGAACTTCCTGATAAACATCCTTCCAGGAAGTGAAGACACTATTTCACTTGCATTTTTTTGGTCAAAGGAATCATGTGGTTATACCAGAGTTCAGCGGGGTAAGGAAATGCAATCATCTGCCAGGAAGGAGAGAGATCCAAATGTTTGGGAACAACCCTAATGACTACCATAATAGTAAATTTTAAAAACTCATTGTTTTAAGAGTGAAACAGACTAAATATATAACTAACTTCAAAAGAGATTCAGCTAAATTCGTAGGTGCATCTATAAATGGAATTTCTTAAGAGACTCAAAAACGTTTTGTAGATTTCCCTAACATTTCAGTCTGATATCAAGGAGAAAATGCATAATCTTTCACAGTATTTCTTGTTGTTGTTGTTAGGTGCCCTCGAGTCGGTTCCAACTAATAGTGACCCTATGTACAACAGAATGAAAAACTTCTATGTCTGAGCCCATTGTTGCAGCCACTGTGTCAATCCATCTCATTAAGGGTCTTCCTCTTTTTTGATGACCCTCTACTTTACCAAGCGTGATGTCCTTCTCCAGGGATTGGTCCCTCCTGATAACATATCTAGATTACATGAGATGAAGTCTCACCATCCTCACTTCTAAGGAGCATTCTGGCAGTACTTCTTCTAAGACAGGTTTATTCATTCTTCTGGCAGTCCGTGATATCCATAATATTCTTCACCAACATCATCATTCAAAGGCATCAATTCTTCAGTCTTCCTTATTCATTGCCCAGCCCTTGGCATGTGTATGAGGTGATTGAAAATATCATGGCTTGGGTCAGATGCGCCTTACTCCTCAAAGTGACGTTTTTGCTTTTCAACACTAAAGAGGTCTTTTGCAGCAGATTTGCCCAATCCAATAAGTCATTTGATTTCTTGACTGCTGCTTTCATGGGTGTTGATTGTGGATCCAAGTAAAATGAAGAGGACTTGAAACATTTACTGATGAAGATCAAAGACTACAGCCTTCAGTATGGTTTATACTTCAACATAAAGAAAACAAAAATCCTCAAAACTGGACCAATAAACAACATCATGATAAACAGAGAAAAGCTTGAAGTTGGTCCATAGCACTGGTGGGCTGTGGTGATGATGGCAAGTGTCTTTTACCCTGTACATACCCCACTGGTGATGCCCAGAGTGTCATCCCAACCCCTCTTCAGGCTACATGGCATGTAGCAGGCAGTCCTCCTGGGATGGCCTCACGTATCTCCTCCGAGGGCTTTTGAGACCATTGTTCTGCAACACTCATGGACTCTTTTAGTCAATACCTTCTATTGCCTCTGATGTGGTAATGTCATGCTTTCTCTGACTGATCTTAAGTTGTGCCTGCCAAAGGATGGTCATTCCTTTAACAAATGGTGCCATTCTTCTCACATGCACATGTATTCTTATCACTGGTTGTGGTTTGTGGGAGGTAAGCATGGTCAAAACCCTGAGAGATATCACATTTTAGGAATGCAGTGAAAATGTCCTAAAGAGATCAAGAGAGGACATGGTTAGAAGATGTTTTTTTAATGTGTATGCTATAAAATTCTAAACAGTAACTTTAACAGTCAGAAAATTAATTATTGTTCACATTTTCCTCAATACTCTGGATAAGACCTGCATTTGTAGTCACCTTCAATGAGACAAAGCAACAACTTTGGAGAGAGTCATTGGAAGCCAGTATTCACTGGCGGCACAGTGAGTGATTACGTCATGTGTAATGATGTAATCAGTATTAAATAAATCCTATTAGAGAACTGCAGAGGCAAGATCTGTCATATATCAATGCAAAAGATTCCAAAGAACCATGGCATGTGAGTAATAACAGTATTGCTACGTTTTTCTCATAGTAGGAAATACGAAATTAGCCAGAAATGGAGCATTTGACAATAAAGAACATGGAGAGATGGTTTCTGAACCTGAACAGGAAGAGATGATGGCTGGAAACTATAAAGAATCTTCATGTGTACTGATTGGACAAAGGATTGGTTGGTGGATTCGAACTGTCAACATTTTGGTTAGTAGCTAAGCTCTTAACCATTGCACCAGCAGGGCTCAAATATGTAAGTACTTCTTTTCTACCCAATTTTCTGGATCTGATTTCAGATAACTCACTATACCTAACATCGGCTTGTGAATTTTTAAATACATTTTAAAGTCAAATTATTTATATTGCACATAAAAAATATTTGCCCAGGGGCAATTACTTCACAACCTAGAGGCAGCTCTAGAGTTAGCAGACAGTCCCGGAGTAAATTGAAAGCATCATTGAATGTCTCCATCGTGAAGGGTCCTGAATGTATCTATCAAGTTATGAAAAAGCAGATAGTCTCAGAGAAAATCAATATGTTTACCTAACTGGTAGGCTTAGGAGGTAGTCTAAAAAAGGGGAGACTCCCCAAAACATTAATCAGAGAAAAATGAACAGACAACTTTTGTGCAGTGAAAATGGTGTACCACCAACATGGGCATTAGATACCTCTGAGAGCTGAGCCCTATTAACAGGGAGGGGACGCAGTGTAATAATAGACCCAGCTCTTGATTACTTTTCCTAATGAGAGTGAAGCACAGCATGGAAAAGTGACAACTTGAGATAATTCAAAATGTCACATTAGCTTTGAGTTTCAATCTCGTCCACAATCAGTCGTCTTAAAAACTACTAATGAGTAGTAAATTGGACTGATTTGAGTTTTACTTCTATTTGCTTCTTGTGCTGATCTTTAGAGAAAGAGTATAAGGCAGTGGGATATCATAGATAGCACATTAAAGCAGAAATCAAGTGGCCTGGGTTCGAGCCTGCACTCTGCAGTTGGCAATCTGTGCAGCCCTGGGCAAGGAAGGGAAAAGAATGAGCAGTTCATGAACATCTGCCAGGTGCTAGGCACTGTGCTTGGTCCAGGTGAATAAGACAGGGCAATGCCCTCGAGCTGCTCAGAGTCTAGTGGTAGAGACTGACATGTTAAAAGGATACACAAAATATCTTATGACAGGTCTCTTATAGAGTTACAAGCAAAGGAACATGGGAGTCCAGAATATAGTGCAGTTAATAAACAATGAGAAAATCAGTTGAGATACATGCTATGTCAGAACTGCCCAATAGCAAATAATGTAAGCCACATATGTAATTTTAACATTTCTAGGAACTACATAGAAAAAAGTGAAAAGAAATAGGTAAAATTAACTTTAGAGGTCCCTGTGATGCAAATGGTTTACACTTGACTGCTGACTTAAAAGTAATGTATTTTGTTTAATCCAGTATGTTCATAATATTATTATTTCTACATGTAATAGATATAAAAGTATTAATGAGATATTTTACATCCTTTTTTCAGACTAAGTCTTTGCGGTCTAGTGTATATTTTACACTTACAGCACATCCTAATTAAGACCAGCCACATTTCAAGCACTCAGTAGCCACATGTGGCTAGTGGCCACTGTCTTGAACAGTGCGGTGCTAAGTCATGCACTTGTGTCCAAAAGATTTAAAATGAACATCCCTATTCAGTGAAGGATTCATAGCTTAACATGGGGACACGTGAAAATGTCCTAGGGGCTTTAATTCTCTACAACAATGGTTCCAATATACGGGTCCACAAACTGATACTGGAGTGGGTGCATAAGAATTTCCTGGGGACTTATGAAAAGATAGATTCTCAGTCCCTGAGATTCTGAATCAGTGGGCCTGGGATGGAACTTAGGAATCAATATTTTATAAAAGAACACTGATTATTCCTCGATGCATTCAACATTGGGGACTACTGGTCAATATGTTCACTATGTGGCAATTCAAAAGGTAATTTGATTTTAGGTAGCACTGGTGAAAGGATCTTCCTCTTGGAGAATGGGCCATAGTGAGTGTTTCTTGAGAACATGTGTGCCTTTTCTTCTCATAGTGGTGTGCTGTCTAGAGCAGGCCCTGACTAGCCCTTAGCTCTGGCTCACTTGATCAGCCTGTAGTTGATGGCATCTTACGTTAGGCTTCAAGAAGGTGTACAGGTTTCATTTTCCACTTTGGTTCACACTTTTTTGTTCAGTGTCTTCTGGATAAGTTGTACCAAACACAGCTATGCATCACAATCATCTAAGGGAACATTAAAAAAAAAAAAAAAAAAAAAAAACTTGCATGGACTAGTCCCCAGAGCTACCACATCAGAAGTTTAAAAGGTGGGATCTGGAAATCTGTACTTTTGCAAACTTCTCGGGAAGCATTTGGTGTGTGGAAAGACATTTGGGATGTAGTGACCTACAAAATCATTTGGGAATGCGTTGTTAGGTTGCTACCTTCATTGACAGATTTCAGATCTGCTTTGCCTCCAGAGGCAGTGTGATATAATGGTCATAGGCAGACTTTGTTTTAATACTTGACTCTGCAGCTTACAAACTGTGATCTTGGTATATATACATACATACATACGTGTGTGTGTGTGTGTGTGTGTGTGTGTGTGTGTGTGTATATATATACCGAAAAAAAAACTTGCCATTGAGTTGATTCTGACTCCTACTGACCCTATAGGACAGAGTAGAACTACCCCATAAGGTTTCTGAGGATTGGTTGATGGATTCGAACTGTCAACATTTTGGTTAGTAGCTAAGCTCTTAACCATTGCACCAGCAGGGCTCAATATATTCAATATATCCAGAATGTGATTGCTTCTCACCAACTCCACCATTACCACACTGGTCATTTCTTGTCTAGATTATTTCAATAACTTTTCAACTGTTTTCCTCGCTTCCTGCCCCCCACCGCATTTTTCTGTTCTAAACAGAGTAACCAGAATGATCCTTCAAAATAATAAGTCAATAACATTGGGAAAATGTAAATACTACCAAAGTCAATCTACAGATACAATGTAATCTCAATCAAAATCCCAATAGCATTCTTTAATGAAATGAAAAACTAATCTCCAACGCGATATGGAAAGGAAAGAGGCCCTGAATAGCTAAAGCAATATTGAAGAAGAACAAAGTAGGAGGCTTCTCACTTCCCTATCTCAAAACTTACTATATAGCCATGGTAATCAAAACAGCCTAGTACTGGTACAATGACAGACACATAGGCCGATGGAATAGAATTGAGAACCCAGAAGTAAATCCATCTATCTACAGGCAGCTGATCTTTGACAAAGGGTCAAAGTCCATTCAATGAGGAAGAAAGAGTCTCTTCAACAAATGGTGCTGGCAAAACTGGATATCTATATGCAGAAAAATGAATCAGGATCCATACATCACACCATGCACAAAAACAAACTCAAAATGGCTCAAAGACCTAAGTGTTAAAGCTAAAACCATAAAGTTCTTGGAAGAAAACATAAGGTCAAAACTAGAGAACCTAATCTTTGGCATAAATAGGATATCAAACCAAACCAAAAAGGCACAAATGACAAGATAAATTAGATAACTGGAACCTCCTAAAAATTAAATATTTATGGTCATCAATAAAGAGCTTTGGCGGTGCAGTTGTTAAAGCACTTGGCTGCTAACCAAAAGGTCAGCAGTTCGAACCCAGCAGCCCCTCCATGGGAGAAAAGATGTGACAGTCTGCTTCCGTAAAGATTTACAGCCTTGAAAATCCTATGGGGCAGTTCTACTCTGTCACATACAGTTGTTATGAGTCAGAATCGACTCATCGGTAGTAGGTTTGGTTTTTGGTTTATGCTCATCAAAAGACTTTACCAAGAGAGTAAAAAGAAACTATGGACTGGGAAAATACCTTTGGCAAAGACGTATCTGGTAGAGGTCTAATCTCTAAAATATATAGAAAACTTCAAAAGCTCAACAATAAAAAGACAAACAATCCAATAAAAAAATGGGCAAAGGACATGAACAGACAATTCACCAAAGAGGACATTCAGGCAGCCAACAAATACATGAAAAGATGCTCTTGATCATTAGCCATTAGAAAGATGCAAATCAAAACTACAGTGAGTACTATCTCACTCTTTTAAAAATGGCAGTGATCAAAAAAACAGAAAACAACAAATGCCAGTGAGATTGTGGGGGAATTAGAACTCTTCTACATTACTTATGGGAATGTAAAATGGTACAAGTATTATGGAAAACAATATGGCACTTCCTCAAAAAGCTAGAAATAGAAATACCTTATAATTCAGCAACTTCACTCCTAGGTATAAAAAATAAGAGCAGTGAAGTGAATAGCCGTATGCACACCTATATTCATTGCAGCATTATTCACAATAGCAAAAAGATGGAAACAACCTAAGTACCTGTCAACAGATGAATGGATAAACAAATTATGGTACATACACATAATGGAATAGTATGCAACTGTAGTGGTTAAGAGCTTAGGCTGCTAACTAAAAAGTCAGTAGTTTAAATCCACCCAGCCACTCCTTGGAATCCCTATGGGGAAGTTCTGCTCTGTCCTATAGTGTTGCTATGAATTGGAATTGACTCAATGGCAATGGATTATAAAGAACAATGAGGAGTCCGAGAACATGGATCTTATAACATGGATGAATCTGGAGGACATTATGCTGAGTGAAATAAGTCAATAACTAAAGGACAAATATTGTATGGCATCACTTTTATAAAAAAATCAAGAACAGGCATACAGAAAGCAAGAGTCTGTGATGGTTACCACGGATAGGAAGAGAAAGGAGAGGGAACCACTTTCTAGACAGTAGACACTTGTTATTTATGGTGATGGGAAAGGCGATTCTCAGTATGAGTGAAGTCTGCACAACTTATCCAAAGTAAATAAAGACACTTAAGAAGTACCCAAGAATAAGGGACAACATGGGTAAAAAATGTAACAAACAATTTTGCAACAATAATAACAACTAATAAAATATATGTGTGGTTACATAGGTAGACATGTATACATATATGAGTACAGGAACACACTTGTGAGTATATGAACATGCATGTACAGGTGTATCTGCAGGCATATGTATATACATATTTACATTCACTGCGTATATATTCATATACGTAATACAGTACATAGTGTGCATAGTTAAGGAAATTTCCTAGGCATATCCAGACACCTCATGGAATTGAGTTCCTGGGTTGGAAGGCTCAGGACCATAATCTTGGGGAACATCTAGGTCAATTGGCATAACGTAGCTCATAAAGATAATGTACTACATCCTAGGTTGGTGAGTAGTGCCTGGGGTCTTAAAAGCTTGCTATCAGCCATCTAAGATACAACCATTGGTCTCTTCTTGTCTGCAGCAAAGGAGAGTGAAGGAAACCAAAGACTCAAGGAAAAAATTAGTCTACAGGACTAATGGCCCACAAGAACTTCAGCCTCTTCTAGCCTGAGACCAGAAGAACTAGATGGTGCCCAGCTACAAATACCTACCATGCTGACCAGGGACACAATAGAAGGTCCTGGTTAGAATGGGAGAAAAGTGTAGAACAAAACTCATATTCCTAAAAAAAGGCCAAACTTAACCTATAGAGACTAGAGGAACCCCTGAGACTATTGCCCTAAGATATCCTTTGAACTTGGAATTGAAGCCATTTCCAGTGGTCACCTTTCATGAAAGTAAGAGACTGGCTTATAAAATAGACAACATCACCCCTGGATACTCTGTTACCTTAAATTTATCAACTATATGAGACCAAATGGTCAACATTTACGCTAGAACAAAGATGAGAAGCTAAGGAGAGGCAGGGAAGCTAGATTAATGGAAATAGAACAAAAAGAATGGAAATGAAAATGTTGACACATTGTGAAAAATGTAACCAATGTCATGGAGCAAGTTGTATAAAAATTGTTAAATGGGAACTTACTATGTAAACTTTCACCTACAACACACACACACACACACACACACACACACACACACACTAAAGGGGGTGGAACATAAGTTAAATCACATTACTGTAATGTAAAATTCAAAATCCTTAAAATTGCCTACAAAATAATTTTTGGATCTGATCCTCTTGATTCCTCTCCAGTCTCAGCTCCTCCTCATTTCTTTCTTTTGCTTACTCTGTTTCAGGCACACTGAAGTCCTTGCAATTCCTCAAACACAACAAATAGACAGATTTTTTTCGCTGCATCTTTGCTCATGTGATTTCTTCTACATGGAATAATTTCCCCCAAAATATCTATGCTTCATTTTTGCACCTCCTTCAGGTCTCTGCTCAGACGTTACCGTATGTGTAAGAACTTCCTTGACCGTCTTATTTAAATAATCTGTCCTCTTCTCCTGTTTATTATTTATTTATGTTTTACTTTCTGCTTATTGTCTACTTCTATTTACTAGAATATAATCTACCTGATGGCTAAGATTTCAGTTTATTTTGTTGATTCATACCCTCACTTTCTTAAACAGTAAATGGAACATACTAGGTACTCAACTGTTTGTTGAATGAACATATGTCAATACCAGGCATATAGTAGGCACTGATACATATTATAGTAAAGAGCCTTTTATTATTTAACTGAGATGTTGACTTCAATTAGGTGGAAATTTAGCACTTTTAAAATTTTTAAAGAACGCTAGAGATTAAAAAAAAAAAAAGTAATCTGATTGGATTGTTAAGCAGTTCATGATAAATAGGATATTTGTCCAGCAAACATTTTAAGAGGGTTTCTTTGGCTGAGGCATTGGATTCCTGTTGTCATAGGATTTCTGTTAACTCATAGCTGTATGCTTTGGTTCTTATTTCTTAGTGTATATCTATGGAATTTACTTCCTGCCTCCCCTTCTCTAGGAATTTTCCCAAATCCCTAACCACATAGTTGTAGCAGGAGCTACTATGGTAATAAAGTATGACTGTACTTTAAATTTGATTGGACCAGGGATGAGCATCTATACCATAATCAGTGAGTTTCTTCCTGTAGAATTTGGACTTGGGACCAAGAGAGTTGAGCCAGTATCTTCATGAGTACATAAATCGTAACTTCAGAAAGTTAGGAGATGTTGATGTTCATGCTCTACCGAGTTCTTCCTTGTAGACTGAGGAGCAAAGGAAATTGTGGGAAAGAAGAATGACACTGATATGCAGAGAGGATCTAGAGAGTGAACCTTGTTCTTGTTCCAGTTTTCCTTGAGTCCCCGTTGAGTTCCTTATTCTGACCTTACAAAATATCCCAAGTTGGCTTACAATAAATTTCCAAATTAGTTCTAGTTGGTTTCCGTTACTTGCAACCAAAAAAAAGAAAAAAAACCCTAATCAATACATTTCTCCACCAGAAGGACTTCTTTTGTGAAGACGCTTTTTTTCTAGGACTTCCCATATTTAGAAATGTAACCTTTTCTTACTGTTTAAAGTAGCAGTTACTTAATTCTAGAGTCACTGTTGATCTCTTAGGATTCAAGAAGAACAATTTTCATGAAAGTTTAATGTCTTTGAGTTTGGAAATGACTCCCACGGAAAGATAGCGAGACTGTCTGCCATATGTAAAAATGAGAATATCTTAAATTATGATCACTAGTTCTGTTACTTCTTTAGAGACCATAATACTGGAGCAGCTTCTGAACTCTATTTCTGAGACACTGGTGTATGTAAAGTACTGTCCTGAATGCTTGAGGGATGCAGAGATGAATGAGACACTGTTACTGTCCTCAAAGAGTTTAGAGATTAGTGAGAGATGAGATTTGGAAAAAACAAAAAACATTGCCATCGAGTTGATTTTGACTCATAACTTCCCTATAGGACAGAGTAGAAACTGCCCCATAGGGTTTCCAAGGCTGTAATCTTTATAGAAGCAGACTGCCACATCTTTCTCTCATGGAGCAGCCCAGCTGGTGGATTTGAACCACTGATCTTCTGGTTAGCAGCCAAGCGGTTAACTACTATGTCACTAGGGTTCCTCGAGACTTGGAAACAATGCATTAAAAATGAGGATGAGATGAAGCAAGTGTTATGATAAAAATACCACCAATGAGTTGAAAGGAGAGTGTGATTATTTCCAGCTGGGGTTATCAGTGAAGCCTTAAAGGTTGAGTAGAATTTTGATAAATGAAGATAGATGATCCCTCCACTCCTCACAAAAGCTAGATGCTCTCACAGCTTCCTATACATTTCATTATTCAGTGTGTGCTTTTCTCACTGTACTGCAAGCTCTATGAAAGCAATGATTACATTTGCCATGGTCAACATTATATCCTTGGAGCTTACATGGTACATAGTAGGTGTCACTAAATGCTTTTTGCATGAATGAATGAACTTGGTAATAGGGCCATGACACATAGACATTGGAGTAGGAGGATGATTCTCTCTTGAGTGGTTTTAAGGATCTCCATAGGAAGAGCTCATATCATTTTACTCCTGCTGTCTTAGTTGTCTAGTGCTGCTATAACAGAAATACCACAAGTGGGTGGCTTTAACAAACAGAATTTTTTTTTCTTACACTTAGGAGACTAGCAGTCTGAGTTCAGAGTTCTGGCACTAGAAGAAGGCTTTCTCTGTAGGCTGTGGAGGAAGGGCCTTATCTCTTTTGAGCTTTTGCTCCTGAGTGATCTTCATGTCTGAGTGATCTTCATGTGGCTTGGCAACTATCTTCTCCCCATCTCTGCTACTTTAATCTGCTCCTTTTATATTTTGTAAGAGATTGACTCAAGACACACCCTACGCTAATCCTGTCTCATTAACATAACAAAGACAACACATTACCAAATGGGATTAGAACCACAGGCATAGAGATTAGGACTTACAACACATATTTTTGGGAGACATAATTCAATCCATAACAACTGCTTTTACATTAAAGTGACTAGCAACACCTCATATGCTTGTTCATTTCTGTTTCAATTAGCAAATTCTCTTTAAATTGCTCTGTTTAGGTTACTGAAAAAAAAAAATTAGCTTGGCTGATTTGTCTGTCTCTTCCAGTTAGGCCATACATGTCATTGGCCAGATTATGTATAGGCTACCCTTGGATCATGAATCTACTTCTAAGCCAATCATCCATACCTGGGAGGAGGTTCAGTAGTTTAAAACATGGCTGTCCAAGCAGTATGATACAGTTGTGGAATGGTTTTCCTTAAAAGGGGATGTGGACTTGGAAGGTGATGACTGATCTATTTAGTACATTCTTCCTGTACAGTAGCTTAACATTTATAATGAATAAACTGTTCTGCCCACATTTATTTCAGCCACCTTAAGTTTGGTGGAAAATATGAAAATAACTTAGCAGATGAGCTGGTTAAAATAGATGGAAATACTGTTTCAAAACTCAGTGTGACCAACATGGAAACATGGCCTGAGGTCCAGGTCTCTCAATTCTCATATAAGTAAAATACAGGTTCTTCTTTTATTCATCCTCCATTTTCCCTGCTCCCTCCTCACTCTCTCCAGAAGGAGGGAAGGAAACTTACAGCATTTACCTATATTATTCATTAAGAATATTATCTTGATTTTGAGTAATTCAATAAAGTGCAGAATTTCTACATTATTAATTATTTTATTTTTCTTTTCCTGCCTGAGTTTTGGCTTCACATCCATTCTCTTTTCACTCTGAAGATTGATGAGGTAAAAGAAAGTAAGTGAAATTCACATCCATATGGTTAATGTGGTTGTGGAGGTGGGAGAATCTAGGAATTCAGAACGGATGGTCCCATGTCTTTTTCTTAAGTTGAAATAAGGAAAAAAAAAACACTATTAACAAAATGTAATCTTTTAGTGGTATCCGAGTTGACTGGGTGTATATACATATGGCTGTTAGAGATACTTGTTGGCAGCTGAGGTGAGATGAGAGGGAGGAAGTTGAAATTACTGACTGGCATGAATGTTTGAGATGTACTTGGCATCCATTTAACTATGTTATTTCTGCCTCCAAGTTCTTAACCTGACTGAGAACTTTTTATAAGTTACTTTGTAGACCCAATGTTAATAAGGAAAGCCCATCTTCGCCCTACTCTAGGGCAGTTTGGACACATTTGATAGACTTGTATTTGGCTGAAATTACATCATTCTGATTGACTATAGTTGAAGATGGTTCTTTGTTATTCCTTACTATGCATTTAGACACGGGGAAAGGAGTGACTAACAATCTCCATCACATCTACTTCCATAGACCAGGGCTATAAAGACAAAACAGATAAGTAGGTAAAGCCTGAGTTAAACTTCTCCCACCTCTACTATTGCAATAAGAATGGTAGCAGTAACAGGATGTAGTTAAGATAATTTTATTCAGGAAAATTTATGCCCTATATACTATGGTTACAACTAAAGGCAACCTTTAAGAATAGTACTTCTAATTCAAACATTAAAAATGCTAAACTTGAATTGTAGCTCTCCCTCTTACCTTTAGCATATATGACCCTGTAGCAGGGACTTGGTTGCTGCCAAATGGACATATTTTCCTCTGCTTCCTTCCTGGCAGAGCCCTTGGATATCATCGTGCCTGGATACAATGCCTGGAACCATGGCAGCTCTGTTTTAACCATGAGAGGAACCATGAGAGCTTGAGGACAAAACAGACGCACTGGGAATTGTACACTAAAAGATATAAGTAATCCAAGTGGGTCTTCAGATAAGCTATTAAGCTGCTGAATTAATAAGGAGCACTTTGGAATTGGGTCCCTGGTGGCACAGTGGTTAAGAGCTCGGCTGCTAACCAAATAGTTGGCAGTGCGAATCCACTAGCTGCTCCTTGGAATCTCTATGGGGCATTTCTACTCTGTCCTATAGGGTTGTTATGAGTCCTATAGGGTTGATTATGAGTTGGAATAGCCTCGACGGCAACGGGTTTGTTTGTTTTTGGTACTTCGAGATTTATTAGATAATTTGTTGTTGCTTTGAGTTGTTTTCTTTTGTTATTTGCATCTAAAAGCTTTCCTACAGATAGCAATAATTTCGTTTTTTCAGCCATCATGTTTCCTTACTTTAGTCTTGCTCTTGCCTACACTAAACTTGAGCTGACCAGGATGCTAAAAGTTTCTCAAGGTAGAGACTATACTATATTTTAGCCGTATATATATATATATATATATATTTTAAACCAGGACTCAGTAAATGTATTGAATGAATGAATGGCTGTCAGTGCACTTGGGTTAAGATGTTAATTATTGTCCAAGGTCACTGATAATAGCTTTAAGTATTACTCTTCCTGGAGATATTTGCCTTTTAAAAGCAAACGTGGTAGAGGGAAAGGCTCTGTTGAACACTTACAAAGTATCAAGCAGGTTGTATAATTTAATCTCATTTTATTCACACAGGAAATTTTGAGTGTAGACTGTATTATCCCTATTTTTACATTTAGAAAATTTAAACACAGAGCTTATGCAACTTCCCTAACGTCATCCTTCCAGGAGTGGCATAATTATTTTAAATTTTTTATTGAGATATAATATATACAAAAAGTGAACATATTATAAGTGCACAGCTTGATAAATTTTCACAAACTGAA
This sequence comes from Dugong dugon, assembly GCA_030035585.1. Taxonomy (NCBI): domain Eukaryota; kingdom Metazoa; phylum Chordata; class Mammalia; order Sirenia; family Dugongidae; genus Dugong; species Dugong dugon. Next base: position 100,885,065 of record CM057462.1, read on the forward strand.
TATATCCATGTAACCAGCACCAAGCTTAGGAAACAAAACATTACCTCAGAAGGCCCCCTTGGCTCCTTTCTAACCCTTATCCCTCTCCTCACCAGTGATAACTTCCTTCTAACACATAGTTAAGCCTTGCTTACTTTTATTATTTCTTTAAATGGAATCATAGAATATATACTATTTTGTGTCTAGCTTCTTTTACTCAGTATTTTATTTGGCAGTTTCTTCCATGTTATTTCAGGTCATTTTAAATCAATTATTTTCATTGTTCTATAGTGTTACATTGAATAAATATATCACAATTTCTTTATTTATTCCATCTTATGATCTTTTAATACTGTCATTTAAACTTCCAAACAAAGTTTTCACAATCTTGAAAGAATAAAACTGTAATGGGAGAATAATAGTTGGGTGTGGTTGATACTCTGGGAAAGAGTTTTCTGCCTTATGCTACTTAATATCTTACCCTATAGATGCCTGTTTAAAAGCTGCTGGAGTGAAGACATTGTCACTTTGTCAGCTGAAACAGATTTTCCTAATCTCTTGAATGTGTTTAGGGTGAATGCTAACATTTAGTGTATGATGTACATTCACAACACGCAGTACTTTCATGGCTTCACACTACGCACAGTCTGGGAGTCCCTGGTGCTAAATAATAGTTGGACACTAGCTTGACCCTACCATGGCCCTCTCTGACAATGACATATGGGAATCCCTTGGTTCAATGTTTACTGTGTTGGTTCCATGTAGTGGACAAGTCCTGATCATGAGAATGAGGAGTAAATGAGGAAAGGTTGAAAATCATGAATGGGGCCTCCTTTCTCCTTTGGGTCATCCATCATGGCCATCAGAATCGTTACTGTTTCATAGGAATGTGAGCCCTTGCGTGTTGTACCTAATGTCATTCACATGTCTGCCCTTCGTTTGTAGATCAGCCTCACATACTTTTCAATACAATTCTGATTGGGGTAATCTAATATTAGCAGTCTCAGAATTACTAAGAAGTGAGATCTATAATTAATCATTTTCTTGGTCCATTGGCCATTTGAGAAGGTACAGGGGTTTGAGTTCTAGGACCCCTAATATCTTCAAATTAGAGTACTGGGAAAGAAAGTCTGAATATGGGTGTGGTCAATACATGAACTTTACAAAGAAGGGTTCTTATTAAGGAATCTCTTTCCTGAAGAATTACTAGATTCACTCCTCAGCCCTTTCTTTCTGAATAGGATATAGACTGGGTGAAGTCTTTGAGAAATTAAATTTGTCCTTATGTCCTGTTTATGTTTAAGTTACACAGTTCTTCCCTGGACTGTGTGGACGAAAGTTGCATTTGATGACAAAATCAAAGTAACCATCTCCATCTCTTTAAAAGGGTATTTAAGTAACAGGCATATCATCCACAAAACACTTCCCTAGATATTCTTCTTCCTCAGTAAAATGGCTTCTTTGACTTTAGCTTTTCACTTTCAAGACCCTTTGGAAAGGAAGTAGAAAATAAGGACACTATTATGTAGGGGAAATTGCTGCCAGACAGGAATGAGGAAAAAAAAAAGACCTTTCAGGAGAAATGGGTAGATGGAAGATGAGAGGGAAGATGTTAGATTTTAGCCATTTTTATCCATGCACCCTCCCCAGGTCATCCTTGAAAGGTGAGAAAGGAGTGTGTATAAACACAAAAAATATAGAATTTGTGGACAAAGTTGAAATAAAAAGAATGTGTGTACCACTTCTTATTTAGGTTTCTGGAAGGATATCACCTAACAGAATGACCCATGTCAGCACTGGTGTGTGTGTTGGTGCTGAGGTGAAGACAGCAGTGGGGTGACATGTTTACCTAGAAAGAAGGGTAGGTATCAAGCATCTCCCTTGACTGTTGGAAGGGATGCAGAATGTCCCTGTGTGGTCAGAGGAGATGACACAGAGATGGCTAGGAGTAGAGATCCAGGAGGCCTGCTTTGGGCAGGGGCCACATGGAAAATGTAGCTAAGGTTTTAGATTGGGATTTGGGGATGAAGATAGGCCTAATTCTGTGTTCCCAGCTTTAGCTGTATGGGTAAATTTGATAGATTTTGTTAAGTATGAAATTTACAAATTTTACTGGCTGAAAAATTTGTCAGGGCTGTAGTAGGAGGGAGTCTGTGATTAGTGACAGGAACAATCTTGGATAGAGACAAATTCAGGGCAAAGATAATAGAACTGTAAATGTGCTATGTGAACTAGGGGCTGGTTCTGCAGCTGCATTAGTTTCTCTGTCCCAGTACAGTAAGTAGAATGTTTTTTCCTTGTACCAACCTTTCTGCCATGTAATTGGCTGGGCTAATGACACTCCAGAAAGCCTTGAGTTCAAGCCCTCCTATGGTATGGTAAGGATAGTAAGTTATCGTGACACTGGCCCTGAAAATTGATGGTAGTCAGTAATCATCCTCTTTCCTATTTATTACAGTTTCCCATTTGTGATTTTTTAAACCTAGAGTATAGCTGTATGTTTCAGCATTGTGCAATTTCTGTAGAATGCATGATAAATTCCTGATACTGTGCCTTTCAGAAATAGAGCTCAGTGAACAAACATTTATTGAACATCTTTTTGTGTCTAGTACTACACTAAGTGCAAGGAATACAAACATAAATAAACCAAGACCCCTGCCTTTGAGGAGCATGTACCGAAAAAACCAAACCTGTTGCCATTGAGTCGATTTCAACTCATAGTGACCCTATAGGACAGAGCAGAACTTCCCCTTAAGGGGGTAGAATCTGACTTTGGGCTATTCTATAGGGTTATCTTAGGATGATGATGATGATGATAATAATAATAATAAGTACCCTCATTTAGTTAGCATCTACTGTTTAGACAATACTATAATTTTACATATATTGCCATCAATCCTTTTAATAATACTACAGTAAAATGCAATTTATTTGTATTTTAATTAAATAACTTGCTTAAGTCACTCAGATATGTATATAAGATGCAAAGCCATAATTTAAACCCAACGCTATCAGACTCTTTCTATTGTAACAACTTACCTAGCAGTTGACTAAATCCTGGCAAAAGAAAGATGTAATTCATAATAGGCCTATGTTGTTCGGTGCCATCTAGTCAATTTTGCCTCATAGTGACCCCACGTGATAGAGTAGAACTGCCCCATAGGATTTTCTAGGCTGTAATCTTTGTTGGAGCAGATCTCCGGGTCTTTCTTCCACAGAGCTTCTGGGTAGGTTCCAACTGACAACCTTTCAGTTAGCAGCCAAGCACTTAACTGTTGCTCTGCCAGGTTTCCTTAATAACACCGTAGAGGCCAAGAAAAGTCTGCCAAAGAAATCATGCTGGTGTGGAAAAGAAAAGTTAGAGCAGGCTCACACAATTTCTAAAGGCCCAAAGCAGAGGAGGTGGAAGCTGTCTTTTGTATTCCCACAGAAGGAAAGCTCCATTTACTGAAGAGGTGGATCACTAACTGAAGGATATTACTAGTGACTGAAGTCGATTATTCCTGAGCTCATCCCCTTCAGAACAGGATAATTTCTTACCCCTTCCTCCTGAGTATAGTTTTTAACCTCCTCAGGATTAGCCACTTCGAAATACTGTAGTATCATTGGTTTAGATATAAACTGTGCGTTATAGAGAACTAGTAAGAATGTTTATTAAGTAAAGTAAGTTTTGCTTTATGTTTCTTATGCCTTTACACACTTTAAAGTAGAATATGGGGATTCTAATCGACTCAATGGCAGCGAGTTTGGTTTTTGGTTTTTTTGATAGTTGAAAGCATCTATTTGATTGTCCAGTAGATGTCAGCATTGGGCTGTTTCTGACCATTTAATATGTCTCCATATTGTTTTGAAAGGACCATAAATATTCAGTATGAAACATACTGAGATGTAAAATAGCAGGTGCAGCAAATCTGTGGTAAGGATACATTTAATGGGTGATATATTCAATATTCCATCCACTGAGCAAACAACTGTATGTAAAAATCCCATCTGTAGCTTTTTTATCCATGTCCATTTTAAGAAAAAAATTAATTTATTTCAAAATACCGGCATACTGTTTTGTAGACAATAGCTTTATACAATTAAGTGACAAAATAGATTAAAGCCATTGACAGAAATGTAAATATTTGAGTAGTTTTAGGTTGCATCTGCTTAAATTCAGAAAAGGACACCGAAGGATTTTTAAAATCTCATTTAATTTATATATAATTATATATAATTTCAACCATAAACTTTTTGGTAAAATGGTTGTTGAGCTACTCTCTTGTCACTCAATATTGAGATTCCAGGTCTTTAGAGTACATTAAAATCACTTCTGGTAATATGTACCCGAATGAAGCCAAATGGATGGTTAATCAACATTAGTGGAAGATAATATGTGTAATTTATGCCTCTACTGGATTCTAAAGTTGACACAAGTATTTTAGATTCTCAGCATATATAACCCAAGTTTCCTAGTAAATAGTTCAATTCTCTGTCTGAGCTAAGAAGATTAACCCATTGCCATGGAGTTGATTCTAACTCTTAACTTCCTATAGGACAGAGTAGAAACTCCCCCGTAGGGTTTCCAAGGCTGTAATCTTTACAGAAGCAGACTGCGACATTTTTCTCCCACGGAGCAGCTGGTGAGTTCGAACTGCTGATCTTTTGGGTAGCAGTCAAGTGCTTAACCACTGAGTCACAAGGATTCCTCAAGCCACTGCTGGTGAGTCAATTTTGATTCATAGAGCCCTATAGGACAGAGTAGAATTGTCCCATAAAGTCTTCAAGGCTATAAATCTTTATGGAAGCAGACTGCCACATCTTTCTTCCAAGGAGTGTCTGGTGAATTCGAACCCACCACCTTCTGGTTAGCAACTGAGTAGACCTTGTGTTAAGCAGAAGTTGATTAAGAGAAAGACAAGACATTCTTGTTCATCAATAGTAGAGTCTTACACTGCCCAGCTTTTGTCAGTGAATTATATGTAAATAGTAGCAGAGGGATGAAAACTGGGAAAATCCAGAGAAATCATCTAGTATAACACCTCCATGAGAAATTGAAAATCAGAGGCAAAGTGACTTTCCTGAGGTATCAGAGCTAGTGTATGAGCACATGAGTCCCCTTTCAGTACACTAGTTCAGCTCAGAACAAAAAACATATATTGAGAATCGTCTGTGCTCAAAACACTATAGTACATCTTAAGAGGAATTAAAAATGGTTCTTGCTCTAAAGGCCTTAGAAGATAACTGAGGAGACATCAAAACACAATTCAGCAACTTTATTGATAGAGATATTCTCAGAATGCAGGTAAGGGAGCACTTAGTTTAGTTAGGGAGGGTCTTCATGATTTCTAGAAAATGTGTATTTCTTTCTTGAAAAGTCTTCCAGGAGCTATGCTGCTATACTAGTTAACAGTGAGTATCATTAGTTGATGCAGCAGCAAATGGGGTCTGATGATGACTTGACTGATTCACTATATTTTGGTGGGGCTTTTTTCTCCTAACTTGAGAAACAGCCTATTCCAATATTTCCCAACTGCTGATAAATTGACTGGCTGTATCAGAATCATCTCAGAGATTGGGTAGGGCTTAAAGAAGAGGAAAAAAAAAAAATAACAGCAGTTTGTAGGCATAGCCAAATGTGGGAACCACTGCTCTAGCCTACACTGAGCCACCCACATTTGTTCATCTCGAGACCAATAACAAGAAGTTTATTGCTGTAAGGAATGTAGTCTTTGGTTCTGTAAGAGAACTGAGTTAGTTGGTTCATACGAAAATCAAAACTGCAACTGTGACTTCATTTACACTCGGTTCTCACCCAAAATACTCAAGTCACCATGTGTGATGACTATATCCAAAGTGAATGAGTGGTTTGCAGCATAGGTAGTATGTCTATCTGATCTTTTCAATATGTTAAAATGACATTCAAAGAATGATTTACTTCTAAATAATTTAGGTGAATTTCAATGACCACCCAGTAGACTGCTATCTGGAAATGATGGTTTAGCAAATCTTTTCCTTGTTTTTTTCCTGAATGATGGGAAAGAACACCTCTTTTATGGACCCAGTATAATATTTCCAACCATCTTTTCTCATCTCTTTGGGGCACCGCAGGGAAACACATTAAGTTATAACTCAGTACTGGAGGAAAATTCTGATGATGCAGCTCACTTGTTCAAAGGCTCTTTGACATTAATCTGCCATATGTGTGTAAGACTGAAGATCATATTTCAGTTCTGTGTGGTAGAACACAAAACCCCATCCTACGCTTCACCCAAATCATCAGAGAGATATTCCTCTCCAGATAACAAATGTAGCACTAAGAATATGGGCAGATTCCAGGGAATACAATTACTCATTTTCTCAGTGCATAGACTCCTTGGTGTCATGATCAGTGACAAAATTGTTGTGCATTCCTCTGGATTTTGTGAGCTAGAATCATTCACAACAGTGGGAAGAATAAAATGTGCATTAATACCTGAGTAGCTTTTGTTTGTATTAAGTAACAAACATTCTAAATGAGATGCTTGGTATACTCAACACTCCTGTGTTTCTGTCTGCAGAAGAGGTGAGTGAGGGTGAGGTTCCGGGATGGAGAGAAGGTTGTGGGGTGAAGATTCTCAGAGATTGGGTGTAGCAGGATTTAGGAATAAAAGTCAAGGTTGCATCTGAATGCTCTCATCTTAAGTGGATTTAATTTTTTTTCATATTTAATTGATAGGTTTTAAACATTTAAAGCATAGATTGTCTTCATCAAGATCTTCAGTTCTTCCACAATGAATTATTTTAATATGCTCATCAATCTTCTTTCATTATTCTTGATGCTTTAACCTCTTTTTTCTCAATCAGTTGCCATTTGTCCACACTCTTTCTACTATGTAGGTGAGGCATTTTGGGGGGAGGGGTGGGGTTGGAGACCCAAGAGATAGGGGCATTGGAGAAAGAGTCTTTGTTTTTTTCCCCATGAGCATCCTAGACATAGATTCTTTTTACCTGAGGTCATGTATTATGGTTTCAGTGGCTAGACTTGGATCATTGAGCCAATATGTTGACCTTCAATACTATCTCAATGATGGATACAGATTATCAAGTTGATTAAAATGCTTGGCTGTAAAGGCCCACAATCCCATGAGGAGGATGCAGATTTAGGGTTCAGTTGGCTGCTGTTCAGAAAAACAAATATCCTGGTGCCCTGCTGCTGTTGTATAATCTCTAGATCTAGTCTATTTATTTAGCCAATAGGCTAAACTAGACTCTGAGGGTTTTGCTGTACTTTTGCTGGTATTAACTGAGAAACGTGTGTGTATGTATGTGTGTGTGTGTGTGTGTGGGTGGGTGGGTGTTTTCTAGGTGGTTTTATTTGAGTTTTGTTCATCATAAAAATGAGAGTGATCTGCGTATCTTTTAATTCCAGGTTAGCCTTTGTGTTTGATATTCCCTGCAGACTGCCTGTCAGTGCTTCAAAAACATCAACGCCTGATGGATTTCTATACAGCTGCCTGGGTGCTGTTGTAATGAAATATGAATGTGCTTTCATAGTATCTGAAGACTTCTGCTTGGGATTATATGCAGGAAGAATGGCTTTTTAAGATGGCATATTCTTGAAATGTTGTTTCAAAAATGATGAAATTTAAAATAGTTTATTATTCTAGGGCTTCTTTAGCTTTATTGGTTTTAACAACAAGATATCTTCCCATTAAAATCCTCTGTCTCTCTTTCCCTTTCTCTCTCTCTTTAGGGCTCATTATAACAGAAGTCAGGAGATCTGGCTCTCAAAGACAGCACAGTAATAAGCACGAAAGGGTTGTTCTCAAAGAAACGAGATAGAATCCTGCATGGGTGAAACATCAGAGAAAAGAAAAAAGGCCTTTTTAGTGCCTTCTATGCATATGCTCTTGTGATTTGCCATGATTTAGACTATTTTTTTCTGTACTTTCAATGAGACATGCCATGTCTCCACTGAATATGAATATTGCTGCAGATTATTTTTTGCATTATATTAATCTGAGCATGAAATAATTCATTCTTTCAAAAATAAAAGAGTCTAAATAAACATCAGTGTGGTCAAACTATGTTTTTATTATTTTCCTGAAATACACAGAGCAGATGATTTTATTTTATTTTATTGAAAATTAACATCCCTGGTTATCTCAGGTGAATCAAGTAGCAATTTATGTTTAGAGGTACAAATCAACAGGCTGACTCTGTCTCAAGCCTAAAGGCAGCCCTGTGTGGGGATTGCTCTCAGACCCCAGTCAGGCAACAAGCTAGAGGCCCAAATGTCACCGCTGGAAAAATACAGTGTATTCTGGAGTCAGTCATTTGGGGTCCTGAGGCTTCCAAGAACAACACTCCTTGTCAATTGGTAGACAGAATGTTTCAGCATGGAGGAGTTGCAAGGGAAGGGCACGCGTACTTCACCAGGAAAAAAAGGAGATGGCTCTTATTAAAATAATATACAGATTTTAGAGACTATAAGTAGGGTATACACTTAATGAGTATATTTGCTAAGAGCCATAATGAAAGGCAACGAATACTACTTTTCCTCAAATCACTATAACTCTTTGAAGTAAAGATCTGCATAATATCTTAATATCTTAGTATTTCCATCAAAATACAACCTAAGGGGATACATGATGGAAAACATGGTTGTGTTTTCTTTTTTTCCTTTACAATAAAAATCCACAGTCTCTCAGACATCACTTAACAATATTATAGGACAGTATTATATTTCTGCTTGCCCTAAATGTATAATGGTCTCCGGTGCATTTCTGCTTCAACCTTGAGCCTCAAGCTTTATTCCAGGAAGGTAGCTTTGAATATACCTGTCTTCTTGAGAGTGAAATTTTATGGAATCCTGGATTTCTCTTATCTTGGGATAACAGAAATATTTTTTCCCCCAGTTAATATAGGGTTTTACAAATGTATTTACTCTGGTCTATGGGAGTATATGCATCAGTTTCAATTCTAACTCCAAGGACAGTCCTAAGTATACAAATTAAAATAAATTAGTTCATGCAATTGAAAACTATCAACAGTTATTCAAACTCAAAACCTATTTACCAACACATTTGAAATGTGAATTTTTAAACATTTGGATACAGGGGACAGAAGAGAAAGCAATACTTCTGCTGAAAACTCCAAGTCTCCCTAGGCAGAGAAAACATAAGAAATTAAGCTCCAGTCCTTCCTCTTCTTATGGGTAAATCACATAGGGCATCAAATTAGACTTGATTTCATTGGTTAGGATCAAATTTTTGTACCACTACTATGTGTTTAAGGAGCCCTGGTGGCACAACAGTTAAGTGCTCAGCTGCAAACCAAAAGATTGATGGTTCGAGCCCACCCTGCAGCTATCTGGGAGAAAGATGTGGCAGTCTTTCTCTGTAAACATTATAGCCTAGAAGACCCTCTGGGGCAGTTCTACTCCATCATACATGGTCACTATGAGTCAAAATGGACTCGACGGCACCTAATAACAATACTATGTGTTTGGTTTTTTTCTAGACGTTAAAACCAAAAACCAAACCAAAGTCATTCCTGTCGAGTTAATTCCAACTCCATAGGATGGGAGGTGTTACAAAGATTATATAAAACCAAGGTCTTGCTCTCAAAGGGTTGTTGGTTGGGGTTGTGTAGGGGTAAGATCCACACACAGGAGACAAATTTCAGGCTGTGTTTAGTGGAACAGAGGCCAGAGCAAACTGTCTGGGTGATACGTCATGAGGTGTATTATCAGGGATTGGACATTCCTCACCTAGCGTTTATTTAGATTTTTGGGAGCCTGAGGCTGACAGCAGGAATTCTGGGTGTCTTGGTTTGGGTTCCTCCAGAGATGACCCTAAGCCAAGGATTCAAGTGTAATTCATTTTTCAGGAATAGATCCCACTAAACACTTGTAGAAGAGTGTGAAGAGGGATAGGGAAGAAAAGAACGCTGATAAAGGGCTTCAACAAGAAAGTTACCACTGTGGGCAACTCTGTACCTGACTCCAGTTGGAAACTCTGAGAGACATTGTGAAATGTTCACCCCCGCCCCTACCAACTCCTGTCAGTCATTGGTTATGTGTTGTTTCTAGGGTTCATTAATTCTGCATATCTGGCCTGCCCATTGCATAGACAGAGCAGGACTTGGTGGCCAGAGAAGGTCCTCAGGTAGAGTTGCAGGTGCTGTCAGTTGGCCTTTGGAAGGTGTATACAGAATTGGTGAACCAGGAGGGCATGTGGCGAGGACACCAACAGCATCTGCTGCACTGGGTCAGATACAAGTTTCACAGATCCTGGATCAATCTCACTTTGGCAGTGGAATGATGTAACATTTTACACTGAGATTAAGTCATAAAGCCAGATTCTGAGGCAAATGTTACATAAAGTAAAATTACCTTTACTTTATTGGATCTATAAACTGACATACAGTTTCTCAATAGATCCAAATTCCAGGTTTATGTTCAGCATTGGAACAGCACACTGGCTCTGAAGTTGGGCATCAGATGTAGTGGTTGGCTTGCATTTGAGGTTTCTGTTATACGAAAAAAAAAAATTATCTTTAAACTTTGGCTTCTCACTCATTCTTTGAGGGGCACATGAAACCTGAGACTGAGGAAAGAGCATAACCTTTGTTTTCATACTTAATTTAGGGCATGTGCTCATTGAGTGGAATTACCTGCACTGTTTAAATTATTTCTCTTTCCCTCTCTCTTTTACACACACACAGTGCACTTTTCCCCCTACAACTGAAGTTAATTACCCCTTGTCGTTGAGTCAATTCCTACCCATATCTACCCTATAGGACAGAGTAGAACTGCCTCGGAGGGTTTCCAAGGAGCAGTTGGTGGATTCGAACTGCCGACCTTTTGGTTAGCTGCCATAGCTCTTAGCTACTGTGCCACCAGGGCTCCAAAGTTAAAGTGTAACTTAAATATGCATATAATGTGACTCCATTTATGTATAAAGACCAAACTTAACTGGAATCACCAATGGGTCCACCTTTTGGGTGAAATTGAGGAGGGTGGTATGCTTGGGAAATGGAATGGATTCCAACCACCTTTCCTAACATTCAGTTAAAGCCCTTTTAAAGATTGACACCATAAGTGCAAGAACTAAACAACATAAAGAATTAGCCAGCAAAAGGTGAATGGCAGACTCTGCTCTTCAAGATAAAGCAGTAGGATTAGGAATGCAAATAATGCTGTTTTACAGTAAGGTCGGAAACAAATTGCCGATCTTAATCCAAATCTTAATTTACTTGAGCAGGGATTAGGGAAAAACAGATCAAGAATTGAAATGTAGGAACAGAGAAAATGAGGAGAGAAAAACAATGCAAATACATTGATCCACATGATCGTGCCTCATTGGCACTGTTATTTAGAAATACGTTCTAATGGTTATGCTCCAGGAGGTAGACTTTTTCTCCCCTAGCCTTCTAATCACCCCCACTGTTCTTGATACTGAGTTTCTGTGTACATTGTTTTTATCTGAGCTTCCTGCTAGAGTAAAGTAATAGAACTGAGGCTCTGAGATGCTGGAATGTATGCTTCATAGAGGCTGAGAGCTTTTCTGTTGTGCTCACTGCTGAATCACCAGTGCCTAGAACAATGCCTGGCACATAGTACATGATTAATAAGTAACTGCTCCTGAGTGGCACAAATGGTTAAGTGCTTGACTACTAACCAAAATGTTGGCGGTTCGAACCCATCCATAGGCACATCAGAAAAAAGGTCTGGTAATCTGCTTCCAAAAGATCACAGCCATTGAAAATCCTATGGAGCACAGTTCTACTCTGCAACACATGATGTTGTCATGAGTCAGAATTGACCCCATGGCATCCATTTCTTTTTTGTTGTTGTTGAAAGAACGAACAGTGTTTGTGTTGAGGTCCTTTCCATCCTGGAATCTAGCCAAATTCCCTTATTTCCAAGTTCTAGGAGCTCCAGGGGAAAGACTTTGAAACTTGTCTGTAAGAAATGGAATTCAGAGGTATTTAACAGCGTGGGTTAACAGGGGAGGGAAGGTTTAATGGGAGTTAGATGCAAGACCCCGGAGAGAGAAATTTCCATGAGTGAGCAAGCAGGGTGGTGTGGGGGCCAAATTCAGCAACAGTGTGGAGGGAGGGAAGGAACAGCAGTTCTGCACATGGTTCAAGACAATTATTGAAGGCTTCCCTGATTCCCCCGCCATACTTGAAGATTTTCTTTTCTCAATATCTTTTGTAAATATTTTCATTTTAGCATGTATCACATTTTATTGTCATTTTTTATATACCTAGCTTTCTGTTTTTAGACTCTGAGCTAACTGTTTCAGTTCCCAGGCTCAAGGGAGAGAGGTAACAGGGGGCCTTCAGTTGCTTTCTGGATTGCACATAAACACTCCCCATATAGGCTGTGGCAATATTCTCCCAAACAGATTCCGTTTTCTCATCCTGTGCTTTTGCACCTGTTCCCTCTGCTTGAAATGTCTTCGATCTGCTTGTCTGCTTGGCAAACTCCTGCTCATTTTTAAGTCCCTGCAGACAGGCTGTGTCCTTTGTGAAGCTTCTGACTATGGGGCTCTCCCAATGTTCTGACTTCGTAACACTTACCGTATTGTATGATAACAGCTTGCTGAGTGACTGTTCACCCTCTAGGCTGTTGATGGGAGCCTTTTCAGGCTGGCCTCGGTAGTCTCCACCATTCCTGCAGATTCTACCATGACTCCAAGGTTTACCTAAAAAGAACTGCCTAGAAAGTGCTTGAGCAATGAGTTATGTGTGTCTTATAACAGTACGCTAGAAGGAAGAGTGCTACCCGAACTCGAGGCCTTGGCTCTAGGTTTGAGAGTCTAGTTTTTACGCTGTCTCAGAACATACCTTCATTCCCTGCTCAGAAACCCCTGCTCCTGACACCCCCAATACACCCCATTCTGTCTGGCCAGGATTTTCATGATGATTATCTTTTTTCCTCTTTTTATGTCTTGTCAGTGGAAATGGGGAGTGGATAGATTATGGCATGTAGGCATCTGGAATTCCGTGAAGCTGAGATAATTAGTCCCATGGTTTATGGTCTTTAGGCTTGTTCTCAAAGATGTGTGGTGGCTGTCATGGTCTCTAACCCCACAGCTGCAAGACCCTGAGGAGAGACACTGGGATTTTCATCTTTGTATTCCTAGCACCTAGTGGACTTGTTAGCTGAATGAGTGAATGAGGTTGCTTAGTCTCTTGAAGATTTCCTTACTACCCTACACTCTAGAATTTGAATGTGAACCGCCTCATGCTGAAGAACGATAAACCTTAACACTTAGTATCAGTGTTGAGTTTCTGACCCAGCCAACATCTAGAAGACAGGAAACAATAATTCTATCCCTTCTCAGCCAATATTTGGATTTATAGTCAGAAAAGAAGTGCTTTAGTTCCTTGAAGCGCTAACCTTGTCTATAAAGTAAGAACTACAGCTTCCTATCACTTGGAATTGGAGGGATTTACTGACCTTAACCAAATGGTTCTCTAGTATTAACCCATGGCTGTTGAGTAGATTCCAACTCATAGCCACCACATAGGACAGAGTAGAACTGCCCCATAATGTATCTAGAATTAACCATGTATTATACTTGGCATTCTGGGGGTGTTTTATTTTTTTCAAAACATGATAACCTATCTTATGTTGTTTGATCCTTTTTGCAACACAATAAACAAAGTAGGACAGCTATTATTATTTCTAGTAGGAGGTAAAAAAAGAAAACCAGACACAAGGAGGCCCTGTGACTTACTCATAATCTTACACCTAGTTAGTAACAGAGCCAGGGCCATCCCATGAGGCCAAGTCATTTTTAATATATAGACAGAACATTTCTGCAGGCTCCTACAGAATGCAAGGCTCTGTTCTATGTGTGATTCATGTATTAACTTACTACATCCTCACAACAACCTCAGAGGTAGGGTGATAGGCTGAAATTTTGGCCCCACTTCTTAACTTCTCCCTGTCTAGTTGTTCACCACGCCCTTGCCATGACCTCATTGTAGGAGGAGTGTATTTCCCATTCCTTAACATGGTCCTGTGACCTAGTCTGCCCAATTATATGTGGCTGGAACGACCAGCTTGCCACTTTCAAGCAAAGGTTTTAAGAAGCCTGTGTCTTTTCATGTCTTCTCTTGTACCTCTGTCATAGTCGTGAGATAAACCTTCCCTGCAAAAGGAGGGGTGCTCCATGTAGAGCTGCCCCGGTTGACCCACAGATCTGCAGTAAGATGCAGAGCTGCCCCAGCTGCTGCTGCCTGAAGCAGAGAACCACCTTCATCCCCAAGCTGAGCTGCGTGTGGATCAGCTGGATTCTAGCCCATCTGCAGATCTGTGAGAATGATTATTCTTTAAGCCACTAAGTTTTGGAATGGTTTGTTAGGCAGCACTGTTGTGGCAATAGCTAACTGATAGAGAGCTGCCATTGAGTCAACTTCTACTCATGGCGACCCTATGTATAGCAGAAGGAAACCTCGTAACTAAAAAATGTTGCCCAGTCCCACACCATCCTCACAATCACTGGCATGTTTGAGTCCATCGCTGTGTCTGCTGTACCAATTCACCTCACCAAGGATCTCTCTTGCCCTCCTTGGCCCTTCTCTTCACCCAACATAATGTTCTTCTCCATCAATTATTCCCTCCTGATGAATTGTCCAAAGCAAGCAAGTTGGACAGTATTCTGTTGTGATCCATAAAGTTTTCATTGGCTAATTTTCGGAGGTAAGTCATTACTCCCTTTTTCCTAGTCTTAGTCTGGAAGCTCTGTTGAAACCTTTCCATCATGAGTGATCCTGTTAATATTTGCAGTACTGGTGGCATAGTTTCCACCATCACAGCAACACACAAGCCACCACAATACGACAAACTGACAGGTGAGGCTGACTGATATTCATAGGTATCTGTTATTCCTATTTTATGGGCAAGGAAATCAAGGCAGAGAGGCTAGGTAATTTGCTTGGCGTTGCTCAGTAGGCAGAGGAGCTAGGATTTGAACTCACGTGGTCTGTCTCCAGAGCCAAAGTTCTTTAATACCATATACTGCCTCTCTAATATTCTAATGTAACTAATTCTCAAACTAAATTTAATCAGAACTTCAGTTTTAAAAAAGAAAGTAGAAAGGAAGTGTAGTATATAGAAAAAGTGCAGGGGTTTTGAAGTCAGGCATTCCCAGGTTCCAATCTTAATTCTACCACTTACTAGCTTAGTGGTTTTGTGTGAATTTCCTGATGACCCTAAACATCAATTTCCTCAGAAAAATGATAATGGTATTGACTATTTCATGAGCATTAATTACTAAATTAATCCCATTCATTGAGCATCTCTTATATGCTAAATACTTTTCTAGGTACTCACAGTACATAAATGAGTAAGATTCACTAAAACAGCTTACAGTCTAGAAGCCAAAACAGACACTACGCAGGGAGATAAAGCAGATGGTAACTACATGGCACAGGGCAGATAAGGAGCACAGATAACAGGGTCCTAATCTTGATTTATGGCACAGTGGTTAAGAGCTACGGCTGCTAACCAAAAGGTCGGCAGTTCAAATCCACTAGCTGCTCCTTGGAAACCCTATGGGGCAGTTCTGCTCTGTCCTATAGTGTAGCTATGAATTGGTATCGACTTGACGGCAATGGGTTTTTTGGGTTTTTTTGGGTGGCACAAATGGTTAAGCACTCCACTACTAGCCGAATGGTTGGCGGTTTGAACCCACCCATAGAACTCAGAAGACAGGCCTGAAAATCCTATGGAGCAGTTCTACTCCGCACACATGGGGTCGCCATGAGTTGGAATTAACTTGATGGCAATTAACAACAACAACGTTGATTTGAGGCATTGGTGACTCAGTGGTAGGATTCTCATCCCCCACCCCATGCAGGAGACTGGGGTTCAACTCCCAGCCAATGTACTTCATGCACAGCCACCACCCAGCAGTGGAGGCTTGCATGTTGCTATGATGCTGAACAGGTTTTAGCGGAGTTTACAGACTAAGACAGACTAGGAAGAAAGGCCTGGCCATCTACATCTGAAAATCAGCCAGTGAATTACAACAGTCCAATCTGCAACTGATCATGGGGATGGCGCAGGACCGGGCCAAATTCTGTTCCATTGTGCATGGGGTTGTCATGAGTCGGGCCAACTTGACAGCAGCTGACAACAACCATGATTTGGGAGACGGTCAGGGAAAACATCCCAGAGGAGGTGGTACTTTTGCTGCATCTTATATAAGAGAATCATCTGTAAAAAAAAAAAAAAAAAATTAGCCTAACATATATTAGTTGCTCATGAAATGTTAATTTTCTCTCCAATTCTTTCAGAGGTCATAAGAGCAGACACTATTTTCTTGGCCCAGCAAGAACTTTTCAGGCATAAAGCATGGGAGATATTTTTTTCCTTGTGTGCTGAGCTAAAGAAATGCTGACTCTCTTGCTTAACATGCGGGTCACTGGCATGGTTCATTTGTAATTGCACAACATAATTCCACCCCCAGATAGGATGCTTTTCGATGGTGTTTTAAAATCTCCAATTGCTTTTTACGTATGAGGTGAATTTACAGTGAGTTATGTTGCAAGGTAATTTAACCTGACAAGACACACCATACTAAACATTCGCAGACACAGTTTTGTTTCTCCCTCGAGAAGAAGCTGTTAGAGTAGAGTGGTAATCGCTGTAATATGATCAGCATGGGGGAGATTGATCACACCTAGGAAAGTGACCTCTTGGAGGTTGGTTGAAAACGGTACACCTTTCCTGTTGATTGATTACACATCAGGGTGGCCATCCCTGGATGGGAAAATTGAGTGTGGTCCTCACCTTCTACTGGCACATGAACTTTTCTTGTTAGTGTTCACACAAGATTGATGTGCAGCAGCTGTAGTGTAGGGTCCCAGTGTTCATGCCACGAACACTCAGCTAGCTTTGAAAAGAAAGAGTGAGAAAAGGATTATTATCCATGAATATAATTATAATAAGCCAATTCAAAATGGTGATTGAATTCAAATAAACCCACGGAGAGGAGTTTCCTTCAAAATTGTTGAGAAGGGGAGTAAAATATATTCATAGAAGAAAGGGCCACTGTCCTCTACATCCTATTCCCAGCATGCCTCAGTTTTAGTGGTGTCTGAGTAGTTTTCATTTATCAGTTTTTATTCCGGATCATTATTCTTTCACTTTCATACAAAATCTCTATTTATTAAGGCTCCACCCAAACTGTCAGTGTCATCACCTGACCATCTGATTACTTCTCCTTAGTCTTTGAAGGATTTGCGCGGGCTTTGTAGTCTTTTCCTCTACCCCAGTTCTCGCCATTTTTGTGATTAACTTCAGGATACACAAGGGCTCTGTGTCCATTCCAGTCTCTTGGTGCTTTGACCTTCTCAGCTTCAGGGATCTTTGCGTTTACTCTTCTTTATCAATCCACTTCCTAGATGATGTCATCACCCTCCTGCCATCACCTGGAACAGTTTCAATTCTGAAATATTAATTTAAAATACTCTAATCTCTGACCACATCCTCCTATCTTTTCTATTTCTATCTTTGCATTTCCATCTGTTGTCACTAGACTCATTCTTCAAGTTCTGAGGACCTCTAGTCCCTGGATTCTTTTACTATTTCCCTATTAGCCCCCTCCTGTTGTCATTTCCTACTTCATCCAGCCTAAACCCCATCTATCACTTCAAACATATATTTTTTTTCCCCATTGTCTTCAAATATCTTGTGCTGTTTCCTGTGTCTAAGCCACCTGGAAAATTCCCAACTTTAGATCAGTCTGAGCCTCCTCTTTGTAACCAGGATGCTGAACATTACTGAAACTAATCATACAACTCTGAAAATTAATGCTACTTAATCACCATTACTACCAATTAATTTCATGGTCTCCAACCTCAGATGGATTTATACTGCCTAAAATTCCTTCTATGGATCCCTCTTATTCCCATTCTGAATATCAGCCTTTTCAAAATTTCTCCACTCTCTTCAACTCTCCATATTTTCTGCCTTTCTACCTCTCAGCAGATGATTTTTTTAAAAAATAATATTATATTGTTTTTTCTGTGAAAGTTTACACAGCAAATTAGGTTCCCATTTGACAATTTCTACACAAATTACTCAGTGACATTAGTTACATTTTTTCACAATGTGTCAATGTTGTCTTCAGTTGCATTCTGATTGTTCTTTTTCCAGTACTCTAGTTTCTCTGTTCCCCATCTTTTCATCTTTGAGTAATTGATTTTTAGGTCTCATGCAGATAGTTTTATAATGGAGCACCATACTCATGGGTAATAATATCCTTTTTTTGTGTGGGCCTGTCTGTTATTTAGCTAAAAGCTGACCTCAGGGATAGTTTCTATTTAAAGTTTAAAGAGTATCCCAGGGTGATAGTCTCAGGGAGTCTTCTAGTTTCAACTAGTCCAATAAATCTGGACTTATTAAGAATTCGAGTTCTGTTCCTCAGCAGATGATTGTGACTCAGAGAAAACAGATTGGAACTACTTCAAAATCCTGCCTCTCCAACTATAAACTTATTGAATGTCAACCAGTCTTTCCTTATTCTCTTATCTCTCAGTGAAAATAGAACTACAAATCTTGTTTTAAGTTTTAAGTCTAATCCTCCATGATACCATGCCCTTTTCCTCTGTTCAGGAGCAAATGCCAGTGCTCTATTGATTATCCCTTTTCTTTCCTGCATTTCCAGCCACACCCCTGGTATTGACTCCAGACTATATTCACTTGAACTTGCTTAAGTTTTTCTTATTTTAAACACACACACACACACACACTCATACACACTCACCTTCAAACTTTTCCCTAAACAACCTTCTTCTCCATCTACTATACTCTTTCTTCCCTTTTCCAGGCAGTTTTTAAAAGAGTTTTATTTGTTTGCTTTAGCATTTTCTTCATCTTACGTTTACTGCTTAATTCAGTGTGGTACCACTAAAATTATTTCCATTCAGCTGACCAACAACCTTCATTGATAAATTCAGTGAAAACTTAACAATCTCTCTGTAGACTCATCAACCACTATCACCACTATAACTTTCTGGAAAACTTTTTCCTTTGGCCTCCCTAATACCATGATCTCTAGGTTTTCTTCCCGCTTGTGTCCCACTCATTCATTGCCTCCATTATGGGTTTTTTTTCCTCTACTCATTTCTTAAATAATGGTATGCCTAGCTGTTCTAGCCTCAATTTTTTTTGTTCTCACTCTATAGCGTTTCCTGGGTGTTCTTATCAATTTAGTGGCTTTAAAAAATTATCTAACAAATAACCCCAAACAGTTGCTATTGAGATAATTCTGACTCATGTGACCCCATGTGTGTCAGAATAGAACTGTGTTATACAGGGTCACTATGAGTCAGAATCAGCTCGATGTTAACGGGTTTTATATGTGGTTTTCAGTGGTTGTTTTTTTGGAGGTACATAGTCAACCTTCATTCTGAGGAGCCTCTGATTTGACTCTAATCCCCAACCTTTTAGTTAGCAGCCGAGCACATTAACCATTTGCACCACCCAGGCACTCCATCTGCATGCTAGATTCTAAAATTTGAATTCTCATTCCAGACCCTCCCCTAGGTCTACATCTGTTTATGAAACTACCAACTGAACAGCCCAACTTAGATGTTTTGTACGCACCTCATACTCATTTCTGTTCAAATTTGAACATATCTCCAAACTTTCTGTCCCATCATTTTTTGCTTACCTGATATATTCAATTTTACATCAGAAATTTGATTTTCATTTTTGAGTCTTCACCCTTCCTCATTTCCCACATTCAGACAATTGCTAAATCCAGTCTAAACTACTTTCTAAATATCTCTTAGATCCATCTATTTTTCTCCATCCTACTGCTACTGGATTACTGCAGTAGCTTTTTTATATCCAGCTATTTGGACTTCAGTCTTAACCTCAGTCCAATCTGTTCTTCATATCTCAGCCAGAGTGATTTTTTCCAAAGTGCCAATATAATCTTATGACTTCCCTGGTTAAAATTTTTCAGTGCTGCCCATTGTCCTAAACATAAAGTTCAAAGTCTGTAAGGCAGCTTGCAAGTCTTCCATTATCTTGTAAACTTATCTCTCCTGCTTTATCACCAGTGCCTTCCAATTCACCTTGCAAGTTAAACTGCAAATCAGCTGAATTACTTGAATTTCCACAAATTTAACCATACCTGGTTTTACCTCTAGGTCACTGCTTGCTGTTGCCTTTATCTTTCTTTAATCCTGTTCTTTACTTCATATTTCAGTGTAGACATTACTTGCTGTATGAAATTTTAACTTGACTCCCCTTCAAGAATGATATATATTCCTCTCATGTGCTTCCATTGTGCCTTGCATTTCATCCAATTTGGCTCTTAACACACTATATTGCAATTGTTGGTTTACCTGTGATCTCCCCACTAGGCAATCAGTGCCTGAAGGGATGGGGTTGTCTTCTTCACTGGGCTATCCCTAGTATATTTCCCACCAACTAGAGGACCAGTGGAGCCCTGGTGGTGCAGTGGTTAAGAGCTTGGCTGCTAACCAATAGGTCTGCAGATTGAATCCAACAGCTGCTCCTTGGAAACCCTATGTGGCAGTTCTACTCTATATTATAGGGTTGCTATGAGTCAGAATTGACTTGATGCCAGTTGGTTTGGTTTTGGTTTAGAGGACCAATACTACCATGCGTCTGTCAGTTTGTTGTACTGTGGTGGCTTGCATGTTGCTGTGATCCTGGAAGCTATGCCACCAGTATTTCAAATACCAGGGTCACCCATGGTGTACAGGTTTCAGTGGAGCTTCCAGACTAAGACAGACTAGGAAGAAGGACCCAGTGATCTACTTCAGAAAAAACAGGCCAGTGAAAACCTTATGAATAGCAGCAGCATACTGTCTGTTACAGTGCTGGAGGATGAGCCCCTCAGATTGGAAGGCACTGCCTCCTCAAAGTAGAGTCGACCTTAGTGACGTGAATGGAGTGAAGCTTTTGGGACCTTCATTTGCTGATGTGGCATATCTCAAAATGAGAGGTAACAGCTACAAACATCCGTTAATGATCAGAATGTGGAATGTACAAAGAATGAATCTAGGAAAATTGGAAGTTGACAAAAATGAAATGGAATGCCTAAAGATTGATATCCTAGGCATTAGTGAGCTGAAATGGACTGGTATTGGCCATTTTGAATCAGAAAATCACATGGTCTACTATGCCATGAATGACAAATTGAAGATAAATAGCGTCACATTCATCATCTATAAGAACATTACAAGATCTATCTGAAGTACAACATTGTCAGTGATAGGATAATATTCATACATCTATAAGGAAGACCAGTTAATACGACTATTATTGGAATTTATACACCAACCACTAATGCCAACGATGAAAAAATTGAATATTTTTACCAACTTCAGCAGTCTGAAACTGATCAAACATGCAATCAAGATGCATTGATAATTGCTGGTGATAGAATGTAAAAATTGGAAACACAGAAGAAGGATTGGTAGTTGGAAAATATGGCCTTGGTGATGGATACTACACCAGAGAGTGCATGACAGAATTTTGCAAGACCAGTGACTTATTCACTGCAAATACCTTTTTCCAGCAACATAAATGGCGACTATGCACGTGGACCTCACTAGTGGAATACAAAGGAATCAAAGCAACTACATTTGTGGAAAGAGACAATGGAAAACTCAGTATCGTCAGTCAGAACAAGACCAAGGGCCAGCTGAGGAACAGACCATCAGTTGCTCATATGCAAGTTCAAGATGAAGCTTAAGAAAATTAAAACAAGTCCACGACAACCAAAATCCAACCTTGAAACAACCTAAGTGCCCATCAACAGGTGAATAAATAAACAAACTATGGTACATACACACAATGGAATACTATGCAACAATAAAAAACAATGATGAATCAGTGAAACATCTCAACATGGATGAATCTGGAGGGCCTTATGCTGAGTGAAATAAGTCAATCACAAAAGGGAAACTATTGTATGAGACCACTATTATAAAAACTCATGAAAATGTTTACACACAGAAAGAAACAATCTTTGAAAGTTACAAGGGAGGGGAGGTGGGGAGGGAAAAACACTAAATAGACAATAGATAAGTGGTAACTTTGGTGAAGGGTAAGACAGTACACAATAATGGGTAAGTCAGCACAACTTGACCAAGGCAAGCTAATGGAAACTCCATGAGGGACCAAATTACTGGGCTGAGGGCTGGGGATCATGGTCTTGGGGAACTTCTAGCCCAACTGGCATAACAGTTTATAAAGAAAATGTTTTACATCCTACTTTGCTGAGTAGCATCTGGGGTCTTAAAATCTTGTGAGCAGCCATCTAAGATACTCCACTGGTCCCTCCCCACCTGGAGCAAGGGAGAATGAATAAAACCAAAGACAGAAGGGAAAGATTAGTCCAAAGGACTAATGGACCACAACTACCACAGCCTCCACCAGACTGAGACCAGCACAACTAGATGGTACCCAGCTACCACCACTGACTGCTCTGACAGGGATCACAATAGAGGGTTCTGTACAGAGCTGAAGATAAATGTAGAACAAAATTCTAACTCAGAAAAACACCAGACTTATTGGTCTGACAGAGACTGGTGAAACCCCAAGAGTATAGCCCATGGACACACTTTTAACTCAGTACTGAGGTCACTCCTGAGGTTCACCCTTTAGTCAAAGATTAGACAGGCTCATAAAACAAATAAGACTAAATGGGCACACCAGCCAAGGGCAAGGACAAGAAGACAGGAGGGGACAGGAAGTCAGGTAATGGGGAACCCAAGTCGAGAAGGGGAGAGTGTTGACAAGTCATGGGGTTGACAACCAGTGTCACAAAACAATGTGCATTAATTGCTTAATGAAAAACTAATTTGCTCTGCAAACCTTCATCTAAAGCACAGTAAAAAAAATCATCTATATGAGACTAAATGGTCAGCAATTACTCCAAAGCAAAGATGAAACGGTAAGCAGACAGGGAAACCAGATTACTGGAACTGAAATATCCAGAATGGAAAGAATGAGAATGTTGACACATTACGAAAAATGTAATGCCACTAAACAATTTGTATAGTAATTGTTAAATGGAAACCTAATTTGCTGTGTAAACTTTCACTGAAAACACAGTAAAATATTATTTAAACAAACAAAAAAAATACAACCTTGAGTATATTCCACCTGAATTTGGAGATCATCTGAAGAACAGATTTGATGCATTGAACACTAATGACCCAAGACCAGACAAGCTGTGGGATGACATCGAGGATATCATATATGAAGAAAGAAAAAGGTCATTAAAAAGATAAGACAGACAGAAAGAAAAGATCAAAATGGATGTCAGAAGAGACTGAAATTTGCCCTTGAATTTCAAGTAACTAAAACAAATGGAAGAAACAATGAAGTAAAAGAGTTAAACAGAAGATTCCAAAGGGTGGCTTGAGAAGACAAAGTAAAGTATTATAATGAAATGTGCAAAGACCTCGAGTTAGAAAACCAAAAGGGAAGAACATGCTCGACATTTCTCAAGCTGAAACTGAAAAAAAAATTCAAGCCTCGAGTTGCAATATTGAAGGATTCTATGGGCAAAATATTGAATGACACAGGAAGCATCAAAAGAAGATGGAAAGAATACACAGAGTCACTATGCCAAAAAGAACTGGTCAATGTTCAACCATATCAGGAGGTAGCATATGATCAAGAACCAATGGTATTCGAGGAAGAAGTTCAAGCTGCACTGAAGACGTTGGCAAAAACAAAGGCTCCAGGAATTGGTGGAATACCAGTTGAGATGTTTCAACAAATGGATGCTGGGCTGAAGTTTCTCACTCTTCTATGCCAAGAAATTTAGAAAACAGCTTCCTGGCCAACCAACTGAAAGAGATCTATATTTGTGCCCATTCCAGAAAAAGGTGATCCAACCGAACATGGACATTATTGAACAATATCATTAATATTACACACAAGTAAAATTTCACTGAAGATAATTCAAGAACGGTTGCAGCAGTATATCAACAGGGAACTGCCAAAAATTCAAGCCAGATTCAGAAGAGTACATGGAATGAGGGATACCACTGCTGAGGTCAGACGGATCTTGGCTGAAAGCAGAGAATACCGGAAAGATGTTTACCTGTGTTTTATTGACTATGCAAAGGCCTTCGACTATGTGTATCACAACAAATTATGGATAACATTGCAAAGAATGGGAATTCAAAAACATTTAATTGTGCTCCAAAGGAACTTGTGCATAGATCAAGAGGTCATCGTGTGAATCGAATAAGGGTATACAGCATGATTTAAAATCAGCAAAGGTGTCCATCAGGGTTGTATCCTTTCACTATACTTATTCAATCTGTATACTGCACAAATAATCCAAGAAGCTGGACTACAGGAAGAAGAACACAGCATCAGGATTGGTACAAGGCTCATTAACAACCCGTGATCTGCAGATAACACAGCCTTGCTTGCTGAAAGTGGAGAGGACTTAAAGCACCTACTGATGAAGGTCAATGACTTCAGCCTTTGAATGGATTACACCTCAACATAAAGAAAACAAAAATCCCAATAAGCAATGTCATGATAAACAGAGAAAATATTGAAGTTGTTAAGGAGTTCATTTTACTTGGATTCACAATTGACGCCTTTGAAAGCAGCAGTCAAATCAAAGGCTCATTACATTGGGCAAATCTGCTGTAAAAGTCTTCAAAAGCAAAGATGTCACTTTGAGGACGAAGGTGCACCTGACCCAAGTCATGGTATATTCAATTGCCTCATATGCATGTGAAAGCTGGACAATGAATAAGGAAGACTGAAGAAGAATTGATGCCTTTGAATTATGGTGTTGGCGAGGAATATTGACTATACCCTGGACTGCCAGAAGAACAAACAAATCTGTCTTGGAAGAAGTATAGCCAGAATGCTCCTTAGAAGCGAGGATGGCAAGACTTTGCCTCACGTATTTTGGACGTGTTATCAGGAGGGACCAGACCCTGGAAAAGGACATCATGCTTTGTAATGTAGTGGGACAGCAAAAAAGAGGATGACCTTGATGAGATGGAATGACATAGTGGGTGCAACAGAGGGCTAAAACATAGCAACTATTGTGAGGATGGCACAGGACTGGGTAGTGTTTCGTTCTGTTGTACATGGGGTTGCTATGAATTGGAATGGACTTGAAGGCACCCAACAACAACAGCAACAACAGAAGTCCAGTAAATGTTTGTTGATGCAAAGAATCCCAGTAATAAATGTGACAAATGCATTAGTATTTCTCTTTACTGGCTGTAGAGAGGTATATATGCTTGAAGCAGCTAGTAGCCATGCAGTTGACCTGCACAAATAATGAGGAAATGTGGGCAGCTCATTCACTATGGCATAGAAGAGAATCAAGAAGTATAATCATGAGACATTTTGAACTCATCTTGATTTGAATATCATCTTTTGGGGGAAGTTTAAAAGGCTTCTAATATTCCATGATATTCATCTTCTTATACCTATCTTTGTTATGAATGGGATGATACTTTAAGAAGTTAATGGGGAGGGGTTGGAGAGGGGAAGCCAGTCTCTTCGTTTTGCAACCATTTTATTCCAGAAACAACTGCAAACATCATGCTAAGATATAATACTTTGTTTTCTTGCCAGATGGTTAGGCTTTATTCAACAGTGACATTTTATTAGAAATATACTATCACAGATAATTTCCAGGAGGGCATGTGAAGTTGATTATTACATGGAAAAGGAATTTTCAAATGCTAGGCTCTGTGCTTAAAACCCTTAGATAAAACAACAATAGTGTAGTTGGCCTACTGGCACCACTTACAAGTCTATGATGCAAATAGTATTGCTAAACACAACTATTCCATCTCTCACAATTCTGGGTTGCACCCACTCCTCTGCTAGTTTTAGTCATATTGCAGGGAGAGTATTTGACAATCGAGTGGTAATGAGGTTTAGTGTACATTTTATTTAACCTTCTGTCAGGTAGGCCAATTAAAATATTACATCTAAAAAAAAAAAAACAGTTATTCAGATTTCTGCCTAGGAATATAATACCTTAAGTTGCATTTGGATATGTTTTTGCTTTATACCCTCCAATTAATGACATCTCCCAATGTAGTCTCTTGGATTGGTTAGCTCTATTCCTCAAGGCCCATTGATAATAAACTCCAAACCAGGATTTGATCCCATAAAAGACAGTTGGTATTGACTGAACAGAACATAAAGACAAGTGCTACCCATGTCCATGCTTTGGCTAGTTCTTTTTCAAATGTGGTCAAAAAAGCAAAAGTGAGATAAGATGAATTTTTTCAAGGGCACCTTTTTCCTCTGTAGGGGAAAAAAGTCAAAGCAGCCTGGTAAAAAGGGAAGTATTACTGTTGCTGGGACCATTTCTTAGAGTCCTTGGTTTCCTTAGAATCCAGGGCAACGTAGAGAAAAATGTACTAGTGTGTCTCACAGAATCTTAGAGAACTTTATTCATGATGACACCAGGGTCAGAAAGACAAGTAATGTGACACTTAAGTCCAATTCTAAGGCAAAACATTTTTTTCCATATCATACTTCAGTGATTTATTTAAATAGAAAAAAAGTAAAATTAAATGATAACATATTTAAAATACAGAAAGAACTGTTGTGGGGGTATTTAGGAGCAATAAGAAAGGGAGAGAGGAACCTGTACATAGTATGACAATATAGCACAGATTCTTATTATTGGAATTCAGTTATGCCATGTAAGAAATCATGTCAGTCTAAGAACTACAAATTACATGCTCTAAGAATGCAGCATCAGGATTGGAGGAAGCCTCATTAACAACCTGTTACATGCAGATGACACAACCTTGTTTGCTGAAACTGAAGAGGACTTGAAGCACTTACTGATGATGATCAAAGACTACAACCTTCAGTATGGGTTATGCCTCAACATAAAGAAAATAAAAATCCTCACAATTAGACAAAATAAACAACGTCATGATAAACAGAGAAAATATGGAAGTTGTCAACAATTTCATTTTACTTGGATCCACAATCAACACCCAAGGAAGCAGCAGCCAAGAAATCAGACGACATATTGCATTGAGCAAATCTGCTGCAAAAAACCTCTTTAAAGTGTTAAAAAGCAAAGATGTCACTTTGAGGACTAAGGTGGGCCTGACCCAAGCCATGGTTTTCAGTTGCCTTCTATGCACATAAAAGGTGGACAATGAATAGGGAAGATGGAAGAAGAATTTGAATTATGGTGTTGGTAAAGAACATTGAATATACCATGGATTGCCAGAAGAACAAACAAATCTGTCTTGGAAGAAGTATAGCCAGAATGCTCCTTAGAAGTGAGGATGGTAGGACTTTGTCTCACGTACTTTGGACATGTTGTCAGGAGGGACCAGTCCTTGGAGAAGCACATCATGCTTGGTAAAGTAGAGGGTCAGTGAAAAAGAGGAAGACCTCAATGAGATGGATTGACACAGTGGCTGCAACAATGGGCTTATGCATGGCAACGCTTGTGAGGATGGCACAGGACCACGCACTGTTTAGTTCTGTTGTACACGGGGTCACTATGAGTTAGAACTGACTCAACAGCACCTAACAACAACAACAATTATTTGGCAGGTGTTCGATCTGACCTTCAATTTTAGCCATTTGAAAGACTAAGAGAGATTGTTAGAATTTAAGAATAAACTCACCGCCTGTGTAGTAACAGGGCTATGAATGAAGAGGGTAGAGTTTATATAAACCGACTGCTTTTCTTAATGAGCAGTTGAAATTAGAAGCTCAAGCTCAACTAAATTAAATTAAAAATATGTATATGTAACTTCTTGTCTTAGTCATGTAGTGCTGCTCCAACAGAAACTCCACAAGTGGATGGCTTTAACAAAGAGAAATTTATTCTCTCACAGTCCAGTGGGCTACAAGTCCTAATTCAGGGCATCGCTCCAGGGAAACGCTTTCTCCGTAGGCTCTGGGGGAAGGTCCTTGTGCTGCATCAGTCTTCTGTTGGTCTGGGAGCATCTCAGTGCAGGAACCTCAGGTCCAAAGACACGCTCTGCTCCAGGCACTGCTTTCTTGGTAGTATGAGGTTCCCATGTGTCTCTGCTCGCCTCTCGCTTTTATATCTCAAAAGAGATTGGTTTAAGACACTATACGATCTTGTATACCTCATCAGTATAACTGCTGCTAATCTATCTTACTAGATCATAGTGATTGAATTTACAGTACATAAGGAAATCACATCAGATTACAAAATGGTACACAATTATACAATACTGGGAATCATGACCCAGCCAAGTTGACAGATATTTTTGGGGGATACAATTCAATCCATGACACTGCTGAAACAGAAGAAACATGGAGATGCTCCATCCAGATCCCCCTTCTTGGAAAGACTTTTTGCCCCAACTTTTGGTGTTTGCAGACACACTTCAGTGGTCAGCCCCTTCAGGTATTGCTTTTGACCCCCTGGACCAAGGTTACACCCTTCCCAGGGCAGCCAATACCCAATGACTAATTGAGGCAGAGGTATGACTGCTTTATGGGTCTTTTAGCTCCAGAATTCCCTGTGGGGTTGGGTGAAGCTGTCATCAGACCCATATCACAGCATGGCTTTCCCTCCACTCAACCCTGTGTTCCATAGGTGTTACTCCCATGGCACACCCTAATAGCCATCCTACATACTATACCACATCTCAGAGTCAGCTTCCTGAAGAACCCAACCTACAGCAGGTTATGGTCCAATTTCTTACGATTCACTTGTTTAAACTCATTACAAAAGATGATCAAAAACGTATGAGATTATTTTTATGTATGTTGTTGTTGTTGTTGTTAGGTGTCATCAAGTTATTTCCAGCTCATAGCAACCTTATAACCGAATGAAACACTGCCCAGCCCTGCGTCATCCTTACTATCTTGCCGAATAGGAGCCTATTTTAACAGCCACTGTGTCAATCCGTTTTGTCAAGGGTCTACCTCTTTTTTAATTTTTATTTATTTATTTATTTATTTATTATTGTACTTCAGGTGAAGGCTTACAGAACAAATAATTTCTCATGAAACAGTAGTACACATATTGTTTTATGACATTGGTTAACAACCCCACAACATGTCAACCCTCTAACTTCTCAAACTTTTTTTGGTGAAAATACACATAGCCGAAGATATACCATTTCAAAAATTTCTACATACACAGTTCAGTGACATTGACTACGCTCTTCCAACTGTGCTGCTATTCTCACTTAAGATGAAGACTTACAGAACAAAATAGTTTCTCATTTAACAGTTACTACACATGTTGCCCTATGACAGTGGTTAACAATCTCACAACACATCAACAATATCCTTACTCAATCTTGGGTTCCCTATCACCAACTTCATTGTCCCCTTCTGCCTTCTGGCCCTTGTCACTGGACTGCTGTACCTCATTAGTCCCATTTGGTTTTATGGGGCTGTCCACTCCCAGGCTGAACGGTGAACCTCAGAGGTAACTTCACCACTGAGCTAAAAGGGTGTCTGGGGGCCATACTCTCAGGGTTTCTCCAGTCTCCTTTAGGCCAGTAAATCTGATCTTTTTTTTGTGAGTTAGAATTATGTTCTACATCCTTCTCCAGCTCTGTCCAGACCCTCTGTTGTGATCCTGGTCAGAGCAGTCAGTGGTGGTAGCCGGGCACCATCTAGCTGTACTGGACTCAGTCCGGTGGAGGCCTTGGTAGCTGTGGCCCATTAGACCTTCGGACTATCTTTTTCTTGTATCCTATTCTCTTCATTCTCCCTTGCTTCCTAAGGGATGAGACCAGTGGAGTATCTTAGATGGCCGCTCGCAGGCTTTTAAGACCCTAGACACTACTCACCAAGGTAGAATGCAGAACACTGTCTTTATAAACTGTGTTACGCCAGTTGAGCTAGATGTGCCCTGAGACCATGGTCCCCACAGCCCTCTGCCCAGCAATTCAGTCCCTCAGGGAATTTGGATGTGTCTATGGGGCTTCCATGACCTTTCCTTGTACAAGTTGCGCTAGTTTCCCCTGTATTGTGTACTGTCTCACCCTTAACCCAAGATACCACTTATCTATTGCCTATTTAGTATTTCCCCACCCCCCCCACTCCTCCCATCCTTGGTAACCAACAAAAACTGTTACATTTTGTGTGTGAACTTTTTCATGGGTTTTTACAACAGAGGTCTCATACAATGTTTGTCCTTTTGTGATAGACTTTATTTCACACAGCATAATGTCCTCCAGTTTCATCCATGTTATGAGATGCTTCACAGATTCATTGTTGTTCTTTATCATCGCATAGTACTCCATTGTGTGTAGGTACCATAGTTTGTTTATCCATTCATCTGTTGATGAGCATCTAGGTTGTTTCCATCGTTTTGCTATTGTGAACAATGCTGCCATGAACATAGGTGTGCATATGTCTATTTGAGTGACGACTCTTATTTCTCTAGGATATATTCCTAGGAGTGGGTTTGCTGGATCGAATGGTATGTCTATTTCTAGCTTTCTGAGGAAGCACCATATCATTGTCCAAAATGGTTGTATCATTTTGCATTCCCACCAGCAGTGCATAAGAGTTCCGATCTCCCCGCAGACTCTCCAACATTTGTTATTTCTAGTGTTTTTGATTCATGCCAGTAATACCGGGGTGAGATGGTATCTCATTGTGGTTTTAATTTGTATTTCTCTAATGGCTAGTGATCGTGAGCATTTCCTCATGGGTCTGTTGGCCACTCAGATGTCTTCTTTGGTGAAGTGTCTGTTCATTTCTTTTGCCCATTTTTCAATAGGATTATTTGTCTTTTTGCTGTAGAGGTGTTGGATTTTCTTGTAGATTATGGAGATTAGACCTTCGTCTGACTTGTACGGTCCAAAAATTTTTTCCCAGTCTGTAGGTTCTCTTTTTACTCTTTTGGTGAAGTCTTTTGAAGAGCATAGGTGTTTGATTTTTAGAAGATCCCAGTTATCTAGCTTATCTATTGGGGTTTGTGCATTGATGGTTATGGTTTGTAGCCTGTTAATGCCATGTATTAAGGCCTGAAGTGTTGGTCCTGTTTTTTCTTCTAAAAACATCATAGTTTTAGGCTTTATGTTCAGGTCTTTGATCCATTTTGAAGTAGTTTTTGTATACGGCATGAGGTATGGGTCCTGTTTCATTTTTTTGCAGATGGATATCCAGTTTTGCCAGTACCATTTGTTCAAAAGACTGTCTTTTCCCCATTTGATGGACTTTGGGTCCTTGTCGAAGATCAGGTGACCATAGGTGGATGGATTTACATCTGGGTTCTCAATTCTGTTCCATTGGTCAATGTATCTGTCATTGTACCAGTACCAGGCTGTTTTGACTACTGTAGCTGTATAGTAGGTTCTGAAGTCAGGAAGTGTGAGTCTTCCAACTTTATTCTTCTTCTTCAGTAGTGCTTTACTTATTTGGAACTTCTTCCCTTTCCATATAACGATAATGATTAGTTTTTCCATCCCTTTGAAGAATGTTGTTGGTATTTGGATCGGGATTGCGTTGTATTTGTAAATTGCTTTGGGTAGAATTGTCATTTTCACAACGTTGAGTCTGCCTATCCATAAGCATGGTATGGTTTTCCATTTATGTAGATCCCTTTGGGTTTCTTGCAGCAGTGTTTTGTAGTTTTCTTTGTATAGGTCTTTTACATCCCTGGTCAGATTTATTCGTAAGTATTTTATCTTTTTAGGAGCTGTTGAAAATGGTATTGTTCTCCTGATTTCCTTTTCATCGTTCTCCTTATTGGTGTACAGGAATCCAACTGATTTTTCAATGTTTATCTTGTATCCTGCTACTCTGATGAATCTTTCTATTAGTTCCAGTAGATTTCTCGTGGAGTCTTTAGGGTTTTCTGTGTATAGTATCATATCATCTGCGAACAGGGACAGTTTAACTTCTTCATTACCAGTTTGGATGCCCTTGATTTCTTTTTCTTGCCTTATTGCTGTAGTTAGAACTTCCAGCGCAATGTTAAATAGGAGTGGTGATAAAGGGCATCCTCTTCTTGTTCCTGTTTGCAAGGGGAATGTTTTCTGCCTCTCTCCATTAAGAATGATGTTGGCCGTTGATTTTGCACAGATGCCCTTCTATACCTATTTGATTGAGAGTTTTTATCAGGAATGGATGTTGGACTTTGTCAAATGCCTTTTCTGCATCAATTGAGATGATCATGTGATTCTTTTCTTTCCTTTTATTTATGTGGTGGATTATGTTGATTGCTTTTCTAATGTTGAAACATCCTTGCATACCTGGTATGAATCCTACTTGGTCCTGGTGTATTATTTTTTTGATATGATGCTGAATTCTATTGGCTAGAATCTTGTTGAGAATTTTTGCATCTATATTCATGAGAGATATTGGTCTGTAATTTTCTTTTTTTGTGACGTCTTTGCCCAGTTTTGGTATCAGCATTATACTGGCTTCATAGAATGAATTTGGAAGTGTTGCTTCCTCTTCTATGCTCTGAAATAGCTTGAGTAGTACTGGTACAAGTGCTTCTGTAAATGTTTTGTAGAATTCTCCAGTGAAGCCATCTGGGCCAGGACTTTTTTTGGTTGGGAGTTTTTTTTATTACCTTTTCAATCTCTTCTCTTGTTATGGGTCTGTTCAGATTTTCAACATCACTTTGTTGTAGTTTGGGTAGGCCATGTGTTTCTAGAAATTTATCCATTTCCTCTAGGTTTTCAAATTTGTTGGAGTATAGTTTTTCATAATATTCTGTTATAATCCTTTTTATTTCAGTTGGGTCTGTTGTAATGTCCCCCATTTCTTTCCTTATTTGGGTTATATGTGTCCTCTCCTGTTTTTCTTTTGTCAGTCTGGCCAGTGGTTTGTCGATTTTGTTAATTCTTTCAAAGAACCAACTTTTGGTTTTGTTGATTCTTTCTGTTGTTTTTCTGTTCTCTATTTCATTGATTTCCACTCTGATCTTTACTATTTCCTTTCTTCCGGTGGTGGTTGTGGGGTTTTTTTTGCTGTTCTCTTTCTATTTGTTTGAGTTCTGTAGTTAATGTTTTGATTTTGTCCCTTTCTTCTTTTTTGATATGTGTATCTATTGCTATAAATTGTCCTCTGAGGACTGCCTTTGCTGTGTCCCAAAGGTTTTGGTGTGATGTGTTTTCATTCTCATTTGATTCTAGAAATTTTTTGATTCCATCTCTGATTTCTTCTATTACCCACAGATGTATAAGCAGGGTATTATTCAGTTTCCATGTAGTTGATTTTTTTCCTTGCTCTTTCTATTGTTAATTTCTACCTTAATGGCATTGTGGTCAGAGAAGATACTTTGAGTTATCTCAACATTTTGGATCTTGTTGAGGATTGCTCTGTGGCCTAAGATGTGGTCTATTCTGGACAACATTCCATGTGCATTGGAAAAGAACGTGTGCTTTGCAGCGGTTGGATGGAGTGTTCTATATATGTCTATGAGGTCAAGTTGGCTGATTGTGCCCTTTGGGTCTTCTGTATCTTTGATGAGTTTCTTCTTAGTTGTTCTGTCCTTTACTGAGAGTGGTGTGTTGAAGTCTCCTACTATTATTGCGGAACTGTCAATGTCTCTTTTCAGTGTTGTCAGAGTTTATTTCGTGTATTTTGCAGCCCTGTCATTGGGTGCGTAGATGTTTATTATGGTTATGTCTTCATGATGGATCATCCCCTTAATCATTATATAGTGTCCTTCTTTGTCTTTTATGGTGGATTTTGTTTTAAGGTCCATTTTATCTGAGATTAGAATTGCCACTCCTGCTCTTTTTTGGTAGTTGTTAGCTTGATATATTTTTTTCCAACCTTTGACTTTTAATAAATTCACATCTTTGTTTCTAAGATGTGTCTCTTGTAGACAGCATATTGATGGATCCTGGTTTCTTATCCATTCTGTCACTCTCCATTTCTTTATGGGTGCCTTGAGTCCATTTACATTCAGTGTAATTATTGATAGATGTGAGTTTATTGCTGTCATTTTGTAGTGCTTTTTATGTGGTGCTGACATTTTGTTTGTTGTTCTTACTCTCTTGTGCTGAGTTACTTTTGTTAGTGGATTTTTTTTTCATTTCTTTTGTTTTTGTAGGTTTTGTTTTTGCTGAAACATTATGTTTTTCCTCTTTATTTTTATGAGTATGTTTGTTAACCTTCTTTGTGGTTACCATGAATTTTACCCTGATCTTTCTAAGTTTGAAGCTGTCTACCATTAGTTGGTATTGCCTTGCCTTCCTCTCCATTAGAAGTTTCTATACCTATGCCATTTATTCCCTCTTTTATTGTTTTGATGTTGTTGTCATTTACTGATTAACTGCTCTTATTCCATGTTGTATTTCTTTTGGTTTTGGATAGTCCTCGAGAGTTCATTTCCTAGATTGGTATCTGGCTGGTACGATCCTGCATCCTAGATTTTGCCTGTGAGCTGAAGTTGTGTGTCCTCAGATCAAAGAACTCCCTTTAATAATTCTTGTAAGTCTGGTTTGACTTTTACATTTTCCCTTAATTTCTGTTTATCTGGAAATGACCTAATTTCACCATCAAATCTGAACGAGAGTTTTGCAAGTTATATTATTCTTGGCTGGCAATTTTTTTCTTTAAACATTTTATATATGTCATCCCATTGCCTTCTTGCCTGCATGGTTTCTGCCAAATATTCTGAGCTTAGTCTTACTGTTTCTCCTCTGTATTTGACTTCTTGTTTTTCACGAACTGCTCTCAGGATTCTTTGTTTGTCTTTGGTTTTGGTGAGTGTGATTATGATATGTCTTGGTGATTTTCATTTGGGGTCTCTCCTATATGGGGTTCGTTGAGCTTCTTGGATGGCCAGCTTTTCATCTTTCATGATATTGGGGAAGTTTTCTGTCAGCAGTTCTTGAATGATCCTCTCTGTGTTTTCTGTTTTCTCCCCCTGTTCTGGAATTCCAATCACTCGAAAATTTTTGCTTTTGACTGTGTCCCACTAACTCTCAGGGTCTCTTCACTTTTCTTTGTTCTTTTTTCTGAGTTTTCCTGAAACAGAGTTGTATCCAAGTGTTTGTCTTCAATTTCACTGATCCTATCTTCCACCGTTTTAAATCTGCTTCTCAGCCCTTCTATGACACGTCCATTTCTGAAATCTTGTTGTTTCTCTTTTGGATTTCTAATTGTTTTCTTTGTATAATTTCTAGTTATTTTGGAATTTTGTTCCTTCATTATTTCCCTGAATTCTTCCAATTTTTTATCTGTATTTTCCATAAATTTGTCTATTTTTTCCTCATGTTTGTCAGCTTTTTGCCTTAGCTCTTTGAGAATTCTGAGTATTAGAGAGTTGAATTCCCTATCAGGTAGTTCTAGTGCATTTTCTTCCACTGGAAAGTCATCTTGTGTTTTAATTTGGATGCCTACTGGAACTATCCTGTCCTGTTTTTGTAAATGTTTTGATATTGTCTGCTGTCTTCGGGGCATTCAGTAGTTATTTTTCTCATTTATTGATTGTAGATTTGTTTGTTTTGTCCCTTTTTTTTTTAAATTTGACTATGTCTGAGCAGGCAGATTGTGTGTTCTTTGTTGTTTGCTCGTCTGTGGCCACAATACTTTTCACCTCCTTCTCCAGTTGGCAGGATCAGTCACTCAGATATGGTACGGCAAGGCAGGTCTAGCTGAAGAGGAGTTACTGGGATGGGTTGTTTGTGGTACTTACTACAGCCACCAGGGCGGGTCTGTAATCAGTGCAGGGCAGGTTCCAGTAGGCCGTGCCTGTGCTGGTTGGTGGTGTGATGTTAAGTGCATGGTGCAGTTAGGCAGGATGTAGCGGGGAGATTGTTATGTGTGGAGCTAAGATGAATATGGGATTGAGGAGAGAGGAACAGGAGCCAAAAACATACAAACAAATAAAAAAGAATGCTAGGGGAGCTTTCTGTTGGAGTGGAGAGATGAGAGACTATGAAATGGAGAAAAACAGAAAGGGGAAGAGGAAGAAAAGAAAAGAATGAATAAATAAAAATTGGAAAGGTTAAAAAACAGCAAAGTTCCCTGGGATCCCACTGGTGCAGCTGTGATATCTGGGGAAGGCGCTCTCAGCTGTTGCAGTACAGCCTGGCTAGAAGGTGTAGAGGTATACAATGCCAGGTATTCAGGGACCAGAAAGAGAAGGAAGATATAGAGAGATGAGAAACTGAGTAATGAAGAAAGAAAAAAATGGAAAAAGAGGGAAAACAAAACAAAACAAATATATATTAAAAAAAAGAACAAGAAAAGCCCCCAAAAAAAGAGAAAAAAAAGAAAAAAGAAAAACCAATGAAAAAAGAAATGCGCTCAGGGATCCCTCTGCATGTCTGTGCAAGCTGAGGGAGTAGTTTCATTGCCACGCAGCACCGCCTGGCCAGAATGGGCTCCCAACTCAAGAAAAGGAAAAGAAAACAAACATACAATTCAAAACGAACAAACGAACAAAAGCCCCAGGATCCCACCAGCGTGGCAGCCCAGACCAGGAAGCTTCATACTCGAATGGAGCTCCGCAGCCCCTCAGGAAGAAGCAAAGATGGTTCACAGAGCCAGGTATTTGAGCAAAAGGAGTGGGAGGTGGTGAGAGGTAAGGAAGAAATCAAAAGAAGCAGAAAAAAAAAGCAACACCAGCAGCCAACAAATGGCACTCAGAGAGCCGGCTCGTTCGGGTGTGTGGAATCCAAGCAGCCAGTGTTTCCCAGACAAGAGTTTATGGCCATGGGAAGCAGAGGAGGCCAAGTGGGGGTGAAGAAGGGTAGCGGGTGGAAAAGTGTATATCACTAATTAACGGTTGTTTTGTCTCCCGCTGGAAGCTCCGTGAAGCTGCTTTCTTGTACCCTCTGTTTGCTGGTCTCCGATAGGAGTCCAAGATGGCGGGTCCACACTGCATTAGCTGGTAGGGGACGTCTGCATGAATCTCTCCTCGCTCTCTGTTCTCCGTCAGTTTTCTCACTCCATTTGGTGCTTGGCTGAGTTCTTTATCTCTTCATTTGATGTTTTACGGTTTCAGGATTGTTGTTTTCTCTGTTCAGCTTAGTTTTTCGGATCTTTGCTGTGGAGGGACGGCGTGGTGCTTCTGCCTAGAGCACCGTTTTGCCGGAAGTCCCCCAGGGTCTACCTCTTTTTTGATGATCCTCTACTTTACCAAGTGATGTGCTTCTCCAGGGACTGGGCCCTCCTCGTAACATGTCCAAAGTATGTGAGATGAAGTCTTGCATCCTACCTTCTAACAAGCATTCTGGCTGTACCTCTTCCAAGAGAGATTTGTTCAGTTTTCTGGCAATCCATGGTATATGCAATATTCTTCACCAAAACCGTAATGCAAAGGTATCAGTTCTTCTTCAGTCTTCTTCATTCATTGTCCATCTTTCCCATGCATATGAAGCAATTGAAAATACCATGGCTTGGGTCATGTGCACCTTAGTTCTCAAAGTGACATCTTTGCTTTTCAACACTTTAAAGAAGTCTTTTGCAGCAGATTTGCCCAATGCAGTAAGTTGTTTGATTTCTTGAATGTTGCTTCCTTGGGCATTGATTGTGGATCCAAGTAAAATGAAATCCTTTCCAACTTCAGTATTTTCTCCATTTATCATGATGTTGCTTATTGGTCCAGTTGTGAGAATTTTTGTTTTCTTTAAGTTGAAGTGTAATCCATACTGAAGGCTGTAGTCTTTAGCTCCATCAGGAAATGCTTCAAGTCCTCTTTATCTGCAGCAAAGAATGTTGTGTCATCTGCATATCACAGGTCGTTAATCAGTCTTCTTCCATCTGATGCCACATTATTCTTCATGTAATTCGGCTTCTCTGATTATTTTCTCAGCATACAGATTGAATAAGTATGATTAAAGGATACAACCTGGACACACACCTTTCCTGATTTTTAAACCATGCAGTATCTCCTTGTTCTGCTCGAACTACTGCCTCTTGGTCTCTGTAGAAGTTCACATGAGCACAATTAAGTGCTCTGGAATTCCTGTTCTTCTCAATGTTATCCATAAATGTTATGATTCACATAATCAAATGTCTTTGCATAGCCAATAAAACACAGGTAAACACCTTTCCGGTATTCTCTGTTTTCAGTCAAGATGTGTCTGACATCAGCAACTATATTTCTTGTTCCATGCCTCTTCTGAATCCAGCTTGATTTTTGGGCAGTTCCCTGTCGATGTACTGCTGCGGCCGTTTTTTAATTGTCTTCAGCAAAATTTTGCTTGCATGTGCTATTACTAATCTTATTCAATAATTTCCACATTCCATTAGATCACCTTTCCTGGGACTGGGCACAAATATGGATCCCTGCCAGTCAGTTGGCCAGGTAGCTGTCTTCAAATTTTTTTGGCCAAGACGAGTGAGTGTTTCCAGGTTTGCATCTGTTTGTTGAAACATATCAATTGATATTCCACCAATTCCTGGAGGCTTGTTTTTTTGCCAATGCCTTCAATGCAGCTTGGACTTCTTCTTTCAATACCATTGACTCTTGACATATACTACCTCCTCAAATGGTTGAACACTGACCAATTCTTTTTGGTACAGTGACTCTGTATATTCCTTCCATCTTCTTTTGATGCTTCCTGTGTTATTCAATATTTTGCCTGTAGAATCCGTCAATATTGCAGCTCAAGGCTTGAATTTTTTCTTTAGTTCTTTCAGCTTGAGAAATGTGGAGTGTGCTCTCCCCTTTTGGTTTTCTAACTCGAGGTCTTTGCACATTCATTATAGTACTTTACTTTGTCTTCTTGAGCCACCCTTTGAAATATTCTGTTCATGTCTTTTACTTCATCATTTTTTACTTTTGCTTTAGCTACTCTACATTCAAGAGCAAGTTTTAGAGTCTTTTCTGACATCCATTTTAACCTTTTCTTTATTTTCTATGTTTTTAATGGCCTTTTGCTTCCTTTGTATATGATGTCTTTGATGTCATCCCACAACTTGTCTGGTCTTGGGTCATTAGTGTTCAATACATCAAATCTACTCTTATGGTCTCTAAATTCAGGTGGGATATACTCAAGGTCATACCTTGGCTCTCATGAACTTATTTTAATTTTCTTCAGCTTGAACTTGAACTTGCATATGAGAAATTGATGGTCTGTTTGATAGTCATCTCCTGACCTTGTTCTGACTGATGATATTGAGCTTCTCCATTGTCTCTTTCAACAGATGTAGTCAGTTTAATTCCTGTGTATTCCAACTGGCGAGGTTCGCATGTATAGTTGTCATTTATGTTGTTGAAAAAGGTTATTTCCTATGAATAGGTTGTTGGTCTTACAAAATTCTATCATGCGATCTCTGGCACAATTTCTATCACCAAGGTCATATTTTCCAACTACGGATCCTTCTTTGTTTCCAGCTTTTACATTCCATTGTCCAGTAATTATCAGTGCATCTTGATTGCATTTTGATCAATTTCAGACTGCATAAGTTGGTAAAAATCTTCAGTTTTTTCATCTTTGGCATTAGTGTTTGGTGTGTAAATTTGAATAATATTTTATTAACAGGTCTTCCTTGTAGGTCTATTGATATTACTGACAGCATTGTATTTCAGGATAGTCTTGAAATATTCTTTTCGACGATAAATACATCATTACTCTTCAATTTGTCATTTCTGGAATAGTAGACCATATAATTGTCCAATTTAAAATGGCCAATACTATTCCATTTCAGTTCACTAATGCCTAGGATATTGATCTCCAAGTGTTCCATTTCATTTTTGACAACTTTCAGTTTTCCTTGATTCATACTTCACACATTCATGTTATGATTATTAATGGAAGTTTGCAGCAGTTTCTTCTCATTTTGAGTTGTGCCACATCAGCAGATGAAGATCCCAAAAGCTTTACTCCATCCACATCATTAAGGCAGACTCTACTTTGAGGAGACAGCTACTCCCCAGTTGGTTTGAGTGCCTTCCAACCTGTGGGGCTTATCTTCCAGCACTATATCAGACACTGTTCTGATGCCATCCATAAGGTTTTCCCTTGCCCATTTTTTCAGAAGTAGACCACCAGGTTCTTCTTTCCAGTGTGTCTTAGTCTGGAAGCTCCTCTGAAATCTGTCCATCATTGATGACCCTGCTGGTATTTGAGATGCTGGTGGCATAGCCTCTAGCATCACAACAACATGCAAGCCACAGACCAGTGGTGGATATTTATGTATATGAAGAACTAATTTAACAGCCTGATTCATATAAACTATTACAGTTTCTGAGGATCTCTATGGTTTGTTTTTAGTGCACAAATGTGTGTATAATTTTTATGAAAATTGTAATACACACACATTATCACTTGTTTACTTATTTTTGAATGTACCATTGTCTTTGTTCCATGTCAGTACATGGACATTTTTAGCCTTCTTTTTGTCCCAAAAACTTTTAATTTGAAAAATTTCAACTCTTCAGAAAAGTTGTGAGAACACTAGATAAAGAGAACACTCTTTATCTAGATTCATAATTACAAATACTGTGACATGTTGTTTCTCTGTGCATATATATAAATATGTATATGTATATTTATAAATATAATTAACTGAATTAATTGAAAGGTAGTTGAAGACCTGAACACAGTTGACCCTTAAACTTCATCATGTATTTTCTAAGTACAAGAGTTTTCACTTAAAAGTTACAAAGTACAATATAATCATCATTGTCCAAAAATTTAATAGTATCATGGTATTTTATGTATACTCCATCTTCAAATTTCCAAAATAGTCTCAAAATGTCCTTTTTACTTCTGATTTGGGACCTAATCATAAATTTTACACCAAATTTAGTTGTCATGTTTCTTTAGTCTCCTTTAATCACATCCTCTGCCTTTTTTGGTTGGTTGGTTGTTTTCGGTCTTTTATGACGTTATCATTTTTGAAGGGTCCAGGCCAATGTTCTGTAGACTGACTTTTAATTTGGATTAAAATTAAATAGATTTTTTTCTTCATAATTAGTTCATATTACATAGATAATTTTATGTCCTCAGTACATTATGTCAGGAGCCACATTATGCCAGTTTGACTCATTGATGATATTGGTGTCCACCAGATGTATTGTAAAAGCTCTTTCACAAGCAGCAAGTTGTTATTCAGATTTTTATAGTTTAAACTCTTTCTTTCCCAACTAGAGAATTACTTTATCTCTTGCACTTCAGTTTATTTCCCAAAACTATACTAACCCACATCTCATGACAAATGATGGCAACATTATCAAAAGATCTGGGGAAAGTGAACTTGTAAATGTGACAGTCATTCTCAGCTTGGAAATGTTTGTTCTTAGAATTACCATCTAGTAATCTTATCTTCTTATCGGGGCCTTTTGTCATTTTATGACATGTAGTGAGTACAAAACTACTTGGAAAGTTTCCTTCATAGATCTGAGCACTCCTAACCTTTTGTCACCTAAGATATTACTTATGTCTGTATATGTCCTCCCCAATGTCCGATAAAATAAAATTAGATCAGATGAACATCAACATTATACAAATCCTATATATAATACAAATTATATATATCAAATAGGGAAGAGTGAAGGTAAACCTTAAAAGATAAGACACAATATAATGCAGATCACCACCAGATGGCTCTCTCCTTAGGAAAACGAAGGATGTTGGAAATCATATTAATGAGGGAAAAGAAAAGGCCCCACCCAAAACCAAGTCCATTGCCGTGGTGTCGATTCCAACTCATAGAGACCCTATAGAACAGAGTGGAACTGTCCCATTGGGTTTCCAAGACTATAAATCTTTACAGAAGCAGACTGCTACATCTTTCTCCTATGGAGCAACTGGTGGGTTCAAATCGCCAAACTTCAAGTTAGCAGCCAAGCATTTAACCACTGTACAGCCAGGCCTCCTTAAAGAAAAGACGGGAACTCAAATGAAAGCAAATTGATAGAAACTTTATGTGAATAACTCACTGAATTCCAGTGGAATATTTTCCTGTGAACATTTGAATCAGCCAATTTGGGTTTAAAATTTTGGCTCCTGCCTTTTATCACTGTTTGATCCTGGACAAGTTATTTAATCTTTTGATTATAATAATATTCTGTTAATGTTTCCATCTCATCTATTACATGCGGATAATAACACCTATTTTGCATAATTGTTGTAAAGGCTAGTAGTATTGGATGCTCCAGTCCTAGCTTCCAGTAGGTATTAAACAAATGGTATCTACTATTATAGCTACTACTAATGCACCATTTTATACAGACAACTTTCACAACAGACATTTTCTCATTTGATTCTTGCAAAAGAAAGCATTTTACAGATAAAAAGTGGAAGTTCACCAAGATTGACAAAATTCCCAAATTATTCAAGTCATATGTTGACTAAACATCAAAATGCAAACCCAAGTCTTCTGATTTTTAACTAGTATTTTTTTCAGTTCACAATGTTAAGAGTGAAACAATAGTACCATCTTCCTATAAGAAGAAAACATTTATACTTAATATCTCTAAAGTAGATGAATAAATAAGGACGGTATAGTGTATGTGATGCTAATATTAATTAAGAAAAAAAGTCAACTCCAAATCAAATAAACCAATAAGCAGAATTTCAAGAAACAATGTTTTTTTATTAAAAAAACAATTATTTCAACATTTCCTCATAGGATGCATCATCCCCAAATATGTGTCTGAAAACTAAACCATGGTTCCTTTCTTGTCTTTGTTAAGAGCTATAACAAGATAGGTTTTAGAAATACGATCATTAGATGTTCTAGCATTGCTTGGCAGGACTTCGTGGTGTTAGGGAATAAATTGTTCTTTATAGTTGCTTTGTGGGCACTTGTTTATACTCAGACCGGTGAATGAATTTATTAATCATGCAGATGATCAACTGTATATTTTAATGTGTAAACTATGTGCCAGACTGTGCATATATAAAATATTTCTTGCCTACATAATCTTTGAATCTATTGAGAGATAGATAAATACATATATTAATAAATCCAAAAAAATTTTATTGAGACCCTACTATATGCCTTTACCACCCAGCTGTCAGTTTGTCATTCTGTGGTGGCTTGCATGTTGCTATGATGCTGGATGCTATGCCTCTGGTATTTTAAATGCCAGCAGGGTAATCAATGCTGGACAGGTTTCAGAGGAGCTGCCAGTCAAAGACAGACTAGGAAGAACTGTCTGGTTATCTATTTTGGAAATTAGCTAATGAAAACCATGTGGATAACAACAGAATATTGTCTGATACTGTGCTGGAAGATGAGCCCCTAGGTTGGAAGGAACTCAGAATATACATTGGCTGCAACAATGGGCTGAAGCATACCAATGACTGGAGGATGGTGCAGGACCAAGCAACCATTTTGTCTGTTGTACCTGGGGTCGCCATGAGTTGGAGCCGACTTGATGTCAACTAACAACTATAACACTAGATACCTTATATTAGGCTAGACCTTGAAGATTATTACTTAGATACAATTATTGCCCTATAAGAGTTTACAATTTGTTGGAGGATAAAAGAAATGAGTTGTTAGTTGCTATAGAGTTGATTCTGACTGATGACAATGTAGTGAACATAAAAGAAGTTCAACAAAAGCTAGTTTGTGATATAGACCACAAAAATAAGAAAAATACATCATTTGGAAATGTAAGAGAATGAATCAGGGACTTACTCCTTTTTCTGCAAAGAGCTGAGGTGAGTCAGCAAGAATTAACCTTCAGAACAGCTTTCTAGCTCTCTGAATCAACCACTGGGCTGAGACATGGCCCTTTGGGTATGTCTCTGCCTGCAGTCATGTCTCTATTCCCTGGAGTTGGTTTTCTGTAGAGTCAGCAGAAATGACTTCTACTCCAAAATAAGGCTGCCTTAATCCATGGGCTTTTCCTCTCATATGACTTTTGAAGGAGTTTTCTCAAACTATATGCCGTGGCCATAGTAGGGTGGACTGATTTTTTTGGCACCAAGATTTTGGTCTCCATTGGGTTGCTTTTTTCATATAATAAAGATGAAATAGGAGCGATGGTGCTTAAAGCAAATTAGGATGATGTTCAGAGGTCATCAAGATGTGTTCTGACACCTGGACAAAGGTGGCCCTTTCAGTATATTTTTTTCTCTGATCATCTGATTTGTTAAGCAGTCAGAATCATAGGACTCCTATATCACAGCTCTTTATGGGTGACAAAGCGTTTTCACTCATTGTCTCATCTAATACAACAACCCAATGAAATAGAGTGGGCAGCTATTTATCCTTCTCTGACAGATGGGGAAGCTGAGAGACAGCAAGTTTATTTATTTTGCTCAACATCACATAGAATGAAGACTGAGCTGAAAGTAAAAACCAGTCATTCAGGTTCCAAAGTCTTTGCTCTTTTCTCCACAGTACACCAGCTTCATGCTGCACCATCCAAAGTACTGTGGCACCTTGTTTTCTGTTCTCCTTTTCTTCTTCTACTCTCCTCTCCCTTTTTTAAAATCCATCCTCTTGTTTCCCCTTCTTTTTCTTCCCCTTTCCATTCTCTATTTTTTGTTGTTGTTCAAGGTTATTCAATTAGTAAGTGGTAAGCCCATAATTTGAACCCAATTCAACTCACTCTAAAGCATACATTTTTTTTTCTTTATTGTGCTTTAGGTGAAGGTTTACAGAGCAAATTGGTTTCTCATTAAACAATTAATACACATGTTGTTTTGTGATATTGGTTGTCAACCCCACGATGTGTCAACCTTGAGTTCCCCATTTCCATTCATCCAGCTTTCCTGTCCCCACCTGCCTTCATGTCCTTGCCCCTGGGCTAGTGTACCCATTTAGTTTTATATACATGGTTGAGCTACATGTATTACTGTTTGCTTTATGGGCCTGTTTAATCTTTGCAAAAGACCTCTTTAAAGTGTTAAAAAGCAAAGATGTCACTTTAAAGACTAAGGTGTGCCTGACCCAAGTCATGGTATTTTCAATTGCCTCATATACATGTGAAAGCTGGACAATGAGTAAGGAAGACCGAAGAATTGATGCCTTTGAATTATGGTGTTGGTGAAGAATATTGAATATACCATGGACTGCAAGAAAAACGAACAAATTTGTTTTGGAAGAAGTACAGCCAGAATACTCCTTAGAAGCGA
Organism: Dugong dugon; assembly: GCA_030035585.1. Lineage (NCBI taxonomy): Eukaryota > Metazoa > Chordata > Mammalia > Sirenia > Dugongidae > Dugong > Dugong dugon. The sequence continues at coordinate 100,930,020 of CM057462.1, forward strand.
GAATGGCAAGACTACTTCTCACATACTTTGGACATGTTATCAGGAAGGATCAGTCCCTGGAAAAGAACATCATACTTGGTAAAGTAGAGGGTCAGCAAAAAAAAAAAAGGAATACCCTCAATGAGATGGACTGACACTGAGGCTGCAACAATGAGCTCAAGCATAAAAATGATCATGAGGATGGTGCAGAACTGGACAGTGTTTCTTTCTGTTGTATACAGGGTCACTATTAGCTGGAACCAACTAGACAGCACCTTGCAACAACAACAAAAAGTCTTTGGCTGAAGGGTGAACATCAGGAATGGCTTCAGTACTGTGTTGAAAGGGTATCAAGGGACCATACTCTCGGGGTTTCTCCAGTCTGTGTCAGATTAGTAAGTCTGGTCTTTTTTTGTGAGTATGAATTTTGTTCTATATTTTTCTCCAGCTCTGTCCAGACCTTCCATTGTGATCCCTGTCAGAGCAGTCAGTGGTAGTAGCTGGGCACCATCTGGTTATGCTGGATTCAGTCTGGTGGAGGCTGTGATAGTTGTGATCCATTAGTCCTTTAGACTAATCTTTCCCTTGTCTTTGGTTTTCTTCATTCTCCCTTGCTCCCAACAGGGTAGGACTGGTAGAGTATCTTAGAGGGATGCTCACAAGCTTTTAAGACCCCATCCATTCTCCATTTTTCATTGATTTCTACTCCCTTTCCTTTTGTTCCTTTTTCTTCCTTCCTTTTAATTGTTCTGCTTGAGATTTATAACAATACTGACATTACTGAGCTGAGGAAAGAGGTGATCAATTTCAAAGCAAGACTTCCTTTATCAAAATGCCCCCATTTTAGGGGGTTGGATCAGCAGGACTATCAATTTCAAAGAAGTGGATTGGAGGGATTTTATTTACTGTAAAATCAGAGCCATGTAGACTCTCTGGGTTGGGATGGAACTTCAGTCACATGTGGTTCTTCCACTGAGCAGTTTCTCCCTCTTAGGCCTGATAGTCAGTCCTATGAGGGGAAGAGGACTGGCAGACAAGGCAGTGAGCAATCCCTTCCACGAAATAGAAGTAATATGGTCTTTTATATACTGACAGCTCTTGCAAACAACATTCAGTTCCCATTGATGTGTTCTGCTGCTCCTGCCCAGTTCTGGGAAAGTCAGATCAAAACAACACCAGCTAGTAACACTGTGTATGCAGAATGACTTTATTGCTTGTGCCACGTAATTATAGTGTAAGAACATAACTAAGAAGTAGAAGATTGAACAGAAAAGCCATACTAAGAACGATATTTTCATTCCTCTTTTCTAAACATTAGGTAATGCACCCTCTGCTTCTACACCTATTTTGTTTCTGCCTTTTTAAAATAAAGCACTTGTTAAGGCACGTATTTGAAACTATTTTTGGAAATAACTGGACCATGCATTACTTGGGTAACGTGCAGAGCATTTAGTGCCCATATTTCCAGAGTTCCAGAATCATCCCCTTTGGGGTTTGCAACTCATCCACCCATCTGTGCACTTGGTCCCCAAAGACCTAGGCAAAGCCAAAAACAATGAAAATATTTGGGAGTCCTTGGGCTTCTGAACATTAAAACCACTGGATCTGGAGCTAGGAAAATTCTGGATTCAAGGTCTAAGATCTGTGTTTAGTACTGTGACCTTGAAGAAAATCACTTGATTTTTCTGGAATTTCCTTATCTACAAAATGAAGTGACTGAACCAGGACAAAAATCTTAAGATTTTTAAGACATTATAGAAGTAGTCTGTGTTTCCGAAGCCCCGAAATGCCAAAGGGAATGCAGTAGGCCTCTTGGGTAGCTGGAAATCACTTTCCTGTTTATCTTTCATTGATTTTTACAATAACATTTTAATAGAACAGATGTTTTTGATGTTTAATGAATGCTAGATATAAATTACCACAGAATTATTGCTTTACTCTTTTCATCCCGGATCATTAACTGTCATTAAAGATACCGTGTGACTTGTATTTTGCATGTGCTGTGGTGTAACCATCCAGCAGCTGTATTCCTTCCCTGCCAAAGGATCCCCAAGCCTACCATTTGAATCAATGGAGGTGTGAAATTCATTTCCAGATCATCACTTTAGGAGATCACAAGGTCACTGGCTCTCACCAAGAGCATGGATGAGGAAAACAGCATTCTAGAAAAGTGCAAGAGAGCGAAAAGCCAATTCCCACTATTCCCTGAAGTTTAAATAGTTCCCCTGTGGTTTCAAGTTCAGTTCTGTTCTGCTTTTAATTTAAAACCATTCTCTACCAGGCAGCTGATTTTTTGCTAGTCTCCTGGGTGATTTTCTAAGACAGATTTCACTGTATTCTGCCCTTGTGTGTGCACTTAGCTCCCATTAGCAATAATGGGTGTTATGCATGTATAGCTCCCTTTAACAATAATGGAAATTATGCATGTGCATCCAGAGAAAAGTATGTTCCCCAATGTTGGAATATTTTCAGGAGGAAAAGTACTCCTTATGCAGCGTTTGGCTTTTGTTTTAGGCTCTCAACTGTGGTGCAATTTGTACTGCAGAGAAGGAACACTGTGTGACGAACTGCCAGCCTTCTCATGCACAATCTGTACAGCACTGTATTTTTTAAAATCCTAGCTTATAATTTTTTGCACGACCAAACAACAGTCAGGTAAAACTTACTAAAGAAGGCAAACAGATCCAGATCATTTAAAAAAAAGGTTGAGGAGGGGGTTAAATTAATCCCTTAAAGTCGGGAATTGTGGTAGGTAATATTGCCTATTTCAGATGGTAAACATATAGTAGATTTGAATGTATAGAGGAAATAATCCTTCAAAAATAACTGAGTGTTATTCACACAAACTGTAATCACATTCCTCCAGATGAAAATGTTTTAACCCAAAGAATGATGAAAAATGACAGGCCAAAGGTGATATTGCAAGGGGCTGTACTCATCAGCATATTAATTGTAGAACAAATCATGCAAAAAAGAATCTTTAACTTTCACATTAAGTGAAGAATCTGATTCATATTCATTTTTATGATTGACAGAATGCACTTAACCCTTAAAATATTTTTACATTGTCAAAGTAGTGTATCTTTTTTGAGAGTGCCTTTTACTGAATGTCCAATGTTATTTTTCATCTTTAAAAGAAACTGGTCTGTGTTCAGTCTTGGATACTTGCTAACACTGCTTGGAGATATATAAAGCCAGATCCTAGGCAAAACTTGGGCTCTGGTGATAAGAGTGAGGCACATAAAAAGCCTCGGAGTGTTTACGAGCACAAGCCTTGGAGAGAGATCCATCTGGGTTCAAATGCTGATTCTGTCTTTTGGGAATTTATTTCTCTGATCCAAGTCACCACATTGGTAAAATGAGGATTATAGTTCTTATCGTGTAGCTATTGTGAGGATTAACCGTGGTCTAAAATTTCATTAGCTCAACTGTTATTAACAAATATTATTCTAGTTAGGGAGACAAAATTTGTCAATCCTAGAAGTCAAAACATTTCTCTAGCTACATCGTGTCTGACCCAAATCTAATTATCTCTAACCTGCTGTACATTTTAAACACAAACTTCATTTTTTCATTATTTAATCATAAATGTGCCTGCCATAGCATGTACTTCTATTTTTAGGGAAAGGGAAATCATAGCAATACTCTTAGCAACGGAATCCCAAATGCAGAGGCTAATACATCCTTTATTTTTCATACCAACTGAATTTAAATAATTATAAACTCTAAAGAATGTATGGCTATACAAGGAATGTATTTTTTTTTTTCGATTGTGAGTACTCATATTTTCTTTCTCTTGTTGACTTGTCACCATAATATTGAATGGGTAAGAAATTTGCAAACTATGAAGTTCTGTGCAAAATTTACACATTTTGATCGTTACTGTCTTAAATATATTGAAATACCATGTAAATTTTTTAAACTTATCCATTCACTTAGTAAGTAACTAGCTGGTTATTTAACCTGTTAAATTGGAAAAAGAAAGAGTCTACCTGTGTGACCACAGACAAGATACCTAATCTCCATAAACCTCAATTTCTTTATCTGCAAAATGAAAATAATAGTGCTTACTTCATCAGATTTTTTTTTAAGATTTTACCCCCCACACACTTTTTTTATTGTTGTAAAAAATAGATAACATAATATTTGCCAATTCCACAGTTTTAACTTGTACAATTCAATCAAACCAATTATATCAACCACATTTTGAGGCATAAATACTATAACATGTATAAAGCACTTACTTTGGTGCTTAACAAGAGATATCATTGCTGATGTCAGATGGACCAAGGCTCAAAGCAGAGAATACCAGAGAGATGTTTACCTGTATTTTATTGACTATGCAGAGGCATTCAACTGTGTGGATCATAACAAATTATGGATAACATTGTGAAGAATGGGGATTGCAGAACAATTAATTATGCTCATGTGCAGCCTGTACTCAGACCAAGAGGCAGTAGTTCGAACAAGGAAACACTGCGTGGTTTAAAGTCAAGAAAGGTGTGCATCAGGGCTGTATGCTTTCACCATACTTATTCAGTCTGTATGCTGAGAAAATAATCTAAGAAGCTGGGCTATATGAAGAAGTACGGGGCTCAGGACTGGAGGAAGACTCAGTAACAACCTGCAATATGCAGATGACACAACCGTGCTTGCTGAAAGTGAAGAGGACTTGAAGCACTTACTGTTGAAGATCAAAGACCACAGCCTTCAGTAGGGGTTACACCTCAACAGAAAGAAAACAAAAGTCCTCACAGCTGGACCAATAAGCAACATCAAGTTGTCAAGGATTTCATTTTACTTGGATCCACAGCAAATGCCCATGGAAGCAGCAGTCAAGAAATCAAAGTATGTATTGCATTGGGAAATCTGCTGCAAAATATCTCTTTAAACTGTTAAAAAGCAAATATGTCACTTTAAGGACTAAGGTGCGCCTGACCCAAGCCATAGTATTTTCAATCGCCTCATATGCATGTGAAAGCTGGGTAACGAATAAGGAAGACCAAAGAAGAATCGATGCCTTTGAATTATGGTGTTGGTGAAGAATATTGAATATACCATGGACTGCCAGAAGAACGAACAAATCTGTCTTGGAAGTGGTACAGCCAGAAGCAAGCATGGCGAGACTTTGTCTCACATACTTTGGACATGTTATCAGGAGGGACTAGTCCCTGGAGAAGGACATCATGCTAGATAGAGTAGAGGGTCAGCGAAAAAGAGGAAGACCCTCAACAAGATGGACTGACACATTGCTGCAACAATGGGCTCAAACATAGCAACAATTGTGAGGATGGCACAGGACCGGGCAGTGTTTCATAGGGTCACTATGAGTTGGAACCGACTCGGTGGCACCTAACAACAACAACGTGGTGCTTAAAGGGAGCCCTGGTGGCGCAGTGGTTGAGAGCTTAGGTGCTAACCAAAAGGTCGGCAGATCTAATCCACCAGCCACTTCTTGGAAGCCCTGTGGGGCAGGTCTGCTCTGTCCTGTAGGGTTGCTATGTGTCAGAATCGACTTGATGGCAACAGGTTTTATGCTGCTTAAATGGCATCCCTGGGTGGCCAAAACAGTTAACATTTTTGGCTGCTAACTGAATGGTTGGCAGTTCATGTCCCCTCAGAGGCATCTCAGAAGAAACGCCTGGTGATCTACTTCTGAAAAATCAACCATTGAAAACTCTGTGGAGCACAGTGCTACTCTGTCACACATGGGGTCACTCTAAGTTGAGATCAACTCAATAGCAACTGATTTGTTTATTTTGGTTTATGGTGCTTAATTAGTGTAGCTTCTCTAAGCGTGGTCTGAAAATATAGATATAACCCTGAGAAGGTACCACAGTTGTAGGCTATGGGCAGCCAACACCAGATGAGATCCTCTGGCTTCTGAGGAAAGACTGAGATGGAAAGAGTAATTTCCTCATGTGAATGAAGAAGACTCTAGAAGGTGATCAAGGATATGCATTTTTCTGATTATTCAGTTTTGCCAAGGGCCAGCATGGCCAGCCGCAGTAAGGATATGCCTAGATTTTTTTCAGAGTGGTGTCCCTTGATGGGGCAAAGCTTACTTCCGAGAGACTCCAAGGCAGAGATCCCCTCTGCTTTGTCCTAGAACAAGTGGAGAAATACAATCTTATCATATCAAGGGCTACTTTGTATAATTCCTTCTTAATCCCTAATTCTTGCAAAGATTTTTTTTCTACCAGGAAAATTTCCTTTATTAAGTAGTAACTGGGGTCTCCATTTTTGTGACATGTATATCTACCAATCAGGGATTGTGATTAAGTCTAGATAGTCGCAGAGTTAATATAATCTTTATTATAGGTTAAAAAAAAAAAAGCCCTTGTGGTGCAGTGGTTAAAGCACTCAGCTGCTAACTGAAAGGTTTGTGGTTCAAACCCACCAGCTGCTCTGTGGGAGAAAGATGTGGTAGTCTGCTTCCATAAAGATTTACAGCCTCGGAAACTCTATGGGGCAGTTCTATTCTGTCCCATAGCATTGCTATGAGTTGGAATCGACTCAGCCACAATGGGTCTTTTTTTTTTTTTTGGTTTAAATGTTAAAAAAATATAGTCTCTGGAGTTTTCTCTTGGTAAATGTGCAAGTCATGATTTTATTATTTATTTTTATTTTTTTTGGAAGCACTGAACACAGCTTATGGGCCCCTAAGGACCTATGAACTTGGGCTTATTTCTGTTGCTTGCAGGTCATTTCGTGTGAGATCTGTGTCTCTGATTTACTCTGGTTGGGACAGAGCCACTGTGTGACTGTGTGACTAGTAATCGCTACCTCTAAGACTCTATCCTCTTATCTTGCTTTATTTTCTTTTATAGTACATATTGCCACCAGCACTTATATATTATGTTTTTGTTTATTGTCTGTTTCCCCAACTGGAATCTAAGTTTCACAGCAATGACTTTGTTTACTGTTCATACTGCTGTATCCCAGTAACCTAGAGCAGTGCCTGGTATGCAGTCTCAGTACCGGCTTCTTGAACAAAGGGATTGAACAATTGCCTCCTTTTAATACCTACTTTCTCCTCTATAGGTGCAGTAGGGGAAGTGGAGAGTCATTTCTGTGAAGGTATAGCCACAAGACAGGAGCAAGGTACAGGGAATGGATTATGTCTTTAGGACAGACATGCAGGTGTGAGGCCTACCTTTTTCATACATTATTTCAACACCTAGGCCAGTTAATTTCTCTGAGCCGTCGTGTTTGGATCTGTGGAAAGGGGATAATAATACTGCCCTCACGGAGTTCTAGTAAGGATCAAACACAGTAATATATGTCTTATTGTTTCGTGGGCTGCAAATTTTAGTTATTATTAGCATGGTATCACTGGAAAAAGTGAAATATTTGGGACATCATACAAATAGCTGTACTTTGCCTCTAAAAGCTACATGAGCTTGGGGCAAATCTCTTAACTTTTCTGGATCTCAATTTCTTCACCTGGAAAAATAGTTGTTATTATTGATCCTGAATGTCCCGTCTAGCTAGCTAGAATATTCCATGTCTCTACGGACTGTGTTTTTCTTTTCAGCTTCCTTCCTGAAGTTAGAGTTTATGTAGGTGCTCCTCCAATTTCTGTGAAAACACCCTAAAAGAGATTTAATGTCAGGTGTTTCCTTCATTTTCTTTATCACCATTAGGCACTGTCCTAGTTAGAGTGACAAATTGACTGTGTAACTGTGCTCAAGTTTTTAGTATCTTTTATAAAGACAGCCCAGAGTAGCTACAAAGAATACCTTTTTCCACATAATTACTACTGTTGACATGAGACTCAGCACATTTGACAGAGGCAGCTTGCTGTGGTGGCAGGAAGGGTGCCAAGTTATACTGGAGTTCAGCCTTTCACCTTCACATTAATGCTGCCTTTGGAAGAATGTGTCCTCCACACCCCGCTAAATGTGAGAAAGAAAACGGCTTTGCCTGTGCAGAACACTCGATTTGCAGAGACTCTCTGAGGAAAGTATGACAGCCTTGGGCTGGATTTAGGGGTGAGCTGTGCTAACCTGGTTACAGGGTCTTATCTCAGGCTGATGAGCCCACTGTTCATGAAACCCAGGCCTTCCCCTAAGAGGCAGAAACAGAGGCCAGGGAAGCTGCTGTGACCTTACTGGCAGCAGGGCAAGGCAGTGGCAGACAATGGCAGCAGCTCAGCTAGGAGTGATGGCATGGCAGCAGTGGGGTGGCTACACCAGCAGCAAGAGAACAGCAGCAGAGGTAGTAACAGCAGCAGTGCTGACAGCAGAGGCAGTGAGAGACAAAGAAAAAATCCAGCTGAGGTAGTGGATGATGGTGGAGGCAGGGGCCCAAGAAAGGTAGGCTAGAGGACCCAGTTTTGCAGGATCAAGGCCTGGTAGGCAACACCAAGCAATACCAAGCAGCTGGCCATTAGGGAGTGGTCACCATGTTGATGAGGTAAAGGAGAGAGTTATCTAAGCACTAAGTAGGATTGTGATGGGAGGGGTGGTACATACACCTTCTCTGTACTGGTAGACAAGTAGAAAAATAAGAAATGGATGTGGGTGGCTGGAATGCTAGAGGACTTGTTTATTCTTCAAAGCAAAGATTACAGTCTTGGTTAAGGAGGGGCCAACTATCATAGAATCACAAATTTTCCTTGTATTAGGGTAATGGGTATATGGCAACTGTCAGTGTTGTGGGTTTTTTTCTTCCTCTCACCCATTCTTTGTTGTTACCCATGCATCAAAATTTAAATGTAAATTGAGCTAACACGAAAAAGAGCCCTGAAGGTCTTTAGGTTACATACTTTATATCCATTCCAAATGAACTGCTGCCTTTCATTTCTGTAACAAGATCGTTTTCTAGCTGGATGGGACGTTCATGTTCCTTAATAGGTGTGAATTCCAGTTCTACTAGTAATTAGCCAACTACCTGACATCTTCTAAACTCCAGTTTCCTCAGCACAAAATTGAGATTACTTACTCATGTTGCTACTGCGAGGAGTAAATTGCATAATTCCACATAAAGAGCCCAGCACAGAACATGGCATATACTAAGGGCTCAATAAATGTTAGCTTTATCAACATTGCCTTCACAGCTTTGCTTCTTGTGGTTCAGGCTGTCCTGTCAACATCTGCCGAGTAGATGTTTCACTGCTTACTCCTCCCCAAACACCTCCCTCCCCCATCCTTCTTAAAGGGCTTCAGGAGGGAGGATAGTCCTAATTAATCTTCTTTAGGGTCGTTGTCTTCTTTCTCTTTCCTCACCATCCTAATGCCATTATCTTTCCTACTTCCTCTACTAGTCAGTATTCTTTCCAGCATTTTCTAAATTTATTTTCCCCTTTATCCAATATGTTGACCTTTTCCCCCAGAAAATCTTCCATAATTTATAGCCTAATTATGTTTAACCATAGTATTACAAATTCATTAATAAAAGAGCTACATTTCCTTCCCACTGTTGTGAATGATAATAATTTGGGCGATTTTTTGTGTATTTCTTTCCCAAACGGTGGCACAGTTTTTTAGTGATGCTGTTTCATATACTTTATAGATGTGCATTCAAAGTCATTTGCTTAGATTTTTTTTTTTTTCTGGAATGTTTCCTGATCATTCTTAATTTTAGATCTAAACAGAATGAGACATCATTTCTGTTTAAAGAAATATTATTTACCACAAAAGTAGAGCATGTAACAGCTGGTTGAAAAGAACCCAGAATGAAGAATTATAATATCATGAACAGAAAGATTAATTTTTTTTCTTATTAACTTGCTTTTGTTTTTGAAACTAGTTTGCATTTCTTCTAAAAGTTGATTTTGGGGGAGAAAGGACTTAAGCTATATTAAAGGTGTCATTCTAATATTGGAATCATCTAGATACATTTGGAATTCTGGTTCTACCACTCCTTAAAAGGATGATATTAGGAGATTTTTTTAACCTCCCTGGGTCTCAGTTGTCTCGTCTATAGAATGGGTATAATTGTACATACCTTGTGAGTTTCTTGTGTTCATTAAATATTTGTAAAAGACAACACAATGCTTCGCACACAGTAAGCATTTGTTGTAACTCTGGAGTGGTTGTGTCAGCCTGGAGTAAATTTTTCTTATTTCACAGTACACCAATAATTTCCCAAGCAGCACACACTAATAGCTACCTTGGGCTGGCATTCCCTGTAGCTTTGAATTCACTGGAGCCAACCCAGCTACAGCCGTTTGTGAGTTGCATAGCTGAGACTTCACTAATTTAACTGTTTTGCCAATGCCTGGAGGGTTCCTTATGGAAACTGGGGAATGTGAAGAAGCTTAGCCACAGACAAAACTATGAAGGAGCAAATTCATAGTGTGCAGTGCCTTAGCATTTGCTTTTTCTATACCCATTGTTGAAATCTGTCATGTGTCTAGATATGTGTAGCAGCAGCTGTAGTAGATGAAGAGGATGCTGGATCTGGCATTAAATCATTGCATAGACACAGCTTCAAGCAGAATATGATAGAGACCACCGATAGGTGACGGGGACAGTTCAGGCGAGGAGTTAAGGAGCTCTAACACAGAGCAGTCTTTTACTCATTTATTCATTCAGTGTTTATTGAGGACCTTCTATGATCTTGGCACTACTGTAGGTGCCTGTGATATGTAAATTAACAAAACAAAGGCAGAACATCCTGCATCATAAGCTGAAGGTCTAGAAGAACAAAGGCACAATAAAATAGAACAGATACATAATAAAACAGTATGAGAAATATAGGGAGACAGAGTGTGTAAAGAGGGACCTACGTGACTCTGTGGGTCATGGACAAAACCAGTTGCTGTTGATTTTGACTCATGGTGTGTCAGACTCACGACCCTTATGTGTCAGAATAGAACCGTGCTGTATAGGATTTTCAATGGCTGAGTTTTTGAAAGTAGATCACCAGGCATTTCTTCCAAGGTGCCTTTGGATGGACTTGAACCTCCGATCTTTCTGTTAGTAGCCCAGTGTGTTAACCTTCGCACCACCCAGGGACTCCATGGGTCATGGAAGGCCTCCTCAAAGGAGCGTTTACGTGGAATAGGCAATAGCATGAGGGCAGTGAAGCTTATTTCAGGGAGGGAAAACAGCATATGAAAAAGCACAGAAGCTAGTGGATCATGGTGAGAATGAGGGCCCATTGTCACCTCTTAAAATGGGTATTTTTAAAACTATTTGTTCAACATTCATTTCCTGGAGGCAGGGAGAAATTGATTTTTCTATTAAGAAAAATTGTATGCAAAACACATTCACTTAGTAATTCACTTCAGCTGGGTCAAAGCAGAGTCGATATTATGGAATTATTCAGGAAAATGTTTCCCATTTTCTTCTCTTTTTTTGTGTGCGTATTTTGAACCAATGAACTTCTTGAGAGGTGTATTAAAAATGCAAAATTTAGATAATAAAATAAATGACTCATCCTTGATAAATAGCCCTGTTGCACATATTATTGTGTTTTAGAAACAGCTTACTGCCACTTTCAGTTGTTACTCTAGATTTGGTTTGCAGAAATAATAAGTCAGTATGTCTGGAGATGAGGAGAATATTTTTATTTACATTTGAGGGTGCTGATGCCTTTACCAGGAGCAATACCAGTCTAAATTTTGTCAGTTAAACAAGGAGTTGGAGACCTAAGTTAACAAGCCTGGCATTTCTAACAAGCCTGGCTCCAATAATGTAAGCACTCCGGCTTATCCAGCCCCTAATCAGGCTTTTAGAGAAGTTCAGGGTGACTGGAGCAAAAAAAAAAAAAAAAAAACACAAAACAAAACAAAACAAAACAAAAAAATGCAAGGGGGAGGGTGTGTAAGACAAGGCTGGAAAAATAAATAGGACCCAGTTATAAAGGGCCTTGGATTACAGACATACAGGAAGTTTGTGGTTTAACTGTAAGAAACGTGAAACAACTGAAGGTCTGTAAGCAGAGAAATAATATGGTAAAGTTTTAGTTTTAGAGAGATCTCTCTTGCCACAGTGTATTGGAGGCATTGGAGGAGAGCAAGACTTGAAAAAGAGAGATCCGTCAGCAGGTTGTTGTGATAATCAAGATAAGAAAAGATAGTAGCCTGAACTAGGGGGATGTCAGTGAGGATGGCAACTAGAGTTTAGAAAGGGTCTTGATACTTGATGCATGGTAACCGGAAGTCTTGGGGCAGGCATTATCAGGTTAACCTCTTGGCAGGAAACAGCCCCCATCTCCTAGGCTGGAGTTTAGGGGCAGGACTCCAGTCTATGGTCATAGAATTTGAGTGATAAATATGAGATCAGGTTTAAGTAGGAGGGGTGTTAGAGATTATAAACCTCCAGATGATTAAAACAGGTATCTTGACAGTGGAGTTGACATACAAAGTAGAAACTTTATTTTAGGAGAAAGGCCATGAGAAAAGAAGAGAGATGTATAGAGAAAGCTTCAGTTCAGTGAGGAGGTGGATATATGAGGGATCTCAGTCTGAGGGTTTTAATAGTCACACTCTTGTATCAACAGCTAGTTGGAAAGAATTTGAGACACTAGGATGCTAATAGCTGATATTGGCATAATGTTTTACATGTTCAATCTATGCCTCCCTCTAATTCATTCTCCACACAGCAGCCAGAATTCTTAAATAGAAACCTGATCATTCATTTCCCTGTTTAAAACACTACAGATTTTTATGATAAAGACCAGAATCTTTGTTATGGTTTACATGGTCCTGCATATTTAGCCTCGTCTCACCTTCCAGCCACCCCTTAAGGCACTCTCCCTTCAATCTAGGGTTCAGCCACTGGGGCCCATTTTCAGTTATTTATTTATCTTTTTTGGAAACAAGATTCTGCCTATTTCTAGGCCTTCAGACATGCTTTTCCTCTGCTTCAGAATCTCTTACCTTTCTTTTCTCTTACTTTTTAAGTTTTAACCTGAACGTTGCCTTCTCAGAAAAATTCCCGTTATATACTCTCATAGCTACCTGAATTTTCTGTTCATAGTCATTGTAATTGTAATTAAATAGTAATTTTAGAGATAAGTTTTCTCATGTCTCTGTTGATGAATAGTCTGTAAACTTCATGAAAGGGGGACCATGTTCACTTACTTATTATGGTATATCTTGTGCCTAGCAATATATAAGATCATCAAAAATATTTGTTCAATAAATTGTTGAATTTATGGAGTATTTTTACGCACCCTAGTCTATGCCCTAACCCAAAACATTGACTTTCTTTTGGTAGCATTAAAGTCATTAGTGGCGAGAAACAAGCATTTTTGAGTGGGCATTGGACCCTCCCATTATCCCTTAAATTATATCACTTAGGCAGTTGCCTGCTTTTACTTAATCAGGATGTTGTCTTAGTTGGCCAAAGAGAAAGTAGAACAGAAATGTCCCTAAACTAGCATGTTGACCATGGGGAATGGAGGGTGAGTGTCATGGATTGAATTATGTCCCCCAAAAATGTGTGTATCAGTTTGGCTGGGCCATGATTCCTAGTATTGTGTTATTTTCCTATCTGTTGTAAATCCTGCCTCTGTAATGTTAATGAGGGAGGATGGGTGGCAGTTGTGTTAGCAAGGCAGGACCTGATCTACAAGACTGGATTGTGTCCTGAGGCAATCTCTTGAGATATAAAAGACAGAAGTGAGCAGAGAGACAGCGGGACTTCATACCACCAAGAAAGCAGTTCTGGGAGCAGAGCGCGTCCTTTGAACTGGGGTCCCTGCACAGAGAAGCTTCTAGTCTGGTGGAACATTGATGAGAAGGCCGACAGAGAGAGAAAGCCTTCACCTGGAGCTGATGCCCTGAATTTGGACTTTTAGCCTACATTACTGTGAGGAAATAAACTTCTCTTTGTTAAAGCCATCTGCTTGTGGTATTTCTGTTACAGCAACACTAGATGACTAAGACAGTGAGGAAGTTAGGCCATCTAATCGGAAGCCATGAAATCCCTAACAACAGATATTTCTTTTCTTTTCTAAATAATATTTTATTGTGTTTTTGGTAAAAGTTTGCACAGCACATTAGGTTTCTGTTTAGCAATTTCTATACATATTGTTCAGTGACATTGGTTGTATTTTTTCACAATATGTCAACATTCTCATTATTACCATCCTGGTTATCCCATTTCCATTAATCTAGCTTTCCTATCCCCCACCCCCCACCTTCCCATCTTTGCTTTAGGGTAACTGTTGATCTTTTGGTCTCATATAGATGATTTTTTAAAAGAGCATGGTACTCATAGGTGATATTGTTTGTTTTATGAGCCAATTGGTTATTTAGCTGAAAGGTGACCTCTGGGGGTGGTTTCAGTTCCAAGTTTAAAGGGTATCTCAGGGCAATAGTCTTGGGAGTTCCTCTAGTCTCTACTGGTCCAGAAAGTCTGGCCTTTTTTAAGAATGTGAGTTTTGTCATACATTTTTCTCCCATTCTGTCAGGGACCATCTTCTGTGACCCTGACCAGAATGACTGGTTACGGAAGCCGGGCACCATCTAGTTCTTTTGGTCTTAGGATAGATGAGGCCATGGTTCATGTAGGCTATTAGTCCTATAGACTAGTTTCTTCTTTGGTTTCCTTCTTTCTCTTTTGCTTCAGACAAGTATAGACCAATAGTTGTATCTTAGATGGTCATTCGCAAACTTTTAAGACCCCAGACGCTACTCACCAAACTAGGATGTAGAACATAAACTTTATCAACTATGTTATGCTGATTGACCGAGTTGTCACATGAGACTGTGGTCCTGAGCCTTCAAACCTAGTAAACCAATCCCTCAAGGTATTTGGTTATGTCTAGGAAGTATCTGTAATTTCACCCCCATGTGTTTTATTATATAGATGAATATATATGCACCACCACACATACATGTATATACATATGCCTACAGATACACATAATCATGCACACATATAGACACAATATATCTTCCTATACACGTCTGCATACATATCTACCTATGTAACCACACACATATTTGTTGTTGATGTTGCTATTGTTGCAAAATTGTATATTTTGTAGTATAAACAACAGATATTTCTAAAAGAAAGGTGCTTGACAGATATTTTGCTAACATGAATTTTTTTTTTTTTTTGAGATATTGTTTGAAATTCTGAGATGGGATTCTTTTTCTCCTTGAATTTTCCCCTTTTTTATCCTCCATTCAAGCAGGTAGCAGTTTCTGTGCTTCCTTGTCATAGGAAAGGTTTTTGGCAGGGCTTCTTGGTTTTTGTTTGTCCACTGAGGATAATAGAATTTAAAGAGAATTGGCATCACTGCGCGAAGCTGTGAGAGACAGAAGGTTCCCTAATGGGAAAAAAAAAAAAAATGCTTTTCCCAGATCTGAGGTGACTAGAGGTCTTTGGGTCCTTGAACAAAGTGGACTTTTACTTCCTCACTGGAAGCTCTTGGGAAATATCCATGTGGTAAACTAGGTAGACTAGATTCCAGGCTTGGGGTCCCAGTCTTGTTAAAGAGAGAGAACCATACACTAAGCATGGCATGGTAATGGCACAGTGGTGGACTTGATGGGATCCTGTGGACCGCATCAAAATCTAATTGTTATCATAATGGACAGATACCTAATGACTGATGTTCTAATTGAGTAAGACCTCAGAACCTTAGCACAAACCTGGGCTGAGGGAAAAACTGAGAATAACTGAGGTTGAATATGTCACCAACTCGATGGTGCTAGGTACTTCGAATCAAAATCAGATGCATTATAGACTAGTGATGTCAACTCCATGGACCTCCCTCTGTACCAGATCATAGAGGATCCTTGGTAATGTTTATTATCAATTTAATTCATAGAATAATATGTGGTAAATATAGTTGTAAATTGCTTAAATGTAATATTTCTTAGGTTATATGAATACTAACAACAAAATTGTTTTGTAAAATCATTCTACATTGAATTACAACATTATTAGTTACAATATTTTCATTAACTTAGTGGAAGCCTTTTTTGATTTTTCTTCTTCTTTTCCTTTAATTACAATTTAATTCTCAAACAACTTATTGATATAGGTTCACAAACACTACTTACCATAATATTGTAGCTAAAACACCAGAAAGTTTGACAAAATTAGCAACTATAAAAACACTGGAAGCAATGAAACCAACAGCACATACTTGTAGTGAGTGCAGACGAAACCACGTGATTCAAAGCATCATGGTAATTGGGTAATAATGACAGCTCTGACCAGAGCGCCTTAGAAAGTTCAAAAAATAAATTAGCATAGGGTTTTAGCCTTGTAGGTATATTGATTCATAGAAGTTGTTTTACAAAAAATGTTTTTGTTGTTATAACTAACTACAGGGATATTTTATAAAAATAATAAATTTCTGCTGAAACACTGCACAAAAATCTTATAGACAGTCATTTTGGTGTCACCCCCCTGACAGTGTTATCTAGTGTGGTCTGCACCCACCCACCCCTTAGTGATGTCACTGTTACAGACAATGATGAAATATGAGTTTGCTTGCTCACTTGACTAAGATTCATACATGCTACACTAAGCAAGTGGATAACAACAAAAAAGGTATTACTAGTCTCTTCCTATTTTGAGGGTATAGATCATTTTTATTTAACAATTTTAAAAACTTAGTTGAGTTAAATATTGCAAAATATTGCAAAGAACACAGCACTGAACTATCTACACTGAAGTAACTGATCTTATCAGTAGACAGCATTAATAGTACCTTGATGATAAGAGTAATAAAACATAATTCTAATCCATTTTGATAGTCACATCATGCTGAACATGTCTGCGGGGCTAATCTCTTTATCTGGAACGAAAAAAAAAAAAATAACACTGAGCACCAGTCTTCTAATAAAGAGTTGATCTATTATCAGCAAAGTGTGATTATCTCTAAAGCACAAAAGTATTACCTTAAACAGAGTAAGGCAGTTGGATATGTGTTCCCCATCATAAGAGGAAGATACAAACATGACGGCTCTACCATAAGGCATGTTTATGATGGAGTAGCAATACTACCTTGATTGTGGTGGATAATTGATGACAACCAAAGTGAAATTTGGAAATCAGAATGTTGACTACTTATTTATATGGCTTAATATTGAATCAAGCTTTCTATATTTAATCATTTTTACTCAGTTTATTTACTCATTCATTCAATTTCTTTAAGCAAGCATTTATTGAAAGCTTATTATGGGCTGGGCATTATGCTGGGTGCTGTAGGAGATATAGAAATAAACGAGACACAGGATAAGTCCTCAAGGTAATTTTAACCTGGGAAAGTGGTAATACATGAGCACAAATGACTATAACACAAGGCAACAAGTCAAGTTTTCAAAACAGAGGGAAGAATGGTATTCCTTCCTTTCTCCTTTTCCCTTCCCTTCTTTTCTCTTTGTCCTTCCCCTTATCTTTCATTTTCTTTCCATCTACACTTGTATACATAATGTGAAAAACTTTGATAAACAGGTAGGAAACACCAGGTTGACAATGTCAGCCTTAGCTACCAACACTGAGTATTGAAATTAAGGAGTAGCAAATAGAGTGGAATCTGTGAATTTATAGGGAATTAGGTGTCCCAAGGCAAACAGATGTGACTTTTTGCAGGTAAAAAGTCATAGAGAAAGACCAAGACAAAGTAAAATGAAGAAATTAGGGCCAGTGGTGGGCTAGAGCCAGCTCACATTCATGAGAGATGCTTGTCAATTATTTAGGAATTTTTCGAGCCAGTTTTTAAACTATTGGTAGCATGAAATTGGCCATGGTGGGAGTATTTACACCCCAGAAATAGGCAAGTTCTACAAGTCGTGATTTTTTTTTTTTTTTGTTAAACAGAAAGCTGTTTTACCAGCTCACCAATGGAAATGAAAGCTCCAAGAGTTTTTTTTTTTTTTTTTAACCTTCTTAGTGGGTAAAGTTATGGGTATTCTGTACGTAAGCTTCTAGAGCATTGAAGGGAGGCAATAACATAGTTGAATTTCAGAGTGTGCAGATCTGCCTGTGGGTCCCAAAGGAAAAAGAAGTTTGCGAGCTGAAAAGAATGAAGAAGGAGTAGAAAGACTTGCTGATGATACCCAGAAAGTCTATTCTCCACTGCTTTGATTATCAGGACTAAGAGGAAGGACAATTAAATAACTGGGGAAAGATAATTTTTACTCTGTTTTCCAGCCACTGACAATATTTGCCATGGTGTTTTCTAAGTTTCTTACTGTAGATCTGTGAGAAGGCACAGACCATGATTATTATTATATAATTATATAATGTCAAATGGACTTATATAATAAACAATACTTACATTTTGTTTTATTTACTTATTACTACACACTTATACAGATACAGCAATAAACATCTAAATGGTGCAGGAAGGTACAAAAACAAAAATAAAGTTCTTGCTTTCTAAAGTCAGTAAGATGTTTCAGTCTCATCCTGAATTCTACTGCCCTTGTTAGGGAATCAGTCACACTTCCCAAGGGTCTCTAGTTTCTTTTGTTAAAACTTAGTAATAAAGATCAAATCTAGACACTAGAAGTAGAGTTCTTATTATTTTGTATGAGAATTGTGGATACAGCATGCTAATGAAGCCACTTGAGTAACAGAGCAAAAAATATCCTTTCATTTCTTTTTAAGCAAAAGGTAACAATTTATGCTGATACTTTCAATTTAATCGTTTCTGTTTTAACCTTAATATGAGACTATTTAATCTAATTTCTTCTTTCTTCAGTAGCTTTGATGTTACATACTGTCATACCAAACAACATTTTGTTTCTCTCATATTTAGAAGTGGTTTTGGTTTTTTTTTTCTTTCTATTTTGTCCCTTTGGCTCAAACACTCTAGAGTTGGTTACCAAAAAATTGCCTTTATGCATTTTAGAGGTCAAGCTGTCTTTCCTAAGGAATTTTAAGGCATATATGGCAGAAGACACCTAATATTTCATGTGAAATTCTATACAATTAGAAAACCAAACCAACAAACAAAAAAAACAAATTTGTTGCTGTCAGTCAATTCCTACGCATAGGGGCCCTATAGGAGAGAGCAGTACTGTCCCACAGAGTTTCCAAGGCTGTAATTCTTTCGGAAGCAGACTCCACATCTTTCTCCCCTGGAGTGGCTAGTGGGTTCAAACCTCTGACCTTTCAGTTAGCAGCTGAGTTCTTAACCACTGTGCCACCAGGGATCCTTATACAATTAGAAGACACTATTGACTCAAAGGCAACGGGGTAGCAATAAAGGGGATGTGTTTGAGATTTTGCCTAAAAGTCACCTGCAACTTTTATTTCCATGGACATTTTTGTTTTTTAGGAAAGTTTTTTTTTTTTTTTTTTTAATTGTACTTTAGATGAAGGTTTACAGAACAAACTAGTTTCTCATTAAACAGTATACATATTGTTTTTTATGACATTGGTTAACAATCCCACGACATGCCAACACTCTCCCTTCTCCACCTTGGGTTCCCTATCACCAGCTTTCCTGTCCCCTCCTGCCTTCTAGTCCTTGTCCCTGGACTGCTGTGCCCCTTTAGTCTCATTTTGTTTTATGGGCCTGTCTAATCTTTGGCTGAAGGGTGAACCTTGGGAGTGACTTCATTACTGAGCTAAAAGGGTGTTCAGGGACCATACTCTTGGGGTTTCTCCAGTCTCTGTCAGGCCAGTAAGTCTGGTCTTTTTTCCCACAGATACTTTTGTCAGTATTTATCTTCTCCCTCAGACAGCTTTGGAATTGAATTACAGTGGACGTATTCAAATATTTATTAACTCAATGTAATTGTATCAGTTCAATTTTTCAATTACACAATGTCAAATAAAACCAAACTTCTCGTTGATGAGTCAATTCCAACTCATGGCAGCCCTATAGGACAGAGTAGAACTGCCCCATAGGGTTTCCAATGCTGTAATCTTTATGGAAGCAGACTGCCACATCTTTCTCCCACGGAGTGGCTGGTGGGTTTGGACAAAACAACCTTTCAGTTAGCAGCTAAGGGCTTAACCACTGTGCCTCCAGGGCTCCTGGAAAGTTAGATAGTACAACTAAATTAAAAATCCAAAAGTGTAAGTGGAACATTTTCTGCAGGTAACGTTTCCTGGTTTCACAAGACAATTTAGAATAGACTATACCTATTGAATTATAACATAGTTCATATTCAACTTTATGTTTTAATCATATTTAAATATTTTGTAATCCCTTTACTATTAATTCTAGAAACTTTTGGTCCATTCCTCATGATTTTTATTTTCACATAAGACAAAAACATTTTTCCAGGTTGATACATGGTTCTTAAGACTATTGGGATCTAACATATTGTGAGGATGGCACAGGAGTCGGCAATGTTTTGTTCTGTTACATAAGGTTGCTATGAGTCAAAGCTGACTCAATGGCAACGAACAACAACAACAATACTAAATTTAATATTGTTGACCTATTTTATCTGAAGAGGGTAAATAATTTATTTTCACAGATATAATTTTGTTTAGGGAAGATGCCTCTCTTGGACTAGAAAAAATCCAGCTGAGATAAGGGGGAGACTGGCAATACACTTATTTTTTCCTAAGCTTACAAATCTTGGGAAAATAGACTTGCTTTTAATTTTTATTCATTTTTTGAAGATGATTTAGAGAATCAGTGTAAGGCTGCCATTTTTTAATAGGAAACGGGTAGCTGCTCATCCTTTCAATAGGAAGTGAATAAACATTTTTTAAGCAGGGGTTGGCCAACTGTAGCTTATAGGCCAAATTTGGCCTGTGGCTTGTTTTTATATAGTCTGCAAGCTAAGAATGGTTTTTACATTTTTAAAGAGTTGTAAACACACACACACACAGTTAAGAATATGCAACAGAGACCATTATTTGGCCCTTAACAAAAAAAGTTTGCTGATCCCTGTTTTGAAATAACTATAATATGACAATTTAAAAATTGTTCTATGTGACAAGTACATTAGACTTGGTATGTATTAATTCATTTAAATCTCAAAATAACCTTAAGTGTATTGAGAATTGAAGTATTGTCCCTATTTTGGAGATGAGGAGAAACAGGTGTGAGACAGAAATATGAGAAATAAGATTTTAACCAACATAGGTGGGGACTAGAGTCTGCCCCTAACCCCTATACTATCTATACTGCTTTGAATATGATATCACTTTTAGGGGGGATGTGGATAGTGGTGGTGGTAGTGGTGGTGGTGGTGGTGATGGTGATGTGCTAATCCCAGTCGTGACACCAATCTCTAAGTTGTTCTAACACACGAGACAAAGGATACAAGTTCCTTTAAAGCATGTAAAGGGCACAACTACTGCAAACAAACAGGCTGTATGGTGCAGCAAACACAGTAACACTACCACGTAAATGAGTAAGGCTCTCTTGCTCTCAATCCCCATGAAATTGCCTAAGTCCTAAAATTTTTGCTTGATCTGGGTAATGATACTTCAGGGCACTACCTTTGACATTCTTACAGTGGCGTATACTTTTTTGATCTTTTATGAGTGCTGCAGAGATTTGGACTATGTGATTGTCTGCCCAACATTTGAAATTACTGCAATTGATATAACCCTCAAAATATTCCCAAATGCTTACTGAAAGACTGGGTAGATTAAAGGTAAAGTAAAGGCTTGCTACCCTATTAGAAGATTTAGGCTTCAGGTATGCCTAAGGTATATTCCTTCAATACCTCATTTGTTTTTATTTCTTAAAGATTTTCTTCTCTTACTCCTGATTTCTATACTTATCAGTTCAGGGAGAGGTTTTCATCTGCCGTGAGAATATTTCCTATCTCTATCGCAATTTTCTCTTGTGTATATTCTGAGTCCCAGCTTCCTCTATTATAATCCATCTATTGATTTGATTTTACCTCCTTTTGGTTTTGCAGGTATCTATTAAGACTTTTGGCTTGCTGATATACTATCATTGCCTTTATAAATGTATTTGTTTTACATTTTATGCTGTTATTTTCAGTGAGAATTTGGAAGAACAGGAGAGGTGAAAATATGTACTAGTCCCATTATTCTAAACTGCTGTTGTTTTTGCTAGTTGCCATCAAGTCGATTCCTATTCATGGCAACTCCCTGTGTGCCGAGTAGAACTGTGCTCCATAGGGTTTTTAAGGCTGTGAACTTTCACAGAACCTAAAACCTGTATAAATTTATGTGGCAAGAAAATGCATTTGAAGACATACTGATAGGTTTCCTCCCACTTCATGCCTTATTGCCTTCTCCTATTTTCTTGGTGCTTTCCCATCAGTTTCTGGAATGATGAAAATAAAAGAATCCAAGTAGCAATTCTTACACTTAAGTACAAAAACCTCAGTCCAGGTGTGAAGCAGAGATTCTGGACAGGTATATTATTTCTTGTCACTACTCTAGATAAGGAGCCCTGATGGTGCAACAGTTAAGTGCTTGGCTGCTAACTGAAAGGTTGGTGGTGCAGACCCACCCAGTGGTTCCCTGGGAGAAAGACCCGGTGATCTGCTTCCATAAAGATTACAGCCTAGAAACCCTATGGGGCACTTCTTTTCTGTCACATGGGATTTCTATGAGTTAAAATTGACTCAACAACACCTCACAACAAAAACACACTAGATAAGGATTCCATGCAATGGGAAAGGGGGAGAGAAAAGGGTCCATGTGGATAGGAGTGATGTCAACACCAGGAAAACCAAGCCAGAACCCTCTGTGGCTATTTCCTAGGGGACACTGGGGACTAAAGTTATATCTGGACATCATCTAGTCTCCATTCAAATGAGTGGCATATATTGCCTAAAGTGAATAGCTGTTAGGAGTCCTTTCTGTTCCCATCAGTGAGGATTAGCATTGACAGCAGTCAACAGAATGCTTGTT
Organism: Dugong dugon; assembly: GCA_030035585.1. Lineage (NCBI taxonomy): Eukaryota > Metazoa > Chordata > Mammalia > Sirenia > Dugongidae > Dugong > Dugong dugon. The sequence continues at coordinate 100,952,729 of CM057462.1, forward strand.
CATCTTCTAGAAAGGTCAGTGTTTTGAGATATTCTTTAGCTTTAAATGATCCACCCAGTGTGGATAGCCTGACTTTCATAGCCTGAGATATTTTTAAGCCTCAAAAGTAAAGTGTGTGGCTCTGTACACCTAGTGAGGAAATAGTGGAGCTATAAATATCAGTCAGGAGATGGCAGGAAACAGTTGATACATTTAAACATTTAAATTTTTGAGGAGTTTAATAAAATTTATAGAAGTTCAGGCAGGCTTAGGAAAATCAATAAAGGGTAGCATAGTATGTCGTGGTTAGAAACAGTTGGTCTTTACCATCCTGAGACCTGAAGGTGCAAGGGGAGAAAGTGGTTCCCAGAACCTAGAGAAGGTGGTGGTATGAAAAGGATGTGCTGACAGGAACTGTGGCTTCATAACCTGATCTCACTCTTCTCCTACTCTCTAAATCTCCTAAAATTACCTCCCACTGGGATTACTGTCAAAATTTATACTAGTTCATATGCTCATTTTAGGAAAAAAGATATCATACAACTCCAAAATAAGTTCTTCCTTATGGACTTGGACCTATAATAGTCCTTCTCAAACTCTCTGTGGTGAGAGACTAGTTGTGGTTTTAATTTCTAATTCATTCAGAACCAATATTTTTGTAAAATAAAACAATAAATAACTAGAAAAATGAAATAAAAATAAAGAAGCTTATAAAAACAAGCCCAAATTTATATTATTAGATTCATAGATATAATACTACTCTGTCAAAATGCTATAAAACTCTGCACTTATCTATTGCTGTTTGGAAACAAACAGATCACAGGCTGGCACTATCTGCAAATCACATATTCAGTAGCACTAACCTAGACAGCTCAACATATGATCTCTATTGTGGCATGGAAAATAGTAAACAAAATAAAACAAAACAACAAAATAGGCACCGAAGCAGCTTCACCAAAAGTATAATTATAGATCCTTTTGAGAAGGGCTTAAAAAATTATGCAGCCCACTTTTGGTTTAAAATGGTATAGAGCAGCATTTCTCAAAGAGTGCCAGATGGAATGTTAGTTCCCAAAGGTGCTCCATTATTTAATAACTCCAAGCTCAAAAATGACTGAGAAACAGTCCCAAGATTCAAAGAAAACCTTTACATATTAAGGTTTCTGAGCAGTCTAGCAAGAAATAAACATTTTTTTTTTTAAACCTAGCATTTCCCAAATTTATTTGATAACCCTTTTTTTATGTAGTACCTATTAACGTTCTGTGGAACTTTGGGAAATGCTGGTATAGATGTATTCCTGCCTAATGAGGTAAACTAAATGATTCCTCTTGACAGTGTTCCTAATTTTATGGCTCCGTGAAAACTTCAGAATTGAATCTGTCATCCAATAAGACCAATTTAAAAAACAGCCTTGGCTAAACTTTCAGTTTCAGAGTTGTTAGTCTATGTTTTGTAGCTGCTCTTTATTAGCGAGTAAGGAACTATATCAATGATTCATTCCTAATGAAGCAGTTTTCTAATTTTATATTACCTTTTGATTTTAATATTTACTCACAGTCTGCTGGAAACTTGTGATTTAGGGGAAAACTTAGAATATATTACTAAATGCCTGACTGTTGCAGTGCTTCAGATTTGGCAAATTATTAATAGTTATGAAAGTTTCATAAATATCTTTGAACAACAGTATCATGTATCACCAATAGGGGAGGATAATTCATTTTCATTTCACTGGGCATGTATCAGTGCACGACTGATAGTTATGCAAAAGAAAGTATGTTAAATTCAACTGAGAACTGAGGATCAAGGTTTAGTCTCTTCTGACCCAGATTCAAAACAAGCTGCATGATCAATGGGGAAAAAATCAGAAGCTCTTTTGGTCAAAATTCTGTTAGTTACTTCTTACTATCCGAGGTTTCTATAGGCAGAGAGTTGATTTAAGATTCTTCAGTATGTCTCTTTTGTTATCAGTAGTATAAACAGTTCTATCTTTAGTACTTTCCATTTTGTTTTCTTAAATATTAAATTGCTCCCTTGCTTAGAAAGTCCATTTAAGAAAGATAACACTCTATCACTTCATTGATACTTGTTTAGTAAGCAATACTTTTAATGTATTGGGCATCTGGCAGCCTGAGAGAATGGATTTTGTTCTTTGGCTATTGGTATAGGAAGCAGAAAGTTAATTCAACTACCCTCTTGTTAGGTGCCAATGAGTCGTTTCTGACTTATAGTGATCCTATAATAACAGAACGAAATACTGCCAGTCCTGCGCCATCCTCACAATCATTGCTATGCTTGAGCCCATTGTTGCAGCCACTATGTCCATCCATCTTGTTGAAGGTCTTCTGTTTTTTTGCTAACTCTCCACTTTACCAAGCATGATGTCCTTCTCCAAGGATGGTCCCTCCTGATAACACGTGCAAAGTATGTGAGGTGAAGTCTTGCTGTCCTTACTTCTAAGGAGCATTCTGGCTGTACTTCTTCCAAGACAGATTTTTTCGTTCTTCTGGCAGTCCATGGTATAGGCAATATTCTTCGCCAACACCATAGTTCAAAGATGTCAATGTTTCTTCAGTCTTCCTTGTTCATTGATTGTCCAGCTTTCACATATATATGAGGCAATTGAAAATATCATGCACTCATGCATACAGGCATTTAACTGTGTGGATCATAACAAATCATGGATTATTAACTACCCTAGGCCACTATATGTGCTATGTCTAAGAGCATGAGGAATCCTTAAACAAAGGGCCCTCTGTGAGGAGACTGACTCTCTGACACATGGATTGTTCTGCAACATTTTCATAGAGAGAAGTGATCACTGTTTAAGAGCAGGATGGTAGAGTGGTTAAGAGCAGTAGTTTACTGGTAAATGTTTAACCACCCAGAGAGTGGGGGATCCCTGATTTGAGTGCTGGCTGTTTTCTGTGATGTAAATATGTCCATCATGGCCAATTTCTAGTCAAGGACACAATGCCACTGAACACTGAGTTAGGAAGAGATGTGCAGTAGCAAGTCATTATATGGTGTTTCTACCACACAGATGAAATAGGCATAAATAACCTCTGGAAGAATGATAATAGTACCCACTGCCTTCAAGTTGATTCTGACTCATGGAATAGTACAATGTAGTTAAATAATTAGGAAGTGATGGAATGTTTGTAGTATAAGAAACATTTATTTACAGAATTTTTTTAGCACAATTAGAGTTTAAAAAAAAAAAGAAAACAAAAACCAAAGCCATTGCTGTGAGTCGATTTTGACTTATAACGACCCTATAGGACAGAGCAGAACTGCCCCATAGGGTTTCCAAGAGCAGCTGGTAGATTCGAATTGCTGACCTTTTGGTTAGCAGCTGAGCTCTTAACCACTGCACTACCAGGGCTCTTCAATTAGATTAGTCATCTAAAAATGCTACTCTAACATAATGGAAGGGAAGCATCATAGTGTAAGTCACAAACAGAAACTGAGATGAAGCAAGCGGGCAGAAATATCATTTCAAAAACTCGCTTACTATATTACAACATAAACAAAAATGTCAAGATCATAAAGATAGAAAAAAGAATCAAAATAGCAAAAATATAGATAGTAAAAATGACATTTCATTAAGAAGATTATGAGAATCAGGACACATCCTTCTAAACAGAAAACGAAAATGCAGAAGGAAAGTGATACTAAAGAAACATTCAAATTTTATCATCGCCAACATCAGCAGCAGGTTTATCTTGATGAATTCATTGAGTTTAACAAGTATTGTGATCTTTCATTATGGTCTACTTCACTGAGAAATAATTTTATTCAACACTGTTTAATGAAAGGAAAAATTTTTTTTTTTGAAATTGTGATTCCAATGAATTAAGAGAAAATCAAACAACATAAAATAAAAAGAATGTTACTAAAGCAGATACTGTAAAAATAAAATAAAATGATCATGAATATGAGATCCTGGGTTGGCTATTCCAAGATTAAAGGTTGTAGCTATTGTTTGCTTAAGCTGTTTTCAACAAGATAGTCATTAGTTACAAGAAACAAGCTTACAGACCGGATGTGTATAAGTCACGAAGTCTCCACAGAACACAAAAAATCTATACTTACTTGGATTAAAAGTAAATCAATTACAAATGCCCTTAGACAAATGTCTTAAATAACAGAAAAGAAAGGGCATTCGGTATTATTTTGAACAACTTAACTAAAGTATTTAGGATTATTACATTTTTAAATAAAACACCTTTGCCCTTCAGAGGTCACGATGAAGCTTGGCTTCCTATAAATTACTGAATTTAATCCATTTTTACAAACAGTTGGGAAAATTTCATAAGGAAAAAAATCACTGTGATATATCCAAATCATTTTTAAAGAATTAATTGCAACAATGGGAAAATGTGTACAAAATTGTATGGTCAACTAAATTAAAAAAACAAACAAACAGAAATACCCCTCTGTTACAGTAGCTTCTATACTGGGCACAAAATACTGATTAGTTAGCAATTATTATGAGCTACTGTTTTAACAGACAATACAATGAGTAATTTTTAACTTTTTTGTCTATTGAAAACCATCTAGATATCTGAGACTTTAAATTTTACAAAGTGAAACAAGATCTGGAAGATGGTAACTAACCAATGAAAAACATCAGTAGTAAATTGCATGACAATGTAGCTGTTATGAAAGGGGAGGAAAAGGGCTACAAGCACTCCTTCAGCGGCCAGAGTCCTGGAGTCCATTCCCACTTACAGCATTTTCAAGGATGTAAATCTCTACAGAAGCAGACTGCCACATCTTTCTCCCTCAAAACCACTGGTGGTTTCGGACCACCAGCCTTTCAGTTAGCAGGCGATTGCTTTAACCACTGCACCATCAGGGCTCCTTAAAAACTTTAATAAGTAAGCAGAATATGTGCCATGACAGCTCATTTCCTTAATCTGGTCAGAGAAAAAGCTGTCCTGACAGTACCTGAAATTGTTGACTTCTTTAATATTTCGCAACAGTTACGCTTTCTTTCCAGATGCATCTCATTGATGGTGTATTTTAAACATGGATTATTTTTAATATACATGTAACTTGGATTTTCATTAAAGAATCTAAAAGTAACAAGAGGATCTACCTATTACAAAGTTGATTGAGCCTTGCATAATGTATATAATGCTATTTTAAGGATCTAAAATAGTTTTTCTAAGAATTAGAATATGTAAAAAGTTGATCTAAAAAAGTTGACAAAACTTGAGTATGCCATTTGAACTGCTCTTCTTAAGACACTTTGAAATGCTTCAATTAAACAAGCGAGAAATTATGGGCTCCTGATTTGGAAATATATAAAAAGTACCATTTTTAGTTTTTCTTGAGAATTGGGAGAAAATTCAAATGAAAGTGAATGGAATCTGACACAAAAGCAACAAAGCTGAGTGATGAAACCAGTACAAATTATTTTGACATTGAGAAGCAAATAGTAACAAACATTTTTCCAGATGATACTGTTACCGCAGTAACGCGGATTGGAGCCGCCTCCCGCAATAGCCAATTCTGATGCAGGGGTGAGGTGAGCAGGAAGATGTTTATTATATATCGATATATATGAGACAGAGGGGAATAGATTCCTCTAAAAAACCCATCTCTCCCACTGGAGATCGGCTGGAGTCTTTTATAGGGACAGGATTATGGATCTTTTATGGTAGTTTTTCTTTGAGGTGGTGATGTCTGAGATGAGTTAAACTTGTGCTGGTATTCTTAGAGGTTATCTGGTGACATCTTTGAGGATTATCTGGCAACATCCTGTTTACTGTTGTCACAAGATGGATGCTTTGTTTGGTTTTTCATTCTTAGATCATTATCACTTGTTTTCCACCCTCTAGGGAGGAACACTGGTTAATCTTAAACCTTGTGGTAGAAACTAGAACAAGAGGGAAAAATCACGAGACAATGTGGCTGTTAGCAATGGGCAGTAAATAATAGTGAGCCGGGCCTATGCAGCCTGTTCCAATACCAAAATTCATTAAGCTGAAGAAATGAAGTTCAAGTAAAAATACGGAATAGGTTCTTGGATTGTTTGATAATCCAGTTAACGAAGACAAGTAAATTATGTGAACATACTGGCAAACAATGATTGAAATGAAATCCGAGTATAAATGAACACACACAGCACTCATGGATACCCTACTACAACCAGGACATAAACAGCAAACTGGAAATGAAGCCATGGATGCAAAGAAAGATGGAAATGCCCTGAAATTCTACAGCTCAAATAGAAAAGAAACCAAATATTTACAAAATTTATGGTATTCCTAAAAATTTAGGAGTCTCTAAGTGGCAGAAACAGTTAAGCACTCGACTACTAGCCAAAAGGTTGGTGGTTTGATCCCACCCAGAGGCATCTGGGAAGACAGGCTTAGCAATTTGCTTCTGAAAGATCACAACCTTGAAAACCATGTGGAGCAATTCTATTCTGCCCGCATGGGGTCGCCATGAGTCGGAATCAACTTGATGGCAACCAACAACAACCTAAAATTTAGATGATGATTGATTTTATTGATAATTTAGAAAAGGTCATTTCAAATGTGAAGCTGAAAGAAAATCTAACATTAAAACAATGCGATCACTCGTGCTAGAAGAAATACTGAATAATCTTCCTATTTTCTCAAAAAATACAATATTTAAAAAATTTTATCGTATGAAGACACAATCAAAAACTGCGCAGCCAACATATATAGGAAGTGGTGTACAGTATTATAGAGGTGTGTCAGGCAGTTAATCAATAAAATTATTATGATAATTTTTCTTGTGTTTTTTTTTTTTTTTTTTTGCCAGCCTTGTAAAATTGTAATTTGTTGTGACTTCTTATTCTAAATACATGCTACCTTTCATACCTAGTACTATACTTGTAATTTATATAAATGGAGCCCTGGTGGCACAGTGGTTAAAAGTTTGGCTGCTAACCAAAAGGTCGGCAGTTCAAATCTACCAGCCACTCCTTGGAAACCCTGTGGGGCAGTTCTACTCTGTCCTACAGGGTCGCTATATGTCAGAATCGACTCAACGGCAACGGGTTTGGTTTATAGATAGATACATATGTATCTATCTATAGATTTTTTTTTTTTTTTGGAAAGAGAACAACCCAAATCACTTAAGGTCTAAGGCTAGACCCCAGCAAATCTCTCTCTGCCCTTCTTTTTGCTGGTGCTGAGGACACCAAAGGAATGCGCCAAGGGGGAAAATGGTCTGTTCCACCTACACTTCTTTGCTGGTGCCAAGGAGAGAAGAGCATGGGTTTTGAAGTCAGACTGCTTGGGTTTATGGCTCTCTGCCTAAGGCCTGTGCAAATGTAAGTAACCTGCTTTACCACCCTGCCAGTACCAGTTTCACTTGTGTCAGAGTAGACCTGTGCTCTATAGGGTTTTCAATAGCTGATTTTTTGGAAGTCGATCGCCAGGCCTTTTTTCTGAAACACCCATGGGTTGACTCAAAGCTCCAACCTTTCAGTTAACAGCTCAGCGTGTTAACTGTTCGCATGTGTTTTTCTTCTGCAAAGGAGTATGGTAGTAGTAGCTACTTCAGTTGTTGTGAGGATCAAATATGCTGAAGAACTTGATATATATTTATTTAATGAATGAAAGACAAATAATAAATATAAACCCTAAGTTACAGGATGTAGTGAAAATTCAGGAAAACTAAACAATAGTATACCTACAGGAAGGAGGAGCAAATGCCAAAAACAATGTGACCATGAGAAGGTAGTGAAAAAAGACTTAGAGGAAGAATTATCCACATGTTCATGGAATTCTTCATTTCAAACTTAGCCTAAGGACATTGACCACTCCAGTCTGACAAAGCCTCTAAGACAATGATATTGGGGAACAGTGGGAGGTTGGAGGTGGTAGTATTATAATTTATAAATCTGTTGTAAAACTTACAGGTCTGTTGATTCTTGAGTCCTGCACAACATAGCGGTAGTCTCCACACAAATCCTTTCCTGTGGGTGCCAGAATGAGTGTACAGTGATGTCCTCTCCACTCTCTGAGGAAAGACAGCCCTTCCTTTACATTCCATCAAGGGTGGGAGAGAGCACTGGCCATCAGCTAGAGACCATAGGTTACCGGGGACCTGTTGGAAATAGAATATGGTGGCTCCAAAATACACTGAGAGTATATTAAGGAGGACACATGACTGGCCCCTTCCTTGGCCTGGGCCAACGTTAGGCTTTTTGCAGCCCTGTTGCTAGAAGAGCACCTCTCACAATAAATGAACTAACCTCAAGCCACTCCTGTCAATAATAACATAAAAAATAACTACCAACATGTTTGAGCCATGAATTGTGCCAATTAAAGGGTTAACTGTTTTAGGTGCACTATCAGCCTCCACACAGACTGGGCTGTCCTTTTCTAGGGAAACCTCCTCTGACACATGTGAGAAAGTGGAAGATTTTATCTGACACCTTCCTGAGTTTTTCAGGAGTGTCTGCTCCTCTCCCAAACTCCCAATTCTCAGGAGCCCCAGGTAACTGTTTTTGACATTGCTAACCTTTTTAAATACTCATTCTGTGTCAGACACTGTTCCAGGTGCTAGAGACACATCAGTGAACATAACAAAGTTTCGCAAATGGAATTTTCATTTGGCAAACTTTTTAGTAGGTGCTTTCTAAGTATATTTTTTAAATATTTGCCTTTTAACTTGCCATATTCACATTCTTACTATCTTTGGTATGAAACCATGCATTCATATTAATTCTCATATTCCTTTTAAGCTAAAATATTTCTAATCTGGATAGATGTAGTTATAAACAGAAGCAACTTCTATGTCAGAGATCAGTTTTCAGGAATGGATATGCTCTAATTTTTTCTTAGATTTCATAACTATATCACACAGACTTGCCACACTCCAGAATCACTGGAGACCTGTTCTACTTAAGTATCAACAAATACTACTTGGAAGCATGCAGTGATTCTGGATGTATTATTTTGTCCACTGCTCCATTCTTTTATCAGTGACCATTACTTTTAGTTAGTGGACTATTGGCCTCCAGGCAAAATTTTTTAAAAAATTGCTGATCTATACATTGCTCCAGGCTCATACCAGAGAAGCCTAGAAAATTGCAATTTTCTTAATCAGGCTGAAAAAACATATATATAAGCAGAAATAATATGACTGTGGCTAATTATAAAACCTATACTGCTATTTTTAAAGTCTTGTTTAGAATTTTAGAAACCAGGGCACACATATGAGAGAAAGAAAAAACAGAGCAGCCATGAAATTAACAAAATAAATGTAATTCTGCAACTGAGATGGTCCTGCTAAGTTCCTTGTATTGTGACTGTACTTGAGTATGAGAATTAATTAGGATCTCATATGTGCAACTTCCTGCAGACTCTTGGAATCCACATGGGAGACCAGCTGCAGAGCGGTAGATCAGGGGAAATATCCACACATAACTTGTCTCTTGAGTTCAGCAAAGGATTCGATAAAGTGCCTCCATATTGTTTTCACTAACAGGGAGAAATGTGAGTGGAATGAGGTATAGTTAAGTGAATCTCCACAACTGTACTCAGAGAGTCTAGTTGACTTACAGATGCTCAATAAATGTTTGTTCGACTAAATTGAAATGAATTGATCTATGTTAATCTGTATGAAGTGCCACAGTGATGTACAAGGCACCCTTATACACCCTGTCCTATTCAATATGCTGATCAAAGATTTGTGAAGATTTGCAGGACCTGCTTGTCCACTGATGTGCCTTCAGGCAAATAATTTCACCAAATGCCTTCTGATAGTTAAAACTAACAAGACTTTTTCATTCTCCATCCTATTTGCTGTCTCTATGGCATGAAACACAGTAACTACTAGCTTAAAAGATCTATTTTCCTTTGGATTCGAAGGTACCATTCTATTGGTTTTCCTCTTATCTCTTTGAATGTTCCTTCCACTTCTTCTCTGATTTCTGTTTACCCTTTAAATGTTCATCATGCATCTTCTTCACAATTAAATACTCTCTGAGTAATTCTATTCATGCCGTTGGTGTTACATACCATTTATAATATAATGACCCCAAATCTGTATCTTCAATCTAGATCACTTTTCTGGTCACCAGAACTGTATGTCCATTCCCATCCTACTCTAAGCTTATTGATTCTTCTATTAATTTAATTGTTGTTGGTAGTGGTTGCTGTTGCATTTATTCCAAATCATGTAGAATAGAACTGCTCCACAGTGTTTTCAAGGCTGTGACCTTTTGGAAGCATATCACCGGGCTTTACTTATTATTTATTATGATGGAATCCCTGGGTGATGCAAATAGTTAACACATTTGGCTGCTAACGAAAAGGTTGGAGATTCGAGTTTACCCAGAGGCACCTAGGAAGAAAGGCCTGGTTATCTGCTTCCAAAAAACCAGCCACTGAAAAACCCTATGGAATGTAGTTGTACTCTGACACCATGATGTTGCCATGAGTTGGAGTCAACTCAAGGGAAACTTTTTTTTTTTTTGTTTTGATTCCATATGATAATCAAAAACACCCCCATAAATTTTCATAACACCACCTGTGGGTGATAACACCCTCTTGAGAGTCACTGGGTAAAGGGTTTAAAATATCATTCCAAACAAACAAATATGAATTTTGTGGCAGAAATCAGTGGAAACAATGTGTTATCCATTCACTCATTTGTTCAACAAACTCTTACTGAGTACCTCCATGTACCAGGCACTGTTCTATTCACAGCAATGAGCAAGACGGTTTCTCCCCTTCTCTCATAGAGATAATATGAGACAACAGAGGAGATCTTGAGAATGATCTCTTAATACTCTTCTTTGCTTTAAAGACAAACATTTGAAAAATGTAGAACTTACCATTTACCTGCACCCTCTGCTATAACTCCCTGGTCAAGATTCAATTGAAGTTGATCAGGCAATTTACTCTGGGGAACAGGCATGCCTACTAATAAAGCTGTCTCCAAAATATAGCCACAATCTTCTTTTCCAAAGTTTTCTTTATTTTCCCACATGATTTTTCTGCTCCAATCAAACTGAACTATTGACAGTTCTGTGAACCACTCTAGAACTTTTCCACCTCTCTGCTCCCTTCACTACACTTAGCATACTGAGTAGGACATATCAGGGACCTAATGAATGTTTGTTGAAAAAATGAAACATTCTGCCTTGTAATACGATTATCTAAGAAGTTGACTGATTCGTAATTCCTACTTTATCCTAATTTTTAAGCAGCTTAAGAGTAGAGCCTCTGTCATACTCTTTTTAAATTCCTCTCAGAGCTAATTCCCCTGTGCAGTGTCATGTACTTATTTGTTTATTCACTTCTGCTAGAAACTGTAGAGACACTAGGGTCAAGGACCTTAGCTCCGAAATCAGAGACTGGGTTTAAATGCTAGCCCGTCCCTTACTGGCTATGACCTTGGGCACATTACTTAGAATCTAAGGTCTGAGTTTCCTCATCTGTAAATTAATGATGGTGATGGTGATGACGATGATGGTGATGATGATGGCTAATGTACTGTGTACCAGGCACTCATTCAGGAATTAGGATCGAGAACTATGTCTCTGGAGTCAGGCTGACCAGGGTTCAAGTCCCAGCTCCATTGCCTACGAGCTAGGTGATCCTAAACAAATTAGTGAACATCACTAAGCCTCAGTTTCTTCAACTTTAAATTAGAGATTAACATCCCAGTGCTTTCTACTACCCATTGCCATCTGTGCCAACCATAGCAACCCTGTAGGGCAGAGTAGAACTGCCCCATAAGGTTTCCAAGGAGCGACTGGTGGGTTTGAAATGCCAGACTTTTGGTTAGCAGCCAAACGCTTAACCATTGTGCCACCAGGGCTCCATGTGCTTTCTACTGCTCATGAATAAAATTAGAGGAACTTAGGAGAATTCTTACAAGAATTCTTGCCTAGTAACTACTTACAATGGCCTTAAGTCAGACTTCTTCCTACCTATCTAAGCTCATTCCACCCTCTTTTTTTTTTTTTTTTTTTTACTTCAGATACAGTGGTTTGTTTTGTTTTTCCCTCAAACAAGCCGAGTATTTTCCAAGTTTAGCACTTTGTCCTGTTACAGGATTATTTCCATGTTTACTCAAATGTCCTTTCTTCACAGAAGCCTTTACCAACCACCCTATTTATCTAAAATACCCCCCTGCACTCCATTTCTCCCATCATCTAGTTATTCTCTTTAACTTATTTATTAGCACAGGTACATTATTTGCTATAATTATCTTATTTAGTTATTTGGTTTTAGTTTTAGTATGTTTGTTTGCTTGTTAACAGCCTGTTTTGTCTACTAGAAAGTAAGCTTCCTCAAGACTGGGCCAGAGTATGTGTTGTTTGAACTCCAGTGCCTGGTACAGTGCCCAACCCAATTGGGTGCTCCAAAAATAGAGCTGTATGCATAAATGAAAGAATAAATCACAGAGTATTGGGAAGATTAAACGTAGTTCATATTTTCTGGCAGAAAATAAGTGATGAATTAGTGTTAGCTATTATTATTATGGAAACCCTGGTGGCGAAGTGGTTAAGAGTTTGGTTGCTAACCAAAAGGTCGGCAGTTCGAATCCACCAGGTGACACTTGCAAACCCTGTGAGGCAGCTCTTCTCTGTCTTATAAGGTCGTTATGAGTCTAAATTGACTTGATGGCAGTGGGTTTGGTTTTGGTATTACTCTTATTGCTAAAAAAAAAACTAATATAGAAACAGTTCACGCTTTCTTAAAGTTTATAGTCTAGAGAAGAAGACACAGGTGTGTCACAAGCCAATTATAATAATGATGAGTGCTGCATGAATGGGGCTTTTGTGATATGGGAGCATATAGATGTGCCCAGGGAATATTTGTTGAACTGTCATTTTATCTGAACTTTCTTAAAGAGCACTGCCTGGGAACAAGCACAGCATGAGAATGGAGGGAGGAGTCCATACTAACCCCACGATCAGTTTCAGATTGGACCTTTGTGATCCATAGGGTTTCCATTGGATGATTTTTCACAAGGAGTTTACCAAGCCTTTCTTCCTAATCTGTCTTAGTCTGGAAGCTCCAATAAAATTTGTTCCACATCTTAGCAACACACAAGCCTCCACTGACGGATGAGTAGTGGTTGTGCATGAAGTGTATTGGTCAGGAATTGAACCCTGTTCTTCCTCATGAAGGGTGAGAATTCTACCAATGAACCACCAGTACCCCCATGAGATTTAGCCCTCCCATAATCTTCCTAAAGCCTCACCAAAACCTTCCCCAAATTGACATTAAATCTAAGTAAAGTTCATTTGCTTGCTATGCAACTGCAGTTTCAAGACCCACCCATCAGCCTCCCTCTTCCAACCTGTTTGCTGCTGCCTGCCCATGCCCTGTAATTCCTCTCCCCAGTTCTAAGGAATATACATTTATATTATGGAATGTTCTATATCTGCACCCCTCTGCTCAACTTTTAATAATTACAGTTTTATTCTTAGGAAATACATTCCCTCCAATTAAAAAAATCTTCAGACCACAGTGGTGATGAGACTAACCTCTCAGACTTTATGGTTAGAACCATAATGTTTCCATGTTGATAAATTATACATAAACCTGTTGCTGTTGAGTTGATTCTGACTCATAGCAACCCTGTAGGACAGAGTAGACCTGCCCCGTAGGGTTTCCAAGGAGAAGCTGGTGGATTTGAATTGCCCACCTTTTGGTTAGTAGCTGAGCTCTTAATCACTGCACCACCAAGGCTCCAAATCATACATACAGCAAGGCAATTTCTTTTCCCATCAGGATTTCTGTTTGGGCATACTAACGCTTCCAAACAGTAAGAGAAAGACAAAAGGATAATTTTCTCTTGTTGGTTGATTTCCCACTAGCAGGGTTTCAAATAAGAATACTGATTTTATTTTACAATAAGGGAATGGGTAAAGCAAGATTTTAGTGTCATATAGAGATTATATCACTGATGGGGATGGTTCTGGTGAGTCATCTCTGAGTATTTTCGTTTTGTTGATTTTGTAGATACACAGGTTCAGAGACCGAATAATGTCCACCAAGTTTGATGATACAATAATAACAGTAACCCTTCTGGCAAGACCATCACTGAACTTGTTCAGAGTAGCAAAGAATCTGCCACTGAACCTCTCTGAGGGCATAACAAGCCTCTGGTAGGAAAACAGGAAGAGGAGGGGCTGTGTCTGGGCAAATAGGTAATGATTACTATTGACTAACTTTTAAAAGGAGCAAGATGAACCAAAACACTTGTCTTTTCAGATTATCAGGCAAAAGATTTCCTGTGAGTAACATTTTCAGAGAAATCTCTCTGCCCCAGAACTGTAAAAGAAGCTTAAAAGAAAATCCCAGAAAAATAACCATGTACTGCTAGAAGAAGAGACCTCAGGGTGCTGGTGGTGGTTGTTGTTAGTTGCCATCCAGTCAATTCTGACTCATGGCAACCCCATGTGTGCAGAGTAGAACTGCTCCATAGGGTTTTCAAGGCTGTGTGCTTTCAGAAACAGATCACCAGGCCTTACTGTTGAGGCACCTTTGGGTGCGTTTGAGTGGTAATTGTTGTAATAAGTAGTAATAACTATAACAACAGTTATAATGGTACATAGGACAGATAACATATAGGTGGCAATATAAAAAGCAGACAATATTAGAGAAAGTGAAGGGCTAATGATGGTAGCTAAGAACTATTTAGCACCTAGCCATTAATACCTTAGGAGTGCAGTTCTGTTCTGAAACACACTGGGTTGTCATGAGTTGAAATCAACTCAACAGCAATTGATTTGGTTTGGTTTTGGTAATGAACGTTCTTTTTTCCATCTTTTTTTTTTTTGTACTTTAGATGAAGGTTTATAGAACAAACTAGCTTCCCATTAAACAATTAGTACACATATTGTTTTGTGACATTGGTTACCAACCCCACGAAATGTTTACTCTCTCCCCTTCTCAACCATCAGTCGACTATTACAAGCTTTCCTGTCTCCTCCAGACTTCTAGTCCTTGTCCCTGGGCTGGTGTGTCCATTTAGTCTCATTTTGTTTTATGAGCCTGTCTAATCTTTGGATGAAGGATGAACCTCAGGAGTGACTTCATTACTGAGCTAAAAGGGTGTCCAGGGGCCATAGTCTTGGGTTTTCTCCATTCTCTGTCAGACTAGCAAGTCTGGTCTTTTTTTGTGAGTTAGAATTTTGTTCTGTATTTTCCTCCACCTCTGTCTGGGACCCTCTATTGTGATCCCTGTCAGAGCAGTCAGTGGTGGTAGCTGGGCACCATTTAGTTGTGCTAGACTCAGTTTGATGGAGGCTGTGGTAGTTGTGGTCCATTAGTCCTTTGGACTAATATTTCCCTGTGTCTTTGGTTTTCTTCATTCTCCCTTGCTCCAGACGGGGTAAGACCAGTGGAGTATATTAGATGGTTGCTCACAAGCTTTTAAGACCTCAGACACTACTCACCAAAGTAGAATGTAGAGCATTTTCTTTATAAACTCCGTTATGCCAATTAAGCTACATGTTCCCAGAGACCATGGTCCCCATAGCCCTCAGCCCAGTAATTCGGTCCCTCAGGGAGTTTGGATGTGTCTATGGAGCTTCCATGACTGTGCCTGGGACAAGTGGGGCTGACTTCCCCAGTGTTGTGTACTGTCTTACCCTTCACCAAAGTTACCACTTATCTATTTCAACTTCATCTTCTTGAATAAGTCCTGCCACCTTGTTATCTTCTCTAATATGGATTGGTTGATCTCTAGGCCAGCTGCACAGCTTTTATTTTGGGATCTCCCTTCATCACCATCTGGGAAATTCCCTTTGTCTGGATCACCTGTTTTCTGGATTCCATGTCTCCTATTTCTTGGGCAACTCCCTCATCTTGATGTAGTACATCTTCTAGTAAGTCTTCAGTAACTACGTATTGACAGAAGAAAGGATGAGTTAATGAAAACCACTGGTGTCTGATGAGGACTGTAGCTCCTTTAAGAGTTTCGACAGGTCCCTTCACCTTGCTTTGCACAGGTTGTTTTGCCAGTCATTCCTGGGATCTAAGCCAAACTCTAGCTCCTGCCTTCCCACTCCCATCTCCAGCCTCCTCTTCCTTCTTGTTTCACCAGACACAAGTGTCAAGTCCCAGGTGTCTTCATTTTCCACACAAAATGTCAGGGTAAACTTCACTAATGAGTTAATTGTTGAGAGAACCCTGTGTTGCAGGCAGGGAGCCTGGATTACCTGTTGGGTTGGGCACAGCTGAGGGATACCCAGCCCCTACTTCCTCCTTAGCCTGAGTGGAATCTCACTTCAGGTAATGAATGTTTTCATGCCATTATTGCATTGATTCATACAACAAATTAAAACATAATAAGCAAATAGAAGAGTTGAGGTTTGCAGAAAAGGTAGTCTTGCTCCAGGGCCCATGCTCTTAAGTACAATATAATATTGCCTTTCCTGCACATTGTATTGTAGCTGTATGTTGTTGGTCTATTCTTATGTGTCTACATCACTCACCTGTTTGCAAACACTGTGAAAGCAGAGACTGAGTCTGTCTAGTTTAGCACTGAATTCCCAGAACCTAACTCAGTGCCAGGCACATAGGTGTTCAAAGAATATTGAATGACCAGTGTTAATCAGTAAAATTAGAACAAGTTAAACTCTTCGGGACTTAAAATCAATACTAAAGGAGGAAAGGAGTATAATGTCATTGTATACCTTTGCAGCATCTTTCCTTTGAAAAATTTAAATCCCTTTCATTTTTCATCATTGTATACTATAGCTTGAGAAAGCAAGATCAGCAAGGGCATTGCCAATGGCAAGTAGAAGGTGGTGGACTCAGATGACGAAAAAGACAGAAAGTTTTCTCAAAGCCTTTTATTATATATGCCCATCAGTTTCTTAAAAAGCTACATATGGCACAAGTTAAAATTGAGGAGAAGCTCCCTGAGCTTCCTCAAGAATTCTGAAAATGTGTTCCATTTTAATTATAATTTGGTTAATAGGAGTAAGAATAGAATCAACTAGACTGGGATATAAATTATAAATTCCTCTTTGTCTTTAGTCTCCCATATTCTTCTTCAGTAAGAACAGAAGTTGTATGAACTGGATTGGAACAACAAACCCATGTATTCTACAGGCTTCATGTCCCAGGAGACCCCTGTGGGAGGTCTAGAAGAAGTACATATAACCCAAACATCCCAAATTCTCACAACCTAGGGATGTGAATGAGGTTAATTAATATTAACACCCTAGATATTCAGTTGTAAGGAGATTGCATACCTTTCAAAGTTCCACTGTTCCACAAATAGTTTTGAAAATCCTGAAGAATTTATTGAATAAGTTCATAAGTTAATATAAGTTGCTATTATGTCATTTCATTTGAACTTCTGTCACAGTCATGCAGACCGTTGTTGACTCACCCATTTTTGATGCTCATCATTTCCATGGTGCTATAAAATTTGGCAATTTCATGCGAAGACAAAGAAAAATACGTAATGCTCAGTTGAATGAGTCGGCTCTCAGAATTTCTTTGTGCCCTGAAATGTTAAGGTATTTAGTGAGAGAACACTTTTTGTTCACACCTATGGTCCTTTGTCTCTTTGGGATGTGTATTGCCACTAGGGTAGCTGGGTTGGGATAGGATTCTGGTATCCTCTGCCTCACTATGTCCTTGCTGCCATCTAACTCTCAAACCCCATTGTGAAATTGCCATTCCAGATTCCTTCTTCCCTTGGGCAGAATTCTTCTTCAGGGACTTTGTCATCTTTTCCTGCTTTCTTTCCCTCTCAACTCAGTACAAAACATATGTCTATATTTATAAATTTGAATTCCTCTCACTATGTTGTGAGTCAGCCTCTATGTAAATCAGTGGATACAGATAATGTGCAGGATTCTATCTAACTCCACATGACAGCCATGTCTGACTCTCAGCCTTGGTCCAGCTGTGATCTCATCTTTTAAAAAACTGTCATTGATTGGGTTATTATGTCCCAAGCCATGTCTACCAATAGCCAGGGCTTTCCTGGAGATTATAAAGCCTCACCTATTCATTAAAATCTCCTCACTTTTGTGCTACGCTGTTCGTTGTCTTGACATCATGTAAAAGAAGATTTCTGAAATCAGATTCTAAGCAGTGGGATGGAGGACAGAATACACATGATATCTCTTAAGGAAGATTCCTGAAAGCTTTCATACAATAATTTTCTTACATTCTATTGGCCATAGATTGGTCACATGACTACACTCAACTGAAAGGGAGGTAAGCCATGAGCACAGCTTAAGATCAGGAGTTGTATTACTATAGAAAAGGAGAATGGATATTGGAGAGAGGCTACCAGCAGTCCATAATACTGATTTTAAAGATTAATCTGAAGCTGAGACTATCCCCCAGGGAAATGGCATATTTTCGTCAATTAGATGAATTTAGCTCTGGTGCAAGGCAATTAACGCATTTCAGAAGTTAAAACAGAAGCCAGATGTTATAAAAGAGACTTCCTATTACTTCATTTTTTCAACTGACAGTTCTTCATTCCCCATCCTATCACCATACCCTCAGGCTACAGAAAAAAGGAATTGAACATAAACATATCCAGCCCTCAAACTATAGATACTTTGGAAGAACACAAACTGGTTTCCCATATTAAAGGAAGGAATCAGAAAGTCACCTATACTATATAATAGGAAATGATAAAATTATAAAATTTGGGCAAAACTCTTCAAGCAAATAAATGACTTGGCATAGCTATGTAAGTAATCTAGAAATTTTTTAAAAGGAATTTAGATTGCAAAAGACAAACAATCTAACTTTGAAGAAATGAAAACCGAAAGAAGAGAAGGAAATTCTCCATGAGTTATTCATGCCATGAAACAACTTAATAAGAATATAATTCGATAAAACAAGTAATCAAAGAGAGACACTAACAGAACAGCAGAATAGGTTAAAATGGAGGTTGGATACCACAGGAAACAAAGTAAATATCAAAATAATGTTATTTTGGAAATACCAAAGATGCCAGACTAAAACTTAGAAAGTATTATTTATTAATGATAAGTAATAAATAATACTAAGTTTATAATATTTATATAACTGTAAATGGATGAATTAAATTCTTGGTTACACTTTTGATCATATTTCCATTTCAAAACATGACAAAAAAATCCTGGGGCTTGTGCATCATGTATGTTATTTGATTGAAGAGATTGTTATGGTTGTCCCTGTTTTTTTTCAGTAGATTAAATTACTTTTTTTTTTTTTTAAACCATCTAAGACTGAAGAAACAAGTGTGGAGTGTGAAAATAGCATGCAGCGTTTGGCATTCTGAAATTTGTTTTCTACTAATTCCGTACAAAGAATAGCCTGCTACAAAATGTTGGTCTTAGATTTGGACCACAGACAAAAGCTCAGCCTGGGGAGGTTAATGCCCAGTACAGGCTAGACAGTTAGCAATTTACTCAATCTTCTTGGTAACATTTGTTCCATCCACTCCCTTCCCTGTTGGTTTCCTTGAGTTTGCTACAAAAGTCAAGGAAGGCACACATGTAAAGTTGTGAGAAATGGTTAGCTTACATTTTTCTCCTTGTACAAACTATATCTAAACTAAAATTTGGCTTGAAAAGGTATTTGTATTATGGCTGTATCTATTTGTCTACATTTCTTAAATTTATGCAGTGTATGTTAATTGCTTTTTTAAATGTGGAAATATTTTGACATTGTTTTTCTCCTTTCTTTGCCTTCTTGAATAATTTTTATCATGAGGACAGCTCTGAATCACAGCTGCTCTCTGGGCTTCTAGCCTTTTATTTAGTGGATACAATCTTCAGTATTGGCACTTGGCCTCTTGTTCCTGGAATCCTAAAACAATTTCAGTAAATTGGAATATTATTATGGAGGTGACTTTAGTTGATTTGATTTTTGATGGTTAATTCTGGGTAATCACCCTGGGTGAATATTCAGAAAAGTAAAGATTTACATTTAGGCTAATCAAATTTAGACTTATTCATGTTCCAAGAATAAAACAAGATACTAAGTTTTGAGCAGAGGCAGGTGATTCAACAAAGTTGGATCTACCTGACTCTCAGAAGCTGAACGATGTGTTTTATCTGTTGCCAAATGATAATCAAAAAGATGCAATTTTTCTTTATACGAAGGGAAGTGTCATGTGAATTTAGAGATAACACATTGTACGTTCTCATTACACTTAAAAAGTTACCTGAGAAATGTGCATGAGGATGAAGACAGTATTGCTGAACTCAGAAAATGGATTTTTGGAAGGTTTCATCTCTTCCATCTAATACATTTACAAGCTTTCTAAAATCAAATGCCACAACCTAGATAGTGCCCACCCCTAGAGATGAGGCCCTTTCCTTGCCACTGCCCAGCATACACATCATGTCTCTTATCACGTCTTTTTCTGACAGAATATCACTCTCACGGATTGTTTAAGTGAATGACAAGAGAAGATGGACACACAGTTCAGAAAGGCTCTTGTTGACTAATCACTTTTCCACACACTTGATAAATGTTTATGGCTTTTTGAGCTAGTATTCCTGAAACATCTTATTAACAGTTACTATTAGAAAATGCTCACAGGTAAAATGGGGATATTATGCTTCTTGCTGTTACTAGTTTGATATCTGGCCTATTAGAAATTTAGAGAAAAAAAAAAGGAATTGCAGTGCAGATTTTTCTCAGGGTATATTGAAGCAGCCTTTGCTATAGCTGCAAGATTTTAAAAAGTATTTTCCAAGACATCTATCTTATACAGACAAGACCATTTTAAATTGGACTCATTAAATCATTTGTTGTCACAGCTAACAGCCGTGTGGAGGCTGGTTAACAAATGAAAAATGAGCCTTTCTAACTTGTTTACTTTATACGGATGCCTGTTTTATGCATTTTTTTTTTTTTTTTCTTTTCTGGTAGCACATTTACTTAGGGGATCTTGTTACGGTACCGCCTGAGAAAAATTAGAAATGTGAAGGCTGAAAATACTATAGATATGATGCTCAAGTTCACCCTAAATATTGGTGAAAAGGTTCCTACTGTTAGTGATACATGGGACTATCTTCTACTTCAAGGAAGGGAACGAATTAAAATTTCTCTACTTTGTTGAAAAGGTAACATAGAATCAGTTGAGAAGGACCCTCCCCCCAAAAAATGATAATCCTAAACTCATCTCTGAATTTTTCTTTCTAGCTCCTGTCACCTCGAAATTATCCTCAACAATATAGGCTAAAGTATCTTTGTTCATTCATTTGTTCAGTCATTTATTTATTCATTCATCAGTTTGCTTCTAAATGTCACAATGGATGGAATTTACCCTTTACAAGTTTGTTGACATGTAATATTTTCTTTGCTAACCCATTGCAGCTGAATTGATTCTGAATCATGGTAACCCTGTAGGACTCAGTAGAACTGCCCCATAGGGTTTCCAAGGTTGTAATCTTTATGGAAGCACATTGTCACATCTTTCTCCCTTGGAGTGGCTGCTGAGTTTGAACCGCTAACCTTTCGGTTGTCAGCTGAGCACTTAACCACTGCACTACCAAGGCTCCTTTTTTCTTTGGTACTTGGTATAATCTATGCTTAATTTCAGTTTATAAATATTCTCTTCTTGTTGTAGATCAGTATTTTTGAATTTTTTCCATACCACTGTTTTCTTAACTATAGCCTAGAAGAACATACTTATTTGATTTTTTGCTCGTTTGTTTTATTTTATTATTTTTCATTTTAGGAGTCCTTTATAAATGTTGCTTACTTTTGTTTATTTCCTAATAGCTTTCGCTGAATCTGTTGACAAGTCTTCAGTGAAGTGGAATGGTATTTTCCAACTACCTGTTGCCATCGAGTCAATTCCAACTCGTAGCAACCCTATAGGACAGAGTAGAACTGCCCTATAGGGTTTCCAAGGAGACCTGGTGGATTCAAACTGCCCACTTTTTGGTTAGCAGCCAAACTCTTAACCACTATACCACCCGGGTTTCTATTTTCTTATTAGCACTGTGCGATTCTGTGCAGCTCAGAACTTGCAAAAAGTAAACGTTGCTGATGAAAAAGAACTTTGGAATTAGGTAGATCAATATTTGAATCTCACTTCCACCGATTTTCTCATTTGTAAAATGGAGATGATAAAACCTTTTAGGAAGTAAACTGAAGATAAAATGAAATATACATAAAGTTTCTTGCTTGAAGTATGCACTCAATAAATGCCCCATCTAGTCAGAACTTTTTTTAAACTATTGTTTTGAATTGTCAAGTGGTGTCTAATTTCCTGTTCATTATCTACCATTAGTCACTTTAGTTCTTCAGCAGTCTCTTAATTGATGAATGATTGGATTCAGCTGAAATTTGTGACAATATTTGTAATTTTTAAAAAGAGTTCAAATCAGTTCCCAGGTTTTTGTTCACTTAGGTTTTCGAGATAATTCATATTACTTGAAAACTTGGTCCTTACTGATCTTTGCAACAAAACTCAATTTGTCTATCCAGGCAGTCCCTGGGTTACAAATGAGATCCTTTCCTAACTGTGTCTTTTAAGTCTTTAAGCGGAATTTGTAGGTGAGTCAAAACAAATGCGTATGGTTCTTATTTAGCCTTATTTTAGTGCAAGAAAAGGCTCGAAGCCTTTTCAATGATTTAAAAGCTACACGTGCAGCAAGTGAAGGTGATTGTGACGAATTTGTTGCCAGTAGGTGTTGGCTCAATCATTTCAAACTGAGGGCAAATTTACATAACATTATTGGGTAAGTATGAGTTGTCTTTACATTCACAACCTGGGGACTACCTGTATTTCCATTAATGCAATACCTATTTTTTTTTCCAGGTTGTTACAATAAACACAAACCTCACAGCAACTCTAGAATTAGTACTTAGAACATTCCCACAATTTAATATATTCCTATTCATCATTGTTCCACCCTATGGTCTGGCTGTTACTTTGCTTTGTAAGATGAGATTACAGAAAGTAGACCTGAACCAGTTACTTGTTCAAGTTACCAGTAAATGTACTTTCTTCAAATTTCCCATTAATTTGTATACCCTACATACTATTCATTTAGTAATTTCCCCATCCATTCAAAATTTTATCATCCCCCAACTTCCCTCCCTGTTTCCCTGGTATCTAGATGTATCTGTAGTCTTATATTTGGTCAGTCAATAAATATGTGCCGGGTGCCTACCAGTTGCTGAGTATTCTTGGTACTAGGGGGAGAGCAACGAATAAAACATAGTCCCTGACCTCTTGGAAGTTACATCCTAGTGGAGAAAGGGTGATAATCATTGTGTAATCAAATAAACTGAAAATCTAATTTGAGACAGTGATGAGTGCTATGGAGAAAATAGGGCAATGAGGTAGTAACTTGGTGGGGTGATGCTGCGAGGTAACTATGTTAACCAAGATGGTCAAGGAAGGCTTGTCAGAGAGGTGAGACTTAAATGATGAAGAAGTGCATTACAAGAAGAGCAGTTTCAAAGGCCCTGAGATGGGAATGGGTTTGGCGTGTCTGAGGCATGGAATGAAGGTTAGTGTGGTGGTGGTGAGTGGATGAGGAGAGCGTGGTAGGAACTGATGCTGGGGAAGTAGATAGAAGTCAGGTCATGTAGGGCCTAGCAAGGTGTGGTAATGTGTGCAGATTTTTGTTCTAAAGGCAATGAAAAGACAGTGGAGAGTTTTAAGCAGCAGAGTGGGTTGATTTGATTTATGCTTTGAGAGGATTGTTTTGGCTGAGGGTTGTGAGGCAGGCAAGAGTTGAGGCAAGGGGACTAGTGAGTAGACGACTGCAGTAAGTAGAAGTGACAGATAATGGTGGCTTGGACTCGGGTTTTAAAAATGGACCTATGAGAAATGATCAGTTCTGGGGAAAATTTTAGGGCAGTACAAATAGGACTTGCTGTGGGTTGCCTCTGAGAGGTGATGTAAAGAGTAGCACGGTGTTAGATTTAGCACATTAGATACAGCACCCGAGGTGGAAACCCACACAGCAATTTTCATGTAGTATTTACTCATCCATTTCTATCACTTTGCATCCTCCTAAAGAGCCTGGAAGGTCTTTGAGCAAACTAACCTTATTTATCTTTCCATCAATGATATTCTCAATACAATAGCCATTACGCACTTATTGCTCAGTATTTGTGGAGTGAAAGGAAGATATTGAGGTAAACCTAAAATTATTCAATTTGACAGAATATTAGCCACTGTGTTAAAAACCATTTAGAGGGCATGTGGTGAGACGTAAGAAAAATGGATACGATTTATTGGCAACATACTTCATAGAGTGATGTGATTTGCCAGATTCACAGAAGCAAATTTACAGTCCAGAAAGAAACCAGAATGTTTACAGGTGAAAAGCAAGTGTAAAACACATTTATGGGACGAGTATAGATAACTTCCTACCTGAATTCCAAAAAGCTCAGGAATAGAAAGGTACAGACCCCCTAATCTTGGTATTTAAGGATATATATAACTACTTTCTATCTTAAAGTATTATTTGTGACATTGGCAAGTCACGCTTCATCAATCAGAACACTTCTGGGTACAGTTGACCTAAACCCACACCCAAATGCTTTAGGTAGAAAGAGTACTTAGCAGCTCACATAACAGAAAAATCCAGGATAAGACCTAGCTTGGGAAATAGCCTGAACAGTGCTTAAATAATGTTACCAGGACTTGGTTCCCCTTGTCTTTTAGCTTTGTTCTTTACCCTTGTTTTGGCTCTATTTTCAAATAGTTACAAGATGTCAGCAGCAACTCATGACATCAAGTCCTCTGACTTTCAGTGAGGAAGGAGAGCTTTTCTTTCTACAAAAGTGGAACAAATGTTTTCAGCCTGGCTCTCACTGGCTCACACTGGGTCACGTGCCCAATCCTAAACCAATCACTGTGGCAAAGAAGTGGTTTTTCAAAGAAATATCGGGTCATCTTGAGAAGAAAGAACAGGAAATGGACAAATGTCCATCACAGAGAGGAAATGGACAAATATCTATCACAAAGAATGTTTCCCTGTCAATTATTGAGCCTGTGGGTGTGGCCTTAATACATCTTTTTTTTTTTTGGAGAAGATTATATTTTTGGGTACATTAGACTTTCAATTCCAAGACTGCAGGAACCCTCCATTTTTCCTGTATCTCCAGAGCTTTACAAAGTGTCTGATATAAAGTAGGTGCTCAATAGTATTTTTTGAATGAATGTGTAAACAGAAGACATCCTTTTCTCTTATAGAAATCTCTGTTGGACTTCTTTATCGATTTGTTTGGTAAGGCAAAATGAAAGTTTCTATGTATGTGTATGAATAACTTAGAAGAATTATCCATAGATTCCCAAAATAATATAAAGAAGAAATTGTTAGATTCAATTACTGCATTCTGAAAAGGTTTAACAAGTTGAGATTTTGGCCTGTATTTTAAAATTTGGATTCTCTTTGCTCTCTTTCACCTTTTGGCTATAATATAAACACCATACTTTCTATGGCATTTCAGAGAACTGAACTTGATAATTCTGGCAGTACTTTTTGCTCTTTCAAGACATTCAACAGCAAGCACATATGTGTCTGACTAAATGTCACTGTGCTTAAGTTTTCTATAATTTGGATTTGGAAGCTGGCAAAGGGAGAAGAAAGGCAGAACTTTTTAGTTTCTTATTACTCTGTCCCATGATGTTTCTTTGCTCATTTGATTCTAATGATTCTAAAAGCAAGAGTTGAAACAAAAGCTGGAGAATTGGCCTACCACGGGTTAATTACTTAGTGGAAGGGCTATTTCTTAAGTCTGATGGTGGGGAATGGGTCAGAAAAGACTAATTAGACAAGCTTCAAGTTTTAGGGAAATGCTTGTGGAACAGGTGAAAATAAACTGGTGATAATTGAGGGGCTAATTATCCTCCACCTAGCAATTGACCACCAGGTGTTCTGTAGCACACAAGAGAAGGGACTGGCAGAACAACGGAGGCTGTTTTTGTTCAGAGGAATAAGGAAAACTGGGGGGAAAAAACAGGACTTTAAAACCCATCAAATGGTTTTTCTTACATTTCTCACTTAGTCTTTCCTGCTGCTTTGGATAGGAAGCTGGACCAAGGACCTATGCTGGGGTTTTGTTATATTTGTTTGTTTGCTTGTTTTTAAAGAACTTGTATCCTTTCTAGACTGCATACTGTGAAGAATTTCAGTGTTGAGTGTACGGTTACATATATCTTTATAACTGAGTTTATGGTAACAAACTAAATGGCACATTTATTAGGTAGAAAGTTTACTGGCATTTTTAAAGAGGTTATGATTAGTAATAGAACAGGGACCAACCTGTCTGAATTGCCATAAGTAACAATTTCATAATTATCAACCTTTCTCTTATTCAGGCTATATAGAAATCTTTGATAAGAGTCTTAGAATACCTCTAAGGATTTGAGGGTTATATTACCAAGACATCTCATACGGAATCTTTCAAATTTCTTTTAGTCTCCTAATTTGTCATTTTGTTGAAAACCAGCTTTCACAGTTCGTAACTAAACAGGAACATCTTTGAAGCTCTTCCTTCCTCCTACTGAAAATCAGAACGTTAGGTCGTGAGTTGCCACTGACATCTTATAACCATTTGAGGATAGAACCAAAGCAAGAGTAAAGAACAAAGCTCAAAGATAAGAGGAGCCAAGCCCTGTGACATCATTCAAGCCCTTTCAAGCCATTTCCCAAGCTAGGCCTTACCCTCTACTTTTCTGTCAGGGTGATAGGCTTGTGAGGCTTGTTGCCGTCGTCACGTCAATTCCAACTCATGGTGACCCCACATGTATCAAAGTAAAACTGCTCCACAGGGTTTTCAGTGGCCTATTTTTCAGAAGTAGATCACCGGGCCTTTCCTCCAACGTGCCTTTGGGTGGGCTTGAACCTCCAAACTTTTGGTTAGCAGCCGAGCACATGAACTGTTTGCACCACTCAGGGATGATGGGTAACATAAGTCATTTGAAAGGGTGAATACCTGGGGTTAATGATTACTGTTAAAATAGTATCACATTAATTAATATGTCCACAAGCCAGAAAGAGCATGACAAAGACAAAAAATATTTTTTAAAAATTGTCAAAAGATGAAAAGTAGGTTGCCAGAAGAGTTAACCTCAGACATATGTGACTCTTGCCTTGTGTCCAGTAGCTCTGATTGTGCGGTCTTTACAATGAACAGGCCCATACTTTGGTGTAGGGTGGCAGCAACGTCGCTTCTAGGGAGCAGGGTACTTTGCCCTGGAGCTAGGACACCTCTCAGTGTCTTCTCACTGCTCTGTGGAGGTGAAGCTTTCCTTATGACACCTTTCCTGCCTAGGACAGCTACACCACAGGTTAAATGGGTACTTTCAGGCCTAGAACTATTTTTTTCTTGCTGGTCCCAAGGTCCACCATTTACCATTGGTAGGCAGAGAAATTTAATGGTAACTTTTGGAACATGAAGTGAATTCTCGTTCTACTACTTACCAGCATGATGATTTTGAGCAAAGATCTTAAATTTGCTGGATCTCAGTTTTTCTTATCTGTAAAATGGAAGTATTGATTACCATACTGCAGGAAGCTTGTTAGGATTAAATAAGATATAAAGCGTTCTTTTCAGCTCCTGAAAAAATAAGAAATTTTATTTCTGACCCCTGACTGACACTTATTACAGAATTCTTAACAGGCTTAGGTATTTGGTTTCCCGACCTTCAACACGTCATCAAAACTGAGAACACAGAGTGGGAATGAGGAGAATGAGAACAATACAGACATACATGCATCCTTACAGGTAAGCCTAGTCTTGATGGAGAAACATCAAGGAAGAACGATGGAGAGTCAAAATGAACTAAACTATTTCCCTACTGCAAAGAATGTTGTGAACTATTATACTGAATAAAGACATTTTGAATTATTTTCAGTATCTTCTAGTTACTACTTGTTGAGTCAATTCCAACTCATGGTGACCCCATGTGTTTCAAATTAGAACTGTGCTCCATAGGGCTTTCAATATCTGTCGTCTTTCGGAAGTAGATTGCTAGGCCTTTCTTCTATGGTGCCGCTGAGTGAATTCAAACTACCAGCCTTTGGATAGTTGTTAATGTTGTTGCTAGGTTCATTTTTGGTTAGCAGCCAAGCTCTTAACAACTGCGTCACCAGGGCTCTTTCAGATCGTAGTCAAGTGCAAACCATTTGTGCCACCCAGGGACGTATCTTCTAGTTAAGAGGGCTGTATACCTCCTGAGAGATGTAGAACCAAACAATGGTTAAAGATTTGACTTATGAAGGAGTAAGCCTCAGTTATGTGAATTAACTACCCGACATCACCTCAGCTTTCTTTTATACCATTCAAATGAGGTATTGCTGTATAGCGACACCTCTTTCTTTACCCCCCACCCCGATAAGTTTCCCTACATAGAAACATCAAAGGATCATCACTTTCTAAAAGCTGAATGAAGGGCCAGATAACATTTGTATTATAAAATAGATCCCTTCTTCATTTTTCAGTGTTTAATATGTATGTAGAAATTAGACATTGGAGATCAGAGAAAGACTATAATCGCCTTTTCCTGTTATTGTTGTGCAAGTTCCTGTCTACCCGGTCCCTAGACTTAGAACTATGCATTAGGAGAAGCATCTGTGGAGTTAGGGAGTCATTGGGATGAAAGGTTAAAGATAAGAGAACTCCTGACTGTGTATTTTAATCCATTGGGGAAGCTGTCAGCAGCATAATTAGAAGAATAAGCTGTGTAGAGACCATGTAGAATGCAGCTGCTAAACCACAGCCTACGACAACTTAGAAAAAGCCATCTTTTTAGCCTTAAAGAAAAGCTTTTCTCACATCAAGGACTGTCTGGAGAATACGTCTTCCATAAACTCTGCATGAAGACTGATTTAGGATTGTTGAAAGAGGAATACAGCATATTTCATTGGGGATACATTTCCAAATTAGAATTGCCTCTTTTACAATGTTCCATCTTGTTAACTCTTCAGTGGTTTGATGTTCTTGATTTTATATGGTTCACGTTTTCCTATTTTTTGATAAGGTACTTAGCCAAAGTCTAAAATATATGGGAAAAAGAGTCAGCAATGGTTTGATTTAATCAGCTCCAATAACCACCATTTCCTAAGAGAAAAGATAGGTGAATAAATCAGCTTAACGCTATATGAACCATCAAGACAGGCCAAATGATCTACCACCCAGAAAACCAGCACACGTTGGGTTGGAGGGAATAGTGAGAAAGAAGAGATAATAGATTCAAAGCCAAAAGAGTAAATTTTAGAAATACGATAAGCTTTTGAGGGAACACTTAATGTTTCCATTAGTTAATTCTTAACCTTGCTGTTTGCCCGTAACAAAAATTAACTCAATCTAGTGAGACAAAATAATTTATTGGTATTAATTTTTGGTAGTTCTTCTTTAGTTTCTCCAGTTCAGATAGATAGCCAGGCTCTTTATATTTCATATCTTCAGGGTCATTTTCAGGACCTGAAGCAAAAGCTACTTGAAGGCAACACCTCTTCCTAACTTTTGTTAAAGCCTAAACTCCCTGGAGAGATTAAATATGGGAAGAGATGGATAGAAAAACTTTTGAGAGATTTTAGAAGGGGGTGGGGATGTGTCTTGGTTACCTAGTGCTGCCATAACAAAAGAAGATACCACAAGCAGGTGCCTTTAAAGAACATAAATTTATGTTCTCACAGTTCTGGAGGCTCAAAGTCCAAATGAGGCTCTCAGCCTTGTCGATTCCTTCCTTGTCAGTAGCCCCAAGTCAGGAGTGGATTAACCAGTAAACATGATATAAGCAAGGTACACCCGGGCTTAATTGTCTTTACCTGCTAATCTGTGGTGAGCAATTTCACATGGTTTTCACCACATCTTTGACGTGGTGGGAGACAGGTGAAACTGTGCACTTTGGATTGGTGGGAAGACACAATTGGGCCCGTGAGTACTTTGCTTATTGGGTAATCCGGCCCTGCCCTGGGTGTTCCTTTGATTCCTTGGCTTGTAGATCGTCTCACATGGCATCTACCTTTTTCTCTCTCTCTTTGTGTGTATGTGTGTGTGTCCATTCTGCTCTTTTTATAACTCAGAAGTGATTAGGTTTAGCACCCTACTCTGGTGTGAATGCCTTAACATAACAAAAGAAAATCCTATATCCAAACAGGGTCATATTTACACATACAGTAGTTAGGATTTCAACACATTTTTTTTTGGGGGGGACACAGTTCAATCCATAATAGAGGATTGTTGTGGTCACCACCAATGTCTAGACCCAAACTCAAGTCCTTCCAGCTTCACTAAAAATGTTTCACATACACCACACTTGGCATGAAAGCACCTGAGCCTCCAAATCCCAAGAGACCCTGAGGAATGGGATAATGTGTGCCTCTGCAATACCTCTGCTAATCAATGGCCAATTACTGAAGGAGACTTCCTGAGCCTTAGGTGCTGCCAAGACTCTGGGACATTTATGATTTAGGTGTGTATGAGAGTGGGAGAAAGAACAAATGAGATAGAATTCCAGCCAATATAGTAGAATAAAGGCTGGGAGATGGATTTATGTTGACTTAGAGAAATAAAATAATTTGATATTTCTCATGGTTTACTAACTAAGATTTAGACCTACTATACTTAGGCATAAGTGAAAATTTTATCATAAGGATAAAATTATATTCTAGCCCTTCCTTTCATTTTCAATCCAAAATCATGCCAACATCCTCCTTTCTCTCTGCACTCCTCCCATGCTGGTTTGTTCCCAGCCTGCCACTCTCCTTCATATCTGAGGATCTTTGTGCTTTAATGTCTTTCTCTCTGAAAGATGCTCCTTTTTTAAGTATTTGCATGACTGACTTCTTCATTTTTCAGATTTTACCTTAAATGCCATTTTCTAGGAGAGGTTATACATGATCTCCTATAAAAGGAGCTGTCTTAGTCATCTAGTGCTGCTATAACAGAAATACCACAAGTGGATGGCTTTAACAAAGAAAAATTTATTTCCTCACAGTAAAGTAGGCCAAAAGTCCAAATTCAGGGCATCACCTCCAGGGGAAGGTTTTCTCTCTCTGTCAGCCTTCTCATCAATCTTCCCCCGGACTAGGAGCTTCTCCACGCAGGGACTCTGGGTCCAAAGGATGTGCTCTGCTCCTGGCACTGCTTTCTTGGTGGTATGAGGTCCCCAACTCTCTCCTTGCTTCCCTTTCCATTTATCTTTTGAGAGATAAAAGGTGGTATAGGCCACACCCAAGAGAAACTCCCTTTACATTGGATCAAGGATGTGACTTGGGTAAGGGTGGTATTACAATTCCACTCAAATCTTCTTTAACATAAAATTACAGTAACAAAATGGAGGACAACCACACAATACTGGGAATCATGGCCCAGCCAAATTAATACACACATTTTTGGGGGGGACATAATTCAATCCATGATAGGAGCCCTCTCCCACATCCATTATATGGCAAACTGGTTATTCTTGATTACTCTGCTTTATATCCATTTATGGGAGTCATCATAAACCAGAGACATAGATGATAGGTAGATGATAGATGATAGATAAAAATATGTACTAACATTAAATAAAGTAAGTTGTTTATTCTGTCTTTCCCATCAAAGTATAAATTTTTTATAATGGGAAGCCTGTATATCTCATAGTTATGCCCCAGAGCTTGTTGAGTATCTGGTATGTAAAGTACTCCCATAATTATTTGTCAAAATTGACACTTGAATCTCCCAGTCCCAATTCCAAATTCATAGGGGAGGGTAATGTACCTGTGTCTGCTTCCATCAGCTATAGCCTGGAGGCTCAGTTATATAACTCAAATATGGTGTAGTGGGTCCCACAGTTGTGTGTACTGGGGCTGAGGGGTATGGGAAATTTCTGTAGTAGGAACATTGGTTGACTACCCAATCATTGCTCTTCTGGGTTGCAAGAAGGACATGAAGGTGATTGATAACCTGTTGGGAAAGATGGAATCTTACATTTAAAGAAGCCATTAAAAAAGCTTGTCTATTAAAGGTAGTAGTGGTCACAGGATGAATGAAGGACATGGGACAAAAAGCAGAAAAGTATAGTGGGAAAGTACAGAAAACTTAGAATAAAAGACAAATTAGGATTCACATATCCATGCCACCACTTGCACATGTGTCATCTCTGGCCGAAAACTTAAACTTTCTGAGTCTCATTATCCTAATCAGAAAAAATGTGGATAATAATGCTTATCTATAGAGGGTTAGAGAAAAAGAAGACCCTCAATGGGATGGATTGACACAGTGGCTGCAACAATGGGCTCAAACATAGCTACGAGTCAGAACCGACTCTACAGCACCTAACAATAACAATGACATAGGTCCTCAGGAGCCTGGGTAGCACAAGGTTGGTGATTCAAGCTCTCCCAGTGGCTCCATGGAAGCAAGGCCTGGTGAATTGCCTCTGTAAAGATTACAGCCAAGAAAATCTTATGGAACAGTTCTACTCTATAAAAATGGGGTCATCATGAGTCAGAATTTGTTTGGTTTATAGGTCTCTGGGTGGTACAAATGGTTTGTACTAGACTACTAACTGAAAGTTTGGTTGTTCAAACCCACCCAAATGCACGACAAAAGAAAGGCCTGTCAGGGTTTTAGAGAGAATTACATGTAAGATACCTGACATGTAGTTGTCATCCATTAAGTATGACTTCTATTAATTTAACTCACTAGGCTTAATTAAAATACCTCCTGCTATTTAATATCAATAATTATATTTTATTGATTTCAGACATTAAGGCTTACCTTTTAAACTCTAAAGGCCTTGTGGGTAGCAAAAACAGTTTGCGCTTGACTCCTAACCTAAAGTTTGGCAGTTTGAACCTACCCAGCGGCTCTGTAGAAGAAAGTCCTGGCGATCTGTTTCTGTAAAGACTACAACCAAAAAAACCTTATGGAGCAATTCTACTCTGTAACATCTGTGGTTGCCTTGAGCCAGAACTCACTTGATGGCAGCAGGTATGGGGCTTTTGTTTGTTTTTTTTTTAAACTCTAGAACATAACTCTGTGTTGTCAATAGAGCAATTGCCTATTCAAAAATTTAGTGACTTAAACTAATGTTATGTGTGAAATAAGGGGAACACGAATCTGTTGGGAGACAGAAGGTAGACTAATAACCAAATCCATTGCCATTAAGTCAATTTCTACTCATAGCGACCCTATATAGAGTTTCCAAGGCTGTAAATTGTTACGGAAGCACGCTACCACATCTTT
Source organism: Dugong dugon (assembly GCA_030035585.1). Classification (NCBI taxonomy): domain Eukaryota; kingdom Metazoa; phylum Chordata; class Mammalia; order Sirenia; family Dugongidae; genus Dugong; species Dugong dugon. Next base: position 100,985,852 of record CM057462.1, read on the forward strand.
CTCCCACAGAGTGGCTGGTGGGTTCAAACTGCTGACCTTTCTGTTAGCAGCCGAGCACTTAACCACTGTACCACCAGGGCTCCTGACTAATAACAGATAGCTATATTTCTAAATTTAACTTTTTATTTTATATCAAAGTTATGTATATTTGTAGTTTAAGTAGTGAAATATTAATATAAGGCTTATACCAAAAAATAGTAGTCTTTTGCCTCTTTTCTCCCCACGTGCATTTCCATTTTCTCTTTTAACTCATTTACCTATTTCTTGTGACATTTGCCTGCATATTCATATGGTATTTTCAGTCACCTCATAGGCATGTGAAAGCTGGACAAGGAATAAATAAAACTGAAGAACTCATGCATTTGAATTATGGTGTTGGCGAAGAATACTGAATATACCATAGCCTGCCAGAAGAACAAGCAAACCTGTCTTAGAAGATGTATAGCCTGAATGCTCCCTAGAAGTGAGGATGTTGTGACTTCGTCTCACATAGTCTGGACATGTTATCAGGAGGGACCATTCCCTGGAGAAGGGCATTATGCTTGGTAAAACAGAGGGTCAGTAAAAAGAAGAAAACTCTTAATGAGATGGCTGGACACAGTGGCTGCAACAATGGGCTCACACATAGCAACAATTGTGAAGATGGCGCAGGACAGAGCAGTGTTCCGTTCTATTGAACATATGGTTGCTATGAGTCGAAAATCACTCAACCGTACCTAACAACAACAAAATGATTTATCCCTGCTTGTTAAAATTCTTTCCATTTTTCATAGCCCATCTCAAAAACTACCTTTCTTGAGGTTCTTAATTAGATGCACTGTTTCTCATTTGAACATAGTACTTATACTTCTCGTATGGCTCTTTCTTGACTCTAGTCAAGTGGTGAGTGAACTTGTTTTTCTTTCTAGAGTATAAGCTTCTTGAACACGAAGTTCTAGTCAATTCTTAATGAATCCTATGACACAACTTTGCATTTAGTAAGAGCTCAATAATAGCTGTTTATTTGAATTGGACTCCCAAGGCATAGTAACTTTCAGTGTTTATAAACTCCTTTAACTATTAATCTCCACAAGATCATTATAAACCTAAATCTGCTATTAGTACTATTATGAGTATCCCTGCCAAATTAAGACCCATACCAAAATATTTAAATCCAAATTCATACCTAATTTTCATATCACATAGATCATTGTTTTTTGGATATGAAGTTTTTGGGTTTTTTGCACTTGTTTAATTAGGGTCGCATCTTGAAAACTGACTACATAGAATTGTAAGCAATGATTTTAGAACAAATTTAATACAGGCGTAAAGACTTGTCAGTCTCTTAAGTGCAAAAGAACCAAGGAATGTCTGGTTATTATTAGAATAACAGAAGATGAAGAAGACATCTGTTTAAAAGATATTCCTTCCAAAGCAGAATTGGGAGCAGAGGATCAGTAGTTTAAGAAGGGAAGAGAGCAGAACCAAGCAGATGATAATCTAGCAGTTTTTCCCCAAGAGGTTTTGAGTATAAAGAAGTGGCACTACCAACATACTAAAAGCCCTTCAGGGAATCAGGAAGCTTCAGTGCATTGATCTATGCCACAGAATAGTATATTAAGAGGAGTGAAGATAGGTCAGGCTTAATAATTTCAGAAGAGTTTGGCTTCCTTGAAACAAACACACATTACAATGTAACAAATAGGACAATTTTCAAACCTTGCACAACATCATTGAATGATAACCAAGGATTTCTTCAACTTATTTGTTCCATGACTGTGTCATCATGGACAAAAATAAATTTTCTTTTTCTGCATACTTTATGTGTGACTAAATAGTGGCATATCAAAAAGGAAAGTGAAAATACAGGAGGGCATAATAGACATTTTGTTTTTAATTAAACAAAAGGGGTAGCAAAAAGGCCAGTATCTTGATACGTTGTTAAGTAGATAGTAAATATTTGCTCAGCAAATGAATAATAAGCTAATGCCTCAAACCTAGTCAATGACCCTTAAGTGCCTATGACACTTAATAATATTTATAATGTTATTATGACCAATTATCAATAATAATATTGATAGTAATAAACTGATGTGAAAGAAGCAACATGAACTAATCAAAATACCTTGCTCTGCATTGTGCAAGTTAACAAATAAAGCTCCCTACACAGACCTACAGCATGTTAGAAGAGGTGACATCAAATAAGTCATAGTTCAACTCCCATTGTGCAGACAGGGGCCTAGTGCATGGAACCTGATGTATTGGAATCTTTTGTCCAGTTCTCAAAGCTAATTAGGGGAAACAGCCAGACTAGAATTCCAGTATACTGCTTTTTTGGTTCACTTATCATGTTTTTTCTACACATCATATTCCCCAAACAAGCAAAGGTTAGTGAGCAATAGACTCACCAACTATTCTAATAATTTATGAAAAACCACTTTGAAGCCTTAATTTTTTTATCATGACAATTTTACACAAGTTTTCAGCTACCTTTATGTGTAGTCATGGGTGTTTGTCCCCATCTAGAAGGAATGAGTTACAGCATATGCCTTCATTCATTTATTTAACGAACATTTGCTATGTCCATACTATGTATTAGACTTGATAATCTCTGTTGTATTGGTTCATTGACAATCTCCTTAATAATTATGGATTTTTGATGCAAACAAGCACATAAATATAGTTTACCTGAACAAATTAGACTTTATAAAGCGTATGTCCCTGCCTAAAAATCATTTTGTTTGGGAACCAACCTGCTTTCTTCTGTGGCTACGAACAATTCTTTTAACTTCAGTCAGCTGTTTGTAAACCAATGCCCTCGATAATAGAATTATTGGGAGTATGGATGAATCATTGTACAATTAGTCTCTCACACAGTAAGTATGTAACAGACTCATATTATTATGGACAGGGCTACTGGGAATTAGGACCAGTCTATTACTACAAAGAGGAGCCTCTGGTTTTTAAGGAATATTGTACAAAATATAACGTTATACAAAAGTGAAATAATCTTAATAGCATTTAACTCTCTGGCAGGAACTTGGTCATTGGATGGGAGTATGGAGTTTTGGGGGAGCATTTGTGGTGGATTTCCTTTTATAGCTTTCATGATTATTAGGCAAAAGCATGTCACAAGAATAGCAAAGCCAGGCCTTTTGCTTTCTGAGCAGGTCTCTGTAAGCAATTTAATATGGTTCACCAAGAGAGGGGATGGTAGCTAGTCCATGTCAAGCCTAAACAAACTGCAGTCGAAATTGAAATGGTTGTTCCTGGTTCAATTCATGCCCCTGGATTAAACTGAAATATTACCCATGTCATGTAGGGATATTGAAGAGAGTTGTAATTCTTTTGGTTTCAACTACGTACTGCCAGTAGTAACTGCCATATGAAAAACAGTGCAAATGCATTTCCCAAAGAATTATTAGCAAAAGGTGAAACTCCAACAAGGATTGCAATCCGAAACAGCAATAAAATAAAGAATAAGGAAAATTATTTGCTATCTGTAAGAGTAAAATCATGAAAAGCTGTCATCGGTGAAATTACCATCCTCATAGAATAACAGCATTGTTAAGTTTCCTTTCCAGCTTCTGTTTACAGCTGAGTTTACATTGTTTACATTGTTTCCAGAGATACATGCCCTATATTATTTATTTCTGTAATTGGTAAAAATTCCTGCATCATAAATAACTTCTTTTCCCACAGCTTGTGTGGTTTTATTAAGTGTATACATATTAATGCCTTACATTACATTTCTATACCACATTGAATGAGCATAGCAATAAAATCACAGCTGCTTCAATGACCTTGAGTCGAACTTCAGTCCTTCACCTGCAAAATATTAAAAATACAGATATGGAGGAAGCATAGGAAAGATGCATAAGTAATTGTGGATTCAAAGCATATGTTTATCTCTGGGAGTGTTTGCTCCTCAAATGTTGTTAGTACTTAAATACACATTTTCTGAAGGAGCCATAGTCTAATAATCAGAACTCTTGCCACCAACCTAAAATTTCACAGGCTGCCAATCTTCTGGTTAGACCACTTGACTGTGCTGGTCTCTATAATAGTAATTACCAGTTTGACAACCCCTTTAATCTCTAAAGCACTTTGCAAACATCAACCAGGAAACTTCACATCACTCCTCTGAGATGTTATTTATCTCCATTCTTACAGGAGGGGCAAGAAAGTTTAAGTGATTTCCTCAGAGACCTGCAAAAGGGAGAGAGTGTTAAAACTGGGATTAAAATTCTGGAACCAACAACTGCTAACGTTAACAATCTGATATTAACAAAATTATTTTTGGATTTTGATTCCTAATGAGCAGTGGAGTATAGAGATACGAAGATATTAAAGACTGCTTAGTTAAGTATATTCATACTTTGCTTCTGCCATATGGATTTACATTTCCCTGATTCATCAGAGTGAGATTACAATAGGAAATAATGGGACTAACAAAAATTTTAAAGCAGTAAGTGTTTGTTATATTGTTACAACCTGGAGTGATCCCAAAGCTCACTGTTACTCAACCCCCAGAAAATAGTGGGAAAGACTCTCTTCTCTAGAATATTAATAAGACAACATTTTGGGGAAGGGCAGTATAGGTTTTGTGGTTTATTCTCTGCTCTTATATTATCAAATAAGTAAGTGTGATACTATTTTAATCCCCCCCCCCTTTTTTAGCTCTACCATTACCGTACTACTTTAACATACAAAAAAGTATTTTGTGGGTGGTTAGTTTTATAGCATCTGCTATTTTGAGGAAAAATGAAATGAGCAATGTATATTTTTTTAAATTATTTATATTCTACAGAAATAGTTTTTTTAAAGAACTAAGCCAGTCTAATGTTTTTCTATTATAGATGCAATTTATGTTTACAAAACAGTTGAAACTAATATTGTTTAATACTATAAAGACTGAAAATTGAGATTTGATTAACATTTACTTACAGTAGAGGAGACAGAGATGAAAAAACAAGAAAGCAATGACTAACATTTTGGGCAATAATTAATGTGCTCTGCTACCTAGAAAATGCTAAACTCTAAGACCAGTGAATGTTTTAGACTTGGAAGGGTAGTGAAAAAATTATCATCTAATACAATGTCTCCATTTATTACTATACTTCCCTGATTCTAAGATCCACTTTTTTTCTCCTTTTCCGCATTTTAACTTTGGTGAAATTGGGTTGTGTCTTACAATCAAAAGCAGCTTATTACTGCTGTTAGCTCATATTTCCAAATTTCTAATAGATATTATTCTTTGGGATTCAGAAAATCAGAATTCCTGGGAGTTCTCAGGAATTACCTCAACCATGTTATTCTGCATTTTTCATAATACTTTATTTATGTATTTAAAATAATAATGAGTGACCATAATAATAAAGAGTAAATCATTTTCCTGTGATAGTGTTATATGAAGAGTTTCAGAGGTTTTCTATTAAGCAGAAAAGTTATAGTGAAATGCATGGTTTATTTTTATTATGAACCAATTTATTTTGATAATATATAAAATGATCTCTACTTGATACTGACATTTCAGAACAGAAAGCATTTAAGAAACTAAATTAAAATAATTTGAAATATTGAAGTATAATACAAATATTCAATATTTAAAAGTTATTGTTCTTACAATGAAAATATTAAAAACACAAAGTTTTAATTGTGCTATCTGATGATCTTGATCTTTGTTTTGTGACAAATATTCTGGATGTAAATTTTTTTTTTCATTTTGCACTGATATTGATTAAGAATATTTTCAAAAGCAGCTTCAAGTTTGTTATTAGAGTACCTGTTGATTCATATAAGCTATTTCTCTGTTTCTTTTTTAACAAGGAAAATGTTTTGTCTGCTTGCCCTAGGTTGTTTTTTTGTTGTTTAATTTGATGTTATTTTTGCTAATTCATTTTTTTAGATCAGTTTCTAACTTCATTGCATAGTGTTCTACAATATATGCATCTTCTTTTTGTTGCATTTCTTTGGTTAAAATATTTACAAAGAGCCGTACCCATAAAAAACACTCAAGCACTGCAAAATGCCAGAGAATATTATTAGGTAGTATTTAAATAACAACATTTGGACCTGCAAACAAAGTCAACAGTACTACATAGAATCACATGTAGAAATTGCTTATTTAAGGAATTATTTGGCTTCTAAATCTTGTTCATTCTTGGAACACTACTCATAAGATTTGTATAAATATACCATGCTTACAAACTTCTTAATAATTATTTTATTTTCAAGAATGACTCTCCCGTTAGCAGCAGAAAGGGCCACAGATGCACACACACAACATGGCAACAACTACAAGCAAGACTGACTCATTAATAGTGTCTCTATGTTGGTTGGTAAGCTTTAATTTTCACAATGAAGTTATAGTACTTTTACTGTTTTCTTTATTGATTTTTCTCAAGATTTTGGATTCATAGAAATGTATAAAATTCCCAAGGAATTCCACATGGAAACACTACTGTCAGCCAGTCAGCAGTTATGATACACTTATTGTTACCTGTACATTTGCAAACTTCAAATGTACCAGCATCAAAATGTACAGAATGAGTGTCAGCAGTTTGGAAGAAATTTCCAGAGATAATAGTAGAAAATACTTTAAACTAAACTAAATGGTTGTGAGGAAAGGGTGGAGGAAGGGATGTATCAAAACAACATTCCTGAAGTATGTGTCAAAAGTAAGATTGTTCTACATAATTGCAAAGCTGGTTTAAAAAACCAGCACCAAAGGCTTTTAGTTCTCATAGAATTTTTTTTTCCTTTGTAATTACAACAATAATTTTGATGTAACAGAAATTGTCATAGTGTGGGAAAAAACAAGTATTAAATGGCTCTGAGTTTGAAAAGTGACTCAAAAGAGTTGGATTCTGAATGTAAAGATCCACATGATATAATAATAAAAACTATGTATAATTCAGTCTAAGAGAACTTGTTCCATAAGTTTTAAATAAATTTCAAACTGATAAGAAAGTATTTTCTCATATTTAATTAACAGCATTTTTTTATTGGTACATAAAATAATAACACATTTTATAATTAATGATATCCTAGATTTTATAAAAAACTGTAGATGCAGGAACTGAGAGATTAGGTAACTTCCAAGTGTATTTGATATTTTGATAAAAGTGCACACGTGGTATAATACTATATATACATATATTTATATTATGTATGGAAACCCTGGTGGCCTAGTGGTTAAACGTTCAGCTGCTAACCAAAAAGGTCGGCAGTTGGGATTCACCAGGTGCTCCTCGGAAACCCTATGGAACAGTTCTACTCTGTCCTGTAGGGGCGCTATGAGTCGGAATCGACTCGATGGCAACAGGTTTGGTTTGGTTTTTTTGGTATATTATACATATATATACACATGTATATTTTATATATGTATACCTATAGATATATAAAAGATATATATTTAAATTGATTCTACTGATTTTGAGGGCTATCTATGACACACACAGATCAATATCATTAATTTTAAATCTTCAATAGTATTCCATCATTCCATCCTGTAAACATTCCTCAATTTACCAAACCTCCTACTGATGGGCATTTCCACTGTTCACTATTAACAATGCTTCAATAAACATATGTATACTAGTTAAGGTAACGTTGTTGTTGTTGTTAGGTGGTATTGAGTTGATTCTGACTCATATTGACCCTGTGTACAACAGAACAAAACACTGCCCGGTCCTGCGCCATCCTCACAATCATTGCTATGTTTGAGCCCATTGTTGTCAATCCATCTCCTTGAGGATCTCCCTCTTTTTTACTGACCCTCTACTTTACCAAGCACAATGTTTATTGTTTAGAGTAACTGTTGCTTCATATACGCTCTCCCTTTTTTTTTTTTTAAGCAATGAAAATGTTTTGTCTGCTTTCCTTGGTTTTTTTTAGTTGTTGTTGAATTTAATGTTGTTAAATTCATTAAACTGGTCCCTCCTAATAACATGTACAAAGTATGTGAGATGAAGTCTCGCCAGCTTTGTTTCTAATGAACATTCTGGCTGTACTTCTTCCAAGACAGAGTTGTCTGTTCTTCTAGCAGTCCATGGTATATTCAATATTCTTCACCAACACCATAATTCAAAAGCATCAATTTTTCTTCCATCTTCCTCATTCATTGCCCAGCTTTTGCACGCATATGAGGTGATAGAAAACACTGTGACTTGGGTTAGGAGCACCTTCGTCCTTAAAGTGACATCTTTGCTTTTTAACACTTTAACGAGATTTTTTCCAGTAGATTTTCCCAATGCAGTGTGTTGTTTGATTTCTTGACTACTGCTTCCATGGGCGTTGATTGTGGATCCAAGTGAAATGAAACCCTTGACAACATCAATCTTTTCTCCATTTATCATGATGTTGCTTATTGGTCTCGTTGTGAGGGTTCTTGTTTTCTTTATGTTGAGGTGTAATCCATACTAAAGGCTGTGGTCTTTAATCTTCACCAATAAGTGCTTCAAGGTAACATTAAAAAAATAAAACCAAACCAAACTCGTTGCCATGGAATCAATTCTGACTCATAGCGACCCTATAACTTTAACTACCCCCAAATATATAAAGGTTCAAATATGATAAAACTTCATTTCTAGCTCTAATAATAACCAACGCATGTGTTCTTGATTGGTGGGAGGCTCTTCTCTAAGTAGTGATCCAAGGACCCAGGTCCTTCTATTTTATGGCTCCACCAATTTCATCATGGGGCTTCCAGAGTCTCTGTAATGGTTAACTTCAAGCCAGTGGAAGGGGAAAGAGGATAGAGGATTACACGTGGGTGGATTTTTATGGGGAGGGACTGGAAGTAGTACATATTACTTCCATTCACCTATCATTTGCTAGAATTCAGTTGGAGGGATGCATCTAATGGTAGAGGAGTGGGATAGGAAAATTAAGTCCAACTGTGTGCCCAGGAAAAAGAGGAAATAGGCTTGGTAAAATGCTAGACTGTCTTGCCATGATATCCTTGTGCATGTCTCTTTGTGCCCATGTTAAGAGTCTATCTAGGGCATATACCTACGTGAGGAATCGCTGGGTCTTAAATAGACATTAGTCACCATCTAATTGTTTCACTATCCCTAGATCCTTGCCAGCTCTTGAGATGATTAACCTTCTTCTTAATTTTTTGCCAATCTGATGCCAGTGAAATAATATCTGACTTGGCTTTAATTTGCATTTTCTTGATTAATGGTAATACTGAGGTTCTTTTCAAGTTTATTGAAGGGGCTTCTTCTATAAACTCCCCCTTCTATCTTTTTCTCACTTTTTAAACTGAGTTTTATTCAATTTACTCAATAGTTCTTTATGTATTCTGGAATCTAATCCTTTGATTAGATCCTTTGGTCAAATCTACTGCAAAAGACCTCTTTAAAGTGTTAAAAAGCAAAGATGTCACTTTATGGACTAAGGTGCACCTGACCCAAGCCACAATGTTTTCAGTCACCTCATATGCATGTGAAAGCTGGACAATGAATAAGGAAGACTGAAGAAGAATTGATGCCTTTGAATTATGGTATTGGCAAAGAATATTGAATATACCATGGACTGCCAGAAGAACAAACAAATCTGTCTTGGAAGAAGTACAGCCAGAATACTTATTAGAAGCAAGGATGGTGAGACTTGGTCTCACATACTTTGGACACGTTATCAGGAGGGACCAGTCCTTGGAGAAGGACATCATGCTTGGTAAAGTAGTTGTTGTTAGGTGCCGTCAAGTCAGTTCCAACTCATAGAGACCCTATATACGACAGAATGAAACACTGCCCCGTCCTGCACCATCCTCACAATTGTTGTTATGCTTAAGCCCCTTGTTGCAGCCACTGTGTCAACCCAACTCATTGAGGGTCTCCCTCTTTTTCGCTGACCCTCTACTTTACCTAGCATGGTTTGTTTGACACAGTGGCTGCAACAGTGGGCTCAAGCATAACAACAATTGTGAGGATGGCACAGGACCGGGCTATGTTTCATTATGTTGTACATAGGGTCGCTATGAGTTGGAACTGACTCTATGACACTTAACAACAACAACGACAATATTTCGATAGTAAATAGTACTGCAAAAATACAAATGATGGTGGGTTGCAGCTTGTATTTTTTATTTTGTTTTGATGTTTCTTGATAAACAAGTTTAGTACAGTGACTCTGTGTATTCCTTCCCTTTTCTTTTGATGCTTCCTACATCACTCAATTTTTTGCACATAGAATCATTCAGTTTTTCAACTCGAGGCTTGAATTTTTTTTTCAGTTCTTTCATCTTGAGAAATGCCAAGTGTGTTCTTCCTATTTGGTTTTCTAACTCCAACCATCAAAAAGGAGCATATTTTCAAAAGTCTTTATCAAATGTTGCCAATAAAGGTGATGGACAGGGAAGGTCTTCACAGAGAACAGAGACAACAATAACAGTTATTGTCTATGGACAAAAATGGACTGGGGAGCCACTCCAGGAATCAAAACCAGGTCCTAATCCAGGAACATTCCCAAACCCTGAGTATTTGACCAGTGGGATTTTCAGAATTGCTATTGGAGCAGTGACTGCTATGTGGTTATCCTGTCCCATTCCACCTTTGTATATTGGATGTATCAGGTAAGGGTGGGAAGGGTGGATGATAAATTGTTTTGTTAGTTCATGGGTCTCTGGATCAAGAGAAACTGCATTTGGACCTGAAATAGATCATGTGATCCTCAACTTTGAACCTCATGCCATGATTGTATTAGATTTTTTGGAGTTCTGGGATAAAAGTACTTGTGGTAGTTTGAATTATTGGCCCCAATTCTTCACCCCTGCCAGTATTTACACCCTTACTCTTATACCTTCATGTTTTAAGGTAATGGATTTTGTTGTCTTTCCTGAAATTTTCTTTAGTATCGCAAAGTGAAAATTCTATAGCTCATCTTAAGAAATATTCCTAAATTTTTTTTTAGATACCTCCCTCTTGCTGAAATTCCACTTCTTAGGATACCTGTTCAAACTTTCTTTCTCTCCACAGATATTAAGTCCTTTTATTCCAATCAATGTACTTTCAAATCCTTTATTATATAAACCTATTTTTTTCTTTTCTTTTTTTTAATATCTCCATTGGTATTCTGTCAATTCCTGGAGCCTTGTTTTTCTTTTTTCTTTTTATTGCACTTTAGGTGAAGGTTTACGGAGCAAATTAGCTTCTCATTAAACAGTTAGTGTATATATTGTTTTATGACATTGGTTAACACAACATGTCAACACTCTCACTTCTCAACCTTGGGTTCCCTATTACCAGCTTTTCTGTCCGCTCCTGCCTTCTAGTCCTTGCCCCTGGGCTGGTGTGCCCCTTTAGTCTCGTTTTGTTTTATGGGCCTGTCTAATCTTTGGCTGAAGGGTGAACCTTGGGAGTGACTTCATTACTGAGCTAAAACAGTGTCTGGGGGCCATACTCTCAAGGTTTCTCCAATTTCTGTCAGGCTAGTAAGTCTGGTCTTTTTTTTTATGAGTTATAATTCTGTTCTACATTTTTCTCCAGCTCTGTCTGGGACCCTCTACTGTGATCCCCGTCAGAGTAGTCAGTGGTGGTAGCCGAGCACCATCTAGTTGCATTGGACTTAGTCAGGTGGAGTCCATGGTAGTAGTGGTCCGTTAGTCCTTTGGACTAATCTTTCCCTTGTATCTTTAGTTTTCGTCATTCTCCCTTGCTCCCAAAGAGGTGAGACCAGTGGATTATCTTAGATGTCTGCTCACAGGCTTTTAAGACCCCAGACGCTACTCACCGAAGTAGAAAGTAGAACATTTTCTTTGTAAACTATGTTATGCCAGTTGAGCTAGATGTTACCTGAGACCATGGTCCCCATAGCCCTCAACCCAGCAATTCGGTCCCTCAGGGAGTGTAAACCTATTTTTTAATCATTTTTTCTTCCATGTGCATTTTCATTCATCATCTCTGGAAATCTCCTTGTGACCTACCCTCTTAAACGGCAGGAACACAGGGAAATGTAAGTATTTTTCATTTACCTCAAGCATATATAATGTAACGCAGATAATATTACTACTTGATGCTATAGGAAAATTCTTAAAAATATATATAAAAAGAAACCTTTATAAAAAGTATTATTTCATAGTGTTAAGAATAAACAAAGGCTGAACTGGATTCCTCTAATCTTGGAACAACAAGAAATGACCCACTAACTGATGTATCATAGTTTGATACAACTATAAACCCAGCAATTTTTAAACTGTGGTACAGCGCTACAAGTATTCTCAACTCCATTTTAGCAGATACTGACATTTAAACTAGGAGTTCACTGTGACAGCAATAGCAAAGCACTATTAAGTTACACACATCTTCACTTGTCCAGTTGAAAGTACTCACCAAATTCCTTAATTCCCTTTAGAGTGATAAGGAAGCCCATTAACAGGTTCTCATCACTGACCAGGATGGAACTGGTTATTCTTTGTCAAGGACAGTTTATAACATATCCCTTGGTACCCAGAGCTATTTGAAGTGCTTGTGATATTTCAGACTGTAGAATATGTTTTCTAGTCTAAAATCTAAATAAAATGAAAAAGGAGAAAATCAGGCTTTCCTTCCACTGTTTCTTTTACTTCTGGCTTCCCTCATAATATTTTCATCTGTAATTTTTTTTGTAGAATAGTTTCTAAGACAAAGATATGAATCAGGTAACCTCTCTGGATATCACCTCCACTGTGGTCAAGTTTGAGTAACATTCACCAACAATTTAGAGGGAGAGTTTTTGCTGTTAGCTGCCATCAAGTCTGTTCAGACTCATAGCGACCCTGTGTACAACGGAACAAAACACTGCCCAATTCTGTGCCATCCTCACAATCATTGCTATGTTTGAGCCCATTGTTGCAGCCACTGTGTCAATTCATCTCTGAGGGTCTCCCTCTTGCTCACGGACCCTCTACTTTCCCAAGCACGATGTCCTTCTCCAGGAACTGATCCCTCCTGATAACATGTCCAAAGTATGTGAGACGAAGTCTTGCCATCCTCACTTCCAAGAAGCACTCTGCCTGTACTTCTTCCAAGACAGATTTATTTGTTTTTCTGGCAGTCTGTGGTATATTCAGTATTCTTCACCAACATTGTAATTCAAAGACATCAGTTCTTCTTCAGTCTTACTCATTGTCCAGATTTTACATGCATATGAGGTGATGGAAAATATCATGACTTGGGTCAGGAGCATCTTAGTCCTCAAACTGACATCTTTGCTTTTCAGTACTTTAAAGAGGTCTTCTGCAGCAGATTTGCCCAATGAAATACATCATTTAATTTCTTGACTGCTGCTTCCATGGGCATTGATTGTGGATCCAAGTAAAAGGAAATCCTTGACAACTTCAATCTTTTCTCTGTTTATCATGATGTTGTTTATTGGTCCATTTGTGAGGATTTTTGTTTTCTTGATGTTGAGATGTAATTCATTCTGAAGGCTGTAGTCTTTGATCTTCATCAGTAAGTGCTTCAAGTCCTCTTCACTTTCAGCAAGCAAGATTGTGTCATCTGCATATTGCAGGTTGCTAATGAGTCTTCCTCCAATCCTGATGCCATGTTCTTCTTCATATAATCCAGCTTCTTGGATCATATGCTTAGTATACAGATTGAATAAATATTTTAAAAGGTTACAACCCTGACACACACTTTTTCTGATTTAAAACCCTGCAGTATCATCTTGTTCTGTTCAAAGGACAGCCTCTTTATCTAGGTACATGTTCCTCATGAGCACAATTAAGTGTTCTGGAATTCCCATTCTTAGCAATGTTATCCACAATTTGTTATGATCCACATAGTCAAATGCCTTTCCATAGTCAATAAAACACAGGTAAACATCTTTCTGATATTCTCTGCTTTCAGTCAAGATCCATCTAACATCAGCAATGATATGCCTTGTTCCCCCATTCTCTTCTAAATCTGGCTTGAACTTATGACAGTTCCCTATCAGTATACCACTGCAACTATTTTTGAATTATCTTCAGGAAATTTTACTTTCATGTGATATTAATGATGAAGTTCGATAATTTCCACATTCTGTTGGATCACCTTTCTTTGGAATGGGTACAAATATAGATCTCTTCCAGTCAGTTGGCCAGGTAGCTGTCTTCTAAATTTTGGCATAGACGAGTGAGCGCTTTGAGTGTTACATCCATTTGTTGAAATATCTCAATTAGTATTCTGTCAATTCCTGGAAGCTTTTTTTTGCCAATGTCTTCAGTGCAGGTTGGACCTCTTCCTTCAGTACCATTGATTCTTGATCATATGCTACCTCCTGAAATGACTGAATGTCAACCAATTCTTTTTGGTACAGTGACTTGGTATATTCCTTCCATCTTCTTTTGATGCTTCCTGCAATTGTTCAATTATTTGCCCATAGAATCCTTCAGGATTGCAACTTGAGGCTTGAATTTTTTCTTAAGTTCTTTCAGCTTGAGAAATACCAAGTGTGTTCTTCCCTTTTGGTTTTCTAACTCCAGGCCTTTGCACATTTCATTACAATACTTTGTCTTTTTGAGCCGCCCTTTGAAATCTTCTGTTCATCTCTTTTACTTCATCATTTCTTCCATTTACTTTGGCTGTTCTACATTCATGAGCAAGTTTCAGAGTCTCTTCTGACATCCATTTTGGTCTTTTTTTCTTTATTTCCTTTATTTTTAATGAGCTTCTGCTTTCCTCATGTATGATGTCCTAGATGTCACTGGTCATTAGTGTTAAATGTGTCAAATCTGTTCTTGAGATAATCTCTAAATTCAGATAGGATATTCTCAAGGTTGTATTTTGGTTTTCATGGACTTTTAAAATTTTTCTTCAGCTTTAACTTAAACTTGCATCTGAACTATTGATGGTATTTTCCACAGTTAACCCATCTTGTTCTGACTGATAATATTGAACTTTTCCATTGTCCCTTTCTACAGATGTAGTCAGTTTGATCCCTGTGTTTTCCATCTGGTGAAGGCCACATGTACAGCTGCCATTTATGTTGTTGAAAAAAAGGTATTTGCAATGAATAAGTTGTTGCTCTTGCAAAATTCTATCATTTGATCTCTGGCTTCATTTCTATCACCAAGGCCATATTTTCTAACTATAGATCCTTTTTCTTTGTTTCCAACTTTTGACTTCCAATCACCAGTACTTATCAATGCATCTTGATTGAATGTTTGATCAATTTCAGCCTGAAATTTTTTAAAAAAATCTTTAATTTCTTCATCTTTGGCATTATTGATTGTTGTGTAAATTTGAATAATGGTTGTATTAACTGACCTTCCTTGTAAGCATATGGATATTATTCTATCACTGACAGTGTTGTACTTCAGGATAGTACTTGAAATGTTCTTTTTGACAATGAATGTGATGCCATTTCTCTTCAATTTGTCATTGTCAGCATAGTAGACCACATGATTGTGTGATTTAAAATGGCCAGTACCAGTCCATTTAGCTCACTAATGTCTAGGATATCGATCTTTATGGGTTCCATTTCATTTTTGACAACTTCCAATTTTCTTAGATTCACACTTCATACATTTCACTTTCCAATTATTAATGGATGTTTGCAGCTATTTCTTCTCATTATGAGTCATGTCACATCAGCAAATGCAGGTCCTGAAAGCTTGACTCCACCCATGTCATTAAGGTTGACTCTTCTTTGAGGTGGCAACTCTTCCCTAGTTGTATTTTGAGTGCCTTCCAACTGGAGGGGCTCATCTTCTGACACTATGCCACACAATGTTCCACTGCTATTCATAAGATTTTCACTGGCCAGTTTTTTCAGAAGTAGACTGTCAAGTCCTTCTTCCTAGTCTGTCTTAGTCTGGAAACTCTGCTGAAACTTGTGCACCATGGGTGACCCTGCTGGCCTCTGAAATACCAGTGGCATAGCTTCCTGCATCACAGCAACATGCAAGCCACCAGAGTGCAACAAACTGACAGATGCATGGTGGCAGAGGGAGAGAGAAGAGAGGAAAGGAGAAGTAAAAGGGAAAGAAGAGAGACTTTAAGGCCTGAGCAAGGGTGAGAGAGGTGACGGGAGGAGAAAGGAAAGGGTGAAGGGAAAGAAGAGAGAAGGAAGAAGTGGGGAGCAAGAGAGAGAGAGTTGAACTTACATTAGGAAATAAAGAATTAATTATCCTGAAATCTCCTGGATATAGAGAAAAGACCGAGCTGTCTCAGTTCTTGCCTGGTAAGAGAAACTTAATTAAAAATTTCAAAACTGCTGAAGTGCTATTTTATTGGCATAGTAGCTTTTGAATGTTAACAGCCACTTCTGAATTTTAAACACAGTGACTTTGTCCCTAGTCATGAAACTCTGGAAAAAGGGAAACATTTTTGAAAGTTCAAACAAGAAAAGACCAGGGAGAATGGGGTCTAAAATTTTGATAGTGGGGATCTCATAATGATTTAATCTTACCAGCCAACCTTGACCAATTGGTCATGACTACTTACAGTACCATGCAGAGAAGAAGTCCAACACCCTGTCTGAGTGTGGTGGACATGAGATGTGCCACTCAGATCTTCAGGGAAGGATTTGTCGCCCCATCTGCTGAGAGAGCAGTCAGCAGACACTTCCCAGCTTTTAGCTCCTTCAGGGTCTGCCTCACCTGCAGAGAACCACCTCAATCAAGGTCATGCCCTTCCTAAAGCAGCCTACATCTAATAAAAATTTTGGTGAGGATATCAAAGTCCCATTATTTTTGGCTTATAGAACAACTCTGATGGTTGTAAGCTCCAGAGCCTGCTGAGATGTTGTCTGAGGCTTTGTCAGGTCTATATCACAGTTCCACCCCATTCAGTTTCCTCCCCCTCCCTTCCACAGTGTTGATCCTTAAACAATATCCTATACTCACACTCCATCTCAGTGCCTGCTTCCAGAGAACCCAACGTGCAACATTTGGTCAAAGAAAAGAGTGTTGCAATTAATTTGTGATGTCTATCATGGGAAAGGACAAGCATGCTTTTCCTAGGATTTTACTATTCCTATTAAGGAGAAAACATATCCCCTCAAGCCTTGAACTGTGAACACAGAATAATCAGTCACTTTCTTGCACTGACAATTAACATCAAAAGAAATATTGGAATCTTATGGGGAAAACACCAGAAAGAATTGATTGTTTGTTCATCACTTATTGATATTAGCTCTATACTAGATAGAGTCTTGCAGTTTATACAAACAATTAAGACATTCAACTGTGAAAATCATAACAAATTTTGCATAACATTGCGAAGAATGGGAATCCCAGAACACTTAATTGTACTCATGAGGAACCTGTACATAGAACAAGAGGCAGGCATTCAAACAGAGCAAGGGAATACTGCAGGGTTTTAAAATCAGGAAAGGTATGTATCAGGGTTGTATCCTTTCACCATACTTATTCAATCTATATGCTGAGCAAATAATCCAAGAAACTGGACTATATGAAAAAGAACATTCCATCAGAATTGAAGAAAGTCTCCTTAACAACTTGTGTCATGCAGATGATACAACCTTGCTTGCTGAAAGTGAAGAGGGCTTGAAGTACCCACTGATGAAGATCAAAGACTACAGCCTTCCATACAGATTACACCTCAACGTCAAGAAAACAAAAATCCTCACAACTGGACTAATAAGCAACATCATGATAAGCAGACAAAAGATTGAAATTGTCAAGGATTTCATTTTACTTGGATCCACAATCAACACTCATAGAAGCAGCAGTCAAGAAATCAAATGATGTATTGCATTGGGCAAATCTGCTGCAAAAGACCTCTTTAAAGTGTTCAAAAGCGAAGATGTCACTTGAGGACTAAGGTGCTCCTGACTCAAACCATGATATTTTCAGTTGCCTCATGTGCATGTGAAAGCATATGAGGACAATGAATAAGGAAGACCTAAGGAGAATTAATGCCTTTGAATTATGGTGCTGTCAAAGAATGTTAAATTTACCACGGACTGCCAGAAGAATGAGCAAAACTGTCTTGGAAGAAGTACAGCCAGAATGCTCATCAGAAGCGAGGATGGTGAGACTTCTTCTCAAGTACTCTGGACATATTATCAGGAGGAACCAGTTTCTGGAGAAAGATATCATGCTTGGTAGATGGTCAGCGAAAAAGAAGAAGACCTTTAAGGAGATGGATTGACACAGTGGCTGTAACATTGGGCTCAAACACAGCAACAACTGTGAGGATGGTGCAGGACCAGGCAGTGTTTCATACTGTTGTACATAGGATCACTAGGAATTGGAACCTACTTGAAGCCACCTAACAGCAACAATATTTTCAAAAGTTGCTGTTGAGTTGATTCTGACTCATGCCAATCTCGTGTATGTATGTCAGAGTAGAACTGTGCTCCATAGGGTTTTCAATAGCTGATTTCTCAGGAGTTGATCAGAACTTCCTTCTGAAGCGCCTCTAGGTGGACACAAATCTGTAGTCTTTGGGTTAGCAGCCGACTGCTAACTGTTGTGCCTCTAGAACTCCTTTAAGATACTTCATAAACCAAGCAAAAACCAAACTCGCTGCCATCAAGTCAATTCTAACTCATAGCAACCCTATAAGACAGAGTAGAGCTGCCCCATAGAGTTTCCAGGGAGCAACTGGTAGATTCGAACTGCTAACCTTTTGCTTAGCAGCCGAGGTCTTAACCACTGGGCCACCAGGGCTCCATTTATACATTAAAAAAACCAAACTAAACAAAAAAAAAACCCATTGCCATTGAGTTGACTCCAACTCCTAGAGACCCAATAGGACAGAGTAAAATTGCCTCATCATAGGGTTTCCAAGGAGTACCTGGTGGATTTGAACTGCTGACCTTTTGGTTAGCAGCCAAACTCTTAACCACTACACCACTAGGCTTTCCCCATACTACATAGGACTCCTTAAAAACATAGAGAATAATTTTGCTGAGAGAAGTTGGGTAAAAGAAATAACAAGTATTTCTTGTCATAGAAAGCACATGGAAGGGCTGGTCAGGTAGGGAGAGTGGAATGAACCATGCAGTGCTTGGGGAATGGCAGGTAGCTTAGCATGATGAGTGTAGGAGGAACAAAGCTCAAAGAAAGGATCAGGTGGGGTGGCAGAATATAAGACTAAAACATCTGGTTAATGCCATTTGGGGAAGGTATTTTTTACCTTGCTCAGGAATTTGGACCTTATCCAGTAGCCAGTGTGAATCTTTGGAAGGTGTAACAGCACTTCTGGGGTGTGTGTGTGTGTGTGTGTGTGTGTGGTGAATGTCTTGGACAGATGTTAGGCTTTTCTTGTGTTGTTTTGGATTCTGATGTTGTTCTTTCAAATCCTTGAATCAGGCCACACCTCTGTGGGACCTTTATCCTGTAAAGAGGGTGACCTTCCAGGTGCCCATAATTTAGGAAAGGCAGACCTGAAAACAATTGAAGAAGGAATTTCTGTTTTTCCCTGGGTCTCTCTTGGTCTTGAATCTGAATTTTAATTGAAGCTTGATACGCTTGAGCCTACTGCAGAGTCCTGGGGTATTAGGCAGGGCAGAAAGAAGGCCTCTGACCTTTAGACGCAGGCTGGGAAGCAGGAGAGGGAACCACAGTGAGTCAAAAATGAGTAGAAGATGACTGGCGAATCAGATTTTGAATTAATTTCTTTAATGTTATTGCTGAGCTTTAGGGAAATTGTGTAACAGTATGTGCCTGGACTGGACTAGAGGTACCTCCCTCGTGTGCCAGCAAGTGGAATTAGGAAACACCCTGTTGGAAGTCCTCCAACTACTCTGAACAGGCTGTCTCTTTAACTATAATAGGATGCTCAGGGACACAAACAGATGTCCATCCACATTCCCTGATTTGCCTGGGTCTCAGGAGCCCCATAACAAAGTCTATAAACTCATCCACAATTAGAGTTCATTACAGACACAGCTGATAGACCCAGGGCGGGAGTGAGAGTTCAGGGCGGTAGGAGGGAGAGGGGATAGCTAATGGACTGAGGGAGGAGTAGTCTCTCAGGAAGCATGAACGCAGGAAGAATCAACAGGATCCTTGGCAGAAACAACTCACATGTGTAAGCATGAGGTAGACTTAACAGTAAGGCTAAATGTAGCAAAAGAGCAGTAGCTCTCCAGTGGTACAGCAAGAAGTTGTGCTAGAATCTCTTCCCCCAGCAATGCCCCCCTAGAGGCATGTATGATCCCTGGGAAGGAGAAGGCTAGCTGGTAAGACTGATAGGATCATCACACTAGGAGCCCAAGAAATTCTGTCATAAAACCTCATCAAAAAGAGTTGTACTGGAGAAGAGGTAAGTATTTTCCCCAGTTAGAGAGACAAGTGTGGTCCAGA
The DNA here is from genome assembly GCA_030035585.1 of Dugong dugon. Lineage (NCBI taxonomy): Eukaryota > Metazoa > Chordata > Mammalia > Sirenia > Dugongidae > Dugong > Dugong dugon. The sequence continues at coordinate 101,006,082 of CM057462.1, forward strand.
GATATGGAGGCAGGGGATGATGGAACTTCACTGGTGTCATCAGAGAGGTGACCAAATTCTCATCTATGTTAGACACATGACAGTAGAGAGTGGGTAAATGTAGGTGGTAGAATTAGTAGAATATTGTAGCATGAGTGTGGGGGCAAGAAAGGAAGAGGATTTAAACAAGTTTCTCTGGCTACTTAGGTTGACAACGACATGACTATTAAGTGAGGGATGTAAGAAAAATGACCAGAATGAAGGAAAATGGGAAAAATAATAAATTTTCTTTAGGTAAAGTTTTCATATGTTAGACTGTATTGCTTGATTCTCTGGTATAGTATTTAGGTGGAAAAAAACACCAGGCAATTGGGTAAAATGGATATGGAACGCTTAAGGGAGGTGGCAGATGACACACTAATATTGGAGAAGATTTAGAATAAAAGCCTAGAAAAAAAACATATTTTAGAAATGGTTAGAGGTAGTGGGCTTAGAAAAGGATGCAGAGAGCACATGGCAAAAAATATGAGGAAAAGGAGGAGATTCAGGAATGAGTATTGTGTGGAAGCTTGAAGGATTACTGAGATCCCAGGGATACATAGCATATCAGAAAGAAGATTAGGCCTAAAACTACTGACTTGTGATCACATAGCTGGGGAAAGTCCCTAAGGGCATTAGGGGTATCACACGTGAAGATATTCACCTTGTAGCCATGTGGTCTAATGTGTTATACCATAGATAAAAGATGCTAAAAGTCTGTTCTAAGGGACATGGGCCAAAGAGAAAGTCCAACCCTAAGAAGCAAACGAAATTATTAACAAAGGGACGGGGTAAAATTAGTGCAACTAGCTGGCTATCCCATTCTCTTCCCTTGTCCATTCTCTACATGTGTCTCACAACCATGCCCAAGGGAGCTACATCAGAATCTTGAGGGAGTAGGTGTGACAATGGGTAGGTATGTGTAGTCTGATAAAATACTTACCAGGAGATTTTAATATGAATCACTGATCGTTAAGGTTGTGTGTCAACTTGGCTGGGCCATAATTCTCAGTGATTTGGCAGTTACAATGTAGTTTGGCAGTCATATAATAATATGATCACATGATGAAATTTGATATAATGTGATCACCTCCATGATGGGATCTGCTATGAGTAACCAATCAGTTGAAAGGCAGTTTCCTTGGGAGTGTGGCCTGGATAGAATGTAAGTGAACTTCCTGGCAAGACTTGTGGGCTTTTGCTTGCTCTTGATCCTGCAGCTGGCTCCTGTTTGTCTGACCTCTGTTTCTTGGGACTTGAGCTAGCAGCTTACTTGCCATCTTGCCTGTTGATCTTGAGATTCACAGATCTTTGCAGCCTGTGAGCAATAGCCCTGCTGTCGATCTGCTGATCTTGGTTTTGCCAACCCCTGCAGCTATGTAAATAAGGAGAAGCCTCTATCCTGACCCACAGACTTGGGACATTCCAGCCTGTACAATCGCGTGAGCCATTTCCTTGATATAAATCTTTCTATATATATTTAGATGCTCTACTGGTTTTGCATCTATAGAGAACTCAGCCTAAGACAACCCCCATGGTTGAGAAATCTCTACTTTAGACTATGAATCCGTTCCTGAAGTTCCAAGTTTAAGAAGTTTTATAACAGTTGGAGAACCCAAGTGACTATCCAGTGAAGATTTTAGCAGCTAAGCAGGAACTCCTTTTAAATACCTATCAGTTTCCAATTATTTAGTAATGCTGGACAGGCTGCTTTTCCAATTTTTTTTTCTTTGATTCCGATGTACTCCCAGTTGAAGAGGAGAATCAATCACCCCCTTTGTTGCCTTTTCCAGGCCCTGCCTTGAATGTGCCATGCTTTAAGGGAATGCTTGGGAGTTGCAAATCATGCCTGTGATCTTGCCACCACCAACCCCATCCTCCACCCCATGCTTCCTCTTCTGTCTTCCAGAAACTTTGGTTGCTCCACAAAAATACCACAACTGGGTGTAGCACTGAAGAAACACATTTTGCCTCTCTCCAAAGAAGGGATGCATGTTTCATTTTTCCTTAGAATTTAGGAAAGAAACTAATGACATATTTTCTTGTTTTCTCATGCATAGGATAATGAGGAAATCAACGATTTACTGAAGAAGAATATGCAAATATTTGCTGTTTCTAGTATGGAAACTAAGTTAAAGCAGCATAGGCAGTTTTGGCTCTTACGGTAGTAGTTTCTGAATCAGACGTGTGTCTATAGAAAATAGCATCTATGGCAAGCACTGAAATTGCACCCCTGTCGAAACAACTGATACCCATCTTTTAGATAACTTTATATAATGTCAGTGCAAAAATACAAGTCAAGCTCGTTAATCTATACTTAACACACTATGGCACCACGTGAAAATTTCCTCATTACAACTGCACCTTTCTTGCTTTCACTAATGGAAATTGGTTTATGATGTGCTCAAAATCATTTTTTTTCAGTTTGTGTCATAGTGGTTAAGAGTTTGGCTGCTGACCAAAAGGTTGACAGTTCGAATCCACCAGCGGCTCCTTGGAAACTCTATGGGGCAGTTTTACTCTGTCCTATAGGGTCACTATGAGTTGGAATCGACTGAACGGCAACTCAGCAGAGCAAGATCACAGTCTGCCTTGACCCATAGAGGCTCTCAAATACGAAAGTATTAGTTTTAACTTGCTGAATGATGTCTCACAGCTGGTGATGGAAACTGTGATGGTTAATAGAAACTGCTCAGTGACACTTCCCCTCCTCTCTCCTCCTCCCTCCCCTCTGCCGTACCTTAGATAGGCCTCTGTTCTGAATAGCATTCTCTTTTCTTGTGAATGTTAATTGTTTATGCTTGGTCTGGTTTTCAAACTTCACCAAAGCAGAATTTATTAACATTTTCCCCTTTTTTTATTAGGGCTTTGTTTTCAAACACAAATGAGACATCTGAATATATTAATAACTAAAAATTTAAGTGTTATTATTAGCATAAACTAAGCAAAAGTGAAACTGTTTTTATAAAAGATGCTACTTAAACATGCAAAAGAGCTGCCTGATAAAAATCAACCAAAATAAGTCCAGAAGTGTTTCTTCTTCTTCGGAAAAAATAATGTAATTGGTTATTGCAAAGCCAGAATAGAACATAATAGCTACCCTTTAAATAGTTGATAAATGTTCAGTGAGCTTCTCTATAGTGTTTTGAAAAAAAGTGACTAGTAAGTAAAGAAGAAGACCTACTACTTTAAACAAATTGAATTAGGTAAGATGCTCTCTCATTTATATTCAGGAAAAAAGAAAAAAACAAAACAAACAAATCTCATCCTAAAATGAAAAGCTACTCACATTACAAAATAATTTAAATTAAAATGTTAAACTGAATTCAGTATTTGCAAAGATTTTATGCTTCAGGTAAGTTTTTTCTTTCCCAGAGATAACGTATTTTTAATATTCAATTCATTAACTTGAAAGCACAATGAAATGAATTCTTGGAAATTCTCTGGTCTAATTTTTTATAACATTAAAAGGCACAACACTCAGTGTAAGTAGCTTTCCGAATACTTCCTTTAATTCATTCTTTTTTTTCCTACAAATACGTACTGAGAACCCACAATGTTCTAGGCACTATGTTTTAAACCTTTAGGAAAACGAAACAAAACACACACACAGTTTGATTTTGCTTTATGAAGAGTTAAGAGTGAAGACATTTTTCCTCTCATAATCAAGCAAGGAGGATATAACTTCCTTTGATTTTTCATGCTGAAAAAATTTTTTTTGCATAAACATATTTTCACTTTTGACAAAATAAAATAGGTTTAATTCTCACCAATGATAACAAATCTAAAGGCAGCTTTTTAAGCTCTTGTCTTAAGTTTGATTATCATTTGCTTTGCCTCGCAGGGTGTTCAGCTCTAAAAGGGAATATACTTATCTTCATTACCTCTCACTGAGCCTTACACTATTCCTACCGTTCTCCTTTCTAGGACCTTTGCAAGAACTCTTGTCTGGTTAAATATAAGCAAACAATCTTAATGGCAAACAAACCCAGAGTCTAGTTAAATATGTTGATTTTTTTCTAGTCTATTTGTTAGAAGTTGAAATCAGGGCAGAAATCACATTAACCGTGGCCTTCTTGGGCCACTGGAGGCCACCAAAGGTTTATTTCAATTTTCTTTAACTCAGAAAAAAATAAATTTAATGAACACATTCAGAAGACGAGTCAACTAAACAAACAAAAAAATGAACCAAACAATTTAAAGGAAGCTCCACCTGAAGAAGGCATCGTAGTTGATGAGCACTATGGGCCAACTGGACCAATAAGCAACATCATGATAAATGGAGAAAATATTGAAGTTCCCCAGGATTTCACTTGGATCCACAATCAACACCCATGGAAGCAGCAATCAAGAAATGAAACAATGTATTGCATTGGGCAAATCTGCTGTAAAAGATGTCTTTAAAGCGTTGAAAAGCAAAGATATCACTTTGAGGACTAAGATGGGCCCGACCCAAGCCATGGTATTTTCACTTGCCTCAGATGCATGTGAAAGCTGGACAATGCATAAGGAAGACTGAAGAAAAATTGATGCCTTTGAATTATGGTGTTGATGAAGAATACTGAATATATCATGGACTGCCAGAAGGAGCACTGGTGGTGCAGTGGTGAAGTGCTTAGCTGTGAACCTAAAGGTGGGCAGTTCAAACCCACCAGCTGCTCCTTGGCAACCCTATGGGGTAGTTCTAGTATGTCCTACAGGGTCACTATGAGTCAGAATCAACTCAATGGCAATGAGTTTGGTTTTGGCCAGGAGAATGAACAGATGTGAGTTGGAAGAAGTACAACCAGAATTCATCTTAGAAGCAAGAACAGCAAGACTTCATCTCATGTGCTTTGGACATGTTATCAGGAGGGACCAGTCCCTGGAGAAGGACATCATGCTTGGTAAAGTAGAGGGTCAGCAAAAGAGAGGAAGACCCTCAATGAGATGGACTAACACAGTGGCTGCAATGATGGCTGCAAGCATAGCAACGATAGTGAGGATGGTGCACTGTTTCATTCTGTTGTACATAGGGTCGCTATGAGTCCAAATCAACTTGATGACACCTAACTACAACAACAATGAGCTTGCAGAGGGGATGGGTTGGAGAAGATAGAAATTTCTTTCTTGTAATCAGCTTTTGCAGATCAGTAGTGAGAAAGGAGCCCCGGCAGCACAATGGTTAAGTCCTTGTCTGCTAACCAAAAGGTTGGCAGTTGTTACCCATCAGCTGCTCTGCAGGAGAAACATGTGACAGTCAGCTACCATCAAGATTACAGTCTTGGAAACCCTATGGGAGAGTTCTACCCTGTCCTGTGGAGTTGCTGTGAGTCAGAATTGACTCGACGGCAACAGGTTTTTCTTTCTTTTTTTTTTGATTTAGTGAGAGTGTGTTGATAGTTCCTTAACAGATCTGCAACTGAATAAAATTGAAATTACATATGAATGGGGATATGTGGTGGTGTGTATTTCCAGAGATTTTTGTACAGAACTCATGACATTGATTTCCTCACATCCATCTCTCTCCCTCTGCCCTCTTCCCTCCCTCCCTCTGCCCTCCCTTCCCTCCCTCCCTCTGCCCTCCCTTCCCTCCCTCCCTCTGCCCTCCCTTCCCTCCCTCCCTCTGCCCTCCCTTCCCTCCCTCCCTCTGCCCTCCCTTCCCTCCCTCCCTCTGCCCTCCCTTCCCTCCCTCCCTCTGCCCTCCCTTCCCTCCCTTCCTCTGCCCTCCCTTCCCTCTCTCCCTCTGCCCTCCTTTTCTTTCTTCCTTGCCTCCCTCCCTCCTTCTTCTTCCTTCCTTTCTTCCTTCTTCAGCTCTGTCCTTCTTCTCATTTATTGATACAACAATGTATTCCTGCTTTATGACTGAAAAACTTCTCTGCCCTGGTCTCTTCAGGGCTTAGACTAGATGTTAATAAACTTGTCCTCAAAGAAGTCAAAGAGGTGAGCTTAGTGGCTAATAGCATGAGGTTTTGAGTCAAATGGACCTAGGTTCAAGTCTTAATTCTATCACTTGCTATTTTTTTCTTATCCTCTCTAAATCTCTGTTCCCTCCTCTGTAAAATAGAGATAATAGTATTTACCTCATAGGTTTGTTGTGAGGATTAAATGTTAAAAAGCAGCACTAAACATCTTATGACTTAGATAAATGTAATTAAAATATCTCAAATACAGAGTTATGATACAGTACACAACAGTACTTGAAAAAGTGCCCTAGAAATAAATGCTGGACATATGCATAAAGGGTTCTTCTGCCATTTACTATTTGTAGATGTCAGGGTATATGACTTACACATCCTTGTATTCCCAGTGTTGAGCACCGTTTTCATTCAGTAGTTGCTCAATGAATGAGTGAATGAATGAAGGATCTAGAATGGCAAATAAGTTTTGCATTTTATACCAAATCTGATTAATTGGTAGAGTTTAGGAAGAATTATTAGGATACGTATGTGCCTAGGTGGAAAGAATTCACCATCAATCCACCATGTCTGTGTAGCCAGGGCACGGAAACAGAGAGTGGCAGCATGAGTACTGTTGATGTGTTATTGGAGGCCTTGGCCCCTGATCTAGAAAAAGGAAGAATTCAGCAGTTGGAAGCAAAGAGATGGTATTTCATTCTGGGTCCACATGCTTTTTAATTAGAAGAGAGAAGTAATCTTGGCACATTCACCTTGTGAGAAATGAACTCAGAGAAAGCTGTACAGTCACACTATAAAATCCAGTTATGTAAAGCATTCACACTACTGCTCTCCTCTCATTATTTCTTTTAGGCTCAGAGAAACAGATATTTTTTCCACTTTAACACCACCTGTTATTTCTTAGCTCTCATTTCATTCAGATACTGGAAGGGTCTTGCATTAGTTTGATATTTGGCAGGTCCTATAAAAAAGGGAGGAGTCCCTGGGTGGTGCAAATGGTTAAGCGCTCAACTACTAGTCTAAAGATTGACAACTCCAACCTATCCAGAGACACTTTAGAAGATAGTCCTGGCAATCTGCTTCAGAAAGATCACAGCCTTGAAAACCCTATGGAGCAGTTCTACTCTGCACTCCTCAGGTCACCATGAGTCAGAATTGACTTGATGGCAAACAACAACAACATGGAAAAGGAACACAGAACAAGAATTGATGCACTTAAACTATAGTGTTGGTGAAGAATATTGACTATACCATGGACTGCCAGAAGAAAAAATAGATCAGTCTTAGAAGAAATATAACCAGAACACTCCTTAGAAGCACGGATGGTGAGACTTCAACTTGCTTACTTTGGATACATCATCAGAAGAGAACAATCGCTACAAAAGGATATCATGGTTGTTAAAGGGTCAGCGAAAACTAGGGAAACCTTCAATAAGATAGACTGACACAATAGTCACAACCATAGACTCAAACGTATCAACAATTTTGAAGATGGCACAGGACCAGGCAACATTTTGTTCTGTTATAAGTAAGTTTGCTGTGAGCTGGAGCCAACTGGATGATGGCAACTAACAACAACTCTATTAACCTAGATGGGAATTACCAGTAGAGATTCTAGAAAGTAAAAATGCAAAGACTGTATCACAGAAACTTTGATTCACAGTTCTGGTATGTTTGTATTTCTATAAAACCACAAGTGATTCTGAGGATTGCTTTGGTTGAGAACTATTACTATAACCCAACCTATTGCCTTTGAGTCAATTCCGACTCATAGCGACCCTATAGGACAGAGTAGATCTGCCCGATAGTGTTTCCAAGGAACAGCTGGTGGATTTGAATTGCCGACCTTTTAGTTAGCAGCCTGAGCTCTTAACCACTGCACAACCAGGGCTCCATTGTTGTTGTTGTTGTTAGTTGCCCTCGAGTCAGTTCCAACTCATAGCGACACTATGTACAACAGAACGAAACATTGCCCGATCCTGCACCATCCTCACAATCATTGTTACTAACTTCTTATTGACTTCTTTAAAATTATGGTTTCAGATATCTTATTCATTGATCCTTAGTTTTATCATCTTTAAAATAATTATAACATTATGAAGTTATTGTGAGAATCAGATAAAATGTTTAGTATCTGGCTCTTGGTAGGTGCTCAGTAAATACTAATTATTAATATTTGTATCACTAAAGAGATGTTGTAAGAAAGATATCATTCGAAGTCTGAACAGGCTTGAGGCATTTGGAAAAATACAATATTATTATTCATATAGACAGTCTTTGAAATTTGTAAAATTTGTAAAATGTAAGTTTACCCAGAATGATCAGGGAATTAGATATTCTAATTAACTGACTTCCTTGGGCTAGCTAGAAGATAAATTTTAATTTAATTCTCATTGCTGAAAATACTCCCAAAATCTAATAGACTTTTCTGCCTTAAAAAATCTAGTATAGTGAACATAATTGAATCAATTTTGATAATTCCGGTTATATCATCCACAATGTTATCATTTAGAACCAAAAATTTTCATTATACAGCAATATAAGCATACTTATTGAGGAAGACTGAGATGAGGTAATCAGATACTCAGGACCTATCTGAGAAGTTGTTTTAATTCCCGGTCTTAGTCACCTTGAGGAGAAGCTTTTGTATTTTTGTTAAAGGGGAAAGGATTTGGAGTGGCAAAATGGCCCACAGATTCTTCTCCCCCAAATACAAAACATTTGAGAAGCATTGTGCTAGAACATGCCATTGTCCTGGTCTAATAGATTATTGGCTGTCACCTTCTTGAATCTTTGAGGTCTTTTAGTAATCTTTTGAAAATACTAATTAAATGCTTGGGGTTTATCAATATTATTACGATTACATATTCTCATAATTCTTATAATTCAAGGTGGTTTGGCTGATAATGAATTCAATGAAACATATTTTCTCAAAACAAACTAGATGCAACATGTAAATATTATTCAAATAGATTTTAATCGTTTTTTCCCCCCTAATCCAACTGTTGACAAATGATTCTGCCTTTCCCATTAAACCAGAAAGAATGAGCCAGATATTAGATATTACCCCACAGATGATACAGTTTGGAGAGTGTGCTGCCCTATTGCTGAAGTCTGCAATGTTAGGCACTTCCATACTGCTTTCAGGCAGTACCGTCCCTGGGTGTATTTCCTGGGAAAGCCAGCTTGTCTCTTGCCCTCTTTCTGGGTTGTGTCGCTTTTTCACTCCAGAGTCCTCTTTGAGGCTGCAACCTACCTTATTATCTATTGTCTAAGCTTCACTTGCATTCCCTGCCCTCTTTCTGGGTAATTCCACTATGACTTGCTACTATGGCTCTGTCTTGCTTTTTCAAAATAATACCTACATCTCACCTTCCCATGTCAGATATCTCATAGTTTTGGACTTCTGGAGGAACTGAAGTGAATCAGCAACATTCTTCTGTGGACTTAGTTTCTCATTATTGGAACTATTGAGTCATTTTGCTCTTCTTTTTGCTTAATCCAGTCCTGTTTGCTTACCACTAACTCATCATTCCCCTCTGCCTACTCTCCCTTTGCTTTTGACTACAATGCTCTATGACAATTGCTCTGTGATAAAACGAAAAACTAAAACCATTGCCAACAAGTAGAGTCCAACTTATGGCGACCCCAAGTGTTAGAGAGTAAAACCGAGTTTCATGGGATTTTCTCAGCTATAATCCTTATGGAAACAGATCACCAGGCCTTTCTTCTGTGGTGCCACTGGGTGGGTTGGAACTGCCAACCTTTCAGTTAGTACTCCTGCGCATATCCTTTGTGCCAACAAAAGACATTTTGCTCTATGATAGGGGTCCAGAATCCTGTGCTGGAAACTAACTCTGATGGTTTTGATAAGCAAATTTTTTAATGTTTTGATCAGTGTCTCTTTAGGGCACTCACTTTGATATTTTTAATTCTTTCAGTCTGTTTAGTTTCTACATTATGCTCATTTTCCCATGCCTCCAAATTTTCACTGTGGGTATTTCTAAGCATAACTTCATCTCTTCAATCAACAATCTTCCCTCTCAACCACCTTCCTGCTCCAGATTCAAGTGTCTCATCAATAAAACGGACATTTTGAGGAGTTCCGGCAAAATGGTGCTCTAGGAAGAAGAATCACGCCGTCCCTCCACAGCAAAGATCCGAAAAACTAAGGTGAATACAGAATACAACAATCCTGAAACCCTAAAACATCAGATTAAGAGATAAAGAACTCAGCCAAGCACCAAATGGAGTGAGAAAACTGACAGAGAACGGACGAGGAGAGATTCATGCAGAGGTCCCCCACCGGCTAACGCAGCATGGACCCGCCATCTTGGACTCCTATCGGAGACCAGCAAACAGGGGGTATGAGAAAGCAGCCTCACGGAGCTTCCAGTGGGAGACAAAACAACCGGTAATTGGCGATATATGCTTTCCCACCCCCCACCCTTCTTCACCCCGACTCAGCCTCCTCTGCTTCCCGCGGCCACAGTCTCTTGACTGGGAAACAGCGGCTACTTGGATTCCACACACCTGAACGGCTGGCTCTTGAGTGCCATTTGTTGGCTGCTGGTGTTGCTTTTTTTCTGCTCCTTTTTATTTCTTCCTTGCCTCTCCCCACCTCCCCCTCCTTTCACTCGAGTACCTCGCTCCATGCGCCATCTTTGCTTCTTCCTGAGGGGCTGCAGAGCTCCGGTAATTTGTGATATACGCTTTCCCACTCTCTACCCTTCTTCACCCACACTCGGCCCCCTCTGCTTCCCACGGACACAGTCTCTTGTCCAGAAACACCAGCCTGCACTAGCTGGCTCTCTGAGTGCCATTTGTTGGCTGCTAGTGTTGCTTGCTAGTGTTGCATTTTTTTTTTTCCTGCTTCTTTTGATTTCTTACTTGCCTCTCGCCACCTCCCCATCCCTTCACTCAAGTACCTGGCTCTGTGCATCATCTTTGCTTCTTCGTGAGGGGCTGCAGAGCTCCTTTCGAGTGTGGAGCTACTTCCTGGTTTGGGCTGCCATGCTGGTGGGATCCCGGGGCTTTTGTTCATTTGTTTGTTTTGAATTGTTTGTTTGTTTTCTTTTCCTTTTCTTGAGCTGGGTGCCCTTTCTGGCCAGGCTGAGCTGCATGGCAGGGAGACTCCCCTTCGGCTTCCACAGATGTGCAGAGGGATCCCTGAGCACATTTCTTTTTACGTTGGTTTTTTTTTTTTTCTGTTTCTTTGGGGGCCTTTCTTGTTTTTTTTTTTTTCTTTTTTCTTTGTTTTTTTTTCTTTTTCCTATTTTCCCCTTTTTGTCTTTTTTCATTGCTCAGTTTCTCCTCTCTATATCTTCCTTCTCTTTCTGTTCCCTGAATACCTGGCATTGTATAACTCTACACCTTCTAGCCAGGCTGTACTGCAATACCTGAGAGCAACTTCCCCAGACCTCACAGCGGCACTGGTGGAATCCCTGGGAACTTTGTGGTTCTTTAACCTTTCTGATTATTATTTATTCATTCTTTTCTTTTCTTCCGCCTTCCCTTTCTGTTTTTCTCCATTTCATAGTCTCTCATCACTTCGCTCCAATGGCAAGCTCCCCTAGCATTCTTTTTTGTTTGTATGTTTTTGGCTCCTGTTCGTCTCTCCTCTCTCCCATATCAATCTTAACTCCACACATAACAATCTCCCCACTGCATCCTGCCTACCTGCACCGTGCACTTTACATCACACCACCAAGCAGCACAGGCACGGCCTACTGGAACCTGCACTGCACTGATTACTGACCGACTCTGGTGGCTGTAATAAGTGCCACAAACAACCCCATCCCAGTTACTCCTCTTCAGCTAGACCTGCCCTGCCATACCATATCTGAGAGACTGACCCTGCTAGTTGAAGAAGGAGGTGAAAAGTATAGTGCCCACAGATGAGCAAACAAAGAACACACCGTCTGCCAGCTCAGACTTAGTCAAATTTTTTTTTCAAAGGACAAAACAAACAAATCTATAATCAATAAATGAGAAAAATATAACTACTGACTGCCCCGAAGACAGCAGACAATAACAAAACATTTACAAAAACAGGACACGATGGTTCCAGTAGGCGTCCAAAACAAAACACCAGATGACTCTACTCTGGAAGAAAATGCACTAGAACTACCTGATAGGGAATTCAAATCTCTAATACTCAGAATTCTCCGAGAACTGAGGCAAAAAGCTGACAAACATGAGGAAAAAATAGACAAATTCATGGAAAATATGGAAAAATCAGAAGAATTCAGGAAAATAATGCAGGAACAAAATGCCAAAATAAATTCACAACTAGAAATTATACAAAGACAACAATTAGAAATCCAAAAGATAAACAACAAGATTTCATAAATGGACGATGTGATAGAAAGGCTGAGAAGCAGATTTGAAATGGTGGAAGACAGGATCAGTGGCATTGAAGACAAACACTTGGATACAACTCTGATTCAGTAAAACTCAGAAAAAAGAACAAAGAAAAATGAAGAGACCCTGAGAGTTATGTGGGACACAATCAAAAGCAAAAATCTGCGAGTGATTGGAATTCCAAAACGGGGAGAAAACAGAAAACACAGAGAGGATCATTGAGGAACTGCTGACAGAAAACTTCCCCAATATCATGAAAGGTGAAAAGCTGGCCATCCAAGAAGCTCAACGAACCCCATATAGAAGAGACCCCAAAAGAAAATCACCAAGGCATATCATAATCACACTCGCCAAAACCAAAGACAAAGAATCCTGAGAGCAGCTCGTGAGAAGCAAGAAGTCACATACAGAGGAGAAACAATAAGACTAACCTCAGATTATTTGGCAGAAACCATGCAGGCAAGAAGGCAATGGGATGACATATATAAAATCTTGAAAGAAAAAAATTGCCAGCCAAGAATAATATATCCTGCAAAACTCTCATTCAGATTTGATTGTGAAATTAGGTCATTTCCAGATAAACAGAAATTAAGGGAATACGTAAAAGTCAAACCAAACTTACAAGAATTATTAAAGTGAGTTCTTCGATCTGAGGACAAACAGCTTCAGCTCACAGGCAGAACATAGGACGCAGGATTGTACCAGCCAGATACAAATCTAGGAAATGAATTCTCGAGGACTATCCAAAACCAAAAGAGATACAACAGGGAATCAGAGCAGTTAATCAGTAAATGACAACAATATCAAAATGATAAAAGAGGGAATAAACGCCATAGGTATAGAACCTTCTAATGGAAAGGAAGGCAAGGTGATACCAAGTAACGGCAAACTGCTTCAAACTTAGAAAGATAAGGGTAAAATTTGTGGTAGCCACAAAGAAAGTTAACAAACATACTCATAAAAAAAAAGAGGAAAAACAAAGTCTCTGCAAAAATAAAACCTACAAGAACAAAAGAAATGAAAAAAAAATCCACAAACAAAAGTAACTCAGCTCAAGAGAGTTAGAAGAACAAAGAAAACGTCAGCACCACAAAAAAAAAGCACTAAAGAATGACAGCAACCAACTCATATCTATCAATAATTACACTGAATGTAAATGGACTCAGTGCAACCATAAAGAGATGGAGAGTGACAGAATGGATAAGAAAACAGGATCCATCAATATGCTGTCTACAGGAGACACACCTTAGAAACAAAGATGTGAATTTATTAAGTCAAAGGTTGGAAAAAAATATATCATGCTAACAACTACCAAAAAAGAGCAGGAGTGGCAATTCTAATCTCAGATAAAATAAACTTTAAAACGAAATCTACCATAAAAGACAAAGAAGGACACTAGATAATGATTAAGGGGAGGATCCACCATGAAGACATAACCATAATAAACATCTACACACCCAATGACAGGGCTCCAAAATACATAAAACAAACTCTAACAACACTGAAAAGAGAAATGGACAGTTCCACAATAATAGTAGGAGACTTCAACACACCACTCTCAGTAAAGGACAGAACAACTAAGAAGAAACTCAGCAAAGACACAGAAGACCTAAAGGGCACAATCAGCCAACTTGACCCCATAGACATATATAGAACACTCCATCCAACCGCTGCAAAGTACACATTCTTTTCCAATGCACACGGAACATTCTCCAGAATAGGCCACATCTTAGGCCACAGAGCAATCCTCAACAAGATCCAAAACGTTGAGATAATTCAAGGTATCTTCTCTGACTGCAATGCCATCAAGGTAGAAATTAACAATAGAAAGGCCAAGGAAAAAAAATTAACTACATGGAAACTGAATAATACCCTGCTTATACATCAGTGGGTAATAGAAGAAATCAGAGATGGAATAAAAAAATTCCTAGAATCAAACAAGAATGAAAACACATCATACCAAAACCTTTGGGACACTGCAAAGGCAGTCCTCAGAGGACAATTTATAGCAATAGATGCACATATCAAAAAAGAAGAAAGGGACAAAATCAAAACATTAACTACAGAACTCAAACAAATAGAAAGAGAACAGCAAAAAAAAGGCCACAACCACCGGAAGAAAGGAAATAGTAAAGATCAGAGCAGAAATCAATGAAATAGAGAACAGAAAAACAATAGAAAGAATCAAGAAAACCAAAAGTTGGTTCTCTGAAAGAATCAACAAAGTCGACAAACCACTGGCCAGAGTGACAAAAGAAAAACAGGAGAGGACACAAATAACCCAAATAAGAAATGAAATGGGGGACATTACAACAGACCCAACTGAAATAAAAAGGATTATAACAGAATATTATGAAAAACTATACTCCAACAAATTTGAAAACCTAGAGGAAATGGATACATTTCTAGAAACACATGGCCTACCCAAACTACAACAAAGTGATGTTGAAAATCTGAACAGACCCATAACAAGAGAAGAGATTGAAAAGGTAATAAAAAAGTCCAAACCAAAAAAAGCCCTGGCCCAGATGGCTTCACTGGAGAATTCTACAAAACATTTACAGAAGCGCTTGTACCAGTACTACTCAATCTATTTCAGAGCATAGAAGAAGAAGCAACACTTCCAAATTCATTCTATGAAGCCAGCATAACGCTGATACCAAAACCAGGAAAAGACATCACAAAAGCAGAAAATTACAGACCAATATCTCTCATGAATATAGATGCAAAAATTCTCAACAAAATTCTAGCCAATAGAATTCAGCATCATATAAAAAAAACAAAACACCAGGTTCAAGTAGGATTCATACCAGGTATGCAAGGATGGTTCAACATTAGAAAATCAATCAACATAACCCACCACATAAATAAAAGGAAAGAAAAGAATCACATGATCATCTCAATTGATGCAGAAAAGGCATTTGACAAAGTCCAACACCCATTCCTGATAAAAACTCTCAATAAAATAGGTATAGAAGGGAAATTTCTCAGCATAATAAAGGGCATCTCTGCAAAACCAATGGCCAACATCATTCTTAATGGAGAGATGCTGAAAACATTCCCCTTGAAAACAGGAACAAGACAAGGATGCCCTTTATCACCACTCCTATTTAACATTGTGCTGGAAGTTCTAGCTAGAGCAATAAGGCAAGAAAAAGAAATCAAGGGCATCCAAATTGGTAATGAAGAAGTTAAACTGTCCCTGTTTGCAGATGATATGATACTATACACAGAAAACCCTAAAGACTCCATGAGAAATCTACTGGAACTATTAGAAAGATTCAGCAGAGTAGCAGGATACAAGATAAACATTCAAAAATCAGTTGGATTCCTATACACCAATAAGGAGAACGATGAAAAGGAAATCAGGAAAACAATACCATTTTCAATAGCCCCTAAAAAGATAAAATACTTAGGAATAAATCTGCCCAGGGATGTAAAAGACCTATACAAAGAAAACTACAAAACACTACTGCAAGAAACCCAATGGGATCTACATAAATGGAAAAACATACCATGCTCATGGATAGGCAGACTCAACATTGTGAAAATGACAATTCTACCCAAAGCAATTTACAAGTACAATGCAATCCCGATCCAAATACCAACGACATTCTTCAAAGAGATGAAAAAACTAATCATTAACTTTCTATGGAAAGGGAAGAAGCCCCGAATAAATAAAGCACTACTGAAGAAGAAGAATAAAGTTGGAAGACTCACACTACCTGACTTCAGAACTTACTATACAGCTACAGTAGTCAAAACAGCCTGGTACTGGTACAATGACAGGTACATTGACCAATGGAACAGAATTGAGAACCCAGATGTAAATACGTCCACCTACGGTCACCTGATCTTCGACAAGTTCCCAAAGTCCATCAAATGGGGAAAAGACAGTCTTTTGAACAAATGGTGCTGGCAAAACTGGATATCCATCTGCAAAAAAATGAAATAGGACCCATACCTCACGCTGTATACAAAAACTACTTCAAATGGATCAAAGACCTGAATATAAAGCCGAAAACTATGATGTTTTTAGAAGAAAAAATAGGACCAACACTTCAGGCCTTAATACATGGCATTAACAGGATACAAACCATAACCATCAACGCACAAACCCCAATAGATAAGCTAGATTCCTGGGATCTTCTAAAACTCAAACACCTATGCTCTTCAAAAGACTTCACCAAAAGAGTCAAAAGAGAACCTACAGACTGGGAAAAAATTTTTGGACAGTACAAGTCAGACAAAGGTCTAATCTCCATAATCTACAAGAAAATCCAACACCTCTACAGCAAAAAGACAAATAATCCTATTAAAAAATGGGCAAAGGTAATGAACAGACACTTCACCAAATAAGACATTTGAGTGGCCAACAGACCCATGAGGAAATGCTCGCGATCACTAGCCATTAGAGAAATGCAAATTAAAACCACAATGAGATACCATCTCACGCCGGCATTATTGGCACAAATCAAAAACAGTGGAAATAACAAATGTTGGAGGGGCTGCGGGGAGATCGGAACACTTATGCACTGCTGGTGGGAATGCAAAATGATACAACCATTTTGGAAAATGATATAGCGCTTCCTTAGAAAGCTAGAAATAGACATACCATTCGATCCAGCAATCCCGCTCCTAGGAATATATCCTAGAGAAATAAAGAGTCGTCACTCGAATAGACATATGCACACCTATGTTCATGGCAGCATTGTTCACAATTGCAAAACGATGGAAATAACCCAGATGCCCATCAACAGATGAATGGATAAACAAACTATGGCACATACACATAATGGAGTACTATGCAACGAGAAAGAACAACAATGAATCTGTGAAGCATCTCATAACATGGATGAACCTGGAGGAAATTATGCTGAGTGAAATAATTCAATCACAAAAGGACAAATATTGTATGAGACCTCTATTGTAAAAACCCATCAAAAAGTTCACACACAAAACGTAACAATCTTTGTTTGTTACCAGGGATGGGAGGGAAATACTAAATAGGCAATAGATAAGTGGTATCTTGGGTTAAGGGTGTGACAGTACACAATACAGGGGAACCTAGCACAACTTGTACAAGGAAAGGTCATGGAAGCCCCATAGACACATCCAAACTCCCTGAGGGACTGAATTGCTGGGTGGAGGGCTGTGGGGATCATGGTCTCGGGGAACATCTAGCTCAGTTGGCATGACACAGCTTATAAAGACAATGCTCTACATTCTACCTTGGTGAGTAGCATCTGGGGTCTTAAAAGCCTGTGAGCGGCCATCTAAGATACTCCACTGGTTTCATCCCTTCAGGAGCAAGGGAGAATGAAGAGAACAGGATACAAGGAAAAGATTAGTCCGAAGGACTAATGGTCCACGGCTACCAAGGCCTCCACCGGATTGAGTCCAGTACAGGTAGATGGTGCCTGGCTACCACCACTGACTGCTCTGACCAGGATCACAACAGAGGGTTCTGGACAGAGCTGGAGAGGGATGTACAGCATAATTCTAACCCACAAAAGAAGACCAGATTTACTGGCCTAAAGGAGACTGGAGAAACCCCGAGAGTATGGCCCCCAGACACCCTTTTAGCTCAGTGGTGAAGTTACCTCCGACGTTCACTGTTCAGCCTGGGAGTGGACAGCCCCGTAAAACCAAATGAGACTAATGAGGTACAGGAGTCCAGTGACAAGGGCCAGAAAGCAGAAGGGGAGAAGGAAGCTGGTGATAGGGAACCCAAGGTTGAGTAAGGATACTGTTGATGTGTTGTGAGATTGTTAACCATTGTCATAGGGCAACATTTGTAGTTACTGTTAAATGAGAAACTATTTTGTTGTGTAAGCCTTCATCTTAAGTGAGAATAACAGCACAATTCGAAGAGTGTAGTCAATGTCACTGAACTGTGCATGTAGAAATTTTTGAAATGGTGTATCTTTGGCTCTGTGTATTTTCACCAAGAAAAAAAAGGTTGAGAAGTTAGAGGGTTGATATGTTGAGGGGTTGTTAACCAATGTCATAAAGCAACATGTGTACTTCTTTTCATGAGAAACTATTTTTTCTGTAAGCCTTCACCTGAAGTACAATAAAATAATAATAATAATAATAAATAAAAATAAAATGGAGATTTTAATGTAGGGCTCTGTGGTAAGATTGAAAAAAATGACTTCTTTCTCTGAAAATATTAAGATTTAGCTGTTGAAGTTTGGTGGGTAGGAGTGGAGAAATCTGTACATATTCTATTAGGAAGTGGTACTATTCAGGGTTCAAGCAGGAAACATATATGCACTCAAACTGAGTGATTTAGAATAGTGTAAGAAAGGGACGGTTTACAAGGTGTGTAGGGTTTAGGGAAACTTATAAGGGATAGTTCAGTACCCAGGGAGATCCTTAAGTGGAGGGAGTAGTTACTGGTGAGGGTTGCCAGAAGGAGCTATGAGTTTTTTTTAATTAAACTTTTTATTTTGCTATAAATTCACATGCAGTTGTAAGAAATAATTCAGAAAAATCCTTTGTATCCTTTACAGTTTCACTTAATGGTAGCATCTTCCAAAGCTATAGTACAACCAGGGAATTGACATTGATATAATCCACCCATCTTATTTAGATTTCTCCAGTTTTACATGTATTTACGTGTTTGTGTGTGTGTTTTAGTTCTACACAATTTTTATCACGTGTAGGTTTGTGTATCTAACACC
The DNA here is from genome assembly GCA_030035585.1 of Dugong dugon. NCBI lineage: Eukaryota > Metazoa > Chordata > Mammalia > Sirenia > Dugongidae > Dugong > Dugong dugon. Next base: position 101,025,049 of record CM057462.1, read on the forward strand.
ACAGTCAGGATTCAGAATATATTTATCACTCCAAGAATCTCTCTTGTTCTCTTTTATAAACACTCCCACCTCCCTTCACCTTCCCCTCCCACCGTCCCCATCCCTAACTCTATAGTTTTGTCATTTCAAGAATAGTATATACATGTAATCAGACAAGGTGTACCTTTTTTCTTCCACTCAGCCTAAGTCCCTTGAGATTCATCCAAGCTATTGATATATGAATAATTTGTTCCTTTTTTATTGCTGAATATTTGGGCTGTTATGAATAAAGCTGCTAAGAACATTCATGTACAGGTATTTGAGTGAACATAAGTTTTCAATTGCTGTAGGATAAATGCCCAAGGGTGCAATTGCTGGGTTGTATGGTAGTTACATGCTTGGTTTTATTTAAAAAAAAAAACAAAAAAAACTGCCAAACTATTTTCCAGAGTGGCTGTACCATTTTACCTTCCTTCTAGCATTGTATGAGTGATAAAATTTCTCTGCATCTATGGCAATGTTTGAGTTATAACTATTGTTTTTCTTTAGTTGTTCTGATAGGGGTGTAATAATATCTTCTTATGGTTTTAATTTGAATTGACCTATTGACTAATGATGTTTAACATCTTTACCTGTGCTTATTTGTGATCTATGTATCTTCTTCAGTGAAATTTCTCTTCATGTCTCTTGCCCATTTTCTAATTACATAGTTTTTGCTTGTATGTTTTGTTTTATTGTTACTGTTTAGTTTTGAGCATTCTTTATATATTACAGATAGCAGTACTTTGCTGGATAAGTAGTTTGCAAATATTTTCTATAGTGAACCTTAATATCAGGTTAAGTAATTCCTCCCATGTTATTTTTCTTTATCAAGATTGTTTTAGCTATTCTAAGACCTATGTCTTTCCATATAAATTTTAAAATAAACTTGTCTGTGTCTAAAAAAGTCATTGCTGAGATTTTGATAGGAATTACATTAAGCTATACATCAATTTTATGAAGCCCTGGTGGCACAGAGGTTAAGAGCTCCACTGCTAACCAAAATGTCATCAGTTCCAATCCACCAGTTGCTGCTTGAAAACCTATAGGGCAGTTCTACTCTGTCCTATAGGGTCACTGAGTCAGAATCGACTCAACGGCAATGGGGGACGTGGAGAATTGACATTTTTACTATGTTGAGTTTTCTAATCTATGAGCATGGCGTGTCTCTCCATTTATTTAGGTCGTTGATTTCTTTCAGAGTGTTTTGCAATTTTCAGCATACAGATTCTGTATCCTTTAGATTTTTTAAATAGTGGACTAGCACATTGAAACAGCCTTGCATATCTGGAATACGTCCCACTTGGTTATAGTGTATACTTCTTTCTACACATTGCTGGATTTGATATTCTGATATTTTCAAGAGTATTTGTATTTAAATTCTTGAGAGATGTTGGACTATAGCTTTCTTTTTTTGGAGTTTCTTTGTATAACATTTTATAAAGGGATGAGACTAATCCTCAGTAACCCTGCAGGGAAAGTCAGAGAAATACATACTGGACTTCACTTTTCTCCCACCCTATAATCTCCTGCTGTTACCTCCCACTAGCTGAACTTAGTTGGGAGATTTTGGTGTAGTACTGCCGGCCTCCTGGGGTGCAGAGCAGCATGAGATTTGGAGGAGAAATTGGAAAATATCAGCATAGGATGGTAAGAATAGAGACCCTAACCCCTTTGCTTTAAGATTGAAAGTTTTGAAATTTGCCAGTGTGGAACTGGAATTGGATGGACTGAGAAGGGAAGGAGGCCTTAAGATAAAATTTCCAAAATGATACAGATGCTCTGAATTGTATTGTAGGACTATGTGTAACAGACTCTAAAGATTGTTCTATTGTTTAGACCAAACAACTGGTGGCAGTCTTGTAGCACAGGAAATCAGCTGTGTGAATGAGACTAAGGAGACAGAGCATTCAAATCCAAGACTGATTTTGGAGTAAATAGCTTTGGTTGAGTCTATTGTTGAACAATGACTAATTGTCCTCTCTGGCACTTTGAGGAGTGTTAATTGTCTGGAAAAGGATCTATAGGTGTCAAAAATGTTGGTGGCAACCAGAGTAGAAGGATGACATCCAGCTATATCTCTTTGGAACAACAAGATCTTCAGTTGCCTTGAGGCAAAATTTCTGGTTTTACTCTCAGAAGTCATAGCATTTCTTTACTCTGTCCAAGTTTTAAGCAGCCATGCCAGGCAGCTACCCCAGGTCTCATGCATTGGTGGCCATATCGGTAGTGTTAATGGACTAGTACTGTGCAATAACATCTGGTAAGTGTCAGAGAACTCCCTTCTCAATTGGGAGGTTTAAAATCCTATCCTCAACCAAAAAGTGAGAACAAATAGTACTGATCTTTGATATATGTTAGCACTTTAGGCTATATTCTAGGGGGCGCAAAAGTAGGGAGACTAAATTTCCTGCTATTCTTAGCTGTGTATTTTGGTCACTACTGGGAGGCCATTAATATACTACAAACAATAAAAGTTACCCTTTTATAATAATACTTGTCTTAACAATTTTTCATGAAGATAAGAATTTGTAAAAGCACAGAAGGGCTGGGTCCTTGTCCATCTTGTTTGCCAATCTATTGCCAGTGCCTGAAAGAGTCCCTGAGGAAGTATTTGTTGAGTAACTGGATATCACCATTTGGACCACCACAGTACTTTTCACAGTAGCTCTTTAATGGCATTTATCCTTTTCCATATTGTAGCCTAGTTAGTTATGTAATTGCTTGCATTGTACCGTAAGTTCCTTTAGGTCTCTGGGTGTCGGAAATCGTTAAGCACTCAACTACTAGCCGAAAGGTTGGCGGTTTGAACCTACCCAGAGGCACGTCAGCAGATAGGCCTGATGATCTGCTTCTGAAAGTCAGTCTTGAAAATACTATGGAGCAATTCTACTCTGCACACATGGGATCTACATGAGTCAGAGTTGACTTGACAGCAACTAACAAGGACGAGGTGCCTAGTTACATAATTGCTTGCATTATACAGTAAGCCCCTTTAGCATAGGGCTCATGTCTCTCACAACTTTGCTCTCCCCACAGAACGTAACATGGTTTCTGACATGTATATCATAGGAGCTCAATAAATGTTTGTTGTGAGTAAACCTAACAACATAAATAGTGTATATAATGAATGTTCATCATTTTTTTTTTCATAACCGGCTGCTGACTTGTAATAGAAATACACCATCACAAATCCTCCAAGTGTATTTAGCAAAAAGAGAATTATTGGCAATACCTTATATTTTTCTTTCAACAGTGGTGGATAACACTGCTTGGTTTTAAAACTCTTAACACATATGGTGACTGTTTTAATGAAATTTGAAGTCGCACAGATATGCATGACCTATTATAATAGCATTATTTGAGATTCAGAAGGCATTGTAAGTAGTGCAGTTCTTTCTTTTTGCAGAATGCCACCAGCATTAGGCTCAATGGGAAAGAAGAGGAAATTGGGTTGTTTCCTTATTTTTAGCCTCTGTTAGAAGATTGTAATTCATTATTCGCTAGGTTACCTGAGGGTATACTTCATCAAGTCTGATGCATTTAGAATGCAGCTGCTTTATGTCTCCTGGGATGTAGGTTTTCTCAGCCTACCTCTCCTTCTGAATTCTCCCCACTGGCTCCCATAATATGTCAATATGTCAATATTATGCTTTTATTGATAGTCATGCAATCCACATTCCACTTCTTTCCCTAAACTGTTTTCATTGTGTGATTGTACCTGCTGGCTTAGCCCTTTCAAGCTAGCCATTTGTTTTGCCCCCGAGCATCTGGCCTTTAAAATATAATGCATCTTACCAGCTTATTGCATAAGAGATGTATGGCTGTAACTGTAGTCAGCCATGACTATGCTCACACACTCTAAGTCTTACTAAAGTACCTCAGCTTCCCCAGTACTCAATTCTCATAATGACTTACCAAATTTCCTAGTTGTCATGTGATTGTTAATCTTACATTGCATTTTTAAAAAATAAATTTGATTGTATTTCTATATTTGTTCTAAGATGGAAAACATCCTGTAAGAAAATTTATAAATAAATGAATTGAGGTATTTTGACCAAGAAATCTGACTTTGATACCTAAGAAAATACTGTCATATCTTACTTAGGCCATCAATTTTCAGATGCAAAGTTATTTTCAACAGTGATGAAGTGATAATCTTTGTAAACAAAGAAGAAACAACGTGTGTAGAATATATAGTTTTCAGGAAATTTTGATTACCTTGTATCACGGTTTCACATACAACCCACTCAACACCCATTGCTGTCGAGTCAATTCTGACTCGTAGCGACCCTATAGGGTTTCCAAGGAGTGGCTGGTAGATTTGAACTGCCGACCTTTTGGTTAGCAGCCAAGCTCTTAACACTACACCACCAGGGCTCTTTCATACACAAGCTAAAGTTTAACGTCTTAGAAAGCATTCTTCTACCAGCTGGGTTCACCGTTTACCAGATAATTATAAACAAAGAGAAAGAATTAATCATTTTTTATCTAATATAGTGGACTTGCTTTAAATGAAATCAATGAGTAGAAAACGGGTAATGATTGATACTTACCAAACTGCATTTTAAGATATTATTCTACCTCAGATAAGTATGCATATATGTGTATAGGAAGACACTTGTGAATATGTGGGTGTGCATGTACAGGTGTATCTGTAGGCATATGTATATACATGTTTGTGTGTGCTGCGTATATATTCATATATATAATAAAGCACATAGTAGCACTATTGTGGATTCTTCCTAGACATAACCAAACACTTGGTGGGTTTGGTTTACTGGTTTTAAAGGCTTAGGACCATAGTCTCAGGGGACAACTTGGTCAACTGGCATAACATAGTTCATAAAGATATTGTTCTACATACTAGTTTCGTGAGTAGTGTCTGGGGACTTACAAGCTTTCGAGCAACCACCTAAGATACAACTATTCATCTGTACTCATCTGGAGCAAAAGAGAAAGAAGGAAACCAAATACTCAAAGAAAAAACTAGTCGACAGGACTAATAGCTCACACAAACCATGGCTTCATCTATCCTGAAACCAAAAGAACTAGATGGTGGCTGCCTGCCATTAACAATCATTCTGACCAGAGACACAATAGACGGACTCAAATTCCTAAAAAAGACCTGACTTACTGAGCTGGTAGAGACTAGAGTTTCCCCCAGGACTATCACCCTGAGATACCCTTTAAACTTGGAACTGAACCCATTCCTGGAGATCACCTTTCAGCCAAATAATAGATTGGCTCATAAAATAAACAATATCATCTGTGAGTACTGTGCTCCTTTAAATAATTATCTATATGAGACCAAATGGTCAATATTTACCCCAAAGCAAAAATGAGAAGCTAAGGGGGGGTGGGGTGGGCAGAGAAGCTAAATTAATGGAAACAGAAAAACCAGAAGGTAAGTAATGAGAATGCTGACACATTGAAAAAAATGTAACCAATGTTACTGAATAATATGTATAGAAATTGTTAAATGGGAAGCTAATTTGTTGTGTAAACTTTCACCAAAAATACGATAAATTAATAAAAATGTATACATATATAATTCTACCTTGATATTAAAGTCAATTTTTCAGATAATTAAAAATCTAGGAAGAATTTGCTATACTAGAAGGTAGAAATATAATTCATAACTTCAATAATTTAAAAACATTGACTGTTGTTAAAACTGATCATCCAAAATGATAGCATAATTTAGGAATCAGTACCAGATGCTATAGTTATAACATAGGTGGAAACGGATAGGCACGACTTTAAGAAATTTTTTTTAAAAAGAGCTGTGAGTGAGAGTGAGAGCACTAAAGAAGAATCAGCTGTTAGTAGGACGTGAGCCCCAGTCAGCACTTTACTGTCTTGGTATCAGCATATTGTACCATTTATCATGATGTGTGGTAAGGTTTTCGTGCTCTTTTTCCCTATTAGACTCTGAGCTCAACTGGTGAATACAACAGTGACACTCATCATTATATCTGCAGCACTTAACCCAGTGTCTAGCACATGACAGGTTTGCACTAATTTTTAAAAATTAACCTAGATGTATTAAGAAGGTAATAAAATGAAGAACTGAGAAATAATCTATGCACCAGAGTTAGCATTTGACAGATCTTTTAAATTATGGTTTCAGTTTTAGAGTAGAATTTATAAAAATAATACTGGAAAATTTGATAGGTTAGAAAGAAGAGGACATAACTAGAGAAAAGGGAAGCTTGATTTCTGATCAACTCTCCCAACAGATTAGGCAAATTCCCATGGAATTTCACTATAGGGATTTATATAGAAGGGCAAGACTTAGTCCCAAGGTGTCAAATATTTGACCACATAGTTATTCTTAAACTTATGTTTTAAGTAGATTTAACAAAGAAGAAACAATACATGTAAAATATCTAGTTTTTACTTGCTATGTCAGTTAGGAGTAGATTAGGCTGCCAGCAACAACAACAACAAACCCCTAAAAGTGGCTTAAATGAGATAGACATTTATTTCTCTCTTATGTAAAAGATTTCTTTAGTTAGTTGGAGCCCTGGTGGCACAGTAGTTAAGAGCTCGGCTGCTGATCGAAAGATCGGCAGTTTGAATTAGCAGCTCCAGTTGTTGGCCAGTTCTGTGGAGTGGTGTGGGAGTTTTTTAAGGATGCTCAGCCTAAGGCTTCTCTCTTCGAATTCTCGAGAGAATCTTTCAACTTAAGAAATTAAGCATTACTGATAAAGAGTTGAAGCTCCATGTGCCGCCCTCTGTGATCAGAGTCTTCTCTATCCTCTTGCAACTCACTCCCTCCTCCACCAAAATAATTGCTTTCCTGAATCTGTCATTTATCATTTTCATACATATACATTTTTTTAACCAGTGAATATTTAACAGCCTGATTTTATCCTTTTTATGGAAGTGCTAAGCAATAATATTCAAAGGGAGAATGTTTCTAAATCATTTAATGTTGAACTGTAATTGCTTTAATTTTCTATTAGATGTTCTAAATCTGGCTTGGTATATTGACCAAATTTACCTGTAGTCATGATTTTAAAATCCTACTCTTATTCTATTTGCAAAATAGCTTAAGATTTAAAAAAGAATTCAAACCAAGACAATTTTTAAAAATCACAGATATTTCCACTTTGAACAGTTGATATTTTTTGCAGTTATATAAAGATCTACATTTTATAAAATATATTTTCCCTCCTAGTAAATATACTGTTTTATTTGATGTATTTTATATCATTGTCTTAGTTATCTAGTGCTGCTATAACAGAAATACCACAAGTGAATGGCTTCAACAAACAGAAGTTTATTCTCTCATAGTCTAGTAGGCTAGAAGTCCACATTCAGGGTGGCAGCTCCAGGGGAAAGCTTTTTCTCTCTGTTGGCTCTGGGAGAAGGTCCTTGTCATCAGTTTTCTCCTGGTCAAGGAGCTTCTCAGCATAGGGACCCTAGGTCCAAAGGACATGCTGTGCTCCTGGTGCTCCTTTCTTGGTGGTATGAAGTCCCCCTGTCCCTCTGCTCTCTTCTCTCTTTTATATCTCAAAAGAGATTGACTTAAAATACAACCTAATCCTGTAGATTGAGTCCTACCTCAGTAACATAACTGCCTTTAATCCTACCTCATTAACATCGTAGAGGTAGGATTTACAACACATAGGAAAATCATATCAGATGACAAAATGGCAGACAATCAAACAATACTGGAAATCATGGACTAGCCAAGTCCACAGATATAATGGGGGGACACAATTCAATCCATGGCAATCATATATCTCTGGTAGACAAGAAATTTTTTACAAACAATTTGCATAGAGGTCATCTTCACTACACCCATTGAAAATATTACATAGATGTGGAAATCAGTAATATTTTGCTGGTTTGCAAATGTTGTAGTCTTTGCTTCTAAAAACAGTACGCTTCATAAAAAGCTACACATTGGTTGAAGTTTGGTCTTGTTAAATTGTTCATGCTTCCCACAGTAATTCCTTTTAAGTGTTAAACTGTATTTTGAAAGTATGGTATGCTGACCCTCTTTGTATCCAGAGATGCAATTAAAAATAATGGCCTAAATATTCAAGTAGTAGAGAATGTTGGCAATATGACACTGAGGCTATTCATTTGACCTTCTTTTGTGGCTTGCAGGCATGCAGTTTGTTTTTAAATGGATGGCATGTTAAAGATCTGCAGTCATGTCATTTTTTTCCCTGACAATTAGTAAGATATAGAAGGAGAAAACTTTTATGAAGAGAGATTCCAACTAGGCTACTACCCACAGATCAATAACATTGAGTGTTTCTGTAATATAAATACGCTCTCAGTCCGTATCTGGGGACTGAGGAAGAGATTAGCTTTGTATGAACAAGTATTTTATTTGATGAGAAGACAAAAGATGAATTTTAAAAAAGTGCTATGGTCCTTCACAAAATGTCTGTGGGGTTGGGAATGATTACAGATATAAACAAAAGACAAGTTAACTTTTGTTAAATATTCCATAATCTTGTAATCTGGAAAAAGATTCTAATTTGAAATATTTCTTCAGTCTCAACTTAAATGTCAGAGAAGTCATCTCTGACCGTTCAGATTAAGTGGTCCATTTTATATTCTTATAACATCTTGTCCTTTGCAGAGTTTACCATGTTTTTAATTTAAAAAAAGATATGAGATAACATGGTTGAAACTGGAAGACATTATGCTGAGTGAAATAAGTCGATCACAAAAGGACAAATATTGTATGAGACCTCTATTGTAAAAACCCATCAAAAAGTTCACACACAAAATGTAACACTCTTTGATGGTTACCAAGGATGGAGGGGGGAGTACTAACTAGGCAATAGATAAGTGGTATCTTGGGTGAAGGGTGAGACAGTACACAATACAGGGGAAACCAGCACAACTTGTACAAGGAAAGGTCATGGAAGCTCCATAGACACATCCAAACTCCCTGAGGAACTGAATTGCTGGGTGGAAAGGGCTGTGGGGACCATGGTCTCAGGGAACATCTAGCTCAATTGGCATAACACAGTTTATAAAGACAATGTTCTACATTCTGCCTTGGTGAGTAGCGTCTGGGGTCTTAAAAGCCTGTGAGCAGCCATCTAAGATACTCCACTGGTCTCACCCCTTCGGGAGCAAGGGAGAATGAAGAGAACAGGATACAAGGAAAAGATTAGTCCGAAGGACTAATGGACCACAGCTACCAAGGCCTCCACTGGACTGAGTCCAGTACAGCTAGATGGTGCCCAGCTATCACCACTGACTGCTCTGACCAGGATCACAACAGAGGGTCCTGGACAGAGCTGGAGAAGGATGTAGAACAAAATTCTAACTCACCAAAAAAAAAAAAAAGAAGACCAGATTTACTGGCCTAAAGGAAACTGGAGAAACCCCGAGAGTATGGCCCCCAGACACCCTTTTGGCTCTGTGGTGAAGTCATTTCCAAGGTTCACTGTTCAACCAGGGAGTGGACAGCCCCATAAAACCAAATGAGACTAATGAGGCACAGCAGTCCAGGGACAAGGGCCAGAAGGCAGAAGGGGACGGGAAAGCTGGTGATAGGGAACCCAAGGTTGAATAAGGACAGTGTTGATGTGTTGTGAGGTTGTTAACCATTGTCATAGGGCAACATGTGTACTAACTGTTAAATGAGAAACTATTTTGTTCTGTAAGCCTTCATCTAAAGTGAGAATAGCAGCACAATTGGAAGAGCATAGTCGATGTCACTGAACTGTGCATGTAGAAATTTTTGAAATGGTATATCTTTGGCTATGTATATTTTCACCAAAAAAAAAGGTCAAGAAGGGAGAGGGTTGACATGTTGTGGGGTTTTTAACCAATGTCATAAAACAATATGTGTACTACTGTTTCATGAGAAACTATTTGTTCTGTAAGCCTTCCCCTGAAGCAGAATAAAAAATATATATATATGAGAATTATTTTTTGTAGTTGTTATTTGTTAAAATCTGATCCTCTGGATAATTGTAAGTTCCATGAGAGCAGAAACATGTCTGTCTTTTACACTAATGTAACCCCAGAAACTAGCACAACAGTTGCTTAGTAAATATAATGAATTAATAAATAACCATTGTAATTTCTGAAAAATAGACATTATCTGTCTCCGCTTGTAACAATGCAAACTTTTGGGCTAAAATAGGAACAAAAGGAATTTCTGGGATGAATATGGGGCAACTGATATAATCAAAGGAAATACTGAGGCAACAATCAGAGCAGTTTTCGGAGTCCAGACACCAATGGACAATCTCCAAAAGGCACTGTGTCGAAATGAATTAACCATTTTTAGTTTTTGTGTCACTCAGAACAAGATTAAAATTACTGGAGAGTAGAAAAAAAATTGCATTTAAAAAATCCAGAGAATCAGTCTCTATTTCTAGCTCTTTCCTCCCACCATTCCTCTCTTTCTCCCTCCCTTCAGTCTTTTATATTTACTTACCTGTTTAGCATTTCCCATACTTATCGTTTCTTCTTTTAGACTTCAGTTACAGTCTGCTGTATTTCCTTTCAGCCTGAAGGACTTCCTTTTGTTTTTCTTATAGGCCAGGTTTGACAACAACATTTTCTTTTTTTTTTTTTTTTTAATCTGGGACCATCCTTATTTTAGTTTCATTTTTTAACAATAGTTTCACTAGATATAGATTTCTTATTTGTTTCTTCCTTCTTTCTTTTCTTTCTACACTTTGAATACATCATCCCACCGCCTTCCAGTTTCCATTGTTTTTGAGGAGGAGTGAGCCTTTAATTGTGTTGTTATTCCCAAGTGTATGATTCCTTTTTTTTCTCTTTCTGCTTTCAAAAAAATTTTTTGTCTTTGTCTTTTAGCAATGTAGCTGTTACATGTCTAGGCATAGATGTCTTTGTGGTTCTCCTGCTTGGGGTTCATTGAGCTTCTTGGCTCTGTAGATTCATGTTTTTTGTCAAATTTGGGAAATTTTCTCCCATTATTGTTCAAATATATTTTATTCATTTTCAATTTGTCTGTGTGTGTGCCTTTTTACATCTCTCCTTTCTTTCTGGGACCGTCATTACATGTGTGTTTGTATGCTTGATGTTGTTCCATTGATCTCTGAGGCGCTGTTCATTTTTCTTCCAAAATTTTTCTCTTTGTTCATCAGATTAGATAATTTCTATTGATCCTTTTTCTAGTTCATTGATTCTTTCTTCTGCCATCTCAAGAAGTCTCATCCCATTACTACATCATCTTGAAGTCCAGAATTACATCATCTCAATCATATACAGATGTGAATGAGGTTTCATGGGTATAGGTTCTTAAGTGAAGCTCCTTTAGTACCGTTCCTCTGAATTGGAAGACTTGTGAAGTTATTTCCCCTCGCCACCTCAAAATACCCAATATATCCAGTGATTGGACAGGCATAAGGTAATTGCCATAAACGTTTTTGTTCAGACTGAGAGATGATGGGAGGCACACAGAACTTCTAAAATCCTGCTTGGCAAATACTGGAAGATCTTTGACTAGTTCTCAGTCCTACTACTGCCCAGGATTGATTCTCTATGTTTCTTGGTTCAGCTCTGTGGACTTCAGGTTCTGCCTTCTAGGGATTAATTGGTAGCTGTGTTTGAAGCTTCATTGTTTCTCAGCCTGCTTACTGACAGTAGAATTTGTGGGGTTGAAAGATCTCTTTAAATTATGTACTATATCTTGTCCTTTTGGGTCAGTTGGTAGTGTTTCTACTAATATAATTCTTTAAGAAGCTTTATAGATTTTTTACTGTGGTTCACATCATTATACAAAAGACACACCTAAGAATCTATTTGAAATTAGTTTTTCTGTATCTTGAGCTTCTACGGAGACTACTAAGGGCCATACCCTTAAGTTTCTTAGAATTTCTACTGTCTAACTACATGATACTTGCATCCCCACCTTAGATCTTTCTGAAGACTTAAAGTATTTTGCAGTAATATTCTTCACTTATCTTTAAACCATTTTTCTCATGGGAGTGGATTTGATCATTGCTTAGAATTTATTTTCTTAATTTTAGCCTTGTTTGTCATCTGGACTCATAGCAACCCTATATAGGAATCGACTTGATGACAACGGGTTTTTTCATCTGGAGGGGCTGGAAACTTTCAAAAATACTAAGTCCTGTATCCTTCTTGTTCAGTTCTCATTTCCTTCTTCTCATATTCTCATTTTATTATTAGCAGCATGAAGAAACCAGGTAGCACTTTAAAATTCTTCCTTAAAATCTTTTTAGCTAGATCATCTAGTTCATTAGATTCATTTTATAATTTCTACATGAATGTAGGCAACAACATTGCTAAACTTTCTGCCACTACATACAAGGAATGCCTAGTCTCTCATTCCCAATAAGTTTTCTCACTATCCTTTAAACCTGTTCAAAGTCAGCGTGTTTCCACAGTTTCCGCAAGATGCTTCACACTTTCACTAACACTCTCATCAAGGTCCTCCACCTTTTTCCCTCTGCTGAGCACCAAAATTAGTATTAGTTATCTAGGGCTAAGTAACAAATGTTCCATGATTTAGAAGCTAAAAACAACAGAAAAATGTACTGAGGTTGTTGAATTTTCAGCCGGCATGTACGTAGAGATCCACATTGGATCCTTGGGATCCTATTACTGAAAGATAATATTTAAGTATCTTCTGAGGCAGCTGGATTACTTTTAGTCGTGAATTACAATGGATTTTTTTCTAGATCTGTTTTTCCCAATGGCATTCATAGAATGCAAGCAAGAAAATACACAAAGTATATACGTTTTTAGTATAGAAGCTGTAGAGCACAGAGGGATTGCACTGGATTCCTAACTGCCAATTAACTTTTTTTAACCTAATGAGCTGTACATTCTGTTAATATGAATGTTAGTTAATCTGTTGATTGAGCTCTATTTACTATTTACTGGATAACTGAAAGAAAAGTAATAAAGGCTGTTTATAATAAATATATTGTTTACTAAAAGGAATAGCAAAAATTCAACGTACATTTTGTAATTTTAACTTGGGAGTGGTGGATGAGAGTACAGATAAGACAGCAGGGGAAGAAAATCTCTTAGAAATGTCTTGGGGTTTTCAGTAAGATAAATGATGTGCAACTAATCTGGTTTAATTAAATTTAGAATCATAACACATCCTTTGAAGAGTTAGTAAAATGCTTTTCTTTTGTATGTCTCCTTACTGCTGAAATGCAGTACATTAAAATGAATAAGAACAATAGATAGTTTCAACTAATCTCATCTGCAGCTCCATTTGATCGAATGAGATTTTAATTAAAGCTGGACTTCTCTCAGAAAGAAAAACTATTGTAACAAACCATAATTAAGTTGATTTTATCACAGTGTAGAGGTCGTGTATTCATTTTGATCGTCTGAGTGATATATTTTACCTTTAATACTCCCATTTGTGTATTCATAACAAACTATGATTTTTTTTTTTTCTTACAGCACACATTATTCACTGACCTCAGTGATTATCTGTTTAGTGATATCTCGTCTTTAAAAACTTTTGGGAACTTTTCTTCCCTAACCACTCTGATTTTAGTCATACTAGTAAATATGAAAACATTTTTTGTAAGAAGCCTCTGTTAAAAAATTTCTTAAATGTATGTAATGCTAATATCAATGCAATGTTTACGTTTTTGTTTTCTTTAATCAAAATTTAAAATAGTAAGCTATGAATATAACCTATTAGCCTGATTTACTTGAGAATTTACAGTCCAAAAAAAAAAAAAGCCTCATAATATATGTTGCAGTCGGAGCTATTTGAGAGTCTGAATTATAAATACTAAAGAAAATATCTGATATGTATGTGTTTGTTGCCTGCATTTATGACTAATGTGTACTGGGAAATTCTTGTAGAGTAACAATGCAATTGGCCCAACTAATGATGAACTAATTAAAGCAGTTTTGTCCAACAGATGCGTATGTATGAAATAATAATTTCTCCTAGTGATTGAAATAACAGTGTTTTCCATAGTTACTTGGATATGTAGAGGGTCAGTACTCCATAGTTGCCTCAAGGAAGTTGCGGGTGTTTACCCCTTTCCTTTTTCTGTTTCTATGCTCTTTGAATAAGCCTCAAACAAGGACTCTCTTTAGATAACTGTTCTTATTTCAAGAATTTGGTATTTTTAATTATATATTAAATTTCTATAAAAATAATATTCATAAAATACATAGAGGGAAGTCAGTATGTTTGTACTCATCGTACAGTTCCCAAATTCTAACTCTTTCAACTTAATCGCTATCCTGAATTTTGTATTTATAACTCCCTTTTCTTTAGTTTTGCTATATAATTATATCTTTGCACAATACATAGTAATAATTGTTTTTGCATGTCTTTTACATGTTGTAAATTTGTTTACAGCTGGCTTTTTTCTGATCAACCTTATGTTCTTAAGATTTATGCATTTTTTCATAAAGCAATAGTTTCTTCATTTCACTGATGTATATAGTCTTTAAGCATATGAATATACCAACATTAGTTTACTCACTACTAAATTTTAAATGATATTTATAAGTGTGTTTATGAGGGAAATTGACCTCTTATTTTCTCTCTCATACTTTTATTGTTAATTTTTGATAGCAAGTGTTTTTCTAACCCCATAAACTGAATAAAAGGTATTTATTCTTTTTCTATACTCAGAAATGATTTATGTGAGAAACATTATTTGGAGGGAGAGTGCTGAGACATTGTGGGGATTTCAACTAATGTCACAAAACAATTTGTGTATAAAATTTTTGAATGAAAAACTAATTTGCACTGTAAATTTCACCTAAAACACAATAAAATGATAATAATAATAATAAAGAAATATTATTTTGTTCTTGAATATTAGACTTGTCTGTCAAACCATGTAGGCATAAAATTTTCTTTATAAGAAGGTTTTAAATTCCTGATTCAATTTCTTTAATGATTACAATATTGTTCAATCTTGGATCCATTTCAGTTATACTATTTAAAAAATTTGTCAGTTTTTATATAAAGTAATTATTAAAATTAATTAATAATCTGTTATTTATGTATAGTGTTTATGCTCTGTGTATGCCTGATATTGTTATTTGTTTCTTGCCTATTTTCTTTTTAAAATTTTATTAGTCTGAAAATTATCTATTTTGTTAAAAAAGAAACTTCTTATTTTGATAAACTTTAGACTTACAAAAATTTGCAAATATTGCACAAAGAAAAAAATTCCATATTTTCCTTCACCACAATTGCCTGATTGTCAACATTTCACCACACCTGTTTTATCATTTATTCTCTCTGTATATGTATGTATGTATGTAAGTATATATATATTTCTATTATACACACAAATACATATATTAAATGTTTTTTCTAAGTTTTTTGAAGGTAGTTTGCAAACATAATGTCTCTTTACATCTAAATGCATTACGTATATTTTACTAGCACATATATACATCATGCGATGATTAAGATTGTCAGCTTGGCTCGGCCATGATTCTTAGTGTTTTGGCAGTCGTATAATGTTGTGATCACTTCCCTGTTGAGATGTGATATGTGATCACCCCCATGATGGGATCTGCTGTGAGCAGCCGATCAGTTGAAATGGAGTTTCCTTGGGCGTTGGCCTGCATCCGAATATAAGCAAACATTCTGGCAAGGCTCGAGGGCTTTTGCTCTTTCTGGCTCCTGCAGCTGACTCCTGTTTGTCTGACTTCCAGTTCTTGGGACTTGAGCTAAAAGCTTACCTGTGGTCTTTCTTGCCAATCTTGGTATTCATTGATCTTCAAAGCCTGTGAGCAAGAGCCCTGCTCTTTAACCTGCCAATCTTGGGTTTGCCAGCCCCTGAGGCTACATGTCAGGAGAAGCCTCTATCCTGATCCATGAACTTGGGATGTTCCACCCTCTACAACCAGCAGAGCCACACTACAAGAAATGGTAAAAGAAGTCCTTGTGGCAGAAAGTCCTTGTGGCAGATAAAAATCAGATCTAGGCCAAGGCATGAAGGACACTGGAAATAATAAGTATATGATAAATATATAAAAGTTGTTTCTTAATATTTAAATCTCTTTACAAGATAATTTACTGTTTAAAGAAAATAATTTTGTATGAAGCTTATATGTAAAAATTAAAAAGTATCAAAATTATAGCACAAAAGTCATCAGTAGAGAAATAGAAGTTTACTATTATAAGGTTCCTACTGTATGGAAGTTTACTATTGTATGATATGTTGTTGTTGTTAGGTGCCATCAAGTCAGTTCCAACTCATAGCAACCCTATGTACAACAGAATGAAACACTACCCTGTCCTGTGCCACCCTCACAATCTTCGTTATGTTTAAGCCCATTGTTGCAGCCAATGTGTCAATCCATCTCATTGAGGGTCTTCCCCTTTTTGCTGACACTCTACTTTACCAAGCATGATGTCCTTCTTCTCCAGGGACCGATCCCTCCTACCAACATGTCCAAAGTATATGAGACGTAGTCTCATCATCCTTGCTTCTAAGGAGCATTCTGGTTGTACTTCCTCCAACAGAGATTTGTTCATTCTTTTGGCAGTCCATGCTATATTCAATATTCTTCTCCAATACCACAATTCAAAGGCATCAATTCTTCTTTGGTCTTCCTTATTCATCATCTAACTTTCATATGCATAGGAGGTGACTGAAAACACCATGGCTTGGGTCAGGCACACCTTAGTCTTCAAGGTGACATCTTTGCTTTTCAATACTTTAAAGATGTATTTTGCAGCAGATTTGCCCAGTGCAATGTATCTTTTGATTTCTTGACTGCTGGTTCCATGGGTGTTGATTGTGGATCCAAGTAAAATGAAATCCTTGACAACTTCAATCTTTTTTCCATTTATCATGATGTTGCTTATTGGTCCAGTTGTGAGGATTTTTGTTTTCTTTATGCTGAAGTTTGATCCATACTGAAGGCTGTGGTCTTTGATCTTCATTAGTAAGTGCTTCAAGTCCTCTTCACTTTTAGCAGCAAGGTTGTGTCATCTGCATAACACAGGTTGTTAATGCGTCTTTCTCCAATGTTGATGCCCTGTTCTTCTTCACATAGTCCAGCTTCTCAGATTATTTGCCCAGCATACTGATTGAATAGGTATGGTGAAAAGATAGAAAGTAGTAAATATTACTTTGAGGTAGACTGTGATAAATTAAAGATGCATAGTATAAATCTTAAGGCAACCACTAACACATCAAAACAAGGAGTTATAGCTAATAAACCAAAAAGTAAACAAAATATAATTTAAAAAATATTTAATTATTTCAAAAAAAAGCAGTGAAAGGAAAAAAGAAGTACAGATGAGACAAATAGAAAATGAATAGGAAGACAGTAAATTTAAACCTAATTGTAGCTTATTTAGTGTATTTGATTATCAGATTGGATAAAAAAAGCAAGACCCAACTATATGATGCTTATAAGAAATGAAGTTTAAATATAAAGATAAAATAAAGTTCAAAAAGATGGAAAAAGATAAAGTTTGTTAATGCTAGTCAAGAGAAATCTGGGGTGACTATATGAATATGAGGGATAAAGAAGATCCTTTTGTAATGATGAAAAGGTTAATCTATTAAGAAAGTACATTCAGAGTAGAATTGTCCCATAGGGTTTCCTAGGTAGTAATCTTTACAGAAGCAGATCACGAAGTCTTTCTCCCAGGGAGCCTCTGGGTGGGTTAAGTCAAGTGCTTAACCATTGTGCCTCCATAACAGTCCTAAATGTTTATACATTTAATAACATAACTTCAAAATACATGAAACAAAAATTGGTACAACTTAGTGGAGAAATAGACAAATTCATAATTATAGTTGAAGGTCTTGTTGTTGAATCCAGGAAGGTGGGTCCTGGTCCAGTTGCTCAAACTTGCCGGTGATCTGTACACCGTTCTTTGAGAAAGAGAAAGTAACTTTATTGCAATGTGAAGAGCAAGGAGCTAGGAGGAAGTTCCTCAAATCCAACTCCCTGAGCTATGGGGAAGCAGGGCTTTTATATGATTTGGGCAGCAAGATGGCAGCTGTGCAGGCAGACTGGTAAGGGGAAATTCTAGAGGGAAAATGTTGCAGGAATTATGGCGGCCAGGAAACAGGAGGTGACGTGGTTCTTGTCAGACCTTTTTGCTTTGGAATGGGGTCTGGGTGATGATTTTCCTTCTGATTCATTTCACCTGTTGCTATGCCTTTTGTTGAGGTCAGCTAACAGCCAGAGCTGGCCCAGATCTGCTGCTTGGAAATGCATCTTTGCAAGGTATCTTCTCTCTGTGTAAATCTGTCTCCGTGTCTGTCTCTTTTATAAGATACCAGTGGTAAGGATTAGTATCCACTCCAAAGTAGTTGACAGCTACAATGGCTGAACCAAAAGGTCAGCAGTTCGAATCCACCAGCTGCTGCTTGGAAAACATATGGGACAGTTCTACTCTGTCCTATAGAGTTGCTATGAGTTGGAATCAACTCGATAGCAACAGTTTTTTGTTTTTTGTTTCTACTCCAGTATGACCTTGTTAGCTAATAATATCTTCAAAGAAAGACCCTATTTCTCCAAACCAAGGTCACATTCAACATATCTTTAGGACTTCAACATATCTTTTGGTGGTGGGTGGGGCACAATTCAATCCATAACAATAGCCAATTGACTAAAAAATTGTAAACTATAAATTAGTTTGAACAGAATAAAAATTAAAACGCAACATATCTGAATTGATGGGATGTCACTAAAGCAGTTGTTGTTGTTAGATGCCGTCAAGTTTTGTTCTGACTCATAGCGACCCCATGTACAACAGAACAAAACACTGTCCAGCCCTGCGCCATCCTCACAATTGTTACTATGTTTGAGCCCATTGTTGTAATCACTATGTCAATCCATCTTGTTAAAGGTTTTCCTCTTTTTCACTGACTCTCTACCAAGCATGATGTCGTTCTTCAGGGACTCGTCCCTCCTAATGACATGTCCGAAGTATGTGAAAGGAAGTCTTGCCACCCTCACTTCTAAGGAACATTCTGGCTGTACTTCTTCCAAGTCAGATTTGTTTGTTCTTAGGGGCAAATTTGGAGCCCTGGTGGCTCAGTGGTTAAGAGCTCAGCTGCTAACCAAAAGGTCAGTGGTTTGAATCCACCAGCCACTCATTGGAAACGCTATGGGCAGTTCTACTCTGTCATACAGGGTGGCTATGAGTCAGAATCAACTAGATGGTAACGGGTTTTGTACAGGTTTAGGGTCAAATTTATACCACTAAACCTAAAACTGTAAAACTTCTAGAACAAAATACAAGAGAAACTGTTTGTGTCCTTGGATTAGGCAAAGATTTCTTAGATGTAACAGCAAAGATATGATACGTAAAAGAACAAATAATAAACTCGGTTTCATCAAAATTAAAAATTCCTGTTCTTTCAAAGATACTGCTCAGACAATGAAAAGAAAAACCACAGGCTGAAATATTTACAAATCATATATTTGATAAAGGACTCAATCTAGCATATATAAGGACCTCTCAATATTGTTAATATGAAAATAAGAAACCCCAAAAATATGGGCAAAAGATTTGAACTGATACTTCACCGAAGAAGATATATAAATGGGAAATAAACACACAAAGAGATGTTGAACATCATTAGTGATTAAGGAAATGCAAGGTAACATCACAATGAGACATCACTATACACCTTTTAGAGTAGCCAAAGATAAAAGGACTAATCATACCGCGTCTTGGTAAGATTCTGGAGGAACTGGAATAGCCATACTTCGCTGCTTAGTTTATCAATTTCTGAAAAGGTATGCTAATATCTCCCCTTGTAATTGGGAATTTATTTATCTTTCCTTGTAGGTTTTTTTTTTCTTTATATATAAGGCTTTGTTTCATAGGTGTATGAATATTTCAACTTTTTATCATGATTCAATGCCCTTTAACTTTATTAATAGTTTTGTGTTAAGGTCTGCTTTGCCTGATATTAATTTCTATGCCAGCTTTCTTTTAATTAGTATCTGCCTTATGTAATTCTTTTATTCTTTTCCTTTGAGCATTTGTGCATTCTTATATTTTTGGTATGCTCCTTGTCGGCAGTGTAGAGCAGAATTTTAAAATGTGGCTTGAAAATTATTGTCTTTTTGAGGAACATTTCATCAATTTGCATTTTGACAATTAATCATAAGTTTTAATTTCTAACACCTTATTGTATGCATTCATTATTCATTTTCTATATATTTTTTCTTCTTTCTTATATTTAATTAAAATTTTAAATATAATTCAATTATGCACATATATACACATGTGCAGAGTGTCTTGGTAAGGCCTTGAACTAAGGATTTAGCATGTGTAGGACGTATGTGACCTTGACTGATATTTTGAGTATCTGTGAAGGCAAGAGATTATCAGAGCTCTTACCAGAAAGGGAGAAACTTCAGACAAGAAATTTTTGTTGCTGCCATTAACTGGACCAGACCCAAGAATATGTAAAAATGTACAAATGTGTCTGGTTGTTGGCCATGGTATCCAGTGCTAATATGATTGGCTGAAGTTCATTTAATTGTGCTGACCCTTGGGTTCCATCCTCAGTCAGGACAATGCAGTTAGGCAATAAAAAGCAGCAACTCTCCAGGGAGCTCCATCATCTGTAATTGTTGCACTACTGCCCATATTATATGAACTCCCTTTGCTGTTCATTTGGTTGATCCTAAGGGGCTTCGCAGATAGCTCAGGGGTCCAGGAGAGAGGTGACCTCTTCCAGCACTGTGGCATCTGGCAAAGGACTGAGGACAGGCAAGCCCCTCTCCCAGTTCACTCATGCAGGTGGGATATGCCAAAGGTCCCAGGTTTGGTTCTGTCTTGTAGCAAGGAGACTTTAATGGCCATACTAAGCTTGCAAGAGATAACAGGCAACTGGGAATGGAAAGTCATGAGCCTAGGTCCTGTGACAGCGTCTATTTCCAAGAGAGCCTGGTGTGTAACCAGAAACTGCCACTTTAATGGCATTTACTGTGGGGCCAAGGAGAGCAGTATCTTGCACTGGAAGCCCATTTGCAATTTATGGTCATCATGCATGGACCAGGCATTCCAGGAGGCACGAAAGGAGGTTGCTAAAGCCTCTGCAGTAAAGGAGTCTCTGCAGGGGGCACTAATGACAGTGTCTATTGTACTGAAATTTGGGCAGATTCTAGAAATGTTTGTTGTAGGAGGCTCCATTAAAAGTGGGCTGATTTGTGAGTAGCAGCACAAATGGCCTTAAGTAAAGTTTGTACTTCGAGAATATGTTGCTTCCAGTACACAAAGCATAAAAAATGATGGCCTTGTTTTAACATCATGGGTGCTAAGATGGTCAATAGCTGTTTCTTGACAGTATCCGGGATGGAATGATCACGGTTTACCAAATCATTTTCAAGAGTTTAACCAGGTGGCAGTGGCCTTATACTATGTTGGGGCAATAGTACATTCCTCCCCAACCCCCCTTTTAAAACTTTTATTGTATTTATATGTCCTGAAAGAATGTGCTCAATAAATATCCTCAGAGGATGATATCATCGATGTGATGACATACCTGTGCTCATGGAGAAAGTTGGATTCAGTTAAGATCTTAACTGCAAAGATGGCGTGCAATGGTAGAGCAGTTGGGGTACCATTAGGGTGGCCAATAAACATGTACTACATTCATTCAAAGGTATAGGCAAACGGCATCTGAGATGCTATTGAAATAAGAACTGAACAGAACATATTAGATAGATCTGTTGTAACAAATTATTTATTAATTGCTGATTGGTAGAATCAGTCATTTCAATAATATTGGGTATGGGGCATTAATTCACGTGACTATAGCAATAAGGTTGCAGTAATCCATGATGAGGCACTATTACTTCTTTCTAGGTTAAAAAGAGGCCAAATCGGGCAGTTAATTAGAGAAGCAGCGGGGATAATCATCCTTTATCTATATAGGTCTTTTATGATGACTTTCAATCCTTGAAGGTCCTGCTTTAATTTATATTAGGCTGTATCAACTCTTTTATCTGGGGGAAAGGTCCATGGGGTCCCATTTTATTAAGACAATTGTAAATGCTAAAGACTTAATTTAATTTTAAAGTATTATCATTGGGTCAGAGTATGGGATATTTTAGAAAAATGGGCACTATGACTATGAGGAATTTAGGCAAGGCAATAGTTCCAATAACTAAAGTGAGACATAACTTTTTATCCTCTATTTTATGTCCAGTAACTCCCCTAAGATTATAGGGAGTACCTCATTTAATTTTAGTGGAATCTTTGGGAATAACTATAATTTGAGCTTCCACAGTGATTAAGGCTATGAAGATTTGCCAGTTGGTGCAGTTCAGCAGATATTAAAATTAATTCACTACAAACTATTTCAGAACATAGAAAAAGAAGGGATACTTCCAAATTCATTTTATAAAGGCAGCATAACCCTGATACCAAAACCAGGCAAAGACACCACAAAAGCAGAAAATTACAGACCAATATCTCTCATGAATATAGATGCAAAAATTCTCAACAAATTCTAGCCAATAGAATTCAGCATCATATCAAAAAAATAATACACCATGACCAAGTGGGATTCATACTGGGTATGCAAGGATGGTTCAACATTAGAATATCAATCAACATAATCCACCACATAAATAAAATAATAGAATCACATGAACATCTCAATAGACTCAGAAAAGGCATTAGGCAAAATTCAATACCCATTCCTGATAAAAACTCTATAAAATAGGTATAGAAGGGAAATTCTTTAACATAATAAAGGGCATCTATACTAAACCAATAACCAACATCATTCTTAGTGGAGAGAGGCTGAAAACATTGCCTTGAGAACAGGAACAAGACAAGGATGCCCTTTATCACCACTCCTAGTTAACGTTGTGCTGGAAGGCCTAGCTAGAGCAATAAGGCAAGAAAAAGAAATAAAGGGTACCCAAATTGGTAGTGAAGAAGTAAAACTGTCCCTATTTATGGATGATATGATACAGTACATAGAAAACTCAAGAGACTCCACAAGAAAACTACTGGAACTAATAGAAAGATTCAGCAGAGTAGCAGGGTATAAGCAAATATACAAAAATCAGTTGGCTTCCTATACACCAATAAAGAGAATCACGAAAAGGAAATCAGGAAAACAATACCATTTATAATAGCCCCTAAAAATACAAAATAATAAGGAATAAATCTAACCAAGGTTGTAAAAGACCTATACAAAGAAAACTACAAAACACTACAGCAAGAAACCAAAAGAGATCTACATAAATGGGAAAACATACCATACTCATGGATAGGTAGACACAACGTTGTGAAAATGTCAATTCTACCCAAAGCAATCTACAAATACAATGCAATCCCGATCCAAATACCAAAAACCTTCTTTAAAGAGATGGAAAAACTAATCATTAAATTCATATGGAAAGGGAAGAGGTCCTGGATAAGTAAAGCACTATTGAAGAAAAAGAATAAAGTAGGAGGACTCACGCTACCTGACTTCAGAACCTACTATACATCTATGATAGTTAAAACAGCTTGGTACTGATACAATGACAGACACATTGACCAGTGGAACAGAATTGAGAACCCAGATGCAAATTCATCCACCCATGGTCACCTGATCTTCCACAAGGTCCCAAAGTCCATCAAATGCGGAAAAGACAGTCTTTTTAACAAATAGTGCTGAAAAAACTGGATGTCCATCTGCAAAAAAATGAAACAGGACCCATACCTGACACCATACACAAAAAACTAATTCAAAATGGATCAGAGACCTAAATATAAAACCAAAAACTATACAGATCATAGAAGAAAAAACAGGATCAACGCTAGAAGTCCTAATGCACAGCATTAACAGCATACGAACCTAACTAACAACACACAAACTCCAGAAGATAAGATAGATAATTGGAATCTTCTAAAAATTAAACACTTACGCTCATCAAAAGACTTCACCAAAAAAGTAAAAAGACAACCTACAGCTGGGAAATAATTTTTGGACATGACAAGTCAAAGGTCTAATCTCTAAAATCTACAAGAAAATCCAACACCTCTACAACAAAAAGACAAAGAATCCAATTAAAAATAGGCAAAGGAAATGAAAAGACACTTCACCAAAGAAGACATTCAAGTGACTAACAGACACATGAGGAAATGCTCGCAATCACTAGCCATTAGAGAAATGCAAATCAAAACCACAGTGAGATACCATCTCACCCCTACATTACTGGCACGAATCAAAAAAAAGAAAAAATGCAAACAGAAAATAACAAATGTTGGAGAGGCTTCAGTGAGATTGGAACTCTTATGCACTGCTGGTGAGAATGCAAAATGGTACAACCATTTTGGAAAATGATATGGTGCTTCCTTAGAAAGCTTGAAATAGAAATACCATATGATCCAGCAATCTCACTCCTAGGAATATATCCTAGAGAAATAAAAGCCGTCACACAAATAGACATATGCAAACCCATGTTCATTGCAGCATTATTCACAATAGCAAAAAGATGGAAACAACCTAGATGCCCATCAACAGATGAATGGATAAACAAACTATGGTACATACACACAATGGAGTACTATGAAATGATAAAGAACAATGATAAATCTGTGAAGCATCTCACGACATGGATGAATCTGGAAGGCATTATGCTGAGTGAAATAAGTCAATCACAAAAGGAGAAATATTGTATGAGACCACTACTGTAAAAACTCATGAAAAGATTTACACACAAAAAGAAACAATCTTTGATGGTTACAAGGGAGGGGAGGTGTGGAGAGGAAAAACACTAAGTAGACAATAGATAAGTGGTAACTTTGATGAAGGGTAAGACAGTACACAGTACTGGGGAAGCCAGCACAACTTGTCCAAGGCAAGGTCATGGAAGCTCCATAGACACATCCAAACTCCCTAAAGGTCTGAATTACTGGGCTGACGGCTGTGCGGACCATGGTCTCAGGGAACATCTAGCTCAATTGGAATAACATACTATACAAAGAAAATATTGTACAGTCTACTTTGGTAAGTAGAGTCTCAGGTCATAAAATCTTGTGAGCAGCCGGCTAAGATACTCCACTGGTCTCACCCTGTCTGGAGCAAGGGAGAATGAAGAAAACCAAAAACACAAGGGACAGGTTAGTCCAAAGGATTAATGAACCATGACTACCACAGCCTCCACCAGACTGAGTCTGGCACAACTAGATGGTGCCCAACTACCACCACTGACTGTTCTGACAGGGATCACAGTAGAGGGTCCCAGACAGAGCTGGAGAAAAATGTAGAACAAAATTCTAACTCACAACAAAAGACTGGACTTACTCGCCTGACAGAGACTGGAGAAACCCCAAGAGTATGGCCCACAGACACCCTTTTAGCTCAGTACTGAAGTCACTCCTGAGGTTTACCCTTCATCCAAAGATTAGACAAGCCCATAAAACAAAACAAGACTAAAGGGGCACACTGGCCCAGGGGCAAGGAGTAGAAGGTAGGACGAGACACGAAAGCTGGAAATAGGGAACCCAAGTTCGATAAGAGGAGAGTGTTGACATGACATGTGGTTGGTAACCAATGTCACAAAACAATATGTGTACTAATTGTTTAATGATAAGCTTGTTTGTTCTGTAAACCTTCATCTAAAGTACAATAAAAAAAAAAAGTTAATTCAGAATCTATGCTGTAGTGGCAGAAAACCAGTCAGCACCCTTTTATCTTTTTGTTGTATAAATTCTGGTAGTAGTAAATTTTGGATTTTCAATGAGGTCAAATTGTGCACTTCTTTCGATTTCTGTGTAGTTACTGGATATATTTTAGTGGTGGCGAAGAGTGTCTGCTCATTTTTGTAAGTTTCTCAATCTAGAAAGCCTCAAATTAGTATCATCAGAGTTAGAAGCCTTTCCCCGGGGCTAAGTCTAGGACTGTTCTACAGAGGTGCCATGAGGATCAGGATGAGGCATGGGTAGGGGCAGCAACAAAGGCATTTTGTTGAATCCTACTAAGGAATTTGTTTTTAGGAGTGGGACTTCAGCATGCTGTATCATAATTTCTCTTCCTTCATATGGGCCATCGCCTGGTAGGCCGTATTAGTACTCTACAGAAAGGCAACAATGCCTCGTTTAGACACACACCCAGTGGTCACAGGTTAAGAGTCCTTCACCTCACCCTACTGTCAGTCGTGGCTTATTCTGGAATACCCATTGCCCCCTAGTCAATTCCGACTCATGGCCACACCACGTGTTAGAGTAGAACTGCTCCACAGGGTTTTCTTGGTTATAATCTTTACGGAAGCAGATTGCCAGGCCTTTCTTCCACAGTGCCACTGGGTGGGTTTGAACTGCCAACCTTTAGGCTAGTAGTTAAGTGCAAATGGTCTGTGCCACCTAGGGAACTTATGCTGGAATAGAGACACACAATTGATTCTGATACACAAAGATAGGTTCAGGTCAAGACATACTACCTAGGACCACTTTAAGGAGGGCATCAACTGTCCTAATTATCAGAACTTCCAACTTAGGTCAATTAAATCTAAACGGAGGCTTAGTAGGACTAAGTAAATGCAGCACAAAGCAGTGCAACTCAAAGTGCAAGCTTACAAGCAGGCAACAACAAAACTCAATGAGCATGCTAACTAGCAGGCAGCAGAGCCACTTAGCAAGCCAAAGCAAGAGAAGAAAGACCTCTGGTAGTGGTGGTATTGTCTAGCCATGCTGCTTACAGTGCCAATTGTTGTTATCATTCTGTACAGGCAGTATGAACCTTCACCCAATATTTAATTCAGATGTTGAGACTGATGATGTCACAGTTGCACCAAGAGGTTGTGAAAAATTTATTCCTCACAAAATGAGGCTTTTGGGGAGAGTAAGGCAGTCTCTCAAGCTGGTCCAAAAATGGTTTGAGAGAGTAAGGAAAAGAAATTGGCTAGGATTTTATTGTGAACAGGGGATGGGGCTTGAGTAGCGGTTTGTGATAGTCACACAGCAGAAATCCTGACAGGTACTTGCATGGTTTGAACTTCTCACTGGTGATAAAGAAGGAAAAATCCAGGCTTTCTAATCAGTTTGCCCAGATGAGGGCAGTTAGGGAAGAAGGAGTTGTGAGGCTTGAAAGCTGCCAGCAGTGACTGAAAAATGAAGTGTAGTCATCTATTTCTAAACCCTAGCTCTAAGGCGCCGTGATGGCACAGTGGTTAAGAGTTCAGCTACTAACCAAAAGCTTGGCAGTTCCAATCCACCAACTGTTCCTTGGAAACCCTGTGAGGCAGTTTTACTCTATTCTGTAGGGTAACCACTCTGAGTTGGAATTGACTTGACAACAACGGGTCTGGGTTTTTTTGGTAACTCTATGAGGGGAAATGCAATGAACCAATGATAAAGTGGTACTGATATATTTCTGCAACTCACAATCTCATTTTTACTAATTTTCTGAATAATGCAAAAATAATGGCAATTCTGACAATTTCAAGGATGCTTAATTAGAAACTTTGCTTAACATAAATATGTCAAGTCTATTTACTTGACCTTCTAGTACTTACTTGTCTGGAAATTAAAGAAAACCATCTAGATGGAAAAATTGATACATCCTTTGGGTGGAAAAAAAACCTAAATTACTTGCATTCAACTAAAAGTTAAATTTCTTTTAATCTTCTCTATTGATTATTTGTTGAAACTGGGGGATTTTAATTTTTAATTTAGGTTGAAAAATCTTTTAAGATTCTGTTGTAAGATTGTGTGTTTATAAAATAGTTCCTTCTGCAATGAAAGCTAATGATACTTTCAAAATGTACTATAAGTTCTCAGGGAACATCTAGCTCAACTGGCATAACACAGTTTATAAAGACAATGTTCTATATTCTACCTTGGTGAGTAGCGTCTCGGGTCTTAAAAGCCTGTGAGCAGCCATCTAAGATACTCCACTGATCTCATCCCTTCGGGAGCAAGGGAGAATGAAGAGAACAGGATACAAGGAAGAGATTAGTCTGAAGGACTAATGGACCACAGCTCCCAAGTCCTCCACCAGACTGAGTCCAATACAGCTAGATGGTGCCTGGCTACCACAACTGACTGCTCTGACCAGGATCACAACAGAGGGTTCTGGACAGAGCTGGAGAAGGATGTAGAACAAAATTCTAACTCACAAAAAAAAAACAAAAAAACAAACAACCAGATTTACTGGCCTAAAGGAGACTGGAGAAATCCTGAAAGTATGGCCCCCAGACACCCTTTTAGCTCAGTGGTGAAGTCATTTCCGAGGTTCACCGTTCAGCCAGGGAGTGGACAGCCCCATAAAACCAAATGGGACTAATGAGGCACAGTAGCCCAGGGACAAGGGCCAGAAAGCAGAAGGGGACAGGAAAGCTGGTGATAGGGAACCCAAGGTTGAGTAAGGATAGTGTTGATGTGAGGTTGTTAACTATTGTCATAGGGCAACATGTGTACTGTTAAATGAGGAACTATTTTGTTCTGGAAGCCTTCATCTAAAGTGAGAATTGGAAGAGCGTAGTCAATGTCACTGAACGGTGCATGTAGAAATTTTTGTAATGGTGTATCTTTGGCTATGTATATTTTCACCAAAAAAAGGTTGAGAAGGGAGAGAGTTGACATGTTGTGGGGTTGTTAACCAATGTCATAAAACAATATGTGTACTACTGTTTCATGAGAAACTATTTGTTCTGTAAACCCTCACCTGAAGTACAATTAAAAAAAAAAATGTACTGTAAGTACTCATCAGCACCAAATTTTTACTTATGATAATTCTTTTTCTTATTTTTACCATTTAAAATACATTTTTATTGTGGTAATACAGAGATTAAAAAAAATCAAACAAATTATAAGCTCACAGCTCAATAAATTGTTTCAAACTGAATATACTTGTGGAAGCAAAGCCAGGTCAAGAAATAGAACATTACCAGCACCCTGGGAGCCCTTTTCAAACCACTCCCCCTCCTTATCATTATCACTCAGTCAAGCAACTATCCTTACTTTTATAACATAGATTAGTTATGCTAACATTTGAACTTCATATATATGGAAGCATGTATTATAATTGATACTAATGAAAATGTGGCATATCACAACTTGTAGTATGCAGCTAAAGCTGTACAAAAAGAAAAATTTATAGCCTTAAATGCATATTTAAAAATGCTGAAAATTAACTAAGTCTCTAGTTTAAAAAGTTTGAGAAATAATAGCAAATTAAACACAAAAATTTTTGTAAATGACAGAAATTAATAGAATAGAAAATTAAACAATGACAAATGTTTGTTTGATGAAAAGACTGATAAAAATTCATAAGACCCTGTGATCATTAGGGTTGTATATCAACTTGACTGGACCATGATTCTCAGTGGTTTGGCAGTTATGATGTAGTTTGATGATGTTATCACTTCAATGATGAGATTTGATATAATGTGATAACCTCCATGATGGGATCTGTTGTGAGTAGGAAATCAGTTGAAAGGGAATTTTCTTGGGTGTGTGGCTTGCATCAAATATAAGTGGACATTCTGGCAAGGCTCCTGGGCTTCTGCTTGTTCTGGATCCTGCAGCTGACTCCTGTTTGTCTGACCTCTGGTTCTCGGGACTTGAGCTACCAGTTTACCTGTGGTCTTACCTGCTGATCTTGGAATTAGTAGGTCTTCCCAGCCTGTGAGAAAAAGCCCTGATGTCTGACCTGCTGATCTTGGGTTCACCAGCCCCTGTGGCTACGTGAATCAGGAAAGGCCTCCAACCTGACCCACGGATTTGGGATGTTCCAGCCTCTACAACCTCCTGAGCCATTTCCTTTATATAAATCTCTCTCTATAAATGTTTATATACTTTACTGTTCTTTTTCTCTAGAGAACCCAGCGTAAGACAGACCCCTAGAAAATGACTTGCATAAAAAGAGAAGTTACAAGTAACCAATATTAAAAAAAAGAAAAAAAAGAAAGCATCACTGCAGGGCTATTCTAAACACCTTTATGCTACACTGCTCTTACCACTTTTAAATTATGAAAAGAAAAATTAAGAAGTACAAGTGTGGAGAATAATGAGAATAGCTATCTTCAATTATTTGAAGGATTGGAATATTAAAATAGAATTCAATTCATTTTCATTGACACTAATGGATAGAACTAGGAATGGTGAAAGGAAACTATATGGAACTATATTTAAGCTCATTCTAACAATTTAAAAGAGTCACATGTTCTTCTTTGGTGAAAGCATTCACATCAAGGTTGGAAAACCTGAAACAGATGATCAAGTTCATGACACTTTTGCAGTTCTAAATCTCTTTTAGAATCTGAAGATAGGTTTGAACATTCTCCCAGATAACTACAAGTATGGATATATACAAAGAATTTTACATCAGGAAACCTCTCCATGGACTCACTAGGCCTATTGCAGATCTCAAGTGTTGGGTAAGAAAATGGAGCTTCAAGATATATGTTGTTGTTAGCTGCCATCAAGTTACTCCCTACTCATGATGACCCCATACACAACAGAACAAATCACTGCCCAGTCCTGTGCCAACCCATGATCGTTTGGGGATTGGACCATTGTGATACATAGAGCTTTCACTGGCTGATTTTCGGAGGTAGAGTGCGAGACCTTTCCTCTTAGTCCATCTTAGTCTGGAAGCTCCATTGAAACCTGTTCAGCATTATAGCAACATACAAGCCTCCAGTGACAGAGAGGTGGTGGCTTCTCATGAAGTGCATTAGCCAAAAATCAGACTTGGGTCTCCTGCATGGAAGGCAAGAAATCTACCACTGAACCACCAGAAGACAAAGAATTGGTCAACTATGATCTTCCAATTTCTCATCATTGGGAAGAAAGGCATAGCATATTTCTACTATGAAAGCAACCACAGAGCAAAAATCAAGGTGCATTTTCAGGGAAAATTGTTCAGAAGGAAAAAATAGCCACCAATGAGTGATCAGTCTTGTTTGTGACTAGTTTCAAAATATCTAAAAGGCATGTTTTTCTTGCATGAGTATTCTAAGAAAATGTAAGCTTATTTTTATCTTTTGTGATATTAGGGAAGTTTTCTGCCAGCAATTCTTCAATGATCCTCTTTGTGTTTTCTGTTTTCTTCCTCTTTTCTGAAACTCTGATCACTCACAAATTTTTGCTTTTGATTATATCCCACATAATTCTCAGGGTTTCTTCATTTTTCTTCATTCTTTTTTCTGAATTTTCCTCAGAGTTGTATCCAATTGTTTGTCTTCAATTTCGTTGATCCTGTCTTCCATCGTTTCAAACCTGCTCCTCAGCCCTTCTCTGACACTGTCCATTTCTGAAATCTTGTTGTTTATTTTTTGGATTTCAAATTGTTGTTTTTGTTTGCTTTCTAGCTTTGAATTTATTTTGGCATTTTGTTCCTGTATTATTATCCTGAATTCTTCCTATTTTCTGGTCTGTATTTTACATAAATTTCTCTACCTTTTCCATGAATTTGTCTATATTTTCCTCATTTTTGTCTGCTTTTTGCTTCAACTTCAGATAGCTCTGAATATTAGAGATTTGAATTCCTTATCAGGTAGTTCTAGTGCCTTTTCTTCTACTGGAAAGTCATCTAGTGTTTTATTTTGGACACCTAACATGTTTTAATATCATCTGCTGTCTTCGGGACATTCAGAAGTTATTTTCTTTGTTGATTGATTGTAGATTTGCTTGTTTTGCCCTACTTTTTTGTTTTATTTGCTTATGTCTGAGCATGCAGGCTGTGCATTCTTTGTTGTTTGCTCGTCTGTGGGCATGATACTTTTCACCTTGTCCAATGGGCAGGGCCAGTTGCTCAGTTATGGTGCAGCAGGGCAGGTCCAGCTGAAGGGGAGGGGCTGGGATGGATTTTTTGTGGCACATACTAGGGGCAACAGGGCGGGCCAAGAATCAGTGCAGGGCAGGTTCCAGTAGGCCATGCCTGTGCTGCTTGGGGGTGTGATTTTCAGTGCATGGTGCAGGTAGGCAGGAAGGAGGAGGAAGGTTGTGATGTTTGGAGCTAAGATGGGTATGGGAAAGAGGAGAGAGAGGAGAGAGAAACAGGAGCCAAAAACAAACAAACAAAAAAAAGAGTGCTAAGGGAGCAAGTGTTCTATTTCATGCTGGGAGCTCTGTGAAGCTGCTTTCCCATACTCCCTGTCTGCTGATCTCCGATGTGGGCCTGGTGAATCCAAGTGGCATAGACCCTGCACTTCCCAGCTGGCCAAGGCTACTGCAGCCAGCTAGGAAGTGGCAGAGGTAGCACAGGGAGGAGAAAGATGAGGGGTGGGAAAGTATATATCGCTGGTTACTCTGTCTCCTGCTGGGAGTTTTGTGAAGCTGCTGGTAGGCAAATCTGTGCTGCATTAGTTAATAGGGGACTTCTGCATGTATCTCTCCTTGGTCTCTATTCTCTGTCAGCTTCTTTTCCATTTGGTGCTTGGCTGAGTTCTTTAACTCTTCATTTGATGCTTAGGGTTCCAGGAGTGATGTTTGTCTTTGTTTCACTTAGTTTTTTCAGTCTTTGCTGTGGAGGAACGGTGTGGTGCTTCCTTCTATAGCACCATGTTGGCTCCGCCGTTCGGAAGCCTATTTTTAAATAAATTCTGTAGGATTCTTTACAACAGCAGGATCCTGTAAAACCTGGTTCCAAACACTAGAAATTTCAATTGTACTTGCTTGAGGGCTTCATTCCTTCCTTGTGTTGATTTCAGTATTCAATGAGTAGAATGCTAAATTCACATAGCATTTACTTTTCTACGTTTAAAGTGTCTGAGCTTTACACTACATGAAGTTACAATTTAATTATATGATGTTGCTAGAAAGGCTACAAAATGAAATCACTCAGTAAAACTTACATGCAAAATAATGCTGCACACTGTGAGGTATATCCAATAATACACAGTATGGCTCCTTAAACATTTGAGAAATCATTGAACAGAATTACAGCTATTGAGGGCAGGTATTTTTTTAAAGAGCATATAAGGTCAAAATTTCATTAAGGGGGATGCAACATAGTCTGTCATTATTCATCAGTACAGAATATCAAGTGTTTAGTGACAGCTCTTTAGGTGGTAAAGCAAGAATTTCTGTAACATTTCACTTAACAGATCAAATTAATAATAGAGTGAATTATCTGGGTTTTGCTAAAAGATCTCATCGGTGAAAGGAAGACAGTGTGATAAAAGGTCTCAAATTTGTACTTTGATCCAGATTTCCAAGTTTTTTGGAAATGAAGAAAATACTATAGAATAAAGAGAATGCATAGTGTGGTTTAGAGTGTAATACTGTTTTTATGTGAGAAAGCAAAATTTCCCAGCATCTAGGTCTGAATTAAGCATAGTATATGTTTCTGTTATCTGTTGGTGCATAATAAACCATTCCAAACCTTGTTGTTGTTGTTGTGTGCCGTTGAGTTGATTCTGACTCATAGCAAACCTATAGGACAGAGTAGAACTGCCCCATAGGGTTTCCAAGGAGCGGCTGGTGGATTCGAACTGCCAACCTTTTGGTTAGCTTCCTGAGCTCTTAACTACACCACCAGGGCTCCATTCCAAAACTTAGTGGCTTAAAACAAGGATTTATTATTTATTATGATCTGTAGGTTCATAGTATTATTTATTATGATCTATCTGCTCCATGTGTTGTTCACTGGGGCCACTCTGTGACTGCATTTAACTGGATGCGCTGGGCTGGAAGGTTCAAGAATGACTCTCTCACTATCTGATTTTAGGTGCTAACTGGTGCCTCAGCTGTCCTCAACCTTGCTAGCTCTTCATGTGATGTCACAATTCTAGTGCCTCTCTAGTAGGATAGCATGGCTGCTGACTTCTAATAGGGAGCATTCTGAGAGGGTATGCCTCGGTGTGCAAGCACAAGTCAAATTTCTGCCTTCATCACTTTTGCTAATATCTCATAGGCCAAAATTTGATCTGACCAAACCCAGTGTTACTGGGGGAAGGGTACTACAATGGGCATAAATACTGGAAGATGTATTCATTGCCCCCCTTGATATAACAGCCTACTACACGTGACATATTTTTTACATGCAAATTAAAGTCTGTAAGATTAAATCTCCATTTTTCTGCATCACTCTGTGATAAGAAGAAAAATAATTCTATTATCTTTTTTTTTTCTTTTATATCTCAAACAAAAATAATTCCATAAATAAGAAATATTGCAGGAGAAAAATCCTTCATTTTTGAAGAAACAATTGCCACTTTTTAATAAAGCCAGGAGAATATGTTTAAAATCAACTGTTAAAATGGGTTTTAAAACATAACAAAATCAATTACCATATGTACCTTAATGTAAGAATCATCTTTCCAGACACTTAGAATTGCAATATCTTCTCTTTTCTAAGAAGTAGTTTCTACACAAAAGGAAAAACCAAACGTACATAGCAAGTATTTAAAAAAAAAAAATCCTGTTCACTCAAAAGGGCCTCTTTTTTTGTTTAATTTTGCTTTAGATGAAAGTTTACAGTTCAAGTTAGTTTCTTATAGAAAAATTTATACACATATTGTTATGGTGACCCTAATTGCAATCCCTATAATGTGACAGCACACTCCCCCTTTCCATCCCAGGTTGTCCACATCCATGCAACCAGCTCCTATCCCTTTCTGCCTTCTCATTCCACCTGCGGACAGCAGCTACCCATTTAATCTCGTGTATCTACTTGAACTAAGAAGCACACTTTTAACGACTTATCATTTTATGTCTTTTAGTCCAGTCTATTCTTTGTCTGAAGAGTTGGCTTTGGGAATGACTTTAGTTCTGGTTTAACAGAGAGTCTGGGGGCCATGTCTTCTGGGGTTCCTCTAGTCTCAGTCAGGCAATTAAGTCTGGTCTTTTTACATGAATTTGAGTTTTGCAGCACACTTTTATCCTGCTCCGTCGGGGACTGTCTGTTGTGTTCCCTGTCAGGATAGTCATTGGTGGTAGCCAGGCACCATCTAGTTCTTCTGGTGTCAGACTGATGAAGTTTCTAGTTTATGTGTCCCTTTTGTCTCTTGGGCTAATATTTCCCTTGTGTCTTTTGTGGTCTTCCTTCTCCTTTGCTCCAGGTGGGTTGGAACCAACTGATGCATTTAAGGCGGCATTCACAAGCTTTTAAGACCTTAGATACCACTCACCAAAGTGGGATGCAGAATGTTTTCTTAGTAAACTTTGTTATGCTAAATGACCTAGATGTCCCCCAAAACCATGGTCCACAGACCCCCACCCCTGCTACTCTGTCCCTTGAGGTATTTGGTTGTGTTCAGGAAACTTCTTAGCTCTTGGTTTAGTCCAGTTGCGCTGACTTCCCTATATTGTATGTTATCCTTCCCTTCACATAATATAATTCTTGCCTACTATTTAGTTAGTGAATTCCCCTCTCCCTCCGTTCTCACCCTCATAACCATCAAAGAATGTTTTCTTCTGTGTTGAAACCTTTTCTTGAGTTCTTACAACAGTGGTCTTATACAATATTTGTCCTTTTGCCGCTGACTAATTTCACTCAGCATAATACCTTCCAGATTCATCCATGTTATGAAATGTTTCACGGATTAATCATTCTTCTTTATCATTACATAGTATTTCATTGTGTGAATATACCATAATTTGTCTGTTCAGCAGTTGATGGGCACCTAGGTTGCTTCCATTTTTTGCTGTTGTAAACGGTGCTGCAACGAACATGAGTGTGCATATATCTAATCGTGTGACGGCTCTTATTTCTCTAGGATATATTCCAAGGAGTGGGATTGTTGGATCGTATGGTACTTCTATTTCTAGGTTTTTAAGGAAGTGCCAAATTCGATTTCCAAAATGGTCGTACCATTTTACATTCTCACCAACAGTGTATAAGTGTTCTACTCTCTACACAACCTCTCCAACATTTATTATTTGGTGTTTTTGGATTAATGCTAGCCTTGTTGGGGTGAGATGGTATCTCATTGTAGTTTTGATTTGCATTTCTCTAATGGCTAATGATCATGAGCATTTCCTCCTGTATCTGGTAGCTGCTTGAATGTCTTGTTTGGTGAAGTGCCTGTTCATATTCTTTGACCATTTTTTAATTGGGTTGTCTTTTTGCTGTTGAGGTTTTGGAGTATCTTGTAGATTTTAGAGATTAGATGCTGATCAGATATGCTGTAGCCAAAAATTTTTTCCAAGTCTATAGGTTGTCTTTTTACTCTTTTGGTGAAGTCTTTTGATAAGCATAAGTGTTTGATTTTTAGGAGCTCTCAGTTATCTAGTCTCTCTTCTGGTGCTTGTGCATTGTTAGTTATGTTTTGTACTCTGTTTATGCTATGAATTAGGGCTCCAAGCATTGTCTCTATATTTTTATTCCATGATCTTTATTGTTTTAGATTTTATATTTAGGTCTTTGATCCATTTTGACTTACTTTTTTGTGTGTGGTGTGAGGTATGGGTCTTGTTTCAGTTTTTTGCAGAAGGATATCCAGTTATGCCAGCACCGTTTGTTGAAGAGACTGTCTTTTCCCTAACTAACGGACTTTGGGCCTTTGTCAAATATCAGCTGCTCATCGGTGGATGAATTTATGTCTGGATTCTCAATTCTATTCGATTGGTCTTTGTATCTGTTGTTGCACCAGTACCAGGCTGTTTTACTGCTGCAGCGGTATAATAGGTTCTAAAATCAGGTAGTGTTAGGCCTCCTGCTTTGTTCTTCTTCTTGAGGAATGCTTACTTATTCAGGGCCTCTTCCCTTTCCATTTGAAGTTGGTGATTTGTTTCTCCATCTCATTAAAAAATGCCAGTGGAATTTGCATCAGGATTGCATTGTATCTGTAGATCACTTTGGGTAGAATTGACATTTTCACAATGTTGAGTCCTCCTATCCATGAGAAAGGTATGTTTTTCCACTTATGCACGTCTCTTTTGGTTTCTTGCAGTAGTGTCTTGTAGTTTTCATTGTACAGATCTTTTACGTCTCTGGTTAGATTTATTCCTAAGTATTTTATCTTCTTGGGGGGTATTGTAAGTGGTATTGATTTGGTGATTTCATCTTTGAGGTTCTCTTTGTTGGTGTAAAGGAATCCACCTGATTTTTGTATGTTTATCTTGTATCCTGAAACTTTGCTGAAATCTTCTGTTAGTTCCAGTAGTTTTCTTGTGGATTCTTTGGGGTTTCCTGCGTATAAGATCATATTGTCTGCAAATAGACATATTTTGACTTCTTCCCTACCAATTTTGATGTCCTTTATTTCTTTTTCTAGCCTAATTGCTCTGGCTAGGACCTCCAGCACAATGTTGAATACGACAGTGATAAAGGGCATCCTTTTCTGGTTCCGATTCTCAAGGGGAAAGCTTTCAAAGTCTCTCCATTTACGAAGATGTTGGCTGTTGGCTTTATATAAATGCCCTTAATTATATTGAGGAATTTCTCTACTATTCCTGTTTTGTTGAGAGTTTTTGTCATGAATGGGTATTGGACTTTGTCAAATGCCTTTTCTGCATCGATTGATAAGATCATGTGGTTCTTGTCTTTTGTTTTATTTATGTGATGGATTACATTGATTGTTTTTCTAATGTTGAACCATCCCTGCATACCTGGTATAAATCTCACTTGATCATGGTGAATTATTTTTTGGAGGTGTTGCTGCATTGTATTGGGTAGAATTTTGTTGAGGATTTTTGCGTCAATGTTCATGAGGGATATTGGTCTGTAATTTTCTTTTTTTGTGCTGTCTTTACCTGGTTTTGGTATCAGGGTTATGCTGGCTTCATTGAATGAGTTTGGGAGTACTCCATCCTTTTCTATGCTCGGAAATACCTTTCATAGTAGTGGTGTTAACTCTTCTCTGAAAGTTTGGTAGAATTCTCCAGTGAAGCCATCCGGGTCGGGGCTTTTTTTTTGTTGGCAGTTTTTTAATAACCTTTTCAATCTCCTCTTTAGTTATGGGTTTATTTAGTTCTATCTCTGTGTTAGTTTAGGTAGGTAGTGAGTTTCTAGATATTTGTCCATTTCCTCTAGGTTTTCAAATTTGTTAGAGTACAATTTTTCATAGTAATCTCTTATGATTGTTTTAATTTCAGTTGGGTCTATTGTGATATCACCCATCTCATTTCTTATACGGGTTATTTTCTTCCTCTCCTGTTTTTCTTCTGTCAGTTTGGCCAATGGTTTATCAATTTTGTTGATCTTTTCGGAGAACCAGCTTTTGGTCTTGTTAACTCTTTCAATTGTTTTTCTATTCTCTATTTCATTTAATCCTGCTCTAATTCTTATTATTTCTTTTCTTCTGGCACATGAGGGCTTCTTTTGCTGCTCTCTTTATACTTGTTCCAGTTGTAGGATTAATGTTTGGATTATGGCCCTTTCTTCTTTCTGGATGTGTGCATTTATTGCTATAAACTGACCTCTGAGCATTGCTTTTGCTGTGTCCCAAAGGTTCTTGTAAGATGTGTTTTCACTCTCGTTTGATTCTATGAATTTCTTTATTCCATCCTTAATTTCTTCTATAACCCAGTAGTTTTTGAGCAAGGTTTTGTTCAGTTCCCATGTGTTTGATTGTTTTCCTTGCTTTTTCTGTTGTTGATTTCTACTTTTATGGCTTCATGGTCAGAAAAGATGCTTTGTAATAATTTGATGCTTTGGATTTTGTTAAGGCTTGCTTTATGGCCTAATATGTGGTCTATTCTGGAGAATGTTCCATGTGTGCTGGGGAAGAAAGTATACTTGGCTGCTGTTGGGTGGAGTGTTTGGTATATGTCTAGGAGATCACGTTGGTTGATTGTAGCATTTAGCTCTTCCGTGTCTTTATTGAGCTTCTTTCTGGATGTTCTGTCCTTCACCAAAAGTGGTATGTTGAAGTCTCCTACTACCATTGTGGAGCTATCTGTCCTTTTTCAGTGCTGTTAGAGTTTGTTTTATGTATTTTAGAGCCCTGTCATTGGGTGGGTAAAGATTTATTATAGTTATGTCCTCCTGGTGTGTTGACCCTTTAATCATTATATAGTGTCCTCCCTTATCCTTAGTGGTGGATTTTGCTTTAAAGTCTATTTTGTCTGTGATTAATATTGCCACTCCTGCTCTTTTTTAAATGTTGTTTGCTTGATATATTTTTTCTATCCTTTAAGTTTTAGTTTGTTTGTGTCCTTGAGTCTAAGGTGTGTCTCTTGTAGGCAGTATATAGATGGATCGTGTTTTTTCATCCAGGCTACCATTCTCTGTCTCTTTATTGGTGCATTTTGTTCATTTACACTCAGCATACTTATTGATAGGTATGAGTTAGTGCTGTCATTTTGATGTCTTTTTTGTGTGTTGTTCACAGTTTCTTTGTTCCACTTTATTTTCTGTCCTGAGTCATTTTTCTTTATGTATTTTCTTTTCATCTTTCCCATTGTTGTTGACTTTGTGTTTGCTGATTTTTCTAGGTTCTTTTTTTTTTTTTTTTTTTTTTGACTCGTAGGATTGTTAGTTTCCTTTGTGGTTACCTTAATATTTACCCCTATTTTTCTAAGTTTATTTAAGTCTTTTATTTCTGTATATCGCCTTGACTTCAGCTCCATATGCAAAGTCTATGTCTACATTTTTTAAGTCCCTCTTTTTTGTTTTAATGTTGTCATCTTTTATATATTGACATCTGTTTCCCTATTTTCAGTGTTATAGCTTTGATATACTTTTGTGACTTCCCTGTCTGGGTTGATATCTGGTTGCTCTGTCCTGTGTTCTAGTCTTGGGTTGTTATCTGATGTTACTGATTTTCTAACTGGAGGATTCCCTTTAGTATTTCTTGTAATTTTGATTTGGTTTTTGCAAATTCCCTAATCTTCTGTTTATCTGAAAATGCCCTAATTTTGCCATCATATTTGAGAGACAGTTTTGATGGATATATAATTCTTGGCTGGCAGTTTTTTTCCTTCAAGGCTTTATATATGTCATCCCATTGCCTTCTTGCCTGCGTGGTTTCTGCTGAGTAGTCCGAGCTTATTCTTATTTACTCGCCTTTGTAGATGACTTTTCATTTATCCATAGTCTCTCTTAAAGTTCTCTCTTTATCTTTGGGTTTGGCAAATTTGATTATAATCTGTCTTGGTGACTTTCTTTTGGGATCTACTTTATGTGGGGTTCGATGAGCATCTTGGATAGATATCTTCTCATCTTTCACCATATCAGGGAAGTTTTCTGCCAACAAATCTTCAACAATTCTCTCTGTATTTTCTATTATCCCACCCCCCCCCCCACCATTTTGGTACTCCAATCACTCGTAGGTTATTCCTCTTGATAGAGTTCCACATAATTTTTAGGGTTTTTTCATTTTTTAAATACTTTTATCTGATTTTTCCTCAAATAATTTGGTGTTAAGTACTTTATCTTCAGTCTCACTAATTCTGACTTCCATTGCCTCAATTCTGCTCCTATGACTTTCTGTTGAGTTGTCTAATTGTGAAGTTTTATTGTTAATCTTCTGGATTTCTGATTGCTGTCTCTCTATGGATTCTTGCAGCCTGTTAAATTTGTCATTATGCTCTTCTCTGATCTTTTTAATTTCCTCTATTGGTGTTCTGCATTTTGCTTAATTTCCTTCCTAATTTCTTGAAGAGTTCTGTATATTAATCTTTTGTATTCTGCCTCTGCTAATTCCAAGAAATTTTCCTCCTCTGGAAAATTTCTAGATTCTTTATTTTGGGAGCTTGCTGAAGTCATCATGGATTGCCTCTTTATGGGATTTCATATTGACTGTTGTCTCCAACCCATCAATAAGTTATTATATTTATTTATTTTATGTTTGCTTACTGTGTCCTAGCTTCTTGTTTTGTTTTGATATGCCCACATAGACTGCTCATATGAGCTAGTTTGATTATTGGAAACTTTGAAGCTCTCATATCCTGTCACCAGGTGGTTAAATCTGTGACTAAGTATATGAGCTCAGGAGTCCGCCCACTCCTCTTATATGGATTCAGCTCAGGTGCCCAGGAAGATAGCCACCAAGTGTGTTGTAGGCTCTCGCTTACAGTCCCAGACAAGCATAGGTGATTGGTGTAGGCACAGGCATCTAGCTCTAGCAGGTGGACATATTCTGAGCAAGTCAGGGGGCTGACGGCCGCCCTTGAGTGTCCAGGATTAAGGCGTGTCCCTGTTCCCTAGAGCATGTAGGTAGGTGGGTTTTGCAGCCGGACTATGAGCACCTAATGCTATTGGCTGTAAGGACTGGGGGGCACCTCTTATTCTTGGGCCCCTATCGCA
The DNA here is from genome assembly GCA_030035585.1 of Dugong dugon. Lineage (NCBI taxonomy): Eukaryota > Metazoa > Chordata > Mammalia > Sirenia > Dugongidae > Dugong > Dugong dugon. The sequence goes on from CM057462.1 coordinate 101,066,136, forward strand.
GGTGGTGATGTGGCATGGGTGGAGCCACCAGGCCCCTGATGTGGGTATGTGTAGAGCCTGCTTAATGGGCATTGCAGCATCAAATGTCAAGAACCTGCCACTTCACAGTGGAAACAGTTGAAGTTAGAGTTTTGGTATATACCCTGTTGTACTGCAGTAATGAGGACCTATGCTGTTGATGTGGGCCTACACAAGTCTATGCAGGGGAAAGGCACTCAAAGTCCATGGATCCCTTATGCCTATGCCTAGGCAAAGGAGCTGTGCCTACACTGGGTTTCTGGCTTAGGGGAGCCAGCAGTTTATTTTTTCCCATTTGTTAATGTGGTCACTCTCCAAGGCAGGGAGAATGGCTCTGGGCATGTGATGGATCCAACTTTTGGCCCAGGGGACTCAGCAATTGCTGAAGCCAGTCTGGGACCCAGTGCAGAGCAGGGAGCGTGGAGGTAAATGGGAGAGAGGTTTTTCTCTAAGGGAGGTGTTTTTGATCCATGTGGTAGGCCGTACGTAAATACTTATCTTTTGCTGATGTGGGCTGCTTCTCACTGGTTGGGTGGCCATGTGGACTCTCTGGTGCTGGGTGTCTCCTGGTGCAGAAAACATGCCTCCAGAGCAGCAGTACTTGCCTGCCTCACCACTCATCCCTGAGGTGATCAGGCCTGAAGGTCTCAGGCTCTCTCTGGGTCAGGTCTGGCAACTCCTTGCTGCTTCCGAACCATCTCCCTCCCCCTGCAACTCAGTCCGGTTCCTCAATTCTGCCTCTGATGTTCAGGGCTCCCAGATTGTCATTTATAATTGTTTCACTTGTTTTTTTGGGTCTTTGTTGTAAGAGGTTCCACCGGAAGCATCTGACTACTCCACCATCTTGACTCCACCTCCATCTTTTGAATTCTTGACTGCTGCTTCCATGGACGTTGATTCCTGATCCAAGTATAATGAAATCATTGACACCTTCATTTTTTTCTTTGTTTATCATGATTTTATTTATTGGTCCAGTTGTGATGATTTTTTTTTTCTTTAAATTCAGGTGTAATCCATATTGAAGGCTGTAGTCTTTGACCTTCATCAGTGAGTGCTTCAATGTGTCTTCATTTTCAGCAAGCAGGGTTGTGTCATCTGCATATCATAGGCTGTTAATGAGTCTTCCTCCAATCCTGATGTCCCCTTCTTCTTCATGTAGTCTAGCTTCTTGGATTATTTGCTTAGCATACAGATTGGATAAGTAAGGTGAAGGGATATACCCTGCTGCACCCTTGTCCAATTTTGAACCACACAGTATCCCATTATACGTTATGACATTACCTTATACCCGATCTGTATTCAAAACTTCCAGTTGTCTCAAAAATATCTTTAGACTTATTTTTGCTTAAATCATGATGCAGACATGGTTTACAAGTTTTATTTCATTTTGCTGTCTCCTATCTTTTATTGTCTAACAGTCCCCCTTCCCACTCCTCACTCTGCCTCTCTTTTCATGTCATTCACTACTTTGTTAGAAAAACTAGGTAAATTGCCTCATAGAGTGATCATTTCCTTGTGGTATGTTCAACTTAACTTCTGTTTTCCATATTTCCTGTAAACTAGTATTGAGGTCTAGAGGCTTGATTAAATTTTATTTCAGATATTTAAAGACACATACTTCATAAGTGGTTCTGAGAATTTTCAGTCTCTTAAAGGAAGTATCTTAATTGGTTTTATTTTGCAATTGCCTTTGACCCAAAGCAACACAATTCTACCTGGTGACTAGGTGTTTGCAGCTTGAATAGAACTTGTCATCACTTTCAGGTTTTATCCTTCATAAGGTCACTATGAGTCAGAATCAACTAGATGGCAACAGGCTTTTTTTTTTAAATCTAAGTAATGAGCAAATTTTCGATTTTAAAATTTTTTTTTCCTCATGAGCGTCTTACTATTGCTTATGACCGTAAAATAAAGAGGAGGCTAATGGAAAATGCACATATATATGTAAGCTCAGGATTAAAACTGGGCAATTCTGAACAACAAGTACCTTTGTCCTGCAAAAGCTATTATTTCCCCTATCCACATGATGTTTGAGAGATAAAGAGGACTTTCAAAGCAGGACAAGAGGATTTTTCCAGTTGAGCTGCTATGTAACAACTAAAATTGTACTTCTTTCATATATGTAGATAAAATTAAATGGTTTGTTTTCTTTTTTAGAGTCACTAACTTGCAGGGCTAAGAAGACAAATGCTATTGGTCATCCAGCTTTTGCCTGTATATCTCCAATAAAAGAGCATACCTTCCTTTCTTAAAAAGACATCTGCATTGTTAAATAGCTTTAACTCAAAGGATACCATTTTTTATTATGGTCTCTTAAAACTCGTCTCCTATAAATTCTTCATTTAGGTCCTACTTGTGTTTTCTGTGATGGCTTAGATTAAGTTTATTTTCTCTTCTGTGTGACAATACTTAAATAATTGAGCAAAATAGTCATAGCTCCTTTTCTCTTTTTAGACCACACATAGCTATATCCTACCCCAGCCTGCCCTATAGAGGCCGGTGACATGACATGAACACGTAAAGTTGGCTAGGACGAGAAGCAATGGAGAGAGATGGGGCTGTGGCAAGATGGAGAATGTATAACCTTTCTAAACGGGGTGCGCAGCAACTCCCCAGCTTCAGTCAATTGTCACCAAAGGCAAATATGGGGCTTGTGCTGCCAGATCTTTTGATTCCCAAGAAAAACTAGAAATATGGTTTGTATATAAAATCTGATTTCTAAATATTTATATCCTTTCTAAACTTTAAAGCACTGTGAAAATCAACACTGTGCAAGCCAAAAACACATTTGAATGGTCACATTCTGCTTGTGGGCCAACAATTGTGACTTCTGCTTTAATCATTCTAAAGTTGACAGTTTTCCAGATTCCAGGACTTCTTACTTTGGAAGTATTGAAATTCTTCCACCCTCCTCTTAAAATATGGCATATGGAGTTAAAACCAGTCACATTATAGTGCTAAAATCATAAGACTGTCACTTCCATAAATCCAGCCTGGCTTTGACTACTTTTTGTCACTTCATTTTGTTATCTCATTTCAGTATGGTCAACTAGAATATTCAGATCTTTTTCACAAAACTTGCTGTAAAGCCATGCATTGCTTCTGCAGTTGATTTTCTTTTCCTTAGTACAATCCTATATCTGTGTTTAATTTTTACTTATTCTTTGTTATTTTTAAATATTTACATGGCAATTGCATGTTTTTCTATAAGTAACTATGTTTACATTTGAAAATATAAGAGTTTGCACTGGGCAAAATCTAAACTATTTAATTTTTCTTCATGTAACTTAAAGAAAAATGGATGGGTGGATCACAGCAATATGTGAAGATATTTGGTACATAAACATATAATTGAGAAGAAGCAATGCTTTTTCAGCTCTTTAAGGGGGTGGAATAAACATTTCTGTAAGACAAACATTTCGTTTAATTTTGTATTTGGCAGGATAGACTGAATCTCCGTCTGATTATCTGATATAAGCTCTTGGAATATCCATTAAAAAGTCATTCTGCTAAGGACAACAAATGTGCAAATGCTGCTTCTTTTACAAACGATGACATACTACCATAATAGTTGTTATTATCTCATTAACTAGGGTGCCAAGCAGTTTTTTTGTGTTTTTAAAAAAATGTGTTGCTAATTTAAGATCACTCACCCCTGGATGCCAGTGGAAATTCTGAAAAATAACTACTTTTATTTTCTATATGGTCACAATTAGTCCATTTAATGTCTTTAATACCAGTTTGATTTTTAAGATGGATTTAAGGAAAAATAAAATTATACATTTAAATATCAAAACTCCATTGGTATCAACACCAATTTCTAGTAGATTTTTTAGTAGTGATTACGCTTAGGTAACAGGCAAACACACGCAAAGTTCGAGCCCTCCATCTTTATTTCTTATTTCCAAGTTTAATTGTATTTTTTCTTATCATATATTTGGTCATATATATTACCGCAAAGTAAAATAGTAATATCATTTCATATTCTTTCCCTTCCCCTGTCTAAGAATTCACTGATGTTGTCTGGTATTGGGCCTTTACGGGATGAAGAAGGCATCCCTGGGTGGCACAAACGGTTACGCGCTAACTCTTCCTTCCTCTTGTTGACATTCTTCTACGTACCTAGAAACAAAACCAAAAGGGAAAGTGCATTACTCTGAAAGCAGTGTGATTGTCAACTTTAACAAAATGGATTTGAGGAAGAAAAAGTGACTGCTATTTTACTTTTCTCCTTCCAAGCGCTCTACTATTTTCTTTTTCTTTTTTTTGGTGAAAATAATACAATGATTATAGAGGCATTTTCATACAAATCTAAATTTTATGTCAATTAACAGTCAGGTTTATAAAACTGTGGATCTTAAAATTAACTGTATAATGTTATAATTGATGTGGCATTTATTTATATCACTTTTTCATTATGTTAAGTTTTTTAAGTGCTCCCAGAATGGACTTTCCTAGCCTTTGACCAGAATGGGGTGTGCATGTATACATTGACAAGGAAGCGTATATTACCTTCCTACAGAGCACTTACCGTATGTTACTTGCCCAAATACGTTATGTTAAAGTAGTTTGTTGATAATTACAAGTGAAAACTGTTAGGCAAAGTTAGGCCAAATACCAACTTCAAAGTAACATGACTATCTTGATTTCTAATGGTTACGTTTAAAACAAAGAATTATTTAATGATTTCATTTAAAATTAAAAACATAGAGAGCAGGTTGTCCATTGCTCAAATCAATAATTTTTTTTTTCCTGAAGAATAGTTTAATGACTTCTTGGCAGGTGAGGGGGCATAAAACAAGCATGTTGGCCATTCCAAAAAATTCCTTTTTAGGCTGTGTTACTGTAAAATGACTAAAAATTTCAGAATTTTGCAGTTTATTTTAGACAGTAGCATTTATGCAAACTGGTAACGTTTCAGAAGTTTCCAAGCAAATGACTGAGAACTTGGGAAGCTCTGAATTTATGTGCCGCCTGAGAGTGCATCAAGATAGAGGAGAAAAAAGTGATATTGCCCCTACCCAGTTCTCCATGCTCCTCAAGCTGTGATCTATGGATCTCAGCTAGTCTGAGAACTGCTTGTCACCAGTCCTCAATGAGGTAAGAACAGAACAGAAATGGAGAGTGGTTGTTTGAAAACTTTTACAGAAGTTTGGCATTCTGCTGTATCTAATGTGATCTAATGTGCTGTGATCAATGTGCTCGTTTTTAAAATCTAATTCTAAAACAATTTAGTTCATCTTTTGTATGTCTTGCTTTATATTTTCATTTACTTTAAAATAATTGTTATTGCATTTTACAAAGCAGTGGTCTGCAATGGATTGAAAATTAAAACAACGACAAAGAGATCATTTGCCACTGATAGTTTGAGAAGCACTGATCTAAATGCAAACCCCCTGGGGCCTTGAGTCTTTGGTTTCCCTCCATTCAGAATCCTCTATGTGTGTGTCAGGAGTGTCCTACAATGAACTACTAGATCTAGATGCCTGGCTTCACAGATCTCAACACTATGGTCAGAATAGTAGTTATTAAAGTTTTTTTTTCCTGAAGACTACCACTTTTTAATTCATTGTTTCTTTCCAATTTAATTCAGGTGGAGTATTTTTGGGGTAATGATGGAAAGTGCCAGATGGAATCTGGAACCAGACTTATCTGGATTTATGACTGTTTCTGTTATCCACTGTTACTCACATTATCTAGGTACTGTTAGTAGTGTCTCCCTTGCAAGGTTGCTGTAAGAATCAAGAGAGGTAAGTTACATAGAGCACCTGGCACGTAGTGGGTACCCAACAAGGGGAGAGGCTTTTGCTTTTTTACCTTCCTTTCTCCTCTGAACATAACATTTAAAGGTCAAGGTTTTTTAAAAGCAAGGCAGAAACAAGCTCAAACTGGTTTTTACAAATGCGTTTTGATCTGTCAATAACATCTACTGGGGAGAGTCCTCTGTTTTCTTGCTTTTATGAAACTTTCCATGAGTGCAGATTGCTGCAAACACAAAGCCAAAAGGAAAGACATAAATCTGTTAGATTTTTTTTTTCTACATGCTGAGCCCTACTGGAAAGCTGTGACAATGGAAGAGGAGATAATATCATAAGCCATTATTATTATCTCTGTCAATGAAATGATTTGTAATGATCATAGGGCTAGCTGTGTGCTAATAACGAAGTCATTCTGAACAATTTGTAAAAGCCACATATGGTGATATACTACTTCCTACTGTTTTACATCTATTTATAACTCAATTATCTGGTATTATTGTTAAAGGGGTTGTTTTCAGAGAGAACAGTAACTGAGCTAAGCTGATGGAAAAAAAAGAAATCCATAAAAGTGTGTTTCAGCTTATTCTGTTATGCCTCTATAGCCTAGTGCTCAAATCTCTGTGATTTCAACTAGTTTGTGTTTGGTTTATAGATTTAAATACTATATTTACTTTCATTTTCTACTTGCATGTAGAAGGGTTTTTAAATCTGGTGCCATTAGTAACATGATTGCATTGTGTTAGATTCAGTCAAGGAATAAATTAGGCTCATTTGGGAAGAACATTTCTTATCTGCTGCTAAGATACTGTTTCTGAAATTATCATTATGGTAGGTCATGACCACAAAAGTGTTAATGCCCTCAGTAATGTACCTTGCTTACTTCTTCAATGACTCATTGAAAATCTAGGTGACTATATTTTTATCTTCTCCTCCTTGTGTTGAATAATAAAAGTATTGAGTACTACAATAAATACTTTTTTATTTTTTTTTAAGTTTGTGTGTGTGTGTGTGTATGTGTGTGTGTACGTGTGTGTGAAATGCAATCCAGTGGCAAAATTTTTTAATGGTCGTTTAGTGATATTTACTTTGAGGGTTATTGTTCTTTGCTGTCAAGTCAGTTCTGACTCATGGTGACCCCATGTATCTAGAGTACAACTGCTCCGTATGATTTTCAAGGCTGTGACCTTTAGGAAGTAGTTCGTCAGGGCTGTCTTCCAAGGCACCTCTGGGTGGGTTTGGACCAACAAACTTTCTAGTAGTAGTCAAGCACTTAACGTTTGTGCCACTGAGGGTTAGGGAATTGATTTTGTTTTCTAATTCACCTCTGTTTATAGATATTTGGTATCTGATTAAATTACTTGGCTATGTTGCCAAACAATTACCAGTACAGTGTTTGAGTGATATGAGAATACACCGGATAGAGATTTCTCTAAGAACATTGTGGCAGGACCAAAAATGAATCAAGCTAATTATTGGTGTCCTGTATTCATAATGCTGTTAGGAAATTACCGCTCATAGAAATACATTGTATTGATATGGCTTAAAAAAAAATTGACTTGAGGAACTACAACCAACTTTGTTATAAAAGGATACATTGTTGATGATACTGTAGTCTTAGCAGAAGAGAAAAATGACTTAGGGAAGTATGAGGGTATTAGCCATACCAGCTAAATAATGACGAAGTCATCATTCTTTAAACTAGAACACATCTAATAATTTTGTGTTGTAGGAGTGTTCAATTAATCTCTAAAACCTTCAAAGTTTATGTAGGATTCCCCCCACCCCTGCAAGAAATACGAGTGTTTAACAAGGGACTATATCAGTAATCTGTACCCATTATCGAAATAAGTAAACAAATTAGTTAATTAAAAGTTTTCAAGGCATGTTTAAAGGTTAATAATCCAGACTAAGACAGAGTAGGAAGAAGGGCCTGGAGATCTACTTCCAAAAATCAGCCTGTGAAAACCCTTTGGTTTACAACCGTCCAAATCACAGCTGATTATGGGGACAGAACGGGACTGGGCAGCGTTTTGTTCCATTGTGCACGGGGTGACCATGAGTCTGGGCCCACTCAACAGCAGCTAACAACAGCAACCTTCTGACAAGTTAAGATTCCCATAAGAGAATGAGCAACGCCAAAAGATCCCCATTATTAGAAAAGAAAGCCTTTTATTAGCACAAGATTTGATTATTTTGGAGGAAATCATTGTAGCTATAGAATGATAGGAAAAATTAATGGGAATAGAAAAGAGGACTGAAAATTCTAAACAGTTTTATTATTATCAACCTAACTCCTTTACAAATACTCAGTCCTGGTAAAGAGGCATTTTTGGCTTGCATTTATCTGATTGTGACCACTGGTTATGTAAATGAATTTGCTAATGGAGTCACCATAGACAAAGAGAATACAGAGAGTAAACCCACTGAATGTGTAAGGTTAAGCTTTATGGCAATACTTCTAGTGCCTATTGGGCTGTATGTCATTTTTTCTTAAGTTGATTGCAATCTTATCTAAATGATAACTGAGCAATGGAATTTCACAAATGCTAATGATTTAACTGGACTCTGAATGTGACCTGCACAAAAGTTGCTGTAAAATTACTATAGGTCCAATTTCAAAAGAACTACACATGGAGACTATACTATGCAAATTTTACTAACATTATTTTTATTTTATATTCTATTAAACAAACTGCTGTGTGGAATCAAAATACCATTACTGCTGTAAGGTAGCTTATGTAAACTGAAATTTTATACAAGAATGAAAAAAAAATAAGATGACTTCGTATTTGGGCACCACATAAGCCTTTGGCTAGAAGCAAAACAAGGAAATTATAACATTTTGAACTTAGTTTTTCGTTTGTGAAGAAGGTTCATATTGGGTTAACAAAATGTAATTACATTTTATACCTATAAAATTATTTTAACAGGACCATTAATTGCCCTAACAATATAGCAGCTAAAATTTACTGCTAGCAACAGCTTGCTTTGTAATTATCACACAGGAGCATTTTTCCTAAAATCTAATTTCAATAGATATTGGTTTAATATATCAGAATTTCCCATTATTGTGCTTTCAGGTAAGGCATTAAGTTATTACTCAAACACAATGGTGTCTGAGTTCTCATGTATTAGAAACTGAGGGAGTCGACTGAAACAAAATTATATCTCATTCCAGTGAAAATGACAGCAACATTTTTTTCTTTAACAGCATCCTACAGGAGGCCCAAAGTGATTTGCACTCTGCTCTCTATTTGTGTTGTTAATTAATCCAAAAGAAGCTTTTATTAAACTTTAATTTTTAAAGTCCCCTCTTAAGACTGCATGTTATTTAGCAGACAAGAGCAAAAGAAGTTGATCTAAAATATACTTAATAAGGACAAGTATTAACATATTCCCAACTATGGAAGCACAGTCTCTTTCTTTCTCCTTCTCCTTCATCCCTCTCCCTCTGTCTGACTCTGTCTTTCTCTCTTTCCTTTCTCTTTATATACAGATATAATTAGGAAGAAGGCAGTAGAGAGAGGCAAATTGGATGTTGTGTTAGTTTCCTATTGCTGTGGTAACAAGTTACCGTAAATTTAGTGCCTTAAACCAACACTAATTTATTCTCTTCTAGGTCTGGAGTCAGAGTCCCAAATGGTCTCCCTGAGTTAAAATCAAGGCCTTGGCAGGGCTCTGTTCCTTTCTGGAGTCTCTAGGGGAGAATTCATTTCCTAGCCTTTTCCAGCTTCTTGAGACTGTCGCATTCTTTTTGGTACGGTGACTCTGTATTGCTTCCATCTTCTTTTGATGCTTTCTATGTAGTTCGATTTTTTGCACATAGACTCCTTCAGTATTGCAACTTGAGACTTGAATTTTTTTCTTCAGTTCTTTCAGTTTGAGAAATGCCTGATGTGGTCTCTTTTGGTTTTCTAACTCCAGGTCTTCGCACATGTAATTATAATACTTTACTTTGTTTTCTCGAGCCACCTTTTGAAATCTTCTGTCTAACTTTTTTACTTCATCATTTCTTCCTTTTGCTTTAGTTACTTATGTTCAAGAGCAAGTTTCAGAGTCTCTTCTGGCATCCATTTTGGTCTTTTCTTTCTTTCCTCTCTTTTTTATGACCTTTTGCTTTCTTCATGTATGATGTTCTTGATGTTATCCCACAACTCATCTGGTCTTCAGTCATTAGTATTCAAAGTGTCAAATATATTCTTTAGTTGGTCTTTAAACTCAGTTGGGATAGGCTCAAAGTCATACTTTGGATCTTGTGGGCTTGTTTTAATTTTCTTCAGCTTCAGCTTGAACTTGCATATGAACAATTGATGGTCTGTTCCGCAGATGAGCCCCGGCCTTGTTCTGACTGTTAATGAGGGTCCAGAAATTGACAGAATACCAATTGAGATGTTTTAACAAACAGATACAATGCTAGAGGCACTCAATCATATATGCCAAGATATCTGAAAGACAGAAACTTGGCCAGTTGAGTGGAAGAGATCCATATTCATGACCATTCCAAAGAAAGGTGATTCAACGGAATGTGAAATTATCAAACAATATCATTAATATCACATGCAAGTAAAATTATGCTGAAGATAATTAAAAAATGATTGCAGCAGTACATCAATAGGGAACTGCCAAAAATTCAAGCCAGATTCAGAAGAGGACCTGGAAAGAGAGATATCATTGCTAATGTCGGATGGATCTTGGCTGAAAGCGGAAGAAAACAGAAAGATGTTTACCTGTGTTTTATTGACTATGCAAAGGCATTTGACTATGTGGATCATAACAAATTATGGATAACGTTGCAAACAACGGGAATTCCAGAGCACTTAATTGTGCTCATGAGGAACCAGTACATAGACCAAGAGGTAGTCATTAGAATAGACCAAGGGAATACTGCATGGTTTAAAATCAGGAAAGGTGTGCTTCAGGGTTGTGTATTTTTACCATACTTATTCAATCTGTATGTTGAGCAAACAATCAGAGAAGCTAGACTATATGAAGAAGGAGGTGAAATCAGGATTGGAGGAAGACACATTAACAACCTGTGATATGCAGATGACACAACTTTGCTTGCTGAAAGTGAAGAGGACTTGAAGGGCTTAGTGATGAAGATTAAGGATACAGCTTTCACTATGAATTACACCTTAATATAAAGAAAACAAATATCCTCACAACTGAACTAATAAGCAACATCATGATAAACAGAGAAAAGAGTGATGTTGTCAAGGGTATTTCATTTTACTTGGATCCACAATTAACACCCTTGGAAGCAGCAGTCAAGAAATCAGACAATGTATTGCATCGGGCAAATCTGCTGCAAAAAAATTTTTTGAAGTGTTAAGAAGCAAATATGTCATCTTGAGGACTAAAGTGCACCTATCCCAAGCCATGGTATTTTCAATCGCCTCATATGCATGTGACAGCTGGACAGTGAATAATGAAGACTTGAGAATTGATGCCTTCGAATTATGATGTTGGCAAAGAATATTGAATATACCGTGGACTGCCAGAAGAATGAACAAATCTGTCTTGGAAGACGAACAGGTAGAATACTCCTTAGAAGCGAGGATGGTGAAACTTTGTCTCATGTACTTTGGACATGTTATCAGGAGGGACCAGTCCCTGGAGAAGGACATCATGCTTGGTAAAGTAGAGGGTCAGTGAAAAAGAGGAAGATCCTCAACGAGGTGGATTGACACAGTGGCAGCAACAATGGGCTCAAGCATAGCAATGATTGTGAGGTTGGCGCAGGACCTGGCAGTGTTTCATTCTGTTGTATATAGGGTTGCTATTAATTGGAACTGACTGACCAGCACCTAACAACAAGAACAAGTGATATAACATATACTGGCTTTTATGGGAAAATGTTATGCAGATATACACACACATTATATATATATATATATATATATATATATATATATATATATATATATATTTTGCCGTACACCCCCCCCCCCAAAAAAAAAATCCCTAGGGAGAGAATTTTCAGCATTGCTTTCTATAAAATATCAAATGCTATGTATGGGTAATATTCTCTTCTCCTAGCAACCATGACTCCACTCTATGGTCCTGCTGTGTAAGGCAGGAACATACAGGTTTGTTTTGAGGCCGAATTTAAACCTGTTAAATGTGTACCATTGCATAAATCAGGTAGAATGGGATACAAAAATACTTGAGCGATGTTTAAGCGGAGACAGTAGCCTCATTTAAGAATGGCAGCTTTTTAGAAGAGGTAATACAAATATTAACGTTGTACTTTAAACATTTATTTTCATTCCTTAAATGGAGTTATTCCTATGAAACATCATTCTTGATAAAACTAAAGAAATGCCCATTTATATTCAGTACCTTTTTCTTCTTACTGACTGTGGCAATCCTTAGTTCTATCAGTTTTGAAAAACTGAATCAATTCTAACTCATAGCAACACTATAGAACAAAGTAGAACTGCCCTGTAGGGTTTTCAAGGAGCGGCTGGTGGATTCATACTGCCGACCTTTTGGTTAGCAGCCAAACACTTAACCACTGTGCCACCAGGGCTCCAAAGATTAAGATGTCTAAATTCATAAAATAAGGACTGTAAATAATTGAACTCAGATACTGCATGATTATTTGGACCACTGATATTATTGCCCATAGTAACAGCTCTAACTCTATTAAAAGATTCCATAGCAAAAAAAGTTCAATTTAATTAATATGAATATAATGATAAATAACTCTAGAACCCACTGTTGAAGATTTTTATAATTAAAGCTATTATGATATAGAGGAAGATAAAACATATGGACATAGAATAGAATGTACATAAAAAATTTAAACCACAAAAAATTGTCCCATAAACCCATTGCCATCGAGTTAATTTTGACTCATAGCCACCCTATAAGACAGAGTAGAACTTCCCCTATATGGTTTCCAAGGCTGTAACTTTACAGAAGACTGCCACATCTTTCTCCTCAGAGTGGCCGGTGGACTGAAATCATTGACTTTTCTTTTAGGAGCCAAGCACTTAACCACTGCACCACCAGGGCTCCTTTTACCATAAAAGGGAGTATAAATTATAAAAGATCAATAATAGGGCAGACACTACTACACTGCAATTTACTTATTTTTTACATCAAAGAATCTACCTGCTGAAAGGCATAGACTTTGTCTTCATTTATATAAAAATATACTTACTTTTTGCCATTTCAAAGAAATGAAGAAAACTAGATGAAATTTCAAATTATGCAGTCTTGAAAATTTTTATTTCCCCCTGTAATGGCTATTTCTTAATTACCCATCTGCTGCCTTCCCGCTTTGTCCATTCATCAGCCCCATTCATCTTCAAAGCAAAATATTCATAGTTGGCAATACTGTTCAAACAATCAAACATGTAGATAAACAAATAAAAGAATATACCAACCATTTTGTTATTTCTCTTCAAGCACTCTGCTACAGGACCCTGTGGCTTACATTGTCTTTGTTGGAAAACAATGTTGCATATTAAAAAAGAAAAAATAGAGTAAGATACTGTATGTGGAATTTAAAATAATTTTACAGATTTAGGGAAAAATTCTGTAAGATAGTTTTATCACTCCATTAACTTCAGATCCCTTTCTTTCCTTTTGTTTGTATTTCTTAATCAGTTGCAATTCCACAAATACTTTTTGAAAGAAAAACTTCAATTAAAAGTAATATCTGAAAAATATTTTTAAATACATTAAAATGAGACTATAATGAAACAAATCACTATTTAAATGCTATTTGATTACAATTATTCATCTTAAAATTATACGTTTAGCAAAGGTCATAATTAAAGAACAGTCAATATGATTCAGAGGTGGAACATTTGTATTTTGGTTTCAAATTTAGAATCCTTTCAGATTTGATCTATTAATAGCACTTAAAATGAAGGTACTGATACCATAATAGAAACCTGGGGACCCTACTGAACCCTATTCTTCCTGCAATCTCAAATCCTGTAAGCGAAGTTCCTTGTTGCTCATAGTCTTTATAGATGCTGACCTGAAAAGTCACAGATAATGAGAGCATTGCTGAAGAAGTAACCCTGTCATTTTTATGAAGTTTCAACCAATACTTTTCGGATATCAGCAACAGATACAAGAACAAGTGACTCTCCTGAAATTCTACGATCTCAATAGAGTGTGAAAGTAAATGAATGTATTCCTCAGAACAGATGGTGTGGTAGAAGCAGCAGATATTTGCAATGTGTCTGGAAGCTCTCAATAAAGAGGAAGTTACACTGATTGATACCTAAAGATAATTAGGGTCTATTTGTCAAATACAGTAAATTAATGAGTTAAGTGTCGGAGATCATTCATACATGAATTTGACACAGAGGATTCATACTCTGGTATATTGTACTGAATCATATCAGTCTCTCTAATGTCCTACAATTTTTGAGATTTCCAAACGTCATTTAAAAAAATAAAATACAGAAAAGGCAGTACAGTGTGGTGCTTAACAGAACTGACTCTGGAATCAGATTGCTTTGTTCTAAACCTAGCACCACCCAATACTAATAGCTCTGGATAGGTTGTTTTACCTCTCTGTGCCTCAGATTTCCCATCTGCAAAATGGTTGTAATTACAGTCCTTATTTCAAAAGGTAACTGTGAGTGATATATGATACATGGTGCGAAATATGTAATAAATAGCCTGCACTTGATAAGCATTCATAAAATGTTAGCTATTATTATTATTGGCTATTATTAGCTATTATATAAGTTGACCTTATTGTAGATGTTTAATTTAGGAGATATGATACTCAAATTCATGCTCAAGAAAAAAGAAATCACAGGCTTTTATTTCAATTAAAGAGGTCTAAAACTAAGAAAAAGTTGATTTTATGTCCTTGTTTTCAGCCAACATCAACTGTTACCCTTAGAGTTTAAAGGAAAAAAAGAAAATAGTATATTTTTGTTTATTGAGGGTCTCACCCCCAAACACTAAAATAATCACAAAGAAATTTATGATGCTGTACATTTTTATTAACCAGATACATGCCCTATTGACTTTGAAAAATTCATTTCTTTAAACTTTGACTTTCATGTTGAATTTAGCTTTTGTATTTAAAGACTAAGTATTAAAATATATATTTGTCCATATACATTGACTTCAAGTAATCTGTATTTTTCTTCTGATTCCAGGCATAAATATTTTTAACACCTAGAGTTTCATGTAAATAAAACATGAGATTCACTGAGGCTGCCTTCTAGTAGAAGTACATGTCCCCTGCCAACTGATCACATCAGGAAGCCAAGTATACTGGGTCTAGGAAGTCAGTGAAAAGAGGTATTTGTAGGTAGAGATTAGGCACCCACATCTGAGTGACTTCAACAGAATGTATTAAAACACTTGTTCAGAAATGGGAGAAGATATCATTGTAGTATAAATTGTTCTTAGGGAGGGAGTGAGTTACCTGGATATCATCTTTGCACCTGCACATCTCTTTCCATCTTTTTGTTATACTGTAAATCTCATTTTCTCATCTATCATAAAGATTGACTTTTATTTTTTAAAATTTTTTTGTCATGAAAATACACATAACAAAGCATACTTCATTTCAGCAACTTCTACATGTACAATTCCGTGAAATTGATTACATTTTTCAAGTTGAACAACCATTCTCACTATCCTTTTCCAAATCATTCCACTACCATTAACAAAATCAATGCTCCGTAAGCAAAACCTCTCCCTTTCTCCCTCCCTCCCACTCCTGGTAACCACTAATAATCTTTGATTTCAGTATATTTGCTTATTTCATATAACTGAGATCATACAATATTTGCCCTTTTCTGGCTGACTTATCTGACTCAGCCTGATGTTTTCAAGGTTCATCAGGACTTCATTTCTCTTTATGGAAGAGTAGTATTATGGAAGAGTAGTATTCCATTGAACATATATACCACAGTTTGTTGATCCATTCATCTGTTGATAGGCATTTTGATTGTTTCCACCTTTTGGGTATTGTGAAAAGTGCTGCAATGAACATTGGTGTACAGTTTTCTGCCTTCACTTCTTCTGGGTATATACTTGGGATTGGGATTGCTGGATCATATGGTAGTTCTATGTTCAACTTTTTGAGGAACCACCAAACTGTTTTCCACAGTGGCTACACCATTTTACATTCCCACCAGCAATGGATTCGAGTTCCAGTTTCTCCACAGCCTTGCCAACACCTGTTGTTTTCCATTTTTTTTTAATCACTGGCATTCTAAAAAGGGTGAGGTGGTATCTCATTGTAGTTTTGATTTGCATCTCTCTAATGGCTAATGATGTTGAGTGTCTCTTCATGCGCTTGTTGTCTATTTGAATATCCTCTTTGGTGAAAGGTCTGTTCAAGTCCTCTGCCTATTTTTTGGTTGAGTTATTTGTCTTTTATTAAGTTGTAGATGTCTTATATACATTTTGGATATTGGCTATATGGTTTCCAAATATGTTCTCCCAATCTGTAGTTTCAACTCATAGTGACCCTGTGTACAACAGAATGAAACATTGCCCAGTCTTGTGCCATCCTTACAACTGTTGCTATGTTTGAGCCCATTGTTGCAGCTACTGTGTCAGTCCATCTCCTTGAGGGTCTTCCTCTTTTTTGCTGACCTTTTACTTTGCTAAGCATGATGTTCTTCTCCAGGGACTGGTCCCTCCTGATAACGTATCCAAAGTACATGAGATGAAGTCTCACCATCCTTGCTTCTAAGGAGCATTCTGGCTGTACTTCCTCCAAGATAGATTTGTTCATTCTTCTGGCAGTCCATGGTATATTCAATATTCTTTGCCAACACCATAATTCAAAGGCATCAGTTCTTCTCTGGTCTTCCTTATTCATTGCCCAGCTTTTGCACGCATATGAGACAAGTGAAAATACTATGGTTTGGGTCAGTGCACTTTAGTCCTCAAAGTAATATCTTTGCTTGTTAACACTTTAAAGAGGTCTTTTGCAGCAGATTTGTGCAGTGCAATGATTCATTTGATTTCTTCAGTTTTTATTCAACTTTATTTTATTGTGCTTTAGGTGAAAGTTTATAGCTCAAGTTAATTTCTTATTCAAAAATTTGTATACATATTGTTTTGTGACCTTGGTTGCAAGATTGATTTTTCTTGTTTTGTCAGTTTATATATTTATCTCTCATTTCCTCATAAAATGATGATTCTATGAAGACAAATGTAATTAATGCTGTAGGGCAAATTAGCAGACATAAAAGAAGAAAGCCATAGGACTAATGGAATGCAGTTTGTACAGGGAGCCCTGGTTTTAGCCCTCATGGTATACGTGGCCTTGAATTATGCTGGGCTCCTTAGCCCTTGCTCTCCATATAATAAGTAGCAACTGAATATGATGTTTATATGAAGAAAAAAAATATAAAAGAATGTTGGAGAGAAGCCACGACAATAATTCTTTATCTTTTTTTTTTACCTTACTACCGCTTTACATAGTGGTACCAGTCTATAAAGAAAGAGTAAATTATGGTGCTATCATGATACCTGATGGAGTATCCTATGAGTTTCCATCGTGGGTTGCAAGACCACACACCATGCTTTTCCTTAAAGCATGGTTATTATTTTTTGTCTTCGTGGAGTACAAAGTATTGCTTTTAAGTGCCATGATAAGTCTTAACCTCTGAGCTAGAAGAAGAAAATAAGCTCTTTGAGTTATGCATCCTCTTGATGATATTGTAGCTGTCAACCCAGTTTATGTAGTCATTATTGGTCATTTCTAGTGACAAATGAAACTTTCTAGCGGAAAATTCAACAGTGTTTTGGGTCTAACCAGCAAATGTGATTGCAAAATACTAAGACTGGAAGAAGTTCTGTGTATATTATGTTGATTGTTGTAAAACCAGAGCTAGTTTAATTACGTAGTCTCAGGATGAAAATACTTTTGATGCAGGAGACTTCCCAAAAGGTTTGCTTTTTGTTATGTATCTAGTTCTCCACTTTTAACTCATTAAAAAAAATTTTTTCAAACCTAATATCTGTTTTCCTTGGTCTGCCACGTCGTTTCACCTTATCTGTACTGATGTTTTCAGATATTAAACAGGACTTTGCTTGACCTGTGTCAACATATTTCATAAATAATATTCTATCAATATAAAAAGAGAAGCCTGGCTCAATTTATGTTTCATGTCTCCTAGTTCTTCCGTATACCACTTGAGCTCATTTCAGGCAAACCTAATTATCATCGGTTGTATGCAGTTTTCGGTCCTCTCTAGCTACTTTGCTTCATTTACTCAATTAGACCTTCAAATATATAAGTAGAAAATACATAACAAATAGCACTTGTGTTCAATAATGTTAATTTATTAACATTCGTACATAAAATATTTGTTTTCATACTCAACCTCTGGTGTAAAGTTTGGTATGTTGCATGGTTTTAATGGCTTTTTGTTTCAATACATTTTTGACATAGCTAGGGTGATATATAATTTACTGTCTACACCAGAACATTTAAGAATGAAAAGGGCAGTATTAACAATTATGCCAGATCAACCAACACAAACTGGGATTATCCTGGGCAAACTGTAATGCAGAGCAGGTGTTGGCAAACTGTATCATATGGACCAAATACGGCCATCACCTGTTTTTGTATAGCCCACATGCTAAGAATAATTTCTACATTTTTAAATGGTTGAAAAAAATCAAAAGAAGAATAAAACTTCATGAAATGTGAAAATTATACAAAAATTACATTTCGGGGTCTGTAAATAAAGTTTTATTGGAACATAGTCACCCGCAATTGTTTACCTATTATTCACAGCTGCTTTCATGCTACACTGCCAGCATTGAGTTGTTGTGACACATGGTATCACCTAAAATATTTATTGTCTACTTCTTTATGGAAAAGATTTACCAATTCCCGAGGTAGAATAATCCTAGCCATAGCCCATTTTAAACTACTAGGATCCTTTCCATCAAATCCTTATTTTCTAATGTTATTGTTGTTGTCCAGTTGATTCTGACTCATGGCGACCCCAGTGCGCAGTGTAGAACTGCTTCATCAGGTTTTCAAGGTTGTCACCTTTTTGGAAGCAGACTGCCAGGCCTGTCTTCTGAGGCACCTCTGGGTGAATTTGAACTGCCAACCTTTCAGCTAATAGTTGATTGCTTAACCATTTGCACCACCCAGAGACTCCTTTTCTAATAGAAAAATGCATTACCATTGAGTCAGTTCTGTCTCATAGCAACCCTATAGGACAGAGTAGAACTGCCCCATTCGGTTTCCAAAGCTGTAATCTTTATGGAAGCAGACTACTACATCTTTCTCCTGTGGAGCAGCTGGGGGATTTAAACCACCAACCTCTTGATTATTATCCAAGCACTTAACCATTATGCCACCAGGGCAGATCTGTGAATAGTACTTGTATTGTTGATGTTGATGATTTTTGGTGATTATATTCATCCACTCTGTAGTTTTCTCTTGACTAGAAATTCTCCCAGGTCACATTTTGAGTTTCATTATAATGTCTACTAGAAGATCTTTTAGTTTTTTGACAGTATTTTTTGCAAGTAATTATTCAAGTTCTTAATTCCAATTTGAATTAAAAAAAAGTTTTTCAAGAATCAGACTGTTAGAGTGTTTTCATTTTATCTGACAAGAAATTATTAGTAGACCTTGAAAGCAGTTTTGGATTTTGTCTGAATGCTTTTAAAAGTGTGGGGTCGAGCAATGTTTTAAAGTAACCTCATTCTGTCTCTTCAGTATTGAATCAAAGAACTTACAGGAATTCTACTCACCGTCTGTCCAGCAGGCCAGATGGATTTCTCCTTTAAAGTGAATCGTTTATTTCTTGGTTAATTAACAAGTCATGTGGTCTCTTAAAAATTGGCACAATTGCTTTGAATCATTTGCAATGTTATTAAGTTGACCTGAACTATTTGGTTATTGAGACTCTTCACCATCTTTCAGATTAAGTTGTATCTGTCAGCTAGCACATGTGGTATGCTTTTAAGAGTTACACAGAATTAAAAAAAAAATGTGCATGTAGAAAGTAAATTAGTTGGAAGTTAAATTGTCAGTAGAGTAAGAGAAAATCTATTGTCCTTGTGCCTTTTGTTCAGTAATTAGATGGCCAAAAGTTGACTTTTATTTGTAACATGACACAGTTATCAAATGGCAGCCAGTGTGAGCTAGAAGCCTGCTAGGAGTGAGGTCTGAATTAGTATTCTCCTGGCACCAAAAATGTGCCATTCGTATCTTTTCATTTATAACACTAATTGCATATAATAATTCTAGGTTTTAGTTTTTAAAAGAACCCTTCATCTATAGGGTAGTGTAGAACTATTCAGTTCATACATCAACCCTAATTAAAACCTATCTCAGAATTCATTAAAATCTGGCTCAACTGTTGTAACATCTCTTAACAGCAGCACACCTTTAGATGAAAAACACGGCACTTACCATTTTTCCCCCTTTCAGTTTTTGTTGTCTAATTAATAGAAACCATTAATTTGGTAGGATGAATTAAAAATGGAATGGATAGTATAGGCTTTGTGTAATTCTCTAAGGGTTTTCTATGCCATAATTAAGGTGAAGAAAAAATGCTTATTGCAAATATCCTGAACTGACAGAACTATATATTTAGAATTATTAAGTCTGTGGTAACTGGTGAAAATAAAATGTATAATGAGGATGAAATTAAATGGATAATAGAATCTGAGGCTTAATGACTCAAAGGAAAAAAAAAAACTGACTCCAGTGTCCAAGTCCACACTAGTCAAAGGGAAATAGGACTCTTCATTGTTTTTTTTCCATTTTTGCAAGGGAAATTACTGTTCACATTCTTCAACATTTTATCCAATTTGTAGTGTGGAGTTGGGACTTTATTGAAGTAGTTCTAGTAGACATTATAAATATATATGAATAAGAATACTTATTTGGTTATTCAGAGAAAATCAAAACTAAAAATGATTGGGTGAGGAATTGATAAAGAAAATATATACTTTCCAAGAGGGCAGAAGTGTGGGAAGTACTGTTTCCTCATAGTTATACTAAAATAATTTTCCTTGCATCCCAAAATAAAACTCTGAGAAGGTATCCACAGACAAAAACCTCATTATCATGAACGACAACCCTGAAGAAGATTCGCAGGGAAGCTGTTGCCTTAGCTTAGCACAGGTCATCTGTTAGAAGTTTCTGCGATGATCGAAATCATTCCTTTAAAGAGATATGGAAAAATCTTCTTCCTTGTTGATTTGTTCTGGAAAACCTCCATCAAGGAATTTTAGAAATATTTAGGACAGTAATATTTTAGTTCCTGCTCCTAGTTCTTTGATCATAAGGAATAAGCTCTTTGTATATGGAGTCTCCCAAGAAGCTCACATTTTTATTCCTGTCCTGAATTATCTTTTTTAGCCAAAATCTAGGAGCTAGAATCTGTAGGGCTTTAGTGGGAAAATCTGTCTTGGAACTTGATACACCAACACCCCATAGCCTCTATCCTCATTCTAAAATTGATCCTGGAACTTCTGTATGAAAAAAAAGTTTCACACACTAGTTGTTCATATATAAATGAAAAGGATAGTTTAACACAATGCTTTTGTACTTTTCATCAAAGAAAAACTCTTATTGTCACAGGAAGCATTTTTTTTTAATTCTTAAATATCTCATTACTGACCCATAGTTGATGTCAGAGATAGACACATAGTTGATGTCAGTGATACTAGGAATTATTAGTTAATTTTTAAATTTTTTTCATAAGAATGTATTCATCCTCTATTCACATCCTCTTCTACTTCCTTGAGTCTTGAACATTTACCAAGATGGATGTCATGCTAAAACAAAGAAAGCTGTCTTTCAGGAGCTTAAACTCCAGTGAGAAAGCAGACAAGAAGCATGCTCAAACTGCATAATTATGAGCCTGTTCAAGAAAGGATAGAGCATAAGAGCACAGTGAGTTGTTTATACTTCAAAATTATACTATTTACTTTCTATTTTTCACTTTCAGAAGGTAAGCTATTAATACTAGAGTAAGAGTTCTCAGAAAAATTGGAATGCTGATTAGACACATTCTGTATTTCAAAGAAGTTGTGAGACTTTCCTCTCATCATCTTCTAATCTATCATGAAACAAAATAAAACAAAACAAAAGAAATCCATTCTCTAATTCCTAACTGTCAGACTCAATAGTTATGACAGAAACTGCCTGGCTGCTAACCAAATCTCTTTCCCTTTCTGCTGGGTATACAGCTAGTCTTTACTTCTAAGCGTTTCATGAGGTTGGATGTGGCCACATGATTGATGTCTGACCCACAGATTGTGGGTGGAAGTGATGAGCACTACTTTCAGGCCTTGCTCAAGAAATCAAGGAGTATAAAGTGAGTACAGAAATTTGGGACCTCAAAGGGTTGGAAAAACATTACTGCTTCTACACCCCTAACTGCAAGAAATACAATTGAAATATCTTTTGAGGGACTAATGTACATAGAGACCCACCTCCATGACAAGGATCAGATTATAGAGCCCTGGTGGTACAGTGGTTAAGCACTGGGCTGCTAACCAAAATGTTGGCAGTTCTAATCCACCAGCCACTCCCTGGAAACCCTATGGGGCAGTTCTATTCTGTCCTGTAGGGTTGCGATAAGTTGGAATCAGCTCCATGGCAACAGGTTTGTTTTGTTTTGTTTTGTTTTTTAATTGAAGAGTGCATCAGGCTTTGAAAGAATCTACAGCCCTTAAGAAGGGCCTAATCTCTGGAAGGCGCCCTGATGATGCAGTAATTAAGTGCTTTAGCAGTTCGAACCCACCAGCCACTCTGCAGGAGAAAGATGTGGCAGTCTGCTTCTGTAAAGACTTACAGCTTTGGAAACCCTATGGGGCATTTCTACTCTGTCCTACAGGGTCACTGTAAGTCCAAATCAACTTGACTGCAGTGGGTTTGGTTTTTGAAAGCCCTTCACCAACCGTAGTTGTGCCTATAAAAGATAATGATCCAGGAAGAGCTTCTCATAGGGTGGGGTCAGGAATCTGGGAGAACAGTAGATAAGGGAGGAAGTCCCAGAGATTAGACCCAGGGTTGAATTAAGGAATTTCCTCCTCCTCTGCCAGTTTGTCATACGTGATGGCTTGCCTGTTACTGTGATGCTGGAAGCTGTGCCACCAGTATTTCATATATCAGCAGGGTCACCCACATTGGATGGATTTCAGTGGAGCTTCCAGACTAAGACAGACTCAGAATAAAGACCTGGCAATCTACTTCTGAAAAAAATCAGCCAGTGAAAACCTTATGGATAGCAGTGGAACATAGTCTGATATAGTGCTAGAAGCTGAGTCCCTCAGGTTGGAAGTCACCCAAAATACGACTGGGGAAGATCTGCCTCCTCAAAGTAGAGTTGACTTAATGTTGTGGTTAGAGGCAAACTTTCAGGACCTTCGTTTGCTGATGTGGCATGACTCAAAATGAGAAGAAAGAGCTGCATACATCCATTAGCAACTAGAATGTGGAATGTAGGAAGCATGAATCAAGGAAAATTGTAAGTTGTCAAAAATGAAATGGCATGCTTAAAGGTCTATATCCTAGGCATTGTTTTTGTTGTGTACCATTGAATCGATTCTGACTCATAGTGACCTTATAGGACAGAGTAGAACTGCCCTACAGGGTTTCCAAGGAGTGGCTGGTGGATTAGAACTGCTGACCTTTTGGTTAGCAGCCTGAGCTCTTAAACATTTCACCACCTGGGCATTAGGGAGCTGAAATGGACTGGTAATGGCCATTTTGAATTGGACAATCATATGGTCTACTATGCTGGGAATGACAAACTGAAGAGGAACGAGTCCAGGAACCGAATGCGAAATAGACCATCAATTGCTCATATGTAAGTTCAAGTTGAAGCTAAAGAAAACTAAAACAAGTCCACAAGAGCCAAAGTATGACCTTGAGTATATCACACCTGAAATTAGAGACCATCTCAAGAATAGACTTGATACACTGAATACTAATGACCTAAGACCAGAAGAGTTGTGGGATGGCATCAAGGATATCATACATGAAGCAAGCAAAAAGTCATTAAAAAGACAGAAAGGAAAGAAAAGACCAAAGTGGAGGTAAAAAAAGACTGAAACTTTGGAGTATAGAGTAGATAAAATGAATGGAAGAACTGATGAAGTAAAAGAGCTGAAGCAAAGCTTTCAAAGCAGGGGGCGGGGGTTGGGGACAAGAAGTTGGAGTAAAGTATTATAATGAAATATGCAAAGACCTGGAGTTAGTAAACAAAAAGAGAAGAACATGCTTGGCATTTCTAAAGCTGAAAGACCTGAAGAAAAAACTTAAGCCTCGAGTTGCAATATTGAAGAATTCTATTGGCAAAATTTGAATGATGCAGGAAACATAAAAAGAAGATGGAAGGAATACACAGAGTCACTGCACTAAAATGAATTGGTTAACATTCAGCCATTTCAGGAGGTAACATATGATCAAGTACAGATGGTATTATAGGAAGAAGTCCAAATTGCACTGAAGGCACTGGCGAAAAACAACGCTCCAGGAATAGATGGAATACCAGTTGAGATGTTTCAACAAATGGATGCAACACCAGAAGTGCTCATTCATCTTTTTTTCTTAATTGTTGTAGTTTAAGTGAAAGTTTACAATTCAAGTTAGTCTGTCATACAAAAATTTATACATACATTTTTATGTGACCCTAATTGCTCTCCCTATACTCTGACACCACACTCCTCCTTTCCACACCTGATTTCCCGTGTCCTTTGACCAGCTTCTGACCCTCTCTGCCTTCTCATCTCACCTCTGGACAGAAGCTGCCCATTTAGTCTCATGTATTTACTTGAGCTAAGAAGCACACTCTTCACCAGTATCATTTTATGTCCCACAGTCCAGTCCAATCTTTGTCTGAAAAGTTGGCTTCGGGAATTGTTTTAGTTCTGGGTTGACAGAGAGTCTGGGGCCATGCCCTCTGGGATTCCTCCAGTCTCAGTCAGACCATTAAGTGTGGTCTTTTTACTAGAATTTGAGTTCTACATCCCACCCTTCCCCTACTCCATCTGGGACTCTCTGTTGTGTTCCCTGCCAGGGGGGTCATTGGTGGTAGCCGGGCACCATTCAGTTCTTCTGGTCTCAGGCTGATGGAGTCTCTGGTCTATGTGGCCCTTTCTGTCTCTTGGGCTAATACTTTCCTTGTGTCTTTGGTGTTCTTCTCCCTTACTCCAGGTGGTTGGGACCAATTGATGCATCTTAGATGGCTGCTTGCAAGCTTTTAAGACCTGGGACACCACTCACCAAAGTGGAATGCAGAACATTTTCTTAATAGACTTTTTTATGCCAGTTGACTTAGATGTCCCCTGAAACCATGGTCCCCAGACCCCTACCCCTGCTACTCTGTCCCTTGAAGTGTTTGACTGTATTCAGGAAATTTCTTAGCTTTGGTTTAGTCCAGTTGTGCTGACTTCCCCTGTAGTGTGTGCTGTCCTTCTCTTCACCGAAGATAATTCTTGTCTACTATCTATACCCCCTCTCCCTCTCCACCCTCGTAACCATCAAATAATATTTTCTTCTGTGTTTAAACCTTTTCTTGAATTCTTATTACAATAGTCTCATAGAATATTTGTCCTTTTGCCACTGACTAAATTCACTCAGCATAATGCCTTCCAGATTCCTCCATGTTATAAGATGTTTCACAGATTCATTGTTGTTCTTTATTGTTGTGTAGTATTCCATTGTGTGAATATACCATAATTTGTTTATCTACTTGTCCATTGATGGGCACCTAGGTTGTTTCCATCTTTTTGCTATCGTGAACAGTGATGCAGTGAACATGGGTGTGCATATACCTATTCATGTGATGGCTCTTATTTCTCCAAGGAGTGGGATTGCTGGATTGTATGGTACAATTGTATGGTACTTCTATTTCTAGCTTTTTAAGGAAGTGCCAAATCAATTTCCAAATTGGTTGTACATTTTACACTCCCACCAACAGTGTATAAGTGTTCCAGTCTCTCCACAACCTCTCCAACATTTATTATTTGGTGTTTTTTTGGATTAATGCTAGCCTTGTTGGGGTGAGATGGTATCTCATTGTAGTTTTGACTGGCATTTCTCTAATGGCTAATGATCACGAGCATTTCCTCATGTGTCTGGTAGCTGCCTGAATGTCTTCTTTGGTGAAGTGCCTGTTCATATCCTTTGCCCATTTTTTAATTGGGTTATTTGTCTTTTTGTTTTGAGGTTTTGCAGTATCTTGTAGATTTTAGAGATTAGACACTAATCGGATTTGTCATAGCCAAAATTTTTTTCCCTGTCTGGAGGCTGTCTTTGTATTCTTTTGGTGAAGTCTTTTGATGAGCATAAGTGTTTGATTTTTAGGAGCTCCCAGTTATCTAGTTTCTCTTCTGGTGTTTGTACATTGTTACTTATGGTTCGTATTCTGTTTATGCCATGTATTAGGGCTGCTAGCGTTGTCCCTATTTTTTCTTCCATGATCTTTATCATTTTAGATTTTATATTTAGTTCTTTGATCCATTTTGAGTTAGTTTTTGTGCATGGCGTGAGGTATGGGTCTTGTTTCTGGAATTTCTTAAGATGAACTGGATGCTGCCCTCTTGGGTTTATGTGTTGTTCCTTCATGGAATACATGCCTGAATTTGTGGTATACAATTTTTAGGTGTCTCATTCGACCATTATTGGTGGTATTTCATCTTTTAGCCTTGGCACTCCAAATATACTTTCTCTTGCACTTGGCAGGGTAGCCACATTTGCCACAGGTAGAATTTTGAAGGTGGTAGGCCTTAGAGCCACAGTGGCAGCACAACATGTACATCTTATTGCCTCACTTTCCAAACAATGACATTCCCTTCGTCGTCTCACTTCCTTGGCTGAGACCAAATAGCTGTGTTTTCTTGACTATGCAAAGGCGTTCCATTGTGTGGGACATAACAAATTACGGATAACAATATGAAGAATGGGAATTCCATAACACTTAATTGTGCTCATGTGAAACCTGTACATAGATCAAGAGGCAGTCGTTCAAACAGAACAAGGAATGCTGCATGATTTAAAATCAGGAAAGGTGTGCTTCAGGGTTGTGGCCTTTCACCGTACTTATTCAACTGTATGCTAAGCAAATAATCAAGAGAATAAAAATACAGCATGAGGATTGGAGGAAGACTCAATAGCAACCTGCAATATGCAGGTGACACAACCTTGCTTGCTGAAAGTAAAGAGGACTTGAAGCACTTACTGATGAAGATCAAAGACTACAGCCTTCAGTATGGATCACACCTCAATGTAAAGAAAGCAGAAATTCTCGGAACTGGACCAATAAGCAACAGCATGATAAACGGGGAAGATACTGAAGTTGTCAATGATTTCATTTTTCCTGGATCCACACTCAATACCCATGGAAGCAGTAGTCAAGAAATCAAAAGATGTATTGCACTGGGCAAATCTGCTGCAAAAGACCTCTTTAAAGTGTTAAAAAGCAAAGATGGCACCTTGAGGACTATCAGGTGCTCCTGACCCAAGCCTTGGTGTTTTCAATCGCCTCATATGCATGTGAACGCTGAACAATGAATAAGGAAGACTGAAGAAGAATTGATGCCATTGAATTATGGTGTTGGAGAAGAACACTGAATATACCATGGACTGTCAGAAGAATGAACAAATCTGTCTTGGAAGAAGTACAGCCAGAATACTCCTTAGAAGTGAGGATGGCAAGACTTCCTCTCACGTACTTTGGACATGGCCTTACATTTAGATGTTGGATACCAAAGTTGGCCATAGGAGTCATGTTTTGAAGGTGACAAAGGCTTCCTTCAGCTTGGGTCCTTGAATGCCTGCATGGAGGAGAGTACTCCTCACTTCAACCATACTGTTACTTGACCTTTGCATAAGTAAGAAATAAACTTTAATTGAGATAAGCCAATGAGATTTCAGCATTTATCTGTTATATGTTAGGTGCCTGTTAGGACACACAAAAAACTGAATTAGTCAAAACAAACAGTTGTTAAAAATCCAAATGAAAATAACATTCTTTAGGAATAAGAAAACCAGCACAATTTCTTGGTTATTTTAGTTTAGACTGTGTTCGAAATTGTCAAAATTTGGGTGTTATCATCTCAACAACTACCGTATTTTTCGCAAATAGCACGCTCATGTAAATAACTCATACATACATATAACAGATGGAAATGATGAAATTATGTAAAAAAGTTCTGGAACAGCGCACCCATGCATACACGGCACATGTCTCCTGACGTTTTCAGAAGTGAATTTCGGCCTCATTCATCCTCATTCAGTAGTCGGAAAATGTTACTTTTGATCATATTTATATAATAAAGGCATAAGCCATGGTCAAGAAGTTATGGATCAAGTTTAGTAGTAACCCAGTAATAGGAAAGTAAACACTTGAAACTGCGTTTGCTCTGGAACAGTTCAAGGCCAGCGCTGAGAGTGGTGGAGTCCCTTGCAGTGGATCTGGGCTCAGGTACTGGCGCCGGAGATGGGCAGAGGGTCCGGTGGAGGGCTGTGTGTGGGGCTGCCACAGCCAGAGCCCAGGCTGGTCCCGGGGCTGTCTAGGGTGTTGCCTTTGCCTGCCAGGGTTCCACGGTGCCATCCCCATATGAAACAGGCAGAAGAGCAGTGCCGGTGTCGGCGGGCACTGCCCTAGCCCCGAGATCTCCCCTCCCCCGACCCACCCCCTGGTCGGGCCCGTCTTGTCTGAGCAGGGGACACGCGAATCCTTTGCGCCTGCGGAGCTCGTGCCCGCCCCGCTGCCAGAGCGCGGCGGCCGTCCCGCCTCACAGACGGGCAGAATGCGCGCGGTTGTGGCGTCGCCCACCTGAGTGGCCTCTCTGGCCCAGGATGCCCAGACCGCACACCACCTGAGCTGGGGTCGCTGCTCTGCGGAGGTCTGTTTCTGGGACAGAAAAATTGATTTCTTCCTGCGTTTGAGAAAGCAGTTTGCAGAGCCAGGAAGGAATCCTGCCAGGAGAGGGAGGGGCTACTTTGGAAACTCCAGGGTAAGCTGATGAGGGTCTGCAGCAGGGAACCAAACCTCCTCCGCATCAACAGGCACCAAAACGAAGACTTAACATTAAATCCATTGGGTAGGAAAGAAAAAAAAAAATGAAATTGAAGTCAATAACATGTAAAAAATATTGGTATAGTGTGCCCAGAACGTATAAAGCACGTTATTTGCATAAAAATATGGTATTCTGTTTTCAATAGCTTTGCTGTCATTGGCATGAAAAGCCAAAAAAGTTAATTTCTTATATTCTAATGGAAAATTTTTATATAAATTTCTGGAAGAAAATAGAACATGAGGTTGAAGAAATCACAGTACTACAACACAGGTCAATCTTTTGTATATTAGAAAATTCTTCAGTGAAATGAAAAATCCCAATGAGAAACATAAAGATAAATAAAACGAATGTTTTACCAGGCTTAAAACTGGGTGAGTTTTTAAGGAAAACAGAAGAGGAATTGGAAAACACTTTCCTTCATGGCAGGAATGCTGGCATCTCTTAAAGTTTAGCTTCAGGTCTGCCACCACGTCAACCTTCCAGCGGGAGTTCTGGCCTGGGCAGAAAGCACTGGAGATGTTTGGGCCAGGGACCCATGCCTTGATGTACAGTACCCTCCACCACAGTTGAAAGGGAGCTCTGATTTAGCAAAAGATATGCATAGTCACACTGTTTTTCTTTTAGTAAAGTCCTCAGAATCCAGATGAGTACTCAAGATGCTGATTTCTTTATGTTGTATAAAATCCTGAATCTTGAGTCTTTACGTTGTATATTATTGATTTATTCAACAAATTTATTGAGTACCTATCATGTGCCAGGCATCTTTTAATTGTTGGAAATATAATAGTGCACAAAACATAAAAGAAATCCCTGCCATTATGGTGCTTACTTTAATAAGAAAAACAAGAAAAAAAAAAAAAGGTAAATAGGTAAAAATTATAGTGTTAGTTGTAAGTGCTAAAGAAAAAAATAGAGCAAAGAGAGATGCAAATTATTGGAATGGACATTCAAATTTTAGAAAGAGTAAGGTTTTATTGAAAATATGACATTTTAGTAAAGAGCTGGGGGAAGGCGTGAGCTTCTCCAAGTTGCTATGCAGGAACCACCAGTTGCCGTTAATTCTGACTCATGGTGACCCCATGTGTGTCAGAGTAGAACTATACTCCGTAGGATTTTCAATGGCTGATTTTTTGGAAGTAGATCTCCAGGCCTTCTTTCCAAGGCACCTGTGGGTAACAGCTTACAGCACCCAGGGACTCAATATACACGGAAGTTCCTTCCAAGCAGAGGGCAAGTGTGAGTGCCTGAGGTGGGGCGTACCTGCAGTGTTTGAGGAACAGGAAGGAGGCTAGTCCAATAAGCAACATCATGATAAACAGAGAAAAGACTGAAGCTGAACCAATAAGCAACATCATGATAAAAGGAGAAAAGATTTAAGTTGTCAAGGATTTCATTTTACTTGGAGCCACAGTCAACACCCATGGAAGCAGTAGTCAAGAAATCAAATGATGCATTGAATTGGGAAAATCTGCTACAAAAGACCTCTTTAAAATGTTGAAAAGCAAAGATGACACCTTGAAGACTAAGATGCACCTGACCCAAGCCATGATGTTTTCAATCACCTCACCTGCATGGGTAAGCTGGACAAAGAATAAGGGAGACCGAAGAAGAATTGACACCCTTGAACTGTGGTATTGGTGAAGAATAGTGAATATACCATGGACTGCCAAAAGAACAAACAAATCTTTATCTTAGAAGAAATACAGCCAGAATGCTTCTTAGAAGCAAGGATGGCGAGACTACGTCTCACATACTTTGGACATGTTATCAAGAGGTATCAGTCCCTGGAGAAGAACATCATGCTTGGTTAAGTAGAGGGCCAGCAAAAAATAGGAAGACCCTGAACAAGATGGATTGACCCAGTGGCTGCAACAATGGGCTCAAGTATAATGATTATGAGGATGGCACAGAACCACGCAGTGTTTCATTCTGTTCGCTATGAGTCAGAACCCACTCGACGGCACCTAACAACAACAAGGAGGCTAGTGAGACTGAAGTCAAATGAATATGGGGAAAATGTGGCAGGAGATGATGACAGAAAGATAATGTTATAGCTAATCACAGGATTTTGTGGTTCATAGCAAAAATTTTGTCTTCTACTCAGAGTCACATGGGAAGATAGTAGACAGTTTTTAACCAGAAAAAAAATTGGTCTGACAGCCATAATAGGATTTCTATGGCTTTGATGTTGAGAATAGAGTAAAGAAGTCTAAGCCAGAATGAGGGTGGCCATTTAGGTTACTACATGAATCCAGGCAAGAGATAATGGTGGATCAGGCCAGAGCAGTAAAGACAAAGAGAAGTCATCAAATTCTAGATGTATGTTGAAGCTAGAGTTGACAGGATCTGCTGATGGCGTGGATGTGGGATCTGAGAGAAAGAATCAGATGACTCCAAGTCTTTTGGCCTGAACAACTAAAAGAATGGAATTAGTATTTCATGAGGTGGGGAAGAGAACAAGCGGAGCAGGTTTAGAGGGAAATACCTGGAGCTCAGTGTTGACATATTTAAGTGTGAGATGCTTTTTATATACCCAAGTGGAGATACTGAATAGGTGGTTGGGTCTTTGGTTTAGCAGACTTTTGCACTGGTGATAGAAATAGGGAAAAACATATAGATGCTGTTTGAGGCTGCAAGATTGAATGAGATTACTTAGGAATTGAGTGCCGCTAGAAAAGAGGTGCAGTTTGAGGACTGGACTGTTTGGAACTCTAGCATTTAGAAGTTCAGAAGAAGGAATCATCAAAAGAATGATGAAAAGTTGTGGCGAGAAAGGTTGAAAGAGAATCAGACAAATTTTTTTTTCAGTGAATTAGGCAATAGTTTACAGAGCAAATTAAATTCCCATTTGATAGTTTGTACAATAAAGTGTTTTATGGCCTTGACTTCATTCCCCACAATGTGCCTGCACTCTCCCTATTTCTGTCCTGGTTTCCCCATTTCCTTCTGTCCCAATTTTCTACCCCTTCCTGCCGTCTCATCTTTGCTTTTGGGTAAATATTTCCCTTTTGGTCTCATAGGACTGATTTTTCTAAAGAGCACGTGCCTCTCGGGTGTTATTGTTTATTATATGGATTTGTCTATTGTTGGGCTGGAAGGTGGTTTCTGAGAATGGCTTCATTCCAGGTCAGAAGGGTGTCTTTAGGGCCATAGTCTTGGGGGGTTCCTTCAGTCTCTGTCAGACCGGTAAGTCTGGTCTTTTTTGGGACTTTGATTTTTTGTTCTACATTTTTATCCCTCTCTGTTGTGATCCCAGTCAGAGCCGTAGGTAGCGGTAGCTTGGCACTATCTAGTTTTCTGGTCTCGGGATCGTGTAGGCTGTGCTTCATGCGGTCCATTAGTCCTTTGGGCTGATTGCTTCCTTGAGTCTTTGGATTTTTTCATTCTCCTTTGCTCCGGACTGGAAGAGACCAATAGTTGTGCCTTAGATGGCTGCTCACAAGCTTTCAAGACCCTGGACGCTACTCACCAAAGTAGGATGTAGAACATTGTCTTTATGAACTGTGTTGTGCCAATTGATGTAGAAGTCCCCCGAGTCTACAGTCCTTTGCCCTCGACTCTAGGAAGTTCATCTCGTGAGGTGTTTGGTTATGTCTAAGAGGTTTCCCTGACTGTGCCACTGGTGTGCTCTATTGTCTATATTAATATATGAGGAGCACCTGCAGTCTGTGTATTTAGAAACATCCACCACCAAACTTGTATATGCGAGTGGGTGTGCTCCCTTACACCCTCCCACACCTCTTGGCATATCTGTCTGCAGTGGATTAATTACTTTTGTGTGTGGCCTTTCTAGCCATAGTCTTGTAACTCCTACCCAGGTGATTGTGTGATAGGGTAATTGTGTCCTACCAAGGGAATTAGTCAGTTTTGCCTTAAAAGAGAGCCAATTCCAGAGCAAAGAAGAGAGCCCACCACCACCAAAGAAGGACAGACCCACAGGAGATAGCACAGTGGGCTTCCTGGCCCATGGAACAAGAAAGTTGGGTGCCTTTTGGGCAGAGACTGAGGGCCAGGGAGAAGTCTAAGCCTGCCCCACAAATTTGGGACTTGCCAGCCTCCACAACCATGTGAGCCATTTCCTTTATGTGGTTTGTGAGTTCTGTGAGACGTTGCAGAGACTTAGGGAACTCAAAGACAGGAGGGAGAGTACTGAGGCGAGAGGGAGTAGTTGATGTTAGAGATGATGGAGTGATACAGCAGATTGGAAGAGTTAGACATTTGGGACATCTTTAAACTCCGTGTCATAAGAACCAGCTTTGTGCTGATCCTTATAAAAGAAAGTATTCGTTTACTATCTATGTATTCATTCATAAATTATTGTTTATTGATACTATTGTTGCAGGATTGTCTATGCTGTAGTAGTTATCATAGTTGCCTTTTATTCCTGCTTTCCTTTTAGTGTCCTCTCTTGCCTTGGTTCGTGTTGTGCTGACATCTCCCATATTACGTATTGCCTTTCTCTTCACCCATATTAACATGTGTCTACTATCGATTTGGTAATTTTACCTCCCTCTCTCTCCCATCCCTGGTAACCATCAAAGATTTTTTTGTTTCTTTTTTCTGTGTGTAAACCTTTTGTTGTTAGTTTGTAATAGCAGTCTTATACAATATTTATCCTTTTGTGATTGGCTTATTTCACTCAGCATAATGTCCTCCAAGTTCATCCATGTTGTGAAATGTTTTGCGGATTTATCATTATTCTTTATCATTGGGTAGTGTTCTATTGTGTGTATATACCACAGTTTGTTAATCCATTCATCTGTTCGTGGGCACTTAGGTTGTTTCCACCTTTTTGCTATTGTGAATAATGCTGCAATGAACATGGATGTGTGTACGTCTATTCATGTCATGGCTCTTTTTTCTTTAGGGTATATACCTAGGAGTGGGATTGCTGGAAGGACAAGTATAGTTTTGTGAAAGCCAAGTAAAGAAAGTGTTTCCAGGAGGAGTAAGTGACTCATCAATCATGTCAAATGCTGCTTATAGGTCAAGTAACACAAAGGCTGAGAAATTAATTACCTTTGGATTTAGCAACGTGAAGGCCATTATGACACTGAGTTTTACTAATGTGATGGGAACAGACACCTTACTGGACCGTATTCAGGAGGGACTGGCAACAGACAAATAGTTGTAGGCAGCGTGTATCAACTTTGCATTTGATTGATAGAAGTGATGTTTTGGCCATAAATTAAAATTAATTTAGCTATCTTAACATACATTGCTCCAAATGAGGACTCAGGATCATTTTTTATTAAATATTTATTACAATTTACAATCAGCATGAAACTGTCATGTATTAAGATCAAGCTTCAGTGTCACTCCCCTGTGAAGTCTTTCTTGCCTCCTTTGTCCAGAGTTAAACACTGTGTCTTCTGTGCTCCCCAAACACTTCATAAATGTATTTCAATACTGCAGTGTGTTGTAATCATTTATATATGTGTCTGTCTCTCTCATTAAACTGTAAGCGTCTCATCCTTACGGAACAGTATAGTGCTTGGCAAAAGTGTGTATTCTGTAACTCAATAAATACTTGGTAAGTGAATGAATGACTGGATTTCTAAATGAGTTAAAATCACATTTTGAGGCAGAGTAAATGATGTAGGGCAAAATGCAGAAAGAAGATTTAGTGAGTCGGAATCTACTCAATGGCAACGAGTTTTTATTTGTTTGTTTTTGAGGATAACGACACAAGTAAACTCAAAGTCTTCATTCACTTTTCCCAAGATCTAACTCCTCATAGTTAAGGGAAGTAATGGTGTTTGTTTCTCTGAATGTAGGAATTCTCTATTTTCTTATGAAAAAAGGAACTACAGGATAAGGCACAATGTGCCATTCAACTAATTATCATGCTTTTTTGCTATTTTGTTTGTTTCAGATGACGAAATTTTTTTAGTTTCCGTTTTTTTCACAATGACATTATTCAGATTATTAATTCATTACCCTCATAGGTAATAAAAGAGACTCTAGATCAATTTTTTTCCTCTACTATAGAAATCTGGAATTTGATTCACACACTTTTTGAAAATCTTCATGTCCTCAGAGCGCATCAGTGCTCAAACCAACATCATTACAGTTTCTATTTAAAAGAGAGACAGTTATTTGGCTGTTCTGTGAAGCTACTTTCTTAAGGGTGATTAGTTTTTATATTAATTTTTAATATGATTCTTTTATAACGTGCTCACACATGTGGTCATGTTTAAGGCACTGAATTAGTGTACAAGAAAAAGGCCTATTAAAACTAAAATATTAAATGTATATATAAAAGCTTTTATGATATTCTACACTTGAAATAAGTAATTGTCATGGAAACAAAGCTACTTCTAAGAAACCTCTTATTGGAACTCTGTATTGGAATAAGTGTTTAGGTTCAAGATGACATGCTATGTATGTTCTAAATAACATTAGGCAATTTTTTTGACAAAGTTTTTTGTTTTGTTTGTTTGTTTTGATTGTTGTTTTTAAAAAGGAAACTTTAAGCAAAGAAATTGCTTTCACATTTTTCCCATACTAGGAAATGGCTATATTGAGGAAAGAAAAGTTATGTGTATGTCTATCTGTTATCTATTCATTTAGTTATAAACTTACCTATTATTTATCTATATCTATCATCTGAAAACTCTGGTGGCATAGTGGTTAAGAGCTACATCTGCTAACCAAAAGGTCGGCAGTTTGAATCCATCAGGTGCTCCTTGGAAATTCTATGGGGCAGTTCTACTCTGTCCTATAGGGTCTCTATGAGTCGGAATCAACTCCACAGCAACAGGTTGGGTTTTTGGTTTATCTATCATCTATCTCACCAAATGGAAAATTGAGTCTTTACAAAAGATGAAGTTTAGAACTGGTATCAACTCCACTATACTTTTCCTGACTACATCAAATGAAAGACAACATTCCAATAAATTGTTCAGCATATTCACTTTAATGAGCACTTTAAGAGTTTTGGTGTAGGAGATGCTAAATATGCAGATGTAGTTGAATTTTCTTCTCAGATTATTGTTAAAATAGAAAATCCTTACTAAATTAACACCGAATCAAATGTATAATGGCTCTCCAAGTACAATCTATTATATTCACTTGCCTACAAGCATGTGTAGTAGACAGTTGTCATATTTTGGCTAAATAATACCTGAACACCCCTCCAATCTGTGAATATCTCCTATGAGTAGACCTTGGTGGAACAAAGGGGCCCATGTCCTGCTTCTAAAACTCGGGTGGAATAGATATTTCCTGCATCTAAGAGCATACGGCTTAGGTATATAAACTTAAGTCTGGCCAACTGCTCAGGTCTTTGGGTCTTGGGGAAGTGAAACAGATGTGAGAACAATTAAATATTATTATTCAGGGTAACAGTAGTAGAGCTGAGAGTTCAGCTGAGGTGTCAGATGTCCATAGAGGTATCCTTACCTGCTCCTGTCACATGACCTCAGCTGTGTTTTTGCTTGTCTATTGGCTGTATTTTCGGTCAGGTTTTCTATCATTTCAATAGCTACCCAATATCCTTCCAGTCAAATGCTTTTCTGCTCAGATTAGCCAATCTGTTTCTGTTGTTTGCAACCATGACTGACAGAGTACGACACATGAATATACAGATGTCACAGATTTATGACACACTGTGCTTGATAACATGTCCAAAGTATGTGAGACATAGTCTTGCCATCCTTGCTTCTAAGGAGCATTCTGGTTGTACTTCTTTCAAGACAGATTTATTCGTTCTTTTGGCAGTCCGTGGTATATTCAGTATTCGCCAACACCACAATTCAAAGGCATCAATTCTTAAAATAGTTTTATTTTAATTTACCTTTGAAAAACATTTTTTGTTTTTTTCCCAGAAGCCTAAGGTTAAAGGTGTTAAATTCTCAAGGCTTTTTTTTTTTTTTAATCTCCCATAAACTAAAAGTTTACATTTGACAACTACAGAAGATCTGATGCTTTATTATACTGTGCATATTTATAAAGTGGTTACCTATTTAAATTCAGATTTTATTTTCTTATTAAGCAATTTCAGACATTGCCTAGAAGAATTCATTGTTAACTATCAAAGTCACAGAGGAATGGAAATTTATCTTTTTCATTATGTTATGTTATACAATAGAATATTCTGAGATTTACTTGAGAAAAGAGTATGATACATTATTGTTAAAATCTAATTTTAAATGAACAATAATTAAATTTTTAAAGAAGAGAAATAACAACTTAGAAAATATAGCACAATAGCCTTTATTCACATCACTGTATTTACTAATTGTAAATTAATTGTAAATGTGATGACTGAAGCCATATTGCAATGAAAAGACATTGTTTTCATGACAGACCCAGGCAGCAGGAAGTACACACACACACACACACACACACACACACACACACAAAAGAAGAGAATCTTCAGCAACATTTTTCCACTATTTTTTTCCAAGAGAAAATATATATTGGTAATCTTTCTCTCACTTCCCACCCTCCTGCCCTCCTTCCCTCCTTCCCTCCTTCCCTTCCCTCATTTTCTCCCTCTTTCAGTTTTTAGGTGAAGTTGGCTTTCTAGAGAAAGGATTAGACAAGCAGATGTCTTTTTCTCCAGTTTGGTGATAGTCTTCTAAAATCTAGATTAACTCTACCGGACCATTCCTTTTAGATGGCGCTTTGAAGATCCCCCAAATTACGCTTTTCTTTGAATTGAGTTAATGAATCAGTTAATGAATGTTACTTGAACATTTCAAGTTATCTTCCAAAGGTTGAAGTAATAGCTTTTTGTCTAAAGTCAATTTTTAAAATTTCCAAAATCAACCTTAAACTGATAAATTCTTCCTGAAATGATACTAGCCTGAAAATGAACTTAAACAAGAAAATGCAGACCATTACACAGGTTCTTCTGTTACTTGATAAAACATATATTTGTCATATTTAAAACCATAAATGAGTTGTTGATATCTTGTGAAACACTGCATTATGGGGGAATAGGAGTTTCTGAACACATATACTTGCTTGCCTGCCTATAAACTGAAAATATATATTTCCAGGAAAAAGAAATTATTCCAAAAATTTTTAAAAACCTTTCTGTCAACATTTAAAGTTATTCGACAGTAAGATGTTCCAAAGCACAAATTATTTGTCTATCTGTCAACAGGAAAGATATATTTCCAGAAATAAATTTTATTCCAAATTTTAAAAAATCTTCTCTTCTCTATGTCAGCATTTGAAGCAGGTGTCGTCTTCTGATTAATTAAATCACAAGATGTTACTTATGCTAAAATCTTAGCAAACAAAACTTAAACAGAAACTGTTGGCTGCACTGTTGTCGTTTCTCCTTCTTTTTCTTTTTCTGAATTATCCAGAACACCACATGGTCGGCTTGCAAACTTATTTTCCAGATCACTGACAGCGATGCGATTGTGTGTCTGTGTGTGTTTTTCGTTTTGAAAGACATCATCTTGAAGTAATCTCAAATCTGAAGCAACAATTTCTTAAAGAGTGTATAAAAACATGAGCTCTTACCCACAGCTTTTCCCAGTCACTTGTCAAATGCGTGGTAGGGAGATGTCAAATTTCAGTGTGACCATAACCCACATTTACGAAACTACTTAGAAAGATTTCTGTAGGTCCTATTAGGTGCTTTAGTACAATAAAGAAATTTTTGTTCTTTATTATTAGCATATTATAGTCTACAAAGAATATTTTATATGTCTTTTTCTAAAATATGGTCCCCCAATTTTTTTTCAGAAACTACCATGTACTTGGCATACTTGTTTAAGCACAATTCTGAACCGCAGGACGTAGAAGTCTGCTGTGGTTTAGTGTAAAGTTAACGGTTGAATGTAAAAAGGTCAAAATTAATGAAGAAACTAGCAAATTCAAAGTTTCACCGAGGAACATCCCAAGGCTTTTAGCAATTCACTTACATGACAGCGGAAAACCACCCCCTTTAACATTTTAGAGCTTTGAAGGCCTAATGAACCATGCTACCTCCTGCAGTTCGTACCAAACCAAAATTTGCGCAGTGGACTGGGCTCATTAGCATTAAGAGGAAACAGGCCATTCAGTGCTTGCTACAGTTTCTTGCAATGTTTTGATGATTCTCATTGTACTTGGTTGATGAAATACTGCTATCTCAACTGTGACTTCATTTTTCTTACTGATGCTAATGTAAAACTCCTGTCACATCATGAATTAAATGCCCCCCCACCCAATGGCAAAAAGATTTTGTCTATTAATTATCCTAATAAGTTTCCAAAATATATTAATTTTTCTACAGTGTAGATGCTTAGGGCAAGGTGATTCTGATGATCTGTTTTAATTATTTGTTTATTTATTTTTTTATATGTCCCAAACTATTAGGTAGTGGTGTTTGGGAAAAAGAAGAAAGTGAGTAATCAGAATACAGAGAATACAGAATATTAGATACATAAATAAAGTGCTTTTCAGTCATTAAAATGGAGATTACATTATCAAATCTCAGAATAGTAGCAATTTATTTAATTCAACTGCTATTAAAATTTTCATGTCTCATCATTTTAAGGAGAAATTTGTGCTGCAATGGAAAACTGCAAATTGTTTAGAACACACACTTCCAGGTTATCTGAATCTGATTCTATGAGGCTCTGTGCCTTTCATTGCCTTTAGATTATTTTACAAGTCATAGATAAGTGACACTAAGGCAAAATGTGTATTGTCTATAGACATGTAAATAAATTCTGTTCGTTAGAGATTCTATTAAATTCTCTTCCTCACCATGGAAGAAGTGAGTTTTGCCTACATTAGCACATTAATTTCAGTACTCTTGGTCTATAGATGTGTGTGTGCTTTGGATTGTCCTTTTATCTGATTGTAACATCTTACTGTATCTCTCATTAATGAGTTAATGTGTTCATTTTATATAAGAATTAAAGTCATGGTTTTCATTTTCTCAACCTGAAGAGTAATGTCCACAAAATTTGCGTTATATTTGTATTTTGACAACAAAATACAAATAGATTCCTTAGGTTGTATGTAGTTCAGTTATTAGAATTAGAACTCGTCTCTCTTATTCTCCTGCCTTAACACAAAGAAATGTGTATGTAATTAGTATTTTGATATATATTGGTCAAACAATATCACTCAAGATTAAAATAATTAGTTTACTGTGAATTTAAAAAAATGTGTTTGTGTGTGTGTGTTGTGACGTCCATTCCTCTGAGAATTCTGTTGATTGCACATGCTTGAGGAATAGTCTTAATGGATTCTCCCCAAAACATGACAGGTCTTTTGCAAAATACTTATTATTATTATTTTGTTCTTTGAAACACAAAGGAGATCATGTGATTATGACAAAAGTTTCCACTTGGTGTGATGGGTGAAATACCACTAGAGGTTGTGTGTCAGTAGATGATTCCATTATATGTTTCACTGGCAAAACGTTTTAGATGGAATATACAATGTGATTTGCCTTTAAACCTCATACCCTCTGGAGGTATTGGAAATAAATGGATAGCATAAGATAGTATTTTACAGAGGAGTAGGGTGAAGTAGATAACATATGTGTGTATGTATATATATATATATATATATATATAGTTATATTTACATATTTAGTTGTTTATATATCTATAAACAAAGATATCTAGCTATCTATATAGAGCTAGAGATATTTAGTAGTTTGTGATGGCCACTTTTCCTTTTCCTAGGAAGGCAAATGGAAATAGAATCAAACTGGGAGTCTTTTGCACGGCACATTTGGCTCAAATCTGCCACATATTAGAAGTGTAATCTTCATCAAGTGACTTTACATTTCAGAGCCTCATTTTCATCATCTGTATGTGGCAATAATATATTTTCTGCCCTTAGTATTGTAAAGTGTTGCAAAAGTCAAAATAGCACTGTC
This sequence comes from Dugong dugon, assembly GCA_030035585.1. Taxonomy (NCBI): domain Eukaryota; kingdom Metazoa; phylum Chordata; class Mammalia; order Sirenia; family Dugongidae; genus Dugong; species Dugong dugon. The sequence continues at coordinate 101,106,780 of CM057462.1, forward strand.
TGCCTAAGTGTTTGTCATTGTCAAATGCAAAGTACAGGTGGTTGTGGCCCTATACTTGCAACCCTGGAGTAACTTAACTGTCACATCCATCTTTGATGTGGAGCATGTTTATTAGATCAAAGGCCTTGGGAGAGTTGTTCTAGACTAAGGGTGACTGTGGGTGGTGCTTCTAAGGGGAGGAATGCAAACTGTTCCTCCTTTCTTTCCGGAAGCCTGGATTTGATTTATTTGCCAATTTATTCTCCTACCACTGAGATTATCAATTCCTAAATATTTTCAATAAGTTCTGAATTATTATGGAAAAAAGTTCATGTGAATGTGAAGGCGTATGCTTCTTGGGAAGCCCAGATGGAGTACACTGACTCTCAGGTGTGTGGATCACATTTCACTATCTTGCATGAATTATTGTCAAAACTTTTCTCTTAAAATTCTTACTTATATATATATATCTGCCCATCAGGCAATTATTTTCTGAGCCCTGGATGTGGCTTTGAAGTATCTGTGTTTTAACCTATTATATTCGGGGGGGGGGGGGCGGGGGAACACCTCTGCTTCACATGCTAGCTTTCAGTGTATGAGACTTGATACTTCTGTTTCCATACATGATTGAGTGCAGGACAGAAGTTGGAAAAAAAAAAGGAAATGCTGTATTGACACAATGGGGTAGTCAGACATTTATTAGTGTGTTTTCATTTTTTGGTAGGGAAAGTTTTGGTATATGTGGCCTTCCAGAATAGCGAAGACACCCATATTTCACAATAGTTTATGAAGTCAACCATAGATCTTTTTCATAGTTTGTTGTTTTGTTTTATTTACTACATTGTTCCCTTCTATTTGGTTGACTATTATAGGGGCCTGATTTGAAGAAAAAGACTTAAATCATTCATTGCATGTGGTCTCATTTGTAAATTGTAGTAGTCACAAACTAAGGGCTCTTAGCCAAATCACATATTTTGTTTGAAAGCAGGCATATTTAAGGAAATGTATTTGAGTGCCTTGAGGTGGAATATATACTCCCTGTTGTTTTTATACCCAGCTGTCTTACAAAATTATGCTATCCACCTGGCTTCTACAGGCATTTGGGTTTTCAGTTGCCTAGGCTGTAAAACCATCAGGATTTTATCATTAGTCTCTGATGCTAACTCTGCTGCATCCCAACAAGTTAAAGTTCTGAATAATTGATAAAATCTCTCCAGAAAATTATTTTTTAGGCTAGATATAGTTCAGATTGTCAGACCTTTTGGGAACCAGCAACACAGAGAAATTACACAATGTGGACCCCTATGGAACTGTAGCATCTAAAATTTTCACCTAGTATTTCTTTGGAGTATCTGAAAGTTGTGAATGTGGTACAGTGGGTACGACATAAAATGAAGAAGAGAATGGCAGAAATATGTTTAAAATCTTATTTGTTTCCTTTTTCTCTTAAACTAATAGCCTTTTAAAATGAGTCAAATACGTATTTTAATTGATAAACTGACTTTATATTCACCTATTGGAAACAGTACAACATGTTTTACATCAGATTATGAAATATGGATGTTTTACTAAAAGACAGGAAGATCTTTTTCTTTCCAGTCTTTAAAGTAAATACATATTCAAAGGATCTTAAGGCATACCATTTATTCATATTCATATCTATTGAAATACTGTACATCCACATACTTCAATAAATAGTTAAAAACCTGACCTCTTTTTAAATCATTTCTGGATTTCAAAATAAAACAAACAAACAATTTTTATTGAAAAGATTAAATAGGTAACTTTTGGCTGTGTCACAAAGCTAAGCACAACAGATAAATTAACAAGTACTCAGTAAGTTTGATCAATATAGATAATTGGTTTTGTTAATTCAGTTTCTCAGAGTTTTCAGACTCTACACATATGGGTATTTATATATATATATTTGTCCTGAATTATCTGGGTGATTTTCTCAGTTCTCGAGACTACTTTCTAGATATAGTTTAAATGTTATGATGAATCATTAATTTTTCAATTAAGTTATAACCCCTCAAAAATGGCTTTAAGTTTGAAATTGTCTCTTTCAAATCTTTTAGTGTCACAAAAAAAAGCCCCCAAAATCGAAAATACAAAACTACAATTTGGGCAGTGCTTTTCATAATACAATTACTGCATAATAGGAGCTTAATGGTGTAACAGGACATACGTTTCGAATGGGAGAATGAGATCATCGTAAAACATAATTACATCACTTGCAGTTAAACCAAGAATGCAAATGAATAAGTTAACGACCCTAATATTTCAGTCTTCTTCCAACCAGTCCTTCCTCCCTTCTCCTTCCCTCCCCTCCCTCCTTCCTTTCCTTCTTTCCTTTCTTCCTTGTTTTTTTTCTCCCCTTTACCTTCTTTCTGTTTCTCTCGTTTTTCTTTACACTGTCCTCTCAACTGCTCGTCATTTTTATTTCTTCCTTTCTTAAAAAAATTCAGGGGCAACCAAAGGAGTTCCACAAATGGAACTTGTGGAACATATAATGCTGAAATGAATGGCTAGAAAAAAAATTCTTATAGATCAAAAGATAAATCAATTTTATAAAACTGCTATTCTGAAATTGCAACAATCTTGTACAGTCAGGGCTGATAAATGGAGTAATCAGACATTTCATATGTCCATAAATGTAAAATCATCTACTTGAACATTATATGCAATACATTCACACAAAAAGCAAATACTGTAGCCTTATTTGAACAATATTGAACTCATAAATACTCATGATTTCACTCCGTCCAGGGCCCTAAGGACTAGGAATGCTGCTGTGATACAGAAAAACATAGTGAATACCTCCTCTGTTTAAACATGTCGCTCAAGAAAGTCTCTTCTAACATAAAGGCAAATACATATAGCTACTGAGCTATGACTGTACTTCTGTCACATTCTATGGAAAAAACACCAGACTCCACAAATTCGGAATCATAACAACACTTTGAACTAATTATTTGGTTCATCCATAGTTATACCTCAATCTACCTCACATTTACCCTACAAACCTTACAAAGAGGAGGTATTTTTTAACTCTAGGAAAGCGGTCACTGTATAATGTGCATTCTTGATCTGTTTCTTTCTCCCAAACAATGGTACTGATGGTTAACACTTCTGTGGTAGCACCACTGTTTCTAGTAAGCAGATTATTATGGAGTGTGCCACTTTAAAGCTGCAATACCAAAAGAACATTTTGTAGTTTACTCAACAATTCCACAAAAATATAAAAAAAATAATAATAATCAAAGTTAAAATGTCATACTTGTTTAAAAAGCCTGCTTTTAATATATCAGTCAAAATAATGTAATAAATTACTACAGTTAGTAAATTTAATAGTACTATGCCACATGATTGCCATTTTGTGGAAAAAGTGTTTATTTATGCCCCTTTAAGATTCATTTTTCTAATTCAAGTAGATTTATGGTGTACTTTGGGTCTAAATTTTACTTGAAAACCATCACAATTTTCAAGCCATCTCTTTCAGGGCAAAATAGTAGATGTTTTAAATATGTACAAGCTCTGTAAAATTTTTTATATCTAATTTTACTATTAGGGTTTTGTTGTTTTTCTTATGACTTGTAAAACAGGACTATTTGCAGAAATCTCTCTAGGAGTAATTTATAACTTTGTCATATGTAAAATGGCTTTCAAGGCTATGATCTTTCTTCTCACAGCAACTATATATGACAGGGTAGAACTGCCCCATAGGGTTTCCTAGGCTGTAATGTTTACAGAAGCAGATTGCCAGGTCTTTTCTCCCATGGAGCGGCTAGTAGGTTTGAACCACCAACCTTTCCAGAAGCAGCCGAGCACTTAACTGTTGAGCTACCAGGGCTCCTTGGTCTTTCTTTAATAGAGTAAAACCATTGAATTATTCCTGTAATGTAATACTTCTTAGAATAACAGTACTTCTCTTCAAAAATGTAATTTTCATTCTTTAAAACAGAAATAATTTAATATGTCTAATAATTTAATAATTAATATATTCTTGAGAAAGTCTTGCCACTGGCATCTTTTCTTCATTTGACTGCATCTTACACATGTCATGTAAAAAGAAATAAAGCATGGTTTTTTTTTTTTTTTTTTGCTTTAAGCTGAAATGGCTATAAAGAATCATTTTATTGCAGAATTAGTTATTTCAGGGATTAATCTGCTGCATAACAGCATATAATATTTATTGAAATATAATTTGGAACATGGTTTTGTACAACATATACTCCAAACTATCAACTGAGTGATACTTTCAGATAGAATCTATGCAAAATCCTCCCGTCCACAGGAGCACTATCTCTGTCATACTAATTTACCAGCCAGAGAACCAAATAAATTGTGAGCACTTACCAACTCATGTGATAGTAGATGATAGGATTTTGTGTCCTTTCTAACAAACTATCTTAAAGATTTTGGTTTGGAATAGTGAAAGGTAAAGGTGCTATATTGTTGGGCTATCCCTTGAATGGTCTGTGCTGTCATTTTAAAGGGAATCATTTCCCAAAGTGGATGTGACATTGAGCTACAACTAAAGAAATCATATGGTAAATTTACCTGTGCTGTGTTAAGTTGTTTTTCATTACAAAAACTGAGTTATTGTGGGTCAAAATTCTCAAACACCACTGGTAATGAGGGAAGAGATTTTTACAGTCCAATAGCTTCTTCATTCTTTAGAGATAGGATATAGTTTCATTCTATCATTGTGGTTTATTTTTGCTTTCAAATTTCAGCATTTAGCAAACATTTTATATTCATTGGAGGCGAAGAGAAAAATATTATTTTATGAAGGCACACCCATGCTGAACTTACAGGAAAGAGAAGCAGATCTGCACAGCCAGTTATATTACAAGGCTCATTCCTGAAAACCTGAATATCATGCGAGCAGAAAAATCTAGATATGTGTTATATTTTGAAGAAATGATCTGAAGGCAATATTATTTGCTTTTTTTATCAAAAAGGAAAAAACAAATGCGTCTTTGTAAATGTGGATCGACTCTTATTGAAACAGGGAACTGAATGCTTGTATTGCAGCCTTAAAGAATCACACATTCACTGCAATATTCGGTTTTGTAAACTACAGCCTGCAACCTAGCAGACCATGACTGAATGCTTTTGAAAAGTTGTAGATTACAAACATGAAATCACAATTAATATCCTCTAAAAGTAATTTCAGAGCTTTCACGTCTTAAAAAAAAGGACAATGTGTACTGCTTCACAAGGTAATGTAGCTAATCAAAAAAAGAGTAGAATTAAAGTATTTACATAATGAGCAATTCTACAGAAGGCGATCATCCCCATGTAAGCACTGCTGATTATATCCCACGCTGCTTTTAACAAACTGTACCAGATTGGATCCAGCCATCAGCACTTTCAGAGAATCCTTAAAAGCCTTTTATGGGTCTTTAAATTTATTGTAGAATGGCATTCTTCAGGTAGAATATGCTGGTGACAGAGGACAGTGTCAACACAAGGTACCAGCGGGAGAAAAGAACGTCAGCGCTCCCGGTAATTCCATACTGGGCTGTACTTGGAGCTGGAAAGAAATAGAAAAGATTAAATCAAAATCTAATTTGTGTATTTTAGCATCTTGACAATAATTAAAAGGCAGCTGGGTGTTTTGGGAAGAGCACTGGCTTTAGCGTCAGGCAGACTTAGATTCACATCTGGTTCTGCTGTGTGACGTGTAGCCTGGTTGACTAACGTCACTGAGGTTCAGTTTTCTCAAGGGCAAAGTGGAAACAATGTAATCCACCTGGCAGGGCTCTGGTGAGAGTTGGAGATGAAGACTGTGCAGCACATTTCCCTGGGCCAGACACATGCTAAGGACTCAATAAACAGCAGCTAACATTATTATCCATTTTACATGCATTATACATATACATATTTGTATTAGTTGATGATATTCACTCATGCTTGTATTTGTAGATAATTTTTACAAATACGTTTAGTCAGATACTGCACTAAATCCTAGGAAAGGAAAGAAGAGGTTCTCTCCTCCCAGGTTTTTTTGGGTAGGGGGAAGATGTTCAAGTACAATATAATGTTAGGAATATTAGAGTTGCATATGCAAACTGCAGTGACACAGCAAATTGTGTATTTAAATCTGCCTGGGCAAGGAAGGAGTGGTTTAACAGTGTTTTACCGAACGGGGTGGTCATTTGGATAGGGCAAACAACACATTTAAAGGCATGCGGAAGGGAGAGAGCTGGGTCTTGCTGGACCATGAAGTTTGAGGCCTGGTGGGGAGGGAATTGAAAGTGGAGCTCCAGCCAGGTAGAATGACCTCAACTGTAATGAAAAAAAAGAGTTTTGCTTTCTATACTGAAGGAGATTTGAAGCATTTGGATCAGTGGAATTATATGATTCCATTTATACATTAGAAAGAACACAGTTTTATACATGGAGAAGCTCATGTCATACTTGGCTAACTGTCATGTTGAATTTTCACTGAATATCTACAGAGTTACCAAGATCAGAATATTGTTGGAGTCTGCTGAATGGGTAACACTTCCTTTCACTAGAAGGTAGTGGCTTCATTGAATGTGAACTATATTGTGTTCTGGAAATTGTATGTCTTAGGCATGCTTGGCGTTGCTCAGGATTGATTCTCTTTTATAATAATAATAATAATAATAATAATAAAAACCCCACAGACAGATGTTTAACTATCTTTTCTTAATAAAACATGGATTTCAAGAACTGTTTCCTAGTAGAAAATGAATAATGTAATAAAGAAATGTAGTATTCCCCCCACCCCCCAAATCCATAACCCAAATCCGGGAGTCATTTTCGTTGCACTGAGTTTGAGTTACCAGCAGTTAGTCTTTAATGGAACTTTCACAGATGAATGTATTTCCATGTAACAAGCAGAATACGTTTTGTTGTTTACACCTCTGATAAATTAAAGGGATGAAAGATGCATTGGCCCTGCCACTGGGAAGTTTCCTTGACATTACAAGTGCAATTGTTGATTCCAGGTGAGTGGGATTCAAGTTCCGGGCTACTAATCTTTAGTAAACAGAGAGCAAAATCAACTACTTTTTGCATCACAAATGAGTTTTAAAAAATGTAAAAAAACGATGAAGAAAGTAAGTCTGATATAAAAGAATTCTAATTTAAGATCAGGAAACTTTATTTTGTCTTGTTCAAGACCTGGAAATGTATTTTATTTTTAAAAATATAAATAAATTTTTGATTGGTGTTTGAGCTTCTCAATGACTCCTGTTTTAGAATTGTTACTGTTTCTTAAGAATCTTAAGTGTAATAAAACCAATGTAATATTAAAGGATTGATCATAAGAAAGGCAGATAAAATTATTTTATACATAAAAAATAGATTTTAAAATCTAAGCATACAATGGAAAGGTAAATTATTTTTATTATCCTGACAAATTAAATAGTACATTAAGTGCACTGAGTGTTGAGGACCCTGAAAACTCCTTATTCACCCTTTAAAATCCATTTTTGGGGGCATTCTTTCCTAAATCCCCTTCCCTTGTCCAACAGACTGCGTTAATTACCCCTTTTGTGCTATTAGGTACCATATACATTCCTCTATTACACAATTATCAAACTGCATTGCAAATATTTTTTTACATATCTATTTCCCCCACCAGTAAACTCTCCTAGATCATGTCTCATTTATCTTAGTGTTTCCAGAATCTAGCAAAGTCTAGTACATCGTAGATGCTCAAGAAATATCTGTTGAATGAATAATTCCATTAAATAAATAAATAGTTCGGAATTAAAATGAGTATTTCTATCCTACAAAATAGTCTCGTCTGAACCAAGCCACTTGCCTAAACACTAGAAAATCTACTAATATTCTGTCATTCATTCTGCAAATACTTACTGAACTAGGTGCCAAACACTGGGAATATATATGCTGGGAACACAATTGCTAATAAGATATGTATGGTCCTTCAGTTACTTAATTCTATATGTTACCATATATACTCCTTTGTGTCATCTACCTTCAATGCCATCTTTTTCCCAAATGTGCCCTTCTCTTCTTCCATTCAGCCTTCTATAATCTTAAATGTGAACAAGGTATGTCAGTTATATATATATACACGTTAAATATTACTTTACAATTAAACAGCACACTTTTTGTTTTACTGATGCCTCAAATTTCTGCCTCATTGTTAGCCTTCAATTATTATAGACAATGGACTGCAGAAGCACTACTGACAATCAATAGACCAGAAACAAAGGGTAAAGTTAGTCAAGGAAACGGGGTCAGATACCTAATGTCAAATTATATTTCATCATTCAGACTCCATATTGAGCATCTTTTATCAGCCAGGGACTGAACTAAGCATCACATAGACAAAGATGAATAAAACCCAACCCCTCTCTTAGGAATGTTTCATTCTAGTTGGGAATACAAATAAACAGTCAAATACAGAACATTAGGATATATGCAGCAATAAGCGTAAGTGTTCCGTGCACAAACATCGGAGGGCTTCCTAAGGATTCATGGGCCAGGGTTTGTCCAGAAGACCAAGTGTGAAGCGAGGCAGGTAAGCAATCCAGGAAACAGACTGAAATACAATTATTATTATTTTACAAAAAAATAGACACGTCAGTACATTTATGTCTCTTTTATAAAAATGGTTGCAAAGTAGTCCTCTATTGGGTATGCCATCATTTTTTAGAACCTTATTCCCATTGATTGACATTTATTATGTGTTGTGTGTGTGTCTGTGTGCATGCATGCGTGTGACTGGTTAACTAAGTTGATTTAGAGCACAGGGCTTATGGGGCTTATGGTTGTAAAGTTAGGGGGTCTGAGTACTATTTGTGTAAACTAGATTCGCCTGGCAAATTAAATCCCAACAAGCTATTTGATGTTAAGAAATTATAGAAAATAACTTATAGCAGTTATCAGTAATTAGCTTCATGACTCATCCAAGTATCATCTCCATTAAAAAGAAAAAAAAAAAGTCTTGATAAAATTTCCTATGCCACAATAAGCACTCCTCACATTACTTAGTAACTGATACCATCAGGTTTATATACCTATCTCACCTGACTAGACGAAGAATGTTTCAAAGCAAAGGTTTATTATATGTATCTTTTAGAATTGGTACTCAACACAGAGTCTGGTACTTAGTAGATGCTCAATAAATATTTGTTTAATGATTAGATGGTCACATCCATTTCCCACACTGTCACTGCAAGCATATGAGGAGACATAATACCTTGACTTATTTTCCCAGAAGAATATTGTCTTTCCTTACTCATATTTTTCTGAGTCTTTCTTCTTTCCTTAATTTTAGACTCATTATTACCATTTTATGACAGACTTAGACTACCTCCCTTCAATACTTTGAGCAAGGAGAGAGATCTACCTGAGATCATTAGGTAGACTACATAGGGGAAGACCATGCATAGAGCTTTGTGATATCATACTCTCACTGCAAAAGACAGTAAGCATAGATGAACCTATAGCCCAGAGTATAGTTCTGAATGTCTTAGCAGTCACCCAGCTGTGCCTCTGGGGTGATCAGATCTATTGTAGCTTTTCTGTCATGATTATAGTTGTCTGTGAATATCATACTGCTATTTTTCCTAAGTAAATTTAGGTGGATGAGACCTGTATCAGAGAGGTAGTTGGGCTATAGTGAGGGCTTTGAGTTCATTTTGAGTCCAAAGTGACACCATACCCGTTGCTGTTGAGTTGATTCCGACTCATGGTGACCCTACAGGACAGGGTAGAACTGCCCAATAGGGTTTCCAAGGAGTGGCTGGTGGACTCGAACTGCCAATCTTTTGATTAGCAATCGAGCTCTTGACAACCTTTTTTTAGCATAGGAGGGCTAGCTGACATTTTAAAAAGATCACTTGGCTGTGATGTGGACAGTACATTGTTGGGGAGGCAAGAGTAGAAGCATATGTTAGCCGAAAACCATCACGGGTTCCCAGGTGCCTATTGAGTAAAAGCAAAGGGCTTTTGCTCAGCATTCAGAGCCCTTCATTCTAGTCAGCTTACCCAGACTCATACATACTCTTAGCCTCAGTCATACAAATTGTTTTTTGAACACATGGGATGCTTTCATTACTCCATGCCATTTACACATGCTGTATCATTAAGCCTAGATGGTTTTTCTTCCTAGTCCCCTCTCCACCTAATAAAGTCCTACTCATTCTTGAAGATCTAAAACACCACCTCTTCCATGAGACCCTCTGCAATCTTTCTAATAAGAATCATCAGTCTTCTGCTTATACCTGATTTCCTAAACAGTACCTTTTAAACTGACAATCAATTTCATCTACATTTTCTTCTCCTCTGGACTATAAGTACCTTGAAGTTATGGAGCTCCCCCCTCACAGTGTGTGCATCTGTATCTCATATGGGAGGTGTGCAGTAGATGCTTGTTGAATTGCATGTGGGAAAATATTCCTAAATATGTATCTGTTTAATTCAAAACCTTGTCTTGGCTAAGATGTATCATTTCAATAATTGTTCCTGTGATATCTTGCCCTTAAGATGTAATGTGTGATGGGGAAACTGCTTTGTTTCTTTCCTACCACCTATTTAGATGTTTGTTTGTTTGTTTTTTTTTTTGAGAAGAATGAAAAAAGGAGAAGTTTAAACTGAGGACAGAAGAAAGGAAAGGGAAGAGAAAGGAAGAAGATGAAAAAGAGTAAAGATTTCAAAAAAGAGAGAGAAAATATCTGGCTCTTTAGCACTGTATGAGATGCTTTCATAGGTGTCATTTTATTTAAGAAAGAGAAAGAAGGAATGAAATGGGTTATTGTCAGGGTAATGGCTTTGGTGCGCTTCACAGCTCAGAATTTAAAGCAAACAGTAAAATAGGCTGTTTGTCATTCTTCTTAGTTTCTCAGTAAAGCTAAAGGCATTCCAGTTTTTTAATATAATGTATGTAATGTATGAACTGTGGTGCCAGATGACATTGGTTCAAATTCTGCTCTATCCCGTTTTAATTGGGTCAACCTAGATAAGTTTCTTAACTTTGCTATAGTTCAGTATCTTCATCTGCAAATAAGGATTAGTAGTATCTCAAAAGTTTTCGTGAAGATTAAATGTATTGATCCATGTAAAGCACCCAGTACTGTGTCTAAGGCAGGATAAGCACTCCCTCAACTCTTATATTAACACTCCTCCTTCACGCCTTCATTTAACTAATTCAGTGTGTACAATATGCCAGGCGCTCTCTGAGTTACTGAACAAGACAGAAATATTCCTGTCCCTGTAGAACTTGCTGTTTAGCTTGAGATGTTCTCCATGGAACAAGCATATTTCACTTCATTCTTCATATACACTTGGTTAAATCAGCGTTGCTCTGGTTAAAAATACATCCTCCATTCTATTTTGCAAAAATGTTAATTCTCTGCATCTTGTTGGCTTCTTGGGGGGGATTTATATTTAATGTCATTTACTGCTACATAAGTGGCCAATCTCCACTCCTTTGTGGGATCCCTGAAGGCAGGGACTATGACTTCTTCCTTTTCTTCTTTTCCGAAGAAAAACCAGTATGCTACATGACATTTAGAGAGTAGTTTTAGCTGACCGAATGCCAGGTTTGGTTTTGGATGGGCTCTCAGGCACAGAGCAGGAGTGCCGAGGCTAGGTCTGGAATCCAGGCCTTTGGGATGTCTCCCTGTTGTCAACAGGAAGATCCAATCTGGGCTTTAACACATATTTTACATCTTGTCTAATTATGATCATCACTCCCAATTACTTACAGCTGTTGCATATTATTTTCGGTCTTGGCAGTTTTCCCTTGTATTGCTCCAGTTTTTATTTTTAGGCCAGAGCAAATGTAACTGTGAAACATTTAGTTTTGGTACAATACCAATTACTTGCCTAGGCAATTTCCTTAAATTACTTAAGTTTAACTAAACTAGCTTCGAGTCATACTGTTAAGATTCCTGTTGCAATCTTAGGTAGAGTTACTTTAGCTACATTAACTCTGCCTCCATGAAAGAAAGCTGGTCCCGACTTAGATTTTCCTGAGGAAGCTTATATTTGAATGGGAAGTGAATGATTTACACCCAAATTAGGTTTCACGTAAAAGAGAGTGATTAAAGTGGATTCAAAATAGAGAGCACATTAGTTGACTGAGAGAAATTATGCACCATTGATTAGATCCAATTGACAGTGCAACCCTGTTTCATTATATACTGTGGGAGGCGTTTGCCTGAAAGATAGTTTAATCCTCTCATTTGCAATATCCACCCCCTTACACTACCAGCAGGTGCAGGGGATGTCCTGAGGCTAGGATCACACTTAGCTTTTTTAATATCACTCAATTTTACCTAGACACTGGGTGGAAATTAGCAGAGCAGAAGAGCACTGGGGTGGGATATGCTTTGGAACTAGAGATGTACAACTTTTGATTGTGGTGACTGGAGTCAGCCCTCAGCACATGTGACATAATCTGCTTATACTGTTCTGTGTTACTTCTGGTGCAATCAATGGTCCAGGTCTTAGGAGGAGATGCACAGACCAACCATGTCTTCTCATATACTATGAGACATGGGGCACAGTGCTTTCTAGGAGGGCTTTGTTTATGTGAATATTGCATGTTCTTGTGCTGTAAACTCTCCAGGATGGTCTTCTTCCTGTAGGCTTTGGGGTGGAGGAATGCCTGAGTAGCATTGCTGTCGTGTGGTGGGGCTGTCAATGCATAGCTTTTCATTTTCTTTTGCTCAACACACCCTTCTTTTTTTTTTTTTTTTGGTACCATTCACTGTTTCCTGGGAATACAGAGAGAGACACATGCTGTGGTCCAGTTCTCAAGCAGCTCTCAGTCTGGTAGAATAAGGCTTACTGTATAGCCTCTACCACAGCCAGCGCCACTCATATTCAGGGAGAGGAAGTAAGAATTGAATGCACGGCTTTAAATTCCTGCTAGTCCGCTTCCCTCTTTGTCTTTTTTAAAAGGAATCAGGCTAACAAGTGCACATCGGTACACTTCTATTAAATTAGAGGAACTCTGTATTTAGATACTTATTCTAATGACATAGATTTTTATTTTTTTTGTTTGCACAAAACCTGAATACCCATCTTCAGGAAGTTCCAACATCTTTTATAAAGTATTCGAAAGTGTAAAAATGTGAACTAATTATTTTCACAGAAAGTCTCTGTATTTTGTGTTATAAACAACCAGGAGAATGATTAGAAAAAACATGCCATCCCTTTCTATTTCCATGCCAGCTTGTTCCTAGCAACTACTAAGCTTTTTCTCTGCCACATCACCATCCTTGAATCCCTTTCTGCTTACTGAATAGTCATTTGCCAAAGTTCATGATATGCCATCGTATTTACTCCGCATCAACTACATTAGGGATTTTAAACATATGTTCGCTTCTGTTAATACCCATATTCAGAAATCTGCCTATTTGTAGAGAAATACTTTTATCTGCAAATATCCAGATGAAACTCTCCAAGACTATTTCTCCAAGACTATTACCTCTGATATGAGCTAAAGAGAATAAGTAATCACCCAAATAGAAACAAATTCTGCTGTCTCTTTCTGCCATTCATAGTCACTGAAATAAACTCTTAGACTGAGTTGTTTATCACTGTCTTCGAAGGCAAAGCAAAAATGTCACCTCGAGGACTAATGTGCACCTGACCCAAGCCCTGGTATTTTCAGTCACTTCATATGCATGTGAAAGCCGCACAATGAGTAAGGAAGACCAAAGAAGAAATGATGCCTTTGAATTGTGGTGCTGGCAAAGAATATTGAACATACCATGGACTGCCGGAAGAAAAACCTAATCTGCCTTGGAAGAACAGCCAGAATGCTCCTTAGAAGCGAGGATGGTGAGACTTCTTCTCACAATCTTTGGACATGTTATCAGAATGGACCAGTCCCTGGAGAAGGACATCATGCTTGCTAAAGTAGAGGGTCAGCGAAAAAGAGGAAGACCATCGAAGAGATGTTTTGTCACAGTGGCTGCAACAATGGGCTCAAACATAGCAATGATTGTTAGGATAGCATAGGGCCAGGCAGTGTTTTGACCAGTTGTACATAAGGTTGCTGTGAGCTGGAACTGACTTAACGGCACCCAACAACAACAACATCTCAACAACAACATCTTCTAAATGTGTTTAAATTTTTTGTTTATTCCTAGCAAATCAGAGGTAATTTACATATGTATATAGTGGCTCTGTTTGGAAGTGTGTTGTCAATACAGGCAGTTTTGTATGACTCTAAATGGCTCTTTGAACTTGGGCTAGGTCCCGTTATTCGTTCCAAGTTGGTTTGCAAAGAGGTTTCTGTATGAGCTATTATTTTTGAACCCTGTGTGTGCGTGTGTTAAAAGCTGGCTCTGGTGTGTAAAATATAGACACAAACATACAATACAAATAGACTCGACTACTTAGATTTTTTGTGTGGACCATTAAGATATCATCTAGCTGAAGAAAAGAGGGTTTTACAGAAATAAAAATAGGAAGCCAGCTGTGTTCTTAAGGTCACTAATAGTCACTGCCATCAGCTGTATCATCACTGTGACACTGCTAGTGTGGTTTTAAAAAAAAAAAAAAAGAGGGTGGGGGGAGAAACTGCAAACCAGCAAACATTTTGCAAGTTGACAGAGTTTTTAAGGTATTATATACATGACTATGTAGGTGCGAAATTATTTAAGTTTTTATATAGGGTGTCTAGGGTGTCTGCGTGTCTGAACTTGGTACTTTAGTGATCAAAGTGTCTTGTTTATTAAACTCTATTCTTTACATCTTTTGTGTTAAGCCAGTTACCCTAAACTAGCTTTTCTTTTTTCTGCTATTCTGATGCTTTGTTCATTCAGTATTAAGGATCAAAAATTTCATAAGTTTTGATTATCTTTTACATTTTTTCTGAATATTCCATTTACCTTAAAAAATTTTCTTAGCCTTTTAAATGCAATAAAGACTGATTATCTGGCCCTGTAGTTCTGATTTACTTAAATTGCTCCACTTTTTATGCTCCAGATTGATTTTCAGTTATTCTCAACGATTCTGTAATCCTTACCATTATATTTTGGCTATTTAAAAAACCTTGATAAACTCCAAATGACTTTGTGTAGAATTCAAGACCTATCAACTTTCCCCAAGCTACCTTTCCAGCCCTCTCACTGACTATTCTCTGCCTCCTTCTGTGCCTAGGTCACACTAGGCAGAAAAGCTCTTTCTTAGACACGCCCAGGCATTTGCTGCATTTGTATACTTGCTCACACTTCTTCCTTCATCTTGATGGGCTTCTGAATTTCTCTGTGTTGGAATAGTACCCATCTTTCAATGCAATGCACGCCTCAAATGCAACCTACTCACAAAGTTAGCACCTGTCAGAATTCTTAGGGGGTGTTGGGGGCCATCTAGCGCAACCCTTCAGTTTTGTAGATGAGGAAGTGAGGACCGTGGAGGTTGAGTGATGCGCTTAATTAAGTTAAAGGCAAAGTTAAGACTAGAATTCAGTTATCCTGATTCTCTGTGCTTCCATTCTACGTAGCCTCTTTGAATTACTATCTAACTCTGCTTGGAATTAGTTTTCCAATTCCTCTTTTCTTCCATAGCCATTCACTTTTACCCATGCTTTATAATTTATCACCCTCATGTTCATCTCCTTCAATAGTCTAAGTTCCTTGAAAGTAAGAATTGTATTTAGTGTGCTTTTGTATCACTTATAGCCCTTCATGAAGTAGCTGGCACTGTCAACATGTTTATGACAGGGAACTAAGGTACGGGTGTGTTGTTTTAGTTTCTGCTTTTTAATGAGGTTTTATTATAATGCTCAAAAAAAGAAGCACTATAAGGAAGGTAATGTCATCATTCAAGAACACTGAGTGCCATTGCAGAGCCACATCGACTCCGTTTTATTTCAAAAGAGAAGGGGAGCTTATATTCTTGGATGTTTCTGAGGACATCACACCCATAGACACACAGAGTCACACACTCCATTCACACTTACATGCACACAAGAAAACTATTGAAGAGTCACTCTTAATCTGCGACTTCTATTAGAATGTGTTAGTTTCCTCTGGAGACCTTATTTTGTAGCAATCAAGTACACCACCTACAAGCTGTGCAACCTGGAGAAAGTTATTAGCACTTCTGGGACTCAGTTTCCTCAGCTGAACCAAGGGGATAGAAGTCCTCATAGTGTTGTTGTGATATGCAAATCAAATGCTTAAATTGCTTAGCACAGTACTAGCAACTTTTAGGTGCTCGTTAAATAGTAGCTTTTAAAATGTATTAGTATTTATGCAATAAATAGCAATGTACTTCGGCACAGGTAGAAATATCTAGATTGTTGGGATGAGGCCATGGGTACCTCAAAGTCCTATAAATCTGAAACAATACCAACCATGCCAACAATATACTTCTTCTAAAGCATAATTCTAAATATGCAGAGTAGGAATTTTATTCATTAAACTAACAATAATTGCAAATACTTGTTGAGTGCCTACTACACCTGATGTTCTGTTCTGTTTGGCTGTGGTACAGGCTTTGGATTTAATTCCTCTAAGCAGATCACAGTGCTCTGAGAAAACCATACCCTGGAGCCCTCTGGGTTTGCAATCCCATGTTTTTTCGATTTGGAATCACCTTCAACAGCTTCCTCCCAATTCTTTGTCTTCTACTTGATGACTTTTTATTTTTCCTTAAGAACATAGTACCAAAGTGACCTCTATGTTGGCTTACTTGACTTTGTCACCATTACTTGCTCCCTCCTTTGAGATCCCATTGCAATTCAGACCTGACCTAGATTGTGAGTTCCTAAACAGCAGGGACCACGATTTGTTTGCCTTTCTTTACATCCTTCTTCCTTTTTCCCAGTGGCTAGCCAGCACTGTCACTATACATTATAAATACTTAATAAATAACTGCTCTTTTTATCTCCACATGAGAAAAATTTGCGAAATACACGTTTCACATACTTTTTGTGTCTTGCTTTATATCCTCTCCTTACCTTATTACTTCAGCCTCTGCTATGGCAAGTGGCTGTGTGCAAGGCAAACTATTCTGAGGCACATTCCAGATGGCTCCCCAGAAGGTCACTTGTGTGATGAAGCCCAGTTACCCACAGCAGAGACCAGCTCTATATCTCATTCTTAGACTGGCTTTCCCTCCTTCCTTGTTTTACTTGTCCCAGTCACTTCCCTCCGTCCAGTGTTCTTTGAAACTCCTTCCCAAAATAATCACCTGCAAGCAAATTGCTCATTTTAGAGGACCCCTAACAAAGACTCTTCTATGAAGAAGAGAAAAACAATGGATTGTAAATACCGAGTCTAGTGCAACTTTATATCCCTGTAGTGCCTGGTGCTTTGCACCAAGTAGATGTGTGTCTTAGTTATCTAGTGCTGCTATAACAGAAATACCACAAGTGGATGGCTTTAACAAACAGGAATTTATTTTCTCACAATTTAGAAGGCTAGAAGTCTGAATTCAGGGGAAGGCTTTCTGTCTCTGTCACCTCTGGAGGAAGCTCCTTGTCTCTTCAGCTTCTGCTTAAAGATCTCCATGTGTCTTGGCATCTATCTTACCACATCTCTGCTCTGCTCACTTGTTTAATCTCTGTTTCTTTTTATATCTCAGAAGAGATTGACTCAAGATACACCCTACACTAATCCTGCGTCATTAACATAAAAAGACAGCCCATTTCCAAATAGGATTTTAGTCACAGGCATAGACGTTAGGATTTACAACATATATTTTTGAGGGGCATAATTCAATCCATGGAGCCCTGATGGTGCAGTGGTTAAGAGCTTAGCTGCTAACCAAAAGGTCGGCAGTTGGAATCCACCAGCTGCTCCTTGGAAACCCTACTGGGCAGTTCTACTCTGTCCTATAGATCACTATGAGTTGGAATTGACTCGATGACAATGGGTTTTTGGTTTTAATTCAAACCACAACAGTGTGCAATAAATTAATTTTTGATAAATGTAAGTAAACAAAAACTGTAACAGACAGTTTGCTATTATTTGCCCTCAACTCTTTTTGACTCATGATAGTTGTATCATTTTTATGGTATCTGCATTAATTATTTTATTAGCGGACACATATCCTTAATAATGAAAAAGGGGGTCTTAAAATCTTAGTAAATCTGGCAGTTGTTTTCTTCATAGATTTTTTTCGTAGGAATATCACCCACTTCTTTGCTATCATCATTTTAGTTTCTGCTACACTAGCAACATTGCCTAATGAAAGTTCTGTCTTCTATTGTATTTCTTAAATATTTAAAGGCACTCATGGTTCTTATGTTTTTATTATAATTTCAACTATAAAATACCTTGCTCCTCTACAACCTTGAAATGCTCTTTTCTCAAGGCTCCAGCCTGCCTTGCATTTTCTGCCTAAGGTGATTGAAAAATGGGAAATGCAGCTGCTGTAGGAGAAACTTTGGGATACACACACAAAAATCAGATGTCATGGAATCCTAGTCCTAAGGAGGGTCAAGCAAATTATTGCACAGTGACTCCAACACAGAACACATTCTGCAACCAGGTCTCACTGTGATTTTTAGCAAAGGTTGCAAAGAATAAAACAGAACACAGTCTGCAATCGGGAATAAAGATTTTTTTCCTAGAAACTTTCTTCCTAAAAACTAGAGACAGTATGCTGATCATAAATTTCTTTGGAAATTAGTCAAGATATTAAAAAAGAGGGGTGGGAAATTTTTAAACTATTACATGGAATACCTTACCTCTGATTCATTTTTATGAAAATTACAAATCTGGTCATTTGTGTTACTGTTAGAAAATATTTTATTGTAACTGAAATAATGCTTCTTGCGACTGCATATAGTGTTTCAGTTATATCAACTGAAAATTTATAGCCAGAATTACTTTGGTCACAAAACACTAGGACAAAGCTTTTTAGTTTGTTGAGACCTCAACTTTAACAGCCAATTATCCTTAACCTAAAAATTAAATACTTTTAAATCTGAAATTGGAAAGTAGATGTTTTAGACTTAGATAAGTCAGAAAAAAATAACCTAGGAGTAACTGATTTTTATGCCAGTAATCACATTATTTATACAACAAATGCTTATTGAATACCATCTATGTGTTAGACCTTGTGCTCAGTGCTGAATACACCAAGATGAGCAACACCTAATCCTTGGCTTTAAAGAATTTACAATCAAGTAGAAAGAGAACATTCTACTCTAGAAGAATAAGGATGATTTCCACCAAATCATAGATTATTAGAATCCTAGTGTTAAAGAAACTTTGAGAGAATCTGTTCTCCTTTGTCAAAGTACCAGCAAATCAAAAACAATTGACTACCGGTATCTAGTTAGAGAAAGACATTCTAGGGTTGTGACATTTTAAAGGCAGAAGAGATTAAAAACTGAAGAGAGAAGAGCCGCACAAAGAGTTAATGAAAGTCTTTACACTTTGAATCTAGTGTCCTTTCCAGAACGTTGAGCTGACCACATTAATTTATTTAGTATCTTGTTTCAGGTTTTTATAACTCTCGCTGCTTATTAATACTGAATGATGCAAGTACAATCTTAAAATGTTTCCGAATCCAATATGATCAAAATAATTTCATAGCCTAGTAAATTATCCAACAGTTAGAAGTCATTTTAATTCGGCATTTCAACCAATAAAATACAAAAAGAGTTTCTTCTATGATATACACATTGGAAGTGATACAATTATTTTTTGAACTATTAAATGTTGGAAGTAATTTCCAAAATCTGTAGTAAATGTGTTTTATTTCATTTCTTATAATGTGTACAACTTGGATATTTTTAGTACTTAAGCATTTAAAGCTTATAATAAATATTTCTTGATCAAATAATTGTTACATTAGAAATTTGTTATGAGTTCTTAATTTATGTCCATAAAAGACAATTTTGCCTAGAATCAAAAGAATAGGCATCTAAAAAATTCTACGTATATGTCTAGACTATGTCTTGATTTATCAGTTTCTCAAAGGTACACAATGAAATCAGAAAATTAGCATTCAGAACATCTTTGTATAAAATACAGTTTTGTTTTCAAGTGAAGGAGCAGCTTCAGTTTATTATTCATGTATATAGTCAAGACTTGATAACTTGAAAAATGGAAAAGGGATTAAGGGAACCATAGAGTCCTAGAGAGCAAAGCTATAATTTAAAGGCAATAAATATGTCAATTTTGTTTTATTGCAGTAACATTTCTCTAACTTCTTAGTACACCCACCTAAGAGTAATTACTAATGAATTCAGAGAACTAAATTTAAATACATATGTTCTAATATACATTTTCCATTTTAAACTACATTTAATTATAATCACAATTATAAATTTGAGAAGTATCATTCTAACTTTCAAAAGTAATTTCTAAAATTCTTCGTATGTTTATGTGTAAGACTTCAGGAAAGCAACCATAAACTCATTTATTATAAAATTGTTTGGGCTACCTTATTGCACTAAGCTGTACTTTTTTAAATCTCAAAATTAGAATGACAGATGATCATTTTCTCCCTTCACCAAAAAGGGAAAAGATATTGAATGTTAATATCTCATTGTTATACATTTTTATTTCCTGAAGATAAAGGAATATAAAAAAGGATGCCATAAGCCCGGTGCATGTTCCTACTAATCTTACCAGAATCTCTTCCTATATTAAACTATGTCTTGTCTATCCTATTTAAAATTTTTTTCTGATACTCTTCACATAAGAACAAGATGATCCTTTGCAAAGTTTAAGCATTATGGCAGCTACCAGATTACCAAGAGTAACAGAACAGCCTTATCCCCATGTCTGAATTAGAAACAAGAAAGTCACCAGTAATACAAATAGAGGTTTTCATTAAGCAGCATTCCTGTTTATTACTGAGCAACAATAATTTTTTTTTTCATTTCAATTTAACATTGAAAACATATCCCAGTTCCCCCATTTCCTTTATGCAGCTGGCTGCACTATGCATAATGGCTGAAATACAATGGTAGCATCTATTGTTATAGAACTGGCTTATTTGTGTAATGAAAGCTTATTCACATTTGTATGGTTCAGAATGTTCAACGAAATGCCCCGATTGATGAGTTCAATATTCCTCAATTTGTCATAATGGTTTTTGTGTGAACGTTTTTTTCATTAAAGCCAGCCATTTTGCCATTTTTTAAAAAATTTTTATTGTTGTAGTTTAAATGACGTTTACATTTCAAGTTATTTTCCCATACAAAAATTTATACATATATTGTTATGTGACCCTAATTGCTCTCCCCTTATTGTGACAGCACACTCCTGCTTTCCAGTCCTGATTCCCCATGTCCATTCAACCAGCTCCTAACCCTCTCTGTGTTCCCTTCTCACCTCCAGACAGAAGCTGCCTGTTTGGTCTCTTGTACCTACTTGAGCTAAGAGGCACACTCCTCACGAGTATCACTTTATGTCCCACATTCCAGTCCAATCCCTGTCTGAAGAGTTGGCCTCGGAAAATGTTTTAGTTCTGCACTGATAAAGAATCCAGGGGCCATGCTTTCCAGGGTTCCTCAAGTCTCAGTCAGACCATTAAGTCTGGTCTTTTTACTAGAATTTGAGTTCTGCAGCCCACCTTTCTCCTGCTCCATCAGGGACTTTCTGTTGTGTTCCCTGTCAGGGAGGTCATTGGTGGTAGCTGGACACCATCTGGTTCTTCTGGTCTCAGGCTGATGGAGTCTCTGGTTTATGTGGCCTTTTCTGTCTCTTGGGCTAATACTTTCCTTGTGTCTTTGGCGTTCTTCATTCTCCTTTACTCCAGGTGGTTGGGACCAATTGATGCATCTTAGATGGCTGCTTGCAAGCTTTTAAGACCCTAGACGCCACTCACCGAAGTAGGATGTGGAACATTTTCTTAATTAGCTTTGTTATGCCAGTTGACTTAGATGTCCTCTGAAAGCATTGTCCCCAGACCCCTACCCCTGCTACTCTGTCCCTCAAAGTGTTTGTATTCAGGAAACTTCTTAGCTTTGGTTTAGTCCAGTTGTGCTGACTTCCCCTGTAGTGTGTGCTGTCCTTCCCTTCACCTAAGGTAATACTTGTCTACTGTCTAGTTAGTGAATAACCCTCAACCTCCCTCCCCACCCTTGTAACTATCAAAGAATGTTGTCTTCTGTGTTCAAACTTTTTCTTGGGTTCTTATAATAGTGGTAATATGCAATATTTGTCCTTCTATGACTGACTAAATTCACTCAGCATAATGCCCTCCAGATTCATCCATGTTATAAGATGTTTCACAGCTTCATCGTTGTTCTTTATCATTGCATAGTATTCCATTGTGTGGATATACCATAATTTGTTTATCCATTCATCCATTGATGGGCACCTAGGTTGTCTCCATCTTTTTGCTATTGTGAACAGTGCTGCAATGAACATGGGTAGGCATATATCTATTCGAGTGATGGCTCTTAGTTCTCTAGGATACATTCCAAGGAACAGGATAGCTGGATCATATGTGTCATGGATTGAATTATGTCCCCCCAAAAATGTGTGTATCAATTTGGCTAGGCCATGATTCCCAGAATTGTGTGGTTGGCCTCCATTTTGTGATTTTAATTTTATGTTAAAGAGGATTAGGGTGGGATTGTAACACCACCCTTACCCAGGTCACATCCCTGATCCAACGTAAAGGGAGTTTCCCTGGGGTGTGGCCTGCACCACCTTTTATCTCTGAAGAGATAAAAGGAAAGGGAAGCAAGCAGAGAGTTGGGGACCTCACACCATCAAGAAAGCAGTGCCAGGAGCAGAGGGGGTCCTTTGGACCTGGGCTCCTGAGCAAAGAAGCTCCTGGGCCAAGAGAACGCCAGAGAGAAGAACGCCGACAGAGAGAAAAAGCCTTCCCCTGGAGCTGACACCCTGAATTTGGACTTTCAGCCTCCTTTGACTATGAGGAAATAAACTTCTCTTCCTTAAAACCATCCACTTGTGGTATTTCTATTATAGCAGCACTAGATGAATAAGACAATATGCTACTCCTATTTCTAGCTTTTTAAAGAAGCGCCAAATCGATTTCCACAGTGGTTGTACCATTTTACATTGCCACCAACAGTGTATAAGTGTTCCAGTCTCTTCACAGCCTCTCCAGCATTTATTATTTTGTGTTGTTTGGATTAGTGGTAGCCTTGTTGGGGTGAGATTGTAGTTTTGATCTGCATTTCACTAATCGCTAATGATCGTGAGCATTTCTTCATGTGTCTGTTAGCTGCCCGAATGTCTTCTTTGGCAAAGTGCCTGTTCATATCCTTTGCCCATTTTTTAATCGGGTTATTTGTCTTTTTGTTGTTGAGGTTTTGCAGTATCTTGTAGATTTTAGAGATTAGATGCTGATTGGATTTTTGAAGCCAAAACTCTTTTCCCAGTCTGTAGGTTGTCTTTTGACTCTTTTGGTGAAGTCTTTTGATGAGCATAAGTGTTTGATTTGTAGGCGCTCCCAGTTACCTAGTCTCTCTTACAGTGCTTGCGCATTGTTACTTATGGTTTGTATTGTTTATGTCATGTATCAGGGCTCCTAGTGTTGTCCCTATTTTTCTTCC
Organism: Dugong dugon; assembly: GCA_030035585.1. Taxonomy (NCBI): domain Eukaryota; kingdom Metazoa; phylum Chordata; class Mammalia; order Sirenia; family Dugongidae; genus Dugong; species Dugong dugon. Next base: position 101,130,229 of record CM057462.1, read on the forward strand.
ATGATCTTTATCGTTTTAGACTTTATATTTAGGTCTTTGATCCATTTTGAGTTAGTTTTTGTGCATGGTGTGAGGTATAGGTCTTGTTCAGTTTTTTGCAGATGGATATCCAGTTATGCCAGCACCATTTGTTAAAGAGACTGTCTTTTCCACAATTAATGGACTTTGGGCCTTTGTCAAATATCATCTGTTCAAAGGTGGATGAATTTATGTCTGGATTCTCAACTGTGTTCCATTGGTCTATGTACCTGTAGTTGTACCAGTACCAGGCTGTTTTGACTACTGTGGCGGTATAATAGTTTCTAAAATCAGGTAGTGTGAGGCCTCCCACTTTGTTCTTCTTCTTCAGTAATGCTTTACTTATTCGGGACCTCTTCCATTTCCATATGTAGTTGGTGATTTGTTTCTCCATCTCATTAAAAAAAATGCTTTTGGAATTTGGCTATGGATTACATTCTATCTGTAGATTGCTTTGGGTAGAATTGATATTTTCATAATGTTGAGTCTTCCTATCCATGAGCAAGGTATGTTTTTCCACTTATGCAGGTCTCTTTTGGTTTCTTGCAGTAGTGTCTTATAGTATTCATTGTATAAGTCTTTTACATCTCTGGTTAGATATATTCTTAAGTATTTTATCTTCTTGGGGGCTATTGTAAATGGTATTGATCTGGTGATTTCCTCTTCAAGGTTCTCTTTGTTGGTGTAAAGGAGTCCAGCTGATTTTTGTTTGTTAATCATGCATCCTGAAACTTTGCTGAAATCTTCTATTAGTTCCAGTAGTTTTCTTGTGGATTCTTTGGGGTTTTCTGTGTATAAGATCATATCATCTGCAAATAGAGATACTTTGACTTCTTCCCTACCAATCTGAAAGTCCTTTATTTCTTTTTCTAGCCTAATGGCTCTGGCTAGGACCTCCAGCACAATGTTGAATAAGAGAGTGATAAAGGGCATCCTTTTCTGGTTCCGATTCTCAAGGGGAATGCTTTCAAAGTCTCTCCATTTACGAAGATGTTGGCTGTTGGCTTTATATAAATGCCCTTAATTATATTGAGGAATTTCTCTACTATTCCTGTTTTGTTGAGAGTTTTTATCATGAATGGGTATTGGACTTTTTCAAATGCCTTTTCTGCATCGATTGATAAGATCATGTGGTTCTTGTCTTTTGTTTTATTTATGTGATGGATTACATTGATTGTTTTTCTAATGTTGAACCATCCCTGCATACCTGGTATAAATCTCACTTGATCATGGTGAATTATTTTTTGGATGTGTTGCTGCATTGTATTGGGTAGAATTTTGTTGAGGATTTTTGCGTCAATGTTCATGAGGGATATTGGTCTGTAATTTTCTTTTTTTGTGCTGTCTTTACCTGGTTTTGGTATCAGGGTTATGCTGGCTTCATTGAATGAGTTTGGGAGTACTCCATCCTTTTCTAAGCTCGGAAATACCTTTCATAGTAGTGGTGTTAACTCTTCTCTGAAAGTTTGGTAGAATTCTCCAGTGAAGCCATCCGGGTCGGGGCTTTTTTTTTTGTTGGCAGTTTTTTAATAACCTTTTCAATCTCCTCTTTAGTTATGGGTTTATTTAGTTCTATCTCTGTGTTAGTTTAGGTAGGTAGTGAGTTTCTAGAAATTTGTCCATTTCCTCTAGGTTTTCAAATTTGTTAGAGTACAATTTTTCATAGTAATCTCTTATGATTGTTTTAATTTCAGTTGGGTCTATTGTGATATCACCCATCTCATTTCTTATACGGGTTATTTTCTTCCTCTCCTGTTTTTCTTCTGTCAGTTTGGCCAATGGTTTATCAATTTTGTTGATCTTTTCGGAGAACCATCTTTTGGTCTTGTTAACTCTTTCAATTGTTTTTCTATTCTCTATTTCATTTACTCCTGCTCTAATTCTTATTATTTCCTTTCTTCTGGCACATGAGGGCTTCTTTTGCTACTCTCTTTATACTTGTTCCAGTTGTAGGATTAATGTTTGGATTATGGCCCTTTCTTCTTTCTGGATGTGTGCATTTATTGCTATAAACTGACCTCTGAGCATTGCTTTTGCTGTGTCCCAAAGGTTCTTGTAAGATGTGTTTTCACTCTCATTTGATTCTATGAATTTCTTTATTCCATCCTTAATTTCTTCTATAACCCAGTAGTTTTTGAGCAAGGTTTTGTTCAGTTCCCATGTGTTTGATTGTTTTCCTTGCTTTTTCTGTTGTTGATTTCTACTTTTATGGCTTCATGGTCAGAAAAGATGCTTTGTAATATTTTGATGCTTTGGATTTTGTTAAGGCTTGCTTTATGGCCTAATATGTGGTCTATTCTGGAGAATGTTCCATGTGTGTTGGAAAAGAAAGTATACTTGGCTGCTTTTGGGTAGAGTGTTTGGTATATGTCTAGGAGATCAAGCTGGTTGATTGTAGCATTTAGCTCTTCCTTGTCTTTGTTTAGCTTCTTTCTGGATGTTCTGTCCTTTACCGAAAGTGGCATGTTGAAGTCTCCTACTACTGTTGTGGAGCTGTCTATCTCTCTCTCTTTTCAGTGCTGTTAGAGTTTGTTTTATGTATTTTGGAGCCCTGTCATTGGGTGCGTAAATATTTATTAAAGTTATGTCCTCCTGGTGTATTGACCTTTTAATTATTATATACTGTCCTTCCTTATCCTTTATGGTGGGTTTCACTTTAAAGTCTATTTTGTCAGAGATTAATGTTGCCACTCCTGCTCTTTGTTGAGTATTGTTTGCTTGGTATATTTTTTTCCATCCTTTGAGTTTTAATTTGTTTGTGTCTTTAAGTCTAAGGTATGTCTCTTGTAGGCAGCATATAGACAGATCATGTTTTTTTTATCCAATCTGCCACTCTCTGTCTCTTTATTGGTGCATTTCATCCATTTACATTCAGCATAATTATTAATAGGTATGAGTTTAGTGCTGTCATTTTGATGTCTTTTTTTGTGTGTTGTTCACAGTTTCTTTGTTCCACTTACTTTTCTGTCCTGAGTCATTTTTCTTTATGTATTTTCTTTTCACCTTTTTCATCGCTGTTGATTTTGTGTTTGCTGAGTCTTTTTATTTTTCCAGTTTTTTATTTTGACTTGTAGGTTGTTAGTTTCCTTTGTGGTTACCTTGATATTTACCCCTATTTTTCTAAGTTTATACTGGTCTTTTATTTCTTTATGTCACTTTGACTTCCTCTCCATATGCAAAGTCTACGTCTACATTTTTTAAGTCCCTCTTTTTTGTTTTAATGTTGTCATCTTTTACATATTGAGATCTGTTTCCCTATTTTCAGTGTTTTAGCTTTGATTTATTGTTGTGACTTTCTTATCTGGGTTGATATCTGATTGCTCTGTCCTGTGTTCTCATCTTGGGTTGTTATCTGATGTTACTGATTTTCTAACCAGAGGAATCCCTTTAGAATTTCTTGTAATTTTGGTTTGCTTTTTGCACATTCCCTGAACTACTGTTTATCTGGAAATGCTCTAATTTTGCCATCATATTTGAGAGACAGTTTTGCTGGATATATAATTCTTGGCTGGCAGTTTTTTTCCTTCAAGGCTTTATATATGTAATCCCATTGCCTTCTTGCCTGCGTGGTTTCTGCTGAGTAGTCGGAGCTTATCCTTATTGACTCTTTTTTTGTAGTTGACTTTTTGTTTATCCCTAGCTGTTCTTAAAATTCTTTCTTTATCTTTGGTTTTGTCAAGTCTGATTATAATATGTTTTGGTGACTGTCTTTTGGGATCTACCTTATGTGGGGTACAATGAGCATCTTGGATAGTTACCTATTCATCTTTCACGATATCAGGGAAATTTCTGCCAAAAAATCTTCAACAATTCTCTCTGTATTGTCTGTTATCCCCCCCTATTCTGGTACTCCAGTCACTCATAAGTCATTCCTCTTGATAGAGTTCCACATAATTCTTAGGGTTTCTTCTTTTTTTCAAATCCTCTTATCTGATTTTTCCTCTAATAAGTTGGTGTCAAATGCTTTATTTTCAATCTCACTAATTCTAACTTCCATTACCTCAGTTCTGCTCCTATGACTTTGTATTGCATTGTCTAATTCTGAAATTTTATTGTTAATCTTCTGGATTTCTGATTGCTGTCTCTTTATGGATTCTTGCAACTTGTTAAATTTGTCATTATGCTCTTCTCTAATCTTTTTAATTTCCTCTATTGTGTGTTCTGCATTTTGATTAATTTCCTTCCTAATTTCTTGAAGAGTTCTGTATATTAATCTTTTGTATTCTGCCTCTGGTAATTCCAGGAAATTTTCCTCCTGTGGAAAATTTCTAGATTATTTTGGGAGCTTGCTGAAGCCATCATAGATTGCCTCTTTATGTGATTTGATATTGACTGTTGTCTCTGAGCCATCAATAAGTTGTTATATTTATTTTATGTTTGCTTACTGTGTCTTAGCTTCTTGTTTTGTTTTGATATGCTCAAATAGGCTGCTCGTATGAGCTAGTTTGATTATTGGCACCTTTGAAGCCTTAAAGTCCTGTCACCATGTGGTTAGATCTGTTACTAGGTATGTGAGCTCAGGAGTCCACCCACTCCTCCTGTATGGATTCAGCTCAGGTGCCCAGGTAGATAGCCACAAAGTGTGTGGTGTAGGCTCTCACTTACAGTCCTAGACAGGGGTGGGTGGTTGGTGTAGGCACAAGCATCTGGCTGCAGTGGGGGACACACTCTGAGCAAGGCAGGGCTCTGATGGCCACCCCTGAGTGTCCAGGCGGAAGGTGTGTCCCTGTTCCCTACAGTGTGTAGGTGGGTGGGTTTTGTAGCCAGACTATGAGCACCTAATGCTGTTGACTGCAAGGACTGGGGGGCACCTCTTATTCTTAGGCCCCTATCACAGGTGGCTAGGTGGCATGGGTGAAGCCACCAGTCCTCAGGCCCCTAATGTGGGTAGGTGAAGACCCTGCTTTATGGGCAGAGGAGTATCAAATGTCACAAACCTGCCAGTTCACAGCTGAAACAGTTCAAGTTAGAGTTCCAGTATATACCCTGTTGTACTGTGGTAATGAGGGCCTATGCTGTTGAGACGGGCCCACACGAGTCTATGCGGCGAAAAGGCACTCAAAGTCCGTGGATCCCTTATGCTTGTGCCTAGGCAAAGGAGCTGTGCCTACCCTGGGTTCCTGGCTTAGGGGGTCCAGCAGTTTATTTTTTCCTGTGTTTGTTAATTTGTTCAGTCTCCAAGGCTGGGAGAATGGCTCAGAGCATGTGACGGATCCTACTTCTGGCCCAGGGGACTTGGTGATTGCTGAATCCGGTCCAGGACCCAGTGCAGAGCAGGAAGCAGGGAGGTAAATGGGAGAGAGGTTTTTCCCTAAGGTGGGTGTTTTTGATCCACGTGGTAGGCCGTACACAAGTACTTATCTTTCACTGATCTAGGGCTTCTTCTCACTGGTTCTGGGTGGCTCAGTAGAGTCTTCTCAGCTGGGTCTCTCCCGGTGTTGCATATGCCTCCCGAGCACCACTGCTTGCCTGCCTCACTAATAAGCCTTGAAGGCCTCAGGCTCTTGCCAGGTCAGGTCTGGCAACTCCTTGCTGCTTCCGAACCATCTCTCCCTCCCCCTGCCACTCAGTCTGGTTCCTCAAGTTTGCCTTAGATGTTCATGGCTCCTAGATTGTCATATATGATTGATTCACTTGTTTTTTCGGCTCTTTGTTGTAAAAGGGTCCACAGGAAGTGTATGACTACTCCACCATCTGGGCCCTGCCTCTCCCCATTTTTATTTTTTAAGGAGGAAGGTGATGATTCCTGTGAAATCTCACAATTAAATTCTACAGGCAGGGTCCTAGGTCAGGCCAAAAGTTAAGTATAGGAAAATCACTTCAGAGTAAATCTGGGCTTAGCAACCACAGGAATATAACTCATGGAAGGTCTTGTTTCGTTATTTTATTGCTTGCTGACAATGAAATGAAATATGATATGAAGATATTATGAAAAGTATTTTGGAAGTGAAGGGAAGTAGCTGAGATAAAGCAAAATGAATGCTGGAAAAGATACTGAGTTTGAACAATGTTGGGGAAGGAATGATCTAGGGAGATTATAATTGAAAGCACCATCAGAAACACAAACGTGCTCATTTTGGAGTCCTGAAAATATACCTCTTCATATCAGGCATTTTGAGTCCTTTTTCTTTTTCTAGGTATGTTCCCTAAATTCCATGAGTCTAATAATTCCAAATGTTTAAATTTACATCCCAAAAGACATTTTATACCATTGAATTGCATTTGGGTTTGTTTGTTTTGGTTTGAGGAATCTTAAGTCAGTAAATATAGTTGCCAAATTGCCAGATCTCCAAATCATGAAAGAATAGATTCAAAACCTATTTTACAGTAACAAAAAACTACAAAACTCTGAAGCAAAAAATTGAATGTCACTAATTTTTAGGTGCCACTTAGAGACATATTTGGTTGCATGTTGTTCATTTGGAGATATTCCCTTTTTATCACTTCATTAGTAGTAGGTAGAGATCAGACGTCCTTTTCAAGCTGGTTAGCCATAATGCTGGAAAAACTAGATTCTGCTTCTTGAAACAGATAACTTACTATTTTAAATCCCAAGGAGATATATTTCCAGTGTTAAATACAGGGTAGAATATCAATCACATAATTATGAAACATTTGGGCAGGGTGTGTAAAGGGCTGCCCACAGAGGAGGGTTTTTTTTTTTTTTTCCCTCTTAATTTCTTCACTTCATTTGATTCTTTGATTATGATTCTTTCTCTTTTGCAAAGTTAATTGCTTTTAGAAATTTTTGACTATAAAGAATTAAGACCTTCAACGAGATACTTCAGTACTCTGAGCCTCAATTTCCTATCTGTAGAATGGAGTTACTAATAAACCAGTCTAGTCACCATGAGTAGATTCCAACTCATGGTGACCCCATGGGTGTCAGAGTAGAACTCTGCTCCATAGGGTTTCAATGGCTGATTTTTCAAAACTAGGCCAGGTCTTTCTTCCAAGGTGCCTCTAGGTGAACTCAAACTTCCAATCTTTCAGTTAGCAGCTGAGCACATTAACCCAGGGACTCCAGAGTTATTAATACCCAGAAGTTATTGTGGGTTATTGTGAATGTCAGAGGGACAATATTTATGATTGTGCTTTGTAATATGTAAATCAGTTTACAAAAGCAATTTGGCCCCAGGGACATAATTCTCAGGTGCAGATACTTGGGACTTTAAAAATAAATTCCTCTTAAATTTTTTGTCAATTGCTAAACAAATTATCACCAGTGACTGGTAAATCTTCACATGATTAATCAGCTCAATCCTGGCCATAAGGTGAAATGTTTTATGAGAATATTAAACTGCCACACTAATGACCAAAAACTAATTTACTTATGTTAAATAAATTTCTATTCTTCTAGAGGGTCATTTTTATCTATTAATAATTTGTGTGGTGAGATACATGACTTCTAAAAGTTTCTCTTTTATCATTCATTCATTCATTCATTTGTGGATTAAATTAAGAAATATTTATTTAGTATCTATGTTGTGCACAGAGTTTCCCTGAGTGTCATGGAGGATACAAAGAAGAATAAACCATGATTATTAAGGTAGGGAGAATTCTAAAGATGCTCCCTACCCAAGATTCCCATTCCCTGACTATCCAATCAAACACTAATCTAGGTACCGCTGTGGAAGGATTTTGTAGATGTAATTAGTGCCAAAATCAAAAACCAAACCTGTTGCCATTGAGTCCATTTTGACTCACAGTGACACTATAGCAACCGTATAGGACAGAGTAGAACTGCCCCCATAGCGTTTCCAAGGCTGAAATCTTTACCGAAGCAGTCTGCCACATCTTTCTCCTGCAGAAGGGCTGGTGAGTTTGAACTGCCTACCTTTTGATTAGCAACGCAGCACTTAACCACTGTGCCACCAGGTCTCCTGCTGTAATTAAGGCAGTTGATCTTATAATATGAGGTTATCTGGGTGGACCTAAACTAATCACATGACCTCCTTTAAAACAAGGGTCATAGCAAAAGAGGAAGTCAGAGAATAGAGGCAAGAGGGAATTCCACTTGTCATTGCTGGCTTGAGGAGTGTGTTAAGGAAGCTGGCAACCTTTAGAAGAGGAGAGCAGCCCCTGACTGACAGCTAGCAAGGAAAAAGGATATCAGTCCTACAACCAACAAGGAACTGGATCCTGCCTACAACTTAGATGAGTTTGAAAGTGGATTCTTCCCAAGAGCATGTAGATAAGAGCCAAACTCAGTTAATACCTCAGTTTCAGCTTTTTGAGACCATTAGCAGAGAACCCATTTAAGTATAAGCTATGCTGTTCATCTGCAGAACTGTGAGCTAATAAATTTGGGTTGCTTAAAGCCTCTACATTTGTGGTAATTTGTTTCATAGCAATAGAAAACAAATATAATCAACAATCTCCTTTCATAGAGGGACACATGACATAAACTGTTGGAAGGAAATGCAAGGGCTAAACAAAAGTTAGAAATGGAAAATGAAAAGACATGTCAAAGTTGAAAATAATTGAGTGTCAAATGAACAGCACACGTAGTAAGTGCTTTTAGTTCCAGGAAGGGTGTTTCCCAATAGCTGCACTGTTCTGGAATGTTCTTCTTAGAGCCCATAAAAAACAAAAGAAAACAAAACAAAAAAACCATTGCTGTCAAGTTAATTCTGAATCATAGTGACCCTATAGGACACAGTAGAACTGCCCCATAAGATTTCCAAAGCTGTATGTAATCTTTGGAGCCCTGGTGGCATAATAGTTATGAGCTATGGCTGCTAACCAAAAGGTCAGCAGTTTGAATCCACCAGCTGCTCCTTGGAAACTATATGGGGTGGTCCTACTCTGTCCTATAGTGTCACTGTGAGTTGGAATCCACTCGATGGCAATGGATAGGTAGGTAGATGTAATCTTTCTGGAAGCAGATTGCCACATCTTTCTCCTGCTAAGCAGCTGGTAGGTTCAAAGGAACCTTTTGTTTAGCAGCTGAATGCTTAACCACTGCACCTTCCCTTCCTGGAGCAGGGGGCCTTAAAGCATGGAAAAGTTTAGCAGGGCAGAATTTATCTTGTAACTTCAAATAAGTCTACCTTAGAATCTTTGTCTATCTTTAATTCATTTTTTTATTGTTGTTGTTTAGATGACATTCTATAATCTTATGCTTTTTTTGTTCCTCATGTTTTATACAAACCTTTTCCCACCTTTGCAAATAATAAAAACAAAGCCTCTAATCAGAAACTCCAGGGGGTCGGTGCTATTGTTCTATTGAGATAAAAGGAAATAATCATCAGTCATTTATAAATCCAAGATTACTCAAATTACACTCTGAGCCATGAATGAGATAATACGCACACATACCTAATCTCTATCAAGACTATAAGACAGCTTGACTAGAAGCACTGTGTGCCTTCCCCCATCCCACCCCACCCCCACTTTTTCAATATAAAATGCCTAAATATAAACACTTACCAATGAATAACTAATCCTAGTAAGCACATAACAATGTGCATGTTTTCTTTTGTGGTCAAATAATGAATACAGATGATACAGAAAATAGACACCAAAGCAAATTTGGACAAATAGAATTTAGAGATAGTGACAGAAAGCTTGGTCAAGCATAATGCTCATAAAACATAAAGCAAAACTCAGGACACAAAGCACCTAACATTGTCCAGAGGCTTGTGATTGCTTAAGAGGGTCTGCCTCTTTGGTCCTTTGGTATGGGGCTACCTTCGCTTTACTAGCAATCACATTCCTACAGATAAAAGATGTTTGGACTATAACACTCATTGTTTACAGCATTTATTGAAGCTGCAAGAATACCTAAATAAATAAATAAGTTTAAAAAGTAAAAACAATTAATAAATAAGACGTGTAGAAGACAGAGTAAAGCCCTGGGCTCATCTTGTTTATTTCCCCGAGGTCACGATCTAATTGACTTTCCAGTGGGGAAAAAAGGTACACACGTATCCCCAAAAATCACTTTTTTAATATATGAAAAGTAAGCTGACATATTTCTTTTGCTTATGCCTATTCTCCACTTAAGCTGCTATTTGTTACTTACCATGCATGAACAGTAGAATGGATGGAAAGAACAAAGCATGGGTTTTTGTTGTTCCTGCCAGGTAAAGTTACAGCAAATAAATTGTAGGGAGAAAAGAATAAATGTAGAAATAACCTAAATCTTTTTATGTAGATGAGGTGAAAAGCAGTTTCTTTTAGAATTGCTTCCTTAGATTACAATAGGAATTTATGTTAAAAGTCACTATGACAAATTAGCCCATAATTTATTTTAAGAAGTCAAACTAGCAAGAGCAAGTGTACTGTAGGTGGTATTTCATCTTATCATATTAAAACAGTCTTCCCAAATGTAAACGATAATCTCAACTGCTGTGTTCTGTAAGCAAGCAGAAAATTATGTAAATCTGATTTCCTTACTATGTGCTTGCTATCACTTTAAAGCTTACTAAATCATGCCCAGATTTGTAAACACAAAAGCACTGGATCCAAGACACATTTATTTTTCAAACACTCAGGATGAGAAAAGGTACTTTGGAAGGTGTAGTTGAAAAATTCCTATCTGTTTTCAAAAGCTAACAAATCAAAGTTTGTGTGAGATTAAAAAAAAATACAGAACATTACCCCTTAATTTATTATGGGTTTAATTGCTTCCTCATAATGGAGTGTGACAATGTAATTGCAATAAGAATAACACCTGTTTTGAAAATCAAAGAAATGTCAGTGAGGGAGCAGGAAGCCCACACTGCAGACATGTTCAAAGATTTTATTTCCTTCTCATATATTCGTTCATTTGCACTGGTTCTCACTCATTCTCCTTTAAGCCTATCTTGAGTCATTGTGCGAATAACTGGTGGTTACTTTGTTAGCTCACCTAAAAATGTCAGAACCTGTATGCTGAGCTTCAGAACTTCATAGACATAGGGGTACATGCAAGCAGTTGGGCATTTATCTGATTGTTTTGCAGAGACAGAACTCCCCTACGTGGCCCAGGCTGCAATATGCTCTACCCTTGTAGAGAAGACAACCCTTGTGAGCCAGATTATGCAAGTATCTCAATAACCATGCCAAGAGGATGGACTGTCCTCAATCTTCATCTGCTCTGAAGAAGAAAATCCTTGGGATGTTAAGGTTAATTGATTGAAACCACCACTATTATGAATGGGGTCGCTGTGAGTCGGAATCGACTGGATGGCAATGGGTTTTTTTGGTTTGTTTTTTGATTGTGGATTTGCATTTACTTGACTTAACATACCTTCTTATATATTCTTTCACTATTAATTTCTTATTTTGTGTTTAGAGCAAGGGAGGAAATCTTTTAATTTTTTATGAAAGGCCAACTGAGTGTAACAAATCAACAGGTCAAAAGATCTTTAAATTACTAGATATGTTTCAGTTACAAGAAATGTATGAAGTTTCAAGTGGTTTTAAAAAATGAGAATAAGGGAAACTATATTTCTAGTGCTTGGCATAGAGTACATAGCTATATATTTGTTAAATAAATGAATTTTATTCAATAAGTATGGTAAGCAATAAAATATACACTTTGAGGACTAAGGTGCGCCCGACCCAAGCCATGGTGTTTTCAATCACCTGATATGCATGTGCAAGCTGGACAGTGAATAAGGAAGGCCAAAGAAGAATTGACAACTTGAATTATGGTGTTGGCGAAGAATGTTGACTATACCATGAACTGACAAAAGGATGAACAAATCTATCTTGGAAAAAGTGCAGGCAAAATGCTCCTTAGAAGCAAGGATGGTGTGACTTCGTCTCATGTACTTTGGACATGTTATCAGGAGGGACCAATACATGGAGAAGGACATCATGCTTGGTAAAGTAGAGGGTCAGCAAAAAAGAGGAATTTTGCCTGCCATAAAATAAGGCAATACTCCATTGTAATTCTAAGATTCTAATATTTTAAGTGATGGACTGAGGCAATGGCCTGAAGACAGTGAAGAAAGACAATGATTGCTGCATTTAGATATATGAGCCACCAGAGAGGACAACCGAAAAAGACAGTAGGACAAATAATGAGAGATGCTTGAAGGGAAATATGCACACACGCACAGAAGAACACACAGAGATACAGCACACACACCCACACAAACACACACACCTCATACATACCAACAACTGAAACACACACAGTTATTGAAAGGGCAAAGGGAGACTGAGAATTATGGGAGGAAAACAGCCCCAGTTTGTGTGTTTATCGGATAATGCGCCAAAAGACTGCAAATGCCCTCTTATATTTTCACAGCTGAAGGTATGAATGGCCATGCCAGCTCGTGGTGCTTGCCCTTCTGGCTAGATAATATTAAGCTGAGGAGCTAATTTGGCCTGCAGCCTGAAGGTTTTCACACCTGCTGTAAAGGAAGTCTGTGTTAAGCTACATCCTAAATTGCACACACGTAACAGCAGTGTTCAGATCAATGCTTCAAACAAATAGAAACAACCTGTCTTTATTAATTATAAAACTGTTGTAATGTTAAGGCATTGAGTACCAAAAAAAAAAAAAAAAAAAAAAAAAAACGAAACCTGTTGCCATCAAGTCGATTCCAACTCATAGCGACCCTACAGGACAGAGTAGAACTAACTGCCCCATAGGGTTTCCAAGGAGCAGCTGGTGGATTCGAACTGCTGACCTTTTGGTTAGCAGCCAGAACTCTTAACCAGTGTGCCACCAAGGCACCTTATCGATTATAAAGCTGCTGTAATGTTAAGACATTGACTACAAGCCCTAAAAATTTCAAATGCCAGTGACGTAATATCAATGTGCTATTAGTAAATTACACAGCTAATGGAGAAGGAAAAGGAGTAATCATGTTTGAGGTTTTCTGGAACTCATAAAGTATAATAATAACAATAGCTAACTCTTACATAGGCTTACTTTGTAAGCACTATATTAAGTCCTGTTTGAGGAACTTTGCATGTATAAGTTTATTAAATCCTCACAGCAGCTTTGTTATTTTTTCCATTTTATAGATGGAGAAATTGGGAATACATAAGTATTGGAGCTCAGATTTAAGCCAGTGTATGTGGTTTCAAGATCTTTGCTCTCAACCATTTTACTATACTTTCCCTCAGCCATAAGCCAAACATTTGAAGGTTAAAAAAATATTAGAATAAGATCTGCCATTTAAAAACAAAACCAAAAAATCTCCCGTTGGGTTTTCCCTAATAAAGAGAAACAAATATAAGTTCAAATACTATGGAAAGGGTACTTTAAAAATCTTTATCACCTCCAGGTGATAAAGCCTTCTTAAGGCTTCCCTTTCAGAAACAAGCCAGTATGAAGGAGAAACCATCAATACATAATTTTTTGGTTCTAAAATGATTAAGAGGTACCGTATGGGTAATTTTAGAAATTTTTTTCATAAACCACATTGGCTAGAATTGCTGGTACTGGCAAGCATTGTTATGTTCATTTTCAATGAAGTCAAACTCAGTGCAAAAGCTTTTTCCAAAGAAAGAGCGCTACCTCCCAGGATTTAAGTGAATTACGTAACAAGTCGGAGATATGAATCTCTATGTGCCGTAAGCAGTTTTTATTATTTTACAAAGGTAAAATTTAAACAAACAAAAAAGTCAAAAAAGTTAAGCAAAGTCTAAATTGCATTTCCTTTTTAATTCAAATGCTCAGTGGATTGCACAATAAAATCCTTATTGATGAAAAGGCTTGCAGAGTACAATTTCTTTGTGTTAATAGCCTGAGCTAAGTCACCCGGAGCCAGAGACCTCGGAGGTAGTCTGTCCAGAGAACCATCTACTGGAGGCTTTTTCCATCTGTTAAGTCCACTGGATGGTGCATCCCATTTGTTCTCACCCTGGGAACTCTCCAGGCAGTCCCAGACTCATCCATACTTCATTGTTTTGCAGCCACACAAATGGCGGCAATTATAGCATCGCGGTAGGGCTGACATATTATGGTTATGGTTGAGAAGGCACTTCTATTTTAAAAACTGCTGCTTGTGGTACTTAAAACTTTCTGAAAATCTACATCATATGGTAACTTTGTGTTTGCTTAGAGTTAAAAGTGATTCAGTAAAAGAGAGATTTAAGAGATTGTATATTGTTTTAAAACGAAAATACTACCTTGTGGATTACCCATAATTTATAAAGAATTCACTGGAAAAAGAAAAGGGTAATTTACATTTATTATTCAACAAGTATGTATTGAGTGACTACTAGGTTCAAGACCCTTTGCTAGCTCCAGTCTCCTTTTTCAGAATGCTAACTACTCTGTAGGGCAGATAAAACAAACGCATAAGCAAATGTTAGACAAGTGCGAAGTCCTACTTCCCTTCGCCACTCTTCATGGGCTGGTACTGCAATATCAAAAGGAGACAATATTCTCCTAAACCTCTTGGACAACTCATCTCAACTGTTGTTTCTGTGTATCACCTTTTGGCAAATGTCCACTACCTGTCTGTTTATCCTACTGTGGTGGCTTGTGTGTTGCTGTGATGCTAGAAGCTATGTCACTGGTATTGCAAATACTAGCAGGGTCAGCCATGGTGGACAGGTTACAATGGAGCTTCCAGACTAAGACAGACTATGAAGAAAGGCCTGGCGATCTATTTGCAAAAATTAACCAATGAAAACCCTATGGATTACAAAAGAATATTTTCTAATACAGTGCTGGAAGATGATATACCTAGGTTGAAAGGCACTACACAATAGCTGCAATAATGGGATCAAACATACCAACGAATGTGAGGATGTCATAGGACTGGGCAATGTTCTGTTCTGTTACACATAAGGTCGCCAGGAGTTGGAGCCAACTCAAAGGCAGCTAACAGCAACAACCAGAAAACTTTAGCCATTGCAGATCGTGACTCCTGATTTGAAGAAGCTTCCTCTGTCTACTTTTGACTCTATGGTCTCATTTTGACCTCAGCTCCTTTTCTGTCTGTGTTGTCTCTGTAAACATCAGTCTTACCTGGTTCCCTCTCCTGGGTTTTGCCCTAACATACCCTTCCTCTGCAACTCTGTGTTCTTTTGTGGCCCAACTAGGTAAGAAGGGAGATGTAGTATGCCTTTTCTTCTTATTTAAAATTAAAATTCATGCTTAGATTTTTAAAAATGGCATTTTTTCTTTTTTTTGGTTGTTGTTGTTGTTAGGTGCCATTGGGTTGGTTCTAACTCATAGAGACCCTATGTACCACAGAACAAAACACTGCCTGGTCCTGCGCCATGCCCATAATCGTTATGCTTGAGCCCACTGTTGCAGCCACTGTGTCAATCCATCTCCCTGAGGGTCTTCCTCTTTTTCACTGACCCTCTACTTTACCAAGCATGATGTCCTTCTCCAGGGACTGATCCATCCTGAAAACATGTGACACCAGCCTTGCTTCTAAGGAGCATTCTGGTTGTACCTCTTCCAAGATTTGTTCATTCTTTTGGCAGTCCATGGTATTTTCAATATTCTTCACCAACACCACAATTCAGAGGCATCAATTTCAGAGGCATCAATTCTTCCTAAGTCTTCCTTATTCATTGTTCAGCTTTCACATGCATATGGTGTGATTGAAAATACCATGGCTTGGGTCAGGTGCACCTTAGTCCTCAAGGTGACATCTTTGCTTTTCAAACACTGTAAACAGGCCTTTTGCAGCAGATTTGCCCAATGCAATGCGTCTTTTCATTTCTTGACTGCTGCTTCCATGGGTGTTGATTGTGGATCCAAGTAAGTTGAAATCCCTGACAATTTCAATCTTTTCTCCGTTTATCATGATGTTGCTTATTGGTCCAGTTGTGAAGATTTTTCTTTTCTTTATGTTGAGGTGTAATCCATACTGAAGGCTGTGGTCTTTGATCTTCATCAGTAAGCTGTCAAGTCCTCTTCACTTTCAGCAAGCAAGGTTGTGTCATCTGTATAACACAGGTCATTAATGAGTCTTCCTCTAATCCTGATGCCTCATTCTTCTTTATATAGTCCAGCTTCTCAGATTATTTGCTCAGCATACAGATTGAGTAGGTATGGTGAAAGGATACAACTCTGGCACACACTTTTCCTGAGTTTAAACCACACAGTATCCCCTTGTTCTGTCTGAACAACTGCCTCTTTGTTACAAAACAATTTTTGTAGAGTAGTCATACTGTTTTTCACTCTAAAACTTTTAGATTACCCAGACTTTCCAAAGTCTTTGTAGCATAGAGTTGCTTATAAAACACCCTAGTTTTTTGCTTAACAATACATTAAGTGTATAGTTCACACATTTTACTAAATTTTCATAAGTGATATGCCTTGTAGTTTTTTTTAAAACTGTGACTCCCTTTATATGAATAAAAATAAAAATATTACTTTCTGTGATTAAACAATAAATAGATATTTCCTGGCATTGTTTAGATGTATTCAAAACCCACAAGTACTTATTTGAAAGCAAGTAAAAATGTATCAGAAAATATGATATGGATATAAATAATGAATTCAGTTTATTTAATGGTAAGATATAGAAAAAGTACAACTTTGGATAAAGTAAGAAATGGCTATAATCTTATGATTTTTCTAGTAAAACAGGCACTAATGGAAAAAATGAAGAAGAGATGAAGGATGTCTATGCAGGAATCTACTGCAGGACACTGGTGATCAAGTCTCCTCTTTGCTTCAAATATTTCATCTAGCTCTAAAACCAGATTTCTGTTAGTTTGTCTGATTAGAAAACTCCCTAGTCATTTTAATCTTTTCAAAGTCTTCTTTGTTTCAAAATCAAATAACTCACTCTTTTTACCTAATTCAGATCATCTAAGACTCCACTCATGTTATAAGATACCAGAAGTAATTTTAGAACAAAAGGCTAATTTGTAGTCCTAAAAGCATTGTTAAACATTTTGAAATAAAAAAGTCTATAGAGAAACCACGTCTGTATTTTGGAGATAGTTTTTGTGAAGGAAAGAGATCACTATTGCTTTTGTTTCACTCCTTCGCCCAGTTATCCAATCATCTGTCCATCCATCCATCCATACAGACATTTATCAGAATACCTACTATTATCCAAGTACTTCTTAGACACTAGGGAAACAACAATGAACAAACACATTTCTTGCTCTCAGGGAACTTACATTTAGGCAAAGAGAGGGAGAAGATAAATAAATAAATGAACCAATCATCACACAAAATGTCAAGTAATGATAAGTGCTAGGAAGAGAAATAAAATAGGATAAGGGGATAGAAAGTGAGGGGGAAGGAAGGGTGCTTTTTTATGTAGGATCAAAAATATGGAGACTTTTGACCAGAGATATGAATAAATTAATGACTTGAGCCATGAAAATATGACGTGTGAGTTTGCTTGGTGTGCTCAAAGAACAGCAATAAAACTTGAATGGCTGAAATAGAGTAGAAAAGACTAGTGAGACAGTGATGGTAGGAAATGAGGTCATAGAGCTGAGGTCAAGATCATGGAGGCTACAGTGAGGACTTTGGATTCTGAGTGAGATGGGAAGCTATTAGATGGTTTAGAGAAGAGGCATGACATATTTTAAATTTAGCACTCAGGCTATTTGTGGTAGAGAACAGATTAAAACAGGGCAATGTGGGTGGCTGGGGAGACAAACTGGGAGGTCACAGCAATAACAGTCGAAGAAAGAGATAATAGTGCTTGTATATTAGCAGTTGCTTTCAAGGACTCTTGAGTGGAGACCAGTCACTGTGATCCACACTGCCTAAAAACTTCCTTGGGCAGTAAAGAAGTATGATTCCTGGAGCCCAGTGCATTTGAAGGGAGAGATTAACCTTTTTTTCTATAAGCTTAAAGGTTTATTGTTACTGTTAATAAACATGATGGTTCTCTGTATCCCAAAAACAACTTCATAAGCAAACAGAAAGGATTGCGAATATATTTTACCCAATCACATTTTTTTTTTTTTTTTAGTTGAAGTCACATTGAGGATGTTGAACCAGTGGTGAGCTAATAAGTTAAAAATAAGTCTTATTTAAATAGCTGGTCAAAGTGCATTTATATATATCCCTAATTGTATATGCATTCATAAAGATTTAAATATAAGCTATAATAGTAGTCCAAATATTGTAGATAAAAAAAGAAAAACAATTTTTTAAAGAATATGAAATACATTTACCTGAATAAATTTAACCAGTAAAAATGATTATAAAGCTGCATATTATATATGTCTATCTATATGATGCTTGCTGAAATTGAAGAGGATTTGAAGCATTTACTGATGAAGAACAAACACCACAGCCTTCTGTATGGATTACACTCAACATAAAGAAAACAAAAATCCTCACAACTGGACCAATAAGCAACATCATGGAAAATGCAGAAAAGATTGAAGCTGTAAAGGATTTCATTTTACTTGGATCCACAGTCAACACCCATGGAAACAGCAGCTAAGAAATCAACAGATGCATTGCAGTGGGCAAATCTGCTGCAAAAGACCTCTTTAAAGTATTTGAAAAGCAAAGATGTCACCTTGCGGAGTAAGGTGCGCCTGACCCAAGCCATGGTGTTTTCAATCGCCTCATATGCATGCGAAAGCTGGACAATGAATACGGAAGACTGAGGAAGAATTGGCGCCTTTGAGTTGTGGTGTTGGTGAAGAATATTGAATATACCATGGACTGCCAAAAGAATGAACAAGTCTTGGAAGAAGTACAGCCAGAATGCTCCTTAGAAGCAAGGATAGCGAGACTATGTCTTACATACTTTGGACGTGTTGTCAGGAGGGATCAGTTCCTGGAGAAGGACATCGTGCTTGGTAAAGTAAAAGGTCAGCGAAAAAGAGGAAGACCTTCAACGAGATGGGCTGACACAGTGGCTGCAACAATGGGCTCAAGCATAATAAAGATTGTGAGGATGGCGCAGGACTTGGGCCGTGTTTTGTTCTGTTGTTCATAAGGTCGCTATGAGTCAGAACCGACTCAACAGCCCCTAACAACAACCTTTATATGAAATGAACAGAATAGGCAAATATTTAGAGCCAGAGAGTAGATTAGTGGTTTCTTAGGGCTGGGCAGGATGGGGAGATTTGGGAGTGATACATAAAAGGTACGGGTTGGTTTCTTTTTTAGGTGATAAAAATGTTCTAAAATTTATTGTAGTGATGGTTGTACAACTCTGTGAATATACTAAAAAACATTGAATTGCACCTGTTAAATGGGTGAATTTTACGGTATGTGGATGATATCTCAATAAAGCTGTTACCAAAAGTGATTTTAAAACTGATAGAAGAGGTCTTATCAATATAAAGTAATGGTCACATTGTAAATTGATGTCAGTCAAAAAAATAACGTGTTTCTGTGCTAAATTTCTTATGAGAATGTTAACAAATTTTATGTTCACTTTGCATTTATGAATGGTTATGTTAATCTGTGTATTTACATTCACTACTTGAAAAATTTGGATTGGAGAGAGTCAGGTTGAACATGAGATCTTTGTAAAGAAGAAAGAGCATCATTAATTGAATGCTTAGTGGAAATTAAATGCCTGAATTTGACTTAGTTGGAGCCCTGGTGGCGAAGTGGTTAAGAGCTTGGCTGCTAACCAGAAGGTCAGTTGTTTGAATCTACCAGTTGCTCCTTGGAAACCCTATGGGGACTTTCTACTCTGTCTTACAGGGTGGCTATGAGTTGAAGTCTACTTGATAGCAACGGGTTTTTGGTTTAAAATATCTTAGGAAGATTTTTTCTTTTTTTAAGTATCTTTAATGCTTGTGGTAAATTGCAGACAAGGAGAGCTCTCCAGATCTGTCATGGCAAGAGAGTGTGTATGATTCTCTCTGTCAAAAGAAGGAGTGGTTATGTTGAACATGCACTTAATGAAGCAACTCTGCCTTTCAGAGATCTCTTAAGAATTCTCACTATTAGTGATATTTTACCCGGAAAGACTTACATGCCCTGCTGAACATGGTTCTGGGATCTATTTCAATGACAAAAGCAAAAACTGTTAATCTGTGGTTCAACCAGCTAGCTACCAAATTATTTTTGCATCTCTTCAAATCTATCCAAACAGTTTATATGCAAAAATATTCTTTATGAGCCCTTAGACAAAGATTGCTGAGGTTGGAATATACAAATGACAAAATAACAGGTGTTCTGATATCTTGAGCTGTGCTTCAGTTTGGTACCAAGAATAAATGGATCTTATGCAGAGGTACTTCAAATAGTTTCTTGTGAAAGAATACATCTGTATTTATATCCAAACTCCTAGGCCCTTTCCTATTGTAAAGCATTTCTATCAAATTATGCTGATACTTCAAGTGTGATGAATCTCAGCACCTTCATTTTTTTTGTGGTACTGAAAAATTACTTTGCATAATAACGAACTCTCTAAACAAACGTAACTGGCTTCTCATTCCACTGAAGAGAAGGGTGAAGAACCACTTCCAGGGCAATAAAGAAAGGCTTTTTTTTTTTTTAAAAGTTGAAAATGTCCCTAGACATAGTAGTATTTTGTACTGGCTTGGATCCCCAAAGATAGAATATGGCACTGTGGTGGGGTGCTTTGATGAAATGGTCTCTATCCAAACTCACAATTCTGCTTGTCAAGGGTGCATAGAAATTTCATACAGATGATCAGGAGTGAATTGGGGCCAGGCATTCTTGAGAGAGCACCTGGTCCCATTTGGTACTATTATGGTCTGAACCTGAGTATGCTGATCTGGAAAGTTGGCAGTGTCCCTGGTCAGAGACAGAGCAGCAGAAACCTGGCCTGCTTTTGGTGCACTCCAGGAGGAGTCAGCTGCAGGGGCCAGAGGCACATGTGGGCAGGTGCTTACTTATTGGTCTGGCTGGAGAGCATTTCTTTTTGCCCTGCCCTGGTCAGCAAACAATGGTTTAGTATCCTTAGTCTCACATGAACAATGAACTCAAAGTTCCCTTATACTCTTCTCCAAGTAAACAAATACCATTTTCTCTAACCTTCACTCCTGATTCCATATTCTATCCTGTTTCCATTCTTCTCTAAACTATTCCAAATAATTACATTTTCAAGCATGTATAGGGCTGTAATCAGTTTTGAATAGAGTATTAGAAAACTATTAGAAGATCAATTTATTTTCCAGCTGCAAAAAAGTGAGAAAGGTGAGTAGAAAAAGTAAATGTTCACATAGAAGAAAAATGTAAGGTGTGACTACAGTTTATTGGTTGGGTTTCCAGGGTTTGAATGGAATTTCACCCTATAACCTTTGCTTCAATAACTTTTAAAACACTGAACGCTCCTGCCCAAGACAAATGAATGATGTCATATACTTATCTTACCATGCTTTACAAATGGTCCTAAACAGGACTCTGGCTGAGGAATACTTGTTTTAATCATTTTATTGCATACTACTGGTCTTCATATCTCTCTCATTCTGTGTCTTTTTCTGTCTCTCTGTCTCTCTCTTCCTCTCTGTATCCAAACACACACAGACACACACACATACACACACACACGAAAAATGCAAACTATTATAGACCAAAATTTGTTTAAAAAATTGGTAATCAACTTTATTAAGAAATTATATAAACAATATTCCTATTTTACCAGATAGAGTCAATTTAGCTGGATAATTTACTTTTCTTTTTCTTCCATTTATATGTCAACAGGGCTGATTACACTACTGATTCTCAATCAGACGTTCTTTTTTTCTTAGTTTGGTCTTTTCTTGCTTTTCTTCAGCCTGTAGTAATTTTTTCTTCTATAGACTTCCCGAGCACTTCTGTTCATTTGTTAAGAAACTTAACACTTCCTACATTGTTTCATTGCTATCTGATTATACATTTCCATGCCCTGGTTTGTAAGCTTCTCGGGGATAGGTATCATGTGTTCTCCATCACTTGCCCTGCAGTACTGACCACCACGTCATATGCTAGTAGGTACTCATTTCATACTTTCTGAATGAATAAAAGAATAAACATCTTCACCGAAATGATACTGCACCTCATTCTACATGTAAAGCAATCTTTTTGTTGGTTGATGAACAGAGCAACTGATGATTTACTATGAAGTGAGAAATGCTGAATTACCAGTAAATTCACATAAACTTTGATCTAATATACTTGTCCAGGTGTAATTTCTACATTCATTGCCAACAACCAAAGCCTGGGGTACAGCAATAAAGTAGTTGTTATTTGATGAATATTATTTTATTTTGATTAAGCTCCATTTCCAAGATACAAATTCTATCCATTTTCAACACATGAAATCATAGCTGGCCTTTGATTCATGAAGAAAATCCTATAATAACATACATGTTGAAGTAACTTCTCATTGCTTTTCCTAAATGCAGTTATTGCATGACTCATGGATAAGTATTCCGTTCAGGAAAGGATACTATCGAATCCTTTAGACCCTTGTCATTCAGTGTGGTTCATGGACCAACAACATTAACATCCGCTGGCAGCTTGCTAGAAATATAGAATATCAGGCCTCACCCCAGACACCAAATCAGAATCTGCATTTCAACAAGAACTCCAGCTGATTTGAATGCCCATTAAAGTTTGAGAGGCACTGCCATAGGTCTTTATTTCTATCACTGAAATTAGAAATATCATATTTATAGAGTTGAAAGAATAAAGTCTTGTTGTGTCTGGTTTTTGATTGGTCCTACAACCTCAATCAGCTTAGTTGATGCAGGTGAGCAACTTAGTAAGGTTTTGAATATTAATGATTCTAAATGATTAGAACCATGGAAATATATCGGCCACCCATATTCTGAAACAGGATAAAGCAGTCAGTTAAAAGATAGCATTTATAGGGACTCCCCTCTGTGCAGAAATACACATGAGGCTCCCTGGCTCATTACAAATGAAATGGAAGACATATTTCAAGGTACCCAGGTCGCACAAATGGTTAAGCCTGCACCTATTATCTGAAAGGTTGGATGTTCAAATCCATCCAGAGGCACCTCAGAAGAAAGGCTTGGCAATCTAATTCTTAAAGTTCACAGCTGTGAAAACCCTATTGAGTACAATTCTACTCTGAAGCATATGGGGCCTCCATGAGTTAGAACTGACTTGACAGCAATATTTTTTTTAACAACTGAACACAGAAGACATTATGTCCAAAATCATTAGCAGTATAAATGAAGACAAAATATATTTCTTTTAGGCAAAATGCAGGGCCATGTCTGGGAATGTGGTCAACCACATGACCAATGTGCTTCATGGTGAACAATCACTCAGGAGTAAAGTGAGGATATCAACTAGCTTGAAATCAATGTGTCTAGGAAAGAAAAGAATCAAGAATTACAAGAACACAAAATCATATAAATCTGTGCATAACCTGGTTGGTAGATTGTGTTATTGGCCCTAATTCTTTAATCCTCCCTGTATCCATATCCTTTGTCACATAATTTTCAGAACCCTCACAACGAGCATTAATTCACTTGTCCAGGTGTAATTGCACTGTGGGCAGTGCAACTTCCCTGCCTCATGACTTTTGGTCCAGCCATGGATTTTAATTTGAACAATGAAATGAGACGGAAGTGGCATTTACCACTTCTGACCCTAGGCCTCCAAAGAACATGGTGAACCATGATGAGCAACAGAGTATGCAATGAAGTTGGGGAGTTGAGCAGGGGTTAGACAACAGTAATTGATTGTGGATTTTATTTTTAGCGTAATGGGAAGGCAGTGTGGGTCTTTAAGGTACTCATTCTGCTCTGTGGCATAGCTATCTGAAAAGTGTTATCACGTATACTAGCTATTTTACCTCCTTCAAGGTGGGAATCTATATTAGTTATCACTGAACACTTCCATGATAAATGCAAGGCGGGTGTTTGGTAAGTATGTCAAGTGGTAACTTAAATGGTTGCACATATTGTTTTGTTACCAAGAATACTACATGGACAAGTATTTATATAAAAGTTAATCCAATCAGGAGGGGAAAATCATGTAAAAGTATAACGGTTGTTTTGTTCTGCTTGTATTTTTGTACTTTGTGTTCTTTGAAGATGGGAATTTATATTATCCAACATCGAATTCTCTCCATGCTTCCCACGAGGTTGACATTTGGTAAATATGTCAAGTGTTAGCTGAAATGGGTACGTGTAATTTGTAAGTCAGTATTAAAGAAAAATAAAAATAAAAGAATCTGAATCATAAAAGGTATAGTTGTTCATTTATGATGCTAGGGAACAAATCTCCATGATTTACTTTGAAAGAATTCTGTCTCTATATAAATGTATTTGCAACTAGTAACCCTACATGTTACACAAACATTCAAATATGAGACATTTTAAAATATAATGGTAAAATTGGAGCCCTGGTGGTGTATTGGTTAAGAGTTATGGCTGCTAACCAAAAGGTCAGCAGTGCAAATCCATAGCTGCTCCCTGGAAACCCTATAAGGCAGTTCTACTCTGTCCTAAAGTGTCGCTATGAGATGGGATTGATTCGACAGCAACGGGTTTAATGGTAAAATTACTCTTTTTATTGGCTTTTGTATGGTTCTTCTTTTATCTTCAATAAACAATGAGGGAAAATTTTGCCATTCTTAAATAATTAGACATTTTACCTTCATATGCGACAATGCTAGTGGCCTTTTAAAATTGCATTGACAGTAGACCAGGTAATGGGAATTAGTTATGGTTAGAAAAGCTTAAAACAAAAAGGTGAGGGCAGTTCTGAGGTGATGCTAGGAGTTCCTCTAGTTTTGATGGCCTTGTTTTGATGGGAGGTTACACACAGTTGGCAACATTTGTCAGAAACAGCTGAGGGTGATTGTGGACGATCATCTTCTTACATGTTAAAGGGTCTGAGTTTTCAGGAAAAATTCCATGCTCATCTTTCCCCGTCTGATCTAGACCTTACTGTGACTAGGTTAATCTTTAGATCTGCACATTCAAAGGAACAGCCAGAGGCGGAGGATTGGTGGAGAGCGGACAGAATTGATGACTCCTGGGGCTGAATGGATACTTGCTCATTTCAAACATCCCAGTATATCTAGGAGCAGAGTAGAGAAAGCTGGCAATTTGGCCTATTTTTCTCTTTCTCCTTTCTCTTCACCTATCTAAATCTTAGATTTATTTATTCATTCATCAAATATTTACTGAGTGCTTATTCACCTTTTACATTATTTTTAAGTCTCTCCTCTACCAGGAAGCTTTCACGGACCACTCTAGATCTTAATGATGCATTCCGCTCCACACAACTGCCCTAGCCCTTATTTTCTGTGTTGATTATTTGGCACTTCAAAAGATTTTGCCTTCCAATGTCATTTATTTTAAATTTATCTTAAAACCATTCATTATGTTGACTTTTATTAAAACAAATTTTTACTGAGGGGGCAAAGATGGTTTCTTACATACCTTTGTGTTCCCACCGCTCTTAGTACAGAATAGTCATCAACATGCAAATTTGCTGGCCAAGTGAATAAATGAATGAATGAATAGCTTTGTAAGTGTCATTCATCAATTTCATTAAATCATTAGGCACTGAGGATAAAAACATGAATAAGATACAGTTCTTGTCCTTGTGAAGCTCACATTCTAATTGGAAACATTGCATATCCTTGTATTTTTATCAGTTGGATAAACTAATGATAACAGTTTTTCATAATTTGTAAGAAACATATAATTTATAATTTACTTTTTTCTACTGAACATATGTCATGCTCATTTGATTTTTACAGTTTATAGGGGATAGTAATCTACAGCCAACTCTTGATTAACTGATGTACAGATTTCCCAGATTTTTCATGAGCATCTCCAAGTGTGTCAGAGGATAAACATAAGAAGTTAATTTTAGTTTTTGTTGGAGAGGATTGTTGTTGTGAAGCTGATGGAGAGGTGAGAGGCCTAACCCTATTGATTTATGTGACTCTTCAGCATCACCTGTGGACATCATTTACGTATTTGATTCTTGAATCAATAATTACTGGTAAACAAGAATTGTGTTCTAAATTTACAGATTCTCAACAACACATTTGGAATAACATCATAATCTTTCTTTGGTACCATTACCAAAAAACCAAACCGGTTGCCACTGAGTCATTTCCCACTCATAGCAACCCTATAGGACAGAGTAGAACTGCCCCATAGGATTTGCAAGGAGTAGCTGGTGGATTTGAACTGCCGACCTTTTGGTTAGCAGCTGAGCTCTTAACCACTGCACCACCAGGGCTCCTTGGTACCATTAGTAAGTTCTAATTGTAGATGCCCCTCGTTCCCCAAAACTAAATTTTTGAACTTTTTACACATCTTGAAGATATGAAAGATGGTTATAATCAGAGAACGTGAAGACAAATTCTCTGATATTTCCAGGCATGTTTTTAAAAAAAGAATGTGCTGTATAGTTTGTTTAGTAGTTGCAACTACTCCACTCTGCCATTAGAGTGTGAATGCAGTCAGAGACAAACCATAAATAAGCGGTCATGGCTACGCTCAAATAAAATTTTTATTTATAAATAGTAGCACTGTAATTTTATGTAATTTTCACTTGTCATAGAATATTATTCTTGTTTTGATTTTTTTCAACCATTTCAAAATCTTAAAACCATTCTTAATTCACCCAAGGCCAAACCCTTTGCCATCAAGTTGATTCTGACTCATAGCAACCCTGCAGGACAGAGTAGAACTGCCCCCACAGAGTTTACAAGCAGCAGCTGGTGGATTTGAACTGCTGACCTTCTGGTTAGCAGACAACTCTTAACCACTGTGCCAACATGGCTCCTTCTTATGTCAAGGGCTGTATAAAAAATCAGGTGGTAAGTGGGTTGTTGCCTGTCTGTCCCATTAGGTGTTATCTGTGGTTACTCTTGTGCTATAATGGCCGAGCTGAGTGCTTGCAACAGAGATTGTAAGGTCTCTAAAGCCAAAGTTATTTACTATCTGACTCTTAAAAAAAAGCTCGCCAGTTCCCGGTTTAAACAATATTTCCATTAAAAAGTATTACATGTTCATATGTACATGCTGAAAAATACAATATCAGACACAGTTTCTGCCCAAAAGGCAAAAACAAACCAACAAAAAACACTAACAAAATAATACTTATTAAATCAAATAATATATTTTGAGCAGCCACTTACTATGTGCCCAGTACTATTCTAGGCATTGAAGATACAGAAGCCCAGTCATACAAATGGGCATAGTCTCTGGCCTCATGGAGTTTGCATCCTTACATGGGAGACACATAAAAAACATAAACATGCACAAGAACAACGTATAAATACAATGTATGGCCCCAACACGTTCCAATATAGCTAAATACTTCTGGCTTCTCAGCAAAATTGGAAATGACAGAAGCAGTGCCACCAATCCAACAATCCAAGCTAGGTGCTATCAGACTGTCTATTTAAACTCTAGTTGGGGTTAATAACTTACCTTGGGGAAAATTTTAAACCTTGTTACCATAGATTAAATTATGTCCTCCCAAAAATTTGTGTAGCTATTTGGCTAGGCCATGGTTGCCAGTATTGTGTGGTTGTCTTCCATTTTGTGATTGTAATTTTATGTTAAAGAGGATTAGGGTGGGATTGTAATACCCTTACTACGGTCACATCCCTGATCCAATGTAAAGGGAGTTTCCCTGGAGTTTGGCCTGCACCACCTTTTATCTTACCAGAGATAAAAGGAAAGAGAAGCAAGCATAGAGCTGGGGACCTCATACCATCAAGAAAGCAATGCCAGGAGCAGAGCGTGTCCTTTGGACCTGGGGTCCCTGCATGGAGAAGCTCCTAGTCCAGGGAGAGATCGATGAGAAGGCCGACAGAGGAAGAATGCCTTCCCCTGGAGCTGAGGCCTTGAATTTGGACTTCTAGCCTACTTTACTGTGAGGAAATAAATTTCTCTTTGTTAAAGCCATCCACTTGTGGTGTTTCTGTTAGAGCAGCACTAGATGACTGAGACAATTGTCTTCTCAGAAATTACAATAAATCAAGGAGAAACTATAAGCTCAAGGTAGGGATACAGGATTAGTGTTTTTTTTTTTCTTTTTAAAAATAGTTTAGGCTGTCAAAACTGTCTTTAAGCAAAGATTGTAGATAAAGGTTGAATATCATTACAGGAATTCAGAATTCTCTATGGAGCCCCAGGAGTCTTTGGGTGGTGCAAACAGGTAAGTGCTCGACTATTAACCAAAAGATTGGCATTTTAATTCATCCAGAGGCTCCTTGGAAGAAAGTCCTGGGGATCGACTTCCAAAAGTTCACAGCCACTGAAAACCCTATGGAGCACAGTTCTACTCTGCAACACTGCAATGGTATCAACGAGATGGCAACTGGTTATGAAACGCTAGAGATAAAATTCTCTAACTATTGTTATACTTGAAGTTAGTTGAGCATTTATGGCTTTAGAGGAACAGGCTGATGGGCTATTAAAAACCTGAATTAGAAATATAGACCGTAGATGGGGTAAGCAATCTGCTTGGAGTCTGACAACTGACTCCTGAGTGTTCTGACTTTAGTAAAGTTCTCAGATCAAGAAACTTCCATCTGAACTGTGGATACCTGAGAGGAATTCGATCTATGATGTTGGGTGAATAAGACCTAGGAAATGTACATGACTACAAATAAAAATAGAAACCCCTAATATGCTTATTCTTATGGTTTCAGGAAGTGGTTGGCTTCCTGATGGGAACCTGCATGGGAGAAGTCCAATAGTCAAGTACACACTGCAATCACATTTTTGTGACCTACACGGATATGCCCAAGGACACTTAGTAAATGCTGTATCCAGTGTGATTCTGTGGTGCTAAACTACTGTTGGTGGATTTCCTAGCTTTCTGTTATAGAAAATTAAAAAAAGGAAAAGGAAAAAAAGAAAGACTATATCATATCTTTATTTCCAAATTCTCCATAACATTCTTTCATTGCTTATTAGATTATCCTTTCAGAGCAATTGCCAAAATAGCACTAAAATGAAAACTATTATTGTTTTTAAAATAGTCAAGACGACTCCGAATGTAAAATTTCAATCATATTGCTGCAAAGACTTATAAGTACGGAGGTCTTTATGTGGCCCTTACAGCATCTATGTTCACATTAGAAGATATTTTTCCTTTTACCAGAAGCCACGCTGCCTCATTTGAGATGAACTCATTGGAAGTCATCTCACAGAAAACCGTGAAGAAGAGGAAGTAGGAGGCATTTCAAATCAGTTGTGCACCAAATAGATTTCTGTTTAGTTTATTCTGAGACAACTGCATCAGAAAACAAAGCTAGGGAGGTTTCATGTTGTTCAGAAGGGGAAAAAAGCTGCATTTTGCTCAATGTCATAAAATACTGAATTGTTTCATAGAGTCAGGAGACAAGCCTCTACAATGTGCTCATTATTTTGAGGAGGTACAATGAATTATTTTTGACAAGATTGATTTTAAGAATTGTGCACAATACTATTGAAGAGGGGAAATAATTCAAAACTGACGTGTTTCACATGGATTATATCCCTATGACCAATTTAAGTGACTACAAATTTAGTTGGCATGTTTAGATTTTAATTAAAGATAATAATATTAGGCTGTTTTATGTTCATAATAGAAGCTGGCTACTCACATTCTTTTGTTCAATTTTTCTTTTTAATAGAAACTTTTAATTGAAATATAACAGAAATGTGCAATAGTTGTACTGTACAGCTTGATAAATTTTCACAAAGGAAATATATCCATGTAACTAGCACCCAGATCAAGGAGTTTACCAGAGCCTCTGAAGCCACCTCTTCTAGCCACTATCCCCTTTCCTAAGAGAAACTGCTACCTTGACTTCTGATTGTGCCTGTGCTTTAACTTTAAATAAATGGAATTATATGATATTTACTCTTTTGTGTCTGGCTTATCTTCATTCAACATTATGTTTGTGATATTAATTCATGTCGTCGTGTATAACTTATTCATCTAATTGGTGTCTGAAATTCCATTGTATGAAAATATTACAAATTATTTATCTGTTCACCTGCTGATAGACATTCAAGTTGTTTTTAGATTTTGGCAATTACAAATACGCTACTCTGAACATTCCTGTACCTGATTTTGGTGAATGTATGCCCTCATTTCTGTGGCCATATCTAGTAGGGCAATTGCTAAGTCATAGGGTAGGAATAAGTTCGGTTTAAGTCAATACTGTCAAACAGTTTGTTCAAGGGGCTGTACCAATTTGTGCTCCCACTTGCAGCTTGTGAGAGTACCATTTGATCCTAGCCCACCTTGGTATTTTCCATCTTTTTCATCTTAGCTGTTCTGATGGGTGTGGAGAGGTTTCACTTTGTGCTTTCAATTTGCATTTGCCTGATGACTTATGACACTGAGTGCCTTTTCATATGTATATTGACTATTTGGATATGCTCTTTTGTGAAGTGTCTGCTCACGTTTTTTGCCCATATTGTTATTGCATAGTCTGCTTTATCTTATTGTTTAGAGGAAATTTGTATATATTCGAGATTCAAGTCCTTTGTTGGATATATGAATTACAAATATCCTCTCCAAAACCATAGTTTTCATTTTCACTGTTAACGCTGTCTTTTGTAATATTATTGAATAGAGGCATTATCAATTTTTAACATTATCTTTAGTTATTATTTTTCTTTTACTTACCCATCATAGTAAAATACATTATGTCTCTGAATTTTATGAAGCCCAAAATAGGAAAGTCTATCAAATCAGAATCCTCAATCTGGGCCCAAATTCCAAAATTCCATTTAGGAATTTTGCCCCAAAGGAATGACTAAAGAATCAAGCTATATAATATATGTTCTATCTTTTTAATCATCAAATTAATTTGATCCTAGTGTTTAAGTTAATTGTTTAAATTTGTGAATTTAAGATATGACCTTTCAGAATTTTAAATATAAATAAATGCTCAAAAATAAATAAATTGAAAATAGGTAGGATGATATATTACTAGCTTTATGGGTATATATGTTCCATATTCAATAGTTCTATTCCACAATCTCTTCATTCCTTGTCCTCCTGACTAATATCCCTTCTATAGTGTCTTCTCTCCTTGCTCTAATCCACCCTTTTCACTGCTGCCGGAAATATTTTTAAAACTGCATATTGAAATAAGTCACTTCCCTGGTTAAAATATTCCAATGCCTTGGAATAAAATGAAGCTCCTTAGCCTAGTTTACCAGGCCCTGAGCAATATGGTTGCTGCTTCTCCTCCTATCTATCATATGGCTTTATCTGCTGTTCCTTGAACAGCCCGGGAGTATCTTCTGTACCTGGAATGAATATACCCCCATCTTTTCTGCCTACTTAACTTTTCCAGTTGCTGCCAAGTTGATTCCGACTCATAGCAACCCTATAGGACAGAGTAGAACTGCCCCACAGGGTTTCCAAGGAGCAGCTGGTGGATTCGAACTGCCGACATTTTCGTTAGCAGCCGAGCTCTTAACCACTGTGCCACCGGGGCTCCACTTAACTCTTACTCCTCTTTGAATCTCTGTGCATACTTAACCACCTTTGGAAAGCTTTCCCTGACCTTCCTATACACAGTAGATTCCAACATCTGCGCTCCCCAAAATACGGTATTTATTTTATACATTTTTCTGTCTAAAAACCAAACCCGTTGCTGTCAATTTCGACTAGGGACTGTGAAATTTCACGGAGAGATTGCCTTATTCATCTTGGTATTCACAATGCCTAGGGTGGGTCTAACAAAGTGCCTGGTACATGTTTCTTGAGTGAGTGAATGAATGAATCATTCTTTTCTATAAGTTAGTGTTTTTTCAAAGTACTTTGAAGATATCAATAAAATTTTATCATAGAAATTATGTCCCCTACAATGAGCAATACTTAAAAGAAAAAAAATAACGACACATTTACTATAGGGACTGGAAGAAGAAACACTTCAATGTATTATTGATACTTTCACAGGGCTTAACAGTAACCCTATAGGGGGAAAAAAACAAAAACAAAAAACAAAATGATCCAAGTAGAAGGAAATAAAAACTTTTTCCTTCTGTCCACTCAGCCAAGAGAAGCCCTTTTCACCGGTTGTTGAAAGGTTATTTAGAAATTTTAGTACTTGGCGCCTTTGGTCAGTGTTGAAATAAAGGGAATAAAAGGAGGCTTAACAGAGCTTAGGAAAAAAAGATGGCTTTCAGTGCCTGCTGAGAGGGAAAAAAAAAGCCATTATTCCTTGTGCGCTGTCAGATAAGAGAAGTAAGAAGAAACTGAGAGAGATTAGAGAAGATGATGTAGTATTCCAGAGGCAGAAAATTCTGAAAGCAGGTGGTAGGGCAAAGTCTCCCAATGGAGGCAGGGCAGGCTTACAACAAACAGTCTGACAAAAACACAAAGAAGGTTAAGGTGCTCTCCAACTTAGATGTAATTTGCACAGTTGAGTCTAACTGTACAGTAGTAAACATTGTAAGTTACATCACAAAGAGCTTTCTGGAATCCTTGATCCCAGTAACAACTGCACAATAAAACGGCATAGGATAAAAATCTCACTACTTTTCATTTTTACCCCTTCAAGAAGCTTATAAAAAGGTTTGATGCTATGTTTTCATCAAATGTATTTCAGTTGTCAAAGAGTAGCCTAAGCCTGTCATTGTGATGGTCTAAAAGCATAATGCTTTTATATCCAGTCTGCATTCTACTCACATGGAAGTGTGATGCCATAATTTGCACTACCCACGAAAAGTAATAGATATTTCATGTGTCAGTGACTCCTCTCAACTCAAGCTAACTTGGTCAGAATTCCTGTTCACTACTGCACTATCCCGGCTGGGAGAGGTATGGGAAAGAGTTAATATAAAAATTCAGTCATTCATATCAAGGTTCACAATTTAAATTAGCCCAGTTAGAAATTGACATAACTTAATTTGAAACCATTTACATTGACTGAAACTATAGTCAGTGGTGTCCACATTTAAAGTTTTCCAAACTTTGAAAAATCATTTTTATGGGAAAAATAAAACAAAACAAACAAACCCAATACTGAATTCAGGGCTGTTATTTGGATAGAAAGGGTCATCTTAGCAATTAGCGGTCACCTCTGAATTTTTTAACTTTGAAGATAGGCCTTGTTGGTAGTATTAATTTATGTTAGGTTCTGTGAACCAGTATACAATGACAGATAAAGAATTATAATTCAGTTCAGAAAATTTTAAGCTCCACTTACTAAATTGTGTACTGGTGTCATTTGAGTAGCATTTTAAAGTTTATAACATAATTCCATATATATTACATTACTTAATTCTTTCAACAAGTTTTTAGGGCAAGCTTTATTATTTCCCCCATTTTATAGATGGTAGAACTGAAGTTCAGGGCGATTCATTAATATGCTTAGGATTAAATGGACACAGGACTCACGCCTATGTCTCAGAACTCTAAATCATGGATTATATTGTTGAATAAAGACTTCTCAGCCTGGACTGTCTTTTACTTATCTTTGTATTTCCATTGATTAATACAAGTCTAGAATATAGTTTATAAAAGTGAATAAATTTATTTTTATACTTTCCTTTTACTTTCAAAAATTTTAGAAACTTATTAGAATATCATATACAGTGCTATTATTTATAAGCAAGACATCTCTCTTTAATTCAGTGCACAGTAAAATACATGGCATATGAAGGTTTGATATAATGCATCATTTTAAATTGTAAATACTTTACATAAGCAAAACATGGAAACATTTTTTTTCAGGAGAGATCATTCATATATAATACTAAAAATGGATTTAATGTTAATAGTTGCTATCTTTGAGTGTTGAAAATAAAAGTAAGTTCTTTTACGTTTCTGTACTTACTAGGTAGTTTTTTAATGGATGTATAATATTTATAGCAAAAATACATATTTTAAGAGAAATTGAGCTTGGCTCTGTGTAGCAAATATGTGTGGCCCCCTGAAGGCCTGTATGTGTTTAGAATCTTTGACCAGAGTGCGTTGGAATTCAGAGTGCGGCCCAATTCTAACCTCCTCCATGATCTTCTCCAGCCCAGGAATCAACTTCCGTCTGTTAATCAGTAACACAAATTGGGCACTTGGAAGATGTTCCCCTATAGTACTTCAGATACTCCCTCAGGTAGTTCGGATCAGTTCACTCAAGATAGAAGGGTTAATATCTGAAGTTCTTAAACTGTTCTAGAATGCTCTCCATAGACTTCTGTTCTAACTACAGATTTCCTAGTAAGTGGTTTCACTACTTATTCTACACACTGATTGCTAACATTGAGGCCAGTACTATCCATACATAGCTCTGTCATTGTCCTTGAGGAGATGGTGTGAAAATTACGCAACTAGGTTTATAAAAAGTATATAAATTTCCTTTTAAAAAGATATTTTAAATCTGATTATACTCATTAAAAATAATCATCAATCCTATTCTACATTCCCGTTCATAATTCTGAAAAAATAAGTCCCAAATGAGATTTTATTTTTTAACATGTTATCTTCCCTAGACTGAATTCTTTTAGGGCAGGGATCATATCTTACACAACTTTGCACCACTACTCCATACTCTCCACCAGTAGGGACTCAAAGTAATCAGCTGAATTCAATGTATAAAATCCATCCAAACATCTAATAAAATCTTCCATGTTATAGTGGAAACTGCTGTAATTTTACCATGGGGAATACAGTAGCTACTGACACCTGATAATTTTTGTCAATTTATAATCTCCCCCCCCACACACATAAAAACTCACGTGCATACATACACAGTTACTGTAAACCTCCTTTTATTTTAAATTGCTTTATTTTGTTCTTTTAAGTGTCTAACTAGATGGCTAATTTTTATACCCTAAGTTTTCCTAGTACAAAGATTCAAAGATAGTCTTTAATGCTATCTCTACACATAAAACTTCACAAAATGTTATAATTAAAAATTGTTTTATTTACCCTTCAGCAAAAGATTAAACAGGCCCATAAAACAAACAATAGTACACATAGCTCAACCAGGTATATGAGACTAAGTGGGCATACCAGCTCAGGGGCAAGGACGAGAAGGCAGGAGGGGACAGGAAAGCTGGAAAAATGGAAATGGAAAACCCAAGGCTGAGAAGGGGGGAGTTGATACATGGCAGAGCTGGTAAACAATGTCACAAAACAATATGTGTATCAATTATTTAATGAGAAACTAATTTGTTCTGTAAGCTTTCATCTAAAGCACAATGAAATTTTTTTTAGCAAGTTTCCTCGTTAAAGTAGCAACTAACATTGCACCAAGTTTTGAAAAATAATTTCTGACTTTTATAACTAAAGTGTTGAAGTGTTTCATTTAATGTTCCTGATGCAGCAGGAGCTTCAAGGAGGCACATAAAAAAGGATTGTTTCTAGATATGCTCACAGTAGGAGAGAATACTATATGAAGACATGATTCATTGGGAAAAACAGGAACTTGAGAAGTCATTAAACTTATGTCCCTGTCTCAAAGTCAAATAAGGCTTATACTGTCTCTTTCACTGGTGATTTTGAAGCCCACCTTGGTTGATATCCCCATCATGCCTTTTCCTAGCCCCCAGCTCATGTTAGCACTCTCTGCCATTTATCAAATTATGAGGTTTTGGGAAAGTGAAGTAGTTTTTAATAAGGAAAAATTGGAGCTTATTCACTTAAAACAGGTAAGAAAAATGCATAAAAAGTAATTGCAAAGTTCATAGAGACAGAAAGTAGATTAGAGGTTATCAGGAATTAAGGAAAGAGGGAAATGGGGAGTTATTGTTTAAAAGACTGAAGAATTTCTGCTTGGGGTGATGGAAAAATTTTGGAACTAGATAGTGGGAGATGGTTGCACAACATTGTGAATGCAAATGTTGTTGTTAGGTGTCGTCCAGTTGGTTCTGACTCATAGCGACCCTATGTGAATGTAATTCATATCACATAATTGTACACTTAGTTAAAATGGTTAAAATTATAAATTGTATGTTATATATATTTTATCACAATTAAAAATATATAGAAATAAAGCAATTGTAAGAAAAATACAGCAGTTAAAAGTGTTAGCAATAGCAATGTCACTTGTACTAACTACCTTTCTAAAAATAACTATAGCAGATTTATTTCAGCTGCATAAACACTGGAATAGTCCTTTGACTTTCAAGAAGATGAAATAATACATAGGTCATGAATATATAAGTTTTATTTCTATAACCGAAAGTATTTCACCACTTCAAAAGTATTTATGAGGCAAATTACTGGAATAGTATGGAACTAAATTTGATTTTATATAGCATCTTTCATACCCCAAGTATCTCAATAGCTTTTTGGAAGTACAGAAGTGCAGTGAGAATTGGAAACAGAAGGAGCTACTATACATTTAAGGGCAGATGATATAGGCTTGGATTCAGAGACGTGCTTTATGGATTCAGGGAACAGGATATTCCCCAACTCTTTCTTTACAAGTTCTGTGTCATCTTTATGTTCTACCTGAGCTGCAACCAAGGACACGCAGTGGGGCCTTAGTGCAATAGCTCCTTTAATCATATGATAACTTGTCTCTAAGTTGCAGGGAGAGGGTTGTAATATTAGTTAAGCTTTGGTTGTAGAATTTAAAACCCTCAAATCTCTGGCCCGGTGATGAGTAAACCATCATACTGGGCATACGGTATTTAGTATAAAATGCCATTCAATGTACAGGATACCATATAAGTAAACTTGAATTTAATTTCATTGGAAGAGAACATGGACTGAACCAAGTTTTTATGCCAAGAAAGGCAGGAAATGAAAATACTGGATATGAATCAGCTTCTCATGTGGTGGAATTACCAGACTGGGGAAAGATCTGAAATAACACCAGCAGCTTTTTCAATAAGACGTGAAGAAAGAGGTACAAACAAGTGCTACTGCGCTTCACGATATTTTATGCCACAGAACTGTTTGTAACTGGAAAGTATTGTTCATGTCAGAGAGAAACTCCAAGGGAAATGAAAAGCTAATAAGGATCAGCATGAAATCTGGAATGTTTTTGAGCAGACTGTTCACTGACAGGGAACAGCACTAAATGGAGAAAGCCCCACACTCAGTAATAGAAAGGTTATAAACAGAATTGTACACAAAAGAAATAACCTCTGCCCTTTTCCTTTACGCTAAACTGAGCCACAATTATGCTGCAAATGTTAGTCTCGCATTTACCCACAAACACTGGGGGATGAATATGCCACCGTTTTCACTTTTTTTTCCCCCTTCAGCCTTCATACATGAACTTACTTTCTTATTTTTGAACTTAAGTCTTATTATAGGCTTGATTTCTATTTTTCTCAAGAACATCCATATTCTTAACTTTTTCTCCAAGTCTCTTAATAGCAACTCTCTGTCCATCAACATTGAATGACAATGTAAATTTATCCTATTCTTTACCAAAGGAGGCCTGGTAGTACAGTGGTTAGGAGCTTGGCTGCTAACCAAAAGGTTGGCGGTTTGAGCCCACCAGCTGCTCCGCAGCAGAAAGATGTGGCAGTCTCCTTCATAAAGATTTGCAGCCTTGGGAACTCTATGGGGCAGTTCTACTCTGTCCTATAGGGTCGCTATTAGTCAGAATTGACTTGAAGGCAATATGTTCGTGTTTGGATTCTTTACCAGTTTTAATTATTTCTTATGCATTTTCAATTTCAAGAAATTCTTACTAGAGTAGAATTCCTACTTTCCTTTTCTTCAGAGATTATGACTGTGTCTATTGTCATTAATCTTAGATCCAACTTTTTTCAATTTCATACAGCTTCTCATCAAATTGCTTGATGGAAAGACTCTTAAACATTTACGATAACCTCCACACAAATACTTTACAAAGCCATTATTGCTGCTCTCTAAAATTTTTCTGTCTTCTGACATTGAAACATGTTACTTCTTTAAAATTCTTTTTAATTTATTGTTGGGACACAAATCCTTACACTTTATCCAAAAATTCAACTTCCCTTGCTTGTACCCACCCTCTCTTCTTACAATGTGGATCCAGAAGCCCTGAGATAGGCAGAAAACACTTAAGGGAAGCATAGGAAGATGGAAAGAGCATAACATTTGTGACCAGAAGATCCAGGTTCAATTTTGGGCTCTGTCGCTTACTGATTGTCTAAGTTTGGACAAATCAGTCCCTTCTATTGCCTTCTCTGAAAGACGAAGATACTTGCAAGATCTCCCCTACCTACACCACAGAGTAGATTAGGGGATCAAATGTGATGAGATACAAAGAGGCTTTGTAAACCACTTTAGTTTACAAAGACATTGGTGGTTTTATCTACCCCAGCATCCTATCTCAGGACCCCATCCCTTCCCACTCACAACTTGTGGCTTGGGTAGGGATAGCTCTATCCTCTTCCAGCCCCAGCTTAGGGGTAGGCACACTATCCAAGCTTAGTCAACTACAGCCCACAACAAATTGCCTTAGGAATGAGCACAGATGAAAATGAGGCAATAAGACTGTCTGCCAGGTACTTGAATATTGAACAGAATAGCTCAAAACAGAAAATAGCTGGGGGTGATATTATTGAGTCCAATGATGGCATTCTGAAGAGGCTATCCAGAATTTTCTATTACTTAGATTCTAAGAACCAATTCCTGCTTTTTTGCAATGACAGCTTTTCCAATGTGTCCTATAACCTAGGTGAAACCTGGTATTTTTAAAATAATTTTTGTCCCACTGCCTCATTTGTTGTTGTTATTCACCAGAGTTGTTTTCAACCAAAGAATCTTGTTAAAGAAAGTAAGAACTACTATTTATTTGGTACCCATTACATACCAGGCACTGTTTGAAATGTTTTTTTTATATATTTACCCATTTAATCCTAAAATAATTCTATGAGGTAAAAATTATTATTTAAAGATGAGGAAACTGAGGCACTTGCCCAACATTTTAGGGAAGACAATTATCAGAGCTTGGATTTGAACCTAGGTAATCTATCTTCAGAGTCTGCTTTTATCTACGAGGTTCTAGTGGTACCTGTAAGCAAAGTGTAAAAGCATCAACATTGCTCACCACCAGGAGGAGCCATTCACATGGTAGACTAAGTCAGCAGCAGTAGGGGTTAGAATTAGCTGTGCAGTGTACAACATGTGAAGCTAAAGAGTGCCTCCAGTTTCAGACCCTAAATTATGATGTGGTTAAATCCAGATAAGGTGTGGATCTGTGAGCAATTCTCCCTCTTCCAACTAGGACATTAGCAAGTCATTATAATGACAAAGCAAATGGTTTAACCATTGCCTAATGCATCCTGGGACCGCATTTTACACATAGCCAAGAAAGTCAACTGCCAAGGGAAATCCTCCCAACCAGAAAAATGGATCACATGCTGTGTTATTTCTCCTTCTCTTTTCCTGGTAAGAATTTGTTTTTCTACTTTATCCTGTTCTCCATTCCCTGCTTATTCCATTGCCTGCATTATACTGGGTATTTTGGGAGTGTGGAGAGGAGGATTAAATTTATAATTTAGCCATAGGTTTCCAGATCTTTTTTTTTAAACTTTTTTTTAATTGTACTTTAGGTGAAGGTTTACATAACAAATACTTTCTCATTAAACAGTCAGTACACATATTGTTTTATGACATTGGTTAACAACCCCATGACATGTCAACCCTCCCCTTTCTCCACCTTGGAGGAAATTTTTTTTTGGTAAAAATATACACAGCCAAAGATACACCATTTCAAAAATTTCTACATGTACAATTCAGTGACATCAATTACGTTCTTCCAGTTGTGCTGCTATTCTCACTTTAAATGAAGGTTTACAAAACAAAATAGTTTCTCATTAAACAGTACCCATATTGCCCTATGTCAGTGGTTAACAACCCCATGACATGTCAACATTGTCCTTACTCAACCTTGGTTGCCCTATCACCAGCTTTCCTGTCCCCTTCTGCCTCTAGTCCTTGTCCCTGGACTGCTGTGCCTCATTAGTCCCATTTTGTTTTATGAGGCTGTCCAATCCCCAGCTGAACAGTGAACCTCGGGAGTGACTTCACCATTGAGCTAAAAGGGTGTCTGGGGGCCATACTTTCAGGGTTTCTCCAGTCTCTGTCAGGCCAGTAAATCTGCTGTTTTTTTGTGTGTGTTAGAATTTTGTTCTACATCCTTCTCTAGCTTTGTCCAGAACCTTCTGTTGTGATCCCAGTCGGAGCAGTCGGTGGTGGTAGCCAGGAACCATCTAGCTGTAATGGACTCAGTCTTGTGGAGGCCTTGGTAGCTGTGGTCCATTAGTCCTTTGGACTAATCTTTCCCTTGTATCTTGTTTTCTTCATTCTCCCTTGCTCCTGAAGGGGTGAGAGCAGTGGAGTATCTTAGATGGCTGCTCACAGGATTTTAACACCCCAGACGCTACTCACCAACGTAGAATGTAGAACATTGTTTTTATAAACTGTGTTATGCCAATTGAGCTAGATGTTCCCTGAGACCATGGTCCCCGCAGCCCTCCGCCCAGCAATACAGTCCCTCAGGGAGTTTGGATGTGTCTATGGAGCTTCCATGACCTTTCCTTGTACAAGTTGTGCTGGCTTCCCCAGTATTGTGTACTGTCTTACCCTTCACCAAAGTTACCACTTATCTATTATTATTTGGTATCTCCTTGCCTTCCTCTCCATTAGAAGGTTCTATACCTACACCGTTTATTCCCTCTTTTATTGTACTGATGTTGTTGTCATTTACAGATTAACTGCTGTGATTCCCTGTTGTATTTCTTTTGGTTTTGGATAGTCCTTGAGAGTTCATTTCCTAGACTGGTATCTGGCTGGTACGATCCTGTATCCTAGATTCAGCCTGTGAGCTGATGTTGTTTGTTCTCAGATCAAAGGACTCCCTTTAATAATTCTTGTAAATTTGGTTTGTTTTTTACATATTCTCTTAATTTCTGTTTATCTGGAAATGTCTTAATTTCACCATCATATTTGAATGAGAGTTTTGCAGGATATATTATTCTTGACTGGCAATTTTTTTTCTTTCAAGGTTTTATATATGTCATCCCATTGCCTTCTTGCCTGCATGGTTTCTGCTGAATAATCTGAGCTTAGTCTTTGTATGTGACTTTTCATTTTTCTTGAGCGGCTCTCAGGATTCTGTTTGTCTTTGGTTTTGGCAAGTGTGATTATGACATGCCTTGGTGATTTTCTTTTGGGGTCTATCCTATATGGGGTTCATTGAGCTTCCTGGATGGCCAGCTTTTCATCTTTCATGATATTGGGGAAGTTTTCTGTCAGCAGTTCTTCAATGATCATCTCTGTGGTTTCTGTTTTCTCCCTCTGTTCTGGAACTCTGATCACTCATAGATTTTTGCTTTTGATTATATCCCACATAATTCTCAGGGTCTGTTCATTTTTCTTGGTTCTTTTCCTCAGAGTTGTGTCCAAGTGTTTGTCTTCAATTTCATTGATCCTGTCTTCCACTGTTTCAAACCTGCTCCTCAGTCCTTCTATGACACTGTCCATTTCTGAAATCTTGTTGTTTCTCTTTTGAATTTCTAATTGTTGTATTTGTATGATTTATAGTTGTGAATTTATTTGGCATTTTGTTCCTGCATTATTTTCCTGAATTCTTCCACTTTTTTGTCTGTTTTCCATGAATTTGTCTGCCTTTTCCAGGAATTTGCCTAATTTTTCTCTCATTTTTGTCTGCTTTTTGCTTCAACTCTTGGATAGCTCTGAATATTAGATATTTAAATTCCCTATCAGGTAGTTCTAGTTTCTTTTCTTCTACTGGAAAGTCATCTGGTGTTTTATTTTGGATGCCTACTGGAACCATCCTGTCCTATTTTTGTAAATGTTTTGATATTGTCTGCTGTCTTCAGGGCATTCAGTAGTTATTTTCCTCATTTACTGATTATAGATTTGTTTGTTTCCTCCTTTTTTTTTTTTGTTTTATTTGGCTATGTCTGAGCAGGCGGGCTGCGTGTTCTTTGTTGTTTGCTTGTCTGTGGGCATGATACTTTTCACCTCCTTCTCCAATTGGCAGGGTCAGTCGCTCAGATATGGTACAGCAGGGCAGGTCTAGTTGAAGAGGAGTTGCTGGGATGGGTTGTTTGTGACACTTACTACGGCCACCAGGGCAGGCTGGTAATCAGTGCAGGGCAGGTTCCAGTAGGCTGTGCCTGGGCTGCTTGGTGTGATGTTCAGCACATGGTGCAGGTAGCCAGGAAGGAGGGGGGAGATTGTGATGTGTGGAGCGAAGATTGGTATGGGAGAGAGGAGAGAGGAACAGGAGCCAAAAACATACAAAACAAACAAAAAAGAGTGCTAGGGGAGCTTGCCATTGGAGTGGAGAGATGAGAGACTATGAAATGGAGAAAAACAAAAAAGAGAAGAAGGAAAAAAAGAAAAGAAAAAATGAATAAATAAAAGTTAGAAAGAAAAAAGAAAAGAAAAGTTTCCAGGGATCCCACTGGTGTGGCTGTGAGGTCTGGGGAAGTTGCTCCCAGGCCATGAAGTACAGCTTGGCTAAAAGGGGTAGTGGTGTCACTCAGTGCCAGGTATTCAGGTGACAGGAAGAGAAGGAAAGTATAGAGAGATAAGAAACTGAGTAATGAGAAAAAACAAAAAGGGAAAAAGAATGAAAAGAAAACAAAACCAACAAATTAAAAAAAAAAGAAAGAACAAGAACTACCCCCCCCCAAAAAAAAAAACAAGAAAAAAGAAATGCCCTCAGGGATCCATCTGCGTGTCTGTGCAAACTGAGGGCATAGGTCCCAAGCCATGCAGTACTGCCCAGCTAAAACGGGCTCCCAATTCAAGAAAAGAAAAAGAAAAGAAACAAACAAACAATTCAAAACAAAGAAAAAAAGGGCCCCGGGATCTCACCAGTGTGGCAGCACGGGCTGGGAAGTAGTCTCACATTCGAGAGGCATTTCACAGCCTTTCAGGAAGAAGTGAAGATGGCTCATGGAGCCAGGTATTTGAGAGAAAGGAGGGGGAGGTGGTGAGAGGTAAGAAAGAAATCTAAAGAGTGGAGAAAAGCAACACAAGCAGCCAACAAATGGCACTTAGGGAGCTGGTCAGTGTGGGTGGGTGGAATCCAAGCTAAATCAGGGTGAAGCTGGTGCTTCCTGGCCAAGACACTGTGGCTATAGGAAGCAGAAGAGGCCAAGTGGGGGTGAAGAATGGTGGGGGGTGGGAAAACATATCACTGGTTATGGGTTGTTCTATCTCCTGCTGGAAGCTCTGTGAAGCTGCTTTCTTGTACCCCCTGTTTGCTAGTCTCTGATAGGGGTCCAAGATGGTGAATCCGAGATGCGTTAGCTGATAGGGGACCTCTGCATGTATCTCTCCTCACTCTCTGTTCTCTGTCAGTTTCTTATTCCATTTGGTGCTTGGCTGAGTTCTTTATCTCTTCATTTAATGCTTCGGGCTTCAGGATTGCCGTTTTGTCTGTTTGGCTTAGTTTTTCAGATCTTTGCTGTGGAGGGATGGCGTGGTGCTTCTGCCTATAGTGCCATGTTGCCTGGAAGTCCATGTTTCCAGATCTTAAGAGTAACATCTAGACATGTGAGACCAAGAAGCATGTGTATAAATTTGATATCCATAGCTTAGAGGTGGGTGCAGTAACTGGACAAGATGTTCAGTTGACTCCCTTTGAGGAAAGAGCAAGTGCATTATTTCAGGAGGGAATATTTTGAGAGGGAGAATAAGTGAATGTTAGTAGAATCCCTTTTGGAAGATACTTATCTACCATTCTGAATCAGTATGTTTCAGGTGGGGTCTAACTCCACTTTGCTCCCACTCCTTCCCCCGACACAACTCTAAAAATATGTTAGCTATCAAGTGTGGCCAGTCAGAGTCCATAATGATTGACTGGTTCAAAAATGAGTATGTGAACAAAACTAGTGCAAGTAAAGTCACCCCTAGGACTTTAACTACGACTCTTAGTAGATGCTTTATTTTCACTCTGTGTAAGTTGTAAAGATGATATAAACTGCAATGTGGGGCTTTGCAACCCTGCAGAGGGAAGACAACTGAAGAAGAAATCATTAGTGAGGGAAGCAGAGATGAGAGACGAAGAAAAGAGATAGAATCTTGATGGCATTGGTTGTACACCTTGATCAATTTTATTCCTGAAGCCCAGCTCTCATTTAAACTTTCAAGAAAGTTCCTTGTTTAGTTTAAACAGTCTGCTTCTGTAAAGATTTTAGCCTAGGAAACTCTGGGGCATTTCTACTCTGTCCTGTAGAGTCACTATGAGTTGGAATCAACTTGACGGCTGCTCAAGTACACATAGAGAGAAAAATTTGACCCGAGGCAGAGAGTGGAGGGTTTGACTGTTGGGGCCTTCTTTGTTCACAATGCAGGTAGAGAGCTCGTGGTCTAATGCAATGAGGCAGGCACAAATCTGCTCAGACTATGAGGACCTTGACCATTTTGAAATGCAGGTAATGTACCTTAATCATTTTTCTTCCCTACAATGGCTAGCTTTTGAGAAGTCTTCCTCACATATTTGTAGAATAGTTCCTAGGCAGCTACTTAACAAAACTCTGTGGAAAGTTGACAGCCAAAGGGAATTCAGAAAATCCCAGAGTTTTTTTTTTTTTTAATAAAATACACATAAATAACTATAACCAGCATCAATGAACATGTTAAGACAATTTTAACATACACCTCTTTACAGATAAGTCCCATTCCTTTCTTCCCTCCCTATATTTCTCCCTATTCCCATGTCTACTTTTCCCAAT
Source organism: Dugong dugon (assembly GCA_030035585.1). NCBI lineage: Eukaryota > Metazoa > Chordata > Mammalia > Sirenia > Dugongidae > Dugong > Dugong dugon. The sequence goes on from CM057462.1 coordinate 101,174,692, forward strand.
TTTTAAAAACGCTTGTCCTTTTCCCTGTACCATATTGCTACCCTGAGGAGTGTATTCATTCATTCCAAGACCATATGAATCTCTTGGCCAGGCTGGATAGAAATACAACTGATTCATTAAGATGCAGCCTAAGACTTGACTGCTGTATAAACTCTTCTCTTACTGAGATTATATACCCTAAATGCTATAAGCTCTTTTTATCTGTATCATTCTTTTGTCATTAAACTTTGCCTTGTTTAACCTATGTGTGCTTGCAAACTCAGATAGATCATAGGTTCTTTGATGACTGGGATTGAGTTGTGTATTTTACAATAACCTGCAATAATGCCCCCTATAGTAGCACTTTGCAGAGAATAGTTTCTCATTAAATATTTATTTTTGATTGTCACATCGCATTGTCATGTTCTGTGTAATTCCATTCAGATTGCATCTTGGCTGCCCAACTTTGATATGGCTTTCAACATACCAGTAAACCATATGTATCTTAAAAGTAGGGACTATGTCTTTATTAACTTTTGTAAGCCAAGCTTCTATCATAGTGTCTGGCGCACATGGCACACGATGCATATTTATTAAATGGACTGGATTAGGCATTCCAACTTCCTCATGGTAACAAGGGACACATTTTCTAGTCCTTCTCCAAATCTTAATCAAGTACGTCTTTTGACATGGAATTCTATTGGATCAAGAACTTGGTCATTGGTTACCTAAATGACTTTAACTTTTTTCTTTAAAAGCTCTCATGCCTCAGTTATCTCCCAGTTTCCATCAGTCTCATATATCTCTGACAAAGTTATCTCCCCTCTGCCTCTTGGATCATATCATCCCATTCCTCAAAACTCTCCTCTGACACACAAAATCAAACCAAGTTACAGACTGCAAACTTCAAGTTCTTTATCAAGCCTGGTCATTTTTTCTTGTCTCATTTATCTCTTTCCATTGCATTAAGCGTCTTCTTTCTTTAGTGAAAGTTAAATTCTCTCCCTTTCGTTTTTTAGCTGATATTTTGGAAAATACTATTGTAACTTGGGGACAACTTTTCTTCCAATTATAGCAATTTTAACTTTAAAAGGTCAGCTATGAATCTCTGAGATTTTCTCTTCCATGAAGTCTTCTCTGATCCTCTACTGAGAAAAAAGAAAAACAGAATCTCCCTGTAGATACTAATCTCTCAAATTGTTCACTAATCTGATATTAAAGTGACCTCATGCCTCAGTTTTCTTTTTCTTTTTAATTTGAGGCTACGAGATTAAATTTCACAGTTCTAATTCTGTCACTTTTCCCCACTTAATAGCCTTCAAAGACTTTCTGCTGCCAATCAAATTGGGCTAGCATTCGAAGCCCCTGGTGATCTAATCCAAACTGACTCTTTATTGTTTACTTACAGTGCAAACTTTTCTTTACATCCAAGTTAAGCTTTCTTACATCTATTCCTTTGCTCTTACTGATCCCTTTCCTGGGATTTTCCCCTTACTTCATATCTGCAGTCTAAATCCTACTCATCTGTCACTCTTGGGCTAAACTCCAACTCTTCATGAACCCCTCTAAAGGAACTTCCCTTCCCCATAAAAATCCCCCCATGAAGTCTCTTCTCCAGCCAGAATTCCCAGCCTGAGTACTCCTAATGATTTCTTGCACAATTTATTACTTTCTAATTTGTGTATGAATTATTTGTATATATGTCTTTCCTTACCCTCCCCACACCCACCCTGGAAGTCTCTGACTCCTGTCTTCATATATTGATTTCCTCATCCTTCAATCATCACTTCCTCAGAATCCTTCCAAGAATGACCTGATAACCTGAATGCGACAGGTATCAGTGTTAGTGGCATTCATAACACCATGTACATTTCTCTTATGGCACTTAATCCATTTGCAATTTACTTTCATTTGTATGATTATTTCCTTAACATCTGTCTGTCCCTCTAGAACTTTGGCTCAGAAAAGCAAGCACTATGTATATATTCCTAACAAGGCACAGTGTTTGGATCATTCCAAATCAAACCCATTGCCGTGGAGTCAATTCTGACTCATAGCGACTGTATAGGACAAAGTAAAACTGACCCATAGGGTTTCCAAGAAGCGGCTGGTGGAGTCAAACTGCTAACCTTCTGGTTAGCAACCAAGCTCTTTAACCACTGCTCGATGTGGGCTCCATTTGGATCATAGTAGGTACTTAATTACTATGAATTACTATTGAATAAATGTATGAGTGATGTATACTTTTTTATATCAGCCTGGGGATGATGTTTCCTAGGAAGGACAACATACTAATGTGATTAGCTAATTGAATCAATACCAGACAATATTTCTGTGGTACAGCAGTGTCATTAAAATAGGGCTATCCACAAGCTCTGAAGTGAGACTGCTTCTGTTCTTTCCAATACTATTTGTGGGACCATGAGCAAGAGGGCCCAAACTAACATGGGGCAAACAAGTCACCTAGGACGAGGGCACAAAATTTAAGGAGGCTTTCATTCATGGCCCTGAGAGTGGGTTCCACCTTAAAGTTTGCACCCTAGGCACCTAGCTTCCCTCATCCTAGTTCAAGCTCCAATGGGCAATTTCCTTATTAAACTAGATTTCTCAATTATAAAATGAGGATTTAAAAAATGCATCTACTTTACAAGGTTGTCTTGAATATTAAGTGAGATGGTAAAGTATTCAGCAGAGTACTCGTATATATATATAGCACATGCTCAATGGATACTAGCAATCCACATATATACACACTGTCTCCAAGCCTTGAGTAGAGTCTTTAGGCAATGGCCCTGGTTAGGTTTGGATAGTATCACAAAGCAGGGAAAATTGTGAAGGTATTTGGTGAAAGAAGTCAGGAAGCACTTCAGAGAGTTGGAAAAAATATAAAGACACAAGTTGTAAGGGGAAGAGAAACAGAAAAATCTTAGAAACAAACTCCTTTGCTTACTTTAAAATTTGTGTAAGCCTAAATGATTTAAAACAGTAAAAACAAGCAGTTGGGGGTTTTTCTTTGTTGTTTTATATTTGTGTTTGGGCCTAATTCCAACTGTACAGCTGTTTTTGTTTCTTTTCTTTCTTACTTACTTTTTTTTTTTTTTTAACTTATCCCACATCATTGCCAAATAAAAATTTTTTGAGGCTGGCTGGTATCTGAATCTGAAGTAAACCTATCTTGTCTTTCTCATGGATGGTGAGCCTTCACTCAGGGGTTACTCATTTTCTTTATGATTGAAAAACTGCTGCTCTTTTTTGTTAATGGGTATTCATCTAGTGTTACCTATTTATAATATCAAGGGTAAAATTCTCAATTTATAATAAACATAATTGTCCATTAAAAAACAGTTGCCATCGAGTTGACTCAATTCATGGCAACCCTGTAGGATAGAGTAGAACTGCCCCATAGGGTTTCCAAGGAGGGGCTGGTGGATTTGAACTGCTGACCTTTGGGTTAGCAGCCAAGCCCTTAACCACTGCACCACCAGGGCTCCAAATGTCCATTGCTGGTCTCAAAAAAAGACAGCTGCTCCAAGTCTTTGGCTAAATTAACAAAAATATCATAAAAAATCTTTAGCCAACCTACCATGTCACAATGTCTTTTTTCTTTTTCAAAAATAATATATCATTATAATGCATACCTTTTTAAAAAGACAGATTTCTTCTAAATGATTGTCTTTAAGGTTTGCATAATTATCTAAAGTAAAATCCTCTACTTGGTCATGATTGCCAAATTTGAAGGTCTTACTTCCATTTTTGTTGAAGAAGTTTGAGCTAATTTAGTCTCTCATAAAGCTTGAATGCATAGTCAGTTTCCAATTTGAATAAGCAAAATGGCCCACTAACTTTTGCAAATTACCCTAAGTTCTACTGGTATTTCCCACAGAAGACTGCACAAATGTTGATAGAGAGACGCACTGTTTGCTTACGTCTAATCTTCCCATCTGACTTATACAAATGTCACAAATTAATGTCAGACACATATTCAATGTCAAATATGCATAGGACGGATGGCCCTGGGAAGAGGCAATCTACATTAGGACTAACTAGAGAAGATGATTTTTAGCTTGAAAGAAACTCAATTATTTAAGGGGGTGGAGGGGTAACAAGTATGGAGAGGGCTTTGGAAGAGGTGTACAATCAGAAGCATACGAAGTGAAGGCATTGTTGAGGAAGTAGAGGCAATGTCATCTTCTCTCTGAATGCTTTGCGCTAGGCATTGTTATAAAGGTCTTACCTAAGTTCTCTTATTTACTCTTCATAAACTCCTTCACCAATGAGGAAATGGGATTTTACAGATGTCAGGTAACATCCCATGTTTCCACAGTGTCAGAACAAATAGCAGAATGCAATTCGAACCCTGAGCTGTCTGATTCCTGAATTTAGGATCTTAACTACGTACATGTGTTAGGTATACAACAGGTTGCACTATTAAGGTAGTAGATAATTGCATATAAAGCCTTTAAAAAATCCACATTTAAGTAAAATCAATTATGTAATCTAATGCACTAGGGGAAAAATTAAGAAAAAAAAAAACCCAAAAACTCAGAAGTGTTAACCTGAAACCTGTAATTGTTCCTTAAGTAGAAATGGCGTAAGTTTGTTAGGGATGGCTTTTTGTTTCTGGATACAACAACTCATTTGAGATCAAGTAAACATTTAATAGCTGGTGCTTGAGAAATCCAACAGACTCCTTTAGAAGAACAGCCCTCTCATGACAGTGTGCCAGTTAGAGAGCAATGGGGGAGCAAAGAGGAAAATCAAACACTAATAGGTGCTTTCAAGGCAGTTACCTTTTGTAGTGGAAAGCATTACACTGCATGTAAAAAGGTGACAAAAGCTTAATTTAGAGTAAAATTAAGCAGTGTAAAATATGGTGGTGTTTTAGTTATTAGGGAGATTCACTATCTTTATTCCTTTCCCTCCAAGCACATAATAGGATTACACTTCCCTGTTCTCTTGAATTTTGGCATGGTCATCTCATTCACTTTGTCCAATGGAATGTGAACAGAAATTATGTTGTGTCACTTCTGAACAGAAGTTTTTAAGAGAAGTTCATCATTCTCCAAGTTCTCTTTCTCCTATGTGGCAATCACTGACTCAGTGGTGGAGGTTTAATCAGCCTGAGTCCTGGGGTAAGAAGACAGTGAGCAATACCCTCTGTTGACCCTGATGGTCATGGAATGTAAGCAAGAAACAAGCAAGCGAGCTTGATGGCTGTTTGTTACTGCACTACTACTTCCCATCCCAAACAGATTGTTGTTGTTATTTGCTATTGGTCAGTTCCGACACATGATGACCCCATGTGTGTAGAGTAGAACTGGACTTCCAACCTTTGGCTAGTTAGTCAAGCCCTTAACCCTTTGCACCACCTAGGGTCTCCTCCTGAATACAGAGTCAGAGTCAATTGTAGATAGTTGCTAAAACCAGGTTGCTGATTTGTTTCTTAGGTTCCAGGCAGACAATGTTAAAGGATGATATCCTTATAGTCAAACCCAAACCTGTTGCCCTTGAGTTGATTCTGACTCATAGTTACCCTATAGGGCAGAGTAGAACTGCCCCATAGGGTTACCAAGGCTGTAATCTTTACGGAAGCAGTCTGTCACATCTTTCTCCCATAGAGTGGCTGGTGGGTTCGAACGGCTGATCTTTCAGTTAGTAGTCAAGCCCTTAACCACTGAGCCACCAGGGCTCCTTTCCTTTATAGCAGGGGTAGATAAACTACGTGCCCATGACCCAAATCTGACCTGTCACTTGTTTTTGTATGGTCTGGAAGTTAAGGATGGTTTTTACATTTTTAAATGCCTTACAAAATTCAAAAGATGAATACTATTTTGTGATCCATGAAAATTATATGGAATTCAAATTTCAGTGTCCATAAATAAAGTTTTGTTGGAATACAGTCAAGCCCATTCATAATGTATTGTTTGTGGCTGCTTTCTTGCTACAGTGGCAGAGTTGAGTAGTTGTGACAGTGATTGCAAAGCCTAAACTATTTACTATCCAGACCTTTGAGGAAAAAGTTTTCTGATCCTTGTTTTATAGCAGTCACGTGGCTCATATCATTGCTCAGAAAAAGTATATTAATTCTTCTGGGGTATGAGACTCATAATGAGATTTCTCCATACATCCTCTAAAAGAAGACCCTGGGTAATGGAATGAAAAAAAACATCTCTAGGTCAGTTTCCCATCATGTATTTATTATGGTTCAATAAAAATAATTCTACATGGTGACAAGATGGTGCAGCTGAATATTTTATACAAGGGTCTGTGCTAGACTCTTATCTTAACCCTCAAGGAATTTTTAATCTAATCAGAGAAAAATGGTGCAAAAGTATACTAAAGTAAATAGATGGCAGATAATGCTAGATTTGTTGGCTAGACAGGAATCCAAGGGGGAGAATTAATCACTCAGAATTGGAGCATGTCTTCATGGACAAGACTGGAGTGAGGCTCATTTCTTTCAAGAGCTTCTGGTGTTGTTTTTAAATCCCAGTTGGATTTTTAAAATGCATGCAAAGGCTCCATGTAGTTAATAAATGTAGATTAGAGTCAAGTTTAAAGTAGAGGGTTAGTGAAAAAGAGGGAGACTCTCAATGAGATGGATTGACACAATAGCAGCAACAGTGGGCTCAAGCATAACAACGATTGTGAGCATAGCTAAGGACCAGGCAATGTTTCATTCTACTACAGATAAGGTCATCATGAATCTGAACCAACTCAATGACAACTAACAACAATAATTAACAACAGTTTGTTTATTTTGTCTCTTAATTAAAGAAATAAGCCCCCCCCTCCAAAAAAAAAACAAAAACAAAAACGAAAAACAAAACACAGAATCTGAGGTCAAGATCAACCCAATGTTGTATCATCAAGTCAGGGAAGCAAAACTGCCACCTGTTAATAGCATGAGTAAACTCTTTTCTTGTTTAAGTGTGTTTCACAGCAATTAAGGGAATTTGGCAAATCTGTTGAATTGGGAAAGCTTGAGATAGCTTTTATTCATTATTAGTAATATGGTAAATTTAAAAGGGAAAGAAAAATGAACAAATAATAAAAGATAACCAGATAATATGCACCTCAGTAAGCGATGAAGGAAAAGACAAAGCAAAAGCAGAGAATGACATTTGTTATGGATTGAATTGTAGCCCCTAAAATGATATGTTTAAGTCCTAACCCTCCATACCTGTGAATGTGACCTTGTTTGGAAATAGGGTCATTGAAGATGTCATCAGTTAACTTGAGGTGTCCTTGTAAAAGAGAAGACACATAGGCAGACAGAAAGAGGAAGGATAGTTATGTGAAGCTACATTTACAAGCCAAGGAATACCCAGGGCTACCAAAAGCTGGGAGAGACAAGAAAAAAATCTTCCCCCAGAGAATTCAGACATGAGCATGGCTGGGTTGACACACTGACTTGGACTTCTAGCCTCCAGAATTGTCAGACAATACATTTCTCTCATTAGCGCCCAGTTTGTGTTACTTTGTTATGGCAACCCTAGAAAATGGATACAACACCTAATCAAAGTATATTTTTATCTGCATTAGTGCCTTCCTCATTTTGGCTTTACTTTTCCAAACTAACTAAACCAATATTTTAAAAACATATGTCAAAAGTCAAAAATAAAAGATTGAATTTGTATTACAGATCACCATATCACAAATGAAGATCATTTAAAACCGGTTACAGCAGTACATCAACAGGAAATTGCCAGAAATTCAAGCTGGATTCAGAAGAGGACTTGGGACAAGGAATATCATTACTGATGTCACATGGATCTTGGCTGAAAGCAGAGAACAGCAGAAAGATGTTTACCTGTGTTTTACTGACAATGCAAAGGCATTTGACTATGTGGATCATAACATTGCAAAGAATGGGAATTCCACAACACTTAATTGTGCTCATGAGGAAACTGTACCTAGACCAAGAGGCAGTCTTTCGAATAGAACAAGGGAACACTGTGTGGTTTAAAATCAGGAAGGGTGTGTGTCAGGGTTGTATCCATTCACCATATTTATTCAATCTGTGTGCTGAGCAAATAATCTGAGAAGCTGGAGCATATGAAGAAGAACATGGCATCAGGATTGGAGGAAAACTCATTAACAACCTGCTATATGCAGATGATGCAAACTTGCTTGCTCAAAGTGAAGAGGACTTGAAGCACTTAATGATGAAGATCGAAGACTACAGCCTTCTGTATGGATTACATCTTAAGATAAAGAAAACAAAAATCCTTACAACTGGACCAATAAGAAACATCATGATAAACAGATAAAAGATTGAAGTCGTCAAGGATTTCATTTTACTTGGATCCACAATTAATGCCGATGGAAGCAGCAGTCAAGAAATCAAAGGACTCATTGCATTGGGCAAATCTACTGCAAAATATCCCTTTAAAGTGTTAAAAGATTTCTTTAAAATGTTAAAAAGCAAAGATGTCACTTTAAAGACTAAGGTGCACCTGACCCAAGCCAAGGTATTTTCAATCACCTCATATGCATGTGAAAGCTGGACAATGAAAAAGGAAGACTGAAGAAGAATGATTGATGCCTTTGAATTAAGGTGTTGGTGAAGAATATTGAATATACCATGGACTGCCAGGAGAACAAAGAAATCTGTCTTGGAAGAACTACAGCCAGAATGCTCCTTAGAAGCAAGGATGGCAAGACTTCATCTCCCATACTTTGGACATGTTATCAGGAAGGACTAGTCCCTGGAGAAGGGCATCATGCTTGGTAAAGTAGAGGGTCAGTGAAAGAGAGAAGACCCTCACTGAGATGGATTGACGCAGTGGCTGAAACAATGGGCTCAGGCATAGCAACGGTTATGAGGATGGTGCAGCATGGGACAGTGTTCCGTTCTGTTATACATAGGGTTGCTGTGAGTCAGAACCAACCGGACAGCACCTAACAACAACAAAAACAACATATCCTTCTAAGGATGCAGTTGTATTATAGACTTAAGTTCATACAAAACCTGGATATTTATTAATTAAAAAGCTTTCTCCACAGTACAGCACAGAAAATGACGATCACCCATGGGCCAATTGGTCTGGGAAAACATGTTTTCTATAATTAAATAAAAACATGCTGCCTCAGACCTGTGTATATTGTTGACTAGACAGAACAATTCACACTGTGACCTGCAGGTGTCTTGGTGCTGAGGAAACCTACACAATGGAGTCTAATATAATCACAAACTGAAACCTTATTCCAAATAGTGGAAGCACTAACAAGAGCAGTAAGTAGTACACGCTTATGCAGGACAGAATGCAGTTTGATGTTCATTCATGCTTAAGACTATCAGAATCAGTTATTTTCAGAAGAGTATTAGGGACTCAAGACAGAGAAAGTTACTTTTGCTCCTTAATTTGAAGAGACCACTCTGGGAATGCTCGTGTGTCACTTCAGAACTTAGAATTTGTACCAATTATTTCATGAAAAAAATTCTAATTCTTGCATCTCTTGCAGTGTTACTGCAATTATAGTACACAGGATGGAGACCAAGAATTATAAATTAAAGTCTCAATTAGAACAATAATGATAACAACAATAAATCAAACCCCCAAAAACAAACTTGTTGTTGAGTTGATTCTGACTCGTAGCGACCTTATAGAACAGAATAGAACTGCCTCACAGGGTTTCCGAGGAGCAGCTGGTGAATTTGAACTTTCGACCTTTTGGTTAGCAGTGGAGCTCTTAACCACGGTGCCTCCAGGGCTGACAGCCTATCAGAAAGAACCGTAAGCTCTGTGAGGGCAGATTGGCTTACCCACTGCTGGATTCTCAGCATCTAGTGCAGCAGCTAGAACAGAGGAAAATTCAATAAATTCTGGTCCCTAAATAAAATCTACACCTAATGCTTAACCACTGCGCTACCAGGACTCCACTTAGTTAACAAAGCACCCCCAAATACCTGCTCTCTTGGAGCTTACATTCCAGAGGGAGGAGATAGTTTATAAACCAGAAGCATAATAGGTAAATTTTATGGTATGCTAGGATGTGATAAGCACAATGAAAAAAACAGAGCAAGGTAAGAGTGACGGAGAGTGCTGGGGGATTATAGCTAATGTGTATGCGTGGTCAGAGTAATTTGGAAGAAAAGAGGGAGAGAGTCATGTGATACATGGGGTGGGGGTGGGGGGTGAGGGGATGCTGCAAGCCGAGGAAGTGTAACAGCCTGAGGTGCAGCATGTTAGTTGTGTACCCAGGACAAGAGGCCAGTGTACATGGGGTAAAGTGAGCAAGGGAAAAAAAGCTGGGAGGTGAAAACTATGGAGGTTAACAAAATGGGTGGGAGCCCCTAAGGATCCAGCACCACATATGGAGAACTGCTGATCTACCTTAATAAAACTGGAGAAGAGAGTCTGAAGGCAGCTGTGTGGAGTGGTCTAAAGATTCAGACAGACTTTTACAGAAGATTGGCAACCCTGTGATAAAAATTGTGGGCTGCCCTTGAGCACACTCTTAAATAAATCTGGAAAGCTATATTTTCATAACTTCAATGGATTTTTGTTTTCACGTCATGGCCAGAAGATTTCGTCCCTGTCTATTGTCAACATTTATGTAGTGATGCTAAAAATACATATTCATAAAATATATCTTATAAAATTAATAAACAAAAGGAAAGTAAGATGAAATTGGCCCATGTCTTCTCAGATAGAAGTCATGCATTTTGGCACAAAGCAAGAGGCTGGGTGATTCCACTAAGTTAGTCAATAGATTAAATTTAGTACTGGAATTATGTGAATGAATCCTGAGGCTGTGTTGGAGGTGTTTAAGGTGTGAGAGGATATGCCCAAAATGTGTTAGTTTGCTAAAGGAAGTGTCATGGTGTAAGAATGAAAAACAAGGTAATAAAAAAAAATGCTCAGAAAATGACATAATTGGCATAGCACTTTTTATATCATTTGTGCTTGTATTTCAGAGTCAAATTTCACTGCTTTGGTAGCAGTATGCTAAAGGATTCCTTCATTTTTCAGTGTTGTATTTTAGAAAATAAGATGTTTTTAATATGAGAGACAACGTTTGCTAGTGAACTAATTATTTTAATTTGATAGAATTTTTCTCATCTGCATCTTTGACAATTATTTATGACTATTAAATATAATTAGAGGCTGTGTGTTTTCCAGAATACTGTAAACAGCATTACAGACATTAGCTGAAGCATTAATTTCCACAGAGGATGAAACACTTTATACTCTGACCTTTTATAAAATATTCTTCTATTTGAAAATATTGCCTGTCAGATGCATAGGTATCTGTCCAATTGATATCTGACATTACAAACAAGCTCTTGACTTACATATAGCACATTAATTCTAAATATTTGGTGGTAACCATTGATAATTGTCCTCATAAATCAAGCAGAATTCATCAGCTTTGTGTATTTTAAATAGAGTCACACAGCACATTGTAAATAATAAATTGTTATTACATTCTAGTAAAAATACTCTGCTTCTCAGCATGTTTAATTATCATTTCTCTTAACATACCAAATGATGAAAAAGTTAAGTTTCTTGTTCCAAGAAAACAAAATAGTTTACATATATATATACAAATACACCAATGTAAAATGCTCTAGCAGTAACATTTGCTTTTTCCTTATAATCAAATGTAATGATTTTTGGGGAAAGAAATTATATATGTATAAACTTTTAAATGATGTCTTAGTTATCTAGTCATGCTATAAGAGAAATACCACAAGTGGATGAATTTAAAAAACAGAGTTTTATTTTCTTATACTTCAGGAGGTTAGAAGTCCAAATTCAGGGTGTGGCTCTAGGGTGAGGTCCTTCTTTGTCTATTTTAGCTTTTAGTAGCCATCAGCAATCCTTGACCTTCCTCTGCTTGAAGATGGATCCTCACATGGCATGTGTCTTCCCCCGTGTGTGTCTCCATGTCTATTCAGTTGTTCTTATTACCCAGAAGTGATTAAGTTTAGGACCCACCCTACTTGGGCCTGACCTAATTAACATAACAAAGAAAAACTCTATTTCCAAACAGGATCACATCCACAGGCACAAGAGCCAGGATTTCAATACATATTTTGGGGAGACACAATCAGATCTATAACATATTCTTTCTTTAATGTTGTATTGTTCACTTCTATTCATTATGTTAGCTTAGACAGTGGGACAGCGGGATATGTCTAATGCTGACCATTAATGAATTTCCTCATTCATAGGTGAGTCTTCCACATCAGATGAATCCATCAGTGTTAGAAGTCTTACTACCAAGATCAAGCAAACATATTTCTTAAGACCTTATCAACCTTGGCATGGAACAGATGAGCAAGAAGCTGAGGTGAATTGATGAAAAGAATCTCAAGTCATTAACTACTAATGGTGGAGCTTATAAAGTACAGCGTCACCGGAGAAAGGAACTGACTTGCTTTATATGCATTATATTTTTATCTGCATTTCAATACCGCTTGAATATGTACTTCATTACACGACACAACTAAAATAGAAGGGCACCTGCTATGTCAGAGCCATAAAACAGGTCTACAGCCTGCTGCCATGTGAAATTTCTCCAATTTATATTTTTTATTAAACTACCCTCACATTATGTGGTTGGCAGCATAAATAATAAAGCATGTTACTTTGGCAATTTTACATTTACTGTATTAGTTAGTAAATGCAACAGCCATCCTTATTCTCAAATAATAAAAACTACCCAGCCTTTTCATGAAAGATGATTGCAATTTCCATTGGCCTGTATATGCAATAAAAAACCATAACTCATCAAAATTTTAGCTATTTTCTCTTAAGATAGAAGAGCATTTTGTTTGAACATTGAACGTGATATGAAATATTCATGAAACTGAATAGCGTTTAAGTACTAAGTAAAACTCTTAAATTCTTTTCAACTAGATTGAAATTCTTGCCGAACTCAGTAAAAACTGCCGTGGACCTAAAGAGATGTTCACAAACACCGTAAGGAGATGGTGCAATATGTTCAAAGTGCTATGGTTATTTGGGATTGATTTTTCTGAAAAGCCTGTTCCTCCTCTGAAATTGATTCATGATAACAGCCTCCATTTGGGTCAAACAGTATTTAACCGCTTGTAAATTTTAATTAAATGATTTGTCACTTTGAACACATAGTTTGTCATCTTGCAACTAAACGATGTGTCTTTATCAGAAAATGACTCAGGGGGAAGGCATTCATCTAATTTGTCACTTGGACACCCATTAAGATAATTTGGTTGTTGCATAGGGATAAAGTTGAAGATTTGTAAAAGAGAGTGCACCACTTTAAGTAAGATCACATTGTAAACTATTAAAAAAAAACATAATTTGCTCTGTAATTAAATTCTAGTAAGTGCTCTACTTCCGGTCATTTTTCATTAACAGATGTTTAACTTTCTGAGAGAAGAAAATCCTCAAGCTGAATTAAGTACCTGCAGGAAAATATGGGGCTGCAAATGAAAAGCAATAAGCTGAATTAGAATTATCTAAGGGGAAAAATACTCTCATCAGAAGCATTTACATCACTGTAGACCCAGCTGATACCTTGTCTGCAACCTAGTTAATACAATCGGAGATAGCCCAGGCCAGAGTGAAAGGGACAACTGATGAGCTATTAAGAAAATAGCCGAGATCATAAAACTTTTCTCTTAAGAAAGATATATCAGAGAAGAAATGGGCTTTTTAATGTCCAAAAATATTAAAAAGTTAGTGTATGTGTGTGTGTATGTGTGTGTGTGTCTGAAAGTGTTCCAGTCAAGCAGGCAAAATTCAGTAATCACTCTACATTACAGCACAGTTGGTCATTTTCTTTATAAGGAAGACCACACTTAGCTAATATTACTCAACTGAAAACAGATATATAAGCCCAAATTGCAAAATATGTTCAAATGTAAATTTATTTTGAAAATAAAAAAATAAAATCTTTTTAGTCCTTATTACTCAAGGAGTCCTAAAGAACTTGACAATGTCTTAAGTGTGTGTGAAATGAAGGGACTATGGACTATCTATCATTTACGCAAGTTAAAATCAAAGTCCCCCAAAGTGAAGGATTAAGCATTAGATATTAGTATTACCTTTCAGGGTCTATAACCTTACTATACATCAAAATCAGCTGGCAAGCTTTTACAAAATTCTGAAATCCAGACTCTACTTCCATAAATGAAGTTTCAATTGTTCAAGAGTGGGGCCCAGACATTGGCATTTTCAGATTCTAATTTGCAGCCAGAATTAAGAAGCACTGGGCTGACATAGTCAGTGCTCAAATGATGAAAAATGAATGGGGCAAACCTCATAAAAGATGTGAGAAAGACTTGTTTCTGTTAATAAAACTAATAATCCTATAATCATTCAGATTTAAAGTTCAGCATTATCTTGGGTTTCTCTTCCTCATATCCCCAGTCTTACCCTAGTCTCACCATCATCAGCCTGTCCAACTGTTTACTCTTCTTTGATTTACACTTTATCTCTCCTCATTTTGTTTCTTATATTCAGGCACATTTAGTATTTGCTATTACAAAAAAAAAACTCAGTTAATGCTGTCTTCTGTCTCTTACATATCTTTCCACTTGATTCACAAATGCTAGAAGACTGTAAAACACAACTCTCATCAAGTTATCAAGTTATGCCCATGCTCAAGTTATGTCCTATGCCTTTGAGAACTGATATAATCTATCCCTAGATAGTTTGCTATCTGCATTAATGTGACTTTACTATTTCATTGTCTTTATATAGCATAATTTCACTATTCCAGCGGACTCTTCACCAGGCAAATGATTTTATTATTCATTATGGGGACTTTCAGAAATGCTCCTCAATTCTTCAATAAAAAGTATCAACAGACAGTTAATGCCCCAAGACTCCTTGGATCCCTCACCTCAAGGTCCTGTAAATCCTCTCCTGGCTGTGTCCACCAATCTTGTGATCCTAACCCAATCCAAACCAAACCTCAACATTGGAAGACCTGCCTTAAAATATCAAATCAATAAAATGTGGCCTTGTCTCCCCCCTACCCAAAGTTCTGTTGAGGTAGTGTTTTCAGTTACATAGGAAAAAAAAAAAAAAGAAGAAACAAACACAGCTGTGTCATATCAACAGGCTGTGTTAGTGGCATTTGGAGAGCCAGAATTTGATAGTTTTCCAATCCAAATAGAACAGTGTCCCAGAAGTCCTTCTCAGGCTTGCATTCTAGACCCACCAGATGCTGAACCCCAGCTATCATTCTTACCTTATCACTTACTGTTCTCTTTTACTTGTGCTATATTCTGGACTTTCTGAGAAAATTTCTATTCTCTGCAGACATCTTAATCCTACTTATCACAGGCTATTCCCTCCCACTGAAATTCCCCCTTCAAATTTGTTTTCAGTGGAACCAAAACTTATGGGAAATTCGTAATTAAACAATTGAGATTAGATTAGCTATAAGGTCCCTTTGACTCTTTTCACTTTGAGACCTATCCTTGGGTCTAGTTGTTGCTATTGTTGGGTGCAGTGGAGTTGCTTCAGACTCATAGTGATCCTAGGTACAACAGAACAAAACACTGCCCGTCCTGTGCCATCCTCACAATCATTGCTATGTTTGAGACCATTGTTGCAGCCACTGTGTCAATCCATCTCATTGAGGGTCCCCCTACCCCCGCCCACCCTCTACTCCACCAAGCATGAAGCCCCGCTCTAGGGACTGGTCCCCCTCCCAGCACATCTGAAGTCAAAGTCCTGCCCTCCACTCCCAAGGAGCACTCCAGCTGCACCCTTCACAAGACAGACCCACTCGTCCCACTACTCCCCATATGTCACTAACATTCTGGCAGACCATGGCATACTCAACATTCCTTGCCAACACCACAATTCAAGGCCTCAATCCCTCTTGGGTCCTCCCCATCCACCGTCCAGTCTTTGCATGCATACGAGGCAACATAAAACACCATGGCCTGGGGAAGGCACATCCCTAAGGTCTAGTAAGAGCAGTAATATAAGGAGTTAGAAGAAAGTATTAGTTAGAAGAAGCGAATTATATTGATTAATGATATAAGTGTGTCTACCACAAAATCACCTGACCAGATATTTTTTCTTTAATCTGGAGATATTTACAAACTTGAGTTTTCACTTACACCTTTCCCTCCATTGTTTGTTGGTAAGTCTGTCTAAGCATAGCTTTACTGAAATCTCAGTATATGACTTTTGGATTCTTCACCCTCCAGGATCAGGATTCTGGTGTGAAAGATGAAATTTGGTTGGCCTGGTGGGATTTGTGCCTCATAAAGACATACTGACTCCTTTATAGTACTCCAAGATATTTTAGGCACTTGAAAATTAGAAGTGACTTGATTCATCTGCAGCTCCGTTATGTTCCCTGGCTCAAACTAAGCTGACTGATCTGTAGAAGTCCCCTTGGTTTGTATCTGTTTAAAAAGGGTGGCACATTGGAAACACTTCCTTAGACTGTTTGGAAGTCGGTGGAGGATAAAAACTATTTTTGCTTTACTCTGATTCACAAAAAAGAGAGTATATTTATATTCTCTCAGAAAGAATTCATAAGCAGATATCAGACATTTATTAAAAAGAATACAAAATTACAAAATTAAAAAAGACAGAAATGAAAGAAAAAGTATAAATATAAAAAACAAATTATATATTTTAAAAATAAAAAATTAAAATAAAAGACTAAAGGTGTAGTAAACTTTACCTCTATCAGATGATGGAATAGAGAGTATGTGAATCATAAGAGAAATTCACAGCCAGAATGATAGTTTTAAAAACGTATGTACATTAATCTATGTGCAGCTAAGAAAAATAGAAGGTATACTGAAAGGCTCAAACAGTTGTCTGAAAAGAATTTCAGCAGAAGAAAATAGGGACTAACAGGAAAGCAATACTTGATAAGAAAACAGATGAGATTTCTATATAATTAAATAAACATGTGAGTACTAAGATTGAAATTGCACATTGAATACCAACAGGATAAATGAAATTAAATACATGCTCAGACACATTATAAAATTATAATGAACCTGCAAAGGATAATAATAAGAATATCTTAAAAGTTAACAGAAATAGAGGATAGATTACCTACAGAGGATCCACCATTAGACTGACAGCAAATTTCTCATCAGCAACAAGTGAATGTCAGGAGATAATGAAATTGACAACTTCTAAGTGCTGAGGGGGGAAAAAAGCTGTCAACCCACAATTCTACATGCTATACAACAATTCAGAGGGAAAGGGTTAACACCAGGTCTGTAATTCACTCATTCCCTGCTGGAGATACCTAGGGGAAATGAGTGATTCAGCATACTTCTCAAAAATATGCTACGACCTTGAGCAGACCTCTCTGCAGTATGATAATGGTATTTACCATAGATAGGGAGTCTTTATCTAGAAAATGTTTTTAGCAAGATATACCTGGTGTAACTAGATTGCTTATTGAAAATGAACCTAGATCTTATGGATTAATGGGGCATGGCTTACTGGAGAATGGGGGGTAGTCATCTAGGCATGCCTCTATCTCTGTAATTATCAGAGTATAGAAAGAAGGAGCTCCAAATCCCTAACGGCTTCCTTTGTAAACCATGTTTGTGCAGATATTGCTCAACACTACTCTGTTTATCTGAAACTAAAACACATCCTACAGCAGAGAAAAGAACATTTTTGAAAGTTGCATCTGATATGTCGGCTTTGAGTTCCTACAAGAAATGAACACTTTGCCTGAGTGGTGCTTGCCTGTATTCCTTGAATCACTAATAAAGTTTGGTGCTGGGTAAGATCTATGCTGTGCAGCAGCGTTCTTTGGCAATTCCACCCTTTGGGTAAGCACAACTATTTTTCAAAAGTTCTGACCATGTTTTCAGACATACCTAGGGTAAGAAGTTTGCCACACACAGATCCACTGAAAGAACTAAAAAAATGTACTTTAACAAAAAGAAAAGAAGTCGGAGGGAAGGATGGCATGAAAAAAACACTGGTGAACACAGAAAGTAATATATTTTGGTAACGTTAATTAGCTGTTAAATAAAAAGAAGCTATAATAAAACCAATGTGTGTGTGTGTGTGAGATTAAACAGCAAAATAAAAATTCACAACAGAACAAGGAAGGCTAGGTGTACATGTGGGGATGGGCCTAGAAGTTGTTCAGTGAATACATAAACCATACTAAGTTTCTGGCTTGCTTGGGAAGAGTTTACTGAATATATTTGTAGTTAACTATGAATGTTAAAAAATGTAAGAGAAACCACTAAAAATAATGGAAATGTAGGTATAATGTACCCATTGCCGTTGAGTAGATTCCGACTCATAGCAACCCTATAGGACAGACTAGAACTGCCCCATAGGTTTCCAAGGAGTGCCTGGTGGATTCCAACTGCCAGTCTTTTGGTTAGCAGCCATAGCTCTTAACCACTGCACCATGAGGGACCCAGGTATAATGTATAGTAAAAAAAAAAAAGAAAGAAAGAAAGAAAAGAAAAAAGGAACATTAGCAATTCAATAGAGACCAAGTAAGGAGAAAAAAAGAGTATGTAAAATTTTAAAACACAAAATCCCACACTATATATTCTTTATTGATACATATAAACATGGTTGGGGAAGATAAATAATAAATTCAGGATGTAGGAGGGCAGAGAAGGGGAATAGGACAAAGGGGATTTCAACACTACTACAAAAAGACATCTGAAACAAATAATAGTAAACATTAACATGTGTTAAGCCTGACTGGTGCATATATGAATTTTAGTTTATTATCCTCTGTCCTTTTCTGGATGATAGAATCATTTATGATTTAATCATTTATGATTTAAAAAAATGAAAGTATGTTACTTTCTATAGACGACTAATCAGTATGTCATAAATGTGTTTTGAAATCCACTGAGTGAGAGTCTCTTCCTCAAAGAAGTTAAACAGGAACTTTGAAAAATAGTCCAAATTAGTGTTGTTAAACAAACTTCTGTCACATACAAAGGAAATATCGAGAATTAGTTACATCAATATGAAATTTTTGTGACAAGAGTAGGATATATTTGGAGTTCCGGCAAAATGGCGCTCTAGGCAGAAGCACCACGCCGTCCCTCCACAGCAAAGATCCGAAAAACTAAGCCAAACAGAGAATACAACAATCCTGAAACCCTAAAACATCAAATTAAGAGAAAAAGAACTCAGCCAAGCACCAAATGGAGTGAGAAAACTGACAGAGAACGGAGAGCAAGGAGAGACTCATGCAGAGGTCCCCTACCAGCTAACGCAGCACGGATCCAACATCTTGGACTCCTATCGGAGACCAGCAAACGGGGTACGAGAAAGCAGCCTAACGGAGCTTCCAGTGGGAGACAAAACAACCAGTAATTGGTGATATACGCTTTCCCATCCCCCACCCTTCTTCACCCTGACTCGGCCTCCTCTGCTTCCTGCGGCCACAGTCTCTTGACCGGGAAACAGTGGCTGCTTGGATTCCACACACCCAAACGGGTGGCTGTTTGAGTGCTATTTGTTGGCTGCTGGTGTTGCTTTTTTTATGCTTCTTTTTATTTCTTCCTTGCCTCTCCCCACCTCCCCCTCCTTTAGTTCAAGTACCTCGCTTCGTGCGCCATCTTTGCTTCTTCCTGAGGGGCTGCAGAGCACCGGTAATTTGTGATATATGCTTTCCCACTCTCTACACTTCTTCACCCACACTCGGCCCCCTCTGCTTCCCACGGACACAGTCTCTTGTCCAGAAACACCAGCCCGCACTAGCTGGCTCTCTGAGTGGCATTTGTTGGCTGCTAGTGTTGCCTTTTTTTTCTTCTGCTTCTTTTGACTTCTTTCTTGCCTCTCACCACCTCCCCCTCCTTTCGCTCAAGTACCTGGCTCTGTGCGCCATCTTTGCTTCTTCCTGAGGGGCTGCAGAGCTCCCTTCAAGTGTGGAGCTGCTTCCCGGTTTGGGCTGCGGTGCTGGTCGGATCCCGTGGATTTTGTTCTTTCGTTTGTTTGTTTAGAATTGTTTCTTTGTTTTCTTTTCCTTTTCGTGAGTTGGGAGCCCTTTCTGGCCAGGATGAGCTGCGTGGCAGGGAGATGCCCCTTTGGCTTCCACAGACGTGCAGAAGGATCCCTGAGGGAATTTCTTTTTATGTTGGTTTTGTTTTTTTCTGTTTCTTTGGGGAGGCTTTCTTGTTGCTTTTTTTTTTATTTGTTTTGTTTTCTTTTTCCTCTTTTTCCCTTTTTGTCTTTCTTCATTGCTCAGTATCTTGTCTCTCTAAATCTTCCTTCTCTTTCTGTTCCCTGAATACCTGGCATTGTATACCTCTACGCCTTCTAGCCAGGCTATACTGCAACACCTGAGAGTGACTACCCCAGACCTCATAGCTGCACTGGTGGGATCCCTGGGAACTTTGTGGTTCTTTAATCTTTCTGATTCTTATTTATTTATTCTTTTCTTTTCTTCCTCCTCCCCTTGCTGTTTTTCTCCATTTCACAGTCTCTTATCTCTCCACTCCAACGGCAAGCTCCCCTAGCATCCTTTTTTGTTTGTTTGTATGTTTTTGGCTCCTGTTCCTCTGTCCTCTCTCCCATATCCATCTTAGCTCCACACATAACAATTTCCCCGCTGCATCCTGCCTACCTGCACTGTGTGCTTGACATCACACCACCAAGCAGCATAGGCACGGCCTACTGGATCCTGCCCTGCACTGATTATAGACCAGCTCTGGTGGCTGTAGTAAGTGCCACAAACAACCTGTCCCAGTAACTCCTCTTCAGCTAGACCTACCCTGCCGTACCATATCTGAGTGACTAACCCTGCCAGATGAAGAAGGAGGCGAAAAGTATTGTGCCCACAGACGAGCAAACAACAAAGAACACACAGTCCGCCTGCTCATAGTCAAATTTTTTTTTTAAAAAAGGGACGAAACAAACAAATCTACAATCAATAAATGAGAAAAATAAGTACTGAATGCCCCGAAGACAGCAGACAATAACAAAACATTTACAAAAATAGGACAGGATTGTTCCAGTAGGCATCAAAAATAAAACACCAGATGACTCTCCTCTGGAAGAAAATGCACTAGAACTACCTGATAGGGAATTCAAATCTCTAATACTCAGAATTCTCCAAGAACTGAGGCAAAAAGCTGACAAACATGAGGAAAAAACAGACAAATTCATGGAAAATACGACCAAAAAACTGGAAGAATTCAGGAAAATAATGCAGGAACAAAATGCACAAATAAATTCACAACTAGAAATTATACAAAGACAACAATTAGAAATCCAGAAGATAAACAACAAGATTTCAGAAATGGACGATCTCATAGAAGGGCTGAGAAGCAGATTTGAAACAGTGGAAGATAGGACCAGTGGAATTGAAGACAAACACTTGGATACAACTCTGTTTCAGGAAAACTCAGAAAAAAGAACAAAGAAAAATGAAGAGACCCTGAGAGTTACGTGGGGCATAACCAAAAGCAAAAATCTTCAAGTGATTGGAACTCCAGAACAGGGGGAGAAAACAGAAAACACAGAGAGGATCATTGAGGAACTGCTGACAGAAAACTTCCCCAATATCATGAAAGATGAAAAGTTGGCCATCCAAGCAGCTTAACGAACGCCATATAGAAGAGACCCCAAAATAAAATCACCAAGGCATATTATATTCACACTTGCCAAAACCAAAGACAAACAAAGAATCCTGAGAGCAGCTCGTGAGAAACAAGAAGCCACATACAGAGGAGAAACAATAAGACTAAGCTCAGATTATTCGGCAGAAACCATGCAGGCAAGAAGGCAATGGGATGACATATATAAAATCTTGAAAGAAAAGAATTGCCAGCCAAGAATAATATATCCTGCAAAACTCTTGTTCAAATTTGATGGTGAAATTAGGTCATTTCCAGATAAACAGAAATTAAGGGAATATGTAAAAGTCTAACCAAACTTACAAGAATCATTAAAGTGAGTTTCTTCGATCTGAGGACAAACAGCTTCAGCTCACAAGTAGAACCTAGGACACAGGATCATACCAGCCAGATACCAATCGAGGAAATGAACTCTCGAGGACTATCCAAAACCAAAAGTAATACAACAGGGAATCAGAGCAGTTAATCCGTAAATGACAACAACATCAAAACAATAAAAGAGGGAATAAATGGCATAGGTATAGAACCTTCTAATGGAGAGGAAGGCAAGGCGATACCGAGTAATGGTAGACTGCTTCAAACCTAGAAAGATAAGGGTAAAATTTATGGTAACCACAAAGTAAGTTAACAAACATACTCATTAAAAAAAAAAGGGGAAAAACATAAAGTCTCAGCAAAAACAAAACCTACGAAAACTAAAGAAATGGAAAAAAAAAAAAGAAGTAACTCAGCACAAGAGAGTAAGAAGAACAAACAAAACGTCAGCACCACAAAAAAAAGCACTACAAAATGACAGCAACAAAGCCACATCTATCAATAATTACACTGAATGTAAAGGGACTCAATGCACCCATAAAGAAACAGAGAGTGACAGAATGGATAAGAAAACAGGATCCATCAATATGCTGTCTACAGAAGACACAGCTTAGAAACAAAGATGTGAATTTATTAAAAGTCAAATGTTGGAAACAAATATATCAAGCTAACAACTACCAAAAAAAAAAGCAGGAGTGACAATTCTAATCTCAGATAAAATAGAGTTTAAAATGAAATCTACCGTAAAAGACAAAGAAGGACACTATATAATGATTAAGGGGAGGATCCATCATGAAGACATAACCATAATAAACATCTACGCACCCAATGACAGGGCTCCAAAATACATAAAACAAACTCTAACAACACTGAAAAGAGAAACTGACAGTTCCACAATAATAGTAGCAGACTTCAACACACCACTCTCAGTAAAGGACCGAACAACTAAAAAGAAATTCAGCAAAGATACATAGACCTAAAGGGCACAGTCAGCCAACCTGACCTCATAGACATATATAGAACACTCCATCCAACTGCTGCAAAGTACACAATCCTTTCCAATGCACATGGAATGTTCTCCAGAATAGACCACATCTTAGGCCACAGAGCAATCTTCAACAAGATCCAAAATGTTGAGATAATTCAAAGTATCTTCTCTGACCACAATGCCATCAAGGTAGAAATTAACAATAGAAAGAGCAAGGAAAAAAAATCACCTACATGGAAACTGAATAATACCCTGCTTATACATCAGTGGGTAATAGAAGAAATCAGAGATGGAATCAAAAAATTCCTAGAATCAAATGAGAATGAAAACACATCATACCAAAACCTTTGGGACACAGCAAAGGCAGTCCTCAGAGGACAATGTATAGCAATAGATGCACATATCAAAAAAGAAGAAAGGGGCAAAATCAAAACATTAACTACAGAACTCAAACAAATAGAAAGAGAACAGCAAAAAAAGCCCACAACCACCAGAAGAAAGGAAATAGTAAAGATCAGAGCAGAAATAAATGAAATAGAGAACAGAAAAACAATAGAAAGAATAAACAAAACCAAAAGTTGGTTCTTTGAAAGAATCAACAAAATCGACAAACCACTGGCCAGACTGACAAAAGAAAACAGGAGAGGCCACAAATAACCCATATAAGAAATGAAATGGGGGACATTACAACAGACCCAACCGAAATAAAAAGGATTATAACAATATTATGAAAAACTATACTCCAACAAATTTGAAAACCTAGAGGAAATGGATAAATTTCTAGAAACACACAGCCTACCCAAACTACAAAAAAGTGATGCTGAAAATCTGAACAGACCCATAACAAGAGAAGAGATTGAAAAGGTAATAAAAAAAACTCCCAACCAAAAAAAGCCCTGGCCCAGATGGCTTCACTGTAGAATTCTACAAAACATTTACAGAAGCGCTTGTACCAGTACTACTCAAACTATTTCAGAGCATAGAAGAGGAAGCAACACTTCTATATTTATTCTATGAAGCCAGCATAACACTGATACCAAAAGCAGGCAAAGATGTCACAAAAAAAAGAAAATGACAGACCAATATCTCTCATGAATATAGATGCAAAAATTCTCAACAAAATTCTAGCCAATAGAATTCAGCATCATATCAAACAAATAATACACCACGACCAAGTAGGATTCATACCAGGTATGCAAGGATGGTTCAACATAAGAAAATTAATCAACGTAATCCACCACATAAATAAAAGGAAAGAAAAGAATCACATGATCATCTCAAGTGATGCAGAAAAGGCATTTGACAAAGTCCAACACCCATTCCTGATAAAAACTCTCAATAAAATAGGTATAGAAAGGAAATTTCTCAACATTATAAAGGCCATCTATGCAAAACCAATGTCCAACATCATTCTTAATGGAGAGAGGCTGAAAACAGGAACAAGACAAGGATGCCCTTTATCACCACTCCTATTTAACATTGTGCTGGAAGTTCTAGCTAGAGCAATAATGCAAGAAAAAGAAATCAAGGGCATCCAAACTGGTAATGAAGAAGTTAAACTGCCCCTGTTTTCAGATGATATGATACTATACACAGAAAACCCTAAAGATTCCATGAGAAATCTACTGGAACTAATAGAAAGATTCAGAAGAGTAGTAGGATACAAGATAAACATTCAAAAATCTGTTGGATTCCTATACACCAGTAAGGAGAACGATGAAAAGGAAATCAGGAAAACAATACCATTTTCAGTAGCCCCTAAAAAGATAAAAAACTTAGGAATAAATCTAACCAGTGATGTAAAAGATCTATACAAAGAAAACTACAAAACACTACTGCAAGAAACCCAAAGGGATCTTCATAAATGGAAAAACATACCATGCTCATGGATAGGCAGACTCAAGATTGTGAAAATGACAATTTTACTCAAAGCAATTTACAAATACAATGCAATCATGACCCAAATACCAACAATATTCTTCAAAGAGATGGAAAAACTAATCATTAACTTTATATGGAAAGGGAAGAAGCCCAGAATAAGTAAAGCACTACTGAAGAAGAAGAATGAAGTTGGAGGACTCACACTTCCTGACTTCAGAACCTACTATACAGCTACAGTACTCAAAACAGCCTGGTACTGGTACAATGACAGATACATTGACCAATGGAACAGAATAGAGAACCCAGATGTAAATCCATCCACCTACGGTCACCAGATCTTCGACCAGGGCCCAAAGTCCATCAAATGGGGAAAAGACAGTCTTTTTAACAAATGGTGCTGGCAAAACTGGATATCCATTTGCAAAAAAATGAAACAGGACCCATACCTCACACCGTATACAAAAACTACTTCAAAATGGATCAAAGACTTGAATATAAAGCCTAAAATTATAAAGTTCATAGAAGAAAAAATAAGACCAACACCTCAGGCCTTAATACATGGCATTAACAGGATACAAACCATAACCATTAATGCACAAACCCCAATAGATAAGCTAGATGACTGGGATCTTCTAAAAATCAAACACTTATGCTCTTCAAAAGACTTCACCAAAAGAGTCAAAAGAGAACCTACAGACTGGGAAAAAATTTTTGGACAGTACAAGTCAGACAAAGGTCTAATCTCCATAATCTACAAGAAAATCCAGCAGCTCTACAGCGAAAAGACAAATAATCTTGTTAAAAAATGGGCAAAGGACAGCCCAGTAAAACTAAATGGGACTAACGAGGTACAGGAGTCCGGTGACAAGGGCCAGAAGGCAGAGGGAGAGTAGGAAACCGATGATAAGGAACACAAATTGAATAAGGACACTGTCGATGTATTGTGAGATTGTTGACCACTGCTATAGGGCAACATTTGTAGTCACTATTAAATGGGAGGCTGTTTTGTCCTGTAAGCCTTCATCTTGGGCGAGAATGGCAGCACAATTGGAAGAGCATAGTCAATATCACTTAAATGTGTAAGTAAAAAGTTTTGAAATGGTGTTTAAATAAAATTTAAAAATAAATAAATAAATAAACAAATGAGACTAAAGAGGTACAATAGTCCACTGGCAGGGTCCAGAAGACAGAAGGGGACAGGGAAGCCCCCTGGTGATGGGGAACACAAGGTGGAGTAAGGATATTCTTGATGTGCTGTGAGATTGTTAACCATGGTCATAGGGCAACATGTGTAGAAACTGTTAAATGAAAAACTATTTTGTTCTGTAAGCCTTCATCTTAAGTGAGAATAACAGCATAGCTGGAAGAGCGTAGTCAATGTCACTGAACTGGGAATGTAGAAATTTTTGAAACGGTGTATCTTTGGCCATCTGTAATTTTCATCAAAAAAAAAAAAAAAGGTTGAGAATTTAGAGGCTTAATACGTTGTGGGGTTGTTAACCAATGTCATAGAACAACATGTGTACTACTATTTCATGAGAAACTATTTGCTCTGTAAGCTTTCACCTGAAGTACAATAAAATATATTAAAAAAAAAAAAAAAGGGCAAAGGAAATGAACAGACAATTCCACAAAGAAGACATTCAAATGGCCAACAGACACATGAGGAAACGCTCACGATCACCAGCCATTAGATAAATGCAAACTAAAACCACACTGAGATACCATCTCACCCCGGCATTACTGGCACGAATCAAAAACACTGGAAATAACAAATGTTTGAGGGGCTGCAGGGAGATCGGAACACTTATGCACTGCTGGTGGGAATGCAAAATGATACAACCATTTTGGAAAATGATATGGCACTTCCTCAGAAAGGTAGAAATAGACATACCATTCAACCCAGCAATCCCACTCCTAGGAATATATCCTAGAGAAATGATTCGTCACTCGAATAGACTTATGTATGCCTATGTTCATGGCAGCATTGTTCACAATAGCAAAACGATGGTAACAACCTAGATGCCCATCAACAGATGAATGGATAAACAAACTATGGTACCTACACACAACGGAGTACTATGCAATGAGAAAGAACAACAATGAATCTGTGAAGCACCTCATAACATGGATGAAACTGGAGGACATTATGCTGAGTGAAATAAGTCAATCACAAAAGGACAAATATTGTATGAGACCTCTATTGTAAAAACCCCTGAAAAAGTTCACACACAAAATGTAACAATCTTTGTTGGTTACCAGAGATGGGAGGGGTGGGGGTGGGGGGAAATATTAAACAGATAATAGATAAGTGGTATCTTGGGTGAAGGTTGAGACAGTACACAATACAGGAGAAACAAGCACAACTTGTACTAGGAAAGGTCATGGAATTCCCATAGTCACATCCAAACTCCCTGAGGGAGTGAATTGCTGGGCGGAAGGATGTGGGGACCATAGTCTCCGGGAACATCTAGCTCAATTGGTATGACTCAGCTCATAAAGACATTGCTCTACATTATACCTTGGTGAGTAGTGTCTGGGGTCTTCAAAGCCTGTGAGCGGTCATCTAAGTACTCCACTGGTCTCATCCCTTCGGGAGCAAGGGAGAATGAAGAGAACAGGATACAAAGAAAAGATTAGTCCAAAGGACTAATGGTCCACAGCTACCAAGGCCTCCACCAGACTGAGTCCAGTACAGCTCGATGGTGCCCAGCTACCACCACTGACTGCTCTGACCAGGATCACAACAGAAGGTTCTGGACAGAGCTGGAGAAGGATGTACAACATAATTCTAACTCACAAAAAAAAAGACCAGATTTACTGGCCCAAAGGAGACTGGAGAAACCCCGAGAGTATGGCCCCCAGACACCCTTTTAGCTCAGTGGTGAAGTTACCTCCGAGGTTCACGGTTCAGTCTGGGAGTGGACCACCCCGTAAAACCAAATGAGACTAACGAGGTACAGGAGTCCAGTGACAAGGGCCAGAAAGCAGAAGGGGACAAGGAAGCTGGTGATAGGGAACCCAAGTTTGAGTAAGGATATTGTTGATGTGCTGTGAGATTGTTAACCATTGTCATAGGGCAACATTTGTAGTAACTGTTAAATGAGAAACTGTTTTGTTCTGTAAGCCTTCATCTTAAGTGAGAATAAAGCACAATTCAAAGAGCGTAGTCAATGTCACTGAAGTGTGCATGTAGAAATTTTTGAAATGGTGTATCTTTGGCTATGTGTATTTTCACCAAAAAAAAAAAAAAAGAGGTTGAGAAATTAGAGGGCTGATACGTTGTGGGGTTGTTAACCAATGTTATAAAACAACATGTGTACTTCTGTTTCATGAGACTCTATTTGTTCTGTAAGCCTTCACTTGAAGTACAATAAAAAAAAAAAGAGTAGGATATATTTGATATATTTGTATGCTAATAGTCTGTATCGTGTAATTTTTATTTTCAGATATGAAATGAATGTTCTTAATGATATTTTTCTATGTACACTCTCAAAATTATAGAAGTTAAAACAACAATAACAAAAGCTAAAGCTGAACTCTAGTATGTCTGAGTACAATGTTCGTTTAAAAAATTTAGAAGTAGCATAAGAGATTCCACATTATTTGCTTAAGTCAGAATAAAAAACTCCTAACAGCATCTTTTTTATTATTCTTCATTGGGTTAGGAAAACAAATCCTGGTCTTAATTTAAAATGCAAGATGTTTTCACAGAGCTCAATTAACCATTTATATCCCCCTCTGTTAAAAATTTGATATTAATTTGTTCAATTCACAGTCTAATAATTTAGTAATAATTTAATAATTTAGTATTACATTTATTTCCATAGTGTTTTTGTTTAGAGATTGTAACATCTTCAATTATTCTTTACTTCATTACGTTCAAGTATTTGGACTTGAATTTATAAAACTTCACTTAGAGTTCTATCAGAGTAATATGCTTTTGGTGTTTATAAATTCACCTCTCCTTTGAGAGGAAGATTGTAGTAAGAGGATTTTCTGGTCTTTCCCAATCCTTTTTGAAATACATTTTTTACACCCTTATTTTGTGTCATGTTTTATATAAAAGCAGTCTCTTAGGAATTCTTATATCAACCTGGTCTATTTAGAGAAAATAAAAGTTGCTTGATTGGTTTATAATTGAATGACAGGAAAAAAAAATAGAAGGACATACTGGGGTTGTAAAAGACTGTAGAATCAATTCTTCGTTCACATATTTCTTTTCTACTATTCAATTTTTATTTTTACTAAGTAGGAAAAAAAAAAAAAAAAAAAAAAGACCTTGGAGGTGCAGTGGTTAAAGACCTTGGCTGCTAACCAAAAGGTCAGCAGTTCAAGTCCACCAGCCACTGCTTGTAAACTCTATGGGGCAGTTCTACTCTGTCCTATAGGGTCTCTATGAGTTGGAATCAACTCAGTGGCAACCAGTTTTTTATGTTGTTGTTATTTTTTGTTTTTGTGGCTATTCATAATGGATCAGGTATGTAGTAAATGATTAACTTTGCCTAATGACAGGTCTGGCTTTTGCCCTCTAAGCCTTTGGAATTTCATGTCTGATAAGAACATCTTCGTTTGCCTGGGGCATTGGGTTAGCCAGCCAGCAACACTGTGATTTAGGGTGATAGCTTTGAGCCCCACCAACAATGTTGATTTAGGGTGGTGGTTTTGGAAAACAAGGCATGAGCTGGCCTCCTGAGGGGCTGGAAACTGAGATCAGCCACCATGGGCAGTCAACCGTGCCTATGTGATGGAGTCCCAATAAAGACCCTGGACACCAGGGTTCTGGTGAGCTTCCCTAGCTGGAAATACTCCATTCCTGTTGTCACACATTGATACTGGAAATGATGCTGTCCATGACTCCATGAGGAAAGGACAATGGAAGCTCCATATTTGGAAATTTTTCCAGACTCTGCCATATGTGCTTCTTCCCTTGGCTTATTTTAATATGTATCCTTTACCTGTAATAAGCCATAACTGTGAGTATAACAACTTCCACTGAGTTCTATGAGTCCTTCTAGTAAATTACCAAAACTGAGAGTGATTTTGGGGGCTGTCTGAAGTTGCACCAGGCACAAGAATGATTAATGTATGTTCATGCATGCAATTACAAGCTTATTCTCCCTGCCATGACTTTTCTATAATGGGCAAGAATTATTGAGTATTATTTTGACATGTACGTGGAGAAGGATATTGTTTGTGAATCACTTTTAATTCTAACCAAGGCTAATGGTGAACTTTCCATATATTGAACCTATGCTTAACCTGTCCAGTTTTAAAGTGTTAGAAAAACAAACCAAAACATACAAATAAAACTAGGCAATCTTACTTAATATTGGTAATACGAGATAATCGGCAAATATTTCGAAGGCTGCTTTTACATGTGTTTTAGCTGCAAATTTTGTTGACTTATACGGGAAACCCACCTTTAAGGCAGAAAATTTGGCAGATGCTTTTGTTCTGCAGGTTTCTTGACAACTGTGTATGAAAAGCTATTTTTAGCCTTTCACAGGGGCTGGTCTAAGGCTGAGGTTTGCTTTTGGTGACATCGCGTTAATTGTCTCCCTTGAGGCTGCTACAGCGCTAAAGGCAAGTTAACTTTTCCCGACTCTCGCCTCCTCTGAGTCCATGCCTCTTGCCTTCTAATAGTACTGTTTATGCCTGGAGCATGGCTGGCTGCTACTCTCCCTGCTTTGTTAGGACTTTCTCCCTCACCTTTTACTTAGGCCTATCTTACTTAATTGGAGCCCTGGTGGTACAGTGGTTAAGCACTTGGCTGCTAACCAGAAGGTCAGAGGTTCAAATCCACCAGCCGTCTTGGGAGAAAGATGTGGCAGTCTGCTTCTGTACAGATAATATCCTTGAAGACGCTACGGGGCGTTCTACTCTGTCCTATAGGGTCACTATGAGTCGAAACCGACTTGATGGCAATGGGGTTTGGCTTGGTTGGGGCTGCTGAACAATGGAAGAAAATATCCAGTTACTTTAGTCTACTTAGCTGCAGTTGATGCTAGATGGGTAGGGGGTGGTTTTAAGGAGGAACAGGGTTAGTAGAAGATGAAGGCTTGGCTTCAAACTCCATAGCCCTTCTGCTTGAGGCATTTTGTTACTTTAGGAGATCGTTGGTACTTCGTTTTATTTATTTTTAGTATACATTTTGTCATTTAATCTCAGACATCTTGCAGAGACTGAGGAGATGTCCCATTAGGCAATGATATTTTCACTCTGGGAAATGTAATTTTGATACACATGGTTGAAGAGCAACACTTGTAGACAGCCTAGAGGCATGAGGAATAATAATAACAAAAAAAATTTCAATGATCTTTTTCTGTACTTGTATAACTTTTCAGTGTTTTCCTTTAAGTTTTCTCTCCAAATAAGCCAACGATTGTCTCTGTTGAATTGAGTGTTTTTTTTTTTTTCAATACTTACCTCAAAAGACAAATGAGTGCCTTTGTTATTTGTCCCATTTTACTTTGTTCTCTAGGAACTGACCCTTTCTCATATTGATTTCTTTTGCTATTAAAAGACACAATCACTACGGCAAAACCAAAGTATGTGTGTGTATAGTATAAAAATACTGTGACTGTTCTAAAGAAGATAAAGGCTGAACATGTCATTATCCTGATTAAATGCTTAAAAAAAAAAAAAATAGTAAGAAGAAAGTCTCAAACTCCTTAGCATGACATTTAAAGCAGTTCATGGTCTGGCCTATGGATTCCCTTTTCCAGACTTATTAAAAATTGTCCACAGGTAGATCATTCATGAGTCTACCAACTCTCACCACTGTCATACAAAATAATATTTTTAGTGGTTTATGGGTTTAGCCCTTGAACAGAATTTTGTTGCTGTTGTTACCCTCCCAGTGTCTATCTCCTCCTTTTTTGCCCAGTTATTTGATATTTATTTGGAATGCACTATTCTTCCATTCTCAGTTTGCATAGGATTGATCCCCCACCTGACTTTACATCTGCATATCATATTCCTCTGGACATAGTAATTAGTTAATGAACCAATTTGGGCCATGGAGTAAAAGCAAATTCCAGAATATTGTGGGAACTACTAGCAAAAAATAACTCCCCCCACCCCCACCCTGGATAGTATTGAGTGAGAATGGGTGTATCATTCTGTAAGTCGTGTATCATTTTGCTACTATAGAGAAAGAATTATAGTAGTTGGGTGCTAGTGGAGGGTGTTAGTGATAGCACCCAAGGATGAACCTGATATCATGGAAGGTAAATAGAGAGACAGAGGGGAAAAATAATTTCTCAGCGATACTCTATGAGCAGCTAGATCAATCCTCACCTGAAGCCAGTGCCTCTTGTTCTATCAGTTACACAAACCAATATATTCCTTTCATTAAGCCATTTTACGTTTCTGTCTGACACATAAAAATATAACCAATACAATCCTACAAACCACTGCTTATAACATACAAAATGTGTTACATAGGTATAAAAGTTTATTAATAAAATATTTTCCCATATGAACTAGATAGAAATAGTTATTTTGCTTTACTATTATAAAAATAGCATAGATCAAGGAACCTGGACTGTCTTTATTAATTTTCAAATCTTTTACTTATCCTAGGTGTTGATTAGCTGTGTTGGTCAGTTGAATCTGCTCTAATGATTTTCAGTGAGTTTCTTTAGTGAACTGGATTAGTAGCCTACTGTCTTATTCTTGCCGGCTCCTTTTGTCACCTGATGTATCTCTCTAACTCACTTATATACCACAGCAATACTGTGACATAGGATTGAAAAACCAATCAGAAAATCAGCATCCCACTTTAGTTGTTTGGATGTAATCCAGATAAATTCACTACCTGGTGGAATCAATCAGTAGAAAAAAGTCATTATAAAAATACGTCCCACTTGCTTGTTTTTTCTTCTGGACAGGCTAAATATTTAATAGGAATCCAGGTGTTATTTGTTCATTTTTATTAGGTCTTTCTGACACCCAATCCTACACTGTGGAGGGCAATTAAGGTAAATATACACTTAAGGGAGAAATCTTTGCTTTTGGGAAACAGTTTTCATACTAATCCTGGTCCAATTGAGTTATGACTTAAATATCCCTTGTGTAAAATTTTTATTTATAGGTATTAGATGCACTTTAAACTATTTGAATTCTCCTGTTGGTGACAAAATCAGAGACTGGTTAGTAGAGAATCTTTCTTCCCTGCCAATGTGCAATTAATTTTGCCATTGATTTTGTTATCTACAGTGGTGTTTTGATTATTAAAGTTTCTTCATTTCTCCACAACTGTTTGCATGTAAATAAATAACAACTGCACAATGGTTTAATATGTTTCTGCATATTTAGTAAAGCCCTGTACTTCTTTTATATGGTTTATGTAAATTATAATTAGTTATAAAATTTTAAAGAATGCTCACTTGTAAGCATTTTCAGGCTTTTTATACTGTGGAAATTGGATAATTAGAGCAGCCTGAAGACAATGAAGTTGACAGATGACATTTCAGTCAAACCATATAATTACAGTGTCCACATTTCCCTAACTCCTATTAATAATAATAACGAGATGATAATAATTATAGCCAACATCTACTGAGTGTGTACTATGTGCTAGGCATTGTTCTGAGTTTTTCATATGGAGCAATTCATTTAAGCATCAGAGCAATACTATGACATCGGTAATGTTATTTTCCCTATTTTACAAATGAAG
Organism: Dugong dugon; assembly: GCA_030035585.1. Lineage (NCBI taxonomy): Eukaryota > Metazoa > Chordata > Mammalia > Sirenia > Dugongidae > Dugong > Dugong dugon. Next base: position 101,208,103 of record CM057462.1, read on the forward strand.
AAACTGAGGGCAGGGAGGTTAAGTAACTTGCCTGCGTTTTTAGGACAATGAGTAAATAATCAGTAAAATTGCAAACCCACCTGCCCTTTTCTTCGCTCTTGGTCTCTGTTTTTATCTTGGATAGAGTTTATCACCTTCTAATATACTGTACAATTTACTTATTTGTTATGTTTATTGTTTGTCTTCTCTTATTAGAAGGGGGCACAAATCTGTGTGAGTTTTAGTTAGTGTTGTACCCCAGGCTTGCAATAGTGATGGCACACAGTAGACAGGCGTGCATACTTGATGTGTCAATGAATGAATGAATGAAGTTATAGAACCAGCATTAAAACCTGGGGTGTCTGGCATCAGAGTCACCATTTTTAACCACAAGACTATGCTGCCTCAGAACCCACTGGCAGACAAGTCAAAGTATGCCCTATGGAAAAAAACAAGAAAAGATATTTAAAATAATATTTTATAAATCCTGGCCACATCAGATACTATGCTTAGCATCTTACATATCTAATCTCTAGTTCTCTTAAAGAACTCTGAAAGGTAGAAATAATTATTCCTATTTTAGAATTAAGGAAATAGGGGCTCAGAGAGGTTAAGCAACCCACCTAAAATCATATAACTCGTGAAAATTGGTGCCCGAGTCTGATTTGCTATTTTTACATCCAAAACCTAGGTTCCTTCTATTAAACCCTAATTCCTTTATTTTATATGATACAAATAGCTAAAGCTTATTAAAAGATAAGCATCATTATAAGTGTTCTGCATGCTTTATTTCATGTAATAAATTTAATTTCATAACTCCACAAGGTAGGCATTATTATCAAGCCTTTGCCAGGCAAGGAAACAGAGGTAGCATTTGCCCGAGGTCACACTGTTGGTAAGCAGGAAAGGTTTGTCAGAAATTTGGAGCCTAGGCCTCCGCATGCCTTCCTCTAGAAGCCCACCCAGAGAGAGTGCTCAGTCAGGGCTCATCTACTGACAGGGTGGATGGAAGGAATCAGAAATATATATATATATATATATATATATATCTGCACAAAATTTTGCAAACTCTAATCCTTTCTCTTTACTATAACCATTCTTCTACTTCCTTCACTGGTTTTCCAGGCCCTAAATTATTTGGTTCACTGAAAGCTTTTTCTTGGTTTTGTCTACATACATTCCATGTATGTAGGTGAATAACTTTGTCTCCTCATGTTTTCCCAACAAAAATGGTAAAAATAAACAGCATCTATTAAGTATCAAAATATAAGTTTTGAACTGATTGTTGTTCCTTAGCGCATAGTTTTATATGAATAGTCATTAGATATTTCTGCCAATAAACACTTCAATATCTATTGAAATTATTTACTGTATGTTCCTTTAAAATAAATCACTTTATTGGTAAAATCTGACATGGGACCTTAGGCTTTGATTTTTTGCCCCCTCTCCCTTTTTTTCTTTTAACCATTTATTTGAGAAGTTCTTTTAAAAAGTATGAACTTTTATTTAAATTTCTTGCCTACTTTATTTCAGTCATTTGCCTGGGAAAGAAATGCTTCTTAGTCACTTTGCACGTAAAAGTTACATGGATGCCTTTGGCTTAAAATTTGTTAATTTCCTTTCTGTTCCTCTTTTTTTAATTTTCTCAGCTTTCTTTTATTTTCCTTACCCTCTCTGTGTGTTTATTTTCTGGACATTAGCCTAATCGGAAGATCAGAAGCTCAGATTCTGTAGCGAATCGCAAACCATTGAACTCAGGACTAATGTACCTTCTCATTTCCAGCACTGGGTCTTTTGATATTGATGAAACTGGAAGCAGGAGCAATGAAGATTAAACTTTGCTTATTTTTTTTAAAGCATCGTTAACTCTTCATACTGATACTTCTATACACAAAATAGCCAAAAGACTGGGAAACAAAAATCCACACCATAAATAGCTGCTCATCTTCCTTGTTCCAGAGCAGAACCACATTAATATTAAAGAACTAGTCTTGAAGACAGAAAAAAAAAAAAGGGTATTTGGGGCTGAATTGCTGAGAAACATCTTGCATATACAGAATGCTTTTTTAATATGGGAGGAAGTAAACTGCCACAGCTCAACTTTCTCAACAAAATAGAACAAACTGTTTAATGGTGGAAAAGAGTGGATAAATGTGTTTACCTAATTTACAAAATCTTCTCTGATTAAAAAGTAATTATAATTTTACTTGTCGTGAAAGCAATCGCTATTTTAAACAAACTGTCAGGTTCACTGATATGACTAAGAAATTTTTCTGTTCTATCTTTCCATTTTAATTTGCATTTATTTAGTTTTTTACTAGAATTTTTGACATTAGAGGACTCTGAGGTTGTATATTATAAAATGAAAACATTCCGGTATCTATTATTTTTAAGCTACAAATTGCAAGTCTTTATAAAGTAGACATGGCCAACTGAAGTGACACTCATCAGGATTATCCTGATGACTACCTCACATCTGTATTTCTCTGAGCCCTTGGAAGCATAGTTAATTCATTGGTTCACATATGCATTAATTCAACAAATAATTGACTGCTATCTATATGCCAAGTACTGTAATGGGTGCTGGAGATAAAGTAGTGAGTAAAGCATTACCCTCATAAAATTTACATTCTAGTTGAAGGGGCAGTTAACAACAACAACAACAGCAGAAAAAAAAAAAAAAAAAACCAGAAGAAAAAAATTAGTATAAGTGAGATAAAGAAATAAATCAGGAAAGAGGAATAGAGAGTGGTGCAGTGGGGTGCAATTAGACGGGGTGGTTAGGGTAGGACACAGCGAGAGAGGACATCTGAGCAAAGACTTGAAGAAGTCATGGAGGCCATGTAGGTATCTGGGAGGAAGTGGGCTCCCGGCAGGAGGAGAGCCAGTTAAAGGTCATGAGACATGCCTGTCTACATGTTTTGGAACGAACAGAGGCCAGTCTGGTTAAAGCAGAGTGACTAAAGAAGAGAGAGTTAAGAAACGAAATCAGAGAGATAGTAAGGTGCCATTTAGGAGGTATTTCAATAATCCATGATGGTGTCAGCAATATATCTTAACCTCCACAGATAACTGGACTCCAGTGACGGGTGTGTGTGTGTATGTGTGTGTGTATCTCAAACCTTTAAGGCAGGCATGGCTCACAGGTTTTATATTCAGTGACAACTCACATCCATTGATCCATTGGTCATGGTTGCTAGGTTCCTGTGTTGAGAAAAAAAATCTAAGGCCATGTTCAGGTTCACAGGGTAAGAGTCCCATAATTGTGTGAGACGGTGTGGCAGCATGATGCCAGGTATTTTCTATCTCCGCTCAAAGATAACTGCCAGAAGTGGATTTTAAATAGCTAAGATGTTCTTTTATTTTGGCTTAAAACACATAAGATAAATGAAAGTGCCTAGCGTTTAACAGTAATTTCCACAATAACAAGAATCTAAAAAGGTTTTAAAAATGGCACTTTCACTTAGAATTTCCTTCATCTGGATTTCTATTCCTTAGGAACAAAGAGCAAAAAATGTATAGGTTATTTTCTATTCTCTTTGGGAAATGACTGGTATGTTCTTGGGGAGTTTAAACTTGAAAGCTTCATGGATTTTTTAGGTAAATGGATAAACTATTACCATATTTGTCTTAGTATGACTCTGGAAATTGAGTCTTGACTGAGAATTAGCTTTGGCGATATCAGCTTTTCCATTCTATTTCAGCTTCTCAAATTGGCTTTGTGTACACCAATTTTTATGGTGACAGGAACATTCTTAAAGTGACTCCATTTGGACATATGGATAAAAATACTGGCTGGAGATTACCTTCTAGTACTATTGGAATACTACTCCCTGGTACACATCATTAAATTTTTCATCCCTAGGGACAACTACTTTTATTTATTGCACTGCCTATAACCCTTAAATATATCAGAATTTCCACATACATCTGTATAAAATAAAGCCTTGAACTTATTTTTCCAAAATAGTGATCATTTGCATTTAGCAGGCAGTGCCAATTTATCTTTCTGTATAATGCTGCTACATCTTAAAAAGGCAATATCATAAATGAGATTATCCCTTCAGAAAGCAATCCCAGACTAGAATAAATCAAGATAAGGAAACCTTACAAATGGCCTTTCATATATTGGATATTTCCAGAAAGTGTGTACAACTGAAATATTCTAAGATAACAATTTATTGCTGAATTTTTGAAGTTTTCCTTCTAAAAATATGTTATCAAGCCTCTATCCAACAAAATGAATAATCTCCTATCCTTTTGTAGCTGGGTAAATCAACACAGGATCATAGAAATGGAAGTCTCCCAGTCCAACTCTCTGTCTTTTATAGAGATGGAGAAACTGAGGCCTAGACAGGATGAAGGATATTCCCAATATCACACTGTTAATGAAGAACAAAGGCAAGAACCTACTTCTCCTAACTCTCTAGTAAGAACTCTTTCCATGATACTACATTGATTTGGTCCAAATTTTCCCTTATATTAAACTCTATCTCCAGTTGCCACGAGAAATCGAATAGTACATGGTAAACTTTTAATATTTGACGGCGGATAACTTGGCTATAATATGTTTTGGCTAATGACAGGAGCCCTGGTGGCACGGTGGTTACAAGTGCTTAGCTGCCAACCTAAAGGTCAGGAGTTGGAATCCACCAGCTGCCCCAAGGAAGAAAGATGCGGCAGTCTCCTTCTGTAAAGATTATCCAGCCTTGGAAACCCTCTGGGTCAGTTCTACTCTGCCCTATAGGGTCGCCACGAGTCAGAATTGACTCAGCGACATCGGGTTTGGTTTTTTGGTTAATGGAAATATTCTACAGAGTTTTTTTTTTTTTTTTTTTTTTTTTTAACAGCAGACACAAAAATTACTGATTAAATAGTAGTCCCCAAGATTAAGGTTATTCTAGTGAGATGAGTGACAGGATTCTGACTTTGGTAACTTCATTCTTTGTTTAATCAGTAGGTGATTTTGTGTGGGAGTAGATGGAGGAAAAAAAAAGGTGGAAGTGGGGTGATTCCTCTCTGCCCATATCCTCTACCATATAACTTTTAGGATAAAGGAAAAGAAGGTGTTTAAATAATTCTTCAAGCTTAGGAAGAATATTAAGGGACTGGAAGGGACAGTTTTTCTAATAACCCAGCTGATGCTTCAATTATCTTTAGCACATTCCCCAACAAGGTGACATTCAGGCTCAAACATAGCCTAACAGGCACAAAGCAGGATGGCTTGTCCTTTTTGTCTCTGGAACCCTTTGATAACTAGTTCAGCTTCTGCTGCTGGAAAGTTGATTCTTAATTAAAGATTTTTCTGTGTATCTGTTACATGAGTCACAAAAAGATATTACCATTCTTTTTTTTTTTCTGAACGCAAATCATACAGATATAAATGTGCCTACCAATAAATGTAAAATTATTTAGCACAGTGCCTGGCAATGGTGAAAAGTCAATAAATGGAGTCTATAATAACCCCAATATTTTAAATATTAATTAACAATGCTACTGAGCCTTGGTGGCACAGTGGTTAAGAGCTCAGGCTGCTAAGCAAAAGGTTGGCAGTTCAAATTCACCAGCTGCCCCTTGGAAACCCTATGGGGCAGTTCTACTCTGTCCTATAGGGTCGCTATGAGTCGAAATTGACTCAAATGCAATGGGTTTGGGTTTTTACAGTTCTTATTACCATTGTGTAAAATCTACAGTCTCTAAAATCTTCAGTTATTATTTTCCCCACAGTGCTCCATACAGCAGTCTTGAGACATTGCTCAGGAGGAGGACTATGTTTATGTGATTTTCTAAAACAACAAGGTGATAATATAACAGTTGGAAGGGTCTTTATCAGTTCTACTCCATATAGATACAGAAAAACTAAGAGGAAGAGACAACATACATAGAAGTTTCTTGTACCTCTTAAGTTGTTTGAAAATGATAGAACATGCATCCTAAAAACAATCAGACTTTCCTCTAGAAGACCACACCACATTTTTAGGAAGTAATCCCTAGCGATCATTGTGAAAGCCCAACAGAGCAAAATCAGGAATGTTCTTTCTGTAATAGTCCTACATACTAACGCTTTGTCTAATGCCACAATAACATCCGAAGAGTCACACTTGTCTGTCCACTGAGGGCCTGCTTTCCTTTTTTCCTCACTGCTGTCTCCCAGGCAGATGATTGCAGTATAGTATCTGTAATTACTCACGAGCTCTCTCCTGATGTGCACTTTGTGCTGTGAACCCTTTGAAGTTGTAGCCTCTATGATTATTTTGGCCCCAGAGTTTCATGCGTTTTACACTTTGTTATTCTAAATTCCATGAGTCACTTATTCACTCATAATCTAGGTCTTTCAAATTCCTTTGAGTTTGTACAATCTGTTCCACACAATTTGCCCCCCATTTTTGTAACATTAGCCAAATAGACTAATATGAAAGCTGCCCAGAGTGGTTCAAATGAAAACAATGAGGTAACTGATGAGTAAATGATGCTGATTTATGAATGACCGAGTTTTACTCAGAAACTTTGCTTAAGGAATATGTAGTTTGCTATGCTGCCTATACATCCTAACATGCATTCAAAAACTTTTTTTTTTTTTTTTTTTTGGTAAAATTGAGCAAAAGTTTCCTCTCTGTTAGCAAAAAAAGTACCTTTCCTTGAAATGTATGAATTCATATTTGCCTATTAATTTCCTATATAATGCAATAAATTTACAGCATCTAATCCTAAATTATTTCTTTTTGAAATACATATTTTACAAAATCATGTTAATGATGTGGTAGATTAAACAGATTAGCTTGCTTGGCATTTCTTCTAATTTCTTCGTGACATGTTTACTTCCACTGCAGTGGCTGGAAAGCTGAAAATGACATCCTGCGACTCCTTTGGAGTTGGGTTTTCACACGTGATTTATGTTCCACAAATTAGATGTATATGCTCAAGACTTGAATCCAGACCTTAGCTTAATGAATCGGGAGGCAGTGATATGCGGGACCCTTTTGATAATAGAATCTTACAGGAATGGTGTGGTTCTGGTATTCACAGTGCTAGTTATGGCTTGTTTTTTCCCATAGGCATAGTTGTTGCGATGGTGACTTAGTTACCAATTGCTGCATAACAGAAATACCACAAGTGGATGACTTTAAAAAACGGAAGTTTATTTTCTCACTGTTCAGGAGGCTAAAAGTCTGAATTCCGGGTGTGGCTCTAGGGGATGGTCCTTCCTTGTATATTTTAGCTTCTAGTAGCTGCCAGAAATCCTTGGTGTTCCTGTGCTTCTCTCTACTTCCATTGTCCGTGTTCCTCTTCGTCTTGTGTATGTGTGTCTGTATCTATTCTGGTCAATTTGTATCTCAGGAGTGATTAGGTTTAGGACCCACCCTACTCAGATATGATCACATTAACATAACAAAAGAAAAGTCCCTATTTCCAAACAGGGTCATATTTACAGGTACAGTGGTTAGGATTTCACCACATATTTTGGGGGGTGGGGGCACAATTCGATCCATAATAGATGAACTTCATGAATTCCCTGGCTTCTCTATGATGGCCAAGGTAATAGTTTCCTAAGTGGGAGGGTATTCAATGTTATTCTAGTAGTCAATCCTAGAGGCCTGCCAACAACCTGTCATTGCAGCCCTCTCAATAATTTTGTCAGCCCTAATTTCCTGTAAAAAGTTACTTTCTGCTTATGAGAACTAGAGTGGTTATTGTTTTCTGCAACTGAACTCACTGATACAGCATTTGTTTCTAGAAGTCTGAGGTACTGAAATAGGCTTTGAGACAATAATTTTTTTTAATTCTCTCCAAAGTTACCAATCCATTTATCAGAGTCTATTCTTTCCCAAATACTGCTGTAAATTTCTACCTACACTGTCATACAGTAACTCACAGAATCAGGTTCTTCATCTAATTTTCACTAAATTAACCAAGTGTCTATAAGAGATAAGACTCTGAGCCAATTTCTAGGATAGTCATAAGATTTGTTTTCCATGCCTAGAGCTCAGAATTTAAAGCTCTGAGCAGGTCACTTTCTTTCCTGATATCCAGTGCAGCTATGAAGAGCCAGCCCAGTTCACAGTCCTTGTGTTCCTCCGACCACTCACTCAATGGCAACTGCACTCAGTGGCAGCTCCACTTTATCTGTCAAAGTCATATATTCAGTAGTGATCACATATGGAAATGTAAGTAACTTTTGCCACTGTGTACCATGAACTACTTACATCCAACTTTCTATTTTAAACAGATTCTCCTAGACTTTACACACAAACTATTCAGATAGCCCATCCCACATTCTTATCTTTGAGTGTCTGTTTCCTGCAACCTCTTATGCAACCACAAATATTATATCATTCAAGATTCAATAAAATTAGAGATTACCCTTCCCATAAAGATGGCATGGTATAATAAAAAGACTACAAAATTTGTAAACAAATGGATCTAGACTTGAAAACCTGACTTTATTTACTATTGATATGACTTTGAATATGGGCATTGCATGTAGTCTTGGTGGGAATATTAAAGACAAACATGTTCCACAATATAAGCCAAAGGAAACAAGTACCTTTTTCCCTGTCTCAGGCCACACAGGGGACAGGAACAATGACCTAAATTCAGTGAATTGTGAGCTCTTTCCTGAAACTCTAAATCTTATAGGCAGATTGGAGGTTACTCATTAAAGAGATTAATGCAGTAACAGTGGAGTTCTGCCCAGACAGTTCTATGCTGAGTTTCCAGTTTTCTAATTCTTCGTCCTCCAGAGTTCCCTTAGCCCCTGTCCATTCTCAGACCTGGTTCTTCAGGCTCTTGTTAATGTGTTAACTCCTTATGTATTTTTCCAGTAAGTTCCTTTTTATTTAAGTTTTACAGAGTTCGTTTCTGTTATTTTCCACAAAAAACATTTTTTGATGGAATATTATATTTCCTACCCTATTAAATAGAAAACTGAGCCACAGAAAGGTTGTATTACTAATCCAAGGTCACCTAGCTAGTATGTAGTAGAGCCATGATTAAAAACCAGGTCTTCCACACGGTAAAAGCTGTCATTCTGTTTAAACAGAGCTGTCTCACTAAACCCAAGTTTGTCTAACTGGCCTGTTTCCCTGGAGCATACCCAGGAAGCTCCCATTCAAGCCAATCTGAGTTACTTTAAAATAGAAAAGGCAGAAAACAAAAGCCCAAACAGTTGTAAAGGAGGAGGATTTGCTATACTGTTCTCAATTCATAACATCTTGGCACCAAAGCAAGATAAAGTTGAAATGATTGCACTTGCTGGAGGAAAAAAAAAAAAAAAAATCATGCCTCTAAAGTAAAGCAATAACCTACGTTAAACTATGAATTCAATTGAATTTCATTATCACTTATTATTGTATAGTCATGTGTCGCTTAACGTCCAGATACTGTCTGTGAAATAGGATGTTATATGATTTGGATGTTGTGTAAACACTAGCCTGATCCTGCTTTTCTTTTAAGCATCTTGAACAAGCTTTGTGCCTTAGCAGTGATCATCAACGTTCTGAGAGGGATTCGCCTTTGTGTTTGGTCCTCAATCCACCTCATTAGCAATTTCTCCATATCTGATATAGGTCCCTCTCACATTTTTATTAGCCTTATAGCTTTCAGTGGAGCTGATTCTTTAACAGCTTGGAGAATTTTTCCTTTGCTTTTGAGGATTGTTGTGATTGTCGAGTGTGACACGCCTAAATCGTGAGCAATAGCATTAACTGATTTTCCATCTTTGTGTTGTTTAATAACCTTTTATTTCACTTCTAAATCGATACTTCTCTCTTGCCACTTGCTGCTGCTGTCACTAGCACTAGTTTTGCAGCGTTTGGGTAATATTTTCAAAAGAAAATTACACAGAGAGATAATGCTACAACACTCAAGAGATGCACAATACAAGGGATTTGATGCTGTTGCCTACAAGTCAAAGTATACACTGTTATAAGGTAAACTTTTTTGATAGAAAGTTCAGTACAGTACATACATAAGCCAGTAACATAGGCATTTATTATGACTATCAAGACAGTATTATAGGTTATATACGTACTGTACCATTATATGCCTGGCAGCGCAGTCACTTTGTATACAAGAGACATGACATACACCTGTTGAATGAGTGAAGCGGTTGTGTTCTCTACATTCCATTCTTCAATCTGGATTTCTGAACTCCGCTATAAACTTATGGGACCATGGACATATATGAGGCTGGACTTTGCCTGAACGGACGTTATGTGGAGTATGACTGTATATAACTCGCTTAAAATTTAATTGTATGACCCATTATTTGAATAGATGCATGCTATATATTTGTTTTGCTCATCTAGTGCCACCACAACAGAAACACCACAAGTGGATGACCTCAACAAAGAGAAATCCATTCTCTCACAATCCAGTAGGCCACAAGTCCAAACCCAGGGCATCAGCCCTAGAGGAAGGCTCTCCTCCTCCATTGGCTTTAGAGGAAAGTCCCCGTCAAGTCTTCCCCTGGTCTGGGAGCATCTCAGGGCAGGAAACTCAGGTCCAAATGATGGTCTCTGCTCCCGGCACTGCTTTCTTGGCGGTATGAGGTCCTCAACTCTCTGCTTGCTTCCCTTTCCTTTTATCTCTTGAGAGATAAAAGGTGGTGCAGGCCACACCCCAGGGAAACTCTTTATGCATTGCATCAGGGATGTGACCTGAGTAAGGGTAATGTTACAATCCAAGCCTAATCCTCTTTAATGTAAAATTACCATCACAAAATGGAGGACAACCAAACAATACTGGGAATCATGGCCTAACCAAATTGATACACACATTTTCTGGGGGACATAATTCAATCCATGACAATATTGTTCTTTACTTTGCATTATAAAATAATCTTGGATTTGTCAGTGTAATGTCCAGAGTAGACACTTGTTAATTCCTTGTTCTTAAATAAGGAAGTATTATTTTCTAAATTATTCTTTTGTAAGACAGTGTTCTTCTTGTTTATACCAAGATTGTATAAAATCCAGCCAAAGGTAACAATAATTATATTTGTTTAAATTTTGAAACAAATATTTGGACCTAGTATATGACTCAGCTCTGTGGCAATGGGTTTTATACATTTGATAAGGAGCCCTGGTGTCACAAAGTTTAAGTGGTTGGCTGCTAGCCAAAAGGTTGACGGTTTGAACCCACCAGCAGCTCCACAGGAGAAAAGACCTGGCGACCTGCTCCCATGAAGACTGCAGCCTAGGAAACCATATGGGGCTGTTCTACTCTGCCCTATACAGTCTCTGTGAGTCAGAATCAACTTGATAGCACATGACAACAACGTACATTTGATACCCACCTAACTGAAATAAGTAAATATGAAATGTCATTATTCTGATCTAAAGAGTACTTATGACAATAGAATACAATGTGTATGGCCAATGACATTCTTAAAAAACAAACCAAAAAAAAAAAAGTAAGATATACAATGTGACCTAAGTGAATATCGTTCCTCAAACTTTTCATTGATTAGTTTTATCGCCTAAAACAACATTCACAGATACATAATGCATCAGATATGTTCTTCCTTAATGGCAGAGTCCAGTGATTTACAGGGTGCATCTCCATTAGTCTAAATCATTCTTGGTAATGCCATTCATTCCCCTTGCCTGCGATTGGTTTACGAAGAGGTGAGTGACCCAATCTTGGCAATAATTGAGTCACATCTTGGCAATAAGATGTAAAGGAAAGACTGCTGGTTGAGGTATTCTTGGGAATATTTCCTCACTGAATAAAAAATAGCTCATTTTATTCCACTGGACATTAATGTGCCTGTATGGAGAGCTTGGAACTGCAACAGTCAACTTGGCATTTTTAAGGGCTGAAATAATGCCAAGAACTGGCTCCTTGAGTAACTGAATTAACCAACTCTGGAAATGATTTCTTGTTATGTGATATAACATGTGTCCTTATTATGTAAACAACTTTGACTTGGATTTTTCTGTTATGTGCAGCCCAAAGCATCTTAACTGATATATATGTATGTCAAGTATTTCACAGAAGATCTTAGCACAATGACTGGCACAAAGTGAGTGTTCAAATAGTATTTATTAAATAAATAATGAAAGTAAGCAGAGTGATGATTATCTGTGACTTACAATCTTTGAGGAAACATCGAGGAACTCATATTTATTTGTGCTGAAGATGAAAACAATGGAGGGTGACTACAAGTAAATATGGATATAATGTAAGTGGTATAATGAGGGAGAAGGCAGGAAAAGGCACATTTTGGAACCTCTAGTGACCACTTCAGGGCTTGATCCTTTTTTCTTGAAGTGAAAACAGTAACTCACAGTAGAGTGTTTTTTTTTCACCCTTCATCCTAGAATGAATGTCAATCAGCCCTCCCATGGCAAAGGCTAGCCCTCTCCACATGTCTAGCTCATAGGCACCACACTGGCAAACATTCTCTCATTCCCCAAAGAACTATAGTTTCAAGATGAACAAATAGGACACCCATCAAATGTGTAAAATTTAAAACAAAAGAGAAGAACGTGCTTATTGGCTTTTCCTTCTATCAGTATCTCAGGAGAGAGAAATTTGTCTTTTGAAGGCTCATTTAATGGAGCAAGAAGAAAATCCAAACTAAAATGCAAGGAAGGATCTTAGACGAGGGAGAATGTGTCACAGAGAGGGTACCTCTGTAAGTGTCCCTTTGGCATAGGATAGATTTTCTTTACAATTTCAAGTTCTAAACCACTTACAATAGTGTTCGCATCTTGAGCTTGCTTCTAATCAAAAAGTCGACAGTTTGAATCCACCAGCTGCTCCCTGGAAACCCTATGGGGCAGTTCTACTCTGCCCTATAGGGTCGCTATGAATTAGAATCGACTCAACAGCAATGAGTTTAGTTTTTTGGGTGTTGGTTTAGTACCTCTTGAGAGTCATCAATCAAACTTTAATCAAAAAAATATAATTTTTCCATTCTCATTATTGAGAACTCTTAGTTAGCCAGGCCCTTGATCTTTAAGTTCTTACCTTCAAGTATTCACAATATGACATGACCCTGGTCCTTCTCCCATTTCTTCTACTTCCATGGCTCCTGGTTCTGCTCTAGTTCCCTTTCTTTTTCAAGAAGTCAAGATCTCCCTGCTATTTTTTCCCCCTCTACATTATCTTAGGAGCCCTGGTGTTGCAGTGGTTAAGAGCTTGGCTGCTAACCAAAAAGCTGGCAGTTCAAATCCACTAGTTGCTCCTTGGATACCCTACGGGGCAGTTCTACTCTGTCCTATAGGGTCACTATGAATTGGAATTGAACCAACGGCAATGGGTTTTTAGACATTATCTTGGAGTTTTATATTTACGGATTTCTCTCAGATTTTCATTTCTAACTATTTAACCCCAAAATATTGATCAAATATGTGCAAGCTACAAAACTGTTTTGGTAAAATAAAAGGATGCATAAAACTTTGGCCTTGCTCTCAAGGGTCTCAGAATCAGGTTTGTGAGCCAGAGACTTAAATAGTTTTAAGGTAAGTCATACTGTGAAAAGTGCCATCACGAAGATCTTTAAGCAATGATAATAGAAGTATCTTGCCTCTCACTGGAGTCTAAGTGTAAACTGTCTCCTGCCTACTGTCTATTGGGTTTCTCCCTTTATCCCAATCTCGCTATGCTGAAGATAGAATTCACCATCTTTCCTCTAAAAATTGTTCTCCATTGTGCTGACTCTGTTTCTACTAGCAGTTTCACAGTTAGCCTAGTCACTCATGCTTAAAAGATGTGTATTCTCTGCATTTTCCTCAGATTCATACTCTCCATCTAGTTATTCACCAACTTCTGTTCGTTTTTCTTTTGAAATGTCTCTTTTATCCTTCTGTTGTATGGTCATTACCACCACCCTAGTCCAAAATTGGATCACTTTACACTTATATCCCTGCAATTTCCCAGCAGATGCCTATGCATCCAGGCCCTTCCTCACCTAAATCATCCTGTGTACCACGGAAATCTAAAATAAGAAGAGACATTGCCTTCCAATGCAAAAATCTCTACAGATCAACTTTGAAATGCAGGTGAATAGCCGACCACTACTTATTGATGGAAAGCACAATTTCTCAAAAACTTCCTTGTATCATTTAATTTTATATCATTTATAGATTATCTTAATTGATAGAAAATTTCCCTTGTATTGATAAATCCATACCTTTTTGCTCTTGTATTTTTCCCTCCACTGAATCCTAGTTTTGCTTTCTGAAATTTGAAAGTCTATCAAGCCTTGAAAGAAAGCTATTTTGTCTCTTTAAGTTCTATTTAAAACAAAACAAAACAAAATTGGCGAAACATACAGTTTCCTTAGTTGTGCCTGATATAATATTTAGGTCTCACTGTTTTAATTGTCCCTCCGTTGCTACAGTTGCCGGCATTATTTAAAATGTGGTATCCTGAAATAAAGAGAATACTTCAGAATTTCTTCTCATAGTAGTTTTATCATTTTAATCACTCCCCAATTCCAAGAATCCTAAATAATTCCAGTTTTTATTGCTCCAAAGCAAAGCACCTCTGCCTGAGCTCTACCTGACTTGCAGGGCCCTCAAGAATCTAGGTGCTTTGTTAGAACTCAACTTATTTATCTCACCTTCCTAAAGAACATCCTGTTTAGCTGGGCTGAAATCCTAATTGTAGCTTTCGCTTTCGTTCATTGTTCATTCACTCACACTTCCAAGCCTTTCCTTTTGTTTATCTTTTAGTCTAAAATGACTTATCTCCTCTCTACCTATCTTTATCTCTTCTTTCCTTTAAAACTCAATTCCAGATCCACTTCCTTCTTGAAGTGTCTTCTAAATGCTATATATATTCCTCACTGATGCTCCTTCCTCTGTATATCTATAGTGTTTATTTTGAGTGTCAAAAAATTTGTCACTTACGTAGATAATTGGAGGTTGGTTATTAAGCAGACATTAGGAGAAGTGTCAGCAAAGGTTTGGATTTTGGTAACCATAGAAATTTAGTAATCTGGTAACTTCTGAGAATAGAAGGAAGTAAAAACAGAGTAGTAAAGAATATCTAAATAAAATGCTGTGATCAAAGTAGAAGAAACAGAAGATAGTAGTGATCCTGGCAAGAAGACATAAAGCATTTTCCAAAGGAATCATTGCATTAAGGAAACAGTTCAACAGTTCTATCAACATTTACTGAGCACACACTAGACACTGAAAATGTACCACCAACTTTTCAGGGATGAATAATGGATAAAATTATCTTATAATCGCTACAACTTTTTTTTTTTTTATAGAGAATTATTCCATAAGCTTCAGGTTTGAGAAATATATCTGTTTGTCTTTCTCACATCTTACAATTTTCGCTGAGTAAGACTATGTATTCACTGACTGTGACTGGTAGTTTACATCTTAATTATGACTTTTTCCTATTTCCCTTTTATATGAAAGATTCCAGTGGTCAGCGTGGAACTCCTGCCTAGTTTAACAGAGAAGGAAAATTATAAGTAATGTGAGCTATACCCTAATAGAGAAAACAGAAAGAACAGTTATGAGTAGCAATAGGAATATAAGTAGGGTAATATGGAAACCCAAGCCCAAGACCATTGCAGTCAAGTTGATTCCGACTCATAGCAACCCTGTAGAACAGAGTAGAACTGCCCCATAGGGTTTCCAAGGAGCAGCTGGTGGATCCAAACTGTTGGCTTTTTGGTTAGCAGCTGAGCTCTTAACCACTGTGCCACTAGGACTCAAATATGGAAACAGGGCATAAGAAACCAGGAGGAATAGCATAATTAAAGGGCCAGAGTGGGCTAACATTGGCATTGGCTAACTAGTTTGGGAAAGATACTCATGGAAACTTAGAAAAATCTTGAAATTAGAAATGGTGATGGACTGATTCTTGGCTAGAGAAAAGCAGCAAGTGGTGGATGGGGGGAATGTAGGAGTGATATGGGAACAACAAAGGTGCCCACTGGCCAGAAGTTCAATATCCTTTGCTCATATAAGTCATCTTGCTTTCCTGCTTGTATTTTTACTTCTCTGAGAACTATAAAGGGCCAGCATTCATGCTTCCTTGGGCTTAGATTATGATAGACTGCATTCTTTTTTTTTATCCCAAGATAATGCTTTCCAGAAAGAAAAACATCTCAAATAGGCATCCTGGAGGGCCCTGAAGGACTCTAAATTGGGACAATTCTATACAAACAGAATGTTTGATTATCTGCTTATTCTGTTCAAATAACATTACAGATCCTGGCTGAGCTAAGGAGATGTGCAGTAGATCAGTAACAAGGCAAGAATTCATTATCTACCTGCTAGAGTTCTATGATAACCTATCACCTGAATCCCTACTTTATAAGCAGTCTCTACATTCCAGTAAGTCTCGTCATAACTAGTTAAACCACCTGCAACTTTGCTAACATCCAACTCAATACTGGAAAATTGATCAATCAAAATAGTGCATTAGGTTTTGATGTATTCAATCTGGTGGCTGTTAGAAACACTAGCTTTTAAGAATCAGATCAGCAAAGGGTAGTACATCCAGTTTCCATAATGCTCCCTGACTCTAACACACTAGACAGGATTGGGGAGAAAGCTCATTAATATTGCAATTTCCAGTAAAAGATGCATCTTTAGTTGAAATAATAATACTAGAACTTTACAGATCGGGCTGCTAAGTGCTGATCAATAGACACATGATATTTCTATTCCTGTTCTTATGCAAAGAAAAACTACCCTGTCTGAAGGAGATGCATTTACTCAGCAAGCAATGTATAATATCCTTATGATTCCCTGTGTTCAAACAGTTTTTTAAAATAATACCATGTGTGTATATGTATTATAAGCAAATATGGAAACATCAGAGTTCACCCTGTGAGTTGCTTGAAATATGAACTTCCCTTTTGAAAAGAAATATTTACTGTTATTCCATAGTTCTTTTTTTAATTTTTCAAATGCGCATTTCCCAAGACATTTTAAGAACATTTTTGAAACTCAGGGTCATCTATGTCTTTTATGAGATAAGATGAATAAATTACTTTCAAGATAGTTATTCCCCAGTGTAGAATTGGTTTGTTGTTTCTCTAAATTGTGGTTGTTTTATAATTCATGTTCTTTTTCCCATATACATAATCCCTAGTTTCTAAAAAGATAAGTAGAAAAAATGAAGAAAAATATATAATTGTAAAATAAGCATATATAAACATGTGTAGCATATGGAAAGATGAAGATATAGATAGAGATCAAACAGAATTATCTCCACTAAAATCTAACACTAATGTTTTCTATGATTAGAACTACCTTTCCCATTTGTTAATATTTCAGTCAGAGGAGAATGCTAAATTATATTCTTGGAAGTCATCTTCTACTTGTTCTCATTACAGAAACAAATGTATGCTGAATTAAAACTTAGGAGCTAATAGCCCTCATGGCTCCTGGTACAGTTCTAAAATCTCAACGAGTCATTAATACTGGTGAACTGGAGATTGTTTTCTGTAAGGTTATAAATAGAAAGACATTGACTCCTCGAATAGCTGAGAGGTAGTGGTTGTCTAGTGGCCCTTTTACTTGGGATGGTTTAGCCATTCTTATCTACATGTGCTTCACTATTTAGTACTGAGAGGAAGTTTATAGTATTCAAAATCTCAACATTGTAAAACATGCCTTTATCTTTCTCAAACATTTCCTTCTGGTTTAGGAATTATCCTTCATTAAGATAGTGTGATGGACTAGTTGACTTCCCAAGGTCTATTTATCTACGAAGTAAAAATTAATATCCTTTTATCAGACTAAGCTGGTATCCAATTATCAGTAGAACAGATGTTGTGCTTTTCTGCTGGGTATAAAGAAAAGGAATGTACATATCATGCTTCAAGAGATGTACTAGTATAAGTAGGACATTCTCACTCTGCCTTACTGCTACCCTGAAGGTAAATTGCTAGAGTTTGCAGCACTTCCTCCTGCAGTCTCTCCAAATATGAGAAATGAAAAGCCCAGCTATGAAAGGTCCAGGCTTGGCTTTCTGCATCAGTAAATTATGGGAATGTAACTCATACAGCTGCTATGGGTACCTGCTGTCTGCCAGATCCCCTTGTTTCCGTTTCTTCTGCCCACTGGGTATAGCCAGTCATTTCCAAAAGCTGATTTGCAGTTGATTATACAATCTGCCAAGCCCAATCAATGTGCATACTCATGACCACTCATAAGGTCATTTGCCTTAATCATAGGAGACCTCTAGGTCATTACTCTATCATAGGGAACATAATCAATGGAGATAGTTGTGGGTGTGCCCACTACTTTGCTGCCTGCCAGGTCTCTTGGCTTCTACCATTTTCATTTCTCAGATACAGCCAGTTCTATCCAAGGTCGCTTCAAAGGCAAAAGCATTCCCTACCAGTGAGAAGCTCTCTGCTGACTACTGACTCCTGCTGCAGCAAGATAAATACAGAGACCTCGAGGATATGCAGGATTCAAGTTTGCTTTCTTTTTAATTCAGTAATGTTAGTTTTCAGCAAGAGTTTGTTCTTCTCTACATAGTGAAATTTACTTTCCCTAGGTGTCTAACAGAATGTCTTCCAAAAACTAGTCCCTTTGCTGGGTGGAGGGCCGTGGGGACCATGGTCGCGGGGAACATCTAGCTCAACTGGCGTAACACAGTTTATAAAGACAATGTTCTACATTCTACCTTGGTGAGTAGTGTCTGGGGTCCTAAAAGCCTGTGAGCAGCCATCTAAGATACTCCACTGGTCTCATCCCTTCGGGAGCAAGGGAGAATGAAGAGAACAGGATACAAGGAAAAGATTAGTCCAAAGGACTAATGGTCCACAGCTACCAAGGCCTCCACCAGACTGAGTCCAGTACAGCTCGATGGTGCCCAGCTACCGCCACTGACTGCTCTGACCAGGATCACAACAGAAGGTTCTGGACAGAGCTGGAGAAGGATGTAGAACATAATTCTAACTCACAAAAAAAAAAAAAAGACCAGATTTACTGGCCCAAAGGAGACTGGAGAAACCCCGAGAGTATGGCCCCCAGACACCCTTTTAGCTCAGTGGTGAAGTTATCTACAAGGTTCACCGTTCGGCCTGGGAGTGGACAGCCCCATAAAACCAAATGGGACTAATGAGGTACAGTAGTGCAGTGATAAGGGCCAGAAGGCAGAAGGGGACAAGGAAGCTGGTTATAGGGAACCCGAGGTTGAATAAGGATATTGTTGATGTGTTGTGAGATTGTTAACCATTGTCATAGGGCAACATTTGTAGTAACTGTTAAATGAGAAACTATTTTGTTCAGTAAGCCTTCATCTTAAGTGAGACTAGCAGCACAATTGGAAAAGCGTAGTCAACGTCACTGAACTGTACATGTAGAAATTTTTGAAATGGTGTTATCTTTGGCTCTGTGTATTTTCACCAAAAAATAGGTTGAGAAGTTAGAGGGTTGACATGTTGTGGGGTTGTTAACCAATGTCATAAAACAATATGTGTAGTACTGTTTCATGAGAAACTATTTGTTCTGTACGCCTTCACCTGAAGTACAATTAAAAAAAAACAAAAACACTAGCCCCTTTGTTGGGATTTATTGGGTTTATAATACCTCTCCATATATACAAGCTATTGTTTGCACTTTTATTTTCAGAAATTTCTTTTTAAAATTGGACTAGATCAACGTATTTCAACATATGCTCAGGAATTGTGACTTAAAAACCTTGTAAGTGTATAACCACCTATTACAGAGAAGGCAAAGCTATACAAGTGTGTTGACATTCTCTTCCCTTACTTCACACACACACATACACACATATTTGTTTGTTTGTTTATTGAGTGTCTACTATATGCTGTGCACTGTTATCAGCATTCAGGATGAAGCAGAGAACAAAGAAGAAAATGTTCCGGCCTTATCGTGCTTATATTCTAGCAGGGAGAGAAACATTAGTAGCTTTAGCACAGCATCATTTCTTCCTCAGCCTTGACACAGCCATGGACTCCTTCTCAGCCTTTGCTCCAGATAGCCACAGCCAATCCATAAAAGTAGGCATGTAGAATGAGATCTATTTGCCATCCCAGATCTAGTGCAATCTATCAGTGGTAGAGAAATATTTCACCCACAAAACAAAGTGTGCACCATATTGTATTCAAACTACTCAATCAAAATATTTAAGCCATAATAAATACCAGATCAATGGATGATCCATTAACTATTTAATCCACACCTCTTCTCAGTCCTGAGTCTTATTGAACTGCCAGTCATAGCATTCACAAATAGTGTGATTCTGTTTATCGAATTAAATGTCTGTGTTAAAAACACATCTAAAAAAGCTTACTTGTTAACAGATTGTTAACATGGTGATTTTTATTAACCAAATAAATATAATATCAAAGGAATCAGTTGTACAGTCTCTTCATTATTCTTCTGTATATTGAAATATTTTAAGAAAATTTATCTGTAGTTAAATTATGTTTAATTTACCACATCATAAGTTGCTATGACTACAATTGTTTTGTATATATTATAGAGCCCTGCCAAAGACTTCTTTGTTTAAGTGAGTTTTAGCCCCAGCTATCATGGTCAGGTCAGGCTGGGAATGAGGGAAGCCATATATGGTCAAACTGATGGCCTATAGTATTAATTTAAACAAACCAATGACAATAATTGCTCTTCTCATAGTCTGAACTGTCCAGTGGGACCCAAGTTTTTATTTTTTTAATCAAATCTCTAAAGTGAAAACTTCTAAAATTTTGACGAGGATAAGCTCTTGATTTGGAATTGGTTAATTCTTCATATCTGTTACATAAAGAGTACCTATATTCTTTGCTTGTGTAAACCTTTTTGAACTTACAAAGATCAGATGAAGCTCAACTATGTCCTCCAAGCTTACCCTTATCATTTCAGCCCATGTGATGATATCCTTCCCTGTGATCCATCAGGACTTAATTTATGCAACAATAATAGTACATTTCAATATGCTAATTTGGAATATCAGTCGCTGGATAGTGCAAATGTTTAAGCACTGGACTATTAATCTAAAAGTCAGCAGTTCAAACCCATCCAGAGGCACCTTGGAAATAAGGCCTGGTGATCTGCTTCCAGAAGGTCACAGCCTTGAAAACCCTGTGCAGCAGTTCTACTGTGCAGGCATAGGATCACCATGAATTGGAATAGACTTGATGACAACTAACAACAACAATAGTCTAGAACATTATATCGTAACTTTCTTATGTGGTCATTCAAAATTGTCACAGATTTTGTCTTAACTCCACAATAGAATTGCCACTGGTACACAAAGCCTATAAAATAATGAATATCAGGTTTTATACATATTTATTATTGGTCCATACATTTATTATTATCTAATAACACACACACATGTGAGCACACACACAAGCACACACTTCTGTTGGGGAC
Source organism: Dugong dugon (assembly GCA_030035585.1). NCBI lineage: Eukaryota > Metazoa > Chordata > Mammalia > Sirenia > Dugongidae > Dugong > Dugong dugon. Next base: position 101,229,417 of record CM057462.1, read on the forward strand.
CTAATAATAAGCTGATAATTGATAAAGATGTAACTTTTTAATCACTTGACATATATACTTAATTGATATATTTCTAAAACAGTGGGGTATTTTCTTTAAAATTAATATATCATTTGTGATGCATCATTGGTGATGAAAGGATAAAATTAACTTTAACCTTTCTATTAAATAAATATTCTTAACATGATTTTAAATGTAATTTGGGGGCTAAACCATCCCCGAATCTGGAATATTACCAAAAGACAACAACCATTAGTTTCCTGAGTTGTTGTAAAACGGATTCACCCTTACTTGGAAAGCTTGGTTTCTTTTACCTGACTCTGTTATTAAGAGCTCTAGAACAATTATTTAGCCCTGACAAACCTTAGTTTACTTGTTTCTAAAATAAAGACTTGAGACCTCCAAGGGCCCTTTTCAATTACAAAATCAATGATTCCATGTTGATATGAATTTAACTACCATCAACACCAGCGGTGACAGTAATGTGTTTCTGCAAAACTAGGTTTCTGTTCATAAAAAGCAAGGGGACAGTATTCCATGCTTAAATAAGTTTGGGAAATTCAGAATTAAACAGTTTACCGGGTTTCTTTATTGCAGGATTTCTCAGAATCTCTAATGAGTTTAATACATAACAAACCTTCAAGAGAACAATATAGTATGAAGTTCCCTGTATCTATTGGCCCAAATGAATCATTTTCTCTCAAAACATGTCACAGGACTAGCATTTACCGTGAAGTATACAAATTCCCCTTTGTCTTCCAAGGCCTTTGCTTCATTATGACACGTTATAAGTATTCAATTAATTATTCATCAGAGGCCCAATTAACCAAAGTGGAAAGAGTTTAGCTTCCAAGAGCCCAGAGACTTCCATTAAAGTTCCCTATTGAAGCATTATTTTTACTTATTGAGCCTATGTAGATCAATGCTAGGCTGTTGTGAAATGAATCCTCTGATAGGTAGTACTTTTTATGGCTGTGTTGAGATAAGCTGAATCAAAAAGAAATGTGTCTTCCTGTTAATATCCTTATGGTCTTGAAATACTGGCATTTCTAACTGAACTGAGATGATAAGTCAAAGATACGTTGAGCCAATACTAAGTATAACGTGAAAAACCACGTAGCGCGAAAACAAAATTCTACATCAAGATTTTAGGAAAAAGAAAGCACAACCCTCAAAGTATACATCCAGTTTGGAGTTTATGTTATACCATATGCAGTATAATTATATTCTGTAAACTTAGTTGAATTTATTTAAAATGTGCAAAAAGTTGGAATTATTGATAATTTCAATGCAAATAAATGATATAATCTCATGCAAGAGGCACTCCCTAATAGCTTGGTTAATTAAAGTAGCTATATTTTTCTTTATTCTCAAACTCAAACCATTTTTTCCTCTCAAAATAGAAATAGTTCTTTCTTTCTGTAGAATAAAGTTTTATATTTTAAAAATAACTGTTAATTACTTTAAAATGGATCTTTTCTGATTATGGAATTTTTTGCCGGGAATATTAAATGTAAAAATAGTTTTTTTCCCTCAATATACTTATGAAGTATATCAATCGAAAAATACTTAAGATTATGCTTTAAACAAAAGTAAAAATACAAAAGGATTATCTTGTGATGACTGTATTTAAAGAAAAAGAAACTAGACTCTTTAATATTCTTTTTCCAATGTTTTAAATATTGTAGTATTTTGTTTGAGTACAGTAGATATAAGCTCTAAGCATCAGTAACAACATACAAAACTGCATAACATCTGTTCACAGAAAAGCTATGTATAATATTCCTAAACTAATTAGTACTTAGAAGGAAACAAAGGCATGAATACTAACAAACTAAGTCTTCTAAATTATGTAAGTAAAACAAGCAATAGGAATAAGATGTAATAGAAACTAATATATTTATCTTGATAGTCCAGAAACTATATATATGTATATATATATAGTTTTGCTGTGTATAACACGGACAAGGAATGCATGTACATAGTACACTAATAAATATTAAAGATTAAATAATTTCTCCAGATAGAAGAGTTATAATGTGGAAAGGATGCATTTAGACAAATCTTATAGATATCAGTTTTATTAAAAGTAGGCTTTATATATTCACTTAAAAAGTTAAAGTTTGGAACATTCTGTGTGTTAACTAGTCATAGTTATCCATTAGTTTGCTGAATACATTGCTCCATCTATTTTTTTTTTTTTTCTGATTGATACAGAAATCTGCCCCTTCCCACAAAAAGAAAAAAGAAAAAGTGAGTCATGAGGAGAAGAAGCACACCGAGTGGTTTTTATCTTAGTGAATCATTATTTAGGGTCTGATTCTCAAATTGGGGGACCATTATTTAGAGTCTGATTCTCAACTTTGTGAAACCAGAAATCTATTTCTTCTATGTTCTTGAGTTGATAAAATTTGGGTAAGACAACGTCACTGCATAAATTCAGGAGAGGCTAAAGAAGATATGCCATTTTCTAAATGTATAATGAAGAAAAAATATGTGTAATTAGCACTGTTCTCCTGGAAGGCAAAACAGTTGTTAATATGACAACTACCTTTATCTAGTACCTTAGGGTTTATATATATATTTTCTTAAAATATCTCAAGGTCCTAATAAATGAGTTACTACCAAGTTCATTCAGATTCATGGTGACCCCATGTGTGTCAGAGTAGAACTGTGAGCTATAGGGTTTTCAGCGATTGATTTTTTTGGAAGTAGATTGCCAGACCTTTCTTCCAAGGAACCCTGGGTAGACTGAACCTCCAACTTTTTGGTTAGCAGCTGAGCACGTTAACTGTTCGCACCACCAAGGGACTCCAAAGCCCTAATAAAACCAAGAAAGAAAAGAAAACCAAACCCGTTGCCCTGGAGTTGACTCCAACTTATAGCGACCCTGTAAGTATATATTATTATTCCCATTGTACAGAAGAAACTGAAGCTCAGGGAAATTAAGTTGTCTGCTAAGATCACGCAGCTAGTAAACCACAAAGTTAGATTCAAACTGAGGTATTGTGTCGTGTTTCTAAAGCTGAGCTATGTATGAATTCCTTGTAAAAAGAAAACAAAATCTTGTGGACCTGAGACTACAGTCATGCACCTGGGATTTTTAAAACTTGCTCATTATTCCTTGCAAAGAGTTACGTCTCCTTTATAACTGTGTAAAATATTATTCAAGGATTATCATGAAAAATAAACAGACAACATTTCAAAATTCTCATAGAAATTGTGGGCCTCTAAGAGAGTAGTTGAGACTCTCAGTTGAGAAACTGGATTAATTTTTAAGATTCCAGAATTAGGAGTCGGATACACTGTCTGCAATGACTCTACCACTTATTAGCTTTCTCAGCTTCAGTGTCTTCTGTAGATTGTGATAAAAAAAGCCTACTGTTTTGGGTTGTCATGAAGTGTAATTGAGATCATGTTATTTACAAATATTTAACATCATGTCTGGCAGAGAGTAATTGCTTAATAAATGGTAATGACTGTGATTTGAATTTCCACCCTTATGCTGTCCAATAAGACATAAGGTTGCTTGGTAAGCATGGAATCAGATTCAGCCTCAAGCATCCATTGCTCCCTGACAGGCAGATCCAGTTGTATTTGTCTACCAAACAGGGCTTATTACTACTACTACTACTTGTTGCTGTTGAGTTGATTTTAACTCATAGCGACCCTATAGGACAGAGTAGAACTGCCCCATAAGGTTTCCGAGGAGCTGCTGGGGGATTCAAATTGCTGACCCTTTGGTTAGCAACCCTAGCTCTTAACCACTGTGCCACCAGTGCTCCAAACAGGGCTTAGAGGGACAATAAATGGATTTGACTCAATGAGTTCCAGTGTCAGCTACCAACTGACACCTACAATCTTCAATCAGATATATTAGTATCTCTAACCTGTTCACAGTGCAATCAAAGTCCTACTAAACCCATCGCCGTCCAGTCGATTGCAACCCAAAGGCCTACTAGAACCCCTTTTCTCGTTTGTTTATTCAAGATAATCTTTAAGCCTCTGCTCTTTACTCTTGGAAAGTAGACTTATTTCCAAGTTCTTGAATTAGCACCTCATTTTGGCTCCGATGCACTTTCTTCCACGAAGAATATCTTGTGCAAAAAATATGTAAAATCAACTAATCCATACCTCTTCTCCAGTGTCACTGGCTTAGTTGGGACAGGCAAAGGCAATAGAGGAGAGCGGAATAGAGAAAATGGGAAAGTGATTTTAAATATTCCTTAAAAAGGTACCAGGCACCCTGCTTTTATCTGTCACCGGAAGCTCTCTGTCACTCCATCCCAACCCAGGAGGATTTGCAGTGCTCATTGATCTGTGTTTAGATGAGCTCACTGGAAATTTTTTCATTTGTATGAGAACCGTGGTTTTACTAATTTCCAGACTAGAGGACAAGTAAGCTGTAACTGGTTACTCTTGGAAATTTTAATTAATAGCTTAACAACATGTGACTTTGTAGAGTTGTTTCTCTTACTTGGGCTTAGTTCCAGTACCTCTGGATCAGAGAATTATGTCTGAGTTGAATCCCCTCATCTTGAAATTCGGGATTCAATGCAGATATTTCAGAGTAAACTGTATTCACAAAAGTGCTATTTACCCGTCAGACTGGGAAACAGTCAATTTAACTAAGCTCATAAGGAGCACCAAAGTAATTTCACAGCTGATTTAGACCCATAGACCTTTTATGCCCTGTTTATAGGAAAGTGTTAGAATTTAAGAGTTGGAAGCAAACTTTAAGATCATCTAGCCCAATCACTTCATTTTACAGAGTCCATATTCCCATAGAAATGAGAGTTTCTTGAGGACAGGGGCCACATCTTATTCATCAAGCTCTTGAATGAGTTATGAGACATGCCTATAACCCTAAACTAATAATTGTTTTGATTTCAGGCCTTTTAGATAACAAAGAGTGTCCTAATTGCTGTTCTATATTGCTTAAGTAAATCATTGTTTCAACCAAAACAAAAGAAAATTCAAATGCAAATAGATGGTTTGACTTAGAATCCTTCAACAACCAGTCAACAGGACTGAATGTCTCATTTTTCAGTTGCACTGGGTGTGAACAATTTCAACATGTTACTGTTAAGTCTATGGGAGCAACCTTTGCTCAAGGCTGCCAGTGCAAATCACAGCCTGATGAATGTTGCTGTAGAAGGAGAGAAGATGTTAGAAAATTGCAACAAAAATCAGTATATGGAAATGACACTGTGAGTCTTCAGTAGAGAATACAGCACAGAAGTGCCATCTAGTGACTGCATTCTTCTGGTTGGAAACAGCACAGATTTGATAGCTTGGAGAATGAGATTTGTATATATTTCAGTTCATCTTTAAATATAACACAAAATGTCTATTTATCACTTGTTGCTTTTTTAATTTCAGAAGATAAACCTAGGAGAGCATTGTGAGCCTTTAAAGTCACAAAGGCAAAACAGCATAAGATGTTTGTCAAAGTGCTTTGCTCCTTATGGGTACACATATCTTTGACTCTAAATTAATCCAATAAACAGAATTTCTAACATATGATGTGATGAAAATGATGGAACAAATTCCTGCCTCTGCTATTGTATTTTAGGGTCATTTCCTAAGATTATCTTTTTATTCCCAGCATTTAGCACAGTGTGCAGCTCAATTGCTAACCAAAAGGTTGGCAGTTCGAACCCACCAGCTCCTCCGTGGGAGAAAGATGTGGCACTCTGCTTCCATAAAGATTTACAGCTTTGGAAATCCTATAGGGTCACTATGAGTTGGAATTGACTTGGTGGCAGCGAGTTTTTTTTTTTTTTGGTAGCACATAATAGATAGGTGATAATGGATGTTGAATTAGTGAATGTTTTAATGAATGGATACAACATAAATCCTTGAAGTTAAGGAATTTTAAGAGAGAATGCATCACCTTGGGAAGTAAACAAGCCCAATCTGCCCTTACTACTAAATGACCAGTAGTAAGACAACCATCTGGGTAACTAGTTGGCGTTGGGTTGATTCCAACTCATGGTGACCCCATGTGTTTCAGAGTAGAAATGTGTTCCTTAGGGTTTTCAATAGATGATTTTTTGGACGTTGATTGCCAGGACTTTCTTCCTAGGCACCTCTGGGTGAACTGGAATCACCAGTCTTTCAGTTAGCAGCCAACCACATTAACCACTTTCATAAACTGGATCATTTTGGAATCTTATAGAAATCCTCGAATCGAGAAACTCTTCTGGTTCAAGTGGAGGTGGGTAGTAGAGGAAGAGGTAAAGCCAGAAATGGGCTTTCCAAAGTGTTATGAATGGAATAGGAATAGATTGATGGGATGTACCACCATTTTTGTTTGGCAGGAAAAAGTCCTTGTAATGTAATATACTTATTCAAGGTGTGGAACTGGTCAAGTTCCCATTACTAGTTATAAAACTTGTATATAGGATTTCCCTATCCATCTCTCTCTCTCACACACACATATACACACTCACACACACACTTTTCTTAAAATCAATGCTCATACATGTGGTTGACTAACTACTGTATTGCCCTGCTGGACTGATGGGTGTTACCCCAATACAATGAAAAGCAATAAGTAAATGTGATGGGCAGTTCATAAATTGGAAAATTTTTAATTGCCCAGCTGTATGATCAGAGGCAGAAACCCAACATATGTTGGTTCTGATTTGTGATCATTAATGGGAGCCAATCACAGACAGGTTTTGGTTGCTGGGTTGTGAGGATCGGATGAGAAAATAAGTGAAACCCCTAGTACAAGGCAAAAAAACCCTTAACACAGAAAATGTTTGCTGAACTTATGGGTCTTTGAGTAAACTGTTTAACCTCTATGAACTTCAAATTCTTACATGTAAAATGTTGACACAAATAATTCATGTATCATAACATTATTTTGAGAAGATGCTTATTGAAAATACTTTGTAAACTGTCACTGACTTTCAAATATGACTTATTAATATCATCATCTTCAAACAAAGCACAAAGACAGTCTTGTCTACTTGCATTTTACAGTCCCTAGTGAGTCTATTTAAAAAAGAAGATCCTCAAAGAGAAGGATTGACACAGTGGCTGCAACAACAGACTCAAACAGAACAACAATCATGAGGATGGCGCAGGACAGGGCAGTGTTTCGTTCTGTTGTATGTAGGGTCACTATGAGTCGGAACTGACTTGATGACACCTAACAGTAACAACAAATTGAGTCTATTTAAGGTAAACAATGGGAGAACACTGCAAAGTCAGGTACTACAGCTGGCCAGATGACCTGGCAGAGGCTGAGCATCTGGATCCCTCGATTTGGTGATTTATGTGGCAACAGAAAGGTTCTTCTGCCTAATAATATCTCCTCGATGAATGTGCTCCACTGCATGAAATTTTCACTGTTAGAAATAAATTATTTAGGGTTAATAAGCAGTTTTTTTTTTTTTTTTTTTTTTTTAACAATCAAAGATATCTAGGAAGGTACATATTTGAGGTTACTAGTCATTAAGACTATCACATAAGGGTGTATTCACTGGTTTAACAAATGAACCACTAGGAACCAAAGCCCACTGCTGCTGAGTCGATTCCTACCCATAGCTTCCCTATAGGACAGAGTAGAACTGCCCCATAGGGTTTCCCAAGGCTGTAATCTTTATGAAAGCAGATTGTGACATCTTTCCCCGGAGGAGTGGCTGGTGGGTTTAAACCACTGACCTTTCAGTTAGCAGCCGAGTACTTTAACCACTATGCAACTAGGGCTCCATTCTACTAAGAACAACTGGCTGAAATTTGCTAATTTAAGACTAGGCATTGTCTTGGGTTCCTACTACAGTGAGCAGCTCTGGGCTGGGAGGACTAATTGAGAATGTGGGTGTCCTAGGAGAGTCAAAGGGGTAGTAAAGGGAAATTGGGATCCCCAAAGGAGGTAGAGAAAGCAAGTATCAGATGGTCACCTTCCAAGCAATTTTATCATAAATGCAAAATCTCCATTAAAGCACTTTAATTTCCTTTTCTTTGTTTTTAAAAAGTATTACAGAAATAAAGCCAAGTTAAAACATACGCTTTCCTACTTAGAACAACCATACACAAGCATTTCCTTGTTGGCTTTTACAGAATCCTGTGTCCAAGAACAAAAGGAACCGTTTCCTACATGTATTATTGAAAGACAAATCACTTATGAGACTGAAAGTCATTAACTCCAATTGTTTCAGGATTTACTTGCATTTCTAATTCTTTCCTGTATAGTTTCCTGCTCTAATTGACCAGTGGGCCAGCTTGGATTTATTTCATCCATTATGATCTTTTATTCTCTCTCTAAATAATAAATATAAAATATAATAAATAAAAATAATAAAAGTATGTAACATAAGCTCATTTGGTTTATAAAATATTGTTGGTAATAATGTGGCCTGACAAATATCTTTTTAACAGATATTTTTTACCACCTCTACAGTGAAATAGTTAATTGTAAACATTTAATATAAAATTCAATGTTCAAATAGCCTGTATTTTCAGAAACTTATTTCCTGAATATTAGAAAAATCCAAGGAAGCTTAGTAGGTTCTGGGAAAAAATATTAGATTTAGAGAAAAGGAATTATTTGATCACCTGGTATGGTAGTCAGATTAATGGCGTCTCAAAGATATCCTCGTTCTAATTCCTGGAACCTGTGAATATATTAGTCTACATGGCAAAGTAGAATTAAAGTAATAGATGGAATTAAGGTTGCCAATCATCTGATCTTAAAAATAGAGAAATTATCCTAGATTACCCAGGTGAACCCAAAGTAATTGCAAGGATCCTAAAATGTGGAAGAAGGAGACAGAAGAGTCAGTGTCAGAGTGGGGTGATGGAAGGAAGACTCAATGGGCCACAGCTCAGGGAACCTGAGCCAAGGAATGCTGGCAGCCTCCAAAAGTTGGATAAAGCAAGAAAACAGATGCTCCCCTAGAGCATCCAGGAAGGAATGCAGTCTTTCTGACACCTTGGTTTTTTAGCCCAGTGACACCTGTTTTGGACTTCCGATCTCCAGAATTGTAAGATAATATATTTGTGTTGTTTTAAGCCACTAAGTTTGTGGTAATTTGTCACAGAAGCAATAGGAAACTAACAAACTTGGAATTCATTCATTCATCCCTTTATTCATTCAACAAAACTTGAGTGTCTCCTAAATGCAAGACACTGCCACAGTCATCTAACCAGGATTTAGCCAGTAGAGCTGCCTTTTGTTGACTTTTTTATTTTCTTTCTTTCCACTGGTGAACTAGGAAGGATTAGATGAGGAAGAAACTTTCTCTTTCTCATAGGGTCTTTCAGAGGAAATTCTACTTTTCATTAGGCTTTCATTCTCTCCCTTTTTGAGAAGACATGGGAACTCTCTTCCAATGTAAATCTGCGCTCTATGTTGGATTTAAGGAGCCTTGGTGGTGCAATGCTTAAGTGCTTGGCTATTGTTATGAATTGAATTATGTCCCTCCAAAATGTGTATCAATTTGACTAGGCCATGATTCCCAGTATTGTGTGGTCGTCCACCATTTTGTTATCTGATGTGATTATCCTATGTGTTGTAAATCCTAACCTCTATGATGTTAATGAGGCAGGATTAGAGGAAGTTATGTTAATTAGGCAGGACTCAATCTACAGGATTAGGTTGCATCTTGAGTCAATCTCTTTTGGAACATAAAAGACAGAAATGAGCAGAGAGGAAAGGGACCTCATACCACCAAGAAAGAAGTGCTGGGAGTGGAGTGCATCCTTTGGGTCTGGGATCCCTGTGCTGAGAAGCTCCTAGACCAGGGGAAGATTGATGACAAGGACCTTCCCTCAGAACCGACAGAGAGAGAAAGCCTTGAATTCAGTCTTCTAGCTTCCTAAACTGTGAGAGAATAAAAAGCCATTCACCTGTGGTATTTCTGTTACAGTAGCAGTAGATAACTAAGGCAGCTAGTAACAGAAAAGTTGAAGCTGCACCAGAGGCTCTGCAGAAGAGACCTGGTGATCTGTTCTCGTAAAGATTATAGCCTAGTGCTATGAGTTGGAATTGACCCAATGGCACACAACATGTTGGACTTAGTCAGACTAATGCATGTATATTTCATTTAATGTATAAGATATAAAGGTATATATTTGCATTTCTCTTATTTCTCATCCAGCTGAAGTTCTTTTCACATTCACTCACTCTTTTATTTATACATTCATGCAACAAATTTAGTTATTACCATGTTCCAGGCACTCTTTCAGGCCCTGAAGATACAAAGATTAAAAAAAAAAAAAAGAACGAACAAAAAAATCTTGCCTCTTTCCTTAAGAATCTTGTAATCTAGAGTCTGGCAGACACACATAAAAACCAGTTATCATTTTATCATTGAATCAATTTTGACTCATGGCAACCCTATGTGTTTCAGAGTAGAACTGCTCCATAGGATTTCCATGGCTGTGACCTTTTGGAAGCAGATCAGTAGGACTGTCTTCCAAGATACCTCTAGGTGAGTTTGATCCACCAAAATTTTGGTTACTAGCCCAGCACTTAACCATTTGTGCTACCCAGGGACATGTATATTCAAATACAATGCAACACATTAAGTGCTCTGGTGATTGTGACATAATTGTAATTTCTTAAATAGTACAATATGCTAGTACATACCTTATAAATGTTTATTAGGTACTCATATTCATAAGCATATGTAATTTCATGTATATCTAGCAATGTTGTAGTAATCAGTTATCTTAATACTTCTGCTATATGTTAACTATTTTATTTAACATATTAAAGCCTTGTGATTAGTATGTTCAGTGTTTGACTTTGAAGCATTGATCCATATCCTTGGTGGTGCTATGCTCTGAGTCCAGATAATCAAAATCAAAAGACCAATAGCCTAAAATGATTTTTCTGAGACAGAGGTGAAGACGTATCAAGGAATGAAAGATTGAATTAACATAGAGATGCAGAGATTAGAGAGCACCCCACTTTTTTCATTTTAAAAAAAAAGCATCACATTCCAAATTGCATCATAGATTTTCTGTTATACTTTTATCTGGAAACTAATCAACTAATTATGGATAATTATAATTAATATCTGAATTCATTATATTGAGGCATATTAACTAGGATTTGAAATATATTCTGATCCATCTTAAATTCCCTCTACTCTAACAATCAGAGAATAATGGAAGTTTGATTGCTTCAACTTAGGAAAAAAAAACCCACAAATCTTAAAATAAATTTTGAAATTATACCAAAAGTTTGATACTTATTTTGCAGGAACTCATCACAAAACTTGTAGAGAGATGTTTGTATTTAGGTAGAAATTTTCCAGGAAGATGGTACCAAGCTAGGGACTGTGCTTTCACAGGCTTTGCTTGATGCCTTCACACCTCCATTCCTACTTCCTTTCCTTTTTGTCCTCATTCTGTCCTGAGAATTATATTTGCAAAACACACACAGTCATATTATTTCCCTGCTAAAAAAAAACAAAACACTGAATTAATTTTCCAACAACAGGATCAAGTCCAAATCATTTGGAAAAGTATTCAAGGTATTTTACTTTACTTCAATAGGTCTCCCCATCATCTACACAGAGATGTGGGAATCATCCTTGTTTTACCCTCTTCCTGGCCTTCAAATCTAATCAATAACCAAGCCCTAATAAATTTACCTTCTACAGAATTTTTGAATTGGTCCCATTCTCTTCTTCCTACTACCGCTGTCCCAGCTCATACTCTTATCATCTCTTCCCTGGTATATAATAAACTTGCCTAAGACCAGTCTTGCTCTGGCACAGAGAGTTAGCTAGGAAGCCTAAAAATCAGCTTATGTCTAGGATTAAATAGACCAAGTTTCCAGGCAAGGCACACAAGACCCTTTACGATCTTCTTGAGCACTTCCCTAGCCTCCCTGCACTCTGCTCAATTTGCACTCCAGAAATTATTTGTGGTTTCTCTTACTCATACTATATGGTGTTTTATACCTCTCTTTCTGTGCCCATGCTGAGTTCTCTGTCTATAATGGCTCTTCTGCCTTCTACCCCATCCTTAAACTACCAAAGTCAGGAATCACCTCTTCCAGAGAGATTTTTTTTTCTGAAATTCCCCAGGCTGGAGCAGATAGCACGTCTATATATTCCCAGAGTGCACTGCACATATATCTATTATAGTTTATATTGCATTATATTCATCTCTTCCGTTTCCATGTGTCTCTCCTTAATTGGAATGTGAGATTCTTGGAAGACATGCAGTGAACCAATCACCTTTGTATCACTAATGCCTACTATAGCGTCTGACACATTCAGATGCTCAATAATTTCTTGGGAACTGATGGAAATACTACAGCTTGACTTACCTTTTGCCTTCTGTCAGTTTCCTCACTCTTCTCCTGTCTTAGCCCTATGAACCTCATATGTTTGTCATTCATTTATCCATCCATCCATCCTTTCATTCAAGGGTAGCCAAGTATACAAGTTCAGTCTAGGCATTGAGATTTTTGAATTTTCTGTTTAGTAAACAAATGGATAAATTATCCAAATTTTTCTTGCTATGATGTAATTATTTGATTTTTGATTATTTTCACTCCTCTATCCTTGAATGAGTTTTACTAGAACAAGCTACTGCTACTTATGAAATTCTTCTTATGCTCTAACCCTGTATACTGCATATGGGTTTTAAAACCATTCATTCATTTCTTGTGGAAATATAATGTAATGATAAGTGAACTTTTTTTTTTCTGCATAGAACCTGATGAAGAAATTAAAAACAAACAAAAAAAAAAACTGGACTAGTATCCTGTTTCAATTCCTATAACATATGCTGGCATGAAAATCCCTATTAGCTATAGACTGTAAGAGAGTGAGGGTCGGCTCAATTAGTAGTAAATTAATTTTATTTTCTGTTTTTTAGATGAATTTCAAAAGTGATGAAAGCTAGATACCACCTAACATAAACTGAAAGGTGTTATGTTGCCTCCTTACTTTGTCATTTAATTTTTGGTTTAAATGCTTTAAGTAGTTTCATAAATTTTGCTGAAACCATCTGGGACACATGGAGGACTTACTAAACACCCAGGCACTATAGTAGGTAGTAAAATACAGAAATCAAATAAGTTTTAACCTCAGTCTTTTACATTTTCTGCTTTTTGATTTAGCAAGCATTACTTTTGCGCGCTATAGTGCCCCCTGCTCCTTGCCAACTGTGTCCAATCTATAAAGATCCAGTTTTTATGTGTGAAGATTTCCTCCATGCACAATTGTCTGCTTTTTTTTCTCTAGACTGCAATTATAGAGTATATTATATTGAATAATGGCTAGTTATGCATATGCCTGTCTCCTTAATAGATTATAAACTCCTTTAAGATAATAACCATATGCTCCCAGCACTCAGGGCCTGATAGACTTGTTACCCAATAAACGTTTGCTAAATGGTGAACAATATCCTTCAGAGAAAGCCAGGAAATAGGACTTCCTGGGGTAAGCAAAAAAAAAAAAAAAAAAAAAAAAAAAAAGGGATTTTCTTTTTAAGAAAACCCAATAAGCCAGCGAAGTAAAAAATTATTTGCAAAGCAGATGAATCAGATAGGAATTATTCAAAGTGAGATTTCTTTACAAAATGGTGTCTTTTGGTGAATTTAAATGATTCAGTTTACAAACATTACATTCTGTTCTTTCAAAAAGTATTTCTATTGTTTAAAGTAACACACACTTATATTTGATGATAGATTCTGAGCGTTTTAATTTCACTTTTGCATATACTTGATGAACAACCTTTGGTAATACAATTGTTTTGTCTCTCCTTGGCTACAAAATAGAACTAGATATGTTGCATGAACTTCAAAATGATATTAAAGAACTTATAAATCCAGTGTGAATAACGATAGTCATTTTTAAATAGTAGCAATTTGTAAATCCAACCAAGGGTCTACAATGACTGTTTTGGTGTGTTTCCAGAGATGGAAAAATCACATTTTTAACCATTTCTCCATTTGTCTAAAGATATATAAGTAAAACAATTTTTACTATGAATAACAATGGAATTAATAATTTAATGCTGTTGAAATTAAATTATTAGCAGAGTATCAATTTTCATGTGATGATTGCTAACGATTATTTCTAGGGTTAAAGAAAGAACAAATGTTAGGTGTGGCATATGTGGTGCATTAAGCAAACTCCAAATTTTAATCTCATGTGTATGTGGCTGAATTAATGCTTATTACATTTTTTAATTTACAGTAAGCCAATTGAATGCTGGTTTGACTGGACTTTTCACTGTTTGGATGATCACTTTAATGTTATATAGATAATTATAACCAAAACAGAAAACTAGAATTAGAGAATCATTGTGAATTTGATTCTAGACTAGCAAGTTCATCCTTGACTTGCCAGAATCAAGGTCACAGTAAAGAGAACTTGTGTAAGGTACTTAGATAAACAAGCTGTAATAGCAAACCAGATAGTTTTAGGAATATTAGTTCATCTTATTCAAAGTATAGACCTTTAACCTCTATAAAATCCTTAAAAAATACAAGGTCAAATATTAATGTTAAAATATCCTTCAAAGGTGATTACAAATATGTATATGTTTGTTAAAATTAAATTGAAATGATTTAGTTGCTTTTTAGCAGGATGTTCATTTTATGGGCTTAATGGTCGGCATTTTTAAGTCTGATGACTGTTACCTAGAATAACATATGGCTCGGCATGGCAATTACAATAAAAGTAGTCAAAAATTTCAAATTCACTGCATATCTCATTCATAGTGAAAAATGCCCTTTACCTTTCAAACTTTGAGATTCTGAGACTGATCAAAGAAGGGTTTTCTTTTGTTCTTATTACTTACTACATTTCATGGCCTTTTCTTGAATAATTATGTTAATAATTCAATTTTCATATCCTTCAATTGAAACAGATTCTGACTTGTCAAGAATATATAAAAATATAAATTATGACTTCAGGATCTTCATTTCTTTAGAACTTATGGACATAAAATGGTATAAATCTACTTTCTTCAATCTATTTTCAGTGTGTCCAATATTCTCCTAACTACATCCACTTTATCTCTGCCTTAACTCTCCAGCAATGATATTAGGAAATATGAGATCTATTTTGAATTATTTTACATTCTCTTTCTCTCTCTTTTTTTTTTTTTTCAGTTATGCAGAAGCAGCGAATAGACCAGTTTGCAAATCTGATATTTTTTATCCCCTGGATACTTTTGTGAGAATCTTCCTCAACTATTTTAATTTGGATAATGTATTTCTAAGGTTTTGTTTTAAATGACTAGAACTTTTAACAGTTTGGCTTTATTCATAGGGTAAATTATTTTCCCATCTGCCTTTAATGGTCTTTTGCTTAGAGTTATAGTATATATTGCCAAATCCTTCTCTTTTGTATCACGCTCAGCAGACTGAACATACTTTTAAAAGCTTTTCTTTATCATCTATATAACTCTTTAAATCCTGCTATAACCAGTAGCTCTTCAAATCCCTGCCTAACGAAACTGTTCTCTGGCGGCCTTTAACAAATTCCCAATTAATGAAGGATGAGTTTCTTTGATAGCTGCATTTGTTTTTCACCCTTCAATTGAATTCAACACGTATTTATTAATCTTTCTTACAATAATCTTTTTTTAGACTGCTTACATTATCTTCTTTAAAGATTGCAGTGCTGAGGAATTCAATTCTAAACTATTTTGCATGTGTTTGTAGTTTCAAAATACTGAACCCTAGCAAGGACTTGAATGATTTGGAGGCAGAATTGCTGTTGCTTAGGCATTCTATAGATGGCAATAATTATAAGGTCTCAGACTATTGAGTCCAATTTCTCGTCTTTAAGCAATTTATTAGACTTTTTCTACATCTGGACAACATAAGGATATCTATATATTTGTGTGTGTGTTTGTGTATACATATATGTGTGTGTCTACATAAATATGTATATATATATACAACTATAACTTAAAAATTAACCTATACTTTTATCATGCTTATTAAGTACTTAACACTCTTACAGGTGCTTTACCAATATTGATATATTCAGTTTGCATAATAACTCTATGTTGTAGGTAGTATTATTAACTCCCTCCCACCATCATAATGCAAGTGAGGGAACTAAGGCAGAGAGAGTTTAAATAATTTGATTAAATTTGCACAGCTAAAAGTAGCAGAACTAGGATTCAGACCTAGGAAGCTTGGCGCCAAAGTTCATGCTCTTAATCCTTATGCTATACATTGTTTGAAGAAATGTGATATCTTTTAGAAGTAAAAACATTTTTTTTTTGTTTGGTTTACAATATGTAGGTATCATTGCAAGATCCCCTACCATTGAAAGGACTTTGGATATAGGTGGTCTAATGACAAGCCTTTTTACACTGATCCTAAATAAAACTGTCCAAAACCATGAATAGCAAATCAATGTTATTGAATGCCACCACACATCATTTCTTAAAATATTTCGCATTCCACTCTTCTTTATTTGAGTAGATAAGGAAGATAATCTATCCTTAAAATTTACAGCTTCATCGAATAATTAGGGCAATGGACTAAGAAGAAAATAATTACGTGATTTTCACTTCTACCCGTGAGGTAGCTATGTGGAAATTACTCACTATCCTTTTTTAAAATTGATGGAGAAAAGGAAATCGAAAGGTTTACTAACAAGATTAACTCGAAGATCTCACATGATCCTGAGAGTATTATATTACTCTGTGGAGGCCACAGGTATTCACAGGAATCAGACCTAATTAGTCTTCATAAATTAAGAGAAAAATTAGATTCAAATGCTTAGTAGTTCTAGTTATATTTGCATAGCACTCAATGGTGAGAGATTATTAGCCCCACCTGTAAAATGAGGAAACTGTTATTAGTCATAAAACTTAAACCTTGTATACATCAACTACGCAATAATTTAAAATAGACTACAAAAAAATGCTTTGGTTGGATAGGTTAGGAAAATGTATCCTATAATTTGACCATAAAGTGTTATATTATGAGAATCTTTACAAACATAATCATAGACTTACTCAAACGTGTTTCCTTTGGGGGTACGGGTATTCATAATCATGTAAAGCAATTTTAAGCATTTTTGATTGATTACAATTTGAGAGACAGAAGTTTTTTCATTTCTAAAATACTCAGTTTCTCAGATCAGCAAATCCTGTTTTAGACTAAAATTTAGTGCCATTTCTGGAACGAGAGGAGAAACAACTCTTTAACTTACACCTCTTTATGGTAGACAGCAACAACAAATCCTTAACTCAGCAGTTACTAGAAATCCCTATGAACTTTTCAAAGCTAAATAACTTTAGCAGTTTCACTTTCTTCTTTAAATGGCCAGCAGCCAATATTCAAAGTGAACTCCTAAACTCCTATATAACAATATAAACATTGTTTCTAATACCAATAGCTTTTATCTTGATTTCATATCATCCAGAAATGCTCACAGAGGAAAACAACACTTAAAAACATACTTATAGAAATGGCCTATCTTTTCAGACTAAGCATTTGTGGTTGAATTACGAACAATCTGAAAATAAAGCCCAACAACTAAAATAAGTCCTTTGACTTAACAGGTTCAAAAGACCAAATAGCCCACTGTAATATTCCAAGTGTGGAAGTACAGGTTTTCCCCTAGGTATTGTTCCTTATAGGATCATTAAATGTGCCCTACTGTTTCATAATGATTTTATCATAATGTAATACCAAGCCAAAGTAAATAGTTTTTAAAAGCTACTCACAAAACCTTGTAAACTCTACAGCTCCGTTTGCAAAGATATTGCAGAAGCTTATCACCTTGCAACTATTCCATAATATGGCATAAACTCTAAAGAATGGAGTAGAAGATGTTAACTTCAAATCAGGGTCAGATCACACAATCCAAAGGGAAGATGAGTCACAAATAGACGAGGACAAGTAACAGACATTAGACTAGTGCCACAAACACGCGGCTCATAACCAACTCGGTTTATTTCTATGACAACGTGGATGCCTTGTTTAATGGAAAGAGTACCCAGACATACTTTGTGAATGTATGTGGATACTGACCTGGACTTGTGACAGGACTAGAGGTAGTAGGCTCAATAATTTCTACAAAAAGGGAAAAGGAAAGAAAAGAAAAACATTTTGTGTATTAATCATACATAAAAGACAAGCACACGAGACAATCAACAGTCATGCAACATATACACAGGTGGTCGTTTATTTGAAGACTTCCTGACCATGGAAACCACTGACCAAAATCCGGCCTCTATATTTTGCACAACACTCCATCACTGTCTTTGATATTAAGTCATTTTTTTAATTCTTAGCCAACGTTTAGGAGTCATTTCCACATTCCGGTCAGTAGGATTAAGTTTTGCTCTGCTATGGTTCAGGTCCTGCCCTCACAGTTCTCAAGCAACAGTTTACAAGGCTTCCTTCTAGTAAAATATCAAGACTTGCAAGTAGAATGCTTTCTTCTGAGACAGCTGATACCAGTTCCTATAAAGTAATTCAATCAAATCTTGCTTTTTAATATGTACTAAGAATAAAATTAGTGGGTAAAATTCAAATTTATCCCAAAATGTCTTTTTAAATGTAAATATTATATTTTACAAGTATGTCTACGGAACTCTGCCACTTAGAGAACCCAGTTATGTCTGCCTTTATGTTTATGTGAATAAAAGTAAACACACCCGCACACCTGCATACACACACCACCCCCATACACACCCCAGACACATACACACAAACATGTCTACGTTTCAAGTTACCTAAATATACTTTTATATCTACAAGGCAGTTCTGGTTGTAACCCAGGGATAATTAAATAGTCACTATGTCATTTGCTCATCTATTATAATTGTCCAGCAAGTAACTAAGAAATAATAAACTCAATGGCATTTTAAATCATGTACATACTTTTATTTAAGATATTCAATTTTAACTTAACTTGTAATAGGATTGTTGCAAGTCTTAAATTATAGTAATAATAAAAAAATCAGTAATATAAAGATTAAACAACATCATTAGCAATCTCAAAGGATAGGAGCAACTTTTAACAAGGAAGAATGCAATATCAGGAAAACATTGCATTTTTGAGAAATTCTAATAATGTAGTAGCCTAAGAGAATTATTTAAACATTATTCCACATGTGTAACCTACTTCCCTTTAACTTCATAAATAAACAAGTCCTATAATACTAAGAAGACCAGCCTAGATTCCTAAAACCAAATATAGTGTGAGTGTGGCTATCAGAGGTAAAAGCAGACACCCTCACACAAAATCTTGTCTCTGGAAACTACCTTCACTCAGCTTTGTTCCAATGACCTACAAGAGACATTGCAGAGACCAAAAAAAAAAAATTGTTTTGTTTTTTATTTTGCCAACCTCTTTGGGACTTCTGATGTCTTTCAATGATTCTTCCACTACCAAGGCTATAGCAACCACCAATTCCATTTGATAGTGAACTCAGGCCCCTTTCCCAATAGTCTAGTTCAGCTGTTGGTTTGAATGATAAGACCGTAGTTTAATAGGAGCTATAAAATGGACCTTCCAAAAAATTTTTTTTGGGTGAACCATTAAAGAAATACCATTAAAGTCTTTATGTGTACCAGTTTGCAGAGGCTGAATCCCGGGGTCCTTCTCTGACTGCTCTGGGCCAGTGAATCATGCAAGATGTTCAGGACATCTGACCAAGATCATTGCCTTGACTACAATGGATCTGGGTTAGTAGAATATAACATGATTGTGTTATTGAGACATCACCCAAATGTCAAAGAGTTAGTCCAATAGCAAGCTACAGTTTGTGAAAATTCAAAAGTCCAGTCATCCATCTGGCAGTGTGATTTGGTTTTGTTGAGAATTGGAATCCTACTAAGGCAAGTCTGTGTTAGATTACTTAAAAATGTGGGAGTTTTTCCATTCTCTGTTTCCAAAGATGATTATCTATCTATCTGTCTGTCTATCTAATCATATATCTATCATCTATCTATCTATCTATATGTATAACCAAGTATTTAACTTCCTTTTATGTGTAAATCAATATTCTAGGTGCTGGGATTATAGTAGTTACTAAAACAGTTAAAATGCCTGACCTCATGGAGTTTATAGACTGTATAGTGTAGGGCTTTAAAAAGTTAGAGCATCCAATTATTTGCTAGAAATTCAGTAATTACAGAAAATTAACAAAATTTGAAATAAAAATCATATCAGAGGAATGCTATTCTAATTTAGACACTGTTCTTTTGTTGAGCTGGCAATAAACCCTCAAAATTGTTTACCATTATTATGCTTTTAAATTAAAAAAATAAAACCCCTTCAAAGATAATGAAAATTAATGTCAAACTTAGTTTAATGCTATATATTAAATCTCATTACTACACACTTGGTATAGTCACCGAAATGAAAGATTTTATAACTCAAAAGAGAAATGAGGGGAAGACACCGACAAGAATGCAAGGAAGAAAAAGGCAACTATAGTAAATAATATAACATATTCAACCCTACAACAACAGTAAAAACAAACAATAATTTATCAGCAAATACATAGGTAGATACTTATGCTGAATAGGTAGAGAAGTGTGTACAGGAATATACCCATGTACATATATAGATTAGGTTATGTATAGTTTTACATACATATTTGTATGTGCACCATGTATATTCATACGTACAATAGAGCACAAAGGGAGCACAATCATAGAAGCTTCCTAGACACAACCAAACACCTCAAGGGACAGAGTTACTGGACTAAGGTCTGGGGACTATGGTCTCGTGGGGACATCTAGGTCAATTGGCATAACATAGGTCATAAAGAAAATGTTCTATGTCCTACTTTGTTGTGTAGTGTCTGGGGTCTTAAAAGCTTGCAAACGGCTATCTAAAATATATCTATTGGTCTTATTCTGTCCAGAGCAAAGGAGAATGAAGAAAACCAAAGAAACAAGGAAACAACTAATCTAAAAAGCTAATGGACCACATGAACCACAGCATCCACCAGCCTAAGCCCAGAAGAACTAGATGGTGCCTGACTACCACAACCAACCACTCTAATCAAGATCACAATAAAGGTTCCTGGAGAGAGTGGTAGAAAAATGTAGAACAAAATTTACATTCACAAAAAAGACCAGACTTACTGGTCTGACAGAGACTGGAGGAACCCCTGAGACTATGGCCTCCAGACACCCTTCTAACTCAGAACTGAAGCTACTCCCAAAGTTCATCTTCCAGCCAAATATTAGACAGGCCTATAAAACAGATAGTAACACACATAAGGAATGTGCTCCTTAGATCAGTCGAGTATATGAGACCAAATGGGAAACATCTGCCAAAAAGCAAAATGAGAAGGCAGGAAGGGGCAGGAAAACCAGACAAATGGAAACGAAGAACCCAGGGTGGAAAGGGGGAGAATGCTGACATATTACAGGGATTGCAGCCAATGTCATGAAACAATTTTTGTATAAATTTTTGAATGAAAAACTAACTTGCTCTGTAAACTTTCACCTGACGCACAATAAAATGTTAAAAAGAGAGAGAGAGAGGAAAATAAAAGTGTAACATGACTTTAAAGGTAGAAGCTTAATCAGAATAATTATTCATGGGAAAACTAAATTCAATGAAACAGTGAACAGAATTTTCTATGTTCAGCAATTTGGACATTTGAACTTCAATTTCTTCAACAGTTTGGTTTCCATTGTGTTGAATTTCTAATGCTGATTTGAGAGTTTATTGAAACAGACAGGGTGGCATACAACTACAACTTCACCTAAATGCAAGGGTGGTAGAAACAAATAGCTATCCCATTGAACCCAGTTCTTCATTGTGCATGCTTAAGGAGATCTAAATTGTTTATGTAAAGTCCCATTGTCTCATAGAAAGGGCTTTTGTAAGAATACAGGCATTTACTGCATGAAAATTTATGTTGCACACAGGATCTACTTCATATTTTTAGCTTCACAGTCAAGACAAGATATTTTTTTCCACATAGGTCAAGACAGAGTTGAATCCCTAGTGAGACAATTGTATGTAAAACAAGAATAGGGAACAGAGAAGTTAGTTCAGTAGGACACTCAGGTTATTTAAACCTAGGGGTCACACAGGTCTAGATGGGTATGAAGCAGAAAGGAGCCACAGTAAGCAAGGCCAAAGCACTGAGATTGGGGAAAGCTGGCGCTGAGGTTTGTGGGTGATAAGAGTCAGAAAGATTCCTTGATGTGAGATAGTTTGGTGAGTCAAAGAGGACCCAGACAAAACTGGGGTCAAATGCTGACCTTGCCATTATTCGGCTGCGTGATGGTGAGGAAGCTATGAAACTCTCTAACTTCCAGAGTCCTCATTAAACAAATTTAGATTATAGCTGCTACTCTGTAGAGTTATTGGGAGAATTAAAGATACTTTAAATAAACATCAAGTAAGAGTAAGGAGTAGTATTAGTTGTTGTTATTACTTAGAGAAATTAATGGAAAAATCTGTATCTGAATGAATGAAGAGAAAATTAAACACTGTGTTAGGAACTGGGGAGAGCTGAACTTTACCAAGTAGAAGCAAAGATGGAGAATATCATGAGTAATTGAGGTTATATACAGAACAAAATTCCACCTAGAATTTGGGCAATGATTTTTTCCAATTAAAAAACAGTAACTATATAGTAACTTAAAATAATTATTTGGGAATCATATTGGTTCTCAGGAGATAATTATATAATACAGGGTAATTTTACAGTTCTAATTTAGGTAAAAGTTTAGGATAGTAATATATGGATTAAGATCTTAAAATTTTTGCGAAGGGCATATGCATTTTAAACCTAAAGTAGGATGTCTGTGCCAAATTGCAGGCATATATTCTTAACAGACGTGGGCAGCAGGCATTTAAAATCTTAAACTTGTCCTCCTTATGTCTCCCAACAAATCAGAAGGATCCCACTAGCTCAGTAAAGTCAAGCCCATTTTCTATAAAACAATATCATATTTTGTTACTTGAATAATGTTTTTTGGGCAGTAGCTGATACTGACTAGACCTAATAAATTGGCTATAGATTTTTCTATAGTCTTCAGAAATCATTGAATCAATATTTTAAAAACTACTTCTTGAAAGGCTAACATAATAACTGTCATTATTATTATTGTAGTATTAATTACAATTGACATTTACGGAAATCTTACTATGTGCCAGGCACAGATCTAAACAGTTTACATATATTAACTCATTTCATTCTCACAACATCTCTATGAGGTAGATAATATTATTAATTCCCCTTTTACAAGATGAGATAGCTGAGTACAGAGAAAGATAATATTTCACTCATAGTCACATAGCTAATAAGGAGTGGTGGAGATGGGATAGACAGATACTTTGCTAGGATATCTCAGCATTTCGTTTTTTCACAGAAGAAATATCCTATGTACTTTACTTATGTATGCAATTGCTTAAATGGGATGTTTGTATGCAAGAGGCTGTATAATTCCACTACTACTAGCCTTCTTAATAATAGGATCTTTCTCTGAGAGGTAGGTAATTAATAGGTGGCTTTTGTCACCAGAAATGAAAGACATCCATATTCAATATTACTTCCTAGAGGCTTCTGTAATAGAGGACTTTGCATGAAGAGAAGAGTTTACAACACATCACTTTCCAATCTTATTCTACTTTGAGCCAATATCAAGGACAATCATTTGCTTCTGTACAAGCTCTGATGCCACAGTGGGACAATTCTCCAAGTAGTTCCGAGGACATTATCATCACCAGATTACTCAGTACAGTGGGAATCTTGAACTTGTAAACCCACACTCGGTTAACAGAGCAGTTTGACCAGAGATTGCTTAGCTTTCAAGAACATTGGTTGTTTTTACATGGATCAGATTTGAGCTGGTGTTCCATCATCTTAGTAATCAACTGGTAAGCAGTGAAACATTCTTCATGAGGTGCCAAGTGGGCTCTCCTGATAAGCAACAGTAAAGGTCCTCAGGGAAAATTTCTGTGTGTCTCATTATGTGGAGATCAGAGTGAGCACTCACTCTGATTAACAGCAGAATACATCATTGTGGGCTATTGCATGCCTGTAGGGAATGGCCTTAGCAAAGGAATGGTTTTAATTGTACATAAAAACAGAGGTGAAGAGAAGTTCACCAAGACAGACATTTTCAATAGTTATGTAGAAAGATGAGGTATCATGTAAAGTGGGATTTTATCTCTTAGTAAATGTAATTTTGGCCAGGACAGGAGAAAATTCTATTAAAACAAGGTATTGAGGAAACAGAAGGAATACTTTGTGATGGGCCTTTTTATAGCATTCATTAATTATTGTTTTATAACTCTGCCCACACTATATATTACTAGAATTGTCCAGTATCAAGCCCCTTGATTTGTACATATTTTGGAAGACCATATTAGGTCTCTAGGTTGTTATTTTATCTTTATGGTATTATACAGCAGTGACATGTGTGTATCTTTTAGACTGTTGAGAGATAACATGATTGTGTTATTGAGATACCACAGAAATTAATTCTTCTGGTTGCCACTGTTTCATCTGAAAGTTCTGACTCCCAATCATTATGGAGTGGAAGTAAAGTTATTTTCACAATAGAATAAAGAGGATGTTGCCCCAGAATAACCAAGGTTATTGTTGATGGAAGCCACAGAAGACAGACTGTGAGCTAGGTTGGACATAGAAAGCAGAAATGATGACTTCTCCTTTTCACCTTTATGGGGAGGCTTATAAAGAGTATTTTAGCCCCTTAGAACACTGGGACAGCAGAGGCTTTGTGCAAAGGGTATAAATTACAACTTAGGAACCACGCTTTTGCCTCAGGAGAAGAAATACACCATCTGTAAACATTCATGTGGTTATAGCTAACATTTAGAGACCACAAGGTATTACTGTCTAATACAAAAAGTGCTGTCCTTATCATTAGGAGACCTGGATTTGACCCCATCTGGAAACCTTAGATGTGTGACTCTATCCAAGCTCTGGATTTCACTTTTCCGATACATGAATTAGAGGTTATAATAGTTGGCCCACATACTTCACTGGGCTATTATTTTTGTTTCCCATCATACAGTTGTTGTTTAAAAGATGGTCTAGTGCAGTGGTTAATGATACGGGTTCCAGAAGGAGCTGACCTAAAATCAAATCCTGAGTCCAATACTTAGAAGCTACTCACCCTCTAGAACTTGTATATTTATAAACCAGACATAACTATAGTATCTACCAGTCAGTGTCGTCACTCAGGATTGCAGTGAGGCTACATGAGATAATGCACATAAATTCCTTAGCACAGTGTCTAGCTGGCACATAAACCTGGCTCTATAAATGTTAGCCTATTTTTCATACTGAAATTACAATACATGGCTTTAAAACCACAGCAGCATTACCAATACTTTGTGTTGCTGTGACAATCATATAACTCAATCCTAAAATTAAATATTTTTCATCAAAAAATCATTTGTATTAATGAAAAAAATGGTGCAAGTATTTTTTAATGTACAAGGGAAAGCCTACATTTTTACATTAGCTACGCTGAACCACCAGAATTTTTCTGTAACTTTTCAAATACATAAGATTATTTTGTATTTATTCTGTAGGAGCTTTTGTGCCTAGTGGAAGGAATATGCTACTTGCAGTTAATGTTTGCAGATGTTTGCATATGCATGTGTACGTGGTGGAGAAAGGAGGATTCACAGAGGGGTAAGAATCAGAGGGTTGCAGTGAGTATTTCTGCATGTGTGTATTCTTTTGACGACAAAGTGCTATGTCAACCCTAAGAAAACATGCAAGTCTATTATCATCCTGTTGATTTCTCAAGATAGTATGAATGGTACTACCCTTAACCTTGGTCAAAACTAATTATTTAAATATAGAAACATCCTCTCAGTTAATCAGCAGACAGTTCTGTATGAGAGAGGAAAACATTCACGGTAGAAACAAAGGGACATTAATCACAACTGGTGCATTCATATGTTTAATAATATTCATAAAATAACTGTGTAGGCTTACAAAGTTGCTCTGATATGTTTCCCTCTTGGATGACATTTTGAAAGAGTAAGTTTGGAAGAATTTTGGTCCATGCAATGAATTACAACGGAGTGAAATTTTTGTCCCCAGACTTCTAGGTAAAATACCATTTTTCAGTGAATATATTTGACATCAAGTCAAAAGGCAACCAAGGATTTCCAGGTTTTAGTAAATATTTCATACAGCACTCTGAGGCCAAAGGTTTTCTGTGACTTTCATCATTATAGAGATAATCTCTGGAAAGGATCTGATGAGAGTGTAGCATTATTTTTGAAATATGCCTTCCTATATCACAGAAGAATAAATGTCTCAGCCTTCAACAAATGCACTTGGTTTCCTCTCTAATACAAATTAGAATAAAAACCAAACTAAAGGGAATGTGGTCAAAATTACCCAAGGATTCGAAAGAGGAGTTTTAAGAAAAGCCACTGAAATATTTATAAAAGTCCTTTGTATTGATGTCATACCAAAAAAAAAAAAAAAAAATGCAGGGCCTAGGCACCTGGTAATTAATACTTGGACTGCTTATTGTCTTAAACCCACAAAACCCTAATTACTTCCAAGGACTGAAGTGCAACCAACCTGTTAGCCCTTTCCAATTCTTCCCCACCTATGACTATACAGAGGAATGGCTTGGAATTATTGCCTCTGGATTTTTGTTGGCACAGGGGTGGCCAAGGAGTTGGCAAATGACCAGATGCTGTGAAGTATCCATTTCCCTGCATTAACACATTAGTCATCAGTTGACACACTGGATATGAAAGGGAGTTTATTGTGTTCAAATCAATACCATTACTAAGACTTAGCCATGTGAGCTATATTTTAATGTCTTTAATATGGTAGGTGTCAGATAGACCTGGATTTAAACCTCTGCCATGCACCAGCCATGAGATCTTTTACGAGTTATTGATCATTGGTAAAACGGATTTTTTAAAAGATGAATAACCAAGATGAGACACCTAGCATAGTGACTGGCATACAGTAGGAAGATACCAATTTTAGTATCTTTCCTCTCCAATCCAGATCCAATATTTCTGATATCGTGGAAGAAAGCTCTTAATCTCTAGTCATCCTCAGGCCCTATTTAGGGAGTGTATTTGTAAACAACTCACTAATAAAGAGAGAAACTGAAAACTAGTAATAAAAAGACAGCTTGAGGGTGGTGACAAATGTCCTTTGAGGACTGGCTGCACTGAAAAGCCACATAGTGAGTCCACCTGTTGTCCAGTGTGAAATGGTGTATAACGGCAACTCTTCTGACAAAGAAGGATGCTAGAGAGTACCAATAATAGGCACTGATGCCAGTCACACTCAACTGGAGCTTTTGTGGGCCAGATGAGTAAGGAGAGGACTAACATGGAACAGCAGGAAAAGAACAGGCTGGCAGAATATATCTTACTACAGCCATCCCAAATCTTTATATGAAGCAATGTGGCACTGATACAGCTTTCCAGAATAGCAGGGTTAAGAGAAAGCCAGGCCCACCAAGAAGCAGCCCATGCTGGAAGATAGGCTCAGCTAGCGAACATAACAAGGGCCAAGGGCAAAGATAGGAGGAGTGATCACAAAGGCTTCCCTGGAGAAGAGCTGCCTGATCATTGCCACACTGACAAATCAGAGTATTCAGAAATTATTCATTCCTTTTTTAACATGTCTTTTGAGTTTATTCAATTTCCCTGGCACTATTCTAAGTGTTGTTAATATGGAAGCAAATAAGAAAACAAGTTGCCTTCTCTATAAAACTTATTGCAAGAGAGATTGACTGTAAGTAAAATCACATAATGATGTAATTTACCCTGTGGTAAGTGCCATGAAAAAAAAGTGCAGGGTATTTTGGGATCATGTAGCAAAGGGATCTATTGTGGTCAGGAGATTGGGGAAACCTCTCTGGGAACCAACATAATAAATTTTAGTTTTCATTTTTGGATCATAAGCATCATCCAAGCTGGCGACAGACAACAATGGAAGGGGATGTCAGGTGCATTCATTGCTGGTGCAAACCTGCTGACAACAAGTTTGGCTACAGCATATTCTGCTACTGGACAAAGCACTAGTGAATACGAGATGTTGTGAGGACTGGCGTGTTCTCTGAATAGCAAGACAACAAGGTAAATAGTTTCAATCAGAATTAGAAGATGTTAGAGCCTGAAGAAATCTTAGAGGCTATTCTGATTCCACCAATTCATCTTACAGATGAGGAAAACGAGGCATATACAATGACATGCCCAAGTTATACAGCTAGTAAATGGGAGGGATGGAATTAAAAGCTAAGGCTTTTTACTCACAATCTAGAGACAGTATAGAAGAGGAAAACCTTTGCAATGCTCTACCCAATAAAACTATTCTAAATACGCCAAATCAAAGAGCGCCAAATCTCCCTAATAATGTTCCGGGGTAGGTGGTATCATAATTTCATTCCTATCATAACATCTGGTGTTTACTACTTAATGAGGCAAGGAGAGCATGTAACTGAAGATCAAGGGCTCCACAAGCAATTTTACCCAGTGCTAACGTCTCACCCAACCAATTCTGGAGGGCATTTAACTTTGGGAAAATTGTCACCTTTGCCTTAAATTAATTTGAACAAGTATAAATGTGTATGTGCATATATACTGAAGTGTAAGGTGAGTATAGGAGTCCCTGGTTAGAGCAAATGATAAAGCAGTCAACTGAAAGATTGGCGGTTCAAACCCACTCAGAGGCACCTCGGAAGACAGGCCTGGTGACCTGCTTTTGAAAGGTCACAGCCTTGAAAACCCAATGGAGCTGTTCTTCTCTGCACACACGGGGTTGCCATGAGTCGGAATCGACTCAACGGCAACTAACAACAAGGTGAGTATAAACATGTGCATGCATATGTGTATATATAAATATATATGTATGTGTACACATATGTATATGTGTTATATGATATGAATATACATTATATATAATATATGTATCAAGTATTTTATTATGTTATATATACGCTATTAAAAAGGTATACATATATTTCTTCAAATCACTTATCACAATCTGATGTGATACACATTTTTGTTTATTTATCGCTTGTCTTTTCCTCTAGAATGCTAGCTGCATGGAAATAAAAAAAATTTGCCTGTTTTGCTATTGTATTCTCAGTGCCTAGAACATTGCTTGGCATATAGTGGGTACTGAAGAAGTATCTACTGGTTGAATTAAAGAACACATGTACAACTGCATTTATGCATGTGGACACATCTGCTCATGCATAAACATATTAATGTGGACATTTGAACATAAGTACGTGTGATGTAGATGTGACCACCTCACAAAATCTGCTGGAACAGTAGCATTCCTGGAGAGTAGTGACTCACAGGCTGCAACCAAAAATTTTAAGGTCATTGTTTAAATCTGATTCCCCAAAAATGGAGTTCTATTATTGAGTTCAAACATAAGTTTCTCAGCTTGGCCTGTTTATAAAAGCTATTTTAAAAAAAGTAAATAATAATAATAAGGCAGCATTAAAATTGTCCTTGTTATGCAAAGCGTGTTAGAAGTTTCACCAAGATACTGGTCATGCTGACTATACCATAATTTTTCTTTCATTCTCCTGCCATTTAATTAGAAAATATTTCCTTATTACACATAAAGGAAAGATAGACAATGAAGATGGACATAATAAATTGGATATAAAAGTGACCTAACTGCACAATCTACTGTGTTGCTGTGTGCCACCTAGTCAATTCTGACTCATAGAGACACTCCAGGACAGATGGATGCAATGCTGGAGGTGCTTACTCATTTATGCCAAGAAATCTGGAAGACAGCTACCTGGCCAACAAACTGGAAGAGATACATATACGTGCCCATTCCAAAGAAAGGTGATCCAACAGAATGCAGAAATTATCAAACAATACCATTAATATCACACACAAGTAAAATTTTGCTGAAGATAATTCAAAAATTCAAGCTGGTTTTAGAAGGGGACATGGAAAGAGGAATATCATTATTGATGTCAGGTGGATCTGGGCTGAAAGCAGAGAATACCAAAAAGATGTTTACATAAGTTTTATTGGCTATGCAAAGGCATTTGACTGTGTAGATCATAACAAACTATGGACAACACTGCAAAGAATGGGAATTCCAGGACACTTAATTGTGCTCATGTGGAACCTGTACATAGACCAAGAGGCAGTCATTCAAAAAGAACAAGGGGATACAGTGTGGTTTAAAGTCAGGAAAAGTGTGCATCAGGGCTGCATCTTTAACCATACTTATTCAGTCTGTATGCTGAACAAATAATCCGAAAAGCTAGACTACATGAAGAAGAATGGGGCATCAGGATTAGAGGAAGACTCAATAACAATCCGCAATATGCAGACGACACAATTTTGCTTGCTGAAGGTGGAGAGGACTTGAAGCACTTACTGACGAAGATCAAAGACTACAGCCCTCAGTATGTATAACACCTCAACATAAAGAAAACAAAAATCTTCAGGACTGGACCAACATCATGATAAATGGAGAAAAGACCGACATTGTCAAGGATTTAATTTTACTCGGATCCACCACAATCAACGTCCATGGAAACAGCAGTCAGAAAATCAAATGATGTAGTATGTTGGGCAAATCTGCTGCAAAAGATCTCTTTAAAGTGTTAAAAGGCAAAGATGTCACTTTAAGGACTAAGGTGAGCCTGACCCAAGCCATGGCATTTTTAATTGCCTCATATGCATGCAAAAGCTGGACAATGAATAAGGAAGGCCAAAGAAGAATTGATGCCTTTGAATTACGGTGTTCATGAAGAATATTGAATATACCGTGGACTGCCAGAAGAATGAACAAATCTGTCTTGGTATGGCCAGAATGCTCCTTAGAAGCGAGGATGGCAAGACTTCATCTCACATATTTTGGACATGTTATCAGGAGGGACTAGTCCCTGGAGAAGTCGAGGGTCAATGAAAAAGAAGAAGACCCTCAACAAGATGGATTGACACTATGGATGCAACAGTGGGCTCAAACATAGCAACAATTATGAGGATGGCGCAGGACCAGGCAGTGTTTTGTTCTGTTGTACATAGAGTTGTTATGAGTCGGAACCGACTTGACAGCACCTAACAACAATAATAGGTCAGAGTAGAACTGCCCCATAGTGTTTCCTATGCTGTGATATTTATGGAAGCAAATTCCCAGGTCTTTTCTCCCATGAAGCCCCTGGGTGGGTTCAAACCACTGACTTTTCAGTTAGCCACTGAGTGCTTAACGTTGTGCCATCAGGGCTCCTTCAATCTATTGTACATACGTAAAAGAAATACATATGATTTTAGTAAAGTTTGGTTTTAGAGAACAAATTGGTGTTAAGCTCAGTGCATCTAAATTTTGCTTGGTCTGGAGCTTCTACCCCCAGTTGCTGTTGAGTCAACTGTGACTCATGGCGACCCATGTGTGTCAGAATAGAATTGTGCTCCTTAGGGTTTTTCAATGGCTGATTTTGGGGCAGTAGATCACCAAGCCTTTCTTCCAAGGTGCCTCTAGGTAGACTCAAACCTCCAACCTTTCAATTAGCAGCCAAGCACCTTAACCATTTGCATCACCCAGGGACTTCCGGGGTCTTCTAGTAGATGCTATTAACACAAAAACCTCAAATAGACCTGGAAAAAAATTAACTTTATAAATTTGAACAAAATATTGGCTATGACTAGTTTTTCCTCAAATTACACTTTTCAGTGAAACAACTTACTCTTATGCACACTAAATCAAACTCTTGGAAAAAGAATCTAGGGTATATCATCAGTTGGTTGAATTGGATAGAATGTTTACCCATTAAAATCATAGGAGGTTTTGTACCTTCTATGAAATCAAAGCAGTTGTTTTAACACTGTTTGACCTCCTTTGTCCTCCAGAGTTGTCTTTAAGGAAGTTGCACTGAGGCAAATGTCATACCATACGATGCCTTACCAAATTCAGTAACTTCCTTGAACATGCAAGCTCTCCTTTCCATTCCTGCTCACTGAATGTTCCTACCATTTGCTGAAATAGTATATGTTTTAAGTGCCTTATGTGTTTAATGTCCATTTTTCTAAATCATTTAAATAGAGGCTTTTTTTTTGTTTTTGTTTTTTTGCCAAATTAAAAATAGTTTTTCATCATAATTGCCTAGAAGTAATGGTTGATAGGGAGAAAAAGAGATCCATGCTAGGAACCAGAAACTTGAGTTTTGGAACAGGTGCTTTCAATTACTACATTAGTAATTATAGACAAGTCATGAACTCTTTGAGCCCCACTTTGTCTCCTGGAAAAATGGAGAAAGTAATACCTACCCATCTTATTCATAGTGGTGACATTGGGTAAATTAAAAACCTTCTCTGGGCTTCAGTTCACTCAGCTGTAAAATGAGGAAAATAATAACTTGCCTCATAAGGTGACTGTGAAAATTAAATGAGATAATTTCTGTACCAGTGCCTGGTATGTAACAGGCACTAAAAAAATTGCTATTACTAATGTAACTTAAATATATTGCATACATGTTATATATTAAGTACTACAATTAGTATTAGCTTCTATCTAGCGACAGCCCAGGATGGAAGATTGTTGGAAAGGTGGGTGGGAAGCAGTCTGTGTAGCTGTAGTTGGGATGATATCAGTGCAGTAACAGGATAGCGTATAATTCCATTGATATGCAATTATAGGAACACAGCAAGAAGTAGTTAAAAGAATGTGGGCTTGGAAATCTATTCTGGCTCTATAATGGTTAACTCTGCAGCCTGGAGCAGGTTATCTAACCTCTCTGTGTCTGTTTCCCCATCCAAAAGCGGTGCAAAGAACCGAGAGAGGAAATAACATCACTTGCCATATGCTAATGCTAGTTAAGGTCAGAACTAAGATCACAATTCTGGTTTTGTGACTACCAGTTCAATTATTTATCTTTAGCAGCAGATTGGCTGCTGGTTTGGGTCGAAGGACTTCACTCATTAATTTATGTCACAAAGATTATGAATGACTATATGCCAAGTGCTCTGTTAGATGCTAGAGATTTAACAGGAAGCAGAAACAGTTTCTCTACCCTAATGAAGCCCATAGTTTAGTAGAAAGGAGTGGTATGGGGTGGGGGAGTCAGGGGGGGTCCCATTGTGGATTTAGAGAACCTCAGCTGGGCTCAAAAGCCACAAATCAGGATCTGTTTGTCTGCCCTTGATCTGCCCACAGAAAGAACAAGGGGCACTTATGCTTATGAAGTAGAGGCACATATACTCTTCACTTTTTAGGATTGTTGCTTTGACATGTTACATGGCTTCCATGACAACTGTCAAACAATTTGTGGGAAAGGAATTCTCTCCTGAACTGTCCTAATTTGGAGGCATTAGACTCCTTTGGAAGCCAATGACCTTTGCTGATATCAGTGTGTCCTTTATCCCTTTTAAGAGCCAGTTTCATGGCTAGTCCACTGGCTTCTGCATCTTCTTTCCTTATTTCCATTGGTCTCTCTCCCTCCTCTCTAGTTATATTCATGCTTAACTTTTTTCCCTTTACCTTTTAACTTTGGGTGGACTGTGGTGCTTTTGCAGACATTTTTCATTTTGTGACAAATCTGC
Source organism: Dugong dugon (assembly GCA_030035585.1). Classification (NCBI taxonomy): domain Eukaryota; kingdom Metazoa; phylum Chordata; class Mammalia; order Sirenia; family Dugongidae; genus Dugong; species Dugong dugon. Next base: position 101,262,905 of record CM057462.1, read on the forward strand.
CAATATTTCCATTTCCTATGGATTTGATAAGTGACATGAATAGGATGGCTCTGGTGGCTGCCTCTACAGGAAGAACCCAGATATCTGCAGACAAACTCAGGCTACGTGTATAGAAATGGCCCATTGAAGCATGACTTTAGGGGTGACAAGGACTGAATCTCTCTCCACCACCTCTCCCATGTATATATTTCTATACTTGGATCCTAATTAGGTATGTGATTATGTAAATAGTTTGTTTCTTTCCTCCCTATAAAATTAGCCATCTGAATACTTGTTATCCATGATGTAATCCAACTTGAAAATATGATCCTGTGTCTCAAATGATTTTATCTGTAGAGAGGAATCTGGGTCTGATAAACATATAAGAAGTAAACTACCAAAAGGTAAAGTAATCTTTTATTTAAGATTTTTTTTTGAAAAATTAACATAACAGCTCTCTAGTCACTAGTGTCTCTAATTACCTGGTTATTTAACCAGGATTTGGATATAATTAATGTAAAGGTGAATTGAACAAACCTTTCTTTAATCCAAATAATGAATGGCCATGACAAAAACAATTTCCAAAAACATTCATTTAACAGAGGGTAAAATGAAAATTTGACAGTGAAGAAGAAAATCACTATATTATTGTTAATTAATTAATTAATATATTTATTTAAAAATGTATTGCATACTTACTATATGCCAAGTATTATACTATGTGATGGGGCTAAAAAGATGAATAAGAGAGCATTCATTTTTCAGTGAGGGAAACAGTAAAATAATTAAAATAAAAATTGGTAAATGATAAAATAAACACATAAGATGCTGCCAAATAACAAAGAAGACAAATACATTTTTAAAGGTGATGATAATAGTAGCATATATGTATAGAATATATGCCAGGCAATGTTCTAAATGCTTTAAGTACATTAACCCCTTTAATCCTCATAATAATCTAGAGAAGTGGGTACAATTATTATCCCTATTACTAAAGAGAAGAAAACTAAGCATAGAGAAGTTAAGTAACCTGTCCAAGGTGACACAGAAAGTAAGTGGCATAGCCAAAATTCAAATCCAGGGTCTTTGACCCTGGAGCCTGTGTGCTTAACACTTAGCCTGTGATTGATAGAAGATACCGGGTAAAAGGCAGTCCTCAGTATAAGTCCTCAGTATAAGTGGGTGGAAAAAGCCTACAAGACTGAAGGTTACATGAGTAATATAGGACCAAGTCCAGTCCAGTTGCCTCCATTCAATTCTACTCAAGGTGACCCCATATGCTTCAGATAGAACTTTGCTCCATAGGGTTTTCAATGGCTATGGCCTTTCAGAAGTAAATCTCCAGGATTTACTTTCAAGACAGCTCTGGGTGGATTCATACCACAAAGAACCTCTATTATTGACAATCAGTTTTCTGTTTAAAGAACTGCCCTGTTGGTTGCCACCTTTCTAAATCATTTCCAGGCTACAAATTTAGAGAGACCAGAATGAGATGAAAAACTAGAGAGGTTTGCAAGTCAGCCTAACATTCTAATCACTGTTAAAGTTGCTTTAATTTATTTAAAAAAAATATTTTTTTTCTAAGTATTTATTATGACCAACACTGAATGTACCAACTTCCTTCTCTTCCAGAATGCTTTGATGTTTTTGAAACTTCCATATAGATAAAGCAGGAGGTGGAAAAAATCCTTTATAAATAGCTCTCCTATTCTTCTCATCCAAGTTTCTTTGTTTGAATCCTCATTTCCATTGCTGATTCAACACAAAACTGCCTTCTCTGGTTGTCTGATACTGTCCTTCTAAGTTGTTCATTTGTCAAGAGACAGAGACAATAGACTGGGAAGTATTTGCTTGGGGATAATTAATTGGAAATGAGAGCACGTGTATTTTGTAATTTAGCAAAGTCACTGGGGAGGAAAGAGGATTGCCTGCTTTTGCCACTCACACTCTATTTCTTATGTCTTTCTGATTTGGGGTAAGGTCTTCTAAAAAATGGAATGACAGTTCTGCAGCTTTGATATCCCTTGAAGAAGAATCAAAATAAGAACGAGCCACCACAAAAAGAAAATATAAAGTGAAAGATACTTAAAAGTAAAAAAAAAAAAAAAAAAACCATTACTGTTGAGTCGATTCCAATTCATAGTGACCCTATAGAACAGGGTAGAACTGCCCCATAGGATTTCCAAGGCTGAATCTTTAAGGAATATACTGTCATATCTTTCTCCTGCGAAGCAGCTAGTGGGTTCAAAATGCTGATTTTTTGGTTAGCAGCTTAGTGCTTAACCACTGCACCACCAGAGCTCCCTGAAAGATACTTAGGGATGTCCAAAATTTAAATACATATATACATGAGAGATTAATAAATAGGATAGTCTTTCAGATCATTGTGGTTCCAGAAAGAAGTTAGGACTGCATGCATATCTTAGAAAACTGATCAAAAGAAGAGAGGAGCTGGGCAGAACACTGATGAGCCAGCTCTGATACAGGCACAGCTTCTGTGGTAGTCAGCCTCCAAGATGGCCCCCAATGATCCTGGCTGTCATATTCTTGTGGATTCCTCTCAAACACTCTACCAGGAGGTTTGTTTGACCAATAGCAGAAGTGATGGTATATTACGAGATTAAATTAAAAAGCCACAGGGACTCCATCTTGAGTGCTTCCTTTCCTCCCCTCTTATCAAGTAGCTTGGGAAAAGGCATGTGATAAGCAGCTTTGTGGAGAAGCCCACAGGTGAGTGGTGAGACCTCTTGCCAATAACCAGCCTGAGTGATAGATGTGAATTTTCCAGATCCATCAAACCTCAGATGACTACAGCCCTGGCTGTCACCTTGACTGCAGCCTCATGAGAGACTCTGAGCCAGAACCACCTAGCTAAACCACTCCCAGAGTCCTGACTCACAGAAACTGTGAACTAACAAATGTTTGTTTTAAGTCTCTATACTTGGAGAAATTTATTACGCAGTAAAACATAACCAGTGTGGCCCCAGCACCTCTCTCCTTGAGATGGGACTTGTTCTGTAGGCACAGTGAGCCTATCCATAGCTGGTGGCTTTCCTGAGCAACAACATTCTTGCTGCTTTGGGGCATAACACTTCTCTGTGATACATTTACTCCAAGCTCAGCACACTTGATGCTGCCATTAAATACAGGTGTTTGTAACCCTGGATTTCTTAGGCATTCAGCCCCTGAGGCCAAAACTGTGCCCTAGAAATTTCCCATCTTTTGGAAAAGAGAAGACTAGATCCTTTTGATGTCTGGGCTCCAATCTGGATTTGACTGCAGCTTCTTGTTGCTGATTCAAAGTCATCTTACATTCTTGGATATTCTTGACGTTTGAATCATGTGTCAAGATGTTGTTGATTCTAGTGATGGCAACGTTTCATCTCATATGCATAGCAGACTGTGAAAACATGCCGAGGCTGTGGTGCTCCTTTCCATTCTGCTGTTCCCAATTTTATTGTCACTTCAGAAATAAACCACAACATATAAAGGAGCCCTGAGAAGGCGGCTTTAAGAGCCCTGGGGTAGAGCTAAAAGCAGCTCCCTTGATGTTATGTTTGAGCCAGCTGGTGCTTACATCAGCTACCACTTGTTTTCAAATATATATTATTTGCGACTTTGTAGAGCTGAAGAACATGAGCCCCTTTGGTAAAGCAAATATTGTCAACGTACAGTGATTTAAATAAAAGAAAGAGCTAGTCATTTCATATGAGTCTATGTGGATGGAGGTTGATAGCTTCCCTGTACTGAGAATAGGAGAGTTTCTATACTGAGAAGTGTCTAAACTTCCTCCTCCTGGCCACCTGGGAAATAGGATAAACTCTTTCAGATAAACCATCTGTGTCTACAGCAAAGGCTAGCATTTATTGAGTGCTTAGTGCATCCCAGAAACCCTCGTGGCATAATGGTTAAGTGCTGTGGCTGCTAACCAAAAGGTCGGCAGTTCAAATCCACCAGGTGCTCGTTGGAAACTTTATGGGGGCAGCTCTACTCCCATAGGAAGAATAAATTTGACAATGCTGCAGTAATATGTAACTTTAAAATCTCAGGAAATTAACATAACAAAGAACTATTTATTGCCATGCCAAAAGTATATCTATATATCCCTCAGAGATCAGGTTAATCATCTTGTTATTGTACCATCTGGAAAGAACAAAAGTTCTCCTTGGTCAACATGGGAGGGAAAGAGACAAAATGTTACATACTGACTTTGGCCTGGAAACTCCACATATCACACTTGCTCAAATATCACTGGTCAAGACAAGTCACATGGGCTTGCCTAAAATCTCCTCATATGCCTCAAAGGAGAAGAGAAACAGCTGTAGGTAAGCACTAATACACTTTTTTTTTTTTTTTTTTTTTTTTTAACAGACTTGTTTTATAGGTGCAGAAACTTTATCTGGTAAGTGCTGAGACTGGGTTAATTTAAACCTGGGTCTGTTAAAAACCAAAGCCTCTGCTCTTAAGCACCATACATGAAGAAGAGAATTACTGGGCCGTACAACACTGGTTGGAGGGAAGTGAGGATCATAGGTTTCTATTCAGCCTGCTTAACATTCTTCCATGGATTTTTTTCAAATATTTATTCCATATCCTCTAAGCGAATGAGGGCAAGGACCATGCCAGCATTTGATCACTGTTAAATACTCTAGTTCCTAGCATAGTGCCTGACACATAGCAAGCGTTCAGTAAACTTTGGTTGAAACTTATTAAATGGATGCCTAATTTGTGCCAGGCATTACATAGTACTATAGCTCCAGGATCCAGAGTACACACTTGCTACTGCTTTAGGGATAATAAGTAAAATAGTAAAATAAAATTAATTATAAATCACCTACTCTTCCACGAAGGTAGCAGCATTGTGGGAAAATCATTTCTACTGCCCAAGGTCAAATGATGGAATAATCAGTTTGTCTTTGAGTTTTTTGACCTCTCCATCCTTTGTCACCCATATGTGGCATCTAACTAAAAAACCAAACTTATTGCCATCAAATGGATTCCAATTCTTAGGGACCCTATAGGACAGAGTAGAACTGCCCCATAGAGTTTCCAAGGAGTGCCTGGTAGATTTGAACTGCTGACCTTTTGGTTAGCAGTCTAAGCTCTTAACCACTGCACCACCAGGGCTCCATGTGGCATATAGACCATCCAAATTCAGCACATATTAACTTTTTAATCTATAATCATTTTCATCCTCATCCTCAATGATCCATTCACAATTTTTTTCACTCTTATGTTAACTATAAATGATATAACATTTTAAACTTGAAAGTTTCTGAACCTTATTGTACTCTGTCCTTTAGAGTTCCTTCACTATCTAGGTCCTGGAGCTGCCATTTCCTAGAAGCACCATTGACTCACGGGATCTTTCCAGATTCTAACTCAAATGTGCCTTTGTCAGAGGCCAGAACTGACTTTTTGCTTCTGTGCCAGTGCCTTGAATTTTCTTGAATTCAGCCCTTCATGCAGGAACCCTGTGACCACAGACATAGGGCATCTACCCTCTCATCCAGGTCTGAGACATTGGCCCACAAATTCTTATTCTCTTAGGTATAACATCCTGCAGCCATGGCCAGCCCCTGCTTCAGCTCCTGAGAGCACAACCCAGACTAGTGTCCAAGGGATGCCCCCTACTTTTCTTTCCAAATCACTTGGTAGAAGAAATCGGACTATGCTCTTCCATAGTATAAGGAGCCCTTGTGGTATAGTGGTTAAGGACATCAACTGCTAACCAAAAGGTTGATGGTTTGAAACCACCAATGGCTCTGAGGGAGAAGATGTAGCAATCTGCTTCTGTAGAGATTTACAACCTTGGAAACCTTATGGGGTTGACTTGACGACAGTGGGTGGGTTTCCATGGTATAGGAAATACTACTTGTTTTGGGGGCAATATTCAGCTTGTGGGAAAGGATTTAGGGAATTTTGATCTCTTTTTAGGATCCTGAAATATACCACCTGGTAAAATGTGAGATCAGCCTTATCTATGGATTCATTGGAGTCTCTGGGTAGTGCAAAGAGTAAATGTGCTTGGCTGACAAACTAAAGATTGACAGTTTGAGTCCACCCAGAGATGCCTTGGAAAAAAGACTTAGTGATATACATCCAAAAAAAGCAATTGAAAACCTTTGTAGGACAGTTCGACTCTGACACACATGGGGCTGCCAAGAGCTGAAATTGACTCGACAACAACTAGATTTTTATGTATTAATTGTCTTAAGAGTATAATACATCTTTCTGAGTATAACTTAACCCATTGCCATTGAGTCGATTCTGACTCATAGTGATCCTATAGGACAGAGTAGAACTAACTGCCCCATAGGTTTTCCACGGCCGTAATTTTTGCAGAAGCAGACTGCCACATATTTCTCCCATGGAGCAGCTGGTGGGTTCTAACTTTCAGTGAGCAGCCAAGAGTTTGACCACTTAGAACACCTATATCATGGACTTTACTATGGATTGAACTGTGTCCCTCAAAAAGATATGTTGAAGTCCTCACCCCATGTACCTGTGAGTGTGACCTTGTTTGGAAATAAGGTCTTTCTGTGAGGATTTTAGCAGAAGAGTTAACGAGGTCATGCTGGAGTAGGGTGTATCAGGATCCCATCTGAGTGGTATCTTATAGAAGGCAAAAGCAGACACAGAAACTGAGTCACATAGAGGGAAGACTCCATGTGAAGATACATCTAAAAGCCAAGAAACAGGAAGAGACACCTGAGGCTACCAAAAACTGGAAGAGACAGAGAAGGATCTTCTCTTAGAGCCCACAGAGAGAGCATGGCCCTGCCAACACCCTAGAATTTGGACTTCTAGACTTCATAACTGTGAGACAATAAATTTCTATCTTTTAAAGTCAGCCACTTTGTGGTATTTTGTTATGGCAGCCCTAAGGAACTAAGACACCAGTTTATAAAAGGAATTTACTAGACCATATTGTGGTATTCTACATTTTATGATCTTAAGAATTTTTATAGATATTGTTTGTAAGTACTTAATTAAATAATATTGCACATTCCATCAGGATTGCCAATGGAATTTCTCCTATCTTAACCAACACACACAAACAAGCATGACTGTTTTATAATATGCAAGCATTACTCTTTTGCAGTCTTTATACTTACTAAAAATTGTGAACATTGAAATATTTTGAAAAAAGATCCAATTTCATTAAGAAAATCATGAAAAAAATCAATCATACTTTAAATTTTGGGGTAATTTCAATTATACTTTCTCTTATTTTCAAATAAATAATGAGACAGAGAAAATCGAGAAATATATTGCCTGAGGGACTATCCATATAGTTGAATGTTTCACAGGTATATCCAAAGAGCCATACACATACATTAAAAAAAAAACAAAACAAAAAAACCATTGCCATCAAGTCAATTCCTACTCATAGAAACCCTACAGGACAGAGTAGGCTACCCTATAGGGTTTCCAAGGAGTGGCTAGTGGATTTGAACTGCTGACCTTTTGGTTAGCAGCCTAGCCCTTAACCACTATGCTACCAGGGCTCCATACACATACATACATATGCACACCTAAATGTTTATAGTATATGAATATGTACACAAAGAATATATTCAGACAGAGTCAGTGTGATAGAGAAAAAAAAGACTGGAAATCAGGAGAATTTAGTCTTGTTTTTCCTGTACTTTCATTAATAAAGTTTAAGATCTTAGGTAAATTAGCTAACTTTGTTTAGCCATCTATAGAATGAAAGATTGAAATGAAAGCAAAGAAGATTTTTGTTAGTGTTCCCTCTCCCACGCATAGTAGAAACTGCTAAATGATCAGAACACTGATTCCTGCTTGCCAAGGTGGTAGGCCCAAAACCCTTTCAGCACTAGGCTCCAGGCTGCTTCTCCAATTGATTTTAACTTACCCTGATACAAAGTCCATTTGCCATCCTGGATAGATGACTATAAATGCTCCTTCCATAGGCTCATTTTAAAGAATATACCTTCTTTCATGTTGAAAGGATTTGGAGCCTGAGAAAAAGCTCTTTCACATTCATGTGCATAATAGTAAAACAAATGCTAAAAATGTGAAAACTTCTGTATTTTTAAATCACAGATACTCTTTCTTCCTTCCCTTCCCCTTCCCTTCCCTTTTCTTTTCCTTCCCTTGCCTTGCTTTCCCGTCTTTCCTTCCTTCCTTTTTTTTTAAAAAAAATATGTGTACGAATAGGCAAAAGCACATTTTGCTTTACAGCATATTCTCTGGAGAAATCAGTAATTGAAATTCCCTCTACAACACAGCAAATTGGCACTGTAAGGAAAAGATACTTCTTTGAATCTGACCTAAATATAGGGGCACATACTGACCTTTTTATTCTTAACTTTTTGCAACACAGATTTTATTTATTTACATTCCATATTCTTCCACAAAAGAACTAAGTCAGCTTGTAAAAATTGCATATATTTATGATGGAGTTTCCTGCTTCTGTCTCTTTCTTCCTACTTAATTTCCTTAAAAATTATACTGAGTATATACTTTTTAGAAATAAGGTAGCATTTTGAACTACATTGCTTTCCACAGGATATGCTTATTAACAGCAAGTACCATAGTATCTTAACGTATACTTTATCCTTACCCTCTTTTTAAGTGACCAGTCTCATCTCTAAGCTTTTCTGTCTTTAAATAATGAAGCTATTTCAAGCATTTCAAAATGAGTAATTAATTGCCTAGCCTGGAACTGTCTGGTATCAAAGATTAATGCCTGAATTAATTTTCAACTTATAACTGTTTTCATTTACACATACTTCCTTGGTAGTTATTCAAGGCAATTTTATCTTTCCTGTCTGTGGCTTATATGTTAATTGTATTTCATTTTAATGAATACTCTTTAAGCCGTAGAAGTAGGCCAGACGCTATCAAAATATGTCATAAGTGGAGAAATCTGACTCAAAGATAAACCTTTCAGATGAAAAGTTTTAAAAGGAATGGTAGAATGGCTATATTTTTAATTCGTAGCTGAGATATAAGTCATCTGAAATATATTGCTATAACAGGATATATCCTTTTCCAAGAATTAAGCACAATGAGGATTTACATCTGTTTGTACATAGATTTTTATTTTACCTGAGCCTGTGATTGTACACATGAGTCAATCTGGAATAAAAAATATTTAGTAACTGATGACTTTCAAAATAAATTGTTATCTGAGTGAATTAAAATTTGTCTGTGTGTAGATACAGCTCAAGTGTCTTTATGCTATTAGCGTACTACTAGTAATTACATTTAATTAGATACAAAATTTATTTCTTTATTTAACATATTTGCTTTTGTTAATATCTAATGTATTCATCATAGAACATTTCAAAAGTAAGGTTTATTAGTAAGTTAAGCTTGCAGAAAAGGACTTTTTATCGCAATACAAAGTCAGCATCCTAAATGAAGATTCATTGCTTTAATAAGTACTGTTGAAAATTAATAAAAAATACTTTTGCTGTTTGACTTTCATCTTTACGCCTTTCAGACATATTAGATGCCATGATAAGGTAGATAAAAATGGTTTATCAATATATAAACGACTTTACTTAACTTTTTAACTCAAAAAGTATGCTTTTTTAGAACACTGAATTATTTCTAGTACTGAAAAAACGTAGCATTAACCAAGTATAAAGGAGAGATGTCAATCAAGTGTTAATTCTAGATGGTATTATTTCTTTAGTCACACAATATCATATTGCTAATTAAAGGCGATATTTTTTAGAATGAAATATTAATATAAAAATATAAAACATCGGTAGTATTCTCTTAGAAACTTCATTTAGCAGAGAATGTGTAATTATCCATGGGATAAAGCAAGATCTTTTTGGCCTGAATGTATACTGTTAGTTTTCTGGAGAGAGGATTTCTGCATTCAGGAGGAATGAGACATTTAACTGTTCAAAAAGTGAAGAGTCTGCAACCAGAAAGTCCTGTTATATATTGGGATTTCCCACTCTCTTGTATCTTGTTAATTGCCCTCAAGTTCCAAAAAATGAAACACAGGGTATTAAATCTCTATTCTGAGACAGGACTTCTTCATAGACCCTTGCATTTTCCCTTTTCCTGGCAAAAGAGTTTGGAAAATCTAAAAGAACCGTTTAAGGTCTGATTTACTCTTTCTCTTAATTAGACAACACATTCTGAGCAGCCAGCTCTTTTCTCCTCCTCTGGATTTCACCAATTAGATTGCTGTAATTAAAGAAGCCCTCCATGTAGAGACCGCCCAAAGGTCAGAATGAGATCAGTTAAAGCACTTATTGGGGAAGCTATAGAGCACCAAAGTCCTAGGAAGTCAAGAACCTTAAACTCAAGATCTCTTCAGTGTCCCTGGTGAAAAGCACCAAGAAGTCACGTCAAAAGTACTCAACAGTTTTTGCTTTTGTCCATCCCTCCTGATGGCATATTTTTTGAAAGGAGTCAATTTCTCTTGCAATAGGTGGAGGAGTTGGCATAGATAACTCCCTAAGGAGTAGCCAACTGGAATTTAATTTGAGACAAAGTAATTAGCCTTTTGAATAATACATGAAAAAGCTCTAGTTAAATATTGCTGCTTTTCTTCCCCACCCCCAAATCATAGATTACATAGGTCTTATATCACACCCCAGTTTAAACAGCTAGTCCTTCTCAAAACTCTCTAGGCAGGTAGATATTCCTTGGATGCCACTCTAATTGATAGGTGGTGGATGCTCAGAGGCTGCAATTGGGTTAAGAGTGAACTTGGGCAAAAATCCAAAGGTTGATTACCAATGTCTACCAGGGAAGGGAGTGGGGAGGAACTGTCACATGATGTATGTTTAACATCCCTTTCTTAGAGCAGAGATACTTTCTGATTCTTGGTTTGTGATATTACTCACTACATATAAAAGAGGTATTTTTGGAACATTTGTTGTTAGGTACCATTGAGTTGACTCCAACTCATAGAGATCTATGTATAACAGAACAAAGTGTTGCCTGGTCCTGCACCATTCTCAAAGTAGTAGGTATGTTTGAGCCCACTGTTGCAGGCACTGTGTCAATCTCTCTCGTTGAGGGTCATCATCTTTTTCACTGACCTTCTACTTTGGAACATATACTACTTGCATAAGATATATAGATAAAGGTAACATATATATGGTCCCTGTCCACAAGGAGGGAGTTAACCTATTATTCTAAACAGTGTCCTGGAGTAAGAGTATAAAAAGAGTACTGCTTAATATGTACCAAGCATATGCTAGCCGGTCTCAATGTCCAAAGTTTAATATTTTGCCAAATTCTGTTACTTTTGTACGTAATTTAAGAAAATGAAGCCAACAAGGATCCATTAGAAAAAAAAAAAAAAAGACATTCTCTAGCAAGGCTGTATGCACTCACCTTTGCATGGAGGGAAGTCATCTCTGGCGCTTCTTTGTTGCTCTCTGTAACCCTAGGAATTGAGAATATCTTCAAATGCCCTGCACCGTCACTGGATTATTATTAATGCCTAGGTTTGAGGAAGGCATTCCTCAGAATTTCTTCCAGATTTTTCTTGGGTTTCTGTGTGATAATGTTTTCATATGGCAGTCAGTTTATTTAGTAAAAGGTATTTTCTATGATATGTAATCTAGGGAAGCAAGGATATAGATAATCTCAACCTTGATATGACTAGATCATAAAAGATGGCACGAATTTCTGAAAGTGACATACCTAGTTAGAGAATATTATTTAATGTACTATAAAATGTCATTTACTACACCTCTTCTTTTTAAATGAAAATATAATAGTTTTTAGATGAATTCTGAAAGCCCAGATTCATCAAACTTTAATGCACAATTGCAGTCTTTGTATTGCAGTGAAGCCTGGGGTTTTCTGTGTTGGGTTTTAGCAATTGAAGCATAGAACTCGTATTTCCATGTAATATATCTTCAAACCTTTCTGCCTTATATGTCTAAGACAGTCTGCTCATTACCTAGTCAAGAGACTAGATATACAGAAAATGGGACTGAAGAGAGAGGTACACACAGCTTAATTACTTGATGGGAGAGAATTTCCTGAAAGTCTGAATAATTAATACATTGTGGCCACTATGTCAAATTGAATGTTATGGTTTACTTAGCACTTCAAGAAGCAATTACTGTGATAATGTGTGAATCCTGGAACACGTATTCTTTTACGTATACACAAAATTTGAAGGAAAGTCGGCAACGTGCAACAATTTATCATTTTATCCTGTCAATAACAATATTTTAAAACGGGCTTTTAACCATTTCATAATTACACACTCAATGTCTAAGCACATAGTGAGTTCATGCATAGATATGCATAGACTCATACTCACATAGCCACACTCAGAAAAGATGAAACACAAAGAGAAAGTTGTGTTCCCAAAACGCAAGCATGGAAGAGAATGCATTCCATTTTGAAGGTAGCCATAAATGTTCAATTAACCTGCTCCTCATGTCTTTTTTTATGACTACATATGGTGACAAATCTTCCTAATAAGAAGGGTCACAGAACAACAGATGTGTAAAACAGCAAAATGAAAACACCTCAACAGATGCATGATTTTTATTTTGCACGAAATAAATAGAAATGTGGAGACAGCATTTTGCAAAGCATGAAAAAGCCTTTAAATTAGGAAGGCTGTAAATTGGAATAGTTTTAAAAATATCCTGTGGATGTATTTGAAGAATTCAGGAAACGCCTTCCCCACTGCAGGCACCCAAGTGTATCTCCCCCAACCACTAGATACTGAAAGCCCTGATGGTCTGTAGTTAAAGAATTTGTTCTTTAGGGTAGTTAAGGAATGTATCATTCATCTCCCATATTTCCTTTTGGAACACAAATGCCTCTGGGAAGGCACACGTGAGAATCAAGCACACTGAGGATTGTGCAAATTGACTGGAGGAGATACTTGGAGAGATTGGAGGGTAGCAGAGCTTTAAATACCAAATCAGCATGTGAGGGCTTGGAACTGGAGATACCTGAGTATGGTCAAGTCTGAGCCATTTGGTTCTGTTCCAAACAAATGTTAGCTTTGGGCTGGTGATAGTATGGGAGCGGGAGATGCCAATTTCAAAATGCTTTGAAAGTTACAATTAATATTGAACGCATAGAAGAAGTAAATCAAGATGAAATGGAGAGCAAATATTGCTAAAATATGTCTAGTACTTCTAATTGTTTAATTTCAGGACTAAATTAAGTTGGTCATCGCTTTAAGAAGGCAATGTTTTTATTCTGACGTCGTTTTTTCTTTGGAAATAATTTTAGACTTATAGAAGACTTGCAATAGGGCAGAAAGCCTATTTTACCAGTTTTCCCTAAGGTTAAAATCTTACATAATCACAGGACAATTATCAAATATCAATGCTCATTAATCAATACAATTTTCAATATGAAGAAATTCACATTGGTACAATACCATTAACTAAACTACAGAGTTATTCAGATTTCCTCAATTTTTCCACTAATGTTCTTTTTCTACTTCAGGACGCAGTCTAGGTTACCTTATTGAATTTAGTTGTCATGTCTTTTTAGTATCTTCCGGTCTATACCAGAGCTCTGGTTGTACAGTGGTTAAGAGATCGGCTGATAACCAAAAGGTCAGCAGTTCATACCCACCAGCCACTCCTTGGAAACCCTATGGGGATGTTCTTCTCTGTCCTGTAGAGTCGCTATGAGTTGGAATAGACTTGATGGCAATGGGTTTAGCCAGTCTGTTATAGTTCTTTAATCTTTCCTTATCTTTAATGATCTTGAAAATTTTGAAGAGTACTGGTTGGGTATTGTAGAATGTCCCTGAATTTAGAGTGCATGATTTTTTCTCATGATTAGATCAAGTTATGTATTTGGGGAAGAATACTACCGAGGCCATGTGCCTTTCTCATCTCATCCTATCAGGTGTACTTGATATCAATATGTTTATTACTGGGGATATAACCTTGATCATTTGGTTAAGATGGTGTCTATTATGTTTCTTCACTCTCAAGTTACTATTTCTCCTATTCCATATTCTATTGATTAGCAGTAGATGACTAAATCTCGCCCATGCTCAAGGGAAGAGGAATTAAGTTCTACCTCTAGAGGGAGGAGTATCAAAGAATTTGTGGACAAATGTGAAAATCATTACAGTGATTAATACATGTTTAGTTGAGATACTTTGAAGCTATGCCAATATTCTGTTTCTTTTTAAAATTTTGCCTATTAATTTTAACATTCACGACATGAATGGATCTTGCGTGTAGGAATTATTACTATGGCATTTGATGGCAATTTTTTACTTCTCACATTCCTTACATTTATTAATTAAAATTATTGTCCAAGGAAAGGGTACTTCTTCTCCCTCATTTATGTATTTATTTAATCAGTTATTTAAATTAGTATGAACCCATGATTTTTTTGTTTAATTTTTTGGCTATAATTCAATATTATCAATATTTATTTTGTAGCTCAAATTGTTTCAGTTTTGGTTGTTTGGGGCTCTTTCATGTTGGTTCCTGTGCTCTTTGGGTGTGTCCCTCATTATTGTTATCATTATTATTTTGAGCACTTCTTTACATTCTAAAACCACAAGTTGCTCCAGGCTAATCCAGTCTAGAATCAGTCATTTCTCCAAGGATCTCTAGTTCATTTATTGGAGACTGATATTTAGAGACCAAGATCTGGGTGCTAGAAGTGCTCATTGCTACTGGGGTGTTACTCCTTCTAGATTTCTCAGCAGATAGTACTAGGAATGTATATATATTAACACACGTATACACACATATCAATATTTATTTCTGTATCTATCATCTATCTACCTAGCACCTATTTATCTACGTATCTATGTATGTATCTGTAAATATGAGTTCACACTGATATCTCCAACTCCAATTAGGCACCAAAGTTCATTCTCTCATTCTTTGCTTATTTGTAATTTATTTCTCAGACAGGGAGAAAGCTGTCTCTTACTATCTACAATACATTTACTTATTTGGTCAACCCTAGCATATATGTAATTTAGTTGTAGAACTGCTAACTATACTCCTATGAAAAATGAATTTACTAACTGGGATATTATGTGAACAGTTCTTTTTGTCTTTAGTCTTATAGTATCTCGTCAAAAGACAATTTTACAAAGCTACTTAGATCAGCTCCTTTTTTCCCCACCTGCGTTAGTTTGGTTATGTAATTAATTTGTTTCTTAGTCAAATTCATTTGTTACAGTCTGAATTCCATCATGGGTTTCCCTGATATCCTGATTGATATTTTCTAAATTTGCGTATAATAAAGTTAACTCATTATAAACCCAAAAAATCAAACCCATCGCAGTCGAGTCGATTCTGACTCATAGCGACACTATAGGACAGAGCAGAACTACCCCATGGGGTTTCCAAGGAGCACCTGGTGGATTCGAACTGCCGACCTTTTTGTTAGCAGCTTTAGCTCTTAACCACTATACCACCAGGGTTTCCTATACCACCATCATGGTGTATATTTATTTGGATTTTGTCAAATGCATAAAGTTCTGTATCCACTACAGTACCATACAAAATAGTTTTATCACCCCAAAAGTTTCCAGCAAAGTCTTTTGAAAGAATGCAAACAAAGCAACAACAATAATAACACTTTAATCTTTTAATCAACTTCTTTAAGTTGATTCTTAATTCATGTATATGAATTGCCTGTCAAGTTGGACTGTGAACTGGCCCCCACTATTTGCAGGAAACCTTAATGCTCAGCAAAACATCAACAATGGCATATTCTCCATAGTGGAAAAAAATACCAAACCTGTAGCTGTCAAGTTGATTCTGACTCAAAGTGATCCTACAGGACAGAATAGAACTGTCCCATAGGGCTTCCAAGGCTGTCCTTTTAGGAGCCCTGGTGGCACAGTTGTTAAGTACTTGGCTGCTAACCAAAAGGTCAGTGGTTTGAACCAACCAGCCATGCTGTGGAAGAAAGATGTGGCAGTCTGCTTCGATAAAGATTACAGCCTTGGAAATCTTATGGGGTAGTTCTACTCTGTCCTATAGGGTTGCTATGAGTCAGAATTGACGGCAACGGGTTTTTTTGTTTTTGGAATCTTTACTGGAGCAGACTGCTACCTTTTTTTTTTCCTCGTGGGTTTGAACCGCTGACCTTTTGGTTAGCAGTCAAGCACTTTAACCATGGAGCCACCAGGGCTTTTTTTTTTCCATACTAACATCCCTTAAATCAAATATAGTTCAGATTACCATTCTGGTAAAAAAAATAAATTTTCAGTGATTCTAAATGTTGTGTATATATCTTGCCCTTTAAGAGGCTCCTAAGATCTGGCCCGGATCTACTTTTCCAACCTTACATTCTACCACTGCACTTTGCCTACTCTGCAGTCCATCCCAGTGGTCCTCAAAGTGTTTCTCAAGTACCAGCTACATCACCATCATCTGGACACTTGTTGGGAATGCAAATTCCCAGGCACCATATCAGCCCAAGTGAATCAGACATTCTGCGGGAGCGGGGGGTGGAGGGGGTGGGGGTGGGCAACAATCTACAGCTTACAAGCCTTCCAGGTAATTCTGAAAAATGTTAAAGTCTGCAAACCAATGCTGCAGTGAAATCCCATCTCTCAATTGTGCTTCTTGTTAGCCCTGTGCTTTTTCACTTCCATGTGCTCCTTCATAATTGTAGTTGATCTAGTTTTAGATCTTGAGAATACTCTTCCCCAGGGTCACCAATTCCATGCCTTTCTTCTCTTTAAGCATATCTTAGTGCTACCATTTTCACCAATACTTTCCTTATCCCATGGCCCAGGAAAAGTCTTTTCCTTCTCTGACTCCCTACACTTTATGTTTTATTTTTAAGCCTTATCAATTTCTACCCCATATTTTAGATATCTGTGTCCATGAGTTATTTTCCAGGTTAGACATGAAAAGTTCCTATAAAGGGAGATCATGTTTTATACATCCTTATGTCTCCTACATGGCCTAGCACAGTAGCTAGTCATGGATAAGGGAAATCAATCTTGTCCAGAGTGCAGCCCCTTTAGATTTTTGATTTGGAGATACGTTTTTGTTAACAGCTACTAAAGTTCAATGCCTGTGTATTATAGCATAGAAGGCAGCTGCAAAAATGCAGTCAGAGTTTTGTGTGACAATTCAGTCAGTACTCTGAATCTTCTATAGTGCTGACAACTTTCACTGAACCATAATAATTTACCTGCTCCAGTGTCCATAGAGGAGCCCTGTGGCTCAATGGTGAAGCACTCAGCTGATAAGCGAAAAGTCGGTGGTTTGAATCCACCAGCCACTCCATGGGAGAAAAACGCAGCAGTCTTCTTCCATAAAGATTTACAACCTTGGAAGCCCTATGGGGGCAGTTCTACTGTGCCCTATAGGGTCACTATGAGTCGGAATTAACTAAATGGCAGTGAGTTTTTTTTAATGAAGTGTCCATAATTACCACCTATTACCACATATTACTACGGTAATAATAATAATAACAACAACCATATCGGGAAGTCCTTATAAAGATAGTTCTTTCTCCTCTCTTACACAAATTGCAGTGATCCTGAGAGATATTAATGGCATCTTTTATTACAATCTCCACTCAGAGATAAGGAAATTGAGACTCAGAGGTTATTTCAAGGCTAAAAATATAGAAAATAGCAGCGGTGGGACTTAAACCCAGATCTTCTTTTTCAAATTCCTTACACTTCCCATTATCTGTGCTGAAGTGCTTCTTCAGTGCTAGCTGGAGGAAAAGAAGAAATAAAACCAACATTTATTACATATGATCTTAATTTGTACCAGGTACTGTGTAATTTTCTATCATGTATTTTATTCCATTTCCTGCGATTCTTTGAATTCTGTCTGTAAGGTGAATCCTACCAGATGAGGTTACAAGGACTCTGAGAGTTACAGGTTTCCCAAAGTCACCCAGTAGATTTCAACTCCAAATTATTTGAGCACACATTCCATCTTTTTTCCACTAGGTCACACTGGATTTCTGTTAAGGAGAAGAGAATTGCCCTTAGTTCTCACCTCAGCATTTTGTGTCTCTTGACGGTAAAAATGGTGTGTCTTGTGGAGATGAACATTTTGTTTCTCATGAAGGACCGTATGTGATTCTGATAGCCAATAAATGAGAAAGGATGGGATGGTCTATCGAAGGGTGAACTTAATATACAGTTGCTTTCTGAACTAGAAAAGATTCTCCTGAATTTTGAATAATACTCTCTTGAAAGCTAGACCTAAAGCCTTTAGAAACAGTGTAGTTTTTGCTCTCCAGACAGAACTGGGTTTGAGTAAGGATTATAGATCCTAAACACTTTTCACACTGTAAATAAAAAATTATTAAAATGAATAGTCAGTTGAAGTAGAAATGTCTAAGTTTTTGATAATATTGTCTCTCTATACACTTTGTTTGCCAAACAGCTAGAGGCAACAATGAATCTTAAAAGCACCGATACTCATAGACCTGTGTGGCCAAGCATGTTGTGTTCTAGAGTTTTCAGAATTGAACAGATGGCTTAGGTATCATTTTAGTACTTGTTCTGCCTACATCAAAGACGAAAAAGAAAAAAAAAAAAAGACAAAGTATCCTTTTTAGATCTTTCTTTCATGCATATGAATAAATACAGCATTCATGAATCACTGAGATGTAGGAAACTGTTAAACTGCATTTTTGCTAGAGTTTTAAAAAAATATGATTAACCAGGCTTTTGGCTCTGAGCAATTACACTTCCTTCTTTAGAGGTCATTTTTTGAATCTGTTCCACTTCTGGCTTATAGGCTAAAGTGAAATGGAGTCACAAAGATACACTAATGATGAATTATCAAAGCTCTTTTTAGTCTCCTATGACTAAAAAGCTTTCTACTGACTATGTAGATGCCAAGGATTTGATTCAGATTACCGCTGACAAATCACATTGATTATTTGACAAAATAATGATGATGATGATGATGTTGATGCTAGAGTAAAAAGAAAAAAAAGTAAACATTTTCAGTAGAACTTACTCTACTCTGTTACCTTCTATGTTGTTATCTTGACACTCAAATTTGCGAGCTTAAATTTGTCCTAGAATCTAGAGAGATTTTCTTTGAAATACTGCACATAAACCTTCAGGTTTACCTGTCTCTCCAGGTTCTAGAAGAAGGATCACAAGTATATGCCTACCATTATTACCATCACATACATGGCAGACATTAATCATCTGTTTTTGCTTTGTTTGTTGTTTCACAGGCTTTACAGTTTTTTTCATCCCAGCGTTAAAGCAAGATACTACCATTCAAGCAGAACTGGAATCCAGATGAAACCTATCTGTCTTCCCTAGGACAAATTAACTAAGGCACAAGGCTGGAGTGTGACCTTGGAGTTCTCACTTAGTTTTAAAAGGTGCTGTAGAAAATTACATGAATAGCTCCTTTTTTTTCTGTAGGTGAGGGACTTTGTTCTCCTTTCCTGTAAATCATTTTTACAAGAGTAACGGCACTGATTTGGTCAGTTTTTGCTAGTTTATACAGTGGTAACAGTCTTTAAATCTGAGTGAATTCCAACAACAAAATGTTATTTCTTGTCCACATAACTTGTTGATTGCATGCAAGTCAACTGCAGTTCTACTCCTTCTCCATTGTCTTTTCATTCTAGGACTAGGTTGAAGGTACAGCCTTCACCTGGCTTATGTCAATCTTATAACAGAAGGAAAGTTCAAGGCAGAACTATTAATGAGGTTTATGCAACTATTTCTACTAAATAGGGGTTTCGGAACTTCTGCTCAGATGTGGTACATATCACTTCTATTATTTTGTTGGCTAAAGCAAGTCACATGGTCACTGATGTCAATGCAAGAGAGGCCCTGCATGCTGTTTAGAAATGGGTAGGAATGTATAATCCTCTTACTGGGAGGGAAGTGAATAAAAGTAAATAATAGAATCTTCCATAAGTGTGTGTGTGTGTGTGTGTGTGTGTGTGTGTGTGTGTGTGTGTGTGTGTATTACTCCATAAATACACATTATACAAAGGGGTAGGACTACCACAGGGGACTACTTTCTCTTCAAGTTCAGCAGGAGGAGACTTAAGATTTCTTGCTGATTCTGGGAGATATTTAATCTCCCAGAAAGAGCTATGTATGGCTTTTGCCTGGGAGCTGGTAGGTAAATGGCCAGTGCATGAACCTACAGTAGAATTGATTTCTCCCCGACATGTTTTCATGCTGCTCTGCACCTGGACTCTATATAAGCTAGATCAGAGAAAGCCCACAGAGCACTTCTGAAGGATAATGTCCTAAATGCCCACATAATTTTAATTACAGACCAAGCATAAGTGGATAATTTATAATATGCTCCAATCATACAGAGGGAGAGTAAATTATCTTCTATTATGGACTGAAAGAACTAGAAAGACAAGTAAATGGTTGCTAGGCCTTTTGCTATCATTCAGAGAAATAGATGAGTATAAAAAATGGTAAAATCACAAGCTAGGGAGTAAGTAGGAATGATATTTATATTTTTATTTTTTGCCATATTTTCTTAACAGAGGGAAGTTTGAAAAGAAGTAAAGGAAAATAATTTTACCAGAAACACCGCTTTTCTAATGTAAAAGAGAGAGATTTTAATCAATAATTTTTAGCATTTGAGAACTAGTGAGGGTGATTGAAAAAAAGAAAGGACTACAGTGCTGAATGAAAGTTTGGGGGACTTGTTCCAGCAGGTTGACACAAGATGACTTGAAAATGATACACTGCTGGTGTCCTTTGTCTTGACTATAGGTGACAGATGACTTTCGTGCAGAACAGGCATACTGATAGAAGAAAAAAAACCTGAAAAAAAACCCTTCCTATCTACCACTGCAAAGACAATATGTACTTATGCTTGAAGGGAAGCACGATGAGCAAAGACATAATGTATTTATTAAATGCCTCTACCCTTGCTCGAATGGAGGCCTGGTGGTGCAGTGGTTAAGAGGTTGGCTGCTAACCAAAAGGTTGGCAGTTCAAATCCACCAGCCACTCCTCAGAAACCATGAGGCAGTTTTACTCTGTCCTACAGGGTTGCTATGAGTTGGAACTGACTCGACGGCAATGGGTTACCCTTGCTCAACCATTAGCCAAAAGGTTGACAGTTCAAACCCACCTACAGGCACCTTAGAAGACAGGTCTGGTGATCAGCTTCTGAAAGGTCACATATTTGAAAACTCTATGGAGCAGTTCTTCTCTGACACAGAGTCACCAGGAGTCAGAATCGACTTGATGACAACATCAACAACCATAACATTTACTACTTAAAGCTTTGGCCTTGTTCAGACCCCAGCTCTGATCTACAGGATCAGAAGCTGCGTTTTAATCAGATCCCCAGATGATTTGCATGCATTAGAAAGTTTGAGAGGCACTGCTCTACTTGTAGGTATATTATTTTATATAATCACCACAATCTCATAGCTTTTGTATCTACAATTTAAGAAGTAGGGAATTTATTTTCAGGTCTCACAAACTGGGCAAGATAACATACACGGATCCAGGAATTAGACCCAATTCTGTGACAGTGGAATCTTTCTTTCTTTATTTCCCCTACTCTTTTTTTTTTTTTTTCGAACCCAGGAAAGAAAGAAAAATAAGAGCCCTATTTCTCTAGCACCTCAGTTTTCTACAGCTCATTCCTACCTCCCCACTTATATTTCCTCTTTGCCTTCCTCTTTTTCTTTAGTGGTCACAAGTATAAAGATATACTCTAGGCACTTCAAAAACCTTAAAAATTTTATCACAATTCTCTTTTATAGTTCATAGAAATAAGGAAAATTTTTAGAGACAGCTATGTTTTATTAATTCTGGGTACTATAAAATTGCTAAGGCAACAAACAAGATGTGGATATGATAGACTG
The DNA here is from genome assembly GCA_030035585.1 of Dugong dugon. Lineage (NCBI taxonomy): Eukaryota > Metazoa > Chordata > Mammalia > Sirenia > Dugongidae > Dugong > Dugong dugon. Next base: position 101,284,670 of record CM057462.1, read on the forward strand.
CTTATAAAGACCATAACTATGTTCCACCTGGATAAAACTGGAACTCAAAGATTATATAGTAATTGACTCTTAGAGCTAGGAAAGAATTTAGAATCTCATTGATGTCCCAAAAACTTAGGTGACTTTCCTAGTTCAACTACTGGCAGAGCCATGGTTAAACTAAGGTCTTCTGTTTCACAGTTTGGGGTTCATACAACTGTTTCTACTATATATCACACTACCATAAAGGGGAAGTGAAGAACAACTGTTAATTAGAAATCATTAGGGGATCACACAAATTTTGCCTGATATTTTCAGGTTAAGAACCAGAAGTGAAATCCTCTACGCATACCAGTCAATGGCCCATTTATCAAGGAGTAACCAGGTAGAATAAAATGGTAGTAAAGCAAGTACTACCTGATGGTTCCTGGTAGGAAACCATGCTTCTACTGCTTTGAGCCTTTCTATGAATTCTATCCAAGAACAGGGCTGGATCAAATTCCCACTGAGATCCTACTTGACTCAGTCTTTGGCTTGGGGTTACTAGAAAATTAAGCCACATTCAAAAGAAAAGAAAAGGAAAAAAAAAAAAATTAACAGCTGGAGTTTGTGCACTTGTGCATGCTTCTATGTTTGTATACACAATAGTTTAAGCCTGGCTAAGACTTTTATGATTCATGTCATTTATTTTAATATAGACTTCATCTCAGTTCTTAGTGGTTTTCCATAATAAGCTACTTGCTTAGCAGGGAAAATAACTGTCTCTCTCTGTGATTGCCAACATTGTGCTGGTCTGTGTACAGAGAACATTTCCTCATAAGAATTCAGGCCCTCCAAATAGGACAGAGCAACAAGTATTGGCATGCAGACAGGAACACACAGAGAGTACCAGATGACTGTTCAGTTTCTTCCCAGGTACATAGCAGAGACAGGAAAAGAAGTAGAGCACACATGAAGCTTGGGGGAAGGAAAAGAACATGAAATAAAGATGATGGATGAAGTGGAAGTGGAAGATATTGTAAAAGAGAGAATAATATTGGGGCAACAAGGGAATGAGATTAGGCTGCAGAGGAGAACACTTTGGGTAGGAGTGTCTTCTTTAAACAAATCTATATAATTCTTTAATGTTTTCTATATTTCTTTATTCTGCATAATTTGATAATATCTTTCTGATGATCTATGTCTACATATAAATCAAAACAAAAATATATGCCATGATTTAACACAATGTCTGCAGCCCTTAGGTGGTGCAAACAGTTAATGCACTCAGTTGCTAACTGAAAGGTTGGAGGTTGGAGTCTACCCAGAGGTGCGTTGGAAGAAAGACCTGGTGATCTACTTCCAAAAAGTCAGTCATTATAAACTCTATGGTGCACAGTTCTACTCTGACGCATATGGGGTCATCTTGAGTCGGAATTGACTTGACAGCAACTAGGAGGAAAATGTTTAGCACTTTGCCTGCACACAACAACAACGAAAAATCAAGTGAATGAATTACTTATAATACCTTTAACTTTTCAAAGTATCTGAATTTTTAATATGTTATTAGAAAAGCGTAGCAGCAAAGTAAGACAAAAATATTTTGTAGTATAGTTTGTAATTTATAAATAAGAAAACTGAGGCACACAGAAGTCAGTAGTTAGTGATACAATTCATAACCAGCTTTAAAAAAAAATTTATTCAATGTTACTTTTTATAAAGTAATTAGCTATGCTCAGTGTGCATCCTCTCATTTATTCCTAGGAGCAACCCTCTCCTTGAGATGGGTATTGCATTCTGCACATGAAGCAACTTGCTCAATGTTAGGCTGCCAGTAAGTAACAAAGTTGAATTTGAACCCAAGTCTCTCTAGTCTAGACAGTACATAAGCAAATGGTTGTGGCTTTGTTAAAAAAAAAAAAAAACCCTTTAATTATTGACATTGAAATATGAATTTCATATAATTTTCATGTGTTATAAAATATTTTTCTTTTGTCTTTTTCAACTGTTTAAAAACATAAAAAAAAAATACTCTTAGCTTGTGAGCTATACAAAAAACAGAGAATGTTTGGATTTGACCCATAAGTAACAATTTGTAGATTCCCTGGCTTAACCATAACAAGATGGAAGGAGTCAGTCATGAAAATCCCTGGAAAGTAAAACTAAAATATCCTCTAGTAGGATACCAGGAATTTACTTATTTAAATTTGGAAAAGGAAAATTGCTTTAATTTTCTTTCTTTGCTGAATTTGTAGAATTCAGATTTTTTAGGAAGGCAGGGCCTCTTCCTATAGTACAGAATTCAAATGTTTTCCCTCTTCTCGCTAATGATACAGTCAGATTTAATGGGACATTAAGGTCTTTTATCAAAGAGAAGCGAATAGGATTTTGTGTAGAAGGATAAAAGGAGTGTTGATGGAGGCCAGAATGGGGGAGGATTTGCTTATATTGGAGAGAAGCAAAGGATACTACTATGAGTTGAGCCTGTGTTGCTTGGGCCCTAATTCAGCAGGAATTGTCAAAAATGGGAAATGGGGGATGGAGACAGCATAGTTTAGGACAGGTCAGGTGAGTAGACAGACCTTGGGGAGGCAGCAGGCTTACAGAGACCTGGAGCCATCCTAGAGCTCCCTTCTTGCCAATAAAGAGCACTGCCTTCAAAAATACCTGTAACTAGGGCATAAGCCAGTTGATCCCCAGTTCTGCCTGAAGAAGAGAATTCCACATTGTCTTTCTTAAGACTCTTTTCTTATGACTCTTCGGTTGACTGTACAACAGGATTGATCAGAGGTGTCGATGGCCCTGCTTGACTCCCTTTATCCCACGTAGATACCACACCACTATACCCACAAGACACATGGTGAGATCACAGGGGCCACCAGTCTCCTGCATTGGATGTTATGGCACAAACCTGACACCCCTGAATGAGGGAAATATTTAGTCGTGACCCCTTGTTAGTGTCCCAAAGCTGTGATATCGCCTTAACATTTCTCTCTCTCTCTTTTCTTTTTAAATCACATTTCAAATTTTAAATGTAAGATAATCAACCTACTATCACTTAAAGCATTTTCAAAGTGACACTGATGCAGTGGTCGAGAATACAGTAAAGTACTGTATCAAAAGGTCCCTACGTGATGCAAACAGTTTGTGCTTGACTCCTGAAGACTGGCACTTCATTGCTACTGAGCAGTACCACAGAAGAAAGACCTGGTAATCTTCTTCTGTAAAGATTACAGCCAAAAAAAACCCTTAGGAGCAGCTCTACTCTGTAACACATGAGGTCACCATGAGTCAGAATTGACTCGAATGCAACAGGTTGGTTGGTTGGTTTGTTTTCAGTTTACTGTACCAAAGGATTAAGTATTAGTAATCTAGAAGAAGCTTCCTGGTTCCTTGAGGACAATTTGAGGCAAAGACTGAAACTGAGAAGAGAAAAAGCATGTCTCCATTTTATTTGGAGCAAGGAAACTCATTGACATTGTTTTCTTTGTGCTTCTTGTGTTTTTTTTTTCTTTTTTTCCTTTATCCTCATTTCTATCATAGTCTAAAACTATCTATTTGCGATACAATTGATTAAGTATTGCAGAGTCTGACATAGTTTGAAAAGTATTTTTTATGTAGATTCTGCTATGACTATAGGAGCTGAGTATTAGAAAAATGACTCTAGAGAAGATTGTTCTAAAAATATTTCCAGCAAAAAGCAGAAATGATATAGGAATTGTATAAGCATTTGTTATCATCTACGCTTAATAGTCTGTGCCTTTTGAATAGTTACTTGTGTTTTTTAGTAATGATTGTGTACATGTAACTACTTTTCTGCTTTCTTGATACTTTGAAAAAAAATTCAGGTTAACTGTGCAATTACTCTGCTACTGCTTGATTTCCCTGTAATGGAGAAAAGTAGGAATTCACAGTTTTTTGCACCGCAAATTCTGATTTTCATATTGTAATTGATACCTGTCATTATTCCGTTCACAATAAGGTATATTAGCATATGCAATGCGTAAGTTCAAAGATTCATAAAATGACAGTGTTTCCATTCTACCCATTCAGTCACGCTCTATATGAAGAGAAAAGGCTCTTCTGCTTACTGTCAGTTGGGTTATTGACTTCCCCTGGCTGTTCTAGGGAAGTTATCTTATTAGGCAATCTATGAAATGACCAGACTGGAAACATCTTGGTGCCTCCTTGATGGGAAATATGCATTCAGAATATGAGAGTCCTCTGTAAGACCCAAGAGTATGATGAGTTCTAGTTAAGAATTATTTCAGGTAAATGTTTATTGCATGTGCCACTGGCTTTATTCTTGTATCCCTGAGAGATTGTCTAGAGACCCAAGGAAACAAACTGGGAAAAGTAGGAACAAGGCCAGGCTTTTCAAAGATATAAAGGAAGTTAGAGGTTATCCAGAGACAGTGTGGTTCAGTGGTAGAATCCTCACTTTCCATGCAGAAGACCCTGGTTCCATTCCCGGCCAATGCATCTCATGCACAGCCACCATTTGTCTGTCAGTTGAGGCTTGTATGTTGCTATGATGCTGAACAGGTTTCAGAGGAGCTTTTAGAGTAAGGAGAACTAGGAAGAAATGCCTGGCACTCTACTTCTGAAAATCAGCCAATGAAAACCCTATGGATCATGATGGTCTGATATACAACCAATCATGGGATGGCACAGAACAGGGCAGTGTTTACTTTCTTTGTACATGGGGTTGCCATGAGACAGGAGCCAACTTGACAGCAGCTAACAACAGAAGTTATCCACATATTCCGGATGAACAAACTCAGGATATAAGTAATTTGTTCATTATTAGTCAAACACTTACTGAGTTTACTGGGTGACTAGTCTTGCACTTAGTTTTGGATTTCTAGTTGTTGTTAATTGCCTTCGAGTCGGTTGTGACTCATAGTGACCCTACGTACAACAGAAGGAAACACTACCCGGTCCTGCGCCATCCTCACAATCATAGTTATGCTTGAACCCATTGTTGCAGCCACTATGTCAATCCATCTTGTTGAGGGTCTTCCTCCTTTTCGCTGACTCTCTACTTCACCAAGCATGATGTTCTTCTCCAGGGACTGATCCCTCCTGATAACATGTCCAAAGTATGTAGCATGTCTAAAGTATGAGACGTAGTATTAGGATTGCTAGTAGTAAACAAAGAAATATACATGGGACTGTGAATAAATCTCTCCCCTAAAAAGTAGAAAAATTTGTTTCTTGTCCTTCTCAAGAGCAAAGATCTTTTTTTAGCCTATAGAAACGTTGTTATTTTTTAGGGGTAATGTATGCATTTTTGAATCTTAGATAAATGGATAAATAACTTCACCTGAGAAAGGGAAAGAGGAAGTAGGAAAGAGAGCCAGAACAACCTGAGTTTGGAAGACAGAGAGAGAAAAATATATATATTTGAGGAGTTAACATGAGGTTTAGTGAATTTCAGGCAGAAATAGGTCAAATGATATATTATTATTATTATTTTAATTTTAATTTTTATTGGAATAAATTGGTGTATATCTGACATCCTTAAGAAAATCTTCAGTAATGATCTAGAGTACTGTTTGAAGCTTTTTAAGTTTTTATTTTTCTTTAAAATGAAAAAGATGATCCAGTTTTATTGATGTTACACATGGTTCTTGCCCTCACTGAGTGTAGAGTTCAGACAATAAATATCTGGTACTGGGATTTTACTTGGTTTACTTCAGGAGAGAGCTACCGTGTTTCTCCTTGGCAAAAGGAGCTAGAAAGCATCACTACATGTTAAGCCAATGAGGATTCTCTTCCCAGTTTGGCTGTAAATTGGAGACTTGAACAGTGTTTCACTTGACCCTCAGAACAGTTCAGACACAAGTGTAGCTCATAGAAGGGGTTGTTTTATCTCCCCTTTCTTGCTTAAACACTACCTTATTTTTATGCAAATAAGGCATGCCTTCTACTTTTGTTTGCCAACCACTCCCTCCCCGCTCAAGGTATTTTCATAAGCCCCACAATGCCAATTTTTTGTACATGTTGCTTAAAAAAATTAGCATAGCACGCTTGCAAAAATACCTGCAGTGGGTGGCGGGAGCAGTTGGCAAACTTAGAAGGTAGGCATTATTTGTGCAAAAATACAGTATTTCTTTTCCAGTGCTGGTAGTTACAGTATAACAGGCACTGAGTTTTACAAAACAATGTTCCAGCTTCATATCTGTCATAAAATAATTCTGTAACTTTGTGTGACTTTGGACTAAATCACTCGATGCTTCATTTTCTTAAGGCCCCTCCCTCAAACAAAAAGTACCCACACATGGGGTCACCATGAGTCGGAATAGACTTGTCTGCAACTAACAACAAGCCATGCAAGATAGTTTTTAGAACCAGATACAGTGTTTTTAAGCACTTAGTGTATTTTTGACGACTTTATCGCTCTTACTGCATAGTCCGTCAATGAACAAAGGACTTTTCCAAGGGGAGTCTGTGATAAAAAGGAATTCCAGCAGGGAATTATTTTGTAATTTTCTAAATTATATTTTATAAAAATAAGCTGTTTCTAATTTGATCTTAATACAGACTTAACCTTTTATACATGATCTTTTCTTTGACAAGGGGAACATACTTATACTTTCATACCAATGCCATAGACTGTCTCATAGAACTTTAAATTCATCCTCCCTGCCTAAGACTATAAGCTCATTGGATGCCCGAATATACCTTTATTCCATTGTTCTGGTACATTAATACGAGTAATATACTGGATCTCTATGACTTCACACATAACAAAACTACCTATGTTTATAAATTGGAAAGTGACATACGGCTACTACTCAGTAGTTAAATGTACCTGTTAGGTATAAGAAAGAATACGAAATCACTGTATTATAACTACCTTTATTTGTAAATGTATTTTTCCAGAGGTCACAGTATTTTATACTACACTGCAAAATTTTTCTGAAACGGTACTTATAAACTTTGTTTATACTGGACATTTATTATTGTTATTACTTTTCAAAGAAAAATTTTCTGAAATGCTGCTGTATGACTGTAGCCATCTCTTTCAGTTTAAAACATGAAGGCATAATGATTAAATTTGATAGAGCAAATCATCATGGACCACAGAGGAAAACTAGCATACTTTTTAATTGAAAGGATGCATAGTTAACTAAAAGAATTTGATTTGTAGCTGATGGCTTAGGCCAAAGTTTTTGGAGTGTTTTGTTGGTGGTGGTGCTTTTATTGTTGCATTTGTAAGGTTTTGCCTGTTGTTTTTTTATATTCACAGAGAAAGGCACTGTTTTTGATATCTAGCTTTGATCCTAGCTAATTGTCAAATGAAACTGAGCATATCTCAAGAAGTAAAAGTTTTCATTTTGAAGCTTAATTTGAAATAGGTCCCTATACCATGTGACAACTCTTATTAGAAAGTAGGACCCATTTTAGCTATGAATAGCATTTTATTGACTTCTCCTTCTTATTTATAAATACATTTTGGGACAGACTTAATCTAAAATTTTATTTTCTGAAAACCAAAATGGAAGAGCCATATGTCTTTAATTGCTTCACAAAGCATATTTATGAGAGATACCATCACATTATTTAATCCATGCAGGACTATTCTCATAATTCCCGGAAGAACAAGATCATCTGTAGTTAATCATATTCTGAGCAGCATCACGGATTTACCATTTAAAAAAAAAAAGTTGTTTTCTCTATGATGGACCAAACTGATTTTTCCTTGATCCAAGTCATACAAAATAATTGGCCCAAACATGCAAAATTATAGCAATGAGAACAATAAAACTTTATAAAAACTAAAATGTGACATAATTATATACAAAGCAGATATCTCCAAAGTACACTTTGTGGGACATGTATTTCTCAAAAGTTGGTGGTGCAAAATGGCAAAAATTAATATGCCTTGCCTATGTCATAACTAATTTTTATAAAATATCAAATACAAGACTGGAGTAGGACAGGGATGATGGACAATTCCCCTTATTATAAATGAATACCATATTTTGGCCATAATTTGGAGTTTTAATTTTTCAAATTAACTCTGGGTATCAGCATTTGTCTCTTATATTAGAACACCAATGATTTCTGTGTTTAAATAGGCTTTATTTAGCTCTGCTGCAAGTTGTTCACTAGAATTTTAAATTCTAACAAGCTGTCTAAGCATTTGTGACCTCTCTGATCTCCATTTCTTATTCTTAATCACAAGCGTTGATAGTGCCCATTAGGCTTACAGCTTTTAGTGAGTCTAAACAAAGGCAGCAAGCAGGCTGTTGAGATTCTGGGAAATTCTAATTGTTCCTAGGGAAGAGGACAAGTAAACAACTGAAATGCAAGGCTCTGTTCAGATGAAGACCACTTCATCATCATTGCTGCATCAAAGGGCTTCTGTGTCTGAAGTGAGCACAAGCTCAGAACACATACTTTCAGTATTCTGAACAGGAGATAATACATTAAACACCAGTACCCCACACATTAATTCCTTTCTCACTATTGAGAAAAGTAAAGCATCTGGTGCTGCCAATTGCGAGGCATTTCATACCACTGTAAGCTCTTGCTTTAAGCATCGACTTGCAGCATAGGGGCCAGATATGTGTGCTTTCGTCCAGAGCATTTAAATAGACTTATGAGTATATGTTCATTTAAATCCACTTCTACGTGCTCAAGTTTATTTTGCAAATGTGTGAGTGTATTAACCTACTCCAGATTGGAGTCATCACTATGGAAACAACGTTAGTTTTAATAAATGCCTGACTGCACATATCATTGTGCTAGACACTAATAAATGAATAGACATGGCACCTTAGCTTCTAGTTTGTTACATTCTCAAAACGACTTCTAGAGGAGTAATCAATGAACACTTTAAAGAGAAGGGCCATTTAGATTAGTTTGCTAATATCATCTTAAAAGCAATTTTCAGTTCCTGAGAAGACTGTCAAAGAAGGCTTCCCTGGAGAAGCCCAGAGCTAAAGAAAACCTCTAGAGGCAGAGTTCTTGTAGCAGGTAAGGGTTTTGCTGAGAATCCCCATGTGGTGTTGGGAGCCTTCCCCTCTCACATATGAAGTGATGTGATGGCACTGCTTCTGGTTTAGGAGCTTTTAGCATACGTTTAATATGGATAAGGGTTATTGTGTATTAAAAAATATAAGTAATTTGAGTTTGAAATTAGGAAGTTTGTTGAACTAGGCAGATGTATGTTGTTGCTATTGTTAGGTACGGTCAAGTTGGCTCATCAACTGACTCATCAGGTGCTAACCAAAATGTAGGCAGTTCAAATCCACCAGCCACTTCTTGGAAACCCTACGGGGCAGTTCTACTCTGTCCTGTAGGGTTGCTATGAGTCGGCAGATGTATAGGAAGTGAAATATCGGTTTATTTTTGTACTTTTGTACTTAGCCACCTGAAAGGACTAGTAAGAGAGCTCTAGCTAGAAAAGAAACAACTGTCTGCTATTAAAGTGATACCCAAATGGAGCATGACTACATGAACTGATAGAACTCTTGCTGGGTGGAGGGTACTAGAGCTGAGGCGTCTGGATATTCATGCTCCACATGCTCTTGATACAAATTTGAAGGGTTAAAAGATTTAGTCAAGATCTCTGTAGCTGTCTGTTCACCAGCCAATGACACCCAGAGCTATGAGATATTTCTGCAAAGCAGCTAGCTTGCCAGAACAATCTGTTTTCATCTGTGTGTGTGTCTCTGCCTCTGGTCACCATCACTTCTGGATAAAGGTGTAAGAGTCACAAGAGAGAGAAATAAGTTTATTTTGGGGCATAAGTGCTTTTTCACTTTTCTTTTAGTCCTGACCCATCTGTGATAAAACCTCTGGGTAAAACTGTCTGAGACAATAAAAGATCAAAGGAACCAATTTATCCCATTGGATCTTTCAAAACTAAATTTATTTTTTTAGTCCAATTTCATTTTATTAATGAGGAGAATGAATTTCATAGATTTGGAATTACTTGCTCAAAGTAAGAGTTCAAAGAAATGGCTAAACCAGGAAAGCTATCAACTTCTTCTAAGTTCCAGGCCAAATCTTTCTCATTTAGAATTTAAGAACTCATTCTCTTAGGGGCAGAACTGGGTCCAACTGAAAAAACAAACTGTATTTTCTAGCCTCCCTTGCACATAAAGTGGTTATGTGAGATACTTCAGGCAATGAAGTGTAAGTAGAAGTCATTGGTGGGGCTTCTGGGAAAACTCCTCAAAGGATGGCTCATCCTATGCTCTTCTCTTTTTCTTAACTTAAAACATAGTTTTGATGTTGGAGTGTTATCCGTGATCTTGTGCAAATGAGACAACAGGCACACGCTAAGGGAGGTTGAATGAACAGATAAATGGTTTGGTCCTTGTTAACACTATGGTGCCGCCATGACAGACTAGTTTACCTACCTCTAAACTTCTAGTGACACAAGAAAAGCAAAACACCTAATTTTCTTAAGGCACTATGTTTTCAGATTTCTCTTACTTGGAATTTAATTCAATCTTTAATGATATGCATAAAGACATATAAATGTATATGTGCTCACATAAGAACATGCTAATTAAACACTATGAGTCTAAAACATAATACTATGTACCCATGTTTTCCTGAATTTCCAGAATACAATTGTACTCTACAAATTGTGCCTCACAGCATAGACATATTTTACAATGTTATCGGTTCTATACTTGAGGCACTGTTGGTAGGGAGAATCAGCGGACCTGGCTTCTGGTCTGCACTCTGCTACTCTCAGGTAGTTTGGCTTTAGTATTTATTTATTTGTTTATTTATTTTTAAGATTTAAGCCTTTTCATAACATTAGGTTTTTGATAAATTTGCTAAATACTCGAGGGCTCTGACATTATTCACAGAATTTTGAAGAAATATTACCCAATATTGGATGTGGCCTTCAACTGCATCTTTGTTAAAAGTATTTCATGAAAAAGAAAAAATATATATTTTTAATGTTTTATTTGTGAGTATTATTTTTCTTTTGCAGGGAGCCCAATGAAGAAATAAGCAATAATTGGCTGCTCTTTGACTGAACTGCCTTTCCGAGGGGCTATGCCCCTACCTGACTGGTAGAACTGAAAATGAAGGAAATTAGCTTGCCCTCTGAGAGTTAAATTATGAAATCAACAGATTAGAGCAGAAATATGCAAAATTACCTTTTAAAGACAAGAAGATTGTAGAGCAAACAGAACTTGACAGAACCCTGATTTGACTGCATTAACATGTCTAAACAAAGAATATGTTACTCCTAAGGGGAATAAAACATAGATCTAGGAGCTGGTCAGCCATGTGCACAGACAAAAAGAAGTCACAGAGAGGAATTCATAGATGGAGATGATGGATGCACTGGCCAGAGGAAAGGGAGCCAGAGTTACTGGACATTATACACATACAGTTGCACTAGCACAATTGCCCTTTTGTGAAATGAAGAAAGCAATGCAGATCTTAGACTAACACTACTACATGTTTGATTTATTGATCTCCCCCCATTCTGCTTCCATGCTCACCAAGCAATCTTCTGATTCTGATTTAGTGTTCCGCATAGGTCTGCAAACGGGAAGAGAATGGCCAATCCTAGAGTCTTCAAGTATTTTTGGTCCTCAGACAGTTATTTCTCATGAATTAATAATAAAATGGCTTTGATTATGACGTGGCTTTCCGCATGGCTTCATTGTAGGGACAGAATGAGCTAATCATGCCAATAGGAATATTATAGTCCAAGTCAACCTTTTATTGTAAATTAATAAATTGGCATTATGAAGTCTACATAGAATATATCTTGTTGTCTCATCTATGTTTTAGTTAGTGTCAGTCTTTCATAGTCTGCTAAGTTCCAGGCAAATCAAACTAAACCCATTGCCGTCAAGTCAATTCTGACTCATAGCAATCATACAGGACACAGTAGTAGGACTTGCAAGGAGCGACTGGTGGATTCAAACTGCCGACCTTTTGGTTAGCAGCCGAGCTCTTAACCACGGTGCCACCAGGGTTCCTAGGCATTGGACTAGAAAGAATCTCTGGGCCTTTGAAATAGAGGTCTGGAATCTAGAACATGGTAACCTAAATAAGCCGTTTCCAGACCTAGCCAGACTTCCTTCAGAGCCTTGCTATTCAATGAAGTGTGGTCCTTGGCCTCACAACAGCATCAGCATCCCTGGGAGTTTGAAGAAATTCAGAATCTCAGCCTCCCCTCCAGAACAGAGTCAGAATGTGCATCTTAACATGATCCTTGGTATACTTGTGTACATAATAAAAGTTGAGAAGTGCTGCCTTAGAGGGGACATCCACCACTTTTAACTATTTCTACAGAGTGTCAGAAGACACTCCTTCATGGGTCCCTTGTGCTGCGACATGTTTTGTTGGAAATGACAAGAATGCAAAGCCTGGGTGAGAATAAAGAATAAATGCTCTTTACTCATACCATTTCTTATAGGATGAGATAATGTCTCCCTCTGAGACAAAGAGTAGGCTGTTATTAAACAGTGGGTTCTCCAAGCCCAGTGTTCTTCTCTTATAACAGAGCCCAATGCATGCACAAGCATCCATCTAAGCCATATCTGTTGCCCCTGTGGGAAATGGGGCTCAGGGAACTGATGCAAACATGTTGATTCTCTGGCTACTGTTCTGGCTATGATGGATTGACACAGTGGCTGCAATGATTGGCTCAAGCATAACAACGATCCTGGGTATGGCATAGGACTGGGCAGTGTTTCGTTCTGTTGTGCATGGGGTTGCTATGAGTTGGAGTTGATTTGATGGCATCTAACAACAACAACAATAAAGTCTTACATGTCTGACCCAGGAGTCTTGTGCTTTCTGCCAGCATCCATGAAACTGTGGCAGCCCAACTTATTAGCTTATAAGTAGGATAAAATCGCAGATACTCCACTGTTATTGATACAAATTTCTTCAGTCTTTTTTTAGCACAGTTGCAAAAAGCAGTGTCAGGAGAACTGCGTTCTTGGCAAGGTTCTACCATTAACTAGTTATGCTAAAGCATAGTTATTAGCTCTACTCTCTGGAATGATTTCTTCATGTATAAAATAAAGATGGCGAAAGGGGTGAAGTAGGTGATGGGAGTTAATAGACAGTTAATTCCTTAAGAACAGAGGCTATGACTTAAGAATTTTTTGTTACAGTCCTCCCCTCCAAGAATCAGCATCTTTCTTTGAATATTGCAGATGCCAATAAACGTATGCTGCATTTTATCCCAGGGGACTTGGGAATCTCTTAGGAAATCTTACTGAGTTATTTTCTTTAGCCCATCTTAACTCTAAGGGATGTGTTTATGTTCTTGGACACATAAGAGGTTTCTTATTTGGTAAAGATAATTAATTTCTCATTGAACTCGGAATACATGAACCATTTTGATTATCTGTTTCAGTTTAGACTGGATAATTTTCAGGTTCCAACTCATTTGGGGTATTCTGGAATGTGGAAATCTTTGGAAGAACAACTATTTGTTCATTATTGAACATTAAATTATTCTGAGACTAAATCCATAAATGTGATGATTTTCAAGAAAGAGAGAACAACAGGAGAATTTAGAAGGCTGATGTGTGTTGCCTGCATCATGCCACTTTCGGAGACATGAACTAAGGCTAATGCTTAAGGTCTGCAGAAATGGGAATATGCCTTTGCTGAGGGAGGAGCTTGCTGCCTGAAGTCTACAATCTAAACTGACAGAGAGTCTGGTAATTTACAGTCTTACAGCATTGAAAAATCCAATTAATTCTATAGCTCAAACTGAAACAGTAAAGAAGTAGTTACAAAGCATCAGTCTCAACAGGAAAGTAGACTGACGACCTGCCATGGAAAGCCTGTGAGCTTTGGAGGCACAGACAAGACCAAGTATTGCCTTTCCAACTAAACTCACCATTTCAGATCTCCTCAATGTAGGTGCTGTTTGGTTGAGAGCGAGCACAGAGGATAAAGTAGAAGACCTGAGCCTTCAGTATTCAAATATCTTTCTAGAAAATATCTTCTCTTAGGGTTAGTAATAAATGGAACTAACTAGATTAGAAGCCTACTAAGATTTTGAGCAAATTGTCCTGGCAAAGAAAACACAAGCCTGGTTTGCTATTGAAGTTGTTTAATCTTTAAGGAAATTTCTGTGGCCCCAGTCTGCACGGTAAAAATTGGGCCATACAAGCTGTTTAGTCCCCAGTGCTTTCATAGAAGATAATGGCCAAGAAACAACTTCCAAAAGGGCAAAGGCAAGGGCCACAGTGGAAAATGGATATCTTCTGAAAGCACAGGATGAGTAGCTGTCCAATGGACTATTTAAGGAACATACTCTACTGCTGGAAAAGGGAGTCTTGAGTCTTCCAACTGGTAAGATCTGATCATTGCTATGGATAAGAGACTGCTGTGGGTTTCTCCTTCTCCCTCTCTCATAATGAGAGAACAACTGCAGTTTTTTGGTTCATATTTCACCATATTACAGTAGGCTTGTGTGTGGAAGAAAACATTTGTTTGAATTCCAGGTCAACAGCACACAAGCTGTCACATTCAGTCTGATGGAGAAGACTGTGCAGCACCCAGATAGCGTGGACCTGAGCTAGATTCAGCAACTGGAGAGAATGCTGTGGTTTCTACTTTTGATAGAAATGAGTGTGCTCCAAAACCAGGCAAAGACATCACAATAAAAGAAAATTACAGACCAATATCTCTCATGAATATAGATGCAAGAATTCTCAACAAAATTCTAGCCAATAGAATTCAGTATCATATCAAAAAAATAATACACCACGACCAAGTAGGATTCATACCAGGTATGCAAGGATGGTTTAACATTAGAAAATCCATCAACGTAATTCACCACATAAATAAAAGGAAAGAAAAAAATTACATGATCATCTCAATTGACGCAGAAAAGGCATTTGACAAAGTCCAACACCGATTCCTGATAAAAGCTCTCAATAAAACAGGTATAGAAGGGAAATTTCTCAACATAATAAAGGGCATCTATGCAAAACCAACAGCCAACATCATTCTTAATGGAGAGAGGCTGAAAACATTCCCCTTGAAAACAGGAACAAGACAAGGATGCCCTTTATCACCACTCCTATTTAACATTGTGCTGGAAGTTCTAGCTAGAGCAGTAAGGCAAGAGAAAGAAATAAAGGGCATCCAAATTGGTAATGAAGAAGTTAAACTCTCCCTGTTTGCAGATGATATGATACTATACATAGAAAACCCTAAAGACTCCACGAGAAATCTACTGGAACTAATAGAAAGATTCAGCAGAGTAGCAGGATACAAGATAAACATTCAAAAATCAGTTGGATTCCTATACACCAGTAAAGAGAACGATGAAAAGGAGATCAGGAAATCAATACCATTTTCAACAGCCCCTAAAAAGATAGAATACTTAGGAATAAATCTGACCAGGAATGTAAAAGACCTATACAAAGAAAACTACAAAACACTGCTGCATGAAACCCAAAGGGATCTACATAAATGGAAAAACATACCATGCTCATGGATAGGCAGACTCAACATTGTGAAAATGGCAATTCTACCTAAAGCAATTTACAAATACAATGCAATCCCGATCCAAATACCAACAACATTCTTCAAAGAGATGGAAAAACTAATTATTAACTTTCTATGGAAAGGGAAGAAGCCCCGAATAAGTAAAGCACTACTGAAGAAGAAGAATAAAGTTGGAAGACTCACACTTCCTGACTTCAGAACCTACTATACAGCTACAGTAGTCAAAACAGCCTGGTAATTGTACAAAGACAGATACATTGACCAACAGAACAGAATTGAGAACTGAGATGTAAATCCATCCACCTACGGTCACCTGATTTCGACAAGGGCCCAAAGTCCATCAAATGGGGAAAAGACAGTCTTTTTAACAAATGTTGCTGGCAAAACTGGATATCCATCTGCAGAAAAATGAAACAGGACCCATACCTCACACCATATACAAAAACTACTTCAAAATGGATCAAAGACCTGAATATAAAGCCTAAAACTATAAAGTTCATAAAAGAAAAAATAGGACCAACACTTCAGGCCTTAATACATGGCATTAACAGGATACAAACCATAACCATCAACACACAAAACCCAATAGATAAACTAGATAACTGGGATCTTCTAAAAAGCAAACACCTATGCTCTTCAAAAGACTTCACCAAAAGAGTCAAAAGAAAACCTACAGACTGGGAAAAAATTTTTTGGACAGTACAAGTCAGACAAAGGTCTAATCTCAATAATCTACAAGAAAATCCAACACCTCTACAACAAAAAGACAAACAATCCTATCAAAAAATGGGCAAAGGAAATGAACAGACACTTCACCAAAGAAGACATTCAAATGGCCAACAGACACATGAGGAAATGCTCGCATTCACTAGCCATTAGAGAAATGCAAATTAAAACCACAATGAGATACCATCTCACCCCGGCATTACTGGCACGAATCAAAAATACTGGAAATAACAAATGTTGGAGGGGCTGCGGGGAGATGGGAACTCTTATACACTGCTGGTGGGAATGAAAAATGATACAACCATTTTGGAAAATGATATGGCGTTTCCTCAGAAAGCTAGAAATAGACATACCATTCGATCCAGCAATCCCACTCCTAGGAATATATCTTAGAGAAATAAGAGTCGTCACTCGAATAGACATATGAACATCTATGTTCATGGCAGCATTGTTCACAATAGCAAAACGATGGAAACAACGTAGGTGCCCATCAACAGATGAATGGATAAACAAACTATGGTACATACACACAATGGAGTACTATGCAACGAGAAAGAACAACAATGAATCTGTGAACCATCTCATAACATGGATGAAACTGGAGGACATTATGCTGAGTGAAATAAGTCAATCACAAAAGGACAAATATTGTATGAGACCTCTATTGTAAAAACCCATGAAAAAAGTCACATGCAAAATGTAACAATCCTTGTTGGTTACCAGGGATGGGAGGGGAGGGGTGGGGAATACTAAATAGGCAATAGATAAGTGGTATCTTGGGTGAGAGGTGAGACAGTACACAGTACAAGGGAAACTAACACAACCTGCACAAGGAAAGGTCATGGAGGCCCCATGGACACATCCAAACTCCCCGAGGGACTGAGTTGTTGGACGGAGGGCTCTGGGGACCATGGTCTCGGGAAACATCTAGCTCAATTGGCATGACACTACTTATAAAGATAATGCTCTACATTCTACCTTGGTGAGTAGTGTCTGGGGTCTTAAAAGCCTGTGAGCGGCCATCTAAGATACTACACTGGTCTCATCCCTTCGGGAGCAAGGGAGAATTAAGAGAACAGGATACAACGAAAAGATTAGTCCAAAGGACAAATTGACCACCGCTACCAAGACCTCCACCGGACTGAGTCCAGTACAGCTAGATGGTGCCTGGCTACCACCACTGACTGCTCTGACCAGGATCACAACAGAGGGTTCTGGACAGAGCTGGAGAAGGATGTAGAGCATAATTCCAACTCCCAAAAAAAAAAAAAAAGACCAGATTTAACTGGCCTAAAGGAGACTGGAGAAACCTCCAGAGTGTGGCCCCCAGACACCCTTTCAGCTCAGAGGTGAAGTTACCTTCGAGGTTCACTGTTCAGCCTGGGAGTGGACAGCCCAGTAAAACTAAATGAGACTAACGAGGTACAGGAGTCCAGTGACAAGGGCCAGATGGCAGAGGGGGAGTAGGAAGCTGATGATAAGGAACACAAGTTGAGTAAGGATACTGTTGATGTGTTGTGAGATTGTTAACCACTGTTATAGGGCAACATTTGTAGTAACTGTTAAATTGGAGGCTATTTTGTCCTGTAAGCCTTCATCTTGGGCGAGAATGGCAGCACAATTGGAAGAGCATAGTCAATGTCACTTAAATGTGTAAGTAAAAAGTTTTGAAATGGTGTATCTTTGGCTATGTGCATTTTCATCAAAAAAAAAAAAAAACAAAACAAAAAACAAAAAAAAAAACAAAAAAAACCCTGAGAATTCAGAGGGTTAAAATGTTGTGGGGTTGTTAACCAAAGTCATAAAACAGCATGTGTACTACTGTTACATGAGAAACTGTTTGTTCTGTAAGCGTTCACCTGAAGTACAATAAAATATTTAAAAAAAAAAACTGAGCGTGCTCTATATGTAGGAAGAAGAGCATACCTGGGTATTTGGGTTGCAAAGAGGTATATTGCAGTAAAGATGACTAGTTGTTCCCCAATATCCATTGTATCCTTTTCCTATAATAAAAGAACCACAGTTTTTGGCAGAGCACACACCTGTCACTAACAAAGAACAAATTTCCCAACTTCCCTTGCAGGTTAGGTGTGGCCATGTCAGTAAAGGCAAGTAAGATATAAGTGTAAGTGGTGTGTGCAGATTTTGGTAAGTATTTTTTAAAGGAAAAATGAGTCTTTCTTCTCCCCTCTTTCCTTCTCCTACAGCCTAAAATATGGATATGATGCTTTGACCTGGAATGGTCACTTTGGACTATAAAATGACCTTGAGAATGGGTATTACAAATAGCTGAACAAAATCACGGAAGGAGTCTATGCTCTTGAGACTGTGAAATGCCACTGCAGTCCTGAACTGTCTATCACAAGCTTCCACAAGAGAGAAAATGAAGTTTAAGTCACTGTTATTTTGGGTTTTGACACTTGCAACTGTTCCAAATCCTAACTAGCACAGATGCCTTAGAAAAATTGTCTGGAAAGTTACTCACAGAATTTAAAATTTTGTGCTAGTGCTTTACAAATCTCACAGTACTTTAATATTTAATAAATAAAAAATTATAAACTAATTCTTAGACAACCATTGCCCTTATGGGTGAGGAGTATCTCAGTTTGGGTTCAATAAAATTTTAATGGTAAAAAGAATGTAGAGAAAATCATTTGCTTAGGTTTCTAGACCTTTGATCTAGACATTTTGTTTTCAAAAGGCATTTTAAATAAGATAAATGACAGAATTTTATAGTTTTAAATGACCGCCTATGAAGAAGCCTTTGGCTTTGCTGCAACCATCAAAAAGCTATCATCGATGCTGGGGGAATGACCAAGCCCTAGAACCTAGAAAAGTCAAAGATGTGAAAAACATAAAGTAGGACTCAGATGACTATGCATCAGATGCTGTTTTAGAATGGTGGATAGATTATAAACAGTATGCATAATGGTGCTCATGAAGAACTGAAATCAGTATTGGGTGAAATCAATATTAATCCAGCTTCCAGCTTCTCTCTCTCTCTCACACACCCCACATTGTTAAAAGAATCATTTCCAAACAGTATAATAGGTTCCAGATTTGTTGTGTCATCCATCTGTGTGGTAATCAACCCATTTCCAGTCTGAAATCATCCTCTGCCTAAGCTTGTCACTTTGCTGCAGTCTCTTCTATAAACAACGACAATAATAATAACAACAGAACATAATATTTTTTGAAACTGTTAAAAGCTAGGCCTATCTCACGTTGAATTCAACTATTGTTAAATCACAAAGGAGAATAATGTTGTTCTTTGTATCTGGAGATAATGATTCTGAATCACCATCCGCAGAATACTCACTTGGAGCTATTTTTTCCAGTACCAACACCCACTCTCTCTGAACTCCTGAAGCCATGATTATGTGCATTTAGATACAGTGCTGCCTTGCATTTTCTTTCACTCATTCTTAAATCGAGTCTAGATACTAAGTCTGATTTTGCACTAGTCGTATTGAATAGAGGCTGCTATACTTCTCTCCCAAGAAGCCCCGGTGGCACAGTGATTAAAGTGCTCAGCTGCAAACTGAAAAGTCAGTGGTTGGAACTCATCAGCTGTTCCTCGGGAGAAAGACGCGGCAGTCTGCTTCCATAAAGATTTACAGCCTTGGAAACCCTATGGGGCAGTTCTACTCTGTCCTACAGGGTCGCCATCAGTCAGAATCGACTGGATAGCAGTGGGTATACTTATCTCTCAATATTTCACTTTCCCCACACCCTACAGCAGTTAGTTGCTGTTGTTGTTAGGTGCTGTCGAGTAGGTTCCGACTCACAGAGACCCTATCGGGTTAGTAGAGTATGGTATACATAGGCATTACATATACTTGCTGATTCATAGTGAGGCTGGATTTGTGCTAACCCATCTAAGTTCTCTCACATAGTTTCTGTTATAAGCAATTGTAAGATGGTGGCTGGGATATGAAACATACTTTATCAAAAACAGAAGCAAAGCAAAACAAAAAACACAAACAAAAAATGTCAGGTTCTCCTCAGAGAGCTTTTCTCTTCCTTGATCTAGGACTAACAGTACATACTGTGATGGGTATTTCATTGGAAAGAATAAACTGTAACTCAATTGATTAAACTATCTTCATGGGCTACTTTCCAGAACATGTAAATGATTTTAATATTTAGCAATAAAATGTTGTTGTTGTTAGGTGCCATCAAGTAGGTTCTGACTCATAGCAACCATATGTACAACAGAACGAAACACTGCCTGGTCCAGTGCCATTCTCACAATCATTGTTATGTTTGAGCTCATTGTTGCGGTTACTGTGTCAATTCATCTCATCAAGGGTCTTCTTCTTTTATGGTGACCCTTTACCTTACCAAGCATGATGTCCCTTTCTAGGGACTGGTTCCTCCTGATAACATGACCAAAGCATGTGAGACAAAGTCCCACCATCCTTGCTTCCAAGGACCACTCTGGTTGTACTTCTTCCAAACAGATTTGTTCATTCTTCTGGCAGTCCAAGATATGTTCAATATTCTTTACCAGTAACATAATTCAAAGATATCAGTTCTTCTTCAGTCTTCCTTATTCATTGTCTTGCTTTCCTATGCATATGAGGCAATTGAAAATACCATGGCTTGGTCTGACACACCTGAGTCCTCAAAGTAATATTTTTGCTTTTTAACACTTCAACAGTTTTGCAGCAGATTTGCCCAATGCAGTACATCGCTTGATTTTTTGATTGCTGCTTCCATAGGCGTTGTTTGCAGATCCAAGTAAAACGAAATCCTTGACAACTTCAAATTGATTTTCTCTGTTTATCATGATGTTGCTTATGCTCCAGCTGTCAGGATTTTTGTTTTCTTTACGTTGAAGTGTAATCCATACTGAAGGCTATAGTCTTTGATCTTCATCAGTAACTGCTTCAAATCCTCTTTGCTTTCAGCAGGCAAGGTTGTATCATCTGCATATCACAGATGGCAGGTTGTAAATGAGTTTTTCTTCCAATCTCGATGTCCTGTTCATCTTCATATAGTCTAGCTTCTTGGATTATTTACTTAGCATACGGTTTGAATGAGTATGGTGAGAGGATATAACCCTAACACACACCTTTCTGATTTTAAACCACGCAACATCCCCTTGTTCTGTTTGAATGAGTGCCTCTTGGTCTAGGTATAGATTTTGCATGAGCACAATTAAGTTTGCTAGAATTCTGTGCAATGATATCCATAATTTGTTGTGATCCACAGAGTCGAATGCCTTTATATAGTTAATAAAACACAGGTAAACATCTTTCTGGTGTTTTTGGCTTTCAGTCAAGATCCATCTGACATCAACAACGATATCATTCTTTCCAAGTTCTCTTCTGAATCCAAGTTGACTTTCTGGCTACTGGTAATTGGAATGAGAAAGCTGGAAACAAAGAAGAAGGATCGGTAGTTGGAAAATATGGCCTTGGTGATAGAAAAAGTGTCAGAGATGGCATGATAGAATTTTGCAATTCAGCGACTTATTCATTGCAAATACATCTTTTCAACAACATAAATGGCAACTCTACATTGGGAGCTCACTGGATGGAATACACAGGAATCAAATCAATGCATTTGTGGAAAGAGATTATGGAAAAACTCGATATCATCAGTCAAAACAAGATCACAGGCTGACTGCAGAACAGACACTCAATTGCTCATAGGCAAGTTCAAGTTGAAACTGAAGAAAATTAAAACAAGTCCATGAAAGCCAAAATACGACCCTGAGTATATCCCACCTGAATTTTGAGACCATCTCAAGAATAGACTTAACATACTGAACACTAATGACCGAAGACCACATCAAGGACATTGTACATGAAGAAAGCAAAAGGTAATTAAAAAGACAGGAAAGAAAGAAAAGACAAAAATGGATATCTCTTGAAAAGAGAGTAGCTAAAGCCAATGGAAGATATGATGAATTAAAAGTGCTGAACAGAGGATTTCAAAAGGTAGCCTGAGAAGAAAAAATAAAGTATTATAATGAAATGTGCAGAGACCTGGAGTTACAAAACCAAAAGGGAAGAATACCCTTGGCATTTCTCAAGCTGAAAGAACTGAAGAAAAAATCAAGCCTCCATTTGCAATTCTGAAGGATTCTATGGGCAAAATAGCAAACTACTCAGGAAGCATCAAAAGCAGATGGAAAGAATACAGTCACTGTACAAAAAATAATTGGTCAACGTTCAACCATTTTAGGAGGTAGTATACGATCAAGAACCGGTGGTACTGAAGGAAGAAGTCAAAGCTGCACTGAAGTCATTGACGAAAAACAAGGCTTCAGGAATTGATGGAATACCAACTGAGATGTTCCAACAAATGGATGCAGCACTAGAGGTGCTCACTAGTCCATGCCAAGAAATTTTGAAGACAGCTACCTGACGAACAGACTGGAAGAGATCCATATTTGTGCCCATTCCAAAGAAAAGCGATCTAACAGAATGCAGAAATTATTGAACAAAAATAAGGTGTTATCCCCTAAAGACCCCATGAGAAATCTACTGAAACTAATAGAAAGATTCAGCAAAGTCACAGGATACAAGATAAACATTCAAAAATCAGTTGGATTATACACGAATAAGGAGAACGATGAAAAGGAAATCAGAAAAACAGTAACATTTATAATATCCCCTAAAAAAATAAAATACTTAGGAATAAATCTAACCAGGGATGTAAAAGACCTATACAAAGAAAACTACAAAACACTACTGCAATAAACCCAAAGGGATCTACATAAATGGAAAAACATACCATGCTCATCGATAGGCAGACTCAACATTGTGAAAATGACAATTCTACCCAAAGCAATTTACAAATACAACGCAATCCCGATCCAAATACCAACAACATTCTTCGAAGAGATGGAAAAACGAATCATTAACTTTCTATGGAAAGGGAAGAAGCCCCGAATAAGTAAAGCACTACTGAAGAAGAAGAATAAAGTTGGAGGACTCACACCTGACTTCAGAACCTCCTATACAGCTACGGTAGTCAAAACAGCCTGGTACTGGTACAATGACAGATACATTGACCAATGGAACAGAATTGAGAACCCAGATGAAAATCCATCCACCTACACTCACCTGATCTTTGACAAGGGCCCAAAGTCCATCACATGGGGAAAAGACAGTCTTTTTAATAAGTGGTGCTGGCAAAACTGGATATCCATCTGCAAAAAAAATGAAACAGGACCCATACCTCAAGCCATATACAAAAACTAATTCAAAATGGATCAAAGACCTGAATATAAAGCCTAAAACTATAAAGTTCATAGAAGAAAAAATAGGACCAACACTACAGGCCTTAATATATGGCATTAACAGGACACAGACCATAACCATCAACACACAAACCCCAGAAGATAAGCTAGATAACTGGGATCTCCTAAAAATCAAACACCTATGCTCTTCAAAAGACTTCACCAAAAGAGTAAAAAGAGAACCTACAGACTGGGAAAAAATTTTGGACAGTACAAGTCAGACAAAGGTCTAATCTCAATAATCTACAAGAAAATCCAACACCTCTACAACAAAAAGACAAATAATCCTATTAAAAAATGGGCAAAGGAAATGAACAGACACTTCACCAAAGAAGGTATTCAAGCAGCCAACAGACCCATGAGGAAATGCTCGCAATCACTAGCCGTTAGAGAAATGCAAATTAAAACCGCAATGAGATACCATCTCACCCTGGCATTACTGGCACGAATCAAAAACACTGGAAATAACGAAAGCTGGAGGGGCTGCAGGGAGATCGGAACTCTTATGCACTGCTGGTGGGAATACAAAATGATACAACCATTTTGGAAAATGATACGGCGCTTCCTCAGAAAGCTAGAAATAGACATACCATTCAACCCAGCAATCCCACTCCTAGGAATATATCCTAGAGAAATGAGTCGTCACTCGAATAGACACATGCACACCTATGTTCATGGCAGCATTGTTCACAATTGCAAAACGATGGAAACAACCTAGATGCCCATCAGCAGATGAATGGATAAACAAACTATGGTACATACACACAATGGAGTACTATGCAACGAGAAAGAACAACAATGAATCTGTGAAGCATCTCATAATGTGGATGAAACTGGAGGACATTATGCTGAGTGAAATAAGTCGATCACAAAAGGACAAATATCGTATGAGACCTCTACTGTAAAAACCCATGAAAAAGTTCACACACAAAATGTAACAATCTTTGTTGGTTACCAGGGATGGGAGGGGTGGGGGGGAAATACTAAATAGGCAATAGATAAGTGGTATCTTGGGTGGAGGGCGAGACAGTCCACAATACTGGGGAAACCAGCACAACTTGTACAAGGAAAGGTCATGGAAGCCCCATAGACACATCCAAACTCCCTGAGGGACTGAATTGCTGGGCGGAGGGCTGTAGGGACCATGGTCTCGGGGAACATCTAGCTCAATTGGCATAACACAGTTTATAAAGGCAATGTTCTACATTCTACCTTGGTGAGTAGTGTCTGGGGTCTTAAAAGCCTGTGAGGAGCCATCTAAGATACTCCACTGGTCTCATCCCTTTGGGAGCAAGGGAGTGTGAAGAGAACAGGATACAAGGGAAAGATTAGTCCAAAGGACTAATGGACCACAGCTACCAAGGCCTCCAGCAGACTGAGTCCAATACAGCTAGAAGGTGCCCGGCTACCACCACTGACTGCTCGGACCGGGATCACAACAGAGGGTTCTGGACAGAGCTGGAGAAAGATGTAGAACAAAATTCTAACTCACAAAAAAAGGCCAGATTTACCAGCCTAAAGGAGACTGGAGAAACCCCGAGAGTATGGCCCCCAGACACCCTTTTAGCTCAGTGGTGAAGTCACTTCCGAGGTTCACTGTTCAGCGGGGGAGTGGACAGCCCCATAAAACCAAATGGGACTAATGAGGCACAGCAGTCCAGGGACAAGGACTAGAAGGCGGAAGGCGACGCGAAAGCTGGTGATAGCGAACCCAAGGTTGAGTAAAGACAGTGTTGATGTGTTGTGCGGTTGTTACCCATTGTCATAGGGCAACATGTGTACTAACTGTTTAATGAGAAACTATTTTGTCCCGTAAACCTTCAACTAAAGTGATAATAGCAGCACATTTGGAAGAGCGTAGTTGATGTCACTGAAGTGTGCATGTAGAAATTTTTGAAATGGTGTTATCTTTGGCTATGTATATTTTCATAAAAAAAAAATAGGTCAAGAAGGGAGAGGGTTGACATGTCGTGGTGTTGTTAACCAAAGTCATGAAACAATATACGTACTACTGTTTCATGAGAAACTATTTGTTCTGTAAACCTTCACCTGAAGTACAATAAAAAAAGAAGAAAAAAAGGTGTTATCATGCTATTATTAATCAGGTGACTGTTTGATCAGAAGATAAACTGTTATAAATCTAGGGTTCATGCAGGAACAAGAGTATTAAACTGCATTAAAATACTCAGAGAGGAAAGATTTTTCTCCCAAGATTCTTTGGAGGGCCTTTTGCTACATCCTATATAATTTGAAGTAAGAAAAAAATAAGCAGATCTCACAATTATAGTGTGAATTAGGGACTAGTTTAACACTGTACTAGCAAAAAGTTAGGAAAGGATATATTAGCAAAGGTTATGCATCTCATTAAATATTTAATTACTAGTTACATTATATTCCATAATGTTACTATTGCATACAGTATGTTCCATAATGTTACTATTTGATCAAAATGATAGACCAATGGAGGTGAAGCAAATGTTCTTCTTTTAAGTGAAAAATTGATATAAGAATATGATAATCTAGAAACATATGAGGATGCGGAAAATGAGTATATGGGTCTAAAGGAGCGCCAAAGTGGTAGACGAATTAAGTCACAGACTAAAAGTCTCTTCATCTCAGGGGCTGGGTTGTTTCATTTGCATCATGGTACATCTTAAGAACCAAAGTATTACAATATTCCAGTAATCATTATTTTATTATATTCCAGTAATAATTATTTGGAAATTTTGTCACCCACATTTTAAAGTTATTAATTAAAAAAAAAATATCAAACCCATTGCCGTCGAGTCGATTCCAAGTAATAGTGACCCTATAGGACAGAGTAGAACTGCCCTATAGGGTTTCCAAGCAGTGGATGGTGGATTCAAACTGCCAACCTTTTGGTCAGCAACTGAGCTTTTAATCAATAGAGTACAACAAAAATATTTTTGGCTGATAGTATTTCTACAACAGAGTAAAGAAAATACCATCGCTTTTCAAGATCATTCATGAGCTGACATCTGCTTTCTTTTCCAGCCTCATGTATGTCCATTTCACCTGTAGTTGTTCTCTGTGCCTCAGCCATACGGGGTTTCTTTTGCTCTCATATTTGTCATTCTCTCTCTCACCTCTAGGAATTGCCTACGTCTTGTGGCAACTTCTTGCTTCTCTAGCTTCCCCTTCAAAAGAAGCCTTTTCCAAAAGCATAAGATTCAAGTCTTTTTAACTCACCTTTATACTCCCAACATATGTTGGGACTAGGCTGTGGCAGAAATGGTTAAGAGCTTAGATGCCAACAGAAGGGTTGGCGGTTTGAATCCACCCAGCAGCTCCTCAGGGAAAGACCTGGTGATCTGCTTCCATAAAGATTACAGCCAACAAAATCCTATTGGGCAGTTCTGCTCTGTCACATGGGGTCGCTATGACTTGCAGCACCCAACAATAGGCATTTAGATGGTTAATAAACTGAATCAGTGAGTACAAGCTGACGTTTTAAAATTATGACATTCTTGTTTATTCTTTTGTCCCAAGGTGTGCCACCTACAAACTATCATTTTCTTTCTTTAAACAGTAAACTATAAACAACAATCATACTATTTAAGATTTTTTTGGGGGGAGGGGTTGGTGTGATGTGAGAGGGGACTGATTCCACCTACTTCAAAGGAATTTAGAAAAGGTGTTCATCTTCCCCTGTCTCCCACAAGGTTAGAGGAAAGATAACACTGAATCTGGAGCCTATCGTGGTGGTAATATAAGGCCTTGAAAACTCTTGATGACCAGATAATATATATTTTTCTCTCTGGCTTTATGGGATTAAAACATGACAAGACAAGCATCCCCTGAGGCCTCACAGCTTAAGCCTACAGAAATAATGTTGCTTAAAACCTAGTGTGGAATGAGGAGGCATAGTGTTAGAGATAATTGCAAGTTAATGTTCTGTGTTGCAGTAAATTTAAACAAGACACGCTACATTCATGCAAGGGTACTTATACATGCATGGTATTATCATATAAAAAAAACCTGTTGCTGTTGAGCCCACTCTGACTCATGGTGATCCCATGTATATCAGAGTAGAACTGTCCTCCATAGTATTCAATAACCGATTTTTTAGAAGTGGATCACCAAGCCTTTCTGGGTGGACTTGAACTTCCACCCTTTTAGAGATGAGTGTTTTAACTGTTTTCACGACCAATTGTATCAGGGATCACTATAAGGATTTGGAGACACTGAATCGAACAATCCCTACCTCAAAATAATGATAAAGAAATTATAGATATAACGAGGGAAATTAAAATTATATAACAGGGAAAGAGAAGACAACTAATTTATGAATCCCTTCCATTTGCCAAGTGCTTTACATATATTTAACTCTTCTACCTACATGTAAGTTAAGTATTACCAACTCCATTATCCAGATGGGCAAATTGAAGATCAGGAAATTTATGTCATTTGTCTAGGGCCATGCAGTTTGTATATGGAAGAAGGATGTTTTCTTTTACATTCTCTCAAAAAGATAGTGGCATGTTGGAGTTGGCTTGTAGCAGACTGTGAGAAATAATTGTTAAATTTTCTGGAATTTCATAAGCTGTTTATTAAACATAGCCTATGTTTAAAATTAAATTATAAAAAATTTTAATTAAATGAACTATATTAAAAACAAATGTTATAACTACTCAAAAGTCATCACTTTCCAATTATTTTATTATTATCTGTGATCATCAGGTTATTTGTATCTGTTGCATCTGTATTGTGAAAATATTTAATGGTGTGATACTGCACATTTCTTCCCAACTCTGAATTCAGTAATATCACCCTGGTAGCTTGAATAAAAACATGGGAAAGTTCTTGAAAGAAATAAAATTGAATCTATCTTTTCATTGTAAGTATGTAAAATAAATACATAAAGATTGCAAGGTTTATGTAAAAATGAAAGGAGTTTTGTGGGAAAGGTAGAGTATACGTAATTAATATACAGTGCAAGGAGGGAAAATATGAAAAATATAAATGAATTACAAAAGCCTGATACTTTCTGGAAGAATATTTGGAATGTTCCAAGGTGTCAGTCTTACAAAGTATTTCAAAAAGACACTCATGTTCACTGCAGCATTATTCGCAAGAGCAAAAAGGTAGAAGCAACCTAAGTGCCCATCAAGAGATGAATGAATTAACAAACTGTGGTGCATACACACAATGAAATGCTATGCAACAATAAAGAATAATGACAACCCTGAGAAACATCTCACAACATGGATGAATCTGGAGGGCATTATGCTGAGTGAAATAAGTCAATTGCAAAAAGATAAATATTGTATGAGACTGCTATCATAAATAACAACGAAAGTTTTACACATAGGGAAAAAGAAAAAAAAAAAAAAACTCTTTGATATTTACCAGGAATGGGAGAGAGAGGAAGGGAAAATTACCAAAGAGATAGTAAACCAAAAAAAAAAAAAAAAAAAACCCAAACAAAACCCATTGCCATCAAGCCATATAGGACAGAGTAGAACTGACCCATAGAGTTTCCAAGGAGCAACTGGTGGATTCGAACTGCCAACCTTTTGGTTAGCAGCTGAGCTCTTAACCACTGTGCCACCAGGGCTCTGGTAAGGAGACAGTAGACAGGTGTTAATATTGGTGAAGGGAAATGTAATACACAATATGGGAAAAGTCAGCACAACATGAACAAGCCAAGAGAGGACACTGAGAGGAACACAGGAATAAAGGACAATTATGATAACTACTATAGCGTAGACAATCCTGCAACAATAGAATCAACAAACAATATTCTATGAATTGATACATAAATAGATAGATATGCCAAGAGGTGAGGGAGGGGGTAAGGGAGCATATCTGCCAACAGATACAGGTTCAGTGGTAGAAATTTCTAAATACATGACTGTAGGTGGTCCTCATCTATTAATATAGACAATAGAACACACAAGTGGCACAGTCAGGGAAACCTCTTAGACATAACACCTCACAGGATGAAGTTCCTAGGTTCGCAGGCAAAGGACCATAGACTCGGGGGACATCTACAACAATTGACCTAGCATAGGTTTTAAAGACAATGTGCTACATCTTCCTTTGGTGAGTAGCATCTAGGGTCTTGAAAGCTTGAGAGTGGCCATCTAAAATACAACTATTGTCTCTTCTAGTCCAGAGCAAAGGAGAGTGAAAAAAACTAAAGACTCAAGGGAGCAGTTAGTCCAGAGGACTAATGGACCACATGAACTACAGCCTACACAACCCCAAGACCAGAAGAACAAGATGGTGCCCAGCTACCACTCTCAACCACTCCGACAGGGATTACAACAGAGGGTCCCGGACAGAGAAGAAGAAAAATGTAGAACAAAAGATCAAATTCACAAAAAAGGCCAGACTTACTGGTCTGACAGAGACTGGAGGAACTCCTGAAACTATGGTCTCAGGATACCCTTCTAGCTCAGAATTGAAGCCACTCCCAAAGTACACCTTTCAGACAAAGATTAGGCAGGTCTATAAAACAAACAATAACACCTGTGAGAAACACAGTTCTTAGATCAATCAAGTATATGAAATCAAATGGGTAACACCTGCCCAAGAGCAAAGAAGACTGTGAGAAGGGACAAGAAAACTGGATGAATGGAACCTGGGAACTTGGGGAAGAGGGGGAGAGTGCTGACACAATGTGGGATTGCAACCAATGTCAGGAGACAATCTGTGTATAAATTTTTGAAAGAGAAGCTAATTTGCTCTGTAAACTTTCACCTAAAGTGCAATAAAATACATATATATATAGAGAGAGAGAGAGAGAAAAGGAAGGAAGGGACGTGTTGTCATAGAAAACAATTCTATAGAAACTCATAGAAGGTTCATCTTTTGCTTCCACCACGGTAAGGGCATTTTTTAAAAATAAAACTTCTGCTTTAAGAACTATAAAATGCAATGCTTTTTTGACCTTTTCCTCTATCAAATAACAGCCTATTATATTGCTTTATTTGTTACTCATTAATTTTCATTTTTCCTAAATTTTAGCACACATATCTGAAGGCCTAGACTCATCTTTCCAGGGTCAGAAAAGATTCTTCAGGGGAAGCAAAGTTTTCTGAAGTCAAAACAAACATAAAAACAACAAACAAAATATCCTTTGGGCAACCAATTCTGTGACTAAGAATCTTTTTAAAAAGTAAGCCTGCTTTTCCCCAGGAATGCGTGAGGAAATCTTCCTGCACATTTCAAGCACATCCAAGTTGCTTCCCAAATTGGCCATTTGCACTCCAGGGCTAAAGCTGAGAGCACAGAGAATTGCCTGTGTAACTCAATTGCAGGCAGAATCGATGCAAGTGTGAACGCTGCCCTGGTCAAAGGTTGGCCCTTAGGCTGCAACTTAAATCAATTTTGGATAAGCTAAGTTTGATTACATTTTCAGTGACGAAGCTTTCAAAAGCAATTTTGAGCGTGCCTATTCAGAGGCTGTTTGGTTCCATACCAACTGAATGCTCCTGGTTAGAGAAGTATCTATTATATATTTTTTGGTGATGATTAAGTCCTGAAATTCAGGAGAAACGGGACAAAAAATAAAAATAAAAAGAGAGAGAGAGAAAAAACAAGAGGGAATGAATGATCCAGTAAGCAAAAAATAAACAGCAAATGTGAATCTACCACAAGTGATATGGGAATCGGTAATTTATTTTTTATCCTTTTAAAAAATGTACAGTGAAATCCGTGAGAGCCAGAATTCAACTGGGCTGCCTTGTTTTTCCGGGTCTTGCAACTTTTCTGCTTTTGACAGAGTGTGGTCTCAGCCCTTTGCTATCACTCTCTATTAGTGCAAAATATTTGAGTTTTCCTTCTTTGACACATTTCTGCCTTACACAGGTTCCAGCTTTAGCAGGTTTTACTGTATAATGATAATTAGAGGGAGAAAAGAATCAGGGAGCAAGGTAACAAGTAAAAGGAAAGTAAATAATAGGTGGAAATTATAATGATGGTGATATGTAGCAGTCTAAGATTATTTTGGCATATGAGATCTATCTTTTCAGGTGTTGCTGGCAGGAGGGATGTTGGGGAAATACAGGTGGTTCTGAATTATGAAGCAAACCGGGTGTAAGAAAGGATGTCAAATATGGACTCCAACAGACAATATGCTAGCCTGAGAGAAATAAACCCTTTCAATTTATCTTTTTCCAACGGAGTCAAGCCTGAAGAGTTGTTGTACATCCACAGTTTATGGTAGTTTTCCTAAAAATGTGTTTACTCAGTTAAATAGTTTGATTATGGATATTATCTATATTTTGGTAAGCTTATTATTATATTACAAACTATACTGCTCCCAAGAAGTTATGAGATTTTGGGAAAATACAAATTTCCTTACGAGTATGCCCATTAATTCTTAAACCATAGGCTATTATCTGCTGGTTTTGAAAATATATTGCTATATCTTGTCTTATGAAGTATTTTAGAAAATTGTAATTCCTTCTAAGTATACTGAGTGGTGACCCTAATGGTTCTTTGACAAGAATTATGATCTGTCTCACTAATTAGGCAGCTACACATATGTACTAATTGGATTGATTAGGAAAATCAAAGGAAGGAAACTGAAGAGTATGTAACTACCTGATACCACATTTTAGAGTGAGGTAACTCAATACAACTCTTTGCCTTAAATCTATTGAAAGAAAATGCTTGTGAGAAGAAAAAAAGAAAGATAAAATTGGAAAACTCCAAACAACTATAAATGTCTATCCAAGCCATAGGTGAAATAACATTCGCATGCAATCAAGTCTTGCTTGACTTATTCAAATCTTACTTAAGTATATACTGGACAGATATCTAATTTGTGTCTCTGGAGAGAAATCCTAGTTGAATTGCTTTTATAAGTAAGGAAATCCAGTCCACACTGAACAGACACATTCAATGAGGACATGCCATTTTTAGTCCCTTCCCCAGCAGTTTTATGGATACTAAAACTGAATTTATAGCACTTTAGACAAAGTCTGGCCCATTGAAATATCATTGCCTTCACAGTTAATTCTTCCCCTTTCTGCCCTTATCTTGAACATCAAAATGGAAAAAAAAAAGCAATTTCACTTTATTGTTTCTTTTGGTGACGTATTCTATCAACTATGTTTCGCACCAAGGGGAAATGGAAAGTGTAATAATAATGGTATTCAGCACTTCATAATTATCATTTTGTTCACACATATTCCTGGGTCTTATATTAGTGGCCACATTTCCATTTTCTTCAGGGAAAGAAATGACAGCTTATAAGCGGAGATGGAGGAGGAGCTCAGACTTTGACACCTTACCATATGCGCAAAGGGAGCCCTGGTGGCGCAGTGGTTAAATGCTCAGCTGCTAACCAAAAGGCTGGCAGTTTGAATCCACCAGCTATTCTGTGGGAGAAAGATGTAGCCATCTGCTTCTGTAAAGATTACAGCCTTGGAAACCCTATGGGCATTTCCACTCTGTCCTATAGGGTCATTATGGGTAGGAATCGACTCGAAGGCAATTAGTGTGTGTGTGTGTGTTCATGTGCTCAAACCACTAGATCATGCTACAAATCTAGTCACAGCTACAGGGAAAACAGTGCATGCTGGGTCAATATTCTTTAAGCGAATTCTTAGATATAATGGGGGGAGATTCTCTCACTGGATTTCCAGGATGCTCTGCCACAGAAAAGGCTAGGAAGTGCTCTACTGAAGGTAGAGGTCTGTACTACTTTTTCTTTAGGCTGGGGATGTTGGCATACTTTCAGTTTTACAAAGCCCTAATAGCCACAACTTGCACATATACAGGGTCACATTTTAGCCTGATTTGTTATAGGGTTAGAGCTTTGCAAAATAAAATAGCAAGCAAAGTCTACTCTAGTGCCTTTTCATAGGTTATTAGCCAACAGAATTTTTGAAACTGTGAACATAAAGGAAATTTTCCTGGATAGTACAATTCTTTGCAGAGATGACAAAATGATTAGGCCAGCAGTGCTATTGAGCAAAACTCTATGGAAACTCACCACAGAGCCAAATACATTAAAATACAGTTTTTCTGTCAATAAAAAATAATTTAGCGTTCAATGGCAAAAATGTACAGAACGGAAAAATATTGGCAGTGTTTCTACTTTGTTAAAGAGTGATTATAACTGTTTTTAGTACAATCAATCCATAAATATCACTTTTTTTTTTTTAACACATATAGATTTCTTCAGGAGCCTTGTTGGTGCAGTGGTTAAAGCGCTCTAGTGCTAACTAAAAAGTGGGTGGTTCGAATCCACTAGTGGCTCCCTGGGAGAAAGATGTGGCAGTCTACTTCTGTAAAGATTTACAGCCTTGGAAACCCTATGGGGCAGTTCTACTTTGTCCTATAGGGTCACTATGAGTTGGAATCTACTCAACAGCAGTGAGTTTGGTTTGGTTTTCTGGTATGTAGATTTCTTCAAATATTAAGTATTACAGCTGAAAGGGAATTTAGAGATTACGCATTCAATTATTCTCATTTTACAAATGAGGAAACTGATTTTAGAGAGTTAATTTACCTAAGAATCTCTCCAAGTTAAGGCCAAACCTAAACTGTCTGAGCTAGCTCTTTTGTAATTTCTTTTTCAGTATATAATTCTCACAAGCCTGCTACATTTTAAGGGTGTTCAAAGACAACAGCAAATACCAAAACTCCCTTCTTCCCTCTGGCATTTGCTAACCCTTTGTTAGCTATGGGGATGTATGTGCAATCCCAGTAGCTTGACGATGCAGCTGTCAAATTGCCTCTTAACCTGAGAGAAGCACATCAGCAGAGTAATTAATACTGTACAACTCTCTCTATCAACCTGTCCACTTTTTCCCCATTTCTTACAAGTGAATGCTTATGTGCATGGCTGACTTAATAATTCTAGTAAAAAGATAATATCGTAACAATACACATAGGTGCAGTAAATTAGTGAATCAAAGAATTAGTGTTGCTAATTTGGATACTCAGTGAGATAAAGCTATACAAATTTTTCACGTTATGTAGATCTTAGCCTCCTTTGGTTTACCCTTCAATATTTGCATTATACACGGAGAGGAAAGGAAAACAAAGAAACTAACCTTTAAGGAGTACTTGCTATGGATTAGGCACTACATTAGCCATTTTAGATGTTCCATCTCATTTAATCCTCACAACAATACTATACAATAATTATTTTCCCCATTTTGTAGACACAACGAGGCTCAAAGATTGAGATTGAGAAAATTTTCCAAGATCATGTATGTGGGACTGTGGTTTGAATCAGATCTGTCTAATTCTGAAGCTTATGGTGCTTGGCCTGTGTAGTGGAAAAAGTATTGCGACAAGAGTCGAAAACACCAAATCAGCTCTACACCTAGGTCTGCAGTGACAATGTACAACTCTGAGCTCTGAGTAACCTTCTATGGGCTGTAGTTCTCTGACCTAGAATGTAAAAGGTTCCGTATAGACCAAAAGTTTTCAAACCTCATTCTGTGGAACTCTGTGGTTTTTTCACAAGCCTCTGGGTCACTATGCAGTGTGAAACGGAGGAATTTTTCCAGGCTAATCTCCAACTCAACCAAATTAACTCCAATTTTATTTTATTATATAATAGGGGTCTGCACAAGGTTTCATTTGAGAGACTAAAAAATGATTCTACTGTTACAAATGTTTGCAAATAATTGACTAGATAATATCTGAGACCTCCTCTAGCTCTAAAGTCCTGTCAGTTAACATGGGTAACCAAAGCTCTGCTAGCATTTAAATGTTTGGTTCTCACTGGTGGCAATTTGGTGAGCTGGAGCACCCCAGGTTCCAACACTTATTCTCACTGCTCCTACCTGCTGAATATCATCTCTCATGTATGGCAGTGAATGACCTTTTTATATCTAACTTCTTAAGAATACACACAGGTTCCAGGCATAAGTTCTGAGAGGAAAAATCCTCTTGCTTCACTGCTTCAGCCAGTCTGTATACATACATTATTTGTGTGATAATTATGAGCGTATATGTATTTGTTTGGTAGAGTCCTTTCAATAGGCCTATTTAGCTATATCAAAAGTTATCTATAACAGAAAACCTAATTTTTGTCAAGTACTTATAATTAGAACATCCAGGAAAGATTTCCCATTAACATCTTAAACTTGTGAAAATAAAACAAGTCAGCTCACACAGCACTCTGACTTCAGTAATCACCAAGTCTAAATTTCTCACTAACTCTTTTAACATGAAAACCCTAACTCTTTTTTTTTCATTTTTATTTATTTATGTTTTTGATTGTACTTCAGGTGAAGGCTTACAGAAAAAATAGTTTCTCATGAAACAGTAGTACACATACTGTTTTATGACATTGGTTAACAACCAGACAACATGTCAACCCTCTAACTTCTCAACATTTTTTTTTTTGGTGAAAATACACATAGCCAAAGTTATACCATTTCAAAAATTTCTACATGCACAGTTCAGTAACACTGACTATGCTCTTCCAGTTGTGCTGTTATTCTCACTTAAGATGAAGGCTTACAGAACAAAATAGTTTCTCATTTAACAGTTACTACACATGTTGCCCTATGACAATGGTTAACAATCTCACAACATATCAACAATATCCTTACTCAACCTTGGGTTCCCTATCACCAGCTTCCTTGTCCCCTTCTGCCTTCTGGCCTTTGTCACTGGACTACTATACCCCTCATTAGTCCCATCTGGTTTTACGGGGCTGTCCACTCCCAGGCTGAACAGTGAACCTCGGAGATAACTTCACCACTGAGCTAAAGGGTGTCTGGGGGCCATACTCTCGGGGTTTCTCCGGTCTCCTTTAGGCTGGTAAATCTGGTCCTTTTTTTTTTTTTTTTTGTGAGTTAGAATTATGCTCTACATCCTTCTCCAGCTCTGTCCAGAACCCTCTGTTGTGATACTGGTCAGAGCAGTCAGTGGTGGTAGCCGGGCACCATCTAGCTGTACTGGACTCAGTCCGGTGGAGGCCTTGGTAGCTGTGGACAATTAGTCCTTCACAGTAATCTTTTCCTTGTATCCTGTTCTCTTCATTCTCCCTTGCTCCCGAAGGGATGAGAACAATGGAGTATCTTAGATGGCGGCTCACAGGCTTTTAAGACCTCAGACACTACTCACCAAGGTAGAATGTAGAGCATTGTCTTTATAAGCTGTGTCATGCCAATTGAGCTAGATGTTCCCCGAGACCATGGTCCCCACAGCCCTCCGCCCAGAAATTCAGTCCCTCAGGGAGTTTGGATGTGTCTATGGGGCTTCCATGACCTTTCCTTGTACAAGTTGTGCTAGTTTCCCCTGTATTGTGTACTGTCTCACCCTTCACCCAAGATACCACTTATCTATTGCCTATTTAGTATTTCTCCCCCACCTCTCCCATCCCTGATAACCAACAAAGATTGTTACATTTTGTGTGTGAACTTTTTCATGGGTTTTTACAATAGAGGTCTCATACAATATTTGACCTTTTGTTATTGGCTTATTTCGCTCAGAATAATGTCCTCCAGTTTCATCCATGTTATGAGATGCTTCACAGATTCATTGTTCTTTCTCGTTGTATAGTACTCCATTGTGTGTATGTACCATAGTTTGTTTATCCATTCATCTGTTGATGGGCATCTAGGTTGTTTCCATCGTTTTGCAATTGTGAACAATGCTGCCATGAACATGGGTGTGCATATGTCTATTCGAGTGACGACACTTTATTTCTCTAGGATATATTCCTAGGAGTGGGATTGCTGGATCGAATGGTATGTCTATTTCTAGCTTTCTGAGGAAGCACCGTATCATTTTCCAAAATGGTTGTATCATTTTGCATTCCTGCCAGCAGTGCATAAGTGTTCTGATCTCCCCGCAGCTGCTCCAACATTTGTTATTTCCCGTGTTTTTGATTCGTGCCAGTAATGCCAGGGTGAGAGGGTATCTCATTGTGGTTTTAATTTGCATTTCTCTAATGGCTAGCGAACGCGAGCATTTCCTCATGTTTGTCTGTTGGCCATTTGAATGTCTTTTTTGGTGAAGTGTCTGTTCATTTCCTTTGCCCATTTTTTAATAGGATTATTTGTCTTTTTGTTGTAGAGGTGGTGGATTTTCTTGTAGATTATGGAGATTAGACCTTTGTCTGACTTTTACTGTCCAAAAATGTTTTCCCAGTCTGTAGGTTCTCTTTTTACTCTTTTGGTGAAGTCTTTTGAGGGGCATAGGTGTTTGATTTTTAGAAGATCCCAGTTATCTAACTTATCTATTGGGGTTTGTGCGTTGATGGTGATGGTTTGTATCCTGTTAATGCAGTGTATTAAGGCCTGAAGTGTTGGTCCTATTTTTCTTCTATGAACTTTATAGTTTTAGGCTTTATATTCAGGTCTTTGATCCATTTTGAAGTTGTTTTTATATATGACTTGAGGTATGGGTCCTGTTTCATTTTTTTAGATGGATATCCAGTTTTGCCAGCAAAATTTGTTAAAAAGACTGTCTTTTCCCCATTTGATGGACTTTGGGCCCTTGTCGAAATCAGGTGACCGTAGGTGGATGGATTTACATCTCAGTTCTCAATTCTGTTCTATTGGTCAATGTATCTGTCTTTGTACAAGTACCAGACTGTTTTGACTACTGTAGCTGTATAGTAGGTTCTCAAGTCAGGAAGTGTGAGTCCTCCAACTTTATTCTTCTTCTTCAGTAGTGCTTTACTTACTCGGGGCTTCTTCCCTTTCCATATAATGATAATGACTAGTTTTTCCATCTCTTTGAAGAATGTTGTTGGTATTTGGATCGGGATTGCATTGTACTTGTAAATTGCTTTGGGTAGAATTGTCATTTTCACAATGTTGAGTCTATCTATCCATGAGCATGGTATATTTTTCCATTTACGTAGATCCCTTTGGGTTTCTTGCAGTAGTGTTTTGTAGTTTTCTTTGTATGTCTTTTACATCCCTGGTCAGATTTATTACTAAGTATTTTATCTTTTTAGGGGCTATTGAAAATGGTATTGCATTCCTGATTTCGTTTTCATCGTTCTCCTTATTGGTGTATGGGAATCCAACTGATTTTTGAATGTTTATCTTCTATCCTGCTACTCTGCTGAATCTTTCTATTAGTTCCAGTAGATTTCTCGTGGAGTCTTTAGGGTTTTCTATGTATAGTATCATATCATCTGCAAACAGGGACAGTGTAACTTCTTCACTACCTATTTGGATGCCCTTTATTTCTTTTTCTTGTCTTATTGCTCTAGCTAGAACTTCCAGCACAATGTTAAATAGGAGTGGTGATAAAGGGCATCCTTGTCTTTTTCCTGTTTTCAGCCTCTCTCCATTAAGAATGATGTTGGCTGTTGG
Source organism: Dugong dugon (assembly GCA_030035585.1). Classification (NCBI taxonomy): domain Eukaryota; kingdom Metazoa; phylum Chordata; class Mammalia; order Sirenia; family Dugongidae; genus Dugong; species Dugong dugon. The sequence continues at coordinate 101,323,364 of CM057462.1, forward strand.
TTTTGCACAGATGCCCTTCATTATGTTGAGAAATTTCCCTTCTATACCTATTTTCTTGAGAGTGTTTACCAGGAATGGGTGTTGGACTTTGTCAAATGCCTTTTCTGCGTCAATTGAGATGATCATGTGATTCTTTACTTTCCTTTATTTATGTGGTGGATTATGTTGATTGATTTTGTAATGTTGAACCATCCTTGCATACCTGGTATGAATCCTACTTGGTTGTGGTGTATTATTTTTTTGATATGATGCTGAATTCTATTGTCTAGAATTTTGTTCATAATTTTTGCATCTATATTCATGAGAGATATTGGTCTGTAATTTTCTTTTTCGTGACATCTTTGTCTGTTTTTTTTTATCAGCATTATGCTGGCTTCATAGAATGAATTTGGAAGTGTTGCTTCCTCTTCTGTGCTCTGAAATAGCTTGAGTAGTACTGGTACAAGCTCTTCTGTAAATGTTTTGTAGAATTCTCCAGTGAAGCCATCTGGGCCAGGGCTTTTTTTGGTTGGGAGTTTTTTTATTACCTTTTCAATCTCTTCTCTTATTATGGGTCTGTTCAGATTTTCAACATCATCACTTTGTTGTAGTTTGGGCAGGCCGTGTGTTTCTAGAAACTTATCCATTTACTCTAGGTTTTCAAATTTGTTGGAGTATAGTTTTTCACAATATTCTGTTATAATCCTTTTTATTTCAGTTGGGTCTGTTGTAATGTCCCCCAGTTCATTTCTTATTTGGGTTATTTGTGTCCTCTGCTGTTTTTCTTCTGTCAGTCTGGACAGTGGTTTGTCGATTTTGTTGATTCTTTCAAAGAACCAACTTTTGGTTTTGTTGATCCTTTCTATTGTTTTTTTGTTCTGTATTTCATTTATTTCTGCTCTGATCTTTACTATTTCCTTTCTTCCGTTGGTTGTGGGCTTTTTTTTGCTGTTCTCTTTCTATTTGTTTGAGTTCTGTAGTTAATGTTTTGATTTTGTCCCTTTCTTCTTTTTTGATATGTGCATCTATTGCTATAAATTGTCCTCTGAGGAATGCCTTTGCTGTGTCCCAAGGGTTTTGGTATGATGTGTCTTCATTCTCATTTGATTCTAGGAATTTTTTGATTCCATCTCTGATTTCTTCTATTACCCACTGATGTATAAGCAGGGTATTGGTCAGTTTGCTTGTAATTGATTTTTTTGCTTGCTCTTTCTATTGTTAATTTCTACCTTGATGGCATTGTGGTTAGAGAAGATAGTTTGAATTATCTCAACGTTTTGGATCTTGTTGAGGATTGCTCTGTGGCCTAAGATGTGGTCTATTCTGGAGAACATTCGATGTGCATTGGAAAAGAATGTGTACTTTGCAGCGGTTGGATGGAGTGTTCTATATATGTCTATGAGGTCAAGTTGGCTGACTGTGCCCTTTAGGTCTTCTGTGTCTTTGCTGAGTTTCTTCTTAGTTGTTCTGTCCTTTACTGAGAGTGGTGTATTGAAGTCTCCTACTATTATTGTGGAACTGTCCATTTCTCTTTTCAGTGTTGTTAGAGTTTGTTTTATATATTTTGGAGCCCGGTCATTGGGTGCGTAGATGTTTATTATGGTTATGTCTTCATGATGGATCCTCCCCTTAATCATTACGTAGTGTCCTTCTTTGTCTTTTATGGTAGATTTCATTTTAAAGTCTAGTTTATCTGAGATTAGAACTGTCATTCCTGCTCTTTTTTGGTAGTTGTTAGCTTGATATATTTTTTTCCAACCTTTGACTTTTAATAAATTTACATCTTTGTTTCTAAGGCGTGTCTCTTGTAGACAGCATATTGATGGATCCTGTTTTCTTATCCATTGTGTCACTGTCCGTCTGTTTATGGGTGCATTGAGTCCCTTTACATTCAGTGTAATTATTGATAGATGTGAGTTTGTTGCTGTCATTTAGTAGTGCTTTCTTTTGTGGTGCTGAAGTTTTCTTTGTTCTTCTTACTTTCTTGTGCTGAGTTACTTTTGTTTGCGGATTTTTTTTCATTTCTTTTGTTTTTGCTGAGACTTTATGTTTTTCCTCCTTTTTTTTTTTTATGAGTATGCTTGTTAACTTTCTTTGTGGCTACCATGAATTTTACCCTTATTTTTCTAAGTTTGAAGCAGTCTACCATTAGTTGGTATCGCCTTTCCTTCCTCTCCATTAGAATGTTCTATACCTATGCCGTTTATTTCCTCTTTTATTGTTTTGATGTTGTTGTCATTTACTGATTAACTGCTCTGACTCTCTGTTGTATTTCTTTTGGTTTTGGATAGTCCTCGAGAGTTCATTTCCTAGACTGGTATCTGACTGGTATGAACCTGTGTCCTAGGTTCTGCCTGTGAGCTGAAGTTGTTTGTCCTTAGATCGAAGAACTCCCTTTAATAATTCTTGTAAGTTTGGTTTGACTTTTACACATTCCCTTAATTTCTGTTTATCTGGAAATGACCTAATTTCACCATCAAATCTGAATGAGAGTTTTGCAGGGTATATTATTCTTGGCCAGCAATTTTTTCTTTCAAGATGTTATATATGTCATCCCATTGCCTTCTTACCTGCATGGTTTCTGCCAAATAATCTGAACTTAGTCTTATTGTTTCTCCTCTGTATGTGACTTCTTATTTTTCAAGAGCTGCTCTCAGGATTCTTTGTTTGTCTTTGGTTTTGGCGAGTGATTATGATATGCCTTGGTGATTTTCTTTTTGGTCTCGCCTATATGGGGTTCATTGAGCTTCTTGGATGGCCAGCTTTTAATCTTTCATGATATTGGGGAAGTTTTCTGTCAGCAGTTCTTCAATGATCCTCTCTGTGAAAACCCTAACTCTTTTAAGCTGCAGGAGGGGAGATCAATTTCAACTAAAGCATGAATCATTCAAATTTGCCGTCTCACCTTTCACATGGAATCAGGGTTCATTATAAGAGGCAAAGGTAACAGAGAGCCCACACATTTGCTTACTGGTATATGGGACATTTAAGGCAAGCAAGGAAATGAAATACTGCTTGCAAGGGCATAGCTGCTTCCATATTCCACAAGTTAGCCAAAAAAGTATTGTTCACCTGCATCAGGTGAATCTAAACAGAGAAAAACTGTCAGGTTACCCACATTCTTGCTATCTTCAGTAGCCTCTTTCATTTTGCTTTTTGGATACCATCTAGTGACCTATGTTTTATAGCAAAAGAGGAGGTAGCCTTTAAATTAAATAGGCTGGGAAGAAATATTCTCTAATATGAGCAGAAATTTTCCACAAAGTTAGATAGAACTTATTGTACAACACGTTTAAAATTGGAACTTCATTATATCTCCACAGGGAAAGCAAGGCAGGCAAAAGATAGAGTTTTGGTGGGTCCTTCGAATGTTCTCTGTGTAATGCATAACATTTCTGAAGCAAATGCTTTGTAAACTGAATGAATGCACAGATACATTCACATACAGAATAAATAAAGGAGAGAAGTCTCTGTAGCATCTTTAGGGCCCATATTCAAGCCATGGATCTGACACTATGCTTTCGGGAATGCATGTCATCCACACGTTATTCTGATATTATTTTACCTGTTTGGGATTGTATGCAATATTGAGGCTAGATCTGTTCCAAATATTTTTGTATATTAAGTCTCAGGAGAAAGCCATATTAAACCTAATCTAAGTTAATTTTAAAAACTTTGCTTATGTAGCTAAGGATTTCTCCCTTAATTATCTTTCCTTATTTCTTTTTAGATGTTTTTTTTAAATACATGTCCTGTAATGAATGTCTGTTCTTTTGAGAAAATGGGAAACAAGGCATATACAACATGCTTAACTTATAGGAATGACTATGTTTTACTGGTTAGTGTATACTGCTCAAATGGTGGTGTACATTTGATGAATTGGACCCATAGATGGCAGGATGGGACTATTCAATTCCCTTTCTTTAAGGAGAAGACTATTTCAGTTGCTCATGTGCAAGAAGCAAAGAATACAGTTGAAAATAACAATAAAACCACAAATAACTCTAAATTCCAAACTTTTTACTTAATAAGGAATTTTGCTGTGAATAGTTAGCACACTGTCATCCATTATTAATCTTGTTGAAGCACTTGTTCCCTGAGGTTGAAGTGGAGAATATATGCACTCTGTCTCTCTTTCTGCCCCTCCTCTCTCCCTTCCTCTCTCTGTCTCTGAGGCCAATTCTCTATTTTTTAATGCAGACATCTTTAAGTAAATTTTGGACAAATAACCTAGAGGACAAGGCCTCTGAATTGTATGCTAACCTTCCTTTAGTTTCTCCACCCGAAAACGTCCTTTTTCCTTACTTGAGAAAGCATATATGCTTTACCTGAAGTATTTCTGTTAATGAAATTACCAACATCTCTACTTAAAATTACAGCTCCACTTACAATTACAGCCTAAAGCCCACAGGCCACAGGCGGCAAAGGAATTTAAGATGTCTTCATATTAAATGAAAGCCCTACTTACTTCTCCAGGACTCAAGCAATAGTTGAGAACTGAGGCAAGCAAGCTGAGTGAGGAAAACCTGCAAAACAGACAGCACAGCATGTGTAGTTCGCCAAAGTCTTGGGTGCTGTCTCTGCATGTCTGAGAGTTGTTGATATACTCACAGCCATTGGACTGATTAATCAGAAAAGAAGTCCTATCAGACCAGATGCTAAGCCCACAAGGATAATATCAGTCTAGTCTTCTTACTTGCATAGTCTAGCCTCTAGAAAGAGTAGTTTACTACCAATGTTTCCACTACCGCATCTACTTATTTAACCTTAATCCACAGCAGCTGGGCTTCTACTCTCATTCTTCCACAGAAACTGGTCTGGCAAAGATCACCAATAACTTTCCAATTGTCAGAGGCAATCGTTGATTTTCTAACTTTCTATGACCTGATGAAGCTGTAGCATTGGACACTGCTGACTCCCCCTTCTTCTTGAAATGGTCTATAGCTTATGGTATTGTTTCTCCTCTAGCATCTCCATCCATACTGTATCAGTGTGCTTCTGCTGGATGCTCCTCTTCTTTTGCTCCCTCTTTGATGATGAAGTTACCTGGATTTCTGTTCTTGGTCATCTTTTCACTCTACATGACTGTCATGGATTGAACTATATCCCCCCAAAACATATGTCAACTTGGCTAGGTCATGATTCCCAGTATTGTGTGGTTGTCCACAATTTTGTGATCTGATGTGATTATCCTATGTGTTGTAAATCCTAATGTCTATGATGTTAATGAGGCAGGATTAGAGGCAGTTATGTTAATGAAGCAGGAGTTAATCAACAGGATTGGGTTGTATCTTGAGTCAATTTCTTTTGAGATATAAAAGAGAGAAGTGAGCAGAGAGAGAGAGAAGGACCTCATGCCACCAGGAAAGAAGAACCGGGAGCAAAGTGAGTCCTTTGGAGCTGGTGTCCCTGCACTGAGAAGTTCCTAGACTGGGCGAAGACTGATGACAAAGACCTTCTCTCAGAACTGACAGAGAGAGAGAGTCTTCCCCTGGAGCTGCCAAAACCATCCACTTGTGGTATTTCTGTTATAGCAGCACTTAGATAACTAAGACAATGACCTTTATGAGAAAACTGATTTACTCTCATGGCTGAAATGACCACCTCCATTCTGGTAACTTCTAAATCTGTATCTCTTTTTTGGACTTTATATTCAGCTACCCACTGAATACTGCCTCAAACGCAACATGTCTAAAATTGAATTCATTTCTCTTCTTTCATTCACTACCTCCTTCCCCAAATCTAAAACTCTAATCCTTCTCTTGTGTACTTATCCTGGTTAACGTTAGCAAGCTTTAGCTTGCTAGGAGTTAGCTAGATTTCTGCAAGTCCCTTACTAGTCTCTCCAGATTTGATCATTAACTTCTGTCTCCTAATGAGCTCATAGTTATCTCACCTCTGTTACTCTTTTTGTGGAATTAGTTTTTGTCTTGATTACTGGCAAACCTGGATTTTTCCCTCCACATTGTCTAAAAATGTCTTTCAGAAACCAACCCGTTTACATCACTCTGTTGTTAAAATTATTCAATGGCTCTCCAAAACATCAAGGATAAAGTCTAAACTCATTTGCAGCCCTTCATGTCCTAATTCCTGCCAACTTGTCGAGTCTCATCTTTTAACACTCTCTTCCTACCTTTCACTCTAACGATATTCAAGTGCTATCATGCCTTCCAATATATCAGGCTGTTTTATATTGCCATGGCTTTACATGAGCTGTTTCATCCTCCTAGAGTGCCCTTCTCTCTCTCTCTCTCTCTTTCTCTCTCTAACCCCATATCTCTCTCTCATTCATCATCATTACCACACCTAGGCTTGACCCAGTCATACTCTTAGATAAAAGATCATCTACTCGATAGCTTGCCCTGAGTCATCAAGACTGAGTTGATCATTCTTTCATTTATGCCACTGTACTTTGTGCTTGTGATTGTTGTTTGAATGAACTCTTACAAAGTTCTGCAACTGAAAATGAGACTGTGAATTGCATCTTAGTTATAATTCACATGGTGATATCAGCTACTCTAAATGAAAGCCCTTCCATGACCCTTCAGACTGGATTAAGAGCCTCTTTTCTGTGCCTCAGTATGGTACCGTTTACTATGCCGTATTACAGTTGCCTGCTGTTCCTTTCCTGTCACTTGTCTGAAAAATCCTTGAGGATGAGGTTCTGGTTCTGTTAGTCTTTTTCTTTTCAACATCTAGCACAGTGCCTTGCACATTGTAGGCAGTCTCTATATATTTGACGAATGAATGTTGCTATTGAATAAACTGAGTCTCGAAATAGAAGTATTGGTTCTCCTGTTATGCTTTGAATCTCCCAGATGTCTGAACTGCCATGATACAAATATCATTTTTAATTTGGAATTAGTCCCACAAGATCTAGTTCATGCACAGAGCAAGGGATGAAGTTAAGTTATAAGCTACAGTTGGGATATTATTTCAAATTTGCATGCCTGCTCCCTGGCTCACCAGAATCTGTTTACCATCTAAACCATCTGTAAAGCACTGGGCAGCCAGTCATCAAATAAGTTCAGTCATCTATGCATTGTTTTTTGAAATGAATTCAACTGAGTGCTCTTGGGGGATAAAATTTTGCAATAACAATAGCTGGCATTAATTGAGTGCTTACTTTGTACCAGGCTAAGAGATAAGTGCTTTACATGCATCATCCCATTTAATTTTTACTCTGTGAGGTGGGAACTATTATTGCCCCCATTTTAAAAATGAGTTAACTGAAGCTTTGGTGTTTAGGCAATTTACCAAAGTCACGCACAAATAATATGTGCCAAAACTGGGATTCAACCCAACGTTTACTTAACTCCTTTTGTGTGAAACACACACATTCACACATATTCACACACACACCAAAAAGAACTATATACTTTTTTTTTTTATGGTCTTAGTTATGGTAAAGCTCTAAACTATAGCTTCTTGCCTTTTGTCTTCTTAGTGATCTGGAAAATGTGGGTTAATACAAACCAGAAGTAGAACATAATTGTCTCAGGACTTATCCTAAATAGTTATGGATGGGGAACAGATTCCCAGTGGTTGAAGCTCTGCTAGAATGCTATTATCAAATAAGCAGTTTGTTTGCTACGCATAAGCACTATGCTAGGTAACACATATTTCCAATAGCCCTGTCTTTGAGCTTATTATCTATTCAGGAATACAAATTATGAAAGCATGAAAAATTTTCTTACAACGTGTACCAAATACAACCATTCCAGATGCTTTGGAGTCTACCTCCTTTCTCCTGATAAGGGGATGTGACAAGTTAGCTTTACACACTGTTACCTATAGGAGGGGCTTATATTCAGCAGTAGATTTTTTTTTCTTTTTTTAAATTCTGTAGCAAATAAGCCAATATTAGATCAACTTAGGCCTAATTTCTACTCTTGGATCATTTTAGAGGTTTGTAACACTCCCATTTATTGACTTTGTGAAGATTTGACAGGAGTTCTTATTAAAGGACAATTGCCATAAAGTTATAAATAGTTCGCAGATTCCCATTGCCTGGGTTGGAAAACTGTAGCCTGCATAATCCAAACCCAACCAAACCCATTGCCGTGGAGTCGAGTCCAACTCATAGTGATCCTATAGGACAGAGTAGAACTGTCCCATACAGTTTCCAAGGAGTGGCTGGTGGATTTGAACTGCCCACATTTGGTTGGCAGCCAAGCTCTTAACCATGTGCCACCAGGGCTTCTGGTAGTAAATTAAAAAAAAAAAATCCTATAAAAAAATGTGTGTCTAGATGTCTGACTCTTATTTTTGCATAATAATCTTTTGGTCAAACATTAACATCATTCACCTTTCATATTTAAATCTGGCTTTTTTTTTTAATACCTAAACATTTATATAAAAAAAAGAGTTTTCATATATCAAAGAATAATAAAAATAAAATAAACCAAACCAAACCAAACCAAACCCATTACTGTTGAGTCAATTCCAACTCTTAACGACCCTATAGGATGGAGTAGAACTGCCCTGTAGGGTTTCCAAGGAGTGGCTGGTGAATTTCAACTGCTAACCTTTCGATTAGCAGGCAAATGTTTAACCACTGGGCCACTACGGCATCCTAATTATCAAAGAAATGTTGGTAAAAACCAAAAGAAAGAAAACTATTTATATTGAAAGGTTTATCATTCAAAGATTATGTTCCAAATGATACTGTACACCTGAAGTCTCACTCTGTTGATGGTCTTGTGCTCATAGTGAGAGACAGGGAAAGGTGCTAGTTAGAAACATGGGCTCTAAAGTCAGACTGTTAGGGTTCTAGTCTTTGATTTGCCACTTACTAACCTTTTGCCATTGGCCACATTTATAATCTCTCTCTTAGTTTCCTCATCTGTAGAAGGGGAATTATAGAAACTACCTCTTTGGATTGTGTGAGAATTAAATGAAGAAATTCACATAAAGAAATTAGAACAGAGTCGGATCCATACTAAGCTAACAATAACTGTTATTTACATATAATTACTGTGATATCGCCTTGTATACCTACACGCTGGAAGTACACATTCTACAGACTAAACACAGTTTATTCATTTCTTAATCCATTCATTGGCTTATTCAACTTTTAACTAATTAATTTATTCAGCAAAGATTTATCGATTGCCTATTAAACACCAAGCACTGGCTTGGTGATATGGGTGATAATTAATCAGACATTGATCCTGCCCGCAAAGAACTTACAAGTTGGTGGGGAGATGAAAACTACATTAAAATAGTTCTAGTACAAAACAGGAAGTTCTTAGTGCAGTTAAGAGTTTCAGATGAGGTCATACAAGAGTTTTTAATGTACAGAACTTTCTGCAAATTTCCAGACAGGATTTGCAATGTTTTGTCTTTATTAGCAAATCATCCAAATTTTGCTAGCATTTAATGGCACCTCAACTTACAGGGAGCTAATAGAAAAGGGAGTCACTAGAGTCCATTCTGAAGATTCCACATTTAGAAGCCCTTTCAGCAGTGCATTATTTACCAATGATTGTGTTAAGGTTGCCAGAGTAAAATAAACAGTTAAATAAGTGACATTTGTTCCGAATTTGTCACTTTCATTGCTTCAGTTTTGAAAATCAGAATGCGATTTAGAAATTGAAATTAAAAAAAGTGAATGTGTCATTAAGCCTAAATTTTTCTTTACTTTGCCTTTTTAATTCATTTATTCTTTCAGATTCTTGAATATTTAAACCATTTAAAATATTAATAACTTGCTTAAGTATCCATATTTACATTAAATTGAAGTTCTAATTGCTCTATAATATTTTCAATGGTTTATATTATTTATAACTACACTAAATAAATCATCCCCATGGAAGAAACTTAAGCAAGTATTTTACACAATGAGTTTTGTGTGGCAAGAATTCCCCTCCCACCCATGGTGAGGTCTTCAGAAATATTAAGAAATAAATTGAAATAAAAGATGTGATGTTTTAAAAGTATTTATAGAAAATCATCTGAAAACTAATTACTTTCTATTAACAACAAACCAATACATTTTATTTAATATCAGAGGTTCTTAAATCATGGTAATTTAAAGTTTATATATCATGAGGCTTCTTATTATAGTATATTTTTAAGTTGTAGGAATATCATATCTCATCCCCATCTTCTGAAAAATGGAAATGATCATGTCTGTGATGAACTAGGCAATATTTACATTTTTTAGAGACAGCTTACTATCACAGCATAACAAAAATACACATACGTTAGGTTACTATAAAATATTAGTATATTAAATTAAATTTAAATTTCAAGATAAGGTTGATTCAGATAATTTTATGGAACTGAAAAGACTTTATTGTCTGTAATCTTCTTTGGACATTTTGAGAAACACTCAATTTCAAAATCAGGAATATTTTATGGATGTAACAATCTGTAATTTACTTGGCTTCTAAAAAGAACTAAAATTAATTTCAGGAGAAATATTAGCATTGGTTTCTCTCCCTTCAACTGATCCTTGTGTTTGCTCTTTGTTCATTTCTAGCCCTTAGGGACAAATGTACATTAAAATATGTAGGATATATTTTAGCAAAACTTTAAGTTGTAACTCAAAATACAGTATTGAGTAAGAGCATTATCTCTATGAATAAAACATTTAATCATGATCATTTACTTACTATTTCATTTTATTTATGTCATATTTCATGATGTAGGTCTAAGGAAAACCAATCAAGAGTGAATTCAAGTCGTACTTACCTATGATTCAGGATAACATAACATATTAAGAAAAACAAAAAGTTCCCACTAAACCAAATGTCATCAGTCACAAAACATATTTCAGTTGGCGTTAATTAATTATGTATTATTTTTTTCCTTTTTCTCTGGTATGAGACATCTTTCTAAACACATGATGACTTCTAAAGGGATAAAAAAAATTCTCAAACGCCCATACTTATTTGGGGGCAAAATCTGGCCTGTGTCAGGAATGTGTCACATTAAGCTGAGGTTCAGAAATGAACATATTGCATTCTTAAGTGTTATCTCTACCGATGAATGAGAGCCAAGAGGCGCTTGGGAGCATTCTGGCAACACTGTGTTACTTACGGTTAAGAGGCAGGCTCGCATTGGTCGTGCCTAGTTTGTTGGCAGCCACGCAAGTATAGTTGCCGAAGTGCGCCTGTGTCACGTTGGTAACAGTGAGAATGGATCTTGTGCTAAAATTTTGAATAATAATTCCTTGTTGGCCATTGAAGAGCCTAGAAGACAAAACAAACTCTAGGTAAATATGCATTATGAATACAACTTTAATTTAAACTTAGGTGGAGTCGTCATGGCAACCCAGACAATTTTGACCATACTGATGTCAGCATGTAGCATGATAATGGCACACACATTTTCTTTACATTAGCAGATTTTGGGAAGGAGTGGCTGTATGACAGTTATGGACTGTTCTGATGGGATTGTTTGTGCTATATAACAAACTGAGCTTAGCTATCTGTATGTCCTATTCATATATATATACTTTATTTTAGAAAATTAGACACGCCACTATAATGGCATCTATTTTGTTACAGTTAAGAAAGAGTGAAAGGGAATTAAAGATAAAGATTCTGTTAAAAGTACAAACTCCTGGTTTCTAGGTAAGCTGGGTAGGGTATGTCTAGGCCATAGTATTACTGGATTACTCTCATAAAAATCAATCCTACAACTATGGAATAGAATGGTTCTGAGGTCAGTGTCAATCTATACTGACTGCTGCTGCCATGTGCAACTCAGACAGGTGACTTGGCATTAAACCCAGAGAAAGGCAGTGCTATAGTGTTGGGGATAGCATTTCAAGTTGAGTCACAGCTCTGCCATATTTTAGTAACGTTCCTGAGAAAGTCCTTTAATCTCCCAGGGCCTCAACATGGGATTCAATTTTACCTGATTCCACTCTGACTATCCAACAATCTCTCTCCGGATTTATGAGCAGTGACCCTCAGGTTCAATTAGGCTGGTATGGCTTTACCATTCTCAATACATGACATGCCCATGCCTCCTTTACCATTTTCCTGGTTTTGTACACTATAGTCACCTTCCCCCTTTTATCTCTGCCAGCTGGAGCTTTCCCTCCTCCGTTAGTCCCAGCGTAACACCTATCTCTCTTTCTCTAATGCTCCTCAAATGGCTCTCCTCTCTCTGCATGATGTCTCTCTTCAAACTGTTACATTATATACTTTGCCATGAGACAGGAAGAACTGGATGGTGCCTGGCTAGATTATTGAACATTTTAATCAAAGAGTCTACAGAATAATCCTGTTCAAAGGGGAGAAAATGCAGAACAGATTTTTAAATTCTTATAGACTCTATAATTTCTGGAGCTATGGAGGCTGGATGAATCCCTGAAACTATTGCCCTTAGATAATCTTTAAACCTTAAACCAAAAATGTCCCCTGAAGTATTTTTAAAACTGAATAGTAGTTTAGCTTAAGTAGTAAAGAATGTCTGCCTTGAGCATTATGCTCTTTTAAGATCTATCTGTATGAGATCAAATGGACAACAGCAACTCGAAAGATTAGATAGAAAGTTAGGGTGCAGTGACTTTGTATTAATGCGGGAGGAACAACTCAGAAAAGGAGGGTAAGAATGGTTGCACAATTCAAAGAATGTGATCAATGTCACTGAATTGTACATGCAGAAACTGTTGAATTAGTTTAAGTTTTGCTGTGTGTATTCTCAACAAAAACAAAATGAATAAAATTTAAAAAATTGTTATGGCATTAATAAAACTAAGATTATATTCTTGCATTGTTCTCTCTAGTAGTTTCTAAGTATACAAATCTGTTCAACCCAAATAAATTGAATCTTTTTAAATTCCCCCAAAGGGGGAATTGTTCTCTCATATTTGAATCTTCCATAATACTTAATAGTGGAATCCTAGATATATAATAAATAGCACATAGGTCAATGGAATCTAGGGGCTATCCCTCCAACATAAACTTTAGTAAGCCCCCTTCAGTGGTCATTTCAAGAATTTCTCTTTCTAAATAAGAATTCCGGTACAATGAGAATGCCAGCTAGATACTAACTTCTCCCTAATCAGCCCCAAAGTTCATTGTGTTAGAGATGTGCTCATCACAACATTGGCTATGTAAGCTTATAGCCTAAATGACATGTTAGCTTTTCCTCTTTAATGCATTCAAGTTCTAGCACTACATATTTCTTTAATCACGCAGATGCTAATAAATGACATTCTCCAGAGAGCTGAACTTCTTTATGTTACATGGCTTGCATCTGAATTTAGATAAAGTATACTGTAGTTAAATGCAGATTAAAATAAGCAGCCATGCTTGATTACTCTAGGAATTACTTACATTTCATGTAATAGTGGAATTTAGCTTATCCAAAACTCAAAGTTTAATCAGATTAATAAAACTCTGAGTTGCATAAACATTGAAAAAACTTTAACTTGAGCAATAAACTTAATGATCTCCAACTCTGACACAATAAAATAGGGCATAAAGTATCAAGGAAGTGGCAGCCTTTTACCATATTTTCACACAAATAACGTGGGCTTCTGTGTTTTTTTGCCAGCCATGCCTTCCCCTCGAAGCAGCCTCACAAGTGCTGCCATGTCAATCTTCTTCCACATAACGCGGTGAGGAGGGCACAGCTGGCAAACAAACGCAGAAGGTGCGTGTTATTCTCATTAAAATATGGTATTTTCTTTCTCATATTACAAATCTATCAACATTTATGCTGACTATTCCATAAAACCCATTGCTGTCTAGTTTATTCTGACTCATAGAGATCCCATGTGTTCCGGAATAGAACTGCAAATAGAGTTTTCAATGGTTGTGAACTTTTGGAAGTAGATTGCCAGGTCTTTCTTCCAAGGTGCTCTTGGTGGATTTGAACCTCCAACTTTTTGGTTAGTAGTTGAGCACTTAAACTTTTGCATCACCCAGGGATTTTTCTGCACCATATTAATAACTTTATTTTCAACTAATTGGTATATGTTGTATAAAGATCACAGTTTCATTGCCCTGTGAACTTCAGCACTGTTGTACAAATCAATTTGCCCATGTCTATGGTGTAAATAAATGTTTAACACACTCAGCTGATAACCAAAAGGTTGGAAGTTTGAGTCCAGCGAGAGATACCTCAGAAAAAAGACCTGATGATCTGCTTTGAAAAATCAGTCATTGAAACCCTATGGAGCACAGTTTTGACTCTGACACACACGGGGTCACCATGAGTCAGAGTTGAGTTGACACATTTTCTAGTGGTCTCAGCAACTCCCTAGACTACTAAATCTCCATTGTGCCCCACTGTGCTTGAAACCAAGATTCATTTTGCTTATTAAATTAACCAGAGTCTTCAGCTGGCTAGACTATGGGCAGAAAATCTCGAGGGAGTATATTCAGACACTCTATGCCTCTGTTTGCTTATGTTCCTTATTGCTGTCTTTCTGAGTGAGATGGTTTCCAATTCCCTTCCTCTTAATGTAACTGAAGGCAAAGCCACAGATGTTGCTAAATCATGCAGCATATCTAAGCTCTATGTGTATAGCCCCTTGTTGGTTTCTGGCCAGCAGTACTAGATGCATCCTTACTGGAGTGGTAAATTAATGCTCCAACCCGTGCTGCTTGAATTAGCCAAGCAAGTGGTTATGGCCAATAAAAGAAAAGCATCTTCCCTGAGGGATTTTCTTCCCTCTAGGGGAAGCTACCTCTAGGAGAAGTCCAAAGCTTACTTTCTTCTATAGATGGGAGTTTTAGAAGTGCTGACTCCTCAAACACTGTTTAAGAACCTATTTACACCTGGCAGATGACTGGGACAGCCTTTGGATGGGGAGAAGGACTTCTGGGATGGTACCTATCTCTGAAGAATGTACTTCCATGATTCTTCTGCAGGGATCCTGGGAAAGAGGAGTGGTTCTCAACTATTCAAATCAATTCTGGTAAAGATCAATAAATTATTACAAAGGTGAAGTCTATGCTAGGTGATTAGGGACTAGGTTGGGCAATACATGATCTCTGCCCTTTAAAAGATCAAAACTAAGAGGAGGAATCACACATGTAAACGGCTGTTTACAATCAAATGGTATTTTAGTCACGATAGGGACTCTGTTAAAATGAACATAGCTACTCTCAGTCACTGAGCATAGAAATTTAAGCTATACCTAGAAGCTCTAGCACATACGACCGTAATGCAATTTCACTCCTTGACTATAGATGGATGATAAAATAGGTCTTCAATTGATGACACTTCTTCTTTATAAAACAGATTTATTCCAATACAGTTGGCTATGATTATATTTTCTGTAAAGAGAAGCATTCTTATACTGACTTAGATTATAAAATAAGAGATGCTTATTTATAGAAAAGAAGCCCCCACCCCTGCTCCAAAGAGAGAAACAAATTATGTTGAGCAAAGAGTTAAATATAGCATCTTTTTCCTCAGCAGTATATGGTGTTTGCTTGGAAATGTCCAGTCATTGTTCTTTGTTGTTTTTTACCACTCAACAGACCCTATGGCTGTCAGCTTATTCTATTACTGTCAGACCTTGCTGTCCTCTACCCTCTGACACTAATGAGTGTCCTTCATACCCAGACCATTACCCTCACTTTTCTCCCTCTGCCTTTTGCCATGGTCTCATAAACTGCAAGCCGAAGGCTATTTACTTTGCCAGCAGATGCTGCCAGCTCATAAGTAACATAACCCAATCAACTAACTAGTTGTGAACTGGAATAGTCCCCTACATTTTCAAGCATCAATCAGAAGTGGCACATGTAAAGAAAGCTAATAATTAGGGATACTCATATTTTTGACTCATGAAATGCTTACAAATTTTATAATCATAATGTCCCTCAGGCAGTAGCTATCCAGGAAGGCCAGAAGAGCCTAAAGCAATATCACCACAGCAAAACTGACCACATAGCCATTGGCACCAATTGTGAAGATTGCTAAAATAAATGGAGCAGCTATACCAGACCTCGTTCATTTTACATATAAATCTAGCCTCACTCCACATTTTGGGACTATTGTTCAATATCTGCCTTTTCGGATCAGGAATAGCAATAAACGTTTCCAGAGCAATAAACTTTTGGGTGAAAAGAGCCACAAAAAGACTTCATTGCTAACGTAGAATACGGATAATGGAGAATATCCAGACACTACCAAAAATATTAAAATAATGTGGAGCAGGAGTGAGGGAGGTGTTCTCAAATAATGATAGATTTTTTTTTTTTAATCAGAGTGGCATTATAAGGGACTATGATCACAAATTATCAGTTATATTACTGGATAAGATTAATATGGCCTTGTTAATCTTTGTGTGTTACTATAGCAGGGGTAGAAGAGGGTGAGGAAGGCAGATTTTGAATAGTAAGAAGTAAAAAGAGATGTTACTGTTACTTCCAACAATGGACTGCAGGTTTGTGGAGTGCCAACAGGTGATATGAACTAAAAAAAAAGAGAGATTTAGAAAAAGTCATGGGTGATGGTAGAAGTCGAGTATAGTCTTAATGGGAATTTTATTTAATCATCAAACAATGATTAACGTCTCCTATGTTTCAGGTACAGTGTTAGGAAACCAAGGGAAAAAAAGACAAACAAAACAGAGTTCCTATGCCAAGGACCTTAGCTACACCTGAACATCTGAACATGACTCTGGGATGGTATTCAGGTCCTGCCACAATGCATCCCACAATGCTTCTCTCTAATGGTAGAGTTCTAGTTTGTATGCATCTCGGCTCTGAACCATGGTTGTATTTCTAGTTTTCTCAGCATGAACAGGAATGCTTTACTTATGTGGAATATGTTAGCTGTTTTCAACACATTTATGACTGAAGGATCTAGCACTGAAAAATTGCAACATTGTACAAAAAAGTTTAGTGTTAAAAGTGTGTGGAATTGACATTCAGAAAACATTCAAGCGTTTTTCATACAAAAATATCAACTAATCTTCAAAGCATCCCTAAGAGGTAGGTATTATTAGTCCCATTTTACAGATGAGAAAATAGAAATTCAGAAAGATTAAGTCATCTTGTCTTCTACCATCTCATAAGCGGCAGAACCAAGATTCAAATTCAGATCCTCTAACAACTGGTATCCCTCCTGCAATGTAACTGACATTCAAATCAACAGGTAGAAACCAAGTTCTCATATATGAGTTGGAGTCCTGATGGTGCAGAGGCTAAGAACTTGGCTGTTAACCAAAAGGTCTGCGGTTTGAATCCACCACCCGCCCCTTGGAAACCCTATCGGGCAGTTCTACTCTGTTCTACAAAGTCACTATGAGTAAAAATCGACTGGAAAGCATGGTTTTTTTTTTTTTTTTTTTTTGGTTTGGTATATGAGTTTGGAAAGGCAAGTGGTCCCAGAGAATCAAGTCTAGCTGGGAATAAAACCAATGGAGCTATAAACCCAAGTGGTATGTGATGTCAACATCAGGAGCCAGGTCGGATCCAAGGGATGAGTTTAATGGGGTAGAAAGCCAAGCAAAAGAGTAAGATGCAGTTCAGCTAGCTATCTGGAGAATTACGTTGACTGGAGGTCTCTTGGCCATCTATTGGGACTTAGTTTTACATGGGGCTGCAGACTGGTTCATTCTGGTTTGAACTCATGCAGATTATTTGCACTTGTAACAAGTTCCCAGGAAGTTATACATAAGAATAACCTGGGGATCTTGTTACAGTGTAGATTCTGACTTAGTATATCTGGGGTGGAAATGCAAATTCTCAGCAGGGAACTTGTTAGAAATGCAAATTCTTAGCAGGGGTTCAAAGTGGACCAAACCAACTTGAAGCCCTTGTTTTATACTCAGCAATGCATCTTCTTAAGCAGCTGTTTTCAGCCTCTAATACAGTCAGTCTCACAGGCTACTCCCAAGTTCCAATAAGAGAAGCATGAAATGAACTCTCTTGCCTCCCTCCTCAAACTCCACCTCCTCAACATCATTATCAATTATTACTTGTTCATTTTTCTTCTCCTGGGTTCACTAAATATTTGAATAGTAGCAAATGCCTCTCTCTATTGTGTTTGCAGAATATAGTCAAGAATGGCAGGAAAATATAACCATGCAGAGTGGCAAGAATGGAAAATTCTAGAGTAGGTCCAAACTTGTTTCTAAAGTTCAAGTTCTAGCAAAGCTATGTAGTTACTGTGTTCTCCTTGACTAGGTCAAATCATCATCATAACATTAAGTACTTCTCCTTTGCAATACCATTGAAGTTGTAAGTTTTTATATATTTGTGTGGTTTTTGATTAATGTCCATCTTTCTCATTAGAGTATAAATTCCATTAGGGCAGGATCCCTGGCTAGTTTTGCTATACATTGTATTCTGAGTGCATGGTAGAGTGCTGGGCACTTACTAAGTGAATACATTGTGTTTATGCACTTTCGTAAATCTTAGATTTTTCATCTGTGAAATGGGAAAAATGAAACCAATCTCAAAGTGTTGATGTAAGAATGTTTTTTAAAAAATACATAAAATGAAATGTCTATGTGTGTGTGTATATATATACATATATATATATCAAATGCAGTAGGCACTAGATATATGATAGGTATTATTATTGTTTAATGATACAGTCTGTTTCTTAGAAAGAACAGATACATTTCCTCTCAGAAGGCAGCAAAATATTAAATATTGAGCAGACAGGAAATTATTTTTAAAGAAAAGATCTAAGCAAGTGACTGAAAAGATTATGGCATTATGATTTTAAGATGTGCCAAACTCTGTATCAATTACATGCACATTATCAACCTCATCTAGGCTTTTCACAGATGTGCAGTGTAGATAAGAAAATAAATAAAAGTGAAAAAAAAAAAGAGGAGGAGAAAGAATTGCTTGAAACCAGAGAGAAATGAAAATTTATGTGAACATGCTGCTATAGCAACCTATTGGTTTACTGAGTTGCTTGGTACTTAAGGGCTTGCAAACAATATGATATCATTTATTCCTAGGAGCAGACTGAAAAATATCATGCATCACTGTCTTAGCCCCAAGGGGTATCTATCTTTAGTTGTACATTTGAATAAATTAATGTTATTATAATATATTAGAACACTTTAATGATTTTAGATTTTATTAAGCTATTTAAAATGTATGTCTTGTTTACTTTATCAATTTTAATGAAATTAATAATTTTAGACTAGAGATCTTTGGACTGCCTTCCTTGTGGCAGTTTGATTTGCACGGGGAAGATACTGCTTTTTAACCCTGTACCAAATAAACAAAGGCTACAGTGCAGGTGTCAGAGCTTCCCTGTCTGCAGTGAGTCCTGTATCCCTGGCAACCTGGCCTGTGACAGGATGTCTCCCTCTGCTCGAACTGCTTTTCTAATATCAATATGCCCATGATTTTAATGTCAACTTTCATCCTACAATATACCAACACAACCATTTTGCAGAGAGACATTCCCTGAAATTAAAAAAAAAAAAAAAATCATGGAAAATCAGAATTAAACAGAAACCACCTTCCTTTCTCTAACATGCATTTTATGGGCTTACATTGGCCCCACCATCTAAGGCAACAAGATCCATTTGGGCTAACATTTTCTTATCAATCTGTAACTCTACTAAAACAAGAATGTCTTTTTTATAATTACTAAGTGGATGCAACTAATTCTTAAAATAGAGTGTGTTATCCATGCTAAACACCATGCTAAGTGCTGGGGACGCAATATTGAATGAGGCAAAATCCTTATTATTAGGTAAATTATAGTTTAGTAGGAGAATGGACAAGTAAAAGAAGTGGAATATAGTTTAATAAGTGCTTTGTGGCACATGTGGTTTGTGCTTAACTACTAAGCAAAATGTTGGTGGTTTGAACCCACCCAGCTGCACCATGGAAGAAAGGCCTGGTGATCTATAAAGATTAGAGCCAAGAAAAGACTATGGAGCAATTCTACTCTGTAACACATAGAGTTGCCATGAGTAGGAGTTGAGTCCATGGCAATAGTTTTCATTTTTTTCCCCCCGATGGGGTGAGCATGTGGTATGCATTTGAAGAGTACAAAAGTCTCAGGGTTGATTTCCCGGCTAAGGTGGCATCTGAACTGAGACTAAAGGACTAGTGGAAGGTAGCCAGGCAAGGGTGTGGAAGGATCTTACAAGCAAAGGAGCCAATATGAAGAGGTCTGAAAGACTGAGATCATGTCACAGTTTGGGAACTAAAACATTTCAGGATGGCCATAGCCCTGATTATGAGAGGGTAGAATGATGAGATTCATAGCCAGAGAGGAATACAGGGCAAACTATGAAGGCCTTCCATGCCATACTGTGGTGTTAGGACTTTGTTCTGGAGAAAATAAAGAACCACTTAAGGAGTCAAGCGTAAAGAAATATGATCATATACTCATTTTGGAAAGACCACTATGAATTTTAAGAACACACCAAATTCCAGATGTTTACTGGTGGACTCTGTATACACACAATGATAAAGAACAACGCTGAAGCCATGAAACATCATATGGTGGAAGTTGGAACTTATGCTGAGTGAATTCAGTCAGTCACAGAAGGATGAATACTGTATAAGACCAGTATTATAAGAACTCAGGAAAAGGGTTAAACACAGAAGAAAACATTCTTTGATGGTTACAGCGGTGGGCAAGGAGGGTGAGGGTTATTTACTAACTAGAGAGTAGATACGTATCATCTTAGGCAAAGGGAAGGAGAGCACACAGTACAGGGGAAGTCAGTACAACTGGACTAAAACAAAGCTAAGAAGTTTCCTGAATACAATCAAATACTTTGAGAGACGGAGTAGCAGGGATAGGAATCTGGGGACCATGCTTTCAGGGGACATCTAGGTCAATTGGCATAACAAAGCTTATTAAGAAAATGTTCTGCATCCTACTTTGGTGAGTGGCGTCTGGGGTCTTAAAAGGTTGCAAGCTGCCATCTAAGATGCATCAATTGGTCCCAACCACCTGGAGTAAAGGAGAATGAAGTTCACCAAAGATACAAGGAAAGTATTAGCCCAAGAGACAGAAAGGGCCACATAAACCAGAGTATTAGCATGGTGGTCCTTGTTTGGCCTAACTCAAACTCAACATTATCCCTTCAAAACCTCTTTTTCTGTGATGTACATAATTTCAAATTTTCAAGGAATCCAGACTTTCTGGAGCCACTGAAGTCAGATGACCCCCTGAAACTATGACCCTGAGGAAATCTTTAAACCTTAAACCGAAACTATCCCTTGAAGTTATCTTTGAACCAAATAATAGTTTATCCTTATTAGAAAAAAATATTTGCATTAAGCATTATACTCTTTTAAAGAATTATCTATATGCGATCAAACTGACAATAGCAACTTGAAGGATAGACGAGAAGCTTGGGGGACACTGAGCTTGTGTTAATGATAGTGAAATAATTTGCAAAAGTTCTCAAGAAAAGTGGCACAACTTGAAGAATGTAACCAATGCCACTGAATTGTAAATGTAGCCACTGTTTAAGTGGCGTATGTTTTGTTGTGTATATTTTCACACATGTGCATGCACACATGGGCGCGCACACACACACATAAAACTTCTTTTTCTGTGTTCCCTCCCTCAGCTAATGGCTTCATCAGTCATCTAGTTATCCAGATAGAAAACTTGGAATTATCTTCAACTTGTTCTTTTCTTGTACCTAATAAGTCATTGAAATATACAAACCTACATTTCTCTCTCTACTTTTTAACTGCACAGCAAATTCTCTGGTTAAGTCATATTTCTCATCTTTCCCATCCATTCCTCCCAGATCCCAGAAGCATTTTCTTAAGATAAGAATTGACTCACTTCACATTTGTTGAAAAGTTCTCCAATGGCTTACCCATGCCTATGAAATCAGGTCCAAATGTCTTACCATGTGTTATGGATTGAATTGTGTCCCCCAAAAATGTGCATCAATTTGGCTAGGCCATGATTCTCAGTATTGTGTGATTGTTTACCATTTTGTGATCTGACACGATTATCCTATGCGTTGTAAATCCTAACCTCTATGATGTGAATGAGGCAGGATTACAGGCAGTTATGTTAATGAGGCAGGAGTCAATCTACAGGGTTAGGATGTATAAAGAGTCAATTTCTTTTGAGATATAAAAGAAGCAATCGAGCAGAGAGAAAGAAAGAAGAGCCGGGAGCTGAGTGCGTCCTTTAGACCTGGGGTCCTGTGCTGAGAAGCTCCAGGGGAAGACTGATGACAAGGAACTTCCCCCAGAGCAGACAGAGAGAGAAAGAAAAAGGCTTCCCCCGGAGCTGGTGACCTGAATTCGGACTTGCAGCCTCCCAGACTGTGAGAGAATAAATTTCTCTTTGTTAAAGCCATTCACCTGAGGTATTTCTGTTATTGCAGCACTAGATAACTACGACATCATGGCATTTTAGAAATGCCTTAAGATGCCTTTCCAGCTCTACCTCTTACCACACCTGGTTTCACTTTCTGCAATCCAAGGCATATGAAACTCTCCACACAATGTTTACACACCACTGACCATGTTCTTTTCATGCCCGTGATTATCCTCGAGTCCTTGTAGTACTTTAAAATGCTGCTCATCATTTGGTGCCCAGCCCCAAAACCACCTCCCCCACCCCCACCCAAAGCTTTTCTTATTCCTCAGATTTGAGTCGAATAGACTCTTCCTGTGTACTTTCATAGGACTCAATTTAGTGTTCCCTTGGGGTTTCCTTACCTAGTCTTATTTCATTTTGGTGATTTTTATGACAGGTTCTAAACTCTAAGTCAAGGTATAAAAACTGGAGTAGGCCTACTGTCAGCTTTGTTTGACTGGCCCCAAGTTTCAAATATACTAATATGCAATTATGTTTTAAATAAGCATGTGCTCCCCAGTTTCCAGTTATCTGAAATGCTCCCACTCATTTCACACATACACTCTTTACCTCTCTGGCCTCAGAAGACAGAGTTATCACAGGAGTGATGAGACACTGGTTTTTAAAAAGAGTAACAAATCATCACAATAATTAATAAAATACCTTAGTGGTAGACATTTAAGATAACATTAGAAATGCAAATTCTTTCAGTGCAGGAACTTATTTCCTTTTCAATTTTTTTTCTTTCAAATTATCTCACAGATGATAGGTACTCGATGCACATTTTTTTTTTTTTTGAATGAAGAGGTAAAATGTTCAGCAAGGAAAATTATTTTTAAACTGGGTCAGCTATAGGGCTATTTCCACTACTCTCCTAATGAACTACTCTCCTAATGAAAACATGTAACTGCTTATTATTGTAAGAATTGTCTTCCAATTGAAAAGATAAGAGAGAGAAAACATATTTCTCATCCCTTCTGAATAATCCAAGTTGTGGTGTAAAAAGTTAAGAGAGGAATACCTTGGCAGAGGGGTCAGAAAATTAAAATTAAAATTAAAATTCTACTTCCAGTTCTGTATTTGCCTTCAACAAGTCATTTTACTTTTCTGAGGTATAGTTCATTTTTCTTTTTCATGTCTAATTTAGTTAGGATTATGCAAAGAGTGTGTAAGATAGTACACAGTGAGTTATATCATAAAACCCAAACCCAAAACCAAACCCATTGTCGTCGAGTTGATTCTGACTTACAGCAACTGTACAGAACAGAATAGAACTGCCCCCATAGGGTTTCCAAGGAGAAGCTCGTGGATTTGAACTGCCAACCTTTTTTGGTTAGCAGCAGAGAACTTAACCACTCCACTACCAGGGCTCTCATATGCAGTGTTAAATGGCAAAGTCAGCACGTAGGGTAAAAGTTGCATGTCATCAAAATTGTCCTTGAAAATTCCTTAAACTATGATACAACAGTCTCTAAAAGGGAATGCAGGTACCCCAAGGTGGTACTTCAGTAACAGAATGACCATTTATATTGCATTTTAATCTCATATTTTAAATATTATCTATTTCAGGTGAGATAATATATGCAATAAAGAAGACTGAAGAAGAATTGATGCCTTTGACTTTTGGTGTTGGTGAAGCATAGTGAATATACCAGGGACAACCAGAAGAAAGAACAAATGTCTTGGAAGAAGTACAGCCAGAATGCTCATTAGAAGTGAGGATGGTGAGACTTCACCTCACATACTTCGGACATGTTATCAGGAGGAACCAATCCTGGAGAAGGACATCATGCTTGGTAAAGTAGTGGGTCAGCAAAAAAGAGGAAGACCCTCAATGAGATGGACTGACACAGTGGCTGCAACAATGGGCTCAAACATAGGGGATGGCAAGAGACAGGGCAGTGTTTCATTCTATTGAACACAGGTTCCCTATGAGTCAGAACTGACTCAATGGCACCTAACAACAATAACTGTATGCAATATACTAGTTCAGAAATGTATATACATAATTTACAAATAAATGTGTAGTTTTTGCTAAGTTTTTAATTTTATACCTACAGATATATGTTTCAAAAATGTTGCTGACCACTACTTTACGTCACAATCCATGGTTGAGCACCAGATGAGAAGTTGGCTTTTGCTTTAGAGCCATGTTGTATCAAATACACATCGTTGACACTAGAATCTCACATAGAATGGAGAGATGTTCACACCAACTGAGGTAAATGCGAATAAAGACCAACCGAAGGAGCAATGCATGTGTTTCTGATACTTAAACACATTGAGTAGGGTAGCGAGCTGATATCATTTAAATTGTTACTATTACGATGTTTCTCTTTCTTTTTTCCTATCTCTTTCATTCAGCATCTCAAGCTTGAAGAGTTGAATTTATGTAAGTGAAATATTTTGCAAGACCACCATATGTGAAAATGCTTTGAATATAATGTGTTATGCAGTTGTAATGTATCCATAACTTTGACATAAATATACTGCATGAAAAACAGAAAAGAAAGGGGCTCATCGAAGATACAGAGAAGTATTTTAACTCATTTTGCTGGCTTCCTTGAAAATAGAAGGAGGGGAGAAGACCACTTTCTCATATTCCTGCAACGAAGTGAATACTCAGATGAGATTTATAGCCTGCCTAGAAGGTCAGGTAGTAAATATCTAGTAGAGTGGGAAAGAGGAGAAGGAAAGTTCACTAAACTTCATTATGATTTCTCAAGTTCAGCTCACCTCTGTAAAGCCAAAAATGAAAAATCATTATTCTCTAGACTGAAAACCTAATATTAACCTGCCTAAAAAAGTCATAATTCGTCTGTGTAAAGTGAACATGGCATACTGTACAGGGGTGATTTTAGACATTTTGCTATCCACTCAGTGGTACCTGTATAAATACTGTGCATATCAGTGCATGCATGTTTTGTGCACATACATAATTAATCCTTCAGAACATGGTAACACAGGATGGTCATCACATTTTATTTATAACACTTACGTAAACTAAATAATGAACAGGATTCTGAAATGAGAGGTTTGCTGAAATGATATCTGTTGTAAAGAATGACAACATAAAAATGTACAGATTAAATTTGAAATATATTGCTTGAAAAGTCAAGATATGGGCTCTCAACATTAAATGTAAAAACTATACCTTTTAGGTGTACATTAATTTTTTTACTGGCATGTTGATAAATTTTAACATTTTACTATGTATTTGCTTTTCATTTACGGGGGTAATTTGTATTTACCTCACTTGTGGCTTTTGCATCCCTATTTTAAATTATCATGGAGGATTAAGAAAGAAATACTCTAGTGATTAAAAATTTCCAAAAGTGTTGCTACAATTGGCACCCTGCCTGAAAGTAGGCAAAGTGAATAAAATGCTATTTAAAAAGCCTGGAGCAGTTAAAATCATCAGCAGAAATCAGAGGGCATGTCTTTCCAGGCCTCAGGCTTGGATTTGAGGAAATCTAGAAAAACAGGAAGAATTTCAACCAGGCAAGCAAACAGCAAAATTTTGATCTAAGACAATATGGTAAGGTTGTCTTCAGAAAGTGATGCAAACCCTATGTTTTTTTTACAATATCTGTATAAATGTCAGTCTATTATAATTTATGTTTTTAGGCTTAATCCTAAGTGGATGCATTGTTTTCAAGCAATAAATTAGCTTAATTTAATTTAATCTAATGTCATCAAAAACCCCATTTGCTTAATAGTACTTTGTTCTAAAATTGTCCTTTCATAGAGTCCAAGGAGTATCTTTCTTCTTAACAACCTTCTCTACTATCAAGAAAAAAAAGGCTACTAACCAAAAGGTCTGCAGTAAGAGTCCACCAGCCACTCCTTGGAAACCCTGTTGGGGGGAGTTCTACTCTGTCCTATAGGGTTGCTATGAGTTGGAATCGACTTGATGGCAATGGGTTTGGTTTTTTTTCGTACAGAATTGAACTGCAAGCTCAGATTTCACAAACACTTAAATGCATATGGAGTAAAATTAAGTCTATAAGAACTGTTCCTGTCAAGTGTGCTGTTAGAGACTGTAGTGTTTGAAAAATCACCATCTTACTCCAAGGGGTAATACTTTAATAAAAAGTATATAACTTCAGGCACTTTCATGATGCTTATCTAAACAGTGGAATAAACTAAAGGCCAAATGGATACTGTTTCTAATTTTAAAAAAAAAAAATTAGACCATACATAAAGGAGACAGTGTGATAGCCAGCTCAGAAGATGGCACCTGATAATTCTTAACAACCCTATGAAGAGGGTTGCCCTGTGTAGACAATAACATATTGCAGAAATGACAGAGCATGATCTCTGAGACTAGGTCTTGCTCTTTCTGTCTTGCTCTTTCTTGGATCACTACCTCTCGCTGCCATGTCATAAGCTTACTCAAGCACCCCTATGGAGAGATCCACATGGCAATTAACTGAGGCCTCCTGCCAACAACTAGCACTAACTTGTTGAGTATGTGAGTAAGCCACCTTGGAAGTGGATCCTCCAGCCCTAGTCAGGATTATAGATGACCAGCATCAAATGACATCTTGACTGCAATCTTATGACAGATCCTGACCTAGAATCACCCTGCTAAACTGCTCCTGGATTCCTAACACATAGAAACTGTTTGCAATAATAAGTGATTTAGGCTGCTAAATTTGGGGTTAGTTTGTTATCTAGCTGTAGATAACTGATAACGGTAATGTATACAAAGGAAAGAGCATGTAACATGTAACCTAGGAGCAGCTTAAAATTAAATGCTTTCGACAGGTTCTTAAACATCTGTGAGTCTCAGTTTTGTTGTCAGTTATGAACAGTAAATGAGATAACAGAATTTAAAGCACCTGGAAAGCAGTTTATCCTCAATAAGTATTTATTTTTTTCTTTAAATGTACTTAGGTTTACAGGATTTCCTTGACGGTGATCATTTGAAGGTATTCATATTGGTTATTCCCAGTACTCAGAAATGGAGTTTACAGGATGCCAAAGAAACTAGAAGCAGAGATAAGACTGGGATGCTCAAGCTCTGCTTCTGTGTTTTGTTTGTGTTTATTTTTGTTTTGGTTGTAGCCTCTGTATGAAGATCTTGGTTTAAGGAAGCTGAATTTTTACAAACATTCCCTCAAGTACAAATGAATTGATTGTGTAAGTTATTTCTGAATATTTCTGTTAAGTACCAAGCATAAAAATCTCTAAGAAATAAAACTTCTCAGATCTTTCAAAACTCTAATCCATTCTGACAGGGTTTCCGATAGTTTTATGCTCCTGGTTAGGGACGTTGGTGGTCAAATAAGCAACCCCAAATCATGCTATACTTTTCTGCTCTGTGGGTCCACCTTGATTCTATTACTTCTGTGTTCTTGGTTAAATAACTTGGGAAATTATAATTGTTTATTTGTATGTGCTGTCTCTCTCTCTCTTTTTTCAATCTGTAATTGACCTGACATGATTTTACTGAGATATTTATCCTTGGCATTTTACACTGATATTTAAAATTATGTTTTATAGATTCTAAAGGTCCTTGACCTATATTAGGTCCCATAATGTAGGACTCAATCCATGGACTCTGCAAGGAGATCTGAAGACTTGCTGGGTTTAAATTCTAGCTCTACCACTGATTGTGTAAACTTGGACAAAATGCTTAAACACTCTGTGCCTTGGCTTCCCCAAGCACCAATCTGTCTAACTGGTTTGTTATGAGAATAAAATCAAATAATATTAAATAAGAACTTAGAACGTTGCCTGTCAAATAGCAAGTGCTGTTAAACAGATATTTTGATGAAGTAAGCATTTGAATGTCCTGGTCCCTGAAGCTAGCAGGGTATATCCACTTTATGAGTATAATAAGCACCATTCAGCAATCAGAATCCTCCTATCCCTTACTCTCTGCATATAATCAACTTTGCTTTACTATAGCTTTGAGGGGAAATTATATATTCCAGTAGTGTTTAAGAATTTGGGAAT
Organism: Dugong dugon; assembly: GCA_030035585.1. Classification (NCBI taxonomy): domain Eukaryota; kingdom Metazoa; phylum Chordata; class Mammalia; order Sirenia; family Dugongidae; genus Dugong; species Dugong dugon. Next base: position 101,351,552 of record CM057462.1, read on the forward strand.
TGCCCAAATATAACGCTAACAGATGATAAATGTATGCTTTCCTCTGAAATGAAAATGCCTTTGCCTTTCACAAGTGCATTTGATTTTCGTAACCCTTTGATTTTTCCCTAGGGGTGTGTGTGTGTGTGTGTGTGTGTGTGTGTGTGTGTGTGTGTGTACGCGCACATACGTGTGCATTGGGGGATTGGTTGGGGAGAATAAATCTACCTTTTCCTTTAGAGCAGTGGTTCTAAACCCCTTTGAAAATCTAAAAAAGCTGTAGCCCTTCTCCTCGTTTGGAGGAAAAAAAAAAATAAAACCTGAAGCTATGATTATGGGCACCAGTTGTCCCTTTGTTGTATTTGCTGTGGGCCAGGACATACAAGGATCATTATTGTACCCTTTTTTTTAACAATAGTTACTGAGTCCAGAAATAGGAAAGAGAGAGAGAAAGCAAATGAGAAAATCTGAAACATGACCTCACTAAAGATGTGACACAAAATAGTCTTTAACAAAGGATTTCTCAACTAAACTACTAGGAATAGTTCTGTTTGTTCGTCTTTAAGAAAAGAACGGCACAGATTAAAAAGTGACTATGAAAGACTACATGTAAAATTGTCTAAGTTAGTGGCATTTAGTTGGTGCTTTGTGGAAAATCAGGGTTATCTGGGGAATCCCTGATGTGGTGTCCTAATGTGAAGAGGGTTCTAACAGGTGGAATTAAGACTCCATTCATCCCACATCTACCAGAAAAGTGCCGTTTTCATAAAATTTACTTCTTGGGCTTCCAAATAAGAAGATATTTGAACAAAAGGCTCCATAATTTACAAAGGATTGAGGACCACTTTTCTGCATGTTTGTTCATATAGACAATTACAAACAGAAAACTTGTCAACCTGGGTTATCAGAATTTGAGAAAGGTTGTATTGGCAGCTATACAATCTCATAAGGGGGGACAGAGTGACTACAGACATTTATCTGATGCTCAGTGTACAAAAACTTGGGGGCTCCCATAAAGCCATAAACAGGCAAATTTAAAATAATAAAATTAAGTAAATTAAGTAAAAAGAAATATTGAACACCTCAAATTTTAGGAGAGGTTGCATATAAAATTGCTGCAGGAAAAGGTTTAGGTAAAACTGCAATCAGTTGTTAAGAACAAATGAGATAGTTACTGGAAAAGCTTTTCTTTTTTTTATTGCTAAGTACATCTTTCCCAAATCCTCTTTTTATTCCACTTTTAGAAATAAAGTATTCACTTATATCCCACCCATTTTCATCCACTGTGGCAATACAAAATTTTATGTGATTTCACCAGCTTTCTGTTTAGACATTCAAATGAAATAAATGAAATGTAGTTATTATCCATGAACCAAGTAAGTAAGCCCCATGCATATATGTCGAAGAATATGAAGTTGCTAATATCTGGCTTTTTGACTTAGAAATGGCAATTTCATATGGATCAACCTAACATTTTCTTGAATATATCCCTCCTTAGTTTGAAGCAAAATATATGTAATGTATATAATACCCTATCCTCTGCATCACATTCTCCAGTTAACCCACAGGGGTCCCACATTTCTCTGATGGCTTGATAAAAGCAGCTGAAGAGGTTTGAATGAGCCTACTGGCTGAAAGTAAAGAGAAAGTAGTCAAGTCCTGTCTTCCTTCTTCAACAGCTCTTGCCAAGGGTTCTGGGGCTTCTCAAGAGTAACGATCACACAGAGCTGAATTTAGAGTAGCCCTAAAATTCCCTTGGTTAGTCCTTTAACAGCCCCTTTAGCGATAGAATATCTAAAACAAAGTGTCCTATAAAACAAAATTTGAAAATATCTTGCAGGAGAATAAGATGGGTGAAAGGGCTGAGGCTTAGCAAGGAAGGTAGGCAGAGACAGCAACTCCAAAATGACTGCTTTTGAAGTGCTCTCCTGGAAGCTGAGCCCAAGCCCTGTAAGAGCTGGTTTGCTTCCCAAATAAACGTGGTTGCCAGTAAAAGCGGATGTGTGCTGGTTCAGAGGAGAGGGGAAGGGATGAAGTGCATCGGTGATTTGGGAAATTTGCAGGCATTTCCGAGATCATATAAACCAAAGTGGACATTTCTCCTGGATGCTATTAGCTACTCATCCCTCCCACGTGGGCCCCTTCAGTTTGCCTGCCCACAAGGAGACTGCTGAGAATCACTCGAGCCAGTTAAAGAAATTGCTTAAAGTAAGTATCTGAAACACAAACACATTAGCTCAAAGTGCTTGAAACGCAGTAATAATCGCAAAGCCCTTACTTCTTCTCTCCTTTGTACCATTCAAAAGCCGGAGGCGGCACACCTGCACCTTCACATCTTATCAATCCACTGCGTCCAGGGGTCACGGTGCCAGATTTAATTTCCTGAATCGTAGGAGCAACTGAAAAAGAAAGAAAGAAAAAACAAAAAAGAAAAGAAAAAAAGACCGTAAGTAAAAGAAAAAAATTCTTTTGCAGAAATATCACACACATATATTTTTATTCCTTCTCTATTCAAAGCAGTCTTATGCCTGATAGGACAATGCATCACATTTTCAGCATTTTATGGTTCAGATACAAGACTAGTCATTTACAGCTTCATTTTTCAACTTGGACAATAGATGAATGTTCCCAGCAAGTACAGAGAAAAGGCAAAACATTTTTTGGTCTTGCTTGGAAAAATGGCATTGGTGAGGGGCTGCTTCATCTGTACGCCACTCAAACTACACTCCGATAATCATTCTCATTTATTGAGTGGTTACTGGGAGCCAGGCTGGGATAGGTGCTTGATGTTCATGATTTCCTTACAGTAATACTCCAAGCTAGATGGTATTATCCCAGTTTTACAAATGTGGAAACTGAATCTCAGAGAGGTTAAGTAATTTGTGTAAGGTCACACAGCTACTTAGCTGCAGAATTTGGATTGGAAGGCATATTGACCCAAAACCTGGGATTCCAATATTCTGTCTTTCACTGCCTATTCTCTGGGCTTTTTTAGTGCATTAGTGATGTCTTTTGTATGGTGTCTTCTTCATTCCCCCACGTTCAAAGCCCATTTTTGGTGTCCATACTTTTTTCTGTTGCCCTAGGTGAGAAATAGCTTTTCCTCCTCTGAGTAGTTTATCTGACCTTCTCATATCATATAGTTTCTATCTTGTATCTTAATTACTTATGGGTATGCCAGTCTTCCCTTTCAGCACCCTGAATGCAGGGTAAATATCTGATTCATCTTTGCATATTCAGAGATCAAAGCACAGTGTCCGGCACAAAGTCGTGATTACAAATCTTTTTTGTAGCATAGCCATTAATTTATTTATCAAATAGTTACAGAGCCATTGCTACATGCCAGGCATTTCCCAAGGCACAAAGCAGCCGCATTCCCTGGCATAATGAAGCTTGGATTGTGGGAGATGGGGAGACAGACTATAAGCAGTAAATTCAATAAATAAGTAAATTAAATGTTAGAAGGTGATAAGCATCATAATAAAAAACTTTCAGAGGTATATGAGGAATTAGGGCAAGAAGTTTATTGTACTTTTATACAGAATAATCTGAATAGGCTTCATTGAGAAAGTTAAAATTTGAACAAAGACTGGATGTAGAGAAATGAGTTAGCTGTGTGGAATCTGGAGAAAGAGGTCTTCTCTTCCACAATGAGGGAATAGGACCAAAGAGAAGCAAAAATGAGAAGATCAGGTAGGACCTTGGAGGCCATTTTAAGGATCTGGCTTTCACTGTGAGTGGAATTGTGAACATTACAGAGAAGAGAAACAATCTGACTTTTCTTCCAAAGCTCACGCCAGCTGCTGTGCTGGGAGAAGACCTAGGAGATATGATGGTTACTTTATGTGTAAACTTGCCTAGGCTATGGTGCCCAGCTGAATGGTCAAACACTAGTTTAGATGTTTCTGTGAAGGTATTTTGTAGATGTGATTAACGTTTCCAATCAGTTGACTCTAAATAAAGGAATTACCTTTGTCTTAGTTATCTAGTGCTGCTGTAACAGAAATACCTCAAGTGGATGGCTTTAACAAACAAATTTATTCTCTCACAATTTAGAAGGCTTGAAGTCCGAATTCAGGGAGCCAGCTTCAGGGGAAGGCTTTCTCTCTCTGTCAAATCTGGGGGAAGTCCTTGTCATCAATCTTCCCCTGGTCTAGAAGCTTCTCAGTGCAGGGACCCCAAGTCCAAAGGGCATGTTCTGCTCCTGGCTCTTTTTGCTTGGTGGTAAGAAGGTCCCTCTCCTCTCTGCTAGATTATCTCTTTTATATCTCAAAAGAGACTGACTTAAGATACAACCTAATCCTGTAGATTGATTCCTGCCTCATTAACATAACTGCCTCTAATCCTGCCTCATTAACATCATAGAGGTTATGATTTACAACACATAGAATAATCACATCAGATCACAAAATTGTGGATAACTACACAGTACTGGGAATCATGGCCAATGTAAACTGACATGTATTTTGAGGGGACACAATTCAATCTATAACATTACGCCCTTTGTTCTCCCAAATTTCAGGTCCTTGACACGTGTAAAACACATTCACCTCATCCTATCATCCCAAAAGCCTTACATCAACTCCAAGTCCAAATTCTATCCTGGAGTAAAATTTCTCTTCATCTGTGAGATCTAGAATACAAGTTATCTGCTTCCAAAGTACAATGGTGGAACAGGCACAAGCTAGACATTTCCATTACAAATGGGAGAAACTGGAATGAAAGAAAGGATAACAGGCACCAAGCAAATCAGCAGAACAATTTACATTAGCTTTCAAGGCTTGAAAAGAATCCTCTGTTCTGAGATAATTTAGGTAATGGCCCTGCCCTCCAAACTCTGGGTGTTTGCCACACTCTCCAGATTCTGGGGGAGGCCCCTCAGCCCTGGGCTTCAGCTCTGCCTTCCAGGCCTCAGCTGCCTTGGATTTGGGCAGACCCATTCTTCTAGTCTCTCTCAGTGGTGACCCTACCCCCTTGGCCCCTGCAGGCCCTGTTCTTCTGCCCCTCATCTTTGGGTAGCAGATCTGGCCCCAACCCGCTGGCACTTGTGAAAGGCAGCCTCACACTCTGGAACCAAACTGGTGAATATCTAACCCTTTGAAAACTAGGAGGCCCTACCTCCACCCTTTGAAACCCAGTAGGCTGTGGTTCCACCCTTTGAGAACCCAGAGGTTGTGGCCCCATCTTTTGAGACCGAGGCAGGTCTGCTTCTTGTGCTCCTTGTGTCTTCAGCTTCTGCTTCCTGGTTTCTTGGCCTCTCAGCCTCTTGGTCCCTCAGGCCTCTTGGGCCAGCCTGGCCTCTATCCTGCTTGGGTAAGTGTTACAAAGCTCTTTAGCTCTACCGATAAGTGCCTGGAAGCACCCCACTCTGCCAGTAAACCTTGGCCATAAGGCACTCGGCTCTCTCACTCCATAGGTCAGCAAGCCTAGCCACCAATAAGTGCCTGGAGGCATCTCACTCTGACAGGAAGCCTCCTGCCCAAAAGGCAATCAGCTCACTTGCTCCCTGGGTTGGCTCCCGCACTGTCTCGCTTCGGTCTCCTGGTTTTGCTGCTGCTATTTCTCTGCTGCTACTTCTCACTTCTGCACCATCTCTGGTGTTACAGCTCACCTCACTTCTTTCTGAGCTCTCACCATAATTGTCTTTGATCTTCATAATTCCACCAGCAGTCTCTTCAAGGCAATCTAGGCCTTTACTATTAGGCACTTTGAAATTCTTCCAGTCTGTACCCGTTACTCAATTCCAAAACCAATTCCACATTGTAGGTATCAACCAGTCTCCTGGTACCAAATTCTGTCTTAGTTATCTAATAACAACCCTCACTAATACCTCTGGGCCCCATCCAATCAGTGGAAGCCTAAAAGAGCAAAAACACGTTTCCTGGAGAAAAGGGAATTCTGTCTCAAGTTGTAACATAGAAATCCTGCCTGACTTTCTAGCCTGCTGCCTACCCTATGGATTTCAGACTCAAGACTATGTTTCCAGCCTGCTGACCTGCCCTACAGATTTCAAACTTGCCAGTCTCCACAATCACATGAGCCAATTCCTTAAAATCTCTTTCCCTCTCTGTGTCTGTGTGTGTGTGTACAATAATTATTATATATAAATATAAATACAAATATAAATATGTAAATATATATAAGTAAATATATGTATATATGTAACTATAACTATATATACAGCTATATATATAACTATAACCATAAAACTATATATATATATAGAGAGAGAGAGAGAGAGACAGAGAGTTAGCTAGCTATCCTATTGGTCTGTTTCCCTGGAGAGCCCTGACTAATACAGGGGGCCAGGACAAAATCTGAGGAACTAGTAGGAAGCTAGGAAGCTATTGCAGTAAACTAGACAAGAGGCATTGGCAGCTTAGACCATGGTGGTAACAGTGGAGGCGGTGGTGTGGTGGGAAGTGATTGGGTTTGAGGTCTACTATGAAGCTGGAGCCAACAGGATTTCTTGACAGTTTGAAGTGGGATGGAAAAAAAAAAAAAAAAAAAGGGAGATGTCAAGGTGGTTTAACTTGGCTTAAGTTACTGGAGGGTTAGTATTCTCATTGACTGAGATGGGAAGATTATAAGTGGAAAAGTTTTGGAGAAAAACATTAGGAGTTGAATGCATGTGTCTTTTCATGAATATTTTTTTTCTACCAAGTTTTGAATATAATACATATTTTAAATTATACTATGGGAAAGAGTACAATACAACAGGAACCTTGAAGATAAAAATACTAGTTCATTCAGACAAATGACCTGAGTAAATGTGCACCTTGGATATATTTTTGGCTTCTTTGGAAAGCAATAAAAAAGTACAGGCTTTAATGTTTTTTTCAATATGCAGTGAATATAATAAATGTAAACACTCTTACAACAGAACATTGCTTTTCCCTTTAAAAACACCCTAGAAAATATATCATCTTCTATTAAGGGTGATGCTTCACTTTGAAATTATAGCACCTCCATTTCTCTGTGGTGTTTTTAGTCTTCATAGTAAAGGTTCAATTTATAATTCTAGAGAAAATAATTACAAAAAAATATTTTTTTCAGAGTGCCTGTTAATAACTTGGTGAAAAAAGAATGAAAGTATGTCTACCAAATAAGTATGAATGAGAAAATATTATGAGATTATATATATACTGTTATATATATATATATTTCTGACATTGTATGTGTGTGTACATTAGAAATCATTTAATAATTTTAACTTTTTTGTTAAGCAAAGATTCATGAATCCCCATAAAGGCAATGAAATATATAAAACAAACAAACTTGTTGCATTCGAGTCAATTTTGATTCATAGCGACCCTGTAGGACAGAGTAGAACTGCTCCATAGGGTTTCCAAGGCTGTAATCTTTATGGAAGCTGACTGCCACATCTTCCTATCGTGGAATAGCTGGTGGTTGGAACCGCCAAACTTTCAGTTAGCAGTCTAACGCTTTAACCACTGCTAGTAGAGCTCCTTGAAATATACAAAAGGTATCTATAAATAAAAAACCATTTATTTGTCAAATATCATGACATCATTTTTCTTGTGAGAGGTACAGGTAACATTGCATTTTTGCTCTTGTTCCCACAAGCTTTCATCTTTCTTTCTCCCTGTCTCACTAACAAGTCGTAATCTTTTATGATATCCGACTATTACTGAAGATGAAATAACCATATGCAGCAAGATATCCATCACAAACTTCTATTGATAACCTGCTTAGTTTAATTACTCTCTTGTTTGTCAAGCAGGCCATGACTCATTACAAACGAAACCATGAAATCCGGAACATTGCCTGAAAACCCAGGCGTAATGAACCGAAATAAAAATCTAATTCTCCATTAGAAGGTTTTTATGCAGTACACGGTACATAGGGTTCAGCAATAGGTGCCTTACCACACAAGTTAAAGGGACACGGTCCTGTTATTTAGGGGTTTATAGGCTGCTATGAAGGACACTGTGTGAGGAGGCAGTCCTTCAGACAAGCCAGGTGGTGATAGTTTTCTCCTTTCCTCTTCCTGCTGGCATCTTTAGGCCTCAGAACAACCCCTATCTCCCACCCTAGGCCTGAGGTTTGTTAGCAGGATTAAAAAGATACAATTCTGGGCCACCCTCCACTCTCCCCCTTCCTCGGGAAGTTAGGAGGATATGATGCAGTAGAATGTTTGTTAGCAGGGTTAAAAAAATATATTTAATTACATAGGCTGGAGTATAAAATAGCTGGGAGAGGAAGTTTTCTTTGTCTCCTTAGCTATGATGCTAGCGGGGTACATGTAGCATTAAGCTTACAGCCCACCTAAGCCACCCTGCTGGTATTTGAAATACTGGTGGCATAGCTTCCATCATCACAGCAACATGCAAGCCAACACAGTATGACAAACTGACAGACCAGCAGGGTCACCCACGGTAGACAGGTTTCAGCAGAGCAACCAGACTAAGACAGACTAGGAAGAAAGACTTATTGATCTATTTCTTAAAAAAAAAAAAAAAAAAAAAAAAAAAAATTGGCCAGAGAAAACCTTATGAATAGCAGTGGAACATTATCTTATATAGTTCTGGAAGATGAGAATCTTAGGTTGGAAGACCCTCAAAATTCGACTGAGGAAGAGCTGCCTCCTCAAAGTAGAGTCGACCTTAATGATGTGGATGGAGTAAAGCCTTTGGAAACATCATTTGCTAATGTGGCACGACTCAAAATGAGAAGAAACAGCTGCAAACCTCCATTAATAATTAATAATCGGAAGGTGGACTGTATGAACCATGAACCCAGGAAAACCAGAAGTCATCAGAAATGAAATGGAACACTTCAAAGTAGATATCCTAGGTATTAGTGAGCTGAAGTGGACTGGTATTGGCCATTTTGAATTAGGCAGTCATACAGTGCACTATGCCGGGAATGACAAATTGAAGAGGAATGGAGTCACATTCATTGTCAAAAAGATTATTTCCAGATCTATCTTGAAGTACAGCCAGGTCAGTGATAGGGTAATATTCATATGCCTGCAAGGAAGACAAGTTAGTACAACTATTATTCAAATTTACTCACCAACCCTAATGCCAAAGATAAAGAAATTGAAGATTTTTTTTTACCAACTTCTGCAGTCTGAAATTAATCAAACATACAATCAAGATGTATTAATAATTACTGGTGATTGGAATGCAAAGGGCGGAAACAAAGAATAAGGATCAGTAGTTGCAAAATATGGCCTTGGTGATAGAAATGACATTGGAGAACATGTGATAGAATTTTGCAACACCAATGACCTATCCACTGGAAATACCTTTTTTCAACAACATAAATCGTGACTATACACTTGGACCTTGCCAGGTGGAATACACATGAATCAAATAGACTACATCTGTGGAGAGAGAAGATGGAAAAGTTCAATATTATCAGTCAGAACAAGGCCAGGGGCTGACTGTGTATCAGACCATCAATTGCTTATATGCAAGTTCAAGTTGAAGTTGATGAAAATTAAAGCAAGTCCACTAGAGCTAAAGTACAAACCTGTGTATATCCCACCTGAATTTAGAGACCATCTCAAGAATAGATTTGATGCAGTGAACACTAATGAGCAAAGACCAGATCAGCTGTGGGATGAAATCAAGGACATCATACGTGAAGAAAGCAAAAGGTCATTTAAAAGACAGGAAAGAAAGAGAGACCAAAATAGATGTCAGAAGAGACTCTGAAACTTACTCTTGAACACAGTAGCTAAGTGAATGGCAGAAATGATGCAGTAAAAGGGCTGAACATAAAGTTTCAAAGGTTGACTCGAGAAGGCAAAGTAAAGTATTATAATGAAACGTGCAAAAATCTGGAGTTAGAAAACTAAAAGGGAAGAACATACTAGGCATTTCTCAAGGTGAAAGAAATGAAGAAAAATTTCAAGCTTCAAGTTACAACTCTGAAGGATTCTACTGGCAAAATATTGAATGATGCAGGAACCTTCAAAAGAAGATGGAGGGAATACACAGAGTCACTGTACCAAAAAGAACTGGTCGATGTTCAACCTTTTCAGGAGGTACCATATGATCACAAAACAGTGGTATTGAAGGAAGAAGTCAAAGCTGCACTGAAGTCATTGGTGAAAAACCAGTCTTCAGGAATTGACAGAATACCAATTCAGATGTTTCAACAAATGGCTACAACAGTAGTGCTCAATCTTCTATGCCAAAAAATTTGGAAGACAGCTACCTGGCCAACAGACTGGAAGAGATCAATAGTCTTGCCCATTCCCAAAGAAAGGTGATACAACAGGATTGGTGCCTTTGAATTATGGTGTTGGCAAAGAATATTGAATATATCATGGACTGCCAGAAGAACAAACAGATCTGTCTTTTCAGAAGTACAACCCAGATGATCCTTAGAAGGGAGGATGGAGAGACTTTGTTATTAGGTACTTCGAACATGTTATCAGGAGGGACCAGTCCCTGCAGAAGGACACCATGCTTGGTAAAGTAGAGAGTCAGTGAAAAAGAGAAAGACCCTCAATGAGATGGATTGACACAGTGACTGCAACAGTGGTTTCAAACAGCAACAATTGTGAGGATGGCACAGAACCAGGCAGTGTTTAGTTTTGTTGTACGTAGGGTCGCTATGAGTTCAGAACCAACTCAACGGCACCTAACAACAACAATGACCACCTAAGTGTACGTACCGAGACAGGGATGATTAGTTGTAGGTAGGGTCCCATTGTGTCCCTTAGTCATGATGCCAGTGGTGGGCAGTCATGGAAGCATCTATATCCACAGGGATAGTTTTCAGAAGCTGATGGGGGCGGGGGGAGTGTGGGCAGTGTCCTGTGATTTTCCCATTTAAGTCTCACATCCATGATACAAAGCAGGGTTTGCATGGAAAAGTCGTCATTTCTGCCTGAAAAGTTTTTGAGCCAGTGGGACTGCTCATCTGTTTTATACTGTCTGATGCTTATTATAAATAATAAAAGCTACTATCCATGTGCTAACGTGTGTTCAGACTCTGATCCGAAGGACGTGATGTCTATGGAGCAAGCCATATTCATGATTAGTTCCCTTTTTCTAAAATTTTTTAAGTTGCACTTTAAATGAAATTTAAAAAAAAAAAAAAAACCTATTGCTGTCAAATGGATTCCAACTCATAGCAACCCTACAGGACAGAGTAGAACTGCCTCATAGGGTTTCCAAGGAATGGCTAGTGGATTCAAACTGCCTACCTTTTGCTTAGCAGACAAATACATAACTACTGCACCACCAAGGCCCCTATTGTACTTTAGATGAAGGTTTACAGAGCAAATTAGTTTCTCATTAAACAATTAATACACATATAGTTTTTGTGACATTGGTTATCAACTCCACGACATGTCAACACTCTTCCCTTCTCCAACTTGGGTTCCCCATGACCAGCTTTCCTGTCTCCTTCTGCCTTCTTGTCCTTGCCCCTGGGCTGGTGTGCCCATTTAGTCTCATTTTGTTTTATGGGCCTGTCTAATCTTTGATTGAAGGGTGAACTTCAGGAGTGACTTCAGTACTGAGTTAAAAGGGTGTCCAGGGGCCATACTCTTGGTGTTTCTCCAGTTTCTGTCAAACCAGTAAGTCTGGTCTTTTTTTTTTGGTGAGTTAGAATTTTGTTCTACATTTTTCTCTGGCTCTGTCTGGGACCCTCTACTGTGATCCCTGTCAGAGCAGTTGGTGGTGGTAGCTGGGCACCATCTAGTTGTGCTGGACTCAGTCTGCTGGAGGCAGTGGTACTTGTGATCCATTAGTACTTTGGACTAATCTTTTCCTTGTGTTTTTGGTTTTCTTCATTCTCCCTTGCTCCAGATGGGGTGAGACCAGTGGAGTATCTTAGATGGCTGCTCACAAGCTTTAAAGACCCTAGACGCCACTCACTAAAGTAGGATGCAGAACATTTATTTTATAAACTATGTTATGTCAATTGAGCTAGATGTTCCCTGAGACCATGGTCCCCAGTCCTCAGCCCAGTAACTTGGTCCCTCAGGGAGCTTGGATATGGCTATGGAGCTTCCATGACCTTGCCTTGGTCAAGTTGTGCTGCCTTCCCCAGTATTATATACTGTCTTACCCTTCACCAAAGTTTAGTTCCCTTTATCTAATGGTCTCCTGGCTATCTAGAAATTGGGGATGAATTGAGGGTACATGGTACATTTGCTATGTTGCACGTCAGATTGGGTGCAGTAAAGCAGGATTTGGTGATGTTAACACTGACACTGCAAATGGAAACATACCTAAAAAGACATATAGAGGAATGAGAAAATGGTGAATTAAAAATTAATAGAATTATGTGCCAGAAGGAGTCATAAGAGTATTTTGTGTGGTAGTGAATTAAAGGGAGATGTGCTGTGGGGTAATCAATGTGGAAAGAGGATTCTCACATCGATTTCATTTCTTGGCTAAAATTATAAATTTGAACATAGAGGCTCTATTGATCCTTCTTGGAGACGTGAATGAACACATTCATGCTACTTGATCTGCCTCTCTTGGAAATGACTATAATAGAGGAAGAAGATTGATCCACTAATATATTCTGCATTCTTTAATCAATTCAACAAATATTTGTATAAGGAATATGATTAGTTAAAAAAAAAAGAAAATAGTATTTCTGGCCTCATGGAAGTAGTATTCTTGTGTATGGAAGTTTGCAGAACAATAAACTATTCGATAATTGATTAATATATCAGAAGTTATGTGAGCTTAAGAAATAAAGCAGAGTAAAATAAAAGAGAGAGGCAGGTTGTGTTGTTTTATATGGTATGGTCACAGAGCTGTCCCCACAGATAATATTTGAGCAGTGAATTGAATATTGTGAGGAAAGGACATCTGTAGGAAATTGTTCCAATATGGGTTCTATGGCTACAAAGTCCCTGGGTGGTGCAAATAGTTAACACATTCGGCGACTAACTGAAAGATTGAAAGTTCAAGTCCATCTAGAGATGCCTTGGAAGAAAAGTCCAATGATCTATCCCAACAAATCAGTCACTGAAAACCATACGGACCACAGTTCTACTCTCACATACATGAAGTCACCATGATTCAGAGTTGACTCAACAGCAACTGGTTTGGCTTCAAAAATTTCTGGTTATACCCATCAGATTTCTTTTGTGGAGAACTTCTCAGGGACTGTGATGTCCACGTATGCCTTATGAATCTCTTATAGTACAGAGCCCTCCAAACTTCTGTGATGACAGAAATCTAGACGATTTTGTTTTGGAGCTTCTTGCGGGCCTAGGACACAAGCTGGGAATGTTGGACTAGTAGAACTCTAAGGTTTAGTTCACATCTTATATTATGTGATCTTGACTTTTAAGGTCATCAGCCAACCCTGGTTAAATAGGCTTCCATGTACTCATGTGCTATAATGTGCTCACAAATTTCATGTGAGGAGGAAGTCCTCAATTATTTGTAGCATAAGGATATGGTCACTTTTTTGTCAGGAATAGAGATACTTCACACCAATTATTACTAATTAAATCTCCAATGAAGCTGTAACAGTGAAAATTATAAATATACTTCATCAAGTAGTAAAAAAAAGCTCATTTTCTATTAGAATGTTACATGTTTTAAGAAATCATACTGGACACCTCCAGGTAAATGCAACCAAATGATACAACATGAGCGAATGCTCCCGGAGCCTCTTTCTTTTACCATCACCCTTCCACCTTTGCTCTTTAAATTTTGGCCTTGGACCAGCTCTGTAAGCTCTTTTTATAGACAGTGAGAGTGCTTCTATGTGTGTGTGTTTCTAGGATGTTTTTTCTTCTCATGGAGACAGTTTTTTTCATTCTGCTCAAATGTAACTTCTTTCAATGACACCAAAGTATCAAGGAAGGTGAGTGCTTGAGCCCCTCAAACTTATGAGTACAGTGGCATTCTTTGGAATAGACTGATTTATGTGCACTGCTGAAATTGTGTGTCAGACTGCATATGGCTGAGAGATGAAGCAATTGCACAGCAGGGGAAAAACAACAACAACAACAACAACAAAACCAACAACATGAGTTTCACGGAAATGTTATTAGACAGATGTAGGGAAGAGTAAAGAAAAGATGTTGGGGAAAGCCAGCAGAGAAAGGGTCAAAAAGGGGTATTTAACACCTGTGTGTGATTAGATGCTCATAAAAAAAGAAGTCTTCTCTTTTTATTTAAACAGTGGGATTATTTCCTTTCATTGTTTAGCCAGTCATTTCAAGACAAAGATAATTAATGGTTCTTTATCCAAAACTCCAGGCTCTGCAGGTGCAAGCAACAGAACCTCTGCACTTGGCACACAACAAGCCTAATCAAGATTCAAGTTTTCTTAGTTACATGACAATAGCAACAAAGACCTTCTTCCTTCCTCGCCATCCTCAATGGTAGCTGTGGTTATGTACAAAGTCTTATTAATTATCAAAAAATGAGTGAATCCAATAATTAGTTTAATAGCCTTACTAAACTGAGGTACTTGAAGTGAAACTATTTAGCTCCAGTGGCAATAGAATGTGGTCACTGATCTGCCCCCTCCAAATGATGGAAGATGATGAAGGTACCATGTGAAATAATTCTATAGAGGAGAGTATCCACTGGGGTGTAGTAAAGAGAAGAAAATCATGAAGAACGCAGTCCTGAAGAAGCAACGTGGGAAAAAACTGTGGCAAATAAACATGTTGATCTTGGTCTAGATTCTAGAATTTGTGAGTTACATTAAGGCAGCCTTGGTCCAATGGGTAGGTTTTGAAACAACTTTTAAGGTTTCCAGTGCCAACCAGAGAACATATCATATAGACATCTCTATACATTATGGTTACATATGAGGAAGACAATAGTTGAAAAATTTCTTCCTTGAGATAGGTTAGAACTCAGTGTGGGGAATAATGACATTTTAATAGAGCTTGAGTCCTGGTGGCACGCTGATTAAAGTATTGGCACTGATTAAAGGTTAGCAGTTCAAACCCACCAGCCACTCCAAGGGAGAAAGATGTTGCAGTGTGCTTCTGTACAGCCTTGGAAACCCTATGGGGCAGTTCTACTCTATCCTATAGGGTCACTATGAGTCGGCATCGACTTGACAGCAACGGGTTGTGTTTTTTTTTCATAGACAACACAGAAATTGATCACAAAGTCAATTAGTCCTGTGAATCAAAAGGTCTACAATATTGCTAAATTAAAAAAAAAATATTTTTTTATCTATTCATATTTCTTTAGAAATCAAACTACTAAAAACACAGTTGAATCATGATATTCATGATGTGAAGGACTTTCACATTGAATTAAACCTCTGGTCAGCTTTCACAAGGGTAAAAATGATCCAATTTGTAATGTACCAGAAGTTTCCCAAACCCTTAAATGTTTACATAGCAGTGGAATGGTATAGTAAAACGGCGCTACTTTGCAATTTAACAAAAGTGGGCTAACATTCACTATCTGAGTTACTTAATCTCTCTAAATGCCAGTTTTCTCATCTTTAAAAAATAGTACCTACTTAACGGGATTGTTGTGTGGAAAACAAAAAGAAATTCATGCTTAGCCTAGTGCTTTACACTGAGTTAGCAATCAATAAAAACGTTATACGCTTTATTAAGACTGATTAAATAGGAATTATTACAAATGAAGTGTTTTATTCTGTTGTACATCGGGTCATTATGAGTTGGCACCGAACAACAACAACATTGAAAATGATTAGGGTATCAAAGCCATGCTGTCATGAACTCATGGAATCATGATAAGATATGGAAAGAAAAGGAAGTTTTGTTTTTTTTTTTTTTTTAATGCACTGCCTTGGCAATGCAAGACAGTGATTAACTTAATTAAAAGCCAAATTATTGTATCACTTTTTGCTCTCTCAGAATTGTACCATTCCTCTTCTGGCGTAGTTAACAAAAAAAATCTCCTAAAGGCAGGTATGGTAGACCTTTTACTTTACTTTTCATTCACCAAGGAGTAACAGGTTTGGGTTCAAAAATATGATGTTGCTGTTAGGTGCCATCGAGTTGGTTCCAACTCATAGCTACCCTACGAACAACAGAACGAAACACTGCCTAGTCCTGCACCATCCACACAATCATTGCTATGTTTGAGCTCATTGTTGCAGCCACTGTGTCAATCCATCTCATTGAAGGTCTTCCTTTTTTTTGCTGACCCTCCACTTTACCTAGCACGATGTCCTTTTCCAGGGACTGGTCCCTCCTGATAACATGTCCAAAGTACGTGAGATAAAGTCTCACCATCTTCCCTTCTAAGACAAATTTGTACTTCTTCCAAGGCAAATTTGTTCACTCTTCTGGCAGTCCATGGTATATTCAATATTCTTTGCCAACACCATAATTCAAATGCATCAATTCTTCTTCAGTCTTCCTTATTCATTGTCCAGCTTTCACATGTACATGACCTGACTGAAAATACCATGGCATGAGTCAGGCACACTTTAGTCCTCAAAATGACATCTTCGCTTTTTAGCACTTTAAAGAGCTCTTTTGCAGCAGACTTTCCCAATGCAATATGTCGTTTGAATTCTTGACTACTGCTTCCATGGGCATTGATTGTTGATTCAAGTAAAATGAAAACCTTGAAAACTTCAACATTTTCTCCGTTTATCATGATGTTACTTATTGCTCCATTTGTGAGGATTTTTGTTTATGTTGAAGTGTAATCCATACAGAAGGCTGTAGTCTTTGATCTTCATCAGTAAGTGCTTCAAGTCCTCTTCACTTTCAACAGGTAAGGTTATGTCATCTGCATATTGAAGGTTGTTAATGAGTCTTCCTCTAAACTTAATGCTATGTTCTTCTTTATATAGTCCAGCTTCTCAGATTATTCGCTCAGCATACAGATTAAACGAGTATGGTGAAAGGATACAACCCTGACACATGCCTTTTCTGATTTTAAACCACTCAATCTTTAAAACAATGTGTTAGAATACTAAAGTGTGCCCAAATCAAAGATGTCTTTTCTAGAAGGATATGCAACTGTGATGGTGCATTATGTGTTCTGCCATACAAAAGATCAATGTATTGATTCAGTTAAGCATATGCTGAGGACATTTTCTTTTTCACAAGAAAGATAATGATAGATGAAATTTCACATATAGGCTTGACCTTAATGGTTTTAGTAATCAGCTAATATTCAAAATAATAGTGTACTGAACTGTAATCTCTAATTTCCTTATTTTCAGAGGTACAGAAAAAGAAAAGTATTTTGTAAAAAATTTCAGAGAGCTAAGATATGTAACTGAATACAAGATATGATTTTAGGGGGATTAATGAAGGCCCTTGCACTGGCCTCATCTCCTCTCAGAGAAAAAAGTCTATACATTATTTGAAATTACATTAAAAGGGATTCCTTTCTTCAGCTCAAGGAGCCTTGGTGGTGCAGTGGTTAAATGCTTGGCTGCTAACCAAAAGGTTGGAAGCCACCAGTCCCTCCACAAGAGAAAAACGTGTACTGTATCCTATAAAGTTGCTATGAGTCAGAATCAACTCAATAGACATACTTTTTGTTTGTTTCCTCAGCTTATAGTTAATGATATTATATTATTTAACCTTCCTAAGGGGGTTAAATATACTATGCTATCATTAGTCATTTATATTGTGCTGTGAATAATCTGATCTCATGTTGATTCTGAGGGTGTGTCTGTTGGAGTTGGTTGGATGATGGTGGATGGGTTATCCGTGACTCAAAAAGTAGATAAAAATGCATTAAGGAGAGAAAGGGTTACATAATGAGGAGCTTGTTGCCACTTACGAAAAATCCATTTATATCATGCTTTTGGCAAGGGTCAGCACTGGGGAAATTACAGCTTGAAATAGCTGTCCCCTTGTAGTCAGCAATGCTCACTCCAGTGATGCAGCTACTGTAAAATATGTCTGAGATTTATTGGGCCACCAGCTGTATCAATAGGAATTAAATGGTTCACTGTTTTCCTAGCTGTTCACCAAACTAACTTTCTTTAGACTTTATTCATGATTTGATCTCTTCTATGTTGTCAGTCATGCTGAAATTATAGCTGTATACGATTGATTTGGATACACTGGACAAGCTTGCAAGAATTCTGAAGTTAAGATTCTCCTATGGCATCTCGATTCTCAGCACGTACAGTTCTGAGTTGTTCTTCAATACAAACCTTACTAAGCCTTAAGCATCGGAATTCATTCTTTTCATATTAATCTATTGTAAATTCCTGGTATAAAAATTGTTTTTGTAAATCCTCACAAAATAAAGATTAGGAAAGTTCAGATGTTTTCTTTAGACTACCTGCAAAACATGAAAATGTTTTGGAGAATTTTGTTCTCCTGGGGAACATGTTTCTAGTTGTATTAATCAGTCAAGATATATAAGTCAAGCTTCTATTATGTTTATGTTTAAAGTTTATAGTATACTTTTTAAAGACTAATATTGATCTCTTAACACGTGAATGAACTGGACTTGTATATAAATTTAAGACTCTTGCAGCTAATCAGTCTGAAAAATGATAAGGACATACTCAGTAATATATGAGATAGCATTGGTGGAATCTTCCCTTAAGTCAGTTCCTCACTGGATTGCATTTCCCTTCGGCCTCAAGGGCAGCTGCCCCAAGGGACCTAATGGTAAATCTGAAGGCACCAAGGAGCCTTGGGCTGGTGTGACTTCTGCCCCCTACAGAATAAGAACTGGACCAGATTTCTAAGTTAACTGAACTGTTTATTTTTTCCTCTTGTTTCTGTGGCCTTCAGTAATCTTAAAATAGAACATTTAAAAAGTTGATTAAAATTTAGTTATTAGAATTATTTAATTCTTAAAAATGAATAATTCATATTGCTATTATAATCTAAAAAATTACTTTCAAAACACACTGTCTTGGAGGAGGAGAAAAGAAAGCTTTGAGTAGCTACAAAGAAAAAAAGAAAAGTAAAGAAGAAAGATTTATATTATAGAAATACAGTTGTAAACTACCCATTTTGCCTTGCCCACCACCCTCAAATGCATGAAGGAGAATGTCAGAAGTCTAGCAAGGCTACAAGAAATGTGTTTAGTGAATGACATTTTCCACAGATTCCCTAGTAAGAAAATGCATGTAAAACTAGAATCACTTCTACCTTTTCATTTATTTTGAGGTGGCTATCAACTGTGCACTCAGTCCTGAATCCTGTAGGTTGTATATACATTATAGCAATTGTATATACATTAGAGAATTTCTATGTGGTTCGAAGAGTAAGGCAACAGAGGCCTTGCCTGTGAGACTGATGTATTTTATCTACCGACTTACCATGAACTTACGAACATGGGGAAAAACAACAGAGTGGGAAGTGATACTAGTTTAAGAACTGAGAAGTAGTCTTTCTTCTCATCTAAAAAATACCATTTTGGACATTTCTATTTATGGAGAAATAAAGGAAAAGCAGAGAAAACACAGTTAAGTAGTAGCTAAGAGCAAAAGAATGGAAGACATATAGTAGGACAGACACTTTACCTACAAACAGTGTATCTTAAGGAACTCACAAGGTGTGGGAGGTGGGGTGGCAGGAAAACTGTGATGTTCAGAAATAATAATATGGGCTTATTTGGAACTAAGAATGTTTTAAAGGAAAAAAACGTCAACTTTCCTAAATATGCCTAACAGCAAAAGCAATTTGACAGCTAAAGAGTATGCCAAGAAAATAAAAGTCTGATTGACAAATAAGAAATTCCATGTCATCAAGAGCAGGACATGAAAAAATTATTAGAGGAAATGTTTGGGCTCTCTCCTTGTCTGCTAAAAAAAAAATGCCTAAAATGCTGCTGATACCCTCTTCACAACCTCCATCTTATTTAGGGGCCCCTCAGTCAAAATCGCTAGATTTCTCTCTATTCAATGCTCTCACTCTGCAAAGTTTATCTATGCATTTGATGAATAGTTACTTGCCAGTTCTTTAGTGTCATATACAAAACATTTTAAAGTCTTGAGAGACTCTATAATCTTGTTGGCTCTGCCTTTAAAATGCATCTGGAATCTTACAGCTTCTCACCACCCCCATAGCTATCATGCTGGTGTAAGGCAACATTGGCTCTTGCTTTGTTGTTGTTATTTGCCATCAAGCTGATCCCAACTCATGGGGACCCTCTGTGCAGAATAGAACTGCACTCCGTAGGGTTTTCAAGACTGTGATCTTTTGGAAGCAGATTGCCAGGCTTTACATCAAAGGCACCTCTGAGTGGGTTTGAACCTTCAACCTTTCAGTTAGTAGTACAGTGCTTAATGATTTGCATCACCCAGGTACTTCTTGTTGCTTGCTTAGAATATTGTGATAGTTTCCTAACTGATCCTCCTGCTTCTGCCCTTGCCCCCTCTAGAGGCCATTCTCAATACAACAGCCAGAGTGTTTCTGTTAAAACAAGTCAGATGCTCCATCCCTCTACTACTCATAACTATACCCTGAGTTCTTCTTTCTTTCAGAATACCAGTGTAATTCATTACAGTGGTCCACAAGACACTAAATTCTCTGACCTTCCTGCTGTCTCTCTAACCCATCTCTGTTCACTCTCCCTCTTGCCCAGTCGGCTCTGGCCAAACCAGACTACCTGTGGAACACACACCAAGAACTGGGTCTTTGCACCTGCTGCTTCTTCAGTCTGGAATACTTATCCCTCAGACAGCTATATGTCTTACTTGTGTCTTCATTTCCTTTCCGTCTCTGTTCCAGTTCCACCTTATTAAAGTGGCCTTTCCTGACCCCTGTAAAAATAGCAGCCCCAATCCCTCGCCCTGTAATTCCTTTCCTTCTTATCCTTCCTTATTGTTCTCCACACCAACGATTGCCATCTGACAGTATATATGCAATTCCTTATTTGTTTATTGTTTCTCCTCCCTTACGGGAAAGTACAGTCCACAAAGAAACAGTCCTTGTTTTGTTCACTGATATATCCCAAGTCCACAGACCAGTGTCTGGAGCATATTGTTAGGTGCCCTTGAGTTGGTTCCAACTCATAGTGACCCTATGTATAACAGAAGGAAATGCTGCCCAATCTGGCACCATCCTCACAATTGTTGCTATGCTTGAGCCTGTCATTGCAGCCACTACAATGTTATCTGTAATTTGTTATGATCTACACAGTCGAATGACTTTGCATAGTCAACAAAACACAGGTAAACATATTTCTAGTATTTTCTGCTTTCAGTCAAGATTCAGCTGACATCAGCAATGACATCCCTCCTTCTACATCCTCTTCTGAATCCAACTTGAATTTCTGGCAGTTTTCTGTCAATGTAGAGCTGCAGCTGTTTTTGAATTATCTTCAGCAAAATTTCACTTGCATGTGATATTAATGATATTATTTGATAATTTCTGCATTTTGTTTGATCACTTTCTTTTGAATGGGCACGAATATAGTTCTCTCCCAGTTGGTTGGCCAGGTAGCTGGGTTCCTAATTTCTTGGCATAGATGAGAGTGCACTTCCAGTGCTGTAACCATTTGTTCACACGTATCAGTTGGTATTTCATCAGTTCCTGGAGCCTTGTTTTTAGCCAATGCCTTCACTGCAGCTTGGACTTCTTCCTGCAATATCATCGGTTCTTGATCATATGCTACATCCTGAAATAGCTGAACATCAACCAGTATTTTTGGTACAGTGATGGTGTATTCCTTCCATCTGCTTTTGATGCTTCCTGTGTCATTCAATTTTGCCCATAGGGTCCTTCAATATTTCAAGGTGAGACTTGTGTTCTTTGGTCAGTTCTTTCAGCTTCAGAATTGCCGAATGTGTTCTTTTTTTTTTTTTCTTTTTTTGGTTTTCTAATTCCAGGTCTTTGCATATTTCATTATAAAACTTTACTTTGTCTTCTCAAGCCGCCCTTTGAAATTTTCCGTTCAGCGATTTTACTTCATCTTTTCTGACTTTCCCTTTAGCTACTCAACATTCAAGAGCAAATTTCAGTCTCTTCTGACATCCATTTTGGTGTTTCTTTCTTTCCTGACTTCTAATGACTTGTCTTTCTTCATATATTATGTCCTTGTTGCCATCCCACAATCAGTCTGGTCATTAGAGTTCAATGAGTCACATCTATTCTTGAGAAGGTGTCTAAACTCAGGTGGGATATACTTTGGCTATTATGGACTTGTTTTAATTTGCTTTAGCTTCAGCTTGAATTTGCATTTTATCAATCCATCTGTTCCGCTGTCAGCCCCTGGCCTTGTTCTGCTTAATGATATTGAGCTTCTCTATCATCTCTTTCCACTGATGTAGTCAATTTGATTCTTGTCTGTGCCATCTAGCTAGGTCCACGTGTGTAGTCACTATTTATACTGTTGAAAAAAGGCATTTGCAATGAATATGTTACTGGTCTTGCAAAACTTTATCATGCGATCTCTGGTGTGTCGTTTATATTACCAAGGACATATTTTTCAACTACAGATCCTTCGTCTTTGTTTCCAACTTTTGCATTCTAATCACCAGCAATTATCAATGCATCTTGATTGCATGTTGGATCAATTTTAGAATGCAGACGTTGATAAAAGTCTTCAATTTCTTTATCTTTGGTATTAGTGATTGGTGTGTAAATTTGATTAATAATCGTATTAACTGGTCTACTTTTTAGGCGTATGGATATTTTCCTATCACTGACTACTTTTTACTTGAGGATAGATCTTATAACGTTCTTTTTGACAGTGAATGAGACTCCATTCCTCTTCAATTTGTCATTCCCAGAATAATATACCATATGATTGTCAGATTCAAAATGGCCAATACCACTCCATTTCACCTCACTAATGCTTAGGATATCGATGTTTATGCATTCCATTTCAGTTTTGATGACTTACAATTTTCTTATATTCATGCTTTGTACATTTCATTTTCCGATTATTAATGGATGTTTGCAGCTGTTTCTTCTCATTTTGAGTTAATGTACCACATCAGCAAATGAAGGCCCCAAAAACTTCACTCCATCCCTATCATTAAGGTGGACTCTACTTTGAGAAGGCAGTTTATACCAGTCATATTATGAATGCCTTCCAACCTGAGGGGCTCATCTATACCAGAGAATGTTCTCTGCTATTCAAAAGGTTTTCATTGGCCAAAAGTAGACCGCTAGGTCCTTCTTCCTAGTCTTAGTCTGGAAGCTCTGCTGAGACCTGTTCGCCATGGATGACCCTGCTGGTATTTGAAATACTGATGGCATAGCTTCCAGCAACACAGCAATATGAGAACCAGCACAGTACGACAAACTGACAGATGAGTGGTTGTGGACTGTATTAGGCATTTAATAAATAATCATAGAATATATCAATATTTAATGAATAGAGAATAAATAACGATTCAATTTTCTGTGTTACAGAAATGTTGGCAACATTAGGCCAAGGAAGATAACATAGAACCCTGCTAGGTCTATAGAATTATCATTTCTATGTTTGAAATCCTTAGTATCATGTGCCTGTAAATTGAATAACACTAAATATATATATAGTTACTGTTGTTGGTCCTTGCTGATGAGTCAATTGCAACTCATGGTGACTCCATGTGTGCAGAGTAGAACTGCTCCATAGGGTTTTCAAGGCTGTGGACTTTCAGAAGCAGATCACCATGCTTATCTTCTGAGGTGCCTGTGGTTGGGTTCAAACTGCCAATCTTTTGCTAGTGGTCAAGTGCTTAACTGTTTGTGCCACTCAAGGACTATATGTATATATATATATATATATATATATATATATATATATATATATGTCTGTGTGTGTATATATATGCTTATATATGTACATGTATACCTACTCCTAATTTATCAATTATCTCAGTATCCAACATTTCACTTACGATAATAGTAAAAAGCCTACTATCCAACTATTTTGCACATTAACAACATATGTCTGGCAGTAATGAATGCCAAGGTGCAATGTGAGAGTAATGCTGGCTGTGATGACTAAGGTTATGTGTCAACTTGGCTGGGCTACGATTCTCAGTGGTTTGGCAGTTATGTATCGATGTAATCTGACAGTTATTAATGTAATGATGTGATTTGGCAGTTATGTGATGATGTAATCATCCTCCATTTTGTGATCTGATGTGCTTATCCTCCATTTTCGCATAATACTGATTTTTGCAGAACGACCTGGTCTCTGCAACTTAACCATGTCAATAAGTGAGGAGTGGGTGTACACACACACACACACATACACACACACACATATACACACACATTCACCTTCACTTTTTCTGGTAATTTTGGCTATAAAATAACACCTTATTTTTTTTTTGACCCTTTATATTTTTTTTACAATTTTCCTTAGAGTACTTAGATATGATAAGGATCAAAACATCAGAAATTAAATAACTATCATAAGTAACACTAAACAACTGGAAATTAAATGTCATGTACTATTAAACTATCACATGTAACACTATATAGCTAGAGATTAAATACTTTATACCTGGGCAGCAGAGTTCCAGAAAAAATTCAAGCAGTGTTTGCCTATGACTTCTACTAACGTATTGTGATTCAGAAAGCATCCACAGATAACCTTTAGATTAACACAGTATCTTAGTCAGCTATTGTGACAATAATGCTGAGTAATAAAATTTTGGTGACATATAATAATAAACATCTATTTCTCACTCATGTGTCTGATTTCTTTAATATCTGTAATGTCATTAGCCAAAGCAGTCACATGGTCAATTTTGTAATCATTGGGGTAGAGAAATATTACTCCACGACACTTGGAGGGAAGGGGGAACTAATGTTTGCCAAACAATAACCCAAACTATTCCTTGCAGATAGAATTTTCCAAAGTCATTCAGTCTCAAAACATCTTCCATTCCAAAGTTAAAGACAGCCCTATGTGTTTGCCCTGAAAAGAAAATTCGGCTTTATCCTCTGCTAAGAAATTGGAGCATCTAATATGAGTTGTGGATTTCAGAGAAATCCAATGTGAGGGATATCTGGCTGAAGATACACCAGAGAAAATAGCTGCCCAGGGGAACTAAAAGGATGGCAAGCGCTGTGCAAACCAAAGACAGGAAGCTGACATGTCAGGAAAGTAGTATCAGGGAGCACCCAGGAAAGGATGATGGAAACCCTGCATAAGAAGACTCAATACTTCTTCAGTCACCACAAATTATGTGTTTGGAAGTTGGGGGAGACTTTTAAGTTTTCATATTTCATTTATCTTTTTGATATTTATTCTGAGTTATTCTCTGTTCTCCCATTCGTTTATATACTAAGTGCTAGTGGCTGAGGAAGGAGTTCCAAGGTGGTGCAAATGGTTAACATGCTTGGCTGCTAACCAAAAGGCTGGAGGTTCTAGTTCACCCAGAGGTGCCTTGGAGGAAAGTCCTGGTGATTGACTTCTGAAAAATCAGCCATTGAAAGCCGATGGAGCATAGTTCTACTCTGACACACATGGGGTCGCCATGAGCCAGAATCAACTTGACAGCAACTGGTTAGTGGTCTAGGATAGATTTAAATGGTTAGTGCCTTAGAGAAGCTCAAGGCTCTAGTGGAATTAGGAGCTAGACAGTACTGTGCCACAATCTTCTGTGTTACTCTAAGGTTTATTCCAGTGTCTGGAACATAGTCGACACTATGTGAGTAAATGAATTTAATGAGCAAATGGATTATCTCTATAAAATCTTATGCTTCTGTGATCTTGCTATATTTACCCTTAAAATTTTTTCAGCTCAATACAGTTAAATACCAATGAGTCATAGTCAATGTCAATGGTCTTAACTATGTTTACGTAATACGTAAGTGATGCTTACATAAAATTATATGTCAGATATTGATATCTATACCATTTCATAACAATGTATATTCCTCAACAAAAGGTTTTTTTTTTTTTTAAATAAAAATAGGACTTTTTTTGTTTGTTTCTCATTCAGAAATTTACACACAAATTGTTTTGTGACATTGCTTGCAACCCCCTCAATGTGTCAGCACTCTCCTCCCCTTTACACTCTGGGTTCTCCTTGTCCATTTGTCCAGTTTTCCTGTCCCTTTCTGCCTTCTTGTGTTTGCTTTTGGGCAAGTGTTGTCCATTTTGTCTTGTATGCTTAATTGAACTAAGAAACATGTTCCTCACGTGTGTTATTGTTTGTTTTATAGGCCTGTCTAATCTTTGGCTGAAAGGTGGACTTCAGGAGTGGTTTCAGTTCTGAGTTAGCAGGGCGTCTGGGAACCATAGCCTTGAGGGTTCCTCCAGTCTCTGTCAGACCAGTAAGTCTGGTCTTTTTTTTTTGTGAACTTAAGCTTTCTTCTACATTTTTCTTCTCCTCTGTCCAGGACCCTCTATTGTGATCCCTGTCAGAGCCATCACTGGTGGTAGCCATGTGCCATCTAGTTCTTCTGGGCTCAGGCTGGTGGAGGCTATGGTTCACGTGGTCCATTAGTCCTTAGGACTAATATTTTCCTTGTGTCTTTGGTTTTCTTCATTCTCCTTTGCTCCAGATGGGATGGGACTAATAGATGTATCTTAGATGGCTGCTTGCAAGCTTTTAAGACCCCAGACACTACTCACCAAAGTAGGATGTAGAACGTTTTCTTTATGAACAATGTTATGCCAATTGACCTAGATGTCAACAAAATTTTTGAATTAAGAAATTTTGATGAATAAGGTCATCGATATGGCAGAATTTCTAGGTATATTTCACCTATAATTTAACATAAAGTTAAATGTTGTCTGAAAAGGTTATATATTTTAGACTTGTGGGGCTATATTTTGATCTAACAAATGAATATACTTGTTAAGGGAATGAGCATATTATTTTGACTAGAAATCTTTGTTATTAAGGGAATGTGAAACAAATTTATGTGTCCAATAGTTTATTCACATTGTGTGTAAACTGCAAGACATAAATATAAACTAGAAAGTTGATCTGTGTATACTGAGCATATTAGAAGCAATTTATGTGTTCGTTTATAAAAGACACAGGGCGATTGACTCTAGAACAATTTTAGAGACAATATATCTAGCTTCTGTTATCATTTTGGTTTAGCGCTCAAGGTGAGTTCTCTCCCTAACTTTGAGTTCACCATTTTTTTTAATTGGCAATGGGTTGTAGGCGGAAATTATGACTATGGTGTAAAAAGCTGGGAGCCTGGTCAAAATGATGCTTCCTATGCTCTGAAATGGGTCTATTATCTGTAAGTTCTTTCCAATGTGTTCCACTGCTTGCCCCATGAAATAATGATCTATTGTGATTTTATACTCTTCTTACTGAAGTAGTCCTGTAAGGTGACCTAGTAATAGTATCAAATAAACTGTTTTGATGGATTTTGTGTGTGTGTATGTGTGTGTGTGTGTTTTAGCTCTGTTACTTCTCAAATGGAAATAAACCTGTATTTAGAAACTGAAACAAAAGTTTCCAGAGCATTTTAAATGCATAATTCAAAAAACGAAAAATGGTAAAACAATGCACAGATTCTACAGGCATTCATTTAGCTGCAAAAACACTAGGTAGAACAGGCTTTGTCTTTTAACATTTTAATGAGCTTTGGGACTTTCATGCATATTAGTTATGTTGCCCTAATTACTCATTATAATTCTAATGTGCATTTTATATTTAATTACAATGCTTATAAAGATTTGGTACGGACAGTAAATTATTATAACTAGCATGTGCATAATGATTATGAACTGAATTTATTAACTTTTACACCAGCATTCAGTGTTGGTAACTTTCAGTTTCACCTTGGTGATTAACCACATTGTCTGATTAAACAAGTATTTGTGTGGAATCAATTGTAAAATGTCAAAATGCAGTGTCCATTTTTTTTGCCTTTTGCCAATTTTCATCAAATTTTGCTTTTGGTTTCCTTCCATTATTAGACAAGTTCACTTCAAAATATTAAAGTAAACAGTATTAATTTTTTTAAATTACTTAAAAGATTGTATGCTTGTTAAGTTTATTGGAACTCAATATCAGATTATTAGAGGCTTTCTGCTAGGTTTAGTAAAGCTAAGTGTTTTTCTGAGACATAAGCTTATTTACATCTTATACACAAAGATATACAACTTTTTAAAAAATAATTCCTACATTTTGTAAACACTAAGAGTTGGCTTTTATCAACAAGAGCCTCTCTTCCCACTTGCTATAATGCATTTTCACAAGTCTTAGATGTTAATTCTTTGCCAAATTGTTCATATTAAAGAAATACAAATAGCTCCAGATTCATTTTCCATCCATGAAATTTAGTACAGAGCTCTGTACCCAGTGGGCAAGCAATACATTTTAATTGATAATTAGGATGGTAATAAGATTTTCTTGTAAAAATCCACATTCACTTAGACAGAAATAAAAATAACCAGAACTTGAACGTGAACAAAAAAATAACTTAATCTGATGAGGTCTACATTTTGGACTCCAGATGGTCTTATTTGTCTTCAGTGAAAAAGGGAGGGTATGAAATACAAAGATCATACAAGAATTAACAAGGGTTTTTTAATCTAAAAAAATTTATAAATATGGACATCCATCTTGTGTAGCAGTTTAAGAGCTTTGCACAGTAAGGAACATTTCAGTTAGAATCTTAGTTTATCATCCACTTGCTTTTGTGGGACAAAGGGCAATTATCTTAACATTTAAAAACTTCAGTTCCTGCCTCTGTAACAGAGGTATGACACAGTCTATCTCAAAGACTTGTGGAAATCAAATGAGATTATTCATATAACAAATGAGTATAAGTAGGACCTGGCATATAGTCAGCACTCAAAAATATGAAGCGCCATCATCGCCAAGGAGCCCTGGTGGTGAAGTGGTTAAGAGCTTGGCCGCTAACCAAAAGGTTGGCAGTTCAAATCCACCAGCTGCTCCTTGGAAACCCTAAGGGGCAGTTCTCTGTCCTATAGGGTTGCTGTGAGTTGGAATCAACCTGACGGCAGTGGGTTTTGTTTTGTTTTATCATCATCAGCACAAATACTACTGCCACCTTAGGTTCATTCAAAGTGATTGTTAAGTAGTTTGTTTTGCAGAGCGTTGTAAGTAACTTAACTGTCACCCTTCTAAAATCCTCCAATTTCATCTATGCATTGATGAATGTGATATGTCTGTGTATATACATACGTAATTGTATATGTATACATGTATTATATGCACATATGTATATATACATAAAGATATATGTATCTATTTGCATATCATTTTATTAAAAATCATTAACTTGCCACCAGTGAATTACTTTGGACATAATAATGTCATATATTATTCTCATACATTACTATGTACTTGAATTCCTAGCTCACCTTTTGCATTACTCTTATGGCAACAATCCTCTTATATAGCCTTGTATGGTAGTTATTTATATATGATATGAATTAAGTATTATTGAATGTCTGTGATAGTAATATTAATATCAAGGTCATTATATTTAAGTATTGTGCTATTTTATATAATTATATGATATAACTATATACAGAAAATATATATAGCTACATATTAATATAGTATATTTATAATAGTATCACAATTAATAAAAATAATGCCATTATCTTCTTTAATATATTACAGTCTCTAAAGTAGAGATTATGCTTTACTTATCATTTTATTCTGCAAAACAACAAATGTTTATTATATATTTAATGCATGTTGGTTACATTGTTATGGCTTTATCAGCTAGAACTATGCCTTGTACATAATAAATATAAATATTTGTTATATGAGTGAATAGATGAATTATAGTTTTGTTACTGTACACTCTGTTGACTTATGGGAAAGCTTTCCCAAGATTTTTTTTCTCTAGTAGACTGTGTCTATGAGTGAAACTAATGACGGGATAGGTGGAAATTCCTGCCAATCTATCAAGTGTTTTCATGGCACGATTCTCTGAATAATTTGATTTCATGAATTAATTAATAGGGTGTTTTGTTATGAAGTAAGTATAATTACATAAATTTTTTATAATAGCTCTAACAAGATGTAATTCTATTTTAACTTAGCTTTGAAATTGAGGTTGTCTCAAATTGTATTTTTTTGTGGTAATTTAATGCACAGCAGTACAAACGTTTCCTGTTTATTAACCCACTTCTTTGACATCTATGAATTGGATCCAACACACTCAATCTCACGAGTTTCCTGCTTGCATAACTAAATAACTAGCTTTTAAATATCTTGCACTCCCTGCCATTAGTAGATGCCACAGTGATTCTGTCATCTCTTCAGTAATTATATATTACAGTCCCTTGGCAGTCACCATGGAGCCCCGGTGGCACAGTGGTTAAGAGCTCAGCTGCTAACCAAAAGGCCAGCAGTTGGAATTCACCAGCCACTCCTTGGAAACCCTATGGGGCATCCTGTCCTATAGGGTCGCTATGAGTTGGAATCACCTCAAGGGCAAAGGGTTTGCTTGTTTGTTTTGATGCACAGTCACCAGTGGAATGTTTACTGTTCCTAACTTTCACTGAGTGGTTTTCAAAGGTTTGTTACTTGTACTGTTGGTGATTTTTCTGGGTCACAGAGCTGGCTCTTGTATGATTATATTGTGGGCAGGTTGCACTGGAGGAGTTTGAAATTAAAAGTGGAAAAATCATCTCAGTTCAGGTCAGGACTAAGGGCTGAACTATGGTAGTTCCAACAGAAACAGAAAGTCCTGGGGGAAGGGATTAACTGAATGTAGTAGCTGGCTGGGGAGAAACATTGATTGTCATGGAAATGGAAGGACTATAGGAGGGATTTCCATTTAATATTTTTGGCTTTTCTCTGCCCCCTTGTTTATGTTTACTCTCACCCTAAGAAGGAGGAAAGACTGGTATGATTTGAGAATGTAGGAGAGAAACTGATCATTCATAGATCTGCCTTTTCTGTCTCTTTTCTCTGGGGTAGCTAGCAGCCAACCAAACAAAAACCAAACCCTTTGCCTTCCACTCGATTCAGAATCACAGCAACTCAAACACTTTCATCTGTTTCTCCATGGAGGAAGTTTTACAGAACAAGTCCCCACCTCCCACCTTCCATTCCCATGTGGGGAAGCCTGTGGTTTTCCAGTGTATTTGTGACTGGAAGATAAATTCAGTCCCAGTGAGGGTTACAATCTGGTGTACTCAGCCAACAACTGTGAAGAATAGACAAGGAAAGGAATTTGAAGAGCAAACTAAGCACTCGGAGATAAAGACTTCTGGGAGGGTCATGTTGTTTTGGTCTTGGAGTTACAGGTACCCTGTGGTTGATTTTTGTAGTTACGGAGTGTTTAAACTGCCGTGTCCAAGAACGCAGCTTTAGGTCTTAGTTGAAGGCTAGATGGGATTTTTACACTGTAGCTTGTGATGTCTTTGTCCTGGGAGAGTGGATTTCACTATACAGGAAAACAGATATTTTATATACAGGCAAGTCACTTTTAACAAGAGTGGCCTGAACAAGCAGGTGGGCTATCCCTGACCTTAAGCAAAGAGCAGGTGGACTCAATGGGTAGCCTCAGTAAAATGCCAGAAGAATATGCCAGGGAGACCAGGGCCAAACACAGGCTGCACCAGGGCCTTGGCAGGCACCAGCCAAACTGGCTTTAACGTGTAGGCTGCTGAAGCTTACCTTTGGACTCTACTGACACACATAGCCTGGTAACGCAGATGAGACAGGAAGCGTCCTAACTTTTATAGTGTTTCTCAGCCAAGTCTGTAGGATAGAAGGCCACATCCTTTAAACTGCAAAGATCCTGAGCTCTCAAATAGGTAGAAGTTGCTAGTTCAGCTTCTGCAAATTCTGTTTTTCTTTTATGTTTTGAACTGACTTCAGGACTGAAATAGGGAACTATGAAGGGATGCACCTTGGAAGCATGAGACTTGTCCACAGGTTCTTAGGAGTCCCTCCCCACTGTGGTGATATCAAGTTGGCTCTGGATTTACTACTTACACAGAATTAAGAGAAAATTTTTGATTGCTGAGACCCAAATCGCAGCTGTACTCACAGAATAAATAAAAAGGAGTGAGGGACCCTTATTAAGGAGAATATTCCATCTTCTTGGATGGAGATAAACAAGTCATCAAAACTACTACAGACTCAAAGATTGAAAAGGAAATTTAAATGACTTGGGCAGGGACAGTGATCAGCTTTCTCATGAAGTCAGAGAGGAAATGGGAGGATCTGAGATACACACTTCAGTCTTAAAATTGAAGAACAATGGATGAATGAAAACAGAATAAAGGAAGCCAGCTTGATAAAATGGTAGGAGAGAGAGAGATCCTCAGGAAAATACTTGAAATCTTACTGGCCAGTCCAAATGGATAATAAGGGAACATGGAATATTAAAAATTAGAAAACAGTGATATAAAGAGGAAAAGACACTCAGCTACAGCTGCTTTTTAACCAGGATATGAGAAAAGGGAAATATGCATTAGTTGTTACTAGCTCAAAGCAAAACAAACAAAACAAAACAAGAAAACACACACATACACAAATATTATTTTGGCTGCAGGATGTATCTCATATTGGAGAGCCAGACAGACTGAGAGAGAACATAAATGTATTGCAGCAATCCAGGCTGAGGTACAAAAGGTACAAAAGTAGAGTTATGGTCTTAGCAATGCAGGATGTGAAAGGGTTTTAAACAATTATTTAAGAGGTAAAATGGATAGAGTTTGGTGATGGATTGGTGATAGCTATGAGGAGAGCGGAAGATGGGGATGTTAAAAATTATCCCTGGATTTTGGCTAGCAAAAGTGAACACTGTAAGTGGCTGATGATAGGAGAGGCCTGGAAATACTACATTCAGTTTGGGTACATATTGAGTTTTGGGTGCTCTTGAGAGATCCAAGAGGCATTGTCAGATGAATAGCTGAGTAGAGAGCTCTACAGCCCAGAGGGTAAGGCTGGGTGAGGGTTATGAATGTTGAGTCACCTGTGCAGAGGTGTTACTGGATGTCATGAGTATAGATGAGATTTCAGGATTGAGAGAGAGTTTTATTAAAATAAATAAATAAATGAATGTGTCCCGTTTTGTAACTAAACATGCTAAGAATGCTTCTTATTGTCTAAATCAAGCTATCTACTACTCCTATGACTTCTTGACAAGCAATAAATATTTCAGGTTCTTGTCTTGAGAGAAATATAGATAAAGCAGAAAAATTAAAAAAAAAAACAACTAAACAAAACAAAAAAACACTCAAAGACTAAGTAAGTCAAAGATCAATGTAGTTGGTATTTTTAAAATACCCTTAATCTTTCCCATGTACATATAATGATCTGTATTATACAACTATTGATGAATTTTTCACACCTTTTAAATATTTTCTGAATAGAAATCCTTAGCGTGATAGTGTTATGATAGACTCAGAAATAACAAAATATTTTGTTTAAAAATGTATTACAGAAATTTCCAAGGAAGAAATATTTTTTTGCCTTGCCAAAAAAATAAGTGAATCATGGAAGAAATGAAAAAATCCCACAGACATGAAGAAAATTATTTCTATTTCTAATTATTTACAGGGACATTCATAATCTGGAAGTTCTCACATGTGTATTGCAAACCTTGCTAGTTTTTATTAAACTTTTTCATTTTATGTCTTTTAGTTTTTATTTTTCTTAGTAAAAGGATGGAAAAATATTTTGAAGGGTAAAGGTGCATAGAATTCCATATGACAAAGCTTAGAACAACTGTCAGGGCAAGGTTAATTATGGAGAAATGGATTGACAGGAAATAGCAGAGAATCATTGACATCAAAATGCAAGCTTATTTATTTTGAGAGAAGATTCCATACTATTCTATCAGATTCTAATGGATGTTTCCTAAGGAACATCACCAAATAATATTTTTCAGACATTCAGGGTATATTTGGATTTGATTTTATGGAAAGCCTATAGTATTTTCAGCTGGCTACATGTATTTGTCATTTTAAAAAATTCCCAAAATGATTATTTTCATACTTGAATGTTGTTCAATAGATATTTTAAAGACAACCATAAAACATATGTGCTCCATTCAGCAACAAGCTAGACAGTATATATGAACCAAGAAGCTTGGAGCTCCTTAAAGGAATCTTTCACCAAATATCCAAAGTTTGTTTGTTTTTATAACAGTAGTCTGATACTTTGAAATCAGGGGAAGGGCTGGAGTAAATGTGAATGCAGATGCTTACATATATTTATGCAGAAAATAGGAGTAAAGTAATTAAGAAATATTTCCTCCTCTCTGAAGAGTACCAACAGAGATTTGTTCTATCTTTCTCTTTTTCTGACAGAGGGGAAAAAAGGGGATTTTAAAGACATTTCCCAGGATAATTAGGTTCTGGACATATATGCTGAGCAAATAATCCAAGAAGCTGGGCTATACAAAGAAGAACATAGCATCAGGATTGGAGGAAGACTCATTAACAACCTATGATATGTAGATGACACAATCTTGCTTGCTGAAAGTGAAGAGGACTTGAAGCACCTGCTGATGAGGATCAAATACTACAGCCTTCAGTATGGATTGCACCTCAACAAAAAGAAAACAAAAATCCTCACAAGTGGACCAACAAGCAACATCATGATAAATGGAGAAAATATTGAAGTTGTCAAGTTCTCGTTTTACTTGGATCCACAATCAATGCCAATGGAGGCAGCAGTCAAAAAAAAAAAAAATGTCAAAAAACAACGCATTGCAATTGGGCAAATCTGCTGCAAAAGACCTCTGTAAAGTGTTAAAAAGCAAACATGTCACTATGAGGACTAAGGTGTGCCTGACCCAAGCCATGACATTTTCAGTCACCTCATATGCATGCAAAAACTGGACAATGAATAAGGAAGACCGAAGAAGAATTCATGCCTTTGAATTATGGTGTTGGTGAAGAATATTGAATATACCATGGACTGCCAGAAGAATGAACAAATCTGTCTTGGAAGAAGTACAGCCAGAAAGTTCTTTGGAGCAAGGATGGTGAAACTTTGTCTCATGTACTTTGGACATATTATCAGGAGGGACTGGTCCCTGGAGAAGGACATCATGCTCGGTAAACTATAGGGTCAGCGAAAAAGAGGAAGATCCTGAATAAGATGGATTGACACAGTGGCCACAACAAAGGGCTCAAGCGTAACAACTGTGAGAATGGCACAGGACCCAGAAGTGTTTTGTTCTGTTGTACATAGGATCACTATGAATCGGGATCAACTCAGTGGCACCTAACAACGACAATATATGAATCTCAACACAAACCAGATGGTTTGAACTGCTTTGATCTGCCTTCCCTTCATAGTGTATATCTAAACAGACTAAATATGCTTGGAGATTATTACATATTGTCTAAATTCAAGCCCTGGTGGCTCAGTGATTAAGAGCTATGACTGCTAACTAAAAAGTCAGCAGTTTGAATCTACGAGCTGCTCTTTTGGAAACCTTATGGGGCTATTCTTCTCTGTCCTGTAGCATCGCTATGAGTCAGAATTGACTTGCTGCCAAAGGGAATTCCAAGTTTATTCAAAACAAATATTCATAAGTAACTTATATGTCCTAGAACTTTAGGACATATAAAGATGAATAAAACAGATCCTTCTTCCTTCAAAAAGTTAAGCCTTCCCCATATTATTGTTTGATTATATGTTCAATTATGTATGATCATAAAAATGTACATCATAATACAAAATTAAAAGGGTGTTTAATTTAACTGAGTGTCTTAGTCATGTAGTGCTGCTATAACAGAAATACCACAAGTGGATGGCTTTAACAAAGACGAATTTATTTCCTCACAGGAAAGTAGGCTAAAAGTCCAAATTCAGGGCGTCAGCTCCATGGGAAGGCTTTCTCTCTCTGTCGGCTCTGGAGGAAGGTCCTTCTCATCAATCTCCCCCTGAGCTAGGAGCTTCTCCGTGAAGGAACCCCGGGTCCAAAGGATGCACTCTGGTCCCAGCACTGCTTTCTTGGTGGTATAAGGTCCCCTTGTCTCTCCTGCTCACTTCTCTCTTTTATATCCCAGAAGAAAATGACTCAAGACACAATTCAATCATGTAGATTGAGTCTTGCTTCATCAACACAACTGAAGCCCATTCTCCCTCTTTAACATCATAGAGGCAGGATTTACAACACATAGGAATATCACACCAGATGATAAAATGGTGGGCAATCACACAATACCAGGAATCATGGCCTAGCCAAATTGATACACACATTTTTGGAAGACAAAATTCAATCCATAACACTGAGATACCTGTAGAGTGATGATTATGTTTAGGTATATTATTTGATATTATGCAATCCTATTTCTGTAGATAGCAAAGTAACAATAAAAAAAAAATTCTAACACATAGTTACCCTATAGGACAGAGTAGAATCACCCCATAGTGTTTCAAGGAGCAGTTGGTGGATTTGAACTGCCCACCTTTTGGTTAGCAGCGGAACGCTTAACCACTGCACCACCAGGGTCCCTGCAAAGTAACGACAGTAGAAGAATATTCAAAATGCTCACTGCTTATAGAAATTAAAGATCTATATAACATTTGTATGCTGTATAATTAAAAATCATAATGAAGATTAAATAGAGAAGAAGTCACATTGATGTCATCATGATTAATCAATATTTATTATGTATGCTTTTTTTTTTCTATAGGAAGAAGAGACGAGGAAGATAAGGAAGAAGAGGAAGAAACATTAGAGTAATAGAGCTGGAGGAGACTTACAGAGGTCACTTAATCCATCTTACTGTCTCCAGGCAGCATGTACCCAATCTCTTCTCATTCAAAGGGTCCTTTGCCAAATACTAATAATGATAACTAAATCTGTGTTAAGTATTTACTATGTGCCAGAAAGGGGCAATAGTGATTCAGTGGTAGCATTCTCACCTTCCATGCTGGAGACCAGGTTCGATTCCCAGCAAATGTACCTCATGCACAGCCACTACCCATCTGTCAGTGGGGACTTGCATGTTGCTGTGATGCTTAACAGGTCTCAACAAAGCTTCCAGACTAAAATGGACCGGGAAGAAAGGCCAAAATTCAGCCAATGAAAATTCTGGATCACAATGGTCCGATCTGCAATCGATCATGGGAATGGCACAGGACCGCCAGCGTTGTGTCCCATTGTGTAAGGGGTCACCATGAGTTGGGGGCAACTAACAATAAATGTGTCAGAAACTGTACTAAGTTCCTGAAATATATTATTTTATTTCAAAACCTCATATGCCTGATGCCATTTTATTTTTATCTTAAAGATGAGAAAGCTGAAGTTAGGTTAAGTGACCTTCCTAGGTTCACTTAGCTAAGTTTAATTCAAATTCAGACTTGTCTCTCTTAGAAAATTTCATTAAACTGACAAAAATTGATTATTCTAAAGCACTCTGGACATGTTTATCTGAACTCAATTAATTTCGTCATGAGAGAATGCTCTTTTTATCTCAGTTAAGACACCACTTCTTCTGCGAAGTCCTACAAGATCCTACCACAAGGATATCGTCCCTCCCTCCAGTGCCCTCTCGTCGTGGAACCACACTGGGATGTAGTAGGGTGGTAGCATGGTATAGCTTTGGAATGAATATAAATTCTATATAAGGCTTTGAGCAAATTTGTTAACCTCCATAAATCTATTTACTCATTGGTAAAATGGGAATAACACCTTCCTTTTTAGTTGATGTAAGGATTAGGGAGTATGAAAATAAAGCATTTAGCAAGCAGCTCAATAAAGGAGCTCAAAAAACAAGAATTTCTGTTTGATGTTTGATTCTCTGTTGAACGTGAGTTACATAGTAATAGGAGCTGAGTTATTCTTATTCATATCCTCAGCATCAACAAGAGGACCCAGCATATATGAGTATATAAAGTTGAATTTTAGCCAGTTTATTTTCCATCCTAATGGAAGACAAGGTAGATGATAATAGCTAGCATAGACTGAGCACTAAATCTATGCCAGGGTATATTAAATACTTTTCTTGTGATAACTCATTTAACCTTCACAACAATTCTATAAGTACTATCATTATTTCCATTTTACAACTAAGGCAAAGTGAGGTAAGGTGTCTGAGATCACACTCTTAACCACTATTGTCTTAAGGTTGGTGAAACTCTGCATTTAATAACCCTTCACATTTTCAAAGAGGACCATTATTAATGTACTAAAGCACCTCCCATAATGTTTCCACAAGGTCCTATTGCTCACTATGAGCATTTTTTCCTTCCCTTTCAAAATCCCTTTGTTCCCCATATTCAGAATCTTTTACCAGATAACACCAGGATTTAAACACTGAAGGGAAAAATAACTTGATAGCTGTTAAATTTTATACTAGTAAGGGGGATAAATAAAATAAAGATACCATAAATGAGAATAGGCCTACACCCCAAATTCCTACTTGCCACATGAGGACTATAGCCTCTTGCGTGCAGGTACCACTGTGTCAAAGGGAACATACGTTCATTTTCACTGCCACATGTGCCAGTGCTCAGAGTACAGTGTGTGTAAACAGAAAAACAGACCATCTCTGCATAGACTTCTGCATATTTGAGGATGAACAGATGTGCAGGGGGAAAAAAACAAAACAGGAGACAAAGCATTTTCTCCACACCCAATCACAGGCTTTGTCAACTAGGTGGGTTTATGCCTTTTGATTTTCATCAACAAAAAAAAAGGGTTGCAATTACCGAGCATTTTCACAATTCTTCAATGTGCGGCTACAAAGAGCTGGCTCAACAAAGCCCCTTTTTATCACAAAAGATTGTTGCTCTTATTTCTGTTGTTGCTGCTCTTGCTGAAGATATTTTGTCAATATTTCCTCAGTCTCTGTGTTTTAGGTGGCTTGCAGGTTAGTGTGTATGGTCTGGCAGTAAGGTGAAAGAATGTGTGTGTGTGTGTGTGTGTGTGTGTTTGTGTGTGTGTGTGAGGGAAGTTCGAAGGTGAGGTATAGTCCTTTGATGCTAGTATATTAAAACCTTTTCTCAGAACAAATACTGCACTGCTGGTGAAGGGGGAAATAAGTCACCAACCATTACTCACTTGTGTTTGGGCTCCAGCCATTTGTGACCTGCCAAGTAATATGGTGTGGGCCCAGCAAGTCTGTGTCTTTAATGCACGTCAGTACCAGAGGCGGCATGAATGGAGATGTACGTTTCATCTAGAGTGTCTTCATGATATATTAGTGGAGAGGTGGAGGAAGGGGATGGGAGAACATGAAATCAATCAGGACTGTCCAAGGAGAAAAATCAGGCCACTCATCTTAGCTACACATTCTCCTCCTCTCAGTGCTAAGGATGATTACTACTCATTTTGCAAACAAACATCCATGGATTGAGGCAGAACCACTCTTCTTTTCTGGAATGACCAATTCCAGCCTTATGTGTTGCCTGCTCTTGTAAGTCATATTTGCACAACCTTAATCACAGGCCTACTGTGTAGCCTCTATTATTATTCTCTAAGAGAAAGGAGACCCTGGGTGGTGCAAACAGCTAAGTGCTTGATTACTAGCCAAAAGGTTGGCAGTTCGAACCTACCTGGAGGTGCCTTGGAAGACAGGCCTGGTGATTTGCTTTCAAAAAGGCAGCAGCCTTGAAAACCATACTGAGCAGTTCTACTCTGCTCACATGGGGTTGCCATGAGTCAGAATTGACTGGACGATAGCTAACAATAAGAGCAAGTAATATTTATAGTATGAATAAGCTGTTGTCTAGCCAACAGTTTCCAGTATGGTTTACCCTCCACAGGAAAAATTGTGTTAAATGTAATTCAACTTGGATTCTCTCTTGGTCAGTTTGTTGCCACCATGCTGTCATAATGAGAAGGGAAACTTTGGCTGTGGAGACAGATCTGCATTATTCAAAATTTGGCTCTGTAGAGACTCATGGGGTGCAGGCCTCTAATCGGCCTAGAACATGGAGCTCCTTTGAAAGTGAACCGATGCTCTTGGCTTCAAGGGATACATTCACAGAGTGTCAGAGTGAATTATTCTCCTTCTGACCTTTCTCTAGTCTTCCGCAGTGACTCAAGCCAGGGGAACTACATGGGCTGAATATCCTAGCCCCTATTAATGTTTTAAATTTCCTCTCTTAACAAAAGTGATAGATATGTTGCTAAATATTAAGTCTTTGGACCTAAATCACATCCAAGGAGACAGATCACTTGAAAAATAAGGTTCTTCAACAGTAACTTGGTATGGGACTAGAGGAAATCATTTCAATAGCTGAGATAAAAGAGCTTAATTATTTCACCTCAGGTTGGAAAATTAAGAAGTTACTGTTTATTAAAAATTGAGCATTTCTGATTATGACACATTGTTCTAACTAGCTTTGAGTGACCAAATATTTGTTCTATTAATAGATTGAGGCAAATGGGTAAAAACACTTGTTTGCCTCAATCTATTAATAGAACAAATATTTGTGTGTGTGTGTGTGTGTGAGTATCCTATGAACTCAATCAATGTTTATGGGATGGATGGATGACTCCTCATCATTGGGCAATTAACCCAAACTTCTGAAACAAAGCAACTCATCCAAAATCTTTGTAGAAAACCAGCTGCTAATTCTGCTGGAGCAGATTTTGCAGAACCCACACAACAAAGTATGAAAATCCACTAACTCAGATTGTGTTTCTAAGGACACTGCTCATTACGACTGTATAATAAATGGGAGTGCACAAGTCACCATTAACACTGAACAGATTGTTTGGGTAGCAAAGACAGCAGCTGTCACAGCTTGACAGCTTTCTTGTTAGTGAATCAGCTTTACTGACAGCCTATTTGATTGAAAACCACTGTTCACTGACAGTGTGTTATAGCTGATATACATATGTATCTCATGAAAAATGAGACAAATACTGAATACCTATGAAAGGTTGTGAAGCTACAGCTCTATGAACTACATTAAAAAAGAATGAAGTTCCTATAAAGCAGGCCTATCGGTGCATAAAAAACATTTTGCTTACAGAAGCACATACACCAACAAAGGTGCATGCAGAGCATAACCTGTGGAACAGTGGTAGAATTTCTGTGCATTCTTTATATTGGTCTTCCTGTCATGGGAGTTATATTTGCAACCAAATGAGGCCAATGTGAACATAGAGCCCTTGGGAGAGGCACGCTGATTCCACCTGTTAAATCTCAGGACTGTCATAGGATGAATATGGGGGGAAAAATCCACTTCTCAGTTTTGAACTTGGGGTAGAAGTACCATGAGCAGAGTGGAGATGACATCAGTAAGCAGAGCCAATCATGTATTATGCAGGCAGGTGTGGTGTATGCTACCTAGCAAAGACTTGATAACACACTTCAATGTTGAAAAAACTTCTGTTGCAGCACAGGGTCTCTGCCTGAGTAGAGACGTGAGTATAACAACAGTTCAGATATTCTGGGGTTACTTGAAAAGTGACAAGGATGACATCCCGCTGGAACAGGAAGCACCAGATTCTCTCACTTGGACTTCTCTGAGAAGTTCACTAATTTATGTTCCCTTTTAGAATGATCCATATGCTTGGGGCCTTAGGAAGTACGGTGAGTTAGTACATTTACCTGATGGCTCTGTCGAAGTTCCCATTTGTCATCATCACATAATTTGGCAGAGTTTCTGGCCTCTACACAAATGAGAGACAGGATCAGAATAACCAAAATGCCTGCAGGTCAGAGGAGCAGTGAGCTACACTCAGACATGGACTGGGGTAGACTAGCAGAGTCAAGGCTCTCACTACTGGCAAACTCAACCCTTCTTGGTGCAGGTGCTGCTAATGATGAATGGCAACATGGTCAGGAGCATAAGAGTGTTTGGACTGACGATGAAATGTTAGAACCACAAAATACAGATAAATTATAAAGCTGATCATGTTAAAAAAAAAAAAAAAAGAGGCACAAGTGAAGTATAACTCAGTGAACATAAAGAAAGAAAAGAGCCCTGGTTGTGCAGTGGTTAAGAGCTTGGCTGCTTACCAAAAGGTTAGCAGTTTGAATCCAACAGCTGCTCCTTGGAAACCCTGAGGGGCAGTTCTACTCTGTCCTATAGGGTTGCTATGAATTGGAATTGACTAGATGGCAATGGTTTTTTTTTTGTTTTTTTTGTTTTTTTTTTGGAAAGGGAGAGAGGAAGAGAGAGAGAGAAAATAGGAGAGAGGGAGAAAGAGAGAGAGAAAGATTGAAAGAGACTAGCTTTGTATAAATGAAATATTTTGTAATTGGTGATGAGGTCACAAATCAATCAGTGTTTTTGCTGTGTTCTTTAATTTGCTCATTCGTTCATTCACTACAGCAAATAAAGCATACTGTTCTTGTTTTCAGTATTTACTATGCAGTAGGAGTAACTGAGGAGCCCTAGTGGTGAAGTGGTTAAGAGCTTGGCTGCTAATCAAAACACTGGCAGTTCGAATTCACCAGCCACCCCTTGGAAACCCTACGGAGTAGTTCTACTCTGTCCTATATGGTTGCTATGAGTAGGAATTGACTCCACGGCAACGGGTTTTTTGGTTAGGAGTTCCTGAGTGGTGCAAACAGTTAACACTCTTGGCTGCTAACTAAAAGGTTGGAGGTTTGAGTCCCGCCAGAGGCACCTTAGAAGAAAGACCTGGTGATCTACTTTGGAAAAATCAGCCACTGAAAACCATATGGAACACAGTTCTACTCTGACACACATGGGGTTGCCATGAGTTGGAATCATCTTGACAGCAACTAGTTTTAAATACATTCAGGAGAGAAGAAGGAAAGTTCAAAATAAAGAAGGAGAATGAAAGAGAACTGAAAAAGGAGTAAAACCGTGTTACTGACCCCTTCTATTGGACAGAATTAATATTCTGTTTCGGGAAACCAGGTGTCATGGTTTGAATTATGTCCCCCAAAAAATGTATGCATCAATTT
Organism: Dugong dugon; assembly: GCA_030035585.1. Classification (NCBI taxonomy): domain Eukaryota; kingdom Metazoa; phylum Chordata; class Mammalia; order Sirenia; family Dugongidae; genus Dugong; species Dugong dugon. Next base: position 101,394,151 of record CM057462.1, read on the forward strand.
GGCTGGACCACGATTCCCAGAATTGTGTGGCTATCCTCCATTTTGTGATTGTAATTTTATGTTAAAGAGGATTAGTGTGGGATTGTAAAACCACTCTTACCCAGGTCATATCCCTGATCCAAAGTAAAGGGAGTTTCCCTGGGGTGTGGCCTGCACCACCTTTTATCTCTCAAGAGATCAAAAGAAAAAGTCGCAAGCAGAGAGTGGAGGACCTCATACCACCAAGAAAGGAGCACCGGGAGCAGAGCGCGTCCTTTGGAACCGAGGCTCCTGTGCTGAGAAGCTCCTAGTCTTGGGGGACGCTGATGATGACCAGGCCCTTCCTCCAGAGATGACAGAGAGAGAAAGCCTTTCCCCTAGAGCTGATGCCCTGAATTTGGACTTCTAGCCTACTAGACATGAGAAAATAAATTTCCCTTTGTGAAAGCCATCCACTTGTGGTATTTCTGTTAGAGCAGCACAAGATGACTAAGACACCAGGTCAGCCTGATGAAGTAGACAGCCTCTTCTTTAGCGTGATATAAGTTGACGTGAAACCACATGTGCCCTTGCCTTTCCCTAACCTTACGTAAAGTTTCATGAATTCTTACTATGATGCTAGACTTATTAACAAGTCTACGTAACGTGGTTGCCAAAATATATTAATGCAACTAATTTGGGCAGGAGAGACCTTACTTTTCAGGCAACATGTCTGTTGAGTGATGATGGTGGTGTTGGTCATCAAGTGATTGTGAGAGTATCTTAGACCAGAGAAATGAAGACCGTTGGGAAATTGGTAGTTAAATTTGGAAATGCATTGCAAAGTTGGACAATAAAGATTGCATTAGGTACACATTTCATTAACTTTTCAATTATACTGGGCTAAATATGTATGAAAAATAAGACCATATTAACCTGTCTTTCTAAATTTCTAAGACCGACTCTTAGCAGCATGGAGAGAAAAGAGAACCAGCCTTTACGAAAGACAGGAGGATATCGTTATATTCTTATAAATGTCATTATTCCAATCATGCCCACACACAAATTTATATGCATTTGAGCGGTTGTTGCAATTTGTAAACTCCAATTTCTTCACATTCTGGCTCAGAAATATTCTAATTTTCCTAAATCCAATAATACCTGAGAAACCACCTAGCCCCATTTGGTGATGAATAAAATGCCTTCAGTACTGGTATTTGATATGATTTGGAATCTTAAAGAGTTAATGGAAGTCACTATTTAACTTTCTTCATGGATTTTGCAAACACTAAACCAACTTTAACAATAAACAATTGACAGTAGTTTTTATGACTTATAGAAAGTATGTGTCCTGTGGAAAAACATTAAACTGCTGCGGACATGCAAAGTAATGGAACATTCTTTTCTTGCCCAGTTTAGATCTTCTTCCATATGACAGAGATTTTATCTGTCCTAGGAAGCTCCCCTTTTCACTGGCCCTTTTTACTGCATCTTCTATTATTTGTTCATTCCTGTCTAATCGGTCTCACCTTATGGCCTTGGCACTAGTTTTTCCTTCTCTCTGGAATCGTCTTGCCTCGCTGGCCCTAGCTTGCCACCTGACCAACTGCCTCTCTTCCTTCAAGTCTTTGTTCAGATATGACCTTCTCAGTGAGGCATACCCCAAAAAACAAACCAAAGTTTAAAACCCCAAATTTACCTTCTTTACTTTTCCTTTCTTCTACATTTCTTATCACTTTCTAACTTACAATTAATTTTTTAAAAAATTCCAAGTGTTTCTCTCTTCTCCTGCTAGATTGTAAGCTCTGTGAGACCATGGTCTATTTTATTCATTAATGTATACCAAGACTCTAAAACAGTGTCTGGTATGTAATGAGTACTCAATAAATAACTGAATAAATACAATAGGTGTGAGATGTTGGATAAAGTACTTGTGAGATGTGGAACCCCCTTTGCAGTAAGAGCCAGGGAACAGGATGAGTAGGGACTGACCAGACCAAAAGGGACCACTTGGGGGCCGACTTCAGGAGGCATAGTGTAACCTCAATAAGGCCTCATACATAAGAATGACATCTCAAGCATGAGCACAAGATGAGGCCAATAAAAAGTTCAGAAGATGTGGGTCCCATGGAGCTTCCTGAATGATGAAAGACAAGGAACACAAGCATGTTGCCTTGGGATATGGAAGCTTTGTGCTGAAACTCCTCCCAGATCTCATCCTTTTGGTGTTTGGATGCTTTCTCTGCTGACTTAAAGATAGTCCCTTTCCCAGGAGCTGGTGAGCTGTTGTAATAAATTACCAGACCTAAGAGAGTAGTGGGGCCAGCTGGTCTGAAGTTGGGGGGAGTCATGTGGACTCCCTAGTTTGCGGTTGGTACTCACTAAACTATCCCTAGGAGAGAGAAAGGGCTGTGTGGAGCAGCTGAGGTCTGGACTGATCAGGGAAAAGAAACTGGGAGGTCTTTAGACTGGTTTGACATCAAACTGGTATAAGTAGAAGTCCCTCGTTAGAGGCCCCCGACTTTACAAATCAGTATCAGTAGAAGTGGTATCCAACACAATGTCTCCTGACTGAGGGAAGCATGGGGTTTTGGAGGAGAAACTACAAATGGGTGAAGGATTATTGTTACTTTCATTATGTTATTTGTAAGTAATGATGTCACCTGTAAGTAATAAATGGTTTTCACTTTTCCAACACTATGTAAGTATCTAGTGTGTGTGACTCAATCAGATTGGATGAACGTAGCGCCTCTAGAGGGATTGCTGCTACTGGTTTGGGTCCTCATTCTAGTAGTCTTGTAACTGCTTGAGATCCAGGGACCACCTCTGAGACATCCTGCATGTGCTGTGGAGTACTTAAAATACATGCCTCAGTTTCTATAACTCTAAAATGGAAATAGAGGGCAGTGGTGGTTCAGTGGTAGAAATCTCACCTTCCACGCACGAGACCTGGGTTCAATTCTCAGTCAGTGCACCTCATGTGCAGCCACTACCCATCTGTCTGTGGAGACTTTAGTATTTCTATGATGATAAACGAGTTTCAGTGGAGCTTCCAGACTAAGATGATCTAGAAAAAAAGGCCTGGCAATCTACTTTCGAAAATCAAACGATGAAACCCTACAGATCACAACAATTTGATTTGCAGCCAATCATGTGGATGGCACAGGACCAGGCAGTGTTGTGTGCTGTTATGCATGTGGTCACCATGTGTTGGGGCTGACTGAATGGCAGCTAGCAACAACAAAATAGAAATAATACCTGCTGTGGTGAAGATTAAGGGGGATAGGTATCAAAGTGCTTAACACTGAGACTGTCACAATATCGATAAAGGTTAACCACTATTATTATTAACATTGGAAGTATCTTCACTGGAACCAGAGTCTCCTGTGTTATTTTCAATACCCAAGGGTTTATTCTGATAAATTCCCCAGACTAGTATCTGTTCATATACTGTAAGTGAAAGATTCTGAAGTCTGCTAGAAAGAATTATTTTTTTTTCCATCACACTTTTTTCCTAGTTAGTCATTTTCCTACTGGCTGTTCTCAAACCATTTACACATTTATACAGCTCTACATCTTATGCAATTTTGCTGCTTTGACAATCTAAATTAAGATGTCCTCTTATGCACTCATGCACTACACCCCTCAAACCCAAATTAAGAACCAACCTAGGTTTGCATCATGCCTTTCAATTTTGCTTTTATCAATTCTTTCTGAAGTCTTAGATTATGTTCTAGTTTGTAGTTATTTTTAGAAGAATCCCATATTTTGTGACTTCTGAAAACTGTAAGCACTTTCAGAGTACTCTGCACATTGTAGGCATGAAATACATATTTGTTGAATGTTAAGTAAATACAAGTTTACGAATATTTTGAACACAACAATTTGAAATACTGAATAATTAGGGCAGCAGTGTCCTCTCAAAAAGTTTAATCCTTGAATCAAGAAAGAAATATGAGCACTAAATATTAAGTTATTTGTAATACAGTAGCTTTCACTTAGTCTTTGGAATATAATGTACTCCTAAATTAGTTTTTTTTTTTTTTCTCATCTCCACAGCAGCAAACAATAGTGATCTCTCGATAGTTATTTTTAAAATGAAGTAAAAAATAAGTGAAATAAATCATTACCTGAAGACTACTTCTGTTTTTAAAATATTCAGTAGAACCATTTTTGAAGCTCATGGTAAGATTTAATTTCTTTTAGAGGAAATGACTAAGACTGAGTTTTCTGGACTTTTGAAGAATATACCGGAAGTAAGAGGCCAACATTTATCTTCACATTGTCTCTAGTTCTTTGACAGATTAGGTAGAGTAGAAGAAAAATGGATATTAAATTTCAATCAGGGTTAATCAGATGACACGTATTGGGCATAGAGAAGTTGAGTAATGATTGGGAAGTTACATATTTAATCACTGGTTAGCCAGTTTGCACAGCATAGGTCATGAACTCCAGGCAGGTATTTTGGGATTATAACATTTTTAGGGAAGAAAAATTACTTCTCAGAATATTATCCTTTTCTTCTATTGCCACTCCTACCTCAGATAAGGGGAAACACACTGGTACTTTGCCTAGGAATGTGAAAGTACCATTACAATATTTTGGTCTTTCTAGACTGTGATGGATTTTATTTTTTTTTTTGCTATTTCCAACAGAGTTCGTGCGTGTGAGTGCATGTGTGTGTGTGTGTGTTTGTCTATAGAACTGATGTAAAGTATGAGGAAAGGAAACAATCTTTTAGGTAGTATTTGATTTTCTTTTGTGCAGTCTCCCAAGGGATAGTGGATCTGCATTGTTAGGTAACCCTGGACTGGCCAATACCACTTCTGGAAAAGGAACATAATTTTGGAATTTATAACAGGCTCCGTAATGTACTTGACCTGAACCCTCATTATTTAGGAAAATATGCCAGAAATATCCAGAAAATATATTTTTTTTTCTTGAAAACTATAGAATATGCCAATTAAGAGAAAGAGTAATCTTAAGTCCAAAAACCCATTGCCGTTGCCAACGAGTCGATTCTGACTCATAGTGACCCTACAGGACAGAGTAGAACTGCCTCATAGGGTTTCCAAGGAGTGGCTGGTAGATTCGAACTGCTGACCTTTTGGTTAGCAGTGGAGTTCTTTTTTGTTGTTGTTGTTGTAGTACTTTAAGTGAAAGTTTACAATTCATGTTAGTCTCTCATACAAAAATTTATACATACATTGTTATGTGACCTTAATCGCTCCCCTATACTGTGACAGTACATTGTTCCTTTCCACCCCTGATTTCCCGTGTCCATTCAACCAGCTCCTGACCCTTTCTGCCTTCTCACCTCACCTCTGGACAGGAGCTGCCCACTTACTCTCATGTATATACTTGAGCTAAGAAACACACCCTTCACGAGTAACATTTTATGTCCCATAGTCCAGTCTGATCTTTGACTGAAGAGTTGGCCTCTAGAATGGTTTTAGTGCTGGGTTGACAGAGAGTCTGGGGGCCTTGCTCTTTGGGGTTCCTCCAGTCTCAGTCAGACCATTAAGTCTGATCTTTTCACTAGAATTTGAGTTCTGCACCCCACTTTTCTCTTGCTCCAACAGGGACTCTCTGTTGTGTTCCCTGTCAGGGTGGTCATTGGTGGTAGCCGGGCACCATCTAGTTCTTCTGGTCTCAGGCTGATTCAGTCTCCAGTTTAAATGGCCTTTTCTGTCTCTTAGGCTAATGCTTTCCTTGTGATTTAGGTGTTCTTCATTCTCCTTTACTCCAGGTGGGTTGGGAACAATTGATGCATCTTAAATGGTCTTAGCTTTTAAGACCCCAGATGCCACTTACCAAAGTAGGATGCAGAACATTTTCTTAATAAACTGTGTTATGCCAATTCACTTAGATGGCCCCTGAAACCATGGTTCCCAGACCTAGCAGCGGAGTTCTTAGCCACTGCACCACCAGGGCTCTAATCTCAGGTCAGACCTTATAAAACATTGGTTCATCATGGCTCTCCTAAATTAGAATGTGTATCAGAGAGCAAGGCTATCTGTTCACGGTATGAGAGTAGATCTATAACTATGGAGCACTACACACTTGGAAAAAAATGACTTATCTCTTCATGTTTCAAACTGTAGATATTATTTCAAAGTAAGTCATAATTGAGTCTGTTTATCCTTGATGAGGGATAACATCTAAGTCTCAGAGAAAAAACTGATCTGTTGTGATGCTGCCTTATTTAGATGGTTCTTCAAGGACTTTCCAACAGAAATATTGAAAGATTTGTGAATGACACCAACAGTGAACAGCTTCTAGACTATTGAATTAATGGTCCTAACTAAAGATATTGTCCCTCCATATATTAGTATTTCTACTACTAATTATTATTAATAGTACTGACTATGCATAATTACATTAAGGAACTAGTTAGCACCTTAAGGAAAATAATCTTCATATTTAGAATGTATTGGCTTTAGCCATGTTATATTACCTTTATTTAAAAATATAAGCCAATGGAATAGCTTTTTTATGCAACAAAAGCAAAACTAACAGAATTCTCTATATAGGATCAAATGTGTTCAGAACTCTTCTGATTCAATCTCATTCACTCTTCATATGCTATATCCAGTTCTGAGTCTAAGCCACATGAAAGTTTCTTTTCCTACTATTTTTAGTCTTTAGGAATTAACTGGGTCCCATGATATATTTGGTAGGGTTTCAAAATACTTGCATGCAGTAAACATTCCTTTCCGTCCCAGGAGTCCATTAACTTAGCCTTATAAACAACTGTCACAAATTTGATCAGTCAAAATTCTAACAGACCCACAGAATTTGCATTGGCCTCATTTCTGGTGAGGAAGTAGGGTCTTTCTAACCATTCTTACTCATATCATTACTGGTGAAGAAATGGTCATTTACTTGTAATAAACACTTGAGGCCACACATGAGCACTTTGGTTTGGTGCAAGTAGATGAATCACCTATAAGCCATTTTCCTTTTTCATCCCCCTCCCTGTCACTAAGCTCCAGTACACATTCAATGATTCATGTGTGAGCTTTTATTCATTGTTATTTTTCCAGTGGTAGTGATAGATTTATACTGAGTCTTCTACACTTTCTCATTCATTCACCTTTATAGCTAATGTCACTATTTGCAGCTAGGAGTGACACAGAATCAAAGAACAGGAATTGAACATATGCCCTTGGCCTTATTAGCACCATACACTGAACTGTGGCAGTAACTTCATAACTATGAAAGTCAGACAACTTGGCTTATGAGAGTGTTTACACTATGAATGCAGCCATGCTACTAATATATTTCCATACAAATCAAATTGCTAAGCCATGACTACTTCAAAGATTATCTACAAAGCATAGACAGTAAGAAAAGAAAATGAAAAAAATATGGGAAAAAGCAATGGCGTACTTCTTCAATTTTAATGAAAAATAATATTTAATACCCTACTAGGTTTTCTTGAGCCAGAAAAATATGTAGTCAACTGGCACTGTCCTCATTCACAGCTGTTTGCAACTTTCTTAAAGGAATGCTTTCGGGGGCTAAAATATCTTATAAATCATCTTGGCCAAGAAACAATTTTGTTCAGAAAACTCAATTTAAAACAAAAATCAGAACAGTTTCCGAATTACCTGACCACAGGGAAGAGCAAGATTTCAGCCATCTGAAGCTGCATATATACGCATATGCAGGGAAATACAAAGTGTTTGTTGTTGTTAATTTGTTTGGTTTTGTTTAAGGTTAGCATGCCCAGTGTGAGCTATACACAGGTGTAGATCCAATATTTGATAAAAGCAAAGAATGTCCATGTTTATTTGGTCCTCTTCCCTCATGTTTAAGATGAGAAAACTGAGTTTCAGAGAAGTTAAATGACTCATTCAAAGGACAAACAACATAGAAACCCTCTTTGCTTGAAGACATTTTAGTCTTATAAAATTGTGCAGAGAACAATCACCTGAGAATTAGGACGCCTGGATTCTATTTCTGGTTCTTCTAACAGGATGAGAGGCTAGGCAAAGCACTTAACTGCTCAGTTTCTTCATGTGGAAACTGAGTGGTTGAGCAAGAGCATCTCCAGGGGTCCCTTCCAACCCTGCAGTGCCATGATTCAATCACAAAAATTGTTCTGTTGTTTCTTGTTCCTTTAGTTTGTTTTTCAGTGAGCCTCTAATGGTGCCCAGCCACATCCCTTTCCACTGCTTACCCTCAGGACTGGATTAGAGGCTTTTACTTGTCTTTCCCTGATTTCTTCATTATGTATCTCTGCCATGTTCCATTTTCATTGCTGTTTTTCTTAAATAACACCCAGATCTTCTTTTCACTTCTCCAATTCATCTTTTTCCATTCAGTTCCACACCTCAACTTGATTTTCCAATGACTCTTTCCAGACTCTAGCTAAACAAGTTCCCTGATCTCTCAGCTCAAACCGATCATTCCTTCCCCTGTCTACAGTTTCTTAATTTTGCTCCTTTCTGTAGTTACTTATGGGTATATAGAAATTTCCAAGAAGCGTGTGAAAAGTGTCCACTTTCACTTTCAATGAAAGAAATAAAAATTAAGATATGCTCCTATCTGTCACCTATCAAATACAAAGTATTCCAAACCAAACCCGTAGCCATCAAGTTGATTCTGACTCATAGCGACCCTATAGGACAGAGTAGAACTGCCCCATATGGTTTCCAAGGAGCAGCTGGTGGATTCGAACCACTGACCTTTTGGTTAGGAGCCAAGCTCTCAACCACTGCACCACCAGGGCTCCATAAAAGTGTTAGGAAATGATAATATCCATTGTTGGTTGTGTGTTCAGAAAAAGAAAAAGAAAAAGAAAATCACTTTCACATGCTGAGAGTATAATTATAAATTGGTACAGACTTTCAGAAAGACAATTGGGCCACACATATCAGAAGGCTTAAAATGCTTATCTGATGAACCCAGAATTCCCATTCAAACAATTTACCATGAGACCATAAACAGAGATATACAAAAAGAGCAATGCACAGGGATTATAATCATAGTCTTACATAATGACATTGGAAACAACCTATCAAACAAAAAATAATATTTTAAATTGTGGTATGCTTATATAAGATGTGGTGCCCTGGTGGCACAGTGATTTAAGAGTGCGGGTGCTAACCAAGAGGTTGGCAGTTTGAATCTACCAGCTGCTCCTTGGAAACGCCATGAGGCAGTTCTACTCTGTCCTATAGGGTCGCTATGAGTAGGAATTGACTTGATGGCTATGATTTTTTTTTTTTAATAAGATACCATTCAGCCATTACAAAGTATGTTCACAAAAATTGCTTAATTATCTAGGAATAGGATAAAATATATTAAAACGGGGAGGATGCAAAACTACGCATAAAACGTTTAGAAACATAAAATCCAAAACGTTAAAAGTGATTGTTTCTGGATGAATATTATTTTTCTCTTTATTTTCTGCTTTCTGTGGTGAACTGGTAATAATAAACCAGACTATAAATGTAGTGAAAGTTTATGGCTTCCCTGGCAGGGTTTCCTAAATCTAGTCAGTCTAGTCCAGTTTGAACACTGAGATGAATGTTAGTTGAAACTCTGGAGTCCATGGCTCCACTCTTATTGTCTCCAATATGTGAGCTGAAGACAAGTTTGACATCTTCTTTGATCCTCAGTCTCCACAAGTGTAGATTGATGGGATTGGGAAAGGATGATCTCTTTTACATTCCTAGTATTTTTTTAAGTTTCTATTAAAAAACCAATTTATTAAAAAAGAAAAACAAGGAGTGTTAAATTCTCTTGTATATGAAACACAAAACAAAACTATGTTAAACCAAAAGTATACAAGGAGGGATTGGTGATAATAGAGAATATTTTATTCCTCAATCAATCACTTCAGATTTTTAAGCATCTCCAAATAAAAATAAATGAACACATGCATTGTGGAAAAGCCCGCATATTTGTGCCCTAATTGGTGGAAAGTTCTCAACTATTGAATCAGCCCATATGGAAATGTCATGAAGTTAAACAAAAATTTCATTGACCCCTGAATAACAGGAGCCATGATTGCCAGTTGCTTTCTGGTTTGAACTGGAAGTTAGAGCTTACACTATTTATGGTGTAATGACTCCATACAGATGGGGAAATCAGATAAAGTGGAATCAGAACTTTGGGTTCTAATTAGATCCAGCTGTTCCACAGAAGCGGCATCTTTATCCCTAGGCCTTTAAACTAGTAAGCACAAGTTTCACGTTGTAAAAAGCACTTGGAACTTATGAAGCTATAAATGCAGAAATAACAGATTTTAACACTGAATCTTGGTGTCTGTCTTACTGTACACTAATTCTGTTTTTTAATTGCTATTATTGAAAAAAGGTCATACAAGCACTCTCACCTCTGCTTGCTTATGAGAGGACTTGTTTCCTTTCTGGCCTTGTCTATCAATAAATATTTGTTTTTAAGTAGTGTTTTTCTAAAATTTTGAATAAAATGAACATAGTATCATCACTATGTGCATTAAAACAAATTGTTTAAGTTTTGGTGTAAAAAGAGAAAAAATGTAAATATCAGCTAGATGAAGATCTCATTTTGCTTTCTAATGATTTTGAGGCAACAGCTTTTTAATATCTTTATACAGAGGAGTAGAATGACAAATAACAAAGAACTTTATGGTTTTCTCTGTGGTTAATATTCATATTTCTCTGATAATATTTTCTTCCCCCAATCTTGAAAATACTTTGCCAAAAGGAAAGCAAACAAACGCCCATAACTATGTGACAAAGACCTTTATTTGTTTTCTTTCCTGATGTATGTCATCCCCTAAAATAGTTTCTGGAACATAGTCGGCTCTCAAAAATATATATATTTTTTTGAGTGAATGAGAGAATGAAATTTAAAGGGTATAATTTTTTTTTAAATTAGCAAATGAAATGTAAGATATAAAAATATTGCAGCATCAAAGAGCAAAAATTGACCTACATTTGGGGGATTAAGCCTCCGCTAAGCTCCACTTGCTTTTAGACTTTATGGCAGAGCTGGAATAACACTGAACGTTAGAGAAAAAAAATGATTTGGATTCAGTCTCTAGATCAGCATGTTACTTGCATGACTTTAGAAAAGTCATTACATCTTTTAAATCCAGGTTGCTTCTATACAAAGTATGTATGTCCAGCACACAGGGTTGTAATGAGGTATACTGTATTTTTTTGCAAATAAGGCATGCCTTCTACATTTTTTTGCCATCTGCTCCCTCCCTCTGCGAGGTATTTTCCTAAGCATGCTAAGCTACTTTTTTAAGCAACATGTAAAAAAAATTAGTATAGGGGCGATTATGAAAATACCTCGCAGGGGGAGGGGGAGGGAGAGGTGGCAACGAACGTAGGTGTGTGTTATTTGCCTAAAAATACAGTAAATAAGAAATGCATAGACAACATATAAACAGTATCAAATGACATTTCTGCTCACCGTGCATGTCTATCAAAGCCCTGCCTCTCTTCTTTTGCTCTCATCCTTTTTTTACTTCTTTAATGTCTTTTGGCTCTTTCCATTGAAATCCCATTCATCTTACCCAGACTGCTCAAATGTCATTTCTCTATAAATCCTCTTCTATCTCCCAATCAGATGTGATTCCTGTATCTTTAACATGGCATTTATTACATTCTATCCTGTTTACTTTGAACTCATTTACAAATGAATATATCCTACATATTACTCTATTTAAAAATAATAACAATAACAGCAACAGCAGCAACAGCTAACATTAACTGAACATGTATTAGATGTCAAATACTGTGCTAAGTGTATTTAATCCTCACAGATTAATCGGATTTAGCAAGTGGTCATTGGAGTCAGAACTACTTTAGTTTACATAGGTGTTCTATTGTTACCTGGGAAATAAGAACAAGTGCCTTAAATTCTCTTAATATTCCTTTTTTTTCTATGTAAAATTGGAACAAGAATGGTATCTATCTCATAGGGTTTCCCTAGGGATTAAATTATATAATTCATATTAAAGTCTCAACATAGTACATAATAAGTAGTAAGAAGGTCCCTGGATGACCCAGATGGTTTGCACTTGACCCTTAACCTAAAAATATTAGCAGTTTGACCCCACCCAGTGGCATCATAGAAGGCCTGGTGGTCTGCTTCCTTAAAAATTGCAGCCAAGAAAGCCCTATGGGCAAGCTTTATTCTGTAACACATGGGACTACCATGAGTCGGAATTGACAGAACAGTAGCTTTTATTATTATTATTATTACTTTTGTTCCAACAGTTTAAGTTTACTTAAGTTTAAGTTACTCAACTAGTAAATAATTTCCTATAAATTCCTTGCATGTACCTATTGCATTTTAGGAATTATGTTAAATTCGTTATACAAGTTGTCTTGCTTAGAATGCATGATAATTTTATGAGTGAGGATTTATCTGTATTTTACAAATGGGGGAAGAAGGGCTCCGTAAGGTAAGTAACATACCTATGATCATACTACCCCCTAAATGACAGTTAAGATTAAAACGCTGATATCCCTAATTCCAGTTCCAAAAGCTGCATTCTCCCACTGCATTCTCCCAACACACAGCACAGTGTCTTATTCTTATCAAGTGCTCAAGGAATACTTCTTGAAAAAACTTTCTTCTCACACGTATAAAATGTGTCATTATTTGCACCGTGCCATAATATTAACCTTTATCATTATATATACAATCAATTTGACAATCTTTGTTGGATAAAACATTGTTTGATCATTTATTTTATTTATGATTATTCATATAATCTGAAACAGACTATTTCCTGCTCAATTCCTCTCTTTTCCTCATTTTCTAAACCAGAAGTCAGCAAACTATGGCGTGCTCGTCAAATCCAGCCATTTTACTAGGTTTGTAAGTAAAGTTTCATTGAAACACAGTGCAACCATTTGTTTACATATTGTCTATGGCTGTATACATATTGCAACGGCAGAGTTGAGTAGTTGCAACAGAGACCATAGGGCCCATAAAAAAAAAAAAAAAAAGAAAGAAAAGAAAACCCAAAATGGTTGCCTTCAAGTTGATTCCAGCCCATAGCAAACCTATAGGACAGAGTAGACCTACCCCATTGGGTTTCCAAGGAGTGGCTGGTGGATTCAAACTGTTGGTCTTTTGGTTAGCAGCTGAGCTCTTAACCACTGTGCCACCAGGGCTCCATAGGGCCCATAAAGTCTAAAATATTTACTATTTAGCCCTTCAAAGAAAAAGTCTGCAGACTCCTGTTCTAAATCATTGTGGGTTCTACTTTATGATCTTATTTTTGGTAAATTATCTCAGTCTCTTTGAACTCAACATTTCAAACCTTCTTAATGAAGCAGGAGTTCATTTATCTACTAACTCTCTAATCAAAGTAGATTTAGTGACACCATATCTTGGAATTTAAGGCTTTGCCTTAGATACTTCAGATGCAAAGTATACCAACTATCAATGATTAATAATATTCTGCTTTCCTCAGTTATTCTGCATTTCATGTCTCAAATTTCTTTCAGGTTCATAATTAACTATAATCTTAATTAAGGACTAAAAGAAGAGAGACGATGATGACTATTTGTAAAAGCTGACAATGATTCTGTAACTTTTACTCTACAGTCTTAGATTTAACTAAAATATTCTTTGCAGTATTCAGGGAGACGTATTATATACATATACTCAGTAAACATGAAGTAACTTTAAGATATTTCAGAATAGCCTAATATTCATGCACATCAAATTTTATTTCCTGAGAATAAAAAAAATTACATTAACTTAAAATTTTTTCCATTTCAGAAATACCTTTCTAAGTAAATGTATTAAATAGGAACTCTTTCCTATCTCATTCTTCCTTTATTTTGCTCGCTGATTTTCATCATAATAGATTGAGGCCTTTTATTTTTCATTTATTGTATTATTCACCAATTGACTGTTCAGCCTTATCCAATTGTTAGTCACTATAGTCCTAAGTTATCTGTATTTGTGAAATAAGTAATATTCATAAAAGTATACATTTACCACTGAAAAGACAATGTCCTTGTTTGTCAAGCAAGTTGCTATTACTACCACAACCACCACAGTTGCCACCGGCATGACCTGTGCTAAGGCTGTATATGTTATTTTCTTATCATGACCATTTCAAGGTAGATATTAATTTTTCATTTGAGAGATGGTAAAACTGCAGCTTACAGTTAAAAAGTGTCAAAGCCACTTTCAAAACCCATGGCTGTCAGGCTCCAAAGGTCTTTCTACTACATGAAACTTCAGCTAACCCTCTTTTTGATTAGAAAACAACCATTGTATAAATATGGTTGTGACGTCATTTACAGTTGACTCCATTCTTTTGTGTATTATAGAGTTTGTTCAAAGTGCATATTCTGTACCATAACACATTCAGTTGGGTGTGAAAAAGTATTACCAGCTATGAGATAGGATTCAAGATTTATTGTAGGTTAATATCAAATAAGTCAAGTGATAGATAATTTCTGAACTCATTCTGACAGAAATGACAAGTGATACTTTTAACACAAGTGGATACATTGTAAGTATAAATAAAGTTTTGACATTAGGGGTCCTGGTTTTCAATGAATACATAAATTTGGGAGGGAACTGTCTAACACATGAGTTCAATGATGGAATACTAAGTATTTCCCCACTGGGGGAAAAAATCACCTAGATGAGTAGCGGGTTCAGTGTTGAAGCTGCAGTAAAATCTCCCACAATAGCCAATCTATATGCGTTTGAATTTTGCTTGTTTGTTAATTTAATTTTTTCTTTCTTTGGTTATATCCAATTGAAATTAAAACCACACGCTTTTATTTCCATTCAAAGGGGAATTTATTAAATAGGTGTGCTTTTATTCATTCACTCAAGAAATACTATGTATCTTCATTTTGGCAGAGTTCCAAACTAATGATTGAGGTGAAAAGTTTAAAAGAAATTATAGTGGTGTTTAGAAGCATTAAAGAGCTTACACAGAAGTTGAGCTATCTGAAGCAAAGAAAATGATAGAATATATGGGAAGACGCACTTTAATGTCCTATGCATGTATTGATGTATCAGAAGCAGAGAAGTGATCAGAGAAAACACATTAAACAGGCACGGGTGCTATGAAAATGATACAATCAATAGTTTACAACCTTTAGATAGACATAGAAAGAATAGAATCCCTGACTGGAAATTGTATATCCACATTTACATGCAAATATTTGCATCTAAATTTAGGCGATTTGTGGATTTCTTTTTCCCCACAGTGAATGCTTCTTCAATATTGGAATTCCCCAGCATTAGTATATGCAAATATATTTTACAAGTTTTTGCAAAGGTAACTGGCAGAATAGCTGTACCACAATGCAGGTCTGCACCCTCAGAGAATGGGAGTATCTACTGAAATACAGATTTCTGCTTTCTCGGGGGCTTCGAAGTCCACAATTAGCTGATTGAAATTCCTCTCCTCCACTGGCCTTGGAGTAGGATAAGCCTTTGTAGTTATGAGCCAGAGCATGGACTTCTGAAAACCCACTTCCCGCCATCATCCTGTCTTTTCCGCCCATCCTCTGCTACTTCAGAGTTTGATAAAATAGGCTGGTAATACCCATATTTATTTTCTGCTTGCCAGGCACCATCTTAGTTACTTGTGGGGTAGAAAGGTAAACAAGATAGACCTGTCTTTGTTATCATGGAGTTTACTTTCCACAGATGTAGAAAGACACTGAGCAAATTATTACACAAATGATTAGAGTTGTGAGAGGTACTACTGTATTTTTATGCATATAACGTGCACCTTCTAAGTTTGTATGCCATCTGCTCCCTCCCCCTCTTGAGGAATTTCTGTAAGTGCCGGTATGCCAATTTTTTTTACATGATGTTGTAAAAAATTAGCATAGCATGCTTTTGAGTGGCAGGGGAGCAGTTGGCAAACAAACTTAGAAGGTGCCTGTTATCTGCATAAAAATATGGTAGAAAGAAAAAGTAAAAACTGCCATAATGGCCTATTATAGGGTATTGTGAATTAATTCTTAGGCCAAGGTCCTCTGAGTGGCAACCCTAGTCACCTCACTTAGTAACATTAAGTACCATTAGGCACAGTAACATTATTATACGTGTTCGAGGTTCTATTGTATTTTGAATTCTGTGTTAGGAGCACTCTATATTTTATTTATCCCTAGACATAATGCTCTGAGTCGGAATCGACTCGACAGCAATGGGAGACAAAACTGCAAGGTATTTCCCCCAATTTACAATGGAAGAAATGAAGCTTGTCCAACGTTAGACTATTCAAGTATTAGAACTGAGCTCCAACTTGGGCCTGATTGACTCCAAAATCAATGTTCCTCCTAATCGGGTACATTGCCTCTTTTAAACATCTACTGCAAAAAAACAAGCAAACAAACAAAAATGTCGCCATCCAGTCGATTCCGACTCATAGTGACCACATTAGGACAGAGTATACCTGCCCCATACGGTTTCCAAGGAGCATTTGACGGATTTGAACTGCCAACCTTTTGGTTAGCAGGCAAGCTTTTAGCCACTGTGCCACCAGGGCTCCAACATCTATTGCAGTGAATAAAAATGGAATCATTATCATTAACAGTCTCATGGTGTGGTGAGAAAAACCCATTGTTGTTGAGTCGATTCCAACACATAGAAACCCTATAGGACAGAATACAACTGCTCCATAGGATTTCCAAGGCTATAATCTTTACCAAAGCAGACTGTCATATTTTTCCTCCGCAGGCTGGGTTTGAACCCTCAACCTTTCAGAAGTGGAACACTTAACCACCACACCATCAGGGCTCCTTATAGTGAAAAAAGGCAGAAGTTTACGTCAGAAGGCAGAACAGTTCTGCTGCCAGCCTCTGACCCAGATGACATTAGGCAAGAACCTCTTAACCTCTCTAAACCTTGGTTTATATATCAAATGAAAGTTTGGACTAGATACTAGAAGGCTTTGTCTATCTTTAAAATTGCAAAAAATTTAAATAATTACCCTTTATACTTCTGAAATAAGGTGAGCCCTTCTCATAAGTGAGAGAATATGGTGTTTTATTTCCATTGACAGTTTACATAAAGCCTTTTGAATCTCAATTATCTGGATATATCTGTTTAGGTGCTTCGGGGAGGTTTGGAGCAGGATTTTCCAAATAATTGCAACATGTTCTAATTCATTTATTAACAAATGTAATGTGTGTCCCCAAATTGACCTGAAGGTCATAATATTGAAGTGTGGACATCTAATAATATTATTTTGCTTCAAAAATACTAGCCGGGATTTGTCACAGAATATAGAAAGGTACGAGAGTATTGAGCAAGGAACCCCATGGGCCACTGTAGTTTGATAAAGGAGATCTGAAACAGCAGTCCACAAAGAATGTCTTGAAATAGCTTTACACTCAGACAGTGAATCACAATAGCATAAAGAACTAGTGAATTCTTTAAAAGGCAAACAAAACCTCATGTTTCTTCACAGGAACCATCCCTGCGAATGGGCTGTAACAAAGGTTCAAAGGGATTCTATCTCGACCTTTACAAAAACTATACTAAGTGTTGGAAAAAAGGATCAAGAATAAAATAAAATTCTCGGCCAAACCATCTGTTCTTTGGGGAATTAAATACTCATTTTTAGCTCTAAGCACCACACTAATAAATAATTTGTATATACACATTCTTATTGTTTTATGTTACTATAAAACCAAATCACGTCACAAAAGATGCCTAAAAACTTTGTTACCATATTCAGAAAGAAATGCTCCAATAAGTTTTGTTCTCATTTGAAATGTCCAACATGAAGAAACTAATTTAGTAACAAAAAACCTTTTCAGGAAAGCAGATTTTCATAATGGCAAGGCAAAAAAGCAAGGACACATTAGGGTCTGGCCGAAGAAGAGAGCAGAGGCCAACAAGTGAGAAAACAAGCTTACAAAGAGCATGCTGGGGACACCAGGCATGAACTTTACATATGCCAGTTTTGATGGTTTGATCTGCCCTGGTGACTGGCTCCCTTTGGTAGTAGATAATGAGGTGTAAGTTTGTTTCAACAAACTATTTGTCACGCTTAGCAAGTGCTTTCACAATAGACAAAAGAAACGATACTTCCAAAATCTGTAGTTAGATTTAGACTAAATTAATAGCTACCGTAGCATGGCTGAAAACCATATATTCCTGTACTCTTGTGTGGTAATATTAACTTAAACAGGTTTAATGACTAGTCCAAACTCCATTGACTAGACGTTCATTCCTTGCCAAATGATTAATCTTTTCAGTCACAGTCTAAATGTCATTTCCTTCCATGATCCCCGCACAACCCCATCCAAAGCATAGTTAACTGTTTCTTGCTCTATAATATACATGCATACCCCTATGGTATTAAACATTGCTTTTATATGCCTTACTCTGTTCTAGAGGGTAAGCACCTTGGGGGTCGGAATTGTTCATTCATCACTGTACTGACAAGATCCAATACGGTGCTTGATGCATAGAGATTGCCATAGTTAAGAATATTTTTTTAGGGGAAATGAATATCTGATTAAATTCTTAATAAATTAATTTCTTTCTGTTACCTACTTGCTTTATGATTTATTCATTAATTTGGCAATAATTATCATCTAGTCTGGGTGAGAATAAGCTACAATTTTTTCTTTTTTTTTTCCTCTACACAGAAGATATCAGAATGTTTTATTTTCAAGCCTGTGCCAAATGCCTCTGTAACTGTGCCAGATCTCTCAATCACTTGATAAGGGCCATGTGTTAAAGAGCTGTTGAATTCCTTATTATGGCAAATGGTGGCTATTGTACTTCTATTTAATAATAAAATCAATAAAATAAAAACAACAGATCATTAGAAAAGAGTGAATATAAAATTAACCAGGTTTCTAGAAAAATAAATACATTTATTCTAGGCATTTTAAAAGAATTCTGGAGAGCCGAAATCATTAGAGAACTACTGCCTGATGGGTACATTCCATTTATTTTAGAGGTTTTATATTCGACCACCACTAGTCCATCAGTTTGTCGTACTGTGGTGGCTTGCGTGTTGCTGTGATGTTGGAAGCTATGCCACTTGTATTTGAAATACTAGCAGGTTCACCCATGGTGGACAGGTTTCAGCAGAGCTTCCAGACTAAGACAGACTAGGAAGAAGGACCTGGTGGTCTAATTATGAAAAAAATTAGGCAGTGAAAATCTTATAAATAGCAGCAGAACATTGTCTGATATAGTTCCAGAAGATGAGCCCCTCAGGTAGGAAGGCACTCAAAATACGACTGGGAAAAATCTGCCTAATCAAAGCAGAGTCGACCTTAATGATGTGGATGTAATCAAACTTCCAGGACCTTCAATTTTTGATGTGGCACGACTCAAAATGAGAAGAAATCGTTGCAAACATCCATTAATAATTGGAACGTCAAATGTACAAAGCGTGAATCTAGGAAAATCAGAAATGAAATGGAACACATGAAGATCAATATTCTAGGCACTAGCAAGCTGAAATGGACTAGTATTAGCCATTTTGAATTGGAGAATCATATGGTCTACTATGCCAGGAATGACAAATTGAAAAGGAATGGCATCACACTCATTGTGAAAAAGAACATTTCAAGATCTATCCTGAAATACAACACTGTCAGTAATATGATAATGCCCATAAGCCTGCCAGGAAGACCAGTTAATATGACTATCATTCAAAGATATGCACCAACTGCTAATGCCAAACATGAAAAAATTGGAGATTTTTACCAACTTCTGCAGTCTGAAATTGATCAAACATGCAATCAAGATGCATTGATAATAACTGGTGATTGGAATGTGAAAGTTGGAAACAAAGAAGAAAAACATTGAATATACCATGGACTGCCAAAAGAACAAACAAATCTATCTTGGAAGAAGTACAACCAGAATGCTCCTTAGAGGCAAGGATGGTGAGACCACATCTTACATACTTTGGACATGCTTTCAGGAGGGATTAGTTCCTGGAGAAGGACGTCATGCTTGGTAAAGTAGAGGGCCAGCGAAAAACAGGAAGACCCTCAATGAGATGGACTGACACAGTGGCTGCAACAATGGGCTCAAGTATAACAACGATTGTGAGGATGGCACAGGACCGGGCAGTGTTTCGTTCTGTTGTACATAGGGTTGCTATGAGTCAGAACCAACTCGACAGCACCTAACAACAACAACGCACTTAAAATAGTCCGTTTTATTAAAATACTATCTCTATATAACAAATCGATTTTCATCCATATAGAAAATGACTCAAAAATATCAAAGTATTACTCTCCAGTACCACTCATTCAATCTTCAGAATTAATTACTTATAACAGTTTTAAGTTTTTAGTTTTTATGGTAGTAACTTGTATAACTTAATATATTATTTCAGTTAATCATATTTAAATTATACATGTTTACTTCTGGATATGAAAGATGAATACATGAGGAATGAATTCTTTTTTTTTTTTCTCTTCACTCATACCTCCTTATTCTTGTCAGGTCATTATTTTCCATTGTCAATATTTGTAACATACTTATTGTTTTATCATCCATAGTTGTCTTCTTTGCCTATATTCCGAGCCTAGTAATTTAAACTCAACAAAACCAAACCTTACAGTTTTATGAATAGGTAAATATCATTAATTACAAAAGGAAATTCTGTCCTCTTATGTCATTAAACTTTATTCCTAGAAAAAGAAATTCCAAGATTACAAAATCCACTAGAATTCCATTTAATTACTCTTGCATTATCTTTACTTCTGCCAATTCACTCAGTTGCCACTTTTTATGTTGTCTTATGCCATCTTCTTTCTTGCAGCCTTTAAAAATTTTACTGAAGTACCTTATTGAGAAATTGAGATAAACTCTATGTCTTTGCCTATATGAAAATGTCTTTGTTTAGTCTTTACCCATGGTTGATTATTTCGCTTGTACGGAATTTTGGGACCAAAATTATTGCTCCATAATTATCTATCCATATGATTAAATAAAGGACTAAGTTTGTTATCTGAGTAATAGTCATAGGTTTTTTTGAAGGTGGGTAAGTCCATTTCTCTACCAGACTCATCTCTTGAAAAGGTTATACCTCTCTTGAGAGAAAATTATGGGTTCTATACAGGTGGGTGTACTGAGTGTATACTGACTGAGGGTGCATGGGGATGAAGCTTTCATAGATACTAGGACTCTTAATTGTCAAAATAAGGGAGTTTTTGTTCAACAGTGGAGAATTCTAGTGTACTTTTCGTTTTAAACATAGCTGACCACTTTTTATTTGTTTATTTATTTTAAACTTGTGCCCTCCCTGTCTTTTAAAATTCAGGACTTTCAGAACCTGTTTTCTTCTTTCTTAGGTACCCACATCCACATTATAAGCTTGATCTATGCAAAACTCTCCTTGGAATGCAGTGCTTGGGTTTGATCTATATGCTGAGTGAAAACAAGTGGGATGAAGGTATGCAACCCAAGGATCCCAACTGTCCTGTTGTTGTTGTTAGGAGCCCTTGAGTTGATTTAAACTCATAGTAAGCCCATGTGACAGAGTAGAACTGCCCCATAGGGTTTTCTAGGCTCTAAAAGCAGTTATTCCATTAATTACCCTGATGATCGCCAAAAGACTCACTCCTGAAACTGGCAAATGAGTTCATAAATTTGGAAAAGATAGCTCCTATCTCCTGTATTTACTATTCCTTCATTTTCTACCTCAATCAAATATTTTACCTTCTAAGATTTCCTCACAATTTCCAATTTTCACTGCCTCTTTCTTCACATCAAAACCCTTATGATTTTCTCAATTACTTTTAATATATATTTCTGAGTGATCTCAGAGTGAATTTAGAAGACAAGGGAGGTAGACATATGTGTGTGTCAGGTCTGATATTATGTACTAGAATAAATAATATTAAATCAATTAAATTTGCTTTTGAGTATAATTTACAATGAAATCTTGTGAGAATTCAGCAACTTCCTTTTTCCCACTATCAATCAAAACCTTACCTTGTGGTATTTGGCTTCTTAGAGAGAGAGAGAAGATCATATCTTTCTGGCAAGGTTAGGGCATATTGTACAAAATATCTCTTTGCGTTTCTGACACTCTTTTCCCTTGATCTGGTGTAAGTTGATCCTATTATTGTAGCAGAATAACAGCAGAATACTAGTCTGCCATTCGGACTTACTTTATCTAGAAAAGTGTAAGTTTCTAGGGTAGATAACCTTTAATAAGAAGGTATAAACATACATTTTCTATTAAACCTTTCTTTGGAATGACTATCTGAATGTGGCAATGACTTAAATCCAACAAGATCAGGCTAAATTAAAATAACTGTCAAAAGGTTAGGCCAGCCAAAAAAAAAGAAATTAATAACAGCATATAAAATATTTACCAAAGCTATTTGTGAAGTTAAATCATTTATGAAAATGTATTAAGCACTTTAAAATCGGCTAACCTTCATGTGACAAATGATAGATACTTAGGAAGTAAAAGAACAATATTCTGTAATAATACCATTATTTTTAACTACAGTGTTCTTTACATACAATTTTTATCCCTTTTGGCTGTTTGGGGACAAAATACACTTTATTTCAGGTCAGTGTTTAAATTCAATTTATTTCCCACTGACTTTAAGTTATAGTGGGGCTTCTGAACACAAAACAGATGTATATGTTAAGCAGGGAGAAATGAACAGGGCTACAATAACCCTGAGAGATAGGACAAAGCCTGTGCTAAACTCATTCTATAAACATCATCGACTCTTACCATGGAGAGACATCACAATAGATTCAAGGCATACAACATGGTTTCTGACCTTTAGAAACTCCCATTCAACTTTGATTAAATACTTACAGTGATGTAGCACCCACTCACAGTCTGCAGCCTGTTCCAGTGTGAGACAGCTCTAATTTAGAAAGATTTTTATTCCCCTAAATTAAACTCCATTGTTCTTCATTAAACTCTCAGGCATTAGCTCTGGTTCTTTTCTTTGGAACTAGACAGGTGATAGACAGATGGTAGATAGATAGATAGACAGATAGACAGACAGCTGCTGTAGGGTCAACTCTGACTCATGCTGACCTTATGTACAATAGAACAAAATGTTGCCGGTCCTGAGTCGTCCTCTTGATTGGTAGCATGTTTGAGTCCATTGTCTGGCTAATGTGCCAGTCTATCTCACCAAGGTCTCCCTCACCCTTGCTGGCCCTCTACTTCATCAATCATGATATCCTCCTCTAGCAATAAATTCCTTCTGATGATGAGTCCAAAGCAAACTAGTCAATGTTCTGTTGTGATCCACTAGGTTTGCACTAGTTAATTTTCAGAAGTAGACTACTACACCTTACTTCCTAGTCTGTGTTGGTCTGAAAGCTCCCCTGAAACCTGTCTACCATGAAAGATCCTACCGTTATTTGAAATACTGGTGGCATAGCTTCCAGCATCATTAGCAACACACAAGCCACCACAGTATGACAAACTGGCAGATAGGTAGTGGTCTTTGTAACTACACAAATGTTTCTCTCTCTTTTCATGCAATAGAACTTCATATATTTAGAGACTGATTGTAGCTTACCAAGTATTTGTTTTTCTGGAAAAAATATTCCCTGCTATTTCAATTGTACCCCATAGAACATGTGTTTCAGACCTTTAACATCCTAGTTAACCTTCTCTAAGAGTAGGCAGTTGATTTTTTTTTTTTTTTTTTAACCTCTAGTAGGTATAGACACAAGATAGAGTCCAAATTCTAGAACAGGACACATTCATTTCTTAAATTATTAAATGCATTTGTTTATTTGGCAAACACTGTGATGGGCACTTGGGTACAATGGTAAATTAGAGATAGCCCCTGCCCTCAAAAAGTTAACAGTTTAGTTATCCGTCCCATTTCATCTTACTATCCACCCACATTAGACAACAAAAATACTGCTTCTCATTGTGAATGCATAAATGATCCTAACTGCTTCAGAGAACTTGATTAGTTGAACGTCTCAGTCACTCAAGAATATTATTTAACACCTACTTCCACACAACGGTCCTATCTTTTATATCACTTAGCTATTCTGAAAACAGTTAAAGTGCTTCTTTAAGATTTTCAGGATCATTTTTAACAATACTCATCTTCATTAATAACATGGGTCTCGAACCATAAATAATTCTGCTATGAAAGCCAAATGCTAAGAAAAGCCCTTGAGGGGGTTTCATTTGTCTACCTTTGACTGCAAAGTGTGGAAAAAAGACCAACCATGGAAATAGAATAGTCAGTTCTCTTAGAAGACAAAGCATAGCACTCAATCAGTATCAAAAATGAAACATACAAACATCCACCTTGGATCCGTTACTGCAGACCTTTTATTTCGATTGGAACATAGAATAGGCAGTGTTTATCTTTGGAAATGCCATTCAAGCCTTTCACAGACATAAGCACAACCCCCATGATGAAATATTTCAAGCCCAAACTGTAATTATGTTGGGATTTACTACAAATCTTCCATCTAGCAATATACCTACTCAGTAGTAAAAGCTTGCACTTCTTTTGTTCTGTAAATTTATGCCAAAGTATAGTTCTTGTTATTACTTCAAAGGTTTAACATACCAGAAAAAGTTCTGCAGACAGGGCTGAATAACTTCTGCATTTCATCATTCTTTAAAGTATAATTTTGAAAGAAATTTTTAAGTTGCATTGTAAACCACGTTCCAAACAAAGATTGATTTTTCTACTAAAGCTATTCAATTATTTCCCACCTATAAGTGTGTACAAAAAAAAAATGCCTCCATGACTTCTTATTCAACAAATCCGTTTCCAGTGTTCTGAAGGCATCTGTATGTAGGCATTAACAAGCATTCAATCTGTTATTCACAATTTCAATGTTATTACCGTGTACTTTAAACAGGAAAATATTAATTATTTTGCCTGGTTGTAAACTGGAGTCCATAAGATAAAAGGTACCACAGCAGGGCTGTACAGAGAAGGCAGTAAACTGCAGCAATGCTAAGTATTCCATAACAGAGAAGGTGGGAACCATATGTTGAGTAAATGGAATCTTAACAATTGCCAAAATCACATAATCTATTCCTTGGTATGTTTAGGGCTAGAAATACAAGGGTTTAGACATTAGTGGGACTGTTGAAAGCCAGTTTAAAAGTAAATTCAGAATGTTTTAAGTAATTTAATGCAAACTGCCAGAGTGACAGTAAAAGCTGTTTTCTAAGACATGGAAATGAATTAAGCTCTCCTGTGTAACTATGCAATAAAACCAAGGTCTGTGAAATACACACAGTAAGAATGTGAACAATAACTCCAGAAATATGGTGCCAGATGGAAAATCAGTGTTGCAATCTGGTGACACGGTGGAGGGAGACCTGGACCGGGGTCAGGAGATCTGTGTTAGCTACCATACTTATTCAATCTGTATGCTGAGAAAATAATCCGAGAAGCTGGACTATATGAAGAAGAATGAGGCACCAGGATTGGTGGAAGACTCATTAAGAACCTGTGATATGCAGATGACACAACCTTGCTTGCTGAAAGCAAAGAGGACTTGAAGTACTTACACCTCAACATAAAGCAAACAAACATTCTCACAACTAGACCAATAAGCAACATCATGATAAATGGAGAAAATACTGAAGTTGTCAAGTATTTCATTTTACTTGGATCCACAATCAACACGCATGGAAGCAGCAGTCAAGAAATCAAACGATGCATTGCACTGGGCAAATCTGCTACAAAAGACCTCTTTAAAGTGTTGAAAAGCAAGAAGTCACTTTGAGGACTAAGGTGCACCTGACCCAAGCTATGGTATTTTCAATCACCTCATAGCATGCAAAATTTGGACAATGACTAAGGAAGATAGAAGAAGAATTGATGCGTTTGGATTATGATATTGTCAAAGAATATTGAATACACCATGGACTGCCAGAAGAAAGAACAAATCTGTTTTGGAAGAAGTACAGCTAGAATGCCCCTTAAAAGCAAGGATGGTGAGACTTTGTCTCATGTACTTTGGGCATGTTACCGGAGAGACTAGTTCCTGGAGAAGGACATCATGTTTGGTAAAGTAGAGGGTCAGCAAAAAAGAGAAAGATCCTAACCAGATGGATTGACAGACACAGTGATTGCAACAATGGACTCAATCATAATGATGATTGTGAGGATTGCACAAGACTGAGAAATGTTTTGTCCTGTTGTACATAGGGTAGCTATGAGTTGGGACCAACCTGATGACAGCTAACAACAACAACAACAACAAACACCTTCAAGGGGCAGTTGTGGTTCAGTGGTAGTATTCTTATCTTCCATGAAGAAAACCTGAGTTTGATTTCTAGCCGATGGGTCTCTCTGTCAGTGGAAGTTTGCATGTTGTTATGATGCTGAACAGTTTGCACAGACGCTTCCAGACTAAGAAGGACTAGGAAAAAAGGCCTGGCTATCTACTTCTGAATATCAGCCAGTGAAAACCCTATGGATCACAGTGGTCTGATCCTATTATACATGGTGTTGCCATGAGTCAGTGATCAGCTGGACAGCAGTTAACAACAACATACACCTTGGTGTGTGGTAGCCAGAGCTGGCTGAATGGGGAAAAAAAAAACGGAGGAAGAGTTTAGGAAGATCTTAAAGAAATCTTTTACTTCATAATTTTGTTCAGGGCAAAGAGGAAGCCAGAACAAGGCGTCTCAATGGTGCATTGCTTGTTGAAGATCTTATTAAAACTCTTCCTTTACCTTTGAATTTAGTCTAGCAAAATGACAAGAGCACAGCCTCCAGCACTAGAAGTTCTGGGTTCAAATCCTTGCTTTTACTCACTAGCATATGAATCTGGGTAAGCTATTTAACTTCTCTGGATTGTACTATCTCACCTATAAATTAAGGGTCAGAGTAGGCACCAAAGAGTTTATATTTGTTCAGTGCTTGGAACAATGCTTGGCATGTTTTAGGTGCTTTGAATGTTTTAGTTATTATCATTATATGTATTCTTAATTTATTTGAAAGTAGCAATGGATAACAAATAGACACATTGATTCACTTTTTTTCCTTTTCCTTTTTTTGTTTTAACTGAATACTCAGTTTTCTACTTTTGCTACTCCTTTTATCTTTTTTTGTTTGTTTGTTTAAATTTATGCTAGGCACTAACAAACTCATTATTTTGGGGAGGCTGGAGAGGGGGGCTTAGCCAAATATTTCTTCCTGATAGGAAAATCTTTTGTGTGTGTGTGTGTGTTTGTATCTATTGCAGTTTTCCAGTCTCTTGGTTTCTTGCCATTTGTTCCTGCCTTTTGAATGTATGGTAATTTTTAAAAATTAAATTCCCTACACTGTGTATTAAAAATTATAGAGGCTCTATATAATGCTATCATCCTTCAGATACAATTCACTCTTTCTTCTGCTAGAAGGATCTGATGGGTAGCTGATCATTTTAATCAAATACGCATGATCTCAGGTCTGGGTTGAGATTTTTTAAGCTTTCTTCTGTGTCTACTTGACTTCTACTCTAAAGCACAGCCTTCTGTGAGTTCCAAATGAATGCCTGAGTATTTACCAGGGCCCTTGCCGTTGGTGGTTCCAGAATATCAAATATTGTCTCCTCAGCATGGAAAGACTGAAGGAAACTCTACTATTTATTTTTTATTTATTTACTTTATTTTTTAGGTTTTCCATTTAGTTCCTTAGATCTCTTTCTTGTTCATCTTCATAACTGGACACATATTCTTAGAGAAAACTGACCATGTGTCAGGCTTATTTCTCTACCTGTCTTTTTTGCAACTAGTTATTGAATCCTTAAACCTTAATTTTCCCTCCTTATGTTTGAGATCACCAAATATTTTTCTTTTTCTCTGATACACAGCAATGTCCGTCTGCTCAAGAAAAACTTGGATATTAGCTTTCTTCCCTTGAACCTCAATTCAGCTGATGCCCAGAATAATAATTAAAAAAGGATACATAATGTTAAATCAGTTCTTCCCTCTCACAAATATTTGCCTTTGTATAATATTTATGCCTTCAAATAATTTTTTGTTATTTTTTTTCTTGTGTTTTCATCTTAAGCATTAGTCTACCTTAAAGTATTTCATCATAGTTGGAAGTATAATTTCAAAAGCCTGAAATTTTAATAAGCTAAATACCAATTCTTATTCTGCTTGTATTTTGGTACATTAACTTTGTAGTAAAGATGCTTTCTATATTGAGCACAGTATGGTTTGTTTCTCTAATTGAGCTTAATTTGACAATTTGATGGGGGAAAGTGAGAACAATTCAACTTTATTTTTGTGGGATTCAGGAACATAAGAAACTGTTTTCCCTTGTTGTAGATTTTATCCTTTGCCACAGATAGCCCTTACCAGTAAAGAGAAGCCCACACACCTAGAAGCACTGAAAAAAAAACATACAGAAAATATAGTAAAGAGCAATCTTCACATTGCCTGATAGTAAAGGTCATCTTTGAGAGATAAAAAGTGAAGGACCTGAAAAAACTTTAGTTACAGTTATAATAATGCTCTGAAAGAAGAGGGGCATTGATAGAAAGAAATTATAAATGGATAGTGTTTGAGGAAATATTTAATCAAGAAAGAGAAAAAATGAATAAGACAGATTTACTTTATACTAATTATAAGAGGAAATTTTTGTAAGGCATTGTTTATAAGTAGTTATTTCAAGGGTATGGTTCATAAGCTTAAGACTGCCATCTTGCTAGTTTCAAAACAAACTAAACTCCCTCTTGGCCTTTCATCCTTTATCTCTTACCCAGTTTCAACTTTCTTTAAAGTATCTCGTTACTTATGGCCTGATAATTTTCACTGCCAACGTCTTTGCCATTGTTCCTAGTTCCAACCAATCCTTCTTTGACTGCCTTTTTAGGCTGGAAGTCATGGGAATAAATGCTTACCATTCAGTAATATTTTCTAAAGTTCACATATTGCTGTTGGGAAAACTGTTGGTGTTAAACAACAGTCATAATATTATCATTTGCTTTATTGAATTAAGAAATTCTATAGGTAGAGATATAATGAAAATAAAGAAAGTTATTGTATTTATTAAAATTTTTAAGCATGTGACACGTTTGTAACTTGGAGGGAGAGATTAGAGATACCCTTGAGTAACATTTTGTAAAATGTATTTCAAAGGATATCTATTCCCTGACTATATAGTAAGTTCTGTTAAGGCAGAGACCATGTCAATCTCATACACTACCATGTATCCAGATTTTTGCATAAAAGCTGGTACATTATGGGTACTTAATAAATATTTATTGAATCAATAAATGAACAAACAGGAAATGGTTGTGTCAGAAGAGCTAAACAATGTTCTCTTTTTCACAATCTCTCAGAGACTTTAATGTGGAGAAATGGTCTGTGATTATCTAACAGAAGGATAGAGTGTTCAGTGTTCCCAAATGTACCTGTTAAAATAGCACACCTTGGTAAGTACTTCGGCAGAGGCTTTAAACTTCTTTTTTTTAAATCCAGGCTTATTTCTCTAGCCAAAAGTAAATTGATACATAAATAAAAAAATTAGATGGTATCAACAAATTATAAAATAAACAAAACTGAAAGATTCTAAGTGAGCTTGAATGGGTAAATGTTAAATTATAAATTTTCAGAGGCCATCACACCACAGTTAACTACACGGTAGGATGTTGATGACATTGTGGGGTTGAACCCAACAAACACCACTTAGTAACTGTATTCCTAGACTATGTCCAGGATATCATCCCATTATTGTACTAATGAGTGTACTAATTACAGTATTGTACTAATTAATATAAAAAAGTTAACAAGTCATTGAAATGTAGACAAGAGAGCCCAAATATATTTTGTTCACATTTTATCAATTCAACATTTACTAGAAACATGTTTAGCTCCTTTTTTGTGCCAAGTACTGCAGATACAGAGACAAATACGACTTGGTTCTTGCCCTCATGGAGCTTATAATCTAGTAGAGAAACCAACTATAAAAACAAATAACTAATAAAGCATTATAGGGGTTAGTGAGGTTTGTTCAAGAATATTAGTTCCCATGAAATTGAAATCAGTATTTCCCTTGAAAGAGAATATTATTTCCTTAAATATGAAGTATACTCAAAACATAGAAAGCTTCAATGTATTTTTAGCTCTAAGTAATCTGTTTTAAGATACTAATGGGCAAGTTTGTTTTACTTCTGACAATATATAAGGCAACCAAATCAATGCATATAATAATTGTTACAGAGCTGATGCTCTGAAAATAAGTGGATACATTAATTTTCACTGACAATTTTTTTTCATTCAATAAACATTTATCAAGCACCTACTATGCTTTAGACATAGTCCTAAGGAGCTCAGACATTATAGATAACAAAGGAATGCAAAACAATAAGAAAAATTTAGGGAGGCTACTAAATGTTAAGAATACACTTTGTATATGACTTCTCCTAATTTACACAATAAAATCTTAGTATTAATATTATATTTATCCAACAATGTCATTGTTACCAGTTGTGAAAAATTAATCTCCTTAACGTGAAAAAAATAGAAGATTTGGAAAATGTGTTTATTTCTCAAAGGCATATGCTTGGTAAGAAATCACATCATTTGTTTCTACTATTTTCAGACAAATAAGAGATGTAGGAACATTCAAAATTGCAATGTTGTTAATAAATTTTTTTTCTAGGAATTATCTTCAAACCAGAAGCCCTGGTAGCACAGTGCTTAAGTGCTTGGCTGATAACTGAAAGGTCTGTGCTTCAAACCCACCAGCTGCTCCGCAGGAGAAAGATGTGGTAGTCTCCTGTAAAGATTTACAGTGTTGGAAACCCTATGGGGCAGTTCTACTCTGTCCTATAGGGTCTCTGAGAGGATTGGAATCTACTCAATCGCAATGGGTTTGGTTTTGCATTTGAATCTTCAAGTCTAACTTCTCTTCCACCTAATTCAAGCATACACATAACATCAACATCCACTACTACTTAAAGCAGAACAAAACAAAACCTAAAAACTAACCACACTGTGTAATTTGTCACCTGTACAAAGCTCTTGAAACCTTCAAAATGGACATTAGATCAACAAATCAAATATGCCTTGTAATCCCAGACCAGGACATGTTGGCACTTCCTATGCATTTCTATATTCCATTCAGTTGAAGTTATCTTTCCAATATTCTACTCAACTCTTCCTTACTTATATAAAAGCTAAGTATTTTGTGGCCTTAGCATTTACATTTTATATCATATTATTTATCTGACACTTCTATGCAATAATTCTTTTCATAGTCCTCTTGGCCCAATTGAAAAACAGATTTTGCAGGCTTGATACGGAGGGTACAAACACACACATACGTGTACACTCTACTGAGTACTATAATCTAAATGTGTGGTGTACAGGCTAGTTTTATCAGTGAGTTCAAGAGTACTTGTCATAACAATAATAGTATCGAAAACTGTGAGAACAAGAATATCCACATGGTTCTTCCTACCACATTCATCAAGTCTCTGCACAAATGTAACCTTACTAGAGCGGCCTCCTCTGACCATGCTAAATAAAATAGAATTCCTTTCTCTCACTTTCTGATTTTTACTCTTTATTTTTCTACATAGCACCAATCACCACCAACCGTACTAAACACTTGTTTATTGTCTGTTTTTACCCAGCAAAATGTATGTTCCTTGAAATTTGTCTGTTTTGTATCCTTACTGAGTCTAGCAGTGCTTATAACATTCTAAGCACTGAATATATACTGACTGAAAACACTGAATAAATGTCTGATACCTTAAATATACGATGTAGAGTCCTTAGAAGAACTATTCAAAGTAGGGGTTATTATGCCCAGTTAACAGGAAAACTGAGCAGGGTTAAGTGCAATTGAACACAGGTTTGCATAAGCCCAGATGTGGCACCTAGAATATCACTCTGCATATAAGTCATCTGGAACATACAAGTACCCAGGGATCTTTGTATAGAAATATCTGTGACTTCCTGAACCACTTTTTGGGAGTAATACAGAGAGAACAATTTTCCATTCACCTCCAGGCCAGTAAAAAAAGAGAGGGATGGATTTTGTTTTAGAAGGTGAGGAAAGATCTGTTCTTCACTTCTGGGGCCCGTAGCTGGAACCTAGATTGTGTTTTCTGTAGGAATGATGAGAAACTACTACGTACTACTAGGAATACAGTTCAGATGCAGTAAATTAGGTTCTGTGGTCCAGCTAGGAGCCAGATGTATATACAGTGTGTGGTACAAGAAACATCATTTCAGTCTCAATACTGATATTAAATAGCTGTTAGACTTTCAGTGAGTTAGTTATTTTATCTGTAAAACAGGAAAATAAATTACAACATAGAATGGTTGTGAGAGTTAAAATGAGATAATCTATATGAAAAGTGTATTGTAAGGTATAAATTTTAAAATTAATATTGTTAATTCTTATTTGGCAAAAGTGTTCCAAGCCACAAAAAACATTTTTGGGGAACAGATTGTCAATTAGGGACCATCATTACTCTGGAAGTTATTGTTAAGAATTATTTTCTTTCACTATGCCTCAATCTTTGCTTTGTAATATTTTAAAGAGGTCTTTTGCAGCAGATTTGCCCACTGTAACACATCATTTGATTTCTTGACCGCTGCTTCCATGGGCATTGATTATGGATCCAAGTAAAATGAAATCCTCGATAACTTTTCTTCCTTTTATCACAATGTTGCTTATTGGTCCAATTGTGAGGATTTTTGTTTTCTTTATGTTGAGCTGTAATCCATACTGAAGACTGTAGTCTTTGATCTTCATCAATAAATGCTTCAAGTCCTCTTCACTTTCAGCAAGCAAGGTTGTGTCATCTGCATATCACAGGTTGTCAATAAGTCTTCCTCCAATCCTGAAACCCCGTTCTTCATATAGTACAGCTTCTCAGATTATTTGATCGGCATACAAATTGAATAAGTATGGTGAAAGAATACAATCCTGATGCACACCTTTTCTGATTTTAAACCACACAGTATCCCCTTGTTCTGTTAGAATGACTGTCTCTTTGAGATGCCACTTTGAGGACTACGGTGTGCCTGACCCAACCCATAGTACTTTCAATTGCCTCATACGCATGCAAATGTTGGACAATGAATAAGGAAGACTGAAGAATTGATGCATTTGAATTATGGTGTTGGCAAAAATATTGAATATACCTTGGACTACCAGAAGAATGAACAAGGCTGCCTTGGAAGAAGTACAGACAAAATGCTCATTAGAAGCGAGAATAGTGAGACTTGAAAAGATTCTGAGGGAAGGAAGATACTCCCAGCAAATAGCTGTTAGAATGTAAATTTTAAATGTCATGACTGGCAAGCAAATTAAGACTGTGCGTGGGTAGCTTACTTTGCAGACTTTCACTGGAGGAGTGTTAAGTAGTGACAAACAACCTGGACTTTCCAATCAGATTCAGGTAAGATGCTTCACCCTTCCCAGGAAAGGCTTCACCTTCCACATTATGCAGTGTATGATACTGTGTGATTCACCTGACCTCTCAGAATTTATTGCTTTAATCTGTAAAATGGAGATTATGATATCTGCCTTCTTGGTTTATTGCAAAGATTAAATGATATACTCTACATAGAATGTTTAGCTATAGGCCTGGTGAATTGCTAGTCCTCTGTGCTAGCCCTCCGTAATACCCATTGCCCTCGAGTCGATTCCAACTCATAGCAACCCTATAGGACAGAGTAGAACTGCTCCATAGGGTTTCCAAGGAGCAGCTGGTGGATTCAAACAGCCGACCTTTTGGATAGCAGTCGTGCTCTTAACCTCTGGGCCATCAGGGCTCCAGTCCTCTATAACAGTGACCATTATTCTGTCCAAGAACTTCACAGCACATCCCTGTTTCCATTTCTACCCTCCATGATTCACTGATGGTGATAGGAGCCATTTGGTCCCCGGGTAGGATAAAATCGTAACTCACCACCACCCAGGCAGCATTATCTTTACTGAATGCTTTTTAATGGTTAACAATCAATTACAATATCATCCTTTAAATCCAATCCGTGGCACTGTCAGATGATTATGTACTATAATTAAATTAATGATATTGAACTTTAATTTTAGTTGCATGGCTGCTTTCATTTGATATCTGCTGTACTCTCAATGAGTGAACATTGGTTTCTGGTGTGAAGTTATCGTATTTATTTTACAGCCACAAAAGAGCAAACCCTTAATATCATTTAAAAAGATAACCACAAATAGAAATATTTCCACACGAGCCCATTTGGAGGTTCACATTTGCTATTCATTAATTTAGGGATTTGACAATTTAACATAAATTAAAATAAAAGCCTTTTTCATGGAGCATGTGCCTCATTCTTCACTGTCTCAGCGTGACCACACTGAGTCTGGTGTTTAGTAATGTCCTTAACTGTAATCTACAAATGACAGAGTTAGTGAGGCTGGAATAATGCATGTATAACTTGCAGATTAGCTTTCTAAGGCATTAAAATCTTGTTAACCTGAGACTCAAGTTGTGAAGGAAGAATCAAGATTATCAAGCATAAATCAGCATTTGCCTTATAAAATGTAATGGAAAATGCTAATAAGATTTACTGGTAACAGGAAATTGGATTAAAACTTATTTCTTTTAAGTCAATTTGAAAAGTGGCCTCAAAACTTGTGTCCTGTTATGGACTGAGACTGGGATTCTATTACATTTTTTTTCCCCCATAGAGCATAAGCAGACACACAGTGATGCATTTGTAGAGTAGAATAATAAAAGGGAAAGCATATGCACATCTCAAAACAATTTATGTAAACAAGTCAAGAAGAATGTATGCATTATTATATTTCTATTACAAGGAAAGATAGGAAACTAGTTGTTTATGTCTGGTTGGAAATATTCAAAAGAGGATATAGGTAATTTAAGCCTGATAATTTTCATATATGTATTTGGAACACTGAGCAGTTATGACATATAGTGAAATGAATATTCATATTAAAAGCCTTTCTCTTTACTACATTACATTGAAGCTTAGCATCTATTTCATCAGTCAATTACATGGCATGGTAAAAATGTGATTTATTCTATGACAAAATGGGTATAATGCAGGAAATAATAAAGTCTTT
This sequence comes from Dugong dugon, assembly GCA_030035585.1. Classification (NCBI taxonomy): domain Eukaryota; kingdom Metazoa; phylum Chordata; class Mammalia; order Sirenia; family Dugongidae; genus Dugong; species Dugong dugon. The sequence continues at coordinate 101,429,097 of CM057462.1, forward strand.
ATTCAAAATATATCTTAAATGCTTAAGTGGACACATTCTGAGTGATTGACCATCAACACATTTAATAATATTCCATATTCCCTTACTAACTGCTTGTCAGGCCTGCCCAGAGTAAATTTAGTGTAATGGCCACCTTGAAGAATTGAATTGTATATGCATACTACCTGCATGTGGAAATTTCCTTCCACTGTGAACAAGTTGCCAGGAATGTGACATTTTTTACCAATTTATTCAATATATCATACAACAGTTATTTTTTGGGTGCCTATACAGTAGTTGGCCTACCACAGAAGATCAGGTGGTCTAGTGAGAACACACAAGAAGCCGTCAATTACAGGATATTAATTACTGTAATAGAATGTGCATAGTGTAATATGGGGTACAAAGGAAGGTAATTTATAAACACAGCAGGGTGACTATGGCTCTCTAGAGAATGGATATTAAAGGTAAGTACTAAAGGCATAGTAGAAAATAACCCATCAGTATAAGGACAGAAAAATGAGTCTTCAAGATGGTGTACACAAGTAATCAGTGTTAAGAAACCATGGCAAATTCAGAGAACTGTGAGTAACTCTGTAGGTCTGGAACAGCATACCAAAAAGAGTAAGGAAAGGGAATGTGGAGAGATACGGAGTAAACAGGCAGGAAACATATTGAGAAGAGGCTAGTGTGCCTAACAGGAACTGACACTTAATCCTGAAGAAATAAGAAGCCACCAAAGATTTTCAAGCAGGACAGTGACCAGATCAGGGTTGCATTTTATAAAGATTACTGTGGAAGTAATGTGGAGAAGGTTTTAAATCAAATAGACCTGGATTTAAATTCCAGCTGTAGTTTTTGCCCAGTCATTAAAAAGACAGAAAAGAAAGAAAAGACCAAAATGGATGTCAGAAGAGACTCTGAAACTTGCTCTTGAACATGGAATAGCTAAAGTGAGCAGAAAAAATGGTGAAGTAAAAGAGCTGAACAGAAGATTTCAAAGGGTGGCTCAAGAAGACAAAGTAAAGTAATGTAATGTGCAAAAACATGGAGATAGAAAACCAAAAGAGAAGAACAAGTTCAGTATTTCTCAAGCTGAAAGAACTGAATCAAAAATTCAAGCCTCGAGATGCAATATTGAAGGATTCTATGGGCAAAATACTGAACAAAGCAAGAAGCATCAAGAGAAGATGGAAGGAATACACAGGGTCACTGTACCCAAAAGAACTGGTCAATGTTCAACCATTTAAGGAAGTAGTATATAATCAAGAAACAATGGTACTGAAGGAAGAAGTCCAAGCTGCACTGAAGGCACTGGCAAAAACAAGGCTGCAGGAATTAATGGAACGTCAATTGAGACGTTTCAATAAATGGATTTAAGGGTGGAAGTGCTCACTTCTCTATGCCAAGAAATTTGGACGACAGCTACTTGGCCAACTGACTACAAGAGATCTATATTTGTGCCCATTCCAAAGAAAGGTAATCCAACAGAATGTGGAAATTATCGGACAATATCATTAATATCACAAAAAGGTAAAACGTTGCTGAAGATCATTCAAAAAATGGTTGCAGCAGTAAATCAACAACGAACTGCCAGAAATCCAAGCCAGATTCAGAAGAGGACTTGAAACAAGGGGTATCATGGCTGATGTCAGATGGATCCTGGCTGAAAGCCAAAAATACCAGAAAGATGTTTACCTGTGTTTTATTGACTAGGCAAAGGCATTCAACTGTGTGGATCATAACAAATTATGGATAACATTGGGAAGAATGGGAATTCCAGAACAGTTAATTGTGCTCATGTGGAACCTGTACATTGAATAAGGGCTAGCCGTTTGAACAGAATAAGAGGATACTGGATGGTTTAAAATTAGGGAAGTGTGTGTCAGGGTTGTATCCTTTCACCACACTTATTCAATCTCTATGCTAAGCAAATAATCCCAGAAGCTAGAGTATATGAAGAAGAATGAGGCATCAGGATTGGAGGAAGACTCATTAGCAACCGATGATATGCAGATGACACAACATTGCTTGCATAAAGTGAAGAGGACTTGAAGCACGTACTGCTGGAGATCAAAGACTACAGCCTTCAGTATGGATTACAGCTCAATATAAAGAAAACAAAAACCCTCACAACTGGATCAAAAAGCAACATCTTGATAAATGGAGAAAATAATGAAGTTGTCAAAGATTTTATTTTACATGGATCCACAATTAACGCCCATAGAGGCAGCAGTCAAGAAATGAAATGATTTATTTCAAAGGAAAAATCTGTTGCAACAGTGTTAAAAGGAGCTCTGGTGGCGCAGTAGTTAAGAGTTACGGAGAGCAAGGGCTGGTAGTTCGAATCCACTAGCCACCCCTTGGAAACCCTACAGAGCATTTCTACTCTGTCCCATAGGGTCGCTATGAGTTAGAATCGACTTGCCGGCAACAGGTTTGGGTTTTTTTGCTATAGTGTTAAAAAGCAAATATGTCACGTTGAGGATTAAGGTGTGCCTGACCCAAGCCATGGTATTTTCAATCACCTTGTACGCATGTGACAGTTGGACAATGAATAAGGAAGACCAAACAAAGAAGAATTGATGCATTTGAATTATGGAGTTGGTGAAGAATATTTAATATACCATGGACTACCAGAATAATGAACAAATCTATCTTGGAAGAAGTAGAGCCAGAATGCTCATTAGAAGCGAGAATAGTGAGACTTCACTTCATGTACTTTGGACATGTTATCAGAAGGGACCAGTCCCTGGAGAAGGGCATCTTGCTTGGTAAAGGAGAGTGTCAGCAAAAAAAGAGGAGGACCTTCTATGAGATGGATTGACACACAGGCTGCAACAAGGGGCTCAAATATAGCAACTACTGTGAGGATGGTGCAGGACCAGGCAGTGTTTCATTCTGTTGTACACAGGGTCACTATGAGTTGGAATGACTGGATAGCACCTAACAACAACATTCTATTCAGCAAGTTATTTATCTTTCCTTCCATCAGCACTGCATTGTTTAAATAATTAACTTGTTCTTTATGACTGGTTTGAGTCTTCTTGGCTCATTGCTCTTCCATGTCAAATTTAGAAACAGTTTGTCAAATTCCTCAAAAATACCTGTTGGGACCTCGGAATTGTATTTAATGTATAGCCCAAAATGGGGACAGTAGCCATGTTTACTACATTTACAGTACTGAGTGTTCAGATCCAAAATTTATAGTATACCTTGCTATTCATTTAGGGTCCCTGCAGAATTCAGAATCCTATTATCTCCCTTTCACTCTAAACATTGCTTATTTGTTTCTTCTTTTGACTAATCTCAGCAGAATTTTGTCTATTTTATTAATTTTAAAATAGCTTTTATCTTTGTTATAGCCCATTGTATGTTAGTTTTCTATTTTATTGATTTTTGATCTAAACTAATCATATCTTTACCTTTTTTTCCTATTGATACCAGAAACTTAGAATATTTTAACACCATTGCCTCCCTTCCATCTTCTATGTTGTTCTAATATAAAATTTTAGTTCTGGCCAGTTTTACCCTACAGATTAGACATTTTTTTAAGGTTTTTTTTTAAATAAAATACAAAATCTATATTTATTTAGATTTACTCATTATTTACCAATATATTTGCCAAATGTTTTTTTCCTGGATCTCAGATCTTCCATGTGGGTTAATTTTCCTTTCATCTGAACTTTGTTTTCAGAATGCTGTAATATATCAATCACTGAAGGTTACCTTAAGTTGCTCTGGTGGCGCAAACAGTTAAGTGCTTGGCTGTTAATTGAAAGGTTGGCAGTTTGACACCAGCCAGCTGCTCCACGGGAAAAAGACCTGGCAATCTGCTCCCATAAAGATTACAGTCAAGTAAACCCTATGAGGAAGTTCTACTCTGTCATATGGAGTCACTACGAGTTGAAATCACCTCGATGGCACCTAACAACAACTACATAGGTTAGCTTATGCTGAGGTCTGAACCATCCCTACAATTTCTGGAGTTCTAGATAACAAAAGTTTAGTCCTCATCCATGCAAAGTCAGCTGTGAATCCAAGTGACTTTCTAGACTAGAGCAGCTGTTCTCCATGTGTTGACTCTGCAATTCAGACTGTTTTAACTTATGGCACCGCCATATCAACATGAGTTCTTATGATTACCAAGTTTGGGAACAGGGGGCTGGGATTACAAACGTAAGTATTTAAATGCTTACACCATAAGGTAACGTGTTATTAACATTTCTTTAGATAATGACATTCCTAACTTCAAGGAAGTAGAAAAAATACAAACCTCTCTTGTGCTCAGAAAAAGAGAATAAGATATTAATGTACAATAGAAATGCTCACGTCAGTGAAGGTCAGTTTGAGCCAGACTCTCTTAGTTGTTGTCTGTCTGAAGATCTTTTTAATATTTTGCTGCATAAAGAATTCTAAGATGACACTTATCTTCTCTCAAGACTGATGGCATCTAGTGTTGCTATTGAGAAATCAACTGTCAGTCTAATTCCTGTTGTTTTATAGGTAACCTATCTTGTCTTTGAAGTTGCTATTGACATTTCTTTATCTTTGGTATTCTGCAGGTTCCAAATTATATCTCTATGTGTATTTGTCTTTTCATTTATCCTGCTTTGGATCCATAGGGATTTCTCAGTCTGACAATTGAGATTTTTCAATGATTTGGAAAAAATTCCAAGCTATTGTTTTCTTTGAATATTGCCTTTTCCCCACTTACCCATTCTCTATGATATGTCCTTTTGAAATTATGTTTTATATTCTTTAGCATTTACACTCTATTATTCATGTTTCTTAATCTCTCCATTTAAAAATCTATCACTTATTTCTTCTTTATAGCACTCTAGATAATTTCTTTAGATTTATCTTCCACATCACTAATTCATTCTTTAGCTATATCTAACCTATTCTGGTTGTGGGTTTTAAATTATACTTACTTTGATTTTTCGATATTGAAAATTATATGAGGTTTTTATTCAAAATTGGTAATCCTTGCTCACTTTCAAGCTTCACTCTTATTTATTTACATTTTTTTTTTCAGACAATTCCTGTATCCATGGTCTTTGCAAATTTATTTTCCTTGTCTGTTGTTTCTGCTGATTTGTCTTCACGTCTTATTATTACATTGTAAGTTATGTGAGTTTTTACTCCACTTATTCATCTTATTTGGAACTTTAGCTACAGCAGTATTTTGAGGCCTAGATTGAAGTTGCAATTCTTCAAAGTAGATTTTTATTTTCTTTTGCCAGTTTCCTGTGGGTTTCATCAGTTTGAGACCACAGTAAATTCAATTAATCACTTTAGGGTTTGTAGTTTTTACACCACAATAAATTCAATTAATTACATCAGGTTTTTTTAGACAAAACTGATATGTGTATATGTGACCATGCACTTATTATTTGAGGGTCAGTGAGGTTATAGATTTTCAGAGGAGATTTTTGTCTTGAAATGAGGGCCAAGATTAAGACCTGAAAGATTTTTTGCTGTCTCCTTTGGAGACATGTGGTATACTTTTCATTCATTCTTATAGTAAGGGTGTAGACTTTTGAGGGTATTAGCCTTATGTGGGAGGGTCTCCAATATTTTCCCTGGGCCCTAGGCTTTATTTCTTGCTCCTTGCCCCTTGTATAGTCAACAAAACGAGTGCTCAAAGTCTCAAGAGTTCAGCAGATACTCTGAGGGGAAAAAATGTGCATCTCCTAACCTCCTTGTGGTTCTTATTTTAATTAATTTTAGGACACAGAGTTATCTTTGTTTTCATTCAATTACAGTAATGCTTTTTAAAACAACTTTGAAAATTTTATCCAGAATTCTAGTGGTTTCACTCCAGAGGGTTGCTCCTGGGTGTCTAATCCACCAAACTTCTAAAAATGAAAATCTTCCTCAGGTTTGTTTTTTTAACTTATCAGGATGAATACTTATTTAGTTTATTAGAATTCTTTGTATTTTATCTTAGTAAAGGACTATTAAATGTATAAATTTTCTCCTCAGTATAGATTTCCCTGAATCTGGTCTGTTTTGCTATGCAGTATATTTGCTCTTGCTATTTCTTAAATAGAATCCACCAAAAGTTATTTAGGATCTTATTTTTGATTTTCAGAGTCTCAGGGTTTCCAAAGTAAGATATGATACAGAAGTTTCTACTTTACCCAGGGAATCTGGGCCTTTATCCCTGATGTATTAGTCAGGGGATGCTAAACAAAGGTAACAGACCCACACACGTTATGAGTTAACCGAAAAGGAAGTTTAATTCTCACTCATCTAATAGTCCAAAATATTTCAGGTCAGTGAAAGGTGGAGAGTGAAGCAGGGTAAAGGAGCAAGGTTAATCTGCAACACACAATCATTCAGGGGCCCAAGACAATGGCAGCTTTGTTATTTTCAACACGCAGCTTCCAAGGTCACCCGGGGTGTCGCAATCCCAGTCAGCCAGAAGGGGAAACAAGCACAGGACAATGTGCATGGAAAGTTTTTATGGGCCAGTCCTGAAAGTGGTCACTCATATCTGCTCATATTTCCTTCACTGGAACTCAGTCATGCAGTCAGAATCAATCCCAAAACAGGATATACAATGTTACCCAAGCACTGAGTACTGGAAGAAGATAAAAACAGATTATGATAAACCACTTGAAATCTCTGCCACAATGGATAATCTAGAAAATTCTATTGGGGCACTAGACTCTTAGAGCTATGCAACTTGACTCCTAGAGAATTCACAAATCATCACATACATCTATTTTTTGTTTGTTTGTTTTTTGAGGGAGGAGAGGTGCTCAGAACAGCTCATAAGGGGCTTTATTTAGTAAAGATTGATTCTGCACATGAATCAGTCCTTTTGGGCTTCCAAGTCCTTTTGATATCCACAGAAAAAACTGGAAAGGTTTGCAAAAACAGTATGCTCACAAAGATGAAACAACATTAACAAATGTAGCATTTGTGAACTTCAGCTCCTCCCAAACTATCATGTAAATGTACACTAGCTGGTTGCACTAAATGCAGAAACACTCTGGACAGGCTACAATACTTAACTGTTTAGATTAGGTCAAAGTATGATTATTGCAGACTTTATTTTAGCATGCATTAAGCTACTGTGTCTCATTATATTACTTAAAAATTTAGAAATTTTATCCAAATTGCTAATTCTAACTGTGAAACAACTGGGAAGTGGACATAAGATGCTGTCTTTACAAGTGTCACCAAACTACATTTAAGTAATTGGATAGACTGAGTGGACTACAATCTCAAGCCAACAAGAGTAGAATGGTAAATATTAAACATGGAACACACATAGAGAATTCTAAATAGAACTCTATTACTTTTTATTTTACCTATGAAAACCTAACTGTTTAATGCCCCTAACACAGTGTGCTTTGTTTGTTATTTATGTTTTGTTTGTTCTTTGTGCTGCTGTTAACTTGACTATGTAGCAGCAAGCGGGCAAACCACATGATGCAGAGATGTCATTATGTTCATTATTAAGCAAAGTTCTTGTTTCAGACAATATGTGAACAAATCTATTTTGAGTGCAGTATCATATCCAAGGATTATTTATTGTGATTGTTTTATTTATTTGCCAAGAATACTAATTGTCTTGGTTCTTCGCTTCATTTCAGTGTCAGCCATTTTGACAGCTAGCACCTGTACATATTCTGGTTATTCAAATCTCCCCTGATTACACGCAGTGATCCTTTTATCTTATCCTTCAGACTACATTATACTTCTAAAAGTCTCTGGAGTTTTGAACAGTTTACTGGAAATAATTAGATTCCTTGTTTTGATTTACTTGGAGGCATGCTGGTATAATGAAATTAGCCTCAGACTTAAAATCAGGATTAAAATCAGGTTGCATTCCCAGTACTTCCAGGGATGCTATTACCTGATTTCCAAAGCTCTCTAATCCAAATTCATACATCCATAAAATGAAGAATCAGTTTGGATGATCTCAAGATAGTTAGCAAGTGTAGATTTTCATGTTTGCTTACTTTATTTACTTATTCAACCAATGGACATTTATTACCAGACACTGCTATGTATTGGGAGAAATAATAACATGCACTAAACCTTTTCATGTATGAACTCATTTAATTCTCACATTCTCACTTTATAGTTGATGAATCTGACACAGATAAAGGTTAATAATTTGATGAAGCTTGCATACTAGTAAGTGGCAGAGCCAGGATTCAAACTCAAGTGGCCTAGCTCTAGAACTTGTCCTTGTAACCACTATGCTATACTGCCTCACACACAGAGGTGAGTAAGGGGAAGCCCCTCTCTCAAGCATCAAAAGAATGAGATCACCTAGAATCATTTGACATTAAAGCCAAACAGTGGCTTTAAATCTCCACTCCCTGCTGTTGTGAGTCGATTCCACGCAGCCTCGAAAAATGTGGGTGCTCGTATTAGAGAAACACGTCAGGATCTCAGAAGTAGGCGATATCATAAAGATGACTCTGTCATTTTATAAATGAACAAAATGAAATCTAGAAACACATCTTCTTTGTCCAAACTTGTATAATTAGTTACACAGAAGAGTTAAACATAAAATTCAGCTCTTCTGCCTTTCTGTTTTGTTTTATTCTGCAATCCTCAAACATAAACGTTTTCTATAAACACTTAGAATATATTTTTTAAATACCACTTTCACCCATTAGTTCACAGTAAATGAATACTATAGAATAAAATATTTCAGAATATTTGGGGAGTGGTTATGCAGAAATATGTATATCTAAAAATTTTCCAAGGTGACTGTGTAATTCATTGCTGATCAACATTATATGAATGTTATTTAAAAAATTGGTTTAGAATTGCTATGCACATGGGTAGAAATAAGAGGAAGGGGAAAGGTGGAAACCAAAAAACTGACAGAGTCAGAAGAATAGTAATATTCTTGCTGATGGTGGTGACAAAGAAAATAAATAAAAGAAGGAACGAATGGGAACAGGAGAGGCAAGATCAAACGTACAAAGGAAGTTTTTCACAATGTGGTACTTTTTCTCCCAAATTTATCTACCACAATTCTTCTACATACTATTTTTATTTATGGTATTTCTACCATACACTTCCTTTAAGCCCTCCACCTTCATTCCCTTTGCACACATACACACCTGTACACAAAACACACACATTCATGCAATATCTCACATAAGAATCCAAGAAAGTTCCTATGAAGTTTAATCTTGATCGTACAGAAAAGACTCAAGAAGATTAATTCAGTGTCATTCCCATTCTATGAATGCTTTTCAAGTGTTGGGTTAAAGAATTAAATTCCATATATTACTTTGTTTGGCGTAAATGCTCACTGAGGAAATATGCCGATAAAGTTAGACTTGGGTAAATTCAGATTTATAAACTAAGTGTTTGAACTGACTAATGCAAAGTTTGAACCTTCAAATCAGTTTGAAGAATATAATCAGAATCCCCCTGGTTATTTCCAGAGTTTGACCATTTGGCAGCTTACTAGAACACAGATTGTGATGAGCACACCATCACCAAGGCACAATTAAAGTGTGTAATGTATTTTTGTTCTTTCTATCCTGACTTCTTCATTTTTTTTAGTTTGGCATGGAATCATTTTCAACCCAGAGCATTTTCATCTTGTTAAAAATCTCTTTCTTACTGCTAGCTGATGGTCAAACTCTATCATACCTATTACTTTCTGTATTATTTTTCTAAAGTGATGAATGCCAACCTAGAAAGAACTACAAATAAAACCACATAAAATAAACATGGACTTCATCTAGCAAGAAGTTTTGCTCATGTATTTAAAGCAAGAAAATTGGTTTACCTTTCATTTTGAGGAAAAAAACCATAAAAAATAAAAATATGCATATTTGGTTACTTCAGATGCATTTTGATTTCCACAAACAAAAGGAAAAAGGCTCACTCACAGACCTTTAACACTAAAACTCCTCTCAAAACCTAGATAAAAGTATGGGAGATACATTTAAGTTAAATTGGGTAGCAGACTCATTAAGTAAAAATAGCCTTGCACATTAGTCATTAATTGAATCATAAGTATGTTTAATACTTAAAACAAAAAAATCAATTATGCCTGTCTCACAGGAAGGAATCCTGTATTTTTAACTACATGTTGAATAACAGAGTTGTACCTCAACTGTAGGATTTTATTAACCATAGAATTAAATCTGAACCTTTTATACCATGAAAGTCCCAAGGGAAAATAAAGTGCTTAGTTCTTAGTTTTTGTTCATTTATTTGTTTTGTTTTGTTTTGATGTTGCTTCATTGAGGAGAAGGTGGCGCAGTGATTAAGAGCTTGGCTATTAACCAAAAGGTCTGCAGTTCAAATCCACAAGCTGCTCCTTGGAAACCCTATGGGACAGTTCTACTCTGTCCTATAGGGTCACTGTGAGTCAGAATTGACTCAATGGCAAAGGCTTTGCTTTTTTTTTTTTTTATTTAAAAGTATGATTTCTGGATGGCTGTTCATCTTTCTAATATTCAATACTCAATACCTTCAGGGATTTTCCTTCCAATTTCTCAGTTCCTTTTATCTCTTTCAAATATTGTTTTCGGTATTACCTTTTTAACCTTTTCCTTTGCCCTTGCTGTAAGAAAACAGAAACCTTCCAAGTATATGCCAGGGATGTAGAAAATAAAATTATTTAAATATATTTGTTTAATATTCAGTATCTATGAATATTTCTATCACCTCAATGTTATTCCACTTTGACTGTGAAATGCTGGATCTAAATATTGCTATGTAAATTCATTAACTCCCATCCGATCTGACCCTGTCTTCCTCTATAGCATCTATCCCCCTCTCTGGTCTCCTGCAGCCCACTGCATCCTCACTGAACTGTGCTTGGCTTCCTGTCTGCTATAGGGCTAGGCAAATGTTGCTTCTTCTGTCTGCTGGGAGACGGTTCTTTCTTTCTTCTTCTTTGTTTTAACTTTTAAATTCAGTCTTATCCTTCAACATCCATTAGGGTCAAGGCCTTTTAGAAGCTTTTATGACACCCCATGGTTAAGTTCAGGGCCCTTCTGATAGCTTTGCATAGCATCCTTATGATTGACTTATTAAAGCACTTGTCATACTCTAACTACAAGTCTCCTCTGTATCTCCTTTCTTAGAGAATGACTTCTTGAAGACAGGTATCCCAGGCCCTAGAGCCTTGATAGACTTATAGTAAGCAATACATATATAAGTAAATAAATACATGTGCAAACGTGAATGTTCTGAAGTGCTTCGTTGTTACTATAGAGATCTGGCATGTGGACTAGTACTTTATTTAGATGACAACTATATGTGTTTTTTTGTGTGTGTGCCCTGATTTGTTCCAAATAAGTGTTATCTTATAAAGAAATATAAAACACAGCAGAGTAACCTCAATTTATAAGATGATATAAAGTATGAGATAAATGGAAAGTTAAGTAAGGGTTATAAAAAGGAGCCAGAAATAAAAGCTAAGATGATGACTATGAATTCAAATATCTCAATTTTCTTCTGGATCTATGATAGTGTCTTTGCCCCAATCAAACCCTGAATGTCAGGATTTTTTCTTTATTCAAAGTAATGGTTACTGGTCATCTGCAATTTCCTTTACTCTTAAGTCTGACATGTCCCCCTAAATTGCTTTAGGTTTTGAAGAACACTTCATGAACAGTCTAAGAAAACTGACCATTTCCCTAGAAGACTTCTCTTCCTACCTCTCCCTGGTGGCCCCTCATTTCAGGCTTCAATACAATTGTACTAAGTTGTATAATTGGTACATTCTATTCCACATGCTTAGAGCTAGTTATATTGAGAAGGAAAAGTGTATATTTGCATAAATGAATATGTATCAGATGCAAAATAATGCACAAATATGTGCCTATGATTTATTGGATAAAAACACAGTTCAGTGTGCACCCAAAAAGTCTTCATTATTTGACCATATAGGAAAAATTACTCAGTTCTATTTCACTGAAAATTACATGTGCAAAATAATTTCTGGTATCAAATAAAATGGCAAAAATATGAATCTATCATGAGTGAAAATTGAAATAATGTTTGGACTTCTTTTTACTATAATCTGGTTGACTCTTCATCATTTCCTGGTTAATTAATAGTTTCTTATTCATGTCTGTTTTGTTATCGAAAATCAGGGAAGTTACTGAATGTTTTAATCTCTCTGAACTTCAATTTTGTCATCTGTAAAAACAAATAAAGTTAGTGATTCCTTTCTCTGGGTGAAAGCACTATATAAATGTCAGATTATCTTTACTGAATTCACATGAAAAACTTGGTAATGTAGTCATGGTATCAGAAAAAATATTAACCAACATACCATTTACTTATTGTCCTGGGAGAAAAAATGTAATTGTAGAGCAAACATAATATCTCTTTCCCTATTACCTAGTAGAAAAATTTACCAGAAGGACTCTAATCTCTTTAATAATTTATTCATTCAACAACTAATTATTGAGTGCCGTTTTTGGACCAGGTTCCGTTCCAGGTGCTGTGAACACATCAGTGTACAAAGGAGAAGAAAATCCCTTACTAAATGGAGCTTACATTCTAGAGTAATAATAATACTTAAAAACAACTACCTACATTTTTTTTTTTCAGTTGCTTACCGTGAGCAAGGTGCTGGGACAGACACTTGATGTACATCATCTAATTCAATCCTTACCCAAACCTTTAGGATTATGTATGATTACCTTGGATTTACAGAAGAGAACATTGAGAATCAGAGAGGTAAATTAGTTTGCCCAATATTTCAAAGCCTAGTAAATTATAGAACAGAGATTCAAACAAGTTGTATATGACTACAAGGCTAACAATATTTATAGGTTCATTTCAAAAATAGCAACTCCTAACAGAAAGAATTCATACAGAGTGGAAAACAAACAGCCCTGTTACAAGATCTGAGACCCTTACCCCTTTTACTAGCAACATTAATATTGAGGGCTATTTCTTCCATGCCTTGCTGGTTTCTAATATCTGGGCTTGCTTGTCTACATAGATCTACAACACTTTATTATTCCACCATACCTTCTAAATTTTCCAGATTCTATATTTGGCTTCCTACGATAGTCAATTTTGCTGATTTTCCAGAATCTCATCTCTCCTTTCCGGATGAAACCTTCATTGATTCCTGCTTTTGTCAATTCAGTTGAACCCATGGACATTCTAGAACTCATTCATTCTTTCATTTGTTCAATTAACAACAGTGATTATGGGCCTAATGTTCACTAAGCTGCTGCTAAGCATGGAAAAGAAATGCAAATAAAACAAGGAATCTGTACAACCCTAGGTTTACTAGTTCTCTCTGGTTTAGCTAATCAACTGTTCCAAAAACAGTGTTTCTCTCATGGTGTGTGTGTGTGCTTAATCTCAAGGTCTAGTTATGAAAATAATCATCCTTTTTATTTTTTAGTTCATTTATAAATTTGACAAGCAGTATTTTTTTTACTATAGAAGAATAAAAGAAAATGCAGAGAAATAAAAAAAGAAAAATCACCTACATCCCTCACTATCCAGAAATAACTCTTTTGTATTGAATCTAACTAGCCTATAATTTTATTTCTATTTATAGTAAGACATTGTAAACAATCCAAAATGAACTAATTTATTCAATCATTTAAGCAGCTTAATCTATATAAACTAAATCACTGAACTGTTTAATTAAATCAAATATAAATCCACATCAAAGTGTTATAGCTACAAAATATGTGGCAAATATGTTGTTTATTGTATATGCGTGTGCTGTGTATATGTAGATGAATAGTAAAACATTAAACATTTCTAACTTGCAGGGAACCTAAATTTATTCCTGAAATTGACTTGCTACATAATTGATCTACCAGAGCTTATGAAAATTTATTACACTTCATCTTGAGCCCCATTTGGGAACAGGGACAAAGTTTCTCTTCGAATTCTAACTCAAATTGCTACTGCATTCCATATGCACAATCAATATTGATTAATAACAATGAAAGGAAGGGCTGCCTTGAATCTGGCATGGTACTATCTTGAGGGAATCTTTAGGTTATCAGGCGATGTGCAGTTCCATGCTGTAACATAGACCTCTGTCCTCAATTTTGGGCTTTGAGGAACTGAAGTTTGTTCAGTAGGCTTTGGCTAATTTCTTTTGGGAAATCAGCTCAGTGAAATCCATAGGTAGCTCTCAATTTTCACTTTTAAGGGGGCAAATTCACAAAATTAACACTTTCCAAACCTCGTCATAACCAGGAATATACCTATACATCCCCACACTCATATACCTACTCACCTTAGATATTGCTGGTATATATGTGACTAAACTATTCTAAACTAAGGCAGAATTTATGTCTTGACAGAAGTCTGGGCAAAATCCATCTCTTATGAAAAATATTGATTCAAGAGATGTAAGTTTATCCAACAATATTAAATACAATTATTAATGGAACATTTAGGAAAAGGTGAGCTAGCCAAAGTGTAGTTGGGGGAGGGGAAAAAAGACAAAAAAATTGATTGCTTAAAATCATTTTTAAATACTACAGGGACCATTTCTTTTTAAATGGAAGAGAAGTTAATATTATGTGCCCAGCAATATGTTGCTCATGACTGCACTTTATCCACCTATAATTACTTCTTAAAAAAGGCAGTCTGTGTTATGACTTAAAAAAGCACCATCTTAATTTTTTTCCCCTCTTTCTTTTTCTCCCCCGCCTTAAGTTAAAATTGGTTAACAAAGTCTTCCTTCCTACCTAACCTAAGACATCAAACACCCTACAAAAGCCACTGAAGCACCCTCTTCAGCTGAGGGAATGTCTTTGGACTCTGCTTCCAACTTTCATGCTCCCATTTTGTGTTGGAAGACAATTCTCCACGTGTCTCTTGCATTTCTGCATGTCTTGCAAGCAGAGACACTGACAGCTTTTATTCCTGTCTTTTCAGGGATGTTTGTGCAGTGAACAATCTTGGAAGATAGAAGTAGTTCTCCCTACTGAGCAAAAGGGTGGGTTTCTTTACAGGCCAATATAACAAAGATACTTTCCCTATCTGGGGCAAGGAATTGGTTTACTTGCAGCTCATTAAAAAATAATAATTCCTAAACTCATGGACTCTCGGTTATGATGTAAACCCACTGTGTGTGTAGGTGTCATCTAGCCCTCATCTCATCTCCCTGTAGCAATTTGGGTTTGGGGAACTGATGCAGGAAAATGACAATAATCTGGCTCCTGCTATTACTATGAGTAATAAACCGCCCTTAATCTCTGCCTTCTATCAATATCTGTGACACTGCGGCAGACTCTTCACTGTAATTGACATCCTGTTTCCCCAGTTTCTGTTCTCTGCCTATACATGGATTCTCTTCTCAACTCAATCCTTTCAGATGTGGACTAATTTGACTGGTATGCATTTCTTTCAATTCAGTGTCTCCCCAGATTTCTGCCTCTTCAGTTGCTCTTTCTCAATCTAAGGTCCCCACTTCTCTAGGAAAATACAGAATCAGATTACATAATAAATGGCAAAGAACCAAAGTCAGAGAGGGAGGATAAAAAAGAATGTATTGTATTTACTAGTTGCCATTGAGTCAATTCTGACTCACGTTGACCCCATGTGTGTCAGAGTAGAACTGTGCTCTAAAGGGTTTTCAATAGCTGATTTTCTGGAAGTAGATTGCCAGGCCTTTCTTCCAAGGCACCTTGGTGGACACCAGCCTCCAAACTTTTGGTTAGCAGCCGAGCCCCTTAGCCATTTGCACCACCCAGAGACTTCTACATGAAGTATAGCCCATGAAAATTCATACAGCAAGTGGGTTTTAAATTCCATCCCTACCAGGAATATCATTTTAGAGATCTATTGGATTTGGGGGTTGGAAAATGGGCTGTGCTGCCTTGTTAGATGCTTTCTTAAATGACAGTTTTAACTGACTTTTTTGTTTCTTAGTGCTCCCTGCTAAAAAAATTATTTCCTTGGTAACCCTATTAGTTGCATCTCTTCCCAACCTTCCAACAATTAAATCAGTGGACACATATTCCGGTAAGCATGGCTGGTGATAAAATGGTCAGAAATTTTCACTTGCTTGTTATCTCTTATTTCAAAGAGTTCCAGAAAGATCAGCAGTAGCTCACTGCAGTAGGTCTCCCAAGAATCACTGGGAACTTGTTAGAAATGCATACTTCCAGGCCTTATACCTCAAGCATTCTGATTCAATAGGGCTTGATGTGGGGCCTAGATTGTTTCCATTTTAATCACCTTCTTAGGTGATCGTGAGGCAGTTTGTCTGCCTAACAGTCTATGAGAAACCTTGTTGCAGAAACCGCCTGTTGTTGTTGTGTGTAGTTGAGTCAATTCTGACTCATAAAGACCCAATGTGACAGAGTAGACCCTCTCCATCGGTTTCCTAAGCTGTAAATCTTTACAGGTGCAGATTGCCAAATCTTTTCTCCCAAGGAGCCGCTAGTGGCTTCGGACCATCAACCTTTTGGTTAGCAACCCAGCACTTAACGGTTGTGCAACAAGGACTCCTTAGAAACTGCCAACTTATCTGATATTATGCATATTTGCTCCATCTACTCCAACCCCAAAGACGTAGACTAGGCACTACAAATGCTAGTGGATGACAGTGATTTGCTGTGGCTGACATCTTAACTTCCAGGAGTGTTTTATTAGTTATTTTTCGTCCCAAGTTACTGAAAGATTTATATTAATATGAAACAACTGCTCATTCATTTTAGCATTTTTAGATGCATCTGGAACAATTTCTTCAGATCCATGATACAAAACTAAGCGCAAATTGTTAGCAATGGCCCCATACAGGAAGTGTATCAATGTGACAAAAATTTGAAAGGTATAGCTCCTAAACACCTTGGTAAAATATTTTTTCCCCAGGGATATTTTATTTGAAGAAGTTAAATGATAAAAAAATTTTGAGAGAAAGACTAAGGGGGTATGTTTAAATGTACCTACTACTGCAGTCATTGTTGTTGAGATCATAAGATATACAAGAGGATGTTAATGAAAAATTGTCTCATGGTAATGTTTTGGGGCATTTAGAGAAAGGGTATATCATAATGGTACTGATTGTTCTGTGAGCATCTCCTAATATTCTAAATTCCTAATGGTGATATTCATGGAATAATTCTTTCTTCAATGTCTCAATATTTTCCAAATTAAACAGAGATAATTCACCTTAGTAACAGGCACAACACAGCGACATCTCTTGTCTTTGAGAACAGCCCAGCACACTTCATTTTCATCAGCTTTGATTGGGAGTAACACACTTAAATTTAGTCAGAGTACACTCCAGGTGAAACCCGTGAGAATGAAGAAAACAACCTGCGTCTACATTGCATTAGAGATAAGGACACTACAGTCTGGAATGCAGGAAACTAGAGTGATATTGGAAGCATTTTAATGTCTACATCAAATGGAATTATCATGAGATTGCTTGTGACAAAAACTAATGTTACATAAAATAATATGATCAATATCCCAGCACGTACACATTTCACTGTCAGCAGGTGGCCTTTATCATAGTCATCTTTTAAAAACACAGCAACACAAATTTCAGACATTAGTTTTTATGTGTTTGCTCTTTTCTCTGAAGTTGGGATGAGAAAAAGCAACAGGACTTACAGTTTACGACAATTTTTACTTTTTTTACGTCTGGGAATGACACATCATTTTCCGCACTGCACTCATACTCCCCAGCCTGGTCTCTTGTAATTCCATAAATGTCCAAATATTGTCCATTTTCAAATGGTTTTGCTACAAGAAAAAAAAAAGTACAATATGTTTAATTGTTGCCGCCTGAGGCTTTATTCGAGTAAAACAACAATCTCATGACTTGTTACTAGATACTGCCGACAAAACAATTCCAAATGAAACCAGGGAATTATTAAATTCTTTGTTCTTCCATGTTCAGAGGAAAACTCAAAGAAAAAAGCAGAAGCTGAACAAGGGATACTATAACAACTGTTTCCCCAGAAGAGTATATACATGTGTTCTTTTTAATTGATTGTGGTCTCCCAACCTCATCACACATCAAATAGAGCTCCGCACATTTCTGTAATTGAGTTCAGCAACCTCCTAGCAGTGTAGATGAAATTCACTAATATGACTTGGTACATATTGACTTTTATACAATGTAAGCTAGCAATTTGACACCTCACCTAACAAAATGTTACTTTTCTTTTGGAGAAATCACATGCCCGAATTCAAGGTTTCAAGCCAGACAGCTTGATAAGAGTAAAGAGATACATTAAGCCATTGTAATATTTCAGTTTCCAAAACTATTAATGTTACCAAGAAAGGTATACTATATATAATCCACCCAGTAAGTCTCAGAAAAACAACAACAACAAAAAACCTTCATGACTATCAAAGTAAGAGTTAAGTGGTTATAATAACAAAGTAAATTATCTTTTTTATTATTATTGTAAAAATATAGGTAACACATCATTTGCCAATTCAGCTTTTTAACTTGTAAAATTCAATGAAAACAGTCATGTCAATCATGTTGTGCAATCATCTCCAACATCCTTTGCCATATTTTCCATTCCCATAAACAGAAACAATGTATTAGAAAAGTGTACTCCTTTACTGCTTTATTTTGGTTCTTCTAAAAACTGCCTTTACCAAATTTTGCTTGGTGTTATTGTACCAAATATTTTGTATCGAGGGACATTTTTAGAAACGCCATATGAAACTTCCTATTATATTTTTATCAATAAAGTTAATGAGGTCCTTGTCCACTGTAGTCAATGTATCTACTTACTGAGTACTTGTGGGAGAAATCTCTAGTATATCTTAGTGCCAGGAAAAGCTTTACTTCTGACATCCTAATTTACTTCTATACCAGGATTCATGATCCTATAAGTTGGCTGTTTTCATTTTTGTTTTGGACCACTAGGAAATTCAAAGCTAAGACAATGGAAAATATACTTTCGACGTCTATATACCTAGTGGTGTTTTGAGGATCATTAACATAAAGTCAAAGATATTTAGAAAATAGCTGTATCACATATAATGGAGTAGAACTGTGTTAAAACCAAACAGATTAGATGATTTCCTATTGGATATTACCACAGTGCCTTCTGATCTTAACTTTATTTACAAGCAGAAATAGCTGCTGATCTGACTGAAAATAAAGAAGCATGGTGTCTAATAGGTGCTGTAATAATTATGACAATATTTAAGATTACCAAATAGTATGCCAGTCCCTAATCATACTGAGTTTGCCAAAAATTATTTAGCATCTTAAGGAAGTAGAGATATACCAACAGTTAATTCAAAATGTGCTCTTATGAATGCCTTTATCACAAAAGAGGAGATATTTTATACTGATAACAAAGAAGTAGTTAAGAATGTGGACTTCAGAGTAGATGCAGTGGTGTTCATGTGATCCAGGGAAGCACTTTTAACATCTCTTAGGGTCAGTTTCCTCATATAAACAAAAAAGATAATTCCTACCTCATAGGATTATTATAAGCATTAAATACGAGAATGTGTATAACCAAACCATAAACCAAATCCATTGCCATTGAGTCAATTCCGACACATAGCAACCCTACAGGAGAGAGTAGAACTGCCCCATAGGGTTTCCGAGGCTATAAATCTTTATGGAAGCAGATTGTCACATCCTTCTTCTTGTGGAGCAGTTGGTGGATTTAAACTGCTGACCTTTTGGTTAGCAGCCAAGAGCTTTAACCACTGTACCACCAGAGCTCCGTAATGTGTATAAAGCCCTATGCAAAATCCTGATAAAATAAAAATTGAAAATTTTATTGATAGAAATTTATTTCATTGCTCAGCCCTACGTGGTATCTGCATTTAACAAGTAAGAGTTCTGTTGTTAGATCTCACAGAATAAACCAAAACCAACAGAGCAAGCACAACTACTTGATACTTTAAAACAGAAACACAACATGCATGCCTACTCCTATCAGGTAGGGGTAATATTTACTCAATATAATACTCCCAGAATCTTTCTAACTGCTGTTACAAATTTTGGATTTTGTGATTTTTTTTCTGGTCTTCAGTTAGCTTCTCTTCAATCAGCCCTTCTTTCCTTTCTCTAGTTTATGGAAAGAGTAAAATAGCTAAGAAGGAGCCCAACTGAAGTTTTGTTCCAACTGCTTTCCACACACTCTTCTAACTCCTTTTTCAGTTTAAATGAAGCTGGAGTGATAACATGGTACAATGTACTCCAGCATTAATATCACTTGAAGGTGCTTGTTCTTACCCTAGCCCTACTGAAACAGAATCTCTGTATGGAAACGTCACCTCCATGTACACCGATATCGAAGAACCACGGCTAAGTGGTACATTTCCATCTCCTTTCTCCAATTGCTCTACATTCTGCTCCATTTTGTGGCCTGAGACTCATTTTTCTTAGAAAATAAGCACTTTTATTTTCAATGGCACACTTAGATATTGTTTTTCCTCTTTAAAATTTAAAGTGCAAAAGGAAAAAAATGAGATCATATATTCTCCCTTATACTGGGGAAGAATTGTGCCCTCCTCCCTCAACACACACACCTTGTTCAAGAGGGATAAATTATGAAAAGAAAGTGCTTGCAAAGGAACTGGCTGCTACTGTTTATGTGGTTGTTTTCAGCTAGGTTCTGTTCTGGCCAGGTTGAATTCATTACTTGCAAAGTATTATTTACTCTCTCCTTTTTCTGAACGGAGCCATATGTTACTGGTCCGTACCATGTGAAACATTTATTATGTTCCATTGGTAAGTATATAACTTATCTGAATGCACTCTGCTACATATGCTGTAGTCTAATAAAACTATCTTTTCCAAGAGACAATAGTTATAGTTATAGAAGGTTCAACTGAGTATCAGAAAATATTGTTTACATTTCCACTATGCCTGTAAATGTTATGGTTTTATATGTCTCTCAGCATATTTGCTCCTCATTTTCACATCTACAAAACAGAAATTTTGTTTTTGTTGTTGTGGTTCCTAGCATTGCTTTTGTTGCATAAACTCCAGTCACTGACACTCTTCTTGCTTCTGAAAGAGCCTGTGTAGACCTGTAGAGCTAATCCTAAATATATGCCACTTCTCTTCTGCTTATATATTTCTCAAAATTTTCATCAAGATCCAAGATTTAATCTACTATTATCTTTTTAAGCTGCATTTATTATATAGCAGTGCTTTGTGTCCAGAAAGAAATATCTTTCTTCACTAAATACTCTTTGACTAACATTGTTTTAGATGCCATATAAAAAAAAGTAAAGGTCAACCTTGGCTGTGGGAAGCTACATTTGGAAAGCTTGAAATTTGCCATATTGGCTTATTTATAATATTGGTTTTGTTTTTTAACATGGGTTGACTTTTTACTTTATTTTATTCTTTACAAATTCCAAATATTTATATCTATTATTTTTCCTCAAACAGCATTAAAAGCATCACACTATGTATATTGGAGCCTGTTAATTTTGCTATGCATTCAGTTTTTCTGAAAAAAAATATTAAAAAAAATCAAAGCAGTAATCTTTTTTATTCCATTTCTGTCTCCTTTATATTCCCTTCCATATCTATTCTTAAACTGCTTTCTTTCCCAGTAAATTAGGTATCCCTTTCTGTATGCTTAAAAACAAAAAAAAATCCGCTGTCATCGATATGCTAGGAGGCTGCCTAGTTGTACCAATCCCTTGATCCCTTTTACAAAACCTCAGTCAAGTCCACGGGAAAAAAAAATCCACACGATTTTCTGTTATGAGCAAGAAAAGTACTTCTTTCCTCATATTTGAAGCTGGTGCTGGGAAAATGGATAAACTAAGGTTTTGAGTTATTTGGTGTCACAGAAAAGAGTTTGAGGAAATAAAATTATGCCACTCTCTGGGGAAAAAAGGTCTAGAAACCTTTATGTTTTTCCCCTCACACACTAAGCCTTCAGTTTCTGCAAAAGCATCATACGTGTTGGTCCTTCTTGAATGTGAACCAACATGGTGATATATGAGGCTGAAAAAAAAGGATTTGTTCTTAACTCTCTACTCTACTTACATTCAGTAACACAGAAACTTTGAGAACTCAAAAGTTCTGACTTATTAATACTACCAAGTGCTCATTACATTTGTTAAATGAAAGAATAAAGGACAATTGAATGAAATAAAAATAAAATGAAATAAAGAATTAATATACAAAGTAATTAATTGCCTGGCCTTCCAGAGTTTGACAAACGCTGTATCTGTCCACTTCCCATACATTGTGTCCTCTTCCTGGTGGACCTGGGATTGATGTCTGAGAATGGAGGCAAAGCAATCTTCTGGTGACCTCATACTAGCAGTGATGGAGAGATCCGCCATGATCACTGAATTCTCAGTTGTTTCAAAACTCTCTACCAGACTAGATAGGCACCATTATTTTTGAAATATGAAGACCAAAGTAAAAAAGGCAGAAACTTTAGAGAATTTACGATTGACAAAAATTTAGTTTTACAAAGCAACATTTCATGAACATATAAAAGAGCACGTGCTTAGTATAATTGATATATCTCACATCGTGCCTACTCACTAAGAAAAAGAAAGCTAGCCTGAGAAAGTAGTTAGTGATAAAGTTATATAATTGAATATGATCTTATTTTTCTTTTAATTATTAGCTATTTCTATATAAGAAGTAAGAAGGAAATTACAACTATATTGAGGGAAAAAATGAATAAAGAGATGATAGATTCCCAATATCAATTAAATTACTTTTAAACTAATAAAGCAAGTGTTATTAACATTTCCTATTGTACAATATTGCGACAGTGTACAGAGGAATATATTGGTTGAGGTTAGTAATATGTTGCGTCAATAAGAATGATACTATCTGTTGACTCTATCAATGCCACTTCTATGCAAACAAAGAAACTTTTTGAAGCCGTAAGTACTTGTGTCTATACAGTTAACTAAGAGATCAGTGTACAAATTTGCCATGCACATGCATGAAAATGAAAAATAAAAGCTTTGCCAATGTCTTAGTCATCTATTGTTGCTATAGCAGAAATATAAGGGAATGGCTTTAACAAACAGAAGTTTATTCTCTCACAGTCTAGTAGGCTAGAAGTCCGAATTCAGGGACCCAGCTCCAGGAGGAGGCTTTCTCTCTCTGTCAGCTCTGAGGAAGGTCCTTGTCATCAATCTTCCCTTGGTCTAGGAGCTTCTCTGTGCAGGGATCCTGGGTCCAAAGGACGCATTATTCTCCTAGCTTTTGTTTCTTGGTGATCTGAGGTCCCCCCATCTCTCCACTTGTTTCTCTCTATTTTAAAAGAGATTGACTCAAGACACAACCTATTCTTGTAGTTTGAGTCCTGCCTTATTAACATAACTTCCTCTAATCCTGCCACATTAGCATCATAGAGGGAGGATTTACAACACATAGGAAAATCACATCAGATCACAAAATGGTGGACAATCACACAATCATGGCCTAGCCAAGTTGACAGATATCTTTGGGAGACACAATTCAATCCATGACAGCCAACTATCAAGGATATCAAGCCAACTATCAAACATATCAATTGTTGGTTTTCCTTGTGCCTAAAATTCCTGTCTTAGCACCTTTGATTGTGGCATTGGTGAAGAGTATTGAATATACCATGGACTGCTAAAAGAATGAACAAATCTGTCTTGGAAGAAGCACAGCCGGAATGCTCCTTAGAAGCAAGGATGGTGAGACTATGTCTCACATACTTTGGACATGTTACCAGTAGGAGAAGGACATCATGCTTGGTAAAGTAGAGAAGGACATCATGCTTGGTAACGTATAGGGTCAGCGAAAAAGAGGAAGACCCTCAACAAGATGGATTGACATAGTGGCTGCAACAATGGGCTCATGCATAGCAACAATTGTGAGGATGGCGCAGGACCAGGCAGTGTCTCGTTCTGTTGTGCATAAGGTCTCTGTGAGTCAAAACTGACTCGACAGCACCTAACAACAACAACAACAAAATTCCTGTCATTCCTTGTTTTAATATAAGGTACTTATTCTTAAAAAAACTCTTGCTTAAAATGTAAATGCTTTAATGAAGAATAAAACATAAATCTATTGGTACTTATTTCCATTAACAGGTCTAAATTCAACTCCTAGCTTCACCACTCTGTGACCCTAAGCAAATTACTTGACTTCATTTCAATATCCATGATTGTTGTCTCTGATAAACTTGTCACACCAAAGGATCTACTAGAAAGACTAGAAGATGTAGGATAGAATAAAACAGAACCACATTTTTGACAAGGGCTACTACATAGCTGCTTTAGATGATCTTTCAGACTTCAAGCTTCATCACAACATGCCAAAATGTGAATACCATTACTCACAATCCCTGATTCCTTTGGATTCTTTCATTGTAGAAAATCACCAGTTAAAACCACTACTTTTATTTGGAACAATGACGTCAATAGTCTCTCCAGAGAAAGCATCAGCCAGCACTGTAATATCTTTTCAAATTGTAACAGGTAGATGCAAGTCAGATTAGATAAAAGTGTTAATTTATTTATAGCATGGTAGAGGGAAAATCAGAGATGCAACACATTTGCACATTTAAACACAAATCATTGACCCTGCCAGAGATTTAGGAAAGTAGATTTATTTCACAGGCTACGAAAATAAATTTAACTACTTGAAAAAAATGTGTGCTCTGCAACCTTCTTCCCCTGAAGATTTCAGGTATTCACACCATTTTTCTTTTAATACTTTTAGAAAGTTGAATCCTCTGTCCCTTAGTTGCAAATCATACCCTGGAGAAAACATGCCTTTAGCTGACGATGGCGGTCAGTTGCAGAAATACTCAAGTTATATATTTATGGCTTTTAAAGGAAGAAAAGGGTGCTATTCAGTCACTTAGTAAATATTTATTGACAAAACATTCTTTGCCTGTCATTGTTTTAAGAGCTGGGAATATAATAAACCCATCGCTGTCGAGTCGATTCTGACTCCTAGCTACCCTGTAGGACAGAGTAGAACTATCCCATGAGGTTTCTAAGGAGCAGCTGGTGGATTCCAGCTGCTGATCTTTTGGTTAGCAGCCGAGCTCTTAACCACTGTGCCATCAGGACTCCCAGGAATATAATGGTGACCAAAATAAATAAGATTCCTGTCCTCATTGGATGTTAAGTCTAATCAAGGTATAAAAAAAAGAACAAGAAAAAAGTAATCACACAAGAGAATATCAAATAATTATACCTGCTTGGCAAAGCATTAAAATGGATCAGGGTTTCTAAAACTTAGTATTATTTAGATTTTGGACCATATAATTATTTGCTGTGTGGTGCAGTCCTGTACACTGGAGAATGTTAAGAGCTTTCACTAGATGTCACCAAAACTTCCTTCTACCTTCCTATTCCCTCATCCTCTCACCCTGCTTTTTCTCCAATCTCAAAAAAATTTTGCCCAACATTTTTAAATGTCCCCTGGGGGAGCATTGTTGCCACCTCCCCCAACTGAGAACCACTGAAGTAAGGTAATGTGATAGAGATTGAATGAATGAGATCTGATTGCCAGAAAAGGCTATTTGAGCTGAGACCTAAATGGGATGGAGGAGTCATACATGTGAAGAATGCAGAAAGATCCAGGGAAAGGAAACGGTGCAACGGCTCCAAGGAGGGAACAAGAGTAGTAGGTTTGAGTGACAGAAAGAAGAGCAAAAAAGAAAGAGGAGTGTGAGATGAGGGTTCACATAGGACTTTGTGTCAGGGTAATGAGTTTCCATTTTATTCTAAACACAACAAGATTCCTTTGGAGGGTTTTTCATCAATGAAGAGATATTACCTGGCTTATGTTTCAAAACTGAACACTAACGACTGAAGAGCAGCAGTTGTGGGATGACATCAAGGATACCATACATAAAGGAAGTAAAAGGTTATTAAAAAGACAGAAAAGAAACCCATTGCCCTCAAGTCAATTCCAACTCATAGCAACCTTATAGGACAGGGTAGAATAGCCCCTTAGAGTTTCCAAGGCTGTGATCTTTACAGTAGCAGACTGCCACTGCTACATCTTTCTCTTCCAGAGTGGCTGGTGGGTTCAAACCACGAACTCTTCCGTTAGTAGCTGAGCACTTAACTACTGCAACACCAAGCCTCCTGGGCAGGAAAGAAAGAAAGACCAAAATGGATGTCATAAAAGACTCTGAAACTTACTCTAAGTGGTGAGTAGCTAAAGCAAACAGAAGAAATGATGAAGTAAAAGAGCTGAACAGAAGATTTCAAAGGTGGCTGGAGAAGAGGAAGTAAAGTATTATAATGAAATGTATGAAGATCTGGAGTTAGAAAACCAAAAGGGAAGAACACCATTGGCATTTCTCAAGCTGAAAGAACTGAAGAGAACATTCAAGTCGAGTTGCCATATTGAAGGATTCTATAAGCAAAAAATTAAGTAATGCAGAAACATCAAAAGAAGATGGAAGGAATACATAGTCACTGTACCAGAAAGAATTGGCCAACATTCAACCATTTAAGAAGGTAGCAGATGATGAAGCACCACTGGTATTGAAGGAAGAAGTACAAGCTGTGCTGAAGGTAGTGGTGAAAAACAAACCTCCAGGAATTAATGGACTATCAACTGAGATGCTTCAACAAACAGAAGCAATGCTGGAAGCACTTACTTGTCAATGTCAATAAATTTTGAAGACAGCTACCTAGCCAACTGCCTGGAAGAGATTCATATTCATGCTTATTCCAAAGAAAAGTAATCAAACAGAAAAGTGTTAGAAAGCAAAGATGTCAGAGAAAAATGTAGAACAAAATTCTAATTCACAAAAAAGACCAGACTTACTAGTCTGACATAGACTGGAGAAACCCCAAGTGTATGGCCCCTGGATACCTTTTTAACTCAGTACTGAAGTCACTCCTGATGTTCACCTTTCAGCCAAAAATTAGACAGACCCATAAAGCAAAATGAGATTAAATGGGCACACCAGCCCAGGAGCTAGGACAAGAAGGCAGAAGGCAATAGGAAAGCTGGCAATGGGAAACCCAAGGTCCAGGGTCAAGAAGGGGAGAGCATTGACAGGTCATGAGGTTGGCAACCAATGTCATAAAACAATATGTGTATTAATTGTTTACTGAGAAACTAATTTGCTCTGTAAACCTTCATCCAAACCACAATAAAAAAGTTAAATAAAATAAAATAAAAAAAGCAAAGATGTCACTTTGAGGACTAAGGTACGCCTAACCCAAGCCATGGTGTTTTTAATTGCTTCATATGCTTGCAGAAAGCTGGACAATAAATAATGAAGACCTAAGAAGAATTGATGCCTTTGAATTATAATGTTGGTGACGAAGGTTGAATTACCATGGACTCACAGAAGAACGAACAAATCTATCCGGGAAGAAGTACAGCCAGAATGCTCATTAGAAGCAAGGATGGCAAGATTTCATCTCACATATTTTGGACATGTTATAAGGAGGGACCAGTCCCTGGAGATGGACATCATGCCTGGTAAAGCAGACGGTCAGTAAAAAAGAGAAAGACCCTCCTCAAGATGGATTGGCACAGTGGCTTCAACAATGAGCTCAAGCATAAAAAACATTGGGAGGATTGCGCAGGACAAGGCAGAGTTTCGTTCTGTTGTACGTACGGTCACTATAAGTTGGAACCAGCTCAATGGCACCTGACAACATCACTACACTGGGCACTGTTACCTCTAATCCTTTTCAGTGATTCTTTCCCAAGCCTCAGGGAGTTTCTTCAGCAACATGTGCTGATACTCAAGAAAGGCCATCTTCAGACCTCTAAAGTTTTGCAGCTTTCTACTTTCTGGTATTCTATTCTGTGATGAATAGCTGCCTTGTTGTCCTTAGACTCTTAGCTTCACCTCCTCACCTCAGTGAGTCCACTAGGGTCTGCTTTGATGTCACTTCTCTGCATCCCAATGTGGTTACTCTCTTAAAACAGTAAGCTGGGGCAATTGTTTCCTGTCTGAGGAATGACCATCCTTCATTGCCTAATATCTAGTGTCTTCCAAATCATTGTTTTATATATTCTGTTAATTTTTTGGTTGTTTCAGTGAAAGGGTTAATCTGGTCCCTATTACTTCATCTTGACCAGAAATGGAAGCCAATATGTTTTTAAAGGATCTGGCACATATGGGAGTCTCAACAAATACTAATAGCTACAATTAATTTGTGTTAGACATTCCATCTGATCTTCTAGGTATACTAGAACCTATACTGGATCCTCTATATACATTATATTTTATGTCCATTCTCTCTTCCCATCACTGCTCATTCCATGCATTTTTAACTTACAGCCAGTTCTATGGTTATAGACACCACACTTTGGGATTTATTTGTGTGTAGCCTCAGAACTTAAATTCCAGCCTTGCTGATGAATATCAAGGAAATTGGTTAACTAGAACATTAGTCATCAGCCAGTTATGTAACACTTTTAGTGTTCCACTTAATCTTTGGTTATGAGCATACAGTTTTATCATAAGTGAAGGGAATATGCTGAACCTTAAGATTAATCATTTTCTATTTTAAATGACTGTTATCTTCATTTTTTTAAAAAATACAGACTGTTAAAAACATCATGTTGTTTTTCTTTGTATCTCTGGAGAATTTATTTTCAGAATCTACTCTCAGAAAATCTCTGTAGACTGGGCTTTTTTTTTTTTTTTTTTAACTGTTATTATCCTCTTTGAGAATACTCAAAGTGATCTAATCTTGCCATCCTTTTCTCTTCTTTCTTTCTGATGTACTTTCAATCAGTCTTGAATCATGGCACAGTTCCTGGTATTTATTTTGAAGATTCAATTGTATAATATTCTACAACAAATGAGGTGAATATCACCGCTGCTCCTCAGTGATAGAAGAATTGGCTTTATCTGATGAAGACCTTTTTTCTTCAAAACAAGTGGCATTTGTTCTTATGTCTGTCACCAGTCTGGTTGAAAAAAAGAAAAAGCTATCTTCAGCAAGTGGACATGTGCTGAAGAACTGATCAAAGATAGCTTCTTCGTACTGATGTATGGAAAAGATGTTAGAAGACAAATTGCTGCTATTGTGAGTTACTGAGTTAGTATTTAGAAAACTTACAGAATATTTACATGATTCTTATTGAAGTACAGCTGTTACTGTCAAGTGTTAGCTGGATTTTCTTTTCCTTATGGAATCTAGACTGAGTGGTTCTTTTTGCAAGTAATCATAAAGTATGATTTTTTTATCCCCAGCCCATTTTTGAATGAATAGGAGAAAGCAATTGTGAGTAACCTGATTTTTTTTTCTCATCCCACCAATTTAATGATTTTTGCTCTGCAAGTTCTGCATGATGACTGCATTAGTTATGACTCTTTTGTTTCAAAGTGATAAAAACTCATATTAAACTAGCACAAATAGAAAATAAGATTTATTGTCTTAAAGAGACTGAAAAGTCCAAATTTAGGAAGTAGTTGCAGGAACTCAGGCATTGTCCTCAGGATTTACACTATATTTCTTGGTAATACTTTCTGCTATGTTGTCTTTCATCTCTGGAGTTTCTCTCTATGTTATTATAAAGATAACCACTGTAGCCTCAAGCTTATATTGTCCTTAGTGTTCTTAATCTTAGGAGTGAAACTCTCCTTCCCTGTATCCATATCAATTTTCCCAAAAAACTTTAATAGGCCCTGATGTGGTCACATGTCTAGAGCAATTAGTGCGGCCAAAGGAAGGAGGTAATATGACTACTGAAGCCTCCATCTGGTGTTCATTCCACTGGAGAAGACACAGTGGATCCAGCAAGCCAGACCCACATAGAACAGTTACTCACAAGAAATACTGAGTTCTATTACCAGAGGAGAAAGAATTGATCCTGGCCATAAAAATGTAACAAATATCCACTAGTAATTCTTCAGAAATGCTTCCGTAACAGGTCTTAAACCTTACGTGGTCTAAGCTTCTAGCGAATAGCCTGAATCCTTGAAGTTTCAGAAAATATGACACCTTTTCTATGTTCAGCATGTGACTAAGGCCTTCAACATCAGAAAGATATAGGGCTTCCTGAGATCTTGTATGTTCTGTTCCTTATTAAACGTCAATAGCCCCATTTGTGAGCTGAAGCTAGATTATTTTTTCTTATCACTCAGGTGAAGCCTTATCATTTGTTCTTCTATATTTCTACCTACTTCCTTCCTGTATCTTATCTAGATGCTCTTCTATTTCTTATAAGTTATTTTTGTTTTGATGTTAAAATTTTTAAGGTAATTTCTAAGAGTGGAAAAGTTTAATATACCATGTTCTTGTTGTTGTTAGTTGCTGTCAAGTTGATTCCAATTCATAGTAGAGAGAGGCAAATAAATATTAGATTTTTTAAAAAAAAATCAATAAAATAAATCAAGGATATGTCAAAGGATTCATGAAGGTGATGAGCTGAATGGCTAATGCACTGATAAAGGATTTTGCTAGGAATTTAAAAAACAGTCTGTTGCCATCAAGTTGACTCTGACTCATGATGACCCTATGTGTGTCAGAGTTAAACTGTGTGGATTTTTTGAAAGTTGATTGCCAGGACTTTATTTATTTATTTATTTATTTATTTTTGAGGTAGCTTTTGGTGGACTTGAATTTTCAACCTTTTGGTCAGTAGCCAAGCATGTTAACTGTTTGCATCACCCAGGGACTACATTATGAATCTACTAGGGTCCTAGTATATTGTTAGACAATGGAGAAAAAAAAATCAAGGAGGTTGCAATCTGATTTGGAGGATGCATAAGCATGCAAACAAGCACAAATGTAAGAAAGAAATTAGTCAATTTTTTGTACTGTGGTGTAATCATCACATAATAGAAATTCAGAAAATGGAGAGAACTCCTCTGAGGGCACATTCAGTGAAGGCCTAGAGTGAAAAGCAACCCTTGTGCAGTCTGAAAGAAAGGATTTGGATTCATGGAGAGCATTTCTGGCTGAGGGCAAAGGAAAAATGTACAGAGGCAAGAATGATCTTATTCCACATGTGGTAAGGGACAGTCTTAAGTCTAATTGAGCAGAACATTGGATTTATGTTAAAGAACAGTGAGAAATGCCTTAATAACTTCTGGTGGCATGTGAGGCCTTATGGAAGCTGGGAAGTAAGTAGACAAGGCAAGATTAGAGGTTAGACAGAAGCAGC
This sequence comes from Dugong dugon, assembly GCA_030035585.1. Lineage (NCBI taxonomy): Eukaryota > Metazoa > Chordata > Mammalia > Sirenia > Dugongidae > Dugong > Dugong dugon. Next base: position 101,460,094 of record CM057462.1, read on the forward strand.
AAAGGTTGGTACAGAGTGGCTAAGCAAGGAGTCATAATCCAGGGTCATTCAGTATGGGAAGAGGTGCATGAAAAAATAAAGTGAAGTCAGCATATAGTCTCATGGTCTGAATCATAAACAGTAGTCATAGGCAAGGTTCCTAGTATGAGCAGGAAGAACTTGATTAGAAGTATCTAGTCAAGATACTACAGTGTCTGAACTGACTGAAGGGGATTGACTATATAAGAAAGGATCCAAGGGGCAAGTGGAGGGTGGAATTATGGTTTATTTCAGTTCAACTCATCAAATAAACAACCATGTTCTGAAGGTAAGAGACTCATGCAGAAAATCTAGACACATAGAATGACAGATAATAGATTGGGGCCCAGGAACAGTAACTGCCACATTTAGTCAGAGAGATGAGGAAACCAGAAGCAGGATGGACCTTGCTACTACTGAACAAACTATTGCTGAAGTTATACTCCTTATTTACTTTCCACTCAGGTCTACAACTAAAGCTTGGGTGTGAGTAGACACAGGTCTACCATATTAGTACAGTTCCATATACTGATTTTCTCTCTTTTCTGACATGTTCTCATTCTGATATATTTGTCATTGATACAATTTTTAAAACTATATTTCAGCCGAAAACAAAACTGTTTCTTTTTCCCCTTGATATTAAAGTAGTGTTTTACCAGCTGTGTAGTTTTAGACAATTTACTTAATCTCTCTGAAGTTCATTCTATTCTTCAATAAAGATGGAAACAATCATGACTGCCTCTTAGAGTTTGAAGGCTAAATGATATAAAATATATCCTTGTAAATAGCACAAAGTAATACAAAGTATATGCTCATAAATGCAAGTTTTCTTCAATTTGTTACTATTTCCTTTCTTCTCTTTCTCACTTCCATGTACGGAAACATATGGGAGCTAAGAAAAGCAGTGAGCGGCCAGACTAAAAGTTGTTCTTTCAGTAGAGATGCCCTCCTCCTAGCAGATTTCTCCAATCATGAGAAAAATCTGATAGGAGGAGAGCTGGGGAGTTGGAAGCCAGGGATTTCTTGTGCATTTGATGTAACAGTCAGTGGAGAACCATAGGCGAATGAATAGCATGATAGAAGAGGAAATGCAAAATCTTCCCAATGGCCTAAACATTTTTTTTTGTGATCTAGCCTGCTCGGTGACCTCTCAGATTCCATTTCCTCACATTCTTAACTGGAAAAAGTCTGTTAAAATTGGTAGTTGGAATAAGTGATCAGGAAGGTGACTTTGGTGACAGATATAAGGTCTAATACCAAGAGCCATGAAAGCCCTCCTACAGGAGGTTGCTTTTAGAATCAGGATATACAGACAACTCAGAGTGATTGATTGGAAAAATAACTAGTATGTGTTGAAGTTGCTACAAATAAATATTATTTGGTCCAGAAAGAGGATGGTGAGAATCAGAGAATCAGACGGAGGTGCTGAAGCTTTTATGTTTCACTCTGATCAAGGAGAAAGTTGATAACAACAATAGTGAAGAACCAGGAAATGATTTGGGAAAAGAGATAAAATTGAGAAAGTATAGAAATAGGCCTATATGCCTAACCTGCAATTCATGCTGAGATGATAGTAATGATGATGTTGACACAAAAAAAATTGTTTGGGTAAAACTTAAAAGGCCTTCTTGCTTGAACCAAGGTTTTTGAAAGACAGTTCTCAAGACATTGACGTGCACATATCCTACTATCACGTAATTTCCTTGCATATATACATAAATGTTATTTGTAAAGCTTGTAGGAATTACCAAAACTCTACCAAAACATTTTTAAAAAGCATTTAAATTCATTGCCACAGTCTCCGAAATATTATGAAATAAGATACTAAAAATAAAATGTAAATAAGTTATTTTCAATATTTAATATTTAGTAGCCAAATTATCTGGTATTCAAATCTAAGTGTTGTCCAGACCTATTTCTATAAACAGCTCTCATAGGCATATATGCTGCTGGAGTAGAGACGCATTAATATGTCTCTCTGCATATCTGATTTTTTGAAGAAATGACCACAGATAAGAAAGTGAAAGATCAATAGCAAGTAATAAATAGTTTAATTTTGTCTTTATTAAGTTTTTTTTTTTTTTTTAATAAGCATTGAAGCTCAGGAAGCAAAAAAGAAGAAGGTTTGTGGGGTTTTGTTATTAAATGGATTAGTGATTTCAACAATTAAATGAAGATGAAGGAAATCTTTCCTAGAAACTTTCTTATTAACAAGACAACGAAAGTCAAGTAGTTAAATTTTATATGATGAGTTGTATGTAGCATGTATTCCATAGCCTCTGCAACTTTTTAAACCGAGATGTGACATATTTTTAGAATAAAATATATAGAACTCAACTTGAGCCCTGCTCTCAGTGAAGCTCATGCTACTCAGAGTGGCACTACTACAAAATGGCCATCGCAGTGTGATTACATGATGGTGGAATTCTGCTCTAGTGATTAGCACTTATGGTGGGGAGTACTCACTCTGATGTCTCAAATTATACTTTCCAAACTCCATGTGGGGTCTTTCCTTTTAAAAGCAGAGAGAATGCAGTGAGATACATTTAAAAAAAGAAGATACAGAAGTATTGCTAATTAGAGGTAATTCTCTTGGTAAGAGCAATAAGAAGGGAAAAAGGACAACTTTTTCAGTATGGGGAGAGAATGTAGAGACAAGAGTTCCTCTTTTTGGTACAAATTTCATTTGGAAAGTACTTTGTTCTTTCTTGGGTCCCCATAATTGGAGCAGGCAAAATTGGACTTGCCTAAAATGATAGTTACTGTTATATTTCTCTGCAGGACAGGATAAGGCAATGACATATTATTTTCATATACAACATCTTCTGAAGACTTTATCAACCCATCACCATTAAACAACACTGGTATAAAACTGTCAGGATTTAATTTTAAGGTGGTTTGAAGTTTGGGGTTAGTACTTCTGTCCCCATTCACAAATGAACAAAGGGAAGAAATAGGGAAGAATCAAATTGTATGTTCATTGACTAGCCTTCTATTCACTACTGCATTTTTCTCAATAGTGCATGCCTCAGGTAAATAATGTACCCACACATATAATGAGAGGAAATGATGAAATTAAGTAAAACCATTTTGGCATAATGCAAGCGTTATTTGCAGGTAAAAATATGATACTCTATTGTGAAGATATTAATTTAAATTGAAGGATCCAGTTTTCCTGAGACACTGGTATTTACCAGCATTGAATAAAAATTTATACTTTCAGGGAAGAGGCCCCAGATAAGTAAAGAATTACTGAAGAAGAAGAACAAAGTGGGAGGCCTTGCACTACCTGATTTTAGAAACTTTTATACTGCCACAGTAGTCAAAACAGCCTGGTACTGGTACAACAACAGATACACAGACCACTGGAACAGAATTGAGAATCCAGATGTAAATTCATCCACCTATGAGCAGCTGATATTTGACAATGGCCAAAAGTCCATTAATTGGGGAAAGGACAAGCTTTTTAACAAATGGTACCAGCATAACTGGATATCTATCTGCAAAAAAATGAAACAAGACTCATACCTCACACCATGCACAAAAACTAACTCAAAATGGATCGAGGACCTAAATATAAAATCTAAAACTCTAAAGATCACGGAAGAAAAAATAGGGACAATGCTAGGAGCCATGATACATGGCATAAACAGAATACAAACCATAAGTAACAATGCACAACCACCAGAAGAGAAAGTAGATAACTAGGAGCTCCTAAAAATCAAATATTTATGCTCATCAAAAGACTTCATCAAGGGTGAGACAGTACACAATACTGGGGAAACCAGCACAGCTTGTACAAGGAAAGGTCATGGAAGCTCCACAGACACATCCAAACTCCCTGAGGGACTGAATTGCTGGGTGGAGGGCTCTGGGGACCATGGTCTCGGGCAACATCTAGCTCAAGTAGCATAACACAGTTTATAAAGACAATGTTCTACATTCTACCTTGGTGAGTGGCGTCTGGGGTCTTAAAAGCCTGTGAGCAGCCGTATAAGATACTCCACTGGTCTCATCCCTTCGGGAGCAAGGGAGAATGAAGAGAATAGGATACAAGGAAAAGATTAGTCCAAAGGACTAATTGCCCACAGCTACCATGGCCTCCACCAGACTGAGCCCAAAACAGCTAGATGGTGCCCGGCTACCACCGCTGACTGCTCTGACCAGGATCAAAACAGAGGGTTCTAGACAGAGCTGGAGAAGGATGTAGAACAAAATTCTAACACACACAAAAAAGACCAGATTTACTGGCCTGAAAGAGACTGGAGAAACCCCAGGAGTATGGCCCCCAGACACCCTTTTAGCTCAGTGGTGAAGTCACTTCCGAGGTTCACCGTTCAGCCAGAGATTGGACAGCCCCATAAAACAGAACAGGACCAATGAGGCACAGCAGTCCAGGGACAAGGACTAGAAGGCAGAAGGGGAAAGGAAAGCTGGTGATAGTGAACCCAAGGTTGAGTAAGGACAGTGTTGACATGTAGTAGGGTTGTTAACCATTGTCATAGGGCAACATGTGTACTAACTGAATAATGAGAAACTATTTTATTCTGTAAACCTTCATCTAAAGTGAGAATAGCAGTACAACTGGAAGAATGTGATTGATGTCACTGAACTGTGCGTGTAGAAATTTTTGAAATGGATGATGTATCTTTGGCTGTGTATATTTTCACCAAAAAAAAAAAAAAAAAAGGTCAAGGAGGGAGAGGGTTGATATGTAGTGGGGTTGTTAAACAATGTCATAAAACAATATGTGTACTACTGTTTAATGAAAAACTATTTGTTCTATAAACCTTTACCTGAAGTACAATAAAAAAAATTTTTTTTTTAAAGTATTATTTTTTTTTTTTAAAAAAGACCTCATCAAAAGAGTAAAAAGACAACTGTTTTAGTCATCTAGTGCTGCTATAACAGAAATACCACAAGTGGATGGTTTTAACGAAGAGAAGTTTATTTCCTCACAGTTAAAGTAGGCTAAAAGTCCAAATTCAGGGAGTTAGCTCCAGGGGAAGGCTTTCTCTCTCTGTTGGCCTTCTTCTCTTCGGAGTTCCCCTGGACTAGGAGCTGCACAGGGACCCCAGTCCAAAGGATGTGCTCTGCTCCCGGCACTGCTTTCTTGATGGTATGAAGGTCCCCTGTCTCACTGCTCACTTCTGTCTTTTATATCTCAAGAGACTGCCTCAGGACACAATCCAGTCTTGTAGATCCAGTCTTGCCTTACTAACACAACTGCCACCAATCCTCCCTCATTAACATCACAGAGGCAGGATTTACAACATATAGGAAAATCACACAGTACCGGGAATCATGGCCCAGCCAAACTGATATACACATTTTTGGGGGGACATAATTCAAACCATGACAACAACCTACAGACTGAGGGAAAAAAACTGTCTACAACAAGTCTGATCAGTGTCTAATTTCTAAAATCTATAAGATACTGCAAAACTTCAACAATAAAAAGACAAATAACCCAATTAAAAAATGGACAAAGGATATGAACAGGCACTTAACCAAAGAAGACATTCAGGTGGTTAACAGATACATGAGGAAATGCCCATGACCATTAGCCATTAGAGAAATGCAAATCAAAACTACGATGAGATACCATCCCACCCCAACAAGGCTAGCATTAATCTAAAAAACACAAAATAATAAATGTTGGATAGGTTGTAGAGAGACTGGAACACTTGTACACTGTTGGTGGGAATATTAAATGGTATGACCATTTTGGAAATCGATTTGGCACTTCCCTAAAAAGCTAGAAATAGAAGTACCATACAATCCAGCAATCTCACTCCTTGGAATACATCCTAGAGGGATAAGACCCGTCACCCATGTTCATTGCAGCACTGTTCACAATAGTAAAAAGATGGAAACAACCTAGGTGCCCATTATCGGATGAATGGATAAGCAAATTATGGTATATTTACACAATAGAATACTATGCAGCGATAAAGAACAAAGATGAATCTGTGAAACATGAATGAATCTCATAACATAACATAACATGAACCAATCTGGAAAGCATTATGCTGAGTGAAATTAGTAAGTCGCAAAAGGACAAATATTGTATGACACTACTAGTATAAGAACTCAAGAGATGGTTTAAACACAGAAGAAAACATTCTTTGATGGCTATGAGGGTGGGGAGGGAGGGAGAGAGGTATTCGCTAACTAGATAGTAGATAGGAATTATCTTAGGTGGAGGGAAGGACAACACACAATACAGGGGAAGTCAGCACGATGGACTAAGCCAAAAGTTAAGAAGTTTCCTGAACACAACCAAACACTTTGAAGGACAGAGTAGCCGGGGTGGGGGTCTGGGGACCATGGTTGCAGGGGACATCTAGGTCAATTGGCATAACAAAGTTTATTAAGAAAATGTTCTGCATCCCACTTTGCTGAGTGGCATCTGTGGTCTTAAAAACTAGCAAGTGGCCATCTAAGATACATTGATTTGTCCCAACACACCTGGAGCAAAGGAGAATGAAGAACACCAAAGACACAAGGAAAAAACTAGCCCAAGAGACAGAAAGGGCCACATAAACCAGAGACTCCATCAGCCTGAGACTAGAAGAACTAGATGGTGCCCAGCTACCACCAATGACTGCCCTGACAGAGAACACAACAGAGAGTCCCTGACAGAGCAGGAGAAAAGTGGGGTGCAGAACTCAAATTTAGTAATAAAACCAGACTGAATGGTCTGACTGAGACTGGAGGGACCCTGGAAGACACAGTCCCTGGACTCTCCATTAGCCCAGAACTGAAACCATTCCCAAAGCCACCTCTTCAGACAAAGATTAGACTGGACTATGGGACTTAAAATGATACTCATGAAGACAGTATTTCTTAGCTCAAGTAGATACATGAGACTAAATGGGCAGCTCCTGTCTGGAGGCGAGATGAGAAGGCCAAAAGGGACAGGAGCTGGTTGAATGGACACAGGAAATCCAGGGTGGAAAGGAGGAGTGTGTTGTCACATTATAGGTAGAGCAGCTAGGGTCACATAGCAACGGGTATATAAATTTTTGTACGAGAAACTGATTTGAACTGTAAACTTTTACTTAAAGCACAATTAAAAAAAAAGGAAAATAAGATTTACACTTTCACAAGTGTATATGAATTGAAGATAATCTTCATTTTATATCACAGGCCAAGGCTCAGCCATTGTGCTCAGTTGTTAAATACTCATTAATTACTGCCTTTGATTCATTAGTGCCACACTGAACACATATCTAGTGCCTTATTTTGCCAGCTTCTGCATTATACACTGGAAATACAAAGCATGATAAAAGTGCTTTCTTAATTAATGTGCTTGTTGTTCTTCTATATTGCAGATAGTGTTTTGCTTTTAGCCTTAGACTTGGAATTTTGGAGATGGATGTGAATGGGAAATTAATGCAACACTTCTATCAAAAATTAAAAAAAAAAAAGGGTATTCATTTGCATGAGATTGCACCTCATTGTTCTTTTTAAAGGCATTTATGTCAACAGTGATGAATTGCAGGTGTCTCCTCCCAGTTAGCTTCAGAGTTCTATGCAGATATAGCGCCTTTAGAAGAAATTAGGTTTACTTTCCTGACACTTTCCCAAGGAGTGTCAATTCTATATTACTAAAATTATAAATTGATATGATTAACACATAAATACTCAGGAATACTGAATTTTATTTTTATGGCTATTGTATTAGAAAGCGTAGGCTCAATCAAAGACTACAATTCTTTACCACAACGTTTCTTAAAATGAGTTACTGGGGCTGCAGAGGGGACCACAAAACGACTACCACCAATATAAACCTGTTTTATAAGTTCTATTAATATGATTCTGGGGCCCTAGTGGCGTAGTAGTTAAGAGCTTGGCTGCTAACAAAAAGGTTGGCGGTTTGAATCCACCAGCCCCTCCTTGGAAACCCTATGGGGCAGTTCTACTCTGTCCTATAGGGTCGCTATGAGTCAGGATCGACTTGATGGCAACAGGTTTATTAATATGATTGTGGAGAAAATATTTTTCCATTTAGGAAATATTGGATTAAACAGAACAAGACATACTTCCTGATTGCCAGACTTTCCAGAGCCTTTGATATGCTGACGCACATTGCGAATCTCCAAGACAGGTGTGCTCTGCTTTTCTCAAGTCAACTTGATCACAGGACAGCTCTTCTTCCTATAGTTCATTTACTGGAATTATTGTTCCAAAGAAAACACTTTGGAAAATGTTGCACAGTGTACTCATTAGTCTCAGAGATTAGGATGTAATTTCAAAGGGCTGTGTATCTACACTTTAATAGTTAAACATTTGAGTTCCGCTGACATAGCTGCGCTCTTTGAAAGAAAAAAAAAATTTCTTTGGAGAAAACCGTAAGAATCAGTGAAGGTTCTGAGGGTGGAAAGGAGTCATTCAGACTGCTTTTGTAGACACAGTTTGCAGATGTGCATTTTAGCTTCTGAGAGCCAACCCTTCTCCAGTGAACTTGAATTATATACATTAGCCAAATGAGAAGGAACACTTTCATAGAAATTCTAGTCTATTTTCTAACTGCAGTTCACCCTGTTCCAAATATTCTCTTACTGGCCACTGTGCCTCTAGTTTGTTAAAATTGTAAATGTCACTTGCCCAGATTGAGTGGAAGTTAGCAAACTAGATGTGATGCATTATTTATATTTCAGCTTCATATCACATTTTAGGCGGAAGAGCCCAAGGCTCTGAGAACTTTTCAATAAGGCAAAAATTATAGAAGTTAGTAGGGGAGCGGAAAAGCTAGGAGAGGGAAAGGAACAATGAGGGACCCAGAGAAAGTTAAATACTGACAAATTCATCATAACTCATATATTAAAATAGCACAATATAAAAATATAATAATATACAAAAATAAATGGCACATAACTAGATATCTCATCCAATCGTATGTATAGTATTGATCCCAAAAGGACTTGTCAATGACAGCCTCTTACAAACAAGAAACTTGATGTGTCATTTCTCTTCAAAATGGACAACTTAATCATTCATTTCCAACCACTAAACTGAAACTTTCTAAATTGGAAAGTATTAAATCTTTCAACGCTATTAATGTCCCAACAATTGGGTTACTTTTCATACTTTATTAAACATCTGAGATGCTCATAGAAGATTCTAGGCTTCCTCATATTATTGACAGTAATTGATACACTTATTGTCTAATAGAAGACTGAGACTGATACATTCCTAGGACCCAAAGGATGGGACAGAGTACAGAATAAACAGGGAGAAGCATTTGATTTTACTCTCTGTTTCAAAATTTTGTGACTTACTAAACAAACAAACAAACACAGGACTGGCAATGAATTATAAGCTGAAGAAGTAAGGGAGGCAGAGTGGCTTATTTCTTGAACTGGGACTCTGGACCCAGGTCAAATAATATCTTTATCCCTCTAGCAGGGTGACTTTTGGCCAAGTTATTTAACCACTCTTATCAAGCTTAGTGCACTCATCTTTAAGGTACTTTACAGAGGAGTACACTAAAGCTTGGTAAGAGTAAAATCCCTCATAAAGTGCTTAGAACTCTAGCATACAGTAGGAGTTAAACAAACCACAATTTTTGTTATCATTATTTTGATTATTCCAAGCAACTTTTCTCTATTAAATATTCCCTTTCTTTCTACTATGTTAATTTCTCCTTTACACGGGCTCCTCCCTTAAGTCTCAAAATATGGAAAAATTTTCCCAAAGAAAAATTATGTTACTTGAACTGTGCTTTTAACTCAATTTACCATCCCATCTTTCTCCTTCTCTTCAGTGCCACACCTCATGAGCCAGTCTTTATAATTTCTCCCAAATGCAATCTGTCCCTGTTGTTAGGTGCCATTGAGTCATTTCCTACTCCTAGTGACCCTATGTAAAACAGAACTAAACGCTGCCTTTGAGCCCACTGCTTGCAGCCACTGTGTCAATCCATCTCACTGAGAGTCTTCGTCTTTTTTGCTCACCATCTACTTTACCAAGCATGATGTCCTTCTCCAGGAACTAGTCCCTCCTGATAACATGTCCAAATTACCAAAGGCTTGCCATCTTTGCTTCTACGGAGCATTCTGGGTGTACTTCTTGAAAGACAGATTTGTTCATTCTTCTGGAAGTCCATGGTGTATTCAATATTCTTCACCAACACCATAATTCAAAGGCATCAATTCTTCTTTGGTCTTCCTTATTTCATTGTCCAGCTTTTGCAAGCATATGAGGTGACTGAAAATACCATGGCTTGAGTCAGGTGCACCTTAGTCCTCAAGGTGATGTCCTTGCTTTTCAACACTTTAAAGAGGTCTTTGTAGCAGATTTGCCCAATGCAATCTGTCCTTGAACCTCTGTAATGTGACTCTTACCACCAGCGCACCATAGAAACAGCTTCACTAAATTCACCAGTAACCTCTTAATTTAAAATGTAATGGGCCCATTCACCATTTTTCAATTGTTAAAACTTTGGTAATTGTAAATGCCTTCATCAAAGTTTTCATGAAAACTTTCTTTTTCTTGGTGTCTTTGGCATTTTGCTGTCCAGACTCTCTTGTCTTCAGCAGTTCTTCTTCAGTCAGCTTTTCTGGTTCTTCCTTCCACTTGTCACTTAATTATTGTCATTTCCCCAAGTCTCTACCCTCAGCATCTTTAAAATCAATGTACGTACTTTTTACCTGGGAACCTCTTTTTACTCTTTTGGTTGTATCTTGCCAACTTCCAAATTTTCTTCACTAGATGTATAGTTTTTCCTGAGTGTCAGGTAACAGTTAAATTGACAATTTCACATAGATGCCCACCAGCACCTTTAACTCAGCATGAGTTTTCCTATTTCTTGATTCTCTGATTAATCCATCAGAATGCTCCCAGGTATAGTACTCACCTTTCCAGCCACACTTCAGGTAGGACCTCCTTCACAAAGTCTTCTAAGAGCTCCATGTTAAATTTATCAGCTCCAAACTTTGCTTGAGTCTCTTTCTTACTTATAACTGTTTTTACCTATAGAGCACTTATTAGCCCTCCACTAACTGTGAGTTGTTGAGGGTCCCCCCCAAAAAAAAATCACTACAACTTTAAAAAATGACAGAGTGAGTTCAAAATCTGATATATAATGAATGGTTGCTGAGTTGGATGGCTGAATGTAAGGGGAGACATTACCTCTCATAATGGTATATGAGATGGAGTGATTATAGGACTTGTACAAAATTTCAGACATTAGGTTAAAAAAAGATTCTAATGGACTGCCAAAATAAGTTGTATATATATGTAAAATGCATATTTTCATGTTTTTATACATATTTAATTATATATGTGTACCCAAAACCAAACCAAACCCGTTGCTGTTGAGTTGATTCCGACTCATAGTGACCGTATAGGACAGAGTAGAACTGCCCCAGAGGGTTTTCAAGGAGCAGCTGGTGGATTCGAACTACTGGCCTTTTGGTTAGCACCTGAGCTCTTAACCACTAAGTATACACACTATATATATAAATGTATACTTGTACGTATGCATACATACTATATATAGTGTGTACACTACATAGTTAAATACGTAAAATATAAAAGTATATAAGTTAAATATATACATATATAATTAGATATGTACAATATATAAAACATATTTATTTTTTGCATGGTATTTCAGATATGCCATTACCCGATCTGTTTTTGTGATGATAGGTACCAGAGGTCAACAACTGAAGATGACTCATCCTAGAATAATATGTGCTCAAGGGCATTTGAGAAAAATTATTCTAAAGTGGTTATTATGAATCAAAAGGCTAGAAAGGACTGAGAAAGTCATCTACTTTATACCCCTCCCTCAGGGATCACAGTTTTTACATTCTATTGAAATGATCAATTAATATTCAGAGGAAGAGAACATCTATAGAATTCCTGACAATGTGCTTAACAATATCCCTAGATCGTTTGTGTTTCAATATTTCTATTACTGTCAATGCTGAAAGCTCAAAATTATCAAGTATATTGACCAAAGAGAGACTAGGCAATTAGATAAAATATCTGTCTTATTTATAAAAATCAAACACTACTGCCTAATCTTTTGAAATTATATTAAAAACTTCTTATTGGTTATTTTCTATTAGTTCAGTCATGTATTATATAGATTCTTTTCACTCATTGTACTTTCATTGAAAATATTTTGATGAATTTTATGTCCAGAATAGGGTCTGCATTTTGACATTTAAAGACCTTGTCAAATTTTATATATTTATATGTATATATACATAAGCATATGTATATATGTATAAACTTTTCTCTTTCATATGAGTACATTCAGAGATTATGAAAATGTAAGCAGCAATTTGATTTTAAATATCAATTTTACACTTCATCATTACATTACCATTTAAAATGTAAGGTTTTTAACTAAAGGTGAGCAGCAACGTTGACTGGAGAAAATCATAATGCTTTGCAGTAATCAGTAATTGGTAAATGGTTTTGAATTGGCATAGAGGACAGTTTCTTGAAAAGGCACATTTCCTGCTTGAGCCAGCAAAAGCCACCACTTTTCAGAGTTGCTGAAGTCTTGAAGTTGTCTGCCAGTTGCCTCTAGGACATAATCTGAATGGAATCAGGAAAGTCCTTCTGGACCAAAATTTTCACCAGAGATTAATTTATGACTAGGAACCGCCAGTATAATCAGTCCTTTGGGTTAATGCTTCCCAGTGTCTGGTAGTATAGGAGAACTAAATATTTGCTGAAGAAATGAATATATTTTTAGACATGCAGAGGAGAAATAAAAATGTAGTTAACTTTCTGCCTCTTTCACAATTAAGACAAGCAAAATTCTGTGACTCCATTCCAACCAAAGTAAAAATGCCAAGTGGTATTTAAAATCATGAAAGCACATTTTGGATGGGCTTGGCAAGAGGCGTCAGGAAGGAACGCTTAAGAACGCAGTGCAGAAAAGTCCTGTGCTTCAGAAAATTGTTCTCTAATATCTGGATGAGAAGAAATCAGAAACTATTATTGCATGTCTTAAGCAAAGAAGTTTTATGTGTGAAACTAGTCTTTCTGCTATAATAAACCCCCGGCAAAAGTAGAGCTGTAACCAGAATTTTAAAAGAAATCCTTTGATTTTTCAACTTATGAAAAAAGAAATGAAATTGGCTCAACCATATTACATACCAAATGTCTGTTAAAAAGTGACTTTTTACTCAACTAGTTTTTCAATAGTTCTTGAATTATGAATTCTGGTCTTGATTTCTTTACATATTTTATATTGAAACACCTCTGGGTCAGAGGTGAGAAAATCTCCTCCCCCCCCCCCCGCCCCCTCATGGGTGAATGCTAATATTGACTGAAGGGCCAGGTCTTCCTTGTTTCATCCTTCAAAACGGAGAGCAAGCATAGACATGTTATCATTACAGCAACAGGTAAAGACAAGAAGAAAGCAAGGAAGCTGATGGGAGAACTCTCTCACTATGCAAGCTGGCCATTTATCTTGTCATTGGTTTTAAGAATTCTGGGGTATAAACATGACAAACAAAATGGAGAGTGAAAAGCAGTTTATACTTTCCAGTCTTTGTTCCTTCAGGCAAACACTACATAAAGAAAGACAATTTTATTACAGTGCCATTTTACTAAAAAGGTAAAAGCTGAGTCCAACAGCAGACTCTTCATCCATAGGTGATAAATACACTCTTCTCCTTCCTGATCAGTTTTTGTGATTGCTCTGCTCGAATGTGCAGCTCACATAGGTCCAAGGGGTTGCAGTTAGTTTAGGCAACTGTGCCTCTGCCCAGGGCCAGCGTTCTCACGGTCTACATCAAATGACTTTCCAACCCACCTGTATAGCTGTGGAAGGAGAAGGTCGCACTGAAGTAATGAAGTTTTATCACCCCTCTTTCCTCTGTTTTCTGGGGGACTACTATTCTATCTATTCACCCTGGAAGCAGGCTTCCAAAAAACCTACTGACTTCACTTGCTTTCTTTGCAAAGCCTTTTATGAATCTCATGTTCTTTTTTCAATTACTGAGAATCCATAGAATTGCAAGATAAGGGATCCTTGTTTTCCTTATTTTATTGGAGCCCTGGTGTTGAAGTGGTTAAGAGCTACGGCTGCTAACCAAAAGATAGGCAGTTCGAATCCATCAGCCACTCCTTGGAAACCCTATGGGGCAGTTCTACTCTGTCCTATAGGGTCTCTAGGACTCTGAATTGACTTGATGGCAAAGGGTTTAGGTTTTCCTTATTTAGTTCAAATTACTACCACTCTGTTTATGGTTAGGAACTAAAGAGAGCCCCCAAAGATGACTTAACAGAAACAGACAGAACAATTACTATATCAAACCTTTGGAATCATTCTTAATCCTTTATAAAATCTATATAAATTCCCTATATTCTACCTCTGTACTACTGCACCTTTATTCCAATTAATCCTAGGAGTATCTCAAATAAAAGTTTCCTTTCATGGCCGTCACAAAATCAGGAAACTGATTCATTCACTCAATAAAAAATTATTGAACACCTACTAAGATCTAGGTGACAGAAGTACAGTAGTGAACTAAACTGATAAACACTGCCTTTGTGGAGTCAATAGATTTTTGTCTTTCTGCTTCCATATCTCTATAGGTTTAATCTTTATAAAGTATGACTCTAGTTATGTTACTTCATTGCTCAAAAACCTTTAATCACTTTCAGTGGTTTACCAAATATAACCTAAAATCCTCACCACTTACCCTAAGCTTTCTCATGTCGTTCCCTAAACACTCCTTATATATTACTACCTTATGACACTTTACTCCAGACGTTTTCTCCCTTACCACCGTCTTTACTATGGTGGGATAATTGACCAATTCATAGACCATGATGCTAGTCTTAAAATGGTCCCATCTAGAAATGATGTACTTTACCTGTGACCTCCCTAGAATTGTATTCATTACTTCTGTTATGCAACTTACATCATTCACTTCTATAACATGTTTATTTACATACTTATTTTCAAATAATTTGTAAACATTTTGATGGCAGTCAATGTGTTTTGTCCTATTTGTTGGCACAAATGGTTAAGCACACGACTGCTAACCAAAAGGTTGATGGTTCCAGTCCACCCAGAGACACCTCAGAAGAAAGGTCTGGTGATCTACCTCAGAAAATTCAGCCACTGAATACCTATGAAGCAGAGATCTATTCTGACATTCATGGGGTTGCCATGAGTCAGAATCAACTCAATGCAATTAGTTTGATTTTTTTGGTTTCTTCAAACTTTAGGCCTCTAATTGAGCATGTATCATAGATAGTTCTCAATAAAGGTGAAGGATTATCTCCATTATTGGTATTCAATGTTTGTATTATTCTTTAGGTTTGTTATTTTATGCAATTTATGATTGTCAAGATATTTAGATTAATGTAAGTATGATTTACGAGAGGAATATATGAAGGTAATGTAATTAAACATCTACTCTAGCTAAATAATATGAAGCCAAATTTCCTTCGTGAATCTCTTACATCCTAAGGTTGAGAACTGAAACAAAATGATCTTTTTCACACCACAAAGATGTACCCTGGAGGCAATAATGGAAGGAATTGTCTGCTGAACACAGGAAAATAAAATCAATGCTTGGGTAGCTGAGACTTAGACTCAGCTAAAATTTAATTTATAAGATATATTATTTAACATCATCCTGGTAAACATCAGCGGACCACTTCATTGGTTTGGGCTAAACCCTTTTGGAACCAGGAGACAGGCACATTTGATTGAATCCTTGCATTGCTTTCACAATTAAGTGATGGCAGCATTTTTAATAATAATTCTATAGTTATGTTAGGCCATTGGAAATT
The DNA here is from genome assembly GCA_030035585.1 of Dugong dugon. Taxonomy (NCBI): domain Eukaryota; kingdom Metazoa; phylum Chordata; class Mammalia; order Sirenia; family Dugongidae; genus Dugong; species Dugong dugon. The sequence goes on from CM057462.1 coordinate 101,475,898, forward strand.
TCAGAGTTGACAAGTCAAAATTTATTTTCAAGAATTATTTTGTGAGGCTACTGCTTTACTTCAGTGTGGCTGTGTAGACTGAAAGAGACACTCTGTAGAGGTTTCAAGTGCCCAGTTTACTCTGGGAAAATGGGAACTAATTTACTCACAAAGAGAATCTGATGTAAAGATTTCTTCCACCAGCTATGCCCCAGTTAGGCATTTAACCACTCAGTTTCATTTTTATACTAAATTTCAGCATATACACTACTAGTCTAAAGAGAAGAAACCTGGAGCCTCAAGTTGATCTGTTAACTTAACACATAGGCCTCTTCTGGGGTAGAGGTTCAGCAACTGCAGTTGCAGAACATGACAAAAAGTTGCACTAAAATCAGGGCTCAGAGAATATCTTAAACCTGTCTAATAATATGGTACTCTGCAGTCATAAACATTGCAATGTCAGTGAATATAACATTGTGTCCATCATATACTGTCACTACTCATCAGTGCATTTTTTAAAATTTATTTTATTGTGATTTAGTGAAAGTTTACAAAGCAAATTAGTTTCTCATTAAACAGTTAATACGCAAATTGTTCTATGACATCAGTTGCCAGTCCTCTGATGTGTCAACACTCTCCCCTTCTCCACCCCAGTTTCCCTGTTTCCATTTCTCCAGTTTTCCTGTCCCTTTCTGCCTTCTTGTCTTTGCTTTTGTGCTAGTGTGCTCAGTATTCTAGTATATACGATTGAACTATGAAGCATAACCGTCACATGTGTTATTGTTGGCCCTATCCAAAAACCTGTTGCCATCTAGTCGATTCCGACTCATAGCAATCCTATAGGACAGAGAAGAACTGCCCCATAGGGTTTCCAAGGAGTGGCTGGTGGATTCAAACTGCTGAACTTTTGGTTGGCAGTAGCCTAATTTTTAAGCACTGCACCACCAGGGTTCCTATGTTATTGTTGTTGTTAGGTGCCATTTAGTTGGCTCCGACTCACAGTGACCCTATATACAGCAAAACGAAACACTGCCTGGTCCTGCGCTATCCTCACAATTGTTTTTATGCTTAAGTCCATTGTTGCAGCCACTATGTCAATCCATCTGGTTGAGGGTCTTCCTCTTTTTCACTGACTTTCTACTCTACCAAGTATGATGTCCTTCTCCAGGGACTGATTCCTCCTGACAATATGTCCAAAGTATGTGAGACGTAGTATCGCCATCCTTGCTTCTAAGGAGCATTCTGGTTGTATTTCTTCCAAGATAGATTTGTTCCTTCTTTTGGCAGTCTATGGTACATTCAGTATTCTTCTCCAACATCACAATTCAAAGGTGTCAATTCTTCTCAGATCTTCTTTAGTCACCGTCCACTTTCACTTGTATAGGAGGCAATTGAAAACACCATGGCTTGGGTCGGGCACACCTTAGTCTTCAAGGTAACATCTTTGCTTTTCAGCACTTTAACTAGGTCTTTTGCAGCAGATTTGCCCAATGCAATGTGTCTTTTGATTTCTTGACTGCTGCTTCCATGGGTGTTGATTGGGGATCCAAGTAAAATGAAATCCTTGACAACTTCAATCTTTTCCCCTTTTATCGTGAGTTTGCTTATTGGTCCAGTTGTGACGATTTTTGTTTTCTTTATGTTGAGGTGTAATCCATACTAAAGGCCGTGGTCTTCGATCTTCATCGGTAAGTTCTTCAAGTCCTCTTCATTTTCAGCAAGCAAAGTTGTGTCATCTGCATAATGCAGGCTGTTAATGAGTCTTCCTCTAATCCTGATGCCCTGTTCTTCTTTGTGGGGATATATGCCATTTAAACATGGCTGCACTATTGACAACTGCAGCCCCCACAGGCCTCTATGCTGTATACGACATGTTGGAGACTTGTCAGCGATGAGAAAGAGATTAGGCACAACTTGTTTTCCCAAACCTATTGTCCTGTTGCTGATTGGCTTGTTTACCTGAATTCCTTCTCCCTTGCCCAAAACTTATTGTTACTCACCCAAAGCCCATTGTTGTTATTTGCTTCACTGCTTGCTGTATTGACTATAAAATAAACTCCTGGGACTGAAGCGAGAGTTCAACTCCTCAGAGTGACCCTCCTGGCCCCACTTCTCTGTAAGAGTTGTGGCATTGGTTATTGTCTCTGCTGCCCCGACAACCGTCGCCGCTGCGACACTTCTTCATATAGTCTAGCTTCTTGGATTATTTGCTCAGCATACAGACTGAATAGGTATGGTGAAAGGATACAATCCTGAGGCACACCTTTCCTGACTTTAAACCATGCAGTATCCCCTTGTTCTGTTCAAACAATAGCTTCTTGATCTAGGTACAGGTTCCTCATGAGCACAATTACGTGTTTTGGAATTCCCATTCTTCACAATGTTATCCATAATTTGTTATGATGCACACAGTCAAATGTCTTTGCATTCCTATAGACCTGTTTAATCTTTGGCTGAAGGGTGAACCTCAGGAGTGACTTCAGTACTGATTTAAAAGGATGTCCAGGGACAATACTCTTCCGGTTTCTCCAGCCTCTGTCAGACCAGCAAGACTGTTTGTTTTTTTTTGTGTGTGTGATTTTGAATTTTTTCTACATTTTTATCCCACTGTATCTGGGACTCTCTATTGTGATCCCTGCCAGAGCAGTCTGTGGTGGTAACCAGGCACCATCTAATTGTTCTGGGCTCAGTCTGGTGGAGGTTGTAGTAGTTGTGGTCCATTAGTCCTTTGGACTAATCTTTCCCTTATATCTTTGGTGTTCTTCATTCTCCTTTGCTCCAGCTGGGATGGGACCAGTAGATGTATCTTAGACAGCTGCTCACAGGCTTTTAAGACCCCAGATGCTACTCATCACAGTCAGATGTAGAATATTTTCTTTATAGACTATTTTATGCCAGTTGAGCTAGATGTCCCTCGAGACCACGGTTCCCAGCCCTCAGCCCAGTAGCTCAGTCTCTCAGGATGTTTGGATGCTTCTGTGAAGCTCTCATGACTTTTCCCTGGTCAAGTTGTGCTAACTTTTCCAGTATTATGTACTGTCTTACCCTTCACAAAAGTTACCACTTATCTACTATCTAGTTAGTGTTTTTCCCTCCCTGCCTCTCCCCTCCTTTGTAATCAACAAAGATTGTTTCTTTCTGTGTGGAAGTCTTTTCATGTATTTTTATAATAGTTGTCTCATACAGTATTTGTCCTTTATTGATTGACTTATTTCACTCAGCATAATGCCTCCCAGATTCATCCATGTTGTGAGATGTTTCACAGATTCATCATTGTTCTTTATTGTTTCATAGTATTCCATTGTGTGTATGTACCATAGTTTGTTGATGGGCCCTTAGGTTGTTTCCATCTTTTTGCTATTGTGAATAATGCTGCAGTGAACATGGGTGTGCATATGTCTATTCGTGTGATGGCTCTTATTTTTCTAGGATATATTCCTAGGAGTGGGACTGCTGGATCATATGGTATTTCTATTTCTAGATTTTAAGGCAGCACCATATTGTTTTCCAAAATGGTCATACCATTTTGCTTTCCCATCAGCAGTGCATAAAAGTTCCAATCTCCCTGCAACCTCTCCAACATTTGTTATTTTCTGTTTTTTGATCAGTGCCAGTAATGTTGGGGTAAGATGGTATCTCATAGTAATTTCGATTTATATTTCTCTAATGGCTAGTTATCGCGAGCATTTCCTCATGTGTCTGTTAGCTGCCTGAATGTCTTCTTTGATGAAGTTTCTGTTCATATCCTTTGCCCATTTTTTAATTGGATTATTTGTTTCCAGTCCAACCCTTAACCTATTCATGAATTGCCAATCTAACATAACCCATATGTTCCAAACAAAAAAGAAGTCCTCTTTAAACGTTTCCAATCTCACTACTTCAGTGAAAGTCCTTTTGATTTTCAAAGCTCTGATAGTGTGTGTTTGTTTTTTTAACATAAAAGTAAAAAAATCTACCTTGCTGTAATTTATGGAATACAGATGACCCTTGGTCTACCCTCCAGGATCACACATAAACAAGTGAAAGTCTTATGCATATAATACTCTCTTGATATTTGAAAGCAGCTCTCATTCACAAAACTAAATAGAAAAAAACAAACAAAACAAATCATACTAAAGAAACCCCCCCCTTCATCTATCAAGATTACTCCTAGCTCTTTCAGTCTTCCCTTCAAACTCCAGTAACTATCATTTTCACTCTTAGCTCATGACTTTGATTTGTAATTCACTAAGAAAATAGAAGAGATCAGATGAGAAACATCACACATTCTGACCATCACATATACATGTTTATCAGCATTTATATTTCTATATTCATATAGTGAAAATGTTAATATTCAATTAAAGATGACAAATTAAGATTGTTATAAAACAAGAGAGATACCATGTTCATAGATAGATGACTTAATATTGAAAGTGTTAGGACAGCAGCCCTCACGTGACCTTCTCTCCTCCCAGATGCTCAATCAGAGTTCTGGGACTGAAATAACTTCATACAAGGAGTTAGCACAGTTTGTACTGGGCATTCTGCCTTGTTAGGTGATACCTCCCTGCTATGGGCCTAATAAGTTCATTTTGTTCTGCTTATGCTTGTGTGTTACATGACACTTAGACAATCTTACTGCTGTATCTGTTCCCAGTGGGAAGGGAATGGGGTCCTTCATCTGTAGCATGAGAAGGATGTGTGAAGTCTACTATCCAGCACCAGTTGGGAGTAGTGACCTACTGGCCATGGGGGACCAACGCCCACTGTTGAAGCTGATCTTATTCTATTTCTCTTTTCTGTAAATAAATGCTGTTCTATCCAGTGCCTTTTATTGGTGACCCAATACTTGCAAGCAATGGAGTGGGTTGCATTATTATGCTTCTTGCTAAATTCATTGAGGTGGAACTCCTCTGCTGGAGGAGGTAACATGCTCCAATAGAATGCATGTCAGATCTTCCCATTTTATCAATAAATTACTGCTATTTTTTATGAAGGAAATTTTCAAAGCTTTCACATGTATAATACATGGAAGAACAAAAGTCTAGAGCTAAATCAACCTAAAAAAATGCAGGAGGTAGTTGCTCTACTACAGTAAAGATAAGCTATGAATGCATTTTAATAAAAATAATATGGCAAAAGTACAGGGAGAGACCATTATAATAATGGAACAGAGTCAATTGCTCAGAATAAGGTAGTAACCTATAGATCAACAGAAAAGAATAAACTGCTTTTTAGATGATATTGGGGAAACTGGCTGGCCATATGAATAAAAATACAGTTGGATACCTCACCTTATGCTATATAAAAGATCCTAGTGAATTTAAACACTAAATATTATATATAAAACTATGACTCTAATGGAATAAAATATAGCAGAGTGTATTTTTGATCTAAGAATGAAAAATACAAAATCTAAAATAAGAAATCACGGTAAAGTATAAAACATTTTTGTTCAACAACAACAAAAAATTAAGCAAAATTAATAGATGACAGAGAGAAATTATTTTAACTTTAAAACAAGGCATTAATGTACAAAGAATATCATAAGATCATCAATTAAAAATACTAAAATTAAAAAAGAGAAATAGATATACGTATTAAAATGTAATCCACAAAATAGGAAACCTGAATAACTGACACTATTTACAAGTATATGCTGAAATTCACTGGTGACCAGATATATCCAAATTAAAAAAACAAAAACAGAGCCATCTTATGTTCATAAGATAGGCAAAATTTACAAAGTTATATAATACTAAGATTTGGCAAGGATGTCGGGGAGTAGAAACCTTTAAGCACTGGCATTTTTATAAATTCAAAACTCACATACTTTAGAAGAATACATTCATCTTCGTGAATCTATATCACATGCATTAGAATGAATGTCTTAAGGTAGGGAAAGGAAAGGGGATTGAGAATAAAGGATGAAATGGAAAAGTAAAATGAAAGAGACCATACAGGGACCAAAGACAGTGTGCTGTGAACTGAAAAGCAGTACTATCTCAATATTCTGCATTGGGGTTCAAAAAATTAAATATTCTTTTTAAAAAATAGTGAAACAATTTAACTATGTTTGAATTAAACTTGAATTAATCCAAAAAGATTCAATTATAAAATGCACGTGAAATTAGGACTTTAGAAATAAAACATGCCAAGAATTTGCAGTGGGGTGGGGAAAGTCTACTACTTCCTGACCAGGAAGAAACAAATTTATTTAGAATTCAGAAATATATTTTATAAAACCAATGCATTCCATTAGAAACTTAATATAAAGACTTGATGAGAAAGGAAGAAAATTGCTTCAATATATTTTGGTTGTCTGACTTAGTCATCTGTGAGTCTAATCCTAGTCATGTGTAAGTAAATGCTGCTGACAGAGTTCTTGGAAGGGAAATTGTGATACATTCAAACTCTGATCATAGAAAGACGTGGTCCTTGATTTCAAGGAGTGAATGATCGTACACACAAGGTAAGAAATAGATCATAAAATTAATAAGGAAGCTAGGAAAGTAAGAAGATTGCCAACCAGAAACCAGCGCGAACAGTTTAGACCAGGCCCAGGTGCTTCCACCTATAAACCTTACTTAACTGGTATTTTCCAACCCTACATTCTCTTGAGACTTCATCAGAGTAAAGCCAAGAGCCCTTACACCTATTAAAAATGAAAGAAAGCACATGCGGCCCAATCACAATTTTGCCCTAGTTTCAAAAGTACCTGCCTTTGATGCAATGACAACTTTCAGAACCTATTTCTTCTTTCCCAGCTAACTTCCTCAAAGTCTATTACAAAAGAAAACTGCTATTGTCCTCAAATTTAAGTCTTCGGTATTTTCCTTTTGAGTGCCAGGCTTCCCTGATACAGCCATTTGGGTTACTCCCAAATAAAATATTTGTTAAAATTTTTATAACTCAACTCTAGAATCTGTCATTTAACAAGATATGAAATCACTTGTGTTGACTAAACAGGAATGAAAAAAAAAAGGAACAAGAAAGCTAGTTTCCAGGAATATTCAAGATTTGTGATAATTATGAAAAAAAGTCAGCTATGAGATGTCCTAGAGCAAAATCACAAAGCCTGGTTAAAATTGTAAGTAAAGAATTGTATTGAGGGAATAGAGACAGCTGCAGGACAAAAAACACTGCAGTGGGGAAATGTGGAGTTCCAGTAAGTGGAACACATGAATCCCCATTGGAATGTTCTTTTGTGCTGCAGCTGTCTCTATTCCCTCAATAAGACTTTTAATAACCAGGCTTAGTGATTTTGCTTTACGACATTACTTGGTGCAGGTATGTGGGACTTTGAAGATGTCCCGCCTTCTACAACTCTGGGGACATTGAGAATGTGGGCCTGGCCAGCAGAGCTTTTTGGTTCACTGCTTCTCCAGATTCTCAGAGGTCATCTAGGGTGAAGTCTCTGAAACCTAAGCTCCTCCTGCATTGCACAGAGCTCTGTGGCTTTGATTGAGGATCTGTATTTCCTTTCATTTTTGGTTCACTCTCCGAATGTTCTGACAAGTTCTTTGCCAAATTCAGTATGGTGAAGTGTTCTACGATATCCCCGGGAGATCAAGTTTCCACAGCTCATTAAGTTTAAGCTCATTTTCTCTTTCCTAGTGTATTTTCAAGTTACAGCATGTATTCAAGTTTCAGATTTCAGTGCGCATTCAGTTTTTTTTCCCCTGCTTGCAAGTTCAGGTTAAAGTTTGTTTGACCTAGGTCTGGCGCATGTTTGAGGTCGCTCCTTGCAATTTGTCACTGTGAAGGTTACTTTAAGGGGTGAGAGACTGAAAGTAATGCTTCTTGCAACTGCTTTTTGTTTTTCTTTGTACACATTTGTTCTTTATTTTATAATTTTTTCAGGGTAACTGACCTCACATACAGATAAATTAGTTTTTCTGTTTTGTTTTAACTTGCTTCTAGTCTAAAAAAATGTCTCTGAGTATCTATCTTGTATCAAATTAAAAGCCATAGCTAATAATTACCTTTTGTTTTATTTCATAAAACTGTTTTTGCCTGCCTTATAATCTAATCTTTTTTTTTTTGGCACCTACTCTAAGAAACGTCAAGATAAATTAGTCTATTTGAAAAGTGCACTGACCGCTTCTGTGTTACCAGGCAACCAGGCTGAACTCATACTACTTGGATTTGAAAAGGTGGAGGCATAGCTCTACAAATGATTGAGCACTTTGCCAGCTTTGTCTAAATCTTCTAACTTTCAGAAATGAAAACAGGTTTTTAGATATCATTACACAAGTGGTCATAATTTTTATAACATCTGACACCAAGATAAAGAAAATTTTTGAGTCTGAAGTAACCATTATTGAGACCTTTGGCCAAGCCAAACTATAGACAAATCCCTCCAAAAACTCAACAAACTCCTTTTATATTAATGATGTAATATATTAACGTACACCATTATAAACTTCTGACTCCAAGACTTGAAGAAAATTGGTGCAATTAAGGCCTTTTTTAATTTTTTTTAAGAAGTGCATAGAAACTAGAACATAGGCTACAGCTAACAGTCTGACCATTCAATCTGGCCACTAATGACCCTCAGACTAACATACAAAGAAAACCCTTAAAAGGATAAGACATCCAGATAAAATCAGTCCTGCTCCTGATAAGTTTTTGTTATTCATGTATTCATGTAGATATTTACCAAAAAGAGCCATTCCAAATAAAAACCTTTTTTAAACAAAAGAATTAATAAAAATTTAAACAGAGACTGTTTAGATGAGCTTTATTTCAACCGTGATTATGTTTTATAATATACAAATTTCAATTAATTTCCAGAATTTTTCGAGTAACATACTGATATTAAATTCAATTGGTGGATGTTCATTATAATCAAAGTGTATAGGCTCTTACTTTTTACGTCAGAGGAAAAAATATATTCATTTCTACAAGAAGTTTAAAAAGTTTATTAAAAACAAAATTTATTTGGTATGGTTAAAGTTCTTATTCACTACAGCTAAAAGTTTAATGAGTTGATTTATAAGAATTTTTTTTTGTTCTTTTTATTGTACTTCAGGTGAAGGCTTACAGAACAAATAGTTTCTCATGAAACAGTAGTACACATGTTGTTTTATGACATTGGTTAACAACCCCACAACATATCAACCTTCTAAATTCTCTACCTTTCTTTTTGGTGAAAATACACATATCCAAAGATACACCATTTCAAAAATTTCTACATGCACAGTTCAGTGACATTGACTACGCTCTTCCAATTGTGCTGTTATTCTCACTTAAGATGAAGGCTTACAGAACAAAATAGTTTCTCATTTAACAGTTACTACAAATGTTGCCCTATGACAATGGTTAACAATCTCACAACACATCAACAATATCCTTACTCAACCTTGGGTTCCCTATCACCAGCTTCCTTGTCCCCTTCTGCCTTCTGGCCCTTGTCACTGGACTCCTGTACCTTGTTAGCCTCATTTGGTTTTACGGGGCTGTCCACTCCCAGGCTGAACAGTGAACCCTGGAGATAACTTCACCACTGAGCTAAAAGGGTGTCTGGGGACCATACTCTTGGGGTTTCTCCAGTCTCCTTTAGGCCAGTAAATCTGGGCTTTTTTTTTGTGAGTTAGAGTTATACTCTACATCCTTATCAAGCTCTGTCCAGAACCCTCTGTTGTGATCCTGGTCACAGCAGTCAGTGGTGGTAGCCGGGCACCATCTAGCTGTACTGGACTCAGTCCGGTGGAGGCCTTGGTAGCTGTGGACAATTAGTCCTTCAGACTAATCTTTTCTTTGTATCCTGTTCTCTTCATTCTCCCTTGCTCCCGAAGGGATGAGACCAGTGGAGTATCTTAGATGGCCGCTCACAGGCTTTTAAGACCCCTGACACTACTCACCAAGGTAGAATGTAGAGCATTGTCTTTATAAGCTGTGTCATGCCAATTGAGCTAGATGTTGCCCGAGACCATGGTCCCCAGAGCCCTCCGCCTAGCAATTCAGTCCCTCAGGGAGTTTGGATGTGTCTATGGGGCTTCCATGACCTTTCCTTGAACAAGTTGTGCTAGTTTCTCCTGTATTGTGTATTGTCTCACCCTTCACCCAAGATACCACTTATCTATTGCCTGTTTAGTATTTCCCCCAAAACCCTCCCATCCCTGGTAACCAATAAAGACTGTTACATTTTGTGTGTGAACTTTTTCATGGGTTTTTACAATAGAGGTCTCATACAATATTTGTCCTTTTGCGATTGACTTATTTCACTCAGCATAATGTACTCCAGTTTCATCCGTGTTATGAGATGCTTCACAGATTCATTGTTGTTCTTTCTCATTGCATAGTACTCCATTGTGTGTATGTCCCATAGTTTGTTTATCCATTCATCTGTTGATGGACATCGAGGTTGTTTCCACCGTTTTGTTATTGTAAACAATGCTGCCATGAACATAGGTGTGCATATGTCTATTTGAGTGACGACTCTTATTTCTGTAGGATATATTCCTAGGAGTGGGATTGATGGATCGAATAGTATGTCTATTTCTAGCTTTCTGAGGAAGCGCCATATCATTTTCCAAAATGGTTGCATCATTTTGCATTCCCACCAGCAGTGCATAAGTGTTCCGATCTCCCCGCAGCCCCTCCAACATTTGTTATTTCCAGTGTTTTTGATTCGTGCCAGTAATGCCGGTGTGAGATGGTATATCATTGTGGTTTTAATTTTCATTTCTCTAATGGCTAGTGATTGCAAGCATTTCCTCATGTGTCTGTTGGCCATTTACATGTCTTCTTTGGTGAACTGTCTGTTCATTTCCTTTGCCCATTTTTTAATAGGATTATTTGTCTTTTTGTTATAGAGGTGTTGGATTTTCTTGTAGACTATGGAGATTAGACCTTTGTCTGACTCGTACTCTCCAAAAATTTTTTCCCAGTCTGTAGGTTCTCTTTTTACTCTTTTGGTGAAGTCTTTTGAAGAGCATAGGTGTTTGATTTTTAGAAGATCCCAATTATCTAGCTTATCTATTGGGGTTTGTGCATTGATGGTTATGGTTTCTATCCTGTTAATGCCATGTATTAAGGCCCGAAGTGTTGGTCCTATTTTTTCTTCTATGAACTTTATACTTTTAGGCTTTATATTCAGGTCTTTGATCCATTTTGAAGTAGTTTTTGTATACAGTGTGAGGTATGGGTCCTGTTTCATTTTTTTGCAGAGGAATATCCAGTTTTGCTAGCACCATTTGTTAAAAAGACTGTCTTTCCCACATTTGATGGACTTTGGGCCCTCGTCAAAGATCAGGTGACCGTAGGTGGATGGATTTACATCTGGGTTCTCAATTCTGTTCCATTGGTCAATGTATCTGTCATTGTACCAGTACCAGGCTGTTTTGACTACTGTAGCTGTAGAGTAGGTTCTGAAGTCAGGTAGTGTGAGTCCTCCAACTTTATTCTTCTTCTTCAGTAGTGCTTTACTTATTCGGGGCTTCTTCCCTTTCCATAGAAAGTTAATGATTACTTTTTCCATCTCTTTGAAGAATGTTGTTGGTATTTGGATTGGGATTGCATTGTATTTGTAAATTGCTTTGGGTAGAATTGTCATTTTCACAATGTTGAGTCTATCTATCCATGAGCATGGTCTGTTTTTCCATTTATGTAGATCCCTTTGGGTTTCATGCAGTAGTGTTTTGTAGTTTTCTTTGTATAGGTCTTTTACATCCCTGGTCAGATTTATTCCTAAGTATTTTATCTTTTGGGGGCTATTGAAAATGGTATTGTTTTCCTGACTTCCTTTTCATCATTCTCCTTATTGGTGTATAGGAATCCAACTGATTTTTGAATGTTTATCTTGTATCCTCCTACTCTGCTGAATCTTTCTATTAGTTCCAGTAGATTTCTCATGGAGTCTTTAGGGTTTTCTGTGTATAGTATCATATCATCTGCAAACAGGGACAGTTTAACTTCTTCATTACCAATTTCGATGCACTTTATTTCTTTCTCTTGCCTTATTGCTCTAGCTAGAACTTCCAGCACAATGTTAAATAGGAGTGGTGATAAAGGGCATCCTTGTCTTGTTCCTGTTTTCAAGGGGAATGTTTTCAGCCTCGTTCCATTAAGAATGATGTTGGCCATTGGTTTTGCATAGATGCCCTTTATTATGTTGAAAAATTTCCCTTCTATACCTATTTTGTTGAGAGTTTTTATCAGGAATGGGTGTTGGACTTTGTCAAATGCCTTTTCTGAGTCAATTGAGATGATCATGTGATTCTTTTCTTTCCTTTTATTTATGTGGTGGATTACATTGTTTGATTTTCTAATGTTGAACCATCCTTGCACACCTGGTATGAATCCTACTTGGTTGTGGTGTATTATTTTTTTGATATTATGCTGTCTATTGGCTAGAATTTTGTTAAGAATTTTTGCATTTATATTCATGAGAGATATTGGTCTGTAATTTTCTTTTTTTGTGATATCTTTGCCTGGTTTTGGTATCAGCATTATGCTGGCTTTATAGAATGAATTTGGAAGTGTTGCTTCCTCTTCTGTGCTCTGAAATAGCTTGAGTAGTACTGGTACAAGCTCTTCTGTATATGTTTTGTAGAATTCTCCAGTGAAGCCATCTGGGCCAGGGCTTTTTTTGTTTGGGAGTATTTTTTTATTACCTTTTCAATCTCTTCTCTTGTTATGGGTCTGTTCAGATTTTCAACATCACTTTGTTGTAGTTTTGGTGGGCCGTGTGTTTACAGAAACTTATCCATCTCCTCTAGGTTTTCAAATTTGTTGGAGTATAGTTTTTCATAGTATTCTGTTATAATCCTTTTTATTTCAGTTGGGTCTGTTGTAATGTCCCCCATTTCATTTCTTATTTGGGTTATTTGTGGCCGCTCCTGTTTTTCTTTTGTCAGTCTGGCCAGTGGCTTGTCGATTTTGTTGATTCTTTCAAAGAACCAACTTTGGGTTTTGTAGATTCTTTCTATTGTTTTTCTGTTCTCTATTTCATTTATTTCTGCTCTGATCTTTACTATTTCCTTTTTTCCAGTGGCTGTGGGTTTTTTTTGTTTTTTGTTTTTTTTTGCTGTTCTCTATTTGTTTGAACTCTGTAGTTAATGTTTTGATTTTGTCCCTTTCTTCTTTTTTGATGTGTGCATCTATTGCTATAAATTGTCTTCTGAGGACTACCTTTGCTGTGTCCCAGAAGTTTTGGTATGAGGTGTTTTCATTCTCATTTGATTCAAGGAATTTTTTGATTCCATCTCTGATTTCTTCTATTACCCACTTATGTGTAAGCAGGGTATTATTCAGATTACTTGTAGTTTATTTTTTTGCTTGCTCTTTCTATTGTTAATTTCTAACTTGATGGCATTGTGGTCAGAGAAGATACTTTGAATTATCTCAACGTTTTGGATCTTGTTGAGGATTGCTCTGTGGCCTACGATGTGGTCTATTCCGGAGAACGTTCATGTGCATTGGAAAAGAATGTGTACTTTGCAGTGGTTGGATGGAGTGTTCTATATATGTCTATGAGGTCAAGTTGGCTGATTTTGCTCTTTAGGTCTTCTGTATATTTGCTGAGTTTCTTCTTAGTTGTTCTGTCCTTTCCTGAGAATGGTGTGTTGAAGTCTCCTACTATTATTGTGGAACTGTCAGTTTCTCTTTTCAGTGTTGTTAGAGTTTGTTTTATGTATTTTGGAGCCCTGTTTTTGGGTACGTAGATGTTTATTATGGTTATTTCTTCGTGATGGATTGTCCCCTTAATCATTATATAGTGTCCTTCTTTGTCTTTTATGGTAGATTTTGTTCTAAAGTCTATTTTATCTGAGATTGGAGTTGCCACTCCTGCTCTTTTTTGGTATTTGTTAGCTTGATATATTTTTTTCCAACCTTTGACTTTTAATAAATTCACATCTTTGTTTCTAAGGTGAGTCTCTTGTAGACAGCATATTGATGGATCCTGTTTTCTTATCCATTGTGTCACTCTCCGTCTCTTTATGGGTGCATTGAGTCCATTGACATTCAATATAATTATTGATAGATGTGAGTTTGTTGCTGTCATTTTGTAGTGCTTTTTATTGTGGTGCTGAAGTTTTCTTTGCTCTTACTCTCTTGTGCTGAGTTACTTTTGTTTGTGGATTTTTTTTCATTTCTTTTATTTTTGTAGGTTTTGTTTTTGCTGAGACTTTATGTTTTTCTTCTTTTTTTTATGTGTATGTCTGTCAACTTTCTTTGTTGTTACCATGAATTTTACCCTTATCTTTCTAAGTTTGAAGCAGTCTACCATTACTTGGTATCGTCTTGCCTTCCTCTCCATTAAAAGTTTCTATACTGATGCCGTTTTTTCCCTCTTTTATTGTTTTGATGTTGTTATCATTTACTGATTAACTGCTCTGATTCCCTGTTGTATTTCTTCTGGTTTTGGATAGTTCTCGAGAGTTCGTTTCCTAGATTGGTATCTGGCTCGTACGATCCTGCTTCCTAGCTTCTGCCTGTGAGCTAAAACTGTTTGTCCTCAGATCGAAGAACTCCCTTTAATAATTCTTATAAGTTTGGTTTGGCTTCTACATATTCCCTTAATTTCTGTTTATCTGGAAATGACCTAATTTCACCATCATATTTGAATGAGAGTTTTGCAGGATATATTATTCTTGGCTGGCAATTTTTTTCTTTGAAGATTTTATATATGTCATCCCATTGCCTTCTTGCCTGCATGGTGTCTGCCGAGTAATCTGAGCTTAGTCTTATTGTATCTCCTCTGTACGTGACTTCTTGTTTTTCACGATCTGCTTTCAGGATTCTTTGTTTGTCTTTGGTTTGGCGAGTGTGATTATGATATGCCTTGGTGATTTTCTTTTGGGGTCTCTTCTATATGGGGTTTGTTGAGCTTCTTGGATGGCCAGCTTTTCATCTTTCATGATATTGGGGAAGTTTTCTGTCAGCAGGTCTTCAGTGATCCTCTCTGTGCTTTCTGTTTTCTCCCCTGTTCTGGAATTCCAATCACTCGAAGATTTTTGCTTTTGATTGTGTCCCACATAACTCTCAGGGTCTCTTCATTTTTCTTTGTTCTTTTTTCTGAGTTTTCCTCAAACAGAGTTGTATCTAAGTGTTTGTCTTTAATTCCACTGATCCTGTCTTCCACTATTTCAAATCTGCTTCTCAGCCCTTCTATGACACCGTCCATTTCTGAAATCTTGTTGTTTATCTTTTGGATTTCTAATTGTTGTCTTTGTATAATTTCTAGTTGTGAATTTATTTTGGCATTTTGTTCCTGCATTATCTTCCTGAATTCTTCCAATTTTTTGTCTGTATTTTCCATGAATTTGTCTATTTTTTCCTCATGTTTGTCAGCTTTTTTCCTCAGGTCTTGGAGAATTCTGAGTATTAGAGATTTGAATTCCCTATCAGGTAGTTCTAGTGCATTTTCTTCCACAGGACAGTCATCCGGTGTTTTATTTTGGACACCTACTGGAACCATCCTCTCCTGTTTTGTAAATGTTTTGGTATTGTCTGATGTCTTCGGGGCATTCAGTAGTTATTTTTCTCATTTATTGACTGTAGATTTGTTTGTTTCATCCATTTTTTTTTTTAAATTTGAGTATGTCTGAGCAGGTGGACTGTGTTCTCTGTTGTTTGCTCATCTGTGGGCACAATACTTTTCGCCTCCTTCTCTAATTGGCAGGGTCAGTCACTCAGATATGATATAGCAGGGCAGGTCTAGCTGAAGAGGAGTTACTGGAATGGGTTGTTTATGGCACTTACTACAGCCACCAGAGCGAGTCAGTAATCAGTGCAGGGCAGGTTCCAGTAGGCGGTGCCTGTGCTGCTTGGTGGTGTGATGTCAAGCGTACGGTGCAGGTAGGCAGGATGCAGTGGGGAGATTGTTATGTGTGGAGCTAAGATGGATATGGGAGGGAGGAGAGAGGAACAGGAGCCAAAAACATACAAACAAATAAAAAAGGATGCTAGGGGAGCTTGCCGTTGGAGTGGAGAGATGAGAGACTATGAAATGGAGAAAAACAGAAAGGGGAAGAGGAAGAAAAGAAAAGAATGAATAAATAAAAATCAGAAAGGTTAAAGAACCACAAAGTTCCCAGGGATCCGCCAAGTGCAGCTATGAGGTCTGGGGAAGTCACTCGCAGGTGTTGCAGTACATCCTGGCTAGAAGGCATAGAGGTATATGACACCAGGTATTCAGGGAACAGAAAGAGAAGGAAGATATAGAGAGATGAGAAATTGAGCAATGAAGAAAGACAAAAAAGAAAAAAGAGGGAAAAGAAAACAAAAGAAATTTAAAAAAATAAAAGAATAAGAGAGGCCCCCAAAAAACAGAAAGAAAAAAAAAAAAAACCCTTACGAAAAAAGAAATGCTCTCAGGGATCCCTCTGCACATCTGTGCAAGCCGATGGGGAGTCTCCTTGCCACCCAGCTCTGCCTGGCCAGAAAGGGCTCCCAACTCAAGTAAAAGAAAAGAAAACAAAGAAACAGTTCAAAACAAACAAACAAACAAACGTCCCGGGATCCCACCAGCGTGGCAGCCCAGACCCGGAAGCAGCTCCACACTGGAACGGAGCTCCGCAGCCCCTCAGGAAGAAGCAATGATGGCGCACAGAGCCAGGTACTCGAGCGAAAGGAGGGGGAGGGAGTGAGAGTCAAAGAAGAAATCAAAAGAAGCAGGAAAAAAAAAAAAAAAGCAACTCTAGCAGCCAACAAATGGCACTGAGAGAGCCAGCTAGTGCGGGGTGGTGTTTCTGTACAAGAGACTGTGTCCTCAGGAAGCAGAGGGGACTGAGTGTGGGTGAAGAAGGGTAGGGAGTGGGAAAGTGTATATCACAAATTACCGGAGCTCTGCAGCCCCTCAGGAAGAAGCAAAGATGGTGCATGGAGCCAGGTACTCGAGCAAAAGCAGGGGGAGGTGGCAAGAGGCAAGGAAGAAATCAAAAGAAGCGGAATAAAGCAACACTAGCAGTCAACAAATGGCACTCAGAGAGCCACCGGTTTCGGTGTGTGGAATCCAAGCAGTCGGTGTTTCCCGGTCAAGAGATTGTGGCCACAGGAAGCAGAGGAGGCTGAGTCGGGCCGAAGAAGGGTGGGCAGTGGGAAAGCGTATATCGCAAATTACCGGTTGTTTTGTCTCCCCCCCCAATGCTCTGTAAGGCTGCTTTCTCGTACCCCCGTTTGTTGGTCTCCAATAGAAGTCCAAGATGACTTATAAGAATTTTTAAAAGCTTTGATATTAAAGAACGTAACAGCTAAGAATTGGGTTTCTCACTGTTAAAATAACAAAATTTTCTCTAAAACTAAGGAATTAATTTTTTTTTTATGCAATTTGCCTCAAAAGGAAAGGTTCAACAGAATAAATTCCTAAATCAAAAACCAAGCCACATGACTTTGGAAAAACTAAGACTTCTACCTTTAAGATCTTTAATTAAATAGCTCAAATACTGTTTCTCATTAGCCTGTAATAAACTCCTGACAAAATTTGAAACTTAGTAAAAAGCCACAGAAGGTTTATTTCCGTTTCTTAAAGAAAAAAGTGCTAAAAAGTTTTATTTAGTATAAGTTGCATAAAACATGTTGTCAGATCAAGAGAAATGCCAAATTTTCTTTAGGTTAAAATTTTGTGTGTTAAAGTTTCTTGTTATGTTTTCTGCCTGCTATTAGATAATAAGCTCACACTATTATACTGTAATTTTATTATTTTTTCAGTTACTAACTTGGCTAGAACTTTATTTCTTTTAAAATCTAGTATCATCAAAGCCAATGCTTTCACCTATGGAGTTTTATTATTCTTAGTATATCGTGACTTTTTAAAAATGAAGTTAATCATTATGCTTAGGGATATTTTCATCTAAAGTTTTTATTTGACTTAATTTAACTTTGAATTACTTTTGTAGTTAATTACCATCGACTCTTTTTGCTTTTAAAGATTATTATTATAAGCTAACCATAACCACTTTTAAATTTGCCATTCACAGATAAGTTTTACCTTACTTATCCACTGAAAACACAACAAAAATAGACTATATCAGACTCAGAAAGAGGACTACAATATTTTGAATATATCTTACACTGGACTGAATAAGGATTTTTAGAACTCTTATGTAGAAATTGAGGAGATTTTTCAAGTTGCTGCTGATTCAGAATAATATGAAACCAAAATTGGCTACATAAAACTAAGTAAACTAAAAAGATTACTCTAAGATTTATATAAGAACATCACTAATATACAATGTTCTATTTTCTAGCTATAAGAAATCTTTTTTTTTTTTTTCCCTCTCTCTTTCTTCTTTTCTTTTTTATGTAAGAATCAGCTATTTCAGGAAGTAACAATGCTATACTGGTTACAGAATATCCTATAAATTAAAAAATGTTATGGCTCATATCAAAGTTCTAACTAAAATGTATTCAGAAATGCCACAGACTCTAAGAAATAAATACTGAAATAACTATAGTGAGAGAAGTAGTTCTTCAAAACCAAATGGCCCTCTCATATTACTTATACCAGCTCTAATATTTTTAAATATTGTCAATATTTAACCCAATATTCTAAGGAATGTTTTCACAGGTTAAAAGACCCTTTGATGACTGAAAACTAAAATCCCAAGATCTGCCTGATATTATTCCAGGGAACCACATATATTAGAAAAAAACTTCAGCTAAAAGATTCCCTGGAGCCTTTTTACAAAGGACAGTATGTTGTTCTCCTTACTAATCTTTATACCACTAAATTACTGAGAGTTAAGACTTAGATACACCTCTCCCAATTAAAGAAGACTGTGGTTCCTGTTTAAACTGTCCAGCCAACTGAAATTTAGCTGCCTCAATAGACAGAAACAACAACTGTGAGAGAAGCAAATAGTTCCACCCAAGATCATGGAACAAGACTTCATACAAGCAGCTAAGATTTTTGGACTGTGCTTTATAATCTTAATTATCCTTACCAAGTTAGTATTCTCCACTAGTAAAATATGCTGTATAGAAAGCTCTGAAGTAGATGCTCTTTATATAACACTTATAACCTTTAAAGCAGCACTGTTTTATCAGCTTGGATTTATATATTGGTAATTTGTCACCTGTCACTTTCTGATTTACATCCACTCCTTTCTTTCCCATATATATATACAGATTATGAATGTCCTTGAACTTTTATTCCTATTGGCATAGGCGATCATTATAAAATTACATTTAGATTGCCTTAACCCTATATTGGAGCCCTGGTGGCAAAGTGGTTAAGAGCTCAGGCTGCTAACCAAAAGGACGGCAATTCGAATCCACCAGCCCCTCCTTGGAAGACTCTATGGGGCAGTTCAATTCTGTCTTGTAGGGTCGCTAAGAGTCAGAATCGACTCGACAGCACAGAACAACAACAACATCCCTATAGCAGGAAATTTCCCTCCATGATATTAATTCTTTATGTCCCCATTAGATATCGTTACCTCTGCCTAACACTTATAGTCTTTAACGTCGCCTTTTTCTGTAAGTTAAGATTCATAGATTAGTAATTTTTAAGTAATTGTTTCATGCTAGAATTCTTAACAGGATAAAAACGAGGTAATAAAGGAAATAAGGATAATAAAACTAGGCTCTTCTTCCACTTTTCTTTCAAATTTTTCAAAGTCCGACCTCTTAAGAAAGATAATTCAAGTGAAGTTGAGCTTGGCAAAACTTATTTAAGTTTTGATCTTTACTATTTTCCATACAACCTTTGGAAGTACTAGGACTCATTCTATTAGTAGTTGGACTACTTATTTTGTCTAAATATTTATGGTATTATTCACTTGTTGTATTTTTATAATTACCCCTGTTGTTTAGTTTATCCCATACAATGGTTCTGGAACTAAAGAAGTAAATCCCTAAGTTAAATGTAGAGATGACAAAAATTGTATTGGGTAACACCCTTTTGTCAAACAATACCCTAAAGGAGCTCAATTATATTCTAGTTGGTATAATAATTACTTTAAGACACTGAATAGAACTATTTAACATTATATAACCCATGTTCACAAAATTATATCCAGTGGGAATTAAACTTTGAAATGTTATCAACTTATAATAACGTCCACATAAAAACTTGACTACTAACGCCAATTTATCTATCACTAGTTTCTTTGATTTTAAACAGACCCTGTGTGATCCCCATGGTTACTTATTCCTTTCTGAAAGTTCACTATAGATGACTCCTACCCTAAAGATTTTCCTTATGCATAGGCCATACCATGCTTAGATAGTTGGAGAATAAAAGGTCAATCAATGTATACTGAGAATCTTGGGAACTCTTCTAGATATTTACACCATAATAAAAGTCTACATTGGACCAGTGACTTAAAATTTGTTTAGCCCAATGTGGCCTAACACTTACCAGCAATCTATTGCTGACTACCCCAGATGGGAGTGCTCATTTTGCGAGCAACCTTTCCTTGGTTTGGCACAAAACAATTAAAACAGTCTATTTGTAACTTGTCAGTTACTATAGCTCAAGTAGCTGACAATATTGCAGATGGAATGGCAGCACAACACTTTATTCACTGAATAAAGTGGTACTTAATAATCAGATAGCTTTAGATTTACTTAATAATCAGATAGTTTTAGATTTTCTACTAGCCCAGCAAAGAGGGGTTTGTGCCATTGCTAATACCTCCTATTGTTCTTGGATTAACACCACTGGAAAAGTTAAATAGAATATTGCTAAGTAACATTCATCAAAAAGCTGTTTGGTTACATTCTATACCCCTTATAACTTTACCATCCTTTAATATCTTCAGTTGGCTACCAAATAATGTAGGTTTGTGGTTACAGTGTCTGTTGCAAACTGGGTTGATTATATTAATAATAATAATTGTTTTTATTGGAATAATAAAATGTGTTATAAGGTATGCATCTATTATAGGAACTGGAAACTCCATTTCATCTCATGCTCAGAGAATTATGTATATCAACAATATATTTGAGAACCCAAACTAAAGAAGCTTCATGACTTAGATTAGTCATTTGAAAGTAGGCCAGTGTTACGGATTGAATTGTGTCCCCCCAAAATTTGTGTCAACTTGGCTAGGCCATTATGATTCCCAGTATTGTGTGATTGTCCATGATTTTGTCATCTGATGTGATTTTCCTATGTGTTGTAAATCCTACCTCCATGATATTAAGGAGGCAAGATTAGAGGAAGTTATGTTAATGTGGCAGGACTCAATCTACAAGATTAGGTTGTGTCTTAAGTCAATCTCTTTTGAGATATAAAAGAGAAGTGAGCAGGGAGACACAGGACCTCATACCATCAAGAAACAAGAGCCAGGAGAATAGCACATCCTTTGGACCCAGGATCCCTGCATTAAGAGGTGCCTCGACTGGGGAAGATTAATGACAAGGACATTCCTCCAGAAATGACAAAGAGAGGAAGGCTTCCCCTGCACCTGGCACCCTGAATTCAGAATTCTGGCCTCCGAGATTGTGAGAGAATAAATTTCCCTTTGTTCAAGCCACACACTTGTGGTATTTCTGTTATAACAGCAATAGACAACTTAAACAGTCAGTCTGCTCCTCCAACTTGGCCAAACCCTATCCATTCCTCACACCAAGGTCACTGAAGATGGCTGCTCAGAAATAGCATGGTGAAAAAAATTGAAGCTGTCTCGTTGCCAGGAAAATCTTGCAGAAGATCAGTTACTCCTTTGCAGGTGACATGAGACCAGCTCATGCTGAAGATGAAAACTCCTCTATAGCAAGGTAAAAACAGATAGTAGTGTCTGGCCACTTCTATCATGTAATGTCTCGGGACTTAAATACTTGCTGGTTCAAGTGGCCATTAAGGACAATTTAACGTCAAGCCCATGTAGAAGAGAGTATGCCCATAAGTGTGATCAAAGAATTGTCTTTGAAATCCTTGATCAAAAGGAGGGAATGATAAGGGATAAAATCAAAACAGAGGCATCTGACCTATTTGTACAATGACTGAGTTAACTCTAAGAGTTCAGTGTAACCTTTCCCACAGACTCTGCCTTTGTTGCCTAGGAACCAACCCCTATTATTGTTAAGGAAATAAGTTTCTTTATGGTCAGGATAAAGAATGTGAATACCTCTTGGAAACTCATTTGTTCCCTGATGGAAACTCTTTGATCCCAATCTCCTCTGGAGATTAATGCTCTGAGAAAGGTAACTTTTAACAGACTGCTCCTTAACATTTCCATCATATCATTGCTTTGTAACCAACATGAAGCTCCCCATTGGCCCCATATCTTCCAGTTATGTCTTTTATCAAGTCAATGTATTCAAGTAACCAATAATGTCAAAAATTATGTTTTACTTTGTCTTGTCTTTGACTGACCTCAATCACTGTAAACCAATCAGAATATTGTGTTTTGTACTTCCTCCTCCAGCCTTATAACCATGTACCTGCAGTTGCTCCCCCTTGGATTTGTGTGTTCCATTTGCTGGGACTCTATGTTTCTCCATTACAATGTTCTTTTGTGCTGCAGCTGTCTCTATTCCTCCCATAAAATGTTTTACTTTAAATTTTAAGCAGGTTTCATGAATTTGCTCCACAACAGAGGAAAGAACAGAAAGCAGTGCACTAAAAATAATGTTATCTTGGCTTAGAGGGGTTGAGGTTTGGGCCAAGACAACTAGAAACACAGCAAGCTGCTGCACCTGATTTACTGTCTTTCTTGTCTTTGTCTGTAACTTAGTATAGTATTTTTGTGGCAGGCTTGATGTAAAAATTTACTTAATGTATAAATAAACACATTAAATTTGATGTTTGGGATTACAAAAGTAAGGAATTAAAGATTACCTAGAGGAAGTAGTGGGATTTCTAACAGAGGAGAGAAAACTTGGACAGGCAGTTTCAGTAAATTTGAAATATACTTTAGTTCTAGGATTATCTAGTTATAGCTGAAAGCCATTATACAACCTACAATTCACATTTTTCATGCAAGGAAGTGCCAGTTATCTTCAACTACTCATTATCTAAATCCTTAAGTGACTACCATTTTAGAAAGTCTTTTTTTTCCTTCTTCAGCATTCTTAAAGTCTCCCTGCAAGTTAACTTCCAACATCACAGATAAATCAATTTTCCTCAATTTATGTTCTCTGTTCTGCCACTTCTGTCACAATACTCACACAGTGTCACCTTATCTGGAATACATATATTCAGACACAAACATTTCTAAATTTTCCAAGATGAAATTCATGGATGTTTTCTACAGTTCCATTCCCCTTTTAATTGCATAGCAAATTTCCTCTCTGAAATGCCTTTCAGGCAGTCTGAATATTAGCCATTAAAAATGGAATATTAGTTGTCTCAATTATGTAAAAAGCTTATCTGATTCTAAGGGTCACTGAAGTTTCCAACCCGCTTCCGAAAATAAAGGATATAGCTAGTGCAAATGATTCAGTTGCATTACTAGCTTTCATATGACAATTAAATTGAGTGTAGGATGGAGGCTATCTTCCTTGAGACTATTTCCTCCAGTGAGTAGTAAAATACATCAGCTTTTTATCATATAAAGGGGCAATTGACTTAGTGTCAAATAGACACACTTGAAGAGAGCTATTTTAAAGTCAGGCATACAAATATCATTAAAGAGAAAGAGAAAGAAAGAGAGGATGAAGTATTTCCTGTATAGATATTTACCAGAAGGGATCAGATATCATATATATGCAGATCAGTCAGTCTTCTTCCATTAAATCCATCTCAGTATAGAGCATAGAATCAATATTATAAAAATGAATGTTGAAATCACTTAGTTTTACTTCTGAGTGAAAACAGAGGTGAAAATTTCTAGCATTATCTTTATATAATAATAGAAACAATTTTGTAGAAGAGGTGGGATGGGTTGATTTCTCATTTTTATAATATAATCTTGAAATCTTTCTCACAGATACCCCACCCTTCACCTTAAATTTTTACATTTAAGTTTGGTTAGAAAAATAACTTTGAAATAATGTATCTGAATTTTAAAGTTTTAGGAAAAGTATAGAGAGTTGGGAAAATTAAAACTACTTCTAATCATTCAGGTCCTTTCGAATCTAATTTTATATGATAAAATATGTTTGCCAATATCTTACTTATGTTTCTTTAAGACTTCTGATTTTGACATGATACAACATGGATGAATCTTGAAGGCATTATGCCAAAATAAGTCAATATCAAAAGGACAAATACTGTATGACCTCACTTATGTGAAATGACAAGACTAGGTAAATACACAGAGACTGATGATTATTAGTGGTTACTTGGGGTAGGAGGGTGGAGGAAGAGAGGGAATAATTCTCTGAGATGCAGTGAGATTATCTATGGTGATAGGGAAATTGGCATCCATTAAAGGTAGTGGCTACAATTTGACTGATATAACTAATAACACTAAGTTGTACACCAGAAAAAGGGTGAAATGGTAAATGTTGTATTATATGTAATACTACAACAATAGTAACTAAAAAAAAAAATGCTGCAGTTGCTTAGGGACAACCAAACACCTTAGGGATACTACTTAGGAACAACCACACACCTCATGGCATTAATTGCCTTAGTTTGAAGGATTCAGATCATGGCTTTGTGGGACTGTCCAGTCAATCGGCCTAATACTGTTTTTAAAGTTTCTGGTCTACCACCTAGTTTGGTGAGTAGTGCCTGGGGTCTTAAAAGCTTGGGAGTAGCCATCCAAGATACAACAGTTGGTCTCTATTTGCCTGGAGCAGCAGAGAAAGAAGGAGAGCCAGGAATCAGTGAAGGAACTGGATTGCAGGTCTAACTGCCTACATGAACTACTACTTCCTCCTTTGTCATGAGACCAGAAGAAATCGAAGTTGCTGTCTACAGTATAATATATATATAATTATAATAATATAATTATAATAATATATTATATTGTAACATGTTGATCAAGGACTCAATAGATGAGTTCTGATCAAAAGGGGGGGGGAGGGGAACAGAATTTCAAATTCCTATGGAATCTAGACTTACTGGACTCATTGAGACTGAAGGAACCCCCAAGCCTATTGCCCTGAGAAAATCTTTAAATCTTGAACTAAAGCTATTCCCTGAAGTTATCTTTAAACTAGACAACAGTTTAGCTAAATTAGTAAAAAATGTTTGCCTTGAGCGCTGCACTCCTTTAGATAGCATTTTCTGCTCAAAAAAAAAAATTTATTATCATTTTCAGAAAAAAAATTATCCAGGGATTATTTGGTTCTCACATGATGGCATAGTTTAAAAAGACTAAATCAAACAAACACAATTTCACTTTGGAATGAAAAATTAACAGTGGCTCAGAAGATCTGATACATAGAGGGATTGAGTTCTATAAAGAACTATAAAATGCTTCTTATGAGTGACACAAGAGGAACAAAAAAGCCATTTAGAGACTGAGCAAAGAAAATCATCTGAAGAAAAATGAATCAAAAGATTTCACAAGGAGAATGGAGCCAAAGTAGTAAAAGTGCTCTTCATAAATATTATAACAAGATAATAGTACTACTGTTTTTCTGGAAACTAATGAGGGTTTGTTAACTTAAAATAAGCAGGATGCTTTCAATATACTCTATCAAAACACATGCATATGAACCAAAAACTAATAAAAAATCATGTTTATAGTAACAGTATTTACAACAAGATATTCTGATGCAAAATTAGGGGGATATTTAATAGAGGAAACTGTTGTCTCTCTTATCAGGATTACTGAGGTATCACAATTGCTTGTTAAGTTCTCATTTAGTTAATGTAATTTTGAATAAAACACCGAATGAAATATTATCTTAATGTAAAAGTAATCATAATTTATGAAGGTAAAGCAGTTTGAGTCCACCCATGAGTGCCACAGAAGAAAGGCCTGGTGATCTACTTCCAAAAAATCAGCCATTAAAAACCTTATGGAGAATGTTCTATTCCGATACACACTGGTATCCTCATGAGTCGGAATCAACTCAACGGCAACAGGTTAAACTATATAGCAACTACCACAACTATCAGTTGCCATGGAGTCAGTTCCACTTCATAGCGACCCCATATGTTTCAGAGTGTGGGGTTTTCAATGGCTGATTTTTTGGAATTAGATCACCAGGCCTTTCATCCAAAGGTTGGATTTGAACCGCCAACCTTTTGATAAAGCTAGTGCTTCTTAATTTAATATTTTTCCTTAACTTGTCTAAGCCTCAATTTCTTTATGATGAAAACAGAGATGATCGTAATAGCACATCTTTGTGTTCTTGCAAGAATAAATAATACAGCATGCCTAAATTACTTAGCACAGTATCTGCCATGATACACATTCTCAGAAAAGGATAGTAATTCAAAAGATTTTTTTCAGGCTCATGTCTCTGACACCCTCTCCTTGATTGCCACGTGAGGCCCCTAATTTGCTTCTTATTTCCTGTCCCTGGTCTTGGCCTGCCTCTCCATCCCACTACATCTACATTCATCTTCCATATGAACTTTTTGCCTAGCTCTACCTCATGGAACTATCATATCAGGTTAGCACTTCGTGCTTGTCATGGATTAAATTGTGTCCCCCCAAAAATGTGTGTAGCAACTTGGCTAGGTCATGATTCCCAGTATTGTATGATTGTGTAATCTGGTGTGATTTCCTTATGTCTTGTAAACTCTACTACTATGATGAGGTTATATGTAATCTCCTTATGTGTTGTAAATTCTATCACTGTGATGAGGTTATGCTGATGAGGTTTACAAGATTAGATAGTGTCTTAATCCAATCTCTTTTGAGATATAAAACAGAGAAGCAAGCAGAGACACATGGGAACCTCACACCAAGAAAGCAGTGACGGGAGCAGAGTGCATCCTTTGGACCTGAGGTTCCTGTGCTGAGATGCTCCCAGACCAAGGGAAGACTGATGGATTACAAGGACCTTCTTCCTGAGCCAACAGAGAGAGAAAGCATTCTCCTGGAGTTGATGCCCTGAATTTGGACTTGTAGCCTACAGGACTGTGAGAGAATAAACTTCTCTTTGTTAAAGCCATCCACTTGTGGTATTTCTGTTAGAGCAACACTAGATGACTGAGATAGTGCTCAAGGTGTGCTTTATCCTCAAGCATCTTAATGCTGTGTTCTTTTATTAAGGCAAACCTCGGTAAAGTAACACACTTGGACTGTCGCACTCTACCAAATAGTTACTTACATTTAACATTCGCCAAGGATTAATATAGACACTGTAATTAGGCTCTTGTTCACTGTTTAGTACTACATATTTATAGACACATATGAGAGTTCCTCTCAGGACTCACAAAAAAATTCAATCTCTCCTGATGGTTTGTTCCCTTCTTTTGGAGAAGAGTTCTATTAGCCTCTGTGTTACTCTTTTATCCTTGAGTGCTAACAATCTCAGATCTTAGTTTTTTACTGAGTTGCTACTGGTTTGCCCAGAAAATGGGCCTGTTACTTGATTTTCCTCTTTTATGTTCTGTTATAAATCTTTGATTTCATTTTATCCCAAGGTTTTCTCTACCTAGTTAGACCATGACTCCGTGTATATGTGTGTGTCCACGTATATAAATGCAGGTGACTGTATTTTAGGATAATGTAACGAGACAGAATGTTACGTGTTCTATCTATGAAAGTAACTTTATGACTAAATTCACAGAATCAAAGGACTTTGGAGAAGGAAATACATTAGAGATCATCTTAGACTTTCATTTTAGGGGTGAAAATATTGTGTTCTTAATAAGTTTAGGGGCTTGCTCAAGATCATAAGTAAGATAGTGGGACTTGAATTTATGACTTTTTCTCTTTGCATTAACCATGCTGTCTTGTTCTAGAAAAGATATCCTATCAAATGAGAATATATTAAATTGTTTGGTGTAAATCTGTCATTCTTTGTTTTTCTGTTGTTGTTTTTTCTCCTCCCCTTTCAGGCTGCATCTTGGAACACAGAGTAATATTCAACATGACTAAGAAATTCAGTGGTTTCAGGCTTTATCTTCTCTTCATAAGAGACGAATTCTTAGCTAAGGTCAGTAACGAGCATCCCAAGATCTGTTATTTTAACCCGTCATTTCAAATTTATTTACACAGTTACTTATTTCACTTCTAAAGTGTGGAGATAGTGGTTATTATAGTTTAAATTGCAATATAATTTGAACACATCAAGAAATGTATTTGACTCCTGGAAGAGTGAATGATCAACATTTAACACAACAAACCCCGGTTAAGGGCATAAGATGTCCTGCTGAGGATATCTCGATAGATCAATACTGTTAAATCACACATTTTCCCATTGTTTGACTTCCCAAATCCCAGACAGAGGCCTTATTGATTTTACTTGACAATTTTTTTCCCCACTGTTTGTTTCTTGTGCTTTCTCTACCCATTGGACTTTTATCTTACTATGCAGGAACCATTCAGCTCAGAGCTGCTTCTATGGCTGTCACTCAATGGAGGCCCACAGGCCTCCTGCACAAATGTGCCAGCTTCTGTCTCCTTTCCCAAGAAAAAAATCCCGCCTGAGAAGTGGCTACATAAATTGGCTCAGAACAGTGTTCTTCCTCGAGCGAAGTCCAGAGACACATTTTTTCTATCAATAGAACAATACTGTCAAAGATGTACCCCTTCAGAATTCTGTAATAAAAAATGATTCTTGACATAGTTATAGACAAAATTGTGTGAAAAGAATATCTATAATAACATTAGAATATAAAAATTTAAATTCTTAGAATTGGAAGGAAATGTAATGGTCATTTGGTTTACTGATTGACTAGAATTTGGCAAAGAACTAAAAATATGTATATATCTGAAGAATTAGTTGATAAAGAAAATGGAAGTAACAGTTCACTACTGGAATTATATAAGGCCTAGGAAGCGCCAATCATGAAATCAAATATTGACTTTCTAAAGATGCAGCAGCAGTTCATAGTGTAATACCGAAAAGGAAATGTACTAAAAAGAGGAGTTGAGACTTTTTATAATCTACAGCAGGGGTCAGAAAACATTTTCTGTAAAGACCCAGATAGTAAATATTTTCAGCTTTGCAGGCCCTACCTTCTCTGTTGCAATGACTCAACTGTGCTATTACAGTGAGAAAGACACCACAGAAAATACATAAATAAATAGGTTTAGCTTTGTTCCAATAAGACTTTATTTACAAAAAAAAGACAGCTGAAGTGACTTGGTCCTCAGGCCGTAGTTTGCTAACCCCTGATCTACAGTAAATTTATAGCTTTGGTTTTACTGACTAGATAGATAGACAAATTAAGATGGATGTCTGACTATCAACTATTCATTTTTGCATAATTCTGTCTTTTATTCTAGATGTATGTTCTGTCTCCTTTTTGCATTAACATATATTTTGTTTATAAAATAACAGTGAAAGACGATGGCAACATTTTGTTTAATGAATTCATTGACTTGGCAACATAAGTATATTCTCCACATTAAAACAGATTTTACTGGTATACAAATCAACTAGCTTGGAATCAATTATAAATGCACCTTCTACCTTTCCTTAAGGCAATGAGTTCTCTTAGGCAGAATTCCTTATAAAGATTATGCAGTCTTTATTATAAGTTCCAGTAATAGGCAATTCACTTCTTAACAGTACTTCAGTTATATTTTCCAATAGCTTTCATTGTTGAAAATTTTTCCAGAAAATATTGGCCATTTTGAGATGAACATCACTCTACAAATAGTAAACTCATGAGCTAGAGATTCTAATTCTACTTTTAGTACTTCCATGCAGCTAGTAATTCACATTCCAGATCCTTCTTTTAGTTATGGTAACAGCTTGGACTTTGGGATTTGTCAGAACTGAGTGTTATTCAGACTCAGAAACATTGTGATCCTTGGGAAAATTACTTAAATTCTCAGAGTCCTATACATTGTTATTCAAAAATACAAATGACAGCACCTACAACATAGGGATTTTTTGATGTTTAATTAAGAAAATAAATATAGATTGCCTAGCAGACAATAAGTGCTCACAAACTGATATTGTTGATATCATTATTGTTGCCAGTATTAGTGGTAGAAGAGATTAAGTCATTACCCTGAGTCACTAGAAATATATTTCAATTTTTATCATTCATTCAAAAACATTTATCAGGCACTTAGTATATGTCAAGCACAAACGTGATCAGGATAGAAGGGGCTTTGGCTCATACGGCTCTTATACTCTAGCAGAGATAAAAGATTGTGTCATCTACACCCACATGAATCATCAAAAGTGGGCAGTGCTCAGTGAGTTTAATAGATCTCAGAGGTCTTTTGCCCATGTCTTGAATACTTGATCCAGAATGACAACTTGTTGTTGTTATTGTTGTTGTTAGTCACCCCTGAGTTGATTCTGACTCAGGGTGACCCCACCCATCCCTATTAGCAATTACAGAGCTACATAAAGCCCTTTCCATCACGCACTTTAGGGAACAACTGACACTAAGAGGGTCTTCTGCCTGTGAATTGTTAACAAGATTTCTCCTCTGGTTTTCTAGTAATTATTATACCCTTCTTTGTATTCTGAGAATGGGTTGTTAATATATCTTTAGTGGGTCCATATCACCTTTCAGGTGTAGATTTTCAAATTAGTAAATGTTCAAAGGTAAAGATAATGCAATGAAAGGCAATGTATAAGAAAACTCAGATACTGAAAGACAAGCTAAATTCCATATCTTAATCTAGGCATGTTTGATGTTTAGTCTAGACATCATGATTAAAAATGATTATGTCAGGGCCTTAACAAGCTCAACATGTGTTCTCCTTTAATTTAGTGGGGTTTGGAGAAAATCATATTCTATTCAACCCCCTCACATCTCATTACCCTACCATCTGCAGAAAGAAAACCTAGAGTAAAAATTTGCAAACTGTAGCAAAGTAAAGGTTGAGACCCAATTCCATTATCAAACTACCTAAGTCAGAATTTTAATTCTACATTAATCCTCTTAGATCACAGTCTTAGACTACACAGACTAAATGTATCCTAGGTGCAACATTTGAGATATTCCACACAAATTTAAAGATTCAGTAATTTTATCAAGCATATCATACAAAAAAGTTATTGTTTTGATGAAAAGTTTTCTTATTCAAAGTAAGCTAGTAAACCTGCTACAAAAAAACCCAAACCCATTGCCATCAAATCAATTCCGACTCATAGTGACCCTATAGGACAGAACAGAATTGCCCCATAGAGTTTCTAAGGAGCTGCTGGTGGATTCAAACTGCTGACCTTTTGGTTAGCAGCCAAGTTCTTGACCACTGCACCACCTGCTATAGTACAAATCAAATTCAACAGGTATACATGAAGACAGAAGCATTTTTTTTTTGGGGGGGGGGCTACCTGAAAACTACACCTGATAGAGTTCTTCCTTCTTTCTGATTTAACTCTCTGGGTCCAACATACGCTCTGTAACATTTCAGAATGGCAATGGGAGCAGTTGGCAATACATGACGGCTGCAGAGCTATTGAAGACCTGGGAAGAGAAAGGCTGACTTTTTTGAGGACTGCACCTACTGTTACAGAACACAAGGAAAGGGAAAGGATGGTGATTCCTTTGAGCAATAAACTGCCAGCTGACAGTTCCAGGCTGGTCCCAGTGAGCAGCAGCAGACACCTGGGGTAATGAATTGGTCATAAAGCACACACAATCTCAGGTCAAAGCAATGGAACAGAACTAAGAGACAGAGCATGCTTTCAAAAAGAAGAGAATAGAAGCCTTCCTGAAAGAACTGCCACTGAGGAGCTCTATGCCTCTCTGAAGTGACAGGAAATGTTCCAGTGGTAGAACTGAGGAAAGAGAGCTTGTGAACAGCACACGGCACACTCCAGAGAGTTGTTGGGATCCTTATACACTTTATATTGGTCAAACAGAAATACTTCCATTATGAGTTTAAGAACAAAACATAAAAGAGAAGGGGATATCACTTTTACATGTGCTACTACTTCTGTTTAGTTTTATGATATAGTGGAATATAAATGTTCTGTAAATACTATTGCTCATGGTTCTTTTAATGTAAATTCTTCTGTAAAATTAAAAAAATAACTGCTATCCCTTGAGTTGGGGAAGACTTATAGATTAAACACAATTGGCTATGTATTGATAATTGTGGAAGCTTGATGATAAGTACATTGGGTTTGTTATACTACTCTCTCTTTAAAAAAAAACCAAGCAAAAACCCTTTCTTGAACTCTGCACAACACTACAGCAAGCACCCCATTTCACTTCTCCCCTTCACCACAAAATTTCTTGAAAGAGACAATCTTTCTCCACTTCTTTGTTCCCCTCCCCCACCCCCACATTTTCTCTTTAAATAACTCACTCTGGCTCTAGTTCCCACAGTTTCACTGAAACTGCTGTTATCAAGGTAAAAAATGATCTCCATATACCCAAGCACAATAGACACTTTTCTATACATATCTTATTCAACCTCTCACCAACTTAATCAAATGTCAGCTCACTAGATCACTTTCTAATGATTAAAACACTTTCTCCTCTTGGCATCACCCTCTTTGGGTCTTCGTCTGTCCCACTAGCAGTGCTTTCTCTTTCTCTTTTGCTGACTTGTCTTCCAAATGCAGACCCTCAGACATTAGTCCTGGACCCTCTTCTGTCCATCTACCCTGCTGCCTTAGAAGAGGCTTACACTTATGACTCCAAATCTCATTTCTTGTTCTTGCCTCTTCCTTGAGATCAAACCTCATACACTGAATTATTCACTTGATGTCTTATATGCCTCACAACTTAACGTGGCCAAAACAGAAATCTTGATTTTTCTCCCGAACATATTTATTCTCTGATTTTCCCCATCTCAGTTAATGACATGTCCTTTCTCCAAGTTGATGAAGACAAAAAAACTAAAAGATATCCCCTATCTCCAATTTATAAACAACTTTTGTGGTTTTACCTATAAAATGCCATCAAGTTTGCCAACTCCTCTTCATCTCCACTGTGATCCTCCCTGTTCATCAATATCATCTCCTACCTCAAATACTGAAGTAGTTTCCTAAATGGTCTCTCTGATTCTTCTCCAGCCTCCCTTCAACTCATTCTCTACAGTACACCAAAAATATCTTTTTAAAATGAAAATCAAATCATATCACTTTCCTGCTCAAACACTTTAAATGGCTTACCTCTGCGTTTAGGAAAAAAAAATCTAAACTCCTCACCATGGCTTACAACTCCTACTTGATCTGACCACCCCCAACTAACCTTCACCAGCCTCATCTTCTCTCACTTTGTTCCAGATCCACTGACTTTAATCTTAGTACACACCAACTTCTTTCCTGCTTTTAAGCATTTGCAAATGTTGTTCCCTCCAATTACAAGGTATTACACCACTTCACACAATAGCCTCTCCATCCTTCAACTTCAAGACTCAGTTTAAAAGATAACTCCTCAAAGAGGCCTTATTTGTTGTATTCGTAGTCTTTACTTGATGTGTTATTGTTTACCTATCCATGTATGTCTCTCCCAACTAGACTGCAAACTCTTTGAATTTAGTAGCCATAGATTTTCCTCTTACAACTGCATACGGAATGCCTAGCATAGTGTCTGGCACAGAATAAGTTTTAATAGATGCTTTTTGAAAAAAATAAGAAGATGTAAAATAAATATTCACAATATAATCATTGTATGATGACCTAGGGAATTTTTATTTAAGCAATCTATTTTTCATAATGTGAGTGAGAGTGAAAGCTTTAAACCCCAAATGTATTTATACTATGACCGGGAAAAAATTTAAGCCTGGCAATCAGACTTATTGATGGCTCCAGATAGCCCAGTCTAGTGGAAATAATCATGAGCTGGCTGTGAGGAGTGACTGGTCCTCTCATTTGTAGCCTGCTGATCAGTTTTCAGTAAGCCACTCTCTCTTTACTTATGTCTGAAAATTGAAAAAGTGCCTTCTAAGACTTTATTTGAAAGATGTATATTCTTTTATGCCTGTCACATTTCAATAAACTGATCTGTAAGTTAACTGTATACTATAGGTTTATATATTAAATGAATAGCTATGTATGTACGATTCTCCTGAAAATCAATTAAATGCCCCCCCAAAAAACATCAGCTCTCTACTGAGATGAACCCATAGGGTTAAGGAACCATTTTATTTTTACAGATGTGTGTTTAAAATTGATAATTATTTCTTGCCATCGCACAAAAGGAAAAATGGAATTTACTTCCATTAAACGCCAGGTTGTAATCGACTCCACGGAGAGTCCTGCTCTGAGAGTTCTCTCCTTCTCTTCACCTGGGTCTTTTGTCCTATAATTGAATTGAATTTGCTCCTCGCCCCATTCCTCCCAGACAGCTTCTCATTTTAGGGCTCTGAAGATGTATTATACTAATATAACGTCAGACTGACAATGCTATGATGATGCATGGGTGTAATACATCTTCAGAGCTTCAGCACTGTCCAGAAACAATGCAGCTGGTATTGGATTAAATTCAAACCTGATGCAAAAAGAAACATTAAAAAAAAGAAAAGGGCTAATAAGGAAAGTGAAATTAAAAAAAGCACAAAGAGTTATTTTAATGAGCTCTATAATCCTGTATATTTGAAACACAAATTTTCATGACTTTTGTATGGCTTACTGTTGATTTGTATATTTATGCAATAATGTTCTCTGCAAATTATAATGAAATATAGCCTTAGACCAAAAAAATACAATAAATATGAGTTTTTAAGTCACAATCTCTCAGGGAAAGTGTAAATTTTAAAATTAAATGCAGAGAAAATTCATTTTAACTGCCAGTTACTGGTTATGAAAACCATGATCGTTTCTAACTCTGTTTGATTTTCTGTGAGTTTAGTCTATGTCTAAACTAGGTCTAAACACTGCTACTGTGACCTACTGTTTCTAACCAAAACCAACAAAACTTACTTTTTTGTTACTCTTTCATAATCACTAACTCTAATTTTTAAAAAAGCAGGTATGGTCATTACATATATCTGGGGAGTTTTGGGACAAAATATTCAATAAATATTGCATTTTACCTATTATGTCAGTCTGGCAAAATTAGTTTCTCATCATTTCATGAGACATTTTCATTGTGAGGAGATATCTCATGAATGTTGACGCTCTCCCTTTAGAAACATTTCCCTTTGTAACATTATCATAGAGGGTGAAAGTACTGTCTTCTAACAGAAAAATATTTTCCATAGAATTTTTAAAAGACTTTAAAGGGCTGAAATTGGATTGCACTGTAAACTAGGATAAGAGAATTTATAGAGACTGGAGTAGTGGTCAAGAGTTATAGCTCCTAACCAAAAGGTCAGCAGTCTGAATCCACCAGGTCCTCCTTGGAAACCCTATGACGCAGTTCTACTCTGTTCTATAGGGTGGCTTTGAGTCGGGATTGACTCAATGGCAATGGGCTTGTTTTTTTTTTAACAATAACAATAATAATAAAGAAGATAATGAAAAACAGAAAAATAGGCATTTTTATTCATAGTCTTCTGGTCTCAGTATCCTTTACCTTGGCTTTGTTTAGGTTAGTAATTATACAGACATCTCTGAGAGACTTGGCTGCTTTATTCTGATGGCAATCCCTTAGGAATCTGTAGCAGTGTAAAAGACTCTTTTATTTTGTTGTTTATTTTTATACACTTTTTCCCCCTACTGTACAGAATGAAACTAGGGGATACTTTCTCTTAAAAACAAACAAATAAATAACAACAGCAAAGTAATGATTCCTTCCCCAAATACTGTGTTTTTTGCTCCCTCCTCATCTCCTAGATTTATTGGAATCTGAACAAATAATTAAAACTTTTGTTTTGGACAATCATTCTGATAGTTGCTCGATAAACAATTTCTCCTATTCTCTCTGTGTAGAATAAATAAATAAATATCAAATAACATCACACCAGTCTAGAAATGCCATCACTACATTGCACTCACCTAGTTTATCTCATGAGAACACAGTATTTGTCATCATCTTTTTATGTCTGTCCTCAAGCAACTTTTATGTAAAAATAAACTGTAAAATGAATTTTAATGATAATAGCTAAGAGTTTAGAGCCCTTAATTATGGCTGGATAGTCTTTTAAACTCTTTACCTGTAATACCTCATTTATGTGACAACTCTGTAATCTTATTTCAATTTTGCAGATGAGAAAACTGAAACACAGAGAACTCAAGAATTTGCCCAGGTTAACACAAGCAGTAAGTGGCAGATTAGGGATTTGAACCCATGTAATCTACAAGTTGGAATCGACTTAATGGTAATGGGTAGTCTAAGTACAAGGAGCCCTGGCGGCACAGTAGTTAAGTGATTAAGCCCTCCACTGCTAGCTGAAAGGTTGCTGCTTCAAACCCACCAGCTGCTCCACAGGAGAAAGATGTGGCCGCCTTGGAATCCCAGTGGGGCAGTTCTACTCTGTCTTACAGGGATGCTATGAGTAGGAATCAAATTGATAGCAGTGGGTTTGGTTTTAATCAGTACAAGGAGCCCTGGTGGTGCAACGGCTAAGCACTTGGCTGGTAACCAAAAGGCTGGCAATTAGAATTCACCAATTGCTCCTCAGGAGAAAAGACCTGACGATCTTCTCCTGTATTTAGCCTAGGAAACCCTATGCGGGCAGTTCCAATCTGTCCTATAAGGTCATCATGAGTTGGAATCTACTCCAAGGCATACAACAACAGCAAAGTCGAAGTACTAACCATGCACTTTTAAGCACTATGTTATATTGCCTCGGAAACCCTGGTGGCGTAGTGGTTAAGTGCTAGGATGCTAACCAAAAGGTCAGCAGTTCAAATCCACAAGGCGCTCCTTGGAAACTCTATGAGGCAGTTCTACCCTGTCCTATAGGGTCGCTGTGAGTTAGAATCGACTCCATGGCAATGGGTTGTTTTTTTTTAAATATTGCCTTGCTTAGTATAAGTTTTATAATTAAAAAATGTGTTATTAATTTTTTTGTATAAACTCTATTCATATAGGTTATAAATGTAAAACAATTATTAATCATATTAACTTTTAAAAAACTTCCATCAGTTAGTTAATATAAGTTTATTGATTGTGTAAAGACTTTACAGAATTTTGAAATATTCTTTCACTTAACAAATATTTATTGAGTGTCTACTATATAGTTACATTTGAATCATGGATCTTAGAGGTAGCAAACAAAAAGTGAAGAGATTAAAAATTGTTTATCTTACTTTATTGATCTATAATCCACGAACACTAAAAATCATTCTCACTTTTCATGAGTGATGATTATTCTTGAGCTGTGGTCAGATTAATAAGAAAAATATAATTTGTAAAAAAAGCCAACTAAAATCCATTAGCAATATATTAATTTGAAAAACGAATATAGTGCTCATTCACACTAGAAGTCATAGCTCCACTAATAATTTTTCGCAAGCCACTACATGCTCTTGACTATAATTGTCAAGAACATTTTGAGTCTTGATTTTTTTTTTAATCATTATTTATATATTCTTTCTTTCTTACTCATATATGTTTCAGTAAAGATCCAGGAGGATCAACAGAATTCCTGTGGGTCTTGATTGTGTATAAAAGTAGCCTTGATGGACAATAGCTTACATTTAGTGGTAGTTGGCTTCCATAAAGATTACAGCCTTGGAAACCCTGTGATAGCGGTTCTGCTCTATGCTACAGGGTCGCTATGAGTCGGAGTTGACTGGAAGCAACGGGTTTGGTTTTTTGGGTTATGAACAAGTAAGAAGCCCTGGTGGCATTATGGTTAAAGCCCTTGACTGCTAACAGAAAGGTCCGATTTGGAACCCACCAGCCGCTCTGTAGGAGAAAGATGTGGCAATCTGCTTTTGTAAACGTTACAGACTTGGAAACCCTATGAGGCAGTTCTACTCTCTCTTTTAGGGTCTCTAGGATTCAGAATTGACTGGACAGCAATGGACAACAGATTACGCACAAGCTCTGTTTTCACTGACTTTCATAGTTCAAATAATCAGTAAAACCTGGATGCAAATTAACATCATACTGTTTTCTCATGAGTGTGGTACATGAAGGCATACTGTAAGTAAACAAGTTAACATTTTAAGCTTATATATGTTACAATAGTGCCAGTGCATACTAAGTACTCAACATATAATCCTAATATAAGTATTACTTGGGTTCATTTTTTACAAAAGAGTACCTACTGGTGCTGTTTCTGATTACTTACAGGATCCATCTCAAAATTGTGAATGGAAATTTTACTCATAGAGTCCCACCTACACATGAATTAGCATAAAGTTTATAACCAATAAAAGCTGAATTTTATAAAATAATAACATTTTTAAAAGCCCCTAATTTGTTTACAAGGAGCCCTAGCAGTGCAGTGGTTAATTGCTTGGCTGCCAACTTAAAGATGAATGATTAAATCTACCAGCCACTCCACAGGAGACAGATGTAGCAGTCTACTTCTCTAAAGAGTATAGCCTTGGAAATGCTATGGGGCAGTTCTACTCTGTCCTATAGGGTTGCTATGAGTCGGAATCAACCCGACAGCAATGGGTTTGGTTTTTGGGTTTTAATTTGTTTAGACAAAACCATTTATGCAGCAGTACATCAACAGGGAACTGCCAGAAATTCAAGCCAGATTTAGAAGAGGATATGGAACAAGGGATATTATTGCTGATGTCAGATGGATCTTGGCTGAAATCAGAGAATACCAGATAGATGTTTACCTGTGTTTTATTGACTATGTAAATGTATTCAACTGTGTGGATCATAACAAATTATGAATAACATTGCGAAGAGCGGGAATTCCAGAACATTTGCTTGTGCTCATGAGGAACTTGTACATAGACCAAGAGGCAGTCATTTGAGCAGAACAAGGGGGATACTGCATGGTTTAAAATCAGGAAAGGTATGCATCAGGGCTGTATCCTTTCACCATACTTATTCAATCTGTATGCTGAACAAAACAATCCAAGAAGCTGGACTATATGAAGAAAAACGAGGCATCAGGATTGAAGGAAGACTCATTAACAACCTGTGATATGCAGATGACACAACCCTGTTTGCTGAAAGTGAAGAGGAATTGAAGCACTTACTGATGAAGATCAAAAACTACAGCCTTCGGTATGGATTACACCTGAATACGAAGAAAATAAAAACCTCACACTGGACCAATAAACAACATCATGATAAACGGAGAAAAGATTAAAGTTGTCAAGGATTTCATTTCAGTTGGATCCACAATCAATTCCCATGGAAGCAGCAGTCAAGAAATCAAATGAAGCTTTGCATTGGGCAAATCTGCTGCAAAAGACCTCTTTAAAGTGTTAAAAAGCAAACATGTCACTTTGAGGACTTAAGATGCACCTGACCCAAGCTACGGTATTTTCAATAGCCTCATATGCATGGAAAAGCTGGACAATGAATAAGGAAGACTGAAGAAGAATTGATGCCTTGTTGGTGAAGAACATTGAATATACCATGGACTGCCAGAAGAACAAACAAATCTGTCTTGGAAGAAGTACAACCAGAGTGCTCCTTAGAAGCGAGGATGGTGAGACTTCGTCTCATGCACTTTGGACACGTTATCAGGAGGGACCAGTCCCTGGAAAAGGACATTATGCTTGGTAGAGTAGAGGGTCAGCGAAAGAGAGGAAGACCCTCAACAAGATGGACTGACACAGTGGCTGCAATGATGGGCTCAAGCATAACAATGATTGTGAGGATGG
Organism: Dugong dugon; assembly: GCA_030035585.1. Taxonomy (NCBI): domain Eukaryota; kingdom Metazoa; phylum Chordata; class Mammalia; order Sirenia; family Dugongidae; genus Dugong; species Dugong dugon. The sequence continues at coordinate 101,515,393 of CM057462.1, forward strand.
CGTAAGACCAGGAAGTGTTTCGTTCAGTTGTACATAGGGTTGCTATGAGTCAGAACTGACTCCATGGCACCTAACAACAACAACTTACGCATTATCTTTCCATAATACATGTAACATGACATTGAAATCCATGGGGGAAAAGAAACTAGGAAAATCTAATTTCCAAAATATAAATAGCCCGGTATTAACCATTATTTTCTTCACAAATTTAGTCCACTAAGTAGAGACATACTTAAGAATGATTTTTTTTCCTCAGAAAATCATGTTTCATAAGGACAAAAAAAAAGTCTCTTTGAAATGCTCGATGGGTTCCTGTTTTTTTTTTTTTTTAATGGATAGACACTTTTCTCTGAGAATAGTCAATTATTTTTTATGCTGATTCATCATATCATCAGGCCCATTGTTTAGTCTTATATGTGTCTTAAAATACTGAAAATTTTCTTGCTTTCTGTATTCAGATAGCAGGCCTTAACAGTGTTGAATATAAACGATTTAGCATAGCCCAACACTAACTTGATAGAACTAGAGGGGATTTTGGAAACAGGCAAATGAAAGTTAAAATTATAAAGAAAACTCTCTGAACAAAGAGGCAATTTTAACTACATATATAAATTATTGGTGTGCAATTTTATGGTAAAAGTTTAACTTGCCATCATTATGTAGATTCATTCATTATATAATTACCCATTATGTAAAGTCATTACGGAAATTCTCAAAAGCTCAACATAGAGTGCAACTCTACAATGGCACCAGAACCACAGTTTGTAATCTGAAGATGTGGTATTGTTAAAAAGTCATCAGCATAAATTGCAGGTTTTACTGAATTTTGTTCTTCCTAACATCAAAGAGCAAAGTGCAATGTCAGGATTACAAACCTGAAACAAGAATCTTAAAGCATTACAGTGTTTGGGCAACATGCTGCCAGCTTGGAAGGAGCACACACACAACCTCTTCATCACATCACCCTTGGTGTTGGCCTAGCACTCAAGCGTTCCAAAGAAGACTTTCTTTCACAAAGGGGGAACGACAATGGAGTTGAGAGAGCTGATAGAAAGTAATGCTTTCTAGTTTGTACCTGTTATGACTTGAATTATTTCCAGAATTATTTTAAATTATAGATTCCAGTAGTGCGTGGCTTTCAGCTAATAATTTTCAGTTTTTGTGGTCTCCTATTTTTTTCTGATAATTAAGAATTAACATTTCTGTCTTAAGACTGTTCTTAATTTCTTCTAAAGGTATGGAACTTTTAATGTGCTAAAGCTGTATGTCTAGTAACTTGGATATCAAATTTAAAACCCAAACTTCTTTTATAATATCTAATGCAGGGGTCAACAAATGTTTTCCTCAAGGACTAGATAGTAATGTTTTAGGCTTTGTGGGCCGTAGGTTCTCTGTTACTACCACGAAATTTTCTCACTGTAGTGTGAAAACAGCCATACAGAATATGTAAATGAATGAGCATGGCTATGTTAAAACAAACAAAACCTTTATTTACAAAACTAGGCAGCAGGCCAGTTTGGCTCACAGTCCTTTGCTGACCCATCGTCTAATAAATACTTGACTTTGTTTACCTTGTTTATTCTGAACTAGCTCTCATTCAATAATTTCAAAATCTTAAAATCTCCTCCTTTGGAAAACTCTGCAATATTCTTAATCGACAGTTTATGTTATTTAATTTATAGTTGAGATATGTCACAGCAATGCTTGGAGAAAGCATGGAAAATAGTGCTTTTAATTTTCAAAGTTTCTACACTTTAAATCTACACAATTTCAAAATACTGCTTTGTGGCCATTTTAAGTCTCCTCGAATGTTAAATAATGAATGACATGTTTAATTAAACACTACCCTTCTAATGAAAAGACTAAAAAGAGTTAACTTTTATTTAAAGTAAAAGACAAAACTAATGAATAGAAAATAAAGAGAAAGAAAAATTTCCTGAAGAATGGCATAGAAAATTTCCTAAAATATGTATTAAATATTTATGTATGAAATTTTCACTTTTGGAAAGATGGAGTAGATGTATTTTTCTCTATTCCTCCTGCTAAGTCCAGCTAAAAACTGCAGGTATTAAAATAAATAAATAAGAACCCTCAGAAAGGTGAGAGAAGATAGACCAGTTAGAAACACCCCCAGGGAACATCTAGCTCAACTGGCATAACACAGTTTACAAAGGCAATGTTCTACATTCTACCTTGGTGAGTAGTGTCTGGGGTCTTAAAAGCCTGTGAGCAGCCATCTAAGATACTCCACTGGTCTCATCCCTTCAGGAGCAAGGGAGTGTGAAGAGAACAGGATACCTGGGAAAGATTAGTCCAAAGGACTAATGGACCACAGCTACCAAGGCCTCCACCAGACTGAGTCCAGTACAGCTAGATGGTGCCCGGCTGTCACCACTGACTTCCCCGATGGGGATCGCAACAGAGGGTTCTGGACAGAGCTGGAGAAGGATGTAGAACAAAATTCTAACTCGAAAAAAAAAGACCAGATTTACTGGCCTAAAGGAGACTGGAGAAACCCCGAGAGCATGGCCCCAGGCACCCTTTTAGCTCAGTGATGAAGTCACTTCCGAGGTTTACCATTCAGCCAGGGAGTGGACAGCCCCATAAAACCAAATGGGACTAATAAGGCACAGCAGTCCAGTGACAAAGACTAGAAGGCAGAAGGGGACAGGAAAGCTGGTGATAGGGAACCCAAGGTTGAGTAAGGACAGTGTTGTGTTGTGAGGTGGTTAACCATTGTCATAGGGCAACATATGCACTAACTGCTTAATGAGAAACTACTTTGTTCTGTAAGCCTTCATCTAAATTGAGAATAGCAGCACAATTGGAAGAGCGTAGTCGATGTAACTGAACTGTGCATGTAGAAATTTTTGAAATGGTGTCTTTGGCTATGTATATTTTCACCCAAAAAAAAAAAAAAAGGTCAAGAAGGGAGAGGGTTGACATGTCGTGGGGTTGTTAACCAATGTCATAAAACAGTATGTGTACTACTGTTTCATGAGAAACTATTTGTTCTGTAAACCTTCACCTGAAGTACAATAAAAAAAAAAAAAAAAATAGAGAAAGCAGGATACCAGTTAGAAACACCCAGACCTGAAGGACACAGTGGTGCATACTCTGGGTTTTGTTTTTGCCTTATATACATCTCAGACAGGGTGCAGGAGAAGCTGAGAACCCAGAAACGTCAGCAGGTGCAGACAAAATGAAGGTCCCAAGAAAAACCTTCTTTCTCTAGTCAACACACCAGAATGGGGGCAGCCTAGCAAGACAGAAAACAGGGGTAAATGTGACTATACAGAGATAGCCCAAGGAAGATGGTGGTGATTGTGGTGGTGGTTACGCTAATCTACTTGGGTGCTAAAATGATGCAGAGCTATACACATACACTGCACTAATAACTATTTCCTGAGTTTGATATCATACTATAGTTATGTAAGATGTAACCATTGGGAGAAATCGGGTGAAGGGTACATGGACTCTCTCAGCATTATCTTTGCAACTTCCTGTGAGTCTATAATTGTTTCAAAATAAAAACTGAAAAATTTCATATTCATTTGGTACTATTTATTTAAACAATTTGAGTGCCATGCTCATTAGTACAGTGAGAACAATGATAGTCACTTTGATTTTGTTTTAACGTTTAAGTGAAATAAGTATATGCAAATGTCTCCCACTCTGCCTAGATATAGAAGGCAATAGATCAATCAATATTAGTTAAATCATGATGGCTAAAAATCCACTGACATAGCTGCTCTTTACGTTAAATGAGGTTATAAGGAAATTGAGGTTACAAGGAAAATAAAGGGTTCATTCACATTTAGGGGGCATGTGTGTGGACTTATATTAGGGGCATTAAGTAGAGGGGTACTATCAAAATGAATACTTACTTTCAAATTTTAACTTCTAGTTCTAAGTCATGTGGGAACAAAGTCAAAGAACATCCATCTATTCAACAGTATTTACGGAACCCCTATTCTGTACCAGGCTCTGTGCTACGCCTTAGGGTCTAAAGATGAATAGACACTGTCTCTGGACAAAAGGAGCCCCCTATCCCATGAGGTCATAGACAAAGCCAAAGACTAAAATTCAGATGATTAGTTCTCACAAGCGGTGGTACAAGGTACTATGTAATTATGGAGAAAGGAACACCCAGTTCTCTCTGGGATGCTTAGGGATGGTTTCATAAAATTCGTAGGATAAAAGTGTGAATAGAAGTTTGTCAATCAGAAAAACAGACAAAAAACTTTTCAAGTAAATGAAGCAACTATGTAACAATGTTGTTGTTGTTAGGCGGCATCACTTGATTCCGACTCATGGCGACCCCATGCAAAAGAGTGGAACTGCTCCATAGGGTTTTCTTGCCTGTAATCTTTATAGGAGCTGATCGTAGCAGGTCTTTCTCCTGCAGAGCCACTGGCTAGGTTCAAACTGCCAATCTTTTGGTTAGCAGCCCAGTGTTAATGTAACAGTGTTTTTGTTAGGTGTCATGGAGTCACTTCCAACTCATAGTGATCCTATGTACAACAAAACGAAACACTGCCCAGTCCTGTGCCATCCTCACAATCAATGTTATGCCTGAGCCCATTGTTGCAGCCATTGTGTCAATCCATCTCGTTGAGGGTCTTTCTCTGTTTTGCTGACCCTGTACTTTACCAAGCATGATGTCCTTCTCCAGGGACTAATCCCTCCTGGTAACATATCCAAAGTATCTGAGACGAAGTCTCACATCATTGCTTCCAAGGAGCATTCAGGCTGTACTTCTTCCAAGACAATTGTAGATAAACCAAATTTCTACCATGGCTAACTAGATGGATAGTTATGCATCAATATCTAAATTCTTCACTTCCCATTTACTCTTTAATCCTCCACAATTTGGTTTCTACCCCACAATGTCAATGAATTGGTACAATGACCACTTATACTACCTAACCTGAAGGAAAGTTGTTCTTATTTTATTTGACTTGATAGACATTTTTCACCACTCAACTGCTCCTTGGAAAATTTTTCCTCTTTGGTTTATTGAAAACATGGCTTTCTGGTTCTATGTTTGTAAACTCCTTCATAAAAAGCTCAATAAGTATTTATTAAACAAAAATGAGGCATGTCAGAGATTGATTTAGGATGAGAGACTTGAGCCTATTTGAATGTGGAGAGAGTGGGGTTAATAGAGAAGCAGTTAAAGATGCAGGGAGAAAGAGGATAATTAATGGAATAAGGTACTGACAAAAGAATCCAGAATATAGGAGGAGAAATGGGGCTTAAATTAACCAGTGTTTTCCTAACTTAGGTAATAGCTTTAACTCCTGTGAATAATTAAGGTGAGAATATCCTACAAGTTATTAGGCACATAGGAAATAAGCAAACAAGAGTTTGAGACATACCGTCCAGTATTTACTACTTTTTAACTTTAAAACCAAAAGAATATCTTTGTCAGCTAATAGGCAGCACCTTGCTAGAGTGTGAACATCTCTGGCGTTCCAGATACCAAAGCATAGAAATGAACTAAGGAATAGAAATCAAGATACAAGGCAACAAATAACAAATGAAAATTTGACAAGGGCCTTCAAAATGTTTTCAGAGTTGTTCCCTTTAATCTCTTATTTTAATTTTTTTGTTTTAACCTTTCCTATTTTTTTTTCAGACAGGACTTAGATTTATTAATATAATGCTGTGTGATTAAGAATTTTATTTTGTCTTTATAGTCAAAATTAGATGCTTGTGTAAACTTGGCAGTGTTCTCTATAAGCCTGAAGTGATGTTTAACTTCATGATAACCTCATTTGAGAGTAGTATATGAATTTTATTTAAAAGTCTCTGATAGACCCCTGAGTTTCATAGATGAGTTTAGACATTCTATCTGGTTGAAAACTCAAACATATTTCAGTGGCATATTAACAACTAATAACAAGGAAGTTTTACTATGTCACGAACTTTGTTCGACGTTTTACACTATTCCATATAATCCTTACAACAATTCTGCGAGTTGCGTACAATTATGTTTCCCATTTTATATTTGAAGTTTACAAAAGGTTAAGAACTTTGTCTAAAATCCACTAGCTGGTAAGAAGAGGAGCTGAGTCTCAAGCACAATTCTGACTGATAGCAAAGTTCATGATCTTAATCACTGTGCTATACTGGCATCATCCAGTATCTGAGAGATTACTAATAGAAATGAAAGGGAACCATGCATCTCATGTTAGGAATTTTGAGGAAACTTTGAAAATTTTCTAAGTATATTAGGAACCAGTCATGGATTAAGCAAAGCAGTAGGACCCAGTGTATATAAAGATCTATGAATCTGTCTACAATTGTCTCCTTACATTTTCCTTGACTTTTTTTTTTACTAATGATGCTACAAATACTTTTTGTGTATGTACCAGGTTCCAGGCTCTAATCCAGGCTTATTGTTAGATGGAGGTAAATACAAATATATATATATATATATGTGTGTGTGTGTGTGTGTGTGTGTGTGTGTGTATTTATATAGATAGTCTATTTCTTGCCCTGAAATTGTTTAAGCTTTTGTGGTTTAGTAGAATATCATAGGAAGTAGCCTAGATCCCTGAGTCTCTGATAATTTTACGGTAAGGCAGATGGACAGAATTATACTTTAAATCAATATGGTTTAAAAGCACATCTTAATGGTTCTAGCCCCAAGTGTATTGTATTCAATCATTTCAAGTTAAATGAAATGGTGGATTCCAGACTTGGTGTGGGGAAGGAACAAGATGAACCTGGAATATGTTTTCATGCGATAGAGTATGCAAATACTCGAAAAAAATGACAGGGGCATATCACAAGGACATAGGAGTCAGACTGAAGTAACCCCGACTGGTCAAATCAAGGACAATTTCAGCAACAAAGTATTTATAGACAGGAAAGAATTATAAACAATTTTAAAATGTTGTGAATTCATGAGTCCATGCCATAACAGACAAATAAACAAACAAATAATTAAATAATAAATAAGTAGAAGGGAGGGCTCTTGTTTTCATGGAATGCCATGACTAACCAGTAAATGTGGGAAGATGTGAAGCTAGAAGATCATCATTTTGTAATCATTAAAGACTGTTCCACAGAAGATTCATTGATAAATGCTAAATCTAAATGGAAGATTGACAAGGAGCAGATATTTACATGTCAGTGTCTTAAAATCTTTCCACACAGGCTGCTTATTTGTAACATGGGGAAAAAAATGTAACTGTACTGTGGAGAGATCAGACAACACCTTGATCCAGTAATTGAGATTAACTTCATAAATAAGGGGCAGATAGATATCATGTGCCTCCCAATATGATTCCTGGAGAAGGACACAACATCACTTATTTAGTTTCAGGTGTGCACAACTAGAATCTAATCACAAGGAGATATCAGACAAACCCCAGATGAGAAACATTCTATTAAAAAAGGGAGGGCATGCTTTCTTCAAAAATGCCAAAGCTCAGTAATGGCAAAGAAAGGCCCAAGAAAAGGACTGTTTCAGATTAAAGGAGACTGAAGTGACATGGCAACCAAGTGCAATACTTGATCCTGGACTAAATTCTGTATTGGAGGGAAAATAATGTTCTAAAGGACATGTCATGGATTGAATTGTGTCCCCCAAAAATATATATTAACTAGACTAGGCCAAGGTTCCCAGTATTGTGTGGTTGTCTTCCATTTTGTGATTTGATTAATTTTCTTATGTGGTTGTAAATCCTAATCTCTGCCTGTGGTTAATGAGGCAAGATTAGGTTGTGTTAAAGAGGATTAGGGTGGTATGCAACACCATTACTCAGGTCACAGCCCTGATTTGATGTAAGGGGAGTTTCGCTGGAGTATGGCCTGCATCACTTTTTATGTTATAAGAGATAAAAGGAGAGAGACACAAGCAGAGAGATAGGGACCTCCTACCACCAAGAAAGAAGAACTGGGAGCAGAGTGTCTCCTTTGGACCCAGGGTCCCTGCACTGAGAAACTCCTAGATCCAGGGGAAGACTGATTACAAGGACCTTCCCCCAGAGCCAACAGAGAGAGAAAGAAAGCCTTTTCCTGGAGCTGACGCATTGAATCTGGAATTCTAGCCTCCTAACCTGTGAGAGAATAAATTTCTGTTTGTTAAAGCCATCCACTTGTGATATTTCTGTTACAGCAGCACTAGATAACTAAGATAGGGCATTATTGGGTCATTTGAGAAAGCTGGAATATGGATGGTTAATTCGATAAAAAGTATGGTAAAAATGTTAAATTTAGTGAAGTTGAAAATTGTACTGTGACTATGTCACAGAATGTCCTCATTCTTTAGAAATGCACACTGAAATATCTAGGGATAAAAGGTCATAATGTATGCTGTTAAATAACTCAATAAAACACACATGCATACCCACTCTACACACACTCTACACACAGAGTAAATGATGAAGCAAACAGAACAAAGTGATGATAGACAAAACTGGGTAAAGGATATAGGGCTTTGTTTTGTGTATTGTTTCTGCAACAAATTTTATAAATTTGAATTAATTTCCAAGTATAAATAAAAAAATAGGAAGAAAGAAATCATGGTGAACTCTAACGAAGCTTATTTGTCCAGAAACTTCTCAGGAAATATGTTTTTTGGGGAACATACGCTGAGTTGTTTGAACTGTCAAATGGACTAAAAATAAAAAATAAAAAGCAATAATCAAACCCATTGCCCTCAAGTCAATTCCAACTCATAGGGACCCTACAGGACAGAGTAGAACTGCCCCATAGGGTTTCCCAAGGAGCAGCTGGCAGATTCAAACTGCTGACCTTTTGGTTAGGAGCTAAGCTCTTACCCACTGTACCACCAGGGCGCCATCAAATGGACTAGCAACTCTAATTGGCTCTGGTCATGTTTGTGATGTGATTGACACACAGCCTCATTTTGCTAAAAAGAGTAGGAAGAAGCTCTGTGGAGCTATCATCCTTGTGAACGTTCTTTTTTTTTTTAACTGCGTTTACTCATGAATTAGTCACCAAGAGTTACCAACGGTAGAGATAAAAAATCATCTAAACAAATCACACATGTACAAAAACAAGCTATTGCTTCTAGTATAGACATGTAGTATGTCTATGCCCTCTTTTAGTACTAAACACTGTTTACATGTTGATTGCAGTTTTGAGACACATATTGTCTCAATGATATAGCAAAAGAAAGCAGAATAACATGCAAAATTGTAATATTTTATAGGTAAAATAGAGACAGATGAACTAAATTCAGTTTTCGTTTCAAATATAAAACTTGGAAAAAGTAAATAGAATTATCAGACCTGTTTCTTAAGACTGAAACTCCGTAGTACTGTACCTTTGAATACAGATCATCAATTGATTAAAACTTGAAATTATTGGAAACGTTTATTAAAATTTCAGCCAAGTTTAGCTATTTAATTGGATAATACTTAATATTTATGTTAATTTTAGTCATTTCCTTGGTATAGCAGAACCAGAAAAACAAATCTATTCACAGTTTAATCTATAAACCCAATCTATCTTCCTTCAGTTTCATGATGTTATCCATTATCATTATTCTAATAACTTCACTAACCAATATTCATGCTATTTAATTAAGCTAAACTATATCCAAGCACTTAAAAGAGAATATGCATAATAACAAGGACTGCAAAGCATGAGAGTTTAAGTCCAAAATATTAATCCTAAATTACATGGAGATGAAGATTATGTGTTTTGTTTTTACAAAACTGAGATTGCCATATCAGTTTGAAATCCCTGGAAAGTTGATTAAGAATCAGCTGTACATTTGCATATCACCTTATACTTTTTAAAGCACATTTATACCTATGATCTTATTTCAGTCTCACAATAGCCAAGGATTATTATCATTTGCATTTTAGAAAGTAGGGAACTGGCTGAGTGTAACTGAGGCTAAGAGACTTGCACAAGGATTTGCTGAACTGATTAATAAGCGCATAGGTGTTCTAACTGCTAGCCCCGGGTTTGTTTCACTTACACCCCATGGGAAGTCCTGCCATGCATTCAGTACTCACATACCAGGTTTCTGATTCCGTAGCAGCTCTATAGAGTAAAGTGTTGGCAGAGTCAAGAGGCACACTCATGTTTCAAAAATATTATAGGGGCCATAATGCATATCATGTAAGTGTACACTGCTGTTACATTGATTTTTTTCTCACATTAACAGTAACACTGAGCATATGATGTGGGTAAGTCTCATTAGGCATACTGCATAAATGAGGAAACTAAAAAACACTTAAGGATAAGTGATATTAAAGAAAGCATTAGCAGATAAAATAGATGTTCCAACTGTACTTTTTCTACATCTACATAAAGTGTGCCTTTCTGATTTCTTTAAAAGTAATTTCATCACACTAGCCTTGCTGAAGCTATTTCGACCAAAAATATAAAAAAAAGAAAAGAAAATTTCATTTATCTGAAATGAGGCAGGGTCCTGTTCATTAAAAGTATCAGGATAGCCTCAAACCTATATAATTTAAACATTTAAATTTTATACAACTTGGTGCTTCTGTTAGAGTTGTAGCTATGAAAACAGATTTGTTTTGCTGATGATTACTGCCATCTTCCTTTAATAAACTTAATCTCTTTGGGAGGATGTACAGCATAGCAGAAGCACTGGGGGCCCATAACCATGTTATATGCCTTCATTCCACTTAGCTATGTGATCTTGTACAAGTTACTTAAACTCTTGGGTTTTCAGTTCCCTCATCAGTTAAAATTTAATTCTAACTGCCAAATTTCTGATTTTGGACTGCAGTTGGAAATTAGACCCAGAAGCCTCATAATTTGTATACTTTCATTCTCCTCTGGTTACCTTAGTGGGTCATGCTTGACTATTAATACATGAATGTTGATTGAATAAATCTCTTACACATTTAAATGAGGATCTTTCTCTTATGACATTTCTATTTCAGCTTTTCGTCTATTGATTTCTGTTTGATCCATAAAGTGCAAATAACCTTCACTAAGAAACAAGAGACATAGGTTCCATTCTGGACTCTGACAGAAACTGTCCATTAAACTTTTGTAGCAATCTCCTTAGGTATAAAGAATGAGTATAAGAATACTCATCTGCTGACTTTATGAAAAAGATACAAAAGCTAAATAAGTTGGCTCTTTATAAGTATAATGTTCTACATAAAGGAAAAGTAATATTCTCTTTGCTCTCTAGCAAGTATTTTTCTCTGGTTAAATAAAACCAGTAAGCCTTACAGCATTCCAAGCCTTAAGAATTCCAAGCAAAAATTTGGAAAGACTGTCTAAAACTGAATAAGTAAGGTTACAGGAAAACAATGAACAGCACAAATGACACTGATTTAGTCCTACTTTACCTGATGGGGAGATGTGCCGCCAAGAAATGGAGGGCTCTGGCTTCCCAGTGGCCAAACAAGTAAGAGTGACATTGGTTCCTTCATTGATGGTCATATCCCTTGAGATGTCATATATCTTCGGAGGAACTGAAATGGTAAAACATGTGGTGATCAGGAAACTATAAAATTTCATTGAACAGTATGCGATTAACTTCATGATATCATGCAATTCAGCCATGGCAATGAAATGTACTTATGACCTATGGTCATCTCCTAAAAGATGTATTCTCTAGATCCTCAGGATTCTCTAAGGGTTCCCCCCCCCTAATTTTTAGATATTAAATACTTCAGCATAAATGAAATATTAAATAACAAAATTTGGCATTGCTTAAGTTAAATATTTATTGTGGCAAACTTGCAATCAGTAAACCAAAATATGACCAATCTCATTGTTTTATCCATATACCTTCACTGTAATGATAATTTTTCTGTTGAAATAGTTAAATAAAAATGGAAATCTGGAAGAAATCTAACATATCAGGACAGTTATGCCTGCATGCTGATTCAAGAACTGAGTGAGGTAGGGTATGTACAGGTTTGGGAGGTAGGATTTCAGGATCACAAAAGCATTTTTTTGTCTTCAGTTTCCTATCTGTAAAATAGCAGAGCTGGACTTTCCCATCATTTAGGTTCTAAGTAGCACAGATTCTAAGGGCTGTGAAAGGTGTATTACAGAAGAGTTTTCTCATCAGCAATGGCTGAAAAATGCAAGGAAAAAGATATGTCTTCACTTCAGGACTTGTCAGGACCTTTGTTACACGCTTTTGCACTGCAAATCTCCAAGTGGGAGGGGGAACAATATTTTGTAGTGTTTTCTGTGATATGTTAGACTATGGAAGTTTTTATTACAGAGCACTCACTAAACAAGTGATCATGGAACACACTTGGGAAAATGACAGACAGGAAAAATCCATAAGTTAAATTCTGGGTATAAAATTTCCTTATTCTCTTCAAAACCAAATGCTCTCATTTAATCCTCAAAAGGTATGGGCATGAGTCCTGGGTCTTCAACTTGCTATCCCTGTTGTCTAGGAACTTAATTTATCTCAGCCTCAGTGTCTTCATAGGAAAGCTGGTGATGATAATAGCAGGAACCCAGGTAGCTGCTGAAAGGATTAAATAAGTCAAATATGTTAAATAATTTTAAAAAGTGCCTGGCCCATTGAACACACACCATCAGTGTTAACTATTACTTTTAGATGCTTTAAAACATGTACATGGTGTTTGAATTTAATTTCAATACTTCCTTTTCCGGTGACTTAAAACAGCTTTCAGAATTTCAGCACTTTGTCTATGACTGCCCTGCTACATAAGTCCTAATTTACTTTATAAAAGTTGTGTTTTGTGGAAGTTCCATTTAAAATCTAACTAAATGATTATTAGACACCTTGGTAATTATTAGAGATTTTTTTTTTAACTTGTAGTTTTTAATTGTTCCATTCTTAGGGTTTCTATATGTAGCGGTAAGTTTTCACATATGTTTTAAGAGCCAGTATCTAAAGTTTGTCATAGGATAAATTAAATTACCCATACTATGAATACCTTCTTTGATTTTTTTTAATGAAAACAAAACTCTGCTACAAAAAAAAAGTTAGTATGATTTGACTACAAATACAGAGTATTCGATTATATGTAACTGCTCATATGGCTGAGGAAAAAGTTTATCCCTAAATGATGTCACTGTAACTGTTTCTTAATGACATAGTTGAATCGGTATATAAAACATACTATCATTAAACTCTTCAGTGAGCTCTTGTAACACAAATAATAAAAAAACAAAAACCATTACAAACAGAAGACTGTTTTCATCTAAATCGAAAGAGAATAAAAATAAAGACATTAAAATACCCTACAATGTAGAGGAACATGTACTTGACTTACGGGTGAATTAGAGTTAATGAAAATAAATTCACAAGACTAAACAAAAATATCATTTGGATGTAGGCACAGGTTAGATGTAGTAAACTACAAAATACACGTGGATGGACGTATAGGTATCCTACTATTTTTTAAAAAAGAAAAAGTTGTATGGTACTTTCTTTGTTTATGTAGAAGATAATAAACAGAGATCTCAGTCTAGTCTCATTTTCCCAGCTACTCTAGTTATATGTTTTGAACATAAAACTGATTCAACTTTGGACAGAAATATGCATATTTAAGAAAAATGAAAGGCTGACATAAGTCCTTGCATTCTGTTATTTTCAATTCTATATGATCTTAATATATAATTGCATCTTTACACATCCACCTATATTTACAGTGATAGACATGAGTGATAAACTAATATTGAACACTAGTGTTTGACTACACAGAGGAACCATCAAGTCCCTTAGCAATAAACAAAGATTTGACATTTAACTACGGAAGTTATATGGTGGGGGAAGTGTTGAATTCCAGGTGTGACATGTCATCTCATTGATTGCAATTGCCTTCCAGGGCCTCATAATTCAGAATGTGCTACAGGGAAGAAACATCTGGAAGGAGGATGTTAGCAAGGGAAAATCCCTGTGGCAAGGTTCTTCTCCCTAGAACGCAACACCTGTTGACAGCAGATGCTGTGTGTAAAGAGGGCCAGTGAAGTTCTTCAAAAGCATTGTGACTTGTAGAGGCCAAAGCAGGTGTTGTTTTGCTGAATAGCCAAAGCCACTGTGTATTTAGTTCAAGACTTCAAGCTTTTACTGAGTATCATGGCAGTAATAATGCTGAACCCACAGGGAATGCAAAAATTAAAAAGACATAATTATTTCCCCCGAGAAACAATTTGAACAGAGAAATAGATATGTAAATAACTAAAAGAAAACAAATATTTACCACAATTTCCTTCTCCATAGAATAACACATATCCAATGGATATACCTTCTGGGTTCAAATCAGTAAAGACTAATTTTGTTTTTGTTTTTCTTAAAGATACTATGTAGGATACTTTATGCACAAAGTGTTTCGGTGCAAAGTTATTTATAATGCAGAAAAACTAGAAATGATTTCAATATATGACAACAGAAATGGAGGTATGAAGAATTGGTTAAGGGGATTTATGCTCACAGTTGTCAGCTCTGCTTCTAGAAAAAGGCCTGGTCCTAGGGCAGGTTTTGGGATGGTCTCAGGCAGTGTCAGGCTAAGGGAGAATGGGGGAGAGAGGAGATGCTTCTACTCTGCATGGCAGGAGCAGAGAAAAACTGGAATATCTCAGGCTTCTCTACACCCTACAGCTCTGGTAGCTTTTCCCAGGTTACAGTTTGTGTGTAAATGATGCATGCACACAGGTGGGATGGAATGTATCACATTTTTTTAATGACAAAGCAGTATATCTTTTGATATGTCTCATTTTCTATGTACTTGCATAGAAAAGCAAAATATCAGAAGAGTTTAAATAACTCACCATTCTAGACATTCATACCTTTTTTATTTAAAACGGAGAAAATGTGCTTGATACAGTCAACATTTTTTAAGCTATTTAATAACTACAGAATTTATGAAGTATTTTGGATTTCTGTGCTCAGTATTTGTTATGGATTGAATTGTGTCCCCCTAAATGTGTGTCAACTTGACTAGGCCATGATTCCTAGTACTGTGTGGCTGTCCTCCATTTTGTGATCTGATATAATTATCCTACGTGTTGTAAATCTTAACCTCTATGATGTTAATGAGGCAGGATTAGACAGAATTATATTAATGAGGCAGGAAACAATCTACAGGATTAGGTTGTATTTTGACTCAATCTCTTTTGAGATATAAAAGAGAGAAGCTAGCAAAGAGTAGAGGGACCTACTACCACCAAGAAAGAAGAGCTGGGAGCAGAGCACATCCTTTGGACCCTGAGTCCCTGAGCTGAGAAGCTCATAGACCAGGGGAAGATTGATACCAAGGACCTTACCCCAGAATCGACAGAGACAGAAAGCCTTCCCCTGGAACTGGCACCCTGAATGCAGACTTCTAGCCTCCCAGACTGTGAGAGAATAACCTTCTGTTTGTTAAAGCCATCCACTTGTGGTATTTTTGTTATAGCAGCACTAGATAACTAAGACAATATTAAATATTTATGCCCTAGGGCAGAATAATGAAAAGATATGTTATTAATCATCAAAATGTAAACTGTTTAATATGCATGAAGTAATTATTATAACATCATCATCATCATCATCATGATACCATAAATAAAACAATGAAGGCTAAAGCTTCTAAATGTCATACTAAATCACAAATTATCTCTCTCCTAGTGGCACAAGACTTTACAACCATGTTCATAATTAATTGTTGTGTATCAGAAGTTAGCTCAAATAACACTGGAAGCTTTCCCAACAATAGAGGTTGGAAGCAGATTTAAAGGTTGTGTTGGGGTAAAGTGATTTTTAAAATTCACATATTCTTTTAAAAGAAGCACTCCTCATATTCACAATCTGCTTTGCCTTTAATTATTTAAGGGTCTCAAAATCAACTACTACTTAGCACCTAGTCTTCAATTCTTGTGCAATTGATTCCACAGTGAGGTGATGATGCATGTTTAGATGTATCTATAAATTTAGTTCTCTAAAGGAAATTTAAATCTAATGTTGGTTTCACTGTCATCTAAATTGCTGTGCAGTCTGACCTGACCCAACTGCCTTTCCCCATCTGAGCCATCTGTCACTCTGTCTTCAGGTAGAGTAGGAAATAGCATCAGTAAGGAAAATCTTAGAATGCAACTCCAAACCAACCACTAGTGACTTCTCTGCCAACTATTTGGGATTAATTTCTATAATTTGTGTTATAATGAGCAATCGAGTTTGTAAGTGGCTCCATGTTTTTTAATGTTTACATATTTTATGATCCATAGAAATAATATAAGTGTTGTTTGTTTGTTTAATGATCAGTCTTCATAGAATTAACTTTTAATTCTTCCAAGAATTTATCATGTAGCTTGGGAAATGACCACTCACAGTTTAAGAATCCAACATAAGTGTGAATAATCTGTATAACACAGGAATCATATGAACACAGAATATTTTATTTTATTAAAAGTTTATTCAGATTAAAAAAAAAAAAACACTGCCGTCGAGTCGATTCCAACTCATAGCAACCCTATAGGACAGAGTAGAACTGTCCCATAGAATTTCCAAGGAGTGCCTGGTGGATTTGAACTGCCAACCTTTTGTTTAGTAGCCATAGCTCTTAACCACTACACCACCAGGATTTCCTTATGCAGATAGCAGTTAGAAATAATGAACAGAGTTTGCATCTATTCTAAGGAGGGTAAGAAGTGAGGTTGGATCATATACAATATTAAAAAATCTTAACGGATGCATTTGATGATTATCTTAATTGTAACTATAATACGTGAACTCTTTGGATCTGAAAAGTTACATTGGCTCACTGGAATCAATAAAATGCCCCACTGAGCTCTTACGCTATAAGAATCCATGAAAGACCACAGCATATATAAATCCATTTGAGGCCTTCTTTAGGCTTCCAGGACCAATAGGTGGATGGGGTACTTATTTAATCTGGCCCATAAATTCATACAGTACATACTGATGATTTAAAAACATCAATTCAGCATTTAGTGTAACCATAATATTCCGAGCACAAAAACCACCTGCTTCCTCAGTCAGGGTGTAAAATCAAAGCAGTGTCTTGTAGGCAAATAGATTGTGTTCCCATTCACTCTCCTGTGTTATAAGGTCATTAACAAACATATATAAAGTTTTTAATATATCTATTTGAATTATGCACACAATTATTAGACTTGCCCTCCAAACATGTTTACCATAAAGAACAAGAAATAAAAATAAAAATGATTCCATCTCTTTGTTGTAATATTTCCTAGACCACACTCCACCTTGACCTTCCCCACCCCCAAAACTTACCAGAAAGAAAGAAAATTAAATATGTCTTTCTTAGTGAATAAAATAAGATTACAATTTGATCTTAAAACATTCTGTCACTGAGGCAGGGCCAAGATGGCAGAGCAGTCAGACGTTTCCAGTGGACCCTCTTAAAACAATGACCCAAAAAAACAAGTGAATTGATTATATACGGAAATCTGGGAGCTGTGAACATCAAAGACAGAGTTATGAAAACCGGACTGAGTGGCAGGGGGAGACAGACATGCTTTGGAAGCAGCGAGGAGTTGCCAGACTTGACTTGGCAAGAGCCTGAGCCCTTCAGGCCTGATCAGCTCGGGGGTGAGCAGTGAGGCAGGCAAGTGGTGGTGCTCAGGAGGTGCGTTTTCTGCACTGGGAGAGACCCAGTGTCATAGAGTCTACATGGCCACCCAGAACCAGTGAGAAGCAGCCCTGGATCTGCAAAAGATAAGTACGTGTGTATGGCCTACAGTGCAGATCAAAAACACCATCCTTAGGGAAAACGTCTCTCCCATTTACCTCTCTACTCCCTGTTCTTCACTGGGTCCCAGATGGGCTTCAGCAATTGCTGAGTCCCCTGGGGAGGAAGTAAGATCTGTCACATACCCGGAGCCATTCTACCTTCCCTGGAGAGTGAACAAATTAACAAACAGAGGAAAAAATAAACTTATGGCTCCCCTAAGCCAAGAACCCAGGGTAGGCACATCTCTTTTGCATAGGCACAGGCATAAGGGATCCACGGACTTTGACTGCCTTTACCCCTGCATAGACTTGTGTGGGTCCTCATTACTGCAGTACAACAGGGTATATACCAGAAGTCTAACTTCAACTGTTTCAGCTGTTCAGTGGCAAGTTCTTGACATTTGACACTGCTCTGCCCATTAACCAGGTTCCTCAGCTACCCACATCAGGGGCCTGAGGACTGGTGGCTCCACCCATGCCACCTAGCCACCTGTGACAGGGGCCCATGATTAAGAGGGGCCCTTCAGTCCTTACAGCCAACAGCATTAGGTGCTCATAGTCTGGCTGCAAAACCCACCCACCTACGTGCTCTACGGAACAGGAATACGCCTTCCTCCTGGACACTCGGGGATGGCCGTCAGCTCCCTGCATTGCTCAGAGTGTATTACCCTGCTGCAGCCAAATGCCTGTGCCTACACCAATCACCCATGCCTGTCTAGGACTGTAAGTGAGAGCCTATACCACACACTTGGTGGCTATCTACCTGGGCACCTGAGCTGAATCCATATGGGAGGAGAGGGTGGACTCCTGAGCTCACATACCTAATAACAGATCTAACCACCTGGTGAGAGCACATTAGAGCTTCAAAGGTGCCAATAATCAAACTAGCTCATACGAGCAGCCTATTTGGGCATATCAGCACAAAACAAGAAGTAAGGACACAGTAAGCAAACATAAAATAAATAAACATAATAACTAATTGATGGCTCAGAGACAACAGTAAACATCAAATTACCTAAAGAGGCAACCCATGACAGCTTCAGCAAGCTCCCAAATAAAGAATCTAGAAATTTTCCAGTGGAAGAAAATTTCTAGAAATTACCAGAGGCAGAATACAGAAGACTAATACACAGAACTCTTCAAGAAATTAGGAAGGAAATTAAGCAAAATGCAGAACACGCAATAGAGGAAATTAAGAAGATTAAAGAAGAGCATAATGACAAATTTAACGTGCTGCAAGAATCCATAGAGAGACAGCAATCAGAAATCCAGAAGATTAACAATAAAATTTCAGAATTAGACAACTCAATAGAAAGTCATAGGAGCAGAATTGAGGCAATGGAAGTCAGAATTAGTGAGACTGAAGATAAAGCATTTGACACCAACTTATTTGAGGAAAAATCAGATAAAAGGATTTTAAAAAATGAAGAAACCCTAAGAATTATGGGGTACTCTATCAAGAGGAATAATCTACGAGTGATTGGAGTACCAGAACAGGGAGGGATAACAGAAAATACAGGAGAATTGTTGAAGATTTTTTGGGAGAAAACTTCCCTGATATCATGAAAGATGACAAGATATCTATCCAAGATGCTCATTGAACCCCACATAAGGTAGATCCCAAAAGAAAGTCACCAAGACATATTATAATCAAACTTGCCAAAACCAAAGATAGAGAATTTTAAAAGCAGCTAGGGATAAACAAAAAGTCATCTACAAAGGAGAGTCAATAAGAATAAGCTCAGACTACTAAGCAGAAACTATGCAAGCAAGGCAATGGGATGACATATATAAAACCTTGAAGGAAAAACTGCCAGCCAAGAATTATATATCCAGCAAAAATTGTCTCTCAAATATGATGGCGAAATTAGGGCATTTCCAGATAAACAGAAGTTTAGGGAATTTACAAAAATGAAACCAAAATTACAGGAAATATTACAGGGAGTCCTCGAGTTAGAAAATCAGTAACATCAGATAACAACCCAAGACTAGAACACAACACAGAGCAACCAGATATCAACCCAGACAGGGAAGTCACAAAAGGAAATCAAAGCTAAAACACTGAAAACAGGGAAACAGATGTCAACATGTAAAAGATGACAGCATTAAAACAAAAAACAGGGACATAAGAAATGTAGACATAGATTTTTCATATGGAGAGGAAGTCAAGGTGATATAAAGAAATAAAAAACTGGTATAAACTTAGAAAAATAGGGGTAAATATTAAGGTAACCAAAAAGGAAACTAACAATCCTACAAGTCAAAATAAAAAACTAGAAAAATATACTCAGCAAACATAAAATCAACAACAATGAAAAAGAGGAAAAGAAAATACATAAAGAAAAATGACTCAACACAGAAAATAAAGTGGAACAAAGAAACTGTGAACAACACACAGAAAAACACATCAAAATGACAGCACTAACCTTATGTCTATCAATAATTACGCTGAAGGAATGGACTAAATACACCAATAAAGAGACAGAGAGTGGCAGAATGGATTAAAAAACATGATCTGCGTATATGCTGCCTACAGGAGACACACTTTAGACTTAAAGACACAAACAAACTAAAACTCAAAGGATGGAAAAAAAATATATCAAGCAAACAACACTCAAAAAAGAGCAGGAGTGGCAATATTAATCTCTGACAAAACAGACTTGAAAGTAAAAACCACCACAAAGGATAAGTAAGGCCACTATATAATGATTAAAGGGTCAATACACCAGAAGGACATAACTATAATAAATATTTACTCACTGGAAAACAAGGCTGCAAAATAAATAAAACGAACTCTAACAGCACTGAAAAGAGATAGACAGCTCCACAATAGTTGTAGAAGATTTCAACACAAAACTTTTGGTGAGAGGACAGAACATCCAGAAGGAAGCTCAACAAAGACGTGGAAGAGGTAAATGCTACAATCAACCAACTTGATCTCACAGACATATATCGAACACTCCATCCAACAGCAGCCAAGTATACTTTCTTTTCCAACACACATGGAACATTCTCCAGAATAGACCACATATTAGACCATAAAGCAAGCCTTAACAAAATCCAAAACATCGGAATATTACAAAGCATCTTTTCTGACCATAAAGCCATAAAAGTAGAAATCAACAACACAAAAAGCAAGGAAAAAAATCAAACACATGGAAACTGAACAACACCTTGCTCAAAAACTACTGGGTTATAGAAGAATTAAGGATGGAATACAGAAATTCATAGAATCAAAAGAGAATGAAAACACATCCTACCAGAACCTTTGGGACACAGCAAAAGCAGTGCTCAGAGAGGTCAGTTTATAGCAATAAATGAACACATCCAAAAATAAGAAAGGCTCATAATCAAAAAATTAACCCTACAACTGGAGCAAGTAGAAAGAGCAGCAAAAGAAGCCCACAGGTGCCAGAAGGAAGGAAATAATAAGAATTAGAGCAGAATTAAATGAAATAGAAAATAGAAAAACAATTGAAAGAGTTAACAAGACCAAAAGCTGGTTCTTTGAAAAGATCAACAAAATTGATAAACCACTGGCTACACTAACAAAAAAAAAAAACCAGGAGAGGAAGAAATGAGATGGGTGATATCACAACAGACCCAACTGAAATTAAAAGAATCGTAACAGAATACTATGAAGAATTGTACTCTAACATATTTGAAAACCTAGAGGAAATTGACAAATTTCTAGAAACTCACTACCTACCTAAACTAACACAAACAGACATAGAACAACTAAATAAACCCATAACAAAAGAAGAGATTGAAAAGCTAATTTAAAAACTCCCAACAAAAGCCCTGGCCCAGATGGCTTCACTGGAGATATCTACCAAACTTTCAGAGAAGAATTAACACTACTACTACTAAAGGTATTTCAGAGCGTAGAAAAGGACGGAATACTCCCAAACTCATTCTATGAAGCCAGCACAACCCTTATATCAAAACTAGGTAAAGACACAACAAAAAAAGAAAATTACAGACCAGTATCCCTCATGAACATTGACGCAAAAATCCTCAACAAAATTCTACCCAATACAATTCAGCAACATATCAAAAAAATAATTCATGATGATCAAGTGGGATTTATACCAGGTATGCAGGGATGGTTCAACATCAGAAAAACAATCAGTGTAATCCATCACATAAATAAAACAAAAGACAAGAACCACATGATCTTATCAATCGATGCAGAAAAGGCATTTGACAAAGTCCAACACCCATTCATGATAAAAATCTCAACAAAATAGGAATAGAAGGGAAATTCCTCAATATAATAAGGGCATTTATATAAAGCCAACAGCCAACATCATCTTAAATGGAGAGACTTTGAAAGCATTCCCCTTGAGAACGGGAACCAGACAAGGATAACCTTTATCACCACTTGTGTTCAACATTGTGCTGTTGGTTCTAGCTAGAGCAATTAGGCTAGAGAAAGAAATACAGGGCATCCAGATTCGTAGGGAAGAAGTCAAAGTATCTCTATTTGCAGATAACATGATCTTAGACACAGAAAATCCCAAAGAATCCACAAGAAAACTACTGAACTAATAGAAGATTTCAGCGAAGTTTCAGGATGCAAGATAAACATATAAAAATCAGTTGAATTCCTTTACACCAACAAAGAGAACCTTGAAGAAAAAAATCACCAAATCAATACCATTTACAATAGCCTCCAAAAAGACAAAATACTTAGGAATAAATCTAACCAGAGACAAAGAAGACCTATACAATGAAAACTACAAGACACTACTGCAAGAAACCCAAAGATACCTGCATAAGTGAAAAACATACCTTGCTCAAGGATAGGTAGACTCAACATTGTGAAAATGTCAATTCTACCCAAATCGATCTACATATACAATGTAATCCTGATCCAAATTCTACCGGTACTTTTTAATCAGATAGAGAAACAGATCGCCAACTTCACATGGAAAAGGAAAAGGCCCCGAATAAATAAAGCAGTACCCAAGAAGAAAACCAAAGCGGGAGGCCTCACATTACTTGATTTTAGAACCTATTACATTGCCACAGTGGTCAAAACAGCCAGGTACTTGTACAACAACAGATACATAGACCAATGAAACAGAATTGAGAATCCAGACATAAATTCATCCATCTGTGAGCAGCTGATATTTGACAAAGGCCAAAGTCCATTAATCTGGGAAAAGACAGTCTCTTTAACAAATGGTGCTGGCATAACTAGATATCCATTTGCAAAAAACTGAAGCAAGACTCCTACCTCACACCATGCACAAAAACTAACTCAAAATGAATCAAAGACTTAAATATAAAATTGAAAACAATAAAGATCATGGAAGAAAAATTAGGGACAATGCTAGGAGACCTAATACATGGCAAAAACACAATACGAACAATAAGTAACAATGCACAAGCACCAGAAGAATGACTAGATAAATGGGAGCTTCTAAAAATAAAACACTTATGCTCATCAAAAGACTTCACCAAAAGAGTCAAAAGACAACTACAGACTGGGAAAAAAATTTTGGCTACAGCAAATCCAATCAGCTTCTAATCTCTAAAATCTACAAGATACTGCAAAACCTCAACAACAAAATGACAAATAACCCAATTAAAAAATGGGCAAAGGATATGAACAGACACTTTGCCAAAGAAGATATTTAGGCAGCTAACAGACACATGAAGAAATGCTCACCATCATTAGCCATTAGAGAAATGCAGATGAAAACTACAATGAGATATCATCTCACCCCAACAAGGCCAGCATTAATCCAAAAAACACAAATTAATAAATGCTGGAGAGGTTGTGGAGAGACTGGAACACTTATACACCGTTGGTGGGAATGTAAAATGGTACAACCACTTTGGAAATCAATTTGGTGCTTCCTTAAGAAGCTAGAAATAGAAGTACCATGCGATCTAGCTATTCCGCTCCTTGGGATGTATCGTAGGGAAATAAGAGCCGTCACACAAATAGATATCTGGACACACATGTTCAATGCAGCACTGTTCACAGTAGCAAACAGATGGAAACAATCTAGGTGCTCATCAACGGAAAAATGGATAAACAAATCATGGTATATCCACACAATGGAATACTACGTAACTATAAAGAACAACAATGAAGCCATGAAATATAACATGGAGGAAGCTGGAGGTCATTACGCTGAGTGAATTTAGTCAGTCACAGAAGGACAAATATTATATAAGACCACTATTATAAGAACTCAAGAAAAGGTTTGAACACTCTTTGATGGTTATAAGGGTGGGGAGGGAGGATGAGGATTATTTACTAACTAGATAGTAGATCAGAATTATCTTAGATGAAGGGAAGGACAGCACACGCTACAGGGGAAGTCAACACAACTGGACTAAACCAAAGCTAAGCAGTTTCCTGAATACAATTAAATACTTTTAGGGACAGAGTAGCAGGGGTAGGGGTCTGGGGACCATGCTTTCAGGTGACATCTAGGTCAACTGGCATAACAAAGTTTATTAAGAAAATATTCTGCATCCTACTTTGGTGAGTGGTGTCTGGGGTCTTAAAAGCTTGCAAGTGGCCATTTAAGATGCATCAATTGGTCCCAACCACCTGGAGTAAAGGAGAATGAAGAACCCAAAAGACACAAGGAAAGTATTAGCCCAAGAGACAGAAAGGACCACATAAACCAGAGATTTCATCAGCCTGAGCCCAGAAGAACTAGATGGTTCCCAGCTACCACCAATGACTGCCCTGACAGGGAACGCAACAGAGAGTCCCTGATGGAGAAGGAGAAAGGTGGGGTGCAGAACTCAAATTCTAGTAAGAAGACCAGACTTAATGGTCTGACTGAGACTGGAGGAACCCCAGAAAGCATGGCCCCTGGATTCTCTATCAGCCCAGAACTAAAACAATTTCTGAGGTCAACTCTTCAGACAGGGATTGGACTGGACAGTGGGACATAAAGTGATACTTGTGAGGAGTGTGCCTCTTAGCTCAAGTAGATACAGGAGACTAAACAGGCAGGTTCTGTCCAGAGGTGAGATGGGAAGGCAGAGAGGGATAGGAGCTGGTTGAACGGGTATGAGGAATCAGGGGTGGAAAGAAGGAGTGTGCTGTCACAGTATGGGGAAAGCAATTAGGGTCACACAACAATGTATGCATAAATTTTTGTATTGGAAAAAATAAAAAATAAAAAAAAATCTGTCACTGATGACTTCGATGATCTTAAATAAAAGTATACTTTTGGGGGTATGTGTTTTATTAAAATAACTATTCGCACTCACACCTCTCTACTCCTGCCTACTCCTCTTCTTCTTGTAGTTTTTCCATTATAGTGTTATTTACAATCTATTATTATCATCAGTATTTATTTATTTACTTGCTTATTGTCTGTCTTCCCTCCATAGAACATAAGCAGGGGTCTAGGGCAGGGAACTGGTTTGCTTTATTCAATAGCATATCTCCAGCACCTGGAAAATGGCCTGACAGGATATTCAATAGATATTTTTTTTTTTTAAGATGCAAAGTTAATACTTCTTTGACTTAACAATCAAAATTTCCCATAGAATTTTGTACCTTTGCAATGATGACATAATATAAATTCTGAAAATGCAGTGAACATGAAATTCAAGTATCAAACTCCTATATGACTTTTTTTTTTAAGGATTCTCTAAGTTTTGGGATTCAGTATTTATTTTAACTCATTTAAAAGCACTCTGTCCTCCTATTCCATTGCTTACTATAGTTTTTGCTATGAAAACCCAGAAAATAATTGGACAATAATTATATAAATTATTTTCAGCAGAATGATCATCTTAGGGCTGTGTGTGTGGTGAATAGAGTCTTTTTTTTTAAACCTCAGAATCTATGTATATTTAAGGTCAAAAGGGTTTGACTCTAATTGTATGTGTATATTATTATTTTTTCCCTCCATAGACTTAGAGTCTGGGTTAGTTCAAATAAACTATATTTTTGAAGCTTTTGCAAACTGCTTGAGTCAACAAGCTAGACGTAACCATAAATCTTGGGAGAACTAGGTTTTTTTCTTTCTTGTTGTGTTTTTTTTTTTTTTTTTTTGCACTCCCATATCTGGTAATGGCTGGCAATATCAAAAGAGCAGTCTTCTTTTTTCTAGGCTGGCAATTCCCTTTTCAGTCTTGGCCAGCCCCCAGGAAGTGAAAGCAGCTCTAGGTTATATAACAACCCTCCTGGAAAAGATGCTGTTCTCAAACTGAGAAAAGAAATTGCTTCCTGACTTTTTTCCCCTAGTTGATTCCCTTGTGAGTGCTTGATAGTTTCATGACCCACATCTAGCTAGCAACACTGTTTTCTCCAGCTGATAGAGTATAACTGATTTTTTTATAGTTTATGACATTTCAGAGATTTCTATGGCTACTACCCTCATCCCATCATTCAGAGACAGTGATGGTAGGAAAAACACCGAAGAGTGACTCGTAAATACAAACTTGCCAGTTTTGTCAATTATCCACTAATGGACTATACCAGAACTACTTTTAGGGGTAAAGAACACGTTTGAAAAAAAAATATCTTTCCAATGTTGGTTTAAACTTTGAACCATGTTGCTTAATTTAGTGTTTTCCATTATTTAGAAAAGCTATGCACAGCTTTTTTCAGCCTACTATGCCCTTCAGAGAGTCAGCTCTATAAAAAGGCAGAATTGGCAGTAGCCTATATTAATTCATTCATCTGTCCATCTATTCATTTATTCAACATTCACTGAGCACCAACTATGACAGTGAGACTAATCTTAAGGAGTCCATGTCTACAGAGTTCAAAAGACATACTGTTATTAATCATAACATAGATTCATAAGTCTTGCAAAGAGATGCCCACAAGGTTTTTTGGGAATGCTGAGTAGTAAATCTATTTCTGCCTATGGAGGCAGAACTGGAAGGGATACTTTTTATTAGATAAGGTTTCATGAGAGAAATGGAATTTAAGTGAGATTTAATAGTTTAAAACCATAGTATTCTATACCCAACTAAACATCTCCTATAATCTAATGAATTTTTACAATCCTGGGGTGGGGAAAGGGCTGACTCAGAAGATCCTAGATCAATAGGTATAGAGTAAGCTTCAGAATCTACAAATTTTGGAGACAGTGTGTTATGGATTGAATCAAGTTTTCACAAAAGATATGTTGAACTCCTAACCCCTGTGCCTGTGACCTTATTTGAAATTAGAGTTTTTCTTTTGTTAAACAAGGTCATACCTGAGTAAGGTGGGTCCCAATCCTAATCCCTTTTGAGTGATGTCTTATAAAAGGGAAGAACAACAGGGAAACAGAGAAATACACTGGGGAAGACAGATGCCCTGTGTCAATGGAGGCAAATGCATCTATAAGCAGCAAAGGAACACCAAGGATTGCTGGCAGTCCCCAGAAACTAGGAGAGAGGCATGGACAAATTCCTCTCTCAAGCTTTTCAGAAGAAATTGACATGGCTGAAACCCTATTTTGAACTTTTAGCCTCCAGAACTGTGAGAAAATAAAATGATGTTCTTTAAATAAAACCACCTGCCTTCTGTTATTTTGCTAGGAAACTAAGAGATATTGATTTACAGGACAGGACACCAGAAAGACCCCTCTTTAAAATTCTCTCTCCTATTGATATACAATCTCCACTTTAATTAGAGAGGTCTTCATTCATATCTTAAGGACCCCTGGTGGCACAGTGGTTAAGCACTCAGTTACTAACCGAAAGGTTGGCTGTTGGAATGTACCAGCTCCTCTGTGGGAGAAAGACGTGGCAATCTGCTTCTGTAAAGATTTACAGCCTTTGAAACCCTATGGGGCAGTCCTACTCTATTCTATAGGGTTGCTATGAGTCAGAATCGATTCGACAGCAACACATTTCATTCAGATCTTGGGAGGGCTTCTTTGCCTTTAAGGGTCTAATATTAAAATATAACTATCTCTAGCAGAGATGATACCTTAATATCTTGGATTTACTTTCAAACTTAATGAGAGCAGCATGGTGGATTTAGAGGAAGCACAAACTGGAGGTAGAAAGGTGTCATAGGTAACTTTTTTCCACTGTGTAATTTTCCCTTTGGCCAACTCAGAATGGTTCTACATAGCAGTGAGCAAAACAATCAGCATCCATGAGAATAAAGGAACCATCTGAGAGGATTAAAACTCACAGGATATGGAGGTATGGGAAAATCAAAGTCTTATCAGCTTCCTTCTCTCTTTCCCTTCTATTTTATCTTGACCACCTATTACATGGATTATGCATGAATGGGATGAAAGAAAGTTGATAATCCCTAGATATTGAGACAATTTTTCTCATTGAAGGAAGGCATAGGTTTTTGTTGGGTAGATATTTAGCAGCAAAAGATGTATAGAATTAAATGTGATAAATGAATAAAGAAAGGCTACTGATTTAGAGGAAGTCCCTGGGTGGTGCAAATGGTTAACACACTTGGCTACTAATCAACATGTGTCTCAGAAGAAAGCCCTGGCAATTCACTGAAAAATCAGCCATTGAAAGCCCAATGGAGCAGAGTTCTAGTGATACACATGGGGTCACCTTGACACCTATCAGAACAGACTCCATGGCAACTGGTTTTATTGGTTTACTGGTTTCGATAGGATAGATTTTGGTAGCATAACATTTATTTAATAATTACAAAAATTTTTCGTTAAAGGCTAGTTTGTCACTCATTGTACAAGCATTTTGAAGGCAAAAGAGCAACATTGTTATATAAGAGTTTCAATATTTGAGGCTGTAAAGATTTTTTATTTTTGCTTCATTTTGGCTAGAGGATAAATAGCTGAACTGTACACATGAATGTTTATATAGCAGGATTCAAATCCCTGCGGTACCTCAGGCTAGCTGAGGCTTCACTTACTTGGATGACTCAAAGATATAAAATACTGCTTAAAATCAGGACCATCATAGCAGCTACCCACTCAGGCAACAGCAGCAGCAGCAGGATTGCTAGAACACACTTACAACAATGTTGTATATCACAGAGAATCTACAACGTCTCTGTAATTCACCCTTCTCCTTAGTAGAAAACGGTTACAAAAGATACAGGAAGAACACCGCAACCGAAATATCTAGGAGCACACAAATGTAACTGTCAGTATCTAGTGAGACAGAATTGTTAAAAAAAAAAAAAAAAAGAAAAAACCTATTATCTTCAAAACCTGCACTGTGATGGTAACATTTTCTTGAGAATTATTAGTTAAATTTTTCCTAGAAAACAATTTGGCAGTATATTTTAAGAACTTTAAAAAATTCTAACCCATTGAGCCAATGATCTCTCTTCTAGGAATCTATCTTAAGGAAAGCAGATAGCTTCATTCAATATAATCACTATTCCCATAAACCTGGAGGCTGGCTCCACTGTTCCATTTGGGAAATACGCCAGCGAATACCCTCTGGAATTGCCAAGGTGAACTTTTCTTCCCTCATCCCTGGCAGTGAACCGTTCTTCACATAAACCAGGGGAAATAGCCCAGCTGTGTCACACTAGAACCCAGCTGCATTCTTGCAAACATTTCCCATAGCTAAAAGCTTGCTTTAGGGTTTTTTAAAACACGAGTGAAGTCCAGCGTCTACCTCAGAGTCATAGAGTCATAATGTAACACCAGGCTTCTAAGTTCATGATGGAAGACTGTTCAGGTTCCGTGTTAGATGCAGATTTCTGTAAATGTGTTCTAACAGATTTTTATATCTAAAGGCAGCTATTCTGTTTTATGGCCTTGCAAAGAAGATGTGGCATTTCAGCATAGTGAGAAAAACAATGTCGACTCTGAAATATTCTGATCTCTTTGATCTTTGTAAATAAAATTTATTTTTCCTAATTATGAATGTAATAAACATCCATTGAAAAGAATATGAAAAAATATGTGAAGAATAAGGAAGAAACAAAATCACTTATTAGGTTCAATTATATAAAATTCCTCTTCGGTAGGTTAACAAACACATAGGTATTGGCAACTTCATGTGATTCAATTTAATATAACCTCACCATTCAGGGATAATCATTATTAATTGTTTCATATACTTCATTCCAGTCATTTTTATGCATATATTTTTATATAGATACTAGAGGCTCTAATGTGTTCCAACTAAATTCATCAGGGAATTGGTGCTTATACTTTGGGTAAAAATAAAGGGTGTGTCCTTCTCTAAGGCATGACCTCTAGAAACTGAGCTAGAAGGTAGTTGAATAGGATTTTAAAATAGGGCGATGTGGTACCTCTCTTCCGTTTCTCATTGAAAGCAATATTTAACAAAAAGGATATCTACAAGGGTTAGTATTTGTTGAACACTTCTTTATGTGTCATGTTCTTAGGGCTTAATGACATTTTGGTAGAGGGAGAGTCTCTCCAGGGGCAGAAATTCCACACGTCTACTCCTCAACTTCTTCCATCCTACCCACCTCCTTTTTTGTTAATTGCTTATGTGGCAGTTTTCTAACGTGGCCCCAAATTCTTTAACATTCCTCCTATGAAGAGTGCAGTCTATGTCTCATCCCCTTGAATTTGGGTAGGCTTCTGACTTGTCCAACCAATAGAGTAAGTAAGAAGTAATGTGTGACTTCCAAGACTGGGTCATAAAAGATGTAATTTCTCTTCTTCCCTATTCTCTGAGAATACTCATTCTTGAAGCTCTGAGCCAATGTATATATGTATATTTAGTCTGACCATTTTGGGGCCATCATGTTGGAGAGAACACATAGAAACATCACATATGGACTCATGGAGAGGTTCTGAGATTACGTAGGACAGAAAGAATGCCTAGGAAACTCTATGAGTTTAATATCTTGGATTTACTTTCAAACTTAATGAGAGCAGCGTGGTAACTAGCCTGTAACTTCTCAAGTCATCCTAGTGAAGCCCCAAATGCTTGCTGAGCCAAACTGCAGTCTTGTGTGTAAAAGAAATGAATATAGTTGTTTTAAGCCACTAAGTTTTAATATGGTGAAAAAAAAAAAGTAATGAAGTTGGAGGACTTTGCCTAACTTCAAGATGTATTGTAAAGCTACAGCAAAGACAACATGATACTGGCATTAAGATAGAGAAACAGACCAATAGAACAAAACAGAGCCTTCAGAAATAGGTGATTAAAATTTCCCATGAGGATGAAAGACCAAATTTCTTATGTTGAAAATTAAAGTACCTAAAGTAATGGATAAGTAAGACACATGAATAATGTAGGACAAGACACAGTATGTGTGTATATATGTGAGTAGCAGGGCTTGGTGGAGAGCACCAGTCTAAAGGGGACAGCTTGTACTGATGATTTCCATTTAGAAAGTGGAAGTCTAGGTTTGCCAGATCTTTAGACTATAATTTTTCTATTTTTTGGCACCAGGCAACTTCATCAAAATACCTG
Organism: Dugong dugon; assembly: GCA_030035585.1. Classification (NCBI taxonomy): domain Eukaryota; kingdom Metazoa; phylum Chordata; class Mammalia; order Sirenia; family Dugongidae; genus Dugong; species Dugong dugon. Next base: position 101,546,390 of record CM057462.1, read on the forward strand.
TAGACTTAGCCTGCACCAACCCAAATGGCACCTTTATGGGAATCAGAAAAAGCTTCCTCTAACTGAAGATACTTCATTATCACATGCAGGAAAATTGTCTAACATAAGAATTCACACAGTTTATAAAAGTAAATTATTGTAAATTTGTATGTGTACAAAATCTTTCCCATAGGCTCCAAGCCCTGTGTCATCGAGATTCAGCCAGGAATTCAGCCACCTTGTCTCCTCCTGACAAACCCTCAGCCTGTTTCATTGCCTTGGAAAACTCCAAGAAGCCATCTTTACATCTCTTGGTTTCTCATAAAAGCTGTACAAAATAACACGGATGTGTGGTTGCTCAGCTACTGTGGTGTGACCATGATTAGATCTCCTGAGTGACTAGAGTCCTGGCTTAGAAAGTATTCTGAGAAAAGGTTTTATTCAAAAACTTAGATGAGAAAATCATGATTCACATTAACACTCGGCTTTTACTAATATAATCATCATCTTCACTTTTTTTTAGTAAGCATATTTTTAATCTACTTTTCTCAAAGTGGTTACTTTATTTATGGTTTTTATATGTAACAACCAAATGTTATCTCACAATTCTGTGCCAGCAGATCTCCTTAGATTCCTGTGGTTGCAAGCACAGACTCTCTTTGAAATTGGGTTAAGAGGTAATTTGCCTGCTGCTGGCCCCTAGATCATTAGTCTCAGTGGCCTCAGTGCATCCTCTTATAATTCAGTATCAAAGAAATTGCTTTTAAAGTATTAACTATATTATATTCAAAATTGTATAAATTATTGAAATTCTATGCCTACTGCCAAGACCTAAGACAGTTCCCATTAAAAAAAAGAAAAAGTTACTCTTTAAATTATTCATTGGGAAAAAAATTCCAGTTTCTTGCCAGAAATCGTTTTATACTGGGGCTAGTTTCTGGGACATATATTTAAATATGAATCACAAAAACTCTGAAAATTTCAGATACTCATAATTCTCTTGGCCTTGAATAAAAGGTTTCTCTCTTTAACTAGTTGATTTCCATCAAATGAATTAAATATTGTAAATTGTATTATATGTAGGTGCTATACTAATAAGCATTTTCATTAGTAGGGAAATCATTCTTAGGTAATTCCATATAAGTAATGATAAAATGACATGGAGAACTCATATAAAAATACTGAAATTTGGTGACTTACTTTCAGTATTTTTAAGTAGAATATAAAAACTGTTAAAAAAAACAAAAAACAAAAAAACATTGCTGTCATGTCAATTCTGACTCATAACGGCCCGGTAGGACAGAGTAGAACTGCCCCATAGGGCTTCCAAAGAGCGGCTGGTGGATTTAAAAAGCCAACCTTTTGGTTAGCATCTGAGCTCTTAACCACTGTGCCACCAGGGTCCCATAAAAACTATATAACCAATAAATTATATATATGTATAGTTTATATGTACATATATGTCGTTGTTGTTAGGTGCCGTCGAGTCAGTTCCGACCCATAGCGACCCTATGTACAACAGAACGAAACACTGCCTGGTCCAGCGCCATCCTCACAATCGTTGTTATACTTGAGCCCATTGTTGCAGCCACTGTGTCAATCCATCTTATTGAGGGTCTTCCTCTTTTTCGCTGTGCTTCTTGTGTACATATACACATGTATATTCATTACATAGTTAGATATATATTGGACAAATACGCATATATACATATGCATCCAGTTGGAGATATCAATATATATCAATATACTATCAATCTATACCTTGTTACATCATTATATGCCTTCATTAATACTGAAATATGATAAAATAAAGGGTCAAGTTTAATTATATGAAGGCTAACCTCAGAAGGTAACTCCATATAAATTTCTATGTTCATTTCCTTAGAAAATATTTATTAATCATTCTCTATGCACCAGGAACTGCGATGGATGATTGCAGTTTAAAATTTAATAAAACAGACTGCTGCTTTCCAGTAGTTTATAGATTATGGGAGGAAACAAACATTGGAGTAGATTAGACATGCAATTATATAAAGTTATACCAGAGAATTATACATGGTATGTATAGCTACAGGGAAATGCACCCAACCAGATGTAGGTGGAAGGACGGTGAGAGACATACAAAGAAATTTTCTGGAATAATATGTTCTAACTACCTAGTGACAACATATGTGAAGGTGTCCAGCTGGGAAATATTATGACCAATTTGTAGACCACATATTGGTCGTTGTGGTTGCAACAGCTGATTGTACTACTTGGCTAGTCACAGCTAAAATTATTCCCTCTAATCAGTTTCAAGCCATGAACAAATATCTTATTTTTTAGCTATTTCTGGAGAAGTCACATAAATGTAGGAACTACTTTATGTTGATTCTTCAGTATTTATGAGCTCTTACTTAGCACATAGTAAGTGCTCAGAAAATGCTGAATGAGTATGTTTTCATCAGTTCTAAATGTTCCATACTTGAGGATTTAGTTTTTAACACATTCTTAAGAAATCTTTCTCTTTCTTATTAATTACCACATTCTAAGGCACAGAGACAATTTTCTTCTTCTCCCTTTTGAATGAAAAAACATTGCAAGTTAAGTTCACACTTTTCCCTGGGGTATTCAGTATGAATCACTGGTTTGTGTATTAGCTTCTCCAAGGTAGTACAAGTGGAAGCATATTTTCATATCCTTGTTGTAAAGTATCAGGTACTTTTATTTTGCCTTTCTAGATACTATCATATTCTATTTTTACGAATTCAAAAATGCAGTTAAGACTGGAAATTGTTTTCCCTTGGGCAAGTGTGTTCTGTAACTACCTTTCCAACATGCTCATGACTTGGAAAATCCTCTAGAAATAAGCCAAATCCTCTCCTTTCTGAAAGTTAGAAAATCCAAATAATATTTAAATAATTGTTAGCTCTTTTATTCTCTATTTCCTCCTGTCCCTAACTATCATAAAACTGCTTATCCTTTCTTTCACAGCTACTACTGTAGGCAGAAAGAGCAGATAGATCTTAATTTTTGGTTTGAGTGTTGAGAGAAATGAACAACAAGAATTAACCATACCAAAATACCCAATTTCCTTTTTACATAAATAGCTTAGTGCATAAAGGGAATTCTAGGAAAATATTGAGTGTATATAGATTTCAGGGGTCATTTGACAGTTGCTAGTAATAGGTTAAACAATAAAATGGAAAAGTGTGGACCAGGGGCTTACACAACTAGGAAAAGTCGTAACTTGTTAAGCCAGTACCATTAGTGTTAGTGAGTGGATTCATGCTGGTATCGGGAGAATATCAGAGGAGTGCCACAGGCTCTATATTTGGCCCTTCCCTTTCTCAATTTTGAACAACTTGGATGAAACTCTAGTAGGCATGTTCATCAAATCTGTAAATACAACATTAAAAAAATTAGTTTTTTGTGATGAGCAAAAATATAGAAATAGCTTGATTGTCATAATTACAAGATAATATTTAATAAAAAGAAAAGTAAATATCTGCATGTAAGGCCACAAATTTATTGTATAAATAAAGCAGGCAGCAAAGGGGTAGAGGCTGGTAGCAAATGTAATTTAATTGCAGTTTATCTGAAAAAAAAAAAAGATGTATGAATGATCATGAAACAAAAACATAAAATAAAAATCCAAAGAAATATTTGCATTAGGATACTGAGACAAGATACAGGAAGACGAGATTCCATCATATTCTTCTTTAATAAAACCATACTAGGAGTCATGTGTTCAGTTATAAACAAACAAACAAAAACAACAAAAAGCCCTGTGGCCATCGAGCCTATTCTGACTCATGGTGACTATATGTGTTACAGAGTCAAACTGCCCTATAGGTTTCTTTTTTTGGCCGTAATCTTTACAGAAGTAGATCACGAGCCTTTCTTTTATGGCACCACAGGGTGGATTCAAACTGCCAACCTTTAGGTTAGTAATCAAGCGAAAGCCATCTGTTCCACCCAGGTACCTGTGTTCAGTTATAGTCACTACAATTTAAGAGGGACACACTGTTATGTTATTTTTATAGTTAGATGACAGCCAGAACTGTAAAGTGCCCAGGTACATTATCATGTGAGGACATAGCTGCAATAACTAGGGGTATTTACACAAAGATATGAAATGTGAGGAATGAAAATTTTTAGATTGGTTTGTAGATTTATTCCAGTTTGTTCTAGTGTACAGAATAATAGTAGATTTCAAGTTGGTATAATGAAATATCCTAAGCAAGGAGAAGTGTACTACAATGAAATAGACTATGTTATGAGAAAGTAAACTCCCTGTCATGGAAAGATTGTCAGAGATGATGGAAGGCCAGTAGGTTACTTGAGAAGGGATTATTAAATTCAGTTCAATCTTGGGTCAAATTTGCTTTTAGGATTTTTCAACTGTTGTATTCTATGATTCTTTGCTGCACTGTATACATGTGTAGATGAGGGAGCAATTCTGAGTAAAACATCAAGAACATGTTAAAGGGCCTGGCTTACTGGAAACTGAAAACAAGATCTGAGGAAGATGAGTGGTAAATAGAGAGGACTGATAGATAACTGAGGAAGGGAAGGAGAAAATAATGGAGAGAAATATAAAGAAAATGAACAAGCACATAAAAAGAAAAAATGTAATTTCTTCTTTTTTTTTCATTTAATTATACCAAGTACAGCTTTACCCCTTTTTATAGTATTTTTAAGCAAAAATATATAATAGAAAAGTATGCACTAATAAAAAATACCAACATCAGGGGATACTGCACCCAGTGGCGTGTTAGAGGTAGGTCGTTCCAGCATGCAAAAATGTGGAAAATGTTACATTTTCAGGAATTTTATGAGCTGCATTTTAGATACAACCATTATTAAAATTAAATTTTATAAAATTAAAATTATATTATATTAAAACAAAGTTATAAAAATTCAAACTTCATCACTTCCTAATTATTTTACTATTATCTATGCTCTTGAGGTTATTTACATATATTATATCTATATGGTAGAAATATTACACAATGTTCTGCTGCAATAAATCTCTTCCCAACTTTATGTTTAGTGATGTCAGGATGGTAGCTTGAAATTGGCCATAGTTGGAGGAGTCATGTCATGCAAATTGACAAATGCTTCATATCATGCTTTTTGCTTGGAGATTTGGTTGTTAACTATTTACCAGCATCCTATTGACTTCATCCACCTATCTATCTATCTATCTGTCTATCGGTCTATCTGTCTGTCTGTCTGTCTATCTGTCTATCTATCTATCCAACCATCCACCTATTCATCTATTAAAAGGTAAATTCAAAGCAAAAAGCTATACATTTAATAAATATTCCAATATTTCATAAAAATAGATCATTGTATAATATTCCAGTTATGTCACATCAGCTATTGAGAATATAAAAGGGAAGTAATGACATGGTCTTGGTCTTGAGGAATCTAGGGCCTAGTCAAGGAAGAAGACCAAAAAAAAACCCCAAACCCATGGTCACTGAGCTGATTCTGACTCACAGCGATCCTATAGGACGGAGGAGAACTGCCCCATATGATTTCCAAGGAGTGGCTGGTGGATTCTAACTGCTGACCTTTTGGTTAGCAGCCGAGCTCTTAGCCACTGTGCTATCAGGACTCCCAAGAAACAAGATGAGGCTATAAATAGCTAGAAAGTAAGGTGGAACATTCTGAGGGTTAAAAGAAATGTTCAGCCTATACAACGAAAACTACAAAACACTACTCTAAGAAATGAAAAGAGACCTACATAAGTGGAAAAATATACGATGCTCATAGATAGGAAGATTCAACATTGTGGAAATGCCAATTCTACCCAAAGTGATCTACAGATACAGTGAAATCCTGGTCCAAATTCCAAAGGCATTTTTCAATGAGATAGAGAAACAAATCACTAACCGCATATGGAAAGGGAAGAGGACCCAGATAAGTATTCCTGAAGAAGAAGAACAAAGCGGGAGGCCTCACACTACCTGATTTTAGAACCTATTATAACACCATGGTAGTCAAAGCAGCCTGGTACTGGTACGACCACAGATATATAGACCAATGAAACAGAATTGAGAACCCAGAGGTAAACCCATCCACCTATGAGCAGCTGATACTTAACAAAGGCCCAAAGTCTGTTAAATGGGGAAAAGACAGTCTCTTTGAAAATAGTGCTAGCATACGCGGCTGTCCATGTACAAAAAAAATGAAACAGGACCCATACCTCACACCATACACAAGAACTAACTCAAAATGGACCAAAGATCTAATTATAAAATCTAAAACTATAAAGATCATAGAAGAAAAAATAGGAACAATGCTAGGAGCCTTAATACCTGGCATAAATAGTATACAAACCATAACTAACAATGCACAAACATCAGAAAAGAAACTAGGCAACTGGGAGCTCTTAAAATCAAACACTTACACTCATCAAAAGACTTCACCAAAAGAGTAAAAAGACAACCTACAGACTGGGAAGAAAATTTTGGCTATAGCATATCTGATCAGGGTCTAATCTCTAAAATCTACAGGATACTGCAAAATCTCAGTAACAAATAGACAAATAATCCAATTAAAAATGGGCAAAGGATATGAACAGACACTTCCCCAGAGAAGACATTCAGGTGACTAACAGACACATGAGGAAATGCTCACGATCATTAGCCATTAGAGAAATGCACATCAAAACTACAATAAGATACCATCTCACCCCAACAAGGCTGGCACTAATCCAAAAAACATAAAACAGTAAATGTTGGAGAGACTGTGGATAGATTGGAACTCTTATGCACTGCTAGTGGGAATGTAAAATGGTACAACCACTTTGGGAAATGATTTGGCACTTCTTTAAAAAGCTAGAAATAGAAGTACCATATGATCCAGCAATCCCACTCTTAGGAATATGTCCTAGAGAAACAAAAGCCATCACAGGAATAGATATATGCACACCCATGTTCATTGTAGCAATGTTCACAATAGCAAAAAATGGAAACAACCTAAATGTCCATCAACAGACGAATGGATAAACAAATAATGGTACACACACAATGGAATACTATGCAATGATAAAGAACAATGATGAACCTGCAAAACATCTGACAACATGGATGAATCTGGAGGGTATTATGCTCAGTGAAATTAGTCACAAAAGCACAAATACTGTATGAGACCACTATTATAATAATGCAAGAAAAGGTATAAACACAGAAGAAACATTCTGTGACGGTTATGAGGGTGGGGAGGAAGAGCAAGGGGAAATCACTAGCTAGATAGTGGTCAAGGATCAACTTTGGTGAAGGGAAGGACAACATACAATACAGGAAAGGTCAGTGAAACTGGACCAAAGCAAAAGCTAAGGGGAAAAGAAAGTTTCAGATAAAGACATTATGGAATTTGAATTTAGTTGACAGAGTGATTGCTTTTAACTAGAAGTGGGTAGAGGAGTGGTGAGTAGAGAGAAGAATCAGAAAAGGCTTGGTAGAAGAGATCAAATTTGAGTGTGGCTTAGAAAAATGCATAAAATTTGAACGGATCAACGGATAATTCTGAAATCAGCACTGAAATAAACAGTTATGCAAACATGTAGGGCATATTTGAAGATCTGGAAGTTTAGCTGTAAAGGAGATTGGCAGGAAAAATAAAATTTTGAGGACTGTAAGTTAAAGCATCACTAAAACAAAAGCATATTTTGCAAATGGTTATTTTCTGTTTTTCCTCTGAGCACTTAGGACGTAACAGACAGAAATAAGTTCTTATTACATTCCTAGAACAGAAAGGACATTTGACTAATATATTTTTATAGAGAAAAAGAGAGACTATTCTCTGCTATCTGAAAAATTAATTATCCAGTTTTATATTTGCTTCCCCCATTATATTAACATTACATCATGGGTTAATACCTAAGCAGATTTTTGTAAGTTTGTGCACATTATGGCAGTCACAGTGTATGCATCCAGATCCGACATGTTAGTATAAACAGATGGAAATGTGTTTTTCAGTTGATGAGTAACAAAAGAGCCCTTCTTATCCTGCTTCGCCAAACACCTAAACCTACACACTTTCTGTCCTTTTTCTCATGTTTTCTACGTTTGTCTCTGAATTGCTTTTAATCTCCAGAAATGAGATGACCACCTGCTTTTCAGAAATACTGCAAAAACCGCAGTGACTATGGTTGATTTCTACCAGTCAGTCATTTTATTGAAGAAAACATATATCCAATGACAGCAGAGTCACCAGCTGATGAGAAGCTTTATTATGTACATAACATTGTGCTTCTGGTAAGGAGTCAGCAGAATTGTGCTATGACTGCTTCTGTCAGGCTGAGAACTATAATACTCAAATGGTACCTCAAGCAACCGACTTTTGTGCTTGCTACAGAATGATATTTGCTTTTTAGACAGATTCAAATAAAATTCACAGGAGATAAAATAAATGTTTCTTTTGTACTAAAGAAATATAATCTGTTTCTTTCTGGGTGTAGTAAGGCTGCTAACTGATCACCAAGCTCATTTCCTTTTGTTGGCACATAAGTAGATTATGTTTCCCAGACTCCCTTGCAGTTGGTTGTGACTGAATTTTAGCCAATGGAATGGAAGGGGTATATGCTACTTCCAGGCTTGACCCACAAAAACCTTTCATGTGTGATCGTCCATCCATGCTATTTTCCCCTCCAAGGCTTGATGCACGTGACCATGGAAACCACATGTTGAAGATGGCAGAAACAATATAGAAAACAACTGGTCCCTAGAGAATGCAGCCTGCCTATAAGGAACACTGATTTGTATGTCCTATTAGCAAGAAATAAACAATAGGCCAAGACAGTTAACAGGAGCAAACAAAGCCAAATCCGTTGCTGTCAAGTGGATTCCGACTCATAGCTAGCCCTGTGATACGGTGGTTAAGGTCTCAGCTGCTAACTGAAAGCCTCCAGGTTTGAATCCACCAGCTGCTGAGTAGGAGAAAGCTGTGGCAGTCTGCTTCCTTAAGGATTTACAGGCTTGGAAATCCTATGGGCAGTTCTACTTTGTACTGTAGGGATGTTATGAGTTGGAATCAATTCTACGGCATTGAGTTTGTTTTTTTGTTTGTTTTGTTTTTGGTACTAATATTTACGGAACTAAGGAACTAATCTATCTTAGACAATCCACTTGAAAGAATATTCGAGAAAACAATTCAAGAAAATAATTATCTTACAAACTTATTCCAGAAAAAAAAAAGACAAAAACTTCATCAATTCATTTTATGAGTGATCCACTGTGATATTAAATATGGACAGGAGCTATACAAAAAAATTTCACTATGGGCATAGATTAAAAAAATTTAATTTAATATTGAATCCATCAAGTTGAATTCAGCAATATATATAAAATATAATCACTAAGTAATATTCTCTATTCCAGAACCTAGGAAATTATTTAGCAATTTATTGATTTAATACACAACAGAAAAGATTGAAAGAGAAATATATGTATGATCATGTTGGTAGATAGAGAACATAACGTTAGAAAAACACTGTAATTTATAACCAAAAATTGCAAACAGGCAATAGAAATTTTCTTTCATAATGTAGCTAAAAGTATCTACTAAAAATCCACAATGATTATTATTAATTTTTGAAATATTAATTTTCATTTAAAACTGAAATAAGGTAAAGAGTAAGTATTATCAATAAACATTCAAAACAAAGGTCTAAAATAGCCTTTTTTCTTATATAATATAATTTTATTTGTAGAATATTCAAGAGAAATTACAAAGTATTGAAATTGATGAGAGTTCAGCTAGATTACATAAAAGATGCTAATTTTTCCCAAAATAAAACTACAAATTATATGCAATTACAGTAAAATTGTCATCTTTGTCCATAGAATTTAGCAAGATAAATCTAATATTGATACTGAAAAGTAAGGATCAAGAGTAGACAAGCCAATCTTAAAGAAGAAAAATAAAGGAACTTACTGTTTTTTCAAGACTTACTTTTTAGTGAGTCTATGAGTGAGTTTGTATGGTAGAAAAATACAGAACAGTATGAAACTGATACATATAAAACACACACAACATGCACCAATCCCATGCGTACATGGATTTTGAATATGGTGAGAGACTACTGCAAATCAAAGAAGAACCTATGATTCAATTAATGGTGTTAGGACAATTGGTTACCCTTAGGACAAAGTGAATTCTTACCACACATCATACTCAGAAATGTTTCACAGAAATTAAAAGCAACATTTTGTAAATATTTACACAATATAGCATAACTGTATGATACTGAAGTTGGAAAGAAAAAAGATATAAAATACAAACCATAATGAAAATTTTTGACAAATGTAACTATATTAAATTTAAACACAGATATACTTGAGCATATGTGAGGCAACGTAAACAAGTTTTTAAGTGAAGCCACAGATTTGAAGACTGTATTTACAAATAAAAAGAGTCTTTAAAAAGATTAGTATCCTAAATATATAAAGAACTTCAATAAATTAATAAGGAAAAAGAAGAAAAAGAACAAACTAATAAAAAATGAACAAAAGATATGAACAAGTAATTCACAAAAGAGGAAATGTTCATGGCCAATTATTTAAAAAAATATGTAACCTCCCTATTAAGAAAACAAGATAAAACAACACAATTTCAAATCAATGATATTCGTAAACCTTAAAAAGTAGATAATACCAAATTGTTGAGGATGTCAGAAAATGAGAAATCATGTATGGCTGAAAGCAGCAGAAATCTGAGATCAATTTAAAAATGGCTAATAAAACTAAAGATACACATATATCTCAACAATTTCATTTCTAAGTATTTATGTATCTTAGAGCCTTGTTGGAGCCCTGATGGCTCAGTGGTTAAGAGCTCAGCTGCTAACCAAAGGGTCGGCAGTTACTACAAACTGTGATTCTGTGGAGCATGTTGAAATGCAGAATCTCAGGTGCATTCCAGACTTACTGAATTAGAAGGTGCATTTTAACAACACCTCTAGGTGATTCAGATCCATATAAAAATTTGAGAAACACTGCCCTAGACTAGTTGTTTTCAATAATGGATGCACATTAGGATCACCTGGGTGCTTTTTAAATATTCCAGTGCATGACCTTACTCCAGACAAATTGAATCGCTGTCTATATATTTTCAAAAGCTTTCTAGATGATTTCAGTGTGCATCCATGTTCAGAAACCTCTGTGGTACAGAGAAAATCTCACATATGCACAAGGAGGTATATCAAAGATTATACAGCTTGAAAAAGCTAAACTCTGGACAAATTCTAAGTGTCCATGGATTTATAAACTGTTATGTTATACAATAGAATCCTTAACTGCAGACAAAATGAGTTAATCAAGTCTATGTATATCAATATCAACTATTCTAAAAAATAAAATGTGGAGTGCAAAAAGCCAATTGGAAAAGAATTAATGCAGTATGAAAATATGAAACCATTTATGAAAATATTCAAAACACATACAACTATTCCATAAACTATTATGAGTACATATGTATGTGAGGAAAATGTAAAGACATACATAGGAAAGACACACGTTAAGAGTGGATCCAGCTAGGAATCATGAAAGGGGAAAGAAAGGTAGAAATTTAGCTTTTCTATGCTATTGTTTTTCTTTTTTAAATAAAATGAATCAATATTGTTAAATGGTTAAATTTGTGAATTGGTATATTTTGTGCCTATTATTTTATTTTAATAGTTACCACTATTTTTAAAATTTCATAAAATTTAAGAAGTTAAATAAAATCTAGATTAAAAGGATGCCTATTTCATGTGGTTGCTGTGAATCTGTAAGTGGAGACAATGTGATAATTGAATGAAGTAACAACTTTGTAAAGTTAGTGCTAAATAGAGACTAGCAGCTACTATTAAAAATTGTATTAATAGAAACTGAAACAAAATCACGAAATGTAGCTGTTATTCTAATAGAAATGAAATCCATATAAAATAAACAAAAAGCATTAAACATTTTCTCATCTTATAAACATAGCCTTCTCAAGCATTAAATGTATTTGACTCAGTGAAATGATTGAGGTTATGATAAAATTGAATTCTTTAAAACTAAAACCAAAACAAACAAACACAAGAAAAAAAGCTACATTAATTAAAAAAAAAAAAACAACTAATTTTTAATTGGGTTAATTTCCAATAAGTTCTGTGGTCTATGTTATCAAACATTAGGCCAATTTACTGAGACAAAGGGGCATTAAAAAGAGACTTTCTCAAAACTAAGTCCATATCCTTTAGGAATGGAGAAAAATGTTTTGTTTAATGGTATACTGTGAAAGAGAGAGCAGCTGTAATTTAGACCAGCCTAGCCTTTGGGGTCATTTCAAAAGTCATTCAGTCCCAGAGAAATGGTGTATTTCTGTGTGCACAGTCAGATCTCAGATAAGCTAATTTGTGGCCATTAAAATCCCATAGCTTAGCTTTCGCGGCAATGATGATGCTAACCTTGCTCTCTTGACTTCATATTACTATAATTTTAAATTCTAATTGCTAAACATTTAACTGGCCTGAATTCCCATCCTACCCCCTGCAGACTCCCTCACCTATCCACCCCTCCCCCACTACACACAAACACAATTTTTCTCCCAGACATATGAGGCCTTTTCTGTGTACTCTTCTTCCGCATCTCTGGAGACACTGCAGAACTGGGGCCATGCTTCAGCCCACTGGTAAACGAGTCCTATTATTTATACATTCCTTCGGGAGGTGTGCATGGTGCTTTTGAGGAGAGAAGCTGTCGATGCACAGCATTGCCACCAACAACCTGGGCTTGTTTTTTTTTTCTTAACTTTGGAGGTAGTGGTAGATAGATAAACTCATCCAGATACAGATTATTTGAACCTATCTTGTTCAAATAATCCAGAAAATGGAAAGAGGTTAAAAGCCAGAAGAGAGGTTCAGACAGTCTACAGGCAGCATAGCCTCGGTACCAAGTTGAATCTTGTAACATAGTGAAGAACAGCAGACAACTACATGGAAGAATTTTCCAAATGAATTCCAGAATAAAACATACTTGTTTAATTTTATCCATTAGAAAGATGATAAATACCTATAATGTACATGATGCTACGTTCTCGTACAGGGGCTGCAATGAGACAGATGTGACACTCCCCTGTACAATCTCCTTAAGAGACCCAGGGTCACTGCATATAAAAAGAGTTGTCACAAAGGAAGGAACTAAACTGCTCAATACTAAATAAGCCAAAATAAAATATAAAAAAAACCTAAGTTGATTCTGACTCATAGTGACCCTGTAGGACAGAGTAAAACTGCCCCATAGGATTTCCAAGGAGAGGCTGGTGGATTTGAACTGCTGACCTTTTCGTTAGCAGGTGAGCTCTTAACCACTGTGCCACCGGGGCCCCTAAATAAAACAAGGCGGAGGTGGGGGGCAGTTGCCATCGAGTATATTCTTACACATAGTGATTCCATGTGTTTCAGAGTAGAACTGTGCTCCGCAGGCTTTTCAATGGCTATGACCTTTTGGAAGTAGATCACCAGACCTTTCTTCTGAAGCACCTCTAGGTGGCCTCAAACCTTCAACCTTTTGGTTAGCAGCTGAGAATTTAACCATTTGCCCCACCTACGGACTCCTCACCAAAATGGAGGAGTTGAGAAGAGCATTTTTGCCAGGAGTACTAGGGAAGATTTTTTTTAAAAACAGTAGGTTTTATAAAGGAACATTATATAGATTATTAGGGGCTTGAAGGTAGGGACTATGGGTTTGTCATTTTTACAACCAACACATAAAATAGTAGCTCATTAAATATTTATCGAATGCCAGATGAAAGGATTTGTATCACTATAAGGGAGAAGGTGTTTCATACAAGATGGAATTGCCTGCAAAAGGAGAGAAGGAAAAAAATGTTTATTGAATACTTAACATGTGTGAGGCACTGGACTAGATACTTCATATCCATGACCTCATTGAGTTCTTGAAGTCAAGCTATAGATTAGGAGCATTAACCTAATTCTAAGAGGACAAAAAAACTGAGACCAAACAAATAATACCTGACAAGACTGGGTTTCACCCACAAGTCTGTCTTTCACTAAAGTCTGTGTTTGTTTCACTAAAACATGCTGCCAGTTATGTAAGGGTCTAAGCTGGTGAGTCATGGTTACAAGATTCAAAATAAATGTCTCATATGCAGTTTAGGACTATGGACCCTGGAGTTAGGCTGCCTTGAATTCTGTCACTTACCATCTGTTTGACACTGAACAAATTACTTAAATTTTATGATTCTTTGTTTCCTCCTGTAAAATCGGGATAATTATAGGACCGACTTCATCATGTGTATGTATGTGTGTGTGTGTGTGTGTGTGTGTGTGTATGACAGAGAGAGAGAATATATGCGATAACATAGGTAAAGAACTAGACCAGTACCTGGCATATAAAAAAACCAAAAAACCCATTGCCGTCTAGTCGATTCCAACTCATGGCAACCCTATAGGACAGAGTAGAATTGCTGCACAGGGTTTCCACGGAGTGGCTGGTGGATTCGAACTGCTGACCTTTGGGTTAGCACACACAGCTCTTATATAACTGATAACTGTTAGGTTTATAGAATCAGCATTAAATATTCTTGCACGAATAGCTTCAGCATGCTTATTTTTACTTTTGAAAAATTTCATAGTGGTTCTGAATAATGTATACATTTTTCTCAATTTATTTAGTTGTCTTTATTTTCTTCTAAATAACACTCTCTGTGTACTGACTTCTCTATATGATTAGGTGGAATGCACCATAAACTTAGTCATACATTTTCTATTTGTACTGATCATCTTTATTGAAATATCATTAAAAAAAAAGAGGGCTTATTTTGTTTAAGCTGAATTTTCTTCTGTTACTGTAGTATCCAGCTAGAGAATGTATTCAAGCATAAAATATGCTTTTTCATTTGGTCAAGAAGACTATGGTTCCTTGTCATGACAGAAAGGAGATATATGTGTCTAACATTGACCAATTGATGCCTATCATTTGCTCAGAGAACACAAACAGCCAAACGTTTTCATTCTTCCTGACTCAGGTTCTCTGTCTTCATATAAAGCAAACAGAGCACAGCCCCTCACAAGCCCACCTCCCACAGATATGACTGGCTTTCTGATATTGCAACTGGCTCCAGCCCATTTGGAGAGTAGTGTTGGATTGGGTGAAGCACATAATCCCTACATTTAGCACTAAGATAAACAGCAACCAGAAAAAACAAAACAAAACAAACAAAAAATAAATAAAATTTACTCTTAGAGATAAATTTCATGATGAGGAATCATCATAATGACAGATAAAAGATGCAGAGGGTTTATGTGGCCCTTTCTGTCTCTTGGGCTAGTACTTTCCTTGTGTCTTTGGTGTTCTTCATTCTCCTTTACTCCAGGTGGTTGGGACCAATTGATGCATCTTAGATGGCCCCTTGCAAGTTTTAAGACCCCAGACGCCACTCACCAAAGTAGGATGCAGAACATTTTCTTCATAAGCTTTGTTATGCCGATTGACCTAGATGTCCTCTGAAAGCATGGTCCCCAGATCCCAACTGCCGCTACTCTGTCCCTCAAAGTGTTGGACTGTATTCAGGAAACTTCTTAGCTTTGTTTTAGTCCAGTTGTGCTAACTTCCCCTGTAGTGTGTGCTGTCCTTCCCTTCACCTAAGATAATTCTTATCTACTATCTAGTTAGTAAATAACCCTCACCCTTCCTCCCTACCCTCGTAACCATCAAAGAGTGTTTTCTTCTGTGTTTAAACCTTTTCTTGAGTTCTTATAATAGTGGTCTTATACAATATTTGTCTTCTATGACTGACTAAATTCACTCAGCACAATGACCTCCAGCTTCCTCCACATTATGAGATGTTTCACAGCTTCATCTTTGTTCTTTACAGTTGCATAGTATTCCACCCTATGGATATACCATAATTTGTTTATCCATTCATCCGTGGATGGGCACCTAGGTTGTTTCCATCTTTTTGCTATTGTGAACAGTGTTACAATGAACATGGGTGTGCATATATCTATTCGTGTGACAGCTCTTATTTCTCTAGGATATATTCCAAGGAGCAGGATAGCTGGATCATATGGTACTTCTATTTCTAGCTTTTTAAGGAAGTGCCAAATCGATTTCCAAAGTGACTGTACCATTTTACACTCCCACCAACTGTGTCTAAGTGTTCCAGTCTCTCTACAACCTCTCCAGCATTTATTATTTTGTGTCTTTTGGATTAATGCTAGCCTTGTTGGGGTGACATGATATCTCATTGTAGTTTTCATCTGCATTTCTCTAATGGCTAATGACCGTGAGCATTTCTTTAAGTGTCTGTTAGCCTCCTGAATATCTTCTTTGGCAAAGTGCCTTCAAACTGCAACCTTTAGGTTAATAGTTGAGTGAAACTTTTTAAGTCAAATGCAATAAAAGAATAGGATAAACAATAGCTAATACTGATTGTCCACTGAGTAAGTGCCAGGCAGTACACTTAACACTTATCATATTAAATAATTCCCCCTTCACAATCTTTCTGTGAGACGTTATTATTCCCATTTTGCTGATGGGGAAACTGAGACAAATTCTTTACTTGCTTAGGTCACATAGCTGTTAACTGGAGATCTTGGATTCGAACTGAGTCAATCTGACTCTGAAGTCTGAACTTTTGTCTCCAAAGTGATACAGGCAGAAAGGAGAGACAACGGATACTTATACAGTGAAATCCTGTGAGAGCTGGAACTTGACAGGACTGCCTTGTTTTCCTGGGTCTCACAAGTTTTCTGCCTTTTCTTGGGTGCAGTCTTACCACTTTTCTATTGCTCTCTATTAGTGGAGATAATCTGTGTTTTCCTTCTCTGACAGGTTTTCACGTTATACAGGTTCTGGCTTGAAGGTTTTACTGTAAAACAAAACCTTGAAGAGAAGAGAAGCATACACATAAAGAAACCCTACAGTTCACAGAGCTAAAGGGTGTTGGTGCCTTATTCTTATAATCTCCTTTGACAGCCCCGGATTTTGTGTGTGCACATGAATGCATTCATAGATAGGGATGCAGGTTTATTTATGCAGGTGCAGCTACTGTATTAAGATATTTAGCACTCTGCATTATAAAATGTATGTCTTTGTTTGTCTGCCTTACTATACCGGAAGCTCCTTGAGGACAGGGAAAAGTTTTTTGATTTTTGCTCTGTATGTTTGATCTATGTGTTCCCAATCAGTGGCAGAATGTCTGATACATTGTTACCCCGTTGCCTTTGAGTTGATTCTGACCCATAGTGACCCTAGAGGACAGAGTAGAACTGCCCCATAGGGTTTCCAAGGAGCGGCTGGTGGATTTGAACATTGCAGGTGCTCAAAAAATCTTAGTTTGCTTTTCTCTCATACCTTCTTCTTGTCCTTATAACACGCCATTCATATCTTTATATTCCAACCAAACTTCTATCAAAATTGTTTTCTTTTCACATATAAGCTTCTGTGACCCTATGCTCAACCTTCTTCCTGGTTAACAGAGATGACCCTCTGCTCCTATCCAGGCCCAGAATTCCACTTGGGCACTAAGCCCATTTCCTTCAACTACTCAAGGACATCGTTACATTAATTCTCCTGCCATCTCCTACGTTATCCTTTGTTCCATCTTTATCAGATCATTCCCATAACGTGTTATAATTTCTCCAATCCTTAAAAAAGAAAAAACTTCCTGAACCCTCTTTACCCTCCAAATACTGCTTTGTTTCTACAATAAATATCCTCAAAATAGTTTTTATATACTCACTGTCCCAACTGATATCTCTTGATTCCACTTTAGGTAAATCTTCACCACCACTGTTATTGGTTGCTGTCGAGTCAACTCTGACTCGCTATTCTTCAACAACTATCCTCCCTTCCACTACCCCACAATGATGTACATGTTATTTAATCCAGTGGCCTGTTCTTAGTCCTTGTTTTACTGGATCTACTAGCTAATATTTGGCATAGTTGATCACATGTTTCTCCTTAAAACATTTCCTTCACTTTGCTTCAAGGGCATCACACGCTCCTGGTTTTTAACAAGTATCACTGGCTTCTCCTTCCCAGTCACCTCTGCTGGTTCTCCATCATCTCACCAGACTCCCAATATTAGAGTGTTTCATGGACAATCTTTAGATTTCTTCTTCATGTACATGACTCCTTTAGTGATCTCATCAAGTCTCATGGCTTAAAATACCAAGTCGAAAGCAGGCAACACTCAAGCTAACAGCTCTAGCCTAGATCTCTCCCCTGAATTGTAGACACACACACACACACACACGTGCACACACACACACACACATATATATATACCCAATATCTCCAGTTGGGTATCTAATATATACCTTGATATTCCCAGTCAAACTTGATATGCCCTTAGTTTTCCCTATCTGATTTTATGATAACTGGTACTTATAATTTGCTCAGGCCAAAATCCTTAAAGTCACTGTTTGTTTCTCTCCTTTTCTACAGTCTACATCCGACAGCTGGGCATCTTTTGGCTCTGTCATCAAATTAAAATCTGAACAGAATTACTGTGCACCACCTCCACTGCTACCACCCTGGTCTAAGCTCCCACCACCTCTTGTCTGGATTACTGTTAACAGCCTCCTAACTGCTCTTCCTGCTGTCATTCTTGTCCCCTGCAATCAATTTTCAACCCAGCAGCCACAGAAACTTGAATAAAATAAATCATATCACATTACTCTTCTGCTCAAAACATTCCAATAGTTTTCTATCACAGTCAGAGAAAAACGTAAGGTCTTCCAGGGCCTAACAATGGCCATCCCTCCTCATTCTGTTATTTCTCTGACATCATCTTTTACACTTTTCCATTCTGCTCCAGCCCCTCCAGTTTCTTGCTTTCTGTCAGTCTCCTACCTCAGAGACTCTAACTTGCCATTCCATTTTCTCCCACACCTATTTTATTTTATTTGAATATTTTATTGTGTTTTAGGTGAAAGTTTACGCAGTAAATTAGATTCCCATTCAACAATTCATACACAAATCATTCCGTGACACTGGTCACAGTCCCTGCAATGTGTCAGCACTCTCACCGTTTCCATCTCTCCTGCCCCATTTTCATCCATCCAGTTTCCCCGCACCTCCTTGCCTTCTCATCTTTGCTTTGGTGTAAATGTTGACAGATTGGTCTTGTATAGTTGATTGTTTAAAGGAGTACATTCCTCATGAGTGTTATTGTTTATTATATAGGCCAATCTATTATTTGGCTGAGAGGTGACCTCTAGGAATGGCTTCAATTCTAGGTTAAAAACGTACCTTATGGAGATAGTCTCAGGGATTCCTCTAGTCTCTATCAGTCCAATAAATCCAGTCTTTTTTTTATAAATTTGAGTTTTGTTCTACATTTTTCTCCCATTCTAACCAGGACTTTCTATTATGTCCTTGGTCAGAATGGTCAGCAGTGATAGCTGGGCACCATATATTTCTTCTGGTCTCAGGCTAGAAGATCCTGTGGTTAGAGTGGACCATTAGTCCTATGGACTAATTTCTTCCTTGAGTTTTTGTTTTCCTTTATTCTCCTTTGCTCCAGATGGGAAGATACCAGTAGTTGTATCTTAGATGGCTACTTGCAAGCTTTTAAGACCCCAGACACTACTCACCAAACCAGGATGTAGAACATTATCTTTATGAACTAAGTTATGCCAATTGACTTAATTGTCCCACAAGACTATGGTCCTGAGCCTTCAAGCTCAGCGAGTCAATCCAATGAAGTGTTTGGGTATGTCTAGAAAATATCCGTAACAGTGCTCCCTATGTGCTTTATTATATATATGAATATATATGCAGCACATACAAACATGTACATACATGTGCCCACAAATATACCTATATATGCACAAGTGTGTACTCCCACAGGCCTTCCCACACCCATATAGCCTGCATAGCTACCTATGTAAATATTCACATATTTTTTGCTCGTTATTACTATTGTTGCAAAACTGCACGTTATAGCATTTACCTTAGATGTCCTTTATTCTTGCTTACCTCTCAGTGTCTTCATATGCCTTGGCCAAGTTGTGCTGACTCCCTCCATAGATTGTGTATTGCCTTTCCCATCACCAGAATTAACTAGTGTCTACTATCTAGTAAGCCATTCCTCCTTCCCCTCACATCTCTGGTAACCATCAAAGAATGTTGTCTTCTGTGTATATACCTATTCTTGACTTTTTATAAAAGTGGTATTATGCAATATTTGTCCTTTTGTGTTTGACTTATATCACACACCACAATGTCCTCCAGATTCATTCATGTTATAAGATGTTTCACGGACTCATCATTATTCTTTATCGTTGTGGAGTATTCCATTGTATGTATGTGCCACAATTTGTTTATCCATTCATCCATTGACAGGCACTTAGGTTGTTTCCATCTTTTTTGCTATTGTGAATAATGCTGCAATGAACATGAGTGTGAATATGTCTGTTTGTGTCACTGTTCTTACACCCCTCGGATGTATACCTAGAAGTGGGATTGCTGGATAATAAGGTATTTCTATTTCTAGCTTTTTGAAGAACATCATACTGTTTTCTATAGTGGTTGTACCATTTTACAATCCCACAAGCAATGTATAAGAGTTCTAATCTGCCCACAACTTCACCAGCATTTGTTGTTTTCTTTTTTTTTAATCAGTGCCATTTTTGCAGAGGTGAGATGGTATCTTGTAGCTTTGATTTGCATCTCTCTAATGGCTAATGATCGCTGATAAGCATCTTTTCATGTATTTGTTAACCACTTGAATGTCCTGTTTTGTGAAGTGACTGTTTATGTCCTTTGCCCACTTTTTAATTGGATTGTTTGTCTTTTTGTTGTTGAGTTGTTGAAGTTTTCTATACATTTTAAAGATTAAACTGTTATCAGACATGTCATTACCAAAAAATTTTTTGCAGTCTGCAGGTTCTCTTTTTACTTTTTTGGTAAAGTCTTTTGATGACCATAATTATTTAATTTTTAGGAGGTCCCAGTTATCTAGTTTATCTTCTGCTGTTCATTTGCACCTATTTTAAATCTTTGCTCCAATGTCACCTAATCAAAAATGATTTCCCTGATCATTCTATTTACAAATTTTGCCTTCCCAGCTTCCCTGATAAAAAGTTCTCCCTAGTACTTACTAACTTCAAACATACTGCATGGATTACTTATACATTTTGTTTATTATCGCTTCCCATTAAAATAAAAGTTCCACAGTAACAGGTATTTTTGCCCATTTTGGTCATGGCTAAATCCCCAATACCTAGACAATTCTGCCTCACACACAACTGGTGCTTAATTATAACATTAAAAATGAAAGGATATAAATGTCTAATTTATGTAAACAATAAAATACAAATAAATATATTATTTAAACGAATAAAATATGTATATTTTATTTATTTGTACATAAGTGTAGGAAATAAAATAAGTAGGCATCAGTCTTAAATGAAAGAATAAATGTTTGGTGATATCAGGGAGAGGAATCAGGAGTCTAGAATTACAACCCTACCATTTCCTGCATTTCTAATATTATTTAAGCTAGTTTTCTATGTAATATTTGGAAATGATTATTAAGAATATGACACTTACTGTAGACTGCATTTGTTTTTTCACGTGTTATAAACTTGGTAATATACAGCCATCACAAGTCCTGTTGCCGATCTTCCCAGCCAGTAAGAATGTTGCAAGGTGAATTAATTAGTAAGAACAGAAACAATGCCGTTTGAAGAGATTTGCTGGCCACAGTCCAGTAGCAGGTCTCACAGTACAGTGTAGAGTACATACTGCATATGTAGACACCATCCAATTTAGGTTTACACATGAAATCACAGGCATGGCTTTGCACTCTTTTCTGCATATCACTTTCAAGGATAATAACACACTAACAGAATTTTAGAGGTAATTGGAATGTTGTATTTAGCTAGAGATTTCATTGCAAGCTCATTACAGTTTGCAAACAATATTTACAATTTCTCATGTTTCTTTTTGTAAAATGCTTAACTACTTGCCTGCTGTAATATAAAACAGATAATTAAAATGTGTGTGCACCTGGGTTATTTAAATGACAAATTTTTATTCATGTTTTCAGTAATAGTCACTGGAAAGGCAAACAGAAGTTAAGTAGTTAATGAAAAAATAATGACTATTGGCCATTTGCTTTAGCAAACCTCTCAAGTTCTCACTATCAAAATAAAATAATTGAAAATAATCTCAATATAATATAAAGATTTCAGTCCATTAACTTTTTTTTCCCTTTACTTTGTTTGTAAAACATCTGCCACTCATTTACCATGACATTTCCATTATTATTTCTTAAAATAAGCAAGATCCAATTCAGGGATCTCAATACTGGAAGGTACAATTAACAATTATAAGATATATCATGAAAAACCATGCCGTAATAAACAAAGACTTTATTATCTCCACTTGGACAATGTTAATTCCCTTTCCTACCCCTTTTAATCAGCTGTTGATTTAGAGTCTGGCAAATAAGATAAATTAAAGGTCTTATACTGAGATTTTAAAGAGAAGACATAAAATATTCACAAATCTAACTCCTGAAGCTAAGCACCATCTGAATTTATATATATATATATATATATATATATATATATATATATATATCTTGAAGATCTCTTTCTCATACTGTAATTGGAACCTCTATGATTTGGAGCTTAAAATGGTCAAGGGGTAAAGACATACAGTAATAAAGATTTTTAATAGAGTAATATATAAGAAGTATCAAATAAGTGTTATGTCTATGCAATATGAGAAACAATTGCAACTGAAAGTCCTTTTGAAAATATTCTCTACACCCCTACAGGAAAAAAAATTCAGTATGTATTTTTCTCATCTCATCTACAGCTGCATTGTTCCAGAGCCAGAAATTGGCTTAAATATTGTTATAATAAAAATAAGAGTTAATATTTATTGAACACATATTATTTTCCCAGAACTGTGGAAAGCAATTTGTGCACGTTATCCCATTTAATCTTCACAATGTCCCAATAAGGTGGCACTCTTACTATTCCTATGTAATAATTTTTTAAAATGCTGTCGTTGTTAGGTGCCATCGAGTCGGTTCTGACTCATAGTTACCCTATGTACAACAGAACGAAACATTGCCTGGTCTTGTGCCATCCTCACAACTGTTGTTATGTTTGAGTCCGTTATTGCAGCCACTGTGTCAATCCATCTCATTGAGGATCTTCCTCTTTTTCACTGATCCTCTATTTTACCAAGAATGATGTCCTTCTCCAGGGACTTGTCCCTCCTGACAACATGTCCAAAGCACATGAGACAAAGTCTCGCCATCCTTGCTTCTAAGGAGCATTTTGGTTGTACTTCTTCCAAGACAGATTTGTTCCTTCTTCTGGAATTCCATAGTTTATTTAACATTCTTTGCCAACACCATAGTTCAAATGCATCAATTCTTCTTCAGTCTTCCTTATTCATTGTTATTTTAGTTTTTAAATGAGTGGTTACATAATCTGCTGAATTTATAATACAAGGACATGGCAGAGCTGATCTCAGATTTAGATTTTTTTTGGGACTAAAACCCTTGATCTTAAACACCATTCTTTAATGCTACTGTACCACACAAACTGAAATACTACACCGACATGTCCACCTTTTTTACCATAAATACTGTATGGGATATTTTACAGAGTTATTAGAAAGTGTATCACCTTGGATTTTGTGCAATTAGGCTAATAAAATGGCTAATAAAGACTTTCAGTTAAAAATATAAAATTTAAACATTTATAGACAGGGAGATTGAGTATTTCCTGTAATAACTAAGAAAATATATATCAAACAAAAAACTGGAAAAAAAAAAAAAGACCAGTAGTGGATATAAATAGGAGTAGCAGTGGATAAACAAGGGAAGAGAGGAAAAAGATACAAAGGTCCAGATCTAATGACTCAATTAATTTCTTATAAAGAGGAATTGAAGTTTATAGAAAGTCTTCATGCTTAATTTAACCGCAGACAACACTTGGTGATTCTTATGCTATGATATAGATTTAGTTTCATTTTATACTTTTTTTTACATTCTCAAGGTCTAAGGTAACAAACCATGTAAACATTTTTTATTTTTAATCAGCATTTTAACCCAAGAGACCCAACTGTGTGTTGGAGATACAATTCTAAAATTTAGAGGGAAACAAGTAGTGAAGCAATTCCCCTTAATAAGGCTTATTCCTATGTCCCAATTGCGTTAAGTTTGACACCTCCGACTGAGAGGGAAATAATGAGTACTAACAAGGCAGCTCAGATTTTCAAGGAGGTTCTTTTATTTTTTTTCTTCCTATTTTAATAAATTTAAAATGTAAAAAAAAAAAAAAGATTGGTCATAACTTATAATTTGTTTGGCTCTACCTGAAAATATCTCCACTCCATCCTTATATATTATTCTTCAAAATATTTTAATAAATATTTCTATATACGAAAGAGAAAATAATAACTGAGGTAGAAAGATTATAAGAAAACATATTGGTCCCTAATGTATAAAATTGCAAATGACACCATACAATTTTTTACTAGGAAAAGTAAAACAAACCAACCCCTCCCCACAATCACTACCATCAAACACTGAACAGTTAAAACCAAACAGACAGAAAACCACTATGAAGTAAACTGAAAATGAGAACTTGAATCCAATTAAAAGAGAAGAAATACGCACCAAGATTTTTCAAACTGTATAAAATTCATGGCTTACTTTAATTTCTTTATTGTCTACTATTGATTTTTCAGTTTCAGTTTTGAAGACTGCTGTAGCCTTCCTATCATCAGCTAGGTATGGTGGAGAGGAAAACATTTTTTTTTCCTTTTTTAATTGTGCTTTAGGTGAAAGTTTACAGCTCAAGTTAATTTCTCATACAAAAATTTATACACATATTGTTATGTGACATTAGTTACAATCCCCACAATATGACAGCACACTCTCCCTTTCCACCCTGGATCTCTTGTGTTCATTCAACCAGTTCCTGCCCCTTCCTGCCTTCTCATCTTGCTTCCAGACAGGAGCTATCCATTTGGTCTCGTATATCTGACTGAACTAAGAAGCACACCCCTCACGAGTATTATTTTTTGGAAAACAAATATTTTTGAGTGCCTACTATATGACATCTGTTAGGCAATTTAAGTATACTATGTCCTTCCCATAATCATTATACCAGATAAACATTTCCCTATTTTGCAGATGAGGAAACTAATCCTGAGAGAAGAGGTTAGGAAAACCTATCGAACAGCTGACTGCAGTTAGGCTCCACACACATGCATCAGAAGAGCTGTTATTTTGCTTTCAATTGTAATAGCATGTTTTTTGTATAAACAAAAGAATACGCTTCATCTGCTCTGCAATCCAAGGTAATACTAGTTCTGAACTTCTAAAACATTAAAATGAATGAGATCTTTTGCATAACTACTTCACCCCAACCCTTTGTAACATATTGTTATTTCAGAAAAAGAGGAGAACAATAGGGAGAAATGAGAGATTTTTACAGAGTCGAAGACACCCAAAGAGGACGTGAAATTTTTCCCTAGAGTAAATTATCTAAAGCTTTTAAATCACTGCACACCAAATTAGCTCAAAGCAAATACAAATGACAACAGCAATACCCGTCCATCTGTAGCTTCTTGTTTTCTATCTATGGCAATTTGTCACTGGCTAGCAAAAACTAATACGAGTGTGTGTATGTGGTTTTTTCCATTTACATGATTAGATCCTTAACAGTACTGTGATTGAAGAGCATCCCTTTAAAGATCTCCACCCATTGCTTATTAAACACACATTTCCATGTGTGCAAAAGTATCAGCTGCACAGGGACTGACAAGATAAGTGATGGCTACACAGCAAAGAAAAATGACTATACCTCCGTTCATTGTTTGTTTCCAGTTTATTGGTGGGGCAGAAATGTGTGGGCCCTTATGGAAAGTAGTGCTTTTGTGAGGTTTAGATTAACCTGTATAGTCTCACTTCTGCCATCATCATTACACAAGGCAGTTAAGTAAACGGATGTAACAGGGCTTGGTTTTGTCTACAGCAATTTACTGCCATGGAAAATCAGCTAGCTACCTCATTTATCTCACTTTCTAAGAGTGATTGAAGTGACATCCACATTGTGCAACAACAGTAAACTAAGTTGCCATAGTCATTCATACATTCAAAAAATATTTATTGTGCATCTTATATTTCATTGGCTCTGTATTAGGCACTAGGTTTATAAAGATAAATGAAGTATGCCCTCCAACTCCTTGCAATGTATTAAACATGCATAATTTAAAATTATTTTCCTTATCAAAGTTATTCACAAAAGCAATACACAATAAAAAAACAAATAAATAAAACTTCCTATATTAACTACTTATAGAGACTATAGGGTCGCTACAAGTCGGAATCGACTTGACAGCAATGGGTTTGATTTGTTTTGGGATATTAACTATGCTCTGAATTCATAGTAACATTATATATATATATATATATATATATACACACACACACACGCACACACATACACACACACACACACACATATATGACATATAACAGGAAGACAATATGTCCAATCTGGTACTGAGAAGTTGTGTTTGTATGTGTGTGTATGTGTGCGTGTGTGTGTGCCAGTGTGTGTATCTATAGATGCTCAACATTCTAAGGGGTCAAGATACAGAAATGTAACACGAGGCTGCCCAAAGGCTTTTACTCTCTTGTGATCCTAAAACCTTTGTAGTTTAGGACAAATTGCTTTGAGAAAGTCAAGGTAAAATACGAGATAAGTAAAAGTATGATTTTGCGTGAAGGGAAACTAAAACCATCCCAGATGAATGGCAACTGTCATTTAAAAGGCTTTCCAAAGGGTTTTATTGTCAGTGAACTGTGATGACTGATCCAAATGAAGCTGATTAGGATCCAAGAGATGCTTTACGTGAGACTAAATGATACATTTTCATTTATTCAAGCTAGCAATCTGCACTATTAATAGTTGTTAATACTCTGCTTTAACTGCATCTGGAAGACAGAGAAGCAGCTTATGGGGAAAGAAGTCTCCTACACTTAGGATAAGCTTTCTTTCATGTTCTACAGCCTAACGTCTGCTCTTCTATTCATTTTAAATTAAAAAAAAATTATGCACGATGACATTTTAATGACATTTTTTAAATCACAATTTTTTTCCTAAACAGTGAATAGCATTGACATCATGGACTGTCTCCCCTCCACAATCTCTCTTATATATTTGGGCCACTTGCTGTACAGTTAATTTTGCAATTTTCCAGTCAGATAATCTAATCATCACCATGGATATAGCTGAAACAGTACTAATACTGCATCAAAAATACAGTATTGAAATGCATTAGAAGTTTTTTAATGAGTTTACTGAAGTAGAAATATTGTACAATACTTGTCAAATTTGTTAACCCTTGTTTATTAAGGTATGTATTTCTCAAATGTGTTTTCCATATAAAGGACATTGCTAAGCCTAGATATGAAGATAAACTTTCAATGACATTTAGGAGGTTTTTAACAACAGGTACAGTGACCAAAGAGGATGCCACATGTTTTGCAAAACACTTTATAGGGACTTCTGGTATTGACTAAAAGACTCAGTGGGAAATACTGAAGGTCAAGTCCTATTTTAATAGTTATTTAACATCCCCTAGGAATTGTGCAATGTTCTTTATTTTTGACAGCAACCTCTGTGGGAATACTATTACCATTTATTATTGAGGGAATTAAGGCATAGAAAAGTCAAGTTCCTTTCTGAGATGACAGAGCTAGCTGCCCTCTCCTCTGTTGGGCATACTTATTTGGTGTAGCTGATTTCTTCTTGTCATTCAGATCCCAGGACCAATGTTACCTCCTTGAAGAGGCCTTCCCAGACCACTTTATTCAATGGTGGTTGTACACTCCCTGCCCAAGTCAATGGCTATTTTGTTACTGTATTTTATTCTCTTGATAATAGTTGTAATAATTTGAATTTGCATCTTTTATTTATTCATTAGTGTACAGTCTTTTTCCCTCCTCTACCTCATCACTAGAAGGTAAGCGTGTGAGAGGAGATAAATTCAATGTATTCTTTGTTGTTTCCTCAGCTTTTTCAAAAGTGATTGGGACTTAGTAGTTGCTAAATTAGTGTCTATTGAATAAGTATATGAATAGATGAATGGAAAAATGAATGAATGAATGAAGGTACTACAGCCAGGGTTCAGGTCAAGGTCTTTTCACACAATTACAGTGTTCCTTTTACTAAATCATGGTGCCTGTAAACTCCCTAAGTCTGAGGATTCTGATTAGTAGCTGTCTTTATTTATTGCCATGTACATAGGGAAAATTTCCCTAGTACAATGTGATATCAATCAAATTTATTAGCAACACCCTCATCTGTTTTTTCTATCTCTCAGTTTACTTTCTCCTTTAAGTCAGCCAGTGATTTCCGATAAATTCAATCACACTTGAAGGTTGGGAGAGGTTTAACATATTAGCATTTCCTGAAATATTTGTATTTTAACAGAGGAACTTTAAAAGAATATACCTAAAAAAACAGAGAATTTAGTTATAACTAAGGAGAGATTTGAGGGAACTCAGGGAAGTTCATGTACATGGGTGAAATAATTGTATATCTCTAGGGTAAAGTCCCAATATCTCTGAAGAAAATTAAAGTCACTGCTGCTGTTAAGTGTTGTCCAGTTGGTTCTGTACATAATGACCCTACGTACAACTGAATGAAACACTGCTCGGTCCTGTACCATCTTCACAATCATTACCATGCTTGAGCACATTGTTGCAGCCATTTTGTCAATCCATTTCATTGAAGCTCTTCCTCTCTTTCACTGACCTTCTACTTTACCAAGCTGATGTCCTTCTCCAGGGACTGGTCCCGTCTGATAACGTCCAAAGTATGTAAAACGAAGTCTCGCCATCCTCATTTCTAAGGGGCATTCTGGCTGTACTTCCAAGACAGATTTGTTCCTTCTTTTGGCAGTCCATGGTATATTCAATATTCTCTGCCAACACCATAATTCACAGGCATCAATTCTTCTTATGTCTTCCTTATTCATTGTCCAGTTTTCGCATGCATATGATGCAGTTGAAAACACCATGGCTTGGGTCAGGTACATCTTAGTCCTCAGAGTGACACCTTTGCTTTTTAACACTTTAAAGAGGTCTTTTGCAGCAGATTTGCCCAGTGCAATGAGTTGTTTGATTTCTTGACTGCTGCTTCCATGGGCATTGATTGTGGATCCAAGTAAAATGAAACCCTCGACAATTTCAATCTTTTCTCCATTTACAATGACATTGCTTGTTGGTCCAGTTGTGAGGATTTTTGTTTTCTTTATATTGAGGTTTAATCCATACTGAAGGCCGTAGTCTTTAATCTTCATCAATAAGTTCTTCAAATCCTTTTCACTTTCAGCAGGCAAAGTTGTGTCTTCTGAATATCACAGGTTGTTAATGAGTCTTCCTTCATTCCTGATGGCGTATTCTTCTTCATATAGCCCAGCTTTTAGAATTATTTGCTCTGCATAAAGATTGAATAAGTATGATGAGAGGATGTAACTTTGACGCACACCTTCCCTGATTTTGAACCACTCAGTAGCTCCTTGTTCTGTTTGAACAACTGCCTCTTTGTTTATGCACAGCTTCCACAATTAAGTGTTCTGGAATTTCCATTCTTCTCTATGTCACATATTTTTTATGATCCACACAGTTGAATGCCTTTGCATAGTCAACAAAACACAGGTAAACATCTTTCTGGTATTTTCTACTTTCAGCCAAGATTCATCTGACATCAGCACGATTTCCTTCATTCCACCTCCTCTTCTGAATCCTGCTTGAATTTCTGGCAATTCCCTGTGAATGAACTGCTACAATCTTTTTTGAATTATCTTCTGCAAAATTTTACTTGTGTGTGATATTAATGATATTGTTAGATAATTTTCACATTCTGTTGAACTGCCTTTCTTTGGAATGGGCACAAATATGGATCTCTTACAGTTGGTTGGCCAGGTAGCTGTCTTCCAAATTTATGGCATAAATGAGTGAGCACTTGTAGTGCTGCATCCATTTGTTGAAACATCTCAGTTGGTATTCCGTCAATTCCTGGAGCCTTGTTTTTAGGCAATGCCTTCAGTGCAGCTTAGACTTCTTCCTATGATACCATTGGTGTCTTGATCATCTGCTACCTCCTGAAATAGTTGAACATTGACAAATTCTTTTTGGTACTGTGATTCTGTATATTCCTTTCATCTTCTTTTGGTGCTTCCTTCTTTGTTCAATATTTTGCCCATCAAATCCTTCAATATTGCAACTCAAGGCTTGATTTTTTCTTCAGTTCTTTCAGCTTGAGGAATGCTGAGCAAGTCTCTATAGTCCCAATATTGCTAAAGAATGTGAAAGTCACTACCTAGCAATAATATAGTTTAAAATGGAAATGAAAAATACAACATTATTACCTTATTTTTGTAACATTGTGCCTATGTCTTAATTCCCTAAACTCACATTATACCTCATTGACATCAGGGAACATGTTATACCCACAAAGCATCACACTGGACACTTGGTGAGAGCTGCCTGCTGCTGCCTGCTACCTGGGTTGTAGAGTTTGCTGCTTATTACTTTCATGAGGGATGGGCACAGCTATTTCTGCAGGTATCTGACACTGAGACCCCATTCCTGTGTCTAGGAGGGAACGCTGCTCTTTTAAGTCCAAAGTATTAGTCCTACTTCTTCTCTCATGTCCTTCCCAATGGTCAAACACTTTGAATGTGTTATTATTGCCTTGAGATTTCAAATTCAAGTGGCATTCACTCTCTCAGCACCATGGTCTCTCCTAAGCTCACTCTAAAACCTCCTTCACAATTCTTTAACTCTACTGAGACCTTCAAGTCATTGACATTACGAATTTTTCACTATCAGTCAATATTACCCCCTCATGTCCTTAATTTGGATTTCAATCCACAATAAATTCCTTGTTAACACTCTTAATTCCTCAATCCCAGTTATCTCTTGTAGTACTCATCTGCGAAACACAGTAGTTCAGTACAATGCAAGTTTTTGCCTACTTACTTGCTGTCTGGTCTGAATTTAATTAAATTCATGACCACAAAATTTGCATGAGAACTCAACAATATTTGCAACCCCAATTTACTTCCTTAGTATGCTGGCTTTCCTATGCTCAGCAATTCATACGTTTTCTCTCCTCAAACATTCTATGTATTTTCCCATCCTTTCCATTCCCCTGCTTTCACTCTCTTAGTGGAAAACCTTATTTTATATGCTCAGGCAGGAAGACCTTCCTCTTTTAACCTCCAAATCTATCAATTCGGTACACACGTTCTCTTCCTTCTTAAAATTTTCACCTCTTTATAAATAGCATTAGTATCTCCTATTTAAAAAAAAAAAAAGAAAGAAAAAACTGTCTTGACTCCAGTCCCCCTCCATCTGCCCTCCATCCCTTTATTTAGCTTCATAGTAAACCAACTTGCTGAGTTTTCTATACGTGCATTCTCTCCTCAGCCCTCTCCATTTAGGTTTCTACTTCCCCTACTTTAGTAGAGACTCTGCTTCTGAAGGTTACCAATGGCCTCTGTGTAGACATCGATGGCCTGCCTTCACTCCCGTTCAAGAAAGGACTTGTTGTGAAGCTATCAGGAGGTGTGACAGACGAACTGCCTCTGGCTGGCAGCTTCTTCATGGTTGGCATCAGATGCACAGACCCGCACTGCTCAAGCAGCATGCATTTGATGACTGAGCAAGGTGGGAGTAGAATGTCCTAGCCAATTCACCTCAACATAGGAATATTCGGAGAGGCGATTTTAGCTCCAGAACATCCCCACCAGGTTGGCTAAGGCTTTGTTACGTGTTCATCACAGTTTTATTCCTTCCTATGCCCAATTCTTCTTCCTTCCTCCTTCCTTTCAAAGGTGTTATTCCCTAATAAACATCTTACACCCCAGACTCAACCTCACAATCTGCTTCCATAGAATCTAACCTGTGACAGTCAGTACCAGGAGTGGTTCAATAAATCAGACCATATGATGGGGTTTGGTCTTTGGAGGTGGATCACACACCACCTGGCTGGCAATAAGGACCCATCAGTAGTGAGGCAGAACACAGAAAGCCCCTGGAACAATGTGGCCACCTGATTGTTAAAACATTCATGTTAGCAATTTGGCAGAGTGTGAAGATATACTTATAGAAGAGTGTACACTAGCAGCGGATGTTGAAAGCATTTGTAATGTATGGAGTAAATAATAGATATAAGAATAAAAGGACTAAATGACTAAATTAAACACCATTAATCATCTATAGCCTTGCTGCTCAATCAGTAACTACTAATATCTGTGGCTGTTGAACACTTGAAAAGTGGGTAGTTCATACTGACTGGTGAGATGCACTGAATGTATAAAGCCACACCAGATTTAAAAGATTTAGTACAGAAAAAATGCAAAATAACTCATTAGTTTGTTATACCAATTATGTGTAAAATGATAGTATTTTAGGTATGTTGCCTTAAATACAATTTGTAATTATAATAAATTTCACCTGTTTAGTTTTACTTTTTAAACTGTAACTCCTAGAAATACCTAAAAACACATACGTGGCTCACATTATATTTCTATTGCCCAACACTGCTCTACAGAAAGAAGTAATTGAAATTAACAGGCAGTTGAAAGCTAGATGTGGAAACCAGAAGGTTTCTTTCATTTTATACAAAGAAGCTTGCCTCTCCTCTAGTGATAGGCTGGAGAAAAATGAGGACCCAGTTCAGGATTTAATAGTTAGATTTGACATACATGAAAGAAGTTTAAATATACATTAAGGCCAAGTTCAAGATGGAGACATTTGGGTAGATTCCACTAAATATGTTAACTCTCTAGACTCTCTGAGTTTTCTGAGCCTGTAGAGATGGCCCGCCCCTTCCTATTAAGAGCTAGTATCTGCTGCCAAACTTGCTCAAAAATAGCACAAAGTCATCTCCTCTCCAAGGCAATATGCACCTGCCTCTGGACCTAAATTCACCTCCCCACCAGACACTAGGCCTAAAACTATGATAAAGTCACAGCACAACCCTGATGTGGACATGCTGGACCTGACAAGGGAAGAAATGGTCTATACCCCAAAGGAGCTACCAGACCCACAACATGTAGTAACTTGGCTAAGTGAGTACATGTAGGACTGAATTCTGAGAGTGTTTTGTCAAGAGGGCTGGAATATAAAATTAGACAGGGGAAAATTTATTGACTTGGGAGTGTGGTCCCAAGTTACAGGATTTGTCATACTAGCAAGGATTCTCCCCATGAGATGTTGTGAACTCTCTACTAGGATGACTCCTAGAAACATCGAAAGGTGATGGCTCACTCTGAGCAAAGTTGAAATGCCAGAATTACCACGAAAGGCTCTGGAGGAATGAGGTAGAAGGCTCGGGGAAGGCTGGAATGGATATTCTATGTACAACCAGAAGGACCAGTAGATGATTATGCTCCATGTAAAGACCAGAAGGCTTATCATTCACCAAAGCCATAAAGAATATGCTCAAGGAAGGGGCACTAGCTTCAGTAAAAATTCAATGATGGCTCTCTTCTGTAGACCAGAACTAGGAGGAGGAAAGGCTGATACAGATCTTGGCCCACTGATACCAGCATGATGATAGGACCTCAGAACAACAGAGGCTAAGTGACAGTGCTTAACTTCCAGGAGCCAGGGGGCTGCCATTTTTGTAATGAACAGCAATATCAGAGTGTCAGACAAGGAAGCT
Organism: Dugong dugon; assembly: GCA_030035585.1. Classification (NCBI taxonomy): domain Eukaryota; kingdom Metazoa; phylum Chordata; class Mammalia; order Sirenia; family Dugongidae; genus Dugong; species Dugong dugon. The sequence goes on from CM057462.1 coordinate 101,580,084, forward strand.
GACCCACAGAAAGTTATGGAGATGTTAATAGAATACAGCATCCCTAGGGGCAAAATAAACAGCTTAGCTACATGAATTGCTACTCAACTTGTATCTGCAAAAGAAGTCAAGTTTAGATAACCAGTAGGATGAAGTCAATCACACTGATAAAAATTGATAATTCTTTGCCCAGTTTCCAGACTTGAGCCAGTTTTCAGAAGCAAAACGCATTAATCGAAGATGTGCCAGGTCACCAGGAGGAAGGACTCTGCAATTATAGGGTAAGTGTATCAGTACCAACACCGTCTAGTTGACTCTGGCTCATGGCAGCCCCATGTGTTTCAGAGCCAAAGTGTGTTCCATAGAGTTTTCATGGCTGTGACTTTTTAGAAGCATATTGCCAGTACTTTCTTCCAGTACTGGGCTTGAACAGCCAGTCTTTCAGTTAGTAGTGAAGTGCTTATCTTTTTGTACCACACAGGGACTCTTATGGCAAGTATACATGGTAATGATTCCCCTACTTCTTCCCCAAAGGGACTATCGCCATTTACTTGGGGAAAAGAAATACCCTGATATTTTGAGGACTGCTTGACACAGGGTCTGAGGCGACATTGATATCCAGAGACCTGAAGCGTCATCATGGTCTCCCTGTTACAAAGACTGCAAATAGGGGTGAGGTAATAAATGGATAGCTGGAGTCCTGGTCACTACCTATGTTACAGTGTGTTCACTGGTGGTTATTTCTCTTACTTTTGAGACATACTTGGACATCAGCACAAGGATTTATTGGGTAATAGCCATGACACTGAGTGAGGCCTCTGAACCTCCCTCTAAGGTAAAACCAAAATCCAAACCCACCGCTGTCAAGTCAATTCTGACCTATAGCGACCCTGGAAGACAGAGTAGAGCTGCCCCGTAGGGGTTTCCAAGATTGTAAATCCTTTACGGAAGCAGACTGCCACATCTTTCAAAAACATTATTGAATCTTGGGAGTGGGGTTAGGAGCTAGAGATTAGTACCACCCTTATGCATCTAAAGGATGAAAGTGTATTTGTTCTCATAGTATCACTACGTAATTTACAAGTCTGGACTCTAGGAAAAAAAAAGATGAACCATGGAAGATAACTGCAAGCTCAACTCAGAAATAGTCCCTTTGCAGCTGCCATGCCAGATGTGGTATATTTGCTAGAATAGATTAATGTAGCCTCAGGAATTTGGTATGAAGCCATTGTCCTGGCAAATGTGTTCTTTTTTATTTCAATTAGGAAAGAGGATCAGCAACGATTCTGCTTCTCATGGATGGGAAAACAATATTAACTTATAGTTTCACCCTAGGGCTATGTTACTTTTCTGCCCTCTGTCATAACATAGTTCGAAGAGATCTGGGCCATCTGGACATCCCACAGTACTTCACATTAATCTGCTACATTGATGGTATTATATTGATTGGGCCAGATCAAAGAGGTTGCTAGCATGCTAGAGGCTTTGGTAGGAAACATGCATTCCAGAGGGTGGGCCTGAAAATTAAGGGGACTGCCATGACCAAAAAATTTGCAAACAAAACAATTTGCAGTGTAATAAGTGAAAAACTATTACATTTTGCACCATCTAACACAAAGAAGGAAGCACAATCTTGAATGCATCTTTTCGGGTTCTAGAGGAACCATATTCATTCCTAGAAATGTACTACCAAAAAAAAAAGAAAATTCATTTCTGTCAAGTCAATTCTTACTCATAGAGACCCTATAGGACAGAGTAGAACCGCTCCATAGGGTTTCCAAGAAGCAGCTGTTGGATTCAAACTGTCAACTGTTTGGGTTAGCAGCCAAGCTCTTAACCACTGTGCCACCAGGGCTGCAGAAATGTACTTGTTGGTACAAAAGGTTGACAATAGTTTGAGTGGATCCCAGAGTGGAAAAGGTCTGTGTAGCAGATCTAAGCTAAGATGCAATGGCCCTGCCACTGGAGGTATCAGTGTTGAGAAAATGTGACATATGAAGTTCATGCCAAGATCCAGTGAGAAAATCAAAATGCAAGCACCTGGAGTTCTGAAGGAAGGTAATGCCACCTGCAGTGAGAACTTTATGTCTTTTAAAAAATGACACTTGTTGCACTACTGGGCTGGGGCAGACAGAGCACCTGATAATAGAACACCAAATGATGACTATCAGAAAGTACCCATCATGAGCTGGGTCCTATCAGACCCACCAAATTTTAAGGATTGTTGTTGATAACTTTCCTCCCCAACTATCCTCTGATAGAAGTAGTACATTTGGGATGGAGCATGAGCAGCACCAGAAGGCAAAAGCCAGCTGCTTGATCACGTAGCCCAGACTCCCGTGGCACCCAACAGTATGATACCATCATGCTTCCCTCAGCCCACATCTAGGCCACATGGGAGATCTGGTATAACCAACTGATGGAGGAGGAAAAATTCCCAGCTTGGATTGTCTTTGGATCTTATTGTGAGTCAAAGACGGCTGCACTATAGTTTTATCCAGGATACTCAGGTTACCCTTGACAACAAGGAAAAATTATCTTAATGACTCGGGTTACAGGCTGTGCACTTGGTAATCTACTTTGTGTGGAAAGAGAAGCGGCCTAGGAGAGGCCAAAAAGTCACCTAGAAAGTAAAAGATTGAAATATTGTAGATAAGGAGCTATGAGCTAGAGACATGTGGATGGATATATTGGAGGGAGCACAAACTGAGACCTTTGCATCACATGTCAATATATACTAGAGAACATACACAATGGAAGACACACTAAACAAACAAGTAGTCAAAATGACCTGGCCAGTCATTGCAGCCACTGTCACTGACCATACGAGTGCTGGCAAAATGAGCATATAAACTAAGTGGCCATGATGGCAAATATGAATACTACACATGGGTCCAGTTGTATCAATTCTCACTTGTCAAAGCTGATTTAGCTACTGTTACTGCCAAATTTCCAGACTGCTGGCAACAGAGACCAACTCTGAGTGCTTGATATGGCATCATTCCTTGAAGTGACTAACTGGCCACTTAATGATAAGTTGACTACCTTATTTCCTTTCCATCTTGGAAAGTCCAGTGGTTGTTCTCACAGGAACAGACACATACTCCAGGTAGAGGTTTGCGTTTCCTGCTCTCAGAGTGTTTGATCCACTGGCATGGAATTCCATTGACCAGCAAAGGAGGTGCATGAGTGGACCCATGACCACGGGATCTACTGTTAACATTACATACTTCACCTGGAAGCTTTTGACCTTCACATGCCTCAGAGTCTGGCTCAAATATCCAAGTCTAAAGACTAATGAAGGAGCCCTGGTGGCGGAGTGGTCAAGCTCTTGGCTGCTAAACAAAAGATCGGCTATTCGAATCCACAAAACGCTCCATGGGAGAAAGATGACACAGTTGGCTTCTGTAGAGATTACAGGTGGAAACCATATGGGGCAGTTCTACCCTGTCCTATAGGGTCACTATGAGTCAGAACAACAACAGACTAATGAAGACACTTCCCTCTGGTGTCCAATTCGCTTCATCATTTCTTCCCCAAGATTAAACACTTCTTCACAAGCTGGAGGGTAATGAGTGCATCCATTCTCTTATGGGGAAAACCAAATCCCCCCTCAATAGAGTGTGATCTAGTCTCAAAATCTAAACAAGATGATCATAAATTACTCCCAAATTGACTATGGTTTACTCTGCCATATACAACATAACCTAGGTGTATCCCTTGTCTCATTCTGGCTAGAAGCGCTTGTGATAGGAATAGAAGTTGGGAGGTAAGTAAATACTTCATATTTAGAAAATATTTGTTTTTCTACGTAAAGAAGGAGAAAAAAAAAAGGTTGCATTTCCAGAATGATACTTGCTGCCAAAACTTATAGGAAACAAACTCAGGGTCTTTTATATATTCCATCATTTATTCTCTGCATGCTTTGTTGCTAATGACCTTCTGGGACCCCAGACCTGAGCTTATGATCTAAGTACAGGTTACTTAACTTCCAAGAAATATACAGCCTCACACCAGAGTTTCCAGTCAGTGTTTTGTTTCTTCTCCCATATTTTCAGAATTTTTATATCCTTAGGAAAAGGCTGTACAGATAAAGTGTTGAGAAAACAGTAGCAATGATGGCAGATTTACCACTTGCCCATTTACTGCCTGCAGATTTATGGCCAATGCAGCCTATTTTGCCATCTGGGTCAAAGTCATATTTTCACTGGAAGTATTTTGGTAAGTTATTGCTGGCATTTTTTACATGCAGGTGGTGATCATGCAGGTTTTATGGCACTTTCATAACTGTGCGTTCTGACTGGAGTGCACAGAAGCTGATGTTTTGTGAATGTCTACAGAAGTGATTCTATGAAATGAAATGCACTCTATTCATTACATTTACCAGTGTGGGAGGGACTCCCTAAAAATAAAATGTAATCCTGAGAAAGGTGCCAAGTCGTCTTCCCTGGTTGTTTCCAGAGATATAGATTGTGGTACTCAGAAAAAACAACTGGCTACTCTTGGACATCAATGCTAGAGTTACTCATAACCTTTACAGAGATTCAGAGTTGGTGATGGGTATCTGTCTGGAGAAGCATCAAAACTAGTTAATTTTGATGTCCAAGCCTCTGCAATTTTCTTTTCATAGCACTTTTATTATGAAAAAAGTGTTGCAGTCTTGATATTTTTTTTTTAATTTTTGCTTTTTGTAATTCCATAAATTGTGAAGGAGGAACTTATGATTATATATGAGGAAATGTAGATTGAAAAATACCTCGGACTCAAAATCAGGAGACCAAAATTCTAATGTAAATTCTATAACTTGACAGCCATATGATCTTACATATCCTCCCTGAGCCTGTTTCTCTTTTGTAAGTGGAGGAAGGGGGTAATAATACAAACTACGTATTTTTAAAAAATTGGATTACCATTTACATATATAGATTTTAAGTGTTCATTGATTTTTTATAACTGTATACATCATGAAAAACAAGATATAGAACATTTGCATCACCCCAGAAAGTTCCACCACACTCTTTTACAGTAAATCCTTACCCCCTCCACAAATAGAAGCACTCACTTACTGATTTCTATCATCATGGATCAGTTTCGCCTGTTCTTACACTTTATATGAACAGAATCATCGAGCTTCTTTTGCTCATCATATCCATTAAAAAACCAAACCAGGGATGGGAGGGGTGAGGGGGGACTACTAAATAGGCAATAGATAAGTGGTATCTTGGGTGAAGGGGGAGACAGTACACAATACTGGGGAAACCAGGACAACTTGTATAAGGAAAGGTCATGGAAGCTCCATAGACACATCCAAACTCCCTGAGGGACTGAATTACTGGGTGGAGGGCTGTGGGGACCATGGTCTCAGGGAACATCTAGCTCAATTTTCATAAAACAGTTTATAAAGACAATGTTCTACACTCTACCTTGATGAGTAGCGTCTGGGGTCTTAAAAGCCTGTGAGCCGCCATCTAAGATACTCCACTGGTCTCATCCCTTTGGGAGCAAGGGAGAATGAAGAGAACAGGATACAAGGAAAAGATTACTCCAAAGGACTAATGGACCACAGCTTCCAAGGCCTCCACCAGACTGAGTTCAGTACAGCTAGATGGTGTCTGGCTACCCCCACTCACTGCTCTGACCAGGATCACAACAAAGGGTTCTGGGCAGAGCTGGAGAAGGACATAGAACAAAATTCTAACACTCAAAAAAAAAAAGACCAGATTTACTGGCCTAAAGGAGACTGGAGAAACCCTGAAAGTATGGCCCTCAGACACATTTTTAGCTCAGTGGTGAAGTCACTTCCAAGGTTCACCATTCAGCTGGGAAGCGGACAGCCCCATAAAACCAAATGGGACTAATGAGGCACAGCAGTCAAGGAACAAGGGATAGAAGGCAGAGGGGACAGGAAAGCTGGTTATAGGGAACCCAAGGTTGGGTAAGGACAGTGTTGATGTGTTGTGAGGTTGTTAACCATTGTCATAGGGCAACATGTGTATTAACTGTTTAATGAGAAACTATTTTGATCAGTAAACCTTCATCTAAAGTGAGAATACCCTACTTACATATCACTGTGTAATAGAAGAAATCAGAGATGGAATAAAAAAATTCCTAGAATCAAATGAGAGTGAAAACACATCATACCAAAACCTTTGGGACACAGCAAAGGCAGTCCTCAGAAGACAATTTATACCAATAGATGCACATATCAAAAAAGAAGAAAGGGATAAAATTAAAACATTAACTACAGAACTCAAACAAATAGAAAGAGAGCAGCAAAAAAAGCCCACAACCACCAGAAGAAAGGAAATAGTAAAGATCAGAGCAGAAATAAATGAAAGAGAGAACAGAAAAACAGTAGAAAGAATCAACAAAACCAAAAGTTGATTCTTTGAAAGAATCAACAAAATTGACAAACCACTGGCCAGACTGACAAAAGAAAAACAGGAGAGGACACAAATAACCCAAATAAGAAATGAAATGGGGGACATTACAACAGACCCAACAGAAATAAAAAGGCTCATAACAGAATATTATGAACAACTATACTCCAAAAAATTTGAAAACCTAGAGGAAATGGATAAATTTCTAGAAACACACGGCCTACCCAAACTACAACAAAGTGATGTTGAAAATCTGAACAGACCCATAACAAGAGAAGAGATTGAAAAGGTAATAAAAAAACTCCCAACCAAAAAAAGCCTCAGCCCAGATGGCTTCACTGGAGAATTCTACAAAACATTTACAGAAGAGCTTGTACCAGTAGTAGTACTCAAGCTATTCCAGAGCATAGAGGAGGAAGGAATACTTCCAAATTCATGCTATGAAGTCAGCATAAGGCTGATACCAAAAGCAGGCAAAGATGTCACAAAAAAAGAAAATTACAGACCAATATCTCTCATGAATATAGATGCAAAAATTCTTAACAAAATTCAGTACAGTACAGCTAGATGGTGCCCGGCTACCACAACTGACTGCTCTGATCAGGATCACAACAGAGGGTTCTGGACAGAGCTGGAGAAGGATGTAGAACATAACTCTAACTCACAAAAAAAAGAGCAGATTTACTGGCCTAAAGGAGACTGGAGAAACCCCGAGAGTATGGCCCCCAGACACCCTTTTACTCAGTGGTGAAGTTATTTCTGAGGTTCACCATTCAGCCTGGGAGTGGACAGCCCCGTAAAACCAAATGAGACTGAGGTACAGGAGTCCAGTGACAAGGGCCAGAAGGCAGAAGGGGACAAGGAAGCTGGTGATAGGGAACCCAAGACTGAGTAAGGATATTGTTGATGTGCTGTGAGATTGTTAACCATTGTCATAGGGCAACATTTGTAGTAGCGGTTAAATGAGAAACTATTTTGTTCTGTAAGCCTTCATCTTAAGTGAGAATAACAGCACAATTGGAAGAGCGTAGTCAATGTCACTGAACTGTGCATGCAGAAATTTTTGAAATGGTGTACCTTTGGCTATGTGTATTTTCACCAAAAAAAAAGGTTGAGAAGTTAGAAGGTTGACATGTTGTAGGGTTGTTAACCAATGTCATAAAACAATCTGTGTACTACTGTTTCACGAGAAACTATTTGTTCTGTAAGCCCTCACTTGACGTACAATAAAAAAATAAATAAATAAAGTGAGAATAGCAGCACAATCAGAAGAGTGTAGTCAATGTCACTGAACTGTGCATGTAGAAATTTTTGAAATGGTGTATCTTTGGCTATGTATATTTTCACCCAAAAAAATAAAAAAAGTCAAGAAGGGAGAGGGTTGACATGTCGTGGGGTTGTTAACCAATGTCATAAAACAATATGTGTACTACTGTTTCATGAGAAACTATTTGTTCTGTAAACCTTCACCTGAAGTACAATTAAAAAAAAAAAAAACAAAAAACCCATCGCTGTGGAGTCAATTCCGACTCATAGCGACCTTATAGGACAGAGTAGAACTGCCCACTAGGGTTTCCAAGGAGCGAGCTGGTAGATTCGAACTGTTGACCTTTTGGTTAGCAGCCAAATGCTTAACCACTGCACCACCAGGGTTCCTTGCTCATCATAGTTTTGTAAAATTTGTCCATGTTGCATGTGTAATTTGCTTGTTCTTTTTTATTGCTGTGTAGTAGTCCATTATATGAATATATGACGATTTGTTTATCAATTCCAGTGTTTATTAATATTTGAGTTGTTTTCATGTCTTACTTTTATGAGTTAGGTTGCTATGAATATTCATGTACAAGTCTTCTGTGGACATACATTTTCATTTCTCTTAGGTAAATGTCTTGACGTAGACTTTCTAAGTCATAGGGTGGATGTATGTTTAACTTTATAGAAATTGCCAGAGATTTCTTCAAAATGGTGGCACCGTTTCATATTCCCACCAACAATCTAGTTGTTCTACATCTTCACCAAAACTTGGCATTGTCAGTCTTTTGATTTTAGTCATTCTAGGGGGTGTGAAATAATATAGCATTCTGATTTTAATGGGCATTTCCTAGATGACTAATGAGACTGATCATCTTATCATATGTAAACCACCTAGAACTTAGACAAGGTTTAAATTTCCTTCAGAAAACAATCTGATTTAGACTCTCCTCCTTCATCTTCCCTTGGCATTTTATAACTCACCTACATAGTTTTCAAAAACTACACAAGCTTTAATCCCACCTGCATACATTTTAATTCAGAAGGTCTGACATAAAGTCTAGGAACATGATTCTGATTCACAAATGAACCACAGGGCTACAATCCAGGAATCTGACAGGTTTTTTTTTTTTTTAAAATACTGCTAATCTGTTTATTATAATGCATAAAGGAAATATAGAGTAATTAATATTAAGAGCATAGACTTTAAAATAAAGAAAACTGGACATTGAATCCTTCTCCTCTTTTTCTGTGTGACTTTGGGCAAGTTATTTAACCTCTCTGAGTCTAGCTTCTTCATCTACAAATTGAGAATAACAGATATGCCTTGGAAGAAAGGCCTGGTGATTTAATTTCAAAAAGTAAGCCATTAAAAACCCTATGGAGCACAGTTCTACTCTGACACACCTATGGGCTCCATGAGTATGGTACCTGCTTCATAGGGTTAAAGGATCATATGTGATGATGCTTATAAAATGTTCACCATTATGCACTCGTACACATTAGAATGAGGAGAAAAACATGAAAATATTATGAATAAGAAGCTAAACTCATCAAAATGCCAAATGTCAGTATCTTGATATATCCCATTTATTATCTCTTTTTAACCTAATCATCCACTTCAGATAATCTCCCAAAAACCTGCTCTTATTTAGTTTCACCTTTTTCATCAATAGTGTTTTCGTGAATTGAAAAATTGTCCCGGGTCTTGGCGTTCTCGATTTCCATAAACCTCATATAAGGTGAATGGTAGAATATGTGCTTCCATGAAGCTGTTTACCAGTGCCAAGTATCATGGATGACCTCTGGTTTCCTCTCTCAGTTCCATTTCCACCTGATATTCTGTGGTAAAATTGTTCAGTCCTGGTTTCTGGATTCTTAGCTCTCACTCTCTTTGTCTTTTTCTCATATCTAATATGTGTATTAGCACGCTCATGATTTTTTTTAATATAAGAATAAAAATTACTTTTCCTACCATTAACAATCATGCTTCCAGATGCTAACCACTTCTTTCTCTAAATCTTATCTCTCTTTTTTAATGAAAACATGTGTTTTCCACATTCAAGATTCATTCTGCTTCCAGGTTTATTTTTTTCTTTTCTTTTTACAGTCCTATGTAAACGGCTCTTCCTTCCTTTATCTGAACAATCTGAAAACAACATGACCTACACTTTCTAAAAACAAGTATAAGTAGATTTTCACGTTCTTAACACTTCATGTGAGCCTATGCAAGTCAGGAGGAAATACTTTTTCCCTTTTCTCTGTGAAAAGTCATGTGTTTGCAATGACCTGGCTTGAACCTCAAAGACTGAGTTAAGAGGCTGTTATCCATTAACATATTAAAAGTGTGCAGCACAGGAAGGAAACTTACTTTTGAAGTGTTAAAAGTTTGTCTTATTGACAGGGCAGGATCAACTAGTTACTTACGTAACTCCATAACTCCATTTGCACAATGTCAACACACAATGATCCTCTTTATGGAACACTTTTTAATGCATTAGTGAGACCTAGGGATAATGATGAAGGTAAAAAGAACAGCCATTAAACCAAACAGAGATTTGTCTACACGTAACATTTTATTAATGATGACAGTCAACATCCTTTTAGTGAAGAAAGGTGAAAACAACTAGCTTTTACTAATAGGCCTTTAGCAAGCTGCTGCTTTTAAGCTTACGCTTTTGCTCAGAGCAATTGCCACTATTAACTTCTCGCCATTGACAGTAGTTTTCCGAAACATGAGACTCATGGTGGAATCCAGCTTGGTATGGCTGCCCAGTAAATATCCAATAACTATACAGAAAAACAAAGATGTCTATGTTTTTGCTCCACATTTCCTTTATTCAAAAAATGGAGCAGAGAGGAAACTTATTCCTTGACAAATAATGCTTTTTACTTCTGAGAGAGAAAAACAAACCTATCTTTGATGAATAAAATGTGATAGGCTGCTGAAAATCCCCACAAGAATGACTAGACATGCTACCCATTTTCCAAGTAAACTGAACGGTCTCTATCTCTTACCAACAGTTATTTTGTCAGGCAACCTTGTATAATCAATGACGAAGCTGAAAGGCTCTCAGTAGATAATCATTCTTTAATTTCTGATGCCACAGATTTTCCCTACAGTTCATGGCTGAGTGTTCTCATGGTAAATGCCAAAAGAGACAAAGGGCTAGTAGCAACAGTACTTGATGAAACCATTTCATCAATGTTTCAGAGTTTTTCATTACCACTCACAATTTATCACCCAGAAAATACAGAGATTTTTAAAAAACAAACACAGAACTCTTCTCTATAACATTTGTTTCCAAAGTTAACTAGCAGAAAACAAAAATAGGCAAGACAGAATTCTTACTTTTTTTTTTTCCCCTGAAACTACGCTCACTACTTGGATTACAATTTTTATCTAACTATATCTACCAAGAGATGGGTATCCATGAATAAACCAGCATAACTTTGCCATTTTTTTCTTTAGTATTACATTTCTGACAGTTTTTATAAAAATTCAATAGTCCCACTCTAACACATCTAAAATCTCAGAATCAGATAAACAACAGAAATTGTTTTAATGTTCAGCAGGTATTAGAAATATGGAATTACATTGTTATAATCCTATGTAATAAATGCTATAATAAAGATGTGAACTAAATATTTTGGGGCAGTGGGGATGAAATAACTAAATTGGCTGTTAATTACTCTGTTTATAATTCTTTACCCCTTTAACTCTCAAGTAGAGTAGGGTATTTTTCTTTGTGTCTAAAGTGTTTAGCCCAGTTTTCTGCTCATTGTTAGCACTCAAAAACTGTTTTCCAAATTTTGGTAACCCTGAATTAACTCATGTTCTCACCTCTTCACATGATAAAGGAGCCCTGGCTACATAGTAGTTAAAGAGCTCTGCTGCTAATCAACAGGTTGGCGGTTCAAACCTACCAGCTGCTCTGTGGAAGGAAGATGTGGTAGTCTGCTTCTGTAAAGATTTACAGCCTCGGAAACCATATGGGGGCAGTTCTATGGTGTTGCTATGAGTCAGAATTGACTAGAAGGCAGTGGGTTTCGTTTTGGGTTTCATTTGGAAAGTAGAGGTATGAATAGAAAACAAAGGGAAAAGGAAATAATAAAAAGCAAAAAGAAGCTATATTTTGTGTCCCTAAGAAAATAACTCAGAAACACACCCTGTTGTTGCTACATAGGCCTTCTGACCTTTTCTTTTTCTCCCATTATAAAAGATAGATTTTCTTTTCTTTTTCTTAATGTTCACCTATACAATTCACCCAGCTCTCCAGAATTCCACTCTATCTTTTCGCTCTTCTAATGAGCATGTGGGTCATGTCTGTGGGAGACAAGTCCACATTGCTTCATATTTTCCAGTAACCTATGCTTGTTGCCATCAGAGACCAAATTCTTGAGTTTCTAACTTTCTAGCAAAGTACACCTGCTGTCCTGCACTCCATAGGAGCTGCTGTTTGTTCTGATTCTGTGTCATTATTTATTGCCTGTAGTGTCAGTTGTGCTCCTTCAAGGAAAAAAGGTTTGGCTTCTGTTTTCCTCCCAATCAATGCACAATGAGCACTACTAATGGGTCAGGAATGAGACAGGGCGGAGGACCCACAGTGCAAGGGCCTGTGTTTATGTTTCAAGGTAGCTTCCAGCCAAACACAGTCAGATTTGGAAATAGAGTAACTTAAGTGTACTTGTAATCCATCTTTTCCATCTCACAGTCTATCACTATTATCTGAAGTTTAAATCCAATTTAAGTTGGGTCCATTTGGAAAGAAGCCTTAAAAGTACTTTGTGATTTTTGAAAAATAGTTCCTGAGTTTGAAGGATACAGAATTTTTTCCAGATTTGGCTATCAACTAAAACCAAACTGAAATCTATTAGTATTAAATTTCCAAAGATTTTTTTTTCTTGTGATATCATAAGGTCTCTTCTGTTGTTTGTTTTCTCCCCTGTGGAAAATTAAACTGAAATCTTCATTTCTTCTGAGGTTTAACAGATATTGGAGGCAGCATATCTCTGGCATCACCAACCAGTTAGTAAGACTCTTACATTTCCAGCAGTACTCCAAATCTCAGTGCAATAAGCTTCTATCAGCTTGATGAGGCAGACAGCCAGCCTTTTTCAGAGATACCACACTCCAGTTATTTCTGGCAGGGGGTTCTGATATATAATCAGAGCTGCTGTCTACAGCTCTGCAATCCTTCAACTCTGGATTCTAAACTTCCAAACACTCTTTTGGTCTCCTGACTTCTGTGGCTGACAAGTTGGTGCTCATTTTTACCAAAATACTGACAACCAAAGCTTCCCTTCTCCGCCAGGGGCAGGGGGGTGGGGCAGGAGAGACCCTGCTTTCTTTTACCCATTTTCAGAGGAGAGGGCTCTCACAGCCCAGTTTTTGGGGTTTACAGTGAAATGCCTAGTTCTCTACTTGATATCACAGCATGATCTTTCTCAAAGTGGTGGGGCCAGGGAAATATCAGACACAGACTTAAATGAGCCAGAATTACTATTTCCTCCAAGTAGTCCCCACTGTAGTCTGTCCAGCATTACCAGATTTCTTTGGTCTTGCTGACTTTCTTTCAGGAACCCCATTTATCTTATACTGTAGCCTAATCTTCTTCAAGGGCATTAAACCAGAAAAACCAAACCCATTGCCATCGAGTCGATTCTGACTCTTAGTGACCCTATAGGGTAGAACTGCCCCATAGAGTTTCCAAGGAGTACCTGGTGGATTCGAGCCACTGACCTTTTGGTTAGCAGCCATAGCACTTAACCACTATGCCACCAGGGTTTCCTCAAGGGCATTAGCTCATGAAAAATGATTTATACAATCAGAATCCCAATTGTGAGTTAAAGTCAAATTCTCTTCCACAAGACTCTGGACCCCATATAAATCAAGCAATATGACTGTACCTTTGTTTTAGGGTATCCAAACATTGCAGGACATACTGAGGACCTCTAGGGTAGAATAGTTGTGTGCTGTCTAACCGAGGTTTATCTCTGCCCCATTTCTTTATTATTTCATTTATTCATATAACAGACATTTACTGAACATCTAGTGGATATCGGGCATTGCTTTAGACTAAGAGTTGGAAAACTTTTTTTCTGTAGAGTCACATAGTAAATATTGTCAAATTTGTGGGCAGTAAAGTCTCTGTTGCAACTACTCAAATTGTCATGGTGCAAAAACAGTCATAAACAATATGTAAACTAATGGACATGGCTGGGTTCAATAAAACTTTGTTTAAAAAAAAAAGCCACCTTGGGAAGACTTGGCCTGCAGATGGTGATCTGCAGACCCCTGTTCTCGATGTTGGCATAACCAAACAAAGAAACAAATGAAACAAATACTCCTGCTTCACTGGATATAGCAGATACAGAAGTAAAACAGTTCAGTGTTAATAAATCTAAGCCACAAAGGGGGATAGGGAGTATATATATAGGAAGGTTCAAAAATATTGTTTCATTAGGATACTTCTCTACTTTTTTTCCACAATGATATTTCCCTTCTCTGAACCACTACAAACAAACTCTTGGTTGTTATAATTTAGTCACCCACTCTGTAAATATGCACTTAGTATTTGTTGTGTGCAAGATACCATGTGTTAAGGGAAAACATAATTATATAAGCCAAATTCCCTGCCTTTAAGAAGATTACACAATAGAGAGGAAAAAAATTATACGTATATACTATTAGCATCATCCTGATTCAGGAGTTCTGAGGATATTTTAACCTGTTTAATTGCAAAACATTTACAAAGACTAACTTCCATATTTCTCAACACAGCTTTAAGAATGAGACAATCACATGGACTAAGGTAAACAAAAAACAGAGTAACCCTCTTTGATTTGATGGGTACAGTGTATACACATGTAAACAGAAAAAGAGTAAGCTGTCTTTTAGGACAGCGTTTTAGCTTAGCCAGTTGTCCACTGTGATAGACATTGGGAATCATGTGTTCTAGAAGCCTAGACATTCAATTCACCAAACATTCAATTACCAGCACTGCGATGGGTGCTATCAAAGGATCAAAGAACTTATAAGATATGGTTTCTGTCCCTAGGGAGCTTTTTGGGAAGAAAACAATTACAAATAAACCACTTATACTGTCTGACTGAATGAAAGCTCCTTCAGTCAGGGGTCATGTGTTTCACATCATTACATAGCTCATCTTCAGACACAGAGCATATAGTCACTTTTCTGTTTCAGTTTAGAGTTAAACATTTATAGAAGAGAGAAATGTATTAAATACTTTGAAAAGTTTTTATTGATAGTCTGTTATGAGTCAAACACTGCTGGGCACATGGGGTTACTAATCCCTCCCCCTGTTGCTGTCAAGTGGATTCCGACTCATAGCAACCCTATAGGACAGATTAGAAATGCCCCATAGGGCTTCTAAGGCTATAATCTTCAGGGAAGCAGACTGCCATATCTTTCTCCCACAGAGTGGCTGGTGGCTTAGAACTGTGGACCTTTTAGTTAGTAGCCAAGCTCTTTAACCACTGTATCACCATGGCTTCTTAAACCAAACTTGTTCCCGTTGAGTTGATTTTGACTGATAGTGAACCTATAGGACAGAGTAGAACTGTCTCACAGGGTTTCCAAGGCTGTAATCTTTACGGAAGCAGACTGCCACATCTTTCTCCTGTGGAGCAACTGGTGAGTTAGAACTGCTGACCTTTTGGTTAGCAGTCGAGTGCTTAAACACTGCATCACCAAGGCTACAAGGATGAAAAAGTAAGACTTGTTTTCTGTCATCAGAGGGCTCATTATCATTATTGAGTGTGTAGTGCAATGATGTATGTAGACAATAACAGCACAGATTGGTGAGTGACAGGGAATTAGTGGATGCTAGAGAAGCAGAAGCCCCCATGTGTCTGTCAGTTTGTTGTACTGTGGGGGCTTGCCTGTTGCCATGATGCTGGAAGCTATGCCACCAGTATTCAGATACCAGCAAGGTCACCCATGGTGGACAGGTTTCAATTGAGCTTCCAGACTAAGACAGACTAGGAAGAAGGACCCCGCAGTCTACTTCTGAAAAGAATTAGCCAGTGAAAACCTTATGAATAGCAGCAGAACATTGTCTGATACAGTGCCAGAAGATGAGCTCCCCATGTTGGAAGGCACTCAAAAGACAACTGGGGAAGAGCTGCCTCCTCAAAGTAGAGTCAACCTTAATGATGTGGATGGACTCAAGCTTTCGGGACTTTCATTTGCTGATATGGCACAACTCAAAATAAGAAGAAACAGCTGCAAACATCCATTGTGGCTGCAACTATGGGCTCAAGCATAACAACGATTGTAAGCATGGCATAGGACCGGGCAGTGTTTAATTCTGTAGCACATAGGGTGGCTATGAGTTGGAACTGACTCGATGGCACCTAACAACAACAAGAGAAATAGAGAGAATATGAGTGTGGAATGAAGTTATTAGAGAAGACATCAGGGAGGAATGCAACTTGTATTGGTTCCAAAGGACAAAGTAGATTTCTAGGTAAGAGGAGGCAGAGGAAAATTAACGTTGGGAGAGAAACAGAACAAAGGCAATGAGGCAGGAATGAACATGCTGTTTATAAATGTGGAGTCTGTGAGGTATGCTGGGATGAGTGGGAGACCTGGTTTGAAAGGGTTAAGATGTAACGGCTAGAATGAATTTTATTAAATGGCAAGAGGGAACAACTCTAAGTTATTGAACAGAAGGGAAGCAGGGCTTTAGGGATGCCGGACTGGTATAAATTCACAAGATGGACTGGAGGTGGTAGCGACTAATGTGAGGAAAACCAGCAGAGCACTCCTGCCATAATCACAGGTTTAGATTAGAATGGTGGTAACGGGATAGGAGAGAGGGGAGAAACTGAGAGACAGTTCAAAGGAAGAAATGACAGCACTTGATGACAGACTGAATCCTAAGTTTGAATGAGAGGGAAGAGTAAAAGATAGCCTGCAAGAATGGTGTTACTAGTGACAGAATCAACATAGCACTAGAAACTGACAACTGGATGATCAAAGTGACATACCACTTGTGCCATGTATCTGAAAGCTCTTCAACAGAGATATAAAGCTGAAAGGAAATTTGTCACTAGACTTTTTTCCTCAGTAGTATACTGGTAAATGTTGAACCTTCACAAAAAAAGAAACACTCTAAGGCACTAGCTGATGTGACCTCATGTGTCAAACCAAATTAAAGGCCCGCGGAGTGAGGGTCAGTTCTGATGTCTATACAGTTTAGAACTGCAAAGAGACATCACATTCTCCTTGTGAAATTTCATCCAGGTCACCTACAGACCATAATAAAACATCAAATAACAAAGGTTGGTAGGCTGTCAATATAAATTTGTTGAACTGGAGTGAGGATTAGGGGGTTAACAACAAGTCAGTGGGTAGCTGGTCTACCTCTTTAACATTGCACACCATGTGAGCAGAATGGAGAAAGAACGACTTTAACACATCACAAAGCCATTGTCCAATTTGGCAAAATGAGATGGCCACTTCTGAAACTTAGGTGTAAAGTGTGTTGCAATGACTACATGGAGAATTTCAATCACAGGGGCCCATCTTATTTGGAATTTGTTTCTTTCTCCGTCTAAATGGTTGACTGTAACTGAGTGGTCTTGACTACAAAGGTCATGTTAAGAACAGATAGTGTTATTAAATAACTGAGCATCTATATATTAGTGAACTCAAAGTAGAAAAAAGTAATCATTCCTTCACCTGTGAAGTTGCACTGAAACACAGAGATAAAAGCATCATGAATGACAATATCTGTGAATCCAGAGAGGAGATGCAGAAGGAATGCATTTTTTTTTAATTGTTGCAGTTTAAATGAAGTTTACATTTCATGTTAGTCTCCCATACAAAAATTTATACATACATTGTTATGTGACCCTAATTGCTCTCCTCGTACTGTGACAGCACACTCCTCCTTTCCACCCCTGATTCCCCATGTCCATTCAACCAGCCCCTAACCCTCTCTGCCTTCCCATCTCACCTCCGGACAGAAGCCACACAAGAGACAGAAGTCTCTTGTATCTATCTGAGCTAAGAGGCACGCTCCTCATGAGTATCACTTTACGTCCCACAGTCCAGTCCAATCCCTGTCTGAAGAGTTGGCCTCGGAAATTGTTTTAGTTCTGGGCTAATAAAGAATCCAGGGGCCATGCTTTCTGGGGTTCCTCCAGTCTCAGTCAGACCATTAAGTCTGGTCTTCTTACTAGAATTTGAGTTCTGTAGCCCACATTTCTCCTGCTCTATTGTGTTCCCTGTCAGGGTGGTCATTGGTGGTAGCTGGGCACCATCTAGTTCTTCTGGTCTCAGGCTGATGAAGTCTCTGGTGGGAATGCATTTTCATTTCTTTAACCAGTAAGAAGAAATTAGCTTTTTTCCTTGACATAGGCTGCTAGTTTTTTCAGGTCATTAGAAAATAGAATTGCTATTGTATGTATTTATTCAAAATAATATAAACATATGTCAAATACAGTGGAAACATCTTTTTTTTAAACTGACAGTGACAAGGAGTTGGGGTTCTGCTTTCTAATAAAAAAAATAGAATAGGCCTTGTAAAATTCTGAGTCAAACCCTATTGTTTTCTAAAGGAAAATATCATTAACTCCTATGAATGGCCCCTTCTCGAGAGTTAGAAAAAGAAAATTATACACTGTGAGAGAAGAGAAAATTTATTTATCCATGGTTGTTCAAGCCTAGAATTCTCTACAGAGAGAATCTTTCCAGAAGAAACCAGAGCCTTTTTTATGAGTTGGAGGCAATGTAGAAGAAAGCAGAGCTACATACAAAACAAATGGTAAATGCCATTTTGAACTGGTGGCTGTAGCAGGCTGGTACTTGGTGTGACTCTCTGTTCTGTCTCTGGCAATACATAAAGCTAGGTCCATCTTTCAGAATCTGACTTGGGCTTATGGCTGTACTAGACCTGGTGTTATAAACCAGCTATACTAAGTGTATACTGTGTTCTCTACAGAGTGGGTTGAAGGAATTTGGTTTCAAACCCCATGCTTCATATGGTTAATTATTTTAACAAATTGTTTTAGAATTTTATGGGCATTTCCCTTTAGAGCCACAGTACTCTCACTGCAGAGTAAGTATAGCATTTAAACTAGGATGTTTCCAATTAGCCTGTGTCCTTATGAATAACTTGTCTTGCTCTGCCTAAATTATTCAGCTTAGAGTTGTTTCTGAAATCAGGGACTCTTTTTTAATTAATTGCATAACAGTGCCAAGCACAGGGCCTAGCATATGGCAGACACTTAGTAAATGTTTGGTGGGCAAATAAATGAGTTTCACTTCTTAGATTTTGGCCTACATTTTATGATGTTAACCAAATAAAATGGTTTGTGCTGGAATGTGAAATCACCTTCGTGGATATTGGGATTTCCTTTATAAAACTTTTGATCCATGGTTTAAAGATTTGCATGGGAAATGGGGAAAACTTGTGTCAAGATTTTTTTAAACAAATTAATCAATTGTTAATTTGTATCCTTCTGAGTCTGAAACCTGGTGGTGTTGTGGTTAAGAGCTACAGCTGCTAACCAAAAGGTCAGCAGTTGGAATCCACCAGGCCCTTCTTGGAAACCCTATGGGGCAGTTCTACTCTGTCCTACAGGGTCGCTAGGAGTCGAAATCGACTTGATGGCAACAGGTTTTTTTTTTTTTTTTTGTTTCTGAGCCTGAGGAGCCCTGGACTTAGAGTCATACAATTTGGGAGTAAATACTGGCCCCTACCATTACTATGGAGCCTTGGTGGCACAATGCTTAAGAGCTCGGCTGCTAACCAAGAAGTTCGCAGTTTGAATCCACCAGCTGCTCCTTGGAAACTCTACGGGGCAGTTCTACTCTGTCCTATAGGGTCGCTAAATCTGTATCGATGCCATGGCAATGGTGCCATTACTACGTTACTAAAAGACAGCTTTGTTATCTTTGAAATGGTAATAATACCTACTAAACAATATTGTTTTAAGGTTTTCAAAGACAGCACATATGTATCAGTTATCTATTACTGTGTAACAAACCGCCCTAAAACTTAGAGGCTTATTTATTTTTGCTCATAAATCAATGGATCAGCTGAGTAGTTCTGCTGATCTGGGCCAGGCTTGGCTGATCTCAGCTAGGCTTCCTTGAAGTCTGTGGTTTGCTGGGGTGATAGCCTTACTCACATGTATAATAGTTACCTGGCTGCCAGCTAGGAAGATGAAGGGTATTGGGTCATTCATCTCTCATATAGCTCTACCATTTCTCATGGCATGGCCAAAGTTCTAGACAGCCCAAATAAATGTCCCTAGGCCTCTTGAAACCAAAATTCAGAACTGGCAAAATGTTGTTTCTGCTCTATTCTGTTGGTGAAAGTAAGTCACAAAGTCAGTTAAAATTCAAGGATTGGGAAAACAGATTCCACCTCTTGATGGAAGGTGCTTCAATTTCACATTATAAAGGTGCAGGGACAGAAAGAGCCATAGAGAACTGTGGTGTTTTTTGCAATTTACCCCAACATAAAAAAAAAAAAAAAAAATTACCATAGTACATTACGGTAAGTTATTAAGTGTTTAATAAATAGTATTTATTGTTATTATTCATTTATAACTTCTCTGCTTTTTTGTTAGACATTTTTTTTCACTCTAAAATCTTTTTTGTTTTTGATTCGTATAATTCCATGGTTCTAACAAAAGAGGATGGTCAAGTTGATAAACAAAACCACTCTAGTTATCCTCGCTACCAGTCCCTCAACCTAACCACTTCAAGAAGTATTTATAGACCCCCCCCCCATACTCACAAAGGGTGGTTCCTGAAATTTTCTTAAAACTCCCATTTTCTGAATCTTCTAATTCACTATTGCAGCCAAGAGGCATAATCGCGTAACGGTTAAACAGAGAGTCTCCGGAGTCAGACTACTTTGTTTGAATCACGACTCTGCCAATTTTTAACTATATGACCTTGTGCTAGTTAACGTCTTCATGCCTCAGTCTTCTTATCTCTAAAATGGAGTAATTGATTTACTGGGAAGTTTAACGAGTGTATATATGCATATATTTACACACTCAATTTCTCAGTACTCTCTATTATCTATCTATCTATATCTCAAAGAACAGTGCCTAGTATATATAGTGAACACTTAAACACACACACACACACACATATATGATTTCAATTAGGTGTAAAATCACAAGAGTTCTGGTCTCTTTGATGATTGGGAGACAATACTGCAATGCTAGTGCTAGGTGGCTGACTAGGCTTACTCGTAAGCTCACACTGCACCCACTCACTGGGTCTCAGATTATGCACTGCCTGTCACTGACTTTTGAGTTAAACCCATATAAACAAATTTTATGAACATTAAATTTACAACTATTATTTTAAAGGAAATTCTAGGCATGTAATAAGAATTTATTTTTCTGCATCTTGTACTATAAGTTATTCTGTTAGGTTTTATTGTTCATAAAATTCTATTTTTATATTAATTTTCTTATAAAACTCTTTACTCTGTGAAGCCATAGAAAAGGATTAATTTTATACAATTATATGAAAGTTATATACATCTGCCCTAATAAAATTAGTCACTGATATTATTTATCTTTCTCAAGAGTAGTGAAATAAAATACTAACCAAAATTATTTGAAGTTAATACTCTTAGAGCAAGCAGATTTTGGGAAAACAATGCATGCTTATGAAACTTTATTTCTGTCAGTGTATATCAAGCTGTTGTTGTTGAGCGCTGTCCAGTCAATTCCGACTCATAGCGACCCTACAGTATAACTGCCCCATAGAGTTTTCTAGGCTGTAATATTTACAGAAGCAGATAACCAGGTCTTTTCTCCAACAGAATTGCAGGGTGGGTTTGAACCACTGACCTTTCAGTTAGCAGCTGAGCACCTAACCACTGAGCCAGCAGGCTACCTAAGAAAACAATAAGGACTACAGAGATTCCAATTAAAAAAAAAGAAACAGAAAAGAGAATTGCAATTTGAAAAGCTTACTCTAAATGATATCACATCCATATGTTTGCAAAATTTCTGCAGTACTTCTTGCTGTTGTTAGAGAATAAGAAATAAAATTTTAAAAGTGCCTGGTTAAATTATTTCTCTGCCATACACTATTATCCTCCACTACATTTCTGAGATCAACACATGGCAAAATCAGACCTGATGGCTCAAATCCACTGCTTAAACGTATAGTAATTACATTTAGTAACATTTGGAATGGAAGGAAGGAAGCAAGGAAAGAAGGAAATAAATAAATTAGGGACAAAAGTTGTACCACATTATTTTCAGCAAAATTTGAATTCTTCAAAACGTATCCTTGTATTAGTCAGTTAAATAAAGGACAGACTTACCCAGTTCCTTTTATCGTCAAACAGCATCTTTCTCTAGCATTCCTTCCTCCACCAATATTAACCCACCCAAAGCAACTAGAAGGGGCTCCTGTGACCTTGTTTGGGAATTCCTTATGAGGAGTAGCTTATAAAAAAGAATAAAAATAATAAAAACTATCATTTACAGAGGGACTTCTACGTGCCTGACACTAATCTAGGCGCATTACTTACATTATTTTTGTTCCTAACAATAGACCAGAAAAGTAGCTATTATGCCTATTTTACACATAGGAGAGGTTCACGGCTGGCCAGCTGACATGAGTAAGTCCTGGGATTCAAACACAGATCTCTCTCACTCCAGGCCTCATGGCTCTTTTTGCAAAACACTTGAAGACTGACATTTTTTATAATTCTCTTCAGTCTTGCCCCTTCTCCATTCACTTGAAATATATTCATTATTTATCTAACCCAGAACATTCAGTTATGTTTGTTGTTGTCTTGTTAGCACTCTCTACATCCTCTGCATCTGTCTTTTAATAATGGGTATCAACTGAGCACAGCACTCTACTTATCCTATATTAAACAGAGTAGATAACCTTATGGTTCTTACATGAAATGTTCTTTTAATATACTTGTGTGTACAACTGCAATTTCTCCCCACTGGCAGTCTTAATTAACATGCATTTGAAATAGCAAGGTGAGGTCCATGAAATAGATATTGAGTTCTCTACAGTCTTCGCTGGATAAATCAATGGGATGCCCATTTTAAAGTAAGATAGTTCGAATTCTCGTTGATTTTCTAAAAATATTAATGTCATAAAAGATCATTAAGTAAGACTGATGGGATTTATTTTTCTAAAAGTTTTATAATTCCTGGATAGTACCCCATTTGTTCATGTTATTTAAAGTATATTTATGAATAAATATTATCTTTTTTCCAGTTTCTACACTGAATGTTTCTTTTTTCCTCTAAAGATAGTATATGTTTAGACTGTGTGTATTGAGAAAAAAAAAAAAAAAAAAACTAGAAATAAATTCTTCTTGAAAATCCTGAGTGTATGCTTTTTAGAAAAAATACAGTCTAAGAAAATAAATTGGAATGGCACAAAAAACTCAGAGATTTGATACTAAGGGGAAAAGAGTAATGCTCTACCATGTAGGTACAATGAATCATAAAATATTTTCCAAATATAACCACGTAAGAAAGGACAATGGCTTTATGTATTTTGGGAGCTATGTACTCTTTTAGGAATTAGTTATAAAATAAGGAAAGGTCATGGAAGCTCCATAGACACATCCAAACTCCCTGAGGGACTGAATTGCTGGGCAGAGGGTTGTGGGGACCATGGTCTCGGGGAACCTCTAGCTCAATTGGCATGACACAGCTTATAAAGACAATGCTCTACATTCTACCTTGGTGAGTAGTGTCTGGGGTATTAAAAGCCTTGAGCAGCCATCTAAGATATTCCACTGGTCTCATCCCTTTGGGAGCAAGCGAGAATGAAGAGAACAGGATACAAGGAAAAGATTAGTCTGAAGGACTAATTGTCCACAGTTACCAAGGCCTCCACCGGATTGAGTCCAGTACAGCTAGATGGTGCCCGGCTACCACCACTGACTGCTCTGACCGGGATCACAACAGAGGGTTCTGGACAGAGCTGGAGAAGGATGTAGAACATAATTTTAACTCACAAAAAAAAGACCAGATTTACTGGCCTAAAGAAGACTGGAGAAACCCCGAGAGTATGGCCCCAGACACCCTTTTAGCTCAGTGGTGAAGTTATCTCCGAGGTTCACCGTTCAGCCTGGGAGTGGACAGCCCCATAAAACCAAATGAGACTAATGAGGTACAGTAGTTCAGTGACAAGGGCCAGAAGGCAGAAGGGGACAAGGAAGCTGGTGACAGGGAACCCAAGGTTGAGTAAGGATATTGTTGATATGTTGTGAGATGGTTAACCATTGTCATAGGGCAACATCTGTAGTAACTGTTAAATGAGAAACTATTTTGTTTTGTAATCCTTCATCTTAAGTGAGAATAACAGCACAATTGGAAGAGCAGAGTCATGTCACTAAACTGTGCATGTAGAAATTTTTAAAATGGTGTATATTTGGCTATGTGTATTTTCACCAAAAAAAAAAAAAAGTTGAGAAGTTAGAGGGCTGACATGTTGTGGGGTTGTTAACCAATGTCATAAAACAATACGTGTACTACTGTTTCATGAGAAACTATTTGTTCTATAAGTCTTCACCTGAAGTACAATAAAAATAAAAAAATATATGAACCCTTTTCACAGAAAAATGCATTATGCTTACACAGAAAACAAATTTGGTTAAACCACTCTTCATCCCAAGTAAAGAACTCCTAGTTTTGATGATAGTAAAATCATTGATACCCAGAATCCCATTCGGAAGTACTTAGGTAACAAAAGGAGGTTATTTCTAGCTTGCTGATAAGCTAAATAGGAAAATATAAAGGCATATTTTGAGACTTTGGCAGTATATGTGAAGTGTTTTGCTTCATTCAGAGTAGTCTTGAATTCTACTCTGTTAAACGTCTTCATAAATGATCTGCCGTTGGTTGTTAATGACATTAATTAAATTTTCAGATGAGAGGATATCAAGCAATGAGACATCATATAATAGTACAAAAAGCCTAGAAAAAATGTCCTGAAACTAATCAAATGAGATTTAATCTTGAATTGAAAATGCTAGTATTTGATTAAAAAATAAATCCAATAAAAGTTGAAGTAGAATTAAAAATCAGTTTCAATAAGGAAATAGTTCCAATAGTTAATATAAAGTTGATCTGATATTCTGTAATGGGGTTTGAGAAAATGCAAGCTGGTTTTAAGACAGAAATGGGCATGAAGTCTTCATTGTAATCATAATGTAAAAATTCTAGTGGTTGGCTAACCACATTGCAAAAGCTGAAATTCTATAGACAGATTTGTGCCACAACAAATGTTTATGACCAAGGTACCCATCCAATAGAACGGACAAGGATCCCATGAAGAATCATTAGCGAGGGGGCTAAAAAAAGAAAAATACAGCTGGATGAAAAGAGATCAGACTTGTTATAACAATTGTCTACAAACTCTTCAAAGGAAACAAACCTTTCTAAAGAAGTAATTAAAACAGAAATGATGGAAAACAAAATCAAGAAAAACAAAAAAGATGCGGTTTAGAGGGATATAATTTAGACTGTGATAAAATAGCTGCTTCTTCATTAGCAGAAATGAGAATATTATTTGCAAACATTCCAGAGGATATGATTTCAACCAGGGAATTTAAACTATTCTTCATAGTAGAGCCTCCACCCTTGTTTCTGCAAAGATTCAAGCATGTTTTTGGAGAAAATATATTCACAAAGTGTTCTTCAATGTGTTTCTTTTTCTATAGCCTGAAAGCCTCTACATTGTTAGTCTTTGAAGGAGATGCTGAAATTCAAGTTACATAATTATAGCTTTACAAAATAAGTCCTCTATTTTGAGGCTCTTAGTGGCGATTTCTTCTCACTAGTATTAGAATAATGGCAACAGAACATAGCTGCAGGTGACGATGTAAAATAGATACCAAACAAGAATGTAATAAGGCTTTTCCATTTTTAGCAAATGTGATTATATGCATTATCTCCAGAACAGATTTCTCTTTTTCTGCAAATATAATTCCTGGAAGAGCTTGCTTTATGGAAGGACTGTAGAAGTGAGCTCGGTTCTCTCTCATACCTGATTTAGGTGAATCAGGAAATATTGTACATCAGCAACTTTTGTACATACACAGTAAGCACAATATAGTTCAACCGTTGCAAACATGTTTAGGGTTTTGTTGCCTGAAAACTCTATAGTTTGATATTTCACCTTAATGTGCTGCCATAAATATTCTGAAGTGGTCAAAGATACAATGTCTTTAGATACATGTTAAAAATCAGTACTTTTAAATTATTTTTTGAAGTTATTCTTTAAGATTCAGAATTTTTAAAAAATAGCAAAAGGATTCTAATACGTAGATTCCCTCTGTTGTCTGTTATTGGGGTCTATTCAAGAGACTGAGTCCCATTACAATGACATCTAAAACAAAAGCTTTAACAGTTTTCTTTATCCATTGTTATACTTCAAAACAAATGATCTGGTATTCTTAGCTTAGTTTTTACTTTAAAAAAATGTAGATAGACCTGAGACTTCTGATTTCTAGTCCAACATGTAAGAGAATTTGAAAGTCATCACTCCAAACCTCACACAAGGAAAACAAACAAATGAACAAACAAAAAAACCAAACAGTCTGAAAATCAATACCTCTTCTTTGATCCAAGACAATTGAGGTCACGGGTCAAGCTGATGCCCTAAGAACTGGAGAGCCAGACAGGTTGATAAAGAGAGTCACTGCTTATTGGGAGAAACAGCCCAAGAGCAGAAGGCTGGTAGCTGGAGCCACTACTGGTAGGAACACTTTAAACTTTAACTGACAAATTGCTAAACACTCGTTGTAGATTAGCTTTAGAGTTAAAAACTCTGGGGTAGGGAGGTGTTTAATCATATTTTTTACCTCCAGGAGCTCTACCAAGTTCTCACTGTGAGGATCTGAGAAAAATCCCCTCTTAATCACTGTACCACCAGGGTTTCTGCTTCTGGCACAGGGAGGGGAAAAGTAACCATTCTGAAATACACCCAAAGCTCCTCGTTCTCCCTAATAATTCCTGCCCTCAAGGGAAACTATAATACCAGAGCATAATCAATTTGTGTTTTATCAAAGCCTACCTAAAGGGAGAGAAATACCCAACTCCAGCCACTCCTAGCCTTCCACATGGAGAAGGGTAATACCCAACACCAGCTCCCTCTAGCCTTCCTGTCTCACCTAAGACAGGGCGGAGAAAGATGAGATGGACTTTTGAGGGTCACAGCCAGGGGCACAGCTCACTAAAGGACCGAGACCTAATCAGGACCACAGAATAATTCCTCTCATCCTACATCTTACCACCACATCGATATCACTCCTGAATAACAACAGTAGATCACAGCTAAAAGAACTGCAAGCCACAAACTCTATTTAAGAAAGTCTGTAGGGAAATCAAAGACACCAGAGGGGGCAACGACAAGGATATTAGAGGAAATATTAGTTTCTGACGCCATAGCTACAGCAAACTGTAAACATAGCCTAAATCCTAACCTGAAAAACATAAAAATGCACATGCCTATCTACCTTAGTTCTTTTTATCCAATCCATCATTTCCAGCTTTCAGCAAAAAGTTACAGTTAAAAAAAAAAAAAAACAACAGTTGTGCTGTCTAGTCAATTCCAACTCAAGACAACCTCGAGTCAATTCTAACTCAAGATGACCTCATGTGTGTCACAGTACAACTCTGCTCTATAAGGTTTTCAGTGATTGATTTTTCAAAAGTAGATCACTAGTCTTTTCTTCTGAGGTGCATCTGGGTGAACTTGAACCTTCAACCTTTCTGTTAGCAGCCAAGCACATTAACTGTTTGCACCACCCAGGGACTCCCAAAAAATATAATGCATCCTAAAAGAAAAAAAAAAACAAAAAAACCACACATACACACTCAGTCTGAAGACACAAAAAAGCACCAGAACCAGAATGAGATATGACAGAGATTTTGGAATCATTGGATCAGGAACTGAAAAGAACTGATTCATATGGAGTCCCTGGGTGGTACAATTAAGCTCTCAAAAAAAAAAAAAAAAACTGCCATTGAGTTGATTCGATTCCAACTCATAGTAGCCAAAAGGTTGGCACTTCAAACCCACCCAGAGGCACCTCAGAAGACAAGCCTGATGAGTGCTTACAAAAGGCCATAGACATGAAAACTCTATGGGGCAGTTCTACTCTGCACACATGGGGTCACCATGAGTCAGAATCAACTTCACACCTACTAACAACAACATGATTAATATGCTAAGGGCTCTAGTATTAGAAGGGGACAAGATGCAAGAATAAATGGGTGCCGTAAGCAGAGAGATGGAAACTCTAAGAAAGAATCAAAAGCAAATAATGGAAATAAAAAAATATTGTAACAAAACTGAAGAATGTCTTTTGATAGGCTCATTAATAGATTGGACACTATCAAGGAAAGAATCAGTGAGCTCTAAGTTATGTCAGTAGAAATTTCCAAACAGAAAAGCAAAGAGAAAATAGAAGGAAAAAGAATGGAACACAATATCCAAAAACTGTAGGACAATTGCAAAAGGTATAACATATATGTAACTGGCATAATAAAAGGAGAAGAAAGAGAGAATGTAGCTGAAGAAATATTTGAACTAGTAAGGGATGAGAATTTTCCAAAATTATTAATAGACATCAAACTACAGATTCAGGAAGCTCAGAAAACACCAAGCAGGATAAATATCAAAACAATGGGCTAAAACATAGCAACGATTTAAGGAGAGCTCAGGACTGGGCAACATTTTGTTCTATTATACATAAGGTCACTATGAGTTAGAGCTGACTCAATGGCACCTAACAACAATAGTTATATCATATCAAACTGCAGATAATTACAAGAGAAAATCATTTTTAAAAGCCAGAGAGAAAAGACATCTTACCTATAGAAGAAATAAGAATTACATCATATTTGATTTCAGAAACCATGTAAGCAAGAAGAGAGTGGAGTGATGTATTTAAAGTGTTGAAAGAAAAATAAACAACAACAAAACACCAACCTTTTTGTATCCAGTGAAATTATTACTTAAAAGTGAAGGAGAAATAAAGATTTTCTCAAATGAACAAAAATTGAAAGCATTTGTCACCAGTTGATCTGCCATTCAAGAACTGTTAAACAAAAAAGTTTTTCCGAGAGAAAAATGATATATATCAGAAATTCAAATTTGTAGAAAGAAAAGAAGAGCATTAGAGAAGAAATAAATTAAGGTAGAATGAATCTTTTCATATTCTTATATTTAATTTATTTAATATATAACAGTTTGGTTAAAATAATAGCAACAATGTATCAGGTGAGTATAGCTTATGGATAAATGAAATTAGTGACAACAATATAATAAAGGAATATAATAAAGGATGGAAAGGAGGTATTCGAAATACTCTTTTATAAGACACCTGCACCACCTAGGAAGTGATGCAGTGTTATTTGAAAGTAGACTGAGATTAGTTGTAAATGCATACTGTAAACTCTAGAGCAATCACTAAAAAAATAAAAACAAGAAGTATAGTTGATATATTAAGACAGTGGAGAAAACAGAATCATATAAAATGCTCAACTAAAACTAGAGAAGACAAAAAGAGAGTGGAAGAAAAAAATGAAACAAAGAACAACAGCAAGAAATAGAAACAATTCAAAATATGTTAGAAATTAATTCAATTATATCTATACCAAAAAAAAAAAAAAAACAAAAAACCAAACTCATTGCCATTGAGTCTATTTCAACTCACGGCGATCCTATAGGACAGAGTAGAACTGCCCCATAGAGTTTCCAAGGAGTGCCTGGTGGATTCAAACTGTTGACCTTTTGGTTAGCAGCAGTAGCACTTAACCATTACACCACCACGGTTTCCAATATATCTATAGTTACTTTAAATCTGAATGGTCTAAATACACCAATTAAAAGACAGTTTGTCAGACTCAACCATATGTTATCTACAAGAAACTCAATATAAATATAAAGACAATGAGAGATTAAAACTAAAGAGATGGAGAAAAGTATACCATGCTAACACTAATTAGAAGAAAGCTAGATTACCTATATTAGTTTCAGAAAAAGTCAACTTCAGAGCAAGTAAAATTAACAGCAACATTACATAATATTAGGATCTATTCTCCAAGAAGACATAACAATCCTTAATGTATTTGCACCTAACAACAGAGCATCAAGTACATCAAAATACAAGAAGCAAAAATTGATAGAACTGCAAGGAGAAATAGAGAAATCCATTATTATAGTGAGAGGTTTAAACACCCTTCTATCTTTAACTGACAGATTCAGCAGTCAGAAAATCAGTAAGGATATAGTTGAACTGAATAGCACCATCAATCAAATGGGTCTAATTTGTATTTATAGAATACCTTATCTAATAACAGCAGCATTTTTATCAACCTCACATGGAAACTTCAGTAAAATAGATGACATTTTGGGCCATAAAACACACCTTAACAAACTTTAAAAAAAAAAATGAAATCATACAAAGCATGCTCTCAGACACAATGGAATTAAACTAGAAATCAATTAGTTGGAAAATCCCAAAATATCTGAAGCTTAAATAACATACTTCCAAAGAATACATGGGTCAAAGAAAGTCTCAAAAGAAATTAGAAATATTTTGAACTAAGTGAAAATACAACTTAAGAAAATTTATGGAATCCAGCAAAAGCAGTGTTTAGAAAGACATAGCATTTTCTGCCTATATAAGAAAAGAAGATCTCAAAAAAGTAAAACGAGAACTACCATATTACCCACAATTCCACTCCTAGGTACATACCCAAAAGACTTGAAAGCAGAGACTCAAACTGAGACCTGTACACCAATGTTCATAGCAGCACTATTCACAATAGCCAAAAGGTCAAAACAACATAAATGCCTATCAACAGTTGAATGTATAAGCAAAATGTGGTACATACATAAATGGAATACTACCCAACCAGTAGAAGAAATGAAGTCTTGATACATGCTACAGTAAGGACGGAGCTTGAAGACATTATACGGAGTGAAATAAGTCAGTCACAGAAAGACAAATATTGTATGGCTTCACTTACATAAAAAGCCAAGAAAAGGCAAATGTATAGAGACCAAAGTTTATTAGTGGTTACCAGAGGCGGGGGTAGAGGGGTGGTATTGTATAAATGTCTATATAGGGGAAGAAGGGATTAACAGTGATGGGAAAAATCACATTGCTTAAGGGAGGGTTGCAGAGCCGATAACTGTAATTGCTGTCAATAAGTTGTACACCTATAAAAAGCTGAACTGGCAAAAATTGTGTGATAGATATATTTACAACAATGACACAAGCTGCTGAATCTGCTTACATACAACCAAAAACCTCATGGGATTTGGTTTCTTGGTTCCGAGGTTTAGGGTCATGGTTTCACAGGACATCCCAGTTAATTGGCCTCATAACACGTTTAGTGCTTCTGTTCTACCTTCTAGTTCATTTCATAGTGCCTGTGGTCTTGAAAGTTTGCAAGGAGCCATCTAAAACATGACAATTGGTATCTATTTGCCTGGAGCAACAGAGGAAGAAGGAGAGAGAAGTAGGAGGAGGATATGGGATGTGTGGCTAATTGCCTCCATGAACAACTGCCTCCTTTGCCATGAGACCAGAAGAACTGGATGGTGCCCAGCTACCATTACTGAACATTTTGATCAAAGATTCTATAAAAGAATCTTGCTCAAAAGGTGGAAAAAGCAGAACAGAATCTCAAATTCTCATGGACTCCAGACTTTCTGGAGCCAAGGGGGTTGGACAAACCCCCAAAACTATTGCCCTGAGATAATCTTAAAACTAAAAACCAAAAATATCCCCTGAAGTCTTCTTAAACCCAAACAATAGTTTAGCTTAACTAGTAAAAAATGTCTGTCTTGAGCATTATGCTCTTTTAAGAACTATCTATATGGGATTAAAGTGAAAACAGCAACTCAAAAGATTAGATAAGAACCTTAGGGGGTGTGATGATTAAGGTTATGTGTCAATTTGGCTAGGCCATGATTCTCAGTGGTTTCACAGCTATGATGTAGTTTGGCAGTTGTATGATGATGTGATCACCTCCATGCTGGGAGCTGTTGTAAGTAGCCAATCAGTTGAACGGAGTTTCCTTGGAGGTGTGGTCTGACTTGAAATATATAAGTGGACTCTCTGGCAAGACTTACGGGCTTTTGCTCTCTCTGGATCCTGCAGCTGGCTCCTGTTCATCTGGCCTCCAGTTCTTGAGACTTGAGCTAGCAGTGTGCTTGTGGTCTTGCCTTTATTTGCAGTCTGTGAGCAAGAGCCCTACCTTTGACCTGCCTATCTTAAGTATGCCAGCCCCTGTGGCTATGTGAATCAGGAAAAGCCTCCAGTCTGACCCATGAATTTGAGACATTCCAGCCTCGACAACTGTGGAGATATTTCCTTTATATAAATCTCTGTATATAGACATTTATACACTTTACTTGTTTTCTTTCTCTAGAGAACCTAACCTAAGATGGGGGCAATGAGTTTATGTTAATGGGGGAAGAATAACTCAGAAAATGAGGGTGATAATGGTTGCACAACTTGAAAAATGTAATTGATGTCATTGAATTGTGCCTGTAGAAATAGTTGAATTGGTGTATGTTTTGCTGTCTATATTCTCAACAACAACAAGAAAATAAAATTAAAAAAAAAGAAAAGAAGAAATATTTAAAATCATCTTAGGAAACTAGAACAAGATAAAATTAGATAAAAATAAAATTTAGCATAAGAAAAGAAATAAAATCAGCAGAAAAGAGTTAACATTGAAAATAGGAAAACAACAGAGATAATTAAGTAATATAAAGTTGGCTCTCTGAAAAGATCAATAAATTGATAAACCTGTAGTCAGACAAACTGAGTAAAAAAGAGAAAAAGACACAAATCACTAATATCAGAAAAAGGGGCCAACAGTACTGATGTCCTGTATCTTAAAATAATAATATTTTGAACAACTCTATGCCCATAAATTTTACAAAGTAGACGAAATGGACCAATTTCTTGAAAGACACTATCTACAAAAACTCACACGAGGAGAAGTAAATAATCTGAATAGGCCTATGTTTTTAACGAAATTGAATCAGTAATTAATAACTTTCCAAAACAGAAAGCACCAGGTCTAAATGGTTTCACTGGTGAATTCTACCAAGCATTTAAAGTACAAATGATATCAATTCTCTAAAACCTCTTACAGAAAATAGAAGCAGAGGGAACATTTCCCAACTCTTCAGTGATGCCCTCATTACCTTAATACCCAAACTAAACAAAGATATTACTGGACAGAAAAACTACAAACTGATATCTCTCGTGAATATAGTTGCAAAAAGATTTCAGTAAAATATTAGCAAATCAAACCTAACAATATGTAAAAAGAAGTATACACCATGACCAAGTGGAAATTATTTCAGGTATGCAAGGCTGGTTCAACATTCAAAAGCCAATTAATGTAATCTATCACATCAACAGTTAAAGAAGAAAAATCATGTGATCATATTAATAGATGCAAAGTAGCAATTGACAAAATTAACACACATTCATGATAAAAATTCCTAGAAAACTAAGAATAGAAGGAAACTCCCTCAACTTGATAAAGAACACCTACAAAAAACCTACAGCTAACATCGTGCAACTAACATTTGACAGAGTGAGACACTAGATACTTTCCCGCTAAGACTGAGAACACGGCAAGGACTTTCGCTATCATAACTCCTATTCAACATAAAATAGAAAGTCTTAGCTAATGTAATAAGACAAGAAAATGATATACATGTTATACAGATAGCAAAGGAAGAAATAAAATTATTTAGAGTTGACATGAATATCTATGTAGAAAATCCCAAAGAATTGATAAAAATAGTAAAAAAAAAAAAAACAAACCCTAGTACTAATAAGCAATTATAACATGATTTCAGGATACAAGTTTAATATACAAAAGTCAATTGGTCTCCTGTATATCAGCAATGAACAGCTTGAATTTGAAATTAAAAACACAATACAATTCACATTAGAACTTCACAAAAATAAATACTTAGGTATAAATCTAACAAAATATGTACAAGATTTATATGAGGAAAACTAAAAAGCTGATGAAACAAATCAAAGAAATCTAAATAAATGAAAAGCTATTCCATGTTCATGAAAAGGATGACTCAATATTGTTAAGATGTTAGTTTTTCCTAACTTGATCTATAGATTCAATGCAATCCAAATGAAAATCCTGGCAAGTTATTTTGTGAATATTGGCAATATGATTCTAAAATTTATGTGAAAATACTAAAGACCCAGAATAGCCAACACAACACTGATAAAGAACGAAGTTAGCGGACTGACACTATCTGACTTCAAGTTTTACTATAAAGATACAGTAATCTATACAGTCTTCAGTATGGATTACACTTCAACATAAAGAAAACAAAAATCCTCACAACTGAACCAAGAAGCAACTTCATAAACAACGGAGAGAAGATTGAAGTTGCCAAGGATTTCATTTTACTTGGGTCCACAATCAACACCCATGGAAGCAGCAGTCAAGAAATCAAAAGATGCGTTGCACTGGGAAAATCTGCTGCAAAAAACCTCTTTAAAGTGTTGAAAAGCAAAGATGTCACCTTGAAGACTAAGGCATGCTTGACCCAAGCCATGATGTTTTCAATTGCCTCATACACATGTGAAAGCTGGACTATAAATAAGGAAGACCAAAGAATTGATGCCTTTGAATTGTGGTGTTGGCAAAGAATATTGAACATACCATGGACTGCCAAAAGAACGAACAAATTTGTCTCAGAAGAAGTAGAACCAGAATGCTCCTAAGAAGCAAAGATGGTGAGACTCCTCACATATTTTGGACATGTTATCAGGAAGGATCAATCCCTGGAGAAGGACATCATGCTTGGTGAAGTACAGGGTCAGTGAAAAAGAGGAAGACCCTCAGTGAGATGAACTGACACAATGACTCCAACAACGGGCTCGAGCATAACAAGGATTGTGAGGATGCTGCAAGACCGGGCAGTGTTTTGTTCTGTTGTACACAGGGTCACTACAAGTTGCAACTGACTCGATGCACCTAACAACAACACAACAGTCTAGACAGTGCGATGAGGGTGAAAAGACAGAAAAGTATATCAATGAAACAGAATAAAGATCTCATAATAAACCCACACAAATACAGTCAATTGACTTTTTGACAAAGGATCAAAGGCAATTGATAGAAAAGATAATCTTTTCAACAATGGTACTGGAATGGACATACACATGCAAAAAAAAAAAAAAGAATCTAGACATCATCCTTACAACTTTCACAAAAAATAACACAAAATGCACCATAGACCTAAATGTAAAACACAAAACTTCTAGAGGATAACATAGGAGAAAATCTAGGTGACCTCAGGGTCAGCAATGAGTTTTTAGGTACAACACCAAAATCACAATCCATAAGAAAAAAAAAAAAAAGAATTTCACTAAAATTAAAAACTTCTGCTCTGTGAAAGTCATTGTTAAGAGAACTTAAACTCAATGATAACAAAACAAACAATCCAGCTAAAAAGATCTGGACACCTCAACAAAGAATATATACAGAAGACAAATAAGCATATTAAAAGATGCTCAACATCATATGATATTAGAGAAATGAAAATTAAAACAAGAAACCACTACATACATATTAGATTAGCTAAAATCCAAAACACTGACAACGTCAAATATTGGCAGTATGTGAAGCAAAATGAATTATCTTTCATTACTGATGAGAATACAAAATGGTGCATCCACTTTAGAAGACCGTGTGGCAGTTTCTTACAGAGCTAAACATTGTCTTACCATACTATCTAGCAATCACACTCCTTGGTAGTTACCCAAATTAGTTGAAAACTTATGTACATACAAAAACCTACACATGAAGTTTTATAGCAGCTCTATTCACAACTGCCAAAATTTAGAAGCAACCAAGATGTCCTTCAATAGGTGAATCGATAAACAAATGATGGTGCTTTCATACAATGGAGTATTATTAAGCAATTAAAAGAAAAGAGCTATCAAGTCAAAAAAGACATGGAGGAACCTTAAAAGCATATGCTAAGTAAAAGAAGCCAGTCTGAAAAGTCTACATATTGTTTTATTCCAACTATATGACATTCTGGAAAAGGCAAAACTATGCCCCAAAAAGCAAACTTACTGCCATCAAGTTGACTCTAACTCATACCGACCCTATGAATGAAAGGCAAAACTGTAGAGACAGAAAAAAGATCAGTGGATGACAGGGATTTGGGAAGAGGCCAAGGGAAGAAAGATGAGTATGTGGAGCACAGGAGATTTTTAGCGCAGCAATTATATTTGGTAAAATACTGCAATGGTGGATCCATGCCATTATGCCTTTGTCAGAACCATAGAACTGTACAACACAAAGTGTGAATCCTAAAGCAAATTATGGCCTTTAGTTACTAATAATGTATCAGTATTGATTCATTAATTGTAACAAACACACCTCACCAATTAAAGGTGCTAATGATGGCAAAAACTGTGGCAGGGGAGGCGGAGTATTTGGGAACTCTAATTTCTGCTCAATTTTTATGTAAACCCAAAACTGCTCTAAAAAATAAAATCTATTAATTAAAAAAAAAAAATGTAAACCCCACCTTACTTCATAAAGGTTATGATACCATAGTAATCAAAAACTAAAAACAAAAAACCAGTGGCTAGATTTGAAGTGCTATGGATAGGTTGGTAGGTTGGATACCCAGTGGTACAGTGGTTAAGGGCTATGTCTGCTAACCAAAAGGTCAGCAGTTCAAATCCACCGGGTGCTCCTTGGAAACTCTGAGGCAGTTCTACTCTGTCCTATAGGGTCACTATGAGTCGGAATTGACTCGACAGCAATAGGTTTTGGGTATGGATAGATTCGTGCCACAACAAAACCTTTATGACCAACAGGTACCCATTCAAAGAAGGATAAAGTGTCATACAAGAACTCTTTGAGAAGAGTATTACATAAAGTATGAACATTTCTTTTATTTCTGTATACAATGTAAATTTCAAATGTGAATTTAAATTCAAATATATTTTCTTTTTAGAAGAATGGGGTCCTCGATTTTGCAAAGAGGACAGTGGCCACTTTCTATAATTCTAGTATTCAAGGAAAAGCTTTTTACAGAATATTAGACTTGGTTTACTAGTTTATTTTACACCATGCTGTCAAATTCCAAATTTGAAAGACTGAGGCAGAGGAACAGTTATCTGTACTTAGCAACAATTATCCCCTCAATTACTGACTTTTGCAGTTATGTTTGTACATATCTCTGCACTGGAGATAATACATTGTCATGTGATACAGTATGACATGGCAGTAATAAGTTCTCCTGGAGCTACACTGCCAGAAAAATTAGGTAACCTCCTAAGCCCTCAGATGCCTCATCTATAGAATAGATACGACAGTATCTACTCCATAGGGTCAAAATGAGAATGATGCATACAATTCCTTAATACATGTGGCGCATTGCAGTAGTTTAATCCTTGCTTTTAATCTCCTTAAGAGGCAAGGATGATGTCTTACATATATTTCCATCCCAAAGAGCTTCTCACTCAGTACTTTTTATCTGGTCGATTAGTAAATGAACAATGACAATGGATATTAATTATGTGTTTATGATATGACATAATACTTTTTTAAAATGTACTTAAAATTTCACAAAATCCCTTCAAGGTAGGTACTTGTAAGTTTCCCTCAAGTCAGTTCCCACTCATAGTGATCCTGTGTACAACAGAACGAAACACGACCTGGTCTTGTGCCATCCTCACAATCATTGCTATATTTGAGCTCATTGCTGTAGCCACCACGTTAATCCATCTCATTGAAGGTCTTCCTTTTTTTTTTTGATGACCCTCTACTTTGCCAAGCATCATGTCCTTCTCTAGGGAATGGACCCTTCTGATAACATGTCCAAAGTACATGAGATGAAGTCTTGCCATCCTGGCTTCTAAGAAGCATTCTGGCGGTACGCCTTCCAAGACAGATTTGTTTGTTCTTCTATCCACGGTACATTTAATGTTCTTCAACAACAGCATAATTCAAATGCATCAATTTTTCCTCAGTATCCCTTATTCATTGTTCAGCTTTCCCATGCATATGAGGCGATTGAAAATACCACAGCTTGGGTCAGGTGCACCTTAGTCCTCAAAGTGACATCTTTGCTTTTTAACTTTAAAGAGGTCTTTTGCAGCAGATTAGCCCAATGCTATATGTCATTTTATTTCTTGGCTGCTGCTTCCTAGGGCGTTGTTTGTGGATCCATGTAAAACGAAATCCTTGACAATGTCAATCTTTTCTCCGTTTATCATGATGCTGCTTCTTACCCCAGTTGTGAGGATTTTTGTTTTCTTTATCTTGAAGTGTAATTCATACTGAAAGCTGTAGTTTTGATCTTCGTAAGTAAGTGCTTCAAGTCCTTTTCACTTTCAGAAGCAAAATTGTGTCAACTGCATAAAGCAGGTTGTTAATGAGTCTACTTCCAATCCTGATGTCACGTTCTTCTTCATATAGTCCAGTTTCTCGGATTACTTGCTCAGCATATGGATTGAATAAAGTAAGGCAAAAGGATACAATCCTGACACATGCCTTTCCTGATTTTTAAACCACACAGTATTCCCTTTTTCTGTTCGAATGACTGCCTCTTTGTCTACGTACAGGTTTTGCATGAGCACAATTAAGTGTTCTGGAATTCCTATGCTTCACAATGTTATCCATAATTTGTTATGATCCACACAGTCAAATGCCTTTGCATGGTCAATAAAACACAGGTAAACAACTTTCTGGTATTCTCTGCTTTCAGCCAAGTAAGATACAGATGTCCATCTGACATCCACAATGATATCCCTCATTCCACATCCTCTTCTGAATCAGCCTTGAATTCTAGCAGTTCTTTGTCAATGTACTGCTGCAAACTTTTGAATTATCTTCAGAAAAATTTTACTTGCATGTGATATTAATGATATTTTCCCATAATTTCCATATTCTGTTGGATCACTTTTCTTTGGAATGGGCACAAATATGGATCTCTTCCAGTTGGCTGGCTAGGTAGCTGTCTTACAAATTTCTTTGCATAGATCAGTGAGGACTTCCAGGGTTGCATTCGTTTGTTGAAACATCCCAGTTGGTGTTCTGTCAATTCCTGGAGACTTGTCTTTCCCCAAAGCTTTCAGTGCAGCTTGGACTTCTTCCTTTAATAACATCGGTTCTTGATCATACGCCACCTCCTGAAATCTTTGAAAGGTACATACTACTATCCCCATTTTTGGATGAAGAAGCTCAGGCTCTGACAGTAG
The DNA here is from genome assembly GCA_030035585.1 of Dugong dugon. Classification (NCBI taxonomy): domain Eukaryota; kingdom Metazoa; phylum Chordata; class Mammalia; order Sirenia; family Dugongidae; genus Dugong; species Dugong dugon. The sequence goes on from CM057462.1 coordinate 101,618,992, forward strand.
AAGCTTATGGAGATCACACAGCTTCTTAGCAATAGTATCAGCATTTAATCCAGGTCTAAATCAAAACCCTGCTCACTTTGCTTTGCAACTCTCTGTCACTGCTTATTAGGCAATTGGTAATAGGCATTTGTTGGTTCAGAAATCACATGGGAAATTGCCATGGATCACAATATTCTGTCCTTTTATTTCCTTTTTATGCTACTTGACGATGTGGCTCTGTCACACTTTGGGAGCTAGAAGTCTGGCTGTTCTGGTTTGCTAGACAGTGAAACAGAGTAAAAGGGGAGGTTATGAAAGTGTCTTCCCTGATGATCTTTTGAAGGGAAAATACACTATTGATTGAGATTAATTTTTAGATTCATTCACGCTTAGACAAGATACAAGCTTGTCATGGACAGCAGTCATGGACAGCATTTATCTTTCAATGCCTCTTTCCAGGAGGCTAAAGATAAATTGTGTATGTTTTGAAGATTCTTCCAGCCTCCCAAGTCTGTGCTTTTAACCAAATAAGAAACCATTAAGATATTCTTCTAAAAATTTTGAAAATATTTAACCTTATAGCTAATTAATGCTATACTAATACACACTGGAGAGATGTTTCTGTCTATATTGCTATGTGTGTCTTTCATCTTTTTATGGAACACTTCGTGCATGCATTTTAGCTACAGAGTTATTAGTGATTTCATGTAAAACTAAACCTTGAAAATTAGTCTAGTTCTAAATATTATTTCTAGTGCAGAGTGATTTCCTCCATTATCAAACACCTTTCAGATTTGAGATAGTAAAGTGTGCATTTTGATATCTAAGATGTGCCTAATAATGTTATAGTTAAATTACCCTCTTATCCTATATCTTAACTCAGGAAACTGTTAAGGAGTCTATAGAATAATCTTTTGTGATCAGTATATCTGCTATTCTCAAATACAGGATTTTGTTACTGAGTTAAATATGAAACAATGCTATTATCATTTATGAGACAGAGGATTACGGCATTTTCCCAAACCCAGGATGACATTGCCATGTTTTCACTGAACTTCTTCCTTGAGTAATATTTCTGCATTTTCCATTTTGTAAAATTATTTTACATTTCTTAAGGGAAAGTAATCATGGCATTGCCTCAAGTGTCACATCAGATACATACAAAAGGCAAATGAATGTCATTACAGCACCCATTAGGGAACTCACTTTGATTAAAGAGGACATCCATGCCCAAGGACAGCTGCTGTCATCGGTTCTCAGGCTGAAGCAACGTGCGGCTTGTGGCACAGGGGTGGGAAAGGGCCTGTACCACTGCATAGAAACACAGACATTGTAATCTTCAGAGGGAAAATACACTTAGATATGGAAATAGAGTATTAAATAGGAAAGCAGACCAATAAAACAACAAAAGGACTTGCAATTTGTTTAAGCAAATTTAAAATAAGTCCATTTCCCATTAGGCAATAAAAGAACAGAAATCAGGGATATTGATGCCTATGGAATCAAACAGGGTGATTTTAGTAGTTACATTCTGACTCACTGAGACAAGCCTACTAGGCAGGGGTTTTTCAAAGGACAGTTTTTTATGCTCTGTCTGTTCCTAGTATTTAGGGGTTTTATTTCAGAACAAAGCAGATTCTAAAACTAAAGTCACATCCTGTTACTACAACAGACAGTAGATAACCATCAGGGCTAGAAAAACATTTGTAACAATTCTAAAGACCAAAGGAGAAGAGGACAGCCTCATTAATGAGACCCAAAGCCAACTCCAAAGCCAAGACTTCTGAATATGAATTTTAGCTCAGCATTTGAAAAATTTGAAATTGGCCTATTTTTACACCTCATTGTTTTTCTAACTGAAAAGACAAGCAAGGCACATGAGACACATTATCTATTAGGAACAGAAACACTCCATTAATTCAATATGCTAGTTAAACCTTTACGTGTCTAATTGACAGGAAATGTAAAGTTTAAAATCTGTGGAAGCGATAGCCTGCACTTACAGTGTTGGGGATATCAAATAGCTTGCTCCCTGCATTTGCTTCAGTTTCTCCAGAAAGCCAGGCTATCATTCTTTCAATTGAACTGGGGAGGGAGGGAAAGAGAGGATCAGACCCTCTCATTGATGAGAGTCACATCCAATTGCCACCCTTACCAGAGGGAATGAAACTAGGTTAAGGGGACAGGTTCTGTATTTTTAAAAATTACCTGCCATGTATTTTTTTCCCAAATGTCAGGTGGTGGCCTCTATTAGAGGTACACCATTAATCAAACTAATGAGAACTACGGATGTAACCATTCCTTAACAAAGACATAATGTCTCAATGGGGAAGAGTAGAACAGAAGAATTTTATGAAGTAGGGCTTTCCTCATGAACATTTGGGTTTGAATCAGACCACGGTATGCAAATCAGGGCCTCCTGATCTTTACAACAGTTTAATGTTCCCTAAAGAGAGGGTCATATTACTGAATCAAAATCAGTTTTACTTATTGTTAAGGGAAAAAAATATCATACTTGCTTTTCCACAATCAGGCACTTTGAGGCACTCTTAATGATCTAAATCTGATTGGTAGTTCTCCAGGTTTTAAAAAAGCTGCTGAAGAGAGAGGAGATATGTTTAGGCAAATCTGACCCTGCAATCAGTACTAACATGGGGGTTGACCTTGACCATTTTGCATGTCTCTAAGTCACTCTGGGAGCCCTGGTGGTGCAGGGATCAAGAGCTACCACTGCTAACCAAAAGATCAGCAGTTCGATTCCACCAGCCACTCCTTGGAAACACTATGGGGCAGTTCTACTCTGTCCTATAGGGTTGCTATGAGATGGAATCAACTAGACGGCAACAGGTTTGTTTTTTTTTAAATCACTCTGAGCTCTCATACTTTTCTGCTAAGGCAGGACTAGCAAGAATGACATGCAAGTCAGGATCCCATGCTTCCAGGCCTGATGAAAAATAAGAAGTTCCTCACCAGCACTTCCCAGCAGCTTAGAGTTGTGGGGAGACGAGAAGAATGAGGACAATCAGATCACTAACACCTAGCAAGTAGCCTTGGCTTAAGCTATGGACAGAGATTGTCTTGCCAGTTGGGATGTCCTCAAGGACATTCTTGACCACGCCTGTTGGAAGTGGATAACTGCCTTCTACTAGAGTTCACATTCCCAGACATAAATGATTTTAAATTTTGTGAGTTTCTGGAAATGTTTATTCAAGACATTAACTTAAAATCAATCAATCTAGGATCAAGTCAAATAGAGGTTTCTATCAAAGTTTGGCATAATACATAGTGGCTCTTTTTTTCAAACCAAGCAGTGAAATCACTAACTTTATATGGAAATTCTTTATAATGACACAGCATTTTAATTACAGGGTATGTTGTCACATAGGAACACTCTTCTGTTTAATTTCTACATAAGTGAATGATCAGAGACGGTAGCTTAATTTTTATCTTAATTTTTATGATATTGAACCTTTATGTATTTGCACAAAACATACTTCATGATATATAAAGTCATATTGTACACAAGTAGGCATAAATGCTAATTAGTTTAGTAAATAATTAAGATAAAATTACTGTTTTATTTATAAAACCAGAATAAGGACAGGAGAAAATAAAAGAAGAAGCTCCCTCAAAAAGACCCCATGAAAACTTTTGTTCTCTAATCCAGGGAAAACCAGGCCTCCCTCCTTCTCTCACTGTTTTAATTAGGTGCCGTTGAGTCTGCTCCAACTCAGACTGACCCTATGAATAACAGAATGAAACACTGCTCAGTCCTGTGCTATCCCATAATCAATTATGGATTAGACTGTGTTGATTCATAAAGTTTTCACTGGCTGATTTTTGGAAGTAGATCCACCAGGCCAAATAAACACTTAGCATTTAACTCAATTTTCACAACTCTTTAAATAGGTACTATTTTTTATCCCTATTTTTAAACAAATATGAAAACCAAGGCAGGAAGAGATTAAACAGTATCAGTACCAGTTGCTGTCTAGTGGATTGTGACTCATGCTGAACCCATGTGTGTCAGAGTAGATCTGTGCTCACAGAGCTTTCAATGGCTGATTTTTCAGAAATAGATCCCTGGGCCTTTTCTCCAAGATGCCTCTGAGTGGACTCAAATATCCAAACTTTCAGTTAGCATCTGAGCATATTACCCATTTGCACCACCCAGGAACTAAAGAAAGAGATTTAAGTTAGCCCATTTTACACAGTAAAAAGACAGTAAAGCCAGATCCAGACCATGTTGTCTGACCACTGAATCTCTCCTCTTATTCTGTTTGCTACTGAGCAAAAAAAAAACCTCCGCTGCTCTTCAGTCAATTCTGACTCATAGTGACCCTACAGGAGAAAGTAGAACAGCCCCATAGGATTTCTGAGGCTATAATTTTTATGGCCTCCATCAGAATTAGAGGAGGACTGATTTACAATGTGTGATATGCAGATGACACAACCTTGCTTGCTGCAAGTGAAGAGAACTTGAAGCACTTACTGATGAAAATCAAAGACTATAGCCTTCATAGGGATTACGCCTCAACATAAAGAAAACAAAAATCCTCACAACTGGACTAAGAAGCAATATCATGATAAACGGATACAAGATTGAAGTTGTCAAGGATTTCATTTTACTTGTATTCACAATCGACACTCATGGAACAAGCAGTCAAGAAATCAAACAACTTATTGAATTGGGCAAATCTGCTGCAAAAGACCTCTTTAAAGTGTTGAAAAACAAAGACGTCACCTTGAGGACTAAGGTGTGCCTGACCTAAGCCATGGTATTTTTGATTGACTCATATGTATGAAAAAGCTAGATAATGAATAAGGAAGACTGAAGAAGAACTGATGTCTTTAAATTATGGTGTTGGTGAAGAATATTGAATATTCAATGGACTACCAGAAGAATGAACAAATCTGTCTTAGAAGATGTACAGCCAGAATGCTCCTTAGAAGCGAGGATGGCGAGACTTTGTCTTATGTATCTTGGGCATGTTATCAGGAGGGACCAGTGCCTGGAGAAGGACATCATCCTTGGCAGGGGGTCACTGAAGAAGAGGAAGATCCTTGATGAGATGGAATGACACAGTGGCTGCAACAACGGGCTCAAACATAGCAGCAATTGTGAGGACGGAAGAGGATCGGGCAGTGTTTCATTGGGTTGTACATATGGTCGCTATGAGTCAGAACCGACTAGACAGCACCTAACAATAATACTCTTTACGGAGCGGAAGATGTGTCAGTCTGCTTTTGTAAAGATTACAGCTTTGGAAACCCTGTGGGGTAGTTCTACTCTGTCTTAATGTATCACTAGGAGTCCGAATTGACTTGATGGCAGTGGGAATCTTTATGGAAGCCAACTGCCACACCTTATCCCACAGTGAAGATCGTGGGTTCTAATCTCTAACCTTTTGCTTAGCATCCAAGTGCTTAACCTTTGCACCACCAGGGTTCTTTTTGCTGCTGAGCAGGGATCTGGGGCTGTTCTTAGAATCTGAACTGAATGGAGGACAACTACTCCTCTCAACTAATCAAAATTCTTCTCATATTAAAGTGTTTTAATCAGATTGCTTTTCTAATACTAAGTATAAGCAGTACTGTTAGCCACATCTACTTAATACAACAAGTGATCTTAACTATTTGTATGTGATTATCTCATTTGTTTCTTCAGACTTCAAACACACACACACCACACACACACAGACACACACACACAGAGACACACACACACACAGAGGTCACGAAACTTAAAAGTTTATTGACTTGCTTTTTGAGATATGCTTTCCGGGAAAAGAAAAGAGAGCAAAGAATAAAGTTAAACCGGGGCAACTTCCCACCTTCTTTTCTGGCTCTCTAATTTTCTGGTGTCACTGCATCCCACATCCCTAAAGAACCCAGCGAATACACACATACTACTTCCTAGTTGCCTACTCTTCTCTTTACCACCACACGAATTTAAACATCTCGCAAAGTACCCTACTCTCAAAAATTAATTCTTTATTCATTCTTTTTTCCTTATTACTACCCCACTACTATCGTCAAGCAAAACTCCTCCTCCCTTAGTATGCACCATTTGACCCAAGTCGGCTTTAGATTCCATACCATTAGCACACAGGTCAAGAATACTTTACCACTGTGGAGAACAAGGCCTCATTACATTTCCTCTGGTGTGCTGAAATTGACTGCTTGGACTGTCACTGAGACTTTCTTTATTGTAGTGCAAAGTAAACTCCTACATAGCCCTATGAGGAACATTCTCTGCCATCCAAATTAGAACTCCTGCTAAATGAATCTGTGTGTATTTGTGTCTATATCTCATTTTAATACATGTTTATTTGGGGGCAGAATGATAATAAATTATTTCTAAATGCTTATACATTTTATTTTATAATGCTGTTGTTTCATTTTATTTATTTATTTTGTTAACATGGCAAAGAGAACCATGAAGTGGGATGGGTTTGGTATTACATCATGCATTCAGATGTTCTAGTATTTAAACCACAAGGCATCTACAGAATATAATCTAGTTTACTATCTTGGCTTTCATACCAAAAAAAAGCAAACCCATTGTTGTCTAGTCGATTCCAACTCATAGCGACCCTATAGCACAGAGAAGAACTGCCCCACAGGGTCTCCAAGCCTGTAAATGTTTTTGGAAGAAGACCAGCACAACTTTTTCCCGGGGAGTGACTAGTGGGTTCAAATCACTGACCTTTCGGTTAGCAGCTGAAAGTTTTAACCACTGCACCATCAGGGCTTCTTTTAAAGCTGTCAATAAAGACCCCAACACTGGTCTTAGGAAATTTCCTCAGCAAAGTATAGTTAAAAAAGAAGGTCAATCTTGAAACACTCAAGGCTGAAATTTCCCTGAATACTAAAGGTGTAGTTTAAAGTTAGGTCTGATTCAGGGTTTGGGAGAGGTTATCCTTATGGACTATGTGACATCAGGGCACCTGCATTTATCCTTATCATCTCTATTTCTTCCAAGATGAATGCCTGTTTCCTGTGGGCCTTTGAAAATGCTGAGTTGGTCTGTTTGAGTAGAGAAGGGACTTTTCCTAACAGATAGCTTTGGCTATCTACATGACAGCAAAGGAACATTTTGGCAGGAAACTACACAGCACAGCAGGATACCCTGGTTTGAACAAAATGTTTTTATGCAATGTGTTACCAGGGGAATTAATTTCCATGTTGACATTACCGCCTACACACATAAGCCCCGGTTTATTTCCTGACCAAATGAGTTTTTTCTCCTAATATTTTACAAATACACCCTAGGTCTATTTTCTAAATAATTTAATAAACAGTTTTGATGGCTTACATATGGAACCAAGATTTTTAAGTGGTGCTAGCAAGAGGTGTGCAGCAAAAATGCAGATGAATTTCCTTTTAAAAAGCACTTAGTTTTTAATTATTATTATTTATATACAGCACACTCCTTATAACAGGAAATGGGGGAAAAAACTCTCTAATTTGTATTTTCTAATTTAATTCAACACAATTTTGTTAAGCTCCAAATACGTTGAAGGGACTGTATATGATCAGCAACATGATGATCTTGTTTAGTAAAAGAAATAAATACGTATGTAGATTTTAATACAAGGTAGAGTTGAGAGAAATACAGGTAAAGTAAATATGGTAGTTCAACGGAGGAAGAGCTTACTTCTGACCATGAAGAACAAGAAAATCATTATATGAAAAGTAGCATTTAAGCTGGATATCAAAATAAGTTCTATTTATGTATTTGGTTTTTCATTTATCTATATATTTGATATGGGTCGGAAATCCTGGTGGCATAGTGGTTAAGAGTTCCGCTGCTGACCAAAAGGTCGGCAGTTCAAATCCACAGCCGCTCCTTGGAAACTCTATGGGGCAGCTCTACTCTGTCCTATAGGGTCACTATGAGTCGGAATTGACTCAACGGTAACGGGTTTGGTTTTTTTTGGTTTATATATTTAGTAAAGTATAAAGCTTAACAACAAGATAGCAGACTCTAGGTTTAAGCTGTGTAGCTTCATAACCTGACTCCACCCCTTAAAGCTTTGTGATTTTGGACAAGTCATATATCTCAGTTTCCTCATTTGTAAAATGTGGATAAAAATAGTACTTTCCTCACAGGCTTGTCAGGAGGACAAAGAGAGCAAATCACGGTATGCATTTAGAACAGTACCTAGCACAGGTGATGATCAGCAAACGTTAGCTCCTTTTACCGGCAGCAATTGCGGTGTTAGTAATAATATGAATGAATGTATGCTTGGTTTTCATGTTTATTTAATAACTACTATACACATTTGAAAGGAGACCTGGTGGCACAACAGTTAAGCACTCAGCTACTAACTGAAGGTTGCTTGTTCAAAGCCACCCAGTGGCTCTATGGGAGAAAGACCGGGTGATCCGCTTCCATAAAGATTACAGCCTAGGAAACCCTATGGAGAAGTTCTACTCTGCCACATGGGGTCGCTACGAGTCAGAATAAACCCAATGGCACCTAACAACAGAAAGATACACATTTGAGGAAACAGTGCCTTCCAGATAAAGAGAGTGATTTGAGAAAATTACTGGAGCAGTAAATCATGAGAGGTACATGTGTTTAAGTGTATGTGTGTATTTATATGGAGCCCTGGTGGTGCAGCGGTTAAGAATTTGACTATTAACCAAAAGATCAGCAGTTCGAATCCACCTGCCACTCCTTGGAAACCCTTTGGGGCAGTTCTACTCCGTCCTATAGAGTCATTATGAGTCAGGATTGACTGGACAGCAATGGATTTTTTTATGCATAAATATACATATATATACACATATACATAAACATATATATGTATGAACAAACACATACATATGTATGTATGCATCAATTTGTAGTGCAGAGTAACTTCGGAATCAGAAGCACCTACAGTTAAAGACATTATTAACTGTGTAGGTATATATACACACTCATTTTTACATATCTATCCTTATTGTAAATTCAACTGAGAAACAATGCAACAAAGTGTTGGGTTTGAATCATAGAACTGCCAACTCTTAACTGTGTGGCTACTGCCAAACTTTTAAGCCTCTATAACCTAACTTTTCCATCTTTTATATAGGTATAATAATTCCTACTTCATTAAGGAGTAAATGCGAGGCACAGTCCCCATAAAGACTAGGCACAATGCCAATGTTAGATAATAATAAGAAATGACACTAGAAACAGACATTGGACATAGATACTGAGGATGGATTTTAGCAAGTGTCTTTCTTGTATTGTGCTACTATAACAAAAATACCACAAGTGGGTGACTTCAGCAAACAGAAGTTTATTCTCTCACAGTCTAGTAGGCTAGATGTTCCAATTCAGGACATCCACTCTACGGGAAGGCTTTCTCTCTCTGTCAGCTCTGGAGGAAGGTCCTTGTTATTAATCTTCCCCTGGACTAAGAGCTTCTCTGCACAGGGACCCCAGATCCAAAGGACACACTCTGCTCCTGGCACTACTTTCTTGGTGGTATGAGGTCCCCATGTCTCTCTGCTCGCTTCTCTCTTTTATATCTCAAAAGAGATTGGTTTAAAACACAATCTAATCTTGTAGATTGAGTCCTGCCTCATTAACATAACTGCCACTAATCCCATCTCATTTACATCATAGAGATAGGATTTACAACACATAGGAAAATCATATCAGATGACAAAATTGTAGACAATCACGCATTACTGGGAGCTGTAGCCTAGCCAAATTGATACACATATATTTGGAGGACACAGTTCAATCCGTGACACCAGGTCTTGAAGTCCAGGCTGCATAAATAGGTTTAACTTTGTAGACCAAAGGTCCCAAGAAGCCTACCTTCTATATCCAGCAAGAGGCATGCAGAAAACTGAAAATTTTGACATACAAAATACAAATATATTTTTGTTTGACCCACAGTGTCTTAAAAACTAGGGAAATGTAAATGCATTTTTTTCTTGAAAAAGTGTCAAAACTAGGCCTGTATTCTAATAAGGAAATAAGAGTTGTAATGACTTGATGGCACACAACAACAGCTAAAATCAAGTCCCTTCTGTCCTTTATTTAGAGGCTGTGTGTGCCAGAGTCTCTACCAATCCTTATTGTCGTAATTCTAGCCCACCTCACTAATTTTGTTTCCTATCTGGCTGTTTTAGGCACTTGACTCTGTGACCTTTTTGGACAATGAGTCACTATTGATTGCTTTGTAACATAAGGGTGGTTTGTAGAGTTTTTCGGATATATTATCTCTCTGAAATTTGTGGAATTAATTAGGGAAAAGGCAAGAGTGGAAGCAAGTAACGCAGAAGGCTTTCAATAGTATAAGTGAGAGATAAATTGGTCCCAAGTTAATGCAGAAGTGGCCGGAAAAGAGGTTATGTGAAATATATTGCAAAGGAATAATCAAGAGAATTTTGATAACTGGGTAAGAAATAAACAAGCAAAAATAAGGTCAGTGATGGATGGTATACTTAATACAAATGGCATAAACTGGGACATGTATACAGATGAAAGTGATTTCAGCTTTAGGCACATTAAATTCAGATATTTCAATTTAAGGCAATTTCTTATAATCATGAGTCGGGGTAAAAACCCACGCTGACCCTCATGAATACTTGCAGATCCTAACCAATGACAATAAACTGTGAGCTCTTCAGGGCAAGGGTGGTGTTATGTCTATCTGTGTAATCTCAGAGCTTGGCAGAGTATGCCTTCAGTAAATATTTATTGAATCAAATTATAGGGTATATGCATATTTTTTATCAATCTTTAAAATGCTACCGTATTTTTATAGATCCTACCCATATATTTTCCACAATTAAAAGAATAATTTTGCTATCTTCAAATCTACAATTTAATGCAACCTCAGATGCAACTGTGCTTTTTTTAATTCTTCCATGTGAAGTGATGACATACATGAATTTTATGTAACTTCACTGAATGATATTTATGAGAATTCCAAGCTATGCTTAGAGGTCCATTAAAAGATACACGTTAGTGTTGAAATTTTCATAGAAGCAATTGTCTCAAACACAATGGAGTAGAATTCTACTAAATTGTTCCATTGTTCTGAAAATCCCATGAGCTAAGTAGCACGCAAGGGATTTAATTCATTCAAAGTAGTTGAAAGGAGGCAGAAATTAGGAGCTCCCACTAGAGAAAAAGTGAGGGCTAACTGGAACAGTATCTTCATTTTCTTTGTTTTTTCCTCTATGCCTCTGAATGCTATCCACAACTAACCAAATCCCAAAAGGGGTCAAGAGACAGAGGAAGAAAGGAGCTAGAAAGTTTCTATTATCACAAAGCAAAAATTCTTTACAAAAATTACCAAAAGTTGTCTGCGCTGTTGCTTAGACAGGATTGATTGCATTTATAAAGAAGTTCTCACTTTAGTTGTTCGCTTGCTTGCATTACTGTATGTCTGTTTTAATATAAATGTGCTTAATTCAAAGCAAAATGGAGAAGTTGTGAAATGTGCAAAATGAGCTACTAAGCTTGAGATAAGATCGCTGGTTTTCAGCCCTCTGTAGAAAGGGCAGAAAGATCTCCTGCTGAGCTTCTGCTGATTCTGTGCTCTGGATTGTTGGAGATTTGATTTTCACTGAGAATGCTTTCTCTGAAAAATCAGTCTAATATATCTCTTCATCTTTACACATGCTGTTCCTTCTGCTTTGCCCTATTCCTTGTCAATCTAGAAAACTCCTACTCATCCATCAAAACCCATCTCAGGCCCTACATCCTGTCTGAAAGTTTCCTTAATTCCATTCTTCCAGATTTATTAGGTATCTTTGACAACTCTATTTCTACATTTAGTATGCTTACTTGCAAGTACATCCCCTAACTGTGAGCTCTCATAGTTCGGGTTCACTTCATAGTAATCTATATGACACAAGAAGTTCTCAAGAAATACATATAGAGTAAATGAGTGAATGAATGTTCTCTGTATCCCTACCATTCAATATAGCACTTGATATTTAGATGAGATTTAGTAAAAATTGATTCAACTCAGTACCATAAATCAATTGGTCAGTTAAGAGTTAACGAGAATTATAATCTAAGGTATCAACCAGTTGTAACTCCTTGCGGCCAGTGTCCCTTGGAACCAAGACCCAAATAATTGTGGGATATTCTACAACAGCACTAGGTCAGCTATATCAGTCTTTGAGTTCACCCTTTTCTTGACCTGTGAGTTTTGATGCTTGAATTTAAGATCCTTCATGCTTCTTAACATTAAATACTCCCCAGTGAATATCAAGTTTAGGCATGTAGACGTTCTATAAATCACTTTCATTGCTCAAACTCCCTTTTGAAAAATGCAACTCAGTTGTATATTTCCCAGTATGCAATCTGTCAGGTCAAACTGCAACTCATTTCATTTTCTTTCAATAAACTCAAATCCCTGACCTGCCAAGTTCCTTGTAAGGAAACCTGGCAATTAGAAGGCAAACTAACTTTTATTCAATCGATACGCACTTGCTGACAAATAACGTTTGTATAATCTCTGACTTTCCCTCATGGATCTTGAAGAAACTTTTAAAAAAATTTTTTTACTAGTGAGGTTATTGAGAAGACCCTTAATAATAATTTTTGTTTTGCTTTCAGAATGGAATAAATGAATCTAGAGGCTGTCTTAGTCCTAGGAGAAAAGCAGTTGATTTATGAAGCAGAAATAACCAACCCAACCCTGGAGGAAGTTGCCATAGCTATTTAACCTCCTGAAGAAAAATAAAGAGTCCTAGATAAGTATATTGACATTTGGAAATATTGAAATTGGAAAAGATGTTTAATATTGTATCTTAGAATACATAAAGAACAATAAGCTTATTGTTTTGGTTATGCTTAAATCATCCTTATAGTACAGTAACTATAGCTTTGAATTATGTATTCTTAACAGAGTCTTAAAATTAATAATGATGTCTTAAATTTGCATTACACTTTTAAGATACTCAAAGCACTTTAGAGAACACAGGTAATGTTTATGACATCTTGAAAAAAATCACTTTTTCAATAGATGATTGGGGTGGCAATGAGGTGAAACTAATTTTATTAGAAAATAACTGACTTTACAGAAATACATTCAGAGTGCCTCCTGTTGGAAAAATTTCATGCTTAAAGATACAATTGTGAACAATGATTCCATTAAGCAGTTATCATCGAATTCTAGTCTCCAGCCATTCAGCCATATCACACAATCCCTCCACCCACATCCAATGATACTTTTTAACAGTTCCGTGTTTTGGCATGCCACACTTGCTTCACCCTCTATTTCCACCTCTTCAAGCCCTTCTAGATGAGAGTAAGGGGTGGGACAGTAAGACAGGCAGACCTTTATGAAATGTTTATTTTCAAAATACTGTGATCAAAATAATAAGAAATAGTTTCTATTTACAAGGAGCATTTGGACTAGCGTAAAGACAGTCATCTCCCCAGGTAAGTTCCCTACCTGGTGATATTTACAGAAAGAGCAACAAGTATGTATTGAGCCATCTATTTTCTGTTATTGAGGAATTACAAGGGGCAGACTCTGCTTGGGGAGGAAACATCACAGAAAACTTCATGGAAGAGAGAGTTCTTGTATGAGCAAATACATGATCTCAGATAGAACTGCTGTACCATTTATTTATCTAACGAACATGTGTTCTCTTTAGTACGCCAGACACAGTGATTTAGTCCCCTGTTAAAAAGAACTCACGATCTAATACACCTCGCGTTATGGAAGCAGAAATGACATGCACCTAATAATCAACAGTTCTTGGTTTAGGCAGGCGCATGTAAAGAAAAGTTTCAAAGAGAAAGTAAGGTAATAGTGAGGTAAATACACTTCTAGACTTGGTACAAATATCATCCATCTATCTATCTGCTTCAACATTTATTGTCTATCAGTATGCTGTTTTATAAAACTCTAAATCCTCAAGTCCTAGCGCAAATGTCTACTCCTCTATTAGAAATTCAGAATCTGAGGGAAACTTGGCTTAATACAATGTGGATTCTGTCACTTTTTTGAGCGTCGGTGTCACTAGAATCAGTTGTATGATTCATGTTCTCATGCGTTCTTTAATTAAGCCAAGGTATTTAGATGTAGATTTATATATACACTATTCTCATGGTGTAATGGAAGGAATAGAAGCTTTGGAGTCAAAAGAACTAGATTTATATTCTTGCTCATGTATTACAGGCTCTTTAACCGTGGGCAAATCTCTCAAATTTGGTTTCTTCATCTAAAAAACGTAAAGTGCAAATGATCGCACGGGGATGACTTGTAAACAGGAATATGTAATACAAATGGTGGTGCTTAGTGATACTTTCCTTCTAACTTCTGGATGATTGTAAAAATCCAGTATTATATTTGACTACAATATAGAATTCATTGATGTCAAAGAAAACATGGGTATTAAAAAGTGTCCTGGGTTAGAACTCAAAAGAACTGGGTTGTAATCCTGATTCCAAAAGTTTGTCACTTATTTTCCTGAGTCTCAATTTTTTCACCTGGGAAAAAACAAAAATTCTGGCCACAAATCTCCCTGGTTTTTTATAAGAACGCATGTAAAAATGCTTTATAAATTACAACACTATAAATATCTGGTACTGTTATTTATCTGTTGGCTATAATAAATTAATTCTCTCCAGCTTGGCTTCAACAAAATGTAAATTTTCCTTCTACCTCAAATATTCTATAATTCTATCCAGCCCTATAATTTCTAGAGAATCTAACAGATTGGTTTTTTTTTAAAGCCTTGCAATAGAAAGCCTCTTTCCTTCCTTGAAAAGCTAAAGAATCTTGCATAATTTTCTTTCCCTGAGGATATTCTCTAGGGCATTGAATTTGAGAGGGTTTGCTTTTCCCTTCAACTCTCTAACACCAAGTATTGTAATTTGGCTTTCACTTTCTTTTCACCTAACTTCCATTTTCCTAAACATACTTTCTCAGTGTTCTGCTGAAGTGGTGATCATCAATGGTCACTCTCTGCAGCAGCACAAACACACTTTTGACTAGTTGATCTTTCAGGTCAGCAACTTAGTGAGCTGCTATTGACATGCCCTTCTCGTATACTTGTCCAGAATTCACAGTGGAATATATGACTTTTATTCATCCTTTTTAATACTCTCTTCTAAAACTCAAGACTCTATTTCTCAGACTGCAGTCTCTAGCTTCTTGCAGGTATATTTTCAAAGCTACTATGGCTTTTACATTAGATTAAACAGGCTGCCTGCAGAGCAAGGCATTTGCGTAGCCGCCTCTGAACTCATCAGGTAAAACCTGAACTTCATGGATTTTAATGGGAAATTATTACAGTGAAACCTTGATAATTCACATTAGTGATGGAAAGTGCAATTTTAGATCATTGAGTTTTTCGGTGATAATTGAAAATAAGTAGAGAAAGAGAACTAAAGGAACTTTGCTGACATTTTTCATCTTTTTCAGACTGCCTGCAAGTTCTCAATGGCAGATTCAAATCACAGTCTCCTTATGGAAAACAGACAAAGATACTTTCAATCCTAATTAGTAAATACCTGATAGATAGCCCAGTGGATATGTATGGAAGGAAAGTTATATAACATAAATATACTTGTATAAACATAAAGAATAATGTTCTATATAATTTCAAAATTAGTTCATTTGTTGCCCTTAACTGGATAAAAGTAATATTTAATTGTAAATCATGTCTATTACTATCAATGTCATTTTTTTTTCATGAAAAATGCATCCAAATTTTAGTTTCTCACCAACCCCACTCCTGTTATAATTTCCCAAGCCACAATCATCTCATTGCTGGTTACTTATCAAAAACAAACAAACAAACAAACAAAAAAAACACTGCCGTCAAGTCAATTTCGACTTATAGCGACTCTGACAGAGTAGCACTGCCCCATAGGGCTTCCAAGGAGCTGCTGGTGGATTAAACTGCTGACCTTTTGGATAGCAGCCGAACGGTTAACCACTTATAACATTTGCTAAGTCTCCCTGCTTCTGTCCCCGCCTCCATCACTCTGCCCTCAACTCAGCAATCAGAGAAAATACTGGTAAAAATGTAAGTCAGCTATCATTTGCTGAAAACCTTCCAATGGTTTCCCACCTCAGAATAAAAGTCAGAGAATTTATGATGGTCTACAAGATCCTACATGACTACTTGACGCCTCTTGCACCCCTTACTTGATCTCCTACCTCTATCTCTCTCACTCACTCTGTTCCAGCCACATTGGCCTCTCTGCTGTTTCTGGAAAATTTCAGTCTCCTATTTCAGAGCAAATATTTTCATTGCAAATACCTTTTTTCACCAACGTAAACGGCAACTACACACATGGACCTCGCCAGATGGAATACATAGGGATCAAATCAACTACATCTGTGGAAAGAGGCGATGGAAAAGCTCAATATCATTAGTCAGAACAAGGCCAGGGGCCAACTGAGGAACAGACCATCAGTTGCTCCTATGCAAGTTTAAGTTGAAACTGAAGAAAATTAGAACAAGTCCATGAGAGCCAAAGTACGAACTTCAGTATATCCCACCTGAATTTGAGACCATCTCAAGAATAGATTTGATGATTTGAACACTAATGACCGAAGACCAGACAAGTTGTGGAATAACATCAAGGACATCAAACATGAAGAAAGAAAGAGGTCATTAAAAATGCAGGAATGAAATAAAAGACCAAAATGGATGTCAGAAGAGACTTTGAAACTTGCTCTTGAACATGGAGTAGCTAAAGCAAAAGGAGGACATGATGAAGTAAAAGAACTGAATAGAAGATTTCAAAGGGCAGCTTAAGAAGACAAAGTATTACAAAGACATGTGCGAAGAGCTAGAGATAGAAAACCAAAAGGGAAGAACACGCTCAGCATTTCTCAAGCTGAAAGAACTGAAGAAAAAATTCTAGCTTCGAGTTGGAATAGTGAAGGATTCTATGGGAAAAATATTAAATGACACAGGAAGCATCAAAAGAAGATGGAAGGAATACGGACAGTCATTACACCAAAAAGAATTGGTCGATGTTCAACCATTTCAAGAGGTAGCATATGATCAGGAACTGATAGTAGTGAAGGAAGAAGTCCAAACTGCACTGAAGGCATTGGCGAAAAACAAGGCTCCAGGAAGTGAAGGAATACTAACTGAGATGTTTCAATAAATGGATGCAGTGCTGGAAGTGCTCACTCAGCTATACCAAGAAATTTGGAAGACAGCTACCCGGCCAACTGACTGGAAGAGATTCACATTTATTCCTATTCCCAAGAAAGGTGATACAAGTGAACGCAGAAATTATTGAAGAATATCATTAATATCACTTGCAAGTAAAATTTTGCTGAAGATCATTCAAAAGCAGCTGCAGCAGTATGTCAACAGGGAACTGCCAGAAATTCAGGCTGGATTCAGAAGAGGATGTGGAACCAGGGATGTCATTGCTGATGTCAGATAGACCATGGCTGAAAGCAGAGAGCACCAGAAAGGTGTTTATCTGTGTTGTATTGACTATACAAAGGCATTCGACTGTGTGGATCATAGCAAATTATGGATAACATTGCAAAGAAAGGGAATTCCAGAATACTCAGTTATGCTCATGAGGAACCTGTACAGAGATCAAGAGGCAGTTGTTTGGACATAACAAGGGGATACTACGTGGTTTAAAGTCAGGAAATGTGTGTGTCAGGGTTGCATCCTTTTACCATACCTATTCAATCTGTATGCTGAGCAAATAATCCAAGAAGCTGGACTGCATGAAGAAGACTGGGGCATCAGGATTGGAGGAAGACACATTAACAACCTGCATTATGCAGATGACACAACTTTGCTTGCTGAAAGTAAAGAGGACTTGAAGCACTTACTGATGAAGATCAAAGACCACAGCCTTCAGTATGGATTACACCTCAACATAAAGAAAACAAAAATCCTCACAACTGGACCAATAAGTAACATCATGAAAAAAGGAGAAAAGATTGAAGTTGTCAAGGATTTCATTTTACTTGGATCTACAATCAACACCCATGGAAGCAGCAGTTAAGAAATCAAAAGACACATTACATTGGGAAAATCTGCTGCAAAAGACCTCTTTAAAGTGTTGAAAAGCAAAGATGTCACCTTGAAGACTAAGGCATGCCTGACCCAAGCCAAGGTATTTTCAATCGCATCATATGCATGTGAAAGCTAGACAATGAATAAGGAAGACCAAAGAAGAATTGATGTCTTTGAATTGTGGTGTTGGTAAAGAATATTGACTATACCATGGACTGCCAAAAGAATGAACAAATCTGTCTTGGAAGAAGTACAACCAGAACATTCCTTAAAGGCAAGGATGGTGAGACTACATCTTACAGACTCTCGACATGTCAGGAGGGATCAGTCCCTGGAGAAGGACATCATGCTTAGTAAAGTACAGGGTCAGCGAAAAAGAGGAAGACCTTCAACAAGATGGATTGACACAGTGGCTCCAACAGTGGGCTCAAGCATAACAACACTTTTGAGCATGGGGCAGGACCAGGCAGTGGTTTTGTTCTGTGGTACACAGGGTCGCTACGAGTCGGAACTGACTTGATGGCACCAACAACAACATTTCAGAGCCTGTGAACTTGATGTTCTGTCTAGTATGATATTTCCTCAAAAGCTGCATGATTTAGTCTCTCACCTACTTAGTGCTTGTTCTCTCACCTCCTCGTGCGCTTTACTCAAATGTTACCTTCTCAGTGATATGTCCCATGACCATCCTATCTAAAATACATCCTGTTCCTCTTCCTCTTCCCTGTTTTATTTTTATCTATACTAGTATTCTAGTATACTATTTTACTAGGTTTAAGCATAACAATGATTGTGAGGGTGGTTCAGGACTAGCGGCATTTCGTTCTGTTGTATACAGGGTTGCTATGAGTTGGAACTCACTCGATGGCACCTAACAACAACAACATACTAGTATTCAACCCAGAGGTCAGCAGACTTTTTCTATGAAGTGCCAGATAGTAAATATTTCTGGCTTTGTCAGCCATACAGTCTCTGTTGCAACTACTCAACTCTGCCATTGCACTGCAAAAGCAGTCACAGACAATAGGTAAATGAAAGAGCATGACTGGTTGCCAATAAAACTTAATTTACAAAAACAGGCAGTAGATCAGATTTAGCTCACAAGCTGTAGTTTGCTAACCCTTAATCAAACAGATTATATAGTTTACTTTATCTATCTATCTAACATCTGTCTGTCACCAGATTTGAAACGTAAACTCCACGTGGGCAAGAGTTTAGTTTAGTTCACTTCTCTATCACCACTGCCTACAACAGTACCTGGAACATAACTAATGCTCAATATAAAAATTGTTCAATAAAATCTTTTCATGTATCCATCTAAATACAGAATAGTAGCTATTATTTCCTGAAAAGAGGGCAGGGGAAGAGGAGAACCTCTCCTTCCACATCCTTGCTTCCACTTCTCTTGGAAAACAACCTGAGGACCATCTGTCATACTCACAATGATTAATAAAGGAAGAACAGCTGACAACAGTCTGTTTCCAGATTCCTACTGCTCTGTAAATTCTTGCAATATGGCTGAATATTCCCTTCCAAATTCTGCCAATTCAGGTCATCTATGACTGTGTTGTCCATATGGGTGCACCAAAAATCTCATAGCCCTATAGTGTATGTCCTTTTGTGTGGCTCTGGGAGAATAGTAGAAATCCTGCTCATTAAAGAACTATCCAGGAAGGTGGAGTTATTGAAAGACAATGCACTCTTGTTTTCTTTCCTTCTAGCACTTACTTCTGAGAACATGGCTTAGCAATTCTCTCATAAGAAAGGAGGGAGCAATGCATAGCACAACCATTCTTTTTAATACTGTCTCTTTACACTGACTTTCTTCAACACCATATTCATAATCCTTGACCAGTAAATCATATGGACCAATTAACAGATATTATCCAAACATCATGCATTTTTAGACTACTTGTATTTCAGTAAGTTATGATTTAAATTTACTTTGTACTACATTAATAACTCTTTTACCCCAAGGAGTAATAAAAATAGCTTTAACAACATCATTAGATTAGAACTTAAATTATTTAAAGGTGTAAGATGAAACAATAAGATGTACCTAAATTTTACTGTATAAAAACAATGAACTTGGATAGGTGAGTACTTAAAATGATATGAAACTTAAACACCATTTTAATGTAAATATGGAAGGATAACATTTTAGAATTGAAAAGTATTTGAATATTTAAACTATCCCTCTGTCTTTTATAGGCAGATGAGAAAACGGAGCCCCAGAAAGGATAAAAAATCTCCTAAGTAACATAGCATTTCAGTGGTTGAGAATAGGGAACACATGGGCATGAAGCAATTGGAGATTATTTTTATGGAACAGCATATCTGCATAATCAAATGAAAATAGTATAATTAGCATCCAATGAAACCAAACACAAGAAGAGTCAGTTGAGGAAAAAATTACTAGTTTGCAAACTGATCAAAGCTAAGAAGTTGCTCTCTTCTAACTATGATTTATTTTCATCTCAAAACAGAAAAATTTGTGAATTGTAGAAAGCTTTGTTGAATCTGTATATCGAGAGGCACTATCTGTCTATCATTTTGTCATACTGTGGTGGCTTGTGTGCTGCTATGATGGACTCTATATCACCAGTATTTCAAATACCAGCAGGGTCACTCATGGTGGACAGGTTTCAGTGGAGCTTCCAGACTATGACAGACTAGGAAGAAAAGCTGGCAATCTACTTCCAAAACTTAGCCAATGGAAACCTTTTGGATTACAGCAGATTATTGTCTGATACAGTGTTAAAAAATGAGCCCCCTAGGTTGGAAGGTACTCAAAATACACGGTAACTTCAACAGTGGACTCAAGCATATCAACAATCATAAAGATGGTACAGGACTGGGCAACATTTTGTTCTGTTGTACATGGGATTGCCACAAGTCAGAGCTGACTCAATGTCAACTAACAGCAACAAATAATTAGGCAACATACCATAGCGTCTGAAAGCACAGATTGTAGCCGGCAGTCTGGCTTTGAATCATGGCTCCCACACCTAAGAGTTGTATCGTCTTGGGCAAGTTTCTCAATCTCTTTGTGACTCAGTTTTTCTAGCCATAAAATGAGGATAATAATAGCACCTACCTCCTGGGGTTATTGTGAGAATTCGATGTAAAGCACTTAGAAGAGTGCTTGGCATACAATAAGCACTACTATATATTGTTTAAAGTCTAAGAGATGTGGATTGAACAACTCCTTGGGAAAGTTCAGAGTACTTATGGGTATTCTCCCTAGGTGCAGTGTTGGTCCCTTTCAATGGAGATGCTAGGAGACACTGAAGTGCCTACACACATTACAAACAGCTGAGACTGGGATCAGATCTCCAGGTCCCAAAGCCAGTTGTCTATAGACCCATTTCCTTCCCATGCTGCTGCTTCCACACCAAGAGAGCAATCTGTATGCACCACCAGGCTTGGCTTCATTAGCACAATCCTGTAAGTAATGAGAAAGGAATAACTTGTGCTAAGAAAGATGGCTAACCTTTATAAATAAACTGATTATTTGCAAGCATAAAATGAAATTAATTTTGGATTATTACAGGGGAGACATGAGTAAACTGCAGTTATTAGGGCATAATGCAGTCACATTAATTCAAGTTAGTGAGTAATTATCACTGTTCCCACTTTTCTTTTTAACCGTTTAAGAGGTTTGACTCAACAGAGTTGAAACGAATGAAATAGGTTTCACTCCATGAAAATAGATAAGGTCCTCTGCCAGGATGTTATTTATTTAAAAAAAAAAAAAAAAAAAAAAAATCCTCTCTTCCAGGATATTATGTTGGCTTTACATATACAGAGGTGGCAATGTAAAGAAATAATCTAGTTATTTTAAGACAGAAGACAGAATTTATCTTAATATTTTAAAGAAATGGTTTTTGTATTTTTTTTCTAATTAGCTGTGTACTCCATGATATTGGCTTACTTTTTTTCCAATAAGAATAACAAATAGCTTTTTAAAGCACTTATTATAATAAAGCCATTTCTAGTTATTTAAAAAATTACTTTCTCTATTTTTCATAATACTCCCACCAGATTTACTCGATAAGGAAACTTGAACAGAAAGAGATTAAGGACACAGGTAGGAAAGGGATTGAAACTAGGAGTGTCTGATTCGATAGCCTTCATTCCTAACTGTCTTAGGCTAGGTTCTCTAGAGAGAAACAAAGCCAGTAAAGCATATAAATATATGTATATATATATATATATATATATATATATATATATATATAGAGAGAGAGAGAGAGAGAGAGAGAGAGAGAGAGAGAGAGACAGAGAGACAGAGAGACAGAGAGAGAGAGAGAGAGAGAGAGAGAGAGAGAGAGAGAGATTTATATCAAGGAAATGACTCATGCAGTTGTAGAGATTGTAACATCCCAAGTCTGTGGGTCAGAAAAGAGGCTTCTCTGATTCACGTAGCCTCAGGGCCTGGCAAACCCAAGATCAGTAGGCGGGACAGCAGGGCTGTTGCTCACAGGCTGTGAAGACTGACAAATCCCAAGATCAGCAGGCAAGACAGCAGTAAGCTGCTAGCTCAAGTCCCAAGAACCAGAGGTTAGATGAACAAGAGTCAGCTGCACCATCCAAAATGAGCAAAAGTCACAGAACCCTGCCTGAACATCTGCCCACACTCGATGCAAGCCACATGCCCAAGGAAACTCCTCTTCAACTGACTGGCTACTCAAAGGAGATCCCATCATGGGGGTGATCATGTATCAAATCTCAACAGGGAAGTGATCACAACAATACATGAATGTCAAAACACTGAGAATCATGGCCCAGCCAAGTTGACACACAATCTTAACCATCACAGTAATTCTTTATGTTATAAAGCAATGTTTAAGTTTCCATTCTATATCCATTTCTAATGACACCATTCTAATATGACACCACTTCTAATATGACCTCATTCAAGAATCAGCATGATGTTTCATCCTCTCCTTTCCTTACTTCCTACCTTTCTAGATGTCTCTTACCCAAAACTGTTTGGCCTAGTGATTTTACAAACTTATCTTGACATGTTTCCTAAGGGAAAGCTCAGCATTGCCTGAAGTTTCCTCTACTCTGCATGTCTATGAAGGCACAAGTGGCTTTACACTCTATTCTGCATACTTTCCCTTAGAAAGTACATTGAGTTGCATTGGAATCAATCTATCATCATATCTATGTGCTTCTCAAAGGAGAGGCATATCTTTATTCATCATTAGAGATTCAAAATCCAGCACAATACTGAGTATATACTATTCCCTCAAAAATATATTTAAATACATAAATGAATGAAAGAGAGGCTACTGGTTATATTTCCCTACCTTCTTTAGAGCTCCTACAGATGATTATTAGGTTCCCAAAGTAGATGAATTCTCTTCAATCAGGAATAGAAGCTACCCATCTTCCAGAACTTCCTCAGGGAATATAACCAAACAGTCCGTTACCCACTCAAAGTGAAGATTATACATAATGAACAGAAGAAGTGTCCATTATTAATAGAGAATTATGATACCATTTATTGACATTTACTACGTGCTAACCATTTTATGTACATTATCTTCATTAATCCTCACTATTTTAAGGTGGTATTTTTTCATGTTTTTATAGATGCAAAAACTAAAACTCAGCAAAGTAAACTGTCCAAAGTCACACAGCAGACCTCAGATTGTACCTCATGTCTCTCTGATAAGCATGTTGATGTGACACTTGATTATGTATTCTCCCTGATTCGAGCAGGTTTTGCCCTCAGTCGTGGTAGACAGTATGCAATGATGGATTACCTACCCACATGGTTGCCAGGGAGCTACCTACAATAGGAAGAGGTCACCTAGATCCCACAGGTTCCATGGTATCACCTCTTGGGGCCACTCATACTTGTGGTTTGGAATTATTGAGATTGTGCAGCTTATCCCCTTGGAGAGGAACCGGGAATGTTGTTCTTAGTCACTGATGTGCCTTGAAGGAAAGGTTTTGCCCTTTTCTCTACTTCATTCCAAGGGCTCTTGTATCATTGTCTGAATAGTTCAGCAGTGGCTAGAGTTTAAACTTAAGAATAATATATGCATAATTTACTGGCTTTCACTACAATCTGATTACACCTAAAAAATTAGAAGGTCATCAGAGAAAAACAAGAAAATAAATTTCTCTGTGAGGGAATTGTAACTAAAGTAATTTTTCCTGGTACATTGATGAATGTTGTATAGTTGGTGGAAAAGTGGCAGACAGCATTTTTTATAGCTTTAATTTATTGACACAGTGCCCTCCAGCCTCCAAAGCACCGTCTTCTGACAGAAATTAAACAAAATTTCAAAGAAAAGGGCAACACAGGACAGGAGCTATTTCCAGTGTGGAAAATAGAACAGGAACCACAACAATAAACAACAACAAAAAATCCCAACAAAACGCACAATAAATAAAACATCAAAAGCACAAACAGAAGAACTCAAAGTAGAAAAGTTTTCAGTTTTCCCTGAAGGACATAATTATTATTATTTATTATTTATACAGTGCTTTAGGTGCACATGGCTTTATATACCAGGTTGACTATCATACAAGAAAAAACAATATCCTTAGGGCTTCTGAAGGGACACATTGAAAACAGGAATATTGTATAGAGTATTTCATGTGAAGAGAAGCAATATGTTGCCAACAGTTCACTGGGCCACTTTTTAGAGAGGAGAGTATCTAGTAAGATTTCATTGAAGAGAAGTGCAAGGTCAGATCTGATTTGGATGTTCACACTACTTTGATAACCAATAACATGGTGAACAAAAAATGTAAATAAGTAGGAGTGATGAAATGTTCAGAACTTTCCAGTGGTGGCCTCTTATTTTCCTACCTTGTTATTTAAAGCAATAGTTCTCCAGTGGATGAGATCTGAAATATTTTTTAAGCTATGCCTGGAGATCCAGTACAGGGCTTCTCCAACAATTGTACAAGCACTGATTTCCATGGATAAAAAACTCTTTGGGCTTAAAATATCTTGAGTGGCTTTTGTTCCCTATACTCAACAAAGACATATATATCTTGAGCATGTCTTATGAAGAGTACTATTATAGTCCATTGTTCTTTTGTGTTGAAAGTGTTCTTTTAAAAATCCCAACATTTAAAATATACCACAATTTTTCTAACCCTGGTTTGACATATCTTCATTTTTCACCATATGAGCATGCACAAAATGGCTGAAAACAGAAGCTATTCCCATTACTTAAGGGAAAGGATGATGAGGACAGAAAAGAGGCATGGCTGTCTCTCTTGGGATAAAAAAAAATCTATTTGAATAATTAAAAAATCTCTAATTGAATAACAAAAAGAAAACACAGTAAGAATAGTAAAATATTTCCTAAGTAGACCATTACCAAGAGGAATTTTGGCTTTAGAGACAGTGTTGGAATTGTTTTTAATGTGATGTTCCATAACATATCATATTCATCCATTATAATGTCAGTAAGAATAGGCTAATCAAATAATAATGAAGAGCAGACACTTTCCCAACCATTTAATTCTTTTAATATTTCAATATTCAAGAAATGATAAAAGGCCATAGGTACTGTGAATAATGTAAGCTATACTTTAAATAATGACACAAATATCTGACCCTACAGAGTTTTGCACATTGTAATTAAAATGACTGAGACTTCAAATTTTTTCATCAAAAATTTCTTCCAATATTTTGGTCCTTTAAATATTCTACACTGTTTAATTCCCACTGTACTAGTAGTTAAACAGATTCATCCTAAGAGGACAGGATTACTTTTATGTTTAGTTTGTGACTGATTTTATGGTCAGTAAATAATATTTATGAAGGAAAAGCTAGTATATTTTAATAGTTATTGTATATTTTATAAATAAATTTAGTGAGGAGTGACAGTGTAATAGGACACTCTGTGGATTCAACATCAAAAGTCAGGATTTTGTCTCTAGAACTATGACTTTGGTAAATCATTTAACCTCTCTGAACTGCAGTTTCTTTCTCTGAAAAATGGGAATGTATTTATTTCTTTTTTTATTGTCATGTTAGATGTGACAGTGTAAATTAATTTGTGAGGTATAAAGTTGATACAAATGAAAAGTATCCAATATTATTGAGCCTTAAAAAGGTATATTGAAAAACGAGATACTTTATCCTAAAAAAAAGCAAAAACAGGATACACTTGCCCTCTAGTTGACTCCAATGCATGGAGACTCCAGGTGTTTCAGAGGAGATCTGTGCTCCTTTCTGGAAATAGATCTCCAGGTCTTTCTTCCGAGGTGTCTCTGGGTGGTTTCAGACTACTAGCCTTCAGTTAGCAGCTGAATGCTTGACATTTGTACCACCCAGGAATTCCATCCATATCCAATAGGAATTTAATTCTATTAAAATGGATAGTATTAACCTAAATTGTTTGAATATTATGCCACATATAGAATGATGGAAGAAACTGAGGTTGTTTAAATTAGAGAAAGAAATACTAAAGAGGTACTTGATAAAACTAAAAAAAAAAAAAAAAAAAAAAACAATTCACTGATGTCAAGTCATTTCTGACTCATAGCAACCCTACAGGATGGAGTGAACTGCCCCATAGAGTTTCCAAGGCTGTAAATGTTATAGAAGGAAACTGCCACATCTTTCTCCTGTGGAATGGCTGGTGGGTTCGAATCATTGACCTTTTGATTGGCAGGTAAGAGTTTTAACCACTGCACTACCACTTGATAGCTGTCTTCAAATATTTGAAAGTTGGTCAAATAGAATAAGGGCAGGTTTCTCCTTTGGTGTTTCAGGGGACTGATATGTTAACTAAGACTGTCATGATTAGAACTGTCATATTATAAAACACATTGCCCAACCAGGGAGCAGACTTTCTATCCAGAAACAGTCTACCAGATAAGAGAGAGGAGCTGCACACATGCTAAAGACTGAAAGGATTATTTTATTGAGTGTGAACATTTAAATGCCATTCCGACTTTAAAAGCATATGATCCCTTTAAATATGTATGCCAGGTAATATCAAAACACATTTTTTTTTTCTGCAATGAATCTCCAAATTTTAGCGTTATCTAGTTATTTTACATACAAGTAAATAAACAAATAATGACTTGAAGAAACATTGTTTTGGGAGGTTCCATCTCTAAAAATAACTCACAAAAAACCAAACTACTCTTTTCTTAGAAGATATAGATGCCTAGGTTTTAAAAACCATAATTAAATAAATAAATGGATCCAGAAGAATGTCAACTCTAAGTAGCAAAAACCTAAATCAAATCTATTTGGGATTGTCTATTGAAGAACAACAAGGGAGAATGAGGGTTTGAATCAAAAACTAAGATGCTGTTAATGAAATATTATCGTAAGGTCAAATTTGAAGTGAATAGTTCACTGGTCAGAGTTATAGACACTGAAGTGAAATCATACAATTAGTTCCTAAAAAAATTATTTTAGAAAAATGATTGCTATTTGAGACAGTCAAGGACAAAGATACAAATATAGCAATACTGAAAAATTTTACTAAGAACCAAATAACTAGAAGTATGAGGCAGGAATGAGAACAGAGTTTGGAAATGATTGAAGTGCTTAATTTCTTTTGAAAAGAAATGATGGTTGAAGTTCAATCTGAAACAAAATTTTAAGCAAAGTGAAGGGTATGATTAAGAAGCAGTGGTGAGGAAGGCAAATTTGTGAGTTACAGAATGTATTTTTGCTTGATTTAAATAATCTAGATTTGTGTCTAGATTTATCATTGTTGATAAATAATTTACCAAGTACAAAGTGCAGGCAGACCACACAGTCCTACAGTGAGAAATTGAGAGAAGTGCAGAAATACAAATACCACAGAAATTCCGTGAGGAGAGAACACTGAGGATCAAATAATGATAAAAGGATGCCAAATACTAAGAACTACCATTTTTTAGTACAACTATTTGCCAGGCAGGGAAATATTCAGGTCTTGTGGGGGCTTTATATAATTGGGAGCCCTCTTTATGAAAAAGTACAAAATTAGGGGAACAAAATTAGGGACCAAAATAAATTAACAAATGTCAAAACCTACCGTCTTAGGCATCTAGTGCTGCTATAACAGAACACCACAACTGGATGGCTTTAACAGAGAAGTTTATTCTCTTACAGTTCAGTAGGCTAGAAGTCCAAATTCAGGGCACCAGCTCCAGGGGAAGGCTTTCTCTGTAGGCTCTGGAGCAAGGTCCTTGTCATTAGTCTTCCCTTGGTCTGGGAACATCTCAGCACAGGAACCTCAGGTTTAAAGGACTCTTTCTGCTCCCAGCACTGCTTTCTTGGGGGTATGATGTTCTCATGTCTCTCTGCTTGCTTTTCTCTTTTATATCTCAAAAGAGGTTGGCTTAAGATACTATCTAATCTTGTAGATCTCATCAATATAACTGCCACTAATCCATCTCATTATATCATAGTGATAGGATTTACAACACATAGGGAAACCACATCAGATGACAAAATGGTAGATAATCATACAAAACTGGGAATCATGATCTAGCCAAGGTGACAGATATTTTTGGGGGGCACAAGTCAATCCATGACATTCTACCTTTTGGCCCCCCAAAATTCATGTCCTTGTCACATGTGAAACATATTCACCCCACTGGCGTCTGGGGTCTTAAAAGCTAGCGCGTGGCCATCTAAGATGCATCAATTGGTCCCAACCCACCTGGAGCAAAGGAGAATGAAGAACACCAAAGACACAAGGAAAATATTAGCCCAAGAGACAGAAAGGGCCACAAAAATCAGAGACTCCATCAGCCTGAGACCAGAAGAACTAGATGGTGGCTGGCTACCACCAATGACCACCCTTACAGGGAATACAACAGAGAATCCCTTACAGAGCAGAAGAAAAGTGGAGTGCAGAACTCAAATTCTAGTAAAAAACTAGACTTAATGCTTTGAGACTGGAGGGACCCCGGAAGACATGGCCCCCAGACTCTCTGTTAGCCAAAAACTAAAATCATTCCCAAAGCCAACTCTTGAGACATAGATTAAACTTGACTGTAAGACATAAAATGATACTCGTGAAGAGAGTGCTTCTTAGCTCAAGTAGATACTTGAGACTGAATGGGCAGCTCCTGTCTGGAAGCAAGATGAGAAGGCAAAAAAGGACAGGAGCTGGTTGAATGGACACAGGAAATCCAGGGTGGAAAGGAGGAGTGTGCTATCACATTATAGGGAGAACAGCTAGGGTCACATAACAATGTGTGTATGAATTTTTATATGAGAAACTAACTTGAGCTGTAAACTCTCAGTTAAAGCACTATATATATATATATATATATATATATATATATATATATATATATATATATTCACCCCATCATATCATAGCAAAAGTCTTAAATCAACTCCAAGTCCAAAATCCAAAAATTCTTCCTTATCTGTGAAATCTAGAATACAAGTAAGTTATCTGCTTCCAAAGTTACAATGTCAGAACAGGCACAAGCTAAACATTTCCATTAAAATAGGAGAAATTGGAGGTAAAGAAGGCATAACAGGCATCAAGCAAGTCAGCAGAAAACATTACATTAGCCCTCAAGGCTTGAAAATAATCCTCTGTTCTCTGAGACAATTTACACAATGGCCCTGCCCTCCAGACTCTAGGTATTGGCCGCACTCTCCGGATTCTGAATGGAGGCCCCTCAGCCCTGGGCTTCAGCTCCGCCTTCCAGGCCCACTGGGATGGCAACTCTGCTCCCTTGGCTTTAGGCACACCATTCTCCTAGTCCATCTGAGTGGCGATTCCACCCTTAGAAACACCAGAGGCCATAGCTCTATCCTTTGAAACCCCAGAGGTCCTCGACCTACCGTTTGAGACTGAGGCAGCTCAGCTTCCTGTGTTCCTTGTCTCTTCAGCTTCTACTTCCTGGTTCCTTGGCCTCTCAGGCCTCACGCCTGCATCTGCCCTGCTGAGGCAAGTGTTCCATAGCTCTGTAGCTCCACTGGTAAGTGCTTGGGGGCACCCAACTTTGCCAGTAAACTTTGGCCAGAAGGCACTAAGCTCTCTCACTCTGTGGGATGCCAAGCCTAGCTCCACCAATAAGTGCCCGGAGGCATCCCACCCTGCCAGGAAGCCTCCTGAGCAAGGCACTCAGCTTTCTCTTGCACCCTGGGTCAGCTCTGTCACTGGTCTCCTGGTTCTACTACTGCCAATTCTCTGCTGCCACAGGTCCTCTGCTGCTGTTTCTCACCATCCGCGCCTTCTCTGATGTTAATAGTCCTCCTCACTTCCTTCTGAGTCTTCTATTCATTCACAGTTTCAAAACCACTTCCACATTTTAGGTATCTGTTAGAGCAGCACTCCACTCTCTCAGTACCAAATTCTGTCTTAGGCATCTAGTGCTGCTATAACAGAAATACAAGTGGATAGCTTTAACAAAGAGAAGTTTATTCTCTCACAGTCCAGTAGGCTAGAAGTCTAAATTCACAGCACTGGCTCCAGGGGAAGGCTTTCTCTGTCGGCTCTGGAGGAAGGTCCTTGTCATCAGTCTTCCCTTGGTCTAGGAGTGTCTCAGCACAGGAACCTCAGGTCCAAAGGACATGCTCTGCTCCCAGGCCTGCTTTCTTGGTGGTATGAGGTCCCCATGTCTCTCTGCTCACTTTTCTATCTCAAAATAAATTGGCTTAGGACACTATCTAATCTTGTAGATCTTATCAATATAACTGCCACTAATCCATCTCATTACATGATAGTGATAGGATTTACAACACACAGGGAAATCACATCAGACAACAATGGTAGACAATCATACAATACTGGGAATCATGACCTGGCCAAGTAGACAGATATTTCTGCAGACACATAATTCAATCCATGACACCTAGTTAGGAACACCTCCGAGTACTCTCTACTTGCCCTACACCATATCAAAACTCCTATTTGCTCATCTGCATCCTTTACCAGGGTTTAGTTTCTTAACCACTGAGCCATCAGGGCTGCTCTGTAAGGGCAGGAGCCTTCTATTTCTAATTCAAAAACTAATATTCAGTACCAAACAGAGTTCCTGAATTAAAATAACTGTTTAGTAAACATTTGATGAATGAATGAACATATGCGAGGAAGGAATTCTAGATAAAATTAGGTAGACTAGTTATTTAAGTCAATTGATACAGGTTTTCAACACCCTGATTATACAGAGAAATAAAATTTTAAATATAAATAAGTATAATGAATCTATAAATTAGAACTATACCATTATGAGAAAAAGAAATGAATAATTGTGAAATGGAGGGAAAAAAAAAACCCTAGAATATAGCTACATGTTTTAAAATAATTCTTACATGAAAATGTAGCCTGCAGAAGTGACAACCTTATCAAAATTCTGGAAGAAAAAGAGAGTCCATAAGGGAAATGCAATTGTTGTATTTTTTACACAAGTAATGCGTGCCTTCTGCATTTGCCAGCTGCTCCTTACCCCCACTAGCACCGTCACAAGTGCCACTATGCCAACCCTTCTCTACATGTTGCTATAAAAAAATTAGCGTGGCACCCTAAGAAAATCCCTCTTGCAGGAGGGCAAGGCCAGCAAACAAACACAGAAGATGTGCATTATTTTCATAAAAATATGGTAATGTCACATTTATTTAATGGGATGGATAATCATCGCTAGATAACAGTGACAGTGCTAAATAAGCTTGTTCTTTTCAGGCAATAAAGTATTATAGAAAAGGTATCTAAAAATAGAGGAAGAAAATTTTCCCAGATAATATTAGTATAGATAGATTAAAACACAAAGATAAAATGTAGATGGAGTACACATTTGGGTCATAAGAAAATAATTATTATTAGAATAATTATTTTGGTTTCCTTTTCCCTTTCTTCTACTTAATGTAGAAAATATCAGCACTTTTCTGACAATCTTTGATACATGACAGTACTCTTAATATATATTAATGGACTTCTCAAACTTGTTCAGATAGTATTTATGAAGCGTGTGTCAAACTGAGCATTCTGAATGCATTAGCACTGCAAAACACACCACTTGCTTTAAAGTTTTCAAACATAGGAACAAGATATTGACAAATACCTGCTATAAAAGACTACAATTTTAAAAGTTTAATTTTAAATATAAGGAATTAAATAGCTAATGCAAATTACATAGAATATTACATAATTAATAGTTAAAGGAATGTTCAACAGGTTCTTCCCTGGACTTTGATGAAAGAGCAGTTATTAGTTTTAAAAAAGCACCCCTAGACAAAGAAAAGCATTTTAAAATTTAGAAATTGATTGAAGATATTAAAAAAAAAGAAGTGGCCTAAATTAAATTCATACATTATTTGTGCCATGATTAAAGCTTTGGTTGGGGAAGGCAGTAAGTATAGCTGCCTCATATTTTTAATTCCAGAATTTGTTATTGTAATGTCTTCAGGATTAGGTAATAATTTTACTATTCATTCTGTTACACTGTGTGAAATTATGTTGACCTAGAGCTAGGTTGAAAAATCACAGACCTATGAATGTGACTATTATCTGGCTCTGTAAGTGCCTTTTTATTCATTCAAATCTGTGTGCTCAAATTTGAGTTCATATCACACCCATGAGATGTTTTTAATGAATATGCTAACCTGAAGGGGTGAATGTTCAAAACACTGCAGAGGCAACATACACCCAAAATGCAATAAACTAACAGATTTTGTATGTGCCTCATCTAAGCAGCGTTTTGAAAATTCACCCTGAAGGCTGGAATATCTCGTTTATTTGGATCCCAGCTTTCATATGAATACCTGCGGATAAGAGAGCTGTGAGAAGCAAGACTAATAGAAGTTAAACTCTATTGCAGGATTGCATTAAGCAGAAGAGCCATATAAAAGTTCTCTTCTGTTTAGAGCTTTTTCCTAATCATGTGTCAAGAATAACAAGTACTCTGCTATTTATCATCGATGCTTCCATAACTGGGGAGTGCAGAGTATATCTTGTAAAGTGCCAGTTATGTACGCTTACTAATGTAGGTGGTATATTCTGCTGAGACATGAAAAGACATAGCCATAGGGGTGGTCTCAAAAGTTGGTGACCTAGTCATTTTGGAAGGTCTTATCTATGTCTCAGATCTCTAAAAATCCAATAGTTCTTCAGAGTCAAAACTGATAGAACAGTAATATTCATAGACTTATGTGTGGACTACAATGTTTTGGGATAATCTGGCCTTGTCAGCACACCTCTAACTGCACCATTTTTAGTAACATGACAAAGGTCACAATGAGAGTGACTGACTTTTTCATGTGGTGTCTCAACTGTGGCGGTCACTTAACGTTACTTTCAAACCCAGAATGCATCTAAGCATCTCTGTCAGTTGCTCACAAACTACACACCTTGCACATTTGTTGCCAGTCAGGAAACAGCACACTTTATCTTGGTATGTCAATACGTGGTAAGTGAAACTGATTTGTATTAGACAAATAAAAACTTAACAGATTTTGAAATCTTGAAAATGGTAAGGAAGGCTTTAAACTATGACTTTAATCTTCTTTTCTGCCAACAAAATGTTTTTCTTTTTTTTAACTTAATTTAATTCAGATTCAGATGTGTTTTACTTTTATTCATTTAAGAAGAAACTTATCTTCTACACTACCCACCTAGGTTCTTGCTTTTATTAAATTTCATTCATCAGTCAAGGTTTCCATTAATTTGAGCTCAGATGACCTAGTTTTATCTGAGAATAAGTAACATATCAATTTATCCTTTCTGAGAAGAATTTTGAAAAGTATTAGTCACAGTAGTCCCTCTTTATAATTCTTATATAAAATCAAATGATGTCAGCAGCAGCCACCTTGGACATTTAGGCTGTGCAGTCTATAAAATTCAATACTCTGACCTCCTAAATACTACAAAGAAAATAAAAGTAAATGGTATCAATCACAGAAAAGATCATAAGGTTAATAGAAAAGTATAGCATATTCAGTTGTTAAAGAAATTAACTTATGACAATATGCTTATATATTGTCTTAAACATACTTTAAAGACGTGTGTCATGCAGGAAGACAATGATGCTTCCTTCTAGATACACCTGAGGGAAAGGGAAAGACTGATTTTCTGAGGTGTTGTTAATGCATTCTGCTTGATTATCTACCTGTTTTAAGCTCTACAATTCTCCAAGACATAGTTCTATAGATTATTCTAATAACTAAACTAATATTGTTGTGCTGTATACGTTGCTGTTCACCAAATATTCCTGGATTTCTCCCCTTATAAGCACATGCTAGGCTTGCACTTTCTAGTTTCCTTTTACTT
Organism: Dugong dugon; assembly: GCA_030035585.1. Classification (NCBI taxonomy): domain Eukaryota; kingdom Metazoa; phylum Chordata; class Mammalia; order Sirenia; family Dugongidae; genus Dugong; species Dugong dugon. The sequence continues at coordinate 101,653,179 of CM057462.1, forward strand.
GGCTGTGGCCATGTAACCAGATAGTTACAAAGGGGACAGGAAGCCTAATGAGCAAAGGGAAGTGTTATGAGCAGAAGTGATGTGTGTCACTTTCTGGCTAGTTGGAGATGCCTCAAAAATTCTCTCTTCCTTCAGCACAGAGTAACATTCAAGATGATGGCCACTCTGTCTTCCTGCATCTGTGAGTGACTATGAGGAGCAAAGCTCCTCTACCTACCATGACAGATACGTAATGTGAGCAACAACTAAAACTTTGTTATATTAACTCCTTGAAATTTAGGTGTTGCTTGATATCATAGAATAATTTAGCTCATTTGGACGGATATAGTCTGTACGCAGTTCCAAATTTCGGCAACATGTTACGATATTACTGAGACGAGCAATTGGGTAGAACCTAGAATAAAAGTAGGCAACAACTGGTGGTACAATAACCAACACTACCACAAACACCCATCCTTGCTTGTCCCCATGTGGACCTTGTATCTCTCTCTCTTTCCACTTCACTTCCTTTTTTTGTTTTTCATCCTGAAAATACTTTACTCATAAAATACTTTAGGAGACTAGTGAAACCTGGGCTACCCTTAGGCTTCACCTGTATTTCACACTCGAAGACAGAATGGCCTGCACTTTATGATTCAGAGGTCTCTTTTTGGCTATGCCCCTCAATTCCTATGCATACAGGTGTTACTAGTTTTTATTGTTGTTTGTTTGTTTGTTTTTAATGTAAGAGATCATTTACCTACTTCCAAAGAATAACAAATTACGTTTACGTTTGTAAAATAATTAGAATTTCAGGTTTGAAAAAATTTAAATGGATAAATAAACATATGAAATACATAAAGCTCTTGACAAAACTTTATCTCAGGTTTGTTTTGCAGTGTAGAGTAGCTAAAATTTCTGTTATGAGAAAAACCAACTACAAAAGTTTTAAAAGGACAAATTATTGCTGCATGTGTTAGTGAAAAGGATTTGGAATAAAAAAAACTTAGGTTAAGTCCCTGAACTGCAACTGACTCACTGTGTGACCTTGGACTGATTAATTAATATACCTGGATTAGTTTCCTCCTCTTTAAAATATTTTTTAAAAAATTACACGTATCCTACTAACTCATAGGGTAGTTATATCCAATTTAAATAATTATATAAAAATACTTTGTGTAGTTTAAATAATCTATAAATATACAAATGCTATCATACTTTATTTTTGTTTTGTTAACAACTTTCCTAGTTTTCCTCTCAAACTTATCCATTTTTCCCCCAAATCAATGGAAAGATACAAGTAAAATATGATGGGTGACTCCACCAATGAGTCAAGCTGTAGTGGGTGTTACTGTAATAGTTCATATTCATCATTACTGTGGTTGAAAATGTGCATTTAGCTGTGGTTGAATAGTTCACATCAAAACAAGATCTCATCTGTATGTCAGAAACTCTGTTATGTTGGGCTTTGAACATAATCCAAGACACTCAAGACAGCAGCAGAATTAGGCATTTGGAAAAATCAGAGTAAGAAAGGCATTTTTCATGCTTATTTGCTTCAAAGGATACTCTGATTTTGTTAATTGCCTCAAAGAGTGCTTCGATTTGCTATTTTCTGCAAACAGCATTCTAATCTAGTTTATCCTCTGAGTTGCAGCTGTGTTCAAGTATCCTAACAGGTTTGGTGCATGCTGAACTATTCTCTGCAATTAATTCACTTGGTTCTTCATGTGAAATGATTTACACCTATTTAGAACTAAATTGGAAGCCATTCCATTATTGCTTATGAAGTCATTAAGACAGCTTTTAGATGACATTAATTTGCAGTTAGACAGGACATTTATCTAAGGATCTCAAAGCACTCTGTGAAAGTATACTATCATTTAATGGAGGAAAATAGAAGAATTGGACACTACCCAGGAGTGATATGCAAGGTAGGATATACAACAGAAATTAACTCTTATATGTAGGGAATGTAAGAATATTTCTGATAGTTATTATCTTTGTTCTCTACAACTATAACTTTTCATTTTCTCCTCCTATAGAGCTAGGTTCATGGGTCTCCATCTTCCTTTACCACATACCTGGGTGGCCTTTCTCATACTCACTAGCAAACATTGTTTGATTCTTCTACCTCCTGATTGTTGATTTTCTCCCTTATTACATCCTCTAGTTTCAATACTCCTACATAAGATCATAATGAGTCTGCTCTGAAAAATGTAGACAGCATGGGAAATATGCTTTCACTGAAATAGGCTGTCTGCTTCTTAATGTGTTACCATCCTAGGGGTCCACGTGTCTTCAATTAAAAGATGGTCAGTGGTAGATAACTTGAGTTTTCATTTAATATCAGTATACACAAGTAAATGTTGTGCAGATACTTATTGTTGAGGGAAATTTTTGGACATTGCAGTAAATTTTTCTTTTACAGTTCTACAATGTGATGATTCTGTGGTTCTAAGATAACAATATGAGAAACATCATAAGTTCACTGTAAAGTGTTAAATGAATGATGAAGATGAAAGTTATTTCAGAAGACTGCATAGAAAGATCTTAGGAGGAAATGGGACTTAAATTAGAACTTAATGGATATTTCTTATAGTTTTATTTTCTATATCATATAGAGATTACCATTCATTCATAGCTAGCAATCTGAGAATCCTAGATGTATCTAAAAATTACCTTGAGAGACAATTTGAATGGAGCGTGTACTCCCAGTTGTGGGGTGAGCTCATAGATTTGAGGAATAGTCAACATTTTTATTGCCTGAACATGTAGGGGAGAGGAAGAAAATGAAGTTGTTGTAGGTCATAGTCCCACATTATGGCATTTGGGGCTTATCATGTAACCAATGGGGTGAGGGGGTAAACATTGCTGTTAAACCAAACTCTAAATAATAGAGATGATGAAAGACTGAATGAGATAAATCATACCTCTGCCTCAGAACACTCAGGCTAGCTGAACTTCGGAGGCTAGGATGGAAAGAGAACAGACTTAGTGGAAGTCTACCTTTAAGGTAGAAAGATTCTTACAGTAGTCCAGGTAAGAGATGATTTACCACAGCAATAATAGTGAAGATAGAAATGATATATAAAACTCAAGCAACAAGGAGTGTGCGGGGTAAGGGGCACAGCACAAAGGTAGGGAGTGACCAAAGAATCAAACAGCATTAAAAGCAATGGTAGAAAGAAATACAAACATGGTTCTTAAAGTGACAGGTAGCTCCACCTGGAGAAAAATCCAGCAGGGAACCAGATGTAGCCATGTATGGTCTTGGAAGAAGAAGGAGCAGCTACTATAATCGATACTGACCAAAAAAGTAGAAAACACAAAAGAGTCGAATTGTCTGTGGTTTTAGTTTTATTACTTATACTTTTTACAGTAAGTACACATCGCTTTTTATAAGAAAACAACATTTGACACTACACTTTGCCTCTATCTCAAGACTGAGAACATTCTGTTGAGCTGCTCCAGCTCTGCGGACTGACAACCTAGTCATCGACAAAGGCGGTCTTGTAAATTTTATAATTAAAGTACTACAGCAAAACACACCACAGCCTATCATGACCTTAACTTCATTTTGTGATGTCAGGGTAATAATCTACCAGCATCAGCTTTAGAACTCAGATTACAAATGACTTCAAAATCATCCTATTCTGAAAATTACTTCAAACATTAGGAAGAACCTACTCCTACTGTTTTATTTTTGTTTGGTGTGTGTATATGGGGGGGCGGTATTTGAATGATTTTTAAATCAATAAATAATCTCAACTCAATTCTGATTAGAATTACCAAGAGTATTTGTTAAAACAGAGATTTCTGGGCCTCATACACAGTTTCTTACTCATAGTGAGGCCTAAGAATTGCATTTTTTAACAACTTCACAGTAATGTTGATGCTGCTGATCCAGGAATCACATGGTGAGAACCTCTCCTCTACAGTAATGTTTGTAAGTATAAAATCAAATTATACACTTTTATTTTGAAAAAGTATTTTTCATTATGAAAAATATATAGTTTAAATTAAATAAATTCATTTAAGTCACTCTTTTGAATATTGAGAAATGGCTGGAAATAATCATGAAAGATATAGTATCTCAGAAGATATAAAATTAATTGCCATTATCATCACCAAGAGGAATCAACTAAGGGGATTAATAACTCTAAGTCAGTGTGTATTTAACATATTTCCTGTTTGCTCATGTATCTCCTAGGTCTTGGCCACACTAGCCTGAAGACAACAAAAAAAAGAACAAAGATCAATATAATATCTATCAGTGAATTATTATATAATTTATATGAGTTAATTATATATTAATTACATCTTAATATATAATTAATAATAATATTAATATAAGAGATAAATCTGGAAAATGAATTAAATGTCTTTGTTGCTAGATAGCAATATATGACCACCACCTGTCTGTCAGTTTCTCATACTGTGGTGGCTTGTGTGTTGCTGTGATGCTGGAAGCTATGCCACTGATATTTCAAATATTATCAGGGTCACCCATGGTGGACAGGTTTCAGAGGAGCCTCCAGACTAAGATAGACTAGAAAGAAAGACCTAGTGATCTATTTATGAAAATTAGCCAATGAAAACCCTGTGGATCACAGGAGAACAGTATCCCATTCACTTGCTTTGGACAAGTCCTCAGGAGGGATCAATTATTGAAGGAGGACATCATGTTTGGTAAAGTGGAGTGCCAGTGAGGGCCACTGTGAGGGTGATGTTATATTGGGCAATGTTTTGTTCTGTTGTACATAAAGTCGCCATGAGTTGGAGTTGACTCAACAGCAGCTATCTATATATCATCTGTCTACCTACCTACTTATCTATCTACCTACCTACCTACCTACCTATCTATCTATCTACCTATCTCTCTATGAAATTTGGAACACAAAGTTGAAGGCTTAAATATAGCAACAAGTGTCACATGTGGCACATCCTATCTACTGAATAAGAAATGCTTTAGTAAAATATGATCAATTGTGGAGAGGTATTTTGTTTCTTTTTGTACTAGAATTGAGGATAAGAAGCAAAGTGAGGATAAAGATATGCCTCATCCATCTATACTAGAAGAGGACTGAAAGCAAATAGGTTGGCAGCCTTCAAGGAGTTCGGTATTCAAGGAGAATCATTTTTAAAGACTAAGGGTATCTTTGAGAAGACATACCAACAAGTTGACAAATGTTCAACTACTTGGATGGAGGACAATAAACCAAAAGAGATATTTATGAAAGCGTGAACTTTCCTGATGACCCTTATAGTGGCACCATAGAGGAAAAGATGACTAAATGCACAATGGTAATTATACAATAATCTCCTTCCTCATGAGTTTACTAAGACCCCTAAACATCTTGGCAAAAAGCTCTGGTTCACCCAAAAGCTATAAAGAATATCTTTCTTGTCTGTGAAAAGTATCTTAGTATATCTTATGAATATTTCTTTATTAAAAGATTTCAGAAAAATCTTAGAAATGCCAAGTTTTAACATGGCATTCACAACATACCTCAGGTCTAGATAATTTTCTTTCACCTATGTTCGGATGGAATATTGAATAAAATTTAAATTTTGTCTTTCAAATTGAAAATCTATCTAGAGACAATTAAAGTATAAAAAGACTAAAAATTCTTTCTTTTCTTTTTCGATATCCCAGTTTAGAAACATTAAACCTACTGACATATACCTCAGTGTGAAGATACTTCCAAAACTTGCTTCAGAAATTGAAGCTTTTATATGAATAAAGGAAGATATACTTTTTAATAGCAGCCAAATATGTTAACCTTTGTAATACTCATCTTGAAATATTTCAATATTACCAAAATATCTACTAATCTAAAATCCATTTACTTTCCAGTAATACTTTCAGAAGCATATCATTTTCACTTCAAAATGAAGAGATATTTAAGGCCTCATATTTCAAAATGCCCCCAGGTTTCCAGATGGAAAGTTCTGAGTATGTGTTTTCATAATAAAAATTAACAGCTTTATGTACCGAACAGAGGAGACCTGGTGGCAAAATGGTTAAGCACTAGGCTGCTAACCGAAAGGTTGGTGGCTTGAATCTACCAGCTGCTCCATGGGAGAAAAGGCTTGGTGATCTGCTCCCATTAGGGTTTACAGCCTTGGAAACCCTACAGAGCACTTCTGCTATGTCCTATAGGGTCACTATGGTTGGAATCAACTCAACAACAACAGATTTGTTTTGTGTTGTTTATTGTTGTTTTTGTTTATGTAGTGAAAACCTATAATCCTATATTTCCTAATAAAACACTTATTGTTTCTTTTAGACTACTATGCCTACATTTTGAAATGTATTTGGTGCCATCTTCTTAGAGTTAATAAAATCATCACTTTAATCCATTTAAAAGTGTATTCATAGGGGCAAAAATGAAAAGGCAAAAATCACCTATCCAAACAAATCCTTTAAGAATATATGCAAGCTGCTATCTAAGATACAACTACTGGTCTCTTCACATCTGGAACAAAGAAGAGTGAGGAAAATCAAAGACTCAAGGAAACAAAGGACTGATGGGCCACACGAACCACAGCCTCCACTAGCCTGAGATCAGAAGAACTAGACAGTTTCCGGCTACCACTGCCAACTTCTCTGATAGAAATCACAATAAAAAGTCCTGGACAGAGTAGGAGAAAAACATAGAACAAAATTCAAATTCATAAAAAAGACCAGACTTACTGATCGGATAGAGACTGGTGTAATACCTGCGACCATGGCCCTTAGACCCCCTTCAAACCTGGAACTGAACCCACTCCCGGAGATCACCTTTCAGCTAAACAACAGACAGGCCTATGAAGTGAACAGTAACACCATGAGGAACATGCTCCTCAGAAAAATCAATCATATGAGACCAAAAGGGCAATATTTGCCCAAAAACAAAGCTCAAAAGACAGGAAGAGGCAGGAAAGATGGGTGAATGGAAACAGGAACCCAGGGAGGAAGTGAGCAGAGTGCTGTTACGTTGAGGGGAATGCAGCTAACATCACGAGAAAAAAAATGTGTATAAACTGTTGAATGGGAAACCAATTTACTCCGTAACCTTTCACCCAAACCACAACAACATGTTCAAAAAATATATATATGTATATGCAAGCTAGTGTTGGCAGGAACAAAGATTCTTTGTTAATTTTTTTGCTTTCTGTTCAAATTTAACACAAACATTAGCTCTAGATGAATTTTAATTTTGCAAAATATATATTTTTAAAAATTCTTGAAATGAGCTTCAAGCACTTTGCTATAAATAAAAAACTTTATAGTTTCAGTGAGTTTTATTCTTTTACCATCCAGTAAAATATTATTTTGTAGCTTCCTACTACCTTCATCTAGCTGCGTGCATAAATATTTTTCTTCTTACCCATAAATGCATCACCTCAAAAAAGGTGAGAAGCTTTGAACCAAGACTCTATGATTACGGCTGGTAGCTTTTTCCTTAAAACCTCACAACCTATTGCCACAATAAGGAATGTACAGTGGAGGGGAATTACTATCTAATTAGTAATATTGGTTAATATTTAGATTATATCTCCTGCTTGAAATTACACTTCTTGGAGTTCCATGAAAATGACACAACATATCCAGTAAACATAATAATAATGGCAAATACTCAGAGTATCAAAAGATGGGTGGTATATATGCTCATACATACAAGAAATGTATTCCCCTGGTATCTCACTCCCATTTTTTATCTGTAAAGGAGTCTCAAGAGAGTTCTGTTCAATCAGAATCCTTCCTACAGTGCGGCATGTTTCAAGCTGCAAGAAAATTGCTCTTCCAGGAGTTACAGAGATAATAGAATCCCCAAATATGCAGATTTTTTTGAAAGGCTATTGTCCAGGACAATAAGGGTATGATGCAGAAAGGAATCAGAAAATAAAAAGTAGAATGATCATTACAAGAAGAAGATATCTGCTCCACAGCAAATTTAGCTTTTAATAAGAATACTATTGATAGTTTCTTCCTTACGTGCTGGTGACATCACCAAGCCTTCTGGCACTTGCAGCCAAGTTCCATAAAGAATCTTAAATATTCGTCTAAAATAAATAATGACTGTTAATTCTTTGGCAGGTTTCACCTCAATTAGGCCTTTGCACAGATTATTTCATTTCCATTTTCCTAACCAATCTGTTATTGTGCATGTCTATTTTAAAATACACAGAATATTTAAGTATAAAGCTAAAAATAACCCACTTTAGACAAAGACGCTGCAAGGTACATTTGTCTGCTTAATTTATTTTCATTTGATTATTGACTATTAAATTTGAAGGGGGAAGTCTTTACCAAAAAATGTACGTGGGAAAGAAGATTGCTGTAAATGCTTTGTGCGTATAATGAATATCACATGCCTTTCCTCTATTGAAATAAGGTGGAAGATGACAAGTGAGTTCCTAGTTGAATTATTTTAGACTTACTAAGTTATTTTGGAAAGTCTTTCCTCCTTCACTCCAACTGCTTTTCACTGGTGCCTTTAAGGGTATGCACTTAATCTTGCTATTTCAGCTATATCTGTGTACTGTAGCAAGCAGCCAGTTCTTCGAATGGCTGATAAACTGGCTGACCTCTGTAATCTACATTTTAGAGAAATACATTTCAGCTGCAGATGTTTCCAAAGGTAGAAAATCTGTGAAAAAATTAATCTGCACCAACAGATGTTTTCGTATTAACACAGCTCGGGAATATTCTCTTTGAAACATGGTGTCTTCCCGTGGAATTCAAGAGTGCTGTTATCTCACTGTCTGTCATAGGCTCTCGGATCCTAAAGCATGGCACCAGGATGGGCTGTCATCTAAAGACAGACGCAAACCCTGCTTTGTAGTTAAGAGCGTGCAATTTAAATCTGTTGACTTTCACATTTGCTCCCTTCCATTTAATTTGGTTAGTTGTGTAACTGCTGATAAAATTTTCCTCAGTCCTGTGGAAGGCACAGTGAGGTGCTTCTATCAAGACTCATTGTCAGTATAAACCTTGGCAGAAGATTTCATCCTGCTTGGGCATTTTATAGCATCTTAGGGAATTATTTTGTCACTAAGGGGCTTTATTATTAATGGGAACTGCCCACGTGCTCTGAGGGAAGAATGGACTTCCTCAGTTAGAAGACCTTTCAAGAGAGTTAACAGATAATTTATTTTTTCATTTAGGGAAGAGAATGTCTCCCATAAGAACACTGAATCTTTCATGGCTGACTCTCCCACGAACACAATGTGTAAAATTTTTGTTCCTTAAAAATTAAGCAGACACTGTGAAATACAATAACGTTTAAAAGGGACCTATCTTTAGTATCCGTGTTTTCGCACCCCCCAGTACGCGTGATAAAAGACTATCAGCTTCACATACTAAAAATCTTCATCTTCTTCAGCAATAAAAGGCATGTTGAGCCTTTCCCAAGGATTCAATTTGGCGGTTCTCAGTCGAAACTGGGGGGAGGTTACATGGATGGTATTTCTACCACTTATTAGCTATGAAAATATGGATAATTTCCTTTGCCTTTCTAAAGCTCTGTTACTTTATTTGAGATTCATGTAACCTTTGCAAGGTTATAATGATTGAAAAAAATACATGTAAGAAATCTAGCATATGGTAGGTATTTAAATGGATGTTTTATAACCATTTGTTTAATGATGCAATATTTACTTCTATTTAACTCAATTCAATATGTGTAAACTCAAAAAGTGTAATTTTAGCTTTGTTGCTGTTTGGCCTTGGAGCATCAACATTTTGGGGCCCCATTTTCTGATATATATATATATAGATATAGATATATATACACACACACACACATATATGTATATATATGTATGTGTATATATACATGTATGTATATATATGGCACTATTTCAACCAATGTTAAGTCACACACATTATCTCACCTCATCAATACCACTACTGTAGAATTTATTCATTACAAAAGTATATTTCCTAAATTATATTCCATTCAGGACATAAAAATGCCACCTTGAGTCTATAATGTTGTACATTACATGCAATAATGAAATGACTTTTCCAGTACCTTCCTCTAGATTGAAATACCTGATTTACTATCTAATCATTACATATATTAAGCCTCCACTGTTGTTTGCTATGCTGCCATGCTGGCTAATTTTGGAATTTTTGTTAAATAAAGAGAAAAATCAAAAAGTTTGATCAGTCAAAATTAAAAAAAAAAAAAACTAAACAAACAAAAAAACCTTTTTGTTCAACTAGCAGTTGGATCACAGATAATTCAATGCAGAAATCTGACCCTTTTATATATTCCCCCAAAGAAATACAGTTTACCTAGCATTGTTATAGTTATAGGTTATCACACTGAAATATACTTTTCAATTAAATAATTTAAAAGATATACTTTTTTAAACTTTAATTTGACTCAGCTTGATAACCACACATAACACAAATTGTCTGTTATTGTTTGAACATACAACATAGATTTAAACAAGATAAAGAGTAAACAGAAGAGTTAACAACTGCATAATTAAAATTATTTTCTTTACTGTCTTTTATATTGTGATTCTTTGGTGTGCTTAACCATAGCGCCAATCTGTCTGTATGCTTTTCTCAAATCAATGAAATCAAATGGCTCAATTTCTCCATGGGGCCCCTTAAAGGTGGCAGAAAGTAATTCTGCTGTTTCTTTTCTTACCCGATAGCTTTCCTAACACTGCCTTTAATTGGCTATTGTTTCTTCCACCTTGGTTGATGAGCAGCTTATATCTCACTTTTTATTGTGCCAGTTCCTCCTTTTGTTTCAAGATTATTATTTTGCTTTGTTTCTTAGGGGAAGATGGTATGAAAATTCTTCGAATAAGTTCCACTGTTCTGCAAGACATCAATCATTCATTGTAATTAGGCCTCACCACACATACAGACTTACCTGTATACCCAATGCCTTCAATTCTGACTCATCGCGACCCTATAAACTTAGTCTAATTCATACTAGGATTGACCACTGCACATGTGAATTTGTTCAAATATTTGATCAATTTGTATATAAAAAATTTATTTTTTAATTGGTAATTTGATTCTTTGATAACTGAATCAACAAAATCAAATAAACAAATGATTAAAGTCACAGAATTTGAAAACTGAGTAGTGTCTTAAAATTTATCCGGATCAAATCAAATATCTTATTTCCAATAAGAGGCTTGAATTTCTTACTAAACATCCATGCTTTACAAAAATCTGTGCTTGGCATGTGAGAAGCAGAGAAGTAGATGACACACCTCTTTCATGAAACAAGTACACCAAGAAAAGTTACATTAAAATAAGTAATGATTGTTCAGAATGAGAATGGAAGCCCAATCAGGTCCAATAAATCGAATCAGATGCCTGGTTGTGGGTTTAAATTCACTTGGAGAAAGACTCTACTTCTCTTCGATTATATCCCTTCTTGTGTATCATTTTTCTCTATACATTTGAACTAGGAATGTGAAAGAATCTGAAACAATTTACTAAGGGGCCTACTTTTACAAGCTAAGGCTAGTTCCAAGTGTTTTCTTAATTGTGTTCATAAACCTTAGAATGGCTTTTAAGTCCCTCTGCCTTGGCCAAAATGGACTTAAATTGTGGCAGTGTGAGTTTGTCTTAGTACAGAAACTGGTAATTTTAGGCTGACATCTATCCACCTGGGTGATTCTAAGGATGTTACAGAATAATGAGCACAGTAAACAATTAGCGTCATCCAAGAAACAGCTCTCAAACGGTCTACGGCATCTGTTTGTCCCTAGCTCTAAAGCTAATAAGAGTCAGGACTCTCCAAGGTACCTTCCTCTTCAGCTTCAAGTCTAATTACACTTCCTGCATTGCAAATTGGTACGGTACTTATGGCTAGGGAGAATACTCACATTATTTTATAGTAGAACAAATTAAGAATCCATGCATAAGAGGGCAGAATGCCAGCTTGTAATTCTCCCAGAAGACCTGACTCACATAGCAATGTTTCTTACAAGATTTCTACTTGTTAAGATTTTTTTTTTATATTTTTTTAATTACAAGCCAAATTTCCACAGTATCGTTTCTTAAATTTCTGCAGTAGAACACAAAACTCTAAGTAAGAAGATCTGGGTAAAATAAAAACATATGAAGTTTAAAAGCTGAAATACACAATACAATCTCTAGATTTCCTAGAAAATGGTTCACAAGCCATTAATTAATCACATTAAACGTAATTTTTTAATATGTACAGAAACACTCGAGAATAGAGAAGTATTCAATATATTAAGGGATTATTTTCCCTTAATTTTACACATTAGCATTTTTATGATTTCATATTATTTCTGGTGCAATATGTTTCTTCTTGGACTTTTATCTATTCTAGATTTACCTGAATAATTTTCATTCAAGAATATATATATATACACATACACACACACACACACACACACACACACACACACAAATAGGGGCTTTACATTCAATATGAAAAGTTATAAAATACGTTTTTCACAAGAATATTTTCATACTGAAAAATAAGTAATATATAGTATTGTTTTTATTAAGCAGGTGGAAGACTTAGTTTAAAATATTTATACTTAAAATGCTAATTAAATCTTGCAATGACGTTTCTATATCAAAAGATGACAGCTTTTTCACTCACTCACTTCTGGGAAAAGACGATCAACCATTAATAGTCTCATGACAAGCCTTAACTCCAATGTTTGCAAGCTTTCAAAAGAGTTACTAATTATACACGAAGGAACAAAAGGTGTTGAAAACTATAACAAAGGGGCTTAGGTTAGTCCAGGCAACTTCTTTCCTGAATTCAAAACCTGCTAAACATGTTCTCCCTTGAGAATTATGAATATTAGTTATACTCTAATAAGAACAGTGAATGAAAATGTTAGTTTTTGCTTTAGCAGTAATAATGTAAAAACAGGAAGACCAAAAGTTTATATTGCATTTTTTCTCCCATGATATTAACCTGGTTATTCCATTAGAATGGTTACTGTATATTATCCTTGTATGTAGCCTCAGCATGTACTATAATGGCCAGGGCAGAGTATGTGCTTAGTCCAAGTTTATGGAAAAAATGGAAGGAAGAAAGGAAGGGTGGGGGAGGGAGGAAGGAAGGAAGGAAGGAAGGGAGAGACAGAAGCAGGGAGAGAATCACAAATGGGAGTTGGAGGGGAACGGACAAATTTTTCCTTACTTCTTCCCATCTAATGAGGTAGATTATTTATTTTGGTTGGAATATTGACTTTTTTTATACAGTCCAATGCACAATGACATTTATTAAAATTTTTAAATACAAACAGAAAAACAATACTACATATTTTTAAAGGCCACCCTTATACTTAAAGACATACCAGATTCATTAGAATGGATATCTATGGAGGCGCATGAATGAGAAAGGAGATTAAAAAAAAGAGAGTCCTAGTACTGACCATTGATGACAATGTGCTGTGAACTCATTGGGTAAGATTAACTCAATTTCCATGCACTTGAAAACAACAACGATAAAAGGAAATTCAAATAGAGTTAATAATGTAGGTTGGTCAGGAAAGAGCACTGAAGAAATGGCATTTGAGACTTCAAGGATAATTACTACTCATCTTGAGTTGTAAATGTACTTTCATTTCTAAGTTCAGAGGCCTCCTCTAGAACTACTGAGCAGATCATAAGGATGGTGGCATTCTTCCTGGGTCACCCATACTCATTTCTCACTCAACAGCTACTTTCAGGTAAAGCTCCAATCTTCATTCTTCACCATTTATCTTCTTTTCTATTTCCTCTTACATTCAGAATCAGAAAAAAAAAAAAAAAATCTGAATTTTTAGTCATTTAAGACCTGTGCTTTTTTAAAAAATTGTGTTGTTTAATGGACATTATAGGCTCAGCATAGGGAGCCCTGGAGGCACATTGGTTAAAGTGATTGACTGGTAAGTGAAAAGTCAGTGATTTGAAACCACCAGCGGCTCCGCGGGAGAAAGACGTGGCAGTCTGCTTCCATAGAGATTGACAGCCTTGGAAACCCTATGGGGTTGCTATGAGTAGGAATTGACTGGATGTGGCAGTAAGTGGGGTTTTATAATTTCAGAGTGGTTTCTGGTATCTAAGAACAATGTTCCTCTCCCTCTAGGTTTGTTCCTTTTCAGAATTTTTGAGACTTTGGCATTCAAAGTGTGCTGTGTTCTTGGCACATCACTTCCCGTTTTCTGCGGATAAATGTGTTTTCATGGTCTAACATTGCTTTGTATTTGCATAGCCTGTCTCCTCAACTCTAAGAACAGTGATAAATAACACGCACCCAGAAACCTGAGGAGAGGGGTAAAGTCACCTTCTCTTACTTCTCAAAGCTGCTTAATACAATTCTAACCACGAACAACAAATGCCAGAAGAAATAACCTTTGTTTTCAATTGCTTTTGTCCCCAGGTGGATACCACAATTGGATGAATATAGAAACAGTAACAATCATCACAGAAAACTTCTGAATGAAGAACCACAGCTACTCGCAGACTGGCTCTGGGTTTTACAGTTCTCAGTGACTGACAACATGTGTCCCTCTTCCTGTCTCCCTACTCCCCGAATCTGTGGCTCTGGCACAGGAAGACCTTTTTCTCAGCAGCCCATTGTGTGTGGAAAGCAAGGAGGAGTATTTTTCCGTCAAAGGACTCGGTTCTTTGAAGCCAGAAGCCACTTCCAATCCGGCCTGTGGCCTAGACCTATAGGGAAAGGTATCTCTTCCCCGGCTAATTCTTGAACCAAGAAAAAAAAAAAAAGAAGAAAGAAACTGCTCTGTTCTTACCTGGAGAGTCTCTGCCTTGAGTCACAGAGGAATCCAGCCTGATCAGATTCACTAATAAAGCCACCACTCAAGAAAACCACCCAGAACCCATTCTGAGAAGAAAACTGAGGTCAGCCTCTTCAGAATGGGTCTTTCCCCCACAAAACTCAGTCAAAAAAATATGCATTAAGAACAGTATAGATATCTTCCTGGTCTGTTCAGGATTAGAAACTCCGCAGATTGATAACCAATTAAGAAGAAGTTTTGCATCCTTAGCTAAGTGCTGGGTTAGAGTGCTTTCACAAAGTCATGTTTAACCACTCAAGAATTGTTGACCTACAGAATCACTGACAGTAGTTTAAGTGTATGGAAAATTGATTTAGAGAAGGAAAAAAAAAAAAAAAAAAACTACATACTATGGGGTCCAAGAAGAACTTGACAGATAGTTTATTATGTATTCCTCTATCTTCTTTAGCACTGTCCCTGGACTGTTCTGACAAATAGGATCTCCCTTCCCATGGGGTGGATGACATTGCCAATGGAGAGTGTTTAAATAAAAAAGAATGTTCTGAAGCACACCCCTTAAGACGAGTTAGTGAAGGGATTTTCAAGGAAGAAATAGAGAATAACCAGGAGGGTATAATTCCCTGTAAGCCAAGAGAGGGCCACCAAAAAAAAAAAAAAACTTGGAGAAAGGATTATCAAAAAAATTAAATACTGCCAAAATATTTGAGAGGATAAAATAAAATATAAAAAAATGTTATTGTGTTTTTTAAAATAATATTTTATTGTATTTTACAATTTTAAAAGTATCAGCATTCTCATTATCTCCATTCTGTCTGTTCTGTTTCCATTGATCTAGCTTTCTTTCCCCTCCTTGCCTCCTCATCTTTAATTTTGGGTAAATGTTGATCATTTGGCCTCATTTAGTTAATTGTTTAAGGGAGAACATTCTTCAGGGGTGAAAATGTTTATTTTATAAGCCAGTCTATTATTTGGCTGAAAGGGATCTGCAGCAATAGTTTCAATTCCAAGTTCAAAGGGTATCTTAGAGTATAGTTTATGGGGCTACTCTAGTTCCTACCGGTCCAGTAAGTCTGGCCTTTTTTAGTAATTTGAATTTTGTTCTGCATTTTTCTCCTATTCTATCCAGGACCTTAGTGGTAGCTGGGCACCATGTAGTTTTTCTGGTTTCAGCCTAGAAGAGGCCATGGTTCATGTGGGCTTTTAGTCCCATGGACTAGTTTCTTCTTTGAGTCATTGATTTTCTTCTTTCTCTTTAGCTCCAGATGAGTAGAGACCAATGGTTGTATCTTATATGGCCACTTGTAAGCTTTTAAGACCCCAGATGCTACACACCAAACTAGGAGGTAGAACATTATCTTTGTGAATTGTGTTATGCTAACTGACTAAGTTGTCCTCTGAGACTATGGTCCCAAGCCTATTAACCTAGTAAATTAATCCCATGAGTTTGGCTATGTCTAGGAAGCCTCTGTAATTGTGCACCCTATGTGGTTTGCTAAATATGCAGCACACATAAACGTGCATCTACATTAGCCTAGATGCATGTGTCTTTACTCACATATGCCTTCCTATACACATATATGCATCCATATCTACCTACGTAACCACATATATATTTTTTGGTTGCTTTTTTTCTGCTGTCGCAAAATTGTATGTTATAGCATTTACCAAAATTGTCCCTTTTGCTGATGTACTTCTCAGTGTCTTTACTTACTTTAGTCGAGTTGTGCTGACTTTACCCGTATTTGGGATTGCCTTTCCCATCACTAAAAGTAACAAGCGTCTACTGTCTAGAAAGTGATTCCCCTTCCCTCTCATCCCTGGTAGCCATTAGAGAACTTTGCTTTCTGTGTGTGTACCTATTCTTTACTTTTTATAATAGTGGGAGCATACAATATTTGTCTTTTTGTGATTGACTTACTTCACTTAGCATAATGTCCTGCAGATTCATCCATGTCATCAAATGTTTTGTGGACTCCTCATTATTCTTCATAGTTGCTTTGTGTGTATATACCACAGTTTGTTTATCCATTCATCCACTGACGGACATTTAGGTCATTTCCATCTTTTTACTACTGTGAATAATGCTGCAATGAACATAGGTGTGCATATGTCTATTTGTGCCACTGCTCTTATATCTCTAGGATATATACCCAGGAGTGCAACTGCTGAACCATAAGGTATTCCTATTTCTATCTTTTTGAGGAAGTGCCATACATGGTGAAAGTTTACATCCCTGACACTCATTTTTCCTGACTTTAAACCATGCAGTATCCTCTTTTTCTGTTCGAACAACTGCCTCTTGATCAATGTAGAGGTTCCCCATGAGCACAATTAAGTGTTCTGGAATTCCCAGTCTTTGCAATGTTATCCATAATTTGTTATGATCCACACAGTTGAATGTCTTTGCATAATCAGTAAAACACAGGTAAACATCTTTCTGGTACTCTCTGCTTTCAGCCAGGATCTGACATCAGCAATGATATCCCTGGTTCCATGTCCTCTTCTGAATCCGGCTTGAATTTCTGGCAGTTCCCTGTTGATGTACTACTACAGCCGCTTTTGAAAGATCTTTAGCAAAATTTTACTTGCATGTGATATTAATGATATTGTTCGATAATTTCTGCATTCAGTTGGATCACCTTTCTTTGGAATAGGCATATGTATGGATTTCTTCCAGTCCGTTGGCCAGGTAGCTGTCGTCCAAATTTCTTGGCATAGATGAATGAGCGCTTCCAGTGCTACATCCATTTGTTGAAACATCTCAATTGGTATTCTGTCAATTCCTGAAGCCTTGTTTTTTGCCAATGCCTTCAGCGCAGCTTGGACGTCTTCCTTCACTACCATCGGTTCATGATCATATGCTACCTTCTGAAATGGTTGAACATTGACCAGTTCTGTTTGGTATAGTGACCCTGTGTTTTCCTTCCATCTTCTTTTGATGCTTCCTGTGTCATTTAATGTTTTCCCTGTAGAATCCTTTAATATTGCGACTCAAGGCTTAAATTATTTCTTCAGTTCTTTCAGCTTGAGAAATGCCGAAATGTGTTCTTTTCTTTTAGTTTTTTAACTCCAGGTCTTTGCACATGTCATTATAACACTTTATTTCATTTTCTCAAGCCGCCCTTTGAAATCTTCCATTCAGCTCTTTTACTTCATCACTTCTTCCACTTGCCTTAGCTACCTGACGTTCAAGTTTCAGAGTCTCTTCTGACATCCATTTTGGTCTTTTCTTTCTTTCCTGTCTTTTTAATGACATCTTGCTTTCTTCATGTATAATGTCCTTGATGTCATTCCATAACTCATCTGGTCTTCGGTCATTAGTGTTCAACGGGTCAAATCTATTCTTGAAATAGTTTCTAAATTCAGGTGGGATATACTCAAAGTTGTACTTTGGTTCTCGCGGACTTGTTCTAATTTTCTTCAGCTTTAACTTGAACTTGCCTATGAGCACTTGATGGTCTGTTCCACAGTCGGCACCTGGCCTTGTTCTGACTGATGATATTGAGCTTTTTCATTTCTTTCCACAGATGTAGTTGATTTGATTCCTGTGTATTTCATCCAGTGAGGTCCACATGTATCGTTGTGGTTTATGTTGTTGAAAAGTGATATTTGCAAAGAAGAAGTTGTTGGTCTTGCAAAATTCTGTAATGTCATCTCCATCATCATTTCTATCACCAAGGCCATATTTTCCAACTACTGATCCTTCTTTGTTTCCAAATTTGCATTCCAATCACCACTAATTACCCATGCATCCTGATGGTATGTTCAATCAATTTCAGACTGCAGAAGTTGGTAAAAATCTTCAATTTCTTCCTCTTTGGCCTTAGTGGTTGGTGTGTAAATTTGAATAACAGTTGTATTAACTGGTCTTCCTTGTAGGCATATGGATCTTATCCTATCACTGACAGTGTTGTACTTCAGCATATATCTTGAAACGTTCTTTTTGACGATGAATATAATGCCATTCCTCTTCAAGTTGTCATTCCCGGCATAGTAGACCATATGATTTTCCTATTCAAAATCGTCACTGCCAGTCCATTTCAGCTCACTAATATCTAGGATATCCTTCCAATTTGGATGCCTTTTATTTCCCTTTCTTGCCTTATTGCTCTAGCTAGGATTTTCAATACAATACTGAGTAAGAGTGGTGATAAAGGGCCTCCTAGTCTTATTCTTCTTCTCAGGGGAATGCTCTCAATCTTTCTCTAGTGAGAGTAATGCTGGCTGTTGGTTTTGCACATACGCCGTTAATTACCTTGAGGAATATCCCGTCTATTCCCATTTTGCTGAGAGTTTTTATCAGGAAAGGGTGTTGAATTTTATCAAATGCCTTTTCTGTGTCAATTGATATGATCATGTGATTCTTTTCCTTTGTTTTATTTATGAGGTAAATTATGATGATTGATTTTCTAATGTTGAACCATCCTTTTCTCCCGGGTATGAATCCCACTTGATCATAAGTTATTGTGTTTTTGATATGTTGTGGAATTCTGTTGGCTAAAATTTTGTTGAGAATTTTTGCCTCTATATTCAGGAGGGATATTGATCTGTAATTTTGTTTTTTAGTGGTGTCTTTGCCTGCCTTTGGTATCAGGGCTATGCAGGCTTCATAGAATGAATTAGGGAGTATTCTTTCCTTTTCTATGTTCTGGAATAGTTTGAGTAGAATTGGCGTCAACTCTTCTCTAAATATTTGGCTGAATTCTCCAGTGAGGCCATCTGGGCTGGGTTTTTTTTTTTTTAGGGGGCAGGGGGGAAGAGGGAGGGAGATTTTTTTAATGACATCTTTAATTTCTTCTTTTGTTATGGGTCTATTCAAATTTTCTACCTCTATTTCTGTTAATTTGGAGCCCTGGTGGTGCAGTGGTTAAGAGTTACAGCTGCTAACCAAAAGGTTGGCAGTTCAAATCCACCAGCCACTCCTTAGAAACCCTGTGGGGCAGTTCTACTCTGTCTTGTAGGGTCACTATGAGTTGGAATTGACTTGACAGCAGTGGGTTATTTGTGTTAGTTTAAGCAGGTAGTGTGTTTCTGGAAATTTGTTCATTTCTTCTAGGTTTTCAAATTTGTTGGAATACAAGTTTTCATTATATTCTGTTATGATCCTTTTTTCTCAGTTGGTTCTGTTGTAGTGTCAACCATCTCATTTCTTATTTTAGTTATTTGCATTTTCTCATTTTTTTCCTTTGTCAACTTGGCCAGTGGTTTGTCAATTTTATTGATCCTCTCAAAGAACCAACTTCTAGACTTGCTGATTCTTTCTACTGTTTTTCTGTTTTCGATTTTGTTTATTTCTGCTCTATCTTGATTATTTCCTTTCATCTGTTAAATTTGTTCTCTTACTGTTCTTTTTCTATTTGTTCAAGTTTTAGGGTTAAGCTATTGACTTTGGTCCTTTCTTGTTTTTTGATGTGTGCGTTTATTACTATACCTTCTCCTCTGAGCACAGTTTTTGCAGTGTCCCAAAGGTTTTGGTATGTTGTGTTTTCATTCTCGTTCGATTCTAGTAATTTTTTAAGTTGATTTTTAATTTTTTCTAGTACTGAATAGTTTTTAAGTAAGATGTAATTCAGTTTCCATGTATTTAATTTGTACCTTCTTTCTGTTATTGATTTCTAGCTTTATACCTTTATGATCTGAGAAGATGATTTGTATTATTTTGGTGTTTTTGAATTTATTGAGGCTTTCTTTGTGGCCTAAAATATGGTCTGTTTTGGAGAAAAGCCCATTTGTGTTACAGAAGAATGTGTATCGTGCTGCTGTTGGGTGCTGTGTTCTGTATATGTCTATGATGTTTAGTTTGTTGATTGTGTTATTTAGATCTTCTGTATCTGTCAAGTTTATTTCTAGTTGTTCTATCATCGAAAGTGGTGTGTTAAAGTCTCCTACTATTTTTGTAGAACTGTCTATTTCTCTTTTCAGTTCTGTTAGAGTCTGTTTTACCAATTTTGGAGTTCTGTCATTGGGTGCATAAATATTATGGACATGTCCACTTGGTGGATTGACCCTTTAATCATTATATAATTCCCTTCTTTGTCTCTGATCATGGATTTTCACTTAAAGTCTATTTTATCATAGATTATTATTGCCACTCCTGCTCTCATTTGGTTACCGTTTGCTTGATATATATTTTTTCCATTCTTTGACTTTTAACCTATTTATGTCTTTGTGTCTGAAGTGTGTCTCTTGTAGGGAACATATTGATGGGTCATTTTTTCTTTTTAATCCATTTATCTAGGTAGTGTGTTTCTAGAAATTTGTTCATTTCTTCTAGGTTTTCAAATTTTGTTGGAATACAACCGGTATTGTTGGAATACAATACCAGTCTTGACTGGTGCATTTAAACCATTTACATTCAGTGTGATTATTGACAGGTTATAAATTTCTGTCCTTTTGTTATGCTTTGTGTATGTGGGAGGGCTGTTGAAGATTTCTTTATTCCATTTAATTTTCTGTTGAGAGCTTTTTGTTTATAGATTTGCTTTTCGTAACTCTCATTGTTTTTGATTTTGTGTTAACTCTTTTTGATTTTCTTCTTTATTTTGTTAAGTATTTATTTTAGTTTTCTTTGTGGTTACTCTGTAATTTACCTTAACTTGCTAAGTTTAAAACACTCTGTTATCTGTTGATATTGCCTTGACTTCCTCTCCATATGGAAATTCTATAACTATAGCATTTATTCCTCCTTTTAGTTTTGAAGGTGTCATCGTTTACAGATTAACATTTCTGCTTCCTTTTTCAGTTTTGTAGCTTTCTTTTACTTTTGAGAGTTCTTTATCTAGGTTGATATCTGGGTGATGCTCTTGTGTGCTTAATCTCAGGCTGTTGTCTGATGTCATTGGATATCTGTCTGAAAGACTCCAGTTAGTATTTTTTGTAAGGTTGGTCTGGTTTTTTACAAATTCCCTTAATTTCTGTTAATCTGGGAATGTCCTAGTTTTACTATTGTATTTGAAAGACAGTTTCACTGCATATATGATTCTTGGTTGACAATTCTTTTCTTACAGGGTTTTATATATGTTATCCTATTGCCTTCTTGCCTGCATGGCTTCTGCCAAGAAATCAACGCTGAGTCTTACTGGTGCTCCTTTATAGGTGATATTTCATTTTTTCCCAGCTGCTGTCAGAATTCTTTCTTTGTCTTTAGTTTTGGAAAAATTCATTAAGATATATCTTGGTGACTTTCTTTAGGGATCTATCCTGTATGGGGTTCACTGAGCTTCTTAAATGGAAATCTTCTCATCTTTCACGATATTAGGGAATTTTTCTGCCAATAAATCTTCAAAATTTCTTTGAATTTTTTTTCAGTCTCTTCCTGTTCTGTAATTCCTATTACTTGTAAATTATTTCTCTTGATAATGTCCCACATAACTCTTAGGCTTTCTTCATTCTTTTTTTCTGATTGTTCCTCAAACAAATTAATATCAAGGGATTAGTCCTGTTTTGCTGATTCTTTCTTCCATTGATCCAATTTTACTTCTATATCCTTCCATTATCTATTTCTGATTTTTTATTGTTAATCCTCAGGATTTCTAGCTGTTTTGTATAGTTTCTAATTATCTATTTATTTTGTCACTTTGTTCTTGTACTGTTTTCTTGAATTCTTCTATGGTTTTGTCTGTGTTTTCCTTGATCTCTTTGAAGATCCTAAATATAAATCTTTTGAATTTCTTCTCAGGTAATTCTATTATCCTTTCTTCCTTAGGAAGCTTTTCTTTCCATTTTGCTCATTTGTTTGATCTGCGGGAGCCCACACCACCGGTTGTGGGAGTAGTGGAGTGGCAGGGAGCACCAGGATGGGGGCAGGCTGGGCCTGTCATCTATTCTGTGGTGCAGAAACATGAGCTATGGATCGTGGGGGTGGAGGTACAGCAGGGTGACACACTGCTGGTCACTGGGACAGTTAGGCAGATGAGGGAGGAGTATGTTCCTCTGTTCACTGGTCACCAACATGGGCACTAGGGCACTCTTTGCCGAGTTCAGCTGGTGATCAGGACCCTGCCCCTACTCAGTGGGGGAGCCTGTCTACAGTCCAGTATCTCCAGCCACCACTCCACAGACATTCCCCTCCATGGGTGCCTTCAACCCAAATGAATAGGGATGACTGCTGGTGAATAGGTCTATCCCTATTTTCTGGCTTCCTCCCTGCTCTGTGGCAACCTAGATCCCTGGACTTTCCCTCCTTAAATCTGGTTCATGTTCTGCTCACCTTGCTTCACTCCAGATTTGTCTACACTGTACCTCTGTCTCCTAATGGGGATTCTGTGAAGTTCCCTTCTTGTACTTCTCAACTAGGAATGCTGCGTGCTTTGTCTCAAGATGACAACCCTGTGCTGGGCCGGCTAGCAAGGCACCTATGATCCGTAAGTCTCCTTTGTTTGCTGTTTTCATACAGTTTCTCCTTCCATTCGGTGTTTGATATAATTCTTCAACCTTCTGTTTGCTGCTCAGAGTTCCAAGACTGTCATCTGTATCTGTTTCACTTGGTTTCTTGTGTCTTTGCTGTAGGGGGACGGCATGGTATGTCTGACTAAGCTGCCATCTTGGGCCGTCCTCAGAATATTCCCTTTTTAACATCAATCAGCTTCAGAAATGGTAATATAGCTGGTATATAACATATTTGTGGTTGTTAGGTGCCTTTGAGTGGATTCTGACTCATGTAGATAACATGTGTGTGAGAAGAACTGCTTGCTCCCTTTTGTTAGCAGATTGCCAGGGCTGTCTTCTGGGGCCTGAGTGAGTTCAAACCACCAATCTTTTATCTAGTTGTTGAGCACTTAACCATTTGTTCCACCCAGAGACGTTTGTGACACAGTCAACATTCTATATCAACCACCTGCTCCCTAGCTTGCCTTACATAAAGAGCAGCATCTTCAGTGAAATGAAATCAGATATAAAACCACTTGCCAGGTATTTATTTAGATTTATTATTTTTACATTTATTACATTTACTGGTTTTTCTGAAATAGCAAAGAAAGAGATGCTAACAAGTAAGGACAGGAGCACAAAAACGAGAAGCTATATCTACTGGAGGACAACTCTCACCACTTAGTTGACCAAGATTCCACTTGAGGTGTAAAATATTGACTTATTTATCTAAAAGCTTAACAACTTTTAAAAATGTAAGTCTTTTTGCTTCCTCTCCTTGATCTTCATTCCAATCATGAGTCCAGGGGCAAATATCTGGTACCATCCCTGTAGTAGAATTTTTTTAATTACTTTTTAATTGCTATTAGTTCTTGCTCCACAATATTGTGCTATACACATTCTCTTAGTTACCTGAGGATAAAAAAATATACATTCTCTTGGAAAGTCATATGGAAAAAATCAATCCTTCTCCATGTGGAATTCTGTAGTCTAGCTCCCATTTCACATACTCAAGTTCTGTTCCCATGTTCCCTGCCCTTACTGCAATCTTGCAGAAAAGGGTAGTACCAAGGGTGTATAGATGGTTACTCAGCTACTAACTGAAAGGTTGGCAGTTCAAATCTACCCAGAGGTGCCTCAAAAGATAAGGCCTGGTGATCTACTTCCTAAGGATCACACCCACTGAAAACCTTAAGAAGCATAGTTCTACTCTGAAACACACGAAGTTGCCAAGGAGAGCCAGAGGAGCTCAAACTTTTTAGGCCACAAGTTTAAACACCTTTAGAATAACAAGAATGTTTCTGAGCAGCCTGCCTGTCCCATTATTTATTTCTCATCATTAAGCTACTCTCCCAGAGTAGGGGTTTGCCACCTTACTCCATTGTTTTTCTGCTGACCTATCTTTGAATAGACAAAGAACATAATTAGTATTAGGGGAAATTCAGAGCACAAAATCTTTTGCTATTCTTTTGAGTACTACAATTAGCTTCCAAAGTTCAAGAATAAGGGGAGGTATATTCCAACAGAAATAAGGGCCTTTTGAAGTATCATTCTATAATTAATAACAATAATGACGTTATTTCCATTTATTGAGCAGTTACCAAGCAACAAGCACTATACTAAATACTTTAAAAGCATGATACCACTTTCCCCTTTAAAACAACATTGAGAAGTATGTATTATCATCCTGATTATTACAGGTAAGGAAAATAAGGCCAAAGAGGTTAAGTAATTATTGTGGAACTGCTTGGCTTATTCAGTCAGGACTCTGGAATACTGATTACTAATGTTAGCTGGCTTATAAAATACAAATATATTTCCTTACTAAAATATGAAGAAAACCTTTAATGAGTTTTGTAAAAACAACAAGAAAAATTCTACCTGAGAATTATAGAACACACACTATGAGAAGGACTCTGCTCAGTTTACAAAAATATACAAGCAGTATCTACAGACAGTCTCTAGGCATAACTATGGCATAATTCCAGTGTTAACAACCATTGTGTCTTCAATAGGACATTTCAAAAGCTCTTGGATAAGAGCGGCTAGTGTAATGGGTCTGTTTAAGTTTTAGTGTAGATCCTATTTTTTTTCTCCTTATGTGCTGCAATTATTCCATGCTTTTTTTTTTCATTTTTGTCAACACCATCATCATTAATTATCATTATAGTAATGAGTGCTTACCACTTACTAGGTACAGTGCTTCTCTTCTCATCTATTATCGCATGTTAGTTTCACAACAAAAGTAAGAAATTCCATGCCAACAGCACTCATTCATTACTCCTCCTGGCACTGACTAATCTATTTTCTGTGTCTATGGAGATGCCTATTCTGGATATTTCATATAAGTGGAATCATACCATATGTGGTATTTTGTATCTAGTTTATTTCACTTAGGATAATGTTTTCAAGATCCATCCATACTGTAGTATGTATCAGTATATTATTCCTTTTTGTGTCTAAGTAATATTCCATTTTATGGATATATCACATTTTGTTTATCCCTTTAATTAGTGGACATTTAGGTTGTTTCCATTTTTTGGCCATTATGAATATGGCTTCCATGAACATTCACATACAAGGTTTTGTTAGAACACCTGTTTTCAGAGCTATTGGATATATACTTCGGAGTGGAATTAATAGGTCACATGATTACTCTATGTTTTTTGAGGAATGGCCAAACTGTTTTCCATACCAGCTGAATAATTCTACACTCCCACCAACAATGTATAAGGGTTCCAATTTCTCCAACTACTTGCCAATACTTGCTAATGTCTGTCTTTTGGATTATGGCCATTCTAGAGGATATCAGAAGCCCTAGCAGCACAGTGGTTAAGAGCTTGAATGCTAACCAAAAGGCCAGCAGTTTGAATCCACCAGCCCCTCCTGGGAAACCCTATGGAGCAGTTTACTCTATCCTATAGGGTCGCTTTGAGTCGGAATCAACTTGAAGGTAACAGGTTTGGTTTTTTTGGTTAGAGGATATCAAGTGGTATCTGATTATGGTTTAATTTCCATTTCTTTACTGACAAATAATATCAAGCATCTTTTCATGGGCTTATTGGTCATTTTTATATCTTCTCTGGAGAAATATCTATTCCAATTCTCTGCACATTTTCTAATTAGTTTTTTTTTTTTAATATTGAGTTATAAAATTTCTCTATATATTCTGGATACTAGTGCCCTATCAGATATATGATTTGCAAATATTTTATCTGATTATGTGGGTTGTTTTACTGTCTTGCTAGGACACTCTGAAGACAAATATTTTTCCTTTTAATGAAATCCAATTTATCTGTTTTTTCTTTTGCTGCTTGTGCTTTTGACACCATATCTAAGAAGCCATTGCCAAATCCAAGGTCCTGAAAATGTATTCCTGTTTTGTTACGAGTTTTTAGTTTTAACTCTCGACTTCAGGTCTTTGATCAATTTTGAATTAATTTTTATTATGGCCTGAGGTAGGGGTCTAACTTTACTCTTTTGCAAGTGGGTACTCAGTTGTCTCAGCAGCATATATTGAAAAGGTTCTTCTCTCTCCTTTGAATTGTCTTGACATCGTTGTCAAAATCAACTGACTAGAAAACTATACACAGTTATTCAGATTATTATCCCTACTTTAGAAATGAGGAAATTGAGGCATACAAAGATTAAGGAACTTGCCAAAGATGACAATCTAGTAAGCTGGGATTCAAAGTCAGCCCATTGACTTTAAATGCCATGTCCTTAGCCACCATGTTCTGCTGCCATGGTACAGGTCTAATCTGTACTGACCTACGCTGGTCTCATTCTTTTTTTAATACCATAACTGATAAAATAATTGCAGAGCATCCTTCTCTGTTCATATTTAAAGTATAGACATCAATGTATATATTCTACAACTGAAATAATTACTGTCCAAAAATATGTGTAAATGTAAGAACATCAGATCCACCCTACCTCCCACAAAATACCCAGTATGGACTGAGCTCAACATAACACAAAAGTCACATAAGTCAGGACAAGAAAGTAATATTCTACATTCAATTTAGAATCAAAAGTACAACTCTCCAGTTCTAGCTATGCCGCTAGTTAGTTACTTGTCCTTTGATAAATTCCTCAGCTGCTCTGCTGTCACCTTTTTCACCTGCAAAAGAGAAGTCTTAAATACTAGTCTGAAATATCTAAGTGTCCCTTATAGGTTTATAACTCTAGTTTGAGAAGTGTTCTTCAGGGATGGTGACAAATAGAGTTTATAAAAGTTATATTTGATATTTATACAAAGGGAAGAAAGAAGTATATTAGCCACATGTAATTGTAAATGCATTAACCCGTAATTTAAAAGAGTGGATTTATTGCCTACCGTGAAACTTTGTTAATAGAATAAAAACCAACACGGTTCTATAATAAAAGTCATAAAAATATATAAATCCTTAAGAGTTTTATTGTTCTTGTTGGTTTTTTGTTTGTTTTTACCCAAAATTTGGTCAACCACTATGGTTGTTAGATCACTGTAAGAAAACTTGAAGTTCTAATTCTAGGAGTATCAGTTTAACTCTACATTCACTTGATAATTTTGATCAATACTGAATATTAAAGAAAATGAATTAGAATATGCATGAACCCAGAGGAAGAAAAAATCATTCTAACTTAGAAATCTTAAGAGATTTGGCTCCTTTAGAAAGTCAGTAGAAGGTTTTGGCTTATAAATAGTATTTCTTGAAGGCATCGATTTCATAAGTTCTCAAATGTCACAGTTCCTAGTGTGTCGTGGTTATAAAAGGAAGAAGATTCATTAACTAAGAATGACTGAGATTCTGCGAACAGTATGTAATTTAACTTTATTCCCAAATTTGGCTTAAGATACTCAATCGCATTATTGAAGTCAGCATGATTGGTGTTTATACTATCAATCATCAAAGAGACTAATATGTTCTTTCTCAGTATATGGGTGTGCTTTTTTATTTTCCCTTATTAATATATTTTTTATCTTCTCAATCTAAGAGGAATTATCCTAGAATATGTTTACAGACATTCAAAGAAATAGTGTCTTTTTTTTTTCAAATGAGAAAACTGCTACACAGTTTAATGTTTAAATAAACTTTTGGAAGTTTAAAATGTATCTTGCAATAATTGAGACCCAAAAGTTCAGCCTGGGGGAGAAAGGGCAACCTTTTATATATGTGCCTAGGACTGTCATGAAAAAGATGTCCACAAAGACAAAATTCCATGGGGACGAAGTCAATGTTTACAACGTCTTCAAGAAAACTGAGAAATCAAACTTTTGTTTCCTGTGATGATGGCTGTTAAAAAGTTGAACCAAAGTGTCTGTCATTGGTTTCTGAATTATGTACATAAATACAGCTGAGACCCTGAGAAAGGGGTGGGTTCAGGGTTGGGGCAGTACTGACCTCTGAGTTTCAGGGTATGAAGGATGATCCAAGAGTGAAATGGAAGAGAGTTCAACAAGGTAATCTACAGGGGCTAGCCTCCAAGTACGATCAGCAAATAGTACACAGAAAGTCTTGGATGTTATACTAAGGCAAGAGTGTTGGGAAAATAAGGTAGAATTTTGAGCCTGAGAGATTCCCTGAGCTTCAGGAATGTTGTCACAATGGAGAGGAAGAAACACTGAGGAAGAAAGTGTTGAGAGCACAAATATGCTTACAGGGCCTATTCCCTGAAATGGTTAGAAAAATCACACAATTACATTTCACTTTTAATATCTGCATATAGTCCCATTTATCCAAATTCAAACCAAAAACTTTTTATTCTATTTAAATATGATATTATTTCATTTACAGAAATGTTTTTTGAATAGTGCTGAAATGTCTTTAATCCAAAGTCATGCTATTCATATTTAGAAATTACCCAATTTTGATTAGAAATCATTTTATGTCTTCTCATAGCAAGCTTATCTGAAATAGTCCATAATTCCCTTTTAGTCTGCTTCAGATCTTATCAAACATTACATGTTGTTTTACTTCACCAAGTGTCCAAAAGGCCACTGGTTAAGGATCCTGTCTCACTGGTTCTAATTCTCCTCTCCCTGTGCAGCTCTCCTTAAATCCTTCTAATAGCATAACCAATGGAGACTTGAGAGTCTTTCAAAATGGTTACAGAGGAAAACACGGCTAGCAAAGAAAAACCTTCGACATATATAAAAGCCACAAAACCTTCTCTCAATGCACATATTGCTTAACTGGTTTTCCATTTCTCTACTTCCAACCTAACAATACAAAGTGCCACTGAGTGTGAAATCCTGCTTAAGGAAAGTCCTATGCAGTTTCTTTGGTCTGACACGTGGGGATTTCCACATATGGTAAAGGGAGAGGGGATTAAGGGCTATTTTAAGGGGATGCTATTTTGGAGCTAGGCCAAATTCAACCACAGTAAAGTGTCATAACTTAGGAACTAGAGGTTAAAAGTATAACTACCCATGCTATCTCCCTATTAGTCTCTGTTCCACATTTGCACAAACTATTCTTTTTCCTAGTCATGCAAATAAGCACATTACTTATTGTTATTATGAATTGAAATTATTTATTGCATTCACTTTATTATATCGAATCGTCCAATTATTTTTGAGGCAATTTAACAATGTAAAAATCCCTAAGCAAATTTATTTAGTTTTTGAAATAGAAATAGTTCATTTTCATTTAATAATATTCAAATCGTCTTAATTGCCTTCACTGATACATGTAATGTTTTGAATCTTAATAATTAGAGTTACTTAACTTGCAGGGTAGCCAACTATGTACTGGAAAATGAGGGCAGGGCTCCAATTAATGTGGGAAAAGAATGTTTGCATGCTTTAATAACTTGTAAAAGGAAACATAAGATTTAAGCTGTAACCAAAATTATAGAAGCTAGAGATGGAAAGCACATTTGTTTGCTTAACACATTTCTCAATATGTACGGAATTATTCCACACAAAATATAGGTGTTTTGTTTAAGGAATATTATTTTGATTGTACTGGTAAAGAAATATTGAAGGGAAGAGACTTTGAAACAGAGAAACAAGATTTATTAGTAGGCTTTTGTTGTATTTAGGTATAAAATAGAAAATAAAGAAACAAAAACCAAACCCATTGCTATGGAGTCTATTTTGACTCATAGCAACCCTATAGGACAGAGTGGAACTGCCCCATATGGTTGGTTTCCAAAGCTATAAATCTTTTTACAGAAGCAGACTGCAACATCTTTGTCCAGTGGAGCGGCTGATGGGCTAGAATTGCCAAACTTTCAGTTAGTAGCTGAGCACTTAACCACTGCATTTCCAGGACTCTTTAAAAAATAGTGAATGAGAATATATAGTCATTATCATCATCATCATCATTATAGCTAATCATTGTTGTGTTTTAAAATATTTCCTCATTTAATCTTCATACAATGTATAAACATAATGATTTCAACATAGATCCATCTGACTTTAAAGCTCATTTTTTCTTAGTAAGATCATCTGATGATGACATTAACCTTAGTTCTGTGCTCTATATTTGATGAGGTCTCAATGAAATAAAACTAAAAAAAAAAAAAAAAAATCCATTGTCGCCAAGTCGATTCTGACTCTAGCGACCCTATAGGACAGAGTAGAACTGCCCCACAGAGTTTCCAAGGAGCGGCTGGGGGTTTCAAACTGCTAACCTTTTGGTTAGCAGCCATAGCTCTTAACCACTGTGCCACCAGTGCTCCATCAATGAAGTAGCCATATGGAAATGTCCACAATATTTTATTAATCTACAATTGAAAATTAGAAAGAAGTTTGAGGTTAAGACCCACATCTTCATTACAAGACAGAGTAGTTGAAAACAAAATGATTCAAAAATAAGGAATAACCTCCATATTTCTTTCCATAAGAGCCTATCACTACTACTGTAATTACTATGACAACAATAACTAATACTACTTCTGCCATTGATACTATTAGTAATAAAATAGAAACTATCATAAATAAATATATATATGTGTATGTGCGTGTGTGTGTGTGTGTGTGTGTGTGTGTGTGTGTGCGTGTGTGCATACATATATACGGGGCCCTGGTGGCACTGGTTTGGGTTTTATTATATACATACATACATATATATATACACACACACATAGACATACGCTTACTCCTCACTTATCGACTATCTCATTATCCAACATTTCACACTTACAATAGGAAAAAAAACTACTATTTGACCATTTTGCACATTAATAACATATGCCTGGCAGTAACTAATGCCAAGGTGTGAGGTAAGAGTTAACGCTGGCTGTGATGGTTATGTGTCAACTTGACTGGACCATGATTCTCAGTGGTTTGGCAGTTATGTAATTTGCAGTATGTAGTGATGTAGTCATCCTCCATTTTGTGATCTGATGTGGTCATCCTCCATTTTTGCATAATGCCGATGTTTGAATAATGGTCTTCAGAATCTATCCATGCCGGTTAGTGAAGAGTGGTTGTATATATCTCTTATTTATTTTTATGCATCTCCTTTCACTAAGACCCGTGAGAGCATTTTCTTGAGATTATCTTATATACTATTGAATGTCTAGGTCCTAAAACAATATATGATACAAACTAAGTGCTCAAAAATGCAATTATTGAATGAACACTCAATTTTATTTACCTATAGTGTAGGTAATTGAGTTATAGAAGATCAAAGATCTATTAAATTGTGATCCTGGGATTAGAGTTACACTCCTAACCACAATGGGACACTGTAGTAGTGGATGAGTGTCTTTTCAAAGACCTTTTTCCTAGAAATGAAATACAAAGGTTTTATATTTGATTTTTAACCATAACACCATAAAAATAGAAGATAAAATATGATAATAGTGATTGTTTTCTTCACAAAATCAGAAATCTTTATTTTGTTCATTGCATGTTCGAGGAAATTAAGGAAGGAAATGTCCTGTAACCCTACTTCATCAATTTAGGAATTGAAAAAGAGGCAAAAAAATAAAACCCACAAAGAAGTTTAAGACTGGGCACCATGGCTCCATTACTCACTATCCCAGTACTTATTTACTATATAATAAAATATGAGTGCAGTATGTGATTTATGTGCTTTTACTTTTGAAAAATTCTAAAGAATTCCAAAGACACGCATTTATTTAATCTTGTTTCAAACAAGAGTATTTGGTAGTGTATGCATTTTTATTAGGTAAAAAAAATGCTGAGGATTAGCAGAAGTTGAAGAATTTTCTCATTAAGAAACTTCTTAAAAATATTACTTCTTAAAATATTTTAAATTAATTATACTTTGCAAAATATTCAGAATCATTTGTTCTGATGAGGAATTAAACATAGCTATCTATTTGTAGCAGCTGTGCTCTATGTGATGATCTGCATGGTTATGTACTAGCATTTTTTTTCCTACTCAGGAATTCAGTGCAATTCAGTGTCCTCTCAAGTTTTCAATGCAAGTTTGAACTAAACTCACTATAACCTGTTATTTTACTTCAAAGATGAATTCATGATTTCAGGTTTTACCTAATTTAACCTTCTTATGCTTTAGTTGTTTGGTAAAGTAGAGGGTCTGTGAAAATGAGAAAAACCTTCAGTGAGATGGATTTACACAATAGCCACAACAATGGACTCACACATACCAACGACCATGAAGATGGTGCAGGACCCATCTTCATGGTGATGTTTAATCCAGTTATACATAAGGTTGCCATGAGTAGGTGCCAGCTCAATGGCAGCTAACAACAACCTTCTCTAATCCAATATTTGTGATGTCACCAAGACAACTGGGATAATTTTAAAATAGTCATTGTTAACTGTTCTACTAGAGAACATGTGATTTCAAAATTATATAAGCAAATAATTTTATTTGATAAATAAATACAATACTGGCACAAGATGTCATTGCCTAATTTAAAATATACTTTCAAATAAGCATAAATTAAAACATCGAAGTTACTACTTTTTTCTGGGTGAGCTGTATTTACAGACTATATTAGTATGCATGCTTGTGATACTACCTTATGATCTATGTTACTATGAATCTTTTGTTGGAACAGGGCAAACTATTTGAGACTAAAATATACCAATGGCTTACTGAAATGCTATGACTAATCCTCTTTCATTAATTTCTTATTTTTAAAGTTTTCATCAGTCAATGAAATTTAGTTCTGTTAAACATAAAGACTTTTAGATCAAATAAATATGAAGAAACTCGATTGTACATACATAAACTTCCAGAAACCCTAGTTAAAAGATTAGAAAACTAAGCTACATCTTCACGTTACTATAATTCAAGTCCTCATTCACCTTTGTCTCAGTACAAGCTGGGTTGACTTTTGATGACATTGAAATGTCTATTCATATCTTGAGTGTGCTTACTAAATAAATTTTATTTGGCTTAAAGCTCATCAGTTCTCAGCAAAATTAAGGCCAGAATTTTATTTTTCAAAGCTAGCTCTATGCATTTCACTCTATAAAATATTAACCAAACTTGACAAAATATTTTTACATGATGATAACGTTTCAGCTAAGATATTTAATATGTCAGATATTGTTAATTTTAAGTCAGTCAAAGAGCACCATCGTGACCTCAATCTTTCATCTAGAGATGTCCTGGCAGTGCCGCAACTAAGGTGATGCTTTTAATCATGTGACAAGAGTGATCATCTATGTATTTTGGTATGTGTCCAAATATATTTCCATTACATGCTTTCTTTTTTTTTTTCTTTGAGGGATATATACATATATATAATCTCATGCATTATTTTTCTTTCCATTTATCAAGCACACTGATGATAGGCACCATGCTATTATTTACTGACTTTAATGGTAGTGTGCAGAAATAAATCTCTGGCCTTATAATCTGTATTAGTCTTATTTTTTCTTTCAATAACAAGTGATTTATTACTTTTCTTCCTTTATATATGTGGTACAAATGCTTATAGGGATGATTTGATGTCATCACTGTGTTATGAATTATATTAAAATCCTTCAGTGAATCTTTTATTGTCTAGCCAAAATAAAATCCAGTATGAAGCAGTGCCTTGAGGAACAAGAGTAATTGTGAAGGCACTACCAATGAGAGCAACTGTAACAGCATTCACAAAGGGAAAAAGATGGATTTGTTTATTAACATCTTGATTTCAAATACATACTGCATAACAAAATTAATTTATATTGATAATAAATTATATTATAAATTATAAGATAGCATTAATATCTTTTATGTGCTAATTCTACATAACTGGAGCGTTGTTTGATGTTTGTGGTATGATCTCAAAAAAATAATCATTTGCTTTATGGTACTATCCAACACTATCATTTTTAAATGGAAGATAATATAATTGCTATGGTAGAGACACAAAGACTGATAAAGTAATATAAACTTAATGCAGTAATAATGTTCCTTGAACTTTTGAATATTGTCATTCAAGTTTTATTTCCATTAAAGCACTTGGCAAGACTAGCTGTCTCTTTTCAAGAAGAGAAGCCGAAGTCTGTCTCCATAAATGTGGCTGGGAACAAATTGAAATTAGAATTTGTATAATCACTCTAACTTCAATTGCTTGCTTCCAGAAACTAAACTCACTAAAGAATGGCCACATCTATTAAAGTACTACCTATTTGGTACCCACTGACTCAATGTCATGTCCAGAAAGAACACAAAATCTAATGTGGCATGTAGCATTTTAACTAGAGAAGCAAACGTTTGCTTAGAACGATGTTGTCTGATCCCACATTCAGCAGTGTGGATTCTATTTCACGCCCAAGACTGTAGTTTGCATGAGATCCCACCCTGTCCCGCCCCACTGCATACAAAGCTTCCAGTGCAGACACAGTAATACAATCCATCTCGAATACAGCCTTTGAATGCCACAGCAGCCATCTTAATTCTCTGTATATTAGAGTGTTCTCAAAAGATTGTGAAATATTGTTCTTTAATCAAGACATTTTTACATAACCTGTTTTTAGTCATTACATAACTTTGTCTTCCCACTGCCATCCAGTTGATTCCAACACATAGCAATCCTAGAGGACAGAGTACAACTGCCCCATAGTGGTTCCAAGACTAAGACTATAGATCTTTACAGAAGCTGACTGCCACATTTTTCTCTCTTGGAGTAGCTGGTGGGTTCGAACTGCCGACCTTGTAGTTAGCAGCCAAGCACTTAACCACTGTGTCACCAGGGCTCCTTTAACTTAGTCTTAGGTTCAAAGATATTGGATCCAATATATTTTTTAGATATTTGAAAAAGTACTCAAAGTGTCAATTATAATGTTACACTTCATTTTTGAATTCAGTTTTTAATGCTTACTTGTATGTAAACAAAAAAAGCTTGTTTCTCTCTTTAAAAGCTATTTTTAAAATAATTTATTTTAAATTATAATGGTTTTGAATGAAAAATTAAATATTTTTGATTGAATTAAAATATCTAAACTCCCATCTAATACTATATTTTTGGTTAAATGCTTTTATTTGCATTTATATATTATTCAGAAGAAAATCCATTATGTAGTTGGAATTTTCCTCTTGTCCAGAATCCAATTCTTGGAACAATGGAAATATTACCAATAACAATCAAAAGTACTTTTTTAAAGTTAAGTGATATGGGATGCATTAAAAAAACAAACCAAACCTGTTGCCTCAGAATCAATTCCAACTCATAAAGACCCTATAGGACAGAGTAGAACTGCCCCATGGAGTTTCCAAAGAGTGCCTGATGTATTTGAACTGCTGATCTTTTGGTTAGCAGCCACAGCTCTTAACCACTATGCCACCAATTGGTCACTTATTATTCCCTCGATCTCTTAATGGGGCAAAAAAAGGACAATTTGTTGGTAATTAACAAGTGAAACTGTCCCTGTTTTCAGATGATATGATACTATACATAGAAAACCCTAAAGACTCCATGAGAAATCTACTGGAACTAATTGAAAGATTCAGCAGAGTAGCAGGATACAAGATAAACATTCAAAAATCAGTTGGATTCCTATACACCAGGAAGAAGAACGATGAAAAGGAAATCAGGAAAACAATACCATTTTCAATAGCCCCTAAAAAGATAAAATACTTAGGAATAAATCTGACCAGGGATGTAAAAGACCTATACAAAGAAAACTACAAAAGACTACTGCATGAAACCCAAACGGATCTACATAAATGGAAAAACATACCATGCTCATGGATAGGCAGACTCAACATTGTGAAAATGTCAATTCTACCCAAAGCAATTTACAAATACAACACAATCCCGATCCAAATACCAACAACATTCTTCAAAAAGATAGAAAAACTAATCATTAACTTTATATGGAAAGGGAAGAAGCCCCGAATAAGTAAAGCACTACTGAAGAAGAAGAATACAGTTGGAGGACTCACACTACCTGAATTCAGAACCTACTATACAGCTACAGTAGTCAAAACAGCCTGGTACTGGTACAACGACGGACACATTGATCAATGGAACAGAATTGAGAACCCAGATGTAAATCCATCCGCCTACGGTCACCTGATCTTCGACAAGGGCCCAAAGTCCATCAAATGGGGAAAAGACAGTCTTTTTAACAAATGCCGCCGGCAAAACTGGATATCCATTTGCAAAAAAATGAAACAGGACCCATACCTCACACCATATACAAAAACTACTTCAAAATGGATCAAAGACTTGAATATGAACCTAAAACCATAAAGTTCATAGAAGAAAAAATAGGACCAACACTTCAGGCCTTAATACATGGCATTAACAGGATACAAACCATAACCATCAACGCACAAACCCCAACAGATTAGCTAGATAACTGGGATCTTCTAAAAATCAAACACCTATGCTCTTCAAAAGACTTCACCAAAAGAGTAAAAAGAGAACCTACAGACTGGGAAAACATTTTTGGACAGTACAAGTCAGACAAAGGTCTAATCTCCATAATCTACAAGAAAATCCAACAACTCTACAACAAAAAGACAAATAATCCTATTAAAAAATGGGCAAAGGAAATGAGACACTTCACCAAAGAAGACATTCAAATGGCCAACAGACACATGAGGAAATGCTTGCAATCACTACCATTAGAGAAATACAAATTAAAACCACAGTGAGATACCATCTCACCCGGGCACTACTGGCACGAATCAAAAACACTGGAAATAACAAATGTTGGAGGGGCTGCAGGGAGATAGGAACTCTTATGCACTGCTGGTGGGAATGCAAAATGATACAACCATTTTG
The DNA here is from genome assembly GCA_030035585.1 of Dugong dugon. Taxonomy (NCBI): domain Eukaryota; kingdom Metazoa; phylum Chordata; class Mammalia; order Sirenia; family Dugongidae; genus Dugong; species Dugong dugon. The sequence goes on from CM057462.1 coordinate 101,690,448, forward strand.
GAAAATGATATGGCGCTTCCTCAGAAAGCTAGAAATAGACATACCATATGATCCAGCAATCCCACTCCTAGGAATATATCCTAGAGAAATAAGAGTCGTCACTCGAATAGACATATGCACACCTATGTTCATGGCAGCATTGTTCACAATAGCAAAATGAGGGAAACAACCTAGATGCCCATCAACAGATGAATGGATAAACAAACCATAGTACATACACACAATGGAGTACTATGCAACGAGAAAAAACAACAATGAATCTGTGAAGCATCTCATAACACGGATGAAACTGGAAGACATTATGCTGAGTGAAATAAGTCAATCACAAAAGGACAAATATTGTATGAGACCTCTATTGTAAAAACCCATGAAAAAGTTCACACACAGAATGTTACCAGGGATGGGAGGGGTGGGGGGGAAACACTAAATAGGCAATAGATAAGTGGTATCTTGGGTGAAGGGTGAGACAGTACACAATACAGGGGAAACTAGCACAACCTGTACAAGGAAAGGTCACGAAAGCCCCATAGACACATCCAAACTCCCTGAGGTACTGAATTGCTGGGTGGAGGGCTGTGGGGACCATGGTCTCGGGAAACATCTAGCTCAATTGGCATGACACAGCTTATAAAGACAATGCTCTACATTCTACCTTGGTGAGTAGTGTCTGAGGTCTTAAAAGCCTGTCAGCGGCCATCTAAGACACTCCACTGGTCTCATCCCTTCGAGAGCAAGGGAGAATGAAGAGAACAGTATACAAAGAAAAGATTAGTCTGAAGGACTAATTGTCCACAGCTACCAAGGCCTCCACCGGACTGAGTCCAGTACAGCTAGATGGTGCCCGGCTACCACCACTGACTGCTCTGACCAGGGTCACAACAGAGGGTTCTGGACAGAGCTGGAGAAGGATGTAGAGCATAATTCTAACTCACAAAAAAAAAAGACCAGATTTACTGGCCTAAAGGAGACTGGAGAAACCTCGAGAGTATGGTCCCCAGACACCCTTTTAGCTCGGTGGTGAAGCTACCTCCGAGGTTCACCGTTCAGCCTGGGAGTGGACAGCCCCCAAAAAACAAATGAGACTAACGAGGTGCAGGAGTCCAGTTACAAGGGCCAGAAGGCAGAAGGGGACAAGGAAGCTGGTGATAGGGAACCCAAGGTTGAGTAAGGATATTGTTGATGTGTTGTGAGATTGTTAACCATTGTCATAGGGCAACATTTGTAGTAACTGTTAAATGAGAAACTATGTTGTTCTGTAAGCCTTCATCTTAAGTGAGAATAACAGCACAATTGGAAGAGTGTAGTCAACGTCACTGAACTGTGCATGTAGAAATTTTTAAAACGGTGTGTCTTTGGCTATGTGTATTTTCACCAAAAAAAAAAAAAAGGTTGAGAAGTTAGAGGGTTAATATGTTGTGGGTTTGTTAATCAGTGTCAGAAAACAACATGTGTACTACTGTTTCATGAGAAACTATTTGTTTTGTAAGCCTTCACCTGAAGTACAATAAAATATATATATATATAAAAGGACAATTTAGCTTTTGAATTTAACAATAATTTGGAAAAGTCTTCCTGACTTATGGAAAGGCAGAAAACTAACATAAAGAGGATACATTTTAAACAGGACTTACTGTTAATTGTTTTCCCAAGAAATTAAGTCACATATGATAGGCAGTTATTCTCATAGAACAACAGGACAAGAGCATTAAAATTCATCTATAATTTAATAAAATGTCATTTTGGAGTTTTACTAGAAACATATATCCTATCAACTCTTTCACCCCAGTAAAATAAAAACAACAAACAAGAAAACACAGTATTAGGTGGGAGTGTATACTTTACAGCCTGACACCTTAGATTTCAGAAGGTGGCTCTGGATCTATACTGGTGACACTTACCCAATTGCAAAGGTCAATTAGTAAAAACAGTCTTGGAGAAGCCAGTTAGAATTTAGAAAGACTTCCCCTCTATTTTCACCTCTAAGATTTTCTTGCTTAATTGCTACTGCTATCAGCCCGGTGCCAACCTCTAGTTCGCTCTAATGGTAAACCATTATGGATCAATCATTTTGTCTTAGTTCTGTCAGTCAGCCTTCTTCTTAACACTAAAGACCACAGTCTTGAAAACTCTATGGGGCATTTCTACAGTGTCCTATATGGTCAGTATGAGTCGAAATTGACTCAATGGCAGTGCGTTTGGTTTGGTTTTCATTTGAAATATATTTAAATAAAAATTGATGGTCAATGTTTACAAGACATAATAACATTTTTAATTTAAGAGAGATCAAACACCTGGTCCCAAAAGAGTACTTCATAAGGATTTAAAAGTTATTTTTTGTTCTAGTGCCTATTTTCATTATTCTTTCTCCATAATGGAAGAAGGAGATGTCACTTTGATGACTAAGGTGCGTCTTACTTAAGCCATGGTATCTTCAATTGCCTCATATGCATTTGAAATCTAAACAATGAAAAGGGAAGACCAAAAAAGAATTGACGCATTGAAACTGTGGTTTTGGTGAAGAATACTGAATATACTATGGACTGCTATAAGAAGGAGGAAGTACAGCCAGAATGCTCCTTAAAAGAGAAGATAGAAAAATGTTATGTCACTTACTTTGCACACATTATCAGAAGGGACTAATCGCTGGAGAAAGATATGATTCTTGTAGAAGATCTTTGAAAAAGGGGGAGATCCTCAATGAGATGGACTGACACAGTGGCTGCAACAATGGGCTCAAACACAGCAATGATTATGAGGATGGCACAGGATTGGGAAATATTATGTTCTGTTATACATAAGGTCTCTATGAGTCAGAGACAACTCGATGATACCTAACAACAACAACATTTGTAGTCTAGAAACTACATGGCCCTTACTGACTACAATTTGGCGCAGTAGTTAATCGCTAGGCTGCTAACCAAAAGGTCAAAAATGTGAATCAACTAGTCACTCCGCAGGAGAAAGATGTGGCAGTCTGTTTCTGTAAAGATTTACAGCCTTGGAAACCCTACGTGGCAGTTCTACTCTGTCCTCTATGGTGTTATCAGTCTGAATCTACTTGATGGCAACTTTTTTACTTTATTTTATTTTTTTAGTATTATTGGCCAAAACATTGAATCAAATGATTGTTAGAAATATCAAAATAATTGATTTAAAACAGATAGAAAATTATCAGAGAGCAAATTTGAAAAAGATTTCAGTTAAGTTCATGTGAAGCCAGCATTGCATCTCTTCTATACAACATGCCCTTGAATCTTCTTGAGCACAGCTTTCATGGTAATTTATTTTGGGAGCTTGCTGAAGCCATCATGGATTGCCTCTTTATGTGATTTGATATTGACTGTTGTCTCCAAGCCACCAATAAGTTAATATATTTATTTATTTTATGTTTGCTTACTGTGTCCTAGCTTCTTGTTTTGTTCTGATATGCCCAAATAGGCTGCTCATATGAGCTAGTTTGATTATTGGCACCTTTGAAGCTCTAATGTCCTGTCATCAGGTGGTTAGATCTGTTACTAGGTATGTGAGCTCAGGAGTCCACCCGCTCCTCCTGTATGGATTCAGCTCAGGTGCCCAGGTAGATAGCCACCATGTGTGTGGTGTAGGCTCTCACTTACAGTCCTAGACAGGCATAGGTGATTGGTGTAGGCACAAGCAACTGGCTGCAGCAGGGGAACACACTCTGAGCAAGGCAGGGGGCTGACGGCTGCTGCCAAGTGTTCAGAAGGAAGGCGTGTCCCTGATCCCTAGAGCACATAGGTGGGTGGGTTTTGCAGCCAGACTACGAGCACCTAATGCTGTTGACTGTAAGGACTGGCAGGCACCTCTTATTCATGGGTCCCTCTTGCAGGTGGCTAGGTGGCATAGGTGGAGCTACCAGTCCTCAGGCCCCTGATGTGGGTAGGTGAAGACCCTGCTTACTGGGCAGAGGAGTGTCAAATGTCTAGAACCTGCAACTTCACAGCTGAAACAGTTGAAGTTAGACTTTCAGTATATAGCCTGCTGTACTGTGGTAATGAGGGCCTACGCTGTTGAGATGGGCCCACAAAAGACTTTGTAGGGGTAAAGGCAGTCAAAGTCCGTGGATCCCTTATGCCTGTGCCTAGGCAAAGGAGCTATGCCTCCCCTGGGTTCCTGGCTTAGGGGGGCCAGCAGTTTATTTTTTCCCGTTTGTTAATTTATTCACTCTCCAAGGCAGGAAGAATGGCTCCAGGCGTGTGACGGATCCTACTTCTGGCCCAGGGGACTTGGCAATTGCTGAAGCCAATCTGGGACCCAGTGCAGAACAGGAAGCAGGGAGGTAAATGGGAGAGAGGTTTTTCCCTAAGGGGGATGTTTTTGATCCATGTGGTAGGCCATACGCAAGTACTTATCTTTCACCGATCCAGGGCTGCTTCTCACTGGTTCTGGGTGGCCAGGTAGACTCTCTGGCGCTGGGTTTCTCCTCGTGTGGAAAACGCACCTCCAGAGCACTGCCACTTGCCTGACTCACTGCTCACGCCTGAGCTGATCAGGCCTGAAGGGCTCAGGCTCTTGCCAGGTCAGATCCGGCAACTCCTTGCTGCTTCTGAACTGTCTCTCCCTCCCCCTGTCAGTCAGTCCAGTTCCTCAAATCTGCTTTTGATGTTCAGGGCTCCCAGATTGCCATATATAATCAATTCACTTGCTTTTTCGCGTCTTTGTTGTAAGCGGGTCCACTGGAAGCGTCTGACTACTCCGCCATCTTGGTCCCGCCCCCTCATGGTAATTTAATGAAAACATTTCCAAAAGTTTTACCACAATTACAAGTCTGAATTGTGTCAGTGTTTGAATCCAAACACTGAACCAAATCTAGAAAATGTGCTGTAGTTGAAAGAGCTCCAGAGAAGAGTAGGAAGGTGATTAACATAACCTGAGGACCTCATGTAGGGAAGGAACCCATCCAGATGCTTACTTGTCTTAAAAACTTCAGCACCTCTGTAAAATTCTAAGAATATACAAAATTCAACTCAAAAGGTGAAGAAAGGAGGTTCTGAGAGATCCTCCAACTAGGGAAGGAACAGACTTTAAACTTAGGTCTACTTCAATCCTTCTGTTACTAGCTCTCTGAACTACCAAAGCTATCCAATTCCAGTTGGTCTTAGCGCCTTTATCTGTAAATTGAGACAATTAATTCTAAAGCTTCTTTCACGTCTAAAATCTACTATTTTAAATCTTCATAATCAATTGTTACAATTTATTAATCACTCAGAGTAGCATTTGAATCTTTACTCCTCTTTCTTCCCAATTCAAATTTTTTTTTTTTTGCTGTTGTTATTTTGTTACATTAAAGAACTTTTAGACTACCTATTTCCTTTAATTTCTCAAATATAGGAAAATGAACCTACCTATATTCCCATATTTTTTAGATACACAAATATCGTTTTTTAAAAAATAGTGTCAAGTTTCACATTGATGAAAAACAGTCAATAATTTAAAGTCACTTGGATTTTTAAACATGCAAGTCCCAATGGTATTAATTGAAGTTCAAGGAATCTTGCTGCTGAGAGACTTGGAAAACTCCCTTTGGATTGCTTGAGAGGCTTTCAGAACAATTAATTCTTTGCCACAGTGCTCTGTGGGCACAATCCTGAAGATGAAAGATGCAACAGCCTGTTTATAGAGAGGATTCCTTAGGGAAAGCATTGCCTCATGCTGCCATGTAGCATGGCATATCAACAGGAGTCCATTTGAAATGGCTGGCAGGCTTTCTTTCATAAAGTGTTCCGTAAATCAGGCATAACATGACTTGAAAAGAAAGGGTAGGAGCCGGACATGATTCTAAAAATTCAATTTCGTATTTCCTCAATGACACACCCTAAAATAAAACATAGCCTTTTAATATCCCTTGTGTTTATTGAACATGATTATTTTTTATTGTTTGGTTAGTCTCACCAAACCACTTCTAAATTCAAGAGAAATTTCTTCTATTCTGCTCTTTTTGTTCTGAGCTAGGACAAGATGATAACAGTGGCTGGCATTAGTGAGTTAATTTTAAAACTGAAACTGACATCCTACTCAAGTACCCACAATTTAAAAGAGTAATGAATTGTCAGTTTTAACTGGAAATGGATTTTTATGTGATTTTAGAAGTATTTTGAATATTTATTTTCTTCCACTTTACACAAATCTGTTTTATCTCGTTAGTTCCAAATGTAAGTGTCCCTTGGCCTGATCTGAAAAACAAATTAGACTTCACAAACATTATAAAGACTAGATAAGTATATTAATATTGAGGAAGTTTGAAAAATTTATTAAGCACCAAAAGACAGACAATATTACATCAGAAATATTAAACATGTTTAATCAAAGTTATCAAGTGTAGTTATGCACAGAATCTATATATAGTATAGAGGTTTACTTACATAATCTACAGATTCAATAAAGTCTATCGTATGATTAGACAATTACAGAAAAAAAGACAGCATGAAGTTAAAACTTAAATTGACAGATGGAGGAAGAAAATGCATCTTGTTTAAAAAGAAAACTTTGTTTTCCTCATCACTGATTTTTAAAAGTAACCCCACAAAGTCAGACATTATAAGCTAGCCAAGTAAAATTCAATGAAGTTTCTCATTCATTCAACAAATACTTAAGTAGTGTCTATTAGAGCCCAGACCACATGCTAGATGCTGGTGATAAATGTTAAATAAGACAGCATCTCCACCTTTCAGCAACTTAGAATCCAGTATATAAATAGGGAACAGGCAACTACAATAGACATTTGAACATTTAGATACTGGAATACTTTGCAAAGGCTCTTGGTTCAAACCAGATTTGCAGGGATGTTGCTAATGATGGAGTCCCTCTGTGGTGCAAATGGCTAACATGCTCATCTGCTAATGTAAAGGTTGGAAGTTCAAGTCCACCCAGAGGCACCTCAGAAGAGGGGTCTGGCAATGTAGTCCCAATGAATTAGTCATTGTAAACCCTATGGAGCACACAGTTCTATTATGACACATATGGGGTTGCCATGAGTCAAAACTGATCTGTCTGGGTAGCACAAACAATTAAACACTGGACTTCTAACTGAATGGTTGGTGGGTTGAGTCTACCTAGAGGAGGCTTGGAAGAAAGCCCTGGTGATCTACTTCCAAAAAAGGTTACAGCCACTGAAAACCCTGTGGAGCACAGTTCTACTCTGAAGCACACAGGGTCACCATGGGTCAGAATCAACTTGATAGCAACTGGTTTTGATTTTTTTTATGGATTTTGTTGCTGTGTGTCGTCAAGTCAATTCTGACTCATAGTGACCCTATAGCACAGAGCAGAACTGCCCCATAGGGTTTCCTATGTTGTAAGCAGATTTTCTCCCATAGAGGGGCTGGTGGGTTCAAACCACCGATCTTTTGGTTAGCAGCTGAGTACCTAAACCATTGTGCCACCAGTCCTCCTTTATTATGGCTGATGATAGCAAATACCTGAATATCTATTTTGTACCAGCAAAGCTCAAAGACAGACTTGACTTTCCTCATTTTACAGGTGAACAAAGTGAGCCTGATTGTTGTAAGCTTGAAATGCTAATACACAGTACAGTTGTAATTTACATCCAGGTACTGAATTCAAAAATCCATTCTATTTATGTTTTACAGCTTTGCACATTATTCTAGTTAATAAGTAAAACTACATTAGAAGTCATTTTATGTGTATCTGGAAAAAATCCTAAGCTTACAGGGTATGTTGAATGATCATTTCTGAGGATCTTCTAGAGCCTAGGCTTTTAACCAGAATTTCCTGTAGTGCTTTCAAAATATACACAAGTACTAGCACTACCCTGTAATTCTGATTTGGTAAGGGAGGTGAGGGATCTGTATTTGTTGTTCAAGATTCACAAGTAATTTAGTCACATAATCTGTCGGGAAATAACTTTCTATTGGTTTTCTTATACTGAGAATATTTTCCAGATAATAAATCTATCATTATCCAGAGGAAAACTGTTGAAGACAATCTCCTGTTAGTGTATTTGATTATAGTGTATACTGAATGGTAATATATTAATTTCACCAATATTTAGGCTAGTGTAAAACAAGCAAACCTGTTGCCATTGAGTCGATTCCGACTCACAGCTACCCTATAGGACAGAGTAGAAGTGCCCAATAGGATTTCCAAGGCTGTAAATCTTTACAGAAACAGACTGCCACATCTTTCTCCCCCCGAGCGGCTGGTAGATTCCAACTGCCGACCTTTTGGTTAGCAGCAAATCTCTTAACCACTGCACCACCAGGGCTCCTAGAATGGTATAGACAAATAAAATATTTTATAAGAATTGCACTGTTTATTAAAATACTGTTTATTAAAACATATAGTGCTCTGGTCCTGGAGACAGATGTAAGTTTAATACTTGGCCTTACCACTTACTATCTCTGGCTCTGGAGAAAGAAACTCAACTTTCCGGCACTTCAAGTTCCTTTTTTGTAAAATGGGGATGATGATACCTAGTCATTGGTCCTAACGTAGCTGTTGTAAATACTACAAATAAGATGATGGCTGCAAAACACTTTTAACTGTGCCCATGAATAAATCTAAAGAATTGATTCTAAGCCTTTTGAGAACAGAGACTGTTTGGTGGATGTCATTACTGTAAGGAAGCAAGGCCAAGAAACACAAAATCACTTAACCAAGGTTGTATGGATATTTAGTAGCAAAGTCAGAATTAAGATCTTAATCTCTTAAATATAGTCTTTTCATACCATACAAGCATTTCCGAAAATAAACAGGTACATTGGGAGAGAAAGGTTAGAGTGTCAAGTAAGTTTGAGAAAAGCTGGACTGAACATAAAAAATTCAAAGAATGAATTTTGGAGTAAGACAGTCTTCAGTTTAACACTTGGCTCTGATACTTGTTATTTGTGTTACTTTGCATAATTTGCCTTACTTTCATGAGCGCTCCCCCTAAATTTCCTTGTTCATAATACGGATGATAATAATATTCACATTTTCTTTCCTTTTGTATGATTAAATATGATAATGGATATAAGTACTTAGCACAGTGTCTGGCATGAAGTAATCACTCAAACAGCCATAACTGCTGCATTGGCTGTCTATGGCTGCTATAACAAATTATCACAAACTTGGGTGGCTTAAAACAAATCAAATTTATTATCTTCCAGTTCTCTAAGTTAGAAGTCCGACACAGGTCTTATTTTGTGGTGTCTACAGGGCTGCATTCCTTTCTGGAGGCAACAGAGGAGAAAGTATTTCCTTGCCTTTTCCAGCTTCTAGAAGCTGCCCACATTCTTTGGTTCATGGCCTCTTCCTCAGTCTTCGAGGTCACCATTAGTGGGTCAATCCTTCTCACATCACATCACTATGACCTCTTTTTCTGTCTCCCTTTTCCACACAGAAGCAGATTTGTGATTAAAGTAAGCCTACCAGATAATACAGGTAATCTATTTTAAGGTCAGCTGATAAGCAACCTTAATTCCATCTGCAACCTCCGTTTCCCTTTGCCAAGTAAGGTAACATATTCAAAGGTTCGAGGAATTAGGAGATGGACCTCTCTGAGAGGTCATTATTTTGCCTACCACAACCGTTATGATAAAAACTGTTACTACAGGAGCCTAGGTACACTTACTATGTGTATATTTTAAAGGACAGTATAGTATTCAGAGTTTCAAAATGTATATAAATCCCTATTACTGCAGATCTTTTTTTTTTTTTTTTTGCAATTGTTGCTCCAAAGAATACACTTCAAGGAATGATCTATTCTACCATACTTCCTTCAACATATTTGCTAATATATGGACAGTAAATATATATACTTATGTGTGTGTGTATATATATATATATATATATATATATACATATATATATGTATGTATATATATATATATAGGAAACCCTGGTGGTGTAGTGGTTAAGAGCTACGGCTGCTAACCAAAAGTCGGCAGTTCGAATCAACCAGGCGCTCCTTGGAAACTCTATGGGGCAGTTCTACTCTGTCCTATAGGGTCGCTATGAGTTGGAATTGACTCGACAGCAATGGGTTGGCATATATATATATATACATGTATAAAATATATATTTACATAGATAGATAGATAGGTATAGGAGCCCCAGTGATGCAATAATTAAGTGCTAGGTTGCTAATCAAAAGGTTGGTGGTTCAAACCCACCAGTGGCTCAACAATAACAATTACATATATATATATGTAGTATATATATATATATATATATATATATATATATGCATGTAACGTATGTGTGCATGCAAGTGTGTATACACATACAGATTTACTATTACATTAAATATTTTTTATACTTTGTAACAATTCTCAATTTTACTCTTTAAAAAAAATTTCTCTTTACATACCCTTAGCACAAATTAAAATTGTTTTATACATGTGATTCATTGCAATTCTCTAAGGGAAATCCTTATCAGTATGAATAAGCTTAAGGGTGCACACTAGATCCTAAATTTGTTTTGTATGTTTCTAACCTCATAGATTTACTAAAGTGAATCACTAAGGAAGCAATTATTTTCTACTTTACAATTTCTGTTCTGATTTAGTAGGGACAAGAAAATAAAAGAAGCTTTCATGATGTCACTTATAAGCCAATTTTTTGTGTGTGTGATCTCCCCATGTTTTTCTTATGTTGTGGTTTATCAATCTAAGACATGCTTGAAGAATGAGACAAATAATATTAAAACTGAAAGGATGTAACGCCAAATGATATACCTTCATCAGCTAATTAGAATTTCCTTTCTATTTGTTTTACCCTGATTTCATTTCTAATTATTTTCTTTCTAGTTGTTCAGCACCCTCTAATCTTTTACAACAAAGGAATAGGTGGCACATACACACAAAAGAAAAAACAGAGCTGCCATTCTGGAGTTCCATTATTTTACGATCATTAACACATGGCTGCAAACTCTAGTTTCACAAAGTGTCTCCTCTGAAGAAAAAAAGGAAACAAAAAACCCCACAGATAACTAAGTATACCCCTCAGTGTATGCAAGACAAACAATATTTTTCCCAGCATGTCTCTAATCCCTCAGTGGTATAAGCTTCTCTGTGAAGAGTTGATCACAATACCAACATCTTCTTACATAACGTAACGAATTCTTAATTTAAAACAAAGACACTCTAATTTCAACAATTAAGAAGATTGTGATATATTTCTAGCCCTTGAGACTAGCACTTATTGTCAACCTAGGATATGATTCTGAGATGCCAAACCTGAATGGACATTAACTCTTTCTGAACCAGCCCACACAACTGTTTCCTGTAAGAAGACATGGCAGGGTAGCCTTGCAGGCTGGAATAAATTATCTTCCTGGCTTCAATGCCTGATTCATCCTGGGGCCAGTCTCTCCACAGATGGCTTTCTACACCATTTATTTCAGCAATACAAATTTATTCTTGTAGGGCCACAGGTCTAGGTGGATATTACATTAATGCATGATGAATCTTATCCTTTTTGTTTTTTCTTCTACATTTTACAGAAGAGGTAAATAAGGCACAAAGCTGTTGCTGTGAATGGATAAATTAACAGGAAAATGCACCTTGCTCCTGGATTTCAGAGTGTATTTCAACAGAGTAATAGCATCTCCAAAGGCTACCTCTCAGGGGACACGAGAATTTAGAAATAATATTGATAAACACGACAACTTAACAAAAAGAAGCTAAACTATGTAAATAGAAATAGCCACATACTCTCCCCATTAATCTCCATTAATTTTTGGAGATTCATGAAGAATGAGTCTATACAGGGACAGAATCTTTTTTACTACTAAGTAAATGTGTGCTTGTAAAACACTATACCATAATTTTGTGCCCCTCTTCCTGGATTAGCTTCTCGGGAGTTAGGGATGTGTGCTAATGATATAGTACATGTCTGAACGATGAAAACCAGACGCTCTAAATTATTACCAGCTTATCTGATCACCCCATCTTTCATGTGATTTCAAATTAGGCTTGTTGTTGTCACTCCCATTTACCAGTATACGTAATTCACCTCCAAGTCTCCTATAGAAATGTAGGGGCACTGGTTTATTCTTCTCACAATTTACAGATGCATTACAATAGTCAGTCCTATGGAAAGATATGGTTCTTCCTTGAGAATAATTTTGGCCTAGCCTCCGGATGGGAGGTGGGAGTTAGAAACTATCACAGTCGATGTGGTCTCTCTCTGCCTATCTCTCTAACAGTCTTCTTTTCAATAGTTCCACAGAGGTACCCATGATGCTTCATTTTAGTATGAAATCACTGCCTATTATTACTTATTTTAACTGGTGGATTTGTTTGCTCTTACGTTCTTATGTTGGCTATTGACTACCATTTTGTATATGAAAGTCTTTTGACTGCTATTAAATCTTTTGTCTTTCTTTAGTGACACCAAAAGTTTTTCCAACAATTTGGTCTGCAATTGGTCTCTCGTTAAAAAAGGTAGAGGCCACATGATAAAATGTATTTTTTTTAATTGTTTTGTCAGGCTAGGAGATGACCTCTGTAAAATAAAATGGTTGGCAAGAATCTCATTAGGTCTAATAAACAAAGTGGCTAGGTCACATTTTAACACATTTAGGTTTGACGAGAAGCTTTTTTGTCATTACAGTGTTGAAAATGGCTTAGCATATGTATTTTTCTATGTTGTGCTGTCATCACTAAAAAAATTGAAAAATAGGAAGCTATAGAAACGGGCAGCTAACATTTATAATGATGTTGTTTGATACATCTATTAAATAAGAAGTTAGGGTGACAAGAGTAGAAATTGGGAAGTTAAAGTAGATCACTGAATTGTTTTTTTTCAATCTGGCTATAAACATACCTACAAACCTCTTAAGATACTTTCATTAAAAATCATAATAATAGTCATTTATTGAGTACTGACTCTCTATCTAGTACTTAGCACATTCTTAAGGTAATTATGTAATGTAGATTCATTACCACAAAACTCCATAGAGATGAAGTGTCTCAATACTGAGTTGACATAGCTACTAAGTGGCAGAGAATCAGGGCCTATGTTCAGATACATCTTACGCTAAGGCTTTTGCCTTTCCACTGCGTAAGCCTGTGTAATGGCATCATAATTCTAGAGAAGCCTTTTCCTCCAGAAGACATTGTTCATTTAACCAATTCACACCAGTTGTGAGGGCATAAACTAATTCATTATAAAAACATTTATTGAGAAGTATAAATAAAATGCTTTGCCTGACCTCATATAGCTTACATTTTAGCCAGGAACCCAGATACATTAACCAGCAATGGACTATGATAGAAGAATGAGAAGAGTCAATGAAGACTAGGAGTAGGGGGTGATTAATTCTACTTAGAGGGAAGCAAAAGCATTCATGAAAGACCAAAAGCACAAGAGTGTGAAATATCAGCGTTCTTTAAAAGGACAACAAAGTGACCAGTATCGCCATGGGATAAGGATGGGTGAAGGAGAGAAGACGGGGGGGTGGGGGTGGGGTGGACAGAAGGGATTGTTGCATTGGGAAGGCAGGCAGTCACTGGTTGTGGAGGGGTTTGCTTGCCATTGTGGTTATACCTCTTCCTAAAGCGACAGCTTCAAAGTCTAATCATTTATTTAAAAGCTTATTTTATACTGTTTCATGTTCCTATAAGTCTTTAATAATTTTATAATTTTAAAAAGTGAAAAGCATAAAGAGGATATTACATCCAAAGTGCTTTCTCTTCTTCTTTAATAATCATTAGGAGGATAGTTAATTTGGTGATGAAGTTTCAGGTGATATGGAGTCACTGAAAAAAGGAAAACATTCATGCATCATGAAATACTGAAAATCTTAAGACTACACATATAATCATCAGGCTGAAATATGGAGATTTTTCAACTCCAAGTAACAGTATTTTCACTTTTCATTAGACTGACTATTCCAAATGATAATCCAACTGTTTTATTGTGCCATCCATAATGCTTTCCTTCTGGGCTTAAGCAGAGGGGGGTCCATGGAGTTGTATGTGATGGGTGATTTCTGATGATTTGATTGACTACAGGATTCCAGGAAACAGAAAAGTAGAAGTTGGTGCAGCATTTTCTTCTCAGTGTTTCATGTGTACGCATATGTCCTCTATGTATCTATCTGCGTCAATGCTTCTGATTTTAGGTAATAAAGAATCAGAGAGGACTGAGACCACATTTGGCACAGTGCACTGAGCAACACTTGGTGCCTATGGCTACTCATAAACATCACTTTGTGGTGATCATATGGAATGTTAAGTACTGCAGTGACACAAGGAGACAACTGAAAAATTATGGTGCATATTAAATCAAACTGGTATATGTGGTTATCTTTGAAGAGTACTATAACCTTTTAATAATAAGTATAACAAATAGCCCCTATTCTTTGAGATCATAACCAACCCCTTCACTTACATTAAAGAAAAAATTAAAAAGACACTAATAGATTCAAAGCCTGACTCACTTCACTTCATTCCATTGTTTACTCAGAACAGACTGTATAACAGGCAAAGTTTGAAGGTCAAGTTTATTGATAAAAATCCAGAGCAACAAAGTGTCTATTAGGCCAGGGTAACTGACCTCCATGTGTCTTAATCCACATAGAATTTTTCTAGATGGACTTATTTTGATGGAAATCAGCAACGTTATAAGATTTAAATAAAACAAAAATATTACTAGATATGTTGTAATTTAAAATTTAAAATGTTCACATTCCACAAGCTAAATATCTCCACCTTCACAGTCTTCCTTCCATTTCCACAGTTTCAATCCCAGATCTCAGACCCCCGTCAAGGGTGGACTATCACAATAGTTTTTCTACCGGATTTTCTTTCTCAAGTCTTTACACCATAATTTGGTTTCATCCAAATGAAAAATCTGCTTTGCTGCCTTCATTTTCCCCAAATAACTGAGCTCAAGCTGCTTCAAAAAAATACAGACTGAATCATCAATATACCAAGATGTATAATCTCACTCATAAGTACTCAATTACTAACCAAAAGGTTGGTGGTTCTAACTCACCCAGAGGTGCCTCAGAAGAAACACCTGGCAATCTGCTTCCAAAAGGTCACAACCTTGAAAACCCTATGGTCATTCTGCTCTGCAATACATTGGTTTGCTATCAGTTGGAATCAACTCAATGGCAACTGGTTTAGTTTTGGCTTGGGTATTATCCCACTCAGTATTTCAGGGGTACAGCCTCACAGTAATGCTGGACAGCATTCTACATGATGATTACAAAAATTCATCAGTTAAATAATAGTGTATTTTTTGGATAAATTGTTAACAGATGCTGCCAAGTTCCCCTGTTGGTTCGCCTTCGAGAATAGAATGAAAACTATTGTCACTTTTCTGAGGGGAAAAAATACCAAAACCTATAAAACTTTAGATATACTGTTTTGAGGTTTTGAATCCTAGGTAAATAATCCCTGTTTTAAAGTCCAGTCATCTTGTTTTGGTCAATACAACATCTATCCTTTAAGGTTAAAATGTTCTTCAATAAACAAACACCACCAACAAAAAAGGCCATGCTATTTCGGCCAAGGATGCCTGTGTCAGAATTTGAGGAAATTTATTATTTGAAAATATCAAGTTTATCTTTGTCAATCTATTCTCTATGGTTTCTTCACATATGTAGCCTGTGTTTCAACACTTAAGAACTGCAGAGATAGTGGAGCTAGATAGATAACTAAAGTTTCCATGCGAAGAAACTCATAACTGCTGCTTCCCCTGTCAGTTTCTTAATCTAGGGAAGCTCCCAGCCGTAAATCCCCAGGGCTCCCCGTTTAAGCTCTCTGCAGCTGCTCCTCTCAGCAATGAATGGCTCCAGTCAGCAGTTGTGCCCAGCAATTACAGCTGCTCCCCAAGAGCCCCACTGCTTCTCACATGCTCAAACAACCTCCCAGGCTATCTTGATTTCTCTGGAGCTGCACATTTGAGCATCCCTCAGTCAGCGCTACTTCTAAAGGACATTTTATGGCATGTCCTTTAGAATGAATGAATGGCTGATGGAGCCATTCCTCCAATCTGTAGAGTTTGTCCTGTACCCATATTTACCATACCCCAATCTCTTTTCACTTTATGGGACAAGACAATGTGGTATCATACTTCCAACTGATTCTTCAGCATTTTCCGAGTCTTGAAGTAGCTTCTCGTTCAGCTCTGAATGACCTATTATACACACTAAGAGTAATAACTTCTAAGCAGTTTACTGTTGCTAACTGCTAACTGTCACTCCCTGCCTTGTAATGAAACCCCAAGCCGCTCTCCCTACCAATTGCCTCACCTCAAAAATTGGCTATGACCCTCCAGAAAAAAAAAGACCACTTACTCTTTATATACCTTGCATATCATCTATTCTAGCTGCTATCTAACTTCAGTGCATTCATTTGCCTCAATGTTAGCATTCCTCCACTGATCTTTAAGTTTCTTGAAGGGAAGGGTCCATTTAATTTATTTTATTTTTAGAGATATCTCTGTTTTTCTGACACCAAGAACCATGGTTAGCACAAGAAAAATGCCTAAACCATGTGCCTAGGCTGCATTAGTGTCCAAACTCAGGTAACTGGTTAACTGGAGAATACTCCTGAATTGCTCGTTTCACCATGAGGCTCAGGTGCACCTGTAAAATTCAAGACCCAGGATACTGCCAGGCAGCTCATAGCTCCCAGTGTAAACATACAGCCTGAGATGCACAGCTTCTCTTTAGGTTATTTTTCTTAAAGTTACAGTCTGTATAGATAATGAAAGACTGCCATTTCCACTCATGCCATTGTGTATTTGTAGCTTTAATATTCATTAAAGATGAAACTGAAATGTTAATGATAATTGCAACCAAAAAGCTAATAAACAGAAGCCCAAGGCTCACATAAATGCCAACATTTAATAATTATGCATACTTTTAGCTTTTCCCCCAATTTATCTTACTTTCTGATAATTAGCAAATCTGAGATCTCAAGATATGTGTAATTACTTTTAGAATTTGTTGTTAAGTTTGCTTTTTACATCCACCAATTAAATATACCTTTCTCCCAGAATGTAAAGAGGTAATTATCATTATGTAAAATTATTACCTATATAGAACTCAGGGTGCTAACCAAAAGGTTGCAGTTCGAATCCACCAGCTGCTCCTTGAAAACCTTATGGGGTCCTTCTACTCTGTCCTATAGGGTCATGATGAGTTGGAATTGACTCAAAGGGACACAACATCAACAATAACATACAGAGGATAAAGCTGAACACAAACTCTTGAGAATATTTAAAAATAGGAAATGCTTGAAATTTTAGGGAAAATATCTGCATCAATCAGGATCCAGTCAGGAAAATATAAACCAATCCAGGTGCTTCAAATGAAGGGAGTTTAATTCAGAGAATTGTTTTCCTGGGTGGTGTAAATGGTTAAGCACTTGGCTGCTAACCAAAAAGCTGGGTGTTCAAGTTCACCTAGAGATGCCTTGAAGGAAAGTCCTGGTAATCTACTTCCAAAAAATCAGTCATTGAAAACCCTGTGGAGTACAGTTTACTCTGACACACATGGGTTGCCGTGAGTGGCAATGGACTCTACAGCAACTGGTTTTGGTTAATCAAGGGAATTGTTTGCACAGATAATGAAAAGCTAAGAAACCAGACCATGTGAAGGTAAGGCAACCCAGAGATTTGTAACAAGAAGACTTCAGTTGTATTCCTGAGCAGGTAACATTACCAGATCCTGGAAGTTGGGACTGTTCATCAGGAGCTATATCTATAGCATTGGGCTACCTTGTATGAGGTGTGTCATGACAACAAGAGGATGGGCTGTCCAGAGGGGGCTGGAGCCAAGGAAAAGACATGACTTGCAGGAGACACTCCCTACGGCAATGAAAGACAGGGAAAACAGCCTGGCTTCTCCCTTCCTCCCTCCTCTAATCACTATCCAGTGTGTTCCTTTGTGTGAATCCAGTCAGAAGCCAGAAAACATAGCAGCTTGGGAAACACACCCATAGGGGTCAGTCAACCCTGTGATACAGAGCATAGCCAAGAGAGAGGCTGAAAATAGCTCCAAAATCAAACAGGCAAAAGTGACTACCACAATATCTTTTTCTTAATTGTATGTAGTAATTAATTTTCTTTCCAATTATTCTAGCTCAAAACCTTAATAATGGTATAAATTTACTATATCTTTTTCACATGGAATTTCTCCATAGTAGAAAGAGTAATTAATTTTATTAATATTTTACAGATTAATTTTATTGTCTATATGCTTAAATAAAAATCACTTGGAATAAATTACAGCAATCTGAATTATATCCTAATTCAAAGGGAGAAAGTGTAAAGGGCCTATCTGTACACTATTAGCTCTTGGGGAAAAGAAAGGAAGTAAAATCTATTGAATACCTATTCTGTATCAGACACTTGGAGAAATGTGTTACATACTTGTTTTTTTAAATTTTCACAGCAAACCAGAGGGTTGGGTATTATTTTTTACTTCTCAGAAGAGGAAAATAAGTTTTAAAGAGATGAAGACAGTTATGCAAGTCCATACCGTTTGTAAATGTCAGAACTGAATTTCACCTGAGGTCTGCCTGTAATGACTATGATGCAGTTTCAAAAGGAGAAATACTTTATAGCCCAAACCATTATTGAATGAGAGAAAAAATAAATTCAGAACTTTCTCCAGACCATGGCTGGTTTATACTCCTAAAGCACTTCATTCATTCATTCATTCATTCATTCTATCATCCATCAAATATCTATTTTAGCCCCTATTGTGTGCCAGCCACTGTACTAGTCACTAAGGATACAGCAGTAAGATAGATCAGATCCATACTGTCATGGTACTGGTCACAACGTGCTGTGCAATGGAGAATGAAAACATTTGTTTATTGTCCCACCGGATCATCAGTGGTTCTCAACATGGAGTGGTTTTGATGCCAGTGCACATTTGGCAATGTTTAGAGTTATTTTTGGGTGTCACAACCAGGGGATGCTATTGGCATCCAATGAGCAGAGGCCAGGATGTTTCCAAACATCCTACCTCCACTGCAGAGGATACTCCCTAATGTCCCCCCCGCCCCAACACACATATACACAAGAATTATATGGCCCAAAATGTCAATATGCCAAGGTTGAGAAACCCCACTTTAGACAGATATGGAGGCATCTGTATTTTTGAGTCTGTGTGTGTTTATGGGTGTGCATGTATGCATGAGTGTATTAATTTCCTATCTGCTGCCATAACAAACTACTACAAACTTAATGACTGAAAACAACACATATTTATTATCATACAGCTATGCAGGTTAGATACTACTCAGCTAAATCAAAGTGTCAGTAAGGCTGCATTTTTTTTTCTGGAATTTCTAAGGGAAAATTAATTTCCATGAGTTTTCTAGCTTCTAGAGGCCACTGATACTCCTTGGCTCATGGTCCCCTTTCTCCATCTTTAAAGCCAGCAATGGTGGGTTGAGACCTTCTCACATATCATCACTTTGACCCTCTTCTGTAGTCACATCTCCCTCTGTCTCTCCTGGCTCATTTTTCCACTTTTAAATCATTCAATTCCAACCCATGGCAACTCCGTGTGTGTCAGAGTAAAACTGTGCTATGCAGATTTTTCAATGGCTGATTTTTCAGAAGTAGATCATCAAGTATTTCTCCCGAGGTGCCTCTGGGTAGACTCAAATCTCCAACTTTTCAGTTAGTAGCTGAGCACACTAACTGTTTGTACCACCCAGGGACTCGCTTCCACTTTTAAGGACTCTTGTAATGATATTGGGCTCACCTGGATAATCTAGGATCATATCCCGACCTCAAAGTCAGCTGTTTGGGCAACCTTAATTCCATCTACAGTCTTAATTATCCTCTGTTGTATAATTTAACATATTCACAGGTTCCAGGGATAAGGATGGGGGTATCTCTGTCCTGCCATTATTCTGCCCACCATAGTGGGGGTGAGATGTGCAACTATTAGCCAAGTTATTTGCAAATAGCAGGTACTGAGTTAAATGGGACTACAGAAGCATTTATTGAATTCAACTGAATTAATCCTGGATGATCATTTAAAATGTAACATCCTCAAATTTTTGTTGTGTGCCATCAAGTCAATTCAGATTCACAGCAACCCTAAAAGGTCATAAGCAGAGGGAAAAATAATTACATATTTTGGCTAACTCTGCACTGATAAATGTTAATGTTGTTGTTGTTGTTGGGTGCCAGAGAGTCAATTCTGACTCACAGCAATCCATGTGACAGGGTAGAACTGCCCTATAGGGTTTTCTTGGCTGTAATCTTTATGGAAACAGTTCACCAGGTCCTTCTCCGACAGAGTAATCTTTCTAATAGCAGTCGAGCACTTAACCATTTTGCCACCAGGGCTCCTTGAACTGATAAATAGTTCTTGATTTGCCCTCTGAAATCTATCCCACCTCAAGTCTTCAACATTACATTTTACCCACCCACTGGCTCAAATCAAAATATGAGAGAATGAGTGAAATACCTTTGAGAAAAATTTAACGTATTTCTTGACCTTTCTTAAATGTTAACCTTTTACTTGTGTTTGGCATTAGGAGCCCTTGCCTATAATCTTTGTAGCTAACTCTGTCCCATATAAAGTATATTTTCCTCAAATAATATTCCTAGGAGAAAAATGATTATTTTTTTTCTAAAATGCTGGTATCTCATTTATTATTTTTCACCCCAACATTCAATCACTATTCTGCATTTGTGAAAACATGGGGATTAGTACGGGATAAAGATGCTATAACCTGGAAAGAAAATAAGGAACCTAAGTCATGAATGCCTAACTAATCCTTTTAATTTAAAATTTTTCTTGTTATGTCAGCATTCCTG
This sequence comes from Dugong dugon, assembly GCA_030035585.1. Taxonomy (NCBI): domain Eukaryota; kingdom Metazoa; phylum Chordata; class Mammalia; order Sirenia; family Dugongidae; genus Dugong; species Dugong dugon. Next base: position 101,711,217 of record CM057462.1, read on the forward strand.
GTGTTATACCCTAAAGATAGCATCAGTACATTAAGTTATAGCTTAAGCAAAGTGACTGGCATGAAGCCATGGGGGGAAAAAACAGTATGTACATGTATACCATGCATAAATTTTGACTGAGCTCCTAGCACTTGTCAGGCACTGTAATGGATTTTTGGGAGTCAGAAAGAATTAAGACTCAGTCTTCTTCCTCACAGAGTCCACTGGGGTTCTTATTTAAAGTCTGCAGATAAATTTATTGGGTTCATAAGGCTCCTACTTGTGTAAAAAACATGTAAAATGTTAAGGGTGTGTATATTTTTCTTAAGATGGCATCTATAAGGTTTTATCAGCTTTCAAATGGGTTCATGGCTACAAAATGTTTAAGAACCAACGGTCTAGATGCAAACCTACTAATGTGAGTTAAAAAGTTCTGACAGCTTGGTGCAGGTGCATGGTCTACCCTGCCTGAGTCTCTCTGCTGCTCCTGCTATATCATTAACTGGAAAATACTGAAGGGATGGGAGATGAAGTGGTGTGAGGCAGAGGGGTTGGAAAACAGATTCATCTGATTCTCCAAACTGAAAATTGCCACCAGTCTTAATTGTGCCCATTTTCCTCTTGGCAGTACACATAATTAATTCTTACTGTTCTGCTACAAATCATAAGATAAACAATATCATTAGCAGATTCAAATTTTCTCCTCTGGTAAATTTTATCTTTACCCTAAATAAAAGTTATAAGGGATGTGGCATTTAGAATCTAGTTAATGAAAAGAACAAAATCTTAATTGCATCTGTAGTAATAACATACACATGGTTCGGGAAAGAAAACAGTATTATTACATAAATCAAATCCCATTACAAAGATTTCCAAGGAGAAGAAAATTATTTCCCAGACTTACATTTTATTTGCAGAGCATCTCAAGATAAGTGGGCTAGCTAGAGTTTGGTAATTTTTTATTTATAGACAGATTTTCACAGAGATAGTTTACATTGCATTGGGATTTGCACATATTACTTACATAGTTATTTTGTTTTGTAGGGAAAAAAATAAAGACCCTCCAAGATTGGCAACAAAGTTCACCAGACTGCAAGGCAACATACAAAACAAAACTCAGAGTTACTACTAAGAAAATGAAAATGTGTTTAGTCTAAGATTTGAGATACTTATCAAACTGTGTGCTTCTAAAACAAGAACATCCATTAACCATGGAAGGCACTTTTAAGGGCAGCAATATTTTCAAATTGCATTTTGAACTGTATGTTACCCAAAGCAGATAGATTGTTTTACTCAGGCCCTCAATGAATGAATGATACCTAAAGTCCTTTTCTCATGCACGTTATCCCCAGCTAATCCTTCTTATTTTTATTTTTTTTTCTTGCCAACATGATTCCAAATTTAAAACTTAAAAAGTAAGGAAGAATTTTTCTTCACCAACACTGACCACACACTATACAATTGTGAGAATTCTTAGCCCTTCTCCTTCCACCCCTCAAAAATATATCTAAACCGTGAGTGGATGAGAGGCACTGAAACAGAACCTTCAGTTATGGCACAGTTCCCAAGTCAGAGAAGATGCATATTTAAATTCCAGTATCATTCCCTTTGCTATTAAAACTCACAAAGCTCAGCAGTAGTTTTCTGTGTAAGTTCCTTCTATAGAAGCAAGATGATTCAGATGGAAGCCAACCGTATGCAATGAATGTCTGTCAGTATTATTTTTCCTACTCTTTCCCACCTCTCTCCTACTTCTGTCATTGACAAGAGACAGCATCTTGAGAGTTTATAAGAAAATACCATCAAGATATTCATTCTCTCTGTATGTAGTAAGCAGTATATTGTAGATCTTAACACAATTTTGATCTACAATATTATGCTAATGCCAGATCATATCTTACACAAAATATCAAACTTCATGTACTAATATTTGGTTCAGAAAATTATGATCAGTACTCTTACAGAGAAAGTTCATTTTGAAAGAAAATTACTAGTTGTTGAAATCTACCTTCTCTTTCAGTCACTTCTTTCATCAGAGAAAAATAATGGCCAATAATCCCATTCTAAAGACCACAAAGAAAAAAGGAAAGAAAGACAATTTGGAAGATAAAAAATATGTGTATTTTGGAAGAAGAGCCAATCTTCAAATGAGAATTTCACTAAAAACTAGCTCATTCCTTATGGATCCTAGTAAGTAAAAAAAAAAAAAAAAAAAAAAACCCATAATCATCATCAATACGTTCACATACGTAAGTGAGGTAATGTTTTCCTGGAAGCTGGCCTGATAGACAATGTCTTGTAACCATAAAGTTTCTAGCCAGGCTGGATTGTGTGAAAAGAAAACTGAAACATTCCTCTGGAAAATATATTAATTTTTAAATTATTAATAATACTTTATTGCCTTAAATAAGATAAGTTACCCCTCATAAATCCAGATGGATGGACCTGAGTTTGTCTGGGAAGGTATATGGGTGGTGAAAATGTTGGATGGAGATTCAAGACTACCCAGAGGCACCTTGGAAGAAAGGACTGGCAATCTACTTCCAAAAAAGTATCCATTGAAGATGCTATGGAATACAATTCTGCTCTGACACACACTGGGTCATTATGAGTCAGAACTGACTTGACAGCAACTTTTTTGTTGTTGCTTAATCTTGCTGAAGTCCGGATCTCAAATGATACCTTATTTTTCCCAAGTTTTACAGATTAGACATACTTGTTCTAAACTGTTTAGATACCAGACCATCTTCTTTCTGGACCTCAATAATACTGCCTCTATATTTCAGTTAAATATTTCCTGTTAAATAAAGCACTGGGGGAATATTTTCTTCCTACAGATTGTTAGGAGACTCTACTAATGAAAGGTTTATTAACTTTTTTTTTTTTTTCAAATCTACAAGTTTAGTCAACCTAGTTGGACCAAGAATATATAAATATTATTTAAAGAAGCAATTATCCCAATGACAGTACTATTGATTAATGAGGCATTTCCTCCAAAATGCTTACAAATCTCTCTCTTCATAAATTACAAATTTGGACACGACAGACAAACAGAAATGGAAGAATGGGCTGTCTCCATTGTTACTACAGTCCCTTCATGGGAGAAATCTGGAGGGAATAACACAACATTATATGACCATTTATTGGACTTCAATTGGTCTTTGATCAGGTGATTACTAGTCGGTATTGATTAGATTGTGTGCGCTCAGTATATTCTGGCTCCCATTGACCTGTATCATAATGTGAACTGGGGTAAGTAAAGAATGATCTATGGTCAGACAGGTAGGAATTTCCTACATAACAGATGAGAATGAGTATGTACATCCCTATCCATGTAATTTTTAACTTAATTATTTGGTATCACCAGTTCATCTAATTTTATAGAGTAAATGATGGAAATGTTTATACAAGCAGATAACATGTATTTATCATCACGAATAAGGTGTTCTTAAGAAATTTATCTCTGTTATCTAGTTAATGCTAAAAAGAAGACATAGATCATGCATTTAAACACTAAGGTCACTTCTGCAAGATATTCTCCCTCATTTTTACTAGTAGCTAACACTATCAGTAAGTTACATTTTTCACTTATATAAGAATATAGTTTATAATTATTTTATTTTGTAGGTATACCATGAAGTTACATTGTTTAAACTAAAAGTTCTTTGGTGGGTAGTGAAACATCATTAAATTAAGGAGGCATTTTTATTTCAGCTGGTGAAATAAAAATTTCTATTTTTATTTCATTTATTTTCAGGCCCTATGTGTCCAGCCTTTGCCCATTTGTGTTTTACAGCATATTAAAAATTGGGTTCCTATGGATAACCTTAGTCTTACCCACAGGTATAAATAGAGCTTAAATAAAGCATGAGAAGGGGAGCTGATGTGAGGGTCTTGTCCTGAGCCATTACTGCATTCAGGCAATGGCCATTTTGACATTTATGGGCTCTGTAAAACCTTTCCTAGTACTGATAATTTTTCTTTGGTTTTGTTTTGTATCTTGCTGAACATTTTGAAATGTTTACTATTGTAGAACAATGACTTGTATTTTATAATGTATATAGTATTTGGGAATGCTTTTTTAACAATTTTAACCTCTTTCCCCTTTGAATCTTTTGAGGAAGTCAGGTCCTCATCCTATGATGCTGTGTTTATACACATCAGCTCAACTTGGAGCAGAAGTGGGGTGTCCTTCTTTTCAGGTGTGTGCCTTGTCAAGCTTTAATATTCATAAAAAGGATGTCAACATTAGATTAAGACGTGCTGGTCTTTAAAGGGAGCCCTGGTGGAGCAGTGGTTAAGAGCTCAGGCTGCTAGCCAAAACATCAGCAGTCTGAATCCACCAGCTGCTCTTTGGAAACCCTCTGGGGCAGTTCTATTCTGTCCTATAGGGTCACTATGAGTTAGAATCGACTCTGTAGCAATGGGTTTGGATTTTCAAGAACTAGTTCTATACCGAAGAAGAATTAATGCCTTTGGATTGTGGTGTTGGCAAAGAATACTGAATACACTATGGACTGCCAAAAGAACAAACAAATCTGTCTTGGAAGAAGTACAACCAGAATGCTCCTTAGAAGCAAGGATAGGGAGACTCCTCACATATTTTGGATATATTATCAGGAAGGATCAGTCCCTGGAGAAGGACATCATGCTTGGTAAAGTACAGGGTCAGTAAAAAAGAGGAAGACCCTCAGTGAGATGGACTGACACAGTGTCTGCAACAATGGGCTCAACCGTAACAGCGATTGTGAGGATGATGCAGGAATGGGCAGTGTTTTCATTCTGTTGTACATAGGGTTGCTATGAGTCAGAACCGATTCGACAGCACCTAGCAACAACAACAACAGCTCTATACTTATGGCCACATGGAATAACTGCTCTCCAGATACTCATTGTTGAATATAGTCTTGAAGTACCTGCATCCCAATTCCTTTTCAAAGATTCATTGAGAGAAATAATATAGGTGGAGGTTTGCAGTAAGAAGGAGAGGTTCTAATTTTGTTCGTAGATTAAGGCAATAATTAAAAATCTATGTACCTGTCATATAATCAAGTGGGCAGCATTTACATTTAGGGTTTCCTGTCATTATAGTATTATAATAGGGAGCTCTGGCTTCATAGCAAGCCCTGCAACGTCATATGTTTTTATACTCATGAACAAGGAAGATTGTTCTTAGTAAATGTTGCACCACATGATTTGAAATATTGAACAATTAGTTAACTTGATTTATCAGCACTATATTATATATGTTGTTGTTATTGTTATTAGGTTACCATCCAGTTGATTCTAACTCATAATGACCCCATGGGACATTGTAGAACTGTCCCATAAGATTTTCTCGGCTGATCGCCAGGTCTTTCTCCTACGGAGCTGCTGGGTGGGTTCAAACTGCAAACCTTTAGTTAGCAGCTGGGTGCTTAACAGTTGTGCCACCAGGGGTCCTTATATATTAAACAACAACAACAACAACAAAAAACCTTGCTGTCAAGGTTTTTTTCTGACTCATAGTGATCCTATAGGACAGAGCAGAACTGCTGATAGGGTTTCCAAGGAGCAGCTGGTGGATTCGAACTGCCGACCTCTTGGTTAGCAGCCAAACGCTTAACCACTGCACCACCAGATGAAATGATCTATTCATTTACCCCTTTCATGAGGGAAAAAGCAGAATGAGAAACAAGATTTTCCAACTTCTACTCCAATATTTTGTTTTTTTTTTCCTCCTATTGCTCCACTCATTGATATTAATAGCTTTAGAAATCAATAACATTAGCAAATTCTCCATGCATAGTGTCTGGGCTGGCAAGATATCCTCTTTATTATCCTGTCTCTAAAGTGACTTCTTAAAAACCAGCTCCTTGGGTTACATAGTTGCAACAATTAAAGATGAGATTTGTTTTTTACCAACCAACGTCTGTTTGGCACCAGTGAGTAATACAGTATTCCTTCAGTTGGTAAGTTTCTTTATACTGGTGAATAAAGTCTTGATAAATTATTAGGCAATGAACATACACTTCAAAATCAAGAAACACCTGTGCAACAGACAACCTAACAAATTTAAAGACTGAGAGATGTGCACATAAGTTCATTTTGTTCATTGAGAGAAAATGTAGCTTAAGTGTGGTTGACTTTTTATGAAATTTATTTCGTTCTTGAATTGACTGACAAGCCTATTAATGTATTCCCTGAACTTTATTAATGTAATTGGAAAAATGCCCACATGTCAATCAAATTCTAATAAGTAATTATGTTCATAAATACTGTAAAATTATTAGCTTTTAATTTGACTGAACCACATACTCTCAAAACACTAACATGGATTTTCTTTTTATAAAGGAACAAGGTATTACATTGAAAAGGTGTTAAAAATTTCACTTCTAACCGCAAGAAAGTTCACCATCATCAAATAGTCGGTAAAAAGAACATCACATTAGGCATGTAGCATTTTAAAACATTTGAACAGCCTTAAACCATCTAGGCAATATAAAGTTATAAGAATATTCTATGAGAATTAAACATGTGCCTGGGCAGGGCCTATATATGTATATCTCTAAATCTCTCTCTCTACCTTTCTCTCTATATCTACACCTAACATGAAAAAACAGAGAATGAAAAAAAAGACAGAGGGGCATGTTTAGTGTTTAGAAATGTATCATTTAAAGCTACAAGAAGTAAAATGTCTGTATCTCAAGTCACTTAAATATGTTATTATCCAAGTACGTTTTTTCGCATGTAATAAAAAATACTTTATAGTTTTTGAGCTACAAACTCAAGTCAAAGAGTGCAGAACTGAACAAGAGAACGGGATTCAGCACGAATAACACAAGAAATGTGTTTTTTGTCTTGTAATCACATGTCAGTTTTTAAAGCTGGACAATCTCCTGCCCTCTGGATAATCTCTGAATAAAGACGGACTTTTGTGAAAGCTTTATTATATTTTAGTATGCCACTTTTAAATAATGAACATCACCAGAGTCTGTAATAGTCTGTATCAAGAAAGACCACTGAGGAAATTCATTGTCTTCTTCAGTTTACATCTACCTTCTTAACATTAGTTGTTTAATTAAGAAATTTAACCTCTATCACAAAGTAGAAGTATTTATTAATAAATGAAGCTGTATTTGAATTTGGGATTACCTTTATGCAAGGAAATAAACTCAGTTAATAAATTTAGTTCTATTTTATAAATTATTAATCTTTTTGAAATAAAAGCTAGGAACTTAAATTAATACTTAGCCTCGATTTATTGAAAGGTAAGCTCAGAGTACCTAATAGTACAACTAACTTGCTTACTCAGCTTTCCTGTTATGAATAAAACATGCTTGCACTGGCACAACATTATCATATAATTTGTCATTACTTTGACTTAGAATATTACATTGCCATTTTTAGTTCCATATAGCATAATATTTCTATATAACCAACACATGATTATTCTAGAAAGCACAAGAAAACAGTGTGAAAGGACAAAAATATATATTCTCCATTCTCCTAGCAATATAATATATATGCTCTTACGTCTTAGTATGCAAGAGAAATAAAATAACTTTAATGATTCTGTTAGAATTTGTAGATTGTAGGTTAAATAGTATAATTTATGATCTGCTGAAAGTAAATCAAAATATAAACATTGTGTATCATATTTTTTCAGTTACTCTGTACTTAAATAAAGTAATTCTAGAAGGCTGCCACTTTTCACTGTAACATGAATCAAAGTAAACAGAAGTGGGATTGAGACAGAGTGCTGGAAGTCTGAAGGATTACTTTTAGAGTTACTGTCCATATTTCAACAAGTTCTAATATTTTAATCTATCCATCATGAGTTCTAAAATGTCTATTTTAATGTATCCATCATAGGTTCTCAAAGATTTATGGAATAGAACTCAAAGAAAGATACAAAGTGAATCATATAGAAAAATCATGATGTGATGTTAATGGGTATTTCTTCCTCTTGATAAGTGGGGATTCGTATGCCTATAATAGCCACTACACTTAATGGAATCTAGGAACATAAATCTCTAAAGACAATGACAACAAATCTTTCAACGTTGTTAGTTGCTTCTTAGTCATTTTCATATTTAAATATTGATCATTTCTAAGCATAATCCTTCACAACATAGCAGTTATGGAAATGCATACCTTGCACAGTTAAATGCACCTGCATTGTTCTCGGTGTATGTTGAGTCTGAACAGAGCACGTGTATGGGCCATCGTCTGTCACATCTACATTCTGTATCTGGAGGCTGTAGTCCCTTTTATTCAATGTTGAGATTGAAACTCGAGGATCCACTGACCACTTATCACCTCCCGCAAAAATAATACTTGATCGGTTCAGCCAGGCACCCTTTGAAGCTCCATCTTCCAAATAACACCTACAGATTACCAGAAAGAGAACACTATTAATCAAAATGAAAATGAGAGACATTATCTTTGTACTGAGTGCACTTCCATATGCTGAATAATAGTGCAGCATCAAATGCAAACATCAAGCATAAACACAGGAGACATGAACACACTGAAACACCTTCTATCCCCAATGCAAATGTGAAAAGATACCTACATACAGTTGTTGTTTCGTGTGTGTGTGTGTGTGTTGTAATTCAGAGCCAGTCAAAATCCTCTTTCATTCTCTCTGGGCAATAAATAAATACAAATAAAATTAAATTAGTTCAAATAACACTTTTCAATATTAAAACACATTTCTCTGTTTGAAATTACAAGAAGTATGAAACATCTAAGAGTTAGCCTAGTTTAATCCAGTCCAATTCTGAATATAATGTGTGAGATTCAGAGAACACAGAATAAAACCATATATAGGCTTATTTTTTAAATAAGTGGGGATTTTATGCATTTGCCGAGTGGTAAACCTATACAATAAAACTATAAATTGCATTTTACTGATGATATTGCTGTCATGATTGAATGTAACAAGGATAATATATTAGCATTTTAATATAATAACAGAATTTTAGCAAAATTCTTGATGTTTTCAATAAACTGCCCAACAGATTTTCCAGGAGCATTCATTTGTCCAACAAACATTTACGTAGGCTTTTATGGATTCAAAAAGATATTGCCCACACTCTCCAAAACATGTAGTCTACTATGGAGGACAGTCAAACAAAACAGTTATTACAAAATAGAAGAATATTATGATCAAGGCCTGCACATGAGAGTCAAAGGAAGGCTGTGTGACCCAGAAAGGATGTTGGAGGTGTGGACAAAGGGATAGCAAATGCCTCAGATACACAGGTGAGGAGTGGAAGACCTGGCATTCTAGACAGAATGTGCTACATATAGGCAAGAATAGGGAAAGACGAGAGAGAGCCAGGCATATCAATACAGTAAAAACAAGCATGGCATATAGGGTGGGCGGAATGAGAGATGAAATTGGAGAGGTAAACCAGAGCCAGAGGATGATGGTAAACATGATGACAATTAGTAGATTTTAAGGCCAACTTTGAAACCATTTATTTAAAGCCATATCCTATAACAAGATTTTAAAATCTAGCTTTGTATCTGATAGAAGTCAGACAAGTCAAGACGAACGTGGTCATATGCCAGTGATTTTGCTGAGGCTTGGAATTCTATGTTTCATCTGGAAAATGTTTTCTTACAAATTAAAGACTGGTTCTCTTAAACTAGTACAAAGCACTGCTACAGAATGAAAATACACATACATCGAAATAGTTTGACAGCATTTCTACAGAATACCTTGGGGGATTGAACACAATGTTTGAGATTGCTACAAAATTGCAAGCTGAATGCAACAGGGTAGGCAGCTGCCAACTGTATGAAACTAATCCGTGGGTAAAAAAATAAGGAACAAGGTATATTGCAGAATCTAATTTGCAGTCAGCTTCACCATCTACAGAATCCAAACTAGTAGAAGTCTTAGAGGTCATTGTTAATTGAAAAGCTTTTCCTTATATATTAAATAAAGAAAGTAAAACCTCCTTTAATGATATAATTAAACAGTTGTAGTATGTCGTCATTCTTAATAAAATGAGGAAAGAAGGTGGAGAGATGTATTTCCCATTTCACAAGATCGTGCTGTTGCTGGTACAGGGTAGAGCTCTGAAGGTCCTCTGCAGAGACTGATAATTCACACAGCATGGGTCATTTAGTATCTGGATTCATCAAATGTATATTGTGTGACTTCTCCATTAGTGGCCCTCATGTTATCCCATTTGGTGCTCACAACAACTCTGCAGCATATGAATTGCTATACCCAATGCATCAAAAGAAAATAAATGGAGACGTTTAAGTTAAATGACCTGTCCAAGCTACAAGATTAGTTGGTGGCAAAGGCGAATTCATACCCAGGTCTTCTGTTTACATATTCAATGTCTTTTCCACTGTAATGCAGATCAAAGACTTTTGAAATAGGATTCAGAATCAAGAAGACGACTAGAATGTTGCAGAAATGACTGCAAGTAAGTTCTTATTTACTGAATGTGCCCAACTGCTTAACCTGCCCTGCTCTAAACGAAGTAGTAAATTAATTATTAATGGATATTTTACCATGAAAGTCTGATTTAGAACACCCTGACTGGTATTTCCCTTTCCCTAGAGACAACAGCGGCTTTACCTTTATTCTGGGGGCATCAGAAAGACCACAGAAATTAACCAGCCCTTATGTACGAGAGGACTTGACCTGGGTTATAACTTCTTACCTTAGCGTAAGCACTACTCTTCTGATCTGGCATGTCAGAGGCCATCAAAGAAGAATAGGACTTAACTTCTTCGGTGTAAAAATAAATAAAGAAGTTCTTTATGACTCCTTAGAGCCCCGGTGGTACAGTGGTTAAGAGCTATGGCTGATAACCAAAAGGTCAGCAGTTCGAATCCACCAGCCACTCCTTGGAAACCCTATGGGGCAGTTCTACCCTGTCCTATAGGGTCGCTGTTAGTCGGAATCGACTCAACGGCAACGGGATTGGTTTTTTGGTTTTTCTGACTCCTTGGCTTGGGAAGCTATGTCATCATAATTGCCATTTTTCCTAATCCAAACCTCTTCAAGACATACATTAAGATGGCTCCCAAATGAAACTCAGAAAAATATTTTTTTGGTATTACTTCACCTGAATTTCTGTAGAATTATTCTCAAACTATTGAATTAGAAGCTAAATAACTTAAATGACCATATGTGGAAGTTAGGAATTGGGAATAGCCAGGGCCTCCTGAGCATGGCTTTTCATTTTATAAAATCATAAGACACTTATATACAGTATATGTAGGTTTAAGGTCAAGTATGATTTTATATATATGTGAAATAGGCCAAACATGTGTGTATGTGTGTGTTCAAGAATGACAAAGTATGCTATGGATGGGCAGGAATAGCCATCATGCAGAACAGGAAGCAATAAATGTCATAACTGTATTGTTGTTGTAACTGGATTATTGTGATTGCCTTTGGGTCTCTGGCTTCTGCCCTTAGCCCCTATGCCAGGTCCACTCTGCTCACAATAAACAGAATGAGAACCTTTTAGAATGTAAACCAGACATCAACAACTCCAAGATCACTGATGGGGGCATGATGAAGCAACAGTCCTCTGGTCACAAACTAAGATCTTTTTTTAAAAAAAACACTTTTTACTTTAAAATAGGACATTTTAACAGATAGTGATCTTAGGATCCCTTTGAAGCATAGGCAATCATAAATATTCTGAATAAAAATGTTAAACAATGAATGCATGCTTTAATTGAGTATGGCATGTCTTTTCTCAAAGGTGTTTTTTTTCCCCCCTTAAAAAATATCTGCTGGACAACCTATTTATAGGGAGATGAGTAAAGCAGTTCCAAAAATATAGTCCTCAGTATAAGCTGTGTTAACACTACACCAAATACCATGACAAATAGTTAAACTTTCAGTCAATCATCTGGATGTTTTGTATACATACATATTTCTGAACATCTGGCTGTTGGAAAATGTAGAGAAAATAGGCTGAATATTTAATTTTGCATTATGGTTGTTAATTATATAAACCCAGGCTCAAGATAGTTAATGCTTTTCTGATAAGGACAGCACTGCAGCTTCTAAACTCTTTTAAGGAGCACCTTTACTACACATTAGATGAGGTCTCCATCTATTATTAGTGTATGAAGTCCCATCTGGTGAGTTGCTAGTTGATCAAAGAGATATCAGAACAATTCTACCTTGATAGAGTGAGAGAAAAATGTAGAACTACAATCAAATTCCTAAAAAAGACCAGACTTAGTGGGCTGCTAAAGACAAGAGGAACTCCCAATATTATTGCCCTAAAATGCCCTTTTAACTTGGAACTGAAGCCTTTCCCGAAGGTCTCCTTTCAGCAAATAATAGATTGGCTTATAAAATAAACAACATCACCCGTGAGGAATGTGCTCCTTTAAAAAATCAACTATATAAAAACACTGGAAATAACAAATGTTGGAGGGGCTGCGGGGAGACGGGAACTCTTATACACTGCTGGTGGGAATGCAAAATGATACAGCCATTTTGGAAAATGATATGGCGTTTCCTCAGAAAGCTAGAAATAGACGTACCATTCGATCCAGCAATCCCACTCCTAGGAATATATCCTAGAGAAATAAGAGTCATCACTCGAATAGACATATGCACACCTATGTTCATGGCAGCATTATTCACAATAGCAAAACGATGGAAACAACCTCGATGCCCAACAACAGACGAATGGATACACAAACTATGGTACATACACACAATGGAGTACTATGCAACGAGAAAGAACAATGAATCGGTGAACCATCTCATAACATGGATGAAACTGGAGGACATCATGCTGAGTGAAATAAGTCAATCACAAAAGGACAAATATTGTATGAGACCTCTATTGTAAAAACCCATGAAAAAATTCACATGCAAAATGTAACAATCCTTGTTGGTTACCAGGGATGGGAGGGGGGGGGGAATACTAAATAGGTAATAGGTAAGTGGTAACTTGGGTGAGAGATGAGATAGTACATAGTACAGGGGAAACTAACACAACCTGCACAAGGAAAGGTCATGGAGGCCCTATAGACACATCCAAACCCCCCGAGGGACTGAGTTGTTGGACGGAGGGCTCTGGGGACCATGATCTCGGGGAACATCTAGCTCAATTGGCATGACACCACTTATAAAGATAATGCTCTACATTCTACCTTGGCGAGTAGTGTCTGGGGTCTTAAAAGCCTATGAGCGGCCATCTAAGATACTCCACTGATCTCATCCCTTCGGGAACAAGGGAGAACGAAGAGAACAGGATACAAGGAAAAGATTAGTCCGAAGGACTAATGGTCCACAGCTACCAAGGCCTCCACGGGACTGAGCCCAGTACAGCTGGATGGTGCCCGGCTACCACCAATGACTCCTCTGACCAGGATCACAACAGAGGGTTCTGGGCAGAGCTGGAGTAGGATGTAGAGTATAATTTTAACTCCCAAAAAAAAAAAAAAAAAAGAAGACCAGATATACTGGCCTAAAGAATACTAGAGAAACCTCGAGAGTGTGGCCCCCAGACACCCTTTCAGCTCAGAGGGGAAGTTACCTTCAAGGTTCGATATTAAGCCTGGGAATGGACACCCCAGTAAAACTAAATGGGACTAACGATGTACAGGAGTCCGGTGACAAGGGCCAGAAGGCAGAGGGAGAGTAGGAAACTGATGATAAGGAACACAAATTGAATAAGGACACTGTCGATGTATTGTGAGATTGTTTACCACTGCTATAGGGCAACATTTGTAGTAACTATTAAATGGGAGGCTGTTTTGTCCTGTAAGCCTTCATCTTGGGCAAGAATGGCAGCACAATTGGAAGAGCATAGTCAATATCACTTAAATGTGTAAGTAAAAAGTTTTGAAATGGTGTTTAAATAAAATAAAAATAAATAAATAAATAAATAAATAAATAAACAAATGAGACTAAAGAGGTACAATAGTCCACTGACAAGGTCCAGAAGACAGAAGGGGACAAGGAAGCCCCCTGGTGATAGGGAACACAAGGTGGAGTAAGGATATTCTTGATGTGCTGTGAGATTGTTAACCATTGTCATAGGGCAACATGTGTAGTAACTGTTAAATGAAAAACTATTTTTTCTGTAAGCCTTCATCTTAAGTGAGAATAACAGCACAGTTGGAAGAGCGTAGTCAATGTCACTGAACTGTGAATGTAGAAATTTTTGAAACGGTGTATCTTTGGCCATCTGTAATTTTCATCAAAAAAAAAGGTTGAGAATTTAGAGGCTTAATACGTTGTGGGGTTGTTAACCAATGTCAAAAAACAACATGTGTACTACTATTTCATGAGAAACTATTTGCTCTGTAAGCTTTCACCTGAAGTACAATAAAATATATATTAAAAAAAAAAAAAAAAAAATCAACTATATGACAGCAGATGGTCAATATTTACCCAAAAGCAAACCAAGAAGGCAAGGAGGGTCAGGGAAGCTAGATAAATGGAAATAGAGCGAACAAAATGGAAATAATGAAAACACTGACCGTTGTGAAAATTGTAACCAATGTCACAGAACAATTTGTAAAGAAGTCATTAAATGGGAACCTAATTTGCTGTGTAAACGTTCACCTAAAATACAATAAAATATTCAAAATAAATAATTTTTTAAAAATAACAATTCTAACAGACTCTGTGAGATGATCTCCTGTGATGATTAGCTCTGAAAGGTGGACATCAGAGAGTTTAGTGGAAATTAGGAATTTAGGTGATTTATTACTTTTTGAGGTCTGTTAAGAGAAAAGCCTGTGGCTGCTTAGAAATGATTTTGTCCTTTCATATCTCTAACTCCCTGTAACACATTCCAAAAACCTAAGCATTAGCACCATTACCAGCACCAGACACGCAGCATTTATTCAGCTCTATGGAAAGAGACCAGCTTTTCTCTAGACATGTTGATTAATGAAAGCTGCCTTTAAAGGCACTAATTAAGAAAAGAAGAAGAGTACAATTTCCCTTGGATTACAAAGGTAAGCCATCTCCCTATGAAGGGATTGGCTGGCTACCTTCACAGCTGTCTCTTCATTGTGTTAGAAAGTTCTAACTATGACAGGAGGAGAACTTTCAAAAGCATACATTAAAAAAAAAATGAAAAATTCACAACCCCATTCAACATCCATGCTAATTCTCCCCACAAAGAGAATTTTGACATTCTGGCTTCCAGGCCAAAATGAGGTAAAGGAAGTAAAGCAGAGATTAATTGGAATTGGACGAATTCTATCATCACGCCCACCTGCCTTTGTTTTTGAGGATCTCTTCTAATGAATGGTTGGTTTAATATTTTAATTCCTAGTTTCCAACTACAGACCACACTCTGAGGTAGAAAGGATTACCATCTGTCCATTTTTGTGTTGGAGACCTGTCAAGGGTAGGTGAGGAATCCACAACAATCAGCAATTTGTTCAATGAACTCCAGTTACTTGATGAAGCACTAACCCTTATCAACAATTGGAAATATATTTTAAATATTTCTCAAGAGATATTTAAGTGAGAAATGCACCCCTCAGGTAACAGTTCAATGCTATTGTGTACATAATAATCATATACTGGCATTACTATGCCCCAGCCACTGCCCTAAGCACATTACATATATTTCTTATTCATTCCTCACAACAACCCTTTGAGGTAGGTACTGTCAAGTACTATCATTATGACCATTTTATAGAAAGAAAAGTGAAGTATATACAGAGTAACTTACAGAGGACCTGCATATTGAAATATGTACTGCATGGAAACAATTTTATTACTACATAATTACACCTAGGTACCAGGCCTAGGAGGACCCTGCTCACATTCTCTTGTGGTCAGTACACAGCAAAATGCTGTTTGGGGTGTTAGAGAGGTAGGAGGGAGCTCCACATTTCAGGCATACCAGATGTTTTGAAAGGAGCCCTAGTAGAACAATGGTTAAGTACTCAGCTGCTAACCAAAAGGTCAGTAGTTAGAACCCATCAGCCACTCCACAGGAGAAAGATGTGGCAGTCTGCTCCTGTAAAGATGGTTGTTGTTGTTAGGTGCCATGGAGTCAGCTCCAACTCATAGCAACCCTATGTACAACAGAACAAAACATAGCCTTGTCCTGTGCCATCCTCACAACCATTGTTATGTTTGAGACCATTTTTGCAACCACTGTGTCAATCCATCTCTGGAAGGTCTTCCTCTTTTTCACTGACCCTCTACTTTACCAACCATGATGTCCTTCTCCAGGGACTGGTCCCTCCTGATAGCAAGTCCAAAGTATATGAGACGAAGTCTTGCCATCCTTGCCTCCAGGGAGCATTCTGGCTGTAATTCTTCCAAGACAGATTTGTTTGTTCATTTGGCACACCATAATATATTCAATATTCTTCACCAACACTGTAATTCAAATATATCAATTCTTCTTTGATCTTCCTCATTTATTGTAAAGATTACAGCCTTAGTAACCCTATGGAGCAGTTCTACTCTGTCCTATAGGGTTGCTGTGAGTTGGAATCAACTCAATAGCAATGGATTTACCAGGCCTAGTTACTTAAGTAATATTAATGAAACATATACACTTATTTTTAGAAGGGGAAATTCTAAAAATATGTTGGGCATATTTTCTTTTAACATTGATTTCTTATCTTGTGGTAGAAAGAAAATATATTTCCTATATATGCTATTCTAACTCTTCTTGGCAATCATAAGACTGTTTTAAGAATATTTTGTACATTTCAAATATAGTCTTATGAATTAGCTTTTCAAAATAAAATATTGAAAGCTATCAGCTACTATCTCATTTTAACTCCAAATTTTCAAAAATCTTATATTTCTGATGCTTTAAATCAGAGTATAAACCTAAAGAAATAAATCTTTGTGAGTTATTCTTGCTTTTTGCATACAAGACTAATTCTTTTCCTAAAAGCTAGGGACTTTAATGTAACCAAGTGATAGCATATATTCATACCATTTATTTTTATTTTAATGCACAATTTAAATTTAGTCTCTGTTTAAATTTTTTTATTTATAATCTAACTTTTTCAATGCCTAGAAAATCATTAAAATTGTTTTGTGTTGAAATACTAATTTTTAAGCATTAATTTCACTATTTTAAATAATAAATAAATCATGCTTCTCTATAAAACCATAGATTGCTTTATCTTATTCTTTCCATTGACTCATCAAAGTCAAGCTTCCATGTAAGAATGTATGTCTATGTTTAAAGGGGAAATGTCAAGGAATTTTTATATTTAAGCTGTTCCAATACATTATTTTAAATTCACTCAATATATAAATTAACATTATTAAGCAAAATAAGCATGGGTGAAAGAGAGACAACATTATAATATCATGGCTATAGAAAACAAGAAAAATCTGAATAGCAGAATATCTCCCTTTTTGACCTATTACTAAAATTTAAAATCCCACCCATAGAATTAGTCCTTCTTTACAATGATAGGATTGTTTTCTCTTTGTTTGGATAACAAATTTATAAAATTACAGTAAAATCTGTGAAAGCCAGAACCTGTGTAAGAAGGAAACCTATCAGAGAAGAAAGCTCAAGTATTTTCCACTAACAGAGAATGATAGAAAAGTGGTAAGACTACACCCTGTCAAATTCAGAAAACCTTCGAGGCTTGGAAGAACAAGGCAGTCCTGTTAAGTCCTGGTTCTCACAGGTTTCACTGTACTAATCTTTCTATCCTACACAACAGATTATCACATGCTGAAGGCTAAGAGAAAGTAACTCTTCATTGGAGAGCACATTAGGATTAAGATTAGATCCTTCTCTAATCTTGGGCAGATGCCTCCTAGATTCTATAAACCAATGAGTTTCTGCTTCCAGATCACTCTGTCCTAATGATCATAATAAATCGATTCTTTGAACGATCACTGTGCTCTTTAAAACCAACCTCATTTAACTCTTACAAAAACATCCTGAGACGTAGGTCTTCTTATCCCCACTTTACAGATGTCTCAGGCAAGAATGTAGGATGTATGAATGAAGCACAGCATGTCGAGGTCCCAAAAAGGAAGAGATGTCATGTGTTTGAGAACTTAGTTTAGCTTTGTTCAAATGAATTTAAACACGTAGTCGAGTGGGAAAGTTCTCTACCATTTCTACTTTTTTATTTTTGAATTCAACTAAACCAGCTTGCTTTCTCCCAGTGTACTTGAATGTGAGATATTTGGATCTGGAAGGGCTTCAAGATTTTTGTAACTGGCAGGTGCTCAGAACTGCTGTAGGGAAATTTCTGTCTGCAGTGCTGTCCCCCTGGCAGCTGCTTCTGGAGAAGTTGGACTTTCACCCCAGGAGCTATAATGGGAATGAACACCACATTCAAAATGCATGCAGGAGGTGTTTAAAATACTGTCTGAGAGTGGGAATGCAATCAGACCCAGAGAAGTGACCAAGGTAAAGCCTTAGGATCCTCTGGAGCAAACCTCTCTATTCAAAGCTCATTGGGATGAAGACATACACAAAGACATCCCATTCTCAGAACAAGGGGGAAAAACAACATGGAATTCTCTACTAAAAAGAATGCCGACAATTCTACTCACTTCCATCAACCACCTTTGTGTTTAAGTAATTTAGAAAGTATTCTATATGAAAATAAATACAGATGATAAAATAATAATAATAAAAGGATGCACAGAAAGGTTTTAAACTTATTGGTTGTGTCAAATTAAGTACAATATACTTCACAGTCATCAGTGATTACAGAAATTTTTAAAAAATGAGTTCTTTTTTTTTTCTCTCTCTCTTTTTGCTTATGCTGATCTTTAAACTTCCTGCTGGTCACTGTTAGATTTTTCTTCTTGGAATATTTTTCTAATAAAAACTATTGTGAACACAAATTGTATCTTATGAATAAAAATGGCTATATAGAACAATTAATTAAAGCAAGCCCTACAATCATTAACTAGTCATTAATTCATATTTATCTGTCCTCTCTTGAGAAAACTGATCAAACCACAGTTTGATCAAACCACAGTTTAAGCTGTGCCTTAAAACATAAATTAGGTAGTGTATCCTGGAAGAAAAAAAAAATAATGTAGCTTTTTTTTTTTTTTTAATTGCTACCTGTAAACAAATTTAAACTGATGCCGAGTTCTCAAAAGAGGTTAAAAGTTAAAAATAACCTCATATTGAGTCTTTGCTACATCATGTGGACAACTTATTTTTCCTTGAGAGGCAACATAGTATAGTGATTAATCTACTTAATTCTTGGGCTCAGATGTCAGTTTGTTATGTACTAGCCATAGAACCTGGAGCAAGTTAATTTACCTTATTTTTTCACCTGTAAGATGGGGTTGGTAAAAGTACTTACCTGACAAGATTGTTATGAGGATTAAATTAGTTTGTTTAAGTATTCAGGATGTGGCCAGGTACATGGTAAGCAGGTAATTAAGAGTAACAGGGCTGCTATGAGTCAGAATCAACTGGATGGCAATGGGTATGGGTTACTTTTAAGGGTAATTACTACCACCACCCGTCTGTCAGTTTGCTGTACTGTGGTGGCTTGCATGTCGCTGTGATGCTGGAAGCTATGCCACAAGTATTTCAGATATCAGCAGAGTCACCCACTGTGAACAGCTTTCAGTGGAGCTTCCAGGCTAGGACAGACTAGGAAGAAAGGCATAGCAAGCTACTTCCACAAATTAGTCCATGAAAACCCTATGGATCACAACAGAATATTGTGTGATATAGTGCTGAAAGATGAGCTCCCTAAGTTGAAAGGTATTCAAAATACACAGCGACTGCAACAATGGACTAGCGCAACAGTCTGAAGATGGCACCAGACTGGAAATATTTCATTCTCTTGCACATTTGGTTGCCATGAGTCGGAGTCGCTTGATGGCAACTAACAAGAACATTATTACCCTACCTTCCTGTGGTTAACTTTGTGTTTAAAAACAACATAAAACAAAACCGCCACTACCACCAAGCAACAAATACCTGTGCTATAAAATATAACTGGAAGAAGTTAAAAAAAGAGGCATTTCATAGGGTCTGGCTAGATACAGCAAAACTTCATTTATTTACCTTGTCAGTGAATAGGGCTGCTTCACCAGAATTAATTTTGCAAACAATTAATGGTCATACAAGAAAAGTGCTTCTCTTAATTTGTCCTCTTGCAGCTTCTGAAAGGTTTTTTTGTTTGTTTGTTGTTTTGTTTTGTTTTTAAACTTCCAGTTTTATAAGCAGAACATTTAGAAAAAGAGAGCCTCGGTGTTATACTTAAGGAAAAAAAAAAATCAGTATACTTGGACTCAGAAACTCATGTTCAGATACCAACTCCCTAGTTTACTGGAATTGTTTTGAGCAAGTAACTCAACCTCTGTGAAGGCTTTGTTTCCTTATCTGCAAAATGGAGAAAATACCACCTGTACTAAGTAACTCCAATTATGGTATGAGCTCAAATAAGACTGTGCACAGGAAAATTTTATAAAGTTATAAAGTGAAATATAAATGTAAATATTTTATAATTCTTGCAAGGTTTTAGAAGTTAACTCTACTGATAACTCTAGGACACAGTTATGACTATTTGGGGATTTTACATAAGCAGCGTGATTGTCCAAAGGCTATGGAGATGAAGTAAAAGGTTAGTGAATTTTTGTTCTGCTTTTATGGCCCCTAAAATTATGTTGTAAACTATGTACATCCATGCACATTTTTAAATTTCCACCTAAAAAATTATCATAAATTGAGGTTGTTGCAAAAATATAATTTCTGATTACATAAATATAGCCATTTAAAAATAAAATTGCTAATTTTAAATGTGCCCCAGGAAATCTAAACAACAGTGATTTGATAGTCACTATTAGCCATTTAACAAGTACATGAACAAGCATTATGGTAAAAGAAATTTTACATTATTTATTTGTTAAAGTCTTTCATTGATACTTTATCTTCTCTGCAATAAAAATATATAAAATGGTCATTTTTGTGACCATAGGAATCTAAGTGTAACAATATTCTGATGAAACTAGTTTTACAATTATTAGTAGCACACAACTGATCAAAAAACAAGCATAAAAATTTTCATAAATATTTATTAAACATATATACTTTTACTTTGTATGTTTAAATAACAAATATTTAATGAGATAGTTGTATCTATATGCATGGACAAATATAATTATTTTTTTGCTCATGTGAGGCAGGATCCAGAATCAATTCTTTCTCGTTTTTTTCTAAGGAGAAATCATGGGAAACACCGTTGCATAAATAAGATGATGAGAATGGAAGGAGTTTTGTTATAGTGATATCACTCAATTCTTTAACTCCATCAGAGTGATGTATGCAAAAAATTACAGTGAAGTATTTCCAAAACGCATTCTATCATTTGATAATTATTATATCCTCCGGCAGTTGCATTGAAAGCAAAGAGTTGGAAACTGCCTAAGTTACAAAAATATTTGCTATCAGCCTCTAGAATTATTTATTGTCTCGACATCTACACTGATATTTTAAATAGTCCCTTTGTTTCATTACCTGGAGATTTTCATACCTCGGACCGTGCCCAGTAATATTATTTTGCATGGTCAAGAGATTGTGTGAAAGACTATTGTAAAAGCAGGAGGAGGTAGGCACTGGAATCAGCCCACTAGATGTCTACTCCCAGGCAGATCCCTTTTAGGGAAGAATATACATGAAAATTTAAGATCAAGAAATTGCTTAAAACCATCTGTGACTACAATGCCCTTGGAAAGTGATCACATTTCCTAGGGGTATTTGTACCACAGAAACCATCTGATTACTATCTTCTTGCCAGGAATGCTATATTTTGTCTAACTTTTTCTACTGTTAAACTATCTAACTTCTTATTTAAAACTATCAGCATATTCGCCTCTAATTTTGTCATCCTTTTAATCTTCAACTTCTGTCCACCTAGGGGTAAGAAAACAGTTTGATTTGTGCATGAGAATTATTGGACTATTGGTTTACAGATTGAAGATAATGACCCAAAGATACTCTCAGTGAAGAACACGGCCTTTTTGGAAACAGTGGTTTAAAAAGTCTTTTCTTATTTGTTAAGTCTACTTTGGAACTTGCTGGAAATCTGTTTAAAAAAAAAAAAAAAACAAAGAAAAATAGGACTGAAATGTGACAGAACGTTTTATAACTGTCCATGCATCAGTAAATTAAAAATACTCCATCTCTTAAATCTAGTAATAATATGCTAATAATTTTGCTAAATGCCATGAGCTTGATCATCTTTCCTTTATTTACTCAACACTTAAATACACTTGAAAATTTTAAGCCAACATGCGTGTATTTTAAATATTTATTTTTAAATACATGTGTTGGTAGTCTCTAGGGTTTCTTTTCTTTTTTAAGAAATCTAAAATATACTTCTATCTATGATCAACTCTTGTGTTGTTAGTTGTTAAATCTTTACTGCTTCAAAAGAGACTTGAGAAATTCTACAAAATTTTGAAGAATCTGACTATGTCTTAATTGCCCAGTGACAGAATAAGTCTGTTTTCTGGAAGAAGAGGATGATAGTTTCTGTAAGCGGTGGATGAAAATGTATAATAAAATCCATGAGATTCCAAACATTTCCAAGATACCTATTATGGGCAGGTTCTATGCTTTGTTGTTAGTTGCCATGGAGTTGATTCCAACCCATGGCGACCCGTGCGTGTAGAGGTAGCTCTGGTGGGTTAGAACCACCAATCTGTTGGCTAGTAGTTGAGAGCTTAATGATTTGAGCCATCCAAGGTCCTATGCTAAGCATTATAAAATTTAAGAAGTAAGTAAGACATAGCCTTCCCATTGCCATCGAGTCAGTTCGAACTCATAGCGAACTTATAAAACAGAGTAGAACTGCCCCAATGGTTTTCAAGGCTGTAACTCTTTACCGAAGCAGACTGCCATACAGAGAAGCTGGTGTATTCAAACTGCCGACTTTCCAGTTTACAGCTGAGTGCTTTAACCACTGCACCACCAGGGCTCCTTCACCTTAACCCATTAACCTGCTGCTGTCAAGTCAATTCCAAGTCATACTGACCCTATAGGACACAGCAGAACTGCTCCATAGGGTTTCCAAGGAGCGGCTGGTGGAATCAAACTGCATTTGGTTAGCAGCCGAGCTCTTAACCACAGCGCCACTAGTGCTCCTCCTTAGCCTTAATACGCCCCAAATAGCACTATCCACTGGCATCAAACAGTAGAGATACTCCTTAAAAAAAAAAATTCTGTCACATGCATCATCTCCAGAGAATGCCTATAACTAACTCAACAGGGAATTTTCCTACAAAGGATTTTATTTCCATTATTCTGTATTGTTAGATCCCCGATGGCTCAGTAGTTAGAAGTTCAGTTGCTAATCAAAGAGCCTGGCAGTCTGAATCCACCAGCTGCTCCTTGGAAACCCTATAGAGAAGCTCTACTCTGTCCTACAGGGTTGCTATGAGTTGGAATCGACTGGACGACACAATGGGTTTTTGGGTTTCTATATTGTTAGGCTGATCTGGAAAAATGACTGGCTTCTCTCCCAAAATATGATCAAGCAATGGCTCATAAAAACAAGGCTAACTGATAGTTAGCTGATAATGCAACCATTTATTTGTTTTCTGGTACTTCCCATTCCACCAATCCAATCATTTATACAAATTGTGCACTGATAAATACAATACATATGTGTTTTTGTGTTGAAAGAGAAAGAAAAGATGTTTTCATTTATACACACATACTTATGTGTGTGTGTCAGAGTGTGTGGATACCTGCTACAAACAGATGAGGTGGAAAAAAATATTTATAATTACAAGCATAGTAAAGAATGGAAAAATTTGAATATGTAACCAACATATATTTTATATTAATTTCATCTGAGCTCTTCCCTACCAAAGTATAAGAACCTCCTCAAATACCAATGCTTCTCTTGCTGAGTATTCATCAGCAGCAGTGTCTAGTGGACAGCTGGACTTGTCATATCTCAGCGCCTGGCTGGCTCAGGAAACCAAGTTCCTCCAAGGGATGTAAAATTCCACTGTGATTTACTGAAAGCTGAAATTTCAGCCATGAATTTCTGGCTGGACCTCTCCTTGCTTGATAGCTGTATATTTTCCTAATCATCTCTCAAGGTCAGAATTCTGTGATATTCATCATTACTTTGAGTCACTCTAAAAATAAACCTGAAGAGCAAAAAAAGAAATCTATCACTAAAATGTTCTCTAAAAAGAGGTAAACTGGAATCTGGGGAAATGTTAATATGGGTCCCTGGGTTGCTCAAATGGTTAAATGCTCAACTACTAGCTGAAAGTTTGGTTGTTCAAAGTTCAAACCCACCCAGAGGCGCCTCAAAAGACAGGCCTAGCGATCTGCATCTAAAAGGTCACACCTTGAAAACCCTATGGAACAGTACTACTCTGCATATATGGAGTTGCTATGAGTTGGAATTGACTTGATGGTAATGAACAACAAAGAACAATCATATTTTAATTCAGTACAAAATGGGGTTGAATCGCAACTCTTCCTGTAGTTTACCGTTGTTACTGCGTGCCATCAAATTGATTCCTACTCATAGACTCCTATATGAGAGAGTAGAACTGCCTTGTAGGTTTTACAAGGCTGAAAAGACCTAGACTGTAAAGAGTACAGTCACTTTCTAGCCTAAGGACATTGTTTTAATTTTTCTCAGCCTTCATATCTGAAAAATGTGAATGGGGATAATAATATGTACTTCAAAGGTTTATTAGGTGAGGATTAAATGAGGTGTCCCATATGACAATCTTAAGTACCTAACCTTAGATGTCATTTCTTTGGGAAGTCCACCCTGACCTCTCCATTCCATGCCCCAAGACAGGTTTAATGGGTCCCTGCTAGGGTTGCATTGCAGCCAGCAAATTAACTATCTTACTTCATTAACCTGCTAAACTGTAAAGGACACTCACTAACTTATTTATTGTGATGCCCACTAATGAACAGTGTTGTTCAGAGTCACATAGAGCACAGTCACACAGTGATTGCTTAAGAAATAATTTTGCATAAATACTATGAGAGCTCTAAAGAAGACAACTGTGCAAGTGGTACATAAAAGAGAAGAGGTTATGACCTGGAAACATGGATGGGATGGGAATAACTCAGGGCAGGTTTAGTGCAGGAGACAGCATTGACACCAGCTTTACGCCACTTTACTTTGGTTCTTTTGCCCCTTACTGTACTAAATTGAAACATAAACACAAATCTCTGGATTTCCTCTACGGTTCAAAAATGGAATAGATCATTTGGAACAAATTGGAATGCTCACTCTCTACAGAGTTAACTCATACCTGGTTATTCATTTAACTCTAAAAATAACTTAGTGGTGCTAAATTCTATCTCTGGCACACTGAAAATAGAACAAGCTTCTGTTTGTCTCAAAAAAAAAAAAAAAAAGGACTTCACTGATGTGATGGCATTTTCTCTCCTAAATTTCTGGGACACTGTGGAAAAGACTCAGAGGCCAGGTTAAGTAGATAAAGAGTGGGTGCAATGGTGGCACAAAAAGACTGTACTTGATAAATGAACAAATATTTTGTTTAAATCTGAGAAATCTTATTCACTTTGTTTTAATTTGATTAGAACAATGTGGTATTTTTAACTGTTATCCATAAAAATGCAAGATATATATATATTTTAATTTTTATTTGATCTATAAACATGTTCTTGGTTAAATATTATTAATGTTTATGTCATTTAGCTCAGAGTTCCTAATTTGGGACACTAAGTCTTTCATTTCTTAGCAAAAGATACATGCCATTCGCTGTCTGTAAATGTATTTGCATTTTCTTGCTGAACACAGTAGTAATCACTCTTAGTATAATTTGTAGTTAGCATAATATATATTTGGGGAACATAATTAAATATAATAAATGCATGGTAATAATAAATTTGAGAAAAAGGAGAGGAGAAAGAATGAAAATTTAGTGCTTTTTTTTAAAAAAAATTAGAAATACAAAATGCACTAACCCACAAAAATTTTAAGGGTTACAACATTTAACATTCTCCTTTATTTAAACTATTTTCTTCCTCAAATAATCTGTGTTTATTCTTAAACTGGTTTATTGTGTAAGGAACTCCTTACCATGTACTCTACAATTCTCTGCCTTAGCCATTAATCTCTCACAAGAAGCTGTCAGCATCTTTTATGAAAATCGAAGTGTACTATATCCATTTTTTCTTATCTTTCATGATGCATTATTTTCAAGCAGTTCAGGAAGTTAGTTAAGTACAAACTCCCTTGTAAAAATCATGTTAGGAATACATCCACACTTTCCTCAGAATTTTCTCTGTTACCAATATTTCACAATTGTCTTTGCAATCAATAGGGTACACAAAGGTCTATTGTTTTGGGGCTTGCTTGCTGCCTGAGCTCCTTAATTCATGAATTGCTTCTGATTCAAAAGGACTTCATGGATGTCATGCTATATATACACATGTATCCTTCTCTCTCTCTCTCTCTCTCTAATTGGCTTCTCTAATTATGAGCTCTTGAGAGAGGCTATCATATTTTCCTTTTTTTCCTCTAAAGCATTAGTTTATCATTATGTATGTTTTCAGGATTTCAAATCAAAGCTGTACAATCCTTTAAGCTCTGCCTTGTTTTTCATGTACTGAGTACAAAAGAAAAATGTTATAAAATAAATGTAGGATATTATGGAAAGCTGATAGATTTTAAAGTGGCATTTTATTGAGTTTTAAGTAAATGACTGGATTAAATTTCCTTTGCAATACACACTGGTTCAATAATTAAAGGAAACCATTTTTGGCAAAATGTACTTTTGGTTTTGGCAAACCAAAAATTGTCTTATAAATATGGAGAAACATTTGTCTTTCATCTTTAATAATGGCTGAAAGTCATCATTATCTAACAGATGCTCAGTGACCCTCATGAAATGAGTTGGTAATCCCAATCAGCTATTAACGGACAGGCATCTATAGCAGGCAAATCACCAATATCACCACTAATTAAGTTCCACTTTTGTATTTCAACAGGAAAAAAAAAAATAAGGTGACATTGAGATATACCTATCTAATCTTATTGAGAAATAATTGTCCTTTCAAAATGAATTCAAGATTTATATTTTGAGACAGGGTCTGGGTCAATTTCCATGTCATATCCCTCAACAAATTCTCTCTTTGAGACATGGATATGCAAGAATACTAATAAATTAAAAACTAAAATCAAATAAAAAATGGTTCCTTGTGTTCAATAAGCTTACAATCTACAAGTGAGGATACTCAACATATTTACAGCATGATAGACATGACAGAAGTGTGGTAAGAGACACAATGGCTTACAGGACTTCAAGAAGGGAAAGAACACACCTCACTGCATTAGAAGAATTAGGAAAACCACCTGGAGAAACTGGCATGTAAGTTGGTTCTTTATAGACAGGAATCATTTAAAGAACTATAAAGAGGAATAAATAGGAGCTGTTAACAAAAGAGTTTTCAGCAGGAGAGAACAAGGGATACAAGGTGAAAAGGTACAAAATAGGGAGTGAACTGTGGAGCAGCACACAATCTGATTTGATTGAATAAAAATGTATGACAGCAGTGGGGAATAAGCCTCCAAAATTCATCTGGAGGTGAATGAAAGATTATAGCAAATGCCAATCTGATGATTTTGGAACACGTTAAGTAGAAAACGAAAATGGTTCAGAGTAGATAAGGAGTATTCTTGAAAAGAACTTGGTTGGAGACTTTTTTGTGCATCTCCTATACTGGACGGTAAGTTAAGTGATTTCACATGTATCATATGATTTAGTTTTCATATAGCTCTCTGAACTATGTATTATTATCTGTTATATATTTGAAATAAAGGAGATTGCAGGGCTCTCAGTAACCTTCCCAAGGTAGGAGAATCAGAAAGCAGCAGTGCTCTAGATACTCTATTCATCAATTAATTAATTCAAACATTATTTTCACCAAGTAGTTATTGAGCTCCTTGTATTCTGCATTGTCCTGTTGGCTAGGGATACTAAGATGAAAATATATAATCCCAGACATGCCAGAATAATAAGGAGACATATGGGTTAACAAATCATAAGGATATAATATGATACATGATAATGTAGGTAATATGATAGTATGATAGGTGTAATGTAGGTAAATAAAAAGCACAAAGGGAGGATGAAGGAGGGAAAGCTTAGGTTGGTCTCTGTGGTCTGGGTCGTACTGAGAATTCTTAAAACAGGAAAATTAAGCAGTTAGAAGTTAATGTGATCATCGTGGCCAAAATCCATTACAGACTAGACTGGCCTGCTGAGAATGAAAATGCAAAGGAGAAGATGAATGGGAGACTCATGGCAAGGAGGAATTGATAGTCCTGGTTGTGATGAAGGGTCTATGGTAAAACAAGAGTGAATCAATGACTCTGTCTCTACTTGTTTGAACAAATCTACCTGGAAAAATACAAGTACTACTGAAATCTAGGGAAATTAGAAAGAGTACTTGGTTGGGGGGTAAAGATAATTACTTGCATTTAACATATTTCATTTGAGATATGGGTAGTCTTACAGAAGGAGACAGTCAACAAGTAATTATAAATAAAACGCACTGCCGTCGAGTTGATTCTGACTCATAGTGGCTCTAAAGGACAGGGTAGAACTGCCTCATAGTACTTCCAAGGTTGTAATCTTTATAGATACAGATTGCCACATCTTTCTCCCAAGGAGCAGCTGGTTGGTTCAAACCACTGACCTTTCAGTTAGCAGCTTAGTACTTACTTAACCACTGCACCACCAGGCTACCTTAATTATAAATAAAAAGAGTCATTTAAAAAAAAATACATTTCAAAATATTCATTCACAATAGATGTAAGCATGCTCATGATACGGGAAATTATGAATGGAGAGGATTTTACAAGGGAGAAACTTGGAGATCCCACATATTTTGATACTGAAAATAGTTGGAAAAAAGATATTTATGTTAACATGAAAGCCAAGAAAAGTTTTAACAAGAAGGCAGTGTGGTCTTTTACATCTAATGTTACAGAGAGGTCAAAAAGGAAGACTGGAAATCTGTCATCAACTAGGTTATTTCTCAGTGACATTACTGAAAGCAGTTTTAGTAGAAAGGTATGGATGTAAGGAAGTAAGCATTTTAACAGATTTCATGGAAAGAAGAGGGATCAAGAGAAAGCTGTAGTTACATCAGGGCTCAAGCTTACTTTTTGTAGAAGAATTACATTCATGTAAAATTGAAATTTTTAATACCTTTCCCAATCTTCTTGCTTTTCGATCTCATCTATTTTAACATCTCTGTTTGTTTCCTTCAGCTTGCTACTTAAACACTGCAGGCTATAATTAAAGGTAAAAATGACCAGTTAGATTATTTTACGCATCCATGGCCTGTAGTCTTTAAAACTGTGAATCACAGACTTCTATTTGGTCATTGTTGAGTTGCTATGCATCATTTGAGAGTTGTCAATTTTATTTAAAATAGTATTTTATTCAAAGTCTGTCTTCAGAGGACCAACCCTTTTGTATTACAGTTTCTTTAGACACTAATCAATATTTCTATCCTGGAAATAATATAGTTGTTAGATCCTTAATTTCAATCTCATTTAATTTATTTGGATAATTTTAAATGTATGGATGCAGGACACATCTCACACTCATAACATTGAAAAAGAATTAATGTTTAGACTATTTTCTTTTCATCATTACATTTTAAATTTATGTGTGTGTGTGCGAAGGGCCATTTTCAATCCTTAAACTGTATAAATACATGCCATTTCCCTGTTTTATGCTGATAACAAAGTGGCTACTTTATAGCCAGCTATCTTGGGTATATTTGGAAAGCAAAGACAAACCCAAGGAAGAAAGAAACTGCTCTCTTTAAGGAAAAGGGCTTGCAAATAAATTTATTTACTATATACTGATAATACTGAATCCAACCTCTCTTTCCTGATAGATCATGCACTGCAGTTCATAAATTCAGGCTTTGAAAAAATAGGATATATTAAAGTTAGTTGGAGATAAACCTAAACAAAGTTGAAGACTCTTAAAATCTTGCTGACCTAAGCAATTACCAGGACAATTCATATAGATAATAACCTCATAATTAATGAACATTAAATTGAGGATGAGGAAAACACTGGCATAACCATCATCATTCTCAATGGCCCATGCTTTCTGACTTCCAGAAAAGAAACTGAAGAAATCAAGACATTAAGAAAAATTCACATAAGCTTGCTGCTGAAAATACAGTGCAATAATAACATTCAATCCTAATACAAAGTATGGCAGTTTTATAGCTGTCAACTGTGCATATTCAATGACTAAATAATGATTACCACCATCACTCCTATCTTTTATTTTATGAAAATATACTTAGTAATATACCAGACATTAATCAAATTCTTAAAAGTGCCTTACAAAGTTGTTGTCGTGGCTATATTTTACAAGAAAATAAGTCTCACGGAAATTAATAGTCCAAAGCTACAAAGCTAGAGATAAGCAGAGTTGAAATTTGAACTCAAATGCAACTGAATCCAAATTCCAGGTTCTCTCTACCAAGTTATCCAGACTATTATCAAACTACAATATCCTAAAGTATCCTTTAGTTTACCCATCAGCTACTGAGCAACACTTTTGGTCCTAGTATGTTACACCGACTTGTCTAAATGAGTCCACAAAATAGTATTTGTAGGCCATAGTAGGACTTCGTGTGGCCCCAATGATACAGTTAGTAATAGAAAAGCAAGGCAAGTAATAAAGTTCAGGAATAATTCTTACATGGGAAAGTGGATAGATTCTTGAATACTAACTTTATCCCTTTTCCAGCCTAGGAGCCTTGGTGGTACAATGGTTAAACACTCAGCTGCTAACCAAAACCTCAGCCATTTGAACCCACCAACCGCTCCATGGGAGAAAGATGTGGCAGTCTGCTTTGATAAAGCTTACAGCCTTGGAAACCCTATGGAGCAGTTCTTCTCTGTACTATAGGGTCGCTATGAGTTAGAACTGATTCAAGGGAAGTGAGTTTTGTTTTTGTTTTTCCAGCCTGCACATATAAACTGAAGTGAAATCAGAGCTCCTGGCTCCCTAACATGACAGATAGTAAACTCCCTGCAAGCAGCGTTGACCATCAAAGCAGGCCTCCCAGCAGAACAGGAAAAAAAAAAAAAAAAAGAAAATAATGGACTGCATCTACTTGCTTAGATCCTTATTTCTTATGTAACTTTGAATTTCATGTTTTCTCACTTAGTGGTACCCAGGGACTATAAACAGAGTTCAAGTTCTTACTCTCCCCAATAAGTCAGTATCAGCCCTTCGTGGTTTGCTCTAGCTCAGTTGACTCCCTTAGCATTAGAAGAACAAATTTATTAGTTTTATGGTTTGTACTTTTGCATTCACTTTTTCCAACAGAGATTCCCAGAAACCCATTGAGGCTGAGTCAATTCTAACTAATAGCGACCCTATAGGACAAAGTAGAAATGCCCCATAGGGTTTCTAAGGAGCAGCTGGTGGATTTCAACTGCTGACCTTTTTGTTAGCAGCTGAAATCTTAACCACTGTACCACCAGGGCTGCTTCAACAGAGATTAGCATTGTAAATTATTAATGTCTGTTAAAATATCCAAATCTCAGTTTTAGGCCAGGAGCAGCAATGACCATGATACAAATCTTTGATGTCTGTTCCTTCTGTGCTTTGTGGCTGATAGCACGAAATTTAGTTTTCACAGAACCTTCAGTCTGGCTCAGTTAACTATGCTGTTGCCAAGGAGTGAAAAGGCTTAAAAACAAACGACACTTCTGTGCTGATGCTTATGTTCACACATTGTCCATAAAGAACATTTGCTCTTTCTAAAAAAACAAAGCTGTGCTGAAGACAGTATTAAGATGAATAAATTTAATTTCTCTGCATCTGTGTTTCCTGGTGGACCAGGTATGGCTCCAGTATACAAGCAAATATTTTAAGATGGCACCGCTTATACTGAATAGTTTGGGCAACCAAATGATACTCTAAGAAATGGATAGATTTTGTTTTTTGGTTTTTTTTAATTTCAACACTAAACTCAACTTCAGTATGTCAACCTCGATTACTGACTTGGGTATAAGGACTGTATTGCTCTTGATATACTCCCCGAGCCTAGGACAGTGTCGGACACCTACTAAGTGCTTCAAAATTACTAGTGGAATAAATTAAGACTTGAATAAATTATCTTCCAGTTTGATTATTAATAGCATAAATTAAAAATATGGCACATCTATGTGTATTAAAGAGAATTAACAAAAACAGCATCAATCCAAAGAAATAATGGTGAAATAGCATCCTCTTACAAAACTAAGTTCTAACTTCTCAATCTACTGTTTTAAACACATTTATTGCTAAAACTGCAGGCAATTGAGAGGAAGAGTAATTATTTCCATACATGATAAAAATATTGAGAAATAAGTAACCCCGAGACTTGATTAGTAAAAAATTGTCATCAAAGTCAAAGTGAGAAGAAAAATCCATGTTTTTAAACACTTACACTTTAAAAGCTATACAATGGTTGTGAAATTATCTGTCAATACATGCCAGTCATATCAGCAGGAAATATTCCTGTTTCATCGTCTGTGAATTTTAATGGCCATGCAAGTATACTCGGTCTAAACTCTAACTGTAGAACATTTGGGATTCTTGGTAACAAAACCTAGTATAAAGAACTGGAAAATTAATTTGAAGACCTGGATTCTAGTTCCTATCTGCTACCAACTAACTATTACCCAGGAATTAGTTTTCCTAAATAGTGAAATAAGATCCCAGTATTTCCTAAAATGAATTCCATAGAACGAGTTCCCAGGATATTAACAAGTAACACTCCAAAATGTGGTTCCATGTACATGTATGTGAATTAAAATAATCAGGTTTCCTTATTGCACGAGTCTTCAGAGCATTTAGTATGTTAATGGCCATGAGGAATTTCCAAGAGGGAGAAATAATACGCAGTTAATTCCAAACTTATTTGTTTCGAACACAGTGTCCTGCTTAATCTTGAAAGCCATGCTTATGTTCCAGTGCATACTTCAGAGAGTTTCACATGTCTGCTCTGCTTCACTTAGATACTTAGTCCATAGAACAGGAAACTAAATGGCAGTAGCCATAGCACTAGGATAAAATTCTAGGATAAGCAAGATATCATCAGGCATTCGCTCTTCATGGGTAATCTGAAGCTCTAAACTCCAGCTTTATAAGAATTCAATTTACTTCACACCAATCCTAGGCAGAGAGTTAGTTCACTCTATAAAAAAATGAACTGAACCAAACTGATTAAAAAATTTGATGTTTTTATGGACAAATGCAAATAAATATAGTGATTCATGATCAATAAATAGAAATTATTGAGGATATACAGCATGAGAATGCCTATGTTTTTGCCATTGAGAGGAATAAAGCATGTTCTTTGTAAAACACTGACTTTGTATGTAACCATAATATTTCTCAATAATCACTCCTAAATAATAATCACATTCAAGTGTCAATTGGGTTTTGAAACCAATTCAATATATCTACCCATCGTATTTGCATTATAAAATTATTTCACATAAATGAATGTCCACATAAGTAAAAATGTATTCCTAGCAAATCAGTAAATGTGCAAAAAGAAAAAAACTGTGACTGGCTCTGCTAAGTGCAAGTGGAGATTCAGTGAACAATACAATGAAGATCCCAGCCATCAGAGAACATACAGGGTAACCTGACCATCACTCCTACCCACTCATATCTGATAAATCATCTTCAAATTCTACTTTGATTATTCAATTTCCTGCTAAAATAATTCCTCATTGCCCACAGAATCAAATGTGAAGGCACCATCCTGGAATTCAAGACGTTTTATAATCTGACCTCTATCTGCCTTCTAGCCATTTCTCCTAGAAACTTCCAGTATAACCTTTGTGTAATAGGCCACTTGGTTTCTTTTCTCCTCATATAATTTCATTATACTGAGACATTAATGATAGATTTTGTCTGAAATACTCACACTGTATTTGTCACATTTTAGAACCTCATCCATCCTTCAATGTCCATTATAAATTCCTTCTTTGAAGTTCTCCTTTCTAATCATGGCACCTGTGTAATCAGTGTAGGTCATGAAAGACTTTTTTTTTTAATTTCTAGTTGTCCACATGCTTCTGAGTATAACTATAACATTCTCATGACAAATATGTGAGATGAAATTTGATGCCTCTAGCCTTCTCTTTCAAATAGATTTGTCTCCTTAGGAGCATCCCTTTCATTAGCATCCATGTCTTCCAATCTTCTAGCCCTTTTCCCCAATCAAAGTTAGGAAGAACAGACTTCAAAATGTATATTTATTCATATCAGTATGTTAACTTATCCAGATATTTCCATGCTTAAGCCTAATTTTTCATTGGAAAATAAAACTTTTGTCTCTCCATAAAGGAATTCATATTAAAATGATGGAACATTGAAGAGAAAAAATAATGAACACAAAAAATAATAAAAGACAAAAAAAAAGACAAAGAAGAGACTTTCTCATAGTCCAGGAAATCAAACTACTCCAAAGACTGATTCATCATTTACTAATTCATAATAATCATAATTGTAATACTAATTCATCATTTTCAAAATTTTCATGAAGTCTGTACCCTTTCTTAGAAATGTCCAGATCACCAACTAAAGTAATATATTCTCTCCCCTCAGTCCTACTCTCCAACTAAAGCATTTGCATAATTCATCTATTAAAACCAAGCCAAATGTTGTCATCTTTAGGAAATCTTCCTTAACTCCTCCCATACAGACTAAATCAATACTTTTTTGATATTATCTCAGTATTTTATCTTTATAGCATGATAATCTTATTCATATGTAAATGCAAAGGAAAAATAGGTCCCCCTCCACTCCCAGGTAATCTAATTCACTTTTACATTAAAGTGAATTCCATTACCATTTACATCATGATTATTCCCAGATGTATGTATCTAGAATAGACCTTTCCCTTGAATTACAGAGATATGCAGACAACAGCCTATATCTCAAATAGAATTTGTTTAAAATTGAACTAATCATTCTTTCACATCCTATATCTCCTCTCATTTTCACCATTTTGCCAGTTGGTACCACTATCTACCCAGTTTAAAAAAAAAAAAGACTTCCTCTGTTTGGCATATATCCAAATAAATTATAAATTCAATAAAAACAACTTTTTAATATCTTCCTGTCCCTACATATCACCTTCTTTGACATTCTTTCTTACTGGCTGGGGAAATGTTTTAAGTAAGCTCTTTAAGAAACATTCATGGTAAAATATTTTAAATACAGTATTCACATATAAGCATGCTTAATAGTTTTCTATATCTCTGGAGTCCAATCTATTTCTTGTCATATAAACTTAAGTGAATTTTTAATTTTGTCATGCTTTTAACATATATGTTCTCTCATAGTTAAATTGCCAATAATTTATTTTTCAGGTTGCCAGAGTGCTTCTAAATCCCATTTCTATTTCCTCATACTTAATTCTTTTTTTAAGTACTGTCATGACAAAATATATATAGAGAAAG
This sequence comes from Dugong dugon, assembly GCA_030035585.1. Taxonomy (NCBI): domain Eukaryota; kingdom Metazoa; phylum Chordata; class Mammalia; order Sirenia; family Dugongidae; genus Dugong; species Dugong dugon. The sequence goes on from CM057462.1 coordinate 101,746,656, forward strand.
AGAGTCACCTAATACGTATTTTTTGACTGACACTTTGTGAATTGAAAACATTTACACATATTGAAAATACTTCATCCTCAATATGTTTCACAGATAATTTTGATAACTAACTAGATAGATAGCTAGATAGATAAGAAGCGAAACAGCATATTAGCAAGAGGTGAAAATTCAGTACATATTACATTATGTTATATATTTTCTATACCAGCTGCACCAAAAATTGTACATCATAGAAATGATAACAATGTTAATTCACATGGATATTCCTCTATCCCCCAACCCTTGAATTAAGTACTTTCATAGATAATCAGTAAGGCAAACATGCATTTACTCTGAAAGGTACCAAAATATGACACTAGCATTCACATGTATGGTCTTTAAAATTAGATTAACAAATGGACTTTAAAATATTTTAAAAACATAATCTATTTATAGAGTATCTTTTATGTTTATGTAAATGTTCAAGAAATTTTCCATAACCCTTTCATCAAATTAACTCAGTCACATTTACTGAGCACCCCCGATGTAAAAGACATTGTGCTCGCCCTAGGAAACTACTTTTGAACTTGGTTCTTAAATAAAAAGTCCTTCTAATTGGCATGTTATAAATAACATTACCACTTTTTGTGCTTTGGTTTATATTCTATGACCAAAGTTGTCAATAAAGTAGGTCCTTTAGAAGAAATATTTATTGCCATACAAATTTGAATCTGATAAAAAGGATCTACATATAATTTTACGAGGATTTTTATACTGTCTAGAAAATTGCCGTAACATAAAATGAAAATTTAAGTTTCCTTTATTTCCTATTAAAGTTGAATTTTTAATGGCCAGAGCAGATTTTCAAATTAATTATTTTACTCTTACTAGGTTTTCATTTCTTGTATCCATTCTAAACTCTGGTCGGCATTCCCATGAACATTAATGGCTCATTAGAAGCCTCATAGTTAATCCGCAGGGCTAAGCATTTGTTCTATCATTAAGGCCTGCTTTCTCCAGACTTACAAATAAGCAGAAATCTAATTTTGGTTAATTTCATTGCCTAGGTCATAGCATTAATTCAAATCAGTCTGGAAACAGCTCTTACAAAAGTATCCTTTATTAAAATGAACTATATGTTTTCAAGAAAAGCAAAAATGTCCCCACTGAAACAAAAATTCCTTAAATGCCAGAATACAAAATAAAAATATGCTTATTTTCCTTGGGTAACATTTAGCATAACTTAACTTCAAAGTTTGTAACAATTTGATGATTCCTAACTTTTCCAGGAACAAATTATAATAATGCCCATATACTAGACTTTTGTCAAATGCACACCTGGGAAGATCTTACTATACTGTCTTATTGCCTAAGCAATTCCCTGGTCATATTTTCAGCTTGCTAAGAAGTATCACTCATTTATGAAAACCAGCAATTAGAACTAAACTTTAGCTGTGGGTGTCCAAAGTTATATTCAAATCTAGTTAAGTGCCCATTACTTAATACTTTTATCCCCAAAGTTTGTGTGTGATACCAAGTGAAGGACTTTCTCTTTCTATCTCTTGATGTAGAATGCTGGAATCAGCTCTGATACATGTTCTAATGGATAGTGTTTGCTGCTGGCTCAGAAAAAGGGATACAAAGGGAAATTCTGCATTTATAGACGACAATGATTTTGTTTGCTGAGTAAAATGCCCAGAGGATAAAGCTTAAATAAGAGGCAGTCTTGTGAGAACTGATTTTGGAGTCAGTAGATGTGAGTTCCAGCCTTGGACACTGCCATTTACTATTTCTAGTCACTTAACCTCCCTGAACATCAGGCTTTCTCAGCAGTAAAAATCACAATTACTAAATCACAGACCACACAGGTGGTAGTAAGGGTTAAATTAGGTGACATAGTAAGTGTAAAATCACTGAGACATGTGAGTCACAATGGAAAGAGTCACAGGAATCAAGAGACCTGAGTTCAAATTCTGTTACTTATTAATTCTGTCACCTTGCACAGCTCACTTAATTTCTCAGTCCTTTAATTCCTCTGCAAAATGTCAATATTAACTACTAGCTTGTGGAGATGTTTTGATGGCTAAATGAAATGATATCAATGAACATACTTTGTAAACTGTAAAGAGTTTTGCAAGTATATTATCTTTATAAGCAAAATTATCCTTACAGTAAAAATATTATCCTTGTAGTAAAAATACTAGCTGTGAGAACTGAGAAAGCCACATAATTTCTCTGAGTTCCAATTCATTCATTGGCAGAATTGGGACAGTAACGCTGACATCAGATTTCCTAAGGATTAATGAAGTAGTCTTAATTTTTGAGGGCATGTAAATCTAATATTCTATTTTCACTAATATTCACATTCTTATTCTTCTTAAGTATTTCTTGCAAGTAAGAAAAATGACAGACAAACTCAACTGTTGTCAAGTATAAAGTGAGGCTTTCACGGAAAAAAAAAAAAAAACTCCACTTCAGTCTTAAAAAATGATGAATGCCAAAATGTCAGCTAAGACAGAGGGAAAAGAATCTATTATTACACCCTATTTCCTGAAGACAACAGTCCAATGTGCTGTTGTCAACACTAAAGGTCAATACAATCCTGGGCATCATTTAAAAGGTTATTGGAAACAAATCAGAAAACATGATTTCTCTTTGGTTTTACACAGATATGTCAGGGGATGATGGTAAAAGAAAGTGTATAATTATTGTGACAAAAATCCACAGCATTTGCTTTTACATATTCTCTGTTTAAAAAATGATCTCTTCCCTTATTAAACCACCATTTTACTTGCTTTCAAGTAAAATGAGCAGGAATGAACATTTACAAAGGAAATTAAACCCTCTTGATCTAGCAGGGTCAGTGGTCAGATTGTATAAGTGGGGAATTAGCCTGCAATCATTGGTATAAGGATATCATTTTGTAATGAAAATCTGCCCTAGTTGGCTCTATTCAACATACTTAAAAATCCTTTAGAAATCAAGAAGCACCTATCTCTTAGATAATGATATGTTAAAGCACATCTATTATTGCATTTACAAATGCTAATTTAGAAGAATAAAAAAAATGACTCCCATTGATTTCACTCAAAGAATACACTGTTAAAAAATCTGGATTTTTACTCTACTCCTTTCAAAGTTTCCAAGTACTTTTTTTCTGAAAGTGTATGTTTTCTTCTCCTACCTCCCATATGGGAAAAAAAAAAAAAAAAGAATCATATCAGTGAAAGTTCTTCTCAACCCTGGATCACCTCTGCAGCAGATAGAAAACAACTTTGCAGCATTTTAAAACAAAAACACCAACAAAACTATACTAGTCTTTTGTTTTAAAAACAATGAATGTTCATGTTAAAAAAATAAATACAATCATACAGAAATATTCATTCCTTACTGAAGCTCCCCTGTGGCACTAGCCCCACCTCCTGAAACTTAACTATTTCTTTTATCTCTTTACAGAAATTACACAAGCAAGCATATTTTTCTATACTTGTATCTATCTATATCTACCCTTCTAAAGATTTTTGTTAACATAAATAAGATGGAGTCCCTGGATGGTGCAAACGGTTAATACAACAAAAAGGTTAGAGGTTCAGGTCCACCCAGAGATGCCTTGAAAGAAAAGCCTGGTGATCTATTTCTGAAAAATTTGCCATTGAAAACCTTATGGAGCACAGTTCTACTCTGACACACGTAGGCTCTCCATGAGTTGGAATCAACTCGATGGCAACTGTTTTTTTTATACATAAAATACTTTGTATATTTTCCTTTACTACAATATATCTAGGATATCTTTCTATAATGCATACATATAGATATAGCCTCCTTCTTTTAAGGGGCTGAAGAGTCATCCATAAACCATTTACAGAAGAAGCCTTTATATCTTGCCACCTAAATGATCCATTAATCAAACAGTGAGGAGTGGACTAGAGAGGAAGAAGCCGACTATCTCCAAGAGGTCATAGGCAGCCATTCTACTCTACAGAGAGAATGTAGAGCACCGTTAATCTTGCATGGCTTGTAGGTAGAGAGGTTGGTTAATTTTCTTCCAGTAGATGTTTTGCTAATACAGTGATGCAATAAGTAGACTTTAAACATAACAGTGTAGCACAGCTGAAGCATACATTCTAGAAGGGGAATTGCTGAGTCAAGGGCTATGTGCCTCTTCAGTTTTGCAAATAGCTTTGTCAAATGTTGTGTTAGTTAATACTCCCACCAACCCTGTGTTCATGGATGTGGTGGTTAATTTTATATGTTAACATGACTAGGCCATGCTGCCTAGTTGTTGGTCAAACACTAGTCTAGATGTTGCTGCTATGAAGGAATTTTGTAGATGTGATTAACATTTACTATCAGTTAACTGTAAGTAAGGAAGATTACCTTTGATAATGTAGGTGGCTTCATCCAATCAGTTGAAGGGCTTAAGAGCAAAAAACAGAGGTTTCCAGAAAAAGAAAGAATTCTGCCTCAAGACGAGAACATAGAACTCCTGTCTGAGTTTCCAGGATGCCAGCCAGCCCTAGAGATTTTGAACTCAAGACTGCGATATCAATTTCTGTATGAGATTCCAACCTACTAGCCTTTCCTATATATTTCAGACTTACCAGCCCCCAAATTTTTGTGAACTAGTTCTTTAAAATCAAGCGCTCTCTCTCTATATATATATACATATATGCGCGCGCACACACACACACATACACACACACGTTCTATTGGCTCTGTTTCTCTGGAGAACCTACACTGATGCAGATTTTGGTACCAAGAATGTTGGGGTCTATTATACGTGTGTATATATATATATACACACACATATGTATATATATATATACACACACACACACACACGCACACACATATACATACATAATTTTTTTTTTTTAGTTAAATCTCAGACCTACATTTTCAGAACCTATGTGATTGGGTCTATATCTATATCTACATATATAGGTAGTGCTTGACTTATGACGTATTTGAATTATGACAAACCACACTTATGATGATTATTCTTTTTTATTTTTACGTATTATCATCAGTAATATATACTATATGCAATGTTACAACGTGTAATTTGTTGATGTTATCATTCTCAGATGTAATGTTTCCAACCCTCAAAGACAAAGATCAGATTTATAAAGATACTGTTAATAAAAGGCAATAATAATGAAAACTAAAAAAAAAAAAAAAGGAAAAAGAATTAAGTCATCAGAACGTAACCCTGTCGTAAGTCAGGGACTACCTGTATGTATCTGTGGCTCAGTAGTTAAGAGCTTGGCTGCTAACTAAAAGGTCGGCAGTTGGAATCCACCAGCCATTCCTTGGAAACCCTATAGGGCAGTTCTTCTCTGTCCTATAGGTTCGCTATGAGTTGAAATCAACTCGACAGCAACAAGTTTGGTTTTTGTTTGTTTGTTTACACTTTTCCTTAAAGCTTCCTAACATAATTATATTGATTTAAGAGTATTTAGTAATGACAGTACTAGATTCACTACACAAACATTACATGTGGAAACTCATCACTAGAATTTGTGATGCAGTATGTATGAGTTGAGATCCACAAAACAATACATTGTAAATTTCTGAGGTGACTTACACAGCCATATTCAGGAATCACAGTTCTACATTACATCAAACTCCCCTCTATACGCAGATTCACTGAACATCAAAACCATGAGGGGCGGTATTCCCTTCTTCTCTCCTCAAAATATTCCTTGAATTGAAAGTTCCAATTTTATATAGGTTACAGCTGAAAATTTACAATAGCATCAGTCATTGTGTCATTACTATTGTCATTCCAATTCCTTTAACCTTCATCTTACTACTCATGACAGAATACATTTTCCAAAGATGGCCATAACAAAATCTCCCATCCCGCTTACTCTTCTGCATTGTGAGCTTGCTACTCGCCCACCAAAAAGTGGAGTCTAATTTTTTTCTTCTCTTACATCTGGGCTGGTCTCAGTGATAAGCTTGTAATCAACATAATCTGGTGAAAATGACCACACGTGACATCTGAGGCTAGGTAAAAGAAAGCCATGTAGATTCTACCTTGTTCTTCTGTAATGCTCACTTTGCAGAATATTCCTCTCAGGATGCTTTTTCTTGGAATCTAGTTGCCTGAGAAAGGTCATGTGTGGATGATTGCTTGACAGTCTTAGCTGAGAACAGCCTTCGATTGCTACCAACAGAAGTGGTAGACAATGTGAATGAAGAAGCTTCCAGATAATTCCAGCCTTCAGACATTCAAATGACTCCTATCCTTTCAAGTTTTCTCAGCTGAGGCCCCAGTAACACGGACATAGATTGTGCTCTCCCTGAATTCCTGACGTACAGAATCCATCAGCAAAATAAAATGGTTGCTGTTTCATGTCACTGCATTTATGTAGTAATAGATAACTATATTGCTGGAACACTGCTTTATATTTTAAAAAAGTAAGAAGCAATCATTTTTACCTATTGCATAATCACATGAAAACAAAACATTCTCCAAAGTGTGTCTCACTCTTGGCAGTTTGTGTACTAGGGTTACATGTTCAACTTGAGAAAATACTGGGTGCAATAAACACTGTTAGTTGTCTACTCTCGGGGTAACAATTGATCTAAGTCAAGCATAGTAATTCTATTCAGTGGCTCAATGGTGCCTGTGCTTTGGATCAGAATTGTTGTAATTCCCTTGATGCTCACTTCACGGTCACCAGATAGCTGCCACTTCTTACACCATCAAGTCTTCATAAGGCAAATTTTAAAAGCAAAAAGATCACTGCTAAAACAATAACTAGTAAAGGTAATCCCAACAGTGAAACACACTTTGAGGAAGAGTTTGTTTTCATGTTATTATATGTTGCTGTTGTTTTAGGTGCTGTTTAGTCAGTTCTGCCTCATACTGACACTACATACAACAGAAGGAAACACTGCCTGGTCCTGCACCATCCTCACAATCGTTGCTGTGTTTGAGCCCACTGTTGGTAGCCACTGTTGTCAATCCATCTCACTGAGGATTATATGTAATAGGTAAACATTATTTTTCCTTATTTTTCTAAAATATAAAGCATCTATCTTGTGAACATAAAGGAAGGGCCAAGGGAATTGGTCAACATTCTATCATTTCAGGAGGTAGCATATGATTAGGAACTGATGGTACTGAAGAAAGAGGTCCAAGCTACACTGAAGGCAATGGCAAAAAAAACAAGGCTCCAGGAATTGACGGAGTACCAATTGAGATGTTCCAGCAAATGGATGCAGCGCTAGAAGTGCTCACTTGTCTATGCCAAGAAATTTGGAAGACAGCTACCTGGCCAACTTATTGGAAGAGATCCATATTTACACTTATTCCAAAGAAAGATGATCCTATGGAATGCGGAAATTATTGAACAATATCATTAATATCACATGCAAGTAAAATTTTGCTGAAGATCATTCAAAAGCAGTTGCAGCAGTACATCAAAAGGGAACTGCCAGAAATTCAACCCAGACTCAGAAGAGGACATGGAATGAGGGATATCATTGCTGATTTCAGATGGATCCTGGCTGAAAGCAGAGAATATCAGAAAGATGTTTACCTGTGTTTTATTGACTATGCAAAAGCACTCAATCATATGGATCATAACAAATTATGGATAACACAATTCAGAACACTTAATTGTGCTCATGAGGAACCTGTACATAAATCAAGAGGCAGTCTTTCAAACAGAACAAGGGAATACTGCATGATATAAAGTCAGGAAAGGTGTGTATCAGGGTTATATCCTTTCATCATACCTATTCAATCTTTCTGCTGAGTAAATAATTCGAGAAGATAGACTCTATGAAGAAGAATGTGGCATCAGGATTGGAGCAAGACTCATTAACAACCTTCGATATGCAGATTACACAATTCTTGCTTCCTGAAAGTGAAGAGGACTTGAAGCACTTACTGATGATCAAAGACCACAACCTACAGTATGGATTACACCTCAACAAAATCCTCACAAGTGAACCAATAAGCAACAACATGATAAACAGAGAAAAGATTGAAGTTATCAAGTATTTCATTATACTTGGATCCACAATCAACACCCATGGAAGCAGCAGTGAAGATATCAAAAGACAAATTGCATTGGGCAAATCTGCTACAAAGACCTCTTCAAAGTGTTGAAAAACAAAGACGTCTTTAAGGACTAAGTTGTGCTTGACCCAAGCCATGATGTTTTCAATTGCCTCATAGGCATGTGAAAGCTGGGCAATGAATAAGGAAGACATAAGTAGAATTGATGCCTTTGAATTATGGTGTTTGTGGAGAATATTGAATATACCACAGATTGCCAAAAGAATGAACAAATCTGTCTTGGAGGAAATACAGCCAGAATGCTCCATAGAAGCAAGGATGGCAAGACTTCATCTCACATAATTTGGACATGCTGTCAGGAGGGATCAGTCCCTGGAGAAGGACATCATGTTTGGTAAAGTAAGAGGGTCAGCGAAAAAGAGGAAGACACTTAACAAGATGGCTTGACACAGCGGCTGCAACAATGCCTCAAGCATTACAACAGTCACGAGGATGGAGCAGAACCAGGCAGTGTTTTGTTCTGTTGTACATAAGGTCACTAAGAGTCGGAACAGACTCAAAGGCACTTAACAACAACAACATATGATTTTTAATTTAAAAATAACTACATTTCATGATACTTAGCACTTTAAGAATGTTTTCTTATGGCACAGCCACCTCTTCAAGTGACAGTAAGTTAATCTGACAAACTTATTCATGCTAAGGCTTTAAATATTAACTCACTAACACACGTGCTTTGTCCAAGGCCCCAATTTTCTGTTAACGTATGCGTAGATCAAAAAATGTGTTAATGATTGGAAATTTCAGATGCCATGCCAACAGTGGAATAAGCCCCAGATTTTCTTCAACCATACTGGATATTCCGCTGTTCATGCTACCCATACATATTTGAGCTATGCTCCCATTTCCTAAACCTATTGATGGTTTCTCTCAGAAAAATTCCTCAAAAGTAATTTTTAAAATATGAGTCATATACTTGGTTTTCAAAGTTGCTCTTGCAAATGATAAATTTCTAATTGTTTCTAACATATAAAAGAATCTAATGATCTTTTAAAGAGCAAAATATCTCATATACTGATTTTTTTTTTTTTTTTTGGTGAAACAAAGGCATCTTTTGTAGCATGCTGAAAATCAACTATGCCTCAATCACATCAGCAGGCAAGTCAAAAATTCCTGCAGGTGATGACAGCCAATGCAGATGGTAACTTCTCCCCTCTGATTTTCTGCTCTGTGGCAGAGTAACAGAAATTAAAGGAGTTATAAGGAACATACGGTTTGAGAACATGGAAAAGTGGTTGATGATGCCTAAAGACAGGAAAATAAGCAGCTTTTGAAATTCTTCATATTATTCAACATGCTCACAACTTGGAAGAAGGGTGCAAGTCAATTTTATCATAATTTTATGTTCAGTAGGCTAAATGGGGGCTGAACCAGCTGGATTGTTAATACAAGTTAAGGAATAATTAGCTGCATTTGTTTCTGTTTTAGAAAACATAAATGAGTTCTGAGGATGTTCAAGGCTAAGAAAGAAACAAAGATTTCTTCACTGATGTAATAGGTTCTGACAAAAACATGAGAGCAGAGAGCAAAGGATTATTACACTAAGATGCACTTATGAAAAAATAATGAATGGAGAACTGATATTATACTTGCAAAATTCAAATAAATGCCACAACTCTGTAATAAATGGATTATGATGGTAGAAAAAGTCCATGCTGGGTGTTCCTACTTATAGTAAGAAGTCACAGAAAGAAAATGGAGCAATTCAATCCAACCATCATCCAAAGGCACCAGTAATTTTTCTGCAATGGCACTCCCCGACAATGGCACATATAAATTTATATCACCACAGGCCTTTGTGGGAAGAGTGAAATTGTAAGCTTGGATTTTAAACAAAGATGATCTTATCTTACTGGGAAATCAATTAAAAACATGGACAAGTTGAGTAAATGGAGCGAGGTACATGATTATAATTTGTGTATTTTAAGTTTTATCTCAAAGCAAATTCATTTGCTATCATAATTATACATATAAGAAATGAAGAGTATCTCTGTACAGTCAACATCTCTGGCTTGATAAATTCTCAAAGAGACAAAAAATAAAAATAAATGTTGAACGCATCCAAAGGACAGCACTAGACACTATTCAAAGTGGTTTTTTCCTTCATTTACATGTTTTACTTCAAATGCAAATAACCCATAGGTACTACATTTCTTTATAAAGTAGATGGAGCAAATATTTGATGATATATTGTATTTTTTTTTTTAAACCCTATGACTGGAGAAGTGGTTGTATGTGCTTATATCCAATGCTTATATGCAATGTTCTCTATATTACATAGTAACTTTGTTTTTTATACATGGACTCATGTGCTGAGGTGGGAGATCTTTCTGTAGTCCATGTGTGGTGATTAGTCGCTTTAAAAACTTGAACAATAGTCAAACTACACCTCACTACAACTATCAAGAACAGCATCAAGGAAGCCAAGCAATTTTCTCAGATTGTCATGTTTTAAGCAAATATGCTTCATAGGATATCACTTTCACTCTTCAGCCTGCAACATTTCACTTCAACTATCTGTTCTCTCCGACAGCTCTGGAACTTGATCAACTTTCACTTCATAAATTAAAGTTGTATAATTGTAAGAAGACGGACAAGTTGTACTGGAAAAAGGTCACAGGTCAGTGTCACTTAGGCCTTCCATGTAAATCCTGCATTGTAGCAAAGACTTCTGAATGAATTCAGTCTCAGTTATCTAGTGATTCTATTACAGAAATACTACAAGTGGGTGGGTGGCATTAAAAAACAGAAATTTATCTTCTCATAGTTTAGGAGGCAGCAATCCTGAATTTGCCTTTCTCTCTCTGTGGGATCTAAGGGAAGGTCCTTGCCTGTTTTCAGCTTCTGTTCCTCAGGGTGGTCTCTCTCTCTCCCCATGTCTGCCTGTGTGCTTACTTAATCTGCTCTTTTATATTTCAAAAGAGATTGCTTTAAGGTACACCCTACACTAACACTGCCTCATGAACATAGCAAAGAAATTCATTCCCAAATGAGATTATAACTGCAGGTACAGGGGTTAGAATTTACAAAACATGTATTTGGGGGACACAATTCAATCCATAAGAGATTCCCTCAGATATTGTACAGCAAAACATAACCAGCAAGACACAGGCAGGGAGGTGTAATGCCCCACTGACAGATGTAATGATGGGTTTAAATTGTGAACAATCCATTCTGAAGTTGATATATGAAAAATAAAGTATAAATGAAAGGACCATGGGGTGTCAGATCTGTTGTGGCAAGTGAGTTAAAGACAGAATACATTTCTTCTGTATGTGTATATTTACTCAAAATGCTTATTGAGCACCTATTAAGTACTGGTTCTAGGCAGTGGGGATACGTCAGTGAACAAAACACATAAAAATCCTCTAAATTTTGCTATGCTTAACAATGCGATTAGAAGAGAGATTTACCAAATTTTATAGGTAACATGTTTACTACGTAAAGTGCTAAATGAAGACTGAATGGTCTATAGGTTTTTGTTTTTGTTTCTTTTTTCCCCACAGAAATGTAGTTTGCTCTTCTATAAATCTGATCTGTTCTTTTCTAATTGGAGACATCTAGGCTGCATCATGTGTGAAACAGAACATTAGAGCTATAAGCTCTCTAATCCATTGCAATGAGCCGACTCTGCCCATGGTGTTTTCAAGGCTGTAATCTTTATGGGAGCAGACTGCCGAATCTTTCTCCCACGGAGCAGCTGGTGGGTTCGAACCACAGACCTTTTGGTTAGTAGATGAACGCTTAATCACTGCTTCACCAGGGATCCCTATAGGCACTCTACATGGTGGCAAACAAAATTTTTAGCAAGAAATAAATTGATTGAAGGCCCTGCTTGTGAGTGGTAATGTTTTCTCTCAAGAAAAACCACCTTGCAGCACTGAAAATACAGTATTTCAAAATGGTGCACTATGCCATAGGAGAATGGGACTTCGTGGTAAAATATCTGGCTGTAGCTCACATCCCATGCACCTAATACTGCAGGAGGTATGTATACACCATCATCTTCTAAAAAGAACTAAGAGTCTTTGGTTGAAATCTTGTTATGTAGGATTGCGCTGATGTGGTCTTAATATGACTTTGGTGAGCTCTGTAAGAAGTATACGTTCAAGTTCAGGTTTTGTTCAGCTCCTGGATGCAGGCAGTGCCATGAAAAAATAACCTTGTCAACCAATTTTTCAGTTATGAGGGTCCTGTCATGGACTTATACTATTTGCCTCCATATTTGTTTTGACACTTGCCATTGGAGTCGGGGCAAATGGAATAAGAAAATGTAAGTAGTCCATCTTAATTCTTACAGCATGATTATGAATTTCTAGACTCAGGAAGAAACAGCAGGAGTAACTGACACTATACAGACACATTATTTGATTGTAAATCCTTGCTCGAAGCCTAGATGAGTTTCCTTCTTGAAGAGAAATGAACCAAAAAGACAGAAAAAGACTTTTTGGAGCAAGAAGACGACACTGATGAATTGATAAGCAGTTTTCTGCCTCTGTTTTATTCCATGCGTAGATATAGTCTGGCTTTAATTTTTCATTCTTTTATTTATTCTTTCCACAGACAAAAGAGTGTCAGTCACTGTACCTGTTGTTGTTGTTTTTAGGTGCTGTCGAGTCACTTTCAACTCACAGTGACCTCATGTGACAGAGCAGAACTCTCCTACAGGGTTTTTTTAGGCTGTAATCTATGCAGGAGCAGGTCTCCAAGTCTTTCTCTTGCAGAGCTCTGGGTGGGTTCAAACCTTTCAGTAAGCAGCCAAGTGCTTAACCATTGTACCACCAAGTATCTAGGTACTGAAAATACAGATAAAAACCTACCGTTGTGGCAATTGCTCCCACAAACTAATAGACCACTAAACAAGGAGTCACAGCAAGTTGCAAATACTTTTAGGGTAGGTGCCACTTATATTGCTATGGGAGCACAAGCAAATTGACCAAATTTATCCTAGGATGTGAGAAGGGACAGTCCACTGGAAGAGGCAAAGTAAGAAAAGAAGAATAGGGAGAAGCAAAAGAGTGGCAAGAAGAGTTTTGTAAGCAAGAAGAGGGAACCACATGGGAGAAAGCTTGGAGGCCAGGTTGGGTCAAGCACGGTTGAATATTGGAGGAGGGAGGCATAGAAATGAACTGAAGAAACTGGCATAGGCCAGATCCTATGGGGCCCTAAAAGTCACCTCAACTAATATGGATTTTATTCTAAAGGTAGTGGAAATTCATTAAAGAATGTTTAAGCAGGGTAATGAATCTTCCTATTTTAGAAAGATCACTCCGAATTTAAATGATGCTGTCTTGTGATACATGACTCTGAGCTTTCTTATCTGTAAAAGAGAGATATCATCTATTGCAAAGGGCTAGGATGACTATTAAAGGAAATATGTACTGGGTGCAGTCTCTGGCAGAATCATACACAAGGGCACAGAATCTGGAGTTAGTGTTTAAATAGAACCTCCTGATTCACGATCATAGTGGGTTGAATAGCATCCCCCCAAATTCAGTTGCACCAGGAGCCTCAGAGTATTTACTTTATTTAGAAATAGGGTCTTTGCAGACGTTATAAGATAAGGGTCATGAAGTAAAATCATCCTGAACTTAAACTTAAAACCAAATCCAATGACTGTTTTCTTCTTATTGAGGAGAGGACTCAGAGAAGCACACGGAGAAGGTCATGTAAAAGGGAGAGATCAGAGCTATGCTGCCACAAGCCAAGGAAAACCTGAAGCCATCATCAGAAGCTGGAATTGGTGAGAAAGGATTCTTCCCTAGAGTTTAGGTAAGAGCATGTCCTTGTTGGCACCTTGATTTTAAACTTCCAGCCTTTAGAACTATGAGACAATAAATTTCTGTTGTTTTAAGCCACCAGTTTGTGGTATTTGATTACAGTGGCCCTAAGACACTACTACAACCATGTCTTTTTGTTGTGCTCCTGGGAAGCTACACAACTTTTCTGTGCCTCATTTCCTTTTCTGTAAAATTGAGACACTAACACTTACCTTATAGGGCTGTTTGTGAATAAGGTGAGCCCTGGTGTTGCAGTGGTTAACCTCCGGCTGCTAACCTAATAGTTGGTGGTTCTAACTCACCTGCAAGAGAAAGATGTGGCAGTCTGCTTCTGTAAAGATTAACAGCCTTGGAAACCCTATAGGGCAGTTCTTCTCTGTCCTATAGGGTCACTAAGAGTCGGAATTGACTTGAGGGCAATTTTTTTTTCTTAATATACCTATGAAATACTTAGAGAAGTACTTTGCTTGGTCCAGAGTAAATAATTAATGTTATTTCTTATAATTATTGGGAAAGTATGAGGTAGATAATAAGACTAAAATGTTTAAAAATTCAAAATATTTTGTTTTCTAAAGCATCAAATCAAAATAATCAGTTTTTAGCTTCTTTCAATTATCCACACCACACTCAAAGTTAGTTAATATTAAAATATTTACTTTTGTTGTCAAATTACTAAGTAAATTATTTGCCATCCTTAATCAAAATATGATCATACATTTTTTAAAGAGAAACTCTAACTTTGTCCTTAAAGTTCTATACTTAATTTTTCATAAGACCATTTTAAAGTGTTCTGCTTCCTTCTCTGAATGTGGTTCCCCACCCACCTTTCTTACAGGAACAGCATTGACCCAATATTTCTACCTTAAGAAGGTACTCACATTCCAATATAATTCTCTTGAGAACTGTTTTTAGGAAAATAATAGAGTAAATGACAGAAATGAACTATCCATTACAGTACAATTTATCATGGAGTGTTGCATACCATTATCTCAAAAACATGCAGTGTAGTAATCACTTGGAGTAGTGATAACACATAATTGTATGCTAGTCATAAATTATAGGTGAATGGCAGTTTCAGCTAATGAGTGCCAAACAGCAGTGCAGGCACTGAGTGATTAGAGAATACGTGGTATTGAATGCATTTATTACTGGTATATTACAGAGCTTTTCAAATTAGAGGTGGCAGGTATATAAATAGACACTTGCTGGGACACCTATAGCTACAATGAAAAATACATAAAGATACTTCACTAGGCCCACCTTCCATATGAGCTTTATATTAAAGAAACAGAGAGAAGTTAATGAAAAGCAAAAACTAAGAACAAAATAAGTCCTCTGCTTATATGCCTTCTCTTCAAAAATACTTCTGTCATATTAAATTCATTTTATATCACTCTAGGGAGCAGTTGGGCATACTTAGTTTCAGTTTTATTTTTTCTCTCCTTTTACATCTTAAATTTTTCTTGGGCTTCATCTTTGATGCTGATAGTGTTAAAACTATCACTTTCCACTGGCTAGTAGTATTTGTCTCTCTAGAAAATATTTAAAAACCCTGCAAAATAGCCACAATTTTATTCCCTGCCTCATAGATAATATACATTCAACTAGTCCCTATTAATGCTTCAGATACTATGAAATTTCTTTTTACTTATTTTGATACAGAAAATTCAGTGATAATTTATGAGGTACAACTGAGTGGAGATGACTTCAGTAATAATATTTCTTACCCAGTTGATTCTTCACCTTAAGATATATTGTAAATTTTAGTTTATTGTTGCCTCTTCATTGGAAATCGGAAAAGCAATAAACACAGTTTTAAACAGTAAATAGAATAATAATGTTTTCTCCAAAGTCTCATTTTAAGACTTATTACAAGATTCTCTTGCAGAGGTAAGTAAACAGTTGAGTACATATTGAAAAATTTAGGAATATGTCAGGTTTTTTATATCAATATTAAAAAAAAAAAAAAAAGAAAAGAAACCCATTACCATTAATTCAGTTCTGACACATAGTGATCCTACAGGACAGAGCAGAACTGTCTGATAGGGCTTCCAAGCCTGTGAATCTTTACAGAAGCAGAATCCCACATCTTTCTCCTGCAGACTAGCTGTTAAGTTTGAACCACTGACTTTTGACAACATTTTGGTTACCAGCTGAACACTTAACCACTAGGACTCCTTCTTAATATATAAGTCACCTAATTTCCTTTCAAATAATAACAGATGGGAAAATGCACATAGTTAACATTTTTAATTATTTTGATTTGCCTGCCTTCTTTGCTCTACAGTCCTTACTTCATTTCCGATAAACTGTCTTACTATTAGAATGTTCTCAGGGGTTGGGTTATTATTTGGACAAAAATATATAGGTACGTGCCGAAGTAAAAAAAAAATGCTGCAGGTAGAGCTTTTATTTCTAAAAGCTCTTTAAGACTACTTTTCAAGAAATCAACTCTTGACACAAAAGCTATCACGTTTCTAAGGCTTCTTTCCAAAGTACTATTTGCAATCCTTAATTATAATTAAAAGAAAATTTAGCTGTATTCCCTTTTGGCTACTTCAATATTTCCTTGCTCAAAAAATGCTATAGTACTTTAATTGATTTTCTAAAATATTTTCATTTCTAGAAAAAATATTTTAGCTACATAAAAAATAGTTTTCTTTGTGAATTTATGTGTGCAGTACTTCTGTACTTCAAGCCTTGGATTGCAATATTGAAGGACTAACGGCAAAATACTGAATGACACAGGATGGATCAAGAGAAGATAGAAGGAATACACAGTCACTGCACCATAAAGAAGTGGTCAACATTCAACCATTTCAGGAGGTAGCATACGATCAAGACCTGATGGTACTAAAGGAAGAAGTCCAAGCTGCACTGAAGGCTTGGAGAAGAACAAGGCTCCGGGAATTGACAGAATACCAACTGAGATGTTTCAACAAACTGATACAACAATGGAAGCTCTCACTCATCTATGCCAAGAAATCGGAAGACAGCTACCTGGCCAACCAACCGGAAGAGACCCATATGTGTCCATTCCAAAGAAATGTCATCCAACAGAATGTATAAATTACTGAACAGTATCATTAATATCACATGCAAGTAAAATTTTCCTGAAGATCATTCAAAAGCGATTGCAGTAGTACACGGACAGGGAACAGTCAGAAATTCAAGCCGGATTGAGAAGAGGAGGTAGAATGAGGGATATCACTGCTGATGTCAGATGGATCTTGGCTGAAAGCAGAGAATACCAAAAAGATGTTTACCTGTATTTTATTGATTATGCAAATGTGTTTGAATGACTGGATCATAACAAATTATGAAGAACGGGAATTCCAGAACACTTATTGTATTTTCACACAAATAACGCATGCCTTCTGTGTTCATTTGCCAAGCATGCCCTCTCCCCCGCGAGGTATTTTTGTAAGCACTGCAACACCAATTTTTTTTTACATGATGCTGTAAAAAAATTAACATAGCACGTTTACAAAATACTTCTTGGGGACAGAATGAGGTTGGCAAACAAACACAGAAGGTGTGCATTATCTGCATAAAGACAGAGTATTGTGCTCATGCTGAATCTGTATATAGACTGAGAGGCAGTCATTCTAAAATAACAAGGGGATACTCTATGGTTTAAAATCAGGAAAGGTGTGCATCAGGGTTGTATCCTTTCACCATACTTATTCAATTTGTATACTGAGAACATATCACAGAAGCTGGACTATATGAAGAAGAATTCGGCATCAGGATTGGAGTAAGACTTATTAACAACCCCTGATATGCAGATAATACAACCCTGTTTGCTGAAAGTGAAGGGGGATTGAAACACTTACTGATGAAAATCAAAGACCACAGCCTTCAGTATGGATTACACCTCAACATAAAGAAAACAAAGGTCTTCACAGCTGGACAAATGAACAACATCATGATAAACGGAGAAAATATTGAAGTTGCCAAGCATTTCATTTTACTTGGAACACAAGCAATGCCTACAGAATCAGCAGTCAAGAAATTAAATGGTTTATTGCATCGAGCAAATCTGCTGCAAAAGACCTCGTTAAAGTGTTAAAACGCAAAGATGTCACTTTGAGGACTAAGGTGTGCCTGACCAAAGCCCTGGTATTTTCGATGGCCTCATATGCATTAAAAAGATAGACAATGACTAAGGAATACTGAAGAAGAACTGATGCATCTGAATTATGGTGCTGGCGGAGAGTACTGAATATACCATGGACTGCCAGAAGAACAAATAAATCTGTCTTGGAGGAAGTACAGCCAGAATCTTCCCAGTAGTGAGGATGGTGAGACTTCATCTTATGTATTTTGGACATGTTATCAGGAAAGATCAGTTTCTGGAGATGGACATCATGCTTGGCAAAGTATAGGGTCAAGGAAAAAAGAGAAAGACCCTCGATGAAATAGATTGACACAGTGGTTGCAACAATGGGCTGAAACACAACAATGATTGTAAGGATGGTGCAGAAGCAGGCAGTGTTTGGCTTCACTGTACGTACGATTGCTCTGAGTCAGAACTGACTCAACAGCACCTAACAACAACAGTTATTTTTGTAGTATTAACCACTTTTTTTCTTACCCTGTCTGTATTAATGCAATATGTCTTATCTATTATATGCTCCTTGAGGTCAAGGACTTTGTCTTATCTATTTTCAATCTTCCATGGTATCTTTGATAGATGATCCATAAATATTTATTAACAAATAATACATATTTAACACCTGATAAATACAGCTTTGGCAAAATCCAGTATTTCAAAAGGTAGAAATCTGTATTATGTCTGCATTTTCCAATTGATTTTGATTTATGTTCTTAAATTTTTCAATATCTAATCAACAAACACTGCTAATTTTATCTTTTCAAAAGTAAGGGGAGAGGATCCAAATATTTATGTCACATCAGTAGCATATAACCAATATTATGTACTAAGCTATTTTGAATGGTTCAATAGAAATTCAAATATTAATACCAAAATGTCTTAAGCACTATAATATTCCTATAAATATGTTTTACTGACCAATTTTTGTGTCTAGACATGGTACCAAGAACTTTATATTATCTCCTTTAATGCTCACAGCAATTCTACGATGCAGGAAATATCATTCGCATTTTATGGATGAGAACACTAATGTTTAGGGAATTTGAAATTATTTACCTAACCCCAACATGCTACTCAGTAATGATGTTGCAATTCAAACGCAAGTACACCTGACTCTGAAATTGATGTTTTCAGCACTTTTGCTCTACTCTTCCCTATGGTTACATTCATAAAATCTCATCGGACTGAATACAAAATAATTTTTTTTTCTTATTGTTCTTTAGGTGAAGGTTTACAGAACAGTTTCTCTTTAAACAGTCAGAACACATATTGTTTTATGACATTGGTTAACAACCTCACGACATGTCAACACTCTCCCTTCTCGACCTTGGAGGACCTTTTTTTATTTTTTTGGTGAAAATATACATAGCCAAAGACACACCATTTCAAAAATTTCTACATGTACAATTGCACAATTCAGTGACATCAATTACGTTCTTCCAGTCGTGCTGCTATTCTCACTTTAGATGAAGATTTACAGAACAAAATAGTTTCTCGAAATATTTTTTTTTTTAAAAACCAAAACAAAATCTGGTCTCCAAAAAGATATGTTCATGTCCTAATTCCTGGAATGTGTGAATGTTACCTTATCTGGAAAAATTGTCTTTGCAAATACAATTAAGTTGAGGCTCTTGAGATATAAAGATCATTCTAGTTTATCCAGATGGGCCCTAAATTCAATGACAAGTGTCTTTATAGGAGACACACAGGATATCTGACAGAGGAGGAGGAGGCAATGTGACCACACAGAGAGAGACTGAAGTGATCCAGCCACAAACTAAAAAATACTAAGGGTCACCATAAGCTGGATGAGAAAAGGAACCGAAACTTTCTTGGAGCCTTTGGAGGAAAATGTCATCCTACTAATGCCTTGATTTCATATATCAGGCCACCAGAACTGTGAGGGAATAATTTTCTGTTGTTTTAAGTCACCAAGTTTATCGTAATTTTTTACAGCAGTCCTAGGGAACTAATACATTTTAAAAATATTAAATATAAAACTTTGTGGATTTCTTATCTTTCTTGCAGAATACAAAGGACAAAAGTTCCTACTTAAAACATTTATCTTTCAGCAAGATTGGCAAACTGCTTCAATAAAAAAAGGTGAATGATTGATCACCATCTCTTTTTTTTCCCCTTAGTAAAATGAGTATCACAAGATGAGGAAAACAGATGCCAAATCTGTGCTAAAATGGGAATGAAACCATTTTTACCTCTATGTGCAATGATATACACAGAATATAAGAACAAGGCATTAAAAATTAAAAAGATTCCCTGCAGAGGTTGCTCAGCTCTACCAGTGTTGGTGCCTTGTGTGCAGCTCACTGTGCTTATAGGATGATTTCTTTTCTTTTTCTTCCTTTCTTTTTTTTTGTGCACCTTGGGAGCTCGTTCTCATTTTCATGCCATATTCCTGCTTGATTCATTCATTGTGCAAAAGACATTTTACTAGAGAAATTTAGCTTTTTACAGAATGCAGTAAAGAAAGTAGATTATTTAGCTAACCATCATCTCCACACAAGTGGGGCTCTTTATCTTCTCACTGCAGATATTCACACTGCTACCTCAGTAAACCAGTCTAAAGAAAATGGCCCATGAACATTAACCACATTACTTCAGGATATTCACAACTATTGATTCTGACATGCTGATTTCTTTATAAAATTGCTTACTATTTTAATATTACAATTTAGCTTGAGATAGTCCTATCTTAAAACAATTTCAGCCAAATTAGATTAGCTCCTGATTAATAACATATATTCTTACGTAAAAAAATAATAATCACGTTTCTGCATTTTGTGGATATTCAGCTGATTTTTATATAGTTTCTAAACTCCATTATTAAATATGGGATTTCCTTCTTTGTGCTTTGATAGATCATTAAGTTAAACTATTTTTAAGTCATTCAAAATGAAACTATTCCATGAATTGATGATTTATGAAAATATAAACACACCCCTTATTAGTTTTGAAGACAGAACTATTGAGATAATCATTAAAATTAATAAAAATAATAGTGGTGAGTCATGGTCTGTTGGAAATATTTAAATATTTGTTTCAAGTAAATTATTTATTTTTGGGTAATACAAGGTTATCTAAATAAAATACCATGTTAATTTTCATTATGCAAAACCAGCAATAATGCCAATATCATATCACTTGTTACCAGAGCAGCAAGGTCTTGAATCTCTTTAGCTATGTTTTGAAGCAAAAAGTTTTATAATGTCCTGGTGAAAATTTTTTTTTAACATAAATTAATTTTTTTAAGCATTTCACTCGTTTGTGCTCTTTGTGTTGGTGACTGGAAGAGGCCACAAGATATCATTAATTCCTCAGGAAGAAAAACAGGGGCAAGATAAATCACTTATTTTCATTCCCTTCCCACTCCCCTTCCTGAATAACTCCTACGCTTTGGGTGTCTCTCTCAGCTCTTGGGATTTGGGCATTTGATCACCCGCTTGGAAGCGTATGCGTTACTCTCTATTCTAATTCTTTTTCCAGAGTCTTGATTCATTTTTTTTTTTTTCCTATTTCTGATTCTACTGTTGTTCCGACCCTTTTGTCTGCATGCCTGGTGTTCAAAGTCATCAAGAATTGCTTGAGTTGATTAAGAACCATAAGTAATGGGCACCCCTATTAGGTAGAGTTTGTTTTTTAAATTGTGTTTTTGGCAAAAGTTTACACAGAAAATTAGGTTCCCATTTAACAATTCATATACAAATTGTTCCTTGACACTGGTTACAGTTCCCATAATGCATCAGCACCCTCACCATTTCCACACTGCCTGCCCCACTTCCATCCACCCAGTTTCTCCTGCCCCTCCTTACCTTCTCATCTTTGCTTTTGGGTAAATGTTCACCGTTTGGTCTTGTATAGTTGATTTTTTAAAGGAGCACATTCCTCAGGGGTGTTACTGTTTTTTTTTCATAGGTCAATCTATTATTTGGCTGAGAGGTGACCTCCGAGAGTGGCTTCAGTTCCCGGTTAAAAGAGTATCTTATGGCAATAGTCTTGGGGGTTCCTCGTTCCTCTAGTCTCTATCAGTCCAGTAAGTCTGGTCTTTTGTATGAATTTGAGTTTTGTTCTACATTTTTGTCCATTCTAACTGGGATCTTATGTTGTGTCCCTGGTCAGAATGGTTGGTAGTGGTCTCGGGCTAGAAGGGGATGTGGTCCACGTGGGACATTAGTCCTGTAGACTAATTTCTTCCTTGAGTCTTTGGTTTCCTTCACTCTCCTTTGCTCCAGACAGGAAGAGACCGATGATTGTATCTCAGATGGCTGTTCACAAGCTTTTAAGACCCCAGATGCTAATCACCAAACTAGGATGTAGAACACTGTCTTTATGAACTAAGGTATACCAATTGACCTAATTGTCCCCAAGACTATGGTCCTGAGCCTTCAAACCCAATGAGGTGTTTGGATATGTCTAGGAAGAATCCATGACTGTGTTGCCTATGTGCTTTATTGTATATATGATGCATATGTAGCAATACAAACATGTATATACATATGCCTACAAATATATCTATATAGGCATGTGCATGTACTCCCATGTGCCTTTGGACACCCATATATGTATATATCTACCTATGTAACCATTCACATATTTTTTGCTTGTTACTACTGTTGTTGCAAAATTGCGTATATTATAGCACTTACTGTAGGTGTCTTTTATTCTTGTGTACCTCTCAGTGTCTTCATTTACATTGGTCAAGTTGTGCTTACTTCTGCCATATTGTGTATTGCCTTTTACATCACCAGAATTAACATATGTCGGTGGCACAGTGGTTAAGAGCTTGGCTGCTAAGCAAAAGTTTGGCAGTTCAAATCCACTAGCCACTCTTTGGAAACCCTATGGGGAAGTTCTACTTTGTCATATAGGGTTGCTATGAGTTGGAATTGACTCAATGGCAATGGTTTGGCTTGGCTTTTGGGTTACTGTTTGGTAAGCTATTCCCCCTTCCTCCCACTCTCATCTCTAGCAACCATCAAATAACATAGCTGTCAGTGTGTATACCTATTCTTGATTTTTTATAAAAGTAGTATCATGCAATATTTATCCTTTTGTGATTGACTTATTTGACTTAGCATATGCCCTCCTGATTCATCTATGTTACGTTTCATGAACTCATCATTACTCTTCATCATTGCCTAGTATTCCATTGTATGTATGTAGTACAATTTGTTTATACATTTGTCTGTTGATGAGCACTAAGGTTGTTTCCATCTTTTTGCTACTGTGAATAGTGCTGAAATGAACATAGGTGTGCATATGTCTATTTGTGTCACTGATCTTATATCTCTAGGATATATACATAGAAGCTGGATTGCTGGATCATATTTTACTTCTAGCTTTTTAGGAATCACCATATCATTTTCCATTGTGGTTATACTATTTTGAAATTCCACTAGCAGTCTATAAGAGTTCCAATCTCTCCACAACATCACTGGCATATGTTGTTTTCTGTTTTTTTGATTAGTGCCATTTTTGCAGGGGTGAAATTGTATCTCATTGCAGTTTTGATTTGCATCTCTCTAATGGCTACTGATTGGGAGCATCTCTTCACGTGTTTGTTAGTCCCCTTAATGTCTTCTTTGGTGAAGTGTCTGTTCATGTCCTTTGCCCATTTTTTGATGGGATTGTTTGTCTTTCTGTTGTTGAGTGGTTGAAGTTTTCTATATACTTTAGAGATTCAACACTTATCAGATGTGTCGTTACTACATTTTTTTTCCCCCCAGTTTGTAGATTCTCTTTGTACTCTTTTGGTAAAATCTTTTGATGAGCATAAGTATTTAATTTTTGGATGTCTCAGTTATCTAGTTTATCTTCTGTTGTTTTTTTTTTGCATTATTAGTTGTGTTTGATGGTGTATTAATGCCAAAAATTAGGACCTCTAGCTTTGTCCCTATGTTATCTTCCAGGAACTTAACAGTTTTAGTTTCAACATTTAGGGCTTTGATCCATTTTGAGTTACTTTTTGCGTGTGGTGTGAGGTATGGATCCTGTTTCATTTTTCTGCAAATAGAGAGCCAATTTTTCCAGCATGATTTCTTAAAGAGACTGTTTCTTCCCCATTGGATGGACTTTAACCATTTGTGAAAGATCAGCTGTCCATAGATGGATGGATTTCCTCATAGTTTCTCAACTCTGTTCCATTGGTCTATGTGTCTATACTTGTACCAGCAGGCTGTTTTGACTACTGTGGGCTGTATAGCAAGTTCTGAGCTCAGGAAGTGTGAGGCCTCCTACTTTGTTCTTTTTCTTCAGTATTGCTTTAGCTACTTGGTGCCTCTTTCCTTTTCATATAAAGTTGGAGATTAGTTTTCTCATTTCATAAAGAATGTTGTTTGGATCAGGATTGCATTACATTTATAGATTGCTTTGGGCAGTATTGACATTTTTACAATGTTAAGTCTTCCAATCCATGAGCATGGAATGTTTTTCCATTTATATTGGTCTCTTTTAATTTCTTGCAGTAGCGTTTTGTAGTTTTCCTTGTGTAAGTCTTTTACATCCCTGGTTAAATTTATTCTTATGTATTTTATCCTTTTGGGGGCTATTGTATTTGGTACTGTTTTCTTGACTTTCTTTTCAGAGTTCCCCTTGTTAGTGTAGAGAAACCCAACTGATTTTTGTATGTTGATCTTATGCCTTGCCACTGTGCTGAACCATTCTATTAGTTGCAGTAACTTTCTTGGGGATGCTCTGGAATTTTCTATGTATAGGATCATGTCATCTGAAAATATGTATATTTTTATTTCTTCCTTACAAATTTGAATTCCCTTTATTTCCCTTTCTTGCCATATTGCTCTGGCTAGGACTTCTGGTACAATACTGAATAAAAGTGGTGATAACGTCTTGTCTCATTCGCATTCTCAAAGGGAACGCTTTCAATCTCTCTTCACTGAGAATAATGTTGGCTGTTGATTTTGCATATGTGCCCTTAATTTTGTTGAGAAATTTCCCTTTTATTCCTATTTTGCTGAGAGTTTTTATTAGAAGAGTGTTGGACTTTATCAAATGACTTTTCTGCATCAGTTGTGTGTGATTCCTTTCCTTTGTTTTATTTATGTGGTGAGTTACATTAGTGGTTTTCTAATTTTGAACCACCCTTGCATACCTGGTATGAATCTCACCAGATCATGATGTATTATTACTTGGGTACAATGTTTTATTATATTGGCTAGAATTTTGTTGAGAATTTTTGAACCTATATTCATGAGGGATATTGGTCTGTAATTTTGTGTTTTTGTGGAATCTTTGCCTGGCTTTGGAATCAGGGTTATGCTGGCTTCATAGAGTGGATTAGGGAGTATCCTTCCTTTTCTATGTACTATAATAGTTTCAGTAGAATTGGTGTCAACTGTTCTCTGAATGTTTGGTAGAGTTCTCCAGGGAAGCCACCTGGGCCAGGGTTTTGTTTTTTTTTGGGGGGGGGGGGGTCAGGAGTTTTTTTAACATCTTCAATTTCTTCTTTTGTTATAGGTCTATTTAGATTTTCTACCTCTATTTGTGTTAGTTAGTGTTTCTAGAAATTTGTCCAATTCTTCTAGTTTTTCAAATTTTTTGTATTACAATTTTTCATAATATTCTGTTATTATCCTCCTTATCTCTGTCTGTTCTGTCATAATGTTGCCCATTTCATTTCTTCTTTTGGTTGTTTGCCTCTTCTCATTTTTTTTCTTTGTCAATTTGGCCAGCGGTTTGTCAATTTGATTGGTCCTTTCAAAGAACCAGCTTCTAATTTTTTTTATTCTTTCTATTATTTTTCTATTTCATTTACTTCTGCTCTGACCTTATTTCCTTTGTTCTGAGTTTGTGGACTTCTTTTGTTGTTCCTTTTCTATTTGTTCAAATTGTTGGGTTAAGCTATTGATTTTAGACCTTTCTTCTTTTTTGATGTGTGTATTTATTGCTACAAATTTTCCCCTGAGCACTGCTTTTGCTGTGTCCCAGAGGTTTTTGTATGTTTTGTCTTCATTTTCATTTGATTCTGAGAATTTTTTTTTATTTCATATAATGTTGTCTCTTATAATGGATTTTGACTTAAATCTATTTTATCTCAAATTATTATTGCTACTCCTGCTTTCTTTTGGTTACTGTTTGCTTGATATATTTTTCCATCCTTCTATTTATTTACTTTTTAACTTGTTTATGTCTTTGTATCTAAGGTGTGTCTCTTGTAGGCAACATATTCATGGGACATGTTTTTTATTCATTCTGCCACTCTCAGTGTCTTAATTGTTGCATTTAATCCATTTACATTCAGTGTGATTAATGTTAGGTATGAATTCATTGCTATCACTTTGTTACACTTGTTTTTTTGTGGTGATAACTGTTTCTTTGTTCCTCTCAATTTTCTGTGCTGAGTTCTTTTTGTATATGAATTTTCTTTTTGATCATTCATTGTTTTTTGTGTTTCCTGAGTCTTCTTTATTTTTGTGAGTAGATTTATTAATTTTCTTTGTGGTTACCCTGAAGTTTACCTTTATCCTCTTGAAATTAAAACAGTCTGTTATATCTTAGAATTGCTTTGACTTCCTCTTCGTATGAATGTTGTATCATTACACCTTTATTCCTTTTTATTTATTTTTTTTTTGAAGTTGTTGTTGTTTACAGCTTAACGTCTGTGGTTCCTTGTAGTCAGTCTTATTTTTATTTTACTTTTACGAAATCTTTATCAGGGTTGGTATCTGGGTGATGCTGTCCTGTGTCTTTATCTGAGGTTGTTGTCTGATATCATTGGTTCTCCCTCCAAAGGACTCTCTTTAATGTTTTGTAAGGCTAGTCTGGTTTTTACAAATTCCCTTAATTTCTTCTTACTTGGGAATGCCTTAGTTTCATCATTGGTTTTGAAAGACAATTTTGCTGGATATATGATTCTTGGAGCCCTGGCGGTGAAGGCGTTAAGAACTCAGCTGCTAACTAAAAGGTCAGCAGTTCGAATCCACCAGCTGCTCCTTGGAAACCCCAAGGGACAGTTCTACTTTCTCCTATAGGGGTCACTATGAGTTGGAATCGACTTGACAGCAACAGTCTTGTTTTTTTTTTTGTTGTTTTATTTTAGTGATTCTTGGTTGGAAATTCTTTTCTTTCAGGATTTTATATATGCCATTCCATTTCCTTCCTTGCCTGTATGGTTTCTGATGAGAAATCAGTGTTTACTCTTATTGGTGCCCCTTTGCAAGTGATATTTCATTTTCACGAGCTGCTTTCAGGATAGTTTTTTTGTTTTTTGTTTTGGAAAATTTGATCACGATATGTCTTATGGAATTTCTTCTAAGGTCTGTCTTATATGGGGTTTGTTGGGCTTCTTAGATGGAAACCTTGTCTTCATATTTTGGAAGTTTTCTGCCAATATATATCCAAAAATTCTCTCGTATTTTTTATTTCTCCTCCTCTTCTGGACTTCCTATTATGTGTAAATCATTCCACTTTATTGTGTCCCACATTACTCTTAGGTTTTCTTCATTCTTTTTTCTGATTGTTCCTCAAACAAGTTAGTGTCAAGGGATTTTCCCTCCATTTCACTGATTCTTTCTTCCATTGATTCAATTCTACTTCGTGTCCTTCCATTGTGTTATCTATTTCTGATATTTTGTTGTTAATCTTCTGAGTTTCTAGTTGTTTTTTATCATTTCTAATTGTCTACTGAGTCTGTCATTTCGTACTTGTATTGTTTTCTTTCGTTCTTCAAGGGTTTTTTCTGTGTTTTCCTTGATCTATTTGAGGATCCTAAATATAAGTCTTTTGAATTCCTTCTTAGGTGGTTCTATTATCATTTCTTCCTTAGGAAGGTTTTCTTTCTCTTTATTTGCTCACTTGTTTGAGCCATCTTGTCATGTTTTCTTCCTATGGTTTGTTATTGTCTGCTGTCACCAAGGCATTAAAGTGTTATTTATATATTTATTGATTGCATGTTTCTTTGTTTTGTTCTGATTTGTTTTGTTTTGTTTTGATATATCAGGGCATTGGGGTGTGTGTGCTTCACTGAACACCTGTCTGGTGGCATGGGAGCACTTGCTACCTATTTCCAGGTGGGCAGGGTGGTGGCAGGGGACAGGCAGGGTGGGTGCATGCCACCACTGTTCATCAGTCTAGTGGCGCAGGTGTGCACACTGACACTCGCTGGTGGGTGGGGCAGAAGGGGCAGGAGTGTGATGTTGCTCACCCGGTGAGTGGGACAGCAGAGGGTTCAGAGGGCTGGTTGTGGGCAGGGCAGGCACTTGCCAGTCATCTGTCTGGTGGCATGCGAGCACGTGCTGCTGCTCGTCAGGTTGGCAGGGTGGTGGGTGTGGCAGGTGGGGTGGCCACTTGCCAGTGCTGGTCATTGGTCTGGTGGCATGGGAGCATATGCTGGCAATCACTGGGTGGGTGGGTGGTTGTTGGGTGGGTGATGGGTGAGGCAGGTATGCACTGCCACTGGTTGTCAGTCTGGCAGCACAGGAGTGCAAACTGCCACTCACTGGGTGTGCAGGGCAGGTGGGGTTGTAAGGACATACATGCATCGCCAGTTGTGTGCAGGGCAGGGCTGTGTGTGGGGGAGGGGAGCTCATGCTGCAGTCTCTGGGAGGTCCCTGGTTCATACCACTGGTCACCAGGAGGGTGGGGGAGAGTATGAACATACTCCTCTGGTCACCAGGCCTGGGTGCTGGGGTACTCCTTGAAGGCTGCAGCCAGTAATCAACACCTGGCCCTGACCAAATGCAAAGAGGGATGGCTGCCTGGAGTCTGGTCTGGCGGGGGGGACCCCCTGCTGACGTTCTATAGATCTAATACTCTGTGTGTACCACCCACCCTAATGGTCAGGGAACATTGCTAGTGAATGGTTCTGTCCTTGGTTCATTGCTCTCTCTCTGCTCTGTGGCCACCAGGATCCCTGGAGCTCTTGTCTGCCTTCATGTACTTTCCCTTTTTAGGTCAGGTTCATGTTCTGCTCACCTTGCTTCCTTCCAGGTTTGTCTACACAGTTTCTTTGTATCCTATTAAAGATTCTGTGAAGTTGCTTTCCTGTGCTCCTCACACAGGGTCATGGTTGCTTTGCCTCAAGATGGCCGTGCTGTGCTGGGCCAGCCAGCAGGACACCTCTGATCTATAACTCTCCTTTGTTCACTGTTTTTGTTCAGTTTCTCCTCCCCATCAGTGTTAGATCTAATTCTTCATCCTTCATTTTGATTCTCAGTGTTCCAGGAGTGTCATCTGTATATTTTTCACTTGGTTTCTCAGGTTTTTGCTACAGGGAGACAGCATGGTGGGTCTGACTAAGGCACCATCTTGGGCTGTCATCTCTTTAAGCATTATTTAAAAGCAGGATATTTCTGAACTTTATATAATTTAGAACTCATTCATTTTTAAACTAGTCTGTTTCATATATGATGATACATTATTTATTTTTGTAAATATGTTGTCTACATCTGAATTCATTTACTTGATATCAAGGATTAGCATCCCTCATTTATTTCATAAATCTGACAGAATAATACAAATGTTCTATTAAAAGGTATACACTTTAATCATGATGTTTTACCATCTTTTATTCAAGTTCCCATTGAAATTAGCAGAAGCTTTAACTAGTTCAAAAGTAGCACAAGTTTGAGAATGAATGTTTTCCCATTTTTTTCAATATTTCCTTCAGTACTGCACTTTAATACTTAGCTTAGGGCTCACAGAAAAGACATCACACTCATAGGATTCTAGTGGGGAAAAACCTTAGTATTAGGAGAAAGCACATCAACAGTTTTCTTCAGTTATCATTTTTATTCCAGAATTATCTATTTTCTACCATATATATATGTATGTTGAATCACTTATTGAACAAGCACTACATATGTGAAAGAGGAACTCAAGCGTTTTCTAGGAAGCAAATAAAGAAGGATTTCAAATGTATCTCTATGGCAAAGCAGAATACAGTCTACAAAATTTTAGAAGATGAAAGGTAGTGTAAGCTTTTTTGGGGGAGGAGTGGATAGTGACTATTGTCTTTCTGGCTCATTTCTTCTCAATTCTTTTGCCTTCCTATATGTATGCTTCCCATTCTTTACAGTGTGTCTAAAAGTGTGTCTAATATGCCAAGGCTATGTCTAAGGACTTTAAAAATATTGCAATTAAAGAAGTACTGATAATTAAATCATGAATGATGTTATACTGTGGAAGAGGAGCACTCAACCTGGGCTGTGTCACTTCTACTGACTACTCATCTGTCTCATTTCTCATGCAAAATTTGGAAATAAGTATAATTTTTAAAATAAGATATGAAACTACATTATCAGAACTTCCTGGATATGTACAACGCAAAAGACACATGCATGATCCAATACTAAATGAACATGCAAAATCTTTCTCAAACTATAACCTGTGTAGAAGAAAATACACGTGACACTAAATCTCATACTCTTTGCACCGTACTGGGCTGAGACCCAGTTGCAAAACTGCTACCAATTAGCCATGTGGCTGAAGGCAAAGCCCTTCAGTTTTCCAGCTCATTTCTTCTATATAAAACAAAGAGTTTGGTTGAAACAGATAATCTCCAAGATCCCTTCCAGCTTGAAACTTGTGACTATTAGATTTATCTTTACCATGCAGCTGAATTCACCAATCATTTTGGGAATAGAACATCAATGAATTTAATCATCTCTTGTGTGGGAAGAGAAAACTATTTCCAGTTTCTCCTGCATGCAGAGCCTGTGTGGTCATTGTTAAGCACAGTGCTTGGCATACAATAAAAAACAAACATTGCCATCAAGTCAATTCTGACTCATAGCGACCCTACAGGACAGAGTAGAACTGCCCCACAGGGTTTCCAAGGAGTGGCTGGTGGATTTGACCTGCTGACCTTTTGGTTAGCAGTCAAGCTCTTAACCGCTGCTCCTCAGTAAATCTGTTTTTAGCAAATTATGTCCCTATTGTTGTTAGCTGCCTTGAGCGGGCCCTGACTCATGGTGATTCCATGTGGTACAGAGTAGAACTGTTTCATAGGGTTTTCTTGGCTGTAAACTTTATAGAAGGAGTCCTGGTGGTGCAATGATTAACAGCTCAACTGTTAACTGAATGGTTGGTGGTTTGAACCTACCAGTGGCTCTGCAGGAGAAAAGACTTGGCTATATGCTTCCATAAAGATTACAGGGCAGTTCCACTCTGTCATATAGGGTCACTATGAGTTGGAGTCAATTTGATGGCACAAAACAACAGTCTTTAGAGAAACAGCCAATTGCAAACTGCTTACACCGACCAGCATTTAGGTTAGCAGATGATTACAAACTACTTGCACCAACCAGGCTCCTTAAGTCCCTATTAGTGTTCCAGTACTGGGCTTGATAATAGCATTTACTTCTTGTTATACATTGAATTGTGTCTCCCTAAAATCTGTATCAACTTGGCTAGGCCATGACTTCCCAGTATTGTGTGGTTGTCCACCATTTCGTGATCTGATGTGATTATCCTATGTGTTGTAAACCCTAACATTTATGATGTTAATGAGGCAGGACTCAATGTACAGGATTAGTTGTATCTTAACTCATTCTCTTTTGAGATATAAAAGACAGAATCAAGCAGAGAGGAGAGGGACCTCATACCACCAAAAAAGAAGAGCCAGAAGCTGAGCGTGCTCCTTGGACCCAGGGTCCCGGCATTGAGAAGCTCCTAGACCTGGGGAAGACTGATGACAAGGATGTTGCTCCAGAATCTACAGAGTGAGAAAGGCTTCCCCTAGAGCTGGAGCCCTGAATTCAGACTTGTAGCCTCCTGAACTATGAGAGAATAAATTTATGTTTTTTAAAGCCATCCTCTTGTGCTATTTCTGTTATAGAAGCACTAGATAATGAAAACACTTCTTATGGAAACAAAACAGCTCTTATATAGAATCATGCATAAACACAAAAACTAGAATTAATTAATCTAATAATCTCAAAAGTTGATGTTTTCATGTTGTCTCCCATTTTTTTGCTTCTTTTGAAGAACTCACATCACCACCTCATAACCTTGAAACACAGTGAAAACTTTCCATCCAAATTAGACCACTGATGCAATGCAGATTCTACCAGCTTATGTAATATGTACATGAACCAAGAGATAAAAGAGTAATGAGGTGGGTACCTCTGACAGTACACTGAAATTTGAGTACTATTATTTTATTAAATATTTACTGGAAGATTTCCTGTGAATATGCAAACTTGGAATACATTAAATCCAGCCAGAGGGTTTCCATTCCATTTATTTTTAACACCTGATAAGTGAATTTGATTGAGGAAGACTGGCTGGTGGCTATAAAAGTTGGTAGAATTTTTTGAGTGATTTCAATTGTAGCCAGTTGTCTATATTTCAATATTTATGATTTGCTATTTTTTTTAATGTTACTTTAAAAACAATATGCTGAGGGCAGGGCCAAGATGGCAGAGTAGTCAGATGATTCTGGTGGACCCTCTTGCAACAAAGACCTCAAAAAACAAGTGAATCGATTATATATGGCAATCTGGGAGCCCTGAACATCAAAGGCAGAGTTGAAGAACCAGACTGAGTGGCAGGGGGAGGGAAAGATGGTTTGGAAGCAGCAAGGAGTTGCCAGACCTGACCCAGTGAGAGCCTGAGCCCTTCAGGCCTGATCAACTCATGGGTAAGCAGTGAGGCAAGCAAGCAGTGGTACCTGGGAGGCATGTTTTCTGCATGAGGAGAGACCCAGTGGCAGAGAGTCTATACGGCCACCCAGAAAACGTGAGCAGCCCTTGATTGGCAAAAGATAAATACTTGCATATGGTGTACCGCATGGATCAAAAACACCCTCCTTAGGAAAAAAACTCTCTCCCACCTTCCCCGAGCTCCCTGCTCTGCACTGGGTCCCAAACCAGCTTCAGCAATTGCCGAGTCCCCTGGGCCAGAAGTAGGATCCGTCACATACCCGGAGACATTCTCCCTGCCTTGGAGAGTAAACAAATTAACAAATGGGAAAAAATAAACTGCCGACTCCCCTAAGCCAGGAACCCAGGATAGGCACAGCTCCTTTGCCTAGGCACGGGCATAAGGGATCCACAGACTTTGAGTACCTTTCCACATGCATAGACTTGTGTGGGCCCACCTCAACAGTGTACGCCCTCATTACTGCAGTTCAACAGGGTATATACCAGAACTCTAACTTCAACTGTTTCAGCTGTGAAGTGGCAGGTTCTTGACATTTGACATTGCTGTGCTCATTAAGCAGGGTCTTCACCTACCCACATCAGGGGCCTGAGGACTGGTGGCTCCACCCACGCAACCTGGCCACCTGTGATAGGGGCTCATGAATGATAGGTGCCCCCAGCCCTTACAGCCAACAGCCTTGGGTGCTCATAGTCCAGCTACAAAAGTCAACCAGGGATACGCCTTCCTCCTGGACACTCAGGGATGGCTGTCATCCCACTGGCTTGCTCAGAGTGTGTACCCCTGCTGCAGCCAGATGCCTGTGCCTACACCAATCACCCATGCCTGTCTAGGACTGTAAGTGAGAGCCTACACCACACGCTTGGTGGCTATCTACCTGGGCACGAGAGCAGAAACCATACAGGAGGAGAGGGCAGACTCCTGACCTCACATACATAGTAACAGATCTAACCACCTGGTGATAGGACATTAGTGCTTCAAAGGTATCAGTAATCAAACTAGCTCATACAAGCAGCCTATTTGGGCATATCAAAACAAGAACCTAGGACACAGTAAGCAAACATAAAATAAATAAATATAATAACTTATCGATGGCTTGGAGACAACAGTCAATATCAATTCACATAAAGAGGCAATCCATGATGGCTTCAGCAAGCTCCCAAAATAACGAATCTAGAAATTTTCCAGAGGAGGAATATTTCTTGGAATTACCGGAGGCAGAATACAAAAGATTAATATACTGAACTCTTCAAGAAATTAGGAAGGAAACTAAGCAAAATGCAGAACATGCAATAGAGGAAATTAAAAAGATTAGAGAAGAGCATAATGACAAATTTAACATGCTGCAAGAATCCATAGAGAGACAGCAATCAGAAATCTAGAAGATTAACAATAAAATTTCAGAATTAGACAACTCAAAAGAAAGTCACAGGAGCAGAATTGAGGCAATGGAAGTCAGAATTAGTGAGACTGAAGATAAAGCATGTGATACCAACTTATTTGAGGAAAAATCAGATAAAAGGATTTAAGAAAATGAAGAAACCCTAAGAATTATGTGGGACTCTATCAAGAGGAATAACCTATGAGTGATTGGAGTAGGAGAACTGGGGGTATAACAGAAAATATGGAGAGAATTGTTGAAGATTTTCTGGCAGAAAACATTCCTGATATCCTGAAAGATGACAAGATATCTATCCAAGATGCTCAGTGAACCCCACATAAGGCAGATCCCAAAAGAAAGTCACCAAGACATATTTATTACCAAACTTGCCAAAACCAAGATAAAGAGAGAATTTTAAGAGCACCTAGGGAGGAACGAAAAGTCATCTACAAAGGAGCTTATTCAATAAGAATAAGCTCAGACTACTCAGCAGAAACCATGCAGGCAAAAAGGCAATGTGATGACATATATAAAGCCCTAAGGAAAAAAAAAAAAAAAACCTACCAGCCAAGAATTATATATCCAGCAAAAC